>JAKELP010000045.1:15000-10015000 GCA_029929735.1 Mimosa pudica
GTAATGATTGAAACCATCTTCGGATTTTGACATATTGTTTCTAATTAGTATGACAGCGAACTTCTCCACCAATGTGTCATGCATCTGGGAGAGTGGCAGTGAGAATGTGTTTGAAGCCCCCTTACTTGTCTTATACTTAGGATCTTGCGTCCTTGATTTTACAGGTTAAAACTCTTTGAAATTCTGTTGTCTTTACAGACTTGTGTCTCTCAGTTGGTTTTTGGATCCCTTCTGCCTCTATTGATGGTGCATTTGATCAGTTGTTCACTTCATGCAGGGTTATAATTTTGGGTATGATGTGATAAGAAATGCTTGAGATAAAGTGTGTATTATTAATTTATGATTGTCGTTGCTTGTTTGGCAGGTACAGTGGGGTTGATCAAAATGCTTTTGGAGAATGTTTTGGGCTCGTATTTGCTCCAATTGACAAATCGTCCCTGTTGATGGTCCATAGTTGGCAACAAGTTTGGACATCATTCCATTGGATTCAAAATCAGTTGAGTTCTGCTTAATTTTGTTTTTCGTCATTTTGAATATGAAAATATTTTAAGTAGTTCTGTTTGTCTTTATTTTGCCCTTAAATAAATTTATATTTATTATTTTTCCAAAGCTAATTTAATTGACTTATAAATTGATATACAGTCTAATGGTATGTAAATGTGACAATTATGTAGTTTATGAAGCTATCTTAATCACTTTAAATTAGTCAACTTGATGGTAATTAAGGGAGGAGGAGTTAATAACAAACGGCTTATATTTAGTCTTTTTCTTAAGGGCGAAGGCCCAAATATGATACATAACTATTGGATAAGGAACAAAAATAGTACATAACTATTCCAAGGTACAAAAATGATACTCATCTTTTACCATGTGATCAAAAATGATATTTTCACTAATATGACAATAATATTAGACATTAAAAGTCCAAAATACTCTTATAAATTAATCCTCACCCGGTAAAAGTTTATTCAATTATAAGGGCATTTTGGACATTTCATATCTATTATTATTGTCATATTAGTGAAAATATCATTTTTGATCACAAAGTAAAAAATGAATATCATTTTGGTACCTTGGAATAGTTATGTACTATTTTTGTTCCTTAGCCAATAGTTATGTATCATTTTTGGGCCTTCGCCCTTTTCTTGATTAGATTCCTATTTTGATCTTAGAGCATGCTTTTGCACTTCTTACACAGTCAATGGAGCTCTAGCCAGAGGATATAGAGAAATCATTTTCAAAACTACGGTGCAGCTTATAGGTTTTATTTACTTATTACTCATCCACTTTACTCTTATCGAATTGTTTGGCTTCCTTGGATGTTTTTTTTATGAATTGTATCATTTGTATAGGTTTGAGTCTCTTTGTTTAAAAATGAGATTCTCTTTGTTTAAAAATGAGATGTGGTTGATTTTTCTTTTGCACATTAAGAAAAATAAACAAGATCTTAAATCATTATTGACATATTTTGTGTATTATTATATTATAAGTTAGTTTATAGGTCAATTAAACTAAAATTGAAAAGTTAGGAAAATCTATTTATAAGTAATTATTTGCTAGGAATTGTTCTAATAATTGCGATTTTAAGTTGGAGTTTTCAGGTGTGGTGGTCAATCGTGCTATTTGTATTAGTACATGTTTTATTAAAGAAGTTTAATTTAATTTATGTTTGTTTGGTTTGAAATAAGCTCAAAGTGATTTTGCTTAAAAACGTATGTGGCGACTGTTTGTTGTGTTACTTTAGTGCTCCAAGTTTGTCATTTCTGTTTCCTTTTTTGTTTTAGGAAATTCAACAAATCATGGTTGCATTGCCTTCACCATCAGCAGGTAGAACTTATGCACTTATAGGATGTTTCTGATGCAAGGTAAACCATTTTTTCTTTATGATTTCGTTCCACCTCTTTGGCAAGAATAAGGGCATTTCACATTTTTTTAATACTTCACGAGCATGGTGCATTAGAACTATGAAGGAAAGTGTACTTTTTCTTTATATTTTTCCGCAAATTCTGCATTTCTTGCTCATCTATCTGTTTTCCATATCGTTATAAGTGATTATATTTAAAAACAAATGTGGTGACTATTTGTTGAATTACCTTACTCGCCGAAATCCATAATTTCTTTTCTGTGTTTTTTTCTCTCAGGAAATTCAACAAGCCATAGCTGCATTGCCTTCGCCTTTAGTAGGTAAAACTCATGCACTCACATGATTTTTCTCATGCAAGGTAAACCAACTACAAATAAAGTTAGAGGTAATTATCACACATAATTGAATAAAATGCCTCAAATTTCAAATAACATCATTTCAACTATGATTCAATTGCATGTAATCCATCATCTTTGAATGTTTACACTCAGTATCCATAAATTTCCATTATTTGACATCCAACCCCTGTTTTAAAAAGCAAAAATAAAAGCAATGTTAAATATAACAGAATACTACTACTCCTATATAATAATTTTGAGAAATTTTATATTGTTTTTATTATTTTTTAAAATTTATCCTAATTAAATCTCATAACTACACTCAAAGATTATTTTTATCTAAGCTCAAGATAGTTTCTAATTGCAGCCTTCCTTCGTTTTGTTCATTTTGATTCCTAAATCATCTTCATCACATTGTTCCTTTAAATCAGGATATTTTTTTGTTAAAGTTCTTTTTCTTTATGATTTCATTCCTCCTCTTTGGCAATAATAAGAGAATTTCATATTTTTTAATTTGTCTCTAGCATATTGCATTAGAATTGTGTAAGGAAAGTGTTTTTATTTTCAATTTTTCTGCAAATTCTGCATTCCTCGTTCATCTAACTTTTTTCCATGTCTTGTAAGCTTCTTTTTTGAATCATTGTACGCTTTTTTTTTTTACCTTTTTTTAAAGAAAACTAACAACTAGATCATAATATTGAGAATTTTTAAATAAATTTTACTATTATTTAATATATCCTAATTGTTTTTGTGAAATTGTTTTTTCTTTATGATTTTCATTCCACCTCATTGACAAGAATAAAGACATTCCACATTTTTTTAATAATTCACCAGCATCAATTAGAACTTTGAAAGGAAATTGTATTTTTTATTTTTCTGCAAATTCCTCCTCCCTTTTTTATCTATATTTTTTCCATATCTTGTAAATTTTGTCTTTTTAAATCATCGAACGCCTCTTTTACTTTTCTTTTTAAGAAAGCTAACTGGCTCATCATAGTATTTTCAAAAATTTGATGTGATTTCTTGTTTCTTTACTGCTTGATTAGTTTGAAGTAAGTTCAAAGTGATTTTCTTAAAAAAAACTCATGTGGTGACTGTTTGTTGAGTGTTTTAAGTGATCAAAGTTTTTCATTTATTTTCCCTTTTTTGTTTCAGTTAATTCCACAAGTCATACTTGCATTGGCTCCACAATTTGCAGGTAGAACTTATGCACTTACATGATGTTTTCAATTCAAAGTAAACAAGTTACTAATAACATTGATCTCACATAATTGAACAAAACTCCTAAAATTTTCAATTAACTTTCAACTATGATTCAATTGCATATAATCCCTTATCTTTAAAGGTTTACACACAGTATCCAACAACTTCCATTATTTGACATCCAACTATTAAAATCAATGTTAAATATAGAGGAAAATTTCTAAATCTTAATTTTGAGAAATTTTTATATTGCTTTTATCATTTTTTTGCTTTTTAATAAAACAAACTGGTACTTCATAATATTCAAAAATTTTATATCATTCTATTATTTCTTTATTTGACATAGCAGAAAACTGCTACATTTTAGAAATTCAACTAAAACTCGTATTTACGCTCGAATATTTTTTTATATTAAACTCATGATAGTTTTTTAATTCCAGCCTTCCTTCATCTAGTTTATCTTCATTCCCAAATTATCTTCATGACATTGTTCCTTTAAACCTAAATATTTTCTGTGAAATTGTTTTCTTTATGATTTCATTCCACTTATTTGGTAAGAATATTTTTTGTAATTTTTCTGCATCTAACTTTTTCCAAATCTTGTAAGTTTCGTTTTTTTTAATCATTGTACGCCTCTTTTATTTTTTTTCTTTATAAGAAAACTAACTAGTACATCACGATATTCCGAAAGTTTATAGTATATTGTGTTTTATTATTTCTTTAATTTGAGTTTTATTGGTTTGAAATAAGTTTTAAGTAATTATGGTTGAAATCTCATGTGGTAATTTTTTGTTGAGTTACTTTATGGTCAATATTTGTAACTTCTTTTCCTCATTTTTTTTTTCAGGATATTCAACAAGCCAAAGGTGCATTGCCTCCGTCATCAAAAGGTAAACCAACTACTAGTAAAAGTAGAGGTAACAATCACACATAATTGAAAGTAATTGAACAAAATGCCTAAAATTTCAAATGACCTGATTTCAAATATGATTCAATTGCATGTAATCCCTCATGTTTAAAAATTTACAAGTAATAACCGTCAACTTCCATTGTTTGACATTCCACCTCTACGGTTAAAAACAATGTTAAGTATAGCGGAAAACTATTACATTATAATATCGAGTCCATGATATTATAATATCGAGTCCATGACATTATAATAACGGAAAACAATTTAACTAAAACTCATTTACACTTGAAACATTTTTTTCTAAGCCCATGACAATTTCCAGTTCTAGTCTTCCAATGTTTTGTTCGTTTTTATTCCAAAATCATCTTCATCACAATGTTTCTTTAAAGCTGGAGATTTTTTGTGAAATTGTTTTGTTTATTGATTTCATTCCACCTCTTTCGCAAGAATAAGGGCTTTCCATATTTTTTAATAGTTTTCAGCATGATGCATTAGATCATGAAAGGAAATTGTATTTTTTAAATTTTCTGCAAATTCCTCATTCGTTTCTCATCTATTTTTTCCATATCTTGTAAGTTAAGTTATTCTGAATCATGGAAGACTTCTTTTACTTTTTTTCTTTTTAATAAAACAAACGGATCCATCATAATATTCAAAAATTTATATCATTCTATCATTTATTTATTTGACATAGCAAAAAACTGTTACATTTTAGAAATTTAACTAAAACTCATATTTAGGCTCGAAGTTTTTTTTTATCAAACTCATGATGACAGTTTCTAATTCCAACCTTTCTACATCTGGTTTATTTTCAATCCTAAATTATCTTCATGACATTGTTTCTTCAAAACTAGATATTTTTTGTGAAATTGTTTTTCTTTATTTCATTCCACTTATTTGGCAAGAATATTCCACTTTTTTTATTAGTTCACCAGCATGATGAACTATGAAAGGAAATTATATTTATTTTTTAATTTTTCTGCAAATTCCCCGTTCCTTTCTCATATAACTTTTTCCAAATCTTGTAAGCTTCGTTGTTTTAAATCATTCAACGCGTCTTTTATTTTTTTTTTCCTTTTTAAGAAAACTAACCGGTACATCATAATATTCTGAAAGTTTATAGTTTGTGGTGTTTTATTATTTCTTTTTTTTTAGTTTTATTGGTTTGAGATAAGTTCAAAGTGATTATGTTTCAAATCTCATGTGGTGACTATTTGTTGAGTTACTTTATGTTCAATGTTTGTAACTTTTTTTCCTTGTTTTTTTTTTCAGGAAATTCAACTAGCCAAAGATGCATTGCCTCTGCCATTAAAGGTAAACTAACTACTATTAAAGTTAGAGGTAACAATCACACATAATCAAACGTAATTGAACAAAATGCCTAAAATTTCAAATGACCCCATTTCAACTATGATTCAATTGCATGTAATCGCTCATCTTTAAAAATTTACAAGCAATAACCGTCAACTTCCATTGTTTGACATTTAACCTCTAATGTTAGAAGCAATGTTAAATATAACGGAAAACTATTACATTATAATATATAGAAATTTAACTATAACTCATATTTACACTTGAAACATTCTTTCATAAGCCCATGACAATTTCTAGTTCCAGTCTTCCAACATTTTATTCATTTTTATTCCTAAATCATCTTCATCACATTGTTCCTTTAAATTTGGACATTTTTTAAGAAATTGTTTTGTTTATTGATTTCATTCCACCACTTTGGCAAGAATAAGGGCTTTCCATATTTTTTAATAGTTTTTCAGCATGATGCATTAGATCAGGAAAGGAAATTGTATTTTTAAAATTTTATGCAAATTCTTCATGTATTTCTCATCTAACGTTTTTCCATATCTTATAGGTTAAGTTATTTGGAATCATGGAACACTTCTTTTACTTTTTTTCTTTTTAATAAAACAAACTGATACATCATAATATTCAAAATTTCTTTATTTGACATAGCAAAAAATTGTTACATTATAGAAATTTAACTAAATCTCATATTTACGCTCGAATATTTTTTTTACCAAACTCATGATGACAGTTTCTAATTTCAGCCTTCATCTGATTTATTTTCATTCCCAAATTATCGTCATGACATTGTTCCTTTAAACTTAAATATTTTTTGTGAAATTGTTTTTCTTGATTTCATTCCACTTATTTGGCAAGAATATTCCACATTTTTTTAATAGTTCACCAGCATGAGGAACTATGAATGGAAATTATAGTTATTTTATAATTTTCTGCAAATTCCCTGTTTCTTTCTCGTCTAACTTTTTTCAAATCTTGTAAGTTTCATTTTTTTGAATGGGCAAAGATGCAAATATAGTCACTGTAAATTTAAAAATGGCCACCTATAACTCTAGTAAATTTAAGGGGGCAAAATTGTACACTATAAACCAAAATGGGGCAAAACCATATATTGTAAACCAAAATTGGGTAAAAGTAATATCTCTGTTAGACCGAGTTAAACAGACATTTTCCAGATGTGGGCTCCACCATTAGTAAATGACGTGTCAATTCCAAAATCCACTGTGGAAACTGAACCCTAAATCATTTAAAACGAACTCTAAATCATTTGAAACGAATCCTAAACTCTCAAATCATTTCGATAAGAAACCAAATAGAACCTCAAATCATGTGAAATTCACCTCATTTCTTCGTAATCATCTAAAAAAATATAGTCCAATATGAAAAATAAAGTCTCATCAATATATTGAACTCTTAAATGTATGACATGTCATTTACTGATGGTAGTATCACGTCTGAAAAACGTCTGTTTAACTTTGTTCAACAAAGAGGTTACTTTTGCACATTTTGATTCACAGTGTACGGTGTTACTCCCTTAATTTTACCAGAATTTTACCAGAGTTGTAAGTGTCCATTTTTAAATTTATTGTGACTATTTTTGCACATTTGCCCTTTTTAAATCATTGTATGTCTCTTTTATTTATTTTTTCTTTTTAAGAAAACTAACCAGTACATCATAATATTCCGAAAGTTTATAGTTTGTAGTGTTTTATTATTTCTTTATTTTGAGTTTTATTGGTTTGAAATAAGTTCAAAGTGTTATGTTTGAAATTTCATGTCGTGACTATTTGTTGAGTATTTTTATGGTCAATGTTTGTAACTTTTTTTCCTTAGTTTTTTTTTTTAGGAAATTCAACAAGCCATAGGTGCATTGCCTCCGCCATTAAGGTAAATCAACTACTAGTAAAGTTAGAGGTAACAATCACATATATAATTGAACAAAATGCCTAAAATTTCAAATGACCCCATTTCAACTATGATTCAATTGCATGTAATCCCTCATCTTTAAAAATTGTAATATCAAGAAATTTAACTAAAATTCATATTTACACTTGAAACTTCATATTTACACTTGAAACGTTCTTTTCTAAGAGCATGAAAATTTCTAATTCCAGTCTTCCAACGTTTTGTTCATTTTTATTCCCAAATTATCTTCATCACATTGTTACTTTAAATCTGGACATTTTTTTTATATATATGAATCCCTTATTTTGATATTGATGTTAATTATTATTTAGTTTACAAATTATCCTTTCCATTCTATTAGTTAATTGAATCTTTTAATTATTGAAGAACAAATATAGTAATATTAATTTGTATATTATTAAATGTCATACATCTAGTTCATTAATAATTTATAACACATACATGTCTTAAAAACATTTACAACTTAGATGTTTTATTATCTTACTAATTGTTTTATTTCTTATATTTTAATGAATTCGGTAGCTTAGGTTACTCTTTTATGTTGACCTTTGGATATTAAGTCTAACCATTTCATATCAATGGTTCCTCTACTAGCAATGTTGATAGTTAGGGATGTGAGGAATTTCGGGAGCTGAGACATGGAATATGTTGCATTATCTATTTTTGTAACTATCTAAAATATGTCGTAAGCTATTAAAATAAATTGTAACACTCTAAAATTGAATGTAAATTGTTACAATCGATTATAACTATCTAAAATCGAATGTAAGCCGATGAATCATAATTTGGCCCTCTACGAGGTTTTGTGATTATCCTATTAAAAATAAGTAGTTAAAAAAAGAACATTGAAAAATCACAATGAAAGTCCCTTATTTCCATTTCTGAGGCAACATTTCAAAACACCCAAACTAGAAAAAGAGGAAATGGTAGTCAAGAGAGCGTTAAGGGCTAGAATACAGGAGGTTTCATCTTGTAACATCCCAAATTTTAATAGAGATAATTGAGAATTAATTAAAATATTAGGATATTATTATTAAATTAAAAAGCCTTTTGAAGAAGTAAAAGAAGATAAATGTATTTTGAGAAAATAATATGCTTATTTCTTTAAAAATTAAGGAAAAATAGTTAGAAGTTGAATTGTAAATTAAAACTTTTATGAAAAATACTCTAAGGCATAGACAATATTATGGTGGGAGAAAATATGTAAGCTTGTTTCATAATTTAGCTTTAAAGTAGGGGTTTAAAATGGAAAAGTAAATAAGTAAAGGTAAAAGGGCAATTCGGTAATTTGCTCTTAAAAGCCCTAACATACACACTCCTCCTTTCTTCTTCATTAAGGGAGCCGCTGCTCCTCCCCCCTTCAAACTCTCTCCTCCTTCATTCTTCTATCTCTTTCTCAACCTTACACACCATTTTAATTCACC
Source organism: Mimosa pudica (assembly GCA_029929735.1). Taxonomy (NCBI): domain Eukaryota; kingdom Viridiplantae; phylum Streptophyta; class Magnoliopsida; order Fabales; family Fabaceae; genus Mimosa; species Mimosa pudica. Next base: position 23,983 of record JAKELP010000045.1, read on the forward strand.
CAACTCCTTCCATACACTTATCTCCTCCTAAACCCAATTTCTACTGTGTGTTCTTCCTTGTTCTTGCTCGTTCTCTTCGTCCTCTACACTTCTTTGGTCGGCTTCTACGTGTTTCTGGCGAGCTTGGCGGCGAACGTCGGTGGTTGAGGTGAGATTCAGCCATTCTTTAGATTGTTTAAGTTATTTCTTCCTTGCAAGCCGATTTCTCACCTTTATTTCTTCTTGGATTTTCTGTTTTTGCTCACCGTCGGAACTGAGCATTTTCCGACGAGTTTCACGACGCCGGTCTGCCATGTACACCGGATTCAGTCGCAAGTGAGTATATTTCGCTAATTCCAACCCATTTTCTTCATTTTGGGCGAGTTTGAGAGGGATTTAAATTCTAGGGTTTGGGATTTTAATTTAGGAATTTGTTTGAGTTAAAGATTAAGTTTCAATTTCTGGTATTGTGGAAAGGATTGTTGATGTTATCTCTGTTTTGGGCTAAAAGCTTGTAGATAATTGATTAAGCAGGCATTTAAATAAAACAGTCTTAGAATTTAAGTATATGCTCAAGTATTGGGGATTTTGGAAATTTCTTATTTTTTTGTTGTCTCTGGTTCTGCTTTATTTTCTGGCTTGGGTGGTTGTTGGTAGATATATGAAGTTTATTATTAGTGGAGTAAAATTGATATATTGTCCTGCAAGTTGGGAATTAGCTTGGAATTGAATAATTAGAGAAGATAAGCATTAAATAAATCTGATTGAAGAATTAATTCTTTATGCTCTAAGATTGAAATGAGGTAATTTTTGGTTTGATTAGGATATGTATGAGAGGTTGGAGGTTCTTGAACTTGGTGCTCTGTTTGGTTCAATTTTTTTTTTTGGACTTAAGGGAAGCCTTCAGGAATGATTATGTAATCATAAAGTTAATAAAAAAAGGGGACATTTAGGTTGCATGTTAACTTTCATTGAATGTGAAGTTGATAGTTGCTGTTTTGGCTTTTGTGCAGTGACATTGATGATGTTTTTGGGCTTGTATGTAAACCTGATTACTTTTGCTTGGTGGCTTTGAAGTTCAGATTTATTTATTGTGCTTTGTTGTTTGATTTGAACTAACTATGGCTGAACTGATTCTTAGTTTCTCTATTTCAAATCTTTGCTAAAAGAGTGTTTTGAGTTTGAGTGTTATTTTGAGTTACTGCTTGTTTATGATTTAAAGCTTTGATAACTAAAGGTACTAAATGTAATCAGAAATTTGGTTGTTTTGAATGGAAGATAATTGTGAAGGTAAATTGTGATTTTTATGAAGAATATGATGTATGAAGAAAATGTTTAAGATATGTTGTTTTAGGCTTTATTTAGATTTGGTGAAGAAGGACTAAAATCTGTTCTCTTTGTTTGAATGAGGATTGGAAAGAAATTTTGATGCTTCAAGGTGTGCCTTACTTAAAGGTCTGAAATCAAGCTTTAAACCTGAATGTAATATTTATTCCATTATTTCCAAGTGCAAACAAGCTTTATTGTTTTCTTTTAATCCATGAGACATGTTGGTTCAAGATATTAAAGAATTCTTGAAGTTTAGATGTGTTTGCTTTGCTTGTATGTTAGCTTTTGTTTTGCTATTCAATTTGAGATCTAAGTTAGAGATTCAAATCTTCAAAACTAATGATTATGTAAGTTCACTAAGAGTATAGTCTCGTTGTGCATGTGTGAATCTCATAATTAAAGATGAGGAAGTATATAAAAATAAGACTATTGTGGCTGCATTGGGAAATGAAATGATGATTTTGGAAGCTTGTAGTGTATAAAATGACAATTTGTTGTAAAAAAAATACTAGTGTGAAATAGTATACTTGTTTGATTTGATTCTGTCGAATTTAATTTAGATTGTATTGACTAGGATTGTTGATCACTCGCTTATTGATTATGTTTATTGAAGTAGTTTAATTATTTTTGAGTTCATATGCAAAACATTTAATTGTAATGGTGTGTTTATAGGTTTGATGAGGTTCTTTAAAATGAGATACACAAATGGGGAAAAATGGGTAGTAATATAAGATACGAGAGAGACGTTAAAGCATTATAAAGTGGAAATGATATTAATTTATCATTTTGTATCCTATCATCATAGGAGGAACTAAGAGAAAGTATTTGGAGGAAATCTACAAGAATGGTAAGGAAAAACGTCAGAATGCTAAAGGGCGACAGTTAATCACACTTAACCTTGCTATAACAATGAGGGTGACGTTAGCTGGGATTTTCTTAAAATCTTTCTCACCCTCTATATATATATTATCTTTGAAAATTATTTTTCATACAAAACAGGCTATCGGGTGCCTTTCAAACACGATTATTTTGGTATAAAGAAAATGGTTACTTGCTTTATATGTGCTTTATATTTAACTAGTATTCTGGTTGGTGGTGGATTGTTGCAGGATAAATGTGAGAGATTTATATAGTACATGTTAAGGATAGTGATAGTTAGAAAAGGGAAGAACTTGAATAGTGAGATTGAGATATGAAAGGGAATGATAAAGTGTATGATATTGATATTGAAATTGAGATACTGAATGAGATTGAAATGGATGGATGAGGATGGATAATGTGAGCATTGCATGACACTGAGATATTTATGTACCATCGCGCGATGATAACTGTCGATTGGCCGATCGACAGTTATTTGTACGAATCCTTTTCAGACTAGAGACCGGGATCACGGGTTTATTTACTAGAGAAAGTAAGTGACCTACGGTTGTTTGGCATTAAAGAGCTCAATCGTTCCCGTTTTGTAAAGGAAACAGAATTGGGTTCCCTCTCTGGAGATTGCCAGAGAGGGAAATTGTCCCCTCATTATAGAGAGGGGCACAGTGTTAAATCATATAGTGAAGATTAGATGCTTGAATGCACCTTGATAGCACAATGCATCTATAGGTGAGTGTGGAAGTTGATGTGACAATATTATTTGATTGGAGTACGGGGAGATGAAATTTAGTTAATGTGGAATTGACTGAGGGATTTTGAATGAGACATGAGGAGTAGAGATGTTGAATGGAAGGAGACTTGGAATATACATATATATATTACTGATTTAAAATGTGGTACCCTTTAGACGCTCTCGCTACCGCACATCTCACTGTTATAGTGAGTTAAACGGTGATTACTGGGACAAATTGTCTCATCCCACGATTACTGACATTTTTACAGGTATTCATGCACAGGCGCAAGCATCAGGAAAGGGAATTAGGTTTCAAAGGTTATTTAGATTAATTAGTTATGTATATTGCCAATTTGTATAGGCCTGCATCTGCTTCCGCATGTATATATTTATTTATTGTTTAATATCAATTAGTTTTGTTTAATAACCATGTTAGGCAAATCTTTTCTAACATGGTTAGTTATTAATTATCTATGATAGTGTTCAGGTTGTATCAGGAAATTCTTTTCTATCATGGATAGTATTTAATCATTAGGAAATTCCTTTCCTAACTATGATAGGACATTGATATTATGGAAATCTTTTTTCTATCATAGTTAGTAAAGAGGTTATTAGATCTAAAATGGATATCATTGGTTAATTATAATTAGTAACAGAATCTAACACATCTCTTTGAAAAGAGCTTTAGATACAAACGGGTAAATAGTAAGGGTGTACATCGTATCCTGTTCCCAGGCTTACCGTCCCGGTCCCGACCATATGGGTCCGGGAAATTTCCATCTCGGGTAAGGGCGGGAAAATTCCCAAGGTGGTGGGAACGGGATTTTGCCGGGAACATAACGGGATCCGGGATGAACCCTGGGAATCCCGTTCCCCGGGCTTACGTTTTCAAAAAAAATTGAGTTGAAAAAGGTTTAGCCGTTTAAGTTCAGGCCCATTGACTCTAGCCCACTACTAATGATTTAGTCTCACCTTAACTCAATAACTATAAAGTCTTTAAAAAATTTTGGACGCAACCGTTATTTGTCGTCCAGAGAATACATATGAGCAGGATGACTATTATAATCTGAACGATGCAATAATTGAAGCAGACGTGGATCAATATTCCTCATACCTCTTTGAAAATGCCGATTTCTTTTACCAGTAATGCAAGAATTTCCGCAGCAAAATCAAAGCTTAAGATGAATAGCCAGCTATATATATATACTCGATTGTTTTAAAAAGCAATAAATATCTTTAAATTTCTTGCAACACCAATTTGAACTTTTGTGGGCATGCTGATAGCCATCCTACTAATGTGTAATGTGTTCAGCTTCCAAATGTGCACTTAATTTCTCCAGCTGTTCTGTGAGGTCAAGGTGTGAATTGTATGCTAAATGCGGATGTAGCATAGCAAGTTTCTCACGACAACTGTGATGGTGTTCTTTTCAACAATTTACTGTAATGAGTTTGGAGGAAAGAGTCAGTTTTAACAATCAATTTAAGTAAAAAAGAAAACAATTGTTTAGATGTCAAACTGGTCTTCCAATGTATGGTGGTCACTTGGACTAAAAGATTAATAAGATGACACAATCGGTGTCTTGTACTATTCCAATAATGGATAAACATTGAATGTTGTGGCATAGTCCAGTCAAAATCATCAATTCACTAGCAACATAAGCATACAAGATTTATATATAAAATAATTAAATATACCATATCACCGTGTATCTAAGCTCCGTGTGAATTGGCTGGAATTAAATATGAGAATCATGTATCGGGAAGTGCATATAAAATAGAATGGTTGTTATCTTATGAACGACCAAGGGCTCATAACTTGGCAACTGGATAAGTATAGAAGGTAGAGCGGGCTTTATAAATTAGCTTCTCAGTTTTCTTCAACTTGAACTCAAGTTCAACTACCGTCAAATTTCGTCCACTCTTCACCACGGAAGCATCAGCTATCACCTCTGCCTACACGAATAGAGCATAGCCATATAATGAAGGATGTGATGAGGTCATGAGAGTGTTCATACAAACATGGTAATGTTATCCAGCCACCACACATAAACAAGAACAACGATCGAATTCAAAGGAAACATAGGTAGGAGCACTCATGCATCCGGCAACTAGCCTAAAGACAAATCATAACTTGCTTAAAAAAGCAAGCAGGGTCAAAACTTTTGGCTTAATGTTCAAAGTCACAGAAAGATATGATATGGTGTTAGCTGCAAACAAGATGCTCTGGTATCATTCTTAATGCAAAAACTAATAACAAAACATTAAAAACTTCTTCAAAGTGTCCTAAATTGGTGCGTTGGATTAGTTTGGGTTCTGCAACTTTCGGAAGGGATGTGTTGGGTTATGCTAAATGTAGGAGCTAATTAAGGAGTAGCGCAGTATTAAAGCAATGGTGGGACTTGAAATTGACATCCTATAATGCATCACTAGAGCGAAGCTTAGCACTTGGAATGTTTAATCGATGGTAATTGTAGTGGTTTATTGATGTGTTGGTAGGAAGTGTGGCGGGGCGCGCAAGCTAAACCTTGAAACTATTAATTGTTTATTGTTTATTGTCATTGATGAATTATTAATTGTTCTGGCATTTTTCGAATAACCACATAGAAAATCTGTAGATGTAAAAGCATCTGTGCAACGCATAGGAGAAAAGCTTGTTTTCTCACAATAACAATAAATAATACTCCGTGGTCCTAAGACCTATTTACCTAATTTGATTAGACTAAGAATGTTATTTAAAATGATATGATATTACCAATATACCCTAACTTCTTGTCTGCCATTGGAGAACATTATCTCCACTCTCCCTCCCTTCTTGTCTATCATTAGGGAGCATTGACTCCACCCTCCCTCCCTTCTTGTCTAGCATTAGGGAGCATTGACTCCACTCTCCCTCCCTTCTTGTCTAGCATTAGGGAGCATTGACTTCACCCTCCCTCTATTTTTTGTCTATTATTTACGATCAAACTCATCCCCTCAAATAGGTCTTATATTTAGGACCGGAGGGAGTATGTGTCTGCTGACTATGATCTTACATGGACAAATAAATGACGTGACAAACGTCTACTGACTGAGTCGTCCAAAAAGGGCAAATTTGAACCCAAAATGAGACTTCAGGGGTAAATTTGATCATAAGAATAGTTTAGGGGCAAATATGACCTTAAGTTAAAACTTTCGGGGTGAATTTGATCTTTTACCCTAAATTTATATATCCAACCATCTTGCCTAGTCATCATGTCATCTTAGCAAAATTAAATAATACAGTACATGACACATTAGCACATTTAATTCTCTTAAAATCAAATTTAGGTCCTTTTTATTTTAGGGACAAAAGCAAACTGTAAGGGACCAAAATCAATTTTAAATTACAGAGGCTAAAACTCAAATTGAGTAAACTATAAGACCTAAAACATCTGTTTTAAACTATAGAGACTAAAACTCAAATTGGATAAATTATAGGACTAAAAGTGTGCTTAAAAAAAATAAAGAACGTGAACTTCACGCAATTAGCGCCGTCAGTTTATGGCAGCGACGTCATTCCAACCGAACGACAATATTAAGCTTTTAATTTAAAGTAATAAACACGTGGCACTAAACGAGTGGTGCGTAGGTTCTAGAAGGTCGTAGATGATGCCCGAAGGAAAAAGGCCGACCGTATGATCTGGGCCTCCAAATTGATCCCTCTTGCCTTAAAAGGAAAGGTTTTTCTCTGCCATATTTCTCACGCCATTGGTGAACGTCCAGGGAGGGACACAGAAACCGTCCGTCACGATAGCATTTTTTGCTTCTTCTTCCTTCCTGATCCGAGGTATTTTATTGTTCTCTCCTTCGTACTTATTTGTTTCAGAAAGCATCTATATTCTATATCTTTTTTCTTTTCTTTTCAAAAAAAAAGAAAGCTTCTATACTTCTGTGGAGGTTTGGGATTTCCAATTTTGCATTAGATTTTTTTATATCAGGAGGTCTTAATTTTAGGAATCAGATATAGTCTTGAGTCGGGGAATTTGGTGCATGTTTGTCCTTAAATGTGAGGAATTGAGCTTTGAGCGGGCGAGGAGACATTGTCCTTTTGTTGTAGTGATATTATTCTCCGCACTCGCTTCACCTTGGTCTCTGTCTTGGATTAGTTGCAATGGGGTTTTCTATTGTTGCAGCTTTTTTATTTCCTATATGCCCGGCTGAAATTTTTAATGTACATTAAACTCTGATTACTCCGTTGAGGTGAAAGGAATTGGCATGCTTTGATACACACTATTTTTTATCTTTTCTCAAATATTAAGTCTTATGGTGTTATCAAATAATTGTCATTCATCTGTTAGGTCCTTCCGATACTTCTCACTGCAAGGTTTACGACTTTTGAGTGTTGCCAAGCGGCTGAGTATATTTCTATTAAACTACAACTGATGGCTGAGGTATATGAAAATAAATGTTATTTCATTTATTCTTTTGTCATTTGCTTTTCCTCTAAAACGTTTCATAATTGCTGGTTACTTATTACAATAGTCTTATTTATCGTAGGAGGGTCACAGGGTTACTCTTAGTGTTTATGATTTAAGTAAGGGACTTGCCCGACAGCTTTCATCAACATTTTTGGGGAAATCTATTGAGGCTATTTGGTGAGTTCTTTGGCTTTGTTGGTATTACTAGCTTGAAAAATGAATCGCATGTCATAGTTGATATCTTCTGTTCTGATGACAAAATCTCTTGATGACTATGCCTGTGTGAATTGTGATTGCTAGTCAGCTGCTTGAATGGTGTGATAGCTCATGGACTAGACAACCTTCTCCATCCGAGATAGAAAGTAGAGAGAATTTGCAATATTGTGAAACACTTAGGCGTGCCTTTTACACTGCACAGCACCCATGTATTTATACTATTACTCAATACTCAGATAATGACAAGAATACAATTGTAACAAACTTTACAACAGACCCTATACAATTAAGACACATATACAAAGAGAATATTCTATATAGCTGTACAGATATTACAAGGGTAATATAGCTTAGCCTACATATGCAGACTTATTTTGAAATAAGTTAGCTTATTTTGAATAAGCCAGCTTATTTTGAGTGTGTGTTTTTTTTCAAAGTTCATCCAAACATAAAAATATGTCAACTTACAGCTTATTTTCTAACTGATTTAAAAACATGCCAGCTAAGTGACTTTTCCACAAATCAAGCCAAACACACCCACTCTAACATTCCGCTCCTTAAAATAATATCTTCTTTATTGTTTCATTTCTTTATTAATGTGGATCTTGCATTTCTGGAAGTGTCTTAGTATTGCATTTTTATTTGATTGTCCATCCATTTGTGCAAGACCTTGCATTTCTGGAAGTGTCTTATTCTGCGAGCATTTATGGAGGGTCTAACCGTACTTTTTACCCTTTCTTTTTGCTTTTGTTACGTTTTTTGTTTTTATTTTACCAAGGGATGTGGTTGGCCTTGGTGTTGATGAACATTTGAATTCTTTTTGTCTTTGAAGTTCTATCACATTTGTTTAAGACGGTTCTCTATATCTTATATTCTGGAAGTATTTGGGGAGGATCTTATCATAGCACTTCCCCCCCTTTTGTCTTTTGTCTTGTTATTTGTCTTTTTCTATATTTAGAGATTTAGAGATGTGGGTTGAATGGTGCTGATGAGCATTTGAATTCTCTTATTGTGCATTAATTGTTCGCAGATTGAATTTTTGTGACTTTCATTGTGTTGTACCTCAGGCACACAGGAATTGTGGTTTATGGTAATGAGTATTACTTTGGTGGGGGTATACAATATTCTCCTGCTGGATCAACTCCTTACGGAACACCCTTAGAGTTATAGAGTTGGGTGTAACACATGTTCCTAAGGATGTCTTTGAAACTTATTTGGATGAAATCAGTCCACGGTACACAGCAGAAACCTATAATTTACTGGCGCACAATTGCAACAACTTCAGCAATGAAATTGCCCAGTTTTTGGTTGGCACAAGCATTCCAGACTATATTCTACAGCTTCCCTATGAAGTCATGAGCAGCCCAATGGGACATGTTATTTGTAAGTTGTTACCTTTTTCTTGAAACTTCCCACTTCTTGTGTGGTTTGATGTTTTCTTTTAAAAATAAAGAATAATCTGAGGCATTCATTTGCGTGTGGAACTTCTTGGGTTCCAGCTCTTTATACCAGTTATTTAAAGCAATTCTGCATCAATTTACTTCCCATGACCGATCATCAACTGGCTTTTGAATTTATGTTTTCTCAGAGTTTATGTGATTTTAATAAATAAGGATGCCGATTAAGCAGCTGTTTTATTCATAAATATCAATAGGTGTTTGCGGAGTCATTGATTGCTTTTAACTGACACTAAATATTTCATCTTGCAGTGCCTATGATCCAGACTTTAGAGACAACATTGAGATCTGGTGCAGTTCCCCAAGGGCCCCAATTCAAACCCCTAATATCAAGGCCAACTCAAAATCCTTCCTCAGCCAATACTGCAAAAACATCTTACCCTATGTTTTTTGACGAGAAAAGTTCTGGAGTGGCCAACGGTGGAACAAAAGACACGGTGGAGGGCTCAAAGGCAGTGACAAATGTCGTACTGCCTGCAGTCAAACCTGATAAGGAGAAAGATAAGTCAGTCCCTAACGGAGTTGCTGGGGATCCGCTTGGTGAAGCTCGTAGTAAGGTGCAAGAAGAGATTGGTAGAGAGTTTGCAGCAATAATGGCAACTGGTTCAATGCGTGCTAGTGAAGCTGCAGCTCTTGCAACCAAAAGGGTGATGCAGAGACATGGGCAGACTGCTGTTTCACAGAGCTAGCATTATGCAACTCTCATCTTGGGCATAGACTGATTGCCAATTATTGTGACTCCGTTTTTCCATCATTTTACTTGGTTAATGAAACTTTCAGATGAATTGGCCCAAAAGTTTTATAGATATCTTCCTAATATAATTCCGATCATTTATTATATTTAAGCTATCGACTTTAATCCTCTAATTTGCCAGTTCTGTTAATCTGAATGATGCGATTCTGTGTTTCAGTATCTGCTATATTGGTATGGGAATGAAAGAATTTCAATGGAAACGCGGTTCAGTGCTTCTTTAATGTCAAAGCATACGGCGCTCTTAATGTCTAAGGCCAAAATGTTATTTTAAGCTATTTACATAATCTATCTATATCTATATACTACCTCTGGTGCTAAATATAAAACCCAATTGACTTCTTTTTGACTTCTTTTTGGAGAGGTTAAGGTTGCGAAATAGGCTATTAAATCAAAACATATTTGATATATTTTTAGATTATACATTAGTTTATAAGTAAAATAAACTAATGTATGAGAAAAAATTAGCTAAATCAATTTATAATTAACTTATTTTGCTTTTTTACTGGATTTTCTAAAAAAATTAATTAGGTCTTATATTTAGGACCAGAGGGAATATAAAATTAGGGACATTATTAGTAGTGCATTTATTCATTTGTTTCCCTCAGTTTTTAAAATCATTATCAATTGAATTTATCTTAGCCCACATTTTTGTACACTATTGAAGAATGTAATTGCCCACACTAAAGGTTATTTTTTTTCTTGTACACACTTTCCTTTTACCTTCTTAGTGTATTTATATAGGGAAGATCCCAGATATACTATTTCGAGTATACAATTAAACAATGAAAGTACTCAAATTTGTAAAAGGACAAGTCAGGTTCAAGAGTTTGTTAATGCCAATGATGAAGTGTTAATGTGTATCATAAATTTGTTGATCCCTATGAAAGTGTTGTCAACCGGAAGTGGTTTATGAGGAGGACATTTGAGTTAGTGTGCAACATTTTATAATCCAATTTGAGGTTCTAGTACCTAATTTGTCCTTTCGCAAATTTGAGTATATTTATTGTCCTTTTGCATATTCTAGGTGCTTTATCACGGATTTTCCCAATTTATATAAGTTCATAAACACTTGAATTTTTAATTCCGCGCATTTGCTTATGCCCTGTACTAATTATCCATAACGAAATAATTGTACATTCATTAATAAATATGTATATACTACCTCCTGTCCTAAATATAGGACCTAGATAACTTTTTTGGGAAAGATTAAGGTTGCAAAATAGTCTATTAAATCATGACATATTTGATATATTTTTAGATTATCCATTAGTTTATAAATAAAATAAACTAGTTTAAGGGAAAAAATTAGGTAAATCAATTTATAATTAACTTATTTTGCTTTTTTTTAGGATTTTTCGAAAAAGTCAGTTAGGTCTTATATTTAGGATCGGAGGGAGTAACATATAAGATAATGGGACCTGTGGTGATTAAGGTTCCGTTCTAAATTGTTTTTTTTTTTGTTAATCACCTCCCGATTTAATCCGAACTCGAGGGGTAGGAGTGTTGCCCGCATATGCAAGGTCATCTCCTCTCTCAATAAGAGCGCTTCCCGGGATTCGAACACGCGTTTTCATCCTTACGGAGTTTGTAACCAACTTATCAGCTCAATCAACTTTTCATTGGTAGTCTTATACTGTTTCTTTTCATGATGAAATCTCTTTTAATTTTTCTTTTATAGGCACTTGTGTAATTATATGATATATTTGTATAAATGTGACAGAATAATTAGAATCTAAGGAAGCTCTAAAAGTTGCCCGCTGGTACGACCACAAGATCTAATATACAGGATCTTATAAGAACTGCAGTTAATCGTGTGAAGATTTAATAAAAACTGAATTCTATGTAGACCTTCTTCATAATGTTCTTTTCTATGCTACGGAGATAAAAATAGATCAATGTTGTGAAAATCATGATTGATAGCTTTCTTCTTGTCCAGTGTGTAAAGTGATACGATTGCAGACGAGTTTGGATTCAGATGAAGGGAACCTAGATAAATTAATCTGAAGTTCCTCGCCTAGTAGCATTCTATGGCAACAAAATATGCCTATATTAGGAAGGTAGGAATGAAGTTCACAGGACGGAATGCTTATACCCTTTCTCTCGATTGGTGAACTATTTTGGCTTAATCTAGAATACACCAAACGTTCATTACAAAAGAATTAGACAATTAATTTGTAAATATTAAGGAGGCTGATTAACTATTTTTTACAAATATATATATTGATATTTACTCTTTTAATAACGTGCAATTACACCTTAAAGAAACCCCATAGATTTACAATAAATTAACATACCCTTAAAAAAATGTAAATTTCAAACTCCCTTAACCCTTATATTCAGAAGTAGAGGTAGTATTTCTTATTCATTCATGTATCCAAACCACGGAGCTCCTTGCTTCTCTATGTAGCAGTCTAGAACAGTACATCGATTTAACTTCAATTGCAAAATAAATATAATTCTTCTTTACCATAATATACTCATTACAAAGAAGTCAAATTCTCATGTCATTATTTTTTTAAGTAATTCGTGTATTTAATGATTTTTCAAGGTTAAAGCTAAATAAAGGTCTAGTAATTCAAGGATTACAATGCCGACAATCTTTCATCTGCCATAGCAAACCTGTAATCATCTCCTAAGCTTCCATGTCCTAGTTTGATTTCCGTATAAGATATAGTTATAACTTACAAACATTCGTTTCAGTCACAGCAGTTGATGTGAACGGATGCAAGTGTGCACCTTCCAACTGAGATGGGAAATGACCTGTGTCAGTAGTAATCCGTACAATGCAAAGGCCGCTATGACAAGGCACCTAAATGTTGGCTTGTGGGTGTAGTGGAATTCACACTCTCATTTTCCAACTCAACGTTGGATTCTCTCAACTTTTTACAGCCATCAGAGGGAATATTGATTCCAGCAAATCCAATCATCACTGCTATTGCTCCCAGACAATCCAGAAGACCAGGTGAATGGCCAGTCAAACTGTCCACAATGGCCGCTAGCGGTACCTGAATTGTAAGTCCAGCAGTAGCGACTGTGGTTGATGTTAGAAGAACTGCCTTGGCCCACAAGTAATCACTCAACACGTTATCCAGCAAACCTACAACAATAAGTCACTCATAAATTATGACATATAAGATATATAGTAGTGAATGTTAGGTTTTAAAGAGACAATAAGAATATAAGGTGAGTTAGCAGAGATTAGTACGTAGAGATGTATATGTGAACATATAAGAAAAGATAAAATTTGCAATGATCTTTTACAAGAAACAATTAGTGTAGCACCTACTGAAGAGGAAATGGTTTAAAATCATTTAAGATGATTTGAACACATTTTAAGAAGACCATTGGATGCATTGATGAGGATGGTTGATCAAATAGTATGGAGTTTGTCAAAAAGAAGGGAAAGAGACCAAAGAGAACACTAAGGGAAAGTTATTGAGAGAGATCTTTTGATTAACAATTTACTGAAACACTTTTTTAATAAAGTACTCTACCTTACCTAATGGGATTAGGCTTTATTTTTGGTGTACAAAACATACAGGGCCTGATGCACATAAGGCTCCACAAGATAGGTGATGGGTTTTCCTAAATGCATTTACAGGGGCTGTGACAGATAAAATTCTTTAAAATTAGATATAGAATTATCTGAAATAATAGCTCAGTCAAGCAACAATCAGGTCTTTGTTAAAAATTATAATGCAAAATCCTTCAAGAAAGCTGAAATTCTAACAAAGATCGATACTAACAATGACTGCAACATAAAACCTAACATCAGACTCTCACTCAACAGGAACGCAACAGCTTGCTTCCCAGATTACAGTCTTTCACAAGAGAATTGACGTTATACCCCCAATAAAGAAGGAGAAACTCATTAATTATTGACAACAAATATCCATGCAGTATAGAACTCAAACAAGATGCTCAGAAGGAAATTATAAAGCTGGCTTCCCAATATAACTGAGATTTATATTGCTGAAATCTTCACTATCTACAGCTTCTTCAATAAGTTAAGAGAAAAATGGATAAGACCAAACCAGTAAGGCTAGCTAAAGCGATTAAGAGAGAAATATATATACCGGAATAAAAATAAAATATCCTTCCTAATGTTTGGGAGGTTGTCAGCCCATTCAGGTTCTAAATGCCTTCCTAGCATAACTTCTATCAGATATGGATCCCTAGAAAACTGCCCCTCCACTCCCCTCCCTATCATTATTGGGTTTTTGGTAAATATGGGCTTCTTTGGGTGTCTTGGTAGAAGTTGATATGATTTCTATTGATCTTGCCTTGTTTCTGAACTTCACAAAATTCATGTTTTAACACCAGTTGACATAAATTCAGAATCAACAAAATTTACAAGAAACCCCATCCACCTCAAATTGAACAAATTTTAGTTTTACTGGCAGGACAAAAAAAATAATGAACCACTTTTCCCATGGTAAGCACAAGACAACCAAAAATGTGTCAATCGAAGTGTCATCATTGTATATCAAGGCTGTGAATTAAGCTGGTTTCTCCAACTGAAATGAATTCAATAAAAAGCCAAAGATATCAACGAATGAACTAATAATGAAAAGATATCAAGGAATTTTCACTGGTGAGTCATTAAACGTTTTGCTACTTCCAGATTCAATAGTTCTTTTTCAAGTTTCCTGGCTATGAACAGACCTATGAACTCATAAGACTCTCAAGAATGCAGTCTGAACTATTTTTCTAACATTTGCATCCTGAAAGTAAGCATTGTTGAAATTCCAATATGATTTTAATAAAAAAAAAATCCATCCAAAACAGTAATTGCTCAAATATCAGCATGCACGGGTTGTTTCATTCCCATTTATGAAATTTCATATTGTTATGTTGTTTTAGAAATAAAATTGTGGTTGATTTGATTGATTGATTCAGTCAATTATTAATTGATTGACTCAATTAATTAGATTAATTGACTAATTAAGATTTTATTTTATTGGGTTATTATGTTTTATTGTTGTCTTTTATAATTATGTTTTAGTATTAGGGTCAACTCAAGCCTATATAAGACTCAGGGTTTCATATTTGGATGTCTGTTTTTGATAATGAGTTCAGAATTCCTTTTTGCTTCTTGACAGCCGAGAGCCCCTCTTCTTTCTTCTTCTCTTTGACCCCTCTATTCTCTTATATTTTCTCTAATTCTTGTCTTTGCCCCTCTATTATTCTCCTTTTTAGTTTTTCCCTGTCTCCATAATTCTTAATTAACAGAATAATTAATTATGTCGGTCCTTATTATAAGTCATAAACAACCTAAAATTAAAATTTTTGATCCATAATATAAGTCACCAACCGCCGCATTAAATATTTTTTTCCCACTTTACCCCTGTTATTAATGGAGATTCAAAATTGATCATTCCTTGTTATGTGAGAAATAGGTAGTTGGTGAGTGGTGACTTATAATAAGGACCGGGGGGTAGTAGTGTGAATCAATCATCACAGCTCTTGGCTTATAATACTACACGTGCAGTAAACACCTAGGACAACATTTTAATTTTTTTTATCTTGCCTGTTGAAAGATTCAATTTTAAAATTTTTCATCTCAAATAAGTACGGTGAGCCCCCTCATTATCTAATGGCATTGACAATAATTGCCTCGTCAAATCGATTCACTCCAAAACCTAAGAAATGCCAGGAATAATCAGTTTGCACATTTATTTCCCTTTAAAGTGAAACATGCAGAGCATTGGTATAGCATAGAATAGGTGCAAATTTGACAAGCTATGCAATTATGCATGAATAAATATCCAAAACTGTCAACAAAAGCATGTGTAAGTGTATGCCTTCTTTTTTGTGTAATAGACATAGAAAATAACAAGTAACTAATAGAACCTTACTGTTTTTAGTGACAGTAACCAATTGAAGTTTCAAAACAAAAGGAAAATGCAGAAAATAGCCAGATTTTCAAAAATAAATACGGACCTTTACCAATAACCATGCCGAGCTGCTTCCAGGTGAGTGAAAAAAATGGCTCCAGCTTGGTGAAATTTAATAAAAGGGCAACAGGAAGAAAAATAATAAGATTGAAAAGGCCGAGATATCCAAGAAACTGAGCCATGCTGGCACGGCCGTTGGTTGCATCATCATCAGGCAGTTTGTTGCGAATGAGGGTGATGTAGACTGCATATAAAGCTGCAGAAACAAGAGCAAGAATGTCTCCAAGAAAAGGATTGGAAGCAATTGCGCTTAAACCGCTTTGTGAATCGCCTAGACTTACAATGATTGTTCCCGCCATGCAAAGAAGAACGCTGAAGAGCTTTATCCAAGAGAACTTCTCCCCCAAAAACGCTAGAGAGACCAAGAAGGTGAAGAGACTGGATGCACTGCTTAAGATAGTATTGGACTGCACATGAGGAACAAGAAGTTATATTAAGCCAGAAGGGATAGTCAAAAGAAAGAGAATTGAGAAGGTAAGAGGAGAAGTAAAATGGATGATTTAGATATTCTTACTGTGACGGTAGTGTACTTGAGGGAGAGATTGAAAGTGAGTTGGGCAAAGAACCAAAAAGGGCATATCAATAGGCTAACTTTAGCCACCCTGCATCGAGTCCAACGGCCTTTTGCATCCAATTGACGATTGAGATGATGTGGCGAACTACTGGGTGTCCCATGGCTGCTATTATTACTAGTATTTCCCTTTTCATGGTTGCCGTGGAGAAGAACATCCTGCTCCTCTGATTCCCCTGCCACTTCCAAATCGCTGCTGCTGCTGCTGCTGCTGCTGCTGCTCTCCTTCTCACCCCTCCGCCCAAACCATAGCCATAGACTGCCGTAAGAATCCTCCAAATACCTCCCCATCTCAACAATGGGGATGTACACCACAAACAATGAATTGCAGATGTATGTGATGAGGAATGGTGATATGCCTGCGTCCACAACAGACTGAACTACAAAGCTTGCAGCAATCCAAATTGCCGCCACACACACTATATACGTCAATCCAATACCCCAATTCCAGGCTTTCTCATTCATATCTTTTCAACCTATAGATAGATACTCCCTATCTATCTATGATGATTGGAAGGACAAGGTCACAAAATGAATGTCAACAGAAATAAATATAGTTGTAAGTCGTCACTCGTCATATATTTGCACTTTCCAGCTCCAATCTTCAATTCGGTAATCGTCCTGGGATCTTAAGACAGGCGGATTGGATCTCAATTCTCAAATAAGCAAGCGGCTTCGGTGAGCCTATTAGTATTATCCTTGCCCAGCGTTAGCGTGATTTCATCCGATGCATCATCGGCCACAGCCACAGTAAGTAGGTCAATAAGCCTTTTGGGGTCGGGCAGCTGGATCTGTTGGCGACACTAAATTTCTTTTTTTTTTTTTTTTTGAATAATTTGACTTTCTTTCTTTTTTTAAACAATACTCCATAAAATTTCACTTTCTAATTACAAAGATTTATTATTTGCTTTAATAATTATAGGAATAAAAAATATACGAGAATGCCTTACATATTGAATATGGATGATTGAAAATATATATTACAAATATGTAGCCATAAACTTTTCTTAGTTTTCAAGTATATGAATTTAAATAAAATTACTATCAATCGAACAAAATGAAAGTAATTTTATTTTTTTAAAAAAAAAACTTACCTGATTTTTTACAATTTTTGGGACATTTTTCTCTTATGGCTCCCCTTTATTGATTTAGAAATTATTTTTATGTGAATTGTTGTGAATTTTCGTGAAAACTTGCATAATTTTTTAGAAATTATTTTTATGAAAGTTTTCGGGAAAATGACAGAAAAATGCCACTTGAATTTCATTTGGACAAAATGGGGTCTCCAATTATAACTTGGACAAATAAGGGTACAATTTGGACAAATAAGGGACAGTCCCTTATTTGTCCAAATGAAATGTTGGACAAATGTCATTTCTACCCTTCACTGAAACAAAAGGACCCGTCATCTTCTTCGTCCAACTCTAGCAGTACCCCAATCTTTCCCTTCTTCATCAAAACAAAACTCCTTCATCTTCTTCCTTGAACTT
Organism: Mimosa pudica; assembly: GCA_029929735.1. NCBI lineage: Eukaryota > Viridiplantae > Streptophyta > Magnoliopsida > Fabales > Fabaceae > Mimosa > Mimosa pudica. The sequence goes on from JAKELP010000045.1 coordinate 41,781, forward strand.
GAGCCCTAATATCTTCCCCTTCTTCTTCCCTTTCTTTACCATCTCTTCATCGAGACCACCGTTTGCGTTGCCCTTGCAGCTGCCGCCGCCATTATCTTTGAGTACGAGGTAAGTCTTCTTCTAAGTTCCCAAACACAATAGCTTTTATAGACACATACACACTCATAGTTTCAGATTTATGTATGTTTCGTTCTAATTCTGAGTCTGCTTTGTGGAAAATGTTATCTTGCATTCATATATTATTTTAAATCATGAATGTGTCTCCTCTATATGTGGTGCTTATAGAATGTTATGCTTTAAAATGTCATTATTAGCCTGCTTTTGCTTTGCCTTTTGAATTGGGGAATATCAGATTATTATTTCTGACTGTTCAAATATGTTGTGTTTGTTTGTTTTTCCTCTGCTGCAACTCACACTAGTTTGTGTTTGTTTGATTGTGCATTAGATTCTTGCATCATTTCCGATTGCCTCAGATTCTTGCTGTGTCTATTGCTCTTTTGTGCATGTATGTTTGTGAGTTGCGTTTAGTGGGGTTAGGAGGCCTACATAGGTTGCACTTTGTTTAATTGCAGCATTAGCTTGAAGATAAAAAGGAAGAGAGAAAGAGGATGAGGAACAAGTGTAGGAAACCAACAAATTTATGTCTCAATGCAGGAAGCAGATTTTCTGTATCTGCTGTGGTGTGGAGCTTTTTAGAATTGGTATGGTAAGTTTTCTTTTATCAAAAGTATGGTGAGTTCAAAGATGGGCCCATTATAATGAGAATATAAGAATTTAGGAAAATAGAATATTATATATCACACTGGAAGCATTTATATATATAACAATGGATAACATATATAACAATGACAGTAACAACTAAAGAGAAGGCGCACATATGCACACATGGTTTTCCAAATTCATATATATAGGGGGTATGCTTAGGCATACACACATATATGAAAGGCGTGCATAGTTTTTTTATTATCAGATTTGTTTCTTCATTCTTGTAGGATATGGAAGAGAAAATTAATCATAGTTATTGTAAATGCATGCATAAAGATGATAAGATCGAAATGTTTGAAGGAATTTTGATAAAAAAAAATGTTTGAAGGAATGAATCGTGTTGATGAGGATTTAATACGACAAATTCTTCGGGGGAAAAAATTAATACGGTAATACTCCCTCCGTTCCTAAATATAAGAACACTTTGACTTTTTTGGAGAATCCTAAGAAAGCAAAATATGGTAATTAAAAATTGATTTTCCCAAATTTTTTCACTAAAATAGTTTATTTGACTTATGAACTTACATATGATCTAATAATATTTAAAATATGTTATGATTAAATTGTTCATTTTGCTTTCTTAGGATTCTCCAAAAAAGTCAAAGTGCTCTTATATTTAGGAACTGAGGGAGTACTCATTAATCACTAATCGGCAACTTCACAGGTATGTTGACAAGTTCAAGTCAGAATCTAATCGGCAACTTCACAGGTATGTCATTTTATCAAACACCTCTAGCCTTTCTTTTTCATTCTCTTGTTTACAATCGAATATTTCTTCTTGGCATGTAATTACTTGTTTTAGAGTGATTGGATTTTACGGTTCGCCATCAGTCTTTTCCTCATTAGTGATTGCTCCGGTTGCCGGCGGCATCTTCTTCTTTTCCTTCATCTGCTCTTACGTGGTGCATGTATGTAACAGAATAACAGTTATTCACCCGTTTTATGGCGAGAAACAAGCTATGAGTTATTCACACAGTTTTTTTTTTTTTTACCGTTCCCCTACTTTTGCGAAATTTACAGTTTTTACACCGTTTTTTTTTTTTTGCGAAAATTGCAGTTTTTGACTCATTCTCCTATTTTTGTGGAAACTCTAGTTTTTGACCCAGTTATTTTTTTCTTCGGAAATTGCAGTTTTTGACTCATTCTCCTACCTTTGCGGAAAATGCAGTTTTTGACCTTTTTTTTCCTCGAAAATTGCAATTTTTGACCCATTCTACTACTTTTGCGGAAAATGCAGTTTTTGACCTTTTTTTTTTCACCCATTCTCCTGCTTTTGCGGAAACTGCAGTTTTGACCCAGTTTTTTTTTTTCGCCGTGTTATCTATGTCGTTCATATCTGATCTTTTCTCTTCTTCCTCTCATTTCTTATAATCTTTCTTCTCATCAATCTATCAAAATGAATTAATTTTGATTTTCTTTTTAAGGCATTTTACTAAATTTACATAGTTTTATTGAATCTTTTGTTTCTCATGCATCTCTTAACTTTTGTATATTGTTTGTTGAACATTTTGTTGTTCTGTTTTCATAGTATATTTATTAATTATTGTTTTATTTTATTGTTGAATATTGTGGTTGTTCTGTTTTATTGTTTATTGTATATTGTTATTTATTTTATTATTTGTTTATGTATTATTTTATTTTGTTTTTATGGTTTTATTGTATTGTGTTATTATTTTATTGTATTGTGATTATTGTTTTATTGTTTATCACTTTATTTATTTGTTATTATTTGTGCTAGTTTAATTATTATTAGTGTTTAGTATTTTATTTTATTGTATTTTGTTATTATTGTATGTAATACTCTGCCTATAATATAGTCGGTCCTAAGCCCGGATAAAAAAAAGTAGGTTGTGTTAGGCTTAGGCAGCCAACGTAAAATTTGTCTAATCTTAAAGCATGGACACACACAACCATTTTTGCAATATGTCATAGTCTAGCATTTTACAGAAGAAGAGATATATAAAGAAGCAAGTGAACAGGTGTAGGATTAGATTTAGTACGTGGAATATTAGAACCTTAAAAGGTAAAGCTTGGGAGATAATAGGTGTGATGAAGGATAGAAAGATAAACATTTTATATATTTACAAGAGAATAAATGGGTAGGTGAAAAGGATAAGGATATTGATGGTTATAAACTTGGGTACACTAGTAAAGTGAGTCATATGAATGGTGTAGGTTTAATTGTGGATGAACTATGGAAAAAGAATGTGGTTGAAGTTTATAGAAGTGGTGACAGATTATTATCAATAAAAATGGTAATTGAGGAGGAAACAGTTAATGTAAACTGTGAATGATGGGCAGTTAAACAAAACAACAAGACATAAGATGGATGTGACAGAGATGAAAATGTTGAGAGGGATGAGTGAGTATATATTAAAAGATATGATTAGTAATGATCACATTAGTGAAAGAGTTGGGGTAACATCAATTTCAGTGAGAGATTATCGTTTAAGGTGGTATGAACATGTTCAAAGAAGAGATTTAGATGTGATAGTAAGAATAGTGGAGTAGATGGTAAGGGAGACGTATATAAGAAATAGAGGGAGACCAAAGAGAACTCTTGATAAAGTTATTCAAAAAGATATGTTAGTGAAAGGTTTATCCTAAGGAAAGAATAGGGACATAGCAATATGGCGTCGTGTGATCCATGTAGCCGACCCCACTTTGAGTAGGATAAGGTTTACGTTGATGATGATGATGACACTGGAAGCATTTATGAAAGTGTCTGGTGGTAGCTTGAGTTGCCTAATCACATATCTATCATTGACCTGAATGCAATACTAAACATCAGCTGTGACTTATAATTATCATGCATAGGTTGATTGGTGGCATGAATAAGCTGAATGAACTTGGGATGTCACTGATGCTTTCTTTTCAACTGGTAACTAACTTAAAACTGCACTTGCACAGATGGTAATATGGGTGAGCTATATGAAACGAATCCATGTCCAGGCTAAGATCAATTAATTGGTATATACTAGCAAGCTTTTGTTTCTGTTCTCCTTATTATCATGGAGTTAATATTCTTATTCAATATATTAACATGCTCTCTCTCTGTTCTGTTCTTGTGTTTATTTCTTCAAAAGTTGCTATAATACTGATGTTATAAGACATGCCATGCCATTTTAAGCTATGACATCCTCTTTGGCTGGCGACCAAGGGATGACATAGAAAACAAGTTATGTACACTTGTGCCTGAATTCTAATTAAACTGTATCTCTGTCTCCTTCAGGTGGATGTTTGTGCTTTTCACATTTGAACATGTATCATTGCCCTGTGGATTTGAACTTGCAAGAAAATTTGCTGAAATGACTCCCTCACCAGATAAGTCGAGAGGCCAAAGAATTAAGAAGGTTGCTACTAAAGCCAAGACCTATGTGAGGCGCGGCACAAGACACGCTTAAAGTTGTTTTAGATGTTTTTCACTTCTCTTTTATGTATTTGTGTACGATTGAATTGATTGATAACTTCTCATTTTTGTATAGCAGACACCTACTTTAGACATACAATGCAATTTATGAAGCTACTTGTTGCAATTTTTTTTTGGATACTTCTACCAGAGGGCAAAGGTGGCGAGACCTGAGATGGGGAAAATAAACAAGAAAGCTCCTTTTGAGACCCATTTTTCATTGAGTCAATTTACCTCATTGATGTGTTACATAGGTGTTTTGGATGTTTTTCACTCCTCTTTGTTGTATTTAAGGATGATTGAATTGGTTGATAACTTCTTATTTATGTAAAGCAAACACGTACATTAGAAATACATAGCAATTTATAACATACATTTGAGTAACTACTTGGCTGAAAAATTAAAAAAGTTATTCACTGTCCAAGAATCGTAATTTACTACGCAAGTATCGCAATTCACTACTGTAATATCGCAATTTACTACAACGTTTTGCACGGTGCTTGCATTTGATTAACTACTTGGCCGAAAAACCAAAAGGTTATTCACTGCCTAAGAATCGCAATTTACTACGCAAGTATCACCATTTACTACTGTAGTATCGCAATTTACTACGCAACCCTTATATATTTTTTTGAACAAGGGTCAATATATATGCTTCTTATCCCTTTTTGTAAGTAATGTAAAGTGAAAGCATTATGCTTGGAGAAAACATGACAAGAAAACATTAGGAGGCTTGAAGAATCCTAATGTTCACTTGTCAAGAAAAATGCTATTATGTTGGTGACATATATATATGTAATGTATGAAGTTGTGTGAATGTCATATCAAGTTCTTAATGTTGATAACCACTATATGATGTCATACCTTATTTTTTTATTGTTGTTGATAATTACTGTTGTTACAGTAACAGGTTTGTTATTCGGGTTTTAAAAAGGTGCTAACCAAGGGAAAATGTGGCAATTAATTGCGATACTTTGATAGTAAATAGCGATATAAAGGATAATGAAAAACGGTAGTGAATAACTATTTTTTTATCGGAATCCAATACTCCTATATCGCAATTAACTACTATCTTATTGTTGTTAACTACTTTCATATCACTATTAACTACTATCTTATTTTTTATCGCCGTTAACTGTCGTGTTTTCCACTATTAGCAACCATTTTAAAACTGAGTAACTACCCATGTATCAATCGTTGTTAACTACTTTTTTTTGGAGTGAAAAGGGAATTTATTCCATAAAGTATTTACAATGTTTGAGTACAAGACCAATTGCTACTACACTTACAGCAAGGAAAGAAAATAAAAGAAGCATTAACCATCACTGATGGCTTGCATGGGATTCTGAGCTTGGGCTATATGAGAACAGAAGGCAATGCACTCATTGACTAATCTGTGAGGGTAAGGAGCCTGATGACAGAAAATATGCTTGTTGCGTGCATCCCACAACTTCCAACATAGCACTCCAAACGTGGTACACCATAGTGGGTTGGTTGCTGTTGAATTTAAGTTTTTTAGCAGCCAATCAGCATCACCAATATTGCAGAATGTGTCACGCATAGGTTCAGGGACTATGAAGTTCCAGCACTCAGCCGCCGGCTTACATGTTCTGAGGATATGAAGTACAGTTTCTGGTTCTTTGCCACAAATTGTGCATGTGTCACAGTCAATCATATGCCTCTTAGCCCGCACTTGATCAAGTACATTCATCATTGGCCTTTGAGAGCCTCTTCCGCAGAATGTGCTGCACAATATCAGGAGGGAGGAGGTGTTGAAATTCCTCATCCAGCCTATACCATTCAAGTAGTATTGCTCAACTGGCGTCCTCTTATCATTGTCATTGATTGGAGTAAATGTGAGGTTACATAATGGCCCAAGTTCACCTAGATGTCATCAGCAAAAACATTATTTCATCACATCCACCCTCAACATAAATATTATTTTAGCACATCCAAACTAGAAATCAAGGGATATACATAAAAAGGTCCCAGTAGCAGATGCAAATACTAAACCACTTGGATCAGTGACTTACCAAATATCAAAATACAGTAAGTAATAGGACAGAAGGAACTAGATAAGGATGACTGCACTTTGAAATATATATTAAATATCAATAAATTTCATAGGCATAAAGTAAATCACCTTGCTGCTCTTGTAATGAGACATATCAGCAATGCAATATCTTTAGAAAATTCAATTAAGGCAACAAGCAAACAAGAGGATTTGGCATCCCAATTAAGGTGAGTAGATTAAACTGATTCACAAATTGAGAAGAGGAAAGAAAAGATAAAAGACGTACCAAGAAAAGAATTATGCTGCAAAGAATTATACTTTGAAACATATACCCACTGATCAAGATAGGGAAACATATAGTCAATTCTAACAACCCAAAATCCATCCATAAATAAAACTCTCTTAATTCTTTGGTCTTGGCTTGTTTGGTGAGGGAAAGCATCAGTTACATCCCAAGTTCATTCAGCTTATTCATGCCACCAATCAACCTGAACAATTCATACATTGATTTACATCCCAAGTTACATCCCAAATTTTTTTCTCATACATTGATTTACATGAGTGAAACAATTCAAAACTCTGACCATCAAAAGTGAAAACAAACAAAAATCTTGTCATGGCTTCAATCAGCTTCTTGGTTTTTTGCCTCTTACATGTCTTCGATTTTGAGGCAACTACTTCAATCAATTTCTTGTATTTTTTTCTCTTACATGTCTTCGTTTTCCACCTCTTCTGCATCCATGTGACCTTTTTACTTTAATTGCATAGTGCCTCTTGCTTGAAATTCCATTTTCAGACCTACAAAATAACTTCCTCCATTCAGATTCTATAAAAAATTTTCACAAATATTGTAGCAAATATAATCATTCTCATAAAACAAATTATCTAAACAACATTTCACATCCAAGCAAATTCATTTATGTCCCTACTACTCCAACAAAGTAAGACCAAGTCATTCAATAGCCAAAAACAAAGCACATTTAATATTTCTAGATAGATGAAATTTAGAAGAAAATCATATGTAAACTTAATCAAGACAGAAAAAGATGAGATAAAAATCTCAGTAGTTAAATACAACAACATAAAAAATCTGGAGGAAAAAGGTGTTGTTAAACCTTGATGGTTTTGACTGCAATGTCCCAAGTCTTGATAACACTGCCTTGTCGAAGCTTAAAACTGAACACAGTGTTCCTTCATAATGAACTGACCAAGACAAACAAATTATCACTTATAATCAATAAGATTAGCATGCTCAGCATCAATAAATGGTTTTATATATCCAACAGTTTTGGTCAAAATGGCAGTGCTAAACTAATGTTGCCCCTAATTTGGATAAAGAGTTATATATTAGTGGGATTGGGCTGATACTATATGATATGAACTAGCACAATAACACCAACTAACCTAGAGTAATTGGAACCTCAACCACTGCACAAAAGTCTGTCTTTCCAGCCAAAGATAAGGTTTAACAAAGGCAAGGATTAAACAATTCAGCAGACTTGTTAACCTCATGTGCTGGTCTACAGAGAACTTAGGTTCATGATCATGCCCTTCCTCAAGATCATCATCATCATTCCCTTCATCTGAAATATATACATTTCTCAATCTCACTGTCTTGTAATCAGAGCAACCATCAATTATGGATTAAAATGTCAATTTCAGAATGTATATTTTGCCTTCATATCCAATGAGAGCAAACCAAATGTTTTTTCAGAATGAAATTATTCGCTCCTCACAAGTAGTAATAGCAAAAACTGAACAAAATGTCTTTTATCAAATATCAAACCAAACAATAAACAAAACCAGTTCAATTTGATGTTGTAAGGGTCAAATTCAAATCAGAACATGCATCATAATAAGAACCAAATTAAGATCAAGAAATACAATTTATTCACACAATTTCGCAGTTGCTATTTCCTAACAAACCACTGCAAATTTCAAATATCAGTCTAGCTACTGCAGAATTAAAATTTAAGCATCACAATGAACATGTACATCACAACAAAACGACATGAGGAAAAAAAATTCTCACCTCGTCTATGAGTTCCTTCAAGCCTTTCCAAGTTACCAAATCTTAATGCTCAATTTCTCCAAATCGTCAATTTCTCCAAGAACAGAAGGTAACGACGTGTTTCTTAGCATAGAGAACGACTGGGTTTGTTCAAGCAAGAAGGGAAGGGTTTCGAGTTTCGTTCAAGTCGTCCAGATGTAGAAGACAGAGGGACTTGGGTTGGTGGAGTAGAATGAAGTTTAGGGTTCTTGGGTTTGCACCATGTCGATGATGAAGAGAGGAAAGAAGGGGATGATTTGATGATATGAGAGAGGGGTATTTGGGTCTTTTGACACAAACTTCAGTTTGGACAAATTGGTGACTATGCCTTATTTGTCCAAATTGGAATTGGAGACCTCATTTTGTCCAACTCAAATTCAACTGTCATTTTATTGTCATTTTCCCAAAGTTTTCACGGATCCACAATTTGCATATTTTTGTAGTTTCCTCTTTTGCGAAAGCTTAACCGCGAACATGACCTACTTTTCTTGTAGTGTACAAATGCTTTACGGCCTCAAATCTTTTTTTATCAAGAATAAGAATAAGAGAGAGTACTCATCCAATCCTAATTACCTAATTATAAGTAAACTATGATGTTTTTGAAAAAAAAAATTAAAGTTGTAAAATTGATTATTTTAAATTGTCTATAATAATTAGTTTTTTCATCAAATCTACTTTATTCTACTTATAAACTAATAAAGAAGTATATATATTCTAATTACATGTGATATATGTTATAATTTTATGGTCTAATTTAATTCATTAATATTCGCATAAAAGTCAAAATGACCTTATTACGAAATGAAGTACTTCATTATGTATATATGATTATTGATTGAATATATTAGCAATTCTAGTTCTTTATCTTCTCAAAAAACCATACACTTCAACGACATTAGCATGGTGATTATTAAAGATATCAATATTTTATTAAAAAAATTCATAATTTTAATTGCTACAGATACTTCTAATTTAAGTAGGTTAAATTAAGTGCAATCTAGTTCAATTCTTTTAATTAAGGATAGAATTTTAATATTATTTATACCATTTCGTATTTTCACAAAAAAAAAACATATGTAATTAATATGTGTGTGTGTGCGCACCTGCGCGCATATGCATATAAAATAACTTTTCTCATTTTAGTTATGTTACAATGACATCTGGATACGCTTTTTCGGTAAACTTTCCAGATAAATTTGAATTTGTGAAAATGACATTTCTTTTTTTTAGTACAAAATTTTAGGAAGGGGTTTGAGCTCAACCCATTCCAAGGCAGGGCACCTAACTCATATCCACTGGGGTCTGTCCCTGTGGGCTCTGGAGCATGACCAGCAAGCCCTTTCTGTCTGTCCACACAGGTAGGTTATTCTCAGCTTCACTTAGCTACGGGGATCAAACTCGCGACGTGGTGGTCAACTCGACGCTCATTGTTCAATCCCTTCGCCACTGAACCCATGGACGATGGGTTGAAAATGACATTTCAAAAAGCATCCCATCAAACTTATACTTCATATTCATATTGTACATTTGTACTAACTTTTATACATACATACAAGTAAATTAAAAGAGTGTCCTTTGTCCATCACCAGTAGGTTCAGCTGGCAAAGGATGAGGTATACAACTAACTCGGAGTGTTTTTGAGCCCTTTGAGAGTACCATTATTTTTTTTTTTGTGCTTCAATTCTACAGTTTGGGAGACATCCCAACAATTTAGTTAAACATGAGTACTTCAAGGTTACATACTCCAATCCCATAGACTCAGTCCCTGTAGATTATGAGTTGGGTGCTATAGTCCAAAGATTGCGGGGCAAGGTCAAGCCCTTCTCTAAAAATTAATTACAACTTAATATTAATACAAAGAGTAGTGTGCTTTATGTAAAAGTCGGTCACTTTCACCAAACTAAGAGTGAAAGTGTGAAACATATAGGACTACTTAAATTGCAAATGGAATCATATCAAAATCCCCTTTTCTCCGTGACGATTGACATATAAAAGCAGTCAAGTATTTTGATGAATGAGGATGATGGGATCGAGTGATGATATGACTCAAATGTTGGAAGTAGAAGAGTGGGAGTAGACTTGTGCATATATATACACATAGGATGAAGAATGAATGTGAAAGGAGGTAGAAAGAGAAAGAATTTGGATTTGATCTAAGTGGCGGGTGTGTGTATACGTAGAGGAGGATTATTCCTAGAAGCAGAACCCCACTTGATGGCTTCAGCAAGGGCGCGTTGGCGTTGGGCAACGGCGTCACGATGAAGAAGGATGGGTGGGGGCGGTGGTGTCGGAGAAGGGGGGAGGGGTCGTCGGTGGGGGCTAGATAAGTGAGGGCGGTGACGACATCGCTGATGGAAGGGCGGGCCTTGGGTTCCTCGTGGAGGCACATGGCGGCCACTGCCACGGCCTGCTGGAATCCTCTCACAGGGTATCTTCTTCTAAGGAGGGGATCTGCCAGCTCTTCGTGTCTAGTGCTATCCTTGAAGATGGGTCGTGCCTGCATGCATCATGATGTTATATATATTAGTATATTAGTACAATAAATTAATGGTTAGATGGATTTATCATGCTACTCCTCTATTCTTAAATATACCATCTAATCTAATTGTAACTATTGAGAAAGTCTGAGAGTAAATTATTTATAAACTGGTTTGCTTATATTTTTTCCTCCAAAATAGCTAACATAAACTCTAATATAATATCGAGCAGATCATTTAGCTTTTTAGCAATAGTTATTGAAAGACAGACCCATGTGACCAAATTTTGCTGGCGGGTGGGCCTGGTGTTGTCAATAACTCGCTTTCCAGTGATGAGTTCCAGCAAAACGACGCCGTAACTGTAGACGTCAGATTTGAGGGTGAGCTGACCGGTTCGTTGGTACTCAGGAGCGCAGTAACCATAGGTTCCCATGATTCGGGAGGACACGTGAGACTTGTCTCCTGTGGGCCCCAGTTTGGCCAGCCCGAAATCCGACAGCTTCGCATGAAAGCCCTCCCCCAGCAGTATGTTGGAGGCCTTCAAATCTCGGTATATTACTGGAGGATTTGCCTTGTCGTGCAGATATTCTACTCCTTTGGATGCCCCCAATGCAATTTTCATCCTCACACCCCAATCTAATGCCCTCTTGTCCTCTTCTAGGTCTGTATGTGTGTGTGTGTGTGCATGTGCGCATGCACACAGATACATATAGTTGAGAGATCAGATGGAATAATATACTAATAATAAATACAAGCATGAATGAATGAATGAATGAATATCAAGAAGATGGTCAAAATATATGTGAGGATGAAAATACTAATATATAGTTGAGACCAGATGAATGAAAAACAAAATAACACTTGATCTGCATGTACGTACCAAGAAGATGGTCCTCCAAGGATCCCAAAGGCATATACTCATACACCAACAGCCTTTGATCTCCATCCGCACAATATCCGATCAGATTCACCAGATTTTCATGATGCAAGAGGCTTAACATCAACACTTCCACAAGGAACTCTCTATTGCCTTGCACTCCATTCCTGTCCAGCTGCTTCACCGCTACTATCTGCACGTTTAAAACATCGTCACCCAATAATCAGTAGCCTCTACTTTTGTCCATGCTTGGGTGATTGCGTGCATATATACCTGGTTCGTTTTTTCCAGTCTTCCCTTGTACACTCTTCCAAAACCACCTTCGCCAATGAGGCATTCTCCTCGAAAGTTTCTTGTGGCGGCCGCCAATTCCCGAAAAGTGAATGTTTCCGCGGCAATGTTATTGTTCTTTGCATTAATGTTATGATATAGCCTTCTTCCCTCACTTGCCTTTGAGCAATATCTATTCTCTGCACACAATATACAAAAAGCCACGCACATATCTTATCAATTGGACTATCTAATCAAATTTAATATCAATATAGCTAGGTATTATCATAATAATCTTTATTTCGTAAAATAAATCGGTAAGAAACTTAACAAGTTGTGTGCGTGTATGATTACCAGGGCGGGCCTGAGTAAGTAGGGCTTACCATTGAGGTTGACATGGTGGAGTTTGTGTCCTTAATCCTTGTCTGGGCCTCCTCTGAGCTGCTTTCTTTTCGTTGCATGAAAAACAAGGAAAACAACTCATCCCTCCCAGATTATCCCGAATACAACACCCTCAATATTTTTAACATAAAACCCGAATATTTTTTATGTTTTTTGCTTTTATGGAAACCCTGTTTCTTTATTATAATCTAACAAGTTTAATTTTCTCACAAATCGATCACATTGATTGCGAGAAATTTAAGATAAATAACTGGCTATCGATTATTCATGGTGTCAATTTGTATGCCGTGAAAGGCTTTGATTTATTGATTGTTGAATGATCACCAGTGGAGGAGAAGTGAAAATAATTAAGGATAGAATCGCCCAATGAAATAAATGAAAAAAAATAGAAATCTGACGGAGAAAGCCAATGGGTTTCAAATCATTCGGTCATCTCGATCGCAAAGTGAAAACAAAAAACAAAACAAAACCACGAAAAACGGGGGAGAATGGCTCAATTTTATTCTTGAAACAAACGAAAATGATATATATATGATCTGAAGGAAGAGAATTAATAGGTTTGCAAACTCAACCAGATTGAGGATACAATATATTGAATCCCCAATAATAAAAAAATGAGGAGGAGAAGAACTGATTCTATACATACATGCATCAAGAAAATGAAAATGAAAATCAGCGAGCTAAGGCTTCAAATTAAAAGTCAGATTGAAGATGTAAAATGAATTGCCAGATAAAGGAAAAAACCAGAAGCCCCCGAAATCCCAAAACAATCAAAAATAGAAAATGAAAATAAAATGATAAATGAATAAGGTTTAAAAGTGAAGCATAATGAAGATGAAAATTAAAATTGAGGAAACACGGCAAAAGAAAATACTCTCTCCGGTCCTAAATATAAGACCTAATTGACTTTTTTGAAAAATCCTAAAAAAAAGCAAAATAAGTTAATTATAAATTGATTTATCTAATTTTTTCCCTTAAACTAGTTTATTTTACTTATAAACTAATGGATAATAAAAAATATATTAAATATGTCATCATTTAATAGACTATTTTGCAACCTTAACCTCTTCAAAAAAAGTTATCTAGGTCCTATATTTAGGACCGGGGAGGTAGTATATAATTGGACAAAGTTGGAGAAGTGAATTAATCTAATGAGAGAAATGTGTTTGGAGATTGCCGCGAAAAAAGGAAGACATTTTGAAGCTGTCCTAACTGCAAGACTGAAACACAGGCAACCGATAATCAGGCAAATTTGTGGAGTATATGTCATCTTCTCTTCAACATAATCACCATTTCTAATAGAAGATGTCCTCTGATCTATGCCAAATATATATATATATATATATATATATATATATATATATATATATATATATATATATATATATATATATATAAATAAAGAAATCCCCATGCACTTGATTATCAATGTTAATTAAATATACCTCATATTACTATTAATATAGTTTATATATGCTTTAAATTTACATTTTTTACATATTTTCGAAAGTCAATGCAAACTGTCATGTTCCTGGATTGCACGGGGTAGTGTTAATTTCTTATAAATATATAACTTATTGCATAATGGTTTATGTAAATTTAAACACTTTCTATATGATTCGGTGTGTTACGTACGTTGGAGCATCTATTCATGGTATTAACGAAGAAAGCTACCAAGAGTTATGGATGAAGTAAAGTGGGTGGTCCGATTGATTTGGTGAGTAAGCGTGTGTTCTGGAAGGAAGGAATTTGAGAGGTGATGAAAAAAAAAAGTAAAAAACTCGGTGATCATCTCCCAAGTGAAAAGAAAAAGAAAAGGACTTGGAACATTGCAGATTTTTCAACTGAGTCATTATTTTCATATATATATATATATATATATATATATATATATATATATATATATATATATATATATATATTGTGAATAGATAGGTCATTAATCCCGATATTTCCTAAAACAAGCTACATCTCGTTCCAAAAGCAGTCGTCACAAACCAATATGTATGAATTTGCGTGATAAAGGTCAAGTGGCAGCTCAAAAAGCAAGCAAAAACATATCATAATAGTATACTACATGTTACTCCCTCCGGTCCTAAATATAAAACTAAATTGACTTTTTCAAAAAATCATAAAAAAAAAAAATAAGTTAATTATAAATTGATTTACCTAATTTTTTCCCTTAAACTAGTTTATTCTACTTATAAACTAATGGATAATCTAAAAACTATTAAAAATATGTCATGATTTAATAGACTATTTTGCAACCTTAACCTCTCCAAAAAAAGTCATCTAGGTCCTATATTTAGGACCGGAGGTAGTATATATTTTGACCAAGGCATCAGCCAAAAAAAACACAAGTGATGTACTCTATTAATCATAATTGGGAGAAGATGTATTTCCATCTATGTTAGGCTCGGTTGCTTAAATGGACCACATTACAATCGATAGAATTTTCAGCATCTCGCAGCTCACTTATGCAGGATGGATGATCTTCTACACTATTATATTTGTTCCTAAATTAAGAGTTAATAACATGATTTGATAAAAATAAAGGTGTTAATTAAAATCACATAATATTATCAAGAAAATCCTAACTTTCTACCTTTATTCTCACCCTCCCTCTCTTGCTTATATATTACTCCCCCCGTTCCTAAATATAGGACCTAGATGACTTTTTTGAAAAATCCTAAAAAAAGCAAAAAATAAGTTAATTATAAATTGATTTACCTAACTTTTTCTCTTAGGCTAGTTTATGTTACCTATAAGCTAATGAATAATCTAAAAAGATATCAAATATGTCATGATTTAATAACCTATTTCGCAACCTTAATCTTTCCAAAAAAAAGTTATCTAGGTCTTATATTTAGGAACGGAGGTAGTATCTATTATAATACTTGTAGCAACCTAATCATCAGTAACTGTTTGGATATGACAAATGCGTTGGTGATTTTTGATCCATGTTCCTAATACCTTTTACTTTCTGTGAAAACATGAGGGTCAGATATTCTAATTACAAAAGTTTCCTCTTGATTTTAAAATGGGTTCATTGACTTCTTTCTTCCGTTGCTTTTGAAAGGACAGTAATTGTGGGTTTTGCATATTCAAAAGTATGCTTTGTATTTTAGGAACACCCACAAAATAACTCCCACTCAATCATCACTTCGCCGGCCCATTATACTATTTCTCCGACTCATGCAACCTTCACTATAAATCTCGTCCATATCTACCTGCGAGCACACTACAACAAAATTAAAACGTTTTCAGGTTAGTGAGAACCAGGTCCCCAATAAAATACTCCATCTGGTCTTAAATATAAGACCTAATTGAATTTTTCTAGAAAATCCATAAAAAAACAAAATAAGTTAATTATAAATTAATTTACTTAATTTTTTTTCCCTTAAACCAGTTTATTTTACCTATAAATTAATAGATAATCTAAAAATATATCAAATAAATCATCATTTAATAACCTATTTCGCAACCTTAATCTCTAAAAAAAAGTCAATTAAGTCCTATATTTAGGACTGGAGGTAGTATCAAAGATCAAAACATGCTTTCAAATTAAATTGCCCCTGCAATGCAATCGGGTACCAACGCTTGTTTATAATTGAAGAGTATCAATAGGCACAATTTCGGGAAAAAATGGGGAAAATAGATTGAGCTCTTGTATATCTTTAAGAACAAAGTCCCCTATCTAAATAGCTCTAGTATTTAGAAGCTAAGATTGCATTTCAAACTTTTAAACATTTTATGCTTTGGTATTTGAAACCAACAATTTTTAACAGTTTGAAATAGTCTAATGGCTAAAGTATACTTTTTTTTTGTTCAAATACAAAAGTATAATTTTAATCCCTTATATTTGCATCAAGTTTAAATTTAGTCTTTTATTTTTTGAAAATACACTTTCAATATTTTTTTGTTAACATTGTTAAATCTAAATGATTATTTCATAAGTAAATGGGGTAAAAATGACAAATTTTAAAAATATAAGAATTATTACACTAACATAATTTTAATTTATGTATATTTTATCTGTATTTAATATTGGATTAACCATTTAAAATTTTTAAGTTAGCATTTTCTATTAAGTGAACCTAACGTTAACAAAAAATGGCTAAAAGTATACTTTCTAAACATAAATGACTAAATTGAATTTTGATGCATGCATAACAAATCAAAAGTATATTTTAACCTAGTCTAAATAACACTTATATTTGAAACGTTACTTTTGTCTTTCTAGACTATTTCAGATTGGTGCTCCAACCAAGTAACATCTACTATATATATTAAAAGTGGTGATAACATTCCTATTGGACTACTTACCACAATATGATTAGACTACCTGATTACCTAATTATTTAAAGTTAAAAAAAACAATTCAAATAGAATCGGTTTCTATTTTCCAAATTCCTTTTATTATTAATTTTTATTTCGTCTAGATTCAATTTTAAAATTCCGAAATTCTTGTATCAATATTTTTTTAATTTGTTCTAAAATAAACGGATCCTAATTATTGGTAATGCAATAATTTGTTATAATTGCTACTAGTATTAAATTAGTAAACTTCAACGAATAGTCAACGAATAATTTCAAATAATCTTTTTTAATAATTACTTTTTGTGCATCGCACTAGAGAATTACTAGTTAAACATTGAGGGGCCATTTGGTTGGTGGGAATGCGGGTGAGGGAATGAGATTGGATCAGGATTCAATCTCAATCCCTTGTTTGGTTTGGGGTATTTCACTTAAGTGGGATTCCGAATCCCACTAAAGTGAGAATGACTCAATCTCACCTCACCCCTTAGTATTGACTATCCATTAGTGGGAATGCTAATTGCTATTACCCAGTACCTCAAGTGGATGTCAAATTTTTTTTTGAAAAAAACAATTAGTGGAACTGGCTATTCAGATTCACAAAACAGTTAAAATATAGGAAGCTTCAAACACCCCAAAAATGAATTGGAAATAAAACTTGCTCAAATGATGAGAATATAATGGCACTGCCAAACCGGTAACATTTATCTCACTTCCACCTGAGGGACTGCCTAATGCCTGTGTAAATGAGTCCTAAAGACCTTCCAATCAAGCAAACCAAAAAGAAAGAGATAGCCTCACTCACTTTATCAATAACGGCTCTTATAAGGGGCATGGCGATGTCAGATACTTCCAGGAAAAGGCTGAAGTAGTATCGCCTGCAGCAAAGATCAATAGCATAAACCCATAATACTGGATAGGAGAAATTGTGAAATTGGAAACAATTACGAACAGCATCTTTCCTTCCGTTTTGTGACTATATAAAATATCATCAAATAACAAGACATGAGACCATGCACTATGAATATTTCTTTTTTGATATAATCAAAGTTTAGGTTAGTATGGCCCCAAGGACTCCCTATGGTTAGGACATGAGCACTTAAAAAGGTATTTACACCAGTAAGGTTCTCACATCAGTGAGATTTATGCTCAAACTTATTGTTATGAGTCAACCCTTTTACTAATTGGACTAACCTTTGTTAGTTAAATATTTCTTTTGAATCATTTTTTCTCTTACATTTTTTCAAATAAGGGTGGTGATACCTTTCATGCACAAGGTAATTTCATGCCTCTATATTAGTTAAAATCCGCTACTACCCACCACTCTGCTTCTTAGAAGGGTATGCTTGGATGAATAATAGTGAGGGGAGAAGAAAAGGAAAGCAACAAATATTTTACACAAAGTCTTTTAAGTTTGGAAGTTAGTATCAATAAATAGGAGAAATGGATATTTATAACAAGACCACATTCTCTGAAATAATCCCTCCTTCATTATGAAGTTCATGCAATCTGACGAATATTTTGGACGAGAATGTTTCTCCAAACAAGGGAAGTCCTAACTATGATATTTTATCCTTTTTTCTTCCATTTTTTCTCTGGAACTCTTCCCTTCCGCTCCCTTCTCCGATCAACTTCCAAAAACCATCAGTCTATTTCAATTGGAAAATTCACTAAATCTGACTTGGTATTGAAAGAGACCACAAGTCACTACCAGAGAGAGTTAAGGGTAGAGGAATCATGTCCTAACCCCCTTGATTATTTCAAAGCTGATTGAGCACAAAAAGCTATTTGTAATATTTTTTTTCTCCTCTTGGAAAGCGTATTTCCAATCGAGAACTAAGTTCCTAAAATAATACCAAAGGTCCATCTTATAAACAAAGAATGTCATAATTCTTGATCTAGAACTCAGGTGTCACATACTACTTTAGCATCCACCAATTTGTCTGCAACTTCTTACCAAAAAAAAAACAAAGAAAATGTATGCAAATATGTCTGCCACAAATGAAAAGGAATTGTAAAATGATTGTGCCAATGATTTTAGAAAACCAGTATGTCACATATTGAAAAGGCAACCAAGAATTGTATATTCATTAGACCTTTGCATCTTTGTTTCATGCTTGAAAGAAATAAGAGTGGAAGAAAAAATACCATCCTGTCAAGGCTCTTAATTCCTTAGTTCGCTTTACAGCCATGGAAAAACTGCTTATCATAATGTAACTTAATTTGGATGACATAGTATTTGATTTTCTCTGGGTAAACCCCTTCAACCAGCCTTGATTTTCAGTCTGACTATTGCATGGTGGATCAATGGGCCGGCTTTCCAGAGTGCACAAATCAAATCGATCCTCATACATCGACGCAACTGTGTCCATGTTGTGGTACAACCACTGGTTCAAGGCCACCTGAAGGAGAATTTCTTTTAAGTCTTGTTGAAATTTTTACAAATTAAGGTAAGCTGTAAGAAATTATTACGTGTAAAATGGTGCCTGAACTCATTCAGTTTTCAAAAATATAACTGACTCATTTAAGTTCCAATCCCAATAATTAAGATCTCACAGATCTGAACATCATTTGGTGCAGAAAATTTGTCACTACACAAGGTAAATTATGTCAGAAGAAAGTTCCACTCAGGTGGGAAAGACAGTGATATGTGGAACGTGCAATTAATTAAAATCAGTTCTCAATCTTGAGGGTTTAGAAAAATTATTGGCATACAGGCCTCGAGTGTTAAAATATCAACTTTCCTGACATTGATTAGTTAAATTAATGCACAGATTGATCTTTTGAAAAGTGCATGAGATATACGATGGCATCATATTGACAATTGAGAAAATACATGAAAATAAAACAGTCCATTTCAAAGATGACATTTTGATTGGTTAGCACAATGAACAAAAAAATAAGATGTAATCCAGCAATATAATTCAAATTTGTTCATGAATACTTATGCATAGCAAAATGACAGCTAGAGATTGTAAAAATAAGAAAAAAGTAAAGCAAAAGGGGGAAACATATTCAGTTCATTCAAACAAAACAATTTATACAACGGTTCAAAACAATAATTTTAAACGACAACAAGAAGAAGAAAGTTTTACCCCACTAGGTGGGGAGTGGGGTTGACTACATGGATCGTATAACCCCATTATCGTTGATCCATGTTCATAAGATTTGATAGGGTTTTACATACATTGGCTGTCAGGGCCTAACACAACCCTCCTCCTATACCTAGACATAGGACCGACTATAAATTTTGACAGAATAATAAAAAATAATTATATATGAAAAACACATGTTACAAGAAAATAACCATCCAAATGTCTAAAATCTAAAGCATTCAGCTAAAAGGAAACTCCATTGAATCTTTACGGAAAAAAAAAGAGCAGTGTTAAGGGGGAAGGAATCAACGCGATCAACAACATCAAAATTTTTTTCCTTTAGATGTTGACTGATCCAAGTTCTCCAGATATCAAAGTTGCTTCTTTTTTTTGTGATAGAGGACTAAAATAATCAAATATAAGATGAAAATAGTACTCCCTCCGCTCCTTAATATAAGACTTATTTGGAGAGGTGAGCTTAGTCAATATAAGACCTCTTTCTAATTTTTCTCAACTTTTTCCTAAATTATCCTACTGAAGCTCCTCAATAATTAACAAATAAGAGAGGAAGAGTGAGAAAAAAAGTAGATGGTTATGGTGTTTTAATATTATCATGCAATTTTAACTAATATAACCAACAAAATTAATATAATCAAAAGGGTAATTAGATCTTATATTTATGACCGAAGGAAGTAATATGCTTCAAGAAACTAACACAATGATTAATCCCTAGCCTAATCAAGAGACTTGAAAAAGTACACTAAGAACATACCTCATTCCTTAGTTTTTGGAGTTCTCTGGTGGAATATGCACATAATGACATGTCTAACCTATTTGTTTCACTTGAGATGTCACTATCAACAGAAATGAACTCCAAATACAAGCTGGCAACCCCATCTGCTAACGTTATTACCAGATCCTCCAATATAGAAATCCCATGCAAATCATATAAAGAGGAATTAAAGCAACAATCGTCCCTGATAAATATTAAAAAATATAAAAATTATTAATGGTGACTGGTAAGCATCCATATCAAAGATTAAATACAAATAATCAATTTCAAATGTGATGGTAATGATTTAAAGGTCTGGCATGACATCATAGTACACACCCAAAACAAGCATGATGGTCAATCACACTTGCAAGCACAATCATCACTAAAATGAAAAGGTTTCCCTTCCTTAGCAAGGCTAAAATACTTTATTGTTAGGCACTAAGAAATCATGCAATGGCCCCTATAATATCAAATAGTTCGCAATAAAAACAGAATTCTTATGCAGGAAAAACAATGCCAATAGAAATCTTAATGCATGGACCAAATAATTCATAAGAAAGCTAAACTGATATTAAATTACTTAGTTGAAGTGTTGACTACATTAGAAAGTATGTCAAGGCCAGTACATCCATAAAATATGTAGGGTATCACATGATTCTGATGGAAACACACAAGCCAAAACAGTAATATTCAATGAAAACAACCCTTCCGCAAAGCGCAGGTAAAGGAACCTAAATTCAAACAAAAAGAAGAACAAAGCAGTACATGAAAGGAAGAGAAATAGTTGGTGCATTCAAGAAGCACTCCACTCTCCTCATAATCTCTCAATACTTTCCACGCCCTTTCTAACAGTAGGACCCCAGTTATATAGCTTTTCTCTCTCCCTAACTGGCACATAGCAAATGCCACTGTTACCCCTGCTCACATGCTTCACACCCCCTTGCCTATTCCATCAGATTCCTAAGCCGAGAGCAATATAATTTATCTCAGATTCCATGTAAATAATATGCATAGGCCCAACTTTAGTTAAGACTAGAATATCCTACAGACACAACTAAATGCCATAGAGTAAACAAGATATGCACTTGTGAAGCATTTCTATTTCATCGCGCATAAGAAACTACAATAAATATAGTTCATGAATCCAGAACCAATCCAATCGAGCATAGATTAAAATATGATCCTAGCAAAAGTTAGAAAATGATGATAATCTCACCTGAAACAACCATAAGTAAGATAACACAGTAATTCTTCATAAAGATCCATCTTGCCAGACTTTTTTATGGTTTGCACAATAATTCTATCTCCTTTGACTTTTTCAAGTACCAGAGAAGCAAATTTCTAAAGACAAGAATGAAACATATAAAATCAACATTTTATTCAAAAGCATTAGCCAAAAGGATGTGTGTCAAGTGAAGCATTTACTTTAAAGAAATACCTTTTCAACACTGCTTTTTCCGAGGGAAAACTCCTTTTCCAGCCAATCCATACATATGGAACAATAAGATCTTTGAATAACTTCAGAAAAAACTCTCAACCGATCATCAATAATGACAGGTTTTAAATTGCTTAAGATATTTTTAACCTGGAAAACAAAAGAACAATTGATAACAGTATAGAAAAAATAATCTGAAAGAATTAGAAGTTTCATAAAAGTCAATCACAAACTAAAAGATTCATTTGCATTCATGAGTACTTAATAATGAGTAAATTTTATTCATCTGATACTCTTTTCAGAATGAGAAGATAGAGGTGATACGATATTCAAAAATCAACTCATTCTTGACTTTGAGGACAAAGCTCAACTAGATAGACAAAAACAACTAGTATTCTAAAATGTCATAAAAAGACTTTAACAATACCTAGCCTACTTTATTATAATGGTATGCATCTTTAATATCAGAAAGAGACTTCAAAAGGAATATTTATTAGCAATATAATATGTTCAAAAGAAATTTTGATTATTTTAATCTCTACAAAGTATTATTTACCCAATCTTGTTCCCTAACTTCCAAGTTTGAATTGCAATTAATCTATGTCCAAGGATTAACACAAGAAAAATCTATGCCCAAGGAGGAAGCAAATAATTAAAATATAGAAAACAGTTACCTTGCATTTTTTTTATTTTTAATTCCTATAAAGCAAGAAAAAGAAATGTCTCCGATGCCAATAATATACCTACTTGCATTCAAAGAGAATGTTTGGATAGAAGAAAGGAAAGTAAAGAATTAGAAATGGAAAGGGTAAGAGATGGAAAGTAGAGGTAATGATGGGAAAGTAAAGTTTGTGGGCCCCAAGAAAAGTGTGAGATGGAGAGAGAAAACTTGTGGGGCCAGAGATATATGTAAATGATCATATTACCCTTAACATTCCATTTATTTACAGGCCCATTTCTTTAGATTATTACAACCAAACAATACTTCTGCCCAAGAATTAAATATAATTAGAGATATGTTATGTTACAGACACACTCGAAGCATTTATTAGAACATAATCATTGCTCATCTCATCATTTTAATATCAGACTCTAAAGCTAATATAGAGATAATATTCTTAAATGTAAAACAAACGAAGAAATGCCTGCCTCCTGCTCAATTTGCTCAAAAGAAACCCAAAGCAAACGTAGCTTTGGACCCTCAGCAATAGCATTCAAACTCAATGGCCGTTTTACAGATTGAATGATGCAGTCTCCAGAATAAGCCTTGTATTCTAAAGTGTTTAGAGAAGTCAAAAGCTTTTCTCTCACAACATCCAAAACATACTTTGAATTAAGTTGATAATCATTCTTCACATCACTGCAATTGAGAGAAATTTTCTCATGTAACTAAACAAAGCAGACTATAATCCTGTCTTCAAAAACAAATCAAATTTTCATCCATGAATATGACAAAAATTTTAGCCTTGTCATCATTGATATGCTTACCCTTACCTACCAGAATTGTCTGATGTTTCAGCAACCATTTTTTTATCATAAAGGATCTTTTGACCACCTGTATAAGATTTCTCAACAGGAATTGCTCTAGCCATATATGTGAGAAATATACTGGCCACCAAAAGCACATGGTCAACAACTGGCACAATATCAGAGGCTGCTGATCCAAAATCAGCTAAAGTCCCCAAGCCAATGCTCATTAAGGAGGTCTCCAGAAGATGAGGTCTGATATTCAAAATTTTGTAACCACCACCACCTAGCTTAAACATTCTCCATGAAGATAACTGTCCAAGTTTACAACCATTTCTAAAATTCTTCCTGCAACAAATATTCACAGGTTGGGTCAACCTACCATATTTGTAATACCATTCATAAAGAAGAAATGAAGTTTCACCTTTTAATATAACCACAAGCTAGCAACACCTCTGATAAACTTATAATTCGATAGCAACGCTTTTGAGTGTATGTTATGAAATAGAGTAATTTAAGAGCAGAAAAGTTACTACTATCTTGTTCTGATTGGAATTAAGATCAAATCAACACTACCTCCGTTCCTAATAATAAGAAATAAGACCACATTTATATTATTTCTAATTATAAAAGACATTTATAGAATGTCCCAATTTTCTACGTTAGTGTCCCATCTTGTCCTGATTTAGTTACTCTCACTCTCTTTCAACCACAATTATCTCCCCCACTATCTCTTTATCATAATATTTTCTTCCTTATCTCTCTTATTCCCTCTCTCCCCATAAATAAGGGTATTTTACTATTTTTGAGAAGAATGTTACAATTTTTCTTATATATTTATTGTCTAGAACTAACTTTTTATCTACGTTATTTAGTTAAAGTATTTCTTGTAATAAGGAATAGAAGGAATGATATTTGAAGGAATGAATTACTATTAAATACCAATAATGAAAGGTGTTGCCTCTTTAAGATTTATTTTATTTTCAGGTAAATTCATTTTGTATGGACATTAAACAGATGCCGCCAAACAATTTTCCACTCTTAACATTTCATATCCACCCCTGAAATGAATTGTTGGGGAAGTTTTCAATAAAGATAGCATCCTTCATAAAGACATCAAGCTCTGAAGCTATGGAAACGTCGACCTTTCGAAAGTTTATTTTGTTCTAAGCATTGGATTTGTTGTAGTTCATTTACCTAATTATACATCGTACAGAGAGACCTTCAAAATTGAGATATCCATTTCAGCAAGAACATATCATTAGAATAAACTTTTGCCATTGCATTTTCACAGCATTTATCGTACTACACGAATTGGCCACTCACTTTACTGTTTGGGCCTCATAAGAATTTATCAGATATATTTTGCTTTGTCAGTATTGTCACTCATTTGTCTCTGTGGAATCTTATGGGGAGGAGGAAGGAGAAGAAAATGAGCGCTAGCAAACAAAATAGAAGGGCTAATGAAAAGGAAAAAGTAAGAAGCATGAAACCTGTGAATAGTGTTAAGATTTGTAGTCTGAAATGAAAAATATGTGCCTCTAATAGGCCTCCTCAGCATAGGCAGCTTAACATACAAGGGGGAAGCCACACAATGTGCCATTGATAAGAATTGTTGTCCCACAGTCAACACATTACAATGTAGTGCCAAATAAGTGCTTCATCACCTACAAAAGCAACGAAAAGCACATAATCCTCTAGCAAATAGCATAAGGTGAAGAAAATCCAATATGGTGGAAGTAGTAAAGGAAGAGGCATTGTAGAATAATAGGAGGCAGGATATGAGACATTAACAGAACATAGGGCATGGCATGGAATAATATACTCCCTCCGTTCCTAAATATAGGACCTAGATGACTTTTTTGAAAAATCCTAAAAAAAGCAAAAAATAAGTTAATTATACCTAATTTTTTCTCTTAAACTAGTTTATTTTACCTATAAGCTAATAGATAATCTAAAAAGATATCAAATATGTCATCATTTAATAACTTATTTCGCAACCTTAATCTTTCCAAAAAAAAGTTATCTAGGTCTTATATTTAGGAAGGGAGGGAGTAATAGGAAGCTTCCATCAGAGTCTGCTCACAGATGACAGTGGGTGAATAGGAATCTCAACTCTCTCGAAGACCAGCGGGAATGCCTGTCTAACTAACTACCATTACAGTTTAGTGGCATATGTGATGCGTTTCAGTCCAAAACGTCAAATTAGGAATAGAGCAATTATAGGGAAGCAATGGAACCAATAGTGACATAAGGTAAGGATGAATAAAAATAGGGATAAAGATTAAGAATGAAACAAATAGAGGAGAGGAATGCAGAATGAGAAGATGGAGGTATGAATGGGAAGTGTTTGAGTGAAAGATTGTTTAGAGAGTATTTGTGATTGTAGGTGGGGAAAGCAAAGTGAGCTAAGAAGCAGGCAAAAGGGAGATTGAAGAAGATTGGATATGTGCGTACCTGATTGCTTCTTCGTTGCCTCCCATATCTCTCCCTCCCTGTCTCTGCCTCAACGGTCTCACAAAACAATTACTTACAATTACTAGTAGGCGTTCGGGACTTGGGATTATCATTCCCCCCAATGCTAATGCTGATGCTGATGCTGACGCTGATGCTGATGCTGATGCTGATGCTCATTCTTGTCCACTACGTTAAAACGGCGCCGTGCTGCACTGCACGAGATGCCTTCCAATTTAAGTTTTGCAGTACTCCCTCCGGTCCCTAATACTCCCTCGGTACCTAAATATAACATCACTTTGGGAAGTGGATAAATTCCTAAATATAAGATCATTTCCTATTTTATCTCAAGTTTTGCCCAAACTACCCTTATACTCCCTCTTTTCATTGAAAACCCCTCCTCCTTTTAAAGTTAAGTAATTGAGGGGATTTTGGAAGATCATGTAATTTCATTGTCTTCCTTAATCTCCCCAAATTAACCAAAGTGATCTTATATTTAGGAACGGAGAGAGTACTATAAAGTAAGAGTTATATTTTGTGTTTGAATGCTAGTTGTGTGTTTGAAGGTAGTGTTTCTTTTCCAATATTACTTACATTTATTAGATATTTGAGAGAGAAATATATAAGCATTTGTATATGAAAGAAAGTTATGGGTATAATAGGAAAAAACTCATTAAATAAGAAGCGAATGTGAGATGAGTTCTTATATTTTATTAAAGCATTCAAATTTTGGTCTTATACATGAGGGATACATGAGGGAGAGGAAATAGTACTGCATATTTGAAGAAAAAACCACGACCACCACCACACTTGCAGTAAATTTTTATTTTTACTCTTACTTCTTGTTTAACACTTTGACCAATATGTATTGTGGAGGATGTGACATGTGAGGCAGCTAAAGTGTGGGCATAATTATTGACGCTGTTGTGGGTATATAAGATATGGATTGATGATTTTGTGAAGGTGATTAGGTGAAGGCGCGGACATAAGGAGCGATATTTGAGAATGAGTGGGGTTTGGGCTTCGGCTTCGGCTTCGGCGTCTTGTTCCTTTTCCAAACCCCGCCTTCCTCTCCATCCCTTCTCCTCCTCCACTTGTACTCCATCATGTCTCAAACTCAAGGGCTCCACATTCGCCACCACAACTCCACTTCGATGCAATAATAATAGCATCTGGCCACGTGGCCCCACCTCTGGTACACAACTTTCTCTTCTTTTTCACACTTTCAGGCTTCCTCTATCATATTCACACTGCTTCCCCATTTGCATCATATCATTATCTCAAGCTAGGTCATCCAATGATATGATATGATGTTTTTAGGATGTTTCCTTCATGGCTTTTCGCATTATAGCCTTTCTCCAAACAATGCCTTTCATTCTGCTGCTTCCTATACTCCTCTACCAGGTGCCTTCTCGGGGTACCATTCAATTTTGACCATTTGGGAACCAAGTAACCCTTTTCATGCTTCCCTGGCTGGCCCTTGATTATAGATTCATTTGTTATGGTCCGAGCCAATAGGAGGCTAGAATGTTCTGTAGGAGAGCCTAAAAACTTGGGCAAAGTTGCAAAAATGCCATCAAGTTTGGTCTAGGGTGCGTCCAACACCACTTAGTTTCTTTAGGCCGAAATATTCCCTACATAGTTAACAAAACAGGAATCCCTGTGCCCATGCTTAAGAGGGAGACTGACAGGTGTTTCGCCCAACACGACGCGATGTTGGAAGCACCTTAGGCCAAACGTGATGGTCATTTTTGCACCTTAACCCCTCAAAAATTTAAAATATCATCTTAAGGCTTCATGGTTACCCTAGGTTCAAAGAGGAAGCTTAGGAATGTTGCACAATCTGTCCATTACACATCCATATTGTCTTGGAAGTTCATTGAGTGTTTGATTGAACTGAATTGAAGAGTTAGTGTATATGGAGTTGTATATTTTGGTTTCAAATGCATAAGGTAATGCATCATGTAGGCGAAGGTGACAGCAGGAGTATTCTGGATGCATTTTTCTTGGGAAAAGCACTTGTTGAAGCTGTAAATGAGCGTATTGAGTCCACAGTTGGTGAGTTTTTAAGTACTGTTGGTAGACTGCAAGCTGAACAAAGAAAGCAAGTTCAAGACTTCCAAGTAAGGGCAGTTTAAGCTAGCATTACAATTTTATGCATTCCTGATCTATATCAAAGTTCAAACACCATTCTCTTCAGAACCATCTCCTACTTCAAGACTGATCAAATAATGCAATGTTCCATTTGAATGATAAAAATTGAAATTGTTCAAATATTTAATTTTTGACAATTCTGCAATATACCTTTTTGGATGTTCTGGAAATAATGCCATGAGTTCGAATGCTGAAAATAGTGTGTGCCTGTTTATCGTTGAACTTAAATGTAAAATTGTTTATCCTAAAAACTGGAGTTTGTTAGCATTTATCGTTGAAAGTTGCATTTGTTTCTGAACATTTGAGAAATATAGCTCCTACAGGAGATGAATAATAGAATGGTGACTAATTGACGAAATATGCTGTTGGAAAAGGATATTTAATTTTTTTATGACATTTGATACCTATTGTCATTAGAAATTCTTATTCTAGTTTGTTGACCTTAAATGTATCTTTAATCACTGATAGCTATGTCCCCTTGGTCTCTGACTTGTCATATTGACTTTGAATAATGGGCCAACTCAGTTTTAATCCTCAATTGGTGAGGGTATTGGGGAAGGAGAAATATACTAGGCACATCCTTACCCCTACTTTATACAGGGAGACTGATTTGAACCCACGACCTTAGACCTCTTGATAAGCGGCTTACCGTTGAGTTAAGCTAGCTCTTCATCATATTGACTTTGAATATTGAGAATTTCTTGCATCCCCTTCGTGTATTACATCACTGGGATCTAGTATTTCAATTGACATGTGAGAGAAAGGTGTAATTTTGAACAGCTAGGAGATGATGTATGATCCAGAACACTTGTTGAATTAGCCTCCACATGCCAATGCCCATACATATATGGATGAACTCACATGATATCTCTTCATTGAAAAATATTTCAGTCAGTGCTATAATTTATTACGCATGAAGTCTGATATCCAAAATATCGCAAGTCAGAATTTTAGAAAATTCAATTTGATCATCCAGTTTTGAAAGTATGATTCTGTTCAAATTTCGTCATTCTAGTAGTTCTTACATTATATTGTACAACAATTTGATGGTCGTATATGCTTAGGGATTTTTTTTAAACCCAAGGAATTCTGAGGTCAGACTTCGAACGCTTGTATTGTTTTGAGGATCAATATAAGGTTTTTTTTTTGTTTGTGAAGTTCATGATTTTGAATCCAATCCTTGTACTTTTATGTAACTGCCCTTGAAGATGTAAATTTGGGGAACGAAATGCGTGTGCAGGGTGACGTATTGGAAAGAGCCAAAAAAGCAAAGGAAAAGGCAGCACGAGAAGCCATGGAGACACAAGGGCTGATTTCAAAATCTTCAGCGGACACAGAAGCTGCAGACTACGCTACTTCCAGATCTTCATATTCTGTAACAGAAACAGTTGCTTCTGTCCAGCCTACCCCTCCCTATGAAATAAATAATGATCCTGAGGAAGATGAGCGACCTGCTTTGAACCCTTCAACTGATGACTGATTTTTCATTCATCAATGAATGAGATACTATATCTACTTATGCATCATCAGTCAAATTAAGTTATCAAGTTGACAAGTATATATGTTATTTCTTTAGTCATTTAGTTAATCCTTATACTTCCTAAGAATTTTAATAAGTTCTTATTTGAGAGTTTATGATCAGTTTTTTTTTTGTTACATTATGATCTTATTTGAGAGTTTATGATCAGGTTTTTCTTGCTACATTATGATCAGGTTTTTGTTGCTTCATAATTTACAACTTGAACCCCATAGGCCATACCATCAGAACTTGGTTGTAAACTTGTAATATTCTCAATTCCTATAATTTTGATTTGGTTGAGAGTTGTTACTCACTTTAGCTTGATGCAACTCAGACTTTATGGATCAATTATTTTAAATATCAATCCATATATCTAGGGAAATAAATTTTAGATTTTATAAAGATCAAGAATTAAAAGTTTTTAAAAGTTAAAAATTATAGAGACTTAAAATTTGGGAACCAAATTTTAAGTGAATCTAGACGGTAGAGAATGAATGGTACGAGTTATGCATTTTGAACTGAGTTTTAGTCATAGTCGATTTAAAGTAGTAAAGATTATAAAATATCAACTTTACTTTTCCCTAAAATGTTTTCCAAATATTTAGATGTATACTCCCCAAGTATGCATTCCTCCAGTTAAAACAAGGATTAGTAGGTATTTGTCGAATTAATTTTATATAATTATACTACACTTCAGGTGTTAAGTGCCTTGCAGACTAAGCTAGGGCAAAGACAAAGTTTAACTTTTTCTTATCATTAATTATTAAATCTTTAATAGGAGTACACAATAGCATAGAACCCACGAAATTTACACTTTGGTATGCTAACATTGATTTTTGTTAAAATATAAAAATGAATAAGAGGTTAATGACTTGCACCATTTTAACTCAAGGTAATTTTGATACCTTTTGTCAACCTTTGTTTTTGTTATGAAATTATAATTTAAAGGGTTTAGCTACATGTATTTAACGGTAGATTTGGGTGAATTAATGATAATTCTATTTTATTATTATACAAAATATCCTAAAAAAATGTTAAACTCATCTGTAATCTAAAGGTAGTGTTCTTAACTCATTACAAGAACCACAACTAAATAGTACTCCCTGTGTTCCTAAAATTTAGTAATATTCTAAAAATGAACATTCGCCAAGTTTTTCAAATATCCATATTTTTACCAATTGAACCTAAAGACAATGAGTGAATTAAGGATGTTTCTTAGTACAAGTGAATTCATCATATTAGCACAAACTCCACCAAACACAAAAATCCACTGAAATTCTAAATTATACCAGTCAGAGTAGAACTTATATGTCCACATCAATATTGATAAAGTCCATTTAAAAGCAATTTGGTATAAAGTTCTCATTCTTATATGCCGGACATTCAATAATGAATTAAGATATAGTAGGATCGATAATGATTGAACACATGCATTACACTTTCTCGTTCTACAAAAAGGCCAAAAGTTAACAATCCAATATAAACTCTTATTTTCAGTTCAAAAAAAAATATAAACTCTTATGGGTGTTTGGATTGGATCGGATAAAATTATTTGATTATTTAAACCATAGTTTCACAAGTCACAACAAACTTTTCAAGTACCCCAAAACCTTAAATGGTCTTTAGAAATGTTTTCTAAGACACTTAGTTTTGCTGATAAATCCGTATAAAGAGATTGCGTTGATCTTTTGGACTTTGACATTAATTATAGAACCATATCGAACATATTTTTCTAAAAATTTTATAAAATTATTGAACAAATTAAAAAAGCTTTTAAATTTATTAATTTTCTAAAAGTTGGCATAACTTATAAAAAAAATTCCAGCTAACATTTTTTTAAAAAAGGGCAAAAGCATTGTTCTAATAATTAACTATTTTTGTTTGAGAAAAATAATAAATGATTATTCGCTAAAGTATACTTTCGGTCCCTTATGTTTGCATCAAGTTTCAATTTAGTCCTTTATGTTTGGAAAGTACACTTTTAATCCTTTTTTGTTAACACCGTTAGTTTAACCTAACGGAAAATGTTAACTTAACAATTTTAAATGGTTATTAAATACAGAAAAAATGTTCATATTAAAATATTTGATTGTAAATATTCTTATATTTTCAAAATTTATCATCTTTGGTCCAATTTCATTATAAAATAATCATTTAAAATTGTTAAGTTAGCATTTCCCGTTAAGTCAAACTAACGGTGTTAACAAAAAAATACTAAAAGTGTACTTTCCAAACATAAAAGACTAAACTGAAACTTTATGCAAACATAAGGGACCAAAAATATACTTTAGCCATGATTATTTTACGTTGTATAAATAATAATCAACTTTATGACATGGTGTAAACATGATAAAACCGGTACTAAATTAATTTTTATTTTTGTGGAACGTTGCCGATATTATTTTCTAAAGTAAAAACACATTTTTAACCCGTTAAAACTCAATTATTCTTCGTTCTCCCCTTCTTTTTCTCATGCTTACTAATATCAACAAGGTTTCTAATTAAGAGGGGAAAAATGTATTTACACTTTGAAAATAATATCAGCAAGGTTCCATATGACTACAAATTAACATCTGACATACTGTTATATGTGTATTGGAAGTTTGGAACAATTTAGTACTATTGGTTTTGTTAGTCAATCATTTAAAGATTTCTATTATGTGTTTAAACCTTTGGTATTTGTTTTCATGACTTAATGTTATAGATGTTATTCATTCTAAATCTCCTTTGAATTTTAAGTATATGTCAATTATATGTGTAATTATATGTGTAGTTGGATATTAGATCCATAGTTAAGGAGTTTTCCTAACTATAGTCTATATGCATGTTTGTCTTGATTCGATACTAATACGATTGCTCTAGATTCCTTATGAGACTTTGATTAATTACTCACACATTATAAATGAAGCTAAGAATGTTGCTAAATCCATTGAATAACGCACTCTCATCTCATATAGTAGTTCACCACATTATTTTTACTCGCTTTCTTATAAATCAAAAATATCAAAAATATAGCAGCTTAACTTAGTAATCTAGGTAACCATAAAAACCTCATAGTTATTGTTTTCTTTTAGGTAGTTAGTTATAGAATCCGTAGAGTGACGATCTGGGATAGTATACTTACTACAATCCTTGCTAATTGAATCTCAAGGTGTAAAGACTAAGGCTAAAACCAGGAACTAAGTTGAATAATATATAAGCATAGGTAGAGAAGAATCATGATCATAATTTCCCAACTTGACATGTCAAATCAACAACTTGCTTTAAATCAAAACATCAGAACAAGCACTGTTTTACCTTAAAAAGTTGGGAAATCAAAGTCAATAAGTTCGAGTGCAGGGAGTACAACTCTAAGGATTTATTTACCGATTTTAACCCCCAAGTTGGATGGATCATGGATGGTTGGCATCCAGCTTGAGGTTGGAGTTCTAGAAAGGAGAGAAGGGTGTTGACCTTGTCCGTTGCAGACTTTTGAAATTTGAAAAAGGAATGGCTCAACTCAACAATAACGTGGCATTTTGGTCATAATGGATTACCGTGGAGGGCATTAAAATGAAATGAAATGAAATGCAGTGGGAATGAGAGCTACGCTACACGCTTTGCTTTCTATGAGTTGAGTTCCCTTCCCTGCTTCCCATATAAGTTAATCCATCCATGCGGTAGTTGTGTTGTCAACCTTGTCCTCCTCGAATATCTCTGTGTGAATCTGCCTTTGCCTTTGCCTTTGCCTTTGCGTTTGCGTTTACAGCGGTGGGATTTCATATCGTATCGTATCGTATCGTATGGGTCAGCAATCGTTGATCTACAGCTTTGTGGCGCGAGGCACCGTGATCCTTGCGGAGTACAGCGACTTCTCCGGCAACTTCACCAACATAGCCTCACAGTGCCTCCACAGGCTCCCCGCCTCCAACAACCGCTTCACCTACAACTGCGACGCCCACACCTTCAACTACCTCGCCGATAACGGATTCAGTACTCTCTCTCTCTCTCTCTCTCTCTCTCTTTCCCTCTCCTTCCTTTTTTTATTTCCTTCATCTGCCTCCAATGGATTTCAGTTCCTATGTTAATATATCGTCCTACATAATTTCAAACGCCCCTCCTCTGCCGTCCTTTTTACTTTCTAGCTAAACCCTCCCTCAATACCATCATATGGTGCTATTTCTGTTCAATCCTGTTATGTACCGCCAAACAATTTGGATGATCTTAATGCCTGCCTTTCTCACACCTTCATCGGGCCACTGGACATTTTGATTCTGGAATCCTGACCTCATAGTCATCACCAAATTGTGATTTAATTTCAAAACACTAATGCGCCTACCCTCACTTTGTTATGGGCTGCCTATCACCACAAATATAATGTTCATAGTTATCAAGTTTCAGGGAAGAATTTTGATTGTCACATTCCATTGTTTCCTGCTTTTACTCCCCTTCTGTCAACTTATTTTCTTTTACTGGTAAGCTGAAAGTTGGCAGAATATGAAAAGTACTGTTCATATCCGCTTTCAAGACGATTTCACAGTAATATAAAGCATCAATAATAGTTTTTCTGATTTCACAGGAACTCTATGTTTTTCTGTGGTTTTTGGTTTTTTAAAAATACTAATTGGTGTTCTATAGTTCTTGTTGCGTGTATGTTGTTTTATTCTTTTCTTTCTTTGTGTTTTCGTAAACTTAGCCTATTATCAGCCTGACTAACTTGATCTATTACTCTGTAGCTTATTGTGTAGTGGCAGTGGAGTCTGTGGGTCGTCAGATTCCGTTGGCCTTCCTTGAACGCATTAAGGAGGATTTTTCCAAGAGATATGGTGGAGGAAAAGCTGCAACAGCTGCCGCTAAAAGCCTTAATAGAGAATTTGGGTACTTACTTTTACTTCTGTGTGTGTGTCTATACATAAATCAGACCTTCCTTTCCGTTGTCAATGGAAATTAATATGAAAACTATATATATTGTTCATGGTGTAGACCCAAATTAAAGGAGCATATGCAGTATTGTGTAGATCATCCGGAGGAGGTTAGCAAACTTGCAAAAGTGAAGGCTCAGGTTTCCGAAGTCAAAGAAGTTATGATGGAAAATATTGAGAAGGTATGTCTCTTATATGACGCCAATATGTATTCTATCGGGGTGAATGGACTATCTCCCAATTTATCTGTTGAGAATTGTTATATTTGAATGTTTATTAGCTTTTCTTTGGTCAGATTCAGACATAACATTCAGGCTAGTGGATAGAGTATCCATTTCCCCTCTGATGGAACGTTTATATGATTATCTACTTATATCTAATTTTGGCTATTTACATTTATTGTAACATCTTATATGCAGGTTCTAGATCGTGGAGAGAAGATTGAGGTTTTGGTGGATAAAACTGAGAATCTTCGATCTCAAGTAAGTTTCTATGATGGTTCATACATAAAAAGAATAAAAATGGTAAATCCAGCAAAGAAAGCATGGATGTAGTTATTGTACTTATACGACCCTTTATGTAAAGGCTTTTTTTCACCTGCATGAGTAAAATTAAGTTTAAAAGGTGAGTAATTACAAAATGAAAAACAAATAATTGCATAAAAGTGAGTGGATCCCAGATTTTTGGCTAGCACACAAGATATTGAACCCCTTTTCCTTATTTAAAAATGATGATATCCAATCTACAAGAGAAGTTAATCTTTAAGGATACAAGAACTGCTATTAATCAACAATATCTTATACTATTATTTTTTGATTCAATGATGCAAGAGATAATTTTGTATCTACAAGATCAATTTTTTTTCATTTTATATATTTTTGTGCTAACTAGTAACTACTAAGCAAGTTGTTCTTAAATACAATTCCAAAATATTTCCTCACTAATGAGAAGAGTTAATTTAAAAAGTTGATCTAAAACTAGTTTAGTTTCCGACTTGTACATATCCTTTTTCATTGTGGGTACTCAATTGGAATGTGCATATAGTTCTGTTCTGTAAAGGCATGGAAAAGTGAACTTGCGCTGCCTTCTATCATGCGTACAGTTGTATTTGTTTTGAAATTGTGTATAGATTGTAATTGCCTATTTTACATTTTAACTGTTCTCTGCAGGCACAAGATTTCAGGACGCAGGGAACCCAGATGAGGAGAAAGATGTGGCTGCAGAACATGAAGATAAAGCTCATAGTTTTGGGCATTATAATTGCCTTGATTCTCATAATTATTCTTTCGGTGTGCCATGGTTTCAATTGTGGCAAATGAGTCTTCTCGCACTCAGGATCATCTCCGTGGGACTTTTGTAATTCTTTAGATCTGCTTAGTATGACCATTATAGATTTGTCTATTTAATTCTCTTCACCCTTGTGTGGATAATTTGCCTAAATGAATATGTAGAAGTTAGGTGCATGGCTTTGCACACTGGCCGTTTTGCATTTTTTGAAGTCTGATTGTTTCATTTGTAGAATTCTATAAATATTGTTGAATGGTCAATTTGTTCCCGAATATATATGATAATGGTTTTTGAGTGAATATATTTATTTTTGAGAAAATTATTCTTATAGATGGGAAGCTTCCAATATGATGATTTCTGTTGCAAGAAATTGCTTGTATATTGTGCAATACATTTACTGACCATCGACCTTCTTCATCCTCTAGTGAGGAACTTTGCTTTTCTTTTTGCAATACTGATTTCACATGTCTCGTTAGGTAGCGTCTTTACTTAGTCGAGCTTCCAATAATTCTACCGCTATTAATTTACTGACTTAAACGAAAATGTGCCCTTATATGTTCGAAATACTAAATGCAGGCGGCTTGTTTTTTTTTAGTTATCTGGCGTGCAGAGCAAGAAGCACGTATAAAAATTAAATCATAGATTAATCATTCATTGTTAATTCAAGAATGCATGGCATTTGTTACTCCAAGACTGCAAATCCACTAGTAAAAGTGCATCGTTTAGATTCTAAAACATTTTTCTTTTTATAGGAAAAAACATTTATATCTACAGTTATCATCACACGACTTACCCAACTTTAGTTTCAACTCCATACTTCAGTTTACCAAATTCTAAGCTCTTTTGCCACTTAAATATGAGAATCATCAATGTATTAATAAGGCTTTATACAATCCAACCCTTGCTAAGATGGTACATTCTATTCAACTCGATAATACTCCCTCCGGTCCCTAATATAAGAGCCCAAAATTTGAATGTTTTTTATCCCTAATATAAGAGCTCATCTCATCTCCTCATTTGATGTGTTTTTCTTACTTTACCCCCCTCTCTTCATATTTATTAATGCTTATGTATTTCTCTCTCTTAAAGTGTCATAATAAATGTGGGCAATATTGGAAAAGAAACATTAACTTCAGACACTCAACTAATATTCATATGTTTTTTAAGAAGCGTTTTTTGGCGGCTAGCTCTTGGGACAGGAGGGAGTAATAAACAGCTCTCAACCAACGAAAAAAAACAATACTTGTAATAATAAATTGTCGTATCTACCCTCGAGGTTAATCTACGTTAGCTCTTGATGCATCCAAAGGAGGTGACCACCAGCCTGTAATTCCGATAATATTAAAAGGGTTGATTTGAACTACATAAACCGGAAGAAAGACCAACTATAATTCCTTAGGGGTTGAGCTATTATGATGATTTATGAGTTTCACATCCTGTCAAAGAGGTTACAGAAAAAATAAAAATAAAAAAGAATTCCCACAGGTTTATATATGTGAGTAATTTTTTGCAACTCACAGGTTTGGAGAGTTATCTCATTTGAACAATCTTCCATTTTTGCAACTACCTTGGGAATGAAGTATATTAACTGGTCTAAGGATCTATGGCTGAGGAAGCCGTATAATTCTTCGGAATGACATTCTTGAGTGCACTCATTCATTACCAATAACCTTCAATAGCAAGTTGGTAATGGCTTATCTATTCATATCAACCACCCTTTATGGTGGCCCATGCAAGGCTCTGTTGGAGACTCTTAAAGACCTCAAATGATTTCCGACTTGCTTACGCACTCCTCATCTTCTTGGAACTATATTCGTTGGAACATTCCTTTGGTTAGAAGTTTATATCCTAGCATTGCAGTCAATAGTATCCTATCTGTCCCAGTCTCTCTTCTTGGTGGCCCAGACTCTCTTATTTGGACTAAGGGTTTGTCGGGCTCCTACTCGGCAAAGACAGGTTATGCTCTTCTTTTTAAGGAAAGATTTCCAAACCAACCAGCCATCGATCCCTTTTGGAAATTCCGTTGGTCTATTTCTCTACCTCAGAAACAGCTACTGTTTATTTGGAAGCTCCTTCACAAGGTCATTCCTTCGAATGATGTTTTAAAGGAGCATCATCTTATTGTTGGTAATTCATGTCATTTTGGATGCTCTGAAGAGGAGTCAATTCATCACCTTTTCTTCTCTTGTTCCCTTGTTAAAACAGCTTGGTTTGGAAGTTTCTCTTTTAGTCCTCCTCGTCATCTCCAAACTAATGAGTTACTTACCTAGTTAAAATCTATCATCTTCTCTTTAAAGGATGATGAGAATCTTTTGAAATGTGTGATTATTTTTCTTAATGAGATATGGAGGAAATGAAACTATTCTGCTCATGGAGAAGAGCTCCTAATCCTCAAGATATCATTATAGATTGTAATTCTACACTATCGTTCTCACATTTGGCTCTTACGACTAAGGAAACATCTTCTTCAACACCTCCCTCTATTAGTCGTTTGGATGTCAATATCTCTACCCAATGGCATGTTATGGTTAAAAGATGGAAATTGCACCGCCACTTGTATTGTAGGATATTGATATGTCTGAATGGGTCCCTCGCTCAAGTCTTCACATGGCAGCGCACTTTCATTCCTGGACATCTTTTCGCTTTGGGATGCTTCTGTTTAGCTTTGAATTGGATTCATCACTCAGATTTTTCAAAGCAAAGTCTCTCATATGGAAAGTGGGCAAACAATCAATTGATTTCTCCAGTTGAACTCCCTCTGTGAAGCACGCAGTTGCTAGCGACACCGCATTGCTGTTGAAGTTTTTCTCCTCTATTTCCGTTTATTTACTTCCTACTAATCAATGTAATGCTTTCAACTTTTCTTTTAGAGATATTATTAGAACCTTGTAATCTTTTTAATAATTAATATCATTTTGCCTTGTTTCAAAAAAAAAAACATGAGTTCATAACATTGTTTAGTCCTTTAAAAAATGTGCATATGCGCATCATAATCCTAAAATACAAGGACCGTAAAAGGACTATGATTCAAACAAGCAAAATTAAAATTTGATTTCCACATTGTCTATAAGCCTGACTTTCCCAAACCATGCTGCAACACAGAAGACAACAGGAGCCTCAATCAATTCCACAGCTTCCAAACTCTCTTGATCTACAATCTGCATGCAGAAACATAAGATTGGTATTGAGATGAAAATGATCACAGATCAAATTACAAATTTCATTGGGTCCATTTGATCTTTCTGATAATATACCAATGTGGAATGCTTCCATCACTGAAAATGTCAATTTGCCATTCCTAGAACACAACTTTGCAGAAGTTTGTATTTTGTGGTCCGACTAAATAGTTCAGATGTGATAAATTACTGACATTTTGAATAAGTCTAGATCCATGCAATTCTTGTTCATTATAGGTAGGCCGAAAATGGTCTACGTGTTAATTTTAACCAGTTAATGTATTAAAAAACATCTAGGTGATTATAATGATAATTGGTACTTTTTCATAACAAAAATTTAGATGAGAGCCATGACAGACATTTAAGTTCAAAGAGTGCTTACAAAATACTACCTCCGGTTCTAAATATAAGACCTAATTGACTTTTTTTTTTGGAGAGGTTAAGGCTGTGAAATAGGCTATTAAATCTTGACATATTTGATATATTTTTAGATTATACATTAGTTTATAGGTAAAATAAACTAGTTTAAGGGAAAAAATTAGGTAAATCAATTTATAATTAACTTATTTTGCCATTTTATAATATTTTTTAAAAAAGTCAATTAGGTCTTATATTTAGGACCAGAGGGAGTATTTACATATCACCCTATAATATAATGCCCCATATAAGGTAGCATACAATATCTTCACACATGGTGAATCCTATTTGTAAAAAAATCTCAAACTTTTTTCGTGAAAAATAATTATTTGTAAAAAAAAATATTCGTAAAGGTTTGAAGTAAATAAAGAAATTAACTGAATATTACTCCTATAATATGACTCATACAATATCTTCACACATGGTACAAATGAGATGTGTAATTTTTTAAAACAAACATACATATAATCGAGAAATTTTGTTCCGTTTGAAGAATTTTCAGGTCAAAATGACCAAGACAAGATGGGATAGACCAGTCTGGATGGGAAAATGTTTAACACCACAAACTTTCATTCATTTTTTGTTTCCGGAAACCTACCTTTATTTGGAGTGTTCAGAAATTAATAATTTCCTTTGTGTTAGTTCTCAAACTAAATACGTAAAAATCAACTTAATCAAAACACTAAATTATCGTAACAAAAAAGTTAGACAGTATGCATAATTAAGAGTGCAATATTTTCAGCTGCTTTCATTTAATTAATATGTTCAATTTTACAATATGTGTATGACTTATCGCATTAAACCCATTAAGATGGGAAATAACAAAAAAAGAAAAGAAAGAAAGCACTCCCCGACATCCTCTCCAATCCTGATTGCTATCACAAAACGCATATTATACAGTATATACAACGTGTCAGCATGCAAGCTGATCTCTAAACGAAGCAATCTCCTCAAAAATTGGGAGTCTCTTAGATCTGATTGGGCCCCACTGACTCAACATCCTCTCCAATCCTTTGATGAAATCATCATCCAGGCCTAACAGATCTGGCAAATGTGGGCACGGTAGCTTTGACCTCAATTCTTTTAGCATATCCTCGGCCCGTTTCAGAGACTTACTATCTTCCGACCCGGGGAGCCTGCCAAGAATTACCTCCTCCAGAACCATTTGAGCTTCTTCAAATCGAGCCTGTCTCATTAGACATAGGCCCAAATTACAAGCCTTGTTGCAATCCGGGTCAATCATTTGGGCTTTTCTATACACAACCTCGGCCATCATGTAGTTCTCTTTTTGCATGTAGGCCCACCCCAAATTTCCCTGTTCAATACCATATCATATCAAATGTGTCAACTTATACCATGAATTAATATGTTTCTTGCGACGAGCTAGACTCTATGGACCCACGATTTCACAAATTCTGAAAACGTACCGACGACTTTGAATTTATGCTATGAATATACCGATTATTGATGATTATTTTCGTGAGTTGGGGCTCAGATCGAATAGCATTAACAATGATAATTTGATTGGATATGCAACAGTGATAACGACTTTCATAAAAAAAATGACAAGGAGCACGAGGGGGGCCTAAGCTAAAAGAGTAGGAAGCATGCTTTAAAATATATGGGAAGAAATGAAGAAAGAATAGGATACCAGTAATCTAGAAGTTTCTTGCTTGATGGAAACTTGGAATTTCTTGCCATGAGATCGTGCGGTCTTTGTGGGTTTACCATTGAAGGCCTCGCCTTGGTATATCATTTTCAGCTTCCTCTTCAGCAACTCTATTTGCTCGTCAACTTTTCCACATTTCTATCATTCAGCCACAATTTCACAATGAAATATCTAATATGTGAATGTAAAATAAAGCCACAATGTCACATTGTACATGCGTATAATAGAAAATAGTACGAGTATCACTTATTCGTGACGTACAAGCGTCCTACTAAAACCATACATAAAATCTTGTTTTGATAATTAATTTTCCTTTTCTGAAAAGTATTGTTTCATGTATGTAACTACTAGTAATAATGAATAATCAATGAAATGACGGAATAATTTGTTTGTTTGGACTTTGGACACCGAACAGAGTGGAAGCTGAGACATTTTGGTGTGCACTACTACTATATATATTGAGATAGTGGATGGAAAGGACGGAATGAAGTACCTTGTAGAGATCAATGAGGACATTATCAAGGGACTCTTGAGACTGTTTGGAGCAAAGGGTTCTGAAGGACTTGATGGCCTCGATGGCTTCTTCGGCTCTATTCACTTGTTTCATCACCACTGCCATGTCCTTGAGCGCGCTGTCTACTTTGTCTCCCGCATTTATTGCCTTCCAAAACATTATTATGGCTCCTTCCGGATCCTTATCCACCAACTGCGTATTTAAACCGTCATGCTTTTGTTAATAATGAATAATATATATACTTACGGCTTCTTAATTATTACTACAATTTCGTTCCAATTAAGTGATATTAACATATATCATATATATGTACATAAGTTAACTCGTATCTCTTTAAACCAAGCTGTTCATCTTGAAAGAAGATCAAATATATGTAGGGAAAGCGATAGCTCTTAGATCCAAAGATGATGATAGAAATGGGCTTCTAATTAATATCATACAAGGCGAGAATTCTCAAGAGCCACGTACTCCATGATGGGAGACTTATAAGTTCTTGTTTCTGGCTAGCTACTTTCTACAAATCAATTGTGAAACTAATTAAAAGGCAAAGGAGAAAGTGGGGTAAGGTAATTAACATGATTAAAGTTAAACTAAAATTTGCTTTAATTATTATTATGATTATTTTATTGTATGTGAGCACATAATTAAGAAGTAAGGTTGAGAAATTATATATGGATCGGAGGAGTAGGGTAGAAAGAAGGATGAGAGATGGAGGAAAGATTGAATGATGAATTGGATGGGAGAAATTAAAGTGTATGATGAAGGAAGGAAGGAAGGAAGGAAGGAATATGAGAGAAAGAAATTAAAGGAGTAGATGGTGTGTGTTGTGTGTGTGTATGGGGAGGGGGAGGAACTAACATGAGAAGTAAAGAAAGTAATTAAGAAGTAAGTAATATATACAACCTGAGCGTGCTTGGCTCGGACATAAGGGGAATCACCAGAAGGAAGCTTGTGGAGAACGTGGTAGAGATGGTCCTTCTGCCATTTCTTACCCGCCTCTTCATCCATACGCATATCAATATCATCCATCTGATGATCTGATCTATCTCTCCAACTAACTACCTAAACTCACTGATGCGATATATGCACACCCAACAATACCAGATTCCAACTCCAACTCCAACTGATGATGCTGAGCCTGCCTGTCTACGGATGAGGAGGAGAGAGAGAGAGAGAGAGAGAGAGAGAGAGCTGAGGTGATATTGATGATGGTGCTGGTTTTGAACTTTTGATAATTGGATCTACTTCAATCTGAACCTGCCTGCTTTTGCGTCCACCTTCATCCTCACGCATATC
This sequence comes from Mimosa pudica, assembly GCA_029929735.1. Taxonomy (NCBI): domain Eukaryota; kingdom Viridiplantae; phylum Streptophyta; class Magnoliopsida; order Fabales; family Fabaceae; genus Mimosa; species Mimosa pudica. The sequence goes on from JAKELP010000045.1 coordinate 84,521, forward strand.
AACAAGCCAATCAGCGGCGCCCCTCCAACGAGCCTACACGTGTCCACCTTTCATTGCACCCTCCAACACTCACCCCAAATTACTCAACTACCCTTCCCCATTTTTTTATGAAAAAAAAGCTTACACTACAAGAAATGGCATGGCTAGTCGCACCGTAAATCTGGGGATAGTCACTCCCATGGGGGAGACAAATGTCAGTGGTCGCACCAAGTTCACCCGCGACCAAATCGTGTGAAACAAGGGTGGTAGTTGTGTCTGATGAAGGTGCGACGACATGATGTTGTCTCTGCGTTGGGGAGAGAAAACGCATATGATATTGTCTCTGCGTTGGGCGAAACAATGGATTATTAAAATATATCTTTTTGTCTCACCCAGTGGAGAGACAAGAATAATATATTTTAATAAACCTTTGTCTCACCCAGGGGAGAGACACAACTATATATTATAATATATACTTTGTCTCTCCCCAGGGAGAGACAATTTAAGATATTATAAAAAATGTGTTTCTCGCCCTAGGGAGAGACAGAAGGATATATTACCATATTATTTTGTCTCTCCCATGGGCGAGACAGAAATTCATCTAATTAAAAAAAAAAACAGCTCCAGATTGAATGACAGAGCGGAGACATGTGAGAGCAGAGAGTAGTGATGGAGAGCCATAGATTCTTCAAAAATCAGCCATTGACAGACGTGTGAGAGGTATGAAAAAGAAGTAAAGTGAAAGTGTGAAAAAAGACTTGCAGAAGGGCAGACTTGTGAGAGCAAAAGCAAGCATATTCTCCTGCAGAGAGATTTTTTTTTGCTCAGTGTGCAGAGAGATTCTGAAAAAGACTTGAGAGACAGAATGACTGGAAATAACGATGACAAAACTACATATTCTTCCGTAGACATGTGAGAGCAGAAACGCAGAATGAATGACAAAACGAGAATGAGATCTTCAGAGGACCAAAACGAGAATGACAAAACGCAGAATGAAAGCAAACAAATATCATGTAATAACAAATATACTTAAAGAAAAAGCAAACAAATTTTGACTCACCAATGAATATAGAAATTTGATGGGGAAAGTTGAGTAGTGCCTGCAAAAAGGAAAAAATAGGATCATTATAACATAATAGAAATGAATGGAGAATGAAAGAGATGAAGAAGAAATGAAGTAAGAGTGAGATTATTTTGGTGATGGTGAGAATATATATAAATCCGAAAATTGAAAATGCCCGCCAAATTGGAAATTTTGAAAAATTTAACTTTTGTTTCGCCTGGAGGGGAGACAATAAAATATGTCTCGGGAGAGACAACATATAAAAATATTTATATGTTGTCTCGCCTGTGGGAGAGACAGTATATTTTTAACATTTAAAAACTAAATTATTTTTATTACCGAAAAATGCAGGTGAGCACATGGTGGGACAACATTTTAGTCCTTTGCATTTAGTACCAATAGTATCTTCTATTGTGCAGGGAGGCAGATGCAGATGATGAAGACGCTTGAAGTTGAGACGCTTGAAGTTGAGACCGTAGTGAATAATTTGTTACCAATGAGTTTTTTGTTTATTTAGCTATTGTGAAGTTGAGACGCTTGAAGTGAAATTAACTTATATTATATATATGAAGGTGCCATTTCGAGACATACTACCATTTCGAGACATACCATACGAAACTGAAAAAAACATAATATGGATAGTACAGACATGAAGCTAATAAAAGATACAATAAAGTACATCTACTCATTGTTGTCCTCATCACACGAGTCACTAACATGGTCGCGCTGGTCATCACCAGAGACAGATGCATCATCGTCACTAGTAGGCGTGTCCCGGTAAATGGGATTTACTGGGGGAACTTGGCCAGCGTCAGAGGGCACCATGCTTGGCCTGGTCTGATATGTCATGTTGAATGGTGGCACCATGCTTGGCCCGGTCTGATATGTCATGTTGAACATGGGGGTGAATTGGGGGCCTTGCTGAGAGTATGGAGGCACCATGCTCGGCCCAGTCTGATATGTGGGGGTGAATTGGTGGCCTTGCTGAGAGTATGGAGGCACCATGCTCGGCCCGGTCTGATATGTCGGAGTGTACGCTGGAGCATGTTGAGTTTGAGGGGGACAACCCTGGCCATACATCCGCATGAAGGCGTTGAGTTGTGTCATGGCTCTTTCCCATTCCCCCATCATATGAGTTTTATCACGCTCAAACTGTTGAGCCATACTAGTTTGTTGTTGTTCCAGTTGCTCAACACGTTGTTGCAGGTACATCTCTCGCTCTCGTGCAGCAGTGGCTTCGGCGGAACTTCTTGCCGAATAACGCGAATTGACAGAGGAACTCCCACATGAATTAGCCGCTATCCTTGTTGGCACAGCACCACACCCCGATCCTCGCACCCTACCCGGGTGATCCGGCCTGTCAAACGCATCGCGCATCACAGCAAAAGGGTCACACGACCCTTGGGATTCCTGCTGTTGAGACAATTCCTCCATGCGTTGCTGCAATATGCGTAAAAACAAAATTTGAGTTATATAAGTAACATCACACTAAAAAACAAAATTTGAGTCCATACAATTTTTCGCTCAGCGCTCTTCGAAATAGAAGTACCATCCCGGTGTCTATGCGTGACGCGATACAGATCCAACACTGTTGCTTGTGTTCCTTCTTCTTCAGCTGTAACTTCCTGCACGGGCAAAATATGCGTATCACCAAAATACAATTCTCATTTATAGGAATAACATTAATAAATATGTTAGCTACCATCTGACTATATCTAACACTTAGCGACGTTCTCCCTGTGGTGTGGTTTATGTCTTGCTTAGCACGACTGTCTTTGCAACGTTGTACCACTATCTATACCATAATTTAGGGAATGTCAGTATTTCAATGTATAGGCAATGATAAGTTGTAAACATTAATAAATAGTGACTCACTCTTCCTTCAGGAGATCTCCTGTACCGCACAAACTTTTCCCACGACTCTGGCGTCACGCCTGACGGCACATTACTTATAAGCTCGCCGAGTGTTTTGGTTCTGTCTCCCTCCATCTTTGTATACAAGCGGTTTTTCCCACTCTTCCAACCTTCATTCATTCTCTTATATGCATATATCCTAGCCCCCTCCATGTCCACCCCATCTGCTACAAACTTAGGCTACAAAAAACAAAATTATTAGTCATATATTAAGTGCATAATAATTCCAATAGAGGTGATTTTCTATACCACAACATAGTCACGCCACACTGTCATTTTGTTGCCATCTAACACCTTGTCCCACGACCTGGCGTCGACGGGGAAAAATTGCCACATCTTTGAAACCTTTGCTAGGAATTTGTTGAATAGGTCCCCCGCTTCAAGAATTGGTTGTCCCGTACCACCATTGAAGGGAACAATTACTCTATAACCATGGGACATGCGCCAAACCTTTTCTAGGTTCGTCTTCACTTTACGCACCTCTCCACTAGGGCCTACAAAAATAAACTAGGTGAACTAATCAAGTAAAAAAATGATGTTCACATATATATAGTGATAAAAACCAACTATATTTACTTTGTATATCAACCAAGAAAAATGTCCGAGTCTTCTCAATGTTAGGTCTATCACGAGATTGTTGTCTATGAGTTTGCTCTTGTTGTGGGATCTCTTCATTCGTAATCGACCTGTCACGTGAAAGTTGTGTATGTTGTTGCTCGTGCTGTGTGACTTCTTCATTTGCAAATAGTCTAGGCGAGTGTGTATTTTGAACTTGCGCCTCCCGTGGGACTTCTTGATTTGCCATTTGGTCACTAGCTGATGTGTTAGTCCCAAGACAACGTTGAAGCAATGCCGCAGTTTCAGCGTCGAAAAATGTTGATGGTGACACAACGCGGCTGTAGTTTGGATATGGATTTATTAAGGGCTCCTCCACTTCAGCTGGCTCTTGTGCTACTAATCGTCTCCGCCGGCTTGAATTTTCGCGGTCATCCCCCTTGGAGTGTGCCTGCGAGTTGCTACTATTATGCCTTGACATGAATGCTACTGGTGGTATTTATAGAGACTTGAGTTAGGTAGGAAGGATGTTGTTGCGAAACTTTAGAGGAGTGGGACTGAGAAAAATTATTTATGGTGGTCCCTCATGTTTTGAAGATGGGGTGCAGAGAGTTCGAATGAGGTAATGAGGGTATTTATAATATGGTGGTGAAATAAAAAAAATATTATATATAATAGGGGGCCTCGCCTAGGGGCGCGACCCCTTTAAATATATTATATATAATAGGGGGCCGCGCCCAGGGGCGCGACCCCTTTATATATATTATAATAGGGGGCCGCGCTCAGGGGCGCGACCCCTTTATATGTATTATATATAATAAGGGGCCGCGCCTAGAGGCGCGACCCCTTTATATATTATATTTATTGGGTCTCCCTTGTTGTCTTGTCTTGTCCGCGGGACAAGAGAGAAGGGGAGGTGTTGTCAAATCTAGGGGTCGCACCTTGGTGCGCGACCCCACTATAATATATATATATGGGGCTCCCCGCGAATATCTGCACGCATGGTCACGTCTACCAGTATAATAGAAAATATTGGGCATTGCGCCGCACAGCCCCATAGGCATATCTATATATATTATAATAATCTAGTATTTTCCTTTTTTTGCCAGATATAATAATACTATCCTATCCTAAATATAAGACTAATTGAGTTTTTTTATAGGTTAAGGTTGCGAAATAAACTGTTAAATCATGACATATTTGATATAATTTTAAACTATACATTAGTTTATAGGTAAAATAAAGTAATCTAAGGGAAAATATTGGGTGAATTAATTTATAATTAATTTATTTTACTTTTTTATAGGATTTTCTAAAAAAATCAATTAGGTCTTATATGATTAGAGGGAGTACGTTATTAAGTAAGTGGAAGAAATACATAACTAATGTTATTAAAACATAATAATAGTCCTGGCTCTGTGTCACTACTCATGGCGAGACAAATTCATTATGTTTCACTGGAACATATTATAAATAACCCACTCTGAGAATGCAATGCTATGTTTTTCACACTTATTCTACACAATTATTTCTTCTCCATGGACGATGCTAACAGAAAAGAGTCTTCTAACTATGTAGACTGGGTGGTAGAAGATACAGAGGACCAAAATATTGATTGGATTGTTGAAGATACAGAGGATCAAGGTCTTCTCCAAGTTGATTACACACCTGTCATTAGGTGTTACAAGGGAGAATCAAGTTCCAGTACCAAGAACACGTTGTTACATTGTGTTACTAATTACCTAATTAACCAATAATATTTATTTCAATTCATTATTCTAATCCTTTTATAATTTATCCATGATAGGAAAGAATAAACTAATATAACCTGAATACTATCATGGATAATTAATAGCTAACCATGTTAGCAAAGAATCACCTAACATGGTTAGAAAAATAAATAACCTAATGTTCAATAATATCAAATACATATAAATATATGCGGAAACGTATGCAGGCCTATACAAATTGGCAATATACAATTCACAATAGTCTATATAACTTCTACTACCTAATTCCCTTTCCTGATGCTTGCGCCTGTGCATGAATACCTGCAAAAATGTCAGTAATCGTGGGATGAGACAATTTGTCCCAGTAATCACCGCTTAACTCACTATAACAGTGAGATGTGCGGTAGCGAGGGCGTCTAAAGGGTACCACATTTAAAACCAATACTATATATATATATATATCAAGTCTTTCATTCATCATTCAAGTCCCTCTTTCTAAATCAATTCAAATTCATCATCTCTATTTCCCACATATCACTCAAATCCCTCAGTCAGTTCCAAATCAACTCAACAGACGAAAATAAACGTGATTGACACTGTGCCCAGTCTCAAATCTGAAAGCATAAAAAGGGAGCACTTTAAATAGTGAAAACGTCCCTGAAAAGGGAGCACTATAAAAAGTGAAAACGTCCCTGGTTCCTTTAAAATCAGAGGAACCTGTACAATTAACCTATCGATTGCGCAGATCGATAGGTTACATCGGCCGACGGTACTAATAATCAGTGTCATGCAATACTAACAATCTCTATTCTATATTCCATCAACTTCAACCTCATTCAATATTTCAATCTCACATTTCATGTTTTCCACAACATAGCTCACCATAATCTCAAACTCAACATCTATCACTCTTTTCTATTTCCATAATTTCTCAAGTCACTGTCTAACACTATACCTATCTATATACCTTCCACAATCATTCCAGATCAATACCAACCAAAGCCAGAGTAATATATATGTAGTGTTTCAAATTTCTTTATATGAAAATAATCGTGTTTGAAAGGCACCCGATAGCCTGTTTTGTATAAAAATATCATTTTAAAGATAATATATATATATATATATATATATATATATATAGAGGGTGAGAAGGGATTTTTACAAAATCCCCAACTAACGTCACCCTCAATGTTATAGCAAGGTTAAGTGTGATTACCTGTCGCCCTTAGCATTGCGATGTTCTTCCTTACCATTTCTTGAAAATGCTCTCCAAACACTTCCCTCTTAGTTCCTCCTATAGTGATATAATACAAATGATAAATTAATATCATTTTCACTTTATAACACTTAACGTCTCTCTCGTATTCATATGTTATTACTACCCAATCCCTTCATGAATGTTATTCCTAACTTTTCTTTCTTTTGCAAATGAGTTGAGCACATACAAGTCACACACATACAATAAGCATCACTGCTTTAGATTTTCAATTCATAACCAATCAAAAACATGACCAATATCATATTCAATTAGCTGAATTGATATGGCGAGTTGCCATTTGATCAAAACAAAATTCTGTTTTATAATAGCTTAGTCACATTCAATTATAAAATTCCATCTTTATGTCATCAACTCAATTTAACATTAGGATAAGTTCATGTTCAATTAGAGTTGCTGATATTTAAAACAAGTTCACATCAAAGGTAAATTTCGTATTACATCCTGAAAAATTCCAAACAGTGTAGTGAAACACAAAACATCCTTTTAGACATCTTTGCAACTTGCATTCAAAATTTCGTGGTCCGTGATACATTAAGAAGCAGTACAACTAAAGCAGCAACTCCATATTCAGATGTACTAAACTGAAAATCCATGCACACTAATTGCCCAAGATAAATATAATTCCTCATCCTCACTAAACAGCAACCAGACAAGTCAAAGAATATCCAATTTCATAAATCTTTAAGCCAACTAGTGATCAAAAAAATAAAATCAGTTTCACACACCACATAAAGATTCGCCTAATTCAATCTTAGTTCATAACAGCAAATGAAATCAGTTTTAAGCCTCCCTACTCCACTTTAAATCAAAGATTGAAGTACTCATATCCAAAGCATTTAATAGTTCTTTTTAACTATTACCACACATTGTCAGCATCAAGGTTTACTAAAATGACAACTCAAATAAATTTCATTCAAATCCCAAAATGCAAATCTTTGTTTTATCCTCAAGTCAATCGAGCAAAAGCACAAAGAAAAATCAATATTTTCATCATGCAGAATTCAATTCACAATACCCACACCTAATTAATATTTCAGCTTGCTTCAAAACTGAATCTGACATGTATAACCAAAAACACGGCCTTTTACATTCCAATACAACCTTAAACATTCTAAGCTCTGTTTCAAAACATTACACATCTAATTAAATCAGCCTTTATTAATTAAATCTCATTTCCAATTTCTTAATGAACCATACAACTATAAGAAAAGCACACAAATGCTTCATGCCTAACTCAAAGTCACCTCTAGTCAAATTTTGAGAACTTAAACCAAACCCAAGGAACTACAAAACCGTTCCCAAAATCTGCAAAAATCACAATTAAATAGCATGCCAACTTTATCATTAACCAAACATTCATAACAATCCAAAACAAAGCCACAATAAGTTCAGCTACTTCGCAAAAACAACAGAAAGTCAACAAGACTTACAAGTACGCTCCTAATAACCTAACCACTTCTAATAAAATCAAAGTACTAAGAAAAGAACTTATATTTAAGTTGAGTTCAAAATTGAGAAACACTATAGCCCAAAATGATTTCCCTTTTCCTCAAACCTTACTCAATAGTTTCCAATCTTGAAATAAGCACAATACTGGATATAAAAATATCTGATCACAAACACATAACTCCAATCCACACTTTGAAACAAACTTATTCATTCCTCCCTAATCCCATTTGGCTATTAACGAATTAATGGCATGAGATTATAAACACACAACATCAACTTCAAAACCATTATTCCTCTTTCTCTCCTACCACACTCGTCCCAAAAACAATGCAGAAAGTAAACTAACTTCTCCCCTCCAATCATCAATTTAACCATAATCACCTAAATATTCCCACAGAATAGCACAATCATAGACCAAAGAATTTCCAAAATCATGAACTCTCAATCATAAATCCCTTTTTACTCTTCTCTTCCGCACAACCAATTACACACAAAAAAAAAACAAAACAACAGAATTTCTAATCATCAACATAAATCCTTGACTAATTTACACTCTACTACATGGTAAACTAGACAGATCAAGCATCTCAAAATGTACAGAAAACACCATACTCAAATAAACAAGGCACCCAAGAACACATAATCAAACCTGAAAGCATAAAGGGCAATCAATCCACTGTCATTTAGTCTACTTATTTAAGTTACAGAAATAAAACAATGCACCCACATACTAGTTAATAACAAATTGAAGAATATGAGACAAATCAAAAATCCCAAAAGTTAGGGTTTTCAAAAATTTGTACCAAACTCTTGTAAGCCTTCAAATTAAACCTCAAATCCTTTTTCAAACACTAAAACTCGAAGCTTTAGACTCCCTACATCAATTATTAAACTTAGAAACCCCAATCAAATTTCGGACCTACACTCAACTCGCCCAAGAACACTAAAATCGGTCAGAAAGCTAGAAGATACACTCACCTGAACTTAAATCTTGGATTATATGTGACTTCAGTCGCCAACTCCGTCGATAATCTCGCCGGAAACCTCCGCCGCCGTCGCTGCGGTTGTCGGACACGAGGAAGACGAAGGGGGAGAGTGAAAAACGATGGGGACCGAGCAAAGGTAGTGAGGAAACGGAAAGAGTGTAGTGAGGAGAAGAGAAAAGAGATGAAGAAGAGTTGGGGGAGGGAGAATCGAAGATGTATGTGTGGGTTGAAGGAGAAACAGAAAATGGAAGTGTATGTGAGGAGGAAGAAGACGTGTTTTGTGTTTGGGGAAAGAGAAGGGAGTGTTTGGTTTTATTTAATTAGAAAGCTTATGGTAACATATAGGAGAATTACCATAATACTCTATTTTAATTTCAAATAATATGTCAAGCATCCAACTCTTTAGCCTCCAAAATATTTTAATTTACCCAAAAGCCCTTTTAATTTCCTAGTTTTCCAACAGTTTAATCAAATATTTTAGGCACTTATTTCCCCAAAACTTTCAAAATATCTAAAATTCCCCAAAAATCCTAACTATTTCCAGTTTTCTAATGGTTCTTTACTAAAAATATTTTCTAATAATGTATTAAATTTCTAGGATGTTACAAACACGTTTGGGGGTCAAGGTATGCAAAACATGGGTGCTGTCATGGGTGCTGCAAGCCAAGGTGAAACCACCAAAAGGCAAGCCAACATATTTGATTTAAATGTGTTGCCTCAAGAAGAGGAGGAGCAGGGGGAAGAAAAACTCAGTCAAGTGCATCGTGGTTCTGGAGAAAAAATTACATTGCGTAATGATGGTTATGACATTGATTTGAATTCAAAGCCATATTTAGGCTTCTATGATGGTCCTGAATATGATAAATGGGATGAAAGGCAAAAGCAATTTTTCTGGGATTTTCAGAAACTCTATTTTCCAGAACTTTTTCGATATCCTCCTTCTTCTTAGAACCATCTATTCTCTTCCACTGTAAATAACAAAAATTAAAAAAAAATATTTATTCATTGTCGCTCCCGTAGCCGAGACAATGGAGTTTTGTCTTGGAATGAACTTTGTCTCACCCCCAGGCGTGACAGTATTAGTGACATGGTAAAAAATAAATAGAAAAAAGCTTAGTTCTGTCGCGTGTTGCTTTTCCGCAACATGGGAGCCGCGACTAGCCATGCAATTTCTTGTAGTGTTAGGTGAGTTGGATCTCAGGGACTCGCCAGGGCAAAGGGCAGGGCTTCGGGCTCAAAGAGCGTTTACAGAGCTACTTACATATCGCCTACTAACAAGGTCTTCACATCGCCGGGATACGAGTCCACAACCACATAGTTATGGGTCAAACTCATTTAACAACTGGACCAACCTTTATTGGTACTACCCTTCCCCATTTGCTTCGTCCCACTCATTATTGTAAAAGTCCGACAGAAAGACTAATCAGATTTTTCTCACCGAAACTTTATAACAGAGCATTCAAGAGAAATGAGGGACTTCACACATTTAATGTAATATTTAGATTACTAAATCACCATATTATTTCAAATGTTAAATAGTTACATACTACACATCTCTAAAAATCCATAGACTTTCCTAAGTATTGATCATGCATGTATAAAAAAAGAAGTAAAGAATCATAAACTAAATAAATATTTAAGAAATATACTATCATAAACTAAATCATTAATGATGGTTGTATTTTTTTATCAATTAAATCTAAAGAAAAATAAAGAAAGGGAAAACGAGCCTAAACAGGTCAGCCCTCGACCTAGCCCGTAAAAGCTCCTGACCATGAAGGGATGGCCCCTAAAAGCCAAATCTCATTTATCCCTCTAAATCCCAAATTCGGCCCTTCTCGAGCTTGGATAAAAATTGGTCGGCCCTACAAGCTCTACTTTGATTCCCAAATCTCACAATGTGAAAACCAACATGCATGCATGTTTGATCAAGCAGAACAGAGGAGGGAAGGGGAAGTAGAGAGACCCCTTGCCTATTTAATCCCAAGTGGGGAGATGAATTTTCCCATTTTCTTTTCTTTCCCTCCCCCTTTCCCTTTCATTTGATTCAGTAACCCATATTTAATACTTTGCGTAAAAATGGATATAATTTGTAAATAAATTTAATGTGCCAAAATTTTGATGTAAAATATTAAGATTTGTAAACTACAATTATAGATAGATTTTAATTTTTCATTTTTTAGTACAAGAATTGTTCAAAGTTTGGATAGAACATATTTATTTATAAAATTTTTATATATTTGTATAATTGTACTCATTTTTATAAAAGCATTAAATCGGGATTATTGATGTTAAAGGGAAAAGGGGAGAAATTAAGTGAGAAAATATAAATTTTTTTTTGAACTAAAGAGAAAATCTAAATTCAAGACACCTGAAATCACAATTTGAAAGGATTATTTTTGTTAAAAAAACTTAGATCCAGTTGATCAATCGAGTACATCAAGTTCACCAATCAAAAATTTCCACATGGATTATTTTAATGCCTCAACATTAACATCGTCTACTCTCCACATCTCTAATCTTTCTCAACTTCAAACTGATTGTAACGTGATCGGCGATGTAATGACGCTATTGATTTCTAACCTTGCGATGTGCTTTAGAAATTCTCACCCTTGGCTTCCTCCATCCCTTCCACAATTCAGAAAATTCCAAAGCTTCTTCAAAAATTTCCCCAATGTGTTCAGCTCATGATTAGCGATGTTGGAGCCTTTTTGCGATTAATTTATATGGGTGTTCATATTTGCTTTCCCTTTAATACATATGTTAATCTAGCCGATTGCAGGCTTCAAATCAAGTGATAAAAATAGGTAGTGTATGTGATTATGGATTTGAGTTGTGAATTGTAAGTCATGAGAGATGTATTATGTAGATAATTTCTCTACGATTGTGCTCAGAATCAGAAAAAGAAAGGAGAGTTATTGCAGAGTTTTCATGGTCTTGGCCGTATAAATAGAGAAAAAAAGGAAGATGTGGAGAGATTGGAGAGGCTAATGATGTTAAATTGATGGGTTAAAATCATTCGAAGTAGCATGTGCTAATTGGTGAACTGGTTGTGGCGAATATAATGAACTAGAGATAATTATTCTAATCCTTTTTTGTTTTATATAAATATACCAAAACTTGTAGAAATAATTTATCCTATCTAAATAATAAAATAGACTAATAGAGTAAATTGATCAATCTTATGAAATATTTTCCCTATCTTTAAATATGAAATATAATTATAATTAATTTGATTTGATTGAATAAGTTGGTTAAATTATTCAAAATCATGTGACATTATTGAACGCGGAACACCTTAACCATCTACCTTTAATCTATTCTCACATTCCCTTTTTGTTTCTTTATTAGTGCACAACATTATAAAGGATCATTCTGGGGATGAATTAAGTAAAATTAAATGGGGTTCTATATTTAAAGACATGCTTATATAAATCTAAATATTCATATATTTTTGAATTGAGGGAGTAGTTTAGAAATACAATCAGACTTAGTGATTGGGGGTGATTTTAATCGCCACTAACATAATACAATGCAAAAATAATAATAATAATTTTATGGATAGTACGATAAAAAACATAAAAAAAAAAAATTTAGGTATTAGCGGGGATTTATAATCACCACTATTATGGTTCAATGAAAAAAATTAGGCATTAAACTAACGTTAATACACTATGATGGAAAAGAATTTTAAAATAAGTTTCAAGGATTATCAGCAGTTCTAATATAGTATGATAGAAAATATTAATATTACTTATTAGCGGGCTCTAATGTTCTGTTTTAAAACAAATTTATTAATTAATTTTAGAGACGATTTGTAAATGCTACGTTTTTTTTTATCAGAATGTAATTGCTACAAGTTAATGCATACATCTCACTGATAGTTGCCACTTGCGAACCACTGCTAAAACAAGAACCACTCTAAGAGATTTTCCCTCCTCTTAACACTTATCACTACAAGGAAATAGAGTGGTAGTCGCGTCGTTGTTGTCGCACAAGGGCAAAACACAACTCAATGATAAGTTTTTTTATTTTTTTAAATATAAGTCACGAATTTTGTCGCACCAGGGGTGAGACAAAGTTCCTTTCAATACAAACTACTTTGTCTCGCCCTAGGGAGCGACAAAGTGTTTATTTATTTTTTTAATTAGCCTTTTCTTCTTGCCGGAGGAGAAGTTTTGATGGTTGTCAAGAAGGATAACAAAAAAGGTGCGGTAAATAAATTTTCTACACTTCCTAGAGAAGTTGCTTCTGATTTTCGTCCCTTTAATCATATTCAGAACCATCAAAGAAGCCTAAATATAACACTGAATTTAAGTCAATCATGGTTGTCATTTCCAACTATATTGGTCTTCTTTCAATTGTCTTCCCTATCACTCTTCCTTCTTCCTCCTTCCTTCTTCCATTCTCCTATCAGTCTTCTCTTATTTTCACTTTTCTCCTTTTGTATTGATGTAGATCTATCTACTTGTTTGGTTTCCTTTTCAGAGTTCTCCTTTTCATCTCAACTTCTGTTCTACATCTTTGAAATTTTTTATCTCTTCTTCTTATGTTATGTTCTCTTGAATCTTATCAAATTCCCTTGCTTCTTTTTCAAAATCTTTCAATTGTTTACAATATGATATATTCATGCCTTTATTGTACTTAAATATATGATTTTTGTCTACTTCTAATGTTTCAACTTTTTTATATATTTTTAAGCATTTATTTTCACATCCACATTTGAACCTTGTTATTCTGATTCATAATTTTTCGTTTTCATGAATGTTTAAGCATTGATTTTTTTTTTTTTACTTTTTTCCCAACTATATTGTGATTTGACTGAAATTTTAGTTTCCTAACAACATATTATTATTTATTTAATGTCATAAACGGTAAAAAAAATATTTACATTTAATTTTTTTTCTCCAATCCCTTCAGTGGTTGGACAAAAAACCACTAAATGAATATTTTTTTGAAAAAATTATAACACTAATATTTTTATTTATTTCTTTTCATATTTCATAATTTAGTGGTTTATACCACTAAAATTAACCTAAATGATGTAATCAGTTCATTAAAGAAAAATGACTCAACCCAAATATTTCTTTTTCATAAATTGTATTCACCGTTGTTGTCAGTGACCCTCTAATCATATCTTTAAAATTACCCTTTGTGTTACTCATTTACTTTCCCATTTCAGAGCACCAAAAATTGCAACAAGTAGTGTCTAACTAATTATTAATTACTTTGCAACAAGTAGTGTTTAACTAATTGCAAAAATTGCAACAAGTTCAAATTATAAAACCTTATATCAATTGATATAAGGTTTTATAATTTGAACTTTCGAGTTTGAGGCAATCATGCAATATATAAGTATGATGAGTTGGAAATGGTACAAAATATAACGTACACGCTAGTTATAAGACTAATGAGATTAGATTGATATTTACATTCATATATGGACATAGATGTGCATGGGAAGGGAGCATTGGTATGGTGTGAAGAAATAAGGACGCACAGAAAGGAGGAGGATAATCATGAGGAGGTGAGAGGAGTGATCTGTTCAAAGATGGGAAGCCTTCTGGATCGATTGGAGACCCAAAGAGGGAGTAAATGGTCAATTCCGTGGAGAAAGGCGACATCATCAGAGATCAGCCGTGTGGGGGGTGACGTCGCGGACGATTGGAATTGCGTCATCAACTCCTGGGCCCGTTTCCTGGATTTGGGGTCGTCGGTGGCAGAGATGACCTGGTGAAGGATCAAACGGGCCTCCTCATATCGGGCCTGCATGAGAAGGCAGTGGCCCAGATTGCAGGCCTTGTTGGAATCGGGCTCTATCATCTGAGCCTTCTTGAACACCACCTCCGCCATCATGTAGTTTCCCTTTTGCATGTAAGCCCACCCCAAGTTACCCTGCGTGCAGTTTATTCGTCCATTAATTCATTGACAAACTAATGAAGCGACAGGTATATAGATATACTATATATGCCTATGAAGGAGGTAGTGGACTAGTGGTGTGCACGTGCATGCGTGCGTACCAGCAATCTGGCAGTCTCTTGTTTGATGGAAACCTGGAATTTCTTGCCGTGAGAACGAGCAGTTTTAGTGGTCTTGCCATTGAAGGCTTCGCCTTGGTATATTAATCTTAATTTTCTCCTCAGCAGCTCTATCTGCTCCTCTGTTCTTCCGCATTTCTGTATTCATATGTGTGTTATTATTTGTTACGTATAGCTAGGTGGATAAGTATAGAAAAAGCATGACTAATAACATGCAGAATAATGTATGTAATTGACTAAATGAGGAGGTAAATATGTATGTATGTATGGGTACGAGACCTTGTAGAGGTCAATGAGGAGATTGTCGAGAGAGTGCTGAGATTGGGTGGAGCAGAGGGTCCTGAAGGATTTGATGGCCTCAATGGCCTCTTCGGCTCTGTCCAATTGCTTCATCACCACCGCCATGTCCTTAAGGGCACTCCCCACTTTGTCGCCCGCTCTTATTGCCTCATTAAACAGTTCTATCGCCTTTTCCCCGTCTTTCTCCACCAGCTGCACCTTCCAATACATAATAAACTTAGCTTGTTATTATCATCATTTCATTATTAATTAGCAAGCACAACTTAGCTTGGCTTAGACCAACCGCATACATGGATGATCTAATAATCTACAAATATATATATAGTGAAAGTAACATGGGATCTATCCGGAGAAGTTAACTAAGACTTATATATGCAGGCTGATCCATCCAATTATAAAGAGATAGATGGATGGATGAGATTCAGATTCATACACACACCTGAGCATGCTTGGCTCTGACATAAGGAGTATCTCCATAAGGAACCTTGTGGATAACATGGAAAAGGTCTTCTCTTTTCCCTTTGGGGCTCTTCTTCCTGCTCTCCCTTGCTTCCTCCATTCACTCTCCGTCTCAGTCTGTCCCTACTCGTCCAGACCCCAAATATCCTTTTTATTTTATCCACCCAACACCTCCATGAATCTGGATCCCAACTCCGTCCACATTCATTCTCAGCGTTTTATACCCCACTCACTCCGTGAATGTGGTTGCTAACTCCGTCCACATTCCTATCCTCTATTCATTCATACTCATCCTACCGTCTCCCTCCTGTCATGCCCCACGTGTCGTCATCTCATCCCTTCTCCGATAATAGGTACGTTTTTCTATGCATTATTATTGATTAAATGATTACATTACATTATACTCCATCCGGTCCTATTTATAAGTCGCTAACCGCTCATATTGTACATAACAAGGAATGACGGTTAATGGCGATTACATCATTAAATTGGTCTTATTTTATTTTTCATTTTCATCTTTGCCCCTCCTCACAACTTTTTCACTTTAACCCACTATCAATCACCTAGATATGTTTACACATGTTTTTTATTTTCTCTCTCCTCTCAATCTCATCTTCCAATGTCATTTCCCAACACCCAACATGATGAGGTGGTTTTTGAGTGGTTGAGTCATAATGAGGCAAGGAAAAGTAAAGTGGAGTAAAAGATCTTTTTTTTCAATAACAGGGTTATTTTGGAAAATTATAATAAATGAGTTAGTTAATGGTAGTTTGTGACTTATATTAAGGATCAAAATTTAGAGGCGGTTGACGACTTATAAATATGACCGGAAGGAGTAACTAGTACTGTATTTAAGGCTTATTATGCCATCGCCATCTATAGACCTAACTTTCTTGCCAACCACGCCCCCCATATCAAGTTTACCTTGTTCTTGTCCTTTTCTAGTACAATTTAGTTCAAACTATCGCTAATGAAGCATCGTGATTTATTACATTGAGAGTAACATATATATATTCCAGTTAACCCCGTTTTAATTTTTTGTATGCGACACACACACACACTTTTTCAGTCCCAAAAAATAAAATACATGAGTGCCATTTTGGGTGGATTGGACCAATTCTGTTGCCTTCAGTACCAGCACTAAATATGTCTATATCATTGAGATCGCCAACCTATTTTTTTTTTTTTTGGGGGGGGGGGGTTTTGACATCATCTTAAATTAAAAACAATTTAAATTAGAAATTTAAGGTAAAATCTATGAAACCACCAGCCCTTCAATAACTGAATGCAACCCAATTGCAGTTGCTTCACTACCATTTTTCATAAGATACTTCCCATTAAAGCTTGCAAATTAAGTGAGATTTTTTTTTAATAATGAAACTATCTTCTTAAAATTTAAGATTGAACATTAATTAGGATGTGAAGAGATTATGTGGTTTTAATCTTTACTATTGATCGAAGAATTTTTTTTAAGAAAAAAAATTGAAGCCAAACAATGATGCATTGAGGGTTTTTTTTTTTACCTCACACTGAGGGTTCAAGATAACAAAGAGGGAAGGTGAGGTAGGTGAAGGGGAAATTTTCTTATAAATTTACAAAAATTAAAGTTAGGTTTGAATTTTGTAATTAATATTTCTTATTCACTCATTTACGTCTTTTATTTTCAAAATATTATGACCTCACTCCTTTGGTTTTAAAAATTCAACTCAAATTTTTTTCCTTCCCTCCCCGTCCAAACCCCTTTTATCAAACGAGGACATGCATGAGAATGTGGGCAGTGAAAATGATTGAGGAGGGAATATTACATAAAATAACATACTCAATTGTGCTAAGTAAAACTTTAGTTATTGAATTATAACCGATAGTTTAGCTAAAAAGTTAAAACTAAGATGACTAAATGATAAATCACCCTAAATTAAACTCTAACTTGTCATGGAATTGAAATGATAGTGCATGCATTAGAGCATTTGGAAGATACTCCCGATACTCCCTCCCATTCCTAAATAAAAGATTACTTTTAAATTTCAATTTATTCCTAAATATAAAATCACTTTCTAATTTTTCCCTACGTTTTCCTAATTAACTCTAATTAGAAAATGATAAGATCACTTTTAAATTTTGATTTATTCCTAAATATAAGATTACTTTCTAATTTTTGTCAACATTTTCCTAGTTAACCATAATCATACTTATTTATAAGGGCGAAAGTTCAAAAATGATACATAACTATTGGCCAAGGAACAAAAATAGTACATAATTATTTAATTATTTCAAGATACAAAACTGATACTCAACTTTTACTATGAGATCAAAAATGATATTTTCACTAATATGACAATAATATTAGACATGAAATGTCCAAAATGCCCTTATAAATTAATCGTCGTCTAGTAAAAATATTATTGACAGAATATATGCATTGCAATTTCGCAAATAGACTACTTAGAGGTGATTTAGATGTCAAACTGGGAGATCAAATAATTCCTCAAGTGTCGAAATTTAAATATTTGGGGTCAGTTATACGACAAGATGGTGAAATTGATGACGATGTTAATCATAGAATTCAAGCTGGGTGGTGTAAGTGGAGGAAAGCTACTGGAGTTCTTTGTGATAGAAAAGTACCTCATAAGGTTAAAGGGAAGTTTTATCGTACTGCTATAAGACCAGCAATATTATATGGTAGTGAATGTTGGGCTGCAAAGGGACAACATGAACATAAAGTGGGGGTTGCTGAAATGAGGATGTTGAGATGAATATGTGGTTATACAAGAAAAGATAAAATTAGGAATGACCATATACGTGAATGGGTTGGAGTGACTCCCATTACTGAGAAATTGGTGGAAAATCATTTGAGGTGGTTTGGTCACGTTCAAAGAAGGCCAATAAATGCGTCCGTGAGGAGGGTTGATGAAACAACTTGGAGTCCAATTAAAAGAGGGAGGGGGAGACCAAGGCAAACACTTAGTAAACTGATAGAACGAGATCTATTGGTTAATAATATACCAAAAGAGTTGGTGAATAATAGAGCACAGTGGCGCTGTATGATCCATGTAGCCGACTTCACATAGTGGGATAAGGTTTTGTTGTTGTTTTTGTTTTGTTCCTTTACCAATAGTTATGTATCATTTTTGGACTTTCGCCCTATTTATAATAAACAAGCAATAGAGGAAGAGAGATTGGAGATGAAGGTATGTGATTAAGGTGAATTGGTAATTATACTATTAACTAATTTAACTAATATCTTTAATCTAATCAAATTAGAGAAACTAGAGAAAGAGGTCCTAACCTAAATGGAGGGGGATACTTATGATTATTGGATGATGGAAGATCTTTTCTTACTTAAATCAATAGTTACTTTGTTTTGTGTTTTACCTTTATTGATTGAAAGACGGGCAACTATTTAAGTGGGTTACAGCCCCCATAGGGATAAGAACGCGTGTTTAAATCTCGGGAAGCACTCTCATTGGAAGAGAGGATAACCTTGCATATGAGGTAACACTTCTACCCCTCGAGTCCGAATTACTGAGAGTATTTAACAAGAAAGAAAAAAAGATGGGCAGCCATTTAAGCACTTACATTCAACGCGCCCTTGAAACAATAGCTTGTGGCGTTTCATTCACCGCACGGCAGGACACAGGTTTCGTATGACCTTCAATTTTGCGATATCTAAATGCAAATTTGATACAACGGTTGAACTGCCAAAGCATTCACCATTTAAGTCTTTGCATTTGCTCTTTCTTCATATGACATCGAGAAAGATTAGACAATCTCGTAGAGAAGATCATATATAGAAACTGATGATAGATACAAATATGGTGTAGGAAACCCTAAAGTTGAAATGAATCGCACCAAACACAAAACTTGACACTTTCCAGCTACAAATAGACGCGCAAAACCTTGCCCATATCAACTTAGTACTAGAAAACATAAACTACTGCTTAATACTGCAGGATCATGAACCAAATCACACTATCAACAAGGTATTCTTCTGATAATAATTCATGTGCTGGGCAAGCATTTAGAAGGAAGGGAAAGAAAAATCAACTAACATCATGCCTGGTTGCCACCACCCCTTAAAGAACGTCCTCCCATTCGTCCCCGACCACGGCTATAACCCCTGCCTCCACCTCTCCCTCTTTCATAACCAGTACCTGTGGAAATCACATATGGATCATCTCTACTTTGGTTCTGAACGAATGTGTACACACACAGACCCCTCAAATGCAATTTTATATATTTAGAGGGGTAATTTTACATTAAGCCTAATATAAAGGTTGTGACATAATTATAAAGAAATGTAGGGAATTAAGAAAGAGTATGCTAACCAAATACTTCAATCTAGAAAAATCATATATAAAGGGGAATATTAATCAGACAAAAAGTAGGATTTTCCCCTCACTGAATGTCAACCTTTTGAATTCAGAAATATAGGATGAGGTCAAAAATAAGCTTACCACGATAACCCCAACCTCCTCTTCCTCTCCCTCCACCACGGCCCCAATTTGAATACCCACCATTTTCTGACAAGAAAAGACACAAATGAAAACCGGAGTGTGTGTGTGTGTGTGTGACATGCAATTTAACAAATGAGAGCAGAGAAGGAACAAAATAACATGTCCAAATCTATACCTTGATAATTTCCATATCCACCCTGATAATACCCATACCCTCCTTGATAATTCCCATAACTACCTTGATAATTTCCACCTTGATAGCCATATCCACCCCTTCCCCATCCTCTTCCTCTACCCCTACCCCGACCTCGGCCGCGACCATATGAATCTGAAGAAAAGGATATCAGGATGTGTTGATGACATTATGAGCACAAGAAAATTGAACGTTTAATTACTTTTTCAATTCTAATAAGTCACCTTCGTTCACAGCATTATATGGCCCACGCAGCTGTTTTGGTGATTGTTGCTGCTGATAATTGAATTGTGGCTTTGATTGTTCCACATTATATGGAGCTTGGTAACTGAGGGGAAAGCCACAAACAACATCCTAACAATGTCAAATACATACATCCAGAAGCTTATAAGATAAAACTTGAAAATTCAACCCAGTCTGCCATTATAGCAGAGAATATGTACACCGTTTATTTTTGTGAAACTATAGCAGCAAATTTTGAGTGAAAAGGCATAACTGGGGATGTGATACTACAACTACTTGAAATACCTACCCCGGAGAGTTTTTGTTTAACTCTCTAGTTGATAAGGTGATTGAGATCATAGAGACATGGCGAGTCATCTCCACACTGCATCAAACACTGATATTTAACAACCTATGATATAAAATTAAGAGAAAAAAGCGCATACACCCTGAAGCCTGAAGCTTTCGAATCAAAATCAATATTCATATCTTACGGTACAAGACCCTCTTCAATGGGTTCCCACACATCTGTGATGCTTACGGAGCTGATGTCAGTATCTTGATGCAGGCGGGGAATCCTCTTCTGTTTTGAAAAAAGAAATATGACCGGAGTAAGAACAACATGAATCCCAAAATATCCAGTATTTAGAGGATTTTGATGTTTTACTTTCTGACAACGATTTGGTTGAGTAGTTGAGCAACTTCGAATATGTATACTACTTCTCTTGCAACAGGATATATAGAAATCCAGGCGATTCAATGTACTATTGTTTTTAAGAAACAACCACGGATATGAGATTCAACCAAGTAAAATTTATGAACTTTTTCCTCAATTTGGATAGCACTCAATATAATTTTCACCACTACACACAATATTTTCATGCTCATGCGTGTTTTACATTTTTTCTTGGTCACAAATGTTTTTCTCTCTTGCATCAATATAACAGGGGGATCTCCAAAAGAATACAAACCTTAAGAATCTCAGCAATGGCGACCGTCTTGCTGATTGCCTGTCCCATTGCCTTCAAGACAATCTCCCTAACATGTTTTTCCTGATGTGCAAAATTTAATAGCAAAGTGGGCAATTAGTAACAGCAATATAGACTGCAAAAACTATATTATATCACTCAAAAGAGCCACCATAGAACAAAAATACTATTGTATGTAACAAAGTTATATCAATCTAATGCTTAATTCACTCCAAAAATCAACTCAATGAGATCCTCCATATTTGAGAACAATAAATTTCAACCTACTCCCCAACAATTACATCTCGCCATGTACATTATGAATGTTTTGATGCAAAATTCAATTTCTGGTGACATATGACTTCATAATTTACATAATTCAATTTTGAAACATTGGCTAATTTACTTAATCTCATAATTCAACATTATATAATGAGATATGCTTATCCTTTGAAGGATAATAGAAAAGGCAGGTAGTAGAGAATGGGAAATCCCGCGCAAGGAAAAAGTAGTTGAAGTGGTGAATGCGAAAGAGTGCACTAAAGTTGCTTCAGCTGAGTGTAAGGAGAGAGTTGAGGTGGAAATGAGGGGAAGTTACTAGTACATCTCAGGAACTCTCTCAACAACATAACAAGGAGCGGTTATAGGCATGGGAGCTCAAAAGCAGTATGCAGTTTGAAGAAAGAATGAGAGGAGGCAGTGAATATGTGATGAGAGATTGAGGAGGGAGGAATTGGTTGGATGAGGAAGGGAAGAAGTAGGAAAGGCATGCGGTGAAAAGGAAATAAAAGTTAGAGGAAGCTATGAGGTTAGGGAAGTATAAGCGCATGGGTGAGGGTGAGGGTGAGGGTGAGGGTGAGGGTGAGTGCGAGAGTGCATTGATGAAATAGAAGAAGAAGAAGAAGAAGAAGAAGAAGAAGAAGAGAAGACCTGGAGAAGAGAGGAGGCATAGCTGATGTAGTTCCTGATGGCGCCTTGGGTGGTGATGCGGATCTCGTTCTCCTTGATGGCGGATTCCTCCTTCGCCTTCTCCACCTTCTGGTACCTGTCCATGCCTTCCTTCCTTCCTTCCTTCCGGGCTCAGGGCTCAAAACTGAATGAAAACCCTAACCTTTAAACCCTACTTCCTTGATGGCACCAGCCAGCACACCAGATTATTATTAATTAACTAATAACTAATTAACTAACAAACAAAGGGCTCTAAAACCTCCATACAAAATTATATCACCTTCATCCTCCTTCTCACACTCTTTTCTTTACATTATTTTATTTTACTCCTACTATTCAAATAAAACACACCATTTTACTTTTGGCCTCCATACTCATCATACATATGTCTTCTTTAATATTCCACTTCCATAACTCAAACAATCCTCAAGGGCCTTACATTGTTATTACACACCAACTATGTGTTGTAAGATTTTACCTATTCTAAATAAATCAAGTTTCATTCTTGTTTTTATGTCATTTTGCTTTGATGCTCCCTATCCTTTTTTTCTTAATTAAATTTCAAAATTCGACTTCTTTAACCTGGAGGATTAGATTGTTGGTTGGAATTGTTCCAACTTCTTAACTACAGTTTTGAATTCGATACATGAGAGTGTAGCATCTTATAAGTTAGGGAAACCAATGTTAATGATTTTTGTTATACTTCGATTCGGATTGATCCAAGGTCGTTGTTGTGCCTAAAAGATGGTCTGTCCTAGGGGATCTCCACAAAAATGGAATTCCTTAGCTACTTGACTGATGACAGATTATTATATACTCAATTTATTATGAGTAAAGTTGTATTTTATAAAACAACATTGTTTTACCATTCTTTATACTCCCTTCGGTCCTAAATATAAGACCTAATTGACTTTTTTTTGGAGAGATTATGGTTACAAATTAGACTATTAAATTATGACATATTTGACAAATTTTTAGATCATCCATTAGTTTATATGTCAAATAAACTAGTTCAAGGGGGAAAATTAGGTAAATCAATTTTTATGATTAACTTATTTTGCTTTTCTAGGATTTTTCAAAAAAGTCAATTAGGTCTTATATTTAGGACCGGAGGTAGTATTTATATATAAATTAACATACAATAAACACATTTTCTATATTCTATTATCATATATCTAAGAAACCAATTACTCAAATTTGTGCTCCTGTTTCTTCCCCTCCCAAAACAACTTTTCCCTTTCCCATATATCTTCCTTTAATAATACTATGCCCTTTTTGTTTTTCTATTGAACACAAATGACATTTCAGTGTGAAAGATATCATAGCTAAGAATTATGTAAGAAAAACTCAATATATAATGCTAAAACTATAGGTTTCACGCCACATGGAATTATTGGTATTTTTCATGGTTTATGAACACAATACTTTCCCATCCATTTTATATATATAGTGTGTTGGCTAATATAGTGAAAGCTAGGATACCTTAAATCAATATTAATCAATTTAATTTAGGTTGAAAATGAAAGTTATCCTTATATAGTCTTCTTTAGGCATGGCATCATAATCAGTGCCTTTTTCCTTGGTCATTGAACAATAGCTTCCATGCTAGTCTTACACGAGGCAAAATCACGACCTTCACGAATGGAGGAACACACATAAGTGATGGCAACTAACCGAGTGACTTGCTGAAAGAGACCTTAAAATACCATGCTTGGTCAGTATGGGGTGTTAGATTTATCAAAGGCAAGTATTGAAAGAGCATGAAATTGATATTCTATTAATTCGACAAGTCACCATGAAGTGAAATTTCTTTTATAGCATCAATTTTCTGTTGAAGATGGAGACTGTCATATTTTATCTTGAGACCAATAGGAGGCATCAATTCATTGATTCAACAACAACATCTAACCTTCAGATGACAATTTTATTATCCACTAGAACTTCATCATCCCAAGCCATCCATTATACCCCGGCTCGAAGATGGAGGAGCCACGTATAGAATGAACTCAATGAAGAGCATAATGAAAACTATCCACTTGTTGCTTTTGCCTTCTGTTAAGATTGCGGTTCAATTTTCTATGATTAGCATTGTTCATGAAGCTTGCAAGTACTTTCAAGGTTCCTTTCTCCCACACTAAAAAGTACTCAATTTTGTGGCTATGAACAGAGATGCAACCCGGGACACTAGAAAGGATGGATTTGTTACAGCGAATGTAAAGGCTACCGTCATCTTTTTTTTTTTTTTTGAATGGAAGGGTATATGTATTAACAAAATATAGTTACATCAGTGTTGGCAGTCATCCCTTTACAAAAAAGGTAAGGCGCTACCAGCGGTTAGTGAATGATCTGTGATGACATTAACATAATTTACAATAGCATCAGCGTTAAGCTCGGCTACCGTCATCTTTTAACTCTACTCTATACACTCATTATATATAAGATCTAATTTGTAATTTAAATATCTCATTGAAATAGATGAAGAAGTAATACTATGGTTCAGGATGCATAGGCCACTATATATTATAATGTTGTTTTGCTAACATCGAGTTCCTTATTGCTGATAGATAGAGATGCAGCACTTGTGACACAAACATACATACAGAAATAGTATGAGGCATGAGGGGCTTAATCCTGCAGAAAGCAACGCGCTTCTCTTTGGTGATTGGCAATGATGTTTTTAACTTGTCATTACTCAACACCCGAATGATTTTGCTCCAAACAAGATCATTGCTCCAAACAAGATCACTCGGCCATATGTTCCATTAATCTACCTAAACCCGCCTGTGCCTCAATTCACCGGCTTATGTGTTTATTTGCATCTTCAACCAACAAACAAAATGACAAACTTCAAAAGTATATTACACAGCTGAGTTTGGTCACACATCAATTTGCTTGATAATAAAAACACATGGATACATGTGGAAACAACTGAATAGTTGGATGAATATTTAATTGAAATGATATCATATTTATAATACAAAAGCTTCCTAAATGTTAAATAAACTTCTCCTTTTACCTAATAATAACATAATATTCTTTTACTCTAAATATTATTTTATACTATAATTCATAATTATGACTAATATATATAAATACTCTACTAATACAAAATAGGAAATATTAACATTATTTTCATAATTTCCAATAATACACGATTTTTCTACATACAATGAAGAGATTAAAAACATTACAGAAGTTCACCATATCAGAAACTTCAGCTGGCGAAACTTGCCAAGCTGCTTGGAAAGAAATCAAAGCACCGGACATATTGTCAACGAGACAGTACAATACAGAAATATACAGCTAATATAGTGCACTCTTCAAAGTACACTTAATACTAGTAAATAACACTTATAATACCCATTTATGTGCCAAACAGGCAAGGCATCTACCAACGCACCCCTTATTTGATCCAATGGATATATATCTGTTGAAAGAGAGATTATGATGTAGTGAGATGTGAGTGATGAACCTTGAACAACGTTGGTTGGTGGGCCCGAATATATACATTCTTGATTTTCCCTGATTCACAATTTGTATGTTAAATGCACATAAACCAAAAATTTCTTTCAAGTCATTAACAGAAAGGTAAGGTCTCTTCAATAAATTATAAAACATACAGAAAAGTAGAGAACATAAAATGGGGCGTCCAGTTAAAAGAAATAGGGGAATTGCACTTCATGCCTCTTGCCTTTTAGTAGAACAAAGATTCAATAGCTAGCACATGGGAACTAATATGGAGATGTGAATCAGTTCTCTCACTCCACATGCTCTCTAACATCACAAACAATTTCTATGACTGAGAGTATTAAGGAGATGCCAAGATTATGAACATGACTGTATAGTTAGATACTTTAATCTTAATTAAAGGGCGGAGAAGGAAGTTAAATACAGACAAGAACATGCAACTTTGCAGTTAATTATAAACTTCTGACTACTCTGTAAATACACAGCAATCGCCAGTGCACAGCCGCCAAACATAAACACGTACTTCTTTAAATGTTTTGTCAAAGAAGCTGTGTTTAAATGTTTTGTCAAAGAAGCTGTGCGGCCTAATCTACTAACAAGGGATTTAGCGGCATCACTATTGTGGACCCACAATCAGAAAAACATGATGAAAGACGAAAAAGACAACAGGTTTCTTAATATTGAAACTCTTTTGACCCACTAATGTTTCATGTTGTATGAGCATTGTTTTCCCACGAGGAATGCATAGATATATATTCTATGCGCAAAATGAAGGAAACATACACAGACGAAAGTTGATTGCGTGGGCCACAAATACATGCTGAAATCCCATTTCAAGACAATGTTATCATTTGTTACAAATGTGGACATGGACCTGAGAAGTCAGAACAAATGTTATTCCTCTAAAAGAACTGACGAAAGCATAGTACATTATTGAACGACCGATTTGAGAACGACCCTGAATGTCATGAAACAAATCCATTAAACAAAACAATGTGGCGCCTCTGGATGAAGTTTAGGCAAGAAAGCAGCATTAAGTTGAAAAACGTGACTTCTGATCGTGTAGGACCCAACTACTAACATGCTTTTAGAAAACTGGTAGTTGCATTAGAAAACATACTCTTGAAAATACCACCTTATACGGTTTACAGCATCACAATCACATGAAACAGTGAGATTTAGGTGTAAGTGGAAGTGGAAGTGTGTGCGATTAGCTTAAAAGAGAGTGGCATTAAGTGAATAGGGTGGGTTAGCAGTGGAAAGCTGTTGATGATGGCAATTGTAACATACTGGAAAATTTAATTCAGGATTAGAGAGTGTTTTGGGAAATTTTGGAATTTTTAGGAATTTTTGGGATATTTTTGGAAATTTTGAGTAATTAATATGCATATAATTAATTAAGAAATGAAGAGTTTGAAATATGAGGGAGTGGTAAAGCTAAAAATATTTTGAAGTTTAAGGAGATTGGAGGCTGGTTTAAATGGTTTTAGAATTAAAAGAGTACACTATGGCAAGTTTGGGCTACAAATCATCAGAGAACCCCCTTATTTCACCAAACCAAACACGCCCCTCCTCCATTTTCTTCCTTAAAAACGTCGGACCCCTCCCTTCCTTGTCATTTTTCTCCTCTTCCTCACTTCTCTTCACCGACTCCCTCCTCCCTTCCATCTATTTCGTTTCTCCTCCGGCGAGATTCAAGCGGCGGCGGCCAAAGCTGGCTGGACCGTCGTGGCTTCCTCCGACCTCCCTCCACCTTCTTCGTTCTGCTTCTTCTTCGTTCTTCACCCTTCACGGCCGAACGGCGGCCTAAGGCGCGCGGCGGCGCCGGCCCCACCACCACCACCATCAAACCATTCCTCCTTCCTCACTTCTCCCCTCAGCCTCACCCAAAACTTGTTTCCCTTTCTCTCCCTTGCGTCCTCCTTCCTCTTCCGCCCAGCTTCTTGCTTCGCCCAGCCACTATCAACGGCGGCGAAGCCATGTTCGGCGATGGCGGGCTCGAATCTGACGTGAAACACCGGATACAAGCTCCGGTGAGTCTTTCCTATTTGTTCTCACTTCTTTTTCTTTCACTTTGTGATATATCCTATGAGAGGCCGAGTTTAGGGCTTTGATGGTTGATGAATTTCTAAGGCATTTGGGGTTTCAAACTTTGAATTAGTTATGGTAAAAGCTTTTTGAGTTATAAAATGCCTTCACATGTTGATTTTCATTGGAAGTGATTTGTTCATACTTGCCCTGTAGTTGTTTTGCTTTGGCCGATTAAAATTTTGGGGGAAAATGGAAGAAATTCTAATTGACTATTGGATAAACAATTTTCTGCTAATGGTTGGAGTTATTGGTTTATTTGGTTTTGTTTAGGTTTCCTTTGGCTTAGGAGTAAGGAAGTGATAATATACAAATTTGGATGTATATGTGGATTTTGGAATTTATGTTCCTTCCCTTTTTACTATTAGTGTCCTGTTTGTTTTGATGAATGATGGTGAAACATTAAGACATATAATTGAGTGTTTGTTCTAAATTAGTGAAAAAATGGAATTCATAGTTCAATCCAAAGAGTTTATGATTTCATTTGGTTTTGAGTGTATTCAAGGTGTTTGTGAAAATGTTTAAGAGAAGCAATACTTTTTGCTATGCCTTGGAATGTTCTGTTTTGACTGTTGATGCTGTTTACAAGCTTTCTCTTTAACTTCACGATTAAATCTGAATTTAAATGGTGATGGGAGGTTAAGATTAATTATATAAAAGGTTATTTAGAATTCAAGAACTATAAAAGAGTAATTTTAATCTTGTTGTGTTATTGGAGTGTATTAATGTATGTCTTGGTGCTTGTATGTTGTTGATTTGGATGCCTTGTGTCCACCTCTTGATGGGCTGAATATATTTTTGATGTGTTGAATTTGATGCTTAGCTATTAAAATTGTTATTTGTATATGCTATGTGAATAAGTGTGGTTGTACTTGAGAATGCATGTGATAGTATGATTTTCTTCTCATCACCCAAATACTAATAAGTGATGTTGAATGAACATGGAATAATAATTATATTATTCTTGTCTCTTTGCGGATTTAGTTGGAAAGTAATTTTGAGGATACTAAAAATATGATGAAGTTGGTGGTGTTGTATGTATGATTTATGTTGATATGTGAAGTGTTATTCTTGAAGGGTAAAGTGTCTACCTTGTAATTTGAATTTGATGTGCCTTCTTTGCTTAATTGCTAATGAATTTGTATATTAAAGTAAAGCTAGAATGTGAGTAATGAAAGTGATGTTTTCTAATAAACTAAATTGATTTAATATAAGTAATAAGGGATTGGGTAGTAATTGAGATCGAGAGCGACGATAAGTAACATAAATAAGGATAGTTGCTCACTTTATTGCTTGGAATTGAAATAGGAGAATACACTTGAAGGAAGAATCTACAAGGAATGGTAAGAAAAGACAACATAATGCTAAGGGCGACAGGTAATCACACTTACCTTACTATAACATTGAGGGTGATGTTAGCTAGGATTTTGTAAAATCCTTTTTCACCCTCTATATATATATATATATATTATCTTTGAAAGGTTATTTTTATATAAAACAGGCTATCGGGTGCCTTTTAAACACGATTATTTCTGTATAAAAGATTTTTACACATTATATATATATTATTATCCTGCCTGGTGGTGACCATCGATCTGGAATGGCGTGGAATGTATATAGGGATAGTATTGGATAGTGGTTTAAGAGGTGATAAAGATAGAAAAGAGGGTTATATGCTGAGTTGAGATAGTTGAGAGTTATATTGATGGAATATAGAGTAGGGATTGTAAGTATTGCATGACACTGATAGTACCGTCGGCCGATGTAACCTATCGATCTGCGCAATCGATAGGTTAATTGTACAGGTTCCTCGGATTTTAAAGGAACCAGGGACGTTTTCACTTTTTATAGTGCTCCCTTTTCAGGGACGTTTTCACTATTTAAAGTGCTCCCTTTTTATGCTTTCAGATTTGAGACTGGGCACAGTGTCAATCACGTTTATTTTTGTTGTTGAGTTTGAGATAGTGGTGAGTTAGGTTGTGGGGAATCATTTGATGTTGTTGATTAAAGTATTGACAAGTGATGTGGAATTGATGGAGGGATATTGAGAGATGAATGGAAGAAGAATTGACACAGATATATATATATTACTGGTTTTAAAATGAGGTACCCTTTAGACGCCCTCGCTACCGCACATCTCACTGTTATAGTGAGTTAAGCGGTGAATACTGGGACAAATTGTCTCATCCCACGATTACTGACATTTTTGCAGGTATTCATGCACAGACGCAAGCAGCAGGAAAGGGAATTAGGTAGTAGTAGTTATATGGACTATTTTGAATTGTATATTGCCAATTTGTATAGGCCTGCATTCGTTTCCGCATATATTTAGATGTATTTGATATTATTGAACATTAGGTTGTTTATTTTTCTAACCATGTTAGGTGATTTTTTTCTAACATGGTTAGCTATTAATTATCCATGATAGTATTCAGGTTTTATTAGTTTATTCTTTCCTATCATGGATAAATTATAAAAGGATTAGAATAATCTTTTCTAACTATGATAGAGATATTAATATTATGGAAATTCCTTTTTCTATCATAGTTAGTAAAGAGCTTAATGAATTGATATAAACATTATTGGTTAATCAGGTAATTAGTAACACTATGTTACAACTTGGTTATCAGTATTTGGTATACGATAACCCTGGACTGTGCTGCATTGCATATAGATTGGCAATATACATTCTATAGTTTCCCTTCCTTCTGTGCATGATACTCTGCCTTTTGAGAGGATTATCACTCATCCCGTGGTGGGGAGAGAGTGATAAGAGAAATTGAATAGGTATTGTGGAGAGATTGAGATGAACATAGAAAGGATAACGAAATAATATTGATATGTATAAAAATTTAGGAAGAATGACGAAATAAGGATGCTTCTCTGGGGTCTCGAATATAGTTATGTGCCGGCCATAATCATAGTCGAGGCATCATGAGATCCCTTATTGGGTTTAAGGGATAAGATAATTTGAAATAACATTTAGTAACCTAAAAGAGGAAGTCATGAAGTTGTGCTTTGATAATAATAAGCTAAGTGGTTTGCTGAATGTTATATTGAAATCTTTGATTTTGTGGATGATTGGTTGTTAGTCATTGTTTGGTTTTATTGGTAAATGAATTAAGTTGGATTGACAGACACCTACAAATGGTATTGATTCCTTGTAATTGTATAGTGGACTATTTTTGGAGTGTGATTTTTGTTGGATTCGTGTTTTCATGTTTCCAGTGGATTGAAATGCATCCGAGTTTTATGTATGCTTTAAGTAATAAGATTAAATTTGAAAGATGAAGGCGAACATCTAATGTGAAATTGTTTTTTTTTTTTTTTTTCTACATGCATAATGTATTATCATTCCAAATTACTAGTATTATTGTTTCTTGGAAGGTTTTCATGATCTTCATACATAATGAAATTGTTGGAATAAAAGATGTGAACTAAAAATGTGGATTGTGCAGCGATGCTAGGATAGTTCCGTTGCTCACATGATTAGGAGTGTGATATGATGATAATTTGTTTTGATTGCTTAATGTTGTGAGGAGATACTTACATGAATAGGAAATATTAAGATGAATGATGTAATTTGTTAGCACTGCGTGGATCATTTTGATACTATTTTTCTATATACAATGTAAAGGAACTGAAGGGCTGTTAGTTTCTATGTGTATTCTAATCAAGTAATGCAGGAATACAGTTAACCCTGCATTTATATGGGGTAAAATGACTCACAAGAGGATTTACATGGAATTGTTTGGTTGCATGGTTGGTGTCATTTATATATATATAGATAAGAAACTGCAGGTATAATTGAAGTGTGGTTATACAAATTGATTAATGGAAGTGAATAGTATTGATTATGAAAAGTGTTCACCATGATGCTTTTCAATTTTTGTCTTATTTTTACTTGGGATTCCGAATTCTTTGGATTTGCTGCATGTGTGAGAATCATTTGGAAGTCCTGTATATTAGAACCACTTAGATGGTTTATTGGTTGTTTCTGTTTTAGAAATGTGTACTATAGAAATGACTTGTGAAATAATTTCATAAAAAGAAATTATGTTTGTGCTTAAAGGATTATTTTGTTAATATTGTTTGGGTGTGTAGTTGCTGTTCCATTGGGATCTGATTTTTAAATTCGAAACTGTTTTTAAATCATGCAGGTCAAGTATTTAGAATAGCAAATTAGGATTTTGTTGGAAATATTTAATGCCATGTTTGATAGGAATGTGTGTGCTTACAATTCTTTTGAAATGCTGCATGATTCTGTAATGAGAGAGTGTGGTAGTTAAGTGGTAGAGATTTGAGTAGAAATGAAATTTTATGCTAGTATGGTATGTAGTTTGACCTAAGCTTAAGTGATTCATAAAGCCATTGGAAAGTAACTTAGTAGTTGTTAATGATAATTATGGTTAATCATGATTGGGTATTGGTGAATCAAATAGGTTTGTACCAAGTTTAAGGGTTTAAACTTTAAACATAATTGATTTGAAAGGGGCGATTGCTTTGCTATGTCCTAATGGATCTGCTTATTCTGAAACGTGTCTGGGTGGTAATTGTGTAACTCAATATCTGATTTTAACACCGTGGCTACTACTTTTGACTCATCTGATGTTCCCTATCCTCCTACACGTTATACTTGAGAAATTAGATATGTTCTTGATATTTTGAGTTTGTCTTCACATTAGATTTTGAACTCCTGCATTAGAATTGAGCACATGAAACGGTGGATGCTTTGAGGGCTTTGTTAGAAAGGTGTGTGTATGTCATATTTGTAAATACAAAGTTTGTTTGTGTGTGGTTTGATCAAAGGATGTTTGCTGCTAAAAGAATCTAAACTTGATGCTTGTTTCTTTAGCAATTGGTATATTCTATTGCCAATGTTGCTAAGTTGAACGACTATGCTTTAAAATGAAAACTTCTTGGAGAGATTTAGTGATTTAAGAAGGATTTGGTTGAGCTTTACAAACAAACCTTGAAGCATGAGGTGTTTTGAACCCGACAGGTTTAGGTTCGTTTAAAGATTTTTAGGTGAAAATTTAAAATTTAGGGTGGTGATGATTTTGAAATTCTCTTTAAACTTGTGGTATCCAGAATTTCTATAGTATCAAGGGTATTCATGAACATGATATTAATGAATTATGAGGAGAGTGTTTGAGTTAGATTTTTGGTTATTAAAAGGACGTAAATGGCGTGAATGAATTGGGGAACAATTGGAGTTGGAAGGTGAGAATAAAAAAATTAGATCCAATATACAGAATAACATTTATGATGAGTAATGTTGGATGGGAGAGAAGTGAAGAATGATGGTGATGTACCGAGCAAATTATGATATGTTCTAGTCTTAGAGGGGTTTGATAATGAATTTTGGGGACAGGATTGGATGCTTAATTTGAAACTTTGTCTGGAATTTATGGACGTAGAACACTTGTTTGAAGTTGTAGTGAATGGTGAAATGACGGATTAAAGTTACAGTTGTTTAGCTTGAACGAATTGACATAGCTATAATTGAGAGGAGTTTGGACTTTAAGGATGAAAATACTCTATATTGGCTATGAACCGATGAGGGACTAGAGATTATGGTTTGCTGAGTGGGAATTTAGGGAGTTGTGCTTGAATTAAATTTAGGGTGATGACTTAGAATGTATATTGATGTTGTAAACTTTTTTGACTTAGTAATAGGTTATCATTAGGCTTTTATGGATGAGTGTATATTAAGTTAGAATCATGAGTTAAAGTTGGAAAGGGCATTTTATGGAATTGTTATCTAACAATTAGAAGCGAGACCTTGGATGATGATTGAGGAAACCACTAGATTTTGAAGAGGATGTTGTTGTCATATATGAGGTTGGACTTTAATACAAGTAATTTGAGGTTAGAGTGGCTAGTAAATTGAGGGTTAGCTAAGAGAAACGGGATAAGGATTGATGATTATTATGGATTGAATGAGGAAAAATGGTAAAATATGGTATTGAGTGTATTAAGTTGTAGTGATATGATTAGAGTTAATATACAGAATGCAGAACTGACGCGTGAGTTTCTTTATGATAGGTAATATGTTTAGTAAATTTTGGGGACAAAATTTTTAAAAGGTGGGGAGAATTGTAACATACTGGAAAATTTAATTCAGGATTAGAGAGTGTTTTGGGAAATTTTGGAATTTTTAGGAATTTTTGGGATATTTTTGGAAATTTTGAGTAATTAATATGCATATAATTAATTAAGAAATGAAGAGTTTGAAATATGAGGG
The DNA here is from genome assembly GCA_029929735.1 of Mimosa pudica. NCBI lineage: Eukaryota > Viridiplantae > Streptophyta > Magnoliopsida > Fabales > Fabaceae > Mimosa > Mimosa pudica. Next base: position 118,861 of record JAKELP010000045.1, read on the forward strand.
AGTGGTAAAGCTAAAAATATTTTGAAGTTTAAGGAGATTGGAGGCTGGTTTAAATGGTTTTAGAATTAAAAGAGTACACTATGGCAAGTTTGGGCTACAAATCATCAGAGAACCCCCTTATTTCACCAAACCAAACACGCCCCTCCTCCATTTTCTTCCTTAAAAACGTCGGACCCCTCCCTTCCTTGTCATTTTTCTCCTCTTCCTCACTTCTCTTCACCGACTCCCTCCTCCCTTCCATCTATTTCGTTTCTCCTCCGGCGAGATTCAAGCGGCGGCGGCCAAAGCTGGCTGGACCGTCGTGGCTTCCTCCGACCTCCCTCCACCTTCTTCGTTCTGCTTCTTCTTCGTTCTTCACCCTTCACGGCCGAACGGCGGCCTAAGGCGCGCGGCGGCGCCGGCCCCACCACCACCACCATCAAACCATTCCTCCTTCCTCACTTCTCCCCTCAGCCTCACCCAAAACTTGTTTCCCTTTCTCTCCCTTGCGTCCTCCTTCCTCTTCCGCCCAGCTTCTTGCTTCGCCCAGCCACTATCAACGGCGGCGAAGCCATGTTCGGCGATGGCGGGCTCGAATCTGACGTGAAACACCGGATACAAGCTCCGGTGAGTCTTTCCTATTTGTTCTCACTTCTTTTTCTTTCACTTTGTGATATATCCTATGAGAGGCCGAGTTTAGGGCTTTGATGGTTGATGAATTTCTAAGGCATTTGGGGTTTCAAACTTTGAATTAGTTATGGTAAAAGCTTTTTGAGTTATAAAATGCCTTCACATGTTGATTTTCATTGGAAGTGATTTGTTCATACTTGCCCTGTAGTTGTTTTGCTTTGGCCGATTAAAATTTTGGGGGAAAATGGAAGAAATTCTAATTGACTATTGGATAAACAATTTTCTGCTAATGGTTGGAGTTATTGGTTTATTTGGTTTTGTTTAGGTTTCCTTTGGCTTAGGAGTAAGGAAGTGATAATATACAAATTTGGATGTATATGTGGATTTTGGAATTTATGTTCCTTCCCTTTTTACTATTAGTGTCCTGTTTGTTTTGATGAATGATGGTGAAACATTAAGACATATAATTGAGTGTTTGTTCTAAATTAGTGAAAAAATGGAATTCATAGTTCAATCCAAAGAGTTTATGATTTCATTTGGTTTTGAGTGTATTCAAGGTGTTTGTGAAAATGTTTAAGAGAAGCAATACTTTTTGCTATGCCTTGGAATGTTCTGTTTTGACTGTTGATGCTGTTTACAAGCTTTCTCTTTAACTTCACGATTAAATCTGAATTTAAATGGTGATGGGAGGTTAAGATTAATTATATAAAAGGTTATTTAGAATTCAAGAACTATAAAAGAGTAATTTTAATCTTGTTGTGTTATTGGAGTGTATTAATGTATGTCTTGGTGCTTGTATGTTGTTGATTTGGATGCCTTGTGTCCACCTCTTGATGGGCTGAATATATTTTTGATGTGTTGAATTTGATGCTTAGCTATTAAAATTGTTATTTGTATATGCTATGTGAATAAGTGTGGTTGTACTTGAGAATGCATGTGATAGTATGATTTTCTTCTCATCACCCAAATACTAATAAGTGATGTTGAATGAACATGGAATAATAATTATATTATTCTTGTCTCTTTGCGGATTTAGTTGGAAAGTAATTTTGAGGATACTAAAAATATGATGAAGTTGGTGGTGTTGTATGTATGATTTATGTTGATATGTGAAGTGTTATTCTTGAAGGGTAAAGTGTCTACCTTGTAATTTGAATTTGATGTGCCTTCTTTGCTTAATTGCTAATGAATTTGTATATTAAAGTAAAGCTAGAATGTGAGTAATGAAAGTGATGTTTTCTAATAAACTAAATTGATTTAATATAAGTAATAAGGGATTGGGTAGTAATTGAGATCGAGAGCGACGATAAGTAACATAAATAAGGATAGTTGCTCACTTTATTGCTTGGAATTGAAATAGGAGAATACACTTGAAGGAAGAATCTACAAGGAATGGTAAGAAAAGACAACATAATGCTAAGGGCGACAGGTAATCACACTTACCTTACTATAACATTGAGGGTGATGTTAGCTAGGATTTTGTAAAATCCTTTTTCACCCTCTATATATATATATATATATATTATCTTTGAAAGGTTATTTTTATATAAAACAGGCTATCGGGTGCCTTTTAAACACGATTATTTCTGTATAAAAGATTTTTACACATTATATATATATTATTATCCTGCCTGGTGGTGACCATCGATCTGGAATGGCGTGGAATGTATATAGGGATAGTATTGGATAGTGGTTTAAGAGGTGATAAAGATAGAAAAGAGGGTTATATGCTGAGTTGAGATAGTTGAGAGTTATATTGATGGAATATAGAGTAGGGATTGTAAGTATTGCATGACACTGATAGTACCGTCGGCCGATGTAACCTATCGATCTGCGCAATCGATAGGTTAATTGTACAGGTTCCTCGGATTTTAAAGGAACCAGGGGCGTTTTCACTTTTTATAGTGCTCCCTTTTCAGGGACGTTTTCACTATTTAAAGTGCTCCCTTTTTATGCTTTCAGATTTGAGACTGGGCACAGTGTCAATCACGTTTATTTTTGTTGTTGAGTTTGAGATAGTGGTGAGTTAGGTTGTGGGGAATCATTTGATGTTGTTGATTAAAGTATTGACAAGTGATGTGGAATTGATGGAGGGATATTGAGAGATGAATGGAAGAAGAATTGACACAGATATATATATATTACTGGTTTTAAAATGAGGTACCCTTTAGACGCCCTCGCTACCGCACATCTCACTGTTATAGTGAGTTAAGCGGTGAATACTGGGACAAATTGTCTCATCCCACGATTACTGACATTTTTGCAGGTATTCATGCACAGACGCAAGCAGCAGGAAAGGGAATTAGGTAGTAGTAGTTATATGGACTATTTTGAATTGTATATTGCCAATTTGTATAGGCCTGCATTCGTTTCCGCATATATTTAGATGTATTTGATATTATTGAACATTAGGTTGTTTATTTTTCTAACCATGTTAGGTGATTTTTTTCTAACATGGTTAGCTATTAATTATCCATGATAGTATTCAGGTTTTATTAGTTTATTCTTTCCTATCATGGATAAATTATAAAAGGATTAGAATAATCTTTTCTAACTATGATAGAGATATTAATATTATGGAAATTCCTTTTTCTATCATAGTTAGTAAAGAGCTTAATGAATTGATATAAACATTATTGGTTAATCAGGTAATTAGTAACACTATGTTACAGCAATAAAGAAAAAGCTTAAACTAAAATGAATTTGAAAAAAAAAGAGATGGAAATGAAACAAGCAAGTAATATAGTGAAGAGAGAACAGGATAAGAGAGAGTAATAGCAATAGTAGCATAGAAGGAAGGGGAACTTACATAAGGGGGATGGGAGGGAGTCAGGGAGAGTGTAGAGGGGGCGGTGGAGGGAGAATGGAGTGGAGGGAAGGAGCGGAGGAAAAGGAGGCGACCTTGTGGAACTTGTTGACAGGAAAAGGCAAGGGGGGGAGGCGCCTCCAAGAGCAGCGGCCAGAGGCGGTATCAATGTGGCAGAGGCAAGCGGGATAGAGGGCGGGAGAGTGGTCATTGAAAACATAGATGTAATCCCCCAACCCCACGCACTTGAGGCTGCCAAAGTTAAAATTAAAATGCTCCTCCTCGTCGCTATCGAACAAGGAGGAGAGGAGAGGAGGGGGCATGAGCGCCATCTCACTCAACTCCATGCTGGAGGGATGAAGCTTCCACAAATGGAAGGAGGGGCCGGGGCCAGAGGGGGCGTTGCGGACGCCGGCCAGAACAAGGGCGTGGGTGGAGGCAACTAAGAAGGACAGAACAAGGGCGGGAGCGGGAGGGCGGAGGGCGCGCACGGGGCTCCAAACATGGGCGCGCAAATCGAAGGAGGAGACGAGGGAGGAGGAGACGGCCACCACGTAGAACTTGCCCTCGAACAGGGCGGAGGAGAGGGAGAGGGAGGAGTTGGCGGATCGGAAGGGGGAGGGCAGGGGAGGGCCCAGCACCCACGACTTGGAGCCAGGGTCGTACATCTCCACCTCCAACCGCTCCTCCTCCATGTCCACGAGGTTGCCGATGAAGTTGACGCCGGCGGCCACGATGAAGCAGGGATCGGGATGCTCATCGCGGTAGAAGACGCCGACGAGGGGGTTGGTGCGGGGGAAGTGGAGGGCGGGGGCGGGGCGCCAGAGGGAGGGAGAGGGCAGGGCGGGGGAGAAGGAGAAGCGGGGGGCCGTGAGGAAGAAGAAGCCGGCGGAGGCGGTGAGGGAGGAGGATGAGGGGGGCAGGGGGCAGGGGAGGAGGAGCCACCGCTGGGAGAGGGGGTCGAAGGCGAAGGACTGGTCGTTCTTGGCGGAGATGTTGTGGAAGCCGTAGAGGAAGAACCAGGGCGGGTGGGGGTGCCTGCGCCCCAACGAGGGCGACGCGATGATGGAGTACCACAGCCTGCACACCGTGGCGGCGCGTACGAGGGACGGGATCGGCAGCCGCCACAGGATGGCCTCTATCAGGTCTGAGCTCAGCTCACTCATCTCTGTCACTCTCACACTCATCATCCTCCACCCTCCAACTCCTTTCCTTTCCTTTCCTTTCCTTTCCTTTCCTTTCCACTCTCGGCCTCAGGCTTTGGGTTTGGTGTGTGCTTTTGGCGCGTCAGATTAGATTAGATTAGGCTGCCCATTACATCACATCCTAAGCTTTTGCCAACGCACACACCACATCTTCCTCTCTACTTCATTCATTATTCATCCAACAATTTCTTTCCCCACAATTTATTCACTTTCCTTCTCCCTTCCCCCAAACAAACAATCATTGACTTTCTCCACCTCTACACAATTTCAACCACTTCATTTTCCTCTACATATTCAAACAAGTTAAAACACAAGTAAATTAGACAACATGGTTTTGACTTTTGAGTTATCACACTATACACAACTATTATATTAATTAACTTGCTAATATTTCTGATCTAATCCAATAACACCATCTGGCCTTCTTGAGTAACAAAAATAGCCTTCCATTCAACGCAAATGCCACCCAATGTACTGCAATAGTGATTCAATATGTTATTGTGCTTCATTATTTTATCAAGTAATATGACAAAAGTATACAGATAGATTCACCCAATGTACTGCAATAGTGATTCAACGCCTTTGTTCCACTTATATTAATACTAGTGGATTGCACAGGGCATCCCAACTCACTAAAATAAAGGACCACCATTTGTCTGCAAGTGCAAATGGATAGCCCCAAGCAATTATTTAGGTTGATATCAGGCTAAAGTATACTTTTAGTCCTTTATGTTTGCATCAAGTTTCAATTTAGTCCTTTATATTTAGAAAATACACTTTTAATCTTTTTTGTTAACACTGTTAGTTTAACTTAAAGCAAAATATTGATTTAACAATTTTAAATGGTTATTAAATACTTAAAAAATGTTCAGATTAAAATATTTGAGTATAACTATTACTCCCTCCGGTCCTAAATATAAGACCTAATTGACTTTTTCTGAAAAAATCTTAAAAAGCAAAATAAGTTAATTATAAATTGATTTACCTAATTTTTTCCCTTAAACTAGTTTATTTCGCCTATAAATTAATGGATAATCTAAAAATATATCAAATATGTCATCATTTAATAACCTATTTCGCAATCTTAATCTCTCAAAAAAAAAGTTAATTAGGTCCTATATTTAGGACCGGAGGTAGTATTATATTTTCAAAATTTATCATTTTTGGTCCAATTTCATTATAAAATAATCATTTAAAATTGTTATGTTAGCATTTTCCATTAACTTAAACTAACGGTGTTAACAAAAAAGGACTAAAAGTGTACTTTCCAAATATAAAGGACTAAATTGAAACTTAATGCAAACATAAGGGACCAAAAGTATATTATAGCCTTGATATTAATTAAAGATGACCAATGACCATGGTTATGGTTAATGATAATAAAACTTATTTGTAATTTATTTACATGTTGCAAGATCATAACTAGGTTTTACATAGGAAGGTTAAATTTAAATTACTCAGAAGTTTCAACAGGTTTAAATATAATTTACAAAAAAAAAATGAAATATAAATTAGCCTTTCACAAAGGTGTGCCTGCCCTATCACATTTTGATCATCGACCAATGATCGCTAAACTTTCATTGGTCAGTTTAGTATTGACAATAACCATCTTACAACTTACTATATTTAATTAAGGGAAAATTAAATACAAGTCCCTGTTAAGGGACATAATACTGGAAAAGTCCAAAAAACTTGAAAAATTTTGCAAAACCATCTGGCCGCTTTCTTCGGGCAGACCTCCCACGAGACTACCGGCAGCTGGCCCACCGCCCCCGACGGCCCCTACTCCTGGGGGTGTTAGAGCCCTCCCTGATGAAGCAATAGCCCCAGGAGTAGGGGCCGTCGGGGGCGGTGGGCCAGCCGCCGGTGGTCTCTTGGGAGGTCTGCCCGAAGAAAGCGGTCAACTCCCTTTTCTTGGTGGTGGCGTCGCCGGTGGTGCCGAAGCCGAGGAAGGCCCTGGCGGCGGTCAAAAAGGCGGCGCCGAAAATGGGGAGAAAAAGAGGAAGAGGAAGAACATTTATAAAATAATTTTCAACTGTTTAATTTTCCCTTTAATTAATATTAATATTTCAACTGTTTCAATAACATTTATAAAAATAATATTACCATTTTGAATTTTTAAATTGAGTATATTATAAATGCATAATTCCACACATTTTTTCTTTGTTCTATTGACCGTCGTTGGTACTTAAAATAATTAATCACGGTTAAAGATCGTTATAATTTCTGACCCCAAAAAATGTCATTATGAACTTATAATTATAGAGCAAACAAAGCTAAAATAAGATCGACGATATTTATATATATATATATATATATAGAAAAATGATATCGTTAATGCCCTGGGTAGCTAGATCTACGTTAAGAAAGCAGAAAATGAGCCATATAACATGTCCAAGACAAAATTTGAGATTATTCTTGGCTTTCCTTAATCCTTACTACTAGTAGACATAGAATTTTGAGAATGGGGGAGGGGAGGTTGGGGAAATAAAAAGAAAGTCAACTAGAGCTCAATATACCGGTAATGAAAATAATACTCCCTCTTAAATTGATATAAAATCATTAACAACTAGAGCTCAATATATTTCTTAAATATTTTAATGTGTCCGGTTGAACCACTGGTTGACCCTCGGTTGAACCTTTAACCCTTGACCCTCTGCCTTAGCCGAGTCGAGTCCCGGTCCGAGTTTTAATACCTTGATAAAATGTAAAGAAAGACAGTGACTTAACACTAACTTGTAACTATAAAAGTTTGCTTCTACAAGGTCGACTTATTTCGGTTGAAATTGAGCCTTTACTAAAACAACTCTACGAGATAATGGTGTAGATAGAGTGCATAATTCTGCTACTCATGTAGGGTGGGGTTTGGGGAGAAATCAAGAGGATGTAAACAAAAACGATAAATCCATTGAAAAATGCAGCAGCATCAGTCAGACATTTTAGCACGAAACTAGTACATTCCATCAATTTTATACACATGCAACGATCAGATTATTTCATAAACAACAACAATTCTGGCAATAGAGATTATAATTATAAGTTCATTAATATAATTTCAATCATTTAGTGTTAAATGTTGTATTTAGTTACGTATAAACCAAAAACCCGCAAACTTAAAACACAAACATAAAGTCAATCTTATGTTGAACACATGAAATAGTTTATAATACTAAAAGTTTGATTATTACAGAGGGAAAAATGTTATTTTTGTGGTGCATAAGCAAAAAAACATATGAATCTCATAACACTTTATCCAAATTCTTCTATTCCTTCTTACCATATGCAAAACCATGCCGCTCCAAAAAAAAAAAAAAGAGAGGAGAAGCTAAGCCACCTGTTACAAGGGGGTGGGAAAATGGGTAAAGGGAAAAAATTGTGACATAAATTTTAAAAGAATTTGAAAAGTGAGGTTGAAAATTCTAAATTAATGTCTATGACTATTTTATTTTACATCTTATATATCTTAAAATATTATAACCCAACTTCTTCAATTTTAAAAATTCATCTTACAAAAGTTTTTCTTCTCCTCCCCTTCCCTCCAAATATTTTCCTTCTTCATAAGGCACGGTCAATCTGGTTGAGACAGAGAAATAGATAGTACCTCAAAACTGCTAATTTATTTGCAAAGGCTTCATATAGTATGACAGAAAATATTTTGTTTTCTCGAACATCCTCCACCTTTTATCCGGGAGGTGGCAACTGTTGAGGAAGAGTAAGTACAGGTTTTTAGATAGCTAAATTGTAGTAAGCTATCCAGTTTGTAATAAAACAAAAATTAAATCAATCCACGGTTCTACCAGCTTCCTGTATCCAAAATTAATAGAAGAATAATGTAAATAAACAAATTCAAATAAATTTTCTCTGATGATGTTTCAAATAGTAATTAAACATGAAAGAGCTATTCAGCGACATAAGCAATTCCATACGGCCCTCCATAATTGATAAACATGAGAAGTTGCATTTCATGTACTTCCATAAAGACCAATATAAAACATATGTATAGTCAAACTCAGATGAAACAACTTCTATCCACAATATTATTACAAGGGAAAGCCTCCAACGCCTTTATTACAGAACATATTTCTTCATTCACCGGAAAAGATCCTGCAAAAGTGCATAACCAGGCCACCATCAGAGGGCTGTCCCATTATCATAAATAATTAAATTGCTATAATAAAAAAAAGGGATCAGCCCCCTTCGAGTCCCCACAAGTGGGGTGCTGGGGAAAGGACTATATTAGGTAGCCTTACCCCTACCTTTTTTTGCAGAGAGGCTAATCAAACTCACGCCCTTAAACCCCATGGCGAGCGAGTTTACTGATGAGTCAAACCAGCCTTCAATTAAATTGCTAGAATACACTTAATTACGGGTTAAGAGTCAAATCTAGCACTCTACTATTGCCAAAAGTTCACCCAACATAAACAAGAATTCGATGGCTCAAATGTAGCACACATCTTTTCAAAAATGGCTCAAATCTAGCATTTACGTCAACTTTAACGGGTTTGACCGTTAAATTTTAACTTGACCATGCCACGTCACCTGCCACGTCAACCAGTTTTGCCATGTGGCCTGCCACACCACCCAATAATGGATAGTGAGTGGGCCCATTGGATGACGTGGCATGCCACGTGGCAAAACTGAGTGAAGTGGCGGGTAACGTGGCATGGTCAAGTCAAACTTAACGGTCAAACCCGTTAAAGTTAACGGAAATGCTAGATTTGAGCCATTTTTGAAAAAATGTGTGCTACATTTGAGCCATCGAATTCTTGTTTATGTTGGGTGAACTTTTGGCAATAGTAAAGTGCTAGATTTGACCCTTAACCCCTTAATTATTTCTAATGCTAGTGTAAATAGAATAGAATAGTGGAAAGACCCTTGCACTAAAATCCTCCCACAAGCATAAAGATACGTGAAAAATACTATCTGAAATTGAAATAGGTCATCATTGATGAGTTTCACATGCATACATGATGTTGAAAAGCTACAGGGACACTGAAAACACAGAGATGAGTCCTTTGGAGAAGAAAAAAATTGAGTGCATTATATGGCAATAACTAATATCAAAGTATAAACAAAGGGAATATTTAGTTGCTGGTTTTGGGAGATGTGATGGGGGTGGAGAAAAGGGTGGCACCAACTGAAGGAAGATTTTTTGGTTTTTGGGGGGCTTGAAGGTATTTTTGGCGTGGAAGCTCGTGAATAATCATTCTTTACATTTTAGGAAGGAGTGATGATTGATAAATTTATGGATTACCATACTCAATACTTAAAAGACCAAATGCTCGGAAATAATGGAATTATGTATAATTCTATTCCATTCCATTCCCTCAAGATTCTTGGAACCAAACATGACCTTTCATATGAGGGACTTCTATTCTCCGAAAAGCACAATCAAGCAAGAAGTATTTGCATCTTTGTTTTGGGATAACTTTGAATACCCTCATTGACATAATATCAACCGCCAACTAAATATAGATCATACAAGATAAGGAATCTGTTGGTAGTTCAGGATGGTCAATCTTTTCAAAAGCCCAGAACTTTGACATCCTAGTGGAATTCATATGATAAAATAATACAAATAAGGTCTAATGAAGAAAGCTCATTTAATAGTAAACAAGACCAACACTATCTCAAAAACAGAAACAAACTAAAATGAGAACATATTGACTCATACCATAAACCATGGCGTAAGATCATGACCCACAAAACATACAGAACTACTCTTGAAAGAGAAAATGGAGCTTTGACTTGTGCAGCAAACTTGCTTCTATTGGTGATTATTGCAGTCTAGTTCATACATATGCCAGAAAGTAAATCCATATGTAGAAAGAGTTTATGAAATTAATCCAGTTACACTGGGCAACAATTTCCCAGAAAAAGATTATAATGAGGTAACGGAGGCATATGGCTCACATGAAGCAACATCTGAGTTCAGGTCAGCAGAGTGACCATATACCTTGTAAAATGAACTCAGCTTCACATGACATTTATATTAGTCCCTCTAAATCCGCATCCCAAACATTAGAGTCAATAACAATTAAAATGAAAAACAAAATCAAGATGTAAATTGCAGCATAATAAAATTAATTATGCAGAAAATGAGTTTAAAATGCCAAATTGCCAAAAAAATGAAATGAAAGTAGAGTATGGGTAGAATGAGGTTACTATTTGGTGATGGCAGATGTATGTTTGGCGGAAGAAGATGCATAATGTGGAGGAGAGTATATGAGTGCAGCAATCATAGCTCCAGGTAGCACTGCATACTTGGACAGCGCTGCCAGTTTTCTAACCAAAGGCTCTCCCTTCATAAATGCCATTTCCCTGTCACTCTCAGCTGAACTTCTGTGTCAGGTTGGTTGTGTGATAGGATGAAATGTTAAATTGGAAGACTTTAAAAAGCACAACAAAATCATAAAAACATGCCCTACACCTGGAAATATAGCATCAACAATAAACAGGAAAGCAATGGGCATGGAAATGGATAGATTAAATAGCAGTGAAGAGAAAATGAATGAAGAAGCAGAAGGTAAAATTTGCAGCACAGAGTGTAGAATGGGAGCTACTGACTGCTATTAAAATTGAGTACTGAGGATGCATACGAATATAAATTCAGTACTTGTATGTCAGGTTGGGTGATAGGATGTGAAATTGATGGGAACGCTACACATATAATAGAAGCCGAAGAGTTGAAGTGGAATAAGGGTACAAAAACTATTGGTGACCAAAAAGTAAGCAATAAGTTAAAAGGAAAGCTGTATGCAACTGTTACAAGACCATTCCATTCCATTAAGGGTCCGTTTGGTACGGGGGATTTAGAGGGGAGGGGAGGGGAGGGAAAATTTCTATAAGAAGAATTTTTAAATATTGAAGAAGTGAGGTTGTGATATTTTAATAAAGATAAGATGTTAAATATAAGAGTTATATATATTAGTTTAGAATTTCCGACCCCACTTCTCAAATTTTTATAAATTTATGTCAGAAAAATTTTCCCTCCGCTCATTTTCTCTCCCCTCCCCTTGTACCAAACAGAGGGTAATTGTTGATGGTAGTGAATGGCTTTAAACGATGATGGGAATGAGAATGTAAGGGGGAAAAGAGAGAGAGGGCGAAGAAGAGAAACAAAGGAACTGACCTTAGCGCCGCTTTGTCGACGGTGGATGTTGCTCGTTGCTATGTCCTCTCCGCCCTCGCTTTCTCTCTCACACTCTCAGATCGCAAGGATTGTTCGATCGTCTTCGATACTGAATTTGCGTTAGTTAGGTTAGTACATGCCCAATTTAGGAATTTTCATATCAGGTTAATTAAGATGGGAATACAAATTGTGACCAATGAAACTCCTTTTCTAACTTTTCACCCACAGGTGATCACAACTTCACAATCAAACAACAAACACTCTAATTAAATATTTAATCCAACAAAAAAACACTCTAAATAAATATGGAATATATGGATTATTTAATCCAATTTGATTGAGAATATTAATTAAGATCTATAGTAGTATTAAATACTCCAGTCTATATATAATTGATTTATTGTATAATACTCCTTCTGTTCCTAAATATAAGACTTATTTGAAAAGATGAATTTGGTCGTAAATGTAAGACCTATTTCTAATTCTTACCAAGATTTCTCCAAATTATCCTTATGAGTGCATGTGTATAACTATATAACATAAAAGTTTCCAAACTCATCGGAATATTAGAGAAATTTATGCAAATCGAAACCGTCTAGAACCTATTTTGCGTATGTATCTAATTGATTTTGATCGAACCATGTATTTATTAAAAGTTATTAAATACTATTAATATTAATATTAATAGAACCAAATAAGATCCAGTTAAGAAAAAGAAGAACCAAATAAAAAATATTAAAATAAAAAATAACTTGTATGCAGATTTCCTTATTATGTGGACGAAGAGGAAACAGGATCTGATAAATAGGGAAACATAAGAGCAATAGAAAAAAAAAGCTGTAATAAGGGACTACAGAGGCTTCACTCCAGCAACTCAAAAATATTGAAGGAGTATAGGTGAGGTGATGATGGCCCAGTCACTTTGTCCCCCAGACTCCACCGATATCGAGATGGAACACGAACTCGAAGTGGTAATTCATTTGATTGCGTCAAATCCTTTATTAATTCTCAGTCTATTTGTTGTTTCCATTGTGGTGGATATACCATGGGTGATCCTCGGCTATACTTCCTTGTTCAAAAACTTCTACCGATCTCGACGTTGCTTTTACTATTACTTGTCACCATTATCTCCCTGCTACTATGTCCAATCCACATAATCCTCATGGGACTGACCATTTATTTTCACAAGTTTGTTGTGCTTTTTAGCTTGGCTTTGGGTCGGCTCCTAGGCACAAGTATCTTCATCAACAAAATGAAAAAATACGATCTGATAGAAATAGGATCAGATCAAAAGAGAATGGAAGCGGTTGTTGTTTGATTGTTTTGGCATTTTAATTATGAACTTTTTTATAGATAGGCTTTATTGTTTGTTATGAACCTGTTGTTCTTTACTTTATTGTTTGTTATGAATTTTTTTGTCAAAGATATTGAGTAAATCTTTCCCTTTTTATGTTATGTCCTTGTATCATTATCTCACCCAATTTTCAATTCGAGACGAGTAATCTATCTTAGGGGTGAGCAAACCAAACCGAAAACCGTACCGAACCGAATTGAATTCAGTTATTTCGGTTCGGTTATTTCGGTTTTCGATTCTTATTCGGTTGTATAATTCGGTTATTTCGGTCTTCGGTTTTCGGTTCAGTTATTTGAAAAAATAATTCGGTTAACCGAATAACCGAATTAATTAAAAATAATTATAAAAAATAATTAAAAAAGATTATTTTATCATATTTTTCTTTAAATAAATTAAAATTTAGAGTTTAAATCTATAGTTTTTTTATTTCTTCTTTTAAATTAAAAATGATATGCAATATATCAAATATAAAATGTTGATTTTTATATATTGAAAATGAAAAAAATCAAATTTATTATAAAATAAAAAAAATTCGGTTATTTCGGTTAAAACCGAAATCGAACCGAATTATTTCGGTTATTTCGGTTCGGTTACCGAAATAATTCGGTTTCGGTCCGGTTTTCATAATATATACAATTCGGTTTTCGGTTATTTCGGTTTTAGCCGAATAATCGAACCGAAAACCGAATGCTCACCCCTAATTTATCTAGTCGTAAAGCACATAGAGCGCAGAGTTCTTTGATTCCCCTCTTGTTTGACAACATGGAATGTTAATTGTGAAATTTTTTTAGATTCCTCCTCCAACTATCTTCTATGTATTATTTTGATGAATAGATAATCAGTTTAAAGGGAATAACTTACCTCAAGTTTCCTCCCTCCAAGTTCTCAAGTTCTTTTAATATTGGAATGACACGTGTCCTTTAATTAAATCCTCACAAAACTGTCTGTTTTCCTTTCCTTTATCCCTTCCAATACTCTCGTCTAACAAGAATGACCTTCCATTGGAAATGGCTCCCATCACGGATTCTAAGTTTAACATAGGCCTTCAAATTTTTGTTATTAGTAAAATCAAGATTTAAAAATATGATCGATTCATACTCCTCCTTTTGGTTTGGTTTTAATATTTCTTTTACTTATATTCACTATTGTTTCAACCTTGAAGAAGGTGAAATTCAATTTACAAGAAAAAGAATTTGAGTTTGTTCGACGACTAGAACATGAAGGTTCCAAATTCAGATTCCATTTTCTATTTCTTTGTAATTTTTTTCATATATCCGCCTACGCAAACAAAAATAGAGAAGTCTTTAACTTAATTTTTCTGTTTGATAAAATTAATAATTGATTTTGTGGTTAGCAAGCTTATTGTTTCTTTCATGGCATCTGCAAGAGAAATTGAATGGACGAGAGAGAAGTCTTTTTTGACATCATTATATCAAGTCATCAAAAAATTCATTTCCCCCGCCATGTCAGCCCAATATTTATTCTTCAGTCCCAAAATTGAGCTCGAAAATACTTGTTACCTGATGACTCCCCATATTTAGTGGTTTTTAGGAAATATTTTGTTGTATTTGGGGAGTCATGTATTAAATAATTGATTGATTTTGATGTGAATTGGAAAGAAAGTAATTTGAGAGTATATGAGTGATTCTTTTGGAAAATATGAAATTTAATTGAAATAGGAAACTTAATATATTAAAAGAAATATTTTGATGAGAAGTTTCCTATTAATGAGATTATATGATTGAGTTATTGTGATTATTTCCTATTTCCTTCTCTTCATGAATGCAGATTTAATAAAAAATGAAATAAAGAGAAGGAGAGGATTTGATTATGTGCAAGAAAAGGAAAGAAAAGAAACTTAACATGCAAGGCAAAGGCAATATGGTGTTGGGCTATTTTATTATAAATATACACATGCAATTGAGGAGAAGAGGAGGCTGGTCATAATTCTTCCAATTTCCTAAAGCCTAGAGAGAATTCACGAGAAAGAAGAAAAGAAAAGCAAGTGGCGGCAGCTCTTGAGTTTTGGTTCTTTGGAAGATAGATACACACGCACGTATAGAAGGAAGTTGCTGCAGGTTCGTTTATTCTTAGGCATCATCATCATCATCATCATCGTTGATTGCATTGATAAAGGAAGGAGGAGGCCTGCTGTTCACTGTAGTTGCAAGTTTTTGTCTCCTTATTTCTTGATCAATTGCTATGGGTTTGAATTTAGATTTTGAATTGATTTTTGTGATGACTTTGATAGACAATATGTGTGGTTAATTTCTTTACAACCTAGAGTACTATGAACTTGTTTGTAACTTAGTATTTTATTTCCCACTATTTAGTCATGGTTAATTTAATTTAGTTTATTTAATCTTGCTTTTAGTGATTAACTTGTTTAGTGCTTGATCACCATTAGACATGTTTAGGGAATTTAGAATTGGACTCGGAAGAGGGAATTTTAAATAGACCATGGGATTAAATAGTGTAGGATTGGATTTTAATCTGATTTGCGACTAGGATAGGAATATACCTAGAAGCCCTACATAGTCACATTAGAGCGGTACCGAGATAAATTAGCCTAGTAAATTAGTGCAAGACATTGTGTAATTAAGCTAGGCAAGGATGTAAGTGGACCGGAAGGCATTTATAGACACTAGTACTCTAGATTAGCTAGTTGAATTAATTCATAATTAATTTAGTGGGGAACAAAATCTAAGAAGCAGATAAGGGATTAGTGGCTCTAGGTTGTTCTTTTGACTCGTGAATTTCATCTGTGTGAATATTTGTTTTATTTTATTTTCTTAGATATTAGGTAATTAAAATCAATTTTCTTTTGTTTACTCAACTTGAATGAAAATAGGAGATCTAATGCTTAGTTATTAATTGTCTGAGTCTCTGTGGGATCGACCTTGAACTACCACTTTACTAAATTTACGATCCGTACACTTGCGGAGTTTTTATCAAAATTTTGGTAGCATCAAGTTTTTGGCGCCGTTGCCGGGGACTCAAGGCAATTAGTAATTAGAATTAGAAATTCTTTAGTAGTTTTAGTTTGTGTTTTTTTTTTCTTTTCTTTTGAAAAAATAGAAAGATGGACTTTTCAGAGCTTAATTATTATAAATGGTATCGATGTTATCACTGTGGAAATAATCATGTACCAGGAAATTGTCCATTTTTGCCTACCATAAATTATATAGGAGATGATTTCACTAGGAAACAAACTTATGTTGATGATTTTTCTAGGCCTAGTTGGAATTTTGAGCAGGATGAGTGTTGGAACCCACATGTTGATCCTTATTCACATGCAATAAACACACCCTTCATATCTTATTCACATGTTCGAGGAAACAATTCTGAGGATGGTGAAATCTCTCATAGAGAAGAAAGATTTGACATATTAGAAAGATTAGCCGATATGTGTTTGAAATGGCAAGAGAAATGTTTCAAAAGGTTAGACTCAATTGAGACTAAGTTTTAATCAAGAGTACAAAATCTTGTAGCACAGATGAGTCAAATGTGCAGAGACCTTGAAGAATTAAAACAAAATTCCTCCTTTAATCATAGTTCCCCTTTGTTATCTAATGAGATTGAATATGATGGAGTTAAGGATAGGGATAACTTTGAAGTTGAAGAAGATTTAGAGGTTGTCTTAGAGCTTAAAACTGATTTAGAAGAAAGTGATGGGTGTCTGATTGATGTTCAAGATGTAAATTTAAATGCTTGTGATTCTGATATACATGTTGATGTGAGTGTTCCTATAGCTACTTTGGATGATTCTCCTATTACTGTTGTGACTCTTACTGATGAGAGTCAAATTGATTTTATTGGATGCTCATTATTCTTAGAAAGACATATATCTAACTCTTTGTATGAGCATATTCTAATTCCTTTGAAATCAGTGATTGCTTGTTCTTTGAAATTGTCTATGATTGAAAAGGCACAAGTAATTAGTTTGATTGATTACTTATACTAATTGAAAAGGAATGAAGATGAGGTGATTATGGTTTTTGATACTTATGACTAGGATTTGTTTGGAAAGTCTGGCTGAAGACTTTAAACTTAACGTTTCTTGGGAGGCAACCCAAGGTTTTGGTATTTGATGCTTTGTTTTTTTTGAGTTTGTAGGATTTTTTTTTCTTTTGACCTCAAAGGATGCTTCAACTTGATCTTGATGGACTAGGAGCTAAGAGTGGAAATCGAGAAGAGGAAGGGGAGTATTCTTCTAACCTTTTCTTGATATTATTTGACTGAGAATTATTTTGGTAATGAGTGATGGTGCTTATTGATATGTGCTTGTGTGATGATTAGTCTTAACTGTATGCCTCTTGAGTACTTTGCTTGGTTGATATGGAAGTTGAAATATTTGTTATCTTTACAATTGCTATGGATATTTTTGTAATTCCACTACTTATGTTACATGTTCACATTGGGGATAATGTGACATTTAAGTGTGGGGGTATGAGGGTATCATTGTGCTCTAAAGATTGTCCTCAAGTTTTCATTTTGTAAAATTTTTCTGAAAAAAAAAATCTTTTTGCCAACTTTGGGATTAATTTGGACTTGAAACAATTGAGTTTGATTAGACTTTAATCTCATCTTCTTTGAATGTAAGTGAAAAGGCAAGCTATTTGATTTAGATAAATTACTCTAGTATGTCAAAAAGCACTGTGAGGAATTTGAGCCTTAATTTTATTCTTTCATGAGTGAGTACATCTATTGTAATTTCCCCTCTAGAACTTGTCTTGAATCTCTTTTGACGCTCAAATCTCTTGCATGCACAAAAATGATTAAGGCCTTCGTTTCATAGCCAGTTTAGCCAAATAGTCATCCTTTTTACATTATTTCCATTGTTTAACCCCTTTGAGTTTGCTTCTCTTTTAAAAAGAAAGATTGCATATTTTAACCTTTGAATTCTTTTGATGCAATTTTTCATCTCTTATCTATTTCTTCCATTTACGCTTTGAAAAGTGTTATACTATATTCATATGGAAAATGGTGAAGGAATTAGAAAAGAAAAAGGGGAAATATAAGTGTTGAAGAAAGGAGAAAAGAAAAAAAAACGTGAAGGTGAAAAAGGAAAAAAAAAATCACACAAAGTGTGAAAAAAAAAAGAAAGAAAAGAAAAGAAAAAAAAGAAAGAAGAAGATGAAAATCGAAAGAATTGAAGAATTGTGGAGTTCAAAAGAGTCAACCCCTATGTGCTTATCAAGTTAAGTGATTCCTCCATTCCTTACTATAATGGTTTAGCACTTTTCAAATATACCTCCATCTCATTTTCATTTCATTATCCTACCTTTTTCATTACAACCCTTAAAAGTCCTTTTGATTTATGTGTGCATTGAGATATAAGAGTGGATATCGAGATGATAAACAAGCCTATGGTAGCTGGACTACATAGATGGAATTAAGTGAAACACAACCCCTATATACTTTGAGAGTAGAGCGTAAACACTTGACCGATGAGGGACATGCTTTTGTGATTTATCTCTATCAAATTGATTGCCTTATTGCTTGCATTTGGGGATGGTGAGAGAGATTTCTAAGAGGATTCAGTTGTTGAGAGTTTGAATTAATTCCAACTTTGTGATGATAAAAACTTGATTTCATTTTTTGTGCTAATGTGTTAACAATTTGAAATCTTGAGGACAAGATTTAATGCAAGTGTGGGGGTGTGATGACTCCCCGCATTTAGTGGTTTTTAGGAAATATTTTGTTGTATTTGGGGAGTCATGAATTAAATAATTGATTGATTTTGATGTGAATTGGAAAGAAAGTAATTTGAGAGTATATGAGTGATTCTTTTGGAAAATATGAAATTTAATTGAAATAGGAAACTTAATATATTAAAAGAAATATTTTGATGAGAAGTTTCCTATTAATGAGATTATGTGATTGAGTTATTGTGATTATTTCCTATTTCCTTCTCTTCATGAATGCAGATTTAATAAAAAAGGAAATAAAGAGAAGGAGAAGATTTGATTATGTGCAAGAAAAGGAAAGAAAAGAAACTTAACATGCAAGACAAAGGCAATATGGTGTTGGGCTATTTTATTATAAATATACACATGCAATTGAGGAGAAGAGGAGGCTCGTCATAATTCTTCCAATTTCCTAAAGCCTAGAGAGAATTCACGAGAAAGAAGAAAAGAAAAGCAAGTGGCGACAGCTCTTGAGTGTTGGTTCTTTGGAAGATAGATACACACGCACGTATAGAAGGAAGTTGCTGCAGGTTCGTTTATTCTTAGGCATCATCATCATCAACGTTGATTGCATTGATAAAGGAAGGAGGAGGCCTGCTGTTCACTGTAGTTGCAAGTTTTTGTCTCCTTATTTCTTGATCAATTGCTATGACTTTGAATTTAGATTTTGAATTGATTTTTGTGATGACTTTGATAGACAATATGTGGTTAATTTCTTTACAACCTAGAGTACTATGAACTTGTTTGTAACTTAGTATTTTATTTCCCACTATTTAGTCATGGTTAATTTAATTTAGTTTATTTAATCTTGCTTTTAGTGATTAACTTGTTTAGTGCTTGATCACCATTAGACATGTTTAGGGAATTTAGAATTGGACTCGAAAGAGGGAATTTTAAATAGACCATGAGATTAAATAGTGTAGGATTGAATTTTAATCTGATTTGCGACTAGGATAGGAATATACCTAGAAGCCCTACATAGTCACATTAGAGCGGTACCGAGATAAATTAGCCTAGTAAATTAGTGCAAGACATTGTGTAATTAAGCTAGATAAGGATGTAAGTGGACCGGAAGGCATTTATAGACACTAGTACTCTAAATTAGCTAGTTGAATTAATTCATAATTAATTTAGTGGGGAATAAAATCTAAGAAGCAGATAAGGGATTAGTGGCTCTAGGTTGTTCTTTTGACTCGTGAATTTCATCTGTGTGAATATTTGTTTTATTTTATTTTCTTAGATATTAGGTAATTAAAATCAATTTTCTTTTGTTTACTCAACTTGAATGAAAATAGGAGATCTAATGCTTAGTTATTAATTGTCTGAGTCTCTGTGGGATCGACCTTGAACTACCACTTTACTAAATTTACGATCCGTACACTTGCGGAGTTTTTATCAAAATTTTGGTAGCATCAAATTTTTGGCGCCGTTGCCGGGGACTCAAGGCAATTAGTAATTAAAATTAGAAATACTTGTTACCCCCTCAGAAATACTTGTTACTCCCATGTGCTCCTGGCGTAATAGTTTAAACCCATTTTTGCAGTTTTTCCCTTTATGTATTCAGCCCACAAGCCCCTTCTCATATATAACAAAAAACAAAGAATTACCTACGCACAAATAAAGTGTACATACACGACATAAAATGATGACTTTGACCTTTGAGTCATGGCGCACCGGGACCGAGTCATAACTCGTCCTTCCTATTGACATAATTTCAAAATCCAAAATCTTTCTTCAACAATCTCACCAAGCCAAAAAAAAAATCAACAAAATCTAATAGGCAAAAGTGTAAAAATAGTCACCTTAAATGTTAAAATGGGCAACTATAACTCTGGTAAATTGAAGGGTGCAAAACTGTACACTGTAAACTAAAATGGGGCAAAACCATACATTGTAAACCAAAATGAAATTGTTAGAAATATTAGGATCATATTAAATGGGTTGTATCTTGTAAGTGGTTAGTGGCCCTATTACCTATATAAAGGGTTCTAACCTAAACATTTTAGTGTGTGAGAATTTATGAGAGTCTACACCAAGAGGGAGAGTTAACTTGGTCTCTCTCCTCATTACCCTAGTGTTAGGGATTTGTTTTGTAAATTTATTTAGTCAATGAGGAGTGGTCATCACCTCTATGAGGGATGTTTTTATTTAGTCCATGAGGATTAGAATATTGGTGTTGTTTTCATATTCTTCTTCATCATCTATCAATATAAAGATTTGTTTAATTCTTCATCTTGTTCTCTTTCCCTACCGATTTGTCAACATGGTACCAGAGCCATAGATGATCTTTCATGGGATTAATTCATGTCATTATCACCAAGAATCTGAGATAGTGATTCATATGTTTCAAAAATCCTAAAATGGATAATCAAGAATCCATTCAAGAACCTCCAAATCAAAACTTGGCTTGTAGTGCTCAAATTTATGCTGCAATCTTTCGTAAATTACTTGAAGACATTATTCAAGAAAGTGAGCAAGATTCCATTTCCCAAGAACCAAGAGACGAAGAAATTGAAGGCTTCCAAGATCCAAGAGACGAAGAAGGTGAAGACTTCCAAGATCATAATGATTTTTCTTATTCTGGTAATAATATGCATTGCCGAAGGAATGATTAATGTTCAAGAGGGCCCACTTCAAATTGAGGAACACTTCAAGACTATACATTTATAGTGCTTCAAGCATATTGATAGAGTGTATGTATCGATCTTCAGCTTCCTGAGTCCGTACGAGAGAATCCAATTACAATTACAATTGGAGAGAAATCTTTGTCTTCTACCAATGAGTTTGGTGAGTGTGATGATTCTTTATCCAGTTCTTATATCTCCTCTATTCAATAATTCCCTCACATCCAAAATTTATGAAAGGAAGATGAATTTTGATACTATGTCGAGATTCTTGGAAAGTTCCTAATAGGTGTCAGAAGTTTCTTGGGCTACTTGTTTTCTGGATTTCGTATCCTCTTTTGGTTTCATGTTTGCCTAATTGGTGGTAGAGGATTTTCTTTGTCATTGCTAGTTTTACTGGAATTCAACATGTTCAGTTCTGTTTGAATCATTTTTAAGCTAGTGCCTATGTTGGTCAACCAAATGCAAATGATTGAGCAGACAAGCGGGATGCATGATATAAATTGCTCTACTTAGATGGATTGGTGTCATGGTGGATTGCAATTTCATAAAAAATGGCATATGAGGAATTATGTATGTCACTTTCAGAGACCAGTTATATCAAGAAATATAATTTTGTCTTGATCTATTAGAGCTGGATTTAGGAGATTAATAATGGAGTCCACATTGCACTTGGTTTTGAGAGTTCGTGGTGGTATGCAGATAATGTGAAGACTAAGTTGATGAATAAGATTAGCTTGAGGAGAAGATGACAAAGAGAAAGATTAGAAATATGAATGTCTTTTTGAAGACAAAAGGAGGAAGTCTTCCATTTTTGTTTTTTACAAGATCAAAAGAACTCGATCTAATTAATTCACTAAACCCTATTGTTTGTATTGACAAGTTGACACTTTCATAAGTTTAAGTAGTGTCAACTTGAGGGGGCGTGTTAGAAATATTAGGATCATATTAAATGGGTTGTATCTTGTAAGTGGTTAGTGGCCCTATTACCTATATAAAGGGTTCTAACCTAAACATTTTAGTGTGTGAGATTTATGAGAGTCTACACCAAGAGGGAGAGTTAACTTGGTCTCTCTCCTCATTACCCTAGTGTTAGGGATTTGTTTTGTAAATCCATTTCCTCAATGAGGAGTTGTCATCACCTCTATGAGGGATGTTTTGATCTAGTCCATGAGGATTAGAATATTGGTGTTGTTTTCATATTCTTCTTCATCATCTATCAATATAAAGATTTGTTTAATTCTTCATCTTGTTCTCTTTCCCTACCGATTTGTCAACAGAAATGGGGCAAAATCATACATTATAAACCAAAATGAGGCAAAAGTAACCTCTCTATTACGCCGAGTTAAACCGGCATTTTCCAGACGTGGGCTCCACCATCAGTAAATGACATGTCAATTCCAAAATTTAACATGAAAGCTAAAATGCATCCATTTGAACTCTAAATCATTAAAAACGAACTCTAAACCCTCAAATCATTATGATAAGAAACCAAATAGAACCCCAAATCATGTGAAATTCACCTTACTTCTACGTAATCATCTGAAAAAATAAAGTCTCATAAAAAAATTAAAGTCTCATCAACATATTGCACCCTTAAATGTATGACACATCATTTACTGATGGTGGGGCCACGTCTGGAAAACGTACGTTTAAATTTACGATGGCTATTTCTGCACATTTGCCCAATTTGCCCCATTTTGATTTACAGTGTACAGTTTTGCCCCCTTCAATTTATCAGAGTTATAGTTGCACATTTTAACTAATTATTACCACATTTAACTCCTATAACCACTCTTCTATTACTATTAGTCTATTACTATCTCTCTCACTGATGTCTCTGGGCCTAGATAAAAATTTGCATATTACATGGTTCTTGTGCATGTGCACTCTTCCTGGGCGGTGCTGCTTTTAACTACTTCGTCAATGCTGTTTGGATGCTCATCGTCGGTCGCATGTTCCTCGGCTTTGGCATTGGATGTGCCAATCAGGTATGATCTTCAATCTTTGCCACAATTGTTGTGAAGCTAAGACTGGAATACTGCAAAACCATTTATTCTATTAGTTTTGATTTTGCTTTGCACTATTTCTTTTATTACTCTTTGTTAAACTACCTATTACTGACTGATTAACTTCAATGCATTTTCTTCATTTCCACAGAATTTTCTTGTAAAAACTGGGTAATGCTAATTGGAATTCTGCACTAATCAGTCTAGAGATCATGAATCAACTTCCTCATATTTTGTTTCCCCAAGAAGGATGGGTTTAGGATTTTAGATATTCAACCTGAATTCATATTTCCATATTTCTAACATGAGAATATAACATGATAAAACATGCAAATACTAAGTCGCCTTGCTCAAAATTGAGAGGTTACTTGGTAGAGTCATCTGCCAAAAAAGGTTTGTAATGTTTTTGATTTAAGATATATGGTCAATATAAAAGGTTTTGTGAAATTTGCATATATAGAAGTGTGTTTTCTGGTATTTCATTTCAGGCTTATGTTCAGCAATCAGAATCATGTCGTTTGAGGCAAATTAGATTAGAGCAGGAGTTGGACAGAGCAAGACAGCAGGTACACATAAGAACTTCGCTTAGAACTTTGCTTTTTATAGATCAACATATACTTTTCTCCTCTCTTTTAATTTATTAGGAAACAAAACTGCAGGGATCTTTGCTATGAGCTAGAGCTTGAGAAGTTGATTCCCCCACCGGTGGGGACAAAAATTTATGGGTAGTCTTTTTTTATCTAAACCATACATGATAAGTTATATGTGCTTTTTTATGTATGGAAATATAGGTTAATGTGAATAGGTGTGAAATATGAAATATATTAGTGAATATTAGTGACAAGTGGTATGGTTCTGTAAAATATTAATGAAGCATATGTAATTATAGTATTTGGTTCTGCCTATTGACCTTTAATTATTTGATTCAGGCATTCAGCATCATATTTAGGTTCAAATTCACATTAATGAATTTTAATATACGTTTGAATTATTAGGTGAAATTTGTTCCTAAAGAAATGGAAATAATGGAGGATGCTATATTGAGTAGTTTTGGTAACGTCATTAATTTTCTAAAAATAAGATTATTTTATATTAGGCCTAAATTTCCTAAAATGGCTAAGTTAATGTGAAATTGGTGTTCATTATTATTGATTAAACAAATATGGACTTGATTCTTCAAAGTTAAGAGGATCATTCTATTTGGAGACAGTATATTGAGGGTGTGTAAAAATAGCCTATATTTGCTCTTTTGTCATATATTTTGGATAAAACACAACTTGATAGAAATGATTTAAATGAAATGAAAAAATTGGAATATAGATCTTTTTTTGGTCATTTCCTTAACATTTACTGTTAATACGTTTATCATTGGCTCCAAAAAATAATTATAGTGATATTGATAATTATTTGTGAAACTATGAGGCATTTAGTGGTCAAGAATGTTGATATTATGGATATAAGTGTTATAATAACTTATTCACATATATACACAATTATGTTTTGAGAAAATTAATTTTTAGTCACTCACAAGGACTTAATAGTAGGGTCCCTAGAGACCTTACTTTAATATATTTGAAATAGAAAAAACACCAGATTGCCCCTTCCTGTTACAAGGTCATGGGCAGGGAATGACGTGGTCATGCGCACGTATGACAAGATTATGGACAACTCTAACAAGGTCATGACCCACCCTATAACAAGTTAATGGGCAAACATTGAAGAGGTTATGGGCAAGAATAATGACAATATCATGCGCACGTATAACAAGTTCATGGGCATGAAAGAAGGGGAAATCTAGTATTTTTGTATCTGAAATATATTAAAGTAAGGTCCCTAGGATCCTACTTCAATATGTGGAGTTTATGAAACTTTTCTACCATTAAATCCTTGGCGAGGGACTATAAATTAATTTTCCCTTATGTTTTCAAAATGTTTCCTTTTATAACTATTGGTAATGGCATAGATGGATTCTCTAAAATTGAAATCCCTTCTAATTTGCTTCTTCCTCAAACAATTTCGCCAATCCTTTCTATATCAGAGTCAACTTATTCTTCTTTACTTGAAAATCTAGATGACAATAGTTACTTTACTAATAGAGCTATTTTAGCTCCCGCACTTGACTTGGTTAATGAAATAAATGATTTCATGTGTTCTTTACTGTCAGGAGAAAGTATGACCTTTTCAAGTAGTGATTCGATGTTTAGATCTTCTGATGATGCTGAAATTCTTGAGAGCATTTATAGTACTGAATTCTTGAACAATTTGTCATGCTCGTGTCTTTCTCCACATAATTTGACTTTAAAAATTAGTACTCCAATCATGTTATTGCGCAATATTGACCAAGGGTCTAGATTGTGCAATGGAACACCGCCTGCATGTCACTCATCTTTGTCAATCAGTGATTGGAGCCATAACACCTAATGGAACCAAACCAAATGAAAAAATTTTGCTTCATCGGGTTAACATGAACCCTTCAGAAACACGTTGACCTTTTCAGACTATAAATAAAAGTCAAGTTCAATCCTTAAAATAAGTTGGTCTTTATCTCCTTAAACCTGTTTTTACTCATGGACAACTTTATGTAGCTTTGTCTCGAGTTAAAAGTGTTGATGGTTTAAAGATTCTCATATCTTCTACTGACTAGACACCGTAAAAAAACACTCAACATTGTTTATCCAGAGATATTTAGAAATATCAATAGTTGACTTTTTTTTGTGTTTGCCTTTTTAAATTTCTCCATGTGTACTATATGTGTAAATACTTAGGTATTATTCTTTGCTCCTTTTGATTCTACTTCTTTCAGTTTGATTGTTTATTTATTTATGCTTCCTAGCCTTATATATTGGTTGCTTCGATTTCTTTGCTTTCTGTATATTCCTTTGTAATGAACGCTCCCGGGCATCGCCCGGGGAAATAAAATCTAGTTCAATTGTAAGGATACACGCTTTCTCATCAAAAGGGAGAGGGTTGATTATGTTGCTGCGCTTGAGAAAATGTCTCAGTTCATTAACTATCATATAAGGTCTTGCACTAGCTAATACTCCCTCCAGTCCTTATTATAAAACACCAACTACTCATTTCTCACATACCAAGAAACGGTAGTTGGGTCTTAAAATTCATGTTAAAATTTCCCTTTTTTTCTAACTTCACCCTTCATTAAATGATGTGTTTCACATTCTCAATTTTGAATCTCCATTAATGACAAGGGTAAAGCGGGAAAAAAGCATTTAATGCAGCCCTTAGCTCTTGACTTATATTAAGGACAAAAAATTATAGGTAGTTGGTGACTAATAATAAGAACCGGAGGGAGTATAACAATACCTATGAGGAGCCCTTCAAAAGTCTTACCTTTGACTTGGGATAAGCTCAAACCCCTAACTAAAATCATTCAAAAAAGTTTTTTTAAAAAAATTTTATAGGTGTACGCATATCATCATTTTCCACCCATCTTTGTCCAATAGATTATTTTTAAAATACTTATCCAATAAAAAAAAATTAACAGAGCTATATCAAGTATCTAATCATAACAAATGATACAAGGTTAATGTGCAAATTTAGTTCCCAACAATCAGCCAAATTGATTGAAAATAAATAATAATTTTGAAGGGCAGATTTAGTGCCTATTAATTACCAAGTAGTGCATATTTAGTAATTTCGTCAAATTTGAAGAGTTTGACCTTGGCTTGGTCGACGTGGTATCATGAGGTTGATGACATGACTAATTGTTGGGTACTAGATTTGCACATTAACTAATGATATATGCTATTAGACTATATATATACGGGGTAATGAAACAGTAAATTAATTTGTTGAAAATAATAAAAATAAATATATTATCATGTTTTTTATTTTATGTCATTTTTCCTAAATACGTCAAATTGATCTTCTATTAAAGACTGAATTAGTAATTTTTTTCTTATTAGTCTCTAACTTTAAGTAAAATTACCAACGAACTAATAAATGTTTACTTGGTTGAAAATCATTTTTCCTAATATAAAATTACTTAAATTTGTACATAGGGAATATATACCAACTATTAAGATAAGTAACAAAATATTATTTAGTCCAACTCTATTAACCAAGTTATTAAGTGATTTCCTTTAAATTATACTCCTGATCCGGTGAGTTCTCCATAATTATTTCAGCAATTACACATATTTACTAGTAGTATATATTAATTAATAAGCAGTCATGCAACGTAAAACAAGCCACAAGGGCATGCCATTGGTTCCCTTGACATGTCTTGCATCCTAATTCTTAAATCACATCCAGAACTACTATATACTATTATGTAATTTGAGCACTTCATGCTATTTTTTTAAATAAGTCATTAAATCAAATTATATCATTCAGATTACTGGATACAAAGATGAATAAATTGTAATCTGATGTCACTAAATAGTACTCCCTCTGGTCCTAAATATAAGACCTAGTTGACTTTTTTAGAAAATCCTATAAAAAAGCAAAATAAGTTAATTATAAATTGATTTACCTGATTTTTTCCCTTAAACTAGTTTATTTTACCTATAAACTAATGTATAATCTAAAAAAATATCAAATATGTCATGATTTAATAGTCTATTTCGCAACCTTAACGTCTCCAAAAAAAAAAGTCAATTATGTCTTATATTTAGGCGTACTGTAATATTTGCACATGGCTTCCATTAGATCAGCCAACAATTTATTAATTTGATTGATCAGACCCCTAATAAGCATTCACATTTCATGCACATGGGAGGATACATTATTTGATCCCATCTACTGAATCATAAGGTAATGATATTATTACATCTCTCATTTTCTCTCTATCTTGCAGATCAGGTTATTACAACAAAATTCTCTTACTGGCTATCATTTTGGTGATACTCAAACGAACTTGATCGATGACCTCCTTTTAGCACTCCACCCTTTTTCTTCATAGTTCAAGCACTACAACTGCACAAAAAACAAAGAGTTTGATTTTCTAACATTAAAATATATCTATTAACATTAGAAATCAAAATCAATAAAATGGTAAACTATCCCCTTTACTATATTTACAAATATAGTTAATTGGCTTGATGAGGGGTATTTTTTATTTTTTGAGAAATGATTCCAGTAAATAGTCAAAGTTGAATCTTTGTGAAATGGAAAAGTATTGGTGGGCTTACATTCAGAATCTGTGGTGATCCAGTTCCCATTCCTTCTATAAACGATAGACTCATCAACCTCTTCATGCCGTGTAGAAATGGAAGGAGGTATGAATTGGCCATTTTTGGAGGAGGAAGCTACTGAGAATGCAGAAGAAGTGGTGGTGCAGCTTTCCACTTCCCATCTGAAACTGATCTTTGGTGACTCATTAATGCTTCCTTCTTCTTCATCATCCTGAACTGTTTTATGGGCTCCCCCTCTTCTGAACCTTAATACCTGATGATAAGAATTCAATGGCCATTTGGTGCTTCGTTAGTCGTTTATTAATTACTACAACATTTCAACAATCTCATGCACCATCATGATTCTCTCTTTCTTTTATTTTATTTCAAATCATTTCATTAATATGGTAGCTGAAACATTACTGTCTACCTCGTTCGTATGCATTAAGGACATCATAAATGAAAAGATTGCAACACTAAAGTGTAAAATTGATTCATGGCATCTCTTTATATTTAAGTCATTGAGAATGTACATAATAAAGAGAAACTCTCATTTTCACTGTTACACACACACACACACACACACACACACGAACATGCATATTAATGGATCATTGCAGAAGTAAAAACACTCACCTTCCTTCCACTAAGTTTTCCTCCTTTCTCTGATTTCACAGTTGCAGCCCATCTTAGTAGCTCTTTCATTCTTGAAATGGCCTTCTTCCGTTCACCTTTGTTTTGATCCCTATTTTCTGAGGTACCACATGGTTCATTTCTTTCTTCAGTTATAGGCAAAACCTTGTTTCCCACGTGAGCAACTGAATCTGTCTTGTTACTGTTTTCTACTCCTCTTGCCTCTTCTCTCTTCATCTTCTTCTTAGAGTGCAAAAACTGATGTCTTCTGTCACAGCTTCCTGATCTCTCAAAATCAAGAGCACTGTATAGGCAAGAGTTAGCAATATCCTTGGTACATATAAATGCAAATATCTTCACATTCTTGTTCACGCCATGCTTTCTTCCTCTACTTGTTTGTCTGTATGCCCTTCGACGCTTTTGCAGAATTATATTTTTACCTCGAGCATTCAGATCTGGAAGTACACCTTATGATAAAGTTCAGAATGAAAATGCACGATAAAAAACAGAATTGGTAATTGGTGAAACCATATACGTACGTACATATATATTTATAATACCGTAATAGTGGAATGTCAAATAGAAGTGTAAGTAATATATACCAAGTACCTCCTACGATGATTTCCCGTTTGGAGGCTGCAGGACTAAAGATGATCCCTCTTTGTTTATCATGTGCCCCTTTGAAAAGCTGTTGAAGAATCTGCCATTCAGCATAAAAAAGGAACTATCTCTATCAGGTTTGACGATGACAATAATATGCTTTCTAGGTTTTACTTCTACAGATCCTACTACTATCTTATCTTCACATGACAAGAGCCTTACCTGCATGTTAACTTATATAGTAATATTAGGTGTGTGATGATGACTAAGCTCTCTCAGTCAAATGAACCGCACTACAGATCTATCTGTGTGCTGTCTGGAAGCTTAGGATTCCTGTCTAGTTTGGTGAGAAGATGACAAAACAAAAATGTGATGAATCTAAGGAAGAATGGGAGACAACCAAGCAGTGAGTGGGCAATTGGTTGGCTTATGATTCGGAAGTAACATGGGCGGACTATATTATATAGGAGAACTCCACGGTGAGTGCTGAGATGGGAAGACTTTGATTTACTTAAGGAACATGCGTTTAGCCTTCGTGGCCTTGTTCTTTGCCGTAAACTTGTCTGCCTGTTGTTTGTTTGGGCCCCAGCTCATCAAATGGACTACATCATCACCCTGAAGAACTACGTTTTGGGTGAGACTCACTCATTATTAGATATTTTAATTATGTTTCATCCCAAAATTGATGGAACATACAAACATTTCTTTAATTATATGATTATGCGGTGTTAGTACATACAATTACTACTTAATTAGTGTCATTGAGTTGAGAGAAAAATACACTGGTGCGATTCAGATTTATACATATATATTTGCGGGTTAAGTGACTAAAACACATTCAAGCCAACTTGCATACATGGTGATACATTTGGCCACGGTTTAGAATTCATATGCATATTGATAGTTGCATATGCGTGATGGTGGCACAAACATTGAACAGAAAGCGTAAGCAAATACATGCATATGGACCATATGAAGTCCAATCTTGTTGATTAAGAAGCTGAGAGAATGGAAATAAATTTGTCCGAAAGATGCATAAGGAGAAGGAGGATCCATGTACGTACAAGTGTCACATTTTAAATGCCTGCCGATGCTAATTAATTAATTGAATGAAGCAGTTGAGCATGTGGCGGTCCTAGCTAGAAGATATTTCAGGAAGTAAAAGAGGTGTTGTGGATACAAATTGGGGAGGCATCTCTATCACATGGGGCTGATGATGAGGCCACTCACAAGCATTTAAAAATGATGGTATATTGAGAATTAATACAAACAAATGACATTCTCTTTTGTGCTTTTGGGTTTCCTGCGTAATATATGTTCTCTAAGTTTCTTCTTCGATTGAATGTGATGGAGAAAAAGCCTCTGATGTGTCACTTTGTACATCACTGCTTTGTTCAGGTTGTGATGTGGCTTCGTCACAGAGAGGACACACTTATTTCACAGATTGCCATAATGTCATTTTCTTCAAGTTTCTGCCTAGTTATTTTGCACATTCATATTTAACAGTGTATTCAAATGCATGGAAGGCAAAGAGCGTATTGCCTAAATGCATCAGAAAGAAAAGGGTAAAGGGTAAAATCTAGCACTGAATTATTGGCCAAAGTACACCCCACATAAAAATGAATTTGGGGTCTCAAAACTAGCACTGTTCAAGTACAATTTGGGCCATACGTAGCATTTCCGTCAATTTTAACTGGGTTGACCGTTAAATTTGACTTAATTAGACCACTTCACATGTCATGTCACCTTATTAAGCCAAGTCAGCGTATCAACATCATCTCTTCGCCACTTCATCATCATCTTCCCAATCCTTCTCTCCGATCTTCACAAATGCTACCTCTCAACCTTCCCACCACCTCATGTTCTTCAATCTCCACCTTCCCTTCAAGTCCCACCCCAACATTCCTCACCATCACCTTCTTCAACCCAATCATCCCCATCAACCAAAAACCCCATAAACCCTACTCAACAACAAAATACCACCTCACAAAATTCCTCCTCCAATGGAACCGTAAGCCCGAGCTCGCCGGCGCCACCCCCGCGTCGTCGTCATCACCTCCGGCAAGGGCGGTGTCGGCAAGACCACCACCACCGCCAACACAGCCCTCTCCCTCGCCCGCCTCGGCTTCTCCGTGGTCGCCGTCGACGGCGACGTCAGCCTCCGCAACCTTGACCTCCTCCTCGACCTCGAGAATCGCGTCAACTACACCGTCATCGAGGTCCTCAACGGCGACTGCCGCCTCGACCAGGCCTTAGTCAGAGACAAACGCTGGTCCAACTTCGAATTACTCTGTATTTCCAAGCAAAGATCGAAGCTTCCCATTGGTTTTGGCGGCAAAGCCCTTGTTTGGCTTGTGGAAGCCTTGAAATCGAGAAATGAAGGTAGCCCAGATTTTATTTTGATTGATTGTCCTGCTGGAATTGATGCTGGTTTCATAATAAGGTGGGAGTGATTGGGAAGATGATGATGACGTGGCGAAGAGATGATGTTGATACGCTGACTTGCCTTAATAAGATGACATGGCATGTGAAGTGGTCTAATTAAGTCAAATTTAACGGTCAACCCAGTTAAAATTGACGGAAATGCTACGTATGACCCAAATTGTACTTGAACAGTGCTAGTTTTGGGACCCCAAATTCATTTTTATGTGGGGTGTACTTTGGCCAATAGTTCAGTGCTAGATTTGACCTTTTACCCAAAAGAAAAACAAAAAAAAAAACTGTTCAAAATTGATATTTCTACATCACCGAGCTATTTCTGATGATCTAAAACATATTTCCAACCTTTCGTTTTTTCTCCAGACAACAACACAGAAAAAAGGTGTTAGGTATGCTTGCGGCGAAATGAATGTGTATTTGTAAAACAAGGTTTTGGAACGTTGAGACTTGAAAGTACTATAATTCAGGGCAAAGCTAGTGTTTATAATCGGCATGTTCATTTTTCAAATCAAATGTTATTATTATTGATAATTACTATTAGAAATGAGTTAAATATATTTTGCAATTTTATTCTTATTACTTATTTAAAAAATTGATCTTAGAAAAACTTTATATATATATATATATATATATATATATATATATATATATATATATATATTTTACGAAAGAGGTTTAGCTCACCTACAATCTAAGGGCAAACCTTTAACTCATTATCCATTATAGTATATATTGTGGGCTTAGTAGCATTCTTACACATCTAGTTTTCACTTAGTTTCACTAAGCTATCAAGATATCTTTCCAAAATCGAGATTGAAATCTCAATAAAGTGCCAAAAAAGGAATCTAACGCTTGCCAATATAATCAAATGTCCAATCATTTCACCAACTGGATAAATAATACACTTGTTAATAAAGGCAAAAACCTTTGTCTTCAGAGCTCAAAAGGATTAATGCAATTGACCAAATAAAAAAGTTGTGTTAAGATTTGATTAAATTAATGAACGTAACATATAAATAATTAATCTAACTTTGATACAAATATAAGTTCAGACTACCCATTAACTTTCTTAATCCTGATGTATAATTTCAAAATGAAATCCATTTTATTCAGGCTCATTTTTTTAGTTTAGAGTTTTTCATCTAAGACTCCAAATGTTTTACATCAATCGGAAGGTAGATCAAAATGAATTAAGATCAGTGAGAAACTAGGTAGAGTTATGGTTTAAACCAAAGCAATTAGCATATATGACAACAAAATATAGTTGGGGATATATGAAAACACAAATATTTTGTTATTCTGCGTGCATAAAACATTTGTACCTTATTTTACCATGATAAAACATTTGTGCTTAACGCCATTAACTGTTTGTGAGAAAATATTTCAGGGTAAAAACCATAACAGTGGAGAACGCCTAATCATATCACGGCCCATCCATCTCATGCCTTGCTCCCCACTTGCCTCCCCAAAATTCAGAATTTCAATAGTAGCATCTCAAATAACTTGAAACAAGATCGAGCACCATTCACGTGCTTGGAAACGTGGCAACCAAAAAAAAACTTAGAAACAATGGTTCAATCAAAAGAAGGATGGACAAATATGCATCTATTATATAAGTTAATTGACAGATTATGCCAATACGACTACTTGATTGTTTTTTTTTCCTGGGGTACAATCCAAACATGACTAATTCACAAACTTACAAACTAACAATAACTTTGATATCCCTTAAGCTAAGTGCACAGATGGCGGAAGGCACCTTCACACGAAAATCCTAGATACCAGGATTGAAAGAAACTTGATCATCGAACTCCCTGGTTTCATTCTAAACAAGCATCTACAACACCTCCACGAGACCAAAGCTAACACGTGCATCATGTTCGGCATTCTGTTTAAGCAATTTACAGAGAGAAATGGCCAGCTGGGTAAGCGCCAATGAAAGATTGGAAAACATATTCTATTAAAATATGCTTCTCTTGAGAAATTGAAACACTAATTTTACCAGAAACATGATGGCCATCAATAAACCTCATGAATGATCTCCATTGGACCTTGACCGGGTCAAGCGTCGCCGCCTTCTTGGTACATTAGGAGCAACTTCACTTGCATCACGAAATATGCGCAAATCTTCATCAGCATCACGGTTGTCACGAAGACCCAACAAATTCTCACCCCAAAGATAGCGACGATCAGATGAACTTCCTGCTGATCGACGATACCTTGTCCATGCTCTAGAACGAGGCCTTGGCTCCCGTGCATTTTCAATTGATCCAATCATCTGAAACAAGAAGAGGGTTGTCCACCATGGCCCCCCATTCGAATCGCCCATGCTGCCCTCCCGATCACTCGAGAACCTTCCATCTCCATTTTCAATGACATAATCACCAACAACCATAGCACCAGGCATGGCAGACCGAACAGCACTGACGATATCGCCATATTCTCTTTGTCGTTCAAGATGTCGCCAAGCTCTTACCCTTGAGGGATCAACATCAGAGGGGCGGGTTGTTGGATGAACTCTCCTAGCATGCCGGCGCAATTCAAGATAATTACCAACAAATGAGCAAGACTCCCTAGAGCAACTTCTCTTCTTCAAATTGAGATAATTTCTTGCCTCTTCCACAACCTCCCAACCGAGCACTGCTCCTCGACATAGGGGGCATGTCAAGCTCAATTTTGACTCGGATGAATTGTCCACCTCTAACTCCTCAAGCTCAGCCCTGTCCTGCAAGGTCTCAGAATCAAGAGTTTCTAAAATGCCTTCATTAGATGAGTTGAAATGTCTACTTGGATCTTGAACATCACCCTGTCTTGATCCTTGAAGCAATCCAAAAGACAATACAGTATTCATTTCATTTTGGTGATTTTCATTACCATCATTCAAGTCAGGAAGCATATTGAGATTAATGTCAGAACTATTACCAGAGTTGTTTGTGTTAACTAAAGAACTGGATATATTTGAACTGTCCTTAGAATTGGCTTGCATTTTTTTAAACCGATCCAAGCAATTTGAATGCCTATAACTTGTATCACAGATGTAAGATCTGCAGCCCTTTTCGTAAGAGCTGCAGTGAAGGAGAACAGCATTATGTGGATGATCCATGCAAATAGGACATGAAACTTCATCCAATTCTTTGTGAAGAGCATGAATATCTGAATCACTACACAATCTCCGCTTAACAGCAGTCATCTTCCACGTACAGTAATAACTACTAACAATATTGAACTAATCAGAACAGCGTATGATGCATGTAACCAACCAAATATTACTTTCAGTTTTCAGAACATGACAACAGACTGGTTCAAAATTACCCACATTCTGACATACAAACTAATAATTAATGAATCAATAAAATCAATATAAAACATGAGAAATGCATTTCAAAACACAGCTAGTTACCACAAACAGGCAGAAAAAGTATGCTTAGGAGAGTAACAAAACTCATGCCGTTCCTAATACGGAATACTTATGGGTAAAACAATGCATCAAACTCAAATATTAGGGTCACCTTCACCAATCCATACAACTAATCCACAATTTCCATATGTTGTAGAGCCAATATCATCATACTTCGGCCATGCAATAATCTGAGGTCCTTACATGTTAATCTAGCAGTGCCAATATTTTCCATTCTATTAGTTTACTCATCAATCAAAATGCAGGATTACATTAACTTACCTTTTCTACTCCCCCGGCATCTTAACAAAAAATTTACCAATAATCTACAACAACCAACAGCAAATAAAATAAGACTACAGTGGCCAACTAAGCTGACTTCCGATTAAAAAAGCATCTGTTCAAACCTTAGATACTGAAAAAAAATAAAAGCTATTATCTGCTAGTACAGGGTTCAAATATATAACTAGATAAAGAGGAAGGAAACATATTAGTTCCTCGTAACTTTCAATTGGCCTACTTAGATTCAAAATCATATCCAAGCCAATGTTCAAAGGAATAATAAAACCTATAACATTAATGTAGATGGCTTTTTTAGTACTGAAGAATGACTTACAAAGAGAACAGGCTTTACTTTTTTCCCTACTGAAGGCTTCTGAGTCTCAAATTGTATATACAGAATCTTACTTGACTTCACAAAAGGATCGACAGTCATGCAATGCTCCGATGCACGATAAATGATAATTAAGTAATGTATAATAAAAGCTCTAGCAAATACTCCTATATAATTTGCGAACACTTGTGCACAACAGAATCACCCACTAGCCCCAAAATCTGCAGGTTTGACACCAAAAAGGAAGAAAAAGGAAAGCTTTAGCAACACAAGATATCAATCTACCAAATCAAAAGGAAGCAATTGTAAAAGAAAATCATCAGGCAACGAGGGCACAACTGAGTTGTTTCCATATAACAAACTTATACTGTTTGTAAACTAAATTGGTATAGTCCGAAAAATAATTAGGATTAGTTTCAAATAGCCCAGAATGAGAAGATTCCAAGAATGGGCGATGGGCACAGAAAACATGTTTAGTAAATTATTAAACATGTTCGTGTCTAATGAAGTGTTCCGCCAACATCCAGCAAGATTGTGTTTTGCAAAGTAAAAAGCAGTATAAAAAACCCTTTGAAAGTTTCTGAATAATAAAGTATTATCAGCAATGAGTATTAAAGTCAAATAAATGAAAATGTTTAACAACAACATATAAAGACTCCATTTTTTGTTGCCGATCAGCCAAATAGAGAACAAAACCGGAATAGTGTCTCCAAAAAAGGAAATTCACATGAATACATGATGAAGCGACATATTCATGATGGATCAAAATAAGGCTTAGCAACAGGAACACGGCACCTTAGAACAAGGAAAGGGGGGGTAAGGAAAAAAGTAACCTTTAATGATGCGATCGAAAACCGAAATGAATGGAGAGGGAGATGAGAAGCAGAGTTGGAAAAGTGATGAATGAATGAATGAATGAATGAATGAATATCCCAATAACTGTGGATTTGGTTGGCAACAGCAGATCAATATCCGATGGCCAAATCAATGAAAGAATCCCTACCCAAACGCCTTAAAACGCTCAAATCACATGACAAAACGGAAAGAAAACACAGAGAACATAGTATATTGGAAAGGAAAACATCAAAAATGATCGTTATCGGAAAGAGCGAGTGAGAGAGCGATGAAGTTGAATAATGATGATCAGAAAACATAAAGAAGGAGTATGGATGGATATTTACGAAGGAAGAAATTGATGGTTTGTTTGATGAGTCTCCGATTGATTGCGTGGAGGAACTGCCACGGGTATAGGTAGAAAAGAAGAAAGAGGAAGGAAAATATTTGAAAATGGAACACAAAGGAAAGGAGTGGATATATATACACTACAAGTGGGTTTGCCCATTTGGAAGTTTCAATGTTCATTTTTTCTGGCCCAAAACTTCAACGATCCAATCAAATCAAGTTATATGTCAACGACTAATTCTAGTTCTAATTTTTTTTTTTGTTTTTTCTGGTAAAAAAGTTCTAATTTTTTTAAAAAATTTGCTCTTAATGTTCAGAGAAATTGTTGCGTGAAAGCGGTGCCTCACATAATTTGTGGTTTGTCTGATTGCAAATAAACACCTAGTTTGATGTAGAATTTGTAATCTGACATGTTTTTTTTACTAGTATTGTAATCTGTCATGTTACCCTAAATTTGACTAACTAATAGTAATTTTTTAAAACTTTCATTTTATGTGCTAATTAATTTTTGTTTGATGTCAAATCCACTTGAAAAGTTCATGTTACAAATTATGTATTCACTTGAGATTGGACAAACCAAAAACAATGTAATGTATCACTTTTACACAATAATTTTTTCTACTGTTCATATGTTTGTTTCTATCGAAAATAGATATTTCGAG
This sequence comes from Mimosa pudica, assembly GCA_029929735.1. Lineage (NCBI taxonomy): Eukaryota > Viridiplantae > Streptophyta > Magnoliopsida > Fabales > Fabaceae > Mimosa > Mimosa pudica. The sequence goes on from JAKELP010000045.1 coordinate 156,948, forward strand.
CCTAAAAATAGATATTTCGAACCTAAAGTAGATTGTTGGTCTCTTAAGTATGTACAAAGTCATGTTTTAGTGTCTACAACTTTTCTTATTACGTTGTTGTTTGTGGCCTTTATTTATTTTGTCACTATTTAATTCTCCTAACCATGGTAATAAAAGAAGGGTGATTAAACAAAATTAAGGAAAATGAAGAGATAAAAGTAGTAAAAGTAGTGTTTAATTGTTTGAGAATATGGATAAAGGAAAAAGTAGTAAAAGCAATGAAAAGGTGAAGAGTTTGGAAGTTTGAGTCCAAAAATTGGTGTGTGTGTTGTGGAGGGGTGGATTGGTGAATAGAGCAAAGCATAGGAGCCTCATCCTGCCGCTCCCGCCTTCCACCCCAAATGGCGAGCATTTCCACATGCTGCTTCGGCTTCGCCGTCATTCCAAGCTCTCGATTCTACTCTCGCCCTCGCCCTCAGCCTCTCGCCTTTTCCAAGCCTCCAACCCTCTACCTCTCCCCCATCCTTCAAACGCCAATCTTCTCCAAAAGCAGCAGCAGCAGGGTTGGGGGTGTGAGAGCTAGAGCTAGAGCTAGAGCTAGAGCTAGTGGTGACGTGGCCCCAGGGATTAGACCAGGAGGCGCCGTCGAAAGCGATAAATTGCCCTCTGATGTCAGAAAGCGCACAATGGACGCCGTGGCTTCTTTTGGGGGCAGGGTCACTCTGGGTGATGTCGCCAGTAAAGCGGGGCTCACACTCAATCAGGCTCAAAAGGCCCTTCAAGCCCTCGCTGCCGACACCCACGGATTCTTAGAGGTACTCACTCTACTTATCACTCCAACTTTATCACTACCTTGCTTCATCATCATCCTCATCCCAACTTTTAACCTTTCATTCATCCAGGTTTCTGAAGAAGGCCATGTTCTCTACGTCTTTCCCAAAGATTATCGCTCCAACCTTGCTGCCAAGTCCTTCAGGATCAAAGCTGAGCCCTTTCTTGAAAAGGCAAAGGTAAGGCCTCTCCCTTTCCCACCCTCTCTCTCTCTCTATATATATATATATATATATTCAACTCTTCTCTCTTACTTCCTGCGCCGTTGCCTTTCACAGGCCACTGGAGAATACTTGATAAGGGTCTCTTTTGGAACAGCCCTCATAGCTTCCATTCTTCTTGTTTATACCACCATCATTGCTCTCCTTTCTAGCAGAACGTACCTACATCTTATCCACTTTATCCTCTTCAAATTCACTTTTATCTCTCCCAATCCCTAAGCGTTCGCCTTTCCATATCTCTTTCCTCATTTCAATGCATTCACCATGTTACTTAATTACAGTGATGAGGACAATCGAGGAAGGCGGGGAGGTAGAGCATATGATTCCGGAGTTTCTTTCTACTTCAATCCAGTAGACCTCTTCTGGTAAACTATTTATTTCTAAATCCATAGCGTCTTTCAAATTCTCCTTGCTCAAACAAAGGCGTGATAGGGTTATATGATTGAACAGTGTGGACATCACCATATTAATAGTTGCATTTTAGCTTCATGAGGGAGGGGTATATGATTTTAAGAATTGTGTTTATAAAAACAGTTTAAAGGGGTTTTGCTTCTTGGCATATATGATTTTATGCCAACTGGAACTTGTGATCAAATTTTTGGCTCTCTCTCTTTCCATATATGCCTGCTAAAAGGATCCTAAAAGAAAAGGGAAAAGAGAAAGAAGATAATAGAGTAGGAGGTGTAGGAGAGGAAGATAGTGTGAAGAAATTGGCGTGATTGTATAAAGTGGATACAATGCAGCTAACAAATTGAGTATTGTTAGTGAGCTTTGTTGTCTCATTTAAATTTTGATACCTCAATTATGCAATGAAACACGTTCACTTGCTGATTATATTAAGGTAGACATATAAGTAATCCTCTCAATCTTTGATGTCACCTGTATCTATAAGTGAATTGTCTACTTGAATTTATAATTTATGACTTTTTGAGATGAAGTTTGGTGACATCTAGAATTGGATATGATTTGGAAGGTATTGGGATCCATATTACTATCGAAGACGAAGGATACAAACTGATGATGAGAAGCTGAACTTTATTGAATCGGTGAGTGATGCAAATGAATTCTATTGGTCCTTTATGTTTATTTCTTGTTCCTCGTAAAAATGTTTTTCCCCATTCATTTTTCTCTGTAGGTCTTCTCATTTGTATTTGGAGATGGTGATCCAAATCAAGGAATTGAAGAAGAGAGATGGAAGTTGGTAATATTTGAGGACTGAATTTAGTGGTCCGTTGCCTTTAATAAAATATTTACTACTCTACTCTTTTGGATTTGTGCTGTTCTTTTCAAGACTATTCAGTTATCTCTGTCCATTGTCACTCAAAGATATACTTTATTTTTTCTTGTAAAAAAATTGTGGGCTAAGTGTTTAATTTTGCTTTGATCTTTTCCTTGTTCAGCGTTAGTTTTGAATTTAGTATACCTGAAATTTACATCTTCATTTATTTTCTTGGACTATCCACCTTAGCTTCTTACTTTCACTGGATAACTGTTCTGCCTTGCTCATGTTATTTGCAGATTGGGCAATACATAACGTCTAATGGTGGTGTGGTAGCAGCGGAAGAGCTGGCACCATACCTTGATATAGATTCTACAAAGGAGCTTAAGGTGACTTCCTTTTTTTAACATTAATAGACATGTTAGGCCTTCATCAATGCACACAAGAATTTTCGTTCATCAAGACATGTTAGAGGAAAACATTGTATAGCTCATTGGTTATGAATGGTGTGCCTTTTATTGAATTTACTTTTTATGTTCATAGAATACCTTGTATAATATAGAGTTTTCTATGGCATCGTTTAGTTTGTTGATCTGCTTATAAATTTAACGGATGTGCATTCATCTGGCTTTGGCGTCATTTAGGACATGTGTGGTTTGATGGACTTTGAGATATAGAAGGGCGGATAGGGAGTGAATGAATATGGGCTTACCAAAAGAATTTAAGGAATGGGCAGTTTTACCTCATTTGGTACATAACCTGAAACCTTCATAGGGATTTTATTTTATTGGATTATCAGAATGACGGATGGTTTATTCCTTATTGGGATAAGGCTTTGTTGTTGTTAAAGTATCAAAATGATGGACAGTTTATTCCTTAGGGGGTGCTATGGAAATGCTTAGCTCCTGGGAATAATTTTTTTGACATATTCTAATAAGAATTTCGACTCAATAAATCAAAATCCTTCCAGATGAGTTATTGAGCTTAAACAGGGTGATGGATGAGGGTTGGCCCGTTGGAGATTTAAATGTGGCTGAGTCCATCATTTTACTATCCTCCTTTCATTAGTAGCAGCGGCCTCTAAGACAGCCACCACCTCTGCTGTTAGAATGTATCAACACTTGAAATTCTTAGATCCGGTTCCTCTACTGCTCTTCCCCCTCATTGTCCTCTCTCTAGTTTTGTATATATATTAAAACTCTCAGCGATTCAAGCTGGTGGTTGTTGGCTTCTTCCTTTTTCTATGATGTTCTCTTTCATGTCTTCGTTTTTACTATTTTGTAGATTTTTCTCTCACAATCCGTGACTTGTTTGATTGGATTTGTGTTAGATATCTTGATGTCTTTGATTATATTTTGGTTGGATTAGTGAATCCGACATGTGGTAGCTGGTAGGATTTTGATGATGAAGAAACCTCTGGAACAAAAAAGGGGCAGTAAATTAGCAATAAGGGTAGTATGTGCTTTTTATTTTTGCAACCTCTCATTTCATTGTTATAATACACATAACGAACAGAAATCAACATAAAACTCTGTTCATTTTTTCTGGCATATCGAACAAACTTTAAAGCTCCATTGCATTCTAGTTACCATTCAATAAAAAAAGTCCTTCCAGCACATCAAATGGTGCCTTATTGGGAACTTCTAACACGAAGTTGATAACATGAAAAATCTGTGAGATTTTGTTGGTTACTATTCTACCATTTCTCAATTTCCGTCTCATAAATTTAAAATTTATATGAAAAGGGAAAATTCAATTTATTTATTTTTTAACTCATTAATCTTCAAGTTACAAGCTTAAATTCCAAATTGTTTCCTCTTTAATTAATGTTGATTTGAAACTTATAATTTTCTTACAAGTAATTAAAGCAAAAAAAATTGGTTTTTTAGGTAATAGTCAAGGTTTCTTGTGTGTGATTCATGAACACTATTAAGTATTTTAATGTCATTTTAGTTTATAAATAGGATTTTCATCCTATATCCTTATTGGCCCACTTGAGAACAATAATGTCTTATGATCCATGTAGCCGATCCCATAAGACATTGTTGTTATTATTGTATTCTTTTTGGCCCACTTGAGGCTTTTGAACATTGTCTGCTTTTCTTAAAGATTTGGTTAACATTACTCATAAACTGTACAACTTATTTCAGCTTGATTAACTAACATAAGTTTGCATTTAAGATGACAAATGTCTCATTTAGTTATATTACAATTAATGGATAAATTTTAGGCACTGCACAAATGGTTTGGATGTTTATCTTATTATTTCTTGTTCTGTTGGTTTCCCTATACATTGTGTTGATATTGATTGAGGGATGAAGAACTGTTTTTTGTGTAATTTAACTTTGGTGTATTTTTTTTTTTTTACTGCCTTTCTTTTGACCTTCAATCCTTGAATATGTGCAGGAAGATGAATCCTATATCTTACCTGTTCTTTTGCGATTTGATGGTCAACCTGAAATTGATGAAGAGGTATGTTGGTGCAATGTAATGGTTTAAATTAATACTCAAAGTTGTTCATTTTTCTTCCTTTCTGCCTTCCTTGTGATTTTTTGTTTTAAGATGCTCCATGTGGCCTATCTTTGTTATAGATTGCAAATTATTCGAGTTAGGATATGATTAAACATTGTTATTCTTTTTTAATTTTTTCTTGTTTTGAAGAAATGATTTCATTACACTGTAACACTTCAGTGACTGAATTTCGTTGTTTTTTGTTTACTCACAGTATATTTGTTATACAGGGAAATATTCTGTATAGGTTTCCGTCTCTGCAGCGGACTGCTTCTTCAGAACGTAGTAGGCGGAAAGAATATGTGGGAAGAAAATGGGCAGATTGGGTTGGAGGTGTTGAAAAGTTTTTCAAGGAGAAGAAATGGCAATTTAGGTTCTACATTGCATTTGTTGTGACTATTTGGTCTGTCCTATTATAGAATCCTAACATGGATATTTCGTATTTTTCAGCAAAACCAGTTCATCAGAAAAGGCAATGGTTGTAGGCCTGGGTGGTCTTAATCTGTTTGGGGTTATTATTCTTGGGACCATGCTGAAGTATGCTCTTGACATTATTTTATTCTTAAGTTAATTTCCTCTTATATCAGGCTTTCAGTGCCCTTACTTGGGTTTTTTTATGTCTAAAGAGAAATGGCAGTTGCACCCAGTGGCTTCATTAGATTTGTAGCCGACATATTCCCTCTTCTTCAGGTATGACTGAAACTTTGGTTTTTTAAACAATCAAGTTGCTTCTTGGCCCACCTTCTAAGCTGAAATTTCTTGGGATTTTACCTTATTTGAAAAACAAGGAAGGGTGAAAGATTTCGAATATGGATGTGCATTGTTATTTATTTCCAAATCCTGGTGTAGTCATTCAACTAGTTCAGGATGTAGATAGGATGTCTGCAGCACTATTAATTCTGTAGTTCCCTATTAACACTTCTGGTTTACATGTGTCCTCAGAAATCATTACCAAATAAAAAAAAGAAAGGTCAGAGGAAAATTGGATGAGGATTGAGTTTTATTAAAATTTAATAAAATAAAAGGGATTATACTGATTATGGCACATCATATTACTTAGTGAAGTGAACCTTGTCTCTTACGTGACGTAAATCCTGTACATGTTCTGTATGTGCAAAACTTACAGTCATTAACACATAGTATCATGCTAACCACATTTTTGTTAGCTGTTCAATTTAGCTGTTTTTTGGTTTAACAGTTCAGTTTAGTTATTAATATGCCTATAAAACTGCACTCTAAAGTTTCTACCAGCCAATGCCACTGAAACTAGCTTAAGTAATAAAAATGAGGTGGATTAATGAGTAGAGAGCTCAATAATTCAAACCCTCCTGAAGTAATTTTTTTTTTATAAAAAGAGAAAGTTGTTATCAGCCAAAGTTTCTTAATCATACAAATGGGCTTGATCAATGAACTGGTTTGAAAAATAAATATCCTTAAAGGATGAAATGAGCATAGATTGCCAAAATACAAAGTTAAGATAATACACTCATGAAGAGATCACGAACGTATGATGCTGACTTGTAGCTGAAAATCATTTGCATAATACAACAACATCATCAATAACAAAAAAGCTTTATCCCACTAGGCAGGCTCATTTACATAGATTGTACAACACCATTGTGGATAGTAAAATATTACTCCCTCCTGTCCTAAATATAGGACCTGGTTGACTTTTTTGAATAATCCTAAAAAAGTAAAATAAGTTAATTATAAATTGATGATTTACCTAATTTTTCCCTTAAACTAGTTTTTTACCTATAACCTAATGGATAATCTATAAATATATCAAATGTGTCATGATTTAATAGTCTATTTCACAACCTTAATCTCTCCAAAAAAAAGTCAATTAGGTCTTATATTTAGGACTGGAGGTAGTAATAAATTAAGTGATCAATATATATCATTCATGTATCATACTTTTATTCATGAAAGTGTAACATATATTTTTATGATGCAAACTAAATGAGTCATAAGAAATGAACATTTCTTGAAATTAATTTATTACTCCCTCCGGTCCTAAATATAAGACCTAATTGACTTTTTTTAAAAAATCCTTAAAAAGAAAAATAAGTTAATTATAAATTGATTTACCTAATTTTTTCCCTTAAACTAGTTTATTTTACCTATAAACTAATGGATAATCTAAAAATATATCAAATATGTCATCATTTAATAACCTATTTCGCAACCTTAGTCTCTAAAAAAAAAGTCAATTAGGTCCTATATTTAGGACCGGAGGTAATATTTACTTTTATGAAAAAGCACAAGTTATCTATTTGGATCAAATATCTTGATTGAAAAATGAAAAGTATGACTATACTTCACCAGATTACAATTTTTTTATTGTTAACTATATATAGTTAATTCCTTCATGTCGGTTGGTAATAAAAAACCTCAGAAACTGTGAAATAAAAACTACAATTTAAGCCCAGAAATAAGGGACATAAAATATTATAATGTCACATTTTTGTGAATGGTAGTCATGTGATAGTTTGAGAAATCAAAAGGCAAAGGATAAATAGATGAAATAGGGAAGCCTGATTACAAAAAGTTAGAGAATTTGATCAAATGAAAATTTGGGAAGCTAGAGAAGCTTTTGTTGGAAAAAATAGCATTAGTCATTGGTTCAACTTTGATAATAAAGAGATAGCAAAAGACATGCAATTTTACTGCAAATTTCTTAATTCTTCTACTTTTGTATTGTGTGATTTGATTGATGTATTCATCTCTATACTTAGGCCATGACTTATCCTGTGTTCTATTATTTTTTTATTTTTATATTTTGATAAATGTCTTACCCAGAGTGTTGATTATAATGCGAGTCTTTGTTGTCTTAGTTACCAAGTTTAATTTTCCTGTAAAAGAGTACTTGACGGGTAATATTTTCAGATTTACGCTGGTTCTTTCTTTGCGATTCCTCTGGTTAGATGGTTCTTTATTCGTATGTGGAATGCTGACATTGAAAAGAGAAACCTAGCTAGGCAGCAGTGTGCACGACTACTTGAATTGCCTGACACTTCACTAAGGAGGAAGGTAGCATATTTGTGTTTATATATGATTTGTTTTGTACGGGCTGCAGTCTTTAATTTTAGTGGCATAGTTTCATTATTTGGTAACTTAAGTTCGTCGTTGTTTTTGGTTCTCCTCAATTCTTCCTATCACATGTGCTGCTCTTTTGTATCAAAGAAATTTCTCGATTTTCAGCCTTTTGTAGATTCATACGAGTTTGACACTGTGCAGCAAACTGTAATCCCATAGTAAAATGTCTGAGATAAATTATAAGATGTGCTGTTTATAAAAAGGGAAACTGATGGCCAAGGTTTACAAGGACAAAACGCTTCAGACATTTTGGATAAAAGATTAAATTAGAATTTTAGTTAGTTTTAGAAAGATAATTCATAGTGATGCTGCCTGAAAAGTGCCTCAAGTACTTGTTATGATTAATCTATCTTGGATGTGATTATGTTCAATACTAATATCTATCTTAAAAGCAATTTTATTTAGGATATATTCAAATTATTTAATTTTTTTACGCTATTGAAAATATTGAAAATTATTAAATTATCCTTGGAACATAAACTTGACTAATAGCTCTCTAGCTATTCACTGAGTCAAAAAATTTAGTTGACTCAATGGAAATAGAAGTTGTCGTATGTGCTACAAAAGGTTGTTTGTCCGAGTTACTCAGCACAATCTTCCTCAGACAGTTTCCTTTATGCTTCCAGCTTCTCAATGCTCGGGACATGGCCCAAAAGAAAGTCATTGGACAGGATGAGATATTGTACCGCACTGACAAGGACTTAGTTGAGCAAGACTTTGAGGCTCGTGATTGGGACAAAAGATTTAGGGATCTGGAGAGATCTGATTGAGCAGGATCAACTGTTGCATTGGTAAACTCTTAATTTTTTTGCCTTATTTCAGTACATTTAATATCCCTTTTTCATCATATAAATGGTTATCAGCATTAACTGTGTGGACCTTTCTATTTATCTAGTCGAAAATAAACTTACTAAATCCTCTTGTAAAGTACTTCCTCCGGTCCCTAATGTAAGAGCCCAAAATTTGAATGGTTTTGGTCCCTAATGTAAGAGCTCACCCCATATTCTCTCCTCATTTAATGCATTTTTTCCTACTTTACCCCTAACTCTCTTTCATAGTTATTAATGCTTATGTATTTCTCTCTCTTAGAAGTACCATAATAAATATGGGCAATTTTGGAAAAGAAGCATTAACTCCAGACACCCAACTAACATTCACATGTTTTCTTAAGAAGCGTTTTTTTTTACGGCTAGCTCTTACATTAGGGACCGGAGGGAGTATTATTTAATGACATCATATACATTAGGGACCAGCTAAGGGACATTGATTGATCGAATGCTATTGCATGCTTATTTATTGCTCCCCCGTTCCTTAATACAGAATCTATTTGGTTAGTTGATCTTAATCCTAAATATAAGAGATATTTCTAATTTGTTAGTGTTTTCCCAAATTAACCCATTGATACTCCCTCATTAATAATCAAGAGAAGGGGGAGGGGTTCAATGAAGAGGATTTGGTGTTTTAGAGAAAACATGTCATATTAACTAACTTAACTAATATCTTTAATTCTATTAAATTAGGTAACTAAGTCCTATATTTGGGATCAAAAGGAGTATATCCTATAGCTTCAAGAATCATCTTTGAAAGGTTGCAACTGAGGGTGAAGCTGTGCTTATTTTCTGACTTTGAGAGGTGAACTTCCACATATTGTTAGCGAAGGGTTTTTCAGTTAAGGACTGCAAAACTTGGCCATTCAACACGTTTCATTCTGTCATCGAAGTAGTTCTGTTAAGCTTATTTTTTTAAATATATATATATATATATATATATATATATATATATAACATAAAGACAGGTCCATATGATGAGTGCAATTTGTCCATCAGAGTAGTTTGCTCTAATTTTCAACATAACTACCACCCTATGACTGCATTTTATGTTATTTTGATGGCATTTCCGTCATAATGACTGTGGATTGTTGTATTGAGTTTCAGGTCATGAGCACACCTTCTGGCCAATGCCTATGTATAGTCACTCGTCTTGTATTTATTCCCGGTGAAATTGCAGCTGAGGCTCTACTGCTGCAATCACTGATGCTGATGGCTATTAAGATGGCAAAGATGCTCACAGGATTTGTACATTCAAATGGGAATTAATGGGCGACAACAACTATTTTTACCAAATTGTTTTACTGTTGCGATACAAATTTCTGCAGGAAGGACAAGTAATACTCCCTCTATACATAAATATAAGACCCCTTTGACTTTTTTGTGAATGTTAAGGAAGTAAACTAGACCATTAAATTATAACAAATGACACTTGTAATTAATTTATGTTACTTTATAAGTAGACTAAATTAGTTTTAAGAAAAAAAAGATAATTATAAATATTTTAAAGTGATTAATTTTGCATCCTTAATTTCTTAAAAAAAGTCAAATGGGTCTTATAATTAGGACCGGATGAAGTATATACACACATATGCACACCTCCCAATAGGCGTGGCCTTTGTGTGTCTCTCATGATCTTACGGAGTAAGGGTTTATAGCATTGCTTCAAGCTTCTTTACAGCCATTGTATCATCCAGCAAGGGTAGAAGTTCACATTATGCCAAATTTTAATAATTTTGCCTTTTGTTCATTCCATTTGATTTTTTTCCCCAATAATGTAATTGACGTAGATGAGTATGATTTACATTTTAACTAATAACAAGTGTTTGAATTGTGAATAACAACATTCTAACTACGCGTAACAAGTTATTGGACATCGGTCACAATATATGAGCTCAAAATAGCAAGAGGGCAAAAGTGTCTTTTTGACTTGAAAGATAATTAAAGATTTTTAATTTTCTTCTATGCTCTCCTTCATCCACTTACCAAGCAAAGGTTAAGACTTTTTATATGGAGAGAGACTTGTGTCCATAAAAATAAACGGAATATTGCAAAATTTACAAGCTTACAGTAATACAACAATTATGTATCATCTTACAAGCAATTTCGGATGTAAATATACAGTAAAGACGCCCTGCATTTCTCCCTATATATAATCTGGTAGAATATTCGATCATGAAACAAGCAGAAAATTGATAGATACACAATCAACTTATACCATGATCTAACTCAAAAATTACACTCAAAAGAATAAACAAATGAAGATATTGGCAACAGAAAAAGCAACACCATGCTAGTAATTGTGCTCCCCCTTCAAGAATTAAAGTAATCTGCAATACTCTATGCTTGGAGATGATGGACAATGACTGTGGAAGGATGACCAAACAACAGAAAAACATGCCTCAGTTTCAGGAAGGAACAACGTATGTTGCATGCCGTACCTGATTATGAGGCTTAGCTTGAAGAGCCATAGACATTGATCGGAGACGACAAGTTATGTCAGTGAAAGATGGCCGTCTATTGGGGTCAGGTGACCAACATTCTTCCATAAGCTTCCTCCATTCAGGATCACAACGCGGCGGAATTGGTGGTCGAAGTGTATTCTTTACAATGCCCCCTACATTCATATGGCGCCAAAAAGGAAGCAAGTCAATAATACAAACCAGAAAAAGCATCATTGTCGCTCACTTGCAACTTGCAACTTGCAACTTGCAACATGCACATCACCACGCTCGAGTTTAATTAACATCACTTGTCATAAATCTAATAACTCTGCAAAGTTCAACTGATTTTTGGCAAAAAAACTTCAGATTTTGTGGCAAAGTTGATTAGCCTCGGATCAAACTGCAGGGAAATGAAGATGAAAATGATTGAATATATACCAATAATAGCGCCACAATGCATATCTGCGTAAGGTTCCTCCCCGCTCAATATCTCCCACATAGAGATGCCAAATGAGAAAACATCAACCTGTCGAAGCATTCCACAAGCTAAATACCCACCAAAAATTTAATTCTTTTGCATCCAAAGAGTTGGCTTTTTGAAAGGTTTCACAAACCTTCTCAGAAACCTGGTTGCTACAACCATTCAACAGCTCTGGTGCCATCCAAGGAAGGGTTCCTCGCACACCTCCAGATACCAGAGTATTGCGTTTAATTTTTGATAATCCAAAATCTCCAACCTAAAGTTCAATCAAGGAAAAAAGTTGCCAGAGAAAATGCATAAGCAAATTAGGAATGAAATATTTTAGGGAGTCCAAACTAAATATACTCAAATATTCATACATGTCAAACATTAATTATATAATCGTCAACATCTCTCGTCACTGAAAAGCCATTAACACTGGTATAGACAGTTTAAGAATGGGGAGGTGACCCACACTGGTATCAAGTGACCCATAAGCTGCTCTTGGTAAAAGACATTAACGTGTAAGCTTGAACACAGTACATACCCGCTATCTCTTGTATGATAAGCATTTTTATGAGAAAATGGGGGCAATAAATTAAACTCCAGATCAATTGTTAATGAAGGTTTTCTGCCAAATCAAATATCACTTCATCCCAAATTTTCCACTAATTATTAATTTACAACAATTTTGAACCAGCTGTATTACTATATTCCATATGACCTAAATTTTCTGTCCCCAAGTATTCTTTATCACATTAAATCAAATACTAGTACTATTTTACTCACGTTCAGCAGTAAAAGAGGAAATGTCTCTTGCTTCAAATATGATGAACCTTGATTGTTACAATCTAGCCATCTCACCTTACATATGGGTCGTTGTGGATCCCTCATATTGACAAGTAAATTGTCACATTTTAAATCAAAATGAACGATGTTTTTTGAATGCAAGTATTCCATTCCAAAAGCTGCATCCATGGCAATTATAAGCCTTTTGCTATGATCAAGTAAGCTGCAATAAGAGTTGAGATGTTCAATACATGCATCCATAACAATTCAATATAATATAGAGAACATAAGTAATATCAGCATACCGATCCTTCTTAACAAGGACATGTCTAAGGGAACCGTTAACCATATACTCAGTTACAGTTGCCAAGGTTCCTCCAGCTCCATCTGGTACAACCCCATAAAATGCAACCACATTGGGGTGATGAAGATTTGAGAGGATTTGTGCCTCTCTCCAGAAGTCTTTTGTCTAGCCAAGGCAATAAGCAGAGTCAGATTCAGGTGAATTCTATTTTCTTTTTTTTTTCTTTTCATCAAAACATTTTTTTCCTTTTTACTTTAACAGAAATGTTTTTTGGCAGTCTTATATGAAGCTCTACCTAAAATTGAAGAAACATAATAAAGATAGCATGCAAGAAATTTCTTTTTTTTTTTTTTTTTTGATAAAAAGGAAGGAAAATACAAACAAAAATTAACCTACATCCTTAAATTGGGCAAGACAGATTTCGCCCTATGCATACATCTAATAATGCCTTTGATCTCTGCTATGGCTTCATACATGCAAGAAATTTCTTCATATGGGTTAGATTTTACCTGTTGAAGGTATCTGCAGCCTTAAAAGCACCACGCACTTTAGGGAGTAAATTGCAAGTAAAACATTTCTAATGAAAATATCAAAGGAATTGAATTTGGCACATCTTTAAGTAATAATCAAGATCACATCTTGATTCTACTTTCTAAAAAGCTCAATCACAATTCCCCATTGCTGATTACCCACAAGGATTTCAGTCTCTAAAATGAGCAGTGCATTCTAGAGAGGTTCTACTTAAATATATTCATTTTAAGGCATCATCAAAATCTAGTTCCAATGAAACAACAGTAGTGAAACTCCATGAAGGAACTGTGTTAAACCGTATTCTTTCCCATCCACTCTACTTACTTAAAAGATATGACCTCATTAGACCTAGGTATATAGATAAAAATTATTCACGTTATATATTAAATTTGATGATTGAAAGCAAAAAGAATCGGAGACTAACCAATTTTTCTTGCTCAGAAGATTTTCCTGAAAAGCAGCTCTTTTTAATTCTCTTTATGGCAACATCTGTACCCCTCCATTTTCCATGATAAACAGTTCCATACGTGCCAGATCCTAACTCCCTAAGTTCTTCAAGATCAGCACTTTGAATTATCTAGATAACATGACCTTAAAGATCAGTTGTAGACAAATCATAGCACTGACAAAGCAGGAAAGGACCAGGTAGCTCGATGGCATATATTAGCATTGATAAACACAACAAAGAAGCTCAAGTACAAGAAAATACACATATTAATAAAAATTATATCTTCCCCAATTTTTGCAGAGGCCAGAAACTGAACATCATAACAGTTTAGAAAAATAAAAAAACATTGCACTATATTATATTCCAAGACATTAAAAGGTAGGTAAGATTATGATTTTTCAAAAAGTCGCCACACAACCATGCAGCTCTTTATAGCATTCCTATACCTATACACATAGCAGTGCTGACATTTAAGATGAATACTCATAAAATGAATATTAAATGTTTGATTTTTGTGATAGATACATAAATTTGCATGAGCATATGACTTTTTTATTATACTTACAGGATCATGTCTCAGATCATCTCATGCATAACTACAAAAACATAATAAAGTAACTTTACACGTAAAAAGCAATCCAAGAAAAGGGGATAGATACAGTATGTCAACAGCCATTACAATCAATCCGGATGGTTATTTCTCTAGGCAGCACATTTTACAGCATCCATGAGAAGAAATCAACTGTAAGACAAACAAGGGTCTAATATTGATGCCAGATAATAGATCCCAGTCCACTGTACAGCATAGAACAACAACAGAGCATTACCGTCCAGTGGGATCGGTTACATAGATCGCACGATGCCATCATGTTCTATCAAAAACCATATTTCTGGATGAATTATTAATCAAAAGGTCCTGCTCAATAACTTCGCTAAGGAGAAAAATATTATTCCGCCAAAATGTCATTGAAGCCAGGAAGTTTTGATTGGCCTAATCTTGAGATTTTTTTAACCATGAAATCAAAGTAGATATGGGATCTTTCATTTTGATGTAGGGAATCACAGTTAAGTCATCCTCGCTGCTAAATGACTGGCAACCACTATGTATTTAACTATGTGGTGCTTAGCATATTCAAATATCAATCATTCAAGGGAAACATGAGATAGATAAATCTATTTTTATTTTTCTTTGTTTTATAATATTGTCCCTTCCCCAGCACCCTCACCAAATAGGTACTAGAACTAGGTTGACCTTTTATTTTTTATAATATTGTCCATTTGGACTATAGTGGCATGAGGTGATGAACCATCTAAAATTGCTTTAATTCATCTCCTACCCCCCAAAACATAGAACTGTCACTAAAAGTCTTATTATCAGATACTAGCTAAGAGTCAAATAATAGAACATATGGTATTATTAAGTTACAAAGCAAATGGTGAATTATCAGCCAGAAAAGAAGAAGCAAGAGATAAATCCTCTGTACCATAGATGACCATTTTTAAATGGATAGTGGATTTGACATTGTTTTTCAAGCAAGCGAAATAATATGAAGCCTAAAAACAGGAAGCGGAATGTATGATGATGGACAACCTGCAAGCCATAAATGCTGGCTTCCATTTCGGCTATCATTGCATCAATAAGGGGTGCATTCTTGTCTACTTCAGAATCTTTAAAATCCTGAAAATGAAAATATTTTTGTTAGAAAGTATAATTCAATCAGAAAATGCTCTTGCCTGGTTGCATTATTTTCTACCTCAGGTTCAGAATCTGGAATAGTGCTCTCCAACTCTGTTGCAGATGGAGATAAAACATCACTTCCAATTTCAACCACTATATGCGGGTTGGACACCGGTAAAGACTCAACGCTAGGAGGAACAACATCAAGTACATCTTCAATTGTATTAAGTAGCTCACCTTTGTTTGAATTGTCATAGTTTTCAAAATGTTTTGATTGCCCCAATATGATATCTTCAGATTTTGTTACACATGCAAGAGTGCTGCAACTATACGGACTAGAACTAGCAACAAGGTCATCATCAATGAGAGAAGATACTCTTCTAAACACAACATTCTTGCTTGAGTTCTGTAGTTCATTCACAGGAAAATTTGAACTTGGACCAGGGTCATGATGAAGCCCTGAAGAAAACAAAAGCACTGAGTTCATAGTTGGATTTCCAAAGAGATCTGTATCCTTCTGAAAAGGTTGAGCTTGTACTTGTTTATGAGGAACTGAGTCCATGGACAGCTCGAATAAATTATCGCTAAGTGAAGTTGTACCACAAGAGTTGCCGTCATACTTTGGAGATACAGCATCAAACCCAGATTTTCTGGTCAAAGAAAAATCATATCCAAGCTCACCATTCAAACTTTCAGTTAAACCACATTCTCTTCCATCACCTGTCATGTGGTTCACGTGAAGAACATCTAGCGGGGACTTCTCAATCAAATTATTTTGGGAAATTCCTGTCATGCAAGAGGATGCAGAAATCATATCCTCAGAAGATTGCTCTAACTGATGTTGTTTATTAATCTTAATGTTTAAATTAGATGCTGGAGAAGAGTTCAGAGGATGCAATTCATTCACGCTTTCTACATCAATTGCAGGTGATTCCCTCTCATAAAGATTGCTATCCTTGCTCTGAAGAGAATTTCTGCTTTTAACTCTCTTCATAACTTCTATGTTCACTGTGTTGACCCCACACTGCCGTTCTATCAAGCTAGATGCAGCTAAATCAGTTTGAGCTAAAGGATTCCTCTCATTGTATAAAATTCCACCCTTCTGAACTGGATCGTTCACTCCTAAAC
Source organism: Mimosa pudica (assembly GCA_029929735.1). Lineage (NCBI taxonomy): Eukaryota > Viridiplantae > Streptophyta > Magnoliopsida > Fabales > Fabaceae > Mimosa > Mimosa pudica. The sequence goes on from JAKELP010000045.1 coordinate 173,417, forward strand.
ATACAGCAGATGAGGAAGAAACCGGCAAATCCTGCCTTCTGTGCAACTCACCTGGCTCAACATTTGATATCTTACTTTGTATTTGTGGATTAATGAGAAGGGGATCATGCTGAGCTTCCATAGGGTCCCTTTGAGGAACACTAGAGGATACCATTGAAGATAACTGAGCCATTGAAAGGTTCAATGAGGAAAATTGACCAATCCCCTCTTGAGAGCAGTAACCAGACTCTAATCCACTCTCATACAACTTTGAATCAGAAAACGCATGAGGTAACCAATTTAGAGAATCAGGAATACAATTGGATACAGACTGTGGACAAATTGAATCAGCCATGCTGGAAATAGGGTTTCCCAATTGAAGCATGGACATTTCACCCAAAATTTCATCAGTACAACCATCATGTTGATTAGCATATGAAGCACCTGTAAGTTTCTTGCCAGGACTATTTCTGAATACCTCCCCATGGTACTGCTCTGGCAGACCAACATCAGCTTGTTGCCAGGGATTATTGTTACTTAGGAAAGTTGCACCCATTTGTTGGGAGTATCTGCAATTGGCAGCAATTACATTGGATGTCTCAGGTAATAGTTGGGCAGTATTTAAGGAAAAGATACTTGCATTTCTTCCTTGGCATGAGTTATTACCTTGAGACCGTGAATCAATTCTGCTCAACTTTTCTACATGAAAAGGAGCAGAAGAAATTGGTTCATGTTGATTGGAGGTCCTCTGCAGATACTGAGAATCATTAAGAAATCCATTTGGATGCATAGCATTACCACCACCCTTGATATCTGAAGAAGGTCCATTTGCAAAAGATTTTCGAAAGTCTGAAGCAAAATTCGAACTTGCCCCTGATGGACCAACTTCATTTGTCAAGCACTGCCCAAAACTATCTATTCTTGGACTACAGTCCCCTATGCCATTCACAGCAGCAACATATTGGTAATCAGGAAAACACCGCTGATCAGTGCTTGCTTCAAATGACAGTTCCTTTTCAGATTCACTCAAGGGAATTAAGAAAATTCGAAGTCTATGGGATTCCATGTGCTTTTCATGCCCATGGTATTCTTCTATCATATTTTGAAGATCCTCATCAGATGAGACGGATATTAGGGAATCAAGATCCTCACCTGGAAGCTGGTACTTAATTGTGTGAGGTTGACTGCAAATACCCAATGTTTTCTTAACAAGTCCTTGCCACGAAATATCCTTTCGGACAGATATGATTCGAGTCTCTCCGCCTACATATCTGAGTTTTCCATCACTGGGCCTAGGTAATACTTTTCCACCAAAGCTGCAAAGTACCTTAATTTTGCCAGATTGACAATTATCTGCAACTCCTAAACCAGAATTTTTATTGGAACATGATGATTCTTTTCTGAGAAAGGGAGACCCAGGTGTTTCTGTGTCTGCCTGGGCACCAACTGATTCACCAAGAGTCTTCCTCACTACTTGCACAACATTACGATCTTCCTTTTGATTTTTGCTACTTTTATGAAGAAAAGCCCCATTTTCTATCTCTTGAGTTGGCTCCCTTTTGAAGTTTAGATGAGCAATGTCAAAAGGACTCTCAGAGTCCACTCTCTTCAATCCCGGAATATTAGTAAGATCTGCATGTGTCACTTGACCATTCTCCCCGGGAAATACAGATCTAGCTTCATGCTTTTGGGATAAATCAGGTGCAGCAGGTTGTCTTCCACCATCAATTGGTTTGAGATCATCCTGTCCTGTTTTCAAAACAACATTGGGAGACTGAGCGTGCAAGTATTGAGTAAGCACACGTGGAGCCCTCCCAAGGTTGTTGGGCGCAGACAAAATTTGAGGCTTATTTAGTTCCATTGAGAACAGTTTTTGAGATGCAGAAGCTATCAAATGTTTTCGCCAGGTGCAACACTAGCAACGGATGATCAACCATTGGCATCCAAGGCGTTGTTCAACATGTTGAATTAAACTACCACGTCAGCTGCACCAGAGATTCAGGAAATATAGGGTAAGGTAGAGTGAGGACAGCGAAAGATAGCAGTTCATAAGTTCACAAAAAAAATGAAAAGGTGAGTCTTCAATGTTTTCAAGTTTAAGCCGCAGCACATGCATGCACATGCAGATGCACTTAAAAGAAAAAAAATGGTGTTATCCGTCCACATGGGGCAAGAGGAGCTAAGTGGGGATGCCCATGCACATAGCATAATAGAAGAAGTGGGAAGGAAGCCAAAAGGGAAGAAAGAAAAGAGAGGGAAAAGCAACCTGATGATGATGATGATGATGATGATGATGATGATGAGAAGTGGCTGGTACTGTTAGTTGCTTGGAGTGGGGCGATGAGAGGAAATATGGAGAACTGAATTGAATTGAAATGAATTCATTATGGTTGGATTGAGAGCACAAGGCAGTTATGTTATGTTATGTTATGTTATGTTATGGCCTGCAACTGCAACTGCAACTGCAACTGCAACTGCTATAAACTAATAATCTATCGCCATGGATCATGAATATGATGATTCATGGATGCAAAACCAACAACTCACTCACACCAAACCTACGTGGACTACCCTCTCATTCTTCCACCTTTCAATTACTCACTACTCACTACTCACTACTCACCAGAAAAAGTAATGACAAAGGAAATACTACTTTCATCCCATTTAATATTTATGCCACCCTCCAATTCCAATCTTTTATTTTTTTTGGTCGGAAATGCCACGCTCCAATCTAGATCCTCAACTATATATGATGAAACTAGATTTCAATCATACACTTGAGTTTGATTGACATTTTTTAGGAATACTTGTCTTTAATGCATCAACAACAACTAATTAATTTATTAAACAAAAATTTATGGTTAAAGTAACATAATGTGTAGTAGACTATAAAGTCAAAGGGCTATAAAATACAATAGGGTTAAAACCATGGAATATAGAAAAACAACCACACAATGAGGGTGTAGTTTTTTTTCTCACTTAAAAGTATCATAATAAATATGGGTAATATTTTATATAAAAAAATATGGGTAATATAGGATAATAACTCTAGACACCACACTAACATTCACATGTTCTATTAAGAAACATTTTTTGACGTCTGACTCTTATATTAGGGATTAGAGGGAGTATTAATAAGAAAAACCCACACTCATGCTTTGTCCCCCAATTAATATGATATATTGTATTCTGTCCATTAATACGTGGATTACTCATATTGGTCACACAAGCTGGTTGTGATTCCCCACATTTTACTTATGGCTTGTTTGATTGCCAATGAAAGTGATAAAGAATTAGAAAGTGTGGAAAGTAGTGGTTTTTGTGTAATTTACATATATCCCGGGACACACAAGCTTTCTCTCTTCATCTCACATTTTTACTGGGCCCCACAAACTTTACTTTCTCATCATTACCTAATTAACCTCTACTTTCCATCTTCACTCTTTCACTTTCCATATCTTCACTTTCTTTTCTAAAACCAAACGGACTCATAGCCATAGGCCCAAATAAACTTTTTTAATCCTCATATTATCAAGCTAACAACAGTAAACACAATAAATCTAAAGCATAGACTACAGGTAGCTGTGACATGACTATCCTCCCATCATAGAAGACATTGGCAAATGTTGTTGCTTTACATTATAAGCCAGGCGCATACATGTATAACAATTTTTAAATAAAAAAATCTAACACATCCATCTTATATAAATTGTTGCACTTTTCTTACCTAAAAAGAGCATCATCGCAAGGTAATACATGAGAAAAAGCAACCAACCTAAAGAAAATGAATGAAACCTAACTTGCAAGAACAATAAAAAAGGAAATAAATCTTCGGCCAAAAGAAATAAAAGAGTTAGAAAACAATGTAGAGAATATTAAAATAAAGATCAAATGACAAAAAAAGGGTGTGACCAACAGCTGCATCACACACTAACAAATATAAAAAAATACTAAAACTATGAGAAAAACTAGTACAGAACCCGCGCGATGCGCGGGATAAATGAATTTTATATATGAATGATAAAATATGACCTCAATAATTGACAATTACGGTACAATCAATAAATATGTCTAATACAAAATTTACAAATTATAAAATAATTTTTTCTTACACCACATTTCAAGTTTTTTTTTTGTTTTTCCTTAAACAATTTTTCTGCCAAGTTAGCAGCAAAAGATCCCACAATGTGTGGTAAGAAGTTATTATTTGTGAAAAAAAAAACATGAACAAAAAGAGATTTGTTTCATGTTTCAAATATCAAATATAATTATGGATTAGTGAATTACTCATTGTCTAGAGAAATTTCATTGCGTTGTTTTCCCCCTTTGACATTTATGAACTTTTTTTTGAACTGAATCATTTTTCAACTTGATTCAAGGGCTTTATTTACATGATTGATTAATTTAATATTCATATGTCACTTGACAATAAATATTTGATAAACATTTTGGTGTTTTGTAAAATAAATTCAACAACAAAGAGAAAGAGACGGGAAAGCTAAGCTAAAAAAGACCATGGATACAGGTGATGAATCTATCGATATGTTTGCTGCAGAGTTCAACAGATGAAGGTAGTGGCACTTTTAGAGGAGTGCAGTTTCCTTAACAACATGTTAAACACAAAGGCTACTATCTTTCAGATTAGATTTTTGAATAACACACTTGTTGAACAGAATCAAATCGCCAAGGGTAGTTCCCCTAATATGAAACACAATTCCATTTCCAAGCATGTCGACAAAAGTTTGGATGTGTTATTAGCTATTGCTAACATAAATTAAATCAAATAGAACTGAGTGGTATTATTATGTTTGGTTATGCTTAGATCTCCACATCCTAGGCCACAACATTTGGTTAAATTTTTTTACAATAATAGGATCCACATGTTGCCTTTTGAGACTTAGTATGTTACAGCTTATAAACCTTCCTGCAACTGTTCCGCACCTACCACAATTTACAACATCTACTGATCCCAGAAACCATTCTTTTCCATTTTCTCCATCATTGAAATTTTTGGCTTTACAACATTTCTTTTATCACAGTAATCTTTTCCTCTTACCACAAAGTACTGCATACATTTAATTCAATATCAATAGGATGCCATATATCCTTTTATACCATTTCAATCAGATCAGAATACAACAAAAATACATCTAGAAGCACAACAAAAGAGGCCATTTAATTTTTTCTCTTCTCATAATTCACAAAACGGCAGAGAGTAGATGAATCCATTTAATATAAATGATGAAAAGGGAACATTAACAGAGTTATTTGACAGAAGAGGAAAGAAATGGGCATCGTGCTAAACAGTTGCAAGAATTTTAAACAAAAAATTAAATTAATAAATAATATTAAAATTACTGTAGTCAGGAAAAAAATTAAGCAATATATATATATAATATATATTTAGCAACTGCACAACCAGTCAATGAAATTTAAAAAAAAAAGGAAGCCAGATAACTGGCAACTTCGCCCACCACCAATCAAATAAATGATAGTCAAATAATATAAAAATAAACACAATAAGCAAACAATACCAATTAATCCCAGATTGAAAACGGTCAACACCCTCAACTGTATCAATTGGATTCGGCTTCTTCTTCGATGAAGCATCCAAGTTGGCTTCCTCGTTCGCCTTTCAACTGTTCAGTGTACATACGTATTTGGAACACCTTACATAACTTGGCGGTCTACCTTGTGCAAAACAGTTGAATGTCTTTTTACCAATATTGTAATTAATATTAATTTGAAATTAATGCTAGTGGGATTGAAAATTAAGCAGTCGCTTTAGGAAATTTTTTTAGTCAGAAGCACGCTAATCAGGAAATTAACAATCAGTAATTTGAAATTATAATTAATGAATTTTAAAATGAATAGAATAAGGAAATAATGCAGAATTGCAGATGAGGAAAGAGTATTACCATGGCCAAATAATGCAGATTAATTTCTTTCCTTTCAGATTAAAACGGTCAGAAAAAATGTAAATCTCCCCTGAGTTAAGACTGCAGAAAGCATTGTTGGGCATAGTAGAATAAAGAAAGTGATGCAACCATTCATAAACAATTAGAGGTATTAAAAACAAACCAAATTGCAGTCATTGGCGATGGAATGAAACACGTCTTTGATGTTGGTGTGGAGATATGATTCCATCAGATTTGATTTTGTCTGAATCGAAGATTGAATATAAAAGTTCCTTGAAAAATCCTTGTATTTTTCTTGGATGTACAGGAATGATTTCCATTGATCTCTTAATGGAAGATTAGAAGTCTAGAAGGTATGAAAAAAACCGAAAATTTGGAGATTGGCAAAGGTGTGGTGGTTGAAAAGAGTGCAGAAAAGAGAAGAGAGAGGAAATAGTGGGGGTGGTTAAAGAGTGCACAGAGAAGAGAAGAGAGTGGGAAAAATGAGATAAGAAAGAAAAGTGTAGAGGTAGGAAAGATTGAGGAACAGAGAAGACGCAGAAGATGACAGTTGCATAAAAAAACAGACAAGATATCTGATTGAAAAGGAAACAGAAAAGAACGTGGGTAAGGAAGTTTAGAAATAGAGGGGAGAAGAGGAAATATTGAGGGACACTTGTCAGGTAGGTAGAGATGACAAATGTCAAATAGAGGGGCTGCTAGAGGTCCTGTTATTATATACAGATAGATAATAAAAAAAACAACAAAGATACAATGGACCACACATTCATCAAATCCGAATATGTAATACAGTAAAAAGCTGAACCAATCATAATGATGCCCAGCTAACGGACCCAATAACAACAACCCATTTGTTCAAAAACAATCCTCATTCGACAATGGATCATAACATGGATCCACAAACCAAATGCTTACACAATGCCCACCTAAAGTCAACAACAATACAAAATGGCCCACTTAGCTCAGTATCATTAATCAACCAGAAAATAAACAAATAAAAAAAAAAGACACGGCTAAAAGCAAGCCAATACTGTTCAACGTCGGCTCAGTGAATAGTACATCCCAGAGAGAAGCTGTAGAAGAACTGACTCAGTGAATAGTGTCCAAACATTGATTTATAAGATATATAGATTATTTTATTTTGTTCTAGTTTGTACGAGGTTATCGTGTAATAGTTCTCACTTTGAGGGACAAAAACATTAATATATAGGGCATTTGCTTTGGCCCCTTGGACTGGAACTTGGAAGCCATCACATGGGTTCCTCCCCGTCCCACGTGTCCTCTCTCACTCCCACCAATTAATGCCTTCCTCCCCTCTAATAACAACTCAACAAAATCCCAATTACACAATCACAAACAATACTAAATACTCCCTCCCATCCATAATATAAGAGTTAACCGCTAAAAAAACGCTTCTTAAGTAACATGTGAATGTTAGTTGGTTGTCTGGAGTTAATGTTTCTTTTCCAATATCGCCCTTATTTATAATGAGACTTTTAAGAGAGAGAAATGCATAAACATTAATAAATATGAAAGAGAATTGGGGGTAAAGTAGGAAAAATGCATTAAATGAGGAGAGAATTTGAGATGAGCTCTTATATTAGGGAGCAAAACCATTCAAATTTTGGGCTCTTATATTAGGGACCGGAGGAAATAGTTAAGAAAATGTGACATGTCATGTTTGGGGCGTGACACCTATTTTTTTATCATTAAAATAATCTATATACTCCCCCCGGTCCTAAATATAAGACTTAATTGATTTTTTCTAGAAAATCCTTAAAAAGCAAAAATAAGTTAATTATAAATTGATTTACCAAATTTTTTTCCCTTAAACTAGTTTATTTTACCTATAAACTAATGGATAATCTAAAAATATATCAAATATGTCATCATTTAATAACATATTTCGCAACCTTAATCTCTCCAAAAAAAAGTCAATTAGGTTCTATATTTAGTACCGGAGGTAGTATATACTCTAGGCTCTTTCACATAATTTTTTTCAATCACCAAACTTTCATTTCCCCTCTTGTTCCACTTTTTTCTTCCTTCTCCATCTTCATTTTCATCTTTCCCATACTATTTATTTTTTTCTACTACCAAGTATATAATTTATGATACTTAATTTTTAAATACTATAATTCTAAGTATATTATTTCATTATCTAATATTTTTTTCTTCATTATTCACTACAAAAAACGGGGCCCATATCGGCGTTTTATAGGGCCTCGAATCGGCGGAATTTTCCGGCGGAATAGCGCTACGGCGTTTTGGCAAAACGCCTAAATATTTGCCGTGGGAATGCGGCATTTAGGCATTTTGAAAAACGCCTAGACGAGGGGCAAAACGCTGGTATGCGGAAATAATATTTTTTTATTTATGCACATAGGCGTTTTATAAAACGCCTATGTGCGGTATTGAATAATAATATTTCATACCGGCGTTTTGCAAAACGCCGGTATGTGTTTTCCAAAAAAAATAAAAAACATTTTTTTTCCTGATTGTTTAGAACCAGGAAGAAAAATGTTCAAAAACATAAGGAATAATATGTTAATCCCAAAGTTACATACACATAAAGAATAATATATATAAACATAAGCAATAACAAGAGTAATTCATAAAACATGATACCTAAATATATAAAATCAAAACAACAAGCAATATGTAAAAGAAAAGCAATAAGATCATATCAACATTATAAAATCAAATATCACCAAAAACACGAAATAAAAAACATCAGCAGAACTAGCCAAAAAAACAAAGCAACAGCAACATTGAATGAGAGACGAAGAGAAGAAAAATAGAAGAAAACGAGAAAATGAGCAACTTTGCGGAAGGAGGGAGGTGCTATTTATAGGGAACGGAGGTGCGTACCGGCGTTTGGAAAACGCCCATATGCATTTTAATATTAAATAATGCATATAGGCGTTTTGCCAAACGCCTATATGCATTATTTACATTAAAATAATGCATACAGGCGTTTCAGGGAAACACCTATATGCTTTCTAATGCATATAGGCGTTTGGCGGAAACGCCTATATGCATTATTTTAATGTAAATAATGCATATAGGCGTTTCCTCAAAACGTCTGTATGCGATTAAAATATTATTTTAATCGCATATAGGCGTTTCCTCAAAACGCCTGTATGCGATTAAATATTATTTTAATCGCATATAGGCGTTTTGAGAAACGCCTATATGCATTTAGTGCATTTAATATGCACTTAATGCGCAGATATGCGTTTTTCAAAACGCCGATATGAGCATAAAGTGCATATTAAATGCACGTTATGCACATAGGCGTTTCTCAAAACGCCTATGTGCGATTAAAATAATATTTAATCGCATACAGGCGTTTTAAGGAAACGCCTATATGCGGTTTTCTAAATAATAAAATAAAAAAAAACTGTCAGCCCCTCTTTTTTAAATTTAAAAACCATACCGGCGTTTGTTATACCCAAAACGCCGATATGGAAACGCGGGAAAAAAGGCGGGAAGCGCGCGCCAAATTTATTGGCGTTTTCATATAGGCGCTTTGGGTAAAAACGCCGGTATGCGTCTCATATAGGCGTTTTAGACCAAAACGCCGGTAAGGTTGCGCCGGAATGACCCGTTTTTTTTATAGTGATTCCATCATTCTACTCTTTTTCACTCAATAACTCTCTACTCTTTCTCTATTATAATCAATAATATTTGTGTAGAAAAATAATAATTAGTTAAAATAATTCTGGGGCTTATGTTATGTCACACTAGGTGGTGCGACATAATTTGCGGGATGTTTTTTTTTTAAAAAAATCAACTATGGTGCGACATAATTGATTTTATTAAGTACAAGTGTCGTGGTTTTTAAGACATCATGTTTCTTAGCCCACTCCTCTCTCTCTCTCTCACTTTCTCTTAGTTGAAGAATTAATAAGGGCAACTTTAGATAAAATGGTCATTGGTCAACAATAAAAAATATCCCTTATATTTGATATTAAGCACAATTGGCAAATATGTCATATATTTATAATTGGATGAAACACAATCATACCACCATGAATTTCAAGACCAATATACAAACAATTATTAAGTCTTATATCGAATCCATCATTATCAACCTTGTTAATTAATTCATCATCAATCCTACTACCAGTAAACTATAATTCATATGCCGTTGTATCAATTGAAATAATCACATTAATAGAATTCATATTGCATTTGTCAATTTCAATATTGTTAGTTTATATACAAACACTAACATACATTTAGGTTCTTATGCTATAAAAGTCGGTCACTTATCTCGTGTAAGTCGGATATAACATCATTAGTGATGAAATGGTGAAGTTATAAGAAATTCCGATAAGAATGCATGCTTCTACAATGAAATCAATTCCCTTAAGTTATGCCAACCATTTTATTTTTCAAAAGCAAAGTCCAGATTTGTAAATTTTATCAATTTATAATAAAGTGTGAATTCAATAATCCATCTCAACACCTAACAATGACATTTGATATGATAATATTAGCCTTTCAAGTCATTGATCCGATCATCATGTCCAACAAGCAAAGCATTACCATGCTATTGGTTCGAACTTATAATTCAAGGGCCACATACGGAGTTACCGATAACCTATCAAAATGCCCAAATATCTTTACAAGGAACACTTAAAGTTAATAAAATAATTCTCAAACTATGTTAGTTAACTTGTCATATCACTAGCTAGCTCAAGAAAGAAAGCACTTACCTCAACCCTTACCAAGCGCATAAAAGTTTTCCTACAACATCTTTTGAGCCTTCTCAATGAATGCCAAACTTCAACCCTACAATATTTACGAAGTTCCAAGCTAATGAAATTAAATTTCAAGAAGTTCCAGTCAAGTATGTCATAAGTTTTCTCCATATTCACTTTCATTGACACATAACTTTGCCTACCATGCATATTTGTTTCTCATTGTGTGGATTGCTTTTTTTTTTTGGCTAAACTGATGTCATCACAACCTTGTCTACTCCTAATAAAGACGCACTTGTTTTGGCTCGCTTGATCACATACTCTATAATTCCCCTAAATCTATTATCTAGATCCTTATTGTTGATAATTTTAAAACTCACATTATTGCAAAGGGAAATTGGTCTAAACTCCCTAATTGTTTCTGGGTGATCGACTTTAGGGACGAGGAAAATGTCGGTTTTGTTTATATCTTTGGCTTTCTTTGGTTTCTAAAGATTTATTCAATCATGTCACAAACTTTTTCCCCTACTTGTTCCCGCTGAGAATCAAAGAGGTGGGGTCCGGGGCTTTGAATGTCCCATTTCAAAAGCTGCATGAATACTCTCCATTTTGAAGTTCGTTGAGGGAGGGGAATTCTGTAAATTATCAACCATGCAAATTAGTCATTGCTTGGTCTTTCTGGTACAAGTTGGAGAGATAAGATACTACGAGTTGCTTTAAGTTATCTGGATCGGATATCCAAGTTTCCTTGGCCATTCTTCAAAACCTCTATCTTACTCTTTGTTCATTTTATCATAGTAGAGGCATGGAAGAATCTATTATTCTTGTCTCCATGTTTAATCCAATTACATCTTGATTTTTGGAACTGAATTAGTTCCTCTTGATGACTCATTTTGATATGTATTCCTTCACATCTTTAATTCTAAACTTTGTAATCCACTATATGATGGATGAACTTTCAAGGCTGCGCTTTGTCTATATCCTCCACATATTAGTAATGAACTTTTATATTAGAGGATGTGGTATAGTATCATTTCAATGATGTAGGTGAAGATGCTAGAATTTTACTAAACAATACAATAATAAAGGAATTTACTATACACATATTGACTGCTAGTAGAGTTGCACAAAAGCTCGACGGTCCGATTGGCCAGTCAAAACCTGATCCGGTCTTGTGCAAAAAATAGTCCGTCACAATATGGCCCGAGACTGGGCCGATTAGGAAGTGACTGACCCGAGCATCAGGTAGGACAGGACCAGGACATATGTCCCATGATCAACAGGACGGACCAACTTGGTTATTTTAATATTTGTAGTAAAAATATTTTAGTTGATTAACACAATTATCACATTATTTATAATTAATGAATTAATTATTTAGTTTAAAAGAATTTTATTACACTTTTTTTCCACATAATTCATTAATTTATTTAATGGTTGAAAAGTGGACTTTTTTTAGTTTTATTGTACAAAAAAATAAATTTGGGACCAAGATGGCCCGTCATGTGGCCCTCTGGTCATGTCCGGCCGGATTATGGTGTCGGGTCAAGTAGGACATGATTAGGCCTCGGGCCAAAAATTCCGGCCCGACAATTATTTAGAACATGACCAGGACATATAGTTGGCTCGGTCCCCTAACTACAAGGAAAGCCTGAAAGCAGTTGAAAAAGTAGCTAAGCCTTTTATAGCCTAGATGCATGTTTTATCGGTTTGAATAACTTTGCCTTTTACTCCCTCTGGTCCTTATTATAAGTTACCAACTACCAATTTCTCACATACCAAATGAATGGTTGGTATTAAAATTCATGCTGAAATTTTCACTTTTTCCGACTGCACCCTTCATTAAATGATATGTTTCACATTTTCAATTTTGAATCTCCATTAATAACAAGGGTAAAATGGGAAAAAACATATAAGCTGAGGAGGGGAGTATGAGAGAAGAGGGTGATAGCCCTAATTATAAAATTTGAAAGTGATTTGGATTTTGTGGAGATAATATTGAATTTATATTAAGGAAGTTCATTGAAGAATGAAAAATTCCATTTTGTAACATAAGGAGTGAAATTAATGATGGTGCATGTTACTCCTATTTATATTTATATAGATAGATTGAAATGAAATGTTTGGTTATATTTGATGGTTAAGGAAAGAATGGAATGGGAAGTAGTAGGAAATTAAGGAATAAGGAGGGAGAGACAGGACAGGGACACGATGACACGAGTATTGTATTGCGTTTGCTTTTTGGATGAGCATGAGCATGGATAGCAATTAGCAAGTGAATATCATCGCAATCGCAAATACAATCAATAATCACACGCATTTCATTTCATTTGATTTGATTTGATAGAGAGAGAGAGAGAGAGAGAGAGAGAGACGCGTGGCCCCATCGGATTCCTAATGGCGGAGTTGGCGGGAAAGCGCCGGAGCTGCTCGTCCAGTTCCAGCGACGAGCATGAGCATGAGCATGAGCATGAGCCGCCTGACTCTGTCGCAAGTGGAAGCTCCCGAGGAGACGCTCATGACAATGATAATGATAATGATAATGGTCTTCAATCATCTCCTCCGACTTTATGCTACTTTCTAAATTAACAACAACACAAACACAAACACAAACACATTTCCATTTCATGTTGCTTTTCTCTCTACACACTTCATATTGTCACCTTATGCTAAACAGCTTGATGGAGTGTCCTCACCTCTCACTCTATTACATTTATTTATTTATTTTCATCACAACTGCTTCTCTCTTCATTGTTGGTGGATTACTTCCTATAACTAATCTAGTGTTACATTCTCTGTCAATCTTGCTATATTCTATGACTATTATTTATCTTTTCTTATGTTTGATACCTTGCCTTCGTTGCTTCGTGTACTCATGTTTTCTGCTCTTGCTCAGGCATTTCTGGGAGAGGGTTGTGTACAGTGAGCACACTGCCTGTGGAAATATCACATATTGATAAGTCAGAGTCAAATTCAAGCCAGTCTAGATTGGAAAGATCTAAAACAGAGAGGCAGAGGCACGTACGGCCAGAGGATGCAGCTCAAATTTTTGATGACAAAATTCCTGTCCAAGAGAAGGTAATTTATACTCATCAATTCTCTTTTCACATCATTGTCATATATTTTGAGCTTATAGGCACAAACCCTCAGTTAAATTTTATAATTGTGCAGCTTAAATTGTTAAGCAGAATAGCTACTGTAAAGGGTGATGGAACTGTAGAATTTGAAGTTCCAGGAGATGTAGAGCCTGAAGCCCTCAGGGCCCAATCAAATCATGTAGATAATGTAATTGATGATGATTTACTTGATACAACAGACCTTCAATATATACCGCCCTTACAGATAGTAATGCTTATTGTTGGCACACGTGGTGATGTGCAGCCATTTATTGCAATAGGCAAACGATTGCAGGTGTATAATCCATTTCATATGCCTCAAATTTTGCTTGTCCTTATATTTTTATATGATTCTCTGTGGTAATTAATGCAAATATTATGTAAATAGGAAATAGGAAATTATATGATTGAGTAGGAGATATGAATCAAGGAGAGAATCTGTTTTTAGTTACATATATCATTCTAATCTCAATCATCATGGCTGAGATTGTGGATCCTTTGTATTATATAATTGTACCATGTGATCAGAAATTAAAAATCAGACTATTTCATGTTCCAAAAGCTCTTCATCCTGTTTCTCCCCTTTAGAAGTTGTAAGACTTTAATTCCAACGGTTAAAATGCAAGTGTTGTTCATGATAACACATTTTATTGAATAAAGAAAGCACCTTGCATCAACTGGCGGTGTTGGTACCAGTGGTGATATCTAGTAGGCTTAACCTCGGGGTTTCAAGATGGAATGCAAGCACTAAGTCCAGACATAAATAAAGCAGCTCATATCAGCCATTGCCATCAGACCCTTCTTGAATAATGAATACCTCTAACTATTACGATCTGCCTCATAGTTATTAGTGGTGGTTTTGTGAAAATTAGGAGTGTTTGAAAGCCATTTCCTTGTTTTTTCTGTGATTATAAAATACCTTGAAGCCTTCATTTGAATATGCTTATGTTGTTAGGTATGTATTTTTTTTTATTTCTGTTATAATTTGTTGTTCCCTCTTATTTATATTTTTTTGAATCTATCATTTTAGCTGTATTTGAATAACAGGTCAAGAGAATATCCTTAGCTATTGAGATTTCTCTTGACCTGATTTTGTTATAATTGTTCTGTTAGGAGGAAAATACTTGAGGAAAACACCTAGGGAAGATGGATAGAAGCTTCCTATTGTCATTCACTCTGAAAACACTCTGTATGGATGTCCACTCATTCTTTCATTACTGTCATGCTATAAAACATTTGAATTTGCACATCAACCTTTTTTTACAGGTGATATCTGAGTTTGATAACACCTCTAATATTAATGCATGTATTAAATAATCAATTATGTGGTTGTATTGACAAATGGACTTCACCTTGATGCTTGTTGTATTCGTTATATCTTATCTACCAATCATCTCGATTCAATGACTTGAAGTTACAAATTTTGTATTCTATTGAATATTCTTTGAGTTAAAGTTGAGGCTTTCGATATGCATTTATGTGCAGGACTATGGTCATCGTGTGAGGTTAGCTACACATTCAAATTTTAAGGAGTTTGTCTTGACAGCTGGTCTGGAGTTTTATCCGTTAGGCGGTGATCCAAAAGTCCTTGCTGGTTGTATGTACCATATGCCCATGTACATTTCTACTAAGTTAACTGAGTGGCCATTGTTTATCAGTTCTCCTGCTCATTGTGTTTTGGTTTCTTATTTGTGGTTGAAACTGGTTTGAGGGTATTTTTGAAGAATCTTTGGGTCAGCTGGTTTTAAGGTTATACTATATGTGGTGGCATTATGGCCGCTATTCACAGTAAATCAATTTGGCTTAAGTGTTTCTGATATAATTGCTTCTTTATTGGGGTGTTTCACCTTATAATAGTTCGCATGTGCATGTTTATCCACTATTGTTTTTTGTTTTTTTTTTGTTAAATGGTATTACAAAATATTATAAATTCTAAGATCTTTCATATTGGGTTCTCTTAACTAAATGGAATTTTTGTACAATTGTCATGGATTGAATTACGTTTAGGTTTTCATATTGTGCATGTGTGTGCTTATCTTATAATTCTTTTGATTAGATTCAAAATGTTGGGACTGCTTTACCTGCTTGTAGTGTAGTATAATCAAATGAGTCCCAATTTTGTGAAAATTACTACCTGCAACTTAAGTAGTTGCAGAATCTCTGTTTTGAAGTTTTTTTCTTAAATATGTGGATCTTAAATCATTGTAAATCCTGCTCTGTCAAACCTCCTCCTATGATATGTAACTGCTACTTTTCTAAGCTATGGATAGCTGAAAAAATGGGTGTTCTGAAAATATGGCTGTGTAATATATTTTCTTCACCCTAATCAATTTCTAAGCGGTAAACTCTTTTCTTTGAAAGAAGCTTGTTTTCCTGAAATGGTCTAGAGCAGACATCTATTGGTTTAATTTTTGTCACGAATAAAGTGCTCTTGGGATTCTGATCATGGAATGATAGTCTCTTATGTAATTGTTTTCTATTTTTACTTTCCATTTTCCATTCTGGAGCAGATATGGTTAAAAATAAGGGCTTCCTGCCATCAGGACCTTCTGAGATACCTATTCAACGAAATCAAATCAAGGACATTATCAACTCCTTGCTTCCAGCCTGTAAGGAACCTGATATTGATTCTGGAGTCTCCTTCAAAGCAGATGCAATCATTGCCAATCCACCGGCATATGGTATGTTTTCTTGATCATTGCATGTGAGAATATGTTGGGTTGAATTTGTGCATTTTTGATTGCCTTTCAGGTTGTTGTGATGAATTAGAATTCATCTAGCCGGCACCATTTAAAATTGTGATTTTAAAATTCAGACAAAATCTTAAAGCCAGATGGGAAATGGTCATTATTTGCTTTTGTGGATAAAAATGAATCAATATGTGAACACATGAGTATGCCAATATGCTTCAAGCTTAGTGTGTTGTCTTTTGAATCTAAGCAAAGGGACCTTTCTCAAGAAAAAGGTTGAACTATGAATAAATAAAGCATTGTCATAGAGGGGCTGTACTTCAAATCTATGATTATTCCTCACCCCCAAACACTATGCGATGATCGAAAATTTAGACTCCTACTAGGATCTTAACTAGATTTATTCTATGTTATCTTCATTTTAAGTTCAGAAGATGTATTTCATCTTTTAAATTAATTTTGTTTATACTTAGAGTTGACCTGTTACCTTTCTTATTTTTCTTATGTACGATTATTTTTTATCTTATTATTTTAATAATTATATCTAGAGTTCTATAGATAGCCCTAATTTCTGCGATAATGTGACTTTTGGTTTGCCAAGTTTGTCTAAATTATTGATTTGGGTTCTGAAATTTAATGTTTACTGATCAAGTCCATAATGTTATAACCATACATTAGTAGCCTTAAAGTTTCTTCAGTTAATTGACTTTTTGGATGAATTGAATAAAATTGAGAATTATGTTTTCATTATCTCGTTGAAGTCCTTTCCTTTCTCAAATTTCTTTGTGTTCTCCCTCCTTTTTTTCTACCTAACTCCTTCCCCTTCTCTTAACCCCTTTTTTGTTTCACATCAAGTAATTTTCCTTCAAAGCACCCTAAAAAAATAGACAATAAAAAAGGCCACCAGCTTTAGTTGCCCTTCAAATTGATGTTTAAATTTAAATTGCCTTCTCTTACCATAGGATTCTGCGAAGAATTAATGGGCTTGTTTTGATGCTTGCACTTAATGGTGATCTTGACTGATGGAAGTCTTTTGTTAGTTAAAATCTTAATTTGGCTCAATCTCTCAATTTGATCACTGATAGATGGTTGTCGAAAAAAGCTTTGGTATCATTCCCTTGAATCTTTGACATGTCTAAGTAATTACAATTTATATAATTCCAATATTCCATTATGTGATTACGGATTTTAAGATGTCTTGAAATATTTCTTTTATCACTGATTGAAAATTGATCTGGAAAATCTGCTTCTAAAAGAGACCTTGAGCTCCATTAGTAGACTATATTTTGTCATCTTATTCTTACTTTAGTCGTTAGATGATATGCAATGCTGTCTTATGTCTCAGTGGCTTCAGAGTTGTTTAATCAACCCCTTTGGCTAAGATATACTATCATGGATTAATTCTGCTTCTACTTTGTAATTTTGTTTGTTTCTATTCTGCTCTTTTCTTTGTTTTTTCATCGTCTTCTTTACCTACCAGTTAATTTTGTTTTTTTTTACTTGCCTGAAATTGCAATATTCATCTTTAGGGCATACCCACGTGGCCGAGGCACTGAAAATACCGATACATATATTTTTCACCATGCCATGGACGTAAGTCTCATCTTGCTAATGTATTGTTGTTTCACAATTCCATCCAATTATTTTTCAGTCTACTGTTTTTGTTCTTGTTCTTTTCCTATCGATTGTGTTAGTTTTAGTTCTGATGGGGAATTTGAATTTGCATGTGTACTTTTTTTCCCCTTCCAGGCCAACTAGTGAATTTCCGCATCCCTTGTCCCGTGTTAAGCAACAAGCTGGTTATAGGGTGAGTTATTTAATTCATCTGTTTTCATCTGCCTTTCATCCCCTTTATTTTGTTGCCCTCTAATTTCATTCAAAATTGATCATTTGTAACTCTTTCAGCTTTCATATCAAATTGTTGACTCATTAATTTGGCTGGGAATTCGCGACATGATTAATGATCTTAGGAAGAAGAAGCTGAAGTTGCGACCAGTCACATATTTAAGTGGTTCACATGGCTCCGACACTGATGTTCCACATGCATATATATGGAGCCCTCACCTTGTTCCTAAACCAAAAGGTGGTTTCTTTAGATATCATTTTTAATTATTTTTATGTCAATTCATTTTATTTGGAGTTTGATAGATAGTGTTTCATATCTTAGTGGAAACCTGGAATCCTTCATTTCAAAACTCAAGTGCTATGTGTTATGCTTATAATCTTTAGGGTAAAGGGTCAAATCTAGCACTAAACTATTGTCAAAAGTACACCCCACATAAAAGTGAATTCGGTGGCTCAAATCTAGCACTGATCAAGTACAAATTGGGTCAGATGTAGCAAAACCGTCAATTTTGACGGGTTTGACCGTTAAGTTTGACTCGAGTATGCCACGTCACCTGCCAAGTCACCCCAGTTAGGCCACGTCACCTGCCACATCACCCAGTTAGGCCACGTCACCTGCCACGTCATCACCACATATATGAAAAGATTTAAGGTTCAAATCTAGCACTCAAGTATTAGTAAAGTTCACCCAACATAAATAACAATTTTGAGTTTCAAATCTAGCACCCGTCAGTTACAAAATGGTTCAAATGTAGCAACTACGTGAGTTTGACTTCTAATTTTGACCTGATTAGGTCATGCCACTTGTCACATCGCCCTATTAGGCCATGTTACTTGCAACATCATCACCATCTTCACTACATCATCACCACATAAATGAAAATAAATCTCTGAACCCCACATCAACCTATTACAAATGTTGCAACTTCGTGAACTTTTCAGGGTTTGACCATTAATTTTGAACTGATGTAGCAAGTGACATGACACTTTTATATTTCGGCTAAAATATCATATTCCTGCAGTTATAGAGCATACGCGGCAGCGTTACCTGGATAGAAATATAAAATATTAACGTTCCGACATATAAATAAGCGCCAGAACGTAATAAATTATTTTTAAAAATGTCATGTCACTTGCTACATCAGTTCAAAACTAATGGTCAAACCCTGAAAAGTTTACAGAATTGCTACATTTGTAATAGGGTGATGTGGGATTCAGAGATTTATTTTCATTTATGTGGTGATGATGTAGTGAAGATGGTGATGATGTGACAAGTAACATGGCCTAATAGGGCGATGTGACAAGTGGCATGACCTAATCAGGTCAAAATTATAAGTCAAACTCATAAAAATCGACGTAGTTGCTACATTTGAACCATTTTGTAACTGACGGGTGCTAGATTTGAAACTCAAAATCGTTATTTTATGTTGGGTGAACTTTACTAATACTTGAGTGCTAGATTTGAACCTTAAATCTTTTCATATATGTGGTGATGACGTGGCCTAACTGGGTGACGTGGCCTAATTGGGGTGACATGGCAGGTGACGTGGCATACTCGGGTCAAATTTAACGGTCAAACCCGTCAGAATTGACGGTTTTGCTACATCTGACCCAATTTGTACTTGATCAGTGCTAGATTTGAGCCACCGAATTCACTTTTATGTGGGGTGTACTTTTGGCAATAGTTTAGTGCTAGATTTGACCCTTTACCCTAATCTTTATGATAAAAACAATTATAATATATCATTTATTGTTTTCCTTACTCTCTTTGTGGTTAAATGTAATGAATGTTTGAATATATTATTTCAATGAATATTAAGTTTTATGGCATAATTTTCTTGACTTTCAATTGTTGTAATAAAGGAGTAGTTTCTTTGAACTTTTGTGTTAGATTGATTTACGTTTCTCAATATCCAATATGGATTGAAATGCTGTATTATGCAGCTTTATCTTTTGGCATAAAGATTAAACTGTTCTTTCTTTTTGGATGGCAGATTGGGGACCAAAAATTGACGTGGTAGGGTTTTGCTTCCTTGATCTTGCATCAAACTATGAACCTCCTGAAGACCTCGTAAAATGGCTTGAAGCTGGTGACAAGCCCATTTATATTGGATTTGGCAGCCTGGTGAGTGTCCCTATTATATTTAGAGGTTTTACTCATTAACGTAAAGACATTGTAATCTGTACCATAATACTGGGGATATGATATAACTATTACTGCATTATGAATTAAAACCTTGGCTCCCCCCTTCCCCCCTTTCTTTCTCTGTACAAATACAGACCTAGACTTAGGCTTAAATTAAACATTTCTGTCGCGAACCTAGTCCTATATGGCTGAAGCCTTGTTAGGCCTAGCCTATTTCCATCCCTATCTATGAGTAGAAAATGAGATCATATTTGTCCAGACTTTTATGCTTTTTGTTCATATATTAAGAGAATTGAGGCTTGTTTTACCTCATTGCTTGTCACTGTCACATTCTTATTGCAGCCTGTTGAAGAGCCGGAAAAAATGACTCAAATAATTGTAAATGCACTGGAGAAAACTGGACAAAGGGGCATCATCAATAAAGGATGGGGAGGTCTTGGGAATTGTAAGGATATTGTGCTTTCTTTCTTCTCACATGACAATAGTTTATTTATCTATTGTTGACTAAATATGCTTCTTCCCAGTGGCAGAACCAAAGGATTCAATATACTTGTTGGATAATGTTCCTCATGATTGGCTATTCTTACACTGCAAGGCTGTGGTAAAATTTTCTTGTTTGTATACTCTGATTCAACACATTATGAAAGTAACTTGATATTGCAGAATCACAAACTTTTTCATGGTTGTAATGGGAAAAGGCTTAGAATTCTGTGGCCAAAAAAAAAAGAGAAAACTTAGTATTCCATCACGTTCATTTTGTATTTGGTAATCTTTTCTTAAAATTAGGTGTCTTTAATTTACTTTGAATTATATTTGATCTTTTGTTTGATTTTATCTAATCTAGGTTTTAATTAGTTTTAATAATTACAAATCCCTCCGGTTCTAAATATTGTAACTTGTTTTAAAGGGAATTTTATTTCTAAATGTAAGACCTTGTTCCATTTTATTGTTATATTCGTCATTTTTTTTCCAAACTAATTTGATGAGCTGATATAGAATTTAATATTGCATAGAAGTATTTTATATAAATTATGTCACATATACTATAATGAAGTTATATATTTAGCTTTCTTATCTCCCAAAATTAGACAAATATGTCTTGCATTACGGACAGGTGAATATTATTTGTAATAATTGTACTTAGAACTCTATAAATAGCCCTAAGGTTATTTTGGTTAGACCTGTTTGGTCTATTGAAAATATTGGGAATGTGTTGTCGGTCTCCCAATTTCTCTTGATTTATGCTATTTTATTTATCTTTATAGATAAATAGATATATAATCACATTTTCCATGTGTCTAGGTTTTGTCAAGTTTCTTTTTGTGTATTGGTTTTTTCCAATGAAATCACGCTTAATTTTCATAGGATAAAATAATTTACAAGGGTGATGTGCAGGTGCATCATGGAGGTGCTGGAACAACTGCTGCTGGGTTAAAAGCTGCTGTAAGGAATTTGTAGTTTCTTGGGTTGTTAATATAATATTATTTGGTTATGCTTTCTTCTTATTGTTGTACTTTGTGATAGTGCCCAACTACCATAGTTCCTTTCTTTGGTGATCAACCGTTCTGGGGTGAGAGAGTACATGCCAGAGGAGTTGGTCCTGTGCCTATTCCAGTTGATGAGTTTTCACTGCCGAAGTTAATTGATGCTATAAATTATATGCTAGATTCCCAGGTAAAAAATAAGTTCTCACAACTAGACAATTTCTGCAGTGGGATAGCACGAAAAGCCCAGACTGTGGGATATGCTTCATCTTAAAGATTGTAGAGCTAAAATCTTACTGCTTTGTCAATATCAGTATGCATATTATGTATTCGTCTTGTTAATTAGTAAATATGTGGTTTGTGATGAAAAAGTTCTAAGCTTGCAAGAAGACTCACACCACCATGCATGGTAATGTCAAATTTGTTAATAAGTCTTTGTGTTGCATAAAGAGTATTGAATACGCAAGAATGTCTTACTGCTCTAAATATATGCTTTTGAAATTTATATTGATATGAAGGGGATTTGGACGTTTGGGCTAAAATTTCAAGTAGCAGTTAGCTTGAAAGAAGTTATTTTTCTTGTTTCACATGATAATACTAACGAAGTGTAAGTTCTACTTCATTTAAGTTTCCAAATAGATGTGCAAAGTGTGGAGTGGCTTACCTGTGTCCTACTATTTCAATTGATCCAACACTAGACCTTTCTCATTGAGTTAGGGTAAAATTTTGATACTCCCTCTGGTCCTAAATATAAGACCTAATTGACTTTTTCTGAAAAATCCTTAAAAAGCAAAAATAAGTTAATTATAAATTGATTTACCTAATTTTTTCCCTTAAACTAGTTTATTTTACCTCTAAACTAATGGATAATCTAAAAATATATCAAATATGTCATCATTTAATAACCTATTTTGCAACCTTAATCTCTCCAAAAAAAAGTCAATTAGGTCCTATATTTAGGACCGGAGGGAGTATAATATAGGCAAACCAAACGGTTGCTTCTTAGGGCCTCATAAGAATTATACGATTATCTGTATTGTCCTACTTTGGGTTTGAGTGTGTACAAGAGTTGTTGATGGATCTTGTCCAGCTACCCGAGGATGGATGTGTACCTCATGTATGCATTGCCTATTTTTTTCTTTACTCCTCTGTTTGTTAAAACAAATTTTTTCTAGTTTCAAGTGCATCTCTGGTGGACACCAGTTGCAATGCACAAGTTTGAGACCCTCAATATATGTTTAATTTATCCGATCATGGATGCAGAAGCTCTTCATACTGGGTTTCCATGATTAACTTCTTTACTAGGTTATATTTGTTGATTGGGGTAGTGAGTTGTATGCATACTTCCTGTTAAGAATCTGTGAGTTCTGATAAGCTCTGTTAGTACTGAGGGATGAGATGCTGTGTTAAGCGAACCAATTTGATGAATTTTGTCAAATTTGATCCAGTGCATTCGAGTAAAAGCTAACTGCCATGTATCCTTACGTAAATATAATGCCAGGTAAAGGAGTGTGCAGTAGAACTTGCTAAAGCCATGGAAAATGAAGATGGCGTAGCAGGTGCTGTAAAAGCATTTTTTAAGCAGCTTCCTCGGAAAGAGCCAAAGGCAAAGCCAGAGCCAGAGCCAGGGCCAGGGCCTTCACCGTCAAGTTTGTTCTCTATAAGTAGATGTTTTGGTTGTTCTTGATTTGATGCAAATCATTCAGTGCCCACCTCATTTCATCTCTCGTGTTTTAAATCACGGTATGGATACTACAATCTGAAGATGTGCTCAAGCCGAACCTTTTTTCCCCCTTATCATAAGTTACAAATAACTGTATGCCTCAACAAAATTCAATCTTAGTTTAACGCATGTAATTAATCTAATTCAAGATGTGTGATACTTCTAGCACGAGCAGGTGGCGGATTTTACTTCTACAAGATCAATCTGTACGTCAGACGAGGTTGTTTTTGTCATCTTATGTTTGGGAGAGTGTTCAGGTGTCAAATGGTAGACGAGGTTGTTTTTGTCACCCTGAAGGGTTGTTTGGGAGAGCGTTCAGGCATCAAATGGTGCGATGGAAATCAGAAAACACGTTTGGAATGTTGTCTGTTTGGATTAGTTCATCTCCTATTGAGCTTTTATGGGGAAAGATGGTTAATTTATAAGCCTCAATTTCCGAGAGAGGGGGGATGCTCTGTAATTACTCAATTTTTATCCTTTGGTCATTTTTATTTTCATTATAAGCTTAATTTTCCTTATAAATGTATCACAATATATACATATTGTATGTGTTGTTTCATAAGATTAGTGTTCTTTTAAAATTTTTATATCTAGACTTGATTTTTGAAATGATTATTCATACAGATTTTAGTTTGAAAAAAAATCACTTGCCATTGCCAATCTAAATACAAGCCTTCTAGTTCTTTACGTATCAATAGCCTATCTCATGGTTATTGCATCTGAGAAATAAAGGACTCGTTAAAATTTTGAAATATAGACGGTTGATATTAAATTAAAGTTGTTTTTTTTTAAAAAAAAGGAAAGTTTAGTGGAATAAATAATTGGAGTGAACAAGCATTGTTGAAGGAAAGGGACATGAAAGGAGAGGGGGGGCATGGAAGAAGGAGTGGGCAAATGGAAAGAGGAGGCAGAAGCAGATGATGGCAGAGAATGAATGAGGAGAGAGTAGTTAGGAGTAGCTTAGCCCCATAACCTCCTAATTCAAAGTGAATTGCAGAGCAATGTGTGGTCAGAGAATTTATGGATATGGAAAGAGCCAAAGATGATATGAGAGTCATTTATATTTATATTTTAAGTGGCACAATTGCAGGCCATCCATTTTCATTGGTCTCTTCTGCCGTAATGTTCTTCAATAATCTGACAATCAATGCCCTCTTCTCTTCTGTTTTTTATGCTTCCATCATCAACTTTACCCTCCCTCATCTCCTAAATTTGTGTTTCAGTTCAAAAAAAAAAATCTTCTAAATTTGTACACTTTTCTATAAATTGTGCCTTCTTGGTTCAAAATATAGGGTCACTTATACTGCTTATACCCCCCACCCTACCTTTTTCCTCATTTGATTCTTGGTTTGGATTTTGAACTTTGATTGTTGCGGGTTATTGTCTTTCTTTTCGTTTTAATACAACTCTTTTAAATTTGATCATGATGGTTGTCCAAAAAAAATTGATCATGATTTGTTGCATTGACAGGAACATTCTTCCATATCAGTTATTTATATAAGAATCTTGTGGTTTATAATGTAAGTGACTTGAATAAGGATGGTGATAGATAGTAAAAAATAAATTTGATTGTAGAGTTTATTGTAAAGAATAAGGTAATATTGAAAAATGGCTACATTTCATGACAAATTTAAGATTTTTTAACTATTTTTTGTACACATTAATTAGTTAGAAATGACTTATACTTGAAAGGACATGGAATAGTTAACCCATATAGTGTCATAATCTACCATAAATGCTAATAGTTGATTGTTTTGCAAGCTTATCAAGGATCTTTTGAAAGTTATACATTAATTACTTGTATAAAAATGAAAGTAATACATTAACCATAAAATTCTACCAAAACTACTTATATTTTGAAAAATAAAACATCTAAAATATAACCGAGTACATTATGTAACAGATAAAGAACTCTATTAATTGCAATATAACATGAAATTCTTGTGTAATGTTAGACTAATATGAATCCTCATGTTTTCCAAAATTCCAATAACATACAACTACTTTTCTCCTTGTATTGATGGTCTCTCATATCAATGAAGTGTGTAATCATTAGTTTTAGTCAGAATCTGATTTTTTTAATCATAACGATGTGAAAATATTTAACTTTATCTTGAAAGTAGCAAATGTCCATTTCTCTGATGAGTATGAGTTATAGTAGAAGTTAGTTACCAATGGCGTTATAACCCAATGGAAGGTGAGAGGTTACAAGTTCAATTGCGTTAGTGATTGCCACTTTAATTCAAAAAATTAGTAGTGTTAGTTTTGGTAATTAAAGTTTAAAAAGCAAAGGTATTAAGAAATTGTTAGTGTTATTTCAATTTTTTCACAACTGGAAATGTGGCAAGGCAAGTAGGCAAGTGATACATGGTGTATGGGGAAGAAGAGGAACTTGGAGGGGCAATAATTATGGATAGAAGAAGAAGCCAAAGAAATGGTCATAAAAGGGCGAAGTTGTCAGATACAAGTTGGGAAGTGAGTATACAAATATCTTGCTGCATGTGAAAACAAAGTCGGAATGAACCAAATGTTTGTTAGGGAAACTCAAAATCTCTTATCTCTTCCTCTCTTCCCACTCCCCACTTCCCAAAGCCCATACACGTCTCTCTATTTATTGCTCACACGAGTCTCTTTGTTCACAGTTCCATTGCAACAGCCTTGACCATTTCATCAGCTTGCTTGTCCCCCATATTGAATCTCAGTATTTGGACATGAAAAATGAGGGAGAGATAGTCCCCAAGGTGGTTGGAGAAGAAGAAGAATGTAGAGTTTTCCAATGTCAGTTCTGTTCAAGAAAGTTTTATAGCTCTCAAGCCTTGGGGGGACACCAAAATGCCCACAAAAAGGAGAGAACGGCTGCAAGAAAGGCTAAAAGGGCAGCATTTGAGTATTCATCTTCTGCTTCTTTAGCTTCTTCTCCTGCGTCTCCAATCATTCCCTTTGCACCTCCCAACCATCCAATGACTCTTCTCCATCCTTCCATGTTCCTCGCTTCTCATGCTTCAAATCTTGGTTTTGTCCAAGCCCACCAGATTTTTGAGCACTTTGGACAAAACTTTGGGCCTGCCAATGCTATGTTCTGTGAAGATGTTGTCCAGGATAATTGGCGCAGCAACATATCATTGACTAGAAGCGGCGATCAAGGCATTGGCATAATGAATCATTGCATAGAGAAAGATCAAAATCTTGATTTGACTCTTCATCTTTAGACCTTTTTTCTTTCTTCTTTTGGCCCCCTTTTGGTGCAGAGAATGGGATAAAATAATAATAATGTGTGTTGAAAGGATTTTACCGAGCATGAGTGATTTTCCTGTGTGAAAGACGATGTTGCACTGATTGACAATAACCACATTTCACTGAAAAGTTCTCCAATTAGTTGAAACTAACATGCCATTTTTTCTTATATATCAATCGCTAAACCGCGCTTTTTCTATATCTATCATCGTTATCTCAGTAATTGACTGCTTGAGTTTTGGGGTTTGTGGTTCCCTTCTAACACAAGCATTTCTCCTAGAATAAAGTAGCAGGATCTTACACCACTTGACCAATTATGTGGTGGTTGTAAACATGCTTTTAGTGTATAATTGTTATAGAATAGTATGATGATAAGCAAAGCTAATTAGTACGCAATTGCAATCTTCCATTTATACTAGATTTTGGTATTTATAAGTGCTATCCATAAAAAGAACGAATATAATACTGCAATGTAAGTTTGATATAGAAGAGTTAGCGGGAAAACTGAAAAGCTCTTGGGACTAAAACATAAATGCTTGCTAAAGTATATAGCAAGTGAAATGAATGAATGGAAGGAGGGAGGAGGAAAGTCAAAAGTGTACGTGACGACGAGAAAAAAATGCTTTCATGGTGGGACCGCTGACCTTAGCTTGTTGCAGAGAATGTTGAAGTGAATCTGAATAGCATACCGTTGAAAGTTGAAACACATGTACAGAAGAAATGAAAGAGTATCTATCATAAATGATGTGTATGTGCTCACATTCACCAGCTCAATCAGCCTCACTCATGGCACTGAGTACTTGGTAGCAGTCAGTTTTTTGTTCTTAATAGTACTCATCTTTCAATTTTCAACCAAACTTCAACTCTCTCCTCTCCGTTTACTCAACTTTTACCTCTAGATGCTATAGTGAAATTAGAGATCGTATTATGATCTCTAAAAATTAGAGCTCTTAAAATTAGCCGACTCGACTTCATTCGTAAACTCAAGTGTATTTCTTTTACCAGAAATTTAAAATATTTTCATAAATTAACCTTAATAGACAAAACTTAAGGCATGTTTAGTAGGAGAAGATGGGTGGGGAAAATTTTTGTGATTTAAATTTACAAAAGTTTGAGAAATAAGCTTGAAAGTTCTGAATTAATATCGATTATTCTATTATTTTTCATCTTATCTTTATTTTTAAAAATTCAATTTATAGATTTTTCCCTTACCTTTCCTTCCCTTCAAATCCCTCGTACTAAATTAATCCTAAAGTGTAAATCCTTAAAGTCAAAACATTTTTTAAAATGTTGAGATTTTTATTATTATCATAATTCGTATATAAACACGAAGATCAAGTTGTGCTCTAAACTGAACAAGGCAAATACAAGTCCTTAAGAACACAAAATACATTATTTTTAAAGTCCAAATTTCAAATCCAAAATTAAATATTAATCTTCTCTTCATAGTCCAAAAAAAAATCCTCTCTTCTAAAGTTGGTCCACACTCTTGGAGAAAGAGGTGCGAGGAGTTAATAATCTCACAAACTTCATCTTCATTTCCTTGAATACATTTTTGAGCTTGCTTGTGAATTGTAATAACGTGAAATTTATTATTTTTATAAAAAAAAGTTGCTGGCTCTCGAGGCTGATTAATTAGGATCAGATTTCTAGAAAATGACCAAAATCAAAGAAACAGTACTTTTGATTCTGAGCCCATTGGTTCCGGGCCTGTCCATTTCTTAGCTACAAAGTTGTAACAATATGAGGTTTTGTTAAGCACCACAGTCATTTTACTATTGGCAATCTTAGCTTATTGGAGACAATATATGCCACTAAATGTGGGCATATTTCTCAACAGGAATGCCAACAGTTGTGACATCGTTGGTAACTTGAAGCAATATAAAACAAATCGTGAAGGTCTCACTAAATTTCGTGGGCTCTATTTTATTCTTTTTGTTGTATTCTGTGATTTGGGTTCATTGGGCCTGGAATGACTCTATGCTTTCAAAAGCCCTTTACGTACATCAATTCATCATCATCGGAGGTCCTTTCTCCAATCAACAAAGTTACAAACAGAAGGCCCATACAATACGTCATCTTGAAGCAGCCATATACTATTCATCATAGTGTTTCCCTGGCTCTAATTTAAATTGCCTTTATCATAAATATAATATAAATCATTCATTAATTGAAAAGTGAAATGGCAGGGAATTATAGTAGTTCAGAAAGTTAATGTGGGAGATGCATGAAATCTGTGAAATGAAGAAGCATGCATGCAGGTGCAGATATATGATGGAAACCCAATTGATTAATTAAAAAAACATAAAAAAGGGATTTGGATAGAATGAAGTATCACATGGAATGTAATGAAAAAAAATGAATATAATGGATAAAACAATCATATGAATGGATGAATGAATGAACTGTTAGGTGGCAAAAGCTGGCATTTGTCTTTGTGGCCATATTATATTCCTCAGCGTTACAGCAAATTTCCCACTCATCCTCACATGTTCTTCTTCTCATTTTCAATCATTCATTCCATACTATCTGTCTTCTTTAATTCTTTCCTAATTATACGAGCCCTTCATAATGTGCGTGTGTGTGTGTGCCCTCCTCCATCAAATCTCCCTTTTCTTTTTTTTCCTATCTATTTATAATATGGATACATTATTAATGTGTATGCACAATTCTCTCGAGTCATGAACGTCAAATATATAGTATTAATTTGTATGTGCTATTGTATTTGTACCAACAAATTGATGGATGATGATTTAGTAATCCTTAAAGAAAAGGGACTTAAATCATGAGCCTAATGCCACGGCAATGACAGTGCCTGCTGTTTGAATTCTCCTTCTTAATTAATTTCATTCCTCCCTAATATATGATTCAAAAGAGAGCTATAAGCTCCTCCATTTGCGCCCACATTCTAAAAATGCTAATGATTGGTTGTCATATGAGTGCTTTGCATGTCTTGTTTTAATTAACACAATTGACTTATTGTACTACTATTCTATTCATACTCTAACGTACAAAGTTTTTCTTTCATTCTTCGATCAAATGCGCTACTAAGATACACATGGCATCAGGCCATATAGTTCATGTACTCAATGACCTCTCGAAATTCTTTCATTTTCCCTTTAACAAATACATGCATGTGCTTTAATTTACTTCTTTTATCAGTCATTTTTCTTAAGAAATTATGTGTGTATCATCTTCTTATTTTACGCAGACAAAAGGTTCTCTCTGCCCATAGTACATTTTAAATTGTGGAGGATATTGTATTTATATATGTAACGATATGCATATCCTTAAAATAACTCTGGGGCCAACTTCGAATTGACACATATGCATATATACATTCTGAGCATAACTAGCAATAATTAATTGAAATGCACAGAACAAATAAAAAGCACATTATTAGAATGGCATATAATCGAATAACCTGATTCTAAAGCAAGCGACACTATGGTAAAAAAAAAAAGCAAGACACAATAATGGAATTAACAAAACAATATACATGCATACACTTTCATCCTTAAACCTCAATGGAACTAACTTCGTCAATAAGCAAGTGAAATAATATATCCAAGCACATACACAACAACATAACATCAAATTAAGTTACATTATGAAGGATTAGCCTATTTCGTCCAAATTTAATTCTCTTGATTGTGCACCCTGCTTTTTCACATTATATGTAGGTATAGACAGAATATATGCCGTACCGTTTATAAGTATGCACAACATTTCCGGAGGGAAGCACCCAAGTTAAGTGTATTGTTTATCAACTAATCGTCACCGCGGATTGTGAACTTTTTTTATTGTCTCTTTTTAAAATTTATATACCTAACTATATCATATTACAAATGCGTATTAAATATAATATTCATAATTAAGCATATTTCTTTAGAGGAAGGACTTCTTATAATTATGAATAAATATGTACACCAACTGAAAATATTATGAGCTTTGAAAGAAATTGAACGTAATTGTTTATATTGTTTACTTTATTTTATTCTTAATTAGCTAAGTCAAAATTATTGTTTATGCTCTGGATTCTTGAGCTTAATTAATTAAATGATTAATATTGTCTTTATTCGCATGTGAAAACGTTAGGACTCCAACTAACATGTGGGAGATTGCTTGTTCACATGTTAAAATTAAACTATGGAGCTGCTGTTTTGCAATAAAAGTAAAATGATTTATATATATTGATTTGCAAGCATATACTATAATCTCTAATTCTTCAGCTTTATCAACAAAAAAATTAATTAAATTGATTGTTTGGTTAATCTCTTTCCAATCCAAAGTTTCCGTAAGAAATTAAAGGATCTTCCAGTCATGACATGCAATGGTGTCTACAAAGTCTACAACTCATACTACATTTCTTAAGTTGATAAAAAAAATACTACATTTCTTAAGTGATCAGTAAAAAAGCAGAGTTATGAGTTGTGTTAATTAAGGATAAAGCAATTAATTAACATTGCCTATCAGCAGCTTAATATCTAAGGCATTGATTGCAACTATTGATCCGCATTATATATGTTTTGAACTAGTTTTCCTTAAAATAATCCAGACAAAATCGTAGAGATGTGGCGTGTAAACTGTAAAGTGAATTAGGATTATAATAAATAGTAGAATATTGTAAGTAAAGAACATATTGCACCTGGAGGTGAGGAAAACGATGGACCAGAAACGCCCATAAATATGTCACCTTACGTTAGTGTTCGATTTTTTTGGTTGCATTTTCTTTCATAGGCTCTTATTAGGAGGGTCAATATTGTTCTTGCACTTAATTTCTTCTATATTAATTAATATGAATGACTCAAAAAAGACACATTACACAACTTTCTATAATTACTTATTTACATAGAATATTGAGAAAACCTATTTACATAAAACATCAAAACTTATTAAACCAACTATTAATATTTGCTTCTATAATTAAGGGATACTTATAAAATATGATGGCATCTACTATATATGTTTAATTTGAATTTCCTGCACTAGGTAGATAATATGCATGCTAACATGTCGTGATCAGTCATGACTACTTATTACCCAATCCATTCCTAAATATAAAATGTATTTACCTAATTTAATCATATCAATGATATATATGATGTTATTATAATTGATTTAAATTACATGATATTACCAAATTAAAAGAGCTCTTATTACTTTTATTTTATTCTCACTCACTCCGTATAAATTGGAATAATTTGTGGAAAAAAAATTAATATGTATGATACAGTTCATGTCCCACAAATAGGTAAACTAAAAATAATTAATATAAATTAATTGGTTAATTTAAGAATTGTAGTGCAAGTATTCGAAAGCAAAAATTAAACTTAAATCATGGGAGGGCAATCAATGGGCTATAAGTAATTAACTATGAGAATCAAGCTGAGCCATTATATTGTTTATTTCTTTGATTACAAATAAAAGAATTATTATTTATTAGTAGCTCCCATGTGGGGTAAATCTTTACATGTCTGTTTATTTGTGGCTTATGGCAATTCTTTACTAACATTACTCCAACACAAGTCCTGTAGATATGACATATCCAAATCAAGCTTCAACTCAAAAAGAAATTTATCGATTTTTTTTTTTTTGCTGGTGATAAATTTTAAGGTTTCGTCATTTTGTTGCAAATGGCAAGCATAGTTACTTATGGTGACAATTAAAGGTTATATTAGCAATAGGGAGACACCCAATTTGATCATGAGTTAGGAGTCATGCCACAAAAGGCTATATATATATATATATATATATATATATATATATATATATATATATATATATATATATATATATATATTAGCTAACTAATCAAAATACTAATAATCTCTTGATGAATAGAGACAAAAATTCCATCAGGCTATTGATTACATAACGTGTATGAGGTGGATGATTAAATGACATAACATATGCGAAGTTTAATCAACTTAAGGGTCAAAATTAATTATCTCCCTAAGCTTTACTGTTTGAATTTGTGAGGATAATAAATGCATGTGTTTTAATTTCCCCCTAAATAAATGACCTTGTCCCAAATTTTTTATTTCATCTTTTTCATAGTTACTCTCTTTCTTATTTTTTATAAATAAGGGCATTTTTTGAAATAAAATTATGACTACTGCATATTTATTGCTCTTTAACTAATTTTAACAATTTTTAGGAATTCGTGATTCAATTAAAGATTTAAAACCACTTTATAAGTTAATAATTTTTTTAGTTTTTAAAGAAATAAGTTAATTATTTGAAACTTATACTCCCTTCGGTCCCTAATGTAAGAGCTAGCCGCCAAAAAAACGCTTCTTAAGAAAACATGTGAATGTTAGTTGGATGTCTGAAGTTAATGCTTCTTTTCCAAAATTGCCCATATTTATTATGATACTTTTAAGAGAGAGAAATACATAACCATTAATAAATATGAAAGAGAGTTAGGGGTAAAGTAGGAAAAAATGCATTAAATGAGGAGAGAATGTTAGGTGAGTTCTTACATTAGGGACCAAAACCATTCAAATTTTGGGCTCTTACATTAGGGATCGGAGGGAGTATTTTAGAATGAATGCAGTAATACTAATTCATTTCTAACCCAGTTTCCCAATTCTCAACCACATAATTAATGTGAATACGAAGTCCAACTGGACACGCACACATATATGATTAATATAAACATATAAATTAAATCTTTGAAGCTTGAAGAAACATATAACATGTAAAATCTTCCACTCTTAATCTGACGACATAAATTAAATCATTATTGATGTTTGTAATTTGTGTGTTGATATTAATTTAGAGCACACCCTTTATAATTTGTTACTAACTATATTATTAATGCACCTAGCTAGATTTGTTTTAAATAGGAAAAATACAACTACCTGTAATAGTGCCGTGAAACATGCATAAGTCATGGCCTGAACTTAAGGGAGTTATGCATAAGTGGCCCTTGGGTTTATATTACTTAATTACTTGAGATAAAGAATAATGGAATCATTGTTAGAGGATCATTAATTAAGTGATGAATGGAATTGCATGCTGATCATATAAAGAAAACTTTGAAGGCATAAGAAGTTTATTAATAAAATAATGATAGATGGTCGTGTTAATTAGCGAGTACTACATAATATCATATATGTGGCATGTATATGTATATAAAATTTGACTTTCATATAGCTATGCCAATTCGATTATAAATATAAGATCAGTTTTGATATTTAATTTTATTCTAATTATAATATCATTATCCACTTTGTCTTATATATATATCCTATTAAATTTCCCCAAGCAACCCTCTATGTCTACTCACTTTAGACTTTACAGATAAATCACTTATGAGACCACTTTTGATTTTTGATTTAAGGGTATTTTTGGAATAGCAGGCAATATTAATTAATTTAAATAATTTACTTAATTTTTCTAAAAAAGTGAAAGTGATCTCATAATTACTAAGAGGGAATAATTTGATTTATTTGTAAAGGATATGGACAAAGATCGAAAAGGGTGAGTTCGTTATTTGAAGATGAGATCGTATAAGTCATAACTCACAAGACATATGATGATCTTCATCCATAATTATGCGCAAAACTTTAGGACGCACAATTTCATATACGCCTGATTATTGGGATTCTTCATTTTTCTTTTATATAATTGCAATGCAACTGGATGGGAGTGGTTATATCAAATATTGTGTGGTTAAATAGAACATGATTACACACACGTATATAGAGACTAATAAGTTACATATAAGTTAATGAAACAAATCCCTAGCAGGATGTTAGCAAAAAATATGAAAAGTGAATTAAACATAAAATAGTAATGGGAAACGACTAAGGAGACCCAAATGTAAGCGAAGAACAATGCATGTGGGTGGGCACTAATATTACATGCCAACACCGATGTGGTAGTTGAAATTAACAAGGGGTAATTAATTACAGGTCCCCCACAAGGGAGTTAATACTGGAAAAGTCCCAAAAGTTGAAAATATTAATGCAGGGTCCCAAGGGACCTCACATTAATATATTTGAAAAGTGAAAAGACAGTTTTGCCCCTAGCATTAAAAAAAATTTACTTCCTCCCTCACCCACCCCCTCCCCCTCCTCCTCCCTCCCCCACCCTCTCCCCCCTCCCAGCGCCCCCCACCCTCCCTCCCACCCCCACCAGCCTCCCCCCCTCCAGCCCCACCCTCCCTAGCGCCCCCCCTCCCCCACCCACCCCCTCCCCCTCCAGCCGCCCCCCACCCTCCCCCCTCCCCGCCAGCCGCCCCCCACCCTCCCCCCCTCCCCCTCCAGCCGCCCCCCACCCTCCCCCCTCCCCTCCAGCCGCCCCCCCACCCTCCCCCTCAAGCCCGCCCCCCCTCGAGCCCGCCCACCCTCCCCCCTCCCCCATCGAGCCCGCCCCCCCCACCCCCCTCCCCCCTTGAGCCCGCCCCCCACCTCTAACCTCCTCCCTCCACGCCCCCACCCCCCCTCCAGCTCGCGAGCTGGAATGGGGCTGGGGGGCGTGGAGGGAGGAGGTTAGGGGTGGGGGGCGGGCTCAAGGGGGGAGGGGGGTGGGGGGGGCGGGCTCGATGGGGGAGGGGGGGTGGGGGGGCGAGCTCGATGGGGGAGGGGGGTGGGGGGGCGGGCTCGAGGGGGGGGAGGGTGGGGGGCGGCTGGAGGGGAGGGGGGAGGGTGGGGGGCGGCTGGAGGGGGAGGGGGGAGGGTGGGGGGCGGCTGGCGGGGAGGGGGGAGGGTGGGGGGCGGCTGGCGGGGAGGGGGTGGGTGGGGGAGGGTGGGGTGGGGGAGGGGGGGCGCTGGGGAGGGTGGGGCTGGAGGGGGGGAGGCTGGTGGGGGTGGGAGGGAGGGTGGGGGGCGCTGGGAGGGGGGGAGGGAGGAGGAGGGGGGAGGGGGTGGGTGAGGGAGGAAGTAAATTTTTTTTAAGACTAGGGGCAAAACTGTCTTTTCA
This sequence comes from Mimosa pudica, assembly GCA_029929735.1. Classification (NCBI taxonomy): domain Eukaryota; kingdom Viridiplantae; phylum Streptophyta; class Magnoliopsida; order Fabales; family Fabaceae; genus Mimosa; species Mimosa pudica. The sequence continues at coordinate 209,192 of JAKELP010000045.1, forward strand.
CTTTTCATATATATTAATGTGAGGTCCCTTGGGACCCTGCATTAATATTTTCAACTTTTGGGACTTTTCCAGTATTAACTCCCTTGTGGGGGATCTGTAATTAAATTATCGAATGAATCACCATCTTTGGGTCAAACCTAATTCCAACTCTTCACTCATTGGTTCTCCCTCACATTATCATACCTATAGACGTGAAAGACTGCATTGCTTCCTCCCAACCCATCACATTTATTCGAGTTACACCTATGTACATACTAATTAAATGTTTAGTTATTACTACATTATTATTCTCAGGTACTCATCGATCATTCTATTCGTCTAGTTTATTTCAGGCCCACATTATATTGTCAGAAAACGGCCCTCTCGTTTCAAGATTTTTTTGCCTTAAAAAACAGATGTTCATCGATATAAGATCTCTAAAAAAATGATGATTGAGTGAAAATTTAATAGATGTTGGCAATCAATTAGATTTTAAAAGTTAAAAAATAAATTAAAAGAATATATAGTTTTTGGAATGAAGATGAAACGAGGCATAAAACTGAAGGCACCGGAGTATATTATAGTACTACCTCCGGTCCTAAATATAGGATCTAGATAACTTTTTTTTGGAGAGGTTAAGGTTGCAAAATAGTGTATTAAATGATGACATATTTGATATTTTTTTAGATTATCTATTAGTTTATAAGTAAAATAAACTAGTTTAAGGGAAAAAATTAGATAAATCAATTTATAATTAACTTATTTTGCTGTTTTTTAGGATTTTTCAAAAAAGTCAATTAGGTCTTATATTTAGGACCGGAGGGAGTATATTATAGAAAAATCACGATGGTTGATATGTATGAGTCGGTGAGAAGCATATATATTACTCCATCCGGCCCTAATATAAGAGTCAAATTTTGAATAGTTTTATCCTAATATAAGAGTCAATCTCATATTCTCTCCTCATTTAATGTGTTTTTTCCTACTTTACCCCTAATTCTCTTTCAAATTTATTAATGTTTATGTATCTCTCTCTTAAAAGTATCATAATAAATATGAGCAATATTGGAAAAGAAACATTAACTCCAGACACCCAACTAACATTTACATGTTTTCTTAAGAAGCGTTTTTTGACGGCTAGCTCTTATATTAGGGACCAGTGGGAGTATTAATTAGGCAAACGAAAGCGCTTGAAAATGAAGAACTTGAAGAGGACAAGAAGCATAAATGAAGCAAGTTGGTGTTACACGTTCATTCCAAACATGCATGTTGCTCGTGTAATTTATTTAATATATTGCTTAATACATTGGGGATTCTTCATTTTAATGTGACCAACACTAAAGTAATTAACCATTTCTTTTACTTGGCCAAAATCTGATCACAAGCCCCACCGCTTAACTTTCTACATCTCATCATTGATGTCTAAAATTAAAAAGCAACAAAAAGCGCTCACCCTGATCATTTTAGTGAAATTGTATTATTGATGATAGCAAAGTAGTAAACAAAATAAATTACCATGATTTAACTGCCTCACTCGTAATTAATGAGGCTTTTGTTTAGCTAATATAAAGGCGTTGTTACCTTGATAAAATGTGATGTGTGTACGTGAGAGTGCTCATCACTCTTTTGAAGCTGATGCTTTTCGTGTACATATCGAAAACCCCCTCTTTTTAAAACTTAAAACACTCTTTTATTTTTCTAGGAAAAAATGCAGACCCACCTAGAAATCCTCATTCCCTAGTTATATACTACTAGATGAGATTCCACATCATTAAATCAACTCACACAACATCCATACATATCATAACAAGTAAACGATACCAAGTTAATGTTCATAAAAATTCTAAATTTAACTCTCTAAATTAATAATGAATTAAAAGTTGCATTTTTCAAAACATCTTTTCGTCATCATAACTCTCACAACATCTTTAAGAGGACTCATAACAAACACTGAAACTAGTTTTTTTTTTTTTTGAACTGAAAGACTGAAACTAGTTTTACAGAACGGTTTAGTGTCATTACGTACAGCACCCTTACCAATATTCATTACATGGAAGAATATAATGAAACTGGAAAGTTTGATTTGTTAGTTAAATCGTCTAATTATTTGCTTTCATCCAGCAAGAGTCACACTGGGAATTAAACTCGTGCCATAAGTACTTGGCTAGCTAGTTGTCACTTCTGCTTTAGTGTGGATGGTGACCATTCTATCTTTTTTTAGCAGCTTCTTTCACAATAAAGGTTTTCATGATTGAAAAGGGATTTCTTTGAGTCTCGTGTTATACTCAACCAATCAATCCCAGAAATTATGTTTTCTTTTTTTTAAAAAAAGAAAGAAAGAAAAGAATTAGAGTCAAAATTGTAGAAATTATACACACGCACGAACTCTTTCATCCCTAAGGATATATGATGTATCGTAATTGTGACTTTGTTTATAAATATATGACACCTTTATTATATTCCTGAATTTTCTCAAATTAATTACTTGGGAAAATGACAAAAAAATTACACTTGAATTTGAGTTGGACAAAATGGGGTCTCCAATTCCAGCTTGGACAAATAAGAGATAGTCCCCAATTTGTGCTAAATGAAATTTGTGACTTTATGCCAAAACGTATAGTGAATGACGATTTCTAAAGTAGTTAACAGCGATGCTTGAGTAGTTAATGGATAACTACTCATGTATCGCAGTTAACTACCCAAGTATCGCTATTAACTACCACTCTCAATAACTATTCAAGTATCGCTATTAGATACTTTAGAAATCATCTTTTACTACGTTTTTGGCACAAAGTCACAAATTTCATTTAGGACAAATTGGGGACTATCCCTTATTTGTCAAAGTTGGAATTGGAGACCCCATTTTGTCCAACTCAAATTCAAGTGTCATTTTTTTGTCATTTCCCCAAATTACTTCTATGGATACTTTTCAATAATAAACAAGTAATAGAAAGAGAATAAAAATAAATGTGTGTTTGGGGTGTTTTTGATAATAATATATGATTTTCAATTAATTTAAATAGCATCTTTAATTAGTCTAATCAAATTATGTAAATATTATATTCCATCTGTTCCTCAATACAAGATCACTTTCAAATTTCAATTTGTTCATATATATAAGATCACTTTTTAATTTTTCCCAATTTTTTCTTAAATTAACCATAATAATGTTTATCTATAATAACAAGTAAGAGGGGGGAGTGATGATAAAATATATGCATGGTCAGGATGATAAATTGGTAATTTCACGTGTTAATAATTAATGAACTAATCTAATCAAATTATGGAAAGTAGTGATATTATATTTAAGAATAGAGTGATGCATAGAGTAGAAAGTCTTTTTCCCTCCGGTCCTAAATTAAAATAGGTTAAAATCATATTTTTTAAAAAACATTTTAATTATCTTCTTCAATTCCCTCCCTTTCCTCTTTTACTTAATTATTGTTCAAGGAGTATTGAGAGGGAAGATAAAAAAGTTGACAGAAATCAGAAAAAGATTCTATATTCAAAATCAATATCAATCCGTTAGACAGGCCATATGCCTATATGTCAAGAAAATAGAGAGTATGCTTTTAATAATATGGATATTATATATTAATGATGTCTTATGTTAATTAATTATATTGTTGAAGTTGAAACATAAAGTGCACTCAAATAAATCAGAAGAGCCAAAGCTCACAATTGTAGATGAGTAGTAGACAATTGTAGATGAGTAGTAGCTGCCCCAGAGTCACACATATTGATATGTCGATCGAGGTCTCAAATTTGTTGAACCTGACTTTGACACATAGGTATTCGTTAAAATTGATTTTAGTAATAAAATAAGGTTACCACGATACTATATCTATCAATATAATATCATAGCATTATTCTGACATGTTTACAGTGGATGAGTAGTTTGATTTAATATTATAGACCCGTTTTTATGAGTTACCTCCATCATATATAGTGATGATGATTACGTAAAGAAATCAGATTAATAAATGGAAATTCAATTCCTCCCCTCATAAATATATAATATAATACATACATATTCCCACTCTCCCTCTCTCTTATTCACTATATTGCATCATATCATCAATCATCAATGGGAATAATTTAGATATTTCAGTCCAAAAAAAATAATTTAGAGATAAGAAGCATTAGGAGAAATTATAATTCGGTCCTATATATAAGATAAGAAAGAGTATATGAGTATAGTTAAAACTAAAAATTATAAATTCAATAACCGGAAATACATACTTCTTTCCGTCTTATATAAAAGATTGACCAGGTTGATTTTTTCTTTTAAAAAATTGAGGATGAAAATTTATCTCCTTAAATTAAATATGTTTATCATTTTTCTCTCAAAATTTTAAATTGAATAAATGGAATATTTATAATGGGATTGTTCGGAACTTTGAATGCGTAATTATTAAGATGTTGTAATTAAAATGTGGAACTTTTGATTAAAAAAAGTAGAATTGGGCTAAATTAATAAGTGTTGAAGATTCTGGCAAAAAAAAAAAAGTGTTGAAGATGGTTGTGAAGGGACAATGAAGGGGAATATAGACTTGTCCTTATGAAAAGAGTCTAAAATTTAAATGGATTTCATTCAAAATATTATAATCCGCCTTACATCATATATACAATTTTTTTTCATATTTTGTACATACTTATTTAACAATACACTCTTTCTTTCATATAGAACACTCATTAATACTTTTAGTTATATTTTTCTCTTATATAATCATAAGTAAGGATATTACAACAATAACAAAGTCTTAATCTCATTAGGTGGGCCCAGGTTAGATATATAGATCCATATTCATGAGATTCCATGTTAATTATTTGTGTCTAACACAACCCTACCTCCTCTTTTACCCTGATTTCAAACGGTCTATAAATATAGGAGGAGTTATAGAAATAAAGGTAATATTGAAAAATAAATTATATATGATAAAACATATTTATAATTAATATTTTATGGCTTTATTAAGAAACACAATTTGGTTGGTGGGGTGAGGACCCGATGGAGTGAGTATATGGTTAGAGGGGAGGGTAGGGCCATATAATAAGTGGAGCCGGAATCCAGGTGGCATAATAGGAGGAAGCTAAGGGAATGAATGGTGAGTTGGCTATAAAAGGGAAGTGCATTGGCTTCATCATCCTCTCCCATTCCTCTCTTACTCACTCTCTCTTCTTCATAGCTCCATACAGACACATAGCATCAGACACAATGCACATCTCTCTCTTCTTCGCCCTCTCCTCTCTCTTTCTTCCCCTCCTTTTCCCTCCCTCCCTCTCCCATGCCTCCCTTCTTCCAAGGTACTAGCTACTACTTCTTCTTCTACTTTTTCCTTCTTCCATATATCTCATTATTCTACATTATTAAGTTCTCCTTCATCATTTCCGACCCTACCAACATTACTATGCTTTCATTTCAAACTCTTCCAGATTTAGCTCTCTGTGTGTGTGTATATATATATTCACACCAACATTTTCATTTATTTGCATGCAATCTTATTTATTCACTACTTCAGATCCGATCTGCAACATCTTACTCCTTAATTTCCTCTCACGTCAATTACTTTAATTATACTTTTCATGCCACTTCTCGATCAGCTCGCAAGAGTTGTAAGGTGTCAGTGTGCACCATGAGATCACCACCAATTATATTTACCATTTTATTATAATTCTCACAATCTGTTTTTCACTCTCAATCTCCAACAGATCGATCTTTGCTTTCATCGGCTATTCCGGACTTTAATTTCGTACTTAAATTTATTCTTGCGCTGCCTTTTTTCAGGTTCAATGACTCTTCCAATGAGCATGCAGTTAAAAATCCTGAGGAGATAGCCTCTATGGTTAATATGTACGTCATCTCTCTCTCTCTCTCTTTCACACTACATTTTTTTCTGGTCTGTACGAATATTTAATCTCACGTGGCATGTGAGGGGTGCATTAGTTTATGTTTGTCTCGGGCTTCGAGCAGGCGACTCACATGGCCTTTATTTCTAGCAAGACCAATACTTTATCACCAATCAAACCACTTGCATTTCATGATCTAGAAACTCATCATATAATTTGGATTAGAAGCTCATCCCTCATACTCCTCCGGTCCTATTTATAAGTCATCAACCGCCCAAATTGTACATACCAAGGAAAAGAGTTAAATGGAAGTTACATTATTAAATTTGTCTTATTTCTTTTGTCTTTTTCATTTTTGCCCCTCTCACCTTTATCACTATGGCCCACTACTTTTTTCTCTCTCTTCATCAATCTTCTATCTTTATGAGTATAAATGTGCATTTTTCATCTTCTCTCTCTTCTCATTTTCCAATGTTCATTTTCCAATGATAAGGGTATATTGGGAAAACTTTAATAAATGAGTTAGTTAATGGTAGTTGGTGACTTATATTTAGGACCAAAATTTAGAGGCGGTTGGTGACTTATAAATAGGACCAGAGGGAGTACCATACATGATCTTTCTTCTTTAATTTGTTTTTGTCGTTTACGTACTGCCATAAAAACCGATCCAAGGTGGTCAATGAGAGTTTGAGTAAATAATGCAGGGTGCTATTTTTTCATCTCCCATGGCTTTGCCAAGAAGTTACTCCTGTTCCAATAAAATTTTATCATTGCCATTTCCCAGAGATTCAATCCACATTAGCATGCACAAGGCACTAGGTGTCAAGTGTGAACCCCACACTAATTATAATTATAACTAACAAAATGGGTGAGGAGGAGTAGAAGTACTATTGCTTTTCCACATGGCATAGAAAGGGAAAGAATCACATCTAATCTATCTCATAATAATTGCTTTAATTCATATCTCACGTTCTCAAGTCACCTTTCAAGACTCAAAGGAATCAAAACCACCATGTTCTGTGCAGATGAGATCTCTCCAAAAGTTATAGCCTCTCTATTCTATTTGCCAGCTCCTTCACCACATGCTTCTGTCGCCTGATCCACCTCTCCCGCTTTTAATTAATCTCTTCTCCATCTTTTCCCCTTATTTTCAACTATGGATTACACACATATGTACTTAATTAATATTTTATATACCCTATTATATATATATATATATATATATATATATATATATATATATATTAGTATCAATTGTGGACAACATATATATAATATGGAAAGCCTTTTGCCTTCCATAGCTAATTTATTTGAAAGTCCCTTCCTTCTATTGGTTTCCTAATGTAGAGAGACATGGGATAGGAATTCATGCATGAACGTACGCTTTGCCTTTCTCTTTCTAACGATATATATCTCCAGCCTGCAGATACGTTTCTTGTTTTAAAAACGTACCAACATGTCATTCATTTGAAGAAAAATGTGGATCAGAGCATCGAATTTGTCTCCTTCCAACATTATTCATTTTTCCCAATAAAATATCCTCACATTGTTTAACGCAAAAAGCTGGATTATTAAACCAAACTTCCACTGTTTTAATGAAATCTACAATGAGTTATTAGAGGATCTCCACGGACACCCCAAGAAGGAGGTGAGGCAGAATCATCATTCATCAGATATAGCCATTGCCTTCTTTCCTCTGTTCCAAGACGTCACAATTAAATCACCAATGCACAAATATAGTTTGCTCCTCTATCTTATGATGAGTATATTTGACTCTACTCATGATCAACATTTTTTTGGTCAAATCAATCCTTTACTAAATATAGGAGATATTGGCCGGGTGATTTAAACTTGTTCTTAAATATAAGATTTCTTTATACACATTTTCCACCAATTATCTCTATTAATATTTCTCAATATTAAACAAGAAATAGAGGGAGTACAATAATAATTAAAAGAATGTAGTCAAGATAGTGTTTTGGCATTATGACATAATTTTAACTAATTTAACTAACATTTTAAATACAATACAATACAATGGTGTTGAAACAACATGCAGGAGCATAAGGAACCATACAGAGAGAAGGAATCTGGGGTACTTCTCATGCGGGACAGGCAATCCAATCGACGACTGCTGGCGGTGTGACCGGAACTGGCAGCGCCACCGCAAGCAGCTGGCAAGCTGCGCCATAGGCTTCGGCCGTAACGCCGTGGGAGGCAGAGACGGCAAGTACTACGTTGTCACCGACCCCTCCGACGACGACGCCGTCAACCCAAGGCCAGGCACCCTCCGCTACGCCGTCATCCAAGACGAGCCCCTATGGATCATCTTCAAGAGAGACATGGTCATCACTCTCAAGCAAGAGCTCTTGATGAACAGCTTCAAGACCATTGACGCCAGAGGAGTCAACGTCCACATTGCCTATGGTGCATGCATTACCATCCAATATGTCACTAATGTCATCATACATGGCCTCCATATTCATGACTGTAAGCAGACTGGGAATGCCATGGTTCGTAGCTCCCCATCTCATTATGGGTGGAGGACTTTGGCTGATGGAGATGGCATATCCTTGTTTGGGGCCAGCCATGTTTGGCTTGACCATAACTCACTTTCTAACTGTGCTGATGGTCTTATTGATGCTATCATGGGTTCCACTGCCATTACCATTTCTAACAATTACTTCACTCATCATAATGAGGTCATGCTTTTGGGTCACAGTGACACTTACGTGAGGGATAAGCAGATGCAGGTCACCATTGCCTACAACCATTTTGGGGAGGGCCTTATTCAGAGAATGCCAAGGTAATTATTCAATATCATGTCCATCACTTCTTGTTGTGGAATATAATGGTGTCTATTATATTTGATGTTTTGTTAGCGTGTGAGCTTAAATTTTAACTAACAATGGAGGAATTGGGGGTTATGAAAATGCAGGTGCAGGCATGGGTATTTCCATGTGGTAAACAATGACTACACCCACTGGGAAATGTATGCAATTGGTGGTAGTGCAGATCCCACCATTAACAGCCAGGGAAATCGATACCTTGCCCCTCAGAACGCTTTTGCTAAGGAGGTAATTAAGTTACACTCATGGAGTACTGAATTGATGTTTATGTGTGAAAATGACTGTTTTCCTTTTATCTGGAACCTTACAAGTGCGAAAAATATAATGATGTTGACAGGTGACAAAGAGAGTTGAAACGGATCAAGGAGTATGGAAAAGTTGGAATTGGAGGTCAGAAGGAGACCTTTTGTTGAATGGTGCCTTCTTCACTTCATCAGGTGCTGGCTCTGGAGCTAGCTATGCCAGAGCTTCAAGTTTATCTGCCAAACCATCTTCTTTGATTGGTACCCTCACCTCTGGTGCCGGTGTTCTTAGCTGCCAGAAGGGTGCTATGTGTTAATAACAAAAACCTCACCTAAACAAACATAGAATAATTGATCAAAGATAAAGGAGACAAAGGAAAGGAAGAAAGTAAAGTTCTAAACCTTTCTTCCCCTCGTTTATTGCTTTTTTAGGTGTCTTAAGTGAGTTTGCAACCATTTTGATCATATCTGTCTCCATTTTGATACTGTAAATGGGGAATGGAAGGCTGTACATTTCTTTTAGTGTGTCAAATTTGTCATCGATTTGATAGCAATGATTGCATAGAAGAGGCCATGATTCATTGCTTCACTCACTGAAGTGAAGGGTTGCTCCCTTAATTTTAGAAGGAATTCAAAAATCTACTCTCATCACTGCCCTCTTAGTCTATTTCGTCCCTCAATTATATATAGTCTGATCTTGTCTACTTGATCCCTGAACAACGTCTGTAAGCCATTTATTTTAGAGAACACTTGGTTTGTCCCAAATGAATGGCAAAAAGTCAGAAAAGAATGTAATATTGATGATTTTATTATTGAAAGTATTTGTTTGAGTCAGAATTCTCTCCTCTCTCATGAATTGCATTCATCGTGTGCCTTTGTTAATGACATGTTTTTATCTCGTTGAAAAACCAATTTGCATTTCCAGCACATAATAGAATGCCTTATGGCGTTCATATAGTAATCAATATGAATTAATCAATAGCCAATTGTAATATAACATGACTAGATCTCATTGACGTGGTCTTTGATCATACAATAAAGCAAAGTACATGACATTCAAATGCTTCAATCATACTTATCAAGCAAAAGTCAAAGTGCAGCCTGCATAAGAGCACAGAATACTAACTCCAGAAAATGATGTGATTTAAGTCAATGAATCCCTGACAGTTTTGTCTGCCTCATAATCATATACTCAAGTTTCAACTAATCCCTCACCTTGTTTCATATTGATTTCAACGTTCACAGAGCGTATACCGTTTTAAGAAGACGTGGACACAACTTCAGTATAATTGATCCTTGTAGCATTGCAAGTGTATTACAATTTTTCCTTTCTATAATTGCATTCTCTAAAAGAAAAATTTGACAATCATCCACCAGAAATAGGGGCTAATGACACATTATGAATAAGACTGGAATTTGTTGAACACACACTGATACACAAAAGCTCAAAATGGGGTACCACTTCCACTTCTAGTTTCTGCAGGGCTGTACAAAGCAGACCGGTTTCTTGGTCTGTTCTCCTCCAGTTGCCTTACAACTTCCTCCATGCTAGGTCTAACTGAAGCCACAGGGGCACAACAACCCATTGCTAGCTTCAAAGCCTGAATCAACCCTTCTTCCATTGGACTTCTTATCCCTCTCAATATCTCCACATCAAACACCTCCATTGTGGTCTCCTCCAAAACCGCCACTTTCACCATAGAAGGCAAATCCACATACTCACTTCCTCTACCAGCTTTTCCAGGTTTCTTCCCAATCAGAATTTCCAACAGTAATATTCCAAATGCATAGACATCAGTTCTTGAATTGCATTTATTCATCTTTTGAAGCTCCGGAGCCTTATAGCCCTCAGACTTAGCAATTGCCACCATTTCATCTGCTACCGCTGGAACCAATAGCTTATCAAGCCCAAACTCAGTGAGCCTGGCAACAAAGAAATCGTCTACAAAAATGTTCTTTGACCTGACACTTCCATGAGTAATTGGAGAGTCAAGTCCTGTGTGAAGATATGCAAGCCCTCTAGCTATACCCAATGCAATCTTGTGTCGCCTAGCCCAGTTCAACACTGGTTTTCCTGCTTTAGTTTCTGTTAAAAGCCAACATTACAACAGAGGGATCAATTGCAAGCTATATAAAGACTTCAAATCAAATTCCCTTGATATCAAAAGTCTAAAAAAGTAAAATATAAAATGAAAAGATATTTTATTTAGAGATAAGTTCTTGCTACTGTCTTCAACTCGAGACATAACAGAGCTGCCAATAGGCCTCATGAACTCTCATGATTACAATCAAACGACAATGGGGTAGCAATTATTTTTAATGAAATAATATACGAGTAAGTTTCAAGACTGTGCAACACTTGCCAGTTTTTTAAGACGGTGATTTAAAGTTTGCATCTGCATTAGGTCAAGTGTCTTTTTTTTCCTGTTCTCATGGTACTCTCTGCAAGTCCTTGATGTCTCAGATTTGGATTGTTTTTTAATCCTTCTTTTTCCATGGAACGCACATAAGAAATGAAATGCAGAGGATTTATTCAACTATATTTGAAAAAAGTAGCCAACAGAAGTACACATAATTGCAGTTTGAGCATGTGAACTAAAAGAACAATCTTAAATTTTCATTTTCATCATTAATTTAAGTCCATATTGGGCCAGAAGGTTTTTCAATAGTGGTCAAAGATCATAAATTTACTCCTTAGTAACTTCACTGATGCAACCAAACTTGGTTCAATATTTATGTTTGAATCTTGTTGTTCAATAGTCCATGAATTTTACAATTAGTATTGCTTCCCAAAATTTTCATTATTCTATTGTCACACCCCCCCAGTATCTGATGGTCAACAAAAAATCCTCCCAGTACCTAAGTTGAGCAAGTAATCAAGTCTAGTTTTGGGACACATAAAATGAATATATGCGTATATATGTTGAGTATGAAGAAAAATTGTAATAAGCAGTGAGACACTTAAGATAATTGGTTCATCCAGCAAGAGTTTTTTATGAATGTGAAAGGGGCTATATCACCAAAAATAGAAAGAAAAAAAAGGCGCGCGCGCGCAGAACACAAAAGAAACAAGAAGGGAAGAATTATACTATATGCATACCATGTAGAAGATCATGCAGTGTTCTCAAGGGTAGATAATCAAAAATAAGGAGCTTCTCGCCTCTTTTTCCTGGATAGAAAGCTCTCAAAGGAATCAAATTGTCATGGCGAATTTTCCCCAGTTGCTTGATAACCGGCAAGCTTGAAGCCCTGTCCCTGCAGAAACCTTCTCTCAACAACCTCAATGCAATGGTCCCTCCATCAGCAAGCTTTGCCTTGTACACAGTCCCATAACATGTCTTCTCCAAAACTTGCCCATTCGCATTCAACACATCATCTAACGTCAAATTCTCCCCTCCTTCAAATAACATTAGCTTCCCCTCACCATTGCCACCAACACCATTCCCATTATCACCATTCTCCTCGTCTTCCATTTCTTCCTCCAATTCATCATCACTCTCCCCCCTCCCCTTCCTCCTCTTGTTTTGCACATACCCAATGAGTAAAGAAGCCAAAACAACACTTCCTGCCATCAGACTTATCACTATGCCTGCAATAGCACCAGCACTTAGTCTTGACTTAGAACTTCTAACACAACTTCTCAAGGGTGGCCCACATAAGTCTGGACTATTGCCTTCAAAAACCTCCGCACCAAATTTAAGGCCCGGAAAAGTAGGCAAAACACCACTAAAGTTGTTGTGGGAAAGGTTCAGTTTCTCAAGCCTTAGCCCCTCCAAGCTCTGAGGAATCGAACCTGATAGCAGATTGTTGCCCAAGTCAACCTGTTTCAACCCACCAAAACGAGTAATGAAGTCTGGAAAATTCCCAGAGAAGTTGTTCCTGCCAAAGTCAAGAAATTGCAAGTTCTCACAGGTGCAATTTGGCAATGCAGGTTGTGGAAGAGACCCAGAAAGCAAATTTCCATGGAGCCTAAGAGAAACAAGCCTGTCACACAAAGACCAAATGGAAGGTGGTAAAGCTCCAGTGAGAAGATTTTCACTCAAGTCGATGTCAGAGAGGGAGAAACTATAACCAAGCTCAAGAGGAATTGGTCCATTCAAGGAGTTGAAGTTGAGGTAGAGGCTCTGAAGCATGGGGAGCTCAGAAAGCTGAGGTGGGATGGAACCAGAGAGATTGGCAGAAGGAAGCTGAAGAGAGAGCAAGTGAAGATGAGGGTGCTTGAAGAGTGAGAGGTTGGCCCAATGAGGAGAAGAGTGTGTGCATGAGAGAGAGGAGGCATTGGAGAATACCCACTTCAGACCCATCCATTGGCAGAGAGGAACAGTGGAATTCCAGGAAGACAAAATGATATCTTGGGAGTTACCCTGCAAGGATGCTTTGATTTGCCCCAAGAGAAGCTCAACGTCAGAAGAGGCACATGGAGAGAGAGACACTGAGTAGAAGAAGAAGAGGAGGAGGAAGAAAAGGTTAATGGAGGCCATGAATGAGTGATTGAGTGAATGAAGGTGTGGGAGAGAGGGGAGCGTTCAGTGCTGAATTCAAAGAGAGAGAGGGGCTGATTGGGAAAGCTGACACAAGTTTGACTAAAGTAAAAGCTCATTCATAGAGTACATGAGTTTGTCTCCTCAACTCGCTCACCTCACCCAATGCTTATCAGTACGTAATGCTTGGTATCATCATGGAATATCCTTCAGTTTTGACTTTTCACACCACTAGATTCTTTTTTTGGCTAGTTTCCACTTTTTACTTTTTTCTTCTTTACTACTACTTCTGATTAAATTAATTCACTATAATTCAAAGTAATCTCGTAAATAAGTTTCTTTGCACAAATAGCTCATTTTTTGGAATTTACTAATTGAAAAATTGAGAGTCAAAATTTTCATCAAATAAGCAACAATTGAGTTTTATCTCACTAAGTGATATGAATTGTTTGATGTCATTGTCATTGATGCATGTTTATTAGATTTAAGAGAGTTTTGCTCTAAATGTTAGTGTCTAACACAAACCTATTCCTTTACAGAGTTGAGACTAATTATAAACATTGGAAGAATTCATTTTTGAGATTGATTTGATGAATTTCAACACATAAAAAAATTCTATAGTTTCACTTTTTAGAAATTTATTCAATACAGTTGAATCAAATAATTACTACCTCCGGTCATAGGACCTAATTGACTTTTTTTTGGAGAGATTAAGGTTGCGAAATAGGTTATTAAATGATGACATATTTGATATATTTTTAGATTATCCATTAGTTTATAGGTAAAATAAACTAGTTTAAGGAAAAAAATTAAGTAAATCAATTTATAATTAACTTATTTTCTTTTTTAAGGATTTTCTAGAAAAAGTCAATTAGGTCCTATATTTAGGACCGGAGGGAGTAAAATTTACTCCCTCCGGTCCTAAATATAAGACCTAATTGACTTTTTTCTGGAAAATCCTTACAAAGCAAAATAAGTTAATTATAAATTGATTTACCTAATTTTTTCGCTTAAACTAGTTTATTTTACCTATAAACTAATGGATAATCTAAAAATATATCAAATATGTCATCATTTAATAACCTATTTCGCAACTTTAATCTCTCCAAAAAAAATCAATTAGGTCCTATATTTAGGATCGGAGGTAGTATTATTTTAATTCTTGTTTATGTGCATAGGGGCAGTAAAAAAAGGTGGTCATGTGCATACATAAAAGTTGTTTTTAGTATTTGAAGTAATGACTTCCATATAACAATATGTATATTTGTTTCAAGAAGACGACACTTTTACGAATTCGTTCCAAATTTTTTGTTAAAAAAACAACCAAAAAATGCTTGCAATGATCACATTTGAATGTTGCTCAAAATTAACAAATAATACTGAAAGCACGCTTAGAGGATGATTTGAACTGTGAGAGTACGTATGAAGGCATGCGTGCGTATGGTTAGCCCTTGGAAGGGATATAAGAGTTGGCTCAATTAATATTACGTGGTCGACTTTCAAGCTTCAGATATGGATCTGCTTGACATGCATGTCGACCTATATTAAATTACAATATATTCACGTTAGAAGGACCCTTACATTATCATGTTTTTTTTTTAATTTATCCTACACTATCTTGGAATAGCCCATCTTTCAGACATATTAGGGGCCATAAATTAATCTGAATTGAGACATGATAAGAAACATTATATATGTTTAGCGCACCTAACCATAAGATCCTACATTCCCACATCTTGAATTCAAGTCCCATGGTTAAATTAGAAGTCTCAATCAACTGTAGTTCGTCCCATTTTTACATTATTGTGTATTGATCATACCGGCCAGATTCCATTTATCATTCTTCTCTATCTGCATGCGCATTGCGCAATCAAGTACCTATCAAACTTTGACCCAAAACAAAAACAAGGTACCAAACCACCATGCTACCATCTACGAAGATGAGTATTTTTATGATATCATAATATATAGTATTTTGTGTCAAATTTAGTCTCTAAATATTAATTATTTCATTTTTCATAAATTTACGATATAATTAACTGTTTTTAAAAAAGAGATTAACAAGATTAAGTGAGATACTTAATTATAAACATATTTTAAATATTTTTAACTTATAAGTTAAATAAATTAGGTAGAGAAAATAAATTAAACAAATCAATTTTTAAAAACTTATTTTGCTTTCAAATTATTTTTGAAAAAAGTAAGTCAACTATATATATCCTATATTTAAAAACGGATGGAGTAAATTTTTCCTTCTATTTTATTATAATTACTTAGCATGATAGGATTTGCCGGCTATGAGTTGTCAGAAAATCAATAATTAGCTAGCTATACCATAATACAAAAGGTTTAGTTTTTCAACTATGAGGCATTATAAGCCATTAGATTATCATACATAATCAGCGAAGATTTGGTTGCTTGAAAAGCATAAAGAAAGTGTTTTGTATTTTTGAAAGAATCTGTATATTACGTGGAAAAGGAAAATCAATATACTTTAAATTTTCGATATACTCAAACGTTTAAGCACAACGTACATTATTACAGAGAGCTATTTTTTCTTTTATTTTGAATTTCATCAAATAAACCAAAAAGTTCCTGAATTTTCACATAATTTTATTTTTATCTGTAAACTATTTTCATTTGTGTCCTATCAAAACATATACAAAATACAAAAACAAGAAAGTTACATATATTTCAATATGTTTTTTTACCTTTTATATTTCAATATGTTGAAACTTCCAAATACGGAATACAATTTCTAAGAAAGTTATAAGGATATCATCTTTAGAGTCGCATTACTTCAACAAAACAGAAAATCAAAATCCACTTTTTTTTATTTTTTCCTTGGCACATGTGATCTTATGAAGAAGTAAAACAAAATTGGCATGAGTTATTGACAAGTATGAAAGATGGACATATCTCTCAACTGATATTTCTACATAAGCTTGTTACATTGTGAAGGACAATTAAATAATTATTTTGGTAGAAATTTTAAAGTTCATCAAAAAATCACATGAAAGTTAGGTGTGGGCTTTAAGCAGATAGCCTCTGGGCTTCTACATTATGAAAAACATTCTCTTATGTGGTATAGTAGTTTAAAAGTCCATTTGCATTTCCCCCAGATATTGGGCTTATGAGCTATAAAGCCTAAGAATAAGATGATATTTGTAGGCTAACTCCCTCTAGTACTAACTATTATAAAGCACAAGCTATAAAATCACACAAACCAATAAAGTTAGTTAAAATCATTAAATTTATCATAAAAATCAAGTCATTTACAATATTCACCTTGTTAATTATACTAAATTCTAATATATTAATGATCACTTCTCTCACCCATTTATGAAATATGGGCATCTACATGGAAAAATATAATGAATGCTCATTGGAAACTAGTGCAAGTGTCTTATAAAAGAAACTAAAATAAATAGATAGTTGGTGAATTATGCTTTCTCTCTTTCTAAATATAAGATCATTTCTCTAATTTGATTAGATTAAAGATGCTAATTAAGTTAGTTATTAGAACATGATATTATTAATCTAACTTAATCATATACTTTTATTCTCATTCTCCATCTTTTGCTTGTTTATTATAAATAAGCATTATTAGGATTTATTTGAGAAAAAGTTGGGAAAAAAAAATAGAAAGTTGCATATATCTAGGAATAAATTGAAATTTAAAAGTATTTTATATTTAAAAACGGAGAAAGTATTAAGGAAGAGGGAGTATATGACATCTTTGATGACACGTTTAGATTGATGTTCATTTTTATGGGCTCCAATAAAAGCAGAGAATTAATTGGTTCTGCATTTGAAAAACTGCATTCAGATTTCAAAGTCGTTAACTTCTTATATTATGGATGACAGGAAATACACAACTTACATAAAGTTTTTTCTTCTGAGAAGTTAACTTGGTAAATTGAAGGTAAAACTAGTAACGATGGAGTGGGAAATGGGAAAAAAAAATTCACAAGGGGAAGGGGATTGATGGATGAGATAATTAAGAAGCACAAGCGAAGCATTAGCTCTAATTATGAAGGAGCCTTGGTTTCAGAGAAAATCACATAGTATGAGCATATATATGATTCTCTTCTTGTAGACTGAGTCTGTCCCATCCCTTAATTAGTATGAGCATTCCCCTTCCACCTCCTTTCTTAATAATTTTGACCATTGCTCCTTGTTTTAGTATGCATTCACTTCGAAGAGTGGTTAAAAGTGGATTCCATTACAAATACCAATGAAGAAAGAAATACATGTTTGCATGTGCATGTTAATGTTCACCTCTTAAACACACTGATCTATTGCTTATAGCGCACACTATCACTGTGTATGTTCGAGTTGAAAGGAAAGTTAGAGAAGTAAGAAAATAAAATTAAGTTGTATAGGCTGATTGCGAAATAAACAATAGAACCCTTTTGGTTCTTATTATAATGCACCAACTATAAATTCTCACAAACAAATAAAATTAGTTAAAATAATTAAATATGCCATACAAATCATGTAATTTACCATGTTGTCCTTACAAATTGTACCAAATTTCAATATCATATTAATGATCACCTCTTTCACTACCCTTTTTAAATATGAGCATGCATGGAAAAAATGTAATTAATGCATATTAGAAACTAGCAAATCCCTTATAAAAAGGAAGAAAATAAGCTATTGGTGCCTTATATAATAAGAAACATACGAAGGGAGTGATGGCTAATGGTGTTGAAAAGGGGAGAGAATCTGCTTTGAATGCAGCTTTGAAAAATGGCAGAAAAGCAATGCAGAAACAACCACCCCGCTTCAAAAAAGAAGGAAGCAGCTCGTTTATCCAAGACATAAAATGCATATAAATACAACACACCCCATGTTGCTCAAGTGACTAGGTTGAGGAAAACTATGCAAGACCACATGTGACATCTGCTCATTCGTGGAAAACAAGGCTACCATACTCTATAATATAAGCACTCAATTTTTATATATTTATAGTATATCAGAAAAACAGAACCCCGAGGCTGAGGAGGAGCTGGTGCTTCTGGTCTCACTCTCTCTGCATAGTTTAACTTCAAGACATTAACAATCTCTTGTCTCCTACTCTTGCTTTCTTCGAGGTGTAATATAATATCATGTTAAACAATCTCTTGTCATATTGCCCTTGCTTGCTTTTACTCAAAGCAAGCATAATAGTAATAATAAACACTGGCGCTTTCAGACTATGTGAGGGGGAGAGAGGCAATGGAAGGCTAAGCGTAGCACTTGGGAGTGCTTGGAGGTTTTTGAGGCAAATGGCAAGGCCGAGGCGGTTCTTGAGCAACCACAACAGTCACCACCAAATGCCGAGGCACAAATCGTTCTCACTTCGTCATCTTCTCTTCTTCAACCTTCTTTTCCTGCTTCTTCCTCACCTTTCTTGCGATGCAAACAATGAAGCACAAGTTCTTCTTTCATGGCTCCACACTTCCTCCTCATCTGTTCCTCCTTCTTTCTTCTCTGGTTGGAGCCCTTCAAGCCCCAACCCTTGTAACTGGTCCTTCATAAAGTGTTCTCCACAGAACTTTGTCACTGAGATAAACATTCAAGCAACTGAACTAGCTCTTCCTTTTCCTCCCAATATATCATCTTTTCCATTTCTTCAGAAACTTGTCATCTCAGGGGCTAATCTTTCTGGGTTTATCTCACCTGATATTGGAAACTGCCCTGACCTTGTTACCATTGACCTTAGCACAAATAATCTTGCTGGTGCAATTCCTACCACCATTGGCAAGCTAAAATACCTCCAAAATTTGAGCTTAAACTCTAACCAGCTTTCTGGGGAAATCCCCAAAGAGCTTGGTGATTGTGTTAGTCTGAGGAACCTTGATATTTATGATAACAATCTTAGTGGTGTTCTTCCTGCTGAGTTAGGAAAGCTTTCAAATCTGGAGGCAATAAGAGCAGGAGGAAACAATGGCATTGTGGGGATGATTCCTGAGGCTCTTGGGGATTGCAGGAATTTGACTTTACTAGGTCTGGCTGACACTAAAATCTCTGGCTCATTACCTGCTTCTTTAGGTAAGTTAAGGTTGCTTCAAACAATTTCTATTTATAACACTATGCTGTCTGGTGAGATTCCTCCTGAAATAGGAAACTGCTCTGAGCTTGTGAATTTGTTTTTGTATGAGAATGAGCTATTTGGTTCATTACCAAAAGAGCTGGGTAAGCTTTACAAGCTTGAGAAAATGTTGTTGTGGCAGAATAAGTTTGTTGGAAGACTACCTAAAGAAATTGGTAACTGTGAAAACTTGAAGATTCTTGATGTTTCTTTAAACTCTTTGTCTGGAACTATACCTATTAGTTTTGGAAACCTCTCAAATCTTGAAGAGCTCATGTTAAGTAACAATAACTTATCTGGTTCAATTCCGCCGGTTCTTTCCAATCTTTCTGAACTCATACAACTTCAGGTGGATACTAATCAAATATCAGGTTCAATTCCGGCTGAACTTGGAAAGTTGAAAAAGCTTACTGTGTTCTTTGCTTGGCAGAATAAACTTGAAGGAAGAGTTCCTTCTGAATTAGGTGGTTGTGCCAGCCTAGAAGCTCTTGATTTGTCATATAATGCACTCACTGATAGCTTACCTCCAAGCTTATTTCAGCTTCAAAATTTGACAAAGCTTCTGCTAATCTCTAACCATATTTCTGGTTCCATACCCCAGGAAATTGGTAATTGCAGTTCTCTCATTCGGCTCCGGCTCCTGAACAACCAAATTGGTGGAGAGATTCCAAGAGAACTTGGTTATCTCAATAACTTGAACTTTCTTGATCTGTCACAGAATAATCTTACCGGTTTAGTGCCAGCTGAGCTAGGAAATTGCAAAGGACTGCAAATGTTGAACCTTAGCAATAACTCCCTTTCTGGTGTTTTGCCTAGTTCTTTATCTTCACTCACAAGGCTTGAGGTTTTAGATGTTTCTCTGAATCACTTTTCTGGTGAAGTTCCTTCAAGCATAGGCCAACTCACTTCACTTAATAGGCTTATCCTTTGCAGAAACTCCTTCTCTGGATCAATACCCTCATCACTAGGCCTTTGTTCAAGCCTTCAACTGCTAGATCTCAGTAGCAACAATTTCTCAGGAAGCATCCCATCAGAATTATTTGATATAGAAGCCCTTGATATTGCTCTAAATTTGAGTCACAATGAATTATCCGGACCAATCCCACCACAAGTTTCTTCTCTAAACAGGCTTTCTGCTCTAGACCTTTCCCACAACAAGCTTGAAGGAGATTTGGTGGCACTTTCTGGACTTGAGAATCTTGTTTCTCTCAACATCTCCTTCAACATGTTCACCGGCTATCTTCCAGACATCAAGTTATTCCACCAACTGTCACCAACAGATTTGGAAGGAAATCAAGGTTTGTGTCCAAGTGGTAGAGAATCATGCTTCATTAGCAATTATGCAATGACAAAAATGCACAATAATAGTGATTCTAAGAGGTATGAGAGAATCAAATTGGGCATAGGATTGCTGAGTGCCTTCACCATTGCAATGGCAATCTTTGGCATTCTCACGATGCTTCGAGCAAAGAAAAAGGCTCAGGATGACAATGATTCTGAGATGGGAGGTGATTCATGGCCTTGGCACTTCACACCATTTCAAAAGCTAAACTTCTCCATAGACCAAGTCCTTAAATGCCTGGTTGACTCTAATGTGATAGGGAAGGGATGTTCCGGAGTCGTTTACCGTGCAGAACTAGAAAATGGTGATGTCATTGCTGTGAAAAAACTGTGGCCAACAACAATGGCTGGTAGATATGATTGCCAAAATGACAAGCTAGCAGTTCATGGAGGAGGAGTTCGAGATTCCTTCTCAGCTGAGGTTAAAACACTGGGTTCCATTAGACACAAGAACATTGTGAGGTTCCTTGGCTGCTGTTGGAATCGAAATACTAGGCTGCTTATGTATGACTACATGCCTAATGGCAGCCTAGGAAGTTTGTTGCATGAACGAAGTGGTGGAAACTGCTTGGAGTGGGACATCAGGTACATGATACTGCTAGGAGCAGCTCAAGGCTTGGCTTATCTTCACAATGACTGTGTTCCTCCCATTGTCCATAGGGACATCAAGGCCAACAATATTCTCATAGGTCCTGATTTTGAGCCATACATTGCTGATTTTGGGCTTGCTAAACTTGTTGATGACGGAGATTTTGCAAGATCCTCTAGCACACTGGCTGGTTCCTATGGCTACATTGCTCCTGGTTAGTTGTACATGGTCCTAAATTTCATCTCTTCATTTAGTGTTACATTTCTAATCTTTAATACAAGAGGTAGTAGATTAATTTGAAGAAACTAATGAAACTAAATAATTGAACTACTGAAGTACAACATATACTACATGAGTATATCTTAATTAACCGTTTGTTTAATTATAATTTATACCATTTTATAAGTCAAATATACTAGTTTGAAGAAAAGGATAAATATAAAAATAAAATGAAAAAGTGATATTACCTCTGTTCCTAAATATAAGATCACTTTGTGGAAGTGGATAAGTTCCTAAATATAAGTTCACTTTCTATTTTGTCTCAATTTTGGTCCAAATTATCCCTATACTTCTTAGCTCCCTCACTTATCTCTCAAATCTCTATTTGTCTTTTAAATTTAAGTTAGGGGTATTTTGGGAAGATCATGTAATACTAATTCATTGGAAAGTCTTCCTTAATCTCTCCAAATTAGCCAAAGTGATATTATATTTAGGAACGGAGATAGTATTATATTTAGGACCAAAATTACTTCTATAGTGTCTCTTATATTTAGAATTGGAGGCAGTATTTATAATTTATCATTAATTTTTGGGCTTGTGATTTGCAGAATACGGATACATGATGAAGATAACAGAGAAAAGTGATGTGTATAGTTATGGGATTGTTGTGTTAGAAGTGCTAACAGGTAAGCAACCAATTGACCCAACAATACCAGATGGGCTTCACATAGTTGATTGGGTTAGACAGAAAAGAGGAGGGAGTGAAGTGCTGGACCCAGGCCTATGTGCAAGGTCTGAACCTGAAATAGAAGAAATGTTACAGACTTTGGGAGTGGCTTTGTTGTGTGTGAATCCGAGCCCAGAAGATAGGCCCACCATGAAGGATGTTGCTGCAATGCTTAAAGAAATCAGGCAAGAAAGGGAGGAATATATGAAAGTTAATGTGCTTCTTCACGGATCATGTGCAAATGAAGAAGATAATAATAATTACAATAATAATAATAACAATAGTAGTACTAATAATAATCAGTCGAGTGAAGAGGCAAGAGGAAATATGATGAAGCAATCACACCCAGTAAACAGCAACAGCACTGGTTTTTCTGCTACTCTTCTTGTCTCTCCTTCATCCTCCAACGCTCAAGTCACATTAAATAGCCAGGAACAATCATGCAGTTAGACATTTACAGTTTTCTTAGCTTGAAATGTTTAATGTGGACGCTTGAGAGTTTTAGGACTCTTTTTTTTGTGTGTACATGTCTTAATAATTGTAATAGACAAATAAGCTTTTTTCATTCTAATTTTCTTCATCTGCGGCAGTGACTTTCAAATGAAAGAGGTAAGAGACGTTGACTCAGCGCAAGATATACAAATATTGCTCAACAACAAGATCTGAAAGAATTAGGCAAAAGCGCACATTTAATTTCATCTACTGCTTTTATTCAAAGTATTGTTTTGGTCCCATGATTAAAAAAACGTTTTCAGTCTTTTAGCCAAAACATCTTGAGTCTCAGATGATGTTTTTTTTATGATCATCCTTCTTTTGAAAATCAGACTTAATATATTAGCATTTGGAAAAGTTTCTTGACATTGAAAATTATAAGGTTGAAGGTTAAAAATATGCATATATTTTACTCAAAATTAAAGTCACTCATTACCATATATTTCTATATTTCTGGGTAAAACATACACATATTTTGCTCAAGATGTCATCTAATAACATATATTTTTTTGGTAAAAAATACACTTGTTTTTCTCAAAGAGTCACCCATTACCAAAATTTTGATCAAATATACATATGCATTTGGTGATGGGTGACACTTAAAGTGAAATACATGTGTATTTTTTACCCAAAAAAATATATGGTACCGGGGCTTTTGAGAAAAAACATGTATATTTTTTAGCTTTAAAAGATAAGATTATATTTAAAAGAATCGCAGAAACAATAATAAAAGGCAGAGGATAATATGTATGGACTTTTAGCTATCAATTACTCCCTCCGGTCCTAAATATAAGACCTACTTGACTTTTTTAGAAAATCCTAAAAAAGCAAAATAAGTTAATTATAAATTGATTTACCTAATTTTATTCCCCTAGACTAGTTTATTTTACCTATAAACTAATGGATAATCTAAAAATATATCAAATGCATGATTTAATAACCTACTCCCTCCGGTCCCTAATGTAAGAGCCCAAAATTTGAATGATTTTGGTCCCTAATGTAAGAGCTCACCCCATATTCTCTCCTCATTTAATGCATTTTTTCCTACTTTACCCCTAACTCTCTTTCATATTTATTAATGTTTATGTATTTCTCTCTCTTAAAAGTAGCATAATAAATATGAGCAATTTTGGAAAAGAAGCATTAACTACAGACACCCAACTAACATTCACATGTTTTCTTAAGAAGCGTTTTTTTGACGGCTAGCTCTTACATTAGGTACCGGAGGGAGTATTTCTCAACCTTAACCTCTCCAAAAAAAGTCAATTAGGTCTGTATATTTAGGACCGAAGGTAGTACTATATATTTATTAAGGATTATTATGAAAAGACTGGTCCTTTAATGGTACAAAAAGACTATGGTACTTGATTGTACATAAAAATTTACTAAAATGCAAACTTAATAAAATCAATTAAAATCCAACCAAACTTTCAGCAGTTAGGGATTGGGATTATTCAGTTTGGGTTGGCATGATGACTAACTACTTGACATCATTGCTTAAAGTTGAAGTCAATTTAGAGGCTTTGTTGAAGGATAAGACAATCAAAGCTATATTCACGGAATTCGTATCGCATAAGGCATTCGTTGGAGTTCCCTTTCTTGTACCCATTTGCATTTAGCTTACATGCTCTCTATGGATTAAAATTATGAATTTGAAATTAGTTGGTTTAAGCAAATTTTCCATCTTACTTCCTTTTTGTAGCTTTTTTTAATTCAAGCGAAGAGTGAATGTGATGTTGTATTAGTGTTAGTGATATTATTAATTCAGTTGTTGCGACTTGCTAATGCTTATTAATTCTTCACGACTTTCTTTTATAAAATTTGGGTGTTCTGGTCAAAGAGTCGGTTCAGACGTGATGTGTGGTAAGAGACTATAATGGCATACAGCTAGTATTATGGTGATCATAATTTAAGAAATAGAAAACCTGACTCGTGTCATGTCCTCCTCTCAATTTGATCTTATTTTATTTTTAAGGTATTTTAACAGATTTCACATAAATTAAGGAAAATCTCAAACTTCATTAACTCTGCCTTAAAGTTTAACAAATATATTTAATTTTACCTCTAATAATATCTTTTACATGACATAAAAACAAAAGTTTACTCATTCACTATCTATTATATCGCATAAAAACAAAGCCAACATATAATGAATCATATGGGTAAAATTTTGTTGTATATTCTTATAAAATTTAATTATGCCTTATAACTAGCTAAGAACAGATAAAATATTCTTAGCTTTCTCCACTTTATTATTAAGATTATAGAAGTTTCTTCTCTTATGCATATACTTTAGTCGACGAGAGTGCGATAGTTAGTTTGGAAATAAAAAAATAAGTTATGGTTGGTTTACACGTTGGAGCTTGCACTATCGCGCAGCTGCATTGCTTCATTACACATGCAAACGCATATAAGTTGTTTATTATACCTCCAATTAAAAAATTGTTCTTAGATATAAATCTACTTTAACCTTATTGAGAGAGTAACAAGAAGAAAGATGCGAGAATAATGACAACAGCAATTGCCTTCTTGATCCAAGTTGCCATGAGAATAAGGACACTCTTTAAAAAATTATCAATATGGTATAATATATTTAATCATCTAATTAATAATTTTTAGTGTGAGAATTAGTTAAAGTAGTGGTTCCACGATCAATGATACTCACTCTAATGCTCTAATTTAATATAATCAAGTTAATATAATCAAGTTAATAAATTCCTTTTCATATTTATATTTATCATTTTCCCCCTACGTATCTTTGATACATAATCTTTAAAAATAAGTCAGTAAATCTTATATTAAAGACAATAAAAACAGAATCGAACTTGACCCTGGCCTCCGAACCGGAGGCATATAGCAAGTGTACTTCTGCAGAAATGGTCTCCAAGTTTCTCAAAGATGGACATCTAATTCCATGGATCAATGCCCAAAATCCCATCCTCATTCTGTTTCAGCGTTTACTCATATTACCTTCAGGCTCACTTTCATATATAACATCAACAATCAACCAATCAATCACATTGATACAACACATTGGTTATTCTACTTATTATTCCTCCAAATACAATACATACGTACATTCATACACTATACATGCAAGCCATAAGGCCTGATTGTACAAATATAATGCACTCAATGGCAGTGCGACAAGCTAGGCTCGAATCACAATTATATATAGTCATACAACAATAATCAAAACCTCCATTATTGCTCTTTGCTTTGGTCTCTAAACTCTGCCATCCTCATAATACAGTAGTATATATGTATCATCAGTTTATTTCTCTTCTAAACTTTTTCAGAGGTGATGAGGATGGAGAGTTCAACTCATTATTAGCAATAGCAGCGCTTTTCTGCGTTTTGCCTGCTTTCTTGCTCAGCATATCTGCTTTCCCCCCACCCGCTCCTTGCCTTACTTTCACTCCTCTTATCATCTGTTTTAGTTTCAAACATGTTTCTAATTAAAATCAATATTTCAACTCCAGAAAAGCTATATTATGCTTATCAATCACAAAAACTGCAACGATCAAAAAGGAAAAGAACTTACAAATTTGCCACACTTGACATCTGAGTACAACACTATGAAGTCTCCCTCTTGCAGTCCATTGGCCTTCACGAAATCTCCTGCACATTATGCATTAGTATTCTAGTTTAATATAATCCGCTTCACATGATTAAACACAAGATAAAAGGGAACAAATCAGAGTCAAAGTTGATAAACGTAACACACCAGTATTCTCAAGCAGATACATCCTGCTTTTGTTGTTCGGCCAGTATCTGAGACTCCACAAATAAGAAAATTCCAAAACAAAAATTTAGTTCTACTTATAAGTAACAAAGAAACCGAACAAGAAAGCTTAGTCCTGTACACACACATAATACCTATAGCGCATATTCCAAACGCGAGAAGTTCCAATGTCTTCCATTGCTATAGAAATGCCATCTCTCGCCTCTAATTCTGGCAAGTGCGTTTCTGCCTCTTTCTGATCATCATTCAAATAAAAAAATCAAAACATGATTAATTCATATTTTGACTACCTAATAATAAATGACAACGTAGAGTTGTACATTTCGAAATGTACCTTTGGCAACACAATTCTTCCCAAGCTACCAACGTCACTTTGCTTCAACACCTTTTGAAGAAGAAACTTCAAGTTCTTTTCTGTCTTCAGTCCCTATAAATTGGAATCATTAACGCATTACACACATTTATTGGAATCATATATATATGTACATGTGCATATATATATATATATATATATATATATATATATATATATATATATATATATATATATATATATATGCACATGTACACACATTTGTGAGTTGTTAGCCACATTAATTATTATACACACACACACACACAGGAAATAAAGAGGACAATGGACCAAAAAAATCAGCAAGCATACAACATCAATATTTTACGAAGTCCTAAAATTGAGTAAAATTGTACATCTTAAATGACTCATCATTACTACATATAACTTGTTAATATTAGAGCTGGTTAACTTTTGATACTAAATATAGCGATTTTTTCCCATTAAATATCATATAATTATGTTTTATCTCGGATTGATTTGTTTGACATATAACTTGATATATAATACTCCCTCTGGTCTCTAATGTAAGAGTTAGCCGTAAAAAAAAAACGCTTCTTAAGAAAACATGTGAATGTTAGTTAGGTGTCTGGAGTTAATGCTTCTTTTTCAAAATTGTCCATATTTATTATGGTACTTTTAACAGAGAAAAATATATAAGCATTAATAAATATGAAAGAGAGTTAGGGGTAAAGTAGGAAAAAATGCATTAAATGAGGAGAGAATATGGGGTGAGCTCTTACATTAGGGACCAAAACCACTCAAATTTTGGGCTCTTACATTAAGAACCGGAGGGAGTATAAATTATAATGATAGCATGCACATATTACATTTTTACAAATATCATGTATGCTATAATTATGTGTAGTTTTTTCAGATAGCTCACGCTCCAAATTAGTGAACAGAAGACTTTATATGATAACAAACATAAATTTGTACATGCATGCAAGGCGACTCACCTGACGCCTTTGCTCTGTTGATGGGACTCTAGTTTGATAATTCTGAGTTTGCATGGCGGTTCGATCCAAAGCCGGTCGAGGTGGTTCAGCCGGAACGACCGGAACCAAAGAAGCCGCCCCTCCGGCGGCCATTGAGCCCCAATAAAGCCAATTGGCCGGGTTGACATGTGAACCTGATGCAGTGCAATTATAATCACTCCCCAATCTTGCAAGTGGATCATTATTATCATGATGCTGTAGTTGACCATTGTGTTTCTGGCTCCTATGGTGTGTCAAATACCTTCTCTGCCTCGCCATCCTCTTCTTCCTTGCTTCTTTAGTCGCAGACGGACCTAACCTCATTAACTTATCACCTCCTGCCACCCCATTATTGAAATAACTGTATGAATAATGATGATTCACATAGCCGCCTGCTGCCGGCACCCCCATCGGGGGCCCACCTTGGTTGTCCCCATATGACTGGCTGCAGTGCGGAACGACGGCTGTGAGCTGAGATGGGGGCCATGAATGGGCTGCTTCCAACATGTTAAATTCAGCACTAGCAGGTTGTTGTTGGTAAGAATTAATATTATGATTATTCGGAGCTCCGTTTGGAAACGGGTCGCCCGGATACCCGATAAATGGATAAGGTGGCATAGTGGCTGCAGGATCTGTGGCATAAGGGTGGGGAGGAGATGCCCATGATGGACATGATGATGGAGGTATTCCAAATAGATTTGGGTTGGAATTATTATTATTATTACTATTATTATTATGAATAATAGAGGTAGGGCTTGTGAGGAAATTTGAAGGCACAGTGCCATCATTATTACTATTATCAATAAAACTTCCAAGGGAGCGCCTTTTGTGTTGGAGGTGACTGGTTTGGACCCATTCAAGAATGAGCTTCAACAATTGCTTCATGGCTTCTTTGCCACCTCCTAAACGCTTAGCTGCACACTCTATGGTTGATTTCTTAAGCTTCACATTCCTCAGGTCATTGGCTGACACACTGTCCTTGTTTGTCTTGAGCCACTCCAAGAACACGTCGCTCATTTCCCCATCCACTGCCGGATTATTCCCTCCTTTCCCTTCAACATCAATCTCTTCTTCACAACACTTGTTAATATTATGATCACCATGGCCACCGTCATTGTTGGAGATGACATGCAGATCCTGATGATGATCCTCTTGTTGAGGCTGCAGTGTAAGTGCATGTTGCTCCTGATGATGCCTATCTAGGATGTGATCAATGTTATGAGGATATTCTTCTTCCAAAGGGCAATCCTGATCATCTTGGAAAACGAAGGAGGGGTCTAGGAAATCGTTGATCTCTAACAAGTCCAGGTAAGGAAAAGGCTCATCATCTCCCTCCATCTCTGCTGGAGGAAAAGGGAGCTCTGTAGAGGCGGTGGAGGACAAGTTTGGTAGTGGCGGCGGCGGAGGATGGTTATCATCGCCATCATGGGAGGTGACGACTGCCCATGAGACGGCGGAGGAGGAGGATGACGTGGCGGTGGAGGAGGAGGATGTGGTGGTGGCGGTGTTGAGTGGTTGAAGTGGAGCAGTGGAGGAATTAGATGAGGAAGAGGAAGACATGCATGGGAACTCTGGGAGGGGAGGGAAGTCATCATAGAACATTGAACTTTCATTCACTACCCCAAGAACATCCTCTTGTTCTTCTTCAAGCCACATCTCACTTTCCTTCACATCCAAACCCTTCTCTTCCTCCATGCCCATATTATAAGCAGTATTACGTATACCACCTATTATTTGCATGCACATATAGATCCAAGCTTATTATGACGACTAATGAAAAAAAAAATACAGACTAGTAATTAGGAAATCCAAAAAAAGCCTGGATTTTGTTCATACCTTGCATGCAGATAGATCAGATCTCCTACTTGTAAAAGATTGAAGCTTGTTGAAAAGTTTTGGAGAATATAGTTATGGAAAGAGAAGAGTAGAGAGGAGATAGGAAAACCAAAACTAGGGGCTGTTTATTTTTGGTGCAGTGTTATAATACCACCCTTTGCATGCAGAGATTCCCCACTTGGGAAGACTTTGGATGGGGTTATGTTGGCTTCAGATGTGGTTTTGAGAATAGGAGAGAGAAACTAGATGGAAGCTCATAAGAGGGTATGGGCACTACTGGGCAGGGAGAGAGAAAGGAGAGCTAATAAGGTTTTATTTGTTTGTACGGATAGGATAGATCTTTCACTACTGTAACCAATTAAGGAAGCAAAGAAGATAAGAGCCCGCTTTTGCAATAGCACAAGGAGAACAAGATCCTAACAAGAGAGGCAACATAAAGCATCTGATTATTTCTACTTATCCACAAACACAGAATCTATAAAACCCTTTGGATAACATAAACAATATAATAATCCATCCTCCCTTACCTTCAAAGAAAGAGACTTTCTCTCCCCTCCAACTCCAATCTTTCAAAATAATTTATTTTTTATTTCATATTCTGTCATCATCAAACGCTAATTATACAAATTAGATCCTCAACATTGGGACACATATCACATACACTCAAACTGCTGTGGAAATGAGAAATAATACTGAAGGGCTGCGGAAAAACTCAGGCAGCCAGGCCAAGAGAGAAGAAGGACCAATGCAAAGGGAAGAGGAAGAAGAAATTAAAGAGTTCCGGAAAAGCAGTAAACCAATGAAGGCCTTCACAACTATATGCATAAAACTTGGACTGTAATAGAGAGAGAAGGGAAGTTTTGAAGAGTTAAAATAATGTTATTCAATAATGTTGGTAGAAGATAAGTTCAAAGGGGTTTTGGAGGGTTGGGAGAATAAAATAGGAAGCATGAAGTAAGAGAGAAGGAGAAGAAGGCAGTTTTGAAAAGTGGCTGGGAGCCCCTAGTTTAAGAGAAAGACTCCGGAATTTGTGCTAACGGCCATACGTTGAGATATGAATGGATTATACAAACGGTGCTCTCAGAGAGTGATGAGAAAGAAAGGGATGAGTATTATTGGGTGGAATTACCGTTCACATTTCAACAGTTCACATGCAACTTTAATGTGATTCTACTCTACTCTCCTCTCTCCACATTTTGTAAGGCTTTCAATGAATTCATATATGTTCGGTCCATAATATAACCCAAAATTTGAATGTTTTTGTCCATAATATAAAAGTTTATCTCACATTCTTTTATCATTTATTGTATTTTTCTAGTATTTTGTCTCTAACTCTCTTTCATATTTATTAATGCCTATGTATTTTTCTCTATTAAAAGTATCACAATAAATATAAACAATGTTGTAAAAAAATTAACTCCAAACACTCAACTAATTTTGACATGTTTTCTTTAAAAACGTTTCTTCCCCTCCTTTTTCACCCAACTATAACTTTTAGCAGTTGGCGCTCTATGTAGTGGAGGTAGTATATTAGAAGGGAGGAGGCGGATGGTCAACACTCTTATGCGTTTCTCCCCCTCCTTTTCACCCAATAGAATCGCACATCATAGAGCGCGTAAGCAGTTACTACTAGTTACCAACACCTATACTATTACTCATCACATCACATTCGCTCAAATCACCTTCACAAACTCCCTTACCTAATTAACCATATTACTTAATCCGCTCCTTAATAAAGAGCAAGAGAAGTTATATCATAATCACCAAGGAATGTCAGTGAAATCGTATTGATAAAACTTTTCCTTCTATCCTTAATAAAAAATGTGATTTTCAAATACCACTATGGGGTAAATTGGAAAAAAATTGTCATTATTATCGTTTTTTTTTGTTAAAAAATTAAAAGACTTGATATTGATCCATTAAAATGACATAGGTCTGTTATACAAAAATGACATAGTTCTAACTAAGTCTGAAATTGAGAAATTAAAAGAATTTGAAATTATCAAAACTTAATCAACTTAAAATTTAGGGGGAAATCGGAAAAGTTTATCAACTTAAAACACTTTTAAAATGAGTGATAACTTAACTAACTTTCTTTGACTTGTGAGAATTTAATAAAGTGATTATAAAAAAACAAAAGTAATATGCATTATTTATATATATATATATATATATATATATATATATATATATATATATATATATATATATATATATATATATATATATATATGGTTTAGGGTTTAATTTAAGTAAGGAAGAGACTAAAGGCAATCAAGATGGGTTGATTTTAATTGGAGGTAAACTTAAAAGGCAATAATTTTCTGTTAGTTTGATGATACAAACCATTTTTATTCTTAATTTTCTTAATTTCTGTGAAGCAAGTTAATTAGAAGTGTAAAGTGGAAGATGGAGTGAGCACCATGGCACATTGGCACCATTCATGTCTCCATAACTCTTATTAATCTCCACGAGTGTTTTAGTCTTTAGACTGAAACAGGTGAGAATTGAGCCACAAAATAATAGAGTTACGATTTATTATATATTTGAAAGAGAAATTAGTACTCCCTCCGTTCCTAAATATAGGACCTAGATGACTTTTTTGAAAAATCCTAAAAAAAGCAAAAAATAAGTTAATTATAAATTGATTTACCTAATTTTTTCTCTTAAACTAGTTTATTTTACCTATAAGCTAATGGATAATCTAAAAAGATATCAAATATATCATGATTTAATAACCTATTTCGCAACTTTAATCTTTAAAAAAAAAAAGTTATCTAAATCTTATATTTAGGAACTGAGGGAGTATTTAGTAGCGAAATGGAGGGAATTCATGAGAGAAGTCCGTGAAAAGCATTGCATGATGAGTTTGACAGAACACACTTACGTACATATATAGCTGAAGAGTTTTTGGAAGGTGGCGGCAGGAGAGGACAGAGACAATATTCTCCATCGGCGGCGAATTTTGGTGTTCATCGCTTCATGACAAGAGAGCGTATCCATTCAACATTAAAGGAGATTGGCTTCATGTATGTGTCCAACAAATTCTCTTGCCTACATAACCTAACACCCTTCACATGTTAGAACACAAAAACATGACAATTTTCTTGAGCCCGTGTAAAAACACAAAATCACTCACTGGCACTGCGTATCTTATTGCCAGGCATACACTCTGTTTTTACATTTTGAGCCTATTCTTTTTTCACAAATTCTTGCATATTACTCCCCTTATATACCACTTACACTCCGCCTCATGTCTATTATCACCAATCTGCCTCCAATCAGCTAGTTCCCCCTCATGATGATTGCAAAACAGAGCAATTGAAGTGTTTTTGCTGTTTTTTTTTCTTTGTCAGGAAACAAAATACTGAAAACAAGAAACTAAAAAGTACTAAGATACTCCTGCATGAAGTTAGTGGTTGCCTCCGGAGAGTGGAGACTGCCGTTTTTGCTGGTTTTTCTATTGCATGTGTTTTTGCTGTTTTTAAGATAGTTATTTGTGTTACTTTAGAATGAAAACATTTGTAATCGTAAAATTTTCCGTAGCTAATTATGAAATGAAATTTTTCGTTGGAGAATTCATAACTACAGTCGGAATCGGTCACAATATTATAAGACAAGTTTTGTTAAAATATGGTACCTTTTTCTGTAATTAACTACCCTCTTTTATATCTCTAATTCATTTTTTGGATCAATATTTAAAAGTGAAGCTGCAAGTTTTGAAGTATTCTGTTTCAAGGACACAATCTAGCTAGGAAAGTTGCGTATGATTTGGATGATTACTTCACTGCACCAAGAGAGATCTGAGTTTGGTTCGCCCCTCCCTTTTGTCTATAATCTATACTAGGTGGATTAGGAGGGAGAGAGTCAATTTAGTTTGATGAACAGAATACATAGGCAGATGGGCTTCGTTTTAATGACTCCAATGAGGCTCGTTATGGGGATCAGATATACCCAATTTGATGTTTGGGCTTTTTGGATCGGATGCTCTTTTCTTCTTTCCTGATACAATCAGATCTTATTATGCTCTACTTTCATAGATCCATCATTAATTTGAATAAACTCCCGACGACACCCTTGACACGAAATGGGCTCCGTTGGGCTTTCAAAATTCATTTGAATTGTTTTTAATTGTCCAAATTTTCTTTCCTAAAAAGTTATCCTTTTTAATAAAGTATATTTGAATTTTCTTTGTTATTCTGAATTACTCATGATTTCATGAATAACTATTCATGAAATCACTATTAAATTTAAATGATAATAAATTGGGGTAGGATAAAAATTGGTCATAGGTTAGTCAATTCTAAATGCATGAATGATGAGATGAGGAAATAGACCTGAAAAAGACGTCAAGCTCAATGGTTGATCACGTAAGCATCCATTTTCTTTCCATGCAAAATTAAAATATTTTCCTGTATAAAAAAAAATTAAAATATTTTCACAAACCATCAAAAAATTACAAGCCACTTATTTATACTTGAATTTCAATACGAACAGCTCCATCCATTCATCATATACGCGTCTTAACATCAAGGTCTTCTTGAATTATTAATTAATTAAACAAACATTGATCAATTTGACAGTATCATCACAACAGTACAACTGTACAAGTAGATAATACCGTTTTCTCTTTTTTGTTTAATATTTATATACGAGTACTATATTCACGATTAGGGCCAACATATAATTGAGGGATCCATATTGTTTTTGTTTTGCATGAAGAGCACGACAGCGCACTTTGCATAATGTGGACTTACGCATCTATATTCATGCAAATTCCCTTTTCTTTCTTCTTTCCTTTTTCTGTTTTTGAATTTTCCCGTAAAAATATCATCTAATGACCCGATTCTTAAATACTTTCTACTAAAGAATATTATTAACAATTTTCGATAACTAAAGTAACCTTCAAATCCACAGTTTTATCCTACAAATAACAACCGTTGTAGTTTGAGTGTTTTTCAAAAATTTAATTATAATGTTCGATAAATTCTTCATGATGAAATTGATTATAGCTGCTTAGATATATTTTCCAATTTTTAAAGTATAATCCTAAAGGCAGTCAACACGTTTGAGGCCATCGCGGAGCACATTGGATTTTACTATGATGTAAACGTTGTCACTTTGGCTCGCCTTTACCAAATTTGATACGACTTCGCGAGAAGGATTAGTTTGTTGTTTTCCGCTGCCAAAATGTATACCTTTTAACTTACGCTTAAAATTTCCCTGTTATCTTGTAACCAACAACAACAAAAATTTCTCTATTATCCACATTATTTTTTGTTTTTATTAGATCTTGGTAATTTCTATTCACTCGTTTATATAAAATCACTTCTATCTTGTTCAATTTAAACTAAAAGAGAAAATTTAATGTCTAGTAATTAATTGCTTTGAGTCTTTGTAAGATTGACTTCGATTCTCCATTTTATTATTTCAACACCCGTACACTTGCATAGCTTTATTTAACTTTTGGTAGCATCAGGTAAAATCAACAACCCACCGTCAAACCATAAGAAGCCAAAATTAACATGTAAATAAAAGCAGACCGATGTAAAATAAAAACATTTCCTTCATTGGCCAGAATCAGGGAGGGAAGAACTGTGAAAAAAAAAAACTCGCATAATGTCAAAAGAAGAGTTACTGGAGCCCAAAAAGCTAGAAAAGAGGGAGAGAAGAGAAGAGATAAAACCAACCATAATAAAGCAGCGATAGGAAGTAGGATAATTTAGCATTTTGCATTGACACGCGTCCATTAAAAGTGGCTCAATATCCTCCGATCCATTGGATGCCATATTGATCTCCAAAAAGATTAGAAACAATGAGACCAACACACTCTCTGGTCACGAATTTCTCGCTTCTCTTTCTGATCCACACACGATATCTTATTCTTTATTATCTCCATTTATATTTCACTTCTTGTTATAGTTGAATTGAATTATTATTACATAATATTTTATTTATTAAATTCATTCATTTCTTCTCCCTGATTCCATCATTTTTTTGCATTATTACTAGCTATTATATATTTATGTGTGAAAGACTAAAAGTCGTTGCTTTTTCCCCTTTTGCATCACTTCAAATTAAGGGTAACAGTTACAAGGAGATCGACAGGTCATTGTAAAGTATTTTATGAACAATATTTTATGAACCAAACAAGTTGATTATCTAACTTAATTAAAATTAAACTTAGAGTAATACTCCCTCCGTTCCTAAATATAAGATCACTTTGGAGAAGTGGATAAGTTCCTAAATATAAGATCACTTCCCATTTTATCTTAAGTTTTGCCCAAACTACCCTTATACTCTCTCTTTTCATTGAAAACCCCTTCTCATTTTAAAGTTAAGTGATTGAGGGGATTTTGGGAAGATCATGTAATTTTGTTGTCTTCCTTAATCTCCACGAATTAACCAAAGTGATCTTATATTTAGGAACGAAGGAAGTAATATATTTCGTAAATAAAAAAATTAAAACACAATTTTAACATATATTATACAGTTCCAATCTGATGTGGATCCCTCGGAGCTAGGAGGGATTTGAAGGCGGGAGGATGTGAAAATGATTGTGAGAACATGTGGAAGAACGTGAAGACTGTAAACGCCTTGGAATCTCACTCTCTCTTTTCCTTCTTTCTCCATCTCATCTCTCTCATCACCGAAACTTGTATGACAGAGAGAAAGTGAAAGCTGCTATATATACAAATTGCATGTATCTATGTTGAAAGAGAAAGAAGCATCGCGTACATCTTCAATTCTTAGATCCATATGCACCCTCAAGCCTCCATGTGTTAAACTCTATCCTAATTTCATCAACTTGACACTTCATTTATGCCTTCTTCATCATTAAACAATTATTCATGTTCGCTAACACATGTTAAATAATAGCAAAATATTATATCAACGGATCTAGCAGGTTAAGTACTGGACATAATATTTTTTTAATGAAAATACAATTACATCATATAATATATGAAGTTTAAGCAAAGCATCCATACGTACGGAGGAGATCAGATGGGATGGTGTGCATGTGTGTATAAATATAAGGTTCAAAACGATTCAAAGGGTGACATTTTTTTTTGGTCACAGAGGGTGATATTGATTACACTACAAGAAATTAAGCCTCTAGTCACGCATGAATTGTAGCGCATAAAACAAAGGTGGCACTTTTTTTTTTTTTACAAATTTTGTCGTGCAAAAAAGGTCAATAGTCGCGCCACATGGCGCGATAGCATGAATTACACTCTAAAAGAACAAGTTCTGGAATTAATTATTACTCCCTCCGGTCCTAAATATAAGACCTACTTGACTTTTTCTAGAAAATCCTTAAAAAAGCAAGATAAGTTAATTATAAATTGATTTACCTAATTTTTTCCCTTAAACTAGTTTATTTTATTTATAAACTAATGGATAATCTAAAAATATATTGATAAACTCCATAATTTCACACATTTCATCTCTATTTCCTTATAGTTCACACTCTTTTTGATGATACATAGATAACAAAACACACAAATACTAAGAGAAAGTGATTCAACTAGGAAACCATTCATTTGTGTGAAATTTGGAGTTTAATGCTTGTATATTTGAGACATGGAAACTCTTTAACCCTCTCTCTAGCTTGTGTAGGAAGAAGTGGACAGATGTTAGTAGCTCGATGAAACCCAAGTGATGCAACAAAGGAGAAAAAGAAGTAAAGGAAAGCTAAAAATTCAAAATCAAGGTCTGCTTGCCAGCGGCTCGCCAACTGGCGAGCCACTGGCGAGACAATGCATCTTCACAAAGCCAACTGGCAAGCCAGCGGCGTGCCGTCTCTGTAATCTCGCCAGTGGCTCGCCAACGGGTGAGTGACTGGCGAGCACAACTCGCAGCTGCGCGTTTTGACCCTTTTCTCATCATATAAAAAGGGAAAGTTGGATATTTTCAAGGGGAGACAGAAAAACACGAAAGAACACACATCTAGGGCACATTTTAGAGCCTTGAAGAGCTTGAAGAACATTGGGGAAGCTTGGGATTCAAGTGGGAAGCTTGGAGAGATTTGAGCTTTCTTCATTTGTGGTTGTATATTTTCTTCCCTCTTCTTCATATCTCTTCAATGAACTCCTTCATAGTTTTAGGGTTTGTTTTATTTACATTTATGTGTAACTAAAACCCTAATCTAGGGTTGTTATGAACCTATTTATGGATTGAACCATCTACTCTCTCTTTCTTTAAGTATTAATGAAGTATATGTGTAGTTTTTATCTTGCTCTCTATTTGTTTTAAGTGTTTGATCACCACTTAATTAGTTAAATGAAATATGACTTGGGAAAGTGTATTTTGTTTTAGAACTTGGATAAAAGCATGTTGGACTTGAAGTTTATGGTTTTAAATGGATGGTTTGTTGATAACATAGAGATATAGTTATTGACCTAACATAGTCATAATTAGGGTGGTTAAGGAAAAGAGCTAGCATTTATTGTGACAAGAGATTGTGCAATAAATGCTAGCATAAATTTGATCTTGACTTGGGAAAGCTTTTTCAAATGATTTTGAACCCTAGACTTGCACATATTTTCATTTAGTCACTTAAAAAGGAGAGGGAAACTTTGGTTCATGAAGTAAATAGGGGATTAGCAACCCTAGGCCTTAATTATAATAGTTAACTCGTGTTTGAAACTCCAACTCTTTTTACATTCATATTTAAAACTCATTTCTTACTTGACAAATCAAACTCTCAACATGTTTTTACTTAAGACAATTAATGATACAATTAGTGCTAATCACTTTGTTTAAACTATAATCTCTGCGGAACGACACTTTTTCTATACTACACTTGACGACCCGTATGCTTACGGAAGCGCACCAAATCCGCGTTAAGTCAATGGCGCCGCCGCCAGGGATTGTAGTTTAAGCAAAAGTTTATTCTCTTGTGTTGATTAGCTTAATTGTGTGATTAATTGCTTTTAAGTAACCTCTTTTCTTATCTTGTGGTAACTTGGTGTTTTGTTGTTTCTAGCTACCTTGAGTGGTAGAAATAACTTTACCTTGGTTGCCTTGCTTATTTTCATTTTTGGTTACTTTGATACTTGTGATCTTGTAGTGCTTGTAGGTGCTCCTTTTTGTAGGTACTCATTTCTTGGTGCATGCAACACATTGAGTTTGGTGACTTGGAAGTAGTACGTGAAGGGGTAACTAATCTTGAGCAAGAGGTTGAGGTTGAAACTGCAACTATGGCGGAGGATGAGTATGATCATGCCACGGTTAATGATTTTGCTAGTCGGAACTTGAGAGGAACTCAATCTTGCATTCGGATTCCGGATGTGCAAGCAAGGAACTTTGAGATCAAGCCGGTGATGATCACAATGCTTCAAATGCAAGGGATGTTTCATGGTCTTTACAATGAGGATGCTAACAAACATTTGATATATTTCTTGGAAGTGTGTGATTCATTCAAGCAAAATGGGGTTCCAGCTGATATTCTTCGACTGCGATTGTTCCCTTTCTCTTTACAAGGCAAGGCCAGAGAGTGATTCAACAACCTATCAGAAGGTTCTATCACCTCTTGGAATGAGCTTGAAACCAAGTTTCGTGCTCGATTTTTCTCTGATGACAAGTCTGTTGAGGCTAGGGATGCATTCTTGAGTTTCAGGCAATACGATGATGAGACTCTCTATGCTGCTTGGGAGAGGTATAAGATGTTAATGAAGCAATGCCCTAATCATGGAGTGGACAAGTGGGTAATTGTTCAAATTTTCTGCACTCGCCTTAATCCTCAGTCTAAAGCAATGGTTGACTCTATGACTAATGGTGGGTATCGGAATGTGCCAGTGAATGAAGTATTTCGGTTGTTAGATCAGCTATCGGCCAACAATTCTCAAGGGACAGATAGGAGGATTCCTCAATCTTCCATTGTTCCTAAGGAGGATACCGCTACCGCTCAGTTTGCATCTATCCTCTCCGCACTCAACAAGCGGTTTGATGTTTTAGAAACTCAGATCAGAAAGGGTAGTGCTCAAGAGGTGCGAGCGACTCAGTCTACTCCGGTTGTCTGTGAACAGTGTTATGATGTGCATATGTCGGATCATTGTCCTCTCTATGCCACTCCAGAATCTGTGAATTATATGGGAAGAGGACAAAATTCTCAAAACATTCCTTATTCTCAGACTTACAATCCGGGGTGGAGAAGTCATCCCAACTTCAACTGGAACCAAGGGCAAAATATGAATGCATCATCGTCCTCTGGTGCTAAGGCCTCTTACCCACCTGATTTTCAAAATCAACCTAGACAAGT
Source organism: Mimosa pudica (assembly GCA_029929735.1). Classification (NCBI taxonomy): domain Eukaryota; kingdom Viridiplantae; phylum Streptophyta; class Magnoliopsida; order Fabales; family Fabaceae; genus Mimosa; species Mimosa pudica. The sequence continues at coordinate 249,214 of JAKELP010000045.1, forward strand.
ACCTCATAAGGAGGAAGAATCTAAGGTGGAGAAAATGCTTGCTCAGATCATAGCCGGACTAGACGCACAAAGGGTGTATAATGCTCAAAATGATACCAAGATGGCTAGTCATGAGACTTCAATCAGGAATATTGAAATACAAATAGGCCAAATTTCCTCTCAACTGAATGCTTCACAAAGAGGAACTCTACCAAGTGACACCATCCCTAATCCAAGAAGGGATGGCAAGGAGGAGTGCAAAGCAATATTTTTCAGAAGTGAAGGGCAAGTGCCTAATATGCCTCAATCTTGTGAAAAGAGCAAAGAAGTCTCTGAAGTTGTTGCTCTTGGGAGTGATGACAGATTTGAGCAAGATCTTGTAGTTGTGGATGATGAAAGTAAGAAAAGAAGGCAAGTTGAAAAAGCTATTGATGATGGAGAAAAAGACAAGAAGAGAGAATGTGAAAAGAGGCAAGACAAAAAGCCCAAGACAAATGGTCCTCCTCCGTATGTACCTCCGGTCCCATTTCCTCAAAGACTAAAGAAGAAAGAAGGGGTGATAAACTCCATAATTTCACACATTTCATCTCTATTTCCTTCTAGTTCACACTCTTTTTGATGATACATAGATAACAAAACAAACAAATATTACTAGAAAGTGATGCAAATAGGAAATCATTCAATTGTGTGAAATTTGGAGTTTAATGCTTGTATATTTGAGACATGGAAACTCTTCAACCCTCTTTCTAGCTTGTGTAAGAAGAGGTGGACAAGTATTAGAAGCTCGATGAAACCCAAGTGCTACAACAAAGGAGAAAAAGGAGCAAGGGAAAGCAAATTTTAAGTCCTTAGAAAAGCTGCATGCCAGTGGCTCGCCAACCGGCGATCCACTGGCGAGCCATAAAGCCAACTGGCACGGGAGTGGCATGCCGTCTCTGGAATCTCGCCAGTGGCTCGCCAACTGGCGCGCAACTGGCGAGAGCACTTCGCAGCTGCGCGTTTTGACCTATTTCTCAGCATATAAAAAGGGAAAGTTGGATTTTTTGAGGAGGAGGCTGAAAAACACGAAAGAACACACATCTAGGGCACATTTTAGAGCCTTGAAGAGCTTGAAGAACATTGGGGAAGCTTGGGATTCAAGTGGGAAGCTTGGAGAGATTTGAGCTTTCTTCATTTGTGGTTGTATATTTTCTTCCCTCTTCTTCATATCTCTTCAATGAACTCCTTCATAGTTTTAGGGTTTGTTTTATTTACATTTATGTGTAACTAAAACCCTAATCTAGGGTTGTTATGAACCTATTTATGGATTGAACCATCTACTCTCTCTTTCTTTAAGTATTAATGAAGTATATGTGTAGTTTTTATCTTGCTCTCTATTTGTTTTAAGTGTTTGATCACCACTTAATTAGTTAAATGAAATATGACTTGGGAAAGTGTATTTTGTTTTAGAACTTGGATAAAAGCATGTTGGACTTGAAGTTTATGGTTTTAAATGGATGGTTTGTTGATAACATAGAGATATAGTTATTGACCTAACATAGTCATAATTAGGGTGGTTAAGGAAAAGAGCTAGCATTTATTGTGACAAGAGATTGTGCAATAAATGCTAGCATAAATTTGATCTTGACTTGGGAAAGCTTTTTCAAATGATTTTGAACCCTAGACTTGCACATATTTTCATTTAGTCACTTAAAAAGGAGAGGGAAACTTTGGTTCATGAAGTAAATAGGGGATTAGCAACCCTAGGCCTTAATTATAATAGTTAACTCGTGTTTGAAACTCCAACTCTTTTTACATTCATATTTAAAACTCATTTCTTACTTGACAAATCAAACTCTCAACATGTTTTTACTTAAGACAATTAATGATACAATTAGTGCTAATCACTTTGTTTAAACTATAATCTCTGCGGAACGACACTTTTTCTATACTACACTTGACGACCCGTATGCTTACGGAAGCGCACCAAATCCGCGTTAAGTCATATATCAAATATGTCATCATTTAATAACCTATTCCGCAACCTTAATCTCTCCAAAAAAAAGTCAATTAGGTGCTGTATTTAGGACCGGAGGTAGTATTTCTTTTGTGTCGTGCATCCTAAACCGCGACATATATAAATATTTAATTAATAAATCCTGTCACGCAAAGATTTGCACGAAAAGATAATTATTATTTAATTTAGATGGCTATCGCACATAGATGGCGACAGACAATACTTTTTACAATATATATAATACAGTCATGTAAAGAAATCCGCGACAAATATATGTATATTTAAATAGCCTGATGTCGCGCCTTGGCTGTATGGTTGTCGCGCCACGTGGAGCGACAAGAGTGCGCAGATTTAAATTCAAATTTTTCCCTCTGATTCTACTTTCTCCCTATATAAACTTCACTCCTCTTACATTTCTCCTTCCCCTAACTATTTTTTCCTACTCTCTCCACACTTTCTTTTCTCCTCCTTCTCTACTCTCTTATTTTCTTCCTCTTCACTTTCATTCTTCATATTTACTTACTCATTTAACTAATTATATTTTTTTTGCAGGTTAATTGTTTAAAATCTTCCATAATTTAAAGTATACATTTTATATAGGGAAAATTAAATACAAGTCCCTGGTAAGGGACATAATACTGGAAAAGTCCCAAAAATTTGAAAATTAAAGTAGAGTCCCTTGGGACCTCACTTTAATTATTTCTAAAAGTGTGGGCCCCACATTTAATATTAAAAAATTCCCCCCACACCTATCTCTCTCTCCTCTCCCCAGCTCCTTCCTTCTTCACCATTCACCTCCACCATAACACCACCACCGTCAGCCCCCTCCCCCCCGCCAAAACTCTCCCTCCCTTCACCACCATGACCAGTCGCCGCCTCCCTCCGTTGTCCGCCGCCGCACCATAGCCACCACCACTTCTCCCAACACATTGTTTGCAGAAACGTTGTCAGCCTCCCTGCGTTTTCGTCACCTCTACCGCGCCGCCTCACCGTCATCTACAGCAGCCACCACGCCGACGTCGACAGAACTCGTTGGCGCATCTCTGGCGACCATATATCTTCCTTGATCAGTTCCATCATCACCCAAACAATGTGTTGAGGGAAGTGGTGGTGGCTATGGTGCGGCGGCGGACAACGGAGGGAGGCGGCGGCTGGTCATGGTGGTGAAGGGAGGGAGAGTTTTGGGGTGGCGGAGGGGGCTGACGGTGGTGGTGTTATGGTGGAGGTGAATCGTGAAGAAGGAAGGAGGTGGAGAGAGGAGAGAGGAGAGAGGAGAGAGAGATAGGTGTGGTGGGGAATTTTTTAATATTAAATGTGGGGCACACACTTTCAGAAATAATTAAAGTGAGGTCCCAAGGGACTCTACTTTAATTTTTCAAGTTTTTGAGACTTTTCCAGTATTATGTCTCTTATCAGGGACTTGTATTTAATTTTCCCTTTTATATATCCTTCTATAATACTCCCTTCGTTCCTAAATATAAGACCTAGATAACTTTTTTTGGAAAGATTAAGGTTGCGAAATAGGTTATTAAATGATGACATATTTGATATCTTTTTAGATTATCCATTAGCTTATAGGTAAAATAAACTAGTTTAAGAGAAAAATTAGGTAAATCAATTTATAATTAACTTATTTTTTGCTTTTTTTAGGATTTTTCAAAAAAGTCATCTAGGTCCTATATTTAGGAACGGAGGGAGTACCTTCTTTTTTCCTCATTTATTATAATTCAAATTTTTTTATTTCACTATTTTTCATTATTATTGTTTAATACCAATTTTTCATTATTATTCTTTAATATCATTTTTCATTTTCATTTTTTACACCTTTTGACCTGCAGCTTGTGGAGGAAGATTGCTAAAGCTTCCTCCGCAAGCGGCAGGAATATTTTTTTATTACACTGCAGAGGATGTCGCGCATTATGGCGCGACATTGTTTGCAAGACATGCCGCGCATCTGGGCGCCACAATCAGTTTTTTAATATTAATTTTTTGTCGTGCAAAATGCGCGACACGTGTTTTGCTATGACTCCAGTAATCGCGCATGCATTAAACGCGACAAAACCCTTTGTCACTCTTTTTTATTGTGCGACACAATTTTTCAAATTTCCATGCACGACTAGAGGCCAATTTTTTTGTAGTGTTAGCTGTAGGATGTGTGAATCTGCCATAAACATTTGAAGAAGCGAGTACATGTATTGTTAGTGGGGTTTTGAATAAATGAATGAATATGCTTTATTCTTTCAAACAAAGATTCCTTGACTTGCAACACCATTACACATATATACATATACGTACATTCGCTCTCTTCTCACTGGCTAGTTCGTTGGATCCGGAAAGTTTCTAATAGAATTTCCCACATGCACCCACCAGCCACCATCCTCCTCTCTTTATATATTCATCTTCATTGTCTATTACTTTTATTTTTTTTGTCATCTATTCCTTTTATTTAAACGTACTCAGAATTATTTTATTCATATCCGATCCCAACCCTCTTGCACACCGCATGCATGCATGCATGCATGCATACATACATATAATTCAACATCTCCTATCTTGGTGACTAAACGAACTTAGTCTCCCTTTTTTCCATTACTGTATTTATTTTAAATAAATAAGTATATAACCCGAGTAATCGACCATCAGCTCTAATTATTAGTATATAAATTTACAGAGTTTAATATATAATAATGTTCATAACTAATGGCAGACATGAAATGCTAAATGAGTAAAACCATCTTGAAATAGGTGGTTTCTTATTCATGAGATAATTGGACATGTATATTATAGAGATGAAGTGAGATGAGAGGAGGCTTATGTAGGAGTAGTAAAAAAAGAGCGTTCAAATGCTTAAAAAAAGAAAAAGGAGAAGTGGAGCGTCCAATCAAATCAATAACATTATATAATAAATATGTGTCCAAACATACCGACAACACTATGAAAGTTGGAGTCCATTACCATGAGTCCATGACGCGCCCTGGAGAGTCAAATTCTTTCTCACAAATGCTCTCTATTTCCTAAAAAAAAAAAAGTTAAGTCGCCAAAAAACACTTCTTAAAAGAATATGTAAAATTAGTTGAGTGCCTGGGGTTAATAATTTTTTTTCCAATATTTTTTATATTTATTATGATACTTTTAAGAGAGAAATATATAAACATTAATTAATATGAAAGAGAGTTAGGGATAAAGTAAGAAAAATTGCATTAAATAAGTAGAGATTGTGAGATGAGTTTTAATATTTTGAACTAAAACCATTCAAATTTTGGGCTCTTATATTATGGACCGGAGGGAATATTTCAGTTGCAAGCAAAGTTGTTACTGTAACTGTAAGCACATAAGTAGGCTCAATACCACAAAGTTTTAAGTTTAATTTAAATCACACCAATGTGTGAGAGTTTTGGATGAATGGATTATTTATAAGTGCCTACGTCAATGTTTTGAGTTTTGAGGTGTATATATATATATGTATATATATATATATATATATATATATATATATATATAGACACACACATTTCCAACCTAAATGAACTCATACTTAAACTTTCACATAAAGAAATGTTTCTTCAATTCCATTTCACTCCCTTGAATATACCTTACATGCCTTTCTTGTTCCGATAACCCAACATTGTAACCCAAACACACTTGACCATAACGTACACATATATTATCAACAGTACACTTTCATTCCAACTCGTCGTGATCTTTATCGGTTTTAGGAGCAAATAAATAGGAAAATTCACAGACTACTCGAAGTTGAGGTCATGACCAAGAAGAGCATATCGAGGAAGATGCTGATGTCGAAGTTACTATGATGTTCTTTTTTACTTATTTGCATTTGCAGGCTGCCCATTTTGTCGTCTTTTCATGCCTTCATCTCTCTCTCTCTCTCTCTCTCTAACCCAATCCATCGGTACCTCCATATTAGGCAACACCTTAACCTGGTGAAGACCCAAAAATGATACATAAATATTGGTCAATGAACAAAATTAGTACATAACTATTTTAAGGTACAAAAAGAGCAACTTTTACCATGTGATCAAAAATGATATTTTCACTAATATAGCAATAATATTAGACATAAAATATCCAAAATGCCCTTATAATTAAATAAACTTTTATCGGACGACGATTAATTTATAAGGGCATTTTGAGCTTTTCATGTCTAATATTATTTTCATATTAGTGAAAATATCATTTTTGAACACATGGTAAAAGTTGGGTATCATTTTTATACCTTGAAATAGTTATGTACTATTTTTGTTCCTTGACCAAAAGTTATATATCATTTTTGTGTCTTCACTCTTCTTTAAATATATGGTCTCACTCGCTCCACACATATAAATGATATAATCAATATTAACAATCACGACATTTCCTATATATTATTACAAAATTATTGTCACTCTCTCTCATCACTATCATACCCTTAAAAGGGGACAAACCTGCCTCTCTCCTTAAAAAACATGATAATTCTTTAATCATTAAGATACTGATTCTGGAGAGTTGGAACTCACCAAACTCAAGGAGGATATGGATATCTCTGTTGAATTTAGTTATATTTGCAAATCTACCCGTCCAATTCTATCATACAAGAAGCAATCTTCTTGCGTCATTGCATCTGTATATCTCCATCCATTAATGGAATTATCTACTTCTGTTTTAAAATTTATATATGATTGATATGCATGTACATGAATCACATAACTCAACTAAGATTCCTTGAAGTGCTACAAATTTCTCCGTACTTACTCTCTACCTGTGCAGCTTTGACTGCGCATGAAATGAAACATCACAATCATCTTTTTTTTTTGGCAACAACAACAACATGGCTCTACATTAAATACTCCGGATTATAGTATACTTTAATTTGCTCCTATTCACAATTGAGTGCCACTTTCGCCACATAGTTTTCAGTCCAAAACCTAAACCTATGTTTAAGAAAAGGTAAGCCAAACACTACTTAAAAAATGACATGAATAATAATCAGGGGCGTTTGATTGAATGGTATATATGTGAGTGACTCATTCAATCTTATTAATAAGCTCAAGGGTTTGATCTCTACTTAGAAATGAAGCATGTTTATGGTCAAACGTCCTACCCATAGAGCTGCCCACAATAAGCGATTCAGATTAGTCTGAAATCAGCGATTCGAATTAATCTAAGTCATATTTGACTAAAAGATGGTTTATCCTAAAATATCAAATGAGAAATAAATAAAAAAACTGTCATCATTACATGATACCTTTTGAGTTGGGAGCATAGGTTTTGATGGCCAAAACCTTAGTTTTGGATAACTAAGTTAGATTTTTTACACTTTTGTGTAATGTAGAAAATGCCATTATTATATTATAAAAAATTAATAATATATTAAAAATGCCATTTCCATTTTTCTTTCCCAACACATTAAATTTATATATTTATGGGTAATATTAAATTTATATATTTATGGGTAATTATCAATAATGCAAACACTTTCATTTTTATCAAAAGTCATTTTCTTACCGAGTAGAATCTTTTATCTAGGCACTTTCATTGTTTTTTCCTTAAAAGGTTTTTCTCCAAAAGCTAATTAAAACAGTTATAAGTTTAAATTGCCTAATTTAGCCATGCTGGTGAATTATTTTTAACTAATTAATTTTGTCTTTATTATACCCATTTCCCACTTTTACCTTCAAATAATATATACACTCATACCTTTTTTATTAAAGTCTTTAAATAGATATGTGGCAGTTTTGGGAAATAAATTAAAGTTACAAATTATATTACTCTTGAAAATTTATATATTAGCAACTAATTCATTCGACTTAAAATCAAAGGCTGCCCTTTCATCATGAGTATCTTCTAGAGACATAGAGGAATAGCAACGTCTTACTAAGCTATATCAACTCTGTATTAATGCAAAGGGTATTTGAAAACTTCAAAAGATGAAAACAAATTGTCATATGGAAACAACTTTCATTTGAAGACATACTACTGCTACCAGATAAAGTGTATCGTTAAGAGTGATGTATTCGATAAAGGTTGTGCTTTTAATAAAATTAACACTAAACAGTCTTACACTGCTGTGTAAATCTTTTGCAGTAGAATAATAAACAGATTCCTAGTTAATCTATCATATTACCAACAAGGACAATGTCTTATATGCAGTCAGTAGATTAACTTTCTGAACGGAAAGAAACTAAACAGCAAATCTAATTTTCAAGGGAGCAGAATCACAACTTTACAACGAAACACTTACAATATATGAAGTGTGTATGCATATAAAACAACAAAAGAATGGCTTGTTTGCTTTATTGTGATTCGTGAAATCATAAAAGAATGTCAAGAGGCTCAATTCGACTGCGTCATCACCCCTATAATCGTAGAATATATGCACCCGCCAAAGTTTCAAACAAAGATGTACAAATGAAAATACACACACACACACCACTACACTAAATTGATAAATTATATACATAGGATATATAATTTTCACAACTGATAAATCGAGATGGTGACGATCAATCTCACTAATGCACCAAATTTAATTTGCGCCCCAAATGATCATGAAACCTTCCCAAAAAATACAAAATTTCCAACACATGTAGAAAGAAGGACCTGTACTCATTTGATATTTGGGGTGATCATTAATTGATATATATTGAACATGTGCGGAATATTTAATTAATTAGCTGCTGCAGATGAATATGTATATATTCATTCAGCCGATGAACTCATAAATTCACTCTATTGTACATGGCCATCCTCATATAATAACGCAACCTAAAACTATTTGAAGTGAACAAAAAGGTTAAATATAATGAAGATTCTATAACCAATAATAACACATATACCTATAGGGTTTTCATAAGATCCTAATGAAAGAAATTAAACAAATAAAAGTACTCACCATCTATCCTCTGCAGCTCTTCTTTCCATGTTGGGAGAAATTGAGGAGTACTATAGAACGTTTAATCAGTTAATTAAGAAAGGGGAGCCATCAGAAGACTACTAGCTAACAAAAACCCAAGAAGCTTCAGCACATAAATAAAGGAACGAACTGAGATCGATGTCCTATGGTGGATTATTGTTATTGCTGGGAGTGGAAGAGGCGATAAACCCAGAAAGGCCAGTCCAATTAGCAGCAGAAGTAGTAGAAGAATTACGGCCAGCAATATTCCAATAATGCTCATGATGATGATTTACTGAATTACTATTACTATTATTATTATTCAACCCCAACAATTGCCTTGACAAGTTCAGTTCCTTGTGATGGTTATTATAGCCTTCCATTTTCACTGAAGCCAGTTGAGTTATAACCCCAGCCGACCCCTTTGGCCGGAGTTGATGACTCCCACCGCCTCCGCCGCCACTGCCTCCATATGGCGGAGCTCCGGCGGCAGCCTCAAATTGGCCATACAATTGAGGAGTTGCTTCCAAACCAGTAGTGGTCAAGAAAGGAAAGTGTTGTGTTTGTGGAATCCGCCACTGCTCCAAGGCAGTGGTGGAGGATAAGATGGAAGGGCCTATATGGAAAGGCAAGTCACCACTTGATGAAAATGATGAGGAGTAATTATTAGTGAAACCATAGTTGATGCCCATATCTGAGGATCCAAACTCAGGAAGTTGATGGTGCAAAGTATTAGGAGGTGTGGTAGAGAACCTGAGGGATGAAGGAAGGCCTATTATATCTGAAGAAGAGCAAGTAGACACCACTGAGTTGGTTGAGGTGGCACTTCCTCCTGTGTGGCCATCTGAGCTAACCGGAGGGGACTTGTTGGAGGCGGTGGCTTTCGTGGAAGATCTTTTGTTCCTACGGCAGCCACCGCCGACGGGGACACTGCGGAGGGCCCCACCACGGGTCCAGTACCTCCTGCAGGTCTTGCAGAAGTGGCGAGGCTGAGAGAGGCTGTAGTTGTTGAAGTAGCAGAACTTGGTGTTGGTGGAGTCGCAGCGAGGGCATTTCAAGGCTGTCTCCGCCATCGGAATGTTGGCCGAGCGAGCCCTATCCGCCATCGAACCGGGCCTTATGGAGGCCGACCCATGAGCCTGCAGAGGCGGTGGAGGAAGAAGCTGAGAGCCTGCAGGGCCACTGGTGGTACTGCTACTTCCAATCTGATATTGATGATTGGGTTGCTGCAAACAACATAGAATGAGTAGTATTGCTAAATAAATGGGTATATTCAGGAAGCAAAACAGGTAAAGAAAAGTGATAGGGAAGAATATTATTATTGCCTTTTGGAGAAACAATTGAGAGCATCATGGGAGATCATGTTAATAATTACCTGTTGTTGCCAGTTGCCTGGGTCAAGGTAAGGATGCATGGAAGAAAATACCATGCCTACTACTACTTGATCTCTCTCTCTCTCAATCTCTCTTAGCTTGGAGCTTTCCCTTTTGCAAAGAGAGTGGGGAGAATCACATGAACAAGAGAAATGAGGAAAGGAAGGGACAAGAGGGAGTATCTGGGGGAATGGGAGGCTAAAATAAAAGGAGGGTAGCTAGGTTGTTAAGTATTTATATACACACAAAATTCCGCACTTTGATGTTCATCATTCTCTCTCACTAACCGGACCTCTTTTTGTTTTGTTGCTTTTTAGGGTTTTTGAGAATGAAGGAGGTGTTTCTTAACCCATAAGCTTCTTTAATTTTGGATGCTCTCATCAGATCATCAGTACAACTATTAAATATAATTAATCAATCAATATATATTGTTTATTGTTCCATATATAGATGTCTCATCAGATCATCAGATCTGTGCTTAGCTTGTTGCATGAAGAAATTAACAGAACATACACAAATGAGTGAACTTTAATAATGACGATGATGGTATTATAATATACGTTTAAAATATTGAGGGAATGATAATAATGAAAAAAAGGGAAGAATATAATAATGAAGGAGAAATGATAAAATAAAAGGGGAAGGAGAGGATAGGTGCTTTAAAAGAAGAGGGAGAGAGTACTGAAGCTTTTATGGTGTGGTCTCTCTTCCCTTCCCCACTCATTTCTTTCTTTCTGCCTTTTGTCCCTCTCCTTCTCTTTCCCCCCACTCGCCCACTACCTACCACCTTCATCTCTGTCTATATGTACACAGCTATTAAGCTATATATGTGTATGTGTATATATGCCCTCTCATTATATTGGCTTTATGTTTTTCATTACATTTTAACTGTATGAAAATTATGTCTGTGGGGGATATCTATTACGTGTTTAAATTTCACATTCAATTCACAAGAGTTCGAACTTAAAATATTTTGTTCAAGTAGCTTTATCCGATCTTCCACCAGGACTCATCACTAATGTTAAACTATTGCATGCGCAAGTGGTGATTAAGGGGCTCACTTGTTGTTATGGTTAACCAAATGGTTTCTATCTTTGAGTTGTTTATACAGTAGTGTATGGCATTTATTATTCATTTTCTTCTACCTGACTATTTTGTTAGTATGTAGACGCTAGTTTAATTCTAGTCAGTCTCATCATATATAATCTTTGTCTATACATGCAAGAGCCGCCTCTGGATTCTTGGAGTCAAGGCATCAAGAACGGCTATCACAAACCATTTTTCCTATACTAAATCAACACAAATCATTGCTCAGATCTCATAAATGCAAGCTTGATAATTACGCGTAGCACTATATCATTTTCTAATCTCATGTTTTAGATCAGTTATATCACATATTAGATTGAAAATCGCCCCAGATTTTATCCCTTGCTAGCTAGTTGTTAGTAAATTACGTACGTGACATTCAATGTAGAATATAGCTCTATGAAGTAAATTAAGAAAGAAGTTATAATGAAACTTATTATTTTGCCCGATGAATTTTGGAATCGTGTGTGTGTCTATATATATATATAGCCGTTGAAAGAGAAACAAAATGAATCATAATTAAAGCCATTATTCACTCGATAAATCTTAAAAGAGAAAAATGCACTTTACATGCAGAGAAAAAAAGAAAGAAAATATTAATTATAGTTGGTTGAGCTGGTCAGTGGTTTCAATCTCTAGGGTTCAACATGTCTTTGAATCCTGAAAAGTAATTCCATTGAGAGAGAGGACAACTTTGCTTATGTGGGCAACACTCTTACCACTCACATCTAGATTAGTCGATTACCAATAGATATCAAATTACAGGGTGGTGTTTGTCAAATAGAGGAAAGCAGATAATGACAATTAGGAAAGTGCATGTGTCATGAATTGAAAGTTCAGTCATGTCTGTTATATTTGAAAAATTACTTTCTAAATGCAATTAATTAACAATTCCGTTTAGGCTAAAATGTAAATTTTGATGGAGGATAAGAACGAAAGGAACAAAAGACAGCCGCTTTCTCAATTTCGTGTCATGTAAAGATACGGATCTCCAAAGAATATTGGCATGAGTCAAAAGTTATCTAAAAAGTGTCACTATTGTATTAAATTAGGCAACTGAGTAACTTATTCAGCAATAATACATCATGAATGGAAACGGAGAAATAACATAACATTTCATTAGAAATATCTATAACTTAATCATATTTTACTTTTCATTTATTCTAAATATACTTGGTTTATTTATGGAAGGGGCAAACTTGATTATGCGGTAAACTCATTTGCCTTTAAGGTCGTGACTTCCATGAATCAGCCCCTCTGTATTAAAATCGAGGTAAAATTGTTAATATATTTCCTTCCTTATCACCCCACTAATTGACAACTTGAACATGGCCCTATATACTTGGTTTATTAATGACTCATACAAAAAAAATGTAAATAGATCAGCTCCTTGATGCCTCGGCAACCCACAAATTATAGGAGGACGCAGTGGGAAGCCTTAAGACATAAGGAAGACGACCTATATTCAAAAATGAAAAGGACATTTTAGTCCAAAAAGCATATTTACTTTTCAATAATTACTTCACTATTATTGCTAATAACATTTGAGAATCCCTTCCAAATTATTTTTTTAATTTGATGTTAATTCACCAAAGTTTCACCTTTTTTAATTCAACGAACTATTATGAGTCTGATTGAGAGTGACTCTAATCCTCATATTATTGTTTCCACTCACAAAATTTGATTTGACCATTAATATTGTTCACCAAAGCTTCGAGTTCAATATAACAAATCCACAAGTTGTTTCCAAGATTTATGAATATATAGTTTAACGGATTTGTGTCTAGGGAGGGTATAATGATGCACAGCTCCACTACCGTAATTCCTAATTGAGAAGCTGATTCAATTCTATATGCTATAAGATTTATTTCTCAATTTATCAATCTTTCTTGATTTACTCTATTGATGCTTCCCCGGTAATAATATTAATTTCTTTCAGCAGTTATTTACACTGTTTGGACCTGAAATTTTCAGGGTCCAATAATTTCACCAAAAGTTTCTCAAGTCTCTTAGAACTTGATGTGGGTTTAACTGCAACTGGATTGCCATGAAGTGCACAAGGATCTTTCCCCAGCACAGAGTAGCCCACACACCAACCACCAGGTGTAAAATGTCCAGCCGATCTCTTCAAGATTTCTGTGTCAATTTTGTCTAGCACGGGATCATCTTTAGTGAACTTACGAGCAAAAGGTGCACCACTTTGGACCATGTCATCAAAATGTTCCAATTTCAACAACATAGGATGCTGTTTTGGAGGGTTGTCCCATTTTATATAATGCAGATCATGATTCACAGAAGTGTTCTGGTAGTCTTTGTGATTGCAAATGACAGAATGGAAGTAGCCTTCAGGGGATGACACAAAATTTGTGTAATACATCAGAAGAGTGCGAGGAAGATTATCCCAACCCCACACGCAAAACTCAAGAAAAGATCTTGTCAGGACAACCCATTCTGAACCTGAACAAAAAAAAAACTTAGAGATTAAACAAGATTAAACCAACATATGAAACTTCTGAGAAAAAACCAGATAGAAACGCAGGCATAATTTTATTCCTAGTGTTCTACTGATGTGGTTATCTGGCCAGTTCTTATTCAAAACCGAATTTGGGGTTTCAATTGAACTTGACACTACTTCATGAAATTAACATGGCTCTGAAACAAGTATTTGATCAGTGAGGAAACTGTCCAGAGATATAGTTGTGTTCAACATACCAATATTTGTTTCAGAAAAAATCCTCAACTTATTGCATCAACTTAACAATGCAACATCTAATGAGATTATCAATATCACTATTCACTAGTACTACTTAGCATTGTCTAGATTATCAGTGATGGAAATTTAAAACTAAGTTAAATGGAGCCATATCACGGTAGTACTACTGATCTATACCGATACATCGGTTCATGAGAAAACAATTATGAAAGAATTGGATTAATCTTAAGGTAGACATAGCCAAAAAGAAGAGCGCTAGGAAAATTCAAGAGACAACAGAATTGCATATCAAGCTTAAAAGTATGTTTAAACTTGTATGGTTGTACCTGTGAATAGCTTGAAAGAAGACGGGACAGATCTTTTTTCCTTAGCCCAATATACACCAGATTTCTTTGAATGATACAACCCCGGGTCTATGATTATCGGCATTGCTCGTTGGCTCCTGCAATAACAGTTACAAGCATACAAATTATAAGCAACCTGTAACATACAGTCCACACAGTTCTGAAACAAATAGAAACTGCATCAACGTAAGACTATTGTACTCACTCTTTCCAGCCAATGCTGCTAGTATGTTCAACAAAGTTTAGGTCTCTGGGGATATATGAAAATACATGTAGAAGATCTGTAGCAAGAAATGATATAAAATGGTCAGCAAATGGAAAACATCACAAATCTGAAGTTATTTAAGAGCCACAAAACATAATAAAGCACATATTGATATATTTGCAGATGCCACAATTAAGCACACAATGTTCCTGTCTAAAGTATCCAAACAAAGAAAACGACTAAATACACATACCATTTACATGAATTGAAAGCTTACACCCAAAGGAAAAAAGCTTTTCAATATCAACTAGAAATATATTAACAAAAAGGTATTCAATTACAGGCATCACACGAATGATTTTACACTGTGACCAAGCGCAACTAAGCTCTCTCTAGCATTTATAAATGCTTATTAAGGCATCTCCTTTAGTGGGCTCAAGTCACAGAACCGTATCAACTTGGATTGATATGTTCCAATGTATCAATTGTATAGAATCTTTTGTGGAAAAAAGACTCTTTTTTTTGCAAAAATATGTTCTTTACACTTCAGTTCTCAAAAGTGCATGATAATCTATAGCATCAGAATATGAATCTCAAGAGCAGCAACATTAGCAAGATTCCAACAGAGTCCACACATATTCTTAAAAACAGTAATATGAGCAAAGGTGGGAAAAGAGAGTAATGAGTATCTGAAAACTGACCATCCTGTGGCATGAGAGGATAATCAGAGGCACTAAGATTAATAAACCAATCCCAATCATTTCTGAGATTGAGAAGCATTGCGATTCCATGAAGGGTAGAAGCAACCATGGTGGGGCCCTTGAAGGTAACCAAGTCAGCTTTACCCACCACAAACACATTCCTAAACTCACCAAAAACAGCTTCAGACTTGACATACTTAGCAAGCTCAAGCCTTTCATCATCCAGAGCTTCCAGATCAAGATGCAGCATATAATAATTCATGGGGTGATACAGAGCCTGAAGAATCCTCTTGAGCTGAGGCCCTTCCCCTTTGGTGCCTGTGATAAAGTAAGCAAATTTGGGGAGAAGAGGAAGGCCCAGTTCATGGGTGGAATGGAAACGGGTGAGATTGTGGGGGTCAGAGGAAGATCCAGCAGAAGGGGAAGAAGAATGGGGAAAGGGACGAAAGATGAGGAAGAGAATGATTCCGAGAGAGACAAATGCAAGGAGGGGTAGGTGGCATTTGTGATCTGAGTGATGATGGTAGTGTAAGAACTCGTTTCGGCACATCATGTTGGAACAAAGATTGGAAATTTAGGAGGTGGGAGAGTATGAAGAAGAAGTAGTATTTAAGTATTTATAGATGTGTGAGATGGAAAAAGCATGAAGCTGTGTTTGTGTGTTGTGTGTTGTGAGATGAGAAGATGGGTAGTGTGTTTTGTCGTGAGGAGCAGATGAGGGTGATATAATACCAACCGAGTGAAGCCTGAAGCTGACTGTGCTGTGATTTTGGCTTCATCTCACAGCAGCATCCAGCTGTCATCAAAGTTGGCTACTTTATCCTTTTTTCCAGCGTTGGTATCTAAACTAATGATTTCTTTTTCCAGCAGTTGCAACAAATTTTGTATGTTATGGTCTTCGTCCTTCAAAAATCAAATGAAAACAGCTGCTGCTGTTTCCACTTGTTTTCAGCAACCACTCATCCTGTTTTGTTTTACAGTATTCTACTACCCATTACATTACTCAATTGTGTAACATGCTACGAATCGAACCCCAACTACTTACTTAAAGGACGAGAGTACTTACACACGTAAATCTGTCAGGTTAAAAACACGAGGGACAAGAGTGTTTAATGGACGAGGGTAGCTTTGCTTATATGAATTATAAAGAGGGTTAAATTGTGATTTGAGGTTGGAAGATAATAGAAAAAAGGTCAACTCTAATCTAATTTAATCATCTAATTAAACTTTTTAATAATATGTTTAAGGACACCAAATTAATTTCCCCCAAATTTTTGTTTTTCTCACGACAAATGACAAAACACTCATAGGATACATTGTACGTGTCAATTACACAAATAAAACTGGTGATATAGAATCAAGGTTTAATTAATGTTAAGATCGTGTAAACGTGATTGCATTTATTTTATATTTATTCCATCCTTCGCAAGTACTGACTTATTAGGTTTGGTATTCAAATTACATTAATATACATAGTACTCGCCATAATAGCTTCATGATGACTTCATGCCAACTTGCATGCATATTGATTTGTAAACCAATTGTTAGTGAACTTAAAGCTTCCTAGAAACTGTTTTCTTTTTTTCGCGGATCATGGGAGGGCTTCCAACACATTTCTTTTTTTTTTTTTCTTTCTGTTTTTAGATATTCAGCACGGAATTTATTGTGGACTGTCAAAGCGGCTATACTCATGACTAATAATAAAATCCTCAATAGTTAGGGGATAACTATGACATACCTTATAATTTTGATCGACTAAATATTTACCTAGCTTGCACGGTGTTATTCAACGTTATCAATATGTGGTTAATTAATTATATACAATTTTTTAAAGTATAATCTTCAAAAATGATTTGCACAAATGATAAATTTCAATAATATAACCCCCAAAATAAAATTTTTTCCATAAATATGCTCATAATTAAAAGATTGGTTGGCAATTCTGTACCATTTTATTGTCAATTGTGTCATTTACAACTCTAGCAATAGTCCATATGTAAAATTGAACCTTAACTCTAGGAATAAGTTGAAGTTTTTGCTATAAGCAAAACTAAGTAATGATATGAGAGTGTATGAATGTAACACCCAAAATTTGGATTGGATGCAATAATAAATTGATTCAAGTGTTGGGGTGTCAAATTAAAAATAAAATACATTTTTAATAATTTTAGAAATTAAAGAAAAATAGTTGAAGGTTTGAATGGAGTGGGAATTTCCCAAAAACTCCTTTCCGGTCTGTCCTGTTGAACCCTCCAAAGTCCAAAGTCCAAAGTCCAAAGTCCAAAGCCTTCTTCGATTTCCATCTCTGCTCACAAATGGCATTGCGCAACTATTTCATGTCATCGCCCAATCCCATCCGAAGCTTCTCCTTCTCCACACTTCTTCCTCCTCCTCCTATTGTCTCTTCCAGAAGAGTTGTTGTCACTGGTATCTCCTTCCACCTTTTTCATTTCCTTATGCCTTCCTTCTTTATCTATAATCTCCGCCGCCCCATATTCATCTATATATCTCTATTTATCATTCGTGCTTGGAATTATGGGAGTAATCATAACTTTATTAGCTCAAGTTTTGATATTTCGATATTGCTTCTCAGAAATCACAATTTTAGGCTTCAATAAATTTTTATTCTTTCTTTTTGTTCCCCTCATTTCTCCTTTTGTTGCATACTCTAGCACACTAAACAATTGTAGGTTTCAAGAAATTAGACTTTGTTTGCTTCATTTCACCCTTTTCATACACACTCTCACTGCACTCAACCATCTAGTCTAGTTCACTTCATGTGGGACAAACAGCTCATTTTGTAGAATAATTATTCGAATGAATTGGTCCTCTGCTGTGGTGGCTTTGCAATGCTGTAACTCTCTCCGCTTTTTAGGTTTGGGCATGGTCACTCCGCTCGGTTCTGGAGTCAAAACAACATGGAATAATCTACTTGAAGGCAGGAGTGGGATAAGGGCATTGACTGTGGAAGATCTCAAAATGAATTCTTTCAGTAGAGAAACCCAGATGAGTACATTTGATCACTTGACTTCAAAAGTTGCTGCAATTGTACCCACTGGAATCAAACCAGGCGAATTTAATGAGGAAGCATGGCTCAATTGTAAGGTAAATGGTGGGCTTCAGCTTGTTTTTGTGATATACACGTCTGTCTAACTTGGTGTGCAATGGTTACTCTATTTTTTATGGATTTTTAATTGTTTTGAGAAACTTACATTTAATATGGTCTTTTTGTGATATCTAACAAGTTGGAATGTAAAATTATTCATTTGAGGGGCTCATTTAGGCTGTGTGTGATTCTATAATACATCCGTAAATGCTTACTTACGTCTGACAGATCAGGGTTTAGGAAGAATTTGCAGTTTAAAGTTTCTCCTGATCTCAAGCACAACTGTAACAAAGGATTAACAATAAATATTAAAAGACGAACCACAAGCTTGCTCATATACACATGCAGAGATTGGGTTGTCTATACATGAAGCTATATGCATCAATCTTTCACAATGCTTTTCCTCTTTATAGCCTGCTGTTTGTGAAATTGGATTGCCCAATTTTTTGTATCCCACATCCTAAATTGGGAGTGCTGGAATACAGGCTACTATAATATATACTCCTTATGATAGGACGAAATATTGTATATACCATTCTATGAAGAAAAAGCCTTACCATCATTTTTGTTTATTTAATGGAATTGTAAAATGTTGTGACCCCCATTGTAGTATTCTCTCGATGTTGGAATGAGAAAGTTCCTTTCTTAACCTGAGAAAGTTCCTTTCTTAATCTTAAAAGCAATCTGCACCGATACAAGAAATTGGTAAACTTGTTTTGTAATCACAAGATTTCTTTTATGCTATGTTGCCAAGCTTTTGCTTCTACATGCTGGACCTGAATTTCTATTCTACTTATTGATGTCATTGTAGTATTGGTACTTATCTTAGGAGCATAGATCAATTTCGAGGTTTATAGCCTATGCACTATGTGCTGCTGATGAAGCTCTTCAAGATTCCAATTGGTTTCCCGCTGATCAAGAACAAAAGGAAAGAACGGTAAGCGATGTTTATGAGTTAACAATTCCTTGCCATATCAGTTTCTAATACTAATATGGTCAGTATTTTTTCTTTAACTTTATATTAGGGGACCTCTATTGGTGGAGGAATTGGAAGCATCAGTGACATCTTGGATGCTGCACAGATGATTTGTGAGCTGGTCAGTTTGCTTAGAATGTTTCCTTGTTTTGTTTGTATATAAGTGCTTCCTGCTATGAGAGTCAAATATTGGAATCAAAATATGAGCCCCTGTAAATATTGACAAATATTTTCCTGTTCCTATACAGCGCATACGTCGGCTAAGCCCATTTTTTATTCCAAGGATATTGATCAACATGGCATCAGGCCATGTGAGCATGAAATATGGATTCCAGGTGTGCTTCTTTTCATAGTTGAATCATAGTTTTTAGTATGCTTCTGCGATATATTATTTAATAGACTTGTGAATTTCATGAACAAAAGATTTTTAACTATTTATTGTGTGCAAGTTGATTATCTGTTGAGTTGAATTAAAAATATATTTTACCACTTCCACGGTTCCTGATCCACGAAGCTGATGAGAACAACATACCTATCTAGGAATGTTAAACACATGCCAAAAGAGACGCTTCCATGAACAATGACAATTCATGATTAGTGACAGAATAATTCCTTTTTGGCTCAGGCACACACTAGACATAGCTGATGAGAAATTGAGAACAAAGGAAAAAATCCCTAAAAATTGTTGAAAAAAGAGATCATAAATTTCAACGTTAATATTTTTTAAATAGATTCTTACTTTGTAATTATACCTGATTGTTTTGAATCAGATAGTCCAATGCCCTTTGCTTCTTCAAGGACATGCCTTGGTACATAATAGTGCAAGGGGGTTTTTACACAGGATGAAGATAATGCTGCTTGTTGTGTCTTTGTTTCTGAGGTCATTCAAGGGGTAGCTCTCAACATAAAATTCTTGTGGCATGAATTCAAAGATATTATATATCTTGAACTGTGTGATGTAACACTATAGATTTTCTTACTTAGTCATATTTATCTGTGTCAGTGCATGACAGTGTAAGCTTAGATTTTGCAGCACATTTTTTTTTACTTCAACAATTAACAATAGGATTCTTTTCAATGATTTGGAGTCATGATGAGTGTATTTTTTTTTTTTGTGATTTATAGTTCTGGATAAAACCATGTAACATAAATGGTTGATTTGTAAGCAGGTGAATTATATTTAAATGAGGTTTATATATTTTGTGTGTTCACATAAGCATTGCCTCTCTTGTTTGGACAATTACAAAGTCGGTTAACAAGAGTTCTGGGCAAAATGACTCAAAAGAAATGACTGTTGTTATATGCCTGTTACTGTGATGTTTTACAGATCATTAATCTTAATAGTTGATAGGGAGAGTTGCTTATTTGTGGATATAGGGACCAAATCACGCATCAGTTACTGCATGTGCTACCGGGGCTCACTCTATTGGTGATGCAGTGCGGATGATTCAATTTGGGGATGCCGATGTTATGATTGCGGGAGGTACAGAAGCCAGCATTGATGCTTTATCAATAGCAGGATTTTGCAGGTTATGTTTGTTCTGCGTTAATGAGTTGTACACTTTTTCCTCTTTCAACTGCTTCTACTATTTTCTTCACGGGTTAAAAGTCACATTTTTCCATGAATTATGCACAGAAGATCATATATGCCCCTGAAGTATTTTTTGGCTCAAATTTGCCTCGAAAGTGTGCATGAAGGATTATATCTGCCCTTTTAATGTACATGAAGGGTCATATATGTCCCGAAAGTATGCACAAAGAGTCATATTTGCCTCTAAAGTATGTACGATGATCATATTCGACCGTTAATATTTTAACTGTAAAGGTGAATATGATCCTCCTTCATGCTTCAGGGGCAAATATGAGTCAAAAATACTTCTGGGGCAAATATGACCTTAACCCTTTTCTTCGCTGTTATTTTTTTCCATCATCTGATGTTTTAGAAGAATTTTAGGTCTCGGGCTTTGACTACCAAGTATAACTCAGCCCCACAAGAAGCTTCACGACCCTTTGATAGTGGACGAGATGGTTTTGTGTATGTATACCTTGTAATACTGTTTTTTATCTATCTATCTATCTATCTATCTGTCTATGTCTCTATCTATTTATTTTATGCATGCATCTTACATTTATTTTATTCAACCGGGCTTCTTTGTTTCTCACCATGATCTTAAGTGATTCTCTTCTCCAGGATTGGTGAAGGTGCCGGGATCTTGGTCTTGGAGGTTGGTTAAAATGAAAATGTCATGGATAGTTTTCCCTTATCTGTATCATATGTAAATTAATATAATCTTTTTTTTCATTGTTTGATTTGGATGTTTTTCATGATGGAAAGGAATTTGAGCATGCAAAAAGCCGTGGAGCAAAAGTTTATGCAGAGGTTCGTGGATATGGGATGTCAGGTAGTTTTTTACATGAAATATAGAAATTACTTCATGGGATAATTTTCAGAAGTGTTCTTTCCCCTAATATTTTGAGTTCCCTATTTAATGGTATCGATCAGGTGATGCATATCATATTACTCAACCACCTAGTGACGGAAGAGGTGCCATTTTGGCAATGACACGTGCTTTGAAACAGGTCTGCATTGATCCTACGATCATTTGTTTGTGACTGAACTTTCTTAATTATCTTGATTATAGGATTGTCAAGATGCCCTGCATGGGCAGGGTGATCCCTGCTGCTCTCATCTCTCTTCATGAATTGGTTGTGGTACATAGTTATAATGTAGAGACTATTCTTTTAACAGTAGTCAAGATAATTAAGGTCAGGCAACATTTTATGCTTTGCTATGAGGGAACTTTTTCCTAACCTTGTTTGTGTATATAGGATGGCAAAATAGTAGTTAAAATTGGTGTTCAAAAGTGGGTATTTTGGTAAATTTGTTATGTGAGCATTAGAGATGTCTGCTCATCTGGGCAAATTAATAATGTAATTGTTTATAATGTGATTGTTTCGTAAAACTGCTTTCTGTTGAATTGCAGTCAGGTCTTCATTCCTCTGAAGTGGATTACATAAATGCACACGCCACATCTACTCATCTGGGCAAGTTAATTGTATTTTTTACATGTTCCTGCAATGCAAAATGCAACTTGATCTTAAGGCCTTAGATTTAAAAGAACTCTCTGTTTGTTGATCCTTCTAATAACTAAAACTGTATTTCTTATGCAGGTGATGCAATAGAAGCAAATGCTATTAAGACCATATTTTCTGGTCATGCAACCTCAGGTGCTTTGGCTTTCTCGTCCACAAAGGTACCATTTATATGATTTCAAGACATATGTTCAATTTGTTATGTGGATACCAAATTTGATTGACCAAGTAGTCAGAGTGTTAACTTCTTCTCAGACGAAAGCTTTTTCAATACTAATTTGGACATATTCCCCCTATACGTTAGAATGAATGTTATTGATCCATCTTTCTCCCCAAGCATATTCAATCACGCCCATGACTGCCTTTATAAACTAATTTCAGGGGGCTATTGGTCATCTGCTAGGTGCTTCCGGAGCTGTTGAAGCAATTTTTTCAGTTTTGGCTATACACCATGTAAGTTTTCTAGACAGTATTTCTTGTGCACTTTATAAAGCCCATTGTTGTATGCTTAATATACTAGAGTGATTCCGATTATGTATCATTGCAGGGGATTGCTCCGTTAACTCTTAATCTAACTAACCCTGATCCTGTATTCAACAACAATTTCATGCCTTTAGCTTCTTCAAGGGAGATGCCAATAAGAGTAGCTATGTCGAATTCGTTTGGTTTTGGAGGAACAAATGCAGCGCTCCTTTTTGCATCTGTTAAAGACAACTGATTGTTTTGGACAGGTTAGTGACCTCTTGGGTAGCATCTCCCCACACTTGTGTTGCAGTTTCATTCAAATATTTCTATTTTATGTGCCTATATATAATTATAGAGATGCAACATTTTATTAAGTATCATGGTCCATAGTTAACTGTATCTTTGTTGGTTGGCTTAACAATTTTGCAACCTATATGTGGATTAGTAGGAATCACTTACAGTGCTCATCAAAATGATAGGTAAAAGGTGCTCGACATGAAATGCACAGTTTAACTAAATCACATTACATCCTAGCCATCCAACTGAATTGATCTCCACTCTTGTTTATAGCTTTTTTTTAAAAAAAAAAATATCAGCAAAGATTTCATGAAGAGTTCTTCTTTATATGTGTGTGTGTAATAAACATGATTAAGGGAAAAAAATTAAAAGGCTATAAAAGCAAAATTATGATAAATTTGATTGATCCTGAACTCTGAGAAGGCATAGTCATGATAGAGAGTTAGAGCATTTATTTGGAGGAAAATGAGAAGCAGCATCGAAGGAGTGGTTGAATCTGAACGAAGTTGCTGCTCTTCTCTCTGCTTCAAGGTATTGACTAAGAGAAGGACCATCCTTCACAGTCACTGCATCAGTTGTTTGCCTTGAACACAAGGAGAGCAGCCATGGTTTCATCCTGTAACTCTTCTTATTGTCCTTTGTGGGGTCCACCACTGTTCTTTCCCTAGTAGATCTCTGTGGGAGTTCCAAAAGTCTAGAATCGGCAATGAGGGTTCCAAGTGTGGTGGTTTTTACATGGAATAGTGATTCTGGAGACTACAAGACACAAGACAGATAGTATAGTATATGAAACAAGGCTGAAAAAATACAACAACTTGTTGACCATATCTCGAGCATTGTTGAACAAGTAAATGATGATTTTTTTACTTCTTCTGGAAAATAATTATAATTTGAATGGTCAAGATATTGCTATGATCAAACTTAGAAATGCCTATACCAAGAGTAACTAGTATGAAGGCAACTGAAAGAATACATTCATAATAATAAAGAGAAGATGAATTGGTTCCACTTCATTATAAGCTCATGTTATCTTCAAATAATTATACAAACCTGGGATTCATGATCTGGAGAAGAAAGAGTGAAAGAAGTGGTAGAAGAAGCAGTGAGTATTGATCCAGAGAAATCACTACCAGTTTCAACCAACCCAATCCTCCCATTCAGCAATCCTAGTGGCCACCCTTCTTCCTGCATCAGCATATATAGTTTGGAATTCAAAATGAACCAAAATATATGGTTTGAAACTCTATATATATATATATATATATATATATATATATATATATATATATATGAAAACACTATGTTTTGGCAGTTTCAACTTTCAAGCACTTAATTTCTGACCATCACCCACCCTTAAATGGGTAAAATGAAGAGGAAAACACCCTCAAACTTCCCTCCAACATATTTTAGAAACCCTCCAAATGTTTCAAAATGAATAACCTTTAAATGCATAATAAAGAAGATGGTACCTGTAGAGCCATGCTTACTTTGTTAGCTGAATGAATTGCTGAGAGGGGATTTGAATGAAATAGAGGAAGGGTGAAGGAAGCGGGTTCAGGTTCAGAGCCAGAAATAAAGTGTCATTTTTCACATATTACATTCTCAGAGACATAGCACCAAACAGGTTGAATCCAAAAAACCAAAGGGGGTCCATATTCAACAGCAATAGTGTAAATCTTGGGATACTTAAAACTGCAAAAGAAAAAAAAATAGACAGTGGACCTCTCTGGCTCTAAATGAAAACAATTCAACGGAGTTTCCTCTAGACAATGAAGACCACACACACGCACACACAAATTGAGAGAGAGAGAGAGAGAGAGAGAGCTGGGAAAACGACTTGCTACCAAGAGGCAGTCTTTTTGGAGGGACAGAAGTTGGTGGAAGTAGCGCTAGTTAGAGCAATTCCGGTACAAATATTAATGCCCCCGCTTCCAAATAAATGTTACGCGTACTTCATAAATCCAATTCCTTGGGTACATTTATTTGTATGTTGTTCTGATTATTATTGTATAGATGAACGTAAACTCTATTTATTACGGGGGGATAATTAATTTTAATCATCATTCTTATCTATGTAAATCTTTTTTTTTTCAGTGGGAAAATCCTTTTAGTATAATTCAATCGTTCTCACACACACATAACAAGAATTATTGAACAAATTTGGGCTATACTTTCATTCCAAGAAAATTTGTGCATGAATTAAAATAAAATTCAAGTAACTGGAATGTCTCTAGCTAAAGTGTAAAGATGGGAAAAGCAAATAATATCAACACGTTGTCATGGAAAAGAATCTGAAAAATCTGTATTGGGGAGGGGGGGATGATATTGTAGAAGTATTATGGATTCACTATTTTCTTATATATATACGACCCCATCGCAGAACATTATATAACATAAACGTTTTTTAGTTTTCAGTCAAGTCGTCAATCCTGATGAAATTTCAGGGCAAAGGGGAAGAAATGCTGTAATATCAACAAACAACTGAGCCTGCCATATCAACAGATCGGTATTCTCCAATTCCTAGCAAGTCCTGGAAAAGCGTAGTCAGACCAGAAATTAGTAAAAGGAGCATTCGACTTTGGTCTGTGCAAACATAAAGTTTTTTAAGGTAGGCAAAATAAGCACAGTACAAGAGTAAACAGAGAGAGCAAGTTAGTTTTCTTTAAAAAAGAAAAAGAAAACAAAGTAGTATTAACGAAAAACATAAAGTGAAAGATACAGATTTGTTGCTAAAAGAATTTGAAGTAACTGGAACCTGAATATGAAGCAAAAAATTTTAAGTCATTTGAAGTATATAGGTATGATTACAGGATGTTACATGACGAAATACATTGTTGTCCACATAGCAACATAAAGTACACGTATGTGATGATTACAGGATTATTAAGTGATTTGAAGTATATAGGTGGGGGAAAGCAACTTAAGTTGTGGCAATGAATAACTTCAAGTACAAATAAAGGAAATTGAGGACATGGATAAAAGATGAGCTACCTGACATGCTTTGTTTTTGGCTCTAGTCTCTGCCGTGCTTGGCACGTCATGATTGGGTTTCTGAAATCGCTTCTCACGCCGCTCACAAGAGCCCCATCCATCTGAGAACCTACCTCCCCTGATAGTGACAGTGATCAGGTTGACCACAAAATAGCAACGTGATTGAGGTGAAGACTGAAAGAAATTAGAGAAGTGACATGATTTGCAACTACTGAACAAGAAACATACTGCATGTATGCCCGAACCACAAACTCAGCGCGTTGAACATTACGGTCCTCATCAAATTCAATATTCTTGTCTCTAATTTCAAAAGAAATATTGAAGAAGCAAGATATCTTCCTCCAACCTGTAGGGAACGGAACACTTGTAGCATATGACATCTGACCTCACACGTTATTTTGATTGAGCAAATTAAAAACTTGGTTTACCTGATTTTTTTATGAAAGGTTTTCCTGAAATCAAGGTATAATCGGTCTTCTCTAAAATCTGCCCATTGAAGGCACCAAAAAGAATAGATAATAGATTGGTTAGTTAGGCAAATGGCAGCTAAGAGTCAAGCCCAAAGAAAATATCACACCTAAGAGCAAAATTAGAACGCAGCTGAATTGTGCACCACCAAGCTTCTAATTGATGCATGGGAAAGGATGGAAATAATTGTAAGAATTATGATTTATTGTGAGGAATAGCATTATTATACTACTAAATTACAAACAGAGCAACTACATAGAATACAAGTTACAATAATCCTAAATAAAGAAATAAATACATCACCCCCCTCAATGTTTATTTCTTTGTGTCAATCCTAATATTGCGTTGTGCAATAACATTGAAGGCACCACGTAGCTTGCGAGGTTGATGAATAAGTTAAGGAAATGATGAAACAGGTCAAACAAATAGTACGTACTGCGTTTTGGCACGATTTGAACATTTATATATATGTATAGGCATGAAATCGGTAATTATGCAAAAATTAGGAGGGAAGAGGAATTAAGAGTGAAAGAGAAATAATTGATGAGCGCACCGCCATAGCAGTATTTTGATAGTCCTTGAAGAGTGAAACAGAGGGGAAGCTGCCTGAAAAGCCATTCACCGCAATCTCCTTCTTCTGCTCGGCGCTGTCAACATAAGGAGTGAGAGATTGCATGCGAAGCTTGCCGATCTCCGGCGACAAATGAGCCTCCGGTGAAGCATACAAAGCAGAGGGCGTGGGAGTGCGAGGGCCATTCTTCACCAAAGGCAGAGGCAGAGGAGTAGGACTGGAGTCGGAAGAACAAATCCTGGGAACCTTCCTGGGAGGACGGAAGGGCCAAGGCTCGTGAAGCACGGCGGCGGAGGGCGGCTTAGGGGAATTGAAATTGGAATTGGCGGTGGAGAGACATTTGGAGGAGCGAGAGTCGATGACGGCCCATAAGGCGGCGTCGTCCAGCTCCTTGTCGTCGATTTGGGAGTAAGCAATCGGGACCGCCATTTTCTCAATCACCTACTCCATGGTACCAACATGATCCATCATTTTGGCGCCTCTTTCTTTTTTTCCTCCTTTTTTTTTTTAATTCAAATTCTCTATTTTAATTTGGATTATGGAACCTTTGGTTGCCATAATCCAAGGAAATGGACATGTAAATAATTTGGAAAGTTAAGGGTAATATGGTCATTTACATATATCTCTGTCCCCACAAGTTTTCTCTTTTCATCTCACACTTTTCCTGGGGCCCACAAACTTTTTACTTTCCCATCATAACCTATACTTTTCATCTCTTACCCTTTCCATTTCCAATTCTTTACTTTCCTTTCTTCCATCCAAACATACTCTATCGAGAGAGACATCACTCTCTTAAATTTTATCCTTTAAAAAGTTTCATCTCACATTAAATTTAGGGTGCATTGGTTGATTTAATGTGATAATGGACCTAATTATTCTCCTTTCATAAAATCAATCATGTTAACTGTTAAGTGTTTGATTTATATATACACACAGCCATTTGTGTGTTACATTTCTCAACATTTATGATATTTTATTTGTTAGACTTGTTTCATACATATGTACGTGTCTAGCTAGCTACTTTTTCAATTTTATCATTGTTTCATCAATTTAATTTCGTTTGGATTTGAGGATAAGATAAGTAAGGACGTGCAATTGGTATTGCACTCATCATTTTCTAATACGTATTTGTTGGATTCTTACTCATCTCATCCTAAATAGAAGACTTTTGACATGTTTTACATATACGAAAACACATCAAACCTTATTTATAATGCCTTGAAATTCGATAACTTTACCCATATTCAGTATTCGCAGCACCACATGAAAATAAAAAAATGAAGAATAATTCATATGGTAATTCTAATGAGGTGTTTTATTAGTAGGAGCTTCTCAACAAGAAAAATATAGTAAAAGTAATAATTAAACTGAAAATAAATCTCTATGATCTCCAGGAAGAGCAAGCATGCATGTATATAATTAATAATTCTCTATGAATTCTCAAGAAAATCAGAATCGTAAGTCGTTTATGGAAAAATGAGGGGAAGTTGGAGAATAATAATATGGATTTTAGAAGCAATATACAACTGCATGCATGTAAACTATAAAAGGTTACGATTGAAGAATTTTGACAGAGTATAAGTAGACATACGGTCAAGAGGTTGATTTAGAGTTTCAACAAACCCTCAAAAGGAACTTTTAGCTCAAGTTAATTGGCTTACATGTGAAGTTGACATGATTAATGTATGTGATGATATTGGATGACATGTGTGGTGTTCAATGGGACACATGGCAGAGTAGTGGCAGGGTAAGGATGACATGGATTATTGTTTGTTTGCCTAAGGCAGGAACATATGTAACTAGTTAGTTACTGGCCTTGTATGTATTATACATGACTGTTGCACCAAGAAATCCATCACAAGTGCTGGTTGCTTCAGCCGATTTCAATGGCCACCCGTCGCCTCTTCCTCCCAACAACACTGAAATCATTGATCACACCAAGGACAATACCAGCATCGTCGCCACTACTATCTGTGATGTGGAGCAAGAAGTGGACCCCGCA
Organism: Mimosa pudica; assembly: GCA_029929735.1. Classification (NCBI taxonomy): domain Eukaryota; kingdom Viridiplantae; phylum Streptophyta; class Magnoliopsida; order Fabales; family Fabaceae; genus Mimosa; species Mimosa pudica. The sequence goes on from JAKELP010000045.1 coordinate 278,469, forward strand.
GCCATAGTTAGGTAGCGGCACCAATCGCGAGGTCACAAGTCAGTATGAGGCCGGGTTGGTGATAAGAGATTTAAGGAGTATAAATAATAAATAAACTAAATAATTCTAACGTGTGTGAAATTGATCTCTACATTTATGAGTATATCTTGTATACTCTGTATATAAAAGCCTAAGCTTGGGCAACAATAATGGTTAATTTCTGGAAGGGCTGACTTGTTGTAGTATAGTTAAGGGAGAAATATTTCCCAACCACGGGGATGATCTAGGAAGATCTTGCCGTCACATGTATATGTATAAATACATTACTGATTGAATTACAATAAACTGATTTATCAACTTAACTTGGACAATATGTACAGTCATTTTAATAAAGGCCATGCACATGACACATGAATGCCGCAAAACTTTTTGTGCTTCTTGTCTCACTATTTTAATTGTTTTATTTCTCCCCTAGCTAGAATCAGAACATACGCTAACTTGCGTACCTAAAAAGCGTCAAATCGAAGAAAGAATCTGTCAGTTTTGTCATACAGAAAGCAAGATTCTAAAGCCTCTAGCTAAGAGATGTGTACATGGCATGATATATAGCTGATATGCATATTTACATAGGAGTACTAATATATTATTATAGCAATACACAAGATCTCAATAATTACAATATTTATTAGTTCAAAAAACAATAATTACAATAATTTAAAAAATCTCAATAATTTCAAAGAAAGCTAATAATAATAATAATAATAATAATAATAATAATAATAATAATAATAATAAGCAATTCAGATGATGATTGCATTCACCCAGACAATCCCGGGCCAGAAAAAAACTAGGGAAAATGTCATTTAAATCCCTCCGAATATACAAAAGGACAATTCAGGAACTCAAACTTCCAAAAGAACCCTAAAGGAACTAGGACCTAGTTGACATTTTAAAATTGTGTGAAAAGACAAAATTACCCTAATCATAAAACAGAAATTACTAACCACCCTATTGAAAATGGTGGGTGTAAGGGTGGTTAGTAATTTCTGTTTTATGATTAGGGCAATTTTGTCTTTTCACACAATTTTAAAATGTCAACTAGGTCCTAGTTTCTTCATGGTCCTTTTGAAAGTTTGAGTTCCTGAATTGTCCTTTTATATATTCGGAGGGATTTAAATGGCATTTTCCCAAAAAACTATCTTCCGCAAATCTTGGACTTTACATCATTCATCGGTAACGCGAACAATTCAAGAGCTTAAATCATAAAGCAGAAGGTTAATTATTATTATTAATACCCACTACTATATACTTCCTCCGGTCCTAAATATAAGACCTAGTTAATTTTTTTTAAAATGTTAAGGTTACAAAATATGTTATTAAATTATAACATATTGGATATATTTTTATATTAGTCATTAGTGGGAAAAATATAGGTAAATCAAAATTTATAATTGACTAATTTTGCTATTTTAAGATTTTCCAAAAAAGTCAAGTAGATCTTATATTTAGGACCGGAGGGAGTATAATTATAACATATACAGCATCAGGCGATTTTCAATAATAATGGTATTAATTAATAAGCCGTAAGTGAAGATTGTGCTACTATAATGTTCAACCCACCATACCAGCTTCAGCAGGCAGGGGATTCATATTAAACTCCTGAGCACCGGCATAATATCTAGTCATTAATTTCGACCCAAATCTCCTACATCATGATTTCAACATACATCAGAATCCCAAGAGAGTCATCTAGACACACATCCAACCTTCAAACAACCAATAATGGCAGATAAAAAAGGGTTAAAAATAAGTAAGAAAGCTAAAAGTAATAATGTTGAACTTGCACCTTATCATTAATTAGTGCACATATGGAAATTGTTTGAACAAAATCAGATGGATCACTACTGGTTAGAGTCATCTCTTCGAACTTTCTTGGTGATTATGTGGGAATCGGAAAGTGGATTATGTTGGAGTGGGAACAATAGTTGAAGCTGTTTTGATGAAAAAGAAAGTGCAGCGCAAGTGTGTGTGTGGGGTGCTTTTCTTTTCAGATGTGGCTTTGGTTTTCTGGGTGCAGGTGGGCACTGTTCCACCGCTGCTGGGATTCTCTGATGCAAACAAGTTGGAGTTCTGAACCCTTCTTCTTCTTCCTCCTCCTCATTTTCTTCTACCAGATTTGGCTCACAACTCTCTTTTGATAATAGCAATAATAAGGGACCTGCTGCTTCATAACATGTCCCTGATTCTTCTTTCTTGTTTTCTCTTTGGGAACTTTTTCTTTGGCTGAACCAGCTCCGATTGAGATCTGAAGTTGCCATGGAATGGGAACAGTTTGGGAGGCTGCTTTCATGGAAGTGAACATGATCTTCACCTTTGTTTTCCTTTGCTAGAAAGAGATCTAAATCATCAGGCATCATTGTTGACAAGAAAATGTGCCCAGTCTTTGGGTACATGGGGCTATGATCCACTTATAAGACGTTGGTTGAAGAGAACTTGCTTGTTTTGGGGGAAGGGGGGAGATGAAAAGAAGAGAGGTTGGAGGGATTGGTTATGGAGATCCCGCAAATTAAATGGGACTATATATATAGAGAGTATAGAATATAATCATCAAATCACTTTATTTGCATTTTTCTGCTTTTTGGAAATATTGTTATCTTTGGTGATATATATATATATATATATATATATATATATATATATATATATATATATATATATATATATATATATATATATATATATATTCCCTCCGTTCCTAAATATAAAATCACTTTAGGGAGAAGAGTTTATTCCTAAATATAAGATCACTTTCTAATTTGACTCAAGTTTTCTCCAAATTACCTTTATACTCCCTTCACCCAAAAAATAGTGGTTTAAAGAAGATGAGAAAATATAAAATTTAGGTGAAAGGTATTTTGAAATTTCATTTCATGTAATCCTAACTCATTGGAATGTCTTCTTTAATCTCTCTAAATTTGTAAAAGTGATTTTATATTTAGGAACGGAGGGAGTATAACTTAAGAAGATCTATATATCTCCTTTTGATTCTTGAGAATTGTCTAATATATAATAATAGCATAAGACAATGTTGGCAACGAAATTTTCCCTCCAATCATAAAAGGTGAAATCTATTTGAAGAGACGAGGTTGGTAGTAAATAGTATAAGACATTTTCCCAATTTTATCAATTTTCCCTCAAATTATGATCATTATTGATACTTATCAATATATAATAAACAAGAGACTGAAAGAGGGAATTCAAGTAATTAGTTATGGTGTTTTGATAATATAACATAATTTTAAATAATCTAACTGATATTTTAATTTAATCTAGTCAAAGTATATTTATTATGTCATATATTTAACATTTTTGTACTAGTTTGACTTGCTTGTGAGTTACTTCTTAAAATTTGGCACTATATTGACTCACTTTTTGATTCGGTTAAAACATATCCCTTATATACTAAAATAAAGATTGAGTTACAATACATAAAATTCAACAATCAAATTTCAACTTAATCAAAACCATATCGTTCTAGCGTTAAATGATTTTTTTGAGTAGGAGTCTAATGTTAAATGATGAAAAGTTATTTTTAGGATTCAATTGGACAATATAATATACCATTTTTCGCTTTATTTAATAGTTTAAGTTTATCCGGAGAACAATGTGTGAAACAAATGTAACATTAAGGTAGCACGAAGCACACATAATGTTAGAAAGGTTCCACTAAATGTTTAAATTAACGTAGAGTTGCTAGGATCTCAGTTGTATTATATGTCTGAAATCAATTTACCATTTTGCCCCTATAATTAGAAAAAACGTCAAAACTAAGAATCAAATCTTGACTCCCTTGCGATTTTTTTTTGGTAAATTACCGCCCGGTTTAATCCAGACTCGAAGGGTAGGAGTGTTGCCCACATAGGCAAGGTTGTCCCCTTTCCCAATGAGAGCGCTTCCCGGGATTCGAACACGCGTTCTCCTCCTTGCGGGGTTGTAGTCCACTTACCAGCTCAACCAACTACCCATTGGTTGCGACTTTCATGATTGAAGAAGGAAGCAATAATTAGCTGTGGAGTTTCGCCGGCCGTCTCCTTAGCTCTGGTTCGCTCAAAAATTCTAAGTCATCTTAGGTGCCAATCCTTATTTTGAACCACCGGCTGCACCATCAAAAAAATCATAGCTCCGTATGTTTTCTTTGCTCATTGTCGCCGGAGATTTGAATATGTCAAAATTCAATTTAAAAAATATTACTCTCTCCGGTCCTAAATATAAGACCTAATTGACTTTTTTGAAAAATACTAAAAAAAAGCAAAATAAGTTAATTATAAATTGATTTACCTAATGTTTTTCCTTAAATAGTTTATTTTACTTATAAACTAATTAATGGATAATCTAAAAATATATTAAATATGTCATGATTTAATAGACTATTTTGCAACCTTAACATCTCCAAAAAAAAGTCATCTAGGTCCTATATTTAGGATCGGAGGTAGTATTGATTAACATGCTAAAGTAATTGGGCCTCATTCATATGAATAAGTTTCCTTCAGTGTTGAATGATATTTTAGTTGTTCCAAGCTTGGATTAGAATATAATTATACATTACCTGGAATAGTGAAATTCGTTCTTTTTGTGCTTGCTTTCTTCCAATGTGAGAATTCCTCACAGAATGAAACTGCAATGTTTCTATCACACCGTACCTTTCAAGAAAAGGGTTAAGGTGCATTTTTAGTACTCTAGAATATAGCAAAGTGCACTTAACATAATACACAATATTGTGGTCCATTTGTAGTAACCAACAATTATTTTCGTGGCTTATTTAGTAACGACGTTAAATAAGTTAAGTTTGATCGTCATGTGTCAAATATTGACCGTTAAATTGTGGGGTAAAGGAGTATTTTCAGTACTCTAGAATATAGAAGGAGCACTAAACATAATATACAATATTTAAGTCCATTTGTGATAACTAAATTTTTTTTTCATTGCTTATCTAGTAATTCGTTAGCTAAAACTCACTTTTATAAGATAAAATCTAACGTGACATAATGATGTAATATATGTATATTGAAATGACAATGTAACGAACATTATTTTGAGTTTATAATTATGTAATTAGATAGAAGTAACTCTTCTTCTATTACATCATAGGGTCATTAATTTGCGTCAAGCCAGTATGACCAACCCGTTTTAATTTGTGTCGAACCAGTATGACCAACCCATTTTAACTCAGTAAGGCCAACATGTTTAGTTTATGATTTTTTGCTTACACTTTTTATATATGTAAAATACTAATGACTTATTAGTTTATACATGCATGATATTAGGATAGTTTATGGATCTTTATAACTTTGTAGTGTTTAATTATTTGACACTTTGAATAATATTGTGACTTAGTTGTTTATGGTGATTAAATATTGTATATTATGTTTGATGCCCCTTCTATATTTTAGAGTACTGAAAATGCTTCTTTACCGCACAATTTAACGGTCAAAATTTGACACATAACGGTCAAATTTAACTTATTTAACGTCGTTACTAAATAAGCCACGAAAATAATTCTTGGTTACCACAAATAGACCACAATATTGTGTATTATGTTAAGTGCACTTTACTATATTCTACAGTACTAAAAATGCACCTTAACCCTCAAGAAAATTTGTAAGTATAAAATTGCCAACTGGAGGAGTCCTTGAAAAAGAAGAAACATGTATATTTGAGTTTTTGGGTTTGCAACTACTTTCCTTCCTACATTTGTTATTTAGTTTAATTTATAGCCACACAGCTTCAAAGGTCACTTTTATAAGGCATAAACTAACATTTGAACAATTTCATTTTGATTGGGCATGATCGACGACAAAACTTTCAGCATTTTGAGAAAAACTCTTGGTATGTTACGTTCTTGGATAGTTCCTTGTCAAAAACGTCCAAACAATTCATTTGGAACAAGTTTGTTTTGTTGTATATGCCTAACTATGGTAGTATTTGAGGGATTCTTATGATGTCCATGACTCCATGTGCTGTCATGGTTACAGGTTTCGGATGGTTCGAATTATGATGGATTGTACACGATGCCAAAGTATTCTACTAATGATATCTATTATGAGATCAAGCTTGAATATCATAGGGGCTTATCACACACAAGAACAACTTATATTCACAATATCCTTTCTAGAGTAGATGAAAAGCTCCAAAGGAAGAGAATTCAACCAAGATAAATTCGAACCTTCCTAAGGAAGAGAATACCATGGATTGTACACGATGCCAAAGTATTCACAATGTTTCCAAGATAACACATGAATTTAAAACATAGCTTAAAAGAAAAAGAGAATTTACCCAAGATATATGCATGTGCAGTTAAGTCGATTAGACCCAGCCATTTAGAATTTTTTTTCTATATATTTACCCCCTAAAATTAAAGTTGCAGTGATGTTTTATAGAATCTAAATATAAAGGATATTTGACATTAAATTGTTTGAGGGAGGTAATTAACTGAAAATTTTCCTATTTTTTCACCATGACTTACATCTGTTGTAATCTCCCACAAATGGTTGGAACTCATATGCTCACGTTTAAGAAAGCTTTAAGAGAGGTTACTGATATAACTTGAGATTATTTTAAAACGTTTATTATGGAGCGGGTTTTATATATTCCAGTTTTTTTTTGTTCGAAAATTTTATATACTTCCATTGACCATGATTAAATAAATTTGAGCTTGTGCCCGGGATCGGAGAGATGTTAATACCGCAAGTGCACGGGTCGCGCCAAGTAATAAAGTGATAAGAAAAGTATCGTTCCCACGAGGATTTGGTTCCAAAACCCGGTCAAGTAGAGATTATCGCACTCTCGCTCAATTTGAATGATTCAAATATCAAAATGTGAAGGGTAACTATAAAATAAATAAGAAAAACTATAAACAAGTGATTCTTAACTTCAAGGATAAAATGGATCCTAAGATTATTTCCCCCCTTATATTACATAACCTTAAAGAGTCTCCTCTCACAATTGTTTTCAATGATTATATATTTGCTAACCTAGGGTTCTAGAATACTTGTAAACGCTCTGTCGAGTCAAGAACAAGTGTTTAATTCCATTAATCATGCAATCTCTTGTCACAATTAATAAAACTCAATTTCTAAGTTTCAACCCTAATGTGGCTATGTGAGGTCAATAAGTATATGCCTATCTTATCAACAAAACCTTCCATTTGTCATAAAAACTTCAAGTTCTCACACTATTTTACCCAAGTTCTACACTCAACCTAGCCTTCTCAAGCAACAATCAAGTGAACACAACATCTAAATGGTGATCAAGCACTTAGAAGCATTAGGTAACGAGTAAAATAAACACATATATAACATTAATCACAAAATAAGAAGAGGAATTAAGAGTTAATCCATAAAAGGGTTCAAAATAATCCTAGAATCAAAGCTTTAGCTCCACATGTTCATGAAATCCAAAAGAATATATACATATGATAGCACAATTATAGAACAAGAGAGAGGGAAAGGAAAATGGAGAAGAAAAACCAAGATTTGAAGCCAAAATCTCTTATAGACTTCAATCCATTGACACCCACTCCTCCAAAAGCCAAGCTCTAGCCCCCAAAATGCCCAAGAAGTGAAGAATGAGGCTTTCCTGTCGAGCACACCTTTTTAAACCTTAGAATTTTCATTTTTTTTTAGAGTCTGAAACGCAGAGTTTTGTCTTCGTTCGTCGCGCGTTCGTTACGCGACGAATGCTCAACGAACAGATAAGAGTTAGAACGGAACATCATTCGTCGTGCCTTAGTTGTGCAACGAAAGCTCATAACGAATATCAGAGAGAAAATTTTTTCTTCCTCTTTTGTCCCTTGTTTCACTCTTTGGCTTGTCCTATGTTTTTCTTGATAACTCCATGTTTTCTTTAGCCTTTTGAACTTGTCCACCTCTTTCTACAAAAGAGAAAGAGGGTTGATGAGCTTCAAAAATAACTTACAAACACATATTACTCTAAATTTCACACCTATACATATTTTTCAATTTGTGCTCTTACCTATATGTATTTGTATCATTCTCAATCATTTGTCACCAAAAAGCATGTACATAGAGAAATTGAGATGGAATATGTGAAATTATATATGGAGTTTATCATGTACGTACAATGTATGTAGACTTGGAACCGTGGCCTTTGAAGGCTTGGAATAAGAGCTGCTCATATGCATGTCTTAATCTGTGAATCTTAAATTAATAACGAGCAGCTTTCAAATCTTTGACCACGCTCGCACGCACAAGAGGAACTTAATTATTATGTAACTATAACTTCCTTATTTTTTATCTCTATATATAGTATTTTTATAATCTTGGATGCGGTCCTTGAATAATTCCCTTTTGCACTTGAAACTGTCGTTAACAAAATGTGTAGGAGACGTCCTTGGATGTCATCCATCGTTTTTATTGAAAAACAGATAAAAGTGTAAATTTATTTCAGAAAGATTTACTCCGGAAGCAATACAAGTTTTTTTTTTTTTTGTAGATTTTGCCCCTGAAGTTTTGAAAATACAGTAATATTCTTCACTTATCTTAACTTTTAGCCGCATGACAAATTATACAATAAGGGTCAGCACAACTATAGTTTCACACTTATAAGACAACTTTGAATACAAAAAATTTTTGAATGATAAATCTCTATTATTTTAACATACATAGAATATGCAACTTTACACCATACCCATATCAACTTAATTCTATGTAACAATGTTGGTGAGTGAAAATGTTTTTGGATCCTAATTAATCCTTGAAAAATGTAGTTGGCATACCCAAAATTATATAGATGAGAGAATTGAGAAGGCATCAGAAAAGTCAATAAGAGTACATTTAAGTAATCACACAGCATAATTAAGCTTATATATGAGTTAATTTAAATGCAAAAATATCTCAATGCATGAAAATACTGGTGCGATCAACGCCCATCATCAAAATACTTATCAAACAAGCTCTCATAAGCACAGAGATCGCAAGATATATTGAGCAAATCAGTTTCAGGAGTGGCCTGTGCTTGTGGTTCTGGTGGTGAGCTAGAATCTGTGTTTTGTTCATTCTCTGCAGCGTCCTCATTGTGACCATTATCAGCTTCCAATTCTTCTTGTGTTTCTTCAGTTACAACCTTTTCCCCGTCATCTTCTTGTTCATGTTGTTGTTCATAGACAGTCTTTTCCTCATCATTAGCCTTTTCTTCTCCTAGTTCATAATGTTCCTCAGTGACAACCTTTTCCTCATCATCATCATCATCTTCTTCTTCTTGTAGCTTCTGTTCAGTGACAGCCTTTTCCTCATCATTAACCTTTTCTTCTGCTTCTTGTTTTTCATCTTCAGTGGTAGCAGCCTTTTCCTCATTACAAGCGCCTTGTGGTTGATGTTGTTGTTGTTCAGTGAAAGAATTTTCCTCGTCATTAGCCTTTTCTCCTTGTTTTTGATCTTTATCTTCAGTGACAAATGTTTGCTCATCATCATCACCATCTTCTTCTTGTTGTAACTGTTGTTCGGTGACAGTCTTTCCCTCATCATTGGCTTTTTCTTCTTCTTCTTGTTTTTGTTCTTCAGTGGTAGCCTCCTTTTCCTCATTATCATCGCCTTGTTGTTGATGTTGTTGTTCTGCGACAGCCATTTCCTCATCATTAGCTTTTTCTTCTTCTTGCGGCTCTTGTTCTTCAATAATGGCAGCAGCCTTTTCCTCATCCGCTTTCTCATCATCCGCATTTCCTTTTGTTCTTTTTCTGTACCTTCTTTTTCGCTTACCCTTGTAAAATCTAGACCTTTTTCTCTTCTTCGGCCTCTCTGCTGCTTCTCCTTCATTATTGTACTATTTTACAATTCATAGTCAGTATCATATGTGCCAACAAATCAATCAAATTATTAAATACTACTTCATTCCCTTCTTTCAAACTAAACATGCACCATATTATAACGGGTATTCATCTTGCATGTCCTTGAAATAACAAAATCATTATATTTTAAATATGAATTCGCTTAGATGAGAATAATATAGCATGATTGAGGGAATTCTACCTGCTCTCTTTTAAATCAAGTGGTAAATGTATGCAATATTAGGGATTTCATACCAATTTGGCTTTCAATTATTCTACGTGGAAGATATGCATATATATAAGAGGGGAAATAATTATATATGAAGAACTAATTAATTGAAGTTCGCATATCTATCAAGTATCACAAAACAAAGAAATAGGAAATTTCTAATTTTAATTCACGTAGTTCTTGTATGAATTAAAGGGGAAGGAAAAAAGTGAAATGCTTACCTGGTCTTGTGGCACATCTTGTATAAATGTAGTATCTGAGGCAACCTCATATAACATAAATTGAACAACGTCATTCACTGACCGAAACGATTTCTTTCCTCTAGGGTACCGATAAAACTGCATCAAATATATATCACTTCTTATGTTCCTAATATAAGATCATTTTCTCTAATTTAAGTAGATTAATGATATTAATTAAGTTAGTTGTTAGCACATGATAGTATCAATATATACCCTAACCATATACATTTATCTCACTGTTCTTCTTTTATTTGTTTCTTATAAATAAGAATTACTGGAGTTAATTGATAAAAAGTCAAGAAAAAATAAAAAGGATTTTATATTTAAAAACTAATTGAAATTTGAAAGTGCTTTTATATTTATATTTAGAAACGGAGGGACTATATTTATAATCATGCATATTTGTGACTTTCATAATCACCATTTTAACTACAAAATTAACAAATGAATGGATAAATTACCTTGTCTATTCTTCCTTGTGGGCGCATTCTAAACTCGATGTCCCAATGCTCTAGCCTTTCCCTGAATGAGAATTGAACGGGTTCCATCTTATTTACCAATCCATGTTGCACCTACATATTACGTTTGTACACACATACATACGTAGTTTTGGTACACATTATACAACCACAACATTAGGTATTACATCAAGATTGCATAAACTTTATTTACACACCTACACACGCCCTGAATTCAATTATAATATTTCAGTTAAAAAAAATTCAATTATAATATGGTCATATAATTAGGGTAGATGAATTAGAGACTTGTTACGCTTGATAGTGAAACCATGAGTTTTAGCTCCATTTCTGTGGCCCTTAAAAAATTCCAAACCCCCATTTCTTTCTCATCCCTATTTTGATTGATGGGTTGAAATGGCAGTGCATACTTGTTTAATAACTTAACTAATTAATTCTATTCATCTTCATTGGCAATAGGCATTAATGTATTTGATCCATATATTCACCTATTAAATCAGGAAAAAGAGCAAGAAATCAAATTGACAGAATATATAGAACTGCGCTTATGTAAATGTATGTCTCACCAAGGAATGGCGATAAGAAGAAGCAACACGGTCCATATCTACGTTGTTGGCAATAAACTGTTCGGGATAGTCAAAGCTCACAACTCCTTTCCCAATTATTACACTCGTTACCATTTGACTCTTCCTATACGCACCTGAAGCTTCCCCCTATAACAAATTAAAGAACAATACCACAATATTTGTGAATATGATATAATAATTAACAAGACAAATTAAACTATGATTTGACTCAAATTTGAAGTTATGGTCATTTAGTTTATATATGCAATTACCAAGACATTTGTGGTTAAGAATATCGACCAGACAAATTAGACGGCAATTAGGATGAACTTACAGTTGTGTCATTGGAAGGAACCTTATCCTTCTCTGGACTCAGTCCTTGCGGCTGCAGTAGTATATGCTTTTTGATTTCGTTAATTTTTGCCTATATATCACAAATTACATCACCACAAATATAAGTTCATCAACAACATCGTATTTCGACTGATTATAAAGGAGTACACTATCTCAAAATATACTATATATGTATTTTCATGTTTCTGGAGAAGAATGCAAAACAACACAACCATGTTTACAAAGCTTACATGCTTGAAAGGTATAATGATAGTCTTCATATAAATCTTGGTAATATAAAACTATAATTGTTATGTAAATAATAAGTTGGACGTGCTACTAAAAGTTACAGAAGATGGATGTGGTCAACAACTTATTAGGGCAACTAATTAATTAGGGATTTCAAATCCAACCCTTTCAGCAACAAAACTATATCCTATCCAGAAATTCAATTCACGCATAGCCTAATTTAATTTCTACCGTAGTCTATCGTCCATTCCCCTTGATTTTTGGATAATTTCTCCGATCATGAAATTACTTTACTAATAAACTAAATAAAAGAAATATAATAGGAAGTGGGGTCTAATAAAGACCACAATCAAATTCTTGCAACCAACAAGAAGGTTGGTCAAAAATGACCTTGAAGATTGATATGACAGAATCGATCTAGGTAGTAGTCAATCCAAGTAATCATTCGACTAAAGAAAGAAATCAAATTGAAAAACATGGCTTCACTACTTACAGTGACTAATGAATTAAGAGTCTCAACTAATTTATTGTGCAGCTTAAAAAGATGATAATCTGTGTCCACAATTTTCCAACTTAAATCGTCCTCACAATTTTGTGATGGACCGATATCTCCCTCTATTGATGGATTTGACATTGCTTCGTGCAAATGAAATGCAAGAGAGAGATAAAATGAAGACTAACACGCAACTAGATCTAGAGAAGAAACAAGCTAGACTTGGGTCTTAAATAATGCTTAGTGAGCATTATATATATATATATATATATAGGAAATTATACTCAGGTTCTCATATAAGAGACTTAATTTGAAAGAGATCTCAAGAAGTTGTTAATAAATACTATCAATAATTGTAATAGTCTCCATTAACAAGTGGCAACAACTTCATAAGGCTCTTTGAAATTAAGTTTTTTACTTGAGACTTAAGTGCAATTGCCACAATTAAATACGAGTAAGTAAATATGCTTACATAATGTGAATGAAATTAAAAAAAAAATGAATTGATCTTAGAAGTGGTTCCATACAGCAAACATATTACCTGGCTAAGAAGTTCAGTTTATGAACGTTGAACTCTCCTCTAATTAAATTAAATAATAGTAATAACGGCACATTTTTCCGGGTCTTCATATGTTTAATTCATACCCCCTCTAATCCCTTTTAGAAGAGGTTTGGCGTTTTACAAAAGGGTTAACTTGAGATTGCTTGAAAATTAAATGTCTTTCCTGATCAAAATGAAAAAAAAGAAAAATTAAATGTCTTATATGTAATCATTTTAACTTCTACTTATTTTTATAGTATTTTTTATTCTATATTTTCTTTCGTACTTTTTTTCATTATTAATCTATTTCTTCTCTCACGTGTAATTCATATATAAAAAAGGGGCGTGATTGAAAACAAAAATCTTTTCATATATTTATTACTTTTAACTATTTTAAAAACGGCCTAAATTGTTACCGGCCAATATCTTAAAAAATGGTAAGATTTTATTTTTACCTTTAAAAAAATGGTAAGAATGAATACTTGTTGTTATAACATATTTACATTAAGTATAACTGCGATCCATATAATTACATATGATATTTTAGAAAAAACGAATACAAATTATCATAAATAGTTGATTTAACTAATCTTTTTTAATATTTACATAATAAGTTATACTTTGAAATTCTAAGTTAGCTAACACAGTACAATTCTCCCATTATTCATGTATTTATCTATGGTCCTAGCCTCCTAGGAATCTTAAATGTGATTTTATGTACTATATAAATTGTGCCAACAAGAAATTAAATACTCCTATTAAACTTTTTTTGGCCAAAAAAATACTCCTATTAAACTTGCATTCTTTATATATATGATGATTTTATATATGTTTTATATTACATGAGGTTAGATCGAAATCCCAACAAATCAACCCATTTCACTATTTCAGTTATGAAAATGTCGGGACAATGATGAAAATCGCAGAAACCAAACAAATCACGACATTCTGTTTTCTTTAATCGTTGATAGACTGGACATTATTATCTAAAAACTTATTCCATGTTTTTATTAGAGGAGGGTCTAAAATTATTATATATTACAAAAAAATAACCAGTAGCCCATTCTTAAAATATTATCATAATAGGACAATAATTATTGAATACATATAGTATATGGAATCTAAGAAATGAACTTGCATGATTAAGCATGTAAATTAAAGTATATATGGAAAAAACTTAAGAAGGTTAACATACAAAAAAAAACGTGTTTAAAACATCCTAACCTCTATTGAGAACAATCCTACTCCCTCATGTAATTCTATGCATATATAAATTGTGCCTACAAGAAAGTAAATACTCGTATTAAACTTGATTATGACTTCTATATGATTTAAATTAGATAAGTAAGGTTATATCAAAAACCAACAAATCAACCCATTTCAGTATACGTAATGCAAATGTCGGGACCCATTGATGAAAATCGCAGAAACCAAACAAATCACGACACTTTGTTTTCTTTTCTTTAATCGTTGATAGACTAGACATCATTATCTAAAAACTTAATCCAAAACTTTTTTTATTTTTTTTGGGTTCTAAAATTATCTAATAAAAAATTACTAGTAGCCCATTATTGAAATATTAAATATTATCATAATAGGAAACTAATTATTAGATACATGTATTTTATGGAATCTTAGAAATTACTTGCATGATTAAGCGTGTAAAGTAAGGTAAGTAGTGAAAAATTTAGACGGAAATAACATCCAAAAAACGTGTCTAAAACATCCTAACCTCTATTGAGAACAATCCTACTCCCTCGTGTGTTTTTTTATAAAACTAATTTTAGGAAAAGATTTTGACTTGATCGGAATTTAAAGGTCGGGCTCATAACTCATAATCTATTACAAATTTTCTATGTGAGCTCTATAGCATCACAAATTAAACAAGTCATTTTTCTGCAAAATACAAGTAGATTTTTCCTTATTTCACTTGAATATGGAATTGTCTCTCCAAACATTTTAATTGTAACCATAACTAAGTGATACTTATACGAATTGAACACTTATCAAGAAGGTCAAATGTTCAATTGATTTTGCCAATTGAACCCACAGAGGATGGGTTATACATCCTTCTATATTAAATATAGGACTTATTTTGGGAAATGATTGTTCTATATACAGTATCTAATTCTAATTTTTTCCAACTTCTTCCTGAATTTTCCTCCAAAGATGATTGTGTAAGATATGAGAGAAGGAATATATTATTAAGGGAAGACTATTGGAGTGTGTTGTGAAAATTAAAATATAACATACTAATTACTCCCTTTGGTGAATATTATAATAACACTAACTAACAAAATTTTTTATTTGTTGCAAATATAAGGCATCAACATACTAACAAAAACATTTTCCCATTTACCCTTGAAAGTTGAAAATGTGAACCCTAAAGTCATACCATGAAATGAGGAGTGGAGTTGGAAACATGTTTGATTTAGCCTAAATTTGATAAGAATTGGTATTTGGTGGTTATTCCCCTTTTTTCTAAATATAAGACCTATTTAGATAGAAAAGCTTGTTCCTAAATGTAAGACCCTTTTTAACTTTTCTGAATTTTTCTATAAATTATTCTTATTGATACTTCTCAATAATAAACAAAAGCATGAGATGTGAGAATTAACGTAGAAGATTGAGGTATTTTCGTAATATATTAAATTTTAACTATCTTAACCAAGATTCTTAATGTAATTAAATTGGATAAATATGTTTTATATTTTAGAAAGAGACATGCATAAGATAAAGGAAAGAGAGAGTAATATAACTAACCCTCCTTAATTTAATGAAAAATGATTTTATAAGGAGGCAGGCAGACAGCACAAGAGGTATAGGTAATAGGTATGATGCATTCCATTCCAATTTGCGACATGTGTGAATGATGAGTTGGTTGTTGGTTGTGATAATATAATATACTTCCTCCTGTCCTAAATATAAGACCTAATTGACTTTTTTGAAAAATCTTTAAAAAAAGCAAAATAAGTTAATTATAAATTGATTTACCTAATTTTTTCCCTTAAACTAGTTTATTTTACTTATAAACTAATGGATAATATAAAAATATATCAAATATGTCATGATTTAATAGACTATTTTACAACCTTAACCTCTCAAAAAAAAAAAAAGTTATCGGAGGTAGTAGTAAATAGTAGCAGTAGCAGTAGCAGGCTAGCAGCTCACCTGCCCAATAATGGCATCTTTTTAATGGCGGAAAGCTCAACGACACACACACACAAACACACACACTCACTCACTCACTGCAAATCCTTCTTCTTTCTTTCTTTGATGGCCAATCCTCCTCATCTTCGCCCTCTCCTACGGTGGCGCAAGTGGCCCAAGAAGGACTTTGCAATCGCCGCCTTCGCCTTCACTCTCGCTCTCCTCTTCCTCTTCCTCTTCCTCTTCCTCTTCGCGCTCTCTCTCTTCTCCGCTTCCCGCCAAACTTTAAATGCTTCCCACAACAACCCCTTAAGTCAAAACCATGATCTTGTCCATCTTACCCTTCTTCGGAATGCCAAAGATAGAGGCGCTCGTATGTCAAACTCACTTCTAAATCATCAAACTTTGCTGCTTTATTCTCTAATTCACCTTTTTTGTGCAGTTTGCTTGGATGGCAGCTTGCCTGGATACCATTTCCAAAAGGGCTTTGCCTCAGGCTCTCATAATTGGCTCCTTCACATTGAGGTTTTCTATTTTGCTCGCTTTAATTTGAATGCTATGGAAGATCAAAAGGAAACAAAAACTTGAATTGTTTGAATAATGTAGGGAGGAGGTTGGTGTGATACGGTTTCTTCGTGTTCACGGCGTAAAATGACTGCTTTGGGATCCTCAAAGTATATGGATACGCAAGTACCTTTCTCGGGAATCTTAAGCTCTGACCCTGCTAACAATCCTGGTGCACCTTCTCTTTCTTATTGGCTTTGTATCTTTTAATTTTGTTAGAATCTGCAACTTCTATACCAGGCTGCCTAATGCTGCTAATTCTGACTTCACTCTCTTTAACGTACTGATTTGGAACTGCGATCTCCATTCTGTGATTGAATCATTACTCCAAGTCATACTTCATAAATCCTCATAAACATTTTTCAATTTGTACATGTTTTAGCTGTGTGTCCTGCAGTGGATGTACTTTTGGTTCGTTGGACTTTTGTATATTCAGTAATCGGTGTTACTTAGTTTGGTGTGTCAAACTTACTCAGATTTCTTTAGCTGGAACAAGGTTAAGATACGTTATTGCGATGGTGCGTCCCTTGCTGGTCACCCAGATAATGAGATTCAGGTTGGCCTCACTTTCACTTGTGCAGCATTGACACATGGCAGTTTCTTGATTATTTGTAATGTTTTTTTTGTAGCTTCTTGACATTTTTCTTGTCTTTGTTCTATTATTGCAGAAAGAAGATAAATTGTTCTTCAGAGGTCAGCTCATATGGGAAGCACTTATGGATGAGCTCTTGTCAATCGGCTTGTCTGAAGCCAAACAGGTTACTCTTCCATGACTTCCTAACATATATCTTTAAAGTTCATTGAAATTGAAATGAAATGATATACACTTGTAAAAAGATATATGGTTCTCTGTTTAAATTTTATCTCATCCACATGTTATATTAATAGAATATATGAGCTAAGATTAATACTTCTTTAATGCTCATCAATAGCTGGAGGAGCTTATAAAAATTAAGAAGTCATTTTGTCCTTCATCCTCGTGTTGCATAGATCATATAAACCCAATAAAACTGTCATTGTTTCAATCAATTATTTTTCTAGGAATTTTCTTTGTTGATTGATTTGGCAAGTAGCGCTACGAAACATGATCATTGATTACTGATGTAACTAGTCCAATGGGATAGTTATGCCATTAAATTTTCCCTTCTTACAATTAACTTGTCGATTTACCAAGCACGGCATTATGTATAGAAGATAACATGAAATCCAAATCAATATAACCTGAAGGGAAAGTAATAATGGGATTATTTAGATTTTATTGGCTTCCAGTTGTAAATGAAGCAAATCCATATTGGATTTCAGTGATTGATGGAAATTACTTCACAGAATATGCTTTCTTTTCATGGAATCTATGTGTATATGACTCTGATTTTCGTTGCCTTCTACTAGTGAACTTTGATCTGCGAATGTGATGATAGGTGTCTTATGCAGGCTCTACTTTCAGGATGCTCTGCTGGAGGGTTGGCAACTCTTTTACATTGTGATGACTTTCGAGGACTTCTTCCAAAGAAAACAACTGTTAAGTGTCTTGCTGATGCAGGCTTCTTCCTTGATGAGTATGTTTTAATTCTTTAGGATTGAGTTTGTAGCTAGAATATTTAAATTGCATTGATCTGTAACTGGGATATGAAGTCCCTTTTGAATGGTTCGCTACAACTTTGCACCTTCTTATTCTATGTTTCACTGACAAGTAAAATAAAGATTGATCCTCTTTATGCCTTCAATTTCAGGAAGGATATTCTTGGCAATAACACCATGAGATCCTTTTATCATGATGTTGTCCAGCTTCAGGTAATTCTTACCTTGTCTATTAAATTAAAAGGCATAGACATTTGGATGTTTGCAAGCTTGCTATACATGATGTAAAGCAAATAATCTGACTATCAGTCGAAGTGCTTTGCCATTGTTGGCACCAATTTTTAATACGTCAAAAGCAGAAATGAGACTCTTTTTATTGAGTGATCTGATTTTGTTTGTGTTGATTGAAAGCCCCAGAAGATATTCCCTACTAATGTCTCTTCATGTTGCCTGTCTTGTCAGAGTGTTACAAAGAGCTTGCTCAGGGACTGCACTACTATGATGGAACCATCTAAGGTATGCTTCTTCTTGCTTAGACACTCCTTAATGCTATTCAATAGTAAATATTAACAGTTTAAGGTTAGTTTACATGATCTAGACAAACAAAATGGTACCACCTACTGTTCATTTGCATTGCAGTGTTTTTTCCCAGCCGAAATCATGAAAAGGATACAGACTCCCGTGTTCCTTGTCCAGCCAGCTTATGACTTCTGGCAGGTAAATTTCCTCAATGAACAAGTTTGTTTCCTAATTTTATTTTTTACCCTATCATGACTGAATGATAGGAAGTTGGTATGTCCAGATAGAACATGTTCTAGTGCCATATGGATCAGATCCTCAAGGCCTCTGGAAAAGATGCAGACTGAACATTTACGATTGTGGTGCTGATCTGCTAAAAATTCTTCATGGTAACTATATAGCAATATTGACTGGATGACATAATCCTGTTTGGAATTTTCAGTTGCCTTCTTGGCGGATTATGGTATTTGAGACATAATTAATATACCTATTGTAGTTGTAACTTATACGATGTCACATTGTTCACCAGCTGTAAATAATGTAACTCATCTTGGGTTTTGTGCTAATATAAGAGACCTATTATTGTTATACTACGTTGAGGACTAGGGAATAACTGGTGATTGACTGATTAGAAAGCAATGAACTCTATAATGATAGATGATGTTTATAGGTTTAGTTACATGAAGTAGTCATTCTTTGAATATAAATGATGAGCTGATCTAAGAAAGCTGTTATTGTCTTTATTTATTCATACTCAATATTGATTTACTTAATCATCATCCAGGTTTCCGAGATTCTTTGCTGAAGTCTTTGAATGAATTCTACCATCAAAAGGAAGTAGGACTGTTTATAAATTCCTGTTTTGCTCATTGTCAGACTTGGATGTCTGAAACATGGCATTCAGCCAATTCTCCTAAAATAAACAGTAAGGTAAGTGCAGTTTTAACACCATATTTTCTGTGGAGATCAGACCACATAATTATTCAAGTCAAGTTCACCTTTTTATCATAGTGGTCATTTAAATAATTTCAGTCTCTTCTCTATTTTGAAGATTATATTTTCTTTCCTTAAAACTGAAGTCATGAGACTGTATATATATGCATCGTCTTCATCTGATCAATTTGGCATTCTGGTAAGAAAATACAGTTCATTTTGTTTGGTTGACACTTAGTGTCAAGTTACAAGCCCTCTGCTTAGAAAAAGATAAGTAGATGAGATGTTTGGAGTATTTTGGGATTTCTTGTTTCCTTTTGTGCATGCCTTTGACTTGAGCGTTTTTCTCCATGTTTCAATCTGAACTGTGTCCTTTGGGAAAGAAATTCTTGGAGAAACATGCTTCAGGGAAGCAGAACAATAATCTGATTTATAATTACTCTGAATCCTAACTTGTCTTTTTGCCTGTTTTTTTTTTAACTGAACTCTTTGCCTGTGTTGTGTTTTCCAATTAATCTGACTTAAAATTTGCGTTTGGGCTGCCATTGGAACAGACCATAGCTGAAGCTTTTGCCGACTGGTTCTTTGACAGACAAGAAGTGAAGCTAACTGATTGCCCTTATCCATGCAACCCCACTTGCCATAATACAATTGTCACTACAGTACACTAAAACTTGAGGCCTTTGTTTTCTTTGGCTACATAGTTCACCAAGAAAATTTTCACATTTTTCATGCTCTCAGCATGATCTTGATATGGTAAAAAAAAGCATGATCTTGTGCTTTTGATCGATATGGAGTTAGAGAAGCTGGTGAGTATAGAGGATTATATATGATGCATCCCAAATGCATGATATGGAATCCTTTATACTCTAACGTGTGCAGCTTAAAGTTTCTCAATTCACCAAATCAAAGGTTCTTTTGCGTTCAAATCTTTTTTTTTTGTTCTTGGTGCTACCAGCAGCATCTCCTAACTTCAAACTTTGTGAAAATTTCCATAATCTAGCACTGCTAGATCATAGCAAGTGACTCACTGTGTCATTATCTTTAAATCTTTTGTTCCATGTCAATAATTACGCAAACTTACGCAAACTTTTCAAAACTGAAAAATAAAAGAAACACTACAATAGAATCAAGTTCAGGTTGTCTATTACAGCAAAATTTCGACCAATAAACGAAAATCAAATAAACACATAAAAACCGTCCCTGAGTTACAAAAAAAAAAGGAAGTGCAATTTATCTTGTCACGTAGTTTCCAGATGGCATGATCATCACTCTAGAATGCATTGGAATTTGACGGGTTTATGATTTATACCCTTATTAGAATGAACATTGCGACTATAATTAGGCTACTAAATTGTAACTTATTACACATGTAATTATATTATAGGTTAATGTACAAGTAGAATAAATCAACTTTGAGATAAAAGATAACTATATATAATTCAAAGTGATTATTTTTCTATATTTAATTTCCACAAAAAATTAAAAGTTGTCTTATAATTAGGATATGAAGGAGGATGAAGCATGTGAGATCTTAACTTATTAGGCTCATTCTTTCCTTAAAAAAATAAAATAACAAAAATAAACAAAGAATAATAAACACGCACAACGTACTACATACGCAGCAATAACGTACTATGTTTCCAAGGCACATACAAATACAAACATATGATATGACAATATATTTTCTTTTGATTTTAATTTCTTCCTCCCTTTATTTTTTTTTTGATCAAAACTTCCTCCCTTTATTTGGATATATATATAAGATCAAATTAACTTATTTGACGGGATTAAAAATCAAAATAGGTTATTTTAAATTACTAATATTTACAATATTTTCTACAAACAAATTTATATAATTTATAAATCGATACATAATCTAAGACCATGTAAACATATGTGTCAACTTAATTTATTATTAAGAAGCGAAAGGTGTACATCACAAAAACGTGAATTTCTACATCACCAAAAGGAACAGTAAGTTGTGGTTGAAATTCGATATTCCATGTAGGAGAATCGATTCTAAATAATCGTCCCTGGTTTTCAGTAGTACTTGTCAAATTTAACATTACTTATACAGCAGCTGTCTTTGTCTTTTCAATCTGATGATGATGGTGGACATTGGACACTTGATTCTGCTCTCACAAGCGCGCTTAACGTCTAGCTATATATAATCGAATTTTTTGTTCTGTTTACAGTCAATTGTCAACTTTAAATCACATTATATTTTTGTCCATTTCGCAGCTTTTTTATTTTTGAGGTAATTAATTTGAGGTCTCACTCAATACACATAATATGTCTCACGAAATGACGAATTAAAGAAGGGTTCTAAGGGACCTTACTTTAATTATTTTCCAAGTCAAGAAGACATTTTTTTCCTCATTTTGTTATTCACAAGATAACACGTGTTTGAGCGGTGAATAACAACATTTTAACCACGTGTAACAATTATTATGCGCTAGTCACTAGAGGTTACATTTTAAATAATAACAAGTGTTTGAGACGTAAATAACAACCTTCTAATCACAATTAACAAGCTAATGAACGTCAGTCACAAGAATTTATATTTTGATTAACTTATAACAAATTTTTGAATTGCGAATAACAACGTTTTGAGCACGCAAAACAAGTTATTGGGCACTAGCTAGTCACAACATCTGAGCTCAGAATAAAAAAGATGACATAAATGTCTTCTTGACTTATAAGATAATTAAAGTAAAGTTTCTTGGAATCATACTTTGATTTCGTTATTTTATGAGACATTTTTTATATTATGTGTATTAGGTGAGACCTCAAATTAATTATCGCTTTATTTTTCATTTCCCATATTTCAATTATGCCCTTACTTTCCAATCGGACATTAGGTGGAGTTTACCTCTCCCTCCAAAATTGTATGTCCAACTTTTTTCCTTGTTCATCAAAAAAATATATACTCTCTCCAAACATAATTATATAAGGCATTTTTTTAAAAAAAATATATGACACTTATTACCATGAGTAGCCAAGAAAGGTACTACCTCCGATCCTAAATATAAGACCTAATTGACTTTTTTTGGAGAGATTAAAGTTGCAAAATAGGTTATTAAATCATGACATATTTGATATCATTTTAGATTATCCATTAGCTTATAGGTAAAATAAACTAGTGTAAGAGAAAAAATTAGGTAAATCAATTTATAATTAACTTATTTTGTCTTTTTTGGGATTTTTCAAAAAAGTCAACTAGGTCCTATATTTAGGACCGGAGGGAGTAGTATTTACTTTCTTCAAGATTTTCACTTTACCTAATTTTGACTAATTACGTGTATAATCACTTCTTTCTAGTTTCTAGGGTTGATGAGTTTATTAGAAGTGTCTTATAACAAAGTCAGGATAGAGCATATGTGCTAAACGAACCTTTCACATCTTCTGCACTATCCGTATAATTAGATCATATCTTAGATTAGATCTTTATATACATTATCTTATTCTTGGAAATTTCATATTTTTCAACCCATTATACAAAGTGGACATGAAGCCTCATACTTCAGTCGCGAAATGCTTAATTGACACAAATTAATCTTTGGTTTTAATTTGCCTCATACGATTAAACAATTAACGAGTTGAAGTTTAAACTTTGACGCGATACTCCGTTTTATCCAATATGGTAAGTTCCATGAATTGGTAATAATAACACTAACGTTTTTGTTTCTTCCAATTCAATCTCATTTGACCTATGTAATTGTTACACACGAGGCCAATTTATTACGAGTATTGAGAAAAACGTATTGTAGGAGAGTGAGCGCAGCTACTTATTAAAAAATAGGTTTTGTCAATCACGTGGTTTTTTTTTGGACGAGTCAATCACGTGGTTTGAAGTTTAACTGTTTTTTCTTCACAAATCCTCTTTCGATATTTATATTTCAAGATTGGATATTTAAAATATTTCTTGTATGTTTTTGCATAATTCCTTCACAAAAATCATTTCGTAGTGAGCCAAATTTAAGGGATCTATCGATAATAATTCTTTTAGCTAAGAGTTATGTATTCTTTTCTCTTTAAGTTCATTTCTTTTTTTTCCCCACCAGTTAATTAAATATGATAATGTTCAATTTCCTTAAAGTCTCATTTTTTTATGAGAAAAAATAGTTATCTCATTTAACTCAAATCAATTGGCTTGTAAATATGAACACTAGTACTTAATAGAAAGTTAGTACTATCAATTCAAATTTAAGCATGGTTAGACACACTTAAATAAAGGGTATTATTTCTTCTAACATACATATGATATTATCTGTTAAATTTAATCATATTCTTACTAAGCCTATTTAAAAAATGTCAGGTCTCTTTTTACCCAAAGCGTTTGATAAGTAAGATTATAATCTTCTAGAAGGTAGTTATTTTTCTAAGTATCTTCAAAATTTGGTCAACGCATATGACATGATACATATATGCCTACATGCACTAGAACTACAAAGAAAACAACATATGGATGATGATCTATCTACCTAGTTCTGTACTAGTTCCACTCAGGCCACAACCAAAGTCATATGCTTCCCACTAATTTCTTACTAATTAATTAATCACTATATATATTGAATATTTTTTGGACAATTACTCTTGATTAGAAGATACCTAAACCCACTGTTTACTGTTATTCATTGTCATGATTTTGGATTTTTCTGTGTGGATATAATCTGAACAATTTTTTCATTTATATTAAGAAAATCTTCAATATCTAGATTCCTTCTTCCATCTTTGTCCACGAGTTTCCCTTGATCCCTTTCACTTACGACATTTTGGGAATAAAATACTCTAACTAGAAGACATGTTACTATAGACTACTATTTTTCTAAAATTCAAACTAATATTCAAATGCCATTGGAGCTTTTTCTTTCTTTTCCTTTACTACTTTATAACATGACGAGCTTTAAAAAAATGGCAATTTCGTTGACTATGTCATCGATTCCAACTCTGCTTAATTATGTTGGTAAACTCTTTTCAACTGCTCAACTTCTGCAAGTAGTAATTTCCAATGGAGGTTCCAACTTCTTTCTTTTTTTTCTTTTCTTTGGAAATAAGTCTATTTTTCCCCACTATCACGAGACCTCAAAAGAATTTCTTGCATGTGATGTGAGTAACCCCTAATCCAGACGTTAAGGGTGTGCTTTGGATGGAGGGAAAATGGGAGAGGAAAGAAATGGGAGAGAAAAATGGGGTGAGGGGAAGTATTTTCCCTTGCTTGGATGAGGAGAAAATGAGAGAGGAAAGAAAATGGGAGAGGAAAAGTGGGTGGGCTACATGCCCCATTTTCCTCCCAAGTTTTTCCTCCCAAAATGGGGGGATTATGAGAGAGAGAAAAATTGCATAACATTGTCCAATGACCATGTCCCACCTCACCCACTCATTTTCCTTCCTTTCTATTTTCTCTCATCCATCCAAGCATGATGAGGGATAACATTTTCTCTCCCATTTCCCTCCATCTAATTAGCTTTGGTGCATATACAATTCTAATAATAAAAATAATAGCATTAATGATGACATAAATACTATTATAAAAATTTTAAAAAACTAGTTCTCATATGAGAAATTTGCATTCTAGTCCCTGGGAAGGGAAATTATTACTTGAAGGTCCCTACACATTCCAAAATAATTATCAAGTCCCTTAGGCCTTTCCTGCAATTATTTGCTTATATGCAATGACCATTTTGCCCTTATGAAAGTATAAAAACCCAAAACATACACAAGATAAAAGTCAGGGACTTGCTACCGCGGGTGTGCCTACTTGCTACCGCAGACTTGGAGACTTGCTACTGAGACGTTAAGTGACCAACATTCCCTCCCAAGTGTCATTCATATCTGAGGGCCCTTTAATAAAGCCAGTGACCACTTTTTGTTATTCCCCCGATATGTGTCACACCATGTTTTTCAAAAACCATTTTATTCACATGGGATGGGAGGGACTAGTCAGGGACTTGCTACCGCGGGTGTGCCTACTTGCTATCACAGACATGGGGACTTGTTACTGTGTTTACAGATCAGCAAACCTGCAGTAACTGGGTCCAGACCTGTCTGCAGTAACATGTCAGCGGATGTGTAGTACCAATCTCCCTTTAGAAATGATGAAATGCAAATACTCACACTTGACATAAATTAATCATTCATGTAGAATTTCACTTACATCCCTGACTAGTCCCTCCCATCCCATGTGAATAAAATGGTTTTTGAAAAACATGGTGTGGCACATATCGGGGGAATAACAAAAAGTGGTCACTGGCTTTATTAAAGGGCCCTCAGATATGAATGACACTTGGGAGGGAATGTTGGTCACTTAACGTCTCAGTAGCAAGTCCCCAAGTCTGCGGTAGCAAGTAGGCACACCCGCGGTAGCAAGTCCCTGACTTTTATCTTGTGCATGTTTTGAGTTTTTATGCTTTCATAAGGGCAAAATGGTCATTGCTCATAAGCAAATAATTGCAGGAAAGGCCCAAGGGACTTGATAATTATTTTGGAATGTGTAGGGACCTTCAAGTAATAATTTCCCTTCCCAGGGACTAGAATGCAAATTTCCCTTCTCATATATATACACAACTAAAAATTTAAAGAGGTGGTTGACTTTTCTTCTTTAGATGAGTTAAACACAAAAAATATATGTAAGGTATGCTAACTCTCGAGCTCAAACATGAAAGTAAAAAGGCCTTGTATTTCATAAACTGAATATGATATTATAACAAAAATGGGGGATCAAAAAGATGAGAAAAAGGCCAAAAAGAAATCTCACTAAATTGTTAGTCTCAGTATTATCCGAAGTAACTTTGTGTATCCCTAATTGTATGATCTCCAATTTAAAGAATTTTTTTTATCAGCACTCCAATTCAAAGAATTCACAAAGCAGTTTCTGTAGATCAGGCTGTTGAGCGCCATATTTTTCCCTCCAACGAGATGACGACAATGGAAATATCATCATGAAACAAACGTCGTTCCCCTTGCGGGATTTCCAGAAGTTCATAAAAGTCCATTCCTGAAATGCAAAAAGTCACATGTTAAACCTATTCATATCCACCAATGAGTAGTTGGTTGAGCTGGTAAGTGGGCTGCAACCCCCGCAAGGAGGAGAACGCGTGTTCGAATCCCAGGAAGCGCTCTCATTGGGAGAGGGGACAACCTTGTCTATGTGGGCAACACTCCTACCCCTCGAGTCCGGATTAAACCGGGCGGTAATTTACCAAAAACCTATTCATATCCAATTCCAATGAGTGAAAGTCAAGTCAGAGAGTTAAATTCCAGATCAGAATGAAAGTGGGGTTTTTACCAGCTTTTGCCGCTGCTCTAGCCAACGCTTCTTCAATGAGAAGTTGTGCAGGATCTTTTTCAGGATACAAAGTCATGAAAAAGTCAACTCTGTGGACTGCCTCTTCATTGGTGAAATATTGGTAGAGCCCATCAGAGGACGCTATCAAAAATTTGTCACTAGGGCTTAACGTATAGTGCTTAAGTGAAGGTGAACATGTGATATATGGTGAATCCCCTTTATAGTCAACTCTGAATGTCTCCAGTACTGCATTGTTATATTTAGGCTGCCCAAATAAACAAACAAGAATTAATTTAGAGTTTTCTTATTTACAAAGTACAATTCTTAAATATCAATTAGAGTGCCTGCTTGAGAAAACCAGCCCCAAATGCCCTTGTCACGTTCAAGTGTCCTTTTACTCTGCCTCTAATCACTGCAGAAGGATCATCCGGGTGTTCCCTCCTTATTCTCTGAACCTCCTGAGGTTCACAAATACATCTCAAAATTAACCATCTTTATATTTTTCATTAAGAAAAAAGTGTTAGAAATTTAGAACCGGTTTCCCTTCTCATTAAAAGGGTGAGCAGGGAGATCTAATCATATTTAGACAGTGATCTCACTTGTACGTGCTATATTTGATTCATATTATGTATTTATTTTAGTAGATACATAATTTAAACCATCTAAGTGAGATCTAGCGGTCTAAATAAGGCTAGCTCTCCTTATTAGTACCTTTTTGACATTTGTGTTGTGGTCTATTGTGAGCTGAAGAGAATTCAAACCATGGTCAGAAGTCTGAGCTAAAACTGCTCGACTATCTCCAACATTCATCACATAAACATCATCGCCTCTCATTAACACCACCAAAACACAAGAACCCATCATAGCCAACACTGGATCTGCCATTATTGTCTCATCAGAATCCTCCAAAAACTCCTCCTCCGCCTTCCTTAATGCCTCCGAGAGTGCTCTCAACACATCAGAATGACTCAAACACTCTCCATTCGCTGATCCTTCATTTCCATTACTCAGGAGCTCCTTCAACTCATTATGAACAGACCAGAAGAGATTATTCAAAAGATAATCAGTTGCATCTGGACCGTTAAATCCATCATAAATCCCAACGAACATCCAACCATCATCCTCAGAAACCACAATATGAATTCTATCTTCCCCTGCTCTTCCCTGAGCCCACTGAAAATCCAAACTCTGCACTGCACTGCCTTCATCATTTTCATTCTCAGTCTCATCTTCATCATTCTTATCCTTCTCCAAAGACACCTCTTTAGTCAAAGCCACCCCTTTGATTGGAGTGACACTAGAAAAGGCTCGCCGGAAGATTTTCTTCAAACTATTACTATGTTTAATCAAAGATCCCTTTTTGTGATCAGTTAAGCTCCTCCTGAATTTCACAGACTCAGGGCATTCTTCTTCCGCCGTGACACGTGGCTGCTGCTGCTGCTGATGATGATGATAATGAAGTGGCGTGGAGGTGAAGGAAGCTGATGACTCAAACGACGGCGTTGCATCAAAAGCGCCGGAAGAGTTGGAAAGGTGATATATGGAAGGAGGGGTGGAAGAGTTGGCACTAACAGAAGCGCCGGAGATTGATCGGAAAGTCATGTGTGTGGCGGAGGAGTCATCGGAGGAGGAAGAGAGTGTTAAGGGGTCAGGGCGAGTGTAAGAGATTGAGTTGCAGAGAGACTTTTCCAAGGGATTATTGGAGGGAAACATGTCATAACGGCGGGACATTTCTCCGACGTTGGAGGAGCAAAGGCATATTTTTCCTATGTTGTTGCCCATGTTGTTTTTGAATGTGGAGAGTTCAAAGGTGTGAGGTTTAGGAGAATTAAGTAGAGGAAGCAGAAGAAGGAGTTGACTACTGGGAGGGTTTGATTGTTTTGCTGTTTTATTTAGAGAGGGGTGAAACATTGAATATGGGTTTTAAAATTTAGAGTTATGGTTGACTTTGACACGAGTTTAAAATGAGTGATTAGTGATCATGTGGTTTTACTCTTTGGTGTTCACGAGGGTTAGTAATGAGTATTTATATTCATAAAGAGGTACCATTTTTGGGTGGTACGTTTTTTTTCAAGGTATCTCATTTGTTTGTCAAGTGGGGTATAATCTTCCCCCGTTCTAAATTCTCATATAAGGAGAGATAGCCGACCTATGAGTTTGTTTCATTCACAAGATTTATATATGGACCACTTGTTAAATGGATGAAAATACTTACCATTCACGCCAACCGACCAGGCTTTTAAGTGCTTCATTTTGAGACGTAAGACTCGTTCATTTTTAAAGCTTTTGACTTTTGATATGTTCATGTATGTTGTTCCATGGCCTCTTTTTTTGGTTTATGAGTTCGTCTGTGTTGAGTTGAGTCTCCGAGGCTTAACAATGTTAGGGTTAGGGCAGGTCTCCGGGCTCAAAGAGCGCTTAGAGAGGTACTCACACATCGCCCACCAATAAGGTCCTCATAGTGGCAGGTTTCAAACCCATAACCACATAGTTGAGTCAAACCTCTTTATCAACCGGACCTACCTCTGTTGATAACGTGCCTAAATTCTTAGTAATAAGTGGTACGTTGAATATTGTGGTGTGGGAATGTGTGAACTTATTTGTGGGGATACATATAAAAATATTTTGTGGTACTTTCATTTATTGAAGAAAATTTATTTATTTTTATTTGATTTTTAAAATATTTATTTATACCAAAGACGAAACTAATAACCTAACTTTTCTGAAATTAAATGAAGGAATCTTTCGGAAATTGATTTCTCTTTGAACATATTTTTGTTGCATTTGTTTTTAAATCTCAATCTGCCATTGACTGTTGGAGGTTTCGGCCTGTATTGTAATGGAAGTGAGCTGCTTCACGTTAAAATATAAACATTTCATTGCATAAGAAGAAGACCACCACCACCACTTTTTTAAAAAACAAAAAATCTAAAGGAGCAATTACTAAAGACTTTATATTATAAGCGGGATTGTATTAACAATTTTCCATGTTTTTTATCAGCAATACACAATCTTCCATTCATAAATGAGATTTCATACCACCATCACGACTACAACCTAAATATCAACAAATATTATTTTGAAATAGTGGTGAGTTAGAGATGAATCACTACTTCAATTGATCAGGCAATGTCAATTTTATTCACAAATCTTTATTATTTATTTACAAGTTGTTCCTAACTAACCTTCGTGTTCAAAAATAGTTACAAACATTAAAGTTGTCATAAAATCTAAATGATTATTTTTTCACACATTATCTTTATTAGATATGTTTTTTTTTTGCCAAATAATCTTTATTAGATATGTTAAACTTCAATATCAAATATTTTTCACTCCATCTTAATTGCTCCCATTAATGAAATATATGTGCAGAAGCCTTCCTTGCTACTTCTTAAATTAGAAAATACATTTTTTTAAAGGGAGTGTGTGTGTGTGTGTGTTTTTTTTTTTTGAAACCTTAAGCATTCACAACTACTAATTGAAAATATTATTTTTCGATCATGACAAGGAGATGAATGATCGTTTCAATTTATGAAATATAAGCTTAATTGAATTATATAAAAAACACCAAAATCTTATCTGCGAAAATTTTATTTTTATGAAACTTAAAATATCAGGACGGGGTAAAACTAGCACGATCACAATAACTTTGACTGGCTCTATATGTATGTTACAACCTCCGTTTGATAGAACCCACGGGAAGAATTATTAAAGTAGTTATTAGACAATAATATCTGAACTTAACTAAACGTGCAGAACATAGAAAAATATTTGACCCTCCAAAAACAATTATTGGTTTACATACATCTGTTTCTATTGCAAATGCCAAAAAGTAAAAAAAAAATATTTTACACTCTTTTGACTTTGCCTTGAAAGATATGCCCGGTATATGTTCACACTTATACAGTTATACCCTAGCTAGCTAGGTATTACAAAGTTTAATCACCACAATAAAAATTAGAATGTACCCTCATATTTTCATAGATATTATTTATCCATACTTACATTAATTTTGTAGGCAACTAGACTTTATATTAACTCATAGTCAGATTTTTATTTGTATTTTATACGAACAAGTTTTATAAAAATAAAAATCTGACAAAAAAACTCAGTCATATTTTTTATTTTTATAAAACTTATTCGTATAAAATACAAATAAAAAGTAATTTCCATAATTTTAATTTGTTGTGAATCTATATTTGGTAAATAATCTATCATTGCTTCTATAAATAATACTCCTTCCGTTCCTAAATATAAGATCAATTTTCTAATTTGATTATATTAAAGATGATAGTTAAGGTACTAATTAGCACATGATATTACTAATCTACACTAAACATATACTTTTATTTTCACTCTTCCTCTCTCGCTTATTTATTATAGATAAGCATTATTAGGATTTATTTGGGAAAAATTCGAAAGTTATTTATATTTAGAAACAAATTGAAATTGAAGTGATATTATATTTAAGAACTATTTAGGAACTGAGGGAGCATTATGCATATTCATAGTTTGTGTACTAGTTTTGTGATCACAAAACATATATGATATTGAAAGTTACTCATTTGATGTGGACATGTAGGTCACTCAAACCATAGCTAGGACAATAGCAATTAGCAAATCATAAAATAATGCAAATTTGTTCTCATGAAATATGGTGGAGATCAGATAAAGGCATCACCTTATCAAAAAGCGTATGTGAAAGCGAGGATGCACAAGAGGGGGGTGAATTGCGCTACAAATTAAAAACTTAAACTACCAATAAAGTAAACACAAATCAATTTATACTGGTTCGGCCAACACTCTTGCCTACGTCCAGTTCACCAACACCTCGTTGGGTTCCACTAAGTTCAGGTTTTACAACAGGTTTACCTGAGAACCTTTACAAGTGAAAGAATCTCTCTAACACTCCCCCTTACTACCCGTAAGGTCACAACCCTGTTCTAAAGCTCCAAGCTTCAGAATAACCTTAAAACAGAAGATGATTTAATTCAAATCACTAAGTTCACAAATGAACGGATATTGTTAAACACTTAAGCTCGTGATCGCAGTGACTTAAATGCTCTTTTTAGATTTTGACAGAGAGTAGGTGCTTGTTCAGATAGTTCGGTAAAGAGCAATAAATTTCACTGTGCTATTTATAGTCTTCAATGGAGAATATAGTCGTTTGACACACTGAGATGAAGACTTGAATCTATTGGACTCATTTAATGCTTGGTACTTGATTCTTCTCATGTTGCTTGAAGAAGAAGATGAACAATAAATGTAGCTTCAAACTTTGACAGCAAATGTTGCTTCTTTTAGGTGAGAAGTTGCCTTGAGAGCATATATGGCGGAAGAATGAGTCTAACGTCTTCTGAAAAGGCATTCTGATCATGACAGTGTACTTTTGTACTTGATTTGCTTTCTGGTCGACACTTCGATCAGGCTTGATTGCACTTGCTTCGATCAGATGCTGCACACTTCTATCGCACATTAAAAGCATAACATTTTTAATCACTCGACACTCTAATCACAATTTGATTATAGTTCTGATTAGTCCGTGATCTAACATTCTTAGTTTTGCTTAGGTTTGCTCTGATTGATATTCCAATCACTATTTTAACTTAAAAAAAAATATTCTTTACTATTTCATGATCGCTTGATTCTAAGTTATTCATGATCGCAATTTTCTAGTGATTACTATGTCTTAGCCTGATTACTAAGTCTTGTGATTGCTACGTCTTATCCTGATTGCAACGACTTATGATTGCTATGTCTATGTCTGATTGCAACGTCTTGTGATTGCTATGTCTATATGACTATATCTGATTGCAAATGTTTTATGAATGCTATGTCTTATCCTGATTGCTAGTGGTTATTTAGTGATCGCACTGTTTATGATCTCAATTAGTTATCATCAAAACTTAAGATTCTAACATTATGATCTAACTCATTTAAAAAAAACAAATTTATCAGAAATTTCAAAACTAGTATAACGTATTTACTGAACAGATTAGGGTCAGATTCAGGTTAGTTGTAAGATTTAATTAAGTAAACATGTTGCGCATATATATTTTATAAAACAAATTTTTTTATCTGAAAAAACTTAACTTACAAGCCTTCAAGTTTGGTCTCTTAGTTTCGTTAAATTTATTTTATATACTCCCTTGCTCTGATACTAAATATATTTTGGGAGGTGGTCTTAATTTTAACTATAGCACATCCTTTTTGTAACTTCTTTCAACTTTTTTTTTTCAAATTATTCATATTGATGTCACCTCAATAATAAACAAATAAGAGAGAAAAAGTGGGATGAAGTCAAATGTTTAGGGTCTTTTGGTTATATTATTTGATTCTAGCTAAATTAACTAAACTTCTAAATATAATCAAATTAGATTAATATATCTTATATTTAATGCAAGAAGGAGTAAGGGGCATGCTTGATTAGTGATGCTGAAGTGACTTTTTTTAGCTGATTTTTTCAAAAGCACAATTAGATATATATCAAAATGTGCGATGTGATTTATGTTTGAATTTTTGATGATAGAAGTGCCTTCTTCAATCTGAATTTTGAAAACATGTTTGTGTGATTATTTTAAAATGAAAGTTTAAAGGGAAAATTATAAAAATGACATAATTGATTGTCATTCAAGAAACGTACGTGATTCAAGTGAAAAAACCTAATAAGGTAAGGGCCCGTTTGGTTGACCGGAAAGTGTATAATGGAAATGGAAATGAAATTGAGTGTAAGGGGTAAAGATGGAAAGTAGAGGTAAATTAGGTAATGATGTGATGTAAAAGTTTGTGGGGCCCAGGTAAAGTGTGAGATGGAGAGAGAAAGATTGTGGGACTCGGGATATATGTAAATTACAATTTACATTTCCTTCTTCCATTTCCAATTCACAATTCTTGTCAACCAAACCTACCCTAAATAGTTAAGAACCGATTGAAATTCAAGATTAAATAAATTTTGGTAAGAAAAGTTTTAATGCAAGAAGGAGTATTTTTAGTAAAATATAAATCAATCTTACATATTATTTATAACATCATCACTAATTTAACATTATCACGTCTCATCATTTATGCACGATTTTAGCCATGTATTCGTCCTTATCTGCTGGCTCACCTCTTATTTGAAATCTTTATTGAAACATAATAGTTGTTGCATGTTTATTTCATCTATGATTACTTACTACATTCATTAGTACAAAATCCTAGTTCAATTTTTTAAAACAAATTAAGGAAGCTGAGTGAAAAATTTAATCATAGCACTTTCGTGTATTCTTAATTTATTTGCTAATTTATATCTTAAATAAATGGTCTCGAGAAAAAATTGAAGCAACTCAAGTTATTAGTAATTTATTTCGCTTTTATAATTAAGAATGGAGGGAGTATAATCTCAATATGAAGAGCTTATCCAATTTACAGAGTAAAAGCAAGATATACGATCTAGTTTTATAGCTAGAAAAACTATTTCAGACACAATATAAGCTATTTAAAGAGATTTGATGAGTGCAAACGAAAAAGTGAGAGATTTGAAGAGTAATATATATGAATTTGGAGGTATATGTGCAAACGAGAGAGAGAGAGATTTGAAGAGTAATATATATGAAATTGGAGGTGTATGTTTTTAAACCTATTTAGAGGCTTACTTTCAAAGTAGGTGAATTGTTAAACATTTTTTTTTACTCAGAGCCTTGTCAAACATTTTGATTGCTTAAAAAAAAAAAGAAAGCCTAAACACAATTTTGGGTCTGTACTCAACTCTTACATCTATGCTACAAACCCAGACTTATTTAACTTAAGTTCAATTAGCTCGATCTTGCCTAGTTTCCCCCTACTGATGATTATGTTATTTAATTAATAATGATAATCATCCAAGGGATGGTTAACATGATAGTTCAAACATTTACCCCAATTTCTTTTTTGTGCAATATAATAGATACAATTTATGACAATGAAGACTATACATAAACAGATAAAGTGTAGTAATTATATAAGTCCTCCATACTGTATATTTATATAACGTTAATCATATAATTGGATCGATGAAATATAGCGAACCCTAAATCTCTTTCTTGTCAAATTTATTGATTTTTGTTGAAAAACATTGGTTGCATTTACAGATTTCTTCCACAGATTTGAGATACCCCGTAGTCTAATGATTAATTAAATGTTGTGATACTAAGTCGAATTTGTTAAACAAACCAAACCAAGCTAAGGAGGGAAAAAATCAAGATTATGTTCGTGACACCATTTTCTTCTAGTTATGGACCTGGGCTCGAATTGCAAAATAAGAAGGTTGGGCTGTCCTAAAATAGATAACATAGGTAGTAGCCCTCTTCAATTATATATGATTTTCTACAATAAATAACTTCCTAATCCTGGCATTAGTCCAAAATGTAAGAGCTAATTTAAAAAGAATTTTGAATTTAAATAAAATACTTTTTAAAATTTTATTTTTTTATCTGTTCTTTTTCTCAAACTAATTTAGTTGACCTATAAATTATATATAACCAACTGATAAACAAGCATTTCAAGTAGAATAATATGTGTATGCTTATAATTAAATTTATTTAGTTTCTTTAATCTCCTTAAAGTAATTAGCTAGCTCTTATGGAAAGGATGGATTTTACAGCATTATAAGGAGCATATTTGATGAGGGCTATATGTGATGAATGATGGAGCCAAAAGAAGGCCGAAGCGGTATTCTCGGGTTATGATTCCATGCTCATCACCCAAGTTACTCATCACTTTCTCATCACCACAAATACACACAAAAATATAATAAGCACATGGTGGGTCTAACCTCTCTCCTTGTGAGGTCCACCAGGTGCTTATTTATTTGGGGTCATGATTTGTGGTGATGAGAAGGTGATAAATAAGCATGGAATCAAAATCCCGGTATTCTCTACTTTGCTCCATAGCAAAGGATAAATTCCAAAACCTACCCTTTGGCATTTATTTTTAAACGATATAAATATTGTTCAAAATATTTACTTCTTGTGCATGCATGGAGGAGAGGCTTTATTATGAAATGCGCACGCAAGCACAAGTCTTTAACATACGCATCTAATATGTCCAATGGAAGCGTAAAACACTATATAAACATATTTAACTTTAAGCTTCTATTGAAATTGTTCAGAATATTATATTTCTGCTAATTATACCTTAGCATAACGAAAAGCTTGTTTATGAAGGAAATTCAAATAACAAAATGACATAATCGGGTTGTTTTAACGCGTCTAACTACGCGAACAATATATAAATGTGAAACTTATATTTGATATCATGATCTCTTCAGAAAAATGCATGCATGCTGGGAAATATTTTTAATTTTAATCGCCAAAGGTAATTTTATATGCATCATTCAACCATATAATCTCTTTAAGTGTCTATCATCAGATTTTCCAATTTCCATTAATTACGAAGGAATACATTATAAGCTACTTATTGTTGTAGTAAAAGTTCGGTAGCAAATGATTAAGAAAAGCATCCAGCTTTATCTAATTTCCAGCGACAAACTATCACATTGGCCATAATTAAAGAGAAGTAACAAACATTGTTAGTGATATTAATTGATCCACGATAAAGCAGTCGAGGAAGTTAAGGTAGTACTTCCTCGGGTCTTAAATATAAGACTTAGTTGACTTTTTTGGAAAATTCTTAAAAAATTAAATAAATTAATTATAAATTGATTTACCTAATTTTTCCCCTTATACTAGTTTATTTTACATTTTTACCTATAAACTAATGGATAATCTAAAAATATATCATAATTCAATAACCTATTTCGAAACTTCAATCTCTCTAAAAAAATTCAACTAGGTCTTATATTTAGGACCAGAGGTAGTATTAATCAGAAAGTGAAGAAGCAAATGTTGGAGTGCAACCATATTTTTCTGCATCAAACTCTATAAGCTGTTGCGGATTAAGTAGCTTCTGCCCCCTCCTTATAGTAAATACTCACTTGTTCTTAAATATAAGATCAATTTCCTTAATTTGATTAGATTAAGGATGTTAGTTAATTAAGTTAGTTATTAACTTTCAACAGGTCTGAGTATTATTCCAGCAACCTGGAATAACCCGGGTATAACATGTCTAATCTCTAATTACTTGTTTATTTCAAATGGTTTTGGTCAGAATATAGCAGAAATACATATCAACACTGAAATATTTGGTAATCCGATCCGCTCTTTCAATATAAACAAAAATTTAGACGTGCAAGTCTATGAGCCTCGAAACAATCTCCAGCCTGTTCTCTTACTTTTCTCCCAATTAATTAACATAAACGTTTTCGGTACTATTTAATTTTTTACCCTCTTGTCAGTTTTTGAAAAAAATAGTAGCTTACACTTTTTATTTATTTTAATTATAATGGATAAAGATTGTATATCATGCCACTATTTCACACTAAAATATGTTTTTCCTACCTATAAGTATTGCCATATGTATATTGCTTTTTGGGTGATTTCAATTTATAATTTAAAAAACATTGAACGTTGGAGTTGTAAACTAGAAAAACAATCCTATCGCATGGTGCAGGAAATTAAGCGGAAAGAAGTTTTCGGGCCACACGTCCAAAGTGATTCCGCGTCCACAACAACCGGTCCAAATATACTTGGGCCCCACCATAGTTATTTTATTGTATCTCTCTGGGTCCCATTTTCTTTTTAAATCATTATTAAAGATAAAGAATAAAGAGATTTAACTCATCCTTTAGTTCAACTAGCGAAAAGGTTAGACATATATTTTAAACCTAATAACAAGTATGTGATTGGTCCTGTCAAACTTAATTAGCTCATTCCATTTATTATCCTTAATAAAAAGTTATTTATTCTTTAGATGGTGGGTACATAGATTTGCGTTAATAGTAATTTGATGATATTATATGGTGCATGAAAGTTTCAATTAAATCACCAATCAAATTAATCAAATTATTTATTATGTTCACTTTTTCATCCTTCACCATTTAGAATTATTTCTTTTATAAAAGTGTGTTCTAACATTTTGGTTGGGAAGAGATAAAAAAAAGTTCATTTGTAGGTAAAAACCCATAAAACATAGGTTTCATCTTCTAGATAGGTTTTTACGACATAAAAAAAAGAAGTTCATTTGTAGGTAAAAACCCATAAAAAAGAAGTTCATTTGTAGGCAAAAACCCATACAACACACAGGTTTGTATTCAAGTTCAACTATATTTCTTTCTTTTCATACACTAGTGCTCGATTTCTAAGGTATACCACTTAAGTTTGGTTCCAATTACGACGCTTTGGGGGACATTTTCACGGCTAAATGAAATTGGACAAAATTTATCAATATAGAAAGAAAGAAATGACTTATTTGTCATACTTTAAAATCCACAAGAACAAACCATAGGGGATTATGAGTTAGAAGTCATACTATTTGGATATTATTGAGTTAACCCCTTTCCTAAAATTTGATAATAAAAAGATACAGAATATTTAAGGGATTCACTCATTATTATAAATAAACAATCATATGTTGTGGTCTTCTTTCTTTTGATCTGAAATATACTGAGGTCTCCTATTCATACAAGATAAAACAAAGTTACTGAGGTCTCCTATTCATACAAGATAAAACAAAGTTATGCACTTGTTGACTTCAGTTATAAATATATTCAAGAATAAATTTAATCTATCAGCATTATTTAAGATCTTTTATTGTGTTTTTGGAAAAATTTTAAATTATAACGTTGGCCAATTTGCATTAATAATGAAATTTTTTAAATTAGAAGACTCAAAAGACAATTTATAATTCAAGTGTTTTGGCGTGGGTGGTATACATCACACACACTGAACGAAACGTGGAATATATAGTAGGTTACAGTGACGTTGATCTCGTGGAAAACGTACAGCGGCGATCGTGATGACGCTAAGAAAAATAAGGATGAATTGCATGAAATAAAAATATTTTATTTTCTTATTATTTATTTATGTAACCATTTTTAGAGAAACAGACATATTTTTATAAAATAGCTAATCTTAAATAATTTTTGATCTACCTACCAAAACTAATTATGTAGATCTTATAGTGAGAACTAAAGGCAGTATTATACGTGCATGTATGTCTTTGTACATTTGGAATATAATTGGATTGGATCTACTCTTATGTTTTATTTTATTTACCAGATTAAATCTAAGAACTGATTTGGATAATTGTTCCTTAAACAACAGCATTATACAGACACAAGTGGTGACTGGTTGGCGAGAAAAACTGTATAAACGTTGACATAATTCTTTTATATTATACATTTAATTATTTCTCCATCTGCTGTACCATATAAACCATGAATCATATAATCATTTGAATATTTGATTCTCCTCTCTCCCAGTTCGTTATACTTATATTCAATCAGATTCCTCACTAAATCACCCTATTCTTGAAAATGAATACGGATCAGACAAGAAATAACTTTCTCAAAATTAACAAATCAATACAGGATCAGATTATTATATACAAGATAAATTACTATCAATTAAATTTAATCTTGGACTGTATTTTAATTTTTTGCTATGTCAATGACATTGTTAGGTTTAAATTAATTAAAATCAAGCATTAGTTTTATTTATTCCAAGCCAACTGTTTTTCATTTCATTTTAAAACATAATAATATATGACAAAGAGATAGATAGTAATTTTTTCTGCGCCATCGATAATATATAGACACTACTATTAAAAAGGTGTTCAACTTCCATACGTTATTGATTCTTTCGGCCAAAAACAAACAAAAAAGGAATTCTTACGGCATGTGGCCGTCCACCATCTCTAATCTCGACCGCTGACTTATCTTTCATATTACACACACACACACACACACACACATATACTCGGCAGACATATATGGTCCGGATTAATTATTATGTTAATATAGAAAACAACTTGTATCCTTTGACGTTCACAACATTAATAATATGTGTTTGTGTGTGTGTGTGTGTGTGGCATATTTAGAACGGATAAAAAATACAAGACATGTGTTATACACCGTTATACCTTAGTGGGCTTGGGCCTTAACAGAGGCCCAATAAAGAGATAGACGCCTTTAGGGCGTCGAAAATAACATCACTAGCGACAGTGGAAGTCCAACAGCAAGATAGACGCCCTGTGGGCGTCAAGGACGATATCACCAACGGCAGTAAAGCAGATTGACTTGGTCGCCCACCTTTTTCGGAGCAGTCGCCCACCTTTTTCGGAGCACGTGCAACGTCTCTTACCCATAACGGCCGCCTATGATTTCGCAACCACCAGGACTGAGCTTCAACTATAAGAAGGCCACGAACTCATTCAGAAACACAAGCAATTCTCTGCAATCTCTCTCTCTCTCTCTCTTTCTTTGTATTCTTCTCTCTGATTATCATTGTACTCTGAATTAAGTCTTTGTGATCAAGGCATTTACGCCTATATTTGTAACCACCGTTGCCGGTGACCCCGTTCATTGTATTCAATCATATTATTAATAAAGTATTCCGATTATCCTTTCATATTCAATAGTTCCCCTATATTGTGCATCAACATTTTGGCGCCGACCGTGGGGACTCCGGAAACAATTTTTCTAAAAGCTTCACGTTCTCTGAGTGAGCGAGTAAAACTTTATGATGGAACAGCAACCAAAAGCTGTTTCTAAGCCAACTAGTTTTTCCACTGACCTCCAAAAGGTCCTAGAAGCCTTGACCTCTCAGTCCGAACAAATGAAACGTCTCGAACAATCTGCAGGAATTCAATCTGAGAGGATGAAACGTTTGGAGGAAGAGAACAATGAATTAAAGTTGCACCTAGCAGGCCTAGAGTCCAAGAAAAGCAAAAGAAGGCAGAGCGGACCTGAAAAAGAGATTCGCCAAGTGCCAAACCCAAATGATCATGAGCGCAATCCGAACGGTGATAAAGGTAATAAAGGTAGGAATACTGACAATAATGATATTCCTAATGATGAAACAGGTCGAGACGACGAAGAGGGATACGATGACTCTCAGTCTTATGATAGTCGAGAACAAGGTGAGCAGTCCGCTCAGAAGTCACAGGTAAGGATCCCTCAAAATCATCCACAAGGAGGACAAAAGAGGGAAGACGAAATTCTCTCTTTTGCCCTTCGAATGGAGAAGGAGGTCGCTGAGATAAAGAAAAAGATGTACTCGATTCCAGGTGTTCAAAAGCCACTTGATGCAGCTCGTCTAGGGAGTTACTCAGAATCGCCCTTCATAGACGACATCGCGTTTGCTGATCTACCTGAAAGATTTGCTTTTCCTACTATGCCAAAGTATGATGGCAAGTCGGATCCAGACCAACACTTGGCCCAATACAGGCAGATTATGCTAGCAGCAGTCCTCCCAGCCGACAAACGACACGCTGCTATGTGTCGTGGATTTGGTATAAGTTTGATTGGCCCAGCCCTGATGTGGTGGACCAATCTCCCTCAAGGTAAAATAACTTCATTCAGTCATTTAACTGACATTTTTGTTGAACAATTTGCAAGCAGCAGAGTCATGGTTAAGACATCAGACGACTTGTATCGAATTGTCATGAGGCCGGACGAGTCATACAGAGATCTTTTGAAAAGGTTTACGGCAGAGATGGTAAGTATCCCAAATTGTGATCCTAACATTGTTGTGCAGGCGTTTAAGAGAGCATTGCCACCCACTTGCGGCCTCTATCAAGAATTGGTTTTGAAACGGGTAACAACTTGGCCAGAAGTCCAATCATACGTGTGGTCTCATATTAATCTTCAAGAGGACGACGCCAGTAGAAATCATGCCCTTAAAATGAATCAGGGACTGGCGATAACCAGTCTCCCCGCTAATTCAGTGATTGCCACAAACGCGGATAAGCCGGTTAATCAACAACAAAACAACTTGGGATCCACAGACCGCCGTTCTAAACGGCAACGAGGTAGAAATTTTCGTTTTCACCCTTATACTAACAATAATGAGCAGGGCGACAAATAGAAGAGAGACCCACCCCCTCCTAGATATGAAGAGTTCAACATGTCCATTGGACCAGCTGAAATGGTAAGTGCATTTGAAAAGATGGATAGGGTGAAATGGCCTAAACCTATGACGACGCCTGTCAATGAGAGAGACACCACTAGATACTGTGACTACCACAAAGACGTCGGCCATCGAACAGAGGATTGTTGGAGGTTCAGAAAAGAAGTAGCCTTCCAACTTAAGCATGGTAACTTACAACATCTCCTTAAGAGTAATACTACTAACAATGCAGGTAGAGATCAAAGGCAGAACGCCCCAGCTCAACCCCCGCAGGCCGTCAGAACGATTAACACAATCATTGGGGGGTCGGCAATAAGTGGGATGTCTTACTCCGCTGCAAAGCGACATGCGAGGTCTTTGCCAAAAGAATTGGAAAGGGTTAATGGTAATGTGAGTAATGATCAGGTGGTTGAAGGTCCAATAATCTTCAATGACGCTGATATTCAGAATGTCCAAATGCACGACGACGCCCTGGTAATATCTTTGCTAATAGCTAATTGTCTGACTAAAAGAATATTGGTAGATGCAGGTAGTTCCGTGAATATTATTTATTTGCAAACTGTTAAAGAATTACAATTAGAATCCCAAATAATTAAGGCTCCAACTGTCTTGGTATTTGGAAATGGAACGCCAGATAGGACGATTGGAGAAATATCTTTGATGACTTTTGCTGCTGGAATTAATGCTTTAGTCAAGTTTCAGGTAATGGACTGCCCGACCACTTACAATGCTTTGTTAGGACGTCCTTGGATTCATCAGATGAAGGCAGTCCCTTCGACGTTACATCAATCAATTAAGTTCTCTACACCTTGGGGTGTGAGAGAGATCAAAGGCGATCAGAGGATGGCAAGAGAATGTTACCAAGCAGCATTGAAAGGCTTGGAACAATCTCCTCCATCGGCATAGCAACTACAGGCGTTCATTCCTATGGACAGGGCGACAAAGGAGGAAGACGATAACTTAGAAAAAATAATTTTAGATTCTGAAAACCCTGAAAAGTTTTTGTCCATAGGAATGGACCTAGTTCCTGAGGTAAGAAGGGAACTAATTTCTTTTCTAACAAGTAACTTAGATTGTTTTGCTTGGTCCTATGATGATATGACAGGTATAAGCCCCGACGTCATTGAACATCAGTTGAACGTCGACCCTACATTCAAGCCGGTCAGACAGAAAAGGCAGAAATTTGCACCAGAGAGGAATAAAATTGTTAATGAGGAAGTTCAGAAATTATTGAAAATTGGGTCTATTCGAGAAGTGAATTACCCTGATTGGTTAGCTAATGTTGTAGTCGTCCCAAAGAAAAATGGTAAGCATAGAGTGTGTATTGATTTCACAGACTTGAACAAAGCCTGCCCAAAGGATTCCTTTCCTTTGCCACATATTGACAGCCTAGTAGACGCAACATCAGGACATGAACTATTAAGTTTTATGGACGCCTTTTCTGGGTACAATCAGATATTGATGCATCCAAACGACCAGGAGAAGACTTCTTTTATCACAGATCGTGGAACTTATTGTTACAAGGTAATGCCTTTTGGTTTGAAAAACGCTGGTGCAACATACCAAAGGTTAGTCAATCGCATGTTCGCCGCCCAACTTGGGAAGACGATGGAAGTTTACATAGACGACATGCTAGTCAAATCTTTGAAAGCGGAAGACCATATTAACCATTTGCAGCAGACGTTCGATCTTCTGAGGAAGTATAACATGAAACTTAACCCTGAAAAATGCACTTTTGGGGTGCAGTCTGGAAAGTTTTTAGGATATTTGGTGTCAAAGAGAGGGATAGAAGCAAACTCATCACAAATCAAAGCCGTGTTGGACATCCCATCACCCAAATGTGTGAAAGACGTCCAGCGTTTGACGGGTAAGATAACTGCTTTAACCAGATTTATATCTAAATCTTCTGAAAGGTGCCAACCATTCTTTGATATATTGAAGAAGAATAGGGAGTTTGTATGGAACAACGCCGCTGAAAAGGCGCTTCAGGATTTGAAAGAATATCTCACGAGCCCCCCTTTGCTTTCCAAGCCAAGTCCAGGTGAAACCTTATATCTATACTTGTCTGTCGCCTCTAATGCTGTGAGTTCAGTTCTTGTTAGGGAAGAAGATAGGCGACAGAGCCCAGTATATTATGTTAGCAGAGCCTTGTTAGATACGGAGAGCGATACTCAATGATGGAAAAACTTGCTTTGGCTTTAGTAACGTCTTCTAAGAAGTTGAGACCGTATTTTCAGTGCCACCCAATTGTGGTCGTCTCAACCTATCCTTTGCGGAACGTTCTCCATAAGCCTGATTTATCTGGGAGATTGGTGAAATGGGCGATTGAGCTGAGTGAATTTGATAT
This sequence comes from Mimosa pudica, assembly GCA_029929735.1. Lineage (NCBI taxonomy): Eukaryota > Viridiplantae > Streptophyta > Magnoliopsida > Fabales > Fabaceae > Mimosa > Mimosa pudica. The sequence goes on from JAKELP010000045.1 coordinate 322,787, forward strand.
CTCTTATGCCCCAAGAACAGCTATCAAATCACAAATCCTAGCTGATTTTTTGGCGGAATTTAGTCCCAACCTTCAGGTAACAGCTAACAATGAGTCTTTTTCTATTAAGAAACAGGTGAACTTGTCGCCATGGATCCTCCACGTAGACGGGTCTTCCAATGTAAAAGGAAGTGGACTGGGTATCGCGCTTGAAACCCCCGATGGTGAACAAGTTGTCCAAGCAATTAGATGTGGTTTTAAGGCAACGAACAATGAAGCTGAGTATGAAGCCCTGATAGCTGGACTTAAGTTAGCATCAGAATTGGGTGCAAAAGTTTTGGAAGTGAAGAGTGATTCACAGTTAGTTTCGAAACAAATCAATGGTTCTTATCAGGCAAAAGACCAAAGAATGAAGAAATATCTGGATGTAGTGTCTGATTTGACCACGCGGTTTGACGCTATGAAGATTACCCAAATAGGTAGGGAAGACAACCGGAAGGCAGACGCCCTTGCCAATATTGGGTCGTCTATAGAAGTTGTGGAGACAAAACAAATCCCACTGTTTTATCTGAAAACACCGGCAATTGAGGTAAATAATCGAATTGTGTTGAATAACAGTTTGACATGGGATTGGCGATCCCCTTTGCTTTCATATCTGTTGCAGGGTAAACTACCTTCAGATAAGAATGAAGCGCGACGAATAGTTGTTAGAGCTGCCAGATTCACTACCATAGGCGATGATCTTTATAGACGTACATTCACTGGTGGACCTCTGCTGAAATGTGTCTCTCCATCTGAGGCAAATTATGTGTTAAGAGAAATTCATGAAGGTGAATGTGAAGACCATAGTGGAAGTCGATCATTGATAAGAAAGGTGACTAGAGCAGGTTATTTTTGGCCGACTATGCAGAAAGATGCAATAAGTTTGGTGACTAAGAGTGAACGCTGCCAAAAATTTTGCACCGTGGCAAGACAACCCCCTGAACAATTGCATGTGATAGTGCCTTCGTGGCCTTTCCTTAAATGGGGAATGGATATTGTAGGCAAGTTTACTCCAGCACCTGGACGACTAGTTTTCTTGTTGGTCGCCACAGATTACTTCACCAAATGGGTAGAGGCCGTCGCCTTGAGCCAGGTACAAAAACCCCAGGTAATTGATTTTGTTTGGAAAAATATAGTATGTAGATTTGGTCTGCCCCAGGAAATTGTATGTGATAATGGATCTCAATTTATAGGAAGAAAATTTAGAAAATTTTGTGATAAGTGGCATATTAAACTTAAGTTTTCCACTCCTAGAAATCCACAATCGAACGGGCAGGCTGAAGCTAGTAACAAAACCATAGTGACGTCTTTGAAAAAGAGGCTAGATAAAGCTAAAGGTAGGTGGGCTGAAGAACTGCCCGCCGTCTTGTGGGCGTACCGAACGACGTCTAGGACGTCGACTGGTGAAACGCCTTTCTCTCTAGTTTATGGATCTGAAGCAATGATACCAGTAGAGGTAGGAATGTCATCTTTAAGAAGACAGTGGACTAGAGAAGAATCTAACAATGAACACTTAGCCCAAGATTTAGATTTGTTAGATGAACGTAGGGAACAAGCTCTTATTAGAGTCGCCGCCTATAGCAAAGGACGACAAAATTTTGGAACAAAGGTGTTAAGGAACGCCATTTCTAAGTAGGAGATTGGGTTCTTCGAAAAATCTTTCCTAATACACCTGAGCATAAAGATGGAAAGTTAAATGCTTCATATGAAGGCCCCTATAAAGTGGTAGAAATCACTGGTCCTGGAGCTTATAAGTTGGTTGACGTCCATGGTAAAGACGTCCCAAGGAGTTGGAACGCCATCCATCTAAAGAGGTATTATTTCTAAGTTATTTGATTATTTGATTTAAAGAACGATGATACTGACACGATTATTTGAGAAAGAATGCAAATGATGAGAAACGCCTGTAGGCGACGAGCCCAGCTAAAAGACCCAGTGTCTGACGATTAGTTCAGCTGTGGACGTGATAATCTAATGCAATTTAACCCTATCTTTTGAGATGTTTTGTTGTGAGATGTCATTTCCCAGATAATGTGATGAATTGACACCAAAAGAACTTGATAAGATGATGCCGAGATGGCGTGACGACATGACGCCCTGAGAGGCTGATAATAAGTTGATTTGAAAAAGGTATATATTACCCGAGTTATATTGAGTGATTTTTATTTGATTAATTGAAAGTCGACGTTTAGACTAATGATTGATAATTCCCTGGCAGGGTCACCAACGTTTGATTAAGGTCGTCACCCACACCCGTTGGAAGTGTGGGTGTTTAAAGGAAGAAATGATGTTATGACAAGAAACTGCATGAAGTAATGCGAAGAAGCACTAAGTATGAAGACAAAATACGAGATTTGCATTGTAAAATAGTACAATTTTTACATAATGAAAATAAAAAACAAAAGACTTAGGCGTCGCCGCCGCCCTGCTCCTGGCTGATTTGATTGACGTCGCTGCCACCCTGCTCTTTGCCAGTCTGGTTGCCATCGCCTTGATTGCCCTTGCCCTGATTGACGTCGCGAGCCCTCATCTCGTTGATCGTTTGATTATCCTCTTGAGAAGGATTGGACTCGGACTCTTCTTCAGGAAAAAGTTGGAAGTAGTCGTCAATGACATCATCGGGCTTCCAGTTGACGTGCTCGCCACTCTTGTATTCTTTCATGAGCTCCATTCGAGCGCGAGCATCGACTTCTAAGATATGAGTCTCATAATTTTCAGACATCTGACTCATATCCTCTTCCAACTGGTGATAGGCGACTTCCCACTTGTTATTGGCCGACTTGAGAGCCTCGATCTCCTTATCTTTAGCCGACGACTCAGCTCTGGCCTGGTTGATGTAATCCTTAAGATTTTCAACGTCTTTGAAGTGCTCAGCCTTTAACTTTTCTATAGTGGCTTTGAGCTCTTCTTGTTTGGCGTCAGAGCGTTTCATTATTTCTTCAGCCCTTCTTCTATCGTCATGAGCTTGCTTCTTGAAGGCCAATGCCGACTTTAAATCGGCCATTAATTGCTCTCTGTCTGCTAGAGCGACGTCCCTCTGGGCGACGAGTGTCGCCTTATCATCATCATTCTCCTCAGCATAATGGAGGAGGACTTGTAGGGACTGAGAATAAAAAGAACGAAAATAATTAGAGACATCCAATGTTAAAAAGACAGAACAAAGTTAATGAATGATTAAGTGAGATTACCTTCATTTGGTGGCGGACGGCCTTCTTGAAAGCCTCTTTCCTCCTAAGAGACTCTAAGGCGGCTTTGTCGTACTCGAATTCTAGTTTACTTAATTCCGAGTAGACGTCGTCCCACCCTTCCTTGTTTCTGACAGATGAGTTGGGAGGAAAAGATAAGGCGACCTCGCCAGAGCCCTCTTTGTCGCCCTTGACTTTGGCGGATTTTGAAGATTTTGAGGCTCTTGATCTCTTGGCAGCGGGCTCTTTGGCGGGCGCTTCTGCTGGCCTTTTTCCCTGGGCGACGACTTCCTTGTTCGCAGGAGAAGCAGGCTTTTTATTCTTGGATTGAGGAGAAGGAGCTGTAACGATTTCAGGATTTGGGGGGGGGGCTCCAAGCGGATCATGCCCTTCCTTTCTTGCCTCGGCGTCATATTCCCCCCTTTTGGCCTTGAGTTTCTCCAGCCGCTGAGCCCTGGCTTTGAGAAGAGCTTCTTTATTTATTTTTTGCTCAGAAGCTTTGGGGATCACCTTCTTTCCTGATTAACATAAAGAAAAAAGGGTAAGATGACTAAGGTGAAAATACTTGAATCAAGTAAATAGAATATAGGTGTGAGGTGACTTACTTTCCATCATGGCTTTAAAATTTCGCTGATCTGCGGGAATCTGGAGGATTTTCTTGATTTTCTTTTTGGTGTCACTATTAGGGCGCGGGGAGATCCTCAACTCGTACGCACCTGTAAAATAATTAAGATATTATAAATCAGATGACAAATGCAATGAGAAAAATATTGATGAGACGACGACTTACTTAAGCGACGCCACATTGGAGATACATAGTCCTCCTGGGCGACGGATTGGAAGGGCACCATTACAAATCGTACGTCCCATTGACGATCATTGGGTAGTGACCCAGACGTCCAAGTTGGTAGCCCTTCCTTGGCTTGGATGAAAGAGTAGACGCCCGTCCTAATTTCTTGAAGCTTATAGGAGCCGAATAGATCGAACATATCTAAGTCGACTCCTATTTCATGAAACATTAACTCAGCCATGGCAATGAGACGCCAGGCATGAGGAGAAAGTTGAGAAGGGGAAATTTCATAAAAAACACAGAGATCTAAAGCTATGTTTGGAAGAGGAAAGAGATTGACATAGCGAAAACTTTCAAAACTTAAAGAAATGGTGTCGCTAGACCAAGAATCAAGAGCCTCCCCGACTTCAGGTAACCTAAAGGGCACTCTTGGGTCAAAGTAGTAGAGTGATGGCATCTTCGAAATTTCTAAGACCCTAAGATGAGTTTCTTTGACATCGTTTAGGATGTTGGCCCTAGATGTTGGTAAGCCCCCAGTTTTGCAAGCATACGGGGCATTATTGATTTGGGGATTATATTTCCTCCCAGAACTAGTTGAGGCCGATGAACCAGCATCGACCCATTCTTGGTATCGACTATCATAAATCTTTAAGTATTTACCAGATAAAGAAGATTTTCTACTACGTAAGGTTTTCTTCCCATCGGAGGGATCTACAAAAGGAACAATATCTAGGCGATTATCATCACAAATTTCTGTTTCTAAGTCTATTACATTATCTGGGTTCCTAGAAGATGAAGAGGCACTAGAATGAGAATTTTCAGAAATATAAACTTGATCAGAAGCAGTTTTTTCAGAATCAGAAGGCGATGACATGACTACGAATTTACTCATGTTAATAGTAAAAAGATAAGTTTTTTGTAAGAATATACCTTCGCAGAAAGTAGGATGACGTGTTGATGCAAGCAAATGAACAAAGTTTTGGTTTTTCTAAGTGGTGGAGGAATAGAGAAGAAGAGCGTCTGCGAAGTGAAATAGGAAAATGAACAGTCGAAATCGAGTATATGCAAACCGTCAGACGTCGTGAAGTTACGGTGTTAATTTAATAAAACCATCTAGGTCGTTGATTTGAGAGGGAAAACGTAAGCGAAGATCTGGGCCGTTGGACGTGGGATAACCGCTACTTCCCAATACTTTCTGACGTCAGCATTGAGAAGTGGGGGGACTAATGTTATACACCGTTATACCTTAGTGAGCTTGGGCCTTAACAGAGGCCCAATAAAGAGATAGACGCCTTTAGGGCGTCGAAAATAACATCACTAGCGACAGTGGAAGTCCAACAGCAAGATAGACGCCCTGTGGGCGTCAAGGACGATATCACCAACGGCAGTAAAGCAGATTGACTTGGTCGCCCACCTTTTTCGGAGCAGTCGCCCACCTTTTTCGGAGCACGTGCAACGTCTCTTACCCATAACGGCCGCCTATGATTTCGCAACCACTAGGACTGAGCTTCAACTATAAGAAGGCTACGAACTCATTCAGAAACACAAGCAATTCTCTGCAATCTCTCTCTCTCTCTTTCTTTGTATTCTTCTCTCTGATTATCATTGTACTCTGAATTAAGTCTTTGTGATCAAGGCATTTACGCCTATATTTGTAACCACCGTTGCCGGTGACCCCGTTCATTGTATTCAATCATATTATTAATAAAGTATTCCGATTATCCTTTCATATTCAATAGTTCCCCTATATTGTGCATCAACAACATGTGTAATAATAATGCAATTTTTGTACTTGCGATCATTATTGTTTTGATAATTTTATATCCGAAAGCATGCATGATTCCGTTTGAAGGTAAGAAATCATTACATCAATGAACATTAAATGACATGTGAACGAGATATAGAAGCAAGACGTAAAAGGCTGAGATAAAAGCGGATATATAAATGAATAGTAGATAAAATAAGAACTGAAGAATTAAACAAATAATTATAAATAGTTATTTTAATTTGGGCTTGCTTCGAATTCATCACAAACCCATGAAAGAGGAAGATAAATAAAAAGGAGACAGTGACGCAAAAGATAGAAAAAGAATAATATGAAATGGGAGGAGTGTTAGGATTAAGAAACGTGGACGGCAGAGATTTTAGTCGTGCATGCTCAACCACACTATAAATAAGGGTTGTTCGAGCGTCTTAAACCATACAAGTGACTAACAAGTTTCAACGCTCGAGTATTATCATCTCTTTAGTTGATTTGTTCAATTTGTTTGTGAGAAGATGTCTTGCTCTTGCGGCTCTAACTGTGGATGCGGAAGCAGCTGCAACTGCGGCAGGTTACATATAATTCTCATCTCTTTTGCCTTCTTTATCTTTCATTTTTATATATAGATCAACAACTTCTTCATCCAATCCCTATCTATTTCAGATGCTAAATACAAAAGTTAATTTAAAAGTGATTTTAGTCTTTAATATATAAGACTTATTTTCAACTAGTTTATTCGATTTATCACTTTTCTTCATATTAATTTGTTGACTCATAAACAAATACATAAATTATAATTATTTTAGAAAGACTACATAATATAATACTACCTCCGGTCCTAAATATAAGACCTAATTGACTTTTTTTTGGAGAGATTAAGGTTGCGAAATAGGTTATTAAATGATGACATATTTGATATATTTTTAGATTATCCATTAGTTTATAGGTAAAATAAACTAGTTTAAGGGAAAAAATTAGGTAAATCAATTTATAATTAACTTATTTTGCTTTTTTAAGGATTTTCTAGAAAAAGTCAATTAGGTCTTATATTTAGGTCGGGAGGGAGTATATGTTATAGTTAAGTAGTTTATTTAGCTTTTTTGATGTATGGTGCAGCAAGATGTACCCAGACTTGGGCTATGCCGGGGAGAAGGCAAGCAGGGAGAGCCTGGTGTTGGGAGTGGCAGCCACAAAGGTAGAGTATGAAGCCGGTGAGATGAGCGTCGCCGCTGAGAACGAAGGCTGCAAGTGCGGTGATAACTGCACCTGCAACCCCTGCAACTGCAAGTGAAGCACATCACATCATCACAAACAAGCAGAGATGATCCATCATGACCCTTATTTAATAACTTGGAAGCCCTTGAAAGTATGATGATGCAGAAATAAAATAATATATATGTGGAGATTGTGTGTTTGCTTGTGTTGTTTCTTCTTCTTGTTGCCGGTTGCCACTTGATGGCTTCTAGCTGCGTTGTTTTTAGTTTGTTGATTTGTATATGCATAAAGTTCAATCTCTGCTTATGAATATTGTGAAAAATGAATGGATCTTGTTATTATGATTGCTATTGCATGCGTGTTTGACTTTGATTATTGTTTAGTTTCGTAATGAAATATCATACTGCTTCATACGGCAGCTATATATACAGAATATTTTGCTTTTTTGGAGAATCAAGACTTTGTTTTTATTTTAAGAGTGGGGGTAATCTCAGTGACGATGAGATGGACCACTTAAAGGAGAAAACGAATAGAAAGTGAGAAACCAAACCAATACAATACTCGTGATTAATACACATAACACGTATGTTTTAGTTTGACGCTATTTTTATTCTTTTTTTGTATTATTGATCACTCCAAAAATTCCCCTATCCTTCTTTTCATATCAAAATTCTCATTCGATTCATCTTTACATTGATTTCCATTTGGATTATATTATATATCGAATATCTTCACTGGAGATTTCTGTTTCACTCTTGCCATTATTCATCCCATCCATATGCAAAGAATTTAAATTACTTCCCGGCCCAGGACTATTTTTTCCCGAAAATATTAATCAAAGAAACCGAAACAAAAAAGCAAATGATCCAATTTGACTCATTGTTCTTAATTACTTGGAGTCATTTTTGCGTCCATATTATCAATTATATGCACCCTTTTCTCGCCATGCTACTTGCTAAGAGGGTGAGGCATCGAGGATAATATTTTTTAGGATTTGTTTTGACTTTTTAAGTTTGTCTTCATTATTGTGCTTTTGTATTTCATTGAAATTATATTTAATTTATGTTAATAGTTCACTGTTCATATCAATACAATGATAAATACTCCTTTTTAAAATTTTCAAATCTAAATTGTTGAATTGAAAAACCGTGTCCACTTGTAAATTCAAGTGGATAGGAGGTTGAAAATTTTGAAAGAAAGATATGTGAACTAGAACCATATTAACAGAAACACACCATTACAGGGAAGAATTTTCAACGTTGATTCTAAGAGAGGGACATATATCATCCGGCGATGTAGATTTGTGCCCTTTTAAAATTAGATAGAAACCAACATTACAAGAGACTTTCCACATCATTTAACATAATTGAGGTGAAAATTTTACTTTCTTCATTGGTTTATACATATTTTATGATTTAAACAATATTTGATTTTTTTTGGGTTTTGATGTTTGAAGTTATGAAGAAGTCCAACAATGTATGAATGTCAGCTTCCCATATTGTGTACAGCATGCTAAACTATATTTTTCAAATGCTTGCCTTGGACGGTTTGGTGCTCATGTCACATACATTATCTACGTATATATACAAGAAGATAAAGTAATCAATACTCAACTATGTTGAGTTGAAATCTTAGGTAGCATTTATTCTAAATACAAAACTCAGTTAATTGGTTTACATGACACCAATGAGTGACCAACACTTTGGGTAGTAATGATAATAATGTGAGAAAAAATAATTAAATAAGGGAGACAAAATATTTTGAGGCTCTATATTTAGAATCCAAAACAAATCTCCCAACTAAACTTCCAAAATGATAGTAAGAAGGGAGTGTGTGTTAACCAGGTGTAAATTGAATAAAATAGCAAGTGTCAATAGAAAGTTGAATGTTAACATGTACAAACTAAAACACTAAAATTTTAATACAACATATAAAAGAATGAACACTGTTATTCTTCACTATGGTACACATACTACACACAAGGCAACATTGAGGATGTTGCTGGCAGCTAATAGATGGCCTAACTTATGCTAATAATGCAAACTCAAATACACATGAACAGAGTTAAGAGTAGTAATACAATCACATTTGATCTTGGCTCAGAGAAAAAGGCCAAATCAGCAAGTTACTGTTTCATCTTTTGCTTTATTTTCAAATACCATTCTTGCAGCTTTAGTAAACAAGTTGTGAGCCTGCAAAGATCAGAAGATGCCGTTTAGTTCTTTTTATATCACAATGTTTTTTAGAACCAATCTCTCAGACTTATCCTGATAACTTCTTCAAATAAAAGGAAGTGACAGAGAGAGACCAAATTTTGTAATTATCAATACCTGTTTGGAAGATAGTCCAATCTTCTCCAAATCATTTAACTGCATAGTGCCCAAAACAACATAATTAGCAAAAAAAAAGTATTAAAAAATTGCTCGGTGTCTCAAAAATTTTTCTTCACTTACTGATTTGACAGGGCTCTCGGTTCTGAGATCAATTATATATTCTGCCATTTTCTCTCCAATACCCTGAAGGAAATGAATCACATGCATTAGAAAATATATAAAAGAAAAATAATTAAAAAAATCTTTCTCTACTTGGTTTAATTGATTTTATCAAATATTCACATACCTTCAGCTCAAGCAGTTCTCTTCTGCAAGTTTAAAAAATTCAAACCTCTTGTTAAGAACCACAAAGAATGAATTCTAAATTATTATGAAAGAAGCAAGCAAGACGGAAGAAGTAAGAGGATTTGATTTACCTGCTCGCATTATTCAAGAAATAAATGTATTCCTGAACTAAAATGTCCTGCAGATTCAAAAGGTGGACATGAGATGTGAAAAATGATAGTTAGAAAAGTGTAGAGAACTTGGGAAGTTCAAATAGTAGAGTACCTTCAATTTGGAACTTCTTGCACTGAATTTGTCAAGTGGAGTGCCATTCTTTTGGATGTCATTGATATTGATAGGAGAGAGTGCTTTTCTCTGAGGACTTCTTAACTTATTTTCGTTGTCAGTGGTGCTTGACAAATAACCTTTTCTTCTGTTCATAACTGGTGAGTTCTCCTTGCTCATTGACTCAACTGCACGACACCACATGTTGCTTTAGAAAATATAGTATGCTTCTCTTTCTAGTTTTCATTAAATTTCTCTCCCTCTCTCTCTCTCTGATATGTTAATAGACATGTCATATTCATATATTCAGATTCATGATCTATAAATAAATAAATTAGCCTTCTCATACCTGGCAGATAATTATTTGGTTCTGATGCAACTTCACTAGCTACAGTCTCATCTTTATTGAACATATCGCCATGATGTGGGCTCTGTAGAGTATTAAGAAAACAAGATTGGATTTCTTCCATTTAATACATCAAATATGTATAATGAGCTTAAAATCATAAACAATGGATGTTATTTATAGAATGTCAGATTTTCAGAGATTATATCTTCTCAAAATACTTCATCAAATTAAGCAAACAAATGACATAATGAACGTAAAAAATAAGGTCTTGAAATTCCGTTAATGATGATGACTTTTACTAAAGGATCTTCAGTTTTACACCAACTAATTGTGCAGTAAAAATTGTAACAAAAAATAAAGATACCACAAAGTGCTTTAGCTTAAAGAGGAAAAATGTTTCCATGTGGATTAGAAACTAAGTATTAGGCTTCATATTATAACTTGGAACACATGCAATGCATATATAAAGTATTGGCACTAACCTCCAAAGAAAAATCAAAAGCGCCTCCACCATCCGGTAGATTTCTAAAAGCCACAGCAAAAGCCCTGTTATCACAGTAAGACATTGATAGTAGTCAGTAACACAAAATGTCAAGGACAAAAAAATCATTTTCCATTGTTATTTCAGAATGATTTTAACCACAATTCACCTTTCTTTTATTCGTTCAGCATCTTTGTTCATAGAAGTCTCTCCTCTCTTCACAGAACTACCAAAGGTTACAGATCTCTTGGCAGAGTTTATGGACTTGGGAGTTTTCCTTAGACATGGAGAATTGAATGCTACAAGTCTTTGTGAGCTTTTTGTTTTGCCTTTTGATTCTAGCCAAGCTTTTAATTTGGCTTCCATGTCAACTTTTAGTTTTGGGGTCTCTTGTTTCTGAGCTGAAGGTACATAATTAGTTATATGCCTTGACCTTGCAGCCAAACTCACTGTATGAACCGACTCCTGGTATTCTCCTGGATTCTGAAAAATAATATAAAACATTTTCATCATCACTCAAATGCTAAATATTGAAGATTAGAACAAAAGAAGCCTAGTGCCTGCATCCATTATACTTCTTTAAAACACTTACATCAGATAAAGTATTATAAGATTTCAAATTAAATATAAAACTGCACATTTTATCAATAAGCATTGTTTTGCGGATCATGTCCATCTATAGTTTTATAGTATAACTAGAGTATCTATTTCAAGGTCTAGTGAACTAAAAGCATAATGAAAGAAAGATCCATGAAGAGTCAAACTTACCAAGCAAGCAACCATAAGTGCACGGCTGGTTCCACCAAGAGAATCTTGCAATATCCTGGTCAACTTGGTTTCTCGATAGGGAATTCGAGGTTTATTATTGTTCAACGCATATATCACATTTGACAATGCAAATAGAGACTGGTTAATTTTAGCACTTTCTTGGAGACGAATTCCTTCATTGCAAGTTCTTCTGTTATCTTCATTACCTGGTCCAAAATCATGTGTATATCAGCATGGCATGTCCATAAATGCTAGGAGGCTATGCTATGAATGCCATTTTAAATTAATGTGACATATTCTTGTGTAAGTTAAAATAATTGTAGGTAGACAGTTTGGCTTTTGAAAAAGAAAAAGAATTAAAATATTTTACATGTGACTTAGATTTTATAACTAAGAAATCAGATACCAAATTCCAATTGAGCATAGAAATAACCTGCCAAGTCTATGAGATTCAACTTCCCACACACATATTCTCCGGTGGCATCAGTGACAGATATCACAAGCACTCCATGACTTCTACTTGAGACATCATTGAGGCCTGTGTGAGCAACTTTCCTTCTCTGCACAGCAGTAGAAAATGTCTCCATAAATTCTGACATTGTATGTATAGGAACCCGAGAGAGTCCCCTAAGGTGAACTTGTCCATCTTTGTCATCCATCACTGAAATCTCCTTTGCTTTGACCTCCAAGAGGTCATAACACCTATCCATATAAACCTCATAATATGATATCTGGGCCGTACAACCAGTGCTTTGGCACGTGGACAGGATTGTGGACATTGCTAGGGGCATTAAGCCAGGCTGTTCTTCAGTACCCTGCATTATTTTTCATAAAACAAAGGACATAAATTCAGACCCCTTCTCACCCCTATAATTGTTCATCTGAGTATATCAAAAGCAAGGAAAAGGGTTTCTGGACATTAAACTATCACTAATGGAAAAGGGTGTGAGGAAATTGTGAAATTTTTAATATTAACCTATTGACCTTTAATAGATGACAAGAAAAGATAGAAGAAAAAGGGTGCCCTGCTCTCATACAAATCCTGGTCATGCACACTGCAAATTCCCAAAATAAAACACTTATAAATTGAAGGGAAAAAAATTCAAAACCCTTCACACCCCTTAATTGCTGAACTTAAAATACCATAAAAAAGAAGAGAAGATATGGGTTCTAATTTAATGAAGACTTGGCCAATTCTTTTGGTGTGCATCTCAACATTTTAACCCAAGCTTTCACATAACATATAACATCAAGGGTAGAAATATTTTTGAATTGCTACTTGGCAGCGTGACCATGAAAAATTAAACTAAGAAAACTAATGTTTCATAAGGAGCATACCTGCATAGTGTATGTTTTTCCACTGCCAGTAGCTCCATAAGCGAACACCGTTGAATTACAGCCACAGAAGACACTTGAAATCAAAGGCCTCACTTCTCTCTCGAAAATCATACCCAGATTGCTATCCTCCTGCCCAAAGAATGAGTCCAACTGATAACACTCCTTTCGGCTACAAAAATTGAAATTAGCCAATTATCAAAACTCCAAAAAAAAAAAAAAGAAGGAAATTTCCTAAGAAAAAATATATAAGCTGGCTTTCCAAACCTGGTTTCAGGATCTTTGAGATACACAGTGATTTCATCAGAAGATTGAGAATCAAGGTCGAGAACAGAGATGCAAGGGCTTGGATTTGCATTGCGTGAAGAAATTTCACGAGGAAGGAAGGGTCGAACTCTAATAATGACCCTTACTTTGGAAACTGAAGTGGCTTTCAAAGGGGTGGCAGATTTCGGAGTGTTTAAGGAAGAGCTATGAGTTGCCATATCGGTCAAATGTTTCTGTTCTCCAGACAAATCACTCGTCAGAGGTTGAAGTAGAAGATGAAGAAGAGAGAAAGAAAGGGTCGAGTTTCAAATATTTCTGACCGTTTTTTTATCAAGTAGGAGTATTTCTTTTTTTCTTTTTGTTTTGAACTGAATGATCAAGTATTTCTGACCGTTAGGCTAAACAAAAGAACATCGTCAGATGACCGTTTAAATGAAAGGCTTTTAGTTTGAATTTTGAGATTGGGCCTTCTTGTTACTTTTGGGCCCAAAAAATTTGAACACACCAGTCCGGCCTGCCGCGTTATAACACACCTAAAATACCGAATAACGTATCTTTCATCTTTTGACCGTTGTATTCCCGCCAGCCAGCTTCACTTCTTTCACTCTAACAAACTCCTTTATTTGTTCCTCCCTCTTTCATTCACTTCACTCGTACGTATATTGGTATGTCTCATTTCTTCCCTACCCTTCCTTCTTCACTTTCCTCTTTCCTTCATTCTCTGATCGACACCCTATTTTTTTCATCTGGGTTTTGCTTACTTTTATAATTTTTCATCTGGGGTTTTATTTTATGGTAGGGTTTTTGTTGTTAGGTTTCTATTTTTGCAAGTGTATGTTGTCTCATGATCTTCTCTACTCTTTAACAATATCCAACGTGTTGTTTATTAGGTTTAATTTTGGGTTATGGCTGAGAAGAAAGCAGAGCAGTGTAGAGAAGAGAATAAGCAAGCTACCATTGCTTTTACCTCCCCTGCTAAGGCCCCTCAAGGATTAGCACCATCTTCCAAACGGTAATTAACGTCTCATAATATCTTTGCTTTAATGCCAACTGATTGCCTTTTAGTTTAGAAAGATTTGATTTTTTGAATTCTGGACGTCATGATCATGCTTTGCTTCTCATCCTGTGTGAATTATTTGATGATACAGGAGGGTTACTGGCCCCGTGAGGCGTGCAAGGGATGGCTGGACAGCACAAGAGGTTAGTCCACAATTCCTGTTTTTCTTCGTTACATATGTTCCTGCTAATTTGCATCCAATAGAAATAATAAAGTCAGCTCAGTTTGGGTTGTTTGTTTCCTATTTGTTATTCAATGCTTTCCCAACTTGGTGCAGGATGAGACATTGAGACAAGCGGTTACAACTTATAAGGGCAAGCAATGGAAAAAAATAGGTATGTTTATATACCTATTTCATTGCTATTCACCTCATTTGTATGGAGATGTCGAGATTCGATATTTAAGACATGATGCATTGATGGTTCAAGGAGTTTTTTATTTGGTTCAAACTAGCTTCCTATCGGAAGTAACTCTGTCCGGATAAGATTAATAATATGACAACTAGAAGTTTAACGAGCTCGGTAAGCATAGTTTTCAAAGACTTGATAAGAATTTTTGGTGAACCGAGACTTATCATAATGAGGACAAGTAATATGTGTGAACTGCAGGAGCAATGTGCGTTGTTAATATATGCATCTATGTGTTTATATTACATTCATGTACAAGCATCACACCCATTTTCATGACACTAATTTAAAATTGGGATGCAGCTCGGTTTTTTCCTACTAGAAATGATGTGCAATGTCTGCATAGATGGCAAAAAGTTCTCAATCCAGAACTTGTTAAAGGCCCTTGGACACCTGAGGTTGAGCCTTGTCCTTTTTCCTTTTGTTTTCCACACTATTTTTACATACATAATTACTGATTTCTCTTGCTTGCATGGTTTACAGGAGGATGACAAACTTGTTGAACTGGTGTCAAAATATGGGCCAAAAAAATGGTCTACAATAGCACAATCTGTGCCTGGTCGCATCGGGAAACAATGTAGAGAGAGGTAGGTTTAATGAAGCATATATGAGCTGATGATTGTCAGAATCCCTTGTTAAATAGGATATTCAAGTTTCATTTTCTGATTTGTTTATGTCTTTTGACATTCTCTTTCAATCTTCTATTGTTACGCTCGAAAGGATGATTTTTCGTTCAAAACCCTTTGAATTTGACTCTCACTTTTAGCTTTGTCTATGAGCCAAAAGATAGTGCCTTTTCTTAAACGTAACTAGCTAAAAATGATGATGCTACTTTGGTAACTACCTTGCACATATTATGAAAATGAGTTAAAAGCTGGTTAGGTCATCAAAGATATGTAAAAAAGTCTCAAAACTTTACATCACTGCCCTACTAATCAAATTAAATCTCAATGTCACAGTATCTTAATTACAAACCAAGGGCATACATGGAATAAAGTAATTCATGTAACTGACATATGCTACAGTGACTTATCTTTGGGATCCTTCCTCCCCCCCACCCAAAGTTTCCCTGTTATCACGTACATATTTTTCTGAAGTTTGTAATAGACATGATAAAATTGTGTTGGCTTTAGAATATGGGTTCATCTTCATGAGATTAAATTTCTAAACATTGACAGATGGCACAATCATCTTAATCCTGAAACAAAGAGGGATCCCTGGACTTTGAAGGAAGAATGGGCAGTCATGAATGCTCATCAAATACATGGGAACCAATGGGCTAAAATAGCTAAGGTTGTGCCTGGAAGGTATGCTTTCTTGTGAACTTTGTTCTTTATGAAATTTAGGTCATTACTCATGAACATGTAAGTTGAGCTAAATATAATTTGCTTGCTGCTGCTAGTTTCAGTTTGGGATGTTTTCTTTAATAGATATTTGACATGATAAGAGGGCTTATGGATCCTTTTCTGTTTGAATATCACAATTTGAAATTTTATTTGATCGCACCCCTATCTTTACTAAAAACATATTGTCTTGGATATATAATGTTCTAATGAATGTGACAATGATCGTTAGTCTAACCAATGCTACTTTGATCTACTATGATGTTACATGGTAAAGGTATTTGGAATTTTTATTGCAAGCATGTTTCTTGATGTAAATTGAAGTTGGCGTACACATTTCTTTGGGTGCAGGAGTGATAATGCAATAAAGAACCACTGGAATAGTTCATTGAAGAAAAAATCAGAAATTTATTTATCCAAAGGGAGCCTTCCGCCAATCAAAAAGAACAGATCACAAGGTGGTGTGGAAGCTTCAAAAATATGCACTGCTATCGACTCAGTATGTATGTCCTTATATGGTGAATTTGAAGCAGCTGCTGCTACATCATCAGAAAATATAGGCAATACTAAAGATGGCAGTGGAAAGTGTCATCCAGAGTCCTTGGAAACAGTGAAAGAGTCTGGTAATTCTCTGAGCGCTCCTGCAAATGAAGGTGCTGATTCTGACTTTGTACAACTGGAGCCCAGATCATCTGTTATAGATCTCAAGCATGGAGAGTCAGAATCAGTGTCAAGGGACAATGTTGGATTGGGCAGTGACCAAATATTTGATAATGGAGGACTGAAAGACAATGGAGAAATGAGGGTAATTGATACATCACTTGCACAGGATAGGCAAGCCTCTGGTTCTTTGTGTTGTGAGAGGTCAACTCCTTCCATTATTAGGCAGGGAGAGAAAAGAGTCCAAGCACTTGTTGATGGATTTCAAACTTCTAATGAACAGGAGGAGACCAAGCATAATGCTGGTTCTAAGCATGAAGAGCACTGTGAGAGTCGGTCGACAGATGGCATAGTCAATACAAAGGCTTTCAGAGCTTCTCCCACTAACACGTTATCATACCAACCAGGAAGAAAACGTATGAAGTCTGAGTAGAATCAGCTGGATTACTCTTTTGATGAAGAGGTGCATGATGATGACCATGTTTGGTTTGAGGGGAGGGGAGGGATCTAGGTATTTATTTTTGGTTTCCAAATATTTAAGTTTAAATATGTCTCTTTTGGTAAGTTTATTTGTTTCTACAATTTTGAAGTTTAGAGGGTCTCACCTCAAAATTTAGCAAGTAGGGAGAAATTTTGGAGGGTCTCACCTCAAAATTTAGCAAGTAGGGAGAAATTTTGGAGGGTCTCACCTCAAAATTTAGCAAATTGAACTGCTTCTCCATTGCTCATTTAGTGTAATCTTGTTAGGGTCTTTTTAGGAATGATTTCATTCATAGTTTCATTCAATTCAATTTGACTCTAGATGATTCTAGTTTGATTTTTTTTTGTTTGATTGATTGATACATTTTGATGAAGATGGATCCTTTTTTATTCTTGATTGCTGATTGTGTTTGTTTGATGAGGGCAAATATTGTCTTTTGGTTATATTAATGAGGTTGAAAATGACATGTTACATATGAATGTGGATTTCCATAAAAAATGCAATCTTGTTAACAATTGTAACAAGTATTTCCATTTATAAATCCAAACAAACATGCTTATATGGTATTGCAATAAACATTACCATTGTATGTGTGCAATATTTTAAAACCAAATAGGTCCGTTTCATTCTATATATTTTTTGTGATTCATGATTCGGTCATTCTCTACTCAACAATAAATTTCTGTATAAGGCTATCCAATTAAATTTAAAGGCTATCCAATTAAATTTACATGTATGTGTGTTCCTAGGTTTGACTTTTGAGATTTTTGGAGGTCAACTAGACATTTAATGTTTATTGGCATTGCAAATCAAAATGTTTTGGAAACCCTAAATTAAAGCCCGTCTACGCCCTAAATTATCTCATTCATATGAATTCATCAATAATAAAGAAAGCTTTTTTAAGATAAGGCTAGGTTTTGAAATAGAGCATACTTTTTCAAAATAGTTTTTTTGTCTGCAAAAACTAAGTCTAAGGTAGAAATCTTATGTTTTGTTAGAAGTTATTTTTTCTGCAATTTAGAAAGCTATTTTTCATAACTTATTTTTTAAAAGTATTTTGTCATCTTTTCCCAAAAGTTATTCTCTATAAACTAATCCAAACAAACCTGAACACCCAAATAATTTATAGTTTAAGACAACAATGTATCCCAAAAGAGACATTATAATAAGCATATTTCTATAGCTATAATAATAATTTTTGTTGCAGTGACGAATCAAGATTAAACAAAGATATAATAATAACTAAAATTGAGAATTGGGGATAATCCCTTTTAACGAATGAATTTAGAGAGGAAACATAACATGTTTAAACATCATTTCACCTAGGACGGTTATATCTCATTTGTCAATTCAGTCATCAGGACTTTATCACAATTCCCCTTATTAGCATCTCAAGTTTACTTAAATTTATAATTGAAATATTCCCAAAAAACAGTGTCAAAAAATCTCAATACGCCTTGGAAATGTTTTGTGGTTCATTGTAACCCTAAAAGTACCCAAACATGACTTTGAATGCTGCCTTAGATGTTAGTTTACGTCCATACTTACATTGTTACATTGAGTCACAAAATACTTTAAGTGCTTGAGATTTTTTTGACACTTCCAAAATGATTTTTTACCTTAATTCTTTTACGGAAGTTAGTACAAATCCATGATTTATTGATACTACAACAACAACAAAATCTTATCTCACTATATAGGGTTGACTACATAGATTATACAACGTCATTATGCTCTACCATTCACCAACTCTTTTGGGTATATCATTCGTCAATAGAACTCGTTTTATAAGTTACAGAAAGTTAATTTGCCTTGATCTCCTTTCTCCCTCTTTTAATTGGACTCCAAGTTGTTTGGTTTACCTTCTCCATTGACACATCTTTTAGTTTTCTTTGGACACATTTAAACCATGTCAAATGATATTTATGTTCAACACATTCAAACCACCTCAAACAAGTTAGTTTTCTTTGGTTTACCTTCTTCATTATCTATTGATATTTATGTTTTTTTTTGCCAAAACGCAATATTTATATTCAATACATCAATTTTTTTCAATGAATAGATTTATATTCAAATTTTTTTGGAAAATTTAGATTCTAATGAATAACTTTTGGAAAATATGAAAAATAATTTCGTACAAAAACCTAGGTTTTCATGCAAAAAAAGTTATTATAAAAAAGATGTGAGTGTAAATGTAACTGAATTGAAAGTTAGTTTTTTAACGGAAAAATAACTATTTTATTAAAGCAGAAACTCTTTGTGTGTCCTAAATTTTAAACTTAAGTTCAAGATTCAAACCCGAGGTTTGAGATGTTTACCAAACAAGCGCCAAATTTAAATTTAAAATTAAATAATAATAATACCGTAAAAACAAGATAGATATGAACGTAATGGATGCACAAGAGGGGGGGGTGAATTGTGCTTCAAAATAAATACTCGAAATAAACAACACAGGATTTATACTGGTTCGGTCTACCTGACCTACGTCCAGTCCTCAACCACCCAGGCTGAGAGTTCCACTATAACTCAGGTTTTAAATCGGGTTCACCTGAAACCTTACAACCGCAAGTTTTACGGGCTCACTTGCAACCTTACAACAAGTTTTACACTGGCTCACTTGTAACCTATCTAACTGTCTCCCCCTCACACCAAGCAAGGGTTTGAAGTTTACACTTGAAGGCTTTTCTGACTAAGTTCTCTTACAGAACAAATGATGTTACACACTTAAGTTCAATAAATGCTCTTTTAACAAGAAGAGACTTAACTACAATGAGTACAGAATAATTACGTGAAGAATCACTCAAAGTGTTAAATGCTCTTTTCTATTTCTGGGCAGCCTTGAATGCTTTGAAGATTTCTTGTGTTCCTCGCTCTAACTTCTCTCTAGAGTATTCAAGGATAATTGTTCTGTAATAAATGAAGTTGAGCTCCCTTTATATAGTCTTCAAGCATTTGAACTCTTGGTAGGTGGGAGTCCCGTTTGAATTTGGCCGTTTATCCCAAGTTACCGTTTGCCCAATAAATGCTCCATTAATGCATAGCAGGGTTGACTTGCTTTATCTCTGAAAAGTAGTCCTGACACCTCTGCTCTGATATAAGCATTCTGACTTCTGAGTATGTGATTTTTACTCTTGCACTCTTGCTGACGGATGATCATCTTTCATCCGCAAGTGGTAATCTTGCTCTGCAAGTGTTAAGCTCTGAGTCCCAATGTCAAGAGTCTTTCCATCCGGAAGCTCATTTGCATCCGGAAGCGTGACCATGTTCTGCACATACTGGTTAGTCCAACATAGCAATATATATATAAGAATTATACATGCTGTGGGAAGTTTGTTTGCTATGGGGAGTAGTTTACTTAGACTGTGTTCTGATTTGGTCTATGATGTATCTGGAAGCATTTTTACATCCGGAAGTAAAACTACTAGATGAAGGATCTTGGTTCACTATAACTCACTCTCACTTAGTGTATTTCATCCCAACACTCAGCGCTAGTCACTAAGCTATCGGAAGCACTTTTACTTGACGTAGTGAACTCACTGACGCTTAGGGTGAAATCTATTCTATCAGTCTGCGCCAGTCAAGATCTAATAGGAAGCAACTTCACTTGATGTTGCATTTCTGCTGACGCTCGGGGTTATATCTAGTCTATCAACCTGCGCCAGTCTAAATCTAATAGGAAGTGCTTTCACTTGGCGAAGTAGACTTACTGACGCTTGGGGTAATAACTATTCTGTCGCTCTGCGCCAGTCTAATTCTAACAGGAAGCGCTTTCACTTGGGGAAGTAGACTCACTGTCGCTTGGAGTAATATCTATTCTATCGCTCTGCGCCAGTCTAAGTCTAATAGGAAGCAACTTCGCTTCCGATTGAACCATAGCTTAGTCTTAGGGTTTGTGCACCTAAAGTTCATGGACTAAGTTAAATCCCTAGTTATTTACTTGCTGACGCTGGGGGATGAAAGCATTCATCCGCATGCGCAAGTCCTAATCTAACCGGAAGTAAATCTTCATCCGGAAGCACTCTTACTTGGGATCCTAAGTATACTATTGCTTCCTAGGCACTTGGTCTAATCCTTTATATTTTAGTCTTCATCAAAACTTAAGATTCTAACATTCTCCCCCTTTTTGATGATGACAAACTTAGCTTTATCGATTAAGTTCATATGAAAGGATTAGCTGAAGAATAAAAGCAATAGTTCAGAATAAGTAACTTAGACAAATATTATTGATAAGCATAGGTTACAGGTCAGAGCATATAATTAGATAACATTTACAAGCAGCGAGCATACAGTAGGCAGATATGAGAACATGCATGAAAAGATGAACATTTCTAAGTAAAAAGAAATTTGGGCTGGGGGTTGTTTCTTTGTTTCTTCTTTCTCTCCCTCTCGCTGAAGCTCTTCTTCATCAAGGAACTCCCAGGGTAGCAAGGCAAGCAAGGCTAGTGGTCAATGCATTTCTCCCCCTTTTGGCATCATCAAAGAGTGTTTTCCATATTTGATCGCCGCAGCCTCCTCCTTAGGGATTGACTTCCTCTTCTTAGAACCCACTAACAGTTCTGCCATTCTTCCAGAAGTTTCAGACTGACCTTGAATATTTTCATCCTGCCCTAGGGCAATTTGCCTAGAAACTTCATGATGTTCTTGATGTCTTTCACGATGCCCAGATTTTCCAGAATGTTGATGGCTTGATTTCCCAGATTTGGACTTGTGTTTCTTAGATGAGGAGGGTTTCCTCGAAACTGGGTTTGCTTCAGAGGGTTCGGCCATTTTTTTGTGGGGTTGATGAAATGTTTATATGAAGAACATAGATGAAAATGAAGAATGTGTGAAATGAGATGTCCCTTTTATAGGTAAAGTCACTAAGGGCAAAAAAAAAGGTCATGCTCCTTCACATTATCACACATTGGGTAGCGTAAACGCCTTAAGTTGGATCGATATACCTGATGACACGTGTCGCTTCATATTGTCAGAGAAGTCGAAACGTCTCATTTGGAAGTTGAAGCGTTTTCTGAAGTGACGTGTCTTCTTGGACTTGTGCTGGCGCTCTCTTGGTTTGATCATCCAGCGTCAGTGTGTAATCATTCGGAAGTGGTTTTGCTTCCGGTTGTACTTACTTAAGATTCAACATTGAATACCTGCAAGGACATATATTGGCACTCCGATGCCTAAGTTAGTATTGTTTGAAGTATTTTGAAAAACAATTAAGTACATGGAATTTACACTTCATTTGGGTTTACCATTCCCAAATCACCTCTAATAAAAGTAAATTGGTCAACCCCCAGAGGCTTGGTGAAGATATCAGCAAGCTGTTGTTGTGTGGGGACAAACTGTACTTTGACATCTTTCTTTTGAACATGGTCTCTGATGAAATGATGTCTGACATCAATGTGCTTTGTCCTAGTGTGCTGAACCGGATTCTTGGCTAGGCTGATTGTGCTTGTGTTGTCACAGAGGATGGGTGCCTCAGGGAATTCCAAGCCAAGATCTCTCAACTGGTTCTTCAGCCACAACACTTGGGCACAACAACTGGCTGCTGCAATGTATTCTGCCTCAGTGGATGACAAGGACACGCAGGTCTGCTTTTTGCTCGCCCAAGACACCAGACAACCACCAAGGAAGGCGCATTGTCCACTGGTGCTTTTCCTATCAGTTTTATAACCTGCATGATCAGAGTCAGAATAAGCCCACAAGAACTCTTGGTTACCTCTGGGATACCAAAGACCAAGTTCTTGTGTCCCCTCAAGGTATCTTAAGATACGTTTAACACATGTTAGATGTGACTCCTTGGGGTTGGCTTGAAATCTAGCACACATGCCTACACTAAATTGAATGTCAGGTCTGCTGGCTGTTAAGTATAGGAGAGAACCTATCATTCCTCTATACATGGGCAGGCTAACAGATTTACCCTTTGCGTCAGCATCAAGTGCGGCAGTGGTGCTCATGGGAGTGTCATACTCCTTGCATTCATCCATCCCAAACTTTTTGAGTAGCTCTCTGCAGTATTTGGCTTGGGAGATGAATATTCCATTCTTCTTCTGCTTAATTTGCAGGCCTAGGAAGAACGTTAGTTCTCCCATCATTGACATTTCAAACTCACCCTGCATGGTCTTAGAAAAATCCTCACAAAGCTTTTCGTTAGTTGCTCCAAAGATAATATCATCAACATAAATTTGAACAATTAGCATGTCTCTATCTTTGTGAAGGATAAACAGTGTATTATCAAGTTTGCCTCTTGAGAAACCTTTGCCTAGCAGAAAGCTGCTAAGTCTCTCATACCAAGCTCTAGGAGCTTGTTTTAGGCCATATAAAGCTTTCTTTAATCTATACACATGTTTGGGGTGCTTATGATCCTCAAAGCCAGGAGGTTGTTCTACATATACCTCTTCTTTAATATAACCATTAAGAAATGCACTCTTTACATCCATTTGATATAGCCTGAAGCCCTTCATGGATGCAAAGGCTAGAAGAATCCTTATTGCTTCAAGTCTCGCGACTGGAGCAAATGTTTCTTCATAGTCAATGCCTTCTTCTTGGTTATATCCTTTGGCAACTAGTCTGGCTTTGTTTCTTGTAATTTGACCTCTCTCATCCAGTTTGTTTTTAAAGACCCATTTGGTCCCTACTATAGATTGATGAGATGGCCTAGGGACTAGTTCCCAGACTTGACTTCTTTCAAATTGGTTTAGCTCTTCCTGCATGGCAATAATCCAGTCGCAGTCCTCAAGAGCTTGTTCAACTGAAGTTGGTTCTATTTGAGATAGAAATGCACCAAACTCAACTTCATTTTGAACCTGCCTTCTGGTTCTCACACCAGAAGAAACATCACCAAGCACTTGATCAAGAGGATGATCTCTGTGATGCCTCCTAGCTGTTGGCAACTGTGCCTCATCATGCACAGTCTGCACTCTAGGTTCATCGCAGAGTTCATCTTCTTCCTTAGGATTGTTTGCTGGTGTTTCTTTTGGTGGTGAAGAAGATGATGGTAATTTTGGGAGGTTAAGTAATTCATCATCTTCTCTGGATTGTCCCCATGTAGGAATTTCATCAAATACAACATGCATGGATTCCTCTACAGTTTTAGTTCTCATGTTGTATATCCTATAAGCTTTACTCCTAAGGGAATATCCTATGAATATACCTATATCAGCCTTTGGATCAAACTTACCCAAGTTTACCTTTCCATTATTATGCACGTAGCATTTTGATCCAAATATTCTGAGGTGGCTGATGTTTGGCTTCCTTCCTTTGTATAGCTCGTATGGAGTCTTATCCAAGCCTTTACGAACATAAGCTCTGTTGGAGATATAGCAAGCAGTGCTCATAGCGTCCGCCCAGAACACTTGAGAAACCTCTTTCTCGTTGAGCATGCTTCTAGCCATCTCCGTCAGAACCCTGTTCTTTCTTTCAACTACTCCATTTTGTTGAGGAGTCCTCGGAGCTGAGAAGTTATGTTCAATTCCATTTTGCTCACATAGCTCAGAGAAGCTATGGTTCTCAAACTCTCCTCCATGGTCTGTCCTTATGGCTGTGATTTTGAGATCCTTCTCATTCTGCACTTTCTTAGCCAGGACAACGAAAGCATCAAAAACATCTTGCTTAGAGGCAAGAAACAAAGTCCACGTAAACCTTGAATAGTCATCCACCACCACTAAAGCATATAGGTTTCCTCCCAAGCTTTTTACTCTTGCTGGCCCAACCAAATCCATGTGGATTAGTTCCAAGGGCCTGCTGGTGGAGACTCTCTTCTTGGTTTTAAACGAGGATTTTGTTTGCTTTCCCCGTTGGCAGGATTCACAGATAAAATCATGCTTAACCTTAAAAGGGGGAATACCTACAGCTAGCTCCTTTTTAATTAGCATGTCCAATTGAGTAAAGTTTACATGAGCTAGTCTCTTATGCCAAAGCCAGCTATTCTCGTCACTAGATATTAGACATTTTTCTTCTAGCTGTTGACATAAATCTAAGGTATATAGATTCCCATTTCTAATTGCCTTAATTTTGCATTTTAGGTTGGCCTTATCTATATTCAGATCCTGCTTATCAACTATTAAGCACTCATTTGAATCAAATATTACCCAGTTACCTTTGTCCGTGCTTTGACTTACACTTAGCAGATTGTGACAGAGACCGTCCACTAGATATACATCTTTGACTGGTCCGACTTCTCCAACTCCAGTGATCTTGCCACTTTGATTTCCTCCAAAGGTCACTGTGGCTCCATCTTTGATCACCAGAGACTTGAACTTGTCTCTGTCTCCAGTCATATGTCTCGAGCATCCGCTATCGATGTACCAATTTTTGTTCTTGGATGCCTTGAGACACACCTGAAACAATCAAGCAATTTTAGGTACCCAACCTCTCTTGGGTCCTTTGTCGTTAGTGTCTAGGACCCTTGGCCTAGCTTTGGGCTTATCCTTGTGCCTATACACATTTGGAGCCTTTGGCCTAGTGTTGGCTCTAGACTCTTGGGTTCTCCCAGTGGGATGATTCCAGGCTTGGGATCCTTGTCCTCTCTTGATTTCCTTTACAGGTGGAGGATCCTTCGTAGCTCTGGTTCCTTTAGGGACCCACTTGTATGAGCTGTTAGCTCCATGCTTTTTAGCATTACAGGTGGACATTGAGTGTCCTTTCCTGTTGCAGTAATTACAGAAGCTGAAAGGTGAGGAGCTATGACTGGTGGCTTTATGGAAGAACTTTAAGTAAGGCTTTACTTTTGGTTCTTCCCACGTTTTCTTCCTGGGGGTATATCCCAAGCCAGTCCTATCCCTATATGCCCTTTGGTTTATTAAAAGTATATTCAGCATTTCTGAACCATTGGTGAATTTCTGCAGGGCATTCTGCAGCTTATTATTTTCTTCTGAGATTTTGCTGCAATTTGGACAGCTCTCAGGTGTTGAGATGTTGGGTTCTGCTTGAGGAGAACCCTGTCCATCCACCATTGGAGATCTTCTAGCTTCCGCTAGTTCCTCACTGAGTGAGTCCACCTTGGACTCAAGTGACTCCTTTTTGGTTTTCAAGAATTTATAGGCTTTACATAGTTTAGAGAATTCTTCATGAATCTCATTGTAAGCCTCTTGTAGTTCAGGAAGAGTTACCTCATGTTCTTCATTGGTGAGGTCAGGATCTGAAGATGCTTCCTCATCCTCTTCTCTAGCTACCAGGCAGAGGTTGGCAACTTCTTCATCATCACTTGCTTCCTCATCTGAGCTGTTTACCCAAATGGAGGAAACGAGTGCCTTTCTTTTATCCTTGCCTTTGGACCTCTGCAGGCTGGGACACTCAGCCTTGAAGTGACCAGGCTTATTGCATTCAAAGCACACAGGGACCTTCTCTTTCTTGTATCCCCTCTTCTGGCTGGTGTCACCTTTCTGATAGCCTTCCTTCTTCCTGAGGAATTTCCTGAACTTCCTCACCATCAGGGCCATCTCCTCATCGTCCATCTCATCGTCGTCATCCTCATCATTGTCCTTGATCTCTTTGCTGGGAGCAATGAGAGCAAGGTTCTTACTCTTGGATGAGGTTTGAGGAGCTCTCATAGCCAGCAAGGTTGGCTCATATTCAGCAAGTGAGCCAAATAGTGCGGTGATGGAGCTGGTTGATTCACCTTGCACTTCTTGCAAAATAGTTACTTTGGTGATCCAGTCACCCTTCAAGATCTTTAGGATCTTGCTCACTTGCTCTCTTTCAGGGATATCCTTACCCAGCGAGGCCAAATTATTGATGAGATGAGTGAACCTGAGTTCCAGCTCTCTGATCGGCTCGGTAGGGCTCAGCATGGCGAATTTATGGAATTCTTCAACCAGCATTTCAATACGTCTCGCCTTTACTCCCCTGGTTCCAGAGTGTGCAGCCTCAAGAGCCTCCCACATATCCTTAGCAGTTTTGTGGTGGCTGATTCTGTGAAATTCTTTGTGGGTGAGAGCACACTGGATGTAGTGCATGGCCCGATGGTTTAGTTGGACTAGAGCATAGTCCTCAGCAGTGTATCTGGCTCGCACTTTTGCAAATACATCTTCGTCCAGTGGAACATTATCCCCTCGTTCTATGACATCCCAGAGTCTCAAGTCGCTTGACTTGATATATGTCTCCATTCTGTACTTCCAGAACGTATAGTTGTACCCATCGAAACCTGGGGGCTTATTGGGTTGAACGGCGACATCTGGTAGGCCATAATCTGGATCCATTACTTGATCTTTGCTTTCTGATTCGTTGGAATCGGGTGAGAAAGACCTGCTCTGATACCAAATGAACGTAATGGATGCACAAGAGGGGGGGGGTGAATTGTGCTTCAAAATAAATACTCGAAATAAACAACACAGGATTTATACTGGTTCGGTCTACCTGACCTACGTCCAGTCCTCAACCACCCAGGCTGAGAGTTCCACTATAACTCAGGTTTTAAATCGGGTTCACCTGAAACCTTACAACCGCAAGTTTTACGGGCTCACTTGCAACCTTACAACAAGTTTTACACTGGCTCACTTGTAACCTATCTAACTGTCTCCCCCTCACACCAAGCAAGGGTTTGAAGTTTACACTTGAAGGCTTTTCTGACTAAGTTCTCTTACAGAACAAATGATGTTACACACTTAAGTTCAATAAATGCTCTTTTAACAAGAAGAGACTTAACTACAATGAGTACAGAATAATTACGTGAAGAATCACTCAAAGTGTTAAATGCTCTTTTCTATTTCTGGGCAGCCTTGAATGCTTTGAAGATTTCTTGTGTTCCTCGCTCTAACTTCTCTCTAGAGTATTCAAGGATAATTGTTCTGTAATAAATGAAGTTGAGCTCCCTTTATATAGTCTTCAAGCATTTGAACTCTTGGTAGGTGGGAGTCCCGTTTGAATTTGGCCGTTTATCCCAAGTTACCGTTTGCCCAATAAATGCTCCATTAATGCATAGCAGGGTTGACTTGCTTTATCTCTGAAAAGTAGTCCTGACACCTCTGCTCTGATATAAGCATTCTGACTTCTGAGTATGTGATTTTTACTCTTGCACTCTTGCTGACGGATGATCATCTTTCATCCGCAAGTGGTAATCTTGCTCTGCAAGTGTTAAGCTCTGAGTCCCAATGTCAAGAGTCTTTCCATCCGGAAGCTCATTTGCATCCGGAAGCGTGACCATGTTCTGCACATACTGGTTAGTCCAACATAGCAATATATATATAAGAATTATACATGCTGTGGGAAGTTTGTTTGCTATGGGGAGTAGTTTACTTAGACTGTGTTCTGATTTGGTCTATGATGTATCTGGAAGCATTTTTACATCCGGAAGTAAAACTACTAGATGAAGGATCTTGGTTCACTATAACTCACTCTCACTTAGTGTATTTCATCCCAACACTCAGCGCTAGTCACTAAGCTATCGGAAGCACTTTTACTTGACGTAGTGAACTCACTGACGCTTAGGGTGAAATCTATTCTATCAGTCTGCGCCAGTCAAGATCTAATAGGAAGCAACTTCACTTGATGTTGCATTTCTGCTGACGCTCGGGGTTATATCTAGTCTATCAACCTGCGCCAGTCTAAATCTAATAGGAAGTGCTTTCACTTGGCGAAGTAGACTTACTGACGCTTGGGGTAATAACTATTCTGTCGCTCTGCGCCAGTCTAATTCTAACAGGAAGCGCTTTCACTTGGGGAAGTAGACTCACTGTCGCTTGGAGTAATATCTATTCTATCGCTCTGCGCCAGTCTAAGTCTAATAGGAAGCAACTTCGCTTCCGATTGAACCATAGCTTAGTCTTAGGGTTTGTGCACCTAAAGTTCATGGACTAAGTTAAATCCCTAGTTATTTACTTGCTGACGCTGGGGGATGAAAGCATTCATCCGCATGCGCAAGTCCTAATCTAACCGGAAGTAAATCTTCATCCGGAAGCACTCTTACTTGGGATCCTAAGTATACTATTGCTTCCTAGGCACTTGGTCTAATCCTTTATATTTTAGTCTTCATCAAAACTTAAGATTCTAACAAGATAAGCATATATGAGGAACTGAAATAAGCATTTGTAATTGTAAACCTAATGATGAAATGAAATGAAATGAAGATAAGAAAATAAAAATGATATGTTTGGCCACCAAGGTTGATTAGCCGTAGATGAGAGGAGAGGAGAGGAGAGGAGAGGAGGGTAAAGAAGGTTTGGAGAAAAAGTGAAGCGAATTTCAGAAGCACAAAAAAGAGGTAACGGTAGTTTGGTTTGGTTTGGTTTGGCTAAGGGAGGGAGGAACGTGAACGTGAACGTGAACGTGAACGTGAACGTGTGCGCTTAAATATTAATGTTACTTGTGTATTCGTTACATATCAACTCTCAACTCTCAATTCTCAATTCTCTTTTGCCTCTTTGCCTTCTTCACTCGACGCAATTTTTACAAACCACACCACACCACACCCTCTGTTTCCTAGGTATTTATCTTGATTTCATTCCCACTTTTTATTCCCGCCACTTACCCCTCACCTTCTCCACTTTACTCTCCCAACTTAATTCACTTCTCTCACTTTCATTCACTCTTTACGCTTTTCTTTACCACCACCCATATTCATATTCATATTCATATTCATATTCATATTGGTTTCTCATTCATTTCCTCCCTGCTCTTGTGTGCTATTCTGTTTCCTTCTTAGCCTATTTGAATTACGTGTTTCTGGATTCAAAGCTTTTTACTTTTCTACTTTTTTTATCTGATAACTGCTTATAAGATCTGGGTTTTGCTTATTACTGTATTATTTGCTGGAATTTGGGGGTTCTGGGATTTTAAAGTGGCGTTTTTTCTTAGGGTTTATTTTTTGTTGCCTTGTTTCTATTCTTGTTATTGGAAGATCTTCCACAGTCTTTTACAATATGGAACGTTTTGTTGATTAGGGTTTTGGGTTTTGGAGATTGTTATAGTGGCTTGATATGGCTGAATTGAGACCGGAGGAGTGTTGTCAAGAGAATAAGCAGGTCACTGCTGCTTCTACATCCTCTGAAGACAGTGCCTCACAGAAAACCCCTGAAACATGTACCCCTCCATCAGTGTCATCTTCCAAACGGTAACATTTCATATGATCTTTTTGTTTGATGGTGGGATTCATTCAGTTAGTGTCCACTGGTTTGCTGAATTTCACATTTAGCAATAGCTACTGATTCCCTTTCTAGTTTAGAATTATTTGATGTTTTTGAATTCTCGATGTGATGATCATGCTTTGCTGATACAGGAGGGTTACTGGCCCCATGAGGCGTGCAAAGGGTGGCTGGACAGCAGAAGAGGTTAGTCCTTAGACACAGTTGCTGCTTTTCTTTGTTTCTTCATTAGATACGTTCCTGCTAACTTGCATCCAATCAAAGTAATAAAGTCAGCTCAGTTTGAGTTCATGATGAAGTACATGTCCATAAATTATGATCAGCTTAAAATTCATAGGGTTTTATATTATAGTTGTTAAGTTTTGAACATTGCAATAGTTCCCCTTATTCTTTTTTATTTCCTATTTGTTATTTAATGCTTTCCCATCTTGGTGCAGGATGAGACATTGAGACAGGCTGTTGCAACTTTCAAGGGCAAGCATTGGAAAAAAATAGGTATCTACATACACCTATTTCATTGCTATTCAGCTCAGTTGTATGGAGATGTCGAGATTCGATATTTAAGAGATGATGCATTGATGGTTCAAGGAGTTTTTTTATTTGGTTGAAATTAGCTTCCTATAGGAAGTGATTTTATTCAGATAACACTAGTATCTGAATTTAACTGAGATACTTAAAAGACTTGAAGGGATATCATTAATAGTATGACAACTGGAAGTATAAGGAACTCAGTAAGTATAGTTTTGAGAGCTTTAGTAAGAATTTTTGGTGCACCAAGGCTTATCATAATGAAGACATGATGAAACTTCATCTTGAAGACATAATAATGAAATCATGATTAATTTTGCTTACAATTTGTGGCTTTCTGATGCTGGATAATTTATAGTTTTTTTCCCTATTTGTCATATATGAGCATGTATATAAACAATAATTTTTGTTGGAAAAGACGGGTATAAAGTTTATTTATCACTGGCTTGATGATGACTACTTATTAAGATTTGACCGGCGTAAAGTCAGACACAAAGAACTATAATTGATAAATATACTTCCATTCTTATTTTCCCTTATCAATGGTTGATCACTATAAAGGACAAGTAATATGTGTAAATTGCAGAAGCAATGTGTTGATAATATATGCATATATGTGTTTATGTTACATTCCTGTATAAGCATCACAACCATTTTCATGACACCAATTTAAAATTGGAATGCAGCTGGGTTTTTCCCTACTAGAACAGAAGTACAATGTCTGCATAGATGGCAAAAGGTTCTGAATCCAGATCTTGTTAAAGGGCCTTGGACACCTGAGGTTGAACCTTGTCCTATTTCCTTTTGTTTTCCACACTGTTTTACATAAGCCCTGATTTCTCTTGCTTGCATGGTTTCCAGGAGGATGACAAAATTGTTGAAATGGTGTCAAAATATGGGCCAGAAAAATGGTCTAGGATAGCAAAATCTCTGCCTGGTCGCATCGGGAAACAATGTAGAGAGCGGTAGGTTTAATGAAGTGTATGTGAGCTGATTGTCAGAATCCCTTGTTAAATAGAATATTCAAGTTTCAGTTTTTGATTTGTTTAGGTCATTTGACATTCTCTTTCAATCTTCTATTGTTGAGCTCCAAAGGATGATTTTTTGTTCAAAATCCTTTGAATTTGACTATCACTTTTAGCTTTGTCTATGAGCCAAAAGATACTGCCTTTTCTCATATT
Organism: Mimosa pudica; assembly: GCA_029929735.1. Classification (NCBI taxonomy): domain Eukaryota; kingdom Viridiplantae; phylum Streptophyta; class Magnoliopsida; order Fabales; family Fabaceae; genus Mimosa; species Mimosa pudica. Next base: position 354,563 of record JAKELP010000045.1, read on the forward strand.
AGCTAAAAATGATGCTACTTCGGTCCCTAATATGGGTAATTTTTAACTACCTTGCACATATTATGAAAATGAGTCAAAAGCTGGTTTGGTCATCAAAGATATGTAAAAAAGTCCAACACTTTTCATCACTTCCCTACTAATCAAATTAAATCTCGATGTCACAGTATCTTAAATGCAAACCAAGGGCATACATGGAATAAAGTAATTAATGTAACTGAGTTATGCTAAAGTGACTTATCTTTGGGATCAAAAAAATCCTTTTAGATTGTGATTAACATGAAAGACCTGAAAGAGTATTTTATTATTTTCCTTTTTCCCCCAGTTTCCTTGTTATCATGTATTCTTCTGAAGTTTGTAATAGACATCATAAAAATCTGTTGGCTTTAGAATATGGGTTCATGTTCATGAGATTAAATTTCTAAACGTTGACAGATGGCACAATCATCTTAATCCTGAAATAAAGAGGGATGCCTGGACTTTGGAGGAAGAACTGGCAGTCATGAATGCTCATCGAATACATGGGAACAAATGGGCTAAAATAGCAAAGGTTGTGCCTGGAAGGTATGCTTTCTTGTGAACTTTGTTCTTTATGAAATTAAGGTCATAACTCATGAACATGTAATGTTGAGCTAAATATAATTTTCTGGCTGCTGCTAGTTTCAGTTTAGGATGTTTTCTTTTATAGATATTTGACATGATAAGAGGGCTTATATGTATTTTTGTGGATCCTTTTCTGTTTAGACAACAAAGTTTGAAATGTTATTTGATCACACCCTTATCTTTACTAAAAACATTGTGTTGGATTTATAATGTACTAATGAATGTGACACTGATCATTAGTCTGACTAATGCTACTTTGATCATACATGTCATTTGATTGTAGATCACACAAGTACATTTTATTTATGGTTACTTGAAATTCAACAAAAGATATTTCATGCCATTGTAAGGTGTTGAAAAGTAATGACCATAGCTCAATGGTTCGAAGTAAGTGTTGCAACTGGATCAGTGTTGTAATAAAAAATAAGTAACATGAACTATTTGCTAAGTTTAACTAAAACTATATGTATAATTTATATTTTTTTAATTCAATTTTAATTTTTTACTAAAACACCTTCAATATCCTAAATATATAAATATTTATTGTATATAAACTTTCATAGACAAAAAACATTGCTTTCAGAATGTACAAACTAATTTAGAAAGTTGAATTTGGGGTGTTTTATGAACCTTTAATTTTTAATCCAAAAATACATGTTAAAGAAGGTATTTTAGTTTTTGAAAGAAATAATACAGTAATATTGCATTAATTTATGTTTCAAAGATGTTCGTGTTTGTGAAAATAAAGGTAGAAGTTATGTAACTGAGTCTGAAAATATTCTTTGATGTCAAATGGTAAAGTTATTTGGAATTTTTATTGCAAGCATGTTTCTTGATGTAAATTGAAGTTGGGGTACACATTTCTTTGGGCGCAGGACTGATAATGCCATAAAGAATCACTGGAATAGTTCATTGAAGAAAAAATTAGAATTTTATTTATCCACAGGGAACCTTCCACCAATTGAAAAGAACAGTGCACAAGGTGGTTTGAAAGATTCAATAAGACGCTCTGCTATTAAAACAGTGCGTGCTTCCTTAAATAAAGAATTAGATGAAGCTGCTGATACATCATCAGAAAATACAGACAATACTAAAGATGGCAGTGGAAAGTATCAACTAGAGTCCTTGGCAACAGTGAGAGAGTTTGGTAATTCTCTGAGCGTTCCTGCAAATGAAGGTGCTGATTCTGACTTTGTACAACTGAAATCTAGATCATTTGCTTTAGATCTCAGCTACGGAAACTCACAATCAGTGTCTAGGGATAATGTTCGATTGGCCAGTGACCAAATATTTGATAATGGTGGACTGAAAGGCAAGCATAAATTTGGGAATTTTGTGAACAATGGCGAAATGAGCGGTAGCAGGGTAATTGATACATCACTTCCACAGGATAGGCCAGCCTCTGGTTCTTTGTGTTGTGAGCCTCCTTTGTTGGAGAGGTCAGCTCCTATGGATTCCCTTTATTTAAGCAAGCATTCCCCGCAGAATGAGTACAATGCTCCACCAGTGGTGCCACCTGCTGTTTTCTCCACTCCACCTAGTGGGAACAGTATCAAATTATGCGCAGAGACTCCTGAATCAATATTGCGAAAGCGTGCTGAAACTTTCTCAACTCCTTCCATTATTAGGAAGAGAAGGAATGGAGTCCAAGAACATGAAACTTCTTGCGAAGTTGTGAAAGTCGATAATGGATTTCATGGTTCTAATGAAAAGGAGATAAAGCATAATGCTGATTCTGGGCATGTAGAGCTCTGTGAAAGTCCGTCAACAGATGGCATAGTCAATACAAAGGCTTTCAATGCTTCTCCCTCTTACATGTTAACATTCAAGCGAAGAAAACACGTATCAAATCTGTGGAGAAACAACTGGATTTCACTTTTGTTGAAGAGGTGCATGATGGCCACAAAGTCGAAAAATCTTCTAAAAACACGGCAATGGCTCAAGATTGTTTTCCTGAGACAAAAGTGGCAGTGACCTAGTGCATTAATTTAAGGTCAGTGGATTTTCTATATAGATATATATTCTATTTTGAGGCTGCATAAGCTCAACGGTAAGCTTACTTGTGCGGTCATAGATTATGGGCTTGAATAAATTCTAATCTCTACATAAAAAACAGGGATAAGGATGCCTAATATATTCTATTCTCCAGCACTGCGACTAAGTGGGGACTTGGATTGAGGTGACTCTTTATTATATTTACTGATTTTCTGGTTGAATTGCATTACATTTCTGGGTAAACTCAAGGCAGTCATGAATTAGCATCTATTTGGGGAGGAAACAGGTTGCTTTTATAAGGGGAAAGATGAAAAATAATAAGATATTTTTTGTAAATAGGAAAACGTTGTTAAGTTAAAAAGAAAATTTCTCAACCAATGGCCAGAAATGCGAAGTACAAGGAAATTGAGTTGCATCTTTAGAAACAAGCAAGCAGACAGCATTCGCATATTTGTTTTGTCAATTTTATCCGTCTAAACTTGTTCTCTTTTATGTTCTAATCAGTCATGTCTCTGGCTTTAATTCTTCATGTAGGTGTCAAAGCTGGATGAATTTTATCAAAGTAGATGTTGCCAATTTTGAAAGCTAATATAGAATACGTGAATTGCAATGACTTTGCCAATCTTCGCGAAAGTTGATTTTTACGGTTGCACTTAAAAAAACCTCCCTGAGCTAAATTAAGCAGCAGCAGACGTCTGGTATATAGAGGATACTAATAAAATTCTCATTCTTATTGGCTCTCCATAAAGTTGTGGATATACATTTTGTAGCAGTATTGACCGTGCCAGAGTTGTACAGCAAGTTCCTTCTTAGAAAGAGGACATCTTTTGAAACTTTATGATGTTCGTCCTTTTTGGGATTTTTCTCCCATTAGCTTTCTTCTTATTAAATTTCCTCCTATTAGCTTTAACTAATAGTGGAATGATTTTTCCGCTCATAGATATTCTTTTAGATATAATCCTGAAATGAAGATTTTGATTTTGGGACCTACGACCTAGTATCTTTATGCCCTAAAGCTAAACATTCTCAGATTCTCTACCCTTATCGCCTCAGGGCTTAGTTTGGTTCGCTGGAAAGAAACTGAAAAGATTAGATCAAGAGTTTTGTAGTCCATTGGTATGAACATTTCTCCAATAGACGGGAGGTTGCGAGTTTAATCTCGCTTGTAACCTCAAGTCATAGTTGTGCAGTTCTCTTTGTTATCTTCTCTGACTTCTACCTCCACTGCACTAATGGCAAATTTATGGTTCTAATTGTCAAAAAAAGTTCAACCTTTTAAACATCAATTCACTTGAAATAAAATAATCAACCCTTCCCTTCAATAAATTTGCCCACATTTTGGAGGAGGCTCCATCCCATCAATTCCACCAATTTCATTTCCATTCCGGGTTTCCTCATATAAGTATCACAGTGTCACTGTCAAAACGACATATAAGCTAATCATATTAATCTATTAGGTTTTATATGAAGGACTAAAAATGGAAGTATATTGTATCTTGTAGTATAAAGAGAAAAATCTATTTATATTGAAATTGGATTTAGTGGCGGAAAATCGGGGGACGTTGTGTAAGAAGAACTAGCTACTGATGATAGTGATAGAAATCATTCTACCAAAAGAATCCAAATAGGATTTGCAAGGCACATTTAGCCCATGCAAGTTCACCTTGCTCATCAGTCATCATGTAATCTTAAGCATCAATATACCCTATAAATCGGGACGTCATTTGATTTTTGCCATGCAACCTTATTATTCACTACTAAAACTACACTTTTCTTTTAGTACATGTATGAGGAGGAATACACCAATCAATTGCAGTCGTCGTCCAAACTCTTTCCCTTGATTTAAACTGCACGTGTGGTAATCATAAATACTCCCTCCATTCCTAAATATAGGACCTAAATGACTTATTTGAAAAATCCTAAAAACAGCAAAAAATAAGTAATTATAAATTGATTTACCTAATTTTTCTCTTAGACTAGTTTATGTTACCTATAAGCTAATAGATAATCTAAAAAGATATCAAATATGTCATGATTTAACAACCTATTTCGCAACTTTAATCTTTCCAAAAAAAAGTTATCTAGGTCTTATATTTAGGAACGGAGGTAGTACAAGACAAGAATGACTACTTAGAGGTTTTATTAAATAGTGTAAACGTGAGCTGTGAGCATTCTTCATCTTAAGGTTAAAAAACCCATTCTTGTCAAACATTTTATTCTAATTAATTTGAAAAAAATTACAAACTTCCACTACATTACAAGCCTTCTATTAAATTTGAATGGGCATCCAACAATGGCCTGTCGCACAATCCTTTCCCCTCAATATGAACACTTGTTTAAAACAAAGAAAGAAAGCAGGACATCAGATTGAAGATGACCCAGATTTTACAATTAGCCTAAAAGACTTCATTCCATGAATAATAAATAAATATATAAATAAAACAAAAACAAAGAAAATCACCGTATTAACAGTGAAAATCAGTTGTGAGACTTAATATACAAGGAGCACAAGTAATGGCATTCATGTAATCATGACTTTCCCAAACCCATAAAACTGGGGATCGCTCAACAGAAAACCCAACCTACAGAGGCAGAAGAGGGGAGCACAACGATATGATTGTCTCGATCAACAAGCTAAACCACACAGGTGTGATGGAATTAGCACATAATTCCACAGATTACCCTTCAAAGCAGTCGCTCCTCACTAGTATTATATAATGATATTTATGTACACCGGTGCAGCTGCTTCATTAAGCAGGAAAAACGCTTCCCGCCACCAAGTTGACAAAGAAAACCTGTACAGCCACATCCAGATGGTAGAGTATCCCACAGGAGCCAAGCTTTCAAACCTTAACCAAAAGCTGCGCCAATCTGCAAACCGTAAAAAACAAGCTATGAAATCTGCAAGCATGTGGAACAACATAGAATTGTTTTCCTCCAGTGATCTTCCACATGGCTGTTGTGAACTGACTATAACTAATCCTAACACAAACTGATAAAAGAAACTGTTACCTAATACTCCCTCTGTTCCTAAATATAAGATCACTTCTGAAATTCAAAAAAAGGTCAGCCCAATTCTAGTTCCCACTTGGTGGGGGTGCTGGAGAAGGGAATATACTAGACAGCCTAACTAATGTTTTTTGCACAGTGACTGATTCGAACCTACGACCTCATACCTACACGGCAAGCAAGCTTACGGTTGAGCTAAGCCGGCCTTTTACTTTTGAAATTCAACTTGTTACTAATTATAAAATCACTTTCTAACTTTTCCCAATTTTTTCCCAAATTAACCCTACAATACTTATCTATAATAACAAGCAAAAGAATGAGAGTGAGAATAAAGGTATATAATTGGGATAAATTGGTAATATCATGTGTAAATAACTAACTTAACTAACTTCCTTAATCTACTTAGGGAAAATGATCTTATATTTAAGAACGGAGGGAGTATAATAATAATCAACTGCCTTTTCCTAATCCTAATAGAATATACCAGGAGAGGTGGTGAGATCCTAACAAACGATCCCTAAATTGTTTATCATAAAGTCTGTCAAAATTAGCAACAATGACATTAGCAATTCTTTGACATATTAAAATGTGGGATCAGGATCAAAATCAGGACCATGACCACACGACAAAGAGCATATCTTGCAGACTGACAATGCTTTGAAATGAACCAGCATTTCCATTTTCCCTTGCATAAGTAACACTCTTAACACACTTCAATGAGATTCCCCAATCCAAAAAAAGAACTAAACCTCATGAATTTATATTTATATTTATAAAAAAACTAGACAAAATTACAATCAGTCCCCATCAACTTACTAGGTAAATGGGAGAGGTTAGAAAAGCTAAATCTTGTGATTATGGGCATACTCAACATTGATTCCAAAACATTCTCCTATGCAATACTTCCATTTTTCCTTTAATAAAGACATAGGCCAATAACTTATTTACCATGAAGACAACAAGGTTCTCAAAAACAGCAAGGATAATAAAATAATGCATAAATCAAATACAAGCATGATCACCTGAATGACCTGTACACTTCTAACAGTACGGAAGATGTTAGAATTCTTTCTCCTATCAGGTGACAATAAAATTATATAATAGCATTTTCTAGAGCCACTTCCACCTTCCAGATATCTGCCACCCAAATTCCTGCTTCTCCAAGGGCATCAATAGGCAATGCAAGCCAAGGATCAACAAAAAATAAAGGAAAATGGTGTGGGGAAAGCTTGACGACACTAAAGTCTGACCTCAAAAGAAGAGCTCAAATTGAGACATAATTAAACCAAAAAGAAGGATCCAATTGTAGTCTGACCAAGAACCTTGGAACTTCGGTCCAGGCCATGAGAGGCAACCTAGCCCAAAAGAGAGAACAATTATTTTTAATATTAATTTAGGTGCTAAGGCACTGGACAAAACATTAATGCAGTGGCATGAGGAAATCAAATTACCATGTAGGTCAAAGCAGCATAACGTTCCTCATTCAAGTAAAGAGGTTTGCCTCTGTGCATCTCAAAATCCTGCAGTTAAAAATGGAATAATGCAATTTAGCAAATAGGGATAAGATATATTTTGGCTTCAGAATTCCGTTTCGTATTGAAGTTTTCCACTTTTTCGGCTCATTAAACATAAATAACGAAAGTAGCGTAAAGTAGCATTAAGTTTTTGCACTTTTCCTGATCTGGCGAATAGTAATTCAATCCTTTTAAGCTCAAACTCCAAACAAAAAGTTTTCTAACCTAAAGCAAATTTGACATATATTGCAATTGTCCCATCATAGTACAATTGACCTAAGGTGCATCTGACACAGCAGATATGGCATCAATTTTTCCTTGATTTCTGATTTCCATTACTTTATATGTTATACCTTTAAACAAAAAAAAATCCATTATGTAGCCAATGATCAGCATCCATATTTGATATCTTCTCGTTCTAGAAACTCAATACTAAAAATTACACAAATTGAAAAAGGAAAAAACTGAGACACATATTTACACACCCTAGGTAATGCTTGTTAAAATAAATTTTACTCGCAGCACCTCTCATATGTAATGGTGTATAATCATATATAGCTAATTAATGGTACTCCTCGGTCCATAATATAAGAGTTCAACCACCAAAACACGTTTTTTAAGAAAACATGTAAAAGTTAGTTGGATGTCTAAAGTTATTTGTTTTTCCAATGTTACCTCTATTTATTATGATACTACTATTAAGAGAGAGAAATGTGTAAACATTAATAAATATGAAAGTGTTAGGGGCAAAGTAGGGAAAACACATTAAGGTGAGAATGTAAGGGTGAGCTGCTATATTTTGGACCAAGACCATTCAAATTTTGGGTTCTTCTATTACGTACCAGAGAAAGTATAAAACAAAAGGAAAATGAAACAAGCTAGACTACAACAACAGCCTTATCCCACTAGCTAGAGTCAACTATATGGATCACATGATGTCATTATATTCTATCAGTAACCAAATCTTTAGATATACTATATTCACTAACAAACCTCTCCCTACAACTGTACTGAGTGTTTGTTTCAATCTCCCTATTTCTCTATTAATTGGACTCTAAACTGTTTGATATACCCTCCTCACTAGCACATCTAATGCCTTCTTTGAAAGTGTCCAACCCACTTCAAATGATTTTTTACCATTTTCTCTATAATAGGTGCCACTCCAAGCTAGTAAACATTAAAGAAAAATGACAAAGGACCAATTACCTCTTCACCAAAAGCATCCAAGTAAGGAGAGGGCCAGGGAGCTTGACGTGCAGACCTTTGTAGAAGAATTGTTGTCCTCTGTCCAAAAAATAGTCATTATAATGGCCAAAAATAGCATTAGGGCAAAAAGTGCACAACCTATTTAGGTGGTCAGCGCAATAAAGTTAGAAAGAAACTGCATACTCGAATCAAAAGAAACACTCCAGTACCCGCTCCACAGGATATAGCATGTGTTTGGCAACCACTTTCCCTAGAAATATAATAAAACCAGAGCTATCAGATTCTCAGTTAATCAATCTCTAATACAAAATGCATACATCCCCTTTATTTTATTAAAAAATTAAGATACACAATATTTATTATGCGTGTTATGTCTACTCAAAAGTAACTACTTTTCACCCACATATTCAATTTTTCTTCTATTTTACTATCCTTCCCAATATATTCTTCATGCTAAATGAGCACTAAAAAATCACGAGAATTTGGCTAATCAAATTCTACTTCGAATTATAGATTTTACAGAAATGACTGAGTACAATGCTATGAACCCAATAGTCGTTTTAATATTTTATTTTAGAAAGTTATTTATTTTTATGTTTTATTGTGTGTCTTGTGTCTATTGTAACAAGTGTCCAGTGTTGATTACAAATAGTGGCAATTTATGTTTAGGGAAGCTATTTTCAGCTATGTACTCAGTCTATATGTATCTTCTCATTGTATTATGTTCAATAGGAATGGATGATTGAAATGATGATGTTGGAGATTGCTCCTCTCTTCCCTAGAACTAGATTCTGGTTCTAACCACCTTTCCCGCTCTAGAATTATAGATTCTGGTTCTAGAGTCTCACTACTTTACTCTCCTTTCCATCCCTTTCTCCTATTTATGTTTTTGTTGAAACATAGATGGCTGAATAGTCCGTGATTATTTCATTGCTATGATATCATATTTGTAATACAAACGTTTCCTAAAAGATAATAAACTTCTCCTATAAATTTACCAAATATGATTCCCTAATAACTTAATTTCCTGATACTATAATTCATAACTATGACTGAGATTCTACTAATACAAAATAGGAAATACTAATAATAATTCTATAATTCTAACAGTTTTGTTTCCTCAGGTTCTTATCATACAATTAACATTAATCCAACGTCTACATATCTAAAATTTCAACAAGCATTTTGTTATGGGGAAATAACATCAAAATGATGATAATTTATGACTAGGTTCTAAGGGTCCTTCAATAGAATAGAATTACATAATCATTAGAAATGTTTAGATATGGTTATTACTAGAGAAATGACTACAATGTCCCATCTTTTTCATTATCAATCTGTTTGAACGGAGAATAAAGAAAGGAATGGAAGTGGAGCAGCCAAAATAGTTTCATTTGTTTGACAGTTCAAAATAACAGAAGTGGGAGAAGGACTTGTTAACACATAGTAGCATAATGGAGGCTCCAGAGTTCAATTGACAAAACTGCCTAATATTTTGGGAAATGACTTGTTAACACAGAGTAGCATAATGGGGTTTCAAAGTTGTGCCTAATATGTTGGGACAACAAGATACTAAATGCAACTGATCCTAGGGTTATTATGAAACCTTAAGCGACACATGTTTCAAAGCATCAAATATAAAAAAGGAAAACTTGATGAAAATAACCTGCAGCAAGATTTCCAAGTTGGGGAGCACAATCTACCACACAGCAGGCACAATACAGGTTCATCAAGAAGAGATTTGCAATCAAGACACCGCTGTTTGATACACCTGCAGGTGTATAGATATGTCTATTAAAAATTTGACTTCAACAGAATATACTTTTTGCAAGACATGGAAAATATAATTAATCACAATTACCTCTGCAGGAGATCCTGATAAACATTTGGTAATCTCATCAATTCAAATGGAACTGCTGGGGTTAAATGCATATTACATTGAACTCCAGCAAGGTCTAATTCTTTGCAAAATTGACGACACCAAATGGAAACTGAAGATCGTGAACATTCATCCTTAAGAACCACATCAATGGAAGGAATCTTAAACATGTTCTCAAGCTCTTCAATTTTAGCAATCTCAAACATGTCAAGATTAGATCCAACCATGCTGTCATTTGTATAACTCCATGATCTATCTAATGCATTGTCCTCATCACAGAATGGAGCTGGAATAGAAGAATATAGTATTTTCCACAACAGTGCACATCTCCGCAAATAAGGGAATGTGAATCTCCTAATTACATCTTTAACATCAGCACTCTGATCAAAATAGTTTGAATCAAAGTACTGTTGAGCGCATTCAGATCCACCCATAACCTTGTATATGTCAGTGATTAGGCAATCAGAAACACCTAATTCACTTAACTTATGCTTGGTTTTGACATAATACAAAATGATAGCCTGCATTGGGAAGTACACGCATTAAAAATCAACAGAATGACAGAAAATCCATAAGTGAAAAACTTGAAGGCAAGATGGCCAACCTGAGTTACAGTTACGATGTAGAAAGCATGCACAAGGGATAACAAAGATTCTTCACATGACAAAAATGGGGATGGAAGACAAAAGAGACTCCACATCAATGTTGAAAAGGGGTCATGTGCAAGTACTGGATCAGAAGCTCGTCTCCAAAATTTAATGTCAGAACTAGGTAGGTCCCCTTCAACATGTTTTAAGAAAGATAACATTTCATCTGTGTGCACAGCAGTTAATACAAAGAAAAATCAGTAGCAGACACCCCAGGAATCTACATTGCACTTGAGCACCCAACAGTTAATCAAGGAAAAGCAAGCATATCTTTTAAGCATGCAGGAACTACAAGAAAAAATAGAGAAGTCCAAGATATACTAGAACAAAAGCAAAGGATGCAAATCCTTTTTGCAGAAAAGTAGACAGGAAGCTAGTTCATTTTGACACAATAGAAGAAAGAATCTTTAAAATACAATGCTTTCAATCAGCCAAATTCATATCAAGTCAAAAATGCAAGATGTCCCAATCAATACCAAAAGCTTTTCTTAGCGATTTCACAATATAAATACTTAATCTAAATGGAATTGTTTATATTTATATTTGAGTTGAGAGCAATAATGTCAGAAGTATACCTCTCTCAGATACCCCAGAACAGATAGATTCTGCAAAGAGTTGAAGACCTCTAAATCTTTGAAGCACATGAAGAGGATTCTCACTCCTTGACTTCTGAACATGTTTCAACAACAAGGATAATATAAATCCACTAGAAGACTTGAGCTCTTCATACATGGTACTAAGAGTATAATTAGGAGTTAAAGAAGTCCTTCCACATCGAGCAGCTATCTCCATAGACATCAAGGAGTATTTTAGAGTGTCCCACATGAGCATTGAGTGGCTTAATCTAGCAGATTTTGATGATTTATCTTGTTTGTTTGGCACATACAGTTTAGCCAACATCCGTGAGAAATGCTCCATATTTTGACCTGTCTTATCACTCTGTCGCAAAGGAACAGCTTTCCGAAATTCATCCTTCCCAACAGCAATGGCTGCATATTGCAAGATCTTCAGGGCATGCTGAAGGCGGAGAGAGTAAGTTTCTTTACTTGATGTAGCCACGGGATCTGTAGCAGGCAGTGAGCCATTAATTACACCTGAAGGCTGCTTCAAAGGCTTCTCTAAGTTTCCAGGTATAGTAGGCAAGACACAGTTCACAAGCCGGCGGCATACGGGGCACAGAAATTCGCCCTGGAAAAACAATCAAGACTTTAAAATCTGATAACAGATATATGTTTTCAGTGTAACATACACATAATAATCATCAACCCAAAGAGAAGGATGCTTGCCTGGTCTGGGTCGACAATATGTCCTCCTTCAAAAACAATTCTTCTAACAGACCTGTCCAAGAAGTGTCAACAAATGTATAATGACTTCGAATTACGTTCAGAATAAAAATAATTTGAAAAAAGAAATCCACAGAAGAAGCATTTCAATAGACTAAATTACTAAATCTTAGTCAATTATACATCGATATCATACAATCCTGAAATTGCAGAATCTATGCTCTAAACCACACATAAATTGAGGCCAGAAATTTAGACCAAAATCTAGTATCATAAGGAACTACTTAGTTGAGTCAAACCCAACAGTTCTCCATTTATATTCAACACAGTAAAAGTCGTTGTCATTACAAAAATGAAACAAAAAGTATATTGAAGTAAATCCAACAGTTTTCCATTTATATTCACAAATGCAATAATAACTGTCATTAAGAAAATGAAACAAAAAGTATATCCAAATAAAAAAGTCATGCATAACATATTAATGCGGAGTGGGCCATAAACAAGAGACACTTCCCTGGGCCTAAATACATAAAATTAATGAAAGAAAAGTTTTGGAATATCTTTTTAGTTTTAAATATAAGGCTAAAGTATGTTTTTGGTCCCTTAACTTTGGAGAAAGTCATGCTTTAGTCCCTTAACTTTGAAAAAATGTGGTTTTATCCCATTAATTTTGGACAAAGTCTTCTTTTAGTCCTTTAACTTTAAAAAGTGTATTTTTCGTCCTTTTCAATTGGGTTAAAGTATGTTTTTGGTCCCTTAACTTTGCACAATGTCATGTTTTAGTCCCTTAATTTTGAAATGGGAGGGGACCAAAAACATACTTTAGCCTTTTTTTTAAGACTAAAAATATCACTTTCTCCAAAGTTAAGGGATCAAAAACACGCTTTTCAAAGTTAAGGAACTAAAACATGACTTTCTCCAAAGTTAAGGGACCAAAAACATACTTCATCCTGAATATAAATTGAACTAGGTTTAGTTCCCATCAAAAGTACAGGATTCAACAGCATAATCCAATTTTACACATTCCAACATTATATCATATATTCAAGCATGACTGAACAGAAAATGTACATTACAAGATGGTGGGTCATACAGAAATATTCATAAAACTCACCTTTCCTTCAGTGAAGATAAATAACGATCAAGGCATTCCTGATGTACTGCATGACCGCACGAAGAAAGATGAAGCCCATCGCAATCTGTTGGCCCAAATGAATAACTAGCCAAGTTCTTCACAGAAGATTCTGCAGAAGTATTTTCACTTTGAACATTGTCAGATGCTGACGAGTTTTTTGACATGTCTCTTGCAATATCAGCTAAATATTTTCCAAGCAAAACAGATCCAGCATCTCCAACAATGTATGGATCCCCTCCTGAAGTAGAAACTTTATCACCATCCATTTCTCCACTAATGGAGAAGTACATATCCTGTTCTAATGTCTCAAAAGTACATGGAATCTTTTCTTTTTCTTCATAAGATGTATCAGGTAGCTGTATATTTCCCAACATCGGAAACTGATCCTTTACATAATGCAAAAAAGTGTCAACTTCACTGCGCTGTCCACTAGAGACCAATTCATTGGCAGCATTCAAAACCAACTGGGCTATGTAAGAAGATGAAGTTGACCCTGAAGCGACTGAAGTCCAGTCCATTGCCAATGTATCTGTCACATTAGGTTTGGAAACAGACACATGTTCTTTATCTGTCCGACGAAGTTGTGACCATGATGGGGGACCTCGATCAACAAAACTGACAAGCCTAGATTTCTTGTAAATAGAACATATGAAAAGGAATGCATTAGGTAAGAAGCAACAAAATCAAGGACAATGAATCCCAAAAAAGTACAGGTCAACAAGTGAAATAAAAAACTCCTAAAAAATCATGTGCAAGTCTGATAATGTTGAACTCTAGTATAAACAACCACTGCACAAAATTTAAAACTAAATATGGACATCTAAGATTTTGTGCGGCATTTGCATCGGTGCAGGGTCAAATCTCTGTGCGCCTGTATATTAGAGCCCAATACATTGCCCACATTGTTGCAGGTCATGTGATGGGACCTTCAAGTGCTTAGATGCTTCTACTTGATATTTTTTTCCTATTATCTAATTAAACTTGTATTTCTTTTTCCATACTTGATGCAAGGATATAATAAAAAAACCAGAACCATTATGTAATCTGGCTTGCACCAGGTATACCTGTAGAAGAATCAGAAAAGATATGGGAAGTTTTGAATTGTAATCGTGGCAAAGGGAACAAACAACTTGTGTGGATTCTTCAGGATCAGGTCCAGTATCATCTCCATGATCAACATGGGCACCATCATCAGCAGTGGAATCAACACTTGCCAAAAATTTTGATTGTTGAACTCTCATCTTCTCCTGAATTGTATACCAATAAACCAAGATCACATTCAGAAAGTCAAGGAAATTAAATTGGCATGATTAAACAAATGAAGGTTGACTTGACAAAATAGCATATCAAAGTGAATGCTTTCCTCCACCCTCAATACTACCTGATCGAGATTATATTAAGGTGCATATAACAAAATATCATTTTTAATACTCTTAGACATAAAAGAATAGTGCAACAGCATCTTACCATCATGGCAGCCTGCCTCTCCCGAGCTTTTGCCTTGCGTTTTTCACCATCAGAAGCTGAAACCACGTCACTGGAGTCTCTATCTGGAAGGCATTGAGATTCTTGACTAAAACATTCAGGGGCGAGTTGCTGCAACTTCGTCATGCATCTATTGTCAATCTCAGCAAACTTCTTCAGTAAGACTTCAATTAAAGCAGACAGATTGCCACCACCTGCTTCTGCAAAGTTGTCCACACTTTCCTTCCTGTGCAAATTCATCAAATTAACAAGCAGTGACAACAAGCTCTGCTCAGAGGTTTCATCAATTACTTCTCCAGAGAGAGCTATTATGGGAATTTGTGCCTCATCATCAGATGTCTTGCCAGCCAATTCTTTTTGCTGAAGACAGATATCTAAAGATAACGAAAGTAAATGCAGCGCAGTAAGAAGAACAGAATCAGGAGCACGAGATCCAGCCAATTTAAAAGTAAAAACAGCATAATATAGCACTGCACGGATTATCTGCAGAACCACTTTACAAGTGGCTATCCTTGAAATCCCTTCTAGAGGAGGATAAATTTTGGTCCAACGGGGAAGCTGTGAGGTTAGTGCAGAGACGCTACACGAGCGTAAATATCTTTCTTCTGCAACTTGTAAATCCTTTGAATTCCAACGAGGATGATACAAATCTAATTCTTTCCACAATGACCATTGCAGAGAATACATACCCTATAAGGACAAAAAGAAATCAAGGAAAATACAAGGTAGCTAAAGGAAGTACTTTATTTTTTTTTTTTTTTGACAAAATGAGCAAAACCTGATTAAAACCAGATGGATTAGAATATAGAGCAACTGCATCTAAAATTTCTTGAAGTTGCTCAGACTTGGAGAGATCACGAGGTAGAGATTTCACCAACTGACTGTGAGTGGAATCTCCAATGGCTAACTTATAAATTAGTTCTCTTCTCAAGCTTTCAGAAGTACTTAGCCCACAAAAGCGCCTTTCTTTCAATATCTGAATCAAAAGAGTGAGCATTTCCTGGACTAAAACATGTTCATACCTGTAAAATATGTATTAATTCATTATGAACAGTTCATCCCGTAGATATTTTGTCAAAGCAACATTAAAGTAGTAAATCGTGAGTATAATCCTGACCAAATAGAGTACGAATTATAGTATGAAATAGATTATAATATCAAACCAGTCATGCATTGGATTTGATGTGACTCGTTTTCATTTAAAATCGGTTGACTTGTCAAAAGTGGGAGAGCCAGTAGTCTGTCTAGACATTATCTGTTAATTGCAAATGATATGTTATAGAAACAGAATAAGATTAGGATTAATTATAAGTTGGTTAGTTCTAATGCAAGATTAGGATTAGTTATAAGTTGGTTAGTTCTAATGCCAAATCAGCATATTAGTTAGGGAAGTTAGAGCCTATACATTTCATTTCTCCTAATCCATTGTACGATTAGCCTCATTTGTGAAATAACAGTTTCAGATGTTCTTTGGTTTATCTGTGATTTCTTTATTTCTCTCTACTACTACATCTATTTCCCTCTTCTTTCCTCTTTCTTGATCTCATTACATGATATGATACTCCACTAAAATTCAGATAAAATTGAAAGTCATTCAGGCAGGGCTAGAAGAACCATGAGCAAAATAGGATATATATCCCGAAGGGCCAGAAGTTCCTGTGTAAGATACTGATAAACTTTAATAGATATATCGGTAACCTTACAATTAGTTCTCATTATAATCAAATAAGGTGCTTATGGAAGCAATCATTCGATGCATTTTCGGTCTTCCATATTATTCTAATATTGCCTAATTTCTTCCAAGTAAATTTCACATTAAACTGTTAACTTGCCTCCTTAGTATGAACAAGTCCAACTTATTTCCAAAAATATCTAACTTCCAAAGATATACAGGAACAGCTATTGGAGATGATAATATTTTACAATATGCAAGCATAACTTCTACACAGGATGACTTAAGCCCCATTTCAGAAACAATACATGTGACTTTTAACAGACAAACATACATGAAATTGATAAAATTTTTTCAAGTCACTTTTTCCAGTGAATTTTGAAGGCCATAAGTGCTATGATGATACAACTTGTGAAAAACTATAGAAGCTGCAACAACTGCCAAAAATACGAGATACCTAAGAAACTTTCAGCATCTATTCAATTCTAAGTATCACCCTTTCCTAAATCAGGACTATCAATTTACACTTGCAACACATGCTTCTAGAATTTTAATACTCAAACTGCTTTATGACATATTACTAACTACTGTTGCTAATCAGAGTACAGTTCACAATTTCTATGATCACATTGCTATAGAACCATGTTATCAATCTTCATTTACATTAGTTTTTCATATGCCCTTCAATATGACAAATTTGAAGGAGAAAAAACTACCAAATGGGAGTTAAGTTAGATAGAGTGTGATATTATATAGGGTAAAATAATTAAAAAAAGGCAAAAATATATATAAAAAAGGGAACATCTAAAAACTATCAGTAAATGCCAACCCACTAAGGGGAAACCAACGGAAGACATGGCTATAAAAAAAATCCCTTTGTAAGAAATGAGAACATACTCGCTTGAACATTCAAGATTCAAGGACAGGTAGTTTGAAAGCCCAAAGCGCTCCAGAATTCTGCTGACATAAAGATCTGGTGGGGCTAGCGCAGCACAACACTGAAGAAGAAATAGATCAAGCTCCAGCCCTTGTTCAGACCTGCAAAAGTAAAGAACCGTAGTTACAACCCAGGCAAACTATCCCAGAGAAATAAACAGAACTGAAATAATATGCTGTAATGATAAAAAAAAATCCTTCGATACAATTAATAGCAACATAGAAAGGACACTAACCAGCGAACAGAACGATACCATTCACAAGATAAAAGAGCAGCATCTCCGTTTTTTCTCCACATTCCAGAGTGAACTTCAGCACAGAAAACCCTAATGCGCAAGGGATATTCCATAATATAGGAAGAAAAACCATAAGGATGACTGCTCTGTAAAGCATGTCCAAAGAAGTCGGAATAGATTGTTGCTGATGAATTAGTAGAACAAGCATCAGATACATCTGGAATTGCAGATTCACCAAAATATTTTCTAAGTGACCTTTGTAAGAGCATGGAAAGTAACCGATGCAAGGGAATGTGCACAGAGATATCTTGCAAACTAACATTGTAGACAATTTGTGGCCATTCAGACAAAGATAAAAAACGAAGGCCACCCATTTCTGAAGGAACATCTGTTTCCATTGTAATATCATTGCAACCGGATGAAATATCTGTATTGTCCAACTCAGATTCACCGTTTATTTTCAGTTTACTATCCTTCATCGCATGTTGACTGTTTTCCGGGTTAGAGGATGAGTAATCAGAGGATTTCGCAACATGATCTTCACTTGAACTTGCAAGCCTACGAAAAATGTTTTTCTTGCTGAAATTGGAGATTGTTCTCTTTAATGCTGAAAGATTGCTGTCATATATGCTACCACTGCTTGGGTTAGGGGGTAACCAAGTCTTGTTATCAATTTCCAAACAATTCTCAATGGCGCCTAAACACTCGCATATCAACCATGTTACAGAATGAGGAAGTAGCAGATGAGAATAGGCATTAGAATTTATCTCAGAAGCCTTTGAAGAACCAGCAAAGGCACTGTTCTGACCAGTCCTACCACATGCAGGGCTATCCTGGGAAAGCCTCCCCACTTTTGCATGCCGTGAATCATATCCATCATCTGATTCTTGTTTATTTGAACTCAAAATAATTCCTTCATCCAATCCTCCCTTACTAGCATCTGAAAACGCCCCATCCACCAAAAGAGAATGAATATTACCAATAGAGTGACCTAAAACAAAAGGTAAATGAACACTCTCATTTTCTTCTTCAATATGTTGACCAGTTTCTCTCTTTTGAGGGTTCATCCCTTGTACAAAGGACAAGAGTCTCATCCAAGTCCTTGAGATATCTTGTTGATCATAGGTGACATATTTGGGAACCACCACATGGCTCATAACAAATCGAATATCTTCAACCACCCGTATAGTTGTCTCATACAAATTTCCCCACTTTGAAACCTGCAATGAGAATCTTTTCTTTAATGAAACATCATTTCACAAAAAAAAAAGACTTGGAAACATGATCGAACTACAGATTACAGAAGGAAAATTCAGTTTCAAAATATAAAATTCAGTCATTGACCTTGCACGATTATCATGGTAGGCAAAACAATAGAATGACAACTAACTCATCACCTGTAATCGGCCATCTTCTCCAGCACAAGAACAGAAAATGTCCTCCAAACATCCCAACAGCATCATAACAAGGTTCATTTCCTTCACCAAACGAGGGGTAAGAGTGGGCACTGTAAGTATCTGCACAGAGAACGTGGATAGTAATGGATACCTCTTCAGAGGAAGGTCACTGCACTCTTTTATAACCTCATTTATAACGGTCGGATAGTAATCGAGGAAAACTTTCGCAAACTCATACTTGAAAACAGGTTCCCCCAGCAACTTCAGGAGCATCTCATGAAGTTTTCTCACAACAACATCAGTTAAAAACCTCTCAGCTCTCAACAGAATGGCAAGCAAACCAACAGAAGAAAACAACATCCTAGCAACAAAACTAAGCAAACTCTCACTATGCTTGCAAAATTCCAAAAGCATATCAACCATCGCAAAGGTCAGCTCATTCGCCGCCTTCTTTCTCTCAACACAGCATTGCTCGATCTAGAGCTTTCCTGCGACACACTTTCCGCGAACCTCAGCTTATCCTTCCAACGAGTGAAAAGAGTATTAAGCACGGGCTCCACAGAGCTCGCAAACTCCTCCGGAAGCGGCTGAATCTGCTCGACGCCTCTATGCTTCGAGCAGAAGCCCTCGCGCTTCCACGCCGTGACATCTCCACAATCACAGCAACCACCACCAGTATATATCACAAAGTAATCATGCCCTTCATGATTCCCATTCTCAAAACAAGGCACACAGATCGCACACGTGGGATCATGCTCACACGTCCTACACCTATAAGCGATATCATTATGGCCCCACACGGAGCCACAAACACCACGCTGGCCAACCGACATTTTGGAAAGGCTCCTCAAGGCAGCAGCAGGATCACCCTGAAACATCAACCACTGCAACCAACACATACTCTCAACAAACCTCTTCTTCATAGTTATCCCTAAAGACGTCTTTTTAGAAACTAACTTAGAATCTTGAAGTGCCTCAGCCACTTCCTCATCAGTAGGCAATATAACAGACACCAATTCAGGAATCACAGACCTTTTGTCCCTAACATACTCTACCAGAAGAGGCTGATCAAGTTTATCCTCAGGAACGCCAAATTGAACAAGCCTCTGTACAAAAGACACTAATATTAATATTCATGTATGAACAAAATGTGTGTGCGATGATCGGTTATAAAAGCATGGGGAACATGAAATTACCTTGATGATTCGATGTCGAGGAGTGAGAGGTTGAGACTCGGCGGGAGGGGAATCGATTTCCATGTTATCGACCATGGTAATCGAAGGAGAAAATCACTGAAAGGGATCGAATTGAGAGGAGAAATGAGGAATTGAGAACCCTAATTAATTAGATAATGGAATCGCGATTCACTGATTTCATTGATTGATTGATTGATCGATTACTTTTATTTCATGAGTATGCTCTACAAATTCAATTACGAAACGAACCAACTGCTACTACCTTCGTCGCTCTTCTATTATCTAGTCTAGCCTTTCTTTCCCTTTGGTGATAGATACTGCTGGAATAATCTATTCTATATTCTGCACATTAAATTAATTGACTATATTATAAGCTGCAGGAGTAATTGAGTATGTAAAGCTTATAAACCCTAAACCTTTCATCCATAAATCATAAATCAATCCATCAATTGAATGATTCTTGGAAGAATGAGGGGGGAAATCATATTTGGATAGGAGATAGATTGATAAGAAAAAAACATAAAGCTTGGATTATGGGAAAAATTAAATAAATAGTTATATTCACGGTGGTACCGCAATGCTGGGTTTCAAATAAGTGGCTATATTTTGTAATGATATCTATTTCAATTAGTAGTATTGATCTCGATATTGAATCTCACTAGTTTCATGTCTTTATACTAAATCTCGTTTGTCTCATATTTTAGTGGGATAACTCGAATAGAATCTTTTTAATCTATCAACAAGAAATAATGAGAAAAATTAAAAAGAATAATCATTTCTTAATTACAATAATCATATTTTTTTGGAACAAGATCACATTAAATAATTGAATTTAGGCAATCTTACTAATATTTAGTTTAGAGTCACCGTTAAAATTTTGGAAAGATCTCATTATCAATGGGGTAGGGCAGCATCCTTATCCCTATTGTCATCTCATCCAAAAATGCTTCTAGGCTGAATTTTAAATTAATTCATGAAATTTGTTATTTTCTTGAAGAGATTGGAGATAATTTATTGTGTTTATAGGAGTATTTTGTATCATAGTATTGAAGGTGTGTGTTGAGTCAAAGGCTATGAGATTTTTCTCTAAGCTAAGAGGTCGTGAATTCAGTTGTTCAACTCTCACTTTAATCACCTTGGTCCAGTTCCTTGGTTCATGAGTTATCTCGGTTAAATGTAGATATTCACTAGAGCCCTAACATGAAATTCTTCCAACCGCTTTGCTTGATATTGATGTCATGAAAATAGATTGCCCTTGGGTTGCTGCAAGCCCATATTATATAGCAAATGATTAGGACTGCACAAATCACATGTTTGATCGGGTTCACTATATGCTCTAAGTCTTGTTCTACATAATCACTAGGCTAGCTTTTTTGGCTCGAGACACGGTCTTGTCCTATTTGGCCTACAATCAAGATTGGGCAGGACATGACTCAGAGCCACACGACACACCTTGTTTGGTCCCATGGATTTTCTTACATTGAAATAAAAAATTAATTAACAAAAAACAAAATAATTGTAAAAAGTCTACGTAGGAAAAATATTAGGGAAAAGTGGAGAGTAATATTATAATAAAAGGTTAAGGTGTCATGATAATAATAAGAAAATATGAATTGTTAGCTAATTAAAATACTTTTTATTAAAAATAATAAAATATATGGGTCATCCCAATAGTCATGAAAAATATATGACCACGTTATTACAGTGCAGGTTCTAAGTTATTCATAACCAATTTTAGGCGTTACATAGGCTATGTGCCTATGTAATTCATAACCAATTTCAGGCCGCTGAGTATATGTGCAACTCTACCAATGGTGATGGTGATATAAGTCCTATGTATGCATGGGAGCGAATATTCATGAGCTTAGCGTAAACAAATATCATTATTACAACCAATCCACAAACTTAGTATATTATTTGCATTATGGACGCGTGTTACACCCATAGGGGCGATCTTCCAAAGAAGCATTTTAGTTTATTGTCTGGACATGAAGTCAACCAAATTATTGCAAGCACAAACTGATCAGTCAACATGCCATTACACTCTTCCTGAGGACAGTTATTCAGGCAACTTTGTAGTCATGGCCAAGTTTATATTCACGAATATGGATGCAAAACTATGCCTCCTACATCTCAACCAATACCCATGAATTTCCCATAGTCGTATAAATAAGTAGGACAAACAGTAGTACAACTACAATTTATGAGAGCAAGATCAAAGCAACAAAGAAGCAAATGCAGCTTAAATCTCATGTTCTAAGTGGATGAAGTAATTCATCTTCCATTTGGCTCAGCGAGCCTGGTTCTGCACCCAGTCTGCTCTAGAAACTTACTAAGCTTGGAGTGCTTTGCAGCCCACTGCTCAGCCAACTTTTGCTCCTTGGCTTCTGCATCTCTTCTCAGCCCAGCTAGCTGCTCCCGGTATTCGGCCTCAATTCTATCCAAAGCAGCCTTCTCTTCTTCCCGGAGGGCTTTAATCTTCATCTCAATCTCCTCCATCTTCTCCCGCCTCCGACATGCCTTCTCTGACTCTAACTGCAACTCCACCCGCCTTAACCTCCATGCTGCTTCCTTCCTATGGGACGACAATGCCCGATGCCCTTCCTCCAACTCTTTACAGCACTCAATCAGCTCAGATACAAGCATGTTATCACCAAAAGCTGAGTTAGCTCCATGAGCTGTTACATTCCCTATAACAAGAGAAGCATTTTCTGGAGCTCTCTCAGGCTGTAACCATTGAAAAGGAGGAGGTGCAGCTACAGTTGAGGAAGAGAGACTCAGTGTCACAGAAGGGGAAGGTGGCCGAATGGCTGCAGAGTTATTGGAGTTTGAAAGCCATGGAGGAAGCATAGCTGATGTAGGAGCTGATGCTTCAGTGTGAATAAAAGCTCCATTGGAAGCAGCCATAAGGTAGGATGGAGAAGGGCGTTCTTTGACCAGCTTCTCAGCAAATGTCTCAAGTATATGATCGTACTTAGTGTCGTCAATTGGGTCAACTGTTTTATTGATCTCTTTCTTTTCCCTCTGCTGCTTCTCTTTAAATACTTCCCACCACTTGCCTAACCTCTTAGCAGTGCGACCTGGGACTTCAGCAGCTATTTTCTTCCATTTATTGCCGTGTTTTGCTTGAAGTCGGATGACAAGCCGTTGTTCTTCTTCAGTGAGAGATCCCTTCTTGATGCCAGGCTTCAGGTAGTTCTTCCACCTTTCTAAACAGGATTTGGCGTCCCTATTAAGGGGTGTGTTCATGCGCTGGGAGACAAGATTCCATTCCCTAGGACCATACTGTTTGACATAATCTCGTAATAATGCGTCCTCCTCAGCTCTCCAACGCTGCCTCTCCTTCATTTCCAAGTGCAAATCCCGCTGCCCATTTCTTCAAACTCGAACTCCTCATCATGCACCTACAAAATTCATGATATATTTCAGGCCTATTTATGCTAGAAAAGTATAGATACATGAAGAAATACAGGTACCATGAGCATAACAACTAAGCAGTCACGACCCATTTGCTTACTACATGATATATCCCAAAATAGCACAAGGAAAGGGGCATTTTTGCTGAAGCTATACTTGAAAGCTTTAAAAGCCAAAACTCTTAAAAAAAACTAGTAAGCTTATCTACATACATATATGGACGGAACTTGTCTAAATGCAGAAGCTTGGAACAAGAACTGCACCAATAATTGTACTAAAAGTTACACCAATAATTGTACTAAGTTATTCTCAAATTAAAACACAAATGTAATAAAAAAAATAAAAGGACACTTAAACCATCGGGGGTACAACATAATGAATCTAAAGACAGAAATATAAAGTCTGACCAAAAGAAAGAAGGCAGACAAAATAATCCTTGCTTGTCCTATCAAATCATCCACGGGTATTGCAGTGAAGCAACATAATATTGTTGACACATGCAGTGCCTCTTACAGGGCCAAATACTTCAGAAAATTTAATTTTGAACATGCTACGAGGTTTGTGCAATGATAATTCAATAATGCATCTAACAGATGTAAATCATGCATCGCAAATAAGCAATAAGAGAGGGCTGCAGACAATTAAAAAACAGAGCCCACAAACAAGGAATGAATGACCCAAGATAATTCAGTGCCAGCCAACTGTCGGGGATTATTGTGTTATAAACATAGGAATTATAATCTCAAAGGGTTCAATCTTATTTATATGTTTATCCATATATTTATAGATAGGAGAGAAGATTCTAGACTTAAACCAAACCTAAAATAACAA
Source organism: Mimosa pudica (assembly GCA_029929735.1). Classification (NCBI taxonomy): domain Eukaryota; kingdom Viridiplantae; phylum Streptophyta; class Magnoliopsida; order Fabales; family Fabaceae; genus Mimosa; species Mimosa pudica. The sequence goes on from JAKELP010000045.1 coordinate 379,001, forward strand.
TTAAAAGAGATCCTAATTGATGGAAATACAACATATTTCCTAATAACTATTTATTTCCTAATAATCCTCAAACATATTGAAAACCCATCATATGATATGCCAATGATCCTAGAGTGTGAAGTTTATGAGAAGATTTTTAAAAGCTTGTATGAAATCTTGGCATTTCTCCCGCTCCCTCCCCTAAATACACGCTCACACACATACACCTCACAGGAAACCCACACATGATTATTAATGAGAAGTTGATTAGTTCCTCAGACAATTGTGAATTGTTCATTAATGAGTTGATCCTTAATTAATAATTAAGTATTCATAATAGATCAAGTGAGAAAACAAATTCTGTATAACACATAGTTTAGTTTTACCCCATTTTAAAACAAAGAATGATACAAATATATGCGCATAAACTCAAAAATTGCACAGGAGGACAAAAAACGCAATCTTACAAGAACCAAGACAAAGTTGGTACATTGAAATGATTATAGGATTAGAGCATAACTTGTTGCAATTTTTGGGAGTGTACTAAAATTTGGCAGCATGTTCTTCTAAATGGAATAGAGAATATTCTTTTGTGGTTCCTGCATTGATAATTCAGATTCAGGCATACTGATAATGAAGCCACATCACAATCCATAAATCTATAATTAAACATTAAAAAGCTGGCGGGTGCACGTGAAGGAGAGATTACTTCTCAGCATACAAGTATAAAATCCCTACACTATATTAACAGTTCAACACATACACAAATGAAACAAGCAAGAGCTACAGAGTCATTCAAAATAAGCAAAGCATGTTTGCATCAATGCACGTAGAAATGAAAAAATATGTGCTGAAAAGCTTGGAAGTAGTGGATCGAAGGAGCATTTGAAAGTACAACGAAGACAGTTGAAGTTAAACCAAACCAAGTACTAAAATGAAACACCAAAGCATTCTAATACTGCTTAAGAAAGATATTTGAACATGAACTAGTCAAGTGTACGCTAATAGACGTAGACTTCACTTACAAACATAAATGTCCAAAAACATTATAACAAAAGCATGGGAAGAAGTAATCCCAGAAACAAATCTGAGCTGGAAACTAAGATGAAAAGGAGGAGGGAGAGGGTAAAATAGTAAAAGGAAAGAAGATAAGAGAGACATGTGTTGAGTATGTGAAGTAGGTAGCAGAACAAACCAATGAGTGTACATTGGTCCAAAACGGGAAAGAATGTGGAAGGTTTAGAGGAAACAAAAGAAGAGGAGATAAGGTGAAAGCTTACACACATACATACACTCTCTAACAAGTGAATAGCAACGACGACGACGAAGAGTGAGGGCGTCTACGACGCATATTCTCCTCCCGTGGTGGATGAAACAGAGACCACTCTCACTCACAGCTTTCTTCCTTGCTTCTTATAGAGAGAGAGAGAGAGAGAGAGAGATTGGAAGAATGAAGAGGAGAGGGGAGGGTAGAAAAAGAAAGGGAGGGTATGCTATAGACTTCACTTGGGGATAGATAGATAGATAGATCATAGATAGATAAGAAGGGAAGGGAAGGGAAGGGAAGAGGAGAGGAGAGAGAAAAAGAGATCTGACAGAGGGCGCAAAAGAAGGGCACGCCAATTCTATTTCTAAATTCTTAAACTCCAAACATAAATAAATACTCCTAACTTAACAACAACGGACGGGGTTGGGGCATGCTTACGTGGCAGGTGGAGTTTGATACCCTAACTAAGCTCTAGTAGTAGTAGTAGTTCATGCTGCTGCATGCCACTTCAATATTTTCCACGTAACTATTCTCGTGTTTTAAGTAGTAAGTGATTTGGAGTTTCATTCCAAGTAAATGAAACAAATTCACATGTTAGCTGTCTATGTTAAATGCGACTTTAAAATAGTCTCACTTGACACACGAGCTACGGTTTTGGTTTTTTTTGGACCGAAAGTCTTACAAAAGAACAAAAATATTTTGCACCTCCTTCCTTAGCTTCCTCCAGCAGCAACAGTGAATAACGGTAGTGGAGGTGGAAGGTAGCCCCGTAAGTAAAAGGGGAGGGACGTTAGGGTTGGGTGCAAATTGACAAGTGGTCAGCATAGGCATGTAGATATAGATATAGATATAGCAGCAGAGAGAGAGTTACGTTGCAGAATATATTACTATTACTATTACTATTAAAATATTAATGGTAGAAAGAGAGGGTAGTACGACGTCGGTTTCAGCGCTACAAAAGCGACACTCTCTCTTCTTCATCGCGCGCCTTTTTGTAGTTAGTCACCATGCCATATAAAAAAAAAATCTCCCCCACATGACGTCACCCTTCTTCCTTTTTGCCCACTTCAGATAAGACAGCGCAAGGGAACTACCCTCCTTCGTGTTTCGCTCCTACCACACTATCAGACACACAACCCTCACATAGTGGAATGAACAACAACTATAAATCCATGGTGGTAGCAAATTTGAAGATATATTCGTTCTTCTATTGTTATTATTATTGACACTGATCTTTTTCCCCACCACCTTTTCTGTTGTCATCTTACTTATTAGAACGGAAATTTACCTCAGAAATTTACCTCATGACCTTTTATCAAATCAATCAAATTATTATAACAACTCTCCCCCATTCAACTAATCCAAACTCTTAGTGGATGCTAAACCTTAGAATTTAAAATTGTATACCTTTTTTGTTTTTTACACCAGTATCTTAGATCTACCTTTTTTTGACTAAGAAGATTTATCGGGGTACAGATTAATTATTCTGGGTTAAGTCGAGTAGGACCATAAGGGTGGTCAAGCTTCAGCACCAATTATTTGACACTGTTACGTTCCTTGAGCTCAAATTCGAGGCATCTAGTTAAATTGGCACAACCTCTTATCAATTAAACAAGGTACTTAAATTGTGCATTTTCTAATGAGGTATATTACCACTTCAATATGCCCATTAGGGTGAGTGCATATCATATCATAGTGGTAGATAAGTTGGAGGAGGTGGTATGGTAATTGTGAGCAGGGGTGGGAATAGCCCAGGCCAGCTATCAGAGGCCTATGACTTGGACCATTAAGGTCTTGGACCAGCCTCCTTATATTCAGGCCAGGCTCAGGCCCAGGCTTTTTCTTTTGGACTGTTTTGCTTAACAGGTCAGTCTCAGGCTTGAGAAAAAAGCCTATTAGCCTATCAGACCGGCATATTAAGAAGTAAAATAATATTTATCTAAATAAAAAATTATATTAATATATTAATTGATGTTATTTTTTACTAATTCTTAATAGAAAATTACAATTATATCATCATTTATTCCAGTGTGTCGATTATGGCTCATTCTCAAAATATTCATTCAAATGATGTTACCCACCATTCATCTTTCTAAACCTCTTATTGAGTATGTTGAATTAATCAGGCCTCCTAACAGGCTAATAGTCAGGCCAGTCCATGCCACAGGCCAGACTCACGCTTAAAAATATTGTCTCTAATAGACCACAAGTCAGGCTCAGAACGATCAATTATAACTCAGGTCACCAGATCAGGCCAGGCGTGGACCATTCCCACCCCTATTTGTGAGTAGTGAGACAAAGGAGGTAAAGGAGGTTGTGGGGGGTGTGATGATTAGGGGGGAGGTGAGGTGGGGACTGGAGTGCGGGTTTTGCGGCACAAGAGGACGAGGCTTGATGGAGACCCCCCACTGCTGTCAACTCTTCAGTGATACGTCACATCATTCTTTTTCCCTTTTTTAGTTTTTACTTTCCCCCCTCCTCCCCCACCTCACAACCATAACCATCATATGATTTCCCCCTATTACCCCCCAAACTAACTTCTCACTATGCATTATATCTTCCTCATTTTTTTCACTTTACATTCTCAATAGTTACTAGTATTTAAAATGTTTTATACAACTAACCAAACCCTTTTAATGCAAGCTCCATTCCATGTTACAATATTGGAAGATATAATGAACTACTCATATAAGTGTTAGTTATTCCCTCAGAAGGATTCACCCTTGATGAGAAAAAAGCATTTGAATGAAGGAATCTTCTATATTATTAAAAAAAGGCAAATGAAATATACTACTACTCAATAGTTACCGGGAATGGTAGCATATGAAAAGGGAGAAAGTGGGGAATTATTATAGGAGAGGGTAAAAGCAGTGTGATTTGACAGATGAACGGAATTGTAAAAATTGAGGCTCATCAGAGCAGATCCCATTTTCCCACTCCCAACCCCATCCACTTTTGTCTCCACTTTTCATTATACACTGCCTGCTTCCTCATCATCCCTCCCCCAGGTGCCTCAACTTCCTCCACACATGATTTCATCTTCCATTTCACCTTTCACACATCAACGGTCCATATTTTCTGCATCCTTGATAATGACTACACTTGCAAGTGTACAGCAGTGCTCTCCTTTAAGACACATATAGTTGAACATTATTTACAAAACAAACTAATCCCACCTCATAGGGATTGATGACAAAGGGTTAAATTGTTACATTTTAGAAATAAAAAGGTGAAAAAGCTAGTGTGGTCCTTCCTCTCCTTTTATTTTATGTACTACAAATTAAAAAAAGTCTAGGAAAATCCGTGCAATGGACATGAAAATTGAGTCTCAAAAGAAATTGTTGGAATTTTGCCTGAGGAGAAAATTATGACTGGCCTTTCTTCTCTCGTACTGTGTGCCAGGAATAAGGGGGTCCCACCCTCCTGTGCTAAATTATATGAAGCATGGCCACTTTTTGGAGTTTTTCCTTGTTGACAATGGCAAGTATGAATACCTTTTTGTGAAAATTAATTTGAGGTCCACAACGAGGGACTTAATACTAGAAAAGTCTCAAAATTTGAAATAATTAATGTAGGGTCCCAAGGGACCTCACTTTAATATACTTGAAAATTGAAAAGACACTTTTGCCCAACAAGTTGTCACATTTGCCCATTCAGTTGTCAAGTTATGCCCATCGTGTTGTCACGGCTGCCCATTAAGTTGTCAGGTTTTTCCCATTAACTCAAGAGTTTGGGCAATTAACTTAAAGCACATGTCCAACAAGTTGTCACATTTGCCCATTCAGTTGTCAAGTTATGCCCATCGAGTTGTCAAGGCTGCCCATTAAGTTTTCAGGGGCAAAAGTGTCTTTTCAATTTTCAAATATATTAAAGTGGGGTCCCTTGGGACCCTACATTAATTATTTCAACTTTTGGGATTTTTCTAGTATTAAGTCCCTTGTGGGGGACCTCAAATTAATTTTCCCTACCTTTTTCCTTAGAAGAAATGCTAATATATTAGCATATGCAATTTATTATTTTTGATATCATGATAATTCCCCTTAGTGAAGTGAATCTTATAGTTACTTAAACAGGTCATGTAAATTTTGGTCACATCAGTCAAATTATTATGGTCCATTCTATATTATTTGATCAACCAGTAAATGTCACTTATTCAGATACCTGGTAATTTTATTGTAGTTAGTTTTGAACTTTTGGTAAACACTCTACAAGGCCACCTTACAACTTCTTGATAGCCATAGCCAGTACATTTGAGTTTATATTGTAAGCCACGTTTATAAGGAGAAGAACACAAATTCAAACATGAAAAAAAAAATGTAATTATCACGGAGATAAGAAGCCTCATGTGCTCTATACTTCGAAAGAGATTAGTTTCACATCCAGAATACTTTAGTAATTCCTTTACTCTAAAAAGAACCTCCATGGACCATGGTGGCCATAAATATTTAATACATCAATTAAACACTCATCTTTGTGACAAATTGTCTTGGGCGATTCTTGTAATTTTTTTGTTGAATATCACAATGTTGTGGACAGGGGGGAAGTTGAAGATTTCAAGTCATAATTTACATATGTTGAAAGATCCTTAAAACGTTTTGAGGTTTGCAGAGATAATAATATACTTGTCTTCCAAAGGGCCTGGTTGGGCAAAATAATTGAGGTCTCTTGGATAGTGGGAGGTGTCAGAGTCGAAACATCAATGTGAGCAATTGGGAAGCACGTTTTTTCAGTAAGAAACAGGAACCCCAAGCAGTGCTTGATGCCTCTAATGCATTATTGATTGGGAAAAAAAGGATCTCTTGGGGGTGTTTCTCATATGCTTCAGCATCTAAAAATCCATTCTTTCACTGTCACAAGGTCACTATTATTGGATCAAGAAAGAGAAAGGGAAAAGTAATCTAAAAAAGGCTCGAGTAAACAGTACTTTGCATGAAAAACAGTCTTAAGAGGGAGGGCCATCATCAATCTCTGATGGATTGAAGCTTAAAAGTAAGAGATACGTGACAGAAATGACAACACCTCTTACGAAGTGTCTATAAAGGCAATGGATAGACACCACAGGAGAGTTTAAAGAGGAAGTAGGAGAACACAATTAAATGACAGATTTTGATATCAGCATCACTAAAACGACAGAAGTTTTGGTGGTGGCATAGAAGAAAGAACCCAAAGGAATATTTATTCTTCATATAGTCCTAAGAGGTATTTTGAAGCACCCTCCAACATTGATCCATTAAAGGAAACTAGAGTACAATCATAATACCTTTTCCAGCTTCATCTATAGCTTCGGCATGGTTCACACTTTTGTCTAAAGTCTCAACAAAGCTACTGCAATGAGGACCTAGCTTAGCGGGACTCAATAAGCCCACTACAGTTAAAGGTTACAACTAACTACTTTTCATGAACCTGAGCCTGTGTTCTGTCTGAAACCAAACTTCACGATGATGATTATAGTCCTATTATCATTTCTACAAGATGCAGTAAGAGCAATGTTAGAAAACAGAATATAAGGTTTCAAGCATATTGATATCACTGAGAAATTTGAAGAGATAATCTCTCTTTTTTTATCAGAATTTGAAGAGATAATCTCGGAATGCTAGAAAACATAATATGGCTGGTTGTTCATAGCAAGCTAAATTGTACATTTGAGTAGTTTACATAATTGAAGCAGAGTTCAACTGGGATGTGTTGCAAATAGAATCATATAACTAGGGAAGAATCCCTTGAAGATTTCGAATAAACTTAACCCACTATCCCCTCTTGACCTTCATTTCAGTTCCCTTATTAAAGACACCAGACATTGGAAAACAGCGCAATCACATAAACATGCAGCACACATTAAGTTCACGGCAAAAATATAATACACCATTATACAAATTGTACAATCATTGATAATCTACAGATTGTTTTTGATTGAAAGAACTGCCCAATCAACATTCGCAACAACATCAGCTGTTTTAGGCTTGGCTAGCGGTTCCTTCAGCGTCCCAAAAGGTGGTTTTCTTGCCAGTTTTGGATACCTTCTCCAGAACAGTATCTGGCGGCACGTTTCCTTTAACGGTCACCTTCTGTTCCTTCAAGTCAATGTCATATGACTCTACACCTGTAAATAGCCACACCCCTCATTATTAAACAAAGTTGAATGTGGAAGCTATGGAGGATATTGATCCTATCACATTCTTTTGCAAAGATGCAAATTCACTTTTAAGCTTGTATGAACTTTTTGTTTGTTGAAAATGTAATGATTTAAGGTAAATCAAAGGTAGGACGAGGGTTAAATTCTTTCGAGAAAAGTTTCTTGATGAAGCTAATGAGTTCAATAGCAAAACAAGACAAGTGGAAGTGAATGAGTTCAGATCCCTTATATTACCTTTACAAATGTGGAGAGCATTAAAACGCATATAAAAAGAAATAGAGTAAAAGAGTATATAAGTATAATCAGAAATGTCGAGTTACATAGAACCACTCCCTCAATCCCTCTCTGATGGATGAAATATGGGAGCGGACAAAATCCAATTTGGATGAAAAGTTATTTTCAACACCTAAAGTCCGGAGATATTATTTGATTGTGTCACCTTTGATGGGCCAAATGTATAAAAAGAAAGGACAATATGAAATAAGTACACATATGGAAACAAAACATGGATATATGCAGGCATTCACATACTACAAATAAAAAAGGGGGACTCTGTACATAAGGCTCCTATCATGTTACGTTTGGAGAGGGATAGATGGTAAACAGCCTTATTCCCTTGAGAGGCAGTTTCTACTTTCTAGGATAGAGAAGCTTAAATGAGAAAGCAAAGGTAAACTTAGATCCTATTTGGATTAGCTCATGGAAAATAGCTTCTAAGAAGAAAGATGAAAAAGTGCTTTTAGAGAATAGATTCAGGAAAATATAGTTTTGGGCAAAACCTATTTTCTGCCCAAAACTTAAATTTTCACAAAAAGAACCACTCTGAAAAAAACTGTATAAGTGTTTATCTGTATTGTCTCAGCCAAAACCTAGGTTTTGATAGTTAAAAGTTATTCTAGAAAAGTTTAAGGTGTGTCTGCTTTGATTCTAGGTTTCAGAAACTGTTGCCAAACAGGCACTTAGAACTTTATAAACACTAAAAGTGTTCTCAAACCAACATTATTCATGTAATTGTGATGGAAAACAGAGAGTGTGCAATGATTATTAAAAATTGCAGCGAGAACAACACCAATTATCGTGGCAAGATTAAGATAGTGCATCAGTAAATTACCATATAAAGTTGATATTAGAATCGGATAGCTGAGAGCCAAATCCAATATACAAAAGGAAGTTAACCATGGACAGCACTATACTCAAAGAAAGAAAAGATAAACGAATGGAATGCAACAACTAGAGTCTACCTTCCAGTTTTCCCAAAACTCTTTTCACTGCTCCAACACATCCCTCACATGTCATAGCAACTTTAAGAACTGTAGTCTGCATCCATATCAAGACAATTCCGGGGTTAAGAGGTAAAAAGGAGAAAATGGTTTTGAAAGCCCCTCTTTCACAGTACGGTGCATTTAGATAGACTTTAAATAAAATGAATGTAGTGAAATAAGTTAAACAAAGAATAAACCAAAAAGGGCCTAAAGATGAAAGATGAATCTATCAACATCCAAACAAGATTACAAAAAAAGAGTCAACCCAATTTGATCTCCACTTGGTGAGGGTGTTGGGGAAAGGAATATACTAGACAGTCTTATCTCTCCTTTTTTGAAGAGAGACTGGTTCGAATTCATAACCTCAAACCTACGACAAACGAGCTTACCGCTAAGCCAAGTCGGCACTTCTAAACATGATTACAGATTAAAAAAATGCTCTCTTGGTCATTATGACTGATTCAAAGTGTAGCGTCTAGTGAAAGTATATCTATGACACAGAGACAAGGCCAATAACTAAAAAGTCCACAAACAGCCCAGGAACAAGCATCATGAATTCATATTCACAGAGAGTATGCATCATCTCATGTAAGTTAAAAGGTAACGGGTTGTTTATCATACAACCAAAACAATAACAAATTGGAAGTTTTGAATCAAAGATAGTACATGCCATTGCCAGATAGGAAGGTGGTTGTAACAAACAGCGAAGAAGCAGCAGCTACTAAGATAATCAATAGAAACTTGTTCTAATCGAAGGGCTCCCGAGAAATCAAGTCTAATTAATTACCAAAGCTGACGACAGAATTGAAAAAAAATAACAAAAAAAGGAGGAACAAATCAAATCAGATAGACATAGGCCCATTAAAAATTCCAAGGCAAAAAAATCAAATCTTGAAGGTAGTAAGATTTGCTTGAGGAGCATAGAATATTCAGTTCAGCTCAGGCACAAAAGAGTGGATGATGATGCAGCGAAATAGAAGCAGAAAAGAATAAAATAGAAAAAGAGAAATGAAAGGGAGGATGGGTTAGAGGAAATTACCTGAGACATGGGTATAGGAATAGGAAGTGTAGATGTGAAGTAAGGTAAGGGGAAGAATGTGATGACAAACTTGGATAAAGGGGGAATAATAGTATAGTAGGACTAGGAGTACTGTATTATATTATGTATGGGAATGAATGAATTTATAGGAGGAAGCTGCGAAGGTCTATGAAAGATGAGGACAAGGATGATGAGGTCGGATTCGATGGGCCTATTTTATCGTCTCCCGGCCTAAACCGTCATCCAATACGTTGTTGTAACTTGTAAGTTGCAACAATTGCCATAAACTACTAAACAAACATTAATCTATCACAAAAGCCTTAACTATTCTTGTTTATTTTTTGTTTGATTTGACTTCCCTTTTACTCGTATTTCTCAACAAAATTACATTAGGTCATGCTGTCTCATTTTTTTATAATTATACATACATATGTGAATTAACATACACATAATATATATTTTGTAATAGATAAGTTGGATCAATCCGGGAAAATTAAAACAATTACATCCTCAAAATTTTAAATAAGATCTTCTAATCTAAAATTTTCTTTTTATCTCTATTTTTTATAACAAACTTCAAGACATGGTGCAATCCATCAAAGATTGCCTATCCTACTTCACTTAATCTGCTATGAACTTAAAGACTTTTAGAAAATGACATCAAATCTTGTCCCAACTCCGGTGCATGATTGTCAATCTATCAGCAACTCTATTCAACTCCCTTAGACACCAACTAATACTGTTTTCTAAGCTAAACTGTTTTCGTCATAATTGAACACTAGCCTTCCTCCATAAACTCCAGCTAATTTAAAGTTTAGACCAGCTCCAACCTCCAAGCAATCAGAGTCTACTATCAAGTGTCTAACATGAAGACCCCAACTCCACCTCAAACCTATAAGAATACCTCATTTCTTAACATAAACAATATAGACATTATTGGCCCTAAATACCCCTACTCAAAAGAAGTATGTATTTGCCATTCCATTATCCTAATTCTATTGTCTTTAAACTACACTTCCCCATTAAGCTCGGTTAATAGCTCTGTACCTATATTTCATTTTAACAATAACAACATTGATAACTTCACATAAATAGAAGTGCTTGCAAAGCTGAGGAGTACTAGTTTATATATATATATATATATATATAATTGAAAAGCGAATGTCCTACTTATATACTCACAAACACACATTCCTGGTCGATGTGGGACTAAGAGATCCCACGAGGACCCCCCAGTATGGCGCAAGCGCCACCCACACCAACATACGCAAGGCAAAGCTGAGGAGTACTAGTTTTTATATATATATATATATATATATATATATATATATATATATAAAACTGAAAAGCGAATATCCTACTTATATACTCACACACACACATTCCTGGTCGATGTGGGACTAAGAGATCCCACAAGGACCCCCCAGTACGGCGCAAGCGCCACCCACACCAGGAGTACTAGTTTATATATATATATATATATATATATATATATAACTGAAAAGCGAATGTCCTACTTATATACTCACACACACACACATTCCTGGTCGATGTGGGACTAAGAGATCCCACAAGGACCCCCCAGTACGGCGCAAGCGCCACCCACACCAACATACGCAAGGCACATGCCATTTTTTTAACACATTTTTCGGACCAAATACAACAGCAAAACCAACTAACGCGATTGGCAAGCTGAAGTGCGAATGTCCTACTTATATACTCACACACACACATTCCTGGTCGATGTGGGACTAAGAGATCCCACAAGATCCCAAGCTGAATTGCGTTAGTTGGTTTTGCTGTTGTGTTTGGTCCGAAAAATGTGTTTAAAAAAATGTTGGGATGAAGAGTTATATATATATATATAACTTGGTATTGCTAATAGGGGATGAAGAGTTGGCCAAAATCAATATTGTAAGCCGTTAGCATGAATGAAAATGTTGGGATCATGTCTATTTTTTTTTTATCAGAAGGATCATGTCTATTTTAACGTCTTAAAGAAACATCACAAGAAAATTTCTTCGGGGAAAAAAAAATCCCTACAGGTTTCTAATCAACACATCATTCAAATGTGTTGGGCATAAATGCATAATGTTCCTTTCCAACAATTTATTGTAAATGTGTTGGGCATTATGTTCCTTTCCACCAATTTATTGTGGATTCATCCACATAAATCCACAATGCAATGTAGGCCGAAATGTAACAAAAAACCCAATCTCATGAATCATGATAAAAAAACGTGACCCTCTTCCCCAAAAAAAAAAGAAAGCTTAATCAAAACTTAACTACTCAAATTAGTAGTAACATTTACTACAATCAGACATAGAAACCCTTTGTCCATAAAAAAATAAAATAAAAATCAGACATACGAAACCAGAAGTTGCATACACGAGAGGGAAACAACGAAGACTCCCAAATCCAAATCGGAGAAGAAACACTCACAACACAATCCATTCACATACATAATACATTGACGTGAAGCCAAATCCAAAGCCACACCTCAAAAACAATCTGATCTCCCACACTTCATCGCACACATCATCAATTCAACATTTCAACATTACTATAGTATTACCAGTGAGTGTCTCACCTTTTCCCCCTTACATTCAAACAAAAAACTAAAGCTTAATTCAAAATTCCTTCCATTTGATGCATACATCTCTAAATTACACCAATCATCTTCCTTAACCATGAGAGTACTACCGCCCTCGCCGGCGGCGACCCACTCCGACGGCCACCGCGACGCGGAGACGCTCTTCCGAGCGAAGCCGATCGCGGAGATCCGAAATGCGGAGGCGATCACGAGGAAGCAGATCGAAGACAAGAAAGAGGAGCTTCGTCAGCTCGTCGGAAATCGATACCGTGACCTAATTGACTCCGCCGATTCCATCGTCCTCATGAAAAACTCTTCCCAATCCATCTCCTCCAATATCTCTTCCATTCACTCCTCCATTCGATCGCTCTCGCTTACGCAATCGCAGTCTGCATCTCCGTCGCGATTCTCCGCCACGCGCACGTGGACGTACGATATCGCGTCGCGCGTGAAGTATCTGATCGATACGCCGGAGAATATTTGGGGGTGTTTGGATGAGGGCATGTTTTTGGAGGCTGCTTCGCGATATGTGAGGGCAAAACAGGCACATTATAGATTATTTGTTGATGATGATGGTGATAGTGTGGATAAGAAGAAGGTTTTGTTGAATTTTCCTATTCTTCAGCATCAGTGGCAGATTGTGGAGAGTTTTAGGGCTCAGATCTCTCAGAGGAGTAGGGATAGGCTGTTCGATCGAGGCCTTACGATTGCGGCTTATGCGGATGCATTGGCTGCTGTGGCTGTGATTGATGAGATTGAGCCGAGGCAGGTGTTGGATTTGTTTTTGGAGTCGAGGAAGTCGTGGATTTCGCGGATATTGGCGGAATGTGATGCTGCTGGTGAGGATTCAGCTTCATTTGTTGTGGTTTCTGTGTTTTGTGATGTGTTGGGTATAATTCAGGTCAGTGTTGGTCAGGTGGGTGAGTTGTTTTTGCAAGTGATGACTGATTTGCCGCTTTTTTATAAAGTTATTTTGGGTTCGCCTCCTGCTTCTCATTTGTTTGGTGGAATATCCAATCCTGATGAGGAGGTGAAGCTCTGGAAATTATTTAGAGATAAACTGGAGTCCATTATGGTGATTCTTGATAAGGAATATATTGCTAGTACTTGTAAAACCTGGTTGAGGGAATGTGCTAAAGAGATGGTGAACAGGATAAACGGAAGGTTTTTGATTGATGCCATTGGGAGTGGCCATGAACTGGCTTTGGCTGAGAAGTCGATTAGGGAGACAATGGAGAGTAAGCAAGTGCTGGAAGGTAGTATGGAATGGCTTAGGACTGTTTTTGGGTCTGAGATTGAGTTGCCTTGGAATAGGATACGGGAACTCGTTTTGGAAGATGATTCGGATCTATGGGATGAGATCTTTGAGGACGTTTTTCTTGGTAGGATGAAGGCGATCATTGACCTGCGATTTAGGGAACTCGCTGGCACTGTTGACTTGCTTAAATTGCTAGATGCAGCTGGGGATAACACTTCTGCTAAGCAGAATGATCTTCAGGGTTACTTGAACAGGCCATCAACAATTGGTGGGGTTTGGTTTTTAGAATCTAATGCCAGAAAGACTGCATCTAAAGTGCATCCTGAAGAGAATGAATTTCAAACATGTCTAAATGCCTATTTCGGCCCTGAAGTTAGTCAAATAAGAGAATCAGTTGATATGTCTTGTCGGGAGATTCTCGAGGATATGTTGAGTTTCTTGGAGTCTCCGAAGGCATCTCAAAGATTGAAGGATCTGGCGTCCTATCTGCAGAGTAAGTGTTATGAAAGCATGTCTGCTATATTAATGGAAGTGAAAAGTGAGCTAGATAAACTGTACGCTATAATGGAGCGAGGCGATAAAGATGTTCCTGCAGCTCTTACCGTTGAAAGATCCCTTTTCATTGGCCGACTATTGTTTGCTTTGCAAATCCACTCTAAACATGTGCCCCTGATACTTGGATCTCCTAGATCATGGGCGAATGGTACTACATCTGCTCTGGGAAAAATGCCGTCTGTGATGAAGCAATCTACGTTTGGAACTGATTCTCCTGCCTCTGATACATCTGGAAGACACAGCCCCTTTGGCACTAAAAGACAACATTCTCTTGCTGCAGCTGCTTTGTTTGGGGCAAGAGAAAGTGCAAGCCCACACATGGAAGAATTGGGCAAGGTTATGGGAGATCTTTGCATTAGAGCCTACAGCCTGTGGATTACATGGCAATGTGATGAGCTTTCAGTTATTGTCTCACAGGGTCTTAAACAAGATGATGCCTTATCTATGAGTACTCCCTGGAGAGTAAGTGCTGTCTTCTGATTTTTCCTCTTCTTTTTCGTGGTTTCTTGAATATTTTGTAATTCTAAGCATGTTTGAACTTATGGTTTTGTTGTATGCAACATTCTCTTATGCCTGTAAACTTTTAGAAAACCATTCTTTTTGACTGGTATAGGGAAGAAATATGGTTTTGGTCGAGGTTAAGGAATAAGGATACTTAGGCTGCTAGCACCTTCAAAGCTGTGTCACCTCTATAATGGAGGCAATAACTGGGTCTATGAACTAATGCAATATGAGTGGAATTAAGTGTGAAGAAAAGAGCCTGGATAGTTTTTCTTTTTTTCTTTTTGGAAGTGGGTGTGTGGGGTAAAAGAGTGAGAAATTTGATTGCACTACGCAAGATTCTAAGATCATTTGTTTTGTCCATGTTCACTATCATTAGTTGAGCCACCTTTGGTGCCAGGTCTTGCTCATTTGTTGTAGTCCGATCAATCTTTGCTTCCAGGTCTTGCCCTTTTGTTTAGTCTATGCATGAGATTGATTGCCATAACTCCTCTATTTCTACCATGATTTCCTTTCTAGCCTTTGTTGGAGCACTCTAGAAAATGGGATTGTGTCTCTGATGCCATCTTTGCTTGAGTTGCGGTATGATATTAGAATGATAATAGCTCGTGAAGAGAGATATGGATGATGCTTTGCATGATTTCTGTTTATAGCTGACTGACCTTATATTTATTTTTATGCATTAGTTGTGGGGTTTGATCGTTCTGTAAAGCACAATGAAAATGCTTTAGTTGTAACTGCTTGCAAGATATTTTGTTTTGCAACTGAAATATACAAGTGTTGTGGGGTTTTGAATATTTAACCTCACATTCTACCCTTTTCTTGATGTTCTTGGAGGTTACACCAAGCATGAGTGATGTGACTTAGTCAGCATGATTCTCAATTATTGATTGTTGTTCTCTCTAAATGATACTTCTACCAGTCATATGCTACAAGGCATTATACCTTCAAAATGTAGTGTAAGCTTTGTACCACATCTCACATTTCCCTGCTGGAATTGCTAGTGGTGTGATAAGTTTTAATTGGCATGATATTATTTCTTTGTTGTCAACATACTATTCTGAATTATTTTCTTACTTGTTTACCTACTGCTTTCAATCAAAATCTTGTGATCCGTATTCTAGAAGTTAGCTCATCTTTTGTATGCCCACACAGGGATGGGAAAATATCGTTGTCAAGCAAGAGAATTCTAATGAAAATGAATCCGAGATGAAAATATCTCTTCCATCAATGCCTTCTCTATATATAATCTCATTTCTATTCCAAGCTTCTGAAGAAGTTCATCGAGTTGGGGGTCATGTTCTTGACAAGAAGATTTTGCAAAAGCTGGCGTCTGGACTGTTGGAAAAGGTACAGTTTTTTATGGATGGGTTTAGCATCCTAATCTCAAGCTGCTGAAGTGTCTTTCTTTTATTTTCCTCGCCGTCCTTTTGATTTCCTAATATGTGTACTTGAACATTGATTATCTGGTTTTTTTGTCGTCTTTGCGAAAAAACAAGCTTTATTTTAATGAGAGAGAATTGGGAGGAGAATGCAGTAGAGAATGAAGCAGCAAAATAAGAATAAAAATGGAGAGTGAAATGTATAGAAAACGAAAGAGCGTAGAAGAACCAAGAACGTGAAATGCTGCACAAGCCTTATTTATCTCAACTATTACAAAACTGTAAAAGAGTCTCCATTGAAAATTATCAGCAGAAAAGCAAAGGGAAGCAAGAGATAAAACTGTCATAAATTATAGTCATAAAAACCTATGAACTATTTGTCTTCTCTTCAATGTAAGAAGTGTCATTTGGCTTTGCCATTTTGTTGACTTAATTTTTGGCATTTAAGAACAATTCTAACCAGTGGCTCATCATGTTACTAAGATGGTCCAGTCATATGACTATGCATGTCTTTGTTTTCTCATGTGCACGTACATCCTCACTGACTATTTTATCATACAGATTATTGGAATCTTTGAGGATTCTCTTATCACGAAAGGGGGTAGTGATCTCGGATTGTCAGAAAAAGGAGTTTTGCAGGTTCTGTTAGATGTCAAATTTGCCACTGATGTTCTCTCTGGGGGTGATTCAAGTTCAATTGGGGAATTATCTGGCAACCAGAAGCCAAGGTTACATGCCAGAAGGAAGCAGGATCAAAAAATGACGACCTCTGTTATTAGAGAACGTTGTGATCAGTTGTTAAAACATCTTTCTCAGAGACTAGATCCCATAGACTGGCTCACGTAAGTTTTATTCTTTCATTTATTGATTTCATTGTCCCATAGCTTGTTGAAATGCAGAAGGATATAAATATAGATTATAGAGGCAGGCTTCATGCAACAAGTTACAATTACAAACAAGAATAAGTAAAAGGATATAAATGGAATTAGGTGACAAATGAATTTTGCTTTTATATATCACTGGACTCCAGAGTGTAAGGGTGAAATAGAAAAAAAAATGTGTACTCATGAAATTGTTTGAAATCGAAGTAGTGCATCAATCATTTTAACTGCCTGCAGGCTGTTTGCTGATCTTAGCCCTTGTTTTTCTATCTGGTCAAAATAATGCTCTTTGTTGTCATAGAAAATTTGTCTTATGATGTACTACCTCCGGTCCCAAAATATAAGACGTAATTGACTTTTTTTTGGAGAGATTAAGGTTGCAAAATAGGTTATTAAATCATGACATATTTGATATCTTTTTAGATTATCCATTAGCTTATAGGTAAAATAAGCTAGTGTAAGGGAAAAAATTAGGTAAATCAATTTATAATTAACTTATTTTGCTTTTTTTTTAGGATTTTTCAAAAAAGTCAACTAGGTCTTATATTTAGGACCGGAGGGAGTATTATTTATGCACTGGTTAAATTAGTGCCTGGGTTTTTTTTGTGATTTCATCTTCCTAATATTGTAGTAACTTGTATGCTGTCCTCTTCTTGTGAACATTTCAGTGCCTCTTTCTAGTGATCTAGTGATGATTTTATATAACATAATCTGTCTATAGGTTTGAGCCATATCTTTGGGAGAATGAGAAGCAGTCATACCTACGTCATGCAGTCCTCTTTGGATTTTTTGTGCAACTCAATCGAATGTACACTGATACTGTTCAGAAACTGCCTACTAATTCAGAGTCTAACATTCTGAGGTGCTCTACAGTACCTCGATTCAAATATCTTCCCATCAGGTAAGTTTGAATTTATGACATCTTTTCTTTTGCCAGTCATCTCCTAATGCAGGGCCATTTGGATTCCTCTCTTGCAATCATTTTATTTTTAATGTACCCAATTATTTGATCCATATGATAAAGACTGGCCAGAATTTTATGTTGGCTGTTTGTTGAGGGCCTATCACAACCATCCTCCTTTACCCTCACTTGAGAAAAACTTAAACAACTTTACATGATGGGATAAGGCTCTTTATCACTGTTGTATCCAATTCATTCAGTACCTTTTCTTTTGCTAATGAACCTGTTTCAAACGTGAATTCTTACTTATAAACTGTTGTCTTGACACATCCAGTGCTCCGGCATTGTCTTCTAGAGGGACAAAAAAGACGTTTGCTCCATCATCAAATGAACATTCTTCAAGAAGTTCCTGGAACTCTCTTACAAATGGTGACCTTTCTCAGAAGATGAATTTGGATGACAACTCAAGTCTCGGAGTAGCAGCTCCATTTTTGAAGTCATTTATGCAAGTATGTCCTTACCCAAATTTTCTCATGGAGCTACATGTCATTGTGGCCTGATACATGATTCCATGGATGCTTTTGTTAAGAAATTAAAAGCACAGATGCTTGATTTCTTTCTATGTTTGGCTTTAGTTCACTTTTTTAGCCAAGGTTCAAATTCAAAATTTATTTTACTGTAGAAAGGCAACACAATCCTGTGCAATCTTGTTTGTCTTCTCATTTTGAAAATTGAGCTTTCAAACTGTTGCATTGGGAAAATATATTAGATTAATAAGTTTAACACTTTTAAAGAGCTGGTGGATTACAAGGTCTTAAATAATTAATTAAAGATAATTAAAAATGGCGACAAGATTCTGATAATTGATGAGCTCAATGAAGCTTCTACGTTATTGACAATCTCTTGATTCCTGTTCCTTCCGGCATAAGTTTTAGATTGTATAGACTTATAGTATATCAAACTATTGGTTCTTTGTGCTATAAAAGCTGCAAGTGAGAATCTTAAAAGTAACTGAACATATGATGAATAGCATTCATATTAATGATAGACTCATGATCATAGACTTGCATTCACCATCATGCAAATGTTTTACTTTTTGTTTTGGAACTTGATTTTGAATATGCTGGCAGCTTGACATAGTTTTTAAGGTAGTTGATTTTGACTTTTATTTTTGTTATGTTTCTATATTTGTTCTAGGTTGGAAGTAGGTTTGGGGAGAGTACTTTGAAATTGGGATCCATACTGACTGATGGACAAGTGGGCATTTTCAAGGATAAATCAACAAGTGCAATGTCATTTGGTGATATTCTACCTGCCCAGGCTGCTGGTCTTCTTTCATCTTTTACAGCTCCCAGATCAGATTATTGACTTTCTGATTAATGCAAGACACTTTTGGCTTTTAAATGAAAGAATGTTGTTTGCGGCTCCAGATGGTAAACATCTGAACCAAAGAAGCCAGTGAACTGTGTGGGTCGAGGTATTTCATGTTAATAGGTTAAGGATCTTTTGTCTTGGAAACCACTGTGAATGGTGACAACCTTTGGAACTACAATCGCGAGGGAGTTGGCAAAGTAACAGATTTTTTAAGAGCACTAAGTGATATTCATGGCATTGATTTTGTTCGTGTCATTAGGTTCTAGGCTGCTTAAACAGGCCTACACAAATGTTTTAAATGAGGGGCTATTATTAATGGCCACTGTTCTTCTTCACTTTCATAGTTAAAAAGTTATAGAAAATTATAATGTAATTTTTGTTATAGTGTTCTATGAAATCATGTGTAGTTGTAATTTTTGGGTTCTTTGACTTTATTGTATGGAGGTTTTGTAATTTCAATAAAATTGTCTCCTATTATTTGTTTCTCTTTTTGTTTTTCTTTTTTGAATTAGAGACAACTTACAGAGAATCTTTTATAGCACACTATAACGCCATTAGTTTTTTTGTTTCTTCATAATATAAGGATTTAAACCAATTGTTATGTTAAAAAGTGTTGACCATATATTCCAACCGCGAGCTTAGATTATACTCCCTCCGGTCCTAAATATAAGACCTAATTGATTTTTTTGAAAAATCCAAAAAAACAGCAAAATAAGTTAATTATAAATTGATTTACCTAATTTTTTCCTTTAAACTAGTTTATTTTACTTATAAACTAATGGATAATCTAAAAATATATCAAATATGTCATCATTTAATAGACCATTTTGCAATCTTAACTTCTCCAAAAAAAAGTTATCTAGATCCTATATTTAGGACCGGAGGTAGTATAACTGATACTCGTTTACAGATAAAATTACCTTTATAGATTAATTGGCATATGTCCAGAGATAGTAGACGAGATTATTTTTTATATTAAAATAGACATGATATAATATAATGTAAGATTTTTCGTTAAAAAATAGAGTGCTAATTTTTATCTATGTCTGGTAAAGCAAAACTTTCTATATGATTTTTGTCCTTCGTCGGTCGTGCTGGGAATAGTGTGATATGTTTTGTTTTCAGGTTATTAGATTTTATTCTAACAAAATCGTCCATTTCTATCTTCTATTGATAATGACAAAAAATTCTTCCAAATCTTGAAATCTTAAATTAATCATTTTGAGTTGTTGATTATTGTTATTGTCTGAAATTGTTGATGCGCTTATACAGTAAAAAGTTTTTCCTTTTCTTTTTTTACCAACATTTTTCCCTTTCTATTTTAAACAGAAATAAAAAAGAAAATATATTTTTGTCTGATAATTTGATTTTAAAATAGTTAGATAGGGTTAATCTTGACATAAGATCTCCCTCCTATTAATATAATCTCCTACAATTAGAAACACGTGCAGATGTTGGGAAAACGAAACACACTATTCCTGTTGGGATTTCAGACACTGTTGGGATATACTATAAGTCTATACAATCTAAAGAAATAGTGTGTTTCGCATGGTGAATATTTCAGACAAATATATGTACCTAAGGAAATAAAACATTTAATAATAACAATGTAAACCTTATCTCATTCAAATGGGGTCGGCTACATGGATCACACTACGCCATTTAGCTCTGTCCCTAGTCATTCCTGAAGATAAACTTTTTGTTGGAAATATTGAGTGGGTGTGTCATAGGAACAAGTCTCAAATTGTTTGGGATTATGTAGTCCAAATTATAAGTGAGTTTGGATTACTATATGAGTCAAGAGGAGGAAAGAACTTGCATAAGAAAAAACCACTAGGTGAAAATCCGGCTAATATTCTTCACTCTTTTTATGCAAGTTAAATGCGGATTGAACACTTTATATATTGTAGGCATTTTGCAAATTTATAAATTGATTGAGCTTATTCAAATATGTCATTTTAGTGTACAGTTTTGAATTTCATAAAAGACATTCTTATGAGACTTTAATAGCTTTTATCATGGATAAATACTATGGGCATTTAATTTTATATAAACTGATTCTTTACTACAATTTAATAGGTTTAAAGGCTATATTATTATTGTCTTCAATTGTCTTCAAATGCTCAACGTCATTTCCATTAAACATTTTTTAATGGTTCTTTATGTTGAATAAAACTGATCATACATGGTGATGCTTGAGACTTTTGAAATTCGGCTTTGTGAGACCTATATAAAGTGTTCATATTATATGGTGCTAGGGTGAAGAAGCATTTTTCCTTCTCCTCTTGAATAGTATATGCCTTATCAAGTAAATTATCTTTTATAGTTCTGTTTCCCTGTATATGTTACAGGAAGGGTTCGTTTAATCCTGGGGAGCACCATGACTTCTTTTGCCGGTAGTCGCGGAATAGCTCTTAAGGACAGTGTCCTTGAGGACGCGACTCGAACTGTGTTTTCATTTTTGTAGGTACTGTTGATGACTGGATATGTTAGCATCGGAGAAGAGCTAGAAGATATCCATTGAATTATTTGAAGATTTTGGAGCAAACGCCAACAATCTTAAGAGCTACTTCCGGCATAAATTGCTGTGGCATTCTTTAGAGGAAGATTCACTGAAACAGGAGACATCTAAATTTTATTTGTGTTACTTTTATATTTTCCTATTGTGTAGGAATTATATAATTGATCTTATATCTCTATTTTTGTCTATGTCCAGAACATTTTTGAGATATAATATTGAAATTGGAGAAAGAAAAAGACTTCTAATCTCTATGGCAGATTTGAGACGTAGAAGCACAATCCTCTAAAGAGTTAGAGATGATCTTATCTAAGAATTCAGGCTTATATCTTGTTTGTTTCTCTGGGAACAAATTTAATCCTCATTCCTGTGGGGGAATTGAGATGAAAAGTTATAAACCTCTAGAACTTTTAGTGACTAGAGATGATTTGATGTAAGAATTGAGTATTACATATGTTTTGTCTCCCTTTAGGGGCAAATTTTTGAGATTTTGTAGGCTACTCATTCCTGTGTGAAATTGAGGAACCATGTGTAAAACCTCTATGTTAATACTAGAGATGATATAAGAATTGAGTTTTAACTCAAAGAGATAGCTGAGTACAATTACCTTGTGAGGTATGTGAACTCAATGAAAATATGTATTGAGGTGTTGAGTCCAAACTTGCATTGTGAACAAAACCATATTGTAAGGCATGAGTCATATGCTTATATATATGATGGCTATTGTGGTAAATAGCTGGACTTGTTTTATACCTCTAAATGACTGCTTGAATTTGGACAAAATGTGCATCAACACCACAATAGCATGAAACTGTTAATTAGCGGGTGAATACACAAAAAGGAACATTGATTTCTGGCCACAAAAGCATGCTGGAAGCATAAGTATGGTAAACCCCTTGGCCTTTACTCATTGCTTGATTAAATTCTGGAAAATGTCATTTATTGTTTGAAATGCACAATTTAGGGCATGTGAGAAGTCATGATTGATCTGTTTGATATACACTAAATCAAAATGATTAGATTGTTTTTAAAACTTTTGAGAGATAAAAGTTGAATTTTGGTTTTGGAATTAAAATCAGGAGATTTACATATAGATGAGAAATTGCGATGTTTGTCACTAACTTAGTCATCTGACGTTGGTAATTTCACATTCAAATTTGGGCTTAATTATAGTAGTAAATGAGTATAATGTCAGGGATGTTGTCAGGTTTGTATTGTGGATCTCTATAGATATATGTAATAAATTTGCTTGACTATGTGGTTATTTAAATTTATAGAAAACTACACTGGTTAAAGCAAAACTATATGACACACCATCATAGACGAGAAAATGAAAGTTTGAAAAAGGAAATTATTTTATGCCTAGAGTAAAATAATATGTCATTATCAAATCATAATGGGCATTTATATATAGTGTGAAAACATTATATCTGATTTGCAATAATTTTATTGGTTTTAACTTTTAAGGCTTGTGAATTGTTGAAAACGGTTGAATATTTCCAAATCAAGTTTTTTTTTTCTTCACAATAGCATAGAATTGCGTATAAGTGAAGATTGAAGTTAATGAAAATTTTTGCAGTGTCTGAATAATGTATACAACAAATAAATGGATTGGTATTATAATGAATTTCTGTTATCAATTATTAGTACCAGTGATGTGTAAAATCATATGGCATTGTGAAAGCTTTATGATTTATATATAAGGTGTTATACTGTTGTACTATTTAAATTTTGAATTGTATGATAGTTTAAAATATATTCATGTGTCTATAAATGGTAAAGACTCGTTTCATATAACTCATTTTTATGAGGTGTTTTGAATGACTTTGTTTGAGCAGAAATAAAGTCAAAATTATTAAATGTGATGAAAAGCATTGGTTGCTTGTTAGGAAGACAATATAATTATTATTATTTTCTGTGACTGTGATAGTGTTTAAATATAATCTCAATGTAATCTTTGGATTAATGGTTTTCCTGTGGAATTATATTTAACACATATCATGCGACAAATTGTAATTTCCTAATTACTAAATATTGTTGATGTATTTAGTACTATGTATGCCTAAAATGTGGATGTACTTTGAAATATGTTTGAGATTAAGTTGTTACAAACTTTTTAGTAAAAATATTGGAGAATATCCGACATTTGTTGTCGATGAGTTGTGATTGTCAAATGACAATAACCATTGTTAAAAATAACAATGATGTGAAAATATTTTGAGATATTTCAAAGTGTGGGGGTGCCTTACATTTAAGATACAGTATGCTCAATTATTGCTTTTTACTAACACTTTGTTTAAAGTGATTTGGGTGTGCACAAATTCTTGAGAATTTGATGCATTATTGGATTAAGATGAATCCATGAGATATAGCTTATGCTGTATAAAAATTGAGCATATAGAAAACTCTCGTGAGGAGGGTAGATACCATAAATGATATGGTGTACAGTGGATTCCTGTTGTATATATTGAGATACGCAGAAGTTAAATGAGAAAATTCACTAGTTTCCAAATAAAGTAATTTGGACTAAATCCAGCACATAGTGTTGATGAATTATATGCCAAGTTTCTAAATACATGAGATATTTGGAACTGTGGGGGCATAGGGTAGATACCATAAATGATATGGTGTACAGTGGATTCCTGTTGTATATATTGAGATACGCAGAAGTTAAATGAGAAAATTCACTAGTTTCCAAATAAAGTAATTTGGACTAAATCCAGCACATAGTGTTGATGAATTATATGCCAAGTTTCTAAATACATGAGATATTTGGAACTGTGGGGGCATAAATTATAAATTTTGCCTTTTAAAATTTATAGACCAAATGGCTATAAAATAGCAAATAATTTAATTGGTGATAAGCCAACATTTAATGTTGATGAGTTGTGATTGCTAAAAGGCAATAACCATTATAAGGAAAAATAATGGTATATTTGAAAATCTTTTGAGATATAATATAAATAAGCATGCTTGAAATTGTGGAGATATCTCAATTGATTTTGTGGGGTCAACAATTGACCTATCGGCCGTTAACTAAACCTCGAGATGAAATAATTAGTCGAGGGGAATGTGACTAAAGCCAACCTGAAATTGACAAGCGATGGCAACCCAACCTCTGTGATTGGTGATCCCATGAAGGTGGTTCAATGGGTAAGAACAAGTCGTGCGTCAATTCTGCTAGCACTTGCTGAATAATTTATTAGTCCATTCCTATGACCCGAAAAGTGCTAGATTGCATTTTTGGTGAGGGTTGAGTATAAACTCTTAATGATTTCATAATCTACGGGATGATGTGCTCATTGCAGGCACATTTAATGAAATCACCTCTACGAATGTCGGAGTGGGGCCGCTCCTATGAGATCGTGGCGAAATCTCTAGAGCATTCGTTATGCACTGGGCACGCTCATGGCCGTTTTAATGGGCAAAAACGCGTTAACATTGGAAATGTGGGGGTATAATCTGGCTCATAATACCTCTGGTATACACCAAGAGTTGTGGGTTCATAGTCCATAGGACCACTCACTTCTCTGTGTATCAAGTATTATCGGTCTAGGTCTAGTTCATAGTCCCTAGGACCACTAGATACAATGATTATACTCATGTGTACTTAGTTAAGGCGTTCCTTATGACACATGTGGGGGATTGTTGGAAATATTGAGTGGGTGTGTCATAGGAACAAGTCTCAAATTGTTTGGGATTATGTAGTCCAAATTATAAGTGAGTTTGGATTACTATATGAGTCAAGAGGAGGAAAGAACTTGCATAAGAAAAAACCACTAGGTGAAAATCCGGCTAATATTCTTCACTCTTTTTATGCAAGTTAAATGCGGATTGAACACTTTATATATTGTAGGCATTTTGCAAATTTATAAATTGATTGAGCTTATTCAAATATGTCATTTTAGTGTACAGTTTTGAATTTCATAAAAGACATTCTTATGAGACTTTAATAGCTTTTATCATGGATAAATACTATGGGCATTTAATTTTATATAAACTGATTCTTTACTACAATTTAATAGGTTTAAAGGCTATATTATTATTGTCTTCAATTGTCTTCAAATGCTCAACGTCATTTCCATTAAACATTTTTTAATGGTTCTTTATGTTGAATAAAACTGATCATACATGGTGATGCTTGAGACTTTTGAAATTCGGCTTTGTGAGACCTATATAAAGTGTTCATATTATATGGTGCTAGGGTGAAGAAGCATTTTTCCTTCTCCTCTTGAATAGTATATGCCTTATCAAGTAAATTATCTTCTATAGTTCTGTTTCCCTGTATATGTTACAGGAAGGGTTCGTTTAATCCTGGGGAGCACCATGACTTCTTTTGCCGGTAGTCGCGGAATAGCTCTTAAGGACAGTGTCCTTGAGGACGCGACTCGAACTGTGTTTTCATTTTTGTAGGTACTGTTGATGACTGGATATGTTAGCATCGGAGAAGAGCTAGAAGATATCCATTGAATTATTTGAAGATTTTGGAGCAAACGCCAACACTTTTCACAACCATATCCCTTTGAATAACTTCATCAAGTTTTTGGTCTTCCTCTATTTCTTATATACGGCTCCCTTACCATCTGTTCCACTATTCTTACTGGCTCATCCAATTCTCTTCTTTGAACATGCTCATACCACCTTAAACGATATTCTCTCATTTTCTCTGAAATTGGTGCTACCCCAACTCTTTCACGAATGTGATCATTACGAATCCTATCTTTTAGTGTATACTCACTCATCCATCTCAACATTTTCATCTCTGTCACATTCATCTTATGTTCTTGTTGTTTTTTAATTGCCCAGCATTCACTATCATATGACAATGCTGGTTTAATAGCTGTTCGATAGAATTCTCCTTTTACTATAGTTTGAACCATTCGATCACAAATAACCCCAAAAGCTTTTCTCCATTTGCACCAACCAGCCTGAATTCTATTATTGACATCTTCATCTACCTCACAATCCTCTTGTATAACTGATCCCAAATATTTAAACTTATCCACTTGACGTATAACATGTTCTCCTAATACAGTTTCTATGTCCTCATGAGTTTGTTTATTGCCAAAACTACAGCACATATATTCCGTTTTACTCCTACTTATTCTAAAGCCTTTCGACTTTAGAGTCGTCCTCCATAACTCTAACTTCCAATTAATTTCATCTTTTGAATTCCCTAAAATTATTATATCATCCGCAAAAAACATGCACTTAGGAATTTCTTCTTGTATACTTTCAGTCACAGCATCCATAACAAGATTAAAGAAATACGGACTCAATGTCGAACCTTGATGTAAACCAATTCTTATTGGAAAATCAATTGTTTCACCTACCGGTGTTCTGACTCTAGTCATTACACCTTCATACATATATTGAATAGCTCTAATATACTCAACTTGTACCTCTTTCTTTTCTAAAATTTTCCAAAGTAAATCTCTTGGCACCCTTCATATGCTTTTTCCAAATCAATAAAAATTATATGCAAGTCTTTTCTAATACTTCTATATCTTTCCATTAAGCCTCTAATTAGATATATTGCTTCTATGGTTGACCTTCCTGGCATAAAACCAAATTGATTTTTCGATATGCTAGTCTCATTACGTAACCTACGCTCAATTACTTTTTCCCACAACTTCATTGTATGACTCATAAGTTTTATTCCTCTATAATTTGCACAATTTTGAATATCTCTTTTATTTTTATAAATAGGTACTAATGTACTCTTCCTCCAATCATCAGGCATTTTCTTAGACCTTAGAATTTCATTAAATAGTTTAGTAAGCCACCACACACCATCTTCTCCTAAACATTTCCATACTTCAATAGGAATACCATCTGGTCCAACAGCTTTTCCCTTAGCCATTTTCTTAAGAGCATCCTCAACTTCACTAAAACTAATCTTAATATTATCTGTAAAACTGTTATTCCTATCACTAATCCCTAAATCATCTATAGTATAATTCAAAGTTTCCACTCTATCATTAAACAAATTATAAAAATAATTCTTCCATCTATCCCTAATAATCTCATCTTTAACTAATACATTACCTTCTTCATCCTTAACACACATTACTTGATCTAAATCTCTTGATTTCTGCTCTTTTATCTTTGATATTCTATACATTTTTTGTTTCCCATCTTTTGTCCCTAATTCTTTATAAAACTCCTCAAAGAAATTAGCTCGAGTTATACTAACAACTTTTTTCGCCTCTTTCTTTGCTAATCTATATTTTACCCAATTTTCCTCACTATCACATATTTGCAAATCCTTAAAACATTGTTTTTTAAATTTAATTTTCTCTTGAACATTATTATTCCACCACCAGGTCTCCTTTTTTCGCCTAATATAACCCTTTGATTCACCTAAAACTTCTTTTGCTATTTTTCTCATCATCATATTTAAAGTTATCCATAAATCATTAGCACATCCTTGTTTATCCCAAATACATTCATTCATCAACCTATTCTTAAAAATTTTCATTTTTTCCCCTGTCAATTGTCACCATCTAATTGTTGGTTGAAGCATTTCTCTCTTCTTCGTTCGATTAAACTTCACACGAACATCTAAAACTAAAGGCCTATGTTGTGTAGTCACATCATCACCTGGAATCACCTTACAGTTTATACACATTATTCTATCCGAATTTCTTACTAAAAAGAAATCAATCTGTGATCTATTGACTCCACTCTTATATGTAATCAAATGTTCTTCCTGTTTCTCAAAACAAGTGTTAACAATTTTAAGATTGTTAGTCATACAGAATTCAATAATAGAATGTCCTTCATTATTTATTGTGCCAAAACCAAAACCACCATGAACTTGTGTGTATTGTCCTGCATCTTTACCAACATGTCCATTAAGATCACCACCAATAAAAATCTTTTCAGTGTTAGGAATTCTTTTAATTATCTTCTCCAATTCGTCCCAAAATTGTTCCTTTATGAACAATTCTTCCCCTATCTGAGGGGCATATGCACTGATTATATTAATTGTATCATCCTCAACTACCATTTTTATCGATAATACTTTATCTCCACTTCTATAAACTTCAACTACATTCTTCTTCCACACTTCATCCACAATTATACCTACATCATTCCTATGATTCACTTTACCAGTATACCAAAGTTTATAACCATCAATATCCTTAGCCTTTTCACCTACCCATTTAGTCTCTTGTAGACATAGAATATTTATTTTCTATCCCTCATCACACATATTACCTCCCAAGCTTTGCCTCTCAAGGTTCCAATATTCCACGTACTAAATCTCATCCTACACTCATTCACTTTCTTCTTTATATATTCCTTCTTCTGTACACTGTTCGTCGATGACATATTGCTAAAATGGTTGTGTGTGTCCATGCTTTAAGATTAGACAAATTTTTACGTTGGCTGCCGAAACCTAATACAACCTACTTTTTTTATCCGGGCTTAGGACCGGCTAAATAAATAGGCAGAGTATTACTCACAACAATAATAATAACACATAAAAATAGCATAAATAATAAAACTAATACAAATAAATCCTAACACTAATAAGAATGAAACTAGCACAAATAATAACAATAAATAAAGAGATAAAACAAATCACAATACAATAAAAAATTAAAACAATATAATAATAATATATAAATAAATAAATAAATAAATAAAATAACAATATATAGTAAAACAAAACAACCACAAAACTGAACAATAAAATAAAACAATAAATTAATAAATATCCTCTGAAAAACCAAATAACAACAAATGTTCAACAACGATATTCAAAGATTAAGATATATATAAGAAAAACAAAAGATTATAATCAAACTTCAAGAAGACCATGTATGTAAAACAAAAGATTTTAGAAGACTATGGAATTTCAATGAAATAACTTAAAGAAAATCAAACTTCAAACCAGGAATTTCTGATATATAAACTGTTACGATAGTAAAACGGCTATGATGCTTGACGTAGTTGATTTCACCAAAAGATGATGAGGAAAATTGTGAGAATGAGAGATTGACGAGGAAGAATATTATAAGAATAAGAGAAAGAAAAGAAAAAAGTATATTTTAGCAATGAAATAAAACAATAAATTAATAATAAATACTATGACAAACACAACAACAATAATGCTCAATATCAATAATAATTAATCAAACCAGAGATTGTTATTGATGGTGTGAAACGTGCTCGTATGAAAATGATTGTGATGAACTTAATGAAAATTCCTCGAAAAATTTTGAGGATGAGAAAGATTATAAGAATTAGAAAATACTTTTATCTGATTTTCATGAGCCTGAACCTAATCATTTGCATGGCAAAGTGCTGATTACACTAGGCCATGTATCAGGCATGGCACAGTTGATGATTATACTACATTCATCAGCTAAATCTCTCAATCTTATAGTATCTCTTTTTCCTTCTTTTATGATCACCATATCCTCTCAAAACCACACGTTTATAAAGCACGCAGTACATATATATAGCTTTTCAGCCTGCAGTATCAAATTAAACTATCTCTCAGAAACATAGCAGCCTTGTTGTGACTTGTTGAAATACCTCTAAATAACGCAACACTGTCTTGTTTACTAATAAAATTCACCTAAATTCCAATAAAGTAGCAACATACAATTTGTCATCATTTCTAGGACTAAATTCTTGTAAAACTTTTAGTGATTCAATTGTTTGTGTGAGAAATCCTTGTACTTGAAATAGGAGAATCGTAAAATAGTTTTTTAATGTTAGCTAGATTTCTTCTTTTAAATATATTTATCTTAATTTTTCATATTTATTTATTAATCGTATACAACTAATGCAGATTTATACCCAAATCCGAAGTCCGAAGATATATACTGCATGCATACAGATAAAAAAAGATTCTACATGCATCAATTATAACCCCCGGATCTAATAATTGGATCCATGTTTACTTTCTCATAAACACCTTATTTACTCATGCCCTTTGTAATGAGATGTAAGTTGGTTGATAAAAAAGGGCATCCTATAATCATTAGTAGATAACTATAACTTTCAAGAGATTTTTAAAGCACACCATGATGGCGTTTGTTGCATGTTTTAACTTTTGCCCTCACACACTCTTTTTTTTTTGTAAGACAGATAGTGCGATTATGTTATATAAAAATACCAATTGAAATTATTTAAAGCCAAATCCCTACTGATGAGTAGTTTCTTACAAGGTGGCGGTTTTGATAAACTATTATGATAACAAATTTATTTTTCTAAAAGATTTAGTATGAGAATATAAAAATCCGTATGAGAATTATAAAAATCCATGTTATTTAAAACTCATAATTCATAACTACGTTATCCATATATATAGCTCAAACAATATATGATGACTTGCTAGAATTTTCATGTTTTAATATTGACCTTAATACCAATTAAGTGATATGTATACATGTGTGCGTGTGTGTGTAAATATATAAATATCTTGATATTGATTTTGAATCATAGCTAGCTAATCAAAATTTTCCATGCATTATATTTAAACCAAGTTGAGACGGAGTTGTATTGTTAAGACCGGTGTTTGATTAATATTCAATCGGCGCGTTAATTTATTAAACTTTAATAGTCAAGCCACAATCATCAGAAGATCGGAGAAGTGCTGATAAAATTATAGTATTTTGATTATATTTTTATTTTTTGGATTAAAAAAGTAAAATAAAAAGAATAATTTAAAAATGTTTTGACAGAAAACATATAGATTTTAATATAAAAAATGACGGTACATATACACTAACGTGAAAGAAAAAGTCTCATGAATTAAAGATTTCATGCACTAACACAAAAATGATGAAATTTTATAATTTAACGAAAAAAATAATATATATATATATGTGTGTGTGTGTGTCTATATATATATATATATATATATATATATATATATATATGCGCGCGCGCGCGCAATGCATTTATTAATAAAGAGGGGATTGCTAATGATTCTGATTATTATGCTCTAATAAGTTTCCTGAGAGAAGTTAAAGTTAGGCTTTTCTAATACTAAAAGAAGTAGTAAGCCTGTATTCGACTGTCATGAACTTTTGGAGAGAAAAAGATGTAGCAAGCTTTCATGTTTTTTCCTAGACAAAAAGATATTAAAAGAAATACATGCATGATTACAAAATTACAATAGCTTTTTAGTAGTGAGAAAAGAAAATTAGAAATTAAACCGTACTACTTTGACAAATGGAATTAAACTTATATTAATTAAATGAGAAGACTTGAGAAGTTATGCAATATCTTTGGCTATGATGTGGTGCACTGTTGGAACCCATGCTGAAAAATCAATCAATCGCTTTGAACTTTCCAAAATTGTAAGATATTTCATGGGGTAACTTAAATAGTGAATCCAAAGAGCTGATCGAAAACAAGCAAAATTGAGGTAAAGACATGGAACAGAATGTTCCAGCCAAGAGAAAGTTTAAAGTGGACTCCCATTATAACTAATGAAGACCTGCGACAATTAATGTGAAGAACGATTAAATTTCCATTTCCTAATAATTAAATTCTATTGATTAGAATTCACTGAAGATAGCGAATTGGAATTGGTAAAATGATGGGGACATAAACTGGATGGGAAAGCCACGGAGGAGAAGGAGATTGCAGATGAAGGGTTTCTGATGTTATGTAAAGATTATTTTCATGTACTAGTGGGTGGTGAAGATATAATTTTGGTAAAAGTGAAAAGCATGAAAGAGTAATAATATATATCTAGTTATATACCTGCTTAGCTTGGGATATGAAAGGGAGTATTATATTACTCATGTACAATTTAAGAGTTAAATATATTTGTTGTTGACGATCTTTTTCTAGTTAATTTAATAGCTAAACAATTATTATTCACTCTACAATGGCATATTTTAACCTAGGTGTAATTCTTTTCTAACATATAGTCAATGGTTTCATAAACATGTAAGGGTCGCAAAAGGAGAGGTTCCCAATCTTCTTCATCAATTTTTCTCTTCATCAATTTTTCTCCAATGCCTTCTCTGTTTCGTTCATTTTACTTTTTCTTCTTTACTATTCCTCTATGCTTTACTTTGAGTTTCTTTTCCTTTGGTCATAACTCTCTCTTCAACCTTTTTTTTTTGGTGAGAGCTCTCACTTCAACTTTTGTTCCATTTGTTCCCGTTCAATCTCTATTACTAACCTTTTCTTTTGGCAAACATACATATATAGCCTTTTATTATTATTTAAACTGGTTGATATCATCAATGTCTCAATACTTTTTTAGTTCTTCACCGGTTATCTTAGTGTTTGATCGGTTCACTTATCATGGTTAGTTACGTCCGTTTCCAGTCCAAACTAATAATAGTTGAATCCGCTGATATTGGACCAATTCATTAAAAAGAAATTGAATTATATAATTTTTATATTTGGTATTTATTTTGTTAACTTAGATTATTATTCTTTTTATGGTCTCAAAAGTTATTTGAACTGTGATAACTCACTTAAAAATGATGAGGAAGAAATAAATAAAGATAGGTGAGATGGTTAATACTTGATAGCTAGGTATAAGGTACGTTGTTGCACTTACGAAATTAAAGACAAGATGCCACCGAATAAGTGAAGTGACGTGAGAAAGGTGGAATCACAGTGTAGTGTGAACAGCAGTTTCATCATATCGTACTACTCTTCTATTTAATTTGTCACCCTCTCATTGGCCCCATCCCATGTACTGTACTGTGTGTGTGTAGCACAGAGAGTTACGAGAGCGAGTGTTATACAGAAAGTAATGTAGAAGTTTCAATGCAAGCGGTAGACTCGGATCATGTCTCCTTCTAAATTTGACTCTTACTCTTTCTCTTTGGCTGTCCACTTATTATTTTCCCTATTTTTTTAATCACACACACACATACATGATACATCACATGGCTGATCCCTACCCTTATGGCCTCCTCCATCTCCACCACCATGCTTATTCGCCGGAGCCGCCGCCACCACCTTCTAGTAATAATAACAACTACAACTTGGTTTTGTCCCATGATGATGAGTTTTCTCCTTCAAATCATCATCAACATGGAGACTTTTCTTCTACAAACCCTACTGCTACTACTTTGACTTCTGCTTCTGCTTTAGTGAGTCATGGCAATACTAGTAATACTACTAGTGCATTCTGTAGCAGCAGCATGAAATCTGGACAAAAGGGGTGGCTTGGATTTGATGATGTTCCCAACAATCGATGGCCAAGACAAGAGACTCTTTTGCTCTTGGAGATCAGATCTCGTCTTGATCCTAAGTTCAGACAGACCAATCACAAAGCCCCTTTGTGGAATCAAATTTCTAGGTATACTACATATATGTATGCATGTATGCATTCCATACGTACTTCTATTTCTAGATATTTTACTGCCTTTTGTTTTTGGTGTAAAATACATCTAAATTGAAGTGATACAATTAAAGACCTCTCCTACCAACCAAGTCCAGTAGCTAGAAAGTGCAGTTTATATGCTTAGATTTCTTGTATTACTATAAGTAGCTGGTTTGATTGTTTGATGATGTTGATGATGATGATGTTTTGCTTTATTTCATCTGGGGTTTCGGAAACTTTCTTTTTTGCCTCAAAGTGGAAGGCCCTAGCTAGCTGGCAACGTAACGAACTTTGTGATTCTGAATTCTTTTTTGCTATGAATTGTCTAGTTTTGTCCAAGAAACTCTACTACCCAATAATAAGTAGTTAGTTGCCTTGTAGGTGCAAAAAAATTAGTTTAATTAGGAGAAAAAGGATTTCTTTGTTTTCCAGTCTTGTGTATATATGAACTTACAATTTTCTTAGCTAGTAATGCATGATAATGGAATTTAGTAAGGGATATTGGATTTTATTTTATAAAAAAAAGCTAACATAAAAGGGCCAGGATAATGATAAAGCTTTGCCATTTTTAATTAGTACTTCATGCATGGATAAATATTTTTAAGGTGTGAGTACATTTTCTTTCTCAAGCTATTGTACTTTGTTTCTCTGAAAAGGTGATGATATGCTTGTCAAATGTCAAATGTTACTCCCTTACACATGTAGCCATGTTGTACCAGATACAAAACTATGCAAGTCTCGAAAATTGTACAATATTTGAGCAATAAATAGTAGTGTTTGTAGTCAAACAATAGTTTAACTTAGAAGCATTAAATATTTTATAAGTGTGTGTGTGTGTGTGTGGTGTAAGGATCTTGTCCTAGTTATTGGTGTAATTATATGTGTGTTTTAGAAAGCGTATAAATAGGCTTTAACTATGATAAATATGTCTACACGTGTGTTTAATTTATAAGGATAATGAGTGAAGAATATGGATACCAAAGAACTGGGAAGAAATGCAAAGAAAAGTTCGAGAATTTGTACAAGTATTACAAGAAGACCAAGGGAGGGAAAGCAGGAAGACAAGATGGGAGACACTACAGATTCTTTCGCCAGCTTGAAGCAATATGTGGAGAATCATCAACAACAACAATGAACATTACTACTACTACTACTACCACTTCTGCTGATAACAATAATAATTATCATCAACCTCCATCAATGACCTTCAAAGATAATAGTGAAGCTCTAATTCATGAAAACATCATCAACAATAACAATTCATCAGATCAGTTGGAAACATCCTCGTCTGAATACAATAATGATGACAATAATAATAATGACATGTCAGCCATGAGCTATATGATGATGAAGAAGCAGAAACAGGTAATGGAGATAGATCAGAAAAAAGAGAGGGTGATGAGAAAGAGCTGGAGGGTTGAGGTTGAAGAAATAGTGGAGTCTCACATGAGGAACATTATAGAGACTCAAGAAGCTTGGATGGAGAAGATGATGAGTGTGGTTGAGAATAAAGAGCTAGAAATGGTGTGTAAGGAAGAAGAGAGGATGAGAGATTCAGTGAGATTTGATCAACAAGTGCGTCAACTATGGGCTAAAGAGAGAGCTTATATTGTAACAAGGGACACTGCATTGATGGAGGTAGTGAAGGAACACTTGGGAGAGGAAGAGCTAACAACAATCGATCATCTTCTTCATCATCAGCCAATGGTTTTTGAAGGATATGAAGAAGAACTACAACAAAGCAGGAACAATATAAAGGTGGAAGGACAGAACTGGAGGTCTCAAATACATATAATCTGAATAGATATGATGTGGAGTGACTTTGAAATAAGACTCCAAGAAAGAGGAGGTGCGTGGAAGTTATTGTAGATGCATATTAAGAAACAATAGCAGGAACTAGAGGTAAAATTATCTGACAGCTGCTTCAGTGTTCTGTCACTGCTCATCAGATCAAAGAGGAAACTTTGTCAAAAATTTCTGTATATGTTAGATGCACCTATGGGATGTATATTTAAATATGGCATGCAACAAGATTTGGATTTCATGCAAAAGAAAAATAATTGTGAAATCATTTCTTATTTACTAGCACATGCTTTCATTGGAGGTAATCATCAGTAACCATGATCAACATATTGTCAATTAGCAGTTAATGTAACCAGCCCATTTTGTTAGAAACATGAATATTTTAATTTTGATGGGAGGCGGAAATCATATTTAAATCATTGACAAAAACTAAATGTAGGGTCAATTTTCCAGCAAAACTTCAAACATCATCTGTTTGTCATGTTGTGAAAGACTAACCTTTTCTGTTAGGCAGGACCCCCATATGTTCAAATTACTTTAATTTGAAAAGTCGTCATATATTAGTTTTGTTTTTTAAGCTTGTTATTGAGTAAATTAAGAGATAAATGTGATATTCGAAACATGACACAAAATCTTCAGTTGTGGAGGGAGTTGACTGATGATGGTGTGTTCTAGTTTTGGGCTTATGAACGCTGTGCTTAGGAATCCAATATTATTTTTGGGTCAGCGTTTTCCCGAGTGTTGGGTTTTAATGGATTTGAAGTTAACACCTTTTAAAATTTCCGAGTGTTTGATGATATAGTTCATAATGAGAAGTTCATTACTCATCTTTGTGATGATGAA
The DNA here is from genome assembly GCA_029929735.1 of Mimosa pudica. Taxonomy (NCBI): domain Eukaryota; kingdom Viridiplantae; phylum Streptophyta; class Magnoliopsida; order Fabales; family Fabaceae; genus Mimosa; species Mimosa pudica. Next base: position 415,612 of record JAKELP010000045.1, read on the forward strand.
CATGGAATGTGAACTTGTTTAGAATTCCTTTTGCAGTTACTTTCTACTGGTTAGATTCTTTTTTTATTAATTTTTATTTTAGTATTTTTATATAAGGCGTTTTATGGAGAAATTTGATCCACAATTCCTATAGGTGAGGTAGAAAAATTACTGTAGTTCAAGGATCCTTTAGGAAAAAAACAGTGGAAGATTCAATTTTATACATCTTCTCTATCTTCTAAAAGTTTTCAAATTTTCTATAATACTGATCTGGGCAAACCTTTTGGAATTACATGTCTAGCGATTTAATTAGGATAAGACAGGTCAAGTGTAATAATCTTAATATGCTTATTTGCACTCACACTTGAATTTCACTGCATGAATGTATAATTAATTATGGATCAGATTGATCAACGGGATTTGCAACAAAAAAGAAATAAATGGGTGGACCGCAACAACTGGATCTAAATTTAGATTTGACAAAAGAAAATATGAGTGTATGTTATTTTTTGCATATATACCATGTTATGTGATATTTTAACTATTACAAAGTTTGTTTGGAATTATTGCTTTTTTGGTTCATTCTATTGGAATGAAGATTTAACCCATACTTCAACTTTTTAGTTTTTAGTTGTTGAATTTGGTGTGAAGCTCCAAGACAAGTTTGAACATGTCTCTTCTATCTCAAGAGTGTTGTCGTTTGTTTTCTAGCATGTAGGCTATTTTTTCATTGAGCATGTGATCTATCTGACAATTCTTAAATTAATTAGTTGCTTGCCCCAAGTTGATGTGAGGGTTTGTTAACTCCTTTTTACCTTTTTTAATAAATTGGGCTATAATGATAAATAAATACTCCCTTCGTTCCTGAATATAAGATCACTTTGGGGAAGTGGATAAGTTCCTAAATATAAGATCACTTCGTATTTTATCTCAAGTTTTGCCTAAACTACCCTTATACTCCCTCTTTTCATTGAAAACCCCTCCTCCTTTTAAAGTTAAGTAATTGAGGGGATTTTGGGAAGATCATGTAATTTTATTGTCTTCCTTAATCTCCCCAAATTAATCAAAGTGATCTTATATTTAGGAACGGAGGGAGTATAATTTTTAAAATTGTGTATTAATGCCTGGATGCCTTCCATTTTTTTAGTGAGATCAAGGGGGCACACTTGTAATATTAGGGAGGAGGGACGGCAAGAGAGAAATGCAGATTCCAAAAAGAAGGTATGACTAATGATGACACCCAAAAGCTGCTCCTCTGGTCAAAGTCGGTCACATTTCCTCCACTTTATACATTAATCCCTTAATTCCTTAATCTAACCACTTTCATTATATATATTCGTCAAGCAGCGTCATTTATTCACATGTGGGAAATATTTATGAAGCTTCTTCCTTCCTAACGCAACCATCTTTCCAACCTGGAAAGAAGCGTCATCATTATTCAACATGATCTCATCCCTTGCATCCCTCACCCTTACGTCCCTCATCTTTCCTTCCTAATCAGTACTAAGTACTAACTTCAATCACTACCTACTTATGTCAGCTCCCTTTATTTTAGAGAAGAAAACATATAAGGACTTTCAATTCATATCAAACTATACGATTATTAGAAATAGGATTACCTTTTTATAGAGAACAAAACAAATTGTTTTTTTTTTAGCAAAAGTAGTTTATCGATACACAAGGAACACAAACACAAACACAAACACAAACACAAACACAAACACAAACACATCTCGCCATAGAGGCAAGAAATGACACTATGAAGAGGAAACCGTACCAGAGTAGAGCACGGCTGCTTTCCCCTCTTTTACCATGTGTGGCACACAAGTCCGTTTGGTTGACCCAAAATATTGAAATGGAATTGGAATTAGATTAGAATTTAAATACACTATCATCACAACAAAAGGGCAAATAAATACATAAGTCTCCACATATTTTAGTTAAAAAAGTTTAAAAGTTAACCATCATTTTTGCACAAGATTTAAAATTCGATAAACATTTTTATTCCAAAAAAATTTTACATGATAATTTTTGCACATTTCTTACAATTACATAGTATTTTTTTGCATTTTAACTCTTAGCTCTGTTCATGCAATCAATACACATCTGGCAAAAAAAATACAATCAATACACAAAAAGAAATCAAAAGTTTCATAAAGTAATCAAGACACAATAATAATGTTGAGATACGATTTAAAACAGATACAAATGATTGATACGTCTACATTTTAAATAATCAACAACTTCCTGTTATATTTTAATACTAGTTGTTACATACTACTAGTACTATTAAAATACTTTGTTTGTTTATGTGAGTGACTCAGAGTGAGTCAGTGGTTTTGATTGATCTCTGGTTTGTTGCCTAAAAGGACAAAAAAAGTTAGGAGTCAACCTTCTACTGCTTCCTTCTTTTGCTTTGTTGAAGGTCTAAAAAGGCTAACCAATGAGCCTCCATTCATTAGCAAAGTGCCCACTCACCAAAGTTCCCTTTTTTCCTTACCTGCTTCACTTTTTGGATTCACATCCTTCCTAATCCATTCCTGAATCATCAAAACCTCAAAAAGTTTCAATCTTTACTACTTACTGCACAATCACTAGGTGGGTTTCTCTTGAAATCCTCTTTCTAAATTTTTTTGCTTTTCTCTGCCTCCTTCCTAATAAAGTAAAGATTTTGGCTTTCTCTTTTGGATTCTGATATCTTGTTTGCTTTTCCCTGGAATCCTCAGCCAAAGATTTTTTGGTTTTTGGGTTGATTTAGTTGATGGGTGCGTGCTGGAGCAATCGGATCAAGGCTGTAACTCCTTCAAGTACAGGTCTTTTTTTTTCTTTCACCATTGTTTATTCTTCTTCTTCACTTGAATCTTCAGCTCTACTTTCTTTCAAAGCTTGAGTGAGCTAGTATTTCCTTCCAAAATTTGGTTTTTTGGGGTTTTGAACAGTAAATAAGATTGAATGTTGCAATCATAAAAGTTGTTTGATTTAGGTGATGTACATGCATGCTTGAGATCCCTGCAAATTATGTCTGCTAGGTCTTTACTGGTATAAAGATCTGAACTTTTTGGCAATTGGGTTTTGATATGTGTGACCAATTAATTGTCCTACTCTAGAAATGGAACTAACTGTGAACTCAGCCTGGTTCTTCCCTTGACATTCCTCTTGAGAGAAAAGAGATTGAGTTTTTTTTTTTTTATAGTGAAGTTCTTGCTAACAAATAGGGGTAACTTGAGGTTCTTTAAGTTGAGGCTGAAGATGGTTGGTGAATCTTTGTTTACTTTTCTTTATTGGGATTTTTGTAGGATTTATATCAAGGAGTGTGAGCAGGGATGGCTGTGACACAAGCTCAAACAGCAGGAACTCATCATCCTCCATACCTATAACTCCTAGGAGTGAGGGTGAGATCTTACAATCTGCCAATTTGAAGAGCTTCACCTATAGTGAACTTAGAACATCCACAAGAAATTTTCGCCCTGATAGCATATTGGGAGAGGGTGGGTTTGGATCAGTTTTTAAGGGGTGGATTGATGAGCACTCCCTTGCTGCCACCAAGCCAGGGATTGGCATTGTTATTGCTGTGAAGAGGCTTAACCAAGATGGTTTCCAGGGTCACAAGGAATGGCTGGTAAGTATGAATTATTATCTTGGGCTTTTTCTGTTGGACTATTATGTTATTAGAGACATCCTTGGTGTTTTGGCATTAGTAGACTGCCAGATCTTGAGTTAAGTAACAATCTCTGAATGCATTCGATTATGGCTTATTGCTGAGTAGTTGGTTTTCTTCTTGTTTGGTATTTGCTTGACTCAGGCTGAAATCAACTACCTTGGTCAACTGCATCATCCTAATCTTGTTAAACTCATAGGGTACTGCTTGGAGGATGAGCATAGACTTCTAGCCTATGAATTTATGTCTAGGGGCAGTGTGGAGAATCACCTGTTCAGAAGTCAGTTCCTCTAATGTGGTTTACGTTGCAAAATTTGATTTCCCTTCTTCAATGAAGACAGCACATTCTAAACTAAATTCTAAGCTGTGAAATCGTTCCATTTTTGCAGGGGGGTCTCATTTTCAGCCACTCTCTTGGTCTTTGAGAATGAAGATAGCCCTTGGCGCTGCCAAGGGTCTTGCATTTCTTCATAGCACAGAACCTAAAGTCATATACCGTGACTTTAAGACTTCTAATATTCTACTTGATACAGTATGTATTTGATTTCAACCAAGAACAATTCTTTCATGGATGAACACGATGGATTTGATATGTAATCACTAAATTGTTCCATTTCCTTTCGCTTTGTAGGATTATAATGCCAAACTTTCTGACTTTGGGTTGGCCAGAGATGGGCCAACCGGTGACAAGAGTCATGTCTCTACTAGAGTCATGGGTACTCACGGATATGCAGCGCCAGAATATCTTGCAACAGGTAAAATATCTGCTGTTTGTTATGTTATATGACATGATTTCCATGTAATAATCTCCTACATTAATCAGTTTGATTTTTGAGTCAGAATGAACTGCACTGTACTATTACATAACTCTGCCATCTTGTGTTTTGTACTGCATTAATTTCTGTAGATGGTTCACATTATTCTAAAGGAAGGGCTTTCAGCATTATTAAGTTTACAGAAGTGCCTTGATATGCTACCGAATTCTTCGTGGTTTTTGCCTATGTTTAGCAATTTCGATATCCATTTTTCTTGAGATCCCTTCTCACAACCCCTTTCATCTGCATGAAATACTTCTGCTTTACACTTTATCTAGAGTTATGTGTCATGCATTGTGAACTCACTGGAACTGAATTATACCGAGTCTCCTGTTGTTATGTAACAAGGAAGGATGGATTTTGTGATCTTATTACTAAATAACTTTGTATCATTCTTCCCAGGCCACCTCACTACCAGGAGTGATGTATACAGTTTTGGTGTGGTTCTTCTGGAAATGTTATCAGGAAGACGAGCCATAGACAAAAACCGTCCAACCGGAGAACATAACCTTGTAGAGTGGGCGAAACCCTATCTATCCAACAAAAGAAGGTCTTTTCGCGTCATCGATGCCCGTCTTCAAGGCCAGTACTCGCTGAGCCGAGCTCAAAGGGCAGCAGCCCTTGCATTTCAGTGTCTTTCAGCAGAACCTAAATTTAGGCCAACCATGGAGGAGGTAGTAAGAACATTGGAGCAGCTTCAAGAATCTAAGAACATGGCTAAAAGTGCTGATAAGAAAGAGCATAGAGTACAAAGCACAAGTGCTAGTCAGAATCATCCAAAGGGCTTACCTGCATCCATGAAAAATAATACCAGGGCTGCGCCTGCACCTGCACCGGCAAATGTTGCATATCCCAGGCCATCTGCTTCTCCCCTTTTTGCTTAACTTAGAATATTTTGGTTATGGCATAAACCATAATTATGTGAGCAATGTATAGCTTCAGTTTTCTTCTTTTTTTATTTTGGCATGCGCTGGCAAAAGTTTTTCTCGTTTTGCTCCTAATGTCAGACACAGTAGACAGGAAAATCTGATGTGGGTGGACAAGGGGTTGAATTCATATTGTTGTATATCCTTGAAATCCATGTGTAAAACTGCAGCTGAAATTATATGAATCTTGCTTGGCTCCCAAACCAAAACAAATGATATTTCAGTATTTTTACACTCCCACACCTGCATTTGTTTAGTACATAGTTGAGCAAGTTATAATCATATAGCTTTCAAGTGATGAATTAACAGATGAATATATGATAAGATGTTGAATGACACGTTTCAAATCACAGGAGAAATTTATGTATAAGACATTTTGAAGTAAATACTGTATTTCATTTCGTCATGTATGCAACCACAAAAACAAAAGTTTTATCTCCTTAATCAAGCTTTACCTCTTTATTTTTTGGTGGTCTTTAATCAAAGATAACAATTCTAACATATAGTCTCTGAATAATTAGCTAAATAACCAGGTGTAATACAGAGAAACATATGTCATTCCCATGCATAGTCTATTAATAATGTCAGCAACGATATTCCTAAATGGGTGATTATAACTGCAATTGCAATTACTCTTAATTGAATCAATTGCTTCTATATAGTCAGAATATTCAAAATCTTTCTAAAATCAGCATAAATTCAAAGCATGCTTGAGACAGATTTGGCAAGTGATAATGCAATTTAATTTAGTTTTTGCACTTCTACTAATTTAATGTTAAGTGGAGGGATATAAAAAGGAAAGAGTATGATTTCCATTCCATGCATGTGTTTACTGTAATTGATCAATAATTCCCTTTTTGTGTTTTTTGATTATCTAAATCTAAGGAAAACCTTTTCTCTTATATATAAAAAAAGAAAGAAAGAAAACCTTTTCTCTGTACTTTTATTTCTCTTTATTATTCTTTCTCTTCCAAACCAAAACTAAGTATAAACACGTGTATTCGAATTCTGGTAAAGGCTCTCATTGAAAGAGGGTACAAGCATACTTATGTGGGTTGTTAAAATGGGAGCGTTTACACCCATCATATGCAAATGTATATGCTGATATCTTAGAGACTTGAGTTGAGTTTGGCTGAAGCCCAATAAATAAAGCTTGCATTGGATTGGGCCACTTTTGTCCTCTCAGGCCCATAGGGGTGTCAATTGCTGAATATAGAACAAATTTTATTTTATTGAACGACGGTTGTCATAAAATCCTATAAATAAGGCCTGGATTAGGCCTAATTCATCAGACCAAGCAAGTCCTTATGATTATAAAAATTAGGGAGAAAAATTAACAATTTAAAATTACTGGGACAAAAATGCAAATTTTAATTAAGTTGTAATGACCAACAACTATTTTTTTTAGTAACTAACCAACAACTATGATACTAAACATAACAAATAGTCCATCCTATAGATTAATGTGAAATTTAATTAGAGGTCCCTCACAAGGGAGTTAATACTGGAAAAATCCCAAAAGTTGAAAATATTAATGCAGGGTCTCAAGGGACCTCACATTAATATATTTGAAATGTGAAAAGACAGTTTTGCCCCTAGCTTTAAAAAAAATTTACTTCCTCCCTCACCCACCCCCTCCCCCCACCCTCCCCCTCCAGGCCGCCCCTCACCCCCACTCCAGCCCCCCACCTTAGAGCCTGTACGAAGAGCCGATGATTATGACTTTGGTATACATTTGGTCAAAATTTTAACTGAGCTGTTTGCATATATTATTACTTTATTACTGATGATTGTGAGCGTTTACCACGATATACTGTGTAAGAATATGAGACTTTACATAAACGCTGAACAAGACTTCAAAGTATTTTATTTTGTCAAAGATGTGACAATATAGTATGAACAGTTTAAGAAAAATTTCTATGAATCGTGTCCTGGCACACTTTTGTTGTCAGAATTCAATGTGAAAATGACCAAGTTACAACTCTCAGTCAACAAACGCGCAAATAATACTACCACATGGTTTGTCGGGTAATTCCAGGAAATAACTTGATACTGGTAAATAAAAAGTAAATAACAACGAGTAATAACCACATATATTTTTTGATACTAATAGTAGTAATTAACTACAGGCAGCAAGCTGCGGGCTACATGAACCTTGTTTTGCAGCCACCTCAGCCCCCAGGCCACAGGCCTCAACCCACCCCTTTTTGACACTCAACAACAATATTCATGTAACACTCACATCACTGCTGGCTAATTCATTAACATAAACCAGCAATTTCACACTTCCTAATTAACCCCAAAAAGGTTAAGTTTCACATTCACCATAATCACACAGACTCAAAGTACCAATACTATATATATAATTAATTAATTATAAAAAAAAAGTCACTCACTTTTTCCTATCTACTAGACTTGGTTTTGCTATCTGAATTTTCAAATTTCAATTTTGACTCCCCCGCTTCTTCAAAACACTCCCCGGGAAAATAAAGGGGGAAGTGAGAAGGCGGGAAAAGTGAAAATGAAAATGAAATATTATATTCATATATTTTTATAATTATAATTTAGATGCGGAAATTCTTGCCAGTGAAGGTCTGGCCGAACTGCCAATTAGGAGGTGCCACGTTCCATGAGGTTGAGGTTCGGCGGTCACTGCCGGTAACCCTAAAAGAGAGGGCCTGGCCCACCAGGACGGAGTTGGATTGCCAATTTTGCCCCCAGTTTCTGCTCATGGGCATCCAGTTGGTTTTGGTACCCTTCACGCTCACCCTCACGATATCCCCTGCACCCGCCACGTTGGTGATCAAAACCAAGTTGAAGTAACGGAATCCGTTAATGGTAAACCTTATTCCCCCCACCTTCCTACACGCCACCCTGCACATCACACCCACAGTCAAACCTCAAAACAAACATCGTTAAATAAAATGGGCCATAATAAACAATACCCTTTTGGAAATATTGAAGAAAGCGAGGGTATTTTGGACATTTGAAAGTGGAAAGTGGGATACAGAGGGAGAAGGTGGGGCTGTTATTTCCGTTTGTTCTGTTTGGAGTAACAGACGAAAGTGTGAAGGAGTGAAAAGCGCAGAGGTTGTTTTCCTTTTGTCTGTCTGGTTTTCGAGGAAAATAAAAATGTTTCAACCCATAAATAAACAGTTTTCACCTCTAATCTAATGTGTCTTCCACAGGGGACCTAGATCTTGGAAACGTCAATAAATTCAGCTCTGAAATATGCAATTTTCATAACTACAAACGACAATACAATGTGCCTCCTCTGTCAAGCAGGCACCCAAGCATACAGCTAAGCCATGGCAGTACAGTACAGTAGTAACCCAGCTCAGAATCTTAACATTAAATTTTTCACAGAATTACTTTACACTTTGTAAATATGAATACCCAGTCAAACACACTGTAATTTCATAATTGCAGAAGATTTCTGAAGTGGAAAATGGACACTCCAAAATACTTAGATTACGAAGGGGAAATTATTACACATTAAAGATTGAGAAATTAAATTAACCGTGCAAAATAATGGGTTGACAAAGTTAACATAAAAATACGCACAATTAATTTAGATGCTAAAAAACCTTTTTCTAGGCTAAGGAAACAAATTACTCCTGGTGAGACCTCAACTTCTTTTTTTTTTTTTTTTGAGTTGTAAAAGGAAATAAGACTACTAAATTTTAACCTATGCAACATATAACAAGATCATATAATTAGAACATAAATTAGTTTGGAGGAAAAACATAAATATATATATTTGAAATAGTGAAAATGGTGTTAGAAAGAAAGAGTGACCTTTACTTTTGAGTAGTGAAAAGAAATTAAACTACTAAAAGTTATAACATATGCAACATTGATATAATTATATAGCTATAATAAGATTACGTAATTATAACATAGTTTTATATATAAAACATATTTACATTAGATTAAGGATGGTAGTTACCTGCGGTAGGAGACGGGGACGATGCCGGCGCGGTACTGGGCGATTTTGAGGAAGGAGGGCATGGCGAGGTCGAAGTGGGGGCGAGGGGGGTTGCACCAGCCGCCATTGTCGCTGGGGAGGGCGAAGTTGGGGGGGCAGAAGTTGGTGGCCGTCACGATGATGGAGGGGCTGCCAGGGTTGCACCACTTGGGGTCCTGCTCGCACTTTATCATGAAGCACGCCCCGCAGCTCAGCCCGTTGTTGAACAGCGCCGTGCTCAGCGCCGCCGTGCTCACCCCGTACCCTTGGCTGTACAGATTCCCATACCCACATGCTCCCCCTAACACTCAAAAATAATCCACACTTTACTTTATTATTTCACTGAAGAAAAGAGAGAGAGAGAGAGGAATATTTACATAATGCATGTGGGAGAAAGAAAATGTATGTATGTACCCATGGTGCCGGAGGCTTCGCTGCCGCCGTAGAAGGTGGCGTGGGCGGACTGCCAGGGGCCGCCGGAGTAGACGCCGGGGATGCGGGCGGAGGAGGGGAGGAGGAGGGAGAGGAGGCAGAGGAGAGAGAGCATGGTGGTGGAGGCCATTGGAGAGGAAAAGAGAGGAGTGAGTGTGAGGCAGAGGTGAGAGGTGAGGTGGGGAAGAGGAGAGGCGGGAGGGGGTACTTATGGAGGGAAGGGAGTGGGGCCATTCCAGTAAAAGAAGAACAACAACCTTGTTCCTTCCAAATTTAATTTTACCAATAAAGAAAATAATTAATTAATTACCCTCAAATTAATATCTTCTCTCCCTCTTTCCCAATGTAACATAAATCATTAGACCAATTGTTGTAAAAGTCATTGGTTAACCTTTTGCATTTTACTGTTTTACATAAAAGTTTACATTGTGAATCTAATGGTTTTTTTATGTTGTATCTTATGAAAAATTGTGTTAACTTGTTATTACACTCATTTTAATTTTTTTAAATTGACCAAACTCAATGGAATTATGTGGAAATTTCATAGAAATTTCTCCATTGATATTGATATGTCATGAATATTAATATATTTATTTGAATATATTTAAAATATATTCAAGCCAAATTATTATTATTATTTATATTTTTTATTTAAATATATACAAGAAACATGTGCATAATAATAATCATAAAATCTTATAAGTATATGATTCGACATTACCATCCGAATTTAACTTTTTTTCACAAGTTTGATTAAATTTACAAGTTTGACGACTTTAGTTAGACCACCAAACATACAGTCACTACAAGTCTACAAGAGCTTAGAGAGTTAGTGCATAATTAATCTATGACTTAACCTAATTAAAAATTTATAAAAAGAAAAAACTAAAGACAAAAATAACTCAATCTTCATTAACTCTCATATTAAAACTTGTTGACACATCGAGTCTCACCAATTTCTCGAGTTAATTCCTGAGTCACTTCCCCAAATTAGTTTACAACTCATCCCAGTCTAGTGGTTGAGTGTGTGGTTTTAGGGTCGGTCGACTAGACTGTGTTTGCTTATCATGATTACGCCACATTGCATATAGTTTTTGAAATTTTTATTAATTTATTATTGTTTCCTGCTATGTTAGTCTAAATCTAATCATTTTTAGTGAATAAAGCAAAAGCCTAAAAATATATCAATAAAAACTACTCAGCCCAAACAAATATGCTCTCATTAGTAAATATTCCATTTTCTATATTTTTCATGCATTTTCTCCATCTCTTCCAGACATAGTTAATTTCAATTAAGTAAAACTACAGCTTCAAAGTCAGGATATGTTTCAAAGGCATTTATTACCACTCATTCATTCAGTCCTAAATAAAATTTATATTTACCTGATTTCATTATATTAATGATATTAATTAATGTAGTTAAAATCATGGATTATATTAGTAACTCAACTTAGTCATTTGTTTCAGTCCAAAAAAAAACTTAGTCATTGTCGATGTTTTCACTCTCTCTTTCTCACTTGTTTATTATTGAGGATCATTGGATAAAATTTAAGAACAATTTAAACTTATATCTTTAATACATCCTATATTCAGGACTGAAAGAAGTACTCCCTCCGGTCCTAAATATATGACCTAGATGACTTTTTTGAAAAATCCTAAAAAAGCAAAAAAATAAGTTAGTTATAAATTGATTTACCTAATTTTTCTCATAGACTAGTTTATTTTACTTATAAGCTAATGGATAATTTAAAAAGATATCAAATATGTCATTATTTAATAACCTATTTCGCAACCTTAATCTTTCTAAAAAAAGTTATCTAGGTCTTATATTTAGGACCGGAGGTAGTATTATTTTCTATATTAATTGATACACTAACAATGTGAAGTTACAATAGAATAAATCCCATGTAGTATAAATTAAAGTAATTGACAAATCTATAAACTTTTCATCCTCACGCAAGCTGCGCCTCCACTTTCAAACCAAGTATTAAAGGTCAAGGCAAAGTATACATGGAATCTTGATGTGCGGAGAACAACATTAACTTTGATAAGTCTTAAAACTCGTATATTATATGAGACATGAAAGTTCGAGAGGATTGAGATAAGGCCGTAAAGGAGAATAAACAAAAACGCACCAGCTCCGATTTTTCTTATAAATAATTACTCGAATAGAGGAAAAATAATTATATGATGGGTTAAAACTAGTTAAAATCACGTAGTGTTTTTTATCAAAAAAGAATTCACGAAGTGTTTTCTTTTGCAATTACTCGTCTTTACTTATTTATAATATGATGGAAATGAAAGAAAATGAGCGGGAAAAGATATGAGATAGAATGGGTGGGAAGAGGATTAAGGTATAAACACTAATTGAGGGTGAAACTGTAAGATGATATGATTTCTTTAGACAAACCAGAATTTTCGCTTATGCGTAGAACAACCATCTCTCTCAAAATTTTGCTTATAAATAACATTAGAGATATTAATCAGGAGAGAAGATTCTATTTTTATCATGTTTAATATAAGGCTTGTGTTTGATTATTTTGTGTGAATATATACTATTAAAAATTTCATTTTTATGTGTTAACTTTATTTTCATGCAGTCTAGTGGACATTAAATAAGAGTAAAATTGGAAAATTGGAAAATTCCATGCATGATAGAATCAATATTCAATAGGGTTTAATGTTTTTCCTTATATGTATGAAATAGTTATGAATGTCATGCAAACATATAATATGATTGAAGAAATATACTTCCTCCGGTCCTAAATATAAGACTTAGTTTATTTTTTTGAAAAATCCTAAAAAAGCAAAATATAAGTTAATTATAAATTGATATACCTAATTTTTCCCCTTAAACTAGTTTATTTAACCTATAAACTAATGACTAATATAAAAATATATTAAATATGTCATAATTTAATAACATATTTTGTAACCTTAACATCTCCAAAAAAAAGTCATTAAGGTCTTATATCTAGGATCGGAGGGAGTATAAAATAAGAAAGTGAGTCAACCAAGTGAACCACTAATGAAAAGGGTGTTTATTTGTATAATCACAGGATCATGAGTTTGAATGCCCACGAGCATCGGTAAAAAATGCTCATGACTCATGAGCATAGAAAATGTTCATGGTCTTCTGTTTTTTTACCAACGTCCATGGTCTTAGGAACTACCCCAAATCAGCCGCAACAGTGTTCAAATTAATCAATCACCATTTTTTCCAAAAAAAAAAACATAGAAAGGATGAGAAGGAATGGGAAGGAGCAGATGGGGACACTAGAAATGAGAAGCATGTGGAGGAGGCATGGGACTCATTGTGGTGTGTGGTCAGGGTGAAAATACATAATGTGATTCCACACATATACTCCCAAGAACACCCACCTCCGCCATCTCACCATCTTCAAATTAATGAACCCTTATTCATCATCATCGGCCATCAGGTCATTTTTATTGTTTTTCTCATTCTTAAATTCCCTAAATCAATCCATAGTCCGGTCTAGCATCTGCTTTTCTGGCAGAAACATGTGTACCCGCAGGTTTTGCACTTAAATAATTTATTCCATTATTTTGCTTTAGCTTCCTATTCTTTTTCCTTTCATCACCCCCCCTTCACTCTTTTTTATCCTTTTTTTTTTGCCAAGACTCTTGTTATCCTTGTCTCTTCTATCATTGTCTCTTTCTCATCTTTTATTGAACTGTTTTTTCCGCATTTTCATCAATGCAACAACCTTTATGAAAACTCATTAGGATGAGAGGGAGTGGGAGATGGAATAAGGGTTTTATGAATGAAGGGTGGTGTCAGGTGTGAATAGTATTGTTTAAAAAGAAAGAAATGATAAGATGGATTTGCCGATTTGTTGTAAAGAATAGAAAGTAGGCATCTTTAATTTAGCGATGGTCGGTTTAAACTCCGTAGTTTAAACTTGGAAGAAAGATTTGGAGGGAAGGGGCCAAGGGGGTGATAAATTGGAGGGAAACATACAAGAAGGTAAAACAGAAAACGAGGGTATTTTAGTGATTAACAATTTCCTTATGGGGTGGGGCCCACAACCGGGTTGGAGCAGAATTCTGTAAGAGTGAAGAGTAGCGTATTTGGAGGTATAGCAGGGAATATGGGTCGAACCCACGGGTTGAGCCCGGCAACCCTCGGGTTTAGACAGGGTTAGGGTTGGTAAAATCCCAACCCATTTAAAATGGGCCGTTTTGACCCAGCCCATTCAACCCACGGGTTAACAAGGGTTAGCCCGGCGGGTTGACGGGCCTAGGGCAGAGCATTCGGTTTTCGGTGAAAACCGAAATAACCGAAAACCAAATTATGGTTATTCCCAAAACCGAACCGAAACCGATTAGTGTTGGGAACCAAACCGAAATATTTCGGTTCGGTTTCGGTTTTAACCGAAAAACCGAAATTTCTTTATTTCATATTAAATTCAATTTTTTTGTTCATTTTTAACATATAAAACTCCACATTTTATATTGATATATTACATATCATTTTTGATTTAAAAGAAGGAATACAAAAACTATAGATTTAAACTCTAAATTTTTACTTACCTAAAGAAAAATATGATAAAATAATATTTTATTATTATTTTTTTTATTAATTCAGTTATTCGGTTAACCGAATTATTTTTTTAAAAAACCGAACCGAATTAAACGAACACCGAAATAACCGAACTACAAAACCGTATAAGAACCGAAAACTGAATTAACCGAACCGAAATAACCGAATTCAATTCGGTTCGGTTTTCGGTTTTTGGTTTGATTTGCTCACCCCTAAACAGACCAACCCTGCTTTGTTTAAAAAATATATAGTTATATAAATATTAAGCAAACTTTAACATCTTCTATACACCACATCTGTCGGCTACTCCTCCCTCAAACCTCAACACTTTGTTCTTCCTCTTTGAACCATTTGTTCTCCTTCTAAATCACAAGTGAATCAGCCTTTAGCATAGGTTCACGAGTTCTTACAAAGTATCAAAGTAGTCTTCTTCCAAAAAATCTTCAAGCGCTCGTAATTGGATGATGAGTTTCCCTTGTAATGGTAATATTTGTCCATTTATCTCTATCTTCTATATATTAATTTGCTTTATTTGACTTTGCGTATTTTTTTGGGGACAAATAGAGTTGAGGAGGAGGAAGTTATTGAAGTTTCAATTACCTAATGATGGAGTTTTAGTTTGCTTTATTTGACCTTAATATTTTGTATTTTTGGTGCAATAGACTTGTATTATTTGGTTAAATTTGGCTAGATTTGTTTTATTTATTATATTATTAGAATGATGTAACTCTTAATTTTTAGTCGGTATTTGATATTATTAGAATTTAGAATGTTCATATTTTTATATGCATCGCATCACACTATCGCATGAGCAGTGAATGGCTAGACCGCTCATATATTTTTTGTCTAAATATTTTTAAAAAGTGACGGGTTAAGCGGATTGACCCTGTAACCCTGCAGGCCGGGTTAGGGTTGACAAAATTTCAACCCATTTAAAAACGGGTCGTTCTAACCCTGCTCATCTGACCCTCAGGTTGAGACAGGCCAACCCATAACCCGCGGTCCAACCGATATTACCGGCTCTATTTGGAGGCCATGCATGAAATGTAATGGGCGCTTTTACCCTTTTGCGGGGTTCACCTCGACCCTCGTGCTCCTTCTATCTCTACACACAAACCTACCAAACTTACACTTCACAGAAGTTACAACGGTTTTTTATTTTGCCCGATTACTACCGAAGTTATAAGGGTTTGCATTCAGGGCTCATCTTCAAATTTCTCATCCAGTTCTCATCTCCCAAAACGATGTGTTTCACTTAAAACACACACATTTTGTCCAAAAAAAAAAACTAAAACACACACATAAATTACATGGTGTGGGCCCAATTCTCTTCACTATTCCTTCTTCCTCACTGTCATCTCTCTCTTCCCAACCACCAAAAAACCCAACCGCCTCCTCCTCCCACCTCTTCCCAGCCTTGACCACCCTTTCACCTCAACCACCACAACTTCCACGTCAGCTTCCTCAACTTCACCACCGAATCCGCCGCACAAAACAACCTCCTCCACTCCCTCACCTCTCCTCCAACCTCCATGTCGTGCTGTCAGCCTTACTTTTGCCGTGGAGAAGTCGTCTTCAACCATGCACGACGACGCGGAGGTTGACGTGGAGACGTCGTCTTCAACCGTGCACGACGTCGGTGGCGGTGGTGGAGGTTGGGCGGAGAGGAGAGAAGCGGAGGTTGGAGAGAGGTTGGGCGGCGGAGACGTTAGTGGCCGTGGTGGTTGAGGTGGGAAGAGCAGGTGGTGGGGATGGGAGGTTGGAGAGAGATAAAGTGAGGTGGGAAAGAAGAAGAGAGGAGAGAGGTTATGTGGGGGCCACCACACTTGTGTGTGTGTGTGATGGGATGAGAAATTGTGGGATTAGCAGGGAATGCTCTTGCAAGTTACTCCCTCTGTTCCTAAATATAAGATCACTTTGACTAATTTGGGGAGATTAAGGAAGACAATAAAATTACATGATCTTCCTAAAATACCTCTCAATACTTAACTTTAAAAGGAGGAGGGGTTTTCAATGAAAAGAGGGAGTATAAGGGTAGTTTGGGTAAAACTTGAGATAAAATAGGAAGTGATCTTATATTTAGGAACTTATCCACTTCCCCAAAGTGATCTTATATTTAGGAACGGAAGGAGTATAACGGTTAAACCTTATCCACTTCACCGGCCCATGTTTTTTAAAAATAAAACAAAAAATCAATTAGTAAAGTCAGTGGCACAGATATTATTCTTTAATTAAAAAAACTGGAATGTTCTAAAAACAATTGTATACTTTTTTCTGGAGAAATAGATAAAATTCAAACTTGACAATACTTAAATTTAACTATTTTTAAAAGATGGAGTAAATGAAGAGGTTTTTGGTGCCAAATAAATAACATTCGTATATATATATATATATATATATATATATATATATATATATATATATATATATATATATATATATATATATATGATGTTTTTGGGTGGCAGATACGTGGGGAAAAAAGAGTAAAAGGCAATAAATGAGGGGGATGCAGCCCATGAAGCAGTGAAGATGTAGATAGTAATTAATATAAATAATAAAAATGAAAATTGTAAAATAGAAGTAAATACTCCATACGGTCCTAAATATAAGACCTAATTGACTTTTTAGAAAATCCTATAAAAAAACAAAATAAGTTAACTATAAATTGATTCAACTAATTTTTTCCCTTAGATTAGTTTATTTTACCTATAAACTAATGTATAATCTAAAAATACATGATTTAATAGCATATTTCGCAACCTTAATCTCTCCCAAAAAAAGTCAATTAGGTCTTATATTTAGGACCGGGTAGTATAAGAAAACGAAAAACAACAAGGAAGCTATGTGCACTACTAGGCCTATTATAGGACTTCGTTTGGTGGTCACATCAAACCCTGAAGCCATGTGCTATGTCGCCGCATACTTTCTCGTTTAGTTCATTACTATTATTACTACTTACTCCTATTGTTGCCCAGATTCTCTATATAAATAAATTCCCCTCCTTTCCTCTCCGGATTATATATGTTACTCCTACTTCACTATTTTATCATTCCATTTTACTTCTTCTCTCACTCTCATTCCTCTTACCTTTTATTCTACCCTCTCATCTTCTCCTTTCAACTGTCAGGTACTGTTAATGAGTAGTCACATTAAGAGAAACGTCTTCATATCAATGGGTCCATAGCTCAGTGGTAGAGCATTTGACTGCAGATCAAGAGGTCACCGGTTCGAACCCGGTTGGGCCCTTCTATCTTTTATATTCCCCCCTCCAATGAAAATCTACACATGCACTTATCTAGCAGCATTTTTATTTGTAAGGTTCAAAACTGAATTGACCATATATAGGAGGCCAAAGTGAACACCGGTTCCAATTATTGAAAGTAACATTAAACATATATAGACTTAAAAGAGCCTCAGAATAGTAGATACAATTCACATTAGCCTTTAGTAAATGCTGGTTGAAAATGTTTGTACATTTTTTAGTCCTACACCTCAAATGAAATACACAACTTAGTCAACATTCAACAAGGGGCAATGGCAAAGTAATAAAAAAAGGAGAGTGATGACTAATGAGTGATGATGAGGGAGGGGGGAGCTAGTTGGGTTAAAAATATGTGAGGAAAGCTGAATATATATCTATATTATTTTAATTTCGTTTGGCCGATTTCAATATGATTTTTCGAAGTGACAGGAAAATATTTTAAAAATTACAAAACATACAATTATTAATACCGTTTAAATAAAATGTAGATGATTAAAATGTGTTTATTTTAGCTGCTCACCACCATTTCAAGTGGAGAGATGCTGTGCGTGTGGTATGAATAGAGTAATAGTAGTAAGGGATGATGATTTAAGAGGAAAGGGGTCGGGGCAGTTGAATGTTGGTTAGACGAATGAATGATGAAGTGTAGGAGTGTGAGTAACACGTAGGCAATTTTATCCTACAAAAGTGTCCCCCTTTTCACCAACCAACCAGATCCCCCAAATCTTCCACGTCATCACACCCATACTTCAACCGCACACCACCAACCATGCATCCCAACGCATGTGAACCTTCTCACCAATATCCTCCCCATGTGCCATGTGATCTATCATCTATCTATTCCCTGTTTCCTCATCTTCTCCCCTTCTCTCTCTATTCTATCCCCTTTTTACTCTTTTTTTCTTGTTACATTTCCTCTTCGTTTATTAATATACATGAATATTAAATGTATCTTTTCATTTCTCTTTCTATATTTTAGGCTAAACTTTTTTTAGACACATAGAGACCTCAAAACTAATCTAAATCATTGATCATTGGTATCTCAATGAGGCTAAACAAAAGTTTCAATAACATAGGAATCAAACTCTTGATATTTATTAACGTTGTATGAGGGTCTATTTGGTTGGCCCTAGAAAGTGAGAGTGAAAAGGAAAGTGGAGAAAGTTTTGTTTTTTTTTGTAATTTACCTATATCCCTGGGTCCACAAGTTCTCTTTTTCCATCTCACACCTTTTCTGGGCCCACAAACTTTATTTTCCCATCATTACCTAATTTACCTCCACTCTCCATTTTCACTCTTTCACTTTCCATTTCTCCACTTTCTTTCCTACAACCAAACGAACTCTGAGTTTTTTGCCCCTCAACTAAACGCTCCTAGTTACACTACAAAAGAAGCGGCGATTAGCCGCGTACGCGTCCCGGCAGTTCGCCAAAAACCGCCCCCACGAAAACGCGTACCGGCGTTCTAAGCCATCCGAGGGCGAGTTGCGAGGGAAATTTTTTTTTTTTTTGTGGTGCATTCGTTGCGGCGGTCACAAAAATAATACCCGCCCCAACGCAGCATAAAAAAAAACTTAAAAAAAAAATTCCATTGGCACGGTGCGTTGGGGCGGTCCCGCGAATAAAAAACTTTAAAAAAAAAATAAAATCCCTTTGGGGCGGTCACCCGCCCCCACGGCAATGTCGCGTGGGGGCGGTCACCCGTCCCCACCCGAATAAAAAAATTTAAAAAAAAATAAAATCACGTTGGGGCGGTCACCCGCCCCCACGGCGCATAGAGATTTGTGCGCATTTCATGTCGCGTGGGGGCGGTCGACCGCCCCAACGTGAATAAAAAAATTTTAAAAAAAAAAAATCACGTTGGGGCGGTCACCCGCCCCCACTTCGCACAGAGATTTGTGCGCATTTCATGTCGCGACGTGAATAAAAAAATTAAAAAATAAAATAAAATCACGTTGGGGCGGGCAACCGCCCCCAAGGCGCACAGAGTTTTGTGTGCATTTACTGTCGCGTGGGGGCGGTCGCCCGCCCCCACGTTGCTATCTCTCCCTATAAATAACCTCCCCCCCCATTTCTACCGCGCGCAATCTCTTCTTTCTCACTTTCTCCCTTTTGTGTTTCTTGTTGTTTTCATTGTTGGTGCACACATGATGTCTAAAAGTTTGTCTTGCTTTTGGTATAGGTATTGTTTATTTTTTCTTTTTTATTTTATTATATCTGATTGTTTTTATTTCTTATTATTTTGTTTTCGTAATATATCTTATGGATTTTGGACATGATCTTTTTGTGCTTGATGATTTAGTATATATTTATTTCATATATATTACAATAAAATTAATTTTTGCTGCATTTGTTTTGTTTTTTTTTCTTGTTTTTATTCCTTTTTCGGTCTTCAATTTAAGTCATTATCATTAAATTGTTCGCATGAAGCAATTTTTTTTTAGTAATATAACAGCATGCCGGCGGTTCGATACGCCGGCACTATTTGATTTTTTTTAAAAAAAAAAATCACATGGCGGCTGTCGTAACCGCCCCCATGCCTTTTTTTTAAAAAAAATAAAAAATTTTGGCGGCGGGTTGGTCCGTCCCTACGTCCGCCCCAACGCGTAGCGGCGGTTGGTCAAGGAAGCTACAGCGTAAATCTTTCCGCCCCCACGCAGCGTTGCCACGTTAAAATCGCCGGCGGTAAATTTGACCGCCGGAGCGCCATGGGGGCGGTTAGAACCGCCCCTACGCTGGGAAAATACCCGCCGCAGATCTGCCTTTTTTTTGTAGTGTTAATATCAAATTTCTGTGTAGTATTATAAATTCATCAAGTTGGGAAATGAACACGTCTCCAATTATTTATAACAATGTTATCATAGTTTTTTAGAGTAGTCTCGGGTTAACAATTTCATTATTGAGACGTACATTTTATCTATTTTGTATAATTATATATAATCCAGACTTTAAAACGCAATGATACTATTTACTCCCACGTTTTTTGGTCGAACTATTAACTCCCACCTTAAGTCTTTATTAAACGTAAGATTATGAGTACTATTTGAAACCTTCATAGAAATATTGATAATATTTAATAGGCGTGTGAGTTGTGGCTAGAATATTTTGCGTATTCATATATAGTTCACAGTTAAAAAAATTTATCGTCAATCATCATAAAATTGACCACTTACAAATATGCATGCATAAACTTAATATAAAAGCTCTATTAAAAAGTATTATACAGGTTGATTTTCCCCTCTAATACGTGCACGCACCTTGATTAGAAATCATAACTGTTGTCATTCTTCTTGGTCTCCTTGATTGATGGAGTAACATATATGTCGTGAAAACTAAAAATAAATGTTACAAAGTCGGAAAAAACCCCCTGATAAAAAGCGCGTGGTCTTATGGTGGTTTTGACATGAATCGCACATACTGGCCTGTTATATATGATATAATTAAAACGTCAAAGAATTTCACTAGCGTCGAATTGGTACATCAAAATCTATGTGAAAAGACCTTATTACATAAATACTTTATTTTGTAGGCACTATATTTCATTTTGCCCATTCACCCATGTCCTACTTTGCGTCATCCTATGTATTTCCAAAAGCAAGTGTTTAAATAACTTCATATCTTGCATTCTTCTATGATTTTTGTCTTATTTTGAACAAGGATCGATGCCCAAAATTTTCATGAATTTTTATCTATAAAGAAACTTCACGACAATATTAATTATTGCTGCTGCACATGAACACTTTATTTTATTTTCGCCTTTTATTTGACTCATGGTTATTTGTCATGAGGGAAAAGGGACGAAGGATACAATTACTTTTTTTTATTTTTATAAGTATGTGGAGAACAGAGAAACTCGTATGTGATGCCAAATATTGCGTGTGGTGGTTTCCTTTTATTGCGAGATGGTCTAATTAAACTCATCCAAAATAGTGTATGTTATTTTATTCTAGTCTACTTCGTAAGCCAGTTCTTAAATTTAAAACTCGAAAAAATAGAGAGGGGCCATTTTTATATTGATTGGATTTGTACTAGAAAACGAAAAAGAAAAAACGACATGAACTGTTCGCGTCAAAAACTCAAAATAAGAAAGAGAGAGACTATGCATTAATTGTTCTCTAAGCAAGGGTATGTTCTTAATTTACAACCCGTTTATTCCGTACAGCACGTCCAGTTTTGCTAGAGTATTAATTAATTAGATCATGAACCGTATATGAAATGAGTTTACTTTAGATTATGTGATGAGCTGCAAATGGACCAGCTAGGGTGTAGAGAAAGTTGCCACCTTAGTCTAACATAGTCTATATATTTGACTTTATGATTAATATTAATTTTATTGGCATTATATTATTAAAGTCCACTATAGCTTAATTGTATTTCACTTTTCGCTAATTGTTTTTAATTAGCGATCATGCGTCATGTCCAAGTAAAGAAATGATCATGCATGCGTCGAAGATTAATATGTTATGTATCCCACTCTTAAAGTAATCGTGCAGAAGCTGCATTTCTTGAGATTCACTGCTACTCTTCATCATGAATTATGTTAGTTTATAAACTTACAGTACTATGTTAATTATATATAATCAACAGAAACAATTTCACGATGAACAACATGCACATGCACAAGCACACATATATATGCGGGAGGATAAATCCATTCTAAGCATGTACGCACTGTTCTGTAATGATAGGTAGTTCACAGTGTTAATAATAGTTAGCGTCTTCTGAAATATATCTGCGGATGATCGAACACTTAATAATAAATCCATATAATAATATAATGTTAAAACTTAAAAAGTATTGCGAGTCTATTTTAATTAGCTGGTAGAAACACGCAGTTATTAGGATACATGGTAGGAGGAATAATATATGCATAAGCTAAATAATATATGCATATACTAATAATATTATACAGCTATAGTAACACACGCACACACGCACCTAGTGGAAAATAAAGTTAAAAAAATTTAGCATCCAATGAAAAATAAATTTAGAAATAAAAATTGAACTTATAACCAACAAGATCGATTTAATTAACACGGCTGATCAATACCACTAATAAGAAGTGAACCTTTTTTTCATAATTAAAAGCGTTATATTTAAACGGGGGAGTATTACCGAGGGTATGCAGAAAGAAGGTTGGTCAAAAAGAGCTTCTTTCAACAAGGAAGGCCATTCTTTCGGCAAAGAGACAAATTAAAAAATAAAGGGAAAAAACAGAGAGCATTTTTTCCTTACACCGATTTCATTTAATTATATTTTTTTGTAATACAATTATAATATTTATTTACGGAATATATAGTTGATAATCTTATTAAAACAATTGGGGTATTTGTTATCTCATTTTAGAACAATAGTTGTGAGTCTAAAATGCAGCAATATAATGAGGATTATACATTCTCGGATATAAAACATTAATGCTGCGATTAGTAACAATCAAGTTAATAATTATGAAAGTACAGGTTAAGTCTAGTTGAACGAAGGTAGAATCCCACCACAATGTAACAGATCAATGGTCTGATATACTTTATCTGGTCTCTAATATAAGAGTCAGCCGCAAAAAAAGCGCCTCTTAAGAAAATATGTAAATGTTAGTTGAGTGTGTGGAGTCAATGTTTCTTTTCCAATATTGCTCATATTTATTTTGATACTTTTAGGAGAGAGAAATATATAAGCATTAATAGATATGAAAAATAGTTGGGGCAAAGTAGGAAAAAATGCATTAAAAGAGGAGAAAATATGAGAGCTCTTAGATTAGGGACCAACAGTATTCAAATTTTAGGCTCTT
Source organism: Mimosa pudica (assembly GCA_029929735.1). Classification (NCBI taxonomy): domain Eukaryota; kingdom Viridiplantae; phylum Streptophyta; class Magnoliopsida; order Fabales; family Fabaceae; genus Mimosa; species Mimosa pudica. The sequence continues at coordinate 439,002 of JAKELP010000045.1, forward strand.
ATTATATTAGGGACCGGAGGGAGTAGTTATAATTGATGTGTGTGTGAAAAAGTATTTGTTTCTGAGATATAGGTTGTATTTTAGAATGAGGGTAACACGTGGTAATAAGAAGAAGGCATGTGAGTGGTTATGTGGAGGTGGGGGGACAATAGCCACCATTTTAGATTGGGAAAATGTCATTTAAATCCCTCCGAATATACAAAAGTACAATTCAGGAACTCAAACTTCCAAAAGGACCATGAAGGAACTAGGACCTAGTTAACATTTTAAAATTGTGTGAAAAGACAAAATTGCCCTAATCATAAAACAGAAATTACTAACCACCCTATTGAAAATGGTGGGTGTAAAGGTGGTTAGTAATTTCTGTTTTATGATTAGGGTAATTTTGTCTTTTCACACAATTTTAAAATGTCAACTAGGTCCTAGTTCCTTCATGGTCCTTTTGGAAGTTTGAGTTCCTAAATTGTCCTTTTGTATATTCGGATGGAATTAAATGACATTTTCCCTTTTAGATATTAAGCTTCCATTCTGTCTTTCCTTCCTTTTCATTCTTTGAATCTAATTTTCACATTTATGTCACCTCACGTCCTTTAATTTCTATATTTCTCGCACAAGGCATCACAATAACTCTTTTTTTATCAAATCACAACAACACTTATTTTGCAGTGGATGTGTGGCACTTGCCGTTTTTAGACAAGCCCCCAAAATATATGCTTTAAGCAGTTTTGACTGCCAACCCCTTTCAATAAATTTTTGGGTCGTTTTCACATTACCTTGTCGCTCCTTCACATGAAGCCCTTTCATCCTATGAGTTACGACAACCCCACCCCTCAATTTAAACAACTTCAAATTTTAATTCCCATTGTTCTTAATTTTTTCATGAAAACCGGATTACATAAACATGGAACATGCAATCATTTTTCCTATATTGTAAAAGGGTTCAACTAACATGTATCCACGTTTTTTCATAGGCTAAAGTATACTTTTGGTCCCTTATATTTGCATCAAGTTTCAATTTAATCCTTTATCGTTGGAAAGTACACTTTTAGTCCTTTTTTGTTAACATCATTAGCTTAACTTAACGAAAAATGCTAACTTAACAATTTTAAATTGTTATTAAATACTGAAAAAATGTTCAGATTAAAATATTTGATTGTAAATATTCTTATATTTTTTAAATTTGTCATTTTTTGTCCAATTTCATTATAAAATAATCATTTAAAATTGTTAAGTTAGCATTTTCCGTTAAGTTAAACTAACGGTGTTAACAAAAAAGGACTAAAAGTGTACTTTCCAAACATAAAGGATTAAATTGAAACTTAATGCAAACATAAGGGATCAAAAGTATACTTAAACCTTTTTCATATTATGCAGTTGAAATATGAAAAGCTTTCTTCCTTGCAAGGATAATGTTATGTAATAGAGAAACTGTTAGATAAAAGTCGTGTTTAATTAATCTGTATCATAAAATTCTATAAAGAGTATTCAAACTCATGACAATGAAATGATGATGCCATTCACATGATATGTGTGTGTGTGTGTGTGTGTGTGTGTGTGTGTGTGTAATGGACGTAAGGTACGGGACATGTGTAGTTCATGAGTGTAGTAAATTAGGTCGTTTACCCCTGCAAATCTGCAATTCACTTCATTATGTCTCTCGCAACCGAAAAAGAGTTAGTTAATTTTAATTGTGGACTTCATAGCATGAGAGAGCATGTTTAGGGAATTTTTTTAAAAGAATTAATTCATGAAGATGCCTGTAGAGTGAAAATTTACTCAATTAAATAGACTTCTCCAGAAAAACAAAAGAGCACTATGGAGGGGAAAAATTAATTAAAGTCCATGGGATACACATATATGCGATGTCAGGATACATAAACACATTTTTAGAGAGTACAATTTATGTGTGTGTATAGATCATAACTATGGGAACATAGTGCAATCATAAATTCCTAGCTTTCATAAAAGACGGATTCAAACTCTCCTCTTTCTACCTATAAATTATGACGACAAAATAACAAGGATAGTGGGATGTTAAGTGGTGACGGTATTCCCCTTACATATGTTAAGTTATGCTATTTTTAGGGTCATTACCCATTGTTTTTTGGTTTTCCCCTTTTGCAGAGACATTTTGTTTTATACTTTGTATCTTAACATTCTCTAATTTAATGAAATAATATATGCTATTTGTCCCCCCACAAAAATAAGAGACACACAAACGCACACGGTATATGAGGCTTGTAAGCAAAGCATAATTAAATGGACTACAACTTTAAGACCTGAACAATATGAGAGTGTGGGCTAATTGCTTCAAGGGCCAGGGCCTTAGCTCCCGAGAATTGGCGGAAGGAAGATCCATATATAACCAAATTTTTAGAAACTAGAATTTCCCAGATGAATGAAATCATGTTCATTATTTTTTTTGGTTATTACCTCCACACTTGACTTAATATCTAGTTTGTAATTAAAGTTACACTACAAATTTAACTACATATTATATCAAGGAACGATAATGTTTCATGTGTTTCTTAAAGCTACAACATCAATATATATATCGTTTTACGATCACTTAAAAACAATGAGAAGCAAACAAAACCATAACAAAGTGATATATAAATTGATGGTGGGAAATGGAGAATCAGTGGGAAGTTCTTATATCTCAAATATTCTCGAAACTGTAACTCATGAGACCCGTGAACGACACTTTCCATTGCAGAAAACCTGCCATGCAAAACAAAAACTCAACAACAAAATGCCTTTGTCCTCAGTCTCACGCAACATTCTCAATATCATATTATCATGTGCACAGCAAAACATTACAAGATAAAAAACTCAACTTTTTTTTACTTCTTTCAACCAAACAAGTATTCTCTACTTTTGGCGCCCTCGATGTAACAGAAATTGATTCCAATAACTTCTGGTTGCTTCATATATCACTCATCAGTATAATCTAAATAGCCAATATTTTTAATAGGTCAGAGGGCATGATGAAGATGAAGATGATGATGGTTGAAAAGTTGAGCAGCTTTTATGAATTTGATCATACAAAATCTCCGACCACGTGCTCTCTTTCTTACCTCACTTAATGTCCTTTATATGATAAAGGGGTCTCACATTGATCCAAGTCTTGCATGTAATCACTAGCTATGATCTACTTGATGGGGCTTCCTCTGTTCTCAGAATTATATTTCTCAATTATACAGTTCTGCATCCAATTTTCCCTCAACATATAAGCAAGGGAGATATGCTCAAAGTGTTTAGAAACAAAAAGAAATACAAAATTTAATAATGTATGCACAATAAGCTTGGTTCTGTACTTCTGTTCTTATCATAAGCAGGTGAAAGCTTAATATTGCATGTTGGAAATGCCAACTTAAATGAAGAGACGCAGAATGTTGGAGACATTAAATCATTAGTTGGTCAATAATTGTGCAATCATATATATAGAGAGGTCTTAATTAGTACGGATTGAGTGTGTGACATAGTATAGTTCTCTTTTATGAAGGGAGGTTAACGTTAGGTCCTCACCTCTTGAGTCCCCACAGTCTGGAGATTTGTTGCCCTTAAATGGGTTTATTCTCATTTGTTCATTAATAATTGATCCATCATCCTTCTTTATCTTTGTTAAAATAGAATCTGAACAAAGCTCTTTTTACATTGTGTTCTTTGAAGTTTCATTTAAAGGAGCTTTGATGTTTTTCATTGTATGAGGTACGATGTTATTATACCACACAGTCCTAAGAAACTATCCTTATTTCTATTTTTTGTTGAGTCTTTATTTTATTATAGAAGTTTTAGTGTATGAAAAAATATCTTGTAACTAGTTTTTTGTTCCATTTTTACCCTTTTTTTGTCAAAAGTTCCATTTTACCTTAGAAACAATGTTTTAAAATTAAAGCTTGACCAGATATCAAGTTGAAAAGACAATAAATCATTGTTCCAACGAATAGTTTAATTTGAAAACAAAAATTTAAAATATTAAAACCTATGTGTTTTTTTTAATGTTACCTCCTACATGTTATCCATCAAATCATGAAAGTTACATTTATTTATGAAAGTATGACAAGTATGTAATTACATTAAGTTTTCCAATTGTAGGTAATTGAAAATTAAGTAGTAGTTACTGTTTTAACTATTTAATAAATTTATGAACCGCATAAGATTTTAATTAGTGGACAAAATTTTATAAATTGTATCAAAACCTAAGTTTACGCAAGAAAATATTTTATCTAGTTTTCAAAGAGATATTATTTGTTTAATTTATTTGTATTTTTGGACTTCTAACATTACAATTAAAGTGGTTATAAATTAGTTAGATTGCAATAATAGAGGTGTAAAAGATAAGATGTCCAATGTACAAAAAAAAATACTGATTTTGTAATGCCTTGTTGAGGATGTTAGTTAAGTGAATTAAAATCATGTACTACCTCCGGTCCTAAATATAGGACCCAATTGACTTTTTTTTGGAGAGATTAAGGTTGCAAAATAGGTTATTAAATCATGACATATTTGATATTTTTTTAGATTATCCATTAGCTTATAGGTAAAATAAACTAGTGTAAGAGAAAAAAATTAGGTAAATCAATTTATAATTAACTTATATTGCCTCTTTTTAGGATTTTTCAAAAAAAGTCAACTAGGTGTTATATTTAGGATCGGAGGGAGTAATATTTATCAAAACATTAGAACCACCCATCATTATTCCCAAACTCAATTTGAGGGTGACTATTACTCTAGTGCTTGTTGGGGGGCTAGTGATTAGTGAAGCAAGTTATACTAACTCTTACTGTTGTTATTTTAAATGACCCTCCTGTAGGTTTTGGAGTTAAGAGCTCAGAGCTTGATGTCTAATCTGCCTATGATTTCAACCATAGCCTTCTCATTCAATTCAAAGTTAATCAAACAAAATACTTCCCTGCAAACTGCATTGGCATCTTATGTCTCATCTTCTTGAACTGAAAGGGAAGAAAGTTAGGAGAAAGGCAGAAAAAAATGTGTGGGCTAATTGGTTATGTGGGCCACAACTTTGACAAAGAGCAAAAATTCTTCATTGGGCTCATCTTTCATGGCTTCAGGCGATGGATGCATCATGGATATCAAGGTCAGCTTTTGCCATCCCTTTTCATTTATATGAGCCACAAATATCTTTTTAATATTGCTTGCATTGGACATCATATGTATCAATTGCTTACATATGTAATGTATCAATTGTATTGTAGGAACTGGCCCTAAATTCAGAAACATGGTCTGCCAAATAAGTCCCCATCAAGCTGCATCAAATGTCTGTTCCATGCATAATTTGGACGTGCTTGAACTAAACTCTGAGTTGAAACATCTTGTAAAAAGAGGCCACTTGGTTGAAGCTAGGAACATGTTTGATAAAATGCCCCACAGAGATGAAGTTTCTTGGACCACAATGATTGCTGCTTATGTCAATGCTTTAGATTCTGATGGAGCATTGGTCTTGTTCTCAAACATGTGGGTCCAGCCTGGACTTCAAATGGACCAATTTGTTATTAGTGTTGTACTCAAGGCTTGTGCAGGAAGCATGAACAGATGTTATGGAGAATTACTGCATGGCTATGCTGTAAAATCTGGTCTCAAAAACTCTGTATTTGTTGGTAGTGCCTTACTAGACATGTACATGAAATTAGGGAAAATAGTGCAAGGTTGTAGAGTCTTTGAAGAAATGACAACTAGAAATGTGGTATCATGGACTGCCGTAATTGTAGGGCTTGCGCGTGCTGGCCACAGTATGGAGGCATTGATGTATTTTTCTGAAATGTGGAAATTGAAAGTGGGCTGTGATTCATTTGCATTTGCTATTGCTTTAAAAGCATCTGCTGATGCAGGCTCCTTACTTGATGGGAAAGCTATCCATGCACAGGCCATAAAACAAGGGTTTAGTGAGAGCTCGTACGTGACTAATACTCTTGCTACAATGTATAATAAATGTGGAAAACCAGACTGTGGCTTTCGATTGTTTGAGAGAATGAATGTACTGAATGTTGTTTCATGGAGTACCATTATTGCTTTCTATGTACAGATGGGTCAAGAAGAGCATGCAGTGGAAGCATTTAAAAGAATGAGGAAGTTAGATGTCTGTCCCAATGAATACACTTTATCAGCAGTAATTTCTGCTTGCGCAAATCTAGCTATTATTCAATGGGGAGAACAGTTACATGCTCATGTCTTGCGTCTGGGACTGGCAGATGCATTGTCAGTGGCAAATTCCATCATGACTATGTATTCAATGTGCGGGCATTTGACTGTAGCTTCATTAGTTTTTCACAATATGCCTAGAAAAGATATTGTTTCTTGGAGCACTATAATTTCAGTTTATTCCCAAGGAGGATATGGGAAAGAGGCTTTTGCATATCTATCGTGGATGAGAAGGGATGGACCAAAGCCCAATGAATTTGCTTTTGCTAGCGTGCTGAGTGCTTGTGGAACCATGGCACTTCTTGAGCAGGGAAAGCAAGTGCATGCTCACGTCTTGTGCATTGGGGTAGATCATGAAGTCATGGTTTTGAGTGCTCTGATCAATATGTATTCAAAATGTGGGAGCCTTCAAGAAGCTTCAAAGATTTTTAATGGGACAAAAGCCAATGACATTATATCATGGACAGCCATGATTAATGGATATGCTGAGCATGGATACAGTCAAGAGGCTATCAATTTATTTGAGAATATTTCTTGTAACAGTTTAAAACCAGATTCTGTGACTTTCATTGGGGTTCTAACAGCTTGCAGCCATGCTGGACTGGTTGATCTTGGTTTTTACTACTTTAATTTGATGAGTAATCAGTACCGAATAAATCCATCAAAAGAACACTATGGCTGTATGATTGATCTTTTATGCAGGGCAGGGAGGTTGAGTGAGGCTGAGCTTATGATACGCAGTATGCCATTTCAAGTTGATGATGTTGTGTGGTCTACCTTACTTAGAGCATGTAGAATTCATGGGGATGTTCACTATGGAAGGCAAGCAGCGGAAGAGATACTTCGGTTGGATCCGAATTCTGCTGGAACTCACATCACTTTGGCTAACATGTATGCTTCTAAGGGAATGTGGAATGAAGTGGCCCAAATTAGGAAGGTGATGAGGTCAAAGGGTCTAATAAAGGAGCCAGGATGGTCATGGATTAAGGTCAATGATCAAGTAAATGCATTTGTTGCTGGTGATCAGTCTCGTCCTCAAAGTGATCATATCTTAACCATTATGGACTTACTAAGCTCGACAAGAGAATATGATAGTCTGGAAATATGTTCTCTTCTAGGAATTGAAGATTAGCAGAAGGTTGAGTGTTGCTTTCCCATGTGGATGTTAGGCCAAAATTATGTTGAGTCTAAGTTTCCATAAGTTTTGCAATAATTTTGGGGGTATGGTTTCCGAAAAAAAACCTCTGATTACTAAGGAGCGGGTATGGGTTTGCCCATGAACCTGAAACAAATGCAGAAGTCATTGCAAGGTTGGAAGAGGTGCATTATAGACATAGCAAGTGTAGTACAAGTTAAAATTTACTTTTCCTGAGTGATTGAATGACAATTTGTTTATACCTATATTTATTCATATTTTATTCATAAACATGCACCATACAATCAAGCATGCAGAGTAAAAAGGCTGCTTTTTCTTGTAGAACTGAATAGTCCTATGTAGGGACTAATTTGACATTTTTGTTTGAATGATTTTTGTTCCAGGGATGATGCTGAAAATCAATCTGGAATGTATGGCTACAATGTAACCTTGTACTACTTAAACCATATTAAGCCAATCAATAGAGATCTTTGTTCGAAGTTTTTCTTGAATTCCTTGGAAATAAGGTAAAAACACTCTTTTCCTGGAAATACTGATGATGTCTCTGCTTTCCATTTCATGTGCGGCATTTATTTTTAAAATGTCCTTCTTGTTTTTAGTTTTCTTTCATTCTTTACTCCCACTGTCTATTTAGTGCTTGAAAAGCACTATCAGATGAACTTTGGCAAGTGTTCACCGAGTTTTTTTTATGTTTATTTAAGCAATATGCATATTTTTTTCATTTACCCTTTGATGTCGTTTATAATGTGGACTTTTTTTTTTCTCTTTCTAATTAACATTTCAGTGCACCTTTGATCTATTGCTGCCCTCCTCGAAAGGCATGAACTGAGGTGATGGATATTTTTTTTGAACTGAAGAGTGTGTATTTTGTACTATCATAGGCTCAGATCAGTTTGTTGGAAGACCTTTGCAGCCAACAGTCCTCATTTTTTTGGAGTATGGCCTGGCAGTTGCTTCATCAACATACGGCCTCACATTTCTCTTTTCCGACCATACCATGTCTCAGGTGTAGGAGGTTTCGATCTCTCATTTCTTTATTTGAAAAAACAAGGAAAATGAAACGAGGCTAAACATGTCCTGGTTTTGAGCTACAAGGGGTTGGTTATATTTGTTTGGTATTTATGCATAAACTTCTAATCTGTTGTTAATTCCAGGCAGTATACCCCTTTTAACGGGTTTTGAAGAAGGGTAAGCTTTCGTTAGCTGAAAAGAACAGGTACCACTGATCTCTTTATTTATCATGAAGCATCAGCATTTACATAATCACATGAGATAATAGACACACATAAACTAGTTCAGCTTTGCTTGTACACATGCATTAATTCACACACGCTGACACAAACACCTAATTCTAGAGGTCATAATATAAATAGACGGTTTTTTTTACCATATAAATATAAATAGATGTGAATCCTATAATCATGTCATCAATACACATTAAATAAAATCAATGTAGTACATTCATATGCTATAAACGGACTTGTTTGGGAAAACATATCAAGTCCAAAATATTCAGTTGTATATTGAGGGAAGAAGAAAACTAGAAAAGGGAAACAGCCTAGGATCCCTGTCATTAGCTAGGCTCCCTCAATTAGAAGCAACTTATCGTCCATTGAGGAACCTAATAGTATATTGGAGTTCCGTCCCAGACAACATGATATGTATTTTGGATGGTGAACAGAAGTCTATTGTAATTCTCTTCTTTCGTTTTTGGTTCACGTCTTGATGACATTTTATTGCAAAGCAATGTGGCAAGATAAATTGATACAGTTGACTATCAACTATTGAATTTACAACTACCGCAGCCTTTTATTCCTGTACTTTTGATTTTTTTTTGAATGATTTTATTACTCCTCATGCCTAGTACATTTTCTTCCCCAACACTCTCACCAAATGTGGAATAAAACCGAGTTGACTCTTTGATTTTATTAGTCCCTCTTGTTCTAAATAAAGGGCCTATTTTAGAAGTTGACCTTGGTGCTAAATATATGATATAATTCTAATTTTTTTCAACCTTTTCCCAAATTATTTCTATGGATGTTTCTCCCCCAATAATCAAGAGATGAGTGGGGAATAATAGATGATTGTGGTGTTTTTTTTAAAAAAGACACAACATATTAGTTAAATTACAATAAATTAAGTTAATCAAATTAACTAAATAGGTAATGTAATTAAATATGAAGGGAGTATCTTATGAATTATCACTTTCATTGGTCAACTCACTTGTAGTTCTCATTTGGTGAAGGTGTTGAGAAGTAAATATATTAGGCAACCCCATCCATGCTTTATATAGAGATTGATTGGAACCTTGTAAACTAAGGCTATTCTAATATGTTAGTTTCAATCAATAATCTGAATATAACTATCAAAGTTAACGATGTTAAATTTAAACTTTGATATGTAAACACTACGGTATTGTAGTTTTTGACATTTAAATTAAATAGTGGTGATTTTGAGTGAGGCACTAGACTTGGACTTGCACATGCCAAAGATTCTAAGCATCTTTATGTAGTGAGAGGGGGCAGAGATGGACCACACATTATAAGTAGGCAAAGAAAAGGGATAACCGGTGTTTGTAAATTGTAAGGAGAGGCTTATTCTAATTCTAATCTAAGCAAATAAATGTTCCCTCTCATCATCAATTTTATTTTTATTACAATTACAATTACATTTTATTAATATTATTATTAAGTATTGATTGCTTTGATGAATTCACTCATCAATTCCGATTTCCGAGCCTCACTATCATGACCCTTTTTGAGCCTTCAATCACTATCCTCATCTCATGTCCCACCGCACACTACCTTTAATCTTATCACTCCTTTCCTCTATCTCTGCTTTGAACTTCCCTTTCATGCAAATCAATTCTCACCATATTGCTATTTTGTTTTTATATTGGCCAATTATGCCTTTTTTCATTTTTAATGAATTTTTAATTTTCTTGCTTTCTTTTTGCTCCTTTTAGCAATTAATTAATCCCTCTCTCATATTACCTCACCCTTCCTCCAAAATTAATTATCAATGAATTCACATCGAATGCAAAGTAACACGAAAGGATTATAAATATGGACCATCCATCACGATCAAATTTTAGTCAATGAAAAGAATGCTAATTTTTCGTCATATTTTCAAGTCTAGCTTTTATGTAGTCAACGTGGTTCCATCAACAATGTTCCAATTATACTGATATAGTATATTTGTTAATGTGATGCACCTGAATCAACAAGCACTTTTTTTAATCAGAGTTAACAAACACTTGAAATTTTGGGCACCCACTATTTGATCCAAAGGCAACTTTTAAGGATGTTCCTAATGTCATCCTCCAAGATAGTATTAGTTTCTATTTCAAGTTCTTTTGCTCCTTTCTAGCGTACGTAGAAGATTTTAGTCATCATAATAGTTTTAGAGATATTTTTATTAACAAACCTTTTAGTTGAAATCATTACTTATATGCTCCTATCTGACTTTTTTTGAAAATTCCAAGAAAGAAAATAAGTTACTTATAAATTAATTTACCTGATTTTTTTTCATTAAACTTGTTTATTTGAGCTATAAACTAATGAGTAATCTAAAAATATATCAAATATGTCGTAATTAACTAAACCATTTGTTTCCTTAATCTTTTCAAAAAAAGTTAACAAGGTCTTATATTTATACATCATTTTTACCTTTTATAAAAAAACTAAACTTAATACACACAACATACTCTTGACAGTGATTTTGAAGTATTCCTTGAATATTTTCAATAAACCAACGAAGAAGAAAAGAGTTAGAAATTTGTGATCGTTTTTTTTTGTAAGATAGAAATTGAGTAAAGTAATTAAATGGCACGTCAACGAGTTTCAAAATTTCAGGAACTCGTGGGGCGAAACTGAAAGAAATTGTCCTGAAAGTTTGGAGCTTTAATACTCTATAGTCTAGGTATAAAAATATATTATAAAAAAGGAAAAAAGAAAAAAAAAGTGAATATAATTTATCAATGGCATTATGTATCAAAAAAAATAATTTATCAATGGCATTTGTGAATGAGATAAGATTAGTGAGAAAGTAGAGGAGAGACGTCCACGTGTGAAGCAGAGAAGAAGTTTGAGAAGAGTGAGTGGATGACCCCAAACATAGGAACTGGTCCTCCAAGTACATTATTCTCTTTTTCCCACCTGCTATAGCCTGTAAACATGGATTATGGTACCGGTCACTCCCGTCATCATGGATGAGTGGTCAAACTATTTTTAGTTTACATTTATTCTTATGTTTTATGGGTTTAAGACACAGAGCACAAGTCGGGTGGTTTTCTTGGGGTTTTTCTTTTTGATCAGACATTGTCCCTTTTTTTAGGTGACTCCCATAAACCATTAGTATATATATCATTTATTCACTCACAAACTTCTTTTCTTTATGATCACATTTGTCCCTTCTTCCTTCCAAACATTCCATGGTCATGGTGTGTGCATTACTATTAACATTATTCTTTAATCTTTAATGTTACTATTAGTATTATTTTTACCCCTTCAATTCTGTCAGTTTTTTCATATGGGTATTATAGTTTGCATTGCATCATCTTCCTCACACAGTGGGAATAAACTTTTGTTCACATGTCAGGGATGGTCTCCTATGAGGGTTCTGGGGTCAGAAGATTCATAAAAAAAATATCTTCTTGAGTAAAATGTGACATTCTTAACGCGGGGCCACACGGTGTTTTATCTTTTTGATATTGTTGTCATCGCTCTTAAGTTGGTTATTTAATTTCATGCCAATTCTGTGTTTCTTTCTAGAAAATCAAATGAAGGGTTTTGTCTAGTTATTTATTCATTGGTTTTTGTTCCTTGTGTTCTTATTATTCTTTAATTGTTTGTTTGGAATGAAGGGTGTTTAATCTACTGGAGTATCAGGGGTTATGATTTATGAATGTGTCTTCAACATGGGATGAAATGTTAGTTTCCGTTTGCATGTAAGCGGTTAATTCTGTTTCCTTTGGCCTTTTTTCTTTGATCTCTTTTCTTCTTTTTTTGTTTTTTGCCATATTGGATAGACTCTCTCGTTATTAGCTTCTGAGGATACAACCATATGTCATGGGAAAATTTAAATTACAAATTCCATTACCATGCAAAGCCTAGAGTTGCAGAATTGTTTGTTAACATTATTGTGATGCGATGCTTTCATTCAGTGAATGTTGATGTGAATATTGGTAATTTATTTTTCATTCCCTAGGTGATCTCTTTATTGATTCTCCTCCCCTTGTTATTGTACTTTTGGCATTCATATACCAATCTTAGTAGCCTTCATATCTGCAAGTTCAAATTGCAATAATTTATTGGTGGTTTTTCCTCCCTCATGTTCAACATTGAATGATCTGCTGATGCATTTGAATTTAGAACTTGTTCTGAATAATTGTGCTAAATTCCTGTATGTTTCTTGTCATAAACCCCTTGTATGAATTAAAAGGATTAATTTTTTGTTGTGCTAGCAGGGTCTGATTTTGGTTGCCAGCAATACTCAAGGAGGCAGTTTGCATTTTATCTAATGAATTTTTCTTCCGGTGATGATTTTCTGAGATATGGTGTTGCAGAAGAATTTGAACTACAGTTTTAATGGCTATCAAGTACCTGTCGTTCCTAGAGCTTCAAGAACAACTAGGGTATTTATATCCTTCTATTATTCTAATAACACCTATTGGCCAAGTTTTTATATTTGATTAGCTTTAAAAATTGGTTATAGGGGAGGGGTACATTCAAGAGGAGTGGGGGCAGTCAGATACAAGCTTTCGAAATTTTGGCTAGTGTAGCTGGAAACTTCCTGCGGGAGAATGAAAAGTCCAACACTGTGAATGCTGAAAAGGATCCTGTTGGTTTTGTTGGAATTGACATAAAGGATAAACAAGAGGAAGAAGCAGGGTCTTTTAAGAGTGACCTCTTGGAGCATGGATGTTGCAGTAAAAATGCCTCAGGCTCAGTCCCTAGTTTGCATGGCAAGCATAATGACCAAAGGCATGTGTGGAATGGATATTTGTTTGATAATGAAAATTTTAGTTCAAATAATCAGCTTCATGGCATTGCATTAGAAACTTGTCTCAGAAGTTTTTTGTTTTGTTTCATTGAATCTCTTAGCAGGTTTAAAGGCTGTTCATCTTTTCTTAGCAATCGTCTTGAAGGCCAAAGACAAACTGTTTTTGAGAAGGAAGCAAGTAGACTGACGAAAGAGAATTGCAATAGTGAGAGAATTGTTCATGTTAGGGGCAGCTCTGCTGGAGTGACAGAATCTGGCCACAGGGCTTCTAAACGGGAAAGTTCAGAAAATTCTGTTGAGAAGCCTTCATTGGGAGGTCTTATGCATGTTTCCAATGGTAGGACATTATTTAATAGAGATGATGACGAAAACTTTGATAGGTGTACTCAACCAGGCTCTAAGAATAAGATTTCTGGCCCCGTCCCAGATTTGTCTTTTCAACCTGTGAATAGTGTTTCTGCATCCAAAAGTCGTGATGTAGGAGAAAAGTCAAAGAATGGGAGTTTGTATAGAAGTGGTATGTGGATCCTTACTCACCGTCGATTTTGAGTCTTATAAACCGTCCTCTGGACTTTCAAAGTTGAGCATGCATAAGACTAGACCAGACCATTCCTTAATAACTATTGACAATGTCGTTTATTATTATTATTATCTTGCAGATGACAGTATTAGTAGAGATAATTACATGCTTGAAAGCTCACAGATGATGTATCCTTTTAAGAAGAGGAAGTTCTTCAACCAGACCTCATCATCTACATCTGATAGGGGGTCTCATTGTCATGGCACATATGATACTTCTGACACCAGAGTTGATAATGTGAACTTCGGTTCAGGTTCCACAATCAATCACTGCTTACTTTTGTTTTTGTTTATACTCTCTCTATGTTGGCATTAGGCTTTACAATTGACTGAGTGATTCAAACTGTCACGTGCAGCAATTAACGAATCATCCACCATATCTCGTCAACAAGTGCATACTAAGTCAAGGGATTGTAATGGTAGGAAAACTTATGAACTGTTTAATACGGTACCCTATTGATTAATCCTACCACTTGCGTGAGATTCTTACTAGTTATCATCCCTTTTCAGTGAAGCTTAGCATCAAGTCTTTTAAAGTCCCGGAGCTTTTTATTGATATCCCTGAAACTGCAACCATTGGTTCATTGAAGGTACGTGATTAGATTTCATTCTATGAAATATTTGAGAGCAATTATCTGATATATTTCACTTTTTCATTGGCACAGTGGATTCTATGATATAGGTGTCTGACATATAAAATAACAGTATTTAAGATGTCTATATCTGTTTCGATATTAGAAAATCATTATAGAAAGGATACTAGTGGTACTGAATGGAAGTTTAGTGCTATGGGACACCATTAATTGACACCTTAGTATGGCGGATGACGGCCACTACCTACAGTGTCAACTTACATTCAAGATATTTGGATCAAGATGAGGGGTACCGAAAGTCTCTTAACGGGAGATCCACAATTTTTTGAGTGTATTTTAGAATTTTGTTAGTTGGATGATTGGCGCCTGCAAAATTGCATTGTCTATTATATAAATATTCTTTTACACCTCTCCTTAATGCTAAAATTAGAAGTTTGAGGTTGCTGGGTGTCTGAAGTTTCCCTTGATTCCTTTTAGTGATTCTCTTCTTTGTATGCCTATTTGCAGAGGACAGTTATGGAGGCAGTGACTGCTATATTAGGAGAAGAACTGCGTATAGGTATTCTTCTTCAGGGAAAGAAGGTCCAAGATGACAGCAAAACTCTAATTCAGACTGGGATTTCTCAAGATGATAAACATAATAGATTGGGGTTCATGTTGGAGCCAAGACATACCAAAATTAAACCAACTTCATATAATGAAGACCCCTCTTATCGACCCACCGGTTCTCACAGGGATATATCCAGGCATAAATTCAACTGATTGTAAATTCATATATTTGTTGTTTATGGTGTTAATCCTTTTTTTCTTAACATTACTGTTTTGCCCTTGTCTGAGAGTTTGATGATTTTTTTAGCATTTTCTAATTTGATCATTGTCCTACAACAGGAAACCTTCATCTTTGATGCTAAAGCAAAGAACTTATGATGTCTCCCGAGAGCGTTCCCTAATTAAATTTGAAAGTTGTGGTCAACGTGACTTAAACATGGTCTCCTCTCTAGCAGACACTTCACCTAACAATACCATGTCAAAGTGTCGTGCTCTAGTCACAGTTCCAGCTATTAACATGGAGGCATTAGCTGTCATTCCCTTCCGTCGCAAGCCTGGGAATCCTGACTTTGTGCAGCGCCGAATTAGGAGGCCTTTCTCTGTGTCTGAAGTAGAAGCACTGGTTCAGGCAGTTGAAAAACTAGGAACTGGAAGGTAATTGTTGAGCCTTTTATCCTCCATTCAACGAGTAGTAATGGATCACTCTGAGAACTAAGCACCAAACAATTTTCTTCTCTGTTTGGCAGATGGCGTGATGTCAAACAGTGTGCCTTTGACAATGCAAAGCACAGGACTTATGTGGATTTGAAGGTCAGTGATACATACAATTTATGACTTCCTTACTTTTGTAACTTAAAAATCTTAATTGGTGGCATAATCTCCAACATCCATGAGGTAAAATAAAATCCCAATTTTTATGCACTTCTTCCTAATAATTCTTTTCCTTTATTTCACCGTTTTCATTAGAATATATTCTCAGTTCAAAAATATTAGAATATATTCTCAAGTTAGTGCAACGGCTATTTTGTCCTTATGGGTAGATTGACTTGCAAATTTTATGTTAGAAAGAACTTGATCTAGTTTTTAAGACGTCTGTCATCAAGTTTATTATAAAACTAACATATGCACATGTTGGCAGCACATGGCCGGTTCTTTCAAAGACTCTTGGCCTAAGATTTGTACCTTCTTCATGTTGTTTGTATGTGTTAATTTGAATGCTATGATTAACCTTCCAGTCTACACACTTGGATACTTACAGAGAGAGCAAGCATCTAGACATTGATATTAATATTGACAAAGATATAGCCACTGGACAAAATCCGGAGTGTCTGTGCATGAAAGTGTCATGTTTTTAATACGAACACTTGGATCAATTGGTAAGGGCATTGGTCTAGCTTAACTAAGGTTTGGAGTGTGAGCTTGGGCATTCACCGTGTTACCCCTCAGGGGGGTGCCCCCCCGATAGAGTCCCACATCCCTCAAATCCTTTCAGTCTTGGCTCAATGAGCATCCCATGGAATTGAGGCTGACTTGAGATAATGGGTGTTTATTAAAAACAAAAGTGTCCTTTAAACTTGGCGGGTTGATATGAGTGGTAAGTACTCTCATCCCTTAAGCAAGTGGTTGAGGGTTCGATCCCTAACACTTGTGAATGGAGCAAATTTACAAGTCAATTGTCTATCCCCTATATGGAACTTCAGAACAACGAGGGATTAGTCCCACTTGACATGCGAGTAGAGATACCTTTGAGAAACAGAAAAAATTGTCTCTTATTTTTTTAACTAGTATCTGTCTATCTGATTCATGTCAGGTATTTTTTTCTCTTTTTTTTGTATGTGGGAACTGTGTAAAGGAGCAAAATGATATGATTGCAATTGAGAAGTAGTGAGAGTTCACTTGCATTTGTTGTTACTAATGAGGAAAGTGCAGGATAAGTGGAAGACATTAGTGCACACTGCAAGAATCTCCCCTCAGCAAAGGAGAGGAGAGCCTGTTCCTCAGGAGCTCTTGGACAGAGTCTTAGCTTGTCATGCCTATTGGTCTCAACAGCAATGTAAGCATCAAGTTAAGCCATTTTGAGCCTTCTTTCTCGCCAATATGCTGCTGAAGAACACTAAGCAACACAAACACTTTAGAAGACGTTTTCAGATGCTGTAGTTATGTAAAAGTTTGATCTTATGTAAATTTTATTTATATTATTGGCTTACATCATATCACATGCTTGTGATCTACATAATAACAACTAAGCTCCTCCGAGGGCTCCAGAGGGGGTCTGGGAATTTGTAAATGGTTGTTTGTGCCTGTAAGGTTTCCCTATGTGTTCTCTTTAATTATTTGGGACACTTCCTGGAGGAGACTATAGTGATGAAATTGGTATAGAAGATTTAGTATAATTTATTTTCTTGTACAAACTTTGATCTCTCTTCAGTCTTCACTTGTTGCTTCCTTTAATTCACTTATTGAAGTTACATCATGAATGCCTAAGCGAACAAGTCACGGGGTCGGGACTCTGGAGTTAGGTCTGTGATGGACATATCATGGAAGGCAGTATCCGAAAAAAAAGTCAACTTATTGAAGAGAAATGAATAAATTATACATATTTACTGAAAAAATAATGTGAGGTATTTTTGTAAATCAGCAGAGGTTAATAGTTGTAGAAGCCCCATGTACAAAACGACAAAAGAAAGGGCAATGACTCAACCTACGACTAATGTCACGAACCACTCATAATTTAAGTAAAATTACTAAAAATAATAAATTTCCGGAGATGCCCAGAACAATCCGGAATAGTCTAGATCATTCTGGAACCTTGTAGAATGCTGTAGAACAACCTGGAATCTTCTAGAATTCTCTAGAAGAAAGTGGAAGCATCTGGAAGATCCTGGAAGCTTCTGGAACTCTATAGAAGCTTGTAGAACTTTATGGAGAATCTTGGAGTATTCAGGAATATTCTAGAATAGTTTAGAATATTGTAAATAGTTAGAGAGATTGGTAGAATATTCTAGAGAACCAATTGTAACCGTTAGATCAAATAGATCTTAGTCGTCCATTGAGGAGGTAGAATTAGTATATATAGGTCTCACCACCTCTCATTTTTAATCATCCAAGAGTTGAGAGCTTTGTAAGATCATTAAGAGAGAGATCAATACAAGTTCTTTTCTTTGAGATCCAAGTTCCTTCTTACTACTTAACTTCTAGTGTGAGTTAAGAGAAAGGCTGACTAGCATTCTAGAGTGAGAAGTTTGTTAGTGCCGCACGTGACATTTGGTAGAAAACACCAAGTCCGTGACACTAGGGTGTGTTCAAAGTGCAATGCATATAATCCCCACTGCTATGTTGTTTGATTATTGTTTGATTATTTAATAAAATTGGTAAGAGGGGCTTTTGCTTTTGTGATTCCAAGACATGATATTGAATTAAACTAAAATAATCCTATAACCTTTTTGAAGCTGTCATTGAATCACTATAATCAGAGTTGCTTTCTACCTAATCTTGATGGCCTATCCGTTTTCTTAATGTCCATAGTGCTCAGTCCCCGCATCATTTCGAATAAAAAATTGGATCCTTCTTAAATATTTAGAGCATTTGGTGATAATAAAAGCATTTGGTGTACAAACGGTGGATATAGTAGCAAGTGACATATAGACATCACATGTAATGGACAAGGTGCTCAGAAAAACGGTGGATGTTAGTAATGGCAGCGTGCCACCAATGGTGAATACCAAAATAAGCAACCCTTGAGTAAAAGCTTCCACGGCAAATAGTATTGTATAGAAAGGATACGGCAATAGTATTGTATAGAAAGGATCTTGTTCCATGCCTCAAAGTTTTCCATCCACTCGTTGCTCTTTTCTTTTGTCCTTTCACTACTTATTAGTTACATTGAGGGCTGCACATGGGTAGGATTTGACCCCAGTTGGTGCTTAACTCAAAAATCCTAAGTGACTTAAACAAATCAGTAGCCTTTGGTATTTATTTTCCTTCCTGGATCTTCTGTCCCCCTCCCTTTCGTTTCATACTTGATCTTCATGGATCAAAATAGCATGACTCTCCCAAACAAACAAAAAATTATGATATTAATCATTTTACTTTCATATAAAAGAAAAGGAAATTTCCATTAATGTTTTGGTTAAAGTTTAAGATAGGCATACCCAGTAGAAAAAATATGGAAGTTTTTTTCCCTTCTAGATGAGATCATCCCCACCAAAAGGTTCCATTTTTGGGCTGGGAGGGTACTGTATGTAGCCTAAGGGGGGATTAATCTTAGGCCAATAATTAGCAATTAAATAGTTAGTTCAACCCTTCATTCTAGTGATATGATACCAAATTTCTTGTGGTGTCCTTATTTTCTATTCTTATATACAATGTTTCACTGAATTACATTAGGTCGCTATGGTCTAAAAGAGGGAGACAATAGTAAAACAAGGGAATCATACAATGTGTACAACTCTCAAGTCTCAACAACCCTACTTAGTCGTTGGCCAAAAAAAAAAACAACCCTACTTAGTCCTTACAGCACCTAAAATTATCTTCCAAATAACTCATTTGATTTGATCTTTCACAAGTGACAGTGTTCCCCGAATGCTTAAATTAAAAAATAGACCAAATTTGTCAGATCCAGGGAAGAAAAAAAAAAGAGAATCTTGAAAGGGCCCCTACCCACCACAAGGATCTAAAAACAATACTCTATTGATTGCCAGACCAGCACCTGAAAGTCGTACACTTTGGGAAACACGTGTCGCTTTGTCACAGGCAAACACCTTCAAGTTCGTGGCTCCATCATGAAGCGGTGTACTACTTTCTTATGCTGACAATATAAAAAAGGGTGTACTACTTTTTATGTTGAAAACTAAAAAAAGAAAGGGTGTACTACTACTACTACTAGTAATAACTAAACAGTAAAAACTAAAGTAGTAAACTCTTTCACTTTCAATCTGCAGAGTCCAAATTAAAGAAAATAAAATCATATTAATAACAACTCATAACTGATGTTTGCCTCCAAATTAAAAAACAAACAACCTAGTCACTGCACTAGTCATTTTCTCATTTTCCACTGCCTATAACCGGTGGTCTCTGATCGGTCTTCTCTCTCTAGAAACATCAAACTAGAAACAACCTCAAAAGTCTCAACTACAAGTACTCATCTTTATTTTCCTGTTCATCTTTCTGGTGCTCATCTTTTTCTGCTGCTACCACCTGCAACACTCGTGTGTTTCTTTTCTATCTCTCTAAGGTAACAAAACTCTCTCCTTTCTCCTTTCTTCTTTTACTTGCTGGAATATTCTCTATGTTTTGGATCCACTTCTCTCTCCAACTAGTAACTACCCCTTTACTTTTACCTCTATTTTCTTAAGCTTACCTTTGCTAATGAAAGTTCCCTTATGCCACTCCTAATGTCAAAACTTGGTGCTACTTAGTTTGATGAGTTTGGTGAATGGTTTTCTTATTTTCTTCATTATTTGAAGTTTATTCATGTCTACCCATGATTGATTCTGTGTGTTTATAGTATAACTGGCTCTGTGGGATTCAAAGATTTGTTCTTTCTTGAGGAAGGACCATGACAGGAGAGATATTTATCACTGTTTAGGACTAAAGTTTGATTTTTTTTTATTTATTTTTGTGGTGGGCAGAATCTTGGGAAATAGATGACAATGGATGGTCTTTGGGGTATTGCTGATTCCAGAAGGGAACAACAATTGGGAAATCAATCTGCACCAATTGTGCAGCAGAATCAGAGTTTTGGAAATGCTTTATTTGATCATGGAAGGGAATTCAGGTTCCTTCAATCTGATGGCCAATTACTTCCTATCAATACACCTTCTTCCTCTACTGTGACTAATGAGGAGCATTCTCCAGAAGATTGTGATTTTTCTGATGCTGTTTTGAGTTACATAAATCAGATCCTTATGGAGGAAGACATGGAAGATAAGACTTACATGCTTCAAAATTCTGTGGATCTTCAAGCTGCTGAGAGACCATTCTATGAAGCACTTGGTCAAAAATATCCACCTTCACCAGCACAAAATCTTCCAAGCCATATCGTCAATGTAAATGATAGGACCATGCCAAAAAATTTCCACAGAAATAACAGTGATTATCACAGTAATAACTATGGTAGTTTCATTCATCAATCCTTGTCCCGAAATCCTAATGAGTTTCCCTCTCAATTTATCCGAGGGAATGGCATTTCTCAGTCATCTTACAGCTCCTCAAGCAGTGTTATAAGTGGTGTGGAAGGGCCTGTGGATTCTCCAAGCAGTATTCTTCAGGATCCAGATCTAAATAGTGAGAGCCAATCCATTTCGCAATTTAAAAAAGGCGTCGAGGAGGCTAGTAGGTTTCTTCCCAATGGGAACAAGCTGTTTGCTGATTTAGGCGTGTCTAGTATATCGCGGGAAGAACCAAAAGCGAGGACTCGTGAAATATCAGCCAAGTTGGAGGAGAAAGATGGAGAGGATGATTTTTTTGGTGTGTCAAAGGTAAGGAAACAGCCACACCGAGGAGAGGAAGATGAAGATGAAGAGAAGAGTAGCAAGCAAGCTGCGGTTTATACAGAACCAACTCTACGATCTGTAATGTTTGATCTTGTGCTTCTTTACACTGATGGGGAAGGTAAGGACCATTACATGGCTCGCCGTGAGGCATTGCAGAACAAGATTAACAAGGCAAATGGTCAGGCCAAATCTTCAAACACGGGAAGGGGGCGTGGGAAGAAACAAAATGGGAGAAAGGCAGTGGTAGATTTGAGGACACTTCTGGTTCTATGTGCACAAGCTGTTGCAGCAGATGATCATAAGAATGCACAAGAGTTGATAAAGCAGATCAGGCAGCATTCAAATCCTTTTGGGGATGGGAATCAAAGGTTGGCACATGTCTTTGCCGATGGTCTTGATGCACGCTTGGCTGGCACGGGTAGCCAAATTTATAAAGGACTCATCAGTAAGAAAAGATCAGCCGCTGATCTACTAAAAGCGTATCATCTCTACCTTGCAGCATGCCCTTTTAGGAAGATCTCTAATTTTTTCTCAAATGTGACAATTAGGACAGCTTCTGAGAATTCAACAAGTATCCATATAATAGATTTTGGTATTCTTTATGGTTTCCAGTGGCCAACTTTCATACAGAGATTGGCAATGAGAACTGGAGGGAAACCACCGAAAATCCGAATCACAGGAATAGACTTCCCGCAGCCCGGTTTTAGGCCAGCTGAGGTGATAGAGGAAACAGGTAGACGGTTAGCAGATTATGCAAAAGCTTTTAATGTTCCATTTGAGTATGTTGCCATAGCGAAAAAGTGGGAAACCATTACACTCGAGGAACTCAAAATCGATAGGGACGAGTTCCTTGTTGTTAACTGTTTATACAGAGCAAAAAACTTGCTTGATGAATCTGTGACAGTGGAGAGTCCCAGGAATACTTTCCTCAAACTGATAAGAAAAATCAATCCTGATGTGTTCATCCATGGGATCGTCAATGGCGCCTTCAACGCGCCTTTCTTTGTGACCAGGTTTAGGGAAGCTTTGTTTCACTACTCATCATTGTTTGATATGCTTGAGACTATCGTGCCTCGAGAGGACTGGGAGCGGATGCTGATTGAGAAGGAGATATTCGGGAGAGAAGCGTTGAACGTGATAGCATGCGAGGGATGCGAGAGATCGGAGAGGCCAGAAACTTATAAGCAGTGGCAAGCTCGGATTCTAAGAGCAGGGTTTACACAGATTCCATTTTCTAGAGATTTAGTACATAGAGCAATGGAGAAAGTAAGGGGGAGTTACCACAAGGATTTTCTCATTGATGAAGATAGCAAGTGGTTGTTACAAGGATGGAAGGGAAGAATTATCTATGCACTTTCTTGTTGGAGACCTTCCTGACATTATTTAGGTTACTATCTAATAGTGTTCATAACTGAATAGGTTGCATCCTTTTTGGTTGACAGGTTTTTGTCTGTCAAGTAAGTTGCAATTCACTATCTAGCAATGGACTAATTAGATGTTGAAGTGGATGAATTGTGCTCTAATTACAAATTGTGATGTAAAAAAAGGACTCATGGAGAGAGATATCTTGGTCACAATGTCTCAATCTAGATCAGTTAGCTGCTTAGACATATGATAATAGATTCAGTAAAAGAGTCTAATTGTTATAGGTAACCTTTTGACGGCTCCATTCTACTAACAATTACAACATATGGCAAAAAATATGTGAAGGCAAGTTTGTAGTTAGCGGAGCTGATTCATTGAAAAAATGTTGGTTTTACAATTTTTTATGTTGTGAATCAAGATTGCTCTCAATTTTTAATCTTATGCAATTTGAGAGGTCAATCTTATTGTCTTTTCATCTTAGATTGTTGGAAAATGAATTGTCAATCAAGTCTGTTTTCTTCTGCTTCATTATATTCCATTGAAACGTGGCATGATTGAAAACAAATCGGTGGTTAGCTGTGATGATGTATATAACATAGCAAAAGGTTAAAAAAAATATATTAGAATAACTAGAAAAGTCTCAACCCTTGTGTGAAAGGCACATCATAGAACATTATAGAATAGACCACACTAATAGATAATAGACTATGCCGACCTCAAAGAAATAGAAATAAGGAAAAATAAAAAAGGTAAGATGCATTTCTAATGCTTTGTGTCATTCAAGGTGGTGGTCCTCTTGCATAGAATGCGATTGATTAGTTGTCTCAAATAAGACGGGAAGAATGTGATTGCATTTTATATTCCCACCTTCCAACAAAAGTAGTCGTCAACGATTATGCTCATGAATTTGGTCCAAGTAAAATATAAACTTTTAGATAAGTATAAAAGTTCTTTCATTTTAATGATTTTATATAATTTTTTTTTTCAAAATAAATAATGCTAGTTTTACTCTTATTTAAACTAAGGGAGATAAAACTTTTGATTTCTACTAATGTAGTCCTTACTATAACTACATAATCTTGTAATCATACTTGTGTTATTACTTCCTGAGTCATTAATTTTCATTTGTAATACATACTATTTAGTTTAATTTGAGTTGATTTGGCTCAACGGTAAGTTCATTTGCCGTGTAGTCTGAAATCGCGCATTCGAATCAAACTATCTACATAAAATAGGGGTAAGACTGACTAACCCTCACCAAATGGAAACTAAAACTGAGATAACCTTTTCTTTATGTTTGTTTTAAACAATTATTTTTTTAACATATCTTGCCTTTGTTTAATTTCCATTGGCTCGGTTCATATCTATATCATAAAAAGAGTTATGAAAATTAATCATTCCGTAAAAAGAGGAATGCACAGATAAATGGAAAAGATAAATGCACAAATTTCATTATGAAAAGATAAATGGATTCCGACTTAGTATGAAAAAGGAAAAGATAAACGCACAAATTTCATTATGACAAACTAACAAAAGTATTGCAAGGAGTTCATGATCAAGTCTCACACAAGTACTTCCTCCGTTCCTAAATATAAGATCACTTTGGTTAATTTAGGGAGATTAAGGAAGGCAATAAAGTTACATGATCTTCCCAAAATCCCCTCAATTACTTAACTTTAAAAGGAGGAGAGGTTTTCAATGAAAAGAGAGAGTATAAGGGTAGTTTGGGCAAAACTTGAGATAAAATAGGAAGTGATCTTATATTTAGGAACTTATCCACTTCCCCAAAGTGATCTTATATTTAGGAACGGAGGGAGTAATTTAAGTTAATAATTGAAAATTTGAACCAATGTGATTACTGATTTGTGTTCTCTCCTAGAGACAGGACGCTATAATTAGTGGGCATTTATTGAATATTTGACTCCCTAGCATTCTACAAACTTGCCTAACTTTCAGTCTCTTTATGTTTGTCCATATCATTTCAATATTTTCAATTATTACCCCTTGGAACTAAGGAATAGTAACTCTCAAAATCCTAGTCAGTCATGAAGGGCGAAATATCATGCCCCAACAACAAAGATAAAACCTTAGCCACACAAACCAAATCATAATGAATTTATTATAGCTTTTTTCTCATGGTTGAAACAATCTTTTACTTGCATGTGAATGATGAAGCAAACGTACGTTGCTTTAGGTAGTACTAATGACTACAAAATCCATCATAAAGGAAGTTTCAGTGTAGGATGATATAGATAGAGGATATGAGACATGAACTAGAAAATCAAAAGCGAGTTGTGATCTGAGAAAACAAAGCCTTGAAGTCCTTTGTGGGAGCCCCTGTTCCCTCTGGTTTTGATGCCAAGTCAAATGCCTTGAATTTAGCCTCCTCAAAGTTCAGTGCCTGTTCAAAAAATTGAATTTACACACATCTATATCTGATGCAGCCATGAGAGGTCTATTCAATATACCCCATATAATGAACATGTTGAAGGTTACCGAAAATAATGTATTGGATAAGAGTGTCTAACTGTCTTATTAAGATTTATGTCAGTCTCTTCACAATAATGTACACATATCAGAAATAAAAGGTGGGGTCTGTTTCATTTTGGTTTTGTTTATGAAAACAATTGGTAGACACATTTTTTCAAACGGCTATTAAAGCAAGATGACTTGAGTTCAAGCTCCTTGTTCCATCATATATAAAAGGTACTCTCTCTGGTCCTAAATATAAGATCCCGTTGATTAGAATCAAATTAGACCACTAAATTATAATATGTCACACGTAATTATATGCATCCTTAACACATGTAATCAGATTATAAGTTAGTTTGTAAGTAGAATAAATTACTTTTGAGGGAAAAAATTATTAATATTTTAAAGAGATTAATTTTGCATCCTTAATTTCTCCAAAAAAGTCAAAGTGGTCTAATAATTAGGGTAGGAGGGGGGTACTTTATTTATCCTCCAACTATTCTTTCTTACAGGGTGCTCTCTTAGGGAAGTAGAGGAGTAAGTAATCTCATTATACCACCATCTCCCAATAAAATATATACCTGAAGGCAGACTTCTGCAACATCAGCTCTAGGTATGGCTTTAGTATCAGTCTGAAGAAGCTCATCATCCTTCCCCACAATTAGTTCCCGAACACCACCCTCTTTATCTTGCAAGCCACCAGCTCTGGTTCAGAATAGCAAGTAAGAAAGGAGAAACAATCTCAGATAAAACTCAACAAAACTTTGTAACGAGAAAATAAAGCTTGAATGTGGCATGCATAAAACATGCAATTAAATAATGATCCCAAACATCATATGAAGCGTAATAGGAGAACGTTAAGAGCACGGTCCCTAAATACACACCTAAAAATTTGTTTCTACCAATTGCTAAAGCATGTCCCCTAAATTGTTCAGTCTCTTCTCATAGTAGGGGCACATAAAGTAACAACTATACACATAATTCTAATTTTTATTTGTACAAATAACAATTGCATGTTTCAACTTTGATTTTTTATCCATGACAGAAAAAAATACCAGCTAGAATTCAGCCAATATTCAACCTAGTAAAGTGAAATAATTACACAAAACTTCTTTTAATTGACCCCATAAGTGCTAAATATTTTGGTTTCCTTCATGATACTAAATAGAACTTTGTTTCTACATCAACTGAAAATTATGCACCTTATGATTGTGTATGGAATACCAGAATCAGCCAGATACTGCTCAGCCTTTCTCTTCCATATCTGAAATAAATATGACCAGAAGATCAAAAAAATAAAATAAAAAGGAAACAGATAGAATAATGCAGGGAAGAAAACAAGTGCAAAAGTCCATAGAATTGGTTTCTCTTAAATGAGGAGCATGCCCGGTGCATAAAAAAATGACGAGGATGAGCACACTCCGTTCATACAACAAACTTGGTAATATATAGACTTAGAGAGATGTTGGTACGTACCAGTATATTTCCACCACCCAATTTGTTCAAAGGATGATCTGGATTTGTGCCACCCATAGACCCAACCAACACAATCTGCTTCACTCCAGCAGCCTTAGCTGTACAAACAGAAAAATAGAATTTCAATATTGCGAGAAAACTTGAGTTTGTAACTTTGTATTGAGAGACAAGAAAATGAAAAAGATGTTCATACCAGCGTCTATTTGATTTTTCTGCCCAAGCCAGTCAACCTAATATGCAAAAGTTCAGTACAGTATGAGTTAAGTCAGATAAACATCACTGAATATTTTAAAAACTACATAGGAACTATGCATCGGTACCTGTTCCGGGTACGCCCCATCCTCAAAATAAAACTCAGGCCTTTCGCCTTTGGTCGGATCAAAACCTGGCTTCATTAGTGGAACAGCACTTGTGAGAATTATGAGAGCATCTATACCATCAATTGCAGGAACAATACTTCCAACATCTCTTATATCGCCGACAAAAACATCATCTGCACCTCCAATTTTCTGTTTACTTTCTTCTGTTCTAGCTAAACCTCTGGCAACATATTCATCTGACCTCTCCTTTAGTTTCTTATAAACTAATTGACCTGAAATGTCACCAACAAAGCAACAAAAAGAATAGTCAGTTGAAGTTGATGGCAAAGGCCAATGCATATGAAATCTGAAAAAACATAGGTCTATTCATACTTATGCCTTACTCCTCTTTATCATGGACAATGGTCTATTCGGACAAAGGCAGCCACAGTAGCCTTTTTGGTACCGTTTATAATAGCTTTCCAAAACCTAGGTTTGGGCTCCAAACCATGGTTTCATAAGCTGTACTAAACAAGCTCATATAATGCAAATTTCTTTTACTTAGGCAACACTCAAGGATACACACAAAGGCAGTATCTAGGATAATAATAAACTTTATACTAAACCACCACTGAATAGGTAATTCTATATGCAACTGTACTTCTCAAAATCTTCTAAACCCTTTTTTTTGCCAAACTTCTAAAACCAATATTTAAAACAGAGATTCTAAGGAATTATCCGTCTCAGTGTCACACAATTCTAATCCACTTCAATCTGTTTTTAAACTCTCTCAGCTTCATTCTGTATACATAGCAGAAATGTTGAGGTTTATGCATCTTTTGCAATACCAATTCTTTATTAATTATGAAGGCGTGAATCTAAAAGTGCGTCTAAAAGTAAAAACGAACACACAATAGAATTGAAAGGCAACAGAATAAAAAACCACACATCGCAGGAGTCTTAAGTACCCAAAATCATCATCAAACCATACATCCTATTTCCTAATCCATGTCCAAAAAAGACTAAATTTTGAAGAAACCCATGAAAGGAAATTACCAGTTCTTCCACCAGCTCCAGTGACAAGGACGGTGCTCTTAGAGGAATCTGCCATGGCTGTAACTGTAACAACCCCACAAATGCCAACCCGCTTTCTAGACAATGACAGAGAAGGAGAAGAAATAGAAAAAGGGTTTTGTGGAAGGCTCCTTAATAATGAGGATGAAGATATAGGTGGCTGGTGAAGACACTGTGTTATGGAAACATATTTATGACAATGACTTGGACCAAGCGTGGCAAAAGGGACACGTGTACACATACCCATTATCATATGTTAGCTTCTTAGCTTGTTAGTTCACTCACTCAGATGCATGATGCATGCCTTATGCCACCGATGAGAGTGTGAGTGAGAGAACAAAGGAGAGAGAGTCTGATCTCAATCTATCCGATGATTCATTCATGCATGGCTCTAACGTTGAAGTAGTTAACTAACTTGCTTTGTTTTTTCTATTTTATTTTATCTTTGTTACGTTCTATTTACTTTCAGATTCTCTATCTTATCCTTTTACCTTATCTTTATGTTTTTCGTTCGGTTTGGGTTTTGGGCCCATGGGCTTAAGAATAGAAAGGCGGCCTGTGATGGTTGTTGAAGGAGTAATTGGTTATGTTTGTTTTACAATATGTACTATGTACTGCCAAATGCCCATGCATGATTTAGGCTCATTGCCTTGGGCATATAAAGGCCTACTATGTGCTTAATGTCATAAGGCCTAGTTGTTGTTACTCATGTTTATAAAGTTTAGGGTGCCTCTCTATATATGTGGTTTTGCTGAAATTGAAATTATGATACTCCTCTTATCCTTATTATAAGGCACCAACTACTGATTTCTCACAAACTAAGGAATGATAATTGAGCCTTAAAATTTATGTTAAATTTGACATTTTTTCCAACTTCACCCTTCATTAGATGACATGTTTCACATTTTCAATTTTAATCTCTATTAATTGCAGGGGTAAAGTGGGAAAATATCTAATTAATGCGGCACTTAGTGTCTTTTATTACGGATCAAATATTGTAGGTAGTTAGTACCTTTTAATAAGAACTGTAAGGAATACTCACCTATGACAATGTGCATTTTGTCTCTGATGAAAGGGGTTTTGATTGCTGAACTAAATGATGTTTCGAGTTCAAATGAGCTCAAATATATGTGAATGTAAAAAATGTCTTTGAAAAAAATGTACCACTTGAGTGGTGTGACAATATTCGAATTTAATTTGATTAGATGATTGCATTTAAAAAAAAAACAAAGAAAGAAACCTCTTTCTTTTGTGTAGCAGCCACAGATTAA
Organism: Mimosa pudica; assembly: GCA_029929735.1. Lineage (NCBI taxonomy): Eukaryota > Viridiplantae > Streptophyta > Magnoliopsida > Fabales > Fabaceae > Mimosa > Mimosa pudica. The sequence continues at coordinate 468,495 of JAKELP010000045.1, forward strand.
AATAATGAAATGAAATAATTTCACATCATGATTTGTCATTTACATTAGCTTATTTCCTCAACAACAAAAGGCATTGGTCAAATACGTTAGAAGCAATTATTTGATAGCAAAATAATATTCTTTCTCGGAAATTCTCATTTGCGTAGACTTTCAAAGGTCTCCAATTTTGATTATTCATTTCTTCCCTTAGCCCAATTAAAAAGACCTTGTCAAAAGTCAAATTGTTTAGCTTTGAACTTCTTGTTTTCCTAGGAAGCTGGATACAAATTGCTATGTAACTTGTCCTTTGAATCGTTTGTAGATATTAACAAACAAACGAATAAATTCACAGAAATTGTTGTATTAATATTTAACTTGGGGAAGGCATCACGAAAAACAAAAACGTGGCACATTGTGGATTAATCAGGATGCTTAAATTATATGTGAAGACAATGAGATTGATGAATTCAAAATGTGGGATTAAAAGAAACCCATGTGCTGATGGAAATTACAGTACTACAAAAATAAAGTAAAAAATAACCAATATATTGGCAAATAGAAATTGGCTTCTGCATCTTAATTGATCAATGATGAGACACATATTTATACAACTGTTGTGTTGTGAAGCTATTTGGTGAATGATGAAGCTTTTTCTTATTTGGTTGAGTCAACAGCCATGAAGCTGACAATTCGCTCATCTTAGCTGGAGAATTGAAGTATTTTAAATTAATTAGATCTTCCTGTGTGTTAAAAGATTTGGACAGACCTAGCTAATATAATATAAAAAGCTCGAGACAACCAACCTTACATCATTTGCCAATTTAGAAGTCATAGCTAATTAAATTGATTAATCACGCATAGCGTTTTATTTTCAGCTAATTAACTCCATTTTTTAATTCCACCATGCATATTAAACTAATAACGCGCACAACTACGTAATCAATGTGGTAACATACTAAACTGGAAAATGCACAAGACATACATCAAAATTCAAATATATGTGTGTGGCCAAGGGAACCAGACAACAAATTCCATTAAAACTATATGTATGTATGTATGTATGTATGTATGTATGTATGTATGTATGTATGTATGTATGTATGTATGTATGTATGTATGTATGTATGTATGTATGTATGTATGTATGTATGTATGTATGTATGTATGTATGTATGTATGTATGTATGTATTTGATTATATATAATAAGACTTCCAATGTTTTCAATGACCAAAAATTCTTCAGGACATGCATTTGTTTTGGTTTAATAGTGCTCTTTTCAGATCTCTGAGAGACATAGCCCCCATAAGCTCTCCAAGAATAGTACTTACTTGAGACTTAACGGATTGATATACTCTAATTAAACTATGACAAATCATATGTAGACTCGATGGATTGGCAGATAATAACAACCTTAACTAACTGAAGGACACCGATTTAATGGTCGGTGTAGTGTGCCTTGGGTCTAGTCCTTCAAGAAATTTTAGACTTCAAGGTAAGCGAAAGTTACCCCGAGTATCGTTCTCAAGGGAGCCTTGTTCAATTAAACTAACCTAGTAAATTTAATGCAATGCAAGATGGATTTAGGTAAAGAAAATATGTTTTGTTGATTTTTTTAAAGATGAAATGAAGGATGCAAAACAAATAAATATTTTTGGTATTTTTGGATAAAAGGGTGTAGTGGAAGTGAATTGCTCTTAGAAATGATTTTAAATGGCTATCATAGCTTTCTAAATATTTTTGGGAGTTAATTAGGATGCTAATTTTATAATTTACCAAACCTCATAAACCCATGAGTCCAATTACCTAATTAGTGAAACCCCAACTAACTAGAAATTGTTAAGTCATTTAGCACATTTGAGTTTTCTCTAGGTTTCCTAAAGTACCAAACTTCACCAACCGGTAAGTCTAATGCCTAGTCTCATGAACCCATTCAAATAGACATTATTAATTATCCTAGAGTGTGATTAGTGCTTTGTAATGCATTAGGTTCAATTATAATTTAATTCAATCAAACTATCTATCAATACCATGAATAAATAGAATGATATCAAATAAACTATAAAGAACATATACATAACCATGTATAATGATGAGTGCAAATCCCTCATTACAAATCAAAATCACAAATACCCACAATAACAACCAAATCCAGTCCAATCTCAAAACAAAGATGCTAACCTAAACCTAGACAATCAAAAATATAAAGAGAAAGTAAAGGAATTGGGACTCCCCTTTGTAGAACCAAAACTCAAGCCACTTCCCATCAACTCCAAGAGCAAGGAGAAACTTTATTGAGGCATGGAAGAGGAAGGAAGGTGGAAGATTGAAGAAATGAGATGATAAGTGAAGAAAAGAGGATGAAGAGAATGGAGAGAACTAGGGTTTTGGGGAGCACCCAACCCCCAAAACTTATGTTTTCTAAGCCTAATTCTTCAATTAATATCAAATGGAAGTTGGGTCCATGATTGGGCTTCAATTTGGGTCCAAATTGGTGGGAAAAATAGTCAAAACAGCAGCAAAAACAAGTCTGGACAGCAGCAGTTCGCGCAGGGACTGTTCTGCAATTTCTGAAAGTTTTGGGTCCTCTTCTGTAATTCTCCCAGGACTGTTCTGCAGTGTTTTCAGGATTCTGGGCCGTTTCTGTAATTTCTGCCAAATGTCCAGAATCACCATTTCAGCCCATTTTTGTCATTTTCTGCAAGGGAAAAATTACAACAACATAATACCTTTCATCTCAAAAATTAATCACTTAAGATAAACAATTAAATGTGACGATTATGCCCTTATTTGACCCTTTTTACTCAAAATCATTTTTAATTCAACTAAATTATAATCAATTCATTTTAATTCAATATTGCATCTTTGAAATGTTAATAACTTCAATTTAACACATTAAATACATACAAATTCAAGGATTTGTCACTAACATCCTTAATATAATCAAATTAGGTAGAAATGTATTATATTTAATTAATTAGGACATACAGGAAGAAGTATATGACAAATCTAATAATGTAATAATGTAGGCAAATTAAAACGGGAAGTGTAATGAAACCATAACTGTTGTACGAGATTTTGTTAATAATTATAGGCTTTATCTGGGAATATTCATAGAGAACAAGCTAAGAAAAATAAATTAGTATATTATTTCATGATTATTTAATAGCTAGTACTCATTTTCCCCCTCGTCTTTTTAAAGTATATATCACGAACGTTATTTGGCATTTCACTTACTCATTTTCTTCCTTGATTTATATCGATTGCACAATATTTTAATAGCAATGAGCTGATTTTCATTAATTTGATCAAGTAGAGAAAAATGATGAACATTTCAATCAATTACATGTGCGTGTGTAAGTGCGTTATCCTTTAATGTTCAGTATTTTTGAGTAAAAGTAAAAATAATTGTGAATATATCTAATGAGCCCACATGAACTGATGAACTGTCATAATTTTTCTTTCTAAAAAATGATCACAGCTTAGATTGAAAAATTAGGGCTTGATAGATAAGCGATTCTCTTCAAGACATATTTTATCATATATCATTCCTCCAAATCAAAACATGCCTTGTGTTATTAGACAAAAACATTTACATATATTGGCAAAAAAATCCTCATCACATAAGAAATTTTTATTTTTTTTAACTAGCTTTGATTGATGACAAAAGGATATTTTCATAATGGTTTGGTTGATATGAAATGAAAGTAGCGTATTTTCACGTGATGAAAATGGTTCATGGCAAGTGAGGACAGTATGGTGGGGCTTGTAGCTTTAGATTGCTTTCTGTCTAATCCATCGTTTTCATCTAGTTGATCGACAAGCTTAATACTTCATTTCATGCATATAATTAATATTCATAGCAATCAATCTTTGCAAACAAGTTTTTTTTAGATTCGAATCATATATGTCCCATATATTAACTATACATAGTTGCGTGACATAAGATGCGAAATTATTGATTCTAAATAATAATATATGGCTTTCTCTTTCATTCTATCATTGTTGCGTTGCATCGATAAAAGGAAAAATAATACTGCCTCCAAATCATTTTTATAAAGAATAAATTCGAGAATAATTATATTTCTAAAGAGAAGGAATGGTTTGCTTTTGTATGAAATGTTTATTGTAATTTTTCATATATTTCGACATTAAATATATAAGAAAAGTATTTTCGCATATTTCCTATGCAAGAGTCTGTGGAATTAGAGGAGGTATTTCTTAGGGGTGTTAATAAAAAATTAAAATTCTTTTTTTACATAAAATAACAAATTAAAATTCTTGTTCATACCTTCATCATACACAAAGCTTTTAATTAAATTATCCAATTTCTTCAATCAATGTTTAAATATATGCTAGAAGAGATATTAATGTAGTTTTTGACAGCGGTTTCATTAATTTACCACGGAAATTTTTTCTTATAAACTATTTTGTCTCAAAATATTTTATGGTCTTGAAATTTCCCTAGAAGTTTCAAAACATAGCAATACTCATTTTAAATTTTTGAAGGTTAACATTGACCACCAATATTATTGTAGGTAAAATTACTCCATATTAATATTTTATCAACAAAGTTGTATTACCTCGCAATCAGTGCATTTCCAAGATCCTATTATCCAGTTCGAAGCAGCTGATTGTTCAAATTTTGTGGGTTTGTGGCTTCCCCTCTTACTTCACAAAATTTTCTTCTCTATATAGTGGAACTAACCCTACATATATTTAGAAAAGAAGTAACCTTTTTCTTTATATATTATTGATTGCGTGATAAGAACTTTCAAGTTCATTCAACTAGTTCTTAGAATTGGCGTGTATAATAATGCATCACGCAAGAAGTAATTTGTATAATAATGCATCACGCAAGAAGTAATTTGGAGACAAATTTACTGTGAATTGAATCAATCTTAAGTATTATATTAGTTAATTATTGATATTGATTTTAGCTAAAGTAAATTACTTGTCACTTTCTACTTTAGGATGTTGTCACAGCAAAATCAGTAGAAACGTTTCAATGGTTTCACACTTTCACACATCTCAAACTCACAATAATATCGAGCGCATAATGACTAGTTCTGTCTTGTTAGCTTTAGTTTTTAAAATTATAAACGCGTACAATTTCTTGCCACAAAATTTCGTTTCATACATGTCCCCTCTATATTAATAATTTGTGTGGGGCTACATGAAAGGAATGTGACGTACTAAATCATTGATACGACAAATCAAGCCAGTAAGTTGTGTACGAAACAAGCGAAGGAGTTGTCCATTTTCTAGAACAATGGATCCAGCCAATTTGTTCAGTTCTCCACCATAATTTCGTTGTTTATTTCAAATGCATTTTTTATAAAATGTCTCTTGTTTATTTTCCCAACTGTTCCATTTCAATTTGTTCAATGTTTTTCATTAGGTACTTCTGTACTTTTTCCCCTTCAAGAGCTTTATATTTTCCGTACTAGTAGTTATTTTACTTGATCTATTAGTTTAATATACCCATCCTTGCAAAAAAAGGCCATAAAGGAATATTATTGTTTATTTTGGTAATATTGATCATTTTATTATAATACTCTGAGCAAAGCATCTACATCATCTACTACTAGTTATTACTAGAGCATAATTATCAGCGGAATCTTCAAGTACTTCCCTTTTTCTCATGATTGTTGGATTTTTCAATTTTTTGTTCATTTTTCTGGGGTGGATTTTTGGTAAAGATGAACAATGATTGAGAATTGAGCTTGGATTTGATTGCAGAAGAATGATATGATGATTCTTAGGCAGTAACAGAAGTCTCCACAGCAAGCTTCCCAGGATATGCAACTTCTGATTTTATATCAGCTTCCCACAGCTCAGGAACTGCCTCCCTCAGATTATGAATGCTTTCCAATGCATAATCTGCCCCTTTTGCTCTCTGTGATGCCCCAATCTGCACACAATTCTCAATAATTTAGACCCTCAAACATATACTATTATTCATCATATTTTCTAATGAGTTAATAATTAATGTGAGACTTTTATATTTTAATTAAACACTGTCTCAGTCCTTACCTGTACAGTGTCAAGGCCTAGGCGCTTTCCAGCTTGAATGTTGCGCACACTATCCTCAAAGAACAACTGCAATTAACGGACAAAGTATTAGTTAGCAAAAAGAAACTTCTAAGAAAATTTATTGTAAAAATGTTAAAATTGTGTTGCTTTGGTTGGATTCTTACGGTTCTTTGTGTGTTAAGGTTTGCAATGTCAAGGGCCAATTTAATGGCATTTTCTTGTGGTTTGCAGATGATTGGTGTCTTAGGCAACACTGATGTGTCAGCATTGGGCTGAGCAAAATGGGCTATAATGTCAAAAATTTCAGATCCATTATTATTATTAATGCTGTTGCTTGTGGTGGGACTTAAAGTATTAATGGTCTCAAATATTTCATCTTCATCTTCTGTGACATTAATATTCTTGTGAATGGGATTAAGAGTCTCAAAGCATATAATCCCTTCAAAGCAATCCTCTAATCCAAGTCTACTCAGTGCCTTCATTGCATGAACCTTATCTGCATTTGTAAATATCTGCACAACAAAGTAAACTAATCAATTTCGAAATCCTCAAAAAAAAAAAAAAACAGCATTAACATAATCGATCCAAACTTTTTTATGGTTTAGCAATTAATTACCAGTCTCCTATATGGCAAGGTCAGCAAAAGGTTCCTAAGAACTGGGTCTGGTTTCAAATTCTCATAAGGCAATCTGCCATGGACAAAACTGTGGTATTCATCATAATCGAAGTCATATCCAATTGCCTGTATATAGCACAAAATAGAACAACCAAGGTAAGTAAAAAAAAAATTCTGTGAATAGTAACAAGAAACTATTTTTAGGAAGAGAAAATGAAAATCAAAACATGGCAGGAACAAATGAATCATACCCTTAGACCAGCCATGGTTGTTCCATAGTTTCTGTACAGAAGATTGGACAAGTCATCAATCTTGCTTCTGTCTATGCCAAGCTTCTCAACCATATAATCTACAACAATGACAAAAAACAAACACATGTCAGAGAGGCAAAACAGGTATGTATATATCTATATATATTAAGTGGATTATGGAAAAAGTAGGACTCATTAATTCTTCTAAAAATACCTTTGATGTTCTGAAGGCAAGCTTTTGCAAGGCCAGTACTGAGAGGATACAGAGTATCATCTAAATCTGCAACACAAAAATCATAATATTGGTCATATACAGAACAGTGAGGATTTCGTTTCATTCATTAATTTATGTTATGTGTTTGAGGGATTTACCAAAAAGAAGGCAATCGTATTTTGGTCTCTGGGGCTGTCTGAAGCGACCCTCGTACTCCATTTTAGACATATTATAACCTTAAAGAAACAGAAAAATACAGCAGTGAATAACAAGTTCCCATGAAAAAAAATATAACTGAAGTAACTGGTATTTATATAGGAAGCTCAGATTCCCTTTGTTTCTTAATCCACTTAAAGAATTAGTGCCGACTCGGATTTGCACCAAAAGTAGAAAAAGAATATTCAAACGTGGACAATGAAAAATAGCCTTCAAATTAGATGTGATAAAGCTTTCTCAATTTTTTGAGTGGACAATCCATAGCAAGCTGAATGGACTGTTTTAAAAACAATTAAAAAAGGTGAAAAAACGTATTATAAATTTTCTCTGCAAAATGTCCTTTACACATACATAGCCAGGCCTCCTTTCCAAATAGTATTAACTTTTGGAATGACAGAAAGCAGAAAAAAATATGAAACTTTGCAAAAAGAACAAAAGCTTGATTTTAAAGAATACAAAAATGGATGAAAACAGTGTTGCATAAAAAAAACAAAATTAACTCAGCCAAAATTCATGGTGAACTCCAAGAAGTGACTAGAAAAAACAGAAGTTTTATGAAATGTGAGACATGAAGAAGTATAACTAGAGAATGAGAGAAATAATGAACATACCAGAAAGAGAAGAAACAGTGATTTGTTTACAATGATTGGTTGAGAGTATGAATGAAGCAATAGATTGGAGAGAGTGATAGAATAGAATAGTGATGAAGGAAGAGGAAGGAGGGGGGAGAAAATTGAGAGGCAGAGGAGAGTTTATATAGGCAGAGAGATGTAGAGAGTTGCTTGTGGGAGAGGGGTGTCCTTGTCGTTGATTGTAAAATTGGCATTATTTTATTCAATTACGTTTCATGACCAATGAGGTTCACACCATTTTTTAATCTCTTTTTTATTTCTTCAAGAAAGAGACTCCCATTTTTCATTTGTCAAGTTCTTTGACTGCACCCAAGAACCATATTCTGTTTTCACATCTTCAATTATGGATCTCATTCTCATTAGTAAAAAGTAAAAACAAACAAAATGTATTACTCATTTCTATTTTTACCATTAAATAACTCAAACCTAAAAAGTACTTAGAATATTCATCCATCCATTTAGCATCTAATGAAGCGCTGAAGAGATATGTAATTTTATCTTAAATATAAGATCTATTAGCTCTATTTTATCTTGTATATTAATTGTTTTTCCAAAATAATTAATTTATCCGACTTATAAGTTGATATGTAATTGAATTATCAATGTTAGTTATTTTAGAGAAATCATATATTATAAGTTATTTAGTTTAATTAATCTACATGGTCAATTAATAACATTTATACTAAAGGCGAATGTAGTATTTATTATAAGGTATAACCATTGAAAATTTGAAAGCATCAGTCCATTATGAACATGGAAATATATTTCACAAGAAAAGTATAAAAAAGAAACAATTCTTTGTCATGGAAATACTTATTTAGTCGATAAAATATATTTGTAAAATTCAAGTTATTAGAAAATGTAATAAAAAAATAAAAATATATTAAGGGTTGGAGACACGCAACTTTAGTCAAGTTTGTTTTCATCACTTGGGATGTGAGAAAAGTATCGCTTTGCCCGTATATGCTTTATTCTGTCATTATTAACTCATTGTTTATATTATTATGAAACGGTAAAGAAAAACAAAGCGAACAAATGCAATGAACTGGGCAAAGAAAGTTATACGCTTTTTTAATCAACTTGTGCATGCTAGATATAAAACACATGTCTCTTTTTCATTAACAATAGAAAAAATTGATAACACACCTGATATGAATAATTATTTTACCGTATTCAAATGAATTTACACATACACACATATAAATGTCGATTGACTTACGCGTATTTTATCAAAAAAAATTGATTTACGCTTATTTACTTTTTTAATTTCGCAAACTTACGCGTATCTGACATATATAAGTAAGAGTTGTGTCAAAATGAAGGAAGCAAATAGAAGATGGAGTGTTTTAAAAGTTCATAAAATTGCTATAAATGAATAAGAAACAATGCAAAAGGAAGAAGCAAGAGAGGTGCGCAAATGTGTGTACCTCCGTTGGAGGTTTTGCCCAAACGAAAAAGTCATGCCTAAAAAACTCAGCTCTAAATCATTGTAAATCTCTTTTCCTGATGTAAAAAATCATGCTGATAGAAGATCCATAAGTATTTTTATAATCACTATTTAAATTTTAAATATCTCCTTGAAACGTCAACTCACCTAAATTTGTATTTATAAAACGGAAAAATCAACGAAAATCCTGTGTTTAAAAATTTTATTGACGAAAGGTAGCTGAGATTTACTACACATATTTGTGAAATGTAATGCACTTACAATATGTGTATAGCATTTGAAGGAATAAAGTTTCTAAACAAAACTTTTTCAGCGATTATCTAAGGTAAAAAAAATTGCTTTTATAAATATACAAAGAAAGATGACCACTACCATATTCGACTTTTGGCCACAATTTCTTTACCTCAACACATGGCCTATATTCAATCTCACTCTTTATTTCTTCTTTTATTTTTTTTCAGTGAGTTGTAGGAGTAGGATTTTTGTTCAAGAGGGAAAAAAGACGTGGGTGTATATATGTCCTTCATATGGTAGGAACCGCTAAGCGAAATAATATGTTGCCACCTGTGTTGTGAAGGGTGGAAGATAATTAATTAATTAACTAAACGACCAGGATTACTTGTTTTAATTTACAATTTATTGTTTTTGACATTTTTCCAAATTAAACTATCCTCACCTATTCAAACATGATTCAAACCTTCTCAATATAGGCAGTGTCAATAATTCAAACCAAAGAAATTATAATTTAATGTTGTTATATGATGTAAGGAGAGGTTTTTCAGAAGCTAGCTCTTTTGTCCACAGTATAATACGGAATGTAACAAATATACCACTCCAATATTTTTTATAGATCCAGTTTGGAAAAAAAATATGTGTCCTTATTTTAAGGACACCTTAAGAGTAATTAGTGACAATATTACAATTTTATCTTTACTAATAGTAGAAAGAAACAATGTATAAATTTTTTATATCCATTTATAAATAAGTGATAATATTTTTAAAACAATAATCATCCATTTAAAGCATGCTTAATGAAATAAACTAATTTTTGTTAGTATATAAAAATTAGTCAAGATGACTTGTAGGAGTATAAGAAGAGAATTAAAGTGGTAGGTGGTTGGTTATCTTAGAGTACTATGAGATACAAATGTGTGTAAATGGAGATAGCTATAGATACTTAAACTAATTTATAAACAGAGGATTAAAATCTTATATTTAAAACCAAAATATGGATCTTTTATGGCGCAAGGAAGGCAGTAATAAAGATAAGAGAGTCAATTTAAGGCTAGTGCATGGGCTAAGACATATCAAGGCCTCAAGGGTAAACCTTCCCAAATTCAAACCTTATGATTTTTAATTTATACTCTCGTTCTCAAAATTGAACTATATATATTTATCAGTAGCTTATAAGTACTAGATATAATGTTAATTATTTGTTTAGACTTCCCCATCTTTAAATTCTGAAGCAATTCGTTTTCCGCTAAAATGAAATTCGTGATTTTAAATAATACAGGTTAAGATATATTTTTATTTGAATAAATTCAAGACTTAAAGGAGATGGTATATAAATAAAAAATCAGAGAGAGTAATACATTTATAATTTTTTAATAAAAAGACAAAATGATACTATTAATTATATTACGTATATCTAAAATGTTTCGAAACATAAGAAAAGACGAATACATTCATTTTTATACGTATATTAGTGAAGAGGAAAAACAATGAAGCAAAATATAGTAAAACTTAAAGAAAAAAGGGGAAGCTGTCGAATGCGTGGAGGAAACCTCTTTTCCCCAAAGAAACGAACTATGTTGGGGGAAAAGGTGTAAATGATGAAGGATTATTATAGCATATAGACACTCACAGTTGCATACAGCTCAACTCATCATCCACCTAAACATTATTCTCTCTCTGACTAGGTAAGCGCCCCAGTCAAATTCATTTTCACAGTGGTTAATTAGAAGCCCTTTCAAAATATCTACATTTTACCGAAGATATTTTAAGATGTATTGTTCAGGTTGCACGGAAGTGAATGGCCATTTTCATTCGATATTTTCTTATATATGTGGATGAAGTTGAAAAATACAATGAATAGTAATATGATTGATTATTGGATTTTGTTTTTGGGGCGGGGGTCTGCTGGACAGTTCTAGATGGTTATATATGGGGTTTAAGAGATGTGTACTTTTTTATGCGGAGCAGCTTACAGCTCATATGAAGTTCGCTTTTTGAAGACCTAATTTTGATCATATCAGGCCAAAAGCTACGGCTTCTTCTGTTCTAAACCCATGAATGATCCATCGCCATCACCCTTTTTCCTTGTTTTTACATTCTATACACTCTAAAAACAGATACTTATATTTTAATTGATGGGGATTTTACTAATAATTCACAAGGTTGGAAGTTTAAATTACACTGGTAACTTGTTGATGCAATGACTTTGTTGGTGAATAATTTTTTTTAAAAGATTGTTTTAAATGTTTAGTCTTTATGTGTGTTTTGACTTTCATCAGCTCTAAAATCTAACTCATCTCTACTTTTTTATTTTAAAAAAGATGCTTCTGCTTGTCTTAAATATAATATCAAATTGTATCAAAAAAAATATAATATCAAATTAATCTTTTTAAGAGTTTAGGATCGGATACAAAAAAATAACTTAAAATGTTTATTTTATGACTTTTCATAATATATAATATAACTATATTATATGCAACAAATGTTGAAATTAAGAAGTCTATTTTTTAATCTCTGAAAAGAAAAATAAATTAATCTCATATAATAAAGAAAGTTAAATCATGTGCATATTTTATATAATTTTAAGACATTGATCGAGTCCCTATTGCTTTTGCCACCACATGATCAACATTGTCCAAATGTTTATATATGGCCCTTTATGTGATTATTTATTTGCATCGAAATTATCAATCACTACTTATCATGTGACTGCCTAACTTACTAGTAATTGTTATGAACCTTCCCAGAAACACTCCAAAGTCTAATGGCTTATGCTTAGTTTATTCATTGGTTTTCTTTAAAAAGTCATAGGTGTGGGTAAATGGTTTATATAATACTATGTGGCATTATTTTTTATTGATTAATAATTAGATATAATTGTTTTACGTGATTATTCAATATATTGATGGAGATCCAGTTCAATATGTGTGTTGTGTGTGTGTGTGTAGATCAATTTTGAGTGATCATAGTAATTTTGGTGTTTGGTTGAGTTATTGAATGCGGATGGCCTCACCTAACAAGATAGCATCTTCACGTGAACATCCCATATTTAAACAAGTGTGAACTTCATTATTCCACGACAGCTGTTTTCCCTTTTCTTTTTTTTTTTAAACCCTTTTAAATATCTATCCTTCATTACTCTTCCCTTCTCACTACACTTGTCCCTTTTTTCACCCTTCGCTACTAAATTATTACTCTATATAATTTACTAATTATACTCTATATAATTTATAAATTACACTCCCTCTCGTCTTAAAATAAGATCCGTATACATAACTTGTAAAATCTAAAAAATTGAGCAAGCTAATTATTTTTATGTACACAGTTTATATCACTTCTTAAGATAGACACTCCAATAATTTAAATTAAAACTTAATGTTTGTAGATAAAAATATCTCAATATATAAGGACATTATGGTGAAGATAAATGTACTATGAGAGGGGAAATAAAAACTTTCTATTTTTAAAACAAACCAAAATATTTAAAGACACCTAAGACTGATACAGAAGTAAATCTCTTCTTCTTTCTCTAATATTTTTTTTTCTGCTTCTAATTCATCATCTTACAATTCTCTATTCTTATTTGTTTCCTCTACTGATTCATCATTCAAATCTTCCATATTTCTAAAAAGCAGAATAACAGTACCTTTGAATCAACAATTTTCAATAATAATGACAACAATTAATTCAAAAGATTAAAAATAAATTAATTTATATAGTCAAATGGATCAAATGCCAAATAAAAAAACACAGGGGATGAAGAGACCAATTTACATAATTATGCATGTAGATATGAATATGATGCATACAAAATTTACAAAGTATACCGGGTTTATTACTTTAACAATATCATTATTATATATACAAATTTTGGACAATTTTGTGTCAAACATGATGTTAATCCTGTCATTACAACCACACGTCCAACAATTATACTACTTCATGCGTATTAGTTTAATATTTTTAAGATTGAAAGGAAAGCAGGATCCAAATACATTCAGAATTAAGCAAACAATCCCCACAATGCAGTTATAGCTAGCTAAGTAATCTTCAATTAAATAAAAATAAAATAAAAAATCCAACGGATATCCCTTAAGCAAATTGAACAAAATACGTCAGCATCCATGATTACTTAATTATCTTGCAAAAAGTTTAGATCAATATAATGAACCCATTATTGAGGACATAGCATCGCTTGTCAATAAAAACTAATATATTTTTAGGGATATGTATTATCTCTTCCGCTCAAGTTGGCAAGCTAAGGTAGTGGTAAATTCTTCAGATCGATGGTATTTGTAAATCACTTAAAGGTAAAAAATGTCATAAAACTCTTTCTCACATTACTTTTAAATTTAACAACAGCTCAATTTAGCCTCATCATTGTAAAAATAAATTCAAAAAATGAAAAGTATGCTTGTACATTCAAAAAAATAATTTAAAATTGATATGACTAATAAATATGGCCAAAATAATATTTCCATCACTACATTATAAATAAGATGAGAGTAGTAAATATCAATTAGCCTCCATTTACATGTTTTGAATAGTAATCTTTAGTAGAATAATAATCATAATAACTTAATGGTCACACACACATAAAAGAATGCCGATCTATTAGATAGAAAATTGAGTTGATTAAATAAATGGATTTCCCAAAGCTGGGGTAGTTGCCATGTTGATTGGACCATGTTGACATGATGCGCATGGTTGTGTTCATATTTGGGTTCAATAATTAATTAAGAGATATATATATGACGGATGCGTCAATAATTAAGTGAAAATGACAATTCTTAAGAACACCATCACACGTCTGTTTCTCTCATCTTATTTTAAGCTCTAAAGGAGCAAATAATTGGAACCTAAGATTGCATCCTCGGCAAAACTACAAAACCCGGTTGATCAAAGCAGCCGCTAGCCCCAATATTGATTCCACCCACAAAATATCCTTCTTTCTATGCCTCTTCCTTTTTTTTTATTCAAAGTTTCTATGCCTCTTCCTTGGTGGGGAAAAAATCTAAAACCATATTTTTTTTTGAAAAACCTAATTATTTAATATAAACAAACTAAACTCGTTGAAATATTTTAAAAAAAAACTTGAAATTCTAAGTTATAACCTGCAGTTAATTACATAAATGTTAATTTTTTTTACTTGACAGTCTTACTTTTACAATCATTCGGTCAATGGTTTGCACTCGGATAATAATTTTTATTTTATTACAAATGATAATACTTTTTTAATTTATTCTTTGAAAATTATAAATTCTAATCTTTCAATATAATTTTTATCCCGCGTGCAGTATTTATATATATTAACCTTGGAATATGATATGTGTGTGTATGCATGGGTGTATTTTTGTGTCACACCACCAAAATTTAGCTTACAATACTCAATTCTCCGAACTTATATATAAAATCATATTGGAAATTGAGTAAGTAATTTAAACCACTAAATTATAGCATACTCTTATGTCACATGTAATTAGAATAATATAGTTAGTTTATAAATAGAATAAATTGGGTTTGATGGGGAAAGATAACTATATACAATTTAAAGTGATTAATGATATTTTACATCATTAATTTCTCTAAAAAATCAAAATAATATTATAATAATAATAACATGATAAAGTAATACATAGAGATAACATGTAGACTCTTAAATTGTTATTTTTGTAAGCACTGTAACATTCAGCACAATGAAGTATTTTACAGGTATATTTTGTCTCTTAAGTATTGTTGTGGTATTTGACACTCTAGGGTATTTCAAGGTTTATCCATGCTCTTAAATTATTTTTGAAATGCATCAAATACCATGAAGTATCATTTTTCATGTGAGTATGTACCTCAATATTCTTCAAATTGTTTTCAGTTCATCTAACGTCATGGCATAAAAAATATTTTAAGGTGATGAACACCTCTAAAAGACATATTATTGTGATGGATGCATTTGAAAAAATGCGTCAAGGTATCCGATTTACCTTATAATTTTAACTAATTTCATTCATTTTTTTCTGATGGGAAAACAATATAATGATAAATTACAGAGATTCTAGCGTTTGTATGTTTTATAATCCAGGAGAAAAATCCAAATGTTGAATTCAATAAATTATTTTTTTGTGTCCAACCAATTATTATCATATACTACTTAATCATTAACTTGTGTAGATTAAAAATAAAATACATAGGTAATGTCCCTACAAATATTTCAATGTGAACAAATTTAAAGAGAAACCATAACAAACAACTAATTAATATATTAGGATCTAGGTAGAGCATGGATGTGCATAAACCGGACTTTAAATAGTGGCTTACAGTCTAACCTACAATAAACCTACTTTAACTTATTTAGTAAATAAGTTAGATTCATATATTTAAACCTATTGTTATGCCTTTTAGCTAAATAGGCCAGACCTTTTTTTTGGTAAGGTCTGGCCTATTTAATTATTTTTTAATTTATATCATGATATATGATACTCCCTCCGGTCCTTAGCAAAAATACGCTTCTTAAGAAAACATGTGAATGTTAGTTGGGTGTTTGAAGTTAATGTTTCTTTTTCAAAATTGCTCATATTTATTGTGATACTTTTAAGAGAGAGAAATACATAAACATTAATAAATATGAAAGAGAATTAGGGGGCAAAGTTGAAAAAAAAACACATTAAATGAGGAGAGAATGTGAGATGAGCTCTTATATTAGGGACTAAAACCATTCAAATTTTGGGCTCTTATATTAGGGACCGGAGAGAGTATAAAATAAATAAATATATTATAGCACTATGAACTTATTTTACCTATAATCTTTACATTTCACTACTACAAATTGTCCCTCTACCAGTGCACCTTTACATGTGTTTAGAAGAAACGCATGTATAGAGGGTCCTTTACATGCGCTTTAAGCGCATGTACAGGTAAGAATCTATACATGCGCTTAAAGCGCATGTAGAGGCCTTATCTCTACATGCGCTTTAAGCGCATGTATAGAAATGTGCATCAATTAAAATTCACTAAAACAATGACTAGAAAAGGATTTAAGTATTTAGAGATAAAATATAAAATGAACTTAGGTGAAGAGCTCAAAATTATATGGAAACACCCTTTACATGCGCTTTAAGCGCATGTAAAGGCACAAACACCCTTTACTGAAGTGCAAAACATGGAGTCAAGCATAAGAGGTCCTCCTCAGACCTCATAAGGTGTTCCTGCTTGTGGAATTAGTGTTTCAAAGCTCCATTACCACTTTTGGGTGCTATGAAAATGTTCAAACACCCTTTACATGCGCTTTAAGCGCATGTAAAGGCACTACTGAAGTGCAAAATATGGAGTCATGCATAAGAGGTCCTCCTCAGACCTCATAAGGTGTTCCTGCTTGTGGACTTAGTGTTTCAAGGCTCCATTACCACTTTTGGGTGCTATGGAAATGTTCAAACACCCTTTACATGCGCTTTAAGCGCATGTACAGGCACTACTGAAGTGCAAAACATGGAGTCATGCATAAGAGGTCCTACTCAGACCTCATAAGGTGTTCCTGCTTGTGGACTTAGTGTTTCAAGGCTTCATTACCACTTTTGGGTGCTATGGAATTGGTGAAACACCCTTTACATGCGCTTAAAGCGCATGTAAAGGGTGTTTCTACCTCTACATGCGCTTTAAGCGCATGTAGAGCCTCTACATGCGCTTAAAGCGCATGTAAAGGCTTGTTCTTCAATGTCAAGCACACGATTTGAGCATTTTGAGATGAAGTATTGAAACAATTTAGTTGAAAAGCACCAAATCATATGAATATCCATATAATTAAATGGACATTGGTCTTTACATGCGCTTTAAACGCATGTATAAGCCATAAAATATTAAAAAAACAAAGGAAAGCCAATATGTAACATCCCGAAATTTGAGTTAGAGATAATAGGGAATTAATTAGGGTATGAGGAGGTCATTATTAAATTAGAAGAGCATTGTGAATAAGTAAATGAAGACAAATATATTTTTAAGAAAATAATATATCTATTTTCTTTAGCAATTAAGGAAAATGATTAGAGATTAATTTCTAAATTATAAATTTGATGAAAAATAATTTAAGACATAGATAATACCATGGTAGGAGAAAAATATGTAAGTTGGATTACAACTTTGTTTCACAATTTGCTAAAATATAGGAATTAAATTGGAAAAGTAAATAAATATAGACAGAAGGGCAGTTTGGTAATTTCTCCTGAAACCCTAGATCTATACTCTCTTCTCTTCCTTTCCTTCCCTTCCATTTTTCCCAACCGACACCTCCCTTCCCTTTCCTCTTCTTCCTTGTTCCTTTTTCCTTTCCCGGTGGCGATGGTGGCGGCCAAGGGTGACGGCGGCAATCGCCATCCTCTCTCCCTCTCCCCTACGCCTTCCTCCCACTCCTTACTCACCTCCATCGCTTCTCTTCATCTTCCAGCCACAATGAATGGCGACGGAGACGAGCTCCTCCGATTCCGGCAAGCCGCGGCGGAGCTCGAACGACGACAGCGCCGTGGGTAAGTCTCTTTTCCCCTCTTTCTCGTCTCGCCTCTTAGTTCTTCGCGTTTCTCAACATCCTTGACATTTTCTTGCTCTCTCTCACTTTTTTTTCGTGTTTTCCCCACTGTTTCTCTTTGTTCTCCTGCGACCCACGACGGTTTTCGGTGATGGTGAGCTCCGATGAGGCGGGGAAGGCCAAAAACAAGTTTAGGTGAGCTTCTTTTATTTATCTTCAGTTTTTCTCTGCGATTTGGGAGGCATTTGAGGAGGGGACTGAATTGATTATGGGACTTTAGGTTCAATAATCCACCTGAATGTAACCAACATACAAGCTCTAGTATAGTTAGGTTATTTTATTGCGTGTTTGTTGTTGTTTGAATTTGTGTTGCGCAAAATCCTTGACTGTTGTGTGTTGAATCTGCTTGGGTCTTATTGGTTTTGGGAATTTTGGGTTCATAAGTTCTTGTTCATCTCTGATCGGTAGTTGGCAACATTGTGTGTATGTATATTTGTGTTTGTTTATGTATGATGCATATGTACTGTGTGTATATTGTTGAGTTCTTTTTATGCAGGTTAAGTAAATGTGAAAGTTGTTAAATTTTAGATCTCTATTATTCTTGATTTGGCTGAATTAAGAAGAGGAAATGCAAGTTAAAAATCTGTCTTCATCATGCATGTGATATTTGTCAAAGTGCATTGGCTTATGTGGTTGTGCATGGGTATATAGTGAGAGTTGTTTATTTTATTTGGGATTTTTCTGTTTATAGTTTTGGCTGGATATGAGGTTAATTCTGTTTTTGCTGTTTGGTGGCCTGTTTATTGATTATTCTGCATCATGTTGATATAATGACCCTTTGTGAATTTTCTGGAATGTAGATTTCTAATGCATGAGTGAAGTTTGTAATAGATTGTCAAAATAGAATTTTAATTCTGATAATGTGAATAGAGCTTTGTCCCTGGATTATTAGAGGTAACTACTTTTCTTCTTTGTCCCTGGATTTCATTATTTAAATTGAACTAACCGAAGTTTTTTCTTGGGCATCTACAGGTGCAAAAGAGGAGAATATATGATATAACAAATGTTCTTGAAGGGATTGGTCTCATAGAAAAGAAGCTCAAAAATCGAATTCAGTGGAAGTAGGGATGCTTTATATGCTTTCAATTAAGTTTGACATTGTAGTTGAGCTTTGAACTGTTTTGCATACTCAAAGTTTCATGATGTTCAGGGGAATGGGTACATCAATGCCAGGGGAGGCTAATGAAAGTTTTTCTAGTTTGCAGGTAAAGAATGAAATATTGTGCTGCTAACCGCTAACATGTATTAAGTTGTTTCCCAATCCAGTATTATCTGAGTTTTTTTTTGAAGCGTCTTCTAATTTATTATGTGAAAGATTGGGAGAGCAGGGATTTTTCTTTTTTCTTTTTATAGTGGATATAGTTGCAAGACCACCTTGAGTTGAATTTGATTTATATTCCAATTTTCTCAATATAATACTGATAATCATGGAAGTTTATATTTTGTTGCTCATAAAAAAAATTATAAAATGTGGCACTGATTCCTTTCAACTTCTATAAATCTCTTGGTATCATCTGACTTTGGTTGTTTCTTTTGTGTAGACAGAAGTTGACAACCTTACTTTGGAAGAGCACCAGTTAGATATGGAAATAAGGTTTCAATGCATACCCTTTCTAATACTGCTTAAACGCGTTGCTTATTTGTTTAACAAACCTGAGCTTCTCTTTACTTCAGGGAGATGCAAGAAAGAGTGTACAAACTTAGTGAATCGTTTCTTGTTTTATCAATATTTTAGTCTAGATTAACTTGTGAACAACTATGATGCACATAGTTCTTTTTGCTGATGTATATATAAAAAATGAATCATACATTGTTATTGTTTTGATATTGATATATAATTCATTTTTGAAGATGTTAAGTAATTGACTTTTTCTGGTAAATTCTTTTGATATAATGCTAGTTGGTTCTATGAACTACATCTAGTATTGGTGGTTATATTGGGAAATAATGTAAATTTATAATAATTTTTTTTTAAAAAAAACATCTATACATGCGCTTAAAGCGTATGTAAAGGGGCCACCTGTACATGCGCTTAAAGCGCATGTAGAGGTATGTAGAGGTATGTACCTCTACATGCGCTATAAGTGCGCTTAAAGCGCATGTAGAGGTACATACCTCTACATGAACTTTAAGCGCATGTAGAGTCTTTACCAGCGCCCCCCTCTACATGCGCTTTAAAAGCGCATGTAGAGGCCAAAATAAGCGCATGTAAATGGGGTAATCTGTGGTAGTGTTTCATTATTTGAATACAAATGTCAATATTTTTCTCATTTTTTGTTCACCTATTTGGTCTATTTTAAATACTTAAGATGCATTGCTAATTCACTATTCTTCTCTAAGTCATATAATTTCTCAAGTATAATAATTGTCATGACCATATATAAAATCCTTTTGAGAAATTCAAATGTGTTTAATATAGTGAAAGAGTAATAGATGAAATTAGAGATATACACTTGCATTGTAAATCTTTTTATAAACTCTACATTTTAAGTAGACTTTAAAATAGACTTTCAGGCTTTGTTAGGCCTTTTGAAGACTCAAGCTCCAGCATAAAAAAAGCTCACATATAGGCTTAAGCTCAGGCCTAAACTCTATATTTTTAAACAGCTTAGGCCTATTTAGTTAAAGATTACAAAAGTCTATAGCACATTTCCATCCTTAAGGTGGGTACCTTTTTAATCCATAAAAAAACAAAGGGGAAAATTATTTTGAAGCGCCAATGAAGAGATTTGATTATTGAAAAGTCCTAATGACAACTCATTACAAAACACCTAGTGAATCACCCCACAGAATTAGCCATAGAATATGTCGAAAAATAGGCCGTTGCTAAAATATTAGCCACAAAATCCCTTATTTAACCAGAACATTTAATTTTGTCTTTTCCGACGAAATTCCATCGCTGAATTTTGTGGCTAATTCACTATTTTTTTAGTCGTACTGAGGTATAAACCTATTGTATTTTTTTACACTGAAACTCATATATTACATGGTTTTCATATGTTATTAGATTCTGGGGATAATTAAATCTCTTCATTTAAAAATAAATTCTTAGAGGCAAATTTAGATTCATATGAGTAATGCCCATATTAAACTTATATCAAGTTTCATATTAACATTAAGTTAACTTCTCCAATATTCATATACAGACATATGTCATATTTATTTCATATGGATCTATAATTAGACGATGATATTCAAAAAAATAAAATACACTTCCATGCGTATAGATTGGAGAAATTGACAAAAAATGACTTATAAGAAAAATGAATGAAGAAAAGTTTTCCTTATATTCATATACGCATACTTGCCAAAAATATGTCTATATACACACATACTAACGAATATTGTATTACAGATTAAGAAAAGCAATTATTGTGCTGTAGAATACAACTAAGCAGAGACCCCTTATATTTGTGAAAACAAGAGGTTTGTGGTACATAGCCACAGTGCAAGCTAAGCTGCCCTTTGGCACTGTCTCTTGAAAGCTCCCTTTCCATCTTTCCCACAATAATTCCAGCCACCTGGGTTGGCTCTGATCGTGACATCTTCGTTTTTATAGTCGTGTGACTATTTTTTAACAATATTTTATAGTTATGTGCCTATTATTGGAGCTATTGAGCCACCAATGGGGGAGTTTAGGCATTTAATTAAAAAAGAGAGATTGAAAAAAAGGGTTTGGCTTTCAGTAGGTAAAATTTGGTCGACTGAGAAAGCTACAGCAACGAACAGTGTACGCTTTAAGCTGTGATCTGATGGAAAACATGTTGCTCTTTTTAGAAAAATGTCGTAACCTCGATCATATTTTACATTTCAACTTTTGTTTTTAGCGTCTGGAAACTTCTTATATTTCAATGTGCAAACATCACGCAATTTGGTCATTGTTAATAAGGGATCTAGTGTCATTCTCGTCCACTTTCTGGTGCAGTATTTAGACGAGACCACCCACTCATGGAGAAGCTTTTCTTTCTTTACAAATTGTTTAATATGCGCAGCTGAACTATTTTCAATTAACCTTCAAAATTAAGCATATTATGAAGTAATTGTTTTTTATAATGATACGAAGCTTAACAAATCATTTGGAACTTGAATAAAAATTATTAGATGAAGAAATGATTTCTGATATGATTTTTGACGGAATTGACTTTCTTACTAGTCATGAGTAGTTTTTTTTTTTTAAGTTAAATCAACTTTCAGCAACTTCTAACTTTACTTTTTATTTTTAATTTTAGAATTGACTTTCTAACATATCATCGAAACAAGTTTAATTATATCAAGTTTGCCTTTTCCATAAAAATTTATTTAAATATAAATCACATTAAACTAATGAATTTTTTGTTTAACTTCAACTTAAAGAAACAATTTGAGATAAAAATCTCACTTTTGATTATGATAATTCTTTTTTTTATTACATTTGATGATGATAATTCTAACAGGCCCTATTTATTAATTTTTCAAATAATGGGAATATTACTTTCACCTAACTCACACGGCTTTGCTGATTTTTAAATGGGCAGACAGAGAAAATTGCCCTGTTTTTCTCTGTATAAATAGGATATGCAATAGTGAGCCAAAAAAGGATATGCAATAGTAGTATAGTACGGAGGTAATAATAGGGCGAGCGAGGGCTCTTTCCAAATTAAATAGTTCAAAAGATTAATTCGGTAGATAGATTATTATTTTATTTCATACTAACTCCTAGAGTGAAGATAACAAAAAGTTATATGTAGTTCATGTCCACCTAATTTTAAGTAAATATGATGGATCCTTCTTCACGCAGAGAATTTTTTTTTTAAAAATAACAGGGCTTTCGAGCTAGTATCAACCAATAGATCAATTTTGTGGAATTTTTGAAAATTATATTTGAAAAATGAGTAGCTTTTTATTGGTTTAAATTTGGAAAGTTAAAATTTATTGACTCTAGATATATATGAGGAGGATGAAAAAGTAAATATGGGAGAGTAGGATGGATATTGGGTAGGCCGTAAGAAGATATAATGGAGTATGTTTGGATGTATGGAATTGACATATGGAATTAGCAAATGAAATTGATTTTGGTAAATTTCATATTTGCCGGGCCCATAAGTTCTCTCTCTTCATCTCACACTTTTTCTGGATCCCACAAACTTTACTTTTCATCATTACCTAATTTACCTTTACTTTCTATCTTTACCCCATTACACTCAATTCCATTTCCATTTCCATTATACACTTTCCGTCCAACCAAACGGGCCCTTGGTAGAAGAAAGGCCAATCATAGAGAGAACAAGGACAAGCAATGATAAGAGCGAAAGGAACATTGATGTATAAAATTATAAATAAAAAAGTAAGTTTGTTTTATTATAATTTTGAAAAGTTATAGTAATAATATGGAATCATTTCAGATTGACGTAGATAGCACTTTGAACCGTTCTCATAGCTTGCGATTGCCCCAGCCAACCTAATCTAAAGTGACATTTTTTTACTTTTATTATCGTCTCCTTCTTCTTCTCTCCTTCTTCATCATTATCTAGCTGCTTCTCAGAACAACCTTTCCTTTAATCCATGCCTCACACGTGCCACAACTTTCATTAATTAATTATGGCCCCTCTTATTATCGTTATTATTCTACTTAATTAACTGTACTATGTTTATTACCCTTCCACTCTTTCATATGGTAAGCCAGATCTCATGTCCATGTATGGTTCATAATTGATTTTACAAAAGTCTAAATTTTCAAAAAAGATTATATTAATGGATATAAAATATTTAAGGGCTAAAGTGCAAAAATGCCCATATAATTGTCACGAAGGTGCAAAAATACTTATTTAATTCTTTTTTTGGAGTAAAACTACCCATGAAATTTCAAAAGTGGGGCAAAAATGTTCATCATATTAAATAATGTAACTTTCGTTTGTCATTTTAGGGTTAAAGTGCAAAAATATCTATGTAATTGTCACAAATGTGCAAAAATACCCATATAAAATTTTTTTAGAACAAAACTACCCATTGAATTTTAAAAGGCAAAAGTGTTCATCCCGTTAAATAATGTAACTTCCGTTTGTCATATATTGGTCCCATTCTCATTCCTTTTTTTCTCACCCATCAAATCGTCTCAATTCTCCAGCCCTTCATCTCTAACTTCCCACGTTCTCAACACCATTTCTTGGTGTTGTCGCTTAACCATCACAAAATGGATTCTTATAATACTTCTTGTAATTCTCGTATGCCGCCATCTCATCCAGCACCTTTCTCATATCATAACATAGCTCCAAGTTCAAATTTGTTGTTGGTGATGTGTGCCTCCTTTTGCCTTTTTCTTTTTGCTCCTCCTCTCCCTCCATGCATGGGCTTTGATCCAATCAATCCAATGATTATTCAACAGTTCTACAAATAAAAATACCATAGAAAAAAACTTATCAAATGCACTAGAAATTAATTGTTTCTAAAATAGCAATTATGGGAATTAATCCTATCTTTATGTTAATCTCACCTAAGGATAGATCTAATATATTAATGAACAAAATTGCATATCTATCGCATTAATTACCTCAAATTTAACATATAAAAACTATACAAATTTTGCTATTGTCATTTGTGTAATCAACTTGAGAGTGGAGGGATAAATAAGCATATTTCGGTATTAATCCATTTAACCCAAGCCTAACCTAGAAGGATATCCCTATAGGGATCTTTTGATTAACCAAAGAATTATTTGAAACCCTAATTGAAGCAATAATTTTCTGGTTCCAAACACAAAGGATTAATCATCTCAATCAAATCCAAATATTTCTTTTAACCCAATTAATTATTTCTTGAACATAATCATAATTTCCACATCATTTTCTATTAAAAATCAATCAATTATGATTTTTTTCCCGCTTTAAACACTTTATTTGCATTTAGTTACTAGTTCATTCATTTGCGTTAGACTCCTCACGGGCACACTACTACAGAATAACCCCTTTACATGCGCTCATTTTGGCCTTTACATGCGCTTAAAAAACGCTGGGAATGGCCTCGCCGGGAAAGGATTTACATGCGCTTGTAAAAAGCGCATGTATATCTATACTTATACATGTGTTTTATCGTCAGAAAAGCGCATGTAAATATATATATATATATACACGCGCTTTTGTAATAAAAGCGCATGTAAATATATATATACACGCGCTTTTATAATAAAAGCGCATGTAAATATGTATATATACACGCGCTTTTATAATAAAAGCGCATGTAAATATGTATATATACACGCGCTTTTGTATTAAAAGCGCATGTAAATATGTATTTATTACATGCGCTTTTGAGCTTGCGCCATAAGCGCATGTATAAGTTATTTTTTTTTTTCATTTGTCATAATTCGTTTTCCTGCTTTTTGGCAGTTAAATTGCTACCTGCACAATATAATATATCCAACCAACCAGAATAACCAAAATCCTTTATATATCAAGAACTACTTTACATGTAATATAAAAGTCATCCATATATCCCAATCAGAATTTACATCTAATTTGTAGCACTAAAAGTCATCTAATTTGTACCAGCCAAAATACACATCAAAGTTGTACCAACAAAAGACATTTAGATTAAATAACCAACTAGTTCATCTATCAAAAGTGTCATACTCCCACTTCCTCCTTAGATGTATGAAACTCTAAGAAGGATGTAAATTTTGAATAATAGGATGAGCAATAGGGAAAACATACTTGCACCACTCTTCAATGAGATCATCCACCTCCTCCATAGATAACTTTGATGATCGACAATCTTCATAATACTGAGTTAATGGACATAATAAACATATTTATGTGACAATTCACTTTAAATAACAAGTCAACAACAATTTTGTAAGTTAAGACTATATATGTCATGTGCAATAATAAACTTACAAATTCAGGCACCTCCAATTGGTCATGTGTTACTATGTCCTTAATAAATTTCATCACATAGTAACCACAATCATTGTCGTTGGGCTGGAAAGGGCACTGCAACAAGAAAAAACACAAACACGTTAGTCAAAAGACTTTTATACACTTTAAAAATTCATGATTTCAATTGCTTATAAAACAAGTACAACCTGAATTTTCAACCATGGATAGGATTGTGTTTGATCAGTTGATTTTGAGTAGGCCAAATTTTTATTCTTACAATTTGCCCTAAAAGCTGTTATCAAACTATAGAAGAAAAAAATGAAGGTTAAAAATGCAATAAAAATAAGATTAAGGATAAAAACAAATCACAACATAACAATCTTACCTATTAATGAAACACATATAGTTAGGCCTATTACTTGAAAGAGTAGTTTCAATTGGATCCAAGTAATAGACTACAATATCCTTTACATCCTTTACCATAGGATTGAAGGCAATCAAAACCCAGTGATTCCTGAAATGTTGTTAAAAAGTTAGATTATATAAATTTTCTGTCTAGTTTGGAAAAATGAAGATTAATTTGATGACCAATGTTGACTTACCCCACATTCATTGGAGCTAAAAACAACGTCCTTTCTGTAGCACATGTTCGCATTCTACATTTGATATCTTCCTTGTTCCACATGGGTTTTCCATTAATCACCGATGTTGAATTCGGATTGATGAAGGCAAATGAAGCTTTTTCTCCCGGAACAATGACTTCATCATGTAGGTGCCTACACAATCCGAAGGGCATTGAGAACAACAGAATTCACCTAATAATCAAGCAATCCATAAGCAACGAAAACACATGCATGTTTAAAAGAATGAATTGGAAAACAAACCAAGTACGAGAACCAGGGCCATAGTTTTTGGGATGCGAATTTCACACGTTCGATGATGCAGAAAGATAATTTCGGTTTATTTACTGCTTTAATCATGTAGTAAATGCACAGAACTAATGATTTCAGGGTAGATTGAACAAAAATAATCCAGCACCTAAAACAAGAGGGGACGGAATGCTTTATGTCAGTAACTAGGCATGAACTTAAGGTTTTACTTTTAGAGGCAATTAACAGCATGATATCAGTTAAATATTATGGTTTTATAATGGGTTAGGCTTCTAATAATTTTCTTGTTGCCTTTTCTCATGAGGTACCATATATAATGAAAAATCTGTAATACGATTATTTGATAATATCTTGTTACTAGTTACTATTTGTGCAACAACAAGGGAGGATGACCCCAATCATGCAAATAGAAGAGATGATGATACCTATAGAAAAAACCAAAACAAGATGATTACGGTCTTCTCAAGTATAGATATATTTATAAGGGCAGAATTACTAGCAAGCTTTAGGTAAGGAAACTTTTACTGATGATAGCTAAAGATGAGCTCTTGCTAGAAGAAAATAAACTAAGCTTACACGCGAAAAATTTAAACTTCAGAAAAAATATACTGGTTTAATATAAAACAGCATCTTCCTATCTTGCAGCTCTCTTGAAGGGAGAATAGTTTGCCATTACCAACCTACATCAAAGTATAGGTTCACATATAATGCATATTTCTGGCCATTTTGGGCCTTTGTAAGAACTCAGATTTGTTGCCACTTGCCATAAATGAAATTATTTTTTTATTTCCTAAGTGGATATAACAAATGCAAATATGTTAATAAAAAACTAAACAACCAATGGAATAGGGAAAGGCAAATAGAGGTCATAACTAATTTGATAAACAAAAGCAGAGTAAATATAACCCCATTTACAAGCTTGACACTTCATATGTATCTCATGATTAAGCATAAGAAACCCTTCTTTGCTTACTCTCATGATTAAGCAACCCAACAAGCACATGAACAAACGAATCAAAAGCACAGGATAATGTATCTCTCATTCCAATACAAAGCAAAAGCACAATAAAGATAAAAAACGCATAGCTTTCTCCAAAATCTCATCTTTAAATCTTAACATCCAAAAGCTCATAACTTTAAGCAAAAAGCACAAACCTTTGCCCCCAAAATCTCATAATCTCATACTTTTAAGCAAAAAGCACAAACCTTTGCCCCAAAAACTCATAATCTCATACTTTTAAACTAAAAGCACAAACCTTTTGAAGGGATGAAGCTTCGCTGTGTTGAGCCGAGAACAAAGACGAGGGAGCCGAGAACAAAGGCAAAGTTTCAGATGCTGTAGAGAAAGCGAAATGAAGCAGAGAAAACGAAGGAAACTGGTGAGTATTGCGAGCTATATAGGGTCAAAAGAGACCATAGATAACATGATGAGTATTGCGAATTTGGTGGGATTTGCAAATGCTTATGGGTTGTGAGAAATCGTTTGAGAGGGAGGAGGGCTTCGCTCTGTTTTCGTTCGCTTGAGGGAGGAGGACTTCGCTGGGAGTGTAAGGGTGAGTACGTGTATGTGAGTGTATGCATGAGGGACTTGGAAAAAAGAAGAGGGAAGACATAAGGGAGCGGGAAAAATGAAATTTTTTAATAAATATTTTAGTGCATAAAAGTTTATTTGGCTATATACTGTATAAGGCTAGAAGTTCATTATTTTAAGATCTATGTGAACTTAATTAAATTTTCAATATATTAATTATTTGATATCAATTTACAAAATTATTCAAACTATAAGACTTAGTTTTCAGTACAAAAATTTTGATATACTATGAAATCGGAGCTGCAAAAAATTATAAGATCAGAGAAAAGATTAAACAAATCAAATGTGTTGAGTCAATTAATGCATTGACATAAATTATTTGCAATGAGTCAAGTTTTAAACATTTAGAAAATTTTTGGTTCAAACATTTAAGTAATTTTACAATTGTAATAATATATATGTTATACATGCGCTTTATACTTACAAGCGCATGTATAGGTAAAAAAGCATTTATATTATATATATTTATGATGGTTTCACTTAATGTATATGAGTATGAGACATGTTATAACATATAAATTCATCCTATGCATGGATATATTGTTCAAAAATATAGATATTTTAAGTAAAACTTATACATGCGCTCTCTGAGATAAAGCGCATGTAAATAGCGCCATATACATGCGCTTTAAGCGCATATAAAAGCTACAATCATATACATGCGCTTTTCTTCTCGAAGCGCATGCAAAGATGCACTATATACATGCGCATAAAGCGCATGTATATTGTTGAGTCATATACATGCGCTCTTTTTTATAAAGCGCATGTAATAATATATTATATACATGCGCTTTGTTCCGTTCTTCTCGAAAGCGCATGTATAAGTGGCAGCTTTCGCTAATCCATTTGGTTAAATCCTTGAAGGAGATACCTAAGGCTGCACTGCATTAATTGACTTATTAAAATCTAAATAAAGTCACGGTGTTCATTAGATATATTTATTTTTTTTACTGTGAATACTGAATACTAAATTAATGGTCGAGAAAATATAACTGGATGAAGTGATAAATGAATGGATGAATTATATTCAACGAATGTTTCCATAACATAGCAATAATTCATTGTCACATATTTCAATTCCATTGTGCTGAACTAAATAATTTGTACCCTTCGTTGCGAGTTAATCAGTCAATTCGATGCTTTGGTTATTAATAGAATTTAAAATAAAAGAATAAGAGGAATGAAGAATGAAAAAGAGCAAGATCTATAGGAAAAAAAATATTAGACCATCTCACCTTGGACGGCACAACTAGTTGATCAAAATTTTAGGGAATACAAATAATATTATCTAGGACATTGCCTCGTGACGAGAGCAACTTTATAGTGTTAATCGATCCGTTGTATATATTTGCCGTCAAACTCGTGATAATTTAGTTATTACTAGCCATTTCTAAAAAGGTATGTGTATGGAAGATCTTTCCATTAGCCACTCCCATTTACTCTTATTTATTGATATATAGTTGTGGAAATGTCATTGACTTTCTAGTTAAATAAAGAAAGAAAATGATTAAATATTATTTTAGCTAATAATAAACTGTTGTGTAAGTATATATTATTATGTGATGCAAGTATTACTAAATGACATCAACTAAGTTTTGAAATTAAGCAAAGCAGCCAAAGCCACCAGACATTGTCAGACGATCGTTAAACCCCTGCTACCACGCCTAGTCACTTAAATGGTTTTACATCTAACAATGTTAGCCATTTCACTCAATTTAAAATTGTACCATTAATAGTTGTGGTCAGATGATACTTTACCACAATATTCATTGATTAAAATGATATTTTACTCTAAAAAAATAAGCGCAACTCACATTTTTAACATTTTTGATCAATTTTACATTTCCAACATCGATGCATCTGAGCTAACTTGCATTTTATATCTTAAATATTTTTTTATAATACACTTTATCAGTATCCTAATTTTTTTGTCCATCCAACAGTCTTTTTCTTTTACCGACGTCCATCGAACAGTCTAAAATATTTTTTTCCTACTCTCAATCTCAATATCATAAAATTTAGGGCTCTGACTGAAAACTAAATGATGCATGCCCGCCGCCTGATAAGAGTGATACTGTTTTGATTTTTGGTTCATTAATTAATTTGATGGTGGAAAGTTATTTTACTTTTTAGCTGAGAAGTATGCAAAACATACAGTATATTTGTGGGTGTTCGCGAGGGGTGAGGGGCCTCTTCATTGCAATTTCTCACTATTTTTTCCATTGAGATCTAATGGTGTACTTATTTACTATCTATTTTGATCCAATAGTATTATAACAACTATGTATTTATTGAGATCCTAATTTTACGGAAAGTTGTTAAATCAAAATGATTAGTAAATATACAGCATTAGATATCAATGGAGGTGAAATAGAGAGAAATAGTAATGGAGAAGGTTTAATATGAATTCTTAATTTATATAGGTTTAATTAATTCACAAATTGATGTTTTCTGAAAGACAAGGGACCATTAATAAAGAAACAAATGTGAATAGAGACAAAAGAGATGAGGTATATCCTAAATAAATATCAGCCAATATTAGTATAAAATATGGAGATTTAAGAAACTAGGAAATTATATAATTTTGATGAATTATATTGTTGGAATGATGGAAGCATTAGTGATGGCGTTGCTTATTTAAAGTTAAAAAAGTTACGTACACTTGAAAAAAAAATCAAACTTACAATGATGGAAGATAATAGCACCAATCAAATTTAAGCAGGTGGCACATGCTCATCATCCCTATCTCCAACAATTGAGTAAATAATTTCAAGTTGGAACAGCAAAAAGGCCACAAATGATTGGTACTCGAAAAATTATTGGTCTTGTTGTGGAGCTTACCCCCGCCCCCCAAAAAAATCTCCTAAGCATTGTTGCTTGGATTCTCGTTTTTGGATAGAAAATAAACCGTAGATGTATATACAAATAGGAAAAACTTATTGTTATAAGAAAAGGAAAAACATATATCTATCACCCAAATAAATACAAAATGCAAAACATACTGAGTGTTATCCTATGAAACTTACCGTTAATAAACCGACATTATTGGGAAGTTTACTGATAGAGTTTAGTTTAATCTTGTTATTAAGGAATATTGTGAGGTTATTGTAACTAAGAGATTTGTTAATATATCAAATTCTCAAAAGTAGATGCAAGATTATTTTTGTAGATATGTGAGATACCAGTGGTTGAAAATATATGAAATGGATATGAGAAAAATATCTTGAAAACTAAAGGCATGTAGCTACAACCTAATGAATATAAAAGATTCGTACGTGGGTACAAGAGAAGAGAAAGGGCACAGTTAATGGATAGTATCTATCCACGAGTTGTTTGTTGTGATCCATGTGAGTAGTGTCTTTTATCCACGGAAACAAAAGTAGATGCATGAACTCATCTCAATTATTCGATCTGAGTTGAAGGCTCACTATAATCATGTTGGAACCTATATGTATGTATGAGATCATCATATGGAGAGCAGTGGTGGGGATGATATGGGTTCCAACATGATTATAGTGAACCTTCAAAAAATAATTGAGATAAGTTCATGCATATACTTTTGTTATACCTCGTAAACACCCTACATTATTTCTCTTATTAGAGTCCTATTGAAGTGCTTAACTCTTCATTTTCTCATAATAATCAATCTAGCTTAGCCTACAATCAAGGCCATATATATTCTCTATATCTACGTGTGTGTGTGTGTGTTCGTTTGACGAAATCCTGTATTCATGCCATGCATGAAAAAGCTATACTCTCACTACGCACCCACATTATAAGAGCCATAAACTTAATATCCAATTTACATAATTAATAAATATGAAACACAATATTTGAGGTTGAGACATATACTACCCATCCAAGTTATTTTTATAACTAAGTTAATTATTCTAGCATGTCCCCCAACCCCCCGGGGAAAAAATATAAATATAATTAATATATGTTGTAGAATTTAGTAACCTTCCAACTTAATTCATATATAATAGGCCCACTATTCAAGAAAATAATATTATTAAAGCAAAAATGCAAAATTGTGTATTTTATGTGAAAAATTGAATATGAATAGAATATAGAAATTTTAGTTCTCTTACCACTACAAGAAATATGGTGTCTAGTCGCGTACAATGCAGCGTGGCAAAATAAAATTTGTTTGTCGCATTTGGTTTGTAAAACGTGACATAATGATTGAGAAAATATTATTTTTTTAATTGTTATCACGTTTCTGGAGTGTTTATGGGTGACTAGCATATATATATATATATTTAATTGTTCCACGAGGAGGGTTATGTCACGCATGGGAATGCCCATACGTGACATAACCTTCCTCGTTCCTCAAGGAGGGACTGTCCCTCCTCGTAGGAGGGTTATGTCACGCATGGGAATGCCCATGCGTGACTAGTCCTCCTCGTGGAACAAGGAGGGACACAATGTCACGCATGGGAATGCCCATGCGTGACTAGTCCTCCTCTAGGGAGGAGGTCACCACATGTCACGCATGGGAATGCCCATGCGTAACTAGTCCTCCTCTAACTTATCAATGCACGACATATTTGCAAAATTTAAATTTTGCCGCCAACATCCTTTATATAAACTCACTTCCAAAATCTCCACATTTCAACTCACTTCATTTATTTCTTTCACCATCTCCATATTTCTTCCTACCCACTATCATTAGTTCTTACATTCTTTAAATATTAGTTCATTTACGCACTTTCTTTCACTTATTTCATCTACTTTCTTTATCATTAATTCTTCACTTACATTCTTTAAATATGCACTTATTTCATCTATACTCTTCTTTCACTTTCTTTACTCTACTTAATGTTCTTAGTCTATTATTATATGAATTAAGCTAATTTTGTTCTTTAATTTTGTAGGTTGCTTTAAACATTTGGCTAGCTAAATTTGGAACAAAAGATTCCTTTATTATTTAGTCACACATTAAAGTGCCAACTTGCAAAAAAGGACCCCTAAAAATTTATACATATTAAAATAAAAACATTTTAAATGTAACAAAATAAAAGGAAAATTTTATTTGGTTAAAAATTTGAACTTCCCTCCCACTATAAAATTAAATTTGGTTTGGTTAAAAATTCGAACTTACCGCCTCTCCAATGGAAAAAAATTGAACAGTCATTTCCCTAGTTATGTCGCGTATGTATGCTGTTGTCGCGTAGGTTTTATCGCGTATGAGCAAGTTTTGTCGCGTATGAGTAGGTTTTGTCGCGCACATTGTGTCACGTATGGGCACGCACTTTGAAACCTCAATTATTACGCGCATGGGGATGTTGCGTATTGGCCAGTCCATACGTGACAAAAACAACTAATATTTTATTTCCCCACCTCTTAATTTGTTTCACGTCTGACTCAACTTGTCACGTTTCTTTCTTCTTACTACGACACGGTTTCTCGCATATGCATTACACGTGACAAACCTATTTTGTCACGAATTTCCACGTGACTAGCTCCCTATTTCATGCGTGACCAGTCTCTATTTTTCTTGTAGTGTACGTACTCATATGTGGTAGGATTATGAGTATGAAGCTATGAGACATTTTCCCTTTTGGGCCGTTCAATTACGTATATTAGTGCTTAATTGCCTCTTAAATTAAAAAAAAAGGAAAAAAGGTATTCACATAGCTTGACATTCACAAATGGAGAGCATGCAAGTTGGTTCTGCACTAACAATTTTCTGAAGCTTTTACCAGTTGACCCTACTAGCTAATATATTCCCTAGCTCATTAGCTGCCTCCTGCCCGCAACAAAATGTTCTGACTTCTGATGTATATTGTTTCCCATTCACTTTTAATGGTATGATTGTACGCACTGCCAGCTGGCCCTATATATATAGATAGAGAGAGATAACTTATACTCGCTCCAGTCCTAAATATAGTACCTAGATAACTTTTTTTTGGAGAGATTAAGGTTGCAAAATAGTTTATTAAATCATGACATATGTAATATATTTTTAGATTATCCATTAGTTTATAAGTAAAATAAACTAGTTTAAGGAAAAAAATTAAGTAAATCAATTTATAATTAACTTATTTTACTCTTTTTTAGGATTTTTTAAAAAAGTCAATTAGGTCTTATATTTAGGATCGGAGAGAGTATATAATAATTAATGGAGGGCAAAGATAGAGTTAAAGGTCTAATGATTGTAGTCGATCACCACCAGTTTTGGAAGTCGATAGCTAGAGATCCGAAATTTCCTATCACAAAGATATTGAATATGTGAACCCAAATTACAACACCACTGCCTTGTGCATTGTGGGCACCCTTTCATTAATTCATTATCCCTCATTTCAGGACGTGGGAGACCTAATAAAATTTTAAAATCAAATTTTCATTGAATTGTCACCACGACCACTAGATTTATACAGATGGTGTGACAATGATATTAGTACTTATCATCTTCATAACTCCTTTTATTTTTATTATTAATTATAAAACACTATATATTGTGGCACACATGAATTTAATAGTAGTATTGAGTTCAGAAAAAATATACTTCATCTAATCCTTATTATAAGTCACTAACCGCTCAAATCTCACTTATAAAGGAATGGAAGTTACATCATTAAATGAGTCATGTTTTATTTGTCTTTTCCATTTTGCCCCTCGCATCTCTCTCTCTTTTCCTCTTTCCATTGCTCTTTTATATTGGAAACAAGAGTAGGAAGAAAGCAGGTCAATACAATTAAAGAGTTCTCTTTTCCCATGGATGATAAGGGTATATTGGAAAAATTTTAATAAATGAATTAGTTAATGACTTATATTAAAGACAAAAATAGGGGTGATTGGTGATTTATAATAAGGACCAGATGGATGAAGTAGTAATTATTCATCGATCCTACCTATTGTTTCTCCTTATAATGACAACCCGTCCTTCAAAACTTGCACCGCTCCTTTATATTTAATGCATATGTATATATCTAGACTTTATAATTTATGGTTAGCTATAAAGAATCAAATGTAACTTTTCTATCACAAGTTAGAAAAAATATGTTGGTGAAATTAACATTATAAAGTGCTTATGTAGTACAACTTTCCCTTTTGATTACACACACACACTCCTATTTGCAAAACTTAGCTACGATGATATTGGTAGTGATAGTGATATTATTGATTATGAAGATGAGAAGTCTTGTTATTAATAACAAAATATAGCTTGTGGCGGACAGAAGTCAAATTTAAAAGTTGATGTATCTCTATTTTCATCCATTAAAAAACTAGAAAAGTGGGCTTAATTAGATATCACCATATTATATTCCACGCATATTCACTTCTCCATTACCATCATTGTGGTATTTTGACCCTCCTCTGTGTGATATTTATACGTGCAGAAGCATTTCAATAGAAGAACGAGAGAAATGTATTGAATAATTTCAAAGCCACCCTTTATAATGGAAGTAAGTCAAGGAATCTGCACAAGTACGTATAAATAAGTTTTCGTGTAACTTAACATATTTGCATCAATAGATTATTGTGCAGTAATCTACTGATGTAAAAGGGTATAAGGAATAAAGAGGGTGTATGAAAATTTGAGAGATAGAACAAGAAAAGAAAGAGATGAGAATTTAGAAGGAAGTGAGTAAGAAAGAATAAAAAGAGGGAGAGACACAATATTATATTATTCAAATTATAAACGTCTACAAAGTATATAGTTGATGAACTATATATAGGTTTCAACTAAACCCCAAAAAAGAATGATACAATATTGTAGAAAATTAAAAATTAAATGTAAAACATAATTAATATTAATTGAGGATAGTCAAATAAAAATAAAACTACTGATTTCTCTAGAGAATCTCACCACATAATAATTTCCTAATTTTCACGATAATCATAGAGAATCTCATCAAATAATAATTTCCTAATGTATATCTCATCATCTATCATACCAATCAACTAGAAAATAAACCATTGTAACCCATCACTAATAAATTTTAACCGGGTACATTTTAACTCATCACATGTCGTTCACGTGTTAATATTACATTCATCAAAGGGTAAAATTGTACCACTTTGGTTACTTAAAGGTAAAAAATTGTACCGATGTTAATTTAAGATGCTTAGTAGTTCACGGTGGTTACTTGAAGGGTAAAATAAGACCATTGTCCTAAATTTTAACTCATTAGAGCTCAACATCTAGGGTTATATAGCCCCAAAGCTTCATGAATGTTATATTTTTTAAAACAATATAGGGACTAAATTTTTCAATAGCTAAACTAAATAAATTGTGTTGACCGAAAATTTAGTGACTCACTTACAAGTAAGTCAAAGGGAGAATTTCAATGAAGGACCAAAGTAGGCAATTAATTTCAGTGAAGGACTAAAACTTTCTGAAATTTCTCTGCAGGACTTAGGTCCTTAACTGAAATAAAGTTTATGTTAGAAATGACTGAAAAAGCCCTTGTTTAATTGAAGGAGTAAAGGGCCCAAAAAATAAAAAAGGACGAGGCAACAAAATGATCTTGATCTGCTAGCTTTATGTTGTCACGTTGCTCTTTTCTATTCACCTTCGCCATGTTTTTTTATTAGAAGATCTTCCTCCTGTTGCTCGTTTAGTTTTTTTCTTTTTCAGACTTTTGTATTAAACTCTTTGATGTAAAACTATTTCAAGTTTTTGCTGCAAAAAAAAGGAAAAACTCAAGCTTGATTGAGTTGCAGGTCCGGAGACATACGCATGAAGGAAAAGGGAAGGAGGATGATGAACCCCAACACATTTAATCACGGAAGATATGTTCTTGAGTATCTCTCATTCTCCATCTCTCATTATATCTCTATCTAAGCAAAAAGAAACACCCAAGGAAGCATATTTTCTTGTTTGTGGTCTTCTATATGTTCATATTATTATCACTAGAAGAACAACTTCAAGATGACACTTGTTGGGAATATGTTTCAACATCAATAAGATTTGAATAAGGAAAACCCATGTTTGAACAAGTAAAGATGTTGTTTAAACAAGTTCCAATTAAGGTAAGATATAAAAATGTCTCAAATCTTGAACAAGGGAAAAATTTGAACAAGGAAAACTCCATGTTTGAACAAGTAAAGAGGTCGTTTGAACAAGTTCCAATTAACGTGAGACACAAAGATGCCTCATACCTTGAACTAGGGGAAATGACATTTGAACAAGAAAAACACATATTTGAACAAGTTTCAATTAATGTAAGATACAACGATGGATCGGGCCTTGAACAAGGGAAAATGGAATTTGAACAAGGAAAACTCATTTTTAAACAAGTAAAGAGGTCGTTTGAACAAGTTCCAATTAATGTAAGACACAAATATGCCTCACACCTTGAACAAGGGAAAATGATATTTGAACAAGGAAAACCTATGTTTGAACAAATAAAAAGATCGTTTGAACAAGTTCCAATTAATGTAAGATAAAAATATGTCTCAGACCTTGAACAAAGGAGAATGACATTTGAACAAGGAAAACCCATGTTTGAACAAGTAAAAATGTCGTTTGAACAAGTTTCAATTAATGTAAGATACAAATATATCTCAGACCTTAAACAAGAGAAAATGACATTTGAACTAAGAAAACCAATGTTTGAACAAGTAAAGAGGTCATTTTTCACAAGAGCAGGTAAATGATCATACAAACAAACAATTCAGAATACAATGGGGAAATTAAAAACTACCTGCCTCCAAGTATTCCAAATGAACCTAAACAAAAAAACAAACCCATTTCCAATAAAAAGACACAAAACATAACAGAAATGAAGAAATGCAGAAATGGGTTGTTTGGACAAGGGAAGGCTTGTAAGTGTGTACCTATGAGAGGTCGAATTAGTGTGGGCTATACACATGTTGACTTATCACTCCATTCCATTTGAAAAAAAAAACAGTCTTATTTCCCACTTTATTGTTAAAAAAAACTATCAAAACTGAAACCAAAACAACATACTGATGTTCTAACAAAA
The DNA here is from genome assembly GCA_029929735.1 of Mimosa pudica. Classification (NCBI taxonomy): domain Eukaryota; kingdom Viridiplantae; phylum Streptophyta; class Magnoliopsida; order Fabales; family Fabaceae; genus Mimosa; species Mimosa pudica. The sequence goes on from JAKELP010000045.1 coordinate 506,956, forward strand.
TGTCATAGCAATAGTTCATCCCTTCATGTACCCTTTTTTGGCAATAAAATAAATTCCTTTTAACTTAATTCTCACATGCATTCGCGCGCGCTCATAGAGAGAGAGAGAGAGAGAAGGGACCTTTTTGATGAGATGGGGATTTTTTATCAGTATAGCAAAGAGTGCTCGATAGGACTTTTCGTGTTTGTGCTTGAGTGATCTTTCCCACCTATGTTTCTGTATCCTTTCACTCACACAAGGGTAATTGGGTCTTTACCCTTCGTGATTTAATTTCAGTTTGCCCCCTAGGTCCTTAATTGATGTTTCAAAATGTTTTGGTCCTGCTTTTTAATTAATTCCCAAATTTAGTCCTTAATTGAAATTCTCCCTAAGTCAAAACGATAAAAGTGCAACGATAAAAATGCAAGGTGCACTACAAAAAACGGGGCCCATATCGGGGTTTTATAGGGCCTCGCATCGGCGGAATTTTCCGGCGAAATAGCGCTACGGCGTTTTGGCAAAACGTCTATAAATTTGCCGTCGAAATGCGGCATCTCGGCGTTTTGGAAAACGCCTAGACGAGGGGCAAAACGCCGATATGCGGAAATAATATTTTTTTATTTATGCACATAGGCGTTTTATAAAACGCCTATGTGCGGTATTAAATAATAATATTTCATACCGGCGTTTTGCAAAACGCCGGTATGTGTTTTCAAAAAAAAAAATAAAAAACATTTTTCTTCCTGATTGTTTAGAATCAGGAAGAAAAATGTTCAAAAACATAAGGAATAATATGTTAATCCCAAAGTTACATACACATAAAGAATAATATATATAAACATAAGCAATAACAAGAGTAATTCATAAAACATGATACCCGGCCCAAATATATAAAATCAAAACAACAAGCAATATGTAAAAGAAAAGCAATAAGATCATATCAACATTATAAAATCAAATACCACCAAAAAACACGAAATAAAAAACATCAGCAAAACTAGCAAAAAAAACAAAGCAACAACAACATTGAATGAGAGACGAAGAGAAGAAAAATAGAAGAAAACGAGAAAATGAGCAACTTTGCGGAAGGAGGGAGGTGCTATTTATAGGGAACGGAGGTGCATACCGGCGTTTGGAAAACGCCCATATGCATTTTAATATTAAATAATGCATATAGGCGTTTTGCCAAACGCCTATATGCATTATTTACATTAAAATAATGCATATAGGCGTTTCAGGGAAACGCCTATATGCATTAATTTAATGTAAATAATGCATATAGGCGTTTCCTCAAAACGCCTGTATGCGATTAAATGTTATTTTAATAGCATATAGGCGTTTTGAGAAACGCCTATATGCATTTAGTGCATTTAATATGCACTTAATGCGCAGATAGGCGTTTTTCAAAACGCCGATATGCGCATAAAGTGCATATTAAATGCACGTTATGCACATAGGCGTTTCTCAAAACGCCTATGTGCGATTAAAATAATATTTAATCGCATATAGGCGGTTTGAAGAAACGCCTATATGCGGTTTTCTGAATAAAAAAATAAAAAAAAAACTGTCAGCCCCTCTTTTTTAAATTTAAAAACCATACCGGCGTTTGTTATACCCAAAACGCCGATATGGAAACGCGGGAAAAAAGGCGGGAAGCGCGCGCCAAATTTATTGGCGTTTTCATATAGGCGCTTTGGGTAAAAACGCCGGTATGCGTCTCATATAGGCGTTTTGGACCAAAACGCCGGTAAGGTTGCGCCGGAATGACCCGTTTTTTTTGTAGTGGTGTACTCAACATACATCTCGTGATTTATTTTGGGCTAAAAAAATGTCCACATACTTTTTAAAATGGGTTGAAAGTGTTCATGCTGTCAATATATGTTAACAATGTCAAAGTTTAGGAAAATTAAATTTGCAAAAATACCCTTAAAGTTTAGTTTAGAGTCAGCACAACACCATGAACTTTTTTTTTGCCCAAACATGGTGACATTTTACAAAAATACCTAAAATGGTTCCCTCAGTATCTATAATGTTACATTACACGTGTTAGGTAGAAGAAAGAGAGTAATTTAGGTGTTTCATTTAAAACATTTTTCAAAAATTGAAGTATTTTATTCTCATGGGAGAATGACAATTTCAAATATTCTATCAGCTCGAGTCCATGCCCTACATGAGTTTCTGCTAAAGCATGCAGGTAGTGCTGATGTATTTCTTCTGCTTAACATATATGTAAAGTAACACTATAAGCACTATTTTAGTACCTATGTCAACACTTTTGAGAAAAAACTTCGGTATTAGATGCACTTCAAACCAAGGTTTTCACACCCGGACCGAGCCGGACGGTCCGACCGGTCGGACCGTCGGCCGGTGACTAAAACGGCCAATCACCTCGATTGGGCCGTTTTACTGTTCAAACCGGGTTGACCCGGAGTTGACCCGGGTCGACCGCTGTTGACCCGGGGTTGACCCGGGTTGAACCGCTTTTGACCCGCTTTTGACCCGGCCAGAATTTGACAACTGCAGAAAAAAATATATCAACAGAAAAAAAATGAACTTGATTAAAAAAATATCTTCATCCTAATTATATTAAGTTATTAAGTATTAACAATATTTATATATTTAATTTTCATTAAATTATTACGTCACCGGTTCGACCGAACGGTCCAACCGTTTCAACCGTTTCAACCATGACCCGCTCAGTTTTCCGGCTCGACGTCCGGCTCGGGTTTTAAAACCTTGCTTCAAACCAAACTTCATAAGTATCTTTGCACATTTTATTTTCCATAACAAAAAACTTAAAACAGTATAGATTGACGCCATGTGCACTTTTAACCCATTTTAATAATTATATGGACAATTTTTTGAGAAAAAAACTTTACGGTTTCAAGTGCAAATTGGACTAAATTATATAGGCATATTCACCCAAACAATAATGACTAAGTCCAAGCTAATCAAAGCTTGTGGATTGGGTCGCAATGAATAAAATTAAAATTATAAGCATAGACACTCAATTTCTCTCGGAAAACAGATATATGTAAGCTTTGTAAATTCAGAAACTGTCTGGCACTAGAGTCTATATAGCTAAAGGCAAATTGCTTAAATGCTACTACCCCCGGTCTTAAATATAAGACCTAATCAACTTTTTTTTGGAGAGATTAAGGTTGCAAGATAGATTATTAAATCATGACATATTTGATATCTTTTTAGATTATCCATTAGCTTATAGGTAAAATAAACTAGGGTAAGAGAAAAAATTAGGTAAATCAATTTATAATTAACTTATTTTACTTTTTTTAGGATTTTTCAAAAAACCAACTAGGTCCTATATTTAGGACCGGAGGGAGTATAATTGAAGGCAATAGGATGAAAGGAGGGGGAATAATTGAAATTATATGACGAAGAGGAGCAAAAATTTGCGGGATTACTAATACTTGGGTTCCTTATCATCCATGGCACCATGTCTTCAAGCAATCCTTGTGGACCCATGTTTTCTGTGGAAGCTAAGGGTACATCCACATGTCTGGGCTTCTGGTGAAGTTGTGGACATTCATGGGCTTCATCATGGCCTTGGGCTTGTGAATAGATAGGCTGCTTGATGATGTGGTTGGTCCATGATAAAATATGGGTAAGCATAGTGAAGATGGAGTCCTTCATAGGTGACAATGACAGTGTCTGGCTCTACGCTGGATCTTTCCACTTGTTTCTTGGCATTACACCTTGGGTTGGTGCACCTATAGTAGCTCCTATGTTGTGATTAAGGGGAGAAGAAGAAATCACATGGCATCCAAGTTAGTAGTGAAGAAACGAAATTTTGGATTTTGTAAGTTACTTAAGGAGATGAACTTGCTTTGATAGGTAATTTATTGAAGATGAGAGTGACTTTTAAAATTTTAAGGGTACGTTTGGATGTAAGGAAAGTGTAGGATGGAAAGTCAAAGTGAGGGGAAGTAAATGTTTTTTTTGTTAATTTACATATATACTAGGCCCCACAAACTTTCTATTTTCATCTCACATTTTTTCAGGCCCACAAACTTTACTTTCTCATCATTTTCTATATTTTCCATCTTTACTCCTTTACACTCAATTTCATTTACATTTCCATTATTTACTTTCATTCCAACCAAACTGGCGATGTTTAATTGATAGTGCAATCATCATTCACTTACACAATTGTAGACAAAGGTTTCTCGTGGGTTAAAACTACTGAATGAGAAAATTGTGGGACTTGTTTGGGATATCATCAGGAAGCTTAAGGTTGATACAGAAATGAGCTTAGTTGGATGGAAGAATGATGTTCGAGCTATGAATTTGAATGCAACTTTCTTTTTCCAAAATTACTTTTTAAGTTAAGGAATATTTTTGTTTTTGTTTTTTTTCCTTTAATTATTTGAATATTCTGAAATTGACTTAATTTTTATCTCAACTTCGTCCCTTAGCAAAGGTCAATTGGAATATAAGTATCATCTTCCTGTTATACTCCAAATATGTCCGTAATTCTTAAACATATATAAAATTAATTGACTTTAAACGAAATAAAATAAAATTCATTCATGCAATTATTTTTGGTGGTGACACATCATTCTACCAATGCAAATAGCAGTGCGTATATGCAAGAATTTTGTTGGTTGGAAAGGGAAGAGAAGCAAGTTAATTAAATGGGATCTCATGAAATAGATAACACGTAATGATTTTCGTAGTTTCGAGTCTGTCTCTATTGAAATTTGGAAAAATGCAGATTATTTAGGACTGGGAATCTTAAAAGTGAGATAACTTTAAATGGCTATGTTTTAATTGAAAGTTTAATGACTTTAATTACTACGTAGCACTTACACCTAAGGTATTCGTGATTCAACACTTTTTTTTTTTTGATAAAAAAAAATTCAACACTTTTTTAACTCGATTTGTATCTGTACCAAGAACAAATTAAAACATATAGCAAGTAGTAATGTAGGAGTATTCATTAACAAATATTCCTACATCACACATCAGTAAACTATCTGAGAAAGCATTAATTAATGAGTAATGACAATAAGTTTCACAAAACTGTACAGTAAATAATTCGATAAATTTTGATCAAAAAAATAATTTAACAAGTGATGAGAGAAAATATCAGAGAATTTAAAGAAGTCCACTGGTATATTTTTCTCGATGAAGTGCTTTAAGTTCGATCGTAAGATCAAAATATATATTTCATTAATGAAGTAAGAAAAATGAACAAGTTATTATGAATAATTAGGTAAACAAGAACAGTTAATGAAAATTAGAAGAAGAAAGAGAGAAGTTTCAATATAGTAGTTACCTAGGATTTGGGCTGTTCTTGATAGATTTCTGTCCATACTTTCTCCACTTATATCCATCTTCACTCAATCCATTGTCATAGCACTTGATTTTCAGGCTACACTTATTCTCACTCCTGCTCATCATATTCAAACTTCTTCCCATTATGCAAATTCTGTAATAAATCCCACACCAATTATAATATTGGACCCTCCATTAATTTAAGAGACATAAGCGGCATGTATGTCTGTGTGTATGCACAAACAAGAGCTCATTTTATTCTCTTTGGTTTTCTATGTTTTCTGCTTTCATTATAAATGACAAAGAAAGGCCTTCATATACATATAAATGCAATAAAAGATCTGTGAATTAAAAAGGAAAAGCGAAAAGATTGCTTAAAGAAGAGTGTGTGTGTGTGTGAAATTATGAAAAAAAGGTACCTGGGTGGTGAAGAGAGTTGGTGTCTTTGGTGGTGGGAAGTGAGTGATAAGGCATTCTCAATATCAGAAATGGTAGGTCCTGTGTAGATGTTGGAGATGAACCTATTAATAATGGCTTGTTCCACACTTGATGATTTTCTCATATGGTAGTTCTGATAAAATGATGCATCTTCTGTTACCACGGCATTATTATCATACCCTTCCTCTAAAAGCTCTCTCACAAGCTCCCCTTCTCCCGACCAATCTGATGGCCTTAAAGCTTCCTCCATAGATAGATGATTCGATTATTTGTGAGAGAGAATAAATAAAGAAAGATAAAGAGGAAGAAGAAGACGATGATGATGATAGGATAATGAGGAATAGGAAAAAGTTAAGCAGATGAGGGAGGCGTGGTTGTGACGTATACGTGTTTGGCTCTCCTAACTTTTAAAGTATAAGGGACTATATGGTTTTGTTCTTTATATGGTGTCCCTTTTTATTTCCCCTCTACTTTGACCTATTTTCTATGGGATACTAACATTTCTCTCTCGGCCTCACCACATAATTGAATGATATCTCTATACCAATGTGTTGAGAGAATGAGTTATACTGTTTTTGACACTTGTATGTAGAGAATATGTATTCAGTTCAAAAAAATATGTAGAGAATATGTATATCAAATAAGATGCATGCTGGTACATTTCCATACTACATATTTTCAGTTGGCACTTTATCATGTTACATTAATGGTAATCCACATTTTTTGCTCAGTATATGATATAATATCTACATTACATATACATTTCTATAATAGAATATAATAATGTTACTACATACTTAGCCAGTATCATCATTCGCATCCACAACTCTACTCTTCAGTAGTCTTAAATACACGTTTGCTCATATCTTAGTACTTATTATAAGTGAAGTGGAGTTTCTAAATTGAAGGTGTTTTTTCCTTTTGTAATAAGGAGTATTTTTTTTCTGAGATGGACTAGCTTGTGTTTATACAACTCCAACTGAAATGTGATTCTCACTCACAATAATAAGTACACATTACATAACCCTTTTATTAAATATCATTATTTAACATATATCATAATTAATTTAAGGAAGTCATATTTCATGCATATTACAAGGTTTTGCTCATATGTTTTACAATCTCTTTATGAATTTGATAGATGTGCATGGTTCTGCTTCTTAATTACCTTGTAGGCTAGTCTAACTATGTGATTGAAAGATTGGAATGAACACAAAGGCTATGTTTTTTCCAAACAAAAAAAAAACATTCGAACCAACTAGAAGTAAAAAAGAAAGATTGGCGTTGACAAATTTAATTTGATCTCTCCCTTCAATTACTTTTTAAATGTTATTTTGTCTTTCTTCGATATGAGACGGAACTTTGACCTTATTCAACCAAAGCAAGTCAAACCCCTTCAAATAATCTCCGATCCCCCCCCGGCGGTCTCTCTCACTCACTCAGCCACACACTCGCCCATCACACACACACACAGAGAGATAAAGAGATAGGTATACATATAGATTGAAAAATTTGAATCACGGGGTTTTGATAGGGGAAAGATATCACATACCTTTATAGTACATAAGTTGACTCAATATCATAACCAGTGAAGCATGCAAATAATGCAGGGAAGTTAAAATACACGTAAATTGTGTAGGTATTATTGTATCTTGTTCGTGTCATATGAGTCGTTGACTTAGTTCATCTCACCTAGAGATTACTTCAAGGAGAGGGCACTTCTACTTGTTGTTTCATGGCTTTGACTTCTCGTATCCAACCAAAAATGAAGTATCGTCCAAACGGAGTATATAACAAAAACAATGAATGCGAAATCAATAAAATTGCAAGAAATAAGCGTATGGGGACAAAAAGAGTAAGATAGAGGGTCCTACATACGACACTAGGGGACAAAAAGATTCGAACAAAGTGGGCTTCATAATCATAATAATCTCGCGTTTGTGTAATGTATGTGCGTGTAGGAAGCTCTGGAGAAATTTTTTTCATGTGAATTGAATATGAGAAGAGACATTTTTAGATGATTTCGGTGGGGGGCTCGCGGGGCAAATCATGCACTGTAACATCCTGGAAAAAATTAATATAGGATCAGAGAGTGTTTTGGGAAATAATAAGTGGAGAAATTAGGAATTTTGGAATTTTTAGGAATTTTCGGTGATTTTTAGAATATTTTGGAAGTTTTAAGTAATAAGCGTGCAGATAAGTAATTAAGCAATTGAAGATTTTGAAATATAAGGGAATGGTGAGATCCAAAATATTTTGAAGGTTAAGGAGATAGGAGGCTGGTTTAAGTGGTTTTAAATTAAAAATAGTACAATATGACAAGTTTTGGCTACAAATTTTCATAACCCATCCTTATTTCATCCAACCAAACACTCCCTTAGCCCTTTTTCCTTCCTTATGCTTCAAAAATCCGACGCACCCCCCCCTTTTTCTTCACCATTTCGTCTTCTTCTTCCATACACACACACCCACACCAATTTTCTTCATCCAATCTCCTCCATCCTTCCATCCAAGGTTACTAAATCAAGTGGGTTGCTTATTTTTGGTTATGCTCGCCGATCTGCTTCACTCCAACCACTTTTCCCTCCGCTTTCGTCGCGTTTTCCGGCGGCCTGGGCGATGGACGGCGGCGGACGGCGGCAAGGCAAGGTCGGTTGGGTTGTTTTTGTTGTTTTTCAAAGTACACTCCTTCCCTATTTCATTTTCTCATTTTTTTTACTTCTCCTTGGATGTAAGCTCGGCCAGCCACCATAAGAGACGATTTCCGGCGATCCTAGTCGGCGGCCGACGATGGTAGAGCCTTTCCCTCTCATTCTTGAACTCCGTAAGCTTGTTCTTTGCCTTTTTGTGAAGTTGATCTTGTGAAATTTTGCCCCTTTGATGCTAGGGTTTGTTGAAGAATTGGTATTTTAGGATTTACAAGTTATGATAATGATTATTAAGTGATTAATTGAAGTTTTGTGAGGCTAATTGAGGTTTATTGAAGTGGATAGTACTTTGGAATTTCTTTAGGAATTATTTTAGGCATTCTTTGTAGTTAGGGTTTTGCCATAATTAAATTTTTGGGGTTTCAAACAAGAAATTGTGAATGTTTAAATGGTTAATTGAAGGTTTAGGAAGGTATTGGATTTTTCTTAAAGATGGAGATTATTTTAGGAATTTGTAAAGCTTTTTATGTTTCTTTTGAATTGGGGTTTTGTTAATGAAAGATGACTTGAATGAATTAGAGGTTAATAAATGCTTATTGAGGTTATATTTAGGATGTGAGAAGGTTGATTTTGGTTGGATTGAGTCTGGGAGGAAGTTTGATAATTAAAGTGTTGGATAAAGAGGAAATTGGTTAGATAAAGATAGGTTGAAGTTTGGTGGAAGGTTTGTGAAGTTAAGAAGTTACTTTAAGTTATAAATTTGATATTGATATGGTGATTTGGTGATTGGTGATCGTTTTGCAGTTTTATGGGCATTTGTGTTTTCTTTAAAGTGGAGATTTGTTTATGAGGGCAGTATGGATAAAATTGGATGTTAATAAATGTTGTTGTAGGTATTATGAAGATGTTGGAGGAGTGAAATTGTTTGAAATAGTGTATAGGATAAAGTTGGTAAATAAAGTTTGGAAAATTGGTTATGCAAAGTTATGATTGGAATGTGGTGGATAATTAGTAAATTTTGGAAAGGTTATGATTGATTGAGGTATTAGTTAAGGATTTATGGTGGTGGATGGAATGATTTAGGGATAGGTAATTAATTTGCTATTTAGTGAGCATTGTTGGTTTCTTTGAAGTTGGGTTTGATTATTTTGAGCTGTATGAGTTGAATTGGTGACTAGGAAATGTTCACTAAGGTATTATGACGATGATAGAGGGTTGGATTGATTTGGTTTAGTGCTTAAAGAAAAGTTTAGTAACTAAAGTGGTGGATCAAAGGAAATTTGAGTTATGTGAAGGTAAGTATGATTGTGGTGAAGTTAATACTTTAGGAATTACAAATAAATGGTTAAGGGAATTATGGAGGTTTAAAGGATATAGATTATTCTTGATATTGGAAGTAAATTAATACTTTAATACTTGTTTAAGAATTAGTTTGAATGGTAGGTCAAAGTCACTGATATTGTGCCTTGACCAACAGTAGCTCATTGTATGATTGTCGACGGTGGAGACTCGAGCGGAGCTTAGGGAAGACATTAGCTGTGTATATCTATCGCTACTAAACTTGACAGGTAATCAAGCTTAACTGACTGTGATACTGAGGGTGATGGTAGTTGAGGATTTTCTGACATCCTCTTCTACTTATTTATATATATATAAATAAAATGAATTCAGATTATGTTATACTTAAACGTGGGCTATAGGGTACCTTTCAACGGAACTGTACTTTATATAAGTTCATATTTATATATAATCTTTTGTATGTTGCATGACACTGGTTATTAGTACCATCGGCCGATGTAACCTATCGATTTGCGCAAATCGATAGGTTAATAGTACAGGTTCCTTGAATTGTAAAGGAACCAGGGATGTGTACACTTTTTATAGTGCTCCCTTTTTCAGGGACGTTGTCACTATTTAAAGTGCTCCCTTTTTCATGCTTTCAGACTTGAGACTGGGCACAGTGTCAATCACGTTTATTCTTGTCTATTGAGAGATGGATGCATCTATTCTTGATATATACATCTATATATTTGTAAATGTTATGTGCTGTATGCAGGTTTTGAACTGTGGTACCCTGTAGACACTCCACTACCCCACTTCTGAGTGTCACAGTGAGTTATGTTGTGATTACTGAGACATTGTTTTGTCTCACCCCATTCCCTTTATTTTTACAGGTGATCATGCCGTAAGTAGGCAGCGTGGAAGGGAAAAGGAGCCGCCGGCCATACTGAGTTAGTGGGTAGGCCGGAGGTAAACCATAGGTATATATATATATTGCCATCAAGTAGGCTGCATCCGCTTCCGTGTTTGTTGTGGTGTGTATTTGTTTGATTATGTTAAATTGTATTATCTTTTCATTTGATCTGTCCATAACTTGTAACTGATGTGTTGTAGTGTTATGACGGCTGTGAAAGTTTTGATTATGTGATAGTCGTAGCTGTGCTACAGACTTTGTGACGGTGTTGATTGATATTATACTGTATGTGTATTATGAGTTACAGGAGGATTTGTCTGCTAATGGAGAGGCATCTTTTTCTTGATATGGACACATCATATGACTGTGATCAGTGATAAATGATTATGCTTTGTGATACTGACATATTCAAGTCAGATATTTGTGTTATGTATAATTGATATAGATGTTTCGAATAATCATGTTAAGGAAAATTCCTTTCCTAACATGGTTATATTGTGCGATTGTGTTGCCTTGTTGTGATTAGTGTTGTTATTTTATATAACCATGTTGGATGGGCCCCTCTCTGACATGGTTATGTTTTCTCAATGTAATGCTGTCTTTTTTTGCTAACTATGTTAGGAAATTCTTTTTTCTAACATAGTTAGATATGTGTTAAGAATATGTTTCTAATCTCTTCATAGTAGAGTAATTCTTTTGCTAACCATGTTAGGTGAATCTTTTACTAACATGGTTAGACACCATTTGTTTGGATTGTTTTGATTATGGGTTGAAACAGGTTTAAGTTAGTAGAATAATAATGTGTTAGTAGGAGATATGTTACATGCTCCACAAAAAAAATGTTTACAGAGGCGTACGTTTATATATATAAATCGTATACTAATAGTGTGTGTTATCAAATGGGTATCAGGATTTGAGTTTATTGTCTTTTGTCTACTCGTTTAGATTTGAGCTAATATCTCCGTTTCTAAATATAAGACCACTTTTGAGGTTCAATTTGGTCTAATTTTAAGACATTTATCCACTTTATCTCATATATATGTCTATCTTTTCCTAAAATACCCTTATGCATATTTTTTTTCAAACAACTTATATTAAATAATAATTAGAGAGGAAATTCTGCGTCTTTTCAATTTAATATAAGGATATTTGAGAATATGATATAATATTAAGGGAAAATTAATTACAGGTCCTTCACAAGGGAGTTAATATTGGAAAAATCCCAAAAGTTGAAAATATTAATGTAGGGTCCCAAGGGACCTCACATTAATATATTTGAAAAGTGAAAAGACATTTTTGCCCCTAGCCTTAATAAAAAATTACCCCCCCACCCCCACCTTTCTCCCTCACCCAACCCCCACCCCCACCCCCACCCTCCACCCTCCTCCCTCCGCCCCCCCTCCCCCCCACCACCCCCACCTTCCTCACCCTCCTCCCTCCTACCCCCACCCCCACCCTCCACCCTCCTCCCTCCTCCTCCAGTATAGCGGTGGGAGGAGGGTCGGGGGGAGGAGGGTGGAGGGTGGGGGTGGTGGGGGTTGGGTGAGGGAGAAAGGTGGGGGTGGGGGGGTAATTTTTTATTAAGGTTAGGGGTAAAAATGTCTTTTCACTTTTCAAATATATTAATGTGAGGTCCCTTGGGACCCTACATTAATATTTTCAACTTTTGAGATTTTTCCAGTATTAACTCCCTTGTGAGGGACCTGTAATTAGTTTTCCCTAATATTAACTAATTATAATACCTTAATTTCTCCACAAAAAATGAAAGTGGTCATATAATTAGGATGGAGGAGTAATTTTATTGGAGGAAGAAACATCAGGGGTAAATGTTGTTTGTGTGAATGTGTGTTTTCAAGAGATGGTTCAACGAATTGTCAAAAGAGAATTGTCATGGACTTTAAGTCTTACTAAATAGCCTGTTCCCATATCATCAAGTTAATTAATGTACAAGGATTGATTACATCAAGTTTAAGGAATTTTTTTTTTCATTTTTTCCATAAAATCTGGGCGATATCCTCTGGCTGATAGCCAAAGATATAGACACCATGTCAAATAATTTCATTCTTCATTTAACTTGTGTTATACTCTCTCCGGACTTAAAAATAAGACATATTTACTTAATTTGATTAGATTAAGAATATTAGTTATGTTAGTTTAAATAACATGATATTTAACAATATATACCCTAATTATTTATATTTACCCACACTCTCCCTCTCTTATTTTTCTATTATTGGAGAGCATTAATAACAATAATTTGGGCGGAAGTCGGTAAATCTCTCCAAATAGGTCTTTATGTTTTAGACTGAATATTATTGAAAGACTGGAAGCGTTGGAATCTGCTTCTCTGGTAAATCCGTCATTGGCCCAACTTGTAGGCCCATTATGTTTCGGGCCAATCAACGATGTTATCCAAATCCTAATTCAGGAGCAGATGCGATCCACCGTGAATTTCAAGAAATAATTTCACACTAATGTATGAGCACATACAGAAAGATAATGACGACATACACGTAATTAGCTTGTAGGCCGTAGCAGCTCTCATTCTTGAACTCAAATCCCTCCATTTATCTATTTGAGTTTAAGTTGCATTTATCTTATCTGTGTTAGGTCAGCTAATTAATTAATGATAAATCCTTAATTAGTTGATGTGAAGAATGACGTTGCAGTATCACCCTCCTCTCTCTCCATCAACGACCTTCTTCCCCCAAAACTTCTTCAACCACCTTCACTGCACCAACTTAACTCTTTCCACTTATCCTCTTTATCTCCCTTTAAATCTAGAAGTCATTTTTTTTGTATATTCCTCGAGAGCATATCTCAGTTGAGACTTTAGATGCAGCAAATATACTAACCCACTATCCTAAGTTCTAGCAAGATCCATCCCTACAATGAAAGATGTTTGGTAGAACATACAAAAATTACCATTTAATTTATGAGATACTACCTCCGGTCCTAAATATAAGACTTAATTGACTTTTTTTTGGAGAGGTTAAGGTTGCAAAATAGGCTATTAAATCATGACAGATTTGATATATTTTTAGATTATACATTAGTTTATAGGTAAAATAAACTAATCTAAGGGAAAAAATTAGGTAAATCAATTTATAATTAACCTATTTTGCTTTTTATAGGATTTTCTAAAAAAGTTAATTAGGTCTTATATTTAGGGCCGGAGGGAGTATTTAGCTAACCGGTCCACTATAATAATGTTTTCTCACATGATGAATTGAGACACACCGTCTATATGAAAACATCGACATGCTTCATCAATAATATCTCTCAAATGGCGACCATCATCACACAATCTCTAATTAAGGATATAATTGAAAGTTTCAAGCGAGTCCAAAAAAAGAGTAACTAATTAACCTTCATGTAGCCGTTATCTCCACGCTTTTTTCAAGTAATACCGCATTACTTTTTTAATTATACTATTACTCTTCCATCTTATATGTTCTTCGTTCTCTCCAAAATATAGTATACTCCCTCTTAGCATAAGTTGCTTTCGACCACCTTATCAGAATAAAGAAAAAAGAAGAGTAGTTAGCTCACTGAATCTGTGCCTTAAAATTCAAAAAATAGTTTAACTTTATCCCTAGTCAATGGGGTTTCAATTGAGAGGACACAAAAATGCAAAGAGCTACAGTTAAGTATTACTTACAAGTAAGAAACTAGCAAACAAACATTGAATATCCTCAAAGTGATCAACTTGTATTGAGAACAAAACAATTCTTCTTGAAGGCGACTTATATTTTATTTTAAATGAAATATGTATGTTGCATCTGATATTTTCAATTATAAGAGCATGAACTTTGAATTGCTTTAATTTAATTATACTCCCTTTTATATTATTCTTACTTTCAAATTACGCAGCTTATTCAAGAAAGGGAAGCTAACAATCCTAGAATAATTATGACCAGCTTTAATATTCTAAATAATAATAAATCTTACTTTTTGGCAATATAGGACCAATCGAAAGTCACAAAATTAAAGGCACATTTAGAAAATTGTGTTGTAAATTTTTTTAGCAAACTCATTGAACCGGTGGACCAAAAAAACCCATTGGATCGGAGGATAAAAAAAAACTCATTGGATCAGAGTTGATTTAAAGAGATACCACTACACCTCGCTATTTAACTTTGACTTATATATCTTCAGAGAATAATCCAAAATTAAATTTTAAGCATACCGGATCCATATAACTACATATCGCGGGAAAAAAAAACTTGTGAGATATACCCATCTTATCTGGCATATTCTTTTGGAGGTGACATTTGATTAACACGATACTTACCATGTTTGCCCCTTTACATCATTCAGAACGTGAGATGTGGTCTGTAATTAGTAATGATTGAGATTAACGCTATAGATTAGATTTAATAATCAATCTTGAGACAGTGAAATAACTTATTACAGGCGAGCAGACTTAATTGATTGATTAAGGATGATCAAAATCAACCATTGCTATACTGAAAAGAAAGGTAAACTTATATATGATGCATACCTCTCAAAGTTACTATCTATCTATAGCTAAATCTTGATCTTTGGAGATTTTGGAGGTGACATTTGATTAACAATACTTACCATGACCTTCCCTTTACATATCATTTTCTGAATATATACTAGGTTTATATTTCATTATAATAAATTGAGATTAATGCCATAGATTTTGGTCTATTATCTCATCATAGAATGAAGATAGTGAAACGACGTATATATTTACAGATTTCAAAACTGTCTGTTGACGACGGAGTTCTTGAACCACTAACACTAGTTTTTAACCTAAAAAACTAATTAATTAATAGTGCAACAAATTAAATGCTATTGAACATTGAGACACGCACGCGCACACATATATATTGATCAAACACGCACAAATGAACAAGGAAAAACTAATTATTGAATCCTTATAATTTTAATGAATTTGTGACTTAATTAGTCTTAACAATTAAGCAATAATTTTATAAGAAAATTATTTGCTAGGCTTATAGCGGTGCTCAAAACACTGGTACAAGTCCATCAATTTTTTTTATTAAGAATATATCAACAACTAATACCGGCACTTTAAGCGTTAGTGTAATTGAGTGATAATTTTTTTTTAAAAAAAAGTCCTGGGCTTATACCGACGCTTTAAGGGCCAGCTTAAGCCCAACTATCTTTGTGAAGTTTATTGGATCTAATACCTGCAGAAACCTTACTTGAGCAACGGTATAGAGGTACCGATATATAGAGCAGGTAATATGGGTCTGGCCCGTCGGGCCTGCCTGTTTTCATGCAAATCCGAGGAGAGCCGGGTTTGCTAGTTTGGAGGAAAAAGTGGGGATCGAGCCTATAAGGGCCGACCCTTTAGGGCCGCGGGCCTGTGCAGGCCGGCCCGCGGGCCAGCCCGTATTTATAGGCCCGTTTCCAAATTTTATTTTGTAAAGAAGAATTATTGAAATTGCATTTACTTCTCATTTTCTCCTTCATCGGCCCGCGGGCCGGCCCGTATTTATAGGTCTGTTTCTCAATGTTATCGCTTATCATACTATTTTATGACTTATGACTATGTTTATTGTGGATTTGTGATGTTATTAGATGATTTTGTTTTGCTAAAACCGTAAAATATACCGGGAGAACAATGTGGAAAGAGGAAAAAATGGATTTAGTAAAAGGGTTAGTTTTTTTTTTTAAAAAAAATTGAAAGTGCGCTAGGCCCTACGGGCCTGGCCTGGTCCGATGGCATGAGAGCCGGACTTCGAAAATAGGAGCCTAAAAGGGGGAACGGGTCTAAGTGGGTCTAGCCCATTTAGGCCCGGCCCGTATTCCCAGCTCTACCAATATAACCCCTTTCGGTAGTAGTGCAACAATTTTGTGTATGCATAAATGAAAACAAGGGCATGAGCACGAGTGACAATATCACTCCAAAATTAAGACTCAACTTATAATTGATTATTCACTTGAGGGCGTGTGTGTGTGTGACACACACACACATGTGTTTATATGGGGAATAAACTCAATTATAAAGCAACTGAACCCCGTAACGTGGGGGTTGAACTGGTAATGTTGAAAACATAATAACCATAAATTTCAATATATTAGTTGGTGAAGTGGGTGTGTCCTCATTTGGATCGTCAATTCAGAAAGGGTCGTCGTGTACATCTTCTGTGCCACATGGTTTTTGAAAATTGATCTATAGCAATTCAGCAGCATGAATAAAAGATTCCAATATAAAAATAGCTAGCAAAAATATGTTACTTCCCTCATTTCTAAATATAAAATATATTTCCCTAATTTGATTATATTAACTATATTAGTTAGATTAGTACATTATATTATTACTAATGTTCGTAACCATCTACTTTATTTTAGCACCCCTACTCTTTTACTTGATTATTATAGAGAAGCATTCATATGGATAATTTGAGAAAAAAATTTAGAATAATTAAAAAAATAATCTTATATTTATGACTGAACTTACCTCACACACACACACACATATATATATATAGGTCTTATATTTAGGACTAGAGGGAGTATATATATTGTCACATATTGAGAACTCTATGATCTTTAAGTGATTAAAATGCTCATGTAATATTACGTATTATTGTCCCTTTTAAATTTCATGGAACTGGTGAAAACAACTCAACTTTAGACTAATTGACTCCTTAACAAAGTCCACATAAAATTGGTGCACTTGACTGTGTGATATCATATTATGGGACTTTCTTGTTTTGTAATTTATATGTCGAATAAGCAAGAAAGTAACTCAAGGATGATTTGTAGATTGAATAGCTAGATTTATAGTAATTAATAATTACTTAATGTGCACTCTAAAGTTCAACTGGACCAACAACTATAATCAAACCCGACAGTTTGAGACAGAAGACTACCACAAAATGGACCAGCATAGTGCATACTTCCACAAATTAAACATTAATTTTTAATTTTCTCCAATATAGCTAGAGGCCCCTGTAATAATATCTATTCTGATCTATCAACTTAAAGCCTTTTCGTTAAAAAATAAAATAAAAAGAAAATTATAGCCCTCTATATATTGAGCAACAATCAAGCTATTCCCAAACACAAAGTAACAGAAACAATATGGCTCCGTCTCACTTTCATTCTCCTTCATTCATCTCCTCCATGAAAACCTCATCGTTGCTTATTAGTTTGTGGGTTATCTTCCTGTTCCCTGAGCTTGCAGCAAGCGTAACAAGGCACTATACGTTCAATGTACATCACATTTAATTTTAACACATAGCCACAGAGAGTTTTTCATGTTACTATCACATAAACACACTGTTTTTCATTATTTCTTATTTCCTTCCAAATTGGTTTTGCAAGATCGAGTATTT
Source organism: Mimosa pudica (assembly GCA_029929735.1). Classification (NCBI taxonomy): domain Eukaryota; kingdom Viridiplantae; phylum Streptophyta; class Magnoliopsida; order Fabales; family Fabaceae; genus Mimosa; species Mimosa pudica. Next base: position 524,853 of record JAKELP010000045.1, read on the forward strand.
GAACGTGACAAGATTGTGCCACACAAGAAGCCTTTTGAGCGTGAATGGGAAATTCCCAGGACCTCGATTGGTGGCAAGGGAAGGCGATAGAGTTGTGATTAAGGTGGTGAACCATGTTTATAACAATGTATCTATTCATTGGTACGTAATTCATCTTCATCTCAAATGATCATATTTTTATTATTATTATTATTATTATTATTAAACTAATGTTGGTGTTTCATTTTGAAGGCATGGAATTCGTCAGCTGATGAGTGCGTGGTTTGACGGGCCATCATATGTAACTCAGTGTCCGATTCAAACGAACCAGTCATTCACATACAACTTCACCATTACAGGACAGAGAGGAACCTTACTATGGCATGCTCACATTTCATGGCTCAGAGCTACCATTTATGGACCCATCATCATCCTCCCTAAACGCAATGACTCTTACCCTTTCCCCAAACCCCACAAGGAAATCCCCATCCTCTTTGGTATATATTTAAATCATTCACAGAACTATATATCATTTTGTGAATATATACTTTTCTAGCTAGCTATAGCTTGCTTCATGTGTTCATATGTGTTAATGTCGTCGTGCCATTTGCAGGCGAATGGTTTAACACAGACCCAGAAGCTATTATAAGTCAGGCTTTGCAAACTGGAGGGGGACCAAATATTTCAGATGCTTACACCATCAACGGCCTTCCTGGGCCTTTGTACAATTGTTCTTCTTCTAAAGGTAACAAACTAACTAAGCCTTTTCTATATACTTTATTTATACATTAATATATCAAGAAACTCACATCTAAAAATAAAATCTAATTTAACATACATTCTTATTATAATTAGTTAAAGACGTTGGCCAAAAAAAAAATAGTTAAAAACTAAAAAGGTAGTATATGGTAATAGGAATGTTAAAATATATATTATTATGATTTTCATGTGTTATATGTATTCATCACTTTGTAGACACACATAGGCTATCAAGGGTCTCAGTAAGCTATATATTTAATTTGATAAAACCATAAACTCAATATGTAATCATATCTAAAAAATCTAATATAATATGATATCAAGTCATTTGATCATATATGTTATGATCGTCTCCTTTTATTGCAGACACATATAAGCTAAAAGTGAAGCCAGGCAAAACATATCTGCTTCGATTGATCAATGCTGCACTCAACGACGAGCTCTTCTTCAGTATTGCCAATCATACCCTCACCGTGGTTGAAGCTGACGCCTCCTACGTCAAACCATTCACTACCACCACACTTTTCATATCGCCAGGCCAAACCATGAACGTCCTCCTTAAAACCAAACCCTTCTTCCCCAACGCCACCTTCCTCATGACGGCCCGGCCCTACTTCGTCGGCCGTGGCACCTTCGACAACTCCACCGTCGCCGGAATCCTCCAATACAAACAACCACCCACCAAGAACAATAACCTCACAACCCTACTCCTCACCCCAACCCTCCCTCCCATAAATGCCACAAACTTTGTAGCAAACTTCACATCAAAGTTCAAGAGCTTAGCAAATTCTAAATTCCCAGCCAATGTGCCTCAAAAAGTGGACAAAACCTTCTTTTTCACAGTTGGGTTAGGGACAAGCCCTTGTCCTCAAAATATGACGTGTCAAGGACCAACCAACACGACAAAATTTGCAGCCTCAATAAACAACGTATCTTTTGCACTGCCTTCGGTTTCTCTTCTACAATCCTATTACTTTGGACAGTCCAACGGGATATTTAAGACAGATTTTCCGGCGAAACCTTTGAACCCTTTTAATTATACAGGAACGCCTCCGAATAACACGAATGTGAGCAACGACACGAAGCTTGTCGTTTTGAGGTTTAACACGAGTGTGGAGGTGGTATTGCAGGATACTAGTATACTTGGAGCTGAAAGCCACCCTCTTCATCTTCATGGCTACGATTTCTTCATTGTGGGACAAGGTTTTGGGAACTTTGACCCTAACAAGGACCCTTCAAACTACAATCTTGTGGACCCTGTTGAGAGAAATACAGCTAGTGTACCTGCTGGTGGTTGGATCGCCTTCCGATTCTTCGCTGACAACCCAGGTACGCACTACGACATGCATATATTCGTAATTGTTTTTGTGAAGTTCATGTGAGTTCGATCTAGAGCTGATGGCAAGATTAAGACATGCTTCCATATTTGTAAATATACTTCTCTTGTAGTGCTCACAAAACATGTAGTGAAGAGAATAGATGATGATATAGAAAATTATTTAAACAGTAGTTATGCATATTATTCAAATAATAACTTTGTTACATATATACAGCTAAAAACATGCATGTTCCATCAAAGGTTAAGATTTAAGCACTATTAGGAAAGTTATTAAGATATAAGTGACGATCCTGTTCATTAATTATGAAATTGTGTTGCTCATATGACTTGTAATAACTTATAATAAGTTCTAGATTAGGCGCTCATTGCCACTTAATATTTAAAAATTAAAAAGTTTTTTGAAGATAGAGAGATTTATAATAAAATTGACAGATAGAAATGACATGTTATAGAAAAAAAATAGAAATACAGGTTTGTTGACTGAGTTATACTAAAATGGCATGTGGTTGTTGATCGAATTAGAATTATAGGGTAATATTTTACTTTTACGTTTGAGTTTGTCATTTGTACGTCCATATATATTTTTCTCCGTTCATAAAACTCATTGAATAGGAGACGTAAAAAGGAATAAGAAGTTTGTCAACATTTCCTTTTTTGCTTTTGATGATGACGACATAAATATAGTTGGTCGCTTTTAAGAGCGCGGAAGTGTGAAGATATCATGATGTCTAAGGTGCATGCAAGTAACATAGTAACGGATAAAGATATTTTCATCACAGAAATCATAATAATGACCTATATATCTTCCTTTGTAGAGTGTTAATTAGCTTATAAATGTAGATAGAAATACATCATCACAAAATGAATTCCTGAAATAGAAAAGCAGTGTGTGTGTGTGTGTATTGTATCATCAAATACTGAAGCTAGTCCGAATTTTGTACCCAAAAAGGGATTTAATAATTAATTCTTAAGAAATATATAAACACGTCATATGCATGTGAGATGTCTTGTGGAAAAACATCAAAATTGGTCACTTTCATCAAACATTAATATTACGTACCTACCAGCAGACAAGAAATATTGACTTTACTTCTAAAATTCTTGGTATTAAGGTTACTCCAAGGCCTATTTTCTATAATTTATTAAGTTCCCATTTTAGGATTTTTGTACAACATGTATACTTAAGTTGCTATAATTTCATGATATAGTTTATTAAAAAATTAAAGCATGGCTGAAATGTGAAAACAGGGGTATGGTTCATGCACTGTCACTTAGACGTGCACACAAGCTGGGGCCTAAGGATGGCATGGCTGGTTCAGGATGGAACAAAACCGAACCAGAAATTGCAACCACCACCGTCCGATCTTCCTCAATGTTGACTTTGATTGATGGATAAATTTGACCACGTGGGCCCGCCAAACAATGGACTCTACCTCCTGCTTCATCTTCCTTAGTCATTTTGATTTTTGAGTTGAACGTACAACAACAATAAGAGATCATCGCCGTCCAAGAAATTCTTTTGTTATATTTTGATGTGTTTGAGGTGATGGCGTCATCGTTGTGTTTTGTTTAGGGAAAATTAGACTGATGAATGTTCTAACGTCTTTGTCTAATTGTGTTGTTGAGATGGAAATTTGGTTTATGACATGGGCTGTTCAACAATAACAGTCAGAGGGAAGCTTGTGTTTTTATTCATTACATTGTTCATCATCAAAGGCTTTGCTGTTGTATTACTTTGACATGCTCTCTCACTCACTGTTTTGCTTCTATTTAAAGTCAAAGTAATTCCTTAGTTTCTTATTAGCAATTAAGTTTTAAAATCATTAATTATTTCTTAAAACATGCATAACATTACTTTAATGGAAATTTACCGTGCTTAGGAGTTGAAAATTCCATCATGCGAAATGCCTCATTGAAGAAATATATGACATCTTAACTGTCAACACATTTCAATACATTAAAATACTACAAGTATTTTTGCAATTGTTTATTTATCATCTTCAAGTGATGATGAAAAGGTGTTTAGCCGTTCAAGTTAAAAAAAAACTAATTTATACTTTCTTTGGTCCATAATATAAGAGTTTAGGTACCAAAACACACAGTTCTAAGAAAACCATGTAATAACTAGTTGGGTATTTGAAGTTTATTATTTTTTCCCAATTTCGCCCTCATTAATTATTAATTATGATCTTATTAAGAGAGAGAATTATGTAAATATTAATAAATATAAAAGAGAGGGTGGATTGGGGAAAAACACATTAAATTATGAGGAGATAGTAAAAATGTGAGTTCTTATATTTTGAACCAAAATTATTCAAATTTCGATTTTTATATCACGCACCGAAGGTAGCTGATTAACTGTAGCTCACACACTAATATTAATTTGTTGCCATCTCAACAGTTTTTGGTACTTATTTGGATAAAAACCATAAGCATGTTTACTAAAAGTTGAGATGAAAGTCCACACATTTAAGTTGAGATATAAAACGATGGAATAATAGTTAAGAATATAAACAATAGTTCTATAAAAATAATTATATATTCCCCTAAAAAGCAAAAGCAATTCCATATATGATAGAGGAACCAAAATCACAATCAGGTTCAATATAAAGGAATTAAATTAAAACCAAATTCCAAACAATCATCAAATTATTTTTATTTTGAAGTCCCAAAAAGGACTTGAGTTATATTAAATGATTTGTTATTGACAATTTAATAGTTTTCCATTGCAGCTCCTAGAGTTGTTGATGCAACTTTAAAAACTTAGTTATCATTGACAACTCCAGGAACTGAACTGCCATTAACAAATAACTATTGAGTTATCAAAATCAAGTCATTTAATATCACATAACTCCCTAACTAGTGATTTCAATATAAATTGATGATTGTTTTTGCCCGTATAAATTGATGATTATTAAAGACTCAGATGTAATTAGGGACCAGTTGTGATATTCCCAAAAAAGTTCCATTTGTAAAATCAGTTATCCAACCTCAAGATATTTCTCATGACTCAACGAATTTTAGCTTATGGGTTCTAGCAAACTAGGCTTGTCCTCACCTCAATTCTGTGGTCCCGACTCTCAATTCCTACGGGGAAAGTGTATAATGGAAATAGAATTGAGTATAGAGGGTAAAGATGAAAAGTAGAGGTAAATTAGGAAACGATGAGAAAGTAAAGTCTGTGGAGTCCAGGAAATAAACATGGAAATTACATCTTTCAATTCCAAAACTAAATTCCATTTGCCAATTATGTGCAACCAAACTGGCCAAGGCTTACTATAAAGAAAAAGAACAAAGGAAACTTGGAAGCCGTGCGAAAATGTACAATAGCAATGGGATAAAGAACAAAACTGCAACATCATTCAATGAAGCAATAAATCTAGTAAGAAATGGAAAATATTAGCATTTAGGGTGCAAAGGAGTCTCACGTTAATTAATTGATTAAAGAAGAGATCAAAAGAAATTTATATGCAATGTTAAAAAGGAATTCTTGAACTATTTGACAAAAAGACCACTCTAACATGTACATTTATCTAGATAGAAAGGAATAATTAAAACATCTGTCTCAGACTACCATTAATTAAGATGTTATCAGGTAGTTAGAATAACTAAGTTGAATATATCTTCGAAACAATAAAAACGTTATATACACAACAGTTGCATTTAGCATTAATCATATACATTATTCATCTCTACTCTATAAAAATCTCTGCTACAGCATAAGCATGGAAAAGTACTGCTCGAATTCTTGATCAATCGTTGGCGGCCTTGAAGTTGATTGCACCTCTGCAACAAAATTATATATATTATAATTGTTCACTTGAAATCTAAAGTTCCATCATATTGCCAAACAAAACCCCACACATGTAAATCTTGACCCTAATTTAGTTATGAATAATAAAGTCCGTTAGTTCACAGAAGCTGTGATACAAAGCCATAATTTCCATTTTAACTTGAAAGCTTATGTTATCAAGGGAAGATTTATAGATAGATTTTATGATGATATAGATCACTGAGCAAAACTACTTATCTATCAGAACATACATGTCCCCATCAAATACTTAGGCATTGAATTAAAGATATATAAAAGATGAGGTATGTCTTATCATTTGACTAGCCATGTTGAGATTTTAGACATGGGTATAGGCCGAGATTGTTTTTCTATCATAATAACTTAAGTCAGTTGATAGGACATGCCTCCCTTTTTATATACCTTTATTTCAATGCCACATTAAAATGCAAATTTTCACATGAGATATGAAAATATTAATGTGAACCGGCCTAACTATTCTGTATTACCTTGGCTTACTTCCCATCTTCCTGAGGAAAGGACATACATGTTAGGATTCACCCCACTAGCATAGAGAAGATCTTCAAATCCCTTATCCAAAGACTCCTCACAGTTGTCTTCAGGGTACTCAGAGTACAAGTGATCCTTAAGTTTTTCATATCCCAAAATCTGCTCCTCAAGATTCTCCAAAGCTTGTACATCAGCCTCATGATAAGTTTGGTTATATTCCCTGGCAGTATAAGCATCCTCCTCACTAGAATTTGTCTTCTCAGTCATAGTTACAACATCCTTAACCTTATAGCCATCCCAATTAGCATAAGAATTAGAAGGCCTTCCATATAAGAATGTCCTTGCACAATCTGCCTCGAGCTTAACTTCTTCATTTACCGACATGGAAGCGTCAGAATCTTCAGCAAAACTATTGCTGTCTCCGGCAGATACAGGGGATGGCCTATCATCAAATATTAAAGCATCTGGTTTTCCCTTGACAGGAGGGTCATTAATTCTCTCTGACCTTAAATTTTCATTCAACATCAAATCCTGTTCAGAAGTGAAACTCCGAACCCAGCATTTATGCTTTGGTCTGAGCAATTCCAATTGATCAATCTGTAATTTCCTTTTCTTCTTCCATTCAACAATGTTGGTCATGTGAATGTCATCCATTTCGAAACTGAGGAAATACTTCTCAATGTTAGAAGCGAATGACAAGTCATCAAGAGGCATTTCAAGCACATAAGTCACAAAAAGAAGATGCATGATTTATCAAAGTTTTAGCCTAGTTTGATCCTTGAACTATTTACTTATCTTTTACATGATGTTTTGAGCTCGGACAAAATAAAAGCTTTGGCTCTACATGTAAATAATCTAAAAAGGAAACAATTTCACTTCTTTTACTCTTTATGAATAGGTCAGGTCAGGAATTTTTCTTAAATCAAGAAATTTAATTTATGTTGTAACAAGGAATATCGTTGGAGTGCCGACTTAACTCAACGGTAAGCTCACTTGCTGTGGGGTCTGAGGTCGTGGGATCGAATCAGCCTATTTGCATAAAGTAGGGATAAGACTGCCTAATATATTCCTTTCCCCAGCACGCTCGCCATATGGGGACTAAAACTGGGTTGACCCTTTTTCTTAACAAGGGATATCTTTATCACAACTAAGTAAAGCAAAGACTACAGAATGCAGTAACTGAAACAGGATAAGCATCAACAAAGCTGCTTTATCTAAATCATAAAGAAATTGACAATATTACAATTCCCTTCTAGCGCTTTTCTCATGGGTCCTGCTTTACAGATAAAGATTCTTGAACAAAAAAACAAGAGCCTTCAATAATTATTCCTCTTGAGAAGGTGCGACCATCTTCAAAAACAATCCAAAAACTAATTAGTACTACCTCCGGTCCTAAATATAGGACCCAATTGACTTTTTTTTTTTGGAGAGATTAAGGTTGCGAAATAGATTATTAAATGATAACATATTTGATATATTTTTAGATTATCCATTAGTTTATAGGTAAATAAACTAGTTTAAGGGAAAAAATTAGGTAAATCAATTTATAATTAATTTATTTTTGCTTTTTTAAGGATTTTCTAGAAAAGTCAATTAGGTCTTATATTTAGGACCGGAGGGAGTAGTTCTCTACTGAAATTATCCCTTCTAATTACTCTTGCAATCACAAGTCATTATTACTTCATTCTTAAGAGTTTATTTAAGTCTTTTAGCCTTTTAGAAAAAGGAACCCCTCTTAAGAGATTAAAGCAAAGCTAAGTCTAAGTACCTAGAAATTGGATTCACTCCTCCACTTCTTAGTTCTGAATCACATCAAACTGTAAGAAAGAATAATTAAAAGTGAAAGAGGCCACTGTGGACCGAATCTTCTTTTCTTATGATAAATTGGATAGCATCTAGCTCCAACTTTTCATAAAGAATTGTTCCCGTTCCAGCTAGAAAAATTCTCTTTTCTTTTCATATTTTCATATTAGAATGACAAAAAACAAACGCAATAAAGAGCATCTGAGCCTATAAATATCTTACAACTTCTCAAATTTACAATTAATAAGGGTTGAATTTAAATTAAAGAAAGTAACAATAATAATATATAGTAGCATCTTCCCAAGAGTCGCTTACATTTCAGCTAGAAAACACTGATTTGTTCCATTGTTTACCTTGTATGCAATACAAACGTTTAATAACGGGCATTTGGCCGTACTAATATCTAACAGTGCCTAAATTTTACTCCCTTTTTTTAATAAGTACTACTAACTAATACTAATTAATACAAATTATTCAGAAATGGAAAGAAACTACTGCAGTAATATCCTCAATATCTCCGATCACACACACAAATGAAAGGAAAAATCTAAAGCCATATCCATCCACCTTGATTTTGCAAACAAATCTAAAATCTTTCACTCTCAGCTAAATCTCTAGATTTCACAACCAAAACAGATCTAGAAACAGAGGCATCAAATCTAAGAGGGAAAAAGAAACAATAAAAAAAAGAAGAAACAAGCAGTGATGAAACCATGTATAAGTCAAACCTGTTTGGTTGAGATAAGTTGTGATCTGCAGCATCCATCTGAAGATCCAGAAGATAGATAAATGAAAGTACAGGTAGAGAGAGAAAGAGTGATGATCACACACACAACACCACCATGCACCAAAATCGAAACTATATAAATAGAAAGGATATCCCAGAATATAATATCCACAACCTTCCTTTTATCTTTCACAAAGGTGTCGCTTTTAATTTTATCTTATCCATGCCATGCTTTGGCCTGGCGCTATTCTGGCGCGTAAACTGCACGTGCCAAGTCGGTGTCTCACTTTCATGCGGCATCTTCACGTGGCATCCCATTGGCTTATGAACCCACCATGAGTTGACGTGACATGCACATACATAGTTTTTTCTCATAACACTATACACTCTCCATAACATCTCAATTTTATTAAGAGAACATGGAAAAACATGTGAGGGAGATTAATTAAGAATTTATTCACTTTTTTCCCTTATTGAAAACATCAATACTCTATAATATCACAACATACTCGGTCCTAAATTTAGATCATTCTTTTGAGATTCATTTTGATCATAATTATAAGATCATTATTTACTTTGTCTCATATTTTGTCCTTCTTTTCCCAAAATACTTCTCTATGCATATCTTTTTACAAACAACTTATATCCTATAGGCAAAGAAAAGCTCCTTAATTTAATGTAATGTTATTTTTGAAATATCATATACTCCCTCTCTATTATTAAATATAAGGTCTGTTTAAGGAAATTAATTTGATCTTAAAGATAAGACATATTTCTAATTTTTACCGAGATTTCCTCAATTTATCCTTATGAATGCTCCCTAATAATAGAAAAGAAGAGAAAGAGAAAGTGGGGTAAAACTAGATGGTTAGGGTATATTAATAATATCATGTTGTTTTAACTAATTAACTCAACTAACATCCTTAACTTAATCAAATTAAATAAATATGTCTTATATTTATGATTGAAAGAATTAATATTATGTTTATATGTTTATTTATAATTATAATTGGTTAGGCTTATATAAAATTTTCCCTACAGAAAGGCGCGTGAGGTGATGGATGAAATGACAGTCTTATTATTTTTCTATCTAATTCCGCGGTTTGGCGCGAGATGGTTTGTCGAGGATCCTACCTGATAACTACCTTTTATTTCTATAGCAGTTTTGGTTTGTAGTTAAGGTTAGAACGTTGACTTTGGATTTTTCACACAGTAATAGAATCAACAGTTACTAAAAATATAGCTTCAAAGATTAGTTGATTTTATATTTAGAATGTTAGATTTGTTCAATCATGTATGTACTCGATCTTCCCAATCTCACAGCATACGGAAATAGAATGAGGAGGGAGCCGTTTTACCATAAATCTCCAAAATCACAAACGGTTATATGATGTCGGGGAGCAAAACTACTAAACCTACCTTGATAATAGAAACCAGAAAGCCTATGCTACAAATTAAAGTCTAGGGCGAGGATACATTTTTTCTAGACTAAATATATAAATTCATTTATTCTTAAATATAGACCTATTTAGAGAGTTAAACTTGTTAATAGATATATAACTTATTTCTAATTTTCCTCAATAATTTTTTCTCAAATTGTCATTATTAATGCTTTTCAATAATAAATCAACAAGAAATGGAAGGTAGGTATAATTGTATAAAGTTATATATAATGTTTAAGTGCTTTGGTAATATTATGTAATTTAAACTAACTAAACTAACTTTCTCAATCTAATCAGATTAGTTAATTAAACCTTATATTTAAAAAACAGAGGGAAGAGTTGTAATCAAGTTGTATTGATTCCTTTGTGAAACAAGCTTTAGACCCCGGTAACCAGGTTAGTCCATCACGCAAAAAGTTCACACTGAACCTTAAACATGAAATTCATTTGGCATAGCATTTCAAGATAACATGCATATATTACAATAATTGCATATGTAAATGAACACAGTTGCGTGGATTAATCATCTGAAATAATCAATTGTACATTGAGAATATAGGCATAATTGTACTACATTTTCCATCATGATCCTAAAAATTGCAATTAGATCATAGACCAGAAGTCCAGAACTAAGCATATCAATTTTTTTTTATTTCGGATAGAATCTATTGACACCCTGGACTTACCTCTTACAGATTAAATAATTTACAAAGTACAGATTAATGATAATTAAGTTAGACAGGATCACAAAATACGTCAAAAGTCAAAACTACCTAACAAGCATTTCATGCGGCTCAATTTTTTGAAATTAATCTCATGTTTAGCCCACTACTTAACCTCTTTTGATTGAATCTAGCATTTGGTGATTGCAGCATCTTCACTATGGCCTACGTCTAACACCTTGATGACTCACCAAGGGCCGAATGCTAAATAGTAGAGTTTGGCCCTTTCGGCCTGGTCTCTAAACGATTCTAAAATATATAAATTTTTTATCTTTAATTTTTTATTTTGATACAAGAGCTAAATAATTAATGGGAAAATGTCATTTAAATCCCTCCGAATATACAAAAGGACAATTCAGGAGCTCAAACTTCCAAAAGGACCATGAAGGAACACTACTACAGAATAACCCCTTTACATGCGCTCATTTTGGCCTTTACATGCGCTTAAAAAACGCTGGCAATGGCCTCGCCGGGAAAGGATTTACATGCGCTTGTAAAAGCGCATGTATATCTATACTTATACATGCGTTTTATTGCAAAAAAGCGCATGTAAATATATATATACACGCGCTTTTGTAATAAGAGCGCTTGTAAATAGATAGCTTTACACGCGCTTTTGTAATAAAAGCGCATGCAAATATATATATATATATATACACGCGCTTTTGTAATAAAAGCGCATGTAAATATGTATATATACATGCGCTTATGAGCTTGCGCCATAAGCGCATGTATATGTTATTTTTTTTTTCATTTGTCATAATTCGTTTTCCTGCTTTTTGGCAGTTAAATTGCTACCTGCACAATATAATATACCCAACCAGCCAGAATAACCAAAATCCTTTAACAAGAACTACTTTACATGTAATATAAAAGTCATCCACATATCTCAATCAGAATTTACATCTAATTTGTAGCACCAAAAGTCATCTAATTTGTACCAGCCAAAATACACATCAAAGTTGTACCAACAAAAGACATTTAGATTAAATAACCAACTAGTTCATATATCAAAAGTGTGATACTCCCACTTCCTCCTTAGATGTATGAAACTCTAAGAATGATGTAAATTTTGAATAATAGGATGAGCAATACGGAAAACATACTTGCACCACTCTTCAATGAGATCATCCACCTCCTCCATAGATAACTTTGATGATTGACAATCTTCATAATACTGAGTTAATGGACATAATAAACATATTTATGTGACAATTCACTTTAAATAACAAGTCAACAACAATTTTGTAAGTTAAGACTATATATGTCATGTGCAATAATAAACTTACAAATTCAGGCACCTCCAATTGGTCATGTGTTACTATGTCCTTAATAAATTTCATCACATAGTAACCACAATCATTGTCGTTGGGCTGGAAAGGGCACTGCAACAAGAAAAAACACAAACACGTTAGTCAAAAGACTTTTATACACTTTAAAAATTCATGATTTCAATTGCTTATAAAACAAGTACAACCTGAATTTTCAACCATGGATAGGATTGTGTTTGATCAGTTGATTTTGAGTAGGCCAAATTTTTATTCTTACAATTTGCCCTAAAAGCTGTTATCAAACTATAGAAGAAAAAAATGAAGGTTAAAAATGCAATAAAAATAAGATTAAGGATAAAAATAAATCACAATATAACAATCTTACCTATTAATGAAACACATATAGTTAGGTCTATTACTTGGAAGAGCAGTCTCAATTGGATCCAAGTAATAGACTACAATATCCTTTACATCCTTTACCATAGGATTGAAGGCAATCAAAACCCAGTGATTCCTGAAATGTTGTTAAAAAGTTAGATTATATAAATTTTCTATCTAGTTTAGAAAAATGAAGATTAATTTGACCAATGTTGACTTACCCCACATTCATTGGAGCTAAAAACAACGTCCTTTCTGTAGCACATGTTCGCATTCTACATTTGATATCTTCCTTGTTCCACATGGGTTTTCCATTAATCACCGATGTTGAATTCGGATTGATGAAGGCAAATGAAGCATTTTCTCCCGGAACAATGACTTCATCATGTAGGTGCCTACACAAACAAAGGCCTTGAGAATTTCTTATGGCAATATAGAAACCATAATGAAAATTAAAATTGGATGACATACTGGATCCACATGTTGATTGATAAACGTGGCTGTCACCCAAGAGGGGGGGGGGTGAATTGGGTGAGAGAATAAATTAAATCTTTTGATTCTTCTTTTCGAAAGACTGCTTGTGCTTGGTGATAATATTTACGAAGTAGTGATATGCACAAGTCAGTATGTTATGTGATGCAAAATAGAATGTTTGAATGTAAATTTATGCACACATAAATTTATCCTGGTTCGGTCACCCAGACCTACATCCAGTCCCCAGGCTCCACCTGAGATTTTCAATCCACTATTCTTGTTTAAACCGGGCACAAGAGAAGCCTTTACACTTTAGGTTTTACGAGCACGGGTTCACCTAACAACCCACAGGTTTTACACCGGGTTCACCTGCAAACCTTACAAATGCAAGTTTTACGGGCTAACTTGCAACCTATGGAGATTTAGACAACCTCTAAATGCTCCCCCTTACAAATTGTAAGTTTACACTATGTTCACTCTATGAACTGATTGTGCTAAACACTTAAGCTTAAAACTAACTCTCTCTAAGAGTGGATGATGTTACTCACTTAAGTACAATAAAATCACTCTCGGAAAAATATCACAAATCTGGATCTGAGAGTAGTAGAAGATGTATAGGATGAAGAATATGATATATCAGATACTTTGCTCTGTTCTCTCTCTTTCTTCCATATCTTCTCTTCTGAATGAATGTCTCTTTTATACTTGGCTTCATAGGCTTCGGTGGCAAGTTGAATATGAACGTTTGAATAGTGCCGTTAATCCTATGTTACCGTTGAGAAGTACATCTTCATTAATGCTTAGCAGGGTAGACTTGCTTTATCTCTGAAAAGTAGTCCTGACACCTCTGCTCTGACAAAAGCATTCTGACTTCTGAGTATGTGATGTTTACTCTTGCACTCTTGCTGACGGATGATCATCATTCATCCGCAAGTGGAAATCTTGCTCTGCAAGTGTTAAGCTCTGAGCCTCAATGTCAAGAGTCTTTCCATCCGGAAGCTCATTTGCATCCGGAAGCGTGACCATGTTCTGCACATACTGGTTAGTCCAACATAGCAATATATATAAGAATTGTTCATGCTGTGGGAAGCTTGTTTGCTATGGGGAGTAGTTTACTTAGACTGTGTTCTGATTTGGTCTATGATGTATCCGGAAGCATTTTTACATCCGGAAGTAAAACTACTAGATGAAGGATCTTTGTTCACTATAACTCACTCACACTTAGTGTATTTCATCTCAACACTCAGCGCTAGTCACTAAGCTATCGGAAGCACTTTTACTTGACGTAGTGAACTCAATGACGCTCAGGGTGAAATCTATTCTATCAGTCTGCGCCAGTCAAGATCTAATAGGAAGCAACTTCACTTGATGTTGCATTTCCGCTGACGCTCGGGGTTATATCTAGTCTATCAACCTGCGCCAGTCTAAATCTAATAGGAAGTGCTTTCACTTGGCGAAGTAGACTTACTGACGCTTGGGGTAATAACTATTCTATTGCTCTGCGCCAGTCTGAGTCTAACAGGAAGCGCTTTCACTTGGGGAAGTAGACTTACTGACGCTTGGGGTAATATCTATTCTGTCGCTCTGCGCCAGTCTAATTCTAACAGGAAGCGCTTTCACTTGGGGAAGTAGACTTACTGACGCTTGGGGTAATATCTATTCTGTCGCTCTGCGCCAGTCTAATTCTAACAGGAAGCAACTTCGCTTCCGATTGAACCATAGCTTAGTCTTAGGGTTTGTGCACCTAAAGTTCATGGACTAAGTTAAATCCCTAGTTATTTACTTGCTGACGCTGGGGGATGAAAGCATTCATCCGCATGCGCAAGTCCTAATCTAACCGGAAGTAAATCTTCATCCGGAAGCACTCTTACTTGGGATCCTATGTCATCCTATTGCTTCCTAGGCACTTGGTCTAATCCTCTATATTTTAGTCTTCATCAAAACTTAAGATTCTAACATTCTCCCCCTTTTTGATGATGACAAACCTAGTTTTATCGATTAAGTTCCTAAGGAAGGATTATCAAGAGAATAAAAGCAATGGATAGCAACAAGTAACTCAGACAAATATTATTGACAAGCAGAGGTTACAAGTCAGAGTTATGTAATCAAATAACATATACAAGTAAAGAATGTATACAAATAAATTTTACTAAGTATGAATGAAAATATGCATGAAAACAAAATCACCAAAAATATTTGGATTGGGGGTTAGAGTTTGTGTCTCTTTTTCTTTTCCCTCTCTTTCTGTCTCTCTTCATTTTCCTCACGCTCACTCTGGTTTATCTGGGCAATGATCTCTTGAAGCTCTTTTTCCTCTTTTTCCCTTCTGAGTCTTTCTGATTCAATGGACTCCTCGTATGCCCTTTTCATGTTCTCCACTTCTTCATACCCAGGGAAACCTGTAGCATCGTCGAAGTAGGAGACCTCTCCATTGGGATAGTGTACAGCCCTGATTCTCACATTCCATGCAGAGAAGTTGGGATCCTCCTCAACTTCCTGGGCTTTCCTTTTCCCTTTCCCTTTGCTCTTCCCTTTGCTCTTGTTGATTGGAGGAGTGGGCATGGCACTTGCTCTTTCAGCATCGAGGCAAGCCATCTGACCAAAGGATAGCTTGTCAGTGAATCCATACTTCTCAAATTCTTCAGGAGTCATGTCTTCAATTTCCAATTTGACTTCCTTCAGAATTGGAACCGCTTGGACCACTGGATTTTCTTGCACAACCTGAGCAGATGAAGTTCCTTGCTCAGGTAGGTCAGATGAAGTCTCTTCCTCAGACTCATCAGATTCAGTGATGGCAATTAACTTCCTGGCACGTTTCCTAGCAACGGCCTTCTTTCTGGGTGCATTGAATCTGGCTGCTGGCTCAGACGAGGGAGGAGGATCAGAGGATTGCTCAGATGAAGGGATCTCAGACTCTTGCCCAGAGGATGCAGGAACAGGCTTGGCTATCACAATGGGAGGATGGTTGGGTCTCTTCAGTCCCCACTTCATTATGATATCCTCAACCATCTCTCTACTTGTTTTATTTGGAGGAGGCTCTGATGATGACTCAGATTGTGAGGATTGTTCATTCTGCCCAAACACAACCATCTCCAAATGTGATCTTTGCTCAGCTGTTCTCTTCTGCTTCAGGAAACGGAGGGCCTCTCCTCTTATAAGGCTCTCTGCACCACTCAGCCTCTGAGACTCATATGCACGACGCAGGGCGGCCGTGATATCTTCATCAATCCAGAGTGAAGGCTGGCTGAGGGCATCCCTTGTGGCCATGCTTAGGCGAAGAGTGGACATAACATTTCTCCCCCTTTTGTCATCATCAACAGGGGTGAGTGCCACGGATGGAGTGGATGTGGAGGAGGATGGAGGTGGTTCAGGACCAAATTTCTTGGGAGGGGAGGGTGAGAGGGTAGAGGTGGAGGATGTGGGAGAAGATAGGTGTTCAGGAGTTTGAGGAGGGTCGGGGAAGCAGCTGGTGGTGACAAAGATATCCCCATAAGGATGAGTGGAGGAGTATTCTTTGTAGTTGGCGGAGTCAGGGGTAAAGGGTAAATGGTCATCGGAGAGTGGTTGAAGGCGGGGATATTCGCCGTATGGTTGGCTGAGGGGGTGAATGGCTGTTTCAGATCCTATGGGTCTAGGGCTTGGATGGGTAGGGTTGGAGAAGCGGAGTGGAGAGCGTGTAGGGGCACCTGGTCGTGTGGGAATGGGTGAGGATGAGGATGAGGAAGGTGAGGATGAGAAATTTCTAGGAGAATGGCGTGGAGAGTTGTGAGTTGAGTCTTGGGTTTGGTGGTCATGGGTAGGTGAGGGTTGGGATTGTTGGTCATTGTTGGGTGATGGTGGAGCTTGTTGGTCATTTTGTGGTGGAGGCTGAGGTTGTTGAGTGTTGGGCGGAGGAGGAGATGGTAGTTGAGGGTGATTAGGAGGAGGAGGAGGGTTTTGAGGAGGAGGAGGAGGTGAAGGTGGTAAGTTACCTTGTGATGAAGGTTGGGGAATTTGTAGGTGCTGGAGGATGAGGTCTAATTTTGCATCCACCCTGGCAAGGTGATTCTCAAGTTGTCCTACTCTGTCCTCAAGCCGCTGAATTCGCTCCCCTTGGTGGTGGAAGCCAGCTTCACATTCAACACGGAGAGGACCCACCAAGGAATCAGTCAGTCTCAACAGAAGCTCTTCCTTTATGTCCTCTGCAAAGGCCCTAACAGAAGCTGGAACCCTTGCACTACGGCTTGGCCCAGCATGAGAGTCAACTTCCTGATCGCCTGCTCCAGATGCAGAGGGAGCTGAAGTACCAGAAGCACTACCGGCTTGTGAGTGTGAGCGAGTGGGCTTAGGAGGCTTGAAATACTTGATCCCCATCCTTGCCATATTAGTTGCTCCTACAGGCTTACATTTGACATTTTCTTCTTCCACAGCAGATGTAGCCCTGATCAGATGCTTCTCAAGAAGGAAGGCAATGATGGTGGGATAGGGAAGATACCCTGACTTGTCATTGCTTAACCAGCGCTGAAGCTCTAGGCATATCAACTGCCCAGGGTTGAAAGGCTTGAGCGAGAGGAGTCTAGGGAACCAAGGGTTGTCCAGCAGTGTGAATTCGTTGAAGTTGCCTCCCTTATGAGTCATTATCCGGGAGTAGACGTAGTACAAGAGCCTGTTAGAATCAGACATCTTGGACACCTTCTTGCTGTTGGTGCCATACAACTCCTCGAGTTCCTCCTTGCTGTACTTGTGAGACTCAGGGTAGATCCATTCATTCATATCCTCTTCTGTGATTCCCATCATCTCATTCAAGGTTCTCCAAGTGAACCTGAAGGTTCTTCCTCTTACAGTGGCAGTGAAGGAGAGTTTGTGGACTTGCTCTTTCCCATCCACCTTCCTGTACTTAGCTCTGCCTGAGAGGGATTGGCAAAAGACTCGCAGGACGTTGACGTTGTAGTCCTGGTTGATGCCCAGCCAAGGCATATACTTTTCCAAGTAAGGGCGCAGATGAGCAAACCCTAGTTCATCCAACTTGTCCAGATTGATGAACAGGCCATGGTTGAAGATGGGAATGGATGTCTCAAATTTGGCGGATACACTCTCCAAAGCCCCATCTCTATAAACTGTGGGATCATCTTCTTCCTCAACCCTCTGCCTCTTGGTGGAAGGCTCCTCAGAAAAATGAACCTTCTTCTTCTTTCCCTTTCCCTGAGCATCTCGCTCTTGTTCAGAACCCACTGCCTGTTCTATTCTACCAGAGGTTTCAGGCTGACCTTGAACGTCTTCACCCTGTCCCCGTGATTGCCCAGAACCTTCTTGGCGTTCATGAAGTTCTTCATGTTGTTCTTCATGGTGCCCAGATTTACCAGAATGCTTGTGAGTGGATTTCCCAGATTTCGATTTATGTTTCTTGGAAGAAGAGGTTTTCTGGATGACTGGGTTGGATTCATTCGTACCGGCCATATTTTTTTTTTTGTATGAATGTTGTGTAAATAAAGATGAAATGCAAGAAGTGTGAAAAATAAAGAGCACAATGGAGAAGATGAAAAGACTTTTCAGAGAAAATGATGAGAATGAAAAGATGTAGTAAAAAGTGAAAATGGAAAATGACTTCTATTTATAGGTAAAATTTCTGAGGATAGAATGGGCATACTCTTTCAAATTTTCACACATTGGGTAATGTAAGTTTTTAAGTTGGAACGACACACCTGATGACACGTGTTGCTTCAGCGAAGGCACAGCGTTTCATAGAGGAAGTTGAAACGTTTTCTGAAGTGATGTGTCCCTTGATCTGACACTGGCGCTCTTGATCATATTGAATTATCATCCAGCGCTAGCCAAAGAGTATCCGGAAGTGATTTTGCTTCTGGTCGGACTTACTTAAGATTTAACATTGAGTAACTCGTTGATGTTCTCTCTTGTGCATCCACAGCGATCAAGCTTTCATAACTAAAGCCATATTTGCATCAAGTAGAGTTTGTTTGATCTTCTCAATTTCAGGAGCAGTAGCTCTCGGAGCCCAGTATGAACAACAACTCATTCAGATTTGATATATTGCTCTGATCAGGTATGATTATGAAAATTGTTGTTCCTTCGTACCTTCTTTCCTACAAAATAGCAAATGATTTCTCTCCCCATTTTTCAGTCTCCAAACTTGGATCTGACTGGTCAGTTTGTAGGAAGTATGTGATTCTTATGCACTTAAGAAATATTCACTATGAATATAGCATTGCGAATCAACTATGACTATATGCACATGGCTTCTGATAATGATAGTCATAGATAGCATGTAGAGTATGAACATTGTGTGAAATATCTTATAAGCCATATCATGTTCATGCTTATGATGCTTAATGTAAAATCTCAATAAGTCCATCTTACATTTGCATAGGAGATTTTACTGTTGCATGCTTCAACCTTAAATAATCCCTTGCTTACCCAAGGAGATCTTTTATACTTATCCTTGGCCTGAAGCACTTTCTTAGGAGAGACAGGATTCGCAGGTTTTCTCCATGTGAGTTGAGACATCCTCTCTCTTTTGTCCTTTTCAGGATAGTTGAATGGAACTCTGTGATAGCTTATCCCTGAGACAAGGTCTTTGTTCCTTGTGGTAGCGCACTGCTTCTTATGATTGAACCAGGTAGTTGCAGTAGTGACATCACCACGAGTTCTCTTCTTTGGGACAAGAGAAACTCTTGATCTTTCCTGCACAGGTAAGGCACTAGAAGAGAGTTTTGGTACCCATTTGTACTTGGGTCCTACATAGTTAGCGCTGGACCTTACTTGTCCTTTGGGGATCCATATATATTTATTTCTCACATTTAAATTTCTCTTAAAATTGCATGTGTGAGAAATATGACCAGTTCTACCACAATAATGACAGATAATGGGATGATGTTCAGAATCAGATTTCTTATCACTATTATGGTGGTCAGTTTTCTTTTCAAAGACTCTATGTTTATTAACTTTTGAAATCTCAGGGTCTTTCGAAAAGTCTTCTTTTATGATTGGGACTTTGGACTCCTTGGTTGTAGAAGAAGGAATAAGTTCCTCAAGTTCCCTATTCCTTTTTCTTAAGCCTAGAATTTCTTTTGCAAGTTTACAGAATTCAACATGTAGCTCATTATACATATCTTGCAATTCAGAAGTTTCAAGTTTAGGTACCTCATTTTCTTCAGCTTCTGAATCTACTAGGCGGAGATCCACTCTCTCTTTGCTGATACTAGCTTCTACTACATCACCATCCAGTAGCTCATCAACGGTGGATTCACAAGGAGCACATAGTGAGCTTTGGACAGCCTTATCATCAAGAAATTGGTTAGAAGCATACATAGTATCAAGAGTGTTCCAAATATCTATAGCCCTAGAGCAATGTTTAATTTTCTGGTAATCATTGTCAGATAAACTTTTGTGCAAAATTTGCATTGCTCTAAGGTTTAAGTAAAATAAGCTTTTGTCCTCTTCTGTCCAATTTACTTTTGGTTTGAAATCAGAGTCCTTTTCAAAAACATCCCACATTTTGAAATCAGTGGATAGTATAAAACTTTTCATCCTTCCCTTCCATAAGTAAAAATCAGCATTTTCTAACACGGGTGGGATTGTATGATCAAAACCTTCAAAACACATTTTGTAACCCAAATCAGCCTAGGTCTTTGCACTTGAGATCGTTGGATCCTTTAAACAAGTGACCTTGCTCTGATACCAAATGATAAACGTGGCTGTCACCCAAGAGGGGGGGGGTGAATTGGGTGAGAGAATAAATTAAATCTTTTGATTCTTCTTTTCGAAAGACTGCTTGTGCTTGGTGATAATATTTACGAAGTAGTGATATGCACAAGTCAGTATGTTATGTGATGCAAAATAGAATGTTTGAATGTAAATTTATGCACACATAAATTTATCCTGGTTCGGTCACCCAGACCTACATCCAGTCCCCAGGCTCCACCTGAGATTTTCAATCCACTATTCTTGTTTAAACCGGGCACAAGAGAAGCCTTTACACTTTAGGTTTTACGAGCACGGGTTCACCTAACAACCCACAGGTTTTACACCGGGTTCACCTGCAAACCTTACAAATGCAAGTTTTACGGGCTAACTTGCAACCTATGGAGATTTAGACAACCTCTAAATGCTCCCCCTTACAAATTGTAAGTTTACACTATGTTCACTCTATGAACTGATTGTGCTAAACACTTAAGCTTAAAACTAACTCTCTCTAAGAGTGGATGATGTTACTCACTTAAGTACAATAAAATCACTCTCGGAAAAATATCACAAATCTGGATCTGAGAGTAGTAGAAGATGTATAGGATGAAGAATATGATATATCAGATACTTTGCTCTGTTCTCTCTCTTTCTTCCATATCTTCTCTTCTGAATGAATGTCTCTTTTATACTTGGCTTCATAGGCTTCGGTGGCAAGTTGAATATGAACGTTTGAATAGTGCCGTTAATCCTATGTTACCGTTGAGAAGTACATCTTCATTAATGCTTAGCAGGGTAGACTTGCTTTATCTCTGAAAAGTAGTCCTGACACCTCTGCTCTGACAAAAGCATTCTGACTTCTGAGTATGTGATGTTTACTCTTGCACTCTTGCTGACGGATGATCATCATTCATCCGCAAGTGGAAATCTTGCTCTGCAAGTGTTAAGCTCTGAGCCTCAATGTCAAGAGTCTTTCCATCCGGAAGCTCATTTGCATCCGGAAGCGTGACCATGTTCTGCACATACTGGTTAGTCCAACATAGCAATATATATAAGAATTGTTCATGCTGTGGGAAGCTTGTTTGCTATGGGGAGTAGTTTACTTAGACTGTGTTCTGATTTGGTCTATGATGTATCCGGAAGCATTTTTACATCCGGAAGTAAAACTACTAGATGAAGGATCTTTGTTCACTATAACTCACTCACACTTAGTGTATTTCATCTCAACACTCAGCGCTAGTCACTAAGCTATCGGAAGCACTTTTACTTGACGTAGTGAACTCAATGACGCTCAGGGTGAAATCTATTCTATCAGTCTGCGCCAGTCAAGATCTAATAGGAAGCAACTTCACTTGATGTTGCATTTCCGCTGACGCTCGGGGTTATATCTAGTCTATCAACCTGCGCCAGTCTAAATCTAATAGGAAGTGCTTTCACTTGGCGAAGTAGACTTACTGACGCTTGGGGTAATAACTATTCTATTGCTCTGCGCCAGTCTGAGTCTAACAGGAAGCGCTTTCACTTGGGGAAGTAGACTTACTGACGCTTGGGGTAATATCTATTCTGTCGCTCTGCGCCAGTCTAATTCTAACAGGAAGCGCTTTCACTTGGGGAAGTAGACTTACTGACGCTTGGGGTAATATCTATTCTGTCGCTCTGCGCCAGTCTAATTCTAACAGGAAGCAACTTCGCTTCCGATTGAACCATAGCTTAGTCTTAGGGTTTGTGCACCTAAAGTTCATGGACTAAGTTAAATCCCTAGTTATTTACTTGCTGACGCTGGGGGATGAAAGCATTCATCCGCATGCGCAAGTCCTAATCTAACCGGAAGTAAATCTTCATCCGGAAGCACTCTTACTTGGGATCCTATGTCATCCTATTGCTTCCTAGGCACTTGGTCTAATCCTCTATATTTTAGTCTTCATCAAAACTTAAGATTCTAACATTGATTACTGAAGAGCCGATCCATTGATGATTAATTACTTCTAAAAGCACTTCGTTGTCAAGCATCTCAGTTACTTCAGAGTAATATATGGTTCTTGTAATGTTGACATGCACCAAGTCTTCATTAGTCATTTTTTTGGCCAAAGCCTTCAACTTGAGCCGAAAGGAATCAACACCGGTTGAGTTGATATCAATACTGCTTGAAGGACCAGCCTGATCATGTCCACTAGGCTTTACTGGCCTCTTGAATTAATGTAAATGAAAATGTTACAGTTTTCAATCACGCAAAACTCTGTCATGTAAATTAATTAATTAGTAGATAAATACCTTCGAAACACTCCTTCTCTTTTTTGTAGGAATAATCTTAGAAGCAGGCTTGTCTTGCTGGACGTTTTTGCCCTTTTCCTTTTTTGTTGCATCTTTTTGGGACTACAAAATATAAAATAATCAATTAGACATGTATTAATTAGGTCATTGGCTATCATAGAGTAATTATAAACAATTAATAAAGTATACCGGCTTAGGCTTGTCTTGCTGGACGTATTTGCCCTTTTCCTTCTTTGTTGCATCTTTTTGGGACTACAAAATATAAAATAATCAATTAGACATGTATTAATTAGGTCATTGGCTATCATAGAGTAATTATAAACAATTAATAAAGTATACCGGCTTTGGTAACGGGGCGATCCATCGTTTGGGCCAGGCGACAAAAGTATGGGCTGCATCAAAAACCACACTCGCCTCCTCAATGGGATATGGCAATGGCGCATCATTTATCAGAGGTGTATGGATGGACACCCTGAGGGTGTTTTCTGGGAGGGGCGAGCTGTGTAGTATGCTTCTCATGTCATTGAATACTAGAGCAAGAGCAACAACTGTACTGTGGTTATCATCGATAAATAATTTGCAGTCAGACTCACCCTACAAAAGAATGTTCTCTTTTAGTTATGAAAACAAAACGTAATAGTAACAATAAACATTTATATAAGGGATACACATTAAATACCTCTGGGATGTCGACCATCAGCATATTACATTCAATACTCGGACTTTCAGCAAGCGGCGGAGCATGAGATTGTTGCCCTGATTGTTGTGGCTGGAGTTGAGCCACTTGTTCTTGCAATGATTTGATCAAGGACCACATTTGTTCTTCTCTTTCGGTCATCGGTTTCTCTTTGGGCTTCCGACGATCGGTAGGCCTTTTTCCGAAAAAAACAGTGGGAGTGACCCCGAAGCCGACGGCCCTAACACGGCCCGAATACAATGGGAGACCGAGCGCTTCGTCAAGCACGTCGTCTGTTGGGTTATCTCCAGAGGCCTGTTGCGTCAGCTGAGTCTGTAACAAAACAATAATTAGTCGATGTCGAAAATATATACTATATCCAATATAAGCAAAAATATATGATCAAGAGCATGACTTACAACCCGTTCACGAGCGACTTTAACAGAATCATGCACTATTGTGCCGTCATTCTTTGTGTGCCCCTCAAACCACAGATCAACTCGCCCAACTTTTGGAACGTTATTCTTAGCTAGCTGTAACCACAAACAAGGTTTAAATAAATTGATTAGGGAAAAATATGTGCATATAATCCATAAAAAGGAAATATTAACATACCAAAACTTGTTCTATCTGAGCATAACCATCTCGGCCACGCATATAGGGATAAGGATTGCTAGCCGCCGCTTTACTATTTTTTTTGCTGACTTTAATAAACTCGTTTGATGCACGCAGCGAAACGAATTGATCTCATTGCTTTTGAGTAATGATGTGGCATAATTTTGAAGGACGGGTATGAACGACTTCCCCGTCTGCATTGCGCAAAAAATACTTTGTCAGATAAGAGCGCCACCCTCTGGCCAACACCGCCGCTTTCTTGAACACAAAATCTTTGGCACCCACATAGTTATCTAAGTCAAAGGCGGTCTGTAACAAAGGAAAACAAAAAAGTTATAAACATAACACTTATACTAAAAATCATAATAAACTGGTAAGTAAAAAGAGACAAGAAAGAGAAAAATTATAGGTGTGTAGCTTCAAGACTTACCAAAATCTCCAACCAAACAGCATCGAGTGTTTGCTGAGTCACATATCTCCAATCTTTCGTTGTGATTGGGATATTCTTCCGAGCTACTACACCAATGAAGCCGATTAAGAGATGAGCTTCTTCTCCTATTGGTTGCCCGTTTTGGTTCCATTTAACCTGAGTCTTAATACCAAGATTCCTTCTTCTTATAATCTTTTTCATTACAGTCCTACCACGTTTAATTATTCTGCACGCAGCTGCCTTCCCTTTAGAGTGACTAGAAACTGAGCCTTCAGTTTCCTCATCCATTATCCTGTAAGAAATAAAGCAGAAATGTTAGATAAGTATATAACGATATGCAAATGTAAGTAAATGTAAGTAAGAAATTACATTACAAAAGAACAATCATTTTCTTGACGGTCGTATCCGTTTCCTTTGTCGAAAACGAACGACGACCATTGGCTTCCGTTTTCTCTTTGGGTTATTATACCAAATGCCTTCTCTGTGATCATGTCTAACATAGACAGGTTCACCTTCAAGACCTTTTTCTGGTGAATCTAACTCTCGCAAAATCAATGTGAAGAATGAAGCTTCATTCTCAATCAAATGACTCATATCTGTTTCAGTACTCTCATCATCAACTTGCGCAGCATAATTTTTATTGGACTGTAACACTATCGACCAATTCTTCCTACAAGGATCTGCAATATAAAACACTTGAGCAACCAAAGAAGGTAGAATGTAAGGATCATCCTTATATCCAACTCTAGAAAGGTCAACCGATACAAAACCATGTTCATCGATCTGCCGTCCACCAGAGTTGTTGATCCATTGGCATTTGAAGACAGGTTCTCTGAAACCGGAGTAATCTAACTCCAAGATGATGGCTGAAATGCATATTATAACAATAGAAATGCATATCATATCAAAAAATCATCAAAACGAATCAAAATCAAAAGCACAGGAAAGATAAAAACAAAAGCTCATAACTTTAAGCAAAAAGGACAAACCTTTGCCCCAAAAACTCATAATCTCATACTTTTAAACTAAAAGCACAAACCTTTTGAAGTGATGAAGCCTTCGCTGTGTTGAGCCTTCGCTGTTTTGATATGAACAAAGCCTTCGCTGTGAAAAATCGCGTTTGAGAGGGAGGAGTAGGGCTTCGCTGTTTTGAAGGGAAAAATCGTTTGAGAGGGAGGAGCAGCAGATGAAGATAGAAAAAAAGGCACACATTGCCTCAATTATTAAATGGTAACAGACTAAGAGGCTCACCATATATTGTCCTTAGGATTTGATTATCCTCCTCAATTGAATTTGAGGAGGATAATCAAATCCTAAGAACATTGAGCATACAACCTGTTTCCCACCAATCAAACATTAACCAAATATAAAACAACCTGCTCAGCTAAGTCCATATAATTCAATGGTAAGCAATCAAAGTGAAACAGCACCATAATGCACAACAGCATATATACATGCGCAATAATGAAACAGCACCATAATGCTTTATGCAGAAGCATGAAACAGCACCATAATGCACAACAGCAGCACAAGAAGATTGTATTAAAGCAACAGCATGATATCAGGATTACTCTGACCCAACAAGCACATGAACAAACGAATCAAAAGCACAGGATAATGTATCTCTCATTCCAATACAAAGCAAAAGCACAATAAAGATAAAAAACGCATAGCTTTCTCCAAAATCTCATCTTTAAATCTTAACATCCAAAAGCTCATAACTTTAAGCAAAAAGCACAAACCTTTGCCCCCAAAATCTCATAATCTCATACTTCTAAACTAAAAGCACAAACCTTTGCCCCCAAAAACTCATAATCTCATACTTTTAAACTAAAAGCACAAACCTTTTGAAGGGATGAAGCTTCGCTGTGTTGAGCCGAGAACAAAGACAAGGGAGCCGAGAACAAAGGCAAAGTTTCAGATGCTGTAAATAATGTTCAAGCGAAAGCTGGTGGCGCTATAAGCAGAGATATTTCAAGCAATGTTTCATACACAGTGAGGAATGTTGGGAGCTATATAGGGTCCAAAGAGACCATAGATAACATGATGAGTATTGCGAATTTGGTGGGATTTGCAAATGCTTATGGGTTGTGAGAAATCGTTTGAGAGGGAGGAGGGCTTCGCTCTGTTTTCGTTCGCTTGAGGGAGGAGGGCTTCGCTGGGAGTGTAAGGGTGAGTGTACGTAAGTGTATGCATGAGGGACTTGGAAAAAAAAAGAGGGAAGACATAAGGGCGCGGGCAAAATGAAATTTTTTAATGAATATTTAGTGCATAAAATTTTATTTGGTATACTGTATAAGGCTAGAAGTTCATTATTTTAAGATCTATGTGAACTTAATAATTAAGTTTTCAATATATTAATTATTTGATATCAATTTCCAAAATTATTCAAACTATAAGACTTAGTTTTTAGTACAAAAATTTTGATTTACTATGAAATCGGAGCTGCAAAAAAATTATCAGATCAGAGAAAAGATTGAACAAATCAAATGTGTTGAGTCAATTAATGCATTGGCATAAATTATTTGCAATGAGTCAACATCTAGAAAATTTTTTGTTCAAACATTTAAGTAATTTCACAATTGTAATAATATATATGTTATACATGCGCTTTATTCTTACAAGTGCATGTATAGGTATTTATATTATATATATTTATGATGGTTTCACTTAATGTATATGAGTATGAGACATGTTATAACATATAAATTCATCCTATGCATGGATATATTGTTCAAAAATATAGATATTTTAAGTAAAACTTCTACATGCGCTTTCTGGGATAAAGCGCATGTAAACAGGGCCATATACAAGCGCTTTAAGCGCATGTAAAAGTACAATCATATACATGCGCTGTTCATCTAGAAGCGCATGCAAAGAGGTACTATATACATGCGCTTTAAGCGCATGTATTAGCATTGAGTCATATACATGCGCTCTTTTTTATAAAGCGCATGTAATAAGGTATTATATACATGCGCTTTTTTCTGTTCTTCTCGAAAGCGCATGTATAAGAGTACATTACCAACGCTTTTCTTGAAGCGCATGTAAAGGTGCGATGGTATAGAATTATTCTGTAGTAGTGGAACTAGAACCTAGTTGACATTTTAAAATTGTGTGAAAAGACAAAATTGCCCTAATCATAAAACAGAAATTACTAACCACCCTATTGAAAATGGTGGGTGTAAGGGTGGTTAGTAATTTCTGTTTTATGATTAGGGCAATTTTGTCTTTTCACACAATTTTAAAATGTCAACTAAGTCCTAGTTCCTTCATGGTCCTTTTGGAAGTTTGAATTCCTGAATTGTCCTTTTGTATATTCGGAGGGATATATTTAAATGACATTTTCCCTAATTAATTTAAGGATATTGAAAAATAATTTAAATTATTTATAAATTAAAAAATTTCTGTTTGATTCCGTGAATCACCATTTCTAATCATATGCATATTAACTACCTTTTGATGAAAATCCTTCACTGCAATTAATAGGTGTATTTGTGAAAGCAAATTATAAATTAGGGAGATCAAATAGATTACGGTTTTATATTCATCATATATATTTAATTATTTATATACACACATACCTGAATACTACATACTCTGTCACAACTCACAAAAGTAACACATGATTTTCTAAATACACACCACCGCAAGAATGACTATAAAAAAGGAGATTAACAAAATATTATATTATCACCGGTCAAAAAGGAATCAAAATGTGGGATCGTCTGTCTCCATGGCCCTACGGTATATATGTTATTGAGCCAGTCTTCTAG
Organism: Mimosa pudica; assembly: GCA_029929735.1. NCBI lineage: Eukaryota > Viridiplantae > Streptophyta > Magnoliopsida > Fabales > Fabaceae > Mimosa > Mimosa pudica. The sequence goes on from JAKELP010000045.1 coordinate 553,492, forward strand.
CACTTCTTTAACAAATTAATTATGTAAAGTTAGCTTCTTCAGAGATTCTATCTTATATATATTTAATACATACCAAACCGGCAAACCCCACACATTACTTAATCACATTTTATTAACGCAACTTGTTACAATTACACAAATCTTATAACATGACCTCAGTTACACTAGACTTAATTAATTATCCAGACAACAAACTGCATGCATGGAATTAGACACCAATCTACATTAAAACACGCAACATTAATCAAGCTTAAGCGCATCATGCCGGATATATGGGAAAGGAAATGAAGACATCACATAACAAGTTTGAGTTCTAAAAATCTCTCTAAATTGATCACGTGTGTTTTGAATTTTTTTTTAAGTATAGGTTTGGTGGATTTGTTAACTAAGCTTTTTGAAACCATATTCTTCGCTAACTTCCATAGCTTCCTCATTCTAAACTTATAACAGGAAATGGAGTCAACCTAAAGAGAGTCACAGGGAAGAAAATAACATTGAAAATCAAACTGGAACTCCATTTATCTTGTTCTCCACCCTAATGGTCGATCAACAAAATCGTTGACCCAAAAGCCAGCATGGTCGTCGTCAACGAGATGAACAACAAAGAGAAGCTAAAAAAATGCGACCAAGTAAAAGATGTGGAAATAATAAAGCAGAAATGTTGAATTTTTTCTGTTATTTTTTATTGAGTTCATCATGTTAAGTACTAACAATCAATTTGAGCATAAATGTAGGTTAGGCGTGGAAAAAAATATTCCTTAACCTTAAACCTTGACGAAAATTGACTATTTATTCATTCGTTGAATTAAACTTGTACTATGGGCTGCAAGGCGTATTGAATGAGAGGAAGGTAGCCCAAAGTCTTTTGGAGAAGCATTGCCAATCCTAGGGTTCTTGAATGCCAAAAGCTGACCTTTTATAATACTATTATTTTTCCCACAAGGGTTATTTTATTAGATCATGAGCCCACTCCACATGAATTAGAGGACTTAACACGGTTGAAATTAATTTGAATGAAGTTGAGTAGGACCCCAGAGTCCCCCCCACCCCGGAGTCAATCAATTAGCGGATTTAGTAGTCCAGATTTCTTTGGATAAAGTTTTACATGACCCCAATCAATGAGCAATTGAGAATTAATGAACTTTTATCAAGTGCCATCTTAGTCTTTAACATAAGAGTAAATTGACTTAATTTGGAATAATTTATTTAGTACAATACAGAACAAGCGAAATTTTTTCTCCATTCCCTCATATTCAACATTGCAAGGGAAGAATTATCACAGGATCGATTCTTTCCTTTTTTTTTTTTCCTGAGATCATAATTTTTGAACAAGGCAGGATAGATTTTGCTTGTAAATTTTGAAACAGTTTTCCTTCCTGGATCCAAAAGAGAAAATAAAAACATCCAACTTTTGATCCGCCCTCAAATTTGTTGTTATATAGGTTAGAAAAAACCTGGTCTATTTTGCCCCCAAAAAGAACAAAAAATTCTTGTTTGAAACATGATGAACCTAATCAAAATGAATGCTAACTTCATGGGTTGAAGATTATATTTAATCTTAAAAGTAATTCATGTTGTGAATATAAATCTTTCATATTTTATCTCTTTAATTTTTCATATTTACTTTCCTGACTTATAAATGATATGTAATCTAATGAAATGCATAAGTACTATTGTATGTAGAGCGACTATTTTCACATATACTTAATAATTTATTCAACTTTTTTCATAATCATTAACTAATTGCTTAGCTCTCATATTATAGACATGGGTGATAGCATATCAGCCAAATGTTTGCATCAACTGATTGTGTCTTGTTTGAATTTAACAAATCATTTTGTATTCAAACACTGTGTATGAAGTCACCATAATTATTTAGAGATAAAAAGATTTTATCACGTTGGACTTGCATTCCTACAAGATGGACTAGTCAACAGTAAAATGCGGCAAATTTTCCATAGGCATAGGCGTTGATAAATAAAAAAAAAGACGTGGAATTAAATGTTAAAATACATGAAACTATGCCAGATTTCGAGGAAGAGAGTATAACGGGGCAAAATGGTAGACGTTGTTCTAGAGAAGTGGACCCAATTCTTTAGGCGGAGTAGGTGTGAAACCTAGTTCCATTAGATTTGATGAATCTCAATTCCTTAAAAAATCTCTTTTCAAACATATCATTAGACGAGTTTCTTGACTTGTTATAGGAGTCATTTGCATCCTACTACAAACAAGTCAAATAACTCAACTCAATTTGTAATTTTGTTTACTAACAACAAACTCAGTATCGTTTTATTTCACTCCGCTACTAAACTAGCTAATGTATTCAAAATCCCATCTACAAAGCTGGGCACGACTTAAATGAGCTCCATTCAATTTGGGGGAGAAAAAACCCAAAGAATTCGTTGTGCAATCTTTTCCACGAGATGCTCTTTACCCAATTCTGACCACCCACCAACTACTTCGGTCCAAAGCTTTGACAAAAGTGGGACCCACCCGTATGAAGCATTTATCCAAATACAACCAAAGAAGGACCACCTAATTTTGGGCCCACACTGGGCCTACTTCCCCAAACCAAGCCTTTCTCCTGCTGAACTACAACTTACATGGGCCAGCCCAATCCTTGACTTCTCCAAATCAAACTCCATCCAAAGGTTCTGCTGTTGGTGATGACCAATTATAAATGCCTCCACCCCAAGAAGATCTGAATTCCCAAACGTGAAGCAATAAACTGCATCCCCACCCATTACTTGACCCGGAACCCGATACAATAACTGCTTACCCGAAACCACCATCTCCGCCCCGTCAAACACCAAACTCACGCTTGGTAAATCGGGTAATCGGGTTTGACCCAACGGGACCTGATAACAGAGATCCATAGCTATTTGAAACGCGAAATTCGGGTCACTCACAACCCGCAACACACCATTAGTCCGGTTCAAAAACTCGCCCCGAAGCGCAGTGTAAGCAGGGCCCAATAGGAATGTGAATTGGGTACCCGAATCCACCATGGTTTGGCCCGCCCCGGTATGATCCGGAACAAAAACTGAATCCGATATTTGCAAAAGCTGACCCGATACTTTAATCCCACGAAGTCGAACAGTATAAGCGGCCCGATCATAATATGGTAAACGGGTCGACACTAAAACCAAAGGAGTATAATTTAACGGGGCAAGCCATGACAAATTGGTATCCCCAAATAGTAAAACACCCGATGAGTCCGAATCCGAAATACAATAAGAGAATTTCGAAAATTTGAGCTGTGAAACAAATGAGAGTGACCCGAGATTCATACCCAATAACCCGGTTATGTTAGAATCTCCATCTGTATTGCTACTATCATAGCTTGAGTTCATGCACCCGAATACAACTCCTGGGTCTGTTCCCGACCCGACCCGGAAAATATCTGAAGCAATGACACCTTCTGTGGAGGAAAAATCTGCGTATGAGAGAGTGGCATGGCATAGATTGTTAGAATCACATGAAGCAGGGATGGGAAAGTCTCTTGTCTGTGTTGTACAGGTGGGTGATGAGCAAGAAACGGGTAAGTATGATGAAGAACGGGTCGGGTCAAACCCGGTTGGTGATGTTTTGTTACAACGTAGCCATGAGAGTTCACTTCCTGTGTCAATGACCATGGAGACATTTTGTGGGGGTGAACCAACTGAAAGAGATACAGAGAGGCTTATGTTGTGGTGAAAACGAAGCTTATCTGGTGATCTTGGGAGGTACCCTGAAGGAATCACTTGGGTTTTGAGGGAGAGAAGAAGTGTTTGAGATTGATCACAAGAACAAAGATTGACATGAATTAGAATAAAGAAAATGAGAGATGTGAGAGATGGGTGTTGGGAGAAAAAATGAAAGAGATGAAATTGGAGTTTCATTGTTTTTTTTTTGTTGTAAATAAATGTCAACTAGGAGGAAAGAGTTTGGTTTGGTTTGGTTTGGGTGGATGAGAATTAATGAGGGATTATTAATATTGATGAGGAGGATGGGGGGTATTAGATAGGGTTTTTGGTTTTCACAAATTGAGTAAAAGAGACTTGGAGTAATTAAGCAGAAAGTGTGTGATGTTTTGGGGACAAAGATAAGAATCCGAAGGACGTGGGGAAGGAATTCCTTGATGTCTGAGCCAAGAAGCTGATGATGGTGTGATAAGTAAGATCTGAGAAGACACTGAAATGAGATGGGATCTACTATTGAGGGGTATTGTATGTAACTGTACCATTACCACAAACAGTCGTTGTACTTGGTACTATATCTAACAATCATAACTCTGTTTTTATTTGCTGCATCCGTGATAAGGGGCGTGTGTATATCTATTATATAAATGTAGCAGTTCAGTATTTTGTTTAGACGGTAATTTTTTTCAGAAAGATCAAGTTGATCGTACGTAAACATCAAACATGTGTGTTGGAGTTATGAACAACTTAATTCACACGCTATTAGACTCTGAAGCATTTGGTTTTGATAATTATGAACTTTGCTTTCTTGTGGCAAACTATGCAACAAATGGTATCAACTGAAGTGTATTTTATTAATTTACCGATATAAACCATCAATTACTCTGGTTGATAGGAATGTATTCTTATCACGAAGAACCTCGCTACTTATACTGTATACATAATTATCGTGACTGTGTTAAACATAATTATGAGCTAATTAACTTGTGATCTGTAGTAGGACCTTTTTATGTCTAAGCTAAGTCTGCCCTATTAAAAAACTTGCCCTAAATAAACATATAACTCTATCAAAATTTTAAGGTACATTTTTTACGTAATAATAGTATGATACACAACAATGTAAGAACTTGAAATCAGATCCAAAATAACAAGTCTAAAAGACAAAGCAAGCTAATAAGTAGACATCGATAAAACTAATAGCTAGTCTGATATGGTGAACAAGGAAACAGTGAAGGCGAGGGAAAAAAGAAACCCTAAATACATACATGTGTAACTTTATTTTAACATTAGGGTGCAAATACAATATTATTAAAAATAAAAATATATTTATTTTAATATAGTAGACTTGATCTAACCTGTTAGTCTCAATAGGTTTTTCTAAAAGGCTTGGGTCTGACCCTATTTAACAAAAAAGACTTAAAAAATTCCAGTCATGTGTCTGTGGCCTGTTAGGCCTGGACTTGGATAAGCTTGTAATAGGTCAAGCCTAAAGCCCCTACTAATGGTCTGACTTACGTTTCCACCCCTAATTACACTTTAAATCTAATGTTATTCATTAATTTCTCATGATTTTATTTATATGCATATTTAGTGTTTGTGTGTTTTTTTGTGTGGTAGGTAAAATAATGTACATATTTTATTTGTGCGTGCTTCTTTGGCCTTTCAAGCTTGGCGCAAGAGAAATGAAAACAGTATTGAATGAGAACTCGTTTGTTTTCTTTCTCCTTCATGTAGTTGGAATATTAATTTTCTGATAAAAGGGGTCGTTAGTATTTAGGTGAGGGAATAATATAGGAAGAGAGCATATGATAATGATGATGATGATGATGATGATGATGATGATGATGATGATGATGACAGCCTTGGGTTAAAAGCATGGCTTTGAGATTTGTGAGCAGCTTTTGCTTGCTAGATGTGCATCCCAGGCAACCAAGTTTTTTCCCCCTTTTTTTACCTTTTCACTGAATAAAGGCAAAGCACGTGATGCTTTTCTTAATGGAATTAAGCAATTAATCTATATTCGATTTTAAAATTATGAAAATGAGAAGCTTACAGCACCTGAAGATCTACATTTGCTTGTAAGAGAAAATATTTATCATGCGAGTTAATTAATTAATATTAATTACTTTTTTTACATATCTGACGTTGATATTTCAAACTCTTATATTGATAATGATTACCAACAACTTCCTAGATTTGGTTGAGTTTTGGTAGGAAGGAGAAAGGAGAGTGAATTGGAAGAGAAAATAATAGTAGTATAAGATTAAGGCGCGCACCATGCTTCCAATATAATTTATGATATTTTTTTCACCTAACTAATAATGCAATATGAGATGACAAAAATGATTCATACGGGTACAAGTAATTAAGTGTGTGTGTGTGGGTTCATACATATTATGTATGTGACACTAGATATAAGAAATTTTCTAAGTATTCATATTTAAGTTAAAATACCATGATGAGGTGTCATAGATGTAAAACAAATAATGTAATATACATTATCAATTATATCAACAAAACTAGATGATTGGGGTGTATCACTACGTAAATAAAGTGTCCCGAAAAAATGTAATCGTTAAAAATCCATAACCATAAGTGATAAACATAAAACTAATATATATTACTTTCTACTTGTGATTGGGGTATTATTATATTGTATTTGTTTGTATTCGTTTGTTAAGATATACTATCTCCGGTCCCAAATATAAGACCTAATTGATTTTTTTTGGAAAGATTAAAATTGCAAAATAGGTTATTAAATCATGAAATATTTGATATCTTTTTAGATTATCCATTAGCTCATAGGTAAAATAAACTAGTCTAGGAGAAAAAATTAGGTAAATCAATTTATAATTAACTTATATTTTGCTTTTTTAGGATTTTCCCAAAAAGTCAATTAGGTCTTATATTTAGGACCGAAGCGAGTATTACTTGTGATTATATCTCTTCTGAGTGATTTTCCCAAAAAGTAGAATACTACGTACCGTGGTGTTACATATATAGCTATGGATTTATGTGACACCAAACGATTTCTTTAAATGTTGATTATACTACAAATATACGGACAGTTGAGGCGGATATATGTATGGACTATGAAGTATGAAAAATAACCTAGAAGTCGGCTAATCTGGGATCCAATTTAAAATAATGTTTGTGAGTCAAGAACTAAAGAAGACCACTTCGATCACATTAAAATCTGGAATGGATACAACTTTTTTAGGGAATTAATTAATATATGGAGTTGCAGGTAACAGGTGGGTGTGCATGCATGTGTGTTGAATGTTACAATGAAGCGAAGAAGGTGGAAAAGTCAAAAGCCTAACGAAGAAGGTTGTGATTCAATACAAAGACACGTGGAGCCTTTTCCTGCTCACATGCCTTTTTGTGTTTGATTTTGGACACTCCTTCTTAGTGGGTCCCACCAAGTCTTCAAAGTTCAAATTCAGTTCCAAAATATAAGCCCATATCTTGTTTTTCATTTTTTTTTTGTTTAATCACAATGTTAAAACTGGCTCTTTTGGTCTTTCCTCAATCAGGTATTTTAATTCGTTATTATATGTAATTTATTATTATATTATATTTTAAGAAATTGAAATATCCTGAGTGTGGTCCGTAAGTTTGCTTAGTCTATTTAATAAACAATAACCTTAAATGGAAGGTAATGTGACTGAGTGAGAACATACAGAAAAACTGATCTTATAAGGTTTTTTGACTGGAAATGGCAAATCCCCAAATTGTGTCTCTGTGCTTGTTCCCCGTCAGAAGAGACCCTGAAATCTTTTATACTCCCTCCGTTCCTAAATATAAGAGCACTTTGACTTTTTTGGAGAATCCTAAGAAAGCAAAATGAACAATTTAATCATAACATATTTTAAATATTATTAGATCATATGTAAGTTCATAAGTCAAATAAACTAGTTTAGTGAAAAATTTGGAAAAATCAATTTTTAATTACCATATTTTGCTTTCTTAGGATTCTCCAAAAAAGTCAAAGTGCTCTTATATTTAGGAACGGAGGGAGTATTAACTATGTTCTAAGGTCTCAGATCTTCCAATATTAAATCGTGATAATATGGATCTACTTCAAGTCAACTAGAGACACCAAATGATTTATTAGGATATTGTTTTCGTATGGTTGGTCTTACATCCTTATCTGCTTATCTCAATGACAACATTTCAATGCAAATATTAGAACTACTTTCTTACTTTTTGCATTATCTTTTCTTGAGAAATACACTTGTCAATTGTCATCACTATAATTTCAAATTGAGTATGCTTCAGAAAACAATAATTCTTGTATAAATTGCTGAATTTGAGCAAGCATAGGAAGAGAAAACCAAGCATCCAAACTTGTTAGAAACATAATAAGAAGTCAATATTTATTGCAGTACGTGGTGGCAAAAGTAAGACTACTAATATTCTTGCACTTTTCATTAAGAGGGAAAGATCACTTCCAAGACTGCCTTCCTTGAATCCATAACTGGCTCTTTTTTTTTCTAACTGTCACTTTCAGTGAAAGTGAACAAAATTACAAGGTCATGATGGAGTTTAAAGTAATAGGACTCATTATTCAATGCGTTGAGTGGGCCAGTAAAAGTTAGAGTCAAACCAATTCACTAGTAATAAGCTATAAACTAAAGCAATCTTTAATTAATTGATACATTATTTTACACATGAAATTTATCATATAAAGCTTAACAAGCTCATGCTTCCTCACAAAGATATTATAGGAATAACTTCTTAACTAACACCCTTTTACACACACACAAAAATTGTTATGCTAAACAATATAACTGGCCATGTCACTTGAGATTTTTGATATAAATGTTATGCTCAAGGTGCCTCTAAATTGTGTGTAAAATTAATCCATTATCTCAAAAAATATAACTGGCCATGTCACTTGAGATTTTTGATCATAAGTTTCCCCCCAAAAGAACAAACTTAATCATCGGATTAATCTTGTACTCAGCAGGAGTTTATCAGGGACAATACTATCTCATCAATCAGGCATTTTAACAAAGCACACAAGCTTTAAATGCTAAACAATAGTACAAATTAATAGCTTTATTTAACTTGTACTCATACAAAAACAGAGAAAGTTGAGAACAACAATCATATTCGTCAGGCATAAGACATTGATTTGAACATATAAACATCAGGTGCCGGAAAAGGGAAGGGAGAAAAGTTTAGAGAAAGTTACATAAATTCACGAGGAAGATATGAGGAGGTGATGAGATTTATCTATTTGTCAATTTGGTTAAGTTTTCCAAGGCCATTGCATCTTGCACAAACAATCTGAGCTTGGTCCTTTCTTGCCGCATTTGCTCTCAAAGTTGCCCCTGCCTTCCGAACAAACCCTGCTCCATCACATTCAGGACACCTGAAAAAACATCACCAAATCACCAATACTCACAACATCTTCCACCACTTGTTTTGTACCCTCCAATACACCAATCCTTGAAAGACACAATTAACTATCTTTTTTCATTAAGGAAATGAACGAAACCTCTTGACTATAGCATTCGTTAAATTGTCTTCAAATTATACCTCAATTTATAAGTTAAATAAGATAGAAAATGCTAAATAAAAAAATTAAAATGGTTTATTAAGTGTTTTAAATCATAATAAAAAAACAATGGGCACTCCTTCGGTTCCTTAATATAGGATCGATCTAAGGAGTTGATTTTAATAATAAATATAATAAGATGTATTTCTAATTTTTGTAATTCCTTTCATACATTACCCCTATTACTACTCCCTCAATAGTAATCAAACAGTGGAAGAGAAGTTGATTATGGAGGATGAGTATGTTGTTTTAGTGAAAAATGACATACTAACTAACATAACTAACATCCTTAATATTATAAGAAAATCTTGCGTAAACCAAGTGCACCAATTTGTGGTCCGGCCAATAACAACTAAACATATAAGATCTTACGTGGAATATTCAATTTGACTTGATATTCCAAGAAATCTAACTAACATATTAAAAAAATTTTAAATAACATGTTTTCAATGTTTATTATTTTACAGAATGAAAATAATATTATTATTATTATTATTTAGTTCATTTTTTATGATGTCACCACAGATTAAAAATTACACGTAAGGTCTTAAATGTTAGTTTAGTTGTTATTGATCTAACCACAAATAACGTGCACCAGGTTCACTAGGTTCAAACAATAATTTCTCTAATATTATGCAATGAAATTATGTTGGTAAATATGTGCTTATAGTATTGGACTTTATATATATGAAGCTAGCAAAAATTGAACTAGGGAAATAGGAGTGACGTACGTGTCCTTGCGAGAGAAGAAGATGGGAAAGGCGGTTCCGACGAGGGCAACACCGATAGCGCCGGCGATGAGGTAGGTGGTGCTATCGGAGGACAACTCTCCCACGGCGGCAACCACCGTGGAATGTGTCTTCCTTTTATTGTTAACGTGAATGACAGAACTCCATGGTGTTACCTTTGAGCCTGCACTTACTGAAATGGAAGAACAAGAAGTTGAAAGTGAAGTGGAAGAACAAGTTTTGGGAATCAGAGTTTGAAATGGTGTTAATGTTAGTGATGCCATGATTTGGAAATGAGATAGCTCCTCGACAGTATATGGCATTTTGATCCGCATAACGTTGTTTTTTTTATAGGATGTGAAATAAAAATGGCTGTGGATAAGGCCACGTCAGAACTCAAGATTCTCCACGTATTTAGGATAAGGCAACGTGTACTTCTGCTCACGCGTGAAAAATTGGATGCATCAACTTGACATTGCTTCAAAAACGTGCCCAACATCATACTCTATGTCTAAGTATATCTGATTCATCTTAACTTTTCCCTGCATGAGTACACGTTAAATTTAAGTAGATGTTCAATTGTTAACCCTGAAGACCTAGTAATACATGAGTAGAGAGAACAAACAATTTCAGACTAAAAGAACTAGAGCAAAGTGAGTATCAAATAATAACGATTCATTCCTTCTTAAATATAAGAGTCAGTTAATTTTTTTAAAGAATTTTAGTTAAATAGTTTACTTAAATATTGATTTACCTGAATTTTTTTTCTCAATTAACTTATTTGACTTATAAGCTAACATATGATCTAATAATATATAAAATATGTTATTTTTAAATGGTTCACTTTGGTACATTAATTTCTAAAAAAAATCAATTAACTTTTATATTTAAGAAACAGAGAAAATAACAAGTTAGTTAAAAATTTTATAGCTAGCAGGTTACTGAGTGTAATAGATAACTTTATATAACTTTTGTGTGAGAACAAGACATTGATAGACTTGTATTCGAAAAGCAGCATACGAGCATGCTTTCCATGCACAGTCCATTGAATGATTGTAACTGAAAAGAGAGTCCTCTGTTTTATTTTCTTTTTAAAATTTTGTTTCCAATTTTCCCTTCATTATATTACTTTTGTTGGAGAAAATATAAATGATATAACCGTTGATTTTTCTTTTTTTACTAATAAGTCTGCATATAGATTTGTTTTAGCATGATGAGTATGATATACTTGGCACCCTTCAACCTTTGACCCCCAGTGAACCCAACAAAATGAAGTTGTAAGAGTTCAAATTCCCAAAACTCCGCATCAAACCTCAAAACATCAGGCATTTGATACTCTATCGAAATTTTAGAATCATTTAGGCCCTTATGGTAGCTTAGAATCTCAAGATGGAATCAGCATTGAACATAGATTCATTCTGGACATGTGCTCAAGGAATTGGTTCTACTCCATGACTTTTTTTGGTAAAAAACTCCATGGCTACCTATCCTCAAGAAATTGATTCAATTTTCACGAATCCACGCATTTGCCCGCATATGATGAATGTATTTCCCCGTGTGGCATCTCTGTCCCCATCTGGACGCTGCCACTGCTCAAACGATATACCAAAATCGACTCGGTTCATTGACAAGTTCAAAGAGTAATTACACTGCAAGTTTTGAATTTAATACTATGTGGAAGCATGTAGCCCGTTAAAAATACGCACCTCCTTCAAGTTGTTACGAGAAGAAGAATCACAAACAAAATTTAAATTTGAAACAATACAATGAATCTAATTTGGCCAATAATATTAAAATCCTATAACCTGTGACAGCCAGAGAACAAGACGTGCCCAAGACAGCTCCTATCCTAATAATTTGGTAGCACTTCTCAATTCATTAGGTATGAATGAATTATGATGTCGTAACAAAATCAGATGATTTGTTGTTATTAGCCTTATACTCCAGTTATTATACTGCCATCTACCTGAAAAATATTAAATAAACATAATTAGCATTTACATTAACACAGGCTTGTAATTCTGTTTTAGCCATCAACACAGACTTGCAATTCATATCCTGTCAGCCGCGACAATCTCCTCCAAGAAAACAAGACACTCATAAAGTACCACAATTAGATGTACCTAGATACAAACCTGGTGAATTGCCATTTACAATCAAATTGAACTATTTGTACCCTACAAATAATAGAACTTTCTTTGAATTAAGATACTCAACACACCACTCTTACAGCCACAACCAGAATGGATTGGTAGAAAAACAAAGAAGGGAACAACCCTAAATTATTTATACTTGTAGGATCAATGATAAGAAAAGATTGATAAAAGAATACTGTTGGCACTTGACACATCCAATCTCCAATAAAGAGCCAATGCCCCTTAAATAAGTGATTATTTTCTGATGAGCATTTCAGGGCTACCTCATGTTATCTACAATTCTATACAGCTTATAATCATACTTCATCTCTAACATGTCTCTAGTATTGAGCCTAAAAAAAGCCAGGGCCAAAAATTATATCAGAAGTTATGCAATAAATCCATCGTCATGGAAAACCTTGCAAGGACAGTCACATATTTCAATAGCCAATATACAGTTTCTCTGAGATACTACACTGTTTACTCAAGCAAATATTGTCCCAACATAAATAAAATTGAACTCTTGAGCCATCATAATCTTAAAAATTAGCAACACAAAGGGGTATGATTGAATGATATCCCTTGCTTTTGCTTATCATCAGCAAGCAAAAGTGTCTTTTGGTGCCTTAGTTCAGCAACTTGACTCCCTTAAACTTCACTACCACTTCAAATTCCATAACTCTAAGGACTACCTTAACTGCACAACTTTCTTCCACGTACAAATAAATCCACCTAAACAAAACCTTACCAAGTACAAATTCTGAAATCCTATCCTTCCCAAATTTATATGCAGTAACTCCAGACTCCAGAGATGTTTATCAAGTGTGAGCCATAAAATTTAAAGGTACACCCTCAATTCAATGTGAGTTATACAATTTGAAGTTACCTCCTCACTGAACAGAGGAGAATATAGAGTTATAGTCACAAATGATACAAAGCAAAAAATAAAACTTTCAACTATATCCCTGAGGGGCAAGATGAACAAAAAACAGAACATAAAGTTTAACCATCTGTATTATCCATACATAAAACCAGGTCTAGCTGCGCCTTATTGAGAATCTAGATAACAATGAATTCGACCCCGTTCTTCCCCTCTCATTTGAAACAGTCCTGGAAGAATGAGAGAAGGAATTCCTAAGCCACCTGAAAGTCAAGAAACTCCGAAAAGCGCCACCTAATCCCCTCGACTCCCCCCTTGATCTCCTCACACTAGTCTCCCAAGATATCCTCCTCGGAACACCAACACTATTAAACCCACCATCCATCTCCGTATACACAACCGGAAGTTCACGCTCCGCAGCCCTCCTCCCACCGGTAAACCTCCCCACCGCGAAACCACCCCCAGGCAATCTCCATATAGTCAACCCCACCGTATGATCATCCCTCCCACTCCCACCGCCACCATCATCCACCACCGGCGAACTCCTCCCACTACTACTCCCCCTCATCTCCGTCGGCAACTCATGCCTACAAACAGGGCACGAATTCCTCATCGAGAGCCACGGAAGTATACAATCCGAATGATAAATATGCTTACAAGGCATCTCACGCGCATCACAATCAATCTCAAATTGCTCCTTACAAACAGCACAATGTGACTCAGCCAAAACATGTGTATCCACAATCTTAACAACAGGCATCGAATCGATCGCTGATTTCGATGCCGGTGTTTGGTGCAATCTACCAATTCCATTAACCTCTAAATGAGTCAACTGATCAAGAAGGTGGTCAAATCCAGCACCCATTAAAAACTCAGTAACACTAGCAGGCAAAGGGCGAAGGCCAGAGCCAGTTCCTTCATTATAATACAGTTCAAAGTTTCCTCTTTCAACACCTACACCTTCATTTCCACTAAGAACTATCACAGGGTTAAAAGGGGAGCGATCACCTGTGTTGCGTGTGCCACGTCGGATTCTGGGGCTGGATTGCTCTGAGATGGACGATGATGAGTCATCGTCCACGTAGATTCTTTGGTTTCTTGTTCCTCTGATTTCTTCTATGAAACCTGAACCACAATCAGGACAGAGTAAAGTTTCTTCTTCTGATGCGATTATTCGAACCCTAATAGATTGATTGCATCGGTAGCACCAATAGGATGATCCGATTGACGCCATGAGGGATCAGATCGAGAGGAAAGGGTAAAAATTTGAACTTTGATTCAGAAATTGAGTATATGAAAAAACCCTAATTTTCTTTTTTTCTGGGGGATAAAAATTTGAACTTTAATACAGAAATTGGGTATGTGAAAAAACCCTAGTTTTGTTTTTTTGTGGGTTGGATTGAAAATTGGGGATTATGAAGGTGGGAATGAAAAGTGAAGGGTTTTGAAAGAAAGGGGAAAAGGAAAGTGGGGAGAAGAAGATGATGCACTGACTTGAAAGGAAAGAGGGGTGTTGTTTCGTTTGTTTGTTCGTGGATTTGAAGGTTTTGGAGAATTTAATTTGACTTTGTGAGAAAAGGGAAATTGAAGTTGTTTGATTAATTGAGGGGGTTTATTTAATTTAATTTAATTTAAATTATTGGCACGCAAATCAGAATGAGTGCAGCACAATGAAAGTCGTCATTATATGGTTCTCGTAATTACCAAAAGGTCTCTTTGGCCAAAAGAAAATTACCAAAAGGTCTCATGCCTAGGAGTCATCACAAAATTTCTTTCAAATATCCCTTTATTTACTATCAGCAGTCCATAATATATTGCATGTGCTTTGTAGTATAAAAGTTAATTAAGACATCATAACATGTTTCTTAAGAAAATATGTAAAAGTTAGTTACATGTTTAGAGTTAATTCTTTTTTATTGTTGTCCCTATTATTATGATACTATTAAAAGAGAGAAATATGTAAGAATAAATGAATTACTATGTAGTATAGTTAAGGGCAAAGTTAGAAGCATCAACACATTGAATGGTGAAAAATGTAAGAGTGAGTTCTTATATTTTGGACAAAAAAATTCAAGTTCTGAGCTTTTATATTACGGACCAGAGGGAGTATAAAAGTGCAACCACAAAACATGTTTAATTTATTAATAGAACATGTAAAAATTAGTTAGTTGTCTAGAGTTAATTTTTTGTATTCAACTTTGCCCCAATTATTATGATACTTTTTTTTTTTGCCAGCAATTATTATGATACTATTGAGAGAGAGAAATATGCAAACATTAATAATATAAAAGAGAGTAAGGTGTAAAGTAAAAAAAACACATTAAACAACAAGATAATGTAAGTGTGACTTCTTATATTTTGAACTAAAACTATTTACCTGAGACCTTCTTTGTTTTAGCGTGAATTTGTGTTGCTCCTAGGCAAAATGTTTCAAGAAATGGAAGAAGAAGAGAACCGGATAAGCAAAGTCCGAAACTGAATCTGGTTTAGAGTAGGCAGAATCGAAATAGCCAGCAAAATCATATCATCATTGGCACAAATATTTAATGAGAATAATGATCGCAGAACACTTGAGAATGAAAAAATATCAGTGAAGATACCCATACTATGGAGTTGGAAATTGAAGCCTTTGTGTTTAATTTTGCTTATACTATGGTGAAGCCAAAGGATGTCGAGTCTGCTGGAAATTTTGAAGTTAGCATCATTTTATGATAAATAAAATTAATGTTGTTAACAAAAAAGATTAAAAGTGTTCTTTTCAAAATTAGAAAAAAAAAAATTTCATGTAAAGCTAAGAGACTAAAATTTACGATATCCTTTAGAATTTATTCAATATGTGGCCAATTAGTGTTTTTAGCCTTTTAGAATTCAACTGTCATTTATTTGGAATTTCTGGGATTTCCCTTATAGAGTAAATAACTTTGTTTTTGCTTCATGCAAATATATTTATGCAAATCTAAAATTTTACACTTAATTAGAATCACAATCCATAATATCATAACCTGGGCTAAAAGTATTTTTTCAATTAGCTAAATCATTCATTAATCTTTGATTTCCGTAAGGCCAAACTGTTATATAAAAAAATGTGGTCATGACCAAATGAGCTAATATAATGTATTAATCCTATGATTTCTTTCCTCTTCGGAAGAAAGGTATCTTGCAAGAGAATATATTATATTCCAACCACAATATTCCCGGTCACATGGGCCCAAACAATCAAATAGTATATTACCTATAGATGAGTCGATGATTTTTAAATTAGTAGCAAATCAAAGCTAACAAATTATATGTTACTACTATTTTCTTAAATTTTGTCATTCGGGAGGATAGAGTTGGCTGTTTGTGGGCCATAAGCAAAAGATAGCATGTAAAAATTTTGATAAAAAACGCATGGACAAGAAATCGATTGGAACAATAACTTAAAATAAATCAATGGTGTTTGGAAATATTCTAAACAAATCATGCTTGCTCTTGATGAGACATATATTTATATCGTTTAGAATAAAATTATTTGAAATAAGTAATTATACACAATGGACATCATTGGGGCGATATTTTACCCGATTGAATTCCCACCATTAGTATTTAGAACATAATATAATAGTCTGAAATATATTACCAAGTGACGTGGATTCCGTTTGTAATTAGAGGGAGAATTTTTTTTTTTTTTGGTCTGAAAAGGATGCTTCTATTATTAATCAACATAAAGAAATTCAGAAATACAAATAAGAGTTTAAAAGGCAATCTAAATCAAAAACAAAGTCCCAACTAAATAGAAACTACTCAAATTAGAGGGAGAATGAAGTCATGAACTATGAGTAAATGATTGAATTTATTTTTATATTTTTTTTTGTATAATATGTGAAGAGAGAAATTTGCGGACGTGGGCTGCTATCATATTGTCGGTTGAATGTGGGATGATATCACCGCACCACATGTGGTTGTGTCTACGAATACAATGCACATAATGTACACTACATATTCATACAGTACAAAACTTCTTCATATGGCACGACACTATATGACTCTTAAAGTAATTAGGCTCAATCGCATAACAATACGACAAACAGGTTTTACTGTCTTTGTTGAAAGGAAAAATACATGGCAATTAAACATTGATACACTTATCCACACCCAATTAGCAACTTAAATTAGATTTTTTTAAAAAAGAAACAAATAAAATTGCTATAGCACCCGGCCCCTCCAATCATTAATCCTTTATGTAAGGCCTATATATATATTTTTTAGGTTTTATGATGCTTAAAATATGATGCGGTGAAGGCACATATAATAGGGACAAATACAAAGCACTCAAGACAGGTGATCAACATGGTAGATAGTGGATATTAAAATTGTTTCATGTATTGAATGTGTTTAGAAGCAGTTGACATTTGGAATTTTCTCACAATTATATATCTTTTTTTTTTCCAGAATGATATATCTATGCATACCCTGCTGCATGGTAGAATATAATTGTGAAATGACCGAGTGGAAAGTGGAAGCAAGAAGTGGACAAGAAGATCTTCCAAACCAGCGTGTATTATCATTGTAGTTATGCATTAAACTTTTTGAAAATTATAAAAATATATATCTACCCTAACAAGTTATTAGAATTGTTATGTTATTAATGAGTCATTGGCAATGTAAATCCCTTAAAGTTTTTGCAATGCATAAGGGAAAAAAATGTATGCCTATATATATATATATAATTGTACTTTGTTAACTCATTCATTATCGCTATTCCTTTTCTGATTGAAAGAAAAATATTTATTATATTTGGCAGAAAATAATTCCAATTTAACGATAACAAAAGTGAAGATAAGCCTGGTTGTGACTTATGAGCAATAATCAGGGGTAGGGCTTACCTCCATTACAAAGTCAACATTACGTGCTTATTGAGCACAACAAAATCCTATATATGTGTGTGACTGTGTGTGATAACAATATATATAATAAAAGGCTTAGGTTCTCATAAATATATTATATTTTGAATAAAACTTAGAGGCTTCTTTTTTATAGGGTCTTGTTCAAAACTTAAATGCTTCTATATTACAAATAATATATATTAATGATTAATTGTAACTTGCGGATATCCAAAAATCCCATAAATAAACCTCATGTGTTATCAGCATAAACATCACCACGTTAGGTTCACTTACACCCCACACACACATTCAAAATCATTACTGTGTTGGCATGCTTCAATTGATATTTGTTCCCATGCATTTTTAAAAATCTGTAAAGTTTAATTTAAAGGTAGCTAGGCGTGGTTAATAAGATATATTTCCATTTATTCTAGAGTACAACTAAATTTCTAATTGAAGCCTATAAAGAATAGGATGCTACAATCAACATGGTAACCGTGGAGATCAAAGTTGGATTGGATTGCATATCTTAAGCACGTTTCACATATTGAGTGTGATTGAAAGCAGGTGGCATTTGGAAATTTTCCACTCGTATAAATTCATTGTCAACTACTGAGAGGAAAGTGGTGGAAGCAAGAAGGAAACAATAAGTCCTCCCAGACGAACGTGTATCCTCATTGGATCATTGCGTTAAAAAGAATATAAAATCTATAATAAGATCTACACTGAAAATTAAAATATCAAAAGTTCAGTTATTTATGATTACTGTACGATTTAGAAGAGATCCTCTCAATGATTTTTCTCATTTTCTTTTTAATTATTTTCGGTCTTTCAACTTTAGATTTAAGTTGTCTTTGGTTGTAGAGAAGACTTTGAAAGGGGAAAGTAGGGAGAAATTCAGGAGTGGAA
This sequence comes from Mimosa pudica, assembly GCA_029929735.1. Classification (NCBI taxonomy): domain Eukaryota; kingdom Viridiplantae; phylum Streptophyta; class Magnoliopsida; order Fabales; family Fabaceae; genus Mimosa; species Mimosa pudica. The sequence continues at coordinate 572,255 of JAKELP010000045.1, forward strand.
ACAAATTTTTCTTTGTTAGTTTGAACTTGGAAGAAAGGGGGAGAAGGAAAGTGTGGGGAGTGAATAATCATGTGAGATTTACAAACAAGTAAATCATGTGAATCTATTTTCTTGAAATAACCATTTGAGCTTTCGACCAAAAACAATAATCATGTAAGTCCACTTTTTGTAAAAAAAAAAAAGAATAAAATACCTATCCCATTTTCTCATCCAAGTTTTCCCGTAGTTTTCTCATCGACCAAACAAAACCATAAAAAAGAATGGTTCTAATGTAAAATCTCATAAAAAACTTGTATTATAATGTTGTTAACATATAAATAAATAATGGCCATTATTTAGCTTTGATTTTGGACAGACTTGTGTAATAAGAAAAATACCATATATTTTTTTTTCCAAAAAATATTGTAATAAAGTATTACATATCTACTTATCAACCATTCATGTTTTTTATTCAATGATGAATAAAAGATCATAAGAAAGCAATAGGAAGAATAATCATCATCATATTTTCTCCTCATCACTCATCATCATATCTCCACTTTCTAATTGATATATATAATTAATGGTTCAAATTCAATAAATGAGTAAAACTATGATAAATACTATATAAAAAGAGATAAACGAGATTACATGATTAAAAATTATACTCCCTCTGGTCCTAAATATAGGATCTAATTGACTTTTTTGAAAAATCCTAAAAAAAGCAAAATAAGTTAATTATAAATTGATTTACCTAATTTTTTTCTCTTACACCAGTTTATTTTACCTATAAGCTAATGGATAATCTAAAAAGATATCAAATATGTCATGATTTAATAACCTATTTTGCAACCTTAATCTCTCCAAAAAAAAAGTCAATTAGGTCTTATATTTAGGATCAGAGGTAATATTATTCAAAATTTCTAATTATAAAACATTCATTATTCAATTTAATTGTGATGATGAAATAATGAAGGATGAAAGAAAAAGATGATAAGGGTAGAATTCTTGCCACAAGTTGAGGTATACATATTTAATTTTGATTGAATAATTGTTTTTGTTTAATTCTTCCTTATCTTTAATCCTTTAATTAATAGGTTTAACAATTATTTAGGTCAGCAAACAATTAAGAGACTATCAATTTGACCATCAAATAATTAATAATGGTATCAAATTTCTCAACAAACACTAAAAAAAAGTATCATATGGGTCAAAACCGTCAGTTGATCTCCAACAATGTCAATTTTTTCTAGTGGCAAGTAATTGATGGCGCTAGAGGAGAATTTACTGTCTTTCTTTTCTAGTGGTCAAATTGATACTTGAAATTAGTTACCGGTGAAAATGATTATTAATCATAATTAGCATCTTTCTTTTATAATAGGAAGGTCTTTGCAACATGCATATGACCACCTTACTTTCTGCCATGTGTTTTTGTTTGCCCCATCTTCTTTCCCCTCTTCAACTTCATAACTCATGTTACCCTCCATTGTCCATTTTTTTTCAACCAACTAGCTCATGTTTCCCTCTCTCCTAGCCTTCATTTTTTTAAAACAATTTTCAATTGAATATAATATCTTTTTTAGTCATTAATATATTTCTTTAATGAATTTAATTTTGATATATGGCTTATCTAATATAATATTTTTTTTTGAATCACTTATTTGATTCATAACTAGTTACTTAAACTTTTTGACTTTTTTTTCACAAAAGCCCATACCTAAAAAGTGAGGCTAATATGTTAGCATTGGGCCATACATTGAGTCCAACAAAACATCATCTAATTTATTTTCAGAGACTTGTTAAGAACCTCCTTCCTCTTTCCTTCATCCAAAACCATCTCGAATACTTGAGAAGGTTCCTGAATCAGTTATCAAGCTCCTATATACATACATACCTCCTACAATTCCATACTTGTTTGTTTCTGATCAACGTTGTCGGTTGTTTCCTCGTACAATCAATCTATCAAACAAGGCATACAATATGGCCAAAGATGGACCCAATTGGGAAGGCTTGCTCAAATGGAGTCTCGCCCATTCCGATGGAACCCGACCCACTGGAAATTTAAGGTCTGCTTTTTATTCATCTCATTGTACATTTTGTTATTGTAAAGTTTTTTTTTTTTTTTTGTTTATTTTGATTTTATTATGATGGATTTTGCTTTGTGATTTGTTGTTTAGTGAGGAGGATAAAAGATGGTTTATGGAAGCTATGCAAGCGCAGACTGTGGATGTTATCAAGCGTATGAAAGAGATTACTCTTGTTATGAAAACCCCTGAACAAGAATTGGAGGCTCAGGGAATCACCCCTCAAGAAATTGAAGGTACCCCACATTTATAATACTAGTGCAATATTGTTTGGGAAAGATTTTTTTTTTGTTATTCATTACTTGCTCCATTCCTAAATGTATTATCAGTTTCGTAATTTGATTAGATTTAGGATGCTAGTTAAGTTAGTTATTAGCACATTATATTACTAATATACACTAAACTTATTTATACCTTTATTCTCCCTCTCCCTCTGTTGTTTGATTATTATATAGATAAGCATTATTAGACTTTATTTCGGAAAAAGTTGAGACAAATTGGAATTTGAAAGTAATCTTATTTTTGAGTAACAATAGTAGTATTAATCTTATGCTGAGACTTGTTTGGTTGACAGATATGCTGGATGAGTTGCAAGAGCATGTGGAGTCCATAGACATGGCAAATGGTAAAGCTTTTTTTTACTTCTTGTGCTTCTTATATGAGTACTTGTATTTTCTTGAAGGAAAAGTAATATTGGTCTTGTGCAGTTAATACTTGCATGTGTGGTTTTTGAAGTTGTCAATGGGAGATTGTTTTGAATGTTAAAATTGTTGTTTAGTTGTTTTATGTTTGGTAGCAGCTTCTGTATTATGCACTGCATTATGAAGAAACTTTGACCTTTGAACAACTTGGGTTTAATAATAACATGGTTTAATTTTTGTGTCATGCACATAACTCTTGACTAATTAACAAATGAGGTTAGTTTTAATGTAATTACAATCAATTAACAAATAAGGTTCACTGGTTTGGGATTCGTGTCACAAGCCCCACATTGGGAAGGTTTGCTTCCGAGAGGGGCCTTATAAATTCTTGACTCTCCAACTTTAATGCTAGGTTTTTTGGGTGTGTTTCTCCCAAGGACCTGTGGTTGTTACACTTTGTCGGTTAAAAAATATTTTCAGATTATCATGGTAGACATATGCTCTTTTGCGAGATGAGATCACTCTCTCTTTCCGCTAGGCTAGTGAATGCATTTTCCTGGATATTTTAAATCTTTCTTCTCATGATCTTGTGTCACCATATGATAGGGTTGGTTGACAAAGATCTCATAGATTGTTCTCTTGTCAGTCCAAAAATGTAGCTTCTTGTTTTATTTTATTTTTGTGAGTCAGATTACTTGCTTTGTGTCGGAGGAGGGAGATAGTCTGAAAAATTGTAGCATCAGATTTTAGATTACTGGTAGTTAATGCATATACTCTTTTATTTTGTCCAAAGCAATGTGCCTGAACTATTTCCTCATCTTTATATGTGTCCTAGATCTTGACTCAATTGGTGGTTTGGTTCCGCTGCTTGGTTACCTTAAAAATCCTCATGCAAATATTCGAGCCAAGGCTGCTGATGTTGTTACCACGATAGTCCAGAATAACCCACAAAGTCAGGAATGGGTTATGAAAGCAAATGGTTTTGAGCCTCTTATTTCTAATTTTAGTTCTGATCCTGATGTGAAAGTTCGAACTAAGGCACTTGGTGCTATATCCTGTAAGTGTTCTTGGTGGTTTTGTGGCATATTTATTTTGTTTGATTTTGAAACGGTTTTTTGACTGGTTTTTCTCTGGGACTTTTCAGCATTAATTCATCACAATAAAAATGGTGTCGCTGCATTTCTGCTTGCAAATGGTTACGCACCATTAAAAGAAGCACTATCATCTGAGAATGCGAGGTTTCAAAGGTAATAAGGGATACTTAACATCTGCAAATACTGATTTACTGATTTTTACAATATGAAGCTGATATTTTCTATTTAAGGATTTGAAGATAATTTCTTGTTTTGCCCTTTGTGTGGAATTATATTTTTATGATTTATACCCTCCATTCTTTATTTATTATGGGCTCTAATGTTGTCTTGCCATGTATCAGGAAAGCTCTGAACTTGATCCATTACCTATTGCATGAGAATAGTTCACACATCAGTATACTGCAAGAGCTAGGATTTCCTCGTTTGATGATGCACCTTGCCTCCAGTGAAGATGCAGATGTCAGGGAAGCTGCTCTTCGATGCCTTCTTGAGCTGGCTCGCAACGATAAATATGGTGCTGCTAGATTATTAGGCGAAGATGATGATAAAATGAAGCAACTTCTTCAAGAACGGGTAAGTGGTATTGGTTCGATGTCAGCCGAGGACCTTGGGGCAGCCAAGGAAGAAAGGCATCTTGTGGAATCTCTGTGGCGTACATGCTTTAATGAGCCATCTTCACTTGGAGAGAAAGGTCTTCTTGTCCTTCCTGGGGAAGATGCACCCCCACCAGATGTTGCTAGCCAGCATTTTGAGCCTCCTCTTAGGGCATGGGCTGCAAATCCAAATTCAAGTAAAGATTCTGGTAGTGAGAAGAGAGAGGCCCCTTTGCTTTTAGGGCCTGGACCTTCACCTGCAGCCCCTAATGATCAAGATAGTTCAAGTAGATAAAAATGTTGTTTTGTTCCCTGTCTGAATACTCTTATACAGTCCTATAATGAACTTTGTAATCTCTCTCTTTATCCGTTAGTTTGGTTTTTTCTCGAATTTTCCAGAAATCCCGGATGTATTACTAATTTTTGCATTCCATTAATACATATAGTTTTAAGCTTCATGAGAAGGATTTGCTGGAAGTTTTTAACTTGAGTAGTTATTTGAGAATACATAACCGCAATGGATTAACCTGCCAGAATGTGCGATTCATGGATAGGATTGAGGTAAATTTACGTATTTAAAACTTTGGTATATTAATTTTTCTGGGTTAATTTTTCAGACTTCGTTTTTTGAATCTTGTAGCGGGATGGATGACTTGCTTTTGACCATGCTGTTCAGATAGATCAGTTAGGTTGTAGACAATTTCTGATTTTCATGCCTTTGAAGCAAATTTTCATTTACATGTATGCAGTGAGCAGCTGACTTTAGTCCTAATTAATGAAATTGAGCTTTGTTTTTATTTCATTGCGAATTTATTGGATGCCCAGTAGTAGGGACAATAAACTTGAGCAGATTATATGGCAGTACTTGTATAATTCTTCAATTTCGTTAATGTCTTGTACTTTACTGTATGCCCAACTTTTTGCCATTTTGAGAATATTGTTCCTGCTAGCATTTTTAGACGTATGTTTATTGAAAACCTTCTCTCTTGTACAAAAAACTTGGCCAACAGAGGGAACAATAAAATTACTGATAGAATAAAACGCCAGAAGAGAAGCCTTCTTCACTAATGATATGGACAAATTTGCAGATCTCTGACAGAAGCTTCAACTTCATTCTGCAAGAAATACTTGCAGCTACATCTATATTAGGTTAGTGGAGGACAGAATGTGATAACATACCGTGAAGCCCTACATCTATTAAGGCTACTAGAATCATCATATGCATAACTATAAGCCTTAGGGCATATGGCCTTAAAAAGATGAGCAAATAAAGTAGGCTTGCAAGTATTGGGATCTGCATAATTCCCTGTGCAGCAATACTTTGCTGATTGCATAGCCAAACAAGCACTCTTACACCCTACAATCTTTCCATTTTTCTTCACTTCCAAAGCTGATGGGCAGCAAATATTCAAGTCCACCTCACAAGATGCCACCCCACACCCAATCCCACCTCCCACAGGCTTCATGGACACAGGCAGGTTGAAGCCATCCACCAAGCTCACATCATAGAAGTGCAATGGCGAAGAAGATGATCCAAGTGTCATTTCCACCACCGTAGCCGGTGGCTCCCCTCCCCTCCCGCCACACTGAAGCTTCCCGAAGCAATCACCGGTGGCACACGAGCCTTCTCCATTGCTGTCAAAGCTACAATCCTGCCTTCCCCAGATTCTTCCTGACCATTTCTCTGGTACATCAAATACTACTTCTTCTCCTATCCCAAGATGGAAACCTCCATATTTTGGAGTTTCATGTCCTGCACTTCCTTGTATTCCTGGCCATACATTTTCTACACAATTGTTTACTATGATCAGCTGAGCCCCATCTGCAGTAACCAACAAGAAAGACGGTTAGTTGATAAAATATTCCACAGGCTCAAAAATGATCTATTTTTTTAAATTGCTTTTGTTATGATGTTGTCATCATATTTCATTTAGTGTCTCAAAAGAGTGAAATTTAAAGCTTTCTTGATCTAAGACTATATAAATCATTTATGTAGCTGTTTGAATTATGGAATTGACCATGACTCAGTTTGGTACTAAAGACATGAAAGAACCAAGAAGTTAGAAGAGAATATGCAGTAATAGTTGTTGAATTACCAACAATGGAGAAAAGGACAGACAAATAGAAGAGAGGCAGCAATAGAAGGGAGCAAGTTATTGCCATTGTTATGTTAGTAGAGAAGGTGGTGCTAAGTGTTAACTATATAGTTGGGTGGCAAGTACTGTCTCTTAAAACACAAAAAAAGGGAGTTTGTGATTTCCTCTGAAGTCTTCTTGTCACTCTCATTGATCTTTTTCACTTTATTTTTCTCCACTTGCTGCAACTTTCTCTTTCAAGATAAGGAATATATGCATTGCCTCCTTCCTGAGGCTTATCTTTTACATAATTGGTTAATTAAACCTTTAGAATATACTCCCTCCGTTCCTAAATATAAGATCACTTTGGGGAAGTAGATAAGTTCCTAAATATAAGATCACTTCCTATTTTATCTCAAGTTTTGCCCAAACTACCCTTATACTCCCTCTTTTCATTGAATACCCCTCCTCCTTTTAAAGTTAAGTAATTGAGGGGATTTTGGGAAGATCATGTAACTTTATTGTCTTCCTTAATCTCCCCAAATTAACTAAAGTGATCTTATATTTAGGAACGGAGGGAGTAATAGTTTTATTAATTGAAACACCATCACACTTCTTTTTTACATATGAAGTTTTGAAAAAGAAAAGGGAATATTAACAATGCCATGTGATTCATACGCACTTCGATTAAATTAGGCAATGTCTTTCAACAAAAACTAACGAATTTGAAGATTGTGATATGGACTTAGGAGAATTGAATTGATGGCCATGAAGTTTAAGGTTAAAATAAAGTCTTTTTTTCCACGTATTACGTATTTCTATGTTATTATATATATTCATCAGTGTTTGGAGTTACTATTAGCTGACTAATTCAATTCGTGGGAATGTAAGCTTACAAAGGGAGAACCTTGTTACATTCAACCAATTATCATGATGGTATGCCTATGACTCGAATTTGAGACAACTGATTAAGTTGAAATAATCTAAAAGCAATTGATTTATGATTTTGATGGTTAAATCTAAATATTTATACATCAATATCTAAATATTTATACATCAATAGCTTAAATCTAAGTATCTAACACACTCTTGTTACTTTTGTTTTTTTAGATGCTAAATAACATCTAAGTGTTTAAGATTTGATAAATACATAGTTATAAGGGTAAAAGACTACTATTATTTTTCAAGACAAATTAAATCATCAGGAGTACAATAATTTTATCACGTAACGGTATAAACTTTTACTGTATATAGGTAATAACCATACGGCAACTTTGTATGAGGATTGATAATAGCAATATGCGGTGGCATGCCCAAATACAAAAGAATATTTGTACGAGGAGATTATCTATGCACTTTGTCTGATTTCTTTGAGGCTTGTGGCATAAGATTTAGACCTCATATGTTTGTGACTCGTATTGTGGAACTACAAGTGTAAAGAAAAAAGGGCAAAAGTCTACTTAGCTGCTGTAGGAATCATGTTTACATAAAATAGTTATAGCACAGATCAAAAGAGATATGTTTAGCGTTTAAGAATACTTTTTTTCCATGAGTTAAGGGTTTACGAATAAGAATGAGATTTTCATAAAAAAAAAAAAGGAATGAGAATGAGAATGAGAATAAAATATCAGTTAGAGCAACACATACATACTATGACCAAACCATTACGTTTCAAGGCTATTAATTTATTTAAGATAATGAATGAGTTATGGGAAGTAACAGAGAGGGACTCTGATCCCCAAGTCCCAACTCCCAACATTGCTTAGTGGGTTTATATACTTTCAATTTATTTTTAATTTGAAAGCCAAGTGCTGGACTCATATTAGAACACAATCATTCCTGGGCCAACTATTGGGTCGTGCGGTGTTTTACTTAGACCCAGTCCTGAATATGAACTTGGATCTACGCTTTAAACTTTGAAGTGCTCCGATCTCAGTTAACAGAAGATAAAGATGAAATCTGTTTTCTTTTCCATCAAGAATAAGGATGAAATTAGCCCATAATTATTTCACAAATAGAAGTTGTTTCGGTAATCTTGATGGTATTTTGGTAACAAATGGCGTGACTAGCTAGCTAATGGAAGTGTGTGGCAGAAACTTTTAAGAGAATAATTCCATATTCCATGGGTATTGATAGCACAGAGATTCACTGGATGACTTTGTTGAACAACAACGATTACCATCTTTTGATATAATAATAAAAGTAACAATCTCGTCATAAGATGAAGAATTTTTCTGATGTAACTGTTGAAAGGATGATCTTGAGTTAGTTCTCTATAAATTACTCCCAATTACTCTCCAGTTACTAATTATAGAGCCACTTTAATGTTTTTTAATAAAAAAGTTCACAAAATTAATCATTACAAAATAGTCTATAATTATTTTTCTCCTAAAAAATAATTTATTCTACTTATATAGATTAACCTATAATCCGATTACATATGACGTATGCTATAATTTAATAGTCTAATTTGCGTCTTTAAATAAAAAACAAAGTCAAAGGAAAATTCTATTTAGGACCGGACAAAGTATATGGTATAAGCTAAACGAAACATCATTGTTCTAATTAATGAGAGTATTGAAAATTGGAGATTACATGAATGATTAGAAACACCTGGTATATTTCTCATTGTGAGAAGGAAAAACTTTATTTATATGGGCAGTGCTCCTATCACTTGAATCCAAATAATTTGGTAACCCCTGGCCTGTATTTCTTTTTTATCCTTTTGTACGTACTTTTCCTTCATCTAATGACTAAACATTATAAAAAAAATGGCCCACAAATCTCCTTAACTATATCTCATATTCCTATTATTAAGCTCACAATATCTTTCTATTATTACATTCTTTTTTCTTATAATTTCTTAATTATTAGATTTAATGTACCTGTAAGATAATGGAAAATGAGGAGAAATAGAATAAAAAAAATGCAGGGGTTCTAGATCGCGAACCCGAACGAAACACCCTAATAATAGAGTTGGATTTCGGTATTCATTATAGTGATGAAATTTGTACTGTTTATATTTTAAAGTTTTTAATATACAATCCGTTCATTTATTAGTTGCAGGATAGTACTTGTTTTTTTCTTAAATAAATGTTAAGTTCAGTATGGAACCAAATAAGAGCACCCTTTGATTACCATTTTGCAAACAAAGAAGAAAATCGATTAGATCAGAGAATCCGGTCGAGAAGCCTTGTTATTTAATGTACTGCACCTCTCAGGCATGTTTAATATGTGCAGTCCATGTTTTGTTGCTTACAATATTGGCGGTGGGGCGAATTTGTGTGTCTTTAATTTAAGAGCACCCGCAAAGCCATAATGCGCCATCTAGCAGAAAATAATTGGGAATCGGGGCCAATGAGACTGAAATTGCAGTGCTGACTACTGCTGAGTGCTCAACTTTTTCATTAATATAATCAGTGGTCCAAGAGGCTTATTTCAGCCTTACATTTATATAAGTGGATATGCATTACCGTCGTGGCCCGTGGGGTTGCAACTTGTAACAATATTTAATTTGTTAAGGCTGCAGGACTTGCATGTGAGTGGTAAAAGAGTACTTCAATATACATACATGGTGGACACTAGCCTATGCACAATTTACTGATTTATCCTAACACTAGCCATAAAAAAAGAAGAATCAAAATGATATATAAAAATAACGAAAATATTTGGGTGGAAAGCAAAATGTGGGAGATAAGGAAGAGCAATAAGTTGCACTGCAACGGGGTCAAACGGGGTCAATTCCTTTTAGTGTATATAATCTTTTAAGCTTGCGTTCTAATGTGCATAAGATAAATAAAGGTAACTTATGAATTTACTATTTTCTCAGTTTAAAACAAATTAGATATTTGGAAATGGTTATACAAACCGTACGTGGAAAATGTTTGTGGATTGTGGAGAAGCCATCGTAGAGATGAACACCACACCATAATACTCGCTAGTATAATTAAAACGAGACCGAACCCACTTCCTTAATTTTTCCTTCTTTTTTTATGAAATTAGTTTTTTCCTTTTGTGGTGACTCAAATGGCTACATCATGTCACATAAGTTATGCTTGCGCATGTTATCAAACTATCGGATTTATAACCTCATATAGACAACTAATCACCCATATATATTCCTTTAAAGTCCTTTTAATTAACTTTTTTTATTGGTACATGTGAATTTCGATTTTTGTTACTCTCATCTGCATCAAATGTGTGCCCTTTTTCTTAATCAGTTGCCTTCTTTTAAATGAGATGGATCATGAAGTATTGGATATCATCAATTGCCTATTTATTTAGGAATAATTAATTACAACCACATTTTTTCAATACTATTTTCTTATAAAGCTATAATACCCCTTCATTCTTCTTAAAAGTAACATTTAGTTCCTTTCAACTTTAATTTAAATAATCTAAATGTAAAACATTTTATCCTACCATATTTACTTGCAAACTAATATAATTTAATTTATGAATTGATAGATAATATTTTTTAAAAAAACAATGAAAAGATGCGTTTGGTTATAGCGAGTGCTCACCTAGGTCTCTACTGTCTATATATATATATATATATATATATATATATATATATATAATCCTACTGGTTCCTACGGTGTCAATTGAGATACTTATATATGAAAAATTATTCAAACATTATGAATATAAACTAACCTACTTATCAACATGACCAATTTTTGTTGATAACTGCTATATAATCTGTTACAAATGAATACTTTAATCTAGAAAAATGATGTCACATATAATATAATCAAATAATTTATTTAGCTTATATGATCTTCTTCAAATTAGGTAAAAAATCTTACATTATAAATTAAAAGAGCAGTGACTATTAATTTATTATTTAAAGCGTGTAATGTCACACATGAAATATTTAAAAAATTGCCAATGCTTTTCTTTCGGTCAAAATTTAACAAAATTATCTTACATAAGTCCCAAAAACTATACTTATTATATCCTTAATATAAATTCTAGATTTGACTCATTTTTAGAAAGAGTACAAAAGCTAAACAAGTTATTTACTCTATTCAAAAAAGTCAATTAAAATTATAACCACCAAGCGTTTGGATATATTCGTTGTGTGAGTTGTTCTAACTTAACCAGTGGTCTCAAGTTCGAGCACTGAGTATGCAGTCACTGTTATAATTACTTGCAATTAGCGAGGTTTGTCCCATTTTGGGAATTTATATTCATATAAATCATATTAGTCAGTTGCTAATAGAAATGGATACTGATGGATAAATTAAAAAAAGTACATATCCTATCCTTAATATAAAATATAGAATTGACTCATTTTTAGAAAGATTAAAAAAAAGTTAAACAAGTTATTTAATCTCTCCAAAAATTTAAACAAATCTTATATCAAGAATGACAGTGAGTAGATATATAATGTCAAAAGAATAATATTATAATGGTTAAGGTGCAAATTCACCCCGCGAAAGTGTCAAAAGAATCTCATATATTCAGCTAGCAAGTATTAGCAAGTACTATTCTGTAATGTAATGCAATGCAACCCTAGAATAGTATCCAAACACAACAAGTTCTCATGTGTTAACTAAGAATTCGAAGTTACGTAAAGCTACGTCCAAACCTACATCGTAGTTTACGTTTGGGTAATAATTACACTATTATATTGAGCTATTTTACTTATGCCGTGAAAACATGTTTTTCTGACAATTTTAAGGTGGATTTACACTTAATCCAAAAAAAAAGTCAACTATATCTTACAAAAATAGTTATCCCCTCTAATTCTTAGGTGAACCTGGTGCACCAACACATTTGTGGTCTGACCACTAAAAACTTGACACGTCAATTAAAATGAATTCTAATCATCCTGCTGATGTGGCATAATATTAAATTAAAAACTTCTCTAAAATAAAATTAGAATTTCCCCATCTTCTCCACTCCATCCCTTTTCATTGGAAAAAAAAAACTAATCCCTACATGTTCATCAAAGTGAACCCAGTCTCCTCCCAAATATTCATATCTTTAGTTGATTTCTCCTTCTCCTTGTTCATGTTCTTCATGTTCGTACAGTATAACCCAGTCTCCCCCCAATTCCCCAGTCTCCCCCCAATTCTTCATGTTCGTACAGTAAATGCCCCCCCCAAATCTCTGATTCATGTTCGTACAGTAAATCCCCCCCCAAAAATCTGATTCATGTTCGTACAGTAAATCCCCCCCCCAAAATCTGATTCATGTTCGTACAGTATTCTCCTTCTCCTCCGTTGATTTCTCCTTCTTCGTTGATTCATATCCCTACATGTTCAACCGTTTTTTAAATGAAAAACATGAAGAAGAAGAAGGAGATCTGCAATACTGTAGGAACATGAAGAAGGAGAAGGAGAAGGAGAAATTAATGAAGGATATGAATCAGATTTGGGAGGAGACTGGGTTCACTTTGATGAACATGTAGGGATTAGTTTTTTTTTTCCAATGAAAAGGGATGGAGTGGAGAAGATGGGGAAATTCTAATTTTATTTTAGAGAAGTTTTTAATTTAATATTATGCCACATCAGCAGGATGATTAGGATTCATTTTAATTGACGTGTCAAGTTTTTAGTGGTCAGACCACAAATGTGTTGGTGCACCAGGTTCACCTAAGAATTTCTCTGATTTTTGCACATTTTTTATACATTTTTGGCTAACATTGACAAACGGTGTTACATGGTTATATGAAATAATGCATCTGTCAACATTTTATTGGTGAACTGGACAAATGAGACCTAATTGATTGAATCTAAGTTTTTTCTTTTATTTTATCCTATTTATAGGGTATTCTACTAAATTTTATGTGTTATGTACTTTTCAACCATTGGTCTATCATGTAGTATTAACTTTGTTTCTAGGGAAAATTAATTTGAGATCCCCCACAAGGGACTTAATACTAGAAAAGTCCCAAAAGTTGGGAAAATTAATGTAGGGTCCCAAGGGACCTCACTTTAATATACTTGAAAAGTGAATAGACAGTTTTTCCCCTAGCCTAATAACACTTGTCACATGTGCCCAGTAACTAGTCAAGGTTTGCCCAAAGAGTTGTCAAGCGTGCCCAGTAAATTGTCATTTTGCCCTGCCCAGTAAGTTGTTACACCTTGACAAGTTATTGGGTACATGTGACAAGTGTTAATAGGTTAGGGGCAAAATTGTCTTTTCACTTTTCAAATATATTAAAGTGAGGTCCCTTGGGACCCTACATTAATTTTCCCAACTTTTAGGATTTTTCTAGTATTAAGTCCCTTGTAGGGGACCTCAAATTAATTTTCCCTTGTTTCTATATGTTGTGTTGTATATTATGTGTAAAATTGAAAAGATGTCAACTTATATAGAAGAATTATTAGATTTTAAAGGTTTTTCCTTATTATGTAAAATATGTCAAATGTGCTTTATAAATAGAATCAGACTAGAAGGGTTTACGGTAAAGCGCACAACGTTGTTTGCATTTCCATTTGGAAGCTATATATATCTCAAGATCTGCTAATTAACGAACTATTCCCTCGAATATCTTAAATACAAAACGATTTAAGATGTTTTAATTTCTGTCTTTCAAGTATTTTAAATGAGCAGCAACACTTTTTAATAAATATAAAAAGAGAGAATATAAATCAATACATTATTGAGATTTAAATAAGGGTTAAATTCAAGGGATAAAGGTGCAAAAATACCAATATAATTGTGGTTAAGATGCAAAAATAAATGTGACTTTTTTAGAGCAAAAGTAATCATAACATTTCAAAATAGGGGTAAAAGCAAGGTTGTCAAACTCGTGAGTTTAAGTAAACTCGTGGAGATAAGGTAAACTCGGATCGGTAGACTCGAATCGTAAACTCGTAAGAGTTTACATTTATCATAAAACATATATTTATTTTATATAATTAAATAAGAATACAAAAAATAATAATAAATTGACTTGAATTTATTTTAAATACAGTTAGTATATTTAAATATATCAATATTCATATTATATAAACTTCAATAGATAAATTTCTATGAAATCCATATTTAAATTCATTAAATTTTGTCAATTAAAAATAATTAAAAAGAGTTTATTAGCAAGCTAACACAATTTTCTGTAAGGTAGAAACGTAAAAACGGTGAATCCACAATGTAAACACGTAAGTTTCTACCAAAATTTCAAAGACTGAAAATTTAGGTGACTCGTGACACGTTTTGTTTAAGTAGTGTCGTAAATATGGTAAAATCGGAGAGTTAACTCACGAGTTTGACAACAAAAGGTAAAAGTACTCATCCCCTTTTTTGATTTTGTTATAGTTACTTTTGCCCCAAAAAAATCATATTGGGTATTTTTGCATCTTAACCATGATCACATGAGTATTTTTGCATCTAACCCTATATTAAAAATAATTAAATTTTATAACAACATAATGATTTTAATTGTTTTATTCTTTATATGTGAATGAGTTAAAGTTAAAATTAAGTAAGACTTTTGAAATTAAAAACTCCCTTTAGCCGAAATTTACCTTGCCTATAAACTATACCATCTATTACAATTATTGCATCTAAGGTACGTTTAAATTAAATGGCCTGTTTCACTTGCTTAATGATCTTGACAGAAAATATTAAAGTGATTCTATCATATTTAGGACTAGAGGAAACATATGCTCGATATTATTGTAGAGCCCGGGTAGAAGTCCCGTTGGATAAGAATTTATTGCATCCTTAATCAGGGAGTAATACATATGCTTATTAATCCCTCTTGTGTGTGTGTGGCGCTATATATATCATATGTTCCAAGATAGTCAAATATAGAGTAGTACATAGGTTCAAACACTTTGGCTTACACATGACTTTTGTAGCAATTCTCATTGCTCTACTTTTCACTTTTCTGTTTTTTCTTTATGAAGTCTTCTTCCTCCATAAACAAAAGAAACTTGATCACAAACCGCCACTACCACCAGGTCCTCGCCCATTGCCACTTTTGGGAAACCTCCACATTTTGGGTAACCTCCCTCATAGAACCCTTCAGTTATTGGCCAAAACATATGGGTCCATCATGTCCCTCAAATTGGGATATGTCCCAGCCATTGTGATCTCTTCACCTCAAGCTGCCCAACTCATCTTCAAGACAAACGACATCGTTTTTGCTACTCGTCCTAGAACTCAAGCTTATGATTACCTCTCTTATGGCTTCAAAGGCACTGCGTTTGCTGAGTATGGACCATACTGGCGCCATGTCAAAAAGCTGTGCACTGTTCAGCTTCTAAGTGGCCCAAAAGTAGACATGTTTGCCCCTTTGAGGAGGGAAGAACTGTGTTTGGTCGTTAAGTCTCTCCAGAAAGCCTCATCATCAAGACAGATTGTGGACCTTAGCCAAGTTTTGCATAACCTTACAGAGGATATAGTGTTTAAAATGACATTTGGTCCTAACACTAATAAGGATGATGCCATTAATTACAAGGAGCTTGTTCAAGAGGGGATGATCCTTGCCGGTGCTTTTAACCTTGCTGATTATTTGCCTTGGCTTCGTCCTTTCGATCTTCAGGTTGGTTTAAAAGTACATACTGCTCATCCCTTACCAAATACAAAACATATTTACTTATTTTAATTAGATTAAGATATTAGTTAAGTTATTTAAATCACTTGATATTACGAAAACACCCTAAATATGCTTGTTCCTTTATTTCTACAATCAATCTCCTGTTTATCTATTATTTAGGAGCATAATTGTGGGATAACTTAGACAAAATGTTGGGAAACAAAATAAAGGATGTTTTATATTCAGAAAAAAATTCATTTTTTAAACAGAATTTTTATGTTTAAGAATGAATGGAATACTATTATACTCCCCCGGTCCTAAATATAAGACCTAATTGACTTTTTCTGAAAAATCCTTAAAAAGGAAAAATAAGTTAATTATAAATTGATTTACCTAATTTTTTCCCTTAAACTAGTTTATTTTACGTATAAACTAATGGATAAATCTAAAAATTTATCAAATATGTCAACATTTAATAACCTATTTCACAATATTAATCTCTCCAAAAAAGTCAATTAGGTCTTATATTTAGGACCGGAGGTAGTATTATACTCCCTCCGGTCCTAAATATAAGACCTAATTGACTTTTTTGAAAAATCCTAAAAAAAAGCAAAATAAATTAATTATAAATTGATTTACTTAATTTTTTCCCTTAAACTACTTTATTTTACTTATAAACTAATGGATAATCTAAAAATATATCAAATATGTCATGATTTAATAGACTATTTTGCAACTTTAACCTCTCCAAAAAAAGTCATCTAGGTCCTATATTTAGGAGCGAAGGTAGTATATATTAAAGGGTTGAGGTTAAAATTTTAAACTTTTTTTTTTTGGTCAAGTAAAATTTTGAATTGTGCTCACATTGCAAACTTACGTACACAAGCCAAGATCTTCTCGGAAATAGACAAAAAATATCTTCACCTCCCCAACGGTTTACTTGATGCATGCCTGCCACGTACTTTTCCAAATGGAGCACTTTGTGGACCTCAACACCAAAAAGTTATGCACATTAGGTTGCCATATTTAGTAAAGCTCAGGTCAGTAGTTGTGCACATTTAAGTGTTCGTGATGAGAGGACCCCTAAGTGTTCGTGATGAGAGGACCCCTTCTTATCACCTAAACAGTCCCTTCCAAAATTTATCATTCATCTTGCCAAACACATTGACTTGCTTCTCAGATATTTCTTTGTCAAATTTCTTCTCAGCCTTTTTTTTTTGGTTGAGTTCTTCTCAGCCTTTCAGGATAAGAAAATATGGTATACATAAATTGCTTAATATCACTCTTTTGGAAACCTCCACAAAACATCCATAACTTGCTTCTCAGCATTCAAGATTAAGAAAATAAAAATTACATCCAACATTTTTTCAAAACACAATTTCAATTATAAAACACACACACACACACACACACACACACAGTACCGCGTGAAAATTTGAGAAATTTTCGAGCCTTTTAAAAATCTAGCAAACTTAAGTAAAACACAAATATGGGTATTCCCAAATCAAAGGAAAGTTTCAGAGTCAGTCAAGGAAGAATCGAACACAACAGCCACCGACGGCAAAGGATGTGAGGAGGCGGAGAAGGAAAGGTTTACAGTGACATGTGCTTGAAAGACTGGAAGTTACATAACGGATGGAGGCTTGAGAAGGAACAAACTTTATAATTTTTTCCACCCCTAAACCTTTAAATTATCAAAGTGATTATTTATCTTTTATAGTTAATATTTGAAAAAAAAAATCCACTTCATGTTTTATTTAAGATAGAGTATTTCATAAAAAAATTTGTCACTTCACATTTGATATGATATATATACTGTTTTTTAGCTTAACAAGCTTTTCAAACTTCCAGGGATTAAAGAGACGCTTAAAGAAATGCCGGGAAGCAACTGATGAACTGTTGGAGAATATAATAAAGGAGCGTGAACAAACACAAGAAACAGCAAAAGAGAACTTCCAAAGTTTCATAGACATTCTTCTCTCTAAAATGCACCAACCCATAGGTTTGAATAATGATGGGAAAGAAGTGGTGGTCAATAGAACTATGGTGAAGGCTATAATAATAGACATGTTTGCTGCAGCATTGGAAGCTTCTGCTGTTGTGGTTGAGTGGGCTTTAGCAGAACTCATGAAGAATCCAAGAGTGATGAAGAAGCTCCAAGATGAGATTGAAGGTGTTGTAGGAATGAGCAGAATGGTGGAGGAGATAGACTTAGATAAGTTAATTTATTTGGATTTGGTGGTGAAAGAGACCCTGAGATTGCATCCTGCTGGATCTCTGATTCCTAGAGAAGCAAGGGAAGACGTCATAATTGATGGGTTTTACATAGAAAAGAAGACAATGGTTCTGGTGAATACGTGGGGCCTAGGTCGAGATCCTAAACTGTGGTCAGATAATGCAGAGTCATTTTATCCAGAGAGATTCGAAGATAATGAAGTTGATGTAAGAGGACAACATTTTCAACTCATACCATTTGGTTCAGGTCGGAGACAATGTCCTGGTATGCGAATGGGTCTGACCATCATTAGACTTGTGGTAGCTCAATTGGTTCATTGCTTCGATTGGGAGCTTCCTTATGGCATCAAACCTGAAGAGTTGGATATGAATGAGAAATTTGGTCTCACAATACCAAGAGCAAAACACTTGCTAGCAATACCAACTTGTCGCTTGTATGCTTAGTGAAGTGATTCGTCGTGATGAAAAAGTTATATATTTACTAACTTGGTATTTTTGTTCATTTGAAAAAGTTATTTCTGCTAGGAGAGTAAAATTAAGGGATTTAATAGAGAAGTAAAGACATGCAAGTATTAATTTGAAAATTGAAGAAAATCATAAATCCATCAAGAATGGTTTTATTTTGTGCAAAAACATTCATTCTATCATTCATATGTATAATTTCCACTAACGGCTATGAAAAATATTAAGATTCATAGATTTAGTTGTATATGTAAACCAAGTCATGAAGCGTGAATTGTAGAGATCAACAAATTAAACATTTAAGAAGGCTCGATAATTTTTTTTATAGCAAAAGAAACCTCACTATAGCCTTGTGAGAGCTGGACCCCACTTCTATCCAACATAATCATTATTGATTCCATTTCAGGAGAAATACTGGCCACTTCAGAAGACTCGAGATTTGGTTTGTAATGATTTAAATTTTTTTTTGGCCAACATAATGATTTAAATTTAAAACTTTGAATTGTAATGAGTTCATATACAAGCTTAATGATCTTGTGCTTTTATTTTGTTTTCAGGCTATATTGGGTTTTGTAAGGAGAACTTTAATTAAAATGAAGGGAAGATTCAGCCCAAGGAGCCCAACTTGACTAGAACAGAGACGCTGCAGATAGATTTTGGGGCCTAGTATACATGTTTGTTCATCTCAAATAATGGGTCCAATAAGACCCAAGTTGGGAGTGAGTTTAATTTGCATTATATGGGCCCTTGGGGAGGCATCTTAGAAGGGGATATCTGAATTCAAGCCTTATTCTACTTAACATTAATTGGTACTGGAGAAACCATTCAGACATTATATCCTTAGTCTGAGTTAATGATGAACCCCACCTAAAATTTATGCACACAAAAACAAGTATTTTGTCCTCACAATAAGCTTCAATCTTTTTAATGAGTTTGATTTTTTTTTTGACTCAAGTATACTTTTTATATTTGCATTAAACCTTGTCTAATTCATTAAATTTCTTTTAATTTTGTTTTGTTAAGGCCAGTGAGTTTTATGTATTAGAAAACAGAGAAAGTGTGTGGAAAATGCACTACTAAAAAGAGGAGCTAAAGTTGGTATGAGAAAAATTTTCCCAAATTTCAATACAAAATAATTGGCACAAATACCGGCGCTTTACTCGCCGGTATAGGCACATCAATTTCTTTTTAAAATGCCCATTAATTATATTTGCGCTTTAAACTGGTATTTGAGCTACCTATTTTTAATAAAAAAAAAAAAGTTAAATATCATTTTGGCATATAAACTATTTTCAAGACTCAATTTGGCTTACAAATAATAAAATGACTCAATCTGGCCTACAAACAAAATGAAAGGGTTATTTTGGCCTATGAGCTAATGAAAAATACTAGAATACCCTTTGATATTTAATTAATAAAAATTCTGAATATGTAGATCCCACCTTTAAAAATTGAAAACTACTCACTCACCCCTAGGCCCCACCCACCCCTCCCTCCCTCCTCCCTCCTTCCTTCCCCACCGCAGCTCAACAAAACTCAACAGCAGCCATGATTGAGATATACAAAGACACCACTGGTTTTTATTTGAAGCAAGGGAAATACACACTTGATTTATTTAGGAAGTTTGATATGCTTGACTGTGCACCTGTACCTAGGGGTGTTCAACGGGCGGGTTCGGGCCGCACGTATGTATGCCCTTACCCGTACCCGTGTAACATAAACAGGCGAGCTAAATATTGATAAATGGACAGGCCATAAACGAGCAGGTTATAAATGGGCACAGAATAAATGGGCGGGCAACAAAGTTAAATGGGCGGCCCATATAAGATAAACTCGGTATTGAGTCCAGCATTGTCGGCTACTGGACCCACCATGTTGGACACCCCAGGGTCAGCTCTCGCATTTTTCCCAGTGTTGGCAGACCCAACTCAGGTATTGTAGGGAGGCCCAAGGCTCTCTCGAGTCCACGATCTAATGCTGCAACATTCCTGGGATAAAGTCTTGTCATTGGCCCTCCGAGGGATCGAAGTCGAGACCTCTCACTTTATAGGCAATCTATATGTCTCGCTTATCATCACTTGAGCTGCACTCTCTCGTTTAAGGGTACGGGTGTGCAAATTTTTCGTTTCCCGCGTCCTATCCCATAGCTTTTTAGGGCGGAAATTCGAGTCACGAAATTTTTTGGAACGTGACAAAATTCATCTTAGGACGAGACAAGGTCATTCCAAATATATATGTTTGTACTTTTATATATTTTGAAAAAATATAAGTGTCATTTGTATCATGTATGAGTGAGTAAACGTGACATTTTTTTATGAAAAATATGATCCTAGTAATTTTTTCAGCTTATTATGTTTTATAAGATATATTGTAAAAGTAATATTGAACTAAAGTCTTTATTGATACAAACAAAAAAAATTTGATTTTTAACAAGTAGATATTTTAAATAAAAAATTCAAAAAAATTCTGGATTTTCTCGTCCCGTTTTGATCATGTCCAATTTTCGATCAGGTTGGGACAAAATTTGGGACGAGACGGGAACTCAATCCCAAACTTTTTTCGTAACAAGACACTGGATAAAGGTGTCTCGATCCCATCTCGTCCCATGAAAACCTCTATTGAAAAGATATCTTTACAGTTGCATTATTCTCTCCCATATGGAATCGGACCACCTCACGATGTATTAACTCCGATGTATAAAAGAATGGGGATTACAATTAGGTCAACCTTTTCTGCCGTTATTACTATTGACTTTCTCTTTTACAAGGGAGTAATTAAATAAGAGCCGTGTACTTTGAATAAGCCCCCGAAGATGTGTGACATTTATCTTTCTTTATTACCAGGTGGCTGAATGCTTCTGCCGCAGCCGTGAAACGTATTTAATTATGGCGTTTCGAATATTTAATTAAAAAAAATATTACTTTGACTTTTTTAGCTTGATAACTAAATTTCCTTATATTTTGTGTGGAATAAAATAATTCTATTATTCCAAAAAATAATAACGCCATACTTATATCAACTTCGTTAATTTAATGATATTATGCATGTAAAAAAGGCACATAACAACATGTAATTAGAAAATTTAACGAAATAAATATAAGGAAAATGATATCTGTATTTTCTAAAATAATAATTCTTCTAGGAACAATAAAGTTCAGTAACGTGATTAAAACACAGTTAGTTTTGTATAATAGTCACATGGACTACTGGTAGGTAAAGACCCTGTAGTTCTCAACTTTTAACTTTAAATAGATAGGTACTTCCCTCCTCCTTTTTATAATGCTGAAAATTTTGAATTGGTTTGGTATATTTTTATCGATTTTAACCCTAATATTTTATCCTAATTATTAACAGGGGAAGAGAGCACACTTAAAAAAAAATAAAGGGTGAAAGTGCAAAAATGATATTAAGTTTTACTCAAAAGTGTGTGTCTAATAATAAAGTTTTGTGAGGTGCCAAAATAGTATCAAACTTGCGGTTCAGGTGCAAATATAGTATTTTCACATAAGAGAAATAAAATTTAGATATAAAAACACTCTTATGTCTCTCGTTAAATTATTCTCTTCTTCATTATAGTGAGGGGCATAAGAGTCTTTTCATATCTATATTTTATTTCTCTTAAGTGAAAATACTATATTTACACGTGAAACCCAAGTTGGATACTCTTTTTGCACCTCGCAATACTTTAGAATTAAAAATGCTCTTATGAGCAAAATTTAGTACTACCTCCAGTTCTAAATATAGGACCTAGATGACTTTATTTTGGGAGAGGTTAATGTTGCAAAATAGTCTACTAAATCATGACATATTTGATATATTTTTTAGTTATCCATTAATTTATAAGTAAAATAAACTAGTTTAAGGGAAAAAAAATTAGGTAAATCAATTTATAATTAACTTATTTTGCTTTTTTTTTAGGATTTTTAAAAGAGTCAATTAGGTTTTATATTTAGGACCGGAGGGAGTATCATTTTTACAACTTCGCCCAAAATTAAACAGAGCAACTTTCTATGACCGTGATAAAACTGATTGATATTAAACAATATATATATATATATATATATATATATATATATATATATATATATATATATATATATATATATATATATATACACACACACATGCGGAAGCGAATGCAGACCTATAAATTGGCAATATACAATTCTAAATAAACTACATAACTTCTACTACCTAATTCCCTTTCCTGATGCTCGCGCCTGTGCATGAGTACCTGCAAAAATGTCAGTAATCGTGGGATGAGACAATTTGTCCCAGTAATCACCGCTTTACTCACTATAACAGTGAGATGTGCGGTAGTGAGGGCGTCTAAAGGGTACCACAATTTTAAAATCAATAATACATATATTCCAGATTTTCTCTCCATAAATCATTCACATTTCTCTATCACTTTCCAAACAATAACGTCAACATCTCTATCTCCAATCCGTCAGTACTACTACACCAACTCTCACACTCACCTATAGATACATCGTGCCATCCTGGAGGCATTCATTCCAGCATCCAACTTCACTATATGATTTGACACTGTGCCCCTCTCCACAATGAGGGGGCAAATTTCCCTCTCTGGCAATCCCCAGTGAGGGAACCCCAATTCTGTTTTCCATTGCAGAATGGGAACGGTTGGGCTCTCAAATGCCTTAACAACCGTAGGGGCGGTTGGGCTCTAAAATGCCTTAACAACCGTAGGTCACTTCTCTCAATAAGTTGACCTATGACCCCGATCCAATCAATCTGAAAAGGATCAGTACAAATAACTGTCGATTGGCCTATCGACAGTTATCATCGCGCGATGGTACAAATATAAATCAGTGTCATGCAATGCTCACAATATCCATATCTAACAATTTCAACCTCATCATCAATATCATGCACTTTTACCTTTTCCTTTCAATACCTCAGTCTCAACTATTTAACTCCTTCCATCTAACTAACTATCAATACCCCTAACAGAAAAATATATGAACCCCTCACATCATACCCAAAATAAAACCAATCCAGTATAACCATCCACACCAGCTAGGATAATACATATAATGTTTCAAATTTCTTTTATACGAAAATAATCGTGTTTGAAAGGCACCCGATAGCCTGTTTTGTATAAAAAAATACTCTTTTAAAGATAATATATATATATATAGAGGGTGAGAAGGGATTTTACAAAATCCCTAACTAACGTCACCCTCAATGTTATAGCAAGGTAAGTGTGATTACCTGTCGCCCTTTAGCAATTTGTTGCCTTTCCCTTTCCTTTGCCATGCCCCGAGGAAGCTATGCAAAACATATCTTTTCCTATTATTACACCATGTAATAATAGTAGGTTAATAATTATTCTAAGTCATAGATTAGCTAACGTCTCTCTCGTTCGTAATTCTACCCAAGCTCTATTCTCATATATTTTATTCTAAGGTAAACATTTTCAACCAATCAAAGTCAAAGCCAATAACCAAATTCAAATTAATGAACAAGAAGCCAAGGAACAACAAGCATACATTTCCAAATAAAACACTATAAGAATCAATAACAAATTCACCAAATACAACCATAAACAATCACACATTCACCAAATCAATACCTTATTAGGTAGAGTCAACACTACAAATAAGTTCAGATTATATTCATGTACTTCCCAAATGATTTCATTAAACAACATTTTCAAAATTTTAAACACATGTTCAGTCACAATGCACAGTAAATCGTCCCAGCCAAGTATGCAAACATTAACATATAGTTCATCTCTTTGTACATTCATACTCCAAATAACACTACCTCAAACCAGAGAAATAAGAATCTATTAGACTAGTGTAATTAAAGGTCTTGCATGATAAATCAACTTGAAACCAATTACAATCCAAGCCAAAGGCATACAGCCCCCTCTTTACTCATTATTATCCCTCTTAAATCAATCACAAAACAGCAGCTGTAACACTAATAATAGCATCCAAATAGTGGAGGAAAAGAAAGTTTCACTAATCCATCAACTCAATGACAATTGTAGCTTCAATTCAGATTTGGCTCACATGTTCAAAAAAATTATCATAGCTTGCATTTTGAAATCCTCCCATAATATTTAGAAGCATCTTTAATTAGAAGATCAGTTCAGCGCAAAGAAAGAAAGGAATAACAACTATGGAAGCTTACATTCATATATAAAGTCATTTATGGCTAATTATATATCACACTTAAATCCACATTTTAAATCCTCCTTATTCCACCAACCATCCAGCCATTGAGAAATGAAGAATGGAATTTAATATAACTCATCCTATAAGTATTTATATTAGTCACAATAGTTTATGACTGATGAACATTACTCTAAACCAAACTGAATCATACCCAAAACAAAGCCAAAGGTCCCTTCTGCCACTGAAAACAAAAAGAAACATTTCAAAGATACATGCATAAACAAAATCATCATTCACATTCGAATAACATGTTTTAGTTAGGCTTTAAAGTAAATTTTCTTTTCTTTAAATCTCCTGTTCAGTTTGTGCAGCAGAGGAGACATATAATTCCTCAACAACCCAGTTCAGCCAATAACCTATAAGAAGTAGAGAACTTTGGACACATTACATACATCAAACACACAATTTAATCACTCATGTAACACATAAATTTTCTCTATTGCACTCATGACCAACTGAACATGAAAATCAATTATGTATGCCCTTAAAATAAATCTAAACAAACACCAAAACAGTGATGAAATATCAGTCAGCCCAAACAATGCACACAAAGAATAGGATGAACCATAGGTTCACAATAAAATGTCATTTTACTATAAGGTATAATAAGACAATAACCATACACATGCACACTAGATAAATTAACAATTTAATCTCATATGCAACCATACAAACACTTGTCCTCACTCCACAGATCACTATCAAGCTTAGCATCACATACAAAAAGCAACAATACCATCTCTTTCCAAAATCAATTCAGCAATAGAAATATTAACATCAAGAAAACTTATCATACACCAGTAATAACATCATTTCAGCCATGACTATTACTTAAGCACATGCATTAACATTCATATCATATAAACAAATACCAAAACCAAGCTTTCAAATCAAATAAACTTAAACTTGACCAACAATAGTTCATATAACTGAATCACTTAAAGAAACTGCACAATTAAGTTTTATCTTTCATTTATTTAGTTAAAATCGCACAAAATCAAAACTCATTCGAAGCCCTAACTCTCAAATCTCGCCAAGAAATCGCAGAAAATAAAAAGACCACAAACCTAAGCTTGAACCCAACTTGTAGGTGCGCCGGGAAAGCTTCGCCGTCGCCGGAAATCGCAAGAAAAGGCCGATGCCCTAAGTGAACTAAAACAGAACCCAAAGAGAAAGGAAGAGTAGGAAATCGACTTTGAAAGGAAACCAATAGCTTGAGGGACGAAAGAAAAGGCAAAGACTTACCTTTCCCATGCCAGCCGCCGCTGCATCCGCCGGAAAAACCAAAGAACACGACGGAGCAGAGATGAAAAATAAGGAACGGGCGGGTTAGGAGAGTATTGAGACGAATGGGTGAGTGGTTTGGGGTGCAGGCGCCACCGTCGACGATTGGGGCTCACTGGAGAGGAGAGGAATCGACGGGGAGGAAGAAAGAGATGAAAGAATGACGATGGTGAAGTGTTTGAGACTCATGAGGAAGAAGGAAGGAGTTAGTGTATATTAGGGTTTCTGAGAAAATTACTAAATTGCCCTTATATCTTTATTTATTTACTTTTCATTTTAAATCTCTTTAAAAATTGTGAAATAATTTTATACACCAACGTACATATGTTTCTTAGATGGGGATGTGAAGACGCGTTTTACGTCGGTTCGGGACCCCCTCCTTTTCTTTTCTGTACGTTTCTCCCCGCTTCCCCTCATGTCTGCCGTCTAAGTAATCCAACGTTTCACACCTCTCTCACACCCTACATCCCACTCACACCATATAATTCCCCCCTCCCCCATGCTTTCCTCCTCATCAACCCCCCCCCCAAATCTCTAGCATTAATAACAAACTTTATTTTAAATAATAATATATGATATAGTAGCCTTTTTTTTGAATGTATTGCCTTATTTTATAGAATAAACATACTTTTCAAGAATTTTATCAAAAAAATGAAATTACAAACATTTGTTTATTAACAAGTGGATATGTTGTTGTTACTTGTTTGCACATATATTATTTGTTACTATCTTTTTTGTAAGCATTTGAGTCACTGTAATCCTACGCGTGTTGTAGATATAATTATCATATGTTTGAGTAAATGGTTAATTCAATTAAGTTTTTATGACCAAGATATTTTCCTTATCGGTCATAAAAAAAACGGAAACGAAATCAAACATCTATCCTACCGCTTATTGTGATGTGGTTGGTTCACTACTATCCTGAGTTGCCTTGGGTTATTTGTTGTTATTATATAATATCAATTAATTTATCAATCAATGTCTGTTAATTAATATATACTCTCAATTTTATTCTTGCATTAAAGCTGAATGCGACAACATTGATAATTTTTTTGATAAAAGTCTTGAAAAGTATGTTTATTATATAAATTAAGGCAATACATTCCAAAAAAAAAGGCTACTATATCATATATTATTTTTTAAAATAAAGTTTGTTATTAATGCTAGAGATTTGGGGGTTGATGAGGAGGAAATCATGGGGGAGGGGGGAATTATATGGTGTGAGTGAGATGTGGGGTGTGAGAGAGGCGTAAAGCATTGGATTACTTGGACGGCAGAGATGAGGGGAAGCTGAAAGAAACATACAGAAAAGAAAAGGAGGGGTCTCGAACCGATTTTACGTAGCTAGGGAATCTCGTTGCGACGAAAGCCTTGTCATGCATGACATACACAACAATCATTTTGGTTTGCGTGATAGTTTGCGTGTTATATATCCACCGTTTGGTTTTCTTTGTTATTCCTTTAGTTCATATACCTTAGATGTATAAACATTATCGATAAGGGGATAAGAACTCCATAAATATGTAAAATTGTAAAATATATTTCCCTTATTTTTCGGCCTCACATTTGCGCAATTAATTAACACCAACTGCCATCTTGGTTGGATATAATGTAAAATAATGTATAACAAGTTATACTTTTCTATACAATTCAGAAGACCATCACAAAATGGGAGTCTCAGTTACAAATTAAGCATTGAAATCTTATTCAGAAGTTATAATCATGTTCGAGTTACAATTCAAACTCCTATAGATATTTATAATGTTTGAATATACATTTATACAACTCATATTTATTATCTTAAAATGCAGCCGTGATGTCAAGCAGAAGGTCTTTTAATGGCCAACAAGGCTGCTAATAGATAAAATTATGTGTAACATATATGACTGGCATTTGACAGCATGGGGATAGTTTATTACAGAGTCAACGCTGATTAAGTTGATGGTTGTGATATTTTTGCACCATTTCAGAAAATCTATATTTAATTTTGAAACATTTCTTGACTTTTGTTAAAAGGTTGACAATAATCAGTTGACCAGGCCATGATCTTACTCCCGAAAAAAACATCATTACGTCAAGTGTCAATATGGTGGAATACTTCATTAACAGATTTACACATTAATATAATGCTCAATAGGATAATAAAATATATTAAACATTACAAAGTGTAGTTTATTAAGAAGACTTCTTATTATTCTGAAGAATTGTAGGGAATACTAAGGGAGATTTGATAAAAGGAATGCACATGTAACCAATCACAGATCTCATTTAGTTGTCAATTGCCATCAATTTATTCCATTCCTTAATTAAGTTTCCGGTGCAAACTCTCTCTCTCTCTCTCTCTCTCTCTATATATATATATATATATATATATATACACACACTCCCTCCGCTGCTTATTATAATTTATAAGTTACCAACTAGGACCAATTTCTCACATACCAAAGAATGGTAGTTAAGTGTTAAAATTCATGTTAAATTTTCCACTTTTTCCAACTTCACCTTTCATTAAATGATGCGTTTCACATTTTCAATTTTGAATCTCCATTAATAATAGGGGTAAAGTGGGAAAAAACATTTAATGTAGCGGTTAGTGATTTATATTAAAGACTAAAAATTAGAGGTAGTTGGTGAATTATAAAAAGAACCGGAGGGAGTATATATGAGCGTGTCTAACTGTCTATATATATGTGTGTGTGCATTATGTGAACCTTAGTATTGATAAAAAGACTTAGTTGAGGTTCAAGATCTTTTGCAGCCATGTTTCTGGAGAACGTAACAATATCCATGACTACTCTCCTTTTCACTTTTCTCATTCTGTACGGACTCTTGTTCATCTTTCTTCGAAAACAAAGGAAACTTCACCATCAGAAACCACCACCTCCACCAGGTCCTCAGCCTTTGCCACTCATAGGAAACCTACACATTTTGGCCAAAAGCCCTCATAGGACCCTTCAATCCTTAGCCAAAACATATGGCCCAATCATGTCCCTCAAACTAGGACAAGTTCCAGCCGTTGTAATATCTTCTCCTGAAGCTGCTGAACTTATCCTCAAAACTTACGACATGGTTTTCGCCATTCGTCCGAGAACTCAAGCGAGTGAGATACTCACAAATGGCTTCAAAGGCGCTGCATTTGCTGATTATGGCCCATATTGGCGCCATGTTAAGAAGTTGGTTTCTGTAAAACTTCTGAGTGCAAAAAATATAGAGTTTTACACCTCTATGATGAGGGAAGAGCTTGGTTTAGTGGTTAAGTCTCTTGAGAAAGCCTCATCTTCAAAACAGATCGTGGACCTTAGTGAAACAGTGCATAATCTTATGGAGGATATAGCGTTTAAAATGAACTTTGGATCTGATAGTGAAAAGGATGCTGAAATTAGTTACAGGAAGCTTGTTCGAGAGGGAATGAATCTTCTTGGGACTTTTAACGTTTCAGATTATTTGCCTTGGCTACGTCCATTTGATCTACAGGTTGGTATCATTAAAAATATATTCTCTGCACAATATTCATTTTGTATCTACTTGCTCCGGCCTTATTATAAGAACTCGAATTCTGAACCTTTTTAATGTAAAGTATAAGAACTCAACTTGATTGTCCCATAATTTAATGCATTTGTTTTCATATTTTACTCCAAATCTCTCTAATACTCATCAATTCCCCCATTATTTTTCTCTCTAAATAGTTCCATCATAAATAAAAATAATATTAAGAAAAAAGTTTATTTAAGACATATTTATGTTTTCAATTAACTTTTAACAATTTTCTTATGAAGCGCAATTCGAGGACCGAGTTCTTATAATATAAATAGGAGGAAATAATTAAAAAGAACTATAATTGTTAAAACTCTAAAAGAAAAAATATCACGAGATATCACATCAATATGAATAGATTTACTATCATTTATTCGTAACAAAACTTTGAATGGAGTTGTCTTCTACAAAAGGAAAAATAATAATCTTTTGTTCAAAATTAAAAATAGTGTTTTAATTTTTTTCGACAAATAAAATAGTGTTTTAATTTACATATATCCATGTTCTGATAATTGATTGAATACCCCTAGGCTTAAATGCCAGTTTTGGTTTGGGAAAATCAAAATCAGGTTTGGTTCGGTCCATTCATGTTCAATTTTTTTTCAATGCTTTTCAACTCTATGCTTTATTCCGTCCAAAACATTGATTGTATAGTTTCATAAGGTTTTTTTTTTCTGGATTAATAATGGTGCAAATTTCCCTTATGAGGTGTGAACACTATCATTGGTTGACATTGATGGTTGACCACGACTAAAGACCAAAACTTCTTAAAAGAATATATATATATATATATATATATATATATATATATATATATATATATATTCTTTTAAGAAGTTTTGGTCTTTATATATATATATATAAACCTAAAGCTAGTTTTACCCTATAAAAACAACTAAGATGCATGACAAATGGATTTAAACATAAAATTCGATATCCAATATTTGTAGAAAAAACAAGAACCCAATTTTATCCTCCTTGGTTTTGGAGAAGTAGCCAGGTAGGAAAATCAAAAATGATTTTCTTAGTATAAAAACTTTTAAGGATCGGAGTTTCAACTTTGGCCCCTATACACATATACATAAAATACACATTTTTTAATTAATAGCTCAAATTAGCATGTTTAGCTTAGTTAATGCCACAAAAGTGAATTTAACACCATTGAGCTCATGACACCCACATTCTGGCAAAAAAAGCTCACACCCACGTTTCTATGAAACAAATATGAAACTAAAAAATCAAACGAATGTTTTCAACATCTTGTATAATATATTTAATATTTAGATAAAATCAAGGAAAGAAGTATAGGGTTTAAAACCAAAATTTACTTGTGAGCTTAATACTGTATATGTTCAGTTTATTAAAAATGACATCGAACTCTTGTGTTACAAGGGAATCAAAAGAAAGATAAAGAAATGCATGAAAGCAGCAGATGAAATTCTGGATAAGATGATGACGGAGAGGGAGCAAGCTCAAAAGGGAGCCAAAGATGAGAACTACAA
Source organism: Mimosa pudica (assembly GCA_029929735.1). Lineage (NCBI taxonomy): Eukaryota > Viridiplantae > Streptophyta > Magnoliopsida > Fabales > Fabaceae > Mimosa > Mimosa pudica. The sequence continues at coordinate 603,440 of JAKELP010000045.1, forward strand.
AAGCTTCATAGATATATTGATCTCCCAAATGTACCAACCCATAGGTTTGGAAGATGGCAAAGAATTAGTCCTTGATCCAATTTCAGTCAAGTCTATTATAGCAGACTTGTTTTCTCCAGTAGTGGAAGGTTCTAATGTTGTGGTAGAGTGGATTTTATCAGAACTCATAAGGAATCAAAGGGTGATGAAGAAACTCCAACATGAGATTCAAAATGTAGTGGGAATGGAGAGAATGGTGGAGGAGACAGACTTGTCCAAGTTAAGTTATTTGGATTTAGTAGTGAAGGAGAGTTTCAGAATGCATCTGCAGGATCTTTTAATCCTAGAGAGGCAAGGGAAGATACCGTAATTAACGGATATTACATAAAGAAAAAGACGTTGGTGTTACTAAATTCATGGAGTATAGGTCGTGATCCTAAAACTTGGTCAGATAATGTTGACACGTTTAATCCTGAAAGATTTCTAAATAGCGATGTGGATCTAAGGGGGAATCACTTTCAACTCTTACCATTTGGTGCAGGTCGTAGAAGATGTGCTGGTATTCGAATGGCTCTAATCCTAATTAAATTTTCTGTGGCTCAATTAGTTCACTGTTTTGATTGGGAGCTTCCTAATGGTATTAAGTATGAAGATTTGGATATGGAGGAAAATTATGCATTTCCAATGCCAAGAGCTCGTCACTTGCTAGCTATACCATCTTGCCGTATACATTAATTCCAAGTGATATAATTACACGGGTGGTGTGATAGTTTCCTTCCGAATATTATGTACAATTATATAGCTTTCCTTTATAAACACGACATATTATTAAGAACATATTTTGAACTGTAAAACTAGAATATATTGGGGCTCGTGCCTTGGTTATTATTAATACAATAAGAGAAGCTAGCCGATGGTAGGTGGCCTAGCAACATGAAGAGATTCATCAACATACAAGCGAACTCGTTGACCGTTGAAATCCATGGTGACAAAAGAAGAAGGTGGGACTACTTGGATCACTACTCCTTCCATCTCTTCCTTTATTTTTTTTTCGGCTTCTTCAGCTGTTGCTCCCACTAGCTCCGGCCATCTTGTTTTTGTCGCCCTAGTTTCCCCCAATACTTGATCATAATTCCCTGTAGTTTCATGTGTGTATGTAAAAATATACATATCATGCATATATTCAAAATTTTAGTACTTCCTTCCTTAGTTCATAAATATAGGACTACTTTCAAATTTCAATTTGTTCCTAAATATAAGAAACTTTCTAATTTTTCCAAACTCTTTCCCAAATAAACCCTAATAATGTTTATCTATGATGAACAAGCAAGAGGGGTAGAGTGGAAATAATGGTATATGGTTGGAAAATAAATATTGAAGAAAAAATAGTTAATTACTTGGCAAGGGCTGGTTAGGTTGCTCTGGAGGAGGCTTTACTTCTTGATTCTCCTCTGCCATATCAAACAATTTAATGAAGATCAAGTGTTGAAGAAGATGAAGATTATGTTATATATAGATGTCAATTTGGCTTATGCACAGGCTTCGACGTTATTCCCTATAAGTTAATTAAATTGAAATATTTTTTAAAATCTTAGGATGATCAACGTTGTATAGTTATTGCCGGCACTAAATAATTTATCCTTGGAATGTGCTATGTGTACTCTATACATGAAAACTACTAATCAAGTTATGTAGGGGCGGAAAGATGAATGACTTTACTATAATCTCCTTATTAATTTATTTATGGCTTTAATAAAGATCAGACGCCTTGAATAATTCTTATTTCTAATCCCACCACAAATTTTATTAAATTTCATTTCACTCCCTCCTGTTTCGAGAGCTGGTGATAATAAAGATGATGATAATAAATTTAAGATGTACTTCTAATTTTAGTTAAGTTTTTTTTAAGTGAATTAGATTACATGCAGAAGGATGAAATCCACAATCTCTTATTCGCACAAGAGATTTTAGATCACTAGGCATAAGGTTATTGACGTTTTCATAATTCTTTGAGTTAATTATTGCATATATTAATCGCAGGATTTTTTACCAATATATACTAATCGCAGGTTGAATTCCCAAAAGTGGAGCCTCAATTTCAAGTCCCTTTTCTTGGATTCAAAGACTGCAGAGATATGTATATCCAGAGCTTAAATGATTGGAATCAATGGCATTTTATTGTAGCACTTGCACGTTCTTCACATTAGCACTCGTATCGTACCTCACATAACTTTGAATTCTGATTTATGCATCTTACTTTTTCGTATTTCAGGTACTAAAGGAGTACTCCAAGTGATTGGAGTTGATGTTGGCAAAGGTCTTGATCTACCTCTTGGAACATTCCTAAATCATTTTCGCTAAACTCTTCTAAACTCTTCGTACTTCTTTAAACACTCATCTGTTAGTTCAACATTGCAACTATACTAGGCTGTTAATGTAAACCAACTACTAGTGAGTAGTTAATTGAGTTGGTAAGTGAGCTCCACTTCATAAAGATGATAACGTGTGTTCGAATATTGGGAAACTCTCTCATTGAGAGAGGAGACCTTACCTATGTGAGCAACACCCCTATCTATCGGGTCTGAATCAGTCGGTTGTCAACAGGCGCCAGATCACCGGGCAATGTTTAACCAAAAAAAAATTATAACGTGCATTCAGTCTAAGTGGAACTTCAATAGGCAAAAGCTTACCTTTGCCTTAGACCATGTCCAATATCATACAGTATATAAGAACAAAATTATCCTTCAAACATTCAATTGAACTATTCAAGTATATTTACCAAAATAATTTCCTTTCTACTGCTTGTAAAATGCAATACATATTACATAATGTTCCATCTGTTTCTAAATGTAAGACTTATTAACTAAATTTGATAAAATTATGTAGATGAGTAAAGCTAGTTAAAATTATATAATATTACCAAAACAATCTAACCATTTGCCTTCATTCCACTCCCTCTCTTGTTTATATAGAAGAACATTAACAAGGATACTTAAGAAAGAAGTTGAAAAAAAATTAGAATAAGGCTTTTATACTTAGGAACTGCATTAAGGAATGGAAGGATTACCACCAAAGGTTCCCTCTGCAGCCATACTATGAGGTTCTAGGTACAACTGCAAGGTTATAGATTCAATATAGAGATATAGACTACAAAGTATAATATAGAAAGAGTCAACTCAGGTTTAGTCCTCACTTAGTGAGGGTGTTGGAAAAAGGAATATACTATGTGACCTTACTTATCCTTTATGCATAGAGACTTATTTGAACACACGAACTCAGAGTCCTCAGTAAATGAGCTTACCGTTTAGTTGAGCCAGCCCATCAGAGGATAATATAGATTTAGCAAAATAAATTATAGACTAGAAAGGATAATAAGGACCCTGCATACAGCTCTAAAAAATTACACATCTGCCGCTACATCAAATTAACTGGCAATGCCTTAACACAAGTTCTTGGCAAACAATGTCCTGCATAGTTTTTATTATTCACCAATATAGTAGATGTGTGCCAAAAAACTGCCTCTATCACTATAAATCTGATTGAATCCTTCAAAGTGAGGTTGGCTGTAAAATCATGCTATATGCTAATCCAACTAGAGGGTGGTTTGACTTACAAAATCCGGCTAATTCGCACATCGATGATAGGGAACTTGGAAGACGAATCTGAGATTTCTAAGGCCTCTGCCAAAGACAACCTCCGATTCTTCCAAATCGCTTCTGCCCACCTCTTCATCTTCTCTCCTTGCTCCTTTCTGTTTTCTTGGACACTAAGAACCTCAGCATATCCACCTGCAATATTGAGTTCTGGTCAAAATACAAGTCATGAAGTGCTTTAACTTCAATATTAGCATTCATTGTGGTAACCTTGAACTCCCTTAAAAGTGTCCAAACATAATATTTGGATTTAGTTTCAGGTAAAGTCTGAGGATGGCCCTAAATCATGTATACAATATCCAGACGAAAAGAGAGAGAAAGATGAGACTTAAAAATTAAGACTTTTACTTATTTATGAATTTATAATAAATCACAGTTGGAAATGTGAAATGAGCTTCACAAGATGATTATGAAGCATTAATACTTTGAAAGCATCATCGTATTCTCTTCAATAAAATGTCCCTACACTTCAACTCACAAAATTCAGAATGATTTTTATTTTCCCAGTATCTACATCATGCCAAATATCAATATATAGAAAAGAAATAGTTACACTCCTCGCAGATTGTACATAGTGCAATTCATTTTGACTCCATGTAAATGCACAGACCCAGTCTATTTATTAGTTATATCAACTTCGATAATGAACAAAAATAATAAGGGTCAACCCAGTCTTAATCCCCACTTGGTGAGGGTGCTAAGGAAGATAATATCAACTTGGATAATAAACATGTCATCAATATTCAATATACATCATAAAATCTATATGATGTCACAATTTATAAGAAAGGGTGGGGAGTGTGTGTCATATAGAGTTTATGAGAAAGGGTCCTACAAGATGCAAGAGCACTTGTCGTAGCATTCATTGTAAAACAGAGAGCTTAATTAGGACGGCCTTATTTGAACAGGATCTGTTTTGTGGCTCATACCTCTGTGTCCTTATGTTTCAAGAAGACAAGAACCACAACTTGGTTGTTGACTCATGACCAGGTAATTAGAGAGCTTAATTAAGCACTACCATTCATTTTGACTAGAACTGGAGGGGACCCCATGGTTTTGCACCAAACCAAGGATGAGTTGCAAAATTTTCACGTAAACAATGACTTTCAACACATTTTATGTTTTGTACTGGTATATTGATTTCATCATACCTCTTGCAAGGGCCACTATATCACCTCGATGCACAGAAGGCACAGCACCTACACAGATAAAGCTTACTTTTAAAATATTTACATAATAAAAGCAGGTGTCTTGTATATGATGGTATGTGGGAACCAAACTAACAATCCGTCAATATTACCTTCAGTGTCCAATGGTGGAGCCTTCAGCAATTCTATAGCTCTTCTATAGAGACCCTGTCAAAGTTTAATCACGGGATGGTTTATGAGCAATGCTGTTGATAACCTAACTAAGATAAGATTTGCTTAACACCTCAAGCAGATCTTTACTTGTCAGACTAGAAGACTCTACATATTTAATGTCTCGACAGAAATTTTCTTAAAACTACACTAGATTGAAGGTCATCCAACTTTTCATTGACAGGACAAATTTGTGTTAAAATTAAGGCAGATTGAAGCACATCTGCCTAATTTCAAAAGTGAAAATACTTGGCTTTTGAATAGTTCTTACCTCTTGAATCAAAAGAGAACTTGAACGTTCAAGCACCGCCTTTCTCCTGAACATGAGAGCTATGCAACTCAAGACAACGCCAATCTTATGATGATGAGAACCTACAATTTTTCATAACAAAAGATTAGCAATACACTTTACCATTAACAGTCTTTTAAATCATTGCTTCATAAAATTAGTACACTAGGTGTAGGTGGTCTTTAGCCTTATCAAGAGATGTAGGAAACCCAAAAGGACAGTCCAGATAGTTATCAAATAATATCTCTTGGTAATTGATATATCTTAACACTTTTCAAACACAGTTCCATGTACCCAACTTAGTGTAGGGACAAGGCATGTTAGTGTTTTTGTAAATGGATATAACAATTTAAAGAACAGAAAACTAACCAAAAGATTCCTCTGCCTTAGTCAATGCACTTGTCAATAGCTCCTCTGCATCACCAAAGTTACTGAAATATAAATAACAAGCATAAGTAATATCCCCGGACAGTCATAAAACTAAGAAAAATGTGGCAGCAGAAAAAACAAATAAGCACTATCGAACATACCCCAAATGTGATTCAAGCTGCCCCAAAGCACACATGGCCCCCAATACTAAACTCTCCGAGTTCATGTTACCAGCTGCTAAGACAAAAGGGTTCCCAAAATCCTTATTCTCTGAACTTCCATCTAAGACTTTATGATAAACCTCCTTTGCCAAAGAAAAGTTCTGTTTGGCATGTACATGTTCCCCATACGATAGAGCCACGCTTCCTATATATTAAGACATCAATTTGGGATGGATAAATGTCTAATATAGTGTCTAATGAAACACAAAATACCATTGCGTAGTATGACGTCAAGAGGACTTTGAAAGAATGCTTCAGCTGCATCACACCAGCACAAGCTAATTAGATATAAAAGGATGAGCATAATGAATATTCATACACAGTCCAACAGGATTTGGAAGTACCAGACTCAACATTGCCATGGACAAGCTCAACAAGCCCTTTTACCGCTTTAGCGCGAATATTTAGAGTCTCAAAATCTTGGTCATCACAACCTGCTTCATGTTTTCCCATGAGCTCTAAACATTTGTCTGCGAGCACTGATGATTTATCATCCTATAGGGGAGAATTTTCTTCAAATAAAATATTACAGGGAGAAATAAGTATAAATTTTGCAATGTATTAGAAACCAACCAGCCCCAACTCTAAATGAAGACCTGCCAGAGCTTCTAAGGCAGCAACTACAACAAGAATAGCATTGAATAAATCATGGGCACTACTTAAAATACATCAAATTGGAAAAGAAATCACTCTAAATTAATTACATATGAATATAAATTCACCTCTCACTCCCAGAAAAGAATTATTCGATTCTTGAACACTATGAAGCTTCTCAATTGCATCATCAAAATGACCTCTAAACAAAAAATAAGCAAAAACAAAAACTTTGATGATCTCAACAATCAATCAAACAGAAATTAAACACCCACATGGGAAAAATGTCTAACCTTTCAGACAATAAGGTAGACATAGCAAGTAACACCATTCCTCTACAGTTTTCATCAGAAAAATCATTACTTTCAGATGATATATTAGAAAGGCACTGTTCCAACACCAGTAAGCCTTGAGAATACGATTCATCTATACATAGACAGGTAAAAAACAAATGTAAACTTGAAAACTCAAAGTGGGTAGTTAAAAAAATAGGAACTTGGAGGAGATTACAAAAGGATATACCTGTTTTGTGAGACCTGGCATGTGAAAGAGCATAGTTAATCATCTGAACAGAAACTGGGTTTGCCAAAGAACTATGAGAAGCATTGTGTAATGGCCTAATAAATCGTGGGGTGGATGATATATGTGAAAAGGAGGCTAAAATGGAAGAAGAAGAAGCTTTTGAGAAGAACTTAGCAGCTAGGCGAATCATAATGGATGGATTCAGTGTTGAAATGAAATGGAAACAATGATCAGTATAGTTCAGATTATTCGAGCATATGAAAAGAAAAGAAAAGAAAAGAAAAGGAACAAAATCCAAGTACTCAAGTGATGATTTTTTTGTTCTCAAAATTAGAATAACCCAATGGGCTGGAGGGTATATCGGTCCAACCAACAAATAAAGGAAGGTGAGTCTAATTAATGAGGATAGTTTGTATAAAAGAAAAATTGAGCAACGACAATGATCATGACCAGTTTAATATATTCTACATGGGTTTCTTGTTTTGACCAGGTTTTTTCTTTCAAATTTAAAGAAAAGTTAACAAGGAAAGAGATTCATAAGAAACTTCCAATGAAACAAGTAAAAAAGTGAAATTGTTATATGACGCATATTGCACTTCTAAGCAAAGTCAAATTGATCTTGTTCTGTTGGTTAAAATCCCATCTTATTTTTTTTGCTTATTTTTCTACTTTAAAAATAAGAAACAAAATTTTTAGAATAAATCATTGAATAGATACTCAATCCACCATTTCGTTAGAGACATTTTATATATAGATGACACAATGCTACTCTTTCTATCTCGTGATTAGCAACTTGTGGTAAATTATATCTCGTGAAAGTAACATTTAAGATCGGTTTGCCAAGTTAGCTATCATCATCATGACATATTAGCTAGGAACTTTTGGTTCACAAACAACTGCCTCCTTAGCTTCTTTATAGGTAGAAGGGCTACTTTTGGGGGGTGTTATGTAATAATCCCTCTTAGTCAAATACTCCCTCCGTTCCTAAGTATAAGAGCACTTTGACTTTTTTGGAGAATCCTAAGAAAGCAAAATATGGTAATTAAAAATTGATTTTCCCAAATTTTTTCAGTAAACTAGTTTATTTGACTTATGAACTTACATATGATCTAATAATATTTAAAATATGTTATGATTAAATTGTTTATTTTGCTTTCTTAGGATTCTCCAAAAAAGTCAAAGTGCTCTTATATTTAGGAACGGAGGGAGTACTTTTTTTAGATTAAATATTGTTTGGTTATCCAGTATGTTTATTGACAATTAATTAATTTGAATTCAATGGTTTAATTGTTGTCCACATAATGCATGTGAGCCCAGTTATGTAATTAAAAAAAGAAGTACTTCTGAGCTTAGGATGGCTACTCTAGAAAAACATTTAATTAATCAATCCAAACACAATCCAATTGTTTCATACTCAGTTTAAAACAGAACTTATAATTCCATTCCATTTTCACTAAAAAAAAAAACCATATCTAATGCCTACATGTCAAACCTCACTAACGAACTAAAATTCTACAAAAAGAATGGATCAAGAATGAAATAATTAATACAATATTTCAAAAAAAAATGATGACCTTAATAATTTTGATCCATCAAAAAAGTCACCTCTAACGACGTCGTCTCTCATACATGAAAACATAACTCAATGCCACCAACACCTCCACAATAGCAACCTCCACCTTATCCAAATCAGAATAATGCAATGTTTGCAACAACAAAGTAGTCTCCTTCATCTCATACCTCTCCCCCTCCATACTCCTCTCCGACCGCCACCTCATCGTATCACGCGCCACCGGCGCCAACCACGCCATTATCTCCGCCGCCGCCTCCCTCCACCCTTCCGCCGGCGACCTCCCATCCCCTCCCTCCTCCTCCTCCCGCCACCACTTCCCCCTCACCATCTTCCTCCTCACCTCCCCCTTCACTCTCTCCGGCAACATCTCATATATCGCCTCACGCTCACTCTCCCCTACCGGCGCGTGTAAACAACGCTCCACCATCATAATCACATTTGCATACCTCAAAGTAAGCCCCTCCCCACCAACTGTCTCCGGCGCCGCCATCATCAAAACCCGGTTGTTTTTCGCCATTTCTTCGTCCTCAGACACTAATCTGATTGGTATATATTTGTTTGACTTCAATATTGGACCGGACTTGGATACACGATTATTTGTGGCTAGGCAACAATTGGTTTGGTATAGTTGTCTGTATTCTAGGAGGCAATATCCGTCGTCATCGAAATTCCGGTCATTCGTCGGAATACCGGAAATGTAGGGCTGGAAAATGGAGCAAATTCGAGTATATATGATGAAGATGATCCTTACCATGAGTTTTAAAGTTTTGTCATATGTTTGGTTCCATAGTGACACTTCCTTGTAATGTTTCACTTGGTTTCTCTTGCATGCAATTTGGTCACATAAATTTTGTACGTCCATTTTATTTTTGTAACCAAATAATGCTTTATTACAATGTCCCACCTTCGCTTCCATTTCTTCTAGACACATCATTGCTTCATGAAGCTTCCACGTGGCCACAACCAACTTCTCCATCTTCTCCACACTCTTTGTCAAACTCCTACAATTAAATTGAAGCTTCCTAGTGTTAATCATGCCAGCTTTTAGGTCAGCATAGACGAGACCAAACTGGTTGAGCCCGGGATCGGAGCATTTCCGGCCTAGCCTTGACACGGTGGCGGCGATGAGGTCGAGTTCTTCGAGGCGTTCGGCGAAGGCTAAGTTGAGGAGGAAGCATTCTTGGTTGGAGTTTAAGTATATGACACCTTTGGATTTGATAGTGTCGTTGAAGAGCTTTGAAATTTGACTTTCGGTGAGGGATTTGTAAAGAGAGACAAGGCGGCGCATGGTGTTGGCGGTATCGAAAGCAAGTATCTCTAGAGTGGTCGCCGGTGGCTTGTGGCGGAAGAAATAGTAGCGTTCAACCACCATGATTATTATATGTAACTTCTAAGGATTTAATGGCTAATATATATATACATATGTGTTTGTGTGGGCGCGTATCTATGAGATGTGTAACTAAATAAGGTCAAGACTTTCTGAAACCAACAGGACTAATCTCATACAATATAGCAAACAACTATTTGAAACTGGCCGAGATATGTGTGCTCAATAATGTTTCAAACAGTACATAGGCTAACCCCTTTTTTAATAATTGACTTAGTAGTTGTGTTTGATTTGTGAGAGCATGTTAATTTGAGGTGGATTGTAGGGTTTATATATGAAGGAGTTTTGGAGAGTGGAGAGTTATTACACTTGCGTGTGTCCAGCTTCAAGGGGAATACACGCGTTATTTGGACAGTGGAAATTCAAGAGAAATCATCAACTGATGAAGAGGAGTGACTAAACAATTATGAAAAGATAGAATGGACATATAGTGGAAACTTATGTGAATACTAATAAAAATACAGATATTTATTTGTCCTACTCTATATATATTGATTTTTCATTTGCTCAACCTTTGACTGTGCGCTTTTTTCTTACTTTTTTCTCACCTATTTATAGGGATTATTAATTAATCGGAGCGGACCAAGAAAGGATGAGGAAAGTGAGCACTCTTAGCTTATTGTTAACTTCTTTCTAATTTGGCGGAGCATAAAGATCACACACACACACAACCATATATAAACTCTACATATTATAAGAGAAAAATATGTTAATGTAACTCTTCTTTTGTTTTACTTTAATTGCATAGATCTCTTCTATATATATTTGAAAGCATATACTTTATTCCACATTAGTTACTAACATCTTAAAAAATATTCTAAAAGATTCTACCACTATCTTATAAATAAAATGAGTATTAACAAAAATTTTAATTGCTAACTCAAATCTCTGATCATAATAAAATCCCTAATCTATCTTTTGACTATTTGCGCACGTTAGAGAAAACAGAAGCAGCTGTCAAAGACCGATAGAATTAGAATACACACAGAGCAACCGAGAATATAGGTGTAATTTCCAGGCAAAGGAGAATTAAAAAGCCAATGTATGTGTGTGTAAAGAAGAGTGTTTCATCAATGAGTAGTTCATTGGTTGAGCTGGTTTGTAATTTGCCTCCGTAAGGATGAGAATATGTGTTTGAATCCCAGGAAGCACTCTTCTTAGGAGATGTGACAACTCTGCCTATATAGGCAACACTACTAATCCTCGAGTTTGGATTTGATGGGTGATATAGCTAGGCGCCGAATTATGGGCGATTTTTAAAAAACAAAGAATGGTGTTTTGATGGAAAAAAAGTCAATAGAGTAGTCATCGCATCATAAATATAAGATCACTTAGATTTGACTATTTTTAATGGAATTTAATAGAGCAAATTAGACAACTAATAAATTATACGGCTAAAGTTCAAAATACCTTTATAAATGTGATAAAAGTGCACCCAATATCATGTAATTTTTTTGGGAGCAAAAGTAACGATGACATTTTAAAACTGGGATAAAAGTACCAACGATTTTTGAAAATATCATGACTAATTTTGCTCCAAAAAATTAAATGGTGTTGGGTGCACCTTAGTGACAATCACATGAAAATTTTTGCACATTTTCCCTAAATTACATTATGTATCGCATGTACTCAAATTATATATATGTTAGTTTATAATTAGAATAAATTAGTTTTGATTAAAAAAGATAACTATAGACAATTCAAAATGATTAACTTTTACATCTTTAATTTATCTAAGAAAGTCAAAATGAATGATCTTATAATTAAGATTGAAGAGAGAATTTCAAATAATGGCAATTGTACTATTGAGGTTAATGAGTCAAACCCAAAAATCAAAAGTGAGGTTTGTAGTTGTACCAACAGATGTTTGACACCCCCCCCCCAAAAAAAAAAAACTACACAGGAAATTAAGAATTAAGACTTCAATTCTTACCGAAAGGAATACTTCGTATTAATATGAGGATAATCTTAAATAGGAGAGATTTGTGTTCAATAAAAAAATATTTATCTAACAACATGACATATATATAATTAAATTATACTAGATAAGATATACATGACCATCGTTATTGATCTATATTACACTGTATTAACAATAATTTTTCGTTCCTTTTCATATGTCAAAACCGCAATTATAGTTTTAAGGGGATGATCGACATCTGACACGCTTTCTTGTGAAAATGGAAATATATATTGTATACCTAAAAATTATATGCATTTATTAATGTATAATATTAAGTCAAACGATGAGGGGGGAAGATTAGCTGTATTGGAATACTTTTACCCTCTAAACTCTCTAACGACATGAATAAATAATATGTTTTTTTATATGAAGATTAATGTATAATATGAAGATTAGATGTAATATATTACAAAATATTATTATAATGTTTTTTTATCACATGAATAAATAATTTCAATTTCTTAAGTTTTGATATTGATTTTTTTATGAATATTTTAAATAATATGGATTTTGTACACTTGTATTAAAAGAAATTAGTCATAAAAGATTTTAACAATAGTTTAATAATATATTGCATATAAACCATTCGTGATCTTGATCCAATTGGATATAAGATTATAAGAAAAACGATTATGAGAGAAATATAACCCTCTTATTTCATTTATATATTATAAATATGATCAGATAGGAGGGGTCTACGATGTGTTTTATACTACTTCAAAGTTCCAGTTCTTGATAATTCCTAGTTCATACATATAAGATTAAGTTAATTCGTTTGAAGATATCGAAAAAGTTAAATAAATCATTTGATTTTAATATATATCGTACCTGTCAAAATATATATACCAATTTACAAGTAAAATAAAATATCTTGAATAGAAAGGATAAATGCAAATATTTTAAAGTAAGCTGTTCAATTTATGTACGTGAATAAACTTAATCTTATATATATTAAAATTGACATGGAGCATAAGATTTAATTTTTAGTGTAGTAGTATAAATCTTATGTTAATTTCGACAAAAAAAATCTTATGTTAATGATTTGAGGCAGGTGTGACTGAGTCAAACCAAAAACTCATCCCATTCAGCTTTTGTTGCTTCTACTAGTAGGCTTCTCTTCGAACTGTCCCCGTGTCCAAGCAACACGTACGTTCACATTAATTCTGATCGTACAAAAGTGTGAACACGAGAATGTCAGAACCTGCCCACTAGCAATGATTTCTGCGGTGACCTTGACTTTAGTCCCACTACTTATGACCATCTGAAATTAAACTACCTATTTTATATAATATACTCCTATATCATTCACAAGTTTTGATCAGAAATTTTCTATTTTAGATAATATATCAATGTATATCCACGAATCAACCATGATTTGTAATTTTCCTTCACGATATATACAATCATAACTGATACATCTAGATATATTCAGCTTTATAATAATTCACGTATATATAGTCACGGACCTTATGATTTTCTTTATATATATATATATATATATATATATATATATATATATATATAATATTTAAAAAAAACAAAAAAAATTTTTTTCTTAATTTTCATTCTAAAATTTACATGCTGCTGATAATTCTCTTTGAATTAGCTTTGTACAATATGGAAAATGCTATTAAAACGTATGATGCTAATATTTAGCCACGGAATCACTATTAAAATTTAGTGAATAAAAATTAAATTATCAATCAAGTGAATCTAGTGGTTTTAACAAAAAAAAATTAGCAATGAAGTTTTTAAAATTAAGAAATCAAAACTGATGTTTGATACAAACATATAGGCTACAAGTATTTTTTAACTGGAAAATAACGGTTAAGCTAAATTGTTATGTTCGTGTTAATCATCTCATTTCTCCTTTTTTGTGACACAAAATTCACAACTAATCTACTCCCTTTTGTCCCTAATATAAGGGTCAGCTGCCAAAATACGCTTATTAAGAAAACATGTGATTGTTAGTTGGGTGTCTGGAGTTTATACTTCTTTTCCAATATTGCTCATATTTATTATGATGCTTTTAAGAGAGAGAAATACATAAGTATTAATAAATACTACCTCCGGTCCCTAATGTAAGAGCTAGCCGCCAAAAAAACGCTTCTTAAGAAAACATGTGAATGTTAGTTGGTGGTCTGGAGTTAATGCTTCTTTTCCAAAATTGTCCATATTTATTATGGTACTTTTAAGAGAGAGAAATACATAACCATTAATAAATATGAAAGAGAGTTAAGGGTAAAGTAGGAAAAAATGCATTAAATGAGGAGAGAAAGTGGGGTGAGCTCTTACATTAGGGACCAAAACCATTCAAATTTTGGGCTCTTACATTAGGGACCGGAGGGAGTATGAAAGAGAGTTGGGGGAAAGTAGGAAAAACACATTAAATGAGGAGAGAATGTGAGATAAACTCTTATATTAGAGACCAAAATTATTTAAATTTTGGCTCTTATATTAGAGACCGGAGGGAGTATTTAACTAATTTGGATCACAACAAGGTATGCCTACAATTTTAAGAACTTTGCTACCTCCAAGTAATTATTGTTGTTGCATATCGATAGCTCAAACTTGAAATCACTAGTTAAATTAAAATAATATAAAGACATCTAATCTAAGCGATTGATGGTCAAAATAAATAAATACTAGTTTTAAATGTGGTGTTACCTTCCGTAGAATAAAGCAGGTCATATTGCGATGTATCGAGGATTAGCTACGTACTCACGTTTTTGGTTTTCTTCTTAAATAATTTAGAATTTTAATAAGGTACTGGTTACTCTTGATTCTTTAAAGATTTTGGTTTTATTTTTTTGTAGCACTAGTCAGTGAATAAAAGCATCATAAGACGTAATGAGAAATTGGATTCTTGATACCAAATTCATTTTCCTTGATGAGGCTAAGAAAACGTGAGCAAGATCCAGACATATCATGGCAAGCATTGACGTTGTACGTCGACAACTTATTAGCGTCTTGGACTAAGTCAAGAAATAAGTATAGGGCTTTTCCAAAGTCTTGTTAGAAAGTCATGCATCATATATTCTAATCACAGTTAGTTTAGTGGTGTAAGACGTCGTTCAAGGTTCTCTTAAGAGCATGATCTCGACTTGTCGTAGGGATACTTGTGTCAGGAGGGGAAGTAACAAATCCCCAAACTATATATAGTAATTTGTTGCTTAAATACCTAGATATAATTCATATTAGGCAGCTAATTGCTAGTGTCTATATATGTATGTATGCATGCATCATATATAGCATCTTGGACTTATATAAGGGCCTGTTTGGGTGGATTTGAAAAGCTATTTTGAGTAATAAAACCTAGGTTTTATAAAAAGTTTGTCAAGCACTCACAAAAATTGTATAATCTATTTTCAAAGCCAAACCATGGTTTGGAAGTCCAAAATGAAAAGCCACAATTTTCTACTTTTCCATACTCCAACTTCAACACCTCTCTCTCTCCTCTCCTACCCCTCCCTCTTTTTCTTGGCTGCGTTCACCTTGTTCACCTTGCTGCTGGCACTTTTGTCCTCTTTTACAAGCTTCTCATCACTCATAACACATGCTCTGCTGCATTTTCTTTTTCTTTTCTCCCCATATTTATGATGTGTTTGTCACTTTCTTGTCAAGAATTTCCTATGTTTGTATTGATTAATCATAATTATATGAATCTTTTGTTTGCAGATATTTGTAATTAGAGGATTGGTGATGGTACTGTCTAAAAGACATTAGTCATTTTTGTGGGATTTTTTTAAATTTGCAAGAAGGATATGTTGAAAGTTTTCCAATATTTGATAATATTGATTCAATGGAATTTACTGAATTTTTTTTTTGTTATATTCCATGGTTTTAGTCTATTGTTTTTCACAGCAATGCAGGTGTTAATTATAAAGTGTTTTGAAGAAAAACTTGAAGCCCAGTTTAACTTTATTTTTTCTCTATTTTTTAATTGAAATTTCATGAAGCAATTTCATTGTAATTTGATTAATAATTTTTAATAATGTAATTACCAATAATAGAATTTGGTGGTTTAAATATCTGAAATAAATTTTTTGCATACTATATTAGTAATGTCCTTTTTGGTAATTTGCACATTAAAAAGCTATTCTAGTGACACTTTATCTAAACACTCTCATTTTATCAAAAGTTATTTTTCAGAAAAATTATTACACTTTAAAGCTATTCTCAAAAAGTCATTCCCAAAAGCTATTATGCAGAAGTTAAATCCAAACAGGCCCTAAGTCACTTTAAGGTGTCATTGAAAGAATATGAATATTTCCCATCAAAACTGAAAGAATATGAATATCAACAAAATGTTGTACTAATTTAGCAATTTAAATTGGTAGCTATTTCTTCAACTAGAATCTATATTGTTCGTTTTCTGTAAGTTTTTTTTTATGATCACATTTGTTATTCAAGGCCTTTCTGAAGTGTTTTCTTAAAGAATTATAAGTTCAGGTCAAATTGGTGTTTGTAATACTGCTTTGTGTAATATAAACATGTTATTATGAATTCTCAATAGTCTCTTTCTCTTCTGAAAGCTTGATCATATAATATTCCTCTTTTGCCTACATAGATTCAAGTATGCTATACATTTAACTGATCTCTTTAGAGGATTTGGTAAACAGAAAGAATTATGGACCACAATCCTTGAGATATTTATTAATAAAAATATTTTAATCATGGTTCAATCTTGAACATCATAGATGTAAAGGCCTTTTTATTTGGACAAAGTCTTGGACTATGTCAAGAAATATCAATATTTCAATACCTTTATGGTGTAACATCTTAGTGTCTCGCTCTTGAAATTGTATGCTTGCCTTTAGGGTTTAAAACACAAAGAGGGGAAATATTCAAACCTTTTTAGGTAATCTTTAGTTATTGATAATGATAAGAAAAATTAATGACACAATTCAACGAGGATAATTGAAAAAACATCATCTTTACAATTAGAATATCATACCTCAAATCCCCCAACACTTCTTAGTAATTCTGTGATTTTAAAGGACATAATTGCAATTAATTGTCTTGTCTACGATTTGACTGAAATTTTCCTTAACTATATAGATACTCATAATTGCAAAGAGCTTTCATATCGATTTTCCATCGTAACATAACAAAGTTAATTAGGTCAATTAGTACTTCATGACTTGACCTTGCATTGAGAGCATGCTTCCTTGATGAATCAATTACATACTTTCTTAGTTTTTACTCAAGTGAAACCAGGATGGTACGTAGAAAACAAAGATTCAAAAAATTAAAAATAAATAGTCGGCAGAAAATGAAGCGGTGGAAAGGTCCATTGGTAAAGGAAATCTGAAACAATTGCAAGTTTCTTTATCACATTTGCAACGCGCTTGGCCTTGGATTCTTAATTAATATCGGGAAAGTAGCAATAAAAAATAAACAAAAAAAAAAACTAGATTAGAACATGTAAACCCCGAGAGCCGAGAGAGAGAACAATGATGCGCTGAATTAGTATTGGTTATTAGCTTAATCATATCCAGTCAGTATTACTACTTCCTCAGTTCCTAAATATAAGATCACTTTGCCTAATTTGAGGAGATTAAGGAAGACAATCCAATTAGTTGGGATTACATGATTTACCCATAATACCCCTCTCTTAAAAAAGCTCAAAACCCCCTTCGAACTACTATTACCAACTTTCCCTTGGCATCTTTGCAAATCTCGCCCACGGCATCAACTCAAAAGGCAACTTTAGAGATCTATACCTCAGCATCAACTCTCCCGTTGACACTACTGGTACCAATTTCAATCATTATATATATATATATATATATATATATATATATATTCCTTTCTCTCTCTTTCATCTCTTTTGCTTCTGAGTTAGTACCTGAAGGAATATGTAAGCTTCGGAGATCTCTCTCTCACAACGATGAGCTGCATATCCATCGAAATCATCAAGCTTGAAATCAAGCGCTCCAT
Source organism: Mimosa pudica (assembly GCA_029929735.1). Taxonomy (NCBI): domain Eukaryota; kingdom Viridiplantae; phylum Streptophyta; class Magnoliopsida; order Fabales; family Fabaceae; genus Mimosa; species Mimosa pudica. The sequence goes on from JAKELP010000045.1 coordinate 621,291, forward strand.
CTCCGGCAACAAGGAAATTGGCGCCGTACTCGTGCCGATCAAAGAACTCCTTGATAAGATAACATCGTCGGCGGAAAGGTTTCAGCAAAGGTGCTTCAGGCGGTGATGAAGAGCTTCAGCAGATTGTTTGTTCACGGTGATGATGATGATGAGGGGATCGAGAGAGGCAGTGAATGAATGAGAATTAGCTTAATTTGTCTAAAAGGAAAAGGAAGATAGGGGTGATTTTGGCAAGAATTGAGGAAAAATAGAAAGTGATCTTATATTTAGGAACTTATCCACATCCCTAAAGTGATCTTATATTTAGGAACGGAGGGAGTATATCATAATATGTCAAAAAGATAGTTACGAATGGGAACACACCTCCCCAATGCCACCATTCTTCGTGATACTTAAGAGTCTTGTTGAGTGGTTGCAGTTTTCTAAAAATGTCGTTTTACAGTTTAACCTTGTACAAATAATTTTATATAATAAAATGAAGGTCTTGTTTGATATTTTTTTGGTCAAAGTCCTGTTTAATACAGAGGAAAGGCCTATTTAAGAAAGAGAAATATAAAAAGAATTCCCACACTTAATATGTTTTTATTATTTTTTACATTAAGATTAAATATCATTGTGGTTAATTTACAATTACCCAAATATCAATCGATACGATACGATGAATAAAACATATCAATAATGCCTATGAACAATTAAAAAGCATCACTTTGGTAAATACTATCAGGTTTTGCTTAATTGCCGTTATATTAGCTAATAACGTGACAAATGACCTATAGACATGTGGAATGATCTATCAACAATTAGCTTAGTGTTGACCAAATAATACCTTTAAATAGTTCTTAGGCATAGTTGATATACCTTTTTATTGTTCATTGTGTCATTTATATTTGTATAATTTTTCATTGACCAAAATGATATCTAACTCTTTACATTATTAAGTTATCCACAATTGATGTTTGATTTTCTCGATCATATAAGAGAAGTAAAACTCCTTTAATCGAGTCAAGGACAAATACTACCTATATAAAAGATGTGATACATATTAATTTAACCGTGAATTACAAAAATAATTTTATCATTTTAATATTTTAAAATTTTTTTAAATTTGACTGTTATGGCGATCATGATATGTAATGCTTTCGGAAACTGTTGTTGTTATTCAAAATTTTCGAAAACTCGATTTAAACATTTTCATGATGGATAGTCGATCATAACCCTTTACGATTTTTATTGCATTCTACCAAACTTTCAACTTTCAAATTAGAAGAATCTACAATATCTACTAACCGAATACATTTTTAAAATATCACATTTTTATTTTTTTTATAGAAAATTATATTTTTTTTAATGGAGACTTCCCGTCTTAAAAATAGTTTCATCCTACGAAACGCAGTACAACTTAACATAGACGATTCTTTCCCTACCAATTTTTCCTACATGGATTTTTTAATGTTAATAAATTGCTAAATGTTAACACTAATTTTCAGGCTTGGTTGGATTATGTTCGAATAAATTTTGAAGTTATTATATTGTTGTTCGAATTAATCGAAGCATCCTCAAGTAATCAATTATAAAGCATCGAAACATTTTAAAATCTAGAGACTAATTATACTCGTAATGAGTTCAATCTGTAAATGACAAATGAACAAAGGATTCACATGGGTCAAATCACCAAAGTTCTGACAATTTAAAATTAGTCTCGATCGGATCTTTCATCTAACATAATTCGTGTAAAAAAGGTATAATCATTAATGTGATAAAAATTAAACAAATATTTAATCGTGTTTACATTTGAGGTTACAACAAGCTAATTAAGCTACTACAGGATGAGAACACGAGAGTTAAAATTAAAATGGCAGACATGACCGAAATGATTTGAGGAGGCCATTTTCGGGATCACCAAGTCAACGAGATTTTTTTGGTTTAGTCTTAACTCTAACTCTATCAAAATTCAAGCACTTTAACGAGATTGAATTAATGTGTCATTTTCGTCAGTGATTAATGGTTGACGGGTGATATTGATTTTTTTTTCGCGTGGACCCCCTTTCAACGTAACGTCCTAAACTAAAACTCGTTTTTCCTTCAAACTCCCCTTTCCTATACTTTCTGCTTTTCACACTTTGATTTTGACGTGTAATTGAGGGTTGTTAGAGAATCTCTTTGATATTGTTTGAAGAACTAGATCGAACTCCCATGCGTTGCACGGAGGCTTTTATTTTATTAAATTTAAGTATTGTTACAATGCAACCACTACATTTGCTTTGTAGGAGAAACAAAAAAAAAAAGCTTCCTAACGGCTGCAACCATAAAGGATGGCTGCACACAAAATAGCACAACATAGCTCAAAAGACCACTTAAGAGTGCAAATAAAAGATAAGGGGTTACAGAACAAAAAATCCAATGTCAACTCCTGCCAAATGTACATTCTGCAATGATAGAACAAATTAAATGGTGGGAGGAAAAGCAACAATTCTTCAAAAAAAAAAACTTGCATATAACCAAATAATAGAGACTTTTAGTAATATTCTACAAATGAAATTGGCATGGGACAAATGTATAACATGATATAGATGAACATGACTAAATTTTAATCCACAAATGCATAGTACATGCAACAATTAGATCATGCAATTGAAAGGAGTGATAGGAACTAAGATATAACCAAAAAGTTTTAACAGGTATTAACCAATACGTCCACAAAATTTTCGTGAAAAGAGACATTTCTTTGACCTTTCAAACAAATGTTTGCGCTGATATTATCGTAGGCATAAGGAATTGAGTTTTTTTTTTTCTACTGCTTTATTGAAAGATTGATCATTATGAAAACTTGAAATATTCATGTTATATTAATTAAACTAAATGATAGATCTTGCAAACACTGCAACAACACTTGGAAATACTTGCTAAGAGGTAAATGGTGGTAAAAATATGTTGCATTCCTAGAAGATTGACTATCTAGGGATATAGGGCTCCACCTCGGTAATAGCAAATTGTTCTCTGCTTCAAATATAAAGACAACAATAATGTCAGGCAGTCTACATGACTTAATAAATAACATTGCACAAAACATAATCATTTCGAGCTTCATAAGCATGGAAATAATCTGCTATTACCTTCCAGCAGAAGCAAGTTTAAAGCCATAGTACTGAAGTTTCACTTTCCTGCTAGTTTCAGTGACTACAACTGCCCACATAGTTCATCATGTAAATAAACCCAACACTGCAAGCACATAAGGCCACCAAATAACAGCACTCACTGCAATATCATAAGGTATGATAAAGAATTAATGATTTTATCAAATAGATATGTTAGTAGAAAAGTAAAAAATATCACATAACAAATAAATCGCCCTTCTATATTGGTAAGATTGGTCAAATTAGATGGTCATATGAAATTTCCTGAAAAAGATCACACTCTCCCCTTGTCCCTTGTAATTGTGGCTATGAGATATATGCTATTGTCATTTTTGGAAAAATCAATGAACATGCATGTCAAATGAAAGCTAACAGAATCAGTTTTTCAAAATCCTTTTATCTGCAGGTAACATTTATCAGGACAAATCGAAACCATGCATTTCTTACAACATAATGAAGGACATTAATTCTGAATTGTAAACTCTTTGGAGTTTTAATTTATACTTCTACTTTCAATGGCTAAAGAAACAAACATGCTAGATTATACCATCATCTATTGATTTCAAAAGCAAAAACGAAAAGTATCTTCTTTTATGGTGTAGCTTGTAACTGTAAGATAGATGCTAATATAAACAGACATAACTTTTATAGTTTAGCTCAAATTTCCATACTTATCATCCTAGGCTAAGTATATATTTTACTCTTTACCATAGTCCAATGACATCATACATAGGAAATGAAATATATCATCTTCAATAGGCAGTTTCCTTTAACAATAGGCAGCTTCCTTATACAATAGAAATAAAGACTTGCAGAAAAGAATTCCATATTCAAAAATCTTAATCAAACACGACCTTGTGAAGTCTAATTAATTAAAATGATTTATTCAGCCTTATCTCCATGCTCCAAACCCTTTCTTTCTGCTTCCAGCTTGAGGATTTTTTCTGCCAATTCTTTCTCTTTTGAGATAAGGCAGCTAATGAGGCATAAAGGGAATGAAAGAAAGCAAGGGTAAATAGAACACCTCAAGGAAGCTGAAAGATGGATGCAATGAGTCTATAAACCAAAGTCAGAATTGTCATATCAAAGTTCCACTAACCAAAGATAAACAATACTACTAAACTGGCAAATTGAATTCTAAAAAGAAGACATGCCTTAAAGGCATGTCGTGCTTTGCATCCCATGAGCTGCAAAGTACTCTGCAAAACAGGACATGTATATATGACTCCTTACAAATATGACAAATATGAATAGTGGGCCCATTGAAACATGTTACAAAAAGCAATCCCTTGAAGAAAGAAAAACATTTCATTTTTTCATAAATAAACGGTCCTGAAAAATTGAAGAGTAAGTAAATGCTCCCCTCCCGACACTCGACTCCTTTGAGAGGGATTTAATTAGGTGAATTGAGTTGATGTCCCACTCTTGAACACTAATAGAAATGGGCATAATCAAATAAAAACGAAAATAAGAAGAAGATTAATAAGCAGTGAAGTAAAATATTTAAATTAGGACTGGAATAAAAAAAGAGAGTAATACAATAATGAGATGAAATGAAAAAATCAATTCAATCAAGATATAAATCCACTAAACTAAAACCCTAAAACATTCAAATTATTCATTACCATCAAGCCACAACAACAATCACTTCATCCTCCATATTACCCAAGTAAACATCAGAAGCAAAATAATTAAATAGAAAACAAAAAACCAAGGTAGCAGCGACAACAAACTCGTGAGAAGCAAGGTTTCGAAAAAAGCGACCAAATACAAATGGGTAGAAATGAGAAGAGAAGAGGCAACTCACCTGAGCACAAATGGAGCAAAATATGTGAAGCTTTGTTCATGGAGAAAGTTGTTGTCATGATGTGGGACAAATGGATCTTGTTTTGTAGTTGGTTTGTAAAGGAAAGGGAGGTATGAGAGTGAAGTGGAATGGGGAAAATGGGAGGAGGTGGTGAAATGGAAAATAGTAAGAGAGGAGGAGTTGAAAGATCTGTGAGGGAAGAGATCATAAGAATGGGAAGGAGATGATGGGGCGACGGTGAAAAGAGAGAGAATGAGAAGGAAATCAAAAAAGGAGGTTGGAGAAAAGAGGCTGCAAAGGAGAAAGAAGGGGCAACATAATAATATTCTGAAAAGAAGTATGGGGAAGTTTTAAATTTCAAATTTCAAATTCAACTAAAAAATAAAAGCATTAAAAAAAGAGGAAACTCTGGTGAATAGTAAAATGAGTCTAAGGAGGGCACTGCACGAAAAACGATGGAGAAAATGTGAAGGGAAAAATTGGCGGGAGGTTTTGCTATTATTGTACAAATCTGTTTGATATGCATAATCTCTTTGATATGCATTTATGTTTGATTGATTGTATTTTCCATTTTCATATTCTCTCCTCTCCTATATAATGTCTCACCACCATTGTACAACCTATCAATAAGAGAAATCATTTCTTCTTCCAAATCTCTTCTCTCCTTTTAACATGGTACCAGAGTCTTGTTCGAATCTGAGGAGAATGGTTCGTTCCCGCTGAGATCGCAGAGAGAGAGAGAGACAAAATATTCGGCCGGTGTAGATCTGGAGCAATCCATGGCGCGTCGCACGACACCGCCACCGCCGATGAGTTCGCGAGGCCGAGTTCGGCCAAAACCTCCGTCCTGCCGTCATTCTGAGCTGCGCGTGGCCTTCACGCTCCGCCACAGCAGCGGCGCATGGCTCCCACGCGCCACCACACCTCCGGCGCGTGAAATCCACGCGCCGCCGTACACGGCCGCCGGAGCTCCGAAAATTCCAGAAACGTGTTTTCGGCCTGTTTTTCCACCACTATCAGCCGCATTAGCTCCTTCAAAATTTGACAAATCAGATTCTCATCTTATAGCTCTAATGGGTAGCTCCTCAAAAGGTTCAGTGAAGCCTGAAGAAGCACCAGAACTTATGTCAGAGCCTCAGGTGATGATTATCGATTACAAATCAAATGTAAACCTTGTTCAGTCAGGTAATTCCATAATAGCCCTTAATACTACTATGACTGCTGATGATACATGGATCGTTGACTCAGGAGCTACAGATCATATGAGTGGAAACAGAGGTTTATTCAAAACTCTTAGATTATGTCCGGAAAATCTTAGAGTTAAAGTTGCAAATGGAGTTGTTACAAAAGTTGCAGGAATTGGTTCTGTTTTGTTGACAGAACACTTAGAAGTTCACAATGTTCTCTTTGTTCTTGCGCTTACTTGTAATCTGATATCTGTGAGTAAATTAATTAAAGGCAAGAGATGTAGAGTGATCTTTGATGAAAGTGGGTGTACTTTTCAGGATTTAAACTCGAGGAGGACGATTGGCAATTCTAAGGAATGAGATGGACTCTATTATCTTGAAGGCTCTAACCGAAGGAAACGAGAAGCAAATAAGGCACTTGTTAGCTCGCATTCCAATAATGAAGATATTCTGTTGTGGCACCAAAGGTTAGGCCATCCAAGTTTTGATTATATGAAACATTTGTTTCCAAGTCTATTCAATAAAAATTCAGTACCATTTTCTTGTGAAACTTGCCAACTCGCAAAGCAAAAACGATCCACCTATCCTCAACTATCCTATAAGCCGACCACACCCTTCACAATAATCCATAGTGACATTTGGGGGCCTGCTAAAACCAAAACCCAAGCCAATGCCAGATGGTTCGTAACCTTTATTGATGATCACACTAGAACTACATGGGTTTACCTAATGAAAGAAAAATCTGAAGTGAACCAAATATTTCAAAGTTTCTACTCTTATGTAAAAAACCAATTTCACACCTCTATCCAAATTTTAAGGAGTGATAATGCTATGGAATACTTAAGTAATTCTATGAAAGAGTTTCTAACCAAGCAAGGTATTCACCACCAAACCTCTTGTGTGTACACCCCTCAGCAGAATGGAGTGGCTGAAAGGAAGAATAGACACCTCCTAGAAGTAACTAGAGCCATTATGATAGAAAGAAATGTCCCTAAAATATTCTGGGGAGATGCCATCCTTACCGCTGCCTACCTTATCAATCGTATGCCATCCAAAGTTCTCAACTTCTCCACTCCTATACAGAAACTCCTTGAAACCTACCCCAACTCTCCACTCATTCATACCTTACCTCCAAAAACTTTTGGGTGTGTCGTGTTTGTTCACAAACAGGCTGAGGGCAAACTTGATCCTAGAGCAGAAAAATGTATATTTGTTGAGTATTCTCCAAGTCAAAAGGGTTATAAATGCTACAGTCCAATCACCCGAAAAACCATTGTCTCAAAGGATGTAGTGTTTTACGAGAGTGAGGCATACTATCCCAAATTACCCATTCAGGGGGAGAGTAATGGTACAGAATGGCTAATTGTGAATCCCACACCTAAGTCAAGCCTTGAACAAGAGATCTTAGTTTACCCTGAAATGTCATCCAACCCAGTAGACTCTGAAAGAGCCATAACCATCCCAGAAATAGAAATCACCCAGGACAACCTTAGTGAACACAATTCTCAACCCAGAGTAGAAAACAATGCTGAAATCAATACTGAGATGGTCTTTGAAGATCAACATGATGAGGAATTACAATCAGGCAACGAAGCAACTGATAGTAGAGTTCCTTCCGCTCCGAGGAATGACCATGAATCTGACTCGAGAATAGATCCTGAAGAGATCGGCTGGCCTATTGCTCTGCGAAAGGGGGTAAGATCTTGTACTCAACATCCTATTCAGAAATTTGTTTCTTATGGTAATCTGTCTGCAAAGATGCAGAGCTTTGTAATTAACACTGCTCAGGTGAAAATCCCACACACTTTCTAGCAAGCTATGACTGATCCTAATTGGAAATTAGCTACAGAAGAGGAGTTAAGGGCTCTCAAAGAGAATAAAAAATGTGAGATTACAAATCTTCCGAGAGGGAAGAAGGCAGTTGGATGCAGGTGGATATTTACTCCAAAATTTAATCCTGATGGGAGCATCAACAAGTATAAGGCCAGATTAGTTGCAAAGGGGTACACTCAGACATATGACATTGATTACGAGGAGACGTTTGCTCCAGTTGCCAAGTTTAGTACCATCAACATACTTCTTTCTATTGCAGCCAACCTGAATTGGTCATTACATCAATTAGACATTAAAAATGCCTTTTTAAATGGTGACTTAGAGGAAGAAGTGTACATGGAAGTTCCAGAGGGTGTCAAAGCTCCTAATAACACTGTGTGCAGGTTGAAGAAGTCTTTGTATGGATTGAAACAGTCTCCAAGAGCCTGGTTTGACAGATTCTCTAGAGTGCTGAAGAAGATGACCTTTGTTCAGGGGCAAGCAGATCACACCTTGTTCACTAAACATAATGGTGAAAAGTGACAATTTTAATTGTTTATGTTGATGACATTGTTATTACAGGAAACGATGAAAGCTCCATAGTTCAGCTGAAACAAGCTCTAGCAAGTGAATTTCAAGTGAAGGATCTTGGTCAGATGAGATACTTCCTTGGCATGGAGATAACCAGAAGCAGGAAAGACATTAATGTGTCCCAGCGCAAGTACACACTAGACTTGCTACATGAGACCGGGATGCTAGGCGCAAAACCAGAGGAGACACCTATGGATGACCAATGAAAACTAGAAATAAAGGAAAAGGGAGTTCCTGCTAACGCTGAGAGATATCGGAGACTTGTTGAGAAATTGATATACTTGACTCATACACGTCCGGATATCAGTTTTGCTGTGGGAATGGTAAGTCAATTCATGCACCAACCACAAAAGGAGCATATGGATGCGGTTATGAGAATACTTGGGTACTTGAAGGGAAATCCAGGTAGAGGGATATTCTTTAAGAAAGGAACAACTAGGAATTTGGAGATTTATACTGATGCAAGTCTTGCAAGAGACCTAGAAACTGGAAGATCTATCACAGGTTATTGCTCATATCTCTGGGGAAACTTAGTTACTTGGAGAAGCAAGAAGCAGACCATTGTATCACGAAGTAGTTGTGAAGCTGAGTTAAGAGCTGCATGTCTTGGTGTATGCGAAGGAATCTGGATCATCAGATTACTACATGAATTGAGAATTCCTTTTGATGGCCCACTGCAAATATGGTGTGATAACAAATCCAGCATTAAAATAACCAGGAATCCTGTTTATCATGATCGAACTAAACATGTCGAAATTGATAGACATTACATTAAGGAGAAAGTAGAGGCGGGGATCATGACATTGACGTATGTCCGTTCTTCTGAGCAGATTGGTGATATGATGACTAAACCACTTGACCGACCTACATTTGAGAGATTCCGAAGCAAGCTGGGAATGCTTGACATATACTCTCCAGCTTGAGGGGGAGTGTTAGAGAATCTCTTTGATATTGTTTGAAGAATCTGTTAGATATGCATAATCTCTTTGATATGCATTTATGTTTGATTGATTGTATTTTCCATTTTCATATTCTCTCCTCTCCTATATAATATCTCACCACCATTGTACAACCTATCAATAAGAGAAATCATTTCTTCTTCCAAATCTCTTCTCTCCACAAATAGATTTTTTTGACAGAATTCAATTGATAATTTTTGACGTATGACCCATGAAAACTTTTCCTTTAATTATCATCGTATTTCCAATGGAATTTCTTGAAATGATTTTCTATCGGAATTTATGCTGGTAATTAGTGACAAATAGCTTCTAGTAACAAATTCCATCGATGAATTGCATCTTAAAATGTAGGACCTTACTTAGATAAAGTTCCTTTCTCCACGTTCTCAAGTTCTTTTAATATAGGAGTGACACATGCCCTTTTATAACAACCATCTATTCAATCTAATGGCCAGCTGTCACTCCTATATTGAAAGAACTTGAGAACCTGGAGAAATGAATTTGATGTGAGTTTTTCCGGAAAAAAAAAGTCTATCGGAGGCGCCGTGAAAATACTAGTAATGGATTAAGCAGTCTATCTTTTGAAATGGGTAGATAAAGAGTAAAAAGAACTCTAAATAAAATAATTGAACCAAACCTTTTTAATTTTTATTTAACAATACATCTAAATATGAAATATGTGGTTGTTGGTAAATAAATTGACATCATACAACTATACTTGAATTGATACATTGTGAAATATTTGTTGATTATTAATATATAATTGGTTTATTAAAAATTACATAATTTACATATTAAAAGATACATTGTTAGATAAATAATCTTTTTATATTCATATATTTTTATTATATTTAGTATTTCAATCTTATATTTATAGTAATATTATTTTGCGAATTACTTAATATAATTTTTTAATTATTATTTTAGTATATATTTTGAAGTTATAATTATAATTCTTTTTTCAAATATTTTTTTTCATAAATTAAATGAGTCATAAATTCATATATATATATATATATATATATATATGAATTTATGACTCATTTAACAATCATGCATTTTCAAATTTTTTGAAGTGATAGCTGACTATTAGATTGAATGGATGATTGTTATAAAAGAACATGTGTCACTCCTATATTAAAAGAACTTAAGAACCTGGAGAAAGGAACTTGACCTAAGTGACAAATCCTTGGATTTGCATGGTTTTATATGCTTAATTTGAGACAATTAACATGATTAAGATGCAATGTTTATCCAATTTTTCTTGATTAATATATAAAGCTCTTATGTGTGATGACTCTCATTTTTAATTATATTTGACAAATATTTTGGTTATATTTGAGAAGTCATTAATAGAGAATTAAATAGGTTTGACATTGAAAATAATATCTTGAATTTGGTTGAATAGGATAAGAAATTTATGAATTAACATAGGAAGAAAAAAATGTCAAAGAAGTGTTTCATGTGCCCACACTTTTAATTGTGAAAGAAAGAACTTTATCATTATCAATTAAAGACACATGGTCTTATTTGTGCAGTTTGGGCTTGTAAAGAGGAAGGATTAATCAACCATGATGGGCTGGACTTGCAAAGAAAAAGAAAAGAATAAAAAAAAGAAAGCAAATAAAGAAAGATCTTGGGCTGGCCCAAGAGGACAAGCCACACAAAAGAAAGGAGAAAGAAAGGATCAGATCTGGAGCTGGACCAGAGGAGGAGTGAAGAGGAGCAGAGGCAGCCACGCAGTGAGGAGGGAAGCACAAAGTGAGGAGGTGCCGAACATAGAGAAGGGAGTTGGAGTTGAGGCGCGTTTGGAGCTGCTGAACCCAACCAAACTATTACTCCTCTTCCACATTTTTCATTCTCCATTTTCATTATGATTCTCAAACACCCACCCATTTTTGGTGCTCTCCACTTCCACATGAGCAACTAGAATCCTTGTTCTTGGTGATGGGAATGAAAAGATGAGTTAAGTGAGCTTCACATGGGGGTAATTTGTCTTACACATTATCTTCCTTTTATTTAGTTCAAATTTCTAGGTTCTAGGAATTAGTTCTATATGATTGGTTATTTGATCTATCCTTATATTTAGAGATGTGTAGGAACAAATTCTCTTTTGTTAATTTTCTTTAGTGTGAACTTTCAACATTGAGCTTATTGACTTGAACATGTGTTAATTTTATGGTATATGATTTTAATACATGCTTTTAGTTAAAATCTTGTGCTAAGTAAGGGTTCTTACTTAGTGGATAATGGTGTTGTTTGTTCATGCTTAGAAATTGACAAAATAAATTCAGTAAACACTTAAGTAGCATTGGATTTAAACTTACTAGTTTTAATTTATTGGTTGAGGTCTCAACAATAGATTAGAGCTAGTAAGTTAATTAGGTTGCGATTCGGGGTCCCGGTCGTAGGATTAATAGCTCCTTCTGTTTTGTAAATTTAATTTGGTCATGTGCTTAATCAACTTATATTAAAATAATTAATGTTAGGGGTTCCGACATTAATTATATTGATCTAAGCCTAGCCTAGAGGGATTCCTCTAGAGAGTTTATTGATTTGACCACTTTACCCCAAATATTTTATATAAGCTATGATTCTTGAATTTCCCAATCACTAAGAACATCTTATTATCTATTTATCAAAAATCCTCCTTTTATTCCATTTTTTTATCATACAAAATATTTTCTAGATTTAATACAAAAAAAAAATTAATTAAAATGATTTTTCTCGGTTTCAAATAAGTTTCACACTAGTATTAGGTAATTAGTTGCATTTATAGGCTCCTCTAAGAGAACGATACCCGGGGGCAACTTCCACGTACCCCGAGGTCCAAATTATCTTGAAGGATTGGTCCCGAGGTACTACACCGACCCGCTAATCCGGCATCCTTCACTAAGTAAGGTCCTTTTTTTCCACGTCCAAAATACCTTGAATTATTTTGTATTTTCTCTTCAATATTGGCACCGTTTCTTCCCTTAATATAATCATTTCCAAATTTATGTTTTATTTTCAGGGTTAAGGTGCATTTCTAGTACTCCACAATATGGTAAAGTGCACTTACAGTAATACACAATTTCGGGGTGCATTTGTGGTAGACAAGAATAAATATCGTTGCCTCTATAATAACTCCGTTAAATAAGTCATCTTTGACCGTTAGGAGTAACATTTGACTGTTAAAAGGTGACATGGGGAGGAATTATTAATGACGTGGCAATGACTGGACGGACATGTGGCAATGCATGCTGACTGGATTAAATTGTCAGGCCAAATTAAATTGAAAAAAAAAAACAAAAGCATAAAATTCACTGTAAAAAGAAAAAAAAAAGGGGAAAATTAATTTGAGGTCCCTCACAAGGGACTTAATACTAGAAAAGTCCCAAAAGTTGAAAATATTAATGTAGGGTCCCAAGGGACCTTACTTTAATATATTTGAAAAGTGAAAAGACAATTTTACCCCTAGCCTTAATAAAAAAATACACCTCATCCACCCCCTTCACCCACCCCTCACCCTTCCCCTTCTTCACCCACCCCTCACCCCTCCCCCTTCCCCACCGCCACCTACCCCCCCTCTCCTCCTTCTCCCCCTCCACTGCTACCAACCCTCCCCCTCCCCCACCTCATCCCCCACGCTGGCCCCCCTCCCCCCTCGTCATCCCTCCCCCCTCCACACCCACGCTGCCCCCCTCCCCCCTCCCTCTCTCCCCCACGTCATCCCTCCCTCACGCTTCCACACCCACGCTGCCCCCCCTCCACACCCACGTCCTCCGGCCACCGAGCCAGATGAAGGAGGCCCATGTGTGAGGAATGCCGAGGAGTTGAACGTAGGGGGTGAGAAGGGAAAGCTGGAGGGCCCACCCGAACTGGACGCCAGCGGCAATGGAGGCCACCGCCACGATCTTCCTGAATGGGCTGGGGCCCTCGGCGGCTACGGCGGAGGCCTCAAGCTGGAGGGAGGAGGGCTTGGCATCGTCAGCCTTGGTAGCAGTGGAGGGGGGAGAAGGAGGAGAGGGGGGGCAGGTGGCGGTGGGGGAGGGGGGAGGGGTGAGGGGTGGGTGAAGAAGGGGAGGGGTGAGGGGTGGGTGGGGTGTATTTTTTTATTAAGGCTAGGGGTAAAATTGTCTTTTCACTTTTCAAATATATTAAAGTGAGGTCCCTTGGGACCCTACATTAATATTTTCAACTTTTGGGACTTTTCTAGTATTAAGTCCCTTGTGAGGGACCTCAAATTAATTTTCCCCTCTTTTTTTTCTTTTTACAATGAATTTTATGCTTTTGTTTTTTTTTTCAATTTAATTTGGCCTGACAACTTAATCCAGTCAGCATGCATTGCCACATGTCCGTCCAGTCATTGCCACGTCATTAATAATTCCTCCCCATGTCACCTTTTAATAGTCAAATGTTACTCCTAACGGTCAAAGATGATTTATTTAACGGAGTTATTATAGGGGCAACGATATTTATTCTTGCTTACCACAAATGCACCCCGAAATTATGTATTACTGTAAGTGCACTTTGCCATATTGTGGAGTACTAGAAATACACCTTAACCCTTATTTTCATATATTTTCACATATGTATGCATCTCATCAACATCATCATCTCTACTAATTTAACTTTTTGCGCTTATTCCCGGTTTAAAGTTTAACACTTATTACCATATTACACTATAGTCTTATCTTATCAAGTAAAAAATAGGTGCTTTCTATTTTGAACAATTTCGATTTCAACTCTTATGTATAATAATTTCCCATCTATCTATCTGATTTTTTTCATTATCCTGATTCGATTCGGAGCACTACCAAAGTTATCTTCTACTTCCACACGTACGTACAGATTCAAATTCAAAATTCTGTATTTAAGCGATCACAATCCTATATATTCTATAAATATATGTCCTTCATGTTTATGGCCACATAACTCCTCAACCAGCTGCGTCTAAGGAGAACTTCCCCCCAATCATCATCACTGTCTAATAACCTCTTCTGCAAATCTTGCCATCTAGGAATGTTTATTAAACATTTCCTACTCCCTCATGTCTTAAATAAAGAAATTCAACAAGAATAATTTTATTTTAATTAATTCTAAACAAGACGTCAATTCAATCCAATTTGCTTCCAAATTAATAATTGTTTCCCTTATATATTTTTTTGTCAAACTAAATCATTTTTACTGATTATACGTATATAAAGGCTTTTATTCAAAGGGGCTGGTTCCAATACACTTGATTAAAACAAGTAAATATTCCAGAAAAATCAACATACATTTGTTATAAAGAACTATTTTAACGAATTTTTTAATACTCATAAATAATTAGTTATCTATTTCTTATATTAAAGATTAGAGACATGTGCAACACATAAATCAAAATTCTTAGTCATAAATATATTTCTTCTGAGTTTATAAGAAAATATATTTCTGCTGATTAATACTACTACGTATTTTAGAAGTCAATAACCCCGCAGTGTGCATGTTTCAGTGTAAGATGTAGAAGGAATTTGACAATGAAAATGCATGATTGTTGCATTCCCTTTCCAGAATTGTTACTTTGAGTGATTATACCCTTCTCATTTGCTCCATTCTCCTTTGCTTGAAATTAGAAAATGCATGTGGACATATATTACAGTTAAATTATAACTCATGCATTTCAAGTACATTTGAAAAGAAATAGTACTTGGAACAAGTATTAGCTGTAGATGAAATAGAGAAGAAAGAAACAATATCAACGCTAATTACAACAAATATGAGAAGAATATAATTTGCTCATAAAAAGTCTGCAATGAATCACGCGCGCGCGCATGTATTCTGCCTTAGTATTTAAAGCAAAAGCTTCATATATAAATGCATAATGATCATATAAATTTTTGTATATACTTACATCTGTAATAGTAAAAGCCAAAACAATTTGCAAAAGTAAAATAATGATCACAATGTCTGTCTTCAACTGGAAAAGAAAACAACATAAAAAGCACTTCTGTTGTTATGACCCAATCATATATGAAAGGTGGGAAGAAGAGGTATAGGTGTGAAAAAACAACATATATAAATGCATAATGATCATATAAATTTTTGTATATACTTACATCTGTAATAGTAAAAGCCAAAACGATTTGCAAAAGTAAAATAATGATCACAATGTCTGTCTTAGCTTCAACTGGAAAAGAAAACAACATAAAAAGCACTTCTGTTGTTATGACCCAATCATATATGAAAGGTGGGAAGAAGAGGTATAGGTGTGAAAAAACAACATATATAAATGCATAATGATCATATAAATTTTTGTATATACTTACATCTGTAATAGTAAAAGCCAAAACGATTTGCAAAAGTAAAATAATGATCACAATGTCTGTCTTAGCTTCAACTGGAAAAGAAAACAACATAAAAAGCACTTCTGTTGTTATGACCCAATCATATATGAAAGGTGGGAAGAAGAGGTATAGGTGTGAAAAAACAATAACCTCTTGAAGAATTCAAACTGGAAACCCATCACACACACATAACATCTGATGAAAATCGCCAAAATACAAGACAATTGGGTAGTGTATGAAAATGTAGATATACTAGTTTCATATACTTACTAAATAATCAGTCTGGTCCTTAATGTAAGATCTAATTAATGAAACATTGAATTAAATTAGATCTTATATTAAGGATTGGATGTATAGTATTGTATATATCTGATTGAAAAAAAGTACAATATTGTATATAAGGATATTTTTTTGAAGCATCAGGCTCTCAAAAAAATTCTCTGGTGCTCAAAGTTGAGGTCTTATGTGGCTGATGTCCTAACCGAAGCTCAAGATCTATTTCAATGTTCTCCTCACTATTCCCAGCAAAAAAGGGATTTTGAGGAAGTGTTTCTGCATACAAATATGGAAACATCAATACTATATATAAATACCTGACTAATTATTGCTAGTGTTATAATTTTGTGCTTTAATATCCGTACCAGAATTCCACTGGAACAAAGCCTTCTCCTCTGAATTAGGAGCCTTAAAATTAGAAGGAGGCTGATCATCATCATCATCAGAAGTACTATTTGGGTTCTTGATTGAGATGTCTAGAGAAAGCAAGTTTTCCTCAGATGATTGTTTGAGCTTTGCTCTATCTCTTCTATGGATGTTCATATGACCTCCTAGGGCTTGAGCATTTGAGAATCCTCTCTTGCAAAATGCACAAGTATAAGATCTTGCTCCAGATTCTTCCGGGCTCCATCTTCCCTGCTCAGATATCTTCTTTGCGCTTTGACGATTAAATTCCATTTTTTCCTTAACAAGTACAGAAGTAGGCAAGTAGCTAGCAAAAGGATCGGAGGTTTAATGAGAAAATAATTGATTTTCTTATAAGAAAACAAAAAATTGGGGTCAAATAGAGTTTTCTGTTGTGACTGTCATGGTGATATACGATTATATATATGCATAAATGAGATTGGAAACAATGGCAAATGTGTTCTTGACTATTGTGTAAAAACCTTTACTACCTCCTCTCCTAAACGTAGGATAATTTATTTTTTATTTTATCCTTATTATTTATCATTTTTTCACCCAAATAATTTACTTGACTTATAAACTGACCAATAATTTATACTAATATACACAAGTTTTTTTTTTCATAAATATCATATAACATATACTATAATTGAAATTTTTATTTATTTAAATTATTCAAGTTGACCTACTTTGATTCAGAGGTAGGATTAATCAGTAAGAGTTTAAAATTAGTTTCATATATATAATTTCCTTCTATTATAAAACTACAATAATTTCATTCCGACATATCTATTAATTTATTATATTAAGTTAAGATTCGGGTAAAAAGCATTGAATCAATAAGAAAGTAACTGGATAAAGTAATAGTTTTCCACCTTGTGCTCATTCAGTGATTCTACAAGTCATCTTGCTTTCGATGTTTAGAAAGTACAAGAAGAGTAAATAAGAATTCTTATGTTGTGCTACTTTTGGCTCGGTGAAAAGCTAAATAATGTTTTTCATTGGGGTTTAAAAGTTAATTATTTGAAGAGTCAATAACTAATATATTAGTTATTCATCCACTTCACCCACCACCAAATGTTTCTTTTACCTTCAAAAGATTCTATATTGCATTATTAATACTGGTGTGCCTTTTTTTTCATAACTAGCTCACATAATTATTTTAGTATTTAAATTTCAATTTTGAAGAGGGTTTTATAGATATTCATAATAACTTCCCACTTGTTAAAAAAAGTTAAAAATAAAGTATATTCGGAAAGAGTATATAATAAAGAATATCGAAGTATAAAAGAGCATGAGATTAAGCCAAAAAAGAGAGGTATAATCAAGCTATATATACATATAAAAGTTCGTTGGAGTTGCAAAGTAGGAGGAGTGGATTACACTTGAGGAGTTTAGATTTGTAAGGTGCGAAATTCAAAAAGAACTATGAAGTCAAAAGCATTATTCATGGCAGCTAACGACAAAATTAAAGGACGTTTCTGCGAATACATTATCCATAACTTAAAATGATGTGAAAACATGTTGGAACGAATGATGACCGAAATAAACATATTTAAAAAAAAATTATGACGGAAGAAACTTGATTTTCTTAAAATAAAAATTTTGGATTTGGGATAAAAAATTATTTTTACACAGACTATTACAATAATCGATAGCTTAAATCAAAGAAGAAAATGTGGTGTTCAGGTAGTTTAGTTATAAATCTAATATTTGTATGATTTTTACACGACTAAAATGAAGTTTTAAACATACTTAAAGATGCAATGCGAGACAATTCCTTTCTTAAAATAAAAAAACTACAAAACTATTTATTTCATCCATTTAATTTTGCATTTTAGGAATTCAATTAATTAGGTAGTTAAATTATACATTGGCTCCTTGTAAGAAAATTCAAAGTTGTTCACTACAGTACAATAATTAGTGGCTCAATTTTGCATTTTATCCCAAGGCACGTTAGAACAAGGTCAAATATCATTTAAGAAGCAAACATATTATAGGCCAAAGACATGATGCGTGCCAATTCCAATTCCGAAAAATATTATTGAAGCTGGAAATATGAACTCTTGCCACACTGAAGAGATCATTGCCATTATTTTTGTCATAAAAAATTACAAGCCTATGTGCGGGAGTAATTTTTTTTCAAATTTTTTATGGATATCATGTACATGCAAATCGTGCCAAATGGACAAATTTTGGGTTATTAGTCAAATTATTTCATTATATAAGTAATGTTATAATCAATATAAAAAATATTATACATAACTTAAAAGCTTTGAATAACATAATTTGTTATTGGAATAAGAGAAAATGAAAAAACACCTAACGCAGAGCTTAAGTTATAGAATATACATATTCACACTAATAAGTCCTTGCACCTGTATAATTTTTATGTGTTTAATCAATACAATTAATGTGATTATTGATTAAGATGTGATATTAGTCCATTATAACTACCTATTTTGGATAATGTTTGATATATACTATTTTGGAATATTTAGGGAATCATTAATGTAAAATTATAGGGAGTTGTTGTGATTTGGTAATATTTCAATTAGGTATATTATTAATCATTAATATAGGATTGCATTAAAACCATGATGATCTCTAATTAAATATAAATGGTTGGTTTTATGTCTGATAATAGATAAATATGTATTTAATAAAGAATTGAAAAAAGGGGAAGAATTTTCTGCCGCTTTTCTTAATGATATTTAGCATTAGAATTATATTGGATTGATTTCAATTCGGCCCTTGAACCAGAGCACAGGAGAGCACCGTTTGGACTTAGTTAAAAACAAAAACAAACAGCAAAGGCCCAAGGAAACTTGATAGAAGCATGTGAGTGGGCCCATCTCTTTAGCTGCAATTTTGGCAAAGAAGAGAAGATTTGAGGCCTCAAAAAGAAAGAAAAGAAAAAGCTGAAGGCAGAGACGCAGATAGCAACGGGGGGCGGCATTTGGGATTATCATAATCTTCTTTTTCTTTTTAATCAAAGGAGCAAGCATTAACGGCTTGAGGTTATAAGCGGGATCGAACCCGCAACCTCCCACCTAAAGGGGAGACATAAATTGAAGGTTGAAGTCGATGGACTTCCTTATATGAGTGACTTAATACCTTCTAATTTTCATTGGGGATGATTAGAGAAGCTTGAACTCATGGACTTCATACGAGAGTTTTATTTAATCTATTCTATTTGCATTTATATGAATTCTTAGATTTAGATTTATCATTTACACAAATGAAATTTGCATTATATTTGTTGATTTGGTTTTTTTTGTTGTGATTTTGGCTTGTATGAAGAATTTGCACTCATCAATATATGTGTTCTTTATGAGTACATTTGGTATTTTTGGAAACCACTCAAAGGTTCTAAAAGATTTAACAACTAACAATTAATTGGAATTCATTTATTTGTATAATTGGATTCATGTGTTGAATATACAATTTTGATAATTATTTTTCAATAGTGATATTATTAATTGTGGGCTTACATTCCCTAATGAGTTATGATAGTTAGTTGTCAGTAGAACCGAATAATTGTGTGTGTGTGTATGCGTGTGTATATAACTTAACAAAATACTGAATTTTAACATATATTACATTGAAATAATTATATGCATTATAAAACTATGTGTCATGTTATAAGACAAATTGATCGACTCAGAGAAAAATGATTGATAGCGCAATTACTTTTGAACCATTTTATATATTTAGTACCGAGATTATAATAAACAAGTTTTTGGAACTTATGTAATTTGGTTAAAAGAACTAAAATATGCAGTTTATAGTGTTTAATTTATATATTAAATACATATCTATTCAATAACTATATATGGAAAATATGAAGGCAACGTACATCGAAAGTGTTGAAACATAAATTAATTATACCTTTATATTAGGATTGCCTCTCCCTCTTTCTATCATAAAAATTTAATTCAATGTGTGAGAGACTTACCTTCACATTATATACCTTAATTCATGTCTCAATATTTTAATTCGGGGCTTTGTTTATCTTAACAGAAAGAAACTATATTAACTAATTAAATACAAATAGTTATATTTTTATATAATAATTCAGCAATGAGGTTTTCCAACGTAATAGATTTCTCATAACAAGCACAGGCATCCCTAGGAACTTAAACTATTCACTAATGATATAACCACATGATTTCAAGAAACAGAGAATCCGACAGATCGACACACATCATATGTTGAATTGGCATAAAAGATTCTACATATATCTTATTCTTTAGCTTGTGTCTCATTATATATATTACTAATATATAATCCGCGCGCGTATATGTGATGCTAGATAGCTATTTGGTATATACTATTATTGTTGAAAGAGTTAACTGATCTCGTGAACGAGGATCTTGTTCTCATGCACATATACTCCTAGTTCTCCAAGACAAACATATTACGGTTGCATATCCCAATATATACTCTGCAATTTTCCCTTCAAAAAGTTGTTTTCACTAAAAGTCATTTCCATTTTGAAATAAACGAAATGCATGCTCTCTGCTCAGCAATAATTCCCATGCAGGCCCGTGAGAATTGTATACTTTCCTCTCACTTATTAACTCTCTTGTAAAGAAATTTATACAAATTCATCAATGCACAATTACAAAGTTTGATCGTACACAATTACTAAAAAATTAAATAAGTCATATATCATGAAGGAAAGTTAATAATCTATAAATATAAGTTTGACTAATTTATGAAGTTATATATTTTTCAAAAAGTATAAGATATTTAAGGTATATTATGAATTTGAATACTTTTTAACTTGATATAGAACATCGTCAGTAAGTGAGTCCAAATAACTATCATTTAAAAACACGTCGTTTGGGAATATAATTATTGTATTTTATCATATAAAACTCTCCAAGTTCAAACAGAGAAACGACAGTTTCTTTCCATGTGCAATTTATGCCATCTTATTAATATTTTGCTCTTTAACTTCTAAAATGTCAGATAATGTTCTCACCATAAACCCAACTCCGTGACTGAAAAAATGATATAAGTAAACCATCTGCAATGTTTGGACTACAGAAAATTAACTAGTGTGTATACTAAATCAGAATTTGGAACAAGTAAAATTAAGAGTACAAGAAATAAAATGAAATTATGATTCATGTAAATCTATAGATTAAAGACTATAGACTACTATGGTAGCTAGTGAAGCTGGTGTTTTTTTATTTTTTATAATTTTCGCTTTGTCATCGATCGAGTGGCTGCATGCTATCCGTAGGTGTAGAAGAACAAATAAAAAAATGTTTAAATATGACATCCGAGTCGTGAGGGTATAATTTTCTCTTGATGATTATTATATAATTAGTCATAATAGGAATTTTTCGAATAATCAATTGCAGGGCAGGTGTAGAAAATTTTGGAGGCATTTAGAAGAAGTTATAATCAGTGGAAGATTAAAAGTCAAGTGTAGACACAGAGAAAGCAAGCATGTGGATTTATATGTGTGGAAGTGATATCATCTACATATGCACATAAATTTATCACGTGCTAGCTAGCTAGGCAACAGATCTGATGGGCGATATATTTATATTTATATTTATATAACAAAATCAAAAGAAAAGTTGATCAATGTTGGGATGCATCTGACTTTATATGCCTTTTGAAAAGCTCAATATCAATATGTTTTACCTGTCTCTGATGGAATGTCGGTGACCTTCTCAATGAAAAAGATTAGTTCGTTCTTGAAAGACTCGCTTTCCCTAATAACCCCTGAACTCCAAACTCATGTAAATCATTTACCAACCTCGTTATATAGTTAAAAGTTAAAAACCATATCTCAAGACATGGATTAAAAGTTGTGTTTTCAATATAAAACTATTGCCCACATATATATAGATATATCAATTTCTCCTGTATATGAAAAAGGGTTTGTGCTCAAGAATACAAAAGAAATTAAAGGCATATGTAATGATCGGGGGAAATAATGTCGATGTATATCTATACTCTTTAAAACTTTCAGTTTCAAACTAAAAACAGTTCAACAAATTCCTTTGATGGAACTCAAACTAGTATATATTTTATGTTTTATGAAAAGACAAAATAATAGAAAGATAAAAAGCTCAGAGTAAATATAAGCACAAAAACTAACACAGAAAAATTGTATGAGTGCTGGAAAACCTAGGACCAATAGAAGAAACGAAAACAAAGGAAAAAATTCCTATCAAAGAAAAAGAGAAAGATAATGACTAATAACAATACAATTTCAAGTTTAAAATTCGAGGTGTCATAATAGTATATCTAAGATCGAGCTGGGAAAGGGACACAAAATTTAAATTTATACAGAAAATTTTTCCCCAACAAAAAAGGTAGAACACTAATTTTGGCCTGAAGTAAGGACTATACAATGTCCTAAACTAACAAATTTGGAGCATATGTACACTAGAAGTATTACATGCGTGCATAACTATTTCATCCTCATGTGTAGTCCAGGTGGTAGTAATTCACTCACCATAGGGTATTATGGCTATATATGTGCTAATTCGAGTAAATACACTTCCTTGATTAGTTTAGGATGCTAGAGGTCCCTTGAGGTTAGCAAGATTGAACCTTTGCCCTTTATAGAACTTAACGCTCTTAGGGTCAATAAGTGCACTAACTTTCATGGATGTAGCTAGAATGTGATTTGTTAATATAGTAATTAGAAATCAACATCTTGGATTTGAAGGCTTTTAGACTTGCTATAATCATGAAGAACTTATTTTGGTATAATCCAAGTGAAGATTGAAACTGGACTCACATCCATTTCAACAATCAATTTATTTTCCTTAATTATATTATTCTATTACAATCTTTGCCTATATGTAGTTGTGTTAGAGCTAGTAAATACTAAACGCAGCAAATTAAATCCACTGGCTAGTATCAGGGGATTCCATGATAAAATTTGAAGGATATATTCTTTTGAGGTATGGTAAATAAATTTACGAAGTGAAAAGAAACGGAAGAAAATGAAAAAAAATTGAATACATGATTATATTACAAGAGGTATAATTATACTATACCTTAGGAGGACTATGACCAAGCCTTAGCTCCAGATCTAGCTCTTCAATAATGGAACAAGGACTAATAAACTCGAACATCCGAGACTTTATATGATCATGCCTATTATCAACTGCAATTGATGATGAATCATCTGTTATTCTTCTCCTTTTGCAGCTTATAATATTAACTTCTTCCTTATTAGATTCAATATCTACTATCTTGGACATCTTCTTATCTTCAGTTCCAATAGGATCGACCTTCCGAGAATATAATCTTTGTTGAACAAAGTTTGACCATGAAATACAAGAATCATATGGTGGTGAATTATCTTGAATAAAAGAAGGAGGGGCTTTATTAACCTCAAGATGATGATGGTGATGATGATCAAAATTAGGGTTAGAGTTGGAATTAAAAGGGAGAGAAGAAGAAGATGAGAAAGAATTGTGTAGATGAAGATCAAAGGTGGTGGTTTCTTCATGTTTGTGTGGACTTGGGGGTTGCTTTAGCCTAGCTCTATCTCTTCTGTGAACATTCATGTGACCACCTAGAGCTTGAGCTGACCTAAACTCTCTGCTACAAAAGTTGCAAGAATATGATCTTGGGGGCCAAACACAGCCACCAAGACGCTCATCTTCTAAAAAAGCTTGTTCTTCCCATGAAGCGCCGCCATAGCTGAAATTGTGATCAGTAGGTGAAGCAAGATCAGTATTTTTATTATTATTATTATTATAAGAGCTCAAACATGAGTGCTTTCTCTTTGCCCAAATCCAACATTGACCTTCTTCCATGGAACCAGCTAAAACTTCAGGTAAAATTACAATGATTTGATGAGATGATATTGATGAAGAATTCTATAAGGTTGGGAATTTGAAAGCCTCCATCTATCAAGTTTGTTTTGAAGGAAATTTTTTCAAGGTGGATTTTGGGGAATTAACTTCATTTGTAAGGATGGCGAAGGCGGTTGGTGCTTGGTACAGTAATTTATTATTTTCTTTTGGGGTGGGGGGTTTGTTTAGTCTTTAGAAGATGATGCAACTAACTGATCATATTAATTAAAAACCCATTTTAAATCTCTTACAACAATTATACAAGTAAATCAATCATATAATTTATTCCGAAAAGTAGGAAAATAGGTTAAACAGTCTTGTTTGAAAATTTTATTCTCTAATAATTTTTTTAATTTAAAAGTTTGTGAATATGTGTTAGGTCTTGGGGACTCAAAGTTCAATATACATCTTCAAACTCAACGAACGTATAGAAGTAGAAGTACTTTCCTGTAATCACCAACAAAATTCTTAATATGAGTCTGAATCTATACCTTTTGAGTAATGATCAATTAGTCAATTGTTTATTACAAATTGAACCAATATTCGTTGACTATCACTACTATTTTAGAGCATATTTGGATACATTTCCAAAAGTTATTCTGACTCCTAAACCTAGGTTTCACACAAAGACATCCAAACATTTAATTTTTTTAGATAAGTTATTTTGAGAAGCTAGGTTTGGGTTCCATAAACTATTTTGAGAAAAACTACATTTTTCTCCCTTTTCAGCTGAAAACTTCAATATTTTATTTAGGAAAAACATTCATTTCAAATAAAAGAAACATGAAAAACTATACATTATAACTATTTTTCTGAAAAACTATATTCTACTCAAAAGTTAATCTTAAAAGCTATTCTCAAAAAGGTTAATCTAAACATACACTCTCATAATTTCATCAAAAGTTATTTTTCAGAAAAGTTATTCTACACAAAAGCTATTCTCAAAAAACTATTTTACTAGAAGCTATTCTCCAGAAGCTGAATACAAACAGACCCTTAATGTTTTTTATATTAGAATTCACGGTAATCAGTAGAATTTCAAAGGTGATGTAATAATATTCGAATTTCGGTCTTTCGGTCAATAAAATATTTTAAAATCGCCCATTTATGAGAAAAATGAAAGAGAGCGCAAATTAGATACAGGATGGTAATTAATTTAAGAAGAGTTATATTTTCTATACTCCATCATACATTTGGAGTGACATGTGAATTCTAATACAAGTGCGTTGTTCAATTACGATGTCTCCAGATAAAAGAATCTAATAATATAATTGACACTTTTAGCATTGGGGCCAGAGTAGGAACATGGTTACAGATGAGACAGTAGCACTGCAGCAGGCACACCAAAAAATTATTCTTCAGATCAGGGAATCACCCTTAGAAAGATTGACTATATATAATCAACATGCGCCCTAAGACATCAAATTTTGACTCCCATCAACTCTGAAAGCTTAATTGTCTAGCATTCAAGAGTCTATAAATTCTAAAATTTCGAAATCCAAATAAAATATTTAAGCATCAACTCTCATCAATATATATGTTGTGTTTTCTTTTCGGTTGCTTAACCATCTGCGTTCCAATTACATGTACATTCCTTTACCTTCAAAATTTGTTGTTTCACTACTTTTTCTTACTATGCATAAATTAACTATTGTCACTCCGCTTCTAGATTAAGTACAATTTGTCCCTCAAAAGTCAATGCTACCCCGGCGATGCGGTATCACTATCTAGTTTAAGCTATATCTTAAAAATTCTTATTAAATATATTTGTATATGCTAAAATTAGAATAAGTTGTGAAGGATATATTATCAAGTTGTGAGATAATTTCATCAAAATATAAAATGTTTATAAAGCTTATCTGTATTCTTGGTAAGTCCATTAAATCTAATGATTAATAATATTATATTTCAAAATGATTTTCAAGATCACGATTTCTACCATGCATATTGCTAATTAATTTAATGAATTCCCTGCATTTCTCGTGAGTTGATGATTTAATAATTATGAATTGGAAAATTAATCAATGTTGTGGGTCCTAAAAGTGTCTTAATCTACTTAGGTGTGAGGTGGCTACAGAGAACTCAAACTCAAGAAGTGAGGGATATGACTGAAATATATACCCTAACATACATTTGTCCGGCAAATATGAGTCAATTATTTACTTTCAAATTTTCGTAGAACACTGATTGGCAGTAGTTAGGGGTCCTCGTGTCTATTTTCATTCAGAAAATCATATTATAATATTGTTTTTTTTTTGTACAGATAAGCAATTACGTGACTGGCTAAATTCCATATGTTAATAATCCATGTAAATTATTGTACCATTTCTCAATGATTAAGCCATATACGGCAGCCAGTGATACGCTAATAACTTCTTAAATAGCACAGAAAGCATTTAAAGTTTAAACAAATCAGTTAACATTTCATATTACCACCAACATGTTTATTCTTGTATGTCTTCCTCCTCTTTTTAATTATTTTTTATGAACATTATTATTTTTAAAACGGGACATGCCTTAGCATCGTAATTTGATGTTATTACTGACAAAAAGTAGTGAAAGGCATATTTGTTGATTGACGAAATTGCATTAAGTTTAATTCATTGTTTATTTTTTATTATTGTTATATATACTTAGATCCTAAAACGGAGTGTGTGTAGAAAACTTAGAATGTTTCTTTAACCATGGGCAAAAGAAATTTGCAGGCACATATATGGAATTATTTCACTTCATGAGTTCTTGTGATGAGAAGTCATCATTTTATATTACCTTTTAGAAATAAGGGGTATGTATACGTGCTTCCAATATCTTTCGTGGTTAATGGTAAACCCCATGAATATCTAATTTAAATTAAAAGTTGTAAAGGTCAACTAGCTAACTAGTGTGAATGAAAATCAGTGACCAAATGAGATTTTTCTTCTTCACATGAATAAATTGCATTAATATATTGTAATTAGATCAAGTATAATTATTTGATGAAAGTAAATGTTTATATGCTAATTAATAATATTCAATTTAATTAATATCATAAAACTTTTTTGGTTTATAAATTGAAAAACATTCATAATAAATAATTTCATGATTGAAAAGCGGTTCTTATCACGCAAGTTGATAATGTAATTGCATTATTTGCAACTTGACAAATGCACAAACATTATTATCATTTGAAAGCAGAAACATTCCATCCCCAGAATTTGACAAAAGAGAAAAGACAGATACCTGCTTCATTTAAAAGAAAAATATTTGTTTTATTTTTTTGTTAATAAAAAATATTTGTTTTATGAAGAACATGCATGTTGTTCACCATTTTTAATTATTTATAAACTTAAGAATAATTATTTTATCCCATCTCTCTAAATATACGCTGCAAAAATTGTCTTCTTTCTCTCTACTTGTATTTTCTTTATATATCTTGCACTAAGGCTCTCGATAACTTTTATTTTAATGTATGTGAAATATACAATTCATTTAACGAGAGAAAGGATGAGACAGCAAAAGAAATATAATTACCGGAAACAGAAAATAATTGGTGGTAGGTGAGT
This sequence comes from Mimosa pudica, assembly GCA_029929735.1. NCBI lineage: Eukaryota > Viridiplantae > Streptophyta > Magnoliopsida > Fabales > Fabaceae > Mimosa > Mimosa pudica. The sequence continues at coordinate 649,153 of JAKELP010000045.1, forward strand.
ATTAGAAAGATATTGACATGACACTGGATCGCTAAAATGGTAAGCTTTATTTTTATGGGGAAAACCAAGAAAAATCATGTTAAGAAGAAGTTTTTAAATTAATTTTTATAAATATTTAAAATTATTTAATTATTTAGTAACTATTTTTTATTTTATGGTTTCCATAATTTTTTTGAAATTTAATAATAACTTATTATTTCCAATATCTTTGGGTAAAAAATCAACAATAGCGCCGATATTTAAAAATAATTATGTTATTCAATACAAAAAAGTTATAATTTTATTATTAATATTTTTAAGTCAAATTTGAAATACTCCCTTCGGTCCTAAATATAAGACTTAGTTGACTTTTTTTTGGAGATGTTAAGGTTACAAAATATGTTATTAGATTATGACATATTTAATATATCTTTAGATTAGTCATTAGTTTATAGGTTAAATAAATTAGCTTAAGGAAAAAATAAGGTAAATCAATTTATAATTGACTTATTTTGTTTTTTTAGGATTTTCCAAAAAAGTCAACTAGGTTTTATATTTAGGACCGGAGGTATTATAATTTTTCCTCACAAATGAAATGGTAAACATGTATTGTCTATTGAGTATTCGCTAAAAAAATTCAAAAATAAAATTCATTATGAAATATGTAGTCAAAATTAGAATTTAATTTAGAGTTGATGAATTGTCTATTGAGTTCTTAAACAAACGATGTGATGAGTATTTTTATTTGTATTGCTTGACTACGATGCGTCCATGCATGCATATATTATTGCGTTGTGGTGACATATATTCTCATCTCAGCACGGGGTGAGGCATGAAGGTTGATTAATGTGTGTTATTAGTTGTCCAATAATTTGACCCGACTCACATCCATGCATGTGCAACTTTCAACTTTAGAGTTTTCTATTCCGTTGGCTTTAAATAATTATAGCTCACTAGCAAAGAAGCAAAGCCATTGGGTAGGTAGGTAGATCCTTATCTTAGAAATATACGTTTTAAACAAAACTAAATCTCACCATTATAGGTTCTAGTTTTCCCTCGTATATTAAATTGATGCTAGCTACTGCTCCTTTTTTCCAATTACATGGCATGCAAGGAAGCGACTTTTCCCACTTCATAGTTATTCCCTCTGTTCCTGAATAAAAGAATTTATTTATAAATATAAGTAACTTTCTAATTTTTCACAACTTTTCCTCAAATAAAGTCTAGTAATGCTTATCTATAATAAACAAGCAAGAGAGAGAGAATAAATGTATATGATTAGGTAGATTAGTAATATCATGTGCTAATAACTACCTTAATTAACTAGCATTTTTAAACTAATCAAATTAGGAAAGTAGTATATTTAGAAACGAAGGTAGTATGTTGGAGTCGTATATGATAACATTGTCCATAGTATGACAAAAAAAAAAGATATAACACTGTCCATAGGAACTAAGCTAGATAATCTTTTCACATTTAGATATGTTTTAGTGCACAAAGGTGGATCTGCTCAATCTCAGGGAATCATTCAACAAATTTTTAGTAATATATCATTTTCAACAATGGCTTTCATTCATATTTTGAAATCCCAAAATTTAGACTCACATCTCTTCCCCAATACATGATTGGGAAGTCATCCTTAGGAAATGGAAGCGGTGACATTCATCGTGTTGTTGTCATATTTTGATATGTCGCAAAGGTCTTAGCTTCAATTACAACAACTTTGGAAACGAGAACTTTCATCTCTAAAATTGTTTGCTTTGTCATGCTTTTGTTCAACACTAAATTTTATCACACCCTTTTATTAAAAATACAAAAATATTTATTTGTTTTGAACCCATCATTCCATCATTAAAAAAATTAACAAAATATATTTTCTTTACCTAAATCCATCTTGCATTGCATCAAATTTATTAGGGTAGTTTAATTAAACAAGGCTCCATTGAGAACGATACCCGGGGTAACTTCCGCTTACTTTGAGGAACTAAAATTTCTTGAAGGACTACACCCAAGGCACACTACACCGACCCGCAAATCGGTGTCCTTCAAGTGGCGCCGTTGCCGGGGAGTCATTAATTTGACTCCCTAGTAAATTTGGGTCATTCATCAAGATTGATTTGGGTCAAAGTGAGCCATTAGGTTGCATTTAGTTTAGGTGCATCTTAGGTTAGTTCACTTTGCATTTATTATTTGTTTTAATTTTTTTAGTTACTTGCATTTGCATATTGAGATTGTTTGAATGCAATAATCATGTCTAGACCATATAATTATGAACTTTTGTTCTATGATAATTCTCCTATGCATTCTTATTCTATGAATGAAGAAACACCAAGTTACTCACATTTTTTTAGCAATGAGGAACCTTCCTTAAGAGAACGTTTGCACAATTACTATCAAGCCAATGAATACCAAATGCCCAACCAATTTCCGACATACTTGGAACCATCTTATCCACAAAATCACTCTACCCACTTCCCTACATCATACACACATTCATATGAACCACCATACACCTCCTACCACAATCCTTTCCCTCTAGCCTATCATACACCATCACCCCCACCCTCTCCACCCAACCCTAGTGGATTAGATGTCTTCCTAACTTACCCAAACATGGATTCCCAAACCCTTGCTTTGAGGAGAGTGTATGATGAGCTTAAGGTCCAACACTCTCAATTGTTTATGCTAAAGGAGACTAATAAGCTCACAAAGGACATGGAAGAGCGTTTGGAGGAGATAGAAGAGTTTATTCGGGCTTTTGTGCAACATGTGCTATGGAAGAAGACTAATGGAGAGGAAGGAACTCCATGGCCTAGTGACTCCAATGATTGTGAAGAGGTTGAGGGCCTAAAGCTAAATGTCACTTCTCAAGTGGATGACCCCCAACAAATGTCTATTCTCATACGAGTTGCAAATGGTAAGCAAACACATTATCAACCTCAAGAGGAATTGGTTTCACACTTAGGTACTATTTCTCCTCTTCTTGAAGAGTTTACCTTTCCTCATACTACTTTGGTTTATATTGCAAATGATGATGAGGTGTATGAAAAAATTGTTGTTGAATCACCTCAAGTTCTTGATGTTGAAAATGCTTATTGTGATACTTCCATTGATAGTTGTATAGTTGATGATGTTGCTTGCAAAAATAATATGAGTGGTGATCATGATGCTTTAAGTACTAGTTGTGGTGATGATTTTGATTTGCATGAGCCTTCACCTTGTTCTTGTGATGATGATACAATGTGCATGGATTGCATTGATTTTAAATATGATAAATTTGTTTCATTGCAACAAAAGAACGTTGGTGATGTGCATACTTCATCTACTAATACTAATAATGCATCAAACTTGTGTGTTAAAAATATGGAGAATTGTCAACAATTGCTTCATTTTCAAGTGTTGATAAGCATGATGATTTGAGCTTCTTTGAATCTATTGAACATGATGAAGAATTCTCTTTCCCTTCCCCTCCACATTGTTCCTTCATTAACACATGTGATTGTGATGAGTCTTGTGCTACTTGTATGCAAATTAATAGTTGGCTTTCCACTTCATATGTTATTACCCCTTGATCATCATATGTTGTCGTTGTAGTATAGTGGTGAGTATTCCCGCCTGTCACGTGGGTGACCCGGGTTCGATCCCCGGCAACGGCGCCACAAAAACTTGTTCGCACCGCAAGTGCACGGGTCGCGTCAAGTAATAAAGTGATAAGAAAAGTATCGTTTCCACGAGGATTTGGTTCCAAAACCCGGTCAAGTAATAATTATCGCACTCTCGCTTAATTTGAGTGATTCAAATGTTAAGATGTGAAGGGTAACTATAAAAACAAATAAGAAAAACTATAAACAAGTGATTCTTCAACTCAAGGATAAAATGGGTCCTAAGATTATTTTTCCTCCTTGTACTTCATAAACTTAAAGAGTCTCCTCTCACAATTGCTTTTAACAACTATATATTTGCTAACCTAGGGTTCTATAATACTTGTAAACGCTCCGTCGAGTCAAGAACAAGTGTTTAATTTTATTAATCATGCAATCTCTTGTCACAATCAATAAAACCCAATTTCTAAGTTTCAACCCTAATGTGGCTATGTGAGGTCAATAAGTATATGTCTATCTTATCAACAAAACCATTCATTTGTCATGCAAACTTCAAGTTCTCACACTATTTTACCCAAGTTCTACACTCAACCTAGCCCTCAAGCATTAATCAAGTGAACACAACATCTAAATGGTGATCAAGCACTTAGAAGCATTAGGTAAAGAGTAAAATAAACACATATATAACATTAATCACAAAATAAGAGGAGGAATTAAGAGTTAATCCATACAAGGGTTCCAAATAATCCTAGAATCAAAGCTTTAACTCCACATGTTCATTAAATCCAAAAGAATATATACATATATGATAGCACAATCATAGAACAAGAGAGAGGGAAAGGAAAATGGAGAAGAAAAACCAAGATTTGAGGCCAAAATCTCTCCTAGCCTTCAATCCATTGACACCCACTCCTCCAATTGCCAAACCCTAGCTCCCAATTTGCCCAAGAAGTGAAGAATGGGGTTTTTCTGTCGAGCCATCACTTTTATATCTCAGATTTCCCCTGTTTTTCGAGTGTGAAACGCAGAGTTTTAATTTCTGTTCGTCGTGCGTTCGTTGCGCGACGAATGCTCAACGAACAAATAAGAGTCAGAACAGAATTCTCTTCGTCGTGCCTTAGTTATGCAACGAACGCTCAACGAACATCAGGGGAATTTTCTTTTTCCTCTTTTGTCCCTTGCTTCACTCTTGAGTTTATCCTATGCTTTTCTTGATAACTCCATGTTTTCCTTAGGCTTTTCACTTGTCCACCTCTTCCTACAAAAGAGAAAGAGGGTTGATGAGATTCAAAAATCACTTTCACACACATATAACTCCAAATTTCACCAAAATATCTATCTTTTAATTTTTACTCTTTTCTATGTGTATTCATATCTTCTTAATCATTTACCACCAAAAATCATGTACATTCAAGGGAAATTGAGATGAAATATGTGAAATTATGGAGTTTATCTCCCCTTCATCCAGTTCAATTGATAACATACATGCTACCCTTGATGATGGACATGAAAAGTGCATATCTTTTGATCTCAATTCTTTTGTTTCTTTAGATAGGTCAAATATGGAAGATTCACATGTTTTAATGATAAAATTGTGAAAAAGGATGAATTCTTCCATTTAATTTTGTCTTGTGACCTACCTCCCGATTTAGGAATGTATTCATCTTCCATATTGCATAAATCCTCTTCTTCTTCCACTCTTATACCTCCCACCTCTTGTGATTGCAAATGCGATGTGGTGTACCTTAACACCAAGTTGAGTTCCTCACCTTTCCGGTTGCAAACACAAGAGGATTTAAAAAATAAAAATGTTTCTTTGACTCCTATAAAAAGGAGTAGTGTTGATTTTCTTGGTTGTGATTCATACTTGGAGAGTTTTGATCTTAAATTGCTTAACTCCTACTCTAACCCTCTCCAAGCGTGTTCCTTTGGACTTGGTATTTCTCTTGGCTTGTTTTCTTTGCATGAACACCATTGTAGGAGCCACATGAAGTATCCATGTCAACCACCAAGAAAGATCAACAAAGGAGAAGTTGGAGCTCTAAAGTCCAACATGATCATCATAAAGGATGAGAACTTCTCCTTCAAGAGTTTGAATATACCATAACCAAGGTTGTCTCTTTCCTCACTTGTTTTCCTTCTATTCTTCATGTGATTGGCTTATTTGTTGATTGAGGAATATTAGTGTGAGGGAGGGACACAAACTAGTAACAAAAGGTAGCTTTGGTTATTTTTCCCATTTCTAGGATTAGAATAAAGTGCTTAGTGCTAACATCACCACCACACTTGATTTCAACATGCTTTGAAATTTAATTGGATTTTTCCATTATTTTGCTACATTGAGGACAATGTAGGAATTAAGTGTGGGGGACGGGTTGTAGTTGGGTTAAGTTTTGAGTTATTGCATCTTGGATATATTTCTAGCTTCAATTTGACAAAATTTTGAAAATTTTAAACTTTCCCTCACTTTTACGTTAGTTAACCTTGGACATGACCTATTTTTGGACTCTCTTTGGCAATTATGAGAATTTATTGATGCTTTTGATATATCTCTTGATTGAAAACTTTGTGATTGGAATTAATGCCCTATGGTTAACCTTGATTGTCTTGAATATTTGTTTATGAGTTTAGGAGAATTAGCCATATATTGTGAGGTTTATTTGAGCCTAATTATTCATTTTTGAGTGAAATCCACTTGGTAACCATTCTCTAGAACTTGTTTGCATTCTTGGTAAAAGCTTGTTGCATATAGTGTAATGTAGTATGATAAAGGCCTTCATTTCATACCCTTATATCCCAAACACCAACTCTAAACACTATACCCTTTTGCTACCCATTTGAGCCCTTCACTTGATGTTATTGCATTGTTTTGCCAATAAGGGAAAAGTTGCATAATTGCTTTGTTCAAATTGAAAAAAAATGCCAATATTATGTTTCAAAGAAGCATGTTATGTAGGAAAAAAATACAAAAAGAAGGAAAAAAAAGAAAAGAAAAGGAAAAAAATGGAGAAAAAATGAGAAAAAGGTCCAAAAGTGAAAAATAAGGCATAGATATAAGTTTAGCAATGTGCAATTGGTACTTCAAGTTGTAAATGAATGGCTAAACATGCATAACATCAATTCTTTTCATTTTCATTCTCATTCCATCATTTGGCCTATCCATCACCACAACCCTTAAAAGTCCTTTTGATGCATAGTACTTTATGTTATAGTAGAGACCTTAGAATTCCTACAAGCATATTGTTGGATGTGTACCAAAGTGGATATTGAGAGTATAAATGAACCCAAAATGGTGAGATGTGTGTAAACACTTATCCTTGAGTGATTTTCTTCTCTACTCATACTCTTCTCATTCATTACAATCATTGTTAGCATTATTCCATTTCACATTATTTGTTGAATTCTCATAATTGTCTTATTGTCATTGTACTTCAAAGCTTTTTAAAATTTGTCTTTGTTCGGGAGTACAAAGGTTTAAGTGTGGGGGAGTTGACAAATCCTTGGATTTGTATGTTTTTATTGTGTTAACTTGAGGTTATTAACATTTCAAAGATGCAATATTGGTTCATTTATGCCTAATTGAATATCTAGACCTTAAAGTAAAAATTAGTTTAGGAAGTGAATTAATTGGCCTAGCTTATGAATTTAATTTGTTAATTAATTTTGAGAGCCAATTGATCTATTTTTCCCTTATTTCACTTTTACGGTCGTTCAAAGACCAAACATGGAGGAGGCTAGATGGGAAAAAGCAAGGAAAAATGGGGAAAAATCTGGAAAATCAAGCTGCTGGACGAATTTGGAAAACTACAGAAAAGGACCTTGAATTTCAGAAATTTCAGTTTAGTCCCAGAAACATAATTACAGTTTAGTCCACGAATTTCAGAAATTACACTGAAGTCCCTACTGCGAACTGCTGCAGAACAGACCCGATTTTACTGGTTTTTTGAATGTTTTGAGCTCAATTTGGACCCAAACTCAAACCCAAACATTAAGCCCAACTTACCATTGATATTAGATGTGAAAATTAGGTTAGAAAGTTAAGTTTTTGGGGTTGGTGCTCCTCAAAACCCTAGTTCCTTCCATCCCCTTCTTCCTCTTCTCTTCACTTCTCATCCCATTTCTTCAATCTTCCATCTTCCTTCCTCCATCCATGCCTCAATAAAGTTCCACCTTACTCTTGGAGTTGATTTGAAGATGACTTGAGCTTTGGTTCTTCAAAGGGGAGTCCCAATTTCTTTCCTTTCTCTATATATTTTTGATTGCCTAGGTTTAGGTTTACCATTTATATTTTGAGATTGGACTGGACTTGGTTGTTATTATGGGTATTTGTGATTTTGACTTGTAATGAGGGATTTGGACTCAACAATATGTATGGTCATACATATGTTCTTTATAATTCATTAGATATTTCTATTTACTCATGGTATTGGTAGATAGTTTATTGAATTGAATTGTAATTGAACCATGCATTACAAATAACTAATCACACTCTAGGGTAATTAATAATGTCTATTTGAATGGGTTCATGAGACTAGACATTAGACTTACCGGTTGGTGAGGTTTGGTACTTTAGGAAACCTAGAGAAAACTCAAATGTGCTAAAGGATTTAACAATTTCTAGTTAGTTGGGGTTCCACTAATTAGGTAATTGGACTCATGGGTTCATGAGGTTTGGTAAATTAGGAAATTAGTGCATTAAACTCTCCAAAAATATTTAGAAAGCTATGATGGCCATTGAAAATCATTTCCAAGAGCACTTCACTTCCATCACATTCTTTTATTAAAAATACCAAAAATATTTATTTGTTTTTCACCCATCATTCCATCATTAAAAAAATTAACAAAATATATTTTCTTTACCTAAATCCATCTTGCATTGCATCAAATTTATTAGGGTAGTTTAATTAAACAAGGCTACATTGAGAACGATACCCGGGGTAACTTCCGCTTACCTTGAGGTACTAAAATTTCTTGAAGGACTAGACCCAAGGCACACTACACCAACCCGCAAATCGGTGTCCTTCACTGATCGAGTGAGAAGTAAATTTAAAATGAAAAATCTACTACTACTAATAAAACAAAATAAAACAATAGCAACACGTTTTTTTTCAGATTTTCTTTTTTATACATTGTTTCACCTAATGTCCAATCATTTCTTTTAGTTGAAAATTATTCTTGAAATCTCCTATAATGACTCCCAAATATGCTAAAATATAGATTAAATATAATTAAAAAAGGGGTGTCATCAAGTAGCTAATATATTTCCAATGCCTGTGATGACTCCCCATATTTAGTAGTCTTTAGGAAATATTCTGTTGTATTTGGGGAGTCATTAATTAAATAAATAAGAGATTTTGATGTGAATTGTGATACAACACCCATTGAAGCCCAAGTTGCTAAAGACCAAACCCAAGCAGAGGAGGGCCCAATAGTGCGCAAAAGTACTCGTGAAAGGAAGGCCACTTGGAAGCTAATGAAATAAAACGTGTGTGAGGAGAGAGAAGGGAACAGGTTGATTATGTGAAGATTTGTTGCCTCCTGTTATGCTTCTCCTTCTCTGTACTTCTTTCCTTTCTGAATTTCTGCTTCTTGCTCTTATTTCTCCTGCATATTTTCTTAATTCCAGTACTGAGATTTTGGTATTTGACATTTAAGAGACTATATTGCTGTAGTTGCTCATTTGAGATCATTAATAGCAGAATTATTGCTGCGTTTTGTGCTTAATCTGGTATATTTTGTGGCTGGAAATTTATTATTAATTGCAGATCATATCAAATTGGAAATATATTAATTTGAAATATTATTTGGGAATTGAAATAGGAAACTTGAAATAATAAAAGAAAATATTTTAAAGGGAAGTTTCTTATTAATGAGATTATATGATTGAACTATGGTGATTATTTCCTATTTCCTTTCTTTCTCTTATCATAGGACAATGCAGATTTAGAAACAAAAGAAAAGAGAAAGAATAAGTCTTGGGCTTGGCTAAATTTTGGTGACCTAATTGATCACTCATTATAAAAAGGAAAGGATGAGCTTGTGAAGAGGAGGCTGGACATAATTCTTCCTATTTTCATAGGCGTATACACATTCACGCAACAAAAGGAAAAGGAAGCAAGAGGTGGCAGCACTGTTGGTGTCTTTGTTATATCCACACACACACGCAGGGGAAGGAGATTAACGCACAAAGAAACGAGAGAGGAGTGCGGCACTATTCTTCAATCTTGTATTATTTAGTTATTACTTCTTCTTGAACATTTAGCATTCCTTTGGATTTTAAGCCAATTGTTATGATGATCAAAACTATGTGTGGTTAGTTTTCTTTAACATCCTAGAGTACTATGAAATTATTTGTAACTTAGATATTTTATTTCTCACTATTTAGTCATGGTTAATTTGATTTAGTTTATTTAATCTTGCTATTATTGAGTAACTTGTTTAGTGCTTGATCACCATTAGACATGTTTAGGGAATTCAGAATTGGACTCGGAGGAGGGAATTTTAAATGGACCATGAGATTAAATAGTGTAGGATTAGATTTTCAATCTGATTTGCGACTAGGATAGGAATATACCTAGAAACCTTAGTTACATTAGAGCGGTACCGGTATAAATTGGCCTAGTAAATTATAGTAAGACATTACATAATTAAGTTAGGTAAGGATGTAAGTGGACCGGAAGACATTTATAGATACTAGTACTGTAGATTAACTAGTTGAATTAATTTATAATTAATTTAGTAGGAATAAAATCTAAGAATCAGATAAGGGATTAGTGGCTCTAGGTTGTCTTTTTACTCGTGAATTTCATCTGTGTGAATATTTGTTTTATTTTATTTTCTAGATCTTTGGTAATCAAAATTAAAATCACTTTTCTTTTATTTACTCAACTTGAACGAAAATAGGAGATCTAATGCCTAATTATTAATTGTCTGAGTCTCTATGGGATCGACCTTGATTTACCACTTTACTAAAATACGATCCCTACACTTGCGGAATTTTTATCAAAATTTTGGTAGCATCAAGTTTTTGTGCATCTTAGACTGATGTAATGTTATTATTTATGATATCGGTTTGTATTCGATTAAAAAAAAATTCTTTTCACGTTTAGACGAAACATTCCTATGAAAAAGAACAAGAGAACATTACAACAGCTATAAAACCATTCGAATTGTGGAATAGGGAATGTGATAATATGTGCTAAAGCTCAAGAGCGGTGTATTCTAGACTGGCATCTATCTTACTGGTCTCTTTGGGTCGCAATGTTATATGTTAGCCTCGTTTCCCACATAACCGCCACAATGCTAGTGCGGCTAATTGCCATTTATTTTGTAGTGAATTAATCAGTTGTTAAAAACAAATTAGATATTTGAATACGTGCAATACTTATTAAACGATTCCCTCTACGAAAAAGTAAGGTGCAATGATACGCATGGAAAAGCTACCCAGGGATTATTTTCCCCTGACGTGTATGGATTTAACAAATATAAGGGCATTGAATTTAATATAGAAAGCTAAAATAGCTACTTCTGCAAGCAATTTGGGATTATTTATTAAAACATCAATTGGCTGTGGTGTTATAATATGTTAGCCCACTTATTTTAAAGTTAGTTATTTTTTGCCTTGACTATTACACCATCAAGCTGAAATCTAAGAAAGGATGAGATATACCCATCGTCCGTGGGTTCAGTGGCGAAATGATTGAACAATGAGCGTTGGGTTGACCACCACGTCGCAAGTTCGATCCTGGGGCGGGAGTGACACTTTATTATGTCTCCATCGCGGCGCTTGAGGAGACATCTCCGTAGCTAAGTGAAGCTGTGAGTAACCTACCTCTGTGGACAGACATAAAGGGCTTGTTGGTCATGCTCTAGAGCCCACAGGGACAAGCCCCAGTGGATTATGAGTTAGGTGTCCTACCATTGGATTGGGTTGAGCCCAAACCCCTTCCAAAAATTTTGTAACAAAATAAAAGAAAGGATCGGACATGAGAATATAAAATTTTAAAATAAAAACTATAGACATAATAAATGACAAAAAAATAAGTGTTTTTAATTGTGAGTACGTAGTGTTTTTAATGTGTGGCAGAGAGGTAGTGGTGTAATTCTTCTTCAACGTAACATGGATTAGTGTGCATGGCTAATATTGTGCCAGAATTTATTGCATTGAAAAATAAAAAAGAGTTGATGAAAGGCAAACATAGTCAAACTCTCTGCCTTTAGATTAATCCTTGTCTTATTTCTGCATTATCTCTCTCTTTATTACTATCACCCAGCAGCTTTCAAGTGTTTGTTGTTGTGCTTTTTGTTGGCCGGTTCTTTCACTCTCTCCTTCCTTCCTTCCAACCTACCTACCTTGGTGAGATCCTTCACAAATCTTCCTTTCTCCTCATCCTAACTCTGGAAAAATTACCACCAACTGCATTACTGGATTATAATGTTGAGCTGATAGAAGAGATGGCAGAGAAAATTGCTTTTTTGTTTTATCAGAAGTTATGTTTTATCAGAGTTTGAAAGCAACACGACAGATAAACTTTCCTTATCCGTGGAGCGAAGCCTCAAAGGCCAAGAAATTTTGTTTTTCCTGATGTGAGCTGGATTGCATTCTATGCATTAATAATTATTTGAGCATGCATGCTCAAATGGCTGCAGCCTGCATGCATGCAGCATCAACACAACCATTAAGAGGGTGAATAATTGGTGGAAGAGAAAGTTAAGGACAACGACAACACAAGGGTACACAAGTACGCAACCATCAAGAGTCGTTCCAGCACCAACACTTGACCAAAGGGTACACACCAAGAGCTTACTCATAAATATAGCAGACAACCATCAGAAGGCACATGTTATCAATTAGAAGGCACATGGCCAAGCCTTATTATTATTGTTGTCTACTGTAATCTGTGTCTAAAGTTGTGGTGGAGCCGTGTGATTACTATAGGCAAGCAAAGGTGAGCCCACTGATGGAGATAGCCGATATGTCTAGAGCCTGTCTTATTCTACCATTTCAAGAGATATCCACTGTTGAGTTCAACAGTGTCGGAAACTGAACCCACCATGTTGAGCACCCTAGGGTCAGCTCTCGCATTTTCCCCGGTATTAGCAAGCCCAATTCAGGTATTGTAGGGTAAGACTCTCTCGAATCCACGACTTAATGCTGCAGCATTCCTGGGAGGAGGCCTTGTCATTGGCGCTCCCAGGGATCGAAGTCGAGAACTCCCACTTTATAGGCGTTCTAAATGCCCCACCAATACTACAATATATATATAGAGGATTACATATGTCTTATTCTAACATTTTAAGAGTTATACACAAATAGGCAAAGCAAAAAAGAAATGAGTGAATCGAACTTGATTTGCAGCGACAAGAGATGGTCACTGAATGGGATGACTGCTCTTGTAACCGGAGCAACTCGAGGCATCGGGTTAGCTAGTTTCTTATATTCTCCTTTCAAACTTCTTTTTCTTTCTTTTTATTTGATCTAATGCTTATTCATTTTCTATTGAGTTGAATATAGGCATGCAATCGTTGAAGAATTGGCTCAACATGGAGCAATTGTACACATATGCTCACGCAAACAAGAAGACATTGATGTGTGTTTGAAAGAGTGGAAAAGTAAGGGATTCAATGTCACCGGTTCAGTCTGCGATGTAAGCTCTCGTAACCAACGCCAAAGTTTGATGGAAACGGTCGCCTCAATTTTTCATGGAAAGCTCAATATTCTTGTAAGTTCTGTATTTTTGAAATTATGGTTTCTTCTACATACAACGCAAAAATATTATACTCCGTATTAGTTATTATTTTATGTGGGTGAACTGGCTTATATATCTATTATCATAATCAAGCAAGTTTCTATGCTAAAACATGTAATGTTTTTCATTACTTTCATTGTGTTTTAGATAAACAATGCGGGGGTACTTGATCTTAAGGAAAGTCTGGATCACACGGCGGAAGATATATCAAATATCATGGCCACTAATTTTGAGGCTACTTACCATTTAAGCCAACTAGCACACCATCTTCTTAAAACGGCAGATTATGGTTCTATTGTAAATATCTCTTCTATTTCCAGTCTCAAGGTGTTGCCTGGAATTTCAGCCTATGCTGCTTCTAAAGGTAAAACATATCTTTATTTCTTGTATATAATACTCCCTCCGGTCCTAAATATAGGACCTAGATAGAGACTTTATTTTGGTCCTAAATATAAGACCTAGATACATTTTTTGTCACCTTTTTTCTAAATTACCCTTCTTTTTCTTAACAACTCCTTTGATAGGGGAGAAAGGGCTACTAAATAACTAAACTAATTAAGGAGGGTATTATTGGAAAGACATCTAAAACTAAGCCTTCCTTAATCTCCCCAAAAAAAGTTATCTAGGTCCTATATTTAGGACTGGAGCGAGTATAATATAATATAAAAGAGCCAATTGACTTTATTTGCAAAGATTAAGAATCTAAATTAACTTACTTTAAAAGTACTTATATATATTGGTATTCTTTTTATACTTATTTGTCTAACTTATAAATTTATATTTAATCCAAACTAATTAGTTTTTTATAACTAAGTAACTTGTTTAATATTACTGTTAGTAATATTTTTAAATAAAGTCAATTAGCCATTATTTAGAAATTAAACCACATTTTCTTTTTTGTTTCTCTCTCTCTCTCTCTCTCTCTCTCTCTCTCATCATTCATATGTTTCACTTTGAGTAATTATCTACTTGATTAGATTGATATGAATTATACAAATATAACTTGATATAGGAGCCATTAACCAAATCACCAAGCACATGGCAAAGGAATGGGCGAAAGATAACATTCGTGTCAATGCAATAGCATCTGGATTTGTGATGACCTTAATGTTCGATGATTTCTTGGTATAATCTTATATATCGCTTTCCTGCACTTATGGTTGAGACTTGACATTGTGGATGCATGTTAGGGGAGATTTTTAAGTACTCTATTTCATTTTTGAGAGTATTCTTATAAGTTCAAAATTCATTTTGGAGAGTATTCTTATAAGTTCAAAACTGCATAAAACTTTTAAACTAGTTTGTGATGATGACTGATGAGTTAATCAGGAATGTCTAGATCGGATATGAATAGTTGACATTTGATTCATTAAAAGTTTGAATTCTTGAAAAAATTATTTTAATAGGTATGAATTTGAATTAGAGATAATCTCTCACCTATCATTGTTTCAGGAACATAATAATATTTTTTTTATTTTAAAGATCATGCATCTTTCAAAAGATCAAATTTGGATTGTTGAAATACATTCTAGATTCATCATGCATCAACTAGCCCTCCTTGCTCAACTCAAAATTTTCCCATGTGAACTAATAACACTTTAAAACATATAGAATCCTGCACTTGAGTTTCATATTATGATTTCACGAATGCCTGTATATATTAGGATATTCACAATTTCACATTATATTCTAATAATTTCCTGCTGGGAGTTACATCTAGAGATCCTATTTGTGATTGTGTTTGGTTTGGGAGAAAATTAGGGGAGTAGAAAATGGGAGGAAAATAAAATGAAGGTAGGAGAATTTATTTTAACTTTTCTTTTGGTTAAGTTATTTTAACCTTTTTAACAAGAAAATGGGCTTATATTATTATGTACTCCCCCACTTTCCTCCCCCCCATAATTTTTATCCCAAATCCAAACAAATAAAAATTTGTTTTCTCTCCTAAAATTTCCCATACTTTCCTCAAGTTTTCTTTCCAACCAAAAGTTTTTAATTTAACGGGTCTCTTTCTTAATAAAATTTCTAAATCCTTTCATCTACATGGAAAATCATGTTCGACATTATGCTTATAGTAAATTGTTTTCTCAGGAAAAATCAACTGGAGAAGAGAATACCACGAGTAAGGTAGCATCTCAAGTTCCCGCTGGTAGAATAGCAGAGCCTAAAGATATCTCAGGAATGGTTGCTTTTCTTTGTCTTCCTGCGGCCTCATATGTGACTGGACAAATTGTATGTGTGGATGGAGGCATCACTCTCTAAGTGGTTTAACCTCATTTGTTATTTCAGAAACTACTGTTTGCTATGCTGAGTTCCTATTTATGAATTGTGTATTGTGTATGTTGGCAGCTTTTTAACTTAGATTTTCTCCAATAATGACTTGTCATTATTGTCAAAAGGCAAATAATTTGTTCCAAGACTTGAGTAACCTTTTGATGCATGTAATGACTTGTCTTTTGCTAATTTCTGCCCACCACTCTTCCTTCAACTTGGACTGCATATATATATATATATATCACATGGGTTGGGCTGTCACAACGGCATCCTCATGGTTCAAGTTATCCGACATTGACTGCACTGTTATGTTATGGGTCGTCTTTTAATTGTTCTTTTTTTTTTGATCAAATTTTAATTGTTCTATTTCAAAACTTAAATAACAGGGCAAAATAGAGTTTTATGCTCATAAATCAGCATTATTATCATCATTATCAATTTATTATATGTGACATTTCCATTTTACATCCCCTTGCTAGCTATCAGGTTTGCAACGTGCCATTGAGTGAATAAAATTATAACATAATGTATGATTGTGCAGTTAGATAGTGGCAAATCATGCTACATGCAAAAACTTGGTGATTTCCCTTCTAGTATAAAGCTTCAACATTTAAATCTTGATAGTTGATGTGTGCCATAAACAAATTCATTACATTATATTTTATGTGTTATATATGTCATTATGAACTTGAAATATTTATGCATAATCTAGGCCACTTTTATATAATTTAACACTAATTTAGATGAACAAGCGTCACATTCAAGTAAGCAAACATCACTTGTTGAAAACCATGCTTGCTTCTAACCAATCACATTTTAAATGATGGTTAAATAAAAGCAAATGCCTTCAGATTACATATGAATCAACCAGAGCTCCCAACTATTTGATTCAACATTTTCTGCAATTAATACTCTAGAAATTAAAGCTTACATTACCATAACAAGTGTACAGGATTCCAATAACAAATTCAAGCTCCACATCACATTGAAAAAGGAAATTGAACATATAGTGACAAAAACCCTCCTATCACTCTCCTAATCACTTCTAAACACCATTCACCCTTTATATTTGCAGAAAATCAAAGGATAAATCTATGAATAAAAATAGTAAGAAGAAAAATCTCAAATTAAACTCTATATTGCCCAATTTAGAATAATCAAAGAGAGGGAGAGAGGACAAAAAATTTTAGTTGAAGGAGCTGCGACCCGCACTAAGATTCCCAGTGAATTGCTAGAAAACATTTTGGTTCACCTCATTTATTGATTATTGATATTATAGCTTATCAATTTGATCGCCTATAACACATCTAGAGCTTCCCAGCAACAACCACCACAACATGAAGAATAAAATCAATAAGAATCAAACTAAAAACAAAAATAAAACCCATTTCAACCATAATAGGAGAGAAATGAGATCCACAAGTCAAGAAAAAGGGAAAAGAATATGAAAATATGAAAAATATATACAAATCAAAATCGAAAATTTCTAGCTTCGCTCTTCCTCGTTTGTTCTCGCAGCCACTGTCCTCTTTGACGGCCACCGATCTTTTCCTTCCTCCATTAATCTCTGCTTTCTCTCAAAGAAATTTCAGTCTCTCTTGTGTATAGGGCTTGATTTTTTTGCAGATCTTGGGTTTTAACTTAGGGACAAAGAGGTCGTTGGATGAATGGGAAATTTTGCAACAAAGTCCTTGTCCTTTGGGACTTGCTAATAATAAGGACAATTTTTTTTGGGACTTTAGAGTAGTATAATTGCTTTTTTGGGACTATAGTGCACATTTCCCATGAAAAAAGTAGGGTAAAGGTGCAAAACTAGCCACCGTAAATTTCTAAATGGACAATTTTAGCACCCGCAAATCGGTTGGTGCAAAACCGTACATTATAAATCAAAATGGGACAAATTTACCCACGCCGTTAAGTTGAAGCTAACAGACGTTTGTGTTGGGTGGGCGCGTGGGGCCCACCTTCATTAAATCAAAACGTCTGTTAGCTTCAACTTAACAGCGTGACTAAATTTGTCCCATTTTGATTTATAATGTACGGTTTTGCACCATCCAATTTACGGGTTCCAAAGTTGTCCATTTGAAAATTTACGGTGGCTAGTTTTGCACCTTCACCCAAAAAAGTAGGAGGTTGGGCATGTATAAATTGAGCTAAAAACATGCGACATTGAAAAGAAATGGAATAGGGTAAAGTGCAAAAATGTGTTCAAACTATTACGTCAGGAACACATAGGGGTAACAAGTATTTCCGGGCTCAATTTTGGGACTGAAGAATAAATATTGGTGCAATATAGGGAACACCGTTTATGTTGACCGACGTTGACCGTTAAATGCTGACGCGACACGTTTATGTGGCAATTTGTGCTGATGTGGCATTCTTATGTGACAATTTTTTTACTGACGTGGCGCCCTTACGTGGCACTTCTATGCTGACGTGGCGCGCTTATGTAGTGTGCCATGTCAACAAAAAACCATTCCCCCGCCACGTCAGCTTTTAACGTTCAACATAAACGACATTCCCTATATTGCACCAATATTTATTCTTCAGTCCCAAAATTGAGCCCGGAAATACTTATTACCCTTATGTGCTTCTAGCGTAATAGTTTGAACTCATTTTTACACCTTTACCCAAATGGAATACTAATATTATTTTTTTTTTTGCCAGAGGAATACCAATATTAGATTAATAGAGAGAGAGTTCATTACAATACGACGAATTGTACTTAGATATGGCAGCAGCATCAAATGCTAGATAACGTATGGAGGAACCCACCAATATGGAAAGCATTGAATTATGACCCCATGTCATTATTGTTAGAGAGGACAGAAAATAATGATATTTTGAGCAATACTCAATGTCCACCTGTCCACCTCACATTATCTTTCCTTTTGCAGTTCAAATACATTAATACAACACAAGCGTGTTATTCTGTTTTCAGAATTATGCAGAAATAGGCAAAGCAAAAAAAATGAGTGAAGAGAACTTGATATGCAGCGACAAGAGATGGTCACTAAGTGGGATGACTGCTCTTGTAACCGGAGCAACTCGAGGCATCGGGTTAGTTAGTTGCTTATATACTAGTTTCAAACTTCTTTTCCTTTTTCTTTTTGTCTGGCCTAATAATGCTAGTTAATTTTCTATTGAGTTGAATATAGGCATGCAATAGTTGAAGAATTGGCTCAACTTGGAGCAGTTGTACATATATGCTCACGCAAACAAGAAGACATTGATGTGTGTTTGAAAGAGTGGAAAAGTAATGGATTCAATGTCACTGGATCAATCTGCGATGTAAGCTCTCGTAGCCAACGCCAAAGTTTAATGGAAACGGTCGCTTCCATTTTTAATGGAAAGCTCAATATTCTTGTAAGTTCAGTATTTTTGAAATTATGGTTTCTTCATTAGAGATAGTAAAAAAATATTTTAGTTATTTTTTTATGTGGGTGAATTGGCTTATATCTCTACTAGTTATTATCCTTATCATAATCATGCTAAACATGTCATGTTTTTCATCATTTCATTATGTTTTAGATAAACAATGCCGGGGTAATTGATCTTAAGGAATGTCTGGATCACACGGCTGAAGATATATCAAATATCATGAGCACAAATTTTGAGGCTACTTACCATTTAAGCCAACTAGCACACCCTCTTTTTAAAACGTCAGGTTATGGTTCTATAGTAAATATCTCCTCTGTTTCCACCTTCAAGGTGTCCGTTGGAATTTCAGCTTATGCGGCTTCTAAAGGTAAAACATATTATACCTCTCGTATCTAATATAAAAGAGCCAATTGACTTTATTTACAAGGTGAAAAAAATTAAATTAAGTTACTTCAAAAGTACATATATCGTTATTCATTTTTACTTAGTTGTCTAACTTATAAATTATATTTACTCCAAACTAATTAGTATTTTTTATAACTAAGTAACTTGTAATTTTTTTAGTAATATTTTTAAATAAATTCAATTTGCCATTATTTAGAAACCTCATTTTCTTTTTATTTTTCTATCACTCTCTCTCATTATTCTATGCTTCACTTTGAGCAGTTATATCTACTTGATTATTTTGATACAAATTTTATAAATATAACTTGATATAGGAGCTATTAACCAAATCACCAAGCATATGGCAAAGGAATGGGCGAAAGACAACATTCGTGTCAATGCAATAGCATCTGGAGTTGTGATGACCTTAATGTTGGAGAATTTCTTGGTATAAGCATATAATCCCTCCCTTTCTAAATATAAGATCACTTTCTAAGTTATCCCAACATAACCTCATAATATTTGTCAATTGTTTCGCTGCACTTGAGTTTCATATTATTTCATGAAAGCCTCCCTAGATTAGGATATTATATATTCTAATAGGCTAAAGTATACTTTTGGCCCCTTATGTTTGTATCAAGTTTCAATTTAGCCCTTTATGTTTGGAAAGTACACTTTTTGTCCTTTTTTGTTAACATCGTTAGTTTAACTTAACGGAAAAAGCTAACTTAACAATTTTAAATGGTTATTAAATACTGAAAAAATGTTCAAATTAAAATATTTGAGTGTAGATATTCTTATATTTTCAAAATTTATCATTTTTTGTCAAATTTCATTATAAAATAATCATTTAAAATTGTTAAGTTGACATCTTCAGTTAAATTAAACTAACGGTATTAACAAAAAATGGCCAAAAAATGTACTTTCCAAACATAAAAGACTAAATTGAAACTTGATGCAAACATAAGGGACCAACCCAACAAATGAATGAATGCTGGTTATCTCCCCTAAAATAATATCCCGTACTTTTCTCCTCCCAAGTTTTCTCCCAACCAAAAGGTATTAAATCCACGGGTCTCTTTAATTATAAAATTTCTGAATACTCTCTTCTCATGGCAAATCATGTTCAACATGATGCGTATATTAAATTGTTTTCTCAGGAAAAATCAACTGGAGAAGAGTATGCTGCAAGTAAGTTTGTATCTCAAATTCCTGCTGGTAGAATAGCTGAGCCTAAAGATATCTCAGGAATGGTTGCTTTTCTATGTCTTCCTGCGGCCTCATATGTGACTGGACAAATTGTATGTGTGGATGGAGGCATCACTCTCTAAGTTGTTTAACCTCATTTGTTATTTCAGAAACTACTTGCTATGTTGACATCCTATTTATGAATTGTGTCTGTTAGCAGCTTTTTAATCTCCAATATTGACTTATCATTATTGTCAAAAGGCAAATAATTTGTTCCAATGACATGAGAGTAACCTTTTGATGGATGTGATGACTTGTCTTTTATAATTTCGGCCTCTTGCTAATTTCTGCCCACCACTCTTCCTTCAACTTGGACTGCATATATATCTTTCCAATGGGTTGGGCTGTCACAACGGCATCCTCATGGTTCAAGTTATCCGACATCGACAGCACTGTTATGGGTCGTCTCTTAAATGTTCTATTTTTTTTTAACACATTTTCGGACAAACACAACAGCAAAACCAACTAACGCGGTTGACAAGATGAAGTGCGAATGTCCTACTTATATACTCACAAACACACACGCTCATGGTCGATGTGGGACTAAGAGATCCCACAAGGACCCCCCAGTACGGCGCAAGCGCCACCCACACCAACATACGCAAGACACATGCCATTTTTTTAACACATTTTGTTTTTTTTAATTGTTCTATTTCAACACTTAAATAACAGGGCAAAACAGAGTTTTATGCTCATAAGCCAGCATTATTTGAGGCAAATTTCTTCTGCAAACTCCAATTTAATTTATAGCAAAAGTTAGTTTTAAAGTTGCATCATCTACAAATTTCTTTGCTCCAAATTCAAATTTGATTTAGTACAAATTCGAATGTGTATCAAATCGAATATCTTTTTTTAATTAAAAAAATATCTAAAACAATCTAAATCTAAATTAATATGTATTAACAATATTTAATTAACTCCCTTATAGTATCATTTATTATCATATAAATATGTATTGGAGATTTTTAGCTTTGAATGGTAATCCTATAAACTTGAAAACTGAACCATTTTTCTTCCATATTTTGTTATAAAAATCTAATGATAAAATTAGACAAAATTAATTGATTCAAAAATTAAAAATTTATCGGCACAGTAGAGGATCCTTCTCAAATCACAACATAGATTTGTGGAAAAGTATACTTTTAACAATGTTTTATAGTATTTTGTATCGAGTGGATTAGAATACAGATCACAAGGAATAAATTGGTTTTGCTAAAATATCATCATTCTGACATCTCTTTAATAGAATTCCGTCAACGTGTGCAATCAATAGCTATATTTTTAAAAAAGCTATAAATTTGAAAGATTATAGTTGAGTTGGTTCTAATATTGAGCATGCAGAAAAGAGGCGACACGTGATGGAGAAAGGAGCTTATTCGCTCGACCCTTCACTACCGCTAACGCCCCTTGTGCTATACCCGGATTACTAAGATAGAAGAAGGATGAAAAAATTAGATTCCCTGTAAGCTCTTATAAGAGTTAGAGCTAATATTAAATATATGTGACACTTGCATTGCATCACACCAAAATATTCGTTAAAATACGTAATCACATAGGAAAGCTACCTTTCATTGCAAAATCGAACTTAAATATTCTTTTAGTGCCGTTATTCTAATACTCCCTCCGTTTCTAAATGTAAAAGCACTTTGACTTTTTTGGAGAATCCTAAGAAAGCAAAATAGGGTAATTAAAAATTGATTTTTCCAATTTTTTTTCACTAAACTAGTTTATTTGACTTATGAACTTACATATGATCGAATAATATTTAAAATATGTTATGATTAAATTGTTCATTTTGTTTTCTTAGGATTCTCCAAAAAATTCAAAGTGCTCTTATATTTAGGAACGGATGGAGTATTCTATATATCATAAGGGGAGCTGCCGAGCTGGCATTTTTTATTTTCTTTCGTTAAAAGAAAATATGATTTCATTTCACAGAATGAATATAGAACATAGTTGATGACTCCACGTTATTTTCAGATTTAATATATAATTTTATAATAGTATCACAGTAGAAATATATATTTTGATAATTTTGAAGAATGATTATTGCAAGATTAGAGAAACTGTTTTTTTATAGAATTTGAAAGATACCAATTCACTGTATGATTTGGGGATTTAAAGTGTAACAAGAAATTAGCAACGTTTTTTGTTATCATTATCATCATTACTAATTACTTATTTATTATATGTGACATTTTCATTTTACATCCCCCTGCTACACCAGGTATGCAATGTGTCATTGAGTGAGCAAGCTATTTGTCTTGACATTATTTAAAGACAGAAGAGATGATGAAGGTGCAACCAGGTGTTGAGGCAGAACAGCAGCATGTGGTTAAAGAGGAAGGTGCAATGACTTCACTGAATCTTCATCATCTTCATCACCTCTTCTTGGAGCCACGGTGAGGGAGACTGAGAAGTATGTTTATTCCTTTTTTTTATTTGAATATGTAGACTTGATTTCTTCATGTGTAGTTGTGTATGTAGTTAAACTTCTCATTAACTTGCATGGATTGATACATGCACTCTATATCCTTTTTACTAATTAATAATTATTATATATATCGTTATTATGTGAGTTTAATTTGAGGTTCATATATTTCCTAAGTGGATAGCCATTATTTTTATTTATTTTTTTTAATTAGTAGCTTGAGAGAACATTAAGTAAAGAACAAGATTAAATCTAAATTTGTCCTTCAATTTTATTTTACAATTGGAAGTGTGTTAGTGAGATGGACATATTCATTGGCCAAACTTTGTGAAATTGGAGTAGTTTATTTAAGGGAAATGGACCAAATCTGGCCCCCAAGTAACCACCAAGGAGCGCTGAGCACCCTGAACTAACAACAGGCCCGTATCTGGACTCCAAGTAACCAAGGTGTTTAAAAACTACCCCGGTTGGACGGTCAACAACGTTTGACCGTTACTATGCCGATGTGGCCGCCACGTCAAGCCTGTTTTGCCACTTGGCGCCTTGTCATCGCCACATACGATAAGTTAATGTGGGTCCCACATTTAATAAAAAAAACATTTAATAAAAAAAATTCTCCCCCCTCTACATCACCAAAATCCGTCCACCCCCCTCCCCCCAACCCACTCACCTCCCTCCCCAGCCCCCCACGGCCCCACCCACTCACCTCCACCACAGCACCCCCCAACACCACGCCCGCCACGCCCCCCCCACCACCACGCCCCGCCACCAACACCCCCAACACCACGCCCGCCACTTGGCGCCTCCACACCCTCAACACCACGTCCGCCGCCGCGCCTCCACACCCCGCCGCGCCTCCTCCCCCATTTCCCCATCACTGTCTTCTCTAAGCAACCTTCCCTTCTACTCTTCCCTCTATCCAAAAACCTCAATCTCCATTAACAACTCTTCCCCATTTCAAAAGCTCCATCCTTTTTAACCAAAACCCACATTTCCTTTCTCCACTGCTACCCACAATGACTTCCCAAACTCACAAACACTCCAAAACCATCAAACTCTTTAACCAACCCTCTTCAACCCCACCATCCATTAAATCTTCTTCATCATCTTCAATTTCCTCCCACCTCGCCATGGTTGAACTCAAGGGAAGAATCCTCACATCTCTCTCAAAGCTCTCTGACAGAGATACACATCAGATCGCAGTTGAAGACTTAGAGAAAACAATCCAAACTTTATACCCAGAAACCATACCCATGATTCTAAATTGCCTCTACGAAGCCTCCAATGATCCAAAACAAGCTGTAAAAAAGGAATATTTGAGGTTGCTAACAGTGGTTTGTGCAACTCACAGTGATTCCGCTTCGACCCACTTGACAAAGATCATTGCTTCAACACCAGATCTGAGGCAAAAAAAACTCAAGCTTCTTATTTTCTGGAAAAAGATTCGAACTTTGGGTTGATGAGTTGATGGGTGGGGGCAGCGGGGCGTGGTGGTGGGGGGCTGAGGAGGGAGGTGAGTGGGTTGGGGGGGGGGAGGGGGAGGGGGAGGGGGGGGGGGACGTATTTTGGTGATGAAGAGGGGGGAGAATTTTTTTTATTAAATGTGGGACCCACATTAACTTATCTTACGTGGCAATGACAAGGCGCCAAATGGCAAAACAGGTCTTGACGTGGCGGCCACATCGGCATAGTAACGATCAAACGTTGTTGACCGTCCAACCGGGGTAGTTTTTACACACCTTGGTTACTTGGAGTCCAGATACGGGCCTGTTGTTAGTTCAGGGTGCTCAGCGCTCCTTGGTGGTTACTTGGGGGCCAGATTTGATCCATTTCCCTTTATTTAAAGAGACAAATTGATAATGGAAAATGGCAAGAGATTATGTATATAAACGTTGATTAATGTTTGAATAAACTTGAGAAAGCTATTTGAATATAAGATATTTCAAACAAGATAATAGACCACTTTAATGATCATTAGTAATGAAGAATTAGGTATTATCAAATACAAGTTCAAAAATACATGCCTATAGTTCAAATAACTTACTTAGTGGATGGTCAAATAAGAGAAAAATTTTCCACATTCAAAAGGTGAGTCATTAAAATACTAATAACCAAATTTTCATTATATATACTGTATTTGATTAATAGTTTGAACTTTATTTACTTATCAAAACATGTCATCATCAAATATCTTTGGTTGATAGTATTCAGCCAAGTGCCAACATGTGAACTATTTCAAATTTGCATTTAGTCTAGTTGTTTTTAGTGGACTAAATTTTCTCTTCCGTACTTTTTTGCTATCACGTGCAAGTACTAAAATATGAGTAACATATAACCACAAATATATTGTACCACGACTTGTAAACTGGCAGGCTTAATTTCATTATCGTTGTCTCATCAATGTCATCCATTTCAAAGGATGTACTATCAGAGAAAATGGGTGAAGCTAAGTTAATTTGCAAAGACAATAGATGGTCACTAAGTGGGATGACTGCTCTTGTAACCGGGTCAACTCGAGGCATCGGGTAACTTGTTACCTTTAATTTGCTTTATCAGTTTCACTGTTCAAACTTCATCTCCTGTGCTTATTTTGGATTTGATGGTTTTAATGTTTATATGATGATTTGGAAATATAGGCATGCCATTGTTGAAGAACTTGCAGAATTTGGAGCTTCTGTGCATATATGTTCACGTAACCAAGTAGAGATTGATAAGTGTTTGAAAGAGTGGACAAGTAAAGGATTTAGTGTGACTGGATCAGTCTGTGATGTGCTCTCAAGTCACCAGCGTCAAGATTTAATGGACACTGTTGCCTCCATTTTCTGCGGAAAGCTCAACATCCTTGTAAGCTTTTTTATGGCTCTTGATTGTTTGATTAGTGGGAAAATGGAAGTACATATTTCATTTTTATGAAATGGAAGTACATATTTCATGTTTGATTAGTGGGAAAATTGAAGTACATATTTAATATTCCCCTTGTGTTTATCTAGTCATATACTACCGATATGTTTGTTTCTTTTCAATTATCTTTTTGTGAATTGGGAAAAAAGTATCTACTTATTATCCTTTAAACCTGATGATAGTTCTTCCATATATTGGTGATCAAATTGTCTTAAAAAGTTTATTCCTGTTAGATAAACAACGCTGGAACAATCATATATAACAAAGCCACAGATCAAACAGCTCAAGATGTTTCCACTCTTATGGGAACTAATTTTGAATCTGCCTACCATTTGAGCCAACTTGCACACCCACTTCTTAAAGCATCAGGATATGGTACCATTGTAAACATCTCCTCAATTGTCAGTGTCAAAGCTTTGCCTCTTGTTTCAGCATGTGCAGCATCCAGAGGTACATGTATATATTTTTTCTAGAAAACATAATTTTAGTCTATCATGATGATTCTGAGAAAATTGACTTGTTATCTGATTAATTTCATTCAGGAGCTATGAATCAAATCACAAAGAACTTGGCTTTTGAATGGGCAAAGGATAATATTCGTGTAAACGTCGCACCAGGAACTATAATGACCTCGCTTTTGGAGTCTAACTTGGTATAAATATCAAACATCAATGTTCCAGTTAGTTTATATCCATGTTGAAGCATATCACTCAGTTTAGATCACTACTCAATATTGTATGGTTACTTCTCAAGAGTTTTGCACTAAAAAGTCAGTTTAATTAGTAAAAGATGATAATACCTCTAACAACCTCAGTTTGAATTATCTGCATTCTAAAAAAAGAAATGGGATCTCCTGAAGAGAGTTTTTGTATTTCATGTAATATTTTTCTTTCCCTCATATAAAATCATGTTATTCCAAGTCATGATTTGATGGTTAATATCTTTGTTCTTGTCACAGAAAGAACCAGGGGGGGAAACTGCAGTGAACACTATTGTATCTCAAACTCCTATGAGTAGAACAGGACAGCCAAAAGAGGTATCAGCCCTGGTTGCTTTCCTCTGCCTTCCTGCTGCTTCCTACATCACTGGTCAAATTATATGTGCAGATGGAGGATTCTCTCTTTAATATATTTTTCTGTTTTTCCCTCTTTACTTCAAGGTAGAAACAAGAACTTTTTATGTAATAATACTTAATTTATAAATATTATCTTTTATTTACTTCTAATGAAATAACATGTTCTACTCAAGTGTAAATTGCATGTCCATAAAAGTTAAGATCTTAGAGGTCTGCAAGTTATTTTTCTGAACTATAAATATTTTCTGGCGCGGTTTTATCATTTGGGATGAGAAGATGTTCATCTAAACGCTTAGGCTTTTTTTTAGTCTCGCTTAGAAAGAGTGATTTTATACCATAGCCACTTCTTTTTATGAGACTATCTCAGAGCATCAGGTATTTTCTATTACATAGAAGAGCGTAGAAATTATGAAAGACGCTCATAATTGAACAGATCTGTTTCACCTTGCTGACAACAGTCTTCTGATTCTGTAACTATTTTCAGTAAATCTTATTATTACACAAAGCTCTTCTTCATATAATGAAAATAGGTAATTGGTTTAATTGTGAGACACAAAGGTTTCTTTATTCTGGCATCTTTTAGGCCAATTAGAACATTTTAAACAAGAAAAATTTAATCGATGAAATATGTCTGGCAGCGTAGAAGAAGTTAATAGCATCCAACATCCATTGCAATAATTGATAGGGGGATGAATCCCAAATTTATGAAATCCTTTGCATTATTATAGGCCACATCTCAGCCAGATGCTTCCAAGGATCCAAGACATCATCTAATCTAAATGATAAAGTCCCATATATTTTGCCATATAGCTCTACTATTGTCCTATCACTTTGGAAATCTATTGATCAAAAAGACAATTACTAATCTAGACGTGTTTAAAAGTTTATTCCAGCATGTTTAATACAAAGGGTTAACCCAGTTCTAGTCCCCAATCGGTGAAGGTGAATATACTAGGCAGTCTAACCTCTGCTTTTTTGCAAAGTGATTGATTCGAACCCACAACCTCAAACGTTGAGTCAAGCCGGCTTCTCCAGCATGTTTAATGCAAATCAAGAAAAATATTTAAGCTCATTTATTCTATCTTACAATGTAACAACTTTTCAAATTTATCTTATTTGATAAACACAGTAACCCATAAGAACAAATCTACTCTTTAATTGATGAAGAAGGGTAAAATTGTGCTTCCACTGAGAAAATTTAATGAAGCAATGATCAATAAAGAGGATAAAAATTACATCTCTATCTTAGGACCAAAGGGATACAGCGTTGTTGAATTTTTTTTCTGAAGCTTCACTTTGTCAACACACCTGACTTGTCCTCATGGTTTATATATGTGGTTGAAACTGAATGCTTGCGACTGATATATATCAGTCGCAAGCATTCAGTTACAACCACATATATACACCTAAAGATAAATACAAACAGAACAGATCACTCACAAACGCTTCCAGTCTTCTTTATATATGTCACTTACTCTAAGTTATATTACATTCCAACTAGTTACAAGAGAAATAAACCCAAATGGCCAAAGCAATACTCAAAGACAAGAGATGGTCACTGAGTGGCATGACTGCTCTTGTCACCGGAGCGAGACGAGGCATAGGGTCAGTTATTAGTTATTTTGTTTCAAACTTCTTTTCTATTTGATTTGTTCTAAGACTGGCTCATGTTCATTGAGTGTAATAGGCATGCTATAGTTGAAGAGTTGGCAGAATTTGGTGCAGCTGTGCATATATGTTCACGTAAACAAGAAGACATTGATATGTGTTTGAAAGAGTGGACAAGCAAAGGATTTAGTGTCACTGGATCTGTCTGTGATGTAAGTTGTCACGACCAACGTCAGAGTTTAATTGAAACTGTTCATGCCATTTTTCATGGAAAGCTCAACATCCTTGTAAGTTATATTTGCATAGCACAAAAAAGCATCTTAAGTTATTTTTGCATTTGGGAGTTGGCTCAATTTTTGTATTGTTATCCTTATCCTTTATACATGGACATGTTTCTTTGCTAAATAAAATATTTTTCCGTAGATTTCTTATGGTAATTTTCTTTCAGATAAACAATGCCGGGACAGCTGATGTTAAGGAAAGTCTGGATTACACAATTGAAGATATATCAAATGTGATGAGTACCAATTTTGAGGCTACTTACCATTTAAGCCAACTAGCACACCCTCTTCTTAAGGCATCAGGTTATGGTGCTGTTGTGAATATCTCTTCAATTGGAAGTATCAAAGTGCTCAAAGGTCTTTCAGCCTATGCAGCTTCTAAAGGTAAATATATCTTTTCTTCTTCTCATTAACCAGGTTTAAATATCATTTATTTGAATGTTAATCTAATTACCTGATTACTTTGGGTAACATGATCGATGCAAATCTGTTAATATAATTAACTTGATACAGGAGCCATAAACCAGATCACCAAGTACATGGCAATGGAATGGGCCAAGGATAACATTCGTGTCAATGCAATAGCATCTGGAGCTGTGACTACCGTAATATTAGAGTTTTACCTGGTATAACGATAAGCATATCACTTTTCTTCACAGAAGTATCAGTATTCTCATGTTTTTGGAGATTCTTTTAGGCATTCTGTTTCATTTGGTTTTGAGATGATGCATATAAATGAGTTTGTAACCGTACAAAACTTCCCTTTATGTACTAAAAACACTTTTAAAGGATATCATTATTCTGCACTTTGAGTTTATATGATTATTCAAGTATACATGCATAGTACAGTATATATTATAATATTGTCCTGTTGGGGCCCGAGAAAATTTCATGTCAAAGAGATCCTATTGAGAGTAAACAAGTAAGCATGTGTGAAGTCAGGTCCAAGGCATTAGATTCACGTGTCTCTATATTTATAATTTTTTTGAAGCCTATCTCATACATGTTAAATCGTGTTTAACATGATGACTGTTTCTCAGGAAAAATCAATTGGAGAGAATGGAGCAGAAAAGCTTGCCTCTCAAATTCCTTCTGGAAGAATAGGAGAGCCTAAAGAAATTTCAGGAATGACTACTTTTCTTTGTCTTCCTGCTTCATCATATATCACTGGACAAATTATATGTATAGATGGAGGCTTGACACTTTAAATTGTTTATTTTCATTTGGAATTGCTTCATATATGTATGATCCATATAGCCAACCCACGTAGTGGGATGAAGCTTTATTGTTGTTGTTGTTGTAATTGCTTCATATATAGGAGATGACATTGCTGCGTCAAGTTCATGTTTAATCAGCTTTTGTAATTTACACTTGCTTAAGTAATGACTTTGGCGTCCAGACATCTTTAGTTTAAAAAAGGCATAGGCCTAAGCTTTCTTTTCATATATCTTTCTCAGATAATCAAGAAACAACAGTTTAACTCAATTCAAAATATGATGGTAAGATAGACCTATCTTTATTGTCAAATGGCTAATAATTTGTTGTAGTGACTTGAGGAAATTGGGGCTCGGCGTTTTCAAATATCCAAGGCATATCCATCAAAATCGGGAAAAAAATAGTTAAAATACTCAACTAACTTTTACATAAATTGTGCAATCTTTCACTCTTTTCCTTGCATTAATAAATAATAAGGGCACAAAAGGGAACCAAATATTTATTACTTTGAATTCTGCATATTATATCTTGTGTGTGTGTGTTAAGGGTCATATTTGCCCAAGTATGCATGAAGAATCATATATATCTATCACTGAAGTAATATTTTGTCCATATTTGATCCTAAAGTATGCATGAAAAATCGTAGTTTGCCTTTACAATTTAAGTTATTTTAACGGTTAAATATGATTTTTTGTGCATACCTTAATGAAAAATATGACCTTTCGTGCATATTTCATGGGTAGATATAATCTTTCATGCACCCTTTCGGGGAAAATTGGGCAAAAAAGTATTTAAGGAAACAAATATGATTTTCTGTGTATACTTTAAGAGCATATGACCCTTAACCCTTATATATTGGGAAAAAATTGACATTTTACTTCTTATTATTTAGAAACAGAGGGACTAATAAGGTTCCATATTTATTGCTATTTAGCTCTACTATTATCCGATCATTGGAGATCCAAATCCATTGATCAACTAAAGAATTACTTCCAGCATGCTTTATGCAAATTAAATAAAATATTAAACCTCCATAACAACTTCCTAAGTTTATCTTTATTTGAAAACGTAATGCCTCATAAGAATAAAGCCTACTCTATAATTAATGAAGTGTGAAACTTTACGTTCACATAAAAAATTTAATAAAGTGATTAGTAAATATGAAAAAAATCCACTCATATATCTATGAGGGATTGAATGTTATTATTGTACTTATTTTGTTGAGCTTTACTATATAAACTTGGATTTGGCTCGTTCCAAGAACAATGTCAACTCATCCTTTTTTATTTAAATATATTTTTTGGTCAAATTTCTTTCTAATTTAAATAAATATTATCAATGAAAGTGACTACTTCCTCCCGTCTATAATATACTCCCTCCGTTCCTAAATGTAAGATCACTTTGGGGATATGGATAAGTTCCTAAATGTAAGAACACTTTCTCTTTTTTTCCCAAGTTTTACCCAAAATACCCTCATACTCCTTTTACAATTGAGTTGTGGGGTTGAGTTGGAAGCATGAAGGGGTATATTTGTGTTTTCAATTTAATTGAAGGGTATTTTTGGAACATCAGGTAATTTGACCATCTTCCTTAATCTCCCCAAATTATGGAAAGTGATCTTACATTTAGGAACAGAGGGAGTAAGAGGCTAAGAGCACAAATTTTGAATATTTTGGTCTAAAATATAAAGGAAAGACCAAAGTTTCTCATCATTTAATGCAAGTTTTCTTATTTTGGTCCTAACTAATTTTGGTTGCATTATTAATTTAGTGATTGGCTATTAGGAAGAGAGAAAAGAGGGAAATGACACTCGGATAATGTAACCACTACATTCTTTATCTCTCTTACTAGTAGTATCATAATAAATAAGGGAAAATTGGAAAAAGAAAATTAACTACAGACACTAAACTAGTTTTCAAATATTTTTTTGAGGAATGTGTTTTATACGTTGAGATCTTATATCATACTCCTTCTGTTCCTAAATACTACAAGAGCTAATTCACTTTTTGGAGAATTCTAAGAAAGCACAATAAGTTATTTAAAATTTAAAATTTGAATTTAATAAACTTTTCTCTAAACTAATTTATTTGTCATTAATCTAACATATAATCTAATAATATATAAAATATCTTATGATTAAGGGCTCATTTCTCTTCCGATCCAAACTTCTCCAAAAAAAGTCAACCAACTCTTATATTTAGGAACTGAACTAGAAATTGACCGAGTATTGCGGACCTAAGTAATAACTCACTTGATGCCTAGACTGATTTAAACTGGATTTTAGCTTTTGTATTTTTCTAGTTATCAGTCACTATATAAACTTGGATTTGTGCTTCACTATTACGACAGATGTAAGCATCAGTCGAAAGCATTCAGTTACATGCACACATATACACCTGAAAATAAATACAAACAAAACAGACACTTCACATACGCTTCCTGTCTTCTTTATATATATATATCAACTACTCTAAGTTATATTCCACTAATAAGCAGAGAAATAATAATACAGATGGCTGAAGCAATAGACAAATACAAGAGATGGTCACTGAGTGGTATGACTGCTCTTGTCACTGGAGCAACCCGAGGCATCGGGTTAGTTATTGGTTACTTCTATTTGTTTAAAACTTGTTTCCTATTTGATTTGTTCTAACACCGGTTCATGTTCATTGATTTGAATTATTAGGCATGCCATAGTTGAAGAGTTGGCAGAATTTGGAGCAGCTGTGCATATATGCTCACGTAAACAACAAGACATAGACATGTGTTTGAAAGAGTGGACAAGCAAAGGATTTAATGTCACTGGATCAGTCTGTGATGTAAGCTCTTGTGACCAACGTCAAAGTTTAATGGAAAGTGTTGCCTCCATTTTTCATGGAAAACTCAACATCCTTGTAAGATTCTCTTAGGTTCTTTATTGTTTGGTGGGATGGAAATCACCGAGTATATGATCATGTTTCTATGCTAGATAACTGAGTTTTAGTGGATTTCATTAATTTGAAAATTTTTGTTTAGATAAACAATGCTGGGACAAGTGATGTTAAGGAAAGTCTGGATCACACAACTGAAGATATATCAACTATCATGAACACGAATTTTGTGGCTACTTACCATTTAAGTCAACTAGCACACCCTCTTCTTAAGGCATCAGGTTATGGTGCCATTGTGAATATCTCTTCAATTGGCAGTATCAAAGTGTTCAATGGTATTTCAGCCTATGCAGCTTCAAAAGGTATGTACTTCCTTCGTTCCTTAACTAGATCGGTCTCCCGTGCGTTGCACGGCAGTTTTTCATTCTCATGCTAAATAATGTCTATGTTATACACTAATTAAACAAATAATCATAAATTAGACAAATGCTTTGCAAGGAAACACAAAAATTAGAGAATAATTATACTAATAAATTCCAGTCAACGTATCTCTATTCCTGAAAAAAAAGTTTGAGATGATGCGATTTAAGATAAAGTTAGTGATGTTGCGATTTCATTCAATGTGACATTGTGTTACTAATTCCTTAATTAATCTGTCACATCTCTTTTAATTCTATTACCTCTTTACTAACTATGATAGGAAAAGGAATATTCATATTAACAACATCTCTATCATAGTTAGAAAAGGAATTTCCTAATGATTACATAATATCCATGATAGAAAAGAATCTCCTGATACAATATGAATGCTATCATGGATATTTAAAAGCTAACCATGTTAGAAAGGATTTACCTAACATGGTTAATTAACAAAACCAACTATTATTTAACAATACATAAATATAACTACATGCGGAAGCAGATGCAGGCCTATACAAATTGGCAATATACAATACCAAATAAATTATATAAAACTCCTACTACCTAATTCCCTTTTCCTGAAGCTTGCACCTATGCATGAATACCTGCAAAAATGTCAGTAATCGTGGGATGAGACAAATTGTCCCAGTAATCACCGCTTAACTCACTATAACAGTGAGATGTGCGGTAGCGAGGGCGTCTAACGGGTACCTCAGTTATAAAATCAATAATACACACACATATATATATATATATATATATATATATATATATCAAACCTTCTTCCCATGTATTACACCAGTCTCTCTGTCATTTTCCAAATCAATGTACTTCAACACCTCTACCTCCGTTACAACTACACCACCCCACAACTCTCACACTCACCTGTAGATGCATTGTGCCATACCGGGGCATTCAAACATCTAATCTTCTCTATATGATTTGACACTGTGCCCCTCTCTGATGAGGGAGCAAATTTCCCTCTCTGGCAATCTCCAGAGAGAGAACCCCAATTCTGTTTTCCACTACAGAATAGGAACGGTTGGACTCTAATCAATGCCCATAACCGTAGGGGCGGTTGGACTCTAATCAATGCCCATAACCGTAGGTCACTTTTCTCAATAAGTTGACCTATCAACCCCGATCCAATCAAACCGAAAAGGATCATCTGTACAAATAACTGTCGATTGGCCTATCGAACAGTTATCATCGCGCGATGGTACATTTATATCAGTGTCATGCAAACCTCACATTAACCATCAATATCCCATCCACAATGACATCATTCATATCCATCAACCTCAACCTCATTCAATATTTCAATATCACAACCTCAATAATCAACAACAACATCAACATCAACATCACCTTTCAATCTATTATCCACAATATCTTTCCAAAATCTAAACTCACAACTAATTCCTTTTCTATACTCAAAACCTCTCAATATCCAACACCTGCAAATATATCACACAATTCCATAATATCCAGCAATACCACCAGCCAGGATACTACATATAATAAGTCAAATTCTTTATATGAAAGTAATCGTGTTTGAAAGGCACCCGATAGCCTGTTTTATATAAAAATACCTTTTCAAAAATAATATTTATATGGAGGGTGAAAAGGGATTTTGAAAATCCCAGCTAACGTCACCCTCAATGTTATAACAAGGGTAAGTGTGATTACCTGTCGCCCTTAGCACTCTATTGCCCCTCCTTACCATTCCTTGTAGATTTTCCCTCCTATTATTACATAACAATAATAAATCAACAACTATCTTTATAAGGAACATACCACGTCTCTCTCGAATTTTTAATATGCTACCCGATCCCCAAACTTGATTTGAAATAGTCAGTTTATCACAATAACTCAGGGCATCAAAGTCTAAATCACTCATATACTTGTTTAAAAAAAAAACCAATCAAGTAAAGATTCACCATGAATCTTTCATTTTCAAATGAAGTGCCCAAGCAGCCAAGAATAAGAAAAAGCAGCTTTCTCATATTCAAACACATCTCTAGATCTTCCAAAATATCATGTACATCATTTAGTTACATTTGAAATGATAATTAAATTAGCTCCAACATGCATAAACAATAATTTAAGCATCTTTAAAACAAATGTAAAGTCTTGCTGTTCAAGAGCATTCACTTAAGAAATTTAGATCACCAAGCAAAACTAATCATTTATAACCAACTCTTAACAACACACTTAATTCACAACCAAACATAACAGCAGAGAAATTCTTTTATTTATAATCACAAATCTCCCAAATCAGTTTACATATACACCAAAACAAATTGAAGACAACAAGGCAATATATCTTAAACTCAAAGAACCCCATGCTTAACAAGATCAAATTAATAAGCATAGGCACATCCAAGTGTCTTCCAAACAAGAAATGCACACTTCCCATTTATCAAGTTATCAGCAAGGATTATGAGCTATTTCAACAACAAGTAATGCACAATACCACTACATTCCCCCATTTTCATGTCTTTAATTCGGCCAAGGAAAATGAAAGAAAAGAATTTGCAAATTATTCCTTCAATGCCCACATTCAACCGTATAAAGCTCAAATCTACAAAGAAATCAAACCTAGGCCTATCCAACACAAATACCAATTAAACCATTTCAAATCATCAATCAATCAATACATCCAGCTTTATACATCCTCATGCATTTATTAATTTCCCTTTTGCTTTCTCTACCTGTTCGACCAATGTAGTAGCAAGCACAAAGTTTATCCAACTCAACCTGTAAACATCCCTATACAGGGTATATCCCTTCACAAATTTTAATTTAAATAGAATCATACTCACACAAAACAAGGACTTCAATTCCTCCCTATATTCAATCATTCGTCTAAGCACAATATCAGAAAATGATTAATAATACATACAACTACCCCATTCAGCTTTATCAAATCATTACATCTGCATAGAATTAAAATTCATTTCAGCTCTTCCCATAATAGTAATGTTCATAAACACAAAGAGATTACAAGTATACCAAACAAACAACAAGCTTACTATATATCTAAATTTGCCTTACCAACCAACTCTGTTTAAAACATAAATGCTAATAGCTCAAGGAAAGATTCGCTTGCAAGCATTCCAACTACATCATAACACTCTAAAACTTACACAAAACATACCTCGTCCTAACAAATATCAATTTAGCAACTAAGTACAAATGGCAGAACATTCATGGATCAAACAAGCCTTCATTATTCAAGCAAAACAAAACGGAGAATCAAATCCTCCACCAAAAACAATACACACACACACACGTATGTGTTTGTGTTTGTTTTTTTTTTTTTTTTTTTTTAGATTCTAACATTATAGCCTTCAACAATCATGCTCAACCAAGTTCTTCTTCTACACATTTTTACAAGCACCTTATGTGCATCAAAATTCCAATCATGAAACAAGTATGAACATAGACACTAAGACTTTTCAAACCACACTGGTATGAAACAAAAAGAACACTTCACTTCCCAATATTCAGCAAAACCGAAAAAAAATTCAGCATGTACAAATAACAAAACCAATACCATAAATGAAAACTTAAAGTAGTTATTTGCTTCTTAAAAACCAGAAAATCAAAATCTCAATCCTCCACTGTTTGGGTCCCTCAAATCCTCACCAAACCGAAGAAAATTATATGGGAAAGTAAAGAATCTTCACCTGAAACTAAAGCACCATTTGCATTTGAAGTTGGATCAAAATCGGCCAAATTCTTAGATGAAAAGCACGCTGGAACTGATGGAGAGTAGTGAGGATGCGAGAGAATGAAGAGAAAAGAAGAAACAGAATGTTCTAGAAGTGAAGGACGAGAATGATCCCTTAATTGGACAAATGGGAGTGTATATATATATATATATAAGGTTAATGAAGAGAGGGGTATTATAGTCAAATGCTCTTTTAGTTCAATCATTTTTTCTACTCTTGAATAAGCATATAAAATGGCTCTTTAACCCATTATAAATTCCTATTTATTTTCCTAATCTCCCTCAACAAGATTAATTTACTTTTACTTCCCTTTAATTTCTTTTGTAAGAGTTTTTATCAAATAATTAAATTCCTTAAAATATATTTATCTCTGTTTATTTTATTTCTAAAGTTTTTTTTTTATTCCTAAATTACCTCCCAAGACATTAAATACTTGCTAATTATCTTTAATATAAATTTTCAATTTTGGGATGTTACAATTCTCCCCACCTTTTAGAAATTTTGTCCCCAAAATTTACTAAACATATCACCTAAAGCCATGAAATATGCAATTCAACTTTGTTTTCCTCATATCAACTCTAATCATTTCACCATTCATCCTTCTATTGGTACTCCACCAATTCTCATTCTACTTCACTTAACTAACTTTCATTTACAGCCACCAAAGGCTCAAATCACTTGTATAACAGTCCAACATCCTGAATAGCAACACATATAGAACTATCTTTCCCATATTTAATCAAACTATTGATTTTCCTAGACTTTAGTCCTTCATCCTTCAACTATTTAGATGGTCACACTTCCAATCACAGCCGTTCCTAGAGTAAGTCATTTAACATTTGGAACAAAATTTCTATCGAATTCCAATGAAATTTTATTGTCCTACATACCTAAGTCATAATTGTAACCTAAGATGGGTAACAAACCTCAACTATCTTGCCACTTCAAATCAAAATTTCATTTGATTCCTCATAATTCTTCAACCAATACCCAATTAATCATTAATATTTTACATCCCTTTTTCTTTCTCTACCCTTATCTCCCTTCAAAATCAAGTTTCCAATTCTTATCATGAGTACACCACCAGCAATTCATAAGGTCATATTCTAGCTTTCATATTACCATTCATCCTTATGCAATTAATTTACCGAACCAGAGGTCTATTATCATTACTTTCAGCCATCATTTCATTCCAAAAACCTAATAAACTCTAATCTAAACAAACAAACAACAACTCATTTCATTCTCA
Source organism: Mimosa pudica (assembly GCA_029929735.1). Classification (NCBI taxonomy): domain Eukaryota; kingdom Viridiplantae; phylum Streptophyta; class Magnoliopsida; order Fabales; family Fabaceae; genus Mimosa; species Mimosa pudica. The sequence goes on from JAKELP010000045.1 coordinate 687,557, forward strand.
TCCATAAAAGCCTAATATGTTAACACATCACCAAGTCACAGTATCTCTCAATATCAGTACATTACTCTAAGTCAATAACTCAGAGTGTACAATTAAGCAATCACCCTAACTTTAACTCAAAGCATAAATTCCTAAATTTCATTTCAACTCTCAATACACAATCATAACAACTCGACAATTGCGACCACTCATAATTCCCTAAATGCCTCAAGTCTTCCAATTATGAATTCCTACCATTTGATTTCAATTATTCTACATCCTAACTGATACAGTCTCCAATTCCTTCTTTATAACAAACCATAAGTTTTGAACCCAATTCCTACTAAATTCCATATAATTACATCCTCTATTTAGCGCCCTTTCCTGACCTATTAGAGATATAATTATTCATTTGCCCTTATCAACTATGTCAGACAAAATCATTCCAATAATTCTTAATTCTTCTCCTTTACTCAACTTAATCTCTATACATGACGACTTTCTCTAACCTGCCTCAATAACAATTTGAAGCATAATAAAATCAAAATCAGTTGACAATTCCTTTTCATTTATAACATTAATCACATCATTATTCATACTTTCACCAAGATCATCTCCTAATATTGTAACCCAGCACAACTAAAACCAGAGAAAAAGGAAATCACATAAACATATTGATCACAAACATGTTCCTCAACCATCATCACACATACAAATCCAAACCCTTCAAACTCAAAAATCAATTTAGGTCTCAAACCAACCAAAATCAGCATTTACAACCAAAACTCAATCATAATTCATATATATACATATTCACAATCATAATCACTATTTCACAAACAATTCTTAAACTAAACCTTTAATCACATAAAATTAGCAATTTATAATGAACAATGCTTACCCTTAAACAAACAATTTGATACAATCAATCATAATTGGCGTCAAATCAAATCTTCAATTATGCATTCAAGCCAAATCACATGTATTAGCAAATCTCGAAGTATAGAAAAGTAACCACAATCAATTTACACTTTCTCTTGGTGGACATCCAAGCATTCCTTTATACCTTTCACTAAATGTTCAAATAACACTCAATAAAAATTTACCTTAATTAGGTTCTCTATATATTTTGAACTCAACTTAGATGCTATTATTTATAATAAAACACCAAACACATTAATGTATTACAATTTAGTATCATCACATACTAACATCTTAATATCAAGGCAAATGAAAAATTTATCACTAAATCATTCAAACATCAATTTCAAATCCCTCAAGTACAATATAAATGGCAGAATTTAATCAGTTATAGAATAAAAGAGAAATTTCAAAACCTGAAATTAGTTTCATTAAACCTTAGATTCATCTCCGATCAACTTTATTTAGTTTTAACATCAAAGAGTGTGATGATAAACATCAAACATTGCTAATGATTTCACAAAAGTCCAATTTAATTCACCGTTAAGGAAAACTAAGAGCAGAAATCAGCTTTTAACAACATTAACTATTTTAACATGCACCAATATCTTTGAAATATACCAACAAAAATTTACTTAAACTGAAATTGACTTACAACTATAACTAAAATTCACAATTTCCCTACCAATTATCGACTATAAGTTTCTCATCCACATAGTATTAACAGTCAAATCCTTCCAATAACATATAATAATCTTGCAAAACCTTTTCAATTTTCTACAACTAACTACATAAAAATTCGGTTAACAATCACTTTTTGAACAAAACTTACCTTTCGGAGACATCGACCCATGAAGTAATGAGGGCTACCAACATCTATTATTAAGGGGGCTGCTTCCAATCACTAAATATAGTGAGGAAGCCTCCGGCTACTTAATATAAATGGGCAACAACCTTTCACTACTAATGGTGATGTGTCCTCCAACCATTAATAAATAATAAATTATCAAAATACAAATTAAGAATAATCAAATAACAATTAGTGTAATAAAAGTATGATTAAATTCAATTAGATCAAATAACCTATTAATCAACAAATCCTTCACTTACCAACAAAATAAAACAAGTAATATAAATAATTTGGACATCTAAATAACACAAATAATAACCAACAAACAATAATTGCAATAGGATTTCGATTAAAACAATCAAACAAAACAATTTAACAAACTAAACAAGAAACAAGGTCAATAATTTCTTATTCCACATCATATTCATTGTCATTCATTATTAATTGTTATTTTCAAGTTTCCATAATCCCTTAACCCAATAAGGTATCTCATGATGCCTCGACTATGGTTATGGCTAGCACATAACTATACTCGAGACCCCAGAGAATCATCCTTATTTCGTTATTCTTCCTAAATTCTTATTAGTATTTTTGTTTATTTCATTATTCTTTCTATATTCTTCTCAACCTCTCCACATTACCTATTCAATTGCACTTATCACTCTCTCCCCACCACGGGATGAGTGATATTCCTCTCAAAATAACAGATATTCATGCACGAAAGGAAGGGAATACTAAGAATGTATATTGCCAATCTACATGCAATGCAGCACAGTCCAGGTTATCGTATACCAAATACTGATAACCAAGTTGTGCTAACATTATAGCCTTCAACAATCATGCTCAACCAAGTTCTTCTTCTACACATTTTTACAAGCACCTTATGTGCATCAAAATTCCAATCATGAAACAAGTATGAACATAGACACTAAGACTTTTCAAACCACACTGGTATGAAACAAAAAGAACACTTCACTTCCCAATATTCAGCAAAACCGAAAAAAAATTCAGCATGTACAAATAACAAAACCAATACCATAAATGAAAACTTAAAGTAGTTATTTGCTTCTTAAAAACCAGAAAATCAAAATCTCAATCCTCCACTGTTTGGGTCCCTCAAATCCTCACCAAACCGAAGAAAATTATATGGGAAAGTAAAGAATCTTCACCTGAAACTAAAGCACCATTTGCATTTGAAGTTGGATCAAAATCGGCCAAATTCTTAGATGAAAAGCACGCTGGAACTGATGGAGAGTAGTGAGGATGCGAGAGAATGAAGAGAAAAGAAGAAACAGAATGTTCTAGAAGTGAAGGACGAGAATGATCCCTTAATTGGACAAATGGGAGTGTATATATATATATATATATAAGGTTAATGAAGAGAGGGGTATTATAGTCAAATGCTCTTTTAGTTCAATCATTTTTTCTACTCTTGAATAAGCATATAAAATGGCTCTTTAACCCATTATAAATTCCTATTTATTTTCCTAATCTCCCTCAACAAGATTAATTTACTTTTACTTCCCTTTAATTTCTTTTGTAAGAGTTTTTATCAAATAATTAAATTCCTTAAAATATATTTATCTCTGTTTATTTTATTTCTAAAGTTTTTTTTTTTTATTCCTAAATTACCTCCCAAGACATTAAATACTTGCTAATTATCTTTAATATAAATTTTCAATTTTGGGATGTTACATTCAACGTATCTCTATTCCTGAAAAAAGTTTGAGAGATGGGAAGCAGAGATTTTGCTAGTGGATCAAAATGACAGCTAAGTAATGATAATGACTTAAAAATACATCAAATGCTATCAATAAAATAGACATGTAGGGTAATGTCCAATGCTCTCGTCAAAATGAAGTCACCCAACAGAAGTCCTGCGTGATAATAAAAAAAAACCTTTATTAGAACATAAGCCCTAGCAAATAATCTGTATGACTCCAATATATAGCAGTATGCATTACAATACACAAACTAATCAATAGATTGCAAAAGGAACACAAAAAAGTATGCTCTTTTCTTCACTTTACCTGAATCAATCCAGCACACAAACAAATAGCAACAATTAGAACAATACATAGCTGGTCACAATGGCAAAATTTGTATACCTTCTTCTAAGAAAGTAAACAATACAACGTTGAAGAAGAAACAGATTCATTTTAGTAGGTGAACATTAGAGGCTCCCGGAAAAATAAAAGATGCAAGACAAAACAATACACTTTAAGAGAGGTCAGAGGTGCAACTTACACACTCTTTCTGCAGCATACCTATAACTAACTGCAATAAACTTATGGAAATCATATAAATATGCTCAATAATAACATGGCCTGGTCTTGAAAATTTCCATATAACTTTGATAAATCCATTCTAAAATATGGCTAAAACAGAATTCCATAGCAGTTAGATTGCAATGAATACATGAGTTGTAAGCAGTTAAAAATATATGAATTGTTCAACTAAATCAGGTGCATCAGGACATGGCTTTCATTGAAGTACCATGTTGTATAAAATTAACCAAAATGGAAGACTACATAATTGAAATGTAAATTGACAGTAGTAGAAACAAATGTCATCAATTACTTTTGATACTCTAGATAGTAGACAAAAAAGGGATGCCACAGAAAGCACCACCAAAAATTCCACACTACTTTTGATGTCAGGAATAAGTCCCCAAAAATTGAACAATAATCTACATGTCTCTATGAACATTATATATCATTTAGTTACTATTTACCCACAAAGAAAAAGTTTGTACAACCTGAAAAGAATTACCTACATAAACACTGGTTCAGCTATTTGCTCTGAAGGCAATTTTTGTACAAAATAAGTGTACTACATTGAGTCCGAAATGGGTTGATGCTTATTCTGGTAATAAGGTCCAAAAACAGTAAATGGTGATTATAACAAATGGCATCCCCTATTCTGGTAATAAGGTCCAAAAACAAAGTGATCTACAAAATCTTTTTTCCAATGTACTAAGGTGGGAGTATGCATATCACATTCAATCTCAAGAGTAACCACACCTGAAAACCTCTAAATTATCAAATCCAAACACCAGCCATTAAGCAAAAGCAAAAAGAAAAAAGAAAACAGAGAAGGAATATATTTGAAAGTGATGGCATCAAAGTGGGTAACACAGAGAATTCATTAGATATATAAATCAACGAAAGCTAAGATGATTAAATACATTTATGTAGAGTATAGTCAAAATTGAAATAGCATTTGTCTTGAAAAGGCGATCAATGCAAGAACAGAAACATATATTTATATATAGCAAATTAAGCAAAAACGAATGTAACATACAATAGTACTGATTAATGGAATACAGCAAGCATGTCCAAATATATAAATATATGGACATGTCCAAATAATTGAACATTTATAGGTACTGTGGATTTCTGATATCTTAAGGAAAAGAAGAAGGAGGAGGAGAGAGAGAATTTTGTAGAGAGAGAGTGAGATTAACGGTTGAGATTTTACTGAGACAGAGAGGAGAGAGATTAGAAGAGAGGTGGGCAAGAAAGAACGGTAAAGATTGTCTGTAACTGATTTTTTTAGTGTATTATATTTCTGGCGCCAAGAATTTTTTTTTAGGAAATATTGGAAAATAAGTTTACCTTTATTAATATACTCCTAAATATAACTAAAAGATCACATACAAATTGTTTTAAATATAAGAAACTTTTTAATTTTTTTCAATTTTTTCAGAAATAAACCCTAATATTTCTTATTTTTTTATTACAAAAATAATGTTTATTTATAATAAACAAATTAAGAGGGAGAGTAAGAATAAATGTATATGGTTAGGGTAGATTAGTTATATAATATTCTAATAATTACCATCTAATCAAATTAGGAAAGTGATCTTATATTTAGAAACGGAAGAAGTATTATTTTGGACTAATTACCAAAAGGGAAAATATAAAATTTGAACTAATATCTTGATTTCTCACATGATGACACTAATTGATAGGTATAATAATTTGACTGGAAAATGAAATATTTCCTGATTATGCTTAGGCATTACATATATACACTATCTCCGGTCCTAACTTTTTTTTGGAGAGGTTAAGGTTGAAAAATAGGCTATTAAATCATGAAATATTTGATATATTTTTAGATTATACATTAGTTTATACTAGTTATGAATATGATACTCCCTCTGTTCCTAAATATAAGACCTAGATAACTTTTTTTTGGAAAGATTAAGGTTGCGAAATAGGTTATTAAACGATGACATATTTGATATCTTTTTATATTATCCATTAGCTTATAGGTAAAATAAACTAGTTTAAGAGAAAAAATTAGGCAAATCAATTTATAATTAACTTATTTTTTGTTTTTTTTAGGATTTTTCAAAAAAGTCATCTAGGTCCTATATTTAGGAACGGAGGGAGTATTAAAAGAGTCTCTAAATACAAATCAAATAGGACTTATTACTGTTTTAGATATTTACCACAGAAGTCTTTTGTCTCAAGTAAATACTTCGAGTTCATATTCAAGTTACAACTGTTTTACCTAGATTTTGTGTAATCTAAATAACTTTAATAAAATGAATATATAATGAATTTGATTGAGATTAATTAATTTGATGTATGAATAACATGTAAACCAATTATTTTGAGGTGCAGGCCTGATGAAGAATATTAAGTTTCAGGGCTGGATTCAGTGATATGAACAGGAATAATAAGTAAATATGATAAACGCTAATTGTAAATTAGAGATAATGAGATTAAATTAGATACAAGACGAAATATGATGGTTAGCAATAAGTAATTGAGATATTATGAAATTAGTACTGGAATGATAAAGCATAGAGCATAAATAAACATCAATGGATAGAACCTGGTGAGCTTTATTGAAATGGTAAATCAGAATACAAGTTGAATAGGATAATTAGAGCACAAGTTGAATAGTCAATTGCAAGAGATCTCTCAATACAAGAAAGTAAAAAGTGATTGTGTACTTGCTATCGAATATTCTGTGTCTAAAACCCTAAAAGGACCTATCTTATATAGACTAAGTGGCCCCACTTATTTCGCCTAGCTGTTATGCTAGGAGTTATCCCGAAAAACCATATCTGCTACCAGGTCTTCAGCATGCCCGAGTTTTTAGTCCAAGCTCTCCGCCTGAATCTTCGGACAGTTATAACAACCTTATCTCTTAGCGCTAATTCAGGCCTCCATCTCCCGAAGTTTGTGCTGCACGTGCTCAGGAACCAACTTCCACATTTTCTCATATTCTGGTATGCGTTTGAACCGTTTCGCATTCTCTGGTTGTTGGGCCCAACCCAATTTAATTTCTGCGAGTCCAGGGGAGCACAACAACTTAGAAGTAACTTATTTTCTTTTGTACATCAATAACTCTAATTGGATAAATTGAGGAGACCTTTTATCAAAAATATCATAAGAATAATTTATCAAAAATTTTATTGTGAGACTAAAAATAAAATCTAGTTTTATCATCAAAAGACCTCTTAACATATACACATATGCTTTTAGATCTAAAGGTAATATATGAAAGTGAATGTGTGTGTTTCTAAGCCTTAGCTTTCAAAAAGGAGGCTTACGGGCTAGTATGGGCTAGTAAAGGCTCATACTTAGGTTTATAAAAACAACCTATGTACATGTTTGGGTATAGGCTTAGATTTTACTATTTTATATTGCAATTTTATTTTACATTTCCATGGACTCAATGTTATGGTTTTGGGTAGGGTCACTTTGGTCAGTTCCAATTAGCTTAGCACTGAGCAGATATTTCTTGAGTTAATTTTTGTCTTGCTATATGTGCATTACATTTTAGTTTGCTTTATTTGGTTTGAAAAATGTACTGTAGCCATCTTTTTTAAGGTAGTTAATTTTATTTAATGGAAAATGGTATCTTATCAATATGAAAAGTGATTCTACTAACTAATTTTTAAATATGGGTGAAAAGGATTAAATTTTAAAAAATATAAAAATGATTATACTAACAACTCAAAAATCTGAGCCTATTTCATCAGGATTTAATTGTTGTATCGCCCATTTTTGGATAAGTGAAAATGACAATGCTAATATAAAATGATTAAAATTGCAAGATTTAATTAATGTATAACTCATGTTTTTGGACGAGTAAAACAAATAATGTTCAGATAAAATGATTAAACTTGCACGATTCAAATTTAAGAGACAATAAAATTTGTGGAATTATTTTCAAAATTATTGAATATACTGATTTAACCTTATATTCCCTCATTATGCTTGTAAATTTAATGAAACAGAAACATAAACTGAAGTGCAAAAACAAGAACATCACACTTTTATTCACCAAAGAACATTGCACATCATCATTACAACAAACTCATACCCCCTCTTACATGTTCATTTCATCTACAGAAAAGATTCACATTTTTTAATGATCACATTACAACCCCATTAGTCTTTGATGATTTCTTGAAACATGACTTGGAAGTTGTTGGTCTGCAATGTTTAGTCTTCACTCTCTTCTTCTTGGCCAATTTCTTCTCCAAGTCTTTCACCCTTTCTGTCAAACTAGATATTACAGCTAGCTGTTCATTGCCAGCTTCAAGCAACTTTTGCATCATCTTCCTTAACTTCTCATTTTCTTCAAATAAGTCCTTATCATCAGTATCACCTTCTCCATCTTGCTTCTTAAGAGGCATCTCTTCTAAAAGAGGTGATGTCACACAATGTTCATCCTTTTGCTCAAACAAAACTTCTTTGTTCTCAGCATCATCCTTACTTACTTGCTCACATTGTGTCTCTTTCACCGCAACTTCCTCCTCAGGTGTCTCTTTAATAGTTACTTCCTTGACTCCCAAGCAAGCATCTTCATTGGCTTTTGTCATAGATTGTTCATCATTTTCCTCCCTTAAGCCACCTTCAACATTGGCAGCAAGCTCTTCTTTGAATCCATCCTGCTCATACTCAACTTTTACCCAGTCATCTGATCCTCTAGTGGATTGTTTCTCTTTTTGTTTTTCCAAATGTTGCTGCTCATGCTCATCTAGTTGAATATCTTTAGTTACATCATTACCATCTGCTAAAGAATGGGTCATAAGAACTGTATTGCATTCTTCTTCTTCTTCACTTTGCAGAACTTGTGTTGAAGTTTCAGTTTCTTGATGTTTCTCAGAATCGGTTGCGTCATCATCAAGTAAACCAATTGGCAGCTCCTCCACTTCACACGAAGTATTAGAAACTTCTGAAACATGCAGCTCTTCTCCTTCAATTTCACTTTCCTTGTCCTTTTTGAAATCAATATTATCAGCCTCCTGATCAACAATCACTCCTCCAGGCAACTCTTCCCAAGCTTTCATGTCCAATTCATCAGCCTCATTGGGAATACCTTCTAACTAAGATTTAAGTTGCAACCCAGAAATATCACAACCAGACCCCTCTTCTTCACTTGATCTGTTGAGAGCATCATCAACTGTTTCTTCTTGCAATGGCTTTGGTTCCTCATTAAATGCTTGATCAATTGGTATGCTGTCAACAGTAGATTGTAGCCTCTCATCATCATGGCTAGGATTAACATTCTTGATTGATAGCTGATCTTGATCTTGCTCCATCACGTCTTGTCTTACATGGACACTGTTGTCAGGAGAATTTATAGATGCTGCAGTTTCTTCAGCTTGTTTCTCTGATGAACCATTGTTTTCTTCAATAATTCCCTTAGAAGAATATTTTTCAGGCATTAAAACTTCCTCTACTGGCTGCTCTTCCGTGCATTCTTCATTTGAAGTAACTGGCTGATTCGTGAGCTTCCCCACAGATGGATCCTCCATTAGCAGCTGAGATTTTTTGGCTATAACAGAATCGAGCTTTTCTTGCAATGATGTGAGCTCTCTTGCAAGTGATTTTCTCATCTCCCTAAAACTTGGATGTAAGCCCTGATAAATGATAAAATAAATAATGCAAATGTGAGCAAAATTGAGTTGAACTAGAACGAAAATAAGGAGAAAAAAGAACTAAACATGCTGTAGTATAATGAGAAAATCTAATTACCAAACAGAAAAAACAAACTAAACTAATTAGAAACAATGTTTAATAGTACCATGATACGTACCTGTATAGTATCCAACTTCAACAAGAGTCTCATTATGGTTTCTCCAATTGTGACTTTTTCCTTCTCATCAATCTGTTTATTAGATGCCTCCAAAGCTTGAATACTATCTTTAACATCAGCCACATGCTCACCGATTTCCGCTATCTGCTTCAGTTTGTTTAATGGTTCCCATTTCCTCATCTGAAAACCTCGATAAGCAGCTTGTATCAAAGTAGCAGCCTCTTCATCTGACAGAGCCCTCCTCTCCTTCACATCCTTGGCATCCGTCGCTTCAATAGCATTCTTTATAATCCTGTCATTTATCTTCCTTGCTGATTCATCTCCATTTTCACCATTTGTCCAGCTTTCTCCAGTATTTGCTAATGCGTTACTCTCTTCATGGACTTCAGTAATGTTATTGGATGTTGCTTGACTCCATGTATCATCAATATGGTCTTCAAGTTTGGTTTCACTTGATTTCTTCAATACCTTCATGCATTCATTCTTGTGCTGCAAATCCTCAGTGGTGTTTGAATCTTTCTGGAGTGCTTGTGTTTTGTCTTTCTTTTCACTAGATACCTCCACCACCTTAATAGTTTTCTCTTTTGGCCTGAATTCCACACCTACATCTGACGCATGTTGATGTTTTGCATTTTCTAAAGCCTCATCATGATTGCTGCTAGATGATGAAGATGACTTGGATGTTCCATTAGTTGATGCTGCAAAGCCTTTCTTGGAGGGACTTGAGGATCTTGAACATCCATTGCCATTTTTCTTGCTTGGAAGAGGATCAACTCTCAAACAAACTGGAGGCAGTTTAGATGATTTCTTTGGAGAACTGGATTGCCTTTTCACATTAGTTTGAGCCTCCTTCCCAGCCACATCTCCTTCTATTTGCTTCACAGGAATATCTCTTACCCTCTTTTCATAGTTCTCAGGCTCACTTCCTTGCAGTTCCATTTGCTTGATAGGATTACTCTTCTCATCTGTTTCTTTCCTTGTAACATCAGAACCCCCCATCATCAAATCATTTCCATTTTTTTTTTTTTTTGATCAAAAAAATCATTGCCATTCACATCACTTCTTTTTGAAGCATCATCACTTGGATGAGAAACCACTGAACCAGAATCGATGAGCGCGTGAGGAACCTTGTTAACATGATTTGGTGGAGAACCGGTATCTTGACCTTTCGCCTTTTCTCCATCCTGCATATTGTAGTTAGGAATCCAGACAACAGGAAATGGAAATCCTCTCATATCTCTTTCACCCTGTTGACTTGGATTTGTTCTTCCATCTTCAGCTTCCCTCATGCCACTATCAATAGGCCTGTTCTTGCTTCCATTGCTATCCTGCATCATATTTGTAAGACTATTAATGTCAAGTGGCAACCATCCATTGTCATGGTGATCACGCACTTCTGATACACCAGACTTCTTAAGATCTTTACTATCCATATATTGTGATGGTATCCAGACAAAGGGATATGGATGATTCATCAATTGGGATGGAGGCACAGTAGTATTCACTTTTGTTTCACCTTCAGATTCATGCTCTTCAATCTTCACACCCTTTTCTTCCTTGTGACTCAAAGGGTGATTAGGACATCCACAACAATGATACTCTCTAGGCATGCATTTATCATACTCATATCTAGGCAGCTCCATACTGTAATGTGGTGGAGGGGCACAAGGAACACAAAAAGGTTCAGTGTATGCAGGATAGCCTCCAGAAAAGCACATTGGCGACGAAGTTGGAATATGAGGATAAGATGAAGTTGGAAATTGAGGATAAGATGGTGTGTAGGTCCAGTAGCCTGGGAATTTATGGTGGCCACAACAAAATTGCATAGGATGTGGGTAACCATGGCCACCAATATAGGGCCAAGTTTGTTGTTCATAAGGCGGTGAAGATTTAGACGGATTCATGTTCATTTGAGGGGGAAAACCTTCCATGACAGGTGGATTATAATGAGGGTATGTCATGTGGTTTTGCTGATAGGGGTATGTCATGTGGTTTTGCTGATAGGGGTATGTCAGGTGGTTTTGCTAAAAGGGTAAAGGGTCAAATCTAGCACTGAACTATTGGCCAAAGTACACCCCACGTAAGAATGTATTTCGGGGCTCAAAACTAGCACCGTTCAAGTACAATTTGGGTCAGATATAGCAAGTCCGTCAATTTTGAAGAAGTTGACCATTAAATTTGACCTGACTAAAACACATCATCTGTCACATCACCAAATTAGGTCAGGTAGTCTGCCACGTCAGCACCTACTCCACATCATCATCATCTTCCCCAACACCCCCAACACCTTCAAACCTTCCCTCTCAAACCCAGCACCCTATCACCGTCTCTAGCACCCCTCCCCTCTCCTCCCCGGCCCCCTCACCCTCCTCATTGCCCCCATGCAGTTCACCGCCACCGCCTCCCCCTCCTCCACCCCAACCCTCTCCTTCGTCATTACCTCCTTCAACTTCATCCCCCCACTGCTTATCATGTTCAGCTCAAAAGGCACCCCCATCAGCCTCGCAAACTTCTCCATCCTCTGCCTCACCTCCTTCATCACCACCGACGACGATGGTGACGGCGCCGTCGACGGCATCCAGGATGGCGCCGTTGGATACCACGTGGCCGAAGGTGGTCCTGTGACCAATCATGTTGGTCTTCTCCCGCTTCATCCCTGAACTTGCAGATCTTCATTGTATCACTGCCCAAAGGGCCTCCAGGCTTATCTAAGGTGATGGTGGGGCTGATGTTTGGTCTTGTGGCAAAGATATGTAATATGGGAGTTTGGTGTGTCTGAAAGGGAGGAAGAGAAAGAGGGGAGAGGGAGTTGCTGGGTTTGAGGAAGAGAAAGAGGGGAGAGGGAGTTGCTGGGTTTGTGAGGGAAGGTTTAAAGGTGTTGGAGGTGTTGGGGAAGATGATGATGATGTGGAGTAGGTGCTGACGTGGCAGACTACTTGGCCTAATTTGGTGATGTGGCAGATGATGTGTTCTAGTCAGGCCAAATTTAACGGTCAACTTCTTCAAAATTGACGGACTTGCTATATTTGACCTAAATTATACTTGAACGGTGCTAGTTTTGAGCCCCGAAATACATTTTTATGTGGGGTGTACTTTGGCCAATAGTTCAGTGCTAGATTTGACCCTTTACCCCATTTAAAAATGCTGAACTCAAACTATATAATTCTGGCCATAGCAAAATAAGACTGAACATTATTAATCTTATATCATTTTAACCGACGAAAACTAGTTCCCTATGAAGCCTAGCATATTAGGGGCTCCTATTGATCAATTCTTATTCTAATTTAAGCATCCTTGTCCAACATGTATCTCCACATCCTCTTAAAAAACAAATAAAATTTAAACTTTAAGAATTTTCATTTGTTCAAACTTCTCCAAATAAGACTAAAAAAAATAAGCATTTGAAATGAAATAAATAATAGATTAAACAAGTCACTCATCCACCTCTTGACTAAAGTCAAACATATGATTAACTTGTTTCAGTGTTCTACTCATATCCACTAGCTCAAACAAATAACTAATAAACCAAACATTAAAAAGGGTAGAGAAAAATATTACTTACAGTATATATTATCCAAAAAACCAAACACCAACCAAACGGTTCCACACGATCCAAATGATTAGTTATCGATACAAGATCAACCGCCAACCCAGAAGCGAAGTATCAAACTTTGTGAGCGCTGTGTTACAAAGATGATCAAAGCTGTCTCTGAAATATTTTGTCTCGATAAGTGACATAAATATTTACTCTTGATATTATATATAGTAACATAAGAAGATAGATATGAACGTTGGAACCAGAAATATCTGATTCCTTCATTTTCCAGATGTTTCCCGCGTCACATATATAACTGTCGAATACTCTCGACTTTTCTAGCCACGTGTAGGCCCTGCTTGCTTCATCTAGTTGTACTAATTGTATCATATGTATGTATGTTGTCAGAAAGTTGTATCATATATTGACATCATAGTCCAATAGTATTATATTATACTCCCTTTGGTCCTAAATATAGGACCTAATTGACTTTTTTGAAAAATACTAAAAAAAACAAAAATAAGTTAATTATAAATTGATTTACCTAATTTTTTCCCTTAAACTAGTTTATTTTACTTATAAACTAATGGATAACCTAAAAATATATCAAATATGTCATGATTTAATAGACTATTTTGCAACCTTAACCTCTCCAAAAAAAAGTTATCTAGGTCCTATATTTAGGACCGGAGGTAGTATTAAGTATTAACAGAACATTCTTTTCATTTTGTTTACCTTCATTGAGGCCCAATTAGTTTTTGTGCTGATATTGGACCATCATAAATAAAGTTTATAAATGAATGATGTTATGCTCATATATTTCATTAACATTGTATATGATAATTTTTTAATTACCATGATATATTTAAGTTTATATATTATTATTACGTGAAAAATAATGAATAAGCTTATTTGTTATATATAAAAATACATACAACTACTACTATGAAAACATTTAAACTCTCCCATCTTAATTAACTAGAATATAACGTGGTGCGTTGCACAGATCATACAATAGAAAGTAGGAAAAAAACAATTTATATTAATAAACACACATAAATCACATACTTACTTTAAGGGGGTCTAGTTTTCAAACTTTAGATATGCGCAGTTGCCGCAATATATCATATAAAGGCAGCCAAGTTCCCATCCTTATAGAGCTATGTTCCTATGACTTGGACTAAGGGTTACTAACTGTGTTCAATGTAGGTTGATAAATTACATAAAAATATATAAATAAATAAATAATGATTTGTATTTGTTGTTTCAACTTTAAGATCTTATTTTCCACAGCTGCACTCCTTTGGTCCTTTATGGAAGATTTAACTGACTTGTCTTTAATAAATTCTTAAAAAATTGAATAACCACGTAATATCTTAGCATTATTACCGGTGATTCAATATTGAAGAGATCTTAGGATATACTGGTTCTCTCCAATTAAATATGTAATTATTTACAACTGTTTTGTTCTCTCTTATTTAGGATCGTACTAATTACTGGTCACTAGCTAAAACAACCTAAAATATTAATTATACATAGAGTAGTAACAATTTTTTTTGAATATGAACAACCATTATAATGACCATCATAATTGTGAATCTATTAAATTATAATGAACATTAGAATGTTGATGGCCATCACTAAATGGTTCGTCA
This sequence comes from Mimosa pudica, assembly GCA_029929735.1. Lineage (NCBI taxonomy): Eukaryota > Viridiplantae > Streptophyta > Magnoliopsida > Fabales > Fabaceae > Mimosa > Mimosa pudica. The sequence continues at coordinate 702,564 of JAKELP010000045.1, forward strand.
ATAGTATTAGCATCAAATGTAGTACTATTATTTAAACGGGTCATCGGTTTAGAAGTTGAATATTTAATTATTTATTGATTGATGATTTGATAATGTGTAAAAAATAAGGAGACATGCTTGTTTCTCATCATGAAAAGGCATAATGCAAGATATGAAACATATGTACACTCTTTAGAATAAAAAGAAGCATGGGGATTATTTTAATGTATTTCACAATATACAAATTAAAATATGAATGTATATATTGAGATAAGCATAATATAACAATTTCCCCCCTCATATTTATTGTTGTTATTAATTTCAAACTCATCATATATAGAAAGTAGAAACTATGTGATATGAAATATAAGCACACTATTTAGAATAAAAATAACTATATTAAGAATAAAACTATCTTAAATCTTAAAAAATTGAATAACCACGTAATATCTTAGCATTATTACCGGTGATTCAATATTAAAGAGCTCTTAGGGTATATTGGTTCTCTCCAATTAAATATATAATTAATTGCAACTGTGATGTTCTCTCTTTTTAGTTTTTATGATTGTACTAGTTACTGGTCACTAAAACAACCTAAAATATAAATTAGGCTAAATTATACTTTTGGTCCCTATGTTTGCATCAAGTTTCAATTTAGTTCTTTATGTTTGGAAAGTACATTTTTAGTTCTTTTTTGTTAACACCGCTAGTTTAATTTGACGGAATATGCTAACTTAACAATTTTAAATGATTATTTTATAATGAAATTGGACCAAAAATGATAAATTTTGAAAATATAAGAATATTTACACTCAAATATTTTAATCTGAACATTTTTTCAGTATTTAATAACCATTTAAAATTGTTAAGTTAGCATTTTCCGTTAAGTCAAACTAACGGTGTTAATAAAAAAGGACTAAAAGTGTACTTTCCAAACATAAAAGACTAAATTGAAACTTGATGCAAACATAAGGAACTAAAAGTATACTTTAGCCTATAAATTATACATAGAGTAGTAACAATTTTTCCCATGGCAAAAAAAAAGTAACAATTTTTCGGAATATAAACAACCATTAAAATGGCCCTCATAATAGTAAATATATTAAATTACAATGAACAATGGAATGCTGATGGCCATCACTAAATGGTTCGGTAATAATACTCCCTCCGTTCTCTAATATAAGAGCCCAAAATTTGAATGGTTTTGGTCCCTAATATAAGAGCTCATCTCACATTTTCTCCTCATTTAATGCATTTTTTCCTACTTTATCCCCAACTTTGTTTTATATTTATTAATGCTTATGTATTACTCTCTCTTAAAAATATTATACTACCTCCGGTCCTAAATATAAGAGCTAATTGACATTTTTTTGGAGATGTTAAGGTTGCGAAATAGGCTATTAAATCATGACATATTTGATATATTTTTAGATTATACATTAGTTTATAGGTAAAATAAATTAGTCTAAGGGAAAAAAATTAGGTAAATCAATTTATAATTAACTTATTTTGCTTTTTTATAGGATTTTCTAAAAAAGTCAATTAGGTCTTATATTTAGGACCGGAGGGAGTAATAAATATGGGCAATATTGGAAAAGAAACATTAACTCTAGACGCCCAATTAACATTCACATGTTTTCTTAAGAAGCGATTTTTTTGCGTCTGTCTCACTCTTATATTAGGGACCGGAGGGAGTATTAGCATCAAATGTAGTACTATTATTTAAACGGAGTTATCGGTTTAGAAGTTGAATATTTAATTATTTATTGATTGATAATTATATAATGTGTAAAAAATAAGGAGACTTGCTTGTTTCTCATCACGAAAAGGCATGGGTAATGAAAGATATGAAACATAATGTAACAGTTTTCCCCCTTCTCTTTTCGTATTTATTACACATTATGTGTATCTCAATATCTACATTTATATTTTAATTTCTATATTGTGAAATATATTAAAAAAAATCCCCATGCTTACTTTTATTCTAAATAGTGTACATATGTTTCATATCTTACATTATGCCTTTTCGTGATGAGAAACAAGCACATCTCCTTATTTTTTTACACATTATCAAACCATCAATAAATAATTAAATATTCAACTTTTAAACCGATAACTCAGTTAAATATTACTAGATTTGATGCTAAATTGCTAATACTATTGCTAATAAAAAATTGCTAATACTATTACCGAACCATTTATGATGACCATCAACATTTCAATGTTCATTGTAATTTAATAGATTCGCGATTATGAGAGTCATTATAATGGTTGTTCATATTCCAAAAAAATGTTAGTACTCCAATTCACTTTCTTCACTTTTGTTTTCTTCATAAAGATAGATGATTAATGAAAAGAGAAAAAAAAGTAGTGGACCATAATTATAAAGGTGGGAGGGCAAAAATGGAAAATACAAATAAAATAAGACCAATTTAATGATGCAACTTCTATTAACTTCCATTCCTTGTTTTGTATAATTTGAGCGGTTTGTGGCTTATAATAAAGACCGGAAGGAGTATGTCATATGAAACATAAGGACACTTTTTAGAATAAAAATCACCATATTTAGAATTAAAAATATGCATGATGCATTTTTGAATATATTTTCACAATATACAAATTAAAATATAAATGTATATATTGATATACGCATGGTAACAATTTCCCTCTCTCTTCTCTTATTTATAACTATTAATTTCAAAACTTTCATATATAGCCTAAAACATACCCTAATGTCACCCTTTGAGGTGCCTACAAATCAGCGGGGGATTAGTCTCTCACTTATCGAGTGATACCTTGATCATGGATCCAAAAAACATACCCTAATGTCATACCCTGACACGAATAAACATGACTAGCACAGAGTATATTGCATTCTTACTTTCGTAAGCCTTTTTTACTATTACTAATATGGTTTTTATTCTGAATGCCAAAATTTTTGGAACTGCATTATTGACATTGTTTCACATGCATTATCATATATTAAGTTCTATTAATATTATGAAACCATCTCAACTCCCATTTCCAGTTCGAGTCTAAATTTAAGCTCTTTATCATATAGATTTCAAACTTTATCATAGATCCCATCATACTTACTCTTTTTTTTTATAATATATACTTACTCTATTTTTACTATTTCCACAATTTGCACACTATATTTTCTTCTTGACCTCAAAATCACTATTTCAATTTTTTTTTTCTATTCGTATCCCCAAAATTTTTACCAAATATTGACGGGTCAAGTAATGTTTTGGTTTTGGTTTCAGTTCAAAAAAAGTAATGTCTTGGTTCTTCGATAATTGTATTACTGAATTGCTTCCATTTTTTCTTGAAGGGATAAATCGTGCGCTATTTACTTTACTCTTAATGTAAGTTCACTCTTGCTGATTATTTATAAATATATTAGTTGAATTGAGCTTAAAGTATATACATTGTTATTATCTTATTGACCACCAGATCTTACATATTGCCAAGAAAATCAAGTTACATCAAAACCTTAATAGTATCTTCCTTTTCTGAATCCTTCTTGTTCCTTGACTTTATGTTGCTGAAGCACTCGATTTTATGTTTTTTTGTAGTAAACTGTTTTTTTTTATTCAAAGGGGCAAGTGTAACAACCCAATATTATAACCTTTTTTTATGCTATTTTTTTTTTTAAAATCCTTGATTAAAACTGTTTGGAGTCTAACTATGTTAGAAAAAGAATTAAAGTTAATATAATAGCTAACATAGTTAGAAAAACGACTTTTCTAAATATTCATAACATATAAGATAATATGCTAACCATGATAGAAAAATAAATTGAGTTACAAAAGAACTATCATGGTTAGAAAAAGATTAAATGTAATTTGAAATTAATAAATATAATTTTGCAATGAAATATAAAATTCACAACCAAAATCATTTGGGAAATTTTTAAAACTGATTTATCCATGTTAGATAAAAATTGACTAACATGGATATTTAAATAAATTTAGTGACACTTGATTAAATTCTTTCACAGTAAGTTTCAAATTAACACACAACCCTGTATTAATTAATATTTACAGTTATCTAACAAATAATTATTTACAGTAATCCAGGGGTATAAATTCAAAGTATATACAAATTATATTAATAAATAAGAATATGAAGCATAAAATGAAAGCATGCCATATGAGCCTAAAACTAGTTCCCGAGTCTCCGAATCCTTTTCCCCCACGACTCCTGCCCCGATCTAATACCTGTAAAATGTTAAACCACGAGGGGTAGACCCTGATGTCGTAACTAACAACTACTCGCCTACGCACATTTTTGCACTACGTGCATGTGCATGCCGGCAAGGTGGTGTGTGCTAATGTCGGGTTTGGTGGTGTGTGCTACATGCTGTGTTGCATGAACATGTTATCTATTTTCTATTCCAAGTATCTATCAATTACCAAATGATACAGCAATACAAGTATTCATTTAAAGCCACATTACAAACTCAAAACATCACAAACTCAACATAAAGAATAATAATAATAATCACATCAAACACAATACACAAGTACACCGATAATGAGTTCAATAGGGACTCACGACTCGATGATCGATATACCCTCGCTTGAACAAAATATATCAGTTCAATAGGGACTCACGACTCAATGGTCGATATACCCTCGCTTGAACCGGGGGCGCTCTCCCCAATAACGTTTTTCTCTTTATTCATTTTATTCCCTGCTGTACGGGCAAGGGAACCTCATTCCGGAATGGCATAATTATAATAATATTACTCGGTGTACCACAACCAAATCAGAAATTCCAATCAAAGCGTTCCATAATCACACTAGCAATAATCAATGCATATAAACTACCTAAATGCTCACTAACATACACACACACGCAGGCAAGTGAAGTAGTTACCTGCAGCCTTAGCACTTCATTACTTTTCCTTATCATTGCTTGTAGACTCTTCAATTACCTCATTTACTATATTCTCCTAATATCATATACCACAAAATAAAGAATATAAACAACCATTCATGTATATATCAATTAACGTCGCTCTCGTTCCTAGAAATACTACCCGATTATTGTACAAAACAAGCAAACAAATTTAATTTCATCAAGCATTAGAATCAATGAGAATTGACTTTGTAGCCCTAACATCATATCACCAATAAACCAAATTAATTCAACTTAATCAATATTCTCCAATAATCTTTCCCCAAGTCAGACCAAATAAAATAGGGAAATCACAATTTCTCATTAAGAGAACCAGAAACGGAAAAGAAAATAAAAATGCACAAATCTCAAACTTAATACATCATTCCTTCCAGCACCATTAAAAAATAATATTCAAATCAGTTTGTGAAGAAAGAAGCAATGAAAATACCTGAATCATTATACAACAACCAAGTATAATTTCTTTGGGTTCATCATATTAATTAGGACAAACAAAACTGCCCTCAACCAGAAAATCATTTCCAACATGCGATTTCATATTTAAATTATATACTGAACATATGAGAAAAAGAAAACAGAATTTTCATGCCTCTCCTTCATGCCAAAACATAATCATGTTATAACAATTTCATTCCTTAATGTATTCAAACCAAATAAGGCACTCACATAACATCAGTAAGCAAACTAAGTAGAGTTTGCTTAATATATTCCTTAATGAAAAGAAAACTCATTTCATATAACATCATTTCACTGCAACCATTAGTAAGCAAACAAAATCACACTCACATAAATCCTAGTCAACATCAAAACAGCAAAATAAGTACAGTTCCAAACTTCAACTCAAAATTCTAACACCAAAAATGGAAACTCATAATTTCATTTTAGTTGATTATTGAACCCAAACTATTTGAACCCATAAATTCAAGAACCCCAATTCGCGTCTCTCTCTAATCTCACTTAAAATAGAAGAGAAGGGTAGGAATGGAAAGAATGGAGTTACCTAAGCTCAATCTTTGACTGAACGCTAAAATCAATGTCGTCCAGCTCCGCCCTTCGCCGTCGCCGTTCGAGCACCGCCAAAGCTTGACGGAACAGAGGGAGCAAGAGAAATAAGGTGGGTGTGAGGAAAAGAACGATGAAAGTGACGAGGAACCGATGGAGTGAAGAATCAGAGTGGAGGTTGGGAAGAAGAGGTGATTGGTGATGATGATGATTGGAGTGAAATAGAGAAACAATGTCTTGAGGAGGTGAGGAAACGCAAATCAGATATGGAGAAGGAGTTGTGTGTGTGTGTGTGGCTGCTATACACATGAGAAAGGGAGAGGCATAAAGAAGTATATATATATGAAAGGAAAATCTAGGGTTTATGGCCCAATATGAAAATTACAAAACAGTACTCTCAATTAGCTATCAAGTTTCTACTCATATTATCTATTAAATGTAGTCTCCTATGCTCTCAACATTAATCTCTAATGCTTTAGAAAATATCATATCATAGCATTATATATAAAGTTTCCTAAAATGATCCCTTCTTGATATAACCATCACAATTATTTAATAATTAAATTTAATACTTAATTATTTTCTTTCTTAATCCTAACAGATTTCTAAAAAAAAAATGTTGAATTTTCTAAATTCATTTGCAAGATTAAATTTTGGGTATTTATTCATTTATTTTATAAAAAAAATATTTAGGATGTTACAACTCTACCCACCTTTTAAAAATTTTGTCCTCAAAATTCGCTATGTCGAACACTCTAAGAAATAATAATTACGTAATTCATTCCTAGGAACTTGAATTAGTCAATAAAAGCTAAAGTTCTACTCTAAACATTCCACATAATTTCTCTCGTCTTCTAAATTGCCAAGTCATCTTCCCACTTTGCTACATCTTATTTGTCAAGATATAGATAGTTTCCTATACTAGTACTATCATATCACTTCCAAATCAAGACAAAAATCTCATAATTTGCTTCAAGCGATATCAACTACTCCCTAATTAGGTTACTAACTCTAACACATTCCCCTATCATTAACAATAACCAAAATCTTGCATTTCATTTGAATCCCCATCATCACATCTGGCTATTTCAAAAATTTCTAATTTCCTTAACTACTTCAACAGGAAAAGTCATTCTTTAATCACCTACAAGTATTTTTCATCACACATGAAAAGAAATGTACATTATCAAATCCTTAGACCAATTTCCGAAGATATGAAAGCAGATCTTAGAACCTATGAAAATGTCAATCTACTAATCTACTAAATATCCTCCAATTTGATCAAACCATTAGTTTTCCTCAATGTAACTCTAAAGCTAACAACACCTTAATTATCCAATCATTCTTTAAACCTTTCACAATAAGCAGTATTCCTCAAAAGTACTATTCAATATTGCATTAAATTTGCTAATCTCATCTTCCAACTCCAACTATTTTCCTCAGTCATATTTCAAACGAATATCATCATAATAACATTGTCAATTGTCTTTCATTCCAATCAATTCAAAATGTTTGCTCAAACTCCAACATAAATATTCAGCACATATAGCTTCTTAATCTATTTAGTCTCATGATCACAACTTGAAAATTCGTCACTAATTCTTAAACTCCTCAACAAAAGTCTATCAATAACTCACTCTTTCCCTTATTCTCTTAATAAATCACAATATCGATAATATCACCTTTAATCAATACGATCAAACTCAATCTTCAGTAGACTTTAAAATCAAAAGAAAATTTCATTTATCTCCAAGACTCATGAATTCATAATAAGTCTATTCAAACAACTTAATTCACAGATTGTTCACCAATATAATAGATAGCTAATTTAGTTATGTCAACAAGCCTAATAAGGTCATTGATGCCCAATAATCCTCAACTCCATGGTCAATATAGTACATGCACTCCTTAAACGAAGTCGAAACCTCAAACTCAACAATTGTCCCACTTAGTCATAGATTCATCATCAACTATTATATTCAAATCATCAAATCATAGTTCAATCTCAAATAATCCCCTTCAATTAACTTTAATACAAAACCTAAGTCTATCCATTTCACCTTGAAGCAAAATTTCTCTGATTAATCATCCATCCATAATCATTATATCTCCTCAATTTGATTTTAGTCAACATTTTCCAGTCAATCATCAAGTCTTTACCATTACAGTATACTCTAATCCTGAAAGTCAAAAACTCATCTCCAATACATCTAACCTAGTCCATACAAGCTAAATAATCATAATTTAGTTCTCATTATTTCGCCTATGTTAATTCCATTAATTTCGGTGGTATGAACTATTCATTAGTATTAAAATCAATAATTCTAATAAACCAAGAAAACCTTGAAACTCCTTCAATTCCCATTTCCATATAAAAACATAACACTCCACCTTAAATTTGTCATGAGCAGTAATATCTTCTAAATTAAATACAACAATTTGCTTTCACTAAAGTCACACTTAACATTAAAACTACCAAAATAATCATAGAAATATCCAAGATATTGAAATCTAGAACTGAGATTGTTTTTTTTTTTTTTCCATATTCAAAGCTTACTAATTTCTCTTACCTAAAGGAATGAATAACTCATACCAGATAGTTAAACCATATGATTATATCTATTTTCTCATATAAACTAACATTCTAAATATCTAAACACGACAAATTCTTTAAATGCAATCCTTAATCTCGAAAATCATTAAGTCAACTTTATTCCTACTAGTTCATGGCAAAATAATAATAAATACACAATTTTCCCTCAAAAATTAAGTATACTGCTCTTTCCCATTTAATTCAAGCTCCTTTGGACATCATCCTACCTTACTTTCCTATATATCTATGTTCTTTAATATCATTAGTCATACTTTGATTATTCTTTCTAAAACAATCTCAAGACTTTAATTCAACTCCAACTAGAACTCAAACAATAACAATATTCCTATTTAACGTCATCCAAAATACATGTTTGACTATCAAAATAAAAACTCATTAATACCTACTATCTATAGAAGTAAAGTTACTCAATTAATTAACGCGATCCTTCAAACCGTAAAACCCATCTCAAACTCAGTCATACTATCAACCTCATTCATTCTCTATCAATATATAACCTATAACGGATACTCAAATTCTCGGAAGCTCAATTAATCATAACTCAATCTAAATCAATCAACTTACATTTCACAATAGTATTTTCATATGCACTTATATATCAGAAATAAAAAAAATCCCAATAATTCTCAAACTCATAAATCACAACCCAACTATAGCCTTTGCTAGTTTAAACTTGTCGAAATTTCCTTTACAACTAAAAATAATTATTCAAGTCAAGCTAAATTTTCTATATCACCATTCAGTATAGGCACATCAATAAATCACCAAAAACACGTGTTTAATGCATGTGTAATGCAAGAAATAGCACATAACAAATCTCAAGCTATAAAACTCAATCCTAAAAAAAATATTCGTTTTATACTATTTTAAGAACACTTAATTACTTTCTTTTTAATTACCTATTTAACTAATCCAAACCATGTCAGAGGATTTGGAGATTAAAGCTTCCTGTTTGTAATTCATGCTGCAGTCATGACTTACAAACACAAATCTTTCTATGTCCTCATCCCATGACTAGTTTGGATGACCGAAAAACCTGGCTCTGATACCAAATTGTAACAACCCAATATTATAACCTTTTTTTATGCTATTTTTTTTTAAAATCCTTGATTAAAACTGTTTGGAGTCTAACTATGTTAGAAAAAGAATTAAAGTTAATATAATAGCTAACATAGTTAGAAAAACGACTTTTCTAAATATTCATAACATATAAGATAATATGCTAACCATGATAGAAAAATAAATTGAGTTACAAAAGAACTATCATGGTTAGAAAAAGATTAAATGTAATTTGAAATTAATAAATATAATTTTGCAATGAAATATAAAATTCACAACCAAAATCATTTGGGAAATTTTTAAAACTGATTTATCCATGTTAGATAAAAATTGACTAACATGGATATTTAAATAAATTTAGTGACACTTGATTAAATTCTTTCACAGTAAGTTTCAAATTAACACACAACCCTGTATTAATTAATATTTACAGTTATCTAACAAATAATTATTTACAGTAATCCAGGGGTATAAATTCAAAGTATATACAAATTATATTAATAAATAAGAATATGAAGCATAAAATGAAAGCATGCCATATGAGCCTAAAACTAGTTCCCGAGTCTCCGAATCCTTTTCCCCCATGACTCCTGCCCCGATCTAATACCTGTAAAATGTTAAACCACGAGGGGTAGACCCTGATGTCGTAACTAACAACTACTCGCCTACGCACATTTTTGCACTACGTGCATGTGCATGCCGGCAAGGTGGTGTGTGCTAATGTCGGGTTTGGTGGTGTGTGCTACATGCTGTGTTGCATGAACATGTTATCTATTTTCTATTCCAAGTATCTATCAATTACCAAATGATACAGCAATACAAGTATTCATTTAAAGCCACATTACAAACTCAAAACATCACAAACTCAACATAAAGAATAATAATAATAATCACATCAAACACAATACACAAGTACACCGATAATGAGTTCAATAGGGACTCACGACTCGATGATCGATATACCCTCGCTTGAACAAAATATATCAGTTCAATAGAGACTCACGACTCAATGGTCGATATACCCTCGCTTGAACCGGGGGCGCTCTCCCCAATAACGTTTTTCTCTTTATTCATTTTAGTCCCTGCTGTACGGGCAAGGGAACCTCATTCCGGAATGGCATAATTATAATAATATTACTCGGTGTACCACAACCAAATCAGAAATTCCAATCAAAGCGTTCCATAATCACACTAGCAATAATCAATGCATATAAACTACCTAAATGCTCACTAACATACACACACACGCAGGCAAGTGAAGTAATTACCTGCAGCCTTAGCACTTCATTACTTTTCCTTATCATTGCTTGTAGACTCTTCAATTACCTCATTTACTATATTCTCCTAATATCATATACCACAAAATAAAGAATATAAACAACCATTCATGTATATATCAATTAACGTCGCTCTCGTTCCTAGAAATACTACCCGATTATTGTACAAAACAAGCAAACAAATTTAATTTCATCAAGCATTAGAATCAATGAGAATTGACTTTGTAGCCCTAACATCATATCACCAATAAACCAAATTAATTCAACTTAATCAATATTCTCCAATAATCTTTCCCCAAGTCAGACCAAATAAAATAGGGAAATCACAATTTCTCATTAAGAGAACCAGAAACGGAAAAGAAAATAAAAATGCACAAATCTCAAACTTAATACATCATTCCTTCCAGCACCATTAAAAAATAATATTCAAATCAGTTTGTGAAGAAAGAAGCAATGAAAATACCTGAATCATTATACAACAACCAAGTATAATTTCTTTGGGTTCATCATATTAATTAGGACAAACAAAACTGCCCTCAACCAGAAAATCATTTCCAACATGCGATTTCATATTTAAATTATATACTGAACATATGAGAAAAAGAAAACAGAATTTTCATGCCTCTCCTTCATGCCAAAACATAATCATGTTATAACAATTTCATTCCTTAATGTATTCAAACCAAATAAGGCACTCACATAACATCAGTAAGCAAACTAAGTAGAGTTTGCTTAATATATTCCTTAATGAAAAGAAAACTCATTTCATATAACATCATTTCACTGCAACCATTAGTAAGCAAACAAAATCACACTCACATAAATCCTAGTCAACATCAAAACAGCAAAATAAGTACAGTTCCAAACTTCAACTCAAAATTCTAACACCAAAAATGGAAACTCATAATTTCATTTTAGTTGATTATTGAACCCAAACTATTTGAACCCATAAATTCAAGAACCCCAATTCGCGTCTCTCTCTAATCTCACTTAAAATAGAAGAGAAGGGTAGGAATGGAAAGAATGGAGTTACCTAAGCTCAATCTTTGACTGAACGCTAAAATCAATGTCGTCCAGCTCCGCCCTTCGCCGTCGCCGTTCGAGCACCGCCAAAGCTTGACGGAACAGAGGGAGCAAGAGAAATAAGGTGGGTGTGAGGAAAAGAACGATGAAAGTGACGAGGAACCGATGGAGTGAAGAATCAGAGTGGAGGTTGGGAAGAAGAGGTGATTGGTGATGATGATGATTGGAGTGAAATAGAGAAACAATGTCTTGAGGAGGTGAGGAAACGCAAATCAGATATGGAGAAGGAGTTGTGTGTGTGTGTGTGGCTGCTATACACATGAGAAAGGGAGAGGCATAAAGAAGTATATATATATGAAAGGAAAATCTAGGGTTTATGGCCCAATATGAAAATTACAAAACAGTACTCTCAATTAGCTATCAAGTTTCTACTCATATTATCTATTAAATGTAGTCTCCTATGCTCTCAACATTAATCTCTAATGCTTTAGAAAATATCATATCATAGCATTATATATAAAGTTTCCTAAAATGATCCCTTCTTGATATAACCATCACAATTATTTAATAATTAAATTTAATACTTAATTATTTTCTTTCTTAATCCTAACAGATTTCTAAAAAAAAAATGTTGAATTTTCTAAATTCATTTGCAAGATTAAATTTTGGGTATTTATTCATTTATTTTATAAAAAAAATATTTAGGATGTTACAGCAAGCACTAACGGCTTGAGGTTACAAGTGGGATCAAACCCGCAACCTCCCACCTAAAGGGGATACCACTGGGCTACAAGGCCCTTAGTTGTAGTAAACTGGTTTTGCTGCTTAATGCATTTAGAAAGTTAAATGCATAATTATGCAAACAAATGTATACAATATCTACATCATTGGTGTGTGTGTCAAACATCTACCTCATTGATTATGACTTGCCTTACATAGGTATTGGTAAACAATGAAAAAACCACAAGGAATTTCTAAGTTTTTTCTCATTATATTCTTTATTAAATGTATTTCTGATTATTAAATATAATCAATACACGATATGTCCACACCAATTACCCGACATTGATTGCACTATAAATATATGTTGGAGCCCTTTGAATTATTTCACACCATAAGTTCAACAATGTCTTTTAAACACTTGCCAGTGTTCCTCGTTAGTGCGATTCTTCTCATCACATCCAACTTTGCAACTTCATTTGCAATATTCAATCCCAACTATAAGAATGTAGCTGAAAAATCATCTGACCAAATCTCACCACCTTTTGATTCATCTGTTGCAACATGGTCGCAAGTCCCTGATCCTTGGGATGATGATCCCGATCCTGCACCTATAGAACCTGATCCTTTTGATCCTTATGAACCTGACTCTGAAACTGAGTCTGAAACTAAACGTATTAATCCTACAAATGCCAAGATCCCACCGGCCCCTTTTGATTACAAGCCTGTATTTGAAAAACCACGTTTTGATCAAATCTCATCATCTTTTGATTCATCTGTTGCAAAATTGTCACAACCACATGAAGATCATCTTAATCATGATCCTTTTGAACCCAATTCGCATTCCTTCAGCCGATCAACTATAAAGAATTACAAGCCTGTATTTGAAAGATCACATAATTCTAAGACCATATTGCCGACACCTAACAATGGCAATCTCATCCAAGTTGCAAACTTTAAAGATACATATCTTCACAATCCATAATATATGCAGCTGCAGATTTATGATCCAATCAAATCCAACTTGTTTGCAAACCATACTTTTAAAAGCACTAAATTTCTCACATGCAAAGATCCTTCCTACATTATTACTTTTTTACGTGAATCCTTTGATTTCTACAAGAATAAGATAATATAAAATATTATAACAAAATATGTATGCTTTACTTGTTATCTCTATAAGTTGTCTTCGAGTGTTTGGCTGGCCAAATATGTATATGTTGGCCTTCTTGTTATAGTAGCTACATGATTTGTATATCAATCATGTATATGAAATAAAATTGTCTATATTATTATTATTGTGAATTCATATTCTTTTATAATAAGTAGGATTACTCGCGCGACACACGAAAGATGTAATTGACAAACGGTAATGGAAGAAAAAAAATTGGATATATTAAAATGAAGGTAGCCAAGTTCCCATCCTATTGAGCTACAATCCTGTGACTTGGACTAAGGGTTGCTAACTACTATCTTCGTTCCTAAATATAAGAACACATTGACTTTTTTGGAGAATTCTAAAAAAGCAAAATGAACAATTTAATCATAACATATTTTAAATATATTAGATCATATGTAAATTTATAAGCCAAATAAACTAGTTTAATGAAAAAATTTGGGAAAATCAATTTTTAATTTCCCTAATTCGTTTTCTTAGGATTCTCCAGAAGTCAACTTGCTCTTATATTTAGGAACGGAGGGAGTATGTTCAATATAGGCTGATAAAGTACATATTTATATAAATAATTAAAGATTTGTATTTGTTGTTTGAACTTTTTTTTGGACTCAATGTTGTTTTGAACTTTAATATCTTATTTTTCCACAGTTGCACTCCCTTGGTCCTTTTTGGAAGATTAGTTGACTTGTCTTTGATAAAGTCTTTAAAAAAATTGAATAACCACGTAATATCTTAGCATTATTACCGATGAATCGATATTAAAGAGCTTTTAGGCTTGTACTATTGATGTATTGGTTCTCTTCAATTATATATGTGATATTGCAATTATTTGCAATTGTGCTGTTCTTTCTTATTTGCAATTATATATGTGATTTAATCTAAGGATATATGTTTTAATTTTTGTTGATACTATAAGGAAGAGAGATTCAAGAGTGTGGAAGGAGGCCAAACACATCAAGTAGACACAATTGCCTTTTTGTTGATAATTTGATATGCATCAATTCCTTCTTCATATATGTCTCATCCCTATGCTTACACCTCTAACTCTCACTCTTCTACATTTTGTATTGTATACTGTAATTTTCTTTTTTTGACGCATTTTTTTTTTTCGCCGTGTTATCTATGTCATTCATATCTGATATTTTCTCTTCTTCCTCTCATTTATTATAATCTTTCTTCTCATCAATCTATCAAAATGAATTAATTTTGATTTTCTTTTTAAGGCATTTTACTAAATTTACATAGTTTTATTAAATATTTTGTTTCTTATGCATCTCTTAACCTTTGTATATTCTTTGTTGAACACTGTGTTGTTCTGTTTTCATAGTATATTTATTAATTATTGTTTTATTTTATTGTTGAATATTGTGGTTGTTCTATTTTATTGTTTATTGTATATTGTTATTTATTTTATTATTTGTTTATGTATTATTTTATTTTGTTTTTATGATTTTATTGTATTGTGTTATTATTTTACTGTATTGTGATTATTGTTTTATTGTTTATCGCTTTATTTATTTGTTATTATTTGTGCTAGTTTAATTATTATTAGTGTTTAGTGTTTTTATTTTATTGTATTTTGTTATTATTGTATGTAATACTCTACCTATAATATAGCCGGTCCTAAGCCCGGATAAAAAAGAGTAGGTTGTGTTAGGCTTCGGCAGCCAACGTAAAATTTGTCTAATCTTAAAGCATGGACACACACAACCATTTTTGCAATATGTCATTGTCTAGCATTTTACAGAAGAAGGGATATATAAAGAAGCAAGTGAACGGGTGTAGGATTAGATTTAGTATGTAGAATATTAGAACCTTAAAAGGTAAAGTTTGGGAGATAATAGGTGTGATGAAGGATAGAAAGATAAACATTTTATTTTTACAAGAGAATAAATGGGCAGGTGAAATGGATAAGGATATTGATGGTTATAAACTTGGGTACACTGGTAAAGTGAGTCATATGAATGGTGTAGGTATAATTGTGGATGAAGTATGGAAGAAGAATGTGGTTGAAGTTTATAGAAGTGGTGACATATTATTATCGATAAAAATGATAATTGAGGAGGAAACAGTTAATGTAAACTGTGAATGATGGGCAATTAAACAAAACAACAAGACATAAGATGGATGTGACAGAGATGAAAATGTTGAGAGGGATGAGTGAGTATATATTAAAAGATAGGATTAGTAATGATCGCATTAGTGAAAGAGTTGGGGTAACATCAATTTCAGAGAAAATGAGAGATTATCGTTTAAGGTGGTATGGACATGTTCAAAGAAGAGAATTAGATGTGATAGTAATAATAGTGGAGTAGATGGTAAGGGAGACGTATATAAGATATAGAGGGAGACCAAAGAGAACTCTTAATGAAGTTATTCAAAAAGATATGTTAGTGAAAGGTTTATCTTAAGGAAAGACTAAGGACATAGCAATATGGCGTCGTGTGATCCATGTTGCCGACCCCACTTTGAGTGGGATAAGGTTTACATTTTTATTATTTAATCTAAGGATATTTTTTGAATATAACACTACTAATTTAAATAACTTCATTAATTGAGTATATTATTAATCAAAAAGTTTGAGGTATTTGTGGAGGGGATTTTTTATTTTTAGTATTTTTTTTATTCTTCTATTATTATTAATTTTTTTGGCCAGTTTCTATTAATATTAATTAATAATGCTTTTACCTATTATTTTAATATTTTGTATTTATTCCCTTTATTATATTATTGGCCATATTATATTTACAATTACAATATTCCAAAACTCTTCTATCACTCAAAACCCTCATGCACTGTTTGGTTCAAAGGAGGGGAGAGGAGGGGAGGTTAAATGAAGTGAGAGGAGGGGAGATTGAGTGAGATTTCAAACCTTGTTTGGTTGGATAGGAGGGGAGGGGAGATTTTAGTTTTTGTTTGGTTCACAAGGGGAGGAGAGGTTAATAAATATTGACAGATATACCTCTATTACATTGTTTAGATTCATTGCTAATATATTTAAAATATTACCATGAAAATTGTTATATTGGTGTATATGAATAAGTAAAATTTTTAAAAATTGTATAATTTATTTCATTGTAACTTTTAAGAATAATAAAATATCATTTTTGGTAGATAAAAAAAAAGAAAAAGGAAAATAATTAGATAACGTGCATCTCTCTCAATATATATATAGTATATATTTCCTATTTGCATGAAAATATTACTGGAAAATAATTAGGCAAAAATAAAGGAAAAACATTGACCAATTAAAAAAAATACTTCTGATAGAAAAAAAAAGGAAACGTTAGATAAGAAATATTTTTTTTTCTTTATTTATAAAAAAAGAAATATATTTTCTTTGATTTAGCATTTCAATTAATTGTAACAATAATTTATTCTTTGACCAAAAAATATGCAGCAATATAGGAGATACAATTTGTTTTACCTAGATTTTATATAATCTAAATAACCTTAATAAAATGAACATAAAATGAATATAGTTGAAATTGATTAACATGATTTATGAATAACGCATGAACGAATTATTTCGAGGCATAAATCTGATCTGAAAATATATAGCTTCAAGACTGAATTTAGCAACATGATCAATAATAAGAAATAAATACGATTAATATGAACTTTGAATTGGAAACAATAAGAATAAATCAGAGATAATGCGAAATGAGATAATTGATAAGAAATAACATAAATAATATGGAATTAGAACTGAGATAATAAGATTAAAACTTAAATAGACATTAATGGATAGAACTTGGTGAGCTTTATTGAATAAGGTAGTCAGAGTACAATTTGAATAGCTGTATACAAGAGATCTCTCAATACAAGAAAGTAAAAAGTGATGGTGTTCTTGCTCTAGATATTCAGTGTGTCTAACCCTAATCGGCCCTGCCTTTTATAGCCTAAGTGCTCCTCTTATTTCTCTAATCTGTTATGCTTGATATTATCCTAAAAGAGACGTTATTATCACCAGGTCTTCAGCACATCCGGATTTTTAGCTTGAGACCTCCGCCTGATTCTTCGGGTGGTTACAATTATGATATAACTAATTCCCAAAAAATGTGTTACATGCCTGTCACCCTTCTCGTGCCACGTGCCTTTCTCTTTGCTATTCATTTTAACTCAACTTCCAACCAACCTAATTCGCGCCTGTTGGGCTTCTCCTCTTCTGGGCTGGTTTGGGTCCGACCCAGCGAGGCTGGGGTAACACACAATTTTACCGATTAAAAAATGATAATGCACAAGGTTGATAAAATATAATAGAGAAAAGTGAGGGAGAATGGATATATAAGAAATATTACCGGAAAAAAAAGTAGCCAAAAAAAGGAGAAACATTGAGAAAAAGATAACGTTCTTTTGATAAAACAAAAAAGAAAAAAGATAAGGTTAAAAAAAAGCACGTTAGATCAGAAAAAAAATGCATATAGGACCACTGCAGAAAAAACAAAATATAGCATGTCTATTTTTGTCCACTACATGGTAAAATTTTCTCTCACCTTAAAAAAACCCCAATTTAGAGGTTTAAGAAAATAGGGGTGAAACATGAAATAACTGTAAAATTTTAACCCCCTCCCCTCCCCTCCCCTCCCCTTCTCCAACCAAACACAACAAATATGCTTATAAACCCCACACCTCTCCCCTCCCACCGAAAAACTCCAACCAAACAGTGCATCACAGTTCTCACCACATAACTCTCCGTCACTGCCGCCGCCGCCGCCGAACCCTCTCCGTCATCTTCTTCGTTTCTCTCTGAGCCACCCACAAGGTATTTTCTTCATCATTAAACATAAAGGGATCATATTTGAAGACTTGATTAGTGTTACTCTACAAGTTATTAATCATCTCTTCATTTGAGATCATTGATTCGATTGGTTTAATGTTTATTTTCATCTAAAAGCATAAACTTTCCGAAAGAAATCGTATCAATGATCAAATAAAGAAAAGGGTTTTCAAGGATTTCGATAAATATTCACTTTTTATATCTCCTTTGTGTTTTTTATCAACAGAGGGCAATATGGGTAGAGCAAAAAAAGGACCCAAGTTTGCTGTTATGAAGAAGCTTGTCACCTCCAGAGCAATCAAAAAGTTTGATACTTTCTTTCAGATATTATTTTCTGTGTCGTATATTTAGTGTTTTACGTGGTTATATTTATCTGGGTGTTAATTTTTTTATGTTGTGTTGAATTCATTTAGTTATAAAGAAGAGGTTTTGAACCCTAATAAGAAGGACCTTACCAAGGAAAAACTGCCCAGAAACGTGTAAGTACCTGTGATGACTATTCTTTGAATGTTGAACAAAGTATAGGATTTGTTTTTGTGACAATTTGTTTTTTTGTTTTTTTATGATGAAGCCCTTATTATCCTTCCTCGTTGTTCTTTACACACAACACTGAATTGGGACCTCCGTATCGTGTTTTGGTGGATACCAACTTTATCAATTTCTCCATTCAGAACAAAGTGAGTGCTATCATATTGTTAGCTTGATTATATGTGTGTGGTTTGAAGAGAACAATGTGGTTTCTCATGCAAAAGTTTCTTTTGTTGTTGTAGTTGGACTTGAAGAAGGGAATGATGGACTGTTTATATGCAAAATGTAAGTTTTGAGCAGGCTGCTATCTGTATTGTGTATTTGTGTTAATTCATTCATTTGGTGAATTTTATGTGTGGCAATAGAGTTCTGGATTATAATCCATTCATTGCTATTAAGTTGCTATTATAGCCTTTTGAGGGTGTAAAAGATGCTTTTTGTTGTTGCATTCTTGAATGGTATTTTTTCTTGTTTCTATTCATACTTTGAAGCTGAGTATCTTTTGGCATTCAGGTACTCCTTGTATCACAGATTGTGTGATGGCAGAACTTGAGAAATTGGGCCAGAAATATCGTGTTGCTCTCAGGTTGGAGTTTCCTCTTTTGCTCTCATGCATTCATATAAGTTTTGTGATTGTTGCATATTCTCATGTCTTTGCTGCAATTTTTAGACTAAAATTCTTATTTGCATCCTATCCATGCATTGATTTTTTGCTGTTTTATTGTTTACTCTTATGAGTTACTCCCTCCGGTCCTAAATATAGGACCTAGATAACGTTTTTTGGAGAGATTAAGAAAGACTTAATTTTAGATGTTCCAATAATACCACTCCTTATTTAGTTCAATCACTTAGTAGCCCTTCCTCCCCTATCAAATTTCTTGTTAGGAAGAAGAAGGGTAATTTAGGAAAAAGGTGACCAAAAATGTATCTAGGTCTTATATTTAGGACCAAAATGAAGTCTCTATCTAGGTCCTATATTTAGGACCAGAGGGAGTATTTGCTTGATCTTTGGCTTAATTTCACTTTGCCCTCTGCAGTATTGAAGTGTCACTTTGCTCACATGAGGTTCATATTCACTTTTCCAGTAGCTAATATATCAAATATTTTTTTTATCTATGTGGCAGGATTGCCAAGGATCCTCGATTTGATAGATTACCCTGTACTCACAAAGGGACATACGCTGATGATTGCATTGTTGAGAGAGTTACTGAGGTGTGATTTGTTTTGTAGTTGGTGTATAATTTTTTTTTTCAGATACTCTCAGAGAAAACTTGATCATTATAATTCTTTGTTTTTGCTGAAATTTTAAATGTAATCAATTATATAAAATAATCTTTAATTACTGAGCTTTGAAGAGCCATCTGTATACTGTATATATTGCTTGCAATAAGGGTTTGTAGGAATGTGGCTATTAATAAAAATAATGACTTAATATGTTAATGTTAAGCATGTGAATTTTACCATTCATATAACAGAGGGATTGATATCCTTTGAGTGAGAGATCACTGCAAGTTTAGGGTTTTTTATGTTCTTTCTTTCTGTGTCTTGGACATTAGAGGACGAAGTAGGATTTTAATCTCTAAGTGGTGTGCTTATCTATCCATAAGCTTTTTAAGGTTGGTGATAGATTCCATGAGCTTTTTAAGGTTGGTGATAGATTGCATGGGAATCTATTGGCCTGGTGGCAAATGTTTTCCTGGTATTATCTGACATGTTTCAGAAGTCTTAATTGCTTATACAGTATTTTATTTAGCTAATTAGTATCCATCTCTACTTTGAAATGCAAAATTGAATGAAGAGGACTTGTAATGCTTATAAAAGTTTAATTGTCTTTCATTTTCCCATCATTTTATTTTGTGAATTTGCATTGCCTCCTGAAAGAAAGAAAGATTGGGTCTAGAGGCTGTCAAAATGCATATCATTCTGTAATACTTGTTTCATTCTATCTTGGTATGTTGTATGTTATTTATGATCCCAACGATACTAATCCATTCAAATGGTTTTTTATTGAAATGTGACTGGGCACATGTATCTTCCGCTTCCTTTATTTTTGTTTTTTCCATCCTAATTACCACAGCATTTTGTTGGATGCAGTTTAGGTGCTTCATTGTTGCAACATGTGATCGAGACTTGAAGCGAAGGATTCGCAAGGTGAAGTGAAAGAAAAATTCTTATTCTATCTTCCATTGTTGAAATTGGACCTTAATTTGTGAACTTGGTTTGGTGCAGATTCCTGGTGTTCCAATCATGTACATCACTAGACACAGGTATTCAATTGAGCGATTGCCTGAGGCAACAATTGGGGGAGGTAAAAATATATTCAGAACCTTTACTTACACACTAAGAAGGAAACATCTGCTTGATTGTATTTAGACAAGTTTCTGATTATCCAGTCAATAATCATGAATAGAATTATGAATAGAATAGACTAATTTGCATTTTGTAGGCATTTATACTATCTTTCCTTTAACAAGCTTGCTGACTTTACATTTGTGGCTCTCAATGCAGCTCCAAGAATGTGATTATGTGGGTTGATGTTCAATTCATAACAGAAGATAGAAAGTTAATTTCCGGTGGTGGGAGCTTTTATGAAGTTAATCTCCTTGTTTATTGCCTAATTTATATTTTGTTACTTCTAGTTTTGGGGAAGCTCAATTTTCCTTTAGGGTCAGGATGGTGCAGGGCTTATGATTCATTTTTGGTTTTTTCATGTAACAGTAAAAAATCATATATATAGATAGATGTTTTACATCACTTAATGTCGTGCTCTACCATTCTTTTAACATTTTTTTTCATTCATTTTTTAGATGAAAATGGTGATCATGATGAATCTATAGTTCATTATGGATTAAAAGCATGTTGATTACTACAATTTTGTTTTTCATTTAACTAATAGATTGGAATATTGCAAATGATTAAACAGCCTGTTGAGAATGGTGATTAAATTATTGCCATCGACGACACTTGAGCATTGTTAATGCTTGATGTGGTTTTGATAAAGATCCTTTGTTAACAAATATGTTTTTATCATCATGGATCAACGTCAACAAATAAAATCTGACACAGGTTATTTTATTGACTGCATTGTTAAAATTCATCAGTGGTATGGAATAGAATCATGATATAGAATATATCTTAATTTTAAGATTACTTTCACTTTTTTAAAAAATGAGTTAACATAACTTTTGGTCCCTCAAGTTTCACCCAAGTTTGCTTTTAGTCCCTCAAATTTAAAACACGTGTTTTTAGTCCCTCAAGTTTGCACCGTTACTAAAGTTAGTCCCTCAACTTTAAAAAGGACCTAAAATGCACTTAACACCGTTAACTTGTCCTACGTGGCTGTTAATTAAAATGATGTGGCACCTGATTAGGATTTGACTGGATATTTAAGTATTAAAATAAAAATAAAAAAGATAAAACAAATTGACTGGATATTCAAGGAAAAGGAACTCCTCTCCATCTTCATACCTTTGAGACCCTTGCGATTTCTCATTTTCTCTCCTCAAAAATCAGACCCATCTCTTCTCCGCTCACCGATTCAATCCTCCGTGGTGGCCGCCGCTCGTCATCGTCGATGTCACCGGAGTAAGCTAGATGTGGGTTTTCTAAAGCCATCGATATAAACACACCGATTTTACTTTCTTCTTCCATTCCACTGAAGATTCATTATCTGATTAGTATAAGTTACTCTTTGTTGGATCTTCTTTTACTCTTTTGGTTTTATGAATTCTGGGTTCATGTTAAAGACATTGAATTTATTTATTTTCAATATTCACTTTTGAGGAGTAGAGACAAATGATGTTGATGAAAGAAGATGAAGCTACTGGCTTGGTTTACTGCTAAGATCTAATTTATATCTCTAATCTTTATGTTTCCATGAGGTTAAGTGTGATATTGTAGATTCTTTGATAGTACAATATGAGTAGTATGTTTACGAGGTGGGTGGTTGTGATGGTTAGTCTTACAAAGGAGAGCACCGGAGTTGTTGTTCAATGAAGAGCAGATGAAGAGTTCAATTTTCTTTTTAATATGTTTTATCTTTTTTATTTTTATTTTAATAGTTAAATATCCAGTCAAATCCTAATCAGGTGCCACATCATTTTAATTAACAGCCACGTAGGACAAGTTAACGGTGTTAAGTGCATTTTAGGTCCTTTTTAAAGTTGAGGGACTAACTTTAGTAACTGTGCAAACTTGAGGGACTAAAAGCATGTGTTTTAAACTTGAGGGACTAAAAGCAAACTTGGGTGAAACTTGAGGGACCAAAAGTTATGTTAACCCTTAAAAAATATTAAGGTTGTAAAAATAATTATCTTAAATTGTTATGTATTTCTTCAAAACTAATTTATTCAATTTATAAATTAACTAATACACTATTTACATGTGAAATATATTACAAGTGATATTATATTTAGTATTAGAGTGCTTTAGAAAATTTAAAATTCGTCTTTATGACAATCAATCTTAAATTCTCATTTACGTAATCTTTTTGCATTTGATTAATTTTCAAAACATTTATAACTAAATAAGTTCATTTTTGTTAACATTCACATTTTTTTTATAAATAGATAAAAAGTTGTTTTATTATTTTACTCACATTATTTGTAAGTATGTAGATTTTTTTTCTAATTAAATGGATAGACCTTAACGGTTTGAGGATGTAACATCCTGAAAATTTAATACAGGATCAAGGAGTGTTTTGGGAAATAATAAACGGAAAAATTAGGAATTTTGGAATTTTTAGGAATTTTTGGGATAATTTTGGAAATTTTGAGTAATTAATGTGCATATAATTAATTAAGAAATGAAGAGTTTGAAATATGAGGGAGTGGTAAAGCTAAAAATATTTTGAAGTTTAAGAAGATTGGAGGCTGGTTTAAATGGTTTTAGAATTAAAAGAGTACACTATGACAAGTTTGGGCTACAAATCATCAGAGAACCCCCTTATTTCACCAAACCAAACATGCCCTTCCCCTCCCTCCTTACAAAACCGCCGACACCAACCCCCCCTTTCATTTTCTTCTTCATTTTCCTTCTTCATTTCCTTCTCCTCCCTCCGTCTTCTTCTTCTTCGTTTCCCTTCCCCGAGCAGCCGCCATGGGCGACGGCGGCGGCCATAGGCGCCGGTGACGTCAAACGCCGTCCGCCTTCACTTTTCCCCTCTCCTTCAACCATTCGGCCTCCCTTCCTCACCTCTTCTTCTCCACCATTTTCTTCATAAATCCACCTCCATCCTTTCATAAAACGTTTCAAAATCAAGTGGGGAAGTTTGGTGTTGCTTTTGTTTAGCCGATCTGCTTCACTCCAACTACCTTTCCCTTCGTTTTCGTTGCATTTTTCCGGCGGCCTGGGTGATCGGCGACGGCGGACGGCGGCGGTGCAAGGTGGGTTTGGTTATTCTTGTTGTTTTTCGAAGTAAACTCCATCCCAAATTCATTTTCACATTTTTTTGCTTCTTTTTGGATGCAAGTTCGGCCAGCCACCTAAATGGCCGATTTCCGGCGGGTTTCCGGCGACGGCGAGCTCCGACGAGGCAAGCAAGTCCGGATTTGAACTGAGGTGACTCTTTTCTTCCCTTTTGTACCTTTAATCTTGCGAATTGGTGAGATTGAGAGGTGACCAATAAGGGTTCGTTTAGGGTTTTGATTTGGGGGAAAAATCACTGGTTGAATTAAAGTTTATAGATTTTGAGTTTTTCAAGCAATTGGAGCATGATTAATGTTTTCAAAGTTGTATGTTGATTTTTCAACAATTTCCTCTCCTTGGCCGATTTGGTTTTATGCAAGGGGTGACTAATGTTGTGTTTCAAGTCTGATAAATGAGTGGTTGTTGTTGTTCTGTGATAGCATTTGTACTTTATGTGATGATATAGCTTTAATGATTTTGCTTTATGGTATGTGAGTATTGAATGTTAGTTATAGCTAAAATGGTGTAAGCATATATGTTACAAATTCGAATATGGCTGGATATGTATGTGTGAGTTTGATTGAGCATGATAGGTTATAATTTTTATTTATCCCTACTTTGCTTGTGCTTTGACATTGTTGTTCTGGGGTTGCAAAGAATGACAATAACTGATGCGAATGCATTTGTGTTGAATGAAGGGAGGTTGTTGAAATGATTCTTGTATGTATGATAGATGTCTAAACTGGCGGGTAATCATTGGGAAGCTTCTTACATCTCTGTTTTTGATTATTGTGCGGGTATATAAAGAAGTAAAAAATAATGGTGATGCTTGTGTGTATAAACATGGACATAGCTCAATGAGGATGTGGTATGTGATTATGAATGTTGTACATTTTCTTTTACTGCTATGGTTGAGAGGATTTAGGAAGTAACAATTGTTTTAATCACTGTTGGGCAGACTGATTTTTGGATGTGCCTTTAAGATTGAAATCAAATTTAAATCTGACTTTTTATTTTTATTTTTATTTTTCGATTTCCAAGTGCAAACAAGATTTAATGTTTCTTTTGACCCATGTGACAAATATTGATCAAGTTATTAAAGGATTCTTGAATTTTATCAAGAAACCTAATAATTATAGGCAATTTTCGGTCTATAGTGTAAAAGTTTGAGTTGGTGGATGTTTGATACTTAAAGTTGTTGATATTACATTCTTGCATGGTTTCGTGCTAGTTTGGTTTTTGGAGGTTTAATGTGAATTGAATAAGAAATTGGAATTTCCTTGTTTTCTCTGTTACTTTGGCTAAATGAAGGCTACAGAAGAGAAAGTTTAATGTTGATGTTCACCTAGTTCCTATTTTACTTTAAGTCTGGTATACTTGAATGTAAGTTTGGATAAAGCATAAACTTTTCCTTGTCTTTCCTTGAGATTTGGTTGAAGTAGGAGTATAAGTGAGTGCGCCAAATGTATGTGAATGTATGTTTAAATAGGAGTGATTTCTTAAAGTTTTGTGGAAGTGTTTGATTTCCTTTTCCTTCTTAATCATAACTCTCTATGATGATTGATTGATTATAAGTATGGTACCTTGATTGTTAATGGTGATATCAAGTTCATTGTGGGTTGACTATTTTTTTGGTGATGATTACCATATTCTCGGGTTAATTTATTGAAATGGTAGGGTTATGATAATTAATGGATGAGTTAAGCATTGTTATGCTAATTTTGTTTTGGTGTGAGTGTTTCTTATTTTTTTTAGTATATGGTTATACATAGAGGTTTATTGTATTGTAAAATTGTGTTAATTGTAGGATTGTATTAGTGACTTGTTAATTTGAAAAAGGACCTATGAATTACATAGATGAAGGGATTGGGTAGTAATTTCATAAGACTGAGAGCGACGTAAAGTATTATAAGGTGGAGGTGGTATTAATATAACCTTTTGTGTTATATTATTTTAGGAATACATATTGGTGATGGTACTTGAGGGAAATCTATAAGAAATGATAAGGAAGAACAACAGAGTGCTAAGTGCTACAGGTAATCACTCTTATCTTGCTATAACATTGAGGGTGACGTTAGTTAGGATTTTCAAAATCCTTTCTAGCCCTCAAAATATTTAAAAGTTACTTTTATACAAAATAGGCTATCAGGTGCCTTTCAAACACGATTAATTGTATATAAAGAAACTTTATGCATTATATATATAGTATCCTGTCTGGTGGTTATAATTTTCCTGGAATAGTGGGATATATATAGGTGTGGTGCTATGGCAACGGTGTGGATAAGTTAATTGATGGATAGTGATGGATAGTGATGGAGTATATGTAATTGGTACTTGGACAGGGTATTGGAAAGTGATTTGGATTGGAAATATGGTACAATAGGGATTGAGAAATTGAAATGTTGTGTTGGTGGAAGGTGACAGAGATTGTGATTGAGATAATGAATGAATTGTGATCATTGCATGACACTGAGATTATGTATCATCGCGCGATGATAACCGTTCGATAGGCCAATCAACGGTTATTTGTACGGGTCAACAGATTGGAGACTGTGACCAATGGTCAACAGATTGGAGACTGTGACCAGCAGTCTTCTGATTGGAGACAGGGACTGCTCCCTTTCTGATTGGAGACAGATTGGGGTTTCCCTCTCATGGGTATACCAGGGAGGGAAATCGCCCCCTCACTTTTGAGAGGGGCACAGTGTCAACTCATTTGGAATACATATAGGGCTCGAGTGTAGTGCCTCCCGGATGGCATGAGTAGAGCACCAGGGTTGTACATGGATTAAAGCTGAGAAGTATGTGTTGGAGATTCACAATAATGACTGCATGGATTTGGAGATTTGACGGAGAAGTTTATTGATGTGGATTTTGATTGAGGGGTTTTGAGTGATATTTGGAAAGTAGAAAAGATGGAATTGATTTGTTTTGGATGTGACAGAGGCTATGGAATGATAAATGGATAGAGGCTTAATTCTCTTATATATATGTATTGATTTTTAAACTGTGGTACCCTTTAGACGCCCTTACTACCGCACATCTCACTGTTATAGTGAGTTAAGCGGTGATTACTGAGACAAATTGTCTCATTCCACGATTACTGACATTTTTGCAGGTATTCATGCACAGGCGCAAGCATCAGGAAAGGGAATTAGGTAGTAAAGGTTATGTAATTTATTTAGAGTTGTATATTGCCAATTTGTATAGGCCTGCATTCGTTTCCGCATATATTTATGTGTATTTGATATTATTGGACATTAGGTTGCTTATTTTTCTAATCATGTTAGGTGATTCTTTTCTAACATGGTTAGCTATTAATTATCCATGATAGTATTCAGGTTGTATTAGTTTATTCTTTTCTATCATGGATAATGATTATTATTAGGAAATCCTTTTCCTAACTATGATAAATTTATTAATATTATGGAAATCATTTTTCTATCATAGTTAGTCAGGGTATTATTGAATTAATTAGGAATTAGTAACATGATGTTACAGAGGATATAAGATTATAAGTGGAATAGATTTTCCATCTAAAAGGGGTATGTCATACACCCTTAACGAGTACATAGGCTTTGAAACAGGCAAATCCCAAAGTAATTATTATCGATGCATGTTTTGTATTTGAATTTGTCACTACTAATTAAACTTAAATAATTTACCTTCTAATTGTTTTAAATATTTGGTGGTTAAAAAAATAGTGAGAGTTTTGTCCCACAAAGTATCATTATGCCAATCTGATTTCATTATCATTAGTGATATATTTTGAAAACTAGTCTACTTATAAAAGATCTTTTTAGGAAAGGTAATATATACACACATATACACAAGCAGTGATATTCCTCCGGCTTAAGATATAAAATTCAGCTAGCTTTTCTAGAAAATCCTAACAAGACTAAACAAATCACTCATAACTTATATTTATCTGATTTTTATCCAAACTAAACACCACAAGAGAAGAGAAGAATGATTGCAACGAACACTTTCCACTCAGTAGTTGTACTTTCCAATTATTTGCACACTCAATCTTCACCCTCTTCCTCGCAATCTCTCACCTTCGTCTCAACCCCAACAAGGAATCTTCAGCCTCTCATTCCCACGTGCACCATCAACTATGGCCGTACAGTCAAAGTCAACTCCAACTCCACTTCAACCACCACATCCACTTCTTTAGAATCATCATATGATGCTGCTGATTCTGTGTTGGGTTTGGAGTTTATAAAGCAAAGTTGTAGGAAGTGGCAGTGGAAGGGTGAGTATTCTATAAACTACTTTGTTTCTTCTGATTTGGATTTGCCTCTCTCTTCACAGAATGGTCCTCCTCTTCTCCTTATTCATGGATTTGGTGCTTCCATTCCTCATTGGCGCAGGTACGTTTGGTTTATCTGTTGATGTTTTGGATATTGCTTCTCATCCACTCATTTCTTTATGGTTTTTGTTATCCATGTTTATCACTTGCTTGTGGTGTACGCCTTTTTTTCCTAAAAATCTGAAATATGTCTTGTATTTAAAACTAAATTCACCTTCCAAAATAGGTTTTATATTTAGATTTATGACCATAGGAAGTACTACCTCCCTTCCTAAATATAAGATCACTTTGGCTAATTTGGAGAGATTAAGGAAGACTTTCCAATGAATTAGGATTACATGATCTTCTCAAAATACCCTCACTTAAATTTAAAAGACAAATAGGGATTTGAGAGAGAAGTGAGGGAGCTAAGAAGTATAAGGGTAATTTGGACCAAAATTGAGACAAAATAGAAAGTGATCTTATATTTAGGAACTTATCCACTTCCCCAAAGCGATCTTATATTTAGGAACGGAGAGAGTATTAATTTTAAACCACGAGAAAAAAATTAATAGAATAATACTAATTACTATCTCAACTATATAAGAACTTTGTGACTTTTCTCTCTCGAGATTAATGAAGGTAAGTAGATAGTATTTTACATGTAACTAAATTATATGATAGTTTATAAGTAGAGGACTAACCTAGTTCTAGTTCCTATTTGTTGAGGGTACTGAGAAAGAGAATATACTACATAGTTATATCTATGTTTTATGCATAGAAATTGATTCGAACATATGACCTCAGACCCCATACAAGTGATCTTACCATTGAGCCAATCTAGTCTTTCATAATATTTTATAAGGTAAATTAATTCCTAGTAAAAAGTTAATATATAGTATTCTATTAAGTTTTTTGTGGTTGTTAATCAATACACCACAGGAAATTATGCAAGTTTAATGAGTGTATTTTGTGTTTTATGTATTATTAAATTATAAGTTACTTCTTCTAATCTAAAATATAAGACCTAATTGATTTTTTTATAAATTAAGGAAGTTAAATGGTTCGATCATAAATTATTTTGTGTATTATTATATTATGTGTTAACTTGGAAGTTCTAACTCAAATAAATAAACTAGTTTAAAGAAAAATTCTAAAAAATCAATTCATAAGTATAACTTATTAAGCTTTAATTTCTTGAATTTCTCCAAAAAAAATTAATTAAGTGTTACATTTAAAAATAAAATTAATTACTTTAGACAGATCAATTTATAAGCTACTTATTTATCTTTATTGTGAACTAAATTCTATACATAGAAACGAAAGAACTAATATTCGTACATGGGAAGATGGTGGATTAAAAGTCCATAAGATGATCACAGTTCCTCTTTTGCTGCAAATAAATCATACATTTGAGATTATTTGTCATATTTTAATTTGATATCACCATATATATTTTTTCCAACATGTATGTTTGAGGCTCTTTCAGGAACATCAAGCCATTAGCTCAAAATCACACTGTGTATGCCATTGATCTTCTTGGTTTTGGGGCATCAGATAAGCCTCCAGGCTTTAAGTATACCATGGAAACATGGGCTCAGGTATCTCTTTGTTGAGATTTAGTTGGACATAACTAAATATACCATGCTGATCAAGTTTTCATTTCTAACAGTTGATCCTGGATTTCTTGGATGAAGTTATTCAGAAGCCAACTGTATTAATAGGCAATTCTGTTGGTAGTCTTGCTTGTGTTATTGCAGCCTCAGGTATGTTTGGCATACACTTCAAGTTGCATCACAAACATCTAGTATGACTTATTTCTTCAATATAGTCCCCAACCAGATTCAAGTCAGACTCTTGTTCGAGGACTTGTTCTGTTAAATTGTGCTGGTGGTATGAACAATAAGGCCATAGTTGATGACTGGAGAATCAAGCTTTTGCTACCTTTGCTTTGGCTGATCGATTTTTTACTGAATCAAAAGGGCATTGCCTCAGCAATTTTCGAGCGTGTTAAGCAGCGGTATTCTTCTTAATTGGACTGTGATTGCTTTGAAGATTTTAGAATAACCAATCTAAATATAATATATGCTTGCATGCAGAGAAAACTTGAGGGACATATTGTTGTCTGTGTATGGAAACAAGGAGTCTGTAGATGAAGAACTAGTGGAGGTAATTCTACACTCTTGCTTTCAACATTGATATGAACACCACATTGTTATAGTTCCTTCCATGTTAGATTTTTTCAATAAATAAGCTTAAGGTATAAACATTCAATCAAACTTAATGGAGAAATATGACTGTTTCACACTTAATAGTTGAAAAAACTGACCCATCGTTCATGGGTTCAGTGGCGAGGGGGTTGAACTTAAAGTGCTTAGTTGTCCACTTTGGCATGAGTTCGATTCATGGAAATGACATTTAGTTATGCCTCCACCGTGGCGCTTGGGGAGACATCTCCATCGCCAGGGGTGAACCGTCAGGGGAGTTAATAATTGACTCTATTCTTACCCGGTCTGTGTAGCCTTCGGCTAGGTGCTCTGTCCTTGGATTGGGTTGAGCTCAAACACCTTCCTAAAAGTTTGTAACAAAAAAATGAACGAAGAATCCTACCGCTTACATATGATTTACTTGTAATTTTGAATTATGCAGATTATTAGAGAACCGGCAAATGATGAGGGGGCATTGGATGCCTTTGTTTCCATAGTAACAGGACCACCAGGGCCTAGTCCAGTGCAGTTGATGCCAAAAATCTCTGTGCCTGTGTTAATTTTATGGGGAGATCAAGACCCTTTTACTCCAATTGATGGTCCTGTTGGAAAATACTTCTCTTCATTGCCTTCTCAACAAGAAAGCATTAATCTCTTTATGCTAGAAGGGGTTGGACATTGTCCCCATGATGACAAACCTGACTCCGTCCATGAAAAACTACTTCCTTGGCTGGCCTCTCTTCCAACTTCATAGCAAAGTGTGTGCTTTGAATCACATTCTATGGGCACATTTTAAAAGTTTGTAATAGTCTCTCTTACTAATGGATGGGATCCAAGTTGCAAATGCTTAAAGCATGTTTCTGGGTCCAGAAGTTAAAAATAAGAAAGATTATTCGATATGGCCAACACAAACAGCTGAACCAGCCATTTAGCTGGCATCTCTAAGCAATGATGTTGGTCCTATTTATCTATACCATCTTTGTAAATTGGAAGATAGACAGCATGGTTAATTGGCTATAATACGCCATAAATTTACTAAAAATGGTATTGATGTTTTCATGTCTTGTCATGTTTTGACTGGGTAGACAAGAGTTTTCAGCTTAATTTTATCGTTGAATGAGGCTTCAGGCCGATTAGCCTATGTAATGTTGTCTACAAAATCTTTTCTAAGCTCCTGAGTAATAGACTCAAGCCAATTTTTTATTTAACAATTGCACCTTATCAGAGTGTTTTTCTCAAGGATAGTTTAATATTTGACAAAATCATGCTAGCAATGGAACTCATAAAAATAAGAAAGATTATTGGACATGGCCAACAAAAATAGCTGAACTAGCCATGTACATGGCATCTGTGTATTGATGTTGGTCCTACTTTTGTATACCATCTTTG
Organism: Mimosa pudica; assembly: GCA_029929735.1. Taxonomy (NCBI): domain Eukaryota; kingdom Viridiplantae; phylum Streptophyta; class Magnoliopsida; order Fabales; family Fabaceae; genus Mimosa; species Mimosa pudica. Next base: position 734,942 of record JAKELP010000045.1, read on the forward strand.
TAAATTGGAAGATTAGACAGCATGTGTATAATACGCCATCAATTTATTAGAAATGGTATCAAGGTTTTCATGTGGTTATCATGTTTTGATCGGATAGACAAGAATTTTCAACTTTCATATTCCCCCTGGTCCTTAATATAAGAGTTAGTTGTAAAAAAAAAACATATGAATGTTAGTTGAGTGTATGTTTCTTTTCCAATATTACCCACATTTATTATGAGACTTTCAAGAGAAAGAAATACATAAGTATTAATAAATATGAAAGAGAATTGAAGGTAAAGTAGGAAAAAATGCATTAAATATGAGAGAATATGAGATGAACTATTATATTAATACCAAAACAATTCAAATTTTGAGCTCTTATATTAGGGATCAAAGGGAGTACTATATGTTTCGTTCTTATATATAAGATCATTTTCCCTAATTTAATAAGATTAAGAATATTAGTTAAATTAGTTATTAACACATAATATTACCAATTTATCCTAACTATATATCTTTATCCTCACTCTCCCTCTCTTACTTCTTATTATAGATAAACATTATTAGGATTTATTTGAGATAAAATTGGAAAAAATTAGAAAATAATCTTGTATTTATGAATAAATTGAAATTCAAAAGTGATCTTATATAAACATTATTAGATTTATCACCCGTTTTTTTTGTTGCGATACTAGTTTTACCAGCCAATTTTTTTGGCGGGACTAGTTTTACCGCCCTGTTTTTTTTTGCGGGACTGGTTTATCCGCCCTTCTTTTTGGCGGGACTAGTTTTACCGCCCTTTTTTTTTGCGGGAATAGTTTTACCGCTCTGTTTTTTTGCGGGACTAATTCTACCGCCCTGTTTTTTTTGCGGGAATAGTTTTAGCGCCCTGTTTTTTTGCGGGACTAGTTTTACCGCCCTTATTTCATTTATGCGCGCAATCTTTTATTATTTTTTTTATCGAACGCAATCTTATATTTGAAGAAACACCTTATTTGTTTTTCTTTCAACTAATGGAAAAACGGAAAAACCGATTGCTACTTGCTAGTTGCTAGCACAAAACAACTCCATGAGCAGAATTTTTTTTTTTGAGATAATATCAAGTTTACATTTTTTAAAGATGAAGAATGACAAAACACAAGTTGGCCAAAAAAAAAAAGAATGATAAATGATAAATCACAACCATTCATACTTATTATTTGTTTCATAAAATTATATCTATAGATCTATTTGTTTCACCAATAGATCTCATTTTATAATTTGATAAGATCACCGAGAGTTCTCAGTCTTTTAATTGGACTCCAAGTTGTTTAGTCGCTCTTATAAGTAACATATATATATATATATATATATATATATATATATATATATATATATATATATATATTTTGGAATCAATAGGAGAAAGGATTAGCAATGTAACACTCCTTAGTCCTAAATAAAATATAAGAACACCCTCACTTTTAAAGTGGAATCAAATTAAACCACTAAATGACAACATATGTCACATCTAATGTAACTAGATTATGTGTTACTCCCTCCGGTCTTATTTATAAGTCGTCAACCGCCTCTAAATTTTGGTCCTTAATATAAGTCACCAACTACCACTAACTAACTCATTTATTAAAATTTTCCTAATATACTCTTACATTGGAAAATGAACATTGGAAGATAAGAAGAGAGAAGATGAAAAAAAACACTTTTATAAATAGAGGATTAATGAAGAGAGAGAAAAGATAATGGACCATAGTGATAAAGGTGGGAGGGGAAAAATGGAAAAGACAAAAAAATAAGACCAATTTAATGATTCAACTTCCATTAACCCCTATTCCTTAGTATGTACTCCCTCCGTTCCTAAATGTAAGAAAAAAATATAGTAGCAGCCGCACTATAATAAGAAAAAAAAATATCCCATACCATCAGAAATCTTGTCCATGCCCTCTGTCTCTCAACAATGAAGAAGAAAATCGTTAATGCCTGCAAATAAATTAAGAACTTCAGAGCAGACATAAAACATAAGAAAATGTAATGATACAGATAATTATATTATAATATGAAGGTAAGACAATCTCGTTGACCTCTCATGACGATGGTCACAACAATCGATTAAGAAAGGGGGCAGACTCATGAATGCGGCCGTCTGAAGAGAAAGAGAGCTGGAAACGTAGCCTTGGGGAAGCAAACATGGAAGCGAAATCAGGGAGATTGCGCGTAAGGGGATTGCAAAGGCGGGTAGCGAAATCAGTAAGCAAAATTAGGCAGTAGATAGGAAGTATGGATGAGGATGCCTGATTTGGTTTGAGAGGCTGAAAGGGGCTGGAAGGTCGAGTGAAGGGAAGAAATGGAGAGCAGCCGAAATCAAAGGGAATTGTTGCTTTATGAGATGAAATTTTTGAAATTCAAAAGAGGCCGGAGGGAAGTTTGAAAAAATTCAAATTCAAATTGAAACATTGAATTGAAACAAAAAAAAAAGCATGAAAAAAAGGCAATCCTGGTGAATAGTAATCTGAGTCAGGGAGAGGCCATTGCGCGTAAACCGAGGGAGATAATGTGAAGGAAAAAAAAGGCGGGAGGTTTTGCTATTAGTGTGTAAATATATATACTAGAGTTTATTTGGAGAGACCAAGGGCCTTGTAGCCCAGTGGTATGATATCTCCCCTTTAGGTGGGAGGTTGCGGGTTCGATCCCGCTTGTAACCTCAAGCCGTTAGTGCTTGCCCCTTTAAATAAAAAAAAAAAGAGTTTATTTGGAGAGAGAGAGAGAGAGAGAGAGAGAGAGTTCCTTTTACGCATTATGTTTCATTTTATTTTTAGAGTATGCATGAAACCATATATAGATCATGTAAATCAAGTGAGACTTGGTACTCCCTAATTATGTCCATGTAAAATTGTTTGCTCAGGACAAATCAAAATTGCTGGAAAATGCAGCAGACATATCTGCATCTCAAATTCCTACTGGTAGGATAGCCGAGCCAAAAGAGATTTCAGGAATGGCTGCTTTTCTTTGCTTTCCAGCTGCATCATATATCACTGGACAAGTTATATGTGTAGATGGAGGCTTTTCTCTTTAAATAGTTTATCCTCATTTGTAATTTCAAAAACTCTTTGCTAAACTAAAGTCATATTTAATCAGTGTTATGTTTGTTGTCTACTTTTTATTATTTTTAACTCTTTTGCATCATGACTGTTTACTTTAATGAGAATATACAGCTCTAAGATCCTTCTATTCATAGTTCTCTCTTATAAACTTAAAATAAAATAAAAACAAAAAACAACTTAACCCAATTAGAAACATGATGTCCTGATAAAAAAATTAGAAATATGATGCTAATAAGGACTAAGGAGACTCGTCTTTATTAAGAAAATGGTTTGTTTGCAGTGACTTGAGTACCCTTTTGTAAGCAGTAAATAAATACTACTACAATGGAATATGATAGCTTGGAGAAATAATCCCTTCAAAAGTTGTAAGTGTTAAAGAAAATGGTTGCAATTCAAGACTTTATTTCCATCTCCAAAGGAGATTTATACCTATGCTTTATCACCTTCTAAATCAGCTATGATAAAATAATGGGTGAAGGTGCAAAACTAGCCACCGTAAATTTCAAAAAGAGCAACTCAGGCACCCTAAATTGAATGGGGCAAAATTGTACATTGTAAATCAAAATGGGACAAATTTAACCCCGCCGTTAAGTAGAGATAAACGGATGTTAGTTTGAGCGTGTGTCCCACTTTATTAAATGACGTGGCAACACAGTCAGCAGGGAAATGAAATGCGAAATTTACAGTTAGGTCCCAAGGAAGAGATTTTACTACCACAAAGTCCCAAAAAATCACATAAATCACTGTCTTCAATCCCTCTTCATTTTTCTTCCTTCTCCAGTGACTTTCTCCGGCGACGGTGATCCACGCCGGTAGTGACGACCGGAGATCGGAGGTGACGGCAGCTTAGTGGTAAGCTTCGTCCACCACAAAACCCAAGGATGGGTTTGGAGTTTAGAGGGTGAGGTCCGAATGGTTAGGAAAAGGGAGGCTTAAGGGGAGCTCTGAAGTCGCCGGAAATGGTGGCTGCGCTGGCGTCGACGGCGTCTGGCCAAGTTTTACCTCCGCCATGCCCTCTAAATTAACGTCGCACATTATTCCTCCCTCTCCGGTTCATCTCTCTTCTTGCTAAATATTAGGTAGATGGTAAGGTTGGTGGGTGTGTGAGCTTGAAATCAATGGGTTGGTAAGGTTGGTGACTTGGTGATGTAGGAAGTGTGGGAGGAGGGAAGACTATGGTGGCCCATGGTGACAACAATAAGGAAGAAAGATAAATTATTGGTGGGATAGAAGGAGGGTGAGAGAATAGTATGTGAAAGAAGGGAGGTGTGGGGACCATACTGTTTATTTTTAGTGAGGGGTAAGAGTGTCTTTTTAGATACTTTGGGATCTCCTAATAATTTTGTGATTCTATGGGACCTTGTAGAAGTAAAATCACTTATGTGGGACTTCACTGCAAATTTTCCCATCAAGTTTTTCATTTCTCTGCTGACTGTGTTTTCACGTCATTTAATAAAGTGGGACCTACGCTCAAACTAACAGCCGTTTGTCTCTACTTAACGGTGGGGTTAAATTTGTCCCATTTTAATTTACAATGTACAGTTTTGCCCCATTCAATTTAGGGGTGCCTGAGTTGCTCTTTTTGAAATTTACTGTGGCTAGTTTTGCACCTTCACCCTAAAATAATCCACTTCTGCTCTAAAACATAGCAATCCAACATATATTGGTTACTTGTATACAATAGGGCCACTATTGGAGGGAATTGAATGGATATTATTCTGTTTAAAATAGTCGGAAGGAAAAACTGAAAAAGAAAAATATTACAGTGCAAGTAGATTTTTCCCCCTTTGTATGTGTTACTTTTCCTACAAGGACAAACAAATAGGGATGCCAGAGATGACCTGGAAAAAACTACAATTGCCACAAATATCAAAACTAAGGCTACAATTATTAATTCATTGCCTATTTTTAAATACCTAAGGCCATGAAGTTTGATACACACACACACACTTATACAGTCACACATTAAGAGCAGAATATTAGAGCAAAAATTGACTCAAAACTAAATGTAGAAATTGAGGAGATAAATTCCAAAATTTTCTAAATTAACAGAATCACTTGCTTTATTATAGGCTAGAAAAACCAAGGGCATCAATCATATATAAAATCACAATAGACATTACAAGAGTTTGTTTCTTTCTACAATCGGTACCCAAGCCATCAGTATCACTAGGGAAAATAAATATCCACTGGATAAATTAAGGATAATTTGGTAGAGTTTCCTATCAAATAAAATATGGTGGACTTAAGATAAGTACTCTTGTATGATTGCCATATGCGGTTGCAATACTTGCTCATTTGCTCCTCTGCCATCCAATCACTTGGAGATCCGAATCTATTTGTCCTCATCATCAACAAGATGGTAATAGTGGTCCTGCTCTAAGAAATGTTTGTATTGTTGTACTACCTCCATTCCTTAATTCAATTATTAAGATCCTACTTAATAATAGTATGTTATATGAACTCTCTAAATACTTATGTGTATTATGTAACTATATATTTATAAGTCTAACAAATAAGTTTGAAGAAAAATGATAGTCACAAATACTTTAAATAATTTATTTAGTTTAATTTTCTCATTCTTGCCAAATTAGTCAAATAGTATTGTTATGTTAAGCTTCACTACAGGAGCTGTGATATGGAACGTTCCAAGCACCACTTGTAAACATAAGTTAGTACACTTTGAAGCATTCAATTATAACCACATGTTTGCATCGGATATTTGTGCTTATAATGAATACAAATACAACAAACAACTAACTGTAACGTTTATATACCATCACCACCTTCAAATATTATTACACTGGTCAGCAGAGAAATTAACACAGATGGCTGAAGCAATACTCAAAGACAAGAGATGGTCACTGAGTGGCATGACTGCTCTTGTCACTGGAGCAACCCGAGGCATCGGGTTAGTTATTAGTTACTTCTATTTGCTTCTTCAACGATTTTTTATTGATTTTATTTAATACTCATGTTTATTGAGTTGAATATAGGCATGCCATAGTTGAAGAATTGGCAGGATTTGGAGCAACTGTACATATATGTTCACGTAAACAAGAAGACATTGACATGTGTTTGAAAGAGTGGACAAGCAAAGGATTTAGTGTCACTGGATCAGTCTGTGATGTAAGCTCTAGCGACCAACGTAAAAGTTTAATGGAAACTGTTGAATCCATTTTTCATGGAAAGCTCAACATCCTTGTAAGTTATACTAGTATATTTCTTAAATATTGTTCTCTTCTATGCATATCACAAAGAGATGTATTCAGTTATTTTCAAATGTGGGGAATTGACATATATATCTCTCTACTAGTTATTCTAATCCTGCAGACATCATCTTGTGTGAGTGGATTTCATTTGGTAATAATTTTGTTTTAGATAAACAATGCTGGGACAATTGATGTTAAGCAAAGCTTGGATCACACAGTTGAAGATATATCAACTATCATGAGCACCAATTTTGAGGCCACTTACCATTTGAGCCAACTAGCATACCCTCTTCTAAAAGCATCAGGACATGGTGCTATTGTAAATATCTCCTCCATTTCCTCTACCATAGTGCTTCTTGGTGTTTCAGCCTATGCAGCTTCTAAAGGTAAAATTATCTTCTCTCTTTCTCATCAATCATCAGCTTCATCTCTGAGTGATAATCTAATTAGCTGGTTAATCATAACTTGATTGATATGATAACTGCAAATTTAATTTGATATAGGAGCCATTAATCAAGTCACCAAGTACATGGCAAAGGAATGGGCAAAGGACAATATTCGTGTCAATGCAATAGCTGCTGGATTTGTGATGACTGTAATGTTAGAGACAAGCATGGTACATTTATTAGCATATCACTTTGCAACACTTATGTTTAGTATTCTGGTTCATTGATTGAGAGTATTCATATAATGAGCTTGAAACCACATGATCTGTCCTTTTATAAATATAACCACTTTACAGAATGTCACTTTCCTGAACTTACATGTCTAAGTGCCTGTTTGGATTTAACTTCTGGAAAATAGCTTATGGGAAAATACTTGTTGAGAATATCTTTTGAATAGGATAATTTTTCTAACATATAGCTTTTGATGAAATGAGAGTGTTTGGATTAAACTTTTTGAGAATAGCTTTTAAAAATAACTTTTGAGTAGAATAGTTATTTGAAAAATTTTGATGAATAGTTTTTAATGTTTCTTTTATTTAAAATACTAAGTGTTTTCCTTAAATGAAAGATCGAAGCTTTCAGCTGGAAATGGAGAAAAATGTAGTTTTCTCTCAAAATAATTTTTGGAATCTCAACCTAGCTTTTCTTCTCAAAATAACTTATCCAAAAAAATTGAGTGTTTAGGTGTTTTTGTGTGAAACCTAGGTTTAAAAGCCAGAATAACTTTTAGAAATGTATCCAAACAAGCCACATGATCCCGTCGAGTTTTCTCCTTCATTATATTTGGCTTGGAGAGAAATATGTAAGAGGATTTGACCTCTAAGGCATTAGATTTATGGGTCTTTAAATTTATAAATTTAAACTGCTCCTCTACTGGATACTTAGTACAGCTTATGATGCATGCTTTAACTTGTTTCCTTAGGAAAAATCTCAATTGGGAGAGAATGCAGTGAATATTTTCGAGTCTCAAGTTCCTGCTGGTAGAATAGGAGAGCCTAAAGATATCTCAGGAATGGCTGTTTTTCTTTGCCTTCCTGTTGCCTCATATATCACTGGACAAGTTATGTGTGTAGATGGAGGTTGCACTCTTTAATTAGTTTATCCTCATTTGTATTTTCTTCATATATAGAAGCTGGCCTTGCTGAGTCAAGTTCATATATAATCATTGGAGTGATTATTTTATATGTTGTTGACCGATTTTCAGTTTATAGTTCTTCAGGAATGATTCAAGTTTTCTGACCTCTACTTTACTTGATGGGAATTCATAGCTCCAACATTCAATTTATAAATCTTTCTAAAAGATTATAAATAACTTCAACCAATTCAAAATATGATGCTAGCAATGACTTGACTTTATTATCAAATGGAAAATAATTTGATCCAATGAATTTTACCATTACAAGCAAAAATCAGCTTCAAATAAAAAAATGTAGTCACCGGGTTAGCACTTATAATTTTATAGGTAACCTATTACTTGGTTTATACTTTCTGCTTGTATATCTTTCTTCACAGTACCGCTCACCACTGTAACCTACTTTTAGTGGCCTCTCAGATTCCAGCTGATTGGCATTCTGAGTTAGAGTTCTAAAATAAAAAGATACACTAAAGGAAGTACTTTGATTTTTTATACCTTCATGTTCTCTCTGGAATCTATTTGTTTCTCTAATTGAAGTTGACATCACAAATAATATTACATACAAGAGTCTATGTTTTTATCTCTGGACTGTAGTTCTGATATCTTCCGTTGTGTTGGTAACTTCCAAATCCAAGTGAAATGATACACAAACAACCATTCAATTATCACCACACGTCTACAACTACCATATACTATACTTAATTAATCTTTTGTAAACAAGTGGGCTTGTTAATTTCCTCTTCAACATCAAAACCACCCAATGCAAGTGCTAGTTGTTTTTTCTGCATTGTACAAAACCTCTAGGGATACCACTGATTGGCAGCAAGAAAAATGAGCGGGCCAAAGTTGAACTGCAAAGACAATATTACGTTTCTATCTCAAAGAAAATCATGTTAATTTGTTGTTAAACCCATTTTATTTGATTTTATTTGACCAAATTCATTGAATTTATATATAAATTTCATTGAAATTTCTCTATTGAAGTTGATAAAGATATATTTAATATAACTTTAATATTTAAAATAAATTCAAGTCAAATTTTTGCTATTTTTGAATTTTTAGTTACTTACATACGAGAAACACATATTTATTAATAAACTAAACTCTTATGAGTTTACGATTCGAGTTTATAATCCCATTTTAGTTTCTTTCCATGAGTTTACTTTAACTCATGAAATTGACGGCCTTGTTACAACCACATATGTGTGCACATAAAAATACATACAAACAAAACAGACGCAACCTGTCATCTTTATATATATCACTTGCTCTAAGTTATATAATATTCCAACTGATTAGAAGAGAAATAAACATAAATGGCTAAAGCAATACGCAAAGACAAGAGATGGTCACTGAGTGGCATGACTGCTCTTGTTACAGGAGCAACCCGAGGCATAGGGTCAGTTATTAGTCATTACTTCTATTTCTTTCAAACTTCTTTCCTATTTGATTTGTTCTAAGACTGGCTCATGTTTCATTGAGTGTGAAATAGGCATGCCATAGTTGAAGAGTTGGCAGCATTTGGTGCAGCTGTGCATATATGTTCACGTAAACAAGAAGACATTGATATGTGTTTGAAAGAGTGGACAAGCAAAGGATTTAGTGTCACTGGATCAGTCTGTGATGTAAGTTGTCACGACCAACGTCAAAGTTTAATTGAAACTGTTCATGCCGTTTATCATGGAAAGCTCAACATCCTTGTAAGTTATATATATAATTTTGAAATCATAGATTCTTCTATATATGCATAGCACAAAAAAGCATCTTATGTGATTTTTGTATTTGGGAAGTTGACTCAATTTTTTATAGTTATCCATATCCTTTATACATGAACATGTTTCTTTTCTGAATAAAATATTTTTTGTTGATTTCTTATGGTAATTTTCTTTTAGATAAACAATGTTGGGATAGGTGATGTGAAGGAAAGCCTGGATCAAACAGCTGAAGATATATCACATGTGATGAGTACCAATTTTGAGGCTACTTACCATTTAAGCCAACTAGCACACCCTCTTCTTAAGACATCAGGTTATGGTGCTGTTGTGAATATCTCTTCAATTGGAAGTATCAAAGTGCTCAAAGGTCTTTCAGCCTATGCAGCTTCTAAAGGTAAATATATCTTTTCTTCTTCTCATTAACCAGGTTTAAATATCATTTATTTGAATGTTAATCTAATTACCTGATTACTTTGGATAATAAGATCGATGCCAAATCTGTTAATATAACTTGATGCAGGAGCCATAAACCAAATCACCAAGTACATGGCAAAGGAATGGGCAAAGGATAATATTCGTGTCAATGCAATAGCATCTGGAGCTGTGAATACCGTAATGTTAGAGTTTTACCTGGTATAACGATAAGCATATCACTTTCCTTCACAGAAGTATCAGTATTCTATGTTTTGGAGATTCTTTTAGGCATTCTGTTTCATTTGGTTTTGAGATGATGCATATAAATGAGTTTGTAACCGTACAAAACTTCCCTTATGTACTAAAAACACTTTTAAAGGATATAAGTATATCCTGCACTTTGAGTTTACATGATTAATCTAGTATACAGGGATATTACAGTATATTCTAATATTGTCCTGTTGGGGCTCGAGAAAATCACATGTCAAGGAAATTCTATTGAGAGTAAACAAGTAAGCATGTGTGAAGTCAGGTCCAAGGCCTTAGATTCATATGTCTCTAACTTAACAAATTTTTTAAAGCCTCTCTCATACATATTAAATCGTGTTTGACATGATGCCTGTTTTCTCAGGAAAAATCAATTGGAGAGAATGGAGCAGAAAAGTTTGCCTCTCAAATTCCTGCTGAAAGAATAGGAGAGCCTAGAGATATCTCAGGATTGGCTGCTTTTCTTTGTCTTCCTGCTGCCTCACATATCACTGGACAAGTTATGTGTGTAGATGGAGGTTGCACTCTTTAAGTAGTTTATCCTCATTTGTATTTGTTTTCATATATAGAAGCTGGCCTTGCTGAATCAAGTTCATATATAATCATTGTAGAGGTTCTTTTATATGCTGTTGACAGATTTTTAGTTTGTACTTTTTCAGGAATGATTTTCCTGACCTCTTCTTTACTTGATTCAATTTGTAAATCTTTCTCAAAGATTATAAACAACTTCACCCAATTCAAAATATGATGCTAGCAAAGACTTGACTCTATCATCAAATGACAAATATATGATTTATACCAGTGAATTTTACCATTACAAGCAAAAATCAGCTTGAAATACAAAATCAGCTTGATTTATTCCAGTGAATTTATAAATCTTTCTGCCTGTATATCTTTCTTCACAGTACCCCTCAACACTGGATCCTACTTTTTGTAGCCTCTTCTGTTTGGTTCTTGGCTAATACAAACTCTCAGATTCCAGCTGATTGGCATTCTGAATTAGAGTTCTAAATAAAACTATACAATAAAGGAAGTACTTTGATTTTTTTTATGCCTTCATGTTCTCTTTGGAATCTATTTGTTTCTCTAATTGAAACTGACATCACAAATAACATTACATACAAGAGTCTAGTTTATCTCTAGACTGTGGTCCTAATATCTTCCCTTGTGTTGATAACTTCCACATACAAGTTAAATGATTCACAAGCAAGCATTCAGTCATCACCACACGTTCACAACTACCATATACCATACTTGATATTTTGTAAACAAGTGGGCGTGTTAATTTTCTCTTTCAACATCAAAACCTCTCAAAGCATGTGCTAGTTGTTTAATTCTGCTGTGTACAAAACGTCAAGAGATTCCACTTATTGGCAACAAGAAAATGTGCAGGAGCAAAGTTGAACTGAAAAGACAATATAACGTCACAGTGAAGATATGCTTGATTTTTTAATACATGATCAAGGTATCCCCTCACTCGACAAGTAAGAGACTAATCCCCGCTGATTTGTAGGCACCTCAAAGGGTGGGACAGCTGGCCTGGGAGATTTAATGTTTCTCCATACCCAACGCCAGGGATCGAACCCCAGACAGTTGGTTAAGGGTGAATGAGTCCTTGCCACTCAACCACACACCCCAGGTTAAGATATACCTGATTTTGTTATAGGAGAAAACCGAGGCATTGGGTTAGTTATTACTCTTCCTGTCCTTAATAAAAAATTATTTTATTAATTTAATTATATTAAGAAAATTAGTTAACATAATTAATTGTTACATATACAATATTACTCATAAATATAATACCTACTTGACTCTTTTTATAAAGATTAAGGAAGCGAAATGAACTACTAAATTATAGTGTATTTTGTGTATTAATATATTATGTTAGCTGATAAGTCAAATAAATTACATTTAAAGGAGCTACAATAACCTCCCTTAATTTACATTTTCATAAACATTAGTTTAGCCTTTTGGTGATTACTACTACATTGTACAAGGTTTTAGTAGTTCTGAGGATGAAAATTACATAGGATATAAGTTTTGTCAACAATTTTCACTAGTTTTTTTATCTTTTTCAGAAGCATAGTGTAGCATCAGAACTGAAGTCCCTAGAGGCATATGCATTTAACAGCTCAGGGTCATGTCAAATATATCTGCTCTCTTTGTCTTTTCCATTTGTTGATTTTTTGATCAAATTCCATTTTTTGATTTAGCTGTAAATAAAATCGATCATATGATTTAGAGATGAAATTGATCTTCTAACAGAATAATGCAAGAGGGGAACATGAAACAAGTGCAGCAAGCGGTATATTGAGTTAAATACCATTAGGACGCATGGGAGAGCCTTTCTGCTCATGGAGGTTACACTGTTTGAATTGTTTTGCTGATTCTATAGGCAATTAAAGTACTCTAAAATGTTGTGTTTATGTACCAAGGTAAAAACTTGTATTCATTCTATTATTACAGTTTATAAATATATCCGTGTAAATTTTAGTGAGAGCATCATTTTAATGGATTTATTGCCTATTACTTTCTTGAAAAGAATATAATTTATAGAAGGCAATGTTTTGATAAAAAAAATTAGGCATAAGCTCACTCAATTAATGGAAGATGCAAAATTTCAAAATGATACTGGACTTCACTTCAGCGAGAAAAAGCTAAAACAAAAAGGGGACAATAAATTATCTCATGTATGGGAAATAACAGGTATTATATTATAATTGGTATTAAAATATATAGAGTCCTTTGTGACCTGGAAAAATATATATTCCTTTGGTCCTATTTATAAGTCACTAATATCATATTTTATACAATAGAGGAAAACCAAAGGAAAACCTTAAATCTCAAATTTTTCATCAAAATCCTACAAATTTCCTATTTTATCAATATTTACTATCAAATGTGGAAATAAAGTCAACATTCAATAAATAAAATTTAAACGCATTCAAATGAAAGTGATTTTTGAAGATTTAAAATATTGATGTTGTTGGACTTTATATAATTTTTAATATAATAATAATAGTTAAATAATCAAGATAATATTTGGATAGAAGACAAAAAAAACATAAATAATAAAATTAATGAACATAAAAGCATTAAAATCCCACTCTTTTTAAAAGAGTTTTTTTATTGATTTTAAAAGAGTTTTTAAAGGAAAGCTCACACTTATTTGAATTTTAATATTCTTTCATTTTAATAGTTAGCATTTTGGTATCAAAGTCTACTCTTATTTTTTTAATAGTTAGCGTCTTGGTATCAAAACTTAATAAAAATTGTAGAATGTAGAAGAAAAAAGATTTTAAAATTCTATTTCACTCAAAATACAAGCAATATCACTTCACTAATTACCAATTGCAATAACACTTATCCGGTCAACTAATCTCTATCTCCTTCTTTACAACAATCTGACACATGAAAACAATAACTTTTGAGAATAAACTTCACTAGCAGTTTTGATTGATGGATCATTGAACATATTTTGTAGTATCTGAGCGTCCTCTTCCCTTCCGAGGTTGACATTGTTCAAACTCCTTTTCCCATATTTCATCACATATCTTTCTAAAATCTGAACCATTTCCATCAAGATGTTGATGGAAGTCAAATCCCTTCCCACAACACCATCAGACAATTCAAGTGATGATGGTTGTGAACATTTGCCTTCGGCCTCTAAAATGTTGTCTTTATGTAAGATAAGAACTTATTGCATTCGTTCTATTATTATTATGGTTTATAAAAATATCCGTGTGAACTTTACATAGAGGATCATTTTAATGGATTTATTGCTTTTTTTTTTTTAAAAAAAAAGTATTGCTATTTCTGATAAAAAAAGGAATATAAAAAACATATTGAAATAAATGTGGAGACTTTCTCGAAAAGCATATAATTTATAGAAGTTGGTGTTTTGATGAAAATATTAGGTGTAAACTCACTCAATTAGTGGAAGATGCAAAATGTCAAAATGGTATCTGGTTTCTGAAAAAAAAAACAGAAACAAGAGAGTATAAATTATAAATCGCTTAAAAAATGAAGTTAACATATAATAAATAAAAGTTAAATTTGTACATTCAAATGGAAGTGAGTTATATATAGAACCAACAAAAACCATCTCTCTTAATCTTATAAATAGGACCAAAGGAGTATTATTTTAAGAGTAGGCCACACATAAACAAATAAAAAAACTCGCGCGTCCCTCCTCCCAAACCCATCTCTACCTCTCCCCTCTAGCACTCTTCCCTATATTTCCTTCCTCCCCTCTCCCATTCCACCCTCAAGCGTCCCTCTCTGCAACCCCTTGGCCGCCTCCTCCTTCCTTCCATCACAAATCTCCATTAGAGAGAATAAAATAATGCAAGGATTACATGAATATATATGGTAATAATTAAAAATAGCGACTTTAATTATTACCGTATATATTCATGTAATCATTGCATTATTTTATTCTCTCTAGTGGAGAGTGGCGGTATAACAGAGGAAATGACAAAGGGTTTGAAGGGAGGGAGGCCTGAGGGTGCGGTGAGAGAGGAGAGAGGAGAGAGGAGTAAACATGTTGGGATGACGACCATTCGGAAACATGAGAATCAGTGATTATGATGACGACAATATGATGAAAAATGCCCTAATACAAGGATAGATTTTAGGAGAAAATGATTGAAAAACGAAAGTCCTCAATGAATGGTATCTCGACTATTGTATTGCATTTATAGAGAGAGTGGTACATTCTAGATAGTACACGTATACCCTATGAGCTATATACAGCTATACAGTTTGTTACAATCTATTATCATATACTATTACAATAATACCCCTATGTGACTATCATTATTTCTAATCAAGGTTTTAAAACCCGAGCCGGACGTCGAGCCGGAAAACTGAGCGGGTCATGGTTGAAACGGTTGGACCGTTCGGTCGAACCGGTGACGTAATAATTTAATGAAAATTAAATATATAAATATTGTTAATACTTAATAACTTAATATAATTAGGATGAAGATATTTTTTTAATCAAGTTCATTTTTTTTCTGTTGATATATTTTTTTCTGCAGTTGTCAATTTCTGGCCGGGTCAAAAGCGGGCCAGCAACGGTTCAACCCGGGTCAACCCCGGGTCAACAGCGGTTAACCCGGGTCAAAACGGGTTGCACAGTAAAACGGCCCAATAGAGGTAATCGGGTCGTTTTAACCACCGGCCGACGGTCCGACCGGTCGGACCGTCCGGCTCGGTCCGGGTTTAAAAAGCTTGTTTCTAATGAGGGGAGGAAGGAGGCATGGGAAAGAGAGAGCCAAAAAAGAGAGGGAGAGGTAAATTTAGGGATCGAAGTTGGGATGAATTTTCTTTTTTAGTTTATGGAGGGGCCACTCATTAAATACTACTCCCTCCAGTCCCTAATATAAGAACCCAAAATTTGAGTGGTTTTAGTCTCTAATATAAGAGCTCATCTCACATTCTCTTCATTTGATATATTTTTCCCTATTTTACCCCTAACTCTCTTTCATATTTATTAATGCTTATGTATTTCTCTATCTTAAAAGTATCATAATAAATATGGGCAATATTAGAAAATAAGTATTAACTCTAGACACACAACTAACATTCACATGTTTTTTTTAAGAAGCGTTTTTTTGGCAGCTGACTCTTATATTAGGGACCGGAGGGAGTATTTGCCAGATCATGGAGACAAGAACTCTACTATAATTACACATGTATCATGGGGCCTAATCTTAATTATGTCTTTACATGGGACCAATAGTTAATTAAAAAAACTTGTACCGGCCTACATTGTGTAACAATGCGTTTAGTTGCCAAAATATTATTACAAATAAAAACTATGCAAATCCCTAAACTTTGGGCTCAATTTATTCTTGTCGATTTGAGTTAGTTTGAACGAAACATATTTCTGTAAGTTTGGGCCTACATTTTTACTGGCTTACATTGGTCCATAGAATGTGATCTATTTTACCAACAAGTCAAGCAGATTGGTGTCACGATTGCTCTTGTAAACTTTTAAAACATTGTAGATAAGTATCTTCTTAAGTTTTTTTTTTAAAAAAATATATTATCATAATATAGGTTTGAATGGGATGTCTATTCTTATATTTAGGCCTTTTTTAAACTAGGTAATATTTGAACCAAGTTTATTCACTTTGTGGTCTAGTTAATACTCCTACTGTCCTACATTGTCAGACTAAACACCTTTGTATGTAAGTTTTATTTGGAACACATTTTAAGTCATTTTAACAACGCATTATACAAAATTGAATATTAGGGTAATTTAGCATAACAAGCATTTGATAGGTTGGGGAGGCTAAGGACATCGCAACATAAATCTGGCCATGCATCAATTAGTATTAGTATTAGTAATTAATTAATTAATTATGAGTAAGGGCGTTGGTAGTAGTAGAACATCAAGTTTAATATACAATATCCCAATCTTGTCGACATTTATTCCACACACAGCCTAATTTAGAGAGCCAGCCGCAACACCCCCATGTTATTTTGTTGGGTTATACACTTATACTTATAAGTATAACCATCCAACTTTAATATCACAGATATCTTAGTGTTGATCGAAAATAACAATAACTGTGGAAACGAAAAAATATACGTAATTGGGTGGAACAAGAAAATGTTTTTTTAACAAGTTAACAAATACGATTTCTGTACATCAAAAATAAAAAAATGAATAATACTGGAATAAAAATAAATAAACAAATAAAGACTTGAAGAGAAAAAAAGGACAACTTTTTGTTCACAGGTTCATTTTTGTGTCAACTTTAAGAACTTCTGGCACATTCCAAAGCGACCATGCTCAAGTTGTATACATTGTCTAAGCCAATTAAAAAAACAATTAAAGACACTAATGATTGTCCTAACCAGAAATAAATCATTAAATTAGTATTATCCTCATAAGTGCTTGGTCCACGTGTTCAACAACCAAAGCACCTAGAATTCCACGAAATGTCCCTCACCTTCCAGAAGCTTCCAGCCAGCTCACGACTTCAAATTAATAATCTCCAAATGCGGCCCAGATCACTCCACGTGTCCCCTTCACCATGTCAGCATCCTACGTGGCAGTACTATATCCCTGTAATTGATACGCCTCAACTATCTCCTTTTCTTTCTCTTCAAAGTCTCAAATTTTCTCATTTCTTCATTGAAAGTTTCACTTTTTTTTTGTGGGGTTCATTTTTTTTGTCACTATGAATGGGAATGAAGAAGAGAAAATGGAGAAGCTTGAAGAGAAAGTAGTGTACATGTGGGGTTACCTTCCCGGAGCTTCGCCGGAAAAAGCTCCGATGATGTCTCCGGTGCCGGTGAGATTATCAGATCCAGTTTTAGCTGAAGATTCATGGAAGGATGTGTGTGGAGGTGGATGTGGATTTGCCATGGCAATCTCAGGTTCACTCTGAATATTTTCTATTCTGTTCTTTTTTTTTTACTTTCTCTTCTGGAAACTAAGTTTTCTGATGGAATAGTTGTTTATTAAGTATAAAGTTTAAATGTTTATTGAACAAATAGATCTTTCAACTGAGTAGGTGGTTTCGTGTTTATGTGGTTTTGCAATGTAAAGTTGTGTAATTGTTGTACTCCCTCCGTTCCTAAATGTAAGCTCACTTTGGGGATATGGATAAGTTCCTAAATGTAAGAACACTTTCTCTTTTTTTCCCAAGTTTTACCCAAAATACCTTCATACTCCTTTTACAATTGAGTTGTGGGGTTGAGTTGGAAGCATGAAGGGGTATATTTGTGTTTTCAATTTAATTGAAGGGTATTTTTGGAACATCAGGTAATTTGACCACCTTCCTTAATCTCCCCAAATTATGGAAAGTGATCTTACATTTAGGAACGGAGGGAGTAATATATATGAGACTTAGTTGACTTTTCTTGTTTTGAAGAAATTAAGGAAGCAAAATAGATTAGTTAACTACTCCGGTCCTAAATATAAGATTTAGTTGACTTTTTTTTAGAGAGATTAAGATTGTGAAATAGGCTATAAAATAATATATTGTTAGATTATCTATTAGTTTATAGGTAAGATAAAATAGTTTAAGGGAAAAAATTAGGTAAAACAATTTATAATTGACTGATTTTACTTTTTTAGGATTTATGAAAAAGTCAATTAGGTCTTATATTTAGGACAGGAGGGACCATGATATATCGAATATTTTATTTTTTAAAATTCCTATTAGTATATAAGTCAAATAAACTAGTTCAAGGGAAAAAATTAGTTGAATCAATTTACAAGTGACTATGCTTTTTTAGGAGTTTCCAAAAAAGTCAAATAAGTCTTATACTTAGGTGAGGAGGAAGTATTATCTTCACCTTTTTTTAATTTCATTTTTCCAAATTTGTCGCTGAAATTTGAGTAGGGGCTTGTTTTTGCAAACCAAAGTTTTTCCTCCTTTTATGTATATCTTCTTTTATTTGGTGTTGCTAGAGGATTCTGATTTTTGTGGTGTGGATTTCAGAGAAGGGGAAGCTAATAACGTGGGGATCAACTGATGATGAGAGCCAAAGCTATTTGACATCTGGAAAACATGGGGTAATGCAGTATTCTTCTAATGTTGAAATTGGATTTTGCAGTGAATATTGTTGAATTGAATTTGCCACTTCTTCTCCATGTGTGCATTGAAGGAGACTCCAGAGGCTTATCCAGTCCCCTCTGAAGCTAAAGTAGTCAAGGCTGCTGCTGGCTGGGCCCATTGTGTCTCAGTCACTGGTAATGCATCTGTATATCATAGTATTTTTTTTTTGTATAAACCAATATAAAGCAAACTAGCAATGAAATTTCTTTGAGGGAATATTACTGTGTTGATGTTGGATTTAATAGCTACGGATATTGTGATTGAAGGAGTTTGCACTTTGCATACTTTCAAGAGGACTTGGAACATTTTCTACTCTCAGCCAACTTTTTATTGTTTCTTGAATTTTCCTTTTGACAAATATGTTGTGAATTCAAATTTTCTTTCCCTGGTCGTGTGGTTTTGGTTAGTTCTTTTTTTCTTTCTTTAGATTGTCAGCTCATATAATCTGGACTTTTGTCCTCCATTTTGAAAGGCCGACTTGATTCAGCGGTAAGTTCGCTTATTGTAGTGTCATGAGTTCAAATCAGCCTCTTTACATAAAATGTACCGTAAGACGGCCTAGTGTACTCTTTTCCTATCATTCCTACTATGTGGAGACTCGAACTAGGTTAGCACTTTGAGTTTGGATTTCTATGTCTGTGCATTGCCTTGAAGTGTCACAACTGACATGCTCCTTTGCCTTTGTATTTGTGAGACATTTTGTTTAAACACATAATGGCATATGTCCTTTTTATGTGTAGTGCGTACATAATGCCCTTATCTGCAGATCTTGCTGTTCTTTTCGTTTATTCTTTTTTTAAAAAAAATGTTAATGAGGCAAGTTGACCTTTGAATTTTTACATCATGTCATTGAATATCGGCCTAAAAGTTTTTGTTAAGCAATCCATTTAGAGTTTAACTTTGTTTTGTCTTATTTTTTGTAAGTTTGATGAACATCAACAAACATCATAAAGTAGAACAGAACTCTGTTGAATTCTGATTGTGTTTTAAAGAATGTGTGTGGATCACCGAATTTTAGACTTTTTACTCCCTGTTTTAACATGCCAAAAAAGAACATGGCCTAACTATGATTAAGAAGCCTTGCAAGGACACATATATTGATCTTAAGACATGTCCAATTCTATGTATGAGTTCATCATGTGATGCAGATTGATTCTTTCTAAGGGTATTTCTACTATCTGTTTCATCCTGATAGCCTATCAATTTATGTGACCCATTTTTGAATAGAGAGTTTAAATTATGTTTTGATTTGAATGTACGAAAGACAGAACATACTTAAGCATGATTTATCATTGAAGCTTGTGTTCATTCAATGGTCATGCCCTTCCAGATTGTTTGACAATTTATGAAATTTATGCCTTTATATGTAGAAAAAGGTGAAGTGCATGCGTGGGGCTGGAAGGAATGTGTTCCTTCTGGAAAATTTGTAGGTGATTTCCTCATTGGTAGAAGCCTTCAAAAAGATGCTTCCGGGAAACAAAGCTCTTTGGTAACTGAACAAGGTGGCCAAACGTTGTTTATACATGCAACAGAATAATTAACAAAACATAGATATTTCTCGACTCCATTTCAGGGAGCTAATGGACTTCAGACATTAAACAGGAAGCCCACAAGGGTCGAATACAAGTAGCGGGTCAGATTCACAGCATGACAACAAGAAAGTTGGAGAGGAAATTGTAAAACGTAGGAAGATATCACCAGCCAGGCTAGAATCTGACAGTCCATCATCTGGAGATGAATTTTTTACTGTTTCTCCTTCACCTGTTACTTTTGGTCATGGGGTGAAAATTACCACTGTGGCAGCTGGCGGGAGGCATACGTTAGCACTGTCAGGTAGTTGCTTTTTGTCCATGCACGAATAGTTATGATCTTTTCATTGTAGTGGTATATTCATTGTGGTCAATGACTCACTGTGCATAGTTTTTTATGTTCTATGAAATACTAGGGTGTGGAAGATTTTTATATAAAGCATGACACCTGATGCACCATGTTTTTACCAAAGTTTTCAGATGTGGGACAGGTCTGGGGTTGGGGCTATGGAGGCGAAGGACAGCTAGGTTTGGGTTCTCGAGTAAAAATGGTTTCTTCTCCTCATCTCATACCTTGTATTGAGCCATCAACACCTCAGAAGGATAAGCCATCAGTAATTCATCAAGGAAGTACGGGTGCTACACCACAAGCTTCAAAAGTCCCTGGAACTTATGTGAAGGAAATTGCTTGTGGAGGTCGGCATAGTGCTGTAATAACAGGTCAGTATATATTAGATGCCTTCTTGTCCAGCATATGTGTGTTATCAGTGCTCAACAGTTATTTCTAAAATCAGTGCTATAGTTATTTGAATTTACTAGCTACAATGCCTTCAATAAAAACTTCTATCTAAATATGATTACTGATTTTTGTTTGAAAGTTTATGGGACAAGTAACCAATGTTTTATCCACATTTATGTTCCTGTAAGGATATTTATTAGCTGTTACCATGTGTATTGCTCAAGTAGCTTCATTCTTCCTCTTGCAGATGTGGGATCACTACTCACTTTTGGCTGGGGCCTATATGGACAGGTTCTGCAATGGTTTTTAGAGTTTTACTATGTTCCTTGTGTTTTTTTGGGTATCTTTAGTTATTTGCCTGAGGATAAGTTGGCATGTGTAGGTGATATTATTGTCTGGGGAACAAACAACTATCATGAAGTGGCACAATGAGTAACATAAATGTAATGATTTTGACATATTTGAATGTAGTCAGCATGAATTAATTGTTATCGGTAAACTGGTATTGGTAAATGAAAGATAAGGTATTTGAAAATTATAAATGGTTAACTATGTAATTGCACCTCAAAAAATTTTGATATAGGATTTTTTAAGCCATCTCTAATTTCTACTTATGATGCACTACGACCATGTTGAACTAAAGATATCTAATTTATTTCCTTTACTCTGAGCACACGACACAAAGATTGTAAATGTACATTACCACCCCTTCCTATCTCTCTCTTAAAAATGTCTTGATTTCAAATTTTTAGTTGTAGCCAATGACCATTGCTATGAAATGAAAGGACTTGTCATTTGGTGGTACGCTTTGCTTTACATAATAATTAAGTGGCCTATATGAGATTCTCATATAAGTTTTTGCATTCACATTTTGTCCAGTGTGGACAAGGGAGCACTGCTGATCAGCTGAGACCAACTTGTGTGCCTTCTTTATTGGGAACTAGAGTGGAAAAAGCTGCTGCAGGACTATGGCACACACTGTGTGTGACAGGAGAGGGTCATCTTTATTCATTTGGTGGGAACCAGTTTGGTCAGTTGGGTACAGGATCCGAGCATCTTGAGGTACTGTCAAGGCTCAAAGATTCTGACTTTTAAACTTTTCTGTAATATAATATCAGTTAGGTCACACCTTACATCAAATTGCTCATTAATATGAAAAATTAAGTATGGTCAGTGTTATAACTGAGGAAAAAATATGTTTTGAATTTTGATAGACAATGCGTTGGGACTTGGGTGAACAAAATCTTTATCAACAGCAGTAATCTAATGGGAATCAGTTTTTGTTACTAAGGACAATCTGGCATTGATTAATGAGAATAAATTTAAGACCAAACCTTCCAACCTAAATGTATCCAATAAACCCAAAACATTTGGTTAATGGCTAAAACGTTCGACTTTACAATCAATCAAATAAAAACTCGACAATAAATATATTTGGTGTTTTGACATACAATTTCTTTGTGGTTATTGAAAAAGAAATATAAGTGTCCATCTTTTAGCAATCAGCTTGAGAAGTGTATTGAGCTAGTTAGGAGATAACTCTTTAGCTTATGTTTATTTACACTAATTGTATCTGCTTCAGGCTTCACCTAAACTCTTGGATGTTTCTTGTTTGGAGAACAAGCACTCTAGTATAGTATCATGCGGGGCTCGTCACAGTGCGGTACTAACAGGTATGTGTTTAAAACTTCGCGCTGGAGGGAACGTTAGTGTGCCATATTGACTGAAACTATGAATTATTTGTTGTTGGGGGTGGGGGTAGGTTGGGAGAACTAAGTTACTTTTGGTGAAGAATTATGTTATATACAGTACTACAACTTGATTTGATGAACTAAAGATAGTACACAGAGTATCAAATGAATTTTTGGCTGACGTTTGACATGACTTCCACAATATTCAAATAAATCCATGGTGGCTTATGTAATGCTTAATCACTCCTTTGGAATTGTTATATCTTTGATTAAAGCTGTTGTTGTGTAATCAGAATGAAAACGATTCTTGTGAATGAGAATTTTGGATTGTTATTTGGTAGAAAAACCATAAAAAATATGTGGATTGCATATCGGACATCAACTATATTTGAGAAATAATTGTTGCAAATAATTGAATTTTCTTGTGATCTAATGAAGTTGAATTGATGGTTTGAAATTTAGAAGTGATCATTTCTTAAATTTATTTAGAGATGTGAAGGATTTTAAGTCAATAACTGTTTTAGCCGCAGCTGAAGCTCTTAAAATTGTCCCATTGAGTGGTTCTCAAAAGCATTACTTTTAGCTTTTGAAAATGTTTATGACTTATAGGAACAGGTTGTTAGATTTGCCAC
This sequence comes from Mimosa pudica, assembly GCA_029929735.1. Classification (NCBI taxonomy): domain Eukaryota; kingdom Viridiplantae; phylum Streptophyta; class Magnoliopsida; order Fabales; family Fabaceae; genus Mimosa; species Mimosa pudica. The sequence goes on from JAKELP010000045.1 coordinate 758,384, forward strand.
TTAAGTCGCATGAACTTGAAAAAATACCATTGTTTCTAAACTTTACGCTAATCATGCATTGGGCTATACTTGGAATATCCTTCATTCTTGAATTTAATTGCTCTTTAGCTGATTAATAACTCCTTAATACATCTTAATTCGTTCAGTTACATTCTTGATATTGCACCACTTATTCTTACAATGACTCTTTTGTTTGCATGTTGAAGATGATGGTCAGTTTTTTACTTGGGGATGGAACAAATATGGCCAGGTACTCATATATCTTGAATTAGCAGATAAATAGGAAAGGGGATAATTGGTGCTTTCTTTGGATTACGAGGGTCAAATTGTTTTTTAAGCATTTATTATCAACTTTCTTTTTGCCAATTGTTTGCTATCATCTTAATCACATAATGTGGTTAGAATGTTTTTTTTAAAAAACATCCAATCATATACTAATACGCATTTTCACTATCTTGAGAATGAAGAGAATTAATGATAAAGAAAAGAAACTATAGAAATTTTGAATTAGAAATTTATCTACCCTTTTCATACTCCTCAATCTAAATGTACACTTAGGATATTTATGTTTAGGGAATATTTTAAAACATCCAATCATATATTGCATTACTGGTACATGTTTTAATTACATTGAGAATGAAGACTCCGTAGAATATTCAAATTGAAAATTTCTCTTCCCATTTTTTGTTCTTCAATTCAAGTACATCCTGAAATTTTCTCTCTTTTAATTACTGTCCTCTTGTGCACAGCTTGGTCTGGGAGATTCTGTAGACAGGAACATCCCCTGTCAAGTATCTATTGGTGATTGCAGACCAAGAAATGTAGCCTGCGGTTGGTGGCATACACTGCTGTTAGCTGATAAACCTGTTTGATTCCAAATTTGCAAGATAAAGCAACTAAGAGAAGAAAGTGGACCCTGCCCATTTTCCCGTTTTGGGCCTGGTATTTTTACATCTAAACATTCTACAAATCAATGTAGTCATTGTAAAGAGACTAATAATCTTACCAAGTGACCTCGAAGCAACATTTAATGAAGTGTGATCTTTTACACAACTCAACCAGTGACTTTCCACTAAAAAATCCAGATTAACAAAGATCTTAGAAGATACATGCATTTGTTAAAGTTACAAGAAATATCTTTCTAAGAAGAGGGCAATTGATTCAATTGAGTTTGAAAAATACAGTAAATGTAGCACAAAGATCTCAGTAATCATAGATAGGTGGTTAAGGTTCCAAAATATAGCATATAAATCCGACGTGAGTGGCCATATAAGCTTTTCAGCAACTTCATCGTAGAAGTGCTTCCAATGTTTGGATCTTTTGAGACAAAAATGTTGAAGCATGAACATATACCGGAAAGGTGCAACTGGCTTCCCCAATATGAACGTTTACAACACTACACATAATGACACAAGAATCTTCAAATTTTATAAATTATGTTGAAGGACCGAAGTCCTTTTGTGGTTTAGAAATGAAAAATATATGAACTAAGTAGCTTGAAACTATTTTTTTCATTAAAAAATCGGAAGTAATATTATAAATTATAAATTAAATTCAATATTTTTTTTTTCATTTCCATTTCCAATTCTTCAATATATGAGTTTTAACAAACATAATTGTAGACTATATAGCTGCTATTTTTATAACTAATTTTTTAAAAAACAATAGAAGTGGCTTTATTTTTACATGAATTGGGCAATTTCAAATTTTTTTGGACCACAAGCTTGATATGAATAGTATGTAAGATTATCATAGAAGTTATTCAAACCAGGAGTTCTCTTTTATCCATAAAGTGTTGAGTGATATTAAACACAAAACCTTTTTTTCTAATAAATTGTCAAATTCTATTAGACCCAAATTCCAGTTACAATTGGCAACACCAACACGAAACATATAAGGTACGAATGTGCATCACTAGAATGACATATATTAAACAAAAATTTATATAGGGTTCTAATTAATTGATATATGAGTTGGCAAAAAACAATTAATTGTTATATGCATTGTTTGATCACGGTAATGTGGTACAAGAATTCATGAAATTGAGTATTGAATTTATTTGAGTTGAAGACGTTATTAATGAATTTATTAATTCAATCAATAGCAACTCGATATCCTATTATCTCTCAAATAAAATTATATTAAAATAATGCTTGATTTTATGTAATTATTCCAGGGAAATAACTAAATTGTGAGATGTCTTATATCCCTAGATCATATCTTACCGTGGCAGGTTTTATATGTGTTTAGTCCATATATATAGCTATTGGGTTGATAAATGGAGCACTTACTGAATCTTCAATTTTCACCCCATAAATTGTACTAATATTGAACGTAGTTGCATATATTTTGTATGTTGTATGAATGTCTTTTTTAAAAAACTATTATTAATTAACATTTGTGGAATTTATTTTATTCTCTTATTGTGGTTTTGGTTTGAAATTAATTTTGGAACTTTTTATTATGATTTTGTGTGGTTTTATATCCGATGCCTTATTTATTTATTGTTTTTTTGTTGAAACAAATATGACATGCAATTTTCTTTGTTAATAATCTGACGTGCAATTTTGGTTATTGTAAATTCTTGAGATTTTTTGGTGAAATAAATTATTAAGTTATTGATTATCTTCACAATGAAATGTTTTAATAGAAATATTTAATCTAATAAACTCTGAAGAAAGCCTGATTCGATGCTGCACAAAACGCTTATGGAATATATATGCAAATTAACGGGTGGTGAGAGTGTATAGTTTTATAAACTTCTAGTATAAAATAAATCATGAGGGCCGTGGGTTTAAGTTTGCAACTCTTAAGAAGTGGTGAAACTTTATTTAAAGATCATAACACAAACCCCTTGATTGTAATGACTAATAATGATAGATAGAGCCCTAAATCTTTCATTGCTAAAATAAAATCCACTTTATTTGGACAAAATAAAGTCCCTTACAAATAAACTTCCCTCACTCATGCCTAAGCTGGGAAATCTCGAAAGCTTCATGATTCTTTTACTCAATTCATCCAACATCTTATAGGATTTCCCCTTACTCAATTCATTATTCTTTTACTCACCATTATATTCTTTTACTCAAAGTATGAATTTGTAAGTATCCACGTTAAAGAATAACTCAGTAAAAGGCTATCCTTATTTGAACTCTCATCCAGTGTTGTAAGAACCGGACCGGACCGGACGGTTGGACATGTCCAACCATCGACCACTTCACATTTTGGCTCAACGGTTACCCGGTCCAACCATCGATTTTAGCGGTTCGACCGTGTTGAACCATGACCCAAAGCCTTTTCCGTCTCGTCTGCTGGTTCAGCTTTTACAACATTTCATCTTCTATTTTTTTTTGCTAAAATGATTATTAAATCAAAGTAGAAACACATCATAGAAAAGTTTCCCATTAGAAAAGGAACCTAAATATATATCACCACACCATCCCACATAATATTGAGAAGAGAATCTAAAACAGAGGAATAGGGGAAGAAAACTGTTAACTGCACACGCCATTTGCAAAAAATACACACACATACACGAGTATATATACCTGCAGTCATGATAGAATGAAAAATAACAATTCATAATAATAAATCATAGTTAATGAGTAGAACAGAATTACAACATGTTACAATGTGGGGATTAACGTGTTATTGGAGGTTGTCATTTTTCAAGGATTTAAAATATTGATGGTGTTGGACTTTATATAATTTTTAATATAATAATAATAATATTTAAATAATCAAGATCTAATATTTGGATAGAAGACAAAAAAAACATAAATAATAAAATTAATGAACACGAAAAGCATTAAAATCCTACTCTTTTAAAAGAATTTTTTGGATTGATTTTAAAAGAGTTTTGGTAGCAAAGCTCACACTTATTTGAATTTTAATATTCTTTCATTTTAATAGTTAGCGTTTTGGTATAAAGCCTACTCTTTTTTTTAATAGTTAGCGTTTTGATATCAAAACTGTTTGATTCCAAATATGCAAAATATTGTAACCGTAAGTGAAGGCTTACGGTTAGCATTAAAATTGGATTTTAAAAATATATAATTGCAAGTGGATAATGAAGAATTATATCATTTGTTGAGAGGTGACAGAAAAGCAAGCAGGTTCTTCTCAGAAATCAACAAAATTTTGCAACTGATGTGTGAGTATCAGTGTGTAAGTGTAGAACACATTTATAGAAATGCGAACTTGTGCGCTGACTACTTAGCAAATAAATCTCGGATAGAGAAGATTGATACACTACAAGAAATTACTAAATACACCATTAATGATTTGAATTTCAAAGGACTGGAGAAAATTTAAATTTTTATAGTCATAGTTTAGATATAAAATGCGTCTTCCTAACTTCTTTGATGATGAGTCTTAGGACTTAGAAAGGGCCCCAAAAGTCACTTTGACCAGGATCTGATCTCATCTCACCAATCAAGCACGTCAACTTCCTTTCGCAAACCACTGAGAATTCCTTTGATTTGCGAGCCGAGATCAGAGTAGCATGCCGCACTTTTTACCTTTCTTGTACAAAATGGACGTGATGATGAGTGAAGATTTGATCTGTGAAAGAGTGAGGAAATTTTATAAAATAAAATCAATATTTCGAAGATGACATTTCACTTTACATATAAACATATTAGAATAAGCATCATGTGTGTGTGTATATATGATTTCCATTAAAAAATCAATAATGATGAATTATATGCACTGATGCATTATATAATTTGAATATCAGAGCATTTTAATTTTTTTTTGTTTAAGCAATAACTTGTAAATATCTTTCCTCAATTAGTTATATATCTGGTGTGTGTGACTCTATATATTTATGAGTGCCATTTCTAATTACAATATTAATTTCCATTTTATTTTCATTTTCTTTCGCTCTCACTACGATAAACTATCAAAAAATGAATATTAACTCTTTACTTCATTCATATTAATTTTTAAACCAAAACTTATCTTTTTGCATAATTACATACTTTGATAATGAAGCCAGTCTGTATGGAGAGAGTGAGGGGCATATATAGTGTCTGATGCTTTTTTTCTTTCAATTTGTCTAGATATAATATACATGACTTGTGGTGAAGTGGTAAGTTATGAAATTTAATTATTAAGTGAAATATAGTGTCACATATCATTTAATAATCAAAATTGATTTTGAATTGCCTCTCGACAAATTAAATTTGTATAATTTGGATAATTTTAAGCAAAACACTTATCTTCTTGATTGTTACTCTTTGAGCTACTCTTTGAGCAAAAGTGTGCATTGAAATGATTATACGTATAAGGTGTGAGAGTCACATCAATAGAAGTAAGTAAACAGGAGAATTTAACATTAAAAGATAACGTTTTAACCACAGCTAGGTGATGTTTTGAATAGGCAAAAAAGTATTCCTCAAGTTACTTAGAGATACTTTTTGTTTTTTTGTTATTCTAGCTAGAGAAAAAAATTGACCTTAATCTATATATTTTTTTATGTCCTAAATATAAGACTTATTTCACTTTTTATTAAAGTTAAGATAACAGTTTAGACGACAAAAGCATAACAAAAACTTTTAAAGAAATTAATTTTGCATCATTAATCTTTCTAAAAAGTTAAAAGGATCTTATAATTATCATAAGAGGAAATACATAATATGAAAGTATAAGAGTATAATAAGCAAGATTTATTTTTTGGACACGTTACATGAATGCCGCTTTTTCCCAAAAAAAGAAGCTAAATGTCATCTAAAGCTGCTTGGATTAAAAAAGCTGCTTGGATTAAAGAAGCTTTTTTTTTTATCAAAAAAGCTGCTTGGATTAAAATTTTTTGAATGTTAATTTTCCCAAATATTTTAATATATATGTTCAAAGGAAGTTATAAAGATTTAAAAATTATTGGGGTGAAGAATTAGTAATCAAAATAAAAGGAGGAGATTTGCGTGATTGAACTTACTAAATAAAGCTAAGGCACTGGCTATAATATAACGAATGATACACATATCATAACGTAAAACATATTTATTGGGGAATATTTGCGCAAATAAATAAACTATATATATAATAATTGAGTTTATATATATTTTAAATTTTGCACAACTAAATGAGTTTGTCCTAATAATTTTTGTAGCAAAGAATTAGTCTATTATTCTAATTAAAATATATTTTGAACTATATAAGATCCGAAAGAAGTTGCTATATATAAAATGCATACTTACCAAAATATTCATTTGGTCCATCATTCTGAAGTTTATTTTGACATAAAATTAGCTTTTAAATACTGTCGATTACTTCATACTAAGAGAGTACAAATTATTTCTTGGGACATTTGAATGCGTCGTTTAGAAAGGTATGATCCAACTCATTATGTTAAAAAAAAAAGGTAAGATTAAACGCACAAGTCTTGAATAAAATAACGTTGAAAGATGAACGCCTTCCTATTGAATTTTCTTCACTTTTACAATATCTTTCGTTTCTTTTTTTTTTTTTTGATACAACTGAACATAAAAGCAAATAAAAAAAAACTACACTACTGGATCTTCATAAATTGATCAACCAATGCCACTTTCTGCAAGCATCAGAGCTGCTACCCCTTTTCCAAATATATGGATCCCTACTCTACACCGTAATGCGTGTTTTGCAAAATAATCTGCAAGCTGATTCTCATCCCTGTTTTTCCATGACAAATGAATTTGCCAATCCTTCCTCAAAAGCTGTTGAAAAACCTCAATCACATCACTACTTTCATGAGATGCATAGTTTCCCGTAACATCCAAATTAAATACCTCCAAAGAGTCTGTCCATAATTTACAAAATCTATAGCTCATATCCCATATTCTTCTCATGCCCACAATACACCCCCATAACTCTGCTTCGAAGCTTGTATGACAGAGAATATTACAACTAAAAGCTTCCACGAGCACACCATCTCCATTAATCAAAACTCCCCCACACCCGGATACTCCTGTACCTAGTGAGAAAGCTCCATCCACTTGAAGGACATGCCAATTGTCATCTACAACACCTGGGCAATTTTCTTCTGAAATTCTTGAAGAATTTATCCCCTTAGATCTCTTCAACAGTTGACGAGATAATTTCATACATCTTGCAATCCCGTGAATCTCAGCTAAAGCTTCATGCACAGAAGAAACAGTTCCATGATGAAACTTCTCATTCCTTCTCCTCCATAAGATCCAACATGTAATAGAAAATATAATATTCCATTGCACCCCATCATACTCAAATGATTTCTTTAGATTCATAAGGACCCATTCTTCTAAATTACTTTGCCAGAAGAGAGAGTCTGCTATTAGGATTCCCAGCCCATACCAGATCATACGAGCATTAACACAGTCACGCATTACATGAAGAGTGGATTCCTGTAAATCAGGGCAGTCATTACAAGCACTTGTGTCATGAATATTCTTCTCATATCTGAATTTATTGGTAACAAGTCGATCTTGAACTGTGAGCCACATATGCATTTTACACCTTTCTGGAGCCTTCACCTTCCATACATGTCGCCATAAATGATTAGAATGAGAATAATCTGGCATAAGCGAATTATAAGCTGATCTTGTGGTAAAAGTTCCTGTTTTGTCATACTTCCACCGAGCACACTGAACGCCTTGTCTTAGAGAAATTTCAGTACCATTCTGAACTGAATCCCAAATCGTCTTAAGACCATTCCACAAACGTGATCCCGGACGTTGCTTATTAATAATTGGCATTAAATCACCCCCACATCTATATTTACCTCTTATAACATTCGACCACAAAGCATCACGGTTGTTAACTAAGCCCCACCCAACCTTCATTAAGAGAGCCTTATTCTGAGTGCGAGCATATCTAAAACCAAGCCCCCCTACATCCTTCCTTTTGCAAACATTCTCCCATGCTACAAGGTGGGCCTTTTTCTTCTCACTGGTCGATCCCCATAAGAAACCCCTTGTAATCCTGTCTAACTCATCACAACAACTAATAGGAAGAAGAGCCGTCTGCATAACGTGATTAGGTATAGGATTAACTGTTGCCCTCAACAAAGTACTCCTGCCTACTAAAGACAAAGATCTAACTTTCCACCCAGAGAGCCTAGACCGAACTTTATCAACAACAAACTTATAAGTGGCCTTAGTTACTCTCTCATTATGAAGAGGAACACCAAGATATTTGCCCAAGTCAGCAGCACGACTAAAACCTAGAGCATTACTGAGTTCTTCACGCACATTGTGGTTCACATTCTTTGAAAAGAAAACTCTAGTCTTAGCACTATTTACCCGCTGTCCTGAAGCAATACAAAAAATCTCCATACACATTCTTATAATGTGCACTTGATCTAAGTTTGCTTCTGCAAAAAGCACAAGATCATCAGCAAAAAAGAGGTGAGAGATCGGGGGACCATTGCGGTTAAGTTTAATTGGTTTCCACCTTCCCAAGCTAACTTGGTTCTGAATTAAATGTGCTAGCTTCTCCATGCATATCACAAATAAGTATGGGGAAATAGGATCCCCCTGACGAATTCCTCTTGTTGGGTTAAACTGCACTGACTTACTACCATTCCATAAAATTTGAAATGATGGAGAACTGATACACCACCCAATTAAGTCAACTAAATTATTAGGAATGTGTAGCTCCTTTAGGCAATCCAATACAAAGCTCCATCTAAGACGATCATAAGCTTTCTCTAAATCAACCTTGATAGCCATAAAACCCTTTTTACCTTTCATGGTTCTCATGGAATGAATGACTTCTTGAGCCACAATAATATTATCTGAACTCAGTCTCCCAGGAACAAAACTACACTGATTATGAGAGATAATACCAGATAAAACTGGTTTTAGCCTATTAACCACCACTTTGGTAATAATTTTATAGATAACATTGCATAAACTTATGGGGCGATAATCACGAATTTTTTCCGGGGTACAGGAGCAAAGACTTTAAAACGGATGAATTGTTTCTAAGAGTAATATAAAACGGATTCATGCAAGGTAACATTGCATGAATCGTTTCTAAGAGTAATACGAAATTCGTGATAAAACTCATGCCGCAAGAGTAATACAAAATTTTTTCCGGGGTACAGGAGCAAAGACTATAAAACGGATGAATTTTATCTATAAAACGGATGAATCGTTTCTAAGAGTAATATAAAACGGATGGTTTCATGCAAGGTTGAATTTCTTTAAAAGCTCATGCCGCAACTCACATTGAATCATCATCTTTCTTTGGGAAAAAATCATTTTTCCCATTCAAAACTTCAAACATTAAATAACAAATCAATGTAATGTGAGCCCTTATATTTTGAAATAAAACCATTCAATTTTTGGGCACTCATAAATATTTTTTCCCGTCATGCTATCAACTACTCCCTCCAGTCCTAAATATAATACCTAGTTGACTTTTTTGGAAAATCCTGAAAAAGAAAAATAAGTTAATTATAAATTGATTTTCCTAATTTCTTCACTTAGACTTGTTTATTTTACATATAAACTAATGAATATTCTAAAAATATATCAAGTATGTCATAATTTAACAATCTATTTCGCAACTTTAATCTCTCCAAAAAAAAAAGTAAACTAAGTCTTATATTTAGGACTGGAAGTAATATTTTTTTATTAGAAATGCATGCATGCTATCAATTATTGGATCCACAAGTAATTCCTAACTTCTTTTTTTTTTTGTTCCATTATTTTCACTGGGTGCCTCATATTATGGTCTCTCAACTATTGTATTGCATTTATATAGATATTGGTACATTCTATAAATTATACACGTATGCGCTATGAGCTATATAGCTATGTAGTTTGTTACAATCTGTTATCATATTCTATTACAATAATACCCTTCTATGACTACCATTATTTCTAACAAGAGGGGACGAAGGAGACACCAGTAAGGAACAACTAGAGGAGAGAGGGAGTGGTAGATCTAGGGATTTTTTATTAGTTTGTGGAGGGTCCCCTCCTTCTTAAATAATATTTAGACACTGAATTGATCTGTTCAATCTCATCACCGAAATATGTTGCATCATGCATAGCATGAAAGAGTTTTCTGCGTGCACATTTACATATGTAAGAATAGTCCTTTAATGATTCGCTTCAACAATATGGAAAATGGCATTCCCGCTTTGCTTGAATCACAACACGTTACATTTCCCTAATTTTGAAGACAGACAAGTCTTTTTGGACTATTTACTCAGTGTGCTTGTCAAGAACTATTCAACAATTAAATTAAGTAGCTGATATATGTACACATAACACACTGTTAGTGCTACAACATCTTTGCCATTTAAAACTTGAGCCAATATTCTTCTTTATTTAATAATAAATGAAAAGTCAAATTCTACTTGATACAGGGCTTGTTCCAGTCTGCAAAAGATGAAGCAAAGGACACAAAACATCCATTCTGTGAAAGCCTCTTGGAACCTGACAATTCAAACAAAACCATATCTCAGATCAGAACCGAGTTCCATTCATTATTGCAAACAACATGTGCATAAATACATGTGCATATAGCCACGTTTCTCAGTGAAACCCATTTCTTATTGTTAATCATATATGCCTAAAAAACTTCATATATAATCAAATTAACTTAGCAGGACATTATACCTCAACAATGAAACGGGCCCAGGCAGTGGTTGAACTGCTTTCTAAAACACCTTTCAATATGGTAAGATCCAACTGTCGGATCACTTGGGCAATCTCCAAGAAAAGTCCATGCTCACTACACATCACCTGCAATAAAAGTGGAAGGCCATTCATTTAATATCCACTTCATGTTTTGCCAGTATGGTAAAATTTAGACACTCATCACTAATTAGTGCGAAGTGCGCGAGCACTTGTGGATTTAAGAATACCTCTATAAGCATGTGACCTGGGCATTCAAGATCTTCTATAAGTATGGGGCATACTTGGAGCTCACTGCCAAAATCAATTGCACAGCTCCTCCCAGTATGATTGCCATTGATTTTCTTCATAAACTCTGGCACCTACATCAAGTCAGATTGCCCAATGTCAGCATCCTATATATATAAGTCAGTTCTGCCAAAATATTTTATATAGCTTCTTCATCTATCCCAAAGAATAAATTTTGTAAATTGATAATTCTTGCATTTCTTCGCCAACAAAACTCCCAAGAGAGCCTGATGCAGTGCATCAAAAAATGCTTATGGAATACATGAAAATATGGAGGTTATCATAACATTCTAAAATGGAAATGGGAGTAACATTTTATAAACTTGAGGAGGGGTCTAACATAAAATAAATCATGAGGTGCTGTGGGTTTGAGTTTGCAACTCTTCAGAAGTGATGAACTTGATTTAAAGATAATACACACGGAGCGTGTGCACACACACAACTTGACTATAATGAAAGATAGGGCCCCACATCTTCGATTGCTAAAATAAATCCTCTTTATTTGGACAAAATTTTTTTTGTATATATATGCAGTAAAATTTACCTCTTTATTCTCAATTTTCTTCAACTTCTCAGCCTGGTTCGTTATTTCTCTCAAGTACAGCATGTGCTTTATGGTCCGATCTAAGAGGATGTCTATGCTACACTGCAAATCATAGGACATGTGAGCAAGATTAAAAAACAATGTCACCATAGGAACTCTAAAATGTTTAACTTTTGTTCTGGAGAAACATCAACATACCTTGGTACCATCCGGGACGAGTTCCCTCAGCTCCTTCATCCGCTCCATAATCAATTGTCTGTCCCTCGGTCGTGGCCTCGAAGTATTTCCAACACGGGCTCTTTTCTTACCAATACTAGAGAGTTTTGGTTCACTCTTAGACTGCTTATGAACAAAATTAGAATATCGTTGTGCCCCATCAAACAATATGCTTGAATTGTCATCCAAGGATGCCAATGTAAGAAGGTCAGTGCAATCATAATCTATGTTATCCCCAAATGCAGATGAAAGGTGACTATTAGAATCAGCATTATTTACTATCAAATATTCTCCCTCAGAATGATTTTGTGGGTGAATGGAAGCAGTCATTACTGTTTGAAGCATCGATGAAAAATCATCAACTTTGAGTTGGAAAGTGTGATTAATTAGGGTTTGATTGAGATAAAGGTGATTTTAAGATGAATTTGGACAAAATGGATGGTTGTAATATTAATTGATGTTAGTGAATAGTTGTAGAATGTTGATATTGGAGGAAGGTTTGAGTAAATTATGTTTTGGTGATATCTAAGGGTTATTGGTATTTATTTATGATTATGAAACCATGGATAGGTAGGATTATTGATTGAATAAAGTGTTAGGTGTTTAAGAGAGGAAAATTGCAATGTTAAACATAGGAAGTTAAATTGGGGTTATCTTAGAAACAAAGTGATAATGATTTATTGGAATTGAGGATTTTTGGTTATATTTGAGGGGGTAATTTGTGAATATTGATTTGGTAAGAGTATGGGAAAGGTAAGTGGTTAAGGGAAGTTGTAGGATTATAAAGAAAGAAAAATGAGCATTAAGAGCCAATAAATCGATTAAGACGTAGGATAGGTAATAATGTATGATTATGATGATATTGAAATGGATTGAATTAGATCGATTAAGGGTATGAAGATTTAAGAATTTAAAGTTAGAAATTGTTTGGAAATTGGAAACGTTTGAGTTTAGTAATTTGAAAAAGTTCTATTCTACTTCTTTTCTAAGTCAGCCTTTCAAGGACGTCTATAATTGAAGATAAATTCACTTATTCCAAATGTTGGTTGATTGAAGTAGATAGCATAAAGACTTGGACATAACTTAGGTGTATAAGATGGTGTTTATCCTTTCTCCTTTTTCTATGTCTATTGCTCGGAGTATTAGGATTTTGGTGAGGTGTATTGTGGATATAAGGTGTTCATTTTGTATGCTATGTTACATGAAATACGTGAAAGTGGTAGATATATTCATGTGATGCGAAATGACCTTTCTTTAATTGGATTAATTGTGATTGATATTGATTGTTTGGTGAAAGTATATTGAAATTCCTTGTAGTGCGTATTAAAATGTGTATGCCTTCATAATTGCTAAGTTGTTAAATTGGTGAATGATTGGTGATAAATGATTTGGATTGAAATGACTAATTAAGGTTTTGTGATTTTTTTTTATACCATGGGAATAAACAAAACTACAAAACAAACAATAAATAAAGAAACTAGGTGACACCCTTCTCCTGGAAGAAGCGAGCAGATGTTTCTGCTGACAAAATTTGAAGCCCAAAGCCTAAATCTGCTTCTACGTTAAGCTCTCGTTCAGTCCATCTCAAATCCACTTCCCAACTCCTCTGCAAATATTGTTTCACTTGAAATAGCAAGAATTGGTCCTCATGCATCTCAGAGCCTTCTGCCTTCAACCTGTTTATCAATTCTTGTGAATCACTCAATAAAACAATATTACGGAAACCTTCTTCCCATGCACGGCGAAGTCCCCAAAAGCATCCCCATAATTCAGCTGTAAATGAGTCATAGCAATCCACACGACAGTAAAATGATTCATGGATACTTCCATCGTCTAAGAACGCCACCACACCCCGCTGTTCTTTGCCTAAAAGAAAATGCCCCATCAACAAAAACTCTTAGAACATTGGGTTCCAAGGTCATAAGCGGATTCATGAGCCTATTACCCAAGAAATTGAGATTGCAAGGTAGACGAGCAAAGGTTTTTGCTTTTTGCATGCAGTGAAGGATACCCTTGACTTCAGCAACTCCTTCAAGAACACTTGGTCTCGAACTAGAATGAATCATTTCATTTCTCCTACGCCATATCAGCCAACACATTACAGAAAACATATCACTCCAATTAAAGCCATGCAATCGACTATTACTCTGAAGGTTAAGCTTCACCCAAGACTTAAAGTCATCACTTTCAAATTCCAGATTTAGCCTCTCAACCCCCAACTCTTCCCATAACGGCTTAACAAGCTCACAATCTCGAAAAACATGAATTGAAGTTTCTTCCTCCTGTAAACATAAGCTACACCTGCCATTTTGAATAACTCCCCATCTTTGTAACCTCTCATTCGAAAGTAATTTATCATGCAACATAGTCCAAATGTGAAGCTTACAACGTTGGAGAATTTGTAACTTCCATGCCTTATCCCAAATATTAGAGCCTACCCTTTGTTCACCAGTTAATAGGGAATATGCTGACCTGACAGAAAATTCACCACTTCGATCATGACTCCATCTTGCTTTCTGAATGCCTTGATGAGATCTCACCTCCACCCCCCTCACAAAGGGTTCCCAAATTGACTTTACACCACTCCACAGTCTAGAACCATTTAAATTTTTATTAATATTGGGAATCAAATCATTACCACATTGGTATTTACTACGAACTACCTTAGTCCACAAGGCATCTTTTTTAGTAATCAAGCCCCACCCAACTTTCATGAATAGAGCTTTATTCTGAATATTAGCATGCCTTAACCCAAGCCCCCACTAGACTTTGGTTTGCAACATTTATCCCAAGCCACAAGATGGACTTTTCGCTTCCCTTCAGATGACCCCCAAATAAAATCCCTTGCTCTTTTGTCTATTTCATCACAACAACTAATAGGAATAATCGCAGTTTGCATACCATGGTTAGGCATGGTAGAAACTACTGATTTAACCAATGTGTGTCTAGCTGCTAAGGAAAATAAATTACTTTTCCATAAAGAGAGCCTACTTCTCACTTTATCCACCACAAATTGATAATCAGCTTTAGACACATTTTTTGTGATTTAGAAATGGTATGAAAGGCAATTGTCAAAGATTCTCGGAATTAGTCAAGAATCTAATGATTAATTACTAAATTGAAAGTTAATTTGGGTTCTTTTATTAATGGCTGAATTAGAAAAGAGAATGGGTAGTAACATTAGAATCGAGAGAGAGACGTGCTATTATACAGATTTAAGCATAGTTGTCTACCTTTATTATTACTTTTATGTAATAACTAGGGAAGACCCCGTGCGATGCACGGGCACGACTTTGTTGTTTTGTTTTGAAGAAATATCACACATTGTCTTAATATGAAAGTATTTAAATACTCCAAGTTAACAGTATTCTTATATGTTATGCAGAAATAATTTACTTAGCAAATTAAATTGTTATAAAAAATTGATAGTATATATAATGCATGTTATTTGAACTACCATAAAAATAAAATAAGAGTTTAACTTCATCCCAACCCCTTCTGCTCGTAAAAAAATTAAATCAAATTTCCTCGGCCACTTGTCCCATTCAAAAGCTCACTTGAACTAAAAAATGTGAGATAAAAATATTCTCCGTGAATCACATGGTTTCACACAAAATAAATTTGTGCGCTGCAACAGTTCATTTTGTTGCAAATAAGACGCTCTCTCAAAAATAAAATAGTTTTATAAAAAATCCTATTTTCATCCAAAATAACTTTTAACTCTGTCAAGTTATTGTATTATTTATTTCCAAATAATTTCAATTCAGATTACATATAATATTTTTAACATAGTCAATAATCAAAATGGCTTCATCGTAGACAACATTTGTGGTAATATTAGTTGTCTTTTGTTCATTATTGATAATGAGAACCTTCAACCTATTAATGAATTTTGCTCTAGACAAAGTGACAGTTATCCGTGTGAGAATACAAGGATTTGTAAGTATAATATAAAGTTAATGATTGTGCCTAAATTTTTGTTGCAAAAGATAGGATAATTGAAAATTGGAGCCTATTCATTTTGAAGGGAAGTTTTGAATCAGATATATTCATATCCATCCTATATATGAGGAGTTCATTTCCAATGTTGCTATCGTTCAATTCTATTGTCTTGAGGAAATGCTTTCCAAGTTAGTTACATAATCAATCATTTTTCACATTATCATGTGCATAATAACATTATATTTTTCTCACAACATTTTTCACTATAATCACTTATACGAAACAAAGTACAATAAAATGACAAACTCTAATCCCACATACATTGGTCTAATTAGGAATTTTATTAAAAATTGTTTCCAATATAATCGATGTTCCACATGATTCCACGTGACTCAAGTGTTTGAGAATAAGCTAAATTAACTATACGGCAAAAGTGATAATCTAATAATTAACTATTTTAATTTGGGAAAAAAATAATAAATGACTATTTCGTGGTGCATAAATAATAACAAACTTTTTGACCCAGTGCAAAAATGATAAAACCAGTACTAAATGTTAATTTGTAGTTTTGTGAAATTTTGCTGGCCAAGATTCCTTCTTATCCATTAACAATAGTGGGCGAGAAACGTGAATCCCAGATTATAAATTCATCACCCCATCAATAATGAAATATGAAGAGAAAGATTAAAAACCATTTAGTACCGTGAACCAAAAGTGAAACTTTGATAATAAAATCAAAGTACTCTTTTAGAGAGACATTAATGTAATCCTTTGGAGGTTCAGGACATAATACATCAAATACAATTAAAATCAATACGGCAGTTAGAATGGATATGAATGCTGTAACATTTAAGTTTAATCTTTGGAGTGAAAACAAAGTCACAGTTACAGAAGTTTCTTCCCATCTGAGCATAATACTGATTCATGACAAAAGAGGCATGATTGAAGAGTGTGTTGGGGAGGAATCAGGCCCCACCTTTCAAATCTACCTGCATGAATCCCCCACAAAATTGCATGCATACCCTGCCATCAATTCTGCTTCACGCGTGAAGGCTTGGCCACACAATAACGATTTGCCTCCCCATTTTCCTGGTCAAATAAAAACATCTCAAGCCATGTAAATGGCAGGATCATCACTAACTTTTTCAGAGAGAAATGCATATACAACAAATCAAACAGAATCATAATTATGTTTTTACTGAGATGTAGCTTGGCCTATCAATTAAAATGAAACAAAAGTGACATGTTAGCTCTTATTGTAATTTGTTCTGAACATAGAGATGAGTAATTTGTGTTGTTCACTTCTTGATGATTTGCCCAGAGAATTTGAAGTCCTTCAATGATTCTTACACTAATATCCAAGGACTTGCATAAAGAACATGGTAAAAGGAAGTGCTTATACAAAGAGCAAATAAATGAAAAGGGAACATTAACATAATCAGGATCAAATCTTGATCTAGATACTATTACATTGTGAATAGCAGATGCTAAGGTTAAATCCGAGAACATGCTTGCTGATGAAAATAGACTAAGTATGCAATTCCCCACCCCCAAAAAATGTTATCCCCACAAAAAAATGAACCATTAGTTATGTGTTCAAACACAAAATCACAAAAAAAAACAAATCATGGAAATGATATATAGTCAATCCAAAGCATGCATGTGTACAAAATTAGAAATACTGTAAGTTTATGGTGTAATTATGATCTAGATATTCCAAATATCAATAGCTTTGATCCACAAAAGTGATATCCAACCTCTAGCATGAATTATGGAATTTTAAAAATGAAATTGTGTTAAAGAAAGCATCACATGCGATTCTAAATAGATATTACCGAACTGAAAGCTTCTTCAATTCATAGATGAACAAATTTTAAAATGCATGAAGCTGTAAGCACATGCATTTACACTGGACATGAATGATAAGTAATAACTATTCTGTCTTTGAAAATAAGTAAAGGAACTGAAGTGTATTATTGTCTTAGTTTCTTACCATTTGTTGGGAACCATATTGACCATCAAGAGTTGCTGGCATAGCATTGAATTTGTCCTACAAAATAAATTTCCAATCAATTGAAGGAACTTAAATTATGCAAACAAATGCCCCATTTAACCAAGGTGAAACTTCTATTTCAAAATTCAGAACACTAATTAAAATATAAAATTGAACACTTTTTGAGATTAAAATTAAAATAATTGGAAAGCTAACCACCTGGTGCATGTCATCTTGTGCCCCAACAGTCATGACTTCAGATTCAGATATTAACTCAATATAGATGTGCGTATGTACTCTAAAGCAAATAAAAAAAATAAAACCTTTTTTTTGTACGATTCTTCTTTGTATTTGTCTTGCCCATATTTCTACTTTGGGTATCTTCTTCAGTGGAGAGCTGACCATGACCAGCAGATATTAAAACTTCAATAGAACTTTTGTAGAATTGTTATTGCTCACACAACTTAGCTAAGGTCTGCAATTGCCTCTAGTAAAGCACCATCAATAAAAATTAGAAGAAACAATAACTTTTATTTAAGGGGGAAAATGACTTGCATGTGAAAACAAAGAGCATACAACAAACTGATGAAGATATTTGGGAAATTGAATGATTAAGCTCTATCAAATAATTTTCAAGACATATTAAGAATAAATTCTCAAGAACTAATGTTTCCTAGGCCTACTTTCTTTATCATTACAGAGCAATAAAAATGTAGAGCCTAGTAAAATTTCTATAAACATTTCTATAAACCTTTGAATGAATCCATCTTAATCTTAATCATTATACGGACCAGATAATGATAAGCATATTGCATACCAAAAACCCAAGCCCTTTCAAATCAAACTAATTATCTGTAAATCTATAATGCTAGTTCGGAAGGGATTAAGGATTTTGCAGTTAAGATTTTAAACTATATTCAACATGACTGAACACTGCTCATTATCGTCTAAAGGGACGCAGATACATAATTCAAGAAGATGTCGTTCAATTGACTCCATACAAAAGCATGAATAATCATGTACAAAGCAATGTAGCTTTAGAAAATTAAAGCAAATTAAATAGGATTCCAAATGTTGTTCTTATAGTTATTTTTCCCCATTATCATCATACCATGACCAATATTTCTACAAGCAATACATCCTATAAATTCTACTACCTGATCATAACAGCTTTGTAATAGCAAAATGCACATATAAAGACCAAATCAAAATCACCTTTATTGAAGGACCCTCCAACAGCTTTGGTCGCTCAGTCTTCACTTGTAACTCTTGTTCTTCAAGGATTGCATCGATTCAATAATAACAACGTTGTAAGATGCTTCCTCAATAAATGGCCAACCTTGATATCCACCACAGCCAAAAAACACAATCTCTCAACTCTTCACACAATCACACAAATCCTACACCATATTTCAAAAACAAAATGCAAACCTTTTTTTTCAACCGATATAAACCATCCAAAAAATTCACCTTAAGAAGATTGTTATCGCTTTCCGCACCAAAGTTCTGGGAAACCCCATAGGACAAAGAGAATCCATAGCAATGTTAATTCACTTCAACCCCACTTGATTTAAATTTATTTTGCAGATGAAAAACCCTTAGATATTGAATTCATAAAATATAATTAATTGAAGAAATTGGAAGAAATAGAGAGAGTGAAGGCGAGAATGGGTGGTGAAGAAATGAGAGAGTGAAAGGGTTAGAAGGAGAGTGAGTGATGAAGATGAAGATGATGGAGAGAGTGGAGGTAGTGAGATGAGACAAAGCATTTGGGATGTGAGATATGAAGCGGAGACCAAAGAAACGACATAGGAAAACGGTGCAGCCATAATGAGAGCGGGAACCAAGGGGACAAATAATGAAGAGGAAAACTTTAATACTCCCTCCGTTCCTAAATATAACAGCACTTTGACTTTTTTGGAGAATCCTAAGAAAGCAAAATGAACAATTTAATCATAACATATTTTAAATATTATTAGATCATATGTAAGTTCATAAGTCAAATAAACTAGTTTAGTGAAAAATTTGGGAAAATCAATTTTTAATTACCATATTTTGTTTTCTTAGGATTCTCCAAAAAAGTCAAAGTGCTCTTATATTTAGAAACGGAGGGAGTACGCAACACCAAAAACGAAGAAGCAGAGAACATTTAAAATGAAGAAGCATAAACGCTCTCCGCCTACACACACTCTCAATTCATATCAATTTATAACATTTAGAAAGCAAAATAACCAAAACTAAGGGAAAACCCACATTTTATCCGGTTCCAAGTGTGAAAGCTCAGGGGTTTTCCCACGGGTTACATCTATATATATTTGATTGATAGGTGAATCTACTAAGGAAGGGTAAGGAAGAGCAACAAAGTGTTAAAGGGCGACAGGTAATCACACTTAACCTTGCTATAACAATGAGGGTGACATTAGCTGGGATTTTCTTAAAATCCTTTCTCACCCTCTATATATATATTATCTTTGAAAAGTTATTTTCATACAAAACAGGCTATCGGGTGCCTTTCAAACACGATTATTTTTGTATAAAAGGAATTTGAAACATTATATATATTATCCTGGCTGGTGTTTGTTCTGGTTATGATGCGAGAGGTTTAGATAGTATTCAGTTAGGGATGTTGATAGTAAGGTTGAGAAAAGAAGTTGCATAGTTGAAATTGAGATATTGAAGAGAATGGTAAGAGTGCATGTTATTGATGTTGAAATTGAGATACTAAATGTGATTGAGATTGATGGATATTGTGAGCGTTACATGATACTGATATATATATATATATATATATATATATATATATATATATATACCATAGCGCGATGATAACTGTCGATTGGCCGATCGACAGTTATTTGTACTGATCCTTTTCGGGTTGATTGGATCGGGGATCATAGGTCGACTTATTGAGAGAAGTGAGCTACAGTTGTTTTGGCATTTTAGAGCCCAACCGCCTCTACGGTTGTTAAGGCATTTGAGAGCCCAACCGTTCCAATTCTGCAATGGAAACAGAATTGAGGTTCCCTCTCTGGGGATTGCCAGAGAGGAAAATTTGCCCCCTCATCATAGAGAAGGGCACAGTGTCAAATCATATAGAGAAGATTAGATGCTTGAATGCCCCGTGATGGCACAATGCATCTATAGGTGAGTGTGAGAGTTGTGGTGGCATCATTAGATTGGAGACTGGGAGATGATATTTAGTTAATGTGGAATTGACTGAGGGATTTGAGTGATATGTGGAAAGTAGAGATGGCGAATTTGAGTTGACTTGGATGTGACAGAGGGACTTGAGTGATGAATGGAAGGAGACTTGACAGATATATGAATATATTACTGAATTTAAAATGTGGTACCCTTTAGACGCACTCGCTACCGCACATCTCACTGTTATAGTGAGTTAAGCGGTGATACTGGAACAAATTGTCTCATCCCACGATTACTAACATCCCACGATTACTGACATTCATCTCAATCCTAGGATTAACCTAAATGTCGCCCTAAAGGTCAATCAATAATTTCTAAACTCAAATCCACTAAATGAGTAGTGGTGAGTATTAGATCTTTTCACAATTCAAGTTAAAAATCTTGCTAACTAAAGGCTAATATTGTCACGCAAATTAATAGGCAATGAGAGGCTGATTTTATGTTTAACAAACTACAATTTAAAGCTAAAAGAGAAGTAAAACCGAATGTAAAAGAGTGAAGAAATGAGATGAAATAACCTCCCTCTCCAAAGTACTTTGTGCTTTGATGAATTAGACCTCATACACTTGTTACACTTAATATAATCTAACTAAATTCTTGAGACCTCTTTAATCAAAGAAATCTACAAGCATTTAATTAGTTTAATCAAGCTTAAAGCTCTTTTAAGCCAAGCACATACCTAAAGCAACATTAAGCACTAGATCTAGCACTTAAGAAACACATTCATTCCATAAACATACAAGGAACTAATCGCACACATATACATCCATGGGATTACAAAAGATTAAGCTAAGGTTTTCATGTGCTTAACACAAAAGAGAGATTCCAAGCCACAATTAAGTAAAACACCTAAAAGAAAGATGTTCTAACCTATAGAAACCTAAATCTAGGACATCAATAGGCAAGAAAATAGATCTAGCTTGAAACCTAAAAGAGTACATTACAAGTGCATGAAGCCAAATTTTGAGTTCTACAAACTCATTTTCCTTGGAGAGAGAGGAGAGGAAGCTTAGCTACACATCATGAAGGCAAAAATGAGGAGCTTGGCGTGAGAATCCATGGAGGAAATGATGGAGGCCGTGAGAAATGGGTATGGAAGGAGAAGAGAGAAAGTGAAAGTTAGGGTATGTGACAAATGAAGTGGGTTAGGGATTAAATGAAGTGAGGTTTGGGTTAATGATAAGGATTAGGAGTTGATGAGGTGTCAAGTGGTGTAAATGGGTTGTCAAAAAGATATTTTGATGGTTATGGAGGGAGGTTAGGCGTGATGTTTGAAGGTAAATGGAAGGGAAGGGTATTTTGGGTATTAGGTGAAAACGTGTATGAATGTGGTCCTAAATGGGGTCTAGATGCATCTCCAAAGATTTCTCCTTTTTCTCCTCTTTCTTGTGCTTCCAAAAATGCCCTTAATGAGGCCTTCAACATCTCCAAATTTGAATTTGAAAGTGTGGAGCCAAAAATACCCCATTTAGTAACATCAAAAATCCCTTTTTTTTGACAAATGAGGTAATTTTTGTCTTATGCCTTTGCCTTTCCCTCCAAGCCAAATCCTTGCACTCCAAGCTATCCCAAAGGGTTGTAGGGCCCACGTGGGACCCCCTACATGTTGAAAAGCACAGAAGAGTCAAAATGACCAAAATACCCTTGGTTACTTAAAATGCAAGTAATAAGGCTAATATTTCCCATTTAAATCCAATAAGCATGCGCAGTTCAGACATGTATGGTGTAATCAGCTACAACCAATGTTGTAACTCCAAAAAATAGACATAGTTGTTTTCCCAAAAATACATATATGGGGTAATTAGCTACAACCAATGTTGCTTCTCCCAAAAATCACCACAAAATGCATGAATCTTCAGCTTGTGTTTGGATTCCGGCAAGACCTTCGGGTGTGACCAACTTCATTGCATCTTCCACAATAATAAATCTTCTTGTCTTGAAATTGCGACTCACGCCTCTTACTTTTAGGCCGCCCAGAAGCTTGGCTGGTTGTAGGTGGATACAACAATGCAAGAGACGTGACGTCCTCCAACATGTAGCTGTCCAGCATGTCAATAGTCACAACATAGTTCTTTAACTTGATGTGTCATTTTTGCTTCCCTGTAACATGCCGAATAACCACAGTAACATGCTTATTAACCACTGTCGCGTGCATTTTAACCATAGAAACATGCATTTTTATTTCCAAAACCTAATCAATGCAACAGTGAATGAACATCTACTTCATCATCTTCATTACATCTAAGTCCACCTGAACTTCTTCTTCCACCATTAAATTCCAGACAAGGTTTTAGAGTTATTCAATACATATACATAATTTTTCTATTTCATACCCTAAAAGACACAATGACCAAACAAACTTGAAGAGAGTAGTTTTTCAATCTTCATCTTGTATTAGCTTTTCTTTTGATCATGAATTATTATAGTCCTCAGCAATTTTCAACCCAAAAAGGAAGAAGAAAACAAAGTTGTTGATGTGTAAATACTTCCTAACCTCCACACAAGAAGGATAAACACCTTAGCTCTGTCACCCAACGTCCACTGCCGTTAGCTCCGTCACCATCACCGTTAGGGCTTTGTGTTCATTCTCTGTTTCTTTTTTTGCTTTATAGTGGGTGTGGGCATCGTGGTTTTTTGATCCATGATCAAGGTATCCCTCACTCGACAAGTTAGAGACTAATCCCCGCCTGATTTGTAGGCACCTCAAAGGGTGGGACAGCTGGCCTGAGAGATTTAATGCTTCTCCATACCCAACGCCAGGGATCGAACCCCAGACAATTGGTTAAGGGTTGTTTAGTGTGGGAGTCATGTTTGGTTGTGTTGTAATATATTAAATCAGTAAAGGGCACTTTAGTCTTTCCCCAAATGTGGTAATTTGTTTTAAGTTCAAATAATCCAACTTGTCATTTCTACAATTTATCCACCTCAATTGTCCTTTTTCCGATTAGGCAGATTTTATATGTCCTTTTTACAATTTATACAAAAAATTTTGATTCATTAACTTATTTAGTCATTGTTCATTTGTTCTCTCTCCCATTTTTTTAAAAAATTCTTTCATTATCACCTAATGCTTCCCTATTTCCTATTTCCTATTTCGATTAGATGAGATTCACTCATTCAAAGATGAACACAACTAGTCAAAAGAGGTAGTATTAAATATTTGTTGGGTATGCTTGTTACCTTGGCAAACGATTAGTTTATACATGGGAGAAGTGCTTGTTGGGAGAGGTTGTTACCTTTGACACAAAAACACATTATAATTCTCGTCCCTTAAACAAGTGATTGAGAGTTCGATCCCTAACTCTTGCGAATGGAGCAAATTCACAGCCAACTGTCTACCTTCTATATGAAACTTTAAAAGCGGATGATGATAAAATTTTTTTTGACTGAAAAGATGATGATACCATTTGAAAAAAAAAAAACAAAAACAAAAACACATTACATGGGTAGTAATTAGAAGATATTTTTCATAATTCCCCCAAATAAACTAGGAATGAGTTTTTTGTTTCTGGTATGGAAAAACCCATTGTCCAATGAACATAAATCCGTGGGTCCCACATCGACAAAAAGGGGTAAAATAAAATTGACTGCTGGAGTCCTATTTCTTCTTCTCCCACCATTCCTTTGAGCTGACTTTTGCTCTCTCCCTCCTCAAATCACAACCTAAACTCCTTCCAACTTTGTTTGAAATCCCAGGATTCATTCTTCACTCACATACATACATACATACAAGCATTCCTACATACAAATAAAAAATGACCACTCCAAACGATCCTTCTATCTCTTCACCCTCTCAAAATCTAGAACCCCAAACCCCACATTCCAATTCCCAATCTTCCAAAACCCTAATTTCCCAAATCGAACCCCACACTGATAATTCTCAAAGCGCCGATGACGTGGACGCCACGTCAGCTCGTACTTCTCTGTACGAGACGTACAACCGCCGTGGATCGAAGCGAAAGAGAACGCATCAGAGGCGAAATGCTGAGAAGAAATCGAGAGAGAAATTTCAGGTTTTGGTTGAAACCCTTAAGCCTATTCCCTTTGTGCCTGCGAAAAATCTCGACTTTACGAAGCATGAGGCCCTTTTGAGGCGTTTAGGGTTGTGGGATTTTGTTCATGTTGAGTTTGATAAGAGTATTAGGTTTGATCTTGTGGCGCAGTTGATTGCGGGGTATACGCCGAATTCGAGGTCTAGTTATGTGAATGGGATGAGGATTAAGGTGAATAGAGCTAATTTGGGACGTGCTTTGAGGTTGCCTGTGAAGAAGCCTAGTGTTGTTGTGGATGATGAAGATGGTGGTGATGAGTTGAAGATGATGAAGTCGGTGGAGGCGCTGTGTTTTGTTGAGGAGGTTGTGGATAATTGAATGCTTTTGCATGAGGATACGTTTATTTTGCCCGCTGGGGTTTTGAGGTTTGTGCATATGATTAAGGAGGGGGACTTGGAGTGGGTTGATTGGGCGGGGTTGATATGGCAGATGGTTGAGAAGGAATTGAAAACACCCCACCTGGTGAATTGTTACTATGCTTCTCATTTGCAGCAGTTGATTAAGGTGCAGTGGGAGCAGTTTTTGAAAGAGGAGCCTAAGGTGGAGACAGAGGTAGACGAGGAGGAGGAAGATGATTATGGGAGTAGTGGTCTGAAAATGAGCAGAGCTGAGGATGGGAATGGTGGTTTGAAATTGGATGGAGTTGAGGCTAGCCGCGGTGATTCTAAACGGGCTAGAGTTGACAGCGACGGCAGTGATCCAAAATCGGCTGGAATTGAGGTTGGCGCTGCTGTTCCAAAGTTGGCTGGAATTGAGGATGGCGCTACTGATCCAAAATCGGCTGAAGTCGAGGATGGTGGTAGTGATCTAAATTTGGATAGAGTAGAGGATGGTGTGGGTGATGCAGAATATGGCAGAGAAGACGCTTGTGTTGATGAAAAATTGGCCAGGGTAGAGGATGTCAATGGTGATTTAAAGTTGAACGGAGTAGAGGATGTCAGTGGTGATTTAACAAGTCCTGATGAATGAGCTGCAGAAGCGGAATACCATGATTGATAATTTGCACAAGGCTAATGTGCAGTAAGGTTTATCTTTTCTGTGCATGTCATATAGGAGTTGCTCATGCTTGCTTAAAGTTCAATGAACATCTTTTTTGTCCATAATGTACAAAGTTTACAATCTAGGCTGCATCAGTAAACTGCAGAATTTTCTTTCATGTGATTTTGTGACCCAGATCGCAAGCTATGGTTACTCCTAATTGTGAATATATGGGCAATATTTTTCATATATGCTAATGGTTTACTATCATTGACTATCGTTCATGTTGCGTAGGCTAACGACGTGAAATTCTATTTGTTTGATGCATGCTGAACTTATTCTGCGTCCTGTCTTTTCTTGGATAAGCGATAATGATCTTCAAGAATAAACTCCTGCTTTTATTGACTAGGACACCAGGGATCTTCTGTTTCGTCCATGCTTGGGTTACTGGATGATTTTATTTGTTATGTTGATGGTTTCCTGATCTGTTACAGTAAATCCTAAACAGCTGATATTATTTAAATCTGTCAATTTTACCTGCGAGACTTCACTAGACTTTTAGATTTTCCTCCTGCACTGTCAGATTCCACGTTGTTGTAATGCTGCTTCCCTCTTTTCATTTTGGAGACTTAAGTTTTGCAGATTATTTTGATTTTGCTGAGTTTACAAGGACTAGTTAACATGCATGGCTTTTTGTTTTTAGAGGAAAATGGGAGGAAGGAGAGGGAGAGGACGGTGGGTATGAGGGGAAGGGGGAAGTGAGAGAGAGAGGTGGGGTAGGGTGAGTGATTTTTTATTTTTAAGTGGGTCCTCAAAAATTATATTAATTAAGTCTTTAAGGGTGTTTTAGTATTTTCCAGTAGTTTATTGGTTAAATTGAACCATTTTCAATGTTGATTGGTTGGAATGAGGTCATTTATTGTTCATAGGTTAAATTGACACTATCGTATAATAGTTTAGTGGCCAGAATGATTTTTAACCATTTTCTTCTTTGTTTTGTTTTGTAAAGTCTTGAGATAATCATATGGCAACTGATATCATGATATCATACGTGTTCAAAATTTGGAAAGCCGGGAGTATGCCAAAATTTCTCCATCTTGAACTTTGTTCATTCTTGTGGATATAATATAATACTACCCCGGTTCCTAAATATATAGGTCCTAATTGACTTTTGTTTGGAGAGATTAAGGTTGCGAAATAAGTTATTAAGTGATGACATATTTGATACTCCCTCTCCCTCCGTTCTTAAATATATATAAGATCACTTTGGGAAGTGGATAAGTTCTTAAATATAAGAGCACTCCCTATTTTATCTTAAGTTTTGTCCAAACTACCCTTATACTCCCTCTTTTCATTGAAAACCCTTCTCCTTTTAAAGTTAAGTGATTGAGGGGATTTTGGGAAGATCATGCAATTTTATTGTTTTCCTTAATCTCTCCAAATTAACCAAAGTGATCTTATAATAGTTTATAAGCAAAATAAACTAGTTTAAGGGGAAAATTAGGTAAATCAATTTATAATTAACTTATTTTGCTTTTCTAAGGATTTTCAAGAAAAAGTCAATTACGTCTTATATTTAGGACCGGAGGGATCTTATAATGTTGGGACAAAAAATTAACCAAACTGGTTTAATTATAATCAATTTATAATTAAACTACTCACGCAACCCGTCAGGTTACTACACTTGTATGTTCTCACTCCCAAGCAATGTGAGACTTCTCTTTTTGACAAACCCACATTTTTTTTTGATACATGATCAAGGTATCCCCTCACTCGACAAGTGAGAGACTAATCCCCTGCTGATTTGTAGGCACCTCAAAGGGTGGGACAGCTGGCCTGGGAGATTTAATGTTTCTCCATACCCAACGCCAGGGATGGAACCCAGACAATTGGTTAAGGGTGAATGAGTCCATGCCACTCAACCACACACCCCAGGTTACAAACCCACATTTAAACATTGGAAACTCTCACAATTTCCAACACATCTTTGGATGCAAAATCTCTGGGTGATGTGCAATTATGGAGAGATAATTGGCACAATAATAAGAGGATGTTTTGACATCCTTGGAATGGTAACATAGCTGACGAAAATATGAAGATGATTATGGGATTCTTGATAGGGCTTAAGCATCACTGTCAGGTACTCCCTCCGGTCCCTAATGTAAGAGCTAACCGCCAAAAAAACGCTTCTTAAGAAAACATGTGAATGTTAGTTGGATGTCTGGAGTTAATGCTTCTTTTCCAAAATTGCCCATATTTATTATGCCACTTTTAAGAGAGAGAAATACATAAACATTAATAAATATGAAAGAGAGTTAGGGGTAAAGTAGGAAAAAATGCATTAAATGAAGAGAGAATGTGGGGTGAGCTCTTACATTAGGGACCAAAATCATTCAAATTTTGGGCTCTTACATTAGGGACCGGAGAGAGTACTTATTTTCTTCTAAAGAAGGATAACTTTGTGGTGTTAATTCTAATATTCGGCATACAATACTACTGAAAAGAAAGTCTAAAGGATTTTGAATTTCAATTATGGTGTCAACATGCTAATGGGCATAATCGTTTCTGGACATTGCATATGGACTATAGTTATGGATAAGGAGAGTTTTGAATTTCATTGAAATTTACTCTACATTTCTGGGTTGATAATTCTATGCAATTATTATAGCATAAGAAATTAAACTTATATGTTATAAATAGAGTAATGTGAGATGATTAAGTTAGAGCCTATAACTCATTGGTCTCATGTAATTTATTATTTTTTGAATATGCATGTACATGCATGTATGATATTTTCTATCGATAGAATATATATTCACATAGAGAATATATATTTTCTTGTGCTATCGATGGAGCTGTTGGGGATTATTTTTATTATCTATCAATGTGTGGTGTTTTCATTTTTCCTCTATCGATGTGATGATTTTTTTTTTATTGATGGAGTGTTAAATGATTTTTTCCTCTAGGATATTCTTATTAATTGAGAAACCATGGAAAAGTGTATAGTGAGAGATATGATTGGTGATATATATCGATATTACATACTCCCTCCATTCCTAAATATAAGACCTAGATAACTTTTTTTGGAAAGATTAAGGTTGCAAAATAGGTTATTAAATGATGACATATTTGATATCTTTTTAGATTATCCGTTAGCTTATAGGTAAAATAAACTAGTTTAAGAGAAAAAATTAGGTAAATCAATTTATAATTAACTTATTTTTTGCTTTTTTTAGGATTTTTCAAAAAAATCATCTAAGTCCTATATTTAGGAACGGAGGGAGTATATTATATATTATGTGAATGATTTCAAATTTCCAATTTAATGGCCTGATTAATACTGGATTGATTGAGAAAATCAATGCTCATGAATTTTATTATTCTAGTTGATATATACTAGATCTTATTATATGTGGAATATGTATTCACGAGAAAGCTGAAAAGTTTATGAAGGGAAATTAATGCCTTGATATTTCCATGAAAAATTCTAAATTTGATTGGCTAAAGTATACTTTTGGTCCCTTATGTTAGGATCAAGTTTCAATTTAGTCCTTTATATTTGGAAAGTACATTTTTAGTCCTTTTTTACTAACACCGTTAGTTTAACTTAACGGAAAATGCTAACTTAACAGTTTTAAATAATTATTTTATAATTGAATTGTATCAAAAATGATAAATTTTGAAAATGTAAGAATAATTACACTCAAATATTTTAATCTGAACATTTGTTTAATAATTAATGATCATTTAAAATTGTTAAGTTAGCATTTTCCGTTAAGTTAAACTAACGGTGTTAGTGACAAAGGACTAAATGTGTACTTTCCAAACATAAAGGACTAAATTGAAACTTGATGCAAACATAAGGGACTAAAAGTATACTTTAGCCAAATTTGATTAGAATGAAAGGGAAAATTAAGTGCGATTTTAATGTGATTACATGATTGCTAAATAGATATTTAGTAGTATTATGAAAATTTAATTCCTAAAATGTGGGTGTACTTTGAAATATGTTTGAGGCTAAGTTGTTACAGACTTAGTAGTATATATATTGGAGAATAATCGACATGTGTTGTCGATGAGTTATAATTGTCAAATGACAATAACCATTTTTAAAATAACAATGACATGAAAATATTTTGAAATATTTCAAAGTGTGGGGTGCCTTACATTTAGGATACCATATGATCAATTATTGTTTTGCTAAACACTTTGATTGAAGTGTTTTACTACTCAATTTGGGTATTTACAAATTTGTGAGAATTTGTTGAATAATGGATTTGATGAATCCAAGAGATATAGCTTATGCTATATAAAAATTGGGCATATAGAAAACTCTCGGTGAGGAGAGAGTAAAATATTCAAGAGATACCATAAATATTGGTATGGTGTATAGTGGATTTCTGTTGTATATATTGAGATACACGAAGTTAAATGAGAAAATCCACTAGTTTTCAAAATAAATATTTTGGACTAAATCCAACACATAGTGTTGATGCATATATGTCAAGTTTCTAAATATATGAGATATTTGGAACTGTGGGGGCATAAATTATAAATTGCCTTTTTAATAGCAAATAAATTGGTGATAAGCCAACATTTAATGTTGATGAGTTGTGATTGCTAAAAGGTAATAATCATTATTAAAATAATAATAATAATGGTATATGTGAAAATCTTTTGAGATATAATATAAATAAGCATGCTTGAAAATTGTGGAGATATCTCAATTGATTTTATGGGGTCAAAATTGACCTATCGGATCCGTTAGCTCAAGAAGAAATAATTAGTCGAGGGGAATGTGACTAAAGCCAACTTGAAATTGACAGAGATGGCAACTCAATCTCTGTGATTGGAGTTCCCATGAAGGAGGTTCAATGGGTAAGAACAAGTCGGTGGTCAGTTCTGCTAGCACTTAAATAATTTGCTAGTCCATTCCTATGACCCAGAAAAGTGCTAGATTGCATTATTGGTGAGGCTGAGTATAAACTCTTAATGATTTCATAATCCTACGGGATGGTGTGCTCATTGCAGGTACACTTCATGAAATCACCTCTACGAATGTCGGAGTGGGGCCGCTCCTATGAAACCTTGGCAAAGTTTCTAGAGCATTCGTTATGCACCAGTCATGCTCATGGCCGGTCTTAACGGGCACAATTGTCTTTAATAGTGGGAATGTTAGGGTATAATCTGGCTAGTGATACCTCTAGTATACATCAAGAGTTGTCAATTCAATTCCATAGGAACATTGGCTTCTCTGTGTGCTAAGTATTATCGGCCTAGGTCTAGTTCAAAGTCCAAAGGGCTGCTAGATACAATGATAATATCCTAGTGTGTAACTCGGATAAAATAGTTCCCTAGACACATGTGGGGGATTGTTGGAGTTATCAACATTAACGTGTGGGTGTGTCATAAGGAACATGTCCCAAATTGTTAGGGATTGTGGAGGTCCAAATTATAAATGAATTTGGATTACTATATGGGTTAAGAGGAGGAATGAACTTGCATAATAGTGGGCCACAAGAGGCAAATCCGGCCAATATTCTCCACCCTTTGAGTGCAAGTTATATGCGGCTTTTTTTATACATTATATGCGGTTTGAATACCTTATATTGGAAGGCTTTGTGGAAATAATATTACTCAATCAAAGTAAATTATTTCAGCCTTTCCTATCTGAACGTTAGCAATTTATTTTGTGATTAAGTGCTGATTTTATGGATGGAAATGAAGTCACATAATGGCATTTGAATGCACTTTATTTTGTTACAAACTTCACAAAACGTAAACCCTACACACACACACACTTACATTGCTACTTCAAAGGGCATTCATTTTCTCATTATGGTTTTAAAACTGATAATTTATTGCCATAATAGGAAGCTAACGTTGAGATTATTATATGAGGTATTTTAAACTAAGGTGTTATATATCGTGTGAATGACTCTTGACTCTTGAGTCTAAGAGCATAATCTCCTCCTCTTCTTCTCTAAAATATCCATTGAGTTACTATATATTTTCACTGTTCTGATGCCTTGCGAAGCGCAGGAAGGGTCTGTTTAATCTTGGGGAGAGCCGCGTCCTTTGTTGCTGCCGGTGGTCACGGAATATCTCTAAAAGACAGAGTCCCATAAGGGAAGCGACTCAGATCACTAATTTATTTTACTTGCATCAATGTGTGTTTTTCATTGTTTGCAGGAATAATTGATGATGGATATATTAGCATTGGAGAGGAGTTAGAAGTTATCCATGGAACTATTTGATGGTTTGGGAGCAGACGCCAACACATCCATCATATATACTGATCCATCATATAAACTGCCATAGTGGGTGGTTTGATGCTAAAATGAGGCCTAGTTTACTAAAGTTGCTGTAGTTCGTTGGAGCATTTTGGGAAAAGATCAAGCATCAGAGAGGTGAATATTTTTGACACTCCCCCTATCCCTATGTGATCATCAGATCCTAGGGAGTCGCTCATCAACACAACAGCCATTTCTTGTGAAAGAGATGCTCCATAAGCACTTTTTTTACCAAAATGCTGGGAAGCATTTTGAGAATGCACACGTCCATGTATATAATGATCTATATACACAGGAATCCCTAAATTCTTGTGCAATTTTAATTTTTATGAAATAATTAACAAGATATAGTATGTTTAAATTTCATCTTATTAGATAGATAAAATATTTTTAAATTAATAATGTTATATGTACCCATTAATAAAATTTTTCTGCAAACTAATAATAAAATGTAATATAAATGTTTTTAATGAGGTAGCAGGTTTATGAGGAGTTCTTTAGTTTCTTTATGTGGTGTTGTAGACTACATATATTAGATTGTTTGTCTATGTTATAACAAATTCTTTTTTTTTTATCAAGAATGTTATAACAAATTCAATGCACTATGATTTCTACACATGTCTGTATGTTGGCCAAAAAAAAAGAATCTCTATAAATCATATAAACTTGTTTTTCCCATTTACAGACGTTAACTTCTTCAAAAATGGCTAGGGCAATAGGCTATAGGCTCTATGGGCTGTGGACCATATGGCAAAAATGGGACACCGAAACACTCTTGATGCCGTGTTAATTCCAGAGATTTCAAGCAATTGCATGGAGTGTTATGAGCTGCCACGTGTGCAGCGCTTAGCTTGGGTAGCAAGCTAAGCGTAAAGCTTCCCTGTATAACCGTAAAAACAAGTGAGTAAGGGGTTTGAATAATGGTAAGATGTAAGAGTAATTTTGCGATCTCATATTACTTTAACTAATTTATCAAGCATTCTTAATCTCATTAAAATAGGTAAATATATCTTATATTTATATAAATAAAAAAATCTTATATTTATGAATGGAGGGAGTATATCCCTAACTAAAATATAATAACTTAGAAAATATTTAAATATTTTTCTCTTTTCTAAATAAACAAAAAGTATAGAATTAAGTGTAAATATAAAATAAAATCAATATTTCGAAGATAACCAATATGCTAATTATATATAACAATTTCTTGCCTATTGAAGATGGAAGGGATTTGGCCCACTCAGCATAATCCCAAGAAGATAGATAAGTTCACCGTCTCCAATTTGAGGAGGATGCAGTTGTCCATTGGCACTTTTCCAAGACGTGCCTCTAAAAAGTATGAAGAATCCAAAAATAAGCCCGCCAAATCTGTCTCTAAGAAAGAGAAGGTAATCGAAGTAGAGACAGAAGACCAGCCTGAGATGATTGAGGAACCAATTCAATCACATGCCTCTGATCCCCTCCACCTCAGGAAGTACTTGGACCACAGGGGTCAGATCAATAATCACCCAGAGATCTTCGATCACATCTGGAAGATCAATCACAAAACTCCTCTGATCGCAATATCCTTGAGGAACTTCGATCATCAAAAGAGGTGGCGTTGCAGTGCATGAACTTGTATCACACGACAAAGTTGGATCACAGAGAGGCTAGGCCAATCCTAAACATCATCCTTAGCAACCTCACCACCTCCTCCTTCCAATCCTCTATCCAATAAAGATTTCCCTATTCTCATCACCTCCTCTCCAGAACCATTAATTTTGCATCATTAATCTTTCTAAAAAGTTGAAAGGATCTTATAATTATCATAAGAGGAAATACATAATATGAAAGTACAAGAGTATAATAAGCAAGATTTATTTTTTGGACACGTTACATGAATGCCGCTTTTTCCCAAAAAAGAAGCTAAGTGTCATCTAAAGTTGCTTGGATTAAAATTTTTTGAATGTTAATTTTCCCAAATATTTTAATATATATGTTCAAAGGAAGTTATAAAGATTTAAAAATTGTCTGATGTTCAGGATTAGCCTAGCCTCTCTGTAATAATTACAACACAAGGATTTAAAAACCTGAACATCATCCTTAACAACCTCACCACCTCCTCCTTCCAATCCTCTATCCAATAAAGATTTCCCTATTCTCATCACCTCCTCTCCAGAACCATCATCCTCCCCTTCGCCCACTCATCCTTCACCCTCAACTCCCTCCTCCTCATCTTCTACCAACTACTCACTTCCCTCTCCACCCCTCTCCATCCCCTTCTCCTACCTCACTCCTTCTTCACCTTGACCATTTTTCTATTAACTGGACTCCTCCTCGTTCCAAGCCTTGTGATGATGACAACAAGGGGGAGAAAAGTCCTACGAATCTTGAGCCAAGTCCAGCTTTGCCTATGCCTGCTGTTCAGATCAGACCATCTTTTGAGCAAACGTTGGCAAGTACTTTTTATTTAAAACTATCAAATATGATATATCCATGTTAGATAAAAATTGACTAACATAGATATTTGAACAAATCTAGTAATACCTGATTAAATCCTTTCACAATTATTTACAAATAGTCACATATACGAGTATTTTGTTTTTCTAATTCACCTACAAAATTATATTCCTTCTGTCTCTTCATTTCCCTTCTCATGGTGCACACACCTAGAACATGATTAAATTCTCACAATTATTTACAAATAGTCACATAAACATGCATGTTATGAACTGATGATAACTAATGACAGATATAGATATTTTTTTATGTCCTAAATATAAGACTTATTTGACTTTTTATTAAAGTTAAGATAACAGTTTAGACGACAAAAGCATGACAAAAACTTTTAAAGAAATTAATTTGCATCATTAATATTTCTAAAAAGTTAAAAGGATCTTATAATTATCATAAGAGGAAATACATAATATGAAATTTATTTAGTTAGCCTGTATATACTAGCCTATAGAAATGAATAATCCAGCGCATATATTAAGCGTCCGATCCGATGGAGGCAATAGCACACATGACAAACAAAGAGGTAAAAAAAACAAAGTTCAGAATGGCCAACATTGTATGTGAACCGCGACGATGTAAGGATGCACAATGTGATAACGTATTAACGTGAGCTCAGTTAGACCTTGCATGTGTTTCTCTTTATTCATTAAAATTGGATTGTTTTCCACCCAAAATTTTCTTAATCCAACCTTTTCATTTGTAATGAGAAGTGAAAATGTCATTTTAACAACATAAAATCAGTATTATAGCTTTATAGCTCATTAGAATGTAATTTTACAAATACATTGGAAGGAAATCATATTCTTCTGATTAACCAAGAAAGGCCAGGTGATCAAACAAAATGAGGGAATATGCCTGCAGATTGAATTGAAATATCCAAAAGCTCAATTCAAATACTCCTACTCATTCAGGGGCACCCCCTCCTACATTCAACTCGATCAAGTTGGTGATATTATAACTAAGCTCTATAACACACCAATTCAACTCGATCAAGTTGGTGATATTATAACTAAGCTCTATAACACACCAATACTGGACAGTAGAAATATATTTTAAAAAAATGAAATAGCTTACTTTTGGGCAATAAATCGTTACATGCATATAAATACTAGAAAAAATGAGACTTCACAAGGGGTGAAATCTCCGTCTTCACTCATCAACTTGACCTCAAAATTTGCCCCTTCAAAAAATTCAATCCACCATTCATGGCCAGGGGTTTAATGGCTTGCCAATTGTGTAAACAATAAACTCGATTTCTCTTAGCTTCCCAGCATCCAAAATGTTCCTACCATAAAAAACAAAAGCCGGTTTCTGCATATATCAAATATCCTCTCAGAATCAAGACTCTTAAATTCATTCCACTCTGTAAGAACACAGATCCCACGAGCATCTTCCATTGCCTCATAAGCATCCTTAACAATCCTAACTTGTTGCATAGTACTTGGACTAATCACTCTAGAGTTATCAGTCCATGAATATGCAAGAGTTATCAGTTAGTTTTATATTACATCTGTCTCCAATAACTCATCCTACGAGAAAAGAAATTGTCGATCAGATCTGTTTACTTTGATTTATTCATCATTTTCCTCCTAAGCTATCAGCTTTTTACACTTGATCAACTGTCATGACTCCTTGTGTTTACTGCACTCCTCTTATTCCACTCCTTTCATACTGAACATTCCCAGGTGAATCCAAAATTCTATCTACCATCATATCATATCAAGTCCTAACACTCATCAATCAGAAACAACTCAAATGAAAATAAAATATGACAACTTTCAGCTTGTTCTAGTTGAAATAAATCAATTGTGTAAGTATGTATATGATAGGTGTTTATCTACATCACAATTCACAACAACTAAATGTCATAGGACTCATCCAACATCATATTCCCTTAATTCACTTCTCAATCTTAATAATATTTCTCTCCTTCTCCCTAGGATAAAGCTGTGGACTATAAAGAAACAAGCTTCAGCAAATTCAAGAATATATAATAATTAATGATGGATGTATATCTTAGATTTGTCTTTCCACAAAAAAATCTTATAAATCTCCTGTGCGTTGTTGCACGGAGGATTTTCGCTAAACATAAGCATTGACAAATCGTTCTAAAAAAAGCATTGCTTACAACAAAGGCCATCACACATTAAAAAGAAGCGGCAGGAGAAATGGGTTTTCCGGTGAGCCTTGCCGGAGACCGACGAAGGATTTGAGAGAAATGGATGTCATGATGTGTTGTTTGTGTGGAGTGCGGAAGCAAGAGAGTGAAGTGAAAGTGTGAAACCATGGAAGTCTTTGTTTTTTATTTTATTTTTTATTTATGGGGTTAGTGGATATGGATATAGTAATACTCCTACATTAAGGATTTGGGGAATCGGGAGCGTTGGATTCGTGAAATGGACGGTGGATATTTGTTGTGGATAATGGGTTTTGGATTCTCATTTCTCAGGATGGTAGTGTCTTCAAGTTCAACCACCAAAGCACATTTATTAACAAAACATCTAAACGTTCAACCACCTTACAATGGGAAGATTCACTAATGCACATTAATTTCACATGTTATGGTCCTTTTGGGGTGTGAATGTGACCATTATTATTTATTAGCTCCAAATGATGGGGGGACTTCCATCCAAAACACAAAGATGATGGGGCACTGAAAAGGAGGGCAATTTTGATTCTTTTAATTTCTCCTAAAAAGTCAAAGTGAGATTATAATCAAAATGAGAGGGAATAGTCATTATCAGGCCGAGAGCCTAATAAAATTATATTTGATTCTTCCCTTTTGTATTACCTATGTTGTGTGTAGTATTAGTTTTGAGAAAAAAATGGAGCTAATCAATCATAAATAATTAGTTTAGTTTTCTTAATTTTGTTTAAAAAATATAGTTCTCCTATTTGTTAGATTAAGGAATAAGGAGAGCACTTTGATAAAGTTTTTAAATGGCTAAAATCGCTACCAAAATTGATTGGAGGAGCTTACAAGCGAAAGCGATTGTAGAAACAGCATAGAAGCGATTGGAAGAGGTTACAATTAATTTTGAGTCAATTTTTAAATCTTTATAACTTCCTTTGAACATATATATTAAAATATTTGAGAAAATTAACATTCAAAAAATTTTAGATGACACTTAGCTTCTTTTTTGGGAAAAAGCGGCATTCAAGTAACGTGTCCAAAAAATAAATCTTGCTTATTATACTCTTATACTTTCATATTATGTATTTCCTCTTATGATAATTATAAGATCCTTTTAACTTTTCAGAAAGATTAATGATGTAAAATTAATTTCTTTAAAAGTTTTTGTCATGCTTTTGTCGTCAAAACTGTTATCTTAACTTTAATAAAAAGTCAAATGAGTCTTATATTTAGGACATAAAAAATATCTATATCTATCATTAGTTATCATCAGTTCGTAACATGTTTATGTGACTATTTGTAAATAATTGTGAAAGAATTTAATCATGTTCTAGGTGTGTGCACCATGAGAAGAGAAATGAAGAGACAGAAGGAATATAATTTTGTAGGTGAATTAGAAAAACAAACCACTCGTATATGTGGCTATTTGTAAATAATTGTGAAAGGATTTAATCAGGTTTTACTAGATTTGTTGAAATATCCATGTTAGTCAATTTTTATCTAACATGGATATATCATATTTGATAGTTTTAAATAAAAAGTACTTGTCAATTACGTCTGCTCAAAAGATGGTCTGATCTGAACAGCAGGCATAGGCAAAGCTGGACTTGGCTCAAGATTCCTAGGACTTTTCTCCCCCTTGTTGTCATCATCATAAGGCTTGGAACGAGGAGGAGTCCAATTAATAGAAAAATGGTCAAGGTGAAGAAGGAGTGAGGTAGAAGAAGGGGATGGAGAGGGGTGGAGAGGGAAGTGAGTAGTTGGTAGAAGATGAGGAGGAGGAAGTTGAGGGTGAAGAATGAGTGGGCGAAGGGGAGGATGATGGTTCTGGAGAGGAGGTGATGAGAATAGGGAAATCTTTATTGGATAGAGGATTGGAAGGAGGAGGTGGTGAGGTTGCTGAGGATGATGTTTAGGATTGGCCTAGCCTCTCTGTGATCACAGTGATGCTGTGATCCAACTTTGTCCTGTGATAGAAGTTCCTGCACTGCAACGCCACCTCTTTTGATAATCGAAGTTCCTCAAAGATATTGCGATCAGAGGAGTTTTGTGATTGATCTTCCAGATGCGATCGAAGATCTCTGGGTGATTATTGATCTGACCCCTGTGCTCCAAGTACTTTTTTTTTAATTCATTTTTTTAGTATATCTATATGTAACGATTTATTGTCACTATTTACTGCCCACAAAGTAAACTATTTCATTTTTTAAAAATATATTTCTACTGTCCAGTATTGGTGTGTTATAGAGCTTAGTTATAATATCTCCAATTCCTTGAAAGTTACAAATCCATTTATATTTTTTTATAAAAAGCGATGTTATTGTTTATAATTCTTATGTATCCTTTTAGCACAAACATACACCCAATTACCAAGATCCGATATAGACGTACAAATGCATATAAAATTAAATATTGATTAAAATTCGCTACTAATAATTACTTTCTCAGGAGTAATGGTAGTTCAATAGTATAATCAACTAATAACTGGTATTTGGCTTCTTAATTCAGAATATCTACTAAACTCCAAATAGATACTCTATGAGAACTGGTCTCAAAATAGTAATTAAAATCCTCAAACTATTTTTGATGCATGCGTTTGTGTCGTTAATGACATAACATATATATAGTACTTGAAAGTTGAAATCACTATAAAATAAGTCAATAATTTAAATTGTTCGCCTTTGACCCTAGTTTTATGGTTACTAATAAACCATCAACAGCTAATCATAAAAAAATAACTAGTAAATTATATAAAATTCATTTTTAATTAGGTAACTATATCAAAATTAGTTTACATAGACTGATAATTCATACAGTACCTCTCTTTCGAGTTTCGACCAATAAAAAAAACATAATTCACGCGCCTCTTTATCTGTCTGACTCAGAACTTCGCTGCCTATAGTTTTTGGTCCCTTTCATCTCAGAGTGGTCGGTTTGTTTTATATACTCGGGTTGAATCCCCAAAGCAGAGAGGATTCCATGTACAAGTTTATAATAAAAAAGACAATACAATTTTTATTACTAACCTCATCGGTATTTAATATAATATCTAATTATCAATAAAAACATCTAGTTTGTAGTATAATTTCCATTACATATGTAAAATTTATAATATGAATTGGAGGTACACACACATATATAACATGACGAGATCTAAAATAAAGTAGGCTAAAGTATACTTTTGATCCCTTATTTTTGCATCAAGTTTCAATTTAGTCTTTTATGTTTGGAAAGTACACTTTAAGTCCTTTTTTGTTAACACTGTTA
This sequence comes from Mimosa pudica, assembly GCA_029929735.1. NCBI lineage: Eukaryota > Viridiplantae > Streptophyta > Magnoliopsida > Fabales > Fabaceae > Mimosa > Mimosa pudica. Next base: position 798,398 of record JAKELP010000045.1, read on the forward strand.
GTTTAACTTAACGGAAAATGCTTAACTTAACAAATTTAAATGGTTATTAAATACTGAAAAATGTTCAGATTAAAATATTTGAGTGTAAATATTCTTATATTTTCAAAATTTATAATTTTGGGTCCAATTTAATTATAAAATAATCATTTAAAATTGTTAAGTTGACATTTTTCATTAAATTAAACTAACGGTCTTAACAAAAAGGGACTAAAATTAAAGTATACTTTCCAAATATAAAGGATTAAATTGAAACTTGATGCAAATATAAGAGATCAAGAATATATTTTAGCTATAAAAGTAATTCTATTATTATTGTTAATTTATGCTAAAAAATAAAAATTTCAAATTTAAACTATCCAAAAATTTGAATAATAGGTTAGACCATTGTTGCTATAAGGTAACTCGTAAGGATACATTTTGGATCGTAAAAAAATGGGAAAATTAATTTGAGGTCCCCCACAAGGGACTTAATACTAGAAAAGTCCAAAAGTTGAAATAATTAATGTAGGGTCCCAAAGGACCTCACTTTAATATACTTGAAAATTGAAAAAACACTTTTGCCCAATGTAACAACCACACTTATATAACCATTTTTACGCTATTTTTTTTAATTTAAATTGAAGTCTAACTATGTTAGAAAAAGAATATAAGTTAAGATCATCGAGACTAACATAGTTAGTAAAAGAATTTAACTTAATTAACTACAATAACTTCAATAATAACTATGTTAGAAAAAGAATTTATATTATAATTATAACTAACATAGTTAGAAAAATATTTTTCATATTTTCCGTAAAATATAAGTTAATAGACTAACCATGATAGAAAAATAATTTTCAGTAAAACAAATAACCTATCATGGTTAGAAAAAAAGATTCAATGTAATTTAAATAAAATAAATTAAAGTAAATATAATTTTAGAATCAAATATAAAATTCACAATTGAGAATCGTTTAATTAAAAAAAAGAAATCTGACGTATCCATGTTAGATAAAAATTGACTAACATGGATATTTAAACAAATCTAATAATACCTGATTAAATTCTTTCACGATTATTTACAAATAAATACCTAAACATGTTTAAGAAAAAAAAATTACGGTTATCCAACCTAAAATTACACACAGACATACAATAATCCAAGGAAAATGAATTAAACATATTTATAAATTATTAAAACTTTATGAAAGAAAGATGCCTAAGTCTCCAGATCCTTCCCATCACTCCTGCCCCGATCTAATACCTGTAATACTTTATGAAAGATTGTAAGAATGAGAATATTGAGAAGAAGATGAGATGAAGAATAGAAAAGATTAAATTGTATAAAAGAAATAGAATATATATAAGCATAAAACAGTAACGGTAACTGCCATTTTTGGGGCCGTACTCATGATTTTCGCCATTTTTTGGGGTAAAAAAAAATTAACGGCATTTTTGGGGTCATACTCGTGATTTTCGCCATTCTCTGGCGCACTATAACAGATAGAGAAAAAAAAGGAGATTTTGATGTGGATTGGAAATATATTAATTTAAAATATTATTTGGGAATTGAAATAGGAAACTTGAAATAATAAAAGAAAATATTTTAAAGGAAAGTTTCTTATGAGATTATATGATTGAGCTATGGTGATTATTTCTTATTGTCTTTCTTTCTCTTATCATAGGAGACTGCAGATTTGGAAACAAAAGAAAAAGGAAAGAATGAATTTTGGGCTTGGGCTAAATCTAATTGACTAAGGACATCACTCATTATAAAAAGGAAAAGCTTGTGAGGAGGAGGCTGACAATAATTCTTCCAATTCCTAAAGCCTAACGCATACACGCAGCAAAGGAAAAGAGAGTGAAAGAGGTGGCACTGCAGAATTGAATCACTCACGCGAGGAAGTAATAGATAAGCGAGGCAAGAGCAATTGAGGAAGTGGAGCAGTACATGCACGCACAGCAACCAAGGCACTTCTATTTTGAACTTCGGATTGATTTGATTCATATGTGTGGCTAATTTTCTTTTACAACATAGAGTACTATGAACTTGTTTGTAACTTTTGGATATGTTATTTCCCAATATTTAGTCATGGTTAATTTGATTTAGTTTATTTAACCTTGCTATTATTTATTAACTTGTTTAATGTTTGATTAGACATGTTTAGGGAATTTAGAATTGGACTCGAAAGAGGAAATTTTAAATAGATCATGAGATTAAATAGTGTAGGATTGTATTTTTAATCTGATTTGCGACTAGGATAGACATATACCTAGAAGCTCACATTAAAGCGGTACCTATATAAATTAGCCTAGTAAATTAGTGCAAGACATTGTGTAATTAAGCTAGACAAGGATATAGGTGGAAACCGAAAGGCATTTATAGACACGACACTAGTACTCTAGATTAGCTAGTTGAATTAATTCATAATTAATTTAGTGGGAATAAAATCTAAGAAGCAGATAAGGGATTAGTGGCTCTAGGTTGTTCTTTTTACTCGTGAATTTCTTTTGTGTGAATATTTGTTTTATTTTATTTTCTTAGATGTTAGGTAATTAAAATCAATTTTCTTATATTTACTCAACTTGAATGAAAATAAAATAGTAGATCTAATGCCTAGTTATTAATTGTCTGAGTCTATGTGGGATCGACCTTGATTTACCACTTTACTAAAATACGATCCGTACACTTGCGGATATTTTTATCAAAATTTTGGTAGCATCAATTATCGTGATTGAGGCTTGAATGGGATGGTTCTTCTTATGTTTAGGTCCTTTTTTAAAAAGGTGATATTTAAACCAAGATCATTCATTACTTTGAGATTTAGTTCATACATTGTTAGATTAAGCACCTTTTATGTAAGCTTATTTGGAACACATCTTAAGACATTTTAACACCACATTATACAAAATTTATTACACATGGAGCAATAGTTGTAGTTCACTCCTAATAGTTGTAGTTCACTCCTAATTCTGCACCTCTCTTTGAACTTTGGGTTAATTACGCAGTCTCCCTGCGGCATTCAAAAGTTTGCATTAAGGACTAATATTTTTATGTTTCACATCCGTATGCTGTTAAAATTACTGTCAAAGTTAAGGAGCATTGCTCTAATTATAATGTACAAAATCTCGATTTGTCACAAACTAATGAAAGTAATATTTAGACACTGAATTGATCTGTTCAACCTCATCAACGAAATATGTTGCATCATGCATAGCATGAAATAATTTTCTGCATGCACATTTATATATGTAAGAAGAGTCCTTTGATAATTCGCTTCAACAATATGGAAAATGGTTTTCCCGCTTTGCTTGAATCACAACACGTTACATTTCCCTAATTTTGAAGACAGACAAGTCTTTTTGGACTATTTACTCAGTGTGCTTGTCAAGAACTATTCAACAATTAGATTAAGTAGCTGATATATGTACACATAACACACTGTTAGTGCTACAACATCTTTGCCATTTAAAACTTGAGCCAATATTCTTCTTTATTTAATAATAAATGAAAAGTCAAATTCTACTTGATACAGGGCTTGTTCCAGTCTGCAAAAGATGAAGCAAAGGACACAAAACATCCATTCTGTGAAAGCCTCTTGGAACCTGACAATTCAAACAAAACCATATCTCAGATCAGAACCGAGTTCCATTCATTATTGCAAACAACATGTGCATAAATACATGTGCATATAGCCACGTTTCTCAGTGAAACCCATTTCTTATTGTTAATCATATATGCCTAAAAAACTTCATATATAATCAAACTTAGCAGGACATTATACCTCAACAATGAAACGGGCCCAGGCAGTGGTTGAACTGCTTTCTAAAACACCTTTCAATATGGTAAGATCCAACTGTCGGATCACTTGGGCAATCTCCAAGAAAAGTCCATGCTCACTACACATCACCTGCAATAAAAGTGGAAGGCCATTCATTTAATATCCACTTCATGTTTTGCCAGTATGGTAAAATTTAGACACTCATCACTAATTAGTGCAAAGTGCGCCAGCACTTGTGGATTTAAGAATACCTCTATAAGCATGTGACCTGGGCATTCAAGATCTTCTATAAGTATGGGGCATACTTGGAGCTCACTGCCAAAATCAATTGCACAGCTCCTCCCAGTATGATTGCCATTGATTTTCTTCATAAACTCTGGCACCTACATCAAGTCAGATTGCACAATGTCAGCATCCTATATATATAAGTCAGGTCTGCCAAAATATTTTATATAGCTTCTTCATCTATCCCAAAGAATAAATTTTGTAAATTGATAATTCTTGCATTTCTCAGCCTACAAAACTCCCAAGAGAGCCTGATGCAGTGCATCAAAAAATGCTTATGGAATACATGAAAATATGGAGGTTATCATAACATTCTAAAATGGAAATGGGAGTGTAACATTTTATAAACTTGAGGAGGGGTCTAACATAAAATAAATCATGAGGTGCTGTGGGTTTGAGTTTGCAACTCTTCAGAAGTGATGAACTTGATTTAAAGATAATACACACGGAGCGTGTGCACACACACAACTTGACTATAATGAAAGATAGGGCCCCACATCTTCGATTGCTAAAATAAATCCTCTTTATTTGGACAAAAAAATTTTTGTATATATATGCAGTAAAATTTACCTCTTTATTCTCAATTTTCTTCAACTTCTCAGCCTGGTTCGTTATTTCTCTCAAGTACAGCATGTGCTTTATGGTCCGATCTAAGAGGATGTCAATGCTACACTGCAAATCATAGGACATGTGAGCAAGATTAAAAAACAATGTCACCATAGGAACTCTAAAATGTTTAACTTTTGTTCTGGAGAAACATCAACATACCTTGGTACCATCCGGGACGAGTTCCCTCAGCTCCTTCATCCGCTCCATAATCAATTGTCTGTCCCTCGGTCGTGGCCTCGAAGTATTTCCAACACGGGCTCTTTTCTTACCAATACTAGAGAGTTTTGGTTCACTCTTAGACTGCTTATGAACAAAATTAGAATATCGTTGTGCCCCATCAAACAATATGCTTGAATTGTCATCCAAAGATGCCAATGAAAGAAGGTCAGTACAATCATAATCTATGTTAGCCCCAAATGCAGATGAAAGGTGACTATTAGAATCAGCATTATTTACTATCAAAGAGCTTCCCTCAGAATGATTTTGTGGGTGAATGGAAGCAGTCATTACTGTTTGAAACATCGATGAAGAATCATCAGAGGCACTGCATAAATTTCCAACAACTGCATCCAAAAGATATTCTGATTTGTGTATGTGGGAATCCATAATATGACCGTGACTTTTTTCACCAGACATCAACTTGGAGCTAGCACTGTTAGTATCCTTTAAAGAGAGATTTTCTGACTCAGATTCAAAAGTGTTTCCATTAGCAACAGGTCCTAGTGCTTTGTGTAATTCAGAATCCAAAGGAATTCTGCATAAACTATTCACCATATCACAATCTTCCAAATGAGTGCCAGTACCTCCAAATTGTTCTGCCATAACATCGCGAGAATAAGAAAATAATCCTTCAGATGTCTCTCCAAATACTTGCACATTATTGAGCCATGAGGAACAAGTTTCTATTGTTCCTTCCATTTGGTTTGATTTGACTTTCACTTGCTCATTCTCATTCGACACCCTAGTTGAAGGGATATTGGTCTCAATTTTCCGCGACGTAGAACCTTTGACTGGAACAGATGGTGGATCATTTAGATTTAACCTCAATTCATTTAATAGGAGTGAATGGCAACCAACATATTCCTGAGCCTGGGCACTATTTGTAATAGATGACACATATGGATTATCCAGAGAATAATCTGTTACAGCTGAGAATGCCCCATCCTGAATATTTTCACCTACGTTCAAAAGCGAAGTATTTGCCATTACACTGTGATAGAAATAGAATTTCTCCTTGACATTGGCAACAAATTCCAGGTCTTCAGTAACCTAAAATCTTGACAGGAAATAAGGGATCCATGTAAGCATAACTGAAATGAACATTTAGCATGCAGAATTTGACCCACATGCTCGTTGCGATATTTGCACACTTCTAACCTAAAGATCAACATTGCTTATTTGGTCATATTTTCATGCTGATGTCACTCTAATATTTGAAAACACAATGCTTTTATAGGTCCACTCAAAAAGTATAGAACAAATACACACCTTTTTGAGCGAGCCAAATTGCAAAACTCCTAGAGGAAGAACTGGTACCAGTACAATTGTCTGAAAAATGATATGCAAGGAAACATAAGGATTGTTATTTAATAGTAGTATTACATATTTATGAAAATGATGTTTGAACTGATGTTTCTTCAAGTAGGAAATTATGAATCAGTCGTGATGGATAGTGAATCAAGTAGCACACATATACGATGATGAATCAATCGAACATATCAAATTAGATCTGGAAATCAGACCTTTTACAGTGATATGAAGTATGAAATTAAAGAAAGAAAGATCAAGACTAGAAATTATAACCTTGATAGCTGATGCAACTTGAAGAAGGCAGTCATATGGACACTGCAGGTGGAAAAGATTAACATACATAACATTAAAGGACAAAAATAATAGTCATACTTTGCAGTGTCATGTAGAACTAATATCATCAGAATCTCACCTCGTTCAACAAATTAGTCTGGAATTTACCAGTTAGAATATCTTCAAATAAAATCCAACAATGATCCCCTGTAAGAGCTGTTTTGCCAACAACCCTGACAAAATAATCGCAAGTATTATTATTGTGTGGTTCCAGTAGCATTTACAATCATATAAAAAAGTTTTTTTTTCTATTAGACATGATTACCAGCAATATAGGTGCCTATGATTATCTAAAAGAGCTATAGATAGGATGATAATTTCTATTACAATGCAAAAGGGGGAACGTTAGATGGTCCACTGCTTCAATTTTTTAAGGTAAGTGTGTGGCTACAATTTTAATCCTAAACGGTTCAGTCAGATAGACAGGAAAAATGCTGAACCTTTCAACCTTGCGTTATTTATATTCTCATATTTCCGATGAAACATTCTCTTTGTACAAATACCTAAGTACATCAATAGTCAATAGATGAAAAAATAGATCAATACATGGCTTATGATTAACATAAAGCACAAGTTTTACCCCTCTCCCAATATGTACTTCAGATGAGACATTTCAGTCATGAGTAATCTAACAGAATTCTCTTCAGAACTACGTGTACTTTCACAACTTGAAGAAGCCGCCTCAGTCCACATAGTTTCCGCAGCCTTATTGGTTTTCAAACAACCACAGTATCCGTCTTCCCAGGTCAAAGTCCTTGGACAATAAAAAGGTGTGTCAAAGACATCATAGCTATAAATTCAAAATCCTTGTATATCATTAGATGTAACATCATAAAGCTTAAGTTAATAACATATATTAGAAGCTTCTAATTAGATTATGATAAACAACAAACTGCTAATTCTAATGTAGCTAGCTTCCAAACTGACTAAGGATTTTGACCTAGAGTTATTGAAAACAAAATGAGTCCACAAACCAAAGCCCTTTTGAAGATGACTTGGATGGGCAGGAATTTTAATGAACACATGCAACAGCAAATTACAACTAACAAGTTAATTTTAATGTCTACATCAGTGTCAGCGTCCACACTTCATATATCAAAGCAAATATTGTAAAGAAACTAGTGCTGCTAAGTAAACTTTGAAGCAACATGATAAATGAAGTGATCTTGTACGCTGATCAGTTCCAACTATAACTCAACCAGTGACTTCCCCCTAAAAAGTCAAGATTACAAAAACATCTTAAAAGATATTTGTCAAATGAAAAGGAAATGTCATTCCAGTACGAGTTCAACTGATTCAACTGAGTTTCAAATAATACAGCAAATGAAGCAAAAAGAAGCTCTTCAATAATCATGGATAGGGAGATCTTACAATGGAAAATGGTGGTTAAGCTTCCAAAATACAGCACAATTCCAATGTGAGTAATCACAGAAGCTCTTCAGCAACTTCATCATAGAAGTGGCTTCCATGTTTGGATATTTCAAGACAAAAATATTAAAGCCTAAACTGGAAAACTACAACTAGCTTCCCCTATATGAACTTCTACCAGCTTGCTTGATCCTCAGACCCTTTCTTCTTTTAACAGGTGGTTCTGTTGCACCAAGAAGTAGAAATACCACCATAGCTTGTCCCCAACTCAATATTATGAGAAAATAAACAAAAAAAGCCGTCCTTTGATTATCGATTAACAACTAAATTTGCCAAAATATTTCACATTTCTTGTCTCTCACAGAACTTGAGCCTCAAAAGAGCCTGCAAGAATTAAACCACCAATAAAATCATATCACAGAAGCTAATGCAATAGGATAGATCACTAAAATGGAAAGAAACATCAAGCCATAGTAATAAAACAACACAAAAATCAAAATTTGTATAATGGTCCCCAAGTCCCAACTTCCAAACATAAGTACTAACAATAGGGAAGAATGTGGCAGAAACTAGTATGGTAGAGTAGGATTCTCATCAAACAATAAAACCCACAAAAGTTAGTAACTTCACTCAAGCTAGGATATAGTAAAAACCAAAAGGGATAAATAAAAATAAAAACTTAAACATTTTTTCAGCAACTATACAGATAGACATGTCAGTTACGACAAGGCTGTACTACTTACCTACCAGCAGCACTAATGAACAACCAAAGAACTTCACTTCCCAACCATTAATTCATGAAAGTCCATAAACGTGCAAGCTACTAATTAATTGAATCCTCACACTAAGACACCATGTGGGCACAATCCAAAATCCAAAAAAACAAAAAGAAAAGAAAAAAGTGGAAAAGAAAAGTATGTCACTTTGTCTTTTGCACACAATAATAATCAAAGTAGAACATCAAAAAGACTTGAACTTGAAAGCCAACATCAAAACATGTCATGTATATATAATATTTGCCAATGCCACCGGCCCACCACTAGGATGTCTAGTTAGCTATGTGTATGTGTTGTTACATTATATTGCGGACTTGAAAACAAAATAAAAGTGGATTTGATGGGAGAGTGGAGTTCGGGGCCCACAGACTGGGACAGCGCGTGGGACAAGGAAGTAGAAGGTGGTCAAGTGAATCTTCTTCTTGGGATTCTCTCATGTTCCTTACATTCATTATGGAGTTACGAATAATAAAGAACCAAACAATATGTCGAAATATAGTGTCCACTCTAAGAGAAGAATGTGATTTTGGGAACATCAACCATGGAATTCTTCATACTATGTGCTGTCTTATGGACCATGCTTCACTTCATGCTTTTATTTTTTAATGAATGATAATCTATAAGATTTTTACAAGAGTAACAAGATTGAATTTATATATGAGTTATGAATAAATATACTCCTTTGGTACTATTTATAGGACATTTTCAATATGTTTCACACTAAGAAAGACATGGAATTTTATTAATTCTACTTTAAAATTTGAAAATTTTCTAACTGAACATTTAATTTATTTAATTTAGGTTAAGGGTCACATATGCTCTTCAAGTATACACAAAAGATTATATCTATCTCTTAAGTATTATTTTTTGCCTCAATTCACCCCATAAGTGTGCGGATCTTATTTGCCTATATATATAAAGGATCATATATACCCAGAAGTATGCACGGAGTATATACTTGCCCTTGAATTATACACCAATGATCATATTTGATCATTAATACTTTAATTATAAAAGGCGAATAAGTCCTCCTTCATAATATTCATTTCACCACATGAGAATAAAGTCCAATACAAAATAAATAGAGGCTAAAATTGTACACTCAGATAAAATTAAATGACATGCTGTGTAAGTATACTCAGATAAAATATTCTCTCTTTGCACTATATAAATAGGAAAAGGGGAGTATTAACGAAGTAAGCTTAGAAGTGTCCTTGTCACTATAACAGTCAGCTGCATATGCATATTGAGCCACATCTATCTATCATTCAAATTTAGTTACAGTTGCATGCATGCATGCTTGGGGTGCTTAACTCTAGATTCGGATCTTCCATGAGAAAATTAATGTTGTACTCCCTCTGTTCCTAAATATAAGATCACTTTGGTTAATTTGGAGAGATTAAGGAAGACTTTCCCATGAATTAGGATTACATGATCTTCCCAAAATACCCCTCACTTAAATTTAAAAGATAAATAGGGATTTGAGAGAGAAGTGAGGGAGCTAAGAAGTATATATAGGGGGTAATTTGGACCAAAATTGAGACAAAATAAAAAGTGATCTTATATTTAGAAACTTATCCACTTCTCCAAAGTGATCTTATATTTAGGAACGGAGGGAGTATTTCCCAGTCTCAACTACTATCATGCATGCCATTTAGCATAAGTTCATCTGACTTCAGGTATCATTTGCTTTACTTAAGTTATTACATTGAATTAGAAATAATGTGTTGTTCCAATACAGTAGTGAAATTTAGAAAATGTGAACAGCGGATATTATAAAGTAAAGAGAGAGTTATGTGCCATAAAAACCAAAGGTATATATGCCAAAAACACAGTTAGAGGTAGCTTTCTATTTTTTTTTAATCTATTGGGGTTAAGTTCACAAATTAAATTTAATCAGTAGAAATTAAGGGTATTTTTTATTTCTGTTTTTAAAACATGTTTAAAATAAAATATTAAAAATTCTTATTTAAACATGTGTTTTAGTTAAAAGTTGAAGCAATAAAAAAATCATAATATTTTTTTATTTTTTGTTTTTTTATTCTACAAAATCATAGAAAATATAGATAAAATTGTATTTTCATTACAAACAATCATATTAGGTATAAAATTTTCCCCAAAACTTGTTCTTAAAAATTACCTTAGAAATTATTTCAATAGCATAAAATAGATAATGAAATCAACATGCCCTAAACTTCTTACTTGACTAAAAAGTCCTTAGAACTATTATATTTCATTGTATTTAATATATATATTAATTTAAACATGTGCAAATTAAAAATAAAATAAATTTATCAGCCACTTTTAATTGACTTTTAATAAAAAAAAATGGATTAGTTCACCTTAAATTTGTGACCATCCAAATCTCATAATAATAAAAATACATCACACAAAACCCCAATCCCTCACTTGATACGGATGGATATGGAAATTAAATTTTTTTGTGGTCAAGGATATGGATATTAAAGTATTGTTTTCCATTGTTGAATAAAAATTGATTTTCATGAAGTACACAAAAATGCCTCAACACGAGAATCATGATCAATAAATACATAAAAAATTGACTACCAATGCAATAAATAGAGTCTTTTTAAAATTTTATTAACGCATATTTCAATCTTGTGACACGTCTACTAAAGGCTTAACCATCCCTAGCTATAGTATTTGGCTTTGTTTTTCAAGAACAATGTAATTGACTTTTTTGTAATAAAAAAATGCAATTGACTTTTTGTAGTTGATATTGGGGAAAAACTGAAGTCAATGCTTCACATTATCGTCACGACTTGATTAGTTTAAAAATTATGCGACATTCTACTTGATATCTTGAATTTCTCGAATATGAGAATATAAAATCATTCACTACAAGAAAAGGGTAACCTAGTGACGCAAGCTGTGTGGCGCATGGGGCAAGAGTGACAAAATTTTCCATCGATGTAACGCATGAGTTGCCCAGACGTCACACAAAGTGGAAAATGGAATTGTTTGTCACGTAAGAGGTGGCCAAACGTGACATACACAATAGATTAAACATTTTTTTCATTTCTTCCCTGGTTTGTCACGTACTAAAAAACGCAGCAAACTAAATTCATGCGTGACACATACATATAAACACCTTTTTTAATATAAGTGTTGTACAATAATTCATAATGATCATAATGAGACACTTAATTATACATATCTAATAATAACATCTAATAATCCTTATCAAAGATTGGAAACCGAGCTTTCATGATCATCCACCTTATTTGCTTTTCTTCCTCAGACAAGTGCTCAAATGTAGGCCCATTTAAATAGCCATTATATGGTAACCTGTTCAAGTCAATATCATAATTATCAGAGCGTAGTGACACCTTGTCGCCTGAATGATCCTCAACTTCTTTGATTTTTAGCGTCATCGAAGCTTCTTCTGGCAGCTTGTTCAAGTCAACTGTCAGACATAAGGTCTCTCCCGGTGTTACTTTATTTTGGAGGTCCATCGCTGGCAAAATGTTGTTCTGTGGCAGTTCTTCATGCTTCTTCCCACTGGAAATTCTTTGTCGCCTAATGACAGAAGATTCTGCTATAGGCTCATACCCTTGATCTTCAGTGTCTTGGACTATCCAATGTGAATAATTGTCAGTGTCATCGTTTCCATTGTAGTGATCCATGACGCAAGTGAAGCAATTTTGATGAATCAACGCCTGCTTTTATAAGTAAAAAGCAGACTGACCCTCCTCGTACCACGAGGAGAGTTATATGACGAATGGCAATAGCCATGCGTCACATATTCCACCTCGAGAGGTGGAATATGTAACGTATGGCCATGGCCATACGTTACATCACACTATGTAACGTATGGCCATGGCCATACGTTACCTAACCCACCTCTCGAGGTGGGTTAGGTAACGTATGGCCATAGCCATACGTTACATGGTGTCATGTAACGTATGGTCTGGCCATACGTTACATATTGTGACATAACCCACCTTTCGAGGTGCAATCTGTCCTCCTCGAGGAACGAGGAGGGCAGATCTTTGGGTATGTCACGTATGGGATTTTCCCATACGCGACATACCTACTTTGGGACCACTATAAATAGCTCAACTTTTGCTACCTTCTCGGAAACATTTGGGACCACTACATGTGCGTCACAAAATTTGTTCTGTCTCTTGCTATAAATATACAGTAACATGGATTTCTTTGGTGACAACATCGAGGTTCCAAATAGGCAAAGACAAGCAGTTCAAGGTGGTGGTCAGCACGAGGAGGGCGACCCTTTTGGTTTTGCAAGTTATCAATCACCATATTCTTGGCGTCCAGTGGATGCAGAAAGTCAGGCAATGTATCAGGAGTATATGGAAAGAGAATGGGCCAGACAGCAAGCGGCGACCAGAGTAGTTATTAACGAATCGACAAATGAAATGCATGCTTCTGGACGAGGAGCTACACAAGGAGGTCGATCACCAAATCTCTTGGAATCATCGAAGTATCGTTCCATGAAATGCATTGTTTCATCTGCTAAGTAGCATTCAGCAATGCACCCTTCCGGTCTAGCCTTATTCCGCACATATGACTTCATGGTGCCCAAATACCTACAAAAAAAGGAAATATGTGAGTGACCCGCACATGACTTGATGGTAGCGAGCATGACAAGTTAGTACCTCTCAATTGGATACATCCAGCGATACTGCACAGGTCCAGCCAATTTTGCCTCCTCTGCCAAGTGTACAGTAACATGAACCATGCTCGTGAAGAAAGAAGGTGGAAAGATCATCTCCATGTGACATAGTGTGAGGATAATTTTGTCATGTAGACGTTGTAGCTCCTCGAACGACAAAACCTTTGCACCTACCTGTTTGAAGAAGTTGCACAAGTCAACCAATACAACACACACCTCAGTTGGTAATGTGTTTTTTATGGCAAGCGGCAAAAGTTGCTGCATTATTATATGAGAATCGTGGCTCTTCAAACCGCTTATGGTCTCATCAGTTAGGTTAACGCACCGCGCAATATTGCTTGAATATCCATCAGGAACTTTTATATTCTTCAATGTCCTCAAGAACAAAGCCTTGTTTTTCTTTGTAAGTGTGAATTTTGCAGGGAGGAATTTGTCATTCTCATCAGGCCAAGCTTCTGGCCGCATGTTCATGTCACGCATATCTTTCCTAGCTAGAAGATGATCTTTAGATTTCCCGGACTCCCCCAGAATTGTGTAAAGTACGTTGTCACACACATTTTTCTCTATATGCATTGCATCAAAGCTGTGACGAAGCAAATTGTTACGCCAATACGGTAGACTCCAGAAGATACTGACCTTGCGCCATTGCTGTGAAGGCGCTGAAAACACTTTTCCAAATTGAAACTCAACATCAGAAAGTTGGTTTATGATTTCGTCCCCCGACAAGCGGATCGGGGCAGCTCTTTTTTCTGGTTGACCGTTGAAACGCTTACGTTGCCTCCGAAACTTATGTCCTACGTCCAAAAAGCGTCGGTGACCCATAAAACACCACTTCCTGCTGTGCTTGAGGCGGACCGAATCAGTGTCAAAGTTGCACACAGGGCAAGCATGTCCTGTATATGTATTCCATCCAGACAGCGCTCCTAGTCCAAGGAAGTCACTTATAGTCCACATTAAAGCTGCACGTAAATTGAAAAAACTCTTGTCAACCGCATCGTACGCCTCCATGCCTTCTTCCCACAACTCTATCAGCTCAGCTACAAGTGGTTGTAAATACACATCAATGTCATTTCCCGGTGATTTTTTCCCAGGAATGATCAGTGAGACGATGAAGAAATCTGGCTTCATACACATCCATGGAGGGAGGTTGTACGGAATCAACACAACCGGCCATATACTATGCTTAGAGTCTTGCTTGCCATAAGGATTGAATCCATCGCTAGCAAGAGCAAGTTGAACATTTCTTGGATCAGCCGCAAAAGCAGGGAAGTCACGGTCAAATGTTTTCCATGCATCACCGTCACGTGGATGTCGCAACATGTCATCCTGACTCCTGTGATCAGCATGCCACCTCATGTGCCCCGCTGTTTTGGAAGATTGGAACAAGCGCCGCAACCGAGGCTTTAAGGGAAAATATCTGAGAATTTTCGCTGGCCTTTTTATGTGTGTCTTCGGGTCCGTGGCGACGTCTCCCTCCTCCTCATTGTCTTCCATAATGTACCTTGACTCATTACACCACTTACACGCCTCCCTATCTGCATCATCTCCAATGTACAACATGCAATCATTTGTACATGCGTCTATCTTTTGATAATCCAATCCAATTTTGCTAATTATCTTCTTTGCTTCATAAAACGATGGCGTTATCTCCGCATATGGAAATGCATCATGCAACAGTTCAAGAATAAGAGAAGTGGCTGTATCACTGACTTTGTGTAAACACTTTATGTGATACATTTTCGTTAAAAAAGATAATTTAGAGTAATTTTCGCATCCAGGATATAGGGGCTTATCTGATTCTTCAAGTAGTTCAAAGAAGTCATGTGCTTCGCGCCCAGTGTCACATGTTGCTCCATCAACATCTCCATCATCGGCATCCGCGTGGCCTTGAACACCAAAAGCGTCGCGAAGCGCATCTACAAAAGGATCGTCCTCTTCTTCATGATCATCACCTGACGGCACTGCTACTCCAGAACTCCCAGCGAACAAATCCGTTGACATTTCTGGTTTCTCCCCGTGTAGATACCAAAACTTGTAATCTGTCTTAAACCCCTTTACAATCAAGTGCTCCTTAACAGTTCCTGGCAAATGCCATCTGTTTAGCTTACACTTTCGACACGGACAGATGATTTCTCCGTTGACAGCTCCATGTGTTTGTGCAAATTGTAGGAAAATCTCAACGCCATCTAAGTACACGGTAGTCGTGCGTGGAAATGTGATCCATGACTTATCCATATGAAAAGAGATAGTCCACTCTCTCTCAATATTGTGATCCGCGAATGGAAGTGGCTGCGTTTAAATATATATAGGCGACTAAGTTTCAGAATCATTTTTCGTAGGCCTCACTACATGTGGCGTATGGCTCATACGCCACAAACTAGGTTCATGCGTTACATAATGCTCCATACGCTACATATTTCATGCGCCACACATTGATCATGCGCCACACTGTGTCATGGCCTAAATATGTTCATACGCCACATCTCTTCTTGCGTGACATGTCTCATGCGTGACAACTAGTTTCTGCGCCACAAAGTTCAATAATCAAATGTATTCATACGTCACATGTCTTCACATGTGACATACTTTCATACGCGACAAGTAATCAGAATCAAAGTTTCCCGCCACCAATTCCCCTATATAAACTCATTTCTAAAATCTCCACATTTACCTCATTTCATTTATTTCCTTTACCATCTCCATCTTTCTTCCTACCCACTATCATTATTTCTTCACTTAAGGTAATGGCCAACTTGCATTTACACATTTTCTACAATTAATTTCATCTACTATTCTTTCACTTTCTTTACTCTACTAACTAATGTTCGTAGTCTATTATTATATGAATTATGCTAATTTTGTTCTTTCATTTTGTAGGTTGCTTTCAACATTGGCTAGCTAAATTTGGGACAAAAGACTCATCTACTATTTAGTAACACAATAAAGTGTCAAATTCCAAAACCGGACCCCTACAAAATTATACATATTACAATAAAAACATTTTAGAATCAGAAAAATAAAATTAAAATTTAATTTGGGTAAAAATTTAAATTCCCGCCAGTGTAAAAAAAAATTGAACTTCTCTAACAAAATAAAATTGAATTTCCCGCCAGTGACAACCATTTGCCTGTTTATGTCGCGTATTAATACTTATGTGGCGTATGTATTCTGTCGCGTGCAATGTGTGGCGTATGGGATAATGTGGCGTATGGTTATGTGGCGTATGGGACAAATCAACTATGTGGCGTATGGTTATGTAGCGTTTGGTACAGTCCATACGCTACAAAAACAATTGATATTATATTTCCCCAACCTATTAAACTTTGTCGTGTGTAGCTCATCTTGTCACGTTTTGGTCATCTTGCTACGCCATCATTTCTGGCGTTTGTATTACACGTTACAAACCCATTTTGTCACGAATATAAACGTCACTAGCTCCTTAATTCAGACGCCACTACCCTCTATTTTTCTTGTAGTGATTTGACTAACTAAATTTAGCTCTTTTTTCCTCTAAAGACTACTCAATTTCAGCTAAAACAAGTTTATTGCGCAGTATGTGTGTGCGGGGGAAAATATAAAGTCAAAATTAAAGGATTGGAATTAGATGAACATTCGTGAGCTACAAGGTCTTTACATCAAAAATCGTAAGAGCACATAAAAGCTTCCACTTTTACTTTGGTCAAAATTTCAAAAACAATAAAAATGAAAATGGCTTTTATAGTTGATAACATTTTTGGTCAAAATCAAAAAAATAAAAGTGGGCGTTATTATGTAGGAGTAGTTAATAAGCAGATGGAGAAAAGTAAACACAATTGGCCTCACAAATTAAGCGACAAGTTAATTTTTATGCACAGTAAATTTAATCATACACAAATCTCTCCATTACCTTACGTAAAGGACTCGATGAATATGAGTTTGCTTTTAAATAAATTTAAGATAATACCTAATATACTCAAAAGTCTTATTAGTTAGTTTTAAAAAAAATGATATATAAATGTAAAACAAATGAAAGATTTAGAATGAATGATACATATAGGTATAATGGATAAAATAAGAAAATATATAATATTTAGGATATAATTATACGACTACTTTAACTTTTTTAGAAAAATTCATAATGCAAAGTTAATCACTTTAAAATGTCAATAATTATTTTTCTTTCTTAAAACTAATTAATTATACTTATAAATTAACATATAGTCTAATCATATACGACATATGTTATAATTTAGTGGTTTAATTTACTATCTTAACTTTAAAAAAAGTTAAAGAAATTTTAAATATTTAAGATCAGGAGTACTTGCACTAACTTCTATAAAAACCAAATATCTACGGTTATTAAAGTTTAAAGTAGTGAAAGAGCATTTCATATGTTCTTGATTAGTTGTGCTCTGATCTATTGTCTATTTACGACATGATATATTAAATAGTCACTATAAAATAAATTAAAATGCAACAAAAACAAAAACTATATTGGAAAGTTTTTCATCTAACTCAAATGCTAAATCGATCAATAGGAGCCAGAATTAATGCAGTTGCAAAGTGGCTATGTTATACTCCCTCCGGTCTTAAATATAAGACTTAATTGACTTTTTTCAAAAATCCTAAAAAAGCAAAATAAGTTAATTATAAATTGATGATTTACCTAATTTTTCCCTTAGACTAGTATATTTTACCTATAAACTAATGAATAATCTAAAAATATATCAAATATATCATAATTTAATAACCTATTTCGCAACCTTAATCTCTCAAAAAAAAAGTCATCTAGGGCTTATATTTAGAACCGGAGGTAGTATATTTTTTTTAGTATCATGAGGCAGACCATCTTTAATCTCAGGCACACATCAATGAACATCAATCTGAATTGAGGCATGACTACTAGTTTGTAAGATTGTGTATTCTCACGTCTCGAACTCAAGACTTTAGGTGAAGTTAGACAGTCTCAGTTACTATATCTAATTGCCTAAGTTGGTTTTGTACTTTATTTGTAGTTTATAATTGTAATGATGTATCAAAGTCACATATGCACAACAATGACAACATTAATAAAGAAACTTATATGTTATATATATATAAGTATTCAATATTAGCGTAGTGTCTATCACCGATTCAAATTAAATAAAAATCAAGTGTCAACTCAGGAATCAGAGAGAAAAATTTTACGATTATGTCAATAACAAATGTTCTCTTTTAATCTACACACAAAACAAATGTTATCTTATGAACGTACACCAAAACAAATATTATCCTATTATATATTCCTGGCCCTCCCTTCTATAATATTCCCTCCGGTCTCTAATATAAGAGCCCAAAATTTGATGAGATGAGAGAGTGTATGATAGGGGTAAAATTGAAAAATCACAATAATTTCATCCAAAAATAAATGAATTGATCACTATATGTTTCTTGGTTTATGTAAAATAGTTGACTGCTTGATGGGTACGGAAAAACATAAAATTTTTCAGACCAATTGTCTCACCCTTTTAGGTGCTTACAAATCAGCAGAGGATTAGTCTTTTCCTTATCGGGTGAGGGGATACCTTGATCGCCGATAAAAAAAATAGTTGACTACTTTTTATAATGTGGAGTTGAGAGAAATATGACAAATTCAGATAATTATAAGGACGATAACCGATTAGCTATATCTGATTCAGCTTATCACAATGCAGTTTTCTTAACACCTAATTAATGAAGACAAACCGACCGCTTCGAGTTGAAAATGATAGGAGGTAATTAGTCCAATTGAAAGCTATGGTTGAATGTAAGACTTCTTTATTACTTCTATTATCCAGTTGCGCGCACACACACACATATCGTTTTCATTTACTTTCTTCTTTAAGAAGAGTCATTAAATTAATTAAGGATCCGGTTTTTCTTATCTGGGAATAAATAGTAGTCCAGTGGAGATGTCACTATGAAAATTACTCCCTCCGGTCCTAAATATAGGACCTAGATGACTTTTTTGAAAAATCGTAGAAAAAACAAAAAATAAGTTAATTATAAATTGATTTACCTAATTTTTTCTCTTAAACTAGTTTATTTTACCTATAAGCTAATGGATAATCTAAAAAGTTATCAAATATGTCATGATTTAATAACCTATTTCGCAACTTTAATCTCTCCAAAAAAAAAGTTATCTAGGTCTTATATTTAGGACCGGAGGTAGTACCATATTTTTACGATCCAAAATGTATCCTTACGAGTTACTACCATGTAGCAACAGTGGTCTAACCTACTATTCAAATTTTTGGATAGTTTAAATTTGAAATTTTTATTTTTTTAGCATAAATTAACAATAATAATAGAATTACTACATATATATGTATGCACTACTTCCAATTCATATTATAAGTTTTAATGTGTAATGGAAATTATACTACAAGCTAGATGTTTTTATTGATAATTAGATATTACATTAAATACCGATGATGTTAGTAATAAAAATCGTATTGTCTTTTTTATTATAAACTTGTACATGGAATGGAATCCTCTGCTTTGGGGATTCAACGCGAGTATATAATATCTTGCACTATTAATAATATTAGACACACACCAGATAAATTAAATCATATTAATTATAAGGGGTTGTTTTAACTAACTATAATAGCAAGCAATAATTTATTATAGTTGCAAATGATCATTGGCTTTATTTATGAGTTATGCTCAATTATTCCGTCAACATATTATACAACGTCTCAACTCTCAAGTACTAACGAGCTTATTGTATAAGTGTTACAAACATGTATCATATATAATACTACATCCGGTCCTAAATATAAGACCTAGTTGATTTTTTTTGGAGAGGTTAAGGTTGCGAAATAGGTTATTAAATCATGACACATTTGATATATTTTTAGATTATCCATTAGCTTATAGGTAAAATAAATTAGTATAAGGGAAAAAATTAGGTAAATCAATTTATAATTAATTTATTTTGCTTTTTTAGGATTTTTCAAAAAATTCAACTATGTCTTATATTTAGGAACGGAGGGAGTATGAATTATTTGTGCATCCATGTTCACGAATTTCGTTTATTTTTATGAAACTCGCTGAGTCAAAAGAAGCATACAATTATGTTGATATTATTCTGATGATAAAAAAATATGTTGATATTATTTAATTAGCACGTGCATTGTTTATGAACATATGGATCGATTCTTGTCCAGGTGTATAAATATGAATCACATTCACAACCACTCATTTTCCAAATAAGCATATAAATTTCATTTCATTCTGTGAAAATTGATCGAGGACATGATTACATATAGCTAGCTAGTACGTGGGGGATATAATCTAAAATCTAATTATTATTATTATTATTATTAATTGTATTATTATTATAGATTTGATAATATTATGTTGATATTTATATCATAAAAAAATGAGACTTCCGACTTGAGCGTTCAAATAAATGAGCTCCCCTAGCTATTTATTCGAAATTTCACAACGAACAACTATATATGTAATTATATTTTATATTTATGCAACTGTAACTAATTTTAAATTTGTGATCAAGACTAGATTGGGATAAAAACATGAACAACAGTGATTAAATTGAATATTTATTATCAAGCTTGGAGTTATATACTCATCCCGAGTGGCAGTTGAAAATCAGTTTTCTAACACTTATATTTTAAAATCTCTTTTGATAAAGTATATAGATATTGCATCATATATCAACGATCCAACTATAGCAAAGTTGAAAGATAAAATAAGGGGTAAATGTGTAATATTTAACAATGTGTTGCTACAATAGCATCTAGTACAAATATGTTTTTCTTTATTATTCTAAAGGTATTACCACCCGCTTGTGTCAACACCAACTCTCGCTGATCTAAAGTCCCATGTAAGGGGCATACAACTATCCGGTTTAATTTGTGAGTTTGCTCCATTCAATAGATCGAGTTAGGGATATTCCCAACCACTTGCTTAAATGATGAAAGTGTTTATCGCTCACGCCAACCTATCATATTGATACAAATATGTTTTAAAGGGTGATAATATACTAATAAACTTTTATAATAGATCAAAACAACTAACTCTGTAATTTCCTCAAACGTCCATTAATAATTTTTCAACCCATCCACCTTGCATTTACGTAATTTGACAAACTTTTAAGAAAAATAAACGGTATTAATTGTTTTATGCTTTGTTTTAAAAGTGGATTCATACATTAGCGCCTTTCAAAACATTTATTAGTAATTTAGCACTCTTCAAAGAATATTTGTGCAAAATGTGTTTGCGGCAACTCTTCTTCAATGGTGAAATTATTGCACATTTACCCTATAATACAACAATAATACAAATTCATTCAACTTTAACAAATTTTAATTAGAGTGTTATATATATATATATATATATATATATATATATATATATAGATTATATAAAATTAATGTTAATCTATATCATATGATTTCATTATTTATAAATATAAGTACTTTTTAGACTCGATTACAAATGCAGTTTAGTTTAGTTAAGTACTACAACTCCGACTAGTCTTATAAAACTTATTAATCTAACTTAATTAGATTAAGAATATTAATTGTTAACTCAGTTTAAATCACATAATAAATATTACTGATACACTCTTATTAACTTCGTTAATCTCATCTTCACTCACATGATAATTCAGGGGAAATTAAGAGAAGTTAGGAGGATGTTCATATTTCAGATCAAGCTCATCACCTCCCCATCTATACCTCTATATTTAGCACTAGCGAAAGTAGCATAATAAAGAAAGTTCAAATACACCCAAAGTTCAATAATAAAGCAATTATAGGAAAAATCTTCGAGAATTAAATCTTCCACCCCTTAATAAATTATTAAAATTAACCTTTAATTTTCGAAAACAAATTGTAGCATATTAAGATATTCCTTGTGTTATAATCAAATGATTACAAAATCCATTATTTATATGAAAATATGCCAATTATATATGCATCATAAATGTTTGCATCTCATAAAGTATACCACGTCGAACCAAAATCGTGGAGTTAATACTGTGTGTGGGTGTGTGAGAGAGACTGGGACATTATGTACCAAAACAAAATAACATTGCTAAACATTATTATTATAAACTTCCTTGTGAGTATGAACAATTTTTTTTCAGTGATCACATGCAATTCATTTATATCTTTATATACATGTAATTGTCACAGGAGTTGCAAGTGTAAAAGATATATATGTTGTAGTTGTAGTTGTAGTAGTTGATACGGGTTAATTATGGCAAAAGAATAATCTAAAAAATACTAAAGAATTGACATTGGAGTGTGAAGGTTTTTGAAGGTATTCTCCCTCGATTTTTGGCAACAAATATGAATTCTATATTTTGGAACGGATGGAATACTAAACCTCAATATTAGACTAAATAAACTTTTAAAGATATCAAAAAAGTTTAATAAAGTACCATGGCCAAGTAATATCTTGGATTTAGAAATTCAAAATCTATTCTTCTCTTTTTTTATAACCAAAAGCTATTCTTCTATGGGGTAATTAATTACAGGTCCCCCACAAGGGAGTTAATACTGGAAAAGTGGAGTGGGGGGCTGGAGTGGGGGTGGAGGGAAGGTGGGGACTTTTCCAGTATTAACTCCCTTGTGGGGACCTGTAATTAAATTTCCCTTCTTCTATTATCTCCTTTTAGCTGTTTTTTTAAGGTGAATGAAGGTTTTTTGTTTCTTGAAAAAGAACAATAAGAAGGAACAGTAAAATGGCAGGTTGTGTAGTGTACGGCGGGAGACAAAAATGTTGGGAAGTGAGGGAATTATTAAGGGAAAGAGGCACAGACATTATTATTGGAGAAAGACTGTTCCTTCTCTATGATTATTTTCTCTGTTTGTTTGTTTGCAAAACAAGTCACTGAAATAGAGCCCTTGAGTGGCCCCACTCTCCCTCACCCTCTCGTGTCCCTCACGCGCTTCTTTCTCTATCTAGACTTTAGGACCACCATTATCATCATCCACTTTGGACCATAATCTTTGTCATCTTCTCACCCACTTCATGTGTTACCCACTCTATCTGTGTTTGTTATTGCCAGGAGCTACCCACTATTTCATTTCACCTCTTCATGTTATGATTTCTTTCCCCCATTATTCACCTCTTTCCCATTCTACATTCATGCTCTTTCCTTTGCTCATTACACCTCCCTCTTAAAGTTCAACATTTATGACTTTGTTCCTTCTTATACAATACAAGACACTATTTGCACAGTTATTAGAATATTCGGTGACCTTTTCTTTCATTTACCACAACATTACTTTCTCTCTTTTACCTTTTCTGTTATACTCTTGTCTATTGTATTATCATAAATTTTTCTATCTTAAATAACCCATCATAAATAATGATAAACTTAACGGTATATTGGAAATATCTACCATTCTAACTACTATTCCCTTCAGTTTTAAATATGAGAGCTCAAATTTTTTATGATATTGTCTAGTGTTATAAAATTTTGTCTATTGTCATATATAGAATTATAGTTGATGATTTTCATTCTCATTTCACATCATTATTTTGTTACTTAACATTATCTTTCGAACTCATTTATATCATTTCTCTTTCTTGCACTTCTCATGATAATGAGGTAAGCTTGAAAAATAAGAATTGTTTTAAAATTATTTATCATATTTATGATAAAACATCTTTGAACTATAAATTATGACGGAGAACTTACTACTTCAGGTTGCGTGATTTTGTTTTTGAATTCTTATACATAACAATGGAGGGTATAAGCCATTTCAAGAAATATATGTTAGTTAATAGTACAAGGACTAGAAACGATATTATTACTACTCCCTATTTACTAATTTTGTTTCCTATTTAAATGTCCATCATCATATTTTCTCTCGTTTTCAAAACTTATTGTATAGGTGTAAAGTGAAAAAGTTTTAACAATTTAAAACATATTAAATGAATTAAATTACTAAAAGTTTTGATTATATATTTATGCATGTTAAAACACGAGACGTCATATTTAAATGACCAAATTCTCTTCCACGCTAAGATTAGCACATGTTGTATATAACATTCATTTCTATATGTTTTCTCTCTGTTTTAAATAATCATGAAAACATAGTACTATAATATAGGAGAATTGTTATATGGTCATTGTTTGCAAATAATAGTAAACTTGTTTATAAAGAAAGTGATCCGCAATTTTGCTTTTGCCAAAAGCATATTATATATGTTGAAAATAAAGCGAGAGAGATTTGCGTGGGCAAACCCTCAAAAGTGGGCGATGAGTAAAAAGTTTTAAAGTTCGTTGTATTATTTATAAATGGAAGTATTCCTTAAAAACAAGCTTGAAACTGAAGCAAAAATGACTTCAGTAGGGTTGGTCCATGCATGATCCATGCGGGTATAGGAAAAACCAAGAAGAACTAGAAGAATGATGAAGCATCAAGAATCAATAATTAAGAAAATGCGATCTTAGTAAAAAAATCTCAAAGTGTAAACAAGAAATACGCTTTCCTAATTGAGCAGGCAATCAGCACGCATGCATTTCTCTATATCTTTTTTTTCTTTTCCCAAAACAAAAATCACAACCCCATAATTATCATAATTTCATTATGCTTCCATTGACGCTTCACAATAGCATCACCCCATCTTTGGACACATTCATATATAGCTAGTAGTATCTTGTGTGATAAAGAGAAAATATTTGTTGTTTGTTGTCCTATATTTATTATAATAACTTGTGTCGTTAATTGTTTTACATGGATATAATATATAATTTTCTGCTTCTTTATTATTGTTTGGATTATTATTAAACTTCCAACTCCATCATTGTTTAATGTAAAATATCTACCTGATAATCTTTGTTGGCAAAAAAAAAAAAAGATTATCAAGGTAAAGATTTTACAGTAAATAATGATAGAGTTAGAGATTTAATAATCAAATTCAAGTTAAGGAAAAAGTTTATTAAACATGATTTAATTTTTTCTTTATTTTCATACAATATATTTATAATGATTTATATTTAGGTATAAATAATCACCAATTGAATTATGTTACAATGCATCTTCAAGTACCTCCTCGGAATTAATGAAATATTATTAAAATTAAAAATAAATTCATATCAGTATTTAAAACCATAAGTTACTTATTGAAATTAAAAATGAAAAGGAAAATTGCATATACATTTTTAGATACGAATACAAAGTGTCAACGAGTCAACAAATAACATAAAACGATAAGCAGCTAGGTTGTTTTATTCAACTTAATTTAATGTGAAGTCATAATATATAGCTTGACTCAATTTTTATATATACAACTCTAATTATAAACTACTAGTGCAGTAACACGAACGTTGCTATGGTCATATGATAGTGCAACCTAATTATTATCTCATATCATACATAGTGAAGTTTTTAATTTCATTAATACGTGTAGTGATTGATAGAAAACAAACCGACCACTCTGAGATGAAAGGGACCAAAAACTATAGACAGGGAAGTTCTGAGTCAGACAAATAAAGAGGTGTGAATTATCTTTTTTTTATTGGTCGAAACTCGAAAGAGAGGTATGAATTATCAGTCTATATATGTAAACTATTTTTGATATAGTTACCAAATTAAAGATGCATTTGATATCATTTACTAGTTATTTTTTTATGATTAGCTGTTGATGGTTTATCAGTAACTATAAAACTAGGGTCCAAGGCGAACAATTTAAATTATTGACTTATTTTATATTGATTTCAACTTTCAAGTACACTATATTTATGTCATTAACGACACAAACGCATGCATAAAAAATAGTTTATTTGAAGATTTTAATTACTATTTTGAGACTAGTTCTCATAGAGTATCTATTTGGAGTTTAGTAGATATTCTGAATTAAGAAGCTAAATGTCAGTTATTAGTTGAATATACTATTGAACCTACCATTACTCCTGAGAAAGTAATTATTAGTAGCATATTTTAATCAATATTTAATTTTATATGCATTTTTACGTCTATATCGGATTTTGGTACTTGGGTGTATGTTTGTGCTAAAAGGATACTTAAGAATTATAAAAAATAACATCGCTATTCATTTAAAAAAGATATATCATTTACTAATTAATAAAATAACATCATTTACTAATTATCAGAGTACTTAATAGTATTGTTTGGTAAAAAAAGAGTATTTCCAAATAAAAAAAGAGTATTTAATAGTATTCATCGAAACAAAGAGTATTTAATAGTATTAATTTTCAATAACAAATTTGGTGTTTCTTTATCCTGTATATTTTTGTTGTATTACTTTCTTATTTCGGATTTGGATCCCAATCTTAATTGAGGCATTTTAAACATTAGATCAATATATATCCAGTGACGTTGGGTTGAAAGTTACAAATCCATTTATATTTTTTAAATATAAAAAGAGCCTCGACCTCTCTACAAGGTTAAATTAAATTATGATGTGAAGTTCAATATATATTACATGATTGAGAATTGAGACAAGATTTGTTAGAATGTTAAATTTTGATGATAATTAATAGAGATCATAGACAATGCAATCATTAAGTAATCACTAGTATAAGGCTAAGACATAGTAATCACAAGACATAGCAATCAGGCTAAGACATAGCAATCGGAAGATATAGCAATCAGGCTAAGACATAGCAATCACAAGACATAGCAATCAGACTAAGACATAGCAATCACTAGAAAGTGCGATCATGATTAACTTAGAATCACTTAGCAAAAGCGATCATGAAATAATAAGAAATATTTTTCTAAGTTAAAATAATGATCGGAACATCAATCAGAGCAGCCTAAGCAAAACTAAACTAAGAAGGTTAGATCACGAAGTGATCTGAACTACAATCAAGTAGTGATCGCAGTGTCGAGTGATTAATATTGTTATGCATTTAAGATGTGATCTAAGTGTGCAGTAAGTGATTGAAGCAAGTGAGATCAATGCCTGATCGGAGCGTCGAGTAAAAAGCAAATCAAGTACAAAAGTACATTGTCATGTTCAGAATGCTTTTCAGAAGACGTTAGACTCATTCCTTTGGCATATATGCACTCAAGGCAACTTCTCTCCTAAAAGAAGGAATTTTTGTTGATATAAATTGAAGCTGCATTTAATGTTCATCCTCTTCTTCAAGCAACATGAGAGGAACCAAGTACCAAGTATTAATTGAGCTCAACGGATACAAGTCTTCTTCACTTTGAGTCAAACGGGTATATCCTCCAATGAAGACTATAAATAGCCAAGAGGAATTTATTGCACTTCACCGAAAATATTCAATTCTGCACCTACTCTCTGTCAAGGCATTCAAGTTTTCTTGCGATCACAAAAAGCTTAAGTGTTTAACATTATTTGTTCATCTTGTAAACTATACTCTGTTTTTAAATCCTCTTCTGTTCTGAGGTTGTTCTGAAGTTTGGAGCTTTAGAACAGAGATGTTACCTTACGAGTGTGAGAGAGTGTCTTACACTGTGAAGGTGAGTGTGAGAGAGTGTCTTACACTGTGAAGGTTCTCAGGTGAACCCGTTTGTAAAACCTAAAATTAGTGGAACCCAACGAGTTGTTGGTGAACTGGACATAGGCAAGAGTTTGGCCGAACCAGTATAAACTGTTTTATGTTTTATTTTTAGTTGATTAAGTTTTAGTTGAATCACAATTCACCCCTCCTCTTGTGCATCCTCGCTTTCAACATTGAGGAAGTTCACTTGAGTAATCTAGAACCTTTTGTTAACTTATTCTTTCTTCTCTTTCATTCATTTAGCGAGAAACAAATCATAATTTTTTTTGTAAAAAGTTTCATGCTGACAATACTTCTGTAAGTACTCGTTTGTTTTCTTATAAATACTTATAAATGTATTTATCGACTTTTCAAACTAGGTTATTTAAGCTATAAACTAACATAATAGTACTTAAAATACTATATAATTGAGTGCCTCACTTCGATTATTTATTCTTCATAAAAAGGTAATCATATCACATATTTATAAATGTAATAATATATTTTTTATATTTTATCTTTGAAAATTTTGCTGTGAAAACTATGTTAGAATAATTTACTAATGAACTTGTAAAGTTGTAATATATCATCCATGCGACCGAAATAAAAAGAAAGAACTTGTATTACATTGACATAAAAGCAGTTTTGGAAAAAAAAAAAAAAAGAGCTCAGATCAAAGAGCCCTGATAAAAAAAGGCTAGTTTTTTTTTAAAAAAAAAGCAGTTTTGGAAAGCCCAGATCAAAGAGCCCATTTGTAGCATCTTAATTGGGCTTCACCATATAAAACTTCACTCTTCGTCTTTCTTAAATAACCAGAACCAAAACGATGTCACAATTTTTATTTTTTAAACTAAACTAGATCTTAAACTCATGTATATTTACCAACTTTATTTCAGAAAAAATGACAGTTACCAGTTTACAATAAAATATCAAAAGTGAATTTAATCTCACAAAATTTTAATAACAATTAAGGAGTATGTAATTATATAAATTTCAATGCAGAAAATAATAATAGATAGTCATGCATTTAATTTACTAATCATTGGGATTTCCAATAAATTAATATCATCTACTTCATAGTAATTCTCCCAAAAACATTTATTTTGTTATATTAGAGAAAATATTAAAGAAATTATTTAGGGGTCACAAATGATAATATAATCATGTAAATATATTGATCTTGTTACTCCTTTTGTTCTATATATTTATTGTACTTAGCTTATTTGCGAAGAAGAACTTGTTTCAAAAAAATAAAACACATTTCTAATTGTTATCTTGCTTTACACAGATTATTTCTATTAATACTCCTCAATCAACAATATAATTGAACAAACAAGATAGAGATTATGAAAATAAAGTTAGATGGATAAAGTATACTTTGGTAACATAATATTATTTTAACACATTTAAATAACATTTTTAATCTAATCAAATTAAGTAATATATATTATATTTAGATAGAGAGAAAGTGTTATTATCTAAATCAAATTTTAAATTTCCATGAGTTTTAAAATTTCAGAAAATCCAGTGATTGAACTTTTTCCCTAAAAAATGCATCCGGTCAAGATGAATTGTCAATTTTCAAAATCTTTTTGGTTTGATTTAATCTCTCAATATTCCTTTCCCATGGTTTCCTATATTCCGTTCCTATATATATGTGTGTGCGTATGACGGCGGCTGCTCGTAAATGTTTAGACAGCGATTAAACAATTCTAACAAAGATACACCAATTATCACGCTACCTTATTTGACAAAAATAAAATTGTCACGCTACCTTAGCTTAGGGAGAGAGTGAGGGGTGGTATGTAATAACTTGATCTTATGGATCTTAATGGAATAATAGATTTTGCAAGTTCAAATATGAAATCTTGAATATAAATATGTATGAATTTTTTTAAAAACATACAGTTGAAAAAGCCAGTTCCGAATGAATGAGCGAGGTAATGCTCGTTTCTGTCTAGAGAGGGAGGATCAAATGGCGTGAAAGGACGACATTGGCATATGAAGAAAATATGAGAAACTAATTGACCTTACCGTTGAAAGTAAAACAAAAACGTTGCCAAGTGGACCTCATCATCCAGAACTCTTCTTCACCAACCTCCATATGCAAAACTCATGGCGCACGCGGTTACGTGTGTGTATGTGTGTGAATTAATTAACCTATGACTTTTGCTTTAGGAATTAATAGGGAGGCCTTGTCTCTGTGCTTTGAAGGTATTATATATATTAGTTGGAAGGCAAAAAAACTGGCATATATTCATACTTATCATCTCCAAAATATATTTTCTAAATTCTATCCTCAAACATTCTCCAATAGCTTATGATTCAAACCGTGACGTATTATTCATCAAAGATTGAGACAGCTAACTATTGGAGTTGTTATTCATTTGGATCATCTAACCACACGCACGCACGCACACCATATATATAATTCATTTTACGTTTTATATTTCCCATCCTGCACTCTTTTTGTTTTCTTTTTCCTTCATTAGAAACTATATCTTAGACTTCAATCTCATAGTTGTGGCTCTAGCTGGCCAATCCCTAAATTACATACATAGAGTACAAATTAAATGTACTTATTGTAGGTTTAAATGGTGTATTTGGAACTTATTTTGATCTTTTTCTCCATATAAAATTAATCAGTTATAGGGTAAATAAAAATTTTGATTTTTGAACTTTCATTTAATTTTGCTTTTAGTTTCAAAATCTGCAGTGATTTTGGTCTTCAATTTTTTAGTTAATTTTCGATTTTAGCCCCCAAAACTTTATAATAGATGATTTTAGTCATTGAGCTTTTGGTCGAATTTTGTCTTGATTCCTATATTTTAAGATTTTTTATAGTTTATGAACCAAGATCAAAATTGATCAATTCTTTGAGAACAAAAATCAACTATTTTATAGTTTAATGATCAAAATTAAAATTAACAAAAAGTTCGATGACTAAAATCACCAATTTTAAAGGTTAATGACCAAAACCAAAATTATTTGAAAGTTCGATGATGACCAAAAGTTGTATTAAACCTCAATTATATTTATATTTACAAATAGTAAGCTGGAACCCTTTGTGCATAGTGTTTGTGTGTGTTTGTGTGTGTCAAGATTTATTCTGTTTTTTTTAGATGCAATGAAAGTATACAGTTGTAATATGCCAAGTCAATTTGAAATAATATGATATAATAAACGAAACCTAATCTTCAATGTAAATAATACGAAAATTTGTGTATTATAATGACAGATACATTACTGATGACTTGAATGCTACTGTAAGTGTGCATGTAATGTCCGTATGTCCTTTCCTCTCTTCTCTTCGGCTGTAGTCTTTGTCTTGTTTTACACTCCAATACGAAAGAATTACACATAATATAATATACCGCTATTAAAAATGTTCTTTTCTTCAACAAAAGTCCATTTGGATGTTACTAATGATTTCTTTTAAATTTAATTGGGAATGACAGTGAAAATAGGAGAGAGATGTGATGATAATTTATAAATATTGAGAGAGGGAAATTTTGAATAAAGGTAGTATTGGAAAATTTCATTAATTTAAGACATATTTAATTATTTAATTAACAATTTTTAATATGTGAGGTTTATATATGATTGACTTATAATATGAAACAGTAACAGAGTGGTATACTCACTGTGTTTAATTTTTTAATAACTTATACTCCCTCCGGTCCTAAATATAAGACATAGATGACTTTTTTAGAAAATCCTTTAAAAAAGCAAAATAAGTTAATTATAAATTGATTTACCTAATTTTTTCCCTTAAACTAGTTTATTTTACCTATAAACTAATGTATAATCTAAAAATATATCAAATATGTCATGATTTAATAGCCTATTTTGCAACCTTAACCTCTCCAAAAAAAAGTCAATTAGGTCTTATATTTAGGACCGGAGGTAGTAGCATGTTTCGGTAGCTTTTTGGAATAAAAAAAACATAAATTAAAAACTTCTTTAGGTTTGAAATTCGGTAACTTTTTAATTTATTCAAATTTAATAAAACACACAATGCTCTATAATCAAAACCAAACTCTACCCACAATAATAAATATATCATAAAAATCATGCATTGTTAATATGAAAGATTAATGGTGTAACTTCGGATTGAAAAATTCATTCTCTCTCCATCTATGGATAGGATGAAAGAAGCCCTAGTCAATATATGCCACATTTTGTGTAAAGAGGGAGGGAGGGAGGGAGAGCTTATAACTTTAAGAAGCAGGGAGACATTAGACACGTAAAGTACTCGGTTTAAGTCGATGAAATTTCAACGAACATTCTTGTGGGCTGTATTAGTTCAAGCCTTTATAATTTAGATATATTTTTCTTTTTTCTTATAGACATTTATATGTAATAATATTCAATTCTTTTATATCCCATATATAATTACTCCCTCCGTTCCTAAATATAGGACCTAGATGACTTTTTTGAAAAATCCTAAAAAAGCAAAAAATAAGTTAATTATAAATTGATTTACCTAATTTTTTCTCTTAAACTAGTTTATTTTACTTATAAGCTAATGGATAATCTAAAAAGATATCAAATATGTCATCATTTAATAACCTATTTCGCAACCTTAATCTTTCCAAAAAAAAGTTATCTAGGTCTTATATTTAGGAACGGAAGGAGTATTAGTTTAATGTCTATTGATATGATTAAAATAATTTTACTTAGAAGACTTTATTACTTCGTTTAGTTTCTCTAGCTATATCAGAGACGAAATCTTTGATTCCATAAAAATGAAGGGGAAGGAGTTGTTAGCAAATGGATTATGAAGTTTCGTATCTTAGTTTTGGTCTTGTACTTGAATTATGAACGACAGTCCAAATTGAATAATTAAGAATTTAAGATAGAAGAAACTTCATTTAACATCCCAGAAACTTCTGACTTTTGACCTTCCTTGCTCTTTCTTCTGTTCCATTATTTTTGCCATACTCACAGTACAGTGACTTTATTTTTGCCATCACAGTGACTTCATCATTTTTTTTAAAATTTTAAATAGTAATTATTAGTATATGGTTTTCCTAATGATAAAAAGCTCCACTATAAAGACCATTAACGAGCACTACAAGAAAAAACATATCATGTTGTTACAAAATTTCATTCTCAAAATATATAAAAGCTTATTCTTATTATTATTATAAACAAAACTTGTCATTTTCATTTTGATTTTATTTGGTTATTTAATAATGTCTAATAGCGTTAGTATTTACGAAATATAAATATATAATTTCTGTCTACACCAAGTTTTATTTTTGACCTACCGGGCAAAGGTTTCCTTGCAGAAGAATATATGATTGATATTTATATAGTAAATTTTCGAACGATCAATAATATGTTAAAGCCACATGTAACGATTATTTTTTTCGGGCATTTGTTTATGCAAAGGCATTATTTAATCATTTGATTCCACACATAAGTCGGGAGAAACATCATAAGGCTAGAAAAAAGGATGCCAAAAGCTTCAAGTGGACAATTCAACCTAATCAACTTTGGATTATATGCATAATGCCATCATTTTGGCGAGGAGCATATGCAAAAAATGATTAATTAAATACTTTTGATGACAAGTCTTGCACAGATGAAGTGAATGATTAAGAATTGATATTTTTCGGCCACCTTACTTCAAAACAACATCTAAATCGACGAACCCCTTTTAATACTCCCTCCGTTCCTAAATATAAAACTTAGATAACTTTTTTTTTAAAGATTAAGGTTGCGAAATAGGTTATTAAATCATGATATATTTGATATAATTTTAGATTATCCATTAGCTTATAGGTAAAATAAACTAGTTTAAGAGAAAAAATTAGGTAAATCAATTTATAATTAACTTATTTTTTGCTTTTTTAGGATTTTTCAAAAAAGTCATCTAGGTCCTATATATAGGAACGGAGGGAGTATTAAAATTTGAAAGAACAAATCTGCGGTCTTATTATATTGACCAACAAAATATATCAAACATATAAGGGGACGGAGCAGCCTCTCAATTCTTGTTCTAAATGCTCTAAATTCAACTAATTAACCAAATCAGAAAACTTAGAGTACAAAAGCTTTTATTAGATACAAGCAACCATAATTAATCATGAATGCAGATATAATTAATACAGTACCAGTTAAATATTATTCAATTGAATAAATTATTGGCAACTATGCCAAGCACAATGAAATAAGTGGGAGAACTATATTTCAAGCTAACTATTAAATTGGAAAGTCTAAAAATACAAGACTTTTACTTCATTAGAACTTCCACTCTAAGAAAATTTTGCTAGTTACATTTGCGTTTTATTTAGAGTCACTTCCTAGTTGAGAAGGCTTAATGTGGAAGGTTTTGATAAAAATAGATAATCGGTAAGAGACCAAATGAAGTGTTGTAGAGCATAAAACCGCCAGGTGTAACGAGTTCCACATCAAAAGGCTTTCTCAAAGAATGAACTTTATTCTGAAGTCTTGAACTTCTCTAAAGCTAGATACTATAATCTACTAAAACAGTACAGTCTAGTTTAATTCCAGAGGATTAGCTCAATGGTTAAAGCTTAATTTGTACTCTTGAATGATTCTTTTAAGATTTAATCTCATCAATTGATGTACAAATTATTGACGTTACCTTAAATTCTACTGATAATGAATAAATAATACTTCATCACCAATAGTGTGTGTGTTTATATCTTATATATTTTATAATCGCAATAATTTTTTTCATAATCAATGATAACAGTAGGCTATAAATCTGTCTTTTTTTAATAAAAACTTGCCCATAAAAAAATGTGAGAGAATTCTTTTCAACTGAAAAAAAAGTGATAGTAATCGAACAAACAAGGGGTTCAATATTGTGTGCTAAGAAGATAAACTTGTGCCTTTTGTTTTGTAGTTTGCACATAGCTTTCAATGGTCTTCGTGTGGGTTTTGCCTTGAAAGATATAATATGGTCAATAAATTACTGCTACAGCCTACACATATAGCTGTGATCCAATAACCCAATAATCTATCCATCTATATATCACGCCACGTCATCATATCCTTCACTATATTAAACCCCACAATACCTTCCTCTATCTCTCACCTTCAGTTAGCTTCAATCCCACTCACACATAAACACATACCTAACCTCATCAACTTTCTCTCTTCTTGTCTTTATCTCCCTTCACAAGAACAAGAACAAAAAATGGAGGGTCTAATTCCATTTGTATACAAGGCTATAGTACAATACAAGAGTGGCAAAGAAGGGGCATTTGGGTCATTTTTCAGTGAGTCACCGTCATATTCTTACATGAGACTTTCCTCCGGAGGCGACTCAGGTAGGTTTCAGACTTCTGATTATGTTTCTTCTTCTGCAACTCATCAAGTCATGCCTTCATCTTCATCTTATGGGGTTCAGTCTTCTCCACGACGTCGTTTGAATCCTCGTCGAGCTTCTACAACAAAAACTGCGTAATGAATTTCCAAAATGATGATAACGTACTGCATATAAACAAAGGTTTAAGTGTTGTTCATCTAAGGTCTTATCTTTCTTAAATTGTGGTGAAAATGTAAATATTATGGGTTTATGGGGGGTCTCTGTGAATTTCTTTTGGTGTGTTGACAAAAGTGTACGCGTTTCCATGGCCAAAGGGTCTATAAAAACTCAAATTAAAGTAAGAGAATTTGGGTTATGGTTTGATAAGTAAATGTGCTTGTTTTCATGTCCGAAGTGGGCATGAAAACTACTAGAAATGTAACTTTGTTCAATAGTTTGTATGAAAATAAATAAATATTCATTCGTTGTTTATGTTATGTTTATTGATTATGTTATTATATATATTCGTACTTCAATTCATCCCTTTTAATCGTAAATAAAGGCTAGGCGTGGTTGGGGTTAATTGATTTATTAGAATTATAAAACTATGAGCTCATATCCCAGTTGGCCGGTGATGTACAAGTGTTTCCGTAATCATACATTGATTTTGCATTGGGGATCCTAAGCAAAAGATTTAGTATTATAGAAATTTAATTTTGACTCTACAAATTAAGAAATGAAAGATATAATAGTTTAATTTGTAATTTAAATTGTATTTGATGCTGGATTGATTTATATTAAAAATGCATACTATAAAATCACGAAGAACATAAATAGAAGACAAATGGAACAGTAATAGGCCCCCAAGTGGCGGCCATATTAGTCATGTTATAGACTAATACATTTTTTCTGTCTTCTTATTATACAATATTCTATGTCTTGTTTTATCTGAATTGGATGACTCAATGTAAATTGCGTACTGATTTCAACAAAATCTAATCTTTATCGCTAAGGTTTGTGATGAATTTAGGGTAAGAAAATATTATTCTTACAAAAAAGAGAAGTATTGCAAGATTTTGTGCGGATTCTAGTAATAGTGGGTTTTTATCCAAAAAAAAGTAGTGGGCAAAAATAGAAAAAAGTTACTGTATTACAAGATATGCATTAATCGAAAACTAATCAATAGCGATAGAATGTTTTAAATTTTGAATGGGAAAGATGATGATTATTTTTTCCCCAAAGAAAGATGATGATTCAATGTTCGTTGCGGCATGAGCTTTCAAAGAAATTCAATCTTGCAAGAAACCATCCATTTTATATTTATACTCAGAGAAATGAAAGATATTGTGAAAGTGAAGAAAATTCAATAGGAAGGCGTTCAATTTCTCTATTTGGTTGGGTGGAGTGGGAGAGGTCGGCTACAATAAAATAATAATTGTTTCACCAAATGATCGATTAGCTGACGTCGTTCATCTTTCAACGATATTTTATTCAAGACTTGTGCGTTTAATCATACTTTTACAAACGAAACATTCAAATGTACCACGAAATAATTTGTACACTTTGAGTAGACGAATGATGTAATGTACAGTATTTAAAAGCTAATTATATGTCAGAATAAACTTCAGAATGATGGACCAAATGAATGTTTTCGTAGATAAACGTTTTATATATAGCAACTTCTCTCCGATGGTATATAGTTCAAAATATGTTTTAATTAGAATAAACTAATTCTTTGCTACGAAAAATTATTAGGATAATAAACTCATTTATTTGCGCAAAATTTAAAATATATAGAAACGTTTTTTCTTTATGATATGTGTATCATTCGTTATATTATAGCCAGTGCCTTTATTTAATTAGTTCAATCACACAAATCTCCTCCTTTTATTTTGATTGCTAGTTCACCCCAAATTTTAAATCTCTATAACTTCCTCTGAACATATTAGTATATTTGGGAAAATTAATATTCAAGAATTTTGATCAAAACGGCTTTAGATGACATTTAGTTTCTTTTTTTGGGGAAAAATGACTTTCATGTAACGTGTAGCTAAAAATAAATCTCGCTGATTCTTATACTTTCATATAGTATATTTCCAACGGTTGTAATCATAAAATTATTTTAACTTTTTAGAAAAAATTAAGGATGCAAAATTAATCTCTTTTAAAGGTCAGGTCTTTGATATAATTTTGTCATCTAAATTGTTATCTTAACTTCCATAAAAAATTTAAATGAGTCTTATATTTTCAAAACAAAAGAATATATAGGTTAAGGTCAATTTTTGTCCCTAGATAAACCAAAAGAGCTAACTTGAGGAATATTTTTTGCCTATATAAAACATCACCTAGCTAGCTAGGTTTGAAAAGTTATCTTTGACTATTAAATTCTCCTTTTTACTTAATTTTATTGATGTAACTCTATCTCCTTATAATATAATCATTTCAATATCTGTCTCCTTAAAATATAATCATTTCAAATCTACTTTTGTTCAACAAGTAGCAATCAAGAAGATAAGTGTTTTGCCTAAAATTATCCAAATTGTACAAATTTAATTTATCTAAACGCTATTCAAAACTAATTTCGATCATTAAATGATGAGTTAAATATCATCTGACCAACAAACTATTTCGAAAGGATCAAATTGGCCGATAAACAATAAAATGGCTCATTTTGACCAAAGAATAGTAAAAATGGTTCATTTTAGCCAATAGAGCATTGGAAAATACTAGAATGCCCTATTAGACGTGGACCCACACCTTTAAAATAAATGTTTTTTGTATTTTAAAATGGGCATTTTAGTATTTTTCCAATGCTCTATTGATCAAAATGAACCATTTTTATTGTTCTTTTGCCAGAATGAGCCCTTTTATTGTTCATTGGCCAATTTGACTCTTTTAAAATAGTTTAATTTATTGGCTAGAATGATATTTAACCCTTACATGCTATGTTACACTCCATATTTCACTTAATAATACATCTCATTCCTTACCCCTTCACCACAAGTCATGTAAATTATATCTAGAAAAATTAAAAGAAAAAAGGCATATATCACATTGTTTATGCCCCTCTCTCTCTCCATACAGACGGGCTTCATTATCAAAGTATGGAATTATGCCAAAACTGATAATTTTTTGTTTAAAAAATAATATAAGTGAAGTAAAGAGTTTAATTATGTGGGTGAAATTGCTACAGTTTGTACACTTTTGAGGCAAAAATATAATGCTCCTCAAGTTATTTTCGAGTCATTGCTTTTTTGCAGTAATCTTGAGGGAATAAAGAACCTTAATAATTTTTCATACATTGATGACGAAAATATATTTACATTTTAAATTATGGGAATAGTGATAATTTTATTCATATTTTGGCAAGGAACTTTATTCTGGATAAAAGCTTGAAACATCATTATTAGCTTTCCGGTAACAATTCATTCAACTCAACACGAGTGAATCATTAATATTTGTACAAAGGTCGCATTGCAAGTATAGTCTTATATAATACTTTTTTCCATTATGTATACTCGTTTCTATTTGACTTCTAATCCAGTACAATAAAAATTTTAAGATCTAAATTCAAAATTGTTAATACCTTGTAATATGAAATAATAATATGTAATGCTCCATTATGTCCTTAATATAAAACCAATTTGATTACATTGAAGAGATTAAGGAAGTAAGATACATAACTTTTAAGTATTCACATTGATCATTTTTCTCTAACTAATTTATCTTATTTATAAATTATTATATAACCTTATAAAATGCAACCTAACTGATATACTCCCTCCGGTCCTAAATATAGGACCTAGATAACTTTCTTTGGGAATATTAAGGAAGACTTAATTTTAGATGTCTTTCCAATAATAACCCTTCTTAATTAGTTTAGTTACTTAGTAGTCATTTCTCCCCCACCAAAGGAGTTGTTAAGAAGAAGGGTAATTTAGGAAAAAGATGACCAAAAGTGTATCTAGGTCTTATATTTAGGACCAAAATGAAGTCTCTTTCTAGGTCCTATATTTAGGACCGGAGGGAGTATAATATAATACCACATCTCAAAAATATAATAATATATGATATATGCTATCATTAAGAATTTTATTTAATTTGGTTCGCCAATCTCCTCGTCTTAGTTAAATACTCAATATCATAATAAAGAAAAAGGAGTAATAATTTCTACTTTTTCCTATAAATAAATACTGTTTAAGTTACAATATTTACATTATTCTTGGTGAATGCTTTGTAACGCATTTCTCACCTCCTATTTTTCGTAATCATTAATTACCTCCCGAAGCTTAATGCACAAGTTTATCTTTTAGTGTTTTCAGAAAGTGCCGCCAAGTCACATCCCAACTTGAGGTAAAAAAAAAACCTTGCTTTATCTTGACCCTCAATCACGTTCACTTTCAGCCTAAAACGAAAGTTCATATGATGTTACATAACAAGAAAGCAAATCTTTTATAAGAATCGAAGAATGTCATATAGTTCTTTTTTTAATAACTAGAATGTGATATAGTTCTAAAGGTAAAAACTATAAATGTACAGTGTTTGTGTTTATTAGAATCGGAAGTAAGTGAAATGGAAAAATTGTACTGTAGCAAAAGCCAACATTTTGATGTTCTTTTGTCATTTATATTTCTAATTTTACAAAAGAGATGATCAACTCAAAGTTTTCTAGGGCCAAAGATCAACTTATAAAGTTTATAATCTATAGAGAATACAAATTTTGCATTTACTTAAAAACAACACAATGACTATTCTTTTATTAACTCTATGAATTATATTTTTATTAAGACTTTAAAATGTGATAATCAATGCTCCCTATTGTCTTTAAGATATGATCCACTTGACTAATTTAAATAGAATAATGAACCTAAATAAATTATTTAATTATAGTATATATTTTTGGGACTAGAACTTAATTATAGTTCTAATAAAAAAAAAGAACTTAATTATAGTATTTGCTATTTGGTATCCTTGAAATATACTTATGTGTATTATTAAATAATATATCAGTTCAATTTTTATTAAGGAAAAAATAAGTATAGATATTTTAAAAAATCACGTGTCCTAAATTCAATACATTAATCAACCCTATTTTATACTATACTCATTTGGGGATTTTTAAGTAACTTGATGTAAATGAAATTTAAATTCGCACACACTCTGATATCAAACGTTATAAATGATATCAAACATTATAAATGAAATGCAAACTGTTAAGCGAAAAACTTCAAATGGTATCAAACACGATTTCAATTCCTATATTACCACATGTATTTCAATGAAAATAAAAACGGTTCGTGCGTCGCACGAGTTAAAAATCTTGTTTCACTCAAAATACAAGCACTATCAATGCACTAACCACCAATTACAATAACACTTGCCCAGGCAACTGATCTCCATCTCCTTCTTTGCCACAACAATCTGACACATGAGAGACATCCTTCTTTGCCACAATCTGACACATGAGAGACAATAACTTTTGAGAATAAACTTCACTAGCAGTTTTGATTGATGGATCATTGAACCTATTTTGTAGTTTCTGAGCGTCATCTTTCCTTTCAGTGTTGACATTCTTCAAACTCTTTTCCCCATGTTTCATCACCAATCTTTGTAAAATCTGAACCCTTTCCATCAAAATGTTGATGGAAGTTAAATCCCTTCCCACAACACCACCAGACAATCAAGTGATGATGATTGTGATGATTTGTAGCTTCTTTCCTCAAATAACATATAGCTTGTGGCGTAGGGATGAAGGAATCTAGATACTCCTTAATCAGTTTTTCCATGGCGTCCATGGCGGAGGGGGAGGTGGAGGCTATGCATAAGAGAGCAGAGAGAGAGAGAGAGTTTTTGGACGAGAGAGAGAGAGTTTAGGAGGATGTTTTAGGGGTATTAGTGTGCTTTTCCTTTTTGCATATGATCTGCTACAGTGCTACCACAGCCCATATCACCATATTCCCTAAGTATATACTACAAACTAGCCTTATTATCCTACACCATCATTGTGCAATTGGGTGGTCCCTGGCCTACACATTACCCATAGTTGATGTTGCATTTTGAATTTTAATTATTTTTTTATATTCAACATTACAATCCCAACCAAAGAATTATTCATTTCTCAAATGGCAAATCACAATTTTTCTATTGATTCACAATTTCCCCAATTTTTCCCTTATTCACAATTTGTTTGTACTCCCTCGTTTTTTATATAAAGTCCTCTTCATCATGTTGTTAGATATTAAGAAGTCAAACAAAACAATCTAATGACAAAAGTTTATGTGCACTTTCCAAATTTTGCTAATATATATAAAACCCATCCATTTGATTTAATCAAGTTCATCTTGGCCAATTTGAAACAAAATAAGGTCTTGCGTGTGTCTCTCCAGTTGTTTTCGTCATTTCGACCCCTTTAGGTATAGTTAAATTAAAGACTATGATTCACGGTAATTACAACCTTAAATAGACCAAACGTTCAAATCATCTTTCTTAATTTAAAATAAGTAAATGGTTAATTATGATTATTTGCGCTGGAAAGATTAGAACAAATTTCACGTGGTTATTATAGTTAAAAGAAGCAAGAAATTAAAGGATGAAGACAACAACAGAGGAAGAAGAAAGTAGATGGATGCATGATTCGGAAATCTAATTTTGATTCAAAAATCAAAATGTGGACGCTTTTTGAACGATAATAGCAATGACTTGGCCAAATAATATATATTTTGATAGTTTTCTTTCCTTGAATTTAATTTGATTTGAGTGAGAAGGTAGATCGAAGGAATACCTTCATACCTAAAATGTATGCCAACAAGAATGTTAGCATTCATTCATTATTTAGGTGTCCATTAATAAATTAGAGCTATCAAGTAGCAATGCAATGTGTCCTGATTGTGAGATTAATATATTTATACAATTAATAGTTCTATTAATGGGCAAAAGCACTACAATAATGGGCATAACAATGTCTAATTATATGAGATTTCATTAATAAAAAATTTGACACATGAGTTCACGAGGTTTGATAAATTAGTGAATTAGTGCATTTAAATTCTCCAACATCTTTAGTGAGATAGGATGACTATTGCAAGTCATTCCCAAAGAGTATCTCCATTATCTCATAAACCTCCCTTCCTTTCCACCTTTTAAAACGAAAATAACAAAAATAAGTAGTTTAAGATTTTTACTCATTCTTACATTTAAGTTCTTTTAGAAGATAACCAACTTTTTATCCGCGTGTTTATATTATATTTTATGTCATTTAGATTATTTAGGAACCAATTAAAGGCTCATAGAGAGAGCAAAAGACTCGAGATGGTACTGTATAGTATAGTCCTTAGTTTATTTTGTATTAAGCCCAAAGGCTTGTGAGATCAAAGGTCAAATAATTTATTTAATTTTATAGGATAGAGGGTGATAAACTCCTTGATATTTTTCACTATTGAAGTGATATTAAATAAAAATTTTTTGAAACTCACGCCTCTTATGCGAGAACTTCATGACAAGAATGTCCCTTGTTACTTTTATTCCGGGAAAGACTAGAAACAGTGTCAATTGAATAAACTTTTCTCCCATTCAAAATCCTAAGTTTTCTACTATGTCGTCCAAGAATGATCCTACTCTATTTTCAGATTTTAAATTTTTTCTCTTCTCGATACAGGATTTGAAAAATAAAGTTATCAAAAGCAACACCGGCCATTTATAAGATAATCTCTTATTTCTTAAATATAAGATCACTTTCATATTTTGATTAGATTAAGAATGTTAATTAGTTAAGTTAGTTATTAACATATGATATTACCAATTTATCTTAACCATAAACCTTTATCCCCACTCTCCCTCTTTTATTTGTTACTATAGATAACAATCATTAGGGTTAATTTGAGAAAAAATTGGGAAATATTAGAAAGTGATCATTTAGGAACAAGTTAAAATGTGAAAGTGAATATTTAGGAACGAAGAGAGTAATTTATAGTACCACTGCGAGTGTCAACTTGATCGAACTTTAAAATATATACTACGTATATTTTACAAATGAAATGGGAAGGCAATTGAACATAAAGTTGAAAGCACAAGTACCATTATGCTCGATCGCAAGTTATCATGGAAGTATGAGAAGTTAGCATTCTCCGATACGAGATGATGTACTGTGCCCATTAACTTAACGACACATGTCTTGTTGAAACTGATGACTCATGTGAAGGTTTTTGGGTTTCACTGAAATTCCACACAAAAACTTAGAGCATAGGAGACAAAAACCTATAAAATAATTAATCTCTTCTGAATTCGAAGTGAGAGAACTTTGGATCCTGTGTGCGGTGTCTAAAATTCTCAAAAGTGGCTGCGGATGAACAAACTTTTTTGTTAATAGAATGTAGTTGATTAAGCTGAGTTGGGTCCATGACTTATCAAGACTATAATATGACTCCAAACTCCGAATACAAAAAATTGTTACAAAAATACTTACATAAATCATTGAAGGATACTCTAACTAGGGGTAAAATCAATAGTCGGTGTAGTGTTTACAAAAATTCTCACTGTTTGAAGGAGGGATATGATGGCCGCCCCTTCACTGTGATGAGGAGGCAAAGGGTAGGTTATTCTGCATCTTCCTTCTACTTCATTCTTTTATTCGGACTTCTCCCATTCAGTCCTTGCAATCCTATAAATAATCCTTCGATTCAATGAACGTAACAATCATCAATACACAATTGTGTTTAATATATCTGATTTAATTTAATTTTTTAGCTAATTTTCAATGAAATGTCATATATTCAATTAAACATCAATGGACTAATATTGTATCTTTAGAATATTTATAGCCTCAAATTAGCACATAAAACCCTACAAATATGAAGTTGTCAATCACTTATACTAATTAAATATTTAAATTGACGACATGATTTGTACTCATGATCTTATAGGTGGTAATGAGTTAGTTCTTTATCAATGTCAACTAGGCTTTATTTTATTACTTAGAAATGAATTATATAATGATTTAGCTGCCTAACAACAACAACAAAGTTTTATATCACTTAGTGGAAATGTTTACTATTGATTACATGCATCGTGACTACCTAAATTGAACGTTAATTATTTTTGTGATAGCAAACCTTTTTCAACCTCTCCTCATATATGGGACATGGAACAACATTTCATGTTTTGAAATGACTAAATCCCTAGCATACATTATTATTTGCGACACATTTATAGTTCATAAACATTGTATTAGTTTACCTTTCGTGCGAAGAAAGCTGTCAAAGCACATGCATGCACATCGTCCTTAGAAGAACGTGATACACTTTGTGAACATCTAAATAAGACACATGCAATGCTTAAAGATGAACATCACTTCTTTGCTAAGTCATATACAAATATAGTCCTTCTCTTGATCCCCCTTGATCATTCAGATCCTTATCAATTTAATTAATTTTGAAACGCCGTAACACATCTCCACAATATCTTCATAGGATTCAGCATTTATTTTCTTTTTCCATTATTCACTATTCCTTACCATGGCATTCTAGACAACCAATCAATCTTTTCAAATATCTCAAAACTCTTGTCCAAATATTGGTTTAAGGTCTCTAAAGAAGCTTT
This sequence comes from Mimosa pudica, assembly GCA_029929735.1. NCBI lineage: Eukaryota > Viridiplantae > Streptophyta > Magnoliopsida > Fabales > Fabaceae > Mimosa > Mimosa pudica. Next base: position 843,057 of record JAKELP010000045.1, read on the forward strand.
GTATAGTATTTTGTTTTATAGTCATAGTCCTGTTAATTCCATCTTTCCATGTAGAAACTAGCCAATTTTCATTCTACTCTTTGATGATCACTAATGGTGCCATATAGGTGTCCTGCTTCAATAACCTTAATCTTCACAATGGCCGTGCTACTATCTTTTCCCTGCCGTGGCACCGGTCACCAGTGCCTTAATTGCGGGTCGAATTCGGTTCCATATCCATTAAGCACCCGACCCGAATGTGGCCATCCTATGTACAATAACATAAAGTGCATAAACAACATCTTGTGGTTTGAAGCCCTAGGTGGATCATCTTACATGATAAAGTCCATCAACCCGGTGACCCGCCGGATAATTATCCGACCCGCGAGTATAGACCCGAGGTCTTGTGTGTCCACGGACTTCCACAGCGACGGCATACACCTGAACAAAGCCCTAGCCTATAAAATCACCAGCAACAACACCATCTTTCTCTACAACTGTACGGACAACATGTTGAAATCAAAATCTCCTATGGATTGTTCACCAAATAGCATGTGTCACAGCTACATTAATAAGGACCATGCAGATGGTGGTGCCACGTGTAGGAACGTGGGGCTATGTTGTAGCTTTAAGACTGTTTTGCCCTTCCCGGAGGACATGGTAAGGGTGCATGGAGGAGAGTGTGGTGCATATATAGGTTTTGTGAATCTCAATGTGGCGGCTCCGGCGGCGGCTATGTGGCCGGAGCCGGGGATAGAGCTTGAGTGGGGGATACCGGAGGAGCCAGTTTGTAAGGGACCGATGGATTGTAAGGAGATATTGAATTCTAAGTGTTTGAAGGACCCTACCAATGCTTTGCTAATGAAGTGTCTTTGCAATGTTGGTTTCAAGTGGGACCCCAGCAATGGTTTGTGTCAACTTAGTCAAAGTCTACCAACGAGTAAGTGTCTTAATTTATTTGTAGTATTTTAGATTTAATAACCTTAAAGGAAAACAGGATGGAAGGTTTGAAAATAAGTTGTTGGTGAAAGTTTTTTAGCTAGACTACGGATGCGTATGTTTTGCCTATATAAAACTATACCATGATGGTCTTTATATCAATAAATTTTTTAAAGGTAGAATAATTCTCTATTTTTTGGTTAAATATAAGGTGTTTCAATAAAGACAGTGTAAATTTAAATTAAGGTGTAATGTAATGTAGAATGAAGTTTATCTATATTTAAAAGCCTGCATTAAAAATTTATTCCAATAATTATGTAAACACCTCTTTATATGCAGAAGTCATAAAATCATGACTTCTTAGTTTACCAAAACAATAAATGACATGTTTGTTGTCAAACAATACAAAATTATGATAGGCGATGATCTGATAGGTGTGATCTGATAGGCGCGATCTGAAAGGCGTGATCTGATAGGTGTGATCTGATAGGCTTGATCTGATAGGGGTAATTTGATAGGCGTGATCTGATAGGGGTGATCTGATAGGGGTGATCTGATAGGCATGATCTGATAGGCGTGATCTGAACTTCCTTGTGTGCCTTCTTTTGGGAGTCACACGTCCTGCAATCACGATCGTTGGCACTGCACAAAATAAGCAACGAACACAGCAATGTAATGTTCTGAGTCGCGTCTTCAGGGATACTGTCCTTTAGAGGTATTCCACGACCACAGGCAAGCTTAGGAAGCGGCTCTCCCCAGGATTAAACAGACCTGTCCTGCAAATGCAAGGAGCTACAAAACAACATAAGAGAATAGCAAACAGTAGATATAATTTTCAGAGGAGGACGAAAAAGCTAAAGAGCTGATACACTTGGACTGATCACAGACGCTGCCTTTTATAGGCGGTAGTACCAAGTGAACGTTGGACGGTGATAATGACACATTAACATTCATTATTTTGCTGTTACAAAATAATGACAGAAGTTTCTTAATGTTAAGAAAATTAATTATCCAAATAAGCACTGACACAAATAAGGCGACACACAATTTTAAAATACAAGGATAATAAAAAACTAAAGACCCAAAATACAAGGTATTCTGGTAAGCCATTTAAATACCCAACTTGTGCCGTGCCGACTCCGTATTTACCACACGCGCGCAGGGGGGAAATCGCCGGATTTCCACTACGTTTGCCTCAACGGTGGCTCAACTTGTGCGCGCGAGACCCATTCCTCCTTTGGCCCTTTAACTTGAGTTAGAACACAAGTGTCTTATATACACTTGTAAGTTCTCACACCCAAGCAACGTGAGACTTCTCTTTTTGACACACCCACATGTTTTCATTGGAAACTCTCACAATCTCCAACAATATAATGTTTACAAAATTATAGGATGGAATATTGTAGAGCTATATATATTTACTCAATCACCTCTGTTCATAAGTTTTCTAGTATTGATTAACTCGTAGTTATGTCAGTAATTTTGGTTTGATTTTGCCACACTCCCCCCCGGGATCTAATAGATCGAGCACCAGTATCATGATCAAATCTTTGATTTGCGAAGAATCAACGCTTATCACAATGTCTTCACTTATCACTATGTGCAGATGTAACCTGTCCAAAGGGCGGTAAAAAAGGTAAACCATGCATACCTAGTCATCGGAAGAAGAAAAAGGCAATGACACTCGCCGGTACGTATGTCCATATATATGATTATGGCCCTGTGCTTTTGTTGAGTTGAGTAATAATCCATCGGTACTTAATCTCTTTTTAAAGAAAGCTAAATAAATTGTTTGAAAATTAATTTATTTAAATATTTTTTTAAATATTTTATTTGACTTATAAATTAGCATATAATTTATAAATGTACATGATATTATGATTGAGTGATATCTCAACCACAATATTCTTAAGAAAAGTCAATAATGTCTTGTATAAATTGAGAAACACAGTGAATACTAGTTTCTCAGAATCCTTAATTTATGACATATTGTAAAGTTAACCTTCATCATACAAATTAGTGACATGTATATTTTGAATTTCTGATAATTTTCCCACATCATTCATATTGATAGTAATAAAGAAAAAATGAAGGATAATTGGGCTTTAGCTTTAGAAATAATGTTGTATGGAGTAACTCTTAAACTTAAGCCCTATAATTTTGAAATACGATGTACGTCGTCTTTTTTGATGAATAGGAATCTTGTTGTCATTTGTTCCCTCCCCCAATTTTCGGGCTTTCATTGTGTTCATTGCCATATATGTATTGACATGATAGACACTTATTTACTAGTCCATCCCTCATATTACAAGCAATACCATTAAATTAATAATAATAATATTTTGTGGGGTTTTGTTTTCCTCAGCCGTGGGAGCTTCCTTGGGAATTATAACACTCATTGCAATTATAGTGACCATTCTTCTCTACAAGAAGCAAAACAACTCAAAGAAACAAGCCAAAAGGAAGTTAACAAAGCAAAAGGAAAGAATCCAAATCGCAAAAGCAAACTATGGCCTCTCAGCTAGGATCTTCACAGTGAGAGAAATGAAGAAAGCAACCAACAACTTCTCTCAAGACAACCTCATTAGTACCGGTGGCTTCGGTGAAGTCTTCAAAGGAACCTTTGACGATGGAACCATTGTTGCAATTAAACGTGCCAAGCTTGGTAACACCAAAGCCCTTGACCAAATCCTCAATGAGGTACGAATCCTATGCCAAGTAAACCACCGTCACCTCGTACGCCTCTTAGGTTGTTGTGTTGAACTAGACCATCAACCACTTCTTATCTATGAATATATTCCCAATGGTACCCTCTTTGATCATCTCCATACGCACCGTTTTGATCCCCCTCTCAATTGGCTTCATAGGCTCAAAGTAGCCCACCAAACAGCTCAAGCTCTTTATTATCTTCACTCTTCAGCTTTGCCTCCTATTTACCATAGGGACGTAAAATCGAGTAATATATTGTTGGATGATAAGTTAGATGCTAAGGTTTCGGACTTTGGACTTTCTAGGCTTGTTGAGATAGCTGAGGCTAATAAGAGTCATATATTCACAAGTGCACAAGGGACTTTAGGGTATCTTGATCCTGAGTATTATCGTAATTTTCAGCTTACCGATAAGAGTGATGTGTATAGTTTTGGGGTTGTGTTGTTGGAGATCTTGACACGTGAGAAGGCTATTGATTTTAATAGGGAAGAGGAGAATGTGAATTTGGTTGTTTATGGGAAGAAGATGATGAAGGAAGAGAAGTTTTTGGATATGGTGGATTCTGTTCTGAAGGATGGAGCCAATAACTTGGAGTTGGACTATGAAGTCTTTAGGGTTTCTTGCTGTGGCTTGCTTGGATGAGCAGAGGCAAAATCGACCTACTATGAAGGAGGTTTCCGATGAGATTGAGTATCTTATTAGTATTATTACTAATGATATTCCCAAGACTTAGAAGATGTCTGTATCTTTTTTGCAAATCTTTTCTCATTTTTATCTAGAGGGACATGCATTATAAATGGGATTGAACGCGCAACTTTTCATTTACAGAAAACCCACTTGTGAGTTACTTTCACAAAAAAAAAAAAATTGTACATTATGGGACATATGTTACATTCTAAGCACAATTGCAGTAGGGAGAGCTAACTAGAGTTTAAGATGCTCCTTTTAAATACTAGCTCCGGTCCTAAATATAAGACCTTACTGATTTTTTTTGGAGAGATTAATGTTGCGAAATAGATTGTTAAAAGATGACTTTTTTAAGGATTTTCTAGAAAAAGTCAATTAGGTCTTATATTTAGGACCGGAGGGAGTATATGCTATATACATCACAATGGAGAGCCCCTCGTTGTCAATGGTTGGGGGAGAGGACCAGTATTATGTAAGTACTTCCGGCTATATATGTTTTTTTTATCAAACGGCTATATATGTTTGAGATGATAGTTATTTAAATAATTTTGGTAGATTAAGAAAATGAGATAAATTGGCTAATTTAAACAGATGTATCATAATTTAATATTATACGATATTAAATTATATATCAATTTATAAGTCAAATAATTTAATCTATAAAATTTGATGCAAAAGAAAAATATCGAAAATACGTTTTGAATCAAATACAACACTTAGCTAATTCTTTGATTAGGGAACATAGGCAGAGGTAGCACAGCATTATAAATTTCTAACTTTTAAATTTATATACATCTTTTATAAATATAATTTATTTAAACATTTTTTCTACATCAATCCCACTCGTCACAAATCCGGACTCCGCGGATATGCTAACAAGGAAAAAACATTATGATTCAACCACTCCATCCAATCCATTTTTGTATATTTGTGGTTGGTAGCTGATAGTGATTTGGTGAGTTTGTTATGGAAATCGACGAGATTAAAAACAATGAACTGCTTCTTATTAGACACTATGATGTGGTCCTTGAAAGCAAATTTTCCCACCTTTTTTTGTGACAGCAAATTATCACACTTCACACCAACTATATTACATACAACAAGTGTATGAAATACACACATCATCATTGCACACACCGTCTCATTTATATTTTTGTAAATATATTATATCTTTACTGTTGTAAAAGAAAAAAAATCATTATCTTTAAGAAGAGAATATCATGGTAGAGTTGCAGGGTAAATTATGGAAGATTTTGTTGCGAAAAAAACGTAAAAAGAAAAGCTTCAAACACAATGTACACAAGAACCAAGCAACTAAACTAATCATACATGCCAGACTAACTTCTAAAGTGAAATTCACATCTGACATATTTATATTTCTCCTCATGAATTTAGTTCATTTTTTTCCGAGAATGTTTTAAAATGTGAAGGCAAAATACTGAGACAGCAAAATTTACAGCGTCAACTATCTACTAATGCAACAAAATATACGACTTAAAACAAAAGAGACTAACGTGAAAGTCATCTTTGTAGCAATGGAAATAGGTGAAGCTACACAGAAGCTAATATCCAAAACATAACGTGTGATGAGATTGCTGTGAAAAACCAGGTGACAAAAGCCATGGCTATGGAGATCTGGTAACTTCTGCAAGGAATCTTTTGAGTCTTACAGTAGTCCAGGTCTTTAGTATAAAGGACTATGATTCCTGCTGATGAGCATGCAGCTGCTAATGATAAAGTAGCCGTTACCTGCATTTCAAAAATCACCACCATCAGCAGGAAACAATTAACAAACTCAACTCAAATGTCTAAATTTCATGTGAAGGTCTATGAATAATTTTGATCTGATCTCTAACCATCACTAAAAAAATATGCTGTACTTTTTTTTTTACCAAAAATATTCACTGTACTTAAAACATAGGCAAAGCACAGGTTTATCATAACATACGCTAAGACTTAATCAAACTCTGTACCACTTGGCCACAATTTCTCTCACATTATGTCAAAACTATTTCGACTTGAAACTTAGCTGCAAGCTCAATGGTAGTAAATTATCTTAATATCTAACAATAACCCTCAAATTATTTCATCATGAAAGTTGTCATTCAGATACAGCAGAACTAGTAATAAGAACTGGCACTTTCCCTCACAACCAAACTAGATCACATAGAGGATACCTCTGCCTTCCAAGTTATGTTTGTGAAATGATCCATTAGTTGTTGAATACAACTAAGAACTCAAAAGCCTATAATGCAGAACCTATCTTCTATATTTTGGTCCACCAAGCAGCCGTATAGCTATTTCAATTATAATCCAGCTTCAGTACAATATTTCAGCAGTCAATCAAGAATAAGCGATACAAGTGATAGGATAAATCATATATTCGCCTTATTATAGCTCCAGAAAAAGCTTATAGATATTTCCTCTTCAAAAATTTGTAAAGATAAGGAATTGGCTAGATAATTACCCAATCACCCACAACAAACAGGCTGACAAGGATTGCATTATGAAGATCTCTCTTTCTGTTCACAGCATAAATGTCAAGACATGCAAGCCCAAAGCTCCAGAGCACTTGGAGTCCCATTGATGCAATCAAATAACTGACAATGAAGACAAGAAGTATAAAGATATTGGGAGAACAAAAGAGAATAACACGTTTCAAGCCCAAAGGAAAGAAAATTTTTATTCACACCAAAATGAAAAATTAATCAATGTAAATATTCGATCTTAACTATGCCATCTCCAGACGATGCTGTAACTCTACATAATGCACAAAAACATAAATAACACGCATGCAGCTTTTGAAAGCACCACTCACTATCATTGACTCATTTCAAAATGCACACTTCTTAAAAATAGATACCTTTTCAATTTAGATATAAAGAGGACATCTATAGAATATAACTTAAACGTTGTCATAAGAATAATTGAAACATAAGGAAACATCTCCAAACAATAATTTACTTAGAAGCTCATTTACACTGATGAACAATCTTTTGCAGAGATACCACAATGATCAGGCAGGATTGATGACTCATTCTTAAATATATGAAATATCAAGGTAAAGTCAAAGTTATGCCAGCCTTTAATTTGTATCAAAGACTTATTTTAATGAGATACATGTATTTTACACATAATCCATCCCCCAGCCTACTCAATACTGGATCATGTAAAGTAAAAATTATGCCAACTGCCAAGCAATTGTCATGGCATTGCAAAATTCAAATGGCACATTGTGGTACACCACAGGAGAATATAGCCAAAATATCAATTGCTCATTGCTCATTTCTGATCCTATTTCTTGTTCTCTCCTCTGTCCTTATTCATTCTACTCCTGCTTTTACTCAGTTTAATGACTTCTTCTTAAATGGCATGTTCTTCCTCCTCTACTTGCATTGCTTCATCCAGATTCCAGAGGGAAGTAACTTTCTGTCATTCTTTATAACACCTTAAGTCATTCAATTTTGACATATTTTTAATTTAAAGACTCAATTGCTTGATGGTGTTCAATTCCAAATTAATATTGCAGTATCAACAATGATTGGAGTAAGAGATAAATGGTTGGTACACATTAATCTTATATTTTTGCATTATAGCTGTCTACTATTTCATATTCTAGACACACAAAATCTTTCAATAATGTTCTGCACTTCAATATTGCAAATGGTCAATGCTGAGAATTGTAGTTCCAAGATCTCCAAATGCAGCGATTTACCATGAACTAGTAACAAATATCAGCTCAGAGTAAAAAGTATATTTCACTTTGTTCCAAGAAATGAAATTTGATGTTAAAAGCAGAACATATTTTATTCTCAATCTCACATATCGAAATAACAAAAAGTAAAACGACATGAGCATGCTCAAAATTGACGGTGAGAGTGAGGGTCAAGAAACTATTTAGTCAGGCATTGAACGTAGGTTTGTCAATCTCATAGACAGACAACAGAATTTGTGAATAAGTCACTTAGAACAAATATCAAACACATATTTTTGGTATCTTTCATCATGTTCTTCAGCAAATGAATGAAACTTTTTAGCTACACATTTATATGAATCTCTCCACACACTTCCCAAAAAAAATTAAAAAAAGTTTTCATCGGAAACCTATTTACAAACATTTACTTCCTAAGCCTTGTCATCAACAAGTTCCGTTCGCAATATTATCAACTAGCATAACTCAAGCCCTCAATAAATGTCAAAAGCCACAAACAAAGATCAATTTCCAGTAAATAAACAGCTTAGAAACCATTAATAAGCCCTTAATCTAAGTACTCAGTATATTCTTAAACTGAAAAAACAATGATCCTGACAGTTTTCAACCAACCAAGAAGATTTACTCATAAATGAGAAGCTGAAGTTGTTATAAATGAGTTACTTAAGACTAATAATAAGCCTATATTTTTGGTATGGTTCACGTGTTCTTCAGCAAGAAAATAAAACTTTTGACCTAAGCATTTATATAATTCTCTCCACACACTTCCCCAAAAAATGTAAAAAAACGTTGTAATTGAAAACCTCATAACAAACATTTAAAAAACTTTCCCTAAGCCCTATTCTTAGCATTAACCAATTGTTGTCTCCCCACAGAAGCTGCATTAAATCAAATATTGTCATCAACATATTCCGTCAGTAACATTATCCACTAGGACAACTCTCAAGTCACCACCTAATGTCAAAAACCACAATCAGAGATCAACTTCCAGTTAACAAACATACCTCACAAACCATTAACAATAATCCTAACAAGTTCCATCCAACCAATAATATATATTCCTAAATCAGTCACTATTTTCCATACGTAACATAAAAACCAAAACTTAAACAAAAAAACATGGAAGAAACATAAATAACTATACCAAAAAAGCAGTAACCATAACAAGCCTACATTTCTGATATTACTCATCATGCTCTTCAGCAACCAAATGAAACTGTTGAGCTAAGCATTTATATAACTCTCTCCACACACACTACTCCAATATTTTTTTCCATACATAACATAGAAACCAAAAATGAAAAACAAAATCGAAGGGACAGAAATAACAATACCAAAAAACAGTAACCAAATGAAACTTCTAAGCTAACCATTTAACTCTCACCACACACACACTTCCCCAAAATTCTAACAATAATATACATTCATAAATCAGTCACTATTTTCCATATATAACATAAAAACAAAAACTCAAACAAAAAAACATAGAAGAAACATAAATAACTATACCAAAAAGCAGTAACCATAACAAGCCTACATTTTTGGTATTGCTCATCATGTTCTTCAGCAACCAAATGAAACTTCTGAGCTGACCATTTATATAACTCCTCCACACACACTTCGCCAATTTTTTTTTCCATACATAACATAAAAACCAAAAATGGAAAAAAAAAAGGAAAGGAAAAAAATAACAATACCAAAAAACAGTAGTAACTATAACAAGCCTCCATTTTGGTATTGCTCATCATGTTCTTCAGCAACAAAATGAAAATTCTGAGCTAAGCATATATATATATAACATAAAAAATCAAAACTAAAACAAAAACACATGGAAGAAACATAAATAACTACCACAAAGCAGTAACCATAACAAGCCTACATTTTTGGTATGACCATCATATTCTTCAGCAACTAAATGAAAAACCCAAAAAAAAAAAAACAGAATTTCCACACATGACATAAAAACCAAAAATTTTTAAAAAAATGGAAGGAACAAAAATAAGAATACCAAAAAGCAGTGTAGCTAGAGAATTCAAAAGCAGTGACCATAACAGCAATAGAAGCAACACCAAAAGCACATTGCCCTAATCTCAAAATCAACCCTGTAATCGTCCCAGGTCCCCCCAACAATTTCTTCATCTTCTTCCTCTTCTGGGTCCTCTTGTTGCTCAAAAATGGACCCTTTTGAAGCCCCAGATCTCAAAAAGATGACATTTTTAAGGTTCCCCTGAGCTCACACACCATTGATGAAGATTGTAGTGTGTGTGTGAGAAGCAAGAGGTGAAAATGAGAGTGAAAAAATTGTGGGCAAAGAAGAATGAATGATTGAATGATTCATACAAGTGGATGGATGATGGGAAAGAAAACTGAAAAAGTGATGATAAAAGCCTAATCCTTTGGAATGTGGTTTATCACTGAGAATTGGGGATTAAAAAGGTTGATTAGGAGTGTAATTAAGAGCTGATAAATGTTAATGCTTTATTTGTTAATTGTAGGCTTGATCGGAATCCAAGGAGAATCCATGTACTATCATATATGAAATTATGAACAATATAATAATGCCCTGTGAAGGAACACAAGTTGGGTTGCTATTTTAACTTCTAATGGCTTTCCTTTTTTGTTTGTTTTTCTTATGTTTTTTCTTTTTAAATTTTCTTTTGTTTTTTATAAATTAAAGTTGAGGTGAGTTGGGTCTCGGGGACTCACTATGACCAGGCAGACCTCCTGTGTCAGAGAGCTCTTACAGAGAGGTACTTACAAATTACCCACCAATAAAGTCCTCACATCAGCGAGAGTCGAACCCATAACCATATAATTATGAGTCAAACCCTTTTTGTTGGCTTCTTTTTAAATTTTCTTGGTGTATGTTGAATTGGAAAGGGATGTCTCAAACAAATTGGGATGTACATGTATTCCCTCTAGTCCTTATTATGAGTCACTAATTGTTCAAATCTCACATATCAAGGAATGAAAGTTACATCATTGAATGAGTCATGTTTTACTTGTTTTTTCCATTTCTACCCTCCCATCTCTCTCTCTTCCATCTATCCAATGCTCTTACATATTGGAAACAAGAATTGGATGAAAGGTCAATGTAATTAAAGAGTTCTCATTTTCCCAATAAATGATGAGAGTATATTGGGGAAAATTTAATAAATGAATTAATTAATGATGGTGGTTGACTTATATTAAGGACAAAAGATTAAAAACAATTAGCGACTCATAATAAGGATCAAGGGAGTATTCAATACAAGCCTAAAGAAGATTTGTGATTTTACGTCTTTGTTCTATTGTACGGACTACAGACCTACCTCACTTAACAATACTACCTTCGGTCCTAAATATAGGACCTAATTGACTTTTTTATGGAGAGATTAAGGTTGCGAAATAGGTTATTAAATGATGACATATTTGATATGTTTTTAGATTATCCATTAGTTTATAGGTAAAATAAACTAGTTTAAGGGGGAAAATTAGGTAAGTCAATTTATAATTAACTTATTTTGCCTTTTTAAGGATTTTACAGAAAAAGTCAATTAGGTCTTAGGACCGGAGGGAGTATATGAAATAACATGAAAAATACATAAGTGACAAGTATGAATTAATTGGTTTGGTCTTACTACTACATATAAGAATTAAAAAAATCTGGAGAGTATGTCAATCACCTTAGAATTTAGTCAGATAAATTATATTTCTTGGAAATTAGAGACCTTCAAATGTGTTTTACTTGTAATCTTTAGCTCTTGTAATCTTGATAGAACTTTATTTAACATTTAAACTTACCCAGCACCTTCTTATCATACATACATACATATATAATACACTTTCTTCACTTGACCAGTCCAACTTGTATTTTATTTTATGAGATCAATTTCACCAAAATTAACGATTATTTTGCCTCACACCAATATCACAAAAATGCATATATGACTTGACACCTCATGAAAACTTTTCGACTGCTAGATAAAAAACAGAAAGAAAAACTAACAGGTGGCCAAAGTTGGGGACACAATTATTAGATAATTTGGTGAGGCAGAACTTTGGTCATAAGTCATAATTAGTGAAGACAAAAGTTGGGTAACATTCTGTATCAAAAATAAAAGTTGGGTAACATGTAAATTAAAATTTGGATGTTAATTAGGTGGAATCCCTTAGATTGTTGTCTAATAAACGATGATATAAATAGTGAAACAATATTCGATCGAAAAAAAATAGCGAAACAATACAAAGTGTTGCGCAATAAACTTAATTTAAATAAATCATGCCAATTAAATTACCTGATAAAGCAAGAGAACTATAGAAAGAATACTAAAATATGAGTGGCATAATCACGTAGTCATCTTGGTTACCTATTTTACGTACCTCCACAAGCAAGTGGACCATGCGGATTCTATGAATATGCCTATAATGTCACTTCAACAAGTGATGCCACATTTCTTGAAGCAAATATGCTTATGACATATGTCTTATTGCATGTCGCATTCAACTCCGAACTCCTCCCATTTTATTATCTCATTACTTCTTTTTGGCCAAATTATCTCATTACTTCTAAACTTTTCATCAAGTGGGGTTTGCATACTCTGAGACTGTGCTATGATTAATTTAATTGATTAATTGATGCTTTCTAATGTTTGCTGATTTAAGTATTTGGATTGCCTACTAACAAACATGTATTTGGCCGGTGCGTGCTGACAAAATGGAACTCGTCTAATGTACGCAATGTAAATGTAATCGATCTTTATTTTTTTAACCAAAATACAGTATTCAGTATTTAAATTCTTTTTACCGAGATATATTTAAATTCTTTTTACCGAGATATATTTAAATTCTTTTTACCGAGATATCCATATTGATCGTTCCGGCAAAAAAATGATATCCATATTGATCCGGCAACTAATCAATTTCATACTGAAAAATATCCTAGTTTGGGCATAATTCAAAACTTAAGGAGTTGTAAGAAATTTACCAACTCGATAGCAACTAATCAATTTTCTTGTCTGGAATGTATTCATAAATATGAGCAATATGATTACTATCCGTTTGACTCAATACCGTTGTGGAATCATAAATTAAAAAACATAGCAAGATGCCATTAATAAAGTTAATTATATATTGATGAAATCAATTTGTTTGAATGAATTTACCAAACTCAGACTATATACAATTATACACTATTTATAGATTATTGGTGAATTCAGACTAGAATTAACTAATAATTCACTGCTAAGAAGGGTGAAGGAGGTCTTACTATCACTAGGAGGGTTGTGGCCACTGCACAATAGGATGCCTAATGGGTTATAATATGTTGTGCCTCACCAAAAATTTAAGACATTTATTAATTGGTACTATGTCTTTAGTTAATTGATTTTCTTAAAAAAAATTTACCGTTATTTATAAATGAGTACAGTGGAAAGAGTTGCTATTGGCACTTATGTTTAGAGTTCAAAAGTTTTTTTAAAAATTATTTGTATAATAATGAAACGATTAGTAATGAAACAGAGGCGTACATTAGGCCGGCCATGCCATCATATTCATATCTCTCTTCTCTGAGTTGTTTCTTTCTAACGCTTTCCTTTTCTCTCACTCTCACCTTCAACTTAATCCACCACTTTGCTTGATACACAGTTTAAACTTTAAATACACATCATATTTATAACTTATATGCACCACACTACACATTAGTACTATCTAAATATAATTTCAAAATAAAATGTAACAATGAAGATATTGTCTATATTTTATACTTTATACCTATGAAAATAAATTTTCAAAGAAATACGAGCACGAATAAATTTGGGATAATTAATTAGAGGTCCCTCACAAGGGAGTTAATACTGGAAAAATCCCAAAAGTTGAAAATATTAATGTAGGGTCCCAAGGGACCCCACATTAATATATTTAAAAAGTGAAAAGACAATTTTGCCCCTAAACTTAAAAAAAATTTGCCTCCTCCCCCACCCACCCCCCTCCTCCTCCCTCACCCACCCCCCTCCCACCTCCATTAATATTAATGTGAGGGGTGGGGGGGCGGGCTGGAGGGGAGGGGGGAGGGTGGGGGGCGGCTGGAGGGGAGGGGGAGGGGTGGGGGGCGGCTGGAGGGGAGGGGGAGGGTTGGGGGGCGGCTGGAGGGGAGGGGGGAGGGTGGGGGGCGGCTGGAGGGGCGGCTGGAGGGGGGAGGGGGGTGGTGAGGGAGGAGGAGGGGGGAGGGGGTGGGTGGGGGGAGGAGGTAATTTTTTTTTAAGGTTAGGGGCAAAATTGTCTTTTCACTTTTCAAATATATTAATGTGAGGTCCCTTGGGACCCTACATTAATATTTTCAACTTTTGGGATTTTTCCAATATTAACTCCCTTGTGAGGGACTTCTAATTAAATTTCCCAATAAATTTTATAGTAACCACTTACTATCAATACTTGATACGGTGCCGAAACTCAATGCCTTCGGTTCATTCTGATCAAGAAAAAAAAAATCCAATCGGTACATGCAACACAGGCCCCATTACAATTCCATTTTGATTTTTCCTCTTTAGTATAGTGGGCCTTACAAGCAACAAGTTTGACTAATTTTGGGGATACAGGACCATGAACAACAAAATATTCAAGGTGTTTGACTAAGTTGTTACTTGTTAAGCTCCTAAAGCTAAACTGTTTCGATCATAGGAGCCACTAGTAACTAGATATAAGATTTACTTGAAAATGTGAGCTTTGTTAAGAACTCTAACTATTCTTAATAATGCTTCCAATAATAAATAAGAAAGAGACATATGAAAATAAAAATAACGGTGAGAGTGAATTGATAATATCATGTGATTTTAATTAAATTAACTAACATTATTTATATATTTAAATTAGATAAATAGATTTTATTTGAGGAAGCATATAGAAAAGTTAGAAAGAATGTTAGCGAAATTTTTGCTCGGTGAGAGTCAAATGTTGGGGGGCATATCCTATTTATAATGTCCACCTAACACCAAAATTATACTCCCTCTGATCCTAAATAAAAAAGATATTACAGTAAAATTGTATCCAAACTATAAGAGCTAACATGCAAAAGTTAAATTAATAATTTTTTTTTTCATTTTCGCCCTTATATATTTTAATAATCACAAGGAGGGGAGAAATTGTGTATAATAAATGAGTAAGGTTAAAAAGAAAAAAATTATTAAACCTACCTATTATAAATAATTTCGTTTTTATAGTCATGTGTAAAAATGTTGATTACCTATTATAGTAAGGACCTTATGGAGGTTGATCAAAAAAAGAGTTTAAACAAACTCGTGAGAAGAATGTAAAATCGGATTGTAAACTCGAATCTTGAGTCAATGAATTAAATATAAAATACAAAAATTAAATAACAATAATTCGACTTGTACATATTTTAAATATAAAATAGTTGTATTAAATATATCAATATTTATACCTTATCAACCTCAAAAAAAAGTTTCTATTTAATTTATATATAAATTCATTGAATATGGTCAAATAAAAAGAGTTTTAGAGCAAATTAACACAATTTTTTTCAAGATATAAACATAAAAAGGTTACATTCGATAAGTAAACTCGTGTGGTTTTTACCGAGTTTGTAGACAGTAAAAAGTAAATGGCTAATAACACTTTTTGTTTAGTTAAATTCGTAAAATTGATAAAATTGGAGTGTAAAATCAATATATCTCAGCCAATTAATTGTTCCTCAGTAATTTCACTAATCAGCAATTATTGGCGATTCTTTTTCCTTTGTACAAAAAGAAATGTTGACTTCATCACTGGACGCAGATCGAGTAAAATATCACTATTCAAGATATTTGGCCATATTGGACTCTATTCGGATAATACTATTACCTACCCATCACCAAGAGTGAAACCTGACACATACAACACAAAAAAGGAATCAAAGCCTTGTGACGTGGGTGCCTATATCAGCAATCAAGAACACTCTCGAAAATGACCTCTACATTATTCCTCACCTCACATGCAACCTTCACTTTTTCTTCCACATTCGCAGCTCTTCTTCCTCTCTAGACTTCCCTCACAGTGCCTATAAATTATTGTAGAAGAAGCCTCACATAGAAAAAAAAAACCCACGTTCATTGCTAACTAGTATCATATACTGCTAAAATGGCTAATGCAATCAGATTCTTTGAGCTAAACACAGGCGCTAAGATCCCTTCTGTTGGTCTAGGGACATGGCAAGCTGATCCTGGTGTTGTTGCCAATGCAGTTACAACTGCTATTAAGGTACATACTTATCTACTTTCTATTACCTCTTTTTTTTATGTATGTAAAATTTAAAAAACTTGAATGAATTTAATCTACTTTATTCTTTCTTGGTTAACTTATTGATGAAACATGATTGTGCAGGTTGGTTACAGGCACATAGATTGTGCTCAAGCTTATGACAATCAAGCAGAGGTATTATTATTATTATTATTATTATTATTATTATTATTATTATTATTATTATTATTATTATTAATCAATAATAATCATTTTCTTGCCCAAGAACTGATTATCAATCAATAATTATTAGTTATTTAACTGATTGATATTGATTGATTCATGTGATTTTCGTAGATTGGTTCTGCTCTTAAGAAATTGTTTGATGAAGCAGTTGTGAAGCGTGAAGACTTATGGATCACCTCCAAACTCTGGTTTGTAATGTCTGGAAATATTTCTGCCCAGATTTTCACTCTCATGTTACATATCTGTTTAATTTTTAAACAGAGACGCTCTGTTTTGTCCTGAAAATTATTCTACAGGTGCAAAGATCATGCTCCTGAAGACGTACCAGTTGCGTTGGACAAAACATTGAAAGAATTGCAACTTGACTACCTAGATCTCTATCTGGTACAGTTACTCCCTTAATTTCTTGAATTTGATGTAAATTTATACTCTACATCGAACAATTTAACTTTTTTTTCTTTGGATAGACTAAAGAAACAAAATAAATTAGACAACCAATAAAAACATATGTAATGCTCATTCAAGTTGAAATTATAATACTAGCTTGGTTCCCTAAATATAAAATCACTTTCCTTGATTATATTAAAGATATTAGTTAACTTAGTTATTCACACATTGATGATATTACAAATTTTTATAGATAACATTATTAAGATTAATTTGGAAAAAGACAGGAAAAATTAAAAAATGGGCTTATATTTAGAAACAAATTGAAATTTGAAAGTAATCTTATATTTAGGAATGGAGGGACTGGGGAGTATCATTTTAACTTAATGGGAGATTAAAAAAACCAATAGAGCAGTCATTTTTAAGTCATGTTACATGCAGTTGTATTATGAAGCTAAAAAGTAATGGTTTATAAATTATAAAATGATTAATTCAATCTTAACTAAAAAGTCAAAGTGATCTTATAACTAGGACATGTGAATATATCACAAGATATGTAATCTCTATGAGTTGTCATGAGTGAAATGTTTTGATATGGTGTGGTTTTTGCAGATTCATTGGCCGGTGAGGATGAAGAAGGGATCAGTGGGGTTCAAGCCAGAGAATCTGACGGAGACGGACATAGGGAGCACGTGGAGGGCGATGGAGGCGACCTATGACGCCGGCAAGGCGAAGGCCATAGGAGTGAGCAATTTCTCCATGAAGAAACTGAATGATCTGTTGCAGTATGCTCGTGTCCCTCCTGCAGTTAACCAAGTGGAATGCCATCCTCAATGGCAACAGCCTCAGCTTCATCAATTTTGTGCCTCCCATGGAGTTCATATCTCTGTAAGTATAAGATCGTGCATGTATTGTCGAAACTGAACTCATCATTATATACTTTCAATCCAAATTTAATTCTTTTGAAGTGGGACTTTGCTATCTCTATTCTCTAATATGTATATTGATATATGGCACTCTCATAATTCAGTAGTATTAGTTATTAACAGTCTTGTACTAGTCATCACCATGTACTTTGTCTTCTGATTAGTTTTGGATCAAACTACAACAAAAACAGAAAGGTAAGTTTTGTAACAATAGTATATGTGACCAATACATTTTAAATGCTGCAAATTTATCAATAAATAAACCCCATTTTTCTGTTCAAACATGGACTTGTTTTCTAATATATATAAAAAGCTCCATTTTTAAATATTTATTAGTGAAATTGCAGCTTTTAAAACGTATTTGTGGTGGATGCTTCCACCGCAACAGTTCAATTGTAAAATAGTGCCTTTAACCTAACAAAAATGAAGAAATTTTTAATTTCCATAACAAAAATGAGCATTTAAAGAATTCAACCTCTGTTTGTTGAAAAATATTTGGTTAGAGTATGAAATCATGCCGTCCTTATATGGCTTCATCCAAATAGACAGCTTAATTATATTTATAGATTTGGCCTCTTTCTGGTTTTTTTTTTTTGTTTTGCTTTTGGCAACATGTGGGAAAAATATTTTGGTGTCACGGGGACTATTCAGGCATGCTCCTAGCTAAGCATATGATCTTAGAGGAACAACCAAAGTAATTACCATATGTTGTTTACAAGTATCTTTAGAATAGAAATCTACTCATTGGCTGCCAAAGACCAGTGAATTTTTAAATGAAAATAGTATTATTTTCATGAATGACCATTTTATATGGAAATTTGATAGAGAAGATTTGTGTGATCAGGGATACTCACCATTGGGGTCTCCAGGAACAGCAAGTATAAAAGGTGATATTTTGAAGCATCCAGTGGTGAACATGGTGGCAGAAAAACTGGGGAAGACACCAGCTCAAGTGGCCCTTCGTTGGGGCCTCCAAGCAGGTCACAGTGTCCTCCCTAAGAGCACAAGTGAGACAAGAATCAAACAAAACTTTGATGTCTTTGATTGGTCCATTCCCCAAGATTTAATGGCCAAGTTCTCTGAGATCAAGCAGGCAAGTTCTTCATTCATTTCTCAAGTTTACTATATAAAATAATGTAAAAAGCTTGGCTAGCTATTGAAGTATTAAAACATGTAATTACCTGATGATGCAGGAGAAGCTAGTCAAAGGAACTGGATTTGTTCACGAGACACTTGGTCACTACAAGACCGTTGAAGAACTCTGGGATGGTGAACTCTGAATCTGAAGCAAGATGCAATAAAACTTGATGGTATTAGTGCAAGACCATTAATGTTCAAAATGACATCTACTTTGTCGTACGCAATAGAGAGAAAAATAAATTTTTCATATTATCAAATATATTATATTTTCGGGAGTACTATTTTGGATATTTGAGTTCTTCTATTGTTTTAATCAGTTTTTATTCTTTGGATTACCTTCCGTTGGAGTGTCATATTATTAGTTTGATTGATAATGAAATGGGGAACAGACATCTCCGATCTATTGTCCAAAAAACCATGCAAACTGATATGCATGTACTCATATAAAAGGAGGATACTTTAACTCAAAATGAAAAAGGGCTAAATTGCATTTTTGCCAATAATTTATTAAAAAAAGAGTGCTTGAGACAATTATATTTAAAATGGTCCATATGAGTCATTATTTTATAAAATTGGGCAACTTTGGCAGCATTGTTAGATTAAAGATGATGCTTGACACAATTATTGTTTTAATCAGTGCTGACCAAGTTATCACATCTTAAAAGATGTTTGGCTTATATGAACCATTTTAAAAATGATTGTACCTTGTGCTCTTTTTTTAACACATTATTAGCCAAGATGAACATTTAAACAAAGTTCACCTTCACCCAAATAAAAGAAGATATTTTCACCCAAAAAAGGGATCATTTGGCAATAGTGTGTGTGATTTTTCATGGGTTAACTCCCAAAACTTCTTTACCAAAGTTGTCATATATGACCAGTATTGCTTCATGGGTATTTTGAAAAGCAATTTTGACCTGTAAAACGTTGTGATTTTATCCCTACACATAACAGTGCCACATGTAATTTATGTCATTTTTGTTGAGTTAATGTGCAAAATCTGGCCTGCAAGTTTACCTTCAAAAATCTTAGATCGTATTAATCATCCCGACTATTATTTAAGTTAAAATAAACTATTAATTGATCAAACATTATTCTTTTGTGACATATCCACATCTCATTGCTTAATTGTTTTTTCAAATGAGATTTCAAATAAAGAAACTAAATATATCATGTTGGAACCATTGAAGAAAATCAAAATAGTGAAAGCTAATTAAGCACGCATTATGTAGCACAAAGAAAACCAAATTAGAAGACAATATTAAATAAAATCTAGTTATCCTCCTATTCGGGTGAAAACATACAATAAAGTGAAACCAAAACCTCAAAAAAGAGGGGGAAAGCGGGTTTATCAGTTGAAATTCCTCTTACGCCATTTTGGTGTATATTTGCCCTGTTTAAGGTATGCTGATTAAAATGCAAAATTCGTGTGTTTATTGAATTTGGAAATAAAAAATAGGTTAAAGCACAAATTTGATCCTTCATATTTACATTAACTTTCACCTTAGTCTATTGAATTTGGAAAATATTATTTTACTATTTTTTAATCATTTCTAGCTTTTTATTAGAGGAAAATTGTAACTCGGTAAATCTAAATGAGGATTTAAAAATAAATGTGGATCAAGAATAGCTAAATTTCAAAATATTGATGGTGTTAGACTTTATATAATTTTTAATATAATAATAATAGTTAAATAATCAAGATAATATTTGGATAGAAGAAAAAAACATAAATATTAAAATTAATGAACATGAAAAGTTTTAAAAGAGTTTTTTTTGGACTGATTTTAAAAGCATTTTGGTATCAAAGCTCACACTTATTTTTGATGCTTTCATTCTAATAGTTAGCGTTTTGGTATCAAAACCTACTCTTATTTGATGTTGTCATCTTCATCTCCTCCATTTACTCAGTCAACTTCATCTCCTCCACAAAGGCTTCTTTGCCACAACAATCTGACATATGAGAGACATCATTCTTTGCCACAATCTGATACATGAGAGACAATAACTTTTGAGAATAAACTTCACTAGCAGTTTTGATTGATGGATCATTGAACCTATTTTGTAGTATCTGAGAGTCCTCTTCCCTTTTCGGGTTGACATTCTTCAAACTCGTTTTCCCATATTTCAACACCAATCTTTCTAAAATTTGAACCCTTTCCATCAAAATATTGATGGAAGTCAAATCCGTTCTCACAACACCACCAGACAATCCAAGAGAGGATGTTTGTGAAAATTTGTAGCTTTCCTCGGATAACATATTTTGGAGCGTAGGGATGAAGCGATTCAGATACTTCTTAATCAGTTTTTCCATAATGTCGTCCTCCTTCTCCCACACTAATTCAGTGAGGGCTAACATGTTATCAAAATATGTGGCTTTTTCTTCTGTTTTGAGTTTGGGAAGTTGGTATCGCATTTGTTGGGCAGCTTTGAGAATGAACATGTTATCCAGAAACTCATTATCTTTTTTTTTGTGATAAACTAGAAACTCCATTTCTGAATACACTATTTATAGATTATTGGTGAATTCAGATTAGAATTAACTAATAATTCAGTACTAAGAAGGGTGAATGAGGTCTTACTATCACTTAGGAGGTTGTGGCCACTGCACAATAGGATGACTGATGGGTTATAATATGTTGTGCCGGCACTCGATTACTTATTGTAATAAATCCGGTTTAACTAACTTTAAACATGCTAAAAAAATAGAATTTAAGACATTAATTATTAATTGGTACTATGTCTTTAGTTAATTGATTTTCTTAAAAAAAATTTACCCTTAGTTAGAAATGAGTACTGTGGAAAGAGTTGCTATTGGCACTTATGTTTAGAGTTCAAAAGTTTTTTTTAAAATTATTTGTATAATAATGAAACGATTAGTAATGAAACAGAGGCGTATATATATTAGGACGGCCATGCCATCATATTCATATCTCTCTTCTCTGAGTTGTTTCTTTCTAACGCTTTCCTTGTCTCTCACTCTCACCTTCAACTTAATCCACCACTTTGCTTGGTACACAGTTTAAACTTTAAATACACATCATATTTATAACTTATAAGCACCACACTACACATTAGTATTAGTACTATCTAAATATAATTTCAAAAAAAATGTAATATTTCCAAAAAAAATATATAACAATGAAGATATTGTCTATATTTTATACTTTATACCTATGAAAATAAATTTTCAAAGAAATACGAGCACGAATAAATTTTATAGTAACCACTTACCATCAATACTTGATACGGTGCGGAAACTCAATTTCTTCGGTTCATTCTGATCAAGAAAAAAAAATCCAATCGGTACATGCAACACAGGCCCCATTACAATTCCATTTTGATTTTTCCTCTTTAGTATAGTGGGCCTTACACGCAACAAGTTTGACTAATTTTGTGGATACAGGATCATGAACAACAAAATATTCAAGGGGTTTGACTAAGTTGTTACTTGTTAAGCTCCTACAGCTAAACTGTTTCGATCATAGGAGCCACTAGATATAAGATTTACTTGAAAATGTGAGTTTTGTTAAGAACTCAAACTATTCTTAATAATGCTTCCAATAATAAATAAGAAAGAGACGGGTATGAAAATAAAAATAGTGGTTAGAGTGAATTGATAATATCATGTATGGCAAAAATAAGAATTGATAATATCATATGATTTTAACTAAATTAACTAACATTATTCATATATTCAAATTAGATAAATAGATTTTATTTGAGGAAGCATATAGAAAAGTTAGAAAGAATGTTAGAGAAAGTTTTGCTCGGTGAGAGCCAAATGTTGGGGAGCATCCTATTTATAATGTCCACATAACACCAAAATTATACTCCCTCTAGTCTAAATAAAAACGATATCATAGCAAAATTGTATCCAAACTATAAGAGCTAACATACAAAAGTTAAATTAATAAATATATTCTTTTTCATTTTCGCCCTTATATATTTTAATAATCACAAGGAGGGGAGAAATTGTGTATAATAAATGAGTAAGGTTAAAAAGAAAAAAATGATTAAACCTACCTAGTATAATTGATTTCAACATGTTTTTATAGTTGTGTAAAAATGTTGATTACCTCTTATAGTAAGCACCCGATGGAGTATATGCAATGTTGTCAAACTCGCGAGTTTAAACAAACTCGTGAGAAGAATGTAAAATCGGATTGTAAACTCGAATTTTGAACACATAAGGGTTTACCTTTACTAATAAATACAACTTTTTTGTATATTATTAAATATGAAATACAAAAATAATAATAACTCGATTTGTATATATTTAAATATAAATAGTTGTATTAAATATATCAACATTTATACCTTATTAACCTAAAAATATTTCTATTTAATTTATATATAAATTCGTTGAATATGGTCAAATAAGAATAACTTAATGTGTTTTATAGCAAGTTAACACAATTTTCCCCCAGATATAAACATAAAAACGGTATATTCAATATGTAAACTCGTGAGTTTTTATCTAGTATGAGTGTGTTTGGTTGGGGCTTATTTTTCAAAATAAGCTGGCTTATTTTGAATAAGCCAGCTTATTTTGAGTGAGTGGCTTTTTTTCATGTTTGGTTGGGCTTATTTTTCACCCAGCTTATTTGAAATAAGCCAGCTTATTTATAAGCTACACAAGGTAGCTTATTTCTGAAAATAAGTCAGCTTATTTTTCTATATGACATAAAAATAAGCTAGCTTAAAAATAAGCCCCTTTTAAACAAAAATTCATCCAAACATGTTTATAAGTCAAATGGGAAAATAAGCCACTTTTTTCAAAGTTCATCCAAACATAAAAATAAGTCAACTTAGAGCTTATTTTCCAACTGACTTAAAAATAAGGCACCTTGAAAATAAATCACTTTTTCATAAGCTGAACCAAACACACCCTATGTAGATAGTAAAATGTGACTCATAACACATTTTGTTTATAAGTAAATTCGTAAAATCGATAAAATTGGAGTGTAAACTTGCGAGTTTGAGAATAATGAATATATATAACCCAATTAATTGTCCCTCAGTAATTTCACTAATCAGCAATTATTGTCGATTATTTTTCCTTTGTATAAAAAGAAATGTTGACTTCATCACTGAACGCAGATCGAGTAAAATATCACTATTCAAGATATTTGGCCATATTGGACTCTATTCGAATAATACTATTACCTACCCATCACCAAGAGTGAAACCTGACACATGATACAACACAAAAGAAGGAATCAAAGCCTTGTGACGTGAGTGCCTATATCAGCAATCAAGAACACTCTCGAAAATTACCTCTACATTATTCCTCACCTCACATGCAACCTTCACTTTCTCTTCTTCCTCTCTACTCTCTAGACTTCCCTCGCAGTCACAGTGCCTATAAATTATTGCAGAAGAAGCCTCACATAAGATTCTTTGAGCTCAACACAAGCGCTAAGATCCCATCAGTTAGTTTAGGAACATGGCAGGCTGATCCTGGTGTATTTGCCAATGCAGTTACAACTGCTGTTAAGGTACTTACTTATATTACCTCTTTTATTTTTATGTATGTAAATTTTAAAAAAACTTGAATGAATTTAATCTAATTTATTCTTCTTGGCTAAGTTATTGATGAAACATGATTGTGCAGGTTGGTTACAGGCACATAGATTGTGCTCAAGCTTATGACAATCAAGCTGAGGTACTATTATGTTGGAGATTGTGAGAATTTCCAATGAAAACATGTGAGTGTGTCAAAAAGAGAAGTCCCACATTGCTTGAGTGTGAGAACTTACAAGTATGTATAAGACATTTGTGTTCTAACTTAAGTTAAAGGGTCAAAGGAAGAATGGGCCTCACGCGCACAAGTTGGGCCTCCGTTGAGGCAAACGTAGTGGAAATCTGGCGATTTCCCCCCTGTGCGCGTGGTAAATACGGAGTTGACACATTTTTACTTATCTGGGTTTTGCAAAAATTACAAATAAATAATTATTTAAATGACCAGAATACCTTGTATTTTGGGTCTTTAGTTTTTTATTACCCTTGTATTTTAAAATTATGTGCATCGCCTTATCTGTGTTAGTGCTTATCTGGATAATTAATTTTCTTAATGTTAAGAAACTGAATGGGTCTCGCGCGCACAAGTTGGGCCACCGTTGAGGTAAACGTAGTGGAAATCCGGCGATTTCCCCCCTGCGCGCGTGGTAAATACGGAGTTGACACATTTTTACTTATCTGGGTTTTGCAAAAATTACAAATAAATAATTATTTAAATGGCTTACCAGAATACCTTGTATTTTGGGTCTTTAATTTTTTATTACCCTTGTATTTTAAAATTATGTGCATCGCCTTATCTGTGTTAGTGCTTATCTGGATAATTAATTTTCTTAACGTTAAGAAACTGCTGTCATTATTTTGTAACAGCAAAATAATGAGTGTTAATGTGCCATTATCATCGTCCAACGTTCACTTGGTACTACCGCCTATACAAGGTAGCGTCTGTGATCAGTCCATGTGTATCAACTCTTTAGCTTTTCGTCCTCTTCTGAAAAATATCTCTGTTGTTTGCTATTCTCATCTGCTGTTCTGTAGCTCCTTGCATTTGCAGGACGGGTCTATTTAATCCTGGGGAGAGCCGCTTCCTAAACTTGCCGGTGGTCGCGGAATACCTCTAAAGGACAGTGTCCCTGAGGACGCAACTCAGATCATTACATTGCTGTGTTCGTTGCTTCGTTTGTGCAGTGCCAACGATCGTGATTGCAAGACGTGTGACTCCCAAAAGAAGGCACACAAGGAAGTTCAGATCACGCCTTTCAGATCACGACTATCAGATCACTCCTATCAGATCACGCCTTTCAGATCACTCCTATCAGATCACATCTTTCAGATCACGACTATCAGATCAGTCCTTTCAGATCACGTCTTTCAGATCACGTCTATCAAATCACACCTATCAGATCGCGCCTTTCAGATCACGACTATCAGATCACGCCTATCAGATCACGCCTATCAGATCACGCCTATCGGATCGCTCCTATCAGATCATCGTTTATCATAATTTTGTATTGTTTGCCAACATATTATTAATCAATAATAATCATTTTCTTGCCCAAGAACTGATTATCAATCAATAATCATTAGTTCTTTAACTGATTAATATTGATTCATGTGATTTTCGTAGATTGGTTCTGCTCTTAAGAAATTATTTGATGAAGGAGTTGTGAAGCGTGAAGGCTTATGGATCATCTCCAAACTCTGGTTTGTATTGTTAGGAAATATTTCTTCCCAGATTTTCACTCTCATTACATACCTGTTTTTGCCTTTGGTTTCTAAACAGAGACGCTCTGTTTTGTCCTGAAAATTATTCTACAGGTGCAAAGATCATGCTCCTGAAGATGTACCAGTTGGGTTGGACAAAACATTGAAAGAATTGCAACTTGACTACATTGATCTCTCTCTGGTACAGTTACTCCCTTAATTTCTTGGATTTGATGTAAATTTATACTCCACATTAATATAAGAACTATTTAACTTTTTTTTCTTTGGATGGATAGACTAAAGAAGTAAAATAAATTAGACAACTAATAAAAACATATGTAATGCTCACTTAAGTCGAAATTATAATACTAGCTCGGTTCCCTAAATATAAAATCACTTTCCTTAATTTGATTATATTAAGGATGTTAGTTAAGTTAATTATCAACACATGATATTACCAATTTTTCTTAGCTATATACCTTTATACTCACTCTCCCTCTCTTGCTTGTTATTATAAATAATATTATTAGGACTAATTTGGAAAATAAACAGGAAAAATTAGAAAACGATCTTATATTTAGGAACAAATTGAAATTCGAAAGTGTTCTTATATTAGGAATGGAGGGAGTATCATTTTAACTTTATGGGAGATTAAAGAAACCAATAGAGCACTCATTTTTAACGCATCTTACATGCAGTTGTATTATGAAGAAAAAGGTAATGGTTTAGAAATTATAAAGTGATTAATTCAATCTTAACTAAAAGGTCAAAGTGATGTTATAATTACGACTAGTGAATATATCACAAGATATGTAATCTCTATGAGTTGTCATGAGTGAAATGTTTCGATATGGTGTGGTTTTTGCAGATTCATTGGCCGGTGAGGATGAAGAAGGGATCAGTGGGGTTCAAGCCAGAGAATCTGACGGAGACGGACATAGGGAGCACGTGGAGGGCGATGGAGGCGGCCTATGACGCCGGCAAGGCGAAGGCCATAGGAGTGAGCAATTTCTCCATGAAGAAACTGAATGATCTGTTGCAATGTGCTCGTGTCCCTCCTGCAGTTAACCAAGTGGAATGTCATCCTCAATGGCAACAACCTCAGCTTCATCAATTTTGTGCCTCCCATGGAGTTCACATCCCTGTAAGTATATACTCACGTGTGTGTATGTGTGTGTATTAATATATGGCACTCTCATAAGTTGGTAGTTCTAGTCTTTCAACAGTCTTGTACGTTTGTACTTTGTCCTCTGATTAGTTTTGGATCAAACTAATACAAAAACAGAAAGGTAAGTTTTATGGTAAAAGTATATGTGACTAATACATTTTATATGGTGCGAATTTACCAATAAAGTTTTGGAAAGCATAAAAGCAATCAACCCCATTTTTCTGTTCAATCATGGACTTATTTTCTAATATATAAAGGCTTCATTTTTGAAGTATTTATTAGTGAAATTGCAGATTTCAAAACATATTTGTAGCACATGCTTCCACCGCAAGAGTTCAATTGTAAAATAATGCCTTTAATCAAACAAAAATGAAGAAATTTTTAATTTGCATAACAATAGCGAGCATTTGAGCATTTAAAGAATTCAACTTTTGTTTGTTGAAATATATTTGGTTAGAGTATGAAATCATGCCGTCCTTAAATGGCTTCATCCAAATAGACAGCTTAACTATATTTATAGATTTTTTTTATCATAAACTGTATTTATAGATTTGGCCTCTTTCTGGGTTTATTTTTTTGCTTTTGGCAACACGTGAGAAAAATATTTTAGTGCCACGGGAACTACTCAGGCATGCTCCTAAGCTAAGCATATGATCTTAGAGGAACAACCAAAGTAATCGGAGTAAATGATATTACCATATGTTGTTGACAAGTATCTTTATAATAGAAATCTAAGCATTGCCTGCCAAAGACCAGTGAATTTTTTTAAATGATAAATAGTAGGAGTATGATTTTTCTGGTATGACCATTATATGTAAATTTGATAGAGAAAATTTGTGTGACCAGGGATACTCACCATTGGGGTCTCCAGGAACAGCAAGTATAAAAGGTGATGTTCTGAAGCATCCAGTGGTGAACATGGTGGCAGAAAAACTGGGGAAGACACCAGCTCAAGTGGCCCTTCGTTGGGGCCTCCAAGCAGGTCACAGTGTCCTCCCTAAGAGCACAAGTGAGACCAGAATCAAACAAAACATTGATGTCTTTGATTGGTCCATTCCCCAAGATTTAATGGCCAAGTTCTCTGAGATCAAGCAGGCAAGTTCTTCATTCATTTCTCAAGTTTGCTATATAAAATAATGTAATAAAAAGCTTGGCTAGCTTTTGAAGTATTAACACATGAAATACCCTGATGATGCAGGAGAGGCTAGTCAAGGGAACTGCATTTGTTCACGAGACACTTGGTCACTACAAGACCGTTGAAGAACTCTGGGATGGTGAACTCTGAATCTGAAGCAAGATGCAATAATACTTGATGGTATTAATACAAGACCATTGAAGTTCAAAATGGCATCTACTTTGTCGTTCGCAATAGAGAGAAAAATAAATTTTTCATATTATCAAATATATTATATTTTCGGGAGTACTATTTTGGATATTTGAACTTTGAACTGCATTTGTTTTACTCTCTTTTTATTCTTTGGGTTACCTTCCGTTGGAGTGTCATATAATTAGCTTGGTTGATAATGAAATGGGGAACAGACATCTCCGATCTATTGTCCAAAAAACCATGCAAAATGATATGCACGTACTCATATAAAAGGAGGATACTTTAACTCAAAATAAAAAGGGCTAAATTGTATTTTTGTCAGTAATTTATTAAAAAAAAGAGCATTTGAGACAATTATATTTAAAATGATCCATATGAGTCATTATTTTATAAAATTGGGCAACTTGGGCAACATTATTGGATTAAAGATGACGTCTGACACAATTATTGTTTAATCAGTGCTGACCAAGTTACCACATCTTAGAAGATGTTTAGCTTATATGAACCATTTTAAAAATAATTGTGTCTTGCGCTCTTTTTATAACTCATTAATTATTAGCCAAGATGAACATTTTTATAACAAAGTTTACCTTAACCCAAATAAAAAGAAGATACTTTCATCTAAAAATTAAATAGTGTGCGTGCTTTTACATGGGTAACTTCCAACTTTGTTACCAAAGTTGTCATATATATGACCAATAATATTGCTTCATCGGTATTTTGAAAAGCAATTGTGACATGTAAAACGTTAGTGATTTTATCCCAATCATTATTTAGGTTACGTTTTGTTACATGACAATGCCACATATATAATTTATGTCATTTTTGTTGAGTTAATATGCAAAAGTCTGGCCTGCAAGTTTACCTCCAAAATCTTAGATCGTATTAATTTCATCCCCACTATTATTTAAGTTTAATTAAGCTATTAATTGATCAAACATTATTCTTTTTTGACATATCCACATCTCATTGCTTAACTGTTTTTCCAAATGAGATTTCAAATAAAGAAAACAAATACATCATATTGGAACGATTGAAGAAAATCAAAGTAGTGAAAGCACGCATTATGTAGCATAAGGAAAACCAAATTACAAGAAAATATTAAATAAAATCTAGTTATATCCTCCTATTTGGGTGAAAACATAAAATAAAGTGAAAACAAAACCTCAAAAAAGAGGGGGAAAGTAAGTTTATATTATCACTTGAAATTCCTCTTAACTCTTGCACCATTTTGGTGTATATTTGCCTTGTTTAAAGTATGCTGATCAAAACGCAAAACTCATGCGTTTGTAAAACCGATTTCTCACATTGAATAGTTTAGATTTGATTTTTTCAAGTACTAATTTTTTAAATAAAAATTAGGTTAAAGCACAAATTTGATCCTTCATATATATTTACATTAACTTTCACCTTAGTTTATTGAATTTGGGAAATATTATTTTACTCTTTTTTAAGCATTTCTAGTTATTATTATAACAGGAAAATTGTAACTCGGTAAATTTAAATGATGATTTAAAAAGTAAATGTGTGGATTAAGAATAGCTAAATTTCAAAATATAGAAACGATCATGTTCAAGAATTAAAATTTGAGATTTATCGTAAAAATCGAATTTGGATCAATTTTTGTTGGCAATAACTATAAAAATTTATCTTGAAATTTTCTAATTCAGCATTTCCTATTAAAGACAACTAACATTGATAACAAAAAAGATTAAAAGTGTAATTTTCAAATTTAAATGATCAAAACAAAATATAACACAAACATAAAGGATGAAATGAAATGTATACTTAAACATAAACGAATAATTAAATCTATAGAAAATCTAACCAAAGTCCAATCTTAAGATGTTTAACTATTCATTAAAAAGATGGATAAGGACAGCAATAAAGCATATAGAATTGTCTAAATTTGATTTTATTAAAAATATTTTTATAGTTACAGAATTGAAAGTCAACTATAAATTTTTCAAAGTATCATAACCGATCTAAATATATGTAAAACTTTCACAATACAATTTCTTTTTGACTATAAGGAAAAGTTATTTCAGCCTTTGTGCCCACAGCATTCACAAGCGGACAAATAGTTGCTATTATGAGATGGCCAAGCTATTGTATTGTATTGTATTCACGTCCCTTTAATTTTACCCCCCTTACCTTTTTTCTCTCGCTTTATCAAGTATGTGGCCGAAACTTAGTCCCATCATTTCATGCAACTTGCTCCACATTTAAATTCCCTTTTGATTTTCTCCTCTATAGCATCTCCAAGAGTAGCGTTTTACTTAACAAGTTTGATTTCTCAAGTTTGCCTTCAAGGAGGCTCTACGATTCCCCGCATTAAAAGTCTTCACTTCTTTCTGTATGTGAGCTTCCCTTATTGCCTATAAATTGTTGCACAAGAAGCCTAGCTAGACAAAGAAAACCCACTTCCATTTATTGCTACTTGTATAGTACGTACATATTGTGGAAATGGCAAACGCAATAAGATTCTTCGAGCTCAACACTGGTGCTAAGATCCCTTCCCTTGGTTTAGGGACATGGCAGGCTGATCCTGGTGTTGTTGCCAATGCAGTCACCACTGCCATTAAGGTACTTAATTATCTTACTTTCTCATTAGAGATAAATAATATGAATCTAAGTTTCATGATCTAAGATTATAACTTCTGTTTTGTGCAGGTTGGGTATAGACACATAGATTGTGCTCAAGCTTACTACAATCAAGCGGAGGTATTATTAATAAAAAATATGAATTGATTAATCTTTATGCTTCATGTGAATGTTTTTATTCATTGGATCTGAATTCTTGTGTCGTTTTTGTAGATTGGTTCTGCTCTTAAGAAACTGTTTGTTGAAGGTGTAGTGAAGCGTGAAGACTTATGGATCACCTCCAAAGTCTGGTATGTATATATGATCATTGAATTTCTGTCTAGCTTTTACCAAACTCTGGTTTTCTGATGTAAACAAACACCAAATAAATCCATACGCTGCAACACGAGATGAAAAAATTGCACTGTATTGAATAATGAGCATATTGTACAAAAACCATGTCCAATTTAATGGGCAAATATCCTGCTTAGACATTTTCTACCGTCTAAGCTATCTAAGCTAATTACAATATTAACCTTCTTAATATTTTTAAACTATTTTTACATCTGAACGGAGATGTTTTTTTTTTCAGGTGCCCAGATATTGCTCCTGAAGACATACCAATTGCATTGGACAACACTTTGAAGGAATTGCAACTCGACTACTTAGAGATCTCTACCTGGTATGTATTATTTCTCCCTTGATTTCTCGGACTTAATGTAAATTTATATTAAATACGTCCTCACTTATATAACATGGGATTTTTTTAAAAAACTGGTAGAAAAGACTAATAAACAACTTATAAATTGATTTTTTAGAAATTTTTCTCTAAACGAGTTCATTTCACTTATAAATTACTCTCTCAATTTCTAAATATAAGAATTAGTTGACTTTAGTTTTTGGAGAATCCTAAAACAGCTAAATCCGTTATTTGAAAGTTGATTTTCCTGACTTTTTCCTTTAAATTATTTGACTTATAAGATAACATATGATATAATAAAATACAAATCACCTTATGATTAACTGGTTCATTTAGCTTCATTAATTTCTCCAAGAAAAAAATCAACTAGCTTTTATATTTAAGAATGGAGGGAGTAATATATTATTCAATAATAGACAACCTTATTAGTCTCTCCAAAACTACATCCTATATTATGTAACTTAGGAAGTACTTAGAAATATTTTTTGTGGTATAGGCCAATTGATTTCATGTGGTGTGGTTTTTGCAGATTCACTGGCCAGTGAGGATGAAGAAGGGATCGGTGGGGTTCAACCCGGAGAATCTGATGGAGACTGACATAAAGAGTTCATGGAGGGCCATGGAGGCGGCGTGTGACACCGGCAAGGCGAAAGCCATTGGAGTGAGCAATTTCTCAATGAAAAAACTGAGTGATCTCTTGCAGAATGCACGTGTTACTCCAGCAGTTAATCAAGTGGAAAGCCACCCTCAATGGCAGCAGCCTAAGCTTCATGAACTATGTGCCTCCCATGGAATTCACATTTCTGTAAGTGTGTGTGTGTGTGTATTGATTAATGTATATGAGTTCTGATTTTTGGTTGATCGTCACATAGTCTATCTATTTTGTTAGCTAGGTACAGTTCAATCTAATAGACTAGGTTGTAACTCAATGCATGTGTATAGTTATAGACATTCTATAATTTTAGACACATGTTTTCCGAGTAGATGGTATGGTGATGACTAAAATTTAGAGTTAAAATCATAAGGATTGAATTGCATAAAATCAAAATATATTTGAATTGACTGTCGTCTAATAATTTAATCTAATTTACATGGTAAAAAATGACAAATATAAGAGATAAAATTAAAAATATATTAAATCTAACACTAAATGTCATTCTATTATGAGGAATACCACGTTTTATATAAATACATTGATAAAGATAGTTTGTGGTATTAGGGATATTCACCATTGGGGTCCCCAGGAACAGAAAGTATAAAGGGTGATGTGCTAAAGAATCCAGTGGTGAACATGGTGGCGGAGAAACTAGGGAAGACACCTGCTCAAGTGGCCCTTCGTTGGGGACTACAAGCAGGTCACAGTGTCATCCCTAAGAGCACAAGTGAGACAAGAATCAAGCAAAACTTTGATATCTTTGATTGGTCCATCCCTCAAGATTTAATGGCCCACTTCTCTGAGATTAAGCAGGCAAGTTCTTCATTCATCATGTCAAGAGGTTGATATTGTGGTTTTGTAATTAAAGTGCTTGTCTGGCTTTTGAAGAACTAACACATGAAATTCACTGCTCGCTAGTGCAGGAGAGGCTAATAAAGGGAAGTGGATATTTTCATGAGACATATGGTTTCTACAAGACCATGGAAGAACTTTGGGATGGTGAACTTTGAATCTGAAGCAAGATGCAAGATTACTTGGATATATTAATGTAAGATCATTGATGTTAAAAACGACATCAAGTATAGTCCAATAATGTAGATTTGATTCATGCTGCTCTCTATTCTGTCATGTCTTTCATGATATAAAAATATATTTTTTCACACTAAGATTTCAGTTCAATTACTGTTTCCATCCCTTTTTATCATCTGATTACTTTCTCTTAGAGTGTTATGTATTAGCTTGGTTTGTAATGAAACGAAGGACAAACACCTGTAATTCATTTCATTGTTCAGAAAGCCATGCATGCAAATATGCAATAAATATCGATTCAATATATGACCGGAGGATATATACTTTGGCATATATATGTATACCCAATTACCCATCTTTCAATTTAATTATTCACTTTTATTTTCAGTTCAAAAAAAAAATCATTCACTTTTATTCAACGCTAGTAGCAATCATACTACTTTAATCTTAAGTTCTAATTAATCATCATGGCTTTGTACCAACAATTTGTTAAGAACAAATCTATAAGCTATAGATTAAAGTGTTTGGCGGTGTATGCTCGCTTTGAATTGGTGACTAGTTTTACATTTGTCGCATGTCATTAAATTATATTTATACAATTAACGAATATTTGTAGAAGTTAGCGAAAAAACAAATATTTGTAGAGACCTTTTTTTCATTCCAAGACTTCTTTAAATGTGAGGTTGCGACATATAAAAATTTTACTAGTCCCATATTATAACCTTTCAATAATTATGTTGTGTTTGATGACGTTAAACAAATAAAACTACTTAAAAATAATAAAAATATGAAAATTATAATTTTTTTAAACCATATTCTTATTATAAAAATGAAAGAGAATCCATCCGTCGACTCAGGAGGAGCTCATCATCATGCTCCGCAAAGAATGGTGTGGTTGTTGCAAGGTCCAAGGGTTCTCATGGAAGAATTAAGGAGATGTCAGGAGAAGAGAAGAATCTGGTGGTGGTGGGGAGGAGCCATCAGCGATATATGGAGGTGGAGGGAGGGACGGAAGTTGGTGGCGTGAGGGTTAGAGTAAGAGATGATGACATGGCATAATGCATATATATATATATATATATATATATATATATATATATATCAGAGTTTTGATCAACTTAACAGTCAAAATTAACTTTGACTAACTAAAGGGTAATTTTGATACCTTTTATAAACTTTCAGGGTGAATTTGATCTTTAACTCTATAGATTATCAAGTCCAAATCAAAATGCAAGACATCACATAAAAAAAAAACATAGATTAGCAAAATACTTATTGGTCGAAAACCATCATTTTTTTTGGCATAAATACAAATATAAAAATTATATTTATATAATCTAAAAATATTTATGGAGAATTTTTTTGAATAAAAATATATTGGAAAATTACCTATTTCACTCGTAGTTTTCCATATTTACTTAATATCTCAAATATAATTGGGATTGGGTCTAACTCACTAAGAGTTGACCGTAATTTCCCAACACCAAGAAGGAGGCTCTACTATTCCCCACATTAAAAGTCTTCACTTTTTACTGTATCTGAGCTTCCTTTATTCCCTATAAATCGTTGCACAACAAGCCTAGCTCACATAGACAAAGAAAACCACATCCATTCATTGCTTCTTGTATACTACATATTGTGAAAATGGCAAACGAAATAAGATTCTTCGAGCTCAACACTGGTGCTAAGATCCCTTCCCTTGGTTTAGGGACATGGCTGGCTGATCCTGGTGTTGTTGCCAATGCAGTCACCACTGCTATTAAGGTACTTAATTATCTTACTTTCTCATTAGAGATAAATAATATGAATCTAAGTTTTAAGATCTAAGATTATAACTTCTATTTTGTGCAGGTTGGGTACAGACACATAGATTGTGCTCCAACTTATTACAATCAAGCAGAGGTATTAGTAATAATAAATCTGAATCGATTAATATTTATGCTTCATGTGTACGCTTTTATTCATTGGATCTGAATTCTTGTGTCGTTTTTGTAGATTGGTTCTGCTCTTAAGAAACTGTTTGTTGAAGGTGTAGTGAAGCGTGAAGACATATGGATCACCTCCAAAGTCTGGTATGTATATATATGGTCAATGAATTTTTGTCTAGCTTTTACCAAACTCTGGTTTTCAGATGTAAACACACACAGAGGAAAAAGTTGCTCTGTTTTGAATAATGAGATACTGTACAAAACCATGTCCAAATCAATGAGCAATATCCTGTTTATATACTACAATACTAAGGACATTTTTCCACCGTCCAAGAATCTAAACTACTTACATAAAATTACAATATTCACTTTCTTAATATTTTTAAAGTATTTTTACATTTATTTTTTCAGGTGCCCAGATCTTGCTCCTGAAGACATACCAATAGCATTGGACAACACTTTGAAGGACTTGCAACTTGACTACTTAGACCTCTACCTGGTATGTATAGTTTCCCCCTTGACTTCTCCGTCTTTATGTAAATTCACATTAAATACCTGTCACTCAATATAACATATGACTTTTTCAAAAAATGAAAAAAAAATAAACTACTTATAAATTAATTTATTTGAAGAAACGAATCTATTCCACTTATAAACTAATCTATTATTCAATAATAATAGACAGCCTTAGTCTCTTCAAAATTACATGTTATATAATGTAAGTTAGGAAGTACTTGGAAGTAGTTTTTGTGGTATAGACCAATTGAGTTCATGGGGTGTGATTTTTGCAGATTCACTGGCCAGTGAGGATGAAGAAGGGATCAGTGGGGTTCAAACCGGAGAATCTGATGGTGGAGACTGACATAAAGAGTTCATGGAGGGCCATGGAGGCGGCGTATGACGCCGGTAAGGCGAAGGCGATCGGAGTGAGCAATTTCTCAATGAAAAAATTGAGTGATCTGTTACAAACTGCACGTATTACTCCAGCAGTTAATCAAGTGGAAAGCCATCCTCAATGGCAGCAGCCTAAGCTTCATGAACTTTGTGCCTCCCATGGAATTCACATTTCTGTGAGTACACATTTGTATGTGTGTGTATTAGTTCTTATTTTTGGTTCATTATCACTTAGTCTTTCTATTTTGATTAGGTACAATTCAATTGTAACAGACTGGGTTGTAACTCAATATCTATATTTATAGTCATTCTATACTTATAGTGATTCAAAATATATTTGAATTTAAAAAATATTAAATCTAACACTAAATATCATTCTGTTATTAGGAGTACCACGTTTTATATAAATATATTGGTAATGATAATTTGTGGTGTTAGGGATATGCACCATTGGGGTCTCCAGGAGCAGAAAGTATAGAGGGTGGTGTGCTTAAGAATCCAATAGTGAACATGGTGGCAGAGAAACTAGGGAAGACTCCTGCTCAAGTGGCCCTTCGGTGGGGACTCCAAGCAGGTCACAGTGTCCTCCCTAAAAGTACAAGTGAGACAAGAATCAAGCAAAACTTTGATATCTTTGATTGGTCTATCCCTCAAGATTTAATGGCCCACTTCTCTGAGATTAAGCAGGCAAGTCCTTCATTCTTCATTTTAAGCGGTTGATATTTCTGAATGGTTTTTTAAATAAAGTGCTTTTTTAGCTTTTGTAGAACTAACACATGAAATTCACTGCTAATGCAGGAGAGGATCTTCAAGGGAAGTGGATATTTTCATGAGACATATGGTTTCTACAAGACCATGGAAGAACTTTGGGATGGTGAACTTTGAATCTAAAGCAAGATGCAAGATTACTTGAATATATTAATGTAACATCGTTGATGTTTAGAACGATATCAAGTTTAGTCTAATAATTGTAGAGTAGATTCATTATGCTCTCTAATCTGTCATGTCTTTCATGATGTAAAAATATATTTTGTCACACTAAGATTTGATTTCAGTCCCGATATTAGAGTGTTATGTTTCACACTGAAACGAAGGACAAATTAAACACCCGTAATTCATTTTATTGCCCAAAAAGCCATGCAAATATGCAATGAATATAGATGCTATACACACATTTGTTATTCAACGTTAGTATAACATTTAAACTACTTTTAAGTTCTAATAAATCATCAATGTATAGGCTTTAAAATGGTGACTAGCTTCACATTTGTCACATGTCATTAAATTATATTTATACCATCTAACAATTATTTTTAAAGACTTTTCTATTTCAAGACTTTTTTAAATGTGAGGTATTGCAACTATCAAAAAAATTATTGATTCCATATTATAAGCTTTCAATAATTATGCTGTGTTTGATGATTAAACAAATAAATTACTTCAAAACAATAAAAATATGGAAAATATAGGGAGAAGGAAGACTGAGTGGGATCAAAGAAACTAGTAGACTGATCACTATATAGATACAAATAGGTGATTAAATCATATTCTTATTATAAAAATGAAAGAGAATATATAGAACTAATATATAATAATAGGTAAAATAAAAAAATGCAATATAAACATTGAAACAAAACTAAATTGAAATTTATATTTGTATTATGCATTCACAAGTTTAGTGTTGATAATAAGGAATTAATTAAAAATTAGCGGGAATATACATATAAAGGATACTTGCGATTGCTACTCCCTTTTTGCTGTATTATATAAGTGATATAATTTAAAACAGCACCTGAATCAACATGCGGGGATAGCTCAGTTGGGAGAGCGTCAGACTGAAGATCTGAAGGTCGCGTGTTCGATCCACGCTCACCGCACTTTACCTTTTGGTGGTACTGTCAGAGTATCTAGGACATATCAAAGTGCACGTGGTAGGAGAGAGAAAAGATCCCTTCTGTTCTGTGTTTTTTTTTTGTTGGAAGTCTAAAATATATGGTCTCAACGTATTTGACTTGGAGACTGAGAAAACTATGGCGTTGATGAACAATACTGGATCCTTTCTGCTCAACAATGGAACTCAAATCCCTTCCCTTGGCTTAGGAACTTGGCAGTCTTCTCCTGGTGTTGTTGGTGATGCTGTTTCTGTTGCCATCAAGGTCCTTTCTCATTCTTCCATTATTATATTCATTCATTCATTCATAACAAACCATTTTCAGTTGATGATCTTCTGTCCCTTTTATTGTTTGATCTTTCTACTTAGCTTGCCATGTTTTAATGTTCAACCACATGACTTTTCTTTTGGAAATCACAGGCTGGTTACCGACATATTGACTGTGCTCAGAATTATGGCAACGAAAAGGAGGTCATCATTATAAGGACTGATGTTAACTCATATCTTAGTCATTGAAAATAGTGAGAATGATTCATTCCTGTCATTGCAGATTGGTTCAGCACTGAAGAAGTTGTTTGAGGAGGATGTAGTGAAGCGAGAGGATTTGTGGATCACCTCTAAATTGCGGTTTGTCAAGTTTTCCCTTAGTTTCACCTTTTATTCTCATGCCAATAGCATCATGCACTTGACAGTTTCCTTGTAGCTTAGTGTCATGTAATGTAAGCTTCCCTTAAAAGTGGTAAGTTGTTGGTTTGATCTTCCTTATTATCATCAAAGAAAACAAAAAATCATGTAATTGAGGGAGTTTCATCTTGTTTAGAACCCAGGAATGCCTCTGGCTTAAATGATGGTTATATGCAGGAATTTTGATCAAGCTCCAGAAGATGTACCAGAAGCATTGGACCGGACTTTGAGAGACTTGCAGCTCGATTATGTGGATTTGTACCTTGTATGAAGTATAACTATACATTTATCTCTTGGTTACATATGAATATATAGTCTACTTATAAAACTCCTAAATTTGTATTTGCATTTATCTGTGTATGTTGTATTCAACCTCATTTTGTAACATAGATCCCTTAATGTTTCAGAAAATGTGGTATGTACAGAAGCAGTTTTTTACTATTGCCATAAAGTTTACAAAAATTGTGACAGCTATTTGTTGTTAAGAATGTTTTGTTGAATATTAGAATTTATGAGATCTTCAGTGATGCATGGATCCTACCTCATTCCAATTCTTCAATCAACATATGCAACTTATTTATGATAACATCCTCAGTTATTTGATGACTTTTCCTTTTAAGGTCCATTGGCCAGTTGCAATGAAGAAGGGATCTGTGGGCTACCTGCATGAAAATCTTGTCCCACCCAACATTCCTGGCACATGGAAGGCAATGGAAGAAATCCACGACTCTGGCAAGGCTCGAGCTATCGGTGTAAGCAATTTCTCATCCAAGAAGCTGGGAGACTTGCTCGAGGTAGCACGCATACCGCCCGCTGTCAACCAGGTAGAGTGTCATCCTTCTTGGCAGCAGGACAAGTTGAGGGCTTTCTGCAAGTCCAAAGGTGTCCACATCTCTGTAAGTTCACTAAATTTTGAAAGGTTTCTGTCATTACTTGTTAGGCTTGCGTGAATTAGTAACTAGATCTTACAAAGTGTTTGTTGTTACTTGATTTGAGTTTGTTTGAATGCATATGGCTAGGGATATTCACCATTAGGTTCTCCTGGGACAACATGGCTTCAAAGTGATGTTCTGAAGCATCCAGTGCTGAAAACTGTTGCTGATAAATTAGGCAAGACTCCTGCACAAGTAGCACTTCGCTGGGGACTGCA
This sequence comes from Mimosa pudica, assembly GCA_029929735.1. Classification (NCBI taxonomy): domain Eukaryota; kingdom Viridiplantae; phylum Streptophyta; class Magnoliopsida; order Fabales; family Fabaceae; genus Mimosa; species Mimosa pudica. Next base: position 883,226 of record JAKELP010000045.1, read on the forward strand.
AATGGGCCACAGTGTGCTTCCCAAGAGCACAAGTGAGGCGAGGATAAAAGAGAATTTCGACATTTTTCACTGGTCTATACCTGAGGATTTATTTTCAAAATTCTCGGAGATTCAACAGGTTACTGTTTTTCTATGTTTACCTTCAGTCTTTCTGCTATTTCAGGACATGTAAACTTGGATAGATGGTTGTGTGTTGTATGTGTGAAAGAGTTAAATGTTGAAACTTGCAAGAATGGATAGGAATCAAGACTTCAAATTAAAAATAACAAGGCATGATCTCTTTCTAGTAGAATGAGATAGAATGTCATGATGATAATGATGAAAGTGGTTTATGCTGTTGCAGGAAAGATTAATCAAGGGTTCCTTTGCTGTCCATGAAACTTATGGAATCTACAGATCTCTTGAGGATCTCTGGGATGGGGAAATCTGAGCAGTCAGCTAGAGAAGTAGAGGGAATAGGTGAAAGTGGGATTTATTCACTCATTTCAATTAATCAGCATAAACTTGTCCTGGAACCTCTACTTGATCCTTGACACAAATAATTTTATGGATTGCTGATGTGTTTACTCTTTCAATTTGAGAGAAAGATTTTTAATCACAGTTTGATGCATTATTGGATGGCTGATATGTTCAATCTTTCAATTTGAGAAAAGGATTCTACTCTCTTCAATTTTTGATATAATATGCAATTGACTTTTTTGGATATCGAAGATTGTACATACATCTCTTTAAAGAGAATTAATTATAAACTGATGTACAATCCAGTCACATATTACATATTATAATTAAATAGTTTATCTGGCTTCCTTCATCTTAATAGAAAAGTCACTGGGTCTTATTTGAAGGACAAAAGAGGCCAAGTTTCTTCAAGTGATAAAGAATGCAAATATGTCTGCTAAAACGATGTGATTGAAATAGAAGAATGAACTTGCTCAAATAAATTTACTTCAGGGACTGAATTGTTTTGTTGCGCATTCAAAAGGTAATTAATCTTGTGCATAAGCCAATCATTTTCCAAGTGATATATATTTTTCTATCTTGCATTTTCAAACCGATCAATTGGCATCATTCTGACAGCATGCATCTTCTTCGAATGGATGTCACTTATCTTATTTGCAGCCAAAGTCCATAATGGTTTATCCAAAGTAGTATAGAATAATGTTCAAATCAATGGTGCCTTAGAGTGTGCCTGGATAGAGGGAAAATGAGAGTGGAAAGAAAGTGGGAGAGGAAAATGGGGTGAGGGAATGTATTTTTCCTCTGCTTGATGTATCAACATGAGGCTAAAAGATATAAAACTTTCCTAAAATTGAAGAAAGTTGACTCGGAGAATACACTTTACTATGATTTTCGCGCTCTCCATTTATGTCGCTCAAAAGATGACTCAAACATCCTAATTGACAAAGGATTTCCAAATTGAATGCTCAAAGCATATGGTAAAGACTTGGGAACAAAAACTTCCTAAAATCAAGGGATTCACTCTCAAAATAAGAAATAATAAGGGGAATAATGATTAGCACGTCTTCTTCTCATTTTAAGACTAGGATTGCTCGGGGAAGTCATCTATCTACGAAACAATTGAAGAAGATCCAATCATTGAAATAATTATATTGATTGAAATATGACTTTACAAAATGTGTTTATATCTTAGTTCTTCAATAATCCTCACTGTTAAAAAGTTCATAAACTATAAATGAATTAGTTAATTGCATAATATACTCAAATTATCATGAAAATGAAACTAACTCATTAAGCTTAGATTTAACACAAAATGTCTTTTAATTTCCTCTATATATATATATATATTTGACAGGTTAATTTCACATTATTAATGATATAGAAAACATAAATATAATGCACAATAGTAACTATAGCCAAAAAAAATTAACATACAAGAGTAAGACTCAAAGTAAAAAACGCATTTTTTACCTATTTCTACCATTATATTATTAAATATAAGAGGGGAAATAAAATATGTATATTAAACGACTAAGGGTAAAAATGAAAACATTTATTAAATCTATCGTGATAATAGATGATTCCAAGTTCCAACATGTTTATTGATGGGTTTGATAAAAAAGTTGACTAGGGACTAGGGAGGATGGAGTATAATTGTGATTAAATAAATCTTTAATTTATTTTAATGTTTTTTTTTAAAAAAAATACTCAGCTACCGAAGAAATGATGGTAGATGTGTTACTACTATTAGTCACCTTTAGCTTTTGGCTCTTTTCATTATATAGTAGTTTACGTGACTTTTGACTTGGAGAAATGGAGATGGAGAAGCAAGAGAAGGACATTCAATACTTCAAGCTCAACACTGCAGCTCTCATCCCTTCCATTGGTTTTGGTACTTGGCAGTCTTCCCCTGGTCTAGTGGGCCCCGCTGTTACAGCCGCCATCAAGGTCCTTCTCATTCCTCCAACATACTCTTATGTGTCCATGTTAGTTTTGTTTCAGAGTGATTTAATATTGTGTACTAGTAGAACAATATATTATGTGTTATGATTGAGATGATTAATGTGATCTAAATGACCATATTTTTTGGTGCATATCACAGGCTGGTTACACACATATTGATTGTGCTCAGATTTATGGCAATGAAAAGGAGGTAATAATCATAAGGATTATTGATCTGAAGCCATATACTTGTATCTAAAAATATTGGGCTGAAAAGTTAAGAATGATTTAATCTTGTCATTGCAGATTGGATCAGCACTGAAGGAGTTGTTTGAGGAGGGTGTAGTAAAGCGTGAGGATTTGTGGATTACTTCTAAACTGAGGTTTAATTTATCAAGTTTTCCATTTAATTTCATTTATTTTTTACCATGTAAGCTAAAGTTATGTAAATAGAATCAAGCAACGTTAAACATTTGGCTCCAGGAATTATGATCATGCTCCAGAAGATGTAACAGAAGCATTGGACAGAACTTTGAGAGACTTGCAGCTTGATTATGTGGATTTATATCTTGTATGCAGTATTACTTAATCAAGTATTCATTTGTCTCTTGGTTGCACATAGTGGTTGTTTATTCTAGATTCAGATTTCATTCATGATTTTTGCATATCTTATTCCAATTCTTCATTTATGATGATAACTTATTTATGGTAAAATCAACTATTGATTGATGACTTTGCCTTTAAGATCCACTGGCCTGTTGTAATGAAGAAGGGGTCTGTGGGCCTTAAGCCTGAAAATTTTGTACCACCCAACATTCCTAGAACTTGGAAAGCCATGGAAGAACTATATGACTCTGGCAAGGCTCGAGCTATAGGTCTGAGCAATTTTTCGTCGAAAAAGTTGGCGGACTTGCTCGACGTAGCGCGTGTACCTCCTGCTGTGGTCCAGGTGGAGTGCCATCCTTCATGGCAGCAGGACAAGTTGAGGGCTTTCTGCAAGTCCAAAGGCATCCACCTATCTGTAAGTTCACAAATTTTGAGAAATGGCCATTATGTACTTATTAGGATAGTGAATTTTGTTTCAGTTACCAACAATATCTTAAAAACTATTTGTGCTCCTTGAACCTTGGTTGTTTGAATGCATATGGCTAGGGATACTCACCATTAGGTTCTCCTGGGACAACCTGGATTCAAAGTGATGTTTTGAAGCATCCAATTCTGAATATGATTGCTGATACATTAGGCAAGACTCCTGCACAGGTAGCACTTCGCTGGGGACTGCAAATGGGTCACAGTGTTCTTCCCAAGAGCACCAATGAGGCGAGGATAAAAGAGAATTTTGACATTTTGGATTGGTCTATACCAGAGGACTTGTTTTCAAAATTTTATGAAATTCAACAGGTAATTTTTTTAAATGTTTACCTTCAGTCTTTCTGCTATTTCAAGACATGAAAACTTGGCTAGATTATTAGATCATTCAACATTCTTGATTATCAATCAGTGTAGATTGAAAAGAAAATTTATCACGTTGAAGAATTAAAATTTTGGTATTGTAAACTTGCATGAATGGTTAGGAATCAAGATTCAAGACAACAAATTTACCAAGATGATAGTGATGTAGTGGAAATCCGTATGACTGTACTACAATATATGTCATTGAAATTGGATCTTTCTTGAATGCACAAGACAAATAGGTATGATGCAAAATGTGATGATGGTTATGACAGTGGTTTATGCTGGTGCAGGCAAGATTACTGAGGGGTGACTTTTTTGTTCATGAAACTCATGGAGCCTACAGATCTGTTGAGGAATTGTGGGATGGTGAAATCTGAGCATCCAGCTGGGTGGCTAATCAGAGAAGTTGAGAAGAAGAAAAACAATTCCCCTAAATAAATGTAGTACTATCTGAGTTTCTTATAGTGATAAGAAAATGCAAATTGGCCTGCTAAACTAATGTAATTGAGATTAGAGAGATGGACTTGCTTATCATTTACCAAGTGATGTACTTTTGTCTTTTCCATTTTCAAAGCTATCAGTTAGCTTTATTTTGACAGCATGTATCTTCTTCCAATGGATGCCACTAATCTTATGTTCCAAAATTCTACTCTTTTTAACGTGAAACAAGCCTCAAGTTTTCACAGAACATGCCTCATTTCAATATAAAAGGATTGTTTGTTATAAGGTACGATAAGACAATTTGGAGGGGTTGTTTTTACAGTTACATACATATGATTTTCTTCAATTTTATTTCCATATCTCATACTTTCTTTTTCTCTTTACTATATCGTAAACTTTATTCGGCATTTATTGTGGCTAACATTGCTAACAAATCAAAGTTACAATGTTACATAGGCTTGTAGTTTTAGTCAAGCAAAATCAATGGGTTGAATTGAGAGAAAATAATAGTTAGCAACCTGAGTAAAAATTGAGGGAAAATGCACTTATGACTTACCTGTCAAAAGATTTTCCCAAAATTTTATTGAATAAATTATATAAAATAAAACAGTAAGAAAAATTGATATACAAAACTGTATACATTACTACAACCTTTTTAAACACATCAAAAGACATTTTTGTACCTTTTAAATCCCTCTTACCAAACAATAAAAAATTTACATACTTGAGCAATAAGTGGGAAATGGGAATCCTTCTTACTTACTACTATAAAATATATTTTGGTAGTTGATCATGTCATGATAAGGGAGTTCAAGTATGCTCATATCCGTTGAGCCCACCTGTACGTGCCCGCATTTTCCCCTTTTAGGCCCGTCCATTTAGGGTCCGTCACATTTTTACACGGGGTATGAGCATGTCAAAACCCGTTTATCTTACACGGGTACGGGTATGGGCATACCTACAGGCATGCCCATACTCGTTTAAATGTCCATTTATTACTTTTTTATATTTTTTTATGTATTAATCTTATTTTACATCACTCCCTCCTCATAACTAATTTTATTTTGTTGTTATTGCTTAGTTAAAACAAGATAAAATTCAAAGTTTATTAAAAATTGAATGCATGCTCTACTATTTGTGGAGATTTTGTTGGATCTTTTTTAATTTTTTCTGTGAGTTTATCTTACATAGGCCGCCCATTTAATTTTGTTGTCCGCCCGTTTATCCTGCCCCATTTATAGCCCGTCTGTTTATGGCCCGCCCAGTTATCAATATTTAGCTCGTCCGTTTATGTTAAACGGGCATGGGTACGGGCATACCCACAGGCGGCCCGAACCCGCCCATTGAACACTCCTAGTCATGATTATAAAATTTATTTATTTCTTATTTTATCATTTTTTTAAATTATTTCTGCCGGTACCCTCACTGATAATTAAGTAAAAGAGAGGGGTCAAGCCGTCAAAGGTTAAGAAAGATAATTTGGGTGCTTTAGAAAAAAATAGGTCATAGTAATTGGCTTCACCAATATCATTAATTCAATTAAATTAGATTAATAGACATTATATTTATTGATTGAGTGAGCATACATACAACAAGACCAACCCCTACCTCTCCCTAGTGATCCTTTTTCCATCCTTTTCTATTATCCCACTCCTACATCTAATAATGTATATGGTGATATATACAAGAAGAGGAACCGGAAGAGGAACCGTCATGGTTAATGGATTTGCTTTGCTCTCAAATGATAATCACGCATTTACGCTCATGTCTCCACAACCACAAGGTCCCTTATATATTCAAGAATAAGGACTTAAACTAATGCAATTAGAAAATCATCTAATTTCCCTAATTAATAGACAAAGAAAAGCATAGACAACTATAATAAGTGCCTCCATCAACAAATTAGGATTAACAACACATAACTATTAATAAGTAAAATCAACATACTCAAAAAATTTGTTATTAACAACTCAAACATAACTACATTATGTAACACGGACGTCCCGTATAATATGAGTAATTTTAATATTAATACCGTCTCCCTCAAATTTGGAACGATATTTTGCCTTGTCTATTTATAGCACAGAAAATATATGAATGAAATGATGCATGGATTACACGTGGCAGTAATACATAGAAAGGAATGGTTAAATTTCCCTTTTTATAACAACCACGTATCGTTTTTCATCTTTCCCTCCATCACTGTCTGTATTCACCTCATCAAACTTTCCTCCTTTTCTCTTCGTTCTTCATCATATTTTTGAAGAAATTAAAATCAATGGCAAACAAAGAGATTGGATTCTTCACATTGAACACTGGAGCTCACATTCCTTGTGTTGGCTTGGGAACATGGCAGTCTTCTCCTGGTCTTGTTGGTGATGCTGTTGCTTCTGCCATCAAGGTCACATTTTTACTTCTCCATGTTAAACTTCTCTCCATTTTGTAACAACCCTTTTGCTATTTCTTTCAGATGTTTCATTTTATATGCTTGAAATGAGATTTTAGGTGTTGGGTTTCTTTGTGTCATTAGTTTTTACTTCAAAAGATAGTGACGCTTTGGCATTGGAAAAAACCTTTATGTAGAACCATACAAAATTCAAAATTTGTAAGCAAAGATAACTGAATAGTCCCATGAATATTTCATTGATATATGATTGTCCCATGGGAAATTTCCTAAAAGATAATAGCTAATGTGATTTTCTAATAACTTCATTTCTTAATACTTGAGTTGATAATTATGACTAGGATTCTATGTAATGAGCACAAATCTTTGGCAGAACACAACCCAAAAGTTGGTTTTTGGGGTTGAGAAGCTAAGAACTTATAAGGTCTCCCTTGCGAGGAAACCTCCATGATTTGGGACTTGTGACATTCTACTAATAGAAAATAGAGAATACTGATATTTAATTCTATAATTCTAACAGAAAATATAACCTTTTTTGTTGCTGTCTATAATGCATCAAAACATTACTTCTCAATGTAGAACTAATGGTATAAAGAAACAAAGTAAGATGTGGGAAGTGTCCCGTATTTAAGGGTCAGCTGAGACCTTAGCCAGTTTTTAAGAGGGTTCAGCAATTGTTAGTTGATAGTAGTTTGAATGGAAAGGATGGCTGAGTGACTGTGATTACAATCCTCTTCTACACATCCCATTAGTATTTTGGCACTCAACTAAATAGCTTTGTTTGGAAATTACAGGCTGGCTACCGGCATATTGATTGTGCTCAGATTTATGGCAACGAGAAGGAGGTAATTATAAGAGTTGATGTAAATATTTGTAAACTTTGGTTTCATGGTTAACTGCAACTGATTTAATAATCCTGCTATTGCAGATTGGTTTCATACTGAAAAAGCTGTTTGACGATGGTGCAGTAAAGCGTGAGGATTTGTGGATTACCTCTAAACTCTGGTTTGTTCTAGTTTTTTATTAAATAAATTTCATTGGTTCTCACCGCTTATGCTAAAATGATGCATGTAGAAATCATTTTTATTGTAAGAATTTCGCCTTGTTTAGAACAAACGGATTGCATACAGCTGAAATTATTGTAATATGTAGGAATACTGATCATGATCCAGAAGATGTACCAAAAGCATTGAACAGAACTTTGGGAGACTTGCAGCTTGATTATGTGGATTTATACCTTGTACGTATTTTACTTAATCAAAATATCTATTTGTCTATTTGCCACATATGGTGATTATTTTGTCTGAATTTAATTTTGTTTCAAAATCTGGAAAGGAACTCATCCATATCTGCTGTAACCACAGTTCATTACATATTCGAAAAATTCGTTACGTATGAAAGAGCTTTTTCTTTTTTCTTTTTTACATCAAACTATTTCAAACTAAATATCACAAAAGCTAGTTCTGATGCAGGATGATTTGTCCAATTCGATTAGTTTCTGAGATCTTCTGCAATTCATGTAGTGTACTTTATTCCAATTCTTTAAGTCATATAGGTTGCCTATTAATTTAATCAATTGTAAATTGATAATTTTGCATTTTAAGATCCATTGGCCAGCTGCCATGAAGAAGGGATCTGCAGGTTTTAGTGCTGAAAATCTTGTGCCACCCAACATACCAAGCACATGGAAGGCGATGGAAAAACTCTATGACTCTGGCAAGGCTCGAGCTATCGGTGTAAGCAATTTCTCATGCAAGAAACTGGGGGACTTGCTCAAGGTAGCACGCATACCGCCAGCTGTCAACCAAGTGGAGTGTCATCCTTCATGGCAGCAGGACAAGTTGCGGGCATTCTGCAAGTCTAAGGGTGTACACCTCTCTGTAAGTTCAGTAATTTTGATTAACATTCTTCAAATCTGCCTGCAAAGTGTCTGTAATTTATGTTAAATTTTTATGCATGTTGGCCTTAAAAACTAGTTGTATTCCTTGAAATGAGTTTCAAATTCCATGTGGCTAGGGATATTCACCACTAGGTTCTCCCGGGTGGCTTAAGAGTGATGTTCTGAAGCATGCGGTCCTCAATATGGTTGCGGAGAAATTAGGCAAGACTCCTGCACAGGTGGCTCTTCGCTGGGGACTTCAAATGGGTAACAGTGTGCTTCCCAAGAGTACAAATGAAGCAAGGATAAAAGAGAACTTTGATGTTTTTGACTGGTCTATACCTGAGGACTTGCTTGCCAAATTTTCTGAGATTCAACAGGTTAACTTGTTGTGCTTGTTTTTACTCTCTTTACTATTTCAAGACATGTGACATGGACTGATCATAATTCATGTGAATGTGATGATAAATATGGTATATTATGTCGTGATTATCCTGAGTTCCTGACAGTGGTTCATATGCTGCAGGCAAGATTGATCAGGGGTACTACATTTGTACATGAAACTTATGGAGTCTACAGATCTATTGAGGAATTCTGGGATGGTGAAATCTGAGCAGGAGATTGAGAGGTTGAAGGAACTAAGACTGGAGACTTGTTGATTCTGTTCAATTTGTCAGCAAAAACTGTCCTCGCATATATTGGATGTTTGAATGCAAGAGTTTTTCTGTTTATGGTTGAATGGATGACTAATGGGGGTTTTATTTTCCAATTACCACAAGGTTCATTGAAAACTACTCCCTCCGTTCCTAAATATAAGATCACTTTGGTTATTTTGGGGAGATTAAGGAAGACAATAAAATTACATGATCTTCCCAAAATCCCCTCAATTACTTAACTTTAAAAGGAGGAGGGGTTTTCAATGAAAAGAGAGAGTATAAGGGTAGTTTGGGTAAAACTTGAGGTAAAATAGGAAGTGATCTTATATTTAGGAACTTATCCACTTCCCCAAAGTGATCTTATATTTAGGAACGAAGAGAGTACATTGTGAATGCTGATAATTGCATGGAGTCTAATGTGAATGACCCTCCATAGTGCACTTCCTTATAGATTTGATATGAATAGATACATAGATCATCTAGTTATTCTCTCTACTCTTAAATATAAGACTCCACTTTTTTATGGAAGTTATAAAAGAAAATTTAATGACTTAATTATAAGATATGCCAATATTCAAATAGATGATAAGTTAGTTTATAAGTGGAATAAATTAATTTTGAAGAATAATTTAGGGTAAAAGTGCATTTTTAATACTTAACAATATAACTAGAACAAAAGCAAAAAAGATTATATGTTCATTTATAAGTAAAATAAATTAATTTTTAGGAAAGAAGACAACTATAGACAATTACTAAACATTGATTATTATTATTTTTTTGCCAGGAAAACATTGATTAATTTTACATCATTAATTTCTAAAAAACATGATATACTCCATCAATTCTTAAATATAAGAGGTAGTTATCTTTCTTGGAGAATTTTAAGAAAGTAAAAATGGACCATTTAATTATATCATATTTTTTATATTATTATATCATATGTTGACTTATAAGTCAAATTAACTAATTTAGAGAAAAATTTAGAAAAATCAATTTTAATGACTTTTTTAACAAGATTTTCTAAAAAAAAAATCAACTAATTGTTGAACAGAGGGAATATATCTTAGGAAGAATCAATTAAAGGTTCCAATGTAAGAAACATAATTAAGATTAAGTCCCACAAATATAACCATCAGGTCATAAGTTGTTATTATAAGGTCAAGCTTATGACTTTATCTTAATCATCTTTCTCCAATGAGACCTCTAATTATTTGTGCCCCTTCATGATAATTAAGTTAGTTGAGACATCTAGAAGACTAGAACTAACATCTAAAACCCTTATTACTTATTAGTGTCTCTTCTTAAACCCTACCTGGAATCACGTGAGTGTCACGTGAGGAAGGAAGCATATAAAGCTTACTTTTTTTTTGATCAAACATATAAAGCTTACTAAGCACACGCAGAAGACAGAGCCCCTAAAACCCTAGCTAAACCCTTACAAATGGCGATATCCTCCGTTCTTCGCCGAGCTTCCACATCGGTATTATCGCCTTTGGCAGCTCGCGCCATTGCCTCTTCTTCTTCTAGAACCTTCCACTACGCCGCTTCCTCTTCCGTCCGTACGGTTGGACTCAGTCGTCGTCTGGTCGAGAGAATCCTTCTCCCCTCCGTACGACTCGCCAACTCCTCCTTTGCCACCAAGACGAGCGCCGACGAGAGCCTTCTGCGAGTGCTTGACTCTGAGATTCAGTGCGCCCAGGAGGAGGCCGCAGAGGATGATGTCAGTATTTACATTTTTCACTTTTTGCTTTTTTTCTGTTTTTTTTCTTTAGTTGTTAATATTCATATGCTTGTACTTTATAGTTTATAGCAATCGTGCTGCTAAATTTGACTATTTTATCTTCGGAGGAGAATTTTGTGGGAATTAAGAATCAAATTATACTCCTGAAATATAACATATGTAGGATGTAATTAGATTTGATGTTTGTTTATTATTTCCTCTGGTGCTGAATATAAGACTAGTTGACTTAAGTTGACTTTAGTTGACTTTGTTTTGGAGAGATTGAGGTTAGCAAAACAGAACAGGTTATTAAATTATGACATATTGGATATATTTTTAGATTAGTTTAGAGGTCTAATAAATTAAATTAACGAAAAATTGGGTAAATCAATTTATAGTTGACTTATTTTATTTTTTTAGGATTTTCCAAAAAAGTCAACTAGGTCTTATATTTCCTAGAGTAAATTAGGTTTTTTTTAAAGGAAAAATATAATTATAATGCTTTTGAAATATTTGATTGATTTTGCATCCTTAATTTGTCAAAGTAGTCTTATAATTGTGACGGGAGGGAGTTTATATGTGTGTAAGACTTTAAAAAGAGAGAAATGAAGGAAGTTAAATAAGCCGCTTAGTAGTAGCATTAGCATATTTGGTGTATTCTTAGATTTTTATGTTAGTTTATTATTAATTAAATCAGTTTTCTTAAGATTTTCAAAAAAATAAAAAAGTCAACTAGTTGCTATATTTGTAGTCTATTGAGTAATGGAGGTAGTAGCAATCATGCTCATAATTTTAGCTATTCTGTTTTGGAGGAGAATTTTCAGGAAGTTGTTTGCAAGTGAATTTTTCTGTGGTTTCTGGAGTATGTGTGTTTGAAATAATGAGTTGACCAAAGAATGACTTTGATTTATTGATGATCACTTTGGTACTTCATTGCTTTCCTCTGCACTATTTTATCATTTAGACATTCTTCTGTAGTTGTGAGAGTAAAACTTTTGCATTCCCAAAGAAATAATGGCATTCCATGAATAGATTAGGCAAGTGAGAGTAAATATTTAGGAGGTGAATAAGGGATACAGGATTCAAGATTACGGTGTTTTCAGAGAAGTTTAATGATACGGTTCTTTTCAGTCAAGTACTTATGAAAGTTGTTGCTTGTATTTCTACTTTTTCAGTCAAGTACTTATGAAAGTTGTTGGCACTATTTTTGTACTGAAATATTGAACCAACATGACAAATAGTGTACTTTTGTGAATTCCTTAATATAGTAGCCAGTGGCCATTGACTAGCCAATCTCTGATGCTTTTGTATAACCTACCTAGATATCTTATTTATTTATGGATTACCTCACTCTGCTTTCTTTAAGCAAAGAAAATCAAAGGGGGGAATGGTTTTTTTGTGGAAGGAATCCTGGATGCAGCCATCTTGGGGATACCATTGGATTTCATTTCCATAGAATTTATGTTAACTTGATATCAGTTATGGGTTATGATGTTTGCTTATATATTGGTTTTATTGCCTTTTCTTTTGTGCAAACATTTATATAGGTTGAGGAAGTGCCAAATGATTTTCCATTTTCAATTGAAGACAATCCCGGTGAGAGAACCATACTCCTTAAGAGACAGTATGAGGATGAAACCATCACAGTGCAAGTTGACATCCCTAATGTAGCAGCTGAAGAAGATGAGGAAGAGGGCAACGATGATGAGGAGGCAAATCGCGATGAATCAAGCATTCCTTTAGTTGTGAATATTTCGAAAAGGAATGGGGTCACTCTGGAGTTTGGTGTCACTGCATTTCCTGATGAAGTTTCTATCGATAGTTTGTCCATAAAACAGTCAGTAGAATCAGAAGATCAGCTTGCATATGAAGGACCTGACTTCAAGTAAGCACTCCTTTATAGATGACTTATTTAAACCTTTTTCCCCATAATTTTCCATTCTCTTGTTACTGAAGATTTGATTAATTACGCATTTGTCGACAGTGATTTGGATGAAAATTTGCAAAAGGCATTCCACAAGTATCTTGAGATACGGGGCATCAAACCCAGCACAACCAACTTTGTACATCAATATATGGTCAATAAAGACACCAAAGAATACTCCATGTGGCTGAAGAATTTGAAGAAATTTATCGAGACATGATTTAAAAGAATAATATTTTGTTACAGGTTGTTATAGTTATGCGTGGTTAAGCCCACATTAAGTTCAAGATTTATTCTTAACTGTTGTTTTCTTATTATGCAGTGCAGGGGTATATTATTGATTTTGAACTATGTTTTGGGGAGGCATTGACTTGCTTTGGATGGTTCAGAATAATTGTAGCATTTTTGTATGGTTTTACATTCCTAATTTCCCCATGAGACAATCAGAAGAGTATAATGTATCATGTCCAAAGCTGATATGTAACAGTAAGCTTGTAAGGAATTTATAATAGCATTTTCATCACTTTAATGAATTATTGACTGCCAGTATCAAGTAGTTCCTAGGATAGGAAACCTCAGTTGACTAAATCTTGGGTCGCAAATATCTGACCTAATTTCGTGGTGCTGGAAATCCCTTGGAGAAAAACGTTTGAACACTAAATTGCTTTATATGATCCGATTTAGTTTTTTTGAAGAAAAATGCACTCGAATTCATAAAGCGAGCTATTGCGGTTATAATAAAACAAATTAAATATATCAAGGGCTACATAATCTAATGGTATCATAACTTCCCTTAAGTGAGAAGTTGCGAGTTCGTTCTAAGTTGTAATTTCAAACCGTTAGTGTCTGCCCCTCTAATTCAAAAATAAAATAACAAATATGGGTGGTGAGAATATTTATCAAATAAAAAAATTGAAGTTATTGCAAAAACAATTAATCTAAAAATTTAAAAACTTCCTTTGTTCATACATACATACATATATATATATACACACATACATACATACATACATACATACATACATACATACATACATACATACACACACACATAAATTTAGGTGTTAAAGAGTATTTTGGTATTTCATCTCATCCTAATTATAAGAGTCAATCAACTTTTTTTGAGAGATTAAGGAAGTAAGTTAGATCCTAAAATCTTACTCTTTCCGGTCCTAAATATAAGACCTAATTGACTTTTCTAGAAAATCCTTAAAAAACCAAAATAAGTTAATTATAAATTGATTTACCTAATTTTTTCCTTTAAACTAGTTTATTTTACTTATAAACTAATTGGTAATCTAAAAATATATCAAATATCTATCATTTAATAACTTATTTCGCAACCTTAATCTCTCCAAAAAAAAGTCAATTATGTCCTATATTTAGGACCGGAGGTAGTATTATATACTACATGTAATTAGATTATAAGTAAAATAGCTCAATTTTAAAGCAAAAAGACAAGAGTTAAGGTTAAAATCTATTATCCAACAATTTTGAGGGGCAAATATAGTAGTCACTAATTACGAGTAGGTTCATATCTAGCAGTGTCATTAACTTTTCCAAACTTCCATTAAGTGGGGCTCAAAAAATGAAAAATTAAGACAAATCATGTTATTTGTGTGTCACATGCCCACATGGTATGCAGCTCATCACTCCCCCTTTCTTCTTCATCACCACTTAGAAACAAGTGTATGGTCGCCATTGGTTAAACGTTCAAAAAACGTTTTAATATTTTGAAGGGTTAGCATTATATTTTTATTCTTGCACTTTATTGTTCGACTTCTACATCTTGTCCCTATAGTTTCATATCGTTAGTTGTATCACCTACAGTATCTTAAGGATTATATCTTCTTTAACGATCAGTAAAAAAATATAAATTTAATTAGAAAGACTAAAACTAAAAGTGGTTTTGAGTATAGGATTGGTTCTTAAATAAAGGTTATAACTTCTTTTAAATTTATAAAGGTCAAAACTAACGATTTGGTGGGAAAATCACAAACCAATTAAGCCAACGATTTAAATTAGAGGAATTGATCAAAGTATAAAGAGAGTGAGTGGTTGAGAATTGCGAAGAAGATACCCTTATCTCAAAATGCATAAACTTTGAAACTTTTGTATATTTATTATGAAAAATTGTGTTATACTTCAATATGAAGAGAGTGAGTGGTTGAGAATTGAGAAGAAGATACCCTACATTCATTCCTTCTTTTTAGTGGAAACAGTTGTCAAGCTATTTCGCAAACAATTCTACTTTTCTACCCACCAATAATTCTTGGCTTCACTACGCACTTTGTTTCATTCAAACTAAAAAAAAAAAAAACAAATCATCAAGCAAGTGTTTTGCCAATAATATATCTTGATTAAGTGTTAATACACGCAGACTGCTCAACAAGACATGAAGGGTTCGCTTAATTTCCAGCTTTTCTCATTGGCTTCATATTTGACGGAAAGCAATGAAGAAAAGAATAACTCAAACACAGAAATCAGCCAATTGCTAAGCAACCATAAGGCAAGAAACTTAAACCCCAAATTTAGAATCAAATACGTTTGTCTATGTCTGTGTGTGTACGTGTATGTATATATCTGCAAATCCACTAGTTAACAACAAAGTTTTTGATCAATACTAACTAACTAAATATTGTCTCACATAACATACTATCCTGATAAATGAAAGAATATGGTAATAAATCTTCAAAATTCATATAAATTATATATACAGCAAACTGAATACACGCATGCAGAAGCTCCTAATATATAATAAATGAAATGACTAACAGAAACTTTTCAAACACAAGTATTGCCGCCGCCGTCACAGGTGCAACCGCCGTTGCCGGATATGGAATCGCCGCCGTCAAGGCGGGGCTTGGTGCTGAGACAATAACATGTGAAACCTACCAACAACATGAAACCCCATGCATATGCCAAAGACTCTACCCACTTCAAATATTCATACCCCATTTAGTTTCTATGTGTTCTCTTAATTAGTTCCTTTAATCATTAGCCTCTTCCTTAGCTTCTTCATAAATATCTCATATTTTCTGTCTCTATATGTTCTTGTGTACACGCCATACATGTCATCTGTTATTCCATGTTTTTTAATTCTTATTTTCTCTTTTTTCTTCCCCAACTTGACACATTAACATTTATAATGTTGGATTTATAGAGCCCATAGCTAAGTTAGTTGGCCAAAGGTTTTAATTTATACACGAATATATAGAGATGCCTATAAATAAAAATCAAGAAAATATAAATAATCTGTTTTCGGTTTTCATATAAATGTTCTTTAATTTTAGAAATGAAAATAAATTTGCATGATCTAAATGAAACTAGGAAAAAACTTTTAAATTTTTTTTTTTTTGCTTTCTATGAACCAAGTTGACCCTATCGGAAATTTCTAGGCACCCTTTGTCCTTTGTAGAAACTTTAAAGGCAATTTAGGCGCCTATATCTCAATGAAAAAATGTACAATTATGATTTTATCAAGTATTTTCTGTGTAACAGTAAACATCATAACTTTAGGAATGTTGAATTCTACTGAAAAAATATTTTAAAATAGGGAAATTCCAAAAAACAAAACAAATCTCCCCAAATAAGTAAATGACCATTTGATCAATCCAATTTCACAAATGACAATAGTGTGACAATGATCTAGCTATCCAATGGTAAATTTAAAAGGAAATACCTAAAATATTCCTAGGTTAATAAAAAAAGAGGAATTTGGTAAAACATGAGATGGTATTGGTAAAATATTATACGAAGTTATTTAATAACGCATAACAAAAAGTTGGAAAAGTTAATTAAGAATTTGAAAAGGTCAATAAATTTGATGCACAAAAATTACTAAAATATTGAGTGCTTCCACATAAATTTTTGAAGAAGTGTTTGAATATGATCTTAACCAATATAAATATCAATAGTAGGGAGCTGCACATCAAAAGGAACAGTATGTGATGTGAATATATGAGTTAAAGATGACCACCAAAGCTATCCAGCCATCATTATCCTTTCTTTTCATTTTAGAGGCAAACCTCAATTTTCCCCTTTTTATATCAAAAGAATCGAGAATATTGAATATAATATTCCATATCGTCAACCACGCTAGATTGCAAAATAAGTTCTTTAAATACTACGATATATGTGATGTTGAGAGTTGCCCCACTATAACTATGTTACTTGTAGGTATGTTATGGTCAAAAAACTCCAAACAATTTTTGAACATATAGTATGAATGAATCTGTATGTACTTTGTGGAGTATATAATATCTATATATTGTTGTTAAACACTAATAGCTGATCATGTTTATATTTCACATTTGTAATGGTTATGCTTATTTTGGTTTCGTGAGAGGATGTATCTCTAAAACTTTAGTACTTGCTCTATGTATAAGCCAGCCTATGCGTATCTTGTGAGGCTAAGCATCTTTCTTGGCAACTGACAGGCGGATCGCTTCATTTGAAGATGATTTTTATTTAGACAAGCTATAAATTATAATTAATAGGCCAATCAATCTTTTAAAATGTTTTACAGAAGATTGGGTTTCCCTTTGTGACGCAAACAAGACATGTTCATGTGTTGCTGGCCTGCTCCAATTGTTATATTGAACAGTCCAATCAAACATTATCTATTATCTAATGTTTTTGAACAGACACACAACACATGATATTTTTGAAAATACAAAAAAGCTCAAGCGACTTGTTTCATAGATTAAGTGTCTGTTTAGATACATTTCCAAAAGCTATTCTGACTCCCAAACCTTGGTTTCACACAAAGACATCCAAACACTCAATTTTTTTGGATAAGCTATTTTCAGAAGTAAAGCTAGTTTGAGGTTCCAAAAGCTATTTTGAGAAAAACTACATTTTTCTCCTTTTCCAGCTGAAAGTTTCGATCTCTCATTTAGGGAACACTTATTTCAAATAAAAGAAACATGAAATGTTATTCATCCTAACTATTTTTCAGAAAAGTTATATTGTACTCAAAAGTTATTCTTAAAAGTTATTTTCAAAAAGCTTAATTCAAACACTCGCATTTCATCAAAAGCTATTTTTCACAAAAGCTAATCAACTCAAAAGCTATTCTCCAAAAGCTATTTTCCCAGAAGCTATTCTTAAAAGCTGAATCCAAACAGGGCAAAGAAAGAAAACTGGAGATAAATATCACGTCAACCGAAGGTTAGTTACATGTAGGTCAATTTTCATTTAATATGTCATTCCATTCAAGAATTGTGATCCCACAAGTTATTGCAAAAATCAGGTTGGAACAGTTGGCGTCTACCTTCTTTGATTTCATCGTTATTAAGTGTTTGGATTTACTGCGTATGAGTTATTCTAATTAAACCAATGTCTTCTATTCAAATTTTTTATATATAATCAATACAATTATTCAGATGTAGCAAAATTCCCGGTTGTATTTAGTTGAAAAAACAAAAGTAGGGGGTTGATTTATTAGATGGATGAAATTGAGACACATTGGGTGGCTGCTTCTAGCTCAACCAACAGTAGGGGGTTGATTTATTAGATGGATGAAATCGAATTATAATATAAGGACCAGGTTGAAATTCAGCTAAAACTCCAAGGAACATGAAATTAATTTTTCTTTATTTTTATCAACATTTATAAAAGGTCGACTTCAACACAAGTCTTCCACAAACATTCCAAGTGGTTTCGTGTAAGCCACGTTACGTTCATGCAAGACAATTTGGGTGTATTCCAAGTATGATTTTGAGCATTTCAAATAACATTTTTGTCTTTATTTATTTGCACTTCTAAAACTACTCTTCACATCTTGATCAATAGTCAATGGTTGTGGACAAAAAGAGTCAACCGCGATCAAACCTTTTTATCAATCAATTTTAGCGAAATTTCACGTTTTTTCCTAACAATCGACAAATGATTAAGAGATGACTTTACACATAACAATTGCAATACCAAAATAAGAATAAAGATGATAAAGATAATGACAGTGAATTAGTTGTATAAGTTTCTATTTTTCATCTATATATATAAATATTTAATATGTACTCTATAATATCTTAAACATAAGATGAAATAGACTTATTAGGAGAGGCTAATGATACTAAATGAATTGATTTAAAGTATTTATATTTATCATTCCTCACTAAAACCGCCTAACTTATAAGCTAAAGTATAATGTAATATATGTTATATTTAATTAATTTTTTTTCTTAATTTCCAAAAACAATGTCATATTAATCTCCCATTTAAGACTGTAGGTAGTAGTATTTTGAGTATATTCAATAATATAAAATTTAAAAATGGTTACAACCATCATTTGTTCAATCATAATTCCATCACAGTAAAATTATTATTCATTAATAAGCACATCTGGAAAATTTTCAAAGATTGGTAAAATGAGGAAGGCAACCATTTTGCTACTTTTTCTTTACCTATAGTACAGAAGGCTAGTAATAGGCAAAACGGACGAAACAGAAGTAGCACAAAATAAGAATTATGAAAACTACATATGAAATTTAAGACCCCATAAGGTGGGAATTTCAAGAGCACAGCATGTAAGTTGTAAACCTTTGAAAACCATTCTATCCAAAAAGCCAACAACCAGATTAGTGTAATTTACATGAGCAAGATCTCTAAACATATCTATCCTGTTTGTGCCTTCCAATGGTTGATATATTGCCCCAGTTACTTTGACTGTTGTAAAAGTGATGCCTAAATAAACAATAATATCAGAAAAGCTGCATCTATATTGCAAAACACATCGTGACAACAAAAAAAGGACAAAGAAATTGTAAGAATTATAAACAAATTCTATTTCAAAGGAAATAATTTAATTTAATTTTAATACTACTTTTGCACAAGTAACCACAAGTTACTTTGCAAGAGTCCAATTTAATGGTGGATAATACATCTCATGGATCATATTCAAATGGGGTCATTCATTTAACTTAACATTGTTTCTTTTCTCTTAGCCTTTGCGCTATGGTTTATTCCAGAGTTTGGTCTTCATCTCTCTCCTAGAACGAGCCTAGGTTTTTGTTTCACTTCTAGATCATCTTCTTTGTACCATCTTTTGAAGAATCCAAAAGTATGACCGTTTAGGTTTTCTTTTCAAAGATTTGATTTCCACTTATAGGTTAACTTTGTTTTGATTTGTTTGTAGCTCTTTGTGTAAATGTTTGTTCAGGTAGTTTGTGGAGTCTTTAGGCCTTTTGTTTGGTCATGATACTTTGTTATCTATACTCTTCTTATAATAAAAACTTATTGTCAGGTAAAAAAAGTTGACCAAAATGTTGAAGGGCTTCCAAACAATATGCAGTGTGTCAGACAAACTTGGGATTTGGATCAAATTTATCAACAAACCAAAAAACTCGACCATAATTTCACATCTCACGTTTTAGGCATCATCAAACATGGAGCAATATAAGAGGCTACTTCTCCATTTTAAAACTTAAAAAGCTACTGGTCTCCTCAACCACTTATTGATGGATCTATGCTACATAATTCAAATCAGCCAAAATACTAAGCAGATAACTGCATGCAAATATAAGAGCAGAAAGAATTGACATACCCAATAAACACCATGTAAACTACAGCTCACTATAATTGCGCCACACTTCACGAAACTCTTCCCGGAATGTGTTTAGACGCGCCTTCAAGTTAGGTGTTCTAAAGCTAGCATGTAGGATAGTAGCTGAAAAATGTGTGGGGTAAGCTGGCAGGTTAATCAACTTAAAAAAGGAAAAAAATATAAAAGTTAACATGAAGGATTAAAATTTATCAATATGTAATATACCAAGAAGACCAATAGCAAGCGCCCATAACACAGTCAGAAGACCAGCAGAGGCAAACCAAATGATGGAACTTACTGCACAAAGAGCAGAGGAAAAGCATTACTACTCCACTATCCTCAGGAAGAAGGTGAACCACAATGATTCAAATTTATCCCCAAAATATTGTTATCACAAAAAGGAGGATACATATAGGAATAACTTAATTACCAAATGAAGACATCAGTACAAAGACCCAACGAGGTTGACCACAGATATATATAGCTCTCTTAGCTGATGGGCGTCCACGAATAACAGGCCTGGAATTTTAATAAATTATATTTCAATGATTAAATAAAAATAAAGAGGCAGCAATACTTGAAGTAACGCAGAAATAAGTAAAAAGCAGGCACACTGACGTAAGAGGAGGTCTCATCTTGGCTGCTAAATGTGGTGAAAATTTCCTAACTGTTCGGGTTACTCTCTCACTAAAAGTTCCTGCAAAGCTGCCAAAAATTCCAGATTAAATGAATGCACAAGAGGTATCAAAGATTAAACACTTACGATATAATAACAGGTTAACACAATCAATGACAGGAAAAAAATTTTCTCTAAGCTATCTAAAGTGTCTAATGCATGATCATAAAAATAAGTTAAACAAAAATTCCTTACACTTTAATTGAAAATTTAGGACACCAAAATACATGAGCCATGAAACATAACTAGTATTGATTTTGATATCAGCAACAAAAATTCAGATACACCAATGCCTAATATGGCAGCAATATCTAAATCATGTAAGGGAAAAACTCATCTCAGATAGTGGTACAGTACTATTAGACCAAAACATTAATAAAATCAAGTGAACTCCAACTGATAGTGTAATAAGAGAGGCAATTATTCTACAAACCTGTCATTTAGAAAAGCAAGGCTAAGTGCTGTAAGAAGTGCAGCTACAATAGCTAGTGGCCTCCGAAAAAAACCCAGTACTACAATTCAAAGCATAGAAGTTTGAGCAGGGAAGGTATATATCAAGTGGAAATGGGGAAAATATATTAACTATGTTCTACTTACTGAGAACAGAAACAATCAAAATGAAGTAGTTGGTCCGGTAGCTGCAGATACATACATAATCATCATTATTTACTTCAGAATAATGTAAAAATTAGAAACATAAGTTCTACTTCTTGCATCAAAAATAATTCCAAAATAAACTTACTACTCCCTCCATTCCTAAATACAAGATCACTAAGGATGCAAAATTAATCACTTTAAAATGTCTATAGTCATTATATTTCCTCAAAACCAATTTACCTTACTTATAAACAATCTATAGTACAATACAATTACATAAAAGATCCAACAACAACAACAAAGCCTTATCCTACTACATGTGATCGGCTACATGGATCATATTGCGCCACTATGCTCTATCATTCACCAATTCATTGGAATTACATAAAAGATACATTAAAATTAAATACTCTATTTATTTTTGCTTAATTATATCTCCACAGAAAAAGTGAAAGTGATCTTATATTTAGGACCTGAGAGAGCAAATTACCTAAATGCATGCAACAGGGGGATTGGAGAGGGGGAAGAAACTAAAATACACATCCCAATTTGGCTGTGGAAAGTCATCTAAATTATTAAGTGCATACACTAAAATTGATCAAAAAAGCATAACTCACAAAACAATAATCCACAAATAAGTAGCTAAACAAACAAACAACGCATCAATTGAACATAACATATAGTAACACAGAAGAAAGCAAATAACAAATCCAAGAGGCAGCTAAATAATTATTCCCTTCAATAATAAAAGAGAAATAAACATAGTGGGGTTTAATGAAACATGGAAAAGATGAGATTTTTATGAAAAACAGTATGAAATAAATAATACCCAGAAGGTGAAATGTAAAAAAAGATGAATTAAAGTGAAAAAGGAGTGATTTTGAGTACTAGTAGAGATTGCATTTGAGGCGGGAGGTCCATTTGGAGAGGGATTTAGGAAGAGTGAATTTGGAGAAGAATTCAGAGAGAGGACGTGGCGGCGTTGACCAGTCAACTTCTCGGAGGGCATTGATGAGATCTTCACCTGTCACATTTCCCCAATCCATAGTGAAGATTCAACTCAATATTGATTGATTGATTGATTCACAGTGTAAAAGGGTGTGTGTCTGAGAAATGGGAATAAAATAAAAAAGGAAGAAGAAGGGGCAAAATGTCTGAGCCCGGGTTCGAACCGGGGACCTCTAGTGTGTGAGACTAGCGTGATAACCAACTACACCACCCAGACAGTTGTTACGGAATGTCAATAAAATAATCTACTACCCAGAACAAATATCAAGGGTAAAAGTAAACCAGACTCAAATGTGAAATAGTCTTAGTCCAGTAAGAGTAATGTCTAATAACACGCTTCTTAAGAAAATATGTGAAACTTAGTTGGTGTATGCAGTCAATGCATTTTTTCTAGTACTCCCTCCCTTCCTAATATAAGAGCTAGCTGCGAAAAAAACGCTTCTTAAGAAAACATGTGAATGGTAGTTGGGTGTATGGAGTTAATGCTTCTTTTCCTATATTGCTCATATTTATTATGATAATTTTAAGAGAGAAATACATAAGCATTAATAAATATGAATGAGAGTTAGGGGTAAAATAGGAAAAAACACATTAAATGAGGAGAGAATGTGAGATGAGCTCTTATATTAGGGACCAAAACCATTCAAATTTTGGGCTCTTATATTAGGGACCGAAGGGAGTATTACCCATATATTATAATATTTTTAAGATAAAGAAATATATAAGCATTAATAAATATGATAGAGAGTAAGAGGGTAAAGTAAGAAAAAACGCATTAAATGAGAAGTGAATGTGAGATGAACTCTTATATTTTGAACCAAAATCATTTAAGTTTTGGACTCTTTTATTATGGATTGGAGGGAGGGAGTAACCAACTACACCATCTGGAACTATTGTTAACAAGCTAGTACGGTAGTGCTAGAAGAAAAAAAATTTAAGAATACAGAAATGAGAAATGTTTGAGACTGGCGAGGTATACAGCCATGTTTGTGGAATTGTGGGAGTAGAGCAACATAATCATGCTTGTAATTTAAGTTGTGTCCTACTTTATATGAAGGGGTATAAAAGAACACAAGTTTGTGTTAAAAGCTGTAATGCCTATAATGCATTGCTATAAAAGCCGGACTGGAAGGCGAACCGGAAAAGACTCCGGGTCATAGTTCAACACGGTTGAACTGCTCAAACCGCTGGTTGGACTGGATAATCGTTAAGACCACATGTGAAGCTGTCGACGGTTGGACTGGTCCAACTGTCTGGTCCGGTCCGGTTCTTATAACACTATAATAGTTACTGCTTCTTAACTCTTAAGAGTTTGTAATACAATGGAGCAGCGGAGCTATTGGGTTTTCGGCTCCAATGAAGCCTCACTTGCTTAGGCCAAAAAAGTACTCAAAGGAAATTCCTAATGGCCCGGGAAAGTTTTTTCATATCTTTTTAAATGAAATTTTTTATATAATTAAAACTTGCTTTTTTCCTATATAGTTCTCCTTCTAATCCTTATTATAATTTGAATTGATTGATTTGACAAAAAATATAAGAACTTATTTTACATTCTATTTTCATTTACCGCATTTTTTCTATTTTTCCTCTAACTTTCTTTCATATTGATACTCATATATTTCATTCTCTTAATAGATAAATAATAAATAAGGGTAATATTATAAAAAGATGTATAGTACGAATGTATATAAAGAAAAATGTATTATATGATGAGAGAATGTGAGATTGAAAATTTATATTTTGGATTAAAATTATTTAAATTTTAGGCTCTTATATTAGGGATTATAGGGGTTGTTAAATTAAAACTTGCTTTCGTGACGTGAGATATATAAATGTGAGATTTTTTTTTTTTGGCCAACACAAATGTTAGATTAGAATTGAAATGTTAGGGGAAGAAGCAAAAATATGGGAAGGCTTGGATGGTCAAAGAAGCGAAGGGATGAAAGCGTAAATGCGTAATAAATGAAGCTTGGGAAACCGTCAACGTTTGGGTAACCACAAGCTTACATGCGATGCCATAATGCCATATTAAAGCTGGCCCCACCGTATAGCTCCAGTGGTCCCCATGAAAAATCATAACCAATTACGATGTCCCAGCACAACCCTTGACATTTGACAACGCTGACTATTGCATCACAATTTCCCACCTTTTTTATGTGTTTAATTCATCAATCATCCACTTCATTGAATTCTCCTCCTAATGCAATGTACTGATAATAAATGTACTGGTATTGATAGGAGTAGCATAAATAATGTATTATAAAATGTCTTTAAAATTTAAGAGTACTCTCTAAAAGAAGTACTCCAATTAAAGAAGAGTGATTTACGTATTTTTGTTTGGAATAAGGTTACTAAGATGATCAAAGTGACTTTTGTATAAACTCAAATTAGAGTAAAAGCCTGTCAGTACAAACTATAAAGTGATTTTTATTTGAGCAAACTTTTGTTAAAAAATCATATCGAGGTAAATTTGTTTGGACAATATATATTAAAAAGCCCTACGCATATAATGGAAAAATTATCTAGGAAATGTTTCTTTAATTTGATTTTAAAGAGCTTGATGAGCTACCCGAAATATGTAGTTGTGGCCGATTATTGGGTAGTCTTTTTCTTATTACATGGAGTGGAATAGTGGATTATTATTTTTCTTGAACTATGAATAGTGCATTAGATTTGATAGAACATTTTGGTAGAAAAACAGAGATTAGATGGAATATTAAGCATGGAGCAGTACCTCGTGATATTAGCTATGGGAAGAATAACAATGGACAACTTCATACAGTTATTCAGTGAGCTTGTGCGTCAACCTACAAAAGGTGTGTGCATGTCTGAAAAGAGTGTGTTCATGCATCATGCCTACAAAATTCACAAGTGTTCACTCATAACAAAGAAATATAGTGTTTATCCCACGTTCATAACACACAATAATTGAGTTTTCTCCTTCCTCTGTTATTCTTCTTATATTTCTTCCACTTCAACTGTTACGTGTAGTTGGTAAATCAGCTTTTAAAATCGTGTTTGAATTGACTGGCAGCCCGCGTTTTATTTATTACCTGGTGCTTATATTAGCTTGCGTGTTGTATTTGTAAAGCTGGAAGCAGGCAAAAATGTGTTTGGATTGTTTTAGGGAAAAATGACTTTTTTCAATTTAACTTATTTTTAAGTCAGATTTTATAATGAGATTAACGAAATGTTTAGATTAGTTGTGATTGAATGTGTCAAATAAGCAAGAATTTGCAGGTTCCACATCATAAGCAACTTATAAATTAAAAATAAGCTGTGTTTTTACTTATGAAATAAACTACTTATTTCAAATAAATTAGATAAAAAAATAAGTCAAGTTAAACATTACAAAAATATATAATATGGCTAAAATAAGCTACTTATTTTAAATAAGTAAATTGTTTAAACAAAATAAACCTAGTGAAACACATCTATATCATAACTTGTTTTGTTTTATAGGGGATATCAAGACTGTGAGAGAAAATTAAAGAATGGAATCCAATTCCAAATCCCATTATTTGACCACAGAATCTGATATACACGCAGAGGTATGTATGTATATATCAAGGATCATGATCAACACAAATGAAGATACATACAAACATACATATGGACGGAATTGGACATATATATGATAAATTTAAGAATTTAATTTTTAAGTCATTTTTTGTTTTAAAGATTGAAATTTAAAATCCAGCTATATGTATGCTGTATGCTGTTATTCTAAAAGGCTTATATAGTATAATAATAACAAATTAAATGCCCTTTTTGCCAACAAAATAATGCAATGTTACATTAAAGACTGAACTTCCAAAATAGCATATAAAACGAAATACATTTTTTTAGAAAAAAAAGTGATATTCTGAAACTGAGAGAGTAGTTTGATTTTTTTTTTGATACAGAGAGTAGTTTGATTTTTATAGTTGGATACGATAACTTCTTTCTTTATATACACAAGTTACAACTTTGTCATAGCCTTTTTATCTTAAAAAACATATTGCACTCCCTATTCCGTGTATGGAAACACCATATTCCAATCGCATTTTTATCATAAAGATTTTTCGGTTGACTCATATTTCGATATATTGGGCAGATATCTTGTTTATATAGTCATCATTCTAATGAATGATATGAATTGTCAAAGAAAATATTTAAAAGGGTCTCATGTAAGAAAAAATATTAAGTTTTAAAATTTCAGTAAATCTTTTGATTATTTGAGATGTTAGAAAACAATGCAATATCACAAGTTCATAAAACATTTTATTAAATTTTTTAATTACAATCATACATTCAGTTATACAAAATTAGCTCAGTGTTAGATGATATTTTTACGCCAATAATAGTATTTTAAAAACGATTATAATATGTCGGGTGAAGGTGCAAACAAGGTGTGCCCAACATTGTGGATTTTTTTGGGCAAAACATGCTCACAGTTGCCAAATTAGGTCGAAGATGCCCATGTCTTTGATATAGATTAACAGAGTTAAGTTTTTCGAAGTTACGGAAAATAAGAAAGTATAAAAATACTCATGAAGTTTGGTCCCAAATGCATCTAACATCGCAAATTTTTTTCTCCATGAGTATTTTTGCACCTCAGACAAAATTTCAAGGGTTATTTTTGCACATTTTGTTTTCCCTAATTTTAAAAGTTAAATACCATTAGTCTATATTAATGATGTGGACACTTTTGATATATCTTACAAACTATGTGGACATTTTTGAACATAAGGTAATTTCATGGTATTGTGTACACCTTGAACTAAACTATATGAACATTATTTACCTTCACCATAATATATTCAGATTTCACCTCTCCATGTCCAAGCAAAATTTCTTCCTTAATAACAGGAGGAGATAGCCTAAAAAAGGCACTTGACGAAATTATTGTGTGACATTTTGATCAATAACAACCCATACATTTTGTTTTTGATAGAATATTTTTTTTATCACGTTTTTGATAGATTATATAACTTCATGCAATAAATATATTATTAAGTGGTTGTTGTATGACTTGTATATTCTTTCCAGTAGATAGTAACTACAAATTGGTCAAGTTGGGATTAAGGTAAATTAATTAAATAAGTTAAGTAAATGTGATCAATGAGCAAGTGAGCAACAATAAAACTTTGACCCATAAATTAATATAAAAATATATTTAATTAAATTAACCAATACTAGCACTACAATTTGCATATACAGCTTATCAGCTTCAATCATAAGATTTGTGTATATCTATCTTCCTTTCCCCTTCAAACCAACCTTCCTCCCTTCCTGAAAATCCTCACCCAACAAAAAAAAAGACAAAAAATCACAAAAAACTTTTAACACTTCAAACTTCAACTCAGACAAAAAAAAAAAAAGAAAACCAACACCCTAAACTACCTTCCTTCAACCCATCAATCAACGAAGCTTTTCTAGGATTCCTCAAAAGGGTTTTCCCTTCAGATACTGAAACATCCAAATGTGTCGTCAAAATTAAAACTTGGAGCATTCGAAGATAGTTTCTAGGGTTTTTAAGTTTTGGGTTTTTAGGGTTTGTTGTTGTTGTGAAAGATGGCTCAGTGGTCAGGTTTGTTGGGAGATTACATAATCGGGAAACGAATCGGGTCGGGTTCTTTCTCTGTGGTGTGGCATGGAAGGCACAGAGTTAATGGCACTGAGGTTGCCATCAAAGAGATCGACACTAATAGGCTTAACAAGAAGTTGCAGGAGAGTCTCATGTCTGAGATTTTCATCTTGAAGAAGATTAATCATCCTAATATAATCAAATTGCATGATATAATTCAGGTGGGTTTTTACCATTTTAGTATTTTGTAGAACAGTTATTACTGATACTTGCTACGTTCCCAGATATAAGATCACTTTCGTAATTTGATTAGATTAAGGATGTAAGTTAAGGTGGTTACTGACACTAGATATATCTCGCTTGTTTATTATAGATAAGTATTATTAGGGTTTATTTGGAAAAAAGTTGAGAAAAATTAGAAATTTGCTTCTATTGATTGAAATTTGAAAGTGATGTTATATTTAGGAACGGAAGGAGTATAATTTTGTCTGATGAAGTTTGGGGGAAGTTATGAGATAATTTCCAGTGTTTTAAGTGTTTTTTTCTGTTATGGTTTTGTTACTTTCACTTTGGACTTGATTGGTGTTATATTTTGATGATTATTTCACTCAGCAGAATACATGTGTTTTGGGCTGAAGATTTTAGCTTGTAGCTTATTTTAGAAATTAAAAGGCATTAGGTTCAGGGTTTTCCATTTTTGTTGATTGTGAATTGGAGTTAAATATATCATCTACATTATTTACTTCAGTTTAATGATTGATATTGATATCCTGCCAGATTCTCATGCTAAGAAATGTAATCTGCAATGTTTGATGTGATGGGCGGGTTGTCATATGTTCTGAGATTCTGAATTTAGTTGTTTTGATGTCTGATGAGATATGGTTGTTGTCATTGGTTAAATGTTGGTTTAACAAAGGATTCTGGTACCTTTATCTTGCTTAATGGGTTAATCTAGCTGGTGATATCTATTATGGTTGGTGTAATACTGAATTGAATTTGTGTTGATGAGGTCTATCAATGAGGTGTCTTCCGCATTGCTAATTAATGTTAGATTTGTTTAATGTAGGATTCTGGGAAGATACATCTTGTGTTAGAGTACTGTAAAGGAGGTGATCTCTTTATGTATATACAGCGCCAAGGAAGAGTCCAAGAAGGAACTGCAAAGCATTTTATGCAACAGCTAGGTATGTAAAGCTGAGTTTAGAACTGAAATTCTATGTACTCACTAAGCGATCCAATATCCTAATGCTAAATTAAGTTCAAATAAGATTTAAACACTCTCCAGGGATATGTGTTAGATATTCCACAATGAAACATCTGTCACAAATTTTATTTAAATCCCCAAACATTAAATTAATATCAAAATGAATTGAAACAAAATCCTAATTTTGAGTGTATAACTATATTAAATATACAATCTGCTATATGCTTATATTACTGGCATGCTAATGGTGGGGAGAATTGCTTGTGCTACAGCTATTGGCCTTCAAGTTCTTCGAGACAATAATCTTATCCATAGAGATTTGAAACCACAGGTTTGGCTATGCTCACCATCTCAATCAAGTTGCTCGAGTGCTTATCTATGTGCTTATGACTTGTATTATTCTAAATTACACCTCATGTTTATCTATTAATTGATGACTTTCATTCCAGGGACAAGCATGCTAGAAAGTGTGTGTGTTAAGTGATAGTTTGATTTGATTTAGTCTTTATTTTAAAAATATTAAAAGAAGTTTAGTACATCTATAATATTGGAGAAGTATACGTCATAACTGATATCTTTAGGCCGCATCAGATAAATGTCTAGTCTTAAGATTGTTCAGTGTTGGGATATTTTTATTTGTTTTGTTTAAAGCTTGCATAGGTATTTTGCATGTACTGAGAAGTATAGTTCTTGGTACAGAATCTTCTCCTCACCAGCAGAAATGATGACAAGTCAGTTCTGAAGATTGCTGATTTTGGATTTGCAAGGTACTCTGACTCTCCCTCCTCTTCCCCTCACCTAATACACACACACGTGTGTGTGTGTGTGTACAATGTTCTGTATAAAACACTGGGAACTCTCTTTTATATATAACTATTCTATGACTGACAGATTTAACATATTTCTGCTTTACTCTTTGATCTCTCAGTCATTTAACAATGAAAATTACTTCGGCATTTTAACAGATTTAACATATATATCTAAAATATGTTGACACTTGATATTTTGAATATTTTCCTCTAGTAGTTCCTTTAACCAGGAATACATAAAATGCCGAAGTAATTCTTAGTTTAATAATTTTCATTCAAATATGCCTATATACTCTGATTCTTGTATTAAGTTGACGCTCCACAGCTGTTTCATGAAATCAATGAGGAAAACTTATTAAGTTCTGCTTAAGTTTTGTTTGGATGGATTTTGAACACGAACTACTTTATGACATCATGGAGAAAATGACTAGGGTCTTATAGAATCGTGATTGTCTATAAATAAATGTGCTACTCTCCATGTAAGTGGCTCATTTCGTCACTCAGTAAAAGCATAACAGTGTATCGTGAAAATGAGATCAGTAAATGAATATTATGTTGGTTTTGAGGTAGTTTGAGCTTGAATTACTTTTGAATTGTTAGATTTTGTAGCGTTGGTTAGACCATTTTGCTCAGACATTGACTTTTACAAAGCCCGGCATAGAGGTTCTCTCCATTTTTTACACATATCTCTTAACTAGTTGTAATGATCACATTCATCCGTTTTTGCAGATCTCTGCAACCTGAGCGTCTTGCAGAAACCATGTGCGGTTCACCTCTCTACATGGCTCCAGAAATTATGAAACTACAGAAGTATGACGCAAAGGTGATTTTTACCCTAATATAGTTGACACTTTAAATGTTTAATGATATTTCTTCCAATTAACTTTGATCAAACACACAGGCAGACCTCTGGAGTGTGGGTGTGATCTTATTTCAGCTTGTTACTGGAAGAACACCATTTACTGGGAATAATCAACCTCAGGTTTGTGATTATGCTTCCTCACCTAATGTTGGATCTTCTTTTCAACTTAAACGGATTATTCTGTTGGTGTTTGATATTTTAATTTGATATATCACCTTGACATATCTATAGTGGTCAATCACTAACTGATTATGGTTCTCTACTTTAATTGATCATTTATTTACAATGTATGCTCTGCAGTTACTACAGAACATAATGAAATCAATTGAGCTGCCATTGCCATCTGATAATCAATGTCTGAGTTCTGAATGTAAAGATTTATGTCAGAGATTGCTGCGACGTAGTCCAGGTATAATTGATATATATCAAAGATTACAGTTGTCGTTATGAAAACTCTGGCCTGTTTAAGAATGGTGTATATGGTAAGTATTTAATGTTGGATTTAGTGACAAACTTGTGAGATCAACACTGAAATACTTGTGATTATCTGTCCCAAAAACAGGTTAAGGGATGACATAACAAGGCTGGATATTTATATTGATAATAGCTCATTCTAATTCATATTTTTTATCATTTTTAATTTCAGTCGAACGGATTACTTTCGAAGAATTTTTTAACCACCCATTTCTTTGTCAGAAGCTACCAGAACAGAATAGATCATTGAGGTGAAAGGAAGATTCTAAAAAATTTGAATCATCTTTTGTATGCCTTGAAAGTGTGCATATGTAAACTTCTTCTGGTTTGCAGACGTGGAAGTTCTTCAAGGATGGTGGGTGAAATTCGCTCAACAGAGCCCAATGCTTTCAGTAGGAGCAATGAAAATCAACAGGATGACCACCTACCTTTCTGTTTGGAATATGATTCTCGCGGTAATGAGGGAAGTCCAACTTTTCCAATGAAGAAATCGTCAATAAAGTCTACATATGGATTTGACCTTAATACACAGCAAGATAGAGCAGGCTCAGAATTGGCTACTCCTAATAACGTAAATTTTACCCCCCGAAAGCAACCTGAAAAAAGTGCTATAAGGTTGGAGGGCCTTAGAACCTCAGAAAGAAATCTTGCTGATCCTCTAGTGTCTCTAGAACGGAGGTTGGCAAACACTGATACAAGAGGTATTAGTTAACTAATTTTGATTTTTCTTTCTCATTCAGCTTAAAGTGATCAAAACTAAGATTATGTCTTCCTTATCTTTCGTACTGTTTCTTATATTGGGCGCATGAATTGGGCAGTTGCAGACTCACTTGAGAATATTGATCAAGATTATGTTCTTGTGTCTGGACCTCCTATGGATGTCTCTTCATATTCTGTGTGTGCATCAAAGCCAAGCCATTTTCCATATAAATCAGGTGCTTCGCTACACGAGTCTTCTAATTTAATTGATAGAGTAAGTTCTCCTATGCCGATAATTGGTGCTGCTACCAGTAGCACATATCGAATTGGAAGTTCAGAAAGTCAGGACTCTGGCCCAGGGACTTCACCTGCGTCAATGGATACAGTAGATGAGCAGCCATCAGCTGACTGCATGACCAGAATAAAATCATTGCAACAGTGTGCATCCACCATATCCGAATTAGTTTACGAAAAGGTAAATTTTCCAATAAGTTTTACCCCGTCATTTTTGCTTTCTTTATAAAAGCTTTTTGCTTTACAATCTATGGATGACTTATTCAGCGAATTCAAATTAAATTATTTCCCATGTTGTAGGAGAATATGGCTGCTGTCACATGACTGTTGGCTGTCACTTAGGCATTCATGCCATCCCCAGTCTTTCATAGCTATTAAATATTTTATAACATTTAGTGCAACCCCAGTGCATAATTCATCTGGATATATTCATTTTAGTTTTCCTCGACGAGTAGCTCTTGCTACTAGTTACCTCTTTAACATTTCCATCAAAGCAATTATTCAAGTTTGGGTTATTGAAAATTTTTGACACTTTTCCTTTTGCCCCTGTTCTCTCCACCTACGATTATTCAAAGATGGAGGCTAAAAAGCAGCTGGAAGCATTCTCCATTCAGCTTGTTATTCTTGCAATTTGGAAGCAAGCATTACACATGTGTCACACACAGGCTGCCTCTGCCATGGAAGGGAGTTCAAGTCAAGAAACCACAAAATGTGGGAGGAGCACCAACATGAAGCATGGCAGTTCTGATTCAGAAGAATGCCTTGATGGAAATGTGCAAGGGCTAAAGGATATTCTATCTCAGATTGAAAGTGAATTTCTGAGGGAAATTGATCTTGCTGAAGAACTTGCTAAGGATGTTGAGCCTGGTATGACTTTGATATTTGATTTATCAATTTAATTTATAGGTTTCCTATGCCTCACGTTTTCTTTTTTTAAACACCATCTGATAATCTGGCGCCTGCTGGCAACTGACTAACATGTGCTATTTACAATTACTAAAGTGCCTTCAGTATTCTAACATGTATAAAGTGTTACCCATTTTGGCAAGGTTTTCCTCTCTTCCTTATTGGGGTTGAAACCCATTTTCCAGCTCAACCAACTATCCATTGGTTGTGTCTCACGTTTTTTAATATGGCTATTATTGGCATGATTTTCTATGCTTACTGTTATGATTTTAATTAATTGAATAAGATAGTTGGTTAGTTTACTAACCAACTATCTTATTCAATTAATTAAAATCATAACACTTACCATGTAAAGAAATGTTTGATGAATTTGACTGATAACTTAAGGATACTGAGAGCAATGTGGTTTATTCTTGGCTTTGTCTTTATTGTGTGTATGTGATTTCTACAAGCAAAATCACTTGAATACTTTTATTTATCTTATTTATCATATATCTATCATCTCCAGCACAATCATCACACAGAAGTCTTTTTGACTAGGTGCAAATAACACTCAGGGTAGAGGCTTACCATACATAGTGTGAAAGGATGGAATTCTTTAGTATCCGTCATCAAGCCTTTAATTCAAAGTTGAGAAAGACTTCAACTTGGAAAATGTTACATAAAACGGATGAATAGTTTCCTCATAACTTCTGAATAGTCAATCATATGAACTGCTCATTACAATGAAATAATTTACACAATGCAATGATTTATGCATGTGTTACAAGCTGTTCAAGAGACAGAAAGCGGTAACTCATGTGGCTCATCTGTATATTTTGAGGATGTATACTGATTGATTGGGTCCTGATTGCAGCTAATACAGAGATGCCAGATGCTATGGAGACAATATTTCAGGCTGCCCTTGATTTTGGGAAACATGGGGGTGTAAGTATCATATCTTGCATTTTTACATGATTTGCTATTCTCTTTTGGTAACAAGTGGCTTTATATGTGCAATGTCAGTTGGCATGCAATATCATATTTCTGCACCTTATATGGCCTGTTATTAACTAGTTGGCACTTTGTAGACTCCTTGGATATAAACTTTATACTGCAAAAGGTGTCGGTAAGACTAAGAATGCCTATAATTTCCGCACTTGGTTAGCCCAATGAAAACTAAAATTTACGTAGCATGTTGCCACCTATGTAATCTGAAGGATTATTACTGTTTTAGGCTTTATTCTATCTATAACGTATTACGGATGGCAAGAATTTTTTATGATTAATCATAATATAAAGTTTGAGTTGGATTTTCCAGAAAAATAAGTTTGATGTGAAAATGAAAGAATTTTCAAAACAAGCTGTAGAATATTTTTGAGATTGGTTAGTAAAAATGAGAAAAATATACATTGAGATACTCAAGATATTAAAATCTGATTGCCCAAATCCAGGGTCGAAGTGGCAAATAGTTGGTTCCCTTTTTCAAATTACATTGTAATTTTCATCTATTCTTACTTGACACAAAAAAATAGAATTTACTTTTCATGACTTGCTAAACATAGTTGTTTCATTCCAACCTAATTCATTTTCATTATCAATCTTATGAACATTTCAATTTATGGAAATTTTATATCACAAACCAAGCAAGGATATGAACATCACTGAGGCCTGTGTCCTCATGTACCGTTGGTTGGCAGGTAGAAGAGCTCATGAGTGAAATGGATAGTGCAGCTGCATTGTACACAAAAGCTGTGCAACTACTGGTGTTTCTTCTAGTGGAAGCTCCATCCCTCATTCTAAACCCTCCATTTTCACTGACTAACACGGATCGATATAGGCTTCGAACTTATATTGATGTTCTAAGCAACAGGCAAGGCTATTCCAGGTCACAGCGAATGGCACTGCTGAAATGTGATGAAGCCCAAGGCGGGCTTAAGAACAAGTTTTAGCTATGGTTCTTACATTGCATCTCATTTTTACACTAACATTATTTATTTGTACAGTTATTCTTTGAGGGATGGGATATTGGGGGATGTTGATGATGGGAACTACTACCTCAAGCTAGGTTATTGTACAGATTGACATTTCTGTGATTAGAATGATGATGATGATGGTCAAGTGTACATTTGGTTTTATATGGTTTCTTCTTATTTTCATCCGGGAACTTGTAAGATAGTGCTGATGATTGAATTTGCTCCTTCTGTAAAGTTAATGTGCCAACACCTCACGTGATCATGAGGTTGAGAAAAAGTTTGGTGTTTGTGATTAGTTGATTTATTTCAAATGCAGGATTTCTTTTTAATAATTTGTTAAATTTTTTTGAGGGGTTGATGTTGATATTTTAATAAGTAGCTTCATACTTCATAGTTAAAACTTTCTGGATCTATTGAAAAGAATTTGTGCCTTAGCCTTTTATGCGCCTTCCTCAACATATGGTTTTTATTTGGGGAAAGGGGATGTATTCTCTTTTGGTCCTAAATCTAATTATTAGTTGACTTTAATTGTGGAGGTGAATGAAGTAAATTAGATTACTAAATTATTACATATGTAATTAGATTATAGACTAGTTTATAAGTAAAATAATGTAAAGGTTTGAGAAGAAAAAATAAATATAAGCAATTTAAAATGATTTATTCTGCATTTTTAATTTATCTGAAAATAAGTCAAACTGATCATATAATTAGTTAGAGGAGTATTATAGAAGATGATAAAAGTGTGTTTTATGAAGAACATGTCATATTAACCAAAGTTAGGAAAACGTTTATATATTAAGGGCCGAGCATAATGTATTTATTCCCTTATTTTTCAATTGAATCGCTCAACTGCCGAACACTTCCTCAAAAGAACAAAAAATGAAGCATGGAGATACAGAATGGAGACATATTGTACTTTCAACATGCTTGAGAATAAAACCATAAACCATATAATCCATAAATAGATTCTATTCTTATCGCTTTTGGGCACTACATAATAAAGAGAACCAATAATGCATCATGCACTCAATTCAGAATAGTACCTTTTTTATACAAAATTTAGATTATTAACACTAAACATGAGAATTATACATTTATATTCCTCATAACACACACACACACACATTCATATATATAAGATTTGTTTTTTATATTGTTTTAGGTATATCTGAAAAATACTAAAATGTCAATTTAATTTAGTAGCCCTCCAAAATTTTTAGATAATTAACTGACTATTGTTTTTGGCGTTTTCAAATAATTTTAAACATATTTTCATTAATCCTAATGATTATCAACATATTTATTTTCTGATTTTGATTCTCACCCATATATATTGAGTCATAGAATTTTCTCAATTCATGTAATCAAAAAAAAAAAAAGAATTTTCTCAATTCACCATAAATCTCTCCTATAAATTCATACGAAACACTCAAAACTTAAATTTCACCTCAAATTTAATCCTCAAATCCAATTCAAATCTCAACCCAAATTAAATCTCCACTCCAACTCAAGTCCCCAAATTCGATTTTTGTCGTGCATTCAAATTGAATAATCCAATTTAAATTGAACATTTAACTCAATCAAAAATATTTTTAAAATAAGGAAAATATTAACCTTTTATGAATCCCAAAAATATATCTACAATAACAACAAAGCCTTATCCCAGGTCAGCTACATGGATCACACGACGTCATTTTGCACGATCAATAGTTATATCTGGTGATAAACCTTTCACTAAAAGATATCTCTCTTTGAATAACTTCGTTAACAGTTCTCTTTGGTCCCCTCTCTTTCTTTTATAGAGATTTCATACCATTTAATCAACTATTCTTACTGGCTCATCTAATTCTCTTCTTTGAACATGTCCAAACCACCTTAAACCTTAAACCATAGATTAGATTGTTACACTATAGATTTGCTTGTCACGTTTGGTTTTTTTTTTCTGTCGATTTATATGAGTGCTTCTGTTGTTTGAGAAATCATAGACTTTGGAATAATATTTAGGGTTAAAGGTCATTTTGGCCACCATACAATTTCTAATGTATCAATTTGGCCACCAAACAATTTTTGGTCTCAATTTGGCCACTAAACAATATTAAAGGTCCAATTTGACCAACTTCATCCATCACTCTTTAACACCATCAGTATCTATGCCAAGTATCTATGCCAAGTAAGCATTTTTATGGACATGTGGCAGATGATTGTGTTTTTTTAGTGACGTGGCATGCCCAAACTTTTTGTATTTGTTTTAATTATTTACAAATTAATAATAATAATGATCTGAAACTGAGTAATAGCATTTTTATATTCTTGTTAAACTTGTTATATGGGTAAATAACAAATTATAAAATCTTCAAGGCTTGCGAGGAATGTGAAACGGAAAACCCAAAACCCATTAATGGATTAGGGACAATCGAATGAATGTGATGAAAAGCTGAGGAATCATCTTTCGGTTGAGTAAAAGCATGATTGCTTTCTTTAAGGCGTTGATTTTGGCTTCGAATTTGTTTCCTTTGAGCGATTCTTTGATCTGGTTGGTTAATGCTGGTGTTCCTTTGTTGAAGTGAACGAGAAGAGTGGAAGATTTTTCTGACATTGTGGTGGGAGATTTGGATCTGAGAAACTTGGAAGGTTTTAAGGGAATTTGAGGATTTAGATCTGGAATTAGGGATTGAGATTTGTGGTGTGTAATTTGGGAATTAGGGATTTGTGAGATTAGGAAGAGAGAATGAAGAAGGTGTAGATCTGTGAGTTCATTATGTCAAAAAAAAAAGATCTGTGAGTTCATGGTGAAGATCATTTTCTCCATGCAATTGGGTCTTTGTTTTTTCTCAGCTTCCGTGCTTAGCCTTCCTCCTCCAAACATTTAATTCTGGGTTTCTGATTCAATTTCAATTTTTTTTTAAAAAAAAAGTTGATACTTAAAACATGTATGCAGAGGGGAGGCTGACTTGGCATCTATACACTGCCTGACATGGTCTTTTTTTAACGGTGTTTAACACATATTTAACGGATTTGGCCAAATTGGGCCTTTTATATTGTTTAGTGGTCAAATTGAGACAAAAAATTGTTTGGTGGCCAAATTGGTACATTAGAAATAGTTTGGTGGTCAAAATCACCTTTAACTCTAATATTTAACCCCAAAATAATTCGCTTCATGATTTTTTTATCAAAAAAATTCCCGTATGATTGTTTGATTGTGGGTCATATATATACATATACATACAACTTCCAGCCCGCCGTCTTTTTTCTTTTCCACCATTTTCTTCCTTCTTACACTCACATCACGATCACAACACACAAACTCAACTCAAAGTTTTTTCCTTTTCCATTTCTTCACCAAGGTGAACAATCTTCCCTTCTCATTCCATAACTCTTAACCATTTTTCTCAATGCTATACCTTTATACTGATTCGCTTCTCATGTTATGTTTCCTATGTTTTTATCTGTTCAGGTAGCTCATAGTTCATATTGGTTAGTGAGAAACCACGAATTATTTATTTGTCGATTTATCATCTGAGTGTTAGGAATAATATTAATAATGATGAGTTGCTGTTCACATTTTGGGGTGTCCAATGTTGTTAATGTGAGTAAAGAAGGTGGTTTGAGGAGACTAGGAATTCAAAGCTTGAATTTTTCAAGTGATTTAGGTTTCAGGAATGCATTCAAGTGTGCCCCTTTTCCTGTTTTTTATGCCTCTATGCATAGGACACATAGAGTTGTGTTAATGAATAAGTCACAGCAGCCATATGAGTCCCAGAAATTCAGTGTAACTACAATTAAGGTTTCAGAAGGGGTAGGTAAAGAAGAAGTCTTGGAAAATGGACATAAAAGATGGGATGGTAATAATGAGTCTGACCCCAAAAATGATGGGTATGAGAATAATGGGGCTATGTTTGAAGGTAGTGATGGTAATGGGAGTTTTGGGAGTGGCGGTGGTGGTGGCGGAGGTGGTGGCGGTGCCGGTGGCGGTGGCGGTGGTGATGGTAGTGGTGATGCAGAAGAGGAGGAGTTTGGGCCAATATTGAAATATGATGAAGTAATGAGAGAGACAGAAGCGCGTGGGGCTACGCTTCCTTCTGATATGTTGGAGGCTGCTAAGAGTGTTGGAATTCGCAAGGTTCTTCTCCTTAGATATTTGGATCTTCAGGTAAAGTTTGGCAGCAGTTTGTGCATTTAGTTTTGCCTTTTCATGGAGGATTTTGTGTAATTTGTTGTGAATTACTGGTACAAGATGGTGTGTGTTGAGATTACTGTTGCTTTTGGCTTTGAGTGTTGATGATTTATGATGTTTGAATTGCAGGGGTCCATCTGGCCTCTAGGCTTTGCTATGAAATCATTTTCTATGCTTCGGAATAGAATGTTGGCTGATCCATCTTTTCTGTTTAAAATATTCTCAGAGGTTGGTTGGGCTTCTCTTCTTTTAGTATTTGATTTGTTGAGCTATGAAATGAAATTGAATTCTATGTCTTCATTTGTTTTCTGCAATTGCGATTTTATATTAAGTTAATGGCATAGTTGTAATCTTGGTTGTTGAAAATTTGGGAACAAAAATTATGGTTATGAATTTTCTCTTCTTTGTATGCAGATAATCATTGATTCTACTTGTGCTACTGTTGCTGAAGTTCAAAAGAGAGGCAAAGATTTTTGGAATGAATTTGAGTTGTATGCTGCTGATCTTGTGGTTGGGACGGTGGTTAATGTTGCTTTGGTAGGAATGTTGGCACCCTATGCTCGGATTGGTAGACCATCAATATCAAAGGGATTACTCGGAAGAATGCAGCAAGCTTATGCAGCTTTGCCTAGCAGGTTTTTAAATCACGTCACAACTATTTCTTCTGTGTATTGATATCTCATGATTGACTGTATGAATACATGAAAGTACACTTCTTGTCTCCCAAATACTTATTCCAGACCATGAATAGGACTCTAAGTCTCCCTATACTGCTAATTTTGTGCAGTGTATTCGAAGCAGAAAGGCCAGGATGTAAGTTTTCTGTACAACAGAGAATTGGAACATACATATTTAAGGTATGGGCAGTGACATCATCACACAAGTTGAACAAATGACAAGTTTTTTTTAATTATTTATTCATAATGAATATTTCAGGGCTTAATGTATGGAGCTGTTGGATTTGGATGTGGTATTATAGGTCAAGGAATTGCAAATATGATCATGACTGCAAAGCGGTATAATTTATTATTTCCAGTTTGTTCCATAATTACTTTCATCACCAGCATTGGTTTAATTTCTTTGGAGAGTACTTCAATGGATAAAATTCTAAAAACACAAGAGGAGTCTGCCTTTTAAATTGTGTATGTGGAGTTAACCTCGACAAAGTCCTGATATATCTCTAATCGTATCGACAAATAAAGATATGAATTTCTAATGGATGACAACTTTTACGGGAAAACATTACTGAAAAGCTAGCAAAATTTGGCTAATGATAAATTTCTATTAGCCAATGTCTTTGTATCTATCATATTTGTTTGGAAATGTTTCTTTCTTCTAATAAATGATGCATATATGTAGTATTCATTATGAGAAAATATTAAAGCTATAGGCAGTAGTATTTGTGTCTTCAGCTTTTGGAATGCATGATTTCTCATATATGTTTCTTTTGTTTACCAGGAGCATAAAGAAATCAGAGGAGGATGTACCTGTGCCACCTCTTGTGAAAAGCGCAGTTCTTTGGGGTATGGAATATTGTTTTGAAATTATTATTCTGATAATTTCTGGATGTTCAAATTCATGCTTTTATATATACTTAGTATGTTCTGGTTCTTCTGTTATGTTATTTTAAAAATAAAATAGTTATTTGATTTGATTGATTGATTAAGACAGCTTTGTAGCACACGTTCAACAAAAGTTCTCTTCTGTTAGTTAGTTTGACAAATATTGTATGGATTTCCCATATTTTCTTGAGTGATCTGACTGGTGTACTTGAGCAATCAATTTTTCTCATCTTTGGTTGTTTTGTCATGTATCTGTTACATGAAGAAATTTCAAAGAGGCATATAGAGCCCTTCAAAACTATTTTAGAGTGAATCAAATCGAAAAGGATCCAACATGATACTGTCTGTTGATTCACTTGATTGTTTAGTTCAACTACTGCTGGAGCTTGTGTGGATGCTGTGGTGTTATGAAGAAATGATATATTGATAGTTGTAATTGATAACAAGTAAATGATCTCACTTATATACGCATATTAGTTATAACCTTTAACTAATTATAGTTAACACTCCCCTTAAAGTTGGGATTATCAGTCCATAACTCCCAGCTTGGACAATAAAACATGATGTATACAACCTTACTAAAGCTGCTGTCAACATGTCTGCAAGCTAATCTTTTTTTCTGTCTTGACTGGCTTTGATAAGCCATGTCTGCACCTTCTCCCTTATAATGTGGCAATCAACTCTATGCACTTGTACGTAGTAGCCTTGCTGTCACAGTGAAAATCCACTGGTTCCATATTTTTAATACCCAAATCTCCAAGCAAACTGTTATATTAGTAACAGAAAGAGGGTAGTCTGAATTGCTTGTCTATTCATGTGTACAATGGGTGTTTGTATACAGAAGAAGCGAGCCTCAATAATAACGTCTCTTTACTAAAAATAAATGAGAATACCCCAATCATAGTTCCTGATTAATAGGGTTTCAAACAGATTTTGTTCTGATTTTGATTACTCATATATTTCATAATACATTTTTGTATTCTAACATGGTTCAAGAAATCATATTATATCGGCAGCATCCAATGTCTGATATATTCTTAGCCTCAACAAAAATGTTTTGAACCTGTGTTGGGGAAATCTGTTTCTTTGACTTCCAAGAGATCAAGGAATCACTTGACTTAATATCCAGATCTGATCTTTCATGTTAATATATCTTGATGATTTCTTGAATCCATTCAAAGATTTATTTAGACTGTGCCTTGTCCTCCCCTTGGCTGTATAAATCTCGTGAAAGTTTATGCACACCTCCTCAGATAAATTTCCTTGTAGGAAAGAATTGTAGCATCCATCTGTGTGAGATTCTAATCATAATTTGCAGCAAGAACTATCTTTGCCCAAACAGTTACCGATGAAATGATTCAAGGTAGTCAATCCCCCTCTTTTGCTGTATCTTTTTACAACTAGGTGAGTCTTGCGCCTTTCAATAGATCCATCAGCTCTATGTATTCAGTGAGAATCTTGCCCGCTGGTAGTGTAACTATTCCCTGTTTATGATCATATTCTAATGCTGCTGCCTCAGCTTTCATGGCTTAAATACACAGAATGTGTTGCTGCCTCTTTGAAGAGCCTAGGTTTAGATACCCAGTTTACAGTAGATAAAAAATGTCGGTGAAATTGAGAAATATTTTAATCAGATACCTAATTACTTATTAATATACAAAATATGATGCTTTGCACCTATAAAAGACTCAGCCTGATTGATAATTGGCCAAATGCAGTCTTGTACCATATTGGTGGTCTATGCCTGCCTAGTAGGTCAAATCTTTACAATCAAAGGAACGGGAGATGAATTGGTAACTGAAGGAGGGTCCTCTACTGATCCATTGGAAACACACCAATAATGGACAAGTAGATTAATCTGTTGGGTCATCTATGTAAAAATAGTATGTTGATGTAAAATTCACTTCATGTTGCTGCTTCTATAGCAGGTGACCTTGTTACTAAAGAAAAAGAGGATGATCTGATGCTAGTGGAAATGATTGCTTGTGAAACATATCTCTGCTGATCATGATTGGGGGGCATCTATCATATAGGCAATTTATCAGTTTGCTGTAGATTTTTCTCGTTAGTGAAATAGCCAATACTGGCAAATGATTGATAAAAAGTGGCCTTATGTTGTGTCTTGTCATTCAAGTACTCAGTAGAAGTTCAATTAATTAGAAATCCTTCAGCTTTCGCCCCTTCATCCCAAAATTGGGCTGCCTCTAACTTTTATTAGTAAAGATCTATTCATTTCCATTCTGCTGCGGTGCATGAGGACAAGAAGTCCCATGAATTCATCCTTTTGAACTTATAACTCCATGAACTTGTAAGCAAATAACTCTGCACCATTCTGGTTCTCACCTGCACCTTTCTCGGTTCTGAAACTTAGTGCTACCATGGGTTAGAAAGTTTTTAATATAATTTATTGTCTCACTTCTGTGTCCTAATAAGAAATTACCTCAGCCTGAGATTGATCATCTGCAAAGGACAGAAGTAGCTAAGGCTCGCATGTGTTTAGACATATGGGCCCTCAAATGTCTATATGGAGAATTGGAGATATTGGAATGGCAATGATACCTAGGAATTACTATGGAAAAATAGCAGATTTGTTTTCTTAGATTGAGGCACCGATACTCAAAACATTGTGTCTAGAATATGTGAGTCCAGAATGAAATTGAATTGGTTAATATCTGTTTACAAATTGATTACTCATGCTACCCAATTTTCCCTCTTTGGTGCAATCTTGCTGACTCTGCAAATTGTTCAACCTGTTTGTGCATGTAAAATAGGGGTGGCCCAATGCACTTGATGTTTTCATTATTGATGCTATATCTATTGAACATAGCTAGGCCAAGTTTAGAATGGAATCTAAAACTTTATTTTTTCTGCCCCAACTTGCAGGTGTTTTCCTCAGTGTTTCTTCAAATACAAGATATCAGATTGTGAATGGCCTGGAGCGCATAGTGGAAGCATCTCCATTGGCAAAGAAGGTTCCACCAGTTGCTTTGGCATTCACAGTTGGGGTGAGACTTGCCAACAACATCTATGGTGGCATGCAGTTTGTTGACTGGGCAAGGTGGAGTGGAGTGCAATAAATGTGATATTGTCTTGCGCTTCAGAATTTCAGAAGTACCATTTTTAATTTAACCATTAGATGTGAATTAGTCAATGAGAGTCCAC
This sequence comes from Mimosa pudica, assembly GCA_029929735.1. NCBI lineage: Eukaryota > Viridiplantae > Streptophyta > Magnoliopsida > Fabales > Fabaceae > Mimosa > Mimosa pudica. The sequence goes on from JAKELP010000045.1 coordinate 927,602, forward strand.
TAGCATATTTGAACTGGAGAACATCCATAAATCTTGTACCCTTTTTCCCTTTGGGCCGCAATAAATCTTGAAGGCTAGAAACTAGAAAGATTTTAGAGACATAATAGTCCAATTAGTGAGAAGTGGGCTTATGGTCCGTAAGTTATGTTGATGTGAAAATATTGTTGCTAAATTTCTCTGCAATGAGACAAAATATGCCTACTTTAAGTTTATAATATTTAATCTGTTTATTTATTTTAAACAAGAAAATAACTGTATTATACATTACATACCATATAAGTTGACACAGAAAATCATTTATAAAGCTATTGACTTAAAATACTGCAAGAAGCATAGGATTAACATCCCACTTACTCTAAACAAATTAAATAATTATTATATATAAAAAAATTTACTACCTCCGGTCCTAAATATAGGACCTAGATAACTTTTTTTTGGAGAAGTTAAGGTTGCGAAATAGTCTATTAAATTATGACATATGTAATATATTTTTAGATTATCCATTAGTTTATAAGTAAAATAAACTAGTTTAAGGGAAAAAATAAGGTAAATCAATTTATAATTAACTTATTTTGCTTTTTTCTAGGATTTTTCAAAAAAGTCATCTAGGGCTATATTTAGGACCGGAGGGAGTAATAATTAATTTTAATATATCAAGAATAAATAAGAACTCTATTAATTAAATTTTTAACTATTGGATTTTATTTTATAAGAGTTGATTTTTCTAGTGAGAGTATCTGAACAATGTTTTATAGCCCTCGGGGAAAATCTCTGGACGTTCATGGTAGATCTATAATAGTCATCACAAGTGTATGAGCCCACGTTTCGTGTATGCAATTGTAAACTCTTGGTAAAATAGTCATCAAGGGATTAATATTCACTAGTTAGTCTATAATACATTATGGTTGCTAGTCTCATGTTTCATATTTTTTATTTTAGTTACTAGAATATTCTCATAGGATAATACATAGAGGTCTCTTTGTTGAAACTTGGTGGATTTTTCTGAGGTTGGACTTGGAAGGAAACAATAGCAACCAGAAAAGATATTTTTGTAACAACTGTTATAGGACTGTGACATCTCTTGATTTGTTGTAGCATTGAGTTTCATTTTCCATGTGGAAAGAAATCAGAAAAAAACAGACTTTGGAGACCAAAAAACTAAAGAGAGAAGAAAGAGGACATCGTTAATGGAAAAATATCCAATGGGTTTTCAAAACCTATACCACATAAGTATTTGCTTATGTAAGCAAAATATTTTTCTAGCCAATGAATCATATAAACCTTTAGAGTGGTAGTGATATTGCCCCTGAAGATGTTGGAAGGAAAAGCAGTGGTGCGTGAGACAGACATGCCAAAAGTGGTTCAGAACCATGTTATGGAATTGGCTTACCAAGCTCTAGATGCTCATGAAGTCAGTGATTGTCAATCTCTTGCCTTGTATATCAAACAGGTCTGTCTTAAACTACTATTACCTCCTATCCTTACTTTCAGTCCTCAATATAAAACCTAACTAAGATTGGATTTGGTTCTAAATAAGATCTTGGCCCCCATAGTTATCATTTTTTGTCTAAAATATTCACATTGATTGCACATGTTTAAGAGAGTTCAAATCCAAAGACTGGTTAAGTGCAAATGATTTTGGAGGGTATTTTAAGTAAAACAGCATATATTTTTAACATATACTATTAGTTAACTTAAATAATTTTGTTAATCTACAAAAATTAGTTAAGTAAATATTATTTTCATGATTGGAGAGAGTATATTTTGTATTAAGTGCTATGAGCTTTATTAATTGGCTCATGCTTTGTAGTCACAAAAAGTGATGCTAGATAAAAATTTGAAGATTTCGATCAGTGCAATATTAATTTGTATTTTTTTTAAATATGCAATTCTGGGGATACACATGAAGTATCTGATTGTAAATCTATTGCTCATTCCACCAAACAGGTCATCCCATCAATTGAATGTCTTCCTATTTATAACTCAATAAATAAATAAATAAACTAACATGTCTTAGTAAAACGGATGTGGAAGCTTGAGCTCGATCATAACATTAATATTATCTTTAATTTCGTTATCAACGAAACTAATATCTTGATGACTCCTTATATTTTTGATATAGCATGAATGAGACTGACTAGATATTAATGGAAATAAACATGTTTCGACAGCGTTCCATTATGTAGATAGCCTATATCTTGAGCCTTTCTTGTATTTACTTTGTTTTGACTTGAAAAACTGCAAATTATATTTATGCTAAACTTTTCACAAAAATAAACTTTTATATCAGTATTGTGCTCGGTACTTATAAAAATATAAGTATGTTATGATCAAAGTATGTATACATATAATTTTCTTTCTGTGAAAAAGAAATCCATATACCATGTACTTTGATTTCAGATGGAAAGAGTGTGACATTTTTCTCTTTTTTTTTCCTCAAAAAGATTTCCACGTATCACGAAAATTTCAAACTAACAATATTATTTACTCTGCATTTTATTATTTCCTTTTGATTTTCCTTTTACGGGGACAAAAGTATAGATGGTTAGGCAAGGGGAAAGATGATGTTATCTATTAGGAGAATAAGAAAAAGAATTTTTGTTGAGAATTAATTTAATCTGTTGCCAATACTAGCAAGTCTAATCCTGATATTTGCTTTAATTATGGAGATCAAAATGGTTTAATTAAAAGGAGTATCATACTCCATGTCTTTCCCCTAGATTTTCCAACTCTGCTTTTTGAAAAGTGAGAATTCATAATTAAGCATGGTTCATCATGAAGATTGGAAAAAAGTTCATGAAAAGGCTGAAGCAAAATATAGACTTACCCCTTTGCTTCAAAAGTAATATACTTCTTCCTGTCCAAAATAGATATCTTTTTCTTATTACAAGATGACATGCATATCTAATTTGATGAGATTAAAGATATTAGTTAGCTTAGTTAATTTTCTGAGGGAACATTAACAAAAAGGTTAATTTTGGGAAAAAATAACAAAATTTTGATACTACGTATAAGTTCTATATTAAGGATAATATGATGTAGTAAGGAATCTCTCTCAATCTCAACTACTTTGAGGTGGCTTCCACCACCATTTTAGCTCCCAGGGATTTTAATTTTCAAGACTTTTATCCAGGACACTTGATATTGTCAGCGCAAAAGTAAGCAATATTCATTATTTTATTAATAATTGATTTAAATAGTTTCTACTCTAATATAACGGATTCAACCGTGATTAACTTCAAGCATCTTGAATCAAAATCTGCCACTCTTAGGATCGGACTGCTATATATTTATGACTATCATTTAGTTGACGTGCTAAATTAGGCGTGTTATTAAATAACCTTGAAAGTTGTATGCTAAATTAAGCGTGTTATTATACTGTACTTGCTTTAACCTTTTCATGTTGGAGAAGATCTAAGATTGCTAACTTGTTGGACAGAAACTTGATGAAGCATATGGACCTGCTTGGAATTCAGTAGTGGGAAAAGACTTTGGTTCTTGCATTACACATTTATGTGGAAGTTTCATATTCTTCCGTGTGGAGATGATGGAGTTTCTGATCTTCAAGGATGGGAAGGACTTCAGTGAAAGCAGAGAAGAAGCCATTGAAGTGAAGCAGAATATCAAAACCTGATTGTTTAATCACTGAAGTTATTAAGCTATATCATACAAACATAGTAAAGTCATCAAGTCAATCATCTATAATTTACTTTCCATGGACAGATATATTCTTTTGAGGAAAATAGCATAAAAGGTAGCAGACAAGATTTTTAGCTACATAAATAGTGTGATGCAACTATTTTCTGTAGCTTTATAGAATATCTATCAATATTCCTTTGTCAACATATGTTCTAAGCACCAAACATATATAGAATATCAATCCATTATTTCTGTCTAATTCTCTTAACAACATTGCATTGCCTGTACCAATCTTGACAAAACCCTGTTGTTAAATGCCATGTAGAAATTGGACCGTACATACATTTGCAGGCAAAAAAATGGTTCATAGATGCACAATCTAAAAACTAAAAAAGTACTCTTTCTTTAAAGTCTTGTATTCTTTTCAGCAGTAAGAAACAGCCTCACCTCAGAAGACTGAAGAGCACCAAGGGAAGTGGCAGTACAAACCAATACATCTAGAAAGCATGCAAATCAATGTAAATATTATCTTTCACAATATATATGTATATGTGTGTGTATAAGTTGTAAATTGGTGTCCAGGAAAGGATAATCTGCATCCTGAGGGCTAGATACAGTAGTGTTCTAAACCTCAGGATGCAGATTACCTGATCCTGACCCAATACTCACTCTAAGAAAATAGAACCAATGGAAGAAGAAGAGAAACAAGAAACAAATAATTTTATGAGTACATTTCACACATACAATGCAAGCTATTTATAGTCGTTCTCAAAATTACTAGTATATTTTTGAGATATTAACTTGACATTAGGGGCTCAGGGAACATATTCTATTAGTTCTACCCTAAAAGGAAAAATTGTTTTTTCTATGATGAAGGATTGTCCACAACTTCATGTTCTTCTTTTAGCCAGTCATGTTGTAAGGCATCACCTCTATAAATGTTATTTTATTGACTGCTTTTATAAAAAGATGACTAGATGCTTAGATCTTCTTCATTCTGATGAAATATTGATTCCAGATTATCTGATATATCATGAATGGAACTGTTTGAGTGTGACTGAAATTTACCACTCTGCAATGTAAGATTCCTAAGCTTTATTATAAACTCTTCTTGTGAAATTCTAAAGCTATATCTTTAGGAAAGATGATGATGACTGAAAAAGAAAGACACCCTATTTTGTTCATTGACAGCTAGTATATGGAATGAAAATTCTCACAGGCCAAGTTGCAGCATGTAAAAATTTGAAGTACCTTCCAACTATATTAACAATTTACTCATGTAACACAGGTTTATTTGCTTTTAAGAAAGTTTCTGCTTCATAAGTTGGCATCAACATAGGTAAAGAGGCTTCTTGTTGCACTGTAGTTTAATATTAATGCATGAAGAGGCTTAGCATGATAGGAATCAAATGGACCATCTTATCGTTTCTTCTGTCATGCTTGCGCTTTCTGTTTTCCACATTGGATGATAGGAATAGATGCAATTGGTACGTGCCACAAGGGCTGCATCTGTAGCTTGCATGTTACCAATAAAAGATCTGTTCATTAGCTTCTTGGTCACACTTGTTATATATCTTTTAATTTGTTCAATTAAATGGAGAATAAATCATAAACTCTTCTTGAAGAACCCAATCTATTCATGTTAGATTTATATTGGATTTTATAGCATGCAAGGAATGAGAGTGAAGATATTTTCCCCTTCTAAATAGGGGTGTTTATTAGCTCTTGTTTTTTGGTCAGAAGGGTGTTTATTAGCTCTTGTTTTTTGGTCAGAAGGGTGTTTATAATGACATACTGATAACAAAAAATTTGATCTCTTCACTTGGTCTGCACCCGTGTAAAGTTTTGTGACCCAAAGTCTGCTTGCATGCACTTCCTTTGGAATGTAACTTCTCTCACTAACTAAGTGTTGGTAGGTGGTCAAGCTTAGATAAAGGAAGAGGTATATGTTATAGACCCTCTATTGGATTTATATTATATTGACATGGACAATTTGTTTCATTTATTACTCCTTTTTATATGTAATATAATATAAGAGCTCAAAATTTGAATGATTTTGCTCTAAAATATAAGAGTTTAACCTTACATTTTCTCATTATTTAAAGCATTTTAATTTTTTCTATTTTACCTCTAATTCTCTTTCATATTTGTTATCGTTTATAAATTTCTCTCTCTGCACAATAGGATAATAAATAAGAGCAATATTGAAAAAAAAATTTACTTCAAACATCTAACTAACTTTCACATATTTTCTTAAGAAACGTTTTTTGGCAGCTTATTTGACCTATGTCGCCCTAGGTAAACCAAATAATATTCAAAACTCAAGTTCAATTAAATCTCACAATTTAAGCTCAAATGCACATGCTAAGATATGTAAATATATGTCTAATAATCAGTGGCCTAGCTCTTATATTACGGATCAAAAGGAGTAGTTGATAAAGTAAAATAAGGTTATACAATAATCTATATAGTCAATCTCATTTAGTGAGATAAGATTTGTTATTGGTGAATGAAAATCCTTCCACTCATACCAATTTTTTTTAAAAAAAGCATGAGATAATGTTTTTGCATATGGACCCCAAATAAGATCACTTATATTCTTCTTATATATGGACATGGGAATAATGCTGCCGTGAAAGAGTTTGAATGTCATTGTTTTTTTGATGTCACAAATTTAATTAAATATACACTACTCGTCATCGTTCAAATTAAATCAAAACCCATTTTAATGAATTCTACGCTTCAGGAGGATTAATCTTCAATTATCAGATGATTTATACTCGATTTCTAACAGATGTCTATTATGAAATAAAAGTAACAGTTTGATTTTTAAGAGCATGTCCTGACTGTACATGAGGACCATGAGAAAGTTATTCTTGAAGTGGGGATTGATTCCCAGTTTGTAAGTGAAAAGCATGAGATGATGCTTAAGCAAACATCTAAGAAAAAAAATGGTTGGCCTGTTGCAGTAGAGGACCATATCTAAACAAAGTAAAGCAAATTCGTGGCCTCCAATATCCACCCTTTTATTGAAGCCTTGCCATGTTGAACGTACCATATACATATATATAGTCGGTTTGTGCTAAATGCTAAATATGAGATCTAAATATAAGGCATCTTTTTTATTAACAACAATATTTTCTCAAATTAGTAATATGAATGCTCCTCAACACTAAATAAGCTGGTGAAATATATATAGGTGGTTACTAGTTAGAGTTTCATTAATAATATCACATAATTTCAACTAATCTAATTAAATTAGGAAATTAGATCTTATATAGAACAGAAGAGTACATCTTTTCAAAGCCTTGTGAAATATTGTTGTTCACTTTGTTGATATCATGTTGTCTTTCTACTAGAAGTATTTGATATTTTGCATATTACCAGTCATTTTCCAATACCTATATTATCTAGTGATCCCAACTTATTTTTGGGATCCACAACGTTATGATTTAATTTGTTTTGGTAAAAGAATACTTTTATTCTCACATTTTTGCATTAAATTTTGTTGTAATCCTTTATATTTGGAAAATATACTTTAAGTCATTTCTTTTAACATCACTAGCTAGTTTCACTTGATGGGATATAATGATCAATCAACAAATGTAAATGATAAATTAATAACTAAATGTAGATAAATATGGTTAAAATAAAATTAGAAATTTTATCTGCAATTACTTATAAAGTCACCCTTAGAATCAACCTTGTTTATTTGAAACTTAAGTTAAAGTTAATAATGAAAGGTGATATTGGTCATTCAATAATATTATGACAAGTCCCAGAATAAAGTGAGTAGTGGACCTTGGGGTCCTAATCAATAAATATGATCACAATCATGTTACGTTATCTTAGATCACATGAAATGACGTGAATCAAAATCAATTAATTCCTATAATGATTCCATCTCTCACATAAAAGGTAATAAACGCCACGCACTATTGATAATGTTACTTTAGATTAACTCCGTTTGAATGTAAATCTTGAATATACTGATTTATAGATCAAACAAGTTAAATACACAAAACTACTTTCCACTAAATGTTTTAAATTTTAATTAAATATGAATTACTTCATTTAGTTCTACTTATAAGACCCTTTAATTTTTTAAATTTGAAATCAATAACTTAAAATTGTTTATATCATTTTTTATTCAACAATAATTTATTCTGATAATAAACTAATTAACTTATGACCTAATTACATGTGACATATATTATAATTTAGTAATTAAATCTGTTTCATTAACTTTTAAAAAAATCAATGGATGGTATAATTAAATCTGAAGGGAGTAATAAGTGTGTGTGTCATTAACTAACAGGATATCCTCTTCAAAATGATAACCTATCTTCTTTTACTCATTTTTCCTTTGGATATATTAACAGAGGCGGCGCATCATTCCCATAAATATATTTTGACATTTTAAATAATTTAAACATTATCCATAAGATTTGCACCCTATCCTTCCATATGCTTAGTTGTGTAGTATGACTAACAAATTGATAAGCATTTATGCTATTAAAGCAATTGATTATTTGAACAATTATTAGCAAGATGGAGTTGCTCTTAGACAAATAATTAATTTGCTTCATTTTATGTTTCCTTTTCCCTCCAAATAGGGAAGATAGTACTATAAAGTGAGGGTTTTCACTTTGCACCCTACTACAATCCCCCCTCCACCCCGCCCCCCAAAAACATAGGAAATTATAGGAGAAGATGGTGAGGGTCGTAGGATGCTTTGAATGAGACAACTTTTAAGCACCTGTGAGTAAAAATATGGAATAACAACTAAATATTTGCCATGAGTTATCCTTTATTGGGGGTATTGTTATCACAACATTTCTATATATAGGTTCCATGTGCCCACTTGAGTTTTGCAATGTAACAAGCAGCTCAAGAAGGAGCCTCAGTTTAGGCCATAGGCTTAATTGAAAGGGAACGAAAATATAGATATGGAGAATAAGCTTTAATAGTATTGTAAATTGGATTTACCATCATACTATCACTAACAATATTTAATTCTACTAGATGATTGTTAATAAATTTTATTTAATAGTGAGAGGAGAGTCCGGCCTGGGCCATCGGATAGCGCCACAATTTTGAAAAAAGAAATTATATTTGTGTTTGAAATATTGAATATAATCCGTTCTTTTTGTCCATTATGTCTGTGTACATGTTGAGGATGTAAATGGGATTCTAACTATGAGTTTTTAAACCCATATGGTTGCTTTAACAACATATAGGAGTGTGAGCACGTGCAAAGTATGAAGGTCCATGAAATTGGTTTAACTTCTCAGATTGAGAGAATTACTTAAAATACCATGTGATAAGCATGTACCCTGGAGGAGGAGGATGCCTAAGAATCATCAAGAAGAAAAAAGAATGTGTCATTACGAGTTTACGACGCATTTAATAAGATTATCGATCTCATTCAACAGATTAAGTATGTGTGTATGATTTTTCTTGTCCTTTACTTTTAAAAGAGCGCCAACAAAATCTTTTCTCTTTTTTGTATGACATATAGATATACTCTTTACAGGTCATATATGACAATGTAGTAATGATGGATAGCTATGCGAGAGGTCTAAGTTTGGGAATAAATCTTTGCAGTTCCACGTGGAACTTCTAGCCCAGCTTGCACTCTTCTTATTCCTGCTTTAGCACATAAAAGGTGAATCTGAAATGAAAGAAAAAATGGTTTAGGTGACCCTTCTTTTAGAATTATAAATTATGGATCATATATGCACCGAAAGTTTTTATGCTCAATTTCTTCTTGAGTCCAATAATGGGCTCAATTTCGCCCTTTTTGGACAGATCATTAACGAATACAATTAAATGATGATGTGACAAATTCGTTGACAATGTAATGTATTTGTGGGGTTCAATGTCACATTTACCTTGGAAGTATGTGAGGATGATCATATTTTTCCCAAAAAAATTTTAGGCTAAATTATGCCCTAAAATACAAAATTGATATCAATTTTTAGGATCATATCCAGTGAGAAGGTTATTGACATACATATCTACAACATGCACGAATTTCATACATACCAAGTGTGTGCATTTAACAATCATCGTTTAAGGTTCCATTTAAAAACGAAAACTTTGATACAATTCCATACTTCGAGGGCTAGATTGATGAGCTTAAATAGACTTTTTAGGGAATATGGTCTTCCCCATATACTTTCAGAGTAAATATGACCCTTAACAGTCTTTTTAAATAAATTGCCACGTATACACTATATTGCCAACTAATTTATATTACCACTTTATCCTTTAACAGTGAACTAATGCTCTTAATTTGACTCTACCTACGTACGACGCGCCTTGGAATCAAATGTAAGAATTTATAAACCAAGGTTAAATTTGGGTAAAAAGGAAAATATTTTGTTTTGATTTAAAAGATGAGAGTGATAAAAGCAAAGCTAATACATGTTTTTGGTCTTATTATATAAAAAAGCTGGAATTGGAGTGAAATACTATTAGAAATGACTTTAGATGACTATCATGACTTTCTAAAAATGTTGGATAGTGAAATGTACTAATTTTCTAAATGTACCAAACCTCATAACCCATGAGTGCAATACCTAATTTTTGGAACCACATCCAATCAAGCATTGTTAGGTCCTTTAGTGATAATAGATCTATTGCTTGCAAGGAACTATTGATATATGGGTGAAACCCCAAATTGCAACCTGATACCAATTCCTTGAAGGAACTCCTATCAATAACTTAGACCTAATGAGTTGAAGCTAAGTCTAATATTGTTCAAGCAATCAATAGGCTTATGTTAACATTAATTCCCTAATTGGACCATAATAGGATTAGGCGCTGGTTTCAATTGGACAATAATAACATAGGGTGTTGAATGCATTAGAAAAGTAACATCAAAATGTTGGAAGAACCATAAATAAAATTAGATGTCATATACAACAACAACAAAGTCTTATCTCAATTAGGTGGGGTCGGCTACATAGATCACACAATGACATTGTGTTCGATCAATATAATTGTCATACTTTGCGATAAATTATTGATTAAAATATCTCATTGAATAATGACTTAAAGAGTTCTCTTCAGTCTCTCTCTCCCTCTCTTGTGAGGAATCCAAATCATTTGATCGACTATTCTTACTGGTTCATCTAATTCTTTTTTTCGAACATGCCCAAACCACTTCAAGTGACTTTCTACCATTTTATCTGCAATTGATGTTACTCCAACTCTTTCTCGAATATGATCATTGTAGATCTTATCTTTTATTATATGATCATTCATCTCAACATTCTCATCTCCGCCACCTTCACCTTATATTTATATTGTCTTTTAAGAGCCCAACATTCACTACCACGTAACATCGCTTGTCTAATGGCTGTTAGGTAAAACTTTCCTTTTATCTTGTCTTCGACCTTACAATCACGTATGACCTCAGTAGTTTTTCTCCATTTAAACTAATCAGTTTGAATTTTATTATTAACATCGCTATTAACATATTTAAATAAGACATAATTAAATAATTAAATAAGATAGAATAGGATGTCAGATACAAGTAGAAAATGTTGTCATGAATTAAATAACACATAATTGAAGACTCTTAGTGGTGCTAAAAATTTGCGTTAATTGCCCGAGACGATCGTGGTTGGTACAAAATTGTGGTCCTCGGTCTCTAAACCACTATTTGGCCTGCCAATGCACGTACGCCTCCTACCATATACCCTTTCAATGTCAGTTAAAGAATACCATTCTAACATATGGTCCTCAAGTTAATTTAGAAGGTCCCATTTTGTAGTAAAATAGACTAGGTTCTTGATGCTGCACCAGAGAACTACTCGTAGCAATCCAGAAAATAAATATTCTTCCCATGAATCTTTATTATTGAAGTGTATTCGTGAAGCTAAACTGATCTTTTGAACGGTATACCAACAGTCTCATGTGAAGAACAGAATGTTCTAGCTAGGAAGATACAAAGAAAAGGAAGATAATTAAGTCCCTATGATATTCGTTTCCACCTCATCAGTTATTATTCAAGGTTAAGCTGCCAAATGAAATTTTGCTTCACGTTCACAACAATTTATCCTGTTTTAATTAAATAGTGTCAAAATATCTTGCAAAATATTAGAGTAACAGTGATTTGAAAGCGAAAAATCATGTTAGTAATTGAAACCAAACACGTGTACATACACAAGAAGACTATGAAAAAATGCTTCAAGGGGAAGGAAAACATGCTTGAACAATGAGAATGTACGTCATTAATTAGTTTAAATGTTTGAGTAATCGATTTCCTTATAAACATATTTATGTAAGAAAATCCACTTGCAGCAAAAGAGAAAAGAGGACCACATGCACCAATATAAGATCAAAGAATATAAGTGCCTCTATAAATTTCCACCGTTTCTACACAAAGGAACTCATCATCAACCCAAACTGTCAACAATAACAACCATTCTTCTGAATAAACTATCAGTTCATTTGTCACCTATTCTTCTTTCCATTTGCTATGAGTGCTTCCTTGCGAAGAGTCAGTGTGTTGGGTGAGGATAGGATAATCTGCATCCTGAGGTCTAGAACAGTATTTTACTCAGTTTGTATCTGGACCTTAAGATGCAGATTAACTTTTCCTTGCGCCAATTTAATTAACATCCATATTATCATAAGGCGGCTCTCTTTTTTACTTAACACTAACATACTTTGTGCTCTTGTCTATATTGCATTTCTATTCCCGTTGTTATTGTGATCTTCTCAGTTATTTACTAGCAGCTAGCCTTAATTATTTTGAAGGCTACCCTTGAATCCGAAAGAGTATAACAAGAGGTGGGGTGAGAAAGATAATATTCGTCCCAACATTAAAATGAGATATGAGTGTAGTTAACACTGTATCTTCAGTCCCAAATATGTTTGATTAATCCTTGGATCTGTGTGCTTTTTTTCTTGATACATCGGAAAGAATGGATCTGTGTGCTTTTTACATGCTTATTCGGGATTTCTAATAGAAGAAAGATACAATGTCGATCGGTCAATTAGTGATTCATTGGATGTTTATACCCTTGAAAGGAAATTAGCATGACAATAAGATTAATTTCCCCTAATTAAAAATCAATTATCTTTAGTTGATTTTTATGGCTCCTTGATCCTTGTTTATTGCACATTTTCACTTGTAGGGTTGCTCGAGAAACAAGTATGGTGGAGTGCGGATGGGAATGTGCAAAACAATGAGACAAGAAGCTCTAATTTTTTTTTTTAAAAAAGGACAAAAAATGAAGTTTTTGTACAAATTAAAAAATTACAAAAAAGGATTCACCAGTTGCGTGCACGTACTACGTGTGAACTCATGCATCCAATTCACTCTTTTACAACTGTACAAAATAATTGTGTCAACTCTCATTTACCATGTGGTATCAATTAGATATATCATACTATGTCATTATGTGAAGGAGGTCGGATTAGCGGGTCGATGTAGTGCCTTGAGACCAATCCTTCAAGATAATTTGGATCTCGGGGTAACTGGAAGTTATCCCCAGGTATCGATCTCAAAGGAGCCTATAAATGTAACTAATTACCTAGTACTAGTGTGAAACTTGTTTGAAAACGAGAAAAATCATTTTAATTAACTTCTTTCTTTTTAGTATTAAATCTAGAAAATATTTTGTATGATAAAAATAATAGAATAAGGGAGGATTTTTGGATAAATAGATAATAAGATGTTCTTAGTGATTGGGAAATTCAAGAATCATAGCTTATATAAAATATTTGGGGGTAAAGTGGTCAAATTAATAAACTCCCTAGAGGAACCCCTCTAGGCTAGGCTTAGATCAATATAATTAATGCCGGAACCCCTAACATTAATTATCTTAATCTAAGTTGATTAAGCACATGACCAAATTAAAATTACTAAATTTATTTGCCAACTCCTAAGCATGAACAACCAACACCATTATCCACTAACAAGAACCCTTGATTAGCACAAAATTTTAACTATAAGCATGTGTTAAAATCATAGACCATGAAATTAACATGTGTTCAAGTCAATAAACATCAATGTCGATAATTCACACTAAAGAAATTAGCAAATGAAAGATTGTTCCTACACATCCATAAAAGATAAAAATAAGTCATACAACCAAATACATAAATCTACTTCCTAGAACCCTAGAAATTTAGACTATATAAAAGGAAGAGAATGTGTAGGACAAATTACCCCATATGAAGCTCACTTAGCTCAACCATCCATTCCCATCACCAAGAACAAAGAGGTTTAATTGCTCATGAGGAAGAGGAGAGCACAAAAAGGGATGGATTGAGAGAAATCTTGGGAATAGAGTGGGGAAGTGAGAAATGATGAAGTGGATGATGGGATTAAGAGAGAACTTTTGATTCTCCCATTTTTGCAGTTGAAGCTGTCAAGATGATGATGATGATTCTCGCATCTCCTTCCTTTCTTTATCACTGTTCGGCGCTCAACTCCCTCTCTGCCCCAGCTCCTCCTCCCAACGTCACAGACCCCCTTTTCTTTCTTTCTTTTTTTTTTCTTGCTTCTTGCGTGGCTGCCTCCTTTCAGCCCAAAACCCAATTCTTTTCCTAAGCCCATTCACACCTCCAGCCCAAATATGTCCAGCAGCTCTTTTCCATGTGGGAGGGCCCATGTCTTTGACTTTAATCAGCTCCAATAACTCCAATAACTCCAATAAGTAGACATGTGGCTGCTCTAAAAATGAAAGAAGAAAAGTAGATCAAATGGGCAGAAACTTAATTACCAAACATCATATATTTTCAAGACCAATTGATTTAATTTTCAAGTCAACTCTCATTAAAAAACATGCATTTTATTTTAGCATATGAAGGATAAACATTGCATCTCAATCATGTTAATTGCCTCAAATTAAGCATATAAAACCATACAAATCCAAGGATTTGTCATTATGCTCTCATGTTAATTTATTTGATATCATTATGCTCTCATGTTAATTTATTTGATTTGATCATATTCAATGGCTTTATTTATAAACAACATAAAGGAAATATTCTTAGTGTGATAAATCATTAATGTTGATAGATTAAAGGTCAATTACTCCTAGTGGAAAATATATTTAAATCAAATTGTTGTCACTTTATACATGGTGAATTATATACCAAAAACATCTATTTGCTAGTATAGGCATGATTTATAGTCCAAGTTCACAAACTTGTATGCCACATTTTTTAAAAAAAAAATTAAAATAACGAGTTTGACAGCCTTCTACACATATAATATACTGTGATTTCAAGTAGCAACGATTTAATTGAACTGTTGTTGTGACGGTAGAAGCTAAGTACCATTACAGAGTTAATCTATTATTAGGAGATTGTTGTGTGATCTTTTGTTTCTATCATCTTGAGAATAACTCCAAGTTTTCATACAATAAATTCAAAACATTAATTGTTGGAAATATTGAGTGAGTGTGTCATAAGGAACAAGTCCCATATTGTTTGGGATTGTAGGGTCCAAATTATAAGTGAATTTGGATTCTTATATGAGTTAAGAGGAGGAATGAACTTGCATAATAGTGGGCCACTAGAGGCAAATCCGGCTAATGTTCTCCACCCCTTGTATGCAAGTTATATGTGGTCTGAATACCTTATATTAGAAGGCTTTGTGAAAATAATATTACTCATTCAAAGTAAATTATTGTAGTCTTTCCATTCTCAACGTTAGCATTTATTTTGTGATTAAAGTGCTGATTTTATGGATGAAAATGAAATCACATAATGATATTTAAATGCACTTTATTTTGTTGACAAATTTTCAAAAACGTAAACATCATACACTAACGTATAGAGCTGTCCATTTTCCAACGTATACAATAGCTACAATAAAATTTATTTATGGTCTTATTACGGTTTCTGAAACTGATGATTTACTGCCATAGTTGGGGGGCAAACGTTGAGAACTTGAGATGGATATATATAAGGTATGTCACACTAAGGGGAATATATATATATAACATGTGTGACTCTTGGCTCTTTAGTTAGAGCATTCTTCCTCCTCCTCTTAAATATATTATGCCTTACTGAGTAAAACATCTTCCTTAGTTCTGTTGATCCTTGCTTAGCAAGAAGGATCTGGTTTATCCTGGGGAGAGCCGCGTCCTAATAAGCTTGCCGGTGGTCGTGGAATACCTCTAAAGGTAAGTGTCCATAAGGACACGACTCAGATCATTTTTATTGTCTTTTTCATTGTTTGCAGGTAGAGCTGCTGATTGGATATGTTAGCATTTTGTGGGGAGCTAGAAGATATCCATAGATTATTTGATGATTGGGGAGCTAGAAGATATCCATAGATTATTTGATGATTTGGAAGCTATCGCCAACAATCTTTAGAGGTATTCCTCGTGTTCTTTATCCAATGGAGCCGAACACTGGGATGCAATTCCGACATGAGTTGATCTGGCGTCGGCATATTCATCAAATAAGGAGAACTCTAAACTTTAGTTTTAGTGGTGTTTTCTTTGTATTTTCCTATTGTGTAGGAACTATATACTTTGTCTCACATCTCTTTTTGTTATTTTGTCCAGGACACTTTTGAGATATAACAATTTGAGATGATATTGAATAAGCCTTTAGCAATTATTGTTAGAGATGATTTGTTCTAAGAGATGAGTCTTAGATTCTGTTTATCTCCATATTGGGTTAACTTTGAGATTTTATAAATTAGTAATTGGCTAAATTAGGCCAATATATTCCTCATTCCTATGGTAGGATTGAGATGACGATTTGTAATCCTCTAGTGAGTTAGAGATGATTTGATGTAAGATTTTAGCCTTACATCTATTTGTTATAATCAAGGGACAAAACTGAGATTTTATAATGAAGAAGCCAAAATAGGCTACTCCTCATTCCTGTGTGGATTGAGATGATAATGTGTAAATCTCTAGAATTCATTGGGGCTAGAGATAATATGATATTTGAGTTTTTACTCAAAAGTGATATCTGGGTATATAAACCCAATGAAAATACCTTGTGAGATATGAAAATCAAATGAAAATCTGTATTGAGGCATTGAGTCCGTTTGTGCTAGACAAACCAAATTGGAGCTCCAAAAGGTACACCTCGCTGCTGCTTTCACTGTTTCACCAATTAGGTAGACTAGCATGGCATGCTTTAATACATATTATCTTCTGATTTTGTTGGTGGTTATGCATAAGGAGCTTACTTATATTTTTAATATGTTTTCTCCATTTTAAGAGGGAAAGGAGATTATACATGCTGATAAGAATACATTGTATTTTCAGTTTTGCACGATAGTAAGTCAGTAACTATGCCTAGTGAAATTTGTAGTTAATTAAATTCTCTATAACAGCATGTAACATATTAAAAATAGTAAATGCATGAAAATCCCGCAATCAGAAATCATGAGTGAAATACAGTGTTTATTTCTTTGGTTTCCTTGTGGTTAGTATTGTTCCTTGGAAAAGGAAATGAGTTTTAATTGGAAATTATTATGGGAGGAATAATATTTAAATTGATGATTGAATATACTAATGATATTATATATATCCATGTGTCAATTAATGAAGATTCTAAAAAAAAAAAGGAAAAAAAATCTTGTGCCAGTAATGTGCGTTTCTTATTATTATTAATATTGGTTTGATTATAAGGGTTGAATCAAATTGATTTTAGTTCCTTCTACATTAAATTTATTTTAAGTGCTGCTGGACTAAAACTTAATTATATGTTGAATTGATTTTGTATATATTATTGGAAATTCGGGTGTGAATTATTATCTCATAAAGTGTTATGAATGTTGAATGTATGTCATTTTGGTAATGATGAGTATTTCGTTGGTGAATTTATTTCCTCTTGTGAGAGGTTTTTATTTTTAATTAGGTATTTTCTTAGAGTGTTGTAGTCACCTAAGAAATTATATATGTGAAGGCATTACATTGCATTGAAATTTTAATCTAGTCATTGAGGACTTGATTATCATTAAATTGGTTAATCCAAATTATTATCTACGAATGAAAAGCATTGGTTGCTTGACTTTGATAGTGTTTAAATATAATCTCCATATAATCCCTTGGTTTAATTGTTTCCTGTGAAATTATATTTAACACATATCATGCGATGAAATTTCAATCTAATTGTAATTTCCTAATTACTAAATATAGTTGAGATATTTAGTACTATAGTGTGTACGATTTTAATGTGATTTAAATCACATGATTACTAAATATAAATGAGATATTTAGTATTATGAAAATTCCTAAAATGTGGGTGTACTTTGAAATATTTTTTGAGACTAAGTTATAAACTTAGCAAATATATGGGCGAAAAGCTGACATTTATTGTCAATGAATTGTGATTGTCAAATGACAATAGCCATTGTTAAATAACAATGATGTGAAAATATTTCAAAGTGTGGGGGTGCCTTACATAGAGTATCTATGCTTCATTAATAAAAAAATGTGTAATTAAATTGTCTTTACAAAACACTTTGTTTGAAGTGATTTGACTATGCACAAGTTATTGAGAAGTTGATGCATTATTGGATTAGATGAGTCCATGAGATATAGCTTATGCTATATAAAATGAAGCATATATAAAACTCTTTTGAGGAGAGTAAAATCGTGAAGGGATGCCATAAATATTGGTATTATAAAAGTGGATTCCCGTTGTATGAGATATATACACGGACGTTAAATGAATTTCATGAATTTGTGAGAAAATCCACTAGTCCACAAAATAAATTTTTGTGATGTGTATCCAACATTTAGTGTTGATGTATTATATGTCAAGTTTCTAAATATATGAGATATTTGGAATTGTGGGGGCATATATTGTAAATTGCCTTTGAAATTTTGAGACCAAATGGCTAAAAAAAATTTTGGCAAATAAATTGGTGATAAACCAACATTTAATGTTGATGAGTTGTAATTTCCAAAAAAAAGGCAATAATCATTGTTAGAAGAACAATGGTATAAGTGAAAATTGTTTGAGATGTAATAAAAGCGCGCTATTGGGTCATCTCAATCAATTTTGTGGGGTCAAAAATTGACCTATCGGCCGTTAACAAAATCCTCGGGAAGTTATAATTAGTCGAGGGGAATATGTGACTAAAGCCAACTTGAAATTGACAAGCGATGGCAACCCAACCTCTGTGATTGGTGATCCCATGAAGGAGGTTCAATGGGTAAGAACAAGTCGTGCGTCAGTTCTGCTAGCACTTATTGAATAAATTTGCTAGTCCATTCCTATGACCCGGAAAGTGCTAAATTGCATTTCTTTTGTGAGGCTGAGTATAAACTCTTCATGATTTCATAATCCTACGGGATGGTGTGCTCATTGCAGGCACATTTAATGAAATCACCTCTTCGAATGTCGGAGTGAGGCCGCTCCTATGAGATCGTGGCGAAATCTCTAGAGCATTCGTTATGCACCGGGCACGCTCATGGCCGTCTTAACGGGCAAAAACGCGTTAACATCGGAAATGTGGGGGTATAATCTGGCTCATAATACCTCTGGTATACGCCAAGAGTTGTGGGTTCATAGTCCATAGGACCACTCACTTCTCTGTGTACCAAGTATTATCGGTCTAGGTCTAGTTCATAGTCCCGAGGACCACTAGATACAATAATTATACTCATGTGTACTTAGTTAAGGCGTTCCTTATGACACATGTGGGGGATTGTTGGAAATATTGAGTGAGTGTGTCATAAGGAACAAGTCTCATATTGTTTGGGATTGTAGGGTCCAAATTATAAGTGAATTTGGATTCTTATATGAGTTAAGAGGAGGAATGAACTTGCATAATAGTGGGCCACTAGAGGCAAATCCGGCTAATGTTCTCCACCCCTTGTATGCAAGTTATATGTGGTCTGAATACCTTATATTAGAAGGCTTTGTGAAAATAATATTACTCATTCAAAGTAAATTATTGTAGCCTTTCCATTCTCAACGTTAGCATTTATTTTGTGATTAAAGTGCTGATTTTATGGATGAAAATGAAATCACATAATGATATTTAAATGCACTTTATTTTGTTGACAAATTTTCAAAAACGTAAACATCATACACTAACGTATAGAGCTGTCCATTTTCCAACGTATACAATAGCTACAATAAAATTTATTTATGGTCTTATTACGGTTTCTGAAACTGATGATTTACTGCCATAGTTGGGGGGCAAACGTTGAGAACTTGAGATGGATATATATAAGGTATGTCACACTAAGGGGAAAATATATATATAACATGTGTGACTCTTGGCTCTTTAGTTAGAGCATTCTTCCTCCTCCTCTTAAATATATTATGCCTTACTGAGTAAAACATCTTCCGTAGTTCTGTTGATCCTTGCTTAGCAAGAAGGATCTGTTTTATCCTGGGGAGAGCCGCGTCCTAATAAGCTTGCAGGTGGTCGCGGAATACCTCTAAAGGTAAGTGTCCATAAGGACACGACTCAGATCATTTTTATTGTCTTTTTCATTGTTTGCAGGTAGAGCTGCTGATTGGATATGTTAGCATTTTGTGGGGAGCTAGAAGATATCCATAGATTATTTGATGATTGGGGAGCTAGAAGATATCCATAGATTATTTGATGATTTGGAAGCTATCACCAACATTAATCATTTACAATTATCATATAATAGATGCAAGAATAGCCCATATAAACATATATTATACGTTTTGCAGGGGATGCCACAAAAATAAGAATAAAAACGTGAGCAGCCTCTCAAGGCTACAGTTAGTGATCAATATTTGTCGGCCGAAAAAAATAACGCAAACAGATTATAGAGAGACATAAAAATTATAGAAAATGCATCATTAAACATTGACCCTTAACCTTGTCTGCCTTTTGGCTATTGGTGTGTGTATCCTTTAGATTTTCGCTATTAAAAAAGTTGACTCGTCTCGATCGGAATTTTTCTCGACTGAGGCCTTAACCGGATTCTCGGTTAATGTAACTCATTTATTTTCTATCGGATCCAAAGTTGAAAAGGAGTGAATCGGTGACACAATTTAGGGACGGGATTTCATATTAACTCTCTTACTAACTTATTAATTCACATTGTCCATACCCACGCGCCTTGAATACACACTACTCTCATGAGACAATTGAAGATTCCATTACTTGTCCCGTTAGAAACATAAAAATTAGAGGAAGCGAATTACCCTCATATCCGAGATCTCGCTCCTAGCAAACAGATAAAAGAAGTGTAAAAATCGTTAACAAGAATGAATAGAACTTAAAGCTCAATATTCGGCCGCGGTGTTAGATAATCTTGAATAGGGGTTGCAAATTTTTCTGTCCCGATTGTCCGTGGCTTTTTGGAACCCGAAATTCCTGTTCCATCACTATCCGATCCTCGTCCCATTCCAGATCAATGCGGAACAAATCGGGAGTAGACAAAATTCATTTTTAGAACGGGACACGCGAGACATGGTTATCCTGATCCCGTCCTGTCATGAATATAAATGTTTGTGTTTTATATATTTTTCTTAAAAAAATACATGTATGTATCATATATGCATGAGTATATGTGACATTTTTTATGAAAAAATAAGATCATAATAAATTTTAGTTTATAAAGTTGTATAAGATACTGTAGAAGCAACATTAAAAAAAATTATACAAATAAAAATGTTATATATTTTTTAGAAGTAGGTATCTTTAATAAAATATTTCAAGACAATTTTCATAATTTTCCTGTTCGGTTAAGGATGAGACACGAGACGGAAGCCCTATCTCAAGCATTTTTTAAAACAGAACATGAGTGTCTCGATCCAGTCCATATACACCCTAGTCTTAAATAGATATTCTTTGGAAACAATCTCGGATCTATATCATGGAACATAGGGACGACCTGCTCTTGACAGAATGGATACACAGAGATAACAAATACTCCCTCCGTTCCTAAATATAGGACCTAGATGACGTTTTTGAAAAATCCTAAAAAAAAACAAAAAATAAGTTAATTATAAATTAATTTACCTAATTGTTTCTCTTAAACTAGTTTACTTTACCTATAAGCTAATGGTTAATCTAAAAAGATATCAAATATGTCATCATTTAATTACCTATTTCGCAACCTTAATCTTTCCAAAAAAAAGTTATCTAGGTCTTATCGGAACGGAGGGAGTATAAAATAATAAATTAAATAAAAGAATAATCATAAACAAGATAAATATATAAGTGATGAATGATGTGGTGTATTGGTGATGGAGCAAGAAGAGGTGTCTACATCGTGAGATCTAATCAATCGCAATATTATTTTTGGTTTAGATCCGATGATGCAGTTCACTTCAACCTCACCAAAATCTCTCATGGACCATATATGTAGGTAGGTATTCGGTATTCAATAAGAGGAATAGGAAGGAGCTTTATATGAATGAATGGACTTGTGGATGTAAGTATTGATGCAAGGAAGAGACAATCTGCATCGTGAGGGCTAATTACAGTATAATTATTGTTTTAGCCGCTCTCAAGATGCAGATTATTGCCCCATCCTCACACAATGAATCTTCTCCATCTCTTCCAATCCCATCAGATGAGAAAGAAACACAGAAAGAGAATAACAATCATGAATCTCAAATATTACTATTAGATCGGTGCTTCTTCAGAGATGAAAGTGGGCTATTTATATGGGAACTAATGCAATAAGGGCAAAACACGTAATGCAATGCTACCTTGTACACGTAAGCCCTATTATATTCTACGTGTCCCAAATACTAAATAATCTTCCAAAACTATAATTGGGTCTGTTTGGTCTGAAGGATTTGGAGGGGAGAGGAAGAAAACTTTTTGTAAGATGAACTTTTACATATTGAAAAAGTGAGGTTAAAATATTTTGATAAAGACGACGACGACAAAGCCTTATCCCACTACGTGGGGTCAGCTACATGGATCATATGACGCCATTGTGCTCTATTATTCATCAACTCTTTAGGTATATTATTACTAAGTGTGTGTTTTGGTCTCTCTCTCCCTCTTTTAATTGGACTCCAGTTGTTTCACTCACTGGCGCATTTATTGTCCTTTTTTGAACATGACCGAACCACTTCAAACGATTTTCCACCAATTTCTCAGTAATGGGAGTCACTCCAACCCGTTCACGTACATGGACTCCAAATTTTGAGAAAGACAAGATGCAAATATATATATAAATTTAGAATTTTGTAACCCTACATCTCAAATTTTTATAAATTCAAAACATAAAAAATTCTGTACCAAACAGAACACTACTCCATTAACTCAATACAATGTTTCAATTCATACGTATGATTCAACTAAAAAGAATATTTTGCATATTACTTAACATATAGATCAAGTTATTAAATTCTATAATCATTTTTGGTCATAAATAGAGGTTTCATAAATATTTGTTATGGACATCCAAGGGGAGTGTTATGAATATTGACATATTATTGTATAAGTGGATGTCCATGTGATTCCACAACTTTTAGGATTCCATTACCTATAACCTCTCCATGAATGACTTATGGAGGTTTCTTGTAATTATAAGTCATTATGTTCTTCTTTAATTCTTGTAACCATAACTCTAGACTTTAATGTGTGAAGCACTATAAATAGAGGTTAAGTTCAAGACATTTTGTACCAAGAATATATGTGAATGAGAAATGCTCTATTCCTCCCCTATAGTCTTTGCATATTTTCTCTACATCTTTCTTCTTATGTTCATAATTTTCTTATTATTTCATAACAGTTCAATCGTTTTTCCTTGATAACCATTATTGAAGAAATGCGTACATTGAACTGTAAATCATGACAACCATTCAGGCCGATTTATTGAAATAAGTTAAATTTTTTATCATAGTTGAAATAATTTTATTAGATAATCAATGTTAGTTAAATTCGATAATATGTCATATTTTCCCCCAATAACACCATCTTCCATATTTCGATCTCTTTTTACGCAATCATCTTCCTTAATTCTTTTAGCTAGAATTAATATGGGTAATTTCAGAGAAAAATTATTCAATAAAATAAGACCAAGATAAACTCCATATATCACGCATTAAATATTGGAGAGAGCAATATATAAGGTTCAATCTTGAAAATGATATGGATATCACAAAAAAGCATGATACAATGATGTTAGGTAAAAAAATTAATCTGTCAATGAAGGTAAAGGCGAAAGTGAAAGGTAGCTTATATAAAAATAATTGATACTCCCTCCGGTCCTAAATATAAGACTTAGTTGACTTTTTTAGAAAATCCTATAAAAAAGCAAAATAAGTTAATTATAAATTGATTTACCTAATTTTTTTCCCTTAGACTAATTTATTTTACCTATAAACTAATGTATAATCAAAAAATATATCAAATATGTCATGATTTAATAGCCTATTTCGCAAATTTAACCTCTCCAAAAAAAATCAATTAGGTCTTATATTTAGGAGCGGAGGTAGTACAATGTTTCAATTAACCGAGGTCCATTGAAATTCATCTTTGCTCTGAGGCACTCTACACTATCCCCTCAAGTTCAATCGATCCTTTCCGATTGAAATTCATATTCAGTTGAAAACATTTATTCCTAACCATTTGCTAAAATTATCATCAATACCTGCACCCACAAAAAGACTGAATTACAGCTTAAACATAAGGATGTTGTGCAAATTATATATGCTTTTTTAAGTGTTTTCTTTAAACAGTTAATAGCTTGGGTGAGAACTGTGTAGAAATGGGAATGAAGGTAAAGGCCAATGTGAATGTAGAAGTAGGAGGTGATATTTTGAGGGAGAGGGACATTTGAGTCTTTGTGCAACATTTAATAATCTTTATATAGTCCCTGATATCTTCATTGTCCTTATAGGAATTTTGGTACCTTCATTATTCTTTTGGATATTTGAAGTATTTTTTTTTTTTGTCATTTTCACTAACATAAACTCTTTTCTATTTTTCTAAGATTTTATACTAGTCTGTTATATGTATCACTTTTCCTAAGCTAAAATATTTCATTTTTAATTTTCAAACTAAGACATTTTTTATCAAATCTCTGAATCAAGCATCAAGTTATTATACTATCAAAATGTCAAATAAATCCTTTTGATTTTGCATAAATGACTCCCAAAAATATACTAAAATGTATATCAAATTTATATAAAAAGGGAAGTCATCAGCGCTTGATTTCTTGTTATGGGTTAGCATCAATTGGGTGGCTTAGGCCTTCCTCATCTTTGTTCGCTAGCATATGGGCTTTTAATTAGCAAGATCCATTCTATGACTCTAGTCCTTTTATGTCATACGTATTCTACATTTATTTTTCATTTGTTATATGCTACTCCTCTGTCATCCTTCGATTGATACGATCATGTGTAATCGGGGCCTTGTATTATACTACCTCCGGTCTTAAATATAATTAAGATCTAATTGACTTTTTTTTGGAGAGATTACGGTTGCGAAATAGACCATTAAATCATGACACATTTGATATATTTTTAGATTATCCATTAGGTTATAGGTAAAATAAACTAGTCTAAGTGAGAAATTAGGTAAATCACCAATTTATAATTAACTTATTTTACTTTTTTAGAATTTTCCAAAAAAATCAACTAGGTCCTATATTTAGGACGGGAGGGAGTAATTTGTTTTATCTTTATTTATTAGAGTTTTCAGGTCATAAAAAACAGAAACTGAGGATATTAGATTTAGATAGGATATTGCTGCGAATTCGAAATCCAGAGTTAACATCTGATTCTAATGTTACAACTTACAACACAATTGTTGCTTTCGGCATCTCATTAGTATGAGGTGAATATGTTATCCAAAGGGCTAATGATCCCAAAATCAATTAATCAGTTAAAATGAGGACCACCTACCTCTTTCTTAATGTGTGAACCATTATCGAGAAGTTAATTAGCTATGTAAAACAAATATATTGCTAATTAAGTTTTTCCAATTACATCATATAAATTCATTCCACCTTAACTTGAATAAATACAAACTAAACTTTCCGTATGCAGTGGCAATAATTTGACTGTCAACATACACACTAAAATGTAAATCCAACAAAGGAGACATTGATGATTTGTTACCAAGATTTAAGTACCATCATCATATACAACGTCTAATAAGGAGTTTTATCCCAAAATTCTTAATATGTTAAGTAAATAAATTTCTTATTATATATATTTTTCCACTTTCAAAATATAAATCCATTCCTTTTTAGCTTGTATAATTAAAAATTAAAACTTCCATATGCAGTGGCAATAATTTGACTGTCAAAATCCACACATTAAAATGTGAATCCAACAAAGGAGACATATTAATTTGTTACCATGATTAAAGTACCATAATCATATACAACGTCTAATAAGGAATTTTGTTGCGAATCAATTTTTTCCTTTTTGGTTTGGATCTATCATCAGTTTTCATTGAGGGAGATGAGCAAACCCCAAAAACCGATTTAAGTGGCATGGTGGAGGAGAAACATTCCAATATCAAAAGGCTTGTGATGAGGACTTTGATTCTTCAAAACTCAAAAACTAATTAACCTTCCGCTCGTTTTCCCGTTACAAACACAAAGATTAGAGAGAAAAGCAAAATTCTCAAAATCCAAAACGTCAACCACCTAACAAATGGATCGAAGATCTGCAAGAAAGAAAGAAACAAACTTAAGAGTACTCTAGGCTCATTTCATGGGCAGTGGTATGCGGACCACTAGATCTGGATTTGTGAATGATCACTTACTCTTGATAGATGAAGTACATGCAGACTACAAGAGTATAACATTCGATCATTAATCAAAGCAATTAGATCCACATAACTAAATTAATACAATATCAAACGATGATGCAATACATATATACATGAACATGAAGGAGAATTGGTATGAATTAATGATGATGATGTAGGTAGTGATCAATGTAAGGAGGAGATAATCTGCATGCTGAGGTTTAATTCAGCATATTAGAATGTTGTTCTTAACCTCAGGATGCAGATTATCTCATCCTTACCCAATCTTCTGATCCAATTCTTCTCGGCGTGCCCTTGAGAGTTGAGAAGAGGGGGTATTTATAAGGGTTCCTTCAAATGGATATGTATTACAAAACAATATGGGCACGACACGTAATGTACAGTCAGCCTACACGTGTAATGAAACCCCTAATCCCTCATTCTGAAATGTATTACAAATCCCTCATTCTGATATGTATTACAAAACAATGCGGGCACGACACGCAATGCACAGCCAGCCTACTCGTGTAATGAAACCCCCCAATCCCTCATTTTGATATGTATTACAAAACAATGCGGGCACGACACGCAATGCGCAGCCAGCCTACACGTGTAACACAATCTCTCATTCCAAGTAAACTACTATATATCAATTTAATTTTCTTAAAAAAATGACAATAGTTAAGTGATTAAAAGTTAAGAGGGAAAAAACCAAACTTATACTAACCATTTTTAAGTGCAAAAATACCTATGAACTTGAGAAAATAAAGGAAAAACTTTTTGCGGGGACACCCACCATTTTCCTCTTTAATTAATGAAACCTTGCCGCGGTTGATAAACACGACAAAGTTTTATTAGAAAAACATTTTTAAAACAAATAAGTAAAACATTGCCACGTTAAATAACAACAACAATGGATTTCAGAAAACTGAGAAATTTTTCCTTTTAATAAAAAGCTTAAAACAGGGCCGAATATATAGTGATATATAATATTTTTTACTATTTGATTTTTTTTTAAAAAAAACTCATAGCAACATTTATATAACCGTTGCTTTGTTATTATAATATAGGCTAAGCTACCTTTTCATACTTCAAAAAATAAAAAATTTTATAGTGCTTCAAAAATTGCCGCTAAGCTACATTTTTATTTAAAAAATAAAAAATTTTGTAGTGCTTCATAAAGCAATGCTAAACTTCCTTTTTATATTTAAAAAAAAAATCAAAGATTTAGTAGCGCTTGATAAAATGCTGTTAATCTACCGTTTATATTTTTCTAAAATAATAAAATTTTAGCAATGGTTTACGAAGTATTGCTAGGCTTTCTTTTTTATTTTTAAAAAAAACCAAAAACTTAGAAGTGCTTCATAAAGCACTGTAAGCTACCTTTTATTTTTTTTAAAAAAAGTCAAAAACATAGTAGCGCTTCTAATCTACTGTTTTAATTTTTGAAAATATCAAAAACTTAGGATCGCTTCTTGATGCGCTGCTAAGCTACCCTTTTTTTTAAAAAATAAATTAATGTGCATAGCTGCGTTTTATCAAAATAAATTAAATATTTAGCCACAATTTTAAGCGCAACCATGTTTTTAAGTGTCGTCTCTTCTTCTCTCTGCATACTCTATTCTCTTCTTCTGTCTTCCTTTCTTCTTTTCTCTTTTTTTAGTAGTGAAGGTTTTCTTTTTAATTCTTGTTTTGCAAGTTTTATCAAGTTTTCGACATTTCATAACAATTTCTTATTTTTCTAGTTCTTCTATTTGAGCTTTCTGCTTTATATTTTCATTTATTATCATTAATTCATCTGACATTATGTTTTTTTGTTCAAAAAATCTGACATTATTTTTCTTAAAATTTATGTTTCGACAAATTTGTTCCATGCATCCATTTTTATCAATCCTTGTAACAGTAATGCAATAACTTTCATCATTGTCATAAGATGTCATAAGTCGTTAATGCATTTAATTAAGACAAGCTAAGGTCATGTTATGACAACACTTGATATAAAATAATGTGCAAATAACATTTGACGACTAACTGAGAAAATTCATTGAGCAATATATGGGGAAAAATTTTTGCCATCTTATCACAGTAGAGACATCAAAACCTGGACAAAGTTAATTATGAGTAATGGCTTGGTTTCAGCATCTAATAGATATATAAATTGAAAAAGAAGTAAGGCTCGAGCTCAAGCTCAAGTCGTGAAATGGTAGGTCCGATGTAGATTGATTCTTCCACAGGAACTTCTTTATGGAAGTGCCATGGTAACAATTAACCCATCCACAACAACAATGAACGAGCGAGCCTCGCCTTGTTCTTGTAGAGAAAGATACTTCAACCTCGACATTTTTGATGGAAACTGAGAATAGGTGTCCTTATTATTAGGAATTCCTATGTTGGTGTTGTTGACATCTTGAATCAATCCGTCTTTTCTCAATCGTAGCACGTCTTCTTCGGATGACAAAATCTCATTCTTGATTTCTTGCTATGGATTAGCAACAACAGTGGCTTTGACCTTCCTCATCTTCGTTCGGTAGCATATGGAGCTTTAGCATGATCCATTCTATGGATCTAGTCCTTTTATGTTATATGTATTCTAATTTTATTTTCATTTATGATATATGCAGTCCTCTCACTCACCCTCCTTTTGATACAATCATGATGTAATGGGAGGCCTCGTATTAAAATTCGTTTTATCTTTTTTTTATAGGTATTTTTGGTCATAAAAGATAGAAACCGATCGAGGGTATTACTGTATTAGCACTAGGATGATGCGAGGTCCAGTATGTGACCATTTGATTGTAATGATATGACGCAAATGTAGTCTTCGATATTTCATTAGTATGAGGTGATTAGTTATCCTAAGTGCTAAGGATCCCAAAATAACGTTATTATTATTAGGGAAAACGTGGATCACCTACCTCTATCTTAAAGAGTTACTTGTTAATGAGAAGTTAATATGATAAATAGCTTATTATTTTTTTCCACTTACAATATATAATTAAATCTATTCCTCTTTAACTTGTTTTATTAAAAATTTAAAATTTCCATATGCAGTGGCAGCCTGTTAACATCCGCACACTAAGATGTGAATCCATAACAAAGGAGACATATTAATTTCTTACCATGATTAAAGTACCATCATCATATATATAATCGTATAATAAGTAATAAGGGATTTTATGGCAAATTATTTTTTTCCTTATTAGTTTCATCTTTCTTCAGTTTTTATTGAGGGAGTTGAACAAACCCCCCAAAACCGCTTTAATTGGCGTGGTGGAGGAGAAACATTCCAAGATCAAAAGGCTTGTGACCACTTTGATCCTTCAAGGCTCAAAACTAACCTTTCACTTGTTCCCGTTACAAACAATAGTTACAGGAAAAAGAAAAATCCTCAAATCCCCACATCACCCTCCTAACAAATGGATCACGTGAAAAAGAATGTGGTATGTCTTATAAAGTTTAAATTTCCCAGTTGGCCGTTTGAATATTAGGAGGACTTTATTTGGGATAACAAAATTTTAAAATAGCAGGTAGGTGCTTGTTCCTTTATGTCCTTTGGGAAGTTTAGATTTCTCAGTTGTGTTTTTGGATATTGTGAGTTGGGATTTACAAAAGAAAAGAGGGGTTGGTAGTAGTATGAGAAGAAAGTTAAATTTAATTTTATTTCAAAATGAAAAAGATATAGGAATAAGCCTTTAATGTACTTGGGGCATCAAGAAAATTAAAGGTGTTAAAGAAATCTGGTAAAAAGAAAACTAAATAGCTATATAAGAATAGATGTAATCAATGAATAAGACAATGACGGAAGGTTAGACAATATCAACATCAGGAAATAGTAGAGTCAAAACACTATCAACATTCCCAAATAGTGATGGAAGCCCATAACAACCTTGTTAGAAATGAGATTTTGAATTTTGTGCAGGTGTGGAGTCAAAGAGGAATAGAAAACTTTGACATCAAAGCTGGAACTCTAATGCCAAAATGTACGGGAAGAAAGAAGAAACTGGTAAATTACCTTGACATTATATTTTTGTTTCACCATTTCAGTCCGTTGAAATAAATATAAATGCATATCTAATATTTTTCACATAATGTGGAGGTCCCAAAAACCATTGAAAGAGGACTTGTGAGCATTGCTGACACCGATCAACTTTGCGTAGTTAGTATTTTTGTTAGTATCATCGACACTTTTTTTATTGAAGGATTAAATTTATTAAACACAAACAACATTAGTCCATGCAGTATTCATATTTTTATGAACATTAACATTCTAATAGGAAAATATGCCTAAAACAAGAGAAGTAGTTGAAGTTTTCATATATAGTGATGAATCAGGTCCAAACTTCTATGTTGCAGCAGCTTGTGATTTGGTCGGCAAAAGAAATAAGACCATATCACAATGTCGTTGAATAACTGTGGTAGCTAAAATCCTGTATATAAGATTGATCGTAAAACCAGAAAGACATAGTCTTTCTTTGTATGCATTAAGACCTCTTCATGTTGCTCTGTCCAACAAATTGAACCCTGCCTAAGAATCCGTACCTGCCTAGAGATAACACGTTGCATTCTCTCTTCTTTTTGTTTTTTTGACATAATAAAAACAGCCACAAATTATCCAAGAAGAATCCAAAACCGAGGAAGGAACTTGAGAGGATATTGATAGCCTTTGGTGGTGATGTTGTTGCCTTCGAACAGTGCTTTTGTACTTGTAGTCTATTCCTTCATTACACATACTGATATTTTGTTTCTTTTGTTCTTTGGGTTCTTCACAAAGAACACATGAATCTTGAAATGGTATATGATGAACTGTTAACACCTCTCCAATAGGAATTGCCTTGTTCAGTATTTTCCACATTCGTAATGTAAACTTGGGCAATAACTTCAATTTCCACAAATTTCTCTATTCTACTTTATCCACCCTCCCTGCTGATGTTGAATTTATTACTAATTGATAAGCTTTACTAACCTTGTACTTTCCATCTGCTGATTGCTTCCATATAAGAGAGTCTCGACTATCATGAACTCTCAAAAACGTTGCTTCTCCTTTTCACTCGCTTGTTCAGGTAAGTACAAACTTCTTAGTATAAAGGAGCATCCCATTCTAGCACACCTGTTTTAGGATTATGTTTTAGCTAGGATATTAATGAAATGTCTAGTGTAAACAATTGATTGTAATGATAAAACGTTATCGACATCTCACTTATTAATCTGATTATAGTAGTGCCGTCATATATAAACATGTATTAGGAGATTTTCTAACGAATTACTCCTTCCGTTCCTAAATATAAGATCACTTTAGTTAATTTGGGGAGATTAAAGAAGACAATAAAATTACATGATCTTCCCAAAATCCCCTCAGTCACTTAAGTTTAAAAGGAGGAGGGGTTTTCAATGAAAAGAGGGAGTATAAGGGTAGTTTGGGCAAAACTTGAGATAAAATAGGAAGTGATCTTATATTTAGGAACTTATCCACTTCCCCAAAGTGATCTTATATTTAGGAACGGAGGGAGTAATTTTTTCCTTTAAGTTTTGGATCTTCTTTTGTTTTAATTGAGAGATTTGAACAAACCTTCTGACGAATTATTTGTTTTATTGAGTGATTCTCAACCTGATTTAGAAATTGATCATCATGCTTAAGTATTAATCGATCGACAGATTAAGAAAATTTAGATGCTAGTTGGATTGATTCGTTGTAAAACAAATTAAAGAACAAAAAAAGTTGGATGGATTCCATTAGTAAAACAAATTAAAGAACAAGAAAAATGACTGCATTGAGTTGGAATTGTTATAGAAAACTTCTTTGGTTGGGTTAGTACAGCTTTTTCTCTATCAACTTTCTTTCTTCTTTTTTTTTGGTAATAAAAAAAAATGAAAAACTTTAAAATCGGTTGTTTTTATTTTTAAACTTTCAGTCAATTTTTATTTTGTATTTAAACTTTAAAATTGTTGGTTTTGATTCTTGAGCTTTGAAAAACTTCAAAAATCAAGGACCAAAACTAAAATTGACCAAAAATTCAAATACCAAAACCACTTATTGTTAAAATTAGAGACCAAAACTAAAATTGACTAAGGTTCAAAAACAAAAAGTTATATTAGTACAAACTTCTTTATTAATGAGAAATCATAAATGTCTTCCCTTTTTCATGGAGTTATCATATACCTTGAGAAAATTACAACTAGGTCTGAAATAGGAAATTAATTATGACTAGGGACTTGGTAATATTAAAATGCTTCTTATGAACAACTCAGTAAAGCTCAATGCTTTGTCAATTATTACAGCTAATATTAAAAATTTGATATACGGATATGATTGGGATAACTATTCCCTTTTACCTTTGAATTTTCTTGTGCAGTTGGTATTTTATTTATCTCCTCTTAGTTTATAACATAATTAATAAAAAGCCATATATGATAAAGTGATTCATCTTCATTGAAAATTACCTTGAGAAGATTAAAGCGAAAAAGTTATCTTTGTCATCAAAAGTTTTCTAGAAATAACATAGAAATTATTATTGAACCATTAAGATTATAAAATCTGAGACAAAAATTGTTGAACAATTTTTTCAGAACAGTGGACCTATTTCTATTACTAAAGGTCTTAAGTTATGGCATGCTGTAAATTGGGAGAAAAACTATTATTGTATTCAATAATCGCCCTACATATAATAAGGCTTCTCATCATGTAATGAGATATTAGGTTAGAAAGTGATTAACAGCTAACAACATTGATTGATATATAACCAATCGTTATCATGATAAACTTAAATCTTTGTTGAATTCACAATTTAGCTAGAACAATATATCAGCGTATATCTATGATCAAAACCATGCAATTTTTTGTATAAAAAAAAACCATGTAATTTTTCTGCCCATCGACTAAGAAAATTACTTGCATAACCATTTTGAATTACAAGATTCAAGAACAGAGCCTAGAAACAAAATCATAAACCCCATGCTATGAACTTGAACACACATCATGCTAGCTGGCAAGGAAAGATAAAAGCCTGCAGGCTATAGATAGATATCATATCACGAAATATCCAATATTTTTTTCTTGTACTTTGAAATTGGCAATGACTTTACACAATACTTGAAGATACCTCTAAATAACAATACAACCACCTCAATCCAGCTCTCTAAAAACTAGCACCATAAAATTAAGACAAATAATAATTCCGAATGTTATTCTTGTTTTTATGGTTAGTGGATCACATTGATCCAATACATAATATTTAGCCAACAAAGTCATGCACAAGTTGCCATCCAATCACTTGATGATCTCTTCCTCCATAATGCCGGTTCTGAGATTCCGAACCAGGCATAACATACTCTTCATTTCTAGGTACCTCTAAGGCAAGGCCAAAACGGAGAGCTTCACTCATGGGAAAAGGTTCAGATATAGCAAGACCGCCATTGTTCTGGTGGAGGCCAAGTGTAAGTGAGACACTATTGGCTACCGCTCCTCCAACACTCGCGGTCTGAATATTATTATTATTGCTACTACTAAAATTGCTTACTGCATTACATGGAAGCTGATGATTTGTAGCTGTCATATCATGAGTCGTTGTAAGCGCATCATTTCGGGTGCGTTTAAAAGAAGCATCATGATCTTGTTGAAATTTGTCACTTGTGCTAGGCTTGCTCCTGTTGTGATCTTCTGTGTTCTGATTATTCTTTTGAGACTGTCTTGTTTCTAGCATGTGTATTTCTTCAACCATTGGTTTCCACAACCTTACTCTTGCATTAATGAACCAGTTTGACACCTATCACATTCACATACACAAACGTCATTAACCTTCTCTATTCGTTTACGTTTATAAAATTACAAGCTCCAGTTCTAAATTACTCCTGCATTTAAACCAGAGATGTATATATAGGCATGACATGAATCAGATGAAATTTGAATTGAAACACCGTCAAAAATACTCACCTGGCTACGAGACAGACCGGTCTGTCTTGCCAGCATCAGCTTGTCTGTATCAGTAGGATATCTGCATCCAAGAAAGGTTCAAATAAATAATTAGTCTGAACACTGAGATAGTCAAAGAGAATTCCAACTACAAGGATTTTGGTCATGTTGGACCTAGTATTTATTAGACTATAAGAATCACCAGTCAATTAATTAATAAGAAAAAAGATTGAGGCATATAATATTAAGAGTAGTCCTATCAAATTTGTTTAGATTATTTAGATAGAAAAAAGGAAGGGCCGACTTAGCTCAATGGTAAGCTCACTTGCCGTAGAGTAAGGTTACGAGTTCGAATCAGTCTCTATACATAAAGAGGTAAGACTGCCGAGTATATTTCCTTCCCCAGCACCCACACTAAGTGGGGACTAGAACTGAGTTGACCCTTTTATTTTAATAGAAAACAATACTATATGACCCTACTGTATGATGATGTAGGCTCTTAATTTAAGTTTAACGAGTTAATTTGTGTAAATCCTAATCCGTGACTAGCATCCACTCACACAATATAAATAAATTGAGAAGTAGAATGAACTATCTAGTATGCCATTGAATAGCAGAAATTAAAGTGAGATTCTTACGGATGTAGAAAGTGCTCAAACAACCATGCTCTAAGAACGGTTACAGCACGCTCAGGTAGTCCACGTTGAGGTCGCCAGATTGGTTGGTTTCCTAATGATTCGGGGTGAGTATCCCTCATTTGGCTATAAGGTCCTCCTGCCCCTCCTCCTCTATGGTCAACATTTCCAAACCTTGGAGATTCATCCTTTTTGTTATTCATGTTGTGAAAATGAGCCTTATTATTAATGAACTGAAGCTGGTCCATGATCACATTCTTCAAGCATTTGAAATGCTTGGTCATGGCATTTATAGCCAAGATTGCGAAAGGAGCTGCGTTGCCAAGGCCTGAAACATACTCGAATGAAGTTACTACGGCTTGTATCTGTTGATAGTATTGCCTGTACCTTCTGTACACCTGATAATATACTTGACAAAGTTAGATAATTCCCATACTAGGACATGATTGAATGTTATATTAGTGTTATGAACAAAAAATACTTTCATATCTTTTGATGCAACTTCAGAAGAACATACGACTATTTCAAGAAAATCCTGAACTACAAGCAAAAGGGATTTATAACACAAATTTTGAGAATCAACCAAAATGCAAGACTTGTGCGTCTTAAATTTTTGTCATGGGCACATCAAAGATGGATAATACAAGTGTTGTATGCGCTTTGTGCCTATAAAATTAGGAACAAGGAACAAATAATAGTGAGATAATAGGACAAGCACGTCTAACTAATATCAATAATTAATTATGTGGAGATGAAGAAAAGACGAGTCTTTCAAGAGATTTGCATTTCAAGTCATACATGAACACCACCATAAGCATGATAAAAGTAAGTTATCATTATCAATTATATAAAACATACGTCAAACATATCTCGTTCTCAATAAACTTAACATTAAAAGTTATGGCTTCAATCTACAAATCAAATCTACAATCTCATTATCAGATCTACATTGCTTCTCAATTTCAATATTCAGTCTTTGTTCCCCTAGGGCCAATAAACAGTAAGAACAGTTCAAGATATATTTAAATATATTAAATGATAGCAATTAATAAATGCTGGTA
Source organism: Mimosa pudica (assembly GCA_029929735.1). Classification (NCBI taxonomy): domain Eukaryota; kingdom Viridiplantae; phylum Streptophyta; class Magnoliopsida; order Fabales; family Fabaceae; genus Mimosa; species Mimosa pudica. The sequence goes on from JAKELP010000045.1 coordinate 963,503, forward strand.
TTAATTAATTATTACCGAGTATATGCGATAACAGCCAGGTAATGTGATCGAAATAAGAGCAATGCCACATAAAGTGCAAGACCACTTGGTGATGCAAATGTGGGTATTTTCAATCTTGTAAGAACATGATAACAAAGATATTATATACGCACTTTATTTTTATGTATAAATCTTTACCAAGGATTCCTTCAATTACTTTATGCACATTACAATCTCCAATATATGAGCGACATTATATTGTGTCACCTGTTTTTATATGAAACTCTTTCTATGATTGTCAGCCACTTTATAACACCATTTTTCGTGCATATATTCCCTCCCATTAACTTTTCCTAAAAGATAATCGAGTTCACCGAGGACATCAACCTCATGATATGCAAGAATCTATACATGCACATATGTGATTATTTTTCACCTTTGTTATTATAAATATAAATAAATATCACAATAAAAAGTACATAAATTACCAAGACATGCACACACAAACATCATAATTAGCATCCTTGTCCGATGCAATCAATCAGAATTCAGACAGCATCCAACTCAGCCAGTAATAAATCGTCCCACCAAACACAGACGTTAAATTATTCATAACGTGGTTGGTATTGATGCTAATCTTGCACATGATGCTTCAGCTGGAGTGGGTTACTTAACTTTGTTGTTCAAAACGTTTCAACTAGAATATTTAAAAAAAAGAGGGGCATAAATCATATCAATATGCTATATAGCTCTTATAATAACTTTACCAAAAAGATCGATCTCATAAACCTACGATTGTAAGGCCACCCAACAAAATAAATAAATAGAAGAAACGCGGTTACATGGAATGCCTAGATTATTTAAAGGTGAATTATGAGCAATTATAATGACAGGGATTAAGTAAAAGTTATATATCATTTTATATTATATTTCAATCAATGAAAACGAAATTTTGCTTGATTTAATTTATTTAAAAGTTACTATATCTCTCACGTATGATTAAGCGTAAGAGTGGACCATGAGTTTTTGTAGAAAAAATTGCCAAAAGAAGTTATTATTTTGATCATAAATATACATATTTATCAATCAAATCAATAAATCACATCTCACAATGATGTCTTCTCCAAAAATATTCGTTCATTTAAATGCCAAAATTTGGTCACTTGATCAAAACAAGCAAAGGGAAGAAGATAGCCAGAACAACGTTTGAACATTGACTCAGTTGGAGCTGATATATCGGAACCAGAAAAGAAAAACCAATTCTGACCAAAAAGTACTCCAAACCAAATAATAAAACCCGAGTTTAGACAAAAAAAAAACAAAACCGAAATTTTGTGTAAATTACAAAAAATAGATTCCGAAATTGCAAAATTTCATATAGGTGATTAACAGATTTATATGAAACTAGTTAATATATGTAACTAGTTAATGTTTATTACTCAACCAATTAAAATATCTTTTATAAGATTTTAAAATTTAGAAAATATTGTCATGTCATTTTCTCGAAAATTTTAGACGAGGTCCCTTACATTATAAGGTGTATTCCAAAAACACGACATGACAGACAAGTTTCAGGCTCACATGATTAGATATCTACCAAAGAAAAGATTGATAGAAAACAACAAAATAAATGTGTCCATATTGGCCTCAAACCTTATTAACCTACTAACATCGCATATACAAGTGACATAACCTGTAACAAATGTGTATCTTTAAACTATTAATGTCTGCTCCCATAAAAAAGTGCTAACCCAGTTAGTTTTAGATTGATAGAATACTAAGTAGTTTTAACCTCTTTAATTTATCCAAGAGACTTATACAAACCAACCACACAAACCCCACAACAAGGAAACTTATCTTTGAACCAAGTCGGCCACCTGCTTCCATAATTAAAAAAAAAATAAGGTGGGACCAAATTGCATACCTCATCAAGCATGGCTAACAGTTTAGACTTTTTCTTCCCACCCTCGCCACCACCACTGCCACCGACCCCTTCGCCGGAGCCAAGGCTCTCCGCGGACGGAGGAGGCCGCGGTTCCATCATAGAATCATCAGCCACCAACTTCTCACCAGCCACAATTTCACGACCACCAACATCACAAACCTCCTCCAACAACATCTGAGCAGGCTTCAAAAACCTGGATCCCTTCAACACAGAAGCATAGCCAGTAAAAGGACCCAAAGGAACAAGTGATGATGAGCTTCTCAAAACTACATCACTCCCACCATGAATACTCAAAGAGCCACCATCATATCTCTGAAGATTACTTGCAAGATTGGCTTGAGGATGAGAGTAGTGATTATGGGAGGAAGATAAAGATAGAGACAATGGCTCAGCTTGAAGGGTTTGAGAGAGAGGGAAGTTAAGAAAAGGGTTGTTGTTGATGATTTGAACAGTTGAAGGGTCTATTTGCAAATTTGAAGATTGAGGATTATTTGCTAGCAGATCGGAGGGAACAAGAGAGGCTTCAGCGACAGATAGGAGGGAGGAGTGTTGGCCATGAAAGCCAACTCTAAGCTTGTCTCTTCGGCTTTGTTGAGGAACATGGTAAGGTTCAAAACCTTCCTCCATTGGAACAACAGTCTCAAGTTGCAGAAGATGATGAAAGAAGAAGGAGGAAGAGCGTTGGAAAAGGGTGAGAAGAACAGTGGAGTTAATGATGAAGTGAAAGGAGAAGTTATCCTGATCTTTATTCGGAAGCTCTTAGTTCAGAAATTATTACCAACAGTGATACTGATTAATGATTGACACCATAAAATAATACAATATGTGCAGTGAGATTATATTACACTTTTTACTATATCATATCATTTGTTTGAGGGCATTATTTTATTATTACCTAATGGCCTTCTAATAATTCAACGTGTGTCATTTTCTTACCTTTTTACATTTTGATAATCGATTATTTTATTCTAGGAATATTAAGGTGTAAATCAAAATATCGCCGCGCTCATATAATACAATATTTTTTCCATGGGAGAGTTTTACCATACCAGCACTGTTATTAGCATGTATGGATGAGTACCTCCAAAAAAACAATAATTTTTTAAGAATATAATGGTATACATTAGCATTTGTATATTAAGAAAATTCTTTTTTAAATATTAGTGTTTTGCCCCTTATTTTCAATACAATCTTAGGAGGAATTAAAAAGTCTTATATATTTATTTCATTTCTACATTGAGTTTGATCTCTGTAATAAGTCTTTTTTATCCCTTTTCAAACAAATTCTGTCATATTTCCTTGCTCTCGATTTTACTCACCTTCTCTGTCATGAAAAGGTTTTTTTTTTTAAGAAAATAAGTTGTATTGTGTACTGATTGTTTATTAAATAATTTTGACCAACTTTTGTCTCCTATATAATCATTATTTTTTAACTAATTTTGACCAATTTTTGGCAATCTAATTTTAAGTTGACTTGGATTTATATTATGAGATAGAGGCAGTATTTATTTATTGTCTTCATAGGTTTAACTAATTAAGTATTTAAATAAGTGTACGTGAGTCAGTTATTCGAAGATTAGAAGTAGTAGAAGGTTGGTACAGATATTTGTCACAGGTGAGGAGTATGAATATTTTATGGGTAGAGTGTATAGGAACCAGCTGATTAAAAACGAATAGTTAGAGTTGATTTGAATGCACACACAATCACAATCACAATCACAACAGACAGACACAGACACACAACTAAAATCATTTTCTCTCACTTCAACAGTCTCATTCTGGAGCTCCTCGTCGTCTTCTTCTGCTCTGCTTTCTGGTCTTTGATTTTCCTACGGGACTCCCAACTACATGTCATCTCACTTTCTTTTCAATTTTCATGATACATTATTTCTTTTATCAAATTAAAACTAAGAATATTAATACTTGTGATGATTAAGATTCAGATTTGATATGATCCTCGTACACAGGTAAAAAAAAGAATACTCTTTGTGACGATGATTATTGGGAAAATGACATTTAAATCCCTCCGAATACATAAAAGGACAATTCAGGAACTCAAACTTCTAAAAGGACCATGAAGGAACTAAGACCTAGTTGACATTTTAAAATTGTGTGAAAAGACAAAATTGCCCTAATCATAAAACAGAAATTACTAACCACCCTTATACCAGGGTGGTTAGTAATTTCTGTTTTATGATTAGGACAATTTTGTCTTTTCACACAATTTTAAAATGTCAACTAGGTCCTATTTCCTTCATGGTCCTTTTGGAAGTTTGAGTTTCTGAATTGTCTTTTTGTATATTTGGAGGGATTTAAATGACATTTTCCCATGATTTAATTTGCATCCTTTTGTAAGTTTTATTTTGGGTTTATCAAAATCTCCATTGCACTTCTATCTATTTATTTATTCTTAATTAATAAATTTTGTCAATATATTGTTCATGCATGTTCTTTTATTCACTCTCTCTCACCTATTCACCTATGAATAGGCAAATGAATAAGTACATTTTTACATTTTTATTATGTTTAACTTTTTAAACATTTTTATTAAACCAAACAACCTTTGGCAAAAAAAAAAAAGACCAAACAACCAGTTATCTGATAACAAGACGATGGGGAGTACGGTATATGATTTATGAATGGTACTCAAGGTTTTAGAAAAATTATTGGTTTAGATATACAAGGACCTGATCTGTTTGGTAAAATACTTGTGGGTACGTACGTATTTAGGGAACCGGAGGACGACCGGCTATTTCAGGTGAAAATTTAGAAGAGTCAGACAACGAATACATTGGCATGGTCACATGTGTGATTTATTGTGAGTGTGACTTGGTTCTAAATCAGACGATCAATCTAAATAATGATTCAATTGGATAAAAATTTAGAAATAAGAAAACTATTTTTGATATAGTTATTTTCAATTTATTGTAAATTGATATGTGGAATTTAAGTTGATTTAATTTAGTATATATATATATATAATTTGAACTCATCAACGGAAATTCAATCTCAAAAGTTTGTCTTACGTATATAAATCAATTCCTGTGATTTATTTAAAAAGTTGGTCCCAAGCTAGAAACTAAAATTATAAGAACTAAAGCCATAACTTGAAAGTCAGTGACTAATTTAAATGGGAACAATTTTGTATAAGTTATGGATTAAGTTTTAACCAAGGTAAGGTTTTGAAACCCGACCCGAGCCGAACGGTCCGACCGGTGGGAAAAACGGCTAGTTTGACTCTGTTGGGCCGTTTCGCTGGTCAGCCCGCTTTAGGCCGCTATTAAGCCGTTGTTGACCCTGGAGCCGGAGTTGGGCCGTGAACCGGAACGAGCCGGGCCGGTCAGAAATTGAAGACTGCAAAAAAAAAAATATATCAACAGAAAAAAAATGAACTTGATTAAAAAAATATCTTCATCCTAATTATATTAAGTTAGTAAGTACTCCCTCCGTTCCTAAATATAAGATCATTTTGAGTAATTTGGAGAGATTAAGGAAGACATTCCAACAAATTAGGACTGTATGATATTCCCAAAATACCCCTAACAATTAAAAATCAACAATTTACCAAAAAAAAAGTTCCACATTCCCAATATACCCCTAACAATTAAAAATCACTTAAGGAAGACAGAGATGAAGGGAGTAATTTTCTTGTACAGGGGTAGTTTTGGCAAAAATTGGGAAAAAAAGAGAAAGTGATCTTATATTTAGGAACTTATCCACATTCCCAAAGTGATCTTATATTTAGGAACGAAGGGAGTATTAACAATATTTATATATTTAATTTTCATTAAATTATTACGTCACTGGTTCGACCGAACGGTCCAACCGTTTCAACCGTTTCAACCATGACCCCCTCAGTTTTCCGGCTCGACGTCCGGCTCGGGTTTTAAAACCTTGGTTTTAACAGAATTAAAATTGTAAAATTTAAATTGTAACAATCTATGTTTTGGTTGACTTGAACTTATATTATGCCATTCCCGTCGGTCTTTCTTTCTCAGGTTTTGAGGTCCCTTACTTTAATTTCCTTGCCTTACTTTTCATATTTTTTGCTTTTCTCTTCACACATCAAATAGCCATTTTTATTGTAATCACGTCTTACTATTAAGCCACAAATCCTATCCAACCTGCCGACTTCAATTGCAGCATGCGAAAACAAAGATAATTTCACACCTCAAATTCTATACATTTCTAATTAAAAATGAGATGTACCTTTATTATAAAAAAAATGAGACGTACCATGTGAAAACAAACATAATTTCTTACCATATTATAAATTTGTCACCATTTTTATTTTTATTATATTTATGGACCATGTCATGTGACCTTCTGTTGTAAAAAAATATCGACACTATTAACAGATGGTTAGAACTTAGATCTTTTAAATAACATGTCCTAAACTATTCAAAGCCAAGGTACTTCCTCCATTTTATAATATAAGTCCAAATTTTTTTAACGGTCTTGTCACAAATTATAAGTCTAAGTTTGAATTTGTCAACATAATAAATGAATATTTTCCAATATTATTCTTAGTAAAATATTATATTTTTAAAAAGTTGTGTCAATTTTATTTTGAGAGAGTTGAGAGAGAGAACACTCAAAAGTCTAACCAAAACACATCAATTATTCTTCACATATTCTCATTCCTTCTTTTTAAATGAGGGCATTTTTAAAACAAAAATTTGTCTTCTACATAATCATTAATTTTTAAATAATTTTAGTCAATTTTTGGGAACATATTTTTGAGTTGACTTAGACTTACATTATGGATTGGATTATGGATGTAGGGAGTATATAAGTATTTAAAAAAACTTTTGAGATGGAGGGGCAAAACCTAGTTTGATGGCAATAGGGATATCGGATCTAAAGCAGAAGAATAATAAATATTTTTGGCGGAATAAATCAGTATAGGTTGGTCTTGGTGCTTGTTTCTAGGATATTTGGGAGGGTAGAGTAATGATGGCGATAGGCGAATGAATGGACGGGTCCGACATCCTAATTTTGACACTGACATGCGAACTCCAAATTACATCATTTGGTAATCAATCTATTTTAAAACATAATTAAGTTCAGCTAGCTAGTTGATCCTATGCACCATTTCATTTTTTTATGATTGATTGATATTATAGATAAATTAATAACTCGTGACAATTTATTATAAAACTTTATAGTTTTATCATGGGTATCGGTTATATGAAAGGAGAGTGATATTGGAATTGAAATTTAAAAAAAAATGTGGAGGAGATTTGTGAGGAAGAAATTGGAAGTGATGGCGTGTGGGAAAAGCTAAAATCAAGGGGATTAAGTGGAAAATAATATATTGGTACTGGCTACCCCACTTGTATTCTGCTTTTTAAAGTGAGTGAGTCCCATTCACACATACACACAACATGATAGATATAACTGTGATATTGTTGGCCAAAAAAAACTGCGATGTTGTTGGCCAAAAAACAACTGTGATGTCACAGTTTCTCTCCCCACTTATTAATTCATATTTAGTCATATGATCAATAAACTGTTTTGTAATTGTTTGATTACTCTCTATGTATGTATATATGTATGTATGTATTTTGCTTATATCTTAGTTTAGAGAGTTTGAAGGGTTTAGTTAGGATACTGAGAAGATCTTATTGGCTATGAATAATTTCGTCTTCTTGTTTTTTTCTTTTAATAATTTTATTTTATTTTTCGATTCATTACACAAATTGTTACGTGGGTAATATTTTAGGAAGAAGACACATGAATAGTGAAGACAAGAGCGATTATTATGTAGCACTTATATGATCACGTAGAAATGAAAAAATAGTTAAAATTGTTAAATGTAGAATGATGGTAATCTAGGAGGATAATGAAGAATGGACAATTGTACCTAAGTCCTAAATAAGATATTTAATTTTAAGGAGGTCACAAGGAGTTTTTACCCCTTATTAATGAAGGTTATTGTAGATGTAATCATTAACAATTCTTTAAACCTCTTTAAAAATAAATCTCTTATTGTAGGTGCAATTGTCCTGTAAAAAAAAAAGGAAGAGATGATGAGGTAAGGGGGGCAGGGTAGGCGTGGGGGGAGGGGGAATAAGATTGAGTGTCAGAGGTATGAGATGAGAGAGTTAAATTTGGAGTCAGTCTCAGTCTTCTCAGTGTAGTTCCCTCACTTCCTCTCTCTTTCAGGTTTCAGTCAAACTCAAGCTTCCAACTCTCAATCAAACCAAACACTCCCGGTTCGCGCGTCCTCCTCACCTCCCTAATCATCTGGCATCTGCTATATACACACAAATGTGTGTGTATGTATGTATATTTGTATATATTCATGTATATGTATATCCACACAGGAACACATCTAAGAAGAATGAAACGTTCTCATTGGGAGAATGAGCAACTCTGCCTATATGCACAACACTCATATCCTTAGAGTTTAGATTAATCGATTGTCAATAAGCGCCGAAGTACCGGACACTATTTAAAACAAAACGAAACACATATTTAATATGTAGAATTGCAATCAAGTCTCCTAAAAAGAATTTATTACAATTAGATATATTAAAATAATTAAATTACATTGAAATCCTTAAAAACTTGATTTTAATAATACAATAAAATTATTGCTAACAACTCTTTAAATAATTAAATTGTTGGTAAACTTGTGAATGTCATTCATTAAATTGTTATTAACAACTATTTGAGAAGATAATATAATTGTTGCTGCTAAATAAATTTCTGAATACATGACTTATTTAGAAAATTGACTTTGATTTTAGATGTAACACATTTATTTCTAATTTGTGTCAATGGTTCTCAACAATGACCAAGTAAATAATTTAATCATATGGCACACTGGTGTATGATCCATCTAATGAGTTGATCTCACATAGTGCGATAAGACTTTATTGTTATTGTTGGTTAAAATATTTTGAAGAAACACTTATCATATTGACTATTAACTAATAAGAAAAAACTTATTTTTCTTGGTGAATATATTTTTATTCTATTTTTAACCTTGAAACCTACAAATAACTTTTTAAATGCTTTATTTTTATTTGATTTGTACAGTTAGTTTTTATACAAAGCCTAACAACGCTAATAGAATGAGGTTACAAAAGCTAATGGTGCTAATAGCTAGAGTGAAATCATTCATTCAATTGTAATACAAAAGCACATACACATAAATCCAAACCAAAATTTAATATATGAACCAAGAAATCAGCTTTTCATACTCATTAAATTGTTTATCGATAGTTCAAAAGTTGATACATACTAAATAAAAGTTCAAAAGTTATACTCTTCTAATCATATTTATAAGTCACTTTCAGTATATTTCACACAAATCAAATAAAACTTTGAACATCATTAACTTCATGCTAAAATCTAACAAATTCCCTATTCTACCCATTTCAATATCTATTATACTCCCTCCGTTCCTAAATATAGGACCTAGATGACTTTTTTGAAAAATCCTAAAAAAAGCAAAAAATAAGTTAATTATAAATTAATTTACCTAATTTTTTCTCTTAAACTAGTTTATTTTACCTAATTTATTTTACCTATAAGCTAATGGATAATCTAAAAAGATATCAAATATGTCATCATTTAATAACCAATTTCGCAACCTTAATCTTTCCAAAAAAAAGTTATCTAGGTCTTATATTTAGGAACGGAGGGAGTATCACATAAAAATAAAGTCAATATATAATAAATGAAGGGTGAACTTGTACGTTCATAATGAAGTGACTTATACATAGGACAAAAAGACATTCTCTATATGCTCTATAAATAGGACTAGAGTAGTAATTGTGAAGTTTTAAGTTGTTATCTCTTAATCAAAAGTCATGATTGTCGGGCCAAACAATTGTTATTACTTATTGCCCAATCAAAAGTTGTTATTAAACCATACTTTGGTGACAACTTTTGACTGCACAACAACATATATTTGACTTCCAATAACAACTTCCTACCTAGCATGCACCTCATATTAATCTAGTGATTTCATAGAACCTCATCTTAATTAATTAAGCTTCTTACACAGTGCACCTATAATTATTTATCCATTATCTCTAATATTTAGTAGCTAGTATTACACGGTACTCCCTCCGGTCCTATTTATAAGTCGCCAACCGCCTCTAAATTTTGGTCCTTAATATAAGTCACCAATTACCACTAACTAACTCATTTATTAAAATTTTCCTAATATACCCTTACATTGAAAAATGAACATTGGAAGATAATAAGAGAGAGAAGATGAGAAAAGTACTTTTATAGATAAAGGATTAATGAAGAGAGAGAAAATGTAGTGGGCCATAGTGATAAAGGTGGGAGAGGTAAAAATGAAAAAGATAAAAAAATAAGACCAATTTAATGATCCAACTTCCATTAACCTCATTTCCTTGGTATGTACAATTTAGGCGGTTTGCTACTTATAAATAGGACCGGAGGGATTACCTTTAATTAATAATCCCTTTTATCTAACATTTAGTAGCTAGTACTACTAGAGGGAGCATCATCACCTGCCAAACACACACAGAGACAGAGAGTACACTGTGTGTATTGGGAAAGAAAGAAAGAAGAAGGGGCATGGATTGTGTGTGGAGGTTATAAGGCTTGAAGACTGATGCTGCAGATAGCCCCCCTTGACGGCAGATAGATGAGTGTGAAAGAACAGTGAAGTTTCAGAGAGCTACAGTAACTTACAGTAATGAGACGAGAGAGTAAATTAAGATGCTTTCAATGAAATATACACTAACAAAGCCAAGCCTTTCTGTTTGTTTCCATCTCCTCTTTTGCTTCGCTTCCAACCCTTCATTTACTGCTTCCTATCATCTAAACAATCCATTCCCAACCACCTTCGAAATAATGGCGTGGATGAATCTTATGCCATGTAAACAGTACATTCTCAACCACCTACGTACTAATATTTAAACTTCTGTTGGTGATTGAAATTGTGAATGTAATAAGATTTATCAAACGATGATATTCCGCTATCAAATCATGTTAAGTTATGCACTGATACAAGCCATTTTACATGATGCAATGGGAAATCCATTGAATTAAGCTTTAATTTTCTTTTTGTCGTCACAGTCCGTGCCTTTTTTTCACCATGTTGTCACAAACCTATGCCTGAAAACTGGGTACATGTCATGTAAAATCACATAAAATTCCAAGGAGAAAGATCTATACTTTTCACCCCCTTTATTTGTTTGTACGCTCTCATAAGTTAATTAGGAACTTACTTTTTTTTTTGATCGAGAATTAGGAACTTACTAGCTCTTCACCTTTATATAGTGGTCAAGATTTGTGTTTTAATGGTTACATCCACTAGAAAAATGTGCTGACAATGTTGTTTTTTTTTAAAAAAAAAAGAAAAAGAATAAAAATGTATGTATATGCACAAAAGTTGTTAAACGTGAACACTGAAAATATTCTCACACTTTTGATGAATTAAAAAAAAGGAAAGAAAGAAAATCTCAGAACACCATTGTTTTTTCATGCTTTTCTTTCGCATATTTTGAGGGAAAGAACGTTCATACATACAAACAATAATAATGGAAAGAAATTGTTACAATTTCAAGGGGGGTCACCAGCAATTTTCTAAGGGGCCAAGCAAATAATAATTGAGTTTCAAATTAAAGGAAATGTCTGGTCATTCCAAGTTTTGTCTTCATAAAAAAAACACTTGCATAGTCTTTTCCATAATTGCAACTCAAAATTACCTTTTGTTTTTCAAATCTGATCAATTTCGCCCTTTAAAATGATTTTATAATATCAAATCTAATTTGTTCAAACAATAATTTGTTAAAATAGGGTATTTTCTGTCATATATGTGTGTGTAGGTAGAGTATTTTCGTAACCAAACACTAAGATCCATTCTCTATCGTGCAGTGACAAGCTACTAATAGTAGTACAGATACTCATGATTGCCCAAAATGTAGCGATAGAATAGAAGGTCGATGTGCTCTGCTCTGTTTGATTTGTTATTAGCATACCTTGTTCAGGAAAAACTCGGGCCTTACGTTATTATATTTAATATCAAATATCAATATTAATTTATTAATTATTAACTAGAGGGACAGACACTAACGACATGAAATTACAGTTGTAATTGAACGCACTACTTATTTACATGGAACATCTATATCACTTAATAGCAATTTGACATCATTATTGTTATTAATGAACCCCTATATTGGTCCCTGAAAAAGTTATTACACTATTTACTGTAGATATACTGTTCTTCGCAAATTTGGACATCTATTTAGTGTTTTATTTGATCTATAAACTCGAAGGTTATCATTAATTTGGATTTGAGCCAAACCATTTACAAAAATAGCAAGCATCCTTCATTTTTCAGAGCCCATTTTGAGGGACATGTATTTCTTTATTTGATGTAATGTTGTCTAAATTACTGTTAGACACAAGAACATTTCTTCATTGATCCATTATATAATTATATAAGGAGGGATTCGCCCTTTCGGCCGCTTACGTTATTGGGCATAGTTTACTAATTGACTGCTGCATCAATTGATATAACATCAAAGCCCAATTAGAATGGCCCTGGTTGATTGGGCCCCATTGAGCATGTAAGTAATGTCGTCCCACTTTTTTTGTGGGAGTTTTTGGTCATCGTGAGCCCAAATGACCCATTATGTTGAATTGGGAAAAGGATCATTTCTGCTGGAGCTCTCACCTACAATAGGCACATAACACAAGACAATACTTCTCCAGTGTTATCGATATAAAATTAAGTTGAAGTTTTTTGTGGAGATTAAAAAAGCAAATTACACCACACCATTAAATTATACTCCCTTTGATTTTAAACATATGACATATTTAACTACATTAAATAGTTAAGAGTGTAAGCTATGTTAGTTAGCAAATCCCAAAAATATATCTAAAAACAATTTGAAGTGATTTATTTTACATTTTTTATTTCTCTTAAAAAGTGAAATTGAACTCTTCCTTAGGTGCTGATAAAAAAACCCTTCCTTAGGACTCCCAACATGCTCAGAAAAAAAATACTACCTCCGGTCCTAAATATAGGACCTAATTGACTTTTTTTTTAGAGAATAAGGTTGCGAAATATATTATTAAATGATGACATATTTGATATATTTTTCGATTATCCATTAGTTTATAAGTAAAATTGATTATCCATTAGTTAATCAATTTATAATTAACCTATTTTGCTTTTTTAGGGATTTTCCAGAGAAAGTGAATTAGGTCTTATATTTAGGACCGGAGGGAGTAATACATTAGGTGAGTAGTGACTACAAAACTCAAACAACTAAACGGAAACCTGCTTATATTCATAAGATAAATAAAAATATGTAAAACCAAACTAAATTAACAACCTTCCTTAAGCAATCAAAGCATAATAATACTGATAAAAAAAGCATAATAATACATGGCACTAAATTCTTGTTTTTTTTTTTTTTTGCCATCTAGCACTAGATTAATACGAAAAGTGACCATGGTCCCACATATAAATTTATCTAGTCCAATCTCACATAAAATTAAAGCTATTAATTTTAAATAGGTAGTTTGAACTAAACAACCATAGTCCCTAAACAATCATAGTCCCTTCACCAGCACCAACAGTACTATCATCACTCTTGCCATCAAAGCAATCAGCAACCACACCCACCTTCTGTACATTCTTGTACGAATACCTTCTTGCGAAGAAGACAAACATGAACAAATTCACTGTGGTCATTCCTGCAAGTAGCCAGTAAAACCTATCCAACCTACTACTATTCAAATCCTTCCCAAACCAACTTTTCCCACCACTTTTGTCCGTGGCATGATCCACAATAGTTATCAATAAACTACTTAAGAAATTGGCAGCTCCAATCACACTTAAATAAATTGCTATCCCTAGGCTTCTCATTGAATCAGGCACTTGGTCATAGAAATACTCTTGCAGCCCCACGAGTGTAAATCCATCACCAAATCCAATTATAAGAAATTGAGGTGCTAGCCAAAACACACTCATGGAAAGTGAACCTTTTAGTGGATCATTTTCTAAGGTTCTTAGCCTCTTTTGTTCAACTAGTGCTGCGACTATCATTGTGACAATTGAGAAGATCATGCCGAATCCGATTCTTTGGAGGATGTTAATTCCTCGTTCGTTACCGGTTAGTCTTCGGAGGACGGGTACGAGAATCTTGTCATAGAAAGTGACAGAGACTATCATGCCAATGGCTGCAAGTGTGAAAATGGAAGCTGGGGGTATCTCAAAGTTGTTGATTTTTCTATTCATGGTAACTCCTTGTTTGATGAAGAAAGTTGCGGTTTGAGCCACGCTTATTCCAAAGGGTAAAGTGAAAATCCAGATGGGAATCATGTTGATGATGAGCTTCATTTCTTCCACTTTGGTTACTGTTGCCAACTTCCATGGACTCTGCTTCTCAGCTGATTCTCCTTCCCTTGGATCAACTATTGCTGCCTTGTCTAGAAACCTATTGCACCCACATATTTAATTCATATTAAGGTTCAATTTTAGCCAACATTTAGTTTCACTGAGATAATTGTTTGTTGTTGGATGTAGCTTAACCAAAAAGTCATGTCATATGATTAAGAAATAAAGTATACCACAATGACTTTATATTTGGACCTGATGGGCTTAACTTTAAACATAACTATGGGGCCTTTTCATGCTAGTATGCTAACCTCTTCTTGGTTCAACAACAAAAATATTAAAGAAAATACGGAAATTTATTAAAAAGATTCCCAATTACGAAAATTTTTTATCCAAATATACTTAATTAAGAGCTCATGTACTTGAATGGATGTGATCTATCTTCAGCTATGACAACAATGTTTCAGCCATAAAAAAATTTCTTCTGTTTTGCACAAATTTAAACATAAGTTTGCAATTTTGCATACATCTAAAGGTACATTTGGGTGATTATTTTTATAGAATTTACACCAATTTTCCCAAATAAGTGTGAACCAGTTTGGGCTTCATCAGTTATGGATTTAACATCTAGCTCTTCAATCTTGGGTCCCATATTAATCGAAGTCAACGCACATAATAATAAAAAGTTGTTGATGAGTACGTTTTGAGTGTAATATAAATAAGTATTTTGGGCTTCAGTTATGGCTTTAGCTTCCAGCTCTTCATTGTTGGGCCCATGATTTAAAAACTTGTTGAAGTGTTTTTTTTTTTGGACTGAACTTGTTCGGGTTTTGAGGGCAACATTAATGAGCATAATCTTCCATTGTTTTTGCTAAATTTAAAACATATATAGGTATAGTTTGGGCATCAGTTATGGGTTTGCCATAAATAAAAAAAGTTTGTTAATGAGTTTTCAGTATAATATATATGAGCATCATGTTACGTTATTTATGCTTAATTGAAAACATAAGTGTAGTTTATGGTGCTTACTTGAGTTTGTGGGTGTGACACAGGACCCTTCTACCAGTTCTACCAGATTTAGGGACTTCATACAACTGATCAGGGTGGGAAGGATATGGAAGCTTTCTTTTGGAAATGGCTGCAACAAGAACCTGCAACAATGGAGTCAAGGGACTACCAGTGGGAGTCCTATAGCGATAAAAGGGCCTTCCTACAATAAAAATGAGCAAGGAAAAGGCCATGACTCCTGTGAGGATAAGATCAGCAGCACCCCAGTTCACATGGTCTTGTACATAAACAATGAAGGTCACTCCTAGAATGAGGCCACAACATAGACCACAGCTCCACCAGTTGAAGAATGACATCTTCTGCCTCCTCTCCGTGTCGTGATCATCGTCAAATTGGTCGGCTCCAAAGCTCTCCAACGAAGGCTTGTGGCCTCCTGTTCCTATGGAGATCAAATAGATTGCCAAGAAGAAGGCCACCTCGTGTTCCTTTCTAGGTTTAGTGCATGCACTACCATTGTCACATGGCTTGAGGGCCGGTAAGAACCATGATAAGGAAAGCAGAACCAAACCCTACATTTGTATGTGTTTGTGAGTATTATGATTTGAAAGATTTATGTGAAAAATAAAGGTGCGTATATACTACTTGCATATATAGCGTTTTAATGATTAGAGAAATTTTTAGTAATAGCACTCATTAGGTTAAGCTAATTGTTGGTGTAAAGTGTAAACACTATCATAACGCATTTTTATTGTACAACGTAACCTATCCCGAAATTGTTTTTAAGCCAACACCCTAAAATGATTTTCAATAACATTGCGTATCCTAAATTTTGGGTGTCTGTTGCTTCAGAAAAAAAAAATTTAAGCATGGTTGCACCAAAAATTATTCTAGGATCATTACTAGAAAAATACTTGTGGATACTAAATGCACCAAAAATTGGTTCATGATAATGAATACCATTAGCAAGATATTATATATAGAGAAATAGAAAGAGAAAGATAGGGATCGGAGGTGTAGGTATACATACAAGGAGATAGAAGATGGTGGAAGCGAAGACAGTTAAATAGCGACCCAAGTAGGCATCAGCAACAAAGCCACCAAGGAGGGGCATGAGAGTGGTGACGCCTGACCAATAGTTCACGTTTCTGGCTGCACTCTTCAGGTCTTCGTGCATCACCTTGCTCAGATATAGCACCAAGCTTGTTGCTATCCCAAAGTAGCTCAACCTCTCGCTAAACTCCATTGCTACACATCGTCCAATAAAATGTTCATTCATTAACAAACATTTCACACTTTTATGGCATAGTGTATATAAGCTTAACTCCTATTAGGACCTAGACGACTTTATCCCCCTAAGTAGAGAGACTACTTATCTAGTTTAAACCCGTGTCTTTCAGATTACTCGTATCAATATAATTTTATCATCACTTTATTAAGATTTTCCCTCTATTTCATTTGACTCTAATCTTCTATTAAAAATAATGTTTTTATTTCCATATCATCATAATCATATTTTACGTATAAACAATACATAAAATTACTAAACAGAAAAAAATTTTGCCATTATTATTGCGATAAGCAGAACTAGCTAAAATAAAAAAGAAAAAAAAAGTCTGAATGAAACATCCCTACTGCTGCTTTGTTATATGTTCAGATGCACCCTTTTGAAATGTCACATTCGGTGATCACCCACGCTTCTAGAACGTCATTTATCAGTGTTTTAGTCCATTCAACTGGATCTCCCCCGGGCCACACAATGCAACCATAAATGTAGGAAATCACAAATGAAAGTGAACTCCACTACTAACAATATTAGGAATTAAGAATCTGATTATGCGTGCTTCCTAAGTAACGTCATTCATTTTGAGTAGTAGTGCAATCATAATTTTAATTTTATTTTTGCAAATTTCTTCTTTAATTTAGTCATTCAATTATCGTCGTCCATACTTTCAATAAAATATATAATATGTATTGCCAACAACCATACTTTAGACATTTTTAATCAAGACAAATCAGGATTGACATTTCATAATATATAATTTGTATAAATTTTTGGGGAGTTAAAATATATGACGCATATATAATATAAAAATAAAATACAACTTATAGGGTCATAGCTTTGACAGTCCACCTCATACCTCCACCACTAAACCAACATATATTCATTATTCTCAAGCAACATGCATGTTTATTTCAAAATCCTATAAAGCATATATAAGTATTATTGTCAAGAAACAATGAATTGTGAAAGTAGTACTTAAATGCCAGTCTTCAGAATCTATGAGGAAATAGATAGATAGGGTTTGATGGATATATCCACTACTAATAGATCGATATGAAGGGGAATAAAGTTGTACTAACTAATGTAAACCCCGCGCGCGCGCGCACATATCCAATTATTAACCTTAGTACACAAATTTGATACTAAAACAAGGTGCGCATCTTAAAAAAAGTAGATCACTGATCTACTTTCTAAATCTGCTCTGTATATAATATAATTAATTGAGATTATTTGTGTGGTTGTTACTCTTGTTACATATTTTCAATTACTAAGACTTTCAGTAGTGGGACTGGGAGCCACCACTATACGTGGTCACGGAGGTCTTGCTGATACTAGCTAAGATATCCAGAGCCATGTGTCGTTGCAATGGATTCAGGTTGATAACTTAACATTTCGCACCCAACAACAGCACGAGCAAATTAAATATATGGAAATTTTGAGGTGTGTGTGTGTGTCTGAATTCGAGCATCTTTATCTACAACCAAGTAACGTGCACATTCAAACATATATGCATGGTTTTCATCACATGGGATCGACAATTTGACTTGCTTATTAATATGGTGCATACAATTTTCATTATAACACGAACCAGATGTTTTCGAACTATTATTTGTCCTGTAAGGCTGTAACAAACAAAATAATTTTATAGTCATCTTTTCTGTTTTCCAAATGGATTTTGGTAGGAAAAAATGGCGTGCATTAATCTTTCATTATTATTATTGGGAGAAAAATGTGGAGTACTTTAATTTATATATCACGCACGCGTGAATGTATAAAATGGAAGTTTAGAGTGGCTAATTTATAGAATAATACAAAAAAATACGAAGAAAATGTAATACTCATTTCGGCCTAGTCAATGGTCATATCATGCGTGAAAATATCTAATACTACCTCCGGTCCTAAATATAGGACTTAGATGACTTTTTTTTGGAGATGTTAAGGTTGCAAAATAGTATATTAAATCATGACATATTGAATATATTTTTAGATTACCCATTAGTTTATAAGTAAAATAAACTAGTTTAAGGGAAAAATTAGGTAAATCAATTTATAATTAACTTATTTTGCCTTTTTTTAGGATTTTTCTCAAAAGTCAATTAGGTCTTATATTTAGGATTGGAGGGAGTAGTTCTTAGAAGTATTCATCCATTTACCAACTACAGTTTTCCCCTTCCGTATCATTTATAAGTCCTTTTCTCAAGTACAAACTTAATCATAGTCTAATTCTTCTTCATCAATTACGATTTCACTCATAAGCCACATCATGGCGATTTGAAATGAGTTGTACAATTTATAGAACATGGATATGCGTAAGCGGGTGTATATAAGTGCACATCATATAATAGGGTATACGTACCACGCACAAATATGGAGGCTTCAACTAATAAGTAGTAGCATTTGAAAGTAAAAAATGCTTAAAAAGATATGGCGCCATATAAAATAGGCATTTTTATATATTTATCCTTTGTCTGAGTATTTCTATGTCTATTCATAAAAAAGAATTTAGTTTGGTTTTGAGCGTTAATATTTGTCCCGTGAAAAAATCATAGAAAAGAACAAACCAACTACATAAAGTACAAAATAAAAATTTTTGTAAAGACTCGAGCTAATATTATCTACAAAAACCTGGTTGACAAATATTGCTTGACTGGAAAAAAATACGCATATATAGTAACACTTAACGATTTTAAAAAATAAAACTTAGCAAGCGGGAAGAAGTATAAAAGAAAAGTGAATTTTAAGGATGTGGGAATAATATTCTTACCAATAATGAAGAATGAAGCTTTCCAAGAACCAGTGGAAGCTCGAAGAGGAAGCTCTCCTTTATGATCCATTGAAGAATCATAAACCCATTTCGTCTCATCAACTTCGACCACACCACCGTCAATTTCCATTATTTCTTTCTTCTTATTCATCTTCTCCGAAGTTTTTTTTTTGGTGATGATCTTCTCCAAAAGTTTGATAGCTCAAAAAGCTGAAATAAAACCTAGCTAGCTAGCCTCTCTGCGATCTCAAGCACTCCAAATAAGCTATAGGTAATGCTTGTTTTTTGCTTACAAAAGTCTTTCTGATCCTTCCTTATATAGGCAAGTATTTGCCTTTTTGACTCTCTAATCCTCAGTTTCCATATCACAAAATAATTTTTTGTTTTGATTACAAATAATATATAAATACATAAAAACACAGTTGATAATCTCGAAACCTAATCCTTCGCATATTATGTCAAATACACCCTCTAACCTTATTACTACATCCTTTTCGTATAATAAAAGCACAAATTGTAAATTGTTTTAGCAAAAAATATAGGAGTCCATGTTAGATTGTCCCATCATTTAATGCATTTTTTATTTTACTTAACTATATCATTCATATCCATTAATGTATATATTTCTCTTTCTTAACAATCTCATAAAAATAAGGATATAATGTTAGTAACAATTTTCATGTGGGCATATTTATACTTTTTAACTAAATTTTACATGTTTTTAAAGAAGTATAAGGTTCTAACTCTTCTAAGTTATTTAATTTTAATCATATTTATGAGACACCTATTATTTTCCAAGAAGTATTAAATGTGTTTTTCCTTTCATACACATATTTATAAAGGTTAGTTGGAGATAAAATAGCATTTGAGTTTAATATTGTTAGGATAGATGGACAATATAATGAAGGAAATTGATTGAATTTTTAGACAAATTTAATGATTTTAACTAATTTTATTTATTGGTACATGAGAACAATTAATTAGGGCCTTATAATTAACACAAGATGATGGTGATGCGGTACATCCTTATTCCTGATGAATATATAAGGATAAAAGGGGGATTCCCATTGTTTGAATTGGGAAGGACCTGAGTGAGGGTCAGTATTAGTAAACATCATTGTCATAATAATGGAATATCATTCATGACTATTCCTATCATGGGTCCACACTTAGTTGATATTTCAACCAACTAAAAGTAAAGCTACGCTACCACTCACTCAACACAACTATTTATCACATACTTTTATTCTATTTAGGTATATGCCAATTTCCTTTATCTATCAGATCAGTTAATAGACATACGAAAACTCTTTCAATGAGGGGGAAGTTATATACTATACTGCTAGTTACTTTGATTTTATGCTACTCGATCTTATGAATGACATATTTATATTAATTGGATCAAACTTATTGGGTTAATATTTATTCTGACCAACTAACAATTTACAAAGTCTCAATTTGGCCAACAAATAATAAAATGTCTCATTTTAACCAATGAACAAAAAATAGGTCCCATTTTGGCCAAACGACTATTGAAAAATACTATTATGTCCTTTATAAAGATTTAGTTGGTAGGAATATTTTTTATTTTATAAATGACATATTATTAGTATTTTTCAATAATCTATTAGCCAAAATGGGACATATTGATATTCATTGGCCAAAGTAAGACATTTTATTGTTTTTTGGCTAAATAATTGAGACTTTGTAAATTATTTATTGGTCAAAATGAATATTAATCTAAACTTATTATACATTATTCCTCACCTGAGGAAAGCTAGAGAGAGAAGGTCCTTACTTCTCTCTAAAAGCTTTGCCTCTCCCTGTACCTCCTCTAGCGAGTGAGGTTTTGACACGCCTTTGGTGCGTGTTTGTGTAGTGCAGTAGCCAACGGCGACGATGGTGGCGACGGCGCGACGACGATGAGCGGATGGTGGAGCACACGAACTGGGGATGACAAGAAGTTTCACGACACCGGAGAAGGATGTGGCCGGGGTTGGGTCTTTGACCACTGTGCTTGAAGTTCTCCGACGTGGGTATGGGGTTCGCCGACGGTGATGGACGTGGCAGAGAAGGACGCCTTTCCAGATCTGGCTGATATGGGAGATGTTTCAGATCTGGCTATGAGGCTGCTTTCTGGGTCCTTTCTTGTGTTTTTTCGGTGGCTGGGGAGCAGCCACCGAGCCACCATGAAGGTTAAGTCAGAGCTCTATCTGGGTTCGGGGGGTCCTATGGTATAACTAGTGGAGTCCTGGCTAATAGGTGTTAGTAGTAGTATGTGTGTCGTGATTTTAAAATTTCTTGTATGTGTGTCCTAAAGGATAATTTCATTAATAGAAACACAATACATACACCAATAATCAAAAAATCTAAACTTATTATATCTCTTTTTTCAAACTTATTATGTTCTAGTAGTGTAGACATGTCAAGGCTGGAGTAGTTTATTATAAATCCATGAACCACCGTAATCTCTGTCCTCACTCTTACTTTCTTTCGTCTGATTTTCCTGTGAGCTGAGGTATTCCTCACAGCCATGTGATGAAGATCCGATGATCTTTTAAAAAAATATACTACCTTGGGTCCTAAATATAAGACCTAGATGACTTTTTCTTGGAGAGGTTAAGGTTGCAAAATAGTCTATTAAATCATGACATATTTGATATATTTTTAGATTATCCATTAGTTTATAAGTAAAATAAACTAGTTTAAGGGAAAAAATTAGGTAAATCAATTTATAATTAACTTATTTTGCTTTTTTTTAGGATTTTTCAAAAAAGCCAATTAGGTCTTATATTTAGGACCGGAGTCCGGAGGGAGTAAAACCTATCTCCAATTTCTAAGACACGGGGCAAAAGGGGGCTCTGATTTTTTTTTGTCCCTCACATGAATTTTGAACTTTATATTTCCCTTCGATTATTTATAATCATAATATTCTTCTTTATTACTGATTTGATCAAATCAGTAATAAAGATGAATGTTACGTCTAGAGTGAGTGGGAGAGGTCTTGACGTAAAGAGTTCAAGTTTTTAATTTGCTAGCATAAAAATGTTACGTTTTTTATACATTTGCATAAAAATCTTTTTAGAAGAGTTACATATAATATGTCAGTAATAATGCTCAAATATGAGATGGTATAGCCATATAAAAAGTATGTTCATATACTCATTATAAGTTTGCATTCAATCAGAAAGATTTCCTATTTAAGTAATTGAGAGTGATCATATATTCATATCACTCCACCCCTGAGCCTCTGGATGGATATAGCTAGACACTTGGGTAGTGATTTATATTATTTATTAATTGAACACCTAATTCCCACCATATAGGTGATTCAAAAGTGAATGCCAACCATTAGCAAGACAAAATTAATAAATTAAAAAAAACTATTAATTAGGGAAAATGATAATGCATATCCCAATATATTCAAAAGCCTTTACTCCTTTAGGTTGTCGATAGCAATTTTGGAATTGAAGTGATATTTATCCTGTGACTCGGATCGCGAGTATTTGATTTGACATCGAATGAAATATGGTATTAAAAATATTTATTTGGAGAATATCAGTGCAAAACTTAAAGGTTATGCTTAGCTAATGATGATGAAAACAAGAGCATGAAATATATATATATATATATATATATATATATATATATATATATTCATTCTTTCTCATTTCGGTAGACGCCTAGACGGTAATTTTAAGTAGTAACCTTTAATATCATATTAGGCAACATGGTAATAATCCTGTTAATTTAAATGGATTGGAACGATATAAGGTTCCTCTTTTTGAAAAATTCTTCTTCTTACGGAGCATGGCTACTACAACATAAACATAGATAAGTCTTTTGGCAATTTAGAAATTAAAATAGGTTTTTGAGTGAACTTTTTTAAGATCCTAATAAAGTAAGTTTATCATAAACACTCACACACATATGAATATCATGTGCATGAAATTTCAGAATTTGTATCACGCGCACACAATATACAATAGTAATATTTCTTCACGTAAAAAAAGCTACTATTAATTTTTTAAAAATTTCCCCTCCTTCACTTTTATATAAAATCTATTACATCGAAAGAATTAAACATAAAAAATAAATCTCATATATTTAAAACTAAAAAGTTACATAAGTTGCCATATAAGAAAACCGCCACTACAACAAAACGTTGATTGGTAAAGGTTACTTTGTTGGGATGTGGATCCACTACTAGAAAATAGGCTTTTCACGACCATATTAAACGACTAAAAAGCCAATGTTAGTCGTTAAAAAAAAACGCGGTGACATAACATGTAAATAACTGTCCAGGCGGAGACTTTTCACGACCACATTTAATAATGTGGTAATAATGTGGTCGTGGAAAGGCATCTTCCACGACCACACTTGTATAAGTGTGGTCGTGGAAGGCTAGGCACCTTCCACGACCACACTTATACAAGTGTGGTCGTGGAAGGTGCCCCTTCCATGACCACATTTTCCAATATGTGGTCGTGGAAGGTGGGAAATTTTTTTCCAATGCGCGCCAAAAGCTTTTTCATTTCCCTCTAACATTCACTCTCAACATTCACTCTTATCTGCATAATCTCCTTCACCTTCACAACAAGCCGCCTTCACTCTTATTTTCTCTCAAGCCCTCCTCCCTCTCGCCCTCTCCTTCCTCTCGCCCTCCGCCCTCCGCCCTCTCGCCTCCCTCTCCTTCATCTCGCCCTCCGCCCTCTCGCCTCCCTCTCCTTCCTCCCTCCGCCCTCCGCCGCCCTCTCGCCTCCAGTATTATTTTTTTTTCTATTTTTCTTTTTTTTTCTTTTGATGATTGATTTTAGTTAAACCACTATAATCCTTAAGATGAGATAAAATTTATTCAGATTATTTAGCCCTGGATAAAAATAAAATATGTTAATTTAAAAACATACAATTCTAGTTATTTTAGGATATTAATGCAATAATGCTGATTATTTTTATCATTATGTTTTCTTCAAATACAGCCTTGGACTTGTTGCTATAATTAGAGATGATTTGGGTCAAGCCTATATGAGCCTTCCCAACAATTTTTTTCCAGCTGAAGTGAGAATATAATATAATTAATTTGGTTTCTGTTGATGAAAAATGATTCTATTTGATGCTGGAATTTTGATTAATATTGATAATTGGAAATAATAAATTTAGGATCAGTTTGTAATAAATTTGTACTTAGTAGTCTTGTGTACGAGAAGGTGGTTTCTCAAAAGTTTTGTTTTTGTTCTTGTTTCAGATTGGTGAGATTATCAGCAGATTTGAGAAGAAGGGATTCTCATTGAAAGGTAAATATTTAATGGTTAGGATAAGAGAACTTTTTAATGATTGTAATAATCTGTCATTACAGTTTTTAGGTATAAAATTGCTTAGCCTCTTTTTTGGTTCCAGTTATGTTAATAAATCTGATTATTAACGAGTGGTGTCTCGTATTTATGTTAATAATCTAAATAATGATTATCCGTTCTATGATTTTCTTAATTTTAAATTGATTCACTTAATTTTTCCATTGATAAATTTAGTTGCTCTGATTGGTGAACATGCAATTGATTTTGGTAATAGATTGTTAATTGTTATTTTGATTATTGTGATTATATTTGGTTCATTTGCTGGCTTAAATATTGCTTCTATTGTTGAATATCAAATTCAGCTAGCTTTTGGTTTGTGCATTTGTGGTAAATTCTGATTTGCACTTAATTTGGTACACTGTTTGGTTGACTATTCTGGACATTTTAAGAGTGTTTTGGGCTGCTCTATTTAGCCATTAATTGCTGGAAAAAGCTTGTTTTCTTTGCTGGAAGGGGTAGTAAAAATTGCATGCAAATAGGCTCTAGTTTCTTGGAGAGGCTGTTTTTGGTTGTTGATTAGGACTGTTTTAGGTTGCCATAGATAGTCCTCTGATTGGTTCAATTGTCTAATATTCTTTGTAATGAAGACAAGTGTATATACATATTATACACATTACTCCAATGGATTGTGCTTGGATGGATGCTTTGCGAACTAGTGAAGAATATCAAAAAGGGGTGGAAGAGTTTATTGAATTTGCCAAAAGAAATATGGCGAGTAAGAATGGAAAGCACCCGTGCCCTTGTGTGAAGTGTGTGAATGTTAATCGCAAGATCCTTGACTCTATAAGGAATGACCTTATTTGTGAGGGGATCAATCGCCGATATAGGAAGTGGATTTGGCATGGGGAATTGGGAACTACCGTGGAACATGTAAAAGCAGCAGAGGTGGATGATAATGATGATGATGAATATGTTTGCGATGTTGGCATGGACAACATGATAAATGATATCGCAGCGGAGTCGTTTGTTGTGTCAGACGAGTACGACAAAGTGCGTGGTGATGCTGAGACACCTTTGTTTCCAGGGTGTAAGAAGTATAGCCGTCTGACCTTCATTCTAACAATACTAGAAATAAAGACGGAAAATGGGTGGGCAGACACGGGATTCTCGAAAATGCTCGCAGCTTTGAGCGATATGTTCCCGGATAACAATGCGGTTCCAAAGACAATGTATGAGGCTAAGAAAATGCTAAGTAAGATGGGTATGAAGTATCAGAAGATACATGCTTGTCCCAATGATTGTATTTTATATAGAAATGAATATGAAGGGTTACATGTCCAAGATGTCAGAAGCCAAGGTATAAACAGAGGAAGGGTGCTGATGATGACGACGACGACGAAGAGACAAGCAAACCAAAAAAAGGTGAACCTTCGAAAGTAATGTGGTACCTTCCAATAGTTCCAAGGTTTAGACGATTGTTCGCGAATGCAACAGAAGCAGAGAATCTGAGGTGGTATTGTGATCAGAGAAATTCTGATTCTAGATATCTTCGACATCCTGCAGACTATAGATCAAAATCAAAATGTTACCTTTGTAGAAATTACTAGACTTTGAAGCTTGGGGAAGCTTTGAAGGAGGCTCACTTGGCCAGGTCGATATTAGCCACACGAATATCCAGGTGGATTAAATTGGGAAAGGTTGGCAAATCAAAAGGCTCCCATTCATACTGCACAGAGCAATCATCCAGACAAACTATAAATGAATAACATATAAGAAAAGCAAAGCAAACAAATTGAACACATGTATAAAACTTGCTCATTGTGTAATGCAGGTTGTTCATATACATACCTCGGTTAGTGTTAGAAATTGAACATTAGAGAAAGCTTCCAGTGAGAAAAGAGAGTAATCAACAGCTGCTAGCAACAGATGATCAAACCTCTCAATGTGCATAGGAAAATCATCATAATCAAAATAAGGTAGACTAAGAAGTTGGACATTAAACTCTTGAAGATGGGGACAGTGAGAAATAAGCCATCGAATGCAATCAGCAATCAGGCGTTGAGAATCCAACATGGTACAAGTGCAACACTTTAAGGTTAATAAGAGCAGGAAAATCACCCCTGGGGAGGTTGCTTAGCCTCACATGTTTCAACTTCAACACAGTAATAGTATTGCACTTGAAAAGGCTAGAGGGCAAACTGAATATCGAGTAATGATTAAGATGGAGGTCTAGGTGAGCAATAGAGTTGGGTTTCAGCAATGCCTTGAGCCAAACAGAAAGCTTGAATTAACATTTATTTTCACTTATATCTTTCAGTGGACATTGGACTCTGGCTATACTTTGCTCGAAAGAGTTCAGGATTTTTTGGTTTGACTCTTTAGAGGGATTTATTAGCGACGATCACAGAAAAGTCTTCCACAAGTAAGTTTCTCTTTTTTTTTTTACTTTTATGGTTGATAATAATATATCTTTATACTATATATAACATTATTGTTATGATTTTGTCTCTTAAAATGGCATGATGCTCAAGGTACTGATTATTACACAGCTAGTCAGACTTCGATTAATGTTATAAACGTAAAGGTAAAAGCAATTTTTATATTCATTTTCATTTATATTGCTTTTAGCCATACCCGAACTACCATGATATTGCTGATATTATCTGTGATTTATCAGTGTCCAAGACAGCGGGGCTCTGTAGAGTGCGGATATTATGTCTGCAAATACATGCTGGATATTGTATATCAAGATCAAATTAAGCAAGGGAGGAAATTCCAAAAGGTATGCACGCTTCTAACATATATCTCCAAGAAAATAGTGAGTTCTAATTGTAAGTGGTACTTTCCTTGTCTTTTTTAATATTGTTTAATTATGTTGCAGCTTTTGGAGGGACTTTATGGACTTAGTACTGACTCGTTTAAACAAGATGAGGATATTGACTTTGTACGAAACGCACTTGCAGAATTTTTAATCACTATGTGAGGCAGAAATTGTATAGGCTTAGATTGTTGTAGCTGAATTTTGAACTTATTACTAGTAAGGCAAAGATATAAAACTTAGATTATGCCTTTTGTATTTTGTTGTCTAAGTAAGGTTATATTTTTGGGATACGTTTTTGCATTTGCTCTGGTATTCTGTATTGTGCAATAGTATGGTATTGAAAGTGGTTTGTAAATGATCTGTAAGAATGCAGATGACTATAAAATGCATTCACAAAAAAAAAAAAAAACTCTTTCACGTCCACATTTGCGTAAATGTGGTCGTGATTAAACACCTATCACGACCACACTCTGGGAGAGTGTGGTCGTGATAGGTGCCTCCTAAGAGGCTATCACGTCCACACATATTAAAGTGTGGACGTGATAGCCCTATCACGTCCACACTTTAATATGTGTGGACGTGATAGCCTCTTAGGAGGCACCTAATTTGGTAACTGTGGTCGTGATAGGTGCTACCTATCACGACCACAAAACTGTAAAACACACTTTTTTACGACGCGGGATTCCACGACCACCTATTTCTGGTCGTGAAAAGCCCAATATTGTGGTCGTGAAAAACCTTATTTCCAGTAGTGATCCTCTCCACTCCCACTTCCCATCTTCTTCCCTCTTTTGTCTCTTCTCTTTCCTCCATGCCATTGGATCTTTTCATCTATATTCATTAGTTTGTAAGAATATAAAAATAGTTATAATAATACTTCATAAATAAATTTAATCTTTCAAGATCTACTCTAAACTCTAAACAATCAAGACTATAGACTATTGTTATAAATTTAAATTTTATTTTTCCTTTTTTACGTATAATTGTGAACTGTTTGAACCAAATCATGACAGTTTGAATACATTTATATATGATACTTTCATGCATTATTATAATTAATTTTTATTTTTATAAAAATAAAAATTTATTTGTAAGATATTTTTTATTATAATAAAAAGATCCAATGGTGTGGAGGGAAGAGGAGAGGTAGAGGAGAAAAGTGAATGGGAAGGGGGTACGGAGAGGATCTAGATCCTACTTTGTCTCGGTTTTGATAACTTTGATAAATGCCTACAATCTATCACCGTTTTGATAAAAACTATGACAAATACTACATAGAAAATACGTGACATAAAGTTTCGACACATTTATATTGGTCACAGGTGAAATACTTACTAAATATACGATCACTTTTTAAATTCAACATGTTCCTAATTATAAGATCACTTTCTAACTTTTCCCAACTTTTCCTCAAATTAACCCTACAATGTTTATCTATAATAACAAACAACAGAGGGAGAGTGAAGATATATAAAGTTGGGATAAATTGGTAATATCATGTGTAAATATATAACTTAACTAACTTCCTTAATTTACTCAAATTAAAGAAAATGATCTTATATATAAGAACAAACAGAATATTATGAAAGGATTTTACTATGCCGCTGGGTTTTCCTTGCCTCAAGGACAAATTTTCTCCTCCAATCTGTGGGGCTCATTTTGTGATTCTCAAGGTAACCTTTTTTTTGCGCGAGACGGCGTCAATGCATAGTAGATTTTGTTTTGTGATGATTTCAAATTAAATGTGATAATTCAAATATACGTAAGTGTATTAATTGTTCTTTTTTTTTTTTAATCACCGTCCAGTTTAATCTAGACTTGAGGGTTAAGAGTGTTGCCCACATAGACAAGGTTTTCCCCTCTCCCAATAAGAGCGCTTCCCGGGAATCGAACACGCGTTCTCATCCTAACGGGGGTTGTAGCCCACTTACCAGCTCAACCAATTATCCATTGGTTGTATTAATTGTTCTTTCTTCTGGTACAATATTACTTGTTTTTTACATTAAAATTTTTTTGTATATATATACTCCTATTTTACAAATGATTGTAACTAGTATATGGTGCATCAATTTAAGATATACTCCCTCCGGTCCTAAATATAAGACCTAATTGACTTTTTCTAGAAAATCCTTAAAAAAAACAAAATAAGTTAATTATAAATTGATTTACCTAATTTTTCCCTTAAACTAGTTTATTTTACCTATAAACTAATGGATAATTTAAAAATATATCAAATATGTCATCATTTAATAACCTATTACGCAACCTTAATCTCTCCAAAAAAGTCAATTAAGTCCTATATTTAGGGCCGGAGATAGTATTATACTATATCGTGATTCATACTGTGCAAACTAATTATTAAAAAAACAAAGTCGAAGTTTGACTTGTTATTTGGTAAGGCTAATATGATTAATTCTTAATTAGCACACAAGACCAGTGATGAATAGAAAAAACATGTGGATGAAAATTAACATTTCGAAGTGCAATCGATTGGTAATCAAGTAATCAACCAGAATTAAGCTGACAAAATAGTAAATAAATGGTGAGGTCAACTAATTTTGTATGGGATTTGAGTGGAATAAGACGAAAACGTCATTGTGGCCAAAGCACTTGCAAGTTTCATCTATAAAATATAAATATTTAGCAATTTTCAATTGAACAAGTCAGCCAAATCTGAATTTTTTTTGGAGACAACCCTTGGTGGTTCATATTTCTGGGCTCATCATTTAAAGTACGAAGATTGAGAGCAATATACTGAAATAACTGAATGATGGAAAGCATTTATGTCCCTTCACTCTCTCGTCCAATGCACCATGTGCTAGCTAGTTTTTCACATGACTGTTGGAACTTATTAATATAGATACCCTCTAGGCTATGTACACTTTTTTGTTTATACATTATTCTAGGCTCTATATATTTCTGAATGCTAGTTTTTTCGCAATCTAATACTCCCTCCGGTCCTAAATATAGGACCTAGATAACTTTTTTTGGGAGATTAAGGAAGACTTAATTTTAGATGCCTTTCCAATAATACCCCTCTTTAATTAGTTTGATTACTTAGTAGCCCTTCCTCCCCTATTATTAAGGAGTTGTTAAGAAGAAGAAGGGTAATTTAGGAAAAAAGGTGACCAAAAATGTATCTAGGTCTTATATTTTGGACCAAAATGAAGTCTCTATCTAGGTCCTATATTTAGGACCAGAGGGAGTAGTATACATTGACCAACATAATTAATACTCCCTCCAGTCCTAAATATAAGAGCTAGATGACTTTTTTGAAAAATCCTAAAAAATCAAAAAATAAGTTAATTATAAATTGATTTACCTAATTTTTTTTCCTTAAACTAATTTATTTTATTTATAAACTAATGGATTATCTAAAAATATATTAAATATGTCATCATATAATAACATATTTCGCAACCTTAATCTCTCCAAAAAAAGTCAATTAGGTCCTATATTTAGGACCGGAGGTAGTAGTATACATTTGAAACAAGAGGAGTTAAAGACTAAAATTTGGTCATTTTTATTGACCACCAATGGTTGATAAGTGACTTATGTATTTTCAATGTGATTTTTGGACTCTTATATTAAGGACCAGAGTGAGTATTTATTTGAGAAGAACGATGTATTGCATGCATTATGTAAAGGAAAAATATGAAGAAAAATAAAGGTAAGTGCCTCCTCATAAAAGAAAACACACACACACACTCAACAACACCCTCCTCTGAGCCTTTCTAAATGCATTAACTGATCCATATATAGTTTTAAAATCAAATGTATACTAATATAGAATGACGAAAACATAAATTATCTAAAATTCTATTATCTCAAAAAGAACACTACCCTCATTTCAATTATATTATCCATACCAATCATCATATATAATCGAGAAACTTATCTCTTTCTTTTTTGGATATTTTGGCCTTTTGAATTAATTTAAATATATACGTACCTTAGCTTTCTATTTTTTAATGAAAATCTACATACCTTTCTTATTTAATTTGTTATTTCTATCATACCAAACATAGTAATTATAATGTTTTTCATTTTCTTTAGACGTGTACATATGTCATCTTCTATACCTATTTTAATTCACTGATTATTTTTCCCATCAAGATATAGCCTAAACAAAACAATCAGTTAAAATCAATTTTATATTCTACATACAAAACCAAGCTTCTTTTCTATCTACGTATTAATAAGAAATTCACATGCGTTAAATTAATAAATTGGGCCAGAAATTATCTCAAGAGACAATGACATAAGATAAATACACGAAAATCAAATGTTGCATATACTGTAAATAAGGAAAAACTACACCTTGCACTATAAATAAGAGAAAGTAGACCGTTTCACATGCTCGCTTGTCTTAATAATATGTTATTATGTTAACAGATAAATTATACTTGATTCATTCCTGAATATATAATCTAGTTGGTTTTTTTGGAATATCCTAAAAAAAATTAAATAAGATTACTTATAACATAATTTTCTCAAAGTTTTTGAATAAACTATTTTATCTGACTCATAATTTACTACTTACTAGACACGCGCGCGCGCATATATAAAATTTAATCATGCTCAAACTATATTGTATTTAAGTGGCTTTATTAGCTTACTGAATCTCTTTGAAAAAAAATACTAGATATTATATCAAAAAACAAGTAGTATACCTGTCTATATTAGTGCGTTGTAGTTTTTCATGCAACCATGTAGTTTTTCAAACAAGTAATTTAACCAAGACAATCGCATTGTCTGCAATGATTACTTGACAGCAATTAACCACTTCGCATTGCCTATTTAACGGTGGACAGTACATCTCTCGATTAGTTTTATCTCTCATATTATATATATTTCCATTAATCAATACTATCATGTTTAAATTATGAAGAAGGCCAGGGAAACTTTGGAGATGACTTAAAACTAATATTGTCTATCAAATCGTATCACGTGGTTTTCGCATAATTTAAAACGTGACCAAATTATTAAATATTGATGTCCTGTTCCCTTTTCAAATTCAATATACTCCTCCCAATTATTATTACGGTTTACGACTACACATTAAAATGGTGCTTTTCTTAAAGAAATATATATGTCTCTTTTATTTGGCCACACAACAAGTAAAAGAAATCCCATTATTTTGGATTTTAATTACTAAAAAAATGACAAATATCATCTAAATTTCAACATCCAAATAACTATATATATATATATATATATATATATATATATATATATATATTAATAATTTTAGTATAGAAATTAACAATTATTACTGACAAATTTAAATGACTACTTTAATATTTTAAAATTTGGAATGTAATTTTTTTTTATCATTTTACCTTTTTATTATATAGCACGTGCCACTTTCATTACCACAGATAAATTTGCTCTAGTGCGAGTGGACGTCTAATCACATATACATCGAGTTGGAGTCTACTTGAACACGTTCAAAATGGCTCCACGAACGACTTGTACTATGCTTATATCAACATTAAATTCCCAATTAATGATACGTATTATACTCACAAAGTTTCAAAATTATAATTAACCTTTTCAGTTTCGAAACAAATTTTTTTATAACAAGTTTCGAAACAAACTTTAACTAACAAGTAAGAAGTTATTTTGGTTTGATTTAAACTAGGGGAAATCGATTTAAAGAAATTGATTTTAATGAGGCCTAAATATATCAAGAATTAAACTTAGTGTTTGTGATTGAAAGGTAATAGCTTATTCATCTTTAAACAAATGTCAAGAGTTTGATTGGTATGTAGAATTATTAAATTTCTTGAGACAATTATTTCACCCTTTGAGGTGTTTATAAATCAGTGAGAGATTAGATTATTCTCGCATGTTGAATGAGGAATGCATAAATTATTCCTTTCTTGTGATTCTTACATATATTTACGATCCAATTCCTCTACGTGTGAGGTTTATTATGAGCAACTATTGAAGCTCTTTTGAGAATCAAACAGTACAACTGGTTGTCACGGACTCATGGTATGAGACGACTAGGTTTCCATTTCCATTCTCGTTTGGCCAAATCAATGAAGTTCTTGTCGAATAAAAGACATTGTATCATAAACTAAAAAATAGTGTGTCAACAAATAAATAATTAAAAAAATGAATAAACATAATCGTAAATAATTCAAATTTCAAATGAATTTAACAAACAGCAGACAAACATATACATGCGCAATTTTTGAAGTCTCAGTCATCGTAAGTAAACCATGCCCCTAAAGATGGGTAAACATTTCGAAATATTTTCTTGCCGTACGCCCATGATAGTTGAGAGTCTAGCCAGGATACCAGCCTAACAACAACATTAATTGAATCATACAAAAAATAAAAATAACATACTCTAATCTTTTTTTACTAATATAAAATCAATTTGATGATTTTTGGAGAGTGAAAGAAATTAAATAAGTCATTGAGTCATATAGTAATTAATATGTTATTATACTACATATATTATCTTATAATAAATCAAATGAGTAAGCTTAAAAAAATAGGACAAATAAATTAAGTCCGGCATCCGATAAAAATTTTAACCTTCAAAAGTGCAAAAGTTAAGGTTTAAATCATAAAAAGTAGTTATTTTCTAAAGATTATATTTTCAGAGTTATTATTGATGATATTCTCAATATTATTAAACTTATCAAAACGAGTAAATTTTTGTAAAACTGAATGTTATTCAATGATTTACTAATCAATTTTTATGCGCGCTTTCTAATTCAATTATCTTACTTGATTATTTATGAAGTAACATGATTGATAAAAGAAACACTACAAAAAAAGAGGGCCTTATCGGCGTTTTAAAACCCTACGTTTCGGCGTTTTTTACCGGCGAAACGGCTCTACGGCGTTTTACACAATCGCCGCTGATTTAATGTGGAAAAGTTTTTTTCCGGCGTTTTCAGACACGCCGTAGAGAACCCTGAAACGCCGCAAAGCAGGTTCCATATATTATTATAATATTTAAGCACACCGGCGTTTGTGAGTCGCGCCGGTGTGCAAAAATAATAAAATATTCAAGCGTACCGGCATTTGCACCACAAGCTAGAAAACGCCGGTATGTTATTCGTTAAGGCAAAAACATACCGGCGTTGAGCACAAACGCCGGAAAGCGATATTAAAATATAATGAAACACACCGGCGTTTACGTCCAACGCCGGTGTGTTTTATTATATTTTATTATCTTACCGGCATGTGTTAAAACGCCGGAAAGCAAATAAAACTGATTAAAAAAAAAGCGCCGCCCCAATTTGAAATCAAATTGGGACGGAAATTTAATATTATGGATATCATAATATATAAAAAATATTATCACACATAAAAAGAAAATAACAAGAATAATAATCTAGAGCATCTGAATTATTGATAAATAAAGTAACAGAGAGAGGATAACAATAGATCAAAATTGTATTATATTGAATAATGAAATAAACTGTATTACAATGAATAATTAAATAACTGAACTTAAACAAAAAAAAATATAAACAAAGAAAATGAGAATAACCAGAGACAAAGGAAGAAAAGATGAAGAAGAAAGAAATAGTGAGAAGGCAGAACGAATGGGAAGACAAAGTGGGGGGAGTACCGCTATTTATAGGAGTATGGGAACACACCGGCGTTTCGACACAAAGCGCCGGTAAGTATAATAAAATAATGCATACCGGCGCAACGGCTGAAACGCCGGTATGTTATTTTATTATTTGTATGCATATCGGCGTTGTGGGAAACGCCGATATGCATATAAAAAAAAATAATTGCACATATCGGCGTTCCGCGAAACGCCGATATGTATATTAACTTATATAATATTGCACACCGGCGTTTCGTGGACACGCCGATATGCGATATTTTATTATTACTTTAATTAGAGGCGATTCCCAAAACGCCGGTAAGCCTAAACATCTAACGAAAAACTTTCTGGGCAGTGTTGGCTTTGGTAAACGCGTAAAGGTTAGGGGCAGTGGCTATAAATATGCATATATGTAGAATATGTGAGTCGTCAAAATCTTTCTCAAATATCTCCCTTCTTATTTCATATTTTCTGTAGTTTTGTTGTGAAACACCTATATTAATAATATAATGGTGGATAAATCGTGGATCTCTTTACCTAGATCGTCACCGCAATACATGGCGGGGTTGAATCAGTTTTTGGAGTTTGCTTTCTTGCGCGGTAGTGATGTTCGGGGTAAGATACGGTGTCCGTGTGAAAAGTGTAAGTTCGACAAATGGAAGACTCGAGAGGAGGTATTTGCCCATTGTATGGATAAGCAGTTTCCCAGGTATTACCTCAATTGGGCGTTTCATGGAGAGGGCGAACTACACGACAACGCCGGTGATCTAGAAGTCGGTTCGAGTTCTCACATTGGAATGCAAGTCGAAAGCAGTGACGATGAAGCCGACGGAGGCGAACATGCAAATAATCCGGGTAATAACACTGTGATGGAAGCATTTGGGCAGCATGAAGCAGGAGATGGCGGGGATGTAGTGGTCGATGGACCAGTCGCTGACTACTTACGGCTTGAGGTGGTTAGAGATTTCTTTGAGCTTATGACGGAAGGTGACAAACCGCTGTACCCAGGTATAAATAATGCATTAATCATTCTAACTGTTTAAGCGACTGAATAATTATAATTAATATATATGCGATGAAATACATATATTATATATGTACGTGGCATGACAATATATATACATGTGTTCGGGCAGGGAATGAAAGATACTCTAAACTGTCATTTCTAACCAAACTGTATAGTATAAAGTGTAAACGTGGCACCTCCGATGCGACTATGTCAGACGTGATTGAGCTGCTGTCAGACGCCTTCTACAATATTGGAGCCGAGCTACCGTCATCATTCTACGAAGCGAAGAAAACAATCTCAAAGATGGGGTTAGGGTACATAAAAATCGATGCATGCCTGTATGATTGTATGTTGTTTTGGGGCTCTGACGCTGCGTTAGATAAATGCAGACGATGTGGCACTGACCGATACAAGGTGGAGGGTGAGGGGCATAATAATAAGAAGAAGAGACGACGAGCAGTTAAGAGCATGAGATATTTTCCACTCCGTCCAAGGCTCCAAAGACTATTCATGTCCCCGAAGATGGCTGAGCAAATGCGGTGGCACGCGACAGAAGCTAACTCAGATGGCAAGATGAGGCATCCTCGAGACGGTGATGCATGGAAAGCTTTTGACGGCGAATTCCCCGATTTTGCCTTCCACAAAAAGAGGCAGACACTAGGGGAAAAAGAGGCAAGAAAGTTGACGTTCTCGGTATTACCTCCGTGAATTTCTCGAGACTCTTCCACACAGGGGCATTACCTGACGACGAGCCATACATCATTGCTGACGAAGCGCAGCAGGTTTATTATGTTCCCGATCCTAAAAACAAAGATTGGCAAATGGTGATTCAGGTAAAACCTCGCGATGTATACGACATGGGGGACGAGAATTTAGACGCGACAACTGAAACTGTTCAACTGGTTGCTCCTAATAATTCCGACTACCTAATGCCCGAAGGAGATGAACCGGTACCGTCTGTTAGAGACCGTGAAGATGGTGATGATGAATGAAACGATTGTTGTTTGTAAGGAATGAAGCGAATGTATGTACATATAAATAAATATTCACAGTTTTTATCGTATTTAGTTCTGTTTTCTTGTAATATTTAGTTCAATATAATTACATATAAAACGGTTGGCAATAATAAAATTGTATTTACAAAAATATAAAAATGTACAATGATTAAAATAAAAGTACAAAACAAAAGTACAATGAACAAAGTCCAATCAAATAAAAAAACTAATCTACACGATCCTCATCCTCATCCTCATCTTCATCCTCTGCAGAGCGTCGGCGTCGGCGACGAACACGTGATGAGGAGGCTTGACCGCGTTCCTCCCACCTCCGCTCCTGCGCCCTAAAGAACTCCTCTTGTTGGCGCTTAAACTCCGCGCGCCAGTTAGCGACCTCTTGCTCATGCGCCTGCCGCCGGGCTTCATACTCGCGCGCCAGCCTATCCTCATCTGCCTTCACCCGGGCTTCACGCTCTGCGAGCTCCAGCTCGCGCGCCGCGCATGTTGAGTCGCCCCAGAGGATGCATGTGAGTAGCCCTGGGTCCCGCGACTTCCGGAAGAAGTGAAGAGCTGAGTGGGTCTGGCTCCAAAGCCAAGACCTGGCACGCGTCCGGCAGGATCCGGAGTCCCAATCTCCGCGTGGATAGCAGCGACCTCGGCAAAGGGACTTCGGCTCACGCTCTCCCCCTCTTGAGAATCGGGGGTCGCCCTGGCTTCCACGGTCGCCTGTGCCTTCGCGACTTTCTTGATATGCTCGGCAGCCTTCTGGGAAACAGGTTTCCCATCCTTCCGGCTGCGCACCTGAACGATATAGTCGCGGTAGACGCCCTTCTTGACGCCCTTTTTCTTGGCCTCCTGCAACTGAAATATTTGAAACGTCAAAAAATAATCGTTATAATATATAGTTAATAATTAAAAATCAAAGACTAGTAGATATTAATATTACCATCTCGTCATAGCCGACAATCATGGGTCTGCTCCCAGTCGTATGAGAAACCTGTTGCTGTGCCCGTGCCTTCTTGCCCCGCTCTGACCTCGCCTGACCCAGGTCGGACATCCTCCAGCCGATGTACCGCCTCCACTGTTCAGGGTCGACTCCGTCGGGCACCATATTCTC
The DNA here is from genome assembly GCA_029929735.1 of Mimosa pudica. Classification (NCBI taxonomy): domain Eukaryota; kingdom Viridiplantae; phylum Streptophyta; class Magnoliopsida; order Fabales; family Fabaceae; genus Mimosa; species Mimosa pudica. The sequence goes on from JAKELP010000045.1 coordinate 1,001,648, forward strand.
CACCTCCTCCCTAGACCTCGCCCCCCCCTCGGCCCTATCATTGTACAATTTGAGTCTCTCGTCCTTCCAAGAATCCCCGATCATAGATATCGTGAATTTCTTTAGCTTCTTGCTGTCGGGGATCCACCACTTCCTCTGCAATAGGAAATTTTGACAATTAATAACATTAACACTAAATAAATATATTATTTCACGTAGTTATAAAATTTGGAAATTCAAATTACCTTCATAATATCTCATGCCTCTTCTTTCCGCGACATAGGAACTTTCCTCCAGTCGAGCGGGTCGATTGGGAAGCGCCGGAAATCCTTACCGAGCAGGCGGCAGTAGCGGTGATATAGGACGCCGGCATCCTTGGTTGGCTGCCCAGTCTCCTCGAAATATGGCAGCTCAACCCTCTCATTCGCCGGAAGCGAATGCACCTGCTTCTGGTCCAGCCTCTTGTTGGTGACAACGCCATTGATATCTGTAAGGAAAAAACACATTTCAGATAATTGATATAAATATATTAATTACTACATGCATTAAATCAATATATCAAATTAATTACATACCTCTGACGTTTACCACATATCCACTCCCAGAAGTGGACCTCCTCCCTCTCTTGAGTTGAATAAGAACCTGCGGCACAGGCATATCATCGTCCTCCTCGCCGGCGCCGCCTACGCCGCCGCCACCACCACCGTCACCGTCGCTACTGGAGCTCGAGCTCCCCTCCCTCTCTTGCCTCTCCTCCCTCTCCTGCCTCTCCTGTCTCTCCTCCTCATTCAAAAACTCGTTCATTTCCTCGTAGCTGATGTTGACGTCACTCCCCAAGTCTTCCCAGAGCTCGTCCTGCGTCACTCCTGGGTCCCCACCAAAGCCGTAAGGACTATACGGTACGGTGCATAGAGGGGAACTGACGTACTCCAACACCGACTGGGGAATAGGTTCCTGCTCTTTCTCTTTCCGAAGAGCTTCTATACGCCTGGCTTCTTCCTCGTTGCGCAGTCGCTGCTGCTCTTCCTCGTCTATGGGATCTTTACCGCTACGCCGAGACATTATATATATAGGAGAAACACAATATATAAACCGCAACTGGCAGACAAAGATTCAGTGGGCCCCTCTGTCGCTTTTTAGAAACGCCCAAATGCAATCCGTCGGTGGTATATATAGACACAAACGTTCCGGCGTTTCTGGGGGTGCTTAGCGGCGTGTCCCTGGTTACGCCGAAGAATAATACTATTTTATTACACATCGGCGTTTCTAAGAAACGCCGATGTGTATATTCATTTAATTTTATTAAATGAAAACGCACATCGGCGTTTTCCAGAAACGCCGATGTGTATATTCATTTAATGGAATTAAATGAAAACGCACATCGGCGTTTGGTTGAAACGCCGATGTGCATTTTTATTATAAAAAAAAGAAAATAAAATGCATATCGGCGCAAACGCCAAACGCCGATATGCATTTATTTGAAATTAAAGAAAAATAAAATGCCGCGCTGCTTTAAAAAAATATTAAAATATACATACCGGCGTTTGGGCCTCGCAAAACGCCGGTATGTAAACGCCATAAAAAAGGCGGGAAAAGCGCGCCACATTTTGGCGGCGTTTTCCATGGGCGCTTTTATGAAACGCCGGAAAGTATGCTGTTTCCGGCGATTATTAAGGAAACGCCGGAACGCTTGCGCCGGAAAGTAGCGCTTTTTTTGTAGTGAAATTAATTAAAGAGCTATTAATAAAGAAATAAAATATTGATGTTATAAAAAAAGAAATAAAATATTGATTTTGTAACAATAGAAGTTTATTAAGAATTAAGTTTCCAAGTTTTAGTGGTCAGATTATTAGATGCATGCTTATTAGGGTAAATGTTGATATGTATTTTGCAAAAGCTATTAGTGACCTACCTTTACGTGCGCATGTAATAGCTCTACAAAAACGGACAAATGAGCTTTTCTTTTCTTTTTCCTTTTCTTTTTTCCCTTTTCTCTTTTTTCATTATTATCATCTTTTATATATCAATTTATTCATATATGGTCAATGAGGGAGAGTAAACGTTTTGAAGAACTTAAGGTTGTGGAAAGGAAGTTTGCTAATTTATATCATCTCATATTACACACACATACACACACCTTACCTATTTTCCATTCTAGGAATCCAAATGTAACTTAACGATACAGTTTAATAAATATAATTATTTTTATTTTAAAATAAAATTATATATGGTTAAATATCAGTTCTTGTATTAGTCATCATGAAAATTAATAAATGGATGCAAGATAGCTACGATTTTTTAGTAATTTTGAATTTATAATATGATCACAATGCATACAAAAACATGAAATATATTATATTGAAAGGCATATTATTATATGATATGAACAATGTGGGTCAAATTATTTTGTCCAGTCAAGGGATCTATGACCTTTCAAAGGAAATTACTGGGTTAAAATATCGAAAAATCATTTAAAAGGAAGTCTACACGTGTTAGGGGTAATATAATGGGAAAATTAAAAGATAATATTCAAACATGTTTATCCGCTGACTTTTATAAGACAATAATTCAAAGTGGAAATTCTGAAACAAATTAATGGGGTAGTCTTATTTATATATATATATATATATATATATATATATATATATATATATATATATATATATATATATATATATATATATAACTGTGCGTGTGAACAGCTATATATAATCCTAGTTATTGATTGATCAAGTTTCGCGGTTCGTAGATTCCTATCCCCCCAACACAAATTTGAAACTTCAAGAAATCTTACAATTGAAGGCCTTACACGGCTAAATTGAATGTATTGGTTTAATGCATGTTTGGATACATTTTTAAAAGTTATTCTAGTTCCTAAATCTAGATTTCACCCAAAAACATCCAAACACTCAATTTTTTTTAATAAGCTATTTTGAGAAGAAAAAACTAAGTTTGGGTTCCAAAAGCTATTTTGAGAAAAACTACGTGCCTGTTTGGATATAATTCCAAAAGCTATTCTACCTCCCAAACTTAGGTTTCACACAAAGACATCCAAACACTCAAATTTTTTGTATAAGCTATTTTGAGAAGAAAAGCTATTTTGAAGTTCCAAAAGCTATTTTGAGAAAAACTACATTTTTCTCCTTTTCCAGCTGGAAGCTTCGATCTCTCATTCAGAAAAACACTTATTTCAAATAAAAGAAACATGAAAAGCTTTTCATCCTAAATATTTTTCAGAAAAATTATATTATACTCAAAAGTTATTCTTAAAAGTTATTCTCAAAAAGCTTAATCCAAACACTCTCATTTTATCAAAAGCTATTTTTCAGAAAAGCTATTCTACTCAAAAGCTATTCTCCAAAAGCTATTTTCCCAAAAGCTATTCTCAAAAGCTGAATCCAAACAGACCCTACATCTTTCTTCTTTTCTAGCTGGAAGTTTCGATCTCTCATTTAAGAAAAACACTAATTTCAAATAAAAGAATCATGGAAAGCTATTCATCATAACTATTTTTCAGAAAAACTATATTCTACTCAAAATTTATTCTTAAAAGTTATTGTCAAAAAGTTTAATCCAAACGCTCTCATTTCATCAAAAGTTATTTTCAGAAAAGTTATTATACTCAAAAGCTATTCTCAAAAAGTTATTTTTCCAAAAGTTATTCTTCATAAGCTGAATCCAAACATGCCCTTAATTAGTTTAATTTATTTATGATGACATACAATGGCCCAATTCAAACTATTCACTATACATATATTTGACAATATTCCCTCCATAAAGCAAAAGTCCTCCCTACACACACATTAACCTTATTAATTTGTCAGCAAGTTTTTTTATTTGAAATCATAAATCCCACAAGACCCAAAAGTAAGTCTTATCCCAAAAGCTAATTATACATAAATAAGGGCCCTAAATCAATTAATTACATACGATTTAATGTAATTTTCATTAGGAAGTAGGCATAATCTGGAGAATATATCTAATGATAGTGACATATCCATTTTAATATTATCAGGAAAAGGGCCCACTAGCTAAGTGCACTTGGACGTTAATAATTTCTTGAACAACATTGATTCCTGAGGCCATGGCTAGCTGGCTCGATCGGACATGTATGAGTCATAGTAATGTTGGGAGAAAAGTTGAGCCAAGTCCGAGTCTTAAAAGTGTGAGATCCTCAAAACTGCCTCACACAATGGGGAATGTTGCAAATGGCTGTTCCATTATTGAAAATTTCAGTGTGTTAGGTACAAATAATTCTTGTCAAAGGATTCCAATAAATAACATGCATAAAGAAGTTTGATTGTTCTCACATAATATACGTAAGTGTTAATTGATGTATCCGATTATTTGATTTTTACACAAAGTATTTGATTATTTTTATTTGCATGATATATCATGAGTTTTTATGATGAATATATAGCGGTAATTTATGTTTCTCAAAAGTTGTTGCATTGAATATAATGGTATCAAGATGCACATATATAATTAAAGAACAAATGACGTAAATGAAGGCATTATTATAAGTGAAGAAGCTAAGGGTGTTGAACCACAATAAGTGAAGAAGCTAAGGGTGTCTTTATTAAAGAAAATTCAAGAAATATAATATAATATAAGCATTACAAGTCTTCACAGAGATACATTTTTCGACATTTGATTGGCAATATGCACATGTGCATTCTCTCAAGAATCACAAGCTATTTGGTAAAAAAAAAATAAAGAATCACAAGCTATAAATAGATTTCCCCCACCATGTTCTAGAGAATTCTGTCGGAAATAAAAAGTGTAGCTTTTAGAGTCTTAAAGGCGTAATAGCAATAGTTAATAAATCTTGATATCAAATAATTTCCATAAATAATCACATACATATCAATATAAACACCATTCTATGTGTCAGTTTATCATATTTACAATTTGTAATTACTTAATATAGGAGCTATATAGAAAACTTTTTTTAATATATTAAAAAATTAGTTATATTACTTATTTGTGAAAACATTGTTACTTATTTTAAAATATACTCCCTCCGGTCCTAAATATAGGACCTAGATAACTTTTCTTGGGGAGATTAAGGAAAGCTTAATTTTAGATGTCTTTCCAATAATACCCCTCCTTAATTAGTTTAATTCCTTAAGGTGTTGGTGAGAGAAAAATTGTGGTTAAAAAGTTGTTAAGAAGAAGAAGAGTAATTTTGGAAAAAAGGTGATCAAAAATGTAATTAGGTCTTATATTTATGACCAAAATGAAATCTCTATCTAGGTCCTATATTTAGGACCGGAGGGAGTAACTTAACTAATTTGTTTTGGAAATATATTTGAAAGATTTGGAGGTTAAGTGTAGCTAGTGTAATTTGCCAAAAAAAAAAAGATAAATACGAAAAATAAATTGTGTTATAGTCTTATGTTCAAGATTATATCCTCCAACTAGCTCAAGGAAGTATCAAGATATTATCCTGATCACTGAAATCTTCTCAAATTAAATCCTTGTTTTGGTTCCGAGATATAATATAGTATATACAAATGCGTGTTACTAATACGCGTATATTAGAGCTTCGAATCTTAACCTATATATACATATTCGCATTGGTCGCATATGTAGTTCCCGAATCAATTAAATAGGCATATCTTTTTATTGATAACATAGATTAAATAGGCATATCTAAACATTTTTAATTACAAAAACCGAAAGAGAAGAAAGAAAAGGAACAGAGTCCTACAAGGCGGTGAAAATTAAAGACGATATATATGAATATATGATCCTTACTCTCCCATTTGCGCTATATATACATACCTAATTTTTTTTTTATCAGAAAAATATATATACCTAATTCATTAAACGCCAAACATAAATTGGAATAAATTGATAGCTACTTTATCGAAGCTGCCCTCTACGTACTAAAACGAAATAATTACGGAAGGTAAATGATAACACACATATATCATGCGTGCTGTGTTCCACTGACTTTTTAGAAGATTACACCACCACTGTATAATTCAAAAGCTGTGATAGCTTTACTACATATTACATAATCTATTAATTATTATGCACGCATATGTGTGTTGTCTCAAGAACCGCTAGTTAGTCTGTAATTCATGTATACATTATGGTAACTATTAAGTAGCCATTTTTAGGTCACAATATAAAGTTATTAAAATATTTACTATGGCGGCGATACTGATCTTGCTATATAAAACAAAATTTACTGAATGAATAAACTCAAAACTTCGCATTGAGCTAGATCTCAGCCAAACTGGGATTGTGCATTTACAAATAAATCATAATTCATTTGTTAGAGTTACATTCGACAACAACGCAACATTTAGGACACTCTTAAGTTTGGGATAAAATAATATGTTGCAGCTTCGACCTTTTATAAATTTTAAGTATAATGCATTTTTTTGCTGGGTGAGGGAGGGGAAAAATCTAAAAAGGCATCCTTTGTTCAATTCTATGTTTTATCTCATTCTCATTAAGTCATAACTCAATTCAGCATTGATTTAGTTGTTAATTTATGAAGCCCTATCGGAATAGTTTGGGTCAATTGGGCCTAGTGTAGAGTGAACAGTAAGTCCATTTTTTGGCAGTTGTTCGATATTGAATGGGTACAGAAAGTAATAGGCAGCAAAGCCTATCCAACCTCCTGCTATTCAAATCCTTCCCAAAGACCCAACCCAAACAACTCTGCATGCCTCTGCTCTGCTCTCGTTCGCGAATGATTCACAATATATAACTTTATACTCCCTCTAGTCCTAAATATAAGATCTAGTTGATTTTTTTGAAAAATCCTAAAAAAAGCAAAATAAGTTAATTATAAATTGATTTACCTAATTTTTTCTCTTGCACTAGTTTATTTTACCTATAAGCTACTAATAGATAATCTAAAAAGATATCAAATATGTCATGATTTAATAACCTATTTTGTAATCTTAATCTCTAAAAAAAAGTCAATTAGATCTTATATTTAGGATCAGAGGTAATATTATTTAACATAAAGTTCAGTCAACTCATAAGTTAAATATATTATTTTGAAGTATTTGATATTGTGTTTGAATCTATTTTTTTACTATGATTACAGCTAAGGCAAACTAATTAGAATAGATATATTAACTTATTTTACTTTGTAATCCTCAAAAATAATGGCAACTAGCTTTTATATTACAGAGTTAATCAACCATTTTACACCAATCAAGGAAATAAAGCGGGGTCAATAATATAGGTAAAATTGACGTGATTTTCTAATTTTATCTTTATATTATTATCTATTATATACTCACAATCTTTCATCTTTACATTTACTATGACAGGGTAAATATGAAAATTAAACATTTCTTATTTTGATTTATATATGTTTCCTTTTATAATAGGGAAAAATCATGTTATATCTTTATAGTATGGGTTGGAGAGAGTAGTTATGGAGAAATTGCTTCAGAGATAAGCAATATCATGACCCAGAATTTGATAGTAGATCTCTTTAATCATACTAGGATTGAACAACTGAAAAGAAGTCTAGAGAAAATAATCGTTTACATTTCATCTTTGAAAGGAAAAGAAAGTAATCGATCTAACAATTAATTCCAGATTTAGATTAAACCGTATACGGATATATTTATAATTGGCAAAGTTTGAATTTGATCGATTTTGGATCATGGAAAATGGAAAGGCAAGAATCTAAGATATTTAATATTTTATATAAAACGGTCAAATTGCTCAAATAAGGTGAGCGTGCCGGAGTGGTTATCGGGCATGACTAGAAATCATGTGGGCTCTGCCCGCGCAGGTTCGAATCCTGCCGCTCACGCATTCTCATTTCACTTTTCAGTTTTCAAGAATATTGGTCAAACTTATCTCTTTTTTTTTTTTGGTTACAAGTTATAATAACTTATAATCTTGTTGTAATAAAAAAAAACTTATAATCTTGTTTTGTCCAAAAAATAAATTACTACTATATAGATTAAGGATATACGTATACCTATCATGTATCTAAATTCTAAATTGATGACTTGAACTCTTTTATTGTACTTGGATGATATTTATGTTTTAAAGCTAAATATTTGATATATGTGTGTGTAGGTACTCTTCATAGCTAGTTATCATATAAGACATATTTAGGAGATGTTGATTCCTATCAACATTCAGGACAAGTATTTCAACTTTTTATCATTTTTTCTCAAATTAAAGAGATTATTATATTGTTTTAGAAGAAATATGAAAAGTAGTTAATTTAATCAAGTTAAATAAACGCGTCATACATTAGGAATAAAAAAAGAGTATCTGTTATTTAGCAACATAAAAATACCGTTGTTACGAAGAAAACCAACAAAAATACTCATATCAAACTGCATCGACGTGAATACATCGCCCACAATCTCCAACTTAAAAGAAGCCCTAATAAGAATGATGTGCAAGCTTATGATTGTCTGTGTAAGTTGTTTTAATTTGTCTTGTATATATTGTAGGACAAGCAAAATGTTACGCAAATTGACTTGCTAATCGCGGTATCAAAATAATTTTTGAAATAGAGTAAGCGGTAAAGAATATTAAATCTATATATGTAACAAAGGAACGTAACCACTAGAATCAACCATCTGGGGATCGTAAAAGTAAAAAAAACGAAAAAGACTTCTACAAGGAAGTGAAAAATACAGATGGTAATGATTCTATTCTTTCACGTAACTCTCCCATGTGCGCTATTTACCTAATTTATTCAACGCTATAAAATAATTAGCTTTAACCAAATAACTACTTGAAGCTGCCCCCAGTTATATATGTCAAAGAATTCCGTATGGACATTGGACAATGATCAAAGATCTATACCCCCATATGTAGAGATAGTAATTCAGCATATTTGACAAGCTAGCCCCTTTGGGCCTTGTTTTTTGGAGGGTCAGACTTTAATTTTAGATACTCCATAAGGGGATTTATGACCCTGCAGAGTCAAGGTTTTAAATGGTCAGCTTGTTAAGCCCATAATCATATACTTTTTCAAAAAATAAAAACTGCAAAATATTATTAATTAAAGGTAAAAACCATTATGGAGTAACTTTATAGTTGATGATGGCTACAAATGGTTGTATAGTTTATTTTGTGTGACTTATTTTAAAATATGGGCAATATTTATCATTGCTTGATGATTTAACAGTGTTTATTCTTGTTAGTATCTGTATTATAACTTAAAATTAATATTTATATTGATAATATAATGATTTTATTACTTTAATTATTTAATTATTTTTCTATGAAAAATAATTAACAATATTACAATAGTGTATAAGCGTTGGGCAACCCGGCCCTGAGCCCTACCATTCAAGGGTTGAGCTTTGAAAGAAGGGATATTTTCATTATCAAGGCTTTTAATTTCAAGCCATCCAATTTGCAGTTCTACTCATATACACAATGATTTGTGTCATTGTGTGTTTCACTGACTTCCAAAAAAAACCCCTTGTATATCAAAAGCTGTGTTGGCTTTACTATTACATAATTAATTAAATCTACCAAGTATCTCACAAGATTGAGATATCACATTGATCAATTTCAATGAAACTATAAGAGCTTATGTATATATAATTGTATACGTACCTTGTGGTCCTACACCCTTAGCTTCTTCACTTATAATAATGCCTTCATTTACGTCATTTGTTCTTTAATTTTATGTGCATCTTGATACCACTATATTCAATGCAACAAATTTTGATAAACATGAATTACCACTATATATTCATCATACAAACTCATGATATCATGCAAATAAAAATAATCAAATACTTTGTGTAAAAATGAAATAATCGGATACATCAATTAACACTTACGTATATTATGTGAGAACAATCAAACTTCTTTATGCATGTTATTTATTGGAATCCTTTGACAAGAATTTGTGCCCTATATATTCTCTTTCTGAATTTTTCAAATGTTAGTTTACTGAGAATTCCATAACCATTTTTCATTATATCTACACAGTAACTACAATAAATCCACCAATATATTAGTAGCTAACTTAGTAAGTAAGAATATATAACTTGCATAAATTCTACACAATGATTTCAATCCAACCACCAATTATGTTCTCTCACTAGTCCATATATTAAATAGGAGCATTCTGATATCATTGAATCGATAAAAAATAATCATTATTCCCCATATTCTAATTTCCTATAATTTATTTCATATACAATCTTTCTGAATATCGCAATTGAAAAAGGCATTCGTGGAAAAGAAAAATCATACTGATGACTTTTTGCGTGAGCCTTCTAATTCGGACCACACATCTTCTAGAAATGGTCTTATAGTATGGTCATCAAGACTAAAAAAACTACATAAATGGATTATTTGATCTTGTATGCAGATATTCTATCATCCAAAAGACATATAATCAGATTCTGTTCAAATCGCACAATTCAACTCGCATCAAATGTTGCATGATGAGTTGAATATAAAGTTCCACATTCATCAATGAGGATGCCTCTTCTAAATCACATCTTTTCGGAGCTACACTGCAAAAACATGGAACTTTTGACAGAATTTTCCTTTCTACAGATCATCCATTGGTGATTCAATTTTCTGACGGAATTTCCGACTGAAACAATTCCATGGCTAATTTTGCAGTTACTAGTTGATTTAATGAAAAAAATTCGATTCCATTAATTAGTAATTTAGTTCTGTAGCTAAATTAGGGTGGATAATCACAGACTACTTATCGTGTACCCATGGAGTTTTCAAGAGTAGATTTATTAAGGCACGTGCTGCTACCTTAATAACTTGAACTATGAAGGCTCTGTTATATAATATATTATTGGCAAACTATTGTACTTATAATATTCAAAATTTCACTATTATGATTATATTTGATATTATATAGAGTAGTATATACTACATTATATTGAAGTTAAAATATTATGAAATATTGTCAATTATTAGTATATAATTTATATATTAATAATTATTTTATTTTAATAATCTCATTATATTCATATACTTTACAAGAAATTCCATATTTCAATTTTATATTTATAATTATATTATTTTTTGAATTAATTTTATTATATGAAATTTTAAAATTTATTTTATTATATATTTTTTCAAATTATTATTTTCATTTTTACTAATATTTATTAATAAAAAATATATTATTTAATAAAAGTTGAAGTTAGATTTGTAATAAATTGATATGTACATGTATTAATTTATATTGATATTTATAACATATTATTTATTTATATAATATTTTGAAAATAAACTAAAATAATATTCTATTTAAAAATTTTGTAATTACTAAATTAGCCCAGAAAAGTTTCCGTTTATAATTCTTTAGGACACTTTTCTAACTAAATTTCTCTAGAAAATTATAAAATAAAATTTATTGCATACGAAATTCCGTCAGTAATTTCGTTTTCCCCCTCAAATAAAGCATTTAATGAAAAATTGGCTTAAATAGAAGCTTCTCATGACTTGTAAGCAACAAATTAAATGCAGGAAGTGATCATTCAAAATAGAAATGCCATTCACATTCCTTTATAGATACGATGTATGACATTTAATTTTTAGCGTTGAAAACCTTGACTTCAAGAGTAAGGAAAGTCAGTCATAAATAAATGCCGATGAATGTCTTTGTATTCCATTTGGTTTTTTCCAGCTTCTAATTCCTTGACGTGCTCAGGTAGCTTGAATTTGGTGTAAGCTCTTTATTTTGTCCATTATTTCCCATGTTTTTTGTGTGCTCTATAATTTTAAATAAGAATTAGATATGAATAAGTTAATACTCTCTCCACATTTTATAATATAAGAGCTTAGCCGCATAAACACTTTTAAAAGAGATTAAATATCATATTTCAACAATGAACAATTAACGAAAAAGAGGTTAAATATCATATTTCAACAATGAACAATTAACGAAGTTAAATTTTACAACAAAATAAATAAATTGTCTCATTTTTGCAAATGATCATTTAAAAAAGTACTATTTGATTAGTCAATACTATCAATTGGCCCATAACTGTGATGAAGCAACACAAAATTTTAAACGGAGTTAAATATCATTTAAAAGTATTGGCCAATTATAGACTTTGTTATAGTTCATTGATCAAAATGAGATAATTTATTTTTCATTGTAAAATTTTATACTTCGTTAATTGTTCATTGTGAGTATGATATTTAAACCTTTAAAACATATAAAATTTAGTAAGGCATCTAAAATTAATTCAATTTTTCCAATTTTAACCTTACTATATTTATTATGATATTATATTACTATTAAGAAAGAGAAATATATAAAAATTAATAAATAGAAAAGTGGTTTAGAGGTAAAGTGAGAAAAACATATCAAATGATGAGAGAATTTAAAGTGAGCTCTTATATTTTATTTGGACTAAAACCAAAATTTTGGACTCCTATATTATGGGACGGATGGAACACTATATGGTACACACTCTGTTCCTAAAAATGAGAGTTAATTGACTTTTTAGAGAATTATAAGAAAGTGAAATGAACCACTTAAGTATAATATACTTTGTAATTATTAGCGCATATATATATAAGAGAGGTAGACTTGACTCAACAGTAAGTTCATTTGTTGTGGGATCTAACGTTGTGAGTTCGAATTGGCCACTTTGCAAAAAACAAGAGTTAGACTGTCACGTATATTCCCTTCCCCAGCACTCTCACTAAGTGGGGACTAGAACTGAGTTGACTCTTTCTTTTTTATATTGTTAGATCATATGTTAGTTTATAAGTCAATTAAATTATTTTAGAGAAAATTTAGGAAAATCAATTTTAATTACCTTACACTACAAAAAAAGGGCAGATCTGCGGCGGGTATTTTTCCAGCGTAGGGGCGGTTCTGACCGCCCCCATGTCGCTCCGGCGGTCAAATTTACCGCCGGCGATTTTAACGTGGCAACGCTGCGTGGGGGCGGAAAGATTTACGCTGTAGCTCCTTGACCAACCGCCCCTACGCGTTGGGGCGGTCGACCGCCCCAACGCGAATAAAAAATTTTTTTAAAAAAAAGGCATGGGGGCGGTTACGACCGCCGCCATGCGATTTTTTTTTTTAAAAAAATCAAATAGTGCCGGCGTATCGAACCGCCGACATGCTGTTATATTTACTAAAAAAAAATTGCTTCATGCGAACAATTTGATGAAAATGACTTAAATTGAAGACCGAAAAAGGAATAAAAACAAGAAAAAAAAACAAAACAAATGCAGCAAAAATTAATTTTATTGTAATATATATGAAATAAATATATACTAAACCATCAAGCACAAAAAGATCATATCCAAAATCCATAGATATATTACGAAAACAAAATAATAAGAAATAAAAACAATCAGATATAATAAAATAAAAAAGAAAAAATAAACAATACCTATACCAAAAGCAAGACAAACTTTTAGACATCATGTGTGCACCAACAATGAAAACAACAAGAAACACAAAAGGGAGAAAGTGAGAAAGAAGAGATTGGCGCGGTAGAAATGGAGGGGGGAGGTTATTTATAGGGAGAGATAGCAACGTGGGGGCGGGCGACCGCCCCCCACGCGACAGTAAATGCACACAAATCTCTGTGCACCTTGGGGGCGGTTGCTCGCCTCAACGTGATTTTCTTTTATTTTTTAAATTTTTTTATTCGCGTTGGAGCGGTCGACCGCCCCCAAGCGACATGAAATGTGCACAAATCTCTGTGCGCCGTGGGGGCGGGTGACCGCCCCAACGTGATTTTATTTTTTTTTTAAATTTTTTATTCGCTTGGGGGCGGTCGACCGCCCCCACGTGACATGAAATGCGCACAAATCTCTGTGCGCCGTGGGGGCGGGTAACCGCCCCAACGTGATTTTATTTTTTTTTAAAAATTTTTTCATTCGCGTTGGGGCGGTCGACCGCCCCCACGCGAAATAAAATGCGCACAAATCTCTGTGCGCCGTGGGGGCGGGTGACCGCCCCAACGTGATTTTATTTTTTTTTAAAATTTTTTTATTCGCGTTGGGGCGGTCGACCGCCCCCAAGCGACATTGCCGTGGGGGCGGGTGACCGCCCCAACGTGATTTTATGTTTTTTTTAAAAGTGTTTTATTCGCGTTGGGGCGGTTGCGACCGCCCCAACGCACCGTGCCAATGAAATTTTTTTTTAAGTTTTTTTTTTATGCTGCGTTGGGGCGGGTATTCTTTTTGTGACCGCAGCAACGAATGCACCACAAAAAAAAAAAATTTCCCCTCGCAACTCGCCCTCGGATGGCTTAGACCGCCGGAACGCGTTTTCGTGGGGGCGGTTTTTGGTGAACCGCCGGGACGCGTGCGCGGCTAATCTCCACTTCTTTTGTAGTGTTATTTAACTTTCATAGAATTCTTTACAAAAGAGCACTAATTCTTCTATTTAGGAACTGATGGAGAAAATTGATTGTAGGTATAATAATCTAGTCACACCCCACTAGAAGGAAGAAAACTTTTCGCGCTACTTTATGTCCTAATATCAGGGATTATCTCCAATCCCATAATCATTTGTTAGATATAGCTATTACATTAGATTACAAATATTAGTCAAATTATTTGACATAACATGTTTTTCTGAAAATAGCTCAATAGCTCACGTCCCCTCTTTTACTTGGTCATTGTTATGTAAACTACTTGAAAATTTAATTTAATGACAATTTGAATTGCCATTTGCAGCTCCCTCAATGGTTAGAGTGGCATACTCTTCTTGTTTTTTTAGAGCTACTCATATTTCACGTCAAAAATAATTTGTGGCTTGATGACAACGTTATTCAACAGAATTTGTCTCCTTGATGCGTGAGTAGGAATCGGGGAATAATGTTTATTATTTTTCTCTTGTTTAATATATCATGCAGTTTGGCGAAGAAAAATATTATCATACGAGGCTAGAATATTTGAAGTTGATTATTCGATTAATTAATGTCTTTTTAAGTGTGTTACACTCTTTTAATTTATTGCTTAAACGCAAAATAGAAACTATTTGTTGAAAGTCGGTACGTAACTATCTTTCAAAGATTCTATTGTACTTCCTTGTTTCTTAATATAACACATCTATTTGGTTTTTCTGAAATTGTGTGAAAATTAAATTAGTTGCTTATAAATTGATTCATTATAAGTATTTCAAAAAACTAGTTTATATTTATATGTTAAAACATATTATAATACTACATAAAATATATTATGATTGAATGGTTGAACTAGCTTCCTTCATCTTAATAATAAAGATTAACTAAATTTTATATGAAAGAACTCGAAGAAGTGAATTATTAATTATTAAAAAGGAAATTCAAAAAAATGATAAATGATTAGTATCTTTTTGGTATTACTTTTACTGATCGTATCTATTTTATTTGATGGCATATACGTATCTTGTTATTTTAAATAAAATAATGAACATCACTTCATCCAAACTGAGATTACCCTTCAACTTTTTGGTTGATTTGGATTCTTCACACACTAGTTTCAAGTTGAAATGGATTAGTTAATTAATTTATATCATTGGCTAGCAACGAACCAGTAGCCATGGTTCATCATTGTGGTTGCTACTCTTTTTTTGATAACATGGTTGCTACTTTTATCTGTACTCCCACGCATATTGATTATGAAATGAACATGAATAGTTTTCAAAACTCTCTGTACGGAGTATATAAAATAATTGAAAAGAATTGGGGTTATAAACGATTTTTGAAAGGAAAAGCTTATTTAAGTTTTTCTCAGCGTAAATACAAACCCGGCCCTAATTCACCGCATTATGAGAGATTAAACTATTTCACTCAAATCTCATTTGTTTTCTACTCTTAGTGCTATTCACTTAACTTGACAAAGAATATTGATAAATAATGACTCTATATGATGATAAAACAAAGTTACATATTAATTCTGCAACGTAGTACTCCCTTCGATCCTAAATATAAGACCTAATTGTCTTTTTCTGGAAAATCCTTAAAAAGAAAAATAAGTTAATTATAAATTGATTTACTTGACTTTTCCCTTAAACTAGTTTATTTTACCTATAAACTAATGGATAATCTAAAAATATATCAAATATGTCATCATTTAATAACCTATTTCACAACCTTAATCTCTCCAAAAAAGTCAATTATGTCCTATATTTAGGACCGGAGGTAGTATATTTTATGTCTTTAAATTTTTTTGTTTTATCACCAACAACAACAGTTTAATTAAGGCTAAAGTACACGTTTGGTCCCTTATGTTTGCATCGAGTTTCAATATAGTCCTTTATGTTTGAAAAGTACACTTTTAGTCCTTTTTTGTTAACACCGTTAGTTTAACTTAACGGAAAATGCTAATTTAACAATTTTAAATGGTTATTAAATACTGAAAAAATGTTCAGATTAAAATATTTGAGTGTAAATATTCTTATATTTTCAAAATTTAACATTTTTTGTCCAATTTCATTATAAAATAATCATTTAAAATTTTCAAGTTAACATTTTCCGTTAAATTAAACTAACGGTGTTAACAAAAAAGGACTAAAAGTGTACTTTCCAAACATAAAAAATTAAATTGAAACTTGATGCAAATATAGGGACCAAACGTATACTTTAGCCTTTAAATAATGAACTAATCTCATTAAATAAAGGTTTGCGTAGAATTTGTGTGTTTGTGTGTGTGAGGCGTGGCCAGTTGTTGGGTTCTAAGTTGAGACCGCTAGTAGTGCCACATTACCTCCTCTTTCCATATTCTTGCTTGGTGGTCCCCGCATGGCCCCTTTCATCATTAGCCATCTAATCTTTGCTTACCCATCATCTTTATTTATCATGTCACTAATTAATGCAACCACACAAATTTTACAATTAAACGTTGCCGACTAGTATTATCAAAGTCATGAAACCAATGGGTAGTTGGTTGAGCTGGTAAGTGGGCTGCAACCCCCATAAGGATGAAAACGAGTGTTCGATTCCCGGGAAGCGCTCTCATTGGTAGAGGGGACAACCTTGCCTATGCGGGCAACACTCATACCCCTCGAGTCCGGATTAAACACGGCGGTGATTAACCAAAAAAAAAGTCATGAGTAAACAAATTTATTTCAAAAATATAAATTTGCATTCTAAATTTGAATTGTATAGTACTACAACATTATTCACAATAAAAAAATTTTCTAAAATCAATAATTAAAATTAATGATATTACTAATTTAAAAGAATAACACAAGTTTATCAATAAGTTGACATCATTGTATAATAAATGAAAAAAAAGTCTGGTTAATTAACTCACAAGTTCAACTAAACCTATACCTAATATAGGTTTAAGAACAAAACTGACCCAATTGTATAGGTTAAAAAATAAATTATTCGAGTTTAATAGCTTCAATAATAATGATGCCCAAGCCCATAACAAATATATGTTCAACGTGCTCCCCCGTCTCACAATATAAGGTGTTGTTTTATGAGATGTTCGATCTATTTCATAATACTATAAGTTAATGTTTTTTTTTGTGTAACCATTTAATGTTTTCCAAGTTTTGTACTTTGTTGACAATAGTATCTCTCATGTTCCTATATGCACACTCTCTTCATTTTCTCATTAATTATCATGACACTTACCCTCCTCATAAATAAGAATAAAGTTAGAAAAAAATATGTTCCATATATATTTATTGTTTTCAACAACTTTTAACAATTTTCTAGGATATAAAGGTTTGGTAAATACTCCTTCCGGTCCCTAATGTAAGAGCTAGCCGCCAAAAAAACGTTTCTTAAGAAAACATGTGAATATTAGTTGGATGTCTGAAGTTAATGCTTCTTTTCCAAAATTGTCCATATTTATTATGATACTTTCAAGAGAGAGAAATACATAAACATTAATAAATATGAAAGAGAGTTAGGGGTAAAGTAGGAAAAAATGCATTAAATGAGGAGAGAATGTGGGGTGAGCTCTTACATTAGGGATCAAAACCATTCAAATTTTGGGCTCTTACATTAGAGACCGGAGGGAGTATTACCTTATATTTTGGGACGGAGGAAATATATAGTTTCAAAAGGAAATAAATTATTGATACATTGACCGAGTATAATTACAAATAATATATCGTACTTATCTTACCATAAATGAATAAATATCTAAATCCGAATGTCGCATAGCACTTCTTGTCAATTGTCATTGTCCAATTAAGATCGTTCTGTGGCCAATTGTTAATGAACCCTGTTAGCATCCTTATCTAGAACACATTAATGGCTCTTCCCTTGTCATTCACATTGAAATCCCTGTTATTTGACAATTGAGATGCTTTTAATTTTAAAATTACTGATTATTATAATTTTCTTACCTAAAAAAGCAATATTTGAAGCATATACAATATGTGATTACTTTTTTGGTAATCTAGCATCTATTGATAATATATCAATGCGGACTTAATGGATAGAAGTATTGCCCACATAGGTAAGTCTGTTTCTTCTCCTAATGAGAGCATTTCTTAGGATTCGAACACATGTTGTCATTTTTAATTACAGGTTGAAGTTCACTTATTAGTTTAAACAACCACATGTTCATTATGTGATTACTTTTCTATGAGCCCCATTTGAGAAATATCCTTTTTCAATAGAGTCTATTTTTCAGTAAAAAAAAACAAGAGCCTACTTAGAGTTGTCTGAAGATTTATAATGTTTTTAAATATATTTTATTAAATATGCTATAGATAATAAAACAGCATATTTTTTTAAAAAAATTAGCTTTTTATTAATAAATGGAAGAATTAGTAAGGATAATTTTTATTGCATTAACTACTTTCTTCATCTTATGAATATCCAGGTGGGGTCTTATAAAATGTTGGATGAAGTGCTGTCATCATGAGATAGAGAAAATTGATTATAAATTAGTTAACTATTAAAACATTTTGCAATTTTTTAAAATCACCATCAAATCTGAATCACTCATATTTTATAACTAGGTAACTATTAAATTTGAACATTTTTGGGCCAATTATATTACATGTAATTCTCTTTATAGGTATTCTTAATTTATATAGATTTAGAAGATCTGTTGTCAAAAGTATACACAAAAGAAGAAGATCTGTTGGCAAAAACAAATTGGAAGATCATGAATTATGATCCATGTATATCTTTAGATTGCTGTGAACTTCAGCCCATATCAAAACTTTTGTAGTAAAAATTAATGCTTAAAATTTTAAGAAATCTCTTTCCACTAAAAACAAGCCGGTTAACCACCAAACGATTAATTAGATCTACTAGTTGAGATTGTTCTAACTTAACCAATGGTTTCAAGTTCAAGCCCTAGGTATGTAGCCACGATAATTACTTAGATAACAAAGTTCTCCCATTATAGTCATACATTTCCGCAAATAGGTTAGTCAGTTCTAATAGCGCCGGATACATACGAATAAATAAAAAAAGCTGGTTATGATTTTCTCCTATATGTTGCTCTAGCCACCAAAGCAAATTCTTTATAGTCATTATTTGGCCAACTTATAGTTGTTTGAGTAGTTTTCGTTTTTGTGGCAAATGTAATATAGGATATATAATCTGAAGAAAAATGTTAAAAAAAACAAGAAAGGTGGTCCCACGAGATGAAAAGATAAGGTCAATGACTCAAATAAGATGAGATCCCCTATGCACTCGTTTTTCCTTTGGCTGTTGAAAGGCACACTGCTTGGACCATAGAAGTATCAACTCACAAGTGACAAGCATCCAAAAAGGGAAACTCCAGATTTAGATTCAAACCCAGAGCCTTTCCCCTTCCTTCTCCATTATTACACTTCTATTTTTAGAGTTAATATTCGTTTTAATCAATAAACAGTTAATAAAATATCAATTTGGCCAAAGAAGACATCATTTTAGCTAATAAACAATGATAACTACCATGTATGAAGCTTACAAAAACACAAACACGTAACTATAGTGTTATCTTTTTTTTTTATCAAAATAACTACAGTTTTATTTTTTTAACACATTTTTTGAACTAAACACAACAACAAAACCAACTAATGCGGTTGACATGTTTTGGTGGTTTTTTGAACGGCCGAGATCTTTGTGACTTCAATGTGGTTCGCTGTGTGTGTGATTTGAAAAGTGACTCTGAGGGTAATTTTGAGTTTTTATCATATTTTTTTGTTTAAGTTTAGGTTCAAGCCACGTCTCTAGGAGCCTTATTATGGGCGTGACTGGCGATGCTTTGATTGGACCAATAATGAGATTAATTTCGTTTTACATCTTGATAGGAACTTATGATACCTTTCTCAATGGAACCATCTGGAGTCGTTCTGTGCGATGACATTATTGTCTTGTGTTCTTTTTTAACATGACCTTTTTTCGTTTTGGTTATTAATTAATTTGTTGAAGTCGATGAGGGTCAAGTCTTATTTGGAATTGTTGGTTAAAAATTCGTATTATTTACATTGACGTGAATTTTTTTGGCTAACTAAGGTTTCACACTTTAATCATATTTGTTGGCCATATAAATTCTAAGAAAGAATCATGTTATTAAGGGTCTAGATTTCTGATAAGTCTTGTATGAATGGCTAGGTGTGTGGGGGCAGAAGATGAGATGGGGAGAAAAAGAGAAAAACATGTCTTTTGTTTTTTTAATTACAAGGACAGTAAAAATGTAATTGAGTTTCATTTCAGCATTAAATAATGAAAAGTTTCAAAAAAGCTATTAAAATAATGCATTTTCAGATTACTCCATTTGGCGGTCAACATGTTCACATAGCAACAAAACTGACGTTGTCAATAGGTAACGAAAGATATTGTCTAAATTGAGACTTTTTATTGTTCACATGTCAATAAGATATCATTTATTATTGTTAGTTGACCAAATAAACTCTTTGTTAAGTGTTTATTGATCAGATGAATATTAACCCTATTGTTTAACTTTTTTGACTCTTTGCATTATTGTTTCAAATATGCGGGTGATATTTTAAGGAAACATTAATTAGATCATTGTACCTCAATTTCTAATCAGTTATAGACAATCATTCTTAAGAGTCAACGTTAGTGATTTTAATTTGTAGAAATTTATAAACTTTAACATTCATGCATTTCTTAAGATAGTTTAAAGCTATAAATTAAAGTTTTATAGAATCAAACAATAAGGGCTCTGTTTTAATAAAATAAACCGAGGGAGAAATGATTTAAAATCGAGAAAGATAATGAGCATTGGGGATTAATTTTTTCTATTTTTCTATTTTTAGATTTTGGTCGCATTATCAATTAAATAAGAGAAAAAAGACCAATAAAGGCTATTGAATTTCACTTTGAACAAATTGGGGAGACTAAATTTTACAAAGGACCAATTAGGACAATGTCCTATTTTGTCCAACCAAAATTAAACCGAAATGACTGAAATATCCTTGCTTCAAATTCCTTTTTTTTTTACAAATGGCCCACCCACTATTAACGTGCTATTCCATTATGACATTTTGGGATTCCTTTATACAATTCTCGTAATTAATAAAAGTTGGTAAATTTGGGAAGTTGATAAATTGATAGAGACTTATTGGTAATCCCTTATGGAAATTTGGCAATCATTTATACAATTTTTGATAAAATATTAAGAAATAGTGCAAGACATTAATTGTATGTATAACGAAAAAAACGGTTGTGTTTGTGGTTAGCTTACCATCAACCCTAAAAGTGTGTTTGGTTCGATTGCATTCCACATATGTAATGGTAATGCATTACCATTTTGTCATCATTTTGTCATGTTTGATTGGGTTTAATGATGATAAAGAAGATTTATTTTCCAACATTTTGTCATTTTGCAAAATCATAAGTCGATTTAAATCTTCTACATTTTATGGCCTTGTAAAGGTAACAAAAATTGGAGTTAATTTACATCGAGTTACATGTATAGCCTTGTAATAACTCAATGACATCAAGCGCTTAGTTATGAAGTAGTATAACAACAACAACAACAATAAGTTTTCATTCTATCTATGTGAGGTCAACTACATCAATCAGACAAACGTCATTGTACTCTATTAGTAGTCACATGTTTGATGATAAATGATTGACCAAATGATTTTATTGAATAATTTCACTAAGAGTTCTCTTCAATCTTCTTCTCCTTCTTTTGAGAGGTCTCCAAACCATGTTGATCAATTATCATCACTAGCGCCTTAGGCAATGATGTAGCAGCTCTCACTCACTTAAGCCGGTCAATCATTTCATACATATTTTTTTATCAGACAATCATTTCATAAATATATGATCATATAATAAAACAAGACCAGATAATATAAGAGAATCTAGAAAACAAATTAAAAGCATAACCAACAAGGGTTAAATTGATACAATGGGTTAGTCCATAACAATGTGCCAAATCAAAGTTTGGATCCACTGGTTGAGATGTACATATTTAGTATCAGACCAATATCTCAAGTAAGATCATCCCTCTAAATCTTATACAATGAGTTATTTCAAAACAAATGTACCAAATCAAAGCTCAGATTCAGCTGATTAAGGTGTACACATTTAGTAGGCTCCTCTCGTAGTCTCGTTCATGTATAGAAGATTTAGTTGACTTTTTTGGAGAATCTTACGAAAACTAAATAGGTTATATATAAATTGATTTTTCCTAATTTTCCCTCTAAACTAGTTTATTTGAATTATACGCTACTCCTTCCGTTCCTAAATACTCTTATAAGATCACTTTAGCTAATTTGGGGAGATTAAAGAAGACATTTAAATTACATGATCTTCCCAAAATACCCCACACTTCACAATTACCCCCAAAAAGTGGGAGAGATATAAAAAGAGTATAGGAGTAATTTTGACAAAACTTGAGAAAAAATAGAAAGTGGTATTATATTTATGAACTTATCCACATTTTCAAAGTGATATATTTAGGAACGAGGGAGTATTATATAACCTGATAATATACAAAATATATTACTCAGTGATTAACTCTGTTTGAATAACTTCTCTTAAAATGTCAAATAACTCTCATATTTAAGAACTGATAGAGTATAAAAAAGGAAGCATAGTAGAAATTTTGAAAGAAAAAAAAGAATAAATAAGAGATGGAGTCCCTTATCCAGTAGGCCCTCGTGGAGGTGAAAAGGCAGGGATTTGTTTGAGGGTCCCACCTGAAGAGATACAGTCTAAGGGGACCCACGTGGCGCCAATCTGTTAAGGAAAGAAAGAAAGAAAGGAAGGAAGGAAGATATGAGAAACAGAAAACTGAAGGAACAGTCAAACCAAATTCGTTTTTTCATCGTCTTCGTGTCTCTCACATGAGAAGACTCGTTGGTCAAGAGGGAGAAAGAAACTCTTTCCTTAACAAAACCCCATGAATTAATTTCAGTTAAGAATTAAAATAATAATGAAATTATTTAATCAAATTTCAAACTTTACCATTTCCATCTTTTTCTACCTTATAAATGGAATGGCCATGAACGAGGACAGTTTCATTGCAGCCATTCAAACATAACTCTCTTTCTCTCTCGTGAGTTACTTCCCTTTCACGTGCTTTCCCTTTTCTTCTTCTTCTACTTGTTCGTTTCACATGAAGAACAATTATTTTAATTGGTTTTTGTTTTTTAATTTTCTCAGGCGGTGATTCATGTTTCCTTATGTGAGCGTCTTTTTTTCTATAAAGCTCACTCTTTTCTCTTGAGGGCTCATTCATTTCAGAGATTTCATTTGATTTTATTCTTGAGATTCTCCAAAGAGAAAAATGGAAGAGAAACAGAAAATGGGTTCTTCTTCTTCTTATTCCTCTGCTTCTTCTTTTTCTTCTTCTTCCTCACTCACTTCTGAACTCTTTGGCTATGATAAGGATCCTTTCTATTCTTCATCTTCAGCTATTTTTGGGCACTATTTTCCTCCTCCCTCAAAGGTAAATATTTTTTAACTTTTTAGCTTCTCCTTTATTTTTGGTTAATGAGCATTTGTCGAAGATATTATTAAATAATAGAATTTAGCTTGTTTTGGATGTGTATTTTTGTTTTGGATTTAAATCTTTGGTTGAATCTTTCTGAGATTTTTTTTGGTGGTGTTTGTGATGATTCAGGTATCAGGGGAGGAATCTCTGCCTTCTGACTCGAAGGGGAAAACTCCTAAAGAAACTCAAGGTAGTTCACTTTGAATTCATGATTTCTCACTGATTTTGTTTGTTGGGTATGAATATTATTGATGAAATCGTATGTTACGTTTGTTCTTGCTCATTCCTATTTGCCTCTGTTTTCTCACCCTGCTTCTATCTTTATATTGTTTAACATTTTTATGTAAGGCTTTTTTCTATTAAAAAGTATGAAATTTCTCACATTTTTAACTTTGCAGCAACAAATTATTGACTTATTTATCCTTATATTTAAAGTAATTTGGGAGTGTTCCTTATTGGTTTAAATCCCTCCCTTCCTCTGTTTTCCCCTGCTTGTATATTTATATTTGTGTGATAGAGCCAATGACCACTCCACCTAATGGGATAAAGATTTTTTTTTGTTGTTGTTACATATTTGTATGTTGGGTATTATTGATCAAATCATATATATTAGTTTTGGCTCATTTCTTTTTGCCTCTGTTTTTTCCCCTGCTTGTATCCTTATATTTGTTTAACATTCTTATGGAAGGCTATTTTCTTTTTGGAAGTATGAGATTTCTCTCACGTTTTTAACTATGAAGCAACTAAATCGTGACTCATATATCAAATATTTATAGTATTTTTGGAGTGTTCCTTATTGGTCAAAATTCCTCTTTGTTCTGTTTTCCCATGCTTGTATCTTTATATTTGTGAGATGGATCACAGTGACATCCTCAGATTCATGTAGCCGACCCCACCTAATGATATAAGACTTTGTTGTTGTTTTATGCTTATATTTGTTTAGCATTACTATGAAAGTCTTTCTTCTATTTGCAATTGAGACTTCTCACATTTCATTTTTGAAGCAACAAATCTTGACTGATAAATGCAATTTTAAGATTAATTTGGGAGTTTTTCTCATTGGATATTTTCTTTTTACAGATGAAGGTGAAACTCAGAACAAAAAAGTAACTAAGGATAGTTCCTTCTATTATGATCAAAGAGTTTATCCTTGTCACCTTGGTTCTTCTATCTTTTATGGAGGCCAGGATGTCGATTATCGTCCTCAAAACACTGAAAATGCTGAATTCAACTCTTTGGCAAGTGTACTCTTTTACTCGCTTCCTTTTCATATGTTTTATGAAATCATTTTATAGTATCTCCCTTTAGCACAATTATTGTCTCCACTAATTGATGACAATTTTTTATGTAAGTTTGATGGCTTCAAGTAAATAAGCTTGCAGGCTCTTAGGTTGTAATACCATTCTGACTGAGCGCTGTATAGAGTTCAACTCAAATGAAGCTATTGCAAATAAACAGCTATTCTTTTATATTTGGTTGATATATAAATATATTTTTATGTATAAATATATTGGCTTCAATTTTACATCCCTAATATAGTATTTATTGTGTTTTTACAGAACAAGAAAGGTGGTGGTGAAGATGATACAGAGATCGCTTCAAGGGGGAACTGGTGGCAAGGTATATACTTATCTACTAGATAAGTGGTCCTTTCTTTTGGACATGCTTTCCTTTTTGATTTTATCACTCTCCATTCCTTCCCTTTGTGTGTATGTGTGATTCTTCTCATTTCTTGTAACTTTCTGTCTGCAGGATCTCTCTATTACTAAGATCATGCTTGCCAATAAATAACATTCAACAGCTTATCATAAAGGTAAATTTGAATTTGTGAAATACTACTATTTTTTTTAAATTCTTTTTGTTTACATCATATCACTGAATTATCTTCCTTTAAGTTTGCATACGATCTTAACCTTTTCCATTAGAAACATGTTTCTAGATATTTGTGTGTGTGTGTTCTGTAATCATGGTCAGAATTTGATTTGTGTGTTTATTATTTGTCAATTCTATGATTTGCAGGAAAATAGGTGAAGGTAGATGGACTAGAAGTTAGTGTTATATTTGTTGAATGGAGAGAGTCATAGAACAGGAAGGATGAAGCTGATGATGGCTATTGGCTTTGTTATAGCTTTACATATTGTGATGAAAAATTCACATTACTTTCTGCTTTACTGCAACAAACTTTGTACTTTGTTGTAAAGCTTTTAAATGTTTTATTGATTATGCGAACTTCATGTAATATCAGCTTCTGATCTTTTATAGCTAAGACTTCGTACATGCTTTAATTATATGAGTTATTCTCTTTACTGGTTTCCTGTTTGTTTTTTTGTTGTATTACTCTATGATGTGATAGTGAAATACAAATGGCAGAGGTCTTGTTAAAATGAATTGTACTTTTGTGTGGTTGAGAAGTTTAATGAATCTCCTTTTCTCTCTACCAATATATAGCTTTAATAGATTTTTGCTCTTTAAAGCTGTGTATAACGAGTGTTTCTTTGATAAATTTCCCTTTGAAAATCTGCACTACTGAAAAATTAACCATTTCGAAAATTTTTCAAAAATCTTTAACCTTTCTTGATGATTTAAGTCATTATTGCAGAGCATTGATTGCTGTTGATGTTGCAATGAAGGAAATTTGTTTTTTCCCTGTTTTTTAATAAAACAAATGTTAAACTAAGGCTGTCATATTTCTTACAGTGATCAGGATACTTCTGTTCCTCTCGTAAATCAACTTTATAGTTTACACTAAATAAATAATTTTGTCCCTAAACTATTATCTATCATACCTACTTATTCGAAGTTAAGTTGAGAAGCACATGTTGGTAGTATCCCAAAATAATTTTTTTGTTGATTTCTTTATCCATGCATAATTTTTTTTGTTGATTTCTTTATCCATGCTTGATTTACCCCTTCAGTCCTTTGCCTCATTTTCCCTTTCATTCCATATATTTCATAGTCAAGATCCAATATCTTCATTCATCCTTGGGAGGAAATAGATCCTCTTCTTTGACTATTCTCTCCTTTGCCTCATTTTATGTAATGGTCAAGATCAAATACTTCTATAAAAAAATAATATACTTATAATATTTTGTTGATTCATTTATACACCCTTAGTCTACTGAAAGGAGGAAACGGATCCTCTTCTTTTCCATTTATCTACTTTGCCTCACTTTCTCTTTCATTACATTGGATCTTTTATGTAATGGTCAAGATACAATACTTTTTATGAAACTAAATATATTTATTAGTAATATTTTGTCTATTCCCTTTATTCATCCTTGATCTACTGAGTACTAACTACCATATTTTGGAAACGGATCTTTCAATCCATTGGATCTTTTATTTAATGGTCGAAATCCAATATTTTCATTAAAGTAAATATATAATATTGTAAAATAAACCCGACAGGTTAACTTGAACGATAACTATTCTCATCTCTTAGGCAAGTAGTTAGAGGTTTGATCGTCAACTATTATGAATTGAGCAAATTCATTGACCAGTTATATGCTTCTATATGAGACTTCAAATCAGTGAATAGTTAGTCTCACTTGATACGTGGGTGAGGATACCATTAGGAAACAAAAAAATAATATTTTAAAATAATATAAATAAATCAAATCTATCAAAATTTGTTGTGAACTGCTCATAATAACTTAAGTGTTGTTGGCCAAAAAAAACTCAAGAGTTTTTTTTTTTTTTTTTAGACCACAACTCAAGAGTTATTATACTTATGTTCGTTTTATGGATAATTTATTTTGAACCATTTAATCATGTTCATCAAAAGGGCATTAGTGCAACCATGTAACCTGAAATTTATATGAAACTGTTCCAATCAATTTATTCCAGAAAGCAACGAAAAAATATAATAGGTAGTACAGTTCTTTAAGCTTCTCTGTACAGCAAAATATATAAGAAGACCAGAGACTGCCACGCAGTGCAGATAGTTAAAAAGGATAACCATTCAAGAGAAGTGTGTCCAATCATGAATAGTTAGTTATTGATTTGTCATTTTGTTAACGAACTTGTCCAATTCAGTTTTTCCTTATCCGAGTTTTCAGTGTCTCCCAATCACAACATGACAATATGTACTGTTTCGTGTCAATCCTTATCCTTCAGTTGTAGGACACTGACCATAGTCGGTTGTTGTGTCTTCTTGTTGAAAATGATGATCATTTTTGTTTTACACTTCTTGTCTTATTGAGTACTGTGTTAAAAGATTCCTGGTTCTTGGACAGAATTTACTTGCCACGTTTAGGTTTAGTAGCATAGTTACTACTCCTATTACATAAAATATTCCACTTTTCCTTACAAGTGTAATCATACTTTGTTTTGAGTCAGCTCATGGTCATCTAACCAATTCCTTTGGGGTCAGCTTTGAGTAAAAGAAAAAGAGAATCATTAGATTACATAACTCGAATTGATTACATAAGGATAGACACAAATGAGCTGCCAGCTCTTATTATTGACTATATTAGTTACAAGACAATAAAACATAGTTGTTATTATGAAAGTAATTGCCAGCAGCTATTAATAATGCCTCTAAAGCCCAGTCCTCCTTGTTCACTCTTCTTTCCACTTAAGGCAGAGTGTAAGCTGCAAAATTCAGAAACTTTATACTATTAGAAAACTAACATATGTTGCACATGGGTGTTGAAATGCATGACATGCACTTCATAAAAATATGTACAATGAACAATAATTATATAGTGATTGCACAACTCCAAAGCATTATGTTTATCATTTTATCATGATATGACCAACACGTTTAATAGGGGCAAAGTTGGATAATTCACATAATCGTTCCTACTTATGATGGGGGATAAAATATTTTTCACGAAGTGGACTTATAAATAGGAACAGAGTGGTAAGTACTTACGTCCACACTTATAACCAACAGGGCGGTTCACAAAGTTGCAGCGCTTGGGAATGGTAAGGGCTATTTGAGGATTGACTCCAGAGCTTTTGGCAGTGTCAGAGAGAAGAACAGCACATAGGCAATTTGGATTTTGACCAATTTTCTTGACCTGAGCACAGCAACTCTGAGGCACATTAGCCTTTTCATCTTGAGCTGCTGAAGCACAAGGAGCAAGTTTGAGAGCCTCATTATCTGGTGTGGTGCCCTTACCACATTCTCCTGCACCCTCAACCCTCTCAATCAATCCAACACTTCCTAACATTAGCACCACCCCAAGAACACACATGAACTTCAATGAAGCCTCCATTTTTCTGACACTTTTTTTAATATGTTAATGTTATCTCTTTGAGTGAACTTCTGCTACTTCTTCTTCACTATATCTTGGTGCAAGAATGTTTTGGCTTGATGGTGGTATTTATAGCCCAAATTGGACATAGAAAGTGCTTGGTCTAGAGGCCACCTAGTGTGGATTAATGGAGGTTGCACTATGAAGTGATGGGTTTTCTTATTGTACCACTTCACTTTGTTACTCAGATCTTTTTAAAATATGAACACAATGTTTGGTTTTTGGATTTTTTTTCTTATCAAAGTAGGTGAAATACTTGCCAAAGTGATTCTTTTTGAATTTGTGCCCTCCGCAAGTGTTCCCATTGCTAATCAATATGCTAACAACAGAGCCTGTTTTCTTGCCACCTCACTTTCCATTTCCCATCAAGGTAGTTTCTTTTCTTCTTCTTTTTGGCTGATGAAATGAGCAAATAAAAATTTGTTTTACACCTATGGAGAACAAATAGTTCATCCATCCGACCATTGTTCTAGATAATGTCACGAGTCCGGTGCGCAAGAGGAATGTTAATTTAAAACAATGATCTTTATGACTTTGAGTTTTCCTGTGTCTAACTTTTAAGATGTACACCTCTCTTAAACACCAAGTATTTCGTTAAATGTTATTGACTTATTGTTGAACATTTGCTACAAATCTACCATAGATTATTTGTTATTGTTGTTGTTTTTTCTAAGTCTATTAATTTAAAGAAGTAATTATCTCATTGTTTGTTATTTTGTTATTTGTTTTATTTATTAAATCTCATTTAATTCATGTGTATAAGCCTATAAAAGACCAATTTTTATCAGTAAAATTGAGTCAATATTATTATGGTTTCCCTATTCCTTTTCTCCCCGTAGTGCTTTCTCTGCACTCTGTAGATGAATACTCACTCTATCCTTAATATAAAATGAAAATAACCGTTTGGTATCATTGGAAAAAATGTTAAAAGTAATTAAAAACAATTAATGAGTGAAAATAACCTTTTGGTATCATTGAAAAAATGTTAAAAGTAATTAAAAACAATTAATGTGTTACAAATATATGTCCTTTTCCAACCAAGTATATAGAAACAAAAGTAAACTCATTGGCATAAATTTTGTGTGAAGTTTATTCGAAATTAGAACAAAGAGGAGTGTTTGTATTATAAAGTGAAGTGTACATATAACTTTATTATCAAGTGTATAGAAAGAAAAGTAAATTCATAGGCATAAATCATTATTTACATTTTTTGCCAGAATAATCATTATTTACATAAGCATTACCTATTCATGAGTCAATGTCAATATTAGGGAGAATACGAAACATGTAAATGAAACGGATGAGTTAATAAGTTGGTGTGTGAAAACATCAAACTATCTCATCAGGAAGCTAAGTGGACCTGTCGTACTCAGAATCTTCAGTCTATAAATATTGGACTATAAATTTCGAACCGTGTTTCAGTCTATAACTCTTTCTATTAAATACTGGTCATTTCTGATTTGATTTTTCAGTTTTTATGGCATGAAAGTGAAGGAAAGAGTTATCTGGATACATGAATAGCTACATAAGTAAACAAATACCACCTTTAGTACTTAACATATGAGTTAGATAACTAATTTAGGTACATTGAAGAAATGACTTTGTTAGTTATTTTACCAAATGAGTTTGTTTTCGTGAAACATCGTGGTTCATTCATCATGATTACTTTTTTATGGAAACCCATTAATGTGTATAATCATTACAAATATACTTTGGAGAAAATTATAATTTCGGGGAACAAGAGATGAAGTCATATATTTAGGACTCAAAACTAACATTTCAACTAGGTCTTATACTCTATTAGTTCTTAAATATAAGATTTCTTATATATTTTTCTTATATTTCCCCTAAATTATCTTTACAAATACCCCTCAATAATAAACAAACTAGAGTGAGGAAGTGTAGGAATAAAGGAATGTGTGTAGAAATGTTACTGTTTTTTGAAATAGATTATATTTGGAACAGATCGAGTATCAAGAAATGTAACTAGTATTAGATATCACCATAATAAGGTGTAATAAAATACTTGCGTACATTTTTTTACTATATCTGATATCAAAATTCACAATTTATGTTTAGCCTGCGTTTCGTATAGAGAGTATGATAAACACTTCTAGAGTTTGAAGTATTGATCTATTCATCATGGTCAAAAGAAGTATTGATATATTATTTTTTATGATTGCCAAAAATCTAAAACATTTTTTTATCAGAAAAATCTAAAACATTGAAACAACATAATTCTGGACTATCATAAATAATGATAACCCACTCTGGAAAAACTTGATATATTCATCAAAATTTTGTCAAATCTAAAATAATTCTCGAACCATTTCATTACTAGTAAAGGTGTAAATTTATTAATAGACAATTGCCATAAAATGTATAGCACAAAAGCGTTTCTTAGTGCTTAATTATGCATGAATAATTTAAATGGATGCAATTTTGATAATGCTGTCAAATTTGGACATTCATCATTACAATTTTGTTTACCTAAAATGTTAACTTCTAATGGTCAATATTAAAAAATTTGACAGTTTTGACATAATTGCACCCATTTATTGTTCATGTGTAATTAAGCATCAAGAAACACACTTTTATTATTAGATGCTCACATGGTAATTGTCTATTGCTATATTTGTAGACCCTTTTATTACATCATGATTTAAAAGAACATAGATTCGAAATTAAAAAACCCCACCTTGAGCACTTGTGGTCTTATCAGTCCCAAAAAAAAATGTGATTCAATTTTATTATGTTTGGTTGCTTCTTGATCAGAACATCTCTCTGTACTTAAACATGGATTGTGGGACAGAGAGAGACCTCTACTGTTTGTTATATCTGGTCGGTTTAGAAGATCCATTTTCTTTTCCAATTTCATGTATTGTGCTGAATATAATTTGTTCTTGGCAAAGGTGATGATTCCACATTTTGGCTTTAGTTTCATTCAATCACATCTTAGTTATACTAAGAACTATTAGTGTCACCTTCCAAAAAGAAAGCTCTTTACAGAATTCCAATTACGAGGTTTGTTGCTTAAGACAGTTGTAGCAAATCTCAACCAATTACCCGTTTTAGTTTTGTCCGACTTTGTTTGGGCCAAAAGCATACTGTTTATGTTGAAATTATTAGAGAAATGCAAACTACTACAGTATAAGTTTCTGTGTAATCTGATCTCAAGTAATTAGCATAATTGGAACTGGAATCATGACAATTAGCTCATTTCTTTTTATCATTTATGGTGGACTTTAATTATTTTTAGTAAAGAAAATAGAGAAGGAATTAAACAAATATATAAGGGTTGGACTATTGAAGACCAGAGTGTCATGATGTATTAATGCATTATAAAGGATGGACACAGAAGAGCTGCTAGATCTTATTAAAGTCACAGTAGAATACAACATAATTATCGTCACAGTTACAGCTAACAGCTATATGTCTTTAAGCCCATTCCTCCTTCATCTAACCTTCTCTCTCTCTCTCAAGGAAGAGTGTAAGCTGCAAAAATGAGCAATTTAATGTTAGAGATGAAAAAATAAGATTAACTGATACTAAGCAAGTAGCTTTCTGGTCAATGGTATATTAAGTTGAATTTTGGATTTAACCAATAAATTTATATTAGACTACACATATTAACATACATGTAGTGATAGAATATAATTAAAAATTAAATAAATAAGTGTATTTCACAAAAAAAATAGAGTTAATGAATGAGTCTTTTGGAGGTTTTCAATGTGAAATCAAGCACGCTACAAAAATGTATATTTTAATGGTTTTGAACATCAAATCATGTTTGTAGCCATAAAACTTACGTCCACACTTGTAGCCAACAGGGCGATCAGCCAAGTTGCAACGCTTGGGGATGGTAATAGCAATATCCGGCTTGACACCGGCACTTTTGGCGGTGTTGGAGAGGAGGACGGCGCAGAGGCAACTAGGGTTTTGCCCAAATCTCTTGATCTGAGCACAGCAACTCTGAGGGACATTAGCACTTGCATCTTGAGCTGCAGTAGCACAAGGAGCAAGCTTGAAAGCCTCATTATCTGGTGTGGTACCCTTACCACATTCCCCTGCACCCTCAGCTCTCTCAAACCCTCCATTGCTCACAAACACTAGTAGTATCACAAGAATGCACAGGAATTTCACAGGACCTTCCATTCTTGGGCTTCAAGGAAATGCTAAATTTCTGCTAATGATCACTTCTTCCTATTCTTCTTCACTATCTCAGATTGAAGAGTGCTTTGTCTGTAAAGAGATTTTTATAGCCTAAATTATTGGACATAGAAAGTGCTTGGTCTAATCATCCTCCTGGGATTAATGGAGGTTGCACTATGGTAAATAATATTTTTTAATGCCCCACTATACTTTTCTATTTAAGTATGAACACAATGATGCTTCTCTTCTTTCTTCCCATTTATTATCAAGCCATGTGTTAGATGTAATATAATATCAATTTAGAGTTA
The DNA here is from genome assembly GCA_029929735.1 of Mimosa pudica. NCBI lineage: Eukaryota > Viridiplantae > Streptophyta > Magnoliopsida > Fabales > Fabaceae > Mimosa > Mimosa pudica. The sequence goes on from JAKELP010000045.1 coordinate 1,035,186, forward strand.
AGTTTTGACGAATTTAACATTTACCAATTTTATTCAAATACATTTCCATTCTTGAGGATAACCACTTGATCTAAGAAAGATTGAATGTGAACTCACAGAAAATTAATATTGATCAGCATATGCCACTAGATCAGCCGTATAAAAGGATATACACACACATATTGTTACAACAGCCACCATTATAATATCAAGATATGTGGTAGATGTAATTTCAATTTAGAGTCAAGTTTTGGCTAATTTAATTTAAGATTTACCTATTTTATTCAAATACTACATTTTCCTTTCACGAGGATAACCACTTGATCTAAGAAAGATTGAAGGTGAACTCAAGGAATAATTAATATTGATCAGCATATGTCACGTACTATATCAGCAGTATAAAAGGACACACACACATAGTTACAACAGCCTCCATTATAATTATAAAAGTAAAAAGTTTAGACTCACACTCAGCCCAGCAATAGGCAAGCTCATCCTCCAGCACATTAGTACTTGAGTGCATGAGACACTACCCACCATTTGAGGACAAAAGGAGCTTATTATCTTGCCACCTCAAGCTCAATTACTTAAATCATAAATGAAAATGTGCAAACTTTTTGTAGGTTTAAAATTTTTATTATTTTAGATTGATACGATTGTTGATTTTTATTCCAAGAAATCGATTCATATTTTTAAGAGAAAGATAGAAGATAAATGGATATTTATTGCTACAAAAAGAAATTCCTCTTTCTTGGCATGTAGATTCATCACAACGAATTGATGAAATTAGGCGTTTGCTTACTAGGATGCATAAAGGGTTGTCTTCTCTTTATCAAATTGAAGCATCTACTGAGGATTATTTATCCAGATAGCGGTCATTAATTTAAGAAAAACTTGTATAGTCTACAAGTTACTAATATGTAATTCCTTCAATAATTAAAATAAGACTCAGTTGACTTTATTCGCCAAAATTAAGGAAGCTAAAAAGATTGTACTATTAACTAGATTGCACTAATGTTTATAAGTTAGACAAATTAATTTTTTTAAAAATATCAATATAAATGCTTTGAATCTAAACAGATTAGTTTTTTGAAAATATCAATATAAATGCTTTGAATCTATTGACTTGACTTCCTTAATGTTTCTAAGTAAAGTCATTTCACTCTTATATGTATTGAATAAATTAATCTGATGTCTAGGACAATGCCTGTTTTTTTCATGAGAAATCTTGGCAGTTGGCTTCATTAGAGAAGGTGTTTCAAATAATATTTAGATAGGATTGGTCTACCGAAAATTAAGATGTTTAATTATTTTTAAAAGGAAATGATTATTATATTTAAAAAGGACAATAGTATTCAAGTACTATTATGTAACTAATCTAGCCATGACACGTCAGTGGGCATTTGGTCTAGTGGTATGATTCTCGCTTAGGGTGCGAGAGGTCCCGAGTTCAATTCTCGGAATGCCCCTTTTTGCCACTTTGTCCTTTTCTGCTGCATAATACTAGTAATAAGTTAATAACTCTTCCATAGAAAATTTGAACTTTTGAATAAGACAACAAGTCTGATGAAAAAAAAAAGAGTAAGACAGCAAGATACTATCCATTCCTTCCCTTGTATTCATGCACATTCAAAGTTCAAAACAAAATAGAAGAAAGTCAAGGAAGTTTGAAATGTCTTCCCCATGAAACTTTTCTATTCTACAAGCAGCATATCTGCTTAGTCTTTCCAATATTCTGAAATTAGGCTCCAAATAATATTCTTCAATAGCCTAACACCTTCTGAACATGAAGAAGCATATATTGGTCAAGCTACATTAAATTGACCCAAACAGTTTGCCTTGCTTGGTGCAGTGTCCCTTGGGGAATGATCAAATTAAATTGAGTTCCTATGATTCTGCCCTTTGATATCAATAGTTAGAAAATCTGTCAAAACCCTCTTGACGCCTCCCCCACGTTGGGCAACAATATTGTTTTTGGGCGTATTACTGATGTTTGGTGTCTTCTCTTCCTTAGAGGACTTCATGGTTCTCGGAGGAGTCAACATCGGTGGCGTTGTTAGACATGATCTAGATGGTGTGCTAGGCATAGGCACGGTAAAACGATTACCTGAATGTTTTGTTAGATCATCAACATAAAGTACATCATCGATACGCGCCACTATATTATATGCTAAACTCTCCAATACCCTTGAATAGCTCTCCAAAATTGCCTTCCCAACATCCTAATAACACAACAAATCCAAACAGTTAGATTGCTTGCGTTACAAGAAAACTGAAAAATCTACAACAAATTGAATGACCAAACATAATGCTAACCTTATTGTCCTGAATTTTGCTAATATCTAGGTTTGATTGGGGTAGACCAGGGAAACGCTGTCTCAAAGATATGATAACACTTTCTGCTCTCTCAGCAAACACCTCCCATTTGTCTCCATCAACCATAAAATCCTTCATCATCTCCCATGATGTTTTTGTGCTGTGTCTAGCCGTGCCATTGGCAGGCCTCGAATTCGCCCTTCTTCGCCAAATGTGAATGGAAGCTTCCATTCTATTAGCAATGTCCATAGCTTGGTGTTCAGAGGACACATCAAGACACTCCACCACACTCTCTGGAGCAAACTGATCTGACGCTATGTACCCATAAATAATATCCCCCAAGCTGGCACGTGCAGTCTAAAAAAATCAGATTTGGATCAGCAAATTATCAAAGGAATGAAACCATATACTCCCTCTAGTCCTAATTAATGAACCACTTCGATTTTTTTGGAGAAACTAAGGATGCAAAATCAATCACTTTAAACTAGCTATAGTAATTTTGTTCCCACAAAATTAATTTATGCTACTTATAAATTAACATATAATCTAATTACATGTGACATATTATAATCTAGTGGTCTAGTCAAAATGGTCTTATATTTATGATCAGAATGAGTAATTTATGATCACATACCTTTGGAAGAGATTCGAGGTATGATTCTGGAATGTCCATTTCAGCTAAAGTGATAGTGTTGATGGCTATGGCAGCTTTTAGTATTTGATTGGTACAATCTCTTTTGTGCTTCAACTTCTTTCTGACACGTTCATGGAGACCAGAAGGGGGAACTCTAGGAACAGGAAGCCACCATTTTTCTTCATGACGCTTGAGTTTTCTTACTAAAGAAGAAGAAGATGATGATGATGAATCCTCACTATCCGAAGCATTAGAAACAATCCCTTGATCCACATACCAGAATTCTGTATCCATAAAACTATCTAATATGTCCTGCACAAAAAGAAACACCATTAATTGTTGTTTCTTTAAAAGGTCATTTCTATACAAATATGTGCAATATAAGTACATTAAATTTATTGTTATATACTCACAAGAAGCATGTTATCTAGTTTACGTAAAGCTGGAAGGTTGACATAAAGATCCGAGCGTGGTCTACTACCCATGACCTGTTTCATCAAACAAGAAGAGCATAAAATTTTAAACATGGTCATTTCTTGTCATGAAATGTTGTTGGGCCTTCTGTGATTTTAAAAGTGAGGCCCAACCCCAACTGTAATTCAAAATAACAAAATTGAATTGAAAGATGGACAAAATTCAAAAAGAGATTTGGTTGTGACTTGTGAAGCAGTACCTCAACCTTACTTCCATCAGAACAAGTCTGCCAAGTAGGAGCCAATTCAACAATATGATCACTAACACTAAGAAACCATTGCATTTCTCTTCTCCACATTATTTTCTTCTTCTGAGGTAAAGGCTCTAGTCTCAGAATTTGTCCAAATAGTGTGGCTGCAACAATCAATAATAAAATAAAAAATCAAAAATATCAATCCCAATAAAATTACAGTATCTTCTTCTGATTTTTCATTTTCATAATAAAATGACTTCAAGAGTACAATATTGATTAATCATGATCAATTACCACATAGATTGGTTATTGCATTTGATATAGCCAATGCTGCAGACACCCCATTTCCACAGCCAGACATGTCTTCACCAAGTAACAACTTTGCAAATCTTTCCTTCATCATCTCTATCTCTAAAAATCCAAACCAAAATCGAATTAGTCCGGGATCAAAAGAAATCAAATTATCAAATTCCAAAATGAATAAATACATAAAAATTAAAATAATGTACCAGATAATTCAGAGTCCTTTTTGTTTATATGCAAACCATGCTTGATTGAACCAGAAATGATAAGCTCTGGAGCAGGCTTTTTCACTGAAGGCGGAGACGAAGAAGAAGAAGACGGCGAATCCTCATTATTTCGGGCAGTCGTGGATGAAGAAAACATATCAGAACTAGAACTGCTCTCACGGCTATTATCTTCAGTCATATTAGCAAAAGTCTCAATCTTTACTCTATTTCTTGCGTCACAATCTTCTTCTTTCTTGTGAATGAAGCACCCCCTTATAGAATCCTTGCCTTCTTCATGATTATCATCATCTTCATGTTCATGTTCTGGGGAGAAAGAAGAGTCTTTTATGGTCATATTGTTGTTGTCGTCGTTGTAGTGAATGCTCTTGAGGCAAAAACCACCAGAGACTTTGGAAACCCAGAAGCCTAAATTTGAGAAAGGATTTTGACTTGAAGTAGTTGAAGTTCGAAGCCTTGATAAGGGAACACAATGCTTGAGATGATATTGGCGTTGGATTAAAGTACTGTCCATAATTAATGAGCTCTCAAGAGAGCGACTTGAATGAGAAGCACCAGTGTGGGGAATTAATTTCTCTCTCTTTTTTTTGGTATCTTGCTTATATATCAAGCTTAAAGTTAATCATAGGAATATGCTAAAGTTGGCACCGTACTTTAATCTCATTCAAAATAATGATCATAACTATATTTTTATATGATATAACGTCTGTTGGTGAGATTTTAAAAATCATACATGAGTGTGTAGTATGTAGAAAAGTCCTTGTTAATCCTTTGAACGTGTATATGTTAACCTCTACAATAATTCTGACACAGGGTATCACTCGATGCTGGAGGATATCATATTTATAAGAACTGATATGTTATTATTTTAAAGTTATTTCCTGCATGTTTCATTCAAATTAAATAAATTATTAAAAATTTATTGCTTTTACTTTAATATTGCATTATGCTACAATGACAATGAAGTTTGAACATAATAATCAGTTCAAGGTAAAGTTGTATTTCCATGTGAAAAATGTAGTGATGTCATTTAGAAGTAAGATAAATTTTTTCCGTGTGAATAAATAATTGCTAAGTTCTGATTAATTTTGTTTGAATTAAATTAACATATCTTGAATTTGTTCAATATATGGTTAGGTGCGTCCAATGTGGATCTTTTTTTTTTTTGCCAAGGACAATGTGGATCAAATCAAAAGCATACAAATTAATGAATGTCTATATGAAAATTTGATAAAAGAAATGGGGGGAGTCGTGCAAGGGACGGATCCAACTAGGTTTGATATGGTTATTATAGCCATGATGAAACAAACAAGAGAATTTCATTGTTGTGTATTTTATATATGTATATATATGTATGGGGAAGCATGGGTGCCTAATTTTTTTATTACTATTAAATAAGATTTGTGTTGTCGTTTTCGGGCTTGATCTTTAAAAAATGTGGATGACTAATCAATTAAGCTTCAAACGAAAATAATGTTTATTAGTTATCACTATTGAAGACTTAAGAGGATCGCAATATAAGTCATCCATACGCAATGAAGAATAAAATAAAAAACTTTCAGTTGAAGAAAAGAAAGGAGTTATGAATATCATTATACAGTAAATTATAATATTGTATACTTATAGTGAAGATCATTAGTGAGGGGAGGGGACTTAATGGTGAAATATTCAAAATGCAATGACGAAGGATGAGTCTGACAAGGTTGCTTTTAGAATTTGTAGTTGAAAAGCATATAACAGAACATATATTTAATAAGGTGCACAAATTTGAAATGTGTTGGCTCTTGAGACCTAAAGTTTGATGCTCTAAAGCGTCTCTCCCTCTGCCCCTTTTTTATTATTGTCTCTAAAATATGGAATCTCTGACTAATAAACATCCATATTTTATTGGAAAAAAACATCCATATATATTTTCAAAAATTGTTTATCAAAAAAGCCCTAAAAGAATATACTCAAGAGCGAGTTATCAGATCCCTTAAAATTTTATTGGAGGGTGCTTTCAAAATTTCGAATACATATATTTATTTTTGTCCATATGAAAGAAGCTAAGGATGCTGAAACAGAAAACCAAATACAAACTCTCATGTTATTTATTCTCTTGTAATTATACGATGTTTTTTTTTTTGGTAATTATATTTTCATTGATTACTTTCAATTTCTTCCTATACTAAAACATATATACTTAAACAAACATGCTATGAACACGTTTGAACTTAACCAATATATATTGAGTAGTTTGCTGTATCGTTACCGTTGGGGCATAAAGTGGCCATATCCACGTACGTTACCGGAACTGCGTTTTTTAAAATAAAGTAAAAGATATTTCAGTTCAAAAATAATAAAGTAAAAGATGATATGTATCAAAATTTAAGAAAAATTACACGTAAACTTAGCATGAAATATAATTGAGAGATTAAAAGGAAAAAGGAAACACTTAGAACTCGTTATGAAAGAGACCACTGGGTTATGATAAAGTAATTGTAGTTTAGGTCACAAAGCATTGTAGAGACTATAATACTCCCTCAGGTCCTAAATATAGGACCTAGTTGACTTTTTTGAAAAATCCTAAAAAATAGCAAAATAAGTTAATTATAAATTGATTTACCTAATTGTTTCTTTTAAACTAGTTTATTTTACCTATAAAGTTAATGAATAATCTAAAAAGATATCAAATATGTCATGATTTAATAATCTATTTTGCAACTTTAACCTTTCTAAAAAAAGTCAATTAGATCTTTTATTTAGGGGTAGTATTACATTTAAGCACACTTATAAACTCTTGCTTTGATGCCTAATTAAGTTAAAGTTTAAAATTTTCAGTGTTGATCGAAATTGCCGGGTAGTTTTGTCTGAATTTGAAAAAAAGTTGGGGAGAAAAAAAGAAACTACAGCCTCAGGATTCTCGTGTTGGCATTAAAGGCAAGGACATAATAATTTTTTATAGATCATATTTTATTCAAAAAGTCATATAGAATGTGTTGCTTTCTTTCTTTCTTTCTTTTTGAAGGGTCTTCTTTTTTATTTTGTTTTTACCACATTTTGAATTTTCAAATTCACCCATCTTCAAATTGTGAGCCTAAATAAATAGTACATCGACTTCTTTTTTAGTTCCATTAAATGTGAAACCATATATATATATATGTGTGTACTTTCTTTTCATTTCAAATTTTGAATGTGCCACAGATGTTGATTGGAGCTGACACAAATTTTCATGCATTGCACCTTTAATTTAACAAGAAATTTCTCCTTTCTCACTACTTTCTAAGTTTTTTAAAGTAGATTAATTATGACAACATATAGGGAGCAGAAGGTCTAGGGAGGGTAATTAGTAAAAAAAATCTTAGTATCATATTCCTCCAAAAAAAAAACAAAATTAGTAATTTAATTTATATGAACATGCTACAACCGGTTGGGCTTATTATGGAAGTACGCTAAGCTAATTGCACCTTTAATTATTATTGTACCATTTGACAATCTCATGGTTTTGTTATATTCGATTATTTTTTTCATATAAATTAAATTAAAAAAATCTCTGCAAATCTTATACATACAAAATAAAAAAAATCGAATGAGTTCTTAAACAGATGAATGGGCTCAATATTTCTTTTCCTTTTTATTGGGGTGAGGATGAAAAAAGTATAACTTAAGTTGAGCTGGATGGCAAAGTAAAATTGTAGTTAATCTCGATTCAAAAAATCAGAATGGCCCAAGCCCATACGGTTTCTTCCAACTCTCAATATTTTTGGGTACTAAATTTACTTTTTGAATTGTCAGCCCAAACTCTCAATAAAGTTGATTTAATTGATACGTATATATTGTGTAACACACAACATCTTAAGTTTAAATCGTGTTGCTTTTGGAATGGAGACCTTATTAATTGTGATTTCTAAATTTAAAAATATATTTCAACTTTGATGAGCCCAACAAAGTATGGAAATAAGGGCATGAGATAAGATCCAAACCCAGATAACTCTAGAGAAAGATTTCTGCTCCATAGATCAAGCTTCAGCTTTCTTGTTCATCCATTACATTTTGTCTCACCTCCCATGCACTCTTGTTTCCTCTCTTTATCTCTGATACAAAGTTGAGAAAGAATCTAAACAACAACAGTAATGATCCTTTGGTTCTAAATAAACGGTTTTTAATTGATTATATTCAAGTATATCAAATGATTTTGATAAATTATTTATAACAAATATGATTTAATATCTCTAGAATACTTTCATATAACCTTTTAATTTATAAGTTAGATAAATTTGTTTGTGTTAAAATTAGGGGGAAATGGATAAGTTAATACTCATGGGGTAATTAAAATAAAATGTGATGGTATAGTTGATTTCAATACTTAATGTGTGCCTAATTTCTAATTGTTGCTCATTTCCCCATCACAAAAAAGAAAAAAAAGATAACCAAAAACGTCATTTAGAGTGTTTCAATTAGAAGAACATATTACTTAAAACCCCATCATTAATGGCTTGTGTGTGATGATGCATTCATTACAAGAGGGCCATATCAGCATAAGGAAGCAAGTAAAGGTAGAAAAAACTGAAAAAGATGAAGCCATATGGAGGGATACATGCACCTACCCACCAACTCCAAAAGGCCAATCCGCCATATTTGACCAAAATATTCCTAACTTAGACACAATAATCCGAACTCCAACTTCGCACAATCAGAACAAAAATGGATGCAAAAGAAGAACAAGTGAAGTTGTTAGGGAAATGGCCCAGCCCCTTCAGCAACAGAGTCGACCTCGCCCTCAAGCTCAAAGGAATAAACTACCTTTACTCTGAGCAAGACCTCTCCAACAAAAGCCATGAACTTCTCACGTCCAATCCTGTTCACAAGAAGGTCCCTGTACTCATCCACAATGGACATACCATTTCTGAATCTCTTGTCATCGTTGAATACATCGATGAAACATGGAAATCCAACCCCTTCCTCCCTCTAAATCCTTATGAAAGAGCCTCCGCTAGATTCTGGTCCAAGGTTGTCGATGAAAAGGTCCGTTTCTTAATCACATACACAAAATTATTATCATGTACCAAAGAAAAGAATTGTGACTAATCTAATGCAACTGTGAATATTAAGCTATCGTCACTTGTTAGTTTGTCAATATATGATAATTGTTAATGCTAATTAATGTAGTTGTTAATAACAAAGGTGTTAAAAATGTTGATATTATGGATCAAGTATCATATTTGCCCATACTTACTATGTGTGGAAGATCATATCAACCCTAAAGTATTTTTATGCCCAAATTTGTTCTTAAATTGTGTACTTAGGATCATATGTGCCCCGAAGTATACACAAATGATCATATTTGCCCCAGAAATATGTATGAATGGTCATATTTGCCCTGAAATATGCACAAAGGATAGTATTTGACCGTTAACTTTTTAACTGTAAAAGACAAATATGATCTTCATGCATACTTTAGAGACATATATTGATCCTACATGCATACTTAAGAGGCAAATATAACCCTTAACTCTTGATATTATTTGTTAATAAAGTCGTTACATTGTAAATTAAGATATCTTAACTTGTCAATGTTATTCTTTTTGTATCAATAAACCCAATGAAATAATTTCGAAATTATATAATATTACTCTTAAGTCTGTTGAAACCTATTAGTTATTTTATGATTTTACGTTTTAATATACTTGTAGTAGTTTGCCTTCCTTAGAACCAACCTGAACGCAGTATTTCCAATATTACAAACAGAGCATTTGAAGAAACTGATCCATGTTTTATTTCATTGTGTGATGGGCTTATATGTTATAGTGTTTGCCTGCGTTATGGAATGCCTTCTGGTGTGAGGAGAAGGTGCGTGACAAAGCTGTGGAAGAAGCCATGGAAGCACTAAAAATTCTAGAGAATGAGATTGGTGACAAGAGATTCTTTGGAGGAGACAACGTTGGACTGGTAGATATTTCTGCCAATTTTGTGGGTTGCTGGGTTGATGTGTTACAGGAAATTGCAGGACTAGAATTGCTCACTTATGAGAAATTCCCCAAGCTATACAAATGGAGTCAAGAATTTAGCATTCATCCTATTGTAAAGCAAGCTTTGCCTCCCAGAGACGAACTCTTTGCATTCTTCAAACCTCGCACTGCCTAGACTTTAAGTTCATGATTTTGTGTCATCTTCAATGTTATCTTGTCAAAATATAGGACATTTAATTTGCCTACTAGCTTTTATCCTCGAATTTTCAATGTCCAAATTTGGAGCTTGTTATTGTTCTTTTAATTTTTCTGGTTTTATTTATGCTAGTTGTTGATGAAATAAACATTAGAAAACGGAGCATTAGTTGTTGTCTAGCATTTGGATTAAGGGGAAGGTACTAAGTGGAAAGTTCGTACAAATATTAGAAAATCTACTATATTAACTGAGAGTTACTGTCTTTTGGGGCCAACTTCACTAAATAATGAAGGCTGTAGTTTAGCATAAGGAAAGACCTAATGTAATTTATTTTAATTTTTGTTTATGAACACCATAATAACAATGGCATATTGCCTAAGTTTGATCATCAAAATTCAGAGATCATGAATATTATTTTACATTTCCAAAGATATAAGATAAAAGTAAGTCTTGGGTTGTATTCTTGTGGTTAGATAAATATGAGGCTAGTTAAAAAGAAAACCAATTCTCTATAAATTTCGATTAGACATATTGGAGATTATAATCCTGTATGTAAGTCAGATAGGTTGTCCAAAACAAAACAAAAAGTCCATTTCCTACGTAATGTATCCAACATTGCAAGATCACATTTTTCTTGTGTGTTGACGTAATCTTATTACTAATAGTGAATAAGTGATTGTTCCTTTTCTTAACTGTTCAATTAATTCTTTTTTATTTATTTGTAGGTATCTAACATTTTTAGTAACCTGCTAATTTGTTTTGTAGGAGTGTTCACTTTTTTTGTCAAACTGAAGTGCTCATTCAAATTGACAATTTACCAACATGTAGAATAAAAAAAAAATAAAGATGAAGAACAGCATAAGAAAGAAGTAATTGAAAATAGTGTCTTCTTTGGATATATAGCAAACTAAGAAACTTTGTCTTCTTTATTAATCATAAAATACTGTCGTAGTATGAAGAGAAGAGTAAACTTTAAAGTTTTAATGAATATAAAACCAATTATTCAACTGGATTGAATTCACTGCCTTGTTTAAAGTCAAAGTTGGCAGCATATTTCTTAAAAATCAGTGTATTGAACCCTTTTCATGATTTGATTCAATTGCAATGTCCATTCTACAGAGTGATATCAGAATGGACTAAACCAGCCTACTTATTATTTTCAACACCAAAATAAGCTAAAATCCAATCTCTTACATCACTCCATATTTTAATAACTAACTGATACCATAAGGTTTGCCTCTATAAAAAGACATTTTGTAAGCCAAGACAGACAGCATCATTGAAGATTCATTCAAAGAAATAAAAAAAGATGGCAGAAAAAGATTATGGAGAAGTGAAGTTTTTTGGGTCAGGAGGAAGCCCATATGCTAGAAGGGTTCAGATAGCTTTGAAGCTGAAAGGAGTTGAGTACCAACACTTTGAAGAAGACATCAGAAATAAAAGTGAACTTCTTGTTGAATACAATCCAATCCACAAGAAGGTGCCAGTTCTTGTTCACAATGACAAGCCTATATGTGAGTCTCTTGTGATTCTTGAGTACATTGATGAGACCTGGAAATCTCACCCCATCCTTCCTCTTGACCCTTATCACAGAGCTCTTGCTCGCTTTTGGTCACGCTTCATTGATGATAAGGTCTCTTCTATTTTCCTCCTCCTTTCTCTGATTTGCTTCAAGCATGAATGTACATAATAATCAATTTGATATCAGAGTTCAACTGACACCAAACACCTACCACAATTTTCAATGCTACATACATTTTTTGTCTGTCTAAGCTTTTAGCCAATTTGATAGGACATAATTCAAGTTTAATTGTTTTTCTTTTTTTCCTGCTATTTTGATGAATTATAATTAGTTTTTTTTTATATTACAACTATATGATTGGGTCATCAAAATCAATGATATGGTATCTTCTTTTCCTTCTCTTTTCTTTAATTTGTTTCATGTATAGTATGAATGGATTTGGCTTGATGTCAAGAGAAATCCATTTCCTGTTGCAACAATTTACTAGGCCAGGTTTCTGAGAGATTAGCCATATAATATACTCTTCTTTCTATTGAAATAATACATACCAACTTTGATGTTAGAATGGTTGTGCTCAACTGACTCTATACACTTCCTTAAATCTTGATTTAAAAGAGGTTACGAGTTAGTTCAAACCTCTATAGGTATAATGGTTTGTGAGAGACTCTTCAGTGAGATGTATGAATGATGACGCAAGAGGCCCATTTTACAAGAATCACTTTAAAAAGATTAAAATGAATATTAGTGGACATGGAACTCTTTGATATATTTTAATACAGTTTAAATATATGATTCCATGCATGAATATAGTCATAGAAAATTGAACTATCTGATAAATAACATGGTTCTTTTTTTAATGGGAGGTCAGGTGCTGCCTGCAATACAAGAAGCAGCATGGACAGTGGAAGAAAAGAAAAGGGTAAAAGCCATAGATGAAGCAAATGAAGGTTTGGCATATCTGGAGAAGGAACTGAAAGGAAAATTCTTTGGAGGAGACACAATAGGAATAGTGGACATAGCAGCAGCTTACATAGCCTTTTGGCTGCCATTAGTGGAAGAAGCTGTTGGTCTAAAACTTTTAAGCCCTCACAAGTTTCCAAAGCTGTATCAATGGAGTCATGAGTTTTGTAGTCACCCTGTGGTTAAAGAAAACCTTCCTCCTCCTTCAAGACTTATGGGTTTCTTCAAAGCTCGATATGCTTCCATTACTGCTTCTAAATAAAGATTATATATGTAGACTTGTGAGCTTTGAGTGTTAGAGTCCAATAATGAATGTGTGAACTTTTTTCTTTGTGATCTTCCAATATGATAGCTTATCATCATAAATAATGAAATGTTGCTCTCTCAAAAATTTATGTGCTTCAATCAGTGGTTCAAATTTATTCTGTTAAATAAGTTGATGTCATGGTTACAGCTACAACATACCAGTATGTCAAACGATTTTGATATGATTACTTTTTTTCTTCTTAATTTTCTCTTTCTCTCATCTCATACTTATAATTCAATCAAAAAATAATGGTTGAGATTCAATATTTCATGAAATCATTGCTGTTTTCCAATTTTCAGGTCGTTTATTGTTGTAATTACATTTTAATACGCTACTAAATTTATTTATCTACAATTTATGTAATAATATAATCATAATTTTATAAATTATTGGGTTGAGTTGCAAATTTACTACCCAATAGTTAGTCAGAGTGCACTGAAAATATATAGTTGACAATTTCGATGGACAAATACCGCATCAATTTATTATGATATGGATGGAGATGACTTAGAGGCCACGTGAACATGTCATCTCTCTATTCTCCGGTCAAACTATATAAAAAAACGGTCAAACTTGTTATCATTGACGAAATTAATATATATACACCATTTCACAATAAACTTATATTACATTTGCACCACTTCGCAATAAATTAATACTACATTTTTCTTTCTAAATTGTTAACTATTTTCGATAAACTTTGACTAATTGTGGGTACTAGATTTACACCTAAACCTTAAATTATTTGATCATAACCATTTATTTGTGGATTCACTAGTAAGGATGGAATGGGAAGGAGGGAAAAATGAGAGAGGAGCATCCGCGCAAACCCATATTTCTACAAGTAGAAACTGAATTTCCTATGCTACAATATGTTGGAATAAAGTTCCTAGGTGCCAACTATCCAGCAGGTTCTTTCCAGCTTTTGCGTGGCATCGGGTCACCGAATAAATGAGGTGAAGACTAAGATATTCTTCTCAAAGAATGTCTCCAGCCGTGATAGGTGTTCCCTTTGTCGCAGGCTTGGCTATCAGGAGGCTCACAACCTGGGAAAATATCTTGGGGTCCCGTTAATTAATGGGAAAGTCTCCACTAGCACATACAAGTACATAGTCGATAGAATTCAAAGCAAATTGACAGGGTGGAAGGCTCGGTCCCTATCCCTTGCTGGCAGAATTACTATGGCTTCATCGGTCCTCCTAGTCATCCCCATGTATGCCATGAGAAGCACCCTCCTCCTGAAAGCTACATGTCGGGAAATGGAGAGGGTTGTTCGTAAATTCATTTGGGGTGGTGTAAGCCTTGTTAAGTGGAGGGAGATCTGTCAGCCACAGAAGCATGGCGGTTGTGGTCTTTTGAATTTGGAGGCGCAAAACCATGCCTTCATAGCCAAACTCATATATAGGATTCACACTGAACCGAATGCCCTTTGGGTCCGTGTCTTGAAGGGCAAATATGGGCTCAAGCTCTTAGAAGGCATCCCCAAGAAATCCCAGCAATCTCACTGAGTGTTGGGAAGAAGCATGCCTCAACATTAAATGGGACCCAGGGGATGGAACTGAGACAAGATTCTGGTCTGATTTTTGGGTTTCTGATTTGGGGCCACTTAGATGGTTGGCATTTGCAGATATCCACCTGGCAGAGCTGAGCAAGCATGTATCTGACTTCTGGGCTAGAAGCTCGTGGAACTGGCAGCGCTTCCAGCATTTGCTCCCCCATGATATTCTTGATCAAATTCCCAAGGTTCGCCTAGCCCCTCCTCCTTCCCCTACTACTTGCCACTGGCACCTCCATCCATCTTGTATGTTCTCCACTAGGTCAGCATACACGACATCGTAGGTTCACTCATGGAACGGAGAGGACAAGCTTTTGGACAACCTTTGGAGGATCCCAGCTGCCCAGCGCTTCAAGACGTTTACCTGGCTCCTCTTGAAGGGGAAGCTCATGACTAACGAAGAGAGACGCAAGAGGACTTTCACTCAGGACTCCACCTGCTCCTTATGTGGCCAGGCCCCCAACAGGGATTGCCCTCGGGCCAGCTTGGTGTGGAAGAAAGCTCTTCTCAATGACATGTAATTAGATTTCCTGGGAATGGATACTGCACAATGGTTGGGTGTCATTCTCAAAAAATCTGATGTACATGCCTCTTGGAAAGCTGGGATATGTATCACTCTTTGGAAATTATGGGAAGCTAGGAACTTGTTTATTTTCGAGAACCAACAGTGTACAGCTGATAGCTTACTAGCGCAGATTAGAATCATAGTTAGCAGCACTCAAAAAGTTTTTGGTATGATTAACCATTTTTAATCATCATCTTTGTGAGTTTTTGTACTGATGAGCTTTGTTCCCTAGCTGTGTAAAGTTTCATTTTATGAATACATCTTCCATTTCATGGAAAAATATGTTGGAATAAAGTACTGCTTTATTTTAATAAAAGGCTCAATTGAAGTTAAATAAAATGGAGAATTAATTACAGGTCCCGTGGAAGAAAGATAAATAAGATAAGGTCCTACAAATTGTAAATTACAACTTCTTAGCCTTACAATAACAACTTATGATCTGATGATTACCACTCGTGGGACCTCATCCTAATTATGTTTCTTATAAGGGACCTCTAATTAATTATCTCAATAAAACATTTAACTGTAACATATAAATATAACATGGTACTTCTAAAATTTATTTTTTTAGCCAAACTTCTAAAATTTATTTATATTATTAGAAATATAGTAAATATATACTTCGACGTCAGACAAATTAGTTTCTTCCCTTCAAATATCTGCAAACAATTACCTCTCCACCTATTATGGGCATGTTTAATTGTTTAGTTGTTTTATTCTATAAGTTATCTCTATTTTTTATATAAAATAACAACTTCAATCCTACATCACATATCTGGCCAAAAAATAATCATACTTCACATATCTGACCAAAAAAAATAATCATACATCACATATAACATTCAATGAGCCTCTAACATGTAATCAACAAAGTATAAAAGGAGATAAGTACGTAATTAAGGAGATGATGATCTCTTTGGATTCCTTCAATACGATTTTATCTTAAAGTCGCATTAAATGGCACCTAGTAATAGTAACGAAACCTTTCGTTGGGTTCATGGAATTTGCATTTCTGAACATATATTGATGTGGGAATAAGAATTCTTAAGCTGGTTGGTCATGATGGGATGCCAATGGCATAAAAAATCATTCATTTCTAAATAGTGTGTTTTTTTATTCTTTCCCATTAACTTAAGGAATGTTAATATTCTCCCAAAAAATCATGCGTAGAGCATAATCTGAAGTTCCCCTTTTTTTTCAAATAATCGAATTAAGGACATTAGTTATTTTTTGCAAGAAATTCCGGCTTTTATCATTCCTTGTTTTTTATGTTCCAAAAAATTGAATATGTTTACAAATGAATTAAATCAAAGGAACATTAAATTTACTGGAAATTAAATAAAACACAGTAGATTTAAGTTAGAATCTAAAAAATACGCCACAACATTCCTCTTCGATAAATAACGATCTGTTATATTTAAAGAAAAATTTGATTGGTTAAAATGTAGCTAAAATACAAAAAAATTGAATATCATAATTACTTAACAAAATAAATCAATAAAATTTTTTTTGACTCGTAGTATTTTTTAACGTTATTAAAACGTGCCAAAAGACGAAAATAAAAAAGCAAAAGGCATCACTTTATTGAGTTGTTCTGAAACCTTTCTCTTTTGGAATGCAAGCAAAACAGAGTCCAAAGGTGATGGATGGGATGATTATTTTTTTCATGAATCTAATAATCCAATCCCTCTTTCTCAGATTTAAGCACCGACAAAACATAAAACGCAAAGTGATGATATGTCTCTCCCGTTCAAATATTACAGAGACCGAATTGGCGAAATCTTTAAACTAAATAATCAAAACACAAATCGCATTATTCTTTTGGGTATAAAAAAAAAGTCTATAAGATAGATAATGTCAACATAATAAACCATAACAGAATATAACATCATTTTGGTAGGTTTGAAATTGCTGGTCCTAAGGCCACATTTATAATCAGGCTACACGCCTAGTTGGAGCTGCTTGAATCCTTCACGATGGTCACAGGGCAAGGAGCATGAGTCATCACAAAGTTGCTCACACTTCCTAATATGATCCTGTTTCACAACAATCACAAAACAAAAATTGTTCACTACAACCGGAAAATACTAGCTTATTAACTTGGAAAAGTAAGCAGCAAAATAGATGAAAGATTTATGTGAGTGTCTAATATGTCCATCAATTAATTAGGAAAACTTATTTATCAACAAATCAATACAATTTGGACCAAGAACAAATTCACATTTATTTAATGTCAATGATTAAGTGACCAACTTTCATTCACCCAGATGAATTTTTCATAAATGAGACGCTAACTAATCTCCTATTAGTGCCACCAAGTTTCAACCATTTTGACTTTACTACAAGTCTACAACAAACTTGTAAGTTCTGAAAGCTCTCAAATACACTAGGCATAATCATTTTTCTAATGGCATCTATCTATTCTTACGGAGTGGGTGAGAAAGTTATCCATGCTTTAGACACACAAACACACGCCTAATTTATCTTTGTTACTAAGTTGCTGCAACAAGGTTAAATTAATTGGAAGTGGTAACACACTAAACTAAATATCATAAGTTGTTCCAGCAAGGGTCAAATAATTGAAAACAGGAAGTAGCACAATAAACTCAGGTAGTAGTACTAGGAAGATATTTCTTTTTTGAAGTTTAAAGGGTATTTCGGTGAGAGAGAAATATTTATGGTCTTCTTAAGTCCTTCGCAATATATCACAAACATTTGACCATTCTACAAATCATTTTCTAAAAATAACTAATGTAGGCCCAAAAACTATGAATAAAATTCAAAATCAAATTGCCAGTTCCTGTATTCAATATTATCTATAGTATAATGACGCGGATAAACAGCTAAGATTTACCCAGAAGAATAAATCAAATACTGACCCCATATGCAAGTGGACTTTCGCCACACACATCATTATGAGAAAGACAGAATAATTTTCTCCATCATGTTTTGAGACACAATCATGAAATAGTTAGAAAGAAAAGCACAAACCTTCTGATAGTGCTAAGGCCTCTGCTTCCCATAACCAAAGAATCCAGCTTCAGTTCTTCAATAGCATCCAGAAGTTTCTCCCTCGCATCTCCCCAATATATTTTCGTCACAATGTTCACCTATTACAACTCAACCCCACCACTTAGTAACAATCACCATAACTTAAACTTATACTCTACTAAGGAATGTTCCACAATTACATCCATTAACATCAAAAATTATTTGGGTACATAATAGTGCAATGGACTTCAACTTCTATTTGAGTATCATAGGCCTCAAGTTTAAAAACATACTTCTTCATTTTTTTAATTTTTTTCCCTAATGGTATATAATGTTGATGCATGATATATACACACAACTATTTACACTTAATTCATTTTATTCAAAAAATTTACAATTAATTCATATTTCAACAAAAATAAATAAGCTATGAAATTCAAGAATCAAATCTTTAATTTTCTTTTCTTTTTTTTTTTATGGAAGGGGAATAGAAAATAGTGAGACCTCTTTCTGTCTGGCACCAGTGTCAAGCAAATCAAGGACTTCAATGTCAGACTGGACTTCATATTTCTTCATAATCTCTGGCTCTCTGAACTCACTCAAAGGAATCAGAGCTGAAATAACCAACAAAAAAATCCCAAATTAAATTAAATGAAATCAAATTAAACCCTATAAAAAATATCCAAAGTCAGATCTAAAGAGGAAACAAAAGTACTTACGAGAACCGGACTGAGCCCAAAGCTGACTGCGAGACTCATCGAGAGAGTTGGGGTTGATGTGGATGACGTAAAAAGTGTCACCTTTATCTGCCAAATTGTCCAGAGCCCATTTCAGAGCGTTCTTACTGCTTTTTGAGAAATCCAGAGCCACCCCTATTTTCCTATCCTTCACCATCCTCGTACACTTCTACCTTCTTCTCTCTTCCTCTGTGTCTGTGACTGTGTCTGTGTGTGAAAAAAGATTTTGTGTTGATTTTTATAAGGAAGGAAGGAAGAGAATCAAGCTAATGCTTACTTTGGCGTGTGATTGATGTTGTGTGACACATCACACGCGTCACAACACATCTGGCTGAAGATTTATAGGGTAATTACACTCTTAACCCTGTTAACTTTTAAGTATTCCATCTCCCATCTCAACACGAAGGGCCTGTTTGGTTTGAGGGAAGGGGAGGGAAGTGAAAGGGAGGGGAAGACCCTTCCTTTGTTTGGTTTGAAAAATTGGAGGGGAGGGGCCTAAAATATTCCCTCCCCTTCCCTTCAAACCCTCTATTTTGGATCCCTCTAAATTGGGGGATTTGGAGGGGAGCTAAAATTTTTGACCAAATTGCCCCACCCTATTTTATTATATTTCTACACATGTATACGTGAGAATAACTATAAAACTTCACATATACCCCCTTCCCATAATAATAAAAAAAACTTCTACCTCCTCCTATGTAGTTTTTTTTATACTGGGTAGCTTTTTATAGCTCATTTTCTTTTTTTAAGGGTTTAATAGAAATCTAGGTATGATTTTTGTTCTCTTGATTTTCCAGTTATGTTGGCATTGAAGATGGGTCTTCAACTCTTTCTTTTATTTTTTTTGAGAGAACTCTTATTTTCGCTCCACCATTTTCGGGTTGTATATATATGGAGAAGATGGGTCTCCACCATTTTCAAAAATTTTCTTTTTCCCATGTTAAAAAATTTGCTTTTTCCCATGTTAGTTGTTGAAAAATTTGGTTCAAAGGAGGAGAATGGTAGTTTTAGAACGGAAATAATTTTAATAATTTGTTAAATATAGTTTTTATAAATTAAATAAGATTTTATAGTACTATTATATCAATTTTATATCTTTTTAATAAGCAACTTAATTTGAATCAAAATATAAGTTATTTTATATGATAGACAATAATTAATTAACATATAAGGATAAAGTGGTAAATTCATCATTATCACCCTCCCCTCCCCTCCTTGAACCAAACATATAATCATTAAATTCTTCCCCTCCCTTCCCTTCCCTTTTCCCTTCTTATCAAACCAAAAAAAGTACTATTAAACTCTCCCCTTCCCTTCCTTACTTCCCTTCCGCTTCCCTTCCCCTCCTCCCTCAAACCAAACAGGCCCGTAGAGACTTTTATTTAACTACTCATTTTGATTATTAGTTAAAATTAAATTATATTGTCATGCAAACCATTTATCTTTATTTTCAACCCTCTGATGCGTGTGTGTTTGATTATAATTGAAGAGTAATGGTTTGGGCAAAATTTTAAGTGACAATTGTACCTAGTTCTCAATTAAAATATTTAGTTTTAAACAGGTCCATTAACTTGCTAAAGAAGGCTAGTGCAATTGTTAATAGTGACTAACGTCTTTAAAATTAAATCTTTTACTTCACACTTAAGTGTAATTGTCTCAAAAAATAATTAAAAATGAAAATAGCATCTATATATTAGTCTTATATTTAGAAGTGGGGGAGGGAGCGAGTAAATTTTAATAGGATCCCGTTTTTCAAAAAGAGCTTCATAAATCTGTATGCCTGCCAAATTTTAAGGTCATACTTTTTGTATGGGGTTGTCCATTTTTATACACTATCTCATTTGAATTTATTTGGGAAAATTAAATAAAAGTCCCTGGTAAGGGACATAATACTGGAAAAGTCTCAAAAATTGAAAAAATTAAAGTAGAGTCCCTTGGGACCTCACTTTAATTATTTATGAATGTGTGGGCCCGCGTTTAATAATAAAAAAATCCACCCACATTTTCTCTCTCCTCTCCCTTCTCTCCTTTTCTGAATGTATGGATTTTTTTATTATTAAACGTTGGGCCCACACATTCAGAAATAATTAAAGTGAGGTCCCAAGGGACTCTACTTTAATTTTTTCAATTTTTGGGACTTTTCCAGTATTATGTCCCTTACCAGGGACTTCTTTTTAATTTTCCCAATTTATTTCTTCAAATAATAATAAATGCATATTTATCCATTTTTTCATTCATTAATGTCTCCCCACATTTTCTTTCCTTTGGTCATTATTCACTTATTATAGAATTAAGTTAAATGTGAAATGTTATTTTGAATTGAAGATCATTTAGACATATGAAGCAGTATTGCGTAAGTATTATCTAGCTTTTAGCGAGGAAAAAAAGTATCCTCTGATACAATTATTAATAATTTATATAATCATATAATTTTAACCAATGAAATTTTGAAATTTAACAAAATGACAAACATAGCATTTAGATCGCAACAAATATGTAAATTTATTCTTAATCTAATCAAATAAGGAAAGTGATCTTATATTTAAAAACAAGGAGTGTAAAATAAGTAATCGAATTATTGGCAAAAAGAAAAGAAATAAGAAATCCAATTGATTTAATGACAATTAAATGTTTATGGAGCTAATATGGACTGTGCATTGTGTGTATTTTAGATTATACTCCCTCCGGTCCTAAATATAGGATCTAGTTGACTTTTTTGAAAAATCCTAAAAAAAGCAAAATAAGTTAATTATAAATTGATTTACATCATTTTTTCTCTTGCACCAGTTTATTTTACCTATAAGCTAATGGATAATCTAAAAAGATTTCAAATATGTCATGATTTAATAACCTATTTTGCAACCTTAACCTCTCCAAAAAAAAAGTCAATTAGGTCTTATATTTAGGAGGTAGTATTATTTTACATTGAATCAAAACAATTTACATCAAATTCTAATTCCAATTGAAGATAATGAACATGGAGATGAGCGCTTAAATAATGCAAGGACAAAGTAGAAATAATCCCTTGTTTAGCTTTGGAATGATAGCATAGATTCTATGAAACATCGATAAACGTAAATTAATGGATCGATATAAAGACATTATGCAAGCAACCTTAAATTATTGGGTTATATCATGTGAGTATGTGACAACAAAAATTAATGAAATGATGTTTTAAAATTAGGAAGGCTGAATCAATTTAATTAAATTGGAGAAATTAATTCAATCAATAAGAATTCGAAAATGTAAGATTAGACCTTGATTTAGAATTAATTTTTTTTATGAAATAAAAAAAAGAATCAATTTTTATGAGATTATTATTTAAAGAAAATTCATTTGAAAATTTTACTTATTCAAGTACTAATACTTTCTAAATATAATATCCTAAAATATAGTAACGTTTGGTAGTAATTTTTTTAAAAGGACTTATCACCAATTTTCACTTTATTTTATCCTTATTCATTTAATTAAATGAGGACCATAGAGAGTGGGAAGAGGGATTCATATAAATGGTGGGTCCGAGAAGGTGAGAAGGTAATAATGTCAATGGAACAAATACTTGTATAAATAACTTCAGCCATTGCTTTATGCTATGTACAATCTAAATTCTGAAAGCGCACTGCTTCTCTTTCCCATGCGACCATGCCCACTTTATATGAATATTTGAGGGAGTGTTATAAATATTTGATTATACAAATGTGCGTATTTTGATAACTCTTGATTTTCTATGTCTCCCTAGCTTATCTAATGAATAGTTTCTAAGAGTTCTTATTGTCATAACTCAATGTTACAATATAAGCACTTATGAAGATTGAATTTATTATTTACATTCTTGTAATTTAGTTAAGATTAATGACATATAAATAAGAGCTAGGTATATTACTACATATTATACATCCAAAAAATAAATAAAAATATCTCTTCATTTCTGTTCAATTTCCTCTTATGGTTTACTTATTCGTTATCATCTTCTTGTTCTTCTTCTTTCTTCTTATCAATGTTCTATATCTTCCTTATTTTTATAAAATACCAGGAGTGAAAATATGGAGTTTTGTTTTAGATTCCAAAAAATAATATAGAGACTGATCAAATTTCATCAGATCACTGACATCACATGGTGGAGCACATGGGCAGTCCCTGTGTTTTTTAGGCAGGCTAAGTTGTGTCTTTCTAGGGTGCTCCTCTTGGTCTTACTCCTTGTTACCTTGTATAGCTAAAAAGGGTATTCTTATCTAATTACTATGTATAGAAATTTGTGTATTTATTTAGCTTAATCACCTATTAAAAAAAACACCTGTACATGCAACTTGAGATATTATTATTTATTCATTTTACCAACAATGACATTATTATTAGGGAAAATCAATCCTTCTTTTTTTTTGCCCGAGGGAAAATCAATCCTTCAGTCACATGGTTTCAGATCAATAGTAACTTTCGATTAAAAAAAAGATCAATCGTAACTCAATTCGATTAAGTGTATCCCAACCCCTATAGTTTTGATTTGATCGTAAATTGCTCCCTAAACTTTGCCTAAAAAATCTTGGCCCTTATATTTTAAACCATTTTATAATATAGTCCATATGTTACAAAAAATAAAAATCATCTATAAGTTTTGTGTAAAATCAAATTTTATAAATCAATAATTTTAATACAAAACAATGTTCTTTTTTTTAAAAAAAAAAAAGAAGCAAACTCCAAGATAGTCTAACTCTATTAGCTGAACCATTCAAAATTAGTAATGGGCTAAAATAAAGGGTCGAATTATTTGAATTGAAGTCCAAGTCCAATCCTACCGGGCCGCTCCCACCTTCCAAATCTTGTTTCAAATGTCATATATATACTTTTGTCTTTTTGAGAATTTGGTATCTTTTTTTAGGCCTGAGAGTTGTCAAATCGTGGGCTGAGTTGTAGAAATATCCATTTTATAATTTTGGACTTGAATGGATAAACCGTGTCCTTTTTTATCAGTTTTTTTATAACTAAATGCATGATTATTTTCAATAAAGAAGTTTATTTAAATAATAAAGGAAATTTTAATTATTAAGATAAAACCAAGTGGAGCCAACCAAAGTGGCAGAGCTTGCAGGATCTACACTAACACATCTCGAGAACACTCCGAGTAGGTTTGCTGTAATAGGTCAAAATAGGTCATAGATCATCTAGGACTATTTTGAAGAATCTAATTACTCGGGTTTTGAGAGTCATTTAACCAAGACATGACTCTAGGTTATAGAATATCGAATGAACACTTATAAATTGCAAACCAATAAGCTACCACATTGGTAATATATAGAATTTGAACTCATCGATTGGAACTACAAATTTGATCTAACATTGGAAACCAAAGATAATAGTATGTTCGAGTATATTATTCCTATCAACTTGTTTCTGATCTGTTGATAATCAACACAGATGTATGTATTAATGAAATCATCCATAGAATAATCTATTGCATGTATGGAAGCACTTCTTTCAAGTATTTGTTTTTACACATTATGAAACAAAATCCTTTTCACATGTATGGGTTCATTCACACCTGAAGCTACTTAATTTATTCAGTGTAAAGACACAAATAGACAGAAAAGGCTTTTACTGTGATGGTGGTGGTGGGTCGCCTAAATCCTACACCCTTTTCTTCGTTTAGTGTTTTTTCTTTCTTGAATGGAAGGGATAATTCTTGTTCAAGAAATCAAGAAGTACTAAACAATGAAGGATCTTAAATAGCACAAAAAACAAAAGGATTAATAGAAGGCAACAGGGGGTGGTCCTTCTTCTAAGATTTAAAAACTACTTGCCGTTTTTTAAAGACAAATAAAAAAAGTCTCCACAGCATTGTGTGCGCTAGCTAGCTATGAAGATTTTATTGAAAAAAATTAAGGAGGAGAAACGGAACACAACCCAATGATGGTGATGGGAATTAAAGAAAAAGAAATGTAATGAAGAAGCAAGTGCTTTAAGGTACAGAAAAGATGGAAGTGAAGGCATGATTTAGTGACAAAAGCTAATGTTATCCCCACTTGTGACATAAAAAGGGCTAATTTGCCGCCATTAATGGGTCCAACTCTAATTACTTATCCCTACAAGTGATCAGATTCCAAATGATTCAACTTCTGCAGCACTCCTAATGATAGACATCCTAAAAAATAATACTTCCTCCTTCCTAGGTAATACCACACACTTTTCTTAATTTGATTAGATTAAAGATGTTAGTTAATAGTACATGATATTATCAATTTACTCTAAACATATACCTTTATCTACATTCTTCCTCTCTTATTTGTTTATTATAGATGAGCATTTTTGGAATTAATTTAGAAAAAAGTTGGGAAAATTAAAAAGTGATCTTGTATTTAGAAATAAATTGAAATTTGAAAGTGATGTTATATTTAGGAACGGAGAGACTATAATTATATATAAAAAAATAGTTTTTTATCAGAAATCTCACTTTTTTTTTTTTTTTTTTGGACATAAAGAAATCTCACTTTAAGTCAACTGTATTTGTTGTTATTTTCTTTATTAGAATTGATCCCTGCGTGTTAGTGAACTTTTTTATAACTATACTTCTTTCTTAAGGCCTCTTAGTGATTTTCCTTGATAATAATCCAGAACAATGGTGGACTCAGTGTAGTTTAGGATTTCTTAGTATTATTTTAATTAGTTAGTTAAGGTGTTTCTGACATCCACCAGACAAAGACCCCTTTTAGTTGAGGACACACACACCAACGTGGTAGGCAATCTGTATGAAATATTTGTAGTTGCGACATCATATAATGGGTCTAATCTAATCTCCTTGATTTGATTTCACAGACTAATTTACAATTATTTGATTGGTTTCACTTTAGAATAAAATTAGTACCTTGAATCATGGACACTTTTGTGGTCAAAAGTTTTTTCACATTAATTATATATATGTTGCCCACAACATAATATCTCGGTATGAGCTCATGAAGCCCACCCAAACACAACCGCTAATCAAGGTGACATGTTCCTTCTCCTCCTTTCTTCCATGTTCCCCTCGCTTTTTACAACCCACCTTCATTCTACGTTTTATTTAAATTATCTTCCATTTTGTTGTACAGTTTTAATGTTATTCTCTTATTTGTGCACTATTTTTACTATACGGAGTTTGAAAGAGCGTGAGCTTTAGAGAATGGTAAAGTTATTGTCAATTTACGTAGAGGTTATTGGTTCATATCTTGTTTGGATAACAAACCTATTTAATAAAACTTTAAACATTATTGGTTGCCCTTTCAATAAGAAGTTTGAGATTCATTATAATTTTATAGAGTAAATCACTCAAGATTTTATATTTGACATTAAATTTGATTATGAATAATTCATGCAAGATATGAAATAAATCGAAGGTAAAACTAACTAATTACAGACCATTAATTTGGCACTATGTTTCATATATATAGTCCATCTAACATTTCACTTTGAAAATGTGAGTAATATGTTGGAAATCAGCCTTAAAATTTTGTTTCCAAATTTTTTCTTTATTACACCTAAATTTTTGATACATTCGTTGCTATGCATAATTAAATAAGGAAATACTCAGACTCGATTATTTTCTTCAAAAAAGCACAGGATAAAATTAGTAGATGATTCTACTACGATGTTCTATTGTGTCTTAAAATATAAGCTAAGATATATTCACTCAAAAAAATAAGCTAAGATGCAACTAGAGCGAAAAATATAAAATTAATTATATTAACTTGAGAAAGGTAATAAAAGGGACCTTATAATATTGGGTCTTAATAATATAGGCTAAAGTATACTTTTGGTCCCTTATGTTTGCATCAGATTTCAATTTAGTCCTTTATGTTTGGAAAGTACACTTTTAGTCCTTTTTTGTTAACACTGTTAATTTAACTTAACGGAAAATGTTAACTTAACAATTTTAAATGGTTATTAAATAACGGAAAAATGTTCAGATTAAAACATTTGAGTGTAATTATTCTTATATTTTCAGAAGTTATCAGTTTTTGTCTCAGTTTAATTATAAAATAATCATTTATATTGTTAAGTTAGTATTTTCCGTTAAGTTAAACTAACGGTGTTAACAAAAAAGGACTAGAAGTGTAGTTTCCAAACATAAAGCTAAGGATTAAATTGAAACTTGATGCAAACATAAGGGACCAAAAGCATACTTTAGCCAATAATATAAGTAATAATGTAAAACAAAAACTAAGCAAGGGGCGGGTATAGATTTGGAGAAGGTCTCATTAATGAAGTTTAATTTCGTAAGTTAATAATAATGTCACATGGGATTGAGTAAGAGAGAAAATGATGACCTTAATGATTAGTTACTAGTAGTACTAGTACTAAACTTCTTCCCTACGACATCTCTTCCTATTTGAAGATGTGCGAGTATTCTTCATTCTTTATCATCACACACAATTCCATATGCCGTAATCAGTAATCATATTAACCAATCATCAGTATTAGTCTATTAATTTAATACTATTAAACATGTTTCCTTAATTAAATATCCTATTTTTGAGTTTTTATTTATGATTATATTATGACTCCTTTTGTTCGATCAATTGCATGAAATTTTGATGCAAAAGATTGATTAATACTAGCTAGCTAGCTAGCTCCTATGGTTTGTTGGACTTATATATTGCAAAGAGTATTGTATTGTTAATTACTCCCAGATTCTTTAACATAACATTATTAGGATACATGAGTTAGAATGTGACTTGTATCACTACAAGAAAATAGTAGGCTAGTCACGTGGGGTATGTGGCGCATGGGGCAAGAGTGACAAAATCAATTTTGTTTGTCACGTATGACTTCCCCAAACGTGACACAAACTGGGAATGGACTTTCTTTGTGGCGCATGGACATGTTTGTGCGTCACAAACTTGACACAAACGTGACACACAAACTTAAATTTAAATTTTTTGTGGCGCATGGGCTTTCTTTGTGGCGTATGGATCCATACGCCACACATATGACTTCCCAAACATGTTTGTGGCGTATGGATCCATACGCCACAAACATGTTTGGGAAGTCATATGTGTGGCGTATGGATCCATACGCCACAACTTCCCCAAACATGTTTGTGGCGTATGGATCCATACGCCACACATGTTTGTGGCGTATGGATTCATGCGCCACACATACCCTCCACTTTCTGTAAAAAATTTAAATTTTTTCCCGCCACTCTCCCCCACTTTCTCCCTATATAAACTTCACTTCTCTCACATTTTCTCCTCCCCACTCTCTATTTTTTCCTACTCTCTCCCCACTTTCTTTTCTCCTCTTTCTCTACTCCATTATTTTCCTCCTCTTCACTTCCATTCTTCGTATTTAATTTCTCATTTAACTAATTATCCTTAATTTTTTTTGCAGACTCATTGTTTAAAATCTTTCACAATCTAAGGTATACACTTTATCATTCGTTAATACTTTGTTTTTTTTCTCATTCATTATAATTCAAATTCTTTTATTTCATTATAATACTAGCTTTTAATTATTTTTCCCTCTACTCCCTCTACTTCAAACACTCTCTTTCCTTCTTCCTAATTATTATCTCCTATTTTTTTATTTTTTTAAAACTGCAGCTTGCCGAGGAAGAAGCTTCCTCGGCAAGCTGCAGTTTTTTTTTTATTTTCACTTCACCTTATGTCGCGCATGAGTTATGCGCGACATGATTTTGTTGCATCAAAATTATGTGGCGTATGATACGTGACACAAGTTTGTTACGCCTCGATTTGTGGCGTATGGATTTCAACGCCACAAAATTCTTTCATACGCCACATACTTCACAATTTTGCCCATTTTCAAACGTGACTAGCAGCCTATTTTTTTGTAGTGTATAGTAATTTGAAAACAGACATTTATGTTCCCTTGTATCTTTTTTATACAGTGCTCCGCTCATTTTACCATAGTCAATCATAAAAATCTATTTTTATTATCGATTTGATTATATACTACTATATCAAAAACTACTTCTTGGAAATCCTTATAAATATATAGTGTATCGAATGGTTTGATCGCGTAGTTAATTAAATAGTTGATTGCAAGCTAATTAATGTTAATTAAGGTATGTGCTATATGCGCAGTGTGCAAATGCAAGCTTCAGAAATAAAATTATGAAGTAAAAGTAGGATGGTTTCATGTGTCAGCATACAGATTTAGGAATAGATTGTATCATTCCTATGAGTGTGTCTGTGTGTGTTAATATTGTTGTACTGTACAATGATTAAAAATAACTGAAGAGTTCACATTAATAAATACAGAAGTGTAAAATTATAAATTTCTTAATCAAATGTGCAGACATTAATATTATGGGTGAAATTAATGAATTCCCAATATCACAAGTCATATATGAGTTTTCGTGTACCACTAGTTTATTATAAGGTAAGTGACAAAATTAGTATCCCTCTCTACCCTCAAATATAAGGCCGGTCACTTTAGTTCTTTTGTGGAAGTTAAAGAAACAAGTTATATCACTACATAATAGCATAGGGCAATGGCCCTATTTTATACCCAAAGTAACCACCCTGGACCATCCACCACCATAAACTAACAGGTGGTACAATATTACACCCAAAGTAACCAAAGTGGTCTAAAAATACCCTCAATAGACGGTCTTCAACGTTTGACCGTTATGTTGGATGATATGGCGCCCTAGTGTTATATTTTTTCCATGCGGCACCTGTGTAAATGCCACCTGGATGCCCACGTGTTATATATCCCATATTTTTTCCCTTGTGCAAATGCCACCTGTGCAAACCCTAGGTCTCTCTGCCATCAACACAAGGGAAAAAACATGGGAAATATAACACGTGGGCATCCAGGTGGCATTTGCACAGGTGCCGCGTGGAAACAATATAACATGTGGGCGCTATATCATCCAACTAACGGTCAAACGTTGAAGATCGTCAGTTGAGGGTATTATTGGACCACTTTGGTTACTTTGGGTGTAATATTGTACCACCTGTTAGTTTATGGTGGTGGGTGGTTCAGGGTGGTTACTTTGGGTATAAAATAGGGCCATTGCCCTAATAGCATATATCATATGTAATTAGATTATAAATTGATTTGTTGATTGAATAAATTAGTTTTAAATAAGAAGAGAGTTAGAAGCAATTTAAAGTGAATTGATTTATATCCATAATTCTTTTGAAAAATCAAAGTGTCTTTGTAATTAGGAAATGGTACGTGGAGTAGATGATCGGGTTAGAAACCATAATAAATACATGTATAAGGTGAGAAAGATCACTGATTTGAGCATGGATATGTAATTCTTATGAGCTAAGTTTCTCTGGTCCAGTTTTCAAATCCCTAAGATTTGAAATGGGGGGAAAGGACGGTGCCTTATGATCGGATTGAGAAGAAACTATAGAAGACAAAGGTAATATTAAAACATGAATAGATACAAATTCTCCCTACTAATTTAGTTTAAATCTCTCGTCATCTTTGTCACGTATATTCCACACAAACTCCAAATTCTCATCAATTTGCATGTTCTCACTTAGCTTGCTTTCTTATTCACCATTTCTTATTTAATAAGTTATTATATTATTATTTACTCTAAATTCTTTTCACAAGACTCTATCAACATATCAATATTTAATTTTCACTTGAGACTTAATTACCCTAAAGAAAAGGTGGATGGGTGAGAGATGAAAAAACATACAAACAAATGAGAAAGTGGGGTGTTGGAATAATTTAGGCAAAACTTGAGACTTACTTAAAACATTATAAAAGAATTGGAAAATAGTGTATCTCGAATGGGGTTTAACATATATTTGGGAAAAAAAGAAGAATGGCCTGGGGTTAAACATATACGTGGAAAACAAAGCCACATTCAAAAAAAAAAAAAACAAACAAACAAACAAAGAAAAGGAAACCTTCCCACAAATCCATATGGAGTCTACTGTATCTCTCTTTATAAGGAGCCCCACATCACCATTTGGATTTGGGTAAATAATTACCAACGCATAAGAACTCAATCCATATGAAACATATATGCTTAAAAACTCAATTTCAACATATCGGAATTATAGGACCTGAGTTCCATCACCTATATGAGAGTAATTCTTGAATGAGTCTACCATACAATGTCATTTGTTGTTTGTCCAAACACAAATAAATTCATAAGATCTAACGTGTATTTTTCAATATGCCTTGACCCCTTTAAAAATCAGCTAACAAATGAAAATAACTTTTCTTTACTAGTATAATGTGAAAATAATATTTGAATTTTTTATATGTAAGTCAAATTTTTTGGATGTCAAGTCGAATTAAATATTCCATATTAAAACCTTATACATTTAGTTATGATTGGTTTAATCAAAATGATGTGGTAGACACTAGACAGAGCACTCAAAAGTTTCTTTAAATATCAAATCAAAATTTAGGGAATGATCACTTATCAAATAAATTAAAATCAAATGTTGAAAAGATTAATTTTTTCCTTTATTATTCCTTCTTATCTTTCTTTCTCTCCTAGACTTCCACTGTAACATTATCATTCTGCCAACCAATAATTCAACATAAAATCATGTTTTAGCCTCCTTTCACCAGCTGCTTTAGTTTTATGATTAATTTTTGTCTCAATAATCCACCTAATTAGTAACTCAATCTAATGAAACATAGGCTCCTATATAACGTGTGGATTTTTTTCTTCTCTGAACATCACACGTTAGCCCATTCATCAGCTATAATGTGTGGCTTAGCTTTTTCTTCTTTTTTGAGTTGATATACAGTTCACTTTCCTTCTATGAACTTTACTCACCATGCATGTTGCTTTAAAATCAAGTTATTTCTCAAACTAGATATTCAATTAATCACTGACTCCATGTAACTCATCCGCTCTCGGTTATTATTCTCCATGTTTACTTGGCGAATATAAAGATCATGATAAAACATTTACAATCCGATTCTCTAAATGATTAAATTATGAATTGTGATATATCTTTTTTTATTATAGGCAATTTTATATTAATAAAGATAAAATAGTACATATAGGATCCATATTACTCTTAAGAAAAGAGCAGCTCATGAATTGTGATATAGCTTTTGGAATTCAAGAGAAGTACCAATTCCGTAAGTATAATGGATGCATCCATTATCAAATCATATCACTCATTCTAGTCCTTTTTATAAAATTCTATTGTTTTAATTTAAATACATTTTGCCATTGTTATCCGTTATTTATTTTTATTCTTTGTCTATTTATTCATTCATTCGGATGTTTATAAAACAAATGAGCAGTGAATGGAGATGCACTCCCAACAGAAGCAAAATATAAATTACTTTAGTTTTTCTGTTTAAGTTAAGGAAACAAATATTTGTTGACATTTCTACTACAAAGACCATCATATTACTTGTCACCATTGCCTCAGATAGAGGAACATTCTATTGCCAATAATTGTTTTAGCAAAATCTGCTCATAACTTGATCAGTCATTATTGTAATAACCTTATCAACCAACCTTCTCGTCAGTTTCTTCATCCTTTCATGAGGCGGAAGATGATTAAGAAAGACAGGTTTACTAAGATTTTTGTTGGATCTGTTTTAGTTTCTCATGATGATTTGATCTAATAGCATCCAGCTTTCAACTTAGAAAAACAAGCTGTCTAGTGTCTCTCATGATTTCATCCACATTTCCAAGTGATGATCCCATATTTCTAAATTCTAAAGTAGTTATATTTCTAAATTCTAAAGTAATTCCCTCAAATATGAGCTAGTATAGATATATACGTTTGGGTAACTTGCAAGCTCAGCTTCATATTATGAAAACGCGTGCTTATTTAGAATGACCAGCTAGCCAAAATTCTTCTCTCCCACGTGTGTAGGCCCCTTTATATCATTCCCGTTGTTAGCTCAGCTCCTTTAGGGCCCGTTTGGAAGCAGGAAAGTAAAGTGATGAATCTGAAAGTGATGAAAGTGTTTCACTTTACCAAGAAAGAAAATGCAGTGTGTGTGTTTGGTTGGCACATGGATGAATTTGAAAGTAAGTTTTTTAAGGCACATGATTTTTTTTTCTTCAATGAATGTGGACCTTAAATGACAGTGTTGTCCCTCCACCTTTTGTAACATTCCCAAAAAGCCCCTTATTGAAAAAGAACCCCAACTGTGACCCATCTCTTATTGAAAAAAGAACCTCAACAGCAAAGGAGGCTGCGTGCTGAGGAACAAGGCGGCCAACTGGAGAATGGATGATGGAAACTTGGGGACAGAGTTGTGGGAGACGAAGTTGGGGAGGTTTATAAGTTTGGGGTTCGACCTTTTCGTTGGTATTTACACAGCCACACACATGTTGAAAAACTTAAATTGATTTTCGACTTTGCCAGGAAAACTCGATTTTGGCACCCTGAAATCGATTTTGCCATTGTAAAATTTATTTGAAATCGATTTTTCCATTGTAAAATCGATTTTAGCCATCATCAGTGTACTCTCAAGTTAGACCTTTTCAATTGACATCATCCCCAAACTTTTCCCAACATTGCAGTTAAACAAAAGCACCTGGGCAACAACTTCAAACAACACACATGAAGATTTTAACTATGTAACTATAGTTTGGAAAGCAATCATTGTTAACCCATCAATTTTAAAGTGAAAATCAATTCATTTAAGCAAAAAGCACACTTCACACACACAAAACACTTCAAATTAAACACAAACAGGGTCATGAAGAAGAAATGCAATCATGTTTGGGTTCACCACCAATGCCTAGACAAAAATAAAACTACTCCACCAATATGAGACTACATTGATCACCCTTACCTTTGTCTCCTTACTTGGCACAATGTCTAGATAGCTAATATGAGTTCAATGCCACCCACGCACTCAACAGAGCCAACCCACACCT
Organism: Mimosa pudica; assembly: GCA_029929735.1. Lineage (NCBI taxonomy): Eukaryota > Viridiplantae > Streptophyta > Magnoliopsida > Fabales > Fabaceae > Mimosa > Mimosa pudica. The sequence goes on from JAKELP010000045.1 coordinate 1,068,920, forward strand.
CCTCACTAGTAAACTCGTGTGTTGCCTGAAGCTCCCAACCCACAGCTAGCTAATATGAGTTCTGTTTTTTTATGTATTTGTTGAGAGTAAATGAAGGGTAATGTGGTATTTAGCACCTGGGCCCACACTCAATTTTGGTGGGAAGTCTAGTTTGCATTTTCAGACTTCAATTTTGGAGGGAAACTGAAATGCATACTTTCAGCAAACCAAACAGCCTAAGAATCTGAAATAAATTCACTTTCTAATTCTGAGTTGTACTTTCATGCTTCCAAACGGGCCCTTAGGCTCTATTGACAATTTTTCAAAATGACAAATCACCCCTCCCCCAAATGCAAAATAGTAGAGTATTATTTATCATTAACATTAACTTAGATGGATTGAAAAAATGAAATGAAATAATTAATTATAGCAGATGTGAAAAGTTTTCTTAGGAAATAGGAATTACATGAATTTTCCCTCCTTAAATCGTTCACCCCTCTTCGCTTCTTACCCATCATCAACAACGTTGTTGATCTGTAGTTAACAGTTGTGTGTGTGACTTGCAAATGCAAATTGTAAGTCAGAAACGTGTCCCCATTCCTATAATAATGTTTCTACCATTTTAAGTCTCATTCTCATAACTCATTAAATGTGTCAATTTCTTGAATAGCTCTTCCTTTTCATTGCTTTCCTTTTCTTCCTCTTAGTGTTAATAATTTTTTTCCTGCCAAACAGCCAGTTTAATGTTAGAATTTCCAACATGCGCCAACAATATTTTAGTTGAGTTGGAAATTTATTTTTTTGATGTCTGCAAATAATTATGTCTTGCTACTATATATCATATGGATGAGCATTAAATTATTTTCACAAAACCTTTAATTTTAAAATGAAAGCATTCTTTTTGTTGTACTAGGAAGTTTGAATCCTTGATTCGTATTTTTATGATCGTTGCTAATAACATCAAACAAAATGAGGCAGTAAACTAATTTTCATTTCATCCCCAAAATAATACACAACCATCATGGTCAAGTCTGAATCATATTCGAAAGAGAAATCATGATCCTATTGTGAAATACACACACAATTCGAATAATCTAAAGAAATTGAAAAAAGTCTTACATATTTAACTGTAGATTATCGCCTCAAAACTTTTTAAAATGAGTTTATTCAAATTAAAATCTACAGTCGATAACTAAAAGCAAAGAGATTTTTATATAAATGAGTTTTGTCTCGAACTTCCTCCCAACAATATCCCTAACTTATGTTAATTACACTTTTGTGTGCTAAAAAGTGTCGCCACAATCCAATTTAGTTTCTTACATAAAAATTTATGTTAAGTCTTAATTTTTGTTTTTGTTTTTAATATTATAAGCTTGTTTAGAAATTAGAAGAACAAATTCAAATATATTGTATTTTCTAATTTCTTGTAGACAATATTTTATTTTTCTAATAATAAGTGTAAAATCTTTTACAAACTTAGTAACGGATATGATCGTATAGTTAGATATTTATCAAGCATTGTATAATAACCTTGAAAAAGTTATAATAATTAGAATGAGAGAAAACATATAGCTAATTAATTATAACTTTAGGAAGAAATGTTCATAAAAGAGAAAACCGACTATAAAATAGTAATACATATAGTAGCTTTGGATTGAGCTTTTCTATATTTCTGTTTCGCTACAATAAAAAATCTTCTATTATTGCTTAAACTTGCATAGGTAACAGACACTGTGATTTTAAAATGGTTGTGTAACATTTAGAGTCTCACTCTTGAAAATTTCTGTCTAGGGAATCTCTTCACCTTTCATGACTTTAGGTATTCATGTTCTTACAAGACAACAAATGTGAGACTTTTAAATCAATTCATCCCTCGTTGACACATCAACCCCGAGTCTGATTCTGATACCATTTTTAATATTTTAATGACTCTTTCTTTAAATTGTCCTCTTTAGAGAATCATTATCTCTTATGACTTTAAAACAGGTCAAGAGGGAGACTTTACCATATGTAAATGGAAGTTAAAAGTAAAATACACACTGTTTAAGAAAAACGGTGATAAAGTATCATCATTCACTAATTTGGCGCGCTAAACATGTTACAAAATATGTATAAGTAAATGCATTCCCTGTGAAGCTATTTTCCAAGAAAAAAAGCGACATAAAAACTTTATTAGTTATGTTTTTAATATCTTTTAGATTCTTACTAATTTTAATAATAAAATATCTTTTATTAATTTAGTAATTAAATTAGTTCTAGAAAAAACTATTTGATATAAACTGAGTGTGTGGTTGAGTGACAAGGACTCATTCACCCTTAACCAATTGTCTGAGGTTCAATCCTTGACGTTGAATATGGAAAAACATTAAATCTCCCAAGCAAGTTGTCTCACCCATTGAGGTGCCTACAAATCAGCGGGAGATTAATCTCTCACTTCTCGAGTGAGGGGATACTTGATCATGGATAAAAAAACTATTTGATATACAACCCCACATATTGTATTTACAAGTGAATTGATCTAAATTTGAATTTCATCGTTAGAAAATTGTAATGATGTATGTGTACCATTCTCTTTAGCATACGTGTCTCAATTTTTCTTTTGAACAGAAAGCCCCTTGCTGAAAAGGAAAAAAAAATGAAAAACAATCAAGATGAGTTTAGTGTTGACCATTCAAATCCCAAGTGATGAAAATTTAATTTGTATAAAATGGTCTTCAAAGTAGAATTTTAGGACTCAATAAAACAATCACATATACAAACAAAAAATACTAATAAGTTAAATCATAAACCCGACACTTGTGCCTGAATTTCCATTAGCATTGTCATATTGTGATTCATATGATATGTAAATTAAGTTGAATAATAGTTGACCCAAAATGGTGGAAATATATATAGAACAAGAATGTGAGACATGCATTATTCGAAAGGTCAAAAAAAAAAAGAGAGACATGCATTATTCATCAGCATTCAGCAGAGGCCGTCCAACGACAGCCGTTTCACAGTCTTAGAAGATGCAGTGTCCGTACCATGAAAACGACACGTCGTTTCTTATGAAATGAGGCTAGTTAGCTAGTACACTGTTACCCACCACGTCTGCCCTATTTCCCGCCTCGTCGTAACTACCACGCCAACTATATTTAATTTCTTTAATTTTTTTACAAAAATATAACTGTCAACCTTATTCAATTATTTAAAAAATCGATTTTTGAAGAAGCCGGTCCCAAAATATTGAAAAGCAACAAATTATTGGCTCTCATTGCAGTCTTTTCTTAACTGCCAATAATACACGTTTCCTACGCAATACAGTCATTAGTGTTCCGTAGATGTAACGTGCGAACTGCGAAGCAAATACTGCTATTACATGCTTTAATAAAAAAAAAGATTAATTAACTTATTTTCCTTAAATGAAAAGGACTAATACGAATTAATTGGTCGTTGATAGTATTAAGAAATTAATAATGGTGGGAATAAATGGTTTTGACTATGATAGGTTAGGCGGTTGGATTGCCTTTTAAAAACGAGGACTATGCCACTATGGTGTTTTGTAAGTTTTTTTAAAAAATATTGATGGGTTTTAAAATGGCTTTAAATGTTATTGGTGTATGTGGGTAAAGAAGCTTTTTTTTTTATACAGTATGTGGGTAAAGAAGCTATGTGATGGGGAAGAGACATAATAAATGTCTAAAAACGGAGAAAAAGGGAAAGTGACAAAAATAAGTCAAAAGAGAAGTGCTGGCTATGACAATATGAAAACTTACAAGCAAAGGCATGTTTGTCAATTTTTTTTTCCTATTAAATTAAATAATTAATTTGTTTTTATAGTAAGAAAAAGGTAATGGGAAGGTGGGTGTAAAATGTAATGGCAAATGGAGTACGTGTAAAAACAAATGCCAAATGGCAGTCCGACTTCACCGCCGCGTTTTCTCTTACATTATTTATTTCTTTAGATTTCTTTCCCAATACACAAAAAAATAATTTTCCTTATTTTTCACACTAAATATAAAAATAAGTCATACGGTAATTATAGGATATTTTTGCAACGTTTTTTACATGTCTGTCTTGCTCTAGAGAATTGGTAATTGTCATGCCTAACTAGAGAATATATCATCTAAAACAATTCTTGCACTCAAACAACCTGAATACATAATCTTGTATGTGCTCAATTATGTATATAAAAAAGCTTTCATTGCTATCAACATGTAGGGCCTGCTTGTTTGGGGGGAAATGGGAGAGGAGGGAAAATGGGAAGGAGAAAGGGGCAAGGGAGAACATTTTCCCCTGCTTGGTAGAAGAGAAAATGGGAGAGGAAAAAAAATGGGGAAGGAAAATAGTGTGGGCCCCAGCCCCATTTTCCCCCCAACTTTTTCCTCCCAAATTGGGGGGATTTTGGGACAAATTTTTTCTCCCACTCTCTACCCTTGTCATTCCCGCTCTTCTTCTCCTTCGCTCTCACATTCTTCACGAAACATTCCACTACTGCTTTCACTCCATTTACAACAGCTTCTCATTTCTTCAATTTCAGGTATCTTTCTTGCGCCCATTCTATCTTTCTTCGCATCTGATGGCCAAATAATTCCCTTTTTCTATCTTGCTTGTTTATTTCACTTGTTTTTTGGCTTTTGATAAATGGGTATCTCTAAATTTGATTGCTTTCCTATATAGGAGCAGAGCAAGTGGGATGTTTTAATGTGGCCAAACTTGAACGTGTTTGTGGAAATTGTTTTTGCATTGTTGATCTACTGTTTTTCTTCCTTGTCATGATTCATGACCCTTTGCATTTTCATTTTGCCTAGAATGTTGTATCTTTGTGGTATATTTAGGAGGTAAGAACAATTATGTCTGCAATGAATGTGTGGAATCTAATTATATGATACAGCAGGTGAAAAACCTTATATGACTACCTTTGCGTTTTCTTTTATGTTGTAAACCATTATATTATTTAATGAAAGATTGTTCATTTGTCATCTCTAATTCTCTATGTCTTTTCTTCATATTAATTATTTCTTTTATTTCATTTATATTAAAATTTTCAATTACCAAGCATAATAAATTATATTTATGTTGACTAATAAATTATTATATTTATAGAAATAAAAAAAATTATTATATTTATTCCCTTTTTGATGTAATTTCAAGAAATGTTTCATTTGTTGACTTATAGTTTTTTTTACAAAAGTGTTTACAATAGGGGTATTTTTGTCACTTTGACATGTACCCGCTTTCTTTCCTCTTTGTTTTCCCTCCTCCATCCAAGCAACATAGGGATTACATTTTCTTCCCAGTTTTCCTTCCTCCCTGTTTTCTTTCCTCCCACTTTCTTTCCTCTCTCATTTTCCTCTCATCCAAGCGGAGCCGTAAGGGAGGGAATTAGGAAATATGAGTAACGGAAAAATGCATTTTGAATCCTAACGAAAACATTCAATATCAAACAATTGCAATAATAATTTGTGAATAACAAATGAAATTTGTATTGCTTACAATTGAAAATGCATAATTGAAACTTCATTAAAATTTGTTTAATACTACTAATTTTCTTTCCTGCTGCAGAACATTATACCACTGAGCTGGATTGTTGGAACGAGATGTCATATGAGTATAGTTCTATCTACCACTGGAGTATATGTATATAATTTATAATAAAATATAATGATGAATCGGCTAAGGATTAAAATTATAAAGTTGGCAAAATAAAGTATAAAAAATAAAAGGGGAAAAATTAGGGGAGTGGGGGCCCACAGAGTGTATACTGTATAGTGGATAGTGGGTGGATGCATCAGCATCAACCGCAGAGTGAGGGAGCAGCAAGTAGCAACGGCGCCTCGCAGTCACGTCTTACCCTGCATTAGATAATTTAAAAAATAATTATTTAATTTAAAAAATAATCAATTACTAAGGCATTAGTACAACATTAGCCATTCAATCAATTGTGATTTTAATCTATAATAACCTTTAAAACATTTTAAATGTTTACAAATGAACCATAAAAATAAAAATAAATAATCCATTTAAAATTTGAAGACAAAAAACAAAATTATATGAAAGAAAGTTGAAAAACAAATTGATTCAACCCACATAAAGGTTGAACATTTGATCATCTTAGTATTAGTATTAATAAGTGTTCAATTCCTTAGAACTAGATCTCCACATGTAAGTCAAGTTGAACTTTGGCCAAAAAAAAAGTCAAGTTAAACCAATCCTACATAGACATAAATGACTTACTTGTCATCCTCCATAGACTAAAGATGTCATGTCCTAGCACATTATGAATTATTCCCTCTATTCCTAAATATAAGATCACGTTCCTAATTTGATTAGGATTAAAAATGCTAGTTAAGTTAATTAGTAACACATGATATTACTAATATACCTTAGTCACGTACATTTATTTTCACTCTTCCCCTCTCACTTGTTTATTTTAGATAAGTATTATTAGACTTTATTTGAGAAAAAATTGAATTAAAAAGGTACTTATATTAAAAATAAATTGAAATTTAAAAGTGATTTTAAATTTAAAAACGGAGGAGGAGGTAATATAAATTAGGGCCGCCGCGCATGTATGGCGGGTGAAACAAATCCTTTAAAATAAATAAATAATAGAAAGATGGACCGGAGAGAAAGATCAAATAACTATAGTTTCATTAAAGAATGATTAAATTAAATTAAATCAAACTAATAAAATAGTGAAACGAATTAAAAAATGGAAGGAGAGAGTGGTGGTGTGCTAGCAACAAGTGGCAATGAAGAGATTCACAGCTCAGCTGAGCAGATAGTAGTCAGTCATGTGAGAAGCACCTTCCCACCCCTCCCTAATTTTGCCGTCTTTTCCCTCCTTTTCTTGTCAAAAACCCTAATTTTGCCGCCCTAGGCGCGTGTGCCCCACTCGCCATCTCCCACGATATATACTCCACATAACATAACCCACTACTCTCATTCATACATACATGATACATACATGATACATCTCTCGGCTTTCGCTTTTGCTTTTTGTTTCATCCCACTGGGCCCCACCACCAGCCAGGTGTATCATACCACTATTAAACCCCGCCTCACCCAATAATAATCCCTCATTTCATTTCTCCATTACTCTCTCTCTCTCTGTTTTGTTAATGGCAATGGCTGAGAATTTGGATGACGGTGAGTTTTACTTGCCGCCTCAGTTCCTAGACGACGACGTTTTTCCCTCCGACTTTCCACTGGATTTTCCCTCCGACTTTCCCTTGGATTTCGTTTCCTCCGATTTCAGTTCCCCCGTTGAGTCCAGCGAAGCCGAGAGTAGCGAAGAAGATGAACGATTCACTGACTTCACTCACCGCTTGCCTTTCTCCTCTCTTCAACTTCACTCTCCTCAAAAACCAAAGGTTCTTACTCTTACTCTCTCTCTTTTTTCAACATTACGCGCCTTTTTTACTGTTCTTCGTTATTCTGATTTGCTTATTCTTTTCTCATAGGCGCTTATTTTTACTGTTCTTCCTGTTTTTTTGACATTACGCGCCTTTTTTTACTGTTCTTCGTCTTCTAATTTCACAAAATGTTTATCTCTTACTCTCATTTTCTTATATTAGCCGCTTAGTTTTACTGTTCTTCCAGTTATTTTAACATTACGCGCTTTTTTTACTGTTCTTCGTTTTCTAATTGCAGAAAATGTTTATATCTTAGTCTGATTTTCTTATTGTATTGTTATTAGCCGCTTGTTTTTACTGTTCTTCCAGTTTTTTTTTTTGCATAAAATGATTGTGTTTCATTGTGATTTTATTTCGTTAGGCGCGTTTTTTTTTTGTTTCGTTTTTTTTTTGCAGTAAATGTTTGTCTCTCACTCTTATTTTTTTGTTTCTCTCCGTTAAACGCGTTTTTTAACTGTTCTTCGATTTTTTTAATTTCAGTTTTGTTAACCGTCTTGTAATGGCAGTAAATGTTTCTCTCTCTCTGACTTTTTTTGTTCATCTTCACTAATTGCCTATTTTAACTTTTCTTCAAATTTTTTTATTTTCGGTTTTGTTAACCGCCTTTTAATATCACGAAATTGTTTTTACTTCTAGTAACGGTTTACTGTAAACAAAATGTTTGAATTTCTGATTATTTATTATGCGCGTTTTTTGAATATTTTGCTGTGATGAATTTCAGGAAGTGTTCAAATCCGGTTCACCACAATCAACACTGTGTGGATTTCACAAAGGCTCGAGTGAAGGAAGCCCTAATAGTACGGACAAGGTGTCCTCTCCGACTTCAACTCTGAATCTCCTTCACGCCGCCGCAGGGGAAGTTGAAAAGATGAAGTTGAATGATGAAACGCTGCGTTTCAATCCAAACAATCAAAATCACAACAATAGTAATAATATTTTTAATAATAATAATAATAATCAGCCGTTAGGTGGCTATCCGTTGAATAATCCTCCCAATGATTTCAAAATGGCCCCTCATCATCATCACATTACTCACCAACAATTGCAGTTACTCAGAGTATGATATGTTATTGCCTTTTACCAAGTTCAATATCGATTAATTAGCAATTTATTTATTTAGTGTTAATTAATTAACTGTAATTGTTTTTCTTTTGTTGGTGTAGTTGCAGATGTTGAGGGAGCAACAGATGTTGAAGCTTCAGAATTATGCTTCTTTTGCGCTTTATCAACAGAGAAGGAGTAACATTGTGGCTCCTAGAAACGCATGTGCTGTGAATTTGCCTTCACCTGCATGGCCTCAGAGTCAGAGTCAGCAATATGGGTCAGGGATGAGAGCTGTTTTCCTTGAGAATCCTTCTCTTAAGAAAAGAGAGTGTGCTGGAACTGGGGTTTTTTTGCCTCGCCGTGTTGACAACCCCACTGAATCCAAAAGAAAGCATGGTAAACAACACAGTACATATATAGACACTGTTTATTTAATTGGATTTTGAATATATGTTTTAAACGATATATGAGTACCACTGTTGTAAGAATCGACCGTTTCATAATTTGGCTCAATGGTTATAATTTCGACCGTACCATTAGTCTGAGCGGTTCGACCGAACCATTAACGTCTTCCGGTCCGACTTTTACAAGACTGATAGTATTATTTGTTTTATGGAAGATCTTTTTTTTTTCCAATTTATGTTGTTTTTTAGGATAAATGTTGGTATGTGCTGGTGTTGGGTTTAGAATTTATGTTGATTTATTGCCGTTTTGTTGAAATTTCTCATGGTTCTTGCTGTTTTAATAAATGCTCCTAGGTAAAGGTCATTTATTAATGTGTTTTGTGACTACTGAGTTTCTGAATTGTTGATTTAATGTCGTTTGCAGCATGTTCAACTGTGCTTGTTCCTGATAGAGTGGCGCAGGCCCTAAACCTAAAGCTTGACAACATGAACGGCCCCCCTCAACGTCATGAACCAACCCGATTTAATGTGGCGCCTAACATGAACAGTGGTATACATTTTTTAAATTAAATAATGACTCTGACAATTAATTAATACCCTAATTTGCTATCATAATTTAATTTTTGATTGACCCTTGATTTATTTTGTTTTGATTGTGTGCAGAAGTGGCTTTTCCTAAGCTTCAGAGAAATCAGGGAGTTGCCAACCAGAAACGCAGCTTGCGGCCACAGCCTCCGGTGAAACATGACCTGGGGCTACCTGAGTGGACCTACTGATTATTCCAAATGCTCTCATTGGATGATGATGCTTGAGAATTTTGTCTTCAGAAGCTACTATAGGGGAAAATAGGGTAGGAATTCGATTATTCTGGGAATAGTGAAGTTAGTTTTTCTGTAGTTTTCGAAAAGGAATAGGTATTACAGGTTTTTGTTTGAAATGAAAGGAAAAAAGAAAGATGAAACTGATGTATCTGATGTAGAATGGGTTTGGGAAAGATAGTTTGTATTACTCACTATTTTTAAGTTTAGGTAGAAAATAATGTCTTGAGGGAGAATGTAGAACTGATAATTCAGCTGTATTAGTTGCTGAAGCAATAAAAAGGGTTGGCCGAATTCGCATGGCAGAAAATGAAATCTGATCCCAATCTTTGTTTGTTCACCAGACATTGCTTTAATAATAATAGAAGGAAAATAGTAACATGTCTACTCTCTGCTTCTACAATATCTGTATTTTCACAGTACTATTGCAGTATCTTATTTATTCTATATTATTCGTTTGACTTGGAAATTTGGATGATTCTTGATTTATGGAAATAAGGAAATTTTTTAATGTGTGAGTTTGACGATTCTAGATGTTATAAATATTGGTGAAGGTACCCTCCCTACCTCTGCTTGCTTTTTTATAAATGCAAGGTATAAAGCAAATGACTTTTGCTTTGCCCAAGACGGTGGCAGCTGTGATTGAAGTGTCATATTCATACAAAATCTAAAGTCTCTTAAATCCAACCAAGGATCTTTCTGTAATCAAGGCAAAAAAGGGGGGTCGGTTGGATTTAGATTTCCTGTTTTTTTAAAAAAATTATTGAATGAAAATAATTTTGGTTTGGGATGTTAATGTCTTACAAAATTTCTAAAGATTCTGACCAAGAGGCATGTGTCGTAGTGGCCTGTGGGACTCTTTCGGTTGTATTTGAGCTTTTTGACTCAGTCAACAAATGCGATGAGCTGGCATACTCTGTCACTCACCACTCCTAATTGCTTATTCTTTTAGATGAGATTTAAAATTTTAGGAGTTTTGTTCCCTATGTAAGATTAGTTTCTCATTATTAACATAGTTGAAATGATAACTCTGCATCAATCTCATAAGGATGAGAATGTGTTTGAATCACGAGAAACACTCTCATTTGAGAGAAAAGACAACTCTTTTTTTTGGTTAATCACCGCCCGATTTAATCCGGACTCGAGGGGTAGGAGTAGGGGTTGACAAATGGTTATTCAATTCAAAATTGAACTGAAAAGCGAAAAATTAAAAAAATGAAAACCGAAACCGAAAAAATGAACAACTGAAACCGAAAAAACCGAAACACTAAAATAAAAACCGAAATTTATTAGTTTTTGCACATTTTTTTTATGATATTACAAAAATTTTACAAAGTTTTACAAAGGAAACCGAAAAACCGAAACTGAAAACCGATAAACCGAACCAATAAGCTATCTAAAATGAAAATGAAATCGAAACAAAACCGAAAAATATGGGAAATGGAAATCGAAAACTGAAAAACCGAAACTCATTTGGTTCGGTTTGGTTTTCGGTTAAATTTGCCCGCCCCTAGGTAGGAGTGTTGCCCACATAGGTAAGGTTCCCTCTCCCAATGAGAACGCTTCCCGGGATTCTAACACTCGTTCTCATCCTTATGTTATGTTATGGGGGTTCTAGAGAGAAAAGAAAAAATTAAGTCATTTAAGTCAATTTAATATATGCTTATTTATAGAGAGAAAAGAGAGAATACAACTCTTCTTATATGCTTATTTATAGCTCTCCTCTTGGTTTCTCATTTAAGTCAATTTAATATAGGCAAAATTAAATATAAAGACATGTAAAAGATTTTGGGGGAAAATTTACTTGTCGAGTTATTTCTTTCTTTGCCTCTTTTCTGTAAAGTCCTGCAATACAGCTGGCCTTGCCCATTTTTCAAGATTCACAGCTTGCGTTTCGCGGGTTAAGTTCTTATACCAAACATATACACTTTTAATTGGAATGGGGTTTCGAGATTTTTCTTAACACAGAATAAGAAATAAAAATATTGCATTAGAATATATCAAAGTTAAGGTAAAAAAATTAATAGAGGTTACTTAAAGTTTAAACATTTACTATTTTTTTTTGGCCAACAAAGTTAAACATTTAAACATAAAGGGCAGTGTGCTTATTGAGTGAAAATAAGCTGGACATTTAGCTGATCTTTTGCATTTCAATGCGTAGTTTATTGGAATTTTTTTGGGTCCCAAGAGCTTCTTTGCACAATGGCATCAAGTTCGTTTATTTATTTTTCGTTTGATTGAAGAGATGGGAGTTGATTATTCATTTTTCATGCATATTGCTCTATTTTAGTATATAAATCTTCCAAGATTTGAGAAAATAATGTAAGAATATGGTCAAAAAGAAAATTGTTTAGGAAATGCAATAACGCATTAAAATATATTGATTATATTACTAAACTCGCCCCGAGTCAATGCGTTGAGTGAATTAAAAGTTATAAGAGGAAATAAGGATATGATAAAAAAAACTGCTTTGAATTTGTAAATATATAGATTAAAATATTGAATGGAACAAAGATATTCCTAAAAAAACTAATATTTAAAAACTTACATATAAATCTTAGTTACATGATTACATCAAGGGAAAATGACAAATAAATATCTTCGAATATGCAAAAGGACAAATAAGGAATTCAAACTTCCAAAATGACAAGTAAGGAACTCCGAATTCCAAAAGGACAATTAAAGAATCAGACAATTGTTAATTGCTATGTTCCAAATGTTAATAATTATGTTCCAATTGTTAACTTTTGTTGAAGTTCCTTACTTGTCATTTTGGAAGTTTAAGTTCCTTACTTGTTCTTTTGGACATTCGGAGGTATTTATTTGTCATTTTCCCTTACATCAAACAGTCTAATATGAACATTTTTCCAAGACCAATTTTGCTCTTAAAACTTTAAAGTATTGTTTTAATAGCAATATTTAACGTTGTCATCACCTCTTAAATGGTATGATAAGTGATGGTGAATTTAAGGTTTTAATGTATTTTGTGGTGGTTTTTGATGCAAGGGGAACTATTAAATATGAATGAATAATCGAAACACTTTATTAGTAATATGATTGAGTACAATGAACGGGGTCACCGGCAACAGTGGTTACAAACTTGAGCGTAAATGCTTTAATCACAATGACTAAACTCAGAATACTATGATAACCAGAGAGAAGAATACAGAGAAAGAAATAGAGAGAATGATTGCAGAGAATTGATTGTGTCCTTCTGAATGAGTTCGTGGCCTTCTTATAGTTGAAGCTTAGTCCTGGTGGTTGCGAAATCATAGGCGGCCGTTATGGGTAAGAGACGTTGCACGTGCTCCGAAAAAGGTGGGCGACTGCTCCGAAAAAGGTGCGCGACCAAGTCAATCTGCTTTACTGCCGTTGGTGATATCGTCCTTGACGCCCATAGGGCGGCTATCTCGCTATTGGACTTCCACTGTCGCTAGTGACGTTATCTTCGACGCCCTGAAGGCGTCTATCTCTTTATTGGGCCTCTGTTAAGGCCCAAGCCCATTAAGGTATAACGGTGTATAACATTAGTCCCCCCACTTCTCAATGTTGACGTCAGAAAGTATTGGGAAGTAGCGGTTATCCCACGTCCAACGGCTCAGATCTTCGCTTATTTTTTCCCTCTTAAACCAACGATCTGGATGGTTTTACTAAATTAACACCGTAACTTAACGACGTCGAACGGTTTGCATATACTCGATTTCGACTGTTCATTTTCTTATTTCACTTCGCAGACGTTCTTCTTCCCCATTCTTCCAACACTTTGAGAAATCGATACTTTGTTCATTTGCTTACATCAACGAGTCATCCTATTTCCTACAAAGGTATCTTCTTATTAAAAATCTTATCTTTTCACTACTTCAATGAGTAAATTCGTAGTTATGTCATCATCTGATTCTGAGAAAACTGCCTCTAATCCATTATATATTAGTGAAAATGCCCAATCTAGTTCCTCTTCTTCCCCTAGTAATTCCAACATCATAGTTGATTTAGAAACTACTGGAACTTCTAGGGAAAATCCTGTAGATATAGTAGACATATCGAAAAAAGGAAAACAAATTATGAGAATTAGGAAACCCAAAACTTCTGGGAAGTACTTGAAAATTTATGATAGTCGTTATCAAGAGTGGGTTGATGCTGGTTCATCCCCCTCAACCACATCTGGGAGAAAATCCAACCCCCAAATCGTACATGCCCCATACTCTTGCGAAACTGGGGGTTTACCGACGTCTAGAGCCGACATCCTTAATGATGTCAAAGAACCACATCTTAGGGTCTTAGAAATCTCAAAAATGCCATCACTCTATTATTTCGACCCTAGAATACCTTTTAGGTTGCCTGAAGATGGGGAAGCTCTCGACTCTTGGTCTAGTGATACAATCGCCCTGAGTTTCGAGAGCTTTCGTTATGTCAATCCCTTTCCTTTGCCTAATATAGCCTTAGAATTATGTGTTTTCTATGAAATTTCTCCCTCTCAACTTTCCCCTCACGCCTGGCGTCTCATCGCCATGGCTGAGTTAATGTACCATGAGATAGGAGTCGACTTAGATATGTTTGATCTATTCGGCTCCTATAAACTCCAAGAAATTAGGATGGGCGTCTATTCTTTCATCCAAGCCAAGGAAGGGCTCCCAACTTGGACGCATGGGTCATTGCCCAATGATCGTCAATGGGATGCAAGATTTGTAATGGTGCCCTTCCAATCTGTCGCCCAGGAAGATTATGTGTCTCCAATGTGGCGTCGTTTAAGTAAGTCGTCGTCTCAATAATGTTTTTCCCATTGCACTTGTTATCTGATTTATAATGTTTTACATTTTTTGTAGGTGCGTACGAGTTGAGGATCTCTCCGCGTTTCAACGACGACACCAAAAAGAAAATAAAGAAAATCCTTCAAATTCCAGCTGACCAACGTAATTTCAAAGTCATGATGGAAAGTAAGTTTCTCGTCGCTCATATTCTGCTTTTAATTCAAGTGATTTCGTCTCCATTATCTTACTCCATTTTCTTTATGTCAACCAGGAAAGAAAATCATTCCCAAAGCATCGGAGCAAAAAATAAACAAGGAGGCTCTTCTTAGAGCCAGGGCTGAGCGTCTGGAGAAGCTCAAGGCCAGGAGGGGCGAATATGACGCTGAAGCAAGGAAAGAAGGCCATGATCCTCGTGGCGCCCCTCCTCCAAATCCTGAGTCAACTACGACTCCTTCTCCACGACCTCCTCATCCACCAAAAAACAATAAGTCTGCTCCCTCAACAAATAAAGAAGTCGCTCAGGGAAAAAGGCCGGCAGAAGCGCCCGCCAAAGAGCCTGCCGCCAAGAAATCAAGGGCCTCTAAGTCTTCAAAATCCGCCAAAGTCAAGGGCGACAAAGAGGACTCTGGCGAGGTCGCCTTATCTTTTCCTCCCAACTCTTCTGTCAGAAATAAGGAAGGGTGGGACGACGTCTACTCGGAATTAAGTAAACTAGAATTCGAGTACGACAAAGCCGCCTTAGAGTCTCTTGGGAGGAAAGAGGCTTTCAAGAAGGCCGTCCGCCACCAAATGAAGGTAATCTCACTTAATCATTCATTAACTTTGTTCTGTCTTTTTAACATTGAATGTCTCTAATTATTTTCATTCTTTTTATTCTCAGTCCCTACAAGTCCTCCTCTATTATGCTGAGGAGAACGATGATGATAAGGCGACACTTGTCGCCCAGAGGGACGCCGCTCTAGCCGACAGGGAGCAATTGATAGCCGATTTAAAGTCGGCCCTCGCCTTCAAAAAACAAGCTCATGAAGATAGAAGGAAGGCTGAGGACATAATGAAACGCTCTGACGCCAAACAAGAATAGCTCAAAGCCACCATAGAAAAGTTGAAGGCTGAGCACTTCAAGGATGTTGAAAATCTTAAGGATTACATCAACCAGGCCAGAGCTGAGTCGTCGGCTAAAGATGAAAAGATGAATTCTCTCCAGTCAGCCTTGGAAAAATCAGAAGCTGCCAATCGCCAGCTTGAAAAGGATATGGGTCAGATGGCTGAAAACTATGAGACTCATATCCTGGAGGTCGATGCTCGCGCTCGGATGGAGCTTATGAAGGAATACAAAAGCGGCGACCATGTAAACTGGAAGCCTGACGATGTAATCGACGACTATTACCAGCTCTTCCCTGAAGAAGAGTCCGAGTCGAATCCTTCTCAAGAGGATAGTCAAACGATCAATGAAATGAGGGCTCAGGGCGACAACCAAGGGGGCGGCGAGCATGGGGGCGACAATCAAGGGGATGACAATCCTGGCGGCGACAAGGCTTAATGTTACTTATGTTTAAATTTCATATTTTGTAACTTTAACTTTAAATATTCACAATATACCTTTTTCTAAGTTATTTGTCGCCTATCTTCTTTTAATGTCAGATTTGATTTCCATCTTCACAATCGATAGTCTTTGCGCCTCTTCATTTATTTTCTTCGTTAAACACCCACACTTCCAACGGGTGTGGGTGACATCCTACCAAGATAAAAAGAATCCATCCATTAATAAAGGAATCTCTGAAATTATATTTATCAAATATCTATTCACAACATAGTCACTCGTACCTTAATCGAACGTTGGTGACCCTGCCAAGGAGTTATCAATCATTAGTCTGAACGTCGACTATCAATTAATCGAATAAAAATCACTTAATATAACTCGGGTAATATATACCTTTTTCAAATCAACAGGAAAACTAGTCGTCCAGGTGCTGGAGTAAACTTGCCTACAATATCCATTCCCCACTTAAGGAAAGGCCACGAAGGCACTATTACATGCAATTGTTCAGGGGGTTGTCTTGCCACGGTGCAAAATTTTTGGCAGCGTTCACACTTAGTCACCAAACTTACTGCATCTTTCTGCAAAGTCGGCCAAAAATAACCTGCTCTAGTCACCTTTCTTATCAATGATCGACTTCCACTATGGTCTCCACATTCACCTTCATGAATTTCTTTTAACACATAATTTGCCTCAGACGGAGAGACACATTTCAGCAAAGGTCCACCAGTGAAAGTTCGTCTATAAAGATCGTCGCCTATAGTAGTGAATCTGGCAGCTCTGACAACTATTCGCCGCGCTTCATTCTTATCTGAAGGCAATTTACCCTGCAACAGATATGAAAGCAAAGGGGATCGCCAATCCCATGTCAAACTGTTATTCAACACAATTCGATTATTTACCTCAATTGCCGGTGTTTTCAGATAAAACAGTGGGATTTGTTTTGTCTCCACAACTTCTATAGACGACCCAATATTGGCAAGGGTGTCTGCCTTCCGGTTGTCTTCCCTACCTATTTGGGTAATTTTCATAGCGTCAAACCGCGTGGTCAAATCAGACACTACATCCAGATATTTCTTCATTCTTTGGTCTTTTGCCTGATAAGAACCATTGATTTGTTTCGAAACTAACTGTGAATCACTCTTCACTTCCAAAACTTTTGCACCCAATTCTGATGCTAACTTAAGTCCAGCTATAAGGGCTTCATATTCAGCTTCATTGTTCGTCGCCTTAAAACCACATCTTATTGCCTGGACAATTTGTTCACCATCGGGGGTTTCAAGCGCGATACCCAGTCCACTTCCTTTTACATTGGAAGACCCGTCTACATGGAGGATCCAGGGCGACAAGTTCACCTGTTTCTTAATAGAAAAAGACTCATTGTTAGCTGTTACCTGAAGGTTGGAACTAAATTCCGCCAAAAAATCAGCTAGGATTTGTGATTTGATAGCTGTTCTTGGGGCATAAGAGATATCAAATTCACTCAGCTCAATCGCCCATTTCACCAATCTCCCAGATAAATCAGGCTTATGGAGGACGTTCCGCAAAGGATAGGTTGAGACGACCACAATTGGGTGGCACTGAAAATACGGCCTCAACTTCTTAGAAGACGTTACTAAGGCCAAAGCAAGTTTTTCCATCATTGAATATCGCGTCTCCGTATCTAACAAGGCTCTGCTAACATAATATACTGGGCTCTGTCGCCTATCTTCTTCCCTAACAAGAACTGAACTCACAGCATTAGAGGCGACAGACAAGTATAGATATAAGGTTTCACCTGGACTTGGCTTAGAAAGCAAAGGGGGGCTCGTGAGATATTCTTTCAAATCCTGAAGCGCCTTTTCAGCGGCGTCGTTCCATACAAACTCCTTATTCTTCTTCAATATATCAAAGAATGGTTGGCACCTTTCAGAAGATTTAGATATAAATCTGGTTAAAGCAGCTATCTTACCCGTCAAACGCTGGACGTCCTTCACACATTTGGGTGATGGGATGTCCAACACAGCTTTGATTTGTGATGGGTTTGCTTCTATCCCTCTCTTTGACACCAAATATCCTAAAAACTTACCAGACTGCACCCCAAAAGTGCATTTTTCAGGGTTGAGTTTCATGTTATACTTCCTCAGAAGATCGAACGTCTGCTGCAAATGGTTAATATGATCTTCCGCTTTCAAAGATTTGACTAGCATGTCGTCTATGTAAACTTCCATCGTCTTCCCAAGTTGGGCGGCGAACATGCGATTGACTAACCTTTGGTATGTTGCACCAGCGTTTTTCAAACCAAAAGGCATTACCTTGTAACAATAAGTTCCACGATCTGTGATAAAAGAAATCTTCTCCTGGTCGTTTGGATGCATCAATATCTGATTGTACCCAGAAAAGGCGTCCATAAAACTTAATAGTTCATGTCCTGATGTTGCGTCTACTAGGCTGTCAATGTGTGGCAAAGGAAAGGAATCCTTTGTTCAAGTCTGTGAAATCGATACACACTCTATGCTTACCATTTTTCTTTGGGACGACTACAACATTAGCTAACCAATCAGGGTAATTCACTTCTCGAATAGACCCAATTTTCAATAATTTCTGAACTTCCTCATTAACAATTCTATTCCTCTCTGGTGCAAATTTGCGCCTTTTCTGTCTGACCGGCTTGAATGTAGGGTCGACGTTCAACTGATGTTCAATGACGTCTGGGCTTATACCTGTCATATCATCATAGGACCAAGCAAAACAATCTAAGTTACTTGTTAGAAAAGAAATTAGTTCCCTTCTTACCTCAGGAACTAGGTCCATTCCTATGGACAAAAACTTTTCAGGGTTTTCAGAATCTAAAATTATTTTTTCTAAGTTATCGTCTTCCTCCTTTGTCGCCCTGTCCATAGGAATGAACGCCTGTAGTTGCTATGCCGATGGAGGAGATTGTTCCAAGCCTTTCAGTGCTGCTTGGTAACATTCTCTTGCCATCCTCTGGTCGCCTTTGATCTCTCTCACACCCCAAGGTGTAGAGAACTTAATTGATTGATGTAACGTCGAAGGGACTGCCTTCATCTGATGAATCCAAGGACGTCCTAACAAAGCATTGTAAGTGGTCGGGCAGTCCATTACCTGAAACTTGACTAAAGCATTAATTCCAGCAGCAAAAGTCATCAAAGATATTTCTCCAATCGTCCTATCTGGTGTTCCATTTCCAAATACCAAGACAGTTGGAGCCTTAATTATTTGGGATTCTAATTGTAATTCTTTGACAGTTTGCAAATAAATAATATTAACGGAACTACCTGCATCAACTAATATTCTTTTAGTCAAACAATTAGCTATTAGTAAAGATATTACCAGGGCGTCGTCGTGCATCTGGACGTTCTGAATATCAGCGTCGTTGAAGGTTATTGGACCTTCAACCACCTGATCATTACTCACATTACCATTAACCCACTCCAATTCTTTTAGCAAAGACCTCGCATGTCGCTTTGCGGCGGAGTAAGACATCCCACTTATTGCCGACCCCCCAATGATTGTGTTAATCGTTCTGACGGCCTGCGGGGGTTGAGCTGGGGCGTTCTGCCTTTGATCTCTGCCTGCATTGTTAGTAGTATTATTCTTAAGGAGATGTTGTAAGTTACCGTGCTTAAGTTGGAAGGCTACTTCTTTTCTGAACCTCCAACAATCCTCTGTTCGATGGCCGACGTCTTTGTGGTAGTCACAGTATCTAGTGGTGTCTCTCTCATTGACAGGCGTCGTCATAGGTTTAGGCCATTTCACCCTGTCCATCTTTTCAAATGCACTTACCATTTCAGCTGGTCCAATGGACATGTTGAACTCTTCATATCTAGGAGGGGGTGGGTCCCTCTTCTGTTTGTCGCTCTGCTCATTATTGTTAGTATAAGGGTGAAAACGAAAATTTCTACCTCGTTTCCGTTTAGAACGGCGGTCTGTGGATCCCAAATTATTTTGTTGTTGATTAGCTGTCTTTTCCGCGTTTGTGGCAATCACTGAATTAGCGGGGAGACTGGTTGTCGCCAGTCCCTGATTCATTTTAAGGGCATGATTTCTACTGGCGTCGTCCTCTTGAAGATTAATATGGGACCACACGTATGATTGGACTTCTGGCCAAGTTGTCACCCGTTTCAAAACCAATTCTTGATAGAGGCCGCAAGTGGGTGGCAACGCTCTCTTAAACGCCTGCACAGCAATGTTAGGATCACAATTTGGGATACTTACCATCTCTGCCGTAAACCTTTTCAGAAGATCCCTGTATGACTCGTCCGGCCTCATGACAATTCGATACAAGTCGTCTGACGTCTTAACCATGACTCTGCTGCTTGCAAATTGTTCAACAAAAATGTCAGTTAAATGACTAAATGAAGTTATTTTACCTTGAGGGAGATTGATCCACCACATCAAGGCTGGGCCAATCAAACTTATACCAAATCCACGACACATAGCTGCATGTCGTTTATCGGCTGGGAGGACTGCTGCTAGCATAATCTGCCTGTATTGAGCCAAGTGTTGGTCAGGATCCGACTTGCCATCATACTTTGGCATAGTAGGAAAAACAAATCTTTCAGGCAAATCAGCAAACGCGATGTCGTCTATGAAGGGCGATTCTGAGTAACTCCCTAGACGGGCTGCATCAAGTGGCTTTTGAACACCTGGAATCGAGTACATCTTTTTCTTTATCTCAGCGACTTCCTTCTCCATTCGAAGGGCAAAAGAGAGAATTTCGTCTTCCCTCTTTTGTCCTCCTTGTGGATGATTTTGAGGGATCCTTGCCTGTGACTTCTGAGCGGACTGCTCACCTTGTTCTCGACTATCATAAGACTGAGAATCATCATATCCCTCTTCGTCGTCTCGACCTGTTTCATCATTAGGAATATCATTATTGTCAGTATTCTTACCTTTATTACCTTTATCACCGTTCGGGTTGCGCTCATGATCATTTGGGTTTGGCACTTGGCGAATCTCCTTTTCAGGTCCGCTCTGCCTTCTTTTGTTTTTCCTAGACTCTAGGCCTGCTAGGTGCAACTTTAATTCATTGTTTTCTTCCTCCAAACGTTTCATCCTCTCAGATTGAATTCCTGCAGATTGTTCGAGACGCTTCATTTGTTCAGACTGAGAGGTCAAGGCTTCTAGGACCTTTTGGAGGTCAGTGGAAGAGCTAGTTGGCTTAGAAACAGTTTTTGGTTGCTGTTCCATCATAAAGTTTTACTCGCTCACTCAGAGAACGTGAAGCTTTTAGAAAAATTGTTGCCGGAGTCCCCACGGTCGGCGCCAAAATGTTGATGCACAATATAGGGGAACTATTAAATATGAATGAATAATCGAAACACTTTATTAATAATATGATTGAGTACAATGAACGGGGTCACCGGCAACGGTGGTTACAAACTTGAGCGTAAATGCTTTAATCACAATGACTAAACTCAGAATACTATGATAACCAGAGAGAAGAATACAGAGAAAGAAATAGAGAGAATGATTGCAGAGAATTGATTGTGTCCTTCTGAATGAGTTCGTGGCCTTCTTATAGTTGAAGCTTAGTCCTGGTGGTTGCGAAATCATAGGCGGCCGTTATGGGTAAGAGACGTTGCACGTGCTCCGAAAAAGGTGGGCGACTGCTCCGAAAAAGGTGCGCGACCAAGTCAATCTGCTTTACTGCCGTTGGTGATATCGTCCTTGACGCCCATAGGGCGGCTATCTCGCTATTGGACTTCCACTGTCGCTAGTGACGTTATCTTCGACGCCCTGAAGGCGTCTATCTCTTTATTGGGCCTCTGTTAAGGCCCAAGCCCATTAAGGTATAACGGTGTATAACAGTGGTTATGAATATACCCCCCTTTTCATTAAAAAAAATGTATTTTGTAGTGATTAAATCTGAAAAATGTAATAAACTGGTCTTAAGGGGAATCGTGGACCACTAGAACGCACAAAATTGAGTTGTAACGAAGCTAAAAAGGTGAAATGTGTGTGTTAGCCGATGGGTGAGGAAGAGGAGTTGTAAAATGGCAAGGGTGCATCATTACAAAGTAAAGCGTGTTGGTTACATATCCAATTTATATATCACCAATATTTTTTGGGCACATATCCATTTGTTGTTAGTTTAGGGTTCATCGCACATAAAATAAGAGGCGAGGCAGCAAAGCTCATGTTAAAACCACTTGTCCACTTCTATTGAGTATTGACTAACCCATATAATGAGTCACCGTGGATACGTTAAAATCTGCCCTACTACTGTCATGTTTAATAATAGTGATACAAGGTGTGATTTGTTCACGGTATTCTTCAAGATTTTTAGGTGTAATTAATATATTTTCAAATACTCATACATAAGTCATAAGAATATTTTAATCTCACTTCTTTATGAATTATTTTCTATACCCTTCAATAGGGAAAGAAATGAATGAATATAGTTACATATTAATATTTTTTATAAATATCTTCATTATTTTTTAAAATGAAGTAGTGAGGATAAAAAGTGAATAAAATTAGTATTTCTTAATTAGATATAGTTCTATTTGAGAAAATGTTGAACAAAAAAATCGAAGAAAATAATTTGATACTTGATTTGTCCCCTTAAAAAATAAAAAATCCATGTTAGTAGTAGTAGTAGATTCAATATTCAGTGAAGGATTAGAGCACAATAGGAAGTGAAGAATCTGAAATGAATAATAGAGAGAATGGAATGAAAGAAGAGTCCAAGAGTGGCCGGCAGAGATTCAACGGTTAGCTCAACTCCCAACCAACTTCCCCCTTTCACTATCCTTTCTCCAAAAACTAAATCCACCGAATTTTATTTCATTATTTTCACTCTTTACCCTCAACCAATATTTCAAAAATTGATTAACAAAGCTTATATTTCACCTAGATTTCATATTTTTTTCTCGATAAAGAAGGGTATTGAAAAAAAAACAAGTTATATTTTTAATATAGTTATTGCCATTAACAAATTTTATATAACTTCTTAGTTTTTATAATTAAGATATTGTGATATGCTTATAAGATCAACCATGAGTTTTTATTTGCACGTATAATTGAAATGGACCAAATACGTAAAAGAGTTGAATTCAATCATAATCAATTATTGGATGTCAACCCCATTAAATCGCGCTTGATCACACCATATTGAACTCCAAGTCAACGCCAACTTTGCACTGTCAGTTCGGCTGGTCAAAACTTCAACACTTTCAAGACCTAGTGACAAATGCTAATTACTCCATGTTGCATCATTCCCCTGAATATTTAGCTTCTGAATCATAGAGATTGTGTTTCAGGGGGGAAAGCTGCCTAAAACCTAAAACAGAGGATAAAGTAACAAGAAATCCAACTTGGTAAAATAATGAAAATGCTAAATATGGAGTAGCTGAGTTATTCCTTGTATAACATTCAAAATTTTGCTAATGAGTCTAGGAGTGTATATTTATCTATTAAGTAATGTCATAGCTTTAATTCCATTTGTAAATTTAAAATAGTACCCACTATACGTTCTCATAATAAAAAATAATAAAAACTCAATTTTGCATTTATAGAAGACACCCTTCATGAACACTAGGCTGGGCCTAGCAGCAAGCATTTAATGATAAAGCCTAAGTGCCTAACCCATTTATGATGCCTATCTGATCAGCAAGATGACGTAAATGAGCCTAACAAGCCCATTAAACCAAGCAGCTAACCAACAAGTTGGGTTAAATACTCATCACTCATCAGTCATGTTACAACCTTTTCCCCGTACTAGTAGGGTTTTTAATTCTGATTAACCCGAGACCAATATTATTTAAAACATGCATGTTGTTTAATGGTCATGCCTAGAAGGCTAGAAATTTGGATTTATATAGAACAAAAATGTTTTTCAACAAAAAAAATGTCCAGCTACATAGATTATTATATGTGCAGGAAGAAATCGTAGAATTAAAAGTGAATTTTCCTCATGTTGTTCATTGTTGTGTACGCAAGCCCAGTTCAACTAGCAATATAACGTGAGTTAAGTTATATATGCATGTACTCCCACATTCACTCAACCAATGTGAGACTTGTTTCATTTGACAGACAAAATATTGATTTTCACAAGGGATATTAAATTTTGAGAAATGATTTTGAGTTTATGAACCACATGAAGGTATTTAGACATATCATTGTACAATTATTTCGGGCCAAGTACATGATAATTATCTATTCTTGTTAGGACATTATAGGTATTTTCTTTTGTGATTGATTTGTCTTACATATTGTTCTAGTATTCTACTTTTGAAATCTTTGTTCATATATCAACTAGTTAAGGCTCTGTTCATAATTCATTCATGCGATGCTTTTCTCATGAAATTATATAAATGGGTTTTAATGTCGCATAAGGTTAGCACGTGATGCTTCTGCCACATTCAATCCAGTAAGTCAAGGGAAAGTTAAAAAACATTAAAGAGCCAGTTAAATCAAACACAACTCAGATTCATGACAAAACTTCAACCATAACAGCTGGGCTTCTCTACCTTACAGGTACCGAGTTCTAAATATGGTCATATACTCTCTCCAATTCTAAATATAAAATTTATTTACCTCATTTGATTAGATTAAATATGTCAGTTAGGTTAGTTAAAATCATATAATATTACTAGTACACTCAAACCATCTACCTTTATCCTAACTCTCCCTCTATTGCTTGTTTGTTATTGAGCAGCCTTGATAAGGATAATTTAAGAAAAATTGATAACAATTAGAAAGAGATACTAAATTCAAGACCAAGTTAATGTCCTAAAAATAAGTTCTATATTTAGAAGGGTAAAGGGTATATAAAAGAACCAAGTCACAAACTCATCAACTTATAAAACTGAACAGAACATGGACTCTAAAAGGTTTAGTAAACATTCATCAATTCTACATCACAATGGGCCTCACTCATCAATCAACAATTGCTATAACAGATATGTATAACAGAATTATACAATACACAATGTTTGCATCTCATACCCTTAAAAATATGTCCTCATATCACAGTAAGCTTCATGATGATACAAACTTCTTTAAAAAACATAAAAAGCTACACAATTCCACGAAATCAATTAAACCACAATCTTGCTCGAAATATCAAGCTTAATTCACAAATCAAACAAGCACCAACAGAAAAAGAAAAAAAAAAGAGTCATCAAACTGTGTGACATAATGGTGAATTTCAGCTAATGAAACTCGTTTTTCAAACCTTAATCTGAGTTGACCTGTTCTGATCGGAGTTGACCTGGTCAACAATGTCTCTATACTTGGTGATAAAGAATCCCAAAGTGTGGCCAAAAACAGCAGCTATGAAGATGCCAACATTGAAGGACATAACAGCAAGCATGACCATATAAAGGAAGCTGATACGAAACAAATAGAAACCAGCCTTGTAAATTCCTCCAAGAAGAGGAGTGGTCCCTCTTTTAAGGGTAGGCTGATTACAGAGAAGCTCACATAGAAATGCCAAAATGAAGACAAATATGAGGGCCAATATGTACATACCAAGACTGTGTTTAGGCCAGTCATTGAAGAGGACTATGGCATCTTTGCCCCAATAAAAGTACATCTTCATCTTCATGGTGTCATGGTTCATCATTCCCATGTCCATGTCCATGTCCATTTTTGAACTCATAGTATGTCTCTGTGAGTTTGTGATAAGAGAGATCAATTATATAGTTAGGAATGATATAGTTAGGATGTTGTTGTTCAAATTAAATTGCCCGTGAAGCTTATTTATTTGTTATTAATTAAAGATAGATACAGCTTAGGAGTCCTAGACGCAAGAAATGAGGGATTTAGTTAACTCATCACATCTGATTTAAGAAGTATACACATTTAAACATAACCTATATTTGAGGAGATTGAGACTTATTTAGGAAAATGAATTTAGTCCTAAATAAAAGACATCTTTCAGTTTTCCTAACTTTTCCCTAAATTAACATATCAATAATAAACAAGCAAAAGGGTGTGGACTGTGTATAAAGGTAGATGGTTAGGGTAAATTGATAATATCATGTGATAGTAACTAATCAAATTAGCTAAAAATGTTTTATATTCTCTCTATTCCTAAATATAAGATATAATTGATTTTTTTTTTTTGGAAAATCCTAAGAAATTTAAATAAGGTAATTAAAAATTGATTTTCTTAATTTTTTTCTCTAAACTAGTTTATTTAACTTAAACGCTAATATGATCTAATAAAATGTAAAATATATTATTAAGTGGTTCATTTCGCTTTTTTCTCAAGAAAATCAGCTAACTCTTATATTTAAGTATTTACATAGTATTTACCACCAAAGAGAGTATTTTCCAACCGGCACTTTTTTTATAAAAAACAATGAAAAGAGTATACAGCAAAATGGAAATATCTGGTACTGTGTCTAAATCCGGGACCTAGATCCCATCACAGGAGGGCGAGACTGAGATCAAGTCCTGGTCTCAAAAGGATCGGGTCAAAGTCAACCTAGGAAAAAAAGAGACTTGGGCATCTGGGGTTTTTCTTTTACTGAAGAATACAAATAACAAGGTTGGAAGACCCAAGAAAAGGCCTATAAAGACTCAACAAATAGCGTAAAAGAAACAATTAGGTAAAGAGACACAAACAAATATATAAACAAACTGAACCCATACCCAATGGATTAAAAATAGAGATATGGGTATGGCCGAATTATATTCATCTATTCTTAAATATAAAACCCAATTGAATAATTTTACTAAATTAGGTCTAGTTAAAATAAATGCACCATAATCACCAACATTTATCTACACCCTATCTGTCAAAGTTGACAACAATAAGAAACATGGCTTATATTGAAAACTAAACTCACTTCTTGGTCCTATGTTTAGGATAGGAGGTACCGATGTTAAACATCCTTTTTCCCCTGGACTTAAAAAGAAAAATTGGGGAAGATGAAGATAAATATTAAAACAAAAAACAAAAAAACAGCTATTAAAACCGAAAAAATGGTGTACCCTCCTCCTTATTCGAGCTTTTTGCAAAAGCCTTTTTATTGACAGTGGTTTTCACTCTCCTCCCAGGTATTAACAAAAGTAAGGACAAAGGAAAAAGCTTCCTCCTTTTTTGTTAATGCGCATTCATTCATTCTCCATTTCTATGACTCCCCACTCACATGAAACATTATTTCTTCTCTCTCACACTGTCTCGCCAGTCATTGACATGCATGCATAAAACATAGAAGAGATAGTATATAGATTGAAAGAGATATACTTATGAAGATAAAGGAAGAAGAATCCATACTTCTTAAGTTTGGGTAGCGGTAGAGAAAGGAGGAAAGCCCAAGAAGACGCAATAGAGAAAAAGTGGTGAAGAAGAGAGGGGAAAATGAAAATATTTTTGGGGGATTATCTGACTTATCTGACTGTTAGACACGTATAGTGAGAGAGTATAGCATTGTTGGAGTCGGAGACTTGTGTTTGGTTTGGTTAAAAGAAAAAATGAATTATTTTTAAGCTGGAAAATTAAGTTAGATTGTACAATGACTTATTGTACATTAGGTAGACTATTAGGCTAAACTGGTTATGTAATAACTACTCCTCCGATCTTTATTATAAGTCACTAACCGCCTCTAAATTTTAGTCCTTAATATAAGTCACCAACTACCATTAACTGACTCATATATTAAAATTTTCTTAATATACCCTTACATTGGAAAATGAACATTAGAAGATGAGAACAAAAAGATAATGAAAAAGACACTTTCATAGATAGAGGATTAATGAAGAGAGATAAAAGGCAGTGAGTCATAGTAATAAAGGTGGAAGGGGTAAAAACGGATGAGGCAAAAAAATAAGACCAATTTAATTATACAACTTCCATTAACATCAATTCCTTGGTATGTATAATTTAGGCGGTTGGTGACTTATAAATAGGACCGGAGGGAGTATGAGCTAGCTTATTTAAAAAATAAGCTTAATTTATAAACTAAAAAAAACGTCAAGTTATGACCACATAGGCCAATTCTCCATAGACTATGTTTATTTTTTTAAAATAAACATAGCTTACACGGGTATGAGCATGCTCGTACTTGTACCTGTGCAAGCTAAACGGGTACAAGTGGGCTTTGCATATATGGTCATACTTGAACAGCCCTATGTGTAGGCTTTCCCTGTGGAAGCTCTAATGCCTTGTGGTGTTAGGACATTAAACTATCGATTGACAATATATTAATTAGTTGATCCAAATATTTGGTGGTGTAATATTGTTATTGGTATTTTTTTGTTAATCACCGGCCCAGTAATCCGGTGTCTATTGGCAACTAACTAATTTGGACTCGAGGGGTAGGAGTATTGCTCACATATGCAAGATTGTCCCGTCTCTCAATGAGAGTGCTTCCCGGGATTCGAACATGAGTACTCATTCTTAAGGGTTGTAGTCCACTTACCAGCTCAATCAACTACCCATTGGTTTGTTATTTGTATTTTGTTGTTGTTATATATGTTGTTAATTGGTTGGTGATTAACTTCCAAATGATGCATTCGAAGTAGATGCTCCATTACCCATTATCATCTCCAGTTGGCACATCAGTTATTTTTAAGATTTTAAACAATGTATGACAAAGAAAATTAAGAAACCAATGGACGGTCACCTCTAGTTTCCTGGCATATATCATATCGTATATATTACTCCCTTCGGCCCTATTTATAAGTCGTCAACCGCCTAAATTGTACATACCAAGGAATGGAGGTTAATGGAAGTTGCATCATTAAATTGGTCTTATTTTATTTGTCTTTTCCATTTTTACCTCTTCCACCTTTATCATTATGGTCCACTTCCTTTTCTCTCTCTTCATTAATCCTCTATTTATAAAAGTGTCTTTTTCATCTTCTCTCTCTTCTCACATTCCAATGTTCATTTTCCAATGTAAGGGTATATTAGGAAAATTTTAATAAATGAAACGTTAGTGGTAGTTGGTGACTTATATTAAGGACCAAAATTTAGAGGCGGTTGACGACTTATAAATAGGACCGAAGGGAGTATATGCTACTCTATGCAATAACCAAAAAAAGAAATTGATCATTACGAATAAATACTAGTGCGTCCCTTCTAATTAAAAAAAGTTATTGCTATTGTGACCATACGTGGTAAGATTATATTACCACTACTATTATTTCTATATGTCAAGTTAAAAATTGATAAAAAAGAAAGCGTTGTTGACATTGGAAAGCAGAGTTTGGAGTACTGCTACATCATGTTGTTCTTCAAGAACCAATTCAATAAATTAAAGGGTTTCCTCACCAAGACACTTTAATCAGGTGGTTTTTCTTTACTTTTTTTATTTTTTGCTTTTAGTTAAAAAGAAACAAAAACTTGCTCCATATTACATAGACTAATATGATTAGAAAAAGGTAAAATTAAATATGGCCTTTCCAATTAGTATACGTCAATTGACCGTGTGGGGGAATAAACATCACAATAGAGACATACAGTGACGTTTGATCCAATGGATGTTCTACGTATACCAACTTGTCCTTTCACATATGGTCGTAGACTCCAACTCGCACTTTTTTATCTTGATTATTCATTTTTTGTTTTTATAGCTTATTAAGAAACTGCTGGATGGTCACATCTTGTGTTCTTCATATATACAACCAGGAACAAATTTTATAACCAATCGTTTAGACGGCAAGGAATTATTAAAAATTTGTGGAAACATTTGCTACCTTTTCTCAGTCAATTTAAATCTGATATTTATATGTTTTTTAATCTTAATTGAATTATTTTAATTTTAATTTTACTTTGTCACTATGGTTAGTCAGTGTAATTTTGTGTTGTTAGCATTGTTAACCAATATGCACGAAACTATTTTGCTGCCAGAGCAAAGTAAAACATTTAAATGTTGTAAAAGCCGGACTGAAAGGCGAGTCGGAAAAGACTTTGGGTCATGATTCAACACGATTTAACTGCTCAAACCGATAGTTGAATCGGATAATCGTTAGGATGGAATGTGAAGCAGTCGACGGTTGAACCGATCCAATCGTCCAATCCGCTCCAGCTCTTACAACACTGCATTTAATCAAGAGCGGGAAAAGGCATAAGTACTATAGTGTACTACCATATGAAAATTAAGAGTGAAAAGACGTAGGTATCTCCCATCAGAGTAAGAGTAACAAAAATATTAAACTAAGACTTACCCAGTGACAGAACAAAACAAAGAACGATTGGGAGAGAAGGCAATATGATCTTTGTTTTAGGGTGAGCCACAAGAGGAGGGACACCTGATATTTATAATATTTAGTGTGGCTGAAATTGAAAATGATACCTATTAATTGTCCATCAATTAATTATGTTAATTACTAGTAATTAGAAATTGCATTAGTTTCCTTTTCTTCACATAAAAAGATTGAAAGTTTTTATTTCAACCAACATAATTGAGTTTGCAATCACTATTAAATATAGATCAATTCTGATAAAAAATTAAATATAGACCAATTTCTCCCGATATTTGACTCCATTGAATCTCATTGGAATAATCTAGCCAAATTTAATGACGGTGAACTTGAACAAATCGTTCAACATCTACTAAATAATTTTCTTAAAATTTTAATTTCTATGAATTTAAAAATTTTATTGCATATTTATCGTATATAATGGTAACAAAGGATTTTCATGAACATCAAATAACATTATGATATAGTATGAAATGATTTCCAAAAAACCTTTTGCGTGAACCGATGAGTATTATAGCCTCCATTTTAGTGAATAATTAATTATATCAGTTATTATCTATCAATCAAAATCAAAGAAAGTCATGTTTTGAGAGCAAGTTGATCCCTTTTTTTCATTAAATTAAAAAAGTATTATTCTTTAATTTTTCTGAAAGTTAATCCCATTTGTCTCTCTACTTCTACCTTCTCCCCGTTCTTTTCTGTAATATGTGTGGGCCTCTTTGGTATGAAGGGAGGGAAGGGTTAAATTTTAACTTGAATTTAGAAAAACTAAAGAAAATGAGTTAAAAATTTGTAAGTAATATTTTTGTACTCTTTTATATTGTTTTTTATATATCTTAAAATATATTATTACCCAACTTCTTCAATTTTCAAAAATTTAACTGACAAATTTTCCAACCCCTCTATTACCTTTCAAATTCTTGTGCCAAACAGATCAAGCTACATGCCTTTCATTATAGTGGTTTTCATGATGGATCTGGGTTTATGAATGAAGCAAGTTCGTTTATTTTACCTAAAGAATCATGTGTTAGGTGGTGATTTGGTTCAAAACAGCCTCTATTGTGATAGCCCTCTTTTAATCTTTCACATCACCTCCTCTATATTGATTTGTAGTTTTACTTATTTCGCAATAGTAGCCTACTACTATATATAATTATGTTCTCGTGATCCTTTAGAAATTTGATTTATGATTTTGTTTTGTGTTGCCAATCAATTTATAATAACTATTCTACATATTTCTTCATATATAAGATCAAATTATCTAACTTAAAAGATTGGTGGAACTATATAAACTTTGGCCAAAAAAGGAAGCTCAATAAATTTATA
Source organism: Mimosa pudica (assembly GCA_029929735.1). Lineage (NCBI taxonomy): Eukaryota > Viridiplantae > Streptophyta > Magnoliopsida > Fabales > Fabaceae > Mimosa > Mimosa pudica. The sequence continues at coordinate 1,100,342 of JAKELP010000045.1, forward strand.
AGAGGTAGTGGTTTAAACCACTACCTCTAATTGTAAACGTAAGAGGTGGTTGGAGTTAATTTTTTATCCTAAATTTAGAGTTAGTTTCATTTTATTTTATTACTTTTATATTTATAATTATAATTTATTCTTAAATTAAACTGTCTAAATATAATATAATATAATTATATATATATATATATATATATATATATATATATATATATATATATATATATATATAAGTTTTTCATAAACATACATCATGTAACATATGTTAAAAGATATATAGAGATCAAAGAATTTAAATAAATTTATTTAATTTATTTTATCTCTATATATTAATTATGGCATATGCATGTAACTTAAAGTAACTTATTCAACTTTTTTAATCTCCCAAATTAACCAACACTTGATCTCATTTTAACCATAGAATGAGAAATTACATTGCAACTATAAGTGCATCAGTTCTTCATGATAGAACAATGTCGATCCATAACAAACCAGAAAAAAGCCAGACGAATGAACTAAACCAAACGCTTCCTTAGAGCTCGACAAGGGAAAGAGATTGACGACGTGACACTAGTAGAAGATCAGTGAAACATATACCAAAAAAAAGATCAGTGAAAAGAAATTAAACCACACTGCAATAGTTACTACACGGTTTTAAAATTTTTCTTCTGATTGAAGCGAGGGGTATAATTTTAATGTAAGATGGAGAGAGTAAATAGTGGAGTCCTTGTATGTAACTTGTAACAAGAAATCCAATGTGAAAAATGGATAAAACGGCATCGTGACCCTCTATCAAAATTATTACGAGGGGGAAAACCAAATCACTTTGAAAGAATATCAATTGTGGCGATTTGAGAAAAAAATAAGATAATACGTGTAATAACTAATAAGTATTACATTTTGTATTAAAACTAACCACCAATAAAAGACAACGAAACATGATAAAAATAACGAGTTTGATGATATTTATAAGAGAGAATAACCCCAATCACTGCAAATTAATATCAACAGAGAATGATAACACATGAAATATGTCTTACGTTAATATAAATTTTTTTTCTTTATTGTTTAAAATTAAATTTCTACAGTTTATAAGTTTAATTTTAATTTAGCACTAATGTAATGGCTATAAATGTTATCTTTAGATACGTTTGAATGTGTATAATTATTGGTCTTAACAAAAGAAATAATAGAAATAATAGAAGAAAGTGAGGAAATAGTGAGTTAGCTAGTTGCATAATCACACTGACAGAAATTAACAAAACGTAACATAGACAAAATTGTATGATGACGACAGCGGTTAAAATAAAATATAATCTTGTTTATATTATAAAAACCCGAATCGCAATATTTTTTTTATATCATATCACGAAAGGAAAAAAAAATACTAGTATTAGTTCAAAAAAGCATAGTATTTCTTGTATATACATGTATTATTGACCTTTACAAAGGAATTAGATCGATATTATATCGTATTATTTATATATTTGAAGTTACATAGACACCAGCCTAAGAGCAGACTTGAGTTATCGACCAAGATGCATGAAACTTGGTCTTCGTCACTTATCAATACATTCAATCCCTCACCATCTCTCATACATGCATGCACACTCTAAATCATAAAAATATACATATAGAGCCTCAAACATACTATATATATATGTGTATATATATATATATATATATATATATATATATATATATATGAGCACAAAGGAAGACATACACAAGGACTGTATTAAAAGAAATTACTAATTAATTGCCACTAGAATAGATAACTTTGATGGATGAAGGGATTGGTTTATTATGTGATTCAGAAGCCTTCTTGCATATAAAGTTCTAGTAATCAACCTCGTATTTTTTGGGCACAGTCACCTTAAGGACACCTTTGTCCATGTAGGCCTTGATTTGGCTTATATTGCCATTGTCTGGTATGCTGAGTCGTATCAAAACCTTCTCTGGGCTCTGCTCCATAAACCGTGGTATCTTTTTGTCATCCATCTTTTTCTTCTCCCCCGTTATGATAATCGCCTTATCTTCTTCTTCCACCTCTACATTCACAGACTTCATCCCCTTTATGCCCACCTTATATATAAAGGTCTCTTGGGTTTCCTTACTCCTTGTTTCGCCTGTTTTTTCCTCCGATCTTAATTCCACGTCATCACTGTCTTCGGGTCTGCGAACCCTTCTGAAAAAATACATGTTTATCTTTGTAGACAAGAAGGTTCGTTTATGAGTAGTTAATGTGTTTGAGAGCGGGAAAGAAAAAGGTTATTTTATTTATAGTGGTATGGCTAATGTGGATGGCGATGTAGGTATGAATCAGAGATATGAAAGAATTTATGATACATATATATAAGGTTATTATGTATTATATAGAGATATAGATGCACCTCCCTAGCAAATTAACGAACACGATGGGATGGAATCCAAGCATGGATAAGGCCAAGCCAAGTGGAAGGAATTGGTTCCCCTCTTGGTGGAACACATTAATTTATGCCTGGCTTGGTGTATGATTTTAAACTTTTTATTATTCGATTCGTGATCTTTAATTTGATCAAACTAATTTCTTTTTTTATTTCTCACATTCAATTGTTCAAATCATGTTAAAAAGGAACACGCACGAATAATATTGTTTCAATTTAACGTAACTCATTTATGCATAATATATAGATATAACAATATACTACCTCCGGTCCTAAATATAAGATCTAATTGACTTTTTTTGGAAAGATTAAGGTTGCGAAATAAGCTATTAAATCATGACATATTTGATATATTTTTATATTATACATTAGTTTATAGGTAAAATAAACTAATCTAAGGGAAAATTAGGTAAATCAATTTATAATAATTATATAACTTATTTTGCTTTTTTATAGGATTTTCTAAAAACGTCAATTAGATCTTATATTTAGGATCGGAGGGAGTAATATATAACAAAAAATAATCACTTTCAAAAGTTATGTGGAGACGTGTTTTGAATGGAAAAAAAGGTATGGGCATGAAATATTTGAAAATTTGTAATGAGAACTGAAAATTCAAAATATATGCAAATATTTAGTTAATGGAAGAATAAGGCGAATTTTTTTTTCTCCATCAAAATTAAAATTTCAATGAGAGTGACATTTGTGATGTGTCAATGTTAGGGAACTGGGAAATCACGTAGGAATGATCGATCGATGAAAAAAAAAAGAAAATTAAAGTAGGAATAGCTTTAAAAAAGAGGAAAGAAGAATATAGAAGACTTTAATTAATGGATGTCTCTGATATCTTCAGCATATAAAGGAAGATAATATAAAATTAGCTGCGTGAATATGAAGTCAAATGGAATCTTGTTTCTGGCAAAAAAAAATGGAATCTTGTTTTATTGTAATTCATATGATATAGAGGATATACATGAGAGGAGTTAATTGAATTGGTATATCGTATATAAACTGTTGTGACATGATAACTAGGCACCTATTCTTTCTATACTACTTTTACCAGATTCGTCTTTATTTGGGTATGTTTCACAGTGCCATTCCTTTCACGAACAACCGTCCACCCCCAAAATATTCAATTTTGGTTTTCTTTTTTCTAAAACTGGTGAATTTAGTCAAAGGATGCGTACGTACGTGCATCCATATAAATTATAACAATTGGAATAATAAAGCACATAAACAAACTAACAAATACATAAAAACTAGACCTTTTACAATGAAAAATCTCCTGAAGATAGAGATAATTGGTGGTGTCGGAAATACAGCAGTTTTGTAAGCCCAACCGAATATAAGAATGTGATGTTATTTAATTACCCCATGATGATATTCCCTGATGTCGAAAGAAATTATAAAACAAGTGTAAATAAAACATAGAAAGGAAATTAAAATGACAAAAAAGTGAAGTACAATGCAGGATTTGGGTTAATCCACATCAACGAGTAAGTCTTATCATATATAAGCTACTATGATATTATAAAAAAATCCCGTTTTATAAACTAAATTAAATGTTTGCTCGTACCTCCTCTAGCTAATGTAATTAATTAAGAGCTTTTATATATTGTACTACTTCTCTATCGATCGGCCATCCACCACTCTAGTATGAACAATAACCTTTTTAAGTGTAACCGATCAATCTATATGTTAAGCGATTGAAGCTTACCTTTCTCTCTTCCATAAACATAATTCAAATTCACTCATGCATATATGATCGATCACTATTAAGAACTTAATCATTTCTTATATAACTGCGCGTCTATTTTCACATTATCATTTTTAGCAACAGAATTTTATTTATGCATATGATGTTTCTTTAGAGAACATCATTCATTGCCAATATGGAATTAATGGTTATATATATATATATATATATATATATATATATATATATATATATATATAAATGTTTATATATATATATATATATATATATATATATATATATATATAAATGTTTATATATATATATATATAAATGTTTATATATATATATATATAAATGTTTATATATATATATATATATATATATATATATATATATATATAAACATTTATATATATATATATAGACATTTATATATACTACTACCCTTAATAATACTTAAGAAGATCATCCAGGGATGACCAGAAATGATCCGGGTTATAGAAGATCAATCCTTGTCCTATTTCATACAAGGGATAATAAGACTTCTCACAAAGGAAGTCATCAACAGATCTTCTCCCTTCAGACCACCCCAGCACAGTCTTCCTTCGTTTCCTACTGGAGACGTAACTGGATGGTGTTCTTAAGTATTCTTAGCAGTATGTTTTATGAAAACATAATCCCAGGTTAAATAATACTACTACCCTTAATCCTTGTTAAGAGTTTAGTTACTCATACCTTAATCTTCAGATGTCTTCCAAAATGATTTCTGAAATGTAAACGACGAGGGAATAGCAAAAGAAAATTTATTTGATATATGGGATTACAAGAGATTTGGGATTCGATAGCTATGTGTGCTTTCGATGCCCTTCCTTATGCTGGTTACATGGCTTATATAGAGAGGCATTCCTCTCAATTTACATCATTCCTTGCGTCATCTTCCATGATTCATCTCCTTCTTATCTTATCCTTTCTTTTTCCTTTTTATCTTGTCTGCCACTTCTTGTCTGCCACTTCTTTATCTTCTTCTTTTTAGTTGTCTGCCACTTCTTTTGTCTTCTTCTTCTCAGATTATACTCATGTCCATTATTGGATCTTCAAAATCTCGTCTTTCTGGACTTCTTTCATCACAATAATTACACTTGTGGGTGGCATATTCGGCTAATAATTGGCATATCCTCTTCTTAGTATCTGTACTATTTTCAAACTTGTTATTTTTTATTTTATCATAAAACTGATTAAATTGATTGATGTTCCTTGTATTTCTCCCTGAGGAGTAAATTAAAGTTGTTGGCCCTGAGAAATATACCCAAGCAGCTTCATCCTCAGTTGCCAAAATTCTATTCATCTCCTGGAATATTATATGATAGTCCTGTGATCTTATTCGAGATATTGTTTCCATAAATTCTTCATCATCATTAATATCTTCCTTTGGCTCAACAGAGTGCTCAAAGGGTTTTCTTGTTGTCCCCAATCTAATAAGATTAATTGGATGATAAAACTTGTCTGGGGTTATTTCGGCTATTGTTGAATAACATCTAATAAATACCATATGCTGGGTTACAATACCAAAGTATGTTTTTACAGCTCTTTTTAATGGTTCTGGTAACTCTGCAATTTCCTCCAAGCTTGCTGAGGGATAAATTGACTGGATTAAACCATGCTGGTACAAAGCTTTTACTACATTAGATGGTGTTCCTTGGTGAATTATTGCTTTATTGAAGGCATAATGGGATATATATTTGATTTTCGGAGTTTTAAAGGAAAAATGGTTAAGGTTATAAATAAGTTTCTTAAAATAAGTAAAATATTCTGATAATTTAAAGACTGGGTTACTGGCTGGTAATTCTGCTGAGGTCTTCTTGGTTTTTGATGTTTGGTTAGAGGTTGATGGTTGGTCATATACTGGGCTTAATGATAGTTCTTTGTGGACTTCTTTTTCTTTTTCTTTTTCTTGGGCTTGACTTTTCATAATCTGGAGTAAAGGGGTTATTTTTTGTGTCAGCTCCTTCCCAACTCTGTTTGGGTCTTCCTTTTCTTTCATTTCTGGATTTACATGGCTATTTACTCTTTCTTCCAGTTTCCCCACTCTATCAAAGAGTGTATCCAACTGGTTAAAGATCTTTGTAAAATTTGTATTTATTGGACTGAGCATTAAATTCATATTTAGTTCCACCACTTGGAACCTCATATTAATTTGCTCAATTAAATTTCTCATTTCCTCAGAAGTTTCATTACTTGTCGGAGTTACAGGTCTTCCTGATTCCATCTGCTCAGAAAATCAGCAATTAAATTATTTTTTCCTTTAATATATTCAATTTCATAATCATAATATGTCATATCACTCTGCCATTTTATTAACATTTTATTACTTAATTTATTAGTTTTAATTCCTTTATCTAACCAATGTTTTACTTGAGTATTATCAGTTTTTATAACAAATTTAGTATTTACTATAAATAATTCAAACTTTTCTACTGCTTTTACTATTGCCAAAAATTCCTTCCAATTTGAATGATATTTAGCTTGAGAATCATTAAATTTTCCACTTGAGTATTTAGTAATTGTTTCTTTTCCTTCATTATTCTCATGATATAAGGCTGCTCCCCAATAATTATCTGATGCATCTGTATAAATTATCCATTTTACATTATTATCTGTTGGGATAGTTAGTTTTGGCAAATTTTGACATAATTTCTTAATTTGTCCTATAATCTTTTTTGTCTGGTCATTCCATATCCATATACTTTTTTCTCCTGCTAACCTAGATATTTTAGCAGTTAATTTTGATAAATTAGGTATGTAACTTCTAGCTTGGTTCACTAATCCTAAAAATGATTGTAATTCCTTCTTATTTCTTATTTCTGTAAATTCTAATACCTTTTTACTTATATGTTCTTGTAATTCTATTCCTTCAGGTGAAATATATTGTCCTAAAAATCCTATTCTATTCTTTCTTAATTCTGCTTTGTTTGGTGATATATTTAATCCTTTATTCTCTATTAGTTCAATAAATTTTTCTAAGTGTTGTTCATGTATTTCTTCATTTTCTGAAAATATTAAAATATCATCAATATAAATAACAGCAAAATTTCGTATTGGTAATAATAATTTAGTTACATACTCTTGAAATATACTTGGACTATTATGGAATCCCATAGGTAATACATTCCATTCATATAGCCCTTCCGATGTACTAAAAGCAGTATACTTTTTACTTTCTTCTTCTAACTTTATTTGAAAAAATCCTGATTTGCAATCAAACTTGCTAAAAATTCTCTTTCCTCTTATTAAGTTAAATAATAATTCTATTTTAGGTATAGGATATCTATTTCTTATTGCTAAGTCATTCAATTTTTTATAATTTATTACCATTCTTGATTTTCCTCTTTTTTCTTCACTATGTTTTACTACAATCATAGCAGGTGAAGAATATTCAGATTTACTTTCTCTAATTAAGTCATATTTTTTCATTTCATTTATATGCATTTCAAATTCCTTTTTATCCTGTTCTGTCCATGGATAAGGTTTACAATTTATTTCTCTACTATAATCTCTTAGCTCTATTTTTGCTAATGGTTTTGATTTTTCCCAATGAATTAAAGGGTTTTCACTATAATTTTCTATCAGTCTTTGTTCTACTGTCTTTTTTATTTTTCCTTCTATTATATTAAGTCTTATGATTTCTTTAGGTTCTACCTCTTTTATCATTAATGTTGATAACATATGATTTATTTCTATAGGTTTATTATTTTCTAGAAATTGTACTTCATTTTCATTATATTTCTTTTGAAACTTTTCATCCTTTCTTCTATAAGGATTAGTTATTCTTATTCCCCATGCTTCGTGTTTACATGGTGTAGTTAGTATAATAGCTTTTTCTATTAAATGTAGAGGATAATATTGACTTAAAAAGTCTAATCCTAATATTACATCACAAGAAGGTTCATTATATTGGTTTAATTCTTGTATAACTAACTCATATTCTCCTATTTGTATACTAACATTTCTTGATTCTAATTCTATCATATGTATTTCTTTTCCTGCACTTTCCATTCTTAACATTTTTTGTTTTCTTTTCCATAGTTCTGGTGGTAAGACATTATATTTTGCTACTGTTAAATTTGCTCCTGTATCTATAAGTGCATGATATTTTCTTGATCTATATTTTTGGTAATTGAATTTTACTAATATGAAAAACAATCTTCTATTATTCATTTATGCTCCACTTAACATTTCTAATCTTTCTTTTGTTCTTACTAACATTCTTTGTTTTGCTATATAATTCCACATTACTGGAACCCTCATATACCATGTTCTTCCTGCTACATAATTTAATGTTGTTGTTGGTTTTTTCATTTGTTTTCTTATCCATCTTAAGTTACTCTTAGACATCAAATTTATATTATAAGTTTTATTATTTATTCCTACTAACATTTCGGTATAATTAAAGTTTGATGATTTATATTTATCATTATTCTGTCTTGTTGTATCCTATATGGTTTTACTGCTTTTAAAAAATCTGATCCTAACGTAACTTTATGTTCATTGTCAGTATTTTCTTCTACCCAAATTTTCATACTCATTATATCTCTCTTATTAAATCTTATATTTATATTTGTCTTAGTTCCTTCTTCATCTATTTCTAAATTATTTTCTGTATATTGTTCTTCAATAAAACTTCTACTTATTTCTTGATCTACTAATGCTTTTACTTCTTCCCATATGGCTTCCTTCTTTATTTCTAACTTTATATAGTATTTTTGTTCTGTTAAATTTATTTGTCTACTCCTTGGTCTAATTTGTGCTAAACTAGTTGTTATTGGTATTTCTGCTAACATATTTGCTTCTATATCTGTATCATGTTCATCTATGTTACTTCCTATTCTTACTATGTTTGCTCTTCTGGATTCAGGTCTGATTATTGGAATATCTATACTTCTTCTTGGGATTTCTAATCTCCTTGGGATTTCTAGACTTCTTCGTGCTGCAGTATTTATATTTATATTCAAGTCTGGTGTATTTATTCTTAACATTCTTTGTCCTAATGTATTATTAGTTTGTATTCTTCTAGGATTTTCTATTTGGTTTATATTAGCAGTTCTATCTAATTCTATTTGTAATTGTTCTGGGATTGTTATATTTGTCGGATCTAATGGTATTTCTTGTAATATTGGCATAAAGTTTTTATCTATAGTTATTCTTCCTTGTGATCTATTATATATTTTATGTTCATTTGTAAATACTAATCCTATCATAGCAGTTATACTTATTGTTTTAGCTCCTCTTAACATTTGTATTCCTCCTAGTTTATGATAAACTATTATTGATTGATCTATATGTTCATCTGCTCTTGATATTGCAAAATTTGTATTTACTGTAAATTTTAATTTTTGGTATATTAAGTTTCCTGTTAATATTCCTAATACGCTATCCTGCACATTACTTATTATTCTTCCATCTGTTATTAGCAATTCTATTGGTGAGTTTATTCCTTCCCTAAAATAAGCTTTTACTAATAATTGTACTCCTGCTATATAGATTTCCGTTACTTCATCTTTAAATGATAATCTTGAAATTTCATTTTCAATTAATGCTTTACTTACTAGTGGTATTCTAAGTATTCCTTCTGTTAACGTTGATTCTATGGGATGTTTTTTCTCTAAAACTACACATGCCTTCTTTTCATTTCTATTCTTTTTTATTATTTTACTCACTCTACTTATAAATCCTTTCTCACCATTAAATTCTTCTAGTTTCAAATCTAATTTTATATCTTTTATTTTATTATATTGTTTTTCATTAAATGTGATTCTTCGTTCACAGATTCCTTCCTTACTACTTATTTGTTCATTGTATTCTTCATATTCTATCTCATTATTACTACTTTGTCCTTCTTCACTAATATTCATCATATATAACATCATATTTTCTTCTTCTTCTGATGTTTCAGAAATTTCTGATTCAGATTCTTCTTCTATTTCTTTTAACTTATATATTTCTATGTCAGACTGTTCTAATTCACTATAAATTGGTTCATCAATTTCTAAGGGTTCTAACTCCCAATTTACAGCTTGTTCTAATATCTTCATAAATTTCTTTTCTTTAGGTTCTGGACAATTAGTACTTATATGTCCTATTTTTCCACAATTATAACATTTACATTTTTTAGGTTTCTTGTTGTAATTAATTTTTCTTTTTCCTTTTTTGAAGTATTTTCTTGGCTTAAATTTTCTGTAAAATTTCTCCTTTGGATATTTCTTAAATTTATACTTAGTCTTTCTTTTTCCTCTTTTATCTCTCCTTCTTATTTTCCTTTCTTCACATCCCCATTTATGAGGTTTTTCAAATTCTCCACATTTTATTATTAACTTGTTTGTCTTATAATATTTCTTATTCCTCCATGCTCTTTTGCATGCATCTGATAAATATTCTCTTAAATATTCTTCTCTTCTTCCCATTGTATCTACAAATGGTAATAAATCTACATTTCCTATGTGTTTATAATAATCTTCCATTATAGTTTCTGAGATTAATCTAGGTAATTTTCTATAAAATAATTCTAGGTAAAATCTTTGTGTATTATATTCTTCCATTCTAGCCTCATAATAATATTTCTTGAATTCACAAATATATTGTTCTAAATATTTTGGATTTAGTGAACATATTTCTATTTGATATAATTTTTCTATTGCTCTTGTTTTTGTTGTAGATTCATTTAATGCTACACTTCTTCCTAGAAATTCATTTCTAATTAAAGTTTCGTATTTTCTAATTAGAATTGCTATATATTCCTTTCTATCATTATATGTACCTTGTTCTATATGTCTTGCATTTATTCTAAATACTTCTGTTTTACTTTTCCACCAGTTATTAACATTTCCTAGAAAACTTGCTTCTATTACAATTGGTATAAATTGTGGATTTAAACTTTTCCCTATTAAAGCTACCAAATGCGATTTACTCCATTCTTCTAATCTTTTTTCATTATCTAGATTACAATCTAAATCTAACCATATTCCCATACTTGGTATTACTCTTGTTTCATATTGTTCTAAAGGTGTTGGTGTGAATTTAGATTTAGTTGGTGTTTCAAATGAAAACTCAAAACTTTTTTGATTTATTGGTTGTTTATGATATAGAACACTATCTTGTTCTTCTTCTTCTCTTCTTTGTCTCATTTCTTGATCTAGTTGTTGTTGTGATGTTCCTTCATTTTTTGGTATTTCTAATTGTCTTTCCATATTAATCTGAAAATTGTCATCTTCCTTTATATTTATTTTTGTAGCATATTGAAATTCTTTCCTTATTTGTTCTATCTTTTCTTCTTCCTGTCCCATTATCTCTTCTATTTCATCATCATCTATATTTTCTAAAACATTCATCATGTTTATACTAATTCCCTTATTTTTCTTATCCTTCTGTTGTTTTTCTTGTTTCTTTGGATTCATTATTTCCATTAAATAATCTAATTCTGAACCTGTTTGGTATAGTATTTCTGCTATCTTATTCGATTCTTTTATTTCTAGTTCTTCTTCACTTATTTCTTTATTCTTTCCTTTATTTATCATACCATGCTTTTCTTGATATTTTTCCATATCAAATTTTTCTATTTCTTTATATATTTCCCATATATTTCTATTTATGACTTCTTGTCCTTTCTTTATTTCTTCTGATAATATTCTAGTTTGTTTTATATTTTCATCCATAGATTGTTTTAATATGTTATTCCTACTTACCTCTTTTATCTCTATTTCCTCTAAAGCTTTTAACATTTCTTCCATATTCATCATATTTATCTGGGGTTTTTCAATTATAGGTTCAATCCTTTTTTCTATTCCTAAAGCCTTCATTATCTGCCTTATATTTGCTTTTATATATGCTAATTCAGTAGTATTATTTACAACTTCTTTTCTAAACAAGGATTAAGGGTAGTAGTATTATTAAAAGAGGAAATAGAGATATATAAATGTTTATATATAAATGTTTATATATATATAAATGTTTATATATATATATAAACATTTATAGAAATGATAAGATAAGATATATATAGAAAGGGTAGTAGTATTATTAAAAGAAAAATCTCTATAACCCGGATCATTTTGGAAGACATCTGAAGATTAAGGTATGAGTAACTAAACTCTTAACAAGGATTAAGGGTAGTAGTATTATTTAACCTGGGATTATGTTTTCATAAAACATACTGCTAAGAATACTTAAGAACACCATCCAGTTACGTCTCCAGTAGGAAACGAAGGAAGACTGTGCTGGGGTGGTCTGAAGGGAGAAGATCTGTTGATGACTTCCTTTGTGAGAAGTCTTATTATCCCTTGTATGAAATAGGACAAGGATTGATCTTCTATAACCCGGATCATTTCTGGTCATCCCTGGATGATCTTCTTAAGTATTGATAGCAGGCTTAAAAGAAAAATTATTAAAAGAGGAATAATTTTTCTTTTTCATTATTATCTGATACCATAACGGACAGCCTGCTATATAGATTTCCGTTACTTCATCTTTAAATGATAATCTTGAAATTTCATTTTCAATTAATGCTTTACTTACTAGTGGTATTCTAAGTATTCCTTCTGTTAACGTTGATTCTATGGGATGTTTTTTCTCTAAAACTACACATGCCTTCTTTTCATTTCTATTCTTTTTTATTATTTTACTCACTCTACTTATAAATCCTTTCTCACCATTAAATTCTTCTGGTTTCAAATCTAATTTTATATCTTTTATTTTATTATATTGTTTTTCATTAAATGTGATTCTTCGTTCACAGATTCCTTCCTTACTACTTATTTGTTCATTGTATTCTTCATATTCTATCTCATTATTACTACTTTGTCCTTCTTCACTAATATTCATCATATATAACATCATATTTTCTTCTTCTTCTGATGTTTCAGAAATTTCTGATTCAGATTCTTCTTCTATTTCTTTTAACTTATATATTTCTATGTCAGACTGTTCTAATTCACTATAAATTGGTTCATCAATTTCTAAGGGTTCTAACTCCCAATTTACAGCTTGTTCTAATATCTTCATAAATTTCTTTTCTTTAGGTTCTGGACAATTAGTACTTATATGTCCTATTTTTCCACAATTATAACATTTACATTTTTTAGGTTTCTTGTTGTAATTAATTTTTCTTTTTCCTTTTTTGAAGTATTTTCTTGGCTTAAATTTTCTGTAAAATTTCTCCTTTGGATATTTCTTAAATTTATACTTAGTCTTTCTTTTTCCTCTTTTATCTCTCCTTCTTATTTTCCTTTCTTCACATCCCCATTTATGAGGTTTTTCAAATTCTCCACATTTTATTATTAACTTGTTTGTCTTATAATATTTCTTATTCCTCCATGCTCTTTTGCATGCATCTGATAAATATTCTCTTAAATATTCTTCTCTTCTTCCCATTGTATCTACAAATGGTAATAAATCTACATTTCCTATGTGTTTATAATAATCTTCCATTATAGTTTCTGAGATTAATCTAGGTAATTTTCTATAAAATAATTCTAGGTAAAATCTTTGTGTATTATATTCTTCCATTCTAGCCTCATAATAATATTTCTTGAATTCACAAATATATTGTTCTAAATATTTTGGATTTAGTGAACATATTTCTATTTGATATAATTTTTCTATTGCTCGTGTTTTTGTTGTAGATTCATTTAATGCTACACTTCTTCCTAGAAATTCATTTCTAATTAAAGTTTCGTATTTTCTAATTAGAATTGCTATATATTCCTTTCTATCATTATATGTACCTTGTTCTATATGTCTTGCATTTATTCTAAATACTTCTGTTTTACTTTTCCACCAGTTATTAACATTTCCTAGAAAACTTGCTTCTATTACAATTGGTATAAATTGTGGATTTAAACTTTTCCCTATTAAAGCTACCAAATGCGATTTACTCCATTCTTCTAATCTTTTTTCATTATCTAGATTACAATCTAAATCTAACCATATTCCCATACTTGGTATTACTCTTGTTTCATATTGTTCTAAAGGTGTTGGTGTGAATTTAGATTTAGTTGGTGTTTCAAATGAAAACTCAAAACTTTTTTGATTTATTGGTTGTTTATGATATAGAACACTATCTTGTTCTTCTTCTTCTCTTCTTTGTCTCATTTCTTGATCTAGTTGTTGTTGTGATGTTCCTTCATTTTTTGGTATTTCTAATTGTCTTTCCATATTAATCTGAAAATTGTCATCTTCCTTTATATTTATTTTTGTAGCATATTGAAATTCTTTCCTTATTTGTTCTATCTTTTCTTCTTCCTGTCCCATTATCTCTTCTATTTCATCATCATCTATATTTTCTAAAACATTCATCATGTTTATACTAATTCCCTTATTTTTCTTATCCTTCTGTTGTTTTTCTTGTTTCTTTGGATTCATTATTTCCATTAAATAATCTAATTCTGAACCTGTTTGGTATAGTATTTCTGCTATCTTATTCGATTCTTTTATTTCTAGTTCTTCTTCACTTATTTCTTTATTCTTTCCTTTATTTATCATACCATGCTTTTCTTGATATTTTTCCATATCAAATTTTTCTATTTCTTTATATATTTCCCATATATTTCTATTTATGACTTCTTGTCCTTTCTTTATTTCTTCTGATAATATTCTAGTTTGTTTTATATTTTCATCCATAGATTGTTTTAATATGTTATTCCTACTTACCTCTTTTATCTCTATTTCCTCTAAAGCTTTTAACATTTCTTCCATATTCATCATATTTATCTGGGGTTTTTCAATTATAGGTTCAATCCTTTTTTCTATTCCTAAAGCCTTCATTATCTGCCTTATATTTGCTTTTATATATGCTAATTCAGTAGTATTATTTACAACTTCTTTTCTTAAATCATATAATTTTTGTTCCAATGGCTTAGATAGCTCTATTAGTCTATCAACCTTATATTTCTGTTGTTCTTGATCTATGATATTCTTAGTTTCTATTGGTAATTTTTCTATCAAATCATTTAGATTATAGACTTGTAATAAATCTTCTATATTTGGATTAACATAACATCCTAATTGTTTCATTATGAACATATTAGTCCAATTTACTTGGTTAAAAGTATAATCACCATCTCCTCCTATTATAAATGGTGTAAAAATGCAATCACTTGCCTCTTCTTTATTATCATAGTTCATAAAAGAACTTTCTGGTAATTTTTCTGCTTCTATTCCATACATTCTAGGTTCTAATACTTTTATAGAATTCATTTTAACAATAACAATAAAACTTTAAAAAGTATGCGATAAAATATGAGAATGATAAACAAGGATTAAGGTTTCATATTATTTAAACCATGGGGCTCTGATACCATAACGGACAGCCTGCTATCAATACTTAAGAAGATCATCCAGGGATGACCAGAAATGATCCGGGTTATAGAAGATCAATCCTTGTCCTATTTCATACAAGGGATAATAAGACTTCTCACAAAGGAAGTCATCAACAGATCTTCTCCCTTCAGACCACCCCAGCACAGTCTTCCTTCGTTTCCTACTGGAGACGTAACTGGATGGTGTTCTTAAGTATTCTTAGCAGTATGTTTTATGAAAACATAATCCCAGGTTAAATAATACTACTACCCTTAATCCTTGTTAAGAGTTTAGTTACTCATACCTTAATCTTCAGATGTCTTCCAAAATGATTTCTGAAATGTAAACGACGAGGGAATAGCAAAAGAAAATTTATTTGATATATGGGATTACAAGAGATTTGGGATTCGATAGCTATGTGTGCTTTCGATGCCCTTCCTTATGCTGGTTACATGGCTTATATAGAGAGGCATTCCTCTCAATTTACATCATTCCTTGCGTCATCTTCCATGATTCATCTCCTTCTTATCTTATCCTTTCTTTTTCCTTTTTATCTTGTCTGCCACTTCTTGTCTGCCACTTCTTTATCTTCTTCTTTTTAGTTGTCTGCCACTTCTTTTGTCTTCTTCTTCTCAGATTATACTCATGTCCATTATTGGATCTTCAAAATCTCGTCTTTCTGGACTTCTTTCATCACAATAATTACACTTGTGGGTGGCATATTCGGCTAATAATTGGCATATCCTCTTCTTAGTATCTGTACTATTTTCAAACTTGTTATTTTTTATTTTATCATAAAACTGATTAAATTGATTGATGTTCCTTGTATTTCTCCCTGAGGAGTAAATTAAAGTTGTTGGCCCTGAGAAATATACCCAAGCAGCTTCATCCTCAGTTGCCAAAATTCTATTCATCTCCTGGAATATTATATGATAGTCCTGTGATCTTATTCGAGATATTGTTTCCATAAATTCTTCATCATCATTAATATCTTCCTTTGGCTCAACAGAGTGCTCAAAGGGTTTTCTTGTTGTCCCCAATCTAATAAGATTAATTGGATGATAAAACTTGTCTGGGGTTATTTCGGCTATTGTTGAATAACATCTAATAAATACCATATGCTGGGTTACAATACCAAAGTATGTTTTTACAGCTCTTTTTAATGGTTCTGGTAACTCTGCAATTTCCTCCAAGCTTGCTGAGGGATAAATTGACTGGATTAAACCATGCTGGTACAAAGCTTTTACTACATTAGATGGTGTTCCTTGGTGAATTATTGCTTTATTGAAGGCATAATGGGATATATATTTGATTTTCGGAGTTTTAAAGGAAAAATGGTTAAGGTTATAAATAAGTTTCTTAAAATAAGTAAAATATTCTGATAATTTAAAGACTGGGTTACTGGCTGGTAATTCTGCTGAGGTCTTCTTGGTTTTTGATGTTTGGTTAGAGGTTGATGGTTGGTCATATACTGGGCTTAATGATAGTTCTTTGTGGACTTCTTTTTCTTTTTCTTTTTCTTGGGCTTGACTTTTCATAATCTGGAGTAAAGGGGTTATTTTTTGTGTCAGCTCCTTCCCAACTCTGTTTGGGTCTTCCTTTTCTTTCATTTCTGGATTTACATGGCTATTTACTCTTTCTTCCAGTTTCCCCACTCTATCAAAGAGTGTATCCAACTGGTTAAAGATCTTTGTAAAATTTGTATTTATTGGACTGAGCATTAAATTCATATTTAGTTCCACCACTTGGAACCTCATATTAATTTGCTCAATTAAATTTCTCATTTCCTCAGAAGTTTCATTACTTGTCGGAGTTACAGGTCTTCCTGATTCCATCTGCTCAGAAAATCAGCAATTAAATTATTTTTTCCTTTAATATATTCAATTTCATAATCATAATATGTCATATCACTCTGCCATTTTATTAACATTTTATTACTTAATTTATTAGTTTTAATTCCTTTATCTAACCAATGTTTTACTTGAGTATTATCAGTTTTTATAACAAATTTAGTATTTACTATAAATAATTCAAACTTTTCTACTGCTTTTACTATTGCCAAAAATTCCTTCCAATTTGAATGATATTTAGCTTGAGAATCATTAAATTTTCCACTTGAGTATTTAGTAATTGTTTCTTTTCCTTCATTATTCTCATGATATAAGGCTGCTCCCCAATAATTATCTGATGCATCTGTATAAATTATCCATTTTACATTATTATCTGTTGGGATAGTTAGTTTTGGCAAATTTTGACATAATTTCTTAATTTGTCCTATAATCTTTTTTGTCTGGTCATTCCATATCCATATACTTTTTTCTCCTGCTAACCTAGATATTTTAGCAGTTAATTTTGATAAATTAGGTATGTAACTTCTAGCTTGGTTCACTAATCCTAAAAATGATTGTAATTCCTTCTTATTTCTTATTTCTGTAAATTCTAATACCTTTTTACTTATATGTTCTTGTAATTCTATTCCTTCAGGTGAAATATATTGTCCTAAAAATCCTATTCTATTCTTTCTTAATTCTGCTTTGTTTGGTGATATATTTAATCCTTTATTCTCTATTAGTTCAATAAATTTTTCTAAGTGTTGTTCATGTATTTCTTCATTTTCTGAAAATATTAAAATATCATCAATATAAATAACAGCAAAATTTCGTATTGGTAATAATAATTTAGTTACATACTCTTGAAATATACTTGGACTATTATGGAATCCCATAGGTAATACATTCCATTCATATAGCCCTTCCGATGTACTAAAAGCAGTATACTTTTTACTTTCTTCTTCTAACTTTATTTGAAAAAATCCTGATTTGCAATCAAACTTGCTAAAAATTCTCTTTCCTCTTATTAAGTTAAATAATAATTCTATTTTAGGTATAGGATATCTATTTCTTATTGCTAAGTCATTCAATTTTTTATAATTTATTACCATTCTTGATTTTCCTCTTTTTTCTTCACTATGTTTTACTACAATCATAGCAGGTGAAGAATATTCAGATTTACTTTCTCTAATTAAGTCATATTTTTTCATTTCATTTATATGCATTTCAAATTCCTTTTTATCCTGTTCTGTCCATGGATAAGGTTTACAATTTATTTCTCTACTATAATCTCTTAGCTCTATTTTTGCTAATGGTTTTGATTTTTCCCAATGAATTAAAGGGTTTTCACTATAATTTTCTATCAGTCTTTGTTCTACTGTCTTTTTTATTTTTCCTTCTATTATATTAAGTCTTATGATTTCTTTAGGTTCTACCTCTTTTATCATTAATGTTGATAACATATGATTTATTTCTATAGGTTTATTATTTTCTAGAAATTGTACTTCATTTTCATTATATTTCTTTTGAAACTTTTCATCCTTTCTTCTATAAGGATTAGTTATTCTTATTCCCCATGCTTCGTGTTTACATGGTGTAGTTAGTATAATAGCTTTTTCTATTAAATGTAGAGGATAATATTGACTTAAAAAGTCTAATCCTAATATTACATCACAAGAAGGTTCATTATATTGGTTTAATTCTTGTATAACTAACTCATATTCTCCTATTTGTATACTAACATTTCTTGATTCTAATTCTATCATATGTATTTCTTTTCCTGCACTTTCCATTCTTAACATTTTTTGTTTTCTTTTCCATAGTTCTGGTGGTAAGACATTATATTTTGCTACTGTTAAATTTGCTCCTGTATCTATAAGTGCATGATATTTTCTTGATCTATATTTTTGGTAATTGAATTTTACTAATATGAAAAACAATCTTCTATTATTCATTTATGCTCCACTTAACATTTCTAATCTTTCTTTTGTTCTTACTAACATTCTTTGTTTTGCTATATAATTCCACATTACTGGAACCCTCATATACCATGTTCTTCCTGCTACATAATTTAATGTTGTTGTTGGTTTTTTCATTTGTTTTCTTATCCATCTTAAGTTACTCTTAGACATCAAATTTATATTATAAGTTTTATTATTTATTCCTACTAACATTTCGGTATAATTAAAGTTTGATGATTTATATTTATCATTATTCTGTCTTGTTGTATCCTATATGGTTTTACTGCTTTTAAAAAATCTGATCCTAACGTAACTTTATGTTCATTGTCAGTATTTTCTTCTACCCAAATTTTCATACTCATTATATCTCTCTTATTAAATCTTATATTTATATTTGTCATCGAATCCCAAATCTCTTGTAATCCCATATATCAAATAAATTTTCTTTTGCTATTCCCTCGTCGTTTACATTTCAGAAATCATTTTGGAAGACATCTGAAGATTAAGGTATGAGTAACTAAACTCTTAACAAGGATTAAGGGTAGTAGTATTATTTAACCTGGGATTATGTTTTCATAAAACATACTGCTAAGAATACTTAAGAACACCATTCAGTTACTTCTCCAGTAGGAAACGAAGGAAGACTGTGCTGGGGTGGTCTGAAGGGAGAAGATCTGTTGATGACTTCCTTTGTGAGAAGTCTTATTATCCCTTGTATGAAATAGGACAAGGATTGATCTTCTATAACCCGGATCATTTCTGGTCATCCCTGGATGATCTTCTTAAGTATTGATAGCAGGCTGTCCGTTATTATATATATATATATATATATATATATATATATATATATATGGCAGTGCTTAAGGTTGGTTGGTTCTCCGCATGACTTTGGGAGGAAGAACAACTCCGCTTTCAGCACATTTGTTTTGTTTTTTGTTTATTATAATAAATGAAAGTGATGATGTCAAATATTTTTCATCAGTATTCGTAATCTTGTTGACCATATATAAATGTTGGTTTCTTTTTTCTATAAGCCTATGGTCTTTTACTACATTATTTAGCTCGATTGAGTAGAGAGGTAGTGCAGAGACTATATATTTAAATTTGGTTTGAGTGTTTGAGTGTATTATCAATCCTATGGAGTATAATCACACGTGATCAATAATTGGATTATTGTATGTTATTAACTATATTGTAAGTTCAATTCACAATAACAATTAAGACTTGTATGGCAGTACTTTTTTTATTTGATACAATGGTATAAACTAGAACTAATTAATTTTTTTTTTTACCAACAACGCAACTGTGTGGTAGACTGGTGATTTGGAGAGTCAGTACAATAGTTATCAGTTGTATGCAACTATAGAATTATTTATCTCCCAAATTATACACACACGCGAGCGCCTCATTACATTCATCAAATTATTAATTGGTTGATGAGCAGTATTAATTATATTAATATCTGCTACTTCTTAAATGGTCCTCAGTCTCACTCCTCATCAAACTTCACTGCTATTTAATTTGAAGTTGAGTTTGGGCCGTCTGCACATAATTCAGTTTGAGGTGAGAGGCCCAATTCACATGGAAATATTGTTTTAAAAATAAGTCCATCTTAGAGCTTGTGCTGATTCACGGGGAAGTTTGACTCTTGGGTTAAACCAACTTTTAGTCCCTGAACTTTCACCCCATTTTGCTTTTAATCCCTGAACTTTCAAACACATGGTATTGGTCCCTGAACTTTCACCCCAATTTGCTTTTAGTCCCTGAACTTTCAAACACATGGTATTGATCCCTGAACTTTGCTTGTTTTAGAAGGATTAGTCCTTTAAGCCTTTTAACTCTATTAAATACTCCTATATGGCATTGACTGTGTCAAATTGAATGACTTGACAAGCTTATTAGGATGTTGATGTAACAAGTATATTTTACAATATTAATTATTTTAATTTTTTTTGCGATGGATGATATTAATTATTTTGAACAATTTATAAAATCTGAATTTTTTTATCAAAATCTTAAATATGAATTCAGATTTTATAAAAAATTTAGATTGTTATATCAACATCCTAATAAGCTTGTTTAAAATTCAGTAATTATAAGAAAAATCAGATTTTATATTTGATTTTTTGATAAAAAATCAGATTTTATAAATTGTTTAAAATAATTAATACTCCCTCCATTCCTAAATATAAGACCTAGATAACTTTTTTTTAAAAGATTAAGGTTGCGAAATAGGTTATTAAATGATGACATATTTGATATTTTTTTAGATTATCCATTAGCTTATAGGTAAAATAAACTAGTTTAAGAGAAAAAAATTAGGTAAATCAATTTATAATTAACTTATTTTTTGCTTTTTTTAGGATTTTTCAAAAAAGTCATCTAGGTCCTATATTTAGGAACGGAGGAAGTATAATCCATGGCAAAAAAATTAAAATAATTAATATTATAAAATATACTTGCCACATCAACATCCTAATAAGCTTGTCAAGTCATCCAATTTGACTGTCATATAGGAGGATTTAATAGAGTTAAAAGGCTTCAATGACTAATCATTCTAAAATAAGCAAAGTTCGGGGACTAATCATTTTAAACTAGGCAAAGTTCAGGGGCCAATACCATGTGTTTGAAAGTTCAGGGACTAAAAACAAAATGGGGTGAAAGTTCAGGGACCAATACCATGTGTTTGAAAGTTCAGGGACTAAAAGCAAAATGAGGTGAAAGTTCAGGGACCAAAAGTTGGTTTAACCCTCGACTCTTTTAGATACTTACCATGCAATACAACGTTTATTTGCTAACTAAACGCAAATCCTCGTGCATTGTATTTGTTCATCTGTAATCAACTAATCATTTAGTTCAATCTTATATGAATTCTGAATAAAGTATATATACTTCTCCTTACCATTTGAAAAAAGTTATAAATAATTATAGAGAGAATATTAATAAGAAACCTAAATGAATGATTTAACAAAATTGAACATTATATTACATCTCAATATAAAGTGCCAAGTATGGATTACTA
Source organism: Mimosa pudica (assembly GCA_029929735.1). Classification (NCBI taxonomy): domain Eukaryota; kingdom Viridiplantae; phylum Streptophyta; class Magnoliopsida; order Fabales; family Fabaceae; genus Mimosa; species Mimosa pudica. The sequence goes on from JAKELP010000045.1 coordinate 1,122,616, forward strand.
TAACTTGAACCAAAATGGAAGCATGATATTCGATATTGTATCAGTCAACTATAAGATATAATTATAAAATTATAATTTTAATTCAAATTTATTTTTAGTTCCAGATTTAAACTTCACAAGTTTAATTGCTCCTAAAAAACTTTCATGGTGGAGATGTTCTTCTAGAAAAACTTACAGCGGTTGTTTGATGGTATCTATAAGATTTCAAGGTATATTTGCTAACAAACCATAATTACAAACATGGTTTTTCATTAACCTCGTCACTATAACATCAAGTGATTTGAAGTATATATTATTTAGTAAAAACGAGTGATGATTAAGAATTAGATCAGATTGTTATATCTCTTTGTTTATTTCCTACATCTATCCAGCTCTGTTTATAAATTTTACTCTCACTTCCTCATTAGATTTCTCTCAAATTCAACTTTGAGTTCCGAAAAAATATATATTTGTTGAGAGGGATCATGAACTCCAAAATTAGAATAGTCAATTACTAGTAGATCTTATTATAAAATCTGGCTACAAATTAATAATGTCGAATACACCCGGTAATAACATAAAAAAAGTATCATTTTATTCTTTCGTCTTATCTTTCATCTCTACTCTATAGCAATTGTTATGCCTCAGCTCCTTCCTTAAAAAACAAATCAAAAGGAGAAAAAGGGGGGGGTGCTTTTTGTATGAGAATCGCATCTAAATTAAAATTGGTTACATAATGTTTATAATTTTAATCACAATGCATAGTTTGTAAACATTACTATAAAAATTGGTTTTTAATAATTATCCTTTTCTAACATATAATTACTTGAAAATTTCTATTTAGGTCAAACTTAAAATATACTACCTCAAAAAATTATCAAGTAGAAAATTAAACTTTGCTGGGTTTGAATGTAATATCTTCATCTGTCCAAAAAAAAATATAATGTCTCAATGGCTTTTATATATGTGGGTTTGCATTGTTCTACCATCACTCGTGATTCCTGCCTTCTCATGATGAAGAGAAGGAAGCTTCCTCTATTTTTTCCCCTTGTTAGAAACGTATTCTTACTTAATAGACTATCTTATTTTAAAAAATTCCAGTTATTAAACGTTGGCATGTCTTCTAAGGGATATTCATATTTTGAGATATATCCCATTGCCCCTTCTACTAGATCTGACCCGTGGGTTGAAAAAAGCCTAGTCTTAATGGTATTTAACGGTTGGTCATGTTGTAATGATTCATTAAAGAGTTAAAAAATTAAACATAAAAAAGTTTTTTTTTATCATTTGCATTTTGGATGGTAGTCATGATGAGGCACGATCCTTTACAGAGTACATATAATGTGTGTGGTAGTTGCTTAATAACTTGATGATGTTATATTTAAATACTTTATACAGGCGCTTGATTTAGCAGCTTCTTCGGGTTCTGCAAATGCTTTATCTTTAAGGTAGCACTGGCAAAAAAAAAAAAATCTTTAAGGTAGAGCTTACATAGTTTAATGCCACGCACAAAAAAAAGATACTCCCTCCGGTCCTAAATATAAGACCTAATTGATTTTTTTAAAAAATCCTATAAAAAAGCAAAATAAGTTAATTATAAATTGATTTACCTAATTTTTTCCCTTAAATTAGTTTATTTTGCCTATAAACTAATGTCTAATCTAAAAATATATCAAATATGTCATGATTTAATAACTTATTTCACAACTTTAGCCTCTCCAAAAAAAGTCAATTAGGTCTTATATTTAGGACCAGAGGTAGTATATTATATAGCCCTTCAATACATTTACTTTTAATAAAAAATAGGTATTCCATATTATATAAATTTTTCTTCAAAGTATCGTAACATAGAAGGATAACATGTTTTCACACGAGTTATGTTTTTTTTTTTCATTTGTATGCTATAATTTTAAAAGATAAATATAATACAATGATGAGGGTAGGGGGAGGGGGAGTAAAATAACAATTAGACCTGCCACAATGTAACTTCTCTTAAATAGGTGAAAGATTATGGATTTAATCTCGATTAGCCTTAAATAGTTAGAGAACCATTTTTTATACTCACCCAAAATATGGGTAGAAAGTACTATATATTATGTATCAGTTGATTTATATTTTTTGGAAAATCAAATCAAATAATCCAGATGTGACTAAACTGGTGGAGACATGCTTAACTCATCATATTTATCTTTCTTATGAGTATGAAAGGCTGTTTCATAAAGATAGTATTTACTAATTTAATTTTAAAAATAACTAGAGGAATAGAGTAGTAGAGGAAGGAGGCAAAATTTAATGCAAATGGCGACTTGGCGCGCACACCACACTTCCTCTAGCCTGAAGCGACAGTCTCACACCATTGCCGCTAAAAAATAAAAACGCGTGACTTTTTTCCAACGTATTTGTCCCTTTTATGACTTCCTCTCTTACCAACCATACCCTCATTTCACAATAAAATTTCATCCAATTTTCAGTGCCAAAAATTCTATCTAATTTATAATTTCATTGTTAGTAGGGGTGGGAATAGCCCAGGCCGGCTATCAGGGGCCTATGACTTGGACCGTTAAGGCCTTAGACTGACCTCCTTATATCCAGTCCAGGCCCAGGCCCAGACTTTTTCTTTTAAACTGTTTTGATTAACAGGTCAGTCTCAGACTTGAGAAAAAAGCCTATTAGCCTATCAGGCTGGCCTATTAAGAAGTTAAATAATATTTATTTAAATAAAAAATTATGTTACTATATTAATTGATGTTATTTTTATTAATTCTTAATATAAAATTACAATTACATCACCTTCTATTCTAGTGTGTTTATTGTCGCACATTCTCTAAGCATTCATTCAAATGATGTTACCCACCATTCATATTTCTAAACCTCTTATTGAGTATGTTTTATTAATCAGGCCTCATAACAGGCTAATAGTCAGGCCAATCCAGGCCACAGTCCAGACTCAGGCTTAAAAAATTGTCTGTAATAGGCCACAGGCCAGACTCAGACCAATCAATTATACCACAGGCCAGACCATTTTGTGACCAGGCCAGGCCAGACCTGGACCATTCCCACCCTAATTGTTAGTACTCACTCCTATAGTCCATTAGTTATTTTATTTTGAATTTCAACCAAATGTACTGTTTCAACACATGTTTTTTGTACAATTTATTTGAATTTTAGGTATTTCATTATACCCTTCTCTAATATATAATTTTCTATTGTAGAAGATTTTTTGAACTTAATATAAGTTTGTTGGGGAGTTATTTTCAATTTGTTTTTTTAAAATTTTATCTTTATTTGATTAATGTGCGAAAGTTAACAATGGCGGGGAATTGTGAGGTTGATTTATTAAAAAAAATGAAAAAAAGGTTCATAAAGTTAAACTAAAGAAGTTAATGCTTAATACTTCATGTACAATCATATAATTCCCAATAACTTTTTTTTTGGGGGGGGGGGGGTATATAATTTCCAATAACCAAGTTTCGAGCTGGCAATTGCCCATGAACAGTCACCAAAACTCAATCAACTGTTCAACTTTTTTTATATATTAATGTCAGTAAACATATTTTCTGGATCATATTATATTCGCACAGTTCACTACCTAAATTTTATGATTCATGGTTTTTTCTCCCAACTTAAGTGTCTTTACAAGAGTTTAAATTACTCAAGGCCTCAGCCCTCAAGCGTTCTAGAGAGATCTTATATATATTGCTAGGCCAACTATAAAAATACAAGCTTTAACATTACTCATTTTCACCTCTAAATCTAATTTAATTTCAATTTAATTCACATGGATGCAATGAAAGTTTGGAATTATTTTGTGGTTGACCGATTTAAACTATGTTATGACTGGATTGACAGAAATTCCCCTAAATTATGAGTATGATCTCCAATAACGTGAGGCGCATAATTAATATTTTCAAAGTATTAGCAGTAGTAGTTAAGAAGTAAGTCAGCAACGGATGATTATATAAGTATTTTGTAACCCCCCATGAATCCTCGGGAAATCTAGCTTTAAACCAACTACAAGTAAAGCACTAACCACTAACATTATTGTATTTTACTATTTTTCACCTCCGAAACAGAATTTCAATTTGATTTACATGTTGGGATAAAAATTCATTTTTATAGAAATTCATAATTATTTTGTGGTTGATTGAAATAAACTTTCTCATGACAACGATATTAATCTACAATAAATAACTGACGCGAATACTTAATCTTTTTTTCTTCAGTAAAAAATAATCCTTTTCTTTTACATTAAGCATAGTTATGTATTAGTAGTAGTAGTAATTATAATGAAGAAGTAACGTATAATTAAGCATTTTGCAACGCTCACAGAGACTGGCAGAAAACCGTTCCGCAGAAAACAAACCATCATAACAATGATTAGCACACACCATGCCCATGTTGTTGTGGTTCATAAAGCCTTAAATAGGCATTGCCGCATTGGCATTTGCACAAGAAAACAATTATTAGCACACATCATAACAATGATAAGCATTATTGGCATTTGCACAAGAAAGAAACGCTCTCACACACAGAGGACACATAGTCAATTGGTGTTGAATTTGGTGAGTATTAAGTACTCTCGTCACTCGTCACTTAAGTAAGTGTTTCTTATATGAGATTTTAGGAGAGATTAATTGCCCTTGACATATCATACCAATATACTCCCTCTGGTTCTTATTATAAGTCACCAACCGCAAAATTATAAGCCACCTATATACCCTGGTCATGTCCTAAATAATTGTCGGGCCAAAATTTTTGGCCCGAGACCCGGTCATGTCCTGTTTGACCCGACACCAAGATCGGGCAGGACATGACCGCAGGGCCACATGACGGACCATGATGGTCTTGCCAAGCACAAAATGAGAGAAATTCAACCCCAATTTTAGAAAGAACAAAGGAAAAATTTGATCATCATTCATCAATAACAATTAAGAAGTATCAATGCAATGATAAATGTAATGAGTCACATATAACTACTTCAAAAAGGAGTTAGTGATCACTTTGAATATAGCTCTCAACCAAAATAAAATCACTTCGAATATAGCACCAACTACTCTAAATTGAAAATTAAAGAGATAGTTTAGTGACTTTTAAATTAAGATGGTAAACTAAAGTTTAATAAAATGCAAATACAATTGTTAACATAACCTGATAACTTACTCTAGAGATATTAATAAACATTAACCATATAGGAAATGAAGCTATTATAATAGAAATAAGTAAAGAAAAAAACATTTAATAGAAAAATTTATAAAACATTTTTTATAAAAAATATTAATAAATAATAACATAATTATAAAAATAATAAATATCGGGTCGGGCGCCCGATTGGTCATGAAACATATGCCCTGGTCCTGTCCTACCCGATGGTCGTGTCAGTTATATCCTAATAGGGTTGGTTCCGGGCCACATCGTGATAGACCATTTTCACATATAACCAAGTCGGGTCGTGGCGGGCCAAACGGCGGGCTTTTGTTGATGTGCATAGGGTGGGATTTCTCCCTCCCTCAGGCGCTGATCTCAATTCATTCCTTCTGGGTCCCACCCACCTCGGGATTGGTGACAGCTATGCAATGCAACCCTTCCCTCCCTAAGTGGGCCCCACCTCTGCTTTTAACTACCTCCTTCCTTCCTTCCTTCCTTCCTTCCCCATTTCAAACAAACTCCACACTTTTTTTTCATTTCCTCACTCTCTTCCTTTTCCTTCAACTCTCTCTTCACCTTCATCAATCATCATCACCATCCTTAGCTTTCTCTTCATCTGCAATCCCCAAAATGTAAATGTGCTGGTTGAATAAAGGAAGTGGTTAGTATAATTGGTTAGCTTGCCTCAACAATACAACATACACTCCATTATTTTCCATCTTCCTCCTCCCTCTATTCTTTACTTCCCTTATAATCCACTACTCCTTTTCCTCTTCCTTTTCAACTATACCTCTTAGAGCTGGGACTTTCAGCCCGATTTGGCGGGCTCAACCCGACCCGCATGTAAAAAAACGAGTCGGGCTGAAAAAAGTGAGCCCGTATAATTCGGGCTGAAAACGAGCTCTCAGCCCGATTAAACGGGCTATATTCGGGCTAGCCCGTTTGCAAATCGGGCTAGCCCGAATATATAAAAAAAATTGGAAAAAAAATAAAAAAAACTTATGACGGCTGGACTAAGGCGTGAGTGAAGAGCGTAAGAGAGGGGGAATCGAATCACATGGGTGTCCGTCCACATTTTGTTGTGCACCAGCTCGATCCCAAAAAACAACAAACCTTCACGTTTCACCCCATTCATTCATCTTCATATTCTCTCACTTACCCACTTCTTTTTTCCTCTTATTTTCCAACTTCATAGCTTCTACTAATCTGATCTCCTTCATTTCCTTTAACTTTAACTCAAAGACTTGATTTTTCACTTTCAAATTTCCATTTTTTGACCTGGGCAAAGCTGATTTGTTCACTCTTCACTTTTCAATTTTCACTCTCCTTCTTCCACTCATCCCATCCGGCGACTTCGGCCGTGCGCCGCCGCACCAGCGAGGGGAGAGCCGTCCGATCCGCCCCCTTTTCCCTTTCATTTCGTGTATGTGAGTGTGTGTGCTGTGTGGGCGAGAATGAGAGAATGAAGGGTGTGTTTGGGAACTACAAGTTTTTTTTTAAAAAAAATACTTTGAATTCGGGCTGGCGGGTTGGCCCGAATTCACCCAAATTCGGGTTGGGTTGAAAAATCCCAACCCGAATTGTGTCGGGCTGGAAGCGGGCTCAACCCGCTTGTACTCGGGTCTGGTTGGGCCAGCCCGTTTAAAGCGGGCTGGCCCGAAATCCCAGCTCTAAATTACCTCTATATACCTTACCTTCTTCTTCCTTTTCATTTCTCTCTCCTTCCATCGCCTCTCTTTCTCTTCCGGTCAGTCCTCTCTCTCTCTTTCTTTTCTTTGCAGCTGAACAATTTAGCTATCCTTTTCTTCTTCTTCTTTTTTAATTTCAGGAATTTCTCGTTTTACTGGTTTAATAATTCACGCTTCTCTCTCTTTTCATTCATCTACTCTTCTTTATTTGCTGCTCAATAATTTAGCTATTGCCTTTTTTTTTTTGCATTATTATTATTATTATTATTATTATTTTTGTTCATTTCGCCGTTACTGCTGTTTATTGCGTAATTGTTTTCCGTTATGCCTAATTCATGCTTATCTTTTTTTATTTGAAACTCCATGTTGAGGTGCTATATCGATCATTTTGTTCCTTCTTTCATCATTACGTCAACATCATATCTCACTCCACTATATATATATATATATATATATATATATATATATATATATTTGTTTGTATGTATGTATGTATGTATGTATGTGCTTTTCCTGTAATTCAATTTATTTACTGCATTGTGCAATTTTGGTCTGCGAAATGTCATGATCACTTTTAATTCTTCAATTTAATATGTTTGGTAGCCTCCATTCCATGTTTTTCACACACACTCTTGTCTTTGTCACGTTATTTATTATGCAATTCACAAATTTAGATAGCCCTGGCAAATTATTAGTTTCACAAATCTGGATGTTCTGGTAGGTTCTTTTTTGTGTCTTTGCCTATTTGGCATAATTTTTTTTCGTTTGAGATATTAATGTCATTATATGTTATATGATAAAGATTAGTGCATATACTATACATGAACTTACTACCTGGTGTAGGTTGATAAAGCAGTGAGGAGATTTTGGTAATTTATAGCCATTCATTCTGCAATTTTTGCCTATTGTGTTTATTTATTTATTTTTTTTTATTTTTGCCGATTGTTTCTTCCTGTTTTATGGGAGTTATTGAAATGAGAAAATTTTCAGATGTATGATTACAAGATGAGCTACAAACGAATTGTAAGCTTGAGGTTGCTTGGGTGTGATATTCTGAAGTGAAGCTTGGGCATATTATTGTGCCATGACATTTATGTGTATTGAACCCAGCTGAATTGGACATGGCATCATCCCATTTGGCACAAAAAAAGATGAGGTCCAAAGAGCATTACGGCTCTAAGTTGGTTAAGGAGAGGTTTGATTTGCCTCAATTAGAGAAGCGTCTTAGTATGCCGATCAGTAATCCCAGTCATAGGGTGAGGCAGGATGCAGATGATGAGATTTTTTATCAGCCAACAAGAAGTAGAAGGCGGCATAGCTCAGAGAGAAGGGAAACTAGAAGTGATGAGCTTGTGAAGCACATGACCAATGTGCCCCATTACCTCCTGCATGCTGATAGAGAAGAAAGCATTCATGACAACCCTTTAAATTTTGGAGTTTTAGATTGGACGCAACTTGAAAATTGGAAGCACAGGCAAAGGCATAGGCCAACGAAGTCTAGTAATCTCATGTCATTTCATGAAGGTGAATCATCATCAAGAAGAGCCACCAAATCATCTGCTACCTCCACTTCCATTGAAACATCTCATAAACAAGGCTTCTATGAAGGTCACAGACCAGATTTTCATAATCTCAGAAGATCTCAACATTTTGAAACTGAAGAGAATAGGAATGACTTGGGTAAATCGGTTCCAGAAGTGAGAACTATGGCATCGTACCTGATGGAGGACAGGGATTCAGTAGTTGGCAATGAAAATAGATATGGCAGAGATAATGGAGCTGAGAAGAGCATGAAGAGTTTGCAAGAGTTTAACCTCAAGAGAAAGGAAAAGAATCGTGGATTTGGATTTGATATGGGTTTGCCATCATCGGAGATCAAAAGTAAAGGGATCTATGTGAGTTCCAATAAAAAAGGTAGTTCCCGAAGCAACCGAATAAGGATTAAAGATGAGGAAGTGGAAGGGTCAAATATTGATATGATGAGATCACATGATGCCAATCATAAACAAGTCCATGCCAAACCAAAAAATATCGTGCTGCTTCATCCTCGAGAAATTGGTTCCGGCGGCAACAAAACCACGACAGTGGATAATCAATTGCAAGAATCAGATACTGATGTCAATCATAAACATGGCCATAGGAAGCCAAAAAATATTGTGCTACTTCGCCCCCGACCAATTCCCCATTCTAGTGCTGATTTTTTTGAATCATCTCGTAGAAGAACATCATATGATGAGTTTTTGGCAGAGTCAAGTGGTAGTAGTGTGTCATCCCCGTATGAGAACATTACTGATGAAGGTGCATGTTCTAAACTTCCACATTCAAGTGAGCAGTGTTCAATGGTTCAACCTGTAGAAACTTTAGGATCATTGCTAATTAAAACTGGAACTTATCGGGGTACTGATAGTGCTTCTGTTGCATCAGACACACCTTCTTTTTCATCTAGGAGCTCCAGCCTGCATTCTGAAGGTGCCTACTTTGAAAGGGATTCTTTAAGTGGTACGCTGAAAAATCACTCTGAAGATGCTTGCTTTGAAAGGGATGATTTAAGCAATAAGCTGACAAACCAGCTTGATTTCAGTGACTTAAAGGAAGCACTGGACCAGGAAGCAGCTGAGCTGGCAGCTAGGAAGGGCAGGAGTCTATCCAGCAGTCGTCGGTTTAGCTTTAGTTTAGGTCGGATTGGAAGAAGCTTCAGCTTCAAAGAAGGATATAATCCTCCTGAACTTAGCTCCTCACATGTTAGTGCAAAGTCTGGTCCGGTAACGTCTTCATTTTCTGCTCGTTGGTATAGTTCTAGCCAAGAGAAGGAAAATGATCTGGACAGAAGTAGGTTCACCCCTTTACGAAAGTTTTTAGACCCAATATTGAAGTTTAAGGCATCGAAATTTCGGAATTCAGTTGAAAGCAGTAGTCAGGTACCAAAAGGAAACTTGGACTCGATGAGTTTTATGACAACCAGCGTTAGTGAATCACTTCAAGATGAAATGAGGGAAGGTTCCCTAATTCAAGCCCATCTACAGATTACAATAAAAAATGGGTTACCGTTTTTCAGTTTTGTGCTAAATAAAGATGCAGGGATTCTTGCTGCTGCTATGAAAAGTTTAGAATCATCAGAGAAGGATGACTTGAACTGCTACTTTATTTTCTACCAACTTGATAAAGTTAAGAAAAAGTCTGGCGGATGGATAAGTCATGGAAGCAAAGAAAAAGGCCGTGACTATACCTATAATGTTGTTGGTCAGATGAGGTTCTCTAATTCTACAATCACTGATAAACCAGGCAATCAATACTCCAAGACATTGTCTGTGCAAAAAGAATACGTCTTATGGAGTGTTGAAAATGACCAGGCAGATCAAGAGCCACCAAAGTTTATCCGGAAAGGAGAGCTTGCTGCTGCTGTTGTTAAGATTCCATTTGAAAGCATAATCCTTAAAGGACTTAGTTGGGATAGTAATTTGGCGAAGGGATGTCTAAAATGCTCTGCAGGAAAAAGATGTACATGCAACTTAGGAGAAAATGACATTTCAGGAAGCACCACCGTCATACTTCCTGCTGGCATCCATGGTTCATCAGATACAAGTGAACCTTCACCATTGATCCAAAGATGGAGATCAGGTGGACAATGTGACTGTGGAGGTTGGGACATCGGTTGCAAATTGCTTGTCCTCTCCAATCTGAAGCTAAGCTCCAAATCTGAACGTGAACGTTTTCAACTTTTTGTTGAGGTATAATAACAGTAATACCCTTTTCATGTTTACCACTCTAAATCTACAATTATAACAACGTTTTGCTCATACCATTGACATGTCATGTTTGTCCTACTTTTAGGAAGGAGCTGATGAGGAAGACATCCCAGCTTTCAGTTTGGTGCCATTGAAGGAGGGATTATACTCAGTTGAATTCAATTCGTCAATCACTCATTTGCAGGCATTTTTCATATCTCTTGCTGCTTTAAGCTGCCAGAGACCAAGTTCAATAGAAATGAGCATCATGCAAGAACAAATTTTCAAAGATTCCAAAGGTTTGAAGAGTAGTAACAACCTTCATGGGAACGCGCCTGTCAATTATACTCCGTTTCCACCACCCTCTCCTGCAGGAAGAGTTTAATTTTTGAAACACTGAGCTTTTTTTCTTGTTCATAGATAGCTGGTAAAGATGTATACCCAAAACCTTATTGCAAGGAGACTTTTTCCCCTCTCTACACAATTTTTTAGATTTTTTTTCCTGCTGATGAGTAGCTTGAGGCAAAAAATATATGCTCATTGAACCTCTTCTTATACGTTGTACTACAGAACTATAGTCTTTGTACAAACCAACATGTGAATAAATAAAATCAAGTGGGGGTAATAGTAATACACTTCATGATTCAAATCCATAGTCTTGATCCAATTCCTTTTTCAGAGATTGATACAAGATCATGTTCATTTATGTGTAGTTTCTTGTATAGCTTGGATTTGTTGATGGCAGGTTTTCAACTTCTGATGTATAGTACATATGCATCTCAGCATCTGCATATGCAAATAATCCCTTTTTTTTTAACGGGCTTAAGTCACGTTGGGCATGGCCTTTATTTGCTTTAATTGCTTTTAAGTTGCAGATGAGTATCTAAATAAATTGATTTTGGGGTGGAGTTGGTAATGGTAGCTGTTGGGCCCAACTCAAGTATTTCATATTTCTTCTGGTCTCAATTCAGTTTCTGAACTACTGAAATGGCTCTTCTGGTCTCAATCTAAAACTAGATTTCATATTTCTTGATTTTTGGCCATGTGAATCTCTACTTAACCTAGTATGTGTAAAATGTGAGGATTTAAACACTATTAATGTATTCAATGGGGTTCTATATCTTTTAAACCAAATTAAAAATACTAAAATCTGGCGGGTTGATGTGAGTGGTAAGTACTTTCGTCTCTTAAACAAGTGGTTGGGGGTTCAATCATCAAATATTGTGAATGAAACAAATTCACAGGCCAATTGTCTACTCCCTATATGGTATTTCAGAACCGCGAGGGATTGATTTACTTAATACACTGGTGGGGATACCCTTGAGGAAAAAAAATTTAAAGTACTAAAGAGCGTGAGTGGGAATCTAAGTAGCGAGTTTCTATTCTGGAATAGTAACTCATTTATTAAAAGAGTGGCTATATGGATGCAATTTTAATTAATACTGAAAAGAATAGGCGATCCATAATTGAAGCCTTAATGGAGCATAGGTTTTTTCTTAATTACATATTGGGGCAAAGTTGATTAAGACTTTAAAGGTGGGCTTATAGTGGTTTAAGGCATTTGAGGGCCCAGGTGGACAAAAATAATGAGATTGTCGCTGCAAACAATTAAAGAGGCCATTTATGGGAGACCTTGGTCTCCTAGTCAAATTTCCATGCTACATAACTTCTTCATTATATTATTAGACTTTGAATTTGAATTCCCTCATTATTTTTTTAATTATAATGTCACATGATACATTGTTATGGTTCAAAGAAAATCTCATACATTGCTAATGTGTTGGCTTATGTGTTCATTCAACCTTTAGAATGTAAATTCAAACAAAAAATCTTTAAAATGCAAATCGGAGGGAACCACCTTATTCATGTTTTATTTATTTATAATTGTAATTTACAATTTACGTCAACTCAAACTTCGAATTCTACCTCACGGGAAATACATTGAAATTATAAGAAAGCTTTAACCCAATTGACACCAACCACTTTCCTACTTTTTTTCAAGTATATGAGGTTATGAGCTTTGAGGCCTAAACTCTTTCTTTACTTATATTACCTTAGCATAGTTAATAACAGTGACAACCCTAAACCACCGGCCAAATATATATATGCACAAACTATACTCTGGTGTTGGCTATGGGAAAACCATAACTTCCAAATGGGACCTAATTCGGAGATTCTTCATGTGTTTTAAATGGCAACATCATTATTCATTGCAATATACTCCCTCCGTTCCTATATATAATATCACTTTGGGGAAGTAGATAAGTTCCTAAATATAAGATCACTTCCTATTTTATCGCAAGTTTTGCCCAAACTACCCTTATACTCCCTATTTTCATTGAAAGTCTTTCCTCCTTTTAAATTTAAGTAATTGAGGGGATTTTGGAAAGATCATGCAATTTTATTGTCTTCCTTAATCTCCCCAAGTTAACCAAAGTGATCTTATATTTAGGAACGGAGGGAGTAGTAAGAGATATTAACAAGTAAAACTTCATGATATTTAAAAAATGGGATAATTTATCATATCACACCTATGAAGTACCAAAAATATTTTTATTTTATCTATAATTAATGAATTAAAAATGGTAAAACTCTTGTGTCAAAGTTCAAACCTTAATGTTTTTAGTTCCAATTTAGTAGAGATTGAATAGTACAGTTACTTCAAGCTCAAGCTACTATATAAATTTACAGGTTGATGTGCAGGAGGAGTATTAAAAAAATATGGCTGAAGTCTGAAAGTGAAACCGTCAATTCTTAATTAAGTTAACGACGATTAGGAAACTAATGAGAAATCAGCATGACTTTTTTTATCTGAAAAGAAACAAGCATGATTTGATTAACATTAGTAGGGAATTCCAACGAATTCAAAGTCAAATAACCCGAGGGATAATTGTCGAAAGGAGAGATTTGTAGGTATGTGGGTTGTGAACAATTCAATGTGTTACCTCGATGGCATGAAAGATCCAAATCATCAAAAAAGAAAAAGATGTTTTGATTATTTATCAAATGAGCAAATTGGTTTACGAGGAAGAACATGGGGGGATACCACTTTATTAGCCGTCTTTGCCGTTCTAATGTCTCCCACATTGCTTAAAAGAACAATGCCAATTACCATGGATCCTTTTCTTTTCCCCCTAAAAAGACCCCCCAAAAAGCCAAACACAATGTAGCCTATAAATTGCCGGGAAACGATTCTAAATTGGAATTTGTACGTTTCTTTTATAATTAAATATTTTAATTTTTCTCAATTGATTAAGAGATAAGACGTTGGTTCCTAAATATAAGAACACTTTCAAATATCAATGTTGTTAAATATAGTACCACTTTTTAATTATTTTCAACTTTTCCTAAGTTAACCCCACTAATGTTTATTAATAATTAATAATAAATAAATAAGAGAGAGAGTGAGAATAAATGTATATGGTTAGGGTGAATTTGTAATATCATATGATAATAACTAATATAACTGACATACTCAATCTAATCATATTAGGTGAAATGATATTATATTTAGGAACAGAAGGAGTATTTAGAGAAACATACGGGTATTAAATTAAAGATTAAGGGTAAGAATATTGTAATGTGATTTTTCTTACTCATGTAGTCTTATTTATAATAAAAATTGGTTTACATCAAGGTTCGGAGTTGAATCCGTATTTGTTTAATCTTGTTATGGATGTTGTGACTGAAAGTATACAAGAAGAAATTCCTAAGTGCATGCTTTTTGCGGATGATATAGTAATTTTAGGGGATTCGAAAGATGAAATTAATTGGAAATTAGAGTTATGGAGGACGACTTTAGAGTCGAAAGGCTTTAGAATAAGTAGGAGTAAAACAGAATATATGTGCTGTAGTTTTGGCAATAGGCAAACTCATGAGGACATAGAAACTGTATTAGGAGAAGATGTTATACGTCAAGTGGATAAGTTTAAATATTTGGGATCAGTTATACAAGAGGATTGTGAGGTAGATGGAGATATCAATAATAGAATTCAAGCTGGTTGGTGCAAATGGAGAAAAGCTTCTGGGATTATTTGTGATCGAATGGTTCAAACTAAAGTAAAAGGAGAATTATATCGAACAGCTATTAGACCAGTATTGTCATATGGTAGTGAATGTTGGGCAATTAAAAAACAGTAAGAACATAAGATGGATGTGTCAGAGATGAAAATGTTGAGATGGTCTAGTGGGTATACACTAAAAGATAGGATTCGTAATGATCACATTCGTGAAAGAGTTGGGGTGGCACCAATTTCAGAGAAAATGAGAGAATATCGCTTAAGGTGGTATGGGCATGTTCAAAGAAGAGAATTGGATGAGCCAGTGAGAATAGTGGAACAGATGGAAAGGGAGCCGTATATAAGAAATAGAGGAAGACCAAAAAGAACTCTTGATGAAGTTATTCAAAGAGATATGGTTGTGAAAAATTTATCTGTAGGAATGAATAGGGACAGAGCTAAATGGCGTCGTGTGATCCATGTAGCCGACCCCATTTGAATGGGATAAGGTTTACGTTGATGATGATGATGATGTAGTCTTATTTATGAGGTAGAGATAGAATTCTTCATTTAGTCCTATTGAGTAGGGGTAAATTTGAAAAGTTGTCGGATTTTAAGACAATGAGATTTGAGATATTCTTAATTGTGTGAAACATATTGAAAATACCTTATAAGTCTAACTATATGAGTATTATAAATTTTGCAAATAGTACATTAGCTTATGAATGTTCTAGACAAATTTAAAAATCTTTTACCCTCTCCAGTCTTCATTAAAAGAGATAGTTAAATTTATAAGTTGCAGTATTAAAGATTTATGAGGCAAAAAAGGATTGTATTTAAGTTTTAGTTAGTCATATTTCTTTATTTTTCACGTAAAATACCTTCTTTTTCAACGTTGTATACGTACATTTTAAGACATTATTGGCCCAAGGATATAAAATAAAATTGCACCATGTATTCTTTGGATTCTAATGATGGAAATTTAAATAAAGAAGTTAATCACGATCATAAAAAATTACTATAATATTATTCAATGATAAAATACTACTACCTCCGGTCCTAAATATAGGACTTAATTGACTTTTTTTTTGAAAGATTAAGGTTGTAAAATAGGTTATTAAATGATGACATATTTGATATATTTTTAGATTATCCATTAGTTTATATGTAAAATAAACTAGTTTAACGGAAAAAATTAGGTAAATCAATTTATAATTAACTTGTTTTGCTTTTTTAAGGGTTTTCTAAAAAAAGTGAATTAGGTCTTATATTTAGGACCGGAGGGAGTATAATTTTATCTTGAGGCTCCAAAAGAACAATTTTTTTACTTCATTATATTTATATCTACAACTAAGGCATTAAGTTTTATGACAACTTTAATTTAATTCATACACGATCTTTTTATCGTTGTCCACTCTACCCGATGGAAAAAATTCACATACTCATTACTTTTAAGGGGACAGTCAAACACTATGTTTAAAAAGAAAATTCAAGAAGGCGCGTAAGTATGTGTGAGCTAAACTGCACGAAGATTTTACATATAATTCTTTTTAGATGAAGAGGTATAAATTTGCAATTTATATAAGGCGAGAAAATTCCGAATAACACAAAAATAATCCTGATTCCTGAAACGAAGTAAACAAGTAAGACAAAATTAATTAAAGGGCTTTATACAAGAATATTGATTCTAGAAGCAGTTGTTAGTTACAGTTTGGCCACGACCGTTGACTGTTGACCCACGTGTTGATCCTAATTTGCATCATCCTAATCTTCCTTCATTTCTCGTTTTTCACCTTTTCAATTCTTTATTTTGAATTATTTTATTTTATTGATCAATTGCCATCATTGATAGAGCAATTTGTAGCATTCACAATGCGAGAGTATTGAATCTATTTGAATCTATACAATATGTAATTGTTGGACCAGTTTCACCATTTTCGCCCTACGCACCTATTCAGGCCAACATCACCAAATGACCAATTTCAAATTCAAATTTTCAGACTAAGCACGCCCATGATACAGGGTACTTACCAACATACCTTGGTTAATGCACGTAACGTCTACTACTCTAACGCCATCGTTTACAATCTCAAAACAACTACATACGTCAACCTCTTAAAAAAGCTAGTTTTACTTATGGACACACAAGCTCGCTCAAAGCTCTTTGAATACCTTGCAAACTCTATTGTCTACTAGCTACTTAATTTACTGCGATTACTTAGCTTATTGTAATAACGAGCATTAACTCCCAGCAACGATTTAAATTCACAAAGAAAAATCTATTTACAATACATACACTATATTTGATTTGTAGGAGACAAAAAAAGGGTGATTAAGGGCTGCAACTATAAAATAATTGTATATGGTACATCACAAAAATATAGTAAAGTATAGCTCAAAAGACCAAGTTTGAATGCAACAGAAAGAAACATAGGCTACTACTGATATATAAAGCCAACCTCAAATCAGATTGAAATGTTCATTCTTGAATGATACAACAATAGTACTTAGCTCATTGTATTAATTTTGCAAGTCAAGTCATGTTGTAATTACCGTTGCCCGTGACCCATTCATTCTATCAATAAAATTCATATTTTTTGCTTTTAAATTTCAGTAACCATAATTTGACATCAAAAGTAATCATTTGTGATTAAAATAGTAGTGTCATTTTCCCATGATTTTTTGGGTCTTATTTAGAATAATATGTGAGTTTTTCTTTATATTATTATTATTAATTATTAATACTTTTTTTTGATTCACTATTAATTATTAATACTACTTCCTTTATTTATACTTTAAAACGTTAATCGCTAAAATTACAAAAAAAAAAAAACCATAATTGCAATTACACCACATGCTACACATTGGGGCACCACTAGTTTATCACAAGATCCAGAAATGATCACGTCTGAATGATGCAATAATTTTATTTTTGCTGAAATTCTCCATCGATTGACTTTCTTTCCATTAGAAATTCAGATTCATTTTGAAAGTCAAATTTCTGTTGCTTAATGGTATGATTATTTTATATGGTAAAGAAGAGAAATATCAAATATGGGATATTATTTGCATGTGAAAGTGACGCGTGCCAGAGGTAGTGAAATATCAAATATGAATGGTTATAGTAATAATATGGTCGGAAATTCATCACTTTAAAGAAAATTTTCCACAATAAGCAAGTACAATATAGTTTTGAATTCCCATCCCGCTGCTTAAATTATTAATTAATCCATTGAATGATTGTGCTAGATATGCTGATTTTTTAAATTGAGGATAGCCATGTGAGCAAGGAAAATCCCGATATGCAATCCTATTTGATATTTGATCACTATGGAAATAATAACAATAGCTTCTAATAAATTTATTTAATTATTTATCCGTAGTTGAGTGTGGAATGGGCTGAGGATTGGGTTGAACTTTGAAGTCTCCCATGACGTCTTCAAGGTTCAATGTATGCCCTACATGGAGGCTTGACCTCATCATCTTTGACTTGGTCAGCATTTCATTATTTCATATTTTTTGTACATATTACATTATTTAATCTTTGTCCAATTTTTAATTAGGATAGTTCCAATCAATTTAATTACGAAGACAATTTGTTCTTTGCATCCTAGGTTGGATGCTCTTGCAACCGAAGAAACGCAAATAATTAATATATTTGTTACATGCCTAAATTGTAATTATGCCATGTTTCAATATATCATGAACGACAAATAGTAGCATTATATATATATATATTATTTGATATAACAAATTCTGCAAGTTATCAAGAGACATATACCTATGAAATTACAATACAGCAACTTAGAAACGAATAAATAGTAGAATTCACAATAATGTGAGAGTAGTATACATAGCACAAACTTGCATTTAAATTTAAATATATATTTTAAATAGTTACATGATTTTGAGTTCAGAAATATCGACACTTTCTGCCTCCTTCAACCACAACACTATTGTTACTAATTTTTTTGAACTGATTTTTTTTTGAACTGAACACTATTGTTACTAATGGAAAGTATAAGTTCAATGGTCTTATCCATCTTAATCTTGGAGATATTTTAAAAAATGATAAAAAGTATTTGCTTTATACTTTTCTATTTATTCTTTATATAAAACTTATGCAATTTCAATCTCGTTCTCTAGACTCTACTTTTTGAACTCTAACTGTATAATCATTTTATTTAAAAAATGAAATATGTGTTAATAAATTAATTTACAAATGCTGTTTTATTCTTAGAGCTTGTCTTCATTTGATTTTGTTCCCTATGTATAGTTTTAAAGTTTAAGTTGTCGTTCAGACCAAAAAAAAGTTGAAGTTGTCATTATTATATTGGAGAGGTATATAATTTAAATCTAAAATGAGGAAACATTATAAAAATGAAACATTATACTAATAAAATATTAATACTAGAGATGTTATAACGTCTTTTTTGGTAAGAGGAAGAAATGCAATAACAGATTGGAAGGAGTCAGTAGGCCTGTATGAAAGGCAATACGCACTGGGACAGTGATGCAAACGAATAATATAATTGTTCAAAAAAAAAGCAGCATGTGATACTTGCAGTTTTTTTTTTTAAAATGGCCAGCTTGTACTATTTGAAATTGAAAAACTCCAGTAAAAAATGAAAAATTGCTTTCAATGTGAGAGATAAGTGATGAAGGGAAGTGGGAGATAAGTGAATGATGTTATAATTAAACAAGGTTGTACAAAGAATTTGTAAGTTTAAAAATTATTTGTTATAAAAATAACTATTTATGTGTAGAAAGATATGGTTGGGTTTGGTGGTGGGTTGGATGGACTTGGCCAAGTGGTGGCCACATGGAAAAGGGGCAAACGGATTTTTAAAAAGAAATGAAATTCCAGTAGTGCCCTTTGTATGGTAATGATTAATGAATGTATGACGCCAAATTTTAAATTTAAAAAAGACAAATTAAAATGGGAGGGAGTTTTGGGTTTAAAGTTTTAGCTAAGCTAATTACCTATGGTCAAAACAAGTTAAGCTAATCACCTCGTAATTTGCTCCAACATGCTCCCCTCTTTCTAACAATCACTCTTAGGTCTCATTTTCCCTATTTTTTTTATCTTATTCAAAATTCCTCCAACCAAATAAATTCATCACCAATTGACAATCGACTAATCTTAACTTAATGGATAGGAATGTTGCTCAAATAAACAAAATTGTCTCCTATCCTAATGGGAATTTCCCTCCCTGAAAATAGAAAGCTGAAATCTGCTTACTAAGGATAGTTCAACAAGAGAATTAATCCTGACAATTAATAGAGTGCGAAGCACAATTTATTAACAAGAGAAGACCGCTTATGTTCAACAAGAGAAGTGTTGCTTTATTAAGACCACCAAGTCATGAGCTCACATATGAAGGCCGCTTATATGCTGCAAGTGCAATGAGTGGCAACAATTAGCTCCATGGTGGACATCGTTGTTAGACAATAGTTCAGGCAGGAGGTTTTACGGATTTGATAGGCGCAATGACTGTATTATTTCCTGCCTTTATTTCTCATACATGAATTGTTTTATTTACTTTAAAATGAGTGGCAAACTTATATATTTATTTGCAATTGAAATTAAGTTCATGTTGGCACAAGTTTAAAAGGAAATTTTTACAATTGAACATATATACATGCTAACTTTTTGGGGAAATTACAAAAAATAATTTGAAAATTTAAAAATCCTGATAATAACGACATTAATAACTCAAAATGATTAATTCAGATTTTGAAATTCGAAAGGTATTTTTTTGACACTTTCTATAAATTTTTATACCGAAATTAAACTATGTTCTTCTTATATCTTTACATTCTACACAATTTATTTGAAAGCATGAGTGGTTATTTTATGTCGATTGATAATGATGTGAAAATATTTATTTATTATAATTATTTGGGGGTCATTATGGAATAATTAATATAAAAATGTTACTGTATTTTTCTAATACAGCATAATATAGAAACTAAAAACGTATATAAACAGCTAAGTCGAAGTGACGGGAACATTATTCATGTCTCAGGAGCTCTAATACTTAGAGTAAATAAGTTTTTTTTACCATTTTTTAAAAAATTCGTTATATTTTTTTTTTGATTTCAACGTTATATTCTTTTTTTATATATAAGGAAATAAAAACATTCTTTATATTCTTATACTACACTGCTTGTTATTACTAGCTACTTTTTTTTTATCAGAATAGTAACTACTAACTTACTATAAAAACAGCAGTATTTAATCCCAGAATCTACGTAAATAATATTTATAAATCGTAGAATCTAGTAAACAATCTTTATTAAATTGGTTTTAAATTAAACCCTATCTAGCAACTAGTTTAATTTATTTTTTTGGATCAAATCCTAGCAACTAGTTAATCTTGTGATTAACGTTAATTTCAGTTAGCCTAATATGCCCATATTATTTTCTCCACAATTGCTTTTGTCTCTTTGTTTACCCATTTTTGGAACCTACCTATCGATGTAAATTGGCAATTTGGCATTAGTAAAATCACTATCTGGAATTGATATGAACAACATGTATTTAATAATACTTTTTTTGGCCAGCATATATTTATTTTACTACGGAGTTATTTGGCATGTTATAGTTATATTATAATATTCTCATATCTTGTACTCCTATGTACCTTCGGTATTAAGTTTAGACTATTATTGATTTGGTCAGCCAAAATATTCCACTTATCATGTTGCTATTTACAGCAACAATATAATTTGTTCGCAAGCAGATCTTAAGCATGGAAAATGTCATAAACTACAAGTAATTGTTTGCAAGTAATCTTAACTAACATTTGCATATGGGATGAACGTTATGATTACTCATGCTGATGCATCTTTAAGGCTCCAACAGTAATCCATATACAGAGAGATGAAGAGAATTAAGGAAGATCCATTAATTTAATTTCAATGTAACACATTAAATAAATCAATTAATATAATCAAATGTTAACTAAAAAAGTGTTATGGTAAAGAATAAAGTGAATTTTTTTTACAAACACACAACCACAAGTGTATTAGACTTATACCATGGGGGATCCCAATATCTTGACTTTATTTTTTTGGGGAAAAAACCAGATAAATCCTATCAATTTCTTTATTTTTTTCATGATTTTTCTTTCCTTTTTTATACAACTAGCCCCTATGAATTTATTGTTCAACTATTTTTTTAAAGAAAATAATGACAATTTATTTTTGTTGTGGCGTGTAGATTGCAGGCCGATGCCGGAGGATTCGAGAAGATTTAAAGCCACCTCTTCCCAAACTCAACAACAACAACAACAACATTCCCTTCAAAAAAATAAAAATAAATAAAAAAAACAAATAATAATTCTATTTCAGTATTTTGACCCCAAAATGCAAAACGCTGGAAGATTCTCATTCTCTCACTTTCCTTTCATTTTCGCATACACACATAGAAAGCAAAATTTCGCGTTAAGAAAAAGTAGCAAACCCGATCATACTTTTCAACATTTCTTTTTTCTTTCATTTTTTAAATCCTCAAAATAAAAAAAAAACTGGCCAAAAAAAAACACAAAATGTTCAAAATTTAAACAATACAAATAGTCAATCTTCAATATAAAAAAAGGCCTTCCTTTATAATTTTTCCTCCCTTCCCAACTGTCTCTCCGTGTTCATCTCGCGTGCATTTCATAGCATTCGAGAAAAACAACGTAATCAATAATCATCATCATCAACAACAACGTTAACATTAACGTTAGAATCATCAGAGAGACAGTGGGAACATAAAAATTCAATCTTTTCATTTTTTTTTGCCTTCATTTCCTTCAAGTTTTCATTTTTTTCATTCCCCTTCATCTCTTTGGTGTTAACGATCATAACCCAGATTTTATTTTCCTCAGAATTTGATTCTATTAACATCTCTGAGATACCCATTTTGATTAAAAAAGGAAAGGTTGCTTTTTTATATGTTTATATATTTGGTGGTGGTTGCTTTTGGAGTGTGGTTATGAAGTAATATGGAAGTTAATGTTATACGTTTACAAAGAGTTCAATAACATGTCGTTTTATATCAATCGTGAGGCTTCTAAGGTTGGTTTTTAAGTTTTTTAGTTTTTTGAGTTTTGTTTTTTTTGTTGTTTTTTTTTTATTCTGATGTTTTGGTTTTTTGATGTGTAGCTATGGAAGAGAGTTTGTGCAGAAACTACCACAGAGGTGAACCTTCTTGCAGAGAATTGGAAATATATTCTCACTGGTCTCATTTGTCAGGTTTGCCTCATTTTTTGATCATATGAGCATGTGATTTTTTAATATGTAGTAAGCTTTCTTTGAATGCTTGGAAAGGTTTTGCGTGTTTTGGAAATTTTGTTCTTATGTCTGATTGAGTTTTGTTATGATTATTGTCATCAAGTTGTTGGAGTTTTGAAATTCTGGTATTTAATGAGGCAAGGCTGCATCTTTTGTCATATTCTGTAGTCTGTATGTCTTTCTGTATTTCTAGGAGTTTGGCATTCAATGCATGCACATTATTGAATCAATGATTTTGTCCCAAATGACTAGTTGCATTAAACAAGGACTCTCCATTTATGTTAGAGATGCAACAATGCCAAGCTATCTCTTCCACTGGTTTATTTCATTCTTCACATTGGAAAACATATAGTAATTGTTTGCAGCTCAAATGATCAAAGTGTTTGTTTTTTGTTTGAGGAAAGGAAAGAGATAATAATGGCTGTTTTTGTAAAGCATGTATCTGTCATTGTGCATATGAAGCTTCAGTAGATTGAATTTGATCAGAAATTGCATATGTTCTTTGTTATTAATTTTTTGTGAGTATCTAAGTTGAAACTGTTTCCCAACAGTACATACATGGTCTAGCTGCCAGAGGAGTTCACTTTTTACATAAGCCTGGCCCTACACTTCAGGATCTTGGATTCAAACTTCTACCGGTTTGTATATATTATTTCATCTTCAGTTAGTGTCTCTTTTCAATTCTCTCTTTATGAATGCATTTTGAAATTTACTTTTGCTGCTATAGGAGCTTGGGCAAGACAAAGCTTACATCAGTGAAACGTTGTTCACTGCCATCTTTTTATCCTTCGTCCTGGTATGGGCTGTTTCCTTTTATTTTTTCCCCTGCATTCTGTATTTCTGTTAACATTTATTTTTATGTGGGGAAAAATCATCGATTATCGTGATTAGTCATCAATTAAACGTTTATTTTTATTTGCTCAGATATGGCATTTCAATAACACAGATTAGATAGTAGATTATAGTCTGCATTTCTGTCCTAGTTTTTGGCTAAAGATGCTGAGTTAAAGCTGGCTTCAGCATTCATGTCTAGAAACGATTATTTGGTTATGCTTCTCTGTTTGATTGAAGCTCCATATAATTAACTCCTATATGATTATTTGGTTATGCTTCAGAAAATCACACTTTAAAATCGTTTTGATGAAAGTCCATTTAGTGATTTATGTTAGGGTTTAGGATGGCATTCTTGTGTTTTTATAATGAGAATAACAAACTGAAAATTGATTTTGAGAGTTCAAGTATCCTTCTACGTTAGAGTGATTGTTTATTTAGTGGAAGATTTTTTGCTTGCTTTTCTCTTCCCGAGTCTTTTCTTGTTTCATTATGTTCTGCTGTATTCCTAATATTTTGTTTATACCGCATTTTGATGGTTTGTGCTATTTTACTTGCTGCTGCAGTGGACATTTCATCCTTTCATTTTGAAGAGCAAAAAGATCTATACAGTTCTAATATGGTGCAGGGTTCTAGCATTCTTAGTTGTAAGTGATAGACACATCATTGTGTTTTTTATTATCTTGTTTGAATCTGAATGACCTACTTAACTGTGTCATTTTTATTGTTTAGTCCTCCTTCCCCCCCTCTTCTGTAATGTATGATGGAACAAAAATGCGACACTTTTAACAAGTTGAACACAGTAAAACAATTCCATTCGATCCTTATGTGATCTTAGGATTTTGACGAAAAGTTGGTACTTATCAAAATTAAGCAACAAACAAGCATGTTTATATCTTGTTACATGGAAAACGGCACTTTAGGCATGGTCTGTAATCCTTGAATTTTTCTTAATTTCAATTGTTTGCTGCAGGCCTCTCAATTTCTTCGCATTATCACATTTTATTCAACGCAACTTCCAGGTCCAAATTACCATTGCCGAGTGGTATGATAGTTTGAAATTATGTTCTTTTAAAATTTCATGTCACATGCAGTATTTAAAAAATAATCTTACAGTTTGGCTCTATCTTTTTAATGTCAGGGTTCAGAACGTGCCACGCTGCCTCCTCCAAAGAGTGTCGCCGAGTTTCTCTTGATTGATTGTAAGCATTCATTTTTCTTTATTTTAGATCATTTAGTTATAATGGTTTTTTTTGTTGATGTTGTGCTGACTTGATTTTGCATTTGCAGTCCCCCGTGGTGCAATATATGGATGTGGTGATTTGATATTCTCATCACACATGATCTTTACTCTAGTCTTTGTGCTGACATATTATAGATATGGCACAAGAAGGTAACTTGACCTTTTAAATGCTTTTGCTTAAGTACGTATTCAGGCTAGGTGCTTTTATTTTATTTTTACCAATTCTGATTTTTTTTTTTGATTATTTGTGACCATTGCAGGTTGATTAAGCAGTTAGGGTTCGTCCTTGCTGCGATTCAGAGTCTATTGATAATTGCATCTCGCAAACATTACACAGTTGATGTTGTTGTTGCATGGTAAGGAGTATGCTCTGATTTTCAATTGGAGAATCTAATTAATTGCCATTTCCTTTTTTAAGTCTTTTTTAAAAAATTATGCTGCAGGTACACTGTTAACTTGGTGGTATTTTTTGTGGAAAAGAAATTGCCAGGTTAGTACATTTGATTGAATTACATGTTTTTTTGTTGTGAGTGCAGATATGTCGGTCCCATAAACATGTAAACTTTTTCAATGCTGTTCCTCATTTTTTATCCTTGTCATTCTAATCTAGTACTTTCCTCAAACTAAAATCACACATTTTTAGATGCTAAAACAATATAGGATAAACGCAAAAAGTTTCATTCTTTTAACTTAGTCTAAAAGCAATATGCCATCACATCCGGTCCTCGGTAAAGTTCCTTTGACGCTTGCTACCAGATTCTTCAAAAAGAGATGGACATTTTCAAAACAACCAATCCTTGCAGACTGTAAAAAAAATTTGCAATTGTCACATAGACATAATCAATAATACCCCTAAGCTTTCTCAGAAGGCAAACAACTTTTTTGTTAGTTTAGTTGAGTAGCAATGTGCTGTTGTGCTGACTTGTTTTGTTGTCTTGCAGAATTGCCGGACCGGAATGCCATGACAACCTTTTTGCTACCAATGAGCAACAAAGACAGAGATGGCCGGACCAAGGAAGAGAACCTTAAGTTATTGAATGGGAATTCTGGTGATCCTGCAGATAGGGTATGATGAAATGTCTCTAAGTCTACTTGTCCTTTTCCCATAACCATTGTTTCTCATTGTAGTATCTCTAAGTGTATGATTTGTACATGACACATTTATTACTATTGTTTTCCTCAGAGGCAGAGAACTCAAATAAATGGCAAGAGTATGGAGGATGCCAATGGACACCTTGCTGACTCTGCTATGAATGGTGCATGATAGGATAATAGGGAGCCCTTTGCTTTCAGAAATGGGATTCAAAAGCTACAACCTTGTTTGATTGGTCGATTTAGTTAATTGTGAGATGTCTTGATTCAATTCAAATTGGTAGGCTAGTTTGGGTAAGTGTGATTTTTTACTTGGGTTGTGCTTTCTCCACCTTTGTGTCTCCCAGTTAAATTATATAGCATCAGCATGTGCCATAGGAATTTTCCACCAAATCCTCTTTGTTCTTCCCCATCTTTTTGTGGCCCCATGTGCATAGTATGCTCTTCATTTTTCTATTTTTGGTTCTTTTTTTCACTTTGTAGTCACATGGGCAACTAATGATGAGGACAATGTAATAGGGCTTTTAAATGTAAAGAGTAATTTCTCTTCCCAAGTTTGGCTATGCCAAAATTGGTACTTTTGAACTATCTCTCCATAGGGAATCTGAATCCTGCGCTTCTTACAAGTAATATTTGGTGAGAAAAAGAAACAATGAGTGAAAAAGTAGTAATCTCCATGCTTGTATGGTACGCTGCTGCAGAAGATCTCAATCCTCTTGATATTGTCGATGGATTTGATGGGCTAGAAGAAAAAAGATGCTCCTTCCATTTCTAAATATAAGATCACATTCATGTTTCAGTGTGTTCCTAAATATAAGTAACTTTCTAATTTTTCTCAATTTTTTTTTTCAAATAAACTCTAATAATACTTATCTATAATAAACAAGCAAGAGTGGTAGAGTGAGGATAAAGACATATATTTATGATAGATTAGTTATATCATGTGTTAATAACTACTTTAAATTACATCCTTAATCTAATCAAATTAGGAAAGTAATTTTATGGAAGAAGTACTGTATATTTCAATGGTTAATTCTAGCATTATGCTTAGGCTTCCTATTTATTTAACACTTTTCATTGACTCAAATAGAATATATGTTAATGTGAAGGTCCAGAGATTTCCGAAAGACTTTTTTGAAGGTTTATCTGGCCATGATGCACCTATAATTTGAGACTATAGAACAATAATTTCATCTGAACTTTTTAAAGCCAAATTTAGTTTAGTTTTACTTTTACCAATCAGAAAATTAGTAGAGTCCTGTCCAGAATTCAAATGTGAGAGCATTTTAAAATGGCTTGTGAAGTGAATCATATGCTCCCTGGGAAGTAAGAACAATAATAAAATAAGCTTTTTTTTTTGTTGGGGGGGAGGGGGGTAACAATGGGAGGACAAAATAACTAAGTTATATTACATCAGATATTGTGGATTATATCAACCACATGATGCCATTATGTATCTACTTACTTATATCCCATCTTAAAATATCTTATCTTAAAATACTCCATACTCCCTTATCCACTCTCATTATTTACTCTCACTACCTGTATCTTGAATAATAATCTTTATTCATGTATGATCCATTATAAAAAAATAAAAAACAATTCATGTATGATCCACGTAAAAGTAGAGATCAAAGAATGAAAGAAAAAGAGAAAAGGTAAGCATGCAGATGAGAGTGTATGTGGGGAAGGAAATGAATGATGAAGGTGAAAGTGACAGGAGGGAAAAAGGAGGACAATGGTGTAGAGGGCATAATTATAAGAGGGGTCTTCTTTTGATGGTATAGGGGTGAGAAGTGAGTCTAAGTTTGAATTGGGAAACCACATATTCACATGCATGTTTCTTCTGTGCTGCTCTCTGAGGAAGTCACATGGGGTCACCAGGACAACCCAACCTAACACAACACAACCAACCAACCCCTTAAGTTGCACTGCTTTTTATCTCTCATGCAAAGAAAAAGAAACAAGATTGGTTTCATTGACCCACTGACAAGCAGACTTCATTCCCATGATTCCTTTGCCTATGTTTTGTTCCCTTTCCCTTTTTTGATCCCATGCCTTTTGTTTCCCATCCCCACCATTATGTTCCATCATTTCCCTCCTCCATACTACTAGTAACCCTTCTATTTATTTGCTCTCATGATCACAATTTACTTAGGTTTTAGAGTTTCAATCTCAAACTTATGGTCTAATGGCATAAAACTTCCTTGTAAACGTGAGGTCATATGTTTGATGTCTTGATGATATGTTTGTAATTACAAACACTTAGTGCTCGATTTTTCTAATTATGAAAAAAGCATCCTAACGCAAGTTTTATGAGTTGAAGTGTGGAGAATAATAGATGTACGCAACCCTTTTACTCCCTCCATTCCTAAATACTCCCTTCGTTCCTAAATATAGGACCTAGATGACTTTTTTGAAAAATCCTAAAAAAAACAAAAAATAAGTTAATTATAAACTGATTTACCTAATTTTTTCTCTTAAACTAGTTTATTTTACCTATAAGCTAATGGTTAATCTAAAAAGATATCAAATATATCATCATTTAATAACCTATTTCGCAACCTTAATCTTTCCAAAAAAAAGTTATCTAGGTCTTATATTTAGGAACGGAGGGAGTATAATATTACTTTTGAAATTCAATTTGTTCCTAATTATAAGATCATTTTCTAACTTTTCCCAACTTTTTTCCTAAATTAACCCTATAATGTTTATCTATAATAACAAGTAAGAGAGGGAGAGGGAGAGTGAGGATAAAAGTATATAGTTGGGATAAATTGGTAATATCATGTGTAAATAACTAATTTAACTAACTTCCTTAATCTACTCAAATTAGGAAAAATGAACTTATATTTAGGAACGGAGCGGGTATTATATAAGAAATTTGACTCTTGGATCTAGTGAAGACATGCTCTCAAAAATGAGACACTACAAAGCATAGAGAATGCAACCCACTAATCAATCAATTAGCATAAGATTAGATATGCTTCTTAATATCACATTCATATAAATAGTTTACATAATTACTCCTTATTGATGTAAAGTATAAAATCTATGACAAAGCATATTTTGTTAGATGTAAATAATATGACTAGTTAATGTGTTGTTAGGATATTGATATAAAGGAAAGTAGTTAGGATTATCATATATCTTAAGGGATAGGAAAGCAAGTTTTGTGAAAAAGGGTATAGGTAAAACTGAAACTTCTTTTCACCCATCAGGGGGCATGAGGTCCCAAAAGATTATGTGTATCTTGAAGTGGTACTATTATATTTCTAAAATGGACCAATAATTCATTATATTTTGTGTTATCATGCAATCACCGAAAAAATGCATTATGCAATAATTATAATGTTCGTGCATTACTCAAAATTCTCTGAGATCATGATTATTATTTTTTTTTCGAAATCCGTACCTACAGATTATTTTTTATGGGTGTAACGTGGGAATAGGTTTTTATGCCAACCAAATTGAGTTGAGAAATAAAGAAGTCCATAGCTCGGCCCACTACAAGTGAGACTAAGGTGGAAGTGGAGCCATATGGACTAATCTATGATTCTATGATAAGATTCACAGGAGAAAGCCATGGAGGTTTAAATCTATTTTAGTTTTTTCTTACTACCATGTATCTGATATTATTAGCTATTTTTAATGTGAGTACAACTAAGTCCGAATTAAAGGCCACTCTAGTTATGATTTCTTTTATACACAAGACTTAAAGTTCAGGAAGAAAATCAAGTATTGAACATTGATAGTTCCATTGAGAGTGAGCTTAAGTCTAGAGCATCCAAAATGGTTGAGAATATAATTGGGCAAGCAACAAGATAGTTTTCTTTTTTAAGTGATCAACGTTAAGCCTATAAAGCATTTTGATAAAAAAAAAATCTAGTTAGAGCTGACAATAAGATGATATAATCAACAAAGTTGAGTTTAAGGAAAGATGTTAGCCCTTTATTACATGACAAATGAATGTTTGAATATATGTTGGGAGAGTAATCCACATTTTTCTAGTGGCTGATGTTTCACAACATTTATTTTTTTGTGCCTAACACAACAAATGACACCACATCTTGATATATAACTTGAAAGTTGAAACAACAAATTTAATGTCACATTTAAATATATTTTTTAAAGTTCAATTGTTTCCTGTATGGATTTTTTTTTTGTTTTCTTCTATATAAGTCTAAAATCCACTTCAGCTTGATATTCTAGCGATTAAATTTGAAAAAAAAAATATCAAAATAAAGTTGGATTTCATCATGAACTATAAAATGAGGCTAAATCTAAATTCAAAATCAAAGTAAAGGATTGCGTTTTTAAAAAAATAATAATTGGTGGAAATAAGAAGGATTGGGCAAGATGAAAGGTAATTGAGTGAAGGATGGAGGTGGGGTTGGTTGTTAGAGAAGCAAGAACAAAGAGTGCCAAACTTTGAACAAAAAGCAACATTAGATTAGCGCAAATCAAGCTGGATGCAAGATGCAATCAAAAGACCAATTCAATCCTATAATAATAATGACCCCCCTCTCTCTCTTTATATATATATTTTTTATCAGAATATATATAACTCATTGGAACAATAGAGAGAGGGAGAGGATATTAATGATGAGGAGGCAAGGTGACATGGAGGTGTATATGATACCAAATAATGACACCATTTCTTCTGTGTCTTCCTTTACGTGCTGTAACAGAGACCTCCTTTCATTATACCTCCACCTCCCACTAACCCTACTCCACTTTTCTTTTCCATTCATAAATCTGTCTCTCACTCTCTCAAATTCAAATTTATTCTTACAAGGAATATCATTGTAAGGTCCTAAGAGAAATAGATGTAATATGAAAGCAAAATGTAACACCATCTTGTGTATGAAATGACAATAGGGAGAATTGTATATTAGTCATAAGCTAGAGATTTAATATTAGATAAATTTATTGACAATTTCTTTATTTGTTAATGTAGGCTATTTCAGTTCTTAACATTAGTAATTTAAAACTTCTTGAGACTCTTATGAAATTAAATTTTTTACTTGAGACTAATATGTGATTCTCCCTGTATATATAGGTTTTTCATGATTACATTTATCAAAGTCCTCAATAATTTTCCTTTTTTTTCCTTCACTATATTTAAAAGGTCTTGGGGTTGATCTATAATTATTGATTATCTCATACTCCTATCAATGTCTGCAAGATTACGCATGCTATTTAACTCAATTATTCACATTATTAAGCTTAATTTGTGCCCAACTCTGTTACTTAACTCTTCAGATTTGATTATGAGGAATTTACTATATCTGACTAAAGAAATGCTTTAGAATTAAGAAAGCTAAAGTTGAAATTCAAAGTAGGCAAATATTATACATGCACACTACCAACACAACATTGACTACTTAATTCATGCACTTTATAAATAGTATATCACAGGAATGAACAGCCACCTCGTTGTCGTATTCTTGGATGCCGTGACACATGCCATGACATGACGCTTGAGAATAGCCTGTCTAAAGCCAAACACCTTTTCCCTTGATTAAGGTTTCAGGCCACCAAAACACACAAAATTATAACAATAAATAACAGGACAGACAAGAAATCCCATTAACCAAAAGAAAAATGTAGGATATAATTTTTCCAAATCAATCATTCAAAAAGGATACTTCTATGTGTAAAAAGCTTTAAAAATTGTTTTATTATTTGAGTTTCTATAACGAATACTTCGCCTATAAAGGAGTAGAGTTGTGTTAGGCCTCAACAGCCGACATAATAGTATGTCGAATCTTATGAACATGGATCCACGCATTTGACGTCGCGTGATCTAGTAGCCGACCTCATCAAGTGGGAAAAAGACTTTGTTGTTGTTGTGGTCGTAATCATTCAAAAAGGATAATACTCATGAGTCATGACAACATATAGTGAGTGTATGTTTCACATACCAAATTTTAAAACAATACCAAACCTGAACAATTTGGAAATTTTTTATACTATCATATTGACTAAGGCAACAATTGTGTCATTTTGTCTCCAAAAGGGTACTATATCATATATATACTAGTACTTCATTTAAGAGATTCGTTTGCACTGTTTCTAAACACATGATGTGGTTGTTTGAATATATCTGCCTCCTAAAGCAATTATTTCCCATGTTAGTTATTGACTTTCAACCTTACCTATTTATCATTTTGCATTTCTCTTTCTGACACAAACGAAACAACATGTGACTTTCATAATACTTTGATCTACATTACCATAAACCACTTTCCTTCATCTGAATAATACTACGAAATTTTAATATTGTAATTAACTGTATGCTCAGCTTGTACTTCATTTCTGGTAATCAGTAAAGTGTGGATATAGGAATACCCCGCCTATATTTATAGTCAGTCTCAAGCCCAGATAAAGAAGTAGGGTTATGTTCGGCTTCGATAGCCAACGTAAAAGTATGTCGAATCTTATGAACATGGACACACGCACTCCAAACATAACTATTGATCGAACACAATGACATTGTGTGATCCATGTAGCCGACTTCACTTAGTTGAGATAAGATTTTGTTGTTGTTATTATTGTTGTAGTAAAGTGTGAATATGGCAATTAACAGTAAGTAGTTTTTCTTTGCATTATAATAGTAGTAGACAATCAACTTTAGATGATCCAACTCTAAAAAGCTTAGCACTGTTTGTTAAAAAAAGTTGTTTGAAACATTGTTTTGGTAAATGTGAGAGAAATGATGAGAATGGAGAAAAGTTGAGGCTGCTTAAATGATAGTAATAAAGGTCCTTTACATATTGAAGTTCAAAGCAAATGGCCGTTTGAAAGTGATACATGTGAAGAAAAAAGGAAGAAAGTTTCACATTTGCAATATCAGCTTGTGTATG
The DNA here is from genome assembly GCA_029929735.1 of Mimosa pudica. Taxonomy (NCBI): domain Eukaryota; kingdom Viridiplantae; phylum Streptophyta; class Magnoliopsida; order Fabales; family Fabaceae; genus Mimosa; species Mimosa pudica. The sequence goes on from JAKELP010000045.1 coordinate 1,155,469, forward strand.
TTGAGATCAAATGGAGAACATAAGCAGTTTTAACTAGAAAAAGTCTCTATCTTTAACTGAATTTTCAACTCTTCACTAAATGGGTGCACGTTGCTCTAAATTCTCCCTCTGCTGGTTTCACTCTCACCTCAAACCTTCTGTCCTTGAATCCTCAGACCTTGGTATTTGTTCTCTCTCTATATATATAGAGTGTTATGGCATTTTCTTGTAATTGTTGACAATGTCTTTTGTGTTGTTTTATGATTGTTGTTGAAGAAAATGGAGGGAAGAATGAGGGAGAAAAGTGGTCAAGTTTTGGGGAGTTTAGCTTGGAGCAATTGAAGGTTGCTACAGATGGATTCTGTTCTGAGAACATAGTGTCTGAGCATGGTGAAAAAGCTCCCAATGTTGTTTACAAAGGGAAGCTTGAGGATGGTCACATGATTGCCATCAAACGCTTCAACAAATTTGCTTGGCCTGATTCTCGCCAATTCCTTGTGTGTTAAACTTACTTCACTTCATTGTGTATATTTTTGTGGAAAGTGTTTTGCTTTTTTTTGGTTGGTTAGTTTGATTCATTTTTGGTTTCAATGAATCATGACTATATTAGCTGCTCTTCAAATTCTGATCCACAATTCAACACTAAAAGTTTAAGTGTTTGATGATCTTTATATAAAAAATGAGATGGGAATTTATAATGTCAATCCATTAAATTATATCTAAATTAGTAGATCTTATTGTTATTTTTCTGATAATTCTTGTTTAAGTTGGAACAACCAATGTAACTATGAGCTTATAATGATCAAAGAACCATATTCAGACAACGATGGTGAATCAGTGAGGGGCCAAATTATGATTCCATTCTAGATTTGTGTCATTTGTGTCTTTTTTTTTTAATATGATGGGATGTGGTTGTAGGAGGAAGCTAAGCAAGTGGGGAGTCTGAGAAGTGAGAGATTAGCCAACTTGATTGGTTATTGCTATGAAGGGGAAGAAAGACTACTGATAGCAGAGTTCATGCCACATGAAACTCTGGCTAAGCATCTCTTTCATTGTGAGCTATTATGGATCAATTTTTTGGACGTTGAATCTTTATATTTTAGTCCTTTCCCAATTGATTTATCAATAGAAATAATGATAATTGATGATTGATCTGATTTAGGGGAGGCACAACCCATGAAATGGGCAATGAGGTTGAGGGTGGCCTTGTACTTAGCTCAAGCTCTTGAGTACTGCAGCAGTAAAGGAAGGGCTTTATATCATGATCTCAATGCCTACAGGATTTTATTTGATCAGGTATAATAAAGGTTATAAATTGAAGGCAGTTTAGTTTTAGATTGTATGTTTATCAGCAACACTAAATGAATGTAGCTATAGTGCCATCTAGTTGTTAATTGTACTTGTTTTGATTTAAATAATCAGTGAGATAATATTTCCTAAGTCTACACTAGAAGGGCTTAAATTGGTTCACTAATAAAGGGACAGTATTATTCTAACTGAAACTGAAAGGATGAGATTGTTTTCTTAACATCTGTTTATGTTGAATCAACAGGATGGTAATCCAAGGTTGTCTTGCTTTGGGCTCATGAAGAACAGCAGAGATGGCAAAAGTTACAGTACAAACTTGGCCTTTACGCCTCCTGAGTACATGAGAACAGGTAATGCTATTAGCATGCATGAGTTATATGGAAATTTATGTTGAAATTAATATAGCTTGGCCTTTTGGTTTCCTCTACCTCTAAAGATAATCCTTTTTGTAAATTTGTTACTTTACAATCATTCTTTGGTTTAAAGATCATTCTGGCCAATGAACTATTTTGAAAGTATAAATTTAGCCAATGAACAATAAAAGGTCTCATTCTGGGCAATGAACAATAAAAATGATCCATTTTGGGGAATAGACTATGGGAAAATACTAAAATGTCCTTTTTAAAATAAAAAAACAAACATTGCTTCTTCCTACTGCTACGTCATCTTCCTCAACCTCACCCCCTCTCTCAGAAAGGGAGGTTGTTGGCGATTGAGAGGTTCTTGGAGGAAAGAGAGGTGGGCTATGTCGTCGAACGGCTGTAGAGAGAGGAGGAGGTGAGGTTGACGGAGATGACGTGGCAATGGAGGAAGCAATGTTTGTTTTTTTAATGTTGAAAGGGCATTTTAGTATTTTCCCATAGTCTATTCGCCAAAATGGATCATTGTTATTCTTCATTGGCCAAAATGAGACCTTTTATTGTTCATTGACCAAATCAATACTTTCAAAATAGTTCATTGGCCAAAATGATTTTTCACCCTTGTTCTTTTGTTCATGTGCTTATGTATACAGGCAGAGTGACAGCAGAGAGTGTAGTTTATAGTTTTGGAACTTTGTTGCTTGATCTTCTGAGTGGAAAACATATTCCCCCAAGCCATGTAAGTTTCATCTACATAGTTTTGCTTATTTATTTGCTAAAATTACACTATCAAATTAGCATGTACCTTGAAAGGGATTTCTTCAGTCAAATTGTGATATTTATAGTATAAATTTAGGATCTCTTGGTTTTTAAAATTTCTTATCATAATAAATTCTCTTTGAATCCCATTAATATTTTGAGTTATGCTTAGTTCCACTTACTGTCCCTGTAGTTTTCTTATTGAAGTTATAGCAATACTTTTGTTACAAGTAATTGATTACTGTTTTATACCATTGATTTTTCTTAATTTACAGGCACTTGATCTGATCCGGGGCAAAAACTTTTTGATGTTAATGGATTCTGCCTTGGAAGGTCACTTTTCTAAGGAGGATGGAACTGAATTGGTGAGGTTAGCTTCTCGGTGTTTACAGTATGAAGCTCGTGAGAGACCAAATGCAAAGTCTCTTGTTACATCTTTAATGTCACTTCAAAAGGAAACTGAGGTAAAATGCCTTACTTGATAAACTTCTAGTGAAACTATGCCTAATGTTGAATCTTCTGTCATAATATGTTAAAAGATATGTGAATTGAGCATGTCAGAGTTGCTTCTACTTAAAAAAAGCACTTGACATAGTACATTTGACTATTTTTGAATTGGAACTTATCGTTGTATGTTGATCACTTGTTGTGTGACTTATGATGATTACATTCCTAGTGATATTCCCATAAATTTTTGAACTTGTTGTAGATCAATAAATTCATCTTGAGAAGACTATAATTTCTCATTTGGATAGTATTTGAGCAGGTCCCTTCATATATTCTGATGGGTATCAAGCATGAATCTGCATCCTCAACAAAGCCATCACTGACAGCTTTCGGTGAAGCATGTTTGAGACTTGATCTTACTGCCATACATGAAATATTGGAGAAGATTGGGTACAAGGATGATGAGGGAATCGCCAATGAGGTTTATGTCACTGCCACAATTTACAAGAGAGGGGCTCTCTTTCTCATATATACTCTCTTTGGTCCTTATTATAAGCATCTACTAACAATTTTGTATAAAATAATGAAGTTAGTTAGAGTTGGTCATTTATTGTAAACTGTCAGTTTCTCTCAATAAAAGTCATTACTTCAAGAAGTTTGGCAGTTAAGTAGAAAAATTTAATGTTTTAAACAATACACGTTATATTAGGAAACATGTTGGGCAACTATAATAAGGACTGGATGGAGTAGTAAACAAGGGAGGGGGATTTTTCTTTCATGATGTTATTATTTTGTTAATATTTCAATGCTGATCCTCTATTTAATGCCGGAAAAATTACAGCTCTCATTCCAATTGTGGACAAGTCAGATGCAGGAGACCCTGAACTTGAAGAAGCATGGAGATACCGCTTTCCGAGCCAAGGACTTTGTCACTGCTATTAACTGCTACACACAAGTATGTGCTCTTTGAGTGCTCTGGGCTTGGCAGTGTTAAATGTTAAAATAGCATTATTCTTGGGCCTTTACTTAGCATTCTAATCTAAGGTTTTTTGGACATGAACTCAAATCTCAATATTCTCTTTATTCTCTTTACTTGGGAGAGGGAGAGTAAGACAAACACTCGGTGAACTTATAGAACGAGACCTATTGGTGAATGATATACCCAAAAAGTTGGTTACTGATAGAGCACAATTGACGTCGTATGATATATGCAAACGTAGTGGGATAAGACTTTGTTGTTGTTGTATACTCTTTATTGAGAGTTACTGTTGCTCAGGACAAGGTGTGATGAATTTTATGTGAGAAGATGTAGTATTAATTCCTGTGAGGGTTTTTTGAAACCTATAGTCAAACCTCTGGTTTCAATTAACACTAGAACTCCACATGAAATTTATAGACTCAAAGACCAAATTTTCTAGAAAGCTACATTAAACTCCACAATTTGAAGTTTTTCCATGAGCATTAGCTTGCACCTGTGATAATATGGACTGCATCATATTAGGATATTAGAGGAAGGGTTTCTGTACAAACTGACGTTACAAAAGGTGTGCGCCAATATTTCCAATACCTGAGAGGATATATTAATTTTATTCTGAAGCATTTAACAATAGTCTAGAGTAACAATAATTCTTGATAATAAGTTATCCATAGTGTAATGGTGAGATCATAGCTATATATCAGATGAAAATATATGAAGATTAAAACTGAATAATTTAAAAAACATGCATTACAGACACGTTTTTTATTCAGATTCACTTGATGACTCTTTTTCAGTTCATAGATGGAGGGACCATGGTCTCTCCTACTGTGTATGCAAGACGCTGCTTGTCTTATTTGATGAATGGGATGGCACAAGAAGCTCTTGGGGATGCAATGCAAGCCCAAGTGGTGTCACCTGAATGGCCAACTTCTCTGTATCTTCAAGCAGCTTGTCTTTTCAGCCTTGGAATGGAAAATGATGCGCAAGAAACTCTCAGAGATGGGACAAATATGGAAGCCAGAAAGAATAAAAATTTGAAAACTGTATAGATTATTGCATTCTGTTTTATTTGGCATTATTTGATGTTTTCTTTGGGATAGTTTTGTTAGGTTTTGAGTTCATTTTTCTATGTTATGAAAGATAATGGCTGGTTTGGAGTTAATTACTATGCATGCAGCCCCTATTTGTCTGCAGTTTCCTGCTTTTTCCCACTTCTAATGAAAACAGGCTTCTTAATTTTCTTCTGTAGAAGAGAATAACATATGTAAGTACTTGAAATTTTAAGCTTCAAGAATTTAGAGATGAGATTCATTTGATATTTAAGTTTGATATTTGCTTTTTACTTAAGGCAGAGAATGTGCAGGAGAAATAAAAAGAAAATATATGAATGAAGTAATTATGAACTGTTGAACGTGATACATAGCCATATTCTTTTGGGCCTTTATTCCTTTGAACATATGACTGCATGAGTTGAAAAGGTCAGTTTAAAATACTTTAGACATATGTGTAGTGAGCTTGTGGATCTAAAAGCTCCCTCCACTGTTCAGCTTCTTGCTGTTAAGCCCCTCTTGTCATAGGCCAAATCTTGAGTGAAATTAGTAATATAAGTAGCATAAACTTTTAGGAGAACCACATCTCAAACATTTGCCATTAATGTTGAAGCATAAACATTAAAATATTCATGATGTGCCAGAATAATCATTAACCATAAACTACAGGTAAAACCACACACATGATGATAATTGCAATAAAAAATATGATCCAAAAACAAACTTCCAGAAATCGAAGATTTAGACAACGTGTTCGAGTTGTGGATAATGTGATTGCATTGTAGTTGTCCCTTAAATTCTCAGTAGTCCCTCCATTTGTTGCAAAAACATTTTGTGCCACAGAATGACAGATTTCGCAGGTCCTACAATAATTTAATCATCGTCAAATCATACAAGTTACATATTCATAGAGAAACTAAATCTGAGAAGAAATCTAGCTGTCTTCATTATGTTACCTGGTGTACATGAATTTTACTTGTGTCCCAAGGCTTTATAAGATTTATGTATCAAGGTAATCTTCCCAATGTGGGATTTTTCACAATCACTCAATTAAGTCACACACAAACTAAAAATTGCAAGGCCATTGCAAATTAATAAACTAACAAACATTTGTTTTTTTCTATTTAAGCATAATGGAGCACTTGTATTAAATATGAAAATAAAGCATAGAAACTTAGAGTTGATGTAAAGTGAAGGGAGGGCTTGATTGTACCTCCTCCCTTGACTCCTAAACCAGGTTTCAGCACAGAGTTTATGAGCAGCAGCAAGATCATTCTTGCAGGAACAACCCAATTCAATTGGAATCCCATATAAATGCCTTTCACTCTCCAAATCCATGTGACAAATCCTACACTCTCTACCATCATTGGCATTAGAGAGACTAATGCTAGCCTCACCACTCATGTCAATGCCATGTTCCAAATCTGCATGGCATATTTTAACAGTTGATGACATCTTCAAATAATTGGAAGGGGAAGATGAAACAAAAGACTTTGTAGCTTAGTGGCATGAAAGCTTGTTTCTGAATTTGATCTCACTTGTAATCTCAGGCTATTAGTACCAGTCACTTCAATTTCTACAAAAATTCAAGGGAAAATGATTAAAGTGTGCTAATATGGATAAGGTTGTTCTAAGTCATTTCAGCATTACGTTGTACAAATAAATATGTGAGAGAAGTTTTTTCTAATAAAGTGCAAAAGCACTGATTTTTAAGTGCTCCCAAACCCAAGTTAAACAAGAACTGCCTCAATTTTGGACCATAGGGGTTTGTAGATTTAGTCCTAGACTCCTTGTATGCAAGGAAAAGAAAGGGTATGCAAAATCAAAAACCTGCAGGTGTTAAGGAATAATAAAATTAGATTTTCTGATTGTTCTCCATTAGTTCTTTTCCTGAGTACTATGAAGATGTAAAAAAGGTTGAGGAAATGTCTATATTTAGTAAGGCTCCAGGCTCAATAATTCTAAGAAGAATAAGAAGAATCTGTGCATGTTGATTCAATGTCAAGCATAATGTGATTGCGATTTTAGCATAATGAAGAAGCATATAACTAAGCATGTTAGACACATTTTTGGTTAGAATTCACTTTATCTGACTATGTACCTAGATGGAGGGACCATGGTCTCACCTAATATATGTGCAAGACGTTTTTTCTTGGACTTATTTGTGTGGTCCACTTCTTTGCATATATAAGCTGCTTGTCTTTATCAACCTTGAAATGGAGAATGATTCACAAGAAACTCTCAGAGATAGACAAACTTGGAAGCCAAGACAGAAAGAACAACATTTTGGAAACTGTATGGATTTTACCTTGAGCTATCTTTATCATTATTTGATGTTTCTTTGGCATAGTACTGTCAGGCTTTACCTATTTACCTTGGTTTGTGAAAAATAATTGCTGGCATGGAACTTTTATATGTGCCTGCAGATTCCTAGTGAATACAAAACACTTGGTTGGTTTTCTGCTGTAAAACAAATGATATAGATAAGTACTTAAAATCTCTGATGTAACATATGATGAAGATCAATTTCATGTGTGGGGAAGGTATTACATGAGACATTGTTTTCCTGTAAAGCTGGTATGAATAATGAGTTTATTAAAGAAAAAAAACAAAAAACTGTCCTCTTGAAGTGACTGGAAATTAAAAGATTATATGTTAAGTCTATTTTGAACTAGGAATTGAATGTTTCAGCCTTTAACAGAGTCCATGGTTTTGATCCAATGACTATAGTTTTGAACTTTTTATGCTGAGGAGAAAATGAAACCAAATTTCCTCTCCTAGAAAATTGAAAATATGAGAAAAAAGTGTTATAACACTGAAAATTTTGAAGAAAATATATAATAGGAGCTGGAAGAATGATTGGCCATTTAATAATTTATTTATTTATTTATTGATCTTATTGTTCAACATTTTTCTTCATTTCACTAATATTCTGTCAGTATCAAATTGTTTCAAAAAATCACCCATCCATCCTCATCCATCCTCCACTTGGCTGTCTTTTCATCATCTCTAAGTACATGTATTTTCATTTTCATGAAAAGCTAAATATTAATGTAAATATTGCATAAAGTTTTGTTTTAATCAATGATGACATTCCAAACATCTAAAAGATGAAACTAAAAATTAAATATTTAAAATTTATGAATACTTATTTATCATGCATAAATTTTGTAAAAACTAATTAATTATCATAACCTCAACACATATATCAACAAGAAGTCAGGATTTGATATCACTATCGAAATAATAATTCACCCATTTTTAAAAACTAAATTGGAACATAAATTAACAAATTATGACTTATGATTTTTTTTTTGATAAAATTATGACTTATGATTGAGACTTCAAAAGAAAACAAGACAAAATATCTTATGGTACAATATCTTATGTTACAAGCCGAATCATCACACCGATTATATATCTAAGCCCCAAAGATTGTAAAATTCATCTGGATCAGGGTGTGATGATTTGGCTTGTACAACAAGATATTTTGTGTTTTGTTGTTTTTTTCTATTAATTGTCCAAAAATCATAATGACAAGTCATAATTTGTTAATTTACGATTCAATTTACTTTTTGTTATTTAATTTCATGTTTTCAAAAAAATATGGAAAAAAAAAACAATTTCCGCTCACTTACTCTTTTCTAAAAGTGCAAGTCATCAACTATACACAAGGATCATACCGATTTTCTATGTATTATTCCAATTTTAGAATATGCCCCCAAATGGACTATATAGCCTAAAACAGATTCAATTTTCCAACCAACTACATCATACATTTTCCATAATCATATCATATACTCACTCGCGTCCTCAATATTAAACTCAAGTCCTAAATATAAAATTCTATTGACTCGTTTTATAAGTTAAGGAAGCCAATTAGATTACTAAATCATAAATATGTGACATGTAATTAAATTAGAGGTTAATTTATAAATAGAATAGATTAATTTTGAAGAAAAAATTAACTATCAACAATTTAAAAGAATTCATTTTACATCCTTGATTTCCCCAAAGTAAAAAAGGTCTTATAATTAAGTTTGTAGGAAATAGCAACCTATAACAAGTAAATGCATGGTGAAGAAGAGCAATGATAACATTATGATATACATTTCAACACAATATTCCACTACTTGTCTATGAACCACATTAATTTTGGGCAGTAGATCATAAAAAAGCCAATTAAGGCTAATGCCCATGTGGATAATGAAGAAATGCAAAATAGCATCTGATCTTTTTATGAGGGCCTCAAGCTGTGAAAAACTAAACCACTCATTCTCAAAAGAACCACTTGCGTAAGTTACAAGCTTTTGATTCCCTGTGATCTTAAAACAAAGAACTACACTAAGGTTAATGTAAATGGATGTGAAAAGTCCATGATATGACAAATGCAATAACCATACAGATAAGCATAAAATTCAGGAAGCCACGGCCTTGCCAGAATCGTTGAGGACTTTCCGGGGAAGCCGGCACAGCAAGTGAAGATATCGCGATAGCAGCGTTGTTGTCACTTAAATTCTCAGTCGTATCCTCATTTATCCCAAATACATTCCGTGCCACAGAATGACAGATTTCACAAGTCCTACACAACAAACAAATCAATTATAAAAAAAATGATTAAAATAATTCATGTTAAGGACTTTGATAGAAACATGGTCTTAACTAGCCTTCAAACCACATTCAACACAATGAAAAACTCAAAATAGCTGCACTTATGATATCATATATCAGGAGGAAGAGAAAGTAAGAGTAATCCTATTAGCTATCAGATTGCAGAATGCCAAACAAGGAGAAGTAAAAATTCTTATGTGAATAAAAACAGTCTGAAAATCAAACAATCATGAAGACACACATGTATGACAAACACTTTTCAATGAATTCTAACAAAGAGATTGCTTATATGTATCTTTTATGATTGGTTTAGTGCACCTATATTTAGTAGATTAAGTCTACCCTATGGAAAATCATCTTATTCTTGCGCATCTTGATTCAAAAATGAAGATATGAACTAATTTTTAGTTATGTTGGGACATGATCTATGAACAAAATTTGATCATGTCTAGCTGTCATTACAGACCATTCTATCGAATCGCAATAATTCATCAGATTGAAGCATTATGCTTATACAGTTTAAGTTGGCCTAGCTAGATATCCCCGTCAGTATACCCTGCCTTCGAAAATGCAGCATTGTCCTCCACAAATGATGAAATAATTCTGGTGTCTCTAAAGGTTAAGGAATCTTTAAAAGAAAAAGAAAACATGCCATGAATTATTTGCTTTTCACTCAAAGCAGAGAATCTTCTCCATGTTAGGTTCCAATTAAAGTAAAGAAAGATTATGGTAGGTTGAATTCAACCCACCATTTAAAGTTGGCAACTTATGTTAGAAAATTGCTTAATGGTATTCAATAAAAGCTTCAACTTTCAACCATTCCAACATTAGCAAGCAACACTGTTGAACATTTTAGAGGCATAGGCACAGAGAATAACATCAAGACTGACAAGATATAACATGTATACAGGCAAACATGAACACTCCTCTAATCCTAATGTAAGATCTATTTATCTAATTATAGTTGATAAAGGAAGCTTAATAAAATACTCAACTATAACATACGTGACATGATTTCTCTAAAACACTTCGATGTAACATAAGATTACATATCAATTCATAAGTAAAGGAAATTAGGTCCTACATATCGAATTGGAGGAACACAACTGTGGAACATGTGAGGATACATATGATAATGAGTATGGATACATTGTACCATAAGAACTAATTCCAGGATTTGGACAATTGCACAATACATGCAGGACTTCATGGTACCAAAAAACAATCATGCGTACTGAAAGTAGCTGTGGTCAATATCATAAGTTTTGTAGGAACAGGAAAGATGGGATTGAATAATTAGTGGAGTAAACAATAAATGATTATATCAGTTGGTGGTACATATGAAAGCAGAAAGCACCCACCACGATATTTAGAAAAGCATGTTAAAGATTGAAAGGGTGGAATCTCCACTTTAATGGATATTTAAAGAGAACTTAAAAGCAAAAATAAAAAAGAGGGAGATTCTTAAATTTTAAAGAAGGGACATAAAAGGTTGAAGAGGTCATGTCTCAGCTTGATACTTAGATAAAGAGAGAGCTATAAAGAAGCAAAAATGAAGATTCCTACATTTAGAAAACAGGACATAACAACAAGGAAGCTCAATGTACCGAGACATGCCAGCTGACTCAGCAAGACTGATTCACACTTTTCAGCATTTCTTTTATCAACCATCTTCTTAGTAATTAAGGATAGCCACTTTACCTTTCACTCAAAAATTCAATCGATCACACTACTAATACTCCCTCCGGTCTGTAATATAAGAGCTCAAAGGTTGAATGATTTTAATTCAAAATATAAGAGTCAATCTCACATTTTCTCCTGATTTAATGCATTTTTCCCTACTTTGCCCCTAACGCTCTTTCATATTTATTAATACTCATGTATTTCTCTCTCTTAAAGTATCATAATAAATATGCGCAGTATTGGAAAAAAAACATTAACTCCAGATACCTAACTGACGACTGTGCTGTTATATTACGGACCAGCGGGAGTATATCTTAATCCTGTTCAATTTCCCACTCAATTAAGTCATCCACCAGCCAAAAGAATCCAAAACCATGCAGACTAAGTTATCTAACAAATAGTTTTATATGTATTTCAAGTGAAGCATGAAGAATCAATGGTATCTAGCATAGAAGTCATGAATAAAAAGATTGGAATTGAAAGAAAGTAAAGATGGGGTTTTACTTTTAACATACCTGCTCCCTTTAATCTTGAACCAAGTTTCAGCACAGAGTTTATGAGCAGCAGCAAGATCATCCTTACAAGAACAACCCAATTCAATAGGGACACCATTTTCATGGCTTTCACTTTCCAAACCCATGTGACAAATCCTACACTCTTTCTCTTCTTCATCCAAATGCACCTTAATTTCATGGACCCCACCTTCAATTCCCAACTCCACTGAACACTCAGTGACAGAAGAAGCCCTCCCAAACTCATCATCAGCAACACCCTCAACAACCTCAGCATCAGAAACACAAGAAAAACTATAGTCATCATATGAGCCACCATTTGTTGAATAGAAGTGGGAATAGCAAGACCCCTCTTCAACATCAGAGAAGCAAATGCTAGCTTCAGTACTCATGTCACTTCTATGACTCCCCTCCTCCAAATCTACAATGGAAATCTGTACTGTTGATGCCATTTTCAGATACAAAAAAAAAACTTTTTTTTCCAAAAAAAAAAAAATTTATAGCTAGAGACTAAACATGAAATGCTTCAAAAAAAAATTTTAGAGCTTTGAGGTTTCTAGATGTAGTTCTAGACACCCTTTTATGCAAGAAGAAAAGGGTGTGCATCAAAATTAAAACTTGCAGGACTTAAGGGATTAAAAAATGATTTTTTCTCATCTCCATCACTGAAAAAACACTAGCTAGCAATAAAACATGTTGAGGAAAGTATAAAACTTTGTGAGGTGGAGACTAAAGAATGCAAGAAGAAGAAGAAGAAGAAGAAGAAGAGGAAGAAGAGAAGATGGGATTTTAGTTTGAGAAACGTAGAGAGTGGGGAGGCAAAGAATGGTCCACGAGACAGAGACTGATGCTATGGTTTGTTTGAAGAAATGGACAGTGACACTGCAAACAAGAACAGAAACGTGCAGTGCTAGAGAGAACACAGATAAAGACCCCAACATTTTCATTAAACTAGTCTCATCACATTGAAACATTAAAAAACAGTAAAGTAAACAGCCAAAATGAGAAAGATATTAATCACTAATGACCATTGTTTCATAAATAGATAGACACAGAAAACAACTTTTCTTTTTGCTTATGTATATTCATTGTTACTAGCTTCATGATTATTAAGTTTTTTATAATTAGTTTAAGAGTTAAAAGTGTGTTAATAAATTTAACTATTAGCGTTAAAAGGAAGCACTATGATGAAGCTGGAAAGGAAGCTTTATTTTTGCCACCTTAATATAAGAGGCTATTAGGAAAAGATATTCATTTTAAATATAAATATGATCATTAAGCTTTTTTTTTTGGATAAAAAACATAAAAGTGATCTAAAGCACCCCAACATTGTCAAATATGATAACTCAAGTGATTTTTATACTTTTATTGTATCACAACTACATATTGTGGAATTGAATTGTGAATTTCATGATATTTTTGAGGCTTTAAGTTTTAATAATAAATTTTTGGGTGAAATTTATAAAATGCATAAAATGAAAAGTTTGTTTTGGATAGAGAATCCATTATGACAAAACTAAGGAAAACGACATTTTATCCAGATGCAGTAATTTTTTCTGAAGATGTTGCTTCTATTCTGTGGGTGTACTAAATGACGAATTAGTCCTTACTTTTCCACTACAATGCGGTCGGTTTTTGTTACATGGTTTGTGCAATTCCGTGAAAGCAGGTCACCTAAATTTGTTTTTCATTTGCCTGTCTCCATCAAATGATTAAACTAGGCTATAATCTGCCGAATTGCAGTAGAGCTTTTCTAAAGTTTTTCTCTAAAAATAGTGAACGAATTGTGGCTTCATTTATGCCTACATACCATCTCGTTAAAGCCACAAAATTACATCATGTACGATATGGTTTTTTTGTATTTCATGCATATACAATAATCTACTAAATTAAATTAAATATTCAACATAATATATTAATTTTTTAGTTGTATTAAATATTTGTTAGATAATATCGATAATGATGAGTATGACACTATTTAAGAGGGGGGAGTGGTCGAGTGAGCATTAAGAATAGAGATTTGAATGTGTGCATAGTTCATTAGACATTATATATGTTTAGGAGTGATAGGGAGATGTTACATGACACATGTATAGATGAAAGAGAAGTTGACTAGGATTGAAGGTGGCCCGCATCAACGTTAATTATCAGATCAATTGGTTAGAGTTGTTCTAACTTAATCACATGTCTTGAGTCCAATAAATGAGAATATTTTATCTTGTGAATCAGAAGCGTCAACCTTAATGATTATTGTCATATCTAAATTCAGATTTGCCTAGGGTCGATGATATGCCTACAAAATGGTCTCCTCTAAGATATTATAGGAGAAATCCATAAAACAACACAAACATCAGACTATAGTATTATTTCATGCACAAAAGAAAGAAATAATAGAGTATCATTTAATTTTTTTCTCTCGCAAATTAACTATAGTATACCACTTTTTGTATCTTCTATCTTTCTATTTAATTATTTTTGTAGTACCAAATATACATCACTTATTTACCTTGTTACACGATGGTAAAAAAATTTCCTTTGTTACATATTTTCTATCACATTTAAACTGAAGTTTATTTAAAAGGGGAAATTTCGAACAAACCATGTGCAAGTATTAGTGAAAATTATTAGGGAAACTTCTTCATTCTGTATCTTATTTGTAAAATATGAATTGAGATATGTGTGAAGGTAAAAAAATGAGATATGCGTGTGCTATACGAGGAATATCAGTATTTTTCACTGGTTAATTAAATGATTGTCTTCTCTTGGATGGTGATTGTTTTCTCATACATCACACTTATTTTGCCATAGACCTATTTATCATGTCTCTCAATGATAATGTCTATGTATACACGAACAAAATTATTACTGATGTCTCAGTTTTAATTTTACTCAATAGAAATGTTTTGAGTAATGTCTACAAATTTGTACCGATTAAAATAAGGAATTGAGACTACAACAAGTCAACAAGTATAATTGACAGGTTTTTGACAAAAAAATTACAGGTTACGTTTTTATGCATGCGGACTAAACAAAAGGTGGGCCCTATCTCTATCTATATATGGAAATTATATAAAAATTACCAGTTAAAAATAATGACTATTTTATCAGTGGGCCTTACCAGAAATAATGACTATTTTATCAGTTAAAAAAAATTATGACTACTTTCTCATAATCACACTAATTTCCAATAATCCTATTTATTATACATCTCTATCCTAATTTTTTTTATACATAAACTTATAAAAGTTTAGGTGAGTTGGATACGGGACTCACTAAGGCCAGGGCAAACTTCAAGGCTCAGAACACTTATAAAGATATTTAAAGGATGCAAACCAATAAAGTTCTTACATTATCATATTCAAGCCTATAACCGTTTTTTTTTTTTGAGTAAATCAAACTTATAACTTTTAGTTGAGTCAAACTCCTCTGTGATCAACCTTTCTTATCACTCTCCATGCTATTTTGTAGGCGTAATGTATGAATTAAAAATGGATTAATCTCTTCGTTTTAATTTTACTCCATAATTTTTCGTTTTGAGTAGTGTCATATATATTGGTTGGACAAATTTGTGGAGATTACGAAAAATGAAAAGAGTTAAATTAAAAACGCCCTTAAATAACGTGACTCAGTTCTCTTTTATACTACCTCTGGTCCTAAATATAAGACATAGATGATTTTTTTGGAGAGATTAAGGTTGCGAAATAGGTTATTAAATTATGACATATTTGATATATTTTTAGATTATCCATTAGTTTTTAGGCAAAATATACTAGTCTAAGGGAAAAATTAGGTAAATCATCAATTTATAATTAACTTATTTTGCTTTTTTACGATTTTCCAAAAAAGTCAATTAGGTCTTTATATTTAGGACCGGAGGGAGTAACATTTATGTATAAAAAGAGTTTATACTTGGTCTAGTAGTATTTGGTGGCTTATGAGAGCAATTTCACTATTGCTAGAAGAATTTTAGTTAACTTTCACAGTTTTACCTCTAGACTTAAATAAAAGTTACTTTCTTTTGTATTAATATAAGACTTATTTAATTTGATTGATTGCTCAAGAATGTTAGTTATATTAGCTTTTATTAAAAAGATCTTCTCTCATTCCTCCTCACCTCTTAATTATCAGTAAAGGAGCACAAATAATATGTATAATTTGAAAAAAAAATGGACTAAAATTAGAATTAGGCAGCTTGTGTTTTTAACCTTGTTTTTTATCAGAGTTTTAAGCTTATTTTAAAGTCTATATTTCAATTAGACATTTTGAAGGCCTGACTCATGAATAACAAAAATGTAGTTACATGGGCAATTTCAAGGCTTAATTTGGTGGTCTTTAAATAAGTAAAAAAAATTAAGGATAACAGACCGGACGACCTAGTGATCTCGATTTATAAGAAGATAATCATTTTTGTTGTTATTTAGAAGTATGACTTGTTTAAAATTAGTCTATAATATTTTTTTTTTAAAAAAAAACTTACCTCTATTTATGTAAAACATAACAAATCAACTCAGCATACTTTACCTGTAACTCAGCATACTTTAAACATACCAAATCATATTATTTATCAACTATCAAAATTCAGTACAATATAAACTTAATAATACTTTTTTTAGGTATTAGAGAGGGAGGACACCACTGGCACTCATTACCTACGGGCAAAAATAATACTCCCTCTGATCCTA
The DNA here is from genome assembly GCA_029929735.1 of Mimosa pudica. Classification (NCBI taxonomy): domain Eukaryota; kingdom Viridiplantae; phylum Streptophyta; class Magnoliopsida; order Fabales; family Fabaceae; genus Mimosa; species Mimosa pudica. The sequence continues at coordinate 1,171,837 of JAKELP010000045.1, forward strand.
AATATAATACCTAGTTGACTTTTTTGGAAAATCCTAAAAATCAAATAAGTTAATTATAAATTAATTTACTTATTTTTTTCCTCTTAGACTAGTTTATTTTACCTATAAAACTAATGGATTATCTAAAAAGATACTACCTCCGGTCCTAAATATAGGACTTAATTGACTTTTTTTGGAGAGATTAAGGTTGCGAAATAGGTTATTAAATGATGACATATTTAATATATTTTTAGATTATTCATTAGTTTAGAGGTAAAATAAACTAGTTTAAGGGAAAAAATTAGGTAAATCAATTTATAATTAACTTATTTTGCTTTTTTAAGGATTTTATGAAAAAAGTCAATTAGGTCTTATATTTAGGACCAGAGAGAATATCAAATACTTATTTCGCAAGAAAGTATGTCATGATTTCTGAAAAAAGTATGTCATTATTTAATAACCTATTTCGCAACCTTAATATCTCCAAAAAAAAGTCAACCAGGTCATTATTCAATAACCTATTTCGCAAATTTAATAACCTATTTCGGGTTGATGTGCTAGCGAGGGCGCTGGGCCCCAAGGGGGGTGGATTGTAAAGTCTCACATCGACTGGGGAGGAGAACGAAATGTGCTATATATATGCCTGGATACTTCCCCCTCTCGACGCGTTTGAAAGCCGTGAGGGGTGAGGATTCCCTAAAGCGGACAATTTCGAGAGCGAGGCACTGAGATGTTACATGTCACGGTACAAACTATTGTCGCTTCCAACAACTTGGGTAGTGCGTTCCACACCACCATCAAATGGCAAAGGGAGTAACATTTTCTACGGCCCTTGGACTCAAACTTGAGGAAGGTTGTGATGGTCCACTTAAACTAGCAACAATACATCAACAATCTCATCAGTTACCAAATTAGCAACAACAATGTCAGAATTAACAACATCATCATAACTAATAACCACATATGTAACATAAGGGAAAAGAACTTACATTATACATCATTCCTTATTGGAGATGAAGTATCATTCCCTCTTGATGCAATATATATGTGGTCAATCCCTTCATTATAGGCAAACAGGTTCATAACCTCGTCATCATCATCTAAATTGATAAGCATCTTCTCATCATGTCTCACAGTATATTTCATGTCACAGATATTACAATCTAACCCAAGCCATGTTGCATGGACCTCAAAGCATCAAATGTTATTCCCTCCCTCATTGATTTCATCTTCAAGTAACCACCATTATATTGCACAACGACTTTAGCATTAATGTCAAACTTCCCTCCAATATGGAAGTAACAACATAGTTCCCGGAGTTGATGTGTCATTTTTGCTTTCCTGTAATATGCCGAATAACCAGAGTAACATGCGTATTAACCACTGTCTCATGCATTTTAACCATAGAAACATGCATTTGTATTTCCAAAGCCTAATCAATGCAACAGTGAATGAACATCTACTTCATCATTTTCATTACATCTAAGTCCACCTGAACTTCTTTTTCCACAAATAAATTTCAGACAAGGTTTTAGGGTTATACAATGCACATACATAATTTTTCTATTTCATACCCTAAAAGACACAATGACCAAATAAACTTGAAGAGAGTAGTTTTTGCTTTCCTGTAATATGCCGAATAACCAGAGTAACATGCGTATTAACCACTGTCGCATGCATTTTAACCATAGAAATATGCATTTTTATTTCCAAAACCTAATCAATGCAACAGTGAATGAACATCTACTTCATTATCTTCATTACATCTAAATCCACCTGATCTTCTTCTTCCATCAATAAATTCCTTTTAGGGTTATACAATATGTAACAACCACATATTATATAACCCTTTTTATGTCATTTTATCATCATTTTTTTTCTATATACTAACTATGTTAGAAAATAAATTTGCTTATTAATAATACTAACATAGTTAGAAAAAGAATTAACTTAATTCACTAAATATAAGGAAGACTAACATAGTTAGAAAGGATTAATATTATATCCAAAAATGATTTCTGATGGCTAACCATGATAGAAAAATTTAATGTCTAGAATGTACATAACTATCATGGTTAGAAAAAGATAAACCTAAATTCTCAAAACAAATCGACCTATAAAATTCATTCAATAAATACCAAATTCAATACCTGACAACAAAATTCAGTGAAAATTTAAACTACTCAGCAAAATATGAGTTTAGCTGAAATGGTCTACTAAAATACTTTTGAAATAATAAGGCACATCATCTTTAAAACAATAAAGACTAACATTCATGAATCAAATTAAAAATATGGTTCTTAGTGTGGCAATAACGCTTTGTAGCGTCTCACTTTAGTGAGTATATCCCGTAACCGTCCCTTGATTTCCTACTCCGCTTCCTGTACCTGAAATGACAACGATTGGTGTAGACCCAGAAATCGCAACTACTACCACTCGCTTACGCACATTTTTGCACTACGTGTGTGTGCATGCCGTAAGGTGGTGTGTGCTAATATTGTGTATAGTGGTGTGTGCTGCATACGGTGTTGCATGAACATATTATAAATTCTTAACTTCAAATATTTATTAACTACAGCTTATTAGAACAACACAAATACATATTTGCAAACACTTCAAATAACATCACAACAGTTACAATCATTCCACGATTTAACATAATATCTCATCACATACTCAAACATTAATAATCATAACAAATCAAGCACAACACACCGGAAATAAAATAGTTCAATAGGGACTCACAACCCTCGCTTGAACTGGGGGCGCTCTCCCCAATAACGTTTTTCTTTATATTTATTTTAGTCTCTGCTGTACGGGCAAGGGAACCTCATTCCGGAATGGCATAATTATAATCATATTAACCGGTGTGCACCAAACAAATCATAAATTCTCACGAGGCATATAATAATCAACACAATTCATAAACTAACCTATATGCTTACCAACATACACACACACACAAACAAGTTTAAGTAGTTACCTGGAGCGTTTAACAGTTGACTGCTTTCCCTTGTCCTTGTGAATTTCCTCTAAACACCTCTCTTACTAGTTTTTCCTATTATCGTATCATACCAATAAAAATATAAATAACAATCTCTATGTATACTAATAAATGTCGCTCTCGGTTCCTAGTAATACTACCCAATCCCCTGATTAAGCTCATTAACTTAATCATTTATAATTCTAAAAGTTTGTATGATCAATAACCTTCATAAAATCTAATTCATGATAAAGCAAAAGTAAGATCAAATATTCTTAATTACTTCAAACATTAGCATTTAATCACATGTATCACTTCAAACAACCTCTACCACATTAATACATCATAAACCACATAGAGTCATATCCAATTAAACAGAATTTCTCATTCATCCTCACATTACAACGATGGCCACAAACAGAATTTGAAGTCAGCATTGCATCATATGAATCAATCACAATACATAATTTTGCACTAAAATATAAATAAATGAGGCACTTTAAGTACAAATCAAAAACACATAATTTAAGGCCATTAAAAATGCAAAACTGTGTGCAGAAGTTTGATCCTAGATAGTATGACCTAAAGCATACAAATTGAAACACAATTTCAAACAAATATTTCATGCTATCAATTCAAGTTTGAACTTCACAAATCAAGAAGCTCTTTCCTTATATGCATAAAGAACATTAATGTCAGAAATTTCCATAATCAACCATTGTCACCATATAATATCCTAGTCAAACATGTATCACCTGTACTTCATTTCTTCACACACCAAAACATATTGAGTATAGAAAATACATGTATCAGTTTTTCTCTTCATGTAAAAACATTGTATAATTTATAAATTCCAAGTAAGCAGGTCCTATTAATTTAAAGTCACATACATTGTACCCACATTTTATTATATTACATTCGACCAAATTAAGGGGATGAAAAAGAGTTCATTTCCTGTTTTCCACAATATGCAAAGTCTCATTAATTTTTATCATGTCTTCATTATCGATGGAATCAATTAGAACAGTAACATCATAACAAGAAAAACACCAATTGACCAAACCACGACATTGAACCAGTTCTCTTGGTTTTTAAAACTTGATTATTTATTCCTAATCTTAGTTGGTTCATATTTTGGAGTTAAACACCTATTATCTTAACATTTAAAGCTTTCACTTAAGTACTTAAACATCAACATGTGCTTAATCTACAAAATTTAATTGGCCAATTTGTGCAGAATATCCCAAGTAATGAACAAGGAGTCAAAATTGAACAACAACATATCACGAGCAAAGAAATCAACCATACATGGCCCTAAACAATATTTTCAGCTAAGAAATTCCTCAATCCACAAGGGTCAAACATGCAACCAGAACTAGCCATATTTCCATCACAGTTTAATTATTATCCAAGTCATGTAAAGTATTGCAAGGCATAAAGAATTAAGCGTTGTATACTTGTGAACCACCACAATCTTTCATTTGACACAATTTTCATGAGATTTAACCTACAAGCACCCAATCACTTCCATGAACTTCTCATACTTAACCAATTCCATTCCACTATCATCAATCCAACATAACTATACACAAGTATCCATCGCACAAGTATCAATTTAGCTAATATTTGTTCATCTCAATCAAAACAGAATCACAGAGCATAACACATTTAGAATACCAAACATACATAGGCACAACAAAATTCTAAAATAGTTTCTTTATTATTAATCAAGATTTCTAACCCAAACTCCCAAAATCAGCATTTATTTCTCTCTCAAGCTCAACCAGCGCAAGAAAATTAATGAAAATAGAGAGAAAGAAATTACCTAAACTTGCTTATGGGTTTGTATATGAAATTGAGCAGATTTCCGCCGGTTTCTCGCCGGAAAACGATGCTGACTGGACTGAGGAAGATGAAGAGGAAATCAAAGAAAAATAAAGTGAGGAAGCCTTGGTGCTGTTTATGAAGTTTAAGGTCAGCGAGAGAGAGAGATAGAACGGTGAGAAAAAGGAGCTTACCAATAAATCTGTCACTGTTTGAGCTTCGCCTGAACTGTCGTGGCTCGCCGGAAAAGAAAGAGGACGACCGAAGGAAAGGGAAAACAAAACGGAGGGACCCAAAATGAAAAGAGAGTTTGAGAGGCCGAAATTAAAAGGAAAAGAGAAGAAGAGTGAGAGAGAGAAGGCCTACCACTCTTAGACCGTCGCCGCTCGTTCTCGCCGGAAAGCTCTCGCCGCCGCTGTAAGACTCGCCGGAAATTGTAGAGATGATGGAGAGAAAATCGAAGGCAGTGGGGAGGTGGGGAAGTGAGCAATGAAGATGGTTAGGCTAGGGAAGTAGTGAGGAACTAACACTGAAGTGAAGATTTGGGGAAGGTGGCCAATATGCTTGTTTGATGAAGATGAAGATGAAGAAGAGATTGAGGGAGGGAGTGTGCGGCGGCTACTAGGGTCTGTTTGGTTTGAGGTAAGGGAAGGGAGTTTGAGGGGAGGGGAGGGGAGGGAAGGGAAGGGGAGGGAAAATGAGCCCCTCCCCTTGCATGGTTTGAAAAATTGGAGGGGAGGGAGCCCAAAATATTCCCTCCCCTTCCCTTCCCTTATTTTGGACCCCTCCAAATTGGGGGGATTTGGAGGGAAACAACAATTAAGACTAACTTATCTCAAAAATGCCCACACTCAACCAATGTATAAATAAAATTAAACATTTCCATCATGATAAAGACCTATGTTTCTTAGCTATATTACGTCATAAAGTTATCTTTTTTTTTAAAAAAAAACTCTTTGTCTATTATCTCCCCAAACTAACAATTTTTGTTTTACCAAAAGCTATCAAGTCTTCATTATTGTCACTGCGCAGAGAAAACGAAAGCATATTTAGCAGCATCAATAATTAACAAACAGCTTTACATGAAAAAAAATTAATTGAAAAACAGCTTCTTAATAATCATGGGAGTTAAAAAATCAATTACTCGTATTTTTAAAGGTTCACATGACTTTCAATAATTGTTTCTTTCTTTGTTTCTTTTTTCATTTTTGTGTTGATGGTAAAAATTATTCTGCATCTCACAACAATCAGCTTATTAGAAGGAGAAATTTCCTTTACACGACTTTGTAGGAGTGAAGGTCTACTTGTTAGGTCTGTAAAATGCACATATATAAAATATATTTTTTTATCGAAAACATATATAAAATATATTGCTTCCATCATAATAAAAGTTGCATTGTTCTAAGTCATATGTAATAAAAGCTGCATTGTTCTAAGTCATATGGGGATAAAAAAATATATTGTTCTAAGTTTTAATGTAATTCAAAATGTAAATTATTTTATATGGCAAACAATTATGAATTAACATATAAGGATAAAATGGTAAATTAATCATTATCACCCTCCCCTTCCCTTCTTAACCAAACAAATAATCATTAAACTCTCCCCCTCCCTTCCATTCCCTTCCCTCATTCTTATTAGACCAAACAAAGAAATATTAAACACCTACTCTCCCTTCCATTCCTTTCCCTCCCTCCCCTTCCCTCAAACCAAACAGGCCCTACAAGGGAGGAGAAGGAAGGGAAATACGACATTAGGTTTAGAAAGGGGTTATTTAGGTTCTGGGCCCAAGAAAATTACCATAAAATTCCCCCTTTTAGTTTCTCCTTTATATGAAGTTAACCCTAACTTTCTTTAAAATTTACATATTTCCTATTTCATACAAATTGAAATCTTAAATTTCAATCTTAATAAATTTCCTATACATGAAATTAATATTTCCTATTTCCTATTAAATATTTTCTATATATATATTAACTCTATGTATAATATTTTTCCTATTTCATATATATATATATATATATATATATATATATATATATATATATATATAATATTTTCTTATTTTATTTGGGATGTTACACAATACACATACATAATTTTTCTATTTCATACCCTAAAAGACACCATTAGTTTTTCTTTTGATCATGAATTATTATAGTCCTCAACAATTTTCAACCTAAAAAGGAAGAAGAAAACAAAGTTGTTGATGTGTAAATACCTCCTAACCTCCACCCAAGAAGAATAAATACCTTAGCTCTGTCACCCAACGTTCACCGCCGTTAGCTCCGTCACCATCACCTTCACCTTCACCTTCACCATTAGGGTTTTGTGTTCATTCTCTGTTTCATTTTTGCTTCCTAGTGGGTGTGGGCATCGTGATTTTTCTTTTTGTTTAGTGTGGGATTCATGTTTAGTTGTGTTGTAATAGTATTAGATTAGTAAAGGACACTTTAGTCTTTTCCCCAAATGTGGTAATTTGTTTTAAGTTCAAATGACCCAACTTGGGCTTTCCACAATTTACCCACCTCAATTGTCCAAGTTCCAATTGGGCAGACTTTATATGTCATTTTCCCTAAAAGATATCACAAATTTTTGGTAAAAGAATAAGATATCACAAATATTTTGGGTTAATATGCAAATCCACCCCTGAAGTATACCAAAAGGTGCAAATTCACCCCTGACATATTTTCAGATGCAATTTTACCCTTGAAGTATCAATTCAATGCAATTTTACCCTTCTGTCAGTTAAAGCTGTTTATTTTAGTGCAAAATGACCCAAATGTCCTTCCCATTAAATTCTCTCTTCTCTTTCACCCTCCCACCCCAAACCCCAACCACCACCACTACCATCCCACCACCACCACCAAGGTTCTTATTCCCCTCCAAAGTTGGACCCAGATCATGAAGAGCGCTTGAAAATGCTCAAGCTTTTGTGATAAATTAAATGGGATACTTGTAAAAAGTGAAGAAGAATGTTTAACACCGAAATTTTATTTGTAATTGTAGTTACAGTAGTGTCATGTTCAGTGCCCTTCTATCTCAGAGCATGCTAGTTGATTATATGATCACTTTTATCTGGTACCATGCCAGGTTCTTTGCCTTCCATGTATGCACTTATCTACTCGTGTTCAAACTCTTTAAATAATAAAAGGAATCGAAGGATTAGAAAGTGTCATTTTTTGGCAATACACATATGGCGGGGTTGGGAGATGGTGGTTGTGGCAGAGGGAGGGTTGGGTAGTTGGGGCGAAGGTGGTGGTTGGGAGGTTGGGGCGGAGGTGGTGGTGGTGGTGGGGTGGTAGTGGTGGTGGTTGGGGTTTGGGGTGGGAGGATGGAAGAGAAGAGAGAATTTAATGGGGAGGGCATTTGGGTCATTTTGCACTAAAATAAACAGCTTTAACTGACAGAAGGGTAAAATTGCACTGAATTGTTATTTCAAAGGTAAAATTGCATCTGAAAATATGTCAGGGGTGAATTTACACCTTTTGGTATACTTTAGGGGTGGATTTGCATATTAACCCCAAATATTTTTTTATCGAAAAAAGATATCACAATATTTATAGATATATGTTCAAAAAAAAAAAAACTCTATTTTCTAATATCATTCTTATTTATCATACCATAAATATGATAAAGTCAAAATCAAATCAAAATTACTAAATACTACCTCCGGTCCTAAATATAGGACCTAGATAACTTTTTTTTGGAGAAGTTAAGGTTGCAAAATAGTCTATTAAATCATGACATATTTGATATATTTTTAGATTATCCATTAGTTTATAAGTAAAGTAAACTAGTTTAAAGGAACAAATTAGTTAAATCAATTTATAATTAACTTAATTTGTTGTTTTTTATGATTTTTCAAAAAAGTCAATTAGGTCTTATATTTAGGACCGGGAGTATATGAAACCACTCCTACCTTTTGATAAAAAAAAAAAACTACTCGTACCTCACAATCACAGACACAGCCACACACTTTCTCCTCCCCAAAACCCTAATCATAGAAGGGCGTGGCGGAGTCGGTGACGGCGGCGGCGACGGCGACGGAGGCGGAGGTTGGAGCTTCGGAGAAGATGGAGGATTGGTTGATTAAGAGTAGTCCCGAAGATGCGTTTTGGCTATGCTCCCTTTCAAGCTCTGAGATGGTTTCACCACGATGTTTCTGATTATCTATATATCAATGTCTTCTTTATTATGTTCTTTCGTATGATTGATTATTATGCTTTCACAGATGATCCTTTTAGTATGCTGAATTCGTGATTCTTTGCTCTGTGCTAAATATAAGAACTAGTCCACTTTTTAGCTTTCCCTAATTTGATTATATTAAGGATGTTAGTTAATTAATTTAGTTATTAGCACATAATATCACCAATCCACCCTAAACATATACCTTTATTCTCTTGCTTGTTTGTTTTAGATAAGCATTATAGGGTTAATTTGGGAAAAAGTTGGGAAAATTAGGAAGTGTCTTATATTTAGTAACAGATTGAAATTTGAAAGTGATCTTACATTTAGGAACGGAGGGAGTATTGTGTTAGATTATAAGTCAAATAAATTAGTTTAGGGAAAAATTTGAGGAGTAACTGATTATTTAGTTTTGTTAGGATTTTCCAAAATAAAATAATTAAGTAGGTTGTTTGGGAAGGGAGGAGTTGTTTAATTTCTGATACGTGCTCTTTTTCCTAGTGAGGCTTCAGGTTTATGATAAGATTATGGCATTCTTCTTTTATCTGTCATAAGTTTAGTGCTTTATTATTGCATTTGAGTCTTGTTGTGACATTTGAAATTTAAACATGCCAGGATATGCTGACACTCTTGAAGTCTTATATCCTTCACCGTGCTAAGATTATAGGTCATGAAGAACTAGCTGAGAGGTTTGACCTTAATACTCTTCGAACTATCGGTATGCCCTTAGTTTTTTTATTTTTTGAATATGCTCTGTTTGTGAGTTTGACTTTTTAGTCCTGTTTTGGATTACCCTGACCCTCTTTGATTCTTATCAAGTCAATGTATAGATATCTTGTGGTCAATTTATTATTGATGAATAACACATTTATGATCTCCTATGCTGATTTATGCAGTATTTATTAAGATGCAATATGTCAAAGAAAAAGTGAAAGATTCATCACTTATGCTAGATGCTGCGAGGCGTGCTGATCTTTGGGATGCTTGCAACCTGTTGAGATGTGATCACAAGGGTGTCAAAAGTATTGAAGAGCTGTATACAAAAATTGGCATTGATCCTATACATACTTTGATAGGGTATGCTGACCCAATCTTGGATAACTCTTTTCTTGACTTGCATTTTTCAGTTCAGTTTTAAACTTGGTTTAGGAAAAAGAAAATTCTACCAGTTTACACCATCTGGCCGTACTAACTTTCTGTAATCAATTCATAATTATATTATATGTAAGTAGCTACAATAGGTTTTTCACTTTATGTAATTCAATTTAGGAAACGACACTGAATTAATTGTAACTTGCTGTCCATCAATATATGTAAGTGTGTGTGGCTTCATGTGTTTAGAGAGTTTTATTATTAATGAGTTGAGAGCAAGAATCGTTTGCTTCATCTCTTGAATAACCATGGAAGATGCAGGGTACTTGTAAGTTATTAGTTGCTGAAATTTGAAGTTTCTGGAGAACTTATTCTCTGGATTACTTGATCTGCCTTAAAAATGATCTGCCTTAAAAATTTCATTAGTAACATGAAAGAAGTTTTATTATTTAGTTTCTTTTCCGCTTCACTCACTCATTGCTTCTTTCAGTTCCCCTCTTTCCACTCTAATCCCACATTCTTCATAGTATAGCTTAGCATCATGTTTGATTCTCTCAAAACTGTTTGTTTTGTGATATTTGTATTGAAAAACTTGATGTCAGAGTCAAGTACACTTAACACTCTACTGTTATTGGTATAAATTGCTGGAAAATACTTGCACCTGTGAATATCCATGTTGCTTGTTAATATGTTCTCTTGTAATTTTCTATTACATTACATATAATATTGATATTTGTCCGCTGATTTGTTTATAAAGGCCACATGAAAGAGTGGGTTCCGCACCACAAGTAGCAGGTTTGAATCTTAAAAGGCGAAAACGGAAGGGCTTTTTCATCAAAAGAAAAGGTGTGATTTTAAATCAAAGAACGAGTAATTTCCCTTAAGTATGATTCCCTGCATGTACTGATATAGTGTGTTTGGCTGGGCTTTGCTATGGAAAGGGGATAACATTATGTAACAGGCCTTCATTAGGCTATATATAATCAAATGTCTGTTGCTTCCAAAAGGCAGTGTTTGGATTCATGAGGGGCAGTTGGGGATTTTGATGGAAAAATCATGTTGAAGTAAAAATCAAATTTTGTTGCTTGTATTTGCCACCATGGAGAGAAAAGGTGACCATTAGAAGAAAGATACATGATCATTAAATTTAGGACAACTGTGGATATCAGATAGAACAACTACATGGAGGAGGGGATAAGGAAGGGGATTTTTTGTGTCTGTAAGGGTAGGTTAATCGTTTTTGAATGTGTTTGTAATTTTTTAAATTTACTAAATATAATGTATTCTACCATTCCTGATTGCATTCCTAACAGATTTTTGGTAATTATCGTTCCATTACATTTTTGAGATCAAAATATAGATATAAGATATTCACATAACAGAATAGTTTGCTGATGTTTGGCATATCGTTAAACCTTCATCGCTTGACTTATCAAACTTAACAGATCAACTAATTTTCATCCTTCAATATTTTAAATTTTACTTGATTTGATAATAAATTTTGGCATTATGAATCAAGCTTATCTTTTTTGAGTGAATCAAGCTTTTATCTTCTTGGGATAATTAATTAGGGGTCCCCCACAAGGGAGTTAATACTGGAAAAGTCTCAAAAGTTGAAAATATTAATGTAGTGTCCCAAGGGACCTCACATTAATATATTTGAAAAATGAAAAGACAGTTTTGCCCCTAGCCTTAATAGTATGGTTTCGCTTTGAAATTGTCATGAGCATAGTATGAGAAGCAAGAGAATTCTTGCCTAACTGAACCTTATTCATGCACCAAGCCTCGCCCAAGCACCATGAAGGTGAGAAAAAAAAATGCAGTTAATTGGCGCCAATTTGGCTTCAAAGTAATAAAAATCACCTGAACTAATCAAATATCTTTGACAATAATATAAAATACCTCAACATAAACAACCCAAATAATTTTCGATAAAAAAAAAACAACCCAGGTAAAGCAGTTGGAGAATTCAGCTTTTGCTATATAAAAGTCAGTGTATGCAAGCCATTCCAGAAGTGTCTAGTGCTGATCAGACAGCACCTAGACACAAATTGAGTAAACTAAATTGTGAGCCATTCCAGAAGGCCACTCCTGAAAGTATGAGCCTCATACATATATCATACTAAATTAAACTCATGATATCCATTTACATTACAGTCATTCACATATCTATGGTCCTTTCACTCAAAAGAACTGATCATATTCTTGACATTTCAATGGCCAATATTCACTTGAGATTCATGAGATATCATCCTGCCGGCTGAATCGCCCATCATTTTGACACTACTATTCTCCAATCCACTTTTCAGCCAAGCAAGGTTACTGATGTCTGTTGCTATGGCTGCCAACTCAAAACTTGAGAATGATGGGGGCTCTGAATATTCAACAAATTCTGGACCCAACAAGGAGCTTTTGGCATTTTCACCACTTAGACCAGTGCAACAGCCATGACCACAGTGATTAGGAACCGATAAGTCACAACCGTAAATTCCATCCAGCATTTTGCAAAAATCAATGCCCGGATTTGATACTTGAAAAAGTGGTCCTTGCATTGGAACAGGCCTGGAGGTTGATGGTGCAGTTTGTGAGCCATCCATTGAGTTATACACACTAAAAGCACTAATATGTGCTTGAGGACGGAAAAGCGTAGGCGGATCCTTGGCTTCATGGTTCATTTGACTATCTGTCTGTGCTTTGTCTTCATATTTATCCTCCATATTCTCCACAGAATCTGCATCTCTTCCTTCTGAGGATCTAAAGGAATTAACATCCCCACATGACAGAGTTTCTTCTGATGATGCTTTTGCTTTCTCCAAGCTGGCATCTTCCAACACGTAGCAAGCTTTTGATTTGACTCTATCAGATTGTATTCCCCAACGCCTCAAAGTAGAATTCCAATGATTCTTAATGGCATTATCTGTTCTTCCTGGTAGAAGTCTGGCTATGGCAGCCCATTTGTTCCCATGGATTGCATGTGCTGCAACTATGATCCGATCTTCCTCCTCTGAAAATAGTTTAAGAAATAATTTTTTTACTGTTAGGCATTTCACAAGTCACTTCACAAGTACTTTAAATAGAAGGACATAATGTAACACCATACAACAGGAAAGAATTGTCCCAATATAAAAATGGCTCAAAATTTTAAAAACAAGCTATCCAAAATAAAATAAGACAAGCCCAAACTTCTCCCACATCAAAAGTAACGACCTTTCAATGGTCTAAGAAATCTGACGAGCAGAAGCCTTCCATCAATCGGCCTGGTCAATAAAATCTATTTTGTGAAGCATGTAGCTGTATCTTCAACACAAATTTTACAATTCTGTATGGATGCATCTACTCTCTAAAACTCATTTCAGGCATATGTTTAAAGTTTAAACAACAGGAAAGTAAATCTAATCAAGCTATTTGCCACACCTAAGGTTTGTGTAAGCCAATTGGCAGAAAATTTTAAATCGCATTGAAAAGCTCCAAAACTTTGGCCAAGCAAATCTTTATCATGTTAAGATATCCCAACAGTTGATAACCAATACAATTAGTCATGCAAATTAATAGCTTCTGACAAATGAAGCTGGGTAATTTTAACCTGAGACAATTCCAAGAAAATGGAACCAACACATCTGACTATTAATTGAAATTACCAAATCAAAATCTTAAACAATGGCACCCTAAACTTTAGCGAATGTTTTGCTTCCATGTAAGCTCCTCTGGTGATAGTAATCTCAAAAGGCTAAAAAAACTAAAAGACAAACCCGAAGAGCTAATAGAATTTTATAAACGTTCTTTTTGTACAAGCCTGCGATAGCTTTGAGTCATTTGCCAAAGTTTTCATAAACAAGATTTATCAGATGATAAATCCTAACTCTTTATGTATTAGACCGTTACTAAAAAAAAGTTCTACTATGCAGACTAGATGAGTCATGCATCAAGAGGCCTCAGAGAAGAGCCACTTTTGGCATTGCGTACTAAGCCAAGCCTAGATATATACAAGAGCCACTTTTGGCATTGCGTACTAAGCGAAGCCTAGCTATATACTACTATAAATGTCTGCAAGTGAGTCCTCTAAAAAGCATCATGTGTAACAATTCCGGAATGTATTGCTCAAACTGAACAGTCCACATGGCTAGAGTAGTGGAGCCATTAGAGTTTTTCACCAAAACAACAATAAGCTTATCATCACAATCAGATATATCATTCCCGAATTCAGCATAAACCTCTTATCTACCATCATAAGGAAATTAATAGTCTGAAACTCAATAGAGTAGCAGTGAACTTGAAGATCAAATCTATTATTGAACAAAGCATAGAAATCATATATAGTAGCATTGATTTAAGTAAACGTTAATGACTCAAATCTCATTTTGCTACCATCAATATTGATGACAATTAACTGAGGCATGGCATCACACAGCATTACATTGATAGTTTCAATTAAACTTCAGCACAAAGTATAATTGACCCACCTTTACCCACATATCTAACCAAGAGAACTGTTTTATCATGAGACTATTGATCCACATTCACTTAACAGCTTAAATTTGGAATCTGAATTTGTTCTATCTTCTAACCATTACTTTACCCATCATTTCTGTTTGAGGAAGAAAAAAATAGAGGTTGATCTAACAGCAACTGCACCTAAAACCTCACATTGCATAACCCATACACCAAAATCTCACCTTTTTCAAAAGTGATCTAACCTTAATAACCCATAACTCAATCAAATGGGAAATGCAAGTAGAATAATCCTCCAAAAAAAAGGAAAAAAAAAATTCAAAATCAACCAGGTCTGACATGACTCACATTTAATACACCCTCCCGTTCTTATCAATTTTCAAAATTCAATTTCTTCCTAATTATAAGATCACTTTCTAACTTTTCTCAACAATAGCCAAATCAACCCTACTATAATGCCTATATCTAATAACAGGCAAACGAGGGAGAGTGAGCATAAATATATACAGTCGGGATAAATTGGTAATATCACGTGTAAATATCTACTCAAATTAAAATATTTAGGAAAGTATGTAATAATAAGCAAAGAACATAAAGAAAAGACACAAAACCTGAGAAGGGTTTCCTTTTAACGGCAGGGTCAAGCTGATTACACCAGCGGAGGCGGCAAGACTTGCCGGAGCGTCCGGAGATGCCACGTGCGATCAAGCTCCAATTTCTGGCGCCAAAGTTACCCACCAGACGGCTCAGAATGGCGTCTTCTTCCGGAGACCAAGGCCCCTTCACTCTCTCTCTCCCCCCGCCTCCTCCTCCTCCTCCTCCTCCGTCGCCCAACGCCATCACTTCCTCGTCCCCACTTCCATCGCCGGCCACCACGATGGCCAGTTGGTTTTCGACGTCAAGCCTGGGTTTTTCGTCAATTCCCATGTTGTTGTTGTTGATGTGAGAATCCATTGATGATTTCATGGGTAGTTACTAGTTACTACTACTTAGTAGTTAGGACTTAGCAGAAAATAAGGAAGTTTGATTTTTGATTTTTTTTTTTTTTGTAGTGTGGAGTGTGTACTGTGGTGTGCTTCTTCTCTTCTAATATGGTTACTTTGTGGAAAAGGGTATTGTTATTGTTAGTTATTTTGTTGCCATGAATTTAGGCCCATTTCAGATTGAGAATCGTTGGTTTTTATATAATAATTTTTTTTTTTTGAAATTATTAAGGAAGTTAGGTGATATAGGTATAAAGTGATTTGTTTGATTATTTTCTAAAATTAGTTTGTTATAACATACTTATGATTTAATATTACACCGACTATATTGTGAATAATCATTGTTGTTGAACTTGTGAGTTCACAGTTTGATTTTACGGTTTTTTACAGTTGTACCTAAGTGAAATGTGTCAGGAGTCACTTCAATTTTAGGTGGAAATAGATTCGGTAGAAATTTATGTGTTTACATATTAAATATACAATTTTTATGTTTCCACCTTACGAAAAATCGTACTAACTTATTCATGAACTCATTTTAATTATTTTTATTTTACCAATTTCAATGAATTTTTATATAAATTAAATAGAAATTTCTCTATTGAAGTTCATAAAGTATGAGTGTTGATATATTTAGTATAAACTATTTACATTTAAAATATATTGAGTCACATTATTGTTAATTTATTGAAGAAACCTATTTTATTAATAAAAGTAAACTATTAAGAGTTTTCTGATTCGAGTTTACAATAGGATTTAACCTTCTTTCCACGAGTTTACTTGGGAGTTGATTTTAACCTTTTACACTACCTAACCAAAGCTTGTCATGTATGGGTTAGTTAAATTCATATTGATTTTGCATGTAAACTCAGTAAAAATGCACGAGTTCACATGTTTGTATATATACGGTTTTTAGGCTATAACCCTATATAAGTGGGGTTTCAAATTTTACAGAGAAAGCGAAGCTAATTCACAAAATTTGCTATGGCTACATTTCCGAAATTCATCATCTTCTTCATATTATCGGTGTTTCTATTGACATCAAACTTTGTAGATGGGAAAACACACGTGAGAATCACCAATATGTTGGAGCATAATTTGGACTTGACTATTCATTGTAAGTCCAAAAATGACGACTTAGGGGAGCATCTTCTTCATAATTCAGAATCTTTTGAGTTTGCTTTCATACGCAATTTCTTTTCAAACACTCTCTTCTTTTGTGGATTTCGATGGAATAGAGCTTTTAAGTGGTTTGATATATTCAAAGGGAACAGGGATAATTGTGATTTGGAGAATCTATGCCATTGGCATGTTTTTGAAGATCAAATCTGTATTAACCAGATCGATCATTGGAAGTGTTATCTATATCACTAAGAATGACTAATATGCATTTGTATCATCTTATTAATCTTAATGCTGAATAAATTTTAAAATAATCACTTTTTTCTTTTCTTACATTTCTCCCAACTACTTTCGGATACTGATTGGGAATAAGATTTGGTTGGCTCCATAAACTTCTTGTCAATTCTTTCAATTGCAGCATTCCCTCATATTGTTCCTTAGCGTCGAACTTCAAAGATCCCATTTTTTTTCTATAAAAATTATGTAGAAGTGATTTTATTGAATATTACTAAGGATACAACACGACGTAGATCTTAGCAATATAAGTGTTGGGTATTGTTAAAAATAGAGAGTAAAGGTAACAATTACATGTAAAACTTTAGTACATAGCAACTCCTTCTATTGATTTTCATTATTACTTTTTTCTAAAGGGATTTCAATTTTTTTGGAAAACAAATCACAATCTGTTGGGATCATGATTTTCATCATTATTGTTGGGTAGTGCTAGGTGGCTGCCTATAATTATAATGAAGCTCGCTGAATTCAGAGAATAGCCTGCCTAAATGTTTATAAATGTTAATATAATAACCTGTCTTAACTAAGCTTGAACTAATTTGGTATAGGTAAAATGGAATTGGGTAAAACCATTAATTTCATGATCCCGCTTTTTATCATTATACATTTTCAGATGTCTTATTAAGTTATAAATTCAAGTATACAATCTACAATTTCAGGCCATTTTTTTATAACATTATGAATGAAAGAATTTAAATTTTGACAAATACAAGAATAACAACTTTTTGATGGACAAACAGAAATTACATATGAAACTTGTACAATAGACTTAATGAAATATGTGAATTCTTTTTTGGTTAGCCAAGGGTATTCCCACCCGTGTGTCAAGTGAGACTAATCCCCCGTTGTTCTGATCTGAAGTCTCATATAAGGGGTAGACAACTGACCTGTGAATTTTCTCCATTCGCAAGAGTAAGGGATGTAACCCCAACCACTTGCTTAAAGGGACGATAGTACTTACCACTCAAGTCAACCTACCAAGTTTATGAAATATGTGAATTCTGATTGTTAATAGGTTTATGAAACATGTGAATTCTAGTTGTTGGTGAAGGGTGGCTTTTTTTTCCTTTTTACATTAGTTTTTACAATTTTACCAAATATATATAAATGGTCCGCTATGTGCATCTAAAGGCTTGTCCATAGCCCGAGTTATTCACTTACTAAATGGTTGAGTTTTATCTGCCCATATTATTTTCA
This sequence comes from Mimosa pudica, assembly GCA_029929735.1. Classification (NCBI taxonomy): domain Eukaryota; kingdom Viridiplantae; phylum Streptophyta; class Magnoliopsida; order Fabales; family Fabaceae; genus Mimosa; species Mimosa pudica. Next base: position 1,189,945 of record JAKELP010000045.1, read on the forward strand.
AACTTGCAAGTTAACACTTAGCTTTTACAATTTCCAGGAGTCTACCTAACCAAAATATGACTGTAAAGTTGATAGAAACTCGTGTGTTTACATACCGTTTTTAGGATTTTCTCTGATAGAAAATCATGTCAACTTGCTCATAAACTCATTTGAATTATTTTAATTTTATCAAATTCAATGAATTTGCATATAATTTCATAGAAATTTCTCTATTGAGCTAATAAAGTATGAATGTTGGTATATTTTTTAGATGTATCTTTTTTTATACCGTGAATGTTGGTATATTTAATATCAACTATTTATATTTTAAATATATTCAAGTCAATATTGTTATTTTTATATTTTTTATATATAAGAAACACAAGTTTATTAATCAAGGAAAAATCTTACGAGTTTACGATTCCATATGAATGCAATATCTTTTTATTTTAGTCAAATTAAAAAAAAATAAATTCATAGCACAAATGGATTGGAATACACACATACCGATATACATATCTATATCCTTCTAGAACCCTGATTTTTTTATTTCTAATTTTAGGGTCTTAGAATCTCATCTCCGCAATTCACAAAAATGGATTTGGAAATTTATAAGATTAGTATTGAAATATTTTATTTTAGATTTTGGCTTGTTTTACTGAAACGGGATATTAAGCATGTAAACAGGAGAACTTTAGATTACATCACATTCTCTTCCCATAAAACCATGATTGGAAATGGTAAATTATAGAGACTAGAGAGTACATATGGAAAGAAAAATACAATAATAAATATGTGCAATACCATATAACAATATGAAATAAACACGTATGGAAAATTTTAGAATGCAAATCACATAGAGTAGGAAATAATAATTAAAGATTAGTTCATCAATCACACTGATTTATTTTGATTGAATCATTGTCAACCATTCTTCAGTTCAAAAAAATGTCAACTATTTTCACCTTGATTCTTGATTTTTATGTTTGAAGCGTCAATCATCCACCCTCATCTAAAATTGGAGGAGATATTTTACATTTTATCTTTTAGTATTTTGGATAGTCCCTGACTCTTTCGAAGATTTTCTCGGGCTAAATCAATCAACTGTTAGTAACTCATATGCTTGTGAATAAATAAATAAATAACTCGAACTCCATGAATTATTGAATTTGTAGTAATTAATGTAGAGGAAAAACTATTAATGATAGAGGAGATTTCTTCTTATTCTTTCCCTTTTTTGGTTATTAAAAAACAGAATAGTAATAGTAGATGGGAGTTTTTTTTTTTGCTCAAATAGTAGATGGGAGTTGACGTTATCATTTTATTGATTTAAGCTTCTAGGGTTCTATTTAATTAAAATGTGTCAAGACTGTTATCCATATAACGTAGAACGACTAATATGCATTTGTATCATCTTATTAATCATAATGCATAATAAATTTTAAAATAATCACTTTTATCTTTCCTTACATTGCTCCCAACTTTCATTGTGATAAAAAAAAGATTTGGTTGGCTCGATGAACTTTATGTCCCTTCTTTTACATTGTAGCATCCCCTCATATTGTTCCTTTTTACATTGCAGCATCCTTTTAAAACCTTTTTTATTTTTCATTTTAGGATCATAAAATCTCATTTCCGTGGTTCACTAAAAGGGATTTGGATATTTAATAACATTACTATATTGCAATATTTTATTTTGAATTTTTTCCTTTGCTTTAGTAAAAAGGGATAGGGAAATCATAACATAAATCAAAATGAATGTCTGCAATGCAAAATTGAAATCACATCATAAATCGATGAAGAAAGATGCTTCTAAACATCATATTCCACACATACATCTAATTTTAATTTCTTTCATTTTCCTGACCATTTCTGCTCAAATCTGAAAAGGAAAAGGGGAAGAATTGAAGAGGAAAGAAAGTGAAGTGGCAAAATTAAATTTGGAAATTCCTCCCTAGAGTGCAATCCACCGGTCACTGTTACCGCCACCACGACTACTGTCAGCGCCTCTGCAGCCGATGATTTCGGTAGGTCTGGAGGAGGGTAAGTAAGGGAAAAGCGATTTTTTTTATAAAAAATATGAAAGTTTTATTGTCCTTTTGGAAGAAAAAAGGGTGAGGTGTAACACGTGACCATGCCACATAACCAGAGTTTGACCAATTAGCTTTTGACTGTTAGAGATGATAGTTTAGGGGTGACATTGCTCATTTTTAAAACTTCCAGAACTTAATTGAGACCTAAAAAACTTTTAAGGTGGATTTGAGAGTTTGGAAAAACTTTCAGGATGTATTTACTATTTAACCCAAAGGGGATATTAAGCTTCTAAACACAAGAAATTGAGATTAAATCATATTCTATTATTCTCTTCCCATAAAACTTTGCTTAGAAATGGTAAATTATATTGAGATTAGAGATTTGTGATTAAATGGATCTGCCGTTCACTTTCATTAATCTCTCTTAAAAAAATAGAGGGTTAAATGGTGAAAATGCCCTTGAAGTTTTCATGGAAAGGCGTTAGGCACCCGAAAGTTTTTTAAGGAGTAAAAATGCCCCAAAAGTTTTCATAGAAGGGTGTTAGGCACCCGAAAGTTTTCTAGTGGGCAATTGTGCCCTAGAAGTATTAAAAATGGGGCAATCTTGCCCCTCCTTACCATTAAATATGTTAATTTTGGTAGTTATTTTTTACTTATATGTACACAAGACAGTTGATATCTATCATCTCACGGAAACAAAATTCATGTTAAGTTAAAAATAACAGTTAAGATTAACATCTTTAACAGCAAGCAAGGGCAAAATTGCCTCATTTTTAAAACTTCTGGGGCATAATTGCCTCCTAAAAAACTTCTGGGTGCCTAGCGCCCTTTCATGAAAACTTTTTGGATCTTTTTTCCCTTTATCCCAAAAATAAAAATGCTAAGTATGTTTTTGGTTGTTTAACTTTGGACAGAGTTATATTTTAGGGATTCACTTTCGGTGCTCAGCCAAAAGATAGGCAAATTGGTTTTTTATTACAAAAGATAGGCAAATTGTGTGGTCCATGAAGTGCACAGTTTTATTTAAAAAAACAAACTTCCCTTGTACGTCTGTGGTTTGCTTTTCGGCCCTCTCCCCCGTCCCCCGATTCAAATACTCTTGATATCATTAGTTTTTGGGAAAATGCCATTTAAATCTCTCCGAATATACAAAAGGACAATTCAGGAACTCAAACTTCCAAAAGGACCATGAAGGAACTAGGACGTAGTTGACATTTTAAAATTGTGTGAAAAGACAAAATTGCCCTAATCATAAAACAGAAATTACTAACCACCATATTGAAAATGGTGGGTGTAAGGGTGGTTAGTAATTTCTGTTTTATGATTAGGGCAATTTTGTCTTTTCACACAATTTTAAAATGTCAATTAGGTCCTAGTTCCTTCATGGTCCTTTTAGAAGTTTGAGTTCCTGAATTGTCCTTTTATATATTCGGAGGGATTTAAATGGCATTTTCCCTTAGTTTTTTGACAAATTAAATATTCTAGACTAATTAATTATTTATCTTTGGATTAAGTCAAATTCCAACATATAAGAACCACTAGTGCACAATTTGCCTATCTCTTGGCTGAGCACCAAAAGTGAATCCCAAAAACATTACTTTGTCCAAAGTTAAGCAACTAAAAACATACTTTAGCCTTTTATTTCTGAAATAAAGGGAAAAAATGCTCTGGAGGTTTTCATGATAGGGAGCTAGAAAAAACCATAAATAATTACTTACATATATCCTAATAGAAATAGGGATGGTGCTGGTCTTAAATATAGTAATTTTGTTCTAATTTATCTCAACTTTCTTTTTTCAAATTATTCCTATTGATTTCTCGTCAATGGCAAAAAGCAAGTGAGGGGAATAGGATTAAGACACATGTTTGTGGTAATATATGATAATATTATGTAACTTTAACTAACCTAACTAGCACCTTAATTTTATCAAATTAATTAGATCATTGAGTATACTTAACATTGGAGAGAGTAATTCAAAGATATTGGAAGATTAGCAAAGAATTCAACAGGAAGTACTTGAATCATCAATCACCATGTCCAACTCAATACTCTCATAAAATATGAAACATGATCCGAACTCTTGTTCTACAAGTAATGAACAAATAAATATTCTTGAATTATAACCCAAGCCAAGACCCATACTGCCTCAACGTGTGTGTGTGAGTGTGTATATATATATATAGATATTCTTGTGTGTGTGTGTTCTCTAATATATGGTAGTAGTATAGTAGTATTATTATGTCACTTTAATTTACACCAGGTGCACTAGTGTTGCAAAATGAAGTGGTGAGAGGATTGATGAGAAGAAAACGGCGTCGTTTAGAAGGGAGAAGGAGCAGGAGCTGCCTGTATATCAGAGGAAGCATCAGAGATGGGACCAGGGGCAGCTCCTGAGCTCATAAGCTCCACCATGCCACGGCGAGGGTTGTTCCTCTGGTTCTCACACAGCTCTGCTAAATCTACTCCTGCATTATTATTATATAGTACATCACATTATTTAAGAATATAGTACCTTAATTGGATTTTAAGCCAAGAAAAAAGTGTCTAAGCTTGACCATGTCTAAAATAAGAATTGACATGTATGTATTGAAGAAAAATTAAGCATGCGTGGATATATAGACCTTTTCTTTTGAGGTGGTCTTATATGTATTTTTATATGATGCAACAACCTCTAAGTTGATTATTTCTATTTAGTAATTAACTTACCAGAACTAGAAAGAGGGTGTTGACTTATTAACCATATTTGATATAGAAATAATTGTCTGATTTTGACTATTTAAAACCATGGAAAGACATTACATTAATGATCAAACAATTCTTCTCCTATATTAAATCTTAATAGTGGCAATATTTAGAAAAAATGTTTATTTATAATTCACTCGTATAGTAACTTATTCTATAACCCAATAATATCTTCTGACAACAGATGTCTTATACTCTCTCAGTTCCTAAATATAAGATCACTTTGGGGAAGTGGATAAGTTTCTAAATATAAGATCACTTTCTATTTTGTGTCAATTTTGGTCCAAATTACCCCTATACTTCTTAGCTCCCTCACTTATCTCTCAAATCCCTATTTGTCTTTTAAATTTAAGTGAGGGGTATTTTGGGAAGATCATGTAATCCTAATTCATTGGAACTTCCTTAATCTCTCCAAATTAGCCAAAGTGATCTTATATTTAGGAATGGAGGGAGTATTTAAGATCGTCTTATATTTAGGATGAGATGGAGTATATATGGTGAAAGGGAGGGAGAAGAAAGAGTGGAATACCTTCTCCAGCAGCCAAGTTGAAGTAAAGATCAACAATGTTGGGGCAGTGGTTGTAGCAAGGAGAGGAGCATAGTTTGGTGGTGAAATGAGGGTCAAGTAGAGCATCAGATGAAATACCAACGGATCTACGATCAACACCACAAGCCCTCACACATTGATCCCTCTCAATGTACTCTGACATGTTCTCCACAATCACTTCTGATGTCCTGCATTGATACTCAACCCTCCCTGATCCCTCTTCCCTCTCTGTCTCCAACACACACCTCTTCCCTGATGATGCTATTGAGAATGCACACACCTCGTTTGGTAAGTCCTCACACACTATCTCACCTGCCAATTACAATACCATTAAGTTCATTATGCTGCCAAACTAACTCTTTGTGTTTGGTTGAAAAGAAGAATTGAAACCTACTCTAGAAATGTGTACTTTATATTTTTTTTATATAAAAAAATGTTAAAAATTTGAAAGCATCATTATATCACTATAATATTAAAAGAATACCAATTATATTAAAAGAAACGTACTCTAAAAATGTGTAGTTTAGATGTTTTATGTAGAGTCCAATTATTAAAAGAAACGAGAAAAACATTTGGGAAATTGAAACAAGACATCTAGGAGAGTTGCATCAAAGACTCCAAGCTCATGAGAATATAAATTTTCTAGATCATCAAATTATTAGAAGTTGCGCAACATTAAAGAATGTGGTAAAGGAGTTCTATTGATCAACATAGTTAGGCTCAGCCTAACTTTACATGCATACATATAAGAGCTGAAATAGTAAAATTGAATCAGAGTTGGGAATTGCAAATGGTGAAATAACGAAAGATGTGCTTACCTAGAGATGCATGCACGAAGAGGGAGGAGAGGAAGAGAACCAAACATAATCTAATTGAAGAAGCCATTGTTATAACTTTCAGAGTGTTATTATTGATGATTATATATAAATGTAATGATCGATGGAACCGAGAGATTGTATGAAGAATGACAAAATGGAAACGGTACAAAAGGTCTATATATACCATGTAGTCGCAAACACGTCCTTGTCCCTTCACATATATTTTTTAATGACGCGTTTATAAGACACTTTAACAACCACCACATTTACTTGGATTCATTCCTCTATATGAATTATTTAATTCATGAATAAGGTCCTTTTCTTCTTGAGAGGGTCGATTCTTTTACTTTCTTGCCTGATACGAGTGCCTAGCTATATGTAAGACGTGTTTTGGTATTTATCAACTTTGAAGTTTTCAACAAAGTGGTGCTCATATCGGTTGGTTTTGTTTTCAAAATATATTATTTGTTCATATTTATTTACTCCACGCGTCAATCTTTCTTGTCCAAACAGCTACCTTTCAATCTCCTTTCTAGAAATCTTCGGAGTGGTCGAGTGGAAGATAAAAATGTTTTATCATATATATACTTCTACATTTATTTGTATAGTTGCCGAATAATGCTTATTCAACGTTCAAAATGATTTATATATTACATGTGGCAAAACACAAGCAGCCATAAATTGAAAGTATGTATGGGCATGCTTAGCGTTAAAGTCAGGAATAATGTAATTCATCTCTTTTAACATTATGATCAGCTCAATTATTTATATTACGTATATGGTCTGAGTTTATTATTTTTCATCAAAAGAATTATAATTTGTGAGGATATTATAAGCTATTTTTTTAGAAATTCATCACCTACAGCTCTTTAAAGGGTCTAATTCAAATTTAAAGTTAATAAGGATGACTGAATGGGATTTATTCATATGTTGAATGAGTAGTAATTAGGTTGTTAATGTTTTTTTTTTATTTGAGACTTGACAGATTACTGGTCAGAGCAGTTAAGAATTACTATGTGGTATAATTAGCTAGCTGCAGTTGCCAAGAAGCTGACTACTGATCTTCCAAGAAAAGTCACATTTGGAAAAACTTTTTTTCATTTTGTAAATTATGGCATGCACAAATTTTCTAGGCTTCTAGCACTTGCCGTTTTCTTGGAACGTTATTAATTTACCAATATTAACCAATTATTGTGGTTAGTTCGTTTGTTTCGAAAAACAAAAATTATTTATTTCATTTCAACTATTGTACGTTGTAGGTATACTAATTATTAAGGTTCTTTGCATTTAGTGGGGTATTAACACTTAAATAGTATAGGTTGTGAAACTTTTCATGCTGTACTTTTTTTCTCCTATTCATGGGTCATTTTCCTTTCAACCTGACTTTATAATGTAAGTTCATTTTAATAATTTTCTATTTCACCTTTCTACTCAATTAAATTTTATGAATAATTATAAATAATTAATATACTCTTTAATTTTGAAAAAATTATTAATTAATTTTTTTCACTACAATTTATAATTTTTTTACATATTTTTTGGTCTAATGTTTTTTTTACATATATGATGATATATTTTTTTTGACTACTATAGAATATTATGGGCTGCATATGGTGTGGGCTCAATAATTCCACTTACCGTCCAAGTTTATGGGCTTTCAACATTACCCATCATGTAGTTTTGGTCCGAATGAATGATGAAGTTTGGATTATGAATGCCTAGTCATAAATTTCCTTAGCTAACTAATATTGAAAAGAAGATTAATATGGTGCTAGTGAAAGAAGCTAGTCACTCACAAGTCACAAATTTATGCTTCAGGAGGATGAGTTTCTACTGTCATCATTACGTGGTCTTTTGCAGCAAGAATTTGATATTTGGAGTGGAGCTGATTTGCAGGCAGAATAATGAGGAAGCTGATTTTTATTGTTTATTTGTTTCAAGTCACAACTTTATGCTTCAAGAGGTGCTTCTTAGTTTTTCCTTTTTGTTTGTTTCATTTCATTGTTTTATTATTTCCTATGTATAAAAAACTAATTAAATAAAAGTATTGGTAGCAATAAATATATTTCCCAAAATAATACTACTCCATCCATCCTTATATGTAAGTTCGTCTTTTTTTTGGAATAATCTATTCTTTTTATTAAGTCATATTTGACTTTGTATGATTAATAAAAACATTTCAACCCATTTTACGCACAAATTAATTTCTCTTACACATTCTCTTTTCTTTTTCTTCATAATTACTCTCTCTTTTACCTATTTATATATAAATAATAGTACTTTAATAAAAATGAGTAGTCAAGGCAAGTATTGTACGTTAAATCTAATTAGAGCTGGCTCTTCAAAATATATGTTTTTTTTCTATATTTATATGAATTCAAGCTCAATCTTTCACTTTTGTTAACACATAATGGGAAAAACTATACTAAGTTACAAATTGAAAGCATTATACTACTCCCTCCGTTCCTAAATATAAGAGTACTTTGACTTTTTTGGAGAATCCTAAGAAAGCAAAATGAACAATTTAATCATAACATATTTTAAATATTATTAGATCATATGTAAGTTCATAAGTCAAATAAACTAGTTTAGTGAAAAAATTTGGGAAAATCAATTTTTAATTACCATATTTTGCTTTCTTAGGATTCTCCAAAAAAGTCAAAGTGCCCTTATATTTAGGAACGGAGGGAGTAGTTTATGTTAATTTTGTGCAAATGCATCATCGGGTTACCTTGCTCTAATATTATTATTTACAAACCTATTTTTACAATTTTTATTCTTAATAAAAATATGAATGGATGTTACTATCTTGTTCATTATTGTTTTATCAAATTTATAACTAACATAAAATATATTGTGCATGTAAATTATTTCCACATGTTTTGTTTAGATAAGAAAAATATTCAACTTCATATTTTTTCAACCAACAGCCGTTAAACTTTATTAATCCTTCCTCAAATGCAATTATAGATTAAATATGAATTGAAACATATGAGTGTGTGTGTGTGTGTTCTACAACAAAACCACGACATAAAGGATTACGTTGTTATGCACAAATAAATGATGATTCACATTTCTTTACATTTCCCTATTTCATAGGACACGGACGGCCTACAAATAAATAATACTAATTCTGTTGGAGAGATGATATTTTTTTGGACTGAAACTGAATGTAGGAGAGATTATATGAAAGTATACGCTTGTGAGTTGTGACAACTGGCGTCTAATTAATCAATTTGGTAATAAACATGAACGTGCAACCAAACACACTTTCACATGGTGTAACCTGGATGACCGTGACATCCTACCAGTTTTATGGTCTCTTATGATATTCATTTGCATTAATAGTTTTACTTAACTATATATTAAAAGTAGTGTTACTAATCCATATCATGACATGGCAAAAAAATACTGCTTAGTGTTAGTTTTTCTAACTCATCAAGATGAAGTGAAATTCATTCCTACTTTGATTTTGGTCTATTTTACCCACAACCTAAGTGTATGAATTGTACTCCCTCCGGTCTCTAATGTAAGAGCCCAAAATTTGAATGGTTTTGGTCCCTAATGTAAGAGCTCACCCCACATTTTCTCCTCATTTAATGCATTTTTCCTACTTTACCCCTAACTCTCTTTCATATTTATTAATGCTTATGTATTTCTCTCTCTTAAAATTACCATAATAAATATGAGCAATTTTGGAAAAGAAGCATCAACTCCAGACATCCAACTAACATTCACATATTTTCTTAAGAAGCGTTGTTTCGGCATCTAGCTCTTACATTAGGGACCGGAGGGAGTATTTATCTAGTGCTAGTTTTCTACATTATCACCCACATTCAGAATGTTGAGTTTGTGAGTAATCTTTCCCATATGAAGATGATGAGAACATAAATTCAAGTTTTAGAAAGGATACTAGTTATAAAAAACAAAAAGTATTTGTGTTCTAAACCTCAAAATTCAAAGGGCATCAACCTGAAGCTCAGAGTGATATGGTTTATTATTTTTTATGAAATGAAATATATAAAAGCTTATCGATTAAAAACATGTGCGAACAAAGATGGGGTTGGTATTTGTGACTAGAAAAGATGGAGTTAGAATGAGGCCAAGTAACTAATGAAGGCTGCGCTCGAGTACATTACTTTTCAGACACACCAAATTAATTGATCTTGTCTTATTAATTTGCTTTCATACACAATAATGTTTACAATAGTAATGTTATAGACCCAAAAGATTTACGCCTTCCAATTTTTTTTTTAAGATCCGTCAATTGAATATCTACTTATTTTCTATGAGTCTTCGTCATGTGAGCGTATGATTTATAATATTATTTTTTGTGTTCTTGAGACAATACACGAATATTAATTTAATTTCTCACAACTACAAGAAAATGACAGGTTGACGCCCGAGACATTAACAAGTGCACTAATTTGAAGTTTGTCGTTACGTTAGAAAAAGCTATTATCGTGAATATTAATAATACGTGTGGTGATGACATTTGAGTAAATATGAATCACGGATTCAGTTTCTAAGAATACCATGGCCTATTGGACAAGCAGAGTTTCCGTTTTAAAAAAAAAGAAAAAATAAATAAGAGAAATTAACATGGCTTTGCGAGGAGCAATGGTTAGGTTGGTGATTAATATGTCTACAAGAATTCAAAAAAAAAATGCCAATAACATAAGTGGTTATTAAATACTACTTCGTTCAATCAATTCCAGATATAATACTAGAAGGTCTTATATATAAAGTTTAATTTTATTGTATCCTTTATATCTATCATATTTTTAAAACTATTTCATTTAATTTATAAATTGAAATTAAGCCAATGTTATACAGAAGTGTTTGAGAGAGATTATCTCATGTATCGTATCATGAAGAGCAGGAATCATTGCAGCTCAAGAATGAATGAGAGGAATCTCATATAGTATATGCCTATAGTAGTTCTGGAATTATTATTTATTAAATAGTTCAAATTCAAAATTTAATAATGATTTGGTTATACAACCAACCCAAGTCCAGTCACACCTATATTCTTTGCTTTCATTGCCACGAATCCCTACTGCAATTCACTTTTAGGAATAAAGAACCAAGGTTCGCCGGTTTTAATAATTTATTTTAAAGGGGAGAGGTTAGGTTCATATTAAGTCGAATTTCATCATTAAGATACACAAAAAGGTTTGATTTTTGTTTGAAATGTTTTCAAAAATGTGTTTGATATGATGTTTTATCAAAATTTACTTTGTCAACTAAAAAAATAACAATTCAGATTTAGAATGATAGTACTTCACATGACGTTTATTATAGTAGTAACTGCCTGTAGCAATTATGTGCAATCTTATGTGAATTTAGTGATTATGTTCGCGACATAGGAGGAGGGAAGAGGGACATTTTTCAATGTGTGGGAAGGAAGCAACCCAAGAAAATGCCCCCTCCTTCACCATGGTCCCCTCCCCTCCTTCTCATACAGTTGTATCTTAAGATTTTTGTAGAAATAAATATTAATTCTAAGAATCATTTAACATTTATTTACCACATTGAGTATTTTTGTTAGCTTTTTATGCAATTAATTAAGGGTTAATTGTCTGTTTTGTCCCAAAATTGTGCAAGGCATAATATCTACCTTGAAACTATTTTTGGTCTAATTGTGCTCCAAAAGTGTGTAAAGTACACTATATTTACCTTTCAATGATATTCACAGTTAATATTAACTATTTAAATATCAAAGTCAGTTTTTAATGGTAAAGGATAATTATGACACATTTTGCATACATCCTACAAATAAGATCGTTAACATTTCAATCAATTTTAAAGTGAAATTGTTAGGTGAATTTTGATTTGTCATGTCATTTGTAGTTTGATGTATCAATAGTAATATTTTGCACAAACTTTAATTCACGATGATAGTGTAAAACCTTGATTTTCTCTACAGCAAGAGAAACATTAATAATGTGTTTTTTCTTCAAATAAGGGCCAAATTATCTAAAAAAATCCTCTAAATTAGATCAACATATTTGTGAGATGTTTTCTTGTGGTTGATAAGATAGCGAATAAGCTTTTAATATTTTGATAAAAAAAACCTTTTAAAGCAAGTTCACTCAAAAATTTATCCGAAATTGAATAGAAAAGTCTGCCTTTTAATAATTGGGGAATTGTTAGAGAAAACACTCGTTACCAAAATCCAATTTCACCACTTTAGTAGTATATAATTGGATTCTTCGAGTACCTATCACTACTCTTCAATTGCCTGCAAAATATAGTTGTAAATATATAGTTTTCCTTTTACCTTGTGTAAATAGGTTGAACACAGCTGAAAAATAGTTATTCTCACACAAGATATGTAATGCTTGAAAATAAACCATATTCAACCCAATTTCAATGTACTCCCAAATTTTGGTAAGTTTTTAGTTGACTTTACTCGGTGGGAATCCTCATCTTTCACTTTCACAGCACCACCGACTGCCCGGCATTTCAAACTGTATACATAAAAAAGAAAGCTTTTAAAGTGTTAGTATTTTCATTTTCCTTCACGTAATTGATGTATGAAAAAAAACAAATGAAAGCGAAATCTCTTCCGAAAGAACAGAAAAAGACAAGCCAATCCTCTTGGTTTTGCCCCCACACATACACACAACAACTCATTCCAAAACAATAATGTGTGGATCACACAAATTATTCAGTTTAAAAAAAAGATCACACAAATTATTTCAGTTTAAAAAAAGATCACAAAAATTATTCAACAGTTACTGTAATTACAAAAAATTTAAATAAATGTTGTAAAAGCTGAACCAGGCTTCGGGTTACTGTAGTCGAATCGTTCAAACCAATGGTTGAACTGTTGAACTGTCAGTCACACTAATAACAGTTGAATCAAAATATGAAGCGGTAGCCCAAGGAGGAGTAGACCAGCTGGTAAGAAAGGGGAAGGTAAGACACCACGTACCCACCAGGTCATGGGTTTGAACCCTTGGGAAGTCGTCACCCCCAAAATGGGGAATCCCGGCGGCGACTTCGGATTAGTCGATTCCCCGAAGGGGGACCGGATACCGAAGGTTCTAAGAAAAAAAAAATGAAGCGGTAGACGGTTGGACCGATCTGACCGTCTGGTCCGGTCCAGTTCTTAGAACTGATTGAAATCACAAGAATGCCACCCTTTTATTATATTCCATTATTCCCTGAGTCACCTGGCACTGAAGAGAAAACAGAGAAATAAGCCTATTCATTATTTCACAACCTCTCATTCCAACACCAACTTGCTCTTTTCTGATATACTCCAAATTCCAATATCACATTTTCATTTTCTTCCCTCTCTTTCTTTCACTCAACTCAACAACACAAACCCTAGGCATCAATTTTACATCTCACCCAAAATGGGATCTTAGATTCATGAATACATTTCATTCCACATAACATATTAGCCTCTTTCCTCTCATACCCACTTCAATTATGGCCATTTCATCAACAACCCATTTCTTCTTTTCCTTCATCTTCCTCGTTTTGGCCTTCAAAATTGAAGCTTTAGCCCCAAATTCATCGTTTTCCTTCACTGATTTTGAAAAAGATGTGAACTTTGAGGCCAATGTTGCTTTTTTTGGAGGCTCAAAGGTTGTCAATGGTGGTTCTTCGGTTCAACTTTGTGGGTCTGAGAGGCTTGGAGGAGTCATGTACAAAAAACCCATCAAGCTTTTTGAAGGTAAACCAAAGGAATTGATCTCTTTTTCCACTTACTTTGCTTTTTCAATCTTGTCTGTGGAAGGAGATGGCTTGGCTTTTGTTATGGTTCCTAGTGGTTCTCAAGATTATGCCTTTGACAAAAGTCTATCTTCAAATGGTGATGATAAATTGAATAAGAAGAAATCTAAATCTATGGCTGTTGATGTTAAATTTACCACTAAGTTTGGAAGTAATGGAAATGGAGATTCTGCTTATTGTAATGTGGCTATTAATGTTCATGTGGGTGATTTGGTACAAGTGAAAACACATGATGTTTCCTTTGTGAAGATGAGTTTGAGAAATGGAGACAAGCTTCACACTTGGATTGATTATGAGGCAAGTTCACAACGGTTAGAAGTGAGGTTGAATAAGTTTGGTGAATCCAGGCCTGAGGATCCATTGATTTGGTATTCAATGGATTTTACAAAGATTTGGAAGAAGAGTGAGATGTTTGTGGGGTTAAGTTCTGTGAAGGGGAATGTTAGTTTTGGATCCCAGCCTTGTTTTCTCCATTCATGGAGCTTTAAACAAAGGCCTTTTCCGCATTGGATGCACTCGGAGCCTTTGGATCTGAAGGTTCTTGCTAAGGATTCTGAAACTGAAACAGTGAAAGTGAAACCAAGGAGTGATTGTGTTCTTAGAGTTCTTGCTGCAATGATATTTGGCGGTGGATGCGGAGCATTGACTGCTTTTGTTGTGCTGTATTTGTGGACCATCTTTGGCAACCGGCGGCCTGTGGCGCCGGAGGAGTGTGTCGGGGAGAAGCCCGTAGATTTTGAGTACAAGAAGGTGAGTGTAGTTGTAGATAAAGATATCAAAGATGGTAAGGAGTAGTAGATCTGGATGGGAAGCATTTGTTTGAGATGTACATTATTGTTTGTTGTTATTTCAAGGTTCTGGTCTTGTATTGTAGTAGTATGGTAAACAAAACAAATGTCCAATTATATTCCTCTTCTTGTTGTCTACTTTTGCAGATTGAGATCCAACTTGGCATCAACGATTGCATATAGATATAGTTAGCCAATGTTAGATAGTTCATGCATACCTGATATGCTGCATTTCGTGGATAGATTTTTACCCAAATCAGTAATGCTGTTTGAAATACTAGCTATCGCAGTTAAGATAAGATGTCTACTTTGTCCTAAATACAAGATCTAGATCCATTTTGTTTCCTAAATTTATATTTCTCCTTCCAAAATAACCCTATTGATTGTATATGAAAGGTATAAGGGGGTTTCTAATCAAAGGGAAGTTTCAATGCACTGGATTAAAAATGGCACTTTATGGAAAGTAAGATACATATATTACAAACAGGTAGTTTAATTAATTTTCTTAATGTATGTAAATTTTTTACTTAACTAGCTAACTCATATGTTAAAAACAAGAGGTAGTGTAACAATGGAATCTAGTACGAGTGAAAAGGATGAAAATATATTCTTAGAGTGGTATGTTGTCATTCTTTTTATTTTGTTTTATAAATTCTTTCCAGAGAAAGTTTGAGGACTTGTAAGGGAGAGATGGTTGGAGAAGAAACTAATGTTGATGTTACGATTATCAAAGTAATAACTTTAAACCAAAGAAAAAGATAGCATTGAGAATGAATAAAATATGGGGATGTGACTCAAAATTATGCTTGTAGTATGAGATAGAAAGGAGTTAAAATATCTTGCATATTTTAATGTTGGAAGATTAGAATGATATTATTCAAAAAAAAGGAAGATTAGAATGATACATCAATGAAAGTGAGAGGTAAGTAAATGAATATCACAGGGTTAATGATTTTGAGTTGAATATATAATTGGGAAAATTAATTAGAGGTCCCCCACAAGGGAGTTAATACTGGAAAAATCTCAAAAGTTGAAAATATTAATGTAGGGTCCCAAGGGATCTCACATTAATATATTTGAAAAGTGAAAAGACAGTTTTGCCCCTAGTCTTAAAAAAAAATTACCCCTCCTCCCCCACCCCCACCAGCCTCCCCCCCCTCCAGCCCCACCCTTCCCCTCCAGCACCCCTCCCACCCCCCACCCTCCCCAGCGACCCCCCCCTCCCCCACCCCACCCACCCCAGCGACCCCCCTCCCCCACCCCACCCTCCCCAGCGCCCCCCCTCCCCCACCCCCCACCCTCCCCAGCGACCCCCCCTCCCCCACCCCCCACCCTCCCCAGCGCCCCTCCCCTCCACCCCTCCCCAGGGTGGGGGGTGGGAGGGGTGCTGGAGGGGGAGGGAGGCGGACGAGGAGGGTGGGTGTGGTGGGGGCGCTGGAAGGGAGGGGCTCTGGGGAGGGTGGGGGGTGGGGGAGGGGGGGCGCTGGGGAGGGTGGGGTGGGGGAGGGGGGTCGCTGGGGTGGGTGGGGGGTGGGGGAGGGGGGGGCGCTGGGGAGGGTGGGGTGGGGGAGGGGGGTCGCTGGGGAGGGTGGGGTGGGGGAGGGGGGGCGCTGGGGAGGGTGGGGTGGGGGAGGGGGGTCGCTGGGGAGGGAGGGGGGGTGGGAGGGGGAGGCGGGTGAGGAGGCTGGGGTGGGAAGGTTGGGGGTGGGGGGAGGGGGCTGGGGGTGTGAGGGGGGTGGCTGCTGGAGGGGGAGGGGGTGGGAGAGGGAGGAGAAGGGGGGAGGGTGGGGGGGTGGGTGAGGGAGGAAGAGGGAGGGGTAATTTTTTTTTAAGGCTAGGGGCAAAACTGTCTTTTCACTTTTCAAATATATAAATGTGAGGTCCCTTGGGACCATACATTAATATTTTCAACTTTTGGAATTTTTCCAGTATTAACTCCCTTGTGAGGGACCTCTAATTAAATTTCCCTATATAATTTATTCATTCATATTATTGGAAGACCCGTGACTTCATCTATCTGTCATTTTTCACCTTCCTCGCCTACATTAACTAACATCTAAAAAAGGGTAGGTAACGGAAGTGAATAATTAAATAATTTTTTCTTTTGTTATTTAGATGTTGAAAGTTAACGATGAATGTTGAAACATGGTAGACAATAATATTTAATTTGAGTCACTATATTTTTTTATGGATCTCGCTTTTTATTATATTCAGTTCATGCATGTTTCCATTGGGCAACTATTATATCGAAAAATTGCTGAAAAACCTTCTATATCAATTTTTATCCTTGGATGTGTGTCAAATTTATTTAAGGACTTAGGTGTAACCGATCTGATGCAGATGAATGCAACATGTCTTTAATTCCTTGCAAAACATAAGGCATTAATATGTATTTGAAGATATGTTGTACATAGTGTAAGATAAGTTGCGCTTGCTTCAAGTATCTTTAACCAATAAACTAGCAAAGGAGAATTTTTCAGCAAATTTTTTCAATTATACATTCGTTTAAAAAAAGTATAAATATAGAAAACCAAGAAAATAACCATAGGCTTAATGCAACACAATATTAACCCCCATTTGCCTCCTT
Organism: Mimosa pudica; assembly: GCA_029929735.1. Taxonomy (NCBI): domain Eukaryota; kingdom Viridiplantae; phylum Streptophyta; class Magnoliopsida; order Fabales; family Fabaceae; genus Mimosa; species Mimosa pudica. The sequence goes on from JAKELP010000045.1 coordinate 1,207,189, forward strand.
CACTCATTCTATCCTCTTGACTCTACTGTTTCGAATGGCCCCTGATGAATAAGGAGCCAACCTGAAGCTAACATATAGTGATCAATTTTAAGGTCCAGAATCAAAAAAGTTGATCTCCCTAGTTCATATACTATAGTCTCTCATCATCCGGTCTTGATTATAAGACCAATTTGACTTTTCTAAAAAAAACTTAAGGATGCAAAATTAACTTTATATCTTCTATAATTTTTCATTCAAAACTAATTTATTCTACTTGTGTAATTTATAATCTAATTACACATGACTTATGCCATAATTTACTTGTCTAATTTGATTCCTTAATTTCCCAAAAAATTAAAAGGGTCTTATATTTAAGACCGGAGATATATCTTAATTTCTCAAATATTTTTTTATTCCAAAGATATCCTTGCGTGTCAAGTGAGACTAATCTCTCACTGAAATGAAGTCTCATTTCAATATAGGGGAAATACAATTGGCCTCGTGAGTTTTTTCAATTCACAAGAGTTAGAGATCAAAACCCAATCATATGGGCAAGGGATGAGAGTAGTTGTCACTAATGCAACCCGCCAAGTCAAAAACTTTGATATTTAATTTGATGTTTGTATAAGTGGGTCCGTATATCAAATACAAAACATTAGAAATACATAGATATATATTGATCAAAAGATGTATGTGTTAATGAAATAATAAATTCAATCCCTGCCTCTCATCAAAGGAACTTTAATGCCCAAATTCACACATCATTCATAGTTGTTCATCTTCATCAATATCATCATCATCTTCTTCAACACTAGCATCTTGATACTGCTGATACTCTGCAACCAAATCATTCATATTACTCTCAGCCTCAGTGAACTCCATCTCATCCATACCTTCACCTGTGTACCAATGCAAGAAAGCCTTCCTCCTAAACATGGCAGTGAATTGCTCACTCACTCTCCTAAACATCTCTTGAATCGACGTCGAATTACCAATGAAAGTCGACGCCATCTTCAACCCGGTTGGAGGAATGTCACACACAGTTGACTTCACATTGTTTGGAATCCATTCAACAAAGTAAGAAGAGTTCTTGTTCTGAACATTGATCATTTGCTCATCAACTTCTTTTGTGCTCATCTTTCCTCTAAAAACTGCTGAGGCTGTGAGGTATCTACCATGTCTTGGATCAGCTGCACACATCATGTTCTTGGCATCCCACATTTGTTGAGTGAGTTCTGGGACGCTTAAGGCTTTGTATTGTTGGGAATTGCGAGATGTTAAAGGTGCAAATCCAACCATGAAGAAGTGAAGGCGAGGGAAGGGGATGAGGTTGACTGCTAGTTTTCTTAGGTCAGAGTTGAGTTGACCAGGGAACCTTAGGCAACAAGTTACTCCGGACATGGTTGCAGATATCAAATGGTTCAAATCACCAACTGTTACAAATGAACACACTTACAATCAACACCTCTTATAAGATGCATTTTTAATAAAACTCAATCATTTACTCATCGAAAAGAGTACAATAGTTATTATACCCCAAGTTTGTTTATCAATGTCCACCTGTTCTAGATTTGGGGGCTGATCAAGGATAAAAATCAACATGTCTTCAAGTTATAAGAAACTTTTGATTTATATATTTTGCTACTTAGTGAGTCAATATGGTGCTATTCTGGTAAGTATGTGTAATAAGAACTTGCTTATCTCTATGAAGTGATAGTCTAGTATCGTTAATTATATCTCTAAGGGGTGAATGTTATCACAATATTTGGTGATCAAATTAATGTCTTCAATGTAATCATGACATCAGAGCTGTCATACTGTACCCATTTTGCGCAGCAAATGGAGGCCATGCAATATTGCTATGATATCCTCAGAAGCTGGAGATACTAATGTGAATATTTTAGTGAATTAAGGGTACATAAGGTTTCTCTTTATATTAGAATAGTTAATTGAATGTGAAAGGACTTGAAGAAAATATATGTGATTCATAGTATTGCAACTTGAATAGATAAGACTTACTGTCTCTTCCTATAAAAACGTTACTTTAAATTCAAACTTGTGTTCTTTTGTATCCAAAATGGAAAGATGCTTGATAACACATTAGATTTAAGTGAGACCTATAACATAAGGCTATAAAATATACATTTAATTGGTCTTTTAATTAGTGACCTAACATATTTTAATATCTCCATGTAGATTGAAATCAATAATTTATTGTAAACAAAAAGAGGGAAGAAAGATCATACAGCTAGGGGTGGTGAGCTTGAGGGTGCGGAAGCAAATGTCATAGAGAGCTTCATTGTCAAGAACCATGCATTCATCTGCATTCTCAACAAGTTGATGCACAGAGAGAGTGGCATTGTATGGCTCCACCACAGTATCTGACACTTTTGGAGATGGGAACACAGAGAAAGTAAGCATCATCCTATCTGGATATTCCTCCCTCACCTTTGATATCAACAGTGTTCCCATTCCTGACCCTGTTCCTCCTCCCAGAGAATGGCACACTTGAAATCCTGCAAATTCATCACACCAAATTGTATGGTCACTTATCTTCTGCTTGTATAAATTCTTGGATTTATTGCTATGTATATTCCTCTTGTACTAAATGTATGATGATTGAAAAGTAAATCTTAACCTTAAATTCAAAATCAACAAAATTCATCATACCAACAAATGATATTGGATCATCATATCTTCTGGATGTATAAATTCCTTGGGTTTATAATGATATACTATATCCAATCCTTAACATAAGACCAATGAATAGTGTGAAAAGATTTAGAATGTAAAATAAATTTCTTTAAAGTATTTATGTTTATCATTTTGGAAGTACAATTTTTTATTCTTCGATTTTTAAACCATGGGTTTTGGTTTTTACAGGGCGAAATCATCCAAGATTTTATTAGACTATAATGTACAACATTTCAAACAAATAAATTTTGAGGAATCAAATCTTTGTTTCAAATTTAAAGGACTAAAACCAAAATGGATCAAAACAACTTGAGAGACCGAAAATTGTATTGACCCTATCATTTATCCAATTTGCTTAAATTGAAGGTGTTAGGAGTTAAACTAGTTCATATGAAACATTTCATTTCTAAATTACCATAATCAACTTCCTTATTTCCTCCTCTCCCTCTTTTATTCAAATATTATTGTGGATGGATCAATGATGGTAACTTGCGTAACTTATAAAAGTGGTTTGCAAAAAAAAATATCATATTAACTAAAAATAACTAAAAACTAACTATGTTTTTTCAATCTAATCAAATTAGTCAAACATGTTTTTATGTTGAGAATATATGAGAAAATGGTATCTATATATGTATACCCTGCAAGCAATCACAACTCTCTGCTTCTCTTCTGACGACATCAAGAACAGAATCAATGAGTTCAGCGCCCTCAGTGTAATGACCCTTGGCCCAATTGTTGCCAGCACCAGACTGACCAAAAACGAAGTTATCGGGCCTGAAAATCTGGCCATAAGGCCCACTTCTAACGCTGTCCATGGTTCCAGGTTCAAGGTCCATGAGCACAGCCCTTGGAACATACCTTCCTTTACTTCCTTCATTGTAATACACATTGATCCTCTCTAGCTGGAGATCCGAAGTCCCCTTATAAGTTCCGGTCGGGTCGATACCGTGCTCGGCGGCGACCACCTCCCAGAACTTGGCACCAATCTGGTTGCCACATTGGCCACCTTGAATGTGAAGGATTTCGCGCATGGTTGAAAAGTCAATGAGGAAAAAAATGAAGAAATGGTAAAGGAGGAGACAAGGATGAGAGGAGGGAAATTGAAGGGTGTTTGTTAGATTATAAATTGGAAAGAATTATTATGGGTCAGGGAAGATTGGATTTTTTTGGCTAATAGCATGGGAGGAGGAAGTAGGGGGATTTTTATTGGTTGCATGAACATTATGACCTGTTGTTTTTCTTACTATATCTTTGTTTTCTATTCTATTTTTTTCATGACAGTTTTCTATTCTATTTTTAAGGTTAGGGTCTTTTAGAATATCTATTTTTTCCCATTTTTGGTAAAAGACGAATTCTATTTCACAAGTCATAACATTACATATCTTTGTTGGCAACAACACAACTCGAACAATTTACAATCGGCCTGGTTTTGGTCCAATTTAAAATTAGGCTTCCAATCGTAAAAGGGAGGTTTTGGTCCAATATATAAGTTCCAATAAACGCTACCTTGCCTCATGGCCCCCATGAAAGGGGGATTTTTTTTTTATTTTAAAATTTTCAATGAAAAAATGTGACGCATTGAAAACATTATCTGCATGTTTTTGAGATCTAGATGAAGTTACAGGATTTATTAAAGAGAATACAATCATTGATTAAAGTAATAATTAACCAGTAATTCAATTTTCTACTTGTAAAATTAGTTTAGTTTGATGGCAGAAAATATTTGGTGCACTCATTTCTCACAATCTCATTACATTTAGACGCACCGACAATTGTCCCTCGGTTGACTGTCAAAATAAAAGCGACATTATCCATAAATTGTTTATGATCGACTACAATTCACCTTCAACATGAATTGAATTACATTTTTTTAACTTCATGTAATATGTCTTCTACTATGTATTGTCAAAGATATGATATACATGCACGGTTAAGAAAGAGCTGTAGTAGTTATACAAAACATAGGTTGCATCAATAGTTCAATATCTTAAACAATTTTTTTATAGATTGCACCAATGTATTTTTTGATCACGATTGCACCAATGTATAAATAATGCAACTTTGTTTTTTTTTTCAATCTTGTCTTTTCATAATACTAAAGAAACTTCACAATAATTATATTTTCCATAATATTCATGGAAAAAAGTTTTAAATGGATATAAATTATACTCTCTTGTGAATCTTAAATATAAGATATATTTACTTAATTTAATTAGATTAAAAATGTTAACTAAAATAAATGAAAACAACAATACTACCAATGCATTTATGTTCACTTATCCCCTGCCTTTCTCTCACTTATTTATTATATATAGGAGCATTACTAACGATAATTTTAAGAAAATATTGGAATAATTGAAATGATCTTATATTTATGACTAAATCATCTCCTATATTCAGGAAGGATAATCTTAGTCATCCATTCAATCTAATAGCTAAAATATTATAAAATCTTGACTCACAAATCTCTCCATATCTCACACCCTATATTCTAACTTACAAATTACAATTACTTCCTATTTTATTTGTATTTAGAAAATCAAATAACCCCCTATCCTTAAATAGTAAGGAATAGTAACTATAGGAGACGTGGACGAACGTTGGCCAAGAACAGATGTCAGCAAGGCAGAATAAGCACCGTGCAATATCACACATGCAACTCCAACACGTCACCAACTACACGTCCATCATTCCTCACGTTCACAACAAACCCTATCAACAATTTTAAACTACACTTCCAAATCTCATCACTTTTGTTCATGTCCCTATATATTGGCTTCAAGCGTTACGTACCATATTATTCCCATCTCTCACATTATTCACCTACCAATACATTCATCATACCTTCACGTTCCATCATCATGGGCATGGTCTTTGGAAAAATCAACGTTGAAACTCCAAACTACCAAGTCATTAAGACCTCTCCAGATTATGAAATACGCCAATATCCATCTTCAGTTATAGCTGAATTCACGTATGATCCTTCTGAGTTTAAGGGAAACAAAGATGGAGGGTTTACAGTTTTGGCTAATTATATTGGTGCTTTAGGGAGTCCCCAGAATAAAAAGCCTGAGAAAATAGCTATGACTGCTCCTGTTATAACAAAGAGCACTGAGAAAAGTGAAGCTATTGCTATGACTGCACCTGTTGTGACTAAGGAGAATGAGAATAATAAGATGGTGACTATGGAGTTTATATTGCCATCTAAGTATAGGAAGGCTGAGGAGGTACCACAGCCGTTGGATGAGAGGGTGAAGATTAGAGAGGAAGGGGAAGTGAAATATGGGGTTGTGAAGTTTTCTGGGGTGGCTTCAGATTCTTTGGTTGAAGAGAAGGTGGGGAAGCTTAAGGAGAAATTGGAGAGTGATGGGTATAAGGTGATTGGGGATTTTGTGTTGGCTAGGTATAACCCTCCTTTTACTTTGCCTCCTTTTAGAACCAATGAGGTTATGATCCCAATCGAATGAAATGGAACTTAGCATGTAGCCATGTACTATTGTGTTTGTTGGGTTATTTGTAACTTTTGTATTTGACAATTAGTGCATGTAATGGATAATTTTTTGAGATGATAAATAATACTTTAGTCTTTTGTGCATTGCTGGCACATTTGTGTAGAGTATTGAGTGGCAGAGAGTTTGTTATTATCAAGGGCTCTATGTGATTTGATTTAGTTGATTGTATAAATACAGTTTAGGCCTTTTATTTGATTCTGGAAACTGGAATGTGTTACAATGTGTTTGATGTCAATTACAGGCAAGATAGTGTAGCAATGGTTTTCATAGACAAGGGCTTTGTTCAATCATCTGTTTCTGTTTATCTTGCCTTCCGTCTTCATCATTGAAATAGTTAGATTTCCTGAATTTTAGATTTAGGAATGCATTTTCTTATTGAACATTTGTGTGAGGATTGAATTTTTTACTTGAAATTCTGTGAATGTAATAGATAACCTCTTAAGATCAATAATAATACTTTTGTCTTTTGTGCATTTCTAGACCATTTGTGTGAGGATTGAGTGGCAGAGAGTTTGTTGTTATCCAGGGCTCTATGAAACTTTATTAAATGATTGTACAAATACAGTTTAGTCCTTTTCTTTGATATACTGAAAATTGGAATGTGTTGTGTATATCCAATGTGATTGGTATCAATTACAGGCAACATAGGTAGCAATGGTTTTGGTTCCCAAGGGTTTTCGTTCAATCCACTTGTTCTGTTTATCTTGCCTTCCATCATTGAGGAAATGAGTTTTCCTGATGCTCAGATAATCTCTTATGATGACAAAAAATACTTAAGTCTTTTGGGCATTTCTGTACTACTTGTGAGGAGGATTGAGAAGTGCTCTATGAAATGTATTCAAGTTGATTGCAAAAATACAGTTTAGTCCTTTCTTTGATTCTGGAAACTGGATTATGTTATATTTCCAATATGATTGGTCTCAATTAGAGGCAAGATAGGTGGCAATGGTTTTGATTGCCAATGGCTTTGTTCAATCCTCTGTTTCCGTTTAACTTGCCTTAGAGTCTCCCATTCCGGCACCCTTTAAATATCAACTAATCCGGAAGTAGGTTGTAAAAGATCAAACTCAGGACGTATAATGGGGAGAGGTATCTTACCACACATTTTGTATCTATTTTGTCACTAGTCTCTCGGCCTTGCCTTCCCACATTATCATTGAAGAAATGAGTTTTCCTGATGCTCAGATATATGAATAAGTTTTCTTGGTAAACATATGCTTAATAAATTTTCGCCAGCAGATCTCTGGGTGAGATGCTAGTAGCTCTTTATGCAAAAAGCATTCTTGATAATTGTCCTCATGATTTTATTAAGATATGCTAGGGGATAAAGAAGTATGACTAAAACGAACTATTCAATGGTGAGTTATGTTTAGGTGAGCCTCTTTTGGCTTCTGATGCAAGGAATATATTAAAACTTTTTTTATCCAAACTGAAAAATTGAATCAGTTCAAGCAAAATCTAGCAGCAAAGTATCAATGGACTGAGTGCATACTAGTTAAATGACACATTGGATGATTCAACACATTAAAATGGGGCATGAGTAGAAGAAAACGTTTTTTTTTAATGTTCTACAAGTGCTTGTATTGGGAGTTTTGGACCATTTGTACCAACGAATAGTTAATTACACAGGTATATTCTTGGTCACTTACTAACCAAGAAACAAAGTGAGCATTGATGAAAAGGGAACGACTTATAGTTAGAAGTAGCACTAATAGCTTCACTTGTGCATGAACCAGATTTACTGTGGGGATCGGTTTGATCAGATTTAGCTTTTGACCATAAACAAATCAAAAGGAGCCTGTGAGCACACATCAACTCATAAGTAAATAACATCGATTGTTGGATAAAATGTCAAAACTACATAGAAGTTTTTACCTTTGTCTCTTGTTTTAAATAAAGTGATCAAATTGTATTATAGAAAGAAAGCTAAATACATTTCAATAATCATCAACACCTATCATACAAAAACTCAAAAGAAAGCTGACAACACAACATATAAAATCTACAACTAGAATAGCTACAAAAATTAGCAACCGAAGTAAATCATTAGCAGCACTAGGAGTTAAAAAGGATATTGAAAATTAATTTTAATTAAATACATGATAGAATGATACTCTTAATAGATGAAGGTAAAGAGATACCTTGTAGGTGTCACCTCTAAAGACGACGAAAACCAGTATTCTCCAAAACATAAATTCAGTTTGTTTGATGAATACGAGTTTTGCAAAAACCACCAATCCAAAACCACATGCTAACATCTCATTGTCTCCCAATCCAAGTAGTTAATGAATCCACTTCTCTACTAAAAAAACAAATCCACCTTGATTTATAATAATCACTTCGTTTACTAGGGAATAGCCTACAAATAGTGTGTTCAGGTACTCCAATCATATTGAGATATCAATGTCAAAGATTGCTTATCTTATCAATACTTTGTAGTTAATAATTGAGTTCACATAACAATTTCTTGCACCAATGGCTATTTGGTTGAGCTGGTAAGTGGGCTACAACCGCTGCAAGGAAGAGAACGTGTGTTCGAATCCCGGGAAGCGCTCTCATTGGAAGAGGAGACAACCTTTCCTATGTAGGCAACACTCTTACCCCTCGAGTCCGGATTAAACCGGTAATTTACCAAAAAAAACATTACAATTTCTTGCAACACTGCATAATTCAATATTATTCAATAATCAATATCCCAAACTAAAAGAATAAAAAAGAGTTACTAAAAAAAAAGAATAAAAAAGAGAATGTGCCGGGTACCCGAATTTGTTAAAGGATAATTCAAATATACAATAGAAACATACAGAGTGACCCGATAGAATCCACCAGAGAAAACCATAGCATAGCTCAGCTCAGTTCAGCTCAACATGAATGAATTCTTCCATTAATCAAACAATGTCATCATTTCATCTTCTTTCATCTCCCCTTCACTTTCACACCTCTCAACACTCTCAACATTCCAAACTTGTAAATTTCTTAACCACTCTAAAGTTCACACCTTTTTACCATATAAAGCCACCCCATCTCAGAGTTTCATCCATTAATGGAGATAATGGAGCCATTGAATCCCCCACCCCACCTCGCAGAGGCAGAAAGAAGAAATCTGACACCACCCCATCAAAAAAATCAAAGCTTTCAAGAAAAACCAATGCAGAAAATGGCTCATTAGAAGCAAAAACTGAAGAAAACACACCAAACAAAGGTGAAACCATTGAAAAAAACAAAACCCCACCAAAAAAATCAAAGCTTTCAAGCAAAACCAATGCAGAAAATGGCTCATTAGAAGCTGCAACTGAAGAAACCATTGAAAAAACCAAAACCCCACCAAAAAAATCCAAGCTTTCAAGCAAAACCAATGCAGAAAATGACACATTAGAAGCAGAAACTGAAGAAAACACAGCAAACAAAGCTGAAACTACAGTGAAAGAATCCATTCGTTGGAGAAGAACCCTTGTGGAGCTTGGAGTATATGAACCAAGAACAGTGAAAGAGGGTGAAATAAGAGAAGAAGATGGTGAAAATGATGAAGAAGATTTGGAATTTCATTATGATGAGCCACCATTGATATGTTGTTTTGGTGCAGTACAGAAAGAGTTTGTACCATCAGTGAGGGTACATGAATATCCAATGGATGCTGATATATATTCTGAGTGGAAAATGCTTCAGTGGAAGCCTCCTGAGTTTGGGAGGGCTCCTGGTGGGCCAGTGTCAAATGTGGCCATTGCACATGTTAGGCTTGGTGGGAGAGCAGCCTTCATGGGGAAGGTTGGGGATGATAGTTTTGGAGATGAGTTGGTTTTGATGATGAATAAGGAGAAGGTTCAGACAAGGGCTGTGAAATTTGATGATAGTGTGAAGACTGGATGTAGTTATATGAAAGTGAGGTTTGAGGATGGGAAAATGAAGATGGAGGTGAGTAAAGAATCAGCTGAGGATTCTCTTAATGGTTCTGAATTGAATCTGTCAGTAATAAAAGAGGTATGAGATTATATGCTTGCTTCTCTATATTATGATATTGCCTCCTTTACTAAATATAAGATCACTTTACTTGATTTGATTAGATTAAGGATACTAGTTAAGTTAGTTATTAACAGGTGATATTACTAATCTACCCTAACCATATGTCTTTATTTTCACCCTCCCACTCTTAGCTTGTTTATTATAGATAATCATTATTAGGGTTTATTTGGAAAAAAGATGAGAAAAATTAGAAAGTTGCATATATTTAGGAATAAATCGAAATCTGAAAGTGATCTTATATTTAGGAATGAAGGGAGGAATTGAACTTATCAAACCACTTTGCTGGTACTTGTAGGCTTTGGAGATTGGTATAGTAATTAAGTGATCATTTGGTTGATGAGTTCTTTTTCCCTATAATAATTGCATACCTATTGACTTGTTCCTTGCTGCTAAATTTCTGTTGGATCAGTGTGTATGAATTATGGAATTGAAACTTGTGGCTGACACAAAAATAATGTTATGGTTTGTGGGTGGTTTTATATTTATAGTCCTAATATTATTTTTATCTTTCTTTGATTGTGTTGTGTGCATTTCCTTATAAGAATATGGAGAATAAAGACGATCTTTAGTTGAGTTATTGTCATGGGATTTTTGTTTGTGTATATACTTCATCTGAGTTTTATACATCCTTGAAAAGTTGAATCCATTTTTGTAAGGGAAGATAGTGTTTCATCCAACTAATTGAATCCCTTTGAATTGCTTTAAACAGTTTTTGGTCTTCCATGTTTGATCCATTATGATACTTAATTTGACACATAAAAGTAGTACAATTCAATACTTAAACATTATGAATTTCAAAACCTTTAGTTTCTTCCATTTTTTATGGCCTTCATGTTGATGATTTGGATCTTGCTGGTAGGATAATGTTGTCATGTAAATGACTTGGACACGTTTGTGTAATGTTAACTCTTGCATGACTCACCAACTTACCAAGTACTTTTTCCTAAATTACTGTAGGCTAGGCTTTTCCATTTCAATTCAGAAGTTTTGACATCCCCTTCTATGCAATCAACCCTCTTCAAAGCAATTGAGTTGTCTAAGAAATTCGGAGGCCTTGTGTTTTTCGATCCGAACCTCCCTTTACCTCTGTGGAAATCGCGTGATGAGACAAGACAGTTAATCAACAAAGCATGGAGTGAGGCCGACTATATTGAAGTTTCAAAGCCTGAGCTAGAATTTCTTCTTGACGAAGAATTTTATGAGAGGAAGAGAAATTACAGACCTCAATACTATGCTGAGAACTATGAACAAACCAAAAGACATCAGCAAGATTATTACCACTACACTCCTGAGGAAATCTCTCCTTTATGGCATGATAAACTTAAAGCCTTGTTTGTGACGGATGGAACATTAAGGATTCATTATTATACCCCTAATTTTCATGGAGTTGTGATTGGGACTGAAGATGTTCTGATAACTCCATACACATGCGATAGAACCGGTTCTGGTGACGCAATAGTGGCTGCACTTATAAGAAAACTAACCACGTGCCCAGAAATGCTTGAAAACCAAGATATTATGGACAGACAACTTCGCTTTGCGGTAGCAGCGGGAATAATAGCGCAATGGACTATCGGCGCAGTTAGAGGCTTTCCCACAGAAAGTGCTGCACAGAATCTAAAAGAACAAGTTTATGTGCCTTCAATGTGGTGACAGAGATGGTATGTGTGCCAATTGATATATATAGCTTAGAGCTCTGATACAAACGGGTCATCCAGACATTCTCTAAAAGTTTTTGAGTTTTTCAGCTAGAACCAGAGAGGTAGAAAATCAGACTAGGACTCTAGTTGGCATAGAATGCTTTGTGTTGGCTCCATTTCATTCATTCAATGCTACATCTTTCATTCTCAATTCACATGTGGTGGATGCCAATTGAAAATTTTGTAGGTGAGAAATGGACCGTACACTATTTATTGTAATGCAATTTTAGGTGTTATTATCTGTTCACTCTCATTCTCATTGCTCTCATCCTTAATATGAATACAAGTCTTGTATATTGATAATTGAAAATAAAAAAATATCAATTATCAATATACAAGACTTGGAACACATGTCTGGTTCCCATAAAAACGGGGAACTTGCCATGTTTTACTATGGAGCATGTGCTCATTAGAAGTGGAAGCTTGCCCAAGTACTTGTATTCATATTAGGCCTACAATTAGGTCCAAATTTTTTTTTCCTTTTCTTTGAAATGTCCGGCCCAAATAATCTTCATTGAATTTTTTTTAAGAAAAACTTGTAAATGGTTCTATGATTCACGACGTGTGAATAGATTAAACATAAATGAGGTGAGGTTAATTATTTCAGACGATTTACAGAGTTATTTGTCCTTGTGGTTCGGTTACTACACTTTTTAATACCAATATACATTGATATTGTTACCTTTGGACTGTGATTTCAATTATTTCATTAGTGCTTTTGAAATTGAGAGGTTGAAGGGTGAGTTTATTGGGAGCTAAAAAACGTTAGGAAGTTTATGTTATGATTTGTTGATTAAAGATGTTAGGAAGCTTGTTAGGAATTGTGTGGTGCATTCCAGCTGGAAAGGATGTGTTGATGATAAGGAACATATGCAAAAAAATACTGAGGAGCAAACCAATGAACAAAAGCATTAAAACGTTTAATACTCATTACACTCATTCCGTCCATTTCCTGCATCAAAATATAATCCCTGCGTTCCTAAATATATACTCTCTCTGGTCCCTAATGTAAGAGCTAGCAGCCAAGAAAACGCTTTTTAAGAAAACATGTGAATGTTAGTTGGATGTCTGGAGTTAATGCTTCTTTTCCAAAATTACCCATATTTATTATGGTACTTTTAAGAGAGAGAAATACATAAGCATTAATAAATATGAAAGAGAATTAGGGGTAAAGTAGAAAAAAATGCATTAAATGATGAGAGAATGTGGGGTGAGCTCTTACATTAAGGACCAAAACCATTCAAATTTTGGGCTCTTACATTAGGGACCGGAGGGAGTACCTCTTAAGGATTTAAGAACTTTTTTAATTTGTCTAAACTTACTAATGTTCCTTAAAATGAAAACAAGTAGGGAGGAGTGGGAATGAAGGGATGTGATTAAATTGATTTGGACGTGATTTCAACCAACTTAATTAACAAACTTAATCTCATAAATTAGATAAATAGTTCTAATATTTAGGAAGAGAGGAGTATAGTATATTGGATGTTTGTGTACTTATAAAATTTTTGTGATAACATTCATTCATTTTTACCTCAGTGATTTTTCTAAATTGTTCATTTCCATATGCTTGAAAAGTGAAAATTGGAAAAGGTGTGTAAATGTAGACTAGTGTATGGAGGCTTCGAGGAGGTTGTCAAATTGGAAACTAAGGTCTGGCGAGTTGACTGTGATTGACTTTGACTTCTATAATCTATATGCAATTGGAGTGTTATCCGTGGATTGTAAGTGATTGAGGAAATTACATACTCTTCATTAAATTTTGTTTGATTGATTCAGGTTCAAAACAACTTATAACCCATGGATTAGTTATATTATTTCGAATTATATTCTTCATTAAAGTGTCATAAAAAATTAGAGATAGTGTAAAAGTTGAAACATCAGATAGAAGCCATTTGTAAAGAAGAAAAATCAATTGGTGGAACATCTAAGAAGAATAAACGCTTTACTTAATTGTTTATTATTTATATGCAATATTAGAGATAGTTGAACTCCCTCCGGTCCTAAATATAAGACCTAATTCACTTTCTCTGAAAAATCCTTAAAAAGGTAATAAAATAGGTTAATTATAAATTGATTTACCTAATTTTTTTCCTTTAAACTAGTTTATTTTACCTATAAACTAATGAATAATCTAAAAATATATCAAATATGTCATCATTTAATAACTTATTTCGCAACTTCAATCTCTCCAAAAAAAGTCAATTAGGTCTTATATTTAGGACCGGAGGTAGTATATAGTAATAATTAAGTAACTTTACATGGCAAAAGAAAGTTATTTTAGATATAAAATATTAAGTTTGTTAAGGCCCCCTTTTACACTTAAGTTCCTTTTTTCAAGTTGGCACTTTGTTGAAACTTAAATCACATCTAAAAGGAAATTGCGTTCACGATTGAAAGTTCCAAAGCCCAACATACAAGACCAAGTCAATCTTTGTCTGCTAAATATGCTTCCCATTGTTATATTGGAGTTTAGTCAAGAATAAACACAATTTTAGGTAAATTTCATTATTCATAGCCACTTCCAATCAACTAGTTTCTAGATGGAAAATCTCGCTCTTTTGACACTTTCAAACTTCTATCACTTCGTCTCTATTAGTGTACTTACCCCATATTGACCACACTTTAATCAGCTCAATTTGATAGAAGCATCCGCCAAGTTTATCAATATAGTGACATTTCTATGTATGACTTCTTACTAATGCCATTTATTATAGATGTGATTATCAGCATATACTGACATACTTGATTTTTCAAAATATATAGGTATCCCTCATGATTCAAAGTATAGCTATTTTCTTGTCTAAAACTTAAAATGGTTTGAATTTGCTATGCAACAATACATATCTCATGGCTGTGAATTCCTTTTATAATTTTGAAAATTATAACATACATATTGGCATCAACCTGCAATCACAGGCATATTGAGCCAGAACCAGAACCAATAAGAAAAATATGAACAAGCATCTAAAGGAACTTGTGAATATAAATTCCTAATCTAAGCTGTACTGGATTCTTTTTTCAAAGAAGTATTGCAAACAATTTGCAACTTGATCCCTCTTCCTCCTGTCCAATAAATAATCAATGAATCAGTGGGAAAATACTCCCATCTAATAGATTTCTCTATCTTATAAACTAACCCTCTTTACATTATTATACACACACCCCTTCCTCTACTTTCCTCATTCACCTAACAATCTGATATCTCAATCAATTGTCATGACAAGAGCCACTTTCAATGATCCTTCCGTGGAAACTTAACCAAATAAACCAGCCTGCTCAAGGAAAGCACATTCCACCTACAAATCATGCACTTTCTTTTCTTAGGGATTAAGATAAATCTTCATCACCAAAAACCAGCACTATCTCTGAATGCTAACAGTAATATTCCTGATTTGGTCATGCTTAAGTACTGCCATTAGCTCCATAGATTTATCACAGATACAACCAGGGAAGGGATTCGCGAAAAAGCTTTCCTCTGTCCTTGGTGAATCTCCCGGTTTTCTCGCATTCGGTGCGCCTAACCTATCTGAATGTACTTCTTTAACCTTGAAAGAAAACTTTTCCCAAGACATAGCACCCTTATCCAGCTTATCAATCAGTTTCACAAATCTTAATCTGAAAACATAAACAAGGTAACCAAAAACTTGTCAGAAATGCTTATATCCTTATAAAGTTAGGAAAATCGCACAAGTTACAGCTAATTAGATAAATACTATCTAAAAAGCCTCATATGTTGTCAACAGTGCCACTTTCACTTTTCATTATTGACAAGTTATAAAACTTTCAAATATTTTTCCCTATAAAGTTTTCAAACAATAGTGACACATGTGTAATATTAAGAACTAACCTGTTAGGATTTATAGTCTTCCTGAACCCTTCAAACATCCTATGGCCCTGCACAGCCTTGGCCATATTTCCATCATAAGTATAGACAAATACATCACTTTCCAAGGCTACAATGTAATCCAATGCAGCGAGGCGATTCTGATATGGTTTAAAAGGCTCAAGCTCCTCCTCAGTTGCAAGGGTTGAATGAGTAAAGACATTCGGGTACTCCGATCGTAAGGCATCTAAGCTGTTCTTTCCATAGATTGGACCTGCAACTATGTAGATTTTTGTTGTTGCAGGGTAGCCCATAGCCTTTAGAAAAACGGCAGCCTCTCTAGGTGACATAGGGCACCCTCCTTCCAATCTTTTTTCGATGGGATCGATCTCTTTCTCCTTCCAATGCTTAGTTTCATACCTCATAATCTTCAATTCCTCAGCCTCCTCTTCTGTGAGATTATGGCTACATCCTGTAAAAGCCAGCATGTCCTTCTCATACCTATTTCACAAGAAAGAGACCAAACCAGAAATGAAAATCTCAGTTTGGTGGTTCACATATAACTGTAACAAGAACGGTTGTCACAAGATGATTTACCTTAAATGAAGGGCTATATATGGTTCATTGTTGGAACTCAGCCTATTGACCAAAATTCTCCCGAGCTCCTCGATCTCTGGAGAGTACTTCAGGGCTTCATAATTGGCGCGACATCGGAGCTTTTGAATATGAGAAGCAAGGCCATTATTGGCAAGTCTGGAATCTGTGTGAGTGAAGCTTATGACCTTGTTTTTCTTTAACAACTTGCTAATCTCGTTTCTGTAATAACTAGCCTGCAAATCAATATAGTAATCTAAGTAAAAGACTATTCCACATATGAGGAATTGTTTGAATATAATTATATATTACTCTGGACTATTATTATTTCGACACCTTTGACCAGGAAATAGGAGCCTTCCTAAGAGGTTTAATCTCTGCATACTTGGCTGGAACATACTCCACTATGTCAATGTCTTCTTTCAGAACTTTCATGAAGTGCCTCCAGTCGAAAATATCTTTAAAATTGCTGAAATATCCGAATCGAGACAATTATGTCTCAGTATAAACAAAAGAAAAACCACATAGGAAATCACAAGCAAAGACATGCTCATAAATGGAAATTTATTTACCTGGGATCAGTCCAAAAGGATTGATGATCAAGTGAAGGAAGGACCAGAGTGGCATTCATGATCTTTGCAATTGCAACCATATCACATATCTACAAAGGTAAAAGCAGGTTTGAGAATTATAGAGAATGAAAAGCAGAATAATTCTGACCAAATCTAAATATATTCCATAGTGATCTTACTCCTGTTCTCATTTGATTTAATCCACCATTAGTATGAACAATGAGGTAGCCATTTGTCTTTGAATCTGCCTCTGAAAAATTATGAACGTGAAAACAACAATAAGACTTAAAATTATGCTTTATAGTAAAATTTAGCTTTTACAAGAAATCCATATATAGCAGCCATGTATACATACTGGTTCGACTTCTGGATTGAGAGGCGCATTTATAGAAGTTATCACTATTGGGTTTCATCCATATTTCCTCAGTTTTCTGAAAAAGAAAAGAATTTCAGAAAATCATGAAAACTGATCAAGAGCTGTGACAAATGTGACAGTTACATTTCTACATCACCATCTGATATTTTATAAATAAAATTCCCATTACACCATCATCTATCTCACACAACTCTAACGTGATACTCTATAAATAATGCTATTTACATCATCCCCCAATAGTACTAAACCAGTCCACATACCAAAAATGATACAAAAACAAAAACTCTGACTCAGATAATCAAATCCATTCAATTAAAGAACGCATATTAATTACCACATCAGTTTTTTTTCCCATCATTTCCAGTCAAAGAAAAATCAAAAACCGAATCAAACTTATTCCAAATTAAGGATCTGGCAAAAACATAAATCAGAGATTATAATCATAAATAAATACTTACAAGGAATATCTCAGGAGGGACATGTTTGGACAAGGAGGATTGTTTCTCAGAGATGGCTTTATTATAAGCAGAAGCAGACCATTCACGCCTAAACCTTTGCAACATCAATTGACCATTATTTTCTAAGCTCTTTCTATTAACATCAATAGTAGATACTCTAACAAACGCCGCCTTCATAAAAACCATCATCACCAACAACAAAATCATGAACACTATAATCCAACGGCTCATATTGTTACTATGATGATTATTATTATTATTCTTCCCACCCAATGATCTCACCATCAACGGTTGAGGATGATCAACCACTTCATAATAAAAATGTTCTGGCAGACACAACATCTTCATCGTACGGACCATGATGTACCTAATGACATGGTGGCGGTGGTCGTTGTAGATATGGAGGTGGGACCCACCAAGGGGGGAGGAGGAGGAGGCGGCGGGGGAGGGGTCATTGCCGGCGCCGGCGGGGTCGTCGTCGCCGGCGTCGGAGGTGTTGTCGGAGACTCGCCGGCGGGGGATGGCGGCGCCGGAGATTCTGGGGCTGTTTGTGGCGGCGGTGGCGGTGGTGGGGCCGCCGGAGGTCATTGCCGGTGCCGGAAATGAGAAAATAACGGCCACCCCTGATCGGAAAGTGAAGATTAGGAAGGAGAGTAGAAAAAATGAAAAAAAGTTTTGATTTTTTTGAGGTTTGTGAATGTTAATGAATATGAGAATGAAGGAAGGAAAGAGTCTCCGAAATAATAGGATGGTGCTTTCAGAGGAGGAGGCAATGTGTCAATATATATGTATATGTGTGTGTATAACTATATATGTATATATGTGCAACGTTTTTATCTCTCTATCTCTCTCTTCTCTCCTTACATCTCTCGTTTCCATTGTATATGTGCACGCACGCACATATATGATATGTACATGGTACATGGTCACGAACAACGTGTTCACATTCATGGGTCATGTTTAGATTCGACAAAGTACAAAATGATGATTAGGATTTTGTGTATCAGAAGATCCAAAAGATCAAAACGGTCAGGTTTGGTTTGGATAGGCTTTTACCTATTTGCCCTTCAATTTTGTTATTTTAGATTTGGACAAAGGTCTAATTTTGTTAAGGTATGGTAGGATTTGACACGAATATGTTTTAAAGAGTACTACGAAATGTTTGGATTATTTGGTAGTGGATTATATTTTTATGTAATCAATGGTCTCGAATTCGAGTTTGAGTATGGTTTTAATCTTTAGTAATACTTTTTTGGATGTAGTGATTACAATCCCTCTAAAAGAAGAAAGTAAGATTCATTTATCCAATTCTGACAAAAAAATTCATTTAACAATGAAAGACTATTAATATACTTCTAAGTCTTCCTAATTTACCAAAAGATCTATGCTATTTATGAATGCTTTTTATATACTTTGAGTTTTGAATATCTTATACGGTTATATCATACCATAAAAAGCGACCAATTAATTCATTCCACACAATATTTTGAGGCATGACTATGACTATAAATAAACTCTAGCCAAGAATTCAAATCAATGATTTCGATCACAATTTTGGTGTGTCTATAACTAAATCATCGTATGGTAAACGCAAAGCAACATTGTACATTAGTATTTGGTTTTTAATTCAGAAATGCAAGTTTTTTCAATTACTACAAATTTAGCTTTATATGCCAATGCTGGGCGCAGAGGCTAGCACCATAATTAATTTGTTTCAAAACTCAGAAGTCTGATTTAGTTAATCACAAAGTGTGACACTTACTCCTATGATGATATATAATCCTCTTTGCTTCTCAATTAGGAAATGCAGGGGAGTCCATAATTGTCTCAAGATAAAGTCTGTATAAATTCGAATTAAAGTTTAATCAAAAGCTAATTTACGCAAAGGTATACGTCTCCTAATTGGAGAGTCAATTCTTCCATTATGAAATTGTGACCTAAAAAGAAACTACAGTCAAAATTGCTTATTCTAAAATCAACATTCATCATCCTTTAAAACAAAAACTTTTCTTTTTCTAATATAATACTCTTAAACAGTTTATCTTTTTCTAAATTATTTTTTATCAAATAAGAAATAGCTCAAATAATGGTGGATATGTGATTTTGAATGCATATTCAAAAAGCATCTTTCTCTATTTTTTTTCTTTTTGTATAATCGAATCATCTTTCTTTACATGCTTGCTCGAAAAAATTTCCCAAAAAACTAATAAAGAAAGAGTCAAGTGGTGTTGTATAAAGGTAGTTATAATGCATGCTTTAACTAAGAATTTCGATGCATGTTTTTCTGTCAAAAAATTCCATGCATGTTTTTCTGTCAAAAAATTTCATGCATGTTTTGACCCTAGAGAACCCTTGAATCTAACTTGTACTACTCCCTCTAGCTTTTATTATAAGATATCAATCAAAAAATCTCACATACAAATAAAATTGGTCATACTAACTACTTTAAACTAAAATACTACTATCTCCGGTCCTAAATATAGGACCTAATTGACTTTTTTTAGAGAAGATTATTAAATGATGACATATATGATATATTTTTAGATTATCCATTAGTTTATAAGTAAAATAACACTACAAAAAATTCGCTACTTGCCGGCGTCCGCGTTGCTGCGTTTTTACAAAAACCGCCGGAAAGTGTTTTTTTATTTTTCGCGTTGCTGCGGTTGTTCCCGAACGCAGGAAAGCTTGGAGGCAAACGCCGCCACGCGGGAGAAAATCAATATTTTTTTATTTTTTGCTTTTTCTACACACTTACCGGCGCTTATAAGCGCCGGTATGTGGCATTGTTCTTCAATTCCACTTACCTGCGCGTTCAAGCGCGCCAACGTTTTCAATTTTTTTAAAAATCAATAACATTCCCGCGGTTTTAAACGCCGCCAAGTTTTTATTTTTTAAAAAATAATATCTTCCCCGCGTTCACAACCGCCGCAATGTTATATATATTATATATAACATTCCGGCGTTTATAAGCGCCGACATGTTAGTAACATAATAATATAACTTCGCCGCATATACAAACGCCGCTAAGGAGCGAACTTCACCTATAAATACTGGTCTTATCTCACTCCATACTCGCCCCTTTCCTCATCTCTCTTCCATCTTCTCTCTTCTTCTTTCTCTCTACTCTTTTTCCTCTCTTTTGTTTTTTCCCTCTCTTTTGTTTACAGTTTTCAAAAAGTCAACTAGGTCTTATATTTTTTCTGTTAGTTTTAGTTTTTTACTTGATAATGAAACTATTTTTTAATTATATATTTTTAATAATAAACTGTTGTTAACTATATTTATCTATAGAAATAGACTTTTTATTTTGGAATAGTTTTTTGGTTTTGTTAATATATAAAATTTGGATTTATTATAATAAAAAAACCGATTGATTTTATAGACAATATTTTTATTTGGTTATTTCTCATTTATGTTTTTCACATTAATTTTAACCATTATTTATAATGGTTAAAATTCATTCATTTTTTTAATAATAATATACACTTTTCCCGTGTTTTTGAACGTGGGCACGTTTGTTTAAAAAAAAATAATGCGTTCCGGCTGTTTAAAACGCGGGTATGTTAAAAAAAATTAAAAACCCGCCAACTCTTTCCGGCGATTATAAGCGCCGGCAAGTTCCGCCGGCGAGCTTTCCTGTGTTTGCGAAATCTCTCCCGCGGTTTTATAAACTTAGGAACGTTACTTTCCGACGCTTTATTCGCCTGCGTTTGTGATAAACGCTGTAGAGTCATTCCGGCGTTTATAAACGCCGGAAAGTAGCGAAATCCGGCCGCTGGCATGTCCCATGTCTTTTGTAATGTAACTAGTTTAAGGGAAAATTAGGTAAATCAATTTATAATTAAATTATTTTGATTTTTTAAAGATTTTCTAGAAAAGTCAATTAGGTCTTATATTTAGGACCGGAGGGAGTATAAAGTATTAATTAGTTCTTCCTCCCCCACTATTCTAGTTAAAATATGGGCATAAAAAGCGTATTTAAAATTCTTTGAAAACCCATGATTGCCTTATAAAAATGACCAAATAAACTTGTAAGGTGATACTCCTACCTTTTAATTAAGATAAGAGAGAGTATATACATTTTTATGTAAAAAATATGGGAGGGCAGTTTAGGGAATTGAAGTGAGAAGAAAAGTTGGGCGGGTCCTTGGGTGCAAGAAGGTTTGATACATTGGAAGTGAACTCACTTTTGGAATTATCGTCGGAAAACGCGCCATTGAAGAGAAGGATGGAGCTGTGATTTGCTAAGCACCTAACCTCTTTTGTTACGCTTTTGAACTGACGGTTTGACCTGTCTTCCCCTGGATTTCCTCTTCCCGTGGGCCCCATCTCTACCTTCCTCAGTCCTCACTTTCATTTTCATTCCACACATTGGCCCACGTTTCTTCTCCATACCATTTCCCATTATTCCACATTATCACACGCATTCCTCACATTATACTATTATACTACTACTGTATACATCCATACTATAATGAGTTTACTTTTTTTTTTCAATTTATAGATCGCTTCAATTCAATTTAAACTCGTGATAGTAATTAATTAGGTACATAAATCACATTCATTAACTTCATATATAAACTTCGTAGATTTGATTTCTAATATATGATTGTAAACTAAAGATGCTGATGATAAATTTCATTTGAATTGTTTGGATTTGAAGAAATATAGTTAGTCCAAATTGTTATTATTTATTAGATATTAATTATTTTATTATGAACTTTTGATAGTTATATTTATTGATAAAAAGCTGAGGATCTCTTGTAAGTTTACAATTCAAAGGTAATTTAACTTTGCTTCTCTGATATATTACAAGTTTGTTCTAGTCAATTTGACAACTTTGATGTTTAATTTTTATATTTTCTCACCGATCTTTTAATCTTACTTTTATTTGGAAGAAGATTAATATCATATCTTATCAACTAATAAGTTCAATCAGTTGGTCTTATTTTATCGGTGGCGTCGTGTCTTTTCCATATTCAATCCAATCAAGTGTTGATGAGGAATAAAAAACAAAGTGCGGATTGAAATGAATTAATGATGGGGTAGGGTATGGTCCTAGTAATGGACCTTAACTATGTTGTACCGTACCTTATAGTAAGTGGAGTTGTTATAAATGCAGAATGGGTTGGGAGAACAATTCCATTCTTACTTAATTTAAAGTGTACGTTCAACGTGAAAATCGGTAGAATAACTGCAATAATATTGCTTTTCTATCTCTACTCTAGTCTCGTATCCATTTTCCTAGCTAGTAGAGAGTTGATGACTTACTCTGTCAAGTCCTTTTTTTTATATGGACAAAGAGTTCATATGCTGAACACAAAAGTAAGCACGTTGAATAATCAGATCTAAACATCTATATTCGATTGTTTTCAAATAGTGATCTACTTTAAAATCATTTTCTACAAAAAAATGTTTAAGACATTGTTATCTATCTTTATGTCAATTTTTCTACTCATTAAGATAATTTTAATGAAACAAAATTTTTAAAGAAAATTAAATATGGATAGTAGATCTATATTTGATGTAATTAGCTATTTTAATTTGGGAAAATGCCATTTAAATCCCTCTGAATATACAAAAGGACAATTCAGGAACTCAAACTTCCAAAAGGACCATGAAGGAACTCGGACCTAGTTGACATTTCAAATTTGTGTGAAAGGACAAAATTACCCCCACCATTAAACAAAACATTTACACCGCACCTGTTAACAATTGAACTTTGGGAATTAACAACTGAACTTTAGGCATTGACATTTTGAACGTAAGAATTAACTTCTTCGTTAACAAGATAACATTGGTGTAAATGTTAACACCAATGTTATCTTGTTAACGAAGAAGTTAATTCTTAAGTTCAAAATGTCAATGCCTAAAGTTCAGTTGTTAATACCCAACGTTCAATTGTTAACAGGTGCAGTGTAAATGTTAACACCAATATTATCTTGTTAACGAAGAAGTTAATTATTAAGTTCAAAATGTCAATGCCTAAAGTTCAGTTGTTAATGCCCAAAGTTCAATTGTTAACAGGTGCGGTGTAAATGTTTTTTAATGATGAGGGTAATTTTGTCCTTTCACACAAATTTGAAATGTCAATTAGGTCCGAGTTCCTTCATGGTCCTTTTGGAAGTTTGAGTTCCTGAATTGTCCTTTTGTATATTCGGAGGGATTTAAATGGCATTTTCCCTTTTAATTTTAGCCAAGCTTATTGTAGAGAAATTTGTTCCCGTCGTCATAATGCACTTTTTTTGGACTGAAACGTCATAATGCACTTCAAAACACCCCATTTACATCAAAGAGATGATTAATTAATTTTTCAGTTACATGGTTAATTATATCATGGACCTTGTCTAAAAAATAAAAAAAATAAAGTAGATGTATGTTAAATAAATCATCGTCACTATTGTAAAATTAAAATAAAGAAAAGAAGAGAGAAGATTGTTGAAGAGAAGAACATATATATGGTAGAAAGACAAGAAATTGGAGAGGAAGTAAGTTGAAAATTATCCTTTGTTTGTGTCGTCTATATATAGTCTCTATTTATAGGCCTCTAGGTATTGAAGATTAACGTAAAGAGTTATAATTAAATGTATAAATATAAGAGAATTAAGCAACATAATGGTACAATTGAAGGTCGTAGGAAATTTGTACTCAAGTTTTTCAATTTAGGAGTTATAGTAAAATTCACTAAAAGGTGAAATCCTATAAAAGGTTGTATGTCATGATCATACATATACTTTTATAAAGTGTGAAATAAACTGAATTGTAATTGAGAGGCCGTGGCGGCGAATAAAAGAGAGATGAAGGAAGGAAGGGACCAAACGAAGGTTCAACGCGCTGAATCTTATTGAGCTTGAAAGCTATGTTTCCCAGCCACAGCCAGCTCCTTCCCTTATTTTTTTTTATAAAACAGCCAGCTCCTTCCAATTTGTCATATTCATGCACCACACAAATATGCCTACCTCCTTTTCTTTTTGTTTCTTTAATTTTTCTGCCACTAATATAAATGGTGTTATGTTTCGTAAAGATGTTTTCTACCCTATTTCATTTTATAAAGAAGTTTTTTTAAAAAAAATTATTATAAGTATGGATATCCTCAAAGAGATAATAATCCTATTTTTTAAAAAATACTCCCTCCGGTCCCTAATGTAAGAGCCCAAAATTTGAATGGTTTTGGTCCCTAATATAAGAGCTCATCCAATATTCTCTCCCAATTTAATGCATTTTTTCCTACTTTGCCCCTGACTCTCTTTCATATTTATTAATGCTTATGTATTTCCCTCTCTTAAAAGTACCATAATAAATATGGGCAATATTGGAAAAGTAGCATTAACTCCAGACACCCAACTAACATTCACATGTTTTCTTAAGAAGCGTTTTTTTGGCGGCTAGCTCTTACATTATGGACCAGATTGAGTAATATAGAAAATCCTGTACGAAACACAATCAAGTAATGTGAACACGTCTACTTGTCACGAGTTGAGAGGTCTGCTTTATTTTTTCGATGTAGAGTTTGTTTTGTTTTATTTTTAATTTATTATACAATGTTCAGACAAAAAAAATGGGTCATAGATAAAAACTCACAAGGTGATTTAAACCTCTAAACTGTAATGTAGTGTTTACAAAAATGTCTACATATTGCTCATCAAATAATACTACAAACGGTGAGATTCAAACTCATATCTACTCTTTCAGTTAAAAAATAGCTCATATCCACTCGTTTTTATCAATGTAGTGTTTACAAAAATGACACCCTTTTACAACAACAAAAAAAAAGCTCATATCCACTCGTTGTTTGGTTCTCCATGGAAGCATAGTGGAAAAGTAAGGGCAACTAATGAGGTCAAGGACTCAAGGCTGGCCATGCAAATTGAAATAAAATAAAATTATAAAAATAATTCCGGTTCTGTTATGATGCGTTTTTTGAAATTGAGGTACTTAGTTTCGTGGATGGCCTCTACTCCCAATAAAATATTTAATTAATTCACAGAAACTGATACGTGGCGACGCGGAGAAAAGTGGAGGCGAGAGCATGCTTGGGATCTCTGCTTTCACTGAAATCACGTCTCACCAAATTTTGATGTTGCCACTTACTCCTAGTCCTCTATTTTAATTTCCAAAATATTTCAGTCTCTAATATAAGGCTCAGTCGCAAAACAACGCTTCTTAAAAAATATATAAATGTTAGTTGACTGTTTGGAGTTAATGTTTCTTTTCCAATATTATCCATATTTATTGTGATACTTTTAAGATAGTGAGATACAGAAGTATTAATAAATATAAAAAAGAGTAAGAGGTAAAGTTAAAAAAACGCATTAAGTGAGGAGAGAATGTGAGATGAACTCTTATATTAAGAATCAAATAAAATCATTCACATTTTGACTCTTATATTAGAGATCGGAGCGAATATTTAAAATTAAGTACTCACATCACATCCATCACAACCACTAGTCCCACAAATACTTAGTTGATTCAGACTTCCAAGAGTAAGATCCTCTAGAAAATTTTATCTTGGTACAATTAAGCATAGTTACCAAATAAGAAATTTAATTTTAAAGAAATGCTAAGTAGTTGTTAAAGACTACAGTACTATTAACAGCTGCTTCATTAATAAGTGATACTATTATAATAATTCTTTGAGACTTCTTTGAAATTAAACCACTCATCTAGGACCGAGGTGTAATTGCATTGTCCCTTTTATGTTTTTTAATTTATTGCTAGTTTTTTCATATTTCAATTATATATGAAACATAATCTGATAGCACATGCTTGTATCTGAAAATAATCAATATCATTCATAAGATAAGTTCAATGGAAAAGAATAATTGCTTGTATTCCACAACACCATTCGTTTATTTATAAGTAGTCAACTTCATTAAACCAATTATTAAACGAGTTTCATTAAAAAGTCCCCATTAATCCATTATTGTTTACCCCAAAAAAATTAACCTCATTACAAGTTTACAACACACTTGTATCAAAAGAGGGCGGCCCGAAGGATTAGTGCATTGATCTAATTTCACCTCTCATGCTTATCAGATATATTTTCTCTCTTTATATTCACAAGCACCCTCTCACGAATCTCTCGTTTAACAATGATTTGTTACACTGTATATGTGAGGGACTCGCCATTTATACCAAACCCAGCTAACTCAAAAAAAAAGTCTTAACTCCTTGATTATTATATCTGGTAATAAAATAAACTCCTTGATTAATAATTAAGAATTACCTATGTTGTTTAAAGTTAATATGCATCTAGCTAGCACCCTAATACATTTTCTATAGTGCATTCAATATTCTAAAATGTTTCAAGCAATAAGTACACATAGTAACCTCTGTGTGTGTGGCAATTTGGGATATATATATAGAGCTCATAACCTTCTTAAGAAGAGGTATAAAATGCTAATTGATTCATATATAGCCTCCTCACAAAGTCAGAAGGCCAAGTATATCTCAATAAATGAATTAGGGTATGAAGTGCACGGCGTCCAGCAGAGTTTCATACAATGTACCCATTTTCCTATTTCAATATTCTGCTCCATTATTAATAATGTAATGAATGGAAAATAAATGGAAGTGGGAGGCGTGAAGAGAAGTATATTATTAAAGCTAAGAAAACGAAAAGAAATGAAGGGGTATAGGCGTATAGCCAAGTGCCACCTAGCCAAACCATAAATTTTTATATACTCATGCCTAACTTTGAGAAACACGAAACATCATCAAACAAGAATATTGTAACATCAAAATCTGCTACTACCTCCAGTCCTAAATATAGGACCTAATTAATTTTTTTTTGGAGATATTAAGGTTACAAAATATGTTATTAAATTATGACATATTTGATATATTTTTAGATTAGTCACTAGTTTATAGGTTAAATAAACTAATTTAAGGGGACAAATTAGGTAAATCAATTTAATTATAATTGACTTATATTTTGTTTTTTTTAGGATTTTTCAAAAAAGTAAATTAGATCTTATATTTAGGACCGGAGGGAGTATAATGTAACCGGCTAAATATTTCTTATAGTACTCCCTCAGGTCCTAAATATAGGACTTAGATAGAGACTTCATTTTGGTCCTAAATATAAGATCTAGATACATTTTTTGTTACCTTTTTCCTAAATTACCCTTCTTCTTCTTAACAACTCCTTTGATAGGGGAGAAAGAGCTACTAAGTAACTAAACTAATTAAGGAGGGGTATTATTGGAAAGACATCTAAAATGAAGTCTTCCTTAATCTCCCCAAAAAAAGTTATCTAGGTCCTATATTTAGGACCGGAGGGAGTATTATATATAGATATGGCCCACACGATCGAAACATTTCCTTCTTCTTTCGACTCTACCGAAATTCCATTCCTCACATATCACATTTGATTCCCTTTGGACTGGACTATATACAGCAGGCCATTGAAGTCCCGAATCCGAGAACGTGTGAAGTTGGTCATTAATTAATTATATTTGATCAATCATAATCAAACCACTCATATGTAGATACACTCATACAGTCATACATATAGTTCTTTTCAAACATAATACGAAAAACAAGGATCACTGTTTCATAACTTCATATTCATGTGGTAGTCGGTATGAAATGATCGTACTCACGCCGATCCTTTGGGTTTATTCTATCTCTGAATGATCCGTTGGTTTTAATAAATGAACAATACACTATTTTTTTGTTTGTTGAAACTAAAAACAGAGAATGTTAGCTAGAACTATATGCAGGGGACGGTTTTTTTAAAACATGGCTCGTACCCGTAGGACTTAAAACAAGCGTCAGGTCTCTATTCAATATTCATGGGGAGTGAGGTATAGACAAGGGAGAGATAGACACGTATATACCATAGAAATTAGAAGAAGAAACCAAGCACCTGCTTATTTTGTTTTAATCATAGCCTATAAATGGGCCTATTGGCAACCAACTAATCCGAACTTAATAAGTAATAGAGTGTTGCCCAAATAAGTAAGATTGTCTCTGATGTTCTCCCAATGAGAGCGCTTCTCAAGATTCAAACACGCATTCTCATCCTTATGGGGTTGTTGCTCACTTACCAGTTCAAACCCATTAATACCCGCTTATTTTGTTTATCTGATTATTTTGTTTTCTTATGATAATTTTCTTAAGTTGTTTCGTGGAAGATGAAAATAAAGAAATATGTGCAGAGGATTCTTTTGAAAAAACAATTAAAAATAGTTTGAAATAAATGTTTTTTTGGTGCTTTGCAAAAAAAAAAAACACAAAAAACTCAACTTGGTGGTCACTTAGCTAAATGGAGAGAGTCAGAGAGATGCCCTACAAACGATTGGCTAGTGACGAGTGAGTTTGAGATGCGAAAATTCAAAACAGAAAAAGATTTGTAAAAAAAAAAGCTTTTTGCTCGTTACCCAATTTTGAATAAAATCGTTTCTAAAATATGTGTTCACTTTTCAGGAACACGGTTGATTCCAAACATGAAATATCATCAGAGTTTGACTAGATTTAAATTTAATTGTAAAAACGACCTTTAAGCAGGGTATATGCTTATGCGTGTTTCAAATTTTGAATTATGAGAATAAAACATCATGGATGTTATTCAAGAAATAATAATGATAAGTTATCACTTGGAAAAGACTTCAACCATTTACGGTCTTGACAAAACATTATGGATGTTATTCAAGAAATAATAATGATAAGTTATCACTTGCAAGACTTCAACCACTTACGGTCTTCACATGAGCCTATGTGATTGTAGAAAGATGGATTTGAGAGAGTTAATCTCAATTGAGCATAATGTTTGAATTTGATTCAGTTAAATAATTATAGTGGAAAACCCTTAATTTTTTCTCTCCAAAAAACCAATAATGTAAAAAAGAAAGATCGCCTAAAAAGTTGAAATCGGCCTAGTTTTAGTGTGGATATATAAGCCCATTGAAAGTCCACATTAAATCTGGCCTTTCTGTGTGTCCAGAAAGTATATCCATTTTTCAAACCCAGACAACTCCATCAGACTGGATCAAATATTGATTATTAGTCATCATTAATTAATAATCATCAATATCATTATTATAATAAAAATCATCTTACCTCAGCCAAATTTTTTTTGTTCAAATAGCATAGATGATTTTATTAAATTGGAATACAAAATAAGTTTGAAAAAAGAAACTTCAAATGATAATGCATTGAAACCCTAGCTAAAACGGTAAACATGGGTAGGAGTGAGCTACCTTTGTCGCAAAAACCCTACTTAGGAAACAATGACCAACATTATGCACTGTTAATATGTCACTTATATGGTCAATATTAATGGTTAAAATTAACAGTGTTAATGCAGTGAGATATAGTGGAGCAACACTGTTTAATTTTCAAGCTTCTTGGTTGAAATTAAGGCAAAAAAAATTTCTGAGGTGGAATTGAGATATGTGGCATACTTTCGAGGTGTATTTGATATTTAACACATTTTGTTATAAAATTAATCAAAAGCTAGTAGTGACATACAAAATCTTATAATTTCAAAATCAGCAGATTTGAGAGTGCATGCAGAAAATTACAAGGGAAAAAGACAAATAAAGTTCTTAATATGTAAAAGGACAATCAAAGTCGCTAAATTTCCAAAAAGACAATCAAGGTCACAAACACTAACCATTGCAGCATCTCCATTAACAACATGCATATTATCTATTGTATCACCAATTCACCATATTAATTAACAAATAGAGCGTAACAATCAATCACAGCAACATCCTCATTAACCACAACAACATCTCATACCAATTAACAACTAGAGTGTTGTTAATTGACCTTGGATGTCCTTTTGGAAATTTAGTGACCTTGATTGTCCTTTTACATATTTAGAGGAATTTATTTGTCTTTTTCCCAAATTAAAATCCAAGTAGCTAGCAACAAAGTTCATTATTAATATATATGAAGCAAGTATATATTTGGACAGAGCACTAGATTATCTAGACACACACACACACATGATTCATTAAACCAAGAAATTTTAATGCTTTTATTGAGAAAAAAGTATATGGTTACAAAAGAAAGTAAATACTACAATTTACAAATAATAAAAGCAACAACAATTAAACATTAAATATATACAAGTAAAGTAGTAATTAGAATAATCAATATATGTTATAAAAAAAAGAATAATCAATATAACTATTCTATATATGCGGTTTATAAATTGAGGGAAGTGCAAGTTAATAATTAGGGGGGACATTATAATGAAATATTAGAAAAATACTCCTATCACATTTTGAAGGGGGGAAAGGGACCGGATCAACCTCCCCGTCCCTTAACCATGTTCTTAATTTTGCCCTTTCAACCACTTACAGAAAAGGTTAACATGTTGTTTGGGTCCTACACTAATCCAGCAAATAAATTGATTCGGGGTACGCCAAAGGTTCCAATGGAATTGCGGGTAGGCTAGTATCAATAATTAAAGAGTGCAACATTCAATGTCATTAACATGCATGCGCCACTGATAACTCCCCATATTTAGTGGTTTTAGGAAATATTTTGTTGTATTTGGGGAGTCATTAATTAAGTAATTAAGTGATTTTGTTGTGAATTGGAAAGAAAGTAATTTGAGATTATATGAGTGATTCTTTTGGAAAATCTGAAATTTAATTGAAATAGGAAACTTAATATATTAAAAGAAATATTTTGATGAGAAGTTTCCTATTAATGAGATTATGTGATTGAGTTATTGTGATTATTTCCTATTTCCTTCTCTTCATGAATGCATATTTAATAAAAAGGAAATAAAGAGAAGGAGAGGATTTGATTATGTGCAAGAAAAGGAAAGAAAAGAAACTTAACATGCAAGGCAAAGACAATATGGTGTTGGGCTATTTTATTATAAATATACACATGCAATTGAGGAGAAGAGGAGACTTGGTCATAATTCTTTCAATTCTTATAGCCTACACGAAGAAATTGAAGACGAGAGGAAGCAGATCACACACGTTATTGACGCAATGAAAAGAAGAAGGAGGCACCAGGGACGTACTACAAAGGCACACAACACACACATATGTATTGACATCAACACACAAAAGGAAGGAAGCAGCTCCTCAATCTTGTCCAATTCTTACTCCTTTGTGAACTTGTAGTATGTTTTTGGATTTTCACCCAATTTTTATGTTGAACCCTATGTGTGGCTAATTTCTTTTACGACCTAGAGTACTATGAACTTGTTTGTAACTTAGTATTTTATTTCCCATTATTTAGTCATGGTTAATTTGATTTAGTTTATTTAATCTTGTTTTTAATGATTAACTTGTTTAGTGCTTGATCACCATTAGACATGTTTAGGGAATTTAGAATTGGACTCGGAAGAGGGAATTTTAAATAGACCATGAGATTAAATAGTGTAGGATTGAATTTTAATCTGATTTGCGACTAGGATAGACATATACCTAAAAGCCCTACATAGTCACATTAGAGCGGTACCGGTATTAATTGGCTTAGTAAATTAGTGCAAGACATTGTGTAATTAAGCTAGGCAAGGATATAGGTGGACCGGAAGACATTTATAGACACTAGTACTCTAGATTAGCTAGTTGGATTAATTCGTAATTAATTTAGTGGGGAATAAAATCTAAGAAGCAGATAAGGGATTGGTGGCTCTAGGTTGTTCTTTTGACTTGTGAATTTCATCTGTGTGAATATTTGTTTTATTGTATTTTCTTAGATATTAGGTAATTAAAATCAATTTTCTTTTGTTTACTCAACTTGAATGAAAATAGGAGATCTAATGCCTAGTTATTAATTGTCTGAGTCTCTGTGGGATCGACCTTGAACTACCACTTTACTAAATTTACGATCCTTACACTTGCGGAGTTTTTATCAAAATTTTGGTAGCATCAACCACAAAAGATGAGCCAGCCCCATTGAAAAGTCGAAATGTTGATCAACGAACGAAGAGTCACCATTCACCAAGGCTTATACCTATAGGTTATATATTTATCTTTCAATTTCAATTTCAATTTTCAAATAAAAGAGCAATTGTCAAAAAAAAAATATGAAGAGACTTTACAAGTTCCCAACTTAAAAGCATCTATATATATATATATATATATATATATATATATATATATATATATATATATATATAAAACACATTGGATGATTAAATTTTTATTTATCCAATCTTTGGGTTTGGTGGGTCAGTATTGCTGTCATGGATGCAAAGTCAGCTTCACCACCTGCAACACCAAAACAAATTTCGTTGAAACTTTTTGTGGACAACGAGGAAAACAAAGTGCTATATGCAGAGGCAGGGAAGGATTTTGTGGATACTCTTTTGAGCTTGCTGACTCTTCCACTGGGCACTATTGCGAGACTTGTTAGTAACGATACAAACATGAAGCCTTATTTGAGATTTGGATGCATGAGCTCGTTGTATCAAAGTGTGGCTAAACTTGATCCCAAGTATTTTAATACAGACATGTGTAAAGAAATGCTTCTTCGGCCAAGCAACTGGATGGAACGTTACAATCAAAGACTCAAAATCAACATTGATGACACCGGGCCCACCGAGTATGACGCTTGTGAAATGCAATCTTGCCGTAAATATTCCCATCAACTGGTGAGCACCTTCAACAATGTAAAATGCCGTTGTGGTAAGAATTTGACACTTGAGGAAAGGATAAGTGAAGGTAAATGAGGGCATAATTATAATTATTTTTTAAAATACTCTATACTACTGCTTCTTTATACATTATAGTTATTTTACACAAACAAAATTATATTTGACACACATGGCTAGATGATGATTATGGAGAAGGCTATGTACTAGAGGCTCCTTTTGTTGTTTATGATGATCTAGATGTAATGCCTGTCAATTTGAAAACAACATTGCGTTTGCTGAAGAGTCTACGAACTTCAGAAAGAATCGTGGATTTCGCTTTGAATATTGACCATAAGGAGGTAATCATATTTTTATTACATTGTAGATATATAGTCAATTTTAATTTAGCCAATTGTGTGTGTATACCAGGGTTAATTAGCTTCCATCTAAACAGTTTCGTCCATTTGACACTAACACGTTTCTTTGATATAAAGATTAGTTTAAAGATATCAAAGAAGATAAATAATCTACATGTGTTTCATAAGTTAAGAAAAATGATAAATTATATTATAGGATATCTAATAGAGGAATATCTTATATATTTAGATTCAAGGCACTACAAAAATGGGCAGATTGCCAACAGACATTTTTCCCACGTGCTGGCAGATATATTTGCCCCCAAGACATTAAGGTGGAAAAAATATCTGCCCCCAATCTTCCCGAGGAAACGCTACGTGCCGACGGAAAAATATACGTTGTAACTCACACAAATCTGCCGGCAAGTGTAGCGGCGAAATGTAGGGGTGGATGTAAACGCCCCCATGAACTATTTTTTAAATAGTACATAATAAGCATGTGCCGGAGAAACTATACACCGACCCGGGTTTTATTTTTTTTAAAAAAAAAAATAGCATGCCGGCGAATATATACGCCGTCATGCTATTGTAGATATTAAAAAAAATTCTCAACTTCAGTCGTACTATTTAACAATTAATGTGTTAAATTGAAGACCGAAATTGGAATACAACAGAAAGATAAAATATATAAAAGCAGTAAAAAATATAAAGAAATTAAAAAATATATAAAATATAAAAACATAAACAAAATTAAATAGAAAAACAATGATGACCAGCATAGATTACCAGAGGAAAAATTGTGATAAAAAAAGATGAGGAAGATTAGGAAAAAAATAAAATTGAAAGAAATAAAAACAAATTAGATATAATAAAAGGAAAATGAGAAAGCAAATATGTAATACACTACCAAAAAATATGTCTCTCTTCATGCAAGAAATGTCACGCATAAGACAAGGGTGACAATTTCTTTCTTTTTTTGTAAATTTTGACAAGAAATGTCACGCAAGAAATGTCATATGCGCCACACCAAGCATTCTCTCCAATAAAAAGGAAACAAACAATAAAATATTCATTTTTTTGTGTCGCGTACAGTCAGAAAACACAATGCGTGACACAGATATATATATTGTAATGGATATGTCACGTCTTCGTTTACTTATGTCGCGCCACTGACGCGACATATGTGTCAGATTTCAAATTCGAATTTTCCCTCCACCCTCCACTTTCTCCCTATATAAATTTCACTCTTCTTACATTTCTCCCTCCCCCACTCTATTTTTTCCTACTCTCTCCCCACCTTCTTTTTCTCCTCCTTCTCTACTCTCTTAGTTTCTTTCTCTTCACCTTCATTCTTTATATTTCTCATTTAACTAATTATACTTTTTTTTGCAGGTTCATTGTTTAAAATCCTCCACAATTTAAGGTATACATTTTATCATTCTTTAATACTTTGTTTTTCCATTTGGCAAAAAAAAAAATCCTCCTCAATTGTTATAATTCTAATTTTTTATTTCACCATAATACTAGTTTTTCATTATTTTTCTCTTTACTCTCCTAATTCAAACACTCCCTCTCATTTTTATAAAAAAATACTCCCTCACTTTCTTCCTAATTACTATATTATTTTTTATCTTCCTTTAGCCAGCAGCTTCTCGAGGAAGATTCACAAAGCTTCCTCGAGAAGCTGCTGGCAAATTTTTTTTTCTGTAAGCAGAATATGTCGGGCATAAAGCTTGAAACGTGACATAAAAAACGTGACATCAATTTTTTAACATTTATTTTTTGTCGCGTTTTTTCGCAAAAAAGCAACGCCACTAACATTTTGCTACGTTCGAAATAATCGCGCATGGCAGAAACGCGACTAACCCCATTTGTTGTCCAAAAAACGTGACTACCTACCGTGACTAGAGGACACAATTTTTGTAGTGATAATTGAAGGTAATGGACCTCCTCAACCCCAATTCACTCTTATATTTATATTTAGGATGTAAGATTTTTAATCTTCTCGTGCTTCTTAGCTCATGTAATTGGGGAAGGGGTTTCTCAGAATCGCTTCCCCTCCGAATCCCTCCTTTTCCTCAATCACTTGTCTTTTTATATTATATTAGTCCTTCAGATTCATCTAAGAGCTCATAATTTGTCACTTGTACCTTTAAAAATAAAAACAGTATAGAATAAATAAAGAACTTTTAATTTTTTAATTTTTGAAAATTTTTTAGCATAAAAAATTTCAACTATCTAGACCTATTTCATTTCAATAAAATGATCTATGAGAGATACAAACTTATCCAGTTAAATGTAAAATAATTTTACAGTTAACTGGATAATAATTTTACAGTTAACTGGATAAGTCTGTATCTCTTATAGATCATTCTATTGAAATGAAATAGGTCTAGATAGTTGAAATTTTTTATGCTAAAAAGTTTTCAAAAATAAAAATTAAAAGTTCTTCATTTATTTTATATTATAATACAAGTTTTTTTATTTTTAATTATATAAGAATCAAATTATGGGCTCCTAAATGAATTTAAATGGCCAAAAGAGAGAGTTTATGAGAGGAAAAGGAGGGAATAGGAGGGGAGGGATTCTGAGAGAACCCGACCCCGTACCATGTAATTGAAGGTAATGGACCTCCTCAAGTGCTCATTGGTCTCAGATACGGTTATTACTGACTCATTGTTACGGAGGAAACAAATGATTGTGAATCCCAAAGCGTTCAAGATAAGTGATGACAATATACATGACGTGGGAGAGGATAAGAGGATGAAGTTGAATGTAATGATTTCAAAATCTAAGAGTAAAGTATTGTTTGCCATAGTTGATGAGGATTTCATGGACCAAATTCTTAGCTTCCTGGAACTCCCACTTGGATATGTGGAGAAACTTTTCCAAGGAAGTTCTGGTTTGGGATGCATTGACAAGTTGTATCATAGTTTGCAAACTCTTGATTCTGTTGATTTCATGTCAGGTAAGAACATGTTGAAGGAATGTGAATAAGCAAATGTTACCAAACTGTATATTGATGCATCCTTCACGTTCATATCTTCGTTATAGCAACAATTAGGATTCTAGTCCAACTAATTGTTATCTAACTACTGTCCATACTGATGAAGAAGAAGAAGAAGAAGAAGAAGAAGAAGAAGGTGAAGGTGATGGATTAATATTTGTGAAGAGGCCAATGATGTACAGAGTTTCAGATGATTTGTCTGCAAAACCCTTTACATCTGAACTTGTTCTGTCGTGTTTGAATGAATCCAAAGTCTTTAGGCTTGACTTGGAAGAAAAGATGATATGTATTGGTGCCCAAGAGGTATGTATTTGTGTGTAT
The DNA here is from genome assembly GCA_029929735.1 of Mimosa pudica. NCBI lineage: Eukaryota > Viridiplantae > Streptophyta > Magnoliopsida > Fabales > Fabaceae > Mimosa > Mimosa pudica. The sequence goes on from JAKELP010000045.1 coordinate 1,244,163, forward strand.
ATCTAACACTATCCTTTCAATTATGCAAAATCGTAATCTTATTATATGTTGATGTTAAATTAATCATTTCAATTAACTGCTGTCTTGCTTGTTTTTCGTATGACTGTTTGGCCACATGAGTATACATATGAATATGCAGGTTGTTAACATATTGAAAGCTTCACTGATAACTGAATCAGCTTTGACAATGGGATTGGCTCCATTGTTGAAAAATTCGACTCCCGTTATTAAACAAGAGAAGTAAAGTATGTAACTACTATACGTACTGTACGTAATTAGCCATCACAGGCAATATTTGCTAGCTCAACACAAGTGATCGTGGGACCATGTGATCTTAGTATAGTGTGGAACTTAATTTATTTCTGTCATGCCATATGATGAATATATATTCTAGTAATGGTTTACTGGTTTCTGAGAAGGCGTATGGGTGTGTACCGTATCTATATATATATGTGTGTGTGTGTGTGTGTTTCCCTGGGCTCGCAGGAATCAAATTTGGGCCGGGCCCAAATACCAGAGAAGATGAAACGGCTTTAACATACATTTAACTGAATGAAGAAGGTGGAAGTTGGAGGAAAGACACGTGTAGCAGAAAATTTGGAAGGTGGAGGCCTAGATTGACGTTAAGGGATAAGAAGGAAGTAACTGTTCAAGGAATCAAACGACGATCTCGGCCTGAAGACTCGGGCATATTGAAGACCTGACAGCTAAACGGCTCTTCGAGGTGGACACCTGGCATAACGTCAGGGAGAAATAAATGGGACCCCTTAGCCTATATAAGAGAGGTCCAATTAGGGTTTAGGGTACGGAATATCTGAGAGCAAGAATACAATCACTTTTTACTTTCTTGTATTGAGAGATCTCTTGTAACCAGCTATTCATCTTGTATTCTGATTATCAAATTCAATAAAGCTCGCCAGGTTCTATCCATTAATATTCGTTTATGCTTTATGCTTTACTATTCCAGTTCTTATCTCATAATATCTCTATTATTTCTTATTAATTATCATATTTCGTCTTATCTCTGATTTATTCCTACTGTTTCCAATTCATAATCCACGTTTACTATATTTACTTCTTATTACTGTTCATATTACTGAATCCAGCCCACGAGCTTGATTATTCTAGGTCAGGTTTATACCTCGAAATAGATAATCCATATTTTATTCATATATCATGTTAATCAATCGTTATTAGAATCATAGTATGTTTATGTTATTAAAGTTATTTAGATTATACAAAATCTAGGTAACACATTTTGGCGCCGACCGTGGGGACTTAATTAAATTTCTTCTCATCTAATAATCAACATTCAACTTGAGATCCAACATGTCTGATCATCGAGACCCTGTTGTTCCAATGGATGAGGATGATCCTCATACCCCACATGGAGATCCATTCCAACCCCCTCCTCCAAATGGAAACGATTATGAGCAAACAATCCCTGAAGATCACTAAGAGCAAATCCCTGAACCTGAGACACCACCTGAACATCAGGGGGATGAGGGGGAGAACTCGCAAGGGGATCACCAAGATGATCATCAAGAGGATCATCAAGATCATCATCAAGATGATCACGAAGAAGGTCGTGAGGAAGATCATGACCAGCAAAATTTCGATCATGAAAATAACCCAGCACAAAACCTGCGTATGTTGTACGAGAAACAAGCTTATCTCACTCACTTGATCGAGTCCCTGAACAAAGACATACGAGCAATTCACTCAACAGTTTTCTAGCAGCCGTAGGATGCAGAAAACCTCGGCTGATTTATACCGGATGCACATGTATCAGGGGGAAACCACTCGAAGCTAGGTTACTCGTTTCAATACAGAGAGGCTCACTATAGACAAACCTGATGAAGAAACCTCGATTAATGCTTTTCGTAAGGGAATCTTTGTAGACTTAGACCTCTACAAAGAATTGACAAAGCACCCGTGCGATACCTATGCTGGGGTTATGCGCAAAGCCGAAGACCAGATGCGTTGGGAAGAAGACTATGCAGCCAGATATTCATACTATGAATTTGATGAGGAGGGCAAAGATAATGGCTCAGGTTCTCGTAAAAGTTCAAAGGAGAAGAACAAAAAGAACTGGAGAGCTGAACCATATCCTACAGCTAACAGGAGTGAACCTAATGATACTCACCAGGTGGAGAAGCCCAAGAAGGACTTACCTCCAACATTTGCACAAAGAGGATTCAAAGTATCTGCAACCCAGCTCGTCAAAGGCCTCTACAAACTCGGGGACGCCGTCAGGTGGCCACCTAAAATGCTGACAAGCTCAGATCAGCGTGACAAAACTAAGTATTGTGATTTCCACGAAGACTATGGTCATCGCACTGAAGATTGCATATCTCTCAGAATACAAATAGCAGAACTCTTAAAAAGAGGGTATCTAACTGATTTACTGAAAAAACCTGATAAAAAGCATCCAGATAATTCTCAGTCAGGTCCCTCGAAACAGCCGCAAACGCCACAATCTGGAATAAAAACCATCAATTTCATTGCAGGAGGATCAGATATTAGTGGTGTAACGTATTCTGCAGCCAAGAGGCACACCAGAGAACTCCCGATGGAGCCTCAGGAGCTCCACTTGGCTGAGGGGGAAACCATACCTGGACCAATAACTTTCTCAGATGAAGAGATAGTACCTGGAATTCATGATGATGCACTGGTCATTACCCTCAAAATAGCTGACTACCAGGTAAAGAGAATCCTGATTGATCCTGGAAGTTCAGTTAATATCTTGTATAAAGACACGGTGAAAGAAATGAACCTAGAGGACGAAATGTCTTATTATCCCACAACCTTAGTGTTTGGGAACGGAGCTGATGACCAATCCAAGGCAATCATTAACCTGACAACCACAGTAGCAGGAATGAATGTGAAGTTCACCTATCACGTCATGAACTGCCCATCTTCATATAACGCCATCTTAGGGAGGCCTTTCATCCACAAAATGAAAGTCGTTTCTTCAACACTGCATCAATGTATTAAGTTTAATACCCCTTGGGGAGTTAAAACAATACATGGTCAGCAACGCAGCTCCCGAGAATGCTATCAGGCTGCCTTGAAGGCAACCACCCAACAACCTGCATAGCAACCACAGAAGTCTCCCCAGGAACACCTTTCCTGGGGGGAACAATTAGAGGACCTCACGCCGGAAGTCCTTGACCCTCATTTTCCTGATCGGCGAGTATTCATAGGGGCAGGTTTAGATCCTGAACTTAAAAAACAAACTCTGACCTTCTTACATCAGCATAAAGATTGTTTTGCATCGACACATTTTGATATGACTGGGATTGATCAAGAGAAGACCTCATTCATCACTGAGAGAGGAACATACTGTTACACAGTAATGCCCTTTGGATTGAAAAATGCAGGAGCAATATACTAGAGATTAGTCAACAAAATGTTTGCAGAGCAACTTGGAAAAACCATGGAAGTTTACATAGATGACATGCTGATTAAATCTTTGGAAGCTGTCAACCATGTTGAACACCTGCAACAAACCTTCACCACCCTGAAAGAGTACAACATGAAGTTGAATCCAGTAGAGTATGGGATCCCCAGCCTCAGATATAAATGGGCTTAGGATGAACTAAACTCTTTGCATCTAAGGTATGAGTTAGACCTGCTTGATGAACGCAGAGAACAAGCTCTAATTCGTATGGCCGCATTCCAACAGCGCAGTTCTAAACAATACAACAAAAATGTCAAAGAGCAGCAATATCAGGTGGGGAAGCTAGTGTTAGAATCTTAAGTTTTGATGAAGACAGATATGAAAGAACAAGCTAAACACTTAGAGAGAATTAGGTTAATATAGAACCCCAAGTAAGAGTACAATCGGATGTGGATTTACTTCCGGATGGACTAGGACTAGCGCTCGCGGATGAACGTCTCATCCCCCAGTGGCAGCAAGTACTTCACTAAGTCATAACTCAGTCTAAGAACATTAGTTGTATAAAACCCTTGAGACTAAGTTAGGATGCAACCGGTTGTGGATTTGCTTCCAATTGCTTAAGTGACTAGCGCTGGCTGTTGATTTGGACAACACTGAGCGTCAGTGAGTACAATATGATCATAACCCAACGTCCAGTGGAAGTGCTTCCGGATGTGGAATTGCTTCCAGATGTAAGAGAACTCCCCTAGACTAAGTGAACTCCCACTGCATGTGAGTATGTGCTATTATTGTTAAGACTAACGTTCAAAGTGCAGTACACTGAGTGATGTTGCTTCCGGATGTGGACTTGCTTCCGCAAGCAATCAGAATGTCAGAACGTTCAGTAATACAGAGCAGTGCAGTGTCAGAGTGCTTTTTGACAGAGCAGAGTTGTCAGAACTACTTTTCAGAGATAAAGTAAAGTCAACCCTGCTGAGCATTAATGAAGCAATTAATGGGCAAACGGTAACTTGGGATAAACGGCCATATTCAAACGGCTAACCCACCTACCAAGAGTGAGAATACTTGAAGACTATTTAAACAAGCTCATCTTCATTTATGAAGATAACTTTGACATCTTGAAGAAAGCTAGAGTGAGAAACTGAGAATATCCTTCAAGCATTCAAAGCTGCCCAGAAAAGCAAGAGAGCATTTAACACATTGAGAGTTCTTTTCATCTACTTATCTTGTACTCTTTGTAGTTAAGTCTCTTCATTTATAAAGAGCATTAATTGTACTTAAGTGTGTAACATTATCCGTTCTTAAAGAGAACTAAGTTTAGAAAATCCTTTATTCGTAAAGGTTGAACCCTTGCAGGTTGTAAGGGGGAGTGAGTCAGTAAGGTTGCAAGTGAACCTGTGTAAAACTTGTGGTTGTAAGGTTGCAAGTGATCCCGGTCTAAAACTTGCGGTTGTAAAGGTTCCAGGTGAACCCGTTTGTAAAACCTGGGAATAGTGGAACTCAACCTGGGTGGTTGAGAACTGGACGTAGGTCAGGTAGACCGAACTAGTATAAAATCTTGTGTTTCATTGTTTTAAGTTTTATTTGGTAGCACAATTCACCCCCCCTCTTGTGCATCCACCTCTTTCAGCTAGTACTAAGAAAAGTATTCCCAAACACCCCAGAGGCCTCAGATGGAAAATTCAGCCCTAATTATGAGGGGCCTTACCTGGTAAAAGAAATGACAGGACCAGGATAATACCAGCTTCAGGATTCTCAAGGGAATATCCTGCCTAGAAGCTGGAATGCTAAATATCTCAAAAGATACTACCCATAAAGGGTAGGAAAGGGCCAAGAGCCCTGACCCTTGATGAGACAAATTCTCATCAGGATAAACAGAGGAAACAACCTTTCCATCTAGTTTCTCAGATTTCTAAACCTTCAAAATTGAGGTTCACCTGGACCGTGAAACCTCACTCAGCATCTCTGTGTGTGCCCTCGTGACGACGAGATCAGCACCTCTGTCGCGGAGTGATTCTCGAGAATTTCCAGATCTCAGATCCCTTTCTTAGAAGGTCCTCCAGAATAAGGGAAAAGTCACAGATTCTCAGGTACTAACTAATCTAAATCAAATTTCTAAGTTCCAAAATAAACCCAGAAAATTCACATTCTTATTTGTGACTTTGCAAAAATCCAGGAAATCACAAAGGTCAAAATGGATAACATTCAGGTCCAGGTTGACTCCAGATTACAAATTCGAAAAAGGTAGAAGCATTTACAAATTCTAATTCTAATTTCAATTCCAATAAATTTCAAATTCTAATTACATATTATGTTTGGTTACTAACCTTTTTAGGGGGAATAAGAATGATGATTCATTCAAAAAAAAAAAAGAATAACATGTATGCTATTCATTTGTTAACCCCCTTTATGTTAGTTACCTTATTACTTACTTTTATTTCGCAGAATTAAAAGCAAAACTGCTCAGAAAGATTTCGAAGGAAATCCCAGATGATAACCAAATCCAGAATTCTATAACAGAAACAGGTAATGAACTATACTTGGAAAGTAAGATTCATTGCTAATGCTAAACACAGAAAGATTCAAAGTTCATTAAACAGAAAGCAAATACAAAGTACTTGCACTGCAATGAGTGCATTTAACAAAACACAAACAAAAGAAATTATAACCAAGTTCAAACACATAATCAGTCCAGAAAGAAAACTAGCTAGATCCTAGATACCAATATCATATTCTATTACATCACTTTAGATCATCTGCTTTCCCAGCCTTTAAGTCAGTAGTGCTCTTTGATGTCTCAGCAGGTAAATTGAGAGGAATTCTAGAAGACACTTCTTCCTCCTCGCCACCTGGCAGCTTAGCAGCTTCTTCTTCTGACTCCTGAGGGAAAGGACCGAACTTCTCTTCATACTCCTTTTTCCAAAGTTCCAAATCCCAGAGGTTAGACTTTCCATCCCTGAACTCTTGAGCTATGGTGATGGTGGCTTTCAAAGCCCACTCTTCAGCAGTGCTCAGCTCCCTAGCTGTGACCTCATTACTAGTTGCAATGGCATCATCCCTTTCAGATTCAGCTTGCTTCAAAGCAGCCGCCAGATTAGCATTCTTCAAAATCAAATCAGCATTCTCTCCAGAAACGGCCTCAACTTCAGTGTAGGCTTTATCCCTTTCTTCGCGCGCTAAGGTGAGATCCTTCTCTGCATTTATTGCCCTCTCAGAAGCCTCTTTACGGAGGACCTCAGATTCATTGAGCATTCGCTCAAGTTCTTCATTTCTCAGAGCGCGGGTCATGGATAAAGTCTTGTACGTTGCTAAATCTTCCTCAGTGGACAGGGTTAGCTGATATAACTAAAAAAAACAACAAAAAATGAGAACCAGATACAAGGCAATCCAGATGGTTCACAATAAAAGGAAAGAGAAACAAATTTACCTTCAGAGCTTCACGAGAACTAACATGCTCAGAACCACCAGATTTCATTGAAACCACAACCTTGCGATCCTGAGGAAAAAAGAGTTTGCTGCACTCCTTGTGAATGGAGTCATACCCAGAATGAACAGAAGTGTTCTTGTCAAATTTCAGAGAAACCACATCAGGGATGGTGGCCTTGGCAACATGATGTACCACAGATGATTCAGCGATTCCTTTCTGCTTAGGCGAGTCAGACAGAAGTGACACCACTTCATGCTCACCAGGTATGACAGGATCATCTCTGATAGTCTCAATGCTAATAGGATCAGAAGTAGCTGATTCAATTTTTGCAGATTTGGTGGGAGATTTATCCTTCAAACCAGATGAAATTCCAGATGCAGCTCTATGCCTTTTCCTATTATAAACAGAACGAGGTGGAGCTTTAGACTTCTTCTCCTTAGCAGGAGTAGGAGCACTTTCTGGTAGTTGCCTAACTCCTACAGAAGGTAATACTAAACTCAGAATTTCCAAATACAAAAATATTCTTATGCAAATGACAAAAATAAGAACTTAACTTACCCAGATTAAAAATGGAGTTGCAGTTCCTCTCTTCAGCATAAAGCTTCATGAAAGCATTAATACGCTGATCAGAGCCTTCCTCCTCCGTATGCCTGAGGTACCTTCCCACCGAATCTGTCAAAATTAAAGTTATACCATCAACAAATGGTAACTAATAAATTATCCAGATTATTCAAATTATTCAAATAAGCAAATATCTTACCCAAGTTTACCCATTGGGTTCTCAGCTTGACACCAGAATCTACCAAAGCAGATTTGTGAACAAACACAAATCTGCCCCTCCATCTCTTTTCTAAGTCAGCAGACATAGTAATCAAAGGATTTAACTTGTCAAGGGCATGCAGGGTATAAAGCCCTGGAGATTTCCTTTGGAAGTTGTAGCACTTCATCAGATCCATGAAAGTGAAACTCAGACCTAACTTCTCACATAATTCCTCAATAGACAGCAGTATTAACCAGCATGAAGGCAAAAGTTGGGAAGGTGCTAAGTCAAATGCTAGGCATAAATTCAGAACCAACTTGGGTAAAGGCACAATTTTTCGCAAAGGAAAGAAATCCACACACAATGTGGCCCAGTTTTCACTATACCAGTCAAGTTGTTCCTCACCGTCTGGGAGCCTAATAGGCAGGTTTATGTCTAAGTTGTTCTGGGTACAAAGTAATGCTAGGTACTCAGCAGTTAAGATTGAGGGATAATCATTGTCCATGATACCTGAGTCCAGCGTGCCTTCCTTCAGAGAATCAGGAATGAGTTTGAAAGTCTTCAAAGCAGTTCCTTCTTTATCCATCGGAGAAGGAGGGATAGTCGCAGATGAGGAAGTAAAAGCCATTTTGCTACGAGTTCGAACCATGGCCAATGGTGAGAAAGAGTATCAACTAAACTGAGGGAAGAAACTCGAAATGAATGCCAGAACCAGAAAAAAATGAAAATCATCTGATAATGTTGATGTTTCGAGAGCCTGAGTAACGAAGATTCGAAATGCCAGAAATGGAAATGGGAAGATGAAGACAAGGAATGACTTGGATCTGACTTAAAAAGGCAGGATTTTTAAACCTAAAAAGAACCTGTCAATCGAATGGCTCAGATGCATTCAAATCAAAATAAGCGCCAAGATCTAACGGTTAGCAAGGCATTGGATGAAACCGCCTTTAACCGCCCAATAACTGCTCGCCCAGACCTGACGTGAGCTTCAAACCACCCCCACAAACCTCACTGAGCTCGCCACGTGGGGGCTGGGGGAGTAAATGTATTTCCCTGGGCTCGCAGGAATCAAATTTGGGCCGGGCCCAAATACCAGAGAAGATGAAACGACTTTAACATACATTTAACTGAATGAAGAAGGTGGAAGTTGGAGGAAAGACACGTGTAGCAGAAAATTCGGAAGGTGGAGGCCTAGATTGACGTTAAGGGATAAGAAGGAAGTAACTGTTCAAGGAATCAGGCGACGATCTCGGCCCGAAGACTCGGGCATGCTGAAGACCTGGCAGCTAAACGGCTCTTCGAGGTGGACACCTGGCATAACGTCAGGGAGAAATAAATGGGACCCCTTAGCCTATATAAGAGAGGTCCAATTAGGGTTTAGGGTACGGAATATCTGAGAGCAAGAACACAATCACTTTTTACTTTCTTGTATTGAGAGATCTCTTGTAACCAGCTATTCATCTTGTATTCTGATTATCAAATTCAATAAAGCTCGCCAGGTTCTATCCATTAATATTCGTTTATGCTTTATGCTTTACTATTCCAGTTCTTATCTCATAATATCTCTATTATTTCTTATTAATTATCATATTTCGTCTTATCTCTGATTTATTCCTACTGTTTCCAATTCATAATCCACGTTTACTATATTTACTTCTTATTACTGTTCATATTACTGAATCCAGCCCACGAGCTTGATTATTCTAGGTCAGGTTTATACCTCGAAATAGATAATCCATATTTTATTCATATATCATGTTAATCAATCGTTATTAGAATCATAGTATGTTTATGTTATTAAAGTTATTTAGATTATACAAAATCTAGGTAACACAATATATATATATATATATATATATATATATATATATATATATATATATATATATATATATATATATATATATATGCCAAACATGTATATATGGAATGAAATTATTTATCTGTTGCGGACATATGGTAGAAGAATTTCTATGCTAACGGATGGTTCCTAAATGTTAGGGATAACTTTTTTAGAAAAATTAAAGAAGTGAAATTATTAAATCATATATATTCCAATTTAGGTTTTTTAGAACTATCCTAAAAAGTCAACTAGTTCAATGGCATGCCACCTCGGACATGGCCCATCACGGGCATATTAGTAATGCCCATATACCATATTGCATATATATATGGGTATAGGCATGGGCATAGCCATACATGCATGCCATAACCGTGTATGTATACCCATTTAAGCATATTTGTATACATAGAAAACCTTACCTTGAATCTATTCTCATTACAGAAAACCTTAAATGCCTATAAAAAAAACTAATGTGGAGCGGGATTACAAATTTTAGCTGGAGATGGTGGCATCACGTGAAAAATACATTGGGTGTTATTTTAGTTCGTTAGTTCTTTAATTTGCAGTTGTAATTCAGATCTATAAAAAATATATGATTATAAAAAAAAGGTGGAATAGTGATTTTTTTAGCAAAACATGATTATTAAAAGAATCAAATTTCAGTGTAACCATGTTATACATGCTTATATGGATATAATTAAACTAAAATAATTATTCCATATGATTCATCCCTTTGTCGCGACTCGCGTGCATTGAAATGTTTTGCTGTGTTTTATTTTTTATTTTAGATGTTAGGTGTTGCAAGTTGGAACTTATCAGTGCATATGCATGAACGTTTTTTTCATTTAAAGGTGTAAACTACGTACTGTACTGAGTTGAGGGCAAAGTTCAAAAATCTGACCCAGCCCACCGGTTGAACTAGAAACCCGTTAGGAATAGGATGGGCAGATTATTGACCTATCACATTATGGGTTGACCCTCCCGGGTTGCTAAGAAACCCCAACGATATGGGTTGGCCGGGCTTTAAAGAACCACCACATTTTGGAAGAGATTAAAATAATAAAAAAAAAAATCTCATAATTTACTTCACAGCTGAGCTTCACCTCTCAAATGGCCACCGAAGTAGCTAGAAGGGAGAGGCGATGGCAGATAGTGAGAGGAAACAACAACCAAGAGAGTGGCGATATGATGCCAAAGAAGTAGAAGATGGCAAAGTGTGGTGCGGAGGGAAGGCCATGAGAGAGTAGCTAGTGATGAAGGTTGAAGGGGCAAATGAGAGAGATGAGCTGAAGACTAGTGATAAAGGCTAAAAATGTGATTGTTTTCATCTTATCTTCAGCTTATTTGGATATGAATTTTATAGATTAGCTTATATGGGGCAAAAAGCGGAAAAAAAAGCTCTTTTAGAAAATAAATTCTAGAGAATAACTTCTAGGTTTTCTACTGTAAACAAATTTTTTTAGTTAAAAAAGCTTATCTGAAAAAGTTTTGAGTGTTTATCTGACTTAGGTGAAACTTAGGTTTTGGTAATTCAAAAAACCAGTTTCAAAACCTAGATTCAGACCCCAAACCTAGGTTTTGGATAGACTCCTATTCATAAATTAAATTTTGTTTGTTGAAATTTGGGCCCTTCATTATTATAATGAAAAATTCAAGGATGCAAACAATTTAAAAACATATTAATCAATAAATTGAAACCATATAATATTTATGAATTCAAACATTTAGTTCAGAGATAAAAAATAATGGAATAAAAAAATTGGTAGTTAAATTTAACTATTCACAATTAAATTACGTGGGTGTGTTATGTTTTCATTATTAAACTATATTATTTAAATACGTCTAGTTTAACCTTAGGTCAGCCCTTAGTTGAATAATCGAACTCCTAACTCCATTTTTTGGTTGAGTCGACGTAGAATTCGAGTTTTTGAACCTTTGTTTAAGTTTTGGTAAAAAAAAAACCCTTGTTTGTGGTTAAATATAGAAAAAAACCACTCCTATTTATCGGAAATACTTGTATGTTACTTAATTGAGTTAAGATAATTTTTAATTTTTGTTGTATTTATTTGATAATATATTCATATATAAATTGAATATTGAGTCATTATTGACTCAGCTTCTTCACTAGTCTTTCACACTGATGAAAAAAGGTTAACATGTTGTTTGGATCCTACTCCTACACTAATCCATCATGTATTGATTCGGGGTTCGCCAAAGGTTCCAATTGAATTACGGGGAGGCTAGTATTTTTTTTTTGGCCAATGGGGAGACTAGTATTAATAATTAAAGGGTGCAACATTCAATGTCATTAACATGCACCACAAAAGATGAGCCAACCACATTGAAAAAACGAAATGTTGATCAACGTACGAAGAGTCACCAAGGCCTATAGGTTACATATTTATCTTTCAATTTAAATTTTCAAATAATAGAGCAATTGTCAAAAAAAAAATATGAAGAGACTTTACAAGTTCCCAACTTAAAAGCATCTATCTATATATATTTTTGAAAACACATCTATCTATCTATCTATCTAATATCTATCTAATTCTATCTATCTAATATCTATCTATCTATCTAATACTATCTATATAAATCTCCTACTTGAGCCACTTTATGTTCACACTTCCAACAAGTTTTACATGTGGTTTACCCTAAGTTAAGCGTATAAAAAATGTAAACATCAATCTAAGAGTATTGATGCATGCGTTCACACTGTTGGAATTCAAAAGAGCTGCAGTTAATAAGCGATCATCTTTCCCAGGCCCTCTTCGTGTTTCCCCACCTACTTGAAAGAGTTAAATGCAGATCCTCACCTACTAGGCTACTAGTACTACCAATCCTAATCCTAATTTTTTTTTAATAGTTCTCTTTTCTCCATCTTCATCTTCTTCTTCTTCTGACCTCTCCTCTCCTCCATCTCTATCATCATTGTAAATCCTTTCACCACAGGTTTCTTTTTCTTGATCAATAACGTGACAAATATTTGTCTCTATTCTGTTAGCACTGGATTTTAAGATTTCATATGTCTCTATTTTCTTGATCAATAACGTGAAAAATATTTGTCTCTATTTTGTTAGCACTGGATTTTAAGATTTCATATGTCTCTATTTTCTTGATCAATAAGGTGAAAAATATTTGTCTCTATTATGTTAGCACTGGATTTAAAGATTTCATATGTCTCTATTTTCTTGATCAATAACGTGAAAAATATTTGTTCTCTCTTGGGTCTATATCAAAAGATAGAAATTAAGTCTGCTTTCTCGCCTCACTAAACTTTTATTTTCTCTTTCAACAACTTTATGTTACCTGTTTCTTCTTAGTGTATTACATATAATTTTCTGTTCACAATAATTTACTTTTTTGAATCTTTATTTACGTTTGATCAATGTTGGGATAATTCTCATATGGTTAGATCAATATTGAAAAGGTTAAATGAACTTATCTATTTATTTCAATTTTATTTATAACAACTATTTGTCTGAGATCTAAAATACTACCTGCAGACTTCGAGGGGCAACGATTTGAAGTGAAGGTCACTGGTAGAGAGGTTTTTAGAAGAGTGGTATTGTTCTATCATAGTTATATGGGCAAATTATTGATATATTTTACATAGAGAATGAATCTAAATTCTTCCTGTAAGTTATTGTTTGATTAGTTTCTGGCTCTTAATCTATGCATACTTGATTCATGGACAATTTTAAGCCAAATAATATGTTGGTAAAATTCAAACAGTAATCATATATCTTACTAGCAGCAGGTAAGCAATTTCCCTGAGGTCATTACAAACAAAAATCTCTTACTAACTACTGTTTACGACTGCAGTCGTAGAGATTCATACTGGGTAGACTATCGATATGGAAAAATTGAAGAGAATGAATTGATCTATTCAAGAGACGTGAAGCCTCTTATCTCTTCAGTTTTTGAAGGCAATGGAAATCTCATTTGATCCAGGTTTAACTCTTTTAATTCATCCTTGATTTTCTCCTGAACAAATCATGATTGTTAGTTTAGTTCAATTCTTTGTGTATGCGCGTTTACTAACAACAAATAGTTAAAATAGTTAATAAATTATCTGTTTCATTTTCAAATAAAACAGGGTTTGAATTTTGGTTGTAAATAAATTGTAATGTAGAATTATCCCTTTGTGGTTTTGAGGGAGATTATAATACCTTACTCTTTTAAAATAAGATTATCTATTTCATGTTCAGCTTATATTTCCCCATCTAAAGACTGTTTTGGGTCTGTAAAATGGAAAAAATGCAATCATCCACCACGCTGTGAAATCCAATATACTTTGAAATCAATGGTTGCCACTAAATCATTTGGTTTTGTGAGTTTGAATTACTTGGCATATTCGTAGATATGCTAATTTATTTATACCCCTCTTATAAGGAAATTGCGTCTTTATATAGCGTGAGTTTGTGAGTTTTGTGAGTTTGAATTACTTGACATGTGATATTTCTTCAAAAATAAAAATATCTCCCATGCAAATAAATGGGAAAATCATATTAAAGGATTTAATTAGGAATATTTATATAGCGTGAGATCATAGAAATTGAAATTATTCAGAAAAATAAACTAAAAAAAAGTAGTCCAAATGAACTTTTGGATGTGAAGGTGTCGGGGTGAAAATTTTTTGAAGGGGGTTGGAGATAGAGTTTCTATTTTTTTTGTTTTATTATACATGGGTAAGTTTGATTCTTCACCAAGTTAAAAATGTTATATGTAATCTAAAGTGAAATTATCTGGAAATATTAACTAAAAAAATGTAGTCCAAATAAACTTTTAGATTGGGGAGAAGTTTGGGGGAGTTTTTTTTTGGAGGGGTTTGGACGGGGAGGTTGGGGATGAAATTTAATTTTTCCTATATTTTATAAGTAGGCGAGTTTGATTTTCGGCCAAGTCAATTATATTACATAGAAGATATATTAGTAGTAATTAAAAATGTAGTGTTAGAGTATGAATTTACGCACTAATGGTTGGCTAACAAATTAAATATCATTTTAGGCATTCTAAGAAGATATATGAGATAGTTGTGAAACATTTTTAAGGGTTATCTATATAATAACAATATGGGGATCTATGAGAATTAATGTTACCCGTTAATGTATAATATAAATTAATTCACAAATTAACACAATTGAATACTAACGAAAAATATTATTGTCCTATCAATAATGTACTCACATTTCCCAAGTAAATGTACACCAATTTGATACTTTTTTTTTCATCATTTTCAATCATTTTACAAAAGTTTTGAATATTTGTACCTAAACTATTTTCTTACCCTCATTCACTTGAAACATCCAAATACCTTCATATTAAACGGGTGAATTTGATTGTTATTCAAGCTAAAAATATTACATGTGATCTAAATTTATATTTTTTAAAAACAATTCCTTATATTGGTAATGGACCTCTTCAAGTGCTCATTGGTCTACGGTTCTTTCTGACACATTGTTACGAAGGAAACAAATAATGATTGAGAATCCTAGAGCATTCAAGATAAGTGACTATACATGGCATCGGAGAGGATAAGAGGATGAAGTTGAATGTAATGATTTCAAAATCTAAGAGTGAAGTATTCTTTGCATCAATTCTCCGCCTAGCACAAGGTATCCCCATAATGTCATGCACAATTACATTCGTTATTTCCATAGGCCAGTCTCTTACACACAAAACTCTTGTGGGGGAATTGAAGGCACCCATTAATTCCGCAAAATATTCCCTGGAAATTGATAGACTTGCACTAACTTTGCAAAGCCAATCTTTTCTAACCTTTGTATCAATAGCTTACTCGTTCTGACATGTTCTGATACTTTCATTAACTGATTTGGGGCACACCTCGTGTGAAAGGGTACCTTGTACATCTCACCTTCATTTACGTGCTTGGAATCAATCCTTAATTTTCTTGCCTCTTCCGTGTATGACTCTTGTTCTTTCGCAGATAGGTTTCCCCAAGCAGTTTTAATTTGCTCATTGGGTTTGCCAAACTGTTTTGTCACGTTTTCCATACAATATTTCCTTGTAAAAAGTGAGTATACACTCATTTTTGTTTGTGTTTTGCCCTTCTGAGACTTCATCTTGTAGTAACCTGAAAAACAGAACACCCAAATTGTAACCAACTACATAGAGCATACCCGAGAAACAGTTGCACACTCAATTTATTAACACTAAACGATTTATTTTTTGTCAGTGTTAATAAATTGTGTGCGCAACTGTTTCTAAAGTATGCTCTATGTAGTTGGTTACAATTTGGGTGGTGTTCTATTTTTCAATTTTACTCTGGAAATACATATATATGTATTAAATCTCATCAAGTATGTAGTTTATTATTTCAATTTGTGTGTTTTCATTTAAAAATGCGTCGTTGCTTTTGAATGCTCAAAGATGGCTGGAAACATTCAAAAACTTGAATGATGAGGAGGTTAAATTCTTTTCTAGCGAGATATGGCACTATAACTTTTCAGGTCTATTAAACATGTATTTATAGTCATCTTTTTTTTTCTTTTTTCAGGTGTTGGATTTCCATGTAGTAAATATTAAAGAATCATAAAATATAGAAGAAAATAAATGTAAAATGACTTACCAAAAGAGAAAACACACAACCCCTTAAATTATTTTTGCATCCCTTTTGCAGTCAGCCAAGGTACGTTGGATATTGGTCCAACACACCGCAGCCCACGCATACGATTTCAATTTCTCAATGTCACTGACTGCATGGACCAAGTTTGATCGAATATCAGTTTGCCCAGAACTTTGGTGTATAAAACAATGTAGAACAAGAAGGGCCGCTGCTCGAGCTAACCTCTTAATTTCGTCATCATCCTTTTCATCCGTGACACTATTCAAAAACTCAATCACCTTCTTTGATTTAATAACCTTAAATCCTTGAGAATTTTTTTCGTAATCGACTCCTATAAGCTCCTTAACATTTGTAGGAGGCCTATTAAATAGTTTATTGTCAGCCAAAAATGGTTCACCGTCAATTGGTAAACCAGTTATTAAATAAATATCCTCTAATCCAAAATATAACTTATGTCGGCCAAAGATGAAAAGGCCGCTATCAACATCATATAGCTCCACCAATAAGTTCAACAAGATTGTAACATCTAAAACTCTTGCTGTGTTGGCATCATAAAAGTACTCAAATCCACTGCCTATCAATTTGCTTCTAACTTTGTTAAAGATTTTGATATCTTTCAATGTCAATACCTTTTCACAATTGGTTATTGATGTATTCGTTATCAACTGAGGATCAATTTCTCGCAACTGATTTTCCATCTACAAGCGATAAAAAGGATTAAAAAAAGATGAATAAAAAACATGCCTATAATAGTGATTGTTAGCACATCGAAGAGTACCTAATAGTGAGAAGGAATTGATTTTCGGGTTTCAATTCATGGCTGCATATTAGGTACTCTTCAATGTGCTAACAATCACTATTATATGCATGTTTTTTATTCATATTTTTTAATCCTTTTTATCATTTGTAGATGGAAAATCAGTGGCGAGAAATTGATCCTCAGTCGATAACGAATACATCAATAATCAATTGTGAATATGTATTGACATTGAAAGATATCAAAATCTATAACAAAGTTAGAAGAAAATTGATAGGCAGTGGATTTGAGTACTTTTATGATGCCAACACAGCAAGAGTTTTGCATGTTACAATCTTGATGAACTTATTGGTGGAGCTATATGATGTTGATAGCAACCTTTTCATCTTTGGCCGACATAAGTTATATTTTGGATTGGAGGATATTTATTTAATAACTGGTTTACCAATTGACGGTGAACCATTTTTGGCTGACAATAAACTATTTAATAAGCGTCCTACAAATGTTAACGAGCTTATAGGGGTCGATTACGAAAAAAATTCTAAAGGATTTATGGTTATTAAATCAAAGAAGGTTATTGAGCTTTTGAATAGTGTCACGGATGAAAAGGATGATGACGAAATTAAGAGGGGAGCTCGAGCAGCGGCCCTTCTTGTTCTATATTGTTTTGTACACCAAAGTTCTGGGCAAACTGATATTCGATCAAACTTGGTCCATGCCGTCAGTGACATGAGAAATTGAAATCGTATGCGTGGGGTGCGGCGTGTTGGACCAATATCCACCGTACCTTGGCTGACTGCAAAAGGAATGCAAAAAAAAATTTAAGGGGTTGTGTTTTCTCTTTTGGTAAGTCATTTTCATTTATTTTCTTCTATATTTAATTATTCTTTAATATTTACTAAATGGAATTCCAACACCTGAAAAAAGAAAAAAAAGGTGACTATAAATACATCTTTAATAGACCAGAAAAGTTATAGTGGCATATCTTGCTAGAAAAGAATCTAACCTCCTCATCATTCAAGTTTTTGAATGTTTCCAACAATCTTTGAGCATTCAAAAGCAACGCCGCATTTTTAAAGGAAAACACACAAATTGAAATAATAAACTACATACTTGATGAGATTTAATATATATGTATTTCCAGAGTAAAATTGAAAAATAGAACACCACCCAAATTGTAACCAACTACATAGAGCATACTTGAGAAACAGTTGTGCACACAATTTATTAACACTAACAAAAAATAAATTGTTTGGTGTTCATAAATTGTGTGTGCAACTGTTTCTCGGGTATGCTCTATGTAGGTGGTTACAATTTGGGTGTTCTGTTTTTCAGGTTACTACAAGATGAAGTCTCAGAAGGGCAATACACAAACAAAAATGAGTGTATACTCACTTTTTACAAGGAAATATTGTATGAAAAACGTGGCAAATAAGTTTGGCAAACCCAATGAGCAAATTAAAACTGCTTGGGGAAACCTATCTGCGAAAGAACAAGAGTCATACACGGATGAGACAAGAAAATTAAGGATTGATTCCAAGCACGTAAATGAAGGTGAGAAGTACAAGGTACCCTTTCACACGAGGTGTGCCCCAAATCAGTTAATGAAAGTATGCACCACATATCATCACATCCAGCCACATTTTCCTGCACCTTTTCCTCTATCTTTGGACCTACACAGTTTTTCCACTTCTTCATTGATATATAAGAAGCACGCATCTTCCTAGCAACCTTCTCTCGGTGCTCATGAATAAGTTGGCTGACCCCATGCAATCTCTCCGTACGCATCCAAGCATTAAATGATTCAGATATATTAGTAGTTATGTTGTCCCACCGTTTGTATGGGAACTTACTATAAGCCCACCTTTCAACATCCCCTTAGTTGTTAATCCAATCACATAACTCTGCATTGTATCTGTGCATCTCTGTCATTGCGCATTAAATTTGAAATCAAGCCTTGCATAAGCTACTCTGTCTAAAAGAGTAAGCCCATCCACCTTTGACGAACTTTCTGTCCTTCTTTGACCTCTATTAATTTTCAGTAGCTCCTTACTAAAATTCTCCTTGATGTGCCTATAACAGAATGCATGTCTCTCCCTGCCAAATGTTGCTTGGACAGCTGCTATGATGGATTGATGTCGGTCTGACACAATAATCACTTGGAGTGACCCGACAATCTTCTTGATCATCTCCATAAACCAAGTCCAATCATCATTCTTCTCCCCTTTAACAATTGCTAAGGCCACAGGCAATGCCCGATTATCTGCATCGTATGTAGAGGCTGCTAGCAAGGTTCCTTTATATGGGCCGCTTAAGTGAATTCCATCAACATATAGAATAGGTCTTGCATCAGCCAAGAATCCCTGGATACATGGACCATACGCAAAAAACACACGTGCAAACCTTACCCCATCACCAACATATTCTGCCACAGTCTTTGGGTCTGTTTCCTTCAACCTACGACAAATCCATTGAATCGACTTGTATGAATTTTCAGGCTTCCCATGTAATTCCTCCATTGCCTTTTCCTTCCCTCTATAAGCCTGCTTATAAGTCAGAGTCACACCAAATTCTCTTTCGACTGTCTTCATTATTTGCGAAGCTCGCATGTCTGTGTTGTCCCTTAATTCAATTTTTATAAGGGATGCTATCATACTTGCTCTACCCCCATGAGACACTTTTAGATTATTTTGGGCATTGTGAATATGCCCTTTCATAAACTTGGTAACACGTAACATAGGACCAGCCCCCACAGCAACTGCACACAGCTTCCTAGGGCACCCTTCAACTTTACAATCCACAGATATCCTCTCCTTGTTGTTTCTCAGAAAGATGGGTTGAAACTTGTGAGCAATGCCAAACTTATACACTGATTGCCTAACCTCATTGGCATCTTCAAAATGTTGACCTACACCAACGAATAGTGCATGCCATTTTACATAGCTCTTGTCAAGCATGTCACTTTCATCATTTGCTATCCAACTACTTATCATTGCATTTCTGTCTGATGACCCCTCCTGCCCAAATAATTCATCTCCAATATCAGTGGAGCATTGACACTATATTTTCTATGCATTTGAGCTGATAGAAATTGGAGAAAGGCTTTGTGTAATGAATGAAAAAGATACAAATTTCGGGTTTTTATTTGTTTTGTTTGTCTTAGGGGTGTTTCTGTGTCCCAAATTTGATGTCAAAGTAAACAACTACACGTTGAAGATTATGGTCTTGACGGAAAATTCTTTTGCCACCTTTGATTGGTCATCTCTTGTCTTAGATGTACTTAGCAATGTAGTAGACAAGTTTCAGAAGGAGATGCAGAAAGGCAAAGGTGATAAAAGACCAAATGTGGAGGGTTGTTTGTACCTACTTATGGTAAGTGTATATTGCCAATGACAAGCTTATAAATTAATTTGCAAATATGCAAATGTTGTAGAATAATTTGGAGGTATTCTTCTCTCTGACATGCTGGTAAATTAATTTGCAGATTTGTGGCGCTTTTGCGGATTCTCTAGCCTTTTGGACAAAAAATACGGTCCATGATATGGTAATGCTAGAGAAGCATAATAGCAAGAGCTTATTACATGAAAAAAGGGACAAAGACCATGTCAAGAGTGGAGCAGATTATGATGGTGTAAGTGAAACAACTTTAAGCTTGTTTAGTTTTGTTTTAAAGTATTCAAATATAAATGCATGACTAAAAATACTCTTACAAAACTTACCTGCTTCTTACTCCCTCCGGTCCTAAATATAAGACCTAATTGACTTTTTTAGAAAATCCTATAAAAAAGCAAAATAAGTTATTTATAAATTGATTTACCTAATTTTTTCTCTTAAACTAGTTTATTATACGTATAAACTAATGTATAATCTAAAAATATATCAAATATGTCATGATTTAATAGCCTATTTCACAATCTTAACCTCTAAAAAAAGTCAATTAGATCTTATATTTAATACCGGAGGTAGTAACAATTATGATTTTTGTGTCTTTTTCTCTCATTTTTATTGTAGTATTCATTTTATAATAGTATATTCATATATATAATTTGAATATTGAGAATTGACTCACAGCTTCTTCACTAGTCTTCTTCACTCTCCACAGTAAAAAAGAAGCTTTGTGAGACCAAAAATGGCGGCGATATCAATACTAGACCACGAGCTTCCATACGACACACACAATCTCTACGACGTCACCTTCTACACTCACAACATCCACACCCTCCTCACTTCCTCTCCCTCCATGGTCGATTCCTGGCTCGCCGAAACCCTAAATCCCCAAACTCAAAATCAGCCTCAAATTTTCGGCCTCGACATCGAATGGCGCCCAAATTTCCACAAAAACATGGACAATCCCGTCGCAATTGTTCAAATCTGCGCCCAAAATCGGTGCCTGATTTTCCAAATCCTTCACAGCCCAGAAATCCCCAAAAAATTGGTCCATTTTTTGGGGAACAAGGAGGTTACGTTTTTGGGGGTTGGGATTGAGGAGGATGTGGAGAAATTGATATGTGATTATGATTTGTGTGTGAAAAAGTTTGTTGATTTGAGGGATTTGGCGGCGGAGAAGATGGGAGATAGGGAGGTGAGGAAATTGGGGATTAAGGGTTTGGCTTTGAGGGTTCTTGGGAAGGAGATTGAGAAGCCTAAGAGTGTTAGTAAAAGCAGGTGGGATAATTTGTGGCTTACTTCTGAGCAGGTTAAGTATGCTTGTGTTGATGCTTTTGTTTCTTTTGAAGTTGCTAGGCGTTTGTATGCTGGTGAATTTTAGTGTTTGTTTGTGTATGGATTTTGAATTTGGGAGTGGTAATTGTGGATTGTGGAGTGGTTTGTGGGTTTGGATTTGATGAATGCAACTTCTTTATGGTTTGAGTTGTTCTATCTACGTTTTATGAATTACTATTTTGCCAATGTGATCTCCTTGATAATGATAATGATAATGATTGTAGTAGACTAGTAGTGTTGTAAAAGCTAGACAGAGAGTCGGGTCAGACAAGCCTTCAGGTCATGGTTAAATAGGGTCGGATTGCTTAGTTTGATGGTTGGACTGCGGTTAAACTAATAACTGTTGAGTCGAAATATGAAGCGGTCGAATGTTAGACTAGTCAGATTGTTCGGTCTTTACAACACTTTATGATTGTTTATTGAGAAAATTCATTGGATGTGATTTACCCAAAATTTTTAGATTATTGAGTAATGTAATGCAAATGTTACTTGTTTACAAGTTTATTACTTGATCTGAAAAATAATAAAGTTTACTAATCCATGTGGTTTAATTATGGGATGTTAGTTATCTATGTTGGATAGCATGTTTTTTTTAATACAACCCAACCATTACTCTTTTGTGTATCTCTTGCTTGATTATATTTGGAGGAAAATAATAAAGATAATTTGAGAAAACTTCACAAAAATGAAAATAAGCTCTTGTGCATAGGAATGAGAATACATGTTTCTCCCGGCTTGCTAATTTGTAAGGTTGACTTAGATAACGTGATAAATTTGCGATTGAATAATTTATAACTTTTCACGAATTTTGCTATCATCCTTACGAGACAATGAAGTCTTATATTTTGTCTTTCTAACAAGGTTAAATACTACTATTGAACTCATGTCAGATAGACTAAATGATTAAGATGTGCTGCCAGAGGATAAATATTAAAAGCCTATTTTTATGGGGTAATTCAAGTTCAAAATCATTTTAACTAGTTAAAGACGAAGATTAACTATTAGAGTATCAACATTTACTATTCAAAATTCTTTTTCTGAGATTTTAAAATTCAACTGTCATTTATCTAAAATTTCCCTTTCTTTTTAGACCTGATATCAATGGAGGATCCATTGACAAAAGACCAAATCCCATTGACATTAAGCAAGTCTTGGTGGAGAACCATTATTCACCGTCGACCTAAGGCCACTATTGATTTGGCCTACATCAATGCTTTAATTAAGTGCCTCTACTTTTCAAAGTTGCCTGTGAGGGCAAACTACAACATACACACGGCTCAAATTGTATGAAGCAAAAGAACGGTCCAGAGCTGATCGAGATCTATAACAACTTTTAAAACTCCAATTTAATTTTTCTTGACAAAATAACCTTATCTAAGGGCCTGTTTGGTTGGACGGAAAGTGGATGATAGAAATGAAAATGGAAATAGAAATGGAAATGAAAATAAGTGTAAGAGGGAAAAATGGAAAGTAGAGGTAAATTATGTAATGATGAGAAAGTAAAATTGAGGGGTCAGTAAAAATGAAAGATGGAGAGAGAAAACTTGTGGGCCCGAGATATATGGAAATTACTTTTTCAATTCCATTACTCAATTCCTTCACAACTTTCCTGGAAAGCAAACAGGTACGTTTGGTTGCCATAAAGTAGGGAAAGTGGCTTGAAAATAAATTAGAAAGTTAAGGGTAATATGGTCATTTACATATGTTCCGGGCCCACAAGTTCTCTCTCTCTCTCTCTCCATCTCACGCTTTTTCTGGGGTCCACAAACTTTACTTTCTCATCATTACCTCTACTTTCCATTTCTTACCCTTTCAATTTTTAATTCTTTACTTTATTTCTTGCAACCAAACATACTCTAAAAGAAATAACCTGCATCTACCAGCTAGGGGTGCAAAAATAACGGACATGACCGGACCACCTATATGCCCTGGTCATGTCCTAAATAATTGTCGGGCCAGAATTTTCGGCCCGAGACCCGGTCATGTCCCGTTTGGCCCGACACCGAGATCAGGCCGGACATGACCACCGGGCCACATGACGGACCATGTTGGTCCCAAATGTTTTTTTTGTACAATTAAATAAAAAACTTTCACTTTTCAACCATTAAATAGATTGATGTATTATGTAGGAAAAATAAAAAATTGTAATCAAATATTTTTAAATTAAATAAGTAATTAATTAATTATGAAATAGTTTGATAATTGTGTTAATTAATCAAAATATTTTTACTAAAAATAATAAAATTATCGGGCCGGGCCGTCCTGTTGGTCATGGAGCATATGCCCTGGTCCTGTCCTACCCGATAGTCGGGTCAGTCATGTCCTAATCGGGCTGGTCTCGGGCCACTTCGTGACAGACCATTTTTGGCATAGGATCGGATCGGGTCATGAAGGGTCAATCGGGCCGCCGGGCTTTTGTGCAGCCCTACTACCAGCATATGGAGGATGCTTATCTAAAAGAAATAGCCAAGTTATTTTTTCTTATATTAAACCCATTGATGCTCATCAAAGATGATGATGGTGGAAATAATTAAATAAAAGTATATGATCATTATGTTTGGACACTGTTATATAATTTTAGCTAACATCCTTTATTTAATTTTAAATTATATAAATAAGTCCGGTATTCATGACTTTAGGGAATGTACTGTATATAAAAAATAGGATATATATTTTCTATAAAACATCATATGTACATCCTTAATTCCCTCATTTCTAATCCAATATAATTATCGTAATAGATATAAATAAAGAATTAAAGGGAGAAGAGAAAATATTATAAAAGCAATATAAAATACTCAATTTGGTCCTAATTATAAGTACACTTTAATTTTCTTAAAAATTTTAGGATGCAAATATTATAAAAGCAATATAAAGAATTAATATCTTTTTCTACTTTGTAAAATTAATCACTTAAAATTATCTATAATTATGTTTTTTAGCAAAAATAATTTATTCGACTTATGATCTAACTTATAATATGATTTCTCGTAACTTATAATATGTCCAATTTACTTATTTTAACTCCCCGAAAAAAATTCATTTGTTGAATATAAAAGCAAAATTCAATGGAGCATTTTTAAAGCAAAATAATAATGGAAAATAAGGCCTTTAAACATTACAGAGAACCAACAAAAAAAGAAATCACTCAATCTTCTTCACTCTCTTGTCTACTTTCTCAACAAATCTCAATTCCAACTTAATAATAATAATAACAGACAAAAAAAGAAGTTACTCAATCTTCTTCACTCTCTTGTCTACTATCTCAACAAATCTAAATTCCAATTTAATAATAATAATAATAATAATAATAATAATAATAATAATAATAATAACAACAACAACAACATACAGTGGTCATTAACAACTTCTTAACATCTCTAAGTGTTGTAAAAACCGGACCGGACGGTCGGACCAATCCAACCATCGATCGCTATATATTTTGACTCTTTGACCATCGGTTCGACCGTGTTGAACCATGACCTGAAGACCCGTCTAGCTCACCTAATTCGGCTTTTATAACATTTTAAAATTTTAAAATTTAAAATTAAGTCTATGATTTAGCACCTAGTTGGAATGGTATATATATATACATACAGACTAACTTCGGTATTAAATATAAGACCTAGTTGACTTTTTTGGAGAATTCTAAGAAAGTAAAATAAGTCACTTGTAAATTGATTCACCTAAGTTTATTCCCCTAAACTAGTTTTTCCCCTAACCTTGCGTATGTTGGTGTGGGTGGCGCTTGCGCCGTACTGAGGGGTCCTTGTGGGATCTCTTAGTCCCACATCGACCAGGAATATGTGTGTGTGTGAGTATATAA
This sequence comes from Mimosa pudica, assembly GCA_029929735.1. Lineage (NCBI taxonomy): Eukaryota > Viridiplantae > Streptophyta > Magnoliopsida > Fabales > Fabaceae > Mimosa > Mimosa pudica. The sequence goes on from JAKELP010000045.1 coordinate 1,269,490, forward strand.
GTAGGACATTCGCACTTCAGCTTGTCAACCGAGTTAGTTGGTTTTGCTGTTGTGTTTGGTCCGAAAATGTGTTCAAAAAAAACCTATAAACTAATAATTAATCTAAAATAATATCAAATATGTCATAGCTAACTAACCTATTTTGCTTCATTAACTTCTAAAAAAAAAGTCAATTAATCTTATATTTAGAACCGGAGTGTGTGTGTATATATATAATAATCAATCCCAAGATGTGCCACCTCTTTGATGTTCACTTTTTGACCTGGACTGTCTCTTGTGTATTTTGTGCACCACATTGAGTACTCTGAATTTGATCATCTTCTTGGACGCCATGGTTGCCGATAGCAACTCTAAATCTGATATCTCTTTTGCTGGAATTTTTGCAGCCAGTGCTTTCTCTGCATGTTTTGCTGAGGTACTCACTTCAATTCTCCATTTTACTTCTTCATTTTTTTTTTATTTTGGCTGTAAAGGTTTAAACTTTTTATCTGGGTGCTCATTTTTTGTGCCAGCTTTTTGTGTTCTTTTGTTATTTGTTGCCCTATTCATTGTAGAAGGCAAATTATGGATGTGGATCTAATGTGAAATATTATTTCTTGGTTGATCAAAATTAATTTTCCCATTCATGAGCTGAATTTGCATAAAAGAAAAAAAATATATGTTGGTCTATAAATGAAAAACAAGAAAGTGTATTGACTAGTCTGATTTGATTGTTAGCGTTTAGTTTTGAATATAGGTGGATTCTTTGCATGTTGGTACAAATTGATTGGAAATCATATTTGTGGGTGTTGACTATACATAAGAAATGCAAAGGTCTGGTTGTGTATTTTTGAACTTGGGCAAATTTGAAAGTTTAGTTGCTAATAGTTAAATTGTGCCACAGAGACCTGTAGCTATTGCAGTATGTAGTTTTAAATTGCTTATTTTCTTTCATGTATTCAGTTGACATATTAGATTGCTATGATAATGACTCTATTGTGGTTCTTGTTAAAGCTCAAAAGCTCAAATTTTTAATCAAATTCTATAATTTTGCGTAGATATGCACAATCCCTTTGGACACTGCGAAAGTGAGGCTCCAGATCCAAAAACAAGGAGTAGCTGGTGAAGCAGCCGCCTTACCGAAATATAGGGGTTTGCTGGGTACAGTTGGTACCATTGCCAGGGAAGAGGGTCTTTCTGCTCTCTGGAAGGGCATTGTACCGGGACTACATCGTCAATGTTTGTACGGGGGTCTAAGAATTGGGTTATATGAGCCTGTGAGTTTGAAATTTAGTCACATAAACTTGTTGAGTTCTTTTAGTTAATGTGTAATGTTTGTTTTTGTGGGCCAATTAAATTATATGGTTTCTTCCATAGGTCAAGAATTTGTATGTTGGAAAGGATTATGTTGGAGATGTTCCCCTTTCAAAGAAAATTCTTGCTGCTCTTACTACTGGTGAGTTCAGGACTCAGTGTTTTGGGAATATTTCATCTATTTGCTATTATATAAGCATACTATTGGCCCTTTTAGCAGGAACTAATGTTATTCCTATCTAAATGCACAATGGAAATTTCTGTAACTGTGATCTCCGCTGATTTTCACTTGTCTCGTTGACAGGTGCTGTGGCAATTGCGGTGGCAAATCCAACTGACCTTGTAAAAGTAAGACTTCAAGCTGAAGGAAAATTACCTCCTGGTGTGCCCAGACGGTACTCTGGATCATTAAATGCATATTCCACAATTTTGAGACAGGTCTGTGAATATAATCTACATAAAGGAGAATTATGAATAGATTTTTTTGGTCTATCAACATATATCATCTCTCGTGTATTGAACTTGCAGGAAGGAGTTGGGGCTCTTTGGACTGGAATTGGCCCCAACATTGCAAGAAATGCTATCATTAACGCTGCAGAACTAGCTAGCTATGATCAAGTGAAACAGGTAATGCACATGGTGGATGGTTTTGTTATCCCGATGTTATGCCCATTTAACGATTTTCTGTATCTGATAAATTCACTTTGTTGCAGACCATTTTGAAACTTCCAGGCTTCACTGACAACGTTGTAACACATCTACTTTCTGGTCTAGGGGCGGGGTTCTTTGCTGTCTGCATTGGCTCCCCAGTTGATGTGGTAACTACATGTCATCAACATGAGAATATAGATATTCAAATATTTAATTATTTAGCATCAACTTGCTTCTGCTTACACCATAAATCCTATGCTCCTTTTATCTCCAATAATGATATGCTTATAATCCAATTATTTCAAGAGATTGGTGGGACTAGTACTGACATCTAGAGCTTGATAAGGATTCTTGCTGACAAGTGAGGCTTTTGCAGTTGGTTTTGGTAGATGAATGCAAAGAAATAGCATCTTTATTCCCATCGTTATTTTTTTTTAGACATACGTTGTGTATATTTTGATTGCCAACTGGTTTCCTTCCCTTGCAGTGTTAGCATTCCACTAATTCATTTGTTCTGCTTTACTTCTGGCTTGTGTCCAGGTCAAATCCAGAATGATGGGTGATTCATCTTACAAAAGCACCCTTGATTGTTTCATCAAAACTCTAAAGAATGATGTATGGTTTCATTTTGCTCTCGATTTATAGTTCTCTTTGGTCACATTGCCATCTGCTTTAGGTATATGCATTTAATGATGCTGATCCATGGTCGTCAAGATAATTTTAATTTTAGTTCAGCGTTTTAGAGTGCAACAGAACTTGAGCACAACTCATTGTATGTGGTGGGCATAACCCTGAAGCATAAACTGGCTGAATGATTCCCCTACAGTTTATTTGTTTTCATGACACTTCATTCATTGTTAACAAACACTACTTCTATGTCAGAAAATCATTGATTACTTATATTTCTGTCACAAAATTTGTAGATTTAGAATCCTGGGATCTGTTAGCTTCATCTTTTATTGAATTTCAATCAGACAAGGAACGTATTGTCAGTGGGTATTATTTTATCTCTTCTGACATGAGTATAATATTTTTCAGGGACCTCTTGCCTTTTATAAGGGGTTTATCCCCAATTTTGGACGGCTAGGATCATGGAATGTGATCATGTTCCTCACCTTAGAACAGGTACAACTTGAATTATGTGCCATGCTCTTGATTCTTGAATCATCTTAGCATTCGTGCCTCCAAATAGGCCAGAAATACCATGACTTACATTAAAACTTTCCTAAAGTACTAGGCATATGAATGCTGACATGTTAATAATTGAAATAGGCCGACTGATATAATCTTCTAGGCATATTCTTCATTGCTTCATTAATGATAAAATAACACGATCAAAGATCTGACATCAAGCGTAAAACTCTCGACCATTTGGTGATTGAGGGCTCAAATATCATGTCAAGTTTTACCTCAACTCAAAAGCTTCTTATTTTAAGTGAACATTTACATATAATTTTTATTTTGTACACCAATAGATAAACTAATCATTGGATCTATGAAGACTGTCAAGTTCATTATGTTCTATCTAATATAGACACACATCATAGAATCAAATGCCATATAAGTCATTGTTTGCTTGTTAATTATTATGTTTTGCTTATGCCAGGCTAAGAAGGTTGTCAAAAAAATGGAGTCATCATGAAAACAAACAATTGTGAAGTTGGATAATCTGAGAGGCACTGACTGCAAATAGATATATTGCTGAGAAAATAATAGCCCTATTCTTATACTTGTCCAGGGATGGATTTTTTACTCTTTCTGCGGGTGGAAATGATTATTAAATGTATGTGTATTAAGGATTTTACAATTGCAATCATTTTTCTAAGATTGCATTCTGAGTGGCTGATTTTATACATGCTTCAGTTTTGTGACTTCATTCATTAATTTCCTGAGGGGAAGTCTAAAATTTTTATTCAAGAATTTTGAACTAGTTGGTGCATTACTTGTTTTTTATTTAATCACCAACAGTAATTGATGCATTAAAAGATTTGTTTTTGAAAACCTTTTATTTGAGTACTAATTTTCTTAATCAATATTTGACTACCAATTCAGTGAAGGAAAAGCCGAAAGCTACTGTTGTTTAAAACATCTGATTTTGCTTTTTCTGCTCGTTGGTTCATCCTTTTTTTTATTACAAAAAATATGCACGTTGGTTCATCCTTGTATTGGAGCTGTAGTGATTTTATATATGATTTTAAAAAGTAAATAAATTAATTCATCCTTCACTAGATAAAGACTCAAAATATGTACAAATTAAAATATACTAAGTTTCTGACAGGATAGATAATTCACACAGACTATTCCATATAAAAAATAACAAAAATGTCTTTTAATTAAAGAATTGGTAAGTATTCATGTGAAGTTGATTAACAAAAATAAAAAATCACTAAATCCATAAAGAAAGTAAGTTCAAAGACAACGGGGTTAAAGTAAGGAAAGAGTTGGCAAGTGCTAAAGTGACTATATTATTATTTACGTTTAAATATAAAATTAAGTTGACATTTTTTAAGACATTAAGGGGTAATATATTAATTTATTTTGCTTCCTTAAATATATTAATTTATCCATTCATTTTGCTTCCGTCAATATATTAATTTGTCAATATATTAATTTATCGATTCATGTTGCTTACTTACTCTATAAAAGAACCAACTGACTTTTTTTTTTTGAACGAAACCAACTGACTTAATGTTATATTCAATAGAACATATTTTATAAACAATATGACGTTATATTTCTTTTACCAAAATATGATATATTATATTGATTCATGTATGTGTAATACTACTAGTATTTTTTTTTTTACAATCATACATGTGTAATAGTTACAATATGATATTTGTAACATCATAACATCACCATAAACTCCATAGAAAAAAAAGATGTAAATCATCAAACCAAACCTTTAAACCAACTCGTTAAAAACTCTTCATAATATGTACCATGATAATGACTTACGTAGATATAATTAGGTTTATATATAATAAACAAACTAGAGAGTGATAGTGAGAATAAAGATATATAAAGTGTACGTGCTATGTATGTGCTAATAATTAGTTTAACCAGCATTTTTAGTCTCATCAAATTATATAAATATAAAGTGATAGCATCGAGTATCGAGTATCGAGTAATAACTAATAAGTAGCCCATAGGAATGGATAATTAAAAAAAATAAAATGAAATAAAGGACAGCCTCCATTCATTCCTAGGATTTCCCAAATCGTTAGCTTTCGTTGTCACGTCATTCTCAATAACTCTCACAATCTTCATTTCACGCCAAAATTTCTCTCTCCTTCCCATCCAAATCCTCTTTCCTATTTCAATCTTTCGCTCTTTTTCTCTCTCTCTCTCTCTCTTCCATTATATATATGAGTGTGTAGGTATGTATTGAATATTGCTTTTCTGGTTTTTCCTTCTATATATTGCATTTTTCCTTCTAGTGTGTATATCATTGGTTATTAAATGCTTTTTGAAATGATAAAATATTTAAATGCATTGATTGTTACACTTTTCTCTGATGACTATATTAGCTTATGTATATGCTTTTGTTTGTCATGTTTGGATTTTAATAACTTGACTATGGAGATTGTGCTAGTGGAATGTTTACTGGACAATGATACTACATGTTTTGAATTGAAATGTTGTTTGGTTAGATTAATGAGATCAATATTGTGCTTCCATTCAATCATAAAAAAAATCAAAGAGGTTAATGTGAAATTGCATTTCTCCATTCTTTGATTAAGTTTAAATGTTGCAAGATGATTTTTCTCCTGTACCTAAATGTAAATGAGCCGCTTAATCATAACATAGAGCTTAATCATGACATAATGTGTACTGTTAGATTTTATGTTAGGTCAAATAAACTAATTTAGAGAAAAAATTGATATAAACTTAAGATTTTCTAAAAGTGTCAACTGGTCCTATATTTAGAAATAGAGAAGTACTACCTTTGTTCCTGAATATAAGGTCACTTTCCTAATTTGATTAGATTAAGGATGTTAGTTAAGCTAGTTATTATCACATGATATTACAAATTCATCCTTACAGTCTACCTTTATCCCCATTCTCCATCTCTTACTTGTTTATTATTGACAAGTAGGGAAAAATTAGAAAGCGATCTTATATTTAGGAACAGATTGAAATGTGAATGTGGTCTTATATTTAGGAATGGAGGGAGTACTGTATATTCTTGTTGGTTTGAATATGGTGGAATTATTGCATTCTACTTGCTTATTTGTTTCATTGTCATGCCTATATTTGCAGCTTGAAGGACTGAGTTTGGCTTCCATTTGCATTTTAAAACATTGAGAGTTGAGGGAAGTAGTCATTGGACTATGCTTCAGATTCGGCTAAGTAAGTTACCAGCCTCAGATGGTTCAGCAGGGCTGAGATCTGCTCCTGTTGAGACTGCAATTGCATGTCCTGACCATCTAGTCCTGGCTGAACTACCTGTAGCAAAGGGCATTGGTGCAGCCACTGCCACTTCACTTATTAAGAATGTGGGACGGAGGTCCCGCTGGCAGCTTGGCAATAGAGTTCATTTCTGTGTTCGTTGTGATTTTCCCATAGCTATCTATGGACGATTGGTAAGTACTTTAAAATCTCTCCCAATATTAATATGTTTGTGTTGAACATTTTGCTTTGTAGGATTTTGTTTATCATTTATAAAATTGGTTGTTTATTGTGGTTTTCTTGTAACTCTAATTTGGCCTAATTTTGTTATTTATTTGGTCTGCTTTCAAATTTCATCCTCTCTGAGAAATTAATGAGGGAAAATGAAATTCTCAAGATAGAGCATTGTAGCTTTATAGTTATCTGAAACTGACTTCATTCTCTTCATTAACATGCAACTGAGTCAAAGGAACGACTAATCTTGTGTCAGTTGTGCTATGCTTATATCTGTCAAGCACAGAGAATCTCATTCTTACGCCAAATTCTTCTTTGTAATGATGGATAAAAGTGTGTGATATATTAGCCTGTCATTTGAATAACTATAGGGAGTGCATGTCAAATGTTGCCATTGATTACTTCATGATTGAAACTGGGCACAAGAGTGTCATGAACGGGAGGCTTGCATAAACTACCAGAGTTCTTTGCTTGTTTAGGCCGGTCACTTTTTTTATGTACGTATTTTATAACTGAAACATTGAGATGAACAGTTCACACTGTTTTCTTTTTCGTGCTCTTTATTCTGTGTTGACTTTTCTGTGGTAGTGGACAGTTGGTTCACTTTTAATGCATCCTCATACCAATCTATTTTGTGCTTTTTGATCTATCTGAGTTATATGGCCACTGCGCTAATGAACTAGATGTTATACACAACCTCATCAGTGATGTATTTCAACCTCTGATATCATAGACACATCATGGCTGTCATGGTCAATGCTCTAATTTACTTTCTTTGTTTGGGGTTTATTTTAGGCAGGGTATATGGTTTGAATGCATGCTTTTAAGTTCTTATATTGTTTGATGTTGGCTTGCAACTTACAGCATATATTCTTGCAGAGCCCCTGTGAGCATGCCTTCTGTCTTGACTGTGCTAGAAGTGACCCAATGTGCTGCTTGTAAGAATATTTCTTATCTTTTTATCTTTGTATAGGAAAGCGATGGATATCAGATTATTTGTTTAGGAAGATTTTAGTTTCCAGCTCAATAAGTAGTCTTCTTCCAACCTACACTTATATCAGGTTTGAATTTCAACTGGAATGCCCATTGATTTTGGGCTTCAATCTCAAGACTGAGCTGCATAATTCAATAGGCTGCATAATTGCAAAAAAAAAAAGAGGTTGCACTATTAATTGTTATATTAATGTGATTTGATGACATCTTCCATGAATTTAAAGTGTTTTTTAAGTAACATGATTTCGTTGCACATTGAAAACTTGTGCACGTCATTTTGCAACAATGAAGTGGCTTGGAATATTAAAATACGAGTAAACTTGGGTTATTTTGTTGATTCATTTCTTATAAACATTTTGATTTGAGGTTCATGAGGCAGATCTTTAACATTTTGATAAATATAATGGATTTCCCTACTTGGAACAGGTGTGATGAACGAATCCAGAAGATTCAAACCATTAAAATGATGGAAGGAATTTTTATTTGCGCTGCTCCGCATTGCCTCAAGTCTTTCTTGAAGCAGTCTGAATTTGAATCTCACATCCAAGAATACCACTCTGATCTTCTTCGGCCTAATGCAGATAGGGAAGATGCAAATGAGTCAGAGGCACAGAGTGTTAAGCAATTAACAGTATCAGACTCCACTGCTCGAGGTTCCATGAGGCCCCTTTTGTCTACTGGTTCAATGTCACAACTTCATGATTTTGATGACAAAAGCCGTCAACAACCAATGAGAGAGCATACCCCTTCAAGGCCAATTCAACAATCAAAACCACCATTTTTTGGTCAAGCACCTTATCCTTCTCTGGATCCTCAAAGTTTTGACATGAAGTACTCCCAACGCGGGCCCTCCCATCTTGTTGAGCGACAGCAAGGAGTTGATTTAGAGACCCCGATTCGTGATTATCCACCCATGCATTCTATCCAGCCACCCAATGGTGCCATGCTAGTTGATCCTAATGCATTGATGAAACCTCCTATGTCATTTAGTTACCCCCCTTACCCACAAGAAGGAGCTCAGTCCTTTTATGCTTCATCTTATGACATGCCTAGACAGTACTCATCTGAAATTGGTTTAGATCATGGTTCATTACTGAGATACCCACAAGGTCTTGCAAGTGGTCCAAATTTTCCAGCAAATTATCCTCAGGCCTGGAATGAAGACATGACTGGTGTGCCTTTTGATCAAGCTCAGGGTGGTATGTTTCTTGATCCAAGGGATGCTAAAGGGATGTAAGTGTGATGGTTAATGACCATCCCATGATCTCATTTGGAGCCTCTGAAACAGAAATATGAGTAGTTCTTAAATGCTTGATGAGCTTGGACATTGTTGAGCCATGATTATGGAAAGTAGCATGATAACTGGGATATATTTGGACAACATGACAAACCAGGCTTCCCAATCATCTCTTACACACATAGAAAATTCTGCCAGCATGATTGACTTCAGGTGTTTCCTATTTTTGTTTTTTATACTTTCTATTTTGAACTGTCCAATATAGAATTCCAGTTTCTTTGTATAGTTTCACAGTCATTGAATTTATGAAGTTTTGCAATAGGTGTCCTATGGCTTTGAAATTTTCTCCACCCCAAAATTTTTGAAATAGGTGTCCTAACAAAAAATATGGGAAAATAATTGAGATCAGTTGGCCATCAGCTATATGATGGCTCCTTGTTTTAGGATTGTTTCTCGGTTTTGATTATTTGATCTGGCTGATCATGGTATTCATTTAAACCTCTTGCTATATTTCGTGTCAGTGCCGGAACAGTGAAAAAATTCATGCCAAATTATCAAAACTACACCAGTCCATTTCAGCAAAATCGTCTGATAAGTTACTCTGTCATTTCTTAATTATATGGTCACTTTAACTTTTTTTTAAAGAAAAGTTAAGGATGAAAAATTAATAACTTTAAAATGACTAAAGAAAAATTATAATGCTAATCCTGATTTACTCACTCAAATTATAGAATGGAGGGGAAATATTTCATATAACCATATTCAAAATGACTAGGATTGTTGAGTTTTGGATGAAAGATATGTACATCCCGGTCATAACATTCCACGACAAAGGCTTAAAATAACAAGATCCTTCATATGTATGCTTTTGATCCAAAAATTGAACATGTTCAACATGTATTAGGGGCCAATCAACCTGTAAGTAAAAAGAGCAAAAAGAAAAAAAAATAAGAAAGAAAGAAAGAAAGGAAAACTGAGTTCTTTGGGACTTAAAATAGGCTATGAAGTATCCTTCAGAAGACCAACTTATGTTGGTTCGTTTGCCCTTTTTAGTATTGATGAATTTGACTTATTATAACCTTCATGATTTTCTTTAAAATTTGACCACAATTTTTTATTAATAACTCTAGATTTAAGTAGTTTATATCATATTTTGAAAGTAAAAAATGACATTTCCTACAAAATTACTTAAGTTTAACTATTAAATTTAGATCAACCTACAATGTTATATAGTAGCGAATGTTAGGCCTAAAAGGGATGACATGAACATAAGTTAGGGTTACAGAGATGAGAATTGAGATTAAATATTTGTGAAAGGGCGGGGGTAGCACTGCTTGAGAAGAAAAGGTTAGAAAATCGTTTGAGGTGGTTTGATCATGTTCAAAGAAGACAATTAGACGCGTCAGTTAAGAGAGTTGATCAAATAGTGTGAAGTCTTCTAGAAGAGGGAGAAAACTACCGAAAGAAAAATTGAACGAAATTATTAAACGAGATCTTTTGACCAATAATTTATCTCAAAATATGATGTTCGATAGAGCACAATGACGTTGTAATATTCATGTGATTGACCCCACATAATGGGATAAAACTTTATTTATTGTTGTTATAACTATTAAACTTAGATCATTATGGTTACAACATAGAGTACCATTTAATGCAAAGAGAAATTCGTTCTGAATAAGAAATTATTTTCATTCAAGCAAGCTACCATCATTTTATCTCTTCTTATATTCAGATTTTAAAAATCCAAATTTATATCTATATATCCCTCAATTCACATGTTTCCGATTGGGTTGTCAACATTTACTCTTTTTTTGGTAACAAGTTGTGAACGTTTACTCTTGAACCATGTTTCTTGCTCCCTTCCCTTCCCTTCATTATTATTGAGAAATAAGGAATACTAATATGGTTAATTTAGGAAAATATGAGAAAAAATATAAAGAAGTGTCATATTTAAGAATAAGCTTAAGTTATCAAATATATCTTATATTTAAAACATAAGAAATACCATGTATAGTATTCCCAGGACATGTTGGTGTTGAAACAACTATTGCTACTATATGTTCACGGGTTCAAATCAATGACATGTTGGGGAAGAGGAGTTCCATGAGGAAGTAACATGTATACAAGCATTAAGCATGCACACATTTAGACTTAAACACACCTTAATTTATATATATCTCTACCATTGGAATTCTTCGATTAAAACACGTTGAACGTTCAGGTTTTCTTAATAACATGATAACCACACTTGTTTCTCATTATTTGAAATCTATATTAGTGTTTAATTCGAAGACATCATGAATGAAGAACACTGACTATTCCCCACTTGCATGCAACATTCAAGAGTCAATACCTCAAGGGTAAAAAAGCAAGAATATGAGTAATTCAATAATTTTTTTGGAAAAAAAAATACCCTCAAGGCCAAGCCATATGAAATCCTACGTTAAAATATCATAAAAGAAACATGTACAAAGTAAAATATAAATCATGCGCCCATGTTCCTTTCACCCAATTCATCCACATGAGTATGCCTTAACAGAGAAGATCATAGTGGTTCTTACCACTGTACAATAGCCTCACAACTTTCTTAGGATTTGAGTTCCATGGTTTTTTCTTAAAATCACTTCCATATTCTGCAATGGGAATGAAACCAGATCCCCATCCACCCCCTCTATGCTGCATTTGATTTATAATGCATGATATGTTAGTAGATCCAATCTTAAACCTTCCAAACAGAAACACTTGTTTCAAAATGCTAATTGGTTCTCTTGAAATTCATTGTCAAATAGAGCATTAATAAACACAGGGAAAACATCAACTACATGACAGTAATGCAATATAATGATGAAAACTAGCCATGAAAACAAAATTTCGAAAATTTGCCATCTCATTCATTTGCTTAAAGAATATTAAGTGCTATGTAAAACAATCTTGAATTACACTGTCGCTCTATGGTGCAAAGAGAAGTTATCTGTAAAATTAAGTCATCCCATTGTCTAGTAAAATACTTCCTCCTGTAGTAAATATAACTATATAAGATCCATTTGACTTTTTTGAAAAATATTATGATAAATAAGTAATTTATAAGTTGATGTACCTAAATTTTTTCTCCAAACTAGTTTATTTGACTTATAAACTAATACATAATATAGTAATATATCAAATATATTATATGATTAACTAACCTATGTTACTCCTTTAATCTCTTCAAAAAAAATTAACTGGATCTTATATTTAGGACATGGGGAGTACTTAACATTCCAATGACTACCAAAAGAGCCATTCTTCTTCTCTTTTTACTTGAAAAAATAATACGAGTAATAAAAAGCAGTAGTAAGGGGAGGTACGACCAATCCTATCAGGCAGGGCACCAATGGATAAAGCTTTTCGTTTTATAGTCCAAATGTTGAGATCCCCTATGCTAGTTTTACTCCAACAAATTACAATATCATAATTGCACATCAACGTTTCACTTATTTTTCTTACAGGGATGTAAGTAATTTTTCTATATAGATACACGTAGAATCTCAAACAGTCGGTATGCCATGGTCTTTAAATGACAGAACAGTCATTTACTATGCATCAGATTCATGTAAATATACTCAATATAATAATCAAGCCATAAGTTTAATGAAGTCAGACATCAGTGCATAGTGCAAACCATATAGACATTATCAAATAAGCCGCCCATAAGTAGCATCAATGCATCATTATCATTAGAAATGCCTCAGATTCCAATTAGATCATATATTTATTCTTAGTGCCCATAATAACGAAGACTTGGTGGCCAATTAATTTCTTATTTCCTATGAATGGATCTCAACATTTCAGAAGTAATGCATTATTGTTCATACACAGAAAACATAAGAGTAATGTGGCTTAGAAAAAGGCCAGCAACATTGCTAAGGGAAAAAAAGAAAGAAAGTGACGATGCACATGCTAATTACGATTTTGTGTTTCTCAAATATAAAAAGATAACCATTGATTTACTTAGAAGTGAAAGTTCTTTCAGGCATACCTCATGTTCTGGTATGTAGACAATAATTGGCTGCTTGCACAATTTTGAGAGTACCTGCCAAAATATGACAAACTCAGTATCAGAATTTCTATTAAGGGTTCAGTGCAATTAAGAAATTGGTGTTTCAGAAAATGTGATGGTAAGTAAAACTGTGGTTGCCAAAATGAGAGGGAAAACAATAACTTCCAAGATAGACAGAAATAACCATAAAACTCACCAGTAGCTCAGATTCTCCTCCCCAGAAATCAGGCCTCAAAATGCGCTGGCAGTAACTACAGAATAAAAAATTCAATTGTGTTGAGTACTTCTGCCATCAAGTACACAAAAGGTGCCATTATATGATCTTCATTTCAGTTTCTTTTTTCCTGTTCTCTTATCTGTTACTTCTTCCTGAACTTTTGCCAAAAAAGAAAAAAATCATACCGCTTTAGAGACTCATCAACTGTGATGGCAATCAGAGCATCTTCATATAAATTGCGTTCTTTATTTTCACAGATAACTTCTCTAACAGCCAGTCTTAATTCATCTGTACTATCACCAGTCAACACAGAAATTGACCAAAGACCAAAAGAAGGAAAAGAATAGAAAATGAGGTCAGGTCAATATCATGATGATTATCTTAAAGCTAAACTTATGACCAAAAAATATTCGAATTATATAGTGAAAAATCTGCAGTTTTATACAAAAAGATCAATAGTCTTGCAGTCTGTGTATCAGCATACCTGCGTTTTCTTTCTCCTCACGTGGGTTAAGAGCAATTCCCTTATTGTAAGCCATTCCTTTGACCTAAAAAAAAAACAGAAATTCAGGCAAAATGCATCACACAAGCTTAGTCATTTTATTTTCTATGATTTAATTTATAATGTCATCAAATTGCCAATACCTAAGGTAAAAAAGGATGGCTCAATGAGAATCCACACGTAGTATGTATTGGTCCCAAGAAAAAAAGTATACAAGTAAACTGGGAAAAGTAAGGACTTGGCAATTTAACATATCAACAAGGATGCTAGGGAATGTGCTAGGGCAATTTAATTACTAGATAAATTAGAGGCCATGTCCCCTAACAAGGTAAAAGAAGTGAACAAATTAGGATTTACAGCATATTATTCAACATCGGACTATGGCCTGTTTGTCAAAGAGTGGTGCCATCCAGTACCTTCATTATCTAGAGGCTAATTAGTATCATTCCATGCTAACTAACAACGGTATTCTAAACAGAAGTTATTATAAAAAAAATTGAATGATAGAGTTTTAAAAAGTCTGGAACAAGAAGTGTCCAGTTTCCTGTCTTGTTCAAAAGAAACAAGCATCAGCAGCCCCGTTAAGAATAGATCAGACACTGTAATCTAAGTTGAGCTGAAATCCAGCTACTACCTGTCTTCTCTTTAACTTTTCAATCAGGATTTCCAAGAAGACAAAATGTTTAATTCTGTAAAGTTATAAGACATGTCCACAACTTATTCAGGTCATTGTCCAACCCCATATCCACAGATTAGCATCAATGAGTGTCTTTCATAAAGAGTTTTTGCTGTTTTATTACGATTAGCAGCTTCAAAGCATTAATAGAACATTTAAATGTAGACTGACAATGGGCTAACTAGCCAATCAGATGTGTTGTTATATTTACGTTAATCTTTGCCCTGTGGAGCAAGGACTAAGCCATAGGCATACAATATCTCAACATAAAGAACTTTGGAATGCTACAAATTCCATAGGCCATAAGTCATTCAAAAATCAAGGGAGTCAATAAAGGCAAAATCATAAAAAGAAAATATCAAATTCACATCAGTACACCTAAGAACATTCTATTAACAAAAATGAACATAGGGAATTAAAATAACACGAAGTAATAACAAAGATGATACCAGTGCACGAAATAGACACCGTCCATCCCCAGTAACCTTCACAACTGATAAACGCTCAACCTTCTTCATAGCAGGTGATTGTCCCCCACTGTGAACAAATTACAAGGGGAATGCATGCCAATCAAAATGCCAAATCAAAGGAAAATTGCAATATGCAAGCCAAGAATTTAAGAAGTCCTTTTCCTTTTATATGCTCCCTCCGTTCTTAAATATAAGAGCTAATTGACTTTTTGGAGAATCCTAAGAAAGCAAAATAAGGGAATTACAAATTGATTTTGCTAAATATTTTCTCTATAAACTAGTTTATTTGATTTATAAGCTATCATATGATCTATTAATATGCAAAATATGTTATGATCAAGTGATTTATTTCGCTTTCTTAGGATTCTCCAAAAAGTCAACCCGCTCTTATATTTAGTAACGGAGGCAGTACAATAGTTGACTTTTTCAGAGAATCCTAAAACACTGATAAGTTGCTTGTCAAATAACTTGTCAAAAATTTTGCACTATCCTTGTTCATTTAACTTTTAAACTAACATATAAACTAATAAAACACCAAATTAGTTACAATTAAGTGGCTCAATTAGCTAACTTAAGTTCAAAAAAGAAAAAAGTCAAATGGATCTTATCTTAAACATACTATGAAGTATAAGAGAGAAAAACATCCATTTTTCAAACACCCTCCTAAAAAAGAAGAAAAAAAGCCAAGCAATGAATAAATATTGAATATAGAGAGAGATAAAAATAGCTGACATGGAGGAGCCAATTCTAGCAAAGAATGGAATTTTATTGTGTCCAAAGAAAATTGTGCTGCAGTTAGGAGCAGTGGCTGAAATGGAAGGAAGTGGGAAAGAAAGAAGCTCAAACTTTGCAGTCCCATTTCTGAGCTGCTCCAGAATAGTGTCTGTAAGTGTCAACCAAGAAAGCAAACAATATAATGGAAGTGTACTATTATTATTATGAGGTGAAGTTATGAGTTTAGTTGTATAGAGAGAAAGAGAGAGGTGGCAAATATTGAAGAGGCTTTTGAGATTACCATTGGACAGCTTTTCGGCCATCAAGTCACTTTGCAGAAGAAGGACGAGATAGAGATTGAAGAGGGTGACGGTAAAGAGATTTATGTTGAACCCATAATCTAGGAGACAATTATAAGTACATAACTAAAAAAAGATGTGTTAAGTACACAGTACATACAGTAAAAGATGTGTTACATGTTTACAATGGACAATTAGTTGAACTGGTAAGTGGTAAGTGATAAATGAGAACAACACTCTCAACACTCATACCCTCAAGTCCTGATTAAATCGGGCGGTGATTAACCCACCTCTTCGAAAAGCCAACAATATTTTTTCATAGATAAGGAAGCAAGATGAGTAAATTAATAATATATACCACACGTATTTATATTATAAGCAGATTTATGGGTAGAATAAATTGGTTTTGAGGTGAAAATATAATTATAAATATTCTAAAATAATTAATTTCATCTTTAATTTCTCTAGAGAAGTCAAAGGATCTTATAATTAAGAGCATTGGTATTGCATTTAAAGACTTCAATAATCTTTGAAAAAAAAAGGAGGAAAAATAATGATAAAAGAAAATAAACCAACTAATAAAATTGGGATATTATCATCCTCATGTTCATAAAATTAAACGGAGGTTACATGTAGCAAAGCAAGCAGAAAACTATATTGGTAAAAAAAAGCAAGGAGAAAACTATGAGTTGTAAAAATTCAATTGCTCTACTTCCATTAATTTGAAAGCATTTTTGGAACCTAGAAATGAGTAATGGGCTCAATTTAATTACTATAACTATAATTATTCTTATCCTAAGTTGTGTTTCAGTATTGACTTAACAATGACTAAAGCTCATGAGCCACATAATAAGATATTCATTACGCTTGCATTAATAAAAAGCAAGAGAAGAGAATGGGCGCAAGAATAAAGATAGATAGTAAGATTGTATATTGGTAATATCACATGACTTTAACTAAATTAACTAATCCTTAATATAATCATATTAGTTGAATATGTCTTATCTTTTAAAGGAACTGAAGTGAATATTGATTTTCTAGCTTCAAACCTTTTTCTATACAAGAAACTAGTAGAATTTGCAATATAAATTAAGTCAAACCAATTTTATGATGTGCATGATAAAAAAACTAGTAGTTAAATTCATTCCAATACAGATCTTTTATATTCTATATTCTTACCAATGATAAACAAACACACATATACCGTGAAGATTTTAACCTACCCCTTTAAAAAATTTAAAAAAATTGTTAGTGCGTAGACAATTTTTTTACTCAAAAAATTAGGAAAATATAGAAACAGTGTTGTAAGAACCGGATCGGACTGTTGGACCGGTCCAACCATTGACCGTTTCACATTTCAGATCACTGGTTATCCGGTCCAACCATCGGTTTAAGCGGTTAGACTGTGTTGAACCATGACCCGAAGCCTTTTCCGGCTCACCTGTCGGTCCGACTCTTACAACATTGCATAGAAATAAAATATAATATGACAATACATAATATTTTTCTTGTTTTTTTAAATGTGCACAATGCCCGCTCAACGGCCCAACCGAAAAACCTGCCACTTTTACAAACTAATTTTCACCATTTTTCACTTCATCACATTCACACTCTCTTTGTAAGTATCGCCACATTACCTCATTTTCTTCGAACACCACCTCAACCATACATACATACATACATAGCCTCCAACATTCATTCATTCATTGACGATCTCCTCAATGCCCCTTCTTTAGATTTCCTTCCCTTCATATCCCCACAAGCATTTTCAGGTATTTAAGCTTCATTTTATTCATGGGTTTTTTCCAAGTGTGTTGATACTGCTTTGGCCTTTGTAATCTCTTTTTCTTTTTCATAAAGTTTTGATTTTTACATTCATTTTTCTGGGTTTCTTCATTTGAACTTCAGAAGATGGTATTTGGGTTATCTAATTAAGCATGATTTGGTTCATTGGTTTATCACAAGTGTTCTTATATAGCTTTGGGTTATGTGTTCTTTTTTTCTTTTTGCAAAAGTTTTGATTTTTATATTGATATTTCTGGGTTACTTCTTGGATTCTGATTACACATTTATTGTCATGTAATTTTTAACAAGTAAGAGAAAGATTGATAAAGATTGAGAAAAGAAAGTAAGAAGGAAGAAGAGAGAAGAACAGATCAGGTAAGAGAGAAAGAGAGAGAGGGGGAGAAGGGAAAAGGCCTTAAGCCATCACATTATGCCAAAGCATCACAAATCACAACAACCTTACAATTGAGAGTGAGGGTCTTATTTATAGGCTAAGAATGTAAACTATCACTAATGACTCCATTGTAACTAACTCTTGCCTTTATTTACTATTTCATAACATTTATGAACTTCAGAAGATGATATATGGGTGGTCTAATTAAGCTTGATTCAGTTGATGGGTATATCACAAGTGTTTTGATACAGCTTTGGGTTTTGTTGTCTTTGTTTTTCTGTTTTGAAAAAAGTTTGGATTTTTATGCTGATATTTCTTTTTTTCCCCTCTCTTCTTGGGGGCCTGGTTTCTCATTTAATGAAGTTTAGGAGATGATGTTTTGAGTGATTTGATTTCAGAATTCTAGTGTGGTATCATTGCAAGTTGTCATTGGATACGTAGGATGGCTTCGGGATCTCTTTGTGGAGGGACGTTTGCTGGAACTTCAGCTTCTGATCTTCTAAGAAGTTCTGCTAATGGTATTAGTGGTGTCCCTTTGAGAAATTTAGGAAGGGAAAGGCTAGGTTTTAAAAGAAGGGAGTTCACAGTTTCAGCTAAGGTTAAGAAAGTGAAGAAACGTGAATATCCATGGCCTAAAAATCCTGACCCCAATGTGAAAGGTGGAGTGTTAAGTCATCTCTCACATTTCAAGCCACTGGAAGAGAAACAAAAGCCAGTCTTTTTGGATTTCGAAAAAGCGCTAATTGAGCTGGAAAAGAAGATTATTGATGTAATGTCCTTTAGTGTTACTGTTGTTTGTCTATCTAACTGAGAATTTATTCTCAAGGTCTGCTTCATCTGGAAGGTACATTTTTTCTTTTGTAGGTGCGGAAGATGGCCACTGAAACTGGTCTGGACTTCACTGATCAGATTACCTTATTAGAGACTAAATATGAGCAGGTTTAGTCATAATTATTATTCTTGATAAAAAAAAATTGTTTGCTTTATTGCGCTGAGAGTCCATATAAGAATTGACTATATATCTGCACAGGTCCCTACATCATCATTCAAATCGGACCTCTTAAGCACTAGTACATGATTATTGTTCATTTCACAATTCTCGCACCACAAATCTTACACTCCAGCTAAGCAAGTTTTGCTTTGCTTTAAATACAACCGTTAACTATTAAAGTGAATCGAACTTGATAATGCTTTCAATGCTTCAGAAATCGATGAAGATGCAATGCTTAGTATTGCATTTTCCTTACAGCTTCCCTTGTGTTTTGTTATTTCAGGCTTTGAAGGATCTATACACACATCTTACTCCTATACAGCGTGTCAGCATTGCGCGACATCCTAACAGGCCCACCTTCCTTGATCATGTCTTTAACATAACTGAAAAGGTCTACCACGCATTATTATTTTGTAATTAAACCCTACAATCCCTCGTTAAATATTGCTACACCACTAATGCTAGCAGCAGTCTCATGCTTACACATGCTGCAGTTTGTGGAACTCCATGGTGATCGATCAGGTTATGATGACCCAGCTATTGTTACTGGCTTAGGGAGCATAGATGGTAGAACATATATGTTCATAGGTCACCAGAAGGGTCGAAATACTAAAGAAAACATAAAGCGTAACTTTGGGATGCCAACACCTCATGGGTATGTTGAAATATAGAATCTTTTTTTTTTAAGAAAAAAAGCATTTAAGCTGCTGGCTAGATTCGAGATGGGATGATGACTCCCCTCTACTTGCTTGCCTTAGTCTAGGAACTATTAGTTTTCTTTACACTTGATGCTGATTGTGAATTTTCGATTTGAACAGTTACAGGAAGGCTCTTCAAAAGATGCGTTATGCAGATCATCATGGGTTCCCCATAGTCACTTTCATTGATACACCCGGGGCATATGCTGACCTTAAATCAGAGGAAAAGAACCAAGTATGTAGTGAAGTGTGCTTGAGGATTTCACTTTGACCTATTTTTAAGTATTAATTTGTTTGATTGATTTTCATGCATGCAGGGTGAAGCCATTGCCCACAATTTGAGGGAGATGTTTGGTCTGAAGGTACCAATTGTATCTATAGTTATTGGAGAGGGAGGATCTGGTGGTGCGCTTGCCATTGGCTGTGGCAATAAATTACTTATGCTTGAAAATGCAGTTTTCTATGTGGCCAGGTGAATTGAATTTTTGACCTAATCTTTGCAAAATTTTGTAATTTTTTTAAATACATCTTTTCTCCTGCATATTATATGGATATCATAGGTCAAGTTTTCAAATCATTTGTTGATTATGGTTGCATTTCTATTCTATTGATATTATATATGATCTTTATTTCAGAACTGTGTTGTGCCTTATAGTGTGTTTTCAATAAAAGAATTGTATGATTGCTTCTAAAAATATAGTTTTAATATTCTTCTTATGTGTTTCTTGGTCAACATATATTAATTTGTTACCAATGCTTCCTTATGGCCAAAGAAAAGAAAAAAAATACTAATAAAAACAAAATGCTTATCTATTTCTCAAAATGCCATTCACCTTAAAACGCATGATTACCGTGAATTTCTTATCTAATATATGTTTTCTTATAATTGAATATGTTAGATAGCCATTGCTGGGTGCTAAAATAGCTAATCTTCAATCATATTGAGATGTAACCCTGTGTTTTGTGTAAGCATGCATTCCGTTTGGTTTCTTTGACGTCCTTGTGGTTATAGGATTGAGTCTTTAGTTTATGTCAATCTTTTAACAATCCTGGTAAGTTTATGTGCTGACTTAGTAAGCTGTATTACTGGTTTGGTGCCCATTTTTACTTATGTTTCAGTCCAGAGGCATGTGCAGCGATTCTGTGGAAGACTGCTAAAGCTTCTCCAAAGGTTTGCATAACCCCTGAATTTAACCCTATTTTTGTATACCAAATTATAACTCATTTGTTTTCTCTTTTCAGGCTGCCGAAAAACTCAGGATCACAGCGCCTGAGTTGTGCAAATTGGAAGTTGCAGATGGTATTATTCCGGTAAAAATCTCAACAATTATACCTGTAAATCTTAAATCTATTTTGTTTTGTCTTAAGACCCATGCTATGAAATGTGCACTTTATCAATATAACTGAAATTACAGCAGCATTTATTACCAAACCAAGGGAGGATGTGTGACTGGGAAGAAAGAATATTTTCCATTGTCTGTTATATACTTGTTATCATCACTTAATAATTTTTTTGCTATGATATATTTTAAAAAATGCAATAGGTGCCATTTCATTACTTTCAATTTTAGTGTATTCCTTTCCACCAAGCAGGTCATAAATGTGTATGAAATGAACGTTTCTTCATTTTCATCAAAGGGCATTTGCTAAAACTAAACCGTATTCTTCCACATGCATGAGTTTGCAATTCACAATATATTTCAGTATCATAATCAGTAGTTAGCTGTGTCAAACCAGTAACTTCTGCAATGAATTTTAATTTTATGTATTTGTATTTGAGTGAAAAGATCATTCATTGTCTTTGATCGGGATTTCATTAGTTTGTGTTTGGTAATAGGAACCCACTGGTGGTGCACATGCAGATCCATCTTGGGTGTCACAGCAGATAAAAGTTGCGATCAATGAAGCCATGGATGTAAGTTTTCGAACCAGCAAATTTTATTCTGAAATCAAATATGCAGAGGCATGCGCTAATTTTAAATTTCTGCATTGTCTTGTTGTATAGGAGCTTTCTCAGATGAGTACTGACGAACTACTTAATCATCGCATGCTTAAGTTCCGGAAAATTGGTGCTAGTGGGTGCCTGGAAGGAGTTCTGGGAAGGAATATGAAGAAGAGGGAACTACCTGTTGCTAAAAATGTTCCAGATGCTAAACTAAATATTGATGATGTTAAGAAAATGAGGCAACAAATTTTGAGAGACCTTGAATCCTCCACTAAGCTTCCAGAATTAGATATGGACGAGACAATCCAGAAACTAAGAAAGGAGGTTGATCGAGAGTACACTGAGGCAGCGAAAGCCATGGGCTTAACAGACAAGTTGGCAAAGCTACGGGAGGAAATTTCGAAAGGAAATTTAGAGGACCAACTTCTTCGTCCAGAGGTGAAGGATAAGATTGAAAAGCTAAAGGAGGAGTTCAACCATAGTTTGTCAAAAGCTCCTAACTATGGAAGGCTGAAGGAAATGCTTGACATGTTGGCAGAATTTTCTCAAGCAAAGGTTTTGTTTGATAAGAATAAGAAGGCTGCCAAGTTGAAAAAAGAATTCAAGGTAACATATGAAGATGTAATCAATAACCCTAGTATAAAGAAAAAATATGAGAAACTTAAGGAAAAAATGGAGTCAGTTGGAGGTTCTAGTGAATCCTCATTTAGTGATTTGGACGATGAATTGAAGAATGAATTGATAGAGTTTAAGAAAGAGGTAGAGCTAAAACTAGTCGATGCCCTAAAGTCAAAGGGATTAGAAGTTGATATTGTAAGAGAAAAGGCACAAGACGTCTTTGATAACTCAGTCTCAGAGTCTGAGTCTGAGATTGGAGAGCTGAACAATGATATCAGCAAGGAAATTGAAATTGCCTTAAACTCATCAGACCTTAAGAGCAAGATAGACATATTGAAGATAGAGGTTGCCAAGGTAGGAAACTCACCAGATTTGGCATCAAAAAATAGAATTGCTGCACTGGAGCAACAAATTAAGAAGAGTCTTGTAGGGGCCATTGATTCGACCGGCTTAAAGGAGAAGTACGAGAATCTGACATCTAAGACTTCAAGGGAAGGTGAATTTTCTGGAGAATCTAATGGAAGTTTAAAAAGTAAATATTCAGATGGAGGGATTCCAACAAATGATAAGGTTAGAATGGAGGTGGGGGCAAATGGCACCTTTTCTTGAGGTGAGTTCATCTACTGTCAATCTTCTTACTACAGATATTATTGTTCAACAATTAAATACCATTTTGGTCCTCATGAAATGACCACAATATCCATCGGTTCTGGAAATCTTTTTATATCATATTACTAGAATTTTGTTTTTGTTTGATTTCAATCCCATATTTTTTATCCCAAATTGTTCCATTGAATGCCTAGTTTGTCCCCCCTTTCTGTGGGAGACACAATTTACTTTTTCTTTACAAATTAAATTGCATGATCGGCTTGTTTGGCCTCTCCATGATCTTCAAATTATCATTATAACTTCCTAAGTTGCATATTTAAGATGGCTTTCTGTGAATTAGGATTCAATACTATTGAGTGGGGAATATAATGTTTTCTCTCTCTTTTTGTATAAAGTAGAGGTAAGACTGTCTAGTATATTCCCTTCCCCAGCACCATCACCAAGTGGGGACTAAAGTGGGCTGGCCCTTTACTGTTTCATTCACTATAATCTTGGCTCTTCATAAGTTATGAGTTATATGCATATATGAGAGTATATCTTACTATCTGCCCGCTTCTGATATACTGGTGAAGATGGTGCTGACTTGAGTTTTATGATTTGGACAGTGAAAACCGCACGATGTGTTCATTTTTTGAGTTATGCCATCCAGCATCATGTCCATCTTCTGTTCAATACAACTTTTAGGATTCTAAGGAACACTAGGGAGTTGCCATTTGATGAATTGTGACTTATATCCCTTTTCATCTTCCAAGTTCCAGTAGAAGACTTGTTTTTTTGCCAGGAAGTTCCAGCAGAAGACTAAATGTGGAATAAAGAGAGCATCATTTTGTACTTTAGGCTCAGAATAATATGGTTTACTCTTAAATGATTCAATTCATCAGTGTTTTTGTGTTTTTGTTCTGTACTGTTGTCATTGATGTTAAAATGGTTATTTTTGCCCCCCAATAGACTTAGACAAGATCACTGTATAGATTGTTTGAGTTTCGAGTGACTTAATGAGATGAGTTTATGGTATTATATAATGGCTTACTAAGCGAGTATTATTTTTATCTCTCCTTATCTCCCTATACATAACTCCCATCAGGAATAAAAATCTTCTCATTTGCTTATTCTTTTTTTATAACCATTGCGGCATGGCCATTTGCTTATTAGTGACTTCATTGCTGCAATTTCAAATAAAATTCATTAATGCTAATTCCTAGATTATGGGACTACTTGTTAAAACAATAAAAACAAAATAGTATCTCACTATGTACTGTACTATCCTTTAGTTGAAGGTTTTTTTTTCATTGAAAGTTAAATTATATAGGTACTTTTGATATGAGTCAATCTTGCGAATTTGCATTAAAATCCAAAATAGAAGTATGATATCATTGAACAACCCACATGAAACTTTGAGGGACAAGTCGCTTTCATTAAACTTTTTTAAATTACCTGCTAGATAAATGTTGCTTCAATTTTGTTTTAATTTAGCTACAAGATTTTTTTTCCGTATATGAAGCCACTAGTGTTTTCTTGAATGAGTTATAAAGTTGGGGGGGGGGGGGGGGATTGATTATAAAACTGAACAATGTTTAGTATAGCTCACTCAGTTGAGATTGAACTTCATAGAAAAGACTTGTGCACTTTCAATATGATATTACAAATCAAATTTTTAAAAGGGACAATCATACACTAATCACACGTAAGATATTCAATTTCATAAAGGTCTCAAGGAGTTGTTAATGATCACTACTATTAACAAATAAAATAGTTTTGGTTAACAAGTGAAGAAGTTGATAATATACCTATCTAATATTTTTTTGATAAAAATATACCTATCTAATATTAAATCTTTTGCTTAAGACTACGTGCAATACTCCCTTTTTGAAATTATGTTCGTGCAAAAAAAAAACAATATGATATTAAAAAAGTGCTACTTTATTGTCATTAACTCTGTGCAAAACTTCTAAGTAAGCTAGATTTCTCATGCATTATAGGAAGAATAATAACATCATTCTCGTTTCACATGCATTATACATTTTTTTTTATAAAAAATACATCATTTTCGTATTATTTTTTATTTTATTATTTGTTATTTAATTACAAACTCTTTTTTATAAATATATTAGTGATAAATGTAATAAAAAAAATATTAGGGATAAATATCAGTTTCGGCCCGACACCAGTAGCAATTGTATCTTGAGAGTATGAGTATTTTTTAAGACTGATGTTGGCCCGAAAGTATAAAAGAATTTTGCAATGTTACCAGAATATCTCATGGAGGTGCTGATGAGTGATGGTGATGATGATAGAAGTATGAAAATCACTTGAGAAAAAGTTTTATGACAATGCTAGTTCATTTTTATTCTACGTGGATCACAATATGGAATCCACTAATACCTTGTAAGTTTAGGGTAACATTGCTACGTTTTTTATATTTAAATAGTGATATCGGTCTAATAAAATTTTCGTGACTAAATTAAAACGAATACTTCGAAACTTCAATTTATATTTATCCCAATTATAATAATATTGATGAAGGTTCATTTTTATTATTACAAAAAAATATTATTGTTGTCTGTAACTTTTTTTTTTTATAAAAAGGAAGGAAAATACAAACAAAAATTAACCTACATCCTTAAATTGGGCAAGACAGATTTCGCCCTATGCATACATCTAATAATGTCTTTGATCTCTGCTATGGCTTCATACACACTTGAACATTCATTATTATGGGTCACTTCATTCCTTCTTCTCCAAATCAACCAGCAAGACACACAAAAAACTTCATTCCACTTATCCATCCCATACCCTCTACGCATCTTCACATTCTTCCTTAACCAATCATGTAAATTACTTTCCCAAAATTGTTTATTACAAAAAAATATTATTGTTGTCTGTAACTTTAAAATGTAGTTTGAATGTTGGATTTCTCTCATAAACACTTTTTTTCAATATATTCTCATAACATCATGTTTGCCATTATGTAGTACTATTAGGTAAAACACAGGGTTAAGATTTTTAAATACTCAAGACGTTTTACCTAAAAAGCTACTAGACACGTGAAGTTTTTTTGCAACTTAAATATCCTGCAAGTACTATTTCATACCTTTTTTCAAATTTTAATGACAACAAATTAACGGCCTAAGTGGACACAATAACAATTAGCAACAAAGTTACCAATTAATACTTTCAGGGCATTTAAGATCAAAAATCAAAATTTTGAGGTGTTAGATGCTCCTCCAAGAAAACTTTCAAGACATCTAAGAATCTTCAATCTTAGCACATCAAAACTCATTCAACAAGAATTTAATCTTACATGACATTCAATTTTATGTGGCAAACACCATTTTGTTCGCCTGTTAAGTCTAGTTATTAAAAGGTATATGAAGATAGATATTTAAGACCCAAAAAAACTCACTGGTCTAATAACTCCTCACCTAAAACTTTATATTTAAAAAGCTTTACTCCTAAAACATACTCCATCCATTCCTAAATATAAGATCACTTTGGGGAAGTGGATAAGTTCCTAAATATAAGATCATTTTCTATTTTGTCTCAATTTTGGTCCAAATTACCCATATACTTCTTAGCTCCCTCACTTCTCTCTCAAATCCCTATTTGTCTTTTAAACTTAAGTGAGAGGTATTTTGTGAAGATCGTGTAATCCAAATTCATTGGAAAGTCTTCCTTAATCTCTCCAAATTAGTCAAAGTGATCTTATATTTAGGAACGGGGGAGGTAGTACTCATTTGGATTCTGAAATAAAAAAATGTTTTCTTTTTTGAAAAACATTAATAATTAATTATTAATTAATTAAGTAATGAGTGGATTAATTAACCAAGTCTAGTAGGACTCGGAATCACATTTCTTTCCTGCATCATCGTACCATAACACCATATCTTTGGACCTCCATCCATCCATCCATCATGGAATCTCATTACATATGACAAAACAATATACATACAACCTTTCCTTCCTCTTTCATTAATCCAACCATCTCTCTCTCTCTCTCTCTCTCTCTCTAGGGTTTCTCCTCTGACGTCAGCAACATCACCAAGCTCATTCCTCAATTGTACCCTTCTCTCTTTTCTTTATTTTCGCCTTCTTTTCACTTATTTTGATTTTGGGATTTTTTTTTTCTAATTTTTGTTCTTATGTGAAGGATTTGCTGGCTCTTTACACCAACAACACTGGAAATTAGCATCGATTATTGAGGTTAGCTCCTCTTTTCAGCTTTTTCCCCAACTGGGTATTTCTCAAACTGTTTAAAGTTTCAATCTTTTGCTCTCACTGCTTTGTTTGTTACATACCCTTTTTCCCATTTACAATGCTTTTACTGTTTTGGCCTTGATCTTGGTAGTATTCTTGAATTTTCTTTCATTTTGTGGCTTGTTCTTTGATTTTCATACTTGGTTTTGTTTATTTGCTTTTTAGCTTATTGTTGTGGAAAGGTGGGGATTTGGCCTTGAATTGTTGGGATAATTGCACCTAGGTCCCAAATAAGAGACTTAATTTCAAAAAAGTCTCAAGGAGTTTATTAATGACTACTGTTAATAACTGCAATAGCGTTCAGTAACAAGTGTTAACGACTCCTTGGGACCTCTTTGAAACTAAGTCTCCTATTTGGGACCTAGGTTCAATTGTCCCTAGATTGGTTTGGGACAATTGTACATAGGTCCCAGATATATATGGTGTTTGTATGATGAGGTTGTAGAATTTATGGGTTTCTTTTTCTTTATGGTATGCAGGCTGGGGGAGTGTGTTTTGGGGATAAACTGAGCTTATTGAGGGCTTTAAAGGGTTTTTGTAAATGTTGCTTGATGCTTGATGCTTGATGACTGCTGCTATGGACTTGAATGCCTCACCCGTTCCAGAGGAAGATGAGGACCCATTTGAGGGGCATGTAGAAGATTTCACTGCCCCAGAAGAACGTGTAGAAACTGCGGTTGATATAGCTCGCCGGGTACCCTTCTTTTACTTTTGACTTGTCATGGCTATCTAAGTTCAAGAAGGCTTGCTTCTTGTGCTGGCAGTGTCTGTGTGTGTTTCTCTCTTGTACATTGTGTTGAAAATATATTTGTGGAGGATTTTCATTGGTTTAGTTTGAGAATTGTTTGATTTTATGACAAATGTAAGAACGAAATATCTTTTCCTGTAAAATTGTATTCTCTCTTTTCTACGCCCTTCTTTCAAAGTAGTCCATAGCATAGTGAATCTTGCAGTCATCACCCCCTCACCTAAAAACCTATTGAAATAGTCATGATCCTTTATCCTGTTGCCACAGTCTCCATTGACAATTGCAGTTTACTGGAGGACTCAAAATCTGCTTTTAAAGGCAGTAAAAGCTTAAATTATAGTATCTGATGTGATTTCTTTTGGCTTACCAATTGTATTGAAGGCCACACAAGTTACTTATTCTTGGTCTGCAATAGTATGCAAAATGTTATGTTTACCTGGAGATTTTTCCTTTTGGTATTACCTGTTCCGTGTGTTGTAATTGGTGTGTATTTCGATTTTTTTAGGAGCGTGAAGAAAGAAAAAAACGATTAAAAAGAGAACGTCCAGATGACAAACCTGTTTATGTATCTCCTTCACCTGGCTATGATAAACTATTTCAAACGAAGTCCCTCAAATCATATGATAAAAGCAGGCTTCCTCCAGGTAAGATTTTCGCCCCATTCAAATATCGGCTATTTTAAACGAAGTCTCTTAAATCATATGATTGAATGTAGAAATGGTAGTGGTTAAAGACATGATATTAAAATGGCACTTCAGCTATGCTGTTGGTTTTGATTGGGATTAGTTATGATTTCCTAGACTACCCAGTCCCACATCAACTACCGAATTCCTTTTTTGTGTGTTTCTATTTAGTCTGACCTTGCATATGCTGTTAAATTTGATGGTGGTCTTAACAGTGGGGGAATTGGTTGTTAAAATCCTAAGGATGAGGTTGTTAATTTTGAAGGTCTGGAAGTCTTGCAATTGACCTGAAGTTTATGTGTATTTTTCTTCTTTTATTTTAATTTATTCTTGTTATTTTTTTGGTTTTTGGTGGATGAGGGGCTAAAAGGCCTTATTTGATGCTGTTGTGACCAATAACATGTATATGATGCTATATTTTTGTGCAATTCAAAGCTCCCAGAACTTTGTTTTGGCAATTTATATACTTTCTGTAAAGTATTTCTCATAGAATTGCAATGTTGAGTTTGAAGAAAGATAAGGTTCCATTATCTCTTTGAAAAGTAAGGAAAATGTATCATATGTAAAATATTCTAGCTTTACCTGTTCTTCAGTGGTATAGGATACTGTTAGAATATGGTTTGTGTCAGATAATAAATTTTAAACTTTCATGTGAAATGGCGTATTAACCTCTTTTTACACGCAGGGTGGCTGGATTGCCCATCATTTGGACAGGAAATTTTTTGCATGATACCTTCTAAGGTTCCACTTGGTGAATCGTTCAATGATTGTATTGCTCCTGGTAAAAGATACTCATTCAAACAAGTTATACATCAGCAAAGAGTTTTAGGGAGAAAAGTAAGTGAGATTTATTTAACTTTGTTTGATCTCATATGTTTCAAGTTCTGTTACTTGCATAACAAGCATCTGCCCAAACCACACCACTGCGTGTGCAGACTCTTTTTTTATATACAGTCAATCATCCAATAGTTCACCCAGTT
The DNA here is from genome assembly GCA_029929735.1 of Mimosa pudica. Lineage (NCBI taxonomy): Eukaryota > Viridiplantae > Streptophyta > Magnoliopsida > Fabales > Fabaceae > Mimosa > Mimosa pudica. The sequence goes on from JAKELP010000045.1 coordinate 1,298,915, forward strand.
AGTTTCTTTTTGGCTGGTGTCTTATTTGAGTGACATTACTTTTAGTTTCTTCTTTTTTCTGCCAAGCATCTTCCTTTGAAGTGTATCATTGATTTTATTTTATTTTGGTTTTTACAAGACTTAGGGCCATTTTAGTTCAATTATGTAGTGCCCAAAGAATAGAAAATCCCGATGCCATTCCCTAGGATGTAGTGTCTGGTTGGCCGACATTCATTTATGCAGAGATGAGTAATATGGAAAACCACCTCTTGATGGAGTTGTTTTGGTTTACACAATCTGTGGAAAACACATAACTGTTACTAAATGATTTTCTTGTTTTATCCTCCTATTCATATTCTATTCTTTTGGCTTACAGCTTGGTTTGGTGATTGATTTGACAAATACTTCTCGATATTATCCAGTGTCAGATCTGAAAAAAGAGGGTATTAAGCACGTAAAGGTTTGTAGCTGGCAAATTCTTCTTTTTATCTCATGGTTTTTTAAGTTTAATATTTCATGTCTCTAATTTCCTTTCCTTATTTGTGGTTTAGATACAATGCAAGGGGCGTGGTTCTGTTCCTGATAATTTATCTGTCAATCAGTTCGTCAATGAGGTTTGTCTCTGTCTCAACTAATAATATTCTTCTTATCTTTTTGAGTTATTTTCAACTATGTTGGGTTTCTATTGTTTCTCTGCATTGATTAAACATTGCTAATTCCTTCCTTACATGCTCTACAAGTGGGGATAACTTATAATCTAAAAACTTTCTCTGTTATGCAAAGGTTTTCTTTATGTAGTTTCCTAGGTTATTTTTGTTTTTTAAAAAAGCCAACCGGAAACTTATTTTGTTGAGATTTGATTTTGGTAATAGTCAACATCCAACTTATATGTTGCAGCTTCTGTTTTGAAATAAAACAAGTAATTTTATTATCATGATTTTTTTGGGACCAAGAGACTTGACCTACTTTTAGTGATATGTGTGCCCAAACCACTGTTCAAATATTTACTACGTGATTTATTTTTGTTGGATAACCTAGTGTCCTGGCTCTTCTTATAATTCTTATTTAATACTTGTCTCTTTAATTTTATTAATTTTTTGTTTGTTCAGATTTGATAGGAAAATAAGATACCATATTTACCTAAAATAATCAGGGATAAGGATGGTCTTGTGTAGCTCCCTAATCTTCTTAGTTTAAAAAAGAAGGAAATGCTGACTTTCTTTATACTTCCTAGAACTACAGAGATCTGTTCAAAAGTCTTTAACCATGCGACTGTTTACATATCAGGTCACACAATTTCTATCACGTCAAAAACACTCAAAGAAGTATATACTTGTCCATTGTACACATGGACATAATCGTACAGGATACATGATCATCCATTATCTTATGCGTGCCATGTCAATGTCTGTCACACAGGTCAGTTGTCAAGTTACTTGATCATCAATGTTGTTGGTGTTGCTTGAATATGTTAGTTAACTGATTTTCTTATTCATTTATTATGCAGGCAATAAAAATATTTTCTGATGCACGCCCTCCTGGAATTTACAAACCTGATTACATTGAGGCCTTGTACACATTTTATCATGAAAAAAGGCCTGACATGGTGGTTTGCCCTTCTACTCCTGAGTGGAAGAGATCTTCAGAGTTTGATCTTAATGGTGAAGCAGTTCCAGATGACGACGATGATGGAATGCCAGGACCCCCCTTGGATGTATGGATGTCATATATAGTGACATTTTGATAGTTTCTAAATTTTTATCACATGAATGTTTTGTTGTTATTAAGACTTATAAGTATCACTAGGTCTAGATGGTAATCATGGTATTTCTTAAGAAATTATCCTTGTTATTATTTGGATTATAAATGAAATTGATGAAAATAGGCTAGGGGTTAATGAGTAAGGTATGGGCATCGCATTAGTGTTGTGTTCTATTTTTAATTTTCTCTCTCTAACTTTGACAAGCGCACACTTGGCTATTTCTTAGGTGTCATTGTTTAGATTTGAACTGGAAGTGTGGGGGAAAGCCTTGGGCCTGAGGGCAAATTATGAGTGCCTTTGTTATTATTACTGTCAATGAGAGTTTGACTATAAAGGCCTTTGTTTTTACATTTGGGTCAGCATTTTTTATTTTTGCAAATTTTGAAATCTTTCCACCGCACACAGGAGAACCACGAAACAGACGTGTTGATGACAAATGATGATGTCCTGGGAGATGAGATACCTTTTGATCAGCAAGATTCATTCCGGCAATTCTGTTATCAATCACTCAAATTGGGTGGCGGGGTAAGCCCTGTGAATGGTTTCTCTTAGCCATATTGCAGTTCCCCCGCTCTTTGCTGTGTATTGGTGGCTTATTATGCATTTCTAAGTATTATATTTATAGGCATCTGATTTTTAATTGGCTTTGGTTCTGATGTTAGAAAATGTTATGGGGGTGTTATCATTTTTTATCTCTTTAGCGGACCTCTACTATATACTTATGTTTATTTTAAACAGTCATGCCAATTATTGTTTCTTATTCTGCCATATTTTACTGAGGACTTGTGTATAGCTGATTGAAGAGTTGGTAGAACATTTGTCGCGTGAATGAGTACTTTCTGTAAATTTTCACTCTTCATGCTGGGATGGCAATTTTTGTGATGTGTTTTTATGAATGTTATGTTCATGATATCGCCCAGATGTGTTGTTTCTCATTGAATCATGTTTTCTATTTGGTATTTTTTTTACAATTTTAAGTTACAGTTATGATGGATTGTTTTGATGGACTCTGCTAGTATTTTAAATTTTGTATTTGTTGTGTTTGTTGGCCCGTGTGTTTTGTTGAATAAACTCTTGCTTTGTGTGCCTCATGTGGCTTTTTTATCTATTTTACCTGATTTCTTCTTATGCAGCCTAGGGGACATTCACACTTTCCAGGATCACACCCAGTTTCTCTGAACAGGTTAGCATTCTTTGCTTTGAGTTGGTCTGCTTATTTTGTGTATTTGTCACTTGTCAATATACTTATCAAGCTTTAAGATAGGGCTATTATTACTTGTTCTTAACAAGTGCTAGAAAACAATCTTACATGTCATGGTATGGCTCATCACATGGTTGGTCATGGTCGTTAGTGTTGGATGTTTATTTTGCCATGCAGTTGTTTAAAGGGATTTTATGAAACCCATTATGGCCTATAGTTAGTTTTTCAAAATTCCAATATTGCTATTTGCCAACAGCTGCATGTAAGATAGAGATGACAGAATGATTTAAATGCCTTTAGTATTTTACTAGAACACTGTAATCCTCTTGGTGTTGTAGATTTCAATTGTCTTTTCTATGTGGCAGTCATCGATTAATAGCTTGCAACAGCAATCCTTTTCTCTAATAGGCAGATTTCATTAGTCTATATCACATTCAAATTTCTTAGTCTTTCAAGTCTTGAATCACTTGAGAAATTTCTTTCCTTGCAATCAAATAAAACACTTCTTCTCGGGGTTCTGGGGCATATATGTGGGATGCTGTCAAACATGTGCTACTGCTGAAACAGAATCAAAGTCTTTATGAATATGCACATTTGTCTCCACATTACGTTGATCCGAATTAATTTGATTGCTCCCTTGCTGCTTTAAATTGTTGAGCTTCTATTATCTATTCTGAAACTTTCCAATTTTTGTTGGTCACTTATTGATGTACCTGGATATATTTAGTATTTTTACCAGTTGTTTGAGCAACACATTGTTGCTTAATGATTTAGGCCTTCTTATAATACAGGGAAAATTTGCAGTTGTTACGGCAGCGTTATTATTATGCAACATGGAAAGCTGATGGAACACGATATATGATGCTGATAACAATGGATGGTTGTTACTTAATTGATAGAAATTTCAATTTTAGAAGGGTCCAAATGAGGTTTCCTTGCAGGGGCACAAATGAAGTATGTGTGCGACCTTATATGCAAAGTGACTTGTGATTATTTTTTATGACTGTTTCAACTCCATGATGCATAAACTGATGGTTTTTCCCTCATTGTTGGGCTAATCAGATGTTGGCCGAGAAAACTCATCACTATACATTACTTGATGGGGAGATGATTATTGATACAGTGCCTGATTCCAAGAAGCAGGAAAGGAGATACCTTATATATGATATGATAGCCATCAACCAAGTATCTGTGATAGAGGTTTGGTTTATCGCCTATAAGTGGTCTTGAATTCCTTGATGTAGTTTGTGGTTGTCGTAGAAGTAAAAACTAATAAATTGATTGTTGATATCCTTGGTTTCATTGTTAAATAAGACTTGACTAGAGGAAACAATTAGTTATTGAAATTGTGCTGTGATATTTGAGTCACCTATCCCTAATATATGCTGAAACTTTGTAATAAAATTGATTTGACATTTCATTAAAAAAAAAATGATTTGACATTGATTATGAGATTAACTTTCATAAGATTACCATATTTATTGTAATTATATCTGAATAGTTTTTCTTCTATTATGTTCTTATAACATGCTTGACTACTGTATGGATTCTGTATGCATTCCTAGCATTGTTTAATTGACTATCTTAAGTTTGGCACAGCGACCTTTTTATGAAAGGTGGAAGATGCTTGAGAAAGAAGTGATTGAACCTAGGAATTGGGAGCGACATAATATATACCAGAGCAGAAACCCTTACTATAGATATGACATGGAACCATTCAGGGTATGCCTTTTTTACTGTAGATTAAGCATGGTTTGAGCTTCATATTTGGTTCTTTTCTCTTCCTGATTGCTTGATTGTTTCTCAGGTGAGGAGGAAAGATTTTTGGTTGCTCTCTACTGTCACAAAGCTCTTAGCAGAATTCATTCCAAAACTCTCTCATGCTGCTGATGGCCTCATATTTCAGGTGGCTTTGAATTAATGTCAGATGATTTGATAATATTTATTATTCCCCTCACACTTTCCAATTTATCCCCACTCTGGAACTTATGAAGTAATTTTACTAAACAGATTAAACTTGTTTGAAATTGACTATGAATACCTCGTATTAGACGTTTTAATCATTGAGGTGCTTAGCCTCTTGATCTCTTTCAATTTTTACTTCTCAACTTTTGATTGGTTCTTACATTGGGGTTTACATGCCACTGAAATTTCAAATTAGAGTTGAATGTCCTCATTGTTTATTGTCCAAACCTGAATTGTTTTTCTTTACCTACCCTTGTTATTGTGTTGAATTGAATTTGTCACTACTTAATTTTCAGGGCTGGGATGATCCTTATGTACCACGCACTCATGAAGGCCTTTTGAAGTGGAAATATCCTGAGATGAATTCTGTTGATTTCCTCTTTGAGGTTGTTTCATCAGTTCTTTAGATGCATTGTTTAGATATCTCTTTCAATAAATTGAACAAAAAATGTTTCTACGGTCAGATATGCACAAATATCCTGAAACAAATTATATTATACTTCGGTGCGAATATTATTTTAATGGTTACCAATGAAACTTTTGACCTGGGGCATATTGGTCAATGCCGTTAAAAATCACCAAACTTCTGTCACAATTTTAAGTCATGAGTGATACTGTTATAGAATTAATATTCTATAAATAAGAACTAGAGTAAAAGGGGACTAGAACAGAAATCAGAGGGTTTAAGATGAAGAAACATAGAGGGTTCAAAGACAAGAAGGGGAGGTTAAAGAAGGAGACCGGCCATCGGCCGTCACAACACAACTCAACTCATTCAAAATGCAAGACAATAACAAATAAAACCCTAAGTCAAGTTATATAGCCTTGACACTAATAAAACATAATAATAAAATAACAAAACATAATAACAAACTCAAACCCTAATTACCTAATCAATCTAATTAATTGACTCAATCAATCCATTAATGATTGACTAAATCAATCAATTAAATCAAATCACTAATTTATTTCTAAAATAACATAACAGATACTAACGCTTGTTACTTGTTACTGTCAACTGTGTTATCTATGACCTGGACAACAATATGTTGGCAATATTGCTCTAACCCTTTGTTAACTTAAATGGCTTTCCTTTGAATAATTTGAATCTAAACAAAAATTGGCATTATGGTAAAAAATCTATGCTGGATATCTTTTTTCTTGTTTAAAGAAATATCTCTATATATTTTGAAAATAAAGGGGATGATTTGGTAATTCTAACAAAAATCAGGGGAGGCCTGTGCGATGTTTTTTTTTCAAAGAATACTGTGCTTTACTTAATGTTGGTCACATTCAGTTACAGCTTTCCAATTTCTAACTCCTATTGTGGAGTGTGGACAGGTTGATGATGATGGTGAGAAACTTTTTCTTTACGAACGAGGAAAGAAGAAGCTCATGGATGGGAATAGGGTAGCATTCAAAGGTCAGGGAGATCTTTAATTTTAAACAATAATATGCTATTGTTAAATCTGTGTTGTAAGCTAAAAACTTTTTACAAATGAAACAGGAAATGGCTAATCATGACTTTATTTGTTTCTGGTGTATCGCATACTCAATTCATGGCTTGTTGCGTCCAAATTTGCTATTTATGATTTACATTCCTTACTGGCAACTGCTGTGAAAAGTGGGTAGAACGGAAGCTAAAAATTAATTAGCAGAGCTTGGACAATAATATGCAATCCGTCGAATCATTCTGTCGCTTGTGATTGTACTTTTTAACTGCCTTCGCTCTCGCTGCTTATTGATAACTTCCTCATCTGCAGATGGTTCAGATCCCTCATTTTATTCTGGAAAGATCATAGAATGTTCTTGGGACTCTGATAACCATGAATGGGAATTCATGCGAGTGAGAACTGACAAATCAACTCCAAATGAATTTAATACTTTCAAGAAGGTGCAATGGCTGCTTCTTCTGTTTTCCCTCCATTCTTCCTCTTTACCATTCCGTATTTAGACCTGATCTTTGTACCTGCACTTTTGACTACTTTCAGGTTATGCGAAGCATAAAAGACAATATCACGGAAGATGTTTTGTTGAACGAGATATCCGAGATTATTCGCCTTCCCATGTACGCTGACAGGATAAGAATCGACAGTAAAGCGCACCATCATACTAACGCAGCACGGAGAAGGTGATATCACCATTGTTAAAATCAGGCTTTATGAATTGCAACATGTGGTGCTTCAGCAAGAACCAAGTCCATCCACTGATAGCACTTTAACTGGGATTTGTTTACCTGGATATAGCTATATATAACAGTCGTCTAGAGAGTTCTTTGCTGTGTAATTAGCTAGGATTCCAGATCAATAGAGTTAGGCTTAGGATGTAGTGTAAATTATTTGGTCAGTTTTCTCATTTATAGTAGTGATCATAAGTTGTTCAAAGGGTAGCTGTTTATTAGAGACAAATTCCATTACATTGATCAGGAGTTATCCTGGATGTGAATATTAATTGGAGAAGTAATCGCCTGCCTCTATTACTATTGTAGTCTCACTAGCACGCTGAGCATTACCCTCATTTTGCCTTATTGATGATGTTGCTAGTGAAAGAATGTGTGTTTTTTGGCAGATAGTTTTCTTCAACGAAAATGGATAATTTTCCTTGTGAATAAATAATCACTGAATGGGCAACCGAGGGTCATGAAGCATTAGAGTTGAGAGTTGAGAATGAAGAATTAGCAGAGCAGGGTTAAAGTCAATATTGGTTGATTGATTGTGGTTACTTATTTTACAATCTGTTTTATAAGTTTTTGCTCTCTATCACGCTCGTTAGCGTTTTTTTATTAAAAAGAACAATTTTTAACATGTTTTCATTTCACTCCTTATAATTTTAATGAGTTTTAGTTCTAAACCCTTGAAAGTTGATTTGGATCATGATACTTTTTGACTAGTCTTGGTTAAGCTCAAATCTAAGATAAAATGACAATGTAACATTACATCCACTATAGCCAAAATAGTAACCTTAAGTAAAATTATGTTCAATGACCATGAAGATTTTTCAAAACACACATTATTTACTATGGATTGACAAGATCATAGCTCATGTTTGTCGAGAACATAACTCTATGTCTCTATTCATAAAAAAGAAAAAGAGAGAACAGAACTCTCTAGTGGACAAATTAGCTAAATATTCCCATAAAATGGATAGAAACCATTGTACCTTAATCAACCCTCTTCTTTTATTCTTATGTAGAGGATTGATTAAAGATAAATGACTAGATTTTGGGAGTTATTGTTTTAATATCTTTAGTTGATGTTATATAATATATCCATCAAAAGAACAGAACATTGAAACACCCGATTTTCAATATATGTATCTACCATTTATTAATTGTGCTTTATAATTATAAGTGTCTAATACTTTCTCCATCATAATTTAGTTGATTTTTTCAAAAAAAAAAAACAAAATAAAAAAAAAGGTCAAACCAAGCCCACTTAGTGAGAAATATATGAGACAATGTTATCTCTATAGAAAAGTTTATTGGAACTCACTATCTCAGAACCCACGACAAATAAACTTATCGTCAAGGTTGTTAAATTCGTGAAAAGAATATAAAATCGTATCATAGAATCGAACAATAAACTCGTAAAAGTTTACCTTTATTTATTTTTTTATAACAAGTTTACCTTTATTAATAAACACGTGTTTTCAATATATAATTAAATAAGAAATACAAAAAATTGACTTGAATATATTATAAATATAAATAGTTGACATTAATATAACAACATTCATACTTTTTCAACCTCAAAAAAAAAATCTCTATACAAATTCATTGAATAAGGTTAGATAAAGTAATTAAAACGAGTTTAAAGGCAAGTTTAACATGATAAACGTAAACCTGTCAATTCAGCATGTACACTCGTGAGTTTCTATCGAGTTTACAACCACCATATCTTGCCAATTAACCGCTGAGTTAAGTCAACACTTGATAAAAATTAAATAAATCATTTGCCCAAAAGTTTTTTTTAATTCAATAGTTTATTTTATTTTATTCACTAATGCATAGACCATTTTGTAACAACAAAACATTTTTCATTTTGGAAAAAGCCCAAATATTAACATATGAGTGCTACACAGTTCTTGAGGCCACTGAGTGTAACAAGTCAGCTAGCTAGAATGAACTAATCTCCATTTTCCAATTTCCAATTTCCAATTTCAACCTCTCAAATCAGTAATTAACAAAGATCCCATTTTTACAATTCTAGGGTTTATGTTTTTGGATTACATTTTCCACATGAGAAGTAACCTCTGATTTCATTCATAGCAGCCAAATCAACCATTTTTTTTTCTTCTTGATTCACCTCCAATTCAATTGGGTATTCGTGAAATCCTTAAACAAATCGAGGGTCGATCATATGAAATCGTATTTCACTCAAAGTCTCTTCCTTTTTTTGATTCTCGCCTCTTCCTTGAGCTTTGTTCTCAGTGATGAGCCCAAGAAAAATGAATTTCGAGAGCGAGAAGCTTCTGATGATTCCCTTGGCTATCCAGAAATGTAAGCCATGCCTTTATTTTGATTATATTTGTTTGTTAATTATGTTTTATTTTCTTTTTTTTTATTTAGTTATGTGAAAGTTTTATTTAGATTTTTTTATGATTGTCTTAATGCTTTACTGATTGGTATTTTATATGTAATGTTAGAGATGAGGATGCTTTGCTGAATACTCAATGCCCAAAAAATTTGGACCTTAGATGGCAGACAGAAGTTAGTTCTAGTATATATGCTACCCCTTTGATTGCTGATATTAACAGGTAAGATTGTTATGACTCCAACTTGTCAAGTGTGTTATTTGTGTAAGTTACTATGGATCCCACTTTTTCTTTATCAAATTCATGATTATAGTTTTCACCAAAAAAAAATTATGATTATAGTTGTACTTTCTAGGTTAGTAAATATAAGATCACTTTTACCAATGGGTAGTTGGTTGAACTGATAAGTGGGCTACAACCCGCGTAAGGATGAGAATGTGTGTTCGAATCCCGGTAAGCGCTCTCATTGAGATAGGGGACAACTTTGCCTATGTGGCCAACACTCCTACCCCCCGAGTCTGGATTAAACCGGGTGGTGATTAACCCAAAAAATATAAGATCACTTTTAAATTTCAATTTGTTCCTAAATATAAGCAACTTTCTAATTTTTCTCAACTTTTTTCCAAATAAACCCTATTAGTACTTATCTATAATAAACAACCAAGAGAGAGAGTGAGGATAAAGGTATATAGTTAGGATAAATTGGTAATATCATGTGGTAATAACTAGCTTAACTTACATCCTTAATATAATCAAATTAGGAAAATGATTTATATTTATGAACAGAGGTAGTATTAATCTTCTGTGTTGATCAATTTCTTTTTTTTTTTGGTGAACTGATCAATTTCTGATAAGGGTAGAATTTCGTTTCATGTAAGTCTGGACTTTACGTGAATAAAAGATGTTATTTTTGTTTAACAGTGATGGTAAGCTTGACATTGTCATTCCCTCCTTTGTTCACTACCTTGAAGTTCTTGATGGTTCTGATGGGGACAAAATGCCAGGTATAAAAATCATGGGAACAATTCTTATCGTGATAAGGGCATGTGTTGCATCTTCTATTTATATAATCTAGTCACACTTGCTTGATTTATCAAGGATAACTGGATAAGGCATCGGATATTTTTTGTCCAATACTACAGGAGTTGGTGTAAATAAAGTTGCAGTTTTCTATAATATATGCTGGAACAGTCTCAATACTTGAGGACTGTAGACTAAGACATTGAGTCGACAGAGTTTAGTTTCACCAATCATGAAAAAAATATATTGTTAAGACTTTAGATCATGGGATGAAAACTTCATACTAACAAATGTTTTATCACCATAGTGAAGTACAAGACACTAAGCCACTATGGTATATTTGGAAGTTATAATGCTTTTCAGAAGTATCTTTGTAAAAGCTTTGCAAATTGTGGATAGCGAAAAAGAAAAAGAAAAAACTTCAGCCTAATTTCATTCTTTGGTTAATGTCTTACAAGAATGCTAAAACACTGTTGTTACTTCATATGGTATTAATAAATCCAAAGACTTCATAATGGCTAAAGCCCAGCAGTTCACTGCATAACAAAACCCAGAACATGAAATCAAGCCTAGCTACTGTTCTCAATCAGTTTCAGAAAGCTTGTGAAAGATCCCTGGTACTGGAATAAAAAAATGTAACGCCAAACAAATGATCATAAAACAAAAAGCCTGCAATTTATTCATTAGTCTAACTCTTCAACATAAATATTTCAGCCTAATTGCAGCATTATGCCCGTCTCTAACAAGATTACTAGAGCAACCTTAGTGCATGATAAACGGATATGAAATAAACAAATTGCTTTGGTTTAGGGTGTCTGCGATGTAATTTATCTACATGGCCTATCAATCTCTTGGACTTCTTAAGGAGTGAATGATTAAAAATATTACTGTATGAAAATTTTGATGTGTGGTGTATCTGAAGCGGAGTTTAATACTGAAGATGATCAATGCAAATTGGTTTTATGTATATTTCTAATATTTAAGGTGTTTGAAATTTGAATAAACTAACTGCTTTCTGACTGCTTTGCAAGGTTGGCCTGCTTTCCACCAGTCAACAGTGCATTCTAGTCCACTTCTGTATGACATAGACAAGGATGGGGTGAGAGAGATAGCTTTGGCAACCTTCAATGGTGAAGTGTTGTTTTTCAGGTGACTATTATGAAAAAATATGTTCCTGTCAATAAATTATCTATTCCTTGAGTTACTTGATTAAGGTTATTATAACTTCATTATTAGGGTTTCCGGCTATGTGATGTCAGATAAATTATTAGTACCTCGTAGGAGAGTGCGCAAAGATTGGTATGCAGGCTTAGATCCAGATCCTGTAGATCGATCTCATCCTGATGTTCATGATGAACAGCTTGTCCAAGATTCAATTTTAGCGAAATCTATGTCTCGTAAGTGTTTGCTACTTCTGCATCGTTAGTGTGGGTTATAGTTAGCCATTATTCTATCATCTTCATAGTTGGGCTGTGGGCTTGATGGTTATACGGTATATCATTGTTTGTATTATTGTCAAATGTGCACTTGTGGTGGAACTTAATTCTAGTTTTGAGTAATGTTTTACTTTGTAGATTCAAATGAAAGCAGACATGAACTCAACACCTCTGCTACCACAGAAAGTCACCTTGGTGTGGGTAATGTATCCAATCCAGAGTTTGAGAATAAAACAATTGAGAGCAAACATGAAAACAACTCTTCAAATATCACATCAACAGAAAGTATCCTTGGTGCTGCCAATGTGTCCAACCCAGAGCCTGACAAGGATAAAAATGAAAGTCCAATAGAGCAAAATATTAAGATGCCTACTAATGCTGATAATTCATCTTTGAATGCTGGTTCTGTGGAAACTGCTAATGCAAATAATAAAACCAGTACTGCTAGACGTCTTCTGGAGGATAACAACTCAAAAGGACAAAAGGAAGGTGGTTCTGAATCCAACGAGGGTAATAATGAGAGTATTCATGCTGCTACTGTGGAAAATGCTGAAGGTTTGGAGGCAGACGCTGATTCATCCTTTGAGTTATTCCGCGACAGTGATGAGCTTGCTGATGAGTATAGTTATGATTATGATGATTATATTGACGAATCAATGTGGGGTGAAGAAGACTTTACTGAAAAAGAACACGAGAAATTGGAGGATTATGTGAATATTGACTCACATATTCTAAGCACTCCCGTGAGACCAATTTTCCGTTTTATATATATTTAAAGTTTATGGTTCCTGTGCAAGAATATAAATGTTTTCTTTTTTTTCTTTTTTCTTTTTGTTTTGCTTCACCAGGTCATAGCAGATATTGACAATGATGGTGTATCAGAGATGATTATCTCGGTTTCATATTTCTTTGATCGCGAGTGAGTTTGTCTCTAGACTTCTGTTATCTGTCTTCTTTTGCCCGTCTTCTTTAATGATAACATGTGTGTTTGCATAAATATGATTATTTAACAATCATGAGTAGTTGTTATTTATTAATAATGAGTATTGTTGGCAGGAAAATGTTTTTTTTTTTCTGAAAAAGAGGAGTATTTGAGAGAAGGATAGATAGCCTTTAAAAGAAATAGCTTTTCCTTCGTCATTTCTGCATGTGTCCTGGAAACAAAATCTCTGCCACCAAAATTGTTGTATAGAGTCTTGCTAACAGAGCAAGAATTTTATTATAAATGGGTTCTAATCAATCTGCATGGTGTATGGACAAAATGGGGATGCAACCTGGAACAATGGGTGTGAGTAAATGCTGATGGTATCCAAATTTGGAGTGAAAAGGATGGATTGTATTTTAAGTGTTTTGTTTTTAAAAATCATTGTCTAACTACAACTAAGTCTATTCTTTACTGCTAATTGAGAAAACATGAACATTATGTGTGATCATTAAGTGCATTCATTATCAAGTTTGCTGCAGAAATAGTATCCATAACATTTCACATAATCCTTATCTGGTCTATAGTAACTTACTGAACTTGAAGATTTTTGAGAACATGAAAACAGTATAAAATTTTACATGTGCTAAATCATATTCTTATCGTGTCACTTTATTTGTTGGACACTTGGATGGAGTTTGCTGATTATTTTTGAAAACGTGGAGTCGGTGGAATTTCACCAATTTTTTCCTTAGAAAGTTATGCAATATGATTTTTGACTTTGATTTAATGATGAGAAGTTTGGTTTTATTATGATGTTGTAATCTATTGAGAAGTGTGGTTTATCAGTTTACTGTCTGTCAATAATGGCAACTTTTTAAGCTGACAGGTATTATGACAACCAGGATCATATGAAAGAACTTGGTGATATTGATATTGGAAAATACGTTGCTGGTGCTATTGTTGTTTTTGATCTGGGCACAAAGGAAGTTAAGTGGACTTCAGAACTTAATCTGAGTACAGATACTTCAAACTTTACAGCCTATTTATATGCATCTCCAACTGTTGTTGATTTGGATGGTGATGGAAATCTGGACATCCTTGTTGGAACCTCCTATGGCTTGTTCTATGTGTTGGATCATCATGGTAATATTTGAATTCTTACATGATGTTTCTCTTGGGATGCTTTTGCTGACTTAGATCGCTTTCTCTTGGATTTTGGTTCTCTATTGATAGTTGATGTTGTTGATTGTTTGTGGAAATTGTGTGCCACTATCAAGCATGATAAATTGTAAATTGTTATCTTCTGGTGATTTTTCCTTCCTCAATTGCATTGTTATTAGTTCAATTCATGATTGGGGTGGTGAGGGATTGATTGGAGTCTGAAGAGAATATAAACCATTATTTTTGTTAATGAAATTTTTAGGGTAGGCTGAATTGGTCGCATTGCAATTTTGAAACTTTAATTTTTGAGGTTGTTGGATAACTTGCTTCCCCTTTATCTATTTTGATTTCTATTTTATACATGTTATGAGTTGGATGAATTATTTTGGGAAATCACAAATAAATATCTTCTAAATTCAAACATCCTATATAGGAAATTTTAACTAGTTGAGTATAAATATTAACAACTGCAAATCACCTATATGAAATTTTGAAATTGAGAAAGAATTTTTCTATCACCTGCATTTTGTCTTCTTTTTGGGTGAACAGCATATATCTCTTCGTGAAAATTATTTTTTGGGCTGGCTCACCTCAGTATGGTGTATGTTGTTCAACCTTGCCTGCCTCCTTTACCACCCCAGAAAAAGAAAATCTCTCCTTTTGAAATTTTACAAATTGTCTGAGTTAGCCCTGTAATCAATTTCAAGGAAACAACTCAGTGATCATGTCTTGAGCTATAGTTTGCTGTTTTTTTTTTATAAAAAAAACGTTTTTAAGATGTGCATGTGTGACAAAGTTGCATTTATAACTACTTATCCACATATTTATATCTTGTTTAATTGTTTGCTAAAAGTTGACTTTTCCCCCCAAAATAGGGAAGGTTAGAGACAAGTTCCCACTTGAAATGGCTGAGATTCAAGCTGCAGTTGTTGCAGCTGACATTAATGATGATGGCAAGATTGAGCTAGTTACTGCTGACACACATGGAAACGTTGCTGTATGGACTCCCAAAGGAGCTTTGATATGGGAAAAGCATCTCAAGAGTCTTATTCCACAAGTAAGTCCCTGACTCAATTTCTTCAAGTCATCAAATATTGGAACATCGACAAATTACCTTACATTCTACTTCCAATTTGTCAAGTTTTCCATCAAGATTTAATTAGTCGGCCTGAACTTATACTAGAGATGCTGTCATATGTTCTTAACCTAATTTATAGGGAAACTTTCTGGCTTAGCAATTCTTATTGAGTGAACTTTATTTATTTCTAATGTTGTTGCCTGGTTCCAGAAATTCTTTTGGCAATTGGCATTGTGTTATCATTTGTATTGGATTACTTATTTCGGTCTTTAACTGGAACAAATGGGGTAGCCGCCTCACTTGGCTTTCATATAGCTATTCCTTGGCTAGTGAAAGCCTGATGTGGTTTGCTTGACATATAGAATCCTATGCTTGTAGAGAGTGTGTTATGGATGATTGCATAACTTTTGGTTATAATGTAAACATTGTTGTGCTCTTCCGCTATAGCTGATAGATAGCTAAGTACAAATATAAATCCTATGATCAGATCATTTGATTTGTAATGATCCACATGTATTTAAACCATGGATTAGTTCATTTTTACTCAGTATTTGGACTTAAAATATTGGATGTTCATTGGACTTGAAAACTTGGCAGTGTATTGTCTGATTTATAGGCTTGTGATCCAGGGTGTAAAGTTTAAGGGTTCTGGACGTGGTTTGATATTTAAGCTTTAAAAAATTAAAATGGGATTTAAAAAATCAAAATGGGAAGTTTAACTCAAAATAATGAATTGTACTTTAACGTTAACTTTTATGTAGAAGGATTGTTTTCCTTTGGACTCGAAGATATTTTATTAGAGGAAAGATCTAGGAGGTTGTGGGTTCCTTCATAATTTGGGAGAGCAGAAAATTAGCAGCAGATGTTTTTAATTAAGGCTTAGTTTTAAAAACGAACTTGGCTTCACGTGTTCTTTGAATTGCTGTCGCTTTTGAAAACTGAAATTCTTTTTTTACCGGCAATCAATTTCTTTGAACTGGTGCTAAATGCAATAGCCCTTCAACATATGTACTCCCTCCATTCCTAAATATAAGATCACTTTGGGAAAGTGGATAAGTTACTAAATATAAGATCACTTCCTATTTTATCTCAAGTTTTACCCAAATTACCCTTATACTCCCTCTTTTCATTGAAAACCCCTTCTCCTTTTAAAGTTAAGTAATTGAGGGGATTTTGGGAAGATCATGTAATTTTATTGTCTTAATCTCCCAAAATTAACTAAAGTGATCTTATATTTAGGAACGGAGGGAGTAATTTAATTTGTTCAAAGGTGTGGCATCCTGAAAATGTGGCTACAAAAGTACCTTGCATTTCTGTAATTCTGCACTGATTCCATTACTTTCATTCTTCTCTTAATAGGAACCATTTGGCCGATTCTCAAAGCGTATGACACATGTTTATGTCAATTGATATTATGTTCTGCAGGGTCCAACAGTCGGTGATATTGATGGAGATGGCCACACTGAACTTGTGGTGCCAACTCTATCTGGGAAGATTCACGTTCTTGATGGAAGGGATGGGTCATCTGTTGGACACTATCCGTACCGAACTCATGGAAGAGTTATGAATCAAGTTCTATTAGTTGATTTAAATAAACGTGGTGGGGAGAAAAAGAAGGGATTGACTCTTGTTACCTCATCATTTGATGGTTATTTATATCTCATTGATGGACCTACTGGATGTGCTGATGTTGTTGACATTGGTGAAACTTCGTAAGATACTACTGAATCCTTGTGTGATGAGTTTTCCTTGTACATGACCTTTCAGAAGTTAAATTTGTGTCTCTTTTGTTGCAGATATAGTATGGTTTTAGCAGACAATGTTGATGGAGGGGATGATCTTGATCTTATAGTCACTACCATGAATGGAAATGTCTTCTGCTTCTCAACTCCTTCCCCTCATCATCCCTTGAAGGCATGATATATTCAAACTTTAAATCGTGAAAACTTTTTCAAATATTTTATATTTTATTTAAGTTGCCATGCACCCTCTTTCAGGCATGGAGGCTGCCTAATCAAGGAAGAAATAATGTAGCGAACAGGTACAATCGTCAAGGTATCCATGTGACCCATCCTTCTAGAGCTTTCCGTGACGAAGAAGGCAAGCAATTTTGGGTGGAAATTGAGATTGTAGATAAGTACAGATATCCATCTGGGCATCAAGGACCATACAATGTCACGGTAAGTTTACAACAAAATCGATTTTGCATCATTTTTTCCTCATTCAATTTGAGTATCTAAAGCTTATTCATCATTTTCGTTGCATGGTGTGTAAATTCATCAGACATCCTTGCTAGTCCCTGGTAATTACCAAGGAGAGAGAACCATAAAGCAGAGCCAGATCTATCATCAACCCGGGAAATATCGGATTAAGCTGCCAACTGTGGGTGTTAGGACCACAGGAACAGTTTTGGTGGAGATGGTTGACAAGAATGGACTCCATTTCTCTGATGAGTTCACCCTTACATTCCATATGTACTATTATAAATTGCTCAAGTGGTTGGTTGTTCTTCCAATGCTTTTCATGTTTGGTATACTTTTCATACTCCACCCACAAGACTCAATGCCGCTTCCATCTTTTTCAAGAAACATTGACTAGAAATGACTGTTTTGTATCGGCTAATGTGAATCATTCGTATATACTCAGCAGCTGAGTCTTCAATTGTAAAATTGATATTGGCGTGCCCTTTCATCACCAAGGGCTAAATTATCTAGCTCAGTTTCTCTATTGGTAGTTGAATTTTGGCTCTTGGTAATAGATTTGTTGTTTTATTAGTTATTTGTGTCCCAAAATGGCCAGCTTTAGATAGCGTCTCTGTGAGTCATTTGTGTTTCAGTTGTTTCTGGCATGAGGTTGGAATGCAAAAGCTAAATTATACATGACCCGAGAGTTTTGGGGTATATGAGCAGATAATCTTTTCAAAATTTTTACAACTTTACAATAAACTCTCGTTTACCTGCATATCTATATGTTCAAACAATTTTCTTGTCAATGCTATTTTTTTTTTCAGGAAGGGCCAACTTGGTTCAGTTGTATGCTCGCTTGTCATGGGGTTTGAGTTTGGGGGTTTGAATCTGTCTATTTTTTTTTCAATATATCTCTAAGAATATAAGAAGGTTTGAATGTACTTAGTGAGACTATTTGCACAACTCTAGATATGAGGATATTATTGGGTGAAGGTGTACAAATATACATGGTAAATTGTAAAAGAGTCACCAGCACCATGATAATTTTGAGGATGCGAAAATATACATGGTAAATAAAAATAGAGCACCCATCATCTTTTATGGTGCTGAGTGTCCCTTTTACACTTTATCATGGTACTAAGTGCCTCATTTTGGTTTACCATGTATATTTTTACATCCTCAAAAATGCTAGGTGCCACTTTTATAATTTAACATGTATTTATTTGTACCTTCACCCATGTATCATTTGCTACATTCAAAAGTATATATGGTTAATGGATGATGGATTACACTTTGGTAATTGGGAGTGAAATATAGGAATAATTGTTGACCGAAGAAACATGTCCACAATATTAGAAGTTGGGAGGATTTCTTATTTAATTTCCAATGTCAATGTATGTTCCTTAAAAATGTCAATGGAGTTATTTTTTGTATACTTTAGACGGGTATAAAAATGAATAAACTAGTGTAGCAACTTTTATGCAAAAGGTATTAGAGTTAGACATAACCGCATGTTTAGAGGAAATTCAGGAGTCAATTTTTCTAGCACCCGAATTAGCTTTTATGTTACATGAAATTCATTGGGTCCAAACTAATCCTTTGTTGAACCCTTTTAGGGAGAAACTTGACCACTAGGTTTTAAAGCTATTCTATGTCCAAATTCAAAATTTAAAACCTTGGTTAAATTGGATTAATACCATATCAATTCATGCAGGCATTAAGTGGTAGAAACAAATTGACTTATTCTAGAATCACCAGATGAAACCCGATCCTTGAAACTTCCTTGTTTCCTCTTGTTTTTCTTAACATTTTACTTAATGCTAATCGAAATGGATGCTAAAGTTTCAAGCGTAAATATGGCTCCTTTACCGTTGATTGAACTTGCAAATCAACGTTGTCACAAATTTTCTGCTATGCATTAGACCTTCTAGGGTCCATAACTGCGCAAAGCTTGGCTTTCTTCCCCCTTTTTGACTTTTCAGTTTTCAATGGATATGTGATGATATGGTCAACAATCACACAAAAATTACCAACATGGTTGAATCTAGGGGACTGGTCTATCTACCATAATCTGGCAAACCAAAGTTTAAATATATGTTGAGTGGAATACATTTAGTGTCCAACAATATTTTAAAATAGGAGTGCCTTCAAAAGATATATGTGTATGAGTTAAGAGAAAACAATTATTGCTTAACTTATAATTCCACTAGAGAATCAATTTGGCCAAATTTACCTTCACAACAATTTTCTTTCTTAACAAATTAGCTAAAACACCAGATGCCTCTGAATTGTTTTATAGTTGAGATAATATTCTGCAATTGGGTCAACCAAATGTAGTGGAGTGTACTGGGAATGTGCCTTGAGACCAAAAACAAAGCAAAAGAACCAAATGAGCAACTGATTGTGCTAATGAATTGCCCTTAATGTCCTAAAATTTGATGGAAACACTATTGAAAATTTTAAAGATCGCGTTGTAATCATAGGAATAAAAGGAGTTACACTTTTAAGAAGAACTAATGATACTTTCTCTCTTTATTTTCAATAAAAAATAATTTAAGATTTGTGATCATCAAATTTATAAGTAATAAATCTTCAATTCTCATTTTAAGGCATAAAGTATACATGGATTCCATCTATAGAGACACTTAGGTAAATTAGGAAAGCTCTCATGAGTGATAATTCAACTAAATTCTTTTCATCCCTTTTGATTAATTTGAGTGCATATATTCATTTAAAAAATTAGTGCATAAATAATCATGAATTATAATTCAAGAATAAAGGCAATTCATGAAATAAATCAAAATGATTATCATGAGAATAGAACTTTGCATGCCTTGAACATTTCTCAAAATGTGACATTTTGTGAATTACTGGCGATGTCTCAAAATTTTAGAATAGAAGTGAAGTTCAATTTTACTAACACATATCTCTCACTATATATAGCTGTTGAACAATATATGATGAGCTTTTTATTCCATCATGTGGGAACACACTCTTTAATGTGCATATATATATATTCTTTCAAGTATAATTGCATCTCAGTCTCTCCCACCACTTTATCATTGAAAAGAAAAAGAGAACCAAACAAAAGTGAAATCCATCTTTTTCTTTTTGGCTATCCTTTCAACCTTGGAAACAAATTTTACTGATGATTTTCATGCAACTCTACTTTGAACACAAAAACTCTTATGCAGCTGCAATTACCTTTATATCTACATCTCATCTCTTTTAATTTATGTTTTTTCATCCTCTTTTGCATTTTCAAGGTGTGTGGCAGTGAGCAAGGCTGGTCTCAGAAATATATAATACCCCCCCCCCCCCCCCCCAACACACACCCACACACCCCAATAGTGGAATATATTTTGAAAATCCCAAGGAAGGTATATATGTCTAGATATATCTGCCTCTGAAATTGCTTATTTGCTTCCTTTGTCTTGCTTTAGTAACATGCCAAACTTCACATTCTCGTCCATTGGGATTCCTTCACTCTGTACCTCTAAATTGATAATCTTCTTCTCGAGGGTTTCATCGTAGGTATCAACCGGTGGATATCAATATCATATGCCAAAATAAGATTCTTCAGTTTTCTTCCATTTATTTATTTAATTCATTTCTTTTTTAAGTCGTTCCTTCTACAAAATTTTTGCATCAAATGAAAAATATATGTTACTTCAGATTATATCTGAATGACTCAAACCAAATAATTCATTGATCTCCTCTCAAGAAATTTATTTAAGTACACATCTGATGTCCTTTGATACCATGTTTAATCATATGTATTAGAACTACCTTGACAGAGAAACCCCTTTAAACATGCAAAATTAGTAGTATAAATATTTTGAAGAGTTATATAGTTAAAAGACAAAATATACTGATATCTTATATTTAGGATCAGATAAAACTCATTGCCCTACTCTAATACTTCCTCCGGTCCTAACCTAATTGATAATTAGGTCATATGTCATCATTTAATAATATATTTCGCAATCTTAGTCTCTCCAAAAAAAGTCAATTAAGTCCTATATTTAGGACCGGAGGTAGTATTTAAAAGTATGATTTCTCTTGAACTTTTTATTCAAATTAAAATCTATCAAATCTTTGTTTTTCTGTTCAGGCAATCTTAAGGAAAACTCAAGTCTTCTATCCCATGATAGCCTGACTGATCATGTGTAAACTAATTTTCCAAGAAATATGTGTAATCATGGCTATAATTTAGGCATTCCCTTAAGAAATATAAGATCATTGGGTTAGATTCCAATTGGAGAGAGAGAGATGATGTTCTGGAATTTTACACATGCACACTGACACTTTTGTTGCCATTTTAATAATTAAGAAAGCAAGGTGGGTTTACATAATGTCAAACTCATGTTGGTAGAATAATGAAATAATTCCATCATAAGAGGAGCAAAATGGGCAAAATGTGAAAGAGGATTTTTCTGGGACAGACATATATATGTTGGGGTCCAATACGGAGGCTTTGTTTAAACTTTAAAGTGGCCTATCATATCATATAATTCTCCTACACACATTATTCATTCACATTTGGTTTTTTAATTCATAAAAATCAAAAGCCTCTGATTTATATTGTGTGATGTATGTTTGTGGGGTAAAGGAGTTTCAATTTGATTATCTTTTTGAATCAATTTTTCCTTTGTAATAATTATCACTTCTCTTTTCTTTCCCTTCCTTTTCTTTTCACTTATACATAGTAACTTGAACAGCTCTCCCTCCCTAGATATATGTGTGTATTGCATTTGCATATATGCGTCTACGGTTGTACTCCCTCCCTTCACAAATGTAAAAGCTCGTTTTAGAAAATTCTAAGAAAGCTAAATAGTTTATTTAAAAAATGATTTTCTTGGATTTTTCTCTGAACTAGTTCATTTAAATTATATGCTAACATAAAATATAATAATATACAAAATACAATATGACTAAGTAATTCATTTTACTTCATTATTTTTTCCAAACAAAGTTATTAGCTCTTATATTTAGGAATGAGTGTGTATCTAGAAAACACTTCAAAGAGGGGAAATAAGTGTTCCAATTATGTAATGTACACCAACAAATTAACTTATAATATTTGAGGTGCAAATGGTTTTTCTGTTATTGTTATATTCAATTTTTCGGCCAAAAAAAGACATTCAATTTTAATTTTAGAGTTGAAGTGTATTTAAAACTGATTTCATTGAAAGAATTGTTGCAATTATGGTGGAAATGGTCATGCTGTTTGAGGCATACACACACACACACACCCAATAATAGACTTGTGTTTTGATTGATTAGAAATAATCATTTGAGCTTAATTAAGTTTTATTGAATTAAAAATTGGATAAAATTTATTAAAACTTAATTAGGACCATATATTGGAACTCAAGATCAGGTATAATGAGTGCAGAGTAGGACATAGCATTGATGGACCAATTTGAATTGGAGAGGCTAGTAGAAAACCTCATGGGTTAGGGTCAAATAATTTGATAAAATTATTAAGTTTTTATAGTTTAGAAAGAAAGGATATTACAGTTATGATGGATAATAATGATCCATGCATATATATACCTAGACAATATAATTGGATATAATAACGTGGGCAGGATTTAGTGGGAATCCAGGGAAAATTATGTTCATGAATGTTCTCATTATTCAGTTTTAGCTATGTTGCAAATTCAACTCTGACAATTAATTCTTAAAAAATTTATAATGATATATATATTCATTAGATTCCACAGAAATTATATGTAACTAAACCACCACTTTTAATCTTATTGTTAAATTTGAATCATTTTTTTCCAAAAACAATTTTTAAATACTATAGGAGCATCATAAACACCCATCTATATTATCGAAGCTTTGATTTTTTTCCCCTTTTAAAAGTGAGCGTGCGACTAAATCAAGAAAAGGCCAAGGATACAGCCCCAAATAAATAACATGTCATTATCAGAAATGACCATTGCGAGGAATATGTCTGAACTCGAGTAATATATTGAGCTTTCAGTCATTTTCAAAAGCCCTAACAAAACAAACACACAATTAAGTAATATTAACATTATCCTTATTCCATAAATTTAATTAATACGCGGATTTTTTGGTTGAGACTTAAGAGTCCAGTTTTGTCTTTAATAAGAGTCAGACATAAAAAAACGCTTCTTAAGAAAACATGTGAATGTTAGTTGGGTGTCTAAAGTTAATACTCCCTCTGTTCCTAAATATAAGATCACTTTGGTTAATTTGGGGAGATTAAGGAAGACAATAAAATTACATGATCTTCCCAAAATCCCCTCAATTACTTAACTTGAAAAGGATGAGGGGTTTTCATTGAAAAGAGGGAGTATAAGGGTAGTTTGGGCAAAACTTGAGATAAAATAAGAAGTGATCTTATATTTAGGAATTTATCCACTTCCCCAAAATGATCTTATATTTAGGAACGGAGGGAGTACTTTTTTCCAATATTGCTAATATTTATTATGATATTTTTAAGAGAGAAAAATACATAAGCATCAAAAATATGAAAGAGAGATATGGGTAAAGAAGAAAAAAACGCATTAAATGAGGAGAGAATGTGAGATGAGCTCTTATATTAGGGACCAAAACCATTCAAATTTTAGGCTCTTATATTAGGGACCTGAGGGAGTACTAATTAACAGGTTTACTAACTTATGAAAAACAAATATTTGCATGGTTACTTTATGTATATCATGTCATCATGTACAGTGCACTGATCAGTATTACATGTTTTCACACACACACGCACATATTTGAGGGATATATGATCATAAAAGTACATCCATATATATACATATATGGACTGGGTAATTATATCATTAATTATTTTTGGTGTGGTAAAGGTTGTGTACAGTATTTGTGTGTTTAATAAAGGAATATAGGAGTACTATACATAATTGAGAATGCAGTAGTTGTAGTAGTATTTTTCATTTAGAAGATGACAAAACCGTAGAGAAAGTAAGGAATTGAAAGCTCACTCTCACTGCATTAAAACTTCAAAATATATTTTTTAAAAAACTTTTAGGGAGACTAAATGAATGAATAAATAAAATAAAATAAAATAGGGACAGAGGCATTAAGTCTTTACATGACCACAGAATCTTTGTGTTAAAAAGAAAAAATTAAGAATGGCCCTCCAAATCTCAAAGTGTTATCTTTGTCTGACTCTCTCATTCTCTCTCTATAATCTTTGTTAGCATGCTGTGGAACAGTGCTAATCAGTGTTCACTGTCACTTTCCATGTCATCATCTACAAAGAAAACGGCTTGTATTATACTACTAATCTTTATTAATTAGTCTCCAAATTGTCTTATTTATTTAGGGTAGGTGGCTTTGCATAACTATTTGCATCATCACCATCATTATTTATTCAAGTTACAATTATCAAATATTTTACTGTAATCTCCTCTATTGTTCCTCCTCCTATTGTATTATTATTATTTAGTTAATAGAGTATACAAATTAGATAAGATAGAAATTCAATCACTGAAAAAACAATTCATACTCAAAATAGGCTTTTTAAATTATTAAATTAACTATGATCTTTTTTAAAAAAAATGAAAATATGATCACACAAATAAAGTTTGAATATATTTGAATTCAAATTTTTTTTTTTGTAAAACATGCATAAATGGTTCAGTATTTCCCAATTTAGTTGAGTGTGTGTGTTACAGATAAAAAACATAATGTCAACTAAAATAGGGTGACTTCATTAAAAGAGGGCCTAAAAAATCATCAAAAGAGTACAACGAACGTTTGGTTTCATAATTCAACGCTAATTTTACTGTTGCTGATAGAATCAGTAAAATAAACAGTTACTCTAACATCATGGATGGGTCAAAGTATTAAGTCACGTCCTTCGAAACTGCGGTTTGATCGTCACACTCACATCTCTTCCACAGAACATTACAAATAACGAAAGGATTAACAATTTTGTTGGTTTTAAGGTTTGATAATTTTTTTTATCTTTGTTCCTCTAATTTATTATGATATTAGTATATATTATCATAATTAAGTACTTAATTTGAGTTTGAATATAAGAATATTATTCAAAACTTGTAAAAGATATGGAAACTATTTGTTAAATCTAGATCAAATATTTATGAAACTATATTAAGAGTAGAACAAAAATAACAGTTTAAAACTTTGAAAGTTAAAACAAAATCTAATTAAACTATACGAATTGAAATAGTATGAATCCAAGTTTAAATATCGTTATGCAAATTAAAATAAAGGAAATGGCTGCAAAATTGAGAAAATTACTATACTCCCGAATAAATAATTTAACTACTAATAACTGATTAAGTTATCAATGTCATAAATTTCTATGATTTTTTACATCACATCTTGTCATTTTATACTACTTTTTTTTTGCTATTTTTTGCACATATACCGATTATTAATATTATTACTTTTTAGTTATTATATATTGGCTATGTTCCGACTCTAGAGTAATTATCTTGATACATGAAATTTGAAGGAGTAGCCAAAAAGGAACAGAAGAGCAAAACCATATCTGTTGATGTGCAGACACAAACACAAGACAACAAAAGAAAAAGTAAGAGGTTGAAAACAATGGCCCCTATGTATAACAGTGGAATTCAATTCGAGGTGGAAGTGGAGTGCCTCATAAAGAGATCCATCAAAGCCCTTTATGGGGACCACACATGAAGATGAAGCTATAAAATCAGAATTTTGGTCCCAATATATTTATAATAATAATGATTGATAATAAAATATGCTTATTTTGGTTGTTCTGTCACCTCAGCCATGCATGCTCCAATATCATCTCAGTCTCCGATCAACCAACCAGAATTTGCCCTGGTATACAAAGACAAATCACTATACCCAAACCAAAGTGACAGATACATAGATATATTTATATGCAGAGAGAGACAACTAAGATTACACTAAACTAAGATACATTCATATACACTATATATATATATATATACACACACACACACACACATATATATATATAAGAAAAGTGTAGTGTGTAGGGAAAAGGAAAAGGGTAGAAAAAAAGGACAGGTGAACACTTTACACCACATTCCATGCACCAATATACTCTCACATATCAGTATATACGTAGGTTACCACAATTGTAGACTATTGTATATTTACATACATTATTATTATTATTCCCCACAATATTTTTTTAATAAAATAGGATTTATTTGATAAAACCATACAAATAAACCATCAATAAGTCTTCAGGTTATGATTCAATTGGAGGCATCATGGTTTAGAAATAAAAACATGTTACAACATATATACGAATATAACTGTACACATTAGCACAACAATATAATATATTTGATATAAATAAAACATATAACTGCAACTTATAAACAATTAGTTCATTAAAAATTAAACTAACTAAATTGGAGTCTAGTCTTGCTTGGAAGAAAAAATCGCTTTACGCAATATTTTTTATACTCTTTCTTCCGTTAAATATTTCTATATATGGGTTGTCCCATCGTCAATTCTCACGAGCCTTATGATTTTGATGATCATGTATAATTATGCAATTACAGTATGCTTTTTTGTCCTTCTACGTACATATCCATGTTTATTGACCAGAGACCTTGTATTTGTATATATGTAAACTGTTGATGCACAATATAGGGGAACTATTGAATATGAAAGAATAATCGAAATACTTTATTAATAATATGATTGAATACAATGAACGGGGTCACCGGCAACGGTGGTTACAAATATGGGCGTAAATGCCTTGATCACAAAGACTTAATTCAGAGTACAATGATAATCAGAGAGAAGAATACAAAGAAAGAGAGAGAGAGAGAGATTGCAGAGAATTGCTTATGTCTTCTAAATGAGTTCGTGGCCTTCTTATAATTGAAGCTCAGTCCTGGTGGTTGCGAAATCATAGGCGGCCGTTATGGGTAAGAGACGTTGCACGTGCTCCGAAAAAGGTGGGCGACTGCTCCGAAAAAGGTGGGCGACCAAGTCAATCTGCTTTATTGCCGTTGGTGATATCGTCCTTGACGCCCATAGGGCGTCTATCTTGCTATTAGACTTCTACTGTCGCTAGTGATGTTATCTTCGACGCCCTGAAGGCGTCTATCTCTTTATTGGGCCTCTGTTAAGGCCCAAGCCCATTAAGGTATAACGGTGTATAACATTAGTCCCCCCACTTCTCAATGCTGACGTCAGAAAGTATTGGGAAGTAGCGGTTATCCCACGTCCAACGGCTCAGATCTTCGCTTATTTTTTCCCTCTTAAACCAACGATCTGGATGGTTTTACTAAATTAACACCGTAACTTAACGACGTCGAACGGTTTGCATATACTCGATTTCGACTGTTCATTTTCCTATTTCACTTCGCAGACGTTCTTCTTCCCCATTCTTCCAACACTTTGAGAAATCGATACTTTGTTCATTTGCTTACATCAACGAGTCATCCTATTTCCTACAAAGGTATCTTCTTATTAAAAATCTTATCTTTTCACTACTTCAATGAGTAAATTCGTAGTTATGTCATCATCTGATTCTGAGAAAACTGCCTCTAATCCATTACATATTAGTGAAAATGCTCAATCTAGTTCCTCTTCTTCCCCTAGTAATTCCAACATCATAGTTGATTTAGAAACTACTGGAACTTCTAGGGAAAATCCCGTAGATATAGTAGACATATCGAAAAAAGGAAAACAAATTATGAGAATTAGGAAACCCAAAACTTCTGGGAAGTACTTGAAAATTTATGATAGTCGTTATCAAGAGTGGGTTGATGCTGGTTCATCCCCCTCAACCAGTTCTGGGAGAAAATTCAACCCCCAAATCGTACATGCCCCATACGCTTGCGAAACTGGGGGTTTACCGACGTCTAGAGCCAACATCTTTAATGATGTCAAAGAACCACATCTTAGGGTCTTAGAAATCTCAAAAATGCCATCACTCTATTATTTCGACCCTAGAATACCTTTTAGGTTGCCTGAAGATGGGGAAGCTCTCGACTCTTGGTCTAGTGATACAATCGCCCCGAGTTTCGAGAGCTTTCGTTATGTCAATCCCTTTCCTTTGCCTAACATAGCCTTAGAATTATGTGTTTTCTATGAAATTTCTCCCTCTCAACTTTCCCCTCACGCCTGGCGTCTCATCGCCATGGCTGAGTTAATGTACCATGAGATAGGAGTCGACTTAGATATGTTTGATCTATTCGGCTCCTATAAACTCCAAGAAATTAGGATGGGCGTCTATTCTTTCATCCAAGCCAAGGAAGGGCTCCCAACTTGGACGCATGGGTCATTGCCCAATGATCGTCAATGGGATGCAAGATTTGTAATGGTGCCCTTCCAATCTGTCGCCCAGGAAGATTATGTGTCTCCAATGTGGCGTCGTTTAAGTAAGTCGTCGTCTCAATAATGTTTTTTCCATTGCACTTGTTATCTGATTTATAATGTTTTACATTTTTTGTAGGTGCGTACGAGTTGAGGATCTCTCCGCGTTTCAACGACGACACCAAAAAGAAAATAAAGAAAATCCTTCAAATTCCAGCTGACCAACGTAATTTCAAAGTCATGATGGAAAGTAAGTTTCTCGTCGCTCATATTCTGCTTTTAATTCAAGTGATTTCGTCTCCATTATCTTACTCCATTTTCTTTATGTCAACCAGGAAAGAAAATCATTCCCAAAGCATCGGAGCAGAAAATAAACAAGGAGGCTCTTCTTAGAGCCAGGGCTGAGCGTCTGGAGAAGCTCAAGGCTAGGAGGGGCGAATATGACGCCGAAGCAAGGAAAGAGGGCCATGATCCTCGTGGCGCCCCTCCTCCAAATCCTGAATCAACTACGACTCCTTCTCCAAGACCTCCTCATCCACCAAAAAACAATAAGTCTGCTCCCCCAAAAAATAAAGAAGTCGTCTCATCGGGAAAGAGGCCGGCGGAGTCGCCCGCCAAAGAGCCAGTCGCCAAAAAATCGAGGGCTTCTAAGTCCTCAAAATCTGCCAAAATCAAAGGCGACAATGAGGACTCTGGCGAGGTCGCCTTATCTTTTCCTCCCAACTCTTCTGTCAGAAATAAGGAAGGGTGGGACGACGTCTAATCGGAATTAAGTAAATTGGAATTCGAGTACGACAAGGCCGCCTTAGAGTCTCTTGGGAGGAAAGAGGCTTTCAAGAAGGCCGTCCGCCACCAAATGAAGGTATTCTCACTTAATCATTCATTAACTTTGTTCTGTCTTTTTAACATTGGATGTCTCTAATTATTTTCGTTCTTTTTATTCTCAGTCCCTACAAGTCCTCCTCCATTATGCTGAGGAGAACGATGATGATAAGGCGACACTCGTCGCCCAGAGGGACGCCGCTCTAGCCGACAGAGAGCAATTGATGGCCGATTTAAAGTCGGCCCTGGCCTTCAAGAAGCAAGCTCATGAAGATAGAAGGAGGGCTGAAGAAATAATGAAACGCTCTGACGCCAAACAAGAAGAGCTCAAAGCCACCATGGAAAAGTTAAAGGCTGAGCACTTCAAAGACGTTGAAAATCTTAAGGATTACATCAACCAGGCCAGAGCTGAGTCGTCGGCTAAAGATAAGGAGATCGAGGCTCTCAAGTCGGCCAATAACAAGTGGGAAGTCGCCTATCACCAGTTGGAGGAGGATATGAGTCAGATGTCTGAAAATTATGAGACTCATATCTTAGAAGTCGATGCTCGCGCTCGAATGGAGCTCATGAAAGAATACAAGAGTGGCGAGCACGTCAATTGGAAGCCTGACGACGTCATAGACGATTATTATCAGCTCTTTCCTGAAGATGAACCTGACTCCAATCCATCCCAAGAGGATGATCAGACGATCAATGAGATGAGGGCTCAGGACGTCAACCAGGGCAAGGGCAACCTAAATGACGGCGGCCAGGCTGGCAAAGAGCATGGCTGCGGCGACGACAATCAAACCAGCCAAGGGCAAGGCGGCGGCGACGCCTAAATCTTTTACTTGTAGAAATTTTCATTTTCATTATGTATACTTGTAGAAATTTTACATTAATGCAAACCTTGTCTTCTATCTTCATGCTCAATACTCTTCGCATCACTTCATTTATTTTATTCGTTAAACACCCACACTTCCAACGGATGTGGGTGACATCCTAACAAGATAAAAAGAATCCATCCATTAATCAAGGAATCTCTGAAATTATATTTATCAAATATCAATTCACAACATAGTCGTTCGTACCTTAATCAAACGTTGGTGACCCTGCCAGGGAATTATCAATCATTAGTCTAAACGTCGACTATCAATTAATCGAATAAAAATCACTCAATATAACTCGGGTAATATATACCTTTTTTAAATCAACTTATTATCAGCCTCTCAGGGTGTCATGTCGTCATGCCATCTCGGCATCGTCTTATCATCAAATTCTTTTGGTGTCAATTCATCACATTATCTGGGAAATGACATCTCACAACAAAACATCTCAAAAGATAGGGTTAAATTGCATCAGATTATCACGTCCACAGCTGAACTAATCGTCAGACACTAGGTCTTCTAGCTGGGCTCGTCGCCTATAGGTGTTTCTCATCATTTGCATTCTTTCTCAAATAATCGTGTCAGTATCATCGTTCTTTAAATCAAATAATCAAATAACTTAGAAATAATACCTCTTTAGATGGATGGCGTTCCAACTCCTTGGGACGTCTTTACCATGGACGTCAACCAACTTATAAGCTCCAGGACCAGTGATTTCTACCACTTTATAGGGGCCTTCATATGAAGCATTTAACTTTCCATCTTTATGCTCAGGTGTATTAGGAAAGATTTTTCGAAGAACCCAATCTCCTACTTGGAAATGGCGCTCCTTAACACCTTTGTTCCAAAATTTTGTCGCCCTTTGCTGATAGGCGGCGACTCTAATAAGAGCTTGTTCCCTACGTTCATCTAACAAATCTAAATCTTGGGCTAAGTGTTCATTGTTAGATTCTTCTCTAGTCCACTGTCTTCTTAAAGATGGCATTCCTACCTCTACTGGTATCATAGCTTCAGATCCATAAACTAGAGAGAAAGGCATTTCACCAGTCGACGTCCTAGACGTCGTTCGGTACGCCCATAAGATGGCGGGCAGCTCTTCAGCCCACCTACCTTTAGCTTTATCTAGCCTCTTTTTCAAAGACGTCACTATGGTTTTGTTACTAGCTTCAGCCTGCCCGTTCGATTGTGGATTTCTAGGGGTGGAAAACTTAAGTTTAATATGCCACTTATCACAAAATTTTCTAAATTTTCTTCCTATAAATTGAGATCCATTATCACATACAATTTCCTGGGGCAGACCAAATCTACATACTATATTTTTCCAAACAAAATCAATTACCTGGGGTTCTTGTACCTGGCTTAGGGCGACGGCCTCTACCCATTTGGTGAAGTAATCTGTGGCGACTAACAAGAAAACTAGTCGTCCAGGTGCTGGAGTAAATTTGCCTACAATATCCATTCCCCACTTAAGGAAAGGCCACGAAGGCACTATTACATGCAATTGTTCAGGGGATTGTCTTGCCACGGTGCAAAATTTTTGGCAGCGTTCACACTTAGTCACCAAACTTACTGCATTTTTCTGCAAAGTCGGCCAAAAATAACCTGCTCTAGTCACCTTTCTTATCAATGATCGACTTCCACTATGGTCTCCACATTCACCTTCATGAATTTCTCTTAACACATAATTTGCCTCAGACGGAGAGACACATTTCAGCAAAGGTCCACCAGTGAATGTACGTCTATAAAGATCATCGCCTATGGTAGTGAATCTGGCAGCTCTAACAACTATTCGTCGCGCTTCATTCTTATCTGAAGGTAATTTACCCTGCAACAGATATGAAAGCAAAGGGGATCGCCAATCCCATATCAAACTGTTATTCAACACAATTCGATTATTTACCTCAATTGCCGGTGTTTTCAGATAAAACAGTGGGATTTGTTTTGTCTCCACAACTTCTATAGACGACCCAATATTGGCAAGGGCGTCCGTCTTCCGGTTGTCTTCCCTACCTATTTGGGTAATCTTCATAGCGTCAAACCGCGTGGTCAAATCAGACACTACATCCAGATATTTCTTCATTCTTTGGTCTTTTGCCTGATAAGAACCATTGATTTGTTTCGAAACTAACTGTGAATCACTCTTCACTTCCAAAACTTTTGCACCCAATTCTGATGCTAACTTAAGTCCAGCTATCAGGGCTTCGTCGCCTTAAAACCACATCTTATTGCCTGGACAATTTGTTCACCATCGGGGGTTTCAAGCGCGATACCCAGTCCACTTCCTTTTACATTGGAAGACCCGTCTACATGGAGGATCCAGGGCGACAAGTTCACCTGTTTCTTAATAGAAAAAGACTCATTGTTAGCTGTTACCTGAAGGTTGGGACTAAATTCCGCCAAAAAATCAGCTAGGATTTGTGATTTGATAGCTGTTCTTGGGGCATAAGAGATATCAAATTCACTCAGCTCAATCGCCCATTTCACCAATCTCCTAGATAAATCAGGCTTATGGAGGACGTTCCGCAAAGGATAGTTTGAGACGACCACAATTGGGTGGCACTGAAAATACGGCCTCAACTTCTTAGAAGACGTTACTAAGACTAAAGCAAGTTTTTCCATCATTGAATATCGCGTCTCCGTATCTAACAAGGCTCTGCTAACATAATATACTGGGCTCTGTCGCCTATCTTCTTCCCTAACAAGAACTGAACTCATAGCATTAGAGGCGACAGACAAGTATAGATATAAGGTTTCACCTGGACTTGGCTTGGAAAGCAAAGGGGGGCTCGTGAGATATTCTTTCAAATCCTGAAGCGCCTTTTCAGCGGCGTCGTTCCATACAAACTCCTTATTCTTCTTCAATATATTAAAGAATGGTTGGCATCTTTCAGAAGATTTAGATATAAATCTGGTTAAAGCAGCTATCTTACCCGTCAAACGCTGGACGTCCTTCACACATTTGGGTGATGGGATGTCCAACACGGCTTTGATTTGTGATGGGTTTGCTTCTATCCCTCTCTTTGACACCAAATATCCTAAAAACTTATCAGACTGCACCCCAAAAGTGCATTTTTCAGGGTTGAGTTTCATGTTATACTTCATCAGAAGATCGAACGTCTGCTGCAAATGGTTAATATGGTCTTCCGCTTTCAAAGATTTGACTAGCATGTCGTCTATGTAAACTTCCATCGTCTTCCCAAGTTGGGCGGCGAACATGCGATTGACTAACCTTTGGTATGTTGCACCAGCGTTTTTCAAACCAAAAGGCATTACCTTGTAACAATAAGTTCTACAATCTGTGATAAAAGAAGTCTTCTCCTGGTCGTTTGGATGCATCAATATTTGATTGTACCCAGAAAAGGCGTCCATAAAACTTAATAGTTCATGTCCTGAAGTAGCGTCTACTAGGATGTCAATGTGTGGCAAAGGAAAGGAATCCTTTGGGCAGGCTTTGTTCAAGTCTGTGAAATCGATACACACTCTATGCTTACCATTTTTCTTTGGGACGACTACAACATTAGCTAACCAATCAGGGTATTTCACTTCTCGAATAGACCCAATTTTCAATAATTTCTGAACTTCCTCATTAACAATTCTATTCCTCTCTGGTGCAAATTTCCGCCTTTTCTGTCTGACCGGCTTGAATGTAGGGTCGACGTTCAACTGATGTTCAATGACGTCTGGGCTTATACCTGTCATATCATCATAGGACCAAGCAAAACAATCTAAGTTACTTGTTAGAAAAGAAATTAGTTCCTTTCTTACCTCAGGAACTAGGTCCATTCCTATGGACAAAAACTTTTCAGGGTTTTCAGAATCTAAAATTATTTTTTCTAAGTTATCGTCTTCCTCCTTTGTCGCCCTGTCCATAGGAATGAACGCCTGTAGTTGCTATGCCGATGGAGGAGATTGTTCCAAGCCTTTCAATGCTGCTTGGTAACATTCTCTTGCCATCCTCTGGTCGCCTTTGATCTCTCTCACACCCCAAGGTGTAGAGAACTTAATTGATTGATGTAACGTCAAAGGGACTGCCTTCATCTGATGAATCCAAGGACGTCCTAACAAAGCATTGTAAGTGATCGGGCAGTCCATTACCTGAAACTTGACTAAAGCATTAATTCCAGCAGCAAAAGTCATCAAAGATATTTCTCCAATCGTCCTATCTGGTGTTCCATTTCCAAATACCAAGACAGTTGGAGCCTTAATTATTTGGGATTCTAATTGTAATTCTTTGACAGTTTGCAAATAAATAATATTAACGGAACTACCTGCATCAACTAATATTCTTTTAGTCAAACAATTAGCTATTAGTGAAGATATTACCAGGGCGTCGTCGTGCATCTGGACGTTCTGAATATCAGCGTCGTTGAAGGTTATTGGACCTTCAACCACCTGATCACTTACATTACCATTAACCCACTCCAATTCTTTTGGCAAAGACCTTGCATGTCGCTTTGCGGCGGAGTAAGACATCCCACTTATCGCCGACCCCCCAATGATTGTGTTAATCGTTCTGACGGCCTGCGGGGGTTGAGCTGGGGCGTTCTGCCTTTGATCTCTACCTGCATTGTTAGTAGTATTACTCTTAAGGAGATGTTGTAAGTTACCATGCTTAAGTTGGAAGGCTACTTCTTTTCTGAACCTCCAACAATCCTCTGTTCGATGGCCGACGTCTTTGTGGTAGTCACAGTATCTAGTGGTGTCTCTCTCATTGACAGGCGTCGTCATAGGTTTAGGCCATTTCACCCTATCCATCTTTTCAAATGCACTTACCATTTCAGCTGGTCCAATGGACATGTTGAACTCTTCATATCTAGGAGGGGGTGGGTCCCTCTTCTGTTTGTCGCCCTGCTCATTATTGTTAGTATAAGGGTGAAAACGAAAATTTCTACCTCGTTGCCGTTTAGAACGGCGGTCTGTGGATCCCAAATTATTTTGTTGTTGATTAGCTGTCTTTTCCGCGTTTGTGGCAATCACTGAATTAGCGGGGAGACTGGTTGTCGCCAGTCCCTGATTCATTTTAAGGGCATGATTTCTACTGGCGTCGTCCTCTTGAAGATTAATATGGGACCACACGTATGATTGGACTTCCGGCCAAGTTGTCACCCGTTTCAAAACCAATTCTTGATAGAGGCCGCAAGTGGGTGGCAATGCTCTCTTAAACGCCTGCACAGCAATGTTAGGATCACAATTTGGGATGCTTACCATCTCTGCCGTAAACCTTTTCAGAAGGTCTCTGTATGACTCGTCCGGCCTCATGACAATTCGATACAAGTCGTCTGACGTCTTAACCATGACTCTGCTGCTTGCAAATTGTTCAACAAAAATGTCAGTTAAATGACTAAATGAAGTTATTTTACCTTGAGGGAGATTGGTCCACCACATCAGGGCTGGGCCAATCAAACTTATACCAAATCCACGACACATAGCAGCATGTCGTTTGTCGGCTGGGAGGATTGCTGCTAGCATAATCTGCCTGTATTGGGCCAAGTGTTGGTCTGGATCCGACTTGCCATCATACTTTGGCATAGTAGGAAAAGCAAATCTTTCAGGTAGATCAGCAAACGCGATGTCGTCTATGAAGGGTGATTCCGAATAACTCCCTAAACGGGCTGCATCAAGTGGCTTTTGAACACCTGGAATCGAGTACATCTTTTTCTTTATCTCAGCGACCTCCTTCTCCATTCGAAGGGCAAAAGAGAAAATTTCGTCTTCCCTCTTTTGTCCTCCTTGTGGATGATTTTGAGGGATCCTTGCCTGTGACTTCTGAGCGGACTGCTCACCTTGTTCTCGACTATCATAAGACTGAGAATCGTCATATCCCTCTTCGTCGTCTCTACCTGTTTCATCATTAGGAATATCATTATTGTCAGTATTCTTACCTTTATTACCTTTTTCACCGTTAGGATTGCGTTCATGGTCATTTGGGTTTGGCACTTGGCGAATCTCCCTTTCAGGTCCGCTCTGCCTTCTTTTGTTTTTCCTGGACTCTAAGCCTACTAAGTGCAATTTCAATTCATTGTTTTCTTCCTCCAAACGTTTCATCCTCTCAGATTGAATTCCTGCAGATTGTTCGAGACGCTTCATTTGTTCAGACTGAGAGGTCAAGGCTTCTAGGACTTTTTGGAGGTTAGTGGAAGAGCTAGTTGGCTTGGAAACAGGCTTTGGTTGCTGTTCCATCTTAAAGTTCAATTGGCTCACTCAGAGAACGTGAAGCTTTTAAAAATAAAGTTGTCGGATTCCCCACGGTCGGCGCCAAAATGTTGATGCACAATATAGGGGAACTATTGAATATGAAAGAATAATTGAAATACTTTATTAATAATATGATTGAATACAATGAACGGGGTCACCGGCAACGGTGGTTACAAATATGGGCGTAAATGCCTTGATCACAAAGACTTAATTCAGAGTACAATGATAATCAGAGAGAAGAATACAAAGAAAGAGAGAGAGAGAGAGAGATTGCAGAGAATTGCTTATGTCTTCTAAATGAGTTCGTGGCCTTCTTATAATTGAAGCTCAGTCCTGGTGGTTGCGAAATCATAGGCGGCCGTTATGGGTAAGAGAAAGTTGCACGTGCTCCGAAAAAGGTGGGCGACTGCTCCGAAAAAGGTGGGCGACCAAGTCAATCTGCTTTATTGTCGTTGGTGATATCGTCCTTGACGCCCATAGGGCGTCTATCTTGCTATTAGACTTCTACTGTCGCTAGTGATGTTATCTTCGACGCCCTGAAGGCGTCTATCTCTTTATTGGGCCTCTGTTAAGGCCCAAGCCCATTAAGGTATAAAGGTGTATAACATAAACGAAATTAAAGTCAATGGAAGGGAGGAAAGTAAAGTGAACATTTTGATTAGATGTTACATATAAATCTACACACAGATGGTAAGAAGTAGAATTAAATAAAATGACATTTTCCTCTGAGTGAGTTGACTAAGAAGATAGAACTTAATTCAAGAAACTGAAGAAAAGGTTATACACACACACATGGAATTTGGTTATCCAAAATGAGGGGTAGTGAAAAGATGATAGTAGCAATTGAATATACTTTCCCTGTCTTGTTTGACTTGTAGACAAGTAAACATTGTGATTGGTGACAGTGTGCGTGTGTGTGAACTCATTGATTGAAAGCAAAGGAGGGAGGCATTTGTGTAGGACGTGGGAGTAAGAGCGATGAGAGTCCGTGACATAAACTATTGAATATTGATTCAAGGCACACTTGTGCAACTTACCACTATTTTTATACATTTTCTTGTTTATACCCACACAGAACAAAACTTCCTCAACAAATCTACATTATATATTCATTAAATATATATGATAATGAATTTGATTAGAAATTTTCACGAAAGAAATATCATGTTCAAATTAGAAAAATGAATAGATGTCATCAACATATCCTTGCCATGATGGACTGCAACTTGATCATTAATATTTATCTATTATATATCTATTTAAAAGCATAGTTTTTTAGGCCTTGGATATTACTATATATTTACTTGAACCTCTTATACATAGCTTGATTATGTGTGTGCGCAATTAAATCAGTCTCCCTAATTGGTATTGTAAACATAATAGAAGTAGAAATAACGGAAAAGGAATTGAATAAATGGGGAGGTGAGGTGGAACCCGTGAGGATCAACCGAGTAGAAAATAAATGGTACACGTGGCGGGAGGCAGCATGCAACTCTGATTTTGCAATTACATGCGGTGGGATGCACGTATGTATTTGATGGGGATCCCATGAACATCCCTCGTGGGCCCCTACTTCATGCCCTTTATTACATATGGCTTTATATTTATACGACTTATAAAGATAGGAATTTGCTTACCTAATTTAATTGCTGTAATGATGTTAAAAAATTTAGTTCAAATGACATTATATTATTAAACATTTATTGTATTCTCTAATTTCACCTTTCTTTTTTTTTTTTTAACCTTTCACCTCTTGTTTATTCATTAATTAAAGAACTACTATATAAATATAGACTGTATTTAGAAAAATGATTAGAAAAACTATAAAAATGTCGTGTATTTAAAATTAAGATAAACTCTCAAAATAAATTCTATATTAATTACAGAAGAGAGTAGTGCATATATATTTGGCATACTCTTGACTCTTAATTTATTACTGCATACTAAGCAATAGGCAAGGGGTTTGAATTGCATTAATATCAATTTCTCTTATTTCAATTTAAAATGTACCATTTTTACTCACGGATTTTTAAGCATGTAATACATGGCGCTCTCATAATTTCTTTTTTACTTTAAATTTGAGTGGCTGACATTTCTGACCACAAACTTAAGCTGGATCAAACATCTTCCAATAAAAAAACTTTCATGGAGTACTCCTCCGGTCCCTGATGTAAGAGCTAGCCGTCAAAAAAACGCTTCTTAAGAAAACCTGTGAATGTTAGTTGGGTGTCTGGAGTTAATGCTTATTTTCCAAAATTGCTCATATTTATTATGGTACTTTTAAGAGAGAGAAATACATAAGCATTAATAAATATGAAAGAGAGTTAGGGGTAAAGTAGGAAAAAATGCATTAAATGAGGAGAAAATATGGGGTGAGCTCTTACATTAGGGACCAAAATCATTCAAATTTCGGTCTCTTACATTAGAGACCGGAGGGAGTATGTGGTAAAGTTATAAAGATTATTGTTCATAATTTATAACATCTAATAATCCTGTCATCATTTTGTATCTCCCTCCCCAATGCATGCATGGTCAACTGAAAAGTTAGTGAATTAGTCATGAAATTTAGAATTTTTAGCGACAGATAAAAAATATTTCGTTGTTCAATGAGAGGTTTCATGGCTACTTTTTTAGTACGTGTACAACCTATTAAATGAAAGATTCCGTAACTAATTCACTAGCTTTTTTTTCTGTAGTTGTATATATGAAATGTGAAACCTTTAATTAAGTCAATGTTATTGATATTTGAAGCCCAATAATAGAATATTTATATTTTGTGTTTGCCTTTTCTTTATGTTTATAAGTTAAAATTTATATCATAAATCATTATTACCCCATCCATACTTTAAAATAAATGATTATAGTTAACTACATCAAGTTTTATATCTCTATTATATCAAATTATTCAATCACATATAGCCATATATTCTATTTTTTATGGGGTTATATATAGTTAAATATAATTAATACTTCAACAATATGATGTATGACTAAATATACTTCTCCTATCCTAATTATAAGATCACTTTCACCTTTTTGGAGAAATTAAGGAAGTTAGTTTAAGAACCTTACTTAGGTCAAGTTCCTCCATTCAGGTTCTTCATTTCTCTAATTACTGGTCATTTGATTGAATGGATGGTTGTTATAAAAGGACACGTGTCACTCCTATATTAAAAAAACTTGAGAACTTAGAGAAATGAACTTGATATAAGTTTTTCCCTTAGTTTAATTAGCTATGCTCCGAAAATACCCTTGCATTAAATTGAAAATGCGCACAATACCCTCTCAACCTCTCTATACATAGGGGTATTTCGGGAAAAATAAAAAATATATAAGACAAAGTGAATAAGAGTCTTATAATTAGAACTAAATTTGAATTGAATCTAAAATGTGATCTTGTTTTAAGGATCAAAGGGAGTATACGATATTTGAGAATTTAACAAAATAGATATATAAAGAACTTCACATCAAGCAAGTGTTCTCTAGAAGAAATAGTGGATTTTCATTTTAATCAATATTCAAAATATCTCTGATCTCCTCTTAAATTTATAGGTAAATTCATTTTAATTAGATCATGTAAATTCCTGTGAGAAATGAGCAAATAGTAGAATATGGAAAGACATGGAAAAAACAGTTTAGAATATTAGGAAATACCGGCATGTTAATTAATGATAAGGGGTATAGTAAGTACTTCGAGATATAATATATGTGAATGCAGAAAATTGATTAGAACAATAGTTTGGGACATGGAAATGAGTTTTGTGGATAAAAGTAGGCTTCCCTTTTGGGTAGAAGAAGAAGGAAGACAAACCTTGTAGTCTTTACTTTTACTTAATTGCTTAAGAGTTAAGAGAGGTGACTTCCCCTTTTCTTCATTTTTTCTCCTTTTAGAAGGAACTGTGTTCATTAAAATGTCAATTCTTTTTATGCTTTCATGTAAACTCTTTCATACCTTACTCAAAAGACAATATAATCCCTTTGATACTCTTCTCTTTTTACAAACTTCGACATCAAACGTTTCTAGAATCGTTACCCTTCTACTTTGGATATGATTTTTTTTTTTTTTGCATCAAAAGCAACTCTTCTACTAATTTGCGGATGCACACTTACGTTCATAACCCAAATCGAACCCTTTTGTTTCTCTCACTTAAATTATATGTTGTTTTTTAAATAAGCTGCGAAGTAAAATGAGTCAATTCTAACGTATGTCCATATTAATCCGCTCATGAATGCATTACTGTGAGGAGTCAAATTTCATGAATTTGATATTGTGTACGTTCGATCCATTCTCTTATTGTATGAGGTATTGTTATCTTCAGAGAGGATGAGGAAACCAAATGAATACCATTTATAATTCCATAAACAGAATGGTTTATGTGTTTGGTTAGAATTATGGAAAAGTGACTTATTTTTTAGTTGACTTATATTTAAGTCAGTTTAAAAATTATCAGTTGTGAAAAAAAGTGACATATTTTCTAAAATTCAAATTGTGTTGTGTATTTAGATTTGTTGTGATCGGATGTATAAAATGGGTCAAATTTGCGGGGTCCACATTATAAACTACTTATAAGCTGAAAATGATCTACATTTTCTACTTATGAAGTAAGTTACTTATTTCAAATAAGTCAGTTGAAAAATAAGTCTACCAAACATACCAAAACATAATATGCTTAAAATAAACTACTTTGTCAAAATAAGTAGCTTATTTGAGTAAAATAAGTCTAACCAAATACACACAAATAAGACTTTATTCTTTTTTTTTTGATACAAAGCAGCAGACTCATTATGAGCCCATATCCTTCACAAGGACTTCATTCAAAATATCATCAGCATGATATATCATCTGAAGACCCGGCGATGCCTCAAGACCCCTTTTTGCTAAGCAATCTGCAGCACAATTTGCCCATCTACTGATCTTAACAAAGCTGGCATTCCAGTCTCTAGTTAAAATATGTCTTGCTTCTGATATAATCACCCTATCCGCATGAGTAGAAATTTCTCCACCTTGGATTAGTTCAATAGCTTCCACTGAATCAGATTCAATCTCCATTTCTCTAACACCCCAATCCCATGCCAATTTGAGGCCAAGAGCACAACCCCAAATTTCTGCTGAAAGAGCATCACCCTCTTTTAATAAAAACATGAAGCCTCCCAGAAATGTCCCATTGCTATCCCTCAAAAGATCTCCACTTGCAGCTCTATTAGTAGTGAAGGCAAAGGCACCATCTACGTTCATTTTCAATTTTCCACGCTCAGGAGGTTGCCATTTAAAATTCAAAGTAGCAGAACTACAAGGAACACCCAATTCCCCTTTTAAAAGTCTCTTCTGCGCTTCTTTAAAACTCATAAGCATACCTGTGACATTAGAAATAATAGAATTATTAGGAACTTCTTTATTTTCAAACACCCAAAGGTTCCTTCTTCTCCAGGCCCACCAACAAATTAGCACAAATTTATCCCTCCAATTGTCATCTTCAATACATGAGTTCCTCATGAGATTCCATCTAAACCAACTTGTGAAATTAGCACAAATAAGACTTTATTCTATCCCTTCCTTGTTGATTGTTTCTAGAATATTAAATTATTAAAAAGACATTCAAAGACATTAATTTCCAAGCATTAATTCTCTATCTATCTATAGTTCTATACACACACTGACACACCTTTGTTTGGATTAAAATATTACAATCCATAATCTGAATGGTTTAATGAGACATTAATTATTATCT
This sequence comes from Mimosa pudica, assembly GCA_029929735.1. NCBI lineage: Eukaryota > Viridiplantae > Streptophyta > Magnoliopsida > Fabales > Fabaceae > Mimosa > Mimosa pudica. Next base: position 1,341,083 of record JAKELP010000045.1, read on the forward strand.
CATTCCTTCCTTAATTATTTGAATATTTCTAAATTTTTTCATAATGAAAATTTTAAACCAGTAATTTATAAGCATTAATTCCATGTCTAAAGAATGCACCTTTGACCTTCCTTATTGAATTGTTTGGATTAAAATACGATCCAACGTTTGACTATTTGAGAGACACTATTATCTAGTAATTCCTTTCCTTATTTGATTATTTATAAATATTTAATAATAAGTACACACTTTCCCTTCTTATCAAAAATAAAAAAGAACATGTACCTTCCTTAATGAATTGTTTGGGTTAAACTATACTCGTACAACACTACGTGCTTATTTGTATACATTTTCAAAAGTTATTATGGCTCCCAAACTTAGGTTTCACACAAAGACATCCAAACACTCAACTTTTTTGGATAAGCTATTTTGAGAAGAAACTAGGTTTGAGGTTCCAAAAGCTATTTTGAGAAAAACTACATTTTTCTATTTTTCCAGCTGAAAGCTTCGATCTCTCATTTAGGAAAAACACTTATTTGAAAATAAAAGAAACATGAAAAGCTATTCATCCTAACTATTTTTCAGAAAAAGTTATATTCTACTCAAAAGTTATTCTTAAAAGCTATTCTCAAAAAACTTAATTTAAACACTCTCATTTCATCAAAAGCTATTTTTCTAGAAAAACTATTCTAATCAAAAGTTATTCTCAAAAAGCTATTTTCCCAAAAGTTATTCTTCATAAGCTGAATTCAAACAAGCCCTACATTGCATACCTAGGTGCATTATAGACAAGTACAATGCACACTAACACGAACAAACATTAAATACTGAAATTGAGAACATATGTGATCATAATTCATATGCATAAGTATTTTTTTTTGGGGGGGGGGGGGGGAGTTAAATTAATTTGTGGCAATATTTGGTGGTCAAAAGAATTGAATGAAAAAGAGTTTGAAAAGGAAATCTATTTATATTTGTTTGGCTGTGACCTGTGAGAGAAATAGTAAGAGGCGAGTGGGAAAAGGGTCGCATATGGATTTGGAGCTGTTTGGGATAAAAGAAAGCCGAAAAACAAAAAGCAAAACTGAGCAAATAACAAACAAAAAAAAAGTAGAAACGGAAAGCAAAAGAGATAAGAGAGCAAAAAGAAAATTAAAAATGAAAAAAAAGTGATATATGAGGAAAGGGAGATGTGTGTGTGTGAGAATTGAGATGCAAGGCGTGAGTTTTTTTTTTTTTTTAACTTTTTGTCTCGACAGGAATCTTTGAAAAACGAAAGAATCCCATGAAACTCATAAAAGGAAAAATCAAAATAAGATGAGAAAGAGGAAGCTTTAATTATTTATGCGCAAGAGAAATTTTGTTTGAGCAAATATCAAAAGAGAAAATTTATTTTCCAACATTTATGGAAGGAGGGGATGCCCTTGTAAGCCTTCGATAAATTATATTTTCATAATCATGAATATTTATTTATTCGTATTTTTTTAACTGATCTTTTATCCGTATTTGAATTACACTAACGAACTATATATGTGTTTGGATGAAGAAAAAAATTACAGAAAATAAAATAAGAGGTACTACTGGAAAAGTAAAAACTGCTTAATTATTTTTTGGGAGCTTTTCCTTCTAGTATTCTTTTTCTACCATTTTTTTAAAATGGAAACATAGGATAAATGTAGGGTACTTGATTCTTATAGCAAAGTTGCGAACATCAAATTATCGCGTTATGACGTACCGACCATAATTTTTTTCCCAGTAAACTCAACCATGTTGACATATGCTAACATGCAAGAGTTAGTAATTTAAATAGTTACGTAGTTAGATATATTCACTATTGTTGTACTCTTTTGGTCCCAGGATGTAAGTAGAAGTTTTTTTTTTGAATGATTTTATCCCAAAATGTAAGATAATATTTGAGTTTGACAATATAATAAGTGTGATTTTTTTCAATATTATCCCTACTGAATGCATCACTTCAAAAGTTATAATACTATTACCTTTATTTTTGGAGAGAAAAGAGAGCGATGACACACTAATAAAAACACATCATTTTTTTAACTAATTTTAACAACTTTTTGGGACCCTTTATTTGGTTCACCTTACATTATGGGACATAGGGAATATTTCGATAATAAAAAGTTTAATTTATATAGAATTACCAAATGGAACCTCAAAATTTTGAAGCCGCGACTTTAATATTTATATATCGTTTTAGTTGTAATAGTATTCGCAAATGATGTTGTCGCCCCACTAAGATAGCATCCAAGTTTGGCCGCTCATCATGTGATTTTCACGAAAGAGAATCAATTTGCATGCATGTGTTTGTTAATTAGTACTATATATTATTGATTATTTTGATAATACAATTCGAATATATACACACACACATACACCACCACCATATATCAAGCAGCTGGCACAAACACTTCTTCGTCTAATAAGTCTACTGAGGAATTAGTGTGTGAATAAAATCATTACAACGTTCATATATTGATTAATAATTGGTGAATCTAATGTGAGATTTTTCTCAACTAAATTAATCTTCAAAATGTGGAAGATTGATATATATTTTCTTAAGAAATATTCTCGCTAATTTATTTACATAACAGAGAGAGAATATTTGATTCATTTGATGCCACTTACAAGCCATGATTTATTATATAATTGACTTTATTCTCATATAATATATTATAAACTAACAAAGAAAATTGTTAAATTTCAATGCATATATAGTTTATGATGTGTAGGCTTTTTTGTGTGCAATTCAATATACTTTAGATGAGATCAAAGGAGTAGAGAGTACTGCGTGATTAAAATTAATGATGATTTATTGTATATACATCAGTGTTTTTAACAAACCAATAACCTTTTATATAAAATCTACATCATATAACTAATACCTTTGTTCTTACAAAGTGTCAACTTAGTATATATGTGTCAACAAAATGACCGATACTCTAAGATTGGTTCCTACTACAGACCCGTCTGTTTGGTTGTCAGAAAATATTCTGATGAAACGGAAGAGTAGTGAAAATAGAGTATGAAAAGGAATGGAATGAAAAATTAGAAATCATGTGTTTGGTACGCACGGGAAAGTAAAAAGAATGTAATGGAAAACTTAATGTTTGGTTGGTTGAAAATAATGTCATGGAAACTCATAACTATGTGCAAGTGAAAATATTTCCCTATTTATTAATATCAAATTTGATTTTATTATGATGTTTAAGATCGAATTTGACTATGTATACGGATCCATCTTCAGGCACACAAACACCCAAGAGCTCAACAATCAGGTCCATCTTCTTCACGCACATACAAATCCATGGAAAATGGGGAAATTCAAGCAACTAAACACACGCAACTGAGGGAAAACTCAAGCTCGTCATTTTCCCTTTCGTGAGCTTCTCTAGAAATAGCATTCACAGCTAAACTTGTTTCAAGATCACATAACATAATATCAACTTCCCAACCTTGCTTCACGTAAATGTTATATATACATGTTAGTCTAATAATATTGATGATCATTCTTAACAATGACTTTACAAAGGCCCGGCATTCAAACCAATATGAAAACTCAATGAATCCAAATTTCAGTTGCAAGACACTATCAATTAGTCACTTAAAAATGTCAGTCCAAAAAAAAAGCACTTTAAACATAAAAACCCTTGCTAAAGACCCCATCACAATCTTAAGCCAAAAAAAAAAGACCCCATCACAATGTCATACCCCATTAATCTAGGTTAAATTTATACTCTCTTCACTCTGTTGATTCAAAATATATATAAGAACTCATCTTTATATTCTTTCATCATTTAATGTATTATTTCTTACCTTACCTCTAAGCATGATATTCATTAGTGCTTACACTTTTCTCTCCCTAAAAGCATCATAATAAATATGTAAAAATTGAAAAGAAAAATTTAATTTCAGACATTTAACCAACTTTTACATGTTTCCTTAATAAGTACTCCTTGCGTTCCTAAATATAAGATCACTTTCAAATTTTAATTTGTTCATAAATATAAGACACTTTATATATTATCCCAACTTTTTCGCAAATAAACTCTAATAATGTTTATCTATAATAAATAAGCAAGAAAGTGATAGTGAGAATAAATGTATATGATTATGGTATATTAGTAATATCATATGCTAATAACTAACTTAACTAGCATTATCAATATAATCTAATTAAATTAGAAAAGAAATCTTATATTTATGAACGGATGGAGTAATAAATCGTTCAATTGTTTTTTTTTTTTTTGTGTTTTTCTTATTTACGAGGTACTGGTGGAAAATGTTTGAGGTAGTTTGGTCATGTTTAAAGAAGGCCAATAAATGCACCAGTGAGGAGAGTTGTTGAAACAACTTGGAGTCCAATTAAAAGAGGGAGAGAGAGACCAAGACAAACACTCAATAAACTTATAGAAAGAAATCTATTGGTAAATAATAATATACCAAAAGAGTTGGTGAATAATAGAGCACAGTAGCACTGTATGATCCATGTAGCCGACCCCACGTAGTGGAAGACTTTGTTGTTGTTGTTATCCCTCTAGTCCTTATTATAAGTCACCAACCATCTCCAATTTTTGGTCCTTAATTTAAGTCACCAACTGTCGCATTAAATGTTTTTTTCCCACTTTACCCCTGTTATTAATAAAGATTCAAAATTGAAAATGTGAAACACATCATTTAATGAATGGTGAAGTTGGGAAAAATAGTAAATTTAATATGAATTTTAAGACTCAACTACCATTCTTTGGTATGTGAGAAATTGGTAGCTAGTGAGTTAAAATAAATAGTGGAGGGAGTATTTTCTTATTTGCGAGGAAGATAAAATTAAAAGAGAAGACTCTAGCGGATGGGTCAGCGTGATATATATATTCACATATCTCCATTCACAATCACTAGTAAATAGGGACAAGACAAAAGGAGGAAAATGTCATTTCGAAGTTAAGTTCCCAATAAACCAACACACACCTCACTTCTCAGACTTAAAAGCAAAACCCAAAAAAAAAACCAAAACACAAAACAAAACAAAACAAAACAAAACAGAAAAGAAAAGAAAAAGAAAAAAGTCACACACACACATAGAGAGAGAGAAACTCAAAAAAAAAAAAAAAAGAGAATTTAATGTACCCCTTATACCTTGTTTGGCTCTCCCCCATCTCCCCCCTCCCCCCATATATCTCTCCCATCTCTGCCTCCCCCCTCTCCCCCTCTCTCCCTCTCCCAAACAAACATCCTCTCCCTCTCTCTCCCTCTCTCCGTGTTACTAATGTTACAACTTGGTTTCTCTGTCTGAGAGAGACAAGAGTACATACATACACAACAACACACTCTCATCCCTCTCTCTCATCGTATCATCGTATCATCGTATCATATCATGTTATGAATCCCACCGCTGACAACATCTCTCTTCAGCCACACAGGCCTTCCACCTCATGTGATCGCCACCCTCAAGAAGCCTTCACCGGCTTCTGCCCTCAATGTCTCTGCGAGCGCCTCGCCGTACTGGACCCCACCTCCTCCTCCACCAAGAAACCACCCTCCTCCGCCGCCGCCGCCGCCATCAAGGCCATATTCCGGCCGTCATCAAAGCCTCCACTACAACACCAACACCAACAACAACACTCTTCTTCTTCTTCTTCTTCTTCTTTGTTGTTTCCTGAGCTGAGGAGAACAAAGTCTTTCTCTTTCTCTAAGAACTCCTCTGAGGGTTGTTTTGAACCTCAGAGAAGGTCTTGTGATGTGAGAGCTAGGAGCACTCTCTGGACTCTCTTCAACCAAGATGAACAGACCCATGACACCAAAATTACATCTTTACCCTCCTCCAGTTCTTACCATGGTCCTCCCTTTGTCTCCAAGGTGGATGAAGAGGATGAGGACACCATCATTCAAAATGATGATGATGCTGATGGTGATGTCATTGATGATGTCAGCATTCATGGTGGTGATGAGATTAGGGAGGAGGAAGTGGTGGCAGCCAATGTGGGTGAGATTGTGGAGGAAGGAGGGATTTTTGAGGAGGTTGAGGAGGTGAAGACTATGAAGGATCATATAGATCTTGATGGGCAGACAAAGAGGAGGGATTTGAAGGAGATTGCAGGGAGTTTTTGGTCAGCAGCTTCAGTGTTCAGCAAGAAGTTACAGAAGTGGAGGCAGAATCAGAAGATGAAGAAGAGGAGATGTAGAAATGGGGGTAGAGGGTCTGCTAGGCTGCCTGTGGAGAAGCCAATTGGGAGGCAATTTAGGGATACACAGTCTGAGATTGCTGACTATGGCTTTGGCAGGAGATCATGCGACACTGATCCTAGGTTTTCACTTGATGCTGGAAGGATGTCACTTGATGCTGGGAGGATGTCATTTGAGGATGCCAGGTATTCTTTGGAGGAGCCAAGGGCTTCATGGGATGGTTACTTGATAGGTAGGTCATTTCCTAGGATGCCTACAATGTTGTCTGTGGTGGAGGATGATCCTCCTCCTGTTGTTATGAGGACTGATGCTCATATTTTGAGTGAGGAATCTTTGAGTGGGAATGGTGAGAGTGATGTTGCTGCTCCTGGGGGGTTTCCTCAGGCTAAGGAGTACTATTCGGATTGTAGGAGAAGGAAGAGTCTTGATAGGTCGAATTCGGTTAGGAAAAATGTTGTTGAAATGGAGGAATTGAAGCCGGTTTCGAATGCTAAGGTCACTCCTGCTGCTGCTGATTACTTGCATGGAGGGCAGAAGGTGGTTTTAGGTGATAGGGAGTTGAGAGATTCGGGCTCGAATTCGTTGAGGGATGATGGCTCTGAGAGTTTTGACATGAGTTTTAGGGACAATTCGTCGGTTATTGGTGGTGGTGGTGACCGGAAAGGGTCTAAGAAGTTGGGCAGGTGGAGTAAGGCTTGGAGTATTTGGAGTTTCTTTAGAGGGGGGAGTAAGGATGAGGATGAGGATAGGTATAGTAGAGCTAATGGTGTAGAGCGTTCTTATTCGGAGTCTTGGCCGGATTTGAGGGGGAATCGCAATGTAGATGGTAGGGGTAGTTTCAATGCGAGGGTGTTTCGGAGTAATAGTAGTGTGAGCTGGAGAAATGCTCAAGGCATTGGTGGATCAATTGGAAGTTCTATGAGGAAGAATGGTGTTGTTCATGGTAATAATGGAAAGAAGGGTAAAGATGAGTTTGTATTGGAAAGGAATAGGAGTGCTAGGTATTCTCCTAACCATTTTGACAATGGTCTCTTGAGGTTCTACTTGACACCGCTGAGAGGTAGCCGGAGGAACGGGTTCATGAAAAGCAAGTCGAATCAGGCGCATTCCATTGCAAGGAGTGTACTGCGGTTGTACTGAAATTGAAGGTCCATAAGGTGTTCTTTTGGTTTGATTTGTTAGTTTAATTTTTGCTACATTTGTTGTGTAAACAACATATGCTTGTGTATTGGTTAATTGGTTGGATAATGCATCATCACCCTGCATTTTTCTTTCACAGTGAGTAGTAGCAACTAGCAAGGCATGCATCTTCAGTTAATTAACTCTTAAATAACAATAATTTCAAATGATTCTTTCTTTGCCCATTTTTCCATATTAGCTCCTCTTATTCCCAGAAAAGGCATGTGACATTGCTAAGATATTGATAATTTCAACATGACAACGATTTGGTTTCTTTTTCTGTCTCTATACTGGAAAAGGTTAGCTGGTTGGTGGCGTCACTGGTGTGTAAGGTGGGCTTATAATTGTGAAGGATATTTTTGTTGTTGTTGAATTTTTTTTTTAATTTCTTTTTTGTTTTTTTGCATGTTATACATTCCTGCAAAAGTGGTAACAAGGTGGGCTCAGGCCACCTTGTTTTGCTTCTCAGTCATAGATTGTTATTGAGTATAATACTGTACCTCTGGCTAAGTCCCTTTTCCTTTTCCACCCCATTAATCATACTTTATTACATGTGACTTACCCCAGACCATGGTCCCAACAAAATCACTTTAACTTTGCCATATCAGCATATCTATGTACATCCCAGGCTGGATTGAATTGAAAGAATGTGCATATACCTTTGAATATATATGTCCACTATATAAAATAATTGTTAAGACATTTCAACAGTAATACTGCACCAAAATATGTTTCTTTGTGATACTATGACTTGATTTATTTTAAGGTTCTGTTGTTATTGTTGTTGTGTACAGTGTGATCTGAATTTTTGAAGTGTTTTTTTGTGGTTCTAGTGATGTAGGATGTGGGGGAGGATGGAGCTGAAGGATACAGGAAAAGGTGGGAGGACATAGGATAGGTGGATACAGAGGGTAAGGAGAAGAAGACAAAGTGGTAGAGGATACAGGGAAATAATAAGAGTGCAGAAAGTTGGCCCTCCATGTTTGTAAAAGAACAACAATTTTTGCAGATTTGCGTAGGAGGAGGTTCTGATGGATTAACTTCAAACTGGGGAATATCACTGCAACTGGCATGTTAAGTCAACACCATGTCATGTGTTTACTTGATATGTTTTTTTTTTCTCCTTCCTTGGTGTAAAAATTTATTTGGGTATAGAAATCTTTGCTGGTGCTTAATGCTTATCCCCTTAGTTTCTGTCATAATATTTTGCCATCTCTGCCGTCCTTAATTATCTCCTTGGTCTTGGTAGTTTCTTGTTTCATAATGGCTCCTAAACAACATTAACATTGAGTAGATCACTATCATGCCCTAAGTTATGAATCAAGTCACTAACCATACTCGTAGGCTGAAGGACCGGTTTGGCTCAATGTTAAGTCGCTTGCCTTAGAGTCGGAGGTCGTAGGTTCGAATCACCCACTTTGCGAAAAACAAAGGTTAAGCTATCAAGTATATTTCCTTCCCTAACACATTCACTAAGTGGGGACTAGAACTGAGTTGACCCTTATAATTAAATTATCCATGACTCATCTTGATATGGTAATAAAGATTTTGTGAGAAGGTATTAATACAACAACAAAGATTCAACCCACTGGTATGTGTTCCCATGACATCATTATGTTCTCCATCAACACCTAAATCAAATCTTTGGATAAATTGATTAGCCGAAAGATTTTGCCCAAAATAAATCTCCTTAGTGCTTTTCAATAGTTGTTGGATTGAATTTAAGGAGCCCATCATAGCTATCTCTGGTGATCAGAGAATGTTTGTGTCAATGTGGCTTCAAGCTTACATTGGAGAACAAGTATGCTAAGGAATAACTAAGAAAGGATGGCCATGTTCACGTGTTTCATAGTATTTCAGGAACTGACGTAGGATGTTATTCTGAGGAGCACGCAATTTCTGTCAACACTAAAACTGTTCTTTGGGAATGTCAAAGTAGGAAAGATTTAGGTCGGTCGGTCTTCAATTAAAAACAAGGTCATTAAAAGTTCTTGTCGGTCTTCACTTAGGAATAGAGTCTTATAACTGTGTAAGGAATAAGGATAGTGTTGGGGTATTAGAAGTTAAAACTATAAAATCTTCTACTGTGAATAATAAAAAATAAAGCAGTCTAGTTCACAGTTACATTGATAAGGAAAAAAAAAGTTTGTTAATGGAATGGAAACTGAAGTATTGGACTTATAGTGTTGCAAGAGAATGAGATAGACGTTATACAGGTTTTACTCTCTTGGGTTTAGGATTTCTCTTTGCCCAACATGAACTGACCTCCCTTTGCTCAGTTTCAGGTCAAACAAACTCAATAAAATGAAAATGAGGATTTTGGACAGTTCTTATTATAATATTTGTGTGAAACCTTTAAGGTTTTCAGTTTTAAGTCCTTATTTAGATATAATAATACCCTCCTCAAGACCAGGGGATACATTAATTCAAAACAGTTCTTTTACTCAATCTTGTGGATGTAGTCTGGTAAGGCTTTGCTAGTATATTTCATTCCTCAACGCTTTCACCAAGTGGAGACTCAAACTGAGTTAACCCTTTTTTAATCTCGCGGATGCATGCATAAACTTTAAAAATGCCATTTTTTGTGTTGGACTTTTTCACTCTATAATGGTATGCATATATTACCAAAAAAGTTGTTTTTAAAATAACCTCTAGGATAGCAGCTAAATCTAATTATAATCATGAATTCAACTAGAAAGATCATTATGTCTGAATCCAATTGCTAAGTGATATGGGATTTGTCTATATTGGAAACAATATTTAAGGATGAATTATCATTAAGTTAGCCACGGAAGTCAAAAAGCTAAGATAAAAATAATGATTTAAAAAATCCCAACATTTAACTCAATGGTGAAGATAACATAAAGAAATCAAAACGATAGAATAAAACAGAGAGAGGTTGATATCCCAATGGCATGCGATGGTATTAACTTTATTAGGCTTCATTTTTGGTAAGTGGAGAAGAAGTAATTTGTTCAACCTATTCAAATAATGCAGAATGAGGAAGGGAAAATGAATAAAAAAACATGGAAAGGAAAGAGAGATTTCAAAGAGAAACAAGTGTAAGATAATGCACTTTCATTTGAAAATTAAAAATAAAAAATTTCTTTAACAATTGTAGTTTTCTAGAACAAGATAATTGAAAATACTCACATTTATCTTTAAATGGTGTGGATATCTTTCTCTTTCTTTTATGATTCCCATCAATCTATTAATTCCAATCTCTATTCCACAATTCCATGTCTGATTTTGAATTAGAACTTTTTATCTAAATATCAATTTTTTAATAGAAGAATGAGGATTTGATGGTATATTTGTTGTCACAAAAAACAGAGAAAATTGTAATATGAAAAGCTCTCAAGTCAATATATCATATTTTTATTCTGGCCCGCAAAATCATAAACGTATTTTCCATTAGTTAAACTACCCTTGTACTCATCTTTGATTTATTTTTTATACAAAAATATTGGAATCTAGTTCAAAACTTTAAGACTGGAAGTTTTTTTTTTTAAAAAAAAAAACTATAATACTGGATTGTGACAAATCCAATTCAATGAGCTTTGCACCTCCAAAATATAGTTCACGCATATGATCACTATTCTTGCATGCTTGAATCCTCATTTGTAGAATCAAAAGTTTCTTAATTTGGGACAATGAACAGTTAATACAATTGGTTTTAGTGAAAATTTCCAATTTGCTTTATCAAAGAAACTCCTCTTAATACATCCTTGCTAATAATACTGATACTACTATTCTCCTTTTATGTATCTTTTCTTTAGTTTCCCCTCTTTATATGTTCAAGTTAATAGTATCTATTAAGCCCAATATGATATAAAGGAAGATTGCTAAGCAAAATCTGATCTCTGTCACAACATTGGAAGAAATTAACCATAAGTAATAGGATGTGAGATTTTTCTTTCTTCCTATTTACAATGACCAACAACAAACAAACATGAACTTCACTTAGTTTCTTCATCATTATCATCATCTTGGTTGGTCTTCTCTTGTGAAGTTGTACTGGTTTCTTGTGATGATAACTTCTGTTCATAAATGAACTGAGAACCTAAAGCCACAAGAATGGCTGCAAGAGCTGCAACTTTTCTCCAATTAGTAGGTGAAGAAGACGTAAGTGAATCAACAATACCAAAAGAAATTAGGCCAATGAAGAACAGGTAAATGTTCTTTCTGGTTTTGCTTCCAGCTTTTTCTTTGGTCACATCTTTGATCTTTTCTGCTTCCTCTTTGGCTTTTTCTTTATCAACAACAGGTGCTTTTTGCCTTAGATTCTTAAAGAAAAGTCCTTCGTTTCTGTCATCCTCCATTTGAACTTCAAAATCAACTACCTTGTTTTCATTCTCTTCTATCTCTTTTCTGTTCAGTTCTGCAAATTCCTCAAACTCTAGCATTTGGCTCTCTATGTTTGCTGTTATCTGTACATAATTCAGCAAACCATATTTTTTTTCCTTACTCACTATTTTAGTGTTAACCAATGTATCAAATTAAAAGTTAAAGCCAATCAGGCATATTTTCAAGAATATTATATACAGAAGAATTTAGGAAAGAAGTTAAAACTCTTGTTGTATATTGCCTTCTGGCTTATCTATTATAATTCTTTTTATGTTATTAACACGAGGATTTTTATAAAATTTAAGAAATGATCTCACCCATTCCCAACTCATCAGCTCACTCAGAAGAAATATGGTAGGAAAGAAAATGTCCCTTTTTAACCCGATAAAAAATATTTTTGTCCCTTTTTAACCTGATAAAAAATATTTCTTTAATAAGTTGCAGAAACATTGATATTGAACCCCTCCTGGTTATAGTCAAATAAAACCTTTTGGCACAAAAATTGCTATAAAAAATTTGCTCTTCATTGAATGGTTCCTACTTACAAACTTTATTATGCACTATCAGCAATCACACAACTGAAGAAACATTGATCTAGTGTAATATCACGTTTTTTTGTTAAACACCTACCGCCGGTTAATCAGGCACCTATTGACAACCGACTAATCCAGAGTCAAGGGGTATGAGTGTTGCCCACGTAGAAAAGATTGTCCCGTCTCCCAATGAGAGCGTTTCCTGGGATTTGAACACGTGTTCTCATCCTTACAGGGGTTATAGCCCACTTACCAGCTCAACTAACTACCTATTGGTTGTAATATCTAGTTCTTAAGTAGCTGCTTTTAGACAAATATTTTTGCAATGAGCCCAATAATTTTTCACGTGAGTTTCTCAAATAAATCTTTACACATAAATTTTATAATTAACTAAAAGTGTTCTATGTGCCCAGTATTAATATGAGATATCACTTTAATTCATACTATAATCATTAACACATATCAATATAAAACAAAGTTTGTAAAAAAATGAACTAGCTAATACTGTTAGTACTCACTCGGCTACTAATTACTCTGTCTGGCCCTAATTATAAGACTATTATGATTTTTTAGAGAAACTTATGATGCAAAATTAATCAATTTACATTGCTATAATATCTTATTTTCCTCAAATCTAATTTATACTAATTATTAAGTAACTTAAAATCTAATTACCTGCAGAAGCTGTTATAAATATAGTGGTCTAATTTTCTTCCTTAACATCCATAAAAATAGTCAAAATGATCTTATATTTAGAACTTTAGAGTATAAGATTACTTTATTTTTAGAAAAATTAATAATATAAAATTAATCACTTTATTTTTTCCCTTAAAACTAATTTGGCTTGCGTCTTATAATATAATTACAAGCAGCAGTATAAGAATAATCAAATATCCATAAAAATGAATTGGGAGAAAAGAAGAGAAGCAAACCCTTTCACTAGCTTCATCCAAGCCTTTGAGAGCATCTTCTCCAAGTTTATCAATTTCAGCAAATGCTTCCTCTCCAAATTTGGTCAAATATTCAGATGTCTCATCCAAATAACCTGTCAGCCTCACCTTCTGAGCCTGAAGCTGTGCTATTCTAGCCAGAAGCTCTTGGCTCCGAGCATCTCCTTCAGGAGGAGGTGGCTGTTGATCTGACTCATTGGACTTGCAAAAGCATGCAATGGAATTTCTGGTGATGCCAAACCTTGAGAAGAAGAGAGAACTATTGTCCTTGATTGGAGTGAAGGAATGATATTGGTTAATGGTCATCATGGTGTCATACCAAGAGGAACCAAGTTTTTTGGGTTGTGGGTTAATGTAATGTGTAATATGAACCTCTCCTTCTCTCTACATTATCTATTTCAGTTTGTACTTTGCAGATAGGGACAGTCATAGGATAGGAGGATATTCATGCTTAATACTACCTCCGGTCCTAAATATAGGACCTAATTGACTTTTTTTTTGGAGAGATTAAGGTTGCGAAATAGGTTATTAAATGATGACATATTTGATTTATTTTTAGATTATCCATTAGTTTATAGGTAAAATAAACTAGTTTAAGGGAAAAAATTAGGTAAATCAATTTATAATTAACTTATTTTGCTTTTTTAAGGATTTTCTAGAAAAAGTCAATTAGGTCTTATATTTAGGACCGGAGGGAGTATTTAATAATTATTCTTTACACGAGATATATTTTGTTAAATTTTTTTAAAAAATCCTCTCCAATAGGTTTTTATAACTTTATTTGCCTTCCAGACTCGGATAAAATAATTTAACTTATAAGTGAACGTATAATCTTTATTTCAGTGTCTAATCTTGATACTATTGTTAAGTAAGGAAACAACTAATTATCCTCAAATAACATCTGAACTAGTTTTGCTTATTTTTTTTAAAAGGGTTATGTTCGCTATCACAACTCCCAGAATATTATTATGACTGGGGCACCTAAAAACACTTTGTTAATGAATTTGAATATTTACCTATAAATAAATAAATAATAGTGGAATATCCAATGTTCAGTGTTTTTTGTTTTTTCATTAATAAAAATGCTTAACACCATATTTGTTCCTTCAAGTCTATACCTTCAATTAATCAATCAAATTCAAATTTTATCTAGCCTAAAACATTGGTATCTAAAAATCTAGAATTACTTGAACCAGCATTTCGCCCTCACAAAATCAAAATCTTAAACTTGATAAGGCAAAGTATAAAGAAGAAAAAGACTACATTAACCTTAAAACAAATGGACAGGGAAGAATTCGAAGGCTCATTATATAAGAAGTTGAGGGCATTACTCATTCCTCATTATAGCCTACGTAATTTGGAAGGAAAAACTGTAATGATCCAAGTTTTAGAGATGATATCTTATGAGATATAACGGCCCAAATATTTGAGTTCTTTTCAATCATATTATATGATTGGGTCTAGTCGGCCACATATTGGTATTTCCGTAATTTGGTCCATCTTATTTTGGTCCAAATTATTTAAAAATGTACCAGATCCACAAGACAAATAAAGACTTGTTGGATTGGTGTAAGTGATTTGAGTAATATTGTTGTGGCCCTGATATTAAAGAATTAGCCCATAACAATTTGAGAGTTATAGAGCATGAGTCCCACAACAATGACACGAGTGGCTTCATTGCATACATGGATTAGAGAGTAATGGGATATTACAAGCTCCATTAGGCTTTGAATGTGTCATATATTTTTATTGTTGCATCTTTTGTAGCATTAATTCTGTTTTAATTAAGGCAACTCAGCCCTCAATAGAGTTGACACCTACAATATATCTTCTCATATTGATATACAAGTTCAATTTTATTCATGTCGCTAGAAGTTGACCGCAACATACTTTTATCCATCAATTTGTTGGAAATCAGTTCGTTTAGTTGCAATTGGAGTCTCAACCATCATTAAATTCTTCTCCTTTAACTTTTCATTTTTCATTTGATATATTAGTTGACCATGTTATTGAACTATCTGCATCCCTTACCAATGATTTTATTTGTGACTTTCGAGGATTATCCCCTAATGGTAGATAATTATCAATAGCATTACTCAAAGACATAGAACATAATTTCTCACTCTTCACGCAAAGGTTGGTTTAAACTAAGACCAAAGCAATGCTTAATAACATTAAAACTCCTCGAATAAAATATAAACAGATGGAAATGCAAAATAAACCATAACCCAACTAACAATAATAAAAATTAAACCACCAAAGTCTAACAAGCTATTCAAATTAAAGTTTCCTAGTTATGCAAGGAATGAATAAAACTAGAGTCTCAACTCTCAAGAAGATCCAACAGTCTTCTTGTATGTATACCTCTTGGCAACCCAGACAAAGACAATGAAATCAAGAAGGCTGAGAATGGCCAAGAGCCAGTAGAAATAGTCAAGATGACCCCTATTAAGATTATCAGGAATCCAACCAAGTTTGCCATTCCTTGTGGTCACACTAGTGACAATAGTAACAAGCAAAGTGCTCAAATAATTCCCCAATGCATTAGTAGTGAGTGCCAGAGCTGAGCACAAGCTTCTCATTGCATCAGGTGCTTCACCATAGAAAAACTCAATCTGACCAATATTAACAAACACTTCAGCACAACCAACCAGAAAATACTGAGGCACTTGCCAGAAAATCGACATCGGGATGTACTCGAGGTCGTAGTAGTTGTTCCTGCGAACCATGTCGAGACGAACCACTTCTAAAATCCCTGCAACAATCATGGAGAAAATGGAGATGACAAGCCCTATGCCCATTCTTTGGAGCTGTGTGAATCCTCTCTCATGGCCAGTGAACTTCCTTGCATAAGGGACAATCAAGAGGTCATATACTGGAGCCCAGAATATGACACTGAGTGTGTCAAATAGAGAGAGTGAGGCTGATGGGATCTTGAAATTAGGACCAATATGTTGATCCATTGTGTTTCCTTGTAAAACAAACATGGTGCTCATCTGACTGTATACAGTTGAAAAGATTATCAGTAATGCCCAAACTGGCAACAAGCGAATTATTGATTTCAGCTCCTGCACTTGTGTAACTGTGCAGAGTCTCCATGGACTAGGTGATCCTATCTTGGTATCAGATTCAATTTCTACTGCTGCCTTGTCCAAACACCTAGAAATTAACATTTTAATTAGAAGTACATACTAAATTAGAAATTTAATAATATATCAAGAAAAAACATGAAAGTAGATCAGTCCTTAAATTGTTATGCTCAACACTTGGTGCATTGACAAAGTAGTTCACTTGCATATCAAGTAAAACAATAGTTCTTAGGCTCATTTGATGACTTCAATCAAGTTGGTCGTTTTTGGTCCTTTGGAGACTTGATTGTGAATTCACTCATTTTTTGGTGCTACATCTAAATATCCTTGGTCAAGATCTAACTATTAGTCATGTCTGCATGGTCTACCTGACACAACCCTCATCCTTTAGCCGGGCTTAGAACCGGCTATGACATATGATAGACACGAGGTTCAGTATAGGCGTTGTTTTTTTTTATGTCCTTTATCATAGAGAAATAATCACACAATAATGTGCTTATAGTATACTGATTTTTTCATGCTCTTAAGCATGCATATGACAGTTGACTAAGAATGGTGTTTAGAGATTTTCAGAACTGCACTGACACTTGTAAAGATAACACGGCTAAAGAAACTCACTTGAGGTTGTTTGTGTATTCAAGCTTACGGCTTCCTTTGATGTTGGACTCTACATCTTGAGTCTCATAAAGAAAGGACTTATCAGCTGGCACTTTCACACTGCATTTTCTGAAGGCTGCAACAAGAACTTGACAAATCCTTGTAAGGGGACTCCCTCCTGGCATCTGAAGTCTGTACAGCTTACTGCCCCAGAAGAAAAATATAATAGCAATGACCATTGTAACTGCTGGGATACCAAAACCCCAATCCCACCCAACATTCATCTGAATCCAAACCAGCAAAGAGGAAGCGATAAGAGCGCCGATGTTGATTGAAAAGTAAAACCAATTGAAGAAAGAACTCTTTTTTTTCTTCTCCTCTTCATCATTGTCATCAAACTGATCTGCCCCAAAAGATGACACACATGGCTTGATGCCACCAGTCCCAAGAGCAATCAAGTAGAGTGCTATAAAGCAACCTGCTGTTTGCCCCTTAGATGGATGGCAACCATTGGCATTACATGAAGGCTTTAGCCCAGGAACAACTGCTGACAATGTCAAGAGTATCATTCCCTGCAAGACAAATGTGTAACCTCCATTAACAGAACTTACCCACCTTCAATCAAATGCAATAGTACAATTTTAAATGGCATGCAGGTTGAGTGAGATTAAATAACTTGTATTGGCACATAATTTTTGCAATGAAATTGAGCACATGTTGTTCGATAGAGTTGAAACTCTCATATACATACAACAACAACAAAGTCTTATTCCCACTAGGTGGGGCTGGTCTAATGGTCGTCTGGTAAAACTTCTCATTTATCTTATCTCATATATATAATAGCCAAAACTTGAACGTGCATGACCACTTTTATAAGAGTTCGACTGAATTTATCAAAGCAATTAAAGAGTTTCTTCCCGTTTATCTACCATTATTTTCTATAGTCACATACTCTTTCATATCCATTTTCATCATTTTTATCACATTTCTCACTTTTATACACTTTATCACATGCATAAGGGCTAACTTAAGCAAACAAAATTATTTCAATTACATTCATTGTTTTCAAAAACCTTTTTAATCTGCGTGATTTTGCCAATTGAGCTCTAATATATATATAGCTAACATGCATGTGGGTAAAGACAGGTGATCCTAGTGGTCACAAAAGAGACAATAAAATAAACAATAGAAAATAGTGTCTTAATGTACACTTACAATGACGTAGATAGATGAGAAACAAGCAATGGTCCAGTATCTTCCCAAGTATGCATCAGCTATAAAGGCTCCAAGCAAAGGTGTGATGTAGCATGTCCCTGACCAAGTTGTGACATTATTTGCAGCAGTCACATTACCTTGGCCAAATTGTTGTTGAAGATAGTTCACCAGGTTTGTGCTCATACCATAGTATGCCAACCTCTCACAACATTCATTGCCTGCCAATTTTTTTTATATCAAGATTACATAAAGAAAGATTCTATAAGGTAAAAAGAAAATGAACATTATAAATGAAATATAATATACCAAGAATGTAGCGGCATGCTTTCCAGTTTCCAGTCTTCTTCTTGTTGGCCGGATTCTTTTGGATATCCAATGTCCCATCTTTTACATATATGTCCTCTTCTGCCATTGATCAGTCTTGTCACCTACAAAGATAAGTTTTTATGTCTTTAAAACAGTGTTAGTTAAACATACTCTAGATACATCACTAAACTATGGAGTAATATATATCACATGTTACATCATATATTAATTCATAAGTAAAATAAGTTAATTTTGAAAAAAAAAATAACAGTAGGTAATATAAAATGATTAATTTTATATTCTTAATTCTTAATTTCTCAAAAAAAAAAAGTGATAGTGGACGACTTATAATTAGGGGGTTAAATTAAAGATCATATTTAACCCTGAAGTATGCATGGAAATCATATCTTACCTTGAAGTATTTTCGGGCTTATATTTGCCCTTAAAGTATGCATGAGAATCATATTTGTCCTTTACAATTAAAATATTAATGGTCAAATATGATACTTTGTGATACTTCGGGGGCAGATATGACCATTCATACATATTTTGGGACAAATATAAATATTTGTGTATATTTCAAGGTAAATATGATGTTTATTAGTGTATACTTACAGGGTAAATTTGGGCAAAAAAAATACTTCAATATTTTTTTTGCCCAAATTTCGGGGTGGAGCTAGGACTTCTAGCTTGACCCGCCAGGTTGAGCCCGCAAATACATAAAAAAAATGCAAGCCGTGTTGAAAAAATGTCAACCCGAATTAAAATGGGCTAAAATCGGGCTAGCCCGCTTTTAAAGTGTGTCGGGTTAGGTTGGCTTGGAATCTCAATTTTACATGTAAAGTGTGTATTTTTGGGTAGGTTGAGCCCGAAAAAACATAGAAAAAAGCTGGTTTGATTGAAAAAAATTAAGGACAAATTAAAACAGATTGAAAACGGGCTAACCCGAATTAAAAGTGGGTCACATTACTTACGTCGGATTGACCCGCTTAAAATTGGGTTAGCCGAAATCCCAGCTCTATTTCAGGGCCAAATATAACCTTTAACCATAATTAGGTCAATTGTGTGGGAAACATTATAAACTTTAGATCATTAGGTTTCTAATTCATGCATAATTCATCTGAAAGTTTATGATCAGCAAAAATTAAAAAAGAAATGAAAGATTCATACACGCAAATGGATTTCACGACGATGGCTATGATGCATGTAAAAGGCATGCGAAAAAATGTTAAATTAACGTGTGTGGTCAAGTCTGATATAAAAAGTTGATTACAGGGACCCACAGAACGAAAACATGAATTTAGAGGAAGGAAGCAGAAATGATATAATTATAAAAATCAGTGACCTGATTAACAATACACATGAAAAGCAAGAAACAAAAGAAAACCTGATTGGATATTGGATGAGAGAGAAGGAGGAGAAGAAGAATTTGTGTTTGTTTGTGCCGTCAAATTTTTGGGGTTTGCGCCGTCAAGGAGTACTTATAAGTAACAGAGTGGAGTGAATAGCAAAGATTTGGCACGTGCATTATATATATATATATATATATATATATATATATATATATATATATATATATATATATATATATATTTAAAAAAATAATTCGAACATAGATATTTGCCTTTTTATCCGAATTCCTTAAATTATTAATTTTTATTTCGTATATATTCAATTTTAAAATTTTAAAATTCTTGGAACAATATCTTTTAATTTATTATCTATTATTTATTATGTATATAAAATATCAAGGCAACATTTGAATCAATTGACACAATTTGATTGGACTATATGAATACCTAATTATTTAAATTTAAGAAAGATAATTCAAATAGAAATATTATCATTTTTATCTGAATTCCTTGAATTATTAATTTTTATTCTGTTTCTATTCAGTTTTGAAATTCCAAAATTCTTGGAACAATATCTTTTAAGGGTTAAAGATCAAAAAACTTAAGGGACAAATTTGATCATGTGTGAAAACTTCCGGGGGAAATTTGATCTTTAACCCTATCTTTTGTTTAAAATATAGGCTAAAGTATTCATTTGGTCCCTTATGTTTGCATCAAGTTTCAATTTAGTCCTTTATGTTTGGAAAGTACACTTTTAGTCTTTTTTTATTAACACCGTTAATTTAACTTAACGGAAAATGCTAACTTAACAATTTTAAATGATTATTTTATAATGAAATTGGATCAAAAATGATAAATTTTGAAAATATAAGAATATTTACACTCAAATATTTTAATCTGAACATTTTTCAGTATTTAATAATCATTTAAAATTGTTAATTTAACATTTTCCGTTAAGTTAAACTAACGGTGTTAACAAAAAAGGACTAAAAGTGTACTTTCCAAACATAAAGGACTAAATTGAAACTTGATGCAAACATAAGGGACCAAATGAATAGTTTAGCCTAAAATATATACTAGAAGTCATTGAGACATTCCTATTGAATCACTTGTCACAATATAATTGGACTACATGGATACATGGATACCTAATTATTTAAACTATTATAAAATATTTAATTTTTTGAACAACATATCTGTTGAATATTTTTTCTTGGGTTAAAGATCATCGTGGCAAACAAACAATTTGCAATGTATCAATTTGGCCAACAAACAGTTTATGGTCTCATTTTGGCCAATAAACAAAATAAAAGTATCACATTAGCCAATAAGACTTAGGAGTAATATAATTCAAATGTGAAAAGTCTATCATAACCATTATTAAACCAAACAAAAAGAACCATGTGGGTCCCACGTCATCTTCTTCCCCACACATATCTTCTTCCTCAAATCAGATCCGGTCAGCACAAGGACCACCACTGAAGCAGCCGCCACGGCCACCACCGACGTCCCGACCGCCTCCGCCACCATCACCGTCCGACCACCATCACCACCATCAATTTTTCAGCAAACAAGCTGAAGTTTTCTAATTTCTCTTGCAGAGTACATCATCATCATCATCATCTGGACCTTCTCTGTGACTGCGATGCTGTTTGGGTTTATCGTTTGAAACCCAACCCCCCGAGCCCTATCTCGCGGAGGTTGAAGCAGGCGACGTCGTTGATGTGAATTTGGAGCAGAGTGAATGGTGTCCTGTTGTGAATGCTGGACTCTCCTCTCACATGAGCTTCGTTGTGGTTGGCTATGCTCAGCCTCTCACCTCTAAAAAGACCAAAAGCTTCTTGCAGCCAAAGCTCGAAGCCTTAGCTAGGTACAGTGGTATACACACACAATCAATCAATTACAATTACAATTACTTAATATAACTCAACATCCACGGATTGTTTCATTATTGTTTTCCTTTTGGGTTTTGTGAGTGCATTGTCAAACACAACGAGATAGGGCCGAGGGGGGGGGTTGGGTTGGGTTTCAAACGATAAACCCAGACAGCATCGCAGTCACAGAGAAGGTCCTGATGATGATGATGATGATGTACTCTGCAAGAGAAATTAGAAAACTTCAGCTTGTTTGCTGAAAAATTGATGGTGGTGATGGTGGTCGGACGGTGATGGTGGCGGAGGCGGTCGGGACGTCGGTGGTGGCCGTGGCGGCTGCTTCAGTGGTGGTCCTTGTGCTGACCGGATCTGATTTGAGGAAGAAGATATGTGTGGGGAAGAAGATGACGTGGGACCCACATGTTTCTTTTTGTTTGGTTTAATAATGGGTATGATATACTTTTCACATTTGAATTATATTACTCTTAAGTCCTATTGGTTAATGTGATACTTTTATTTTGTTTATTAGCCAAAATGAGACCATAAATTGTTTGTTGGCCAAATTGATACATTGCAAATTGTTTGTTGGCCACAATGATCTTTTACCCTTTTTTCTTTATAACAATATTTGTTGAATATACGTGCATCACACAGGGCAATTATCTAGTTTTTAATTTAAAATTTGAAATTTTGTTTATTGACCGAGTAATAATCTAAATATCTTATTAACACTATCAAATAATAATAATCGTATTAAAATAAAACTAACTTGAAGGCTAAAATATGTTTTTGATCCTTTAACTTTGAGAAAGTTATGTTTTAATCCCTTAACATTGAAAAGTGTGTTTTTGGTCCTTAAATGACAAAGTCATGTTTTAATCATTTAATTTTGAAAACTGTGTTTTTGGTTCTTTCAAATTTGGAGTATGTTTTTGAATAAAAAACATTTTTAAACAAGTGACACATTTTTTAAAATACCAACCAATTTTGAAATTTTTTAGAATAAATTAATAAACATTTTTAAAAGACATACAACAAGTGACACATTTTTAACCGAACTACACTTGAGCTTTGATCACTTTAAAGTTTAAAGGGTACATATGATTTAGGATCTTTTAAAAATATGTGTTTTTTGTATATTTGATTTTTGTAAATAAAAGTGATTTTGTATATCCTAAGTCAACTCCATCTTTAAAATATTAAAGGGACAAACTATTTTTAAATAATCAATTTAAGGGTAACCGTTATCCGGACAAATTTTGTGCAGTGACCAACACTTTCCCACTCATAACCAACCCTTAAACCTTTTCTTTAGTTTCCATAATTTCTAACGAAATTATTTTTACAAAAAAGGGTTTTCCAAATTTCCCCATCCTACCTGAGAGATGCCTTTTCGGGACCTGATTTGTATTTTTTGTATAATTCTAATACATACCCTCTTTTGTTTTTTTTATAACTAAAAGTTTAGTTGAGTTGGGTCCTGTGGGCTCACCAGGGCTAGAGCAGACCTTCGCGTTCTTTGAGTGTTTAGTCACTTACAGGGGTATTTACAGATCGCTCACTAATAAGGTACTCACATCGGCAGGATTTGAACTCACAATCACATAGTTATTAGTCAAACTCGTTTACCAACTGTACCAACATTTTCTTAAAACGGAGGTATTTTAATACCTCTTTTCTAGGAATGCCACTCTCCCTAGGGATTAGGATGAGAGTCACTAACACATATGCCTTACTAAACTATTGGTAGTCGGCCAATTGGAACAACCTTTGTTGGTAATACATACCCTTTTTTGCCAACAAGTAATTACTATTTATTTATCTTTAAAGAAGGAAAAATAGAAAAGGGAATAATTAATGGCTCAAAAGTAGGGTTGCATGTATCGGCCTTTTAATTTGGTTTGATAAAAATTAGCATAAAGCAGTATTGATCACATAAGGTGGACTGGACTTCCATTGGGTATTTTGTATTCACACTACTTAGTTACTTGTGAATTTAATTAAATTCGTGGAAAGAAGGTAAACTCATGGATCGTAGACTTGAATCATAAACTGGCAAAGAGTTTACATTTAATAATAAACACTTGTTTCTTGTATATAATTAAATAAAAATTACAAATAATAGTAATAATTTGACTTGAATATATTATAATATAGATAGTAGATTTAAATATATTAATATTCATACTATATCAACCTCAATAGAGAAATTTATACATAAGTTCATTGAATTTTGTCAATTAAAAATAATTAAAATAAGTTAGTATAGTAGCAAGTTTTTCTATATGGTAAAAACACAAAAACGGTGAATTCACAATGTATAAACGTGAGTTTTTACCATGTTTTCAACTACTAAAAAATTTAAGTGAATCTTGACACATTTTTGTTAGATGGTGCCGTAAAAACACCAAAATCTGTGTATCAACTCGTGATTTTGACAACAACACATTTCTTCTCTTACATGTATATGATTATTGTTTAAGAGGTCTAGTGTTGGAAAATATGTCTAGATTCGCCATTGATGGATCAAGTTGTCCGGAAGAGGACTGAGGATCCTACAAAAATGAGAAGTGATCGGTACGTAGAATATGATAATTGTCCAATTAGGAATTAACAGGTGATTCATTGCTGATTAAATTCAAATCATTTTCATATATGGAATTGAGCGAAATATTTGTCAACATTAATGAGAGACAATTATAACCATGATTATTTTCCTTTTGAGTGTTCATCTAGATCGAACTTTATATAAAGGAAGTTCCCGTCACATTGTTTCTTACCCCTAGCCATGCATGAGAAGTCTTTAGCTTCTGATCTAACGACTTTCTTTGGATGATTAGCTATGCAAATTCTAAATTCTTATAGATATATAATATGATGTGTGAGCTTAGAAAATCCTTCAATTCTCGATCAGCTCCAAAATTATTATTTTGGATCAATTTGGACAAAATTTTCGAAAAATTAAAGAGGTCATCATGTTTTTAAGACCGAGATAAACTCATCAAATGGATCATATACTTAACATCGTGAAGAAGTTTAGTTATATATATCATATACATAATTTAACACTGTTGTTGGTATAAATCAAAATGTATGATCCATGAGGATACGTTGTTAATGTTGCAGTATGCAATTTTCAAGGCTTCGTCGTTTTTTTTTTGGCTAAACAGTTTCAAGGAGGCTCCTTTGATTTACATATTTTTCTATTCCTTTTAAACTTAGGTAAAATGATCAACTTTTAAAAAAATAAACATAGTAAAAGGTTTAGTATTATTAATATATGCCAAATTCTTTATTAAGTACTGGTTTAGCTTATCATGAGATTTGAGAAAGTGAGTTCAAATCAGTCTCTCTACTTAAATTAGAGGTAAAGTTGCTAACAATTAGTAAATTATCTTCCTTAACACCCTCACAACTAGGTTGATTGATTCATAATTTATGAAAATAACAATTTTCTGAATTTTACCTGTAATGACTAATGAGCATGAAAAAAATTGAGTCGCAAATGATTTTTTTTGCTCCGGGAGAGTCCTATAATATTTAAGTGTCGATGCAAGAATATCAAGTACAAAATATTTTTTCTTAGATATGTAAGACACACAACTGATTTTGTATTTACATACTCGATACTCCTATAAATATAAAGTAAAAAAGTTATTGAAAAATTATTGTAGTTGTTAGACAACAGCTAAGTCTTATTGGGCTTGGACCTTCGACAGTGGCCCAATCGAGGAGACAGATACATATGGAGCCTTAACGTATAACATCAACGGTTACAACATGAGTAAAGAAGAATAACTTAGTCGCCCACATATGTCGGAGTCGTCGCCTGGAATTTCGGAGCACATGAGACGCCCACCTCCCGTAGCTGTCGCTCACAATTACGCAACTGCCAAAAAAGTGATCCATCTATAAAAGGAGAGGAGCATCAAGGAGTGAACACATCCATTCTCTCTTTCTCTATTATTCTAAGCTCTCTGATTCTTTGTAATCCCTCTAAGATCATTGTATTTACTTTCAATCCTATCATTTGAGATTGATGCTCTCGCGCCCAGTTTGTAACCACCGTTGCCGGTGACCCCTTTTATTATACTCAACTTCCTTATCAATAAAGATTTATCTGTTCTTATCTCTTATATTATAAAGTCTCCCTAAACAGAGCACCAACAGTAGTCTATCGTTTTCAGACAGAAATTATTTTTCCCAAAACCTAATGCCAACGTCTATCGTTTGGATAAGTGCGTTCATTGAGTTTAACCATGTTTTTTGTTAACCCAACATTCTTTTTACTAATTACCAATTCAAAATTGTTTATTTAAACTTAAATTGAAATTCCGGTGTGATCAAAAAATCTGTCACAATGTATGAGATGATTAAAAAGCACCACCTTCCGTACTATCAAGCAACAAACTTCTCGATGTGGACACTTCTCTGACCAATTTGACTGTAAACCTAATTCTCATAATATTCATTTAACATAAGAGTTAATTGTTCTGTTATATACTGTGATATTGATCGACTTTTGTGGTTATTCTTAATTTTTCTTTTTGCTGTATATTTTATGAAATTAGAGATAATTCTAGATAGAACCGAACGACAGGAATATGACAGGGTTGTTACTTACCCAACGTTGGTTTAGTCTTGGCTTTCAAACTAATCATCATCTACATTCCCACAATGTATTTTGATTAATGACCTGAAAACCATTTCCCAACCATCTTTTAATAATGGTATATATCCCTTTCTTACTGAACCATTCCCTAATTTTTTATGTTGTTTGAAGTGAAAAAGGATGATAATATAAATACATTCCCTAATTTTTTATGTTGTTTGAAGTGAAAAAGGATGATAATATAAATATCCGAAAGCACATGTAAAACCTGTTTCTTTCATGATTTATGGCATGAGAGATATATGGAATTCTACTCTGATTAAACTACTTATCAGACTTTTAATAATTTTCCCAGAAATTATGAATATGGTGTGTCCATGATTCTTGGAGCCAATAAATTAAAGTAAGCACATACACATAGTAATTTGTCGGCAAAGTATGTTCGTTGGGGGTGTTTAATATAATGAACCCCGTATTCAGTTAGGAAAAAAGGTTCAGTTCAGGTAAAAAGATCCGGTATATAATATGACATCTAATATCCTTTATATACAAAATTCAATTGGCTTTTGACCCAAAAAAATTCAATTGACTCTATTTATGAAAACTAAAGAAATTATTTTAAATGATTTATCTTGATCATAATTTAAACTTATATATCTGACTAATACTCATGTATAGTCCAAACTAATTAGTATCTATATATAATTAATTACTTTATTTATTTTCTTTAGAATTGAAAAATAAAGTTAAATTATTCTTATATAGAGGATCAATTGCAATTCATCAAAAAAGTAAAAGAGGATCAATTGCAAAATAACATATGTTTTGAAAGTGAATGCCTACTTTCTTGAATTTGTCGCTTAGCTTGAACCTAAAGTTATTAACCTCTGAATTTATGATCCCCGAAGTTGATGCTTTATATTCAGTGAATTTTGGTACAAAACTGGGAAATGTTCTAACACATCTACTATATCTTAATCGTTGCTTGTCTTGTGTACATAGTGAATGATTTCATGCAATGGCTACTAATTAACAAAATTTGGTTGAAAATACACCAGTTATATTAGTATTATTGAATCCTTTTTCATTTTAACTTGGATGCATATGTAATGATTTCAAAAAGGGCTGGGAAAGTCATTCAAGTTTATTATTAACTTTACCTAATTGATTGTACTTGATGGATATTTCAAATATGATGCATGGATCTTTCTTTTGCAACATACAGTAATATTAACAAGTTTAACGCATTCTAATTGGTCAACATAACTTTCTATAGGTTAATGCTATAAATTAGTTATGGTGGATATGCAGAAAGTAGCTTCTAAACTTCATATGACACAACCAATCACCTTATCACTTGTGAGCCATACTTAAGTAGGTAAGAGCTATTTAAAAAAGCCAGGTCATTCAAGTCCAGTTAATAATTTAATAAATATATGTTTATAGAAATAAATCCCTGTACAACTAATCAAATAGAAAATTTTTTTACATGAAGGATAAATGAGTGAAAAGCTGGTTTCCATTTAAAAATTTAAATATAAAGAAAATTATATGAATTCAAGTACTTTAGGCGTTGTTTGGAGTCAGAAATTTGGAGAAGAAAACTTTTTATAAGTCTGATTGAAGGAAATTATTGAAGAAGTGGCCTGGGGTTAAATGTTTGAACAAATGCTCTCACTCTTACACACACACACACCTCACTATCTTAATATATATATAGATATAAGTAAATATTTTCTTTATTAAAAACTTGTATAACCCCATTTCTCCAATTTTTTAAAATCCAACTCATAAAAATTTATTTTCCCTTCGCCCCCATTATACTAGCTAATAAAACCCCCATAGAATATGGAAACTTATAATAAGTTGTTTTTAACCAATAAAATATGAACTTTTCCGCTATTTCCATAAATACACGTGTCTCTAACAACTCAATTCAAAATATATAATTTGATGAATAAAGTTTGATTGTTGTGGCGAAAAATGTGTGTAATGAATAAATAAAGAAAATGGTTGATAATAACCTAAAGTGTATAATAGAAACTACAGGCTTTACGTGACATGCAAGGCATAATGGGATTGATAACTAGAAGGTTTGTCTGTTTTATGTGATCTCTTAGTTTCCAAGGCTACCTGCTCTCCCCACTCAATTCACCTAACGTAGTAAAAACGACGTTGTATCAATTTCTAGCTAGCCACTTGCCTTTGCCTATAAAATTGTGCGTTGGCTGGTCGTTCATGAATGCAACACACACAAAGTGAAGGAGAGAGCTAGATATCGTGAAGAAGAATTAGAAGGACAAAGAAGGAGAAGGAGGCTGATCGATTGATATCTCTGTGTGAAAGTTGAAATCAATCAATGGGTTCTTGGGGTCGATTTCTACTTCTCTTTCTTTGCATTCTTCCTGTTTTGGTTGAGTCCAGAGTGAGGCACTACAAACTCAATGTGAGTATATATAGACACACATATATTAATCAACATAACTTATATAGACATTATTAATTAAAGCATACGTACATTTTCTTGTGTTATTTTAGAGGGCTTTGGAATTTGAGAGGTTACAGTAATAACATGTACTTATATAGTATATATAGTTATTGATTAAGTGTATGGATTATCATTAAGTTTTAGTCCATCATCATTTTCATGAAATCGTTTTAGTATGTTCTTTTGAAACATGCATGTGACATGTAAAGTACAAACGCGAAGAGTAAGAAGCGATTTTTTAGTTCGAACTTATATGTATTGAGGGTGTATTTCATATAATAATTGAAAAAGTAACTCATACTTAATTTTTATATATAAGTAAGACAGATCATAACTAAATTCACGTTGGAAAAAATATGTAAAAATCACCGATTATAATAATGTGAGTTGATTTCTAAATTTATAATTTTTTAAAATTCTAGGATAGTTTGTTGAAAGGCAAATTCACTGTATATGTTTCTTACCATATATAACTTTGTAACATAAAAAAGTCATAAAAAATCTAACCGAATTTGGCAGCGAACTTTGCTTTTAAATAATACTTACTTCTTTTCTTTAATCTTTCATATTTATCATTTCTTCAAACAAATTTATACTCCCTCCGTTCCTAAATATAAGACCTAGTTTACTTTTTTTGAAAAATCCTAAAAAAGCAAAATATAAGTCAATTATAAATTGATTTACCTAATTTTCCCCTTAAATTAGTTTATTTAACCTATAAACTAATGAATAATCTAAAAAATATCAAATACTCCCTCCGTTCCTAAATATAAGACCTAGATAACTTTTTTTTGGAGATGTTAAGGTTACAATATATGCTATTAAATTATGTTATATTTGATATATTTTTAGATTAGTCATTAGTTTATAGGTTAAATAAACTAGTTTGAAGAAAAAGATTAGGTAAATCAATTTATAATTGACCTATTTTGTACTTTTTTAGGATTTTCCAAAAAAG
The DNA here is from genome assembly GCA_029929735.1 of Mimosa pudica. Lineage (NCBI taxonomy): Eukaryota > Viridiplantae > Streptophyta > Magnoliopsida > Fabales > Fabaceae > Mimosa > Mimosa pudica. Next base: position 1,370,757 of record JAKELP010000045.1, read on the forward strand.
TCAATTAGGTCCTATATTTAGGAACGGAGGGAGTATGTCATAATTTAATAACATATTTTAATTTGTAACCTTAATATCTCAAAAAAAAAGTCAATTATATCTTATATTTAGGATCGGAGGGAATATATCTTATAAATCGATGTACAATTTTATGTTATCCACAAACATTTTAGAGATCTATGTTATATTCATAAATATATATCACCACCTACTTATTCACGAAAAATCACAACCTAATTAATTATGGTTCATCAGTCAATTTATTCCACCCACAGACACTTGCTTCTAATGTATACATATATATTCCTGCATTATTAAATCAAACTTACATGTCGCTCTCTAAATTTGGTTGCAGGTGGTGAAGAAGAGTTTCACAAGGTTATGCTCAAGCAAATCTATAGTGACCATCAACGGCAAATTCCCAGGTCCCACACTTTACGCAAGAGAGGATGACACATTACTTATCAGAGTCCATAATCATGTCAATGTTAACGTTACCATCCACTGGTACATATTCAAGACTTTTGGTTACATATTATGTTTTTTCTTTTTATCAAAATATATTAAACCAATATCACTCAAAAATAGTTTAAATGAACTTTATAATTAGACTTAGTTGGCTCTCTACCTTTAGTTTATCCTTCTATTCATCAACATGAGATATCGAAGGTTTCGTAATCCACAGTGGTGTGATATTTCCCCCTTAGATTAAAGGTTGTGGGTTTGATTCTGCTTTTAACCGCAAGCCCCTCTAATTGAAAAATTAATATATGAGATTTAATATGTTATAGTAAAAATAAAAACCATGGTAAATCAATTCACATCATTTGCTTATTTTAAGCAAATAAAATAAGGTGACATGCAAGTTTGGGTTTGGACTTGTAGGCATGGTGTCCGGCAACTGCGAACCGGTTGGGCCGATGGACCGGCATATATCACACAGTGTCCTATCCAGCCAGGGCAAAGCTATCTGTATAACTTCACACTCACAGGACAAAGAGGGACACTTTGGTATCATGCACATGTTAACTGGCTAAGGTCAACTGTTCATGGTGCCATAGTTATATTGCCAAAACGTGGTGTTCCTTATCCTTTTCCAAAACCAGATGATGAACTGGTTGTCGTGCTAGGTGAGCCAAAACATATAAATATATGTACACCTTTTACTTTAGGTACTTTTTAATTTCCATGACCAATATTTGACTCTGTCATTCCATGAATTTGTAGGAGAATGGTGGAAATCTGATACTGAAGCTGTCATTAATGAAGCTTTAAAATCAGGATTGGCACCTAATGTCTCAGATGCTCATACCATCAACGGCCTTCCAGGCACTGTGGCCAATTGTCCCTCACAAGGTACACAATTTATTAAAAGCCAACTTCAAGATTGCCTTATTGTGAAAGTATAAATGATTGTGCATTAGTTTCACTGAAATACCCTTTTTAATAACTATCCTTTATATAAGTCTTCTTCATATGTGAAATTTATAAGGATACTTTGTCAAAAAAATAATAAAATTGGACAACAAACTGGATTGTAGTTTCATATTTGGGACCAAAATAAACTGTCTGTTTATCTCGTATTTTTTGGGATAAAATAAGGTATATATTTAAAAGGTGAACCTCGTAGCAATGGTAAAGTTGTTGTCATGTGACTTGAAAGTCACAGGTTCAAATCTTGAAAATAGTCATTCCTGTTTATGTGGATAATTTTGTAAATATCTATATCACTCCTTAGATCTCACTTAGTTTAGTGAGAGCATTGTGCATTAAGACACTCTTTATATATTTATAGAAAAAATCTCGTATCAATGGTAAAGTTACTGTCATATGACTTGAAAGTCACAAGTTTAAATCTTGAAAACAGTCATTCCTGTTTATGTGGATAATTTTACATATATTTATATCCCTCCTTAGATCTCACTTAGTCTAGTGAGCATTGTGCATTAAGACACTATTTATATATTTATAGAAAATTTCAGCTGTGCTAATTGAACATGAACTGATGTTTGTGTTATTGTGTGCAGATGTGTACAATCTACCAGTGGAGAAGGGAAAGACTTACTTATTAAGACTAGTCAACGCTGGACTCAATGAAGAGCTTTTCTTCAAGATTGCAGGACACACTCTCACAGTGGTTGAAGTTGATGCCACTTATGTAAAACCCTTCAAGATTGACACAGTAATCATAGCTCCTGGCCAAACCACTAATGTCCTCTTAAATGCAGACCAAAAATCTGCAAAATATTTAGTCGCAGTTTCCCCTTTCATGGATGCACCAGTGGCTGTAGATAATCTAACTGCCACTGCAACTGTTCACTACACAGGCCTTAATGCTGCTTCTAATACTCCCACCATTCTCACAACCCCTCCTCCTAAAAATGCAACACAAGTTGCTAATAAATTCTCTAATTCTCTTAGAAGCTTGAACTCCAAGAAATACCCAGCAAATGTCCCTTTAAAAATTGACCATTCACTTTTGTTCACTATTGGCTTAGGAATCAACCCATGCCCATCTTGTAAAGCAGCAAATGGAAGTAGAGTTGTTGCTGCAGTGAATAATGTGACTTTTGTTATGCCAAACACTGCCTTACTCCAAGCACATTATTTCAGCATCCCTGGGGTTTTCACCACTGATTTTCCTGCTAATCCACCTCATGTGTTTAATTACACTGGTGCTGGTCCTGCAAACTTGCAGACCACAAGTGGGACAAAGCTTTATAGGCTTCCTTTTAATTCCACAGTTCAGCTTGTTTTGCAAGACACTGGGATTATTGCACCAGAAAGTCACCCTATTCATCTTCATGGGTTTAATTTCTTTGTTGTGGGAAAAGGAGTAGGGAATTATGACCCTAAAAATGATCCTAAGAATTTCAATCTTTTTGATCCTGTTGAGAGGAACACTATTGGACTTCCTTCTGGTGGCTGGGCTGCTATTAGATTCAGAGCAGATAATCCAGGTATAAGTTCTATTACTTTCTCATTTGACTTTGCATGGAGTATTAAAAGTTAGGGAAATCAGTTAAAAGTTCATATTTTAAAGAAATTCTCACAAGAATCCCATATGCTTTTATATCAAAAAGTATTAGTACTCGAATTCAGGTCAATCTGTCCAATAAAAGTTTTAAACGAAGACTTTTTTCTAATTTACTCATAAAAGTTTGGTTTGATCATCTTAAGAAAATTTTTGCTTCAAGTCCACAATTGTAGAATTTGTTGACATTTGTTTTTTATGTATTTCTCTGACCCTATTGTTATTTTATAGGAGTATGGTTCATGCATTGTCATTTTGAGGTGCACACAACATGGGGTTTGAAGATGGCATTTTTGGTGGATAATGGAAAAGGTCCTAAACAATCAGTGATACCACCTCCTAAAGATCTTCCCAAATGTTGATAAACACATCACATCCATAAATTAAACACACGTGAAGGCACAAGTCTCTAAAATCTGGCAACAGATGAGTTGGAGGCACAGAGAGGAGAGGAGAGGAGAGGAGAGATGACCCCTTTGATTGTTTTTTGAACAAATGAGAGAATTTGTTCAACCCATGTTAAATAAATTAATCGAGTCAGCAATTTGTGGTTCTCATACAAACATTTTTTTTCCTTTTAATCAAGTGTATGCTTTTCTTGTATGCTTTCCTTGTATAATGAAATCCAAAGGTTGTTTACCTTATTACTCGTGTTCTCTTTTGACATTTTGCACTTTCATTTTTCTTGCATTAAGTATCTTTGTATTAGACGAGGCGTATGTTCCATACGTTTACAATAAAATCAACACTACTATAGTTACAAATTGCAGCATTTTAAACTATAGTTACAGCAAAATTCCTCAAAACAAAAAAAAAATTGTGTTTGTTTTACAAATTAAGGAAGCCATATATTGACACTCAACCATGTTAACAACTAAAAAGTAAAAAACAGGAAATATAAATAGGAATTGCCATAACAACTAACAAGATTGAGGAGTTAAAGGAGTTTCTCAATGATGGCAACCATGACGACATTTTTTTGTCACTGAAAATGGTATGTATGTTCAGTCCAAAAAAAATGTTAAGTATAATATTAAAAAATCAAAATCTCAGTGCTTTCCTTTACAAGATGGTGGGCCAATATCATAAAGCTTACAGTTAGCCCAATAGTGAAATTGGGCCCATATCAGAAGGCCCAGACCAAATTCCAGGCTGAGAAAAATCAGGTGCTGTGCCGGATAGAATACAGGTGATGATGAATTGAATTGAGGTTCTTTTGAAAAGTTTGTGACATGACATCCTCAACCAAACTCGCACACGCGTGCTCAAAAAAACTTAATCAAATGGCCAAAATCCAAACAAACATAAGCTATTTGTCGTTTACAAATTCACGATAATAAAGGTAAGTGAAAATGTATATTTGCAAGAATAAAAATAGGGTGGCTAGGAAAAACTACAATTGGATTGCTCATGGGAATCAAATGGGGCTTAGAACTTTGTTGGGATCAGGTTTTCAAAAGAACATGAATGAGTACAAATATTCTATGAAAACTCTTGATATATTCAATGCAATCCATGATAAAAGAGAGCTTATACAATGCCTGATCAGGTTGCTGACTCAATGTTTATAGGGAAACCAAAGTCTATTCACAGTGTGTCATTTATTTTGCTCAAATACAAGGACATTATATCAAGGATACAATTATGAAATAGCCTCTTGAGGGAATAGGGTTAATATGAACATTTTGGTTGCCTTAGCTTTATAATACTCTTTCAATGAAAGTTGATTGTTCGCCATAAATGATAGAGCATAATAACGTCGTATGATTCATGTAATCAATCATACATGGTGATATAATGCTTTGTTATTATTGTTTGTTCGTCATGTGATCATTGTGTATTTGACTCTCTTATCAAAATAAAGTGTTAGAATTCATGAAAAAATCATAATTAACTTTTCACAACAAATGACATGTAGAGCTAGATTTTGCTTGAAAGAAGACTTGGGGGGCTAGGGCCATGGATAAGTGATAGCAATGGTTGGAATCTGGAAATGAAACAGTAGAATGGAAAGGACTAGTAATTCCTACAACAGTAGCTATTTTTGTAATGAGCACAAAGGACAAAGCAAGCTCGTTAGTCTTCCCAATCAACACCACCTCATTAAAAACAATGAAGAAAAAAATGAAGCCCCCCTCCTATGCCCTAACCAAATTACCAATCTACCCCTAGAAAAGTCCACACTTTCTCCCTCCTTACCCAATACCAAATTGAAACATGTCACTCTCATCTCTCTCTCTCTCCCCCTCCCTTTATTCTAAGAGCCCACAAGCACTCTCTATCCACCAATCACAACTCTACGCCTTTGACCTCTCTCTCTCTCTCTCTCCTCCCTTGTTTCGCATACAGATCTCTCTCTCTCTCTCTCTCTCTCTCTCTAAGCACCTGACACCTCTTTTTCTTTTTCTGTGTTCTATGACTTCTATCACTCCATCTTCCTCTGTCTCTGCTTCTCCGTACTGATATTTCATAATTTTGATACCCCTCTTCAAAAGTTTACACCTTTCCTTCTAAAGTTTCCATATTTGCTCTCTTCTCCTTTCATTTCATCACTTTTATTTGCTCATTTTACATATTTAGCTAAAATCTGATCTGGGTTTTGTTTCTCTCTGTCTGTTAATGTGCTGATTTCTTTGTACTCATAGATCTGAGCTGGTTTTACTAGGGTTATGCTATCAAGTTTCAACCCCTTAAAACCAGTCCAAGATTTTTCCTTGGGAATTGTAAAGTTAAAAACCCTCTTTTCAAGATTCTTCAAGTTATTTTTGGTATTTGTGAAAAGGGTTTAAGATTCTGTATGCATGTTGTTTGATATGATGTTTAATTTAACAACTTCTCTGCATTTCATCTGTGTTAGAATTCATTGAAAAAAAAAATATGAACAGAGGAATTGAAGTGTTTTCTCCATCTTCTTACCTTGAAAGCTCAAATTGGTTGTTTCAAGAAAGCAAGGGAGCGAAGTGGACCCCAGAAGAGAACAAAAGATTTGAGGATGCTTTGGCTTTGTATGACAAAGACACACCAGATCGTTGGTTGAAGGTTGCAGCTGAGGTTCCTGGGAAGACAGTAGGGGATGTGATTAGGCAGTACAAACAACTTGAAGAAGATGTTAGTGTCATAGAGGCTGGCTTGTTCCCAGTTAGTGATTATGATGATAATAGTTCCTTCACTTTGGAATGGGCTAATAATAATAACAACCAAAGCTTTGATGATTTTAAGCCATTATTGTTCTATAGTGTTGGTGACAAAAGAGGTTCTTCCACTAGACCATCTGAGCTGGAAAGGAAAAAAGGAGTTCCATGGACTGAAGAAGAACACAGGTAATCATAATAATAATGATACTTTATTCACATCATGAACTTACAGAGTTAATTTGCTTCTTACTATGTGTGTGTGTTTAGGTTTGTGTGTCGGTGCTTCAAAATTGATTTGTTGATTGAAACACTGTTCATCATATATTAGTGATATTGAAAATTGAAAAACAAACACCTGATGGGAACTGTTTGTTTTGAGTGTTGAACTTTAGCAATAATAAAACTCTAAATGCACCTTCTAGTTTGGGCTATAAAACAATTTAGATAGTACTGTGTGTGTGATTGTCATGGAAGTTTAAATAATTATCTATTGTGTACAGTGTGTTGTTTGTCCATTTTAGTGTAAAGTTATTGTGCTGACTTGGTTTGAACTTTGCAGGCAATTTCTGATGGGGTTGAAGAAGTATGGAAAAGGGGACTGGAGAAACATATCACGTAATTTTGTGACCACAAGGACACCAACTCAGGTTGCTAGTCATGCTCAGAAGTATTTCATTAGGCAGCTTACAGGAGGAAAAGACAAGAGGAGATCAAGCATCCATGACATTACAATTCTCAACCTTGAAGCCAAGTCTTCATCAGAAAGTCACAGACCTTCTCCTCCTGATCGCTCAGTGACAATAAATGTTGTGAATGATCTGCCTAATAAGAATTCAAATTTGTCTACCATGGTTAAACAGGAGTGTGGATCAAAGTTACCATATGAGTCTATGCCAATATCCTTCAATTCATCAAATGGGAACATGTTCATGCCACCACCTTATTATGGGATTTCTTCAGTTGGATCTACACCTCATCATCAGGAGCAGTGTTTACTCAGAGGTTCTCTTTAAGGATCATGTCAACTTTGATAGATCTTGTGATTCTATTTTTCAAATGCAACCGAGCATATGGATGACCGGTGAAGGTTTATTTAGAGTCTTATTGAGGGCGTTGATTAAATTGTGAAACCTTATTCAGTGATGTTGTATTGCTCTTTGTAGCGCTTATGTGTGAATATATTGTTGAGGAAGGACTTTAGGATTAGTCCCTATATTATTAATCAGACTTTATGAAGAGACTAGTTCATTTATATGTATTTTGATGTTACAATTCTGGGTCATGGTCAATTGAGAGTTGACTTATGAAGTTTGATCATGAGGTTGTGTAATATATGATTTTCTTATCATGAATTGTTTGGTAACTTGATTGTGGTTTGTTCACAAATTCCTATCAATTTTCATCTGATGTGTATATGTCTTAGTAACGATTTATCTGCAGAATGCTCAGAGAGAATAGGAATGATTATATAACTGTAGTTATATTATATCAACTCCATATTTTTATGTGTTGCTTTGGAATTAACAATGCAGTTCCTAAGTTCTCTCGATGGATGAAGCACTAGCACTCCTAAAAATGTTAAATGATTAGATCATGGGAAAGCACTTTCATACACATGGTGATTTTCCATTGAGCCACCTAGGGTTTATCTAAAGTGGCTATCTACTTTACTGTTTAGGCGGGAACTTGTGTAGAAGGATCATTGGTGCAATTGGTCATGTATTATAAAATAAGAAAAGTGATGCCATGAGGCATCTGAAACCTTAGTTGTTTGCCAAATAAGGAGATTTTGAATAATCTAAATCACGTTATTAAACACACTTTCCTTAAAAATTGTTATAATATTATGGCACTTCACAGACAGTTTGGTGTAACGGTTAATCAACTAAAACAAATCAATTTCTTATTAATCAGGGATCAGAAGCATTGGATAGAAAATTAAAAATATAGTAGAAGCCAGAGAGAAGCAGAGGGTGATGATATAGAGAAGAAGAAAACGTGTTTTAGTGTTTTTGGTGTCTCTGAGGAGAATGTTAACAGCAAAATCGATGGAGCTAATTAGTTATGGCATAATGAATTGCAAGTTGCTATAAACTTAATAAAAGATACTCATATTGGTGGTTACAATGATTAATTAAATTAATTAAAAACATAATCAATGTAAGGGATTAGTGGAGACAATGTAAGACTAACAAGTTTCTTATCAGACCTGAATAGTTGTATTTGATGGTGGACATTGAGATCGTAGCTCAAAGTCCACGATTCTGCAATAAATCACTGCTCTAAGTGCAACCATTATGAGATCCACTTATCACCAGTAGTTACCTTTGGGGTGAATATTATATTTGGTTCGTTTGATCGAATTTCTATTTAATTTGGATCCCACTAAATACAAAGTGTTAAAATTTCAGTTCCTATAGTTAAAAAAGGACTCTTACTTTGAGCTTAACAATTGTTATTTATACTTTTCACAAATTCTAATTTTGATCATCGTGCTTAAACTAAGTCCTTATTAGAAATAGATGATTTTGGTTTCTCTGATTTAATAAATAATTAGTTTGAATTTAACCATTGGTCTCTATACTTTTAACTAAATTTAGTTTTGATTAACATACTTAGACAAAGTCTTTATGACACTATAGGAATCACTAATAATTTAACACTACATGATCGCATTTAAATTGGATCAAACTGCACCACCTGCAATGATATTCATCTCCTAGCTATTAATTGCATTTGTATTATTCATAGCCTCCAATAGGTTAGTCATCTCTTGCAAAGACTTAAACGTACGAATTGGCAATACAATGAAGCACAAAATTCTCATGGAAACTATAAGAGACATATGATTAATAACCTAAGCATTAACTACATTATTATTTCATCTCAACCATATCAGCACGCAAAGCTATAGTTTAAGGTAAAGTAGACCAATTTATGTTTCAAAATTAATGACTTGAATTAATTTGATTCCTTTGTGTGTATTGAAGTGAGTGGTATAATTTCGAAAAAGAATATGAAGGGAGGGTCCTTTTTAGGGTAGTGGAGGTGCATGGTTGATTAGGAAACTATATAAGCCATGTCATCATCATTTGATTGGTCTATAATTGCTGTGTCATATTGCAATATTTCTTGAAGGCAAAGTGATATACACACGCTAATTCATTGCCTTTATTTCTTAATTCCTAGACACTAAAACGAGCAAGAAACTAATGGACTTGAGTTGACTCAGTCTTATGGTGATTATATATATTTATAGAATTTTATACATAAACAAAAGTGATGGCCACTAATTTGAGCATCTCATGTTCCACTCTATCTATTACCACTTTATTTTGCTCTCTCCATAAGCATAAAACATTTTTATTATTTCTTTTAATATTTTTTTTAAATTATTGAGAGCTACCCTGCCTTTTGCTTTTCAGTTTGATAGATATGAATTCAATTTTGTGGACATTTTTAAATCAAATTATATAATCGTTCAATTATATATAATATGCTTGGACCCTTTACTTTTCATATCTGAAAGCGGTCTTCACACATTCCTACATTACTATATCCGTGGTTTCTATATAAGGCACACAGAAAACAAAATTTTTGGTGCTTAAACATTTCAAATGAACACAACCTGCATTAATTACTTTAAGAAAATCAGTATATCATGATCAATGTATGAGTAAATTAAAAAAGGTTAATCTAATCGCATTGTTTTATGGGTTAATATGTTATATTTCTTAGCGCAATGCATGCTTTTTCCAAATCCAATTTTTTAGTTTTGAATCTTCATCGAATTCAAGGGAAAGAATAATGTAATGAATTTAGGAAATGAATTAAACAATTAAATTGTCTGAGAATAGTATATTTAGGCATCACAGTCACACACACACACACACACTTCTCAAATGATATTGTGCGTGTGAGTGTGTGACATCAGGTTACTTTACGGGAAAAAAGCATGTTATAGGAGTGAATAGTTAACTAAAGAAAGGGCATCAATCCAATCTATACTTATGGTTTTGGAATTCCTATTGTTATGTTGCTCTCAAAATCCCAATCAACGAGATACATCTCTTTGGGCACATACATGTTCTATGTTTGTAAATTGAACATCAAAATTTTCAAGTTAAATTGTGCTCTAGCAAATTGTTAGTTATCAGATCAGATGACCACGTTCCCCTCTGATTAACCAAAATAAAAAAAAAATATAAAAGATGGATTTGGCCTAAAACAATTGGCTCCCCGCTTCTCTCTTTGGCATGAATATTGCTAATTGGAGGCACCGAATTTGTCGTTGCTTTTGCAAGCTTGAAGAAAAGCCAAGTAGCATTATTACAAGTTTAGGTTTCTTTACACACACATGAATTATTATTATTATTTTTTCTTTTGTCTTACATATTTTAAAAGTAATACTTTTACAAACTTTTCATATTATAATACCATTAACATTCAAAGTTTTGGCCCGCCTCACCACCAAAACCCATACAAAGAATGGCAACAATGATATAAAAGTTTGTTCGTGACCAATAAGAAAATCCCCACTTTCATCCTTTTAGGCAAATGCAGAAATAAAAAAAGCCACTTTCTTGTTTGTTTTTGGTGTTAGTTGCATATATAAGAAAGCAAGACCATTTCCATAAAAAAAGAAAGCAAGTACGTAGAATTGGTGGCATTTTGTATTTTCATATATTGATACAAAAGTGCACTCTTAATCCCTTAATTTTACATATTACTACATTTTACTCCCTTAAATTCATTAACCCTAATACCTTTACATTGATTAACAAATAAGATTGAAATTTTAAATAAAAAATTATTATTTCCGAAAATGTTAATGCAATTAAATTTAATTTCCTGAAATAACAATGATTGGTATAGTAAATCATCGTTTGAAATTAATGGTGTTAAAGTTAGAGCTCTCGAGAGCCAAGAGCCTAAAGTAGACTTTGTAAATTAAAATTAAATAATCCAGCTAAAACCTTATATAAAATTAATAAAATTAAAGGATGCAAGATATACTTTCTTTTCCCTTTTTTATAATAGAAGTAATAATTTTCTTCGTGGGCGTGTGTATGTGTGTATATCTAAATATATAAAACTTTGAGCATGTGCCTTTATTCTGTTTCCTTCATCTTGCCAAAACATACAATTCGTTCACTTAGACCATGAGTGTTCTTCTAGGGAAGGGCAAAGAGGACCACAAGCAAAGATAACGTAATTAATTTCTATGTAATTTTGAAGTTTTTTACAACAACTACATTTTAATAAAATCCATTCTTATCACACCCAAGTATCATAACATTTTGTTTTTGTTGTTACTACAATGCATGTCCATGGTGGAATTGGCAGGTTAAAAGAGACAGGTCCGTGGCGTGGACCACCAGCAATTTGATACTCCTCTTGTACTAAATAAAAGATCAATTTAACTTTTTAGAATAAAAAGTTAAAAAAATTAATTTAATGTATTTATATTTATTATATTTCTCTAAATTAATTTATATGACTATTTGAACTTTGATAACATGCAACATATGTTATAATTAAGTAAGTAGATTCTTCTCTAATCTCCTCAAATATAGTCAACTAGATATTACCACATGAGAATCAAATAGAGTAACAATTTAATACAAATAAAATATAAGAAAAGGCAAACGAATTAAAAGAAAATAATAAGAAACACTTGGAATAGAATAATAGAAGTGGGTGATTCTGTTGTAAGAAAATAGGAGGACAACATAAAAAGCTGATTGCATGAGCTGTGTGACATGTTCACTGTGTATGCCAATATCATTGTCCACTCCTCTTTGTTGCTGCATCCACTCCATTACTTGTGTCCCTTCTTTCTTTTTAATTAATTAAATATTATATTGTCCCCTTCATCTCTACCTTTTTTATTACATGAATTTATTTCATACTCATTCCAATGTTAAGAGTGTGTTTGGTGAAAGAAATTAAAGTTAAGAATTAGAAATGGAAATGGTAAGAGATGAAAAATATGGGTAATGATGAGAGAGTAAAGTTTGTGGGCCCCACGATAAGTGTGAGATGGAGAGAGAAAACTTGTGGTCCGGGATATATGTAAATGACCATATTGCCCCTTAACTTTTCAATTATTTACAACTCACTTTCTTACATTTCTTAAGACCAAACAAGCCCTAAATATAAGAGCTACACTAGATTGTATAGGGTAAGAAATTAGTTAAGCTAGTTGTTAGGAAATAAAGTGTTTATTAGTTCTCTCAAAATACTAAATCTTTTGCACAATATAAGCTAATGTTCACCAAATCATTATATTATAGAAAACTGTTATATAAGTTATTGAAAACAAATAATATGTCTGAAACATATTTTTTTTCGCAACATTGCCCATATTTATGGAGAGGATAAGTGAGTTGGTGATTGGATGAGAAAAAAATGAGAGAGTGTGTGTATGTGGGAGATGAAAGAGTTTTGTCAGCAAAGGGTAAAAATAGAAAAACTACAATGATAATTCTACACGGTAGCTTATATTATGAGACAAATAATCTTCTACCACATTGGCTTATATTGTGGGTAGGAGGAAGTGCCATTTTATGACCATATTAAAAACCATTATCAATCATCTACATTTAAAATTATTCTCATGATGATAAACTCCCTTAATATGTATAATTGATTAGTAGAGTTAACGGGAAATTTGTTAAATTCAGAGAAAAAAAATATATTACGATTTATATTTAAGATCAAAGCAAACGTATACTAACTTCTACGTTTAAAAACAAGAGGGGCATAAATCTAGATAGTTAACTCTTTGAAAACTTACTCCTTTTTCGATTCTTTTATAAATACTCTCCCTTCTATTAATAATTAACACTAAGCATTTTGCTACAGAGGTGCTTTAAAAAAGATCAGTTTCTCTATAAAATTTGTAAAACGCCTAAGAAATAAATAAGCTAAGTCCTTGAAAAGAAAATCTTCAAAAAGATATCTTATTAAAAGCAAATGGAGGAATTTGTGCTTTATTCCCATCAAATAATTTTAGGCAGAGGTTCAGGTTTAATTCGAAGTAAAGAGCAATGCATTTGAACAATTCCTTTTAGATAATATTATTAGGCAACTCAGTATACCTTCAGACATAAAATTAGACATTCCACTCTAAAATGAATCACCAAGCACCCTAAAAGGAATCAAATCATTTTTTTGTGAGGATGTGAAATTCCTTTCTTTTGCTCCCACGGACTACAATGGGTTGTTTAGTTTTGTGCTTTATTGATCCAAAATGTTAATAGACTTCTTTATTTTGTATGGGGCTTGTTCACAACTAATGGGCCTTTACTGGCCTCCCTAAATATGTAGATATGAAAAGTATCCCTGGCAATGGCATAAACAAAAAGATATGGAAAGTATCGGCCCATCTTCTTTGAACTGGGCTTCTCGTGAGATATCTTTTAAAAAAAATTTCCATCACAAACAACATTCATGAAAATATCTGGAAGCCAATAAAAGATAATAGTATTCACTGATCTTATTTATAAGTAATAATATTCTCTTACATGAAATTGGCCTTATATATAAACAAAAATTAAGCCTTATCTAAGAATTTCCTGAACCTTTCATCTTTACTTCAATTGATCGTATGTTACATATCTTTTTGTCACCATTTTGTCTCATATCTTCTCTTAATCACTCTCACATTGATCATCGTTATAAATAATGTTATTTTGAAAAAAGAAATCACCACCCATACATACATGATTTTTTTAAAATTAATGTTAATCTGCGATATTTTTTACATGATCTTTTTTTAACTGACTTTTTACATGAGTTTGATGGTTATAGAGAAACAAGAAGAAGAATTTAAACTTGAATAATTATGCATATGTTGAGTGGAGGTTTCTTTAATTTGAAAAATTTTATAAAATGTTGAAGAAATGCACAGTATAAGTATGATAAGATGTGAACCGGGATGATGAACCCATTAAGATTAAGAATTGAAAAATGGCTGAATCATCCAAAAAATGTCACACCACATACATATCATTACTGTTTAATTAAATTAATTGAAGGGCTTAACTAATGATATGATGAATAGCGTGACTCATGAACCAGTACGACGTCCTTATGTCATGCTACTACTAGGCAACTATGGCCATCAAAATCACACACCACAACCCAAATTTGACCTTTTCCCCACCAAATTATCAGTATCTTAGCTAACACATTCATTCATTTAGCAAAATCACAAAAATTCTGACCACACACGAAACTTCCTCTTATATGTTTCTGCTGCAATAATGACTTATATACATGATTTAAATTAATAATACTTTATGTATGTACAACATTATTGTGTAGACTTCGATCATCTCCAATTCTTTTCTTATAAAAGAAAAAGGTTTATTCGATCGTTTCCCTAAAAGCGAATTCAGCGTTCGCGAACAAATTGTAGATGAGAAAAAGTTAAATATATAGGTAAAAAAATAAACAAAAAGAAAAATAATCTATCTTTATATAATAACAGGACCTCTGGTATGCTCCCTATTTGACATTTGTCTCTTCCTATGACTGCCACCTGTTTAGTTATTTTTTAACCTTCTCTCTATAACTTCTTCACAACCCCACTAACCCACTAACTCTGTACCTATTTTATTTCTTTATTTATTTATTTCTTAAAGAGAAAACAATTTCCCCTAACCGATTTTCTGTTCATTTTTATCAATCTCTTTTCAGTTTCTCCAAATACCCACTAACTAAATTACTATTTTATTTCTTTATTTATTTTTAAAAGAGAAAAACAATCCCCTATTTTTTTAACTTCCTTCCAATTCAATTTGACTTTTCTTATTTCTGTGTCTTATTTCCTCTCTGCCCACCCCCACGTTAATTTATGGGGAGTTTTTCCGTGGAAGTTTTTTCCCCCTTGCATATAACTTCCTATTATTTTCTCACTCACTATGTTTTTATTTCTTTAGTGAAAGTTGTATCTGGACATCTGGATATTAGGTTCTCTTTGTTCTTCACCATCATGCCTTTATCTAGGGAAAAAACAATAAGTGATTACGTGCTTTTGTTGGCTGGCAAGTTCTGTTTCTGAAAAGAAGAACGAGATGACGATGAGGAAGCTTTACCGAACAATGACGCCGGTTCCGATGGAAGCAGTTTTGCATATATGTTTCATTATTTTACAAAACGGTTAACTTGGTGTGTTCTTCAACTGTTTCTTTTTGTTCTCTGTTTTCATTGTACTACTCCACCACACTCTGTTTCTTATTGTATGCGAACCCATGGCTTTTTCAATTTCGAAATTCTCTCTCATTTATCTTTTAACCGCATGCTTTAACCACTTCCTCTCCTCATATATTTTCTTAGTTTACTCTTAACTGATCATAGAAAACTATATCTATCTCTCCAATGTATAATTCCATGACATATTCCTTTTTTTCCGATTAAAGATAGCAAATTGGATACTTCCTTTGTTTGGGTTTTCTGGAAGTTGCCTCTATCTTTACCTACATCCCTCTGTTTCTTGCTTCATTTTGTATTCTTCTTAGTTTACTAAAAAAAATTTCGACCTTAATGCCTTATTCGTTTGCAGGTTTCAGCAAAAGCTACTTGCCATGAGGATTTATGGGAGATGCATGCATATCATTTTAGGAAATACCAATCCAGTCAAAGAAATGAATGAAGATGGAAGACGAAAGAAACAGTGAAAGAAAGAAGGAAGATGAAATCATGAAAAGAGTCTTTATGTGATTTGGGAAAAGAGAGGGTTCACATAACATATGTCAGATAACTGAATGATGATACAGAGGAGGAGGATCACGTGGAGAGTAAAGAATAATAAGTGATAATCATGTTCTCCATGAAAAAAAACAAAATAAATTTGAAAGTGAATATAAAAATGACGCTAATGTGCTCATGATAAAATTTTATGTAGCACTGTAGTGTTTTCAATCAAACCACATGTAATTGGTCAAAAAAAATCAAACCACATGTACAGAATTTTTTTTATTGGCCGACACATGTACAGAATTGTCACCTACAGGTAAAAACAAAAGAATTGTCACCATCATATCATGTATAATAAAAATAGTAACCATTATAAAAGGGAACTTAGTCATTGTTTAAAAAAAAATCCCTCAGTCTTATTCATTATCATCTTCTTTTTGTTACAAGTCTTTGTAAATTCTTTTTCCATGGAAAGGAAGTATATTAATATCTCGAAAAATTACATCAGATGTGGTTCTAGCATTTATAAATACATTTTTTTACCAATAGCATTTATAAATACATAAGCGAAACTATTTAGAAATAAATTATTTCTTCATTTATATCATCATGCATCATCCATTTGGCACCAAAAATTACACAACATAACAAACTCTCCATTCCACGTATATTTCACCTACAACATTCATCTAATAACTTTTGCATGGACTATTAACAAAATTAAAAGTTGAAACTTGCTTACTGTTGTAGTATTTCTACCCGTCCAATGTTTACTCATGTTCAATAGTATTAAATAGTTTCACATGTCAAACTGATAGACAATTTGAAAATTTCAAAATTAGATGCTGATGGAAAACCCTCAAACAAAATTTCTAAATGTTGCTCAAAATTTTTTTTATAATTTTTAAATGTTGTATTAGACTCATTTATCTCTTGTGAAGTAATTGTCACATATTAAGGTTATATTTAGTTATTTATTACAATATGTGAATTCCATTATCCCGCGCATAGCGCGGGTACTATACTAGTTAACAAAAACGTCAAAGCCATGTGTTACTTGATTTTCTATTATCAACGATTCACTGATTGTGAGCAACATAATTGAAGTAATATTGCCATCGAACTACCGTATTGTTATATAAAATCTAGGCCAAGAAACTAATCGAGTTAATTATGTATGTGAATTATCATCTAAAATAATGGCACGTTATTAGTCATTTTATCTAAACGAGTATAACCTGTGGACTTGTTATAATACAAAATATAAAACAAACTATACACTATTATTAATCATCATAAGTTATAAGCATATCACCTCCATCTTCATGCATAGCATGGAATTTAAACTATAATTAATTATATATTACCTCCGTTCCTAAATATAAGATCACTTTCCTGATTTGATTAGATTAAGGATGTAAGTTAAGTTAGTTATTAACCAAGGTTTTCACACCCGGACCGAGCCGGACGGTCCGACCGGTCGGACCGTCGGCCGGTGACTAAAACGGCCCAATCACCTCGATTGGGCCGTTTTACTGTTCAAACCGGTTTGACCCGGAGTTGACCCGGGTCGACCGCTGTTGACCCGGGGTTGACCCGGGTTGAACCGCTTTTGACCCGCTTTTGACCCGGCCAGAATTTGACAACTGCAGAAAAAAATATATCAACAGAAAAAAAATGAACTTGATTAAAAAAATATCTTCATCCTAATTATATTAAGTTATTAAGTATTAACAATATTTATATATTTAATTTTCATTAAATTATTACGTCACCGGTTCGACCGAACGGTCCAACCGTTTCAACCGTTTCAACCATGACCCGCTCAGTTTTCCGGCTCGACGTCCGGCTCGGGTTTTAAAACCTTGTTATTAACCCATGATATTGTCAATTTATTCTAACTATATATCTTCACTTTCCCGCTTTTGCTTGTTTATTATAGATAAGTATTATTAAGATTTATTTAGAAAAAAATTGAAAAAAAATAGAAAGTTGTTATATTTAAGAACAAATTAAAATCTAAAAGTGATATTATATTTAGAAAATGAGGGAAGAGTATATGCTAGAACTCAGCAAAGAATAGCGAAAGTTGTTATAAGTTAATACTCACCGATTTATATGAAAATATATTTACAGAGTGAGTAAAGTTCAAAATGAGTTCCACTTCAATCAGTAATATACGATTGGAGTTTATTCCAAAAAAAAAATAAGAATGGAGTGACTCGTCGATCTCTATACATATTAATTAATACTAGTGCTTGTCAATATGCTTAGTGGATGATGTAAATATTCTTATAGATTGATTTATAAAGCAGAGAGTTTATCTTAATTATTAATCATTTTCTAATTTTTTTTCAATAAGAATATACAATTTTCTTATTTATTTATTATCATCATGTAGACTATATACTTTCTTTTGACAAAAAAAAGGCTATATACTTTCTGGATACATAGAGTTAAAAAAATTCATTTAAGTGCCCTTTTGTTTCCTAATTATGAGAGTAATTTTTTATTGTTGCGGTGTCCTTAATTCCTAGACCCTTTACAAGCTTGCTTTCATGGCTTTCTCTTGAATGAATAAGGTCTTATGACACATGACTTCCATAATATATATAAAGGCATTTGAAGTTATGAATGTCTTGGTGTTGAATTGAGGGAGAAATGGAAAAGAATTGAAGCGAAAATATTTAAGATATGATCAACTAATCTTATCTATAATTTTATTGATACCAGCAAATTAAAAAAATTAAAAAGATAGCTCTAAAAACTATGGAGGAGAGTAATTAATTAAGTTGTGAAATTACTCCATAGTAGGAAATGATCAATGAGAGGACAAGAAAACAAAATCAGATCGATGATGCAAATGGAGGGCACAAGAAATGGGTCTGCACCAACTTGTTCCATCACCATAAAATTGTGTCTGCTTGTCTCACCCAAGATATGGTTATCGTTCAAGGAACCATATATAATATCCACCGAATTTGTAATTAACAAGTAACATCATCACCACAAGTTTGCTCTGCTCATTTATTGCAAAACCGTATATATGGTCATCAATACAATACAAGTCCATTCAACTATATTTCGTCAAACGGAAATTAAATCGTCCACCCGCATAATATGTTTCTAACTCATGATTAGTGTATCTCTATGGGATTGTACGTGGATCATAGCATATAAACCATTTTTTTTCTATCCTCACAGGTTTCACCCAATTTCACTTAAATGTCTCCCTAAACTTTGCAAGTGGACCC
The DNA here is from genome assembly GCA_029929735.1 of Mimosa pudica. Classification (NCBI taxonomy): domain Eukaryota; kingdom Viridiplantae; phylum Streptophyta; class Magnoliopsida; order Fabales; family Fabaceae; genus Mimosa; species Mimosa pudica. The sequence continues at coordinate 1,389,884 of JAKELP010000045.1, forward strand.
ATAATTAAGTGGTGTTTCTTAGGAATAATGTTTTACATTTTCGCTAATTAAACTCACAAACGATAGGTATAATAGTCTTATCTTAATCACTATCTACCTTCTACTTTAATTTGGTCTTTAATTACTGAAGAATTACCCGGCCCACGAGCTTTCCCGGATCCCGGAGCTTTGAACCCGCACCTGAACCCGAACTCGGACAGTGTTCCTGCAAGAACAAGAACAAACAAAAGCCGTGATAACAACCTTAAACTCGGAGCCAAGAATCCCGAAGGAGCCAAGAATCCCGAAGGATTCAGCTCACGCAGAACCGGACTACTAGAACACGGGTTTGATTCGCGAATCACCCTCTAGGAAGAAGGAAAGCAAGAATACAGTGGTTGAGGTGTCTAAGCACGCACACTGATTACTGACAGATGAACGGGACACCTCTATTTATAGTGACAAGAGTGTCACTAAGAAAGGTAGAAATATCACCGTCATTATTGCAGTCATTATGACATCAATCAACAATAATAACTGATTTGATTATCTTAATCAAGTCAATCACATAATGTTGATTTGTTAACTGATTTGATTCTAATCAAATCAATCAGCATCAATCACATATCAATGCTGATTTGTTAACTTTTTGCTTTCCTTAAGGCCGTCAGATTTAGTATTCGGACGATCCGGTCCATCGAGGGCGGATCCGATTAAATATTTCCAACAATTACATACCATTCTGATCAGATACACACACACGCAAAAGTAATATAGGTGAACAATTTGATACTATAAATAACTCACTTGTAGAATGAATGACATTTTTTTAGTTTAACCCAATTTCAATTCCTATTGAAAAGTGATATAAAGAGGATCGGATGAGATGTGAGGATGACTATTTTAAAAAGCGTACAAAGACAGAAGTTTTAATAAGGGTACGGTGAATGTGAATTTTTTTTATCAATGATGAATTTTGTGGAACGCAAGAATGATACTCAATCAGAAAGACAAATATAAGTTACATGTTCAAAATGACAATTGGATCTTCCAAAAATAACATTCAATAATATATATATGTATACACACAATATGCAAGAAAATTAAGTATGATAAGATTGTTTTCAACTTATAGGACATAATTATGAATCGTCACATATATAAAATTAGCGTGGTTTGTAAAACTCTTTCAATCATGCAAGTTGCGGGTATGAGCGTGATCTATACTCTATATATGACTACTTGTATATCTATGAAGAGGTATAGGATAAGCTTTATTCAGTTAATCTTGAATTCAATGTAAGGATTCAGTGTATTGTGCACTATCAATCACCATATTATTAATTCAATGCAATGCAAGTCCCTTCAAAGTTTTTGTCAAACGTTTAAATTAAATGGCCTGCATGCCCATATAAGATAGACTTATCTTAATATAATAGTTATATCTTTTTTTCTTTAACTTGGACCTTACATGTAAAGCTCTTCAATCATGCATATTGTTGGCAGCAATGTGTGTCTTTATATGATCTATATGACTTCTGTGTACCTACCTATAAGAAGTAGGACAAGCTTTATTCAGCTAACCTTGATTCAATGGAAGATTCAATGTATTGTGTACAATAATAATCACCATATTGTTGATTATCTTTTGATGACTAGGTAAGGCTACTCTGCTAGCTACTAAGTTCTATTCTTTTAAATCAAATAGATTGGGGCTTCATTATATACCTATACACACTCCTATAAAGTCATTTTCAATTTCAATATGTCTATTAGGAAAAGCATAAACCCCATTATAATATATAGTTCTGCCTTGATAAATTTGATAACTTTTCAACATTACCCCTATTATTCAATATTCATTTTACCACATGATGATAACAAAGTCAACACATGATAAATAAACAAGAAAGTTAAACATTTACACACAAAATTAAATGACAAGCCTTATCAATAGAATTAAATAAAACATTCTCTCTCTACCCTATGAATGGGATCAGGGTACATGTACTCTAACACCAACACTATTCTAATAAATGGTTAGTGATATTTGAGTAGGATTCTGCAACTTTAAAAACCTCTGATTTTCTGGTACAATATTTGTCTATTGGTCTTCTCTTCATTATATTAAGTGTTAAATTAAAATAAATTGATAAAAAGAAGATAAGAAGCGTAGAAAGCAGATAAATTTGAAAACTGATAACTAATTGCGAGTCATGATTATGTGAATTTCAATACTCTTGGTAAAGACTAAAGAATATACTGAAGATAATTTTTGTATGTAAATCTACACATTATCGATAATTTTTAAATATAAAAGCATGTGGTCTTTTTAATTGATAAACTTTTCAAACAATAACTTCACACTCAACTTTTTTCCTTTTCTTTTAAAAAAACTAGCATGAGTGCGTGCGTGTGTGTGTGTTATAACGCACTATATAAATCAAAATTAATTATTTTCCGGTAAAAAAATCAATTTAAATTTAGTCACGACCAATTTTTTGAATACATATGTATGCTTCTTATTTTTACCGAAAGAGAAATTTTCAATAATATAAAACTTGATCTCATACGCTAAGTTGAAGGAAGCACTAAGACGAAACACTGCCATTACAAAAGAAGAACAACATAAACATAAAAACAATTGATGATATCACAAGACTAATACGACAAATCAAAAACCAAATGCCAAAAAGGGACTACCGGTACCCTACTCCTAACCATTGTAGGTTAATGGTGAGAGAATTGATCTTGCAATCTATCATGATCAAAAGATAAAGCAATAGTGGGTGTGGTTGTGCAAAGACTTGCTCTCCCAAACCCACCCACTTTGATGTAAATGATACATAACATAAGCAGCTTCATATTCACCTCTAAGAAAGTGAAGAAACCTATGAAGTTTGAGACCATACTTCAAAGGAATGAAATTCATGATAGAAATTAACTTGCAACCAACACAAAAAACATTAACCCACAAGGTAAGGCAGAAACACAAGTAACATTAAACCGTCATAAGAAATTTTAACAAGACACGACTCCTAACATCTTTTATCAGGGATGACTAAGACACTAAAAGTCCTACCATAGATTCCCCCAAACCCAGGTGGAGCTCAAGCTTAATCTTCATGGGAAACCGGTGGTTGTGAACCAACTACCAAACTTCATAAGGGGATCCCCAATAAGTATAATCACACTCATATCTATGATAAAACTATTTCATTTTACCGGTCCTTCATACTTCAAAATCTTCAAGATTTGAGTCTCCTTCATACCAACTCCTTTGCCACCTGCCTTCAGTCCACCATCAAGCATATTAGAGTGATAGGCTTCTCTATGCACACAAATCAGAGCCTCTAACACACGAATCTCGTCTTCCCAAGCCTTCAACATTTGAATCCCATGGTTGACAGCCAACCTCGACCTACATCATCGTCGATCATGATCTTCCTCCTAACACCCTCAGTCCACAAGCACCAGAAGGCGCAGGCCACCATGGAAACATTTCGAACGCACGCGCACAACACCATGAAAAGGAGCTACCCTAGAGATGGCAAAGGGACTCGCCCTCAAGGCAAGGTAGAAAGCAGTCGCTGAGAGAGGAAGAGTGTTTCACGAGAACCACTATCAACGGCTCCATGAACTTATGGAAACATTGCAAATTTCTTTAATACATATGTATGCTGAATGATTCATTTTTAAAATTACATTTGAGCAATGGATGATATCTACTATAAGAGGAAAAAAGAGGTAAAGGGGTGTGTGATATTAACTTTGATGTATGGAGTAGAAGTGTAAAATAATCAATTGGTGGGGTTTTCTAATTTCTTATATATCTTAAGACAAATTAGTTTCTTTATCTTTTAAAGTTTTACTTAAATATGTGAGTCCAACCTTCTATTTCATCTAGGGTTTTCAAGTGAGTGCGCCGTTTTTTTCTTCTTAGTGAGAATCATTTTTCTCAATCCTCGTTTCTAAAACGTGAGAATTTAGCTTCTTACCCGACGATAATCATCCCTATGGTAGTCACCAAGTGAGAGAGAGTCGAATGAGTTGTGCGGGTTGTTTGTGGATTTGGCTATGATATTTAGAAGGCAATTCGTCTAGAGTTTGGAAGACCAAGATGTAGCTGAAAGTCCTTCTGCGTTGTGGTGGAACATTATGGAGAAAAACTATATCTGTTTGATTGGAATTATCGAGGAATCATTCAATATATCTTTGCCTATCAAATCTTAAAATTAAATTTTGCGTTCAATTCACTATTTGAGTGGGTATCAAGCGGCTGATGCGAGATGCAGTGGGTACTGGTGAATCTCAAGAGCCTTCTTTACCTATCCATAGGCAATTTGAAGTACATTTATGGTTGTCTTTGTCGTGTGTTTTGTTATCTGTTCTCAGTCATTTATTATTTATACTGTTTTTTCAAAGTCATTTTATTGTAGTATTAGTGTTTAACTGCTTTGTACCTTGTTTTTCATCTTTTTAATAAAAGACATATTTTCAGTCCAAAAGAAAAGCCCAACCTTTTCTAACAAAAAAAAAAGAAAGAAAAGTCCAACCTTCTATAGAAATAATATCAACAACAATAATTATAGTGACAATTTTATTAATTAAAAGGAAGGGTCTGTGGTAAGAGCTCACAAGTGACGACTGGTTATAAAGTCACATTGGATATATATTAGCTATACACAAATCAAATCAATATGATGTACATTGTTGGTGGTCCGAATTTGTTGAAATGTCGTGTCATGATGTATACGCTATGCGCACACAAATTGGACACGCTTTTTACAAATTTGGTATGAGAACCAAAATAGGAGCCATATCATATTTCCATTTTCTTCTTTCTTCTAAAGAATACATTCATGAACCCTTCACAGTTATAATCCATTAGTGTTCGGTTGGATTATCAATTAATTGTACCAGTTTTTAACAGGACAAAAACAAACCCAATACCATTATTATTCGGTTTACTACTCCACCCAAGGTTTTAAAACCCGAGCCGGACGTCGAGCCGGAAAACTGAGCGGGTCATGGTTGAAACGGTTGAAACGGTTGGACCGTTCGGTCGAACCGGTGACGTAATAATTTAATGAAAATTAAATATATAAATATTGTTAATACTTAATAACTTAATATAATTAGGATGAAGATATTTTTTTAATCAAGTTCATTTTTTTTCTGTTGATATATTTTTTTTCTGCAGTTGTCAATTTCTGGCCGGGTCAAAAGCGGGCCAACCCGGGTCAACCCCGGGTCAAAAACGGTTAACCCGGGTCAACCCGGGGCCAAAACGGGTTGCACAGTAAAAACGGCCCAATAGAGCAATCGGACCGTTTTACCCACCGGCCGACGGTCCGACCGGTCGGACCGTCCGGCTCGGTCCGGGTTTTAAAATATTGACTCCACCACATTTTCAAAACTCAATGATTGATAAGTATCTCTCTCTGTTTTTCTTGGAAACATAAACAAATATATCCTAATTAAAAGATACTCCCCCGGTCCCTAATATAAGAGCCCAAAATTTGAATGTTTTTTGTTCCTAATATAAGAGCTCATCTCACATTTTCTCTTCATTTAATATGTTTTTTTTTTCAACTTTGCCCCTAACTCTCTTTCATATTTATTAATTCTTATGTATTTCTCTCTGAAAAGTATCGCAATAATAAATATGGGCAATATTGGAAAAGAATCATTAACTCCAAACACCCAACTAACATTCACATGTTTTCTTAAGAAGCGTTTTTTGGTGGCTAACTCTTATATTAGGGACCGGAGGGAGTATTTAAGTAAGATGTTTGATGCATTGTATAAGAAAGATAGTAACTTAGCATATATGCATGATAGATTGAAATTAAAGAGGCAAGCAGTAAATTAGAAAATAATTCTGATTAAATATTTTTTAAATTTAAATGATGAAATAGTTAACTTTCTTCAATGTTATTTTAATAGAAACATTACTTAGCTTGAAGGCATGGTTTTGGGTGGATAAATGCACTTTTTCTTTAATTTAATAGGTCAGACATTAATCCTTGTCTTTTAGTAGAACCATAAAAATGGACTGAAGTGTTGAGAGTGAAATAAAATAGTGGTTTGTTTGCTGGTGGACAGTGTTGAGAGATTGCGTGATAATAATGCTTAGTTTTGAAAGTAAAATTCTTGATTTAAAAATAATATCAGATTCGGAGTGACGCATAAGTAGGTCATTAATTTTATATCTATGACCTGTTATTATAGTATACAACTGTCCACCTTAATTATATGTTTTATGTGCACTTTGTCAATGTTATACGACCCACTTCTTTCAAATACATGAACTATACATTTTTATTCTAGGAAAACTAGCTAATTATTCAATCTGTATGGTAGCAATTCGGAAAACATATATATTATTCATGAGTAGAGTTGTCAGTGATATAACATTGTTATTTTATTATGAATATTAATAATATATTAAGGATACACTGATATGTTAATTTTGAGGATAATAAAATAATTTATGCACATATATATAATGAATGTTTGTTGTCGTGCAACTCAGAATAAAACTAATCGAAAATGATTTTAAATTATATTTATGGCTATGACTTTTTTTACCATAAAAAAATATATGAATTTTTTTTGACAGGCAACATATATATAAATTTCAAGAATGCCAGGATACTCTATATTAAAAAAAAACCAATTGAAAAATATTTTAAATTTTAGTTATTGCTATGAATTATTAACATTACTTTTTGAGGATTTTCAATCACTTTTGGGTATAGTGGCTCAAGAAATTCATGGACTTTATGATAAAATTTCAATGTCTATAAATACCTCCAACATTGACACCATTAATAACGAGTGAAAAAAGATTCTGAGAGAAGAGTGAACATAAATAATACTCATTGTTTTTTACTGGATTACATATCTCTTGCCAGTTTTGAAATCTTATTACATTATAGATGAGTTTGTTTAATGTTAGAGAGTGTTTGAATCTTTTGAATTGAGGGAATTCAGATTCTTAAGGACACAGTGTTTTTAATGGCATGACTCGCAGAATCAAATTAATTATTCCCTTGATTTTTGAAGATTTTACCAACATTTATAATGGTATTGTTTGCTTTGTTCGCGTGGTTGCATAGCACGCTTGTTGACATTCCAACCTTCTTTCTCCTTCCATGGCTTATCCGAAAGGAAAGATAATTATGTACTTCCTGGTAATGAATAATGTGAATAGTGGAATTTCATTTCAACAATTCAAACAGGCATGGGTGTTAATTTTTGTAGTCATGGAGTTTAATTAAATCCTAGTCGTATACATGTGGAACAAGTTTATATTACGTACCTTCAATCCTCAGTTGCACCTGAGGAAGATTAATATTTAAATACACTCAATGTACTTTATGAATGCCACGTCTAGCTATAAACCAATTAGTTGACCCCAATATGTTTTTTTTTTGCTCAGAGACCCCAATATGTTTTAGAAAAAAACGTACACGTGAGAACTAGAACATAAATACGAGTCTAGCTAACTTGTTGTGCAAGGGGATTAATCCATTGTTTTTAATGAGCTTAGCTAACTAATGTGGATATAAGAGTTTGATATTGAGAAAAGTAAATTAGTTTTTTGCACTAAATGTTCAAGAAAACTTGTCAGAACTCGAACATAAATATGAGTCCAGCTGGCTACGTTAATGTGCAAGGGGATTAATTCATGGTTTTTTACTTAGCTAATTAGCTGAGTTAATTAGTGTGGATATAAGAGTTTGATATTGAGAAATTTAAAATTAGTTTTTTTGTACTAATGTTTTAATTAAGGTAAAGTTAATTGTAAATCCTGAGTGAGAAACTTAATTAAGATAAGGTTATGTGAAATAATCACATAATTAATTAATCTAACATCCTTGCCAAGAAGTTGTTATTTCCCTGCTTATCAAGTTATGATCAGCTAGTTATTCAGTTGTTACTATTAGATCCAAAGTTGTTACTAACTTATAATTAAAGTTTTTGTTGCCAACAACTTTTGATCAAGAGATAACAGTAACTTCTTGGTTTAATGATATATATCAAGTTTTGGCCAGGCAATAACAATCTAGGGCCTAATGATCACAACTTTTTTAACAATTTTTTGTCTATAATAAATCAATGAGAAAACCACAACAACTTCTTGTGGTTTGAGATTAATTAATTACATGATTTTGTGGAATGTCATATTAACAAAGTTCCCTTAGTTTATACAAAAAGTTTTAAAGTATAAATTTACTCTACAAATTTTTGTTCATGGGTTATATTTCCCCCAAAAAATTTGATTTCAATATTCCTTTGGAATTTTCAAAATTGAACAAAATTATCCTATATAATTAAAGAATCAAAGTTGCTTGTAAAAATTAGAACTGACGGTAAGACAAAATTGTCGCGTTTCAATACTTTCATGGCAGTATTATTTCCCAAAATTTTGGGACAAAATTACTGTTGAACAAAAATTTTCTGAAGACACACACACATACCATAAGTCCATAACTATATAAAATGTTTTCTTTGGTGATATACATGGCAATCACCACCCGAAGGCGCAAGGAAAACTTTAAGACAACAATATGATAAAATTGAATGATAAAGTGTATTGAAATTTTTTTATCTGACACTACAAAAAATACGCTACTTGTCGGCGTCCATGTTGCGGCGTTTTTACAAAAACCGTTGGCAAGTGTTTAGCGTTCCAGCGGTTGCTACCGAACGCAGGAAAGCGGCGCAGCAAACGCCGCCACGCGGGAGGAAACCATTTTTTTTATATTTTTTTATTTTCCAATACACGTACCGGCGTTTGTAAGCGCCGGTGTGTGGCACTGTTTTTCATTTTGTTTCCCGCAAACTTACCGGCGGTTCAAAGCACGCCAAAGATTTCGATTTTTTTTAAAATTAATAGCATGCCCGCTGTAACATCCCAGCGCCTCGCTCTCGAAATTGTCCGCTTTGGGGAATCCTCACCCCTCACGGTTTTAAAACGCGTCGAGAGGGGAGGTATCCAGGCCTATATATAGCACCTTTCGTTCTCCTCCCCAGCCGATGTGGGACTTTACAATCCACCCCCTTGGGGCCCATCGTTCTCCTCCCCAGCCGATGTGGGACTTTACAATCCACCCCCCTTGGGGCCCAGCGCCCTCGCTGGCACACCGACCCGAGCCTGGCTCTGATACCATCGTAACATCCCAGCGCCTCGCTCTCGAAATTGTCCGCTTTGGGGAATCCTCACCCCTCACGGTTTTAAAACGCGTCGAGAGGGGAGGTATCCAGGCCTATATATAGCACCTTTCGTTCTCCTCCCCAGCCGATGTGGGACTTTACACCCGCGGTCACAAACGCCGCAACGCTGGCAATTAATTTTTTTAAATTAATATCTTCGCCGCGTTTACAACCGCCACTATGTTGATAATTAATGAGTGCTTCTCTCAGTACTTACCGGCGTTTATAAGTGCCGGCCTGTTATACTACATTATATTTAATATAAATACATGCATCCCTGCGGTTATAAACGCCGGCATGTGTTAATGTTAAAATATAATATTACACACCTGCGTTTATAACCGCCTCTATGCTAAAATAATAATAAAACTCCGCCGCTAAGGAGCGAACTTCACCTATAAATACTGGTTTTCTCTCACTCCATACTCGCCCCTTTCATCTTCTCTCTTCCATGTTCTCTCTTCTTCTTTCTCTCTACTCGTTTTCCTCTCTTTTGTTTACAGTTTTCAAAAATAAAGCATTTTTTTTAAGTTTTAGTTTTCCTTATTTATTTTTTCACATTTTGATCATATTTCTATTTTTTCATTATGTTTTATTTTCTTTTTAGTTTTACACCCCTTTATTATTATTTTTTGTTTCCGTTATTCAAATTTTAATTTTTTAACTTGATAATGGAACTGTTTATTAATTATATCTTTTTAATAGTAAACTGTTAGTAACTATATTTAACTATAGAAATAGTCTTTTTATTTTGGAATAGTTTTTTGGTTTTGTTAATTTATAAACTTCAGATTTATTATAATAAAAACGGATTGATTTTATAGTACAATATTTTTATTTGGTTATTTCTCATTTCTTTTTCTCGCGTTTTTTTATTACGAAGAATAACATGCTAGCGTTTGTAAACGCGGGTACGTTTTTTATTTTAAAAAAAAATCCCATGTTCCCGCCGTTGCAAACGCGGGAAATATAGTAAATTCAAAAAGCCCTCCAATTTGTTCCGGCGATTATAAGCGTCGGCAAGTGCCGCCGATGCGCGTTCCCACGTTTGCAAAATCGTTCCCGTGGTTTTATAAACGCAGGAACGGAACTTTCCGATGCTTAATTTGCTTGCATTTGTGTTATAAGAAACGCCAGAATGTGGCGAAATCCGTCCGTCGGCATGTCCAATGTCTTTTCACTACAAGAAAATTGGTCTATTTTCGCGGCTAAATTTTCGCAGAAAAGAGAATCGCCAAAACATGGAGTTTATTAATTTTTTTTAAGAAAATAAGCACATGTTTTTACGCAACAACGCAAAAACATGTATTTTTAGTTTTGGTGCATATTTTCGCGCAAAAACACGAAAATCTGTAGGAGCATTTTTTTTTAAAAAAAGACATCTTTGACAATTCTGATCCCTCAGCTCACAGATCAAGAATAAAGTTTACATTTAGATGTAAAAATTTCTCTCACCGTGACACGAAAACATGCAAACATATGCATGTTTTCGCACCGTGGTGCAAAAACATGCAGACATGTGCATGTTTTCGCACCGTGGCACGAAAACATGTACACAAATAGATGTTTTCGCACCATGGCACGAAAACATGTAGAGATGAGTTGAGTTTGGTTTTGAATATAAGGCCTTATTATAATTATTCCTGATTTTTCTCCTAATTAACCTTAATAATGCGCATCAATAGTCAACAAGCTAAGAGAGAAAGGGAGAGAATAAAGGTAGATGATTAGGGTAAATTGGTGGAAAGATGAATTTGAATAGAAAATGGGGAAAGAACTGTAATCAATTTGAGGCTGATTTTTATAATTAGAAATTGCAGGCTAATTGTGGCGTGTATAACAATATGATAATTAGACATGTTGTTGCGTAATGGTGTGAGAACATGCTTCTAGATGAGAACAAGTTCTCGCAACATGGTGCGAGAACATGATCTCGCAGTATGGTGCGAGAACATGTTTGTTCTCGCATCATGGTGCGAGAACATGTTCTTGCACATGCTGCGAGAGCAAGTTCTCGCGGCATGGACGCAAGAATTGCAAACATGTTCCCCCGGACACCCGTGAAAAAAAGTGAAAAACATATTTTCACACACCATTTTTTCACGTTTATCAAAACCGGGAGAATGTATTGTTTTCGCGGTTTTTCACGCCAAAATCTTTACAAAATTAACCGCCAGTAAAGTCAAATATTCTTGTAGTGTTTGTAGTGTGAAGCTCAGGTATACCCTTTACTTTATGTGTATAAGAATTGGAATTTGGAAGGAGTACTAGTGTCTATGGAATTGAACTACGAAACCTGGCCTCCATTATTGCAAAAAACTACATAAATAGAAACAACAAAATATAAGCAAGTTGCTGTTTTGGTATTGGATCTATCTTGCCCATGGTTTCTAAAGCATATCACTTCAAAACGATGAAGATGATAGAGACCGTACCCCTCTTCATTAATTATGTGCCACACGTAACTTTCCCAATGGCACCAAAATTGTTTCACACCTTTAATCATACAGCAAATTTATATGCATGAATTTCACTTTCCATTTATTCATTTCCTCTTTCCTTATTTAATTTTTGGAATGTAATGGCAAGCTAGCTACCTCTTCTTGAATTAATGCGATCCATAAAAAAATTTTATGTTAAAAAAGAAAACCCCCTCCAATACATATAAATTCCATGAGTGATTATTATTGTTAGGACTTAGGATCAGTTTCATCATAAAAGTATGGTGTATGTATATAAATTTGAGTAACAGATTGATGTTGCTTTACTTTAGTATTACTTCGATACTTTTTTTCACTAATATCATCAAAATCAAAATGCGAATCTTCGATATACACGACTCATCCATTTCTCCATAACTTTTACTTTTTGTAGTGAAACGATCTCTCTTGGTCGGTTCATGTGCTAAATGTCTGCTGTGAGTTAAGTGAGCCTAGCATGTGGTACTAACTGTATACATGCACCTTCATCTTTACCACTTAATTTATCTGAATCTTGTTAGTTTTTCTATTCAAATGGCGTCTGTAATTTATTTAGAAACATCAAACATGACTCAATTATATATCACGTGCTGAATTAATAAATAGCATCCTGGTCGGAACGTCATATGATTAAATTGGCACGTGTGTGCTAATCAATTATTTTATGGATGTATGGTTCTCGTGCGTTTCTCTTGATTTTGTCCATGACCTCAAAGTTATTCTTATTAGTCATCTTTTTAGCATCCTTTACCACATATACTTATTATTAGTTCACACATTTTTATTATTTTTCCTCGTTTCATTAAGGGCATATAAATCATTTAACTATTTGTCAATATAATATCTAACCATTTGGTGAAGATATATGTTTTTGTGGTACTCAACCCACAGTATATACTCTTAATCCACCTATAATACGTACTTCCGATGTAGGTCTTTGAGTTTCTCCAATATTCATCTTACTTTCTTTACTTTTTTAATTCTTTTTCTTTTTGTTTTTTTACCTAGACTTGAACTTCTTTATTGAGTTACAGAGATCTTAGGTCTTCCTAAACTTAGCTTGTACTTCTTTTTTAGTTACAAAGGTCAGTTTGTCTGACTGTAACTTCTTTTTGAGTTAGAAGACCTAGGTTACGTTGAGCCTTCATTTTTTTACTTTTTTCTTCATTTCTTTATTTTTTCCGTCGATGGAAAAAATATGTTGGGTCTTATACCATATTGAATTTTTGGATTTAAAGGCACACATATATTGAGTCTTGTCATTATACCACAAAATTTAATTCAATGTAATGAGATTCAACCTACATTACATACCCTTAATTCACGTATTCGATGTAAAACTTTAAGTTTCTCGAATGATTTTCAAATCTAAAAATTTGGATGTGCATTATTAGAGCTTTATGTATAACTAATAATGCTTAGTCAGTTTATTGCTAATTTCAGTGATTGTGTTTAGAGAAAACATCTTATAAAACACTCTCTCTCACTGCAAATATAAATTCATGAATTAAATTTATGGATATATTTAATTAGATTATGAATATTAGTTAAGTCAATTAATTTTTTTCTAACTCACACTTATAATTTTTCTTGATTCCCCCTCTTTTTATCATTGTTAATAAGAGCACATAAATAATGATAACTTGAGAAAAATTAATAAACATCTTAAAATCAATATAATTTGTCTAATTAGGTCCTACTTGAACCAAATGAAAAGTAATTATATGTTGCTGCAACTCAATGATCGTTGTTATTAACAATAATTTGAAATCTAGTTGTTATTGATAAATCGATCCTAACTAACATGTTCGATTTGATATTATCCACGCTTCTAAGGGCTTCAATATAAGGTAATGAATTTTTGAGACTTAATTGTCATTATTAAATAACTTTTATAGGAGGCCTAGTTGTAATTCTCCTCATTATTCAAATTTAACACAATAATATTATATAATACTCCCTCCGGTACTAAATATAAGACGTAGTTCACTTTTTTGGAAAATCCTAAAAACGCAAAAAATAAGTTAATTATAAATTGATTTACCTAACTTTTTCCCTTAGACTAGTTTATTTCACCTATAAACTAATGGATTATCTAAAAATATATTAAATATGTCATCATTTAATAACATATTTCGCAACCTTAATCTCTCCAAAAAAAAGTCAACTAGGTCCTATATTTAGGACCGGAGGTAGTAGAATAATTATATTTTGAAATACAAGATGTATGGTATTCTCTTTTTTTTTTGGTTACCCAAGGGTATCCCCACCCGCGTGTCAAGTGAGACTAATCCCTTGCTGTTCTGAAGTCCCATATAGGGGGTAGACAGCTGGCCTGTGAATTTGCTCCATTCGCAAGAGCTGAGGATCGAACCCCCAACCACTTGCTTAAGGGGCGAGAGTAATTACCACCCACGTCAACCCGCCAGGTTAGATGTATGGTACTCCTATTCTCTATTTTGTCCATTTTTCCAGCCCACATCACTTTCTTTCCATTATTTTTTCTTCATTATGATCAAATAAGATTGGTGAAATTCAAATAGCTAGACCCGCTACTTATTGTGACTATTATTGTCATTTTAATAAAAATTAATTAACTTATATTCTGTGCCGTTTAGCTAGAATATCATAAGATATTAAGATCTACTTCATTTGATAAAACATTTAGCTAGAAATTAGAGCTTAATTATACTAAGCGCAGGTGGGGGGACGGATAATGTACTATATGCATATTTAGTTTTTAGCGTGTGATATTCAAAACTCCTTGATGACTCCCCATATTTAGTGGTCTTTAGGAAATATTTTGTTGTATTTGGGGAGTCATTAATTAAATAAATAAGAGATTTTGATGTGAATTGGAAATATATGAATTTGAAATATTATTTGGGAATTGAAATAGGAAACTTGAAATAATAAAAGAAAATATTTTAAAGGGAAGTTTCTTATTAATGAGATTATATGATTGAGCTATGGTGATTATTTCCTATTTCCTTTCTTTCTCTTATCATAGGACAATGCAAATTTGGAAACAAAAGAAAAAGGAAAGAATGAGTCTTGGACTTTGGTTAAATCTTTGGTGACCTAATTGACTAAGGAGATCGCTCATTATAAAAGGGAAGAGAGGAGCATGAGGAAAGGAGACTGGACACAATTCTTTCAATCCTAAAGCCTAAACACCTAAAGAAAACTCACGAGAAGAAAGGAAGGAAACGGCAGGGAGCTTTGTTGTTCTTTTGCATTTGAATCACACACGGAGAAGGAAGAAAGGAACGTCACATACACACAAGGAAGAAAGAAGCTTGGGCTGAACGAGGCGTCCACAATCATTCATTGATCAGTAGACACAAGAAGTTCATTACGCATAAGAGTGGTTGTAATTTTATCCTTTCTTGAAGCATCTCTTTTTCTTATTTTCCTTATTATTATGAATTCATCATATTCAGTTTCAATATCTTTCGGGATTGATGTGAACAATATGTGTGGTTAGTTTCTTTTACAACCTAAAGCACTATGAACTTGTTTGTAACTTAGTATTTTATTTCCCACTATTTAGTCATGATTAATTTGATTTAGTTTATTTAATCTTGCTATTATTGATTAACTTGTTTAGTGCTTGATCACCATTAGACATGTTTAGGGAATTTAGGATTGGACTCGAAAGAGGGAATTTTAAATAGACCATGGGATTAAATAGTGTAGGATTGAATTTTTAATTTGATTTGCGACTAGGATAGACATATACGTAGAAGCCCTACATAGTCACATTAGAGCGGTACCGGTATAAATTAGCCTAGTAAGTTAGTGCAAGACATTGTGTAATTAAGCTAGGCAAGGATATAGGTGGAAACCGAAAGACATTTATAGACACTAGTACTCTAGATTAGCTAGTTGAATTAATTCATAATTAATTTAGTGGGAATAAAATCTAAGAAGCAGATAAGAGATTAGTGACTCTAGATTGTTCTTTTGACTCGTGAATTTCTTTTGTGTGGATATTTGTTTATTTTATTTTCTTAGATTTTAGGTAATTAAAATCAATTTTCTTGTTTACTCAACTTGAATGAAAATAGGAGATCTAATGCCTAGTTATTAATTGTCTGAGTCTCTGTGGGATCGACCTTGATTTGACACTTTACTAAATTACGATCCGTACACTTGCGGAATTTTTATCAAAATTTTGGTAGCATCACTCCTCTAGGATACACTGAACAATAATTTAAAATAAGCTAATTCAACCTACTTAAAGTGATGATGAATATAGTGTAATTTGAGGGAAAATGTTTCAAAAACAGAACTTTAGACAAATATAGAGTGGAATATTGGTAGTGGAATTAATGACAAATTTTTAAAATTAATTGTTACCAAATAATCCGACGAAATTAAGTCACGCAACTTTCGTTTTTGATTTACTATTTTTTCTTAGTGATAATTAATTTAAGAGAGGAGATAGTGATTTCATGAAAAGAGAATGTTGTGATTTATTTATTAAATGCTATGTAAGTTTTTACATTAAATTAAATTGTAAAATTTGGTATATCCTAATTGTATAGACCACCACAAATAATGATTCGAAACTCTATATATCTTCACCAAGAATTTCTTAAAAGAGAGATATTTGGATGAATGTTATATATATGTGGTTAGAAAGTTTTGAGTCAACAACCCTATCATTGCTTCGGTCAAAAAAAATAAGTAGAAGAATTCTTATCCTTGCAGGTGTGAATGCTGCCTAGTTGCTAGATAGGCCTCTTAAATTAATTGCGTTGCCTTCTAGTTAACTCTCCAAAAGGACACTTCTTGGCCAGAATTCACTGCATCTTTTAATCTCCCAGTTTATACGATGTACGTACATTACACTTAGTCATTGGTCAAATGTACACACTTTCTTCTCACTAAACAACAAAACGCTTGTCGTTTACTTAAACTTACTCTCATTTCATTGTCTCGTACAATTACAGGTGTCAGCAAACCAATTACACAATTCTCGCTTATCCTTCTTAACCCTCTTATTAATCTATCGTTAGTGTCACGAAATTATGTTGTCTTTCTCATTATTTACTGATTAACACCTCCCATATAGCTTTGATTGTTATGATATTTATACACATTGATTAAGGATATATAAGAGCGGATTATTAGTCAAGTGCAGACAAACTATACATGAATTATACTTGTCATTTTCGTTCTTTTTTGTCTTGTTTAGTAATTGATGTTGTAATTATCATCATATTCAGCATGCACATTAATTCTCATACTATAGGACGTCATCAATCCAATTGATATTTTTGACTATCATTGTCGTCAAGAACTTCAGTCACTCTCCTACAATCTATTTTTCGAATTTGGAAAATCAAGCTTAAATTGAATGCGCGTGCTTGGCATATGGCTACATTTTTTGGATATTTCAAATTTACATACATACACGCTTATATGATCATTCGTTTTCTTTTCTTTTCCCTTAAAAAAATATGAAATACCTGTCTATCGAGTAGCTTTGAGGCAAGTTTTGCATGAACCTCCATTAGGAACTTGGTTCGAGGCATGGTATAATATAAAAAATTACTCGCTTAAAAGAAATATACTAGTATATATAGTTTTCAAATTGAATGCATCAAAATATATAATGCTCGCATATGATTATATTTTATCTATTTTTATGCTAATTTGATGGGATATATAAACGGAAAAATTATATAAGCACCGTTGAATAATGAGAAACCCAAAATATTTCCCCAATTAGCTACTCAAATAATAGTGGAAAATAAAAACTTTTTTCACGCATAATTGCACATACGTACGCCCTAATTCTAATTGTTGGCTTTGCTCCAATAATACTATATACTACTACTATCACTCTCAATATATAATGAATCAGAACCAATAATTAATAAGTATCTCAATCATAAGTTAGTATGATAGTACAATACTGAAAGCATTATTAAATTAAGGAAAATAATTAACAAAAGTTGCACAGTAGAGAGGAGACACATAACACAACCATCATCATCATCCTTTTTTTCTCTAAATGCATGCATCCAACCCCATCCCTCTTTCCCTATATATACCACACATAACCTCAACCTCTCCTCTCATCCCACATCCAACTTCCATTCCTCAACTTCCAACTGTATCTTATCTCTCTTTCTTCACAAAAAAAAATATCAAAATGCCTTCCTCCTCTACCACCATAATCTCCAAATCCACTATTTACCCTAGCCAAAAATCTTCCCTAAAATCCCTAAAACTCTCAGTCTCTGATCTCCCCATGCTTTCTTGCCACTATATCCAAAAGGGTATCCTCCTCCCTCCACCTCCTTTCTCATTCACTGACCTTCTACTCTCTCTCAAAAGGTCTCTTTCTATCACTCTCTCTATTTTCCCTCCCCTCGCCGGCCGTCTTGTCACCGATACCGACGGCTACGTCCACATCCAATGTAACGATGCCGGTGTCGAATTCATCCACGCCTCGGCGAAATATCTATCCACTCATTCCACAATATACTCCCCCAATTTCACTGATGTCCCCAATTGCTTCAAGCAATTTTTCGCTTATAGCAAGACGATCTCTTACTCCGGCCACACTCTCCCCCTCGTCGCGGTCCAGGTCACGGAGCTCGCGGACGCGGTCTTTGTTGGCTGTACCGTGAACCATGCGGTCGTTGATGGCACGTCCCTATGGCATTTCTTCAACACCTTCGCCGCGATCTCCCGCGGCGCCAAGGTGTCGAAGTCGCCTGACTTCTCCCGCGACACCGTCTTCAACTCGAAGGCCGTCCTCAAAGTCGCCGCCGGTGGCCCCAAGGTCACCTTCGACGAGGACTCGCCGCTGCGAGAACGCGTGTTCCACTTCAGCCGCGAGGCCGTGCAAAAGCTTAAGCTAATAGCAAATGCACACAACGACCACAACAATAACAATAAAGTCTTATCTCATTACGTGGAGTCCGCTTATCATAACGACGACAATAATAAAAAGCTTAAGCCACTAGCAAAGGCCCAAGTTTATTGTTGTGATGACAACAACAATAAAAATCTTAAGCCATTAGCAAAGGACAATGTTGGCGGGAACGGTCATGAGGAATCTACGGAGTTAGTTAAAAATCATGTTAACGGCGGGATAACGTCCGTTAAGACAAATGATGAGGTGGTCCACAAAACGGCAATGATATCATCGTTTCAGTCATTATCAGCTCAGTTATGGCGTTCAGTGACACGTGCGAGGAAATTGGACTTAGACAAAACGTCGACGTTTCGCATGGCTGTGAATTGTAGACGCCGTTTGGAGCCAAAGATGGACGATTATTATTTCGGGAATGCGATCCAGAGCATCCCGACCGTTGCTTTAGTGGGGGATATTTTATCGAAAGATCTACGGTGGATAGCGAGTTTGTTGCACGAGAACGTGGTGGCACATGGGGATGGTACGGTGCGACGCGGAGTAGAGGATTGGGAGAGATCGCCTAGGTTGTTTCCTTTGGGAAATTTTGATGGCGCGTCGATGACTATGGGGAGTTCTCCGCGTTTTCCTATGTATGACAATGACTTTGGGTGGGGCCCACCTTTGGCTATTAGGAGTGGGAAGGCTAATAAGTTTGATGGTAAGATTTCTGCATTTCCTGGGACAGAGGGAAATGGGAGTGTTGATTTGGAAGTGGTTTTGGAGCCTGAAACTATGGCTGGCCTTGAAAATGACATAGAGTTCATGCAGTACGTAACGGAAGTTGTGTGAGTGCAGCTAGGGAAAATGTGACAAAACAATGTATGAATGTATATGCCCCCACATGATCACATGTTGAATGGAACTCAACTTAGCTTATGTATTCTATGTATGTTATGATGAGTGGGAACTAGGGACCAGTTCCGTTGGGATAATAGGTTGGACCATTGGGTCATAAATGTATGGTTATTAATTGGGAACTTTGCACGTGAGGAATAGTGAAAAGGGGGGGGGGTGTTTATTTTGAAAAGGAATTGGGGACCAGTTTTCTCTCATCAACTTGAAGATAAACCTTGTAATGTTGTCCTCAAGTTCATATAGTAGTACTACTTTGAAATCAATTAGTGTTTTTCTTAATAAATCATAACAAACTTTGATTTTTTTTTCCCTTCTTTTCTCCTTCGTTGTCGTTGGGCAGACCATCTTTTGCACAAATTTAGATCTCATATTAATCTGTATCACATATTGTGGGCACCTCAATGAGTGAGACAACTAGCTAGTTGGGAGTTTAACGAATTCCATGCTGAAACAGAGATCAAACCCTTTACCTTGATTAAAGTTAGATAAATCTCTTACCATCAACCAAAAGCTTTTGGTTACAAATTTTGATATAAAATTTGAGGAGTATGTTTGAGAAAAGTTTCTTTATGTATCTATATGGAACGCCTCCTTGAAATACATGAGGCAGTTTGAGAAAGAAAATCGTTTCTTGAAATACATGAGGCAGTTTGAGAAAGAAAATTGGGGGGTGATTGAAGGAGTCTGGCTATTTCGGCAGTTTGATTATTCTGCCGAAAGATTGCTAAAGTTTGAACCTCATTTTGACTAATGCATAAAACTGGTGAAAGTTTTAGATTAAACTTGAAGTTGAATATAAGAGATGATGTTATGTTCTAGATGCATGGGCCGATTTCATCATGAATTCTCTCTCTTTGCTTTCGGATTTTGCCAGGAAAAAATTTAGGATTTAATTGATTTTGGTAGGAGATTTAGACAAACGAACCATGTCACCATATCTATTCATTTTACAAGCTGAGGCTTCCCATACATATTTCCTTGTTTATGCATGCTAGTCTTATAATTGTATAAAACTAATAAGTGTTTTACAATCATCAGGTGGTATATCATCTTAATCATTAGCGGAAATTTAATCTCGGTTGTAATTTCAGACGCCCCTTTATTTTTAAAAATAAAGAATCTTGTAGTTTTGGCCTTTTGGGTGAATTGAAAATGTCACGGGTGGCTAATGAATCTTGGAGTAAAGATATGATAGGTTACATCAATAGTAGCAAAGAATTTAGAGGAATGTGAATGTTGCAACATATTAGAGAGCTTTTATTATCGAAGGCTGAAAGGTCTCTGTTTTTTTTAATCTCTAATAGACAAGGGAATTTTTTTTCGAGTAATAATAGACAAGGGAATTTAGCGGATGATCCTATATGGCTGTGGACATTTTTTTTTTGACCATATAGCTGTGGAGATTCAAAAAGGATTTTTGAGTGTTTGTTTGTTTACTACGTAACATGATTCAAGTTCTTTATGGTGGGAACGGCAACTTGTTTTTTTTTAAGTTCTTCATGTATCGTGTATTTCATGTGCAACTCGAGAACATTTTTTTAACAAAAGGCAGCAGAAAACATGCAGAAGTTAGCTAATCCTATGGTTATATTTATAAGGTAAAAAGATATTATCCTTATTATCCATTTGAAAACAAAAATATTATCCATTTATAAGTTCCTTCATTATATTTATTATGTAAGTGTACAATTTTATCATTCAGTTCTAATTGTGTAGACTTTGTCCACTTAGGACATAATGTATATTAAGTAGGGATAAAATTAAAAAATAGAAAACAAATTTGGCAGAGTTGATAGGGTTCGAAAATTTGAAAACATACCATTATCTCGATAAATTCATAGGGATTATACGTTACAACTTACAACTTACAAACCAAAGTAAACTTTCATCGTATTTTACAGAGAGACCCCACTAGAACTTGTGTCCCAAATGGTAGTTTATATATATAGTAAATCTACCCATTTATTAGTTGTCTTAAAATAATTGATTAGATATAATAAAATAAAATGACAGTGAAAAGTTGAAAACTGATGAAAGATGGTGGAACTCATTACGAATATCATATACGATTATGTAATGTAAATTCTTACACTGAGTTTTGTTATTGTATGCCGTATGCCATTCACTTGTTGTGGAACTTATAATAATGGTCGGCCAATATTATATGGTAAATGCACAATAATTCTCCCCAAATTATTATCCCATTTAAGTGAAGGATGAAAAGGAAAGGCAACCGTTGATAGATTAGGATCCTAAATGGAAGAAATTCCCTCAATTTTGCATGACAATATAGCAAATTAGACTATTTCATAACTATTTCATAAATGAACTCACTCAATGTGAAACTTACTGCTTATACTATCTAGATATAATCAAAACTTCCAAGCTTCATCTCAAAGCATTGAAAATTAGACACCAAACTATAATTAACACTTTAGCAATTCACATGACACAACTGTTGATTCCTTACATTTTGGTTACACAACTAAACCCAGTTGCCATCATTCAATAAACCATGTACGCAACTAGTAAGAAGGCACAATTACAATTAATCAACAGATTCACACTAAACTTATATTTTTTTTTTCTTGAAGAGTCTATGACCCACCCACTTCAAACAATCACTAAATATCTTATAGCCAGACTCCTTCAAAACTACACCTCCAGTTTATTTCACAGAAGGTTCAAGATTTACCAATCAAAGCCT
The DNA here is from genome assembly GCA_029929735.1 of Mimosa pudica. NCBI lineage: Eukaryota > Viridiplantae > Streptophyta > Magnoliopsida > Fabales > Fabaceae > Mimosa > Mimosa pudica. The sequence goes on from JAKELP010000045.1 coordinate 1,412,067, forward strand.
TCTCTTTCATTGTCATCTTCAGTGCTTCTGAACATAACTTTATTTCCAAGCTAACTGTTCTTAACACCTTGTGTAATTGCCCTGTTTATCAGAACCTTAGAAGTCAAATTTCTTGCAGACAAAATTGCACATGACAGTGAATATTAGGTGATTATGGTATAATATGAGTTCATTAGACATACAAATATAATCACAATTTATATAAAAGTATTTGTTGGTGAACTTGATAGAAAATAAGTGAAAATGCAGCATAAGCCTTCTTTAAAGCCAATGAGAGCATGCTTGCAAAAACAAGAACTTCATAAGTTTGGAAAACATGTAAACATCACCTGTAGCTAACTTCTGGGGCCGGGAAAATACGTTTAGCCAGCCATTGTAATGGTCTCAGCAATTGAGCTCTTTTCTTGCGCCAGTACCAAATCGCAGCATTGTAATTTTCGTTGCGAATCTTTCTTGTGGCTGCCCTCCAGTCGAACTTTTCCATTTCCAGTCGTGCAGTCCTGCCCATCGTTTCTCTCAACTCTTTGTTATGCAAAAGGGGCTTCAATTTGCCTAGACAATCTTCAAGATCGCCCGGAGTGTAAAGATAGCCGATCCTTCCTTCTTGATCCGGAGGAATTATATCAGGAACTCCACCAGCTCGTGCTCCCACCACAGGAATCCCAGAAGACATGGCCTCCAAAACAACTAGCCCGAGTGTCTCAGATTCTGAAGGCATGACAAAAACATCACCACTGGCATATGCCTGAGAGAGTTCTTCCCCTCCTAACATTCCTGTGAATACTGCTGGCATCCCTTCAAACATCTTTTCCAGCTCCTCTCTGACGGTTATAACCAAATATTTGTAAGTTGCAAAATCTTAATGCATTGCTTTACATAGAGATGGAAGAGAGATTTTTTCATATAAAAAGTGACATGTGAGAATGCTGAGTTTTAATAACTCCTTATGCCATATCTCCATACAGTGATACGATAGTTGATGAGGCCTAACACAACTTCCTTCCTTTACCTGGGCTTGGGGCCAGCTATAAGCATAGCTATAGTTACTAAAATCTAAGCAAAAATATATTATTTGCAATGAATAGACAACATGGTGAATTACCTGTATGGTCCATCCCCAATGAATGCTATGCGCGCCTCAGGAAGTCTGTCCATAAGGCTGCCAGAAAATGTGTTCCAAACGTCAAAGGAGGTATATAGATATTGAAATTACCATTCAAACATAACTGGTATGACATGAAGAAGGAAGAAGGAAAATTATATGAATAATTAAAAAAGTTTTCACTTTTTATCTTGTGGATTTTAAGACATTTCAGGAAAAAAAAGCCTTCTGCAACTCCATCAAAGGCAAATTTCAAAATTAATGAAGTGATACAGGCATACAGGGGTGTTTCTTAATTGAGATGGATAAAAAATGTACCTTTTGAGAAAATCCAAACTCTTTTCAACACCGATCCGCCCAACATGTACTATCAATGGCTTTTCAGGTTCTCCACCACTGTTTGAAACAGAAATTAAGAATTAAGATGAAAGCTCCACTATATTAAAATTGTGACTTCGGAAGGAATGGTAAAAGTTCCCACCTCAATCTTAGTCTCATTTCATGAGAACGGTATTTGGGATGGAAGCTTTCAGAGTCAACTCCCTTGCTCCACAGACGAATCCTGTTAGCTGAACATTGACAAGTAAAACAGGTGAGCTAAAAAATGCATAAGGGATGACTTTGCTCACGTAGTTCAACCAAGTGACCAAAGTCTGAAGACAATGAACTGATTAAAACATGTTAAATTTACCTGTTGTTACATGAAATTTTTCAAGATCTTTTCCAATGGCAGCTGATGGCACCAGAGTCAGATCAGCTGCTCCATGGAGAAATTCTATAGAGAATAGGAAGATGTATTATTATATGTTCATAATACACCAGTACAAATTAGATTACTGAAGCAACATACATACTTAAGACCATCCACATGGGTTTGACCAGCCAACTAAATGTGTATCTTGGAATGTATCTGACAATGGGAAAAACATTAGCAACAGCAAAAGGATGTCTCAAGTGTGAACAAGGTTCAGAAATCAGTATATGCATGAAACTTACACTGGTACGTGAGTATGGTAGGACATAACAATAGGAACAGATAGAAGTTTAGCAATGGCAAGAGCACCAAAAACCTGAAATTTAGGGGAATGCCAGATCTTTAACACCGTATCATGGCTTATAATAAAAAATGAAAATGAGCATAATTGAGAAGAATTGCAGACGCACCATTATGCCAGGTGATGAGGCATGTATGATGTCAGGCTTGAACCGGGCAACCTCCGAAATGATTCTAGGACTAAGTGCCAATGAGAGTGGAACCTTCTGATACCAAGGACAGGGGAAGCTGCATTTTGAAATTACAGCAGACGTTAATGCTTGGTTAGGTGAAATAAAAGCCATAAGCATACGGCTTATACTAGCAAAAGATGAGACAATGTACAATAATAGTCGAAAAAAGAGGCATTATGCAATTCTCAAGCAAGTAAACAGATATTAAAAAAAGAAAACTGAGCTAAACAACTGTAGAAGTTATCTTTAACAACCTCCGAGATCCAATAATTTTGGCACCATGAAATTCTTGGGGGACTCCTTCATGGGTTGTCACAACCAGTACCTACATTCACACATAAGCACATTCAGAAATGGCTTATCAGAGTTGAAAACTTCAAGCTAGCTTGTTCTTATTAACACATTTGCAACTTCAGCTAAACATTCCTGAGACAACAATGAATTTTGCATCATTCAGATTATAAGTTTTAATATCGAAAGTCTATTGGGTCAGCAACTCAGCTCAAAGTCTAGATAAATCCAGGAAAATTTAATACTTCCACAGGACCTGCAAAAACATTAGTATCTTCATAATGATGGAGCAAGAGCTATCCAATTCAACAGTTCTCAAATAATTGAAGCAACTGTATAAAAACACCAAGTGAAAAATGACAAATACATAAATATAAAAAATTAGGTGAATGAAAGGTACCTCATCTCCCATTTCCCGGAGGTATTTAATGAAATTCTGAAACCTGTTTTTGTATCCAGAGACATATCTGCAAAACAGATATAGTTCTGAATAACTGTACCGTTCAAAATGAATACATTATGTGTAAGGCAATACCGCCGTGTAAGCTGATCATGTTTATCCATCATTAAACAAAACATAATTAATGCCAACTCATGGATCAATGAGGATTCAATCCAAGAATTTACACCTAGATATTGAGAAGGTCACATAAAAACTTGAATGAAACTTTTGAGATTGTGAGACTAAGAAACATCACAAGGAGTACTTCAATAATCCAAACAAAGATGAGCTCAATACCAGCTATAATCAAGGACTAGAAAGACAGTAACCAGAACATAAACAGTGAAGATCAAATTCATATATCTGAGTGAAGAGAATCTTAATATGAAGACAAGAAAACCCATTATAAAATCCATTTTCATAACCGCAGGATATGCAAGAAAAGGTAAATCAGAAACATAATTGAGCAAAAAATTTGCATCCATCCAATCATTCAACTTGTTCAAGCAATTCACTGTACAGCAATAACACGTGTCTTAGAGACATATCAAGAAGAAATGAATAAACAAATGAAGCCATCCAACTTCACAAAGCAAAGACAAGCTCACATCTTTTGACATTAAATCTAAAGCCACCAAATCACCACAAAGTCAACTATTAATTAAAACACCAAGTCAAGTCATTTACTTAAAAAACCAAACCACCAAACAAGAAAACATACTATAAAGGGGTCTAATTCTAAAACATCCCCACATTGAGCTATGAAAATAAAAGCACAGTGATAAAAAGATCACACAAACACATAATAAACTCACGCAAAAGGAGAAGGCTCAACAAAGAGAGCAATTCTACGAGGTCTATTAATAGTTTCACTATCAACAATAGCAGGAGGACATTCCTCCTCTACTTCTACTTCTTCTTCTTCCACATGTAAATCATTAGCCTCATCAATGGTCATCCTCACAGGTTCAAGGCCACAACTTTGTGTTCTTCTCAAGCTCTTTGATGTCAAGAGAGGGCAAAAAATGAATCTTTTGGAGAAAATATTTCTGGGTTTTGGTCCAAAGGGGTGAAGATGATGATGAAGAATAAAGGGTGTTGATGGGTATGGAGAAAATGAAGGAGAAGTGAGGAAAGAGAAAGAGGAATTTATAGAGAGAGAAGTGGAGTTCATGGTGGTGTAAGTGAAGGGAAGTGAATATATTAAAAAAAGGTAAAAGGTGTGGCCTAAGAATTCGGATTGATTAGTTGTTCCTGTTTAGTTTCGTACAGTAGTTGTTGGGAGAGAGAGAGAAAGAGAGAGAGACCAATGGAATCTCTCACACATATTCTTTTTTCTCAAGGTTGGCCACTTGGGAATCTTATGTGTATTTAGCATATGCCCTGTGATGTCGCTCTCTTTGTGGAGTTTACTTCTTCATGTTGTGATTTGTTCAAATTAATGATATGATATTAATATTAACTGTATTTTTTTATGAGATTAAGGATTTCGATTAATTTGATATTTCTAAAATAAATCCACAACATTCCTTCGTTTCTAATTTTATACCATGACTCACTTACTTGTTTATTACTATTACGGAATATTATTATAGGCATGATTTTTAAAGAAGATGTGAGAAAAAAAATAGAAATGAGTTTATATTTAGGAATATGTCATCTTTTTAAATAAGTCTTATATTTAAAATTGGAGTGAGTATTTTTTGGTATTTAGTAACTTCACAATCATGATTGGAAAAATTAATTTCAGGTGTTACCCAAGACACATAGTATTGGAAAGGTCTCACTCTCACCAATAGACCAAATTAAAGTTAATTATGTAGCAACACAAAAAGACTCGTATACCCTTTGAGTTTACTTTTTTTTTTTAATTTAACAAAGAGGGAATATGAGTCTTTCTATGTTGTAACATAATTAAAGTAATTAAGGTCGTTTGGGAGTTGAGACCCTACTTTAATTTGAAGAATTGGTGAGACATTTTGAATATTATTTGTATTGGGTGAGACTTTATTTAATCCTAGTCTTTCTTGACTTTTTGTAGTAGGTGTAACAATGGTAATATTTTGGAAAGAATTTGACAAGAGATTAGAATTTTACATTATACTTAAGGCCAAAATTAACTTCTCTAATAGGTAATATATTGAAGACTGAAGAGGGTATTTTCTTCAATGGTAATCAATAATAGTTCATATTTTTCCATCCATTCCATCTAAATCTAAATGATTATAAAATAAAACCCAATATTTTAAAAAAATTGTATATCCACGAAATTCATGCGAGGACCACTTTCTTAGAAAAACAATTTTTTTTCCCTTAAAATCAACCATTCAGATCTGCTTTTAAGGGATAATCAAAAACACGCCAAAGAGGTCTATTAATCCCGTCTCTTTCGTACACTTGAATTAGTTTATCCATGTTTAAATTTCATGGGGTAGATTTTCTAATCAGAAAAATGTATTTCCAATATGAGACAAACCATTCGGTATATGTGTGTGACTTTTTCATAATTTTAGCGTTACCCTTAAGTTTAAGTTTTGAGTCTCAAATTCGTTGTCATTTGAGTTTTGGCTTACTAAATTTCATTCATTTTATTTAGAATTTTGGTCTCTATAAATTTTTTTGGCTAAATATTGGTCTCTATAATTTAAGTGATCATGTATCATCTCAATTTCACAAGGACTAAAACGTAATATTCAGATGTTAAAATATATATCCAGACCAGAATGAGAGCTATGTTGAATAATAACCAAAAATTATAATAGCACAAATTCTTAATTTGGTTCCTTTGTTAGTTTGTTTTGTATGTTTCAATTTTGTTATGTCTACATAAACGGCAACTTTGTTGTGTTAGCAGTTAGCACCATTAACTCTTATTTGAACTAATTGTACTAACAAAGTAAAATAATGATTTAATTAAATAAATAAAGATTACATGTAGTTGATAACAAAATTGAGAGAGGAAATATATATGTGACCGGAAAGTGATTTTCCTTTCCACCTTTGAACAATGTGGGAAGCACATAGATTTTGCAAGAATCTCTGAATTTTAAAAACTTACAGAATCATTAGTGATTCATGTAGGCAGTAGCTTATAAAATTCAATTTATGTCTTATCTGCCTTGATACATGCCAGATTGCCAGTATAGTTGAATTAAGAAAAATATTATTCCATATTTCCATAGGTTTATTCAAGGACGCTTCTCTGGTCTAAAAAATATCAAAGTCGCTTCACCTTTATATATGAAAGAAAATCAAATTTTTTGCCTTCCTTAATTGATTCTCTCTTCTGTGTATGAAATCTTGATAAATAGATTCTCTTTCGTGTATGAAAAATTGATAAAAAGGAATAATTGAGATTTTGGCTATGATGAATTGCTTTGAAAAACTACATTCACTTTCGAAGCATATGCATGGTTTCTAAAATTTATATTCAATAGTTCAATCTAATTAAATTTTTAATTCAGAGTCAGGTTACGCCCGTTTTAATTTGAAACATCTCAAGGGAATTATAGTCTGGAGATGAATTTAATTTAGTAAAATTAAACGCGTGAAAAATATACACAACACGCATAAACTTTTTTAATAATGCAACTGAATGGAATTATGAAATTTATTTTTTGAAAAAATATTCGTGATTAATATATTCTCAATCTAGTCCTGAGGATATACATGTGTTGGTGACGCGTAAAGTATTTAGAACACACTTGAAACTGAATAATATCAGCAGCACATCTTGAATTTGTGTTATACAATAATGGAATATATTCTTTTTACTTTTATCTACAGTTTGAGACCGAAAGCAAAATATTAGCAGATATAATTCTTAGTCGGTGAAAAATATTTAGACAAATAATGTATCTTACCCGAAAAGTTTTCTTTCTCTCTCTCTTTTTTTTTCAGAATATTGCGTGTTTAAAAGTAATCAAATATACTATTACCTATGGGGATAGGTGAATTTTTTTCGGACAAATAGGGATTAGTGAATTAAAATCATCATAATAACATAATAGTTTATTATCACGTCTAACAACTAACAAGATAATAACTTTTCTCCAATGCCCAATGTCTTAATAAAATAAATAATAAAGAGGAAAAAACATTTAAACTCTTTCTGCGGTCATACTAAAGGGGGGAAGGTATGACTTAGAAGCGATACTGAATTCGTGTAACCATCCGCAGGAACTAAATCTGCTTTTCATCAATACAGGAAAATTATACATAAATGTATATCATAGTTTTCGTCGAATATATATAAAGATAAAAGATGAGGACCACCGTTAAGATTTGGTTGTATAGTCAACGGGCCAATGTTTTATGGGAGTCAAATTAGAAGCCAACAGGAGAAATGACTGGAAGAACAAGATTTTATACCAAAACACTTAAAATTGTTCTAGTATTCATTGACAAAAGTGAAATAACCATATGCTTTTTTGTTCGAAACATTAATATGGAATAATAGTAATCAAATATTGAAAGAAAAGATAGAAACTCAATGAATAAATTAAAATTACTGCATTTCTTTTTCCAACTTGAAAGTGATACTCCCTTAACTTATGTCACATATATATTAATTTAAATTGATTTATTAAATATCTTCGTTTAATTAATTGATTTGGGATTTTTTTTTTCTACGCCAGTATAACAATGTTCTTTAATTCTCTCATTTCACTCTTATTTTTTTATTATTATTATTTTAATCTTATATTATTATTATTATTATTATTATTATTATTATTATTATTATTATTATTATTATTATTATTATTGAAAGAGTATCAAAAGAGGTCATTTAAGAAAAAAATGAATAAAAGTCTTATATAATACATTAAGATCAAAGATCAACTCATCAACTTGATCAACTCATCAACTATGTCTTATATTAGATATAGGTATATGAGTAATATAAAACACCACCTATCAAAATATATTACCTAAAATTATGTAACACTACTTCTTTAAAAAATAAAATACAACTTATCTTCAACAAATGCAGTTTTTCTTTACCCGTGTGCAATCTATTTTCATTTTGCCCATTTTTATATATATGTCATACACAGGTAAACAATAGTTAGCCACTGGAGAATATAGATTTTCAATTGGCTTGGAATGATAGATTTTGTATCCGGGGTACTTTTGCCAATGTTTTCAAAAAGATAAAAGAGATGGATAGATTAGGGTGAGAAAAGAGGTGGGAAGGGAATTGGATTCGGAGTAGAAGGGGCCTTCAAGTTCAATAATGGAGGAATCGTGATTCCTTTTAGGTAAATCCACCTCTTTCAAACGTGGCACATGGAATTTATTCTTTACTTACTGCAAGGAAAGGAACTATGTAGAAACTGTACTTCACTTTTTCTGTAGTTGAAAATAAACATTACAATTGCATTCAAGCACTAAAGAGGAAAATAAATATCATATCCCTTCTAAATATAATATTATTTCTTTAATTTTATTACATTAAGAATTTTTTGTTCAAATTATTATATTAAGAATGTAGAATAAGAAATTTGAGAAAAATGAAAGAGATGGCAAACTGACACAATTTAATGTGGAAAGTGAATTATGAATCACCGAACATTTGAATAATAAAGTCACTATTAGTTGTTTCAGTTTAACAAGTAGTCTTAAATTCATGCTTTGAATATGTAGACACAATAATTATTTGGATTTAGTGAGATCTCTCCATTAAGGTTCTAAATATAGTCTAGCTAATTAGATTAATTGATTGCATCATATATGAATCCAAAAGAAAAAAGTGAACTATAAGGTCAAGTGGTTGCAGGCTACCTCTCACTACCTCCAACTTCAACCCTTACACTTTTGCTTCCCCATGTGGCCTTTCACCAAAACCTTTGGACCCCTTGTCTATATCCATCATGAATAATTGCACGTATTTCACTTACAAAGCCTAACAATGAGACCTATTAGTAAAATCTTTAATAATTGGACAAACTTTTGTCTACAAATATGTAAATGGTTCAATACAATTTTAGTTCCCCAAGTTTGCTCCTCAATTATGTTTTCACTATTCTAGTTTAAGTTAGATGTTTTGATCACTTAATTGTTATTTCATTTAAAACATTAGCCACTGCAATATTATAAAATGGTCCTTTCATCCTTAAATTAAAAGTACCAAATCCTCTTATTTAACTTTTTTTGGGTCAACACTCTTATTTAACATGTTAAACAATCAAAAGCAAAATGATGACAAATCTAATGGATAAATATCATATGAACACTATACACATTTTTTGGGGTACATGGACACCCTACCCATACTGAGACCACCTATTGCAACTTGTTCATTTCGGGGAATTGTGACCATGAACTTTAGTATGTCGTGTATGTCGTGGTGGACCTATTAGTCTTCTGATCTTTTCCCTCATTATCTAATACTACCTCCGGTCCTAAATATAGGACCTAAATGACTTTTTTTGGAGAGGTTAAGGTTGCAAAATAGTCTATTAAATCATGACATATTTGATATATTTTTAGATTATCCATTAGTTTATAGGTAAAATAAACTAGTTTAAGAGAAAAAATTAGGTAAATTAATTTATAATTAACTTATTTTTGCTTTTTTTAGGAAATTTCAAAAAAGTCAATTTATATATATATATATTCTGATAATATAAAGTCATTTTTTAATTACATTATCCCATAATAGAAGGTTGCATTGTATATTACTTTGTTTCAATTATAAATAAGTTTTTTTTTCCATTTTAGCCATGTATATTAATTTTTTCCACACATTCCCTTTTACCTTTATTTTTCATAATTACTCCCAATCTTATGCACTCATCATAAATAAGGGCAGTTTTGAAAAAAAAAGTATATTTTCTACACATTACTGCTTTAACCATCTTTAAATTATTTTTTAGGAAACCGCTATTTGGTAAAAAATAGTATTTATATTATGGGACAGAGGGAATACGTTACAATATAATCAAGGAATAAAGTTATAAAGTATGTCTAAAAATTTTCATTCAGTTTTAATACTGTCCTGAAAGCTTTCTTTTAATGTAACACACACACACACTGAAAGCATTAAAGCAGAACAATGTTACTATTTGTTGTCAAAGTATTAGTGCTTACTATTTCTTTAAGTCAAGACTATCACGTTAATTATTAGAGTAATATTGCTGTGTTTTGAAACTTTCGAAACATTGTTGAACACATAAAATTTTGAGGCAATATAGTTCATGAGTGATTTCTAGGACAAATTCGCACATTAACTCTAAAATTAATTCCAAATGAATAACTCTATTAATGAATTATTTTCTTTAGAAATTAAATAAACTTTTGTGTTCTTAGATTCATATCAGAATTATAAAAAGTCTTCCAAAGGCTCGCACATATTTTTTTTATATCAAATTGGTTTAACTATAAATATAATATGAATACTTATAGATAAAACATATAGATCACCTGATATTTTAAGAAAAATAACCAATTTTCTCCTAACGAAATCATAGTAACAAACCATAAAATAGACTAGCAGCTAAAGTAGTTAAACAATGCATGGATTTGGGGCCACTCTGTGTCTGTCTTCTTAATTAACTTTCCAATTGAAGCCATGGAGGCATATCTGTCTTTGCGAAAATGACTTTTAAAGACCCGTGCATCAATCAATATATATCCATATATTTGATAAAATCTAAATCTATGCATATGTGTTTGCATATTTATACTCTCACTTAGGCTGGGTTGGAAGTAGATAACCATTTCACATAAATTATCAAATTGATAAGATATTTTTTAATGTAATTATTATAAAATGTGAAACTTATAATAAGATTCAAAATTGAAACAAACCCTTTAACTAATTTTTATATTAAAAATTTGTACAGCATATATATTTTTCTTTTCTAGATGTAAAATCTATATATAATAATTCATTTACTTTAAAAAACGTGAGTACTTAACTTTGTCAAAATTATATGTCTATTCAAAATCGTCTAAGTGATCTCTCTCTCTCGGCTATTATTGTTGATGGAGCATCAATATAGGTGATTTTTGTTTAAAAGACATAATTTTAAATAATGTTAGAAATATTACCTACATTTAGGATTAACATCAACACCATAATTAGGCCCTCCATTTAACACAAGTATGGTAACTTATAAAAAATCCCAATATTTCTTGGTGTATATAAAGCATGTGCCCTCTATCTAATTATAAACACACAGACACAACACACACACACACACTAGTGTTTTCTTGTAACTATGCATAATACACAGAAAAAAACTTGTTCAATCAAACTTAAATAATTAAAGTATCGATTTTTAGAACACCTCTTAAGGATCCAATACTTTACAAAATGATGTGTATGTAAAGGCAAAAAATATCGCTCCTAGTATATTTTTCATGACCACTCTTTTATGTTTTTTTAATGTTACAATTGTGGAGTGCATCAAATAAAATATGTGTTCCAATCGTGGATTTATATACTCTTGACTTCATACCAATTGATTTGAACGTTTACATGCGATGCTTCTTAAGAATGCTGGTTTCATATTACTGGTACGCTATTTATTTGTACACCCAACAGAAGAAATTTACTATAACGTAACGTGATACTTAGGCCCTGCTTGGATGGAGGGAAAATGGGAGAGGAAAGAAAATGGGAGGAGAGAAAATGGAGAGGAAAGAAAATGAGAGAGAAAATGTTATCTCTCATCATGCTTGGATGGATGAGGGAAAATAGAAAGGAAGGAAAATGGGTGGGAGAGGTGGGACATGATTATTGGACAATGTTATGCAACTTTTCTCTCTCTTATAATCCCCCATTTTGGGAGGAAAAACTTGGAAGGAAAATGAGGCATGTGGCCCACCCACTTTTCCTTTCCCATTTTCTTTCCTCTCCCATTTTCTCCCCATCCAAGCAAGGGAAAATACTTCCTCCACCCCATTTTCCTCTCCCATTTTCCCTCCATCCAAGCACACCCTTAGTCAGAACTCAGGATCGACAGTTTATTGTAGATTTAAATTTTAAAAAATTACAGTAGCTCTCGAATGAAGCAAACTTTTTTATTTTCTGAATTTGTATAAACCACTACTTTTTTTCACAGTATTCCATGTGAAAAAAGACCCACCTCAGCTCGAAATCTGTGTACTCTTCCAATTAAATCAAAATTTAGTATTGACATTGAGTAGTGTACCTTATTTGTTATAGTACTTAGGGGTGTTTGGTTACAAGAAGGAAAGTGGAGAAATAGAAAGTAAAAGGGTTAAAGATGGAAAGTAGAGGTAAATTAAGTAATGATGAAAAATAAAATTTGTGGGGCCCAGAAAAAATGGAAGATAGAGAGAGAACTTGTGGGCCCGGGATATATGTATATTACAAAAATATCCTTAATTTTCTAAACTTTCCAATTCATTGTCATTTTTTCATGCTACTAAACAGGCTCTTAATTAAAAATTAAACACTGATATATAATAATATTGAACAGTAAGCATGTGTACGTAGTTTAGAATCAGGATAAAAAAACTAAAACATGATTACATGTGACGATACAATTTGTGAAAACTATATATTCCAAATTTGCAAAATAGTGGTATTGCTTGGTCATGAATATATAACAAGAGAAGTATATATGAATTAGAACGCTTATAAAGTCTGGTCTTATGATCCAACTATTTAAGGACATCAAACACTTTCGTTGAGACTTTTTAAATACTTGTGAGTTTGACATTCTCTATAAAAAATATTAATTACTACATGAATAATAGAAAAACACGCCTAACTAGGAAGTCTAAGTAACTTTTAAAAATCTACTATATAGTTGGTTGCAAAGGAAGATTGGTCGCAACGGAAATTCAGCTGTAAGTAATGGAAATTTAATTATTAATACTTTAGAATTCAAATAGGCAAATAGCTAATGTAAATCTATAAATGGGTGTTCAAGATTGTTTATTATCACTTAGCTTTTATCCTTCACATTGATCTAGATTGTTTAGCTAAGGTCTTAGTTTGTTCGATTCTATTTTTGCGGTTTTAATATTTTTGGAATAGTTTTGTTACTGTAATTTATTTAAGAAAAAGACGTTTTGAGAAGACTCAAATGGTATAAAATTTGAAAACCACAGTTGGCATTAGTCACTAATTTTCTGTTATTCAAAATTGTTTATCATCAACTAAACTTCTGATTTTTAATTGTCGCTATATATGTTTATGATTGAAGATTTTAAAGATGATTACATATTTGTCATAGTGTAAGTCAACTCAAGACAAAACTCCTCACACAAATATCTCATAAAGTTACTTTCAAAAAGCTAATTCAAAACAACCAAGGGACCAGTGACCTGATAGTTAGAAAGGTGAGATAAGACATCTCAACGCCTTCAAGTGTCGGATACCGGAGACTCTAGCAAAAAAAAAGAAAACTAATTCAAAACATCCTATATATTAAGAATCTGTATGGATTAACTTTTTCAATAATAATTTTATGGCGTATAAGATGAAGTATAAGAAAAGAGCTGTCACTGTGTGCATAAAAATGCCAAGTATGAGAAACTAACCCAATCCAAACAATCTCCAAAGAAGGTCCTAAATGTCATTTCCACTTATCTTCATTATTTACTTTAATTCATACAATTGTGTCATGAGGGACAATAATACACAACGCAATCTCAGCTGGCATATCCTAAGCTTACATCATCCAGATGATTGATGTTGTAAACTTCTTATTTCTTCATTTAGGCTAGAAAATTTCATAAGAGGATGGTAGATTAAAAAGTTATATCAATGATTGTCTCATAAAAAAGTGCTGCAAAAGTTTGACAAGAAACCAAAATCTCAACAACATATTCCATAGTTCCATTGGATATTCCATCCACAACGTCTCATGTGGGTCACCAAGCAACATTTTATTATTTTGTCCCAACTTGAATGTCTTAACATCGTTTGATGTTAATGGGCCATAAAAATCATAATTAATTTTTAGATAACTAGGTTGGCATTATGAGTGGGTCGAATTTCAACCTATTATATAATTTCATGAGTAGATTATCATTTAAACATTCATATATGAGTGGTCTCAATTTGCTGTTTAGGTATATGTCGCTCAATTTAGAGTACTCCCTCTAGTTTTTATTTTAAAACACTAACTGGCAAATTTTTTTATTATAGCTAGATATAAGGAACCAATGGTCACATAACTTCAATGAAGGGTGGGGTTGAAAAAAGAGATCAATTTATCATAAATCTTATAGGTTTATGTGATTTAGTAGTTAGTATCTTGTAATAAGAACTAAGGGTATTATATAATTTTTATATATTTATTCAAATTTTAACATAAAACATCTTTGTTTACTTATATAATCATTATAACATGTTAGTGTCTAACATGTTTCATGCATACCAGAAAAACCTTAAACCTCCTCTGCATTAAAATTTAAGAACCTTCCAACTACTTAAGCCATAATGAATATCAATTATAACACATGAAATCAAAGCCACATGACATGAAGGGTAATAGTATAGCATACTGATCAAAAAATTTAAAACATCAATGAGGTGCCTTATAAATAGATTAACGAAGTCAATTAAATTGATTAAAATCACATTATATTACTAAAGCAGTCTAATAAACTACTTTTATTCATACCCTATAACTCTTTTTGTCGTTTATCATTGAGGAGTAGTATCAATAGAGATAATTTGGGGAAGTTGAGAAAAAACTAGAAAATGCTCTTATATTTAAGAATAAGTTCATCTTCATAAATATGATGTTTTATTATTTTATTGAATAGATTATATATTTAAAAACGATGGAGTATATAAAGACTAGTGCACAATATTCAAATTTTATGGTATACAATTGGGCGGTCCATTCAATTACAGAAGGGACAAGTTGAGGTATTTAATATGTAGAATTGGAGATCTTGTCGCTGTATTGTGAAAGAGGACAAATCTATTCCATATAACTAGAAGTGCACATCGTGGAATGTTGATGTATGGATAAATTAACTTGATTAGATATATAGTGTAATATAATAATAATGCGCTAAAATAATTCTATATTGTCAATAATTGGCCACATAGATTTTGCAACGTTTTAGGAATGTGTGGCTTTATAGTACTCATCTTGGAATATTTTGTTGCGAAAATACAACAACAAAATAGGCCACACCTTTGCCTATCTTAAGTCACATTGGTAGACAAAAATCAAACCAATATAACCCTTCTGTTTGTTGATGCTTCTAGGGGTCACATCTATTCGTGGTTTGAGGATCGGGGATGAAGATTGCAGATCTCATAGTTAGACCTTGAATTGATGAGGTCGCACTGATATAATAACCATTTGTAATGTGATTGTGGAATAAATAAGAAAAGCCATGGAATGAAGAAGCTTCAGAGCCCTTAAGACTAACAAGACGCCACGCCACGGTGACCTAATTTCTCTATACATTTTCATGTTTTGTATGGAGAAATCAAGTCATGCCATTCAAGATTTCATTGATGAGGGAGATTGGAAGATTTTACAGTTGAGTGCCAGAGGCCCAACACTATCTTATCTATTATCTATACATGATCTGGTGTTGTTCGATGAAGCATTGTCTAGCCAAGTTGAGGCTATGCTTGGGTTTATTTAAATATTCTATGAAGCCTCGGGCAGAAAATGAACAAGGCTTAAACAAAGGTTTTCTTCATAAGTGGGGTTCCTATCTTACCTTATTCCCAATTTTAGAGAAGACTCAGAAAAAGTTAGTAGGTTGGAAAAACGAATCTTATACCTTATTACCCTCCTACTATTACATGCAAACCGTACCATGCTTCTCCCTGCAACTTTGCTTCAAGACCTTGAGAAGAAAAGCGAAGGTTTCTTATGGGATAAAAATGATGAATAAAGAAAGATGTGCCTTATATCTTGGGAACCAATTACTCAAGACAAGAAGAATGGAGAATGAGTATAAAGAATTTCAGGAATAAAAATGAAACCTTCCTCACTAACAATAACAATAACTTATCCCACTACATAGGGTCGGTTACATGGACCATTACGACATCATTGTGTTTTAGTAACACACTCTTCTGGTATATTATTCACCAATAGGTTACGTTCTATAAGTTTCTCGAACGTTCGTCTTCGTCTCCGTTTTCCTCTTTTAATTGGATTCAGTGTTGTTTGATCCACTCTCCTCACTGGCCATCTATTGACCTTTTTTGGATATGTCCAAATTAACCAACTCAAAAAATATATATTCAAATACAAATTATATAATAGCAACATCTTCACCATCTTTAATTAGTATTTTTATGGGCACCAACTTTCATTAATTAATACTAAACGAGCTACAGATGAAAGATAAAATAAAATAATTTCAGATGTTTCTGCAAGAAAAAATGTCATACTATTATTTTGAGGTATGAAGTAATTACATATATCTCAATCTAGGTGTGTTCTAAAGTCTTGAGCTATAAGTAGAGAGAAAAGGATGGAGCACTAAAGTCAAAATAATTAATAATGTTGAATAATGAACTATTTTTTGCCAGAAATGTTGAGTAATCAATTAATCTTTCGTGTACAAATTTATTTTGAGCTGAACAAGTAAGCAACATCTTTAGTTAGTGAGTAACCCTAATTAAGGTTTTTTCCAAAAGCAACCCGAAGTTGAGTGTATAACTTAACTATCGTGTCCTTTGCTTTGGAATGAATGTGTCATCTCTTATTATTTAATTGGGGACCGAATCTCACCAGCCCACATCGTTCATTTTTGATCTGTTATTCAAAGACTTGGATTCGATTCATATACTATTGAGTTAACAATTCACAAGGATATGGCTTACTATAAATCTCATACAAAATTGATGATATCCTTTTTTTATCAAATACAAAAGTGATGATATCAAGTTAACGATAAGAATGACAAATGTACAAATTGATGGCGTGTTTAAATACTACAACTCCTAATTTTGCCGCAAATTACGTGACTTAATAGGATAAATGATAAAATATAAAATTATGTTTGCTTGTAATTGCTTATCAAACTTCATAATCACAATATATTTAAAACCAATTTAACACGTCTGATTTAATATGCTGTTTAGATATTTCTTTTTTCTCCAACAATGCTATTTAGAGATTAGAGATATCAGTATAAAGGAGTACGTATGATCATATTCATAGCTTCATACGTATCTGAAAAAAAATCATATTCATACCTAGTTCTTAAGTAATGTTTATTGTGCTTCACAATAATCACGTTATCAAAATCATCCACGATGGGATTATAAATCAGACATTGAGATTTTGGGGCCTAAGCAGTATATTGAGCCATAATAGTTTATCCATGGAAAATAGGTTGGGCCGTTTGGTGGGCTTATTTGAATGTCCCAAAAGTAAAATATATGGGCCTTCAACACAGATGCGTTTTTCACAAAAACAAATTATTGAAGTATCAGTGGATCACCCTTGAGCCTTAATACTTAATACTATTAAACACACACATACAAACACAAGAATATATAATAATAAATCACATTTTTTATGATTTATGAATAGTGCAACTCTCTTTTAGACACCCTATTTTAACATGACACCACCAATGAAATTGAGTAAGCCTAAGCAAATATTGAATTTCTACAATTTTACACTAACAATCGACTATTCGTGATATAGTTATATCTCATGAGATGCTAAAACATGATATAATCCTTTATTTATTATCTATTTTTGCGTTGCCTGTTTCTTCCTTCAATTGAACTTGCTAATATATCTGTATTATGTATAATTGAAGGACTATTATCGCAAACATCAATATATGGATAGCATTTATGAAGAGTGTCTAGGTATAGTTGAAAATAGATTATCAGTGCTTGAAAATTAAGCATCCTCATCCAACATGTATGTATGTCTTCACTAGCAAACGTCAAAATAAGAAAAAAAGTCTTAGCTTACAACCAAAGCAATCCAAATCACCAATGAAAATTATGTGCATCTCTATTGCTCTCATTTTCTACTTTTCTATCTCTACTATCATTATCTCTCTATTTTTTTTTCAAAATTTACATGTACTTTTTGGCATTTAGAGGGGCATACAATAATAACATGAAGCTAAGGTATATATTAACAAGATCAAACTTGTAATCTCTCATTTATTGAAAACGTTCAAGTGCCACTATAAGTTATAAGGATAGGTAAATTACCAATGTAGGAGGGAAGGATAGTTGGAAGTTGGATGTTGGAAGGAGCCGTATGCATATGACATAGCTGGATCAACCTTTTATTTTAGTGCATAATTTTAAAATTGTGCTTCTTATCCTTCATAGTTCAATTAAAACTCGGCATATATGAGTTTAACAATGTTAACTTCTTTTAACATAATTAAGTATATAAATCGAAATCAAAATTTATTCGTATATAAACGACTACATTAAATGTCATCATCATTTAAACTTGGATTAAATAGTTATAGAACAAAAAATTTTGGAATTTAATGATTTAATCATACTCCGATCCATCTTAGGAGGAGGTTGCTTCTCTTAGACAATTAAACAAAAGGTACTTCCCTTAGTATGTGAAAAGGCCCTATTTTGCAATGGCTTGTTGCATGTCTCATCAGGATTAAGTTTTCTGTTTGACAAATTTTCTAAACCTAAGTTTTGACTTCAAAACCTAGGTTAAATAAAGGTAGACAAACATTCTCATCTTTTTTTAGAATATGTTTTTTTTTTGTCAAGACCTAGGTTGAAAAAAAACACTCAACTTTTTTCAGAATATTTTTTTTACTTGAAAACCTAAGTGTGGGGGCAGAAAACTGTTTTGCCGGAAACTATTTTTTTTCAATTTTTTCAAAATTTATTCTTCAGAATCTATTTTTGAAAAAAGTTTTCAATTTTTTTTCATAGAAGCTATTCTCCAAAATCTATATCTAAACATGTCTACAGATTTCTCCCGAGAACATTATCCTTCAGACACTTAATTCATTTGAGCGTGTACCATGTTGGACAAGAACTTAATTTATTTATAGCTCCCCACATTTATAAAAAGGTTATCTAATACTAAAAACAAACATTCAAGAAGAAAGAAAAGGAGAGATGGTTGATATCAATGGGTAGTTGATTGAACTGGTAAGTGAGTTACAACCCCGTAAGGATGAGAATACATGTTTAAATCCCGAGAAGTATTCTCATTGGGAGAGAGAACAACTCTACCTATGTGGGTAATACTCCTAATTCTTAAGTCCAGATTAGTAGGTTTCAAATCGGCGCTGGATTACCGAGCGATATTTAAAAAAAGAGAGAGAGAGATGGTCAGTAGTACTAATGTTTTGATAGGGTTAGATGAGCTTTTCCATATAGCATTGACACATGTAACCCACACTGTCAAGGTACACCAAGTCCCTCACCCACTGGATCGGTGTGCCTAGGCCAGTATGGCTTTTTTGTAAATTTTAGATATTAATATACATCCCATTTCACTAAAAAAAATGTTTTGATAGGGTCAAAGGATTGAATAGTGTGAGAAACGAAAGAGGGAGAGATGTGAAGGGAGGGTCCAAACGACAGCCCCAAGATCCGACAAAAACTGACCATTCAATAAAGCTCAAAAGACAAAACCTGCACCCCCAATCATGGTTCCACATTTCCCAAATTCCCTTTCTTTCTTCTCAAAAAATCCAATTTATTAAGAGATAGGAGTAGTATTCTTACATGAACATTAACTCATTTACATGTCTAATTAAAAAGGAAAATTGGGTGTAAAATGTTGATCTCACAATTTCATAATGCATGTGGTAAATCATACGAGTACAATTATTTTTTACTGTGTGCATTACGTATTAAATAAGTATAAATGTCTTATGTTTTTATATGATTTAAGATATATTAATAAGCATACTCACAAATTAGTTGCAGCCACCAAAGATACTTAACCAATATATTATTTAACAAACTTCAAATACTTTTTAATCAATTCAGGTAAAAAAAACTTTTTAATCAATAAATTTTATAGTTAGAGATTTTCAGTAACTCTGTTTTCATTTTCATTGAAAATACTACAATTATAGGTATCGATTCCAATATTCCATGCTAAGGAGCGTAGGAAAAAAAGCAAAAAAGAGTGAAACATGGAAGAATAGAAGGAATGCCCTAGTATTCACGCCAATATGAGAGGACTTGCATTTAAACAATAGATACTTTCTTCCTCCTCCTCCATCTCTTTCTTGATCCCATCAATTACCTTTCTTGGCTTCTTGCATATATCCCAACTTCATGGTCACCACTCACCACCATTTCTTCATTTATTCATTATTCTTTTCCAAATTTCTATCCTCCATTAATTCACATTCATCTTCTACCTCTAACCACTTCACACTATATTTTAGTTTAAAAATCCATCATTGATGATACACCCATTTTCTTTTAAAAAAATTTGAAGTCACTAATACCCAATCTTTCAATAACAATATTTATTTATTTTTATGTTTAGAGCCTCTGGTATCCGACACTCTTTAATTACCAACTATTACTAATCTGGTGTTTGCCCGAGGAGGGCGCACCAAGTATTGAACTCAGGACCTTGAAGGTAGGAGATGTCTTATCTCTCTTTTTCTAATCATCAAGTCACAAGTCCTTCGCAATAACAATATCCTTCGCAATAACAACATTTATTGATGTAAGAAACTAACATCCTATATAAATATAATTTAGATTTGATGTGTCAAAGTGCAAAGCAGATAAGAAAAAGGAGCAGGGTATAGGCTCATTAGGAGAACGCCTAAAAAGTAACGCTCATTACTCTGTGTCTTTGACCACATCTTCTAATACTTTTCTTTCAACAACCCTTTACTGCTTTACATTACATCATCTAATTAGTGGGCTTCATAATGTCTCCTCTCCCATATGAGGATAACTATTTCATCACATCTCTTCAGTTAATCAAATTATATTGTAATTAACACGCTCAATATAATTATTTTATTTGACCCTACCTTAAAGTCACACAAATGTCTTAAATGAAAACTTTAGGGTAGGCTACCTTATTTATAGTTAATGAGTTTTTATTCATAATTGGAGTTTGTAGAATAAACAACAAGAGAGAAGTGTCAACTTGATTTATAAAAAAGTAAGTGTGAATCACATTCAGGGAATTCTGGTTGTTATGAATTTTATTATCAAATAATGTGTCGCTTTTCAAATATAATTATTTATTTGTATGTGTTAGACTCACAATGTTAAAATTTTAAATGAATGTTCTGAGAAAGTACAAACATAGGATTGCTTTATCTTTGGGTCAAGCTGACACATCTCTCTCCCTCTGACTTTGAAGTTCCTAGAGTTAAACCATCCAACCACCAAACACTTAATATTTTCTCTAGCTCTAAATATATGAATTATAAATTGATTTAATTAATGTTTTTCCTTAAATATTTTACTTGACTTATAAAATAATGGATAATCTAAAAATATATTAAATATGTCATAATTTAATTACCTATTTCGCAAATTCAATCTCTCCAAAAAAAGTCAGTTATATCATATCTTATTACCATAAAGGAGTGTAATAATAAAAGATAATGTTATAAAACTTTGTTAAAGGAAGTCATGATCTCTAAAATTTAAATAACTGATTGTTCAATTACCTTTTAATAACATCATTCTAAAAAACACTAACTTCTTTTACCTATTTTCCTATTCATACAAAAAAAAATCATGATCCATCCGAATATCGATCTCTCTTTTTGCTCCTTCAATTATGATCTTACAGCTTTTTTCCATTTTAGTTTTTACTGTCACACGTCTTTACCTAAACTCACACCCCTCTCTATATATCTCTATATATATGTGCATGTATTTTTTTTTTTGGCCAAAGTATGTGCATGTATTTATATAGATATGTTATATGATTCTCACCTCTCACTATTATAATATAAACTCTCTCTTTCTCTCTCTTTGCTCTGTTTTCCTCTGTTTCTCTCTGTCCCATAAGACCGAAACTGAAGAAAATTCTCAGTTTCAACTTCTTCCATTTTTGATCTCAAATTCTTCATCCATGTCAAGAAACAGCAAAAGGGTTTGTTTCAGTCCTGATGCTAATGACAAATCAGCCGCCTTTTTTAAGAACGGCGGCGGAGACGGCGGCGGCGCCGCCAGGATATCGGCGATGAGCTTTTTGCTGCGCTTAGGAGAAAAAGTGATGGAAGGAGCCATGAAAGTTGTCTCCATGAAAAGAAAATCTTCAAGAAAAGTCTCTTCTTCCACTATGATCAGGTCTCGTTCTTTGTCTGCAGGCTCTTCTGATTCTCATAGAGCTGAAGCTGTTGAAGATTGCATAGAGTTTTTGCATTCTTCTTCTTCTAGAGAGAGACCATGTTGAGAGAGGTTTTATTTTTGTTATATTAGAAACATGATATGGCGTGAAAAAAATGAAATAATATTGTGTTTCGATGTAATATGATGTTTAATTTGTCTTTGTTCTTTTAAGGATTGTTGTTAGTGTTTTGTTGTTTATGTAGATTTTTAAGAGGTACATGTTAGAGAAGAAGATTTGTTCTTCTGATTTTTGATGATCAACTTGTTCATCATCATGAGTAAGATGTTAGTTAGATAGAATTATTAGAATTTGTAGTCTATTATGTCACCAGATTTTTTTTTTAATTTCCTATTTTTGAGGCCTTTTTAGCTATGTATGATCAGTGACTAAATGTTTAAAAGGTATTCGATTAATAGGATTTCTATCTAACTTGTCACAAGATTTTTTGTATGATTTTCATTTCTGTATTTGATCAGTGGTTGGATATTGATAGTGTGAGAAGAGATTCTATTTGAACATTTATGTTAATATGTTGATTTGCTAATCTCTGAATTATTTGCAAATTACTCAACTATTTGTACTAGATGGCGCAAAATAGGTTCAAAATCAGTCCAGTGTTTAGCATACATCAGTTACTAATTACATATTCTTTATGCCATCTCATGAAAAATTACAATTTTTTTTGTTCACGTTAATCATTCAGTCATAGTTGGTAACCATTCTAATAAAGATAATATCCCAAAAGTTGCTCAAACTGAATTTTCAGAAGTACAATTTCTCTAGTTAGGTAACATATATATAATAGTAGTAAATTGTGTAAATATTAACTTGAAAGAATCTGGCCATGTTCTTACAACAATGAAATCCACAACATTCAATTATGAATTCACTTTCATTGAAGATGATATTTGGCCCGCTTTATTAGAACAATAATTTGCTAGTATAAATTTGAAGAATTTTTACGAGATCGTTAAAACTTAAAAGTGTTAGGGGATAGTACAGAAAAATGTTAAGGAAGAGAATACAACAACTATGTAGTACCAGAAATTTTAAATGAAAAGCCAAATAAAACTATCTAAATATGTAAAAAAATAATTAAGGTCGCTAAAATTTTAAAAGGATAAATAATCAAGATCACAGGCACTAAATTAAAATTACATCATTTCCACTAACCACATGCATATTTAACAACTGCATCATCCACAATTAACAAGTAAAACGTATAATTAATCACAGCAGCATTCTCATTAACCACGACAACATCCACATTCTCATTAATAACTAGAGTGTTGCTAATTTAGTGGCAGTGACCTTGGTTGTCTATTCGAAAATTTAATGTCTTTTATTGTCCTTTTACATATTTAAAGGATTTTATTTATTTTTTTCCATTTTTATTGGAAAAAATCAAGATTCTGGAAATCCATGCATGACCATCATTACAACACACAGTCTCAGACAAAAGCATTCTCGATTACCTAGGCCTCCTCCTCCATGCATAATTGAACATGTCAGACTCTCAATCATATCATATATTTTCAAATACCAAGCACTAATTACTAGTATTGATATTTTTTGTAATAGTAGTAACCCATGTATTCTATTCTGTATATAAAAGATGGAGTTATACAAAACATTCCATATTGCAATTAATTCTCAACTTATTACTGCTATAATAGATACTTACTACTCCCTCCGGCCCTATTTATAAGTCGCCAACCGACTAAATTTTGGTCCTTAATATAAGTCGTCAACTACCACTAACTAACTCATTAATTAAAGTTTCCAAATATACCCCTGTCATTGAAAAAAAAAGATATTTGCATTTACTTTTGCTTGCCTCATTATGACTCATTTAATAGTTGTGAGGAGGGGCAAAGATGGAAATGAAAAATAAAACAAAACCAATTTAATGATGTAACCGCCACTAACCGCCATTCCTTGATTTGTACAATATGGGCGGTTGACGACTTATAAATAGGACCAAAGGGAGTAATATATTAAAACTATTTAAGTTAATTACTAAATAACCAAGCTTTTCAGTTTTCCAAAAATACCTTCTTTGATCATATGTTTTGGAACTACCCTTTGATTAGAAATCCTTAATATGTGTTGATATCTTATATTTATAACTAAAGGTGACCCCTAATCTAACCCCTGTATTTAGAAGTATTGTCATATATAAAAACTCATGATCAATAAAAGACGAGCTGAAGTGAATATGCCTATGGCAATCTACTTTGCCATATGCATAACCTTTTGACCAAAGGAACTGTAGTGCAATAGCCCAATGCTGAGGGCTGAGGGAACTCAGACCAACATCTTTCCATGCAAAAACAAAGTCATGTCTTCACATGTGTCCCCCAGCCCTATTATGGGTGCTCTGGTAACTGTGCCACCACTTAAAGCAAAATAAAAAGATAAGAACTGATGCAACCCTACCATGGTTTCTTTTCACAGCGATCTCAATTCCTTGTCTTGTTTCTGTCTAGAGAACTCTTCACAACCCATGTTAATTCTTTACTTTTCGTGCATTCAGTAAGCCAAAATTACAAAAAAGGATGTTATCTTATAATACTTTTTAAGTATTTATTAAATGTCAATAGTACAATTCAATGATTCATTATGAGATTCCAAGCCTTACTGCAGCTTACTATGAGATGACACTTCTTGCAATGCAAAGTTCCATCTTTCTAGTTATAAGTAATTTCATGTTTACTTCAATATTTTGTTATATTCTTTCACTTTATCCATATATATAGTCCAAATTACACAAAGGCTTCAATCTGAGATTGCCAAAAAAATATTATAGACCAAAAACCAGTGAAAAGTTACAAGCTTGGATCACCATCTCTGAATAATCTGTATATATATTCTTCTTGTGATGAAAATTATCACCACCAGGTAAGTTAACAATGATGCAAGTAGAAAATACAAAAAAAAAAAAAATCAAAGATGAACTAAAGTTTACAAAAAAACAGAAACTAAGCAAGGACTAGCACATACTTATATCAGATGTGAGCTAGATTTCCCTAATAATGTCCCACACGTAAGCCCATAATTTTCAATCCAGTAATCATATCATAGGAGGAAAAGAATAAAGATTCCAAAGGGCATTATGAGTAAGCAGTGCATGGCATATTATCGAGAATCCAAGGAGAGATTTTCAAGTTGTCGGATTCCCTGAGTGGAGGCCTTTTTCATCTCAAGGGCTCTCTTGTAAGGAGGGGCAATAGGAGGTTGTACAGGGTCCAAGCTTTGATATGTTCCCTCAGCAACTTTAGGCAGTGGATATGACCTATCAGAATCATACCCACTCAGGTCTCCGCAAGCTAAAAATGGAATATAAACCTTGTTTGGTCCTTCTAACCACCCACTACTACAATCTGCACGCACGCATGCATTTTCACAGTCAAATGAGATTCAAATAAAGAGACTAGTCTTTATATAAAGAAGAAAAGTTATGTTGGCCCCTGACAGGAATAGGTGAACTTTCATTTTGGTCCCCATGGATGAAATTCAAATTCTTACATTTATCTTCCATTCTGATTAAATTTCACCGAAAATTTAATACCAAATCCAATAGTAATTGCCATCCATTGGTTAAGCCAAATTTACCATAAAAAACAACCAATCAGCTGATTAATTAATTTGATGTTAAGCCTCAGATGCAAACGAAGATGAAAGGTATCAATTATAGTAAATGACCAAATAAAAGTACACCCTCTTGCCAAAGACGAAATCAAGTTTTCCATAGTGAAAAATGGAAGTAAATAATTTCCCAGATTATGATGCTTGAGCATACTTAAGTGGGAGTGAACTTTAGAAGCAAACTTAATAAAAAAAAGCCAATATATTAGCCTAAGGGGTTGACTATACCTATATCATCTGCCCCTGAGGGACTTCCGACCTTCTCTAGCAAGCGATGCAAATCTTTGGGATTGAATCCTTCAGGAGGGGAATAGTTTTCGCAAACTGCAAATGCCTCTGGAGGGGAGAAATTAAGAATTAGCACAAAGAGTAACAGCTATATCTTCCTACCATATGAATAAAAATTAGCATCACTAGCAAGATGTAAGAAGACACAAGCAAATAAATAAAGATGGGAAACTTGAACTTACCTATGCTAGAATTTCGACTGCTTTTTGGTTTTGCAAAAGTCACTACAGGAAAAAATAACTTCAGCTGCAAATCCACAAGCAAATAAATATGTTAAAAAAAACATAGGTCATGTAATCAACAATCTAGGCAGACATTAAATTAATAAATCATTGAAACTACTATTGAAAATATAATTATACAGCGGGAGAAGATTCTAGAGTTCAGGACAAATAAAAAAACAATAGTTATTGGTAGCAGTAACTAAAACAACAAGACAATATCACAGGGACGCTGCCATTTCAGATACTTGCCTGAGAAGTTTGTTTTGATTATAAAAGATTTTCTATGAGTCATGGAATCAATTTAAAAAATCGAAACCATTTTTACTGGTGCGCTTTCTAATTCTCAAAAAAAATTACTCCAAGCTTTTCCATTTTTAACAAAGCACAACTATATTGATTACTTATAATCTAGTCAGCTCATCATTTTCCTTAAGACTTCTGGTCGAACTGATGGTGGACAATTTTATTGAAATTAGCTTCTATAGAACATGGCTGCACTTCTCTAATTCTCAAAAGAGTTTCACCATGCTTTTCCATTTCTAAAAAATACAACTATATTGATTACTCATAATCTAGTCAGCCATTGCTTTCCCAAAGACTTCTAGTTGAACTGATGTTAATCAGCTTCCATAAAACATAACAACCTAACTTTCAGAACCACGAATTTCATGGCAAAGGATTTCTTCTACTGTTTCCAGAGTTTCTTATTCTTATTCTCATCTCTCAGTGTCCACCATCAGTCTCAGAGAAGAACATCTATTGTCAACCTCACAGATGTTGTCAAAAGCTGTCCAGAGAGGTTAGACTGGAAAGAAAATGCATGACATGATCAAGTCAATGTTAAATTAAACCTGACAGTAAAGGAGGCTGGTGTCTTTTCCTCTAAATATCTTTGCAATAAACTTTCCTCCCTCCTTGAGTATATGGGAAACAATTGTTAAACCCTGAAAGAAGTAATCGGTAAGCCTCAAGTATCTAAAAATTCTAACAAGATTGCCAAGAATAGCTATAAACTATTAGCAAGATGACAAGTAAATCATTTAGGGATGATTACACATTGGGTCATCAGCATAAAATCATCATTTAAATAATATTTTCATTTCCAAATTGTGATGAGCTATCAAGTCAGCAGTCTATGAAGAGGGGGGAAAGAGCATTAAAAAAGTTTTTCACAACACTTACTGCTAGTATCAATTGAGACTGAACAAATTCATCCATGTCATGAAGACCGGTGACTGCACAGAAATAAGGAACAAATCTTAGTTTCCTAGCCTGTACAACACAATACATATCAAAACATATCATACATCAAAACATTATGGTTAAATTATGAACGCCCATTACCATCAGGAGCACCATCACACACAACCAGGTCAGCTTTGCAACCATCAAAATGTTTGATGACCTGAAGAAAACAGCAAAAATGATCTCACATACTTTGGAACCATAGTAAAGAGCAGCATTGGTAGTCAAAGAGCAGCATTGAAAGAGTTTCAAGTTCCAACTGATCACTAAATGATAAAAATATGGGATAGACAAATCATTTGAAGACCAGGTCAAATCCATGTAACCTCGTATGTGTGTGACCATGCTAAAGAACTACAACAAAGCGTATAATTACATCTTCCACATAATAGCAGTGACATACTTTCAATCTAAAAGCTATCTTTTGCTTCTTTACTGCATTTCTACCATCAGAGTTTCTTATCTCCGACTCAAAGAAGAAAAGAACAATAGAGTGGAGTTGCAAGTATGTTATTCACTCCCAAACATACCAGAGCAACAAGTATATAATTTTATGATAGAAATATATAATAGCAGATAAATGATTTAAACATATAAATTCATATTGTATTCATGTCCTTCAATAATGGATCCTAATCCAAACCCAAATAGCCTCAGAAGCATAGTATGTATGGTATCATGAATTACATATTTAAAAGAACAAGGGACAAGCAAACATTAACTTCTCATAAAATTCAAATATACATATTGGTGATTATACTAAAATAAAAGGCATAAATGCATTAGTAAGACACTACTGCCGCACATACCACTTCAGCTGTACGGGCATTAGTTATATCGCCCTGCACCTGAATAACACCTTCAATTGGAGCCATTGGCTGTAAGTCAATAGCAACAATAAGAGGAAGATCATCATCCCTGCATATCATGAAGTATCAGGAAATTTATGTTCTCGACAGAATGACATTGATGATAATCAAAATGTAAGCAATACAAATTTTCAAGCAAGTTTCATGACAATGTTAGTCGACAAATTCAAAACCTTTGAAGCGGTCAATGAGTTTTAAGGGATCACTAAAAAGACATCAGATTTGCATAATGACTAATTGTTCATGAAATATGAATCCAATGGCTGGTAATATTGCATAAAAGTGAAAACAACTACTTTTTGGCTGTAACTTACATTATTTAAGCTTTTAGGCAAAGGCAAAACAAAAATTATATTCAGCTGATAAAGAAATGTATGCAAAAAAATACAATGTATAGATATCAAAGAATAATCATATGACAGTGATTCAGACAGAGCAACTTTATGTGTTGCTTATCCTCAAACTCGCATGATGATCCTCAATATCCAAGAAAATACACATCTGAAGTGTATCATACATTCGATGCATAAATGCTTACTATGGATACAATGGTTCAAAATCATTTTAACTAGCCAATAATTGTGACGCCATCATGTCAATGCATATCAATGGGTAAGTGAGATGCTTTTAGGAACAGATTTACATAGCCAAAAGTGCACAAAATTCTTGATCACATTCTAATTTGCATTATTAACTCAATTCTAAATTAGCTCATTGAAACCTTAAAATCAAGGTAATCCTAAAGAAAGCAAAGAACTTCCAGAGAAAGTGAGCTTACTTTGTATCAGGTGCAAGTTTTGCTGGGAGAAACAGTTTCCGACTCAAAACCTGAATAAAGGAACTATGAATTATACAACAATTAAGCTGAAACCTTTAAGAGATCCTAAAACTGCACAAGCATAACTCAAGATTCTTTCATCACTGTATCAGCCCCAATAACCTATATTTATCTGAATGGTGGATTGTGCATCCTATCCTATTCTTAATAATGTCAAAACATTATTCAGCAAATCTTTTAGTATTAGACCAGTCAAATCTTTCCCTATTAACCTACCATATCGATAGCAAATCTAGCTCTTTCAATTACATTCTTCATTCACCCTCTTTCAGCAGTGTACTTTTAGCAGAAAAGAAAAAAGTAAAACTAGAAACATGCTGCTTCCATCATTAATTATGCATTTTTTCACATACCTGACTCCAGCTACCAGGGGCAGCGCACAGATCTACGACCCGTTTTACACCTGCAAAAGAAATTGTAACTTTAAGCCACATAGATACATCCGTCCGAAAGAATTTGTACAAAAAGATACATCAGTACAGATACACATATACACAACTCTATACACTTTATGATACTCCCTCGATTCCTACATATTGGACCTATTAACGAAGATGAGCTTCTTCCTAAATATAATAACTCTTTCTATTTTCTCTAACAATGTCCCTAAATTATCCCTATCAATGCTCCTTCACAATTAACAATAGGAATAAAGATGGGCAGTTAGTGTGTATTGCTAATAACATATCATGTGATTTCAACTAATTAAACTATCATAACTAACCTAATCAAATCAGTTAAATAGGTCATATATTAGCTTTCTGTTAATGTTGTGAACTATAGCAAGGCATGATATACAACATTATGAGCCTCAAATACAAAACAAAGCCAATAAATTTTCATTTGTTTCTCCAAAAAGAAAAACAAAACAAAAGAAAGCAAAAAGTTATTTATTATTGTGAATTAGACCTTCAAATATGTTGAATTGTTCATCAATCTGAAGAAGCTTAAAGGCACTTCGAGCACGCCAGCCTTCTTCTTTTGCTTTCCTGTAGTAAATATCCTGCATTGAATGAAAAGAGTTGATAATCAAAATCGAGCTTAACACAGAGAAAGAAAGAGAATGTAAATGATAATAATAATAACATAATGAGAGAGATAAATGAAGCATAAATATAATACCCTTTTGTCCCTTGAAGCCTTGCCCATCGTTCTCACTCAGTGCCGTGTAAATTTTGTGTATCAAAAGGCTTCCTTAAACCCAAGAAGGAGACGTCGGAAAATCTTAAAAGACCGTCGGCCACTTCGTCGGCGGCGAGGTTAAAAACTTAAAAGCTTACCTAAGTATGATCCGTTCAACAATTATTTATTTATTCATTAATCATTAATTAACCTTCTCAATATATATATATATATATATATATATATATATATATATATATATATATATATATATATATATATATATATATATTCCCTCCGTTCCTAAATATAAGATCATTTTGGGTAATTTGGGGAGATTAAGGAAGACAATAAAATTATATGATCTTCCCAAAACCCCCTCAATTACTTAACTTTAAAAGGAGGAGAAGTTTTCAATGAAAAGAGGGAGTATAAGGGTGACATAAAATGGAAAGTGATCTTATATTTAGGACTTATCCACTTCTCCAAAGTGATCTTATATTTAGGAACGGAGGGAGTATATGGCAAAGGTGTAAATCTAATACCACTAAACTTTGATGTAGAAATGTATATAATATGCGATAAACACTAATGATATTCATCTATTGAACATGGAGAAAATGTAATATTGGTGAATTTGGATGATTTTCATTAAAATTTAATTACACGAAGGCCTTATAATTTATAAATCATCTAATTATTATTATTTCTAAAAATACTTGAAGGCAATAAAATTGAGAAAAGACTGCAACACCTTTGATTTCTTGTCTGGCGTAAGAATTACTTGTTTCAATCAAGGGCATTGTAGTTTGTTCTCAATTAAATTTAATTGTCATCAAGTCTCTTGAGACATAGTAATGATTAGATGATTTCTAGAGAACTCATGGTAATGAAATAAAATTTTAACAAAAATATCCAAATTTAAGGGCAATATTACATTTGCTTTATGTGATAGATGAGTATATTGGTGCACCTTGCGAAACTCGATTATTAGAAACAATCCTATGAGCAAAGTTTAGTATCAAATTTGCATGTTTGCCCATATGTATATATTATAATCAAAGATTAATGATTTCCATCTC
Organism: Mimosa pudica; assembly: GCA_029929735.1. Classification (NCBI taxonomy): domain Eukaryota; kingdom Viridiplantae; phylum Streptophyta; class Magnoliopsida; order Fabales; family Fabaceae; genus Mimosa; species Mimosa pudica. The sequence continues at coordinate 1,443,704 of JAKELP010000045.1, forward strand.
TTTCAAATGAACAAATGGCCGACTTAGCTCAACGGTAAGCTCACTTGCCGTGTGAGTATGAGGTCGCGGGTTCGAATCAGCCACTGTGCAAAAAACATAGGTTAGCTGCCTAGTATATTCCCTTCCCCAGCACCCTCACCAAGTGGGGACTAGAACTGGGTTGACCCATCTCTTGCAAACGCACCTTATCTTAAGACGAACTTCACTGAAGGCCTGGAGAGGATTTCTTTTGAGTTCGAAGGGGAGGAAGGGTAGAAATGGAATTATACTCAGAGAAACATGATTGTGAGTGAGTGATCAAAGAAGCGGTGGAATCAATGGATAGTTGGTTGAGTTAGTAAGTGAACTACAACCCTCGTTTCGTAAAGATGGAAATGTGTGTTTGAACTCGAGATAGAAAATCATACTGACAAAAGTATCATATTTATTAATGCTTATGTATTTCTCTCTCTTAAAAATATATCATAATAAATATGAGCACTATTGTTAAAGAAACATTAACTCCAGACACCCAACTAACATTTACATGTTTTTTTAAGAAACATTTTTTAAACGGTTGACTCTTATATTAGGGATTGGAGGGAGTATTAATTAATGTAAAATAAAAAATCATTATGATCAAGTCAAAAATCGGCATTTTAAACTTGAATATTAACATAGAATATAAGGTGTATTCGTTTTTTTATTCATATGAAAGTCCAAAATTCTTCGACTGTTAGAGTAACTTGATATTTCCCAAATTCAAAGGTATAACTTGTCAGTTTTTAGTTTTAGAGGCATTTTCAGGAATTTCTCTCAAAAATAAATGTACAATTTTAAATTTTAATACAGATCACAACATCGATTTTGTAAATTATTCTATTAATTTGGACAGTTAATTAGTGGTAATTTATCTTTAGAAAAACTCAAAAACGAGAAGGGAGGGATTATTTAATATTGATTTTTAAATGCAGGAAGCAGCACACCGGGGAAGAAGAGCATGCACATGTACTGAGTAGTGTAATACTACTACATATGGTCGTAATATAAAAACCAAAATTTGAATGGTTTTAATCCAAAATATAAGAGTTCATCTCACATTTTCTCTTCATTTAATGAGTTTTTTCTTTTTTACCCCTAACTATTGTTATATTCTCTCTCTTAAAGGTAATATAATAAATATAAACAATATTGAAAAAGTATTAAATCCAGACACTCAACTACCTTTCACTTGTTTTTTTTAAGAAGTGTGTTTTAGACTTTTAGTGGTTAAACAATTATAATTATATTATGAATTGGATGGATGGAGTAACAATTGTTGGAATTTTTGAATCCAAACCCCTTTACTTTGGTCAAACGATGCACTGACACACAGTTTCCTAATTAATTTGTTAAGCAACTTGCTATTGGATTGCCAAATTCACGCGCATCGTTCAAATTTAGGCCCTACATGTCTTCTTCCTTTGCAGCGTGAGTTGAGTAATTTCGCAGAAGCATCCTAAGCTGCCGGCTATCTATCAATGCCTCTCCCACTACTGAACCATTTTCAACTCCCAAGTTTCTTTCCGTCCACTTTTCTTCCTTCTTCCCTGCTTCTCAAAACTTAGCTTTGGCAGAGTTGATGGGTGCAGCGTTAGCTTCTCATGACTTTCGTGAGTACTTTCGTAGTAGAAATATAGGTTTTAAAATGAGGTAAACAAAAGCTCACAACTTTTTCACAATAAATTTTTTCCGTCAATACTTAAGTTTTAGTTAAGTAGAGAAACACTCACAATTTTTTTAGAATAATTTTTTTAATTGAAAATCTAGGTTTGACACAAAAAACATAGGTTTAGTCAAAAGCTTAGCTTTTTTAAAAGCGACTCTCTAAACTTTTTTTCAACTTTTTTCTTGGAAACTATTATTCTAAAGTTATATTCAAATAGACCCATATGAATTCAATAGGTATATTCCTATTCTATTGGCAAATTAGAATAAATAATTCTAGTCCCACATTACTTGGTCCTCGGTTCAATTAAGATCCCTCTTCCAAGCATAATCGAAATTCCCCTGATTCATACTAAGTGAAGATTAAGCTCAGAGTTTCAGTTCAAAAAACAAAAGAAGATTAAGCACAGAGTAGAAAAAGTAAACAAAACAAAAAGTAAACATAAATAATTAGGTCTTTTAATTCCCCCATTCCAAAACGTCATCGTCCAGACTCCTTTCCAAGAATAACAAGAAAGAAAAGAAATATTTGAAATGGTGTAAGTTTTTTCTTTTTTTTCTTTCACTTTATATCTGCATATATCAAACAAAAGTCAAACTATTTCTAATCAAATCAAACGATCAATATTAAGAATGGAATCCCTGCTGATAAAAAAAAATATTAAGAATGGAATCCCAAAATAATGCTCTAATTTGATATTAGCCAAAATATCAAGCAAATCCCCTCCAATCTTGTGATAATGACTCCCTAAATATATCCAAAAAAATGTCAAATGTAACTAAAATTAGGAGTCATTAAAAGAATAACATTAGGAATCACTCAAAAAAAAGGAAGGAAAAAACTGTGGTGGAATGTAAAAAAAAAAAAAGAAAAATGTCGGGTAGCTTTTAATGCATGCAGTAGCTTTTTTTGGCCGGTATTGTGCCAAGGATATGAACAAATAAATTTCAAGAGATAATTTAGTACCTTTTGTTCTTTTTTTTTAATCACCGTCCGATTTAATCCGGACCAAGCTTTTAAAAGCCGGACCGAGCCGGACGGTCCGACCGGTCGGACCGTCGGCCGGTGGCTAAAACGGCCCGATCCCCTCGATCGGGCCGTTTTACTGCGCGACCCGGTTCGACCCGGAGTTGACCCGGGTCGACCGCTGTTGACCCGGGGTTGACCCGGGTTGAACCGTTTTTGACCCGCTTTTGACCCGGCCAGAAATTGACAACTGCAAAAAAAAATATATCAACAGAAAAAAAATGAACTTGATTAAAAAAATATCTTCATCCTAATTATATTAAGTTATTAAGTATTAACAATATTTATATATTTAATTTTCATTAAATTATTACGTCACCGGTTCGACCGAACGGTCCAACCGTTTCAACCGTTTCAACCATGACCCGCTCAGTTTTCCGGCTCGACGTCCGGCTCGGGTTTTAAAACCTTGATCCGGACACAAAAGGTAGGAGTGTTGTCTACATAGGTAAGGTGTCCCCTCTCCCTGGATTCGAACACGCGTTCTCATCCCTGGGTTGTAGCCCACTTACCAGCTCAACCAACTACCCACTTATTTTTGTCCTTTTCTTTTTACTATCAAATTCACCCGCATCGCTCAAAGATAGGCCCTACACGCCTATCACTTTATTGCGTCGGTAGAGTAATTTCCCAGAAGCGTCTGAAGCTCCCAAGTCCCAACGACCAAAATAAATGAAGCAAGACTTTTTGTCTGTCCATTAGTTAGATATTTTCAACTCTCAAGTTTATATCCTTCCACTTTTCTTTTTTCAGAAACAAATTGAAATTTAAAAGTGATTTTATATTTAGAGAAGAAGGTAATATATATATATATATATATATATATATATATATATATATATATATATATATATATCAAACAAAAGTCAAACTATTTCCAATCAAATTGAAAGATTAATATTATTAAGATTGGAATCCCAAATAATGCTCTAACTTTATATTTGCCAAAATATCAAGCAAATCCCAAATTATGCTCTAATTCTATATTAACCAAATAATAACATTACAAAGCACTCAACAAAAGCAAAGAAAAACTGTGGTGGAATGTAAAGAAAGAAAAAAGTCGGGTAGCTTTTTTTTATGGCCGGTATTGTGCCAAGAATATGAAAAAATAAATGCCAAGAGATACTATAATAGTACATTTTGTCCTTCTCTTATCGACAACCAATTCACATGCATCACTCAAATATAGGCCCTACGCGGATTATCACTTTATTGCGTCAATAGAGTAATTTCCTAGAAGCGTACGAAGCTCCCAACGTCCAAAATAATTGAAGCAAGACTTTTGTGCCTATCCCACTAGTTAACCATTTTCAACTCTCAAGTTTCTAACGTTCCCCTTTTCTTCTTTCTTCCTTCTTCTTTGCTTCTCAACACCTTGTGTTAGCTTTGACATGGCGACAGAGTTGGTGGCTGGAGCATTCTTGTCATCTTTTCTTCAGGTGGCATTTCAAAAATTGGCTTCTCATGACTTCCGTGACTACTTTCGTCGCAGAAAGCTCGATGAAGGCTTACTGAGAAACTTGGAAGTCACACTACTATCGGTGGACAAAGTTGTGGAAGATGCAGAGGAAATGCAATACAAAGACCATCGTGTCAAGCAGTGGCTTCACCATCTCAAAGATGAAGTATTTAATGCTCAAGACTTGCTTGATGACATTACTACTGAGACCCTACGACACAAGTTGCATGCTGAATCCCAAACTTCTCTTACTCGCAAGGTACGAGGTTACTTGACCACTTCTGTCAAGAAAAACAAATTCCACAAAGAGATAGAGACGGGAATTAGACAAGTGCTTGAAAACCTGGAGCATCTTGTGAAGCAAAATGAGGTATTAGGATTAAAGGAAAGACTACCTGGAAATCTTCAATTGAGTGTTGACCAGAATGCTTCTAAAAGGGTGTATGAAACACTCTTGATAGATGAACCTGATGTATATGGTAGAGATGCTGATAAAGAGAGCATTGTAGAAATTTTATTGTCACCAAACATGGGTGGCAATCAGTTGCCTTTAGATGTGATTTCCATCATTGGCATGGGTGGGATGGGCAAGACAACCATAGCAAGACTTGTCTATGAAGATGTGAGGTTGAAGGATCAATTTCAACATAAGGCTTGGGTGTGTGTTTCTGAATTGTTTGATGTTGAAGGGGTTACTAAAGCAATTCTTCATTCACTTAATTGTCCCACTGATGAGTTACGTGATTTTCACTCATGTCAGCTTAAACTGAAAGAGATTTTGATGGGTAAAAAATTCTTCCTTGTTCTTGATGATGTGTGGAACGAGGATCGTAACAAATGGGACGTCTTCCAAACTCCTTTGAAATATGTAGCGCCTCAAAGCAAGATCCTTGTCACAGCCCGTAATTCAACAGTAGCAAAAGTTTTGTGTTGTGACATCACATATCCATTGAAGCCATTACAAGATGGGGACTGCTGGAATTTATTTGCGAAACATGCATTTAGGAACCAACATCTTGCTGCAGATCCACGTTTTGTACAAATCGGTGGAGAAATCCTTAAGAAGTGTGGCGGATTGCCATTGGCAATAAAAACACTAGGAATTGTGTTGCATACAAGACCCACTTTTCAGGAATGGGATAAGATTTTGCAAAGTCATATTTGGCAACTTCCTGAAAATGATAGTCATATCATCTCTTCTTTAAGGTTGAGCTACCATTATCTACCTTCTAATCTAAAACGTTGTTTTGCATATTGCTCAATCTTTCCAAAAGACTATATAATAGACAAGGATGTCTTAGTTCAATTGTGGATGGCAGATGGTTTGATCTATCCTCCTCAGAAAGGCATGAGCCTTGAAGAAGTGGGTAATGAAATTTTTAATGACCTGTTATCTAGGTCTTTTTTTGAGCCATCTTCACGAAATGATTATATGTCTCATATTATTGATAGTCCCTTTATCATGCATGATCTTTTGAACGATTTAGCAAAATCCGTGGCAGGAGAGTTTTTTGTGCAGCTAGAGGTTGATCAAGCACCAGATGTGTCAACCAAGACTCGCTTCTTTTCATGCATAAGCAACAAAGGAGAAGGTATTGGAAATTTTAAAGAAGTTTTCAAGTGCGACCGATTACGCAGTTTTCTCGTCTTGAGAAAAGAACTCTTCTATCATCTTCGCAGTGACGGTGACATATTGTCTACACTTTCTCATCTCAAGTACATACGGGAATTATCTTTGAATGGTTATGAAAATATCACAATATTGACAGATGCTATAGGCAATTTAAAGCACTTACATTATTTGGATCTTTCTTACACTTCAGTCAAGAAACTGCCAAATTCAATGTGCTCGCTGATCAACTTACAAACGTTGAAACTAAGAGATTGTCTTCAATTAACTGAGTTGCCATCAAATTTCTACAAACTCATTAACTTGCGTCATCTTGACTTGGAAAGGTGTGGCTTAAAGAAGATGCCAAAACACATGGGGAAGTTAAATCAGCTGCGAACGATGAATAAATTTGTTGTGTCAAATGAAAAGGAAGGAGGATCAAATATAAAAGAATTAGGCGCGTTAAAGCATTTGACAGGGTCACTAACCATCTCAAATATGGAGTCCATAAATGATGTTGCGAACATGAGAAAGGCCAATTTGAAAGAAAAGAAATTGGTAACAGTGAAGTTGTTGTATAATAGGGAAGAGGGACAACACCAAGAGCACATATTGAAAGCACTCGAGCCAAATCACAATGTAAAACATCTCACGGTTGAAAATTACCGAGGTACCGAATTGCCAAAGTTTATTGCTGCAGGCGATTTACATGATTTAGTGTGTTTAGTTTTAGATGGTTGCTACAACTGTGTGAGCTTACCACCACTTGGACAACTACCTTCCCTCCAGAGACTTGAGATTATAAGATTTGATAGAATAAAAGTGGTAGGCGAAGAATTCTATGGGAAGGGCTCTTTAAGTGCTCCATTTCCTTGCCTTTCATATTTATGGTTTTCTTATATGAGTGCATGGGAAGAATGGGATGTATGTTATGAAGGTCGGAGTTTCCCACGCCTTGAACAACTTCGTATAATGTTTTGTGATAGATTGACAAAGTCTCTGCCTCAACATCTCCCTTGTTTAAAAACACTAGGAATTACGGATTGTGGGAATTTGGAGGCTACCCTTCCCAAGTCCTCTATTATGGAAGAGCTAGGTTTAGGAAATTGTGGGAAGATAACAGCAAAAGACATGCCCACATGGAGCTCATCACATGGATGTAGGCTTTCCAGTAGCAACCTACAACGTCTTTCAATAGCATGTTGTCCCAAACTCATTGCTAGTCGCAGGGAGTGGGGTTTGCATGAGCTGTTGTCTTTGAAAGAACTTAACATTTGGGGTGACATTGAAGAAGGCAGGGAGCCATTCCCTGAAGAGGGATTGTTGCCTACCAGCCTCCAATCTCTTTCGTTCTTGTTTTGTTCCAAAATGAAAAGAATAAACCATAGAGGTCTTGCCCATCTCCATTCTCTCACTTCCTTGTCCTTTTACGAATGCCCTATCATGAGTTTTCAACGCATGCCTCAAGATGCTCTACCTCCTTCCCTTACTCATTTGGAAATTAAATATAATTGTCCATTGCTTAAGGAGAGGTGTGAAAAGGGGAAAGGACCTGATTGGCCCCTCATTTCTCATATCCCTCACGTTTCCATGAAGTAGCCATAACAAGGTTAAGATGAATACACAAAGTTCTCTAAAAGGTATTTCCACGATCTATAATTTCCCTCTTATATATTCATAAAAGATGTTGACCTTAAATAGGATTTATATTAAATTTACCATGATTTCATAGTTATAAATAACAAACCTTTCGTTCTGTCACTCTATTAGACTTAGGTTTTCATTGCACTCAACAAGAAATCGGATTTTTACTCCTGCACAATGTTGATAAGATGACTTTATTTTTATATTTACTTAGATTTGTGTATTTTTAAGTTGTATTGTGTATTTTTCTCTCTTGTTGTTAAGTAATTTTACATGCTTTCTACAAAGTTCATTTTATATATTGGAAGAAAGGGACAAAGTGTCTATTTGTATCTTATTTTCTCTCTTTAAGCTACATCTCAACTATATCATTCCTCTCTTTGCAAGCTACAGCATTAGAAACAAAAGGGGAATTTCTGGATTCTACTTCAAAGCAAAAGATGAAGCTTCTCAATTCAAGGATTGAATACTAACGACAAAATGGTTCATACACTAAATCTGAGTTGATTTAGAGTGCTTTTATTTCACTTCATTGATCTACTGTTTACGTGCTTGGGTTTAGCAGCAAGAGTTTGTTTTCCAATGTTGTCTTTGTCTTGTGAAGTGTCATGTTAAAATAATTCGCCAAGTGCGTAGGTGAAAGTTTAATAGCATCATTCTTGAGAACCATGCTATCATCATCTTCTTTCTTTATCTGTTGATCATCACTGTCTTTTATTTTCATGCTATATATGTTGTCAACTGTTAAGGAAGGTTGTAAATTGCCTTTGAAAGAAATGATTTCGTGTGCTTCTGGTTATCGTATTATTGTACTAGTATTTCTTAACTGTAAGTTTATGGTCCCGTTGAATAAGGCAACAAAATGAAAATATGAAAAATGAAAAAAAAAATAGTTGTGCATGTTTTTGTTTCCTTCTAGATTTTTCATGTTGTTGTTGTTGTTGTTATTTCCTTCTTTTGGGTAAACTCTTCAATATTTCTAAAATACAGGTGGAAATCAATTAATTAGGCTAGGCGGTTCTTGAGGCAGATCATTTTTAACTGTCTAATGTATATTTAACTGTAAAGAATCACTTCGGTGAGTAAGGAGGAATTTTTCTAAAGCAAAATGAGATATTTTTTTTGAATTGAGAAGCACAATGAGATATTGGGACTAAGGGGAAGTGTCTTTTGCTGGTATTTAATTGGGAGTGAAAGTGAATGTATAAAACAGTTGCCCATGACATATCTGATCTGATTGATGAGTCCGATATGTATGACAGAGATGCTGATAAATACATGATTTTTATGATTTGATTTTACTGTCATACAACATGAATGGGAATTAGTTGCTTATGGATGATGTATGTTGCCATCATTGATATAGGTGGGATTGGTAATACAACAGGATGAATTTTAACATTGAGCTTGGACATGTGTTTCCCAAGTATATGGCATTGATCCAATTAGAAAAGCAATTATTTGATTACTAATGAACTGTCCAGCTGATCAATTAAACGATCTTCAGACAAACAACCCCTTCCTTTTTTGAGTAAAGGGAATATATAGTGATAGAGAAAGGAATTTACATCAGGGGTGTATCCTTTTTTAGTTTATACTAAGAGAGTATACGATACCATTAAAATTTAGCATATGTTATTACTTTCTCTTGTTCAAAATATAATACATATTTATTTAATTTGATTATATTAAAAAATTTCATTATTTCTATCCTCTCTCTTGCTTGTTCTCTTGTTCTAAATAGAAGACACATTTTTTGATAAAAAAAATTTAAGACATGTTTAATGAATTTGATTATATTAAAAATGTTAGTTATTTCCACCCTCCCTTTGTTCATTCTTAGTTTCCTTCTCTCAGCGGTATAAGAAGAATAGAGGGATCCAGTCTAAGAGGGGGAGGGGATGGAGAAAATTATAGAGATGGAGGGTATTTTTTAAAAAAACAATCACCACTCAACCCTTAAAACTTTTGTATTCTTTCAATTTTAAGACAATATAACATCCCATTTGATTTTTGACCATAAATGGAAAACACATACTTCTGACCCTAAAAGAATATATGGTACAGGATAACCCTTATAGTAAAACACAAGTGTATCTATGAAACTTAACCTTTAAAAATTTAACTCTCACATCAAGTCCTTCCTCTTTTCTCTTCATTTTATTATTTGAATTGATTTTTTTTGAAACTTGTGATGAACTTTTGTAATCAATTTTTCCCAAAATAAGCGGGTATAAGAGTTGAATGAAAATTAAATCTCACTCTCACCTTTCATGGTTTAATTTTAGAATCTTAAAATAGCAAATCTCATTACTCAAACATTATTTAACCAAGAACAAAGGAAGTAGCAGTAATTGTAATACTTGAAACTTCTTTTCTTGTTCTCTTTATCAGAAGTAACAACTTTTTTGTCATTTCCATTTCCATTTCGCTAGAGTAAAAAACATGTTACTCCATGGCTGCTCATTTTTTAGAGATTAGAGTTGAACAGAGATCAAACAAGACTAGGTTAGAATATGCTCAATGTCCAATCCAGCCTGTTTTGCCTAGATCAATGTAGAGCAAGGCATGTTCACAAGGCCAAATTATTAGTCCAACTGGCCTTAGTCAACACATTTGGATTCAGAAACGGTTCTCGTGCTTCTCCATATTGTTTAAGTAATGTTTAAGAGATCACATAAAATTAAATAGTATAACTCCGATTCTTAATCAAGTTAAATTTGGTAAATAATGGCTCATTAATTAGGAATGGTGGAAGCATAAGCAAGTAGAGAGTAAAGAAAAATGTGAAAAAAGTAAAGTTGAAACGTTACATTTGACAAATTCCCTTGTATAAGGTTTAATTCAAATCTAATATACTACCTAAGGTCTTAAATATAAGACCTAATTGACTTTTTTTTGGAGAGGTTAAGGTTGCGAAATAGGCTATTAAATCATAACATATTTGATATATTTTTAGACTATACATTAATTTATAGGTAAAATAAACTAATCTAAGGGAAAAAATTAGGTAAATCAATTTACAATTAATTTATTTTGCTTTTTATAGGATTTTCTAAACAAGTCAATTAGGTCTTATATTTAGGACCGGAGGGAGTAATATCTAATCGCATGGATATAATACAAAAATATTATGAATTTAAAGCCTCAAATGTAAGACAATAACTCAAATGTAAGACAATACAAGATTGGAACCTCAGTTGCAAGTGTATTGATGGTCGTATCTTTGACATCCCCAACAGGTGTTCAACTCTTGTACAAATGTATTAATATATTAGTAATTGTACTGGTTGGCAAAGAAGTGCTAAATGCTAATAGTGAACTGCAACTTTTATCTCTTAGCATACCAATTTCCTCAACCTCATGAGCAGCAATTTCTGATGGCACGTGAACAAATACCATCTGGCTCTTTTGTGTAGCATTCTGTTGTTATAAATAAGCATTAGCCTTGACTAAATAAGTATTGAAGGAGAGAAAGTAATGCTATTCCCATCCCCATAGTAAGCACATATCATAAGGCAAATCATTCATAATTAAATATAGCATATTGCTCTCATCTCCTTTACCCATTCAACGTCATAATAAGCCTTGGTAGGTATCCCTAGCTCCTTAGGCTGGACATTAATGATGACCAGCATAGGATTTGGGACATAGCTAGCACAAGACAAAGAGATAAGAAATTAGGAAAGCAATCTCTCAGAGTTACACAGGAAAGCAATATTACATGCCAAAATGCTTTGCTTCTTGGTTGCAATTCTGTCTATGCTTCTTCTTTCCAAGTAAATTGTCAATCTGTCCAATTTTTGGATAGTCAGTAAATGGTGTAGGAAAAATTTTAGTTGGTAAGTGAGTATTTTGTTTTGTGATTTTTTCAAATGTATGACTGATTGGAAGAAATATATAATTAAAGAGATACTGGAGAGTAGAGTACACTATTGTATGAGTTATAATGAAAGAAAACATCTCTTCTTTAAACTGATTATTTTCACTATGCTAGGTATCTGAATGGTGAATTATGCACATAAATTTTAATTTATATAACCTGGACACTACTATTGTTTTGGATCTAAATGAAAATCTAATGAAATATCTTTTGAGCTAGAGTTAGCTTTTAATTCTCTTTTAATACTAGTATATTTTCTTCAGGAAGTTTGAGCTGACATTGTTCAATTATTTTTTCGTGATGTTTTGGAGGGAAGGTTATTATCAACACCAAATGTTTCTTTATATTTGCATGTTTTTTCCTTCTGTTGTGATCTTTCTCAAAATAATTGCTTTTTCTCATTCTCTTGTATGATGAGAAACTTTATCATTCTCTTTTCAACCAAAATCTCTTTTTTTATAAGAAATTGATTTACTATTTTTTTCTCATACAAAAATGATTTCTATGAAAAATAAATTTTATTAAATTTTAACTAATATTATTATATTTTAAGATATATTTTTTATCAAAATAAAAATGGTATCAGAATTATGTAGTTATATATATTATTATATAGTATGTATGTTATCAAAGTTAGATAAGAAATTTTGCGTATCGCGCGGGTTGATACAATTAAAGGAAAGACCACATGGTAGTCTTCAATTGAGTGTTGACCAGAATGCTCCTAAAAAAGGCATGAGCCTTGAAGAAGTGGGTAATGAAATTTTTAATGACTTGTTATCTAGGTCTTTTTTTGAGGCATCCTCGAGAAATGGTTATAGTCACTTCATCATGCATGATCTTTTGAACGATTTAGCGAAATTAGTGGTGGGAGAGTTTTTTGTGCAGCTAGAGATTGATTATACAACAGATTTGTCAAATAAGATTCGCTATTTTTCATATATGAGAAACGAAAGTGTAGATCCTATAATTTTTAAAAAGTTTTCAAATGTGACCGATTACGCTGTTTCCTGTTCTTGAAATCAGATATCTTCTATTATAATTGCAGTGATGGTGACATAATGTATAGACTTTCTCGTCTCAAGTACATATGGGAATTATCTTTGAATGATCACAAAAATATGACGATATTGACAGTTGCTATAGGTAATTTAAAACACTTATTATTTGGATCTTTCTCACACTTTGTTTGAGAAACTACCAAATTCAATGTGCTCGTTGATCAACTTACAAACGTTAAAATTGTGTGGCTTAAAGAAGATGCCAAAACATATGGGATAGTTAAATCAGCTCCGAACGATGAATACATTTGTTGTGGCAAAGAAAATGCAAGAAGGTTCAAATATAAAAGAATTGAGCACCTTAAAGAACTTGACAGGCTCACTAACCATCTCAAATATGGAGTCCATAAATGATGTTGCAGACATGAGAAAGGTCAATTTGAAAGAAAAAAAATTGGTAACATTGAAGTTGTTGTATAATAAGGAAGAGGGACAACACCAAGAACACATACTGGAAGCACTCGAGCCATATCACAATGTAAAAGATCTCGCTGTTGAAAATTACGGAGGTACCTAATTGCCAAAGTTTATTGCTACGGGCGGTTTACATGATTTAGTGTCTTTAGTTTTAAATGGGTGTTACAACTGTGTGAGCTTACCACCACTTGGGCAACTACCTTTCCTCCAGAGTCTTCTGGGGACTTGGTAGAATAAAAGTGGTAGGCGAAGAATTCTATGGGAATCACTCCTTAAGAGCTCCATTCCCTTGCCTTTCATTTTTTAGTGTTTTATAAAATGAGTGCATGGGAAGAATGGGATGTATGTTATGTTATGAAGGCCGGAGTTTCCCATGCCTTGAACAACTTTATATATATTATTGTGATAGACTGACAGTCTCTGCCTCAACATCACCCTTGTTTAAAAACACTAGTAATTAGTAATTGTGGGAATTTGGAGGCTACATTTCCCAATTCCTCTGTAATGGAAGTGCTATCTTTAGCCAATTGTGGGAAGATAACAGCAAAAGAGATGCCCAAATGGAGCTCCTCACGTGGATGTACGCTTTCCAGCAGCAGCCTACAACGTCTTTCAATAGATCAATGTCCCAAACTCGTTGCTAGTGGCAGGGAGTGGGGTTTGCAAAAGTTGTTGTCTTTAGAAGAACTTGAGATTTGGCGTGACATTAAAGATGATAGGGAGGCATTAAATAAATATAATATATATTTATTTAATTTGATTAGAATAAAAAGTTTCATTATTTGTATCCTCTCTTATGCTTGTTTTCTTGTTCTAAATAGAAGACATATTTTTTGATAAAAAATTGAAGACATGTTTAATGAATTTGATTATATCAAAAATGTTAGTTATTTCCACCCTCCCTTTGTTCATTCTCAGTTTCCTTCTCTCAGCGGCATAAGAATAGAGGGATCCAATCTAAGAGGGAGGGGATGTAGAAAATTATGGAGAGAGGGTATTTTTTTTAAAAAAAAATCACTACTCAGCCCTTAAGACTTTTGTATTCTTTCAATTTTATGACATTATAACATCTCATGTGATTTTTGACCATAAATGGAAAACACATATATACTTTTCACACTAAAAGAATATATGGTGCAAGGTAATTCTTATAGTAAAACACAAGTGTATCTATGAAGCTTAACCTTTAAAAATTTAACTCTCGCTTAATAAAAAAAAATAAATTAGCTCTCACATTAAGTTCTTTCTCTTTTCTCTTGATTTTATTAGTTGAATTGATTTTTTTAAAAAGAAAATTTGGGTTGAACTTTAGTAATCGGTTATTCCCAAAATAAGTGGGTACAAGAGTAGAATGAAAATTAAATCTCACCCTCACCTTTAGTGGTTTAATTTTAGAATTTTAGAATATTATGATTGCAAATTTCATGATTCTAACATTATTTAACAAAGAATGAAGGAAGTAGCGGTAATTGTAATACCTTAAACATCTTTTTCATGTTCTCTTTATTATCGAACAACTTTTTTGTCATTTCAATTTCCTTTTCGTTTCGCTGGAGTAAAAACATGTTCCTCCATGGATGCTCATGCTTTAGAGATTAGAGTTGAACAGGGATCAAACAAGATTAGGCTAGAATATGCTCAATGTCCAATCCAGCCTGTTTAGCCTAGATCAATATAGAGCAAAGCATGTTCACAAGGCCACATGATTAGTCCAAGTGGCCTTAGTCAACACATTTGGACTCAGAAATGGTGCTCATGCTTCTCCATATTGTATAAGTAATGTTTAAGAGATCACATAAAATTAACTAATATAACTCTGATTCTTAATCTAATTAAATTAAGTTAATGACTCATTAATTAGAAACGGAGGAAGCATAAGCAAGTAGAGAGTAAAGAGAAATGTGAAAGAATTTGGCAACTAATTGCAGAGTAACCATCAGAAATAGATGAAGCTGGAAAAAAGTAAAGTTCAAACGTTACATTTGAAAAATTTCCTCATACAAGGTTTAATAAATCTAATATAAAATCTAATCGCATCAATATAATACAAAAACATTATGAATTCAAAGCCTCAAACGTAAGACAATAACTGGTTTGGATCAATTTGAAAGAAAACCCCGAAATCAGCTTCCATTGGCAGATGGGTTAGTGACTGGCTTCGCATCTTCAGCTTTCTCATGTTCCTTGTTTAGCATCTAGAAATCAAAAAGCCCAGTTAGAACACTATACATGAATGAATACACATCAATCACCCGAGATGGAAAACTCACCTTGTTATTAATCAAGTTGTGAAGTGCAATGACACTTCTGATAAGAGAAGAAAGATAGATTACCAGCATCATATCATTTGTTTTCACTGCAGAAGTCCAAATGAGCATGCATTATTGTTGCAATCACACTGGCAGATATACTATTACTAATTTACCATGAAACTAGCAATCCAAAGGCATACATCTTTGTCTTTCACTCTATCTCAATGCACTTGAGCCATAAAAAATGTCCCTCTGTTGTGTTGTAATAGAAATTCAAATAGAAAACACCTAAAAACTACAGTCAAGTTTGATCCTTCAACGTTAAGCATGTATTACCTGCAAAGGCCTTGATTAATTCTGACACGTTCAGATTAGGAAGGAGGTTGAACACATCCTGCAATTAGTCAAGTGCACAAGTGGGATATGATTATGTCATGAAGGAAGCTATCATGGATAAAAAACTTCTAAAACCAATCAGTATATAAGTAGCATGATCAACTGTGACTAAATCAGAAAGCAATTAACTGCCAAAATTTGTCCACATGGGCTGCCATTTCAAACCATAACAAGCAAGTCACATCACAGGATAAAAATGGGTATCTATAACAGTTCTTCAAATAATTTTGGACATCTACCTGCCTGTAAATCCAAGATACTCTACATGTTTCTTTTTTTATTTGGGATAGTGAAAAGAACACCAAGAAAGGTTTTGTTTTTAGAGAAAATAACTTAATTGTTGATATTGCAAATTCAAGTGATTTGCTCGTACCTGTAGATGGTAAAGTATCTCATGGTTCAATGGAAGCTTTCCATCAATAACCAGTTCAAGGTAACCCCGTATCTCTTTCAATCGAGCATCCAATCCCTTTAGTGCAGTAAGTTTACCAGAAACCTGAACAAAGTAGGTAGTTCATCAGTTCAACTTATGTACCAACCAGATAAGCTTAAAGAAACCAGAGTTTGGAGGGTATGATTGGATTGAGGAGAATTAAAGGTTCAATGGATCTAAAACAAACCTCCCCTACCCTTTACCATTTCTCATACAACATTGTCCTCAAACCAAACACACCCTAACTCTCTAGTTGCTACTGAAAAAAGAATAAATGAAAGCAAAGCTTATATGACAATAAAGAGAGAAATGCAAGATTGGAACCTCAGTTGCAAGTGTACTGATGGTTGTATCTTTGACATCCCTCAACAGGTGTTCAACTCCTGTACAAATGTATTAATATATTAGTACTTATATTGGTTAGCAAAGATGTGCTAAATGCTAATAGTGAACTGCAACTTTTATCTCTTAGCATACCAATTTCCTCAACCTCATGAGCAGCAATTTCTGATGGCACGTGAACAAATACCTTCTGGCTCTTTTGTGTAGCATTCTGTTGTTATAAATAATAATTAGCCTTTATTAAAGAAGTATTTGAAAGGAGAGAAAGTAATACTATTCCCATCCCCACAATAAGTATATCATAACGCAAATCATTCATAACTAAAGATAGCATGTTGCCCTTACCTCCTTTACTTCTTCAACATCATAATAAGCCTTCGTAGGTATCCCTAGCTCCTTAGGCTGGACATCAATGATGACCAGCACGGGATTTGAGACATAGCTAGCGCAGGATAAAGAGATAAGAAATCAGGAAAGCAATCTCTCAGAGTTACATAGGAAACAATAGTACATGCCAAAATGCTTTACAGGAAGTATTGGGACACTAGCTTTTCATAGAAACACTGAGTAACCTAATTTGCTTTCTGAGGCAAGTAGACTTAACTTATTTGGTGCAACTTTTTAAGCGAAAATCATTATGCTACACCAGCAATCCTAAACAAATAAAGGTATGTGTTCTTACTTGTGGAATAATTGGTGAATGTCAAGATCATTCTCCCTTAGCTTTGGGCCAGTACTATACCATCCCACAACATGCTCCTTGGCTAAAAATGGTCACCAAGAACACACATTATTAGTTTGAATGACATACCTCAAAAGCCAAGGACAAGAAATGTTGATTCAAAAATACCATTTATTCTCTTGAACATAGAAAACATGGACTCATGGTAATTATGGTCAAGGAACCAGATGCTTGGGTCCTTATCATCTTCCTCAAATGGCACTGAAATTACAAGATCATTAGTATTAATAAATGCTCAAGAATTACAAATTCTGAAAAAAAAAATGTACAGAAAAATCATATTATAAATTATATGCCTTTCATATAAAAGTGGCATTCAAATTACAAGTTATATGCCTTTCATGTAATCATCACTAAACAAAAAATCAACAAATCTCGATTCATATAAAAGAATAGCCAATAGCACAGTCAAATCTAAACACTCATTCATGCCCAATTTCAGAGTCCTATACTCGCAATAGTCTACCTACCCACTATCTAGGACTAACTTGCCAATATATGAGTAATCAATCACAGGCAGAATCCTATTCATCATCACAGTTACATTAAATCTTCAATCATATAAAACTTGGGGGAACAAGTACTGACTCAATGTACGATTAACCTAAATATCACAATTCCATATAAACACCAAGAAGCTCTTAAGATACCATATAAAAAATGGGGGAACAAGTAGAGGGATATGGTTGCCATAAATTATTGCTCAGAGAGTGATTCAACTAAGTCCCTGGTCAACTAAGGCATGTCCAATCCATTTTTATTTTCCAATCCCTACTCATCAATTGTGTGTTGTCACTACAATCCTTCAAGTGTTCACAACTGAAATAGAGTTTTTGCAGCTTAATAATAACAACTCATACTCACAAACCTAAACCAAGAGGGGAAAAGAAGAATTTCAAACCCAATACCAGTTTTCGATCCTACCATTAATTATAAAGTGGAAAACTATTGAATAAACGTAAAAGTAATCTACACTGGTTCTCAATATAAGTACATGAATCAATGTATAACCCTCATTATCATCCCTCCACATAAACACCTAGCAGCTTCTTTTGGTAAACAATTAGAAGAATGCCCTGATTGGGCAAACACCTAGCAGCTCCTAAGATAACATATATAACCTAAGAAAGATTAAGAGGGGTACTGATCCCATAAATATTTCTCAGATTGACTATGCATTTTTTTCCCAAATCCTAATCAATCAATCTCAGGGTACCAACACAATAGTCAAGTGTTTACAATCGGAATTGAAGTTTTTAATAATTCACAATAACAAATCATACTAACAATCCTAAACCTAACAAAAAAGACTTCAAACTGAATACTGATTTCGATCCCAGGCAATAAAAACATGAAAGCAATCAAATATGGGGGGGTCAAAATAAGTACATAAATCACTGTATTACTACCCTCATTATCACCCTTCCAGATAAACACCAAGCAGCTTTTAAGATAGTACATAAAACCTATAAAAAAAAGTAGAAGGGTACTGATCCCATATTCATTTCTAAGATGATAATTTGACAATGCATTTTCATTTTCCAAATCCTAATCAACCAATCTTATAAGGTACCAACACAGCAAGTCAAATATTCACAATTGAGATTAAATCTTTTCATGATCCACAATACCTAACAAAAAAAAAGAATACAAACCCAAACCCAATACTAATTTCAATCCCAGGGAATAAAGTCACAAACTTAATGCACAAAAACATGAAAGCAACCAAATCTAATGGTAAAAACTCAAGTGTTCACAATTGAGAACAAACAAAAAAAGATTTGAAACCCAATACAAATCTGAGGGTCAAAATAGTAATTTCACAAAAGGTAGTGAGAAGACCTGCGTAGCTGTTGCTGACGTCGACGGTGGCCTTGGAAGAGCTGCCAAGCAAGACGCCGACGACGCGCTTGCGAGTGTCTTTGGCGACGCGGTTGTAGTTATCGACGATGCTGAGAAGAACCAGAGGATGCACTATCACCTTCTCTATTGGTCTCCACGAAATCTGCTGAGACTTTATCACGTCCATCTTCAAGCTTACTCTCAGATTCTCTCAAACCTAAACCCTTCTTCTTCTTCTTCTTCTTCTTCTTTCTCTTTACTTTCTGTTGTTTGTGTAAGTAATGAGTGAATAAACAAGTTCTACCTTGCTCGCCTTTTAAATATAAAAAAATATTAGAAGGAAAAATAAATAAATACTCCTCTATTCCTAAATTTAACCAACTTTTTAATTTTTCTGAATTTTTCCCAAATAAATCTTAATGATCTTTATCTATAATAAACAAGTAATAGTAATAGTGGGAGATTGAGAATAAATATATGTCGTTAGGGTGGATCAGTAATAAAATGTGTTAATGACTAACTTAATTAATACCTTAATTTAATCAAATTAGGGAAAGCGATCTTATAAATAGGAATGGAGAAAGCATGAGAATTTTAAATCATTTTGAAATTATAATACTCCCCCCTATGTTTTTAATAGGAGTATAAAATATAAGAGTTTGTTTCACATTCTATGTTCATTTTAATGTGTTTTGTTCTAATTTACCTCTAATTCTGTTTTATATTTATTAATGTTTATGTATTTATCTCTCTTAATACGATCATAATAAATATGTGTAATATTGGAAAAAAAATATTAAATTCTGACACCCAACTAACTTTTATATGTTTTTTTAAGAAGTGTGTTTTGATAGTTGAACTCTTATATTATGCACGGAGGAGGAGAGAGTAAAAATGGTGCCTTCTTTACTTGATATATCAGATTCATGACTTGTTTTTAAAATACTGGGAAAAGAAAAGAAAGGCAAATGTATCACTTAATTATAATGTGTGTGTTGTATGTTACTTTATGAGCTCCTAATATATAATAAACTCCCTCCGGTCCTAAATATAAGACCTAATTGACTTTTTTTTTAGAGATGTTTAAGTTACAAAATATGTTATTAAATTATGACATATTTGATATATTTTTAGAATATTCATTAGTTTATAGGTTAAATACACTAGTTTAAGGGGAAAAATTATAATGAGACAACCAGAGAATTGAACCAGTAAATGTACAAGGGATTGGTTCATTTTAGCAAGAATACAGACTCAAGTTAATTATAATGAGACAACCAGAGAATTGAACCAAATCAATGAATTTTATAATATGAAAGTTGAATCAAATCTTAGTTGTTCTTTGTTTTGAGTTTTTTTTATAAAATACTATATTCTTCGGAATTTTGCTTCTCAATAATATTTTCCAATTGACCGATATAATATCTTATGTATTCTTTGCCTCCTCTGCAAGTCTTCCATAACCCCCTTTTCATGGAATAATCATCTTTAGTGAACTGCCCAAATTATTGGCATATTCAGCAAAATGGGGATTAGGGATTCCCTTTTTTAATACACTCTTCCAAAGCAGGGGTTAGGGACTCCAATACAAGAGAATTCTTTATGGTTTAATTCTTTATGCTAGCTATTTATGCTAGAATAAATGGAAGGTCGAAATCCACTCATTCAATATTACTCTTGCTTAACAAACCAAAGATAAAATCCCATTATAGTCTGAAGGAAAGTTAAACATTTTTCAATATTAGCCTTGAACCTTTTAGTATTCTACAAAACAATGACCACTATCACCCACTTAAAACTCTATATACACACATCTTACAAGAAAAAGAAGATGGCCTCTGATATCACAATAGTTTTATCATATTAACCAGCATTCAACAATATATAAAAAAAAAAACAGCATTCAATCAACTGGAGCCCTTATAACTTCGAATCACCAACATGCATTATACAAAATAGCACAAACTCATTTAAGTCTTTAACAATTGGTATAGTGATAGCAATTCTAGAAGTTTCAGCATTAAAATTTTTACCTCCATAAACTTTTGTTTCAAAAATGTCATAAACCACATAGCAAAGAGAGAACTGTGAGCTAGTAAGGGACAATATGGCACCCAGCCTGACAACGTTTTAGCCTTCAGTTATCTAGGAAACAATCCATTCAAAAACACTGTAGACAGGTCACCATTGGTGATGAAATCAACTGTTGTAACTTTTCACAGAAGGAGGAACTTAGTATCAACTAATACTTGAGTTGAAACTAAAACCCTTAATTTTTATGCCAACAATTATCTACTGGAACATAAAACCCCAAGCAGGTTGCACATAGAGGAGCTGAATCCTAGTCCTCTGATATACTTGTACCGATCAAACAATGAGTTTGAAGAACTTAATGGAGAGCGAATCCGAAGAACTCTGAGACACATTTGGCAGAAATATGGGTTAAGCTAAGATCCATACATGTGTTGACCAGCAAAGCAAACTTCCAACAATGCTTGTCTATCACCTAATTTCAGAAGGAGAAAAATGAAATGTTAAATAACCCAATAGCTTAACTTTTATAATGTAGGCACTAAACTAAAAAAGTCTAACAGAGATTCTAGACATTCAACAATATTTCTGAGAGCTATTGGTGAGTAGGACCACGAAGGCAAAACTTGTCATCCCTCCCTTCTCATGCTATTGTCAAATCTCACAGTTTAGCATATTGATTCACAAGTTCAAATAGTGGTGTGCTAAACAAGAGTGGTGGACAAAGTTACCTGTACTATGCTAAAATAGAGTAGTACGGAGTATTTGTTTTCAGCAATTAAAAGACCAGAAACGACTTCAACTTCGTGTACTATAATAAAGTTGTCTCATAAGTGATTAACAAAGTTGTACAGCGGCTATTGACGATCTAACACAATTCTCCTCCTCTATTTAAGTTAGGGAACATGCATGAAACATAGGCAATGATATAAAAAATAACCTCGGAGACAAATTAGTTTGCACATACAAAATCATCAATGACTAGTTACGTTGATAGTAGCTTATATGGAACCATACCTAAAATTGCAGTTTCCGAGGGTAATGGTGATCCTTAACCCCAAAATATATGTTATAAATTGGGATGACCACTCTAACAAACAGAAGAAAGCCCGTGTAAGACCAAATTCCAATACCCCTGGACAATTCCTTGATCACAAAACTGAAATAGCACCAGAAGAACAAGAACTCTCCCATACTTCAATGCCCTCAACATCTTCTCTGCTAACAAACAACCTGTTACCCCCACCTTCAATCTGCTTAATAATCCCTCTCTCTGCATTCTCTATTTTATCCACAAAATTTCTTCTATACGAACCCTCAACATCCCCACCAGCTATTTCTGCACCATGTTTCATCCCTTCAAATCTGGACCAAACCTCTAAATCACCCTCTCTTCCAACAAACACTTGCCTCCTATAACAATGAATCACACTACTGCTCACTCTCCTAGTGTTTACCAGGCTTGGGTTCTTTTCTTGCATATAAATCCATGGATCCTCCTTTAAATACCTCATGTCTGCTATAGCCAAATCCCCTGATTGAGAACAAAGCTTGAACAAAGCCAACCCTTCCACATCAACATCCACACATGCAAATGAATCCCCAAACCTACTACTCCTACCTGCACCAGGCTCATTTGTCTCCCACACTACCTCGCTGGACCGTGGGTCCCACAACCTAATGTAGCCAGAGTATCCAAAAGCCCCGCTTGTGACCGCACTACCGACGAGCACTCCGATCTGTGGTACCCATGTCAGCTTCCCAGGAACCTTGTGCTTTGCCTGATTACCAGATTGTCTGCCAAACTGAGACACAATCTGGAGCTTCATTTTATCCACCTCAAGTATACAATTCTCTCCATGTGGGCAGTCAAATGCGGCGAACATCGAACTCGCTGAGCCAGCAATTGCGTTAACTCGGGCCTTGAAGATACGTGGATCAGAACGATCTATCCATTGAACTGTCCCAACATTTCGCCCACCAGATAACTCATAGAAATGTAATCCAGCGTTTGATTCTGAACCTATCGCCGCAATCTCAGGACAGACTCGGCAAATTGAATCGATTTCATCAATACGAGTCCGAATGGAACATGAATGGCTGAGATTCAAATCATAACAAGAGATCTGACCACCATGAGCTATCCAAATAGATCCATCGACCTCATCAGCTGTAAAAGCGGAAGACATTCCATCAGATGCTGGTTGAATTGTTGCAGTGATCGAGGCGTCAATCCCATCCAATGGCAGGGCTGCCATGGCTGATCTAAGTTGGGCATCGATTCCATAGTAAAGGGCTTCATCTGCAAGTTCTTGCTTGGAAAAATCGCGAGCAGTGGAAGGGAGGCGATTGGTGCGCAGGAGAGAAAGGAGGACGGAGAAGATCTCGGGGTCACGATCAATGAAAATAGGGTTGATATCGCTGGAGTAACTGCAGGAGAGAGTGGCGAGAAGGGAATCTGAACCACCGGAATGAATGGAAGAAAGGGTGGTCTCAAATAGCTTGCCGCCAACGTTGAGCTTAATAAGGTTGTCCAGAGAGGTCCCCGAAGAAGATTCAGAAGTTGCGGCAGCCATTGAAAGAGCACTATGAAAAAGATCCTAAGCTTTTGTCCAGATCAAGGACTCCCACAGAATCGTGACGCTGTAAAAGAGTCCCCAAAATCAGCTTCCACTGACAGTAGGGATAGTAACTGGCTTTGCATCTTCAGCTTTCTCATGGTCCTGGTTCAGCATCTGAAAATCAAATATAGCCTAGTTAGAACATTGTACAGATATGAATATCACATCAGCCACTTAAATCTTTAAAACAATGGAAAACTCGCCATGTTAATCAACTGTGAAGTGCAATGAAGCTTCAAATCATAGAATAAAGATAAATTATTAGCATCTTGACATTCATTTTCACTACACAGGTTCAAATGAACATGCATTATTGTTGAAATCACACAAGTAGAACTGAGGTTAACAAAAAAAGTAATTGAAGGGCAATCATCTTTTCCTTTCAATCTACATGAATGCAATGCACATTGGATTTCAAGGCAAGCACAATTTCTTATATCTAAATAGGCCGGAAAGGTTTCAACAAAGTTTGTAAGAATTTAGAAACTTTGTGCAATGGCATTAGACCAGTTTTTTCAATCAAAATGATTAGACCAGTTTTTATGAGGTTCACTGTGGAAGAAATTTTCTGGCCAGGAAAACAAGGAAGGGATGTTAACTTCAAGAAGATGCACGTTCTAGTTTTCTAAACGCAAAAAAAGGTCTTGGACCAAACTTAAGTTAAGTCCTTTGAATCATTCCTATCTGATTCTTCAACAGTGGAAGAATTTTATTCTAGGACCCAACAATGCACTTTTTAACTATAAAAGCTTCCACCTGTTGTTTTGAAATGAAAAACCAGATACAAATGCCTCTAAACTACACCCAACCTAAGTTTAATCCTTCAATATCAAGCATGTATTACCTGCAAAGACCTTGATTGTTAGGTGCACAAGTAAACTCTATGAGATATGATTGTTGCATGCAGGAATCTATCATGGATAAAAAATTTCTAAGGCCAGCCATCTTATAAGTAGCACAACCAATATGACTAGATCACTAGGTAAGAACGCAATTAACCGCAAAAATTTTGTCCAGTGAGCAGCACCAATTTAAAGCCAAAACAAGCAAAGTCACATCACAGGGTAAAAATGAGTATCTATCACAATTCTTCATATATAGCTTATAAACATCTAATTGCCTATATAATGGGATTGAGGACAAAGTTAAGATCAATTTCTATAGGTTTGGATATAAAACAAACCTACCCTCCCCCTTACTTTTATATTTCTCCTTCATCACTCTCCTACTCAGTCCAAACACACCCTAATAAATATCTAGTTGCTACTGAAAAAAGAATGACTGAAAGAAAAATTAGCTCATAATTGGAACCTCAGTTACAAGTGTACTGATGATGGTATTATCTTTAACAAATAACAACATCCCTTAACAAGTGTTCCACTCCTTCACAAGATTATTGATGTTTAATAAGACTACTCATTGAGCACAATTATACAGTATAATCATGTAGCTGACCACACGTAGTGAGATAAGATTTTTTGTTGCTCTTGTACTCCATTTAATAAGGACTAATGATAACAAAGCATACTTGTAAAACTAATCCTATTAATATTCTTATCTGAGCAAGAATATTTCATACCCAATATCAGTTTTTGATCCCAGAGCTTTAAATTTGCAAACTTTTTTCATGAAAACATCAAAGCAATCAAATCTTAAAGTCAAAAAGGGAACTTTTGAACAAGGGCACTCACCTGCTTAGCTGTTACTAACATCGATTACAGACCAAAATCTCAGATTTATTCCTTCCTCGAAAGCTTCTTCTATTTCTCTGTTTCTCTGTTTGTTTACCATTCTTACATTGATTTATGGATAGTTAATTTTTTTAAGGGTGTTCTTATATTGGGGATTTTATAATTCAAAGGTATTTATATTTATTTGGTATTTTCACATAAGATTTTTTTAAGGACTCATAATTAAACACTTTAAAACTTAGAGAAAATCTCAAATAAATCTCTCTCAATACCCAACGAAAAGGACAAGTGAGAAACCTAAACTTTCAGAAGGACTTTGAAAGAATTAGCACCTACCTGTCATTTTAAAATTTTGCAAAAAGACAAAATTGTCCCCACACTAAAACACAAATTGCGGAAAGAGGGTGGGTGTTAGTGTGGGTCTAGGGTGGGGTAGTAATTTGTGTCTTAGGATGGGACAATTTTGTCTTTTCGCAAAATTTTAAAATGAAATGTTGGTGCTGGTTCCTTCATAGTCCTTTTGAAAGTTTAGGTTCCTCACTTGGGTATTGGGAGGGATTTATTTGGGATTTTCCCTAAAACCTATATACTTCCTTAGGTCCATATTATTATAAGTCACCAACTACCTATAAGTTTTGGTCCTTAATATAAGTGACTAACCGTCATATTAAATGTTTTTTCCCATTTTATCCATGAAATATCAAAATTAAAAATGTGAAACATATTATTTAATGAAAGTTGAATTTGGAAAAAATGACAAATTCAACATGAATTTTAAAACCCAAATATCATTCCCTCATATGAGAGAAATGAGCCCGTTGGTCATTTATAATAAGGTTGGGAGGAAATATACATAATTTAATGAAAAGTCACATGTATTTATATTAAGTGGTCTAATAGGACTAGGGAGTCTATTTTGTGTATCATTATTTATTATAATATATATATATATTATGAGTCAAATAAATTAGTTTATCAAAAAATTTAGACAAATCAATTTATAAATATCATACAAAAAATAGAGGAAAAGGTATCTTAACAGTTCAACATTTAAATCATTCAAAATATTTATAATTTATAATGGATCTTCAATTAAGAAGACACTACTTTTTTTTATATTGGTTGTGTGACTTTAGTTGTTATATGGTCATAAATTTTGTAATATGAAATTTTTTGGCACTTATTTTTTTTCAAAATAAAGTAATTTATTAACTTCATTATAAAGTTGCAAAATCATGCCTGAGAGTGAGATTAAGACTCTGACATTTTCTAGTGTGTAAGGACTTGATATATTATTAGAGTTGTTCCTCCTGTTCATGATTAAACAAGCTCATAAGCCAAGTTTGAAACATTGATCCTCCACCCTTTCTTATCCAAAGTATATATATCACTTGTAGAATGCCTTAAAATTAGAGAAGTTGTATCAACTATTAAGTGTCATCTATAACATTGTGGCTCTCAAAAGATTTAAATTATATATATTCACAAACTACAACCCTATTTTTCTCTATATTATGGATATGACATCATTAGTGTACAATGTGAGCCTGCAACATTGTTCATGGTAATGACAGTGTCGAATTCAACATCAATCCGTTGAGAATGTAAGAGATATGCTCATTGCCATCAATATTTTCAAAGAACAGCGAGATGATCACAAAATTATTTAATATTTTCAAGATATTCGTGCAAATAGAGCTGCCTTTATTTTGATTGCTTAGCTGACTTTTCTAGAGTAAGATCATAGAATCAGACTTGCTCAAATATAGAGATTTCTCAAGACCTACCAACTCAGGCAAAATTGATGGAGCAACCGAAGCAAGTAGCCATGAGACAAGTGCCAAATCAAGAGATTTCAACTCTTCAAACTCTTGATTAACGAGTGTGACCAACATCGATGCTGCTTCAACATTAGATGCACATGTTATTTACAAAGAAGAGAGTTATTATCATCAAGACCAACCATGATCTTCTTATTGGAATATGCTCAATGAAGTCTTCAACGATTATGAGATGCCAAGAATATAAGGATCCAAGAGATTTGAGAGAAAAGTATACATGTGGTTAGTGCATCGTTATTTCACTACAAAACTGAGAGTACATATTAATAGATCAGACTTGCTAATACATCTAATAGATAACGTGGACAATTGACAAGTGAACTAAGAGTAGTCTAAAAACTTTCCTAACTGACTTGACTAAGTCAAACACTGCCACGTTGGCTCAATACATCTAATACCTCCAACGTTGATCTAGAATCTTCAAGTGTTCTGTACCTTCTACCCCTATTAATAATGTCCCATATTAGTCCATCAGTGTCTATACCAGCTGTATTTGGAAGATTAATTTCAACGGGATGGCTATCATTTGGGGTGATGAAATCAACCTGCACTCCATTACAAGATTCAGTGTAGTTGTGGCGAAGAATAAGGACGACCAAGCAGAAAAGTAAACCAACGGGTAAGAGGTACCACTTAATTTTAAATACTTGTGCTGCAAACAGTTGTAGGAAAAAAGTGGAGAAGCCAGTTTCAAAGCCAAGCTCAAATTTCCTTGACATGGACAGAGACATCAATGCAAATGAACCATATGAGATTATGGTCAATGCATCTGATTTCCTAGTCACTAGATTGTCATGCATGATGGAAATCATACATATGACAACAAAAATGAGAGCTGCTACAAGTCCTTGAACTTTCTCTGGAACTCTTATTCTCTTGCCCCACATGATGAGATGCCACATGGTCAAACATAGCAAAACATAAAAAAGGAGACCACCAATACCCAACTTCCCAAATGACATATTATAGGTAGAGCTGAGACCAAAGCAGACCATGCCATTAATGGCTGACACAAGCCCAACAATGTTCCAAATCCTCAACCGCTTTGTAAAACTTCTCATTCTTTTCCAAAATAAAAAACAGACACACAAAACAAGATTGGATAAGCTTAGGTAATTAATAAGGATTTAAACTTAACAGAACAGCTGAGAATATTGTACTAAGATTTTTTTTACAGGCCAAATAAGCAATACCATGGTAGAAACATACTAACCTCAGTTGTGGCAAACACAAGAGGAGATCATAGATTGGAGGAAGACGGGGAATGAGATTTAGGTGGAAAGAAATCAACTTCTTGTTGACTCTGGTAGCTAATGGTTTAAAGCATAAAAGTTGTGTGGCCTAATATTTAAATGATATTTGCTTGACTAATGTTTACATGTATTGTCTCAATACTAAATTGATTATTCAGATGATTGCCATATTATTTAAAAGAAAAAGAAGAGAGGCTAGTTCTGATCTCTATGTGAATCCTTATTGGGCTGTTACCCAAATGTGGCGTGGAACAATTGGAGTTTTACCCAAAACCATACAAGTAAATACAAAGTAATAAAAAAGTTGAGATCCCACTTTATACTACTCTTATGGTTTTTTTTTTTTTTTGATAAACTGGCATTACTCACTTTTTCAACATGATCCTCTACAAATTAGTAAGCATTTTACTTTTGCTCACTTCATCTGGACATAATTAGGATTTGCTTTTTAGAACGAGATCGTTATTGAGAGAGAGGGAAAAATTCAATTACTCTCTTTTGTTATTGAGCTGTCTTTATGAGATTCTGAAACGTCAATGTCTCCTTAGAAGGAAAATAAAATAAAATTTGTTCACTAAAGGTGCAATGTTACCAAAAGACTTTTACCAAAAAAGCATTGGACACAAAAAAATGTTTCTTAATACAAGTCTTCAATGCAATTTCGCCAACAATACTGAAATGGTGAATGATTTAACATGGTAATGACATCTTGCAGCTAGAAGTAGTATTGAGCTGCTTATATAGCTTGCAATTATCTGCACACTACTTTGTCATTCCTTCACTGCTGATTTCATGTCAAGAATGGGTTTTAGGAGAAGTTCTGTATTTGTTTTTTTATTTATTCAATATTCAGCGCTATTAATAAACCACAAATCCGATTCTCGTGAATGTATGTCCACAATATGGAATCTCACTACCTCTAAGTAATTATCACGGCTGTATGTGTGCTTTATTTTAAGTAACACTATCTTCCTTGGTTTTGATTTGAGTGAGGAAACTGTAATGTATTTCAAAAACAGTGTCAATTTGTTATGATCAGTTATATGCTATTATATTCAACACCTATTATTGTCTTCTTCGGGTCATTTCTTGCATATTAAGTGGTCATTGTGTTGATGCAAACTTATCATTTGACATAGTCTAACCTAGAAAGCGACCAATTATATAAATTATTTTGCTTAACCTTTTTAGCATATTTGTATTTCCATTTGCCTGCTATACCTCTTAACAATAAAACAAAGTTGTCGCTTGTAAACACAAGTTCAGTTAGTTTGCCTGCCAAATTCCCATCTTCTACTATCTAGATAAAAACCCAACAAAAAAAGTTGAAGACCATTTATTATAATAGCAAGATATGAAAATTAAAAGAGAAAACAAAAAGACCATTTACATATTAATAATGGTAATTACATAGTGCCAGATAGTTGATCTATCAGTACCCCTCAGGGTAACTTACATGGAAATTCAGGGCCTTAATTTACATAATAAATCTTTCTGGTAGCATCTTCAAAAGTTTCATTAACCAGAGGACTAATCCTTAATCATGACCTCATCAATCTTTATTATTTCTGGACGGATATGTTTCCACTATTGAATGTGACTTTACTCTCATTCAATAGTGGAACACTGCTATCATCATTCCCATCCAATGCAGAATTATCGTGAGCGAAATATATGCTCAAAAGAATCTTGCCTGCCCAAAAATAACAGTCACATTAAATCTATGCAGTAAAGTCCCCACAACATACATGAAAGCTAAAATTCATTATTTATCAACATGTATTTGCTCTAAGCAAGCAAAATATGCTCTCACAGGTCTAAGCCGCTTAAATCACATGAAATTAATATACCAAAGTACAACATCTAACTTAACAGTTAGGCAAACAAGCAGTATTATAAGCTAGAAATGGAAACAACTATGCTTACCTCTTCACATGTAGTATTTAAATTTGTTATCTAATTCTTCAATAAAATCATAAGAGGTCGGTGAGTGTGTGTGTGTGTGTTGTTATATAGAGCATGCCACAATCCTTGCCCATGTGGCGCAACGAATACCAAGTAGTTCCAAGAGATTCCTCTTCAAGTACAAGTGAAAGTGGCACATTGATACGTCCCATGGGATCATCTATCAGTATCCTTTTTTTACTCATTACAGTGAATTGTAGCTCCTCATTGACATCATTGACCATGAAACTAAATTCTTCATCCCACTTTGGATTCAAGCTCCCCCATTTCAATGTGGTCCTTTTCCACTGCCTTCCCAACTTTATTATCACATACGGATTATCAACCCCAAGTAAACCTCACTAGTCGTAATTTCTTGGCTTCGATCACCCGAACGACAAGCTTCATTTTCCAAAGAATATAAACAAATAAGCCATAATCTCCAATCAAAATATAACCTTTGATCATCCTAATAGAGAACTAATAAGCTAAATGTAGAGAGGAAATCAACTTGCTAGCAGGGGTCACCCATAAACGTGTATCATAGACTGCTTTATAACATCTCTTGTCCTGTTCTTTCTTCAAGTATGGTGAAAGGGCAAATACGTCTAGGAAGCTTTGGGTCAAGAACAATATTGTCATGGAAGTTGTTTTTTTAGCATTGTCACTTGTTGCTTGGAAGGTTGCAACTTGCAAGTATTAAAATGGAGTAATTTTGCCTTCTAGTGTCAAAATATTAATGGTTGATGTCAAATTTTCAATGGTCAACATTAATTTTATAATGGGGTAGGGTAATAGTGCTAATTTTAAGACTTAAGGGTAAAATAGCTCCTTAGCAAAAGCTTCTGAGACAAACTTATACTTATGCCCCTACAGGTATCAATGGTCAACATTAGTACTACATTGATATTGCCTGTCTTTGGTATAATAACCACTTTATAGTTCCATTTCTTCATTGAAGTTGCTATTATGACTTACAGTAAGGGCATTAGGGAGTAGTAAATCTAACATATTTAATTCAATCAAGTAAATAAGTCTTATAATTTATGATTAGAGGGAGTAGTATAAATTATTAAAAAAATTGAATTTACTGGATTTAATAGATTGAATACCTTATTTGCTCTTCTACATGGTAATAATGGGATGTCCCCTGAAGATTCTTCCAAACCTGAGGAATCTTGGCTCTGCAAGAAAAGAAAATACGCATTGATAAAACATTAAAACGTGTTAGTTCAAGTAATAAGTTAAATTTTGAAGGAGCACAAGTCCTTTGAGAGGATCAGACCCTAGTGTTTAGTGTGATTTGTTTGATGCACACCGGTTAATATGAATATAATTATGCCATTCCGGAATGAGGTTCCCTGTAAAACCCCCAGGGATTAAAATGAATAAGACAATTTGTTACATGTTCAGTAGGGTTGTTAGTCCCTTTGAACCAGTTCAAGCAAGGGTATATCGACCATCGAGTCGTGAGTCCCTATTGAACTGAGATATTTCGGTGTGTTGTGTTTGATTTAATTGTTATTATTGATGTTTTAATATTATTATTAATGTTTTGAGTTGCGATGTTTTGAGTTGTGATGTATCTGTATATTTGTGCTGCTGTAATACATGATAATTGATAGTTACTTGAAATTAGAATAGATAATATGTTCATGCAACACAACATGTAACACACATCACTTTACACATTATTATCACACACCACCTTGCGGGCATGCACATGCACGTAGTGCAAAAATGTGCGTAAGCGAGTGGTAGTAGTTGCGATTTCTGAGTCTACCCTAATCGTTGTTATTACAGGTACTAGATCGGGGCAGGAGTGAGGGGAAGGATCTGGAGACTTAAGCATATTTCTTTCATAAAGTTTTAATAATTTGTAAATATGTTTACTTTATTTTCTATGGATTATTGTATGTCTGTGTATAATTTTAGGTTGGATAACTGTAATTATTTCTTAAATACGTTTAGGTGTCTATTGTAAATAATCGTGAAAGAATTCAATCAGTTATTATTATATTTGTTTAAATATCCATGTTAGTCAATTTTTAACTAACATGGATATGACAGATTTCATATTTCTAAGTAAACGATTCTCAACTGTGAATTTTATATTTGATTCTCAAATTATATTTACTTTAATTTATTTTATTTAAATTAGATTGAATCTTTTTCTAACCATGATAGGTTACTTGTTTTGCTGAAAATTATTTTTCTATCATGGTTAGTCTATTAACTTATATTTTACGGAAAATAGGAAAATGTTTTTCTAACTATGTTAGTCATCAATATAACATAAATTCTTTTCTAACATAGTATTGTAATTATTGTAGTTAACTAAGTTAAATTCTTTTTCTAACTATGTTAGCCTCTATTATCTTAACTTATATTCTTTTTCTAGCATAGTTAGACTTCAATTTCAAAAAAAATGTATAGCGTAAAAATGATTATATAAGTGTGATTGTTACATCCCCTCTCCCAATAAGAGCGCTTCCCGAGAATCGAACACGTGTTTTCATCCTTGCGGGGGTTGTAGCCCACTTACCAGCTCAACCAACTATCTATTGGTTGTCAATTTGTTGTTATCAAGTATACTCCCTCCGGTCCTAAATATAAGACCTAATTGACTTTTTTTCTGAAAAATCCTTAAAAAAGCAAAAATAAGTCAATTATAAATTGATTTACCTAATTTTTCCCTTAAAATAGTTTATTTTACATATAAACTAATGGATAACCTAAAAATATATCAAATATGTCATCATTCAATAACCTATTTCGCAACCTTAATCTCTCAAAAAAAAAGTCAATTAAGTCCTATATTTAGGACCGGAGGTAGGTAGTATGTTGTTATAACTTATATCCAACAACTAAAAATTGTCTTTCACTTACTAAAAGCTTTTCAATTCTTGCAGATTAAGTTGTAATTGTGTATATGCAAACTTGTCATCATTTTCCAGTAGTAATCTGGAAAGCGTATTAGTTACATGAACTTTTTTAATTCTAAACCTTGTTAGCGTAGTTATTACTAGGGGTGGGCAAAACAAACCGAAAACCGAAAACCAAACCGAACCAAATAGTTTTCGGTTTTTCGGTTTCGGTTTTGGTTTTCATTTGGTTCTCATTTCAGTTATCGGTTTCGGTTTCTTTAAAAAAATAATTAGTTAACCGAAAAATTCAATATGCTCTAAAAAAACCCAATAAATCAATATCAATACTAAAATGAATTTGGTTAAAACCAAAAAATACCCATATATTTTAGAAGAGGTATTCGTTGCTTTTTTGGCTCATTCAACATGTTCCTTTTTCCTTTTTCACCCTCTCCATATTCCAATTTTTCCTCTTATTATTTTTCTACTCATTCAATGTCTAAGATTATACTCTAAGTTTGCCTCATATGTCTTTTACTTAGTTCAATAGATAGTTCCATATTAAGAGGAAATTACTAATGTTGGACGACTTTTAACATTTTGTAGTTTTCATTTGTTCAGTCTAAACTTGTAAAGGATAAAATTTTTGCTTTGGTTGAAGCAAAAAATTACATTCTGATTATGTGCTTTTGGAGGATCTTTAGTAAACAATAAATTTGATGTTTATGTTGAGTTTGCTATCCTCTATCCAAGATTAGGACAAATTGGGTGGCTCTTTTATTTTTGTTGGTTGTTGTCCTAAAAATGCTTGCTATTTGAATGTAATTTTTGGTTTGGTTGATACTTTCAATTTTAGTTGCTCTTATTTTGTGAGAAAAAATTGTATAGATTGTGTTGAAAGTATAACTAGGTGTGGAGGAAACTTTAAATGCATGACCAATCTTAAAAAAATTCGTTTGGTCCATAAAACAAAAAAAGCCCAAAAAAGACAAAAAATAACCGAAAAATAACCATAACCGAACCGAAATTAATTCGGTTTTTCGGTTATGATTATTGGTTATTCGGTTTCGGTTTCGGTTTACGATTTGTAGACAATTAGGTTATCGATTATTTTCGGTTTCGGTTCGGTTATGAACCGAAAAACTGAATGTCCACCCCTAGTTATTATTTTCATTTACCCATACCTCTTAACAACAAAACAAAGTTGTCACTTGTAAATACACGTTAAGGTTGTCATGGAAATTAAAAGTTAATAAAACAATTTAAAGTAGCAAGTCATGTAATTTCTTTTTCTAATAAGGGTCTATTCGGATTTAGCTTCTAAAGAATATCTGGGAAATTGCTTTTTCATAACATCCCTCACGAGTAAAATAGTTTTTTTGGGAAATAACTTTTGATAAAATGAGAGTGTTTTGATAAAGTGTTAGTAGAATAGCTTTTTAAATGTCAAATTATCAAAATTCGTATGAGAGATCCGAGAGTGAAGGAAGAGTTGAAAGAGGAATGAGAAAGAGAGAAGAGAGAGATCAAACGATAGCTTGTCTTTTTTTTAGTGAAAATATGTAGCTTTTATAAAAAATAGTTTTTGGACCTCAAACCTAACTTTTATTCTCAAAATAACTTATCTAAAAAAGTTGAGTGTTTGGTTGTCTTTATTTTTATTTTTTTTTTTGTTATGCACCGCCCGGTTTAATCCGGACTCGAGGGGTAGGAGTGTTGCCCACATAGGCAAGGTTGTCCCCTCTCCCAATGAGAGCGCTTCCCGGAAATCGAACACACATTCTCATCCTTACGGGGGTTGTAGCCCACTTACCAGCTCAACCAACTACTCTTTGGTTGGTTTTCTTTATTTGAAACCTAGGTTTAGGGAGCAAAATAGCTTCTGTAAATGTATCCAAATAGGCAAAAAAGATCTGAATCAGAGAGAGCCAGATATATCTGAATCACAAAGAGGACTGGTTGATATAATATAAGTCATTGAGAAATGATTTTTCATGTGCAAATAAATTTATCAAGGATGGTAACAATGATGTCCATGAGAAGTTGAATCTAATCATTGATAATCATCATGTGGTGAAGAAGGATTGGTTTATTGATATTCAACATGTTCAAAGAGAAAACAATATGGAATAAATGCGCATTTATTTGTAATTTTCTTTGACTTGCTGAAAACTTGTCATTTCTTGCATATGAAGTACTGTATTAGTTGTCATAGTTTTGATGCAAACTTACCATCATTTGACATATAATGCAACTTAAAAGGTGTACATACCAGTTACATGAAATATCTTGCTTCTATATGATCAAAAAAAAAATATCTTGCTTCTAAACCTTTTTTGCATAGTTGTTATTTTCATTACCTATAACCCTTTATAGCAAAACAAAGTTGTCGCTTGTGAATTCAAGTTCAGATTGCTTTGCAAATTCACATTTCCTACAATCTACATATAAACCAAACCAAAAAAACTAGTAAAACCATTTATAGTAGCCAGTCATGTAAATTAAATAAAAAGACCGTTTACATATTAATAATGGTAAATACATGAAGGCATAGAGCCAGACAGTTGAACTATCAGCAACCCTTGGAGTTATTGCTTGGAAATCTCAGGGTCTTGATCTATAGACTAAATCTTTCGGATAACATTTTCTTCTGAAGTTTCATTAATTAAAGAACTGATCCTTAATCTTGATATCATCAAGCTCATCAATCTTTACTATTTTTAGATGGATTTGTTTCCACGCTTCTCTCAGACCTCAAAGGTTCTTCTTTCAATATAGGGATTCAAAAGTGGAACACTGCTATCATTATTCCGGTCCAAGGAAGAATCATTTTGAGCAAAATATATGCTTAAACGAATCTCACCTGCCCAAAAAACAATGGTCACATAAGATCCATGCAGCAAAGTCAACAGACATGAAAGCTAAACTTCATAATTATATCCTCAGAGGTCTTGGACACTTCAATCACCTACATATATGTAAATATAACAAAATCCAGCACTTCATTGTAACAAGTAGGCAAACAAGTAGAATAAGAAAGGATAAATTGAAACATTTATTCGTAGCTCTTTATATGGAGTAATTAAATTTATCTGATTCTTGAATAAAAGTATAACAGGCGTGTAAAATTCAGAGACCTAACTATGACATAGTAGCATGCATCAACATTTCTACGGTAGAAACTATAGCATACATATCAAATAATTGAATTCTATCCCAATACTTGAAGATAACAATTATGTGTGTGTTTTGATGCAAAGGAGGTATACAGTCTTGCCAAATAGAGCATACCTAACTCCTTTTTCTCGTACTTCTCTCCTTTGGGAAGCAAAGAATACCAAGCAGTTCCAAGATATTTGAGCTCCTCTTCATATACAAGTGAAAGTGGCACATCGAGATGTCCCAGAAAGACATCATTGGAATACTCTTTAAAACTCAATACTTCCAACTGTAGCTTCTCATTGAGGTCATCAACCATTAATGTAAGTTCTTCATCCCACTTGGGATTCAAGCTCTTCTTGACCACTTTGCTCTTGACCCTCTGCCTTCCCAACCGTATCGTCACGTAAGGATTACTAAACCCATCAACCTCCGTTGGTGACAAATTAACCTCAATCACCCGAACCACAAGCTTCATTTCCCAAAGATTTTAAGCAAATTAGCCATAATCTCCAATCATAATATGAACTTTGGTCATCCCAAAAGAGAACTAATAAGTTAAATGTAAAGGGGAAATAAAATTTTCAAAAAACAAAAACAAAGGATTGTGCCTGCAGGGGCCACTTGACAAAGAATAAAGACAACCAAGCAGAAAAGTAGTGCAATGGGTGAGTGAGAGTTTGAGGTTGGAATCTCTCTGGAATTCCAATTCTTTTGACTTGCTATATGTGGTACAAAATATTGAACTTAACATTATACATGAAAGAGGACCCTCATCACCCAACTTTTCAAACCATATTTTGTAGGTGGAGCTTACAGCATTAGAACCAGGCTATATATGGCTTACACACTTACCATAAACTTCCTAATTCTGGGCTGATCTATATCATGTCTCAATCTTTTCTTTTCTCGTGTTAAAATATTACTAATCAATGTCAATCTTTTTTTTGCTTAGAAAATTTTAGGAAGGGGTTTGGGCTCACAACCCAATCCAAGAGCAGGACACCTAACTCATGATCCACTGGAGCCTGTCCTTGTGGGCTCTGGGGCACGACCAGCAAGCTCATTCTGACTGTCCACACAGGTAAGTTACTCCCAGCTTCACTAAGCTATGGAGATGTCTCCCCAAGCTCCACGATGGAGACACAACAAAGTGTCACTCCCCAAGAATCGAACTCGCGACTAGGTGGACAACCCGACGCTCATTGTTCAATCCTTTCGCCACTGAACCCACGGACGATGGGTTAATCAATGTCAATCTTTAAAAGGTCAACATTAATTTTTCAATGAGGTAGGCAAAAGGGACGACACATTTTGAAATTTTCTAGGCAATCTTGTACCTAAAAAACTTTCAAGGCAAAATAGCTCTTTAGCAATAAGTTCTGAGGCAAATTTACTTTTTAACCTTTCCCTTTCTACGTATCACAAACAACCTAAAATGGAAATCAATTTGAAGACAGGCTTAAACTCAAATTTATTAGAATGAAATGATTGAATACCCTAGGTCTTCTCCTTGCCCTTGTCCATATTGATGCTGCACTTCTCCCTAAAACTTCTCCCATCCCTGAGGAATGTTGTCCCTGCAACAAAGAATATACACAAGAAAAAACACGTTAGTTAAAGTAACAAATTCAAATGCAAAAGGATTGATTTCAAAGCCTTTGGAAGAACCATTCCTAGCTTTTGGGGTGTGATTCTGCTAAAGACTTGTGCTCATTTAAAGTTGACGAAATATTTAGCTGCAAGCGAAACTCACTTTTAAGACAACCTCATTCTTGTCTTCATTGCCCACTTCTATGACAGCTTCATTTGGAGGACCAACTTCAATGGGGTGAGCTACATTTTGAGTGATGGAAGTAGACTCTATTACAAAGGATTCTGAATGATGGCGTAGAATAAAGACAACCAAGCAGAAAAGTATGGCAACAGGTGAGAGTTTAAGGTTGACTTTACAAAGTTGTTGGACAAACAATGACAGAAAAAAACTGAAGAAACCTGTCTCAAATCCAAGCTCACACTTCCTTGACATTGATAATGACATCAAAGCAAAAGAACCATACGAAATAATGCTCAGTGCATCTGATTTTCCAGGTACAACTTTGTCAAACATAACAGAAATGGAACAAATGGCAATAAAAAGTAGAGCTTTCACATGACTTTGGAACCTCTCTGCAATTTCAACTCTCTTTACACGCCATATGAGGTACAACATAGTTGAACTTAAAAGTACATAAAAAATGAGACCAACTATAATACCCAACTTCCCAAATGATATTTTGTAGGTCGTGCTTAGAGCAAAGCAAAGCAAGCCATTTATTGCTGACACACCTCCCACAAATTGCCAAATAGTGTAACGTTTTCTATGATCTCTCATTCGGTTCATTTCCTCAGGCTAAGTGCACAAAAGAGAATCAAAAATGGGAAAAAAAAAACATGTCAAATGTGTTAAGTTCCTCATAAAACAGCAAGAGAAAAGATGGCTACTTGGAAGAAGGGTTATCGGATTGATGAGCTTATTTATTAAATAATTCTTCACTTGACTTTGCTTTTTGACTTGACAAGCAAGTTGTCTTCAGTTCAAAAAACTAAAGAGAAAAAAACAAGAAAGTTGTCCGCACAAGACGCTGTTCTATGAATAAAATATGTGTGGGAGTGAAGAAACAATAGTGTGTGCAAGAGAATCACGATAACAAAACTATGGGCTAATCCCATTTTGGCGCTTATATATAATTGGGACAATTGCACCTAAGTCCCAAATAAGATACTTAATTTCAAAGTGGTCCCAAGAATTGTTAATAATAACACCTAGTAACAAGTGCAATAATTTTCATTAACAAGTGGTAACAACTCCTTGGAACCTGTTTGAAATTAAATATCTTATCTAGAATCTAGATGCAATTGTCCCAATATAATTTATTTTAGGGAGACGGTACAAAAAGTTCCATGACCTAACAATGGAGTTTTTATTTTTCGTCGAAAATGTCCACATGTAGTTATTAAGATAAGTTAAAGATGTTCATGCGTCAATTTAGATTAACCATATTTATTTTTTTGAAGTTAGGGAAAATAACAAAACGTAGCGGTGTAAGGTGCACCTTTGCCCAAATTACATAGATATTATGAACTTTTCCCTTTAATTAATTTACCCTGATTTGGATTTTGGTCACAGGTCCTTGAATTTAGTCTTATTAGAATAGTTGGTCTAGTCAAATGAAGGATCTTTTTTTTTACCATAATCAAGTGAAGGATCTGATAGATAGATGTTGGTAAGTAGATTTTCAATGGATTCATGGATGAGAAAATACCAGGGTTGACGCCCTTGTGAAGGAGGCTCTTTATCATGACTTTGGCATTCAAATATTGACAGCTGAATCCACTGCTCTATTGCTATAGGAAAGGGGCATTACTTGATTTTCTTATCTTTGTTTTCTTTGTTTTGTAGTATGGATTATTTCCTCATGTGTGGGTGTAAAATAGTTGGTCTATGTTGTATCAAAAAAAAAAAATAGTTGGTCTATGTAGATTTAAAAGATTGTGGTCACGTGTTACTAACAAAATTAAATTTGTTGATTTGGTATGGGGGGAGGATTCTCTCCCCCACTCCTCTCTTCCCTACCTTAACAAAATTTGTTGGGTCAATTTTTTTAAAAAAATTACAAAATATCAAAATCTTACTAATTTTATTTAGAACGTAATGATGTAATTTAACAAAAACAATTGACCAAAAAAATAAAAAAATTTAGATTAGAGAACACTACTAGAAAATAGGCTTTTCACGACCATAATTAACGACTGAAAAGCCAATGTTGGTCGTTGATGAAAAACGCGGTGGCATAACATGTAAATAACTGTCCAGACGGAGATCTTTCACGACTACATTTGTATATGTGGTCGTGGAAGGGTCCCCTTCCACGTCCACACATTTATATGTGTGGACGTGGAAGGGGACCACCCTTTCACGTCCACACTTATAGTGAGTGTGGACGTGGAAGGGTCCCCTTCCACGTCCACACTCACTATAAGTGTGGACGTGAAAGGGTCCTCCCCTTCCACGTCCACACATTTATATGTGTGGACGTGGAAGGGGACCCTTCCATGACCACATGTACCCAGATGTGGACGTGAAAGGTGGGCAATTTTTTTCCCACTGGCGCCAAATCCCTTTTTTATTTCCCTCCAACACTTTTTTATTTCCTGGCAATTTTTTTCCCACTGGCACTCATTCTCTTCGCCTCCCTTTCTCTCTTCTTCTCTCACATTTTTCTCTCTTCTTCTCTCTTCTACTCTCACCGCCGCCTCTCCTCCCTCTCCGCCCTATCTCTCGCCTCTCGCCTCTTGCCTCGCCCTCTCTCCTCCCCTCTCGCCTCCCCTCTCGCCACCGCCCTCTTCTCTCGCCTTCCACTCCCTTTTCGTTCGTTCCTCTTTCTCCTTCTCGTTCGTTCCACTCCCTTTTCGTTCGCCTCTGGTAAAACCATACTCTCTGAGTTTTACTCCCCTCCTCCCCCTCCCCCTCCTCCTTCCTCCTCTTCAAGATAACCATACTCTCTGTTTTTTTTTTTTACTTTTCGCAGGGCATATAACATCAACTTGTGTTTCTTTAAGTTTTTTCGCTACATCTTCAACATCAACTTCTGTTTGTTGTTTCAGCGTCAACATCCTCCCAAGTTTAAGGTGAGTTTTTTTTTATTTTTTGTTTTTTTTATTTTTCTCTCATTGTATTTTCTGTTTTTTTATTTTTTGTATTTGCTTTTTAATATAGTTTGTGCCCACTGTAAGACATTTTAAGCATTGAAATATTGTTTGACTGATTTTATAAGCTCAATGGAATTACTGATTTTATTTGGTTTTGGTAATAGATTGTTAATTGTTATTTTGATTATTGTGATTATATTTGGTTCATTTGCTGGCTTAAATATTGCTTCTATTGTTGAATATCAAATTTAGCTAGCTTTTGGTTTGTGCATTTGTGGTAAATTCTGATTTGCACTTAATTTGGTACACTGTTTGGTTGACTATTCTGGACATTTTAAGAGTGTTTTGGGCTACTCTAGTTAGCCATTAATTGTTGGAAAAAGCTTGTTTTCTTTGCTGGAAGGGGTAGTAAAAATTGCATGCAAATAGGCTCTAGTTTCTTGGAGAGGCTGTTTTTGGTTGTTGATTAGGACTGTTTTAGGTTGCCATAGATAGTCCTCTGATTGGTTCAATTGTCTTCTATTCTTTTTAATGAAGACAAGTGTATATACATATTATACACATTACTCCAATGGATCGTGCTTGGATTGATGCTTTGCGAACTAGTGAAGAATATCAAAACGGGGTGGAAGAGTTTATTGAATTTGCCAAAAGAAATGTGGCGAGTAAGAATGGAAAGTACCCGTGCCCTTGTGTGAAGTGTGTGAATGTTGATCGCAAGAGCCTTGACTCTATAAGGAATGACCTTATTTGTGAGGGGATCAATCGCCGATATAGGAAGTGGATTTGGCATGGGGAATTGGGAACTACCGTGGAACATGTAAAAGCAGCGGAGGTGGATGATAATGATGATGATGAATATGTTTGCGATGTTGGCATGGACAACATGATAAATGATATCGCAGCGGAGTCGTTTGTTGTGTCAGACGAGTACGACAAAGTGCGTGGTGATGCTGAGACACCTTTGTTTCCAGGGTGTAAGAAGTATAGCCGTCTGACCTTCATTCTAACAATACTAGAAATAAAGACGGAAAATGGGTGGGCAGACGCGGGTTTCTCGAAAATGCTCGCAGCTTTGAGCGATATGTTCCCGGATAACAATGCGGTTCCGAAGACAATGTATGAGGCCAAGAAAATGCTAAGTAAGATGGGTATGGAGTATCAGAAGATACATGCTTGTCCCAATGATTGTATTTTATATAGAAATGAATATGAAGGGTTACATGTGTGTCCAAGATGTCAGGAGCCAAGGTATAAACAGAGGAAGGGTGCTGATGATGACGACGACGACGAAGAGACAAACAAACCAAAAAAAGGTGAACCTTCGAAAGTAATGTGGTACCTTCCAATAGTTCCAAGGTTTAGACGATTGTTCGCGAATGCAACAGAAGCAGAGAATCTGAGGTGGTATTGTGATCAGAGAAATTCTGATTCTAGATATCTTCGACATCCTGCTGACTCTCCTCAATGGAAAAAGGTTGATTCAATTTTTCCAGAGTTTGCTAGTGATCCTAGAAACCTCCGTCTCGGCCTTTGTACAGATGGATTTAACCCATTTGGGAGTGTCTCTAGCAAACATAGTGCTTGGCCAGTTTTGCTTGTCATTTACAACCTTCCACCTTGGTTGTGCACGAAACGGAAATATCTTATGATGTGTATGATGATTTCGGGACCGAAACAGCCTGGGAACGATATC
Source organism: Mimosa pudica (assembly GCA_029929735.1). Taxonomy (NCBI): domain Eukaryota; kingdom Viridiplantae; phylum Streptophyta; class Magnoliopsida; order Fabales; family Fabaceae; genus Mimosa; species Mimosa pudica. The sequence continues at coordinate 1,486,298 of JAKELP010000045.1, forward strand.
GATGTTTATCTTGCTCCGTTGATCGAGGACTTGAAGATGTTGTGGAATGAAGGTGTTGATGTGTTTGATGCATACAAAAAGGAGACATTCAAGTTGCGAGCTTTGTTGTTTACCACAATCAATGACTTACCTGCATATGGCAATCTCTCAGGATATAGTGTCAAGGGACATAAGGCATGTCCAATTTGTGAGGATGACACTAATTTCGTCCAGCTCAAGTATGGAAGGAAGAATGTTTACCTCGGTCATAGGAGGTTTCTTGATCGCCACCACCCATACCGTCGACTGAGGAAGCGATTTAATGGCTTTCCTGAGCATGCATCTGCTCCAATTCCGTTAACAGGTGAAGAAGTTTATCGTCGTGTTGCTCGTGTTACTATGGAATTTGGTAAAGGAAAGAAGAAGAAGAAATGGACTAACATTTGGAAGAAGAGGTCAATCTTCTTTGATCTCCCTTATTGGCGTTGTCTTGATGTGAGGCACAGTATTGATGTGATGCATGTGGAGAAAAATCTTGCAGAAAGTATTGTCGGAACGTTGTTACACATTCAAGGAAAAACCAAAGATGGGCTCAACGCTAGAAGAGATTTAGTTGAGATGGGCATAAGACAGCGGTTACATCCGACAATTAGTGAAGATGGAAAGAAAGCATATATGGAGCCTGCTGCTCATACACTTTCCAAACTTGAGAAAACACGATTGTGTGAGTGTTTACGTGGGATGAAAGTGCCACATGGATATTCCTCTAATATTAGCAAACTTGTGTCAATGGATTATTTGAAGTTGACAGGAATGAAGTCTCATGATTACCATGTGTTAATGCAAAAAGGTTTAGTGAATTCAAATATAACCTTGCCAAGGACTACATATTTGGGGGGTCTAAAATGGGTGAGGATCCATGTTTAGCATATCCCAATATTGAACCAGAGAAATGGAATGAGTTTGTTAAATATCGGACGTCTGAAGCATTTAAGGTATATCTACTATACATGTATAGTTCATAACTTGGTTTTAATCTGTGTACCTGCATTATTAATATTTTATTATTGTGGTACATAGGAGATAAGCAAAAAACAAGCAGAGATTCGGGCTAAAAATGAGTATAATCATACCATGTCCCGTGGGGGGTATGATTGAATGACTGATTATGTGGAAGCCGAGCGGCAAAAAAAGTGGGAGGAGCAGCGGAAATCTATGGAAGCTGAGTCATCTTCCACTGTTTTAGAACCTTTACCTGACCTCCAACGCCATGAAACATGGGCAGCGGCCCGAAGGAAGAGACCAACTGGAAAATATACCAGTGACAAGGCTGAAGCGGTGGCAAACCGAATTGTAAGTGCTATATAAATTGTATTTAAACACTTACGTAGGATATTATTGTATATTAATCAATGTTTGTTCACTTTTGTAACAGAATGAACTGGAGGAGCAATCTTCTCAGGGGTCTTGGACACCGCAGGACCCCAGAATGGACATCCTAGCAACTTCGCTAGGGAGATTAGACAACCCTAGCCGAGTTGTAGGAGTTTCTGGGAGAGTTGGGGCAAAGGAATTTTTTGGGCCCAAAAAACGAGTGGTGTCTCGACCTAAAATGTCCACTGAGGAGCTTGATGCAATGGTGAATGCACAGGTGGACGAACGGATGGAAGAACGGGAGAGCCAATGGCAAATGAGGTTTGAATATCTTGCATCACAGTTAGAGGCTCTTCAAGCTTCCCAAAGAACAACTTCAACAATGAATGAGCCAAGTGCACCTGATCCTCTTGATGACTACCACGAGGAGTGCTACTTGCATCTTGACGAGCCTTGCCTACACCCTGTTGCTAAGGCTCTCAAGTACCCATATCACACCACCATTCATAACAGGTCTATCCGGGATGATCAAGTAAAAGTGACAGTCATTTCCGTGATAAAGAGCCAAGAAATGACATGTGTTCCATTTCGTACTAAAGAGGTCACAACTTTAGGGCAAGCAATGAAGGGCTTTATTGTTTGGCCTAAAAGGCTTGTGTTCGATACTGCTCAAGAAGCTCAAGAAGCTCAACCACCAATTCTTCTCCCACAGGTACTCAAATTGTCTATGAATTGACCTTTATTAACAATGTTGTTGATATATGTGTGTACTGATGATGTGTTTCTTATTTTCAGAATTTTAACGGTGAGAAGTACCCATATCTGAATCTGCTGTGGACGATGCAACCTGGATTTGAGCGTAATCTTTCAATACCTGCTGGAGTCGTCAATCCACTAGTAGAGGAGAAGATTTGGTTGCAAGGTTCTCGAGACATTAAGGAGTTCTTGATGATGGAAGAGCTTGAGCAAAGCTGGCTTGATTTGGCCGTCTGGTAAGTGTGTCATATTTTTACCAATATAGTTGAATATTGTAATGAGGCTTTAAGTTCTAATCCATTTCGCCATGTCTAATAGGTACTGTCACAGTTTATGCCAAAGAACCCCAAAGGAGAAGTTTTGCCGGTTTCTATGCCCTTCTAGACTGGCTTATAATGAAAACGCCTTGAAATTACTTAAAAAGAGTAAGAAGGATCATTTTTGGGAGATGCAATGTTACGTCGAGCTGCAGATGGGCCTTGATTGCGGCACTCTTTATTTCGCCCCCGTTTTGAATTGGTAATGAGTTATCTTTTACACAATATTAAATGTTATGTCTTAGGTTAATTAACATTTATTTTCACTTATATCTTTCAGTGGACATTGGACTCTGGCTATACTTTGCCCGAAAGAGTTCAAGATTTTTTGGTTTGACTCTTTAGAGGGATTTATTAGCAACGATCACAGAAAAGTCTTCCACAAGTAAGTTTCTCTTTTTTTTTTACTTTTATGGTTGATAATAATATATCTTTATACTATATATAACATTATTGTTATGATTTTGTCTCTTTTGAAGAGGAATATTAAAATGGCATGATGCTCAAGATACTGATTATTACACAGCTAGTCAGACTTCGATTAATGTTATAAACGTAAAGGTAAAAGCAATTTTTATATTCATTTTCATTTATATTGCTTTTAGTCATACCCGAACTACCATGATATTGCTGATATTATCTGTGATTTATCAGTGTCCAAGACAGCGGGGCGTTGTAGAGTGCGGATACTATGTCTGCAAATACATGCTGGATATTGTATATCAAGATCAAATTAAGCAAGGGAGGAAATTCCAAAAGGTATGCACGCTTCTAACATATATCTCCAAGAAAATAGTGATTTCTAATTGTAAGTGATACTTTCCTTGTCTTTTTTAATATTGTTTAATTATGTTGCAGCTTTTGGAGGGACTTTATGGACTTAGTACTGACTCGTTTAAACAAGATGAGGATATTGACTTTGTACGAAACGCACTTGCAGAATTTTTAATCACTATGTGAGGCAGAAATTGTATAGGCTTAGATTGTTGTAGCTAAATTTTGAACTTATATTACTAGTAAGGCAAAGATATAAAACTTAAATTATGCCTTTTGTATTTTGTTGTCTAAGTAAGGTAATATTTATGGGATACGTTTTTGCAATTGCTCTGGTATTCTGTATTGTGCTGTAGTATGGTATTGACAGTGGTTTGTAAATGATCTGCAAGAATGCAGATGGCTATAAAATGCATTTACAAAAAGTAAAAAAAAAAAAACACATTTCACGTCCACACATAAGGGAGTGTGGACGTGATACCCTATCACGTCCACACTTTATAAAGTGTGAACGTGGTAGCCTCTTAGGAGCACCAAATTTGGTGCCTCCTAAGAGGCTACCACGTCCATTTTTATCCAAGTGTGGACGTGATAGGTCCTATCTATCACGACCACAAACATGTGGTCGTGAAAAACACACTTTTTTACGACGCGGGATTCCACGACCACCTATTTGTGGTCGTGAAAAGCCCAATATTGTGGTCGTGAAAGACCTTATTTCCAGTAGTGGAAGGACCACTAGAGATCCTCTCAACGAAATTGCATGCAAAAAAAAAAATTTACCGGGCCCTTCAACTCTTCTCTCTTCTCATACCATCATTGCCGTCCACAAACACCACGTGGTAGTCTCCATCATCTCCTTCGTTGTTCATTGTGGTAGGGGTAGTAGGACATATCATTCATATTCCTCTGTAGTATAGTACGGAATATTTGAATTTAAAGCTTTTAGAAATTCTAAACCCAATACATGGTAATGACATCTTGTAGCTACAAGCATGTCATTGAGCTGCTTATATAGCATGCCATTATCTGCACGCTACTTTGTCATTCCTTCACTGCTGAATTCTCATGTTAAGAATGGGTTTTGTTTTGCTTTTTAATTTATTTGTAGATGTCCAGTGCTACTAACAAACAACTGATTTAATTTGCGCGAATGTAAGGGCCAAATGATAGATCCTTATTACATCTAAATAAATCACGGCTGCACATGAAGTAACAATTTTTCCTTAATGTACTTCATAAATTAGTACATCTAATATAATTGTTGTGTATTGTAGAGTAACAAACTTGCACAATCTTTCTTGGCAACAACAAACTATTACAATCATGGTAAACCACTTGTCATGTTTTATCATCCCTCATTTGAAGTTGATTAATAATAAGCATTTAACAGTAAAATTTGATTCTCAATTTATTGATTAAAAAATTGGCATGGGTGAGGTCGTTTGAACGTGTCTAAAGAAGGCTAATAGATGCTTCAGTGAAAAGATTGGACTAAACAATTTGAAATTCAATTAAAAGAGGAATAGGGAGAGGAATAGGGAGAACAAGGCGAATACATATAACAAAATCTACTAGTAAATAATATACACAAAGAGTTGGTGAATATAGAGCATAATGGCGTCATATGATCTATTTAACTGACCCCACTTAGAGAGATAAGACTTCAATCTGTTGTTATTGTACTTTATAAATTAGTAGGGGTACACAAATGACGGACAGGATTGAGCCAACTCTATGCCTTGTTCCTGTCCTAAATAATTGTCGGGCTGCAATTTTTTGCTTGAGGCCCGAACATGTCCTATTTGACCTGACACTGAGATCGGGTCGGGCATGACCACAGGACCACATGACGGATTATGTTTGTCACAAAGTTTTTTTACAGTAAAATAAAAAATTTTACTTTTCAACTACCGCATTTAGGGTCCGTTTGGTTGCACATTGAAAGTGATAAGGAATTGGAAAGTAAGGAAAGTGGGGGGTATTTTGGTCATTTAAATATATCCTGAGACCCACAAACTTTCTCTCCCCATCTCACACTTTTTTTGGGCCCACAAACTTTACTTTCATCATTCCCTATACTTTCCATTTTCACCCTTTCACTTTCTAATTCTTCACTTTACATTCCTACAACCAAACAGGCTCTAAATGTTTTTCCCACTTTATTTGTTATTAATGGAGATTCAGAATTGAAAATGTGAAACACATTATTTAATGAAGCGTAAAGTTGGTGAAAGTAACAAATTTAACATGAACTTTGAGAGTCAACTATCATTCCTCAGTATGTGAGAAATAGATAGTTGGTTATTTATACTCCCTCCGGTCCTAAATATAAGACCTAATTTACTGTTTTGAAAAATCCTAAAAGAGCAAAATATAAGTCAATTATAAATTGATTTACCTATTTTTCCCCCTTAAACTAGTTTATTTAACCTATAAATTAATGAATAATCTAAAAATATATTAAATATGTCATAATTTAATAACATAATTTGTAACCTTAATATCTCTAAAAAAAGTCAATTAGTTCCTATATTTAGGATTGAAGGAGGGAGTATTAAATAGCCGACGGAGTAGTTAGTAAAACATTGACCCGAATGAATGAATGAATGAAACACATCATCAGTTGACAATTTGTAACTCAAGTGACTGAGGAAGCAAGTATGTTCTTGTCCTCATCATTACTCCCCCACTCACGCACCATATTTTTCATTACTGAAGACATTTTTTCTAATGACAAAGCAGACTTTAATCTAGAGATGAGTCAACAAGAAAAGTCAAGAGATGACTTGTTGAAGAAATAAACTCTTCAATCCTAAAATCCTTCTTCCAAGTTGCCATCATTTCTGGGAATGGACGAAAAGAGCAAGTTATTGAGGCTGAAATCTCTCACTCTGATCATCATTTTTTCATTTGGCCTGTAACAGAAATCTAAGTAGAATATAAGCTATATCCTCTACTTTTGAAATATCATTACTTTCTTTTGTGAGAAGTTGATCTTCTTTTCCTATTTTTGATTCTTTATCATGCTTTAGCTGAGATTAGTCTGTGGAAAAGAACAGAATGAGACATATTAGAAATAAGTGTACTATTTGGGAATTTGTTGGAGGTATGTCAGCTATAAATGGTCTAATATGCTTTGCTCTAAGCTCCACTTACAAAATATCATTTGGAAAGTTGGGAATCATAGGGGGTCTCCTTTTTTATGTCCTGTTAAGTTCAACTATGTTGTACCTCATATGGCAGGTCAAGAGAGTTGAAGTTGCACATAGATTTCAAGGTCATGTGAAAGCTCTAATATTTATTGTCATTTGTTTCATATCCATCATGTTTGACAAACTTGTGCCTGGAAAATCAGATGCACTAAGCATTATTTCGTATGGTTCATTTGCTTTGATGTCACTTTCATTGTCAAGGAAGTTTGAGCTTGGATTTGAAACTGGGTTCTTTAGTTTTTTCCTGTCTATGTTTGTCCAACAACTTTGTAAAATCAATTTGAAACTCTCACCTGTTGCCATACTTTTCTGCTTGGTTGTCTTTATTCTACGCCATCACTCAGAATCCTTTGTAGTAGAGTCTGCTTCCATCACTCCAAATGTTGCTCACCACATTGAAGTTGGTCCTCCAAATGAAGCTGTCATAGAAATTGGCAATGAAGACATGAAAGAGGTTGTCTTAAAAGTGAGTTTTGCAGTTAAATATTTGATCAATTTTTAATGAGCACAAGTCCTTAGCAGAATCACACCGTAAAAGCTAGGGATGGTTCTCTCAAAGGCTTTGTAATCCATTTACAATTGAATTTGTTACTTTAACTGACATGTGTTTTTTCCTTGTGTATATTCTTTGTTGCAGGGCCATTATTCCTCAGGGATGGAAGAAGTTTTAGGGGAAAGTGCAGCATCACAATGGACAAGGGCAAGGAGAAGAGCTAGGGTATTCAATCTTTTATTCAAACTAATAGTTATTAGTTCTCTTTTGTGATGATCAAGTGATTGGAGATTATGGCTTATTTGCTTAAAATCTTTGGAAAATGAAGCTTGTGGTTCGGGTGATTGAGGCTAGGAACTTGACACCAACGGATGTTAATGGGTTTAGTGATCCATACGTGAGGATACGGTTGGGAAGGCAGAAGGTCAAGACCAGAGTGGTCAAGAAGAGCTTGAATCCCAAGTGGGATGAAGAATTTAATTTCATGGTTGATGACCTCAATGAGAAGCTGCAGTTTCTTGTACTGAGTGCAGACAAGCATTCCAGCGATGACTTTCTAGGACATCTCCATGTGCCACTTTCACTTGTATATGAAGAGGAGCTCAAATCTCTTGGAACTGCTTGGTATTCTTTGCTTCCTAAAGGAAAGAAGTACAAGAAAAAGGAGTGTGGTATGCTCCATATGGCAAGATTGTATACCTCTTATGCATCAAAACACACACACACCCACAATTTTCATTTTTAACTATTGAGATAGAATTCAATTATTCTTATATGTATGCTTTAGTTTCTACTGTAGAAACGTCGATGCATGCTTACCATTTCATAGTTAGGTCTCAGAATTTTACATGCCTCTTATACTTTTATTCAAGAATCAGATAACAAATTTAATTACTCCATATGAAGAGCTAGGCATAAATGTCTCTATTTCTCCTTTCTAATTCTACTTGTTTGCCTACTTATTACAATGAAGTGCTGGATTTTGTTATATTTATATATATGTAATTTAAGTGTCCAAGACCTGTGATGAGAATATAATTTTCTCCCTAATAGCAAGCACATGATGATGAATTTTGAAGTTTAGCTTTGATGTCTGTTGACTTTGCTGCATGGATCTTATGTGACCATTGTTTCTTGGGCAGGTGAGATTCGTTTAAGCATATATTTTGCTCAAAATGATTCTTCCTTGGATTGGAGTAATGATAGCAGTGTTCCACTTTTGAATGCCATTAATGAATGAAGTATCTTCGAGATCTAAGAGAAGTGTGGAAACATATCCATCTGTAAAGATTGATGAGCTGGATGAGTTCAAGATTAAGGATCAGTCCTTTAAATAATGAAACTTCTGAAAATGCTATCAGAAAGATTTAGTCTATAGATCAAGGCCCTGAGATTTCCTAGCAATAACCTCAAGGGTTGCTGATAGTTCAACTATCTGGCTCTATGTCTCCTTGTAATTACCATTAGTAATATGTAAACGGTCTTTTTTTTTTAATTTACATGACTTGCTACTATAAATGGTTCTGCTAGCTTTTTTTGGCTTGGTTTCTATGTAGATTGTAGGAAATGTGAATTTGCAAAGCAATTTGAACTTGAATTCACAAGTGACAACTTTGTTTTGCTATTAAGGGTTATAGGTAAATGAAAATAAGAACTATGCGAAAAAGGTTTAGAAGCAAGATATTTCATGTAACAGATACACTTCATATGCAAGAAATGACAAGTTTTCAGCAAGTCAAAGACAACAACTATAGTTGTTGGATATAATAACATATCACTGATCACTAAAAAATGACACCATTTTATAAAATACATTACAGTTTTATTACTCAAATTAAACCAAGGGAAAAAGTGTTACTTAAAATAAAAGCGCTTCAGTTCCAAAAATTCATTCTGCCATGCATGTGAATTCATGGCCTCTAATTTACAACAATGGAAGTCATTAACTCATTAATCCTGATTAGCACCCATCCAAATAAAAACACCTATATGTAATGGTTTGGTGTAGGGCCTCCCATTGATGAAACTCCTAAGACCAAGCCTACTCCAACTGGCCCCAAGAGAGGTGCTAAGGTTAGATACTTTGTCTCACTTACATTGCTGTTCTTATTGATTAGACTGTTAAATTAATTTACTTAAGTAACCTCTATGGTAGGAGAGAGGAGTTAAGGTAGATGATTAATGGGTTTTAGGGAAAAAAACATGTGATGTAATGTTAACTAATTTGACTAACTTCCTTGATCTAATTAAATTACTTATCAAGAGGGATTTGAATATAATCTGCCACTTCTGTGCCCAGCCAATGCGATTTGATAGACCAGTTTATATAGGCAAGATGTTATTTTGTAGTTGTGATATGCTCACTTACAATGCAAGTGTGAGAGGCATGGACTTAGGAAAACATACACAGGGCTGATGTGGAATCTATATAATACACAGAATTGAAAATGAAATGTTTTTATGTTTAGTAAATGTATGGTAGGGCCTTGTATTCGAAGTAGGAAATATTTGAAATCAATGTATGGAGCTACCTGATTGGGAGAAATGTACTATTTAATCTATACGCTCACATTATGCTGAGTAGAAGTAGTTTATATTATGGCTAAAATACAGTTTCGATCACACCAATTGTTTTGAAGAAAACATAATTTGATATAAAAATGTTTGTTTCAGTTTAACTCAAGTCAATTAAATTGTTTAGAAAAAAAAGTTGATTGAATTGAGATAAGCTGAGAATTGAACGAAAACAATGGATTTTTGTATTACTTATTCCAATTATCATTATGAGATCAAATTGACTTTTTTTTAAACAAAAAAATCATGAAACAAAATATATATTCTTAAATTTCAACACATGCTTCATAAATTAATTTCAACACAATATATAAATTTATAAGTAAAATAAATTAATTTTTTGAAGATGATTGTAGGCTTTATGTTGAGATCATGGACTCCAATGGAATCACAACAAAGTTCCCAAAATCTGAAAATCAGCTAACAGCAGAGATAGTAACGAGCTTTGCATCTTCAGCTTCCACATTTTCCATGTTCAACATCTGGAATAATGATCATTATAAACTAATGGATAATCTAAAAATGTATTAAATATGTCATCATTTAATAACCTATCTCGCAACTTTAATCTGTCCAAAAAAAAGTCAATTAGGTCCTATATTTAGGAACGAATGTAGTATTATATTTATATCACAAGCAAAACAAAAGAAAAAGCATGTTCGTACCACAAATATAAGCATGTTTATTGACTTCTATAAAACACAAACACCAAGTTCTAAGCTCTTAACAATACATTATTATGGAAGCCAGTATAAATTCAGAACACAAAAGAAAAATACCCAATCTACACGTATTTTTACAAACGCACTTCTCTTGTCCCTATCTTCAAATAAACTTAATTAATCTGCTTGATCAACCTCTCTAACCTTCTTATTCTCCTCCTTCTCCATCTTCTTCTTCAAAGGAACCATACCATCTGTTCCAGCAAGCATAGCATACTTATCTTTCCTAGTCAAACTTGTACACTCAAACCTAAGTGTCCCTGCAAGAACTGTCTGAATATAATTGGCAACTTCAATTCTAGACTTTCCTCCCTTACATGTCAGCTCAAGTGGAAGCTGGTTCAGAAATGTGATCTCAAATCTAGGCAAAGGGTTCATTAACACAAAATAAGGATCCAAAATCTTGTGCCCACGAACAGATGTCCCATTAAACATACTTTGTTTCGTGTTAATAGCCACAGGAACAATCCTATCAGTCAATTCAGCAAAAAGAGCACTAAACCTTAGCAAAAATGGTTCCCTACATGTGGTTCCTTCAGGGAAAATCACCAAGTCACCTTCTTGAAGCAAATTTTTTATATTATCTGCATCTTTTTCTCTTTCTCTAGACAAAGCAACGGTTTTGATTGGAGAAGTTATTTCACTGAACTTGCTTATACTGTATGTGACACAACTCACTTTTCTCTTGAGAGCAATTGCAAGAATTATAGGATCAATGACCGTACGGTGGTTGCACACAAAAAGGACACCATTTTGGCCTGTCTTTGGGGCAGGAGGTGGGGTACCCTTAACAAAGATTCTGATGCCAAGAAGTTTTGTGTTGTACCAAACTATTTTTTCAGGTAATGGAATGTTGAGGTATACCCTTAAGATGGAGAGTATGATACCAATAGGGTACCATAGGAAGATCAATAGTGCCACAAGAGGGGTTGGCCTTTGAGATAAACGACCATCGTGGAAGATAATAGGACTTAGAAGCTTGTTTCTTGGTAGTGGCTCGCACTTTGTTCTTGGCACTCTATATCCTTCCTGCATTTATAAGAAAAAATTCATATACCAGTTATATATTATTATATACATATTTACATGTAATATAAGGTACAATACTCTTATTGGCCAAAACAAAATAAAGTACAATACTCGGTATAGGCTTGTTGTGTTAGTGTTTGAAAAGTATGTTTATGCATGTAAGGTGGAACAGAACTATTCTCATACTTACCTCGTACACTGTATGTCAATCTAGACAAACTTTTAGTCACACACACATATATGGTCCTATTTATAATTGTTTTAGGTGTGTTCTACATTGGTTAAGGAAAAAAATATTTAAATTTTATCATCATTTCTTTTAATTTGAAGTTTGACAAAATTTTAATTTCATCTCTACTTAATGTATATTATACTACTCCGGTCCTTTTTATAAGTTTATTTTGTGAAAAATATTTTGGACTTATTATATGTCAACCTTATTATGAGCAATTAATGTGTGAGTATTATAATTTTGCCTTTGTAGAGGTGATGAAACACGATATGGTAATATGGACTTATAAAAAGGAACAAAGTAGTACTCCATATTTGGTCCACAATAACTTTTTTGTCCTTTTGCTTTTTAGAGGTACGAAAAAGTCAAAATTTGTATTAAGGTTGGATATTAAAAATTTGTATTCATTTTTGATATTTTATCAAAAAAGGAAAAATAATGTTTCAAAATGTTCGGTGCAATTTTGAAAAAAAAAATCTTGGGAAAAATAACTTATAGGTTGAAACATCAAGGGTGAATTTATACCTTAACCCTAAGTCCACTATTTTTCCTTGATTTGTGTAGTAAAATAATTGACTACATGATCATATTATACATTATTGATTATACCTTATGACTAAAGTCCACACAAAAATAATTAATGAATACTAAATTTTACATTTATGTTAAAGTTTTAATTAAGTATGAGACTAATAATATTAAAGACAAGTAGGATAAACTTAAAAGAGTTCCTTCTCCCTCCCAATAAATACGACCAACATAACTCCCTCTGTCCTTAATTATATGAGACACAAATTTAAATGATTTTTTCCCTTATTATAAGAGTTTATATAGGGTTGTCAAACATTTAATTACTTCTTTCCCATTTTGTAACTAATTATTTTTAACATTTCATGTTAATCATTCATCTGTTTATTACTCTAAATCTCTCTTAAATATATACCTCATCATAAATTAGAGCATAAACTTATGAGAAACTTTTATTTCAAACATATATATATATATATATATATATATATATCAACTACTTTCTAAATATATATGTGTAATTTTAAGCCCTTATAATATGGGATAAAAGTTGATGGTAAAATTATAAGAGCGAGCTTGTATTTATAAGAGCTTAGATTTCTATGCCCTTATAATATGGGATAAAAGGAGTTTGTATTTGTAATGAAAGTTATAAATTTTTTTTTGGAGAATTACAACTAGGCTCCAAAGAAGAGAATTAACCACAATCAGGATATAAAAATAATCATTGAATTACATTGAAATTCTCATGAATTTAAATTTGGATGATATTAAATCACATGTGTTTAGAGTTATCAACGTTCTTAAATGAGTTGTTCCTGATAACTCTTTAAACACTTAGTAATTATTAACAGCTCAAAGAGTTGCACTGTGACACAATAAATTTGTATTTAATATTACTCAAGTTTCTAAAATTTTTAATGTAATTTAATTATGTTTGGAATCTGATTGTGATTACTTTACCTAGGACCTAATTGTAATTCCCTCTCTTTTTTTTCCATCTCCTTTCATTGCAGATTTGCAGTCAACAAAATATTGAGAGGGTATACGATTAGAGAAATTGCTTTTCGAATGCTACTGATTGAGATGACAAGTGTCGGCGGTATATAGGTTCTTTTTTTTTGGACAAAGGTATATAGGTTCGTGATATATAGTAAAAGGTTAAATGTGGTCCTCATGTGAAGGCTAGACTGCTAGTGTTCTAGTAATAATTTTGAAGACCAGCCCAGAGGATTGAGACACTAAAAAAAGGCTTAAACATCTTCTGGTCCACAACGGTGTTTTAAACTCTCATACTAAATATTACTAAATATTCTAAATAAATTTGGTTTAAAACAAGTGTAAATATATACTATTAGTTTAATCATTTAATGCATAGAACATAAATTATTGATTTTGAAAATAAAAATACAACAACAACACAACGTTATCCCAACTAGGTGGAGAATTTTAAAAATAAAAATATTTTTAATTTAATTCTTTTTAAACGGAAATTTAAAGTAATTTTTCAAATTTGGTTTGGGCAATACAATCAATGCATCCATTAATTATTATTGGAAATGTTTACCAAACCGAGATCAAAGAATTGTGGCAAGTACTATTCTTATGCACTTGAGAAAAATATAATTAGATGTCATTGTCATTCATTGCCCAACTACTGTTTGTCGCACTCAAACGTATTATACAGAACATGGAGGGGCCATTTGAGTGTATGGGAGTAGTAAATAGTACCCTCGATGAACCGATAGAAGCATCTATTAAGGAACATGGCAAAATGTTAAATCATTATATCTGTAAAAGGACTTAGCTCTCTCTAGGTCGACATAATTTATAGGTGGACAGCAAAAATGTGAGGCTATGACATGAACAATGTCATCGATCCTATAATGTTTTGAGATACTCCTATATCCTCTATATGACATAAAGTTGAAAAATGAACTTATTAAATTTTAAGATAGATTTAACTTGGTTTAATGTTTCATTCGTTCTACTAACAAATCAAATGTTCTAAATACTCCCTCCGGTCCCTAATGTAAGAGCTAGCCGTAAAAAAAACGCTTCTTAAGAAAACATGTGAATGTTAGTTAGATGTCTGGGGTTAATGCTTCTTTTCCAAAATTGCCCATATTTATTATGGTACTTTTTAAGAGAGAGAAATACATAACCATTAATAAATATGAAAGAGAATTAGGGGTAAAGTAGGAAAAATGCACTATATGAGGAGAGAATGTGGAGTGAGCTCTTACATTAGGGACCAAAACCATTCAAATTTTGGGCTCTTACATTAGGGACCGGAGGGAGTAACATATATATTAAATAATACTATAATATTATATATTTTTTTATACTTATACTCATCACGACATTAATACTTCTATTGATGGATCGATGCATGGAGACAGCTACGTACACGTGATGAAGAATACGAATCATGGAGAGAAGTATTATTGACATGGAGTCATCACCTCTTGACGAATATCCGAATTGTTTTACAAATCAATTTAAACAAAGGTAAAACTTCAAAATTTATCAGATCCATCTAAAATAATTCTGAAGTTCTCATCTTCACCTTTATTACGTTAGACCCATGCATCGATATCTTTTAACGATTGGAAGAGCTAAATTTTGAAAATATACAAGCCAAGCTAAGCCAACATTAAATAAGGAAAAAAAGACAAAAATGTCATAAATATCATGCATAATAGTGCCTCCAATCCTTAATACTCCATTCGGTCCTAAATATAAGACCTAATTGACTTTTTTGAAAAATCCTAAAGAAAGCAAAATAAGTTAATTATAAATTGATTTACCTAATTTTTTCCCTTAAACTAGTTTATTTTACTTATAAACTAATGGATAATCTAAAAATATATCAAATATGTCATGATTTAATAGACTATTTTGCAACCTTAACCTCTCCAAAAAAAAGTCATTTACTTCCTATATTTAGGACCGGAGGTAGTATAAGATTTATCTTAATTTATAATTAATGAAAATTGAAATTATGCACTTAAAAAAATCTCTTGTTTAAAAACTATGGAGAGCAAAGGGAGGTAGTGAATTACTTGTTAAAGAACCAGTTTTCTACTCATGGAACTCATGGAAAAATATGGGTAAAAAAATTAAACATATGAAAATTTAAATGTGTGTGTGTGTTCACCTCTCCAGACTTATTTATTTATAAGCTCCGAAACAAGTTAGAAGTTACCCATATATTTTCTATTTTTGTCAAAGTGAGCCATTGTCAAAATAAGAGATGTTTATAAAGTTAAACTCATGTCACATGATGAGTGTTAACCAACATAAAAAGCCATGGTTAATAAAAAGGACACGTAGAGATTAACCAACCTTGCAAATTGACATGAAATGGTAATCAGATTCACTATCTCCAACGCCAATATCTGGCACTTCACGTCCGAATTCCTCCACAACAGCTTTTTTCTTATGCTCACCAACCATAACACCCGCTTCATTAACAAACCCTGTCAATGTCCTCCCTGATTTGGTCACTCCAAGTTCAGTCCCAATAACCTTATCAACCTCAAGAAATGTCTTAGCAAATGGCTCCACCATCAACCTTGGACTAGCCGTCAATATGTATCTCTTCCCAAATGAGTTGAACACCTTCCATGTCTCCGGGTGGACATCTTCAGCATAGAACTTTGGTAACACAGACCTTGACACTATCTCAACGTCTCTGGCCTTAAGTCCAGCGAAGGTAATAAAGATTAAGGTTTTGATAGCGATGGTTTCGGAGACGAATAAATAAGTGAAGTATACAAAGGGAACTGAAACAAGAAGGAGAAGTCCACGGATAAAGCTTCCGGCTTCAATGGCAACAAGCATGTAGTAAGGGAAAGCGTTACGTGACACAAGAAGTGTGCCATCTAGGTCTGAAACTATGGTTTGGTTTGGTTTTTCATTGGTGGTACAGTTTGAGATGGTTTGGAAACGATGAAAAGCTTCTTCCATGGCAAGTATGACGTAATGAGGTGTAAGAATCGAAGAAGATGTTGCAGAGTGTAATATAATTGTGAGAGTGAGAAGAGAGAGGATGGGTGATTTTAAAAAGAGAGGAAAGATGTGATTGTGATTTTGTTGTTGTTTAACGTAATGAGTAAATCTTGCAATAGTTATTGGTTAGCATAAACTGAATAAGGATATTAAATTAAAGTTGCGCTAATATATGTTTTGTGGTCCAAAAGATAACCTTTCCAACATGACACTGAAAACTTAGATAGGAATTGATTGAAAATACAGATTATATAGTATACTTTTTCTAGTATAATTAAGTATCGGTTTTATCACTTTATGTATATGCTCTATGTATCCTTCGATCTTATCGAGTTTGTAAGATATTTAATTTCTAGTGAGAAATTAAGGAAAAACAGACATTCATTCACTCACTCCAATCAATTCATTCACTCACTGGGAGAAATTAAATAATACTCCTATATAATTTTTTTGACCATTCATTCACTCCAATCAATTCATTAAGGAAAAACAGACATTTTAAAAATATATTTGTTAAAAATTTATATATTATTAGCAATTTAACTTATATATTATTAAAGCATATTTAGTATGGAAAATATTGGGGGAGGAAAGTCTTTCTTGCATCTTGGCGAATGAATAAGGATATCCGCATAGTGGGTTTTGATTTTATGCTCATCTCATCACCCTTCTCATCATCACAAATACACATAAATAAATAAGCAAATGGTGGGCTTCACTAGGAGAGAGGTTATGGGACCCACCATGTGCTTATATTTTTGTGTGTATTTGTGGTGATGAGAAGGTGAGTGATAAGCATGGTATCACAACCCGAAAATAGTCTATTCATGGAATAGAGGTCTCATCTTTAAAGACAAAGTTATGAAATAATACAATTTCTTTCTTTCTTTAGTTGCCATCAGAATGATCCAAGTTCCCAAAACATTAAAGATCTCTTCAAGAAATTTAAGTTGACCGCTAATAAACAAGGTTAGTATTCTTCTATATTTCGAAATAATTGTTCGTTAACAAAGTATACAAAATGATTAATTAAGGATGTGATGTTCCATAGTATACAAAATGTTCTTACAAATTACATCAACTCATTTATTATATCATATCTATAATTTTCTTATAAAAGTTTAAATTAGAAAATTGATAATTTATCAAATTAAAATATTCAATCAGAAACTGATATTCTAAAATGAAAAACCCATAAGTGACACGATTTTCAAAATAAAAAGAATAATAACAGGCACTAAACTTTGCAAAAAAAAAAACAACTGTAAAATGGTCCTTAGCATAAAATTATTGCTCATACGAATTGAATTAAATTGAAACAGTTGAGGGGATAGTGCTATTAATTCATTAGATATCTGAGACCACAAGTACGTACTTGATGCAAGAAATATTAAATGATGACATAATCGAAGAAATGTGACTAAAAGGGATCCAGCTTAACTAGATCATTCGCGTTCGAATGGTAAGAGGAACTATAGTGTATATTTATGTCCTGTACTCTTATCCCTCTATCCCTTATCATAATTAAGAGTCAAGAAGGTAAAATTAGACTGACGAAGGAGATGGTTGAGAGAGATATATTTCTTTATTAATTATTTATGATTGAGTATATAAGAGAGAAATGTGATAATTTGTTATCAATGAGTATAAAATATCATAACGTGAATAGAGAGAATAATGATAAGTAAAGTGAGAGAAAATTAATTAAATATTTTGACAAATTTAGTTAGACTTTTATAAAAAAAAGATAAAATAACTGTTCAAATCTTTAGAATTATACATAGGGACGGAGGGAGTACTTCCATTAAAAAAAACATGAAGGCTAGCTTGACTGAATGTCAAACTCATGTCGTGTGTCTAAGGTGAGGTTAAAAGTTCGAATCAATTTCTCTACATAGAAGTAAGGGTAAGACTACCTAGTATATTCCATTCTCTTCCCTAGTATTCTCATTAAGTATAGACTTGAACTGACCTAGGTTAAATCTTTTTCTATACATAAGAATGATAAACTCCATAATTTCACACATTTCATCTCTATTTCCTTCTAGTTCACACTCTTTTTGATGATACATAGATAACAAAACATACAAATACTAATAGAAAGTGATTCAAATAGAAAACCAATCATTTGTGTGAAATTTGGAGTTTAATGCTTGTATATTTGAGATATGGAAACTCTTCAACCCTCTCTCTAGCTTGTGTAGGAAGAAGTGGACAGATGTTAGTAGCTCGATGAAACCCAAGTGATACAACAAAGGAGAAAAAGGAGCAGGGGAGAGCTAAAACTTAAAATCAAAGGTTGCTTGCCAGCGGCACGCCAGCTGGCAAGCCACTAGCAAGCCACAAGCCAACTGGCACGCAACTGGCGTGCCGTCTCTGTAATCTAGCCAGTGGCTTGCCAACTGGCGAGCTCACTTCGCAGTTGCGCGTTTTGGGCAAATTCTCTGCATATAAAAAGGAAACTTGGGCATTTTCGAGTGGAGGCTGGATAACAAGAAATGAAACACATTTAGGGCACTTCTTGGAGGCTTGAAGAGCTTGAAGAACATTGGGATCTCTTAGGAATCAAGTGGGGAGCTTGAAGAGATTTGGGCATTCTCCATTTGTGGTTATATCTTTCTCCCTCTTCTTCACCTCTCTTCAATGAACTCCTTCATAGTTTTAGGGTTTGTTTTATTTACATTTATGTGTAACTAAAACCATAATCTAGGGTTGTTATGAATCTATTTATGGATTGAACCATCTACTTTCTCTTTCTCTTTGTTATGAACCTATTTTTTTAGAACTTAGATAAAAACATGTTGGACTTAAAGTTTATGTTTTTAAATGGATGGTTTGTTGATAACATAGAGATATAGTTATTGACTTAACATAGTCATAATTAGGATGGTTGAGGAAAAAAGCTTGCATTTATTGTGATAAGAGATTATGCAATAAATGCTAGCATAAATAATTGATCTTGACTTGAGAAAGCTTTTTCAAATGATTTTGAACCCTAGACTTGCACATATTTTCATTTAATCACTTAAAAAAGAGAGGACAACCTTGGTTCATGAAGTAAATAGGGGATTAGCAACTCTAGGCCTTAATTATCATTGTTAACTCGTGTTTGAAACTCCAACTCTCTTTGCATTTAAATTTCAAACTCTTTTCTTACTTGAACAACAAACTCTCAATATGTTTTTACTTAAGGTAATTGAGCATGCAATTAGTGCTAATCACGTTGTTTAAACTATAATCTCTGCGGAACGACACTTTTACTATACTACACTTGACGACCTACCCGTATGCTTACGGAAGTGCACCAAATCCGCGTTAAGTCAAAGGACGAAGGCACTAATTCTCTCGGTTCTGTTAACACTTTCTCTCATGGCATTCGAACCTACTACACATTAACAATAGTTTTGTTTTGCCCTAATAATTAACAATTTCAAGCTTTTTCTATTTTTAACGCCTCTATGTATCTCGTATCTTTTCTTCTTACTCATTCGCTCATTACTTATGATTTTTTTTATTAAGGGGTATGTTTGGAAAAATATATCTCTTGTATATTCATAACTTTTATTTAACCAATTTTATCAATTAATTATTAATTATTGGCTCTTTGATTTTGGAGAATTGTTGCTTATCAAAAGAGTTGGAACAAATATATTTATAATTTGTTTCAATTTTCAGTAGTTGCGCAAAAAAATTGAAACAAATGTGAAAGATGTTTCACTTTATACCGCGACAAGTAAGAGACCTGTACCATGGTTTTTCATTGCGCCATATAAATATGCAACACAAAACACGTAAAGTTGTTTATGGAAAACCACATAATGTCGCGCCACAAGGCACAACATCAATTTTTTAAAAAAAAATGAAAGATGATGTCTTATCATAGTGGAGCAACATCTTCAATTTTTTTAAAAAAAAATGATGTCGTGCCACTTTGACACAACATTGTTTTTTTTCTTGTAGTGCTCTCAAACAATACTCACCATAAACAAAAGTAATTTGAAGAGGGAATATACATTATTTATTATTTCAACTAATTTTACCTATCTGCGTGGTATGACTATTGGTAATTTTATATAAAAAGAAATAAAGGGATTATTAATTTCCACTCAATCGCTCATCTTAATGAAATATCTTTTAATTTTCAACAGGTAATAAAATTTCAGGAGATGGGTTGAATACTCACAATCTAAGGATAGAACACTTGATATTTGACCGCTTGACCTAACCGATCAATGTCACAACTTAAACTAGGATATTGTTTTATAGTAGACAATTTATATTATATACTTCCAAAACGTCGCAACTGAAACTACAACAAAGTGACACTTCTAGGAATTAAACATGTGTCTAGTGATCACATGTTCTCACCCTTTCTCCAGATGATCTGACAGACGGTGATTTGTTTAAATATTTTATTTGAAGGTAATGTTTGAGTTGGATCAAACCCATAATCTAGTGCCACCTGGGGGCACATTCAGTGCAACTTGGTCAAGAGGCCATCGACCGTTATGCGGAAAAAAAACTAATATTTGACACCTTAAAATTATCAAATCTCTTGCAGAAATCAATAACACATTTCTTTAGAAAGACATCGTAAAGTAACACTACCAAAGTAATATCTATATCAACACAAAAGTTGTCACGAGTGGCATTTGATTCTCAATTCAAGTATGTGGATCAAACTTATAGCTAGGACCGAATGGCGGAGAAAAAAAGTTTTGAAGGAAAAATAAGAGGGATCAGAGGTGTGTGTGTGTGTGAGAGGGAGAGAGGGAGGAAGTGAGGCACTACATCTGGTCCATATTATAAGATAGAATCAATCAAATTATACAGACTAAGGAAACGTAGTCAACTCATTTTATTATGAATAAAATTGATGTAATTTTCTGTTTTTACCTCTATATAATATATTATGTACTTTTCATCTCTCCCATATTTGCATTTAAAACTCTCCACTGTTAAATGAAAAATCAAACATGTATTAAATTTCTACTCTTTCACCTTATCTTTTAGTATGATGTGGAGAAAAAAATTTCATGTTACAAGTAATTTTTGGGATAACTACGCGTGGAAGTTGTTGTGCTTAAGTTCATGAAGAGGGCAGTTGTATGGAGACGTCTGAACAGTTGGAAGCAGTACTCACAGTTCCCTTCATTCAATATCTTCCACCTTTTGTTAATATCAAGGGCCCTACCCCCATATAATTCTTTCCATAAAAAGCAATTGGCTTTATTTTTACTATTATATTATAATACAATATTACTACCTTAATCATCAACAATGTTCACTCTTTCCCTTTTTAATTACAAACAGCATATCGCTAAGGATCCTAGCCTCCTCACCTTTTTGTGTTGTGTTTCATGACCTTATTATAGTGTCTTGCACAACCTTAACTATGTTTATCTAACCTCAATTTCTTGTTCATTTGCGTTGACAATTTGTACTTTTCGTAATTTCCAAATTCGTTCAATGGAAAAGGACCCATGTTTAATCAATAAGGAGTTAGTTGAGTGGTTTTGTCTTTTAAATTGAATCCAATGGCTCATGCATGCAGGTAATGTGATAATTATAAACTTGAACGTTATTTTCCTCTCGAAAAATGCTTGGCAGAGACATCTAACTGAACAGAGACAATTCACTGGAATTGACGTTAACTGATCACATAGATATATACGTTAATCAATCCTATATTATTATTTAAAAATCATATATTACAAATAGTTACTTGCAATTAAAGTTATCTTTCAAATATATTGACTGAACTCAGAAAAATGAAAAATATCATGTGATGAGACCTATAGAAGGCGAGGCAGAAGTGGGAAAAACCAATTTAATTACTCAACCCGTAATTATTATAGAAAAGTTTTAATTAATTGGAGAAATTTGACAAATTTAATTAAAGTGAAAATTGATTCTTATAGAAAAACCAATTTAATTTTATGAATGAACAAGTGCCCGTTGGTTACTTAAATGCTTAACATTTTGTGATTTTGTCCAAAAAAATGCTTAACGCTAAAAGCTACGAAAACTTGTATAGTTTTGTTCAAAAAACGAATGCTAGTCTTATTTGGATTGACCATTCATGAGCATTATCCGTTTTTTAAGGAATAAATTATGTAACGTGATGAATTATGGAACCTACATATTTTCTTAGCGCAAAAATGACTATCATACATGAAGGAATATTTTTAGTGCTTGCTTTACTTCTATTTTTTTTTTGGTAAGAATACTTTACTTTTTTAATTAGTACTACTTAAGGTATTTGATATGTGTGTACTGCTTAGAATGACTATCATACATGCAAGGAATGACTATCATACATTCAAGGAATATATGCACACACGTATGTATGCATGACTTATTTATGTATTTCTCTCAAATTTTGTTTACAATTTGCATATAGGTTTTGAGAGTCATGGTAAGGAATTAAAATATCTATCATCATGCGGATCATTATCTATCACCACACACACACAAATGAAACACGTATCACACAATCAGGAATTGCGTCCCACCAAAGCCAAAGAGTTGAAGGCTACACATAAATCATAGCCTAATGTTGTTTGTAAACGTAAGCCAACCTTATTAAGTTGATAAATCATGTTGATAGTTTACTGGACATATTTTAATTATGATGATTATTTCAATGACATTCTCCCATTTGTTTCAAAGTTTCTTTATATTTTGAATACCCCTGTTTTAATCAGAAAAAGAAACAGAGCAAAAGCAGAGTATTGTTTAGTCTTTGCCTATTTCCTCTCTCTCGCGCGCACGCGTGTGTCTAGTTATGGTTTGACAGCCTTTTTGTTGAGTGCAAGCTGTAAACAAATCAATCAAAAGTAGTTTTGGTTCTGAGGGATAAATGTACAGATGTACTTGTAGTTTAATAAAACATACACTGTACACATAAAAGACCCTTAAAATGGTTTTGATAGTATAAAACTCTTTTTCGATGGCTGCCAAAAATTTTAAAATTTATTATCTATTATTTGTTTTGATCGTATAATAAGAGGAACTAAAGGAAGAATTTTTTAGGCATTTGATGGAATGTTAAATATTAACATAAAGTATTTATATTTGATATAAAATAGTTATTGACATAAAGTATTTGAAAATAATAAAACGCACCCTAATATGATTATAAGAAATTAAGAATAGGTAGTCTTACATCAAAAGAAAATTTTAGGTCTTCTTATACTTTCTTTTCCCTTCTTTAACACAGCAATATATATATTTACAAACACAAGTTCGAATTTTCTTACCAAATTTTATCCAATGATTTTTTTTATTTAGAGTTTCAATAGGAATACACACACATAAGGGAAAACAGAAAGAGACAAGACTCATAACTTCTTACATCATTTACTTTCTCTCTCTGTTTTTTTTTTGTTGCCAGAACCATTCACTATCCTCACACCTATGATGATTTTATAATGAAAAAACTAACAAGAATATATCTATTTTAAAGCCAAAGAGACCAAGGGCCTTGTAACCCAATGATATAACATCTCCCCTTTAGGTGGGAGGTTGCGGGTTCAATCCCGCTTGTAACCTAAAGTCGTTAGTGTTTGCCCTTAAAAAAAAAGGCAGGAGAGATAAGTAAAAAGTAAAAAAAGAAGAATGTATCCATCCACCCAATGATACTTAAAACTGTAGGACTGGAGTAATGTGGTTTAAGTGACTTTATACCAAAAGATAGTGGCACAATTGAATAGTGTTCCTCATAATATTCGGAAAAATGAACTGGAGATCATGGGAAGCTAAGTCCTAAAATAGAAGGAGAATGATTAAAAGGTTCCGACTAAAAAAATATATATATAATCACAAAAAATTCTAATAAGGCATCAACGAGGGCTTTGTCATGTCATTCCCATTTGTCATTATTGATCCCATCATTTTCAGTAGCATTTCCATTCCCAAATCCTTTAAAATTCAAGTCCACATACCAAACAGGGCATATACAAGTCCAATTATATTACACACAAATTAATTGTAATAACTTGACTTGATCGTTTATGAGTTAATCACAACAACTCAGGTAAAATCTTGAAGCCACAGCACGTGCTGTATTTGATTTGGGAATACACATTCATATAAATATGTGGTTCATGTCGATTAATATATATCTTGTAGTCAATACATTTTTATAAAATATGTAACCATATATACACAATTTTTAACGTGCATCAAGAAAAAATTAGATTCTAAATGCACCACCAATCTAGTACTCAAATTTCCTAGTCTTCTTCTCCATCTTCTGAGGAACACTCCCATCTATTCCAGCAAGGATAGCATACTTATCTTTCCTAGTCAGATTGGTAGACTCAAACCCTAACGTCCCAGCAAGAATCCTTTGAACATAATTAGCAACTTCAACTCTTGACTTCTCCCCTTTACAAGTAAGCTCAACAGGAAGCTGGTTTAGAAAAGTGATCTCAAAAGTAGGCATAGGGTTCATGAACACAAAGTAAGGGTCCAATATCTTATACCCACGAACTGTTGTCCCATAGAACATAGTCTGCTTCGTGTTGATAGCCACAGGAACAATCCTATCAGTCAATTCAGCAAAAAGAGCACTAAACCTTAACAAAAATGGTTCCCTACATGTGGTTCCTTCAGGGAAAATCACCAAGTCACCTTCTTGAAGCAATTTTTTAATAGCTTCCGCATCTTTGACTCTTTCTCTAGACAAAGCAACGGTTTTGATTGGAGATGTTATTTCACTAAACTTGCTTATGCTGTATGTGACACAACTCACTTTTCTCTTAAGAGCAGCCGCAAGTACAATAGGATCAACGACCGTACGATGGTTGCAGACAAAAATGACACCATTTTGGGATGTTTTTGGGGGAGGGGGTGGGGTGCCTTTAACAAGGACTCTGATGCCAAGAAGTTTTGAGTTGAACAAAACGAGTTTTTCAGGTAAAGGGATGTTAATGTAGATCCTTAATATGGAGAGTATTATGCCAATAGGGAGCCATAGAAAGGTTAAGAGTGCCACAAGAGGGGTTGGCCTTTGAGCTAAACGGCCGTCGTGGAAGATAACTTGACTCGCAAGTTTGTTTCTGGGTAGTGGCTCACACTTTGTTTTTGGCACCACATATGCCTCCTGCACAACAAGAAAATAACAAGCAATCGATGAAGTGGAAGAGACAACTCAATAATGAGAGAGAGATTGAGAATATTTATGTTACTAATTAGTATGGCAACTGGTGTATCGACTCATAAAAAATGAGTAAGAGAATCTAGGCAAATTCAAATTGTGTGTGTGTATGGGGTCTAGATTTGATTTTAAATCTTGTATCTTTTATATAATTACTCCCTCCGGTCCTAAATATAGGACCTAGTTGACTTTTTTGAAAAATCCTAAAAAAAAGCAAAATAAGTTAATTATAAATTGATTTACCTAATTTTTTCTCTTACACTGGTTTATTTTAACTATAAGCTAATAGATAATCTAAAAAGATATCAAATATGTCATAATTTAATAACCTATTTTGCAACCTTGATCTCTCCAAAAAAAAAAGTCAATTAGGTCTTATATTTAGGACCAGAGGTAGTATTACATTACTTTTAAAAATGAAATCTAGCATGTCCCAATAAAATATGGATGGTCTATATATGTTTAACTATCTTTACTTATATTTTTCTTGAGAGTTGGAAACAAAAAGAATAAAAAGTTTTATTTTGAATTTTTTTCCCAAAATTTCACCTACCAAAAGAGTAAAAAGTTTATAATCAATAGAAAAATTTACGAAAATTTAAATAGGTATGTCATTTTTGTCTGAAAGCTAAGATATGAAAATATTACTTCTTTTTTTTAGAATCTAATATGAATATAAAAAAATAAATATTTTTAAAGTTGATAATAATACTACGTACAATACGGATACAATTAGAGAAAGAGCCCTGCCCCGAATATGGGTATCACAAACCTTGCAAATTGACATGAAGTGGTCAGATTTACTCTCTCCAAGTCCTAAATCAGGCAATTCACATCCAAATAATTTCACAACAGCTTCTTTCTTATTCACACCAACCATAACTCCTGCCTCATTAACATGCCCTGTCAATGTCTTCCCTGATTTGGTCACTCTAAGTTCAGTCCCAATAACCTTATCAGCCTCAAGGAATGTCTTAGCAAATGGCTCCACCATCAATCTAGGACTAGAAGTCACTATGTATCTCTTCCCAAACGAGTTGAACACCTTCCATGTCTCCGCGTGGACATCCTCAGCATAGAACTTTGGTAACACCGACCGGGACACAAGCTCAACGTCTCTTGTTTTAAGTCCTACAAAGGTGATATATATGAGAGTTTTGATCGCTATGGTTTTGGAGACGAATAGATATGTGAAATACACTAAGGGAAGTGAGACGAGGAGGATGAGTCCCCGAAGGAAGCTTCCAGCTTCCACAGCCACAAGCATGTAGTAAGGAAAGGCACTTCTTGACACAAGAAGTGTGCCAGATAAGCTTGAAACAACGGTTTGGTTGTGTCGTTCATGCATGGCTTGAAAAACTCCCATGGTATGTTTGGTTGAGAAAGCTAAAAGGATCGGATACTTAGCTAACGAGGGTATATTGTGAAATGGGAATAGGAGGAGAATTTATAAAATAGATGATAAAGAGACACCGCCTAAAGTTACAAGCCAAATCAAACAATTAAAAGTTTATTATTTTTTTTGTTAATCGCCTCCCGGTTATCCGGCGCCTAGCTATTGGCAACAGACTAATCTGGACTCAAGGGGTATGAGTGTCGCTCATATAGGTAAGATTGTCTCATCTCCCAATAAGATACTTCTCAAAATTCAAACATCCGTTCTCATCCTTACAGAGGTTGTAGCCCACTTACCAGTTCAACAAATAGTTAAAACTTTTATTATTTTTGTTGAGCTTTATTGACACTAAATAGTACGCTAGGCTAACAAAAATGGCCAAGGAGCCTCTTCTCTCCATTATCAATCCTTTCCATTAAGTATCTTAATCTTTGGATTTGGCTTTGCTTTTAATGATTTAATACAATCATAAGAATTACTCCCTTCGGTCCTAAATATAGGACCTAATTGACTTTTTTGAAAAATACTAAAAAAAAGTAAAATAAGTTAATTATAAATTTATTTATCTAATTTTTTCTCTTACACTAGTTTATTTTACCTATAAGCTAATGGATAATCTAAAAAGATGTCAAATATGTCATGATTTAATAACCTATTTTACAATCATAATCTCTCCAAAAAAAGTCAATTAGGTCTTATATTTAGGATCGGAGGTAGTATTATATATTTATTGTTAAATAATGTATAATATTTTTTCAATTATTTTAGAACTTAACCATAAAAGCAAATATAACGATGAAGATATATACTAAATGGAGAGGAAATGGAGAAAGTTTGTAATGGAGAGACCCCTTACCCGGCCGACATGAATATGATTATGGTTTATAAAGGAGTCATTCATTGGGAAAAGGAATGGAGAACTTAAAAATAGGAAAGGGTGGAAGCTCAGGGAAGATGGCGATGACGTTGTTTAATAATGATGGATCATGGACGAATCCAGAAAGTCCACAAAACACAGCTTGGTGGTCAGTGGTCACTGCAGACCTCACCTTCGAACTATGGCGATGTGTTAATTATTGTTTTGATGACATAAATTGAATCCACTCAACACCTATGATGGCTCTCCATTTCTTATTAAATTTTATGCTCATTTTACTGTATATATATACGGTGGAGAGTCATCAATGTAATAAAATTGAAGGAATTTATTTGAGGTTTAGATAAGACTTCATCTCTTGGATTTTATTGTAAATACGATATTTTTAAACCGAATCTGTAGTTAAATTTAGGATAAAAAATAAAAATAATTAAAAGTTTATAAAGAAAACATATCATTTTATTATCATATTTAATTAGAAGATATATACTTCGATCGGAAACAATGAGTTAAGTATTATCCTCCATATATGTATGTCGCCATTAATTTGGTAAATTTGGGAACTACCACTGATGAAAACATCCCTCCGAACTATGTGGATTCAATAGAAATAAACAACAACAACAAAGCCTTATTCTACTATGTGGGGTCGGCTACATGGATCTTTGTATATGCCCATGATCATGAGATTTGACAAATTTTACGTTGGTTGTTAAGACCTAACACAACCCTCCTCCTTTATCCGGGTTTGGGAACGGCTATGTCACATGAGTTTCAACATAGGCGGAGTTGTGGATTCAATAAAAATAGTTTGATAAAAATTATAAAATGTAAGAGATATGATAGGTTGAGTTCTTTTGCTTAAAACCAAAATAAAATGTCTCAATACACACACATATATTCTCTTTGGTCCTAAATATAAGGTCACTTTGAATTTTTTGTATAATTTAAGGAAGTAAAGTAAATCACTAAATTATAACATATATCACATGAATTAGAATTTATGCTATTTTGTAAGTAAAATAAACTAATTTTGTGGAAAAAAATCTATGAGTAATTTAAAATGATAAATTTTGTAATCGTAATTTTTTTTTCCAAAAAAGTCAAAGTAAGCTTTCTAATAGGTTTGGAGGGGTATATTATTAGGGACAACATTAGATATTATTTTAACTTTTTAATTAGCTCATGAATTAAAGACATGTGGCATACACTAGATGTTATTTTAGCTTTTTAAGGCAATAAACCTCCTCACATCCTCTTTTATTTCCTTAACTAACCTTTATTTGTTACAAATACAAACACAACCATCATTTCATAGAATACATATGAGCACATGTGTTCTGTTGGAAAAAAAGATCACATGTGATTCGTCATAGTAAAATTTACTGGTATAGACATATTAATTAAGTATAGTTTTCTTTTAGGTCTTTAAATTGAGGATATACTCAGACAAGCACGATGTTCATTTTTCAAGAGCATCTTATTTTGACAAAATTGCGTAACGGCCGGAAATATGATAAAAAATCAACGGAAAATTAAGTGTTTTATATTTCAGAGATACTATATTGTTGTCAAAAGTAACAGACTATACCTTTTGAAGATCTAAATCGCATTCGAAAATTAAGAGACCATGTGAGCTCGTAATGACAGATTAAGTTAAAGGCGAACGAACAAAATATTCCGTACCTAGTACAGTCAATCAGAGGATTAGACTATGTATGGATCACTGATAATGCAACTAACCACAAATCTTATTTATTCAGAATAACATATTTTTAATTGTATGTGTGCCTAATCACAGTTTCTTTTTTACTAATTATAGAATTACGTGATCAGAATGATCTTGCGTGTCCAATCAATCTTCTAACATGCAACATTATGGAAACGCATAGAATCGAACGAATATGGTTCAAAGATCAGATTACCCTTTTCTATATTTGATGTATATATTATATATTTGTTGCAACTAATTTATCAACTTTTATAAAATATCCAGGAAAATATAACATTTTTATTAGACCTGTTTAGATATTATTCACAATCACACGTTGATAATCCGCTCAATAATATAAGTCAAAAATACCAATAAGCTCTTAGTTGATGTGGTATGGCCTCGCTCCTATAAATGAAGAGTAAAAAACATAAGTTCAAGATCCAGTAAAAACAAGCAAAATCTCTATACATTCTAAGCTTAGTATGAGATTGTTTTTAAGTCAAATATGGCTTTAGGTATAGTTAGGCCATTTAAATCTCATCGATGCATATTTGATTTTTTAAAACTCAAAATATTTTGATAGATTCAAAATCTATCAAATCTAACCATAAATATCTTAATATTTTTAGTTCTCTTTACCAATTTTTTAAGAGTATGGAAACTGATTCTATTATTGGTTATATGTTTCTTGGCTAATGACATTGATAATTAAATTACCTGAATTGAACTTGATGAGGAAGTTCAGAATAAGAAATGTTGAGGTCATCATCATAGTAGTGCCAGCCGATGATATATATAAAGTTTGAAGATGATTTCCAAGCTAACAAATTTTAAGTAGTCGTTTTCTTTCTTCCAAAAGAGGAAAAAAAGATTAAAAGAAAGAAGGGTCCAGTGTTCATTAAATTTAAGAATAAAACAACTTCAATTCTTGTGATCTTCTATCTTGAGGCAAATAAGATCGAATCAACAATGTCTACAACTCATTTTTCGAATCATAGAAAATTTATTTCCTATCCAATTTTAGGACCAAAGAATTCAACTCGATATGATGTATGCTCTCTCGAGGACAGAGGACAAGATAAGAGTGCTCTATCTCTCCCTATATATATATATATATATATTTGGGCTCTTAAAAGGAAACATGAACATAAGATGGCAGTGACAGAGATGAGAATGTTGAGATGGATGTGTGGTCATACAATAAAAGATAGGATATACAATGATCATATTCGAGAAAGAGTTGGGGTAACATCAATTGCGGAGAAAATAGTCGAAAGTCGCTTGAGGTGGTTTGGGCATGTTCAAAGAAGAGGATTAGATGAACCAGTAAGAACAGTGGATCAAATGGTTTGGAGTCCTTACAAGAGAGGGAGAGGGAGACCAAAGAGAACTCTTAACGACATTATCCAACGAGATCTTCTGATCAATAATATATCACCAAGCATGGCAATCGACCGAACACAATGGCGCTGTGTAATCCATGTAGCCGACCCCACCTAGTTGGGATAAGGCTTTGTTGTTGTTGTTGTATATATATATATATATATATATATATATATATATAACCACTATTTTCCCATAATATATTAAAATAAATGGCAGTACTTCATAGTTATAATGAGTTCATCATTTTTAAACAACTATAATATAAACAATAAATGCTTCAAATATTGATTAGCTCTTTATAAATATCTCCAACAAGATTGAAGTACATTAACAAAAAAGTAGTCCAAGTTGTTCTGAAACATTCAAATAGTTTTGGACAGCCTAGTTTTGGACTCGTACAAATTTTGTGAGGCTTGTGCGGCCAATCCAGCGAGATCACTTCAGTTCAGGCCAGGGAGTTCCTCTTGGGCCCTTACAAGCGCAAGGACTTCATGCGGTGCTTCGGTCGTGCCCATACGTTGTACTCAAAATATTAGCTAGGTGTTAATGCCCTCATCTCTCTATTCTTCTATCTGAGGGTTCTTCATTGGATTAGCTAGGAGTTTGTATCACTTTGGTTGCATTTTGAGATTGTTCTTGGAAGTATAGTAGAGTTTGAATTTTCTTTTCTCTTTTTTGAAATCGCGGTTACTAGTGGATTGTTGCTTTTGTTGTTTTCTATATCAATATTGTTTGTTGGTATGTACTCCTAATAATTTAGGTTTTGGCTCTATTTTCAGAACTTTGTAGTTTCTTCTTTGATGAAAAATAAATTTACTGATTTACAGAAAAGGGGATTAAGGTGCAAAATCTACCCTAGAAATGTTAAAAAAATATTGTATTCACCTTAGAAATATATCGTGGCTCAATATGGTCAAAGTATCAAACATAACAATAATGTAGTTCTAGAAGTATATCCAAACGTGGCATAATGTAGCTCTAGGTGCTCAATTTAAAAAAGGGGAACATTACTACATTTGGGTATATTTTCAATTCCATATTAAACTGCAAAATACTTTCAGGGCAAATATGAAATTTTTTTTACACTTCCGGGGTGGATTATTATTATTAATTCCTTAACAAAAAAACAATATTAGTTAAATTAGTTAAGATAACATGATATTGCAAAAATTTGATAACCATCTTCATTTTTCTCTTAATTATTATTGAAGAACATTATATTAATATGAATAATTTAGGGAAATAGTGATTGAAAGTAGACAGAAGTTTTATATTTAAAGACAATCTCACCTCCCCAAATAAACTTTATATTTATGAATAGAGGGACTACTATTATGAGCTACTTTTATCAACTCTGCGGAACATTTACTATAAGAAATCTTTTGATAGACCAAACTTTTTATGCATTCACTGCGAGATGATTTACGTACCTAGCAGCTAGTTTCATTACACATTTCAACCAAGTCTTAGTCTCTGTGTGTGTGGACATGATTTTTATTTCAACGTTGAGATATGAAAATCTAATGTAAAATCTTAAAGCAAGTAACCCGTACATTGATAGGATTGAACCTTACTTTTAAACAGAGTCTATATATATAACTTTCATTTGTTACACTATGTCACAAGATGCACGTAATTAAGTTCATACACGTGGAAATTTTTTTCACAAACAAATATCTGTATATGTATATATAGCCCTAAACATGTATAAACACAATGACAATAAAACCGAAACATCCAAAATATTCCTTCAACATGTATTATTATATATTCCTATTCAAGCCATTTTAATCTCCGTCTCCTTCTTCTTGGATGGAACCCTACCATCTGTTCCAGCAAGGATGGCATACTTATCTTTCCTAGTCAGATTGGTACACTCAAACCCTAAAGTCTCAGCAAGAGATCTTTGAATATAATTAGCAACTTCAAAACTGGATTTTCCTCCTCCCTTACAAGTCAGCTCAAGTGGAAGCTGATTCAGAAAAGTGACCTCAAATGTAGGCATAGGGTTCATAAACATAAAAAAAGGGTCCAATAACTTATATCCTCGAACAGTGTTTCCATAGAACATACTTTGCTTCAGGTTAAGAGCCACAGGAACAATCTTATCAGTTAATTCAGCAAAAAGAGCACTAAACCTTAGTAGATATGGTTCTCTACATGTAGTTCCTTCAGGGAATATTATTAGGTCACCTTCCTGAAGCAATCTTTTAATATCCTCTGCATCCTTTTCTCTTTCTCTTGACAAAGCAAAAGTTTTTATTGGTGATAGTATTTCACTGAACTTGCTTACACTGTAAGTTACACAGCTGACTTTTCTATTAAGAGCCAATGATATAACCAAAGGGTCAATCACAGAACGGTGGTTGCAAACAAAAAGGACACCACTTTGCACTTTCTTAATTGGGGGAGGAGGTGTGGGACCCTTGACTATTATTTTGATACCAAGAAGCTTCCACACGTACCAAGCGAGTTTTTCAGGGTTTGGGTACATCCTTAAGATGAATAGAATAGTACCAATGGGTAGCCATAGGAGGGTCAATATTACCCTTATAGGAGTTGGCCTTTGAACAAAACGTCCTTCATGAAAGATAATTGGACTCAAAAGTTCATTTCGTGATAGTGCCTCACACTTTGTTCTTGGCACCCTATATCCTTCCTGAAAATAAATCAAAAGAGAAATTTGAAATACTATACACATATTTTAAGTGTGAAATACTCCCTTTTGAAATACTCCCTTCGTTCTTAAATATAAGATCACTTTATCAAATTTGGAGAGATAAAAGAAAACATTCCAATTAGTTTGGATTATATAAAATTTTTAAAATACCTCTCACCTTAGTTTTAAAAATATCCTCCCACCTTCTTCAAAACTATTTTTTTGGGTGATCGAAGGGAGTATAGGGGTAATTTGGGAAAACTTGAGTCAAATTAGAAAGTGATCTTATATTTAGGAATAAGTTCTCCTCCCTAAAATGATCTTACATTTAGGAATATAATGGAGGGGGTATAAAATTTCCCTCTCACATTGTTCAGAAAGCCAAAGAAAATGGTAGGGCCATTTGAACGGTAAGAAATTAATAGAAGAATATTTATCTATATCCATATCATGTTCATGCACTCGAATGGTTAATATATGTGTGTGTGTGTAGAAGTATTTACGTATGGTGATTACATACCTTGCAAATTGACATAAAGGGATAATCCGATTCACTATCTCCCAGCCCTAAATCTGGAATTTCACATCCAAATTCCTCCACAACAGCTTCTTTCTTTTGCTCACCAACCATAACTCCTGCTTCTTTAACAAACCCTGTCAATGTCTTCCCTGATTTTGTCACACTAAGTTCAGTCCCAATAACCTTATCAACGTCAAGAAATGTCTTAGCAAATGGCTCCACCATCAACCTTGGACTAGCAGTCACTATGTACCTCTTCCCAAACGATTTGAACACCTTCCATGTGTCCGGGTGGACATCTTCAGCATAGAACTTTGATAACACCGACCTTGACACTAGCTCAACATCTCTAGCCTTAAGTCCGGTGAAGGTGATGAATATAAGGGTTTTGATCGCCATGGTTTCGGAGACTAACAAGTATGTGAAATACACGAAAGGTACTGAGATGAGGAGGAGGAGACCACGGAGGAAGCTTCCAGCTTCGATGGCCACAAGCATGTAGTAGGGGAAAGCGTTACGTGACACAAGAAGTGTTCCATCTAAGTCTGAAACGACTGTTTGGTTATGTCGTTCATGGGTGGTGCACTTTGATATGGGTTTCAAACGACGAAAAGCTTGGTAAGATGCCATGGGAGAAAGAGAAGATTAGAAGGCTTGAAGAAAGATTGTGATTGTGTGATGAGACAATGGGGAATGTAGGAGGGAGGGGGAAATTTAAATGGGATTAGTCTCCCAACTCATTGGTTGTTGAATTTACACAGTCTATGTCTCATTTAAACTAATTAGATTGATTTTACATTGTTGTATGTTCTCTTCAATCTTAAATATAAGTTCCCCTTGACTTGAAAGTTAAGGAAGCAAATTAGATCATTATATTATCATATATATCACATGTAATTAGATCATAGGTTAGTTTATATGTAGAATAACTTAGTTTTGAGAATTATAAAGATAATTATACATATTTAAAATGATTAATTTTACATTCTTAACTGATTAGATTGATTTTAGGTTGTTATATGTTCTCTTCTTTTCTAAATATAAGTTCTCTTTGACTTGGAAGTTAAGGAAAGTAAATTATATTATTAAATTATTATAACATATATCACATGTAATAAGATCATATAGTATATGAGTAGAATAAATTAGTTTTGAAAAATAAAGATAATTATATATATTTTAAAATAATAAACTTTACATCCTTAATTTCTCCAAAAGAAAAGTCAACAAATCTTATACTTAGGACAAGAGTAGGGAGTATCTTTTAAAATGTTTTCAATTGAATCCAATCTTCTTCTTTTTTTTGGCCGGAAATCCAATCTTCTAATAAGTTGTAAAAGGAGGGGATGGTATACCTTCGTGTGAAGTTATGTAAGCATTTAAGTGTAGTTAGTTAACATTTCTCTTTCGTGAATTAATTACTATCATTGTAAGAACCTATATACTTGTAGCTGAGCCTTTCCTATATTATAGTCCCCACCACTGAATTAGCTCACGCCATTCACATTCACTTAAGACTTGACAATGCATACTAGCTATTTGAATTTTCGTGATGCAAATTGAATAGTTTAAGTTACAATTGCACCTAAGTCCCAAATAATTAAGAGACTTAATTTTATAGCGGTTTCAAGGAGTTGTTAATGACAATAACCTTCATTAACAAATAGCAACAACTCATTGAAACCTCTTTGAAATGAAGTCTCTTATTTGAGACCTAGGGTGCAATTATCCCATAGTTTAATTAGTTTCTTTAGACTTATATGGAAGCATTGATAAATTGTAATGTCACTAGATGTTATTTCCAGTCCTAATTTTAAGATCACCTTGACTTTTAGACAAATTAAGTATGTAAAATTAATCAATAACTTTGAATCATATATAATTATCGTTTTCAATCAAATTGAAACTAATTTATCATTCTAATTTGGTGTTTTAATTTGTTTCCTTAACTTCTCCATAAGAGTCAAAGTACTCTTATATTTAGTACTAGATGAAGTATTTATTATTAAGTAGGAAAATAATAAAAAAATGAAAGTAACGTAAAGTAGTGATTCATAAATGATTGAAGTGTTCGTTTATTTTTAAGATGTATTAAGAAGTAAATGGGATAAAATGCATGTGGTACAGTGGAACAGGCTAACTGTTAACCTCATGAAATTCATGCCATTTTAGCACATTTTCCTATACTTCCTACATATTTTGGATAAACTCATACTTGTTTTGAAGTACATATAATAGGAAAATGTGTCAAGTTGATATTGGGGTAAAATCATGGAATTATTGATTTGCATGTGAATATTTGACAATCTACTTGTCAACTTTGGCTTGGTATAGATCTTATTGCTATGTAGGTTGTTGATGTTAAACAAGTGGGCCACATTTGAGTTGCATTTGGAGAAGACTTGAGGTGGAAGGATAAAAATGGAAAAGAAACTAAAGGAAGTTGAAAATGCGCCTGGCTACAGCCAAGAATCTGAGGCAAAAATGGTTGGCTGCAGCCAACACAAGTCAGGGAACATATGGCTACAGCCAAGAAAACACACAGAATTGCTTGGCTACAGCTAACGCAGTGAAAAGAAAGACAGCGAAAATCAGCTCGAATTTAGGTTATAAAAGAGCCCCAAAACACACAAAAACGGATCTTTCGACCTAGGCTCTCATTGGGGACTCATGGAGGCAGCTCTAAGCTAGGGTTTTGTGGCTTTGAAGGAGATTCAAGTGGAGATTGAAGATTTTGAAGAGATTCAACCTCAATTCCCTTGGTTTTTCTTCTTCCCCTCTCTTCCCTCTTGAACTTCATGTTATGGCTTCCTCTATTTTTGGGATTTGTAATTTTCTTTCATTTATGAGTAGCTAAACTCCCATTCTAGGATTATTTTGAACCTTTGTATGGATTAACACTAGATTCTTCCTCTTATTTTGTGATTAATGACATATGTGTTTATTTCACTCTTTACGTAATGCTTCTAAGTGCTTGATCACCATTTAGATGTTGAGTTTACTTGATTGATGCTTGAGAGGGCTAGGTTGAGTGTAGAACTTGGGTAAAATAGTGCAAGAACTTGAAGTTTACTTGATGAATGGATGGTTTTGTTGATAAGATAGAGATATACTTATTGACCTTGCATAGTCACATTAGGGTTGAAGATTAGAAATCGGGTTTTAGTAATTGTAACAAGAGATTGAGCAATTAAATAGAACTAGACACTTGTTCTTGACTCGACGGAGCGTTTACAAGTACCTTTTGAACCCTAGATTAGCACATGTTAATTAATAACATCTATAAGAGGAGGTGAATCTAAAGTTGAGAAATACAAGGGGAATAAATAATCCTAGACCCCCATTTGATTGTGTAAGTCAAAAGATCAATTGTTTATATTAGTTTTAGAAATAGATTTCTTTTATTTCACTTAAACAACCACCACTTTTTCTTGGTTCAACTTAATTGAATTCACTTAGTCTTTTGCTTGGTTGGAATTTTAGTCCAAATCCTCGTGGGAACGATACTTTTCTTATCACTTTATTACTTGACGCGACCCGTACACTTGCGGTGCGAACACTAACACTACTATATACTCCCTCCATTCTAAATATAAGACCACTTTCTCTAATTTGATTAGAATAAAAATAGGGTAAGGGACCTAATCTGCCCCCGAAGTAACCACCAAGGAGCGCTGAGCACCCTGAACTAACAACAGGCCCGTATCTGCACTCCAAGTAACCAAGGTGTTTAAAAACTACCCCGGTTTGACGGTCAACAACGTTTGACCGTTAGTATGCATATGTGGACGCCACGTGGAGACCTATTTTGCCACCCGGCGCCTTGTCATCGCCACGTAGGATAAGTTAATATGGGTCCCACATTAAATAAAAAAAAAATTCTCACCCCTCTTCACCTCCCACCCACGGCCCCCCCACCCCCCCCACCTCCCTTCCCAACCCCCCATCACCAGCCCCACCCTCCCTGCACCTCCCCCCCACCACCCGCCCCACCCCCCTTCACCTCCCTCCCTCACTTCACCACCCCCCACCCCCACTCCACCTCCCCCCCACCACCCGCCCTACCCCTTCACCTCCCTCCCTCACTTCACCACCCCGCCCCACCTCCCC
Source organism: Mimosa pudica (assembly GCA_029929735.1). Lineage (NCBI taxonomy): Eukaryota > Viridiplantae > Streptophyta > Magnoliopsida > Fabales > Fabaceae > Mimosa > Mimosa pudica. The sequence continues at coordinate 1,524,130 of JAKELP010000045.1, forward strand.
CCCACCCCCACTCCACCTCCCCCCCACAACCCGCCCCACCCCCCTTCACCCCGGCGAGAAACACTTCATCACCCACGTCCTCGCCTTCTTCGCCGCCTCCGACGACATCGTCCTCAAGAAGGGGGAGGTGGGGCAGGTGGTGGGGAGGTGGAGGGGGGGTGGGGCGGATGGTGGTGGGGAGGTGGAGGGGTGGGGCTGGTGGTGTGGCGGAGGTGGGGCGGGGTGGTGAAGTGAGGGAGGGAGGTGAAGGGGGGGTGGGGCTGGTGGTGGGGGGTTGGGAAGGGAGGTGGGGGGGTGGGGGGACCGTGGGTGGGAGGTGAAGAGGGGGGGAGATTTTTTTTTTATTTAATGTGGGACCCACATTAACTTATCCTACGTGGCGATGACAAGGCGCCGGGTGGCAAAACAGGTCTCCACGTGGCGTCCACATATGCATACTAACGGTCAAACGTTGTTGACCGTCAAACCGGGGTAGTTTTTAAACACCTTGGTTACTTGGAGTGCAGATACGGACCTGTTGTTAGTTCAGGGTGCTCAGCGCTCCTTGGTGGTTACTTCGGGGGCAGATTAGGTCCCTTACCCATAAAAATATTAGTTAAGTTAGTTATTTTCACATGATATTATCAATTCACCCTAACTATATACTTTTATCCTCTCTCCCTCTCGTTTATTTATTATTGATAAGTGTTATGAGGTTAATTTACGAAAAAGTTGGAAAAAATTAGAAAATGATCTTATATTTAAAAACAAATTGAAATTTAAAAAGGATCTTATATTTACTTATTTTTAAACTGGCTTATTTTTAAGTCATGTAGAAAAACAAGCTGGCTTATTTTCAGAAATAAGCTACCTTGTGTGGCTTATAAATAAGCTGGCTTATTTCAAATAAGCTGAGTGAAAAATAAGTCCAACCAAATATAAAAAAAGTCACACACCCAGAATAAGCTGACTTATTCAAAATAAGCCAGCTTATTTTAAAAAAATAAGTCCAACCAAACACACTCTATATTAGCCCTTAGCTATTGTTCCAAAATACCACAATCCATTAAGAGGTGCTCAAATTTTTTCTAATTTTTTCTTAACTTATTGTGATATTTCAATGGATATATAGACCGACATAGACTAATGTGAAAAAAAAAACTTGGAGAATTGATGTTTCAGAAATTATATATTTTTTGTAATAGATGGAAAGAAAATCATTAACTCTATATTATGAATGCCCTCCTTATCACTCTTCAGCAGCTCCATAATATAAATATATCCTGCTCCATATAAATATACAAGTGCTCCAAAATATATCCTGCTCCATATCGCGACAGCCATATGTGATGAGATAGATCACCTTCCAATAGTCACCCACAACAATAAGAGAGATGATATACTCTGCCATCCCATACTAATATAATTTTAATAGCCATAGAATACTCCGTGCTTCACCCATAATGAGAAGACCCTTTTCCCACATAGTAATGTAAATCTAATGACAATCTCTCTTGTCATCCACACTAAATTGATTTTTCCAAATCGACCTGCTAATCTTTTTTTTTTTCCAACTAATCGACCTACAAATTACTATAAACCGTAACATGAATTACCCATCAATAGTATACTGAATTTCAATGCTCCACTTAATCTGTTAAAAAAAATGTCAAAGGTTAGCACCACTATCATGATATAAGAATTAATTGGGTTTTAACTCTTTGCTCGTTTGAGGGGCCCCCAATATGAAATGGACTAGGCTATATATATATAATTTCTCATAATTTTCATACAAGCTCAGACAATGGTTTTTGGCACACAATGGCTGGGTTTATAAAGAAAATTTCTCACAATTTCTCACATTGATTTTGGATAGATTCACAGTTTCTCATGATCCACGAGTATGACCCCTAAATTATTTTTTTTTTCAATTTGTCCTGCATTTCCATTATAGGTGAACTTAACTCAGTTCCTACAATTTGATAAAAAAAAAGGATTTAATGTATGTTTTTGTAAAAATAGAGCAAAACATACAACAGCCATCATCATAAAATTTATGTCACCCCTCCATAATATCTCTATGCAACATACAATCTGGAAATATTATATATATATATATATATATATATATATATATATATATATATATATATATATATATATAATATCAAGGGATCAACATCATAAGTTTTTTTTGTTTCCCAAGGGTATCCCCACCCGCGTGTCAAACGAGGTTAACCTTTCGTTGTTTTGAAGTACTCCCTCTGGTCCCTAATGTAAGAGCCCAAAATTTGAATGGTTTTGGTTCCTAACGTAAGAGCTCACCCCATATTCTCTCCTCATTTAATGCATTTTTTCCTACTTTACCCCTAAGTCTCTTTCATATTTATTAATGTTTGTGTATTTCTCTCTCTTAAAAGTACCATAATAAATATGGGCAATTTTGGAAAAGAAGCATTAACTCCAGACACCCAACTAACATTTACATGTTTTCTTAAGAAGCGTTTTTTTACGGCTAGCTCTTACATTAGGGACCGGAGGGAGTAATGTATAGGAGATAAATAATTAATTTGTAAGTTTGTTTCATTTACAAGAGTTACGGATCGAACCCCCAATCAACATTATAATTTTATTGGTGTAGATGGTTGGCTCAGTGAGAAAGTAAATTAAAACTCTTTTTATGATTTCCGCACGATAACACGAGGAAATTGGTTTAATTAAAAGATCAAGTGGAAAATTTATTTACCAAAAAGACATCAAAGAAACTACGTGTGAGTCTTGAAAATGCGTTATAGATTCCATAAATATAAAGTTCCACATTCCTTTAATTATCAGACCACTTTGACTTTTTATAGATACTAGGAAATGTTTATAATTATCTTTTTTTCTCCAAAATTAATTTACTCTACATAAAAATTAATCTATAATTTAATTATATGTGACATATATATGTTCTATATAGTTTAGTGATCTAATTTACTTCCTTAATTTTGAAAAAAAAGGTAAAAGATATCTTATATTTAAAATCAGAAGAGTGTGTGTGTGGCTGTTTGCATTGTGTGTGTGTTTGTGTGAGCTTTAATTAAACGAGAGTTTCAGAAATATGCTAGGTTATTTCCAAATTAATATTTTCAGAAATATGCGAGGTTATTTCCAAATAAATTTGCCTTTTGATCCTTTTTTCACTTATAGAATTAACAAACAAGCATATTTTGACGAGTTTGTTGCATCATGCATGGTGCTGATCTGCTTTAGAGCATATTAGGTAGAGCATGGGATATTGGAAAGAGAAGAAGCAATACATTTATACACATCTTTGTATAGTAAAGTCCCCACAAACTACCAATGGGTAGTTGGTTGAGCTGGTAAGTGGGCTACAACCCCCGTAAGGATGAGAACGCGCCGTGTTCGATTCCCGGGAAGCGCTCTTATTGGGAGAGGGGACAACCTTGCCTATGTGGGCAACACTCCTACCCCTCGAGTCCGCATTAAACCGGGCGGTGATTAACCAAAAAAAAAGTCCCCACAAACTCTACACTCACATCTATAAGGGCTCTTTAATTCGGCTACAAAATTCAATGTTTGGTCCCATTATATAGACAACAAGCTAAGCCAATTGACTTTTATCATAACAGAGTAAATATAGCCAACCATAAATTTATCTAATTGTGCAAATATATACAACTCATACCTATGGAAGTGCATTTAAATCTTTTGGATACTATATGAGGGCTTTTTCGTATATACTCCCTCCTGTCTCTAACATAAAAACCAAAAATTTAAATGGTTTTGATCCCTAATATAAGAGTTCATCTCACATTATCTACTCATTTAATGCGTTTTTTCCTACTTTGCCCCTAACTCTCTTCCATATTTATTAATACTTGTGTATTTCTCTCCTTAAAAGTATCATAATAAATATGAGCAATATTGAAAAATAAGTATTAACTCCAGATACCCAACTAACATTCACATGTTTTCTTAAGAAACGTTTTTTTGGCTGCTAGCTTTGATCCAAAATATAAGAACTTATCTCACATTCTCTCCTCATTTAATGCATTTTTCCTATTTTAGCCCTAACTCTCTTTCATATTTATTAATGCTTATGCATTTCTCTCTCTTAAAAATATCATAAAAAATATGGGCAATACTAAAAAAAACATTGACTCCAGACACTCTAACTTTTACCTTAAGAAGCATTTTTACGGCTAAACTCTTTTAGTAGGAATCGGAGGGAGTAGTACTTAAATCAGGCACATATGCTGATCCTGATGGGCTACTACTTCATATCTTCTTGAACTTTTATGTTATTTTGAGAAAATTTGGAAGAACATGAAAAGTAAAATATCAGATTATTGAAGATGTTCGTATTGACCTGTTCCCACCCCATATGTATTGTAAGTACATTCACTTAATTAATTAACTAAATTTATCGTTGAGAATACACTTCTTCTGATCCTAAATTTGCCTCAGATCACCTACAACATATTATATTAAGCGTATGATCATTAGAGTCTTGCAACTCCATATCAACCCAATCTCTATATAGTCAAGGAAGTCATCACTTTCTTTTTGGTAAGCAAAATTGATGGTGAGTTGGATTGGGGCTCATTAGAGTCTGTTGGGAATTCTACCAAACTAATTAAATTAAAAGAGCACTTGCATAAGTATTTATAAATTGCCTATTAATACGATTTTTTACATTGCGATTTGTACTCACAATAACTTTGCCTGTTATAAGCCACAAGTTGTCCTTACCAACTTGACCAATTAACCTTGGTTGTTGTCATCTTCATTCCGCTCTAAAAAAATTAGAGCTCGGCAACAATCTCAAAGTTTCAAGAATCAACCCAATATTTAAAAAGAATATGTGTATATACACACACACTTTGAAAACAAAAAACGTCTACACACACAAATTCAAACAGATTGTAACTATTTTGTCGCAATCAATATGTTTATTGCTATTGGATATATATGCAGTCCTAAATATATTATATGATTCATAAACAAATCGGCAATAAATTCATAACATTCATAATTAAATTTTAAGCCTTCTTATCCTCCTCCTGCTTCTTCTTCGATGGAACTCTACCATCTGTTCCCGAAAGCATCACATACTTGTCTTTCCTCGTCAAATTTGTGCACTCAAACCCTAACGTGCCACCAAGAACCCTCTGAATATAATTAGCAACTTCAAAACTTGACTTCCCTCCCTTACAAGTGAGCTCAATAGGAAGCTGGTTCAAAAAAGTGATCTCATAAGTTGGCACAGGGTTCATGAACACAAAGTAAGGATCCAATAACTTATGCCCACGAACCGTCGTCCCATTAAACACACTTTGCTTCGTGTTAATAGCCACGGGAACAATCCTATCAGTTAATTCAGCAAATAGAGCACTGAACCTTAGCAAAAATGGTTCCCTACATGTGGTTCCTTCAGGGCAAATCATGAGATCACCTTGTTCAAGAAGTCTTTTAATGTTCTCAGCATCTTTCTCTCTTTCCCTAGACAAAGCAACGGTTTTGATAGGAGATATTATTTCAGTGAACCTGCTTATGCTATATGTGACACAACTAATTTTTCTCTTAAGTGCAACTGCAGTAACCACAGGGTCTATGACTGTACGGTGATTAGAAACAAAAAGGACACCACTTTGGCCCTTTTTTGGTGGAGGGGGTGGAGTGCCCTTTACAATGACTCTGATGCCAAGAAGCTTGTAGTTATACCAAGCAAGTCTTTCTGGTAAGGGAACGTTGAGGTATACCCTAAAGATTGAGAGGACAATGGCAATTGGCAGCCATAGGAATATTAAGAGGGCTATTAATGGGGTTGGCCTTTGAGCAAAACGACCGTCGTGGAAGATAATGGGACTTAATAGCTTCTTTCTTGGTAGTGCCTCACATTTTGTTCTTGGTACTACAAATCCTTCCTGCATATATAAAAGAGTAGATTACATAATATGTAAATTTTTGGTTATTGTTAAAAACATTAAATAGGAACGTATTACATAGACTACTAGTGATGAAGGCCGGGGCCAATATTTGAATGACACGGAAGGTAGAGTATAGCCTGAATGAAGATACTGAGGAAATGAAGGGGATATGATAAAACCAAAGGGATCTATTTATACAACAAATTAATTAAACATATATAGCAATATAATAAATGGTAAACCAATATGACAATAAAAAGGGTAAATTGAATTTGATACTATCTTATTAAAAAGACTAATAAGAAAAGCACTGTAATCACAAAATGCTACTCCCTCCAGCCCTAAATATAAGACTTAGTTGACTTTTTTGGAAAATTCTAAAAAAGCAAAATAATTTAATTATAAATTGATTTACCTAATTTTTCCCCTTAAATTAGTTTATTCAATCTATAAACTAATGAGTAATATAAAAATATAACAAATATCTCATAATTTAATAACATATTTTGTAACATTAACATCTTCAAAAAAAGTAAACTGTGTCTTATATTTAGGATAGAAGAGAGTAATATGCACCCAGTTAGTTTGAGACCTGGATGTTAATTCTAAAAAAGTGTTGGGGTATGGGTGAATCGAAGAGGTAAAGAAAAACGAGAATTAAATCCTTCGTCCTTGCATACGAACAAAAACATGGCATGTCATGTGCTACATTTATACTCTCACCAAATGCCAATTCATCAGTTTCAGGTTAATAAATTAACCTTATACGGACAGCGGTGTTTCTATTCGCCATCGTTTATTTGTACGTGCCTGCGCTTTAGTCGTCTTTTTTAAGCAAATTCTATAGCCATGCTCGAACATCTATATATATACGTACTAAACAAAATTGACAAAAAAATATATAACACAAAAACTTTAACGTGAAATTATCAGATAATATACAAACATGCGGATCCACAATTTTTTTTTTTGAAAACGAAATACATGTGTATCAATACATAAAACACAAGATAAATCATAATTATTAAAAATACATAATATTGTTTAGTCTTAGTCGAAATATTATGTGACTGTTCAAAATAGGAAGATTATATTCTATTTTTAACACGTATATGTATATATTATTACAAACTTTGACATGAGACACATAATATAGATAGTGAAAACAAACCTTGCAAATTGACATGAAGTCATAATCAGATTCACTATCTCCGAGTCCCAAATCAGGCAATTCAGATCCAAATTCTTTCACAACAGCCTCTTTCTTATGCACACCAACAAGTACTCCTGGTTCCTTAACAAAACCTGTCAATGTCCTCCCTGACTTTGTCACGCTAAGTTCAGTCCCAATAACCTTATCAACCTCCAGAAATGTTTTAGCAAATGGCTCCACCATCAACCTTGGAGTAGCCGTCAATATGTATCTCTTCCCAAATGAGTTGAACACCTTCCATGTCTCCGGGTGGACATCTTCAGCATAAAACTTCGTTAACACTGACCGGGACACAAACTCAACGTCCCTGGCCTTAAGTCCAGCGAAGGTGATGAAAATTAGGGTTTTGATAGCAATGATTTCAGAGATAAATATATACGTGAAATACACAAAGGGAACCGAGGCAAGGAGGATAAGTCCCCGGAGGAAGCTTCCGGCTTCCACGGCTACAAGCATGTAGTAAGGAAAGGCGCTTCTTGATACAAGAAGTGTGCCGTCTAAGTCTGAAACAACTGTTTGGTTATGTCGTTCATGTGTGGTGCATTTTGAGATGGGCTGGAAATGAGGAAAGATTTCCATGGCGACCATGGTGGAGGAGGAGGAGGTGTAGAAAGGTTTGAATGAGATTGTTATGAGAGAGAGGGGAAGGGGGATTTAAAAGAAGGAAGAAGATGGTGACATTGTTGTTGTTGTTACTATAATGTCATGCACGTGAAAGAGAAAAATTAGCTAAAAGAAAAATTAACTTATTAACGATATGCCTAATGTGTTTGTTATATATTGAAAACTTGTTATGATAGGAATTGATCGTGACTATGGAATCAAGATGATGTTATAGCTTGGACATTTGTATTTCAGGTTAAATACTTTTCCAAGGGATGATTTGTCTCAACTAAACATTTTCATTTACATTTATCTGCGTTTAATATATAAGTATCATGAGATAGTTGAAAAATAGCCTTCAACGCGGTTTGAGAGCAGATTGGTCGATATGGTCTTCATATATAGCTAAACATAAGAACACGATAAAAGTTGAAAACTACATTGAGTTGCTAGTTATTAATAAGAACTAAATAATGATTATAAACACGTGAGATAAAAATGATCATACTAGAGGCATTTTAATTTTAGAATAATGAACATCAATTAAGTTCAACCGAAAGAGTTGAGCGCGGGAGCGGCATTGATTATATGCGTGCTTGAAAGGGAAGAGGAACCCCTACTCCTTTTATTTTCCCTCCCCTTCTCTCCCTCCTTATAATCATTAAAGCAACAATTTAATGATCTAGATTTAATTTACTCCATATATTAAATACTATAATTGTTTTTTTTTACTAAAGTATTAAGTTATCCATATTAAAATTCATTACTTCACATATAATTAATTACTCCCTCCATCCCAGTGTATTAATTTGTTTAAATGATTTTCTCCCAAAATATAAGGTTGTATTTAAATTGGTGAGGATAATAAATGTATTTTTGCCTATATTACCTATAATAAATGACATTATCCCACATATTCTCTTTCCTCTTTTTTATCATTACTCTCTTTCTTATTTTTCTATAAAGAAAGAAATTTATATAACTAGATCGAACTCCCGTGCGTTGCACAGAGACATTTTTTGATCACAAATTAATAAATTGTCAAATCTAGGCCATTATATTAGTACTAATCTAATGGTTATAAGGAGAAAAAAAGGAGAGAAAATGAGAGATTCCTCGATCTCCCGCCCACTCCGGAAAAACCACATTTAATTAATGGAATTTTCCTTAAACCATATATCAATTTCTTTTATTTTTATTAAACTATATGCATATCGCTAATAGATTGCAATCTTATTAAGAATATATATAGCAGATGAAAGTCCCTATTATAAGCTACTAATAAGAAGTGGTTAAGTCATCAAACTTGTTTGAAAGTACTTTTTTTTTCAAATTTACTTTTATTCAGAATCATGGACTGCTTTTTGAGAAAAATACAACCTAAGAAATATGATGTAATTAATACCTCACATAGTGATTTATAACGAGGACCACCCACTTCTTACAAATTGAGATATTTTTATAAAGAATGGATATTTTACAAAATCCAGTACAATTTTTTTTTACAGGTAACTATATAACTTAACTAATTTGGACCATTTGTATAATATAGCTAACAGCACCTGGTATATTTACAATTCTTGATTATAAGTTTCAAATTTTCATATACATTCTCTTTCATCTAAATTATATCTTATTGCTCAATCACATTCTTTCCCATTTTCTTTTTCTCGTGTGTTCTTTTCTCTCATATATATATTTATTAAGAAGGGGATAATTAAATAAGCAAATTATATTTCTATCATAATTATTGTCTTTATTAACTGATTTTAGTAGTTTTCTTTATTAATACAAAATAGTTATTTAAAGTTTATTATAAGGAGTATAGTAAAAAATTGAAGAGGGGTACAAGCTAAGATACAGAATTGAGATATTATAGATTGTTGGGGTAGAGTTATATAAATGATGACATAGAATTAAATGAAGGAAGAAGGAAATTGGAGGGATAACAAATAAGTAGGTGTCGTTTTGAAGAGGGAGGGGTTGGAGTTAGGTGGATGTGTGGATATCTCATTTAATTAGCCTACTTTTTTAGTTCCCTCCTTCCCCACTCCAAACTATTCTACTTAATTAATTTCCCCACTCCCTCCAATTTTAGATCTCATGCACTAGTTTTACCATAAAGCTATAACTAAAGTAGCCAAATAAAAGATTATTATTATCACTACACAACTAACTATTTCTTCCCCAACCCCTCATCACCTACTTCCCTAGTTCGTTATATATCATTATTATGTTCTTTCTATAAATACAATCCACCTAATTCTCATATATAAAACAAGTTAGGCTGTTAACTCATTGAAAATGTTTCTAATTGATAACTTTTTTAATTATACTCTTACTTATGATCATTGGTAGTATTTAAATAATATTTTATATATTGTATTTTTTTGCGCTGAATTTATATTGTATTTCACTTCTTCCTTTTTCTTTATATTTATTATTAACAAAGGAAAAGTTGTAACATTATCATTAATTATTATTAAGTTGAATTATGAAAGAAAATTATTTTAATTAGTTGAGCAAAGACATTATTAACTACTGAAAATACCATTTCTAGGATTTTTAAATTCAATTTTGTCATTTATTTGGGATTTTCCCTTTTCAATATGATAGTCCCTTTTGGTGTGTGTGTCTATATTATATATATATATATATATATATATATATATATATATATATATATAGGGCGAAAGCCCAAAAATGATACATAGCTATTCACCAAGGAACAAAAATAGTACATAACTATTTCAATGTACAAAAATAATACTCAACTTTTAACAAGAGATCAAAAATGATATTTTCTCTAATATGACAATAATATTAGACATGAAATGTCCAAAATGCCTTTATAATTAAATAAACTTTTATCGGGCGACGATTAATTTATAAGGGCATTTTGAACTTTTCATGTCAAATATTATTGTCATATTACTGAAAATATCATTTTTATCACATAGTAAAAGTTGTGTATTATTTTTGTACTTTGGAATAGTTATGTGCTATTTTTGTTCCTTGACCAATAGTTATGTATCATTTTTGGGCCTTCGCCCATACATATATATATATATATATATATATATATATATATATGTATGTATGTATATGTGTGTGTCTATATATATATATATATATATATATTACTCCAGCTGTATGCTTATAGTAAATTAAAGTTCTTTCATGTATTATAATGATTATAGTATATTATTATAAGTTAATGAGGCGCATCTCCATCTCAAGGCATAATGTTTTTTTTTTTAATCAAAGGTCTTGTAGTTTGGTAGCATAATCTGAAAATGGGTACTATGAGTTTGATCCAACCATTTGTAATCTTAAGCCATTAGAGCCTACATTTTATTTAAATAAGATTTGCTTTTTACCAAATATTTGAGCTTTTTGTTTGAATTCAAATACGAAATTTGAAAACGAACCATGTGGGACTGACAACGCCATCTCTTTCCATGCTTGATCGGAATAGATTGTGTGATGGAGACATATAACTATAATAAATGATACCCGATCATGCAGATTAAATAATACTCCCTCCAATCCCCAATATAAGAGTCAGCTGCAAAAAAACTCTTATTAAGAAAACATAATATGTTAGCTGAGTGTTTGGAGTTAATAATTCTTTTCCAATATTATCCATATTTATTGTGATACTTTTAAGAGAGAGAGAGAGAAATACATTAATAAATATGAAAGAGAGTAAAGGGTAAAGTTGAACAAACACATTAAATGAGGAGAGAATATGAAATCTGATCTTATATTAGGGACTAAAACCATTCAAATTTTGGGCTTATATATTAGGGACCGGAAGGAGTACTATATTATATATCAAGATTTATTTACGAAATTAGTTAGATTTTCAAATAATACTAATTAAAAAGTTGAAAATGGATATTTTTTAACAAAATGACTCAATTAAAATTTTTTACCCCACAACTGTCACATTATTATGTCCAATATTTTTCATGAGTTTTATGACAATTTTCTTCAAAGGTTAAGTTTTTTCTTATGTCATGTTGACTCAATATAGACTTATTAGCTAGCTAGCTAATAAGGTTTCAAAATAAAAGATGAGAATGCTCCTAAGCCCACCCTATTAGAGAGAGGGAGGTTGCGTAAATGTGTTCCTCTCTTTCGTAAATATAAAGTATATTCATCTAATTTAATTATATTAAGATTATTAGGTAGGTTATTTTGAATTATATGATATTATACCAATACAATCTAATTATACATCGGCATTCATTCACATTTACTTCTCTTCCTTATTTATTATTGGAGTGCATTATTAGAGATATATACTACTCCCTTTCTATCCCTAATATAAGAGCTTAAAATTTGAATGGTTTTGGTCCCTAATATAAGAGCTCATCTAATATTCTCTCCTCATTTAATGTGTTTTTTCCTATATTGCCCCTAACCCTTTTTCATATTTATTAATGCTTATGTATTTCTCTCTCTTAGAAGTATCATAATAAATATGGGCAATATTGGAAAAGAAGTATTAACTTCAGACACCCAACTAGCATTCACATGTTTTCTTAAGAAGTGTTTTTTTGGCGGCTAGCTCTTATATTAGGGAACGAAGTGAGTATAATTTAAGAAAACCATTTGAGAAAAAATAATAAAAGGATTTATATTTATGAGCAAACCATATCAACTCCCTTAAGTTTTATAATTGAAGAACCGAGGCTCTAGGAAGTAATTTAGTAGCATTTCTTATTAAAATTAAAAGTAGAAATAATTGTGAAAACTAACACGAATTGTTGACACGTTTTATTTTCAATCACAATATTTTTCATCCATTTTTTGATAAAAATTAAAAGACAGCTATGCTACTAGAAAAAACTAAAAGAAGTTACGTAATGCCTTCTGCCGCGAGCATTGCAACTATGCGGACTCTCCTGCCATGATTTGAAGTCCAAGTCTGCAACCAAAGGGCTTGGCTTGCAAAATAATCAGCATTGGAATCCTCCAATTCCTTCATTCTCTTCAATACTAGTGATCTCCCTCGATTCAGAACATAAACAGCAGAATTTGACTCCAAGATCCCATGCTCTCCAGTCTCCATCCTTTTATGAGGCCATGTCAACTACTTTTAAAACTATTTATAATTAGTACTCCCTCCTTTCCAAAATAATTTAAGTTTTAAATAAACTACGATGTTCTATTTGAAAAAAAAATTAGTTTAAGTAGTTAAAGCGTTAATTATGTGATGAATCTAATTTATTTTTCAACTTTACCCTTATTATTAAAGATGAGACAGAACGTAAGATAATAAGAGATAATAAAGTTAAAAGAGAGTGTATGTGGATAAAATAAAGGGTGGATAAAATTGGAAAAATTAATCAATGCTTATAAAACCATTAAATTAATTAAGCTTATGTTTTGAACAACCTCATTCACAAATATAAAATTTATATTATTTTGGGAAGGGGGAGTATAATAGTATTGTGATTTTCTCTATGTGAATTTATAATTAATACTATTTTAAAAATTAACGCACATAACTACATAGAATTAGAGAACTTATTCTTGCAAATATATGACAAAAATGACCAAATCGTCATTGTTCTTATATATGATTCTATAACCGGGGTCTATGTTTGTAATGTATGCACTATATATATGTGCGTGTGTGTGTGTATAGAACTGACTTTAATAAGATAAAATTTAAATGAACTACACTGAGGTGACTTTAATTGGAAAAAGAACTAAAAGATTTTGAAACTACAGCGCAGTATTTTAAAGGACCAAAGTGAACTTATGTTTTTCATCATAGAGATGACTAAAATGGCATTTGATCAATTTTCTACAAGTCGTATAAGTTCTCTAACAATTAAAGTTTACAGGTGTTTAATTTGTAATTAAATTCAACTAGGCAAATATGACGAAAGGCATTTGCTAATTCACTATTGAAACATGATTTCAATGTATTATTGACTTTAATTTAATTTATTGATACTGCAGTTTCATTTCTCATCAAAATTAAATGAAATTCTCCTCTTTCTACACACACACACACACATATTCCTTATTTCTCATTCCTTTGTTTCTAGTTTTTTCATACCCCAAAGGCGAAGGTGATGAAGAATAACGTACGAATAATACAGACTGGAAACTCTTCAGACTATGCAGACAAGTATGTCACAATCTTTTAACTCAGGCAACAACCAGCATATCGTCATAAATTTTTATGACACATTATTTATATTTGATATTATTGCTCCACCACGTACAATCATAAACCATAATCTACGGACCACCGGCCACCACCGTAAAAACTTTATTTATTAATTTTCATTTACAATGAGAAGGGGGGAATATGCGCTTTCTATGTTAGAAATAAAAATAATAATTGAGTTTATGCAAGTCAATGGAGGAAATTCCGATAAAAAAAGTCAATGAAGGAAATAAAAATAGTGTTCTCCACTTGCCTATTTTTTCCATTAATGCTACAAAGTCGCTGAATATAGCAGCTCATCTTTAATTTCAAGCATATTATTAGGGAAGTACATGAACTCACATAAAGCAATCAATTAATACATATACACAGCCGCACTACACTCACCTTTCTATCCGGCGATTAGGCCACAAATTTAATTCCATGTTTAGCCTGATATGAAAGACAAGGACATGGGGGTTTATATATAGTGAATTAATTGGAATATATAATTATTTTGATTATATATACACATCATAGACAGAGAGAAATCACTTAGAAATCTTAGCTAAAGAATATACTAATTACTAATAGGTCCTATTCTATATGCAAAAATATCACATCATGATATATGTATATACTATGAATTGACACCTAAATTGAACTAATTTCTCATTGACGAGTTTTTACCCGTAGATTTGATTCTGAACTCTTCATCTATTGCTTTCTTCTTCTGATTGCAAATTCCAATTGTATAAGGGGGAAAATAAAGTAGAATGGCGGTGATTATAAGTGCTGCATTTTTGTCATGCTTCTGTATATAATCATTTTTGGGAAAAAAATTAAAAAATTATAGACCTAATATTAACAAAAATAACATGGTCTATTTCCTTACACAATATTCAGAGAGAAAGAGGACTAATTTGGGGAGTGATCTATGGTAATGGTGTAAATTTATTATTTAACTTAAATTTAATTGTTTTTTAGATAAATATGACAATTTATTGAGCAGATGGAGTAATCTAAAAGGAGATTGATTACAGAGATAGCAATAAAACAAAAGAAGTTATGAAGCACGCACTAATATGCATTAGGTAAGAAATTAAACTGTGCGCAACATAATAAAACTCATACATACTTTGACTGTATCATTAATCAAACTAACAACTAATGAGGTAGCTACAGGGTGCAGTAAAATATCCAGAAAATAGAGATCCGTCAATCTCAATCTTGACAATTTCATTATCTTCAAACTTACATTTCTTGCCAAGAGGTGTAGGAGCATCAAGCCTTGGTGGTCCTCTACCTTTCTTCCTGTCCTTAGGCCTTGCCTGATAATCGTTCAACAGTAATATAAGAA
The DNA here is from genome assembly GCA_029929735.1 of Mimosa pudica. NCBI lineage: Eukaryota > Viridiplantae > Streptophyta > Magnoliopsida > Fabales > Fabaceae > Mimosa > Mimosa pudica. The sequence continues at coordinate 1,539,393 of JAKELP010000045.1, forward strand.
TAGAGCCAATGATACTTTTAAAAAATAAAACGATAGCATTATACAAATGGCCAATGGGATCCTCTACATCAATAAATTCAATAAGAATGATAAGAGCAAAATATGTGACCAGGACATATTCCAATGTTACACCTGCCATCTCTTTCAAATACTCTAACATCTATTTAACAAATTTCACAAGAAAGAGGTTATATCAAAACCAATGCTTATATATCTGTACGTACATGATTTGGCACAAGGGTTAAAGGTCATATTTGCCCTTAAAGTATATATAGAAGACCATATCTACCCTTAAAGTATTTTTTGGCCCAAATTTGCTCTGAAATCGTGCATGAAAGATGATATATGCCCTTGAAATATACATGTTGGGTCATATATGCCCCAGAAGTGTGCAAGAAGTGTCATATTTGCCTCTAAAGTATACATGATGATCATATTTGACCGTTAATATTTTAACTGTAAAGGGAGAATATGATCCTCCTGCATACTTCAAGGGCTAAGCAAAAAAATACTTTAAGGGCATATATAATCCTCTCACATCTATACATTTAATTAAGGGCATTGCACAACATAAATGCGAAATTTGTTGTTTATCAAGTTACGATTTTCTAGGTTCCGGGATCTCTTGATCCTTATGTATTTGACTTGTACTATTCTAAAGTAGTCCAGTATGCTCCGGATGATTTTATTGGACCAAACAATTCAACTTTTATATTACAAACAATGGAAACAGTAAACAGTGGAGGATAATGGCTGAGCAATCTTCTCTAGGAGGCTGATAAGACCCAATATTAGAAAAAATACCTCACTTATATCTACACTATGTATTTCTTTGGAAAAACAAGCCTAGGAGTAGGATATGTATTTAAATATTAAGTTTTTAACATTTAATCGGATTATATATATAAGAAAAATACACTTGATTCCCCCCATGATTTGTTTTTTTACAAATGATCATTTATAATTAATACTTATAATAAAAATAAATAAAGTCTAACAAAGTGCAAACAATTATTATTCTCTTCCAGAAAAAAAAACTAGTTCGATTTATTTCAGAAAAAAATTAATCATACTAATAATAATAGCAAGGTAAGATTTATTACAATTATTTCATTGTAAATAGACACTACAAATATCTCTCTCACACACACAGTATGTAGCATCACTGTTACAACCAAGAAAGGAAGAAAATTATAGCGTGAGACCATCATCCCACGGACCCACCTATCATGTACAAAGCATATTTAATTTGAAATACACCTGCAAATTTCAAAACCATGGCAAATAGTGAACTCAAAAATATTACAAGTAGTATGTTTTGTTCAACAATGATTTGGAGCTGGAGAGGTGTACAATTTCTTGATTGCTTGAAGTTTGTTAACAACCATAGTCATAGGCTGCAACCTCTCCAATGGACTATTTGCTGAGCAAGACACTCCCACTTGCTTCAATGCACCCAAGCATTCCTCCATTATTACTCTCCTTTTTCTGTTTTCCCTCCTTATAGCCTCATCCTCATCTTCTTCAGATTGCAGAAAAGGATCAGCTATCTCCATGGCGTGATTTGGCAAAGTGATACAGATATTCCCTATAACCACGTATCACAAAGCCATTTCAACATGTTGGTGAATTCTCATCCCACTTTCAAATTCATCATTTCAAAAATTGTGATATTTTCCAATACTAGTATCCCGTAGCTATAGATATCTCCCAATGTTGAAGGTTGTCTCCCCATACATACACTATACACATTTTGGTCCACTTTTTAAAATGCATATATAATGACACAACTTTTGAATTATCATGTTGAATTCAGTGGAGCTTGTATTTAGAGTTTAGAACTTTCATGATATCTGTGTGTGAGCAATAAAATTCAACCAGACTAAACCCATTTGTTGATATTAGAGGTGTAGAGCATCTGTCCATCCCAGACTAAAAATGTCCAACCTTATTCATACCCTTCTGATTAAAACTAGTGTGATTGATTATAAACCTTATTCTTAGATACTAAAAGTAAGCTAAGTAGTATAAAAATGAAATACTCTTCTTTATATATGCAATTAACAGATAATATTTTAAGAAAAAACAAATCATACTGTTTATGATAGTAAGGTACTCCCTCCGGTCCTAAATATAAGACTTATTTCACTTTTTATTGGAGAGATTAAGGTTGCGAAATAGGTTATTAAATTATGAAAATATTTTTAGAATATCTATTAGTTTATAGGTAAATAAACTAGTCTAAGAGAAAAAGTTAGGTAAATCAATTTATAATTACCTTATTTTGCTTTTTTAGGATTTTTCAAAAAAGTCGTCTTATATTTAGGACCGGAGGGAGTAAGATTATTACAAATTTACCATTGTTAATAGATACAATAAAAATATCTCTCTCACGCACACAGAGTATGTAAAACTGTTACAACAGGAAAGGAAGAAACTTATAGACCATCACCCCACACACTTATCATGTACAAGGCATATTTAATTCAAAAGCCATACAAATTTTAAACCTTCAAATTTAAAAACTATAGCAAATAGTGAACACAAAAATATCAGTAATTTTTGATAAATAGTTTTTTGGAGTTGGAGATGTACAAGTTTTTGATTGCTTGAAGTGTGTTAACAATCTTAGTCATAGGCTGCAACCTCTCTGATGGACCATTTGCAGAGCAAGACACTCCCACTTGCATCAAAGAACCCAAGCATTCCTCCATTATTACTCTCCTTCTACTTTCCTTCCTTATAGCCTCATCTTCATCATCATCTTCCTCATATTCTTCATATTGTAGAAAAGGATCAGCTATCTCCATGGCATGATTTGGCAATGCCATTTCCACATATTGATGAATTCCCATCCCACTTTCAAATTCCTCATTTGTTGGTCTTTTACCTGTGAAGATTTCCAATAAAAGTATCCCATAGCTGTAGATATCTCCCAATTTTGAAGGTTTCTCACCCATACCATACTCTGTACAAATATGTGAATACTATTTGTAAGTTGATATATGCAAGGATAAGTTGAGAGAAAAATAATATGAATATAATTCTCATATTATGATGATATACAAGAGCCTATTTATAGGCTAGGAGAGAAAACAAAATGATGGATACTAATTAATGCTAATAACATCTAATAATAATAGTAAGATATTTAAAAGATATTCCCACAAATCATCATGTTGAATTCAATGAAACTTGTATATAAAGTTTAAAACGTTCATGTTATATGTATGTGAGCAATAAAAATCATACCTGGTGGGATGTACCCAATAGAACCCTTTAGGCCATCTGATATCATTGAGTGTTGTTTGGATGTGGATGACTGACTTGATTCCTCGGATAGAAGAGTTGCTAGTCCAAAATCACCCACATGGGCAACCAGATCATCATCAAGCAGCACATTGCTTGGCTTTACATCACAATGCACAATAGAGGTTTCACAGAAGTTGTGCAGGTATTCAAGTGCACATGCAACATCAATTGCTATGTTCAGTCTTTGGATGAATGTCAATCTCTTGCTCTCTTGGTACACATTATCTTTTGTATGTATCCAATCATCTAGATTTCCATTAGACATGAATTCAAACACCAAAGCCTTGAAGTCATTACCTTGGTGATCAATGCTTGATATAGAAGTTATGATCTTAAGAAGGTTCCGGTGTTTGATTCCTCTCAAAGCTTTGCATTCATCGATGAAACTCCTTGAAGCACCTCTTTGTTGAAGATCTAATACTTTCACAGCGACTAATGTAGCGCCACCTGCAAGTATTCCTTTGTATACTGAACCAAAACTTCCTGAACCGATCAAGTTTTCTTGGGAGAACCCACCAGTGCATCTAGCTAGCTGAGAGTATGAAATCTCTGAGTTTGTTAAATTCCTTAAAGTGATTGCATCACTTGCTTCTGATCTTTTTCTTGCTCTCTTCCCCACAAATATGAATGCAAGAAAGCATGACAGAAGGATGACAATTACAAGAGCACTTGCCAGAGGGATTGCCAACTTGAGGACAAGAGATTTTCTAGATGAAGAAGCATTTGTGGTTGTACAAGCAGAAAAGTTAAATTCTGGGACACCACCACAGAGCTTTTTATTTCCATCAATGGAAGTTAAAGTTACATTTTTGAAGATCCCAGCCATTGGTATTTCACCCTCAAAGTTATTGTAAGAAAGATTGAGACGCCTGAGAGCTAACTCACCGAGAAATTTAGGAATCTTCCCGGACAAGTTATTATGTGAAAGATCTATAACTTCCAAACCTCTCAGGCCCTCCAAACTTTGGGGAATCTCTCCTTCAAAAGAATTACCCTGCAAGTACAACTGCTCCAAGCTGGCACATTTTCCAAGCGAAGATGGAATAGCACCAGAAAAGTTGTTCTCTGAGAGTACTAGCAGTGTTAAACTCTGTAAGTTTCCCACATCTTCTGGTATAGGTCCTGTAAGAGCATTATTAGAGACATCCAAGTACACTGAAAGGGAAGAAATGCCAATCACCTGTTTTGGTATGGTGCCACTGAGCTTGTTATTATAAAGACTTAGCACCTGAAGCTTCTGACAATTTCCAAGGCTTGAAGGTATACTTCCCTCAAAGTTGTTATACTCCATGTAGAGCCTTGTTAATGAAGTTAAGTTTCCAAGAGACCAAGGGATTTTTCCTGAAAATCCGTTTACATTCAAATTCAATTGGCCCATATTTTGGAGTTTGCCCATTCCATCAGGGACAGTACCAGAAGGTTACCTTCCAATCCTAGACTTTCCAAACTAGCAAGATTTCCAATGTCAGCAGGGATGCTTCCATATAATTTATTTGCACCTAGTGATAATCTTCTTAATCTGCTTGATAAGTTAGTTATTAAATTGGGAAATTCTCCTTCAAACATGTTTCCTCTAAGACCTAATTTTTCAAGTTCAGAGCAATTAACCAAAGAAGTGATTTCAAAACTTAGACCTTCATAATCCTTTCCACTGGATACAAGCCTATTGTCATCAAAGTTGAGCCAAAATAAACTTTTCAAAACTCCTATGTTCTTGGGCAGTGTTCCAGTGAGAGAATTTTCAGCAAAATCAAGAAGTTGCAGCCTTGAAGCATTTACCAATGATACTGGAATAGTTCCAGTGAAATTGTTGACCGCCCCGCCAAATGTCTCAAGGTTAGGAAGACTTAATCCAACATCTGGTGGTATGCTTCCTTGCAGGTTGTTTTGACCAACAGCAAAGTAGTACATAGAGGAAATGTTGTAAATAGAAAGAGGAACTGTACCAGATAGATGATTACCATTTAGTCCAAGAAATGTCAAGCCTGATAAATGGCCCATCTCCTTTGGTATGCTTCCATGCAAGTTGTTCACTGGAAACAATATCCTAGATAAAGAAGATAAATTCCCTATCCATGATGGGATGCTTCCAGTTAAATTGTTACCACCTGCAGATAGAACCCTCAGTTCCTTACAGTGACTTAGATTACTTGGTATAGCTCCAGTGAAGTAATTAAGGGAAATGATTAGAGTTTGAAGGTAAAGCAGACGTCCTACTTCATTAGGAAATTCTCCATGGAAGCTGTTGAAGCTTAGATTAAGTACTCTGAGGAATGTGAGATTTCCTATTGATGGTGAGACAGTGCCTGCCAAACTCTTTTGTCCAAGGCTCAGTTGCACCACACGTCCAGTGGAGATGTTGCATGTGATTCCTTCCCATTTGCAGTGATGAATGGAGTTGTTCCAGGAACTCAACTTTTTGAATGGACCTTCAGTTATATGACTCTTGAAGTTAAGAAGAGCTTGAAAATCAGTTTCATTTCCATGTTGGATCACAGCTGCAAAGCTTAATGTTGATCTCATGCACAGAAGAAGTAAGCCACTAAGGATCTGTAATGCCAGGACTCTGGAATCTGCACAACGTTAGCTCATCTCTCTTTAGCAAGAAATCTTTAGAACTTCAAGGATAAGGGAATGACCAAAAGTTTGATATTTTTATAGATATGCAATACAGAAGCAATATATGTTTTTCTTTGTTTTTTTAAACCCAAACAAAACGTAAAGAAGGATAGATAGAATCAGTCCCACTCTTCATTAAAGATGAAAACAACTGATAAGACTTATGATCTTTCTTTTTCTTTGATGGTGTGGCTAAATCAATCCATAGAAATTGACTTCAGACATTTCCAAATTCAATATATATAGTTGGGGGATTAAGCAATTGATTATGCTGATGTAACCTCCTCAAGACGGGGAAAATCTGTGAAGGTAAGGTTAAATTTATTTTGGTTCTTACGAAATTACCTTATTATACATATCCGTACAAAATTACTTGCATTGTCATGCATGAACCAGTCATTAACTTGCACGTTCTGATCAATATGATTTTGTCCAGTTAAGAAATAGAGAGAATTCATGTGTTATTTTTGTTTACTCCTCCATTTTGAGAGAATTGTTACTTCATAAAATCAGATTTTTCTAACCAGAGTAAGTCAAGGGTACACGTGAAAAAATTGGGATGTTATTTTAAATTTCTGAAAAACTTGGTGATGATAAAGTAGAGATATAGAAATAGCATGGGAAGTCGAGCATGGTCTTTTAATCCCACATGTCATTAAGTATTATGCCAAGTCAGCTGTCATTGGCCAAATCAGCAAAGTTATCATTGTTTTATTACAATGTGGACCAAGTCAACTTTATGTACATCCATCACAATCAATATAGTGTATCATTTAGTTGCAATACACTTCCGGAGAAAACAAGAAAGGAAAGAAATGTTCATAGACCCATCTAATGAATTTAATAAGAGTCAACAAGGTTATTGTTGGGGGAAAATGCAACCTACTGCTATGGCACCAAAAAAAAAATTATTAGGAGATGTACAATTTCTTGATCGCTTGAAGTTTGTTAACAACCACAGTCATAGACTGCAGCCTCTCCAATGGCACATTGGCAGAACATGATACCCCCAAATGCATCAATGAACTCAAACATTCCTCTATTATTACTCTCCTTCTACTTCCTTTCCTTATTGCTCTCTCCTCTGAGTATACCTCTTCATCTTCATTGTCTTCTTCACATAGTAAGGAAGGATCAGCTGTCTCCAAAGCATGATTGGGTAAAGCCCTTGCCACATAATGGTGTATTTCCATTCCACCTTCAAATTCATCATTTGTGGGTCTTTTTCCTGTGAAAATCTCCAGTAATAGTATACCATAGCTATAGATATCTCCTAATGTTGAAGGTTGTCCACCCATACCATACTCTGTAAGCATTTCAATTTTCAAAGTCCATTCTTGTTTGACACAGCACATTGATTTTAATGAAAACAGTATATGATCAAGGGAAAAGGTGTAAAATTAGCCACCATAAATTTAAAAGGGAGCACTTGAGTAAATTTAAGGGGGCAAAACCGTACACTGTAAACTAAAATGGGGCAAATGCAACCTTCTCAAACATTAATTATTCATAATTGGTTGAATAAAAATAGCACATTAATTCTCTTAATTGCTTACGGTGACTATTTTTGCACCTTTATTATGATAATTTATAACTTTGAGATTATCCATAAGAACAGTTAAAACATACCTGGTGGAATATACCCAATTGAACCCTTTAGGGAACCTGACATTGAGTGTTCTTTGGAAGTGGTAGAGTTGCTTGATCCTTCATATAGAAGGGTTGCTAATCCGAAGTCACCCACATGGGCTACAAAATCATCATCAAGTAGCACATTGCTTGATTTTACATCACAATGCACAATAGGTGTCTGGCAGAAGTAGTGCAGATATTCAAGTGCACATGCAACATCAATTGCTATGTTCAGTCTTTGGATGAATGTCAATCTCTTGCTCTCTTGGTACACATTATCTTTTGTATGTATCCAATCATCTAGATTTCCATTAGACATGAATTCAAAAACCAAAGCCTTGAAGTCATTACCTTGGTGATCAATGCTTGATACAGCACTTAGGATCTTGAGAAGGTTTCGATGCCTAATACTTCTCAAGGCTGTGCATTCATCAATGAAACTCCTTGAAGCTCCACTTTGTTGAAGATTTAATACTTTTACAGCTACAAATGCTCCATTTCTTGTAAGAGTTCCTTTGTATACAGAACCAAAACTTCCCGAACCGATCAAATTATCTTGGGAGAAACCACCAGTGCATCTAGCTAGCTCTAAGTAAGACATTTCTGAATTCAAATCCCGTGTGGTGACTACACCAGATTCTGATCTCCTTCTTGTTCTTGTTAACATGAAAAGGCATGCCATAAAGCTTAACAAGACGATTAAAAATGTTATAGTGCTAGCAAGAGGGATAAACACCTTGGGAGATAGAGATTTTCCAGATGAAGAAGCCTTTCTATTTGTGCAAGCAGATAGCTCAAATTCTGGGATCCCACCACAGAGCTTGTTGTTTCCATATACTGAAGTGGAAGTTGCATTTTTAAAGATCCCTGCCTTTGGTACTTCACCATCAAGGTCATTGTAAGATAGATTGAGATACTTGAGGACTTTAAATTCGCCTAGAAATGTAGGAATCTTCCCAGACAAGTTGTTACGTGAAAGATCTATATCTTTCAAGCCTCTCAATTTCCAAACTCTGAGGAATCTCTCCTTCAAACAAATTTCCCTGCAAGTTCAGCTGTTCCAAGCTGACACATTTGCCAATAGAAGAAGGAATAGCCCCAGAAAATTTGTTGTTTGAGAGTACCAACTGTGCAAGATTATTTAAATTTCCCACTTCATCTGGTAAAGGCCCTGTCAAAATATTATTAGAGACATCCAAGTACATCGAAAGAGAAGAAATCCCAAGCACTTGTTTTGGTATTGAGCCATTGAGATTGTTGTTATACAAACTTAGTACTAGAAGCTTATGACAATTTCCAAGGCTTAGAGGTATGCCTCCCTCAAAGTTGTTATCCTCCATGAAGAGCCTAGTTAGAGAAGTTAAGTTTCCAAGAGACGATGGGATTGTTCCTGAAAATCTGTTGCCATTCAAGTATAAACCATCTAAAAATTGGAGTTTGCCTATTCCATCCGGAACACTACCAGAAAGAAGGTTTCCTTCCAATCCTAGAAGGCCTAAATTAGTTAGTTTGCCAATTGCATTAGGGATGCTTCCATATAATGCATTGGAACCTAGAGTGATTGTTTCTAATCTGCTTGATAAGTTAGCAATTGAGCTTGGTAATTCTCCTCCAAACATATTTCGAGCAAGGCGTAAAACTCTTAGTTCGGTGCAATTAACCAGGGAAGAAAGAAAACTTATGCCATAATCACCATCTTTCCCAAATGTTCCAAGTCTGTTGTCTTCAAGGCTGAACCAATATAAATGATTCAAGATTCCTATATTCATAGGCAGTGTTCCAGTGAGAGAATTGATAGAAAAGTCAAGAAGTTGTAGCCTTGAAGCATTTAGCAATGATGCAGGAACAGTTCCAATGAAATTGTTTGCTCCCCCAGCAAATATTTCAATGTTAGGAAGAGTTGAACCAATATCAGGTGGGATATTGCCTTGAAGATTGTTTTGAGAAACACTGAAGTAGAATATAGAGGAAATATTGTAAATTGAAGAGGGAATTGTGCCTGATAGGTAATTCTCAAATAGAATAAGAACTGTTAAGCCTGACAAATGGCCTATCTCATTTGGTATTCTTCCATGAAATTTGTTTCCTCCAAGAATCAGCCGGGATAAAGAAGAATAATTCCCTATCCTTTTTTTTTGGTCAAAAGAATAATTCCCTATCCATGTTGGTATTTTTCCTGTAAAATTGTTTTTACCTGCAAATAAAATCCTCAGTTCTTTACAGTGAGTTAGATTACTTGGAATACTTCCTCCAAACTCATTGCCACTGATGCTTATAGTTTGAAGGTATATTAGACGTCCTACTTCATGAGGGAATTCACCATGGAAGCTGTTGAAGCTGAGGTTGAGTTCTCTTAGAAATGTGAGGTTTCCTATGTAAGGTGTAACAGTGCCAGCCAATCTTTGTTGTCCAAGGCTGAGTTGCACCACCCTTCCAGTCGAAAAGTTACAGGTGATTCCTACCCACTTGCAGTGATGGATTGAATTGTTCCACAAACTCATTGTTTTAAATGGATCTTGAACTATCCTTCTCTTGAACTCAAGCAAAGCTTGAAAATCAGTTTCATTTCCTTTTAGGATTGCTGTTGCAGAGATACACATTGAACTCATGAACAAAAGGAGTCCATAAAGGAATTGTAATGTTAGAATCTTGTAGTGGATCATATCTTTATAAGAACAGATCTGAATCCAATTGTGGCAATGGTATATGTAGGATTGGCATGCAAAGGGATAAAATTACATTGGGATAAACGTGGAACTACAAAAGTAAAGAATTCAATGGTCTAGATATAGACGTGTAATAAGGTGGCAATGTCTCTGTCATTTAACTCAATAAGGTAGAGAAGTCCACAGTTCTTTTAAGATGATAACAACAGATCCGTGGTGGTCATGGCTTCATAATATGACGGTAGCTTTTCAATTCTCCAGAGCAATAATTTCTAATAATGACAGATTTAATGGACAGTTGGGAGAGCAAAGAATTGAACGTGATTATGTATCCTCTATCCTGAAAATTGAGGACAAGTTTTTCAAGATTTGTTCAAATGTCATTGTCCCATAACAGTCTTATTCGGAGACTTGATCATTAGAATTAAGCACACAAGTTACAATAACAAAAAATGCAGATACTTTATCAGTGTGTTGTTAACAAGTAAATAACTTTTTAAGAGGTTATATTGAATGTGTGAAACAAGATAGGAGCATTTGGACTTGTACTAGTTTGGACCAAATCGGGTGTTAAAGTCGAGTGGGGCCACAAAGGTGACAAGCCTTGCAAGAGCAATGTAGCCATCTATCTGGGCTTGAACAAAGACAACTACTATAACTGACAGTCTCCTAATCAGCTAATGTATGAGCCAGACTGAAATTGATATTGGTATTGAAAGTGGAATTTATTTCTAATTTTTTGTCATATTTTCCCAAATTACACATATTGATGCTCCATCAATGCTAATCAAATATGAGTGATTTAAAAAAAAAACATAATATTATTCAACTTAATTAATGTCATGAATCTATTCAAATCAAGTAAATAGGTCATACATATAAGATAAGAAGAAATATCATTTTAACGCAAAGACTGAACTGTGCATTAAGGAGCACTGCCATGTCGAGATTCTAGTCTCAAAATTTATTTAAACTTATTTGAACTTGCAGTTCAACATAAATATGGAAGTGACCTTGCATTCTCTTAAAGCCATTGACAATGTTCTGAAACTGTGAAAGCAGGTGCATAAAAATGGTTATTTACTTTCATGCTTAATATCACAGAATATTTGCACCCAAAGCAGAAGCAATTTTGTCTTCGTGTGCAATTCCCCTCTTGCAGATGTTAATCAAATAATCTTGACAGCAAGATTAATTACAGAGATGGCAGTGAAAAAAAAGAACTTATGAAGAACCAATATGCATTAAGATAGTATATTGTGTACAACATAATGGAACTCATACATACTTTGACTGTATCATCAATCAAACTAGGAAACGATGGGATGTAGAATTACAGGGTGCAGTAAAATCATCCATTAAAGAGAGACTCATCAATCTCAATCTTGACTATTTCATTATCTTCAAACTTATCTTTCTTGGCAGGAGCTGGAGGTGCAAATAGCCTTGGCGGTCCTCTACCTTTCTTCTTGTCCTTAGGCCTAGCCTGATAATTGTAAAACAGTAATATAAGAACAGGGCCAATGATACCTTTAGCAGATTAAAACGATAACATTATATCAAATGACCAATTAGATCCTCCATATCTATAAAATCAGAGAGAATAATAACAACAAAATGTGACCAGAACATACTCCACTAGTATACTGACATCTCTCTCCATATATCTCAATCTCTTTCAAATGCGCCACATTTATTTATTTAACAAATACAAGATCAAGATCGAGATTAAATAAAAAAATACATCCAGTCCTAAATATAAGAATACTTTAATTTTTTAAGTTAAGGAACCAAATTAGACAACTAAATCATAACATATATTATATGTAATTAGATTATAAATAGAATAATTAGTTTTAAGGGGGAAATGCAACTAAAGACAATATAAAATGATGAATTTTGCATCCTTAATTTCTCAAAAAAAAAAAAAAAATCAAAGTAATATTTTAATTAGTACTAGATTCAGAAGTCTCTTGAGCAGTATAAATATAAAATATGAATTGCGCCATTCTAAAGTAATCCAGTAACTTTCGGGTAATTAGAATAGACTATGTAATTCAACTTTAATTTAACAAACAATGAAAACACCAAACAGTGCTCGCTTTCCAAGCAACATTTGAAGAAACATCAAGAACTATTAAGCAATCATAAACTAAATGCATCTTTATATGAAGTCTAATATGAGTCACTATCCGAACATTTCAGATTTTTCATTGAATGAGAATGAACTACCGTAAATATCTGAAGGGCGCTGGTAACAAAGCAAAACAAGAATTTTAAAGCATATCACTGATTCAACAAGGGAACCATATTATCATCACACACGCATAAGGCTCAGAATACTAATTATGACAAATGAAATTATACTTCTCCCAATGCTATCATGACTTTTTTTTTATTACAACTATCATGACTTTTTTATTTGTGAAGTCCAAAAGAAAGCTAAATAAGTTACAAACAAATTGATTTGCTGCATTCTACAATCTACACTAATTTATTTGGGTAATAATTGAAATACTACCTCCGGTCCTAACTATAAAACCTAATTGACTTTTTTTGGAAAGGTTAAGGTTGTGAAATAGACTATTAAATCATGACATATTTGATATATTTTTAGATTATACATTAGTTTATAGGTAAAATAAACTATTTTAAGGGGAAAAGTTAGGTAAATCAATTTATAATTAACTTATTTTGCTTTTTTTTAGAATTTTCTGAAAAAGTCAACTAGGTCTTATATTTAGGACCGGGGGGAGTATAATGCAATACTCCCTTCAATGCTAAATATAAACCTTTGACATTCTTTTTTTTTATACATAAACCTTTGACATTCTGTGAAAGCTAAGGAAACAAATTTGACCACTAAATTATAACATTTATTATATTTAATTAGAATATAAATTAGTTTATCACTATAGACAATTTGACTTTTTTGAAAAACCCTTAAAAAAAGCAAAATAAGTTAATTATAAATTGATTTACCTAATTTTTTCTCTTACACTAGTTTATTTTACCTATAAGCTAATGGATAATCTAAAAAGATATCAAATATGTCATGATTTAATAACTTATTTTGCAACCTTAATTTCTAAAAGGTCTTATATTTAGGACCGGAGGTAGTAACATTTATTATACTCCTATTTAATTAGAATATAAATTAGTTTATTAAGTTGTCTAATTTTGCATCCTTAGTTTTTCCTAAAGAATAAAAAATTTCTTATAATTTGGACAGGAGGGATTAATACACATATTACAAAGCTTATTTAGTTTCCTTAATTCATCCTAACAAATCAACTAAGCCATGTATTTAAAATTAAGGGATTAATTAATATACACAGTGGTATCGAAATTACTAGAAAAATAGAGAAGACATTAAGAAATTAGAAAAGGGATAGACATTGCATACATACATTTCCATAGGAGTGATTAAAGCGCTTGCCTTTAGCGGTTTTCTTGTCACCTCGACCACAGTACACTGCAACAATAACAAAAGGAGGCAAAAAATCAAGCGATAAACCAAAAAAAACTGAGAATTGATTTGTGGGGTTTGGTGAAAGAGATTGAATATTATGTACCAGAAAGAAGAGGAGAGGGAGAAGAAGAGGGAGAGATAGAGAGAGAAGGAAGTGAAGAGGAAGAGAGGGATTCAGAATGAGCGAAGGAGAGACGAGAAGAAGGTCTGTTGAGGAATTGAGAGCACAGTGAAGAAGAAGGTGGTGAAGCAATAATAAGTGACGCCATTGATGTTTTGCTGAGAAACAAAGAAGCAGCAAAGAGATAAGGTCTTATGTAGTACAGTACATTGAAAAATAAAATAGATAACCTTTTCTTTCTTTTCTTTTGTTTTCTTTTCACTTCTTTTCTTTTTATACGGAAAATTGATTTATAGTCACTCAATGTGTAGACACTTAATAGAAGAAAAGTCTCATTAACTCCATATATTAAAGTAGAGTCTCTATGGACCTTACTTTAATATACTTCAAATAAAAAAGACCATTTTGCCCCTTCTTCCCTGCCCAAAAACTTGTTATATGTGCGCATTACCTTGTCATTCCTTCCCATAACCTCGTCAATGCTTGCACATAACTTGTCATAAGGTGGGTCATGACCTTGTTAGAGTTGTCCATGATTTTGTTATATGTGAGCATGACCTCGTCATTCTCTGCCCATGACCTTGTCACAGGAAGGGGAAATCTGGTCTTTTTGTATTTGAAGTATATTAAAGTAAGGTCCCTAGGGACACTACTTTAATATGTGGAGTTTATAAGACTTTTCTACTATTAAGTCCCTTGTGAGGGACTACAAATTAATTTTCCCTTCTTTTAACCATATTTTTTTCATCAAATAAATAACCTTTTTGTAGCCCTACCTTCTTTATTTTTGTTTGGCAAATACTCCCTCTATTCCTAAATATAAGATCACTTTGAGGAAGTGAATAAGTTCCTAAATATAAGATCACTTCCTATTTTATCTCAAGTTTTGTCCAAACTACCCTTATACTCCCTCTTTTCATTGAAGACCCTTCCTCCTTTTAAAGTTAAGTAATTGAGGGGATTTTGGGAAGATCATGTAATTTTATTGTCTTCCTTAATCTACCCAAATTAACCAAAGTGATCTTATATTTAGGAACGGAGGGAGTATTTAATTTTAGGAAAATACTCTCATACGTAATATAAGAGCAGAGCTCAATGGTTAAAACATAATTCTTTAGAAAAAACATGTGAAAGTTAATTAGGTGTTGGAGTTAATGTTTTTTTTTTCTAATTTACTCATATTTATTATGATATTTTTAAGAGAGAAAAATATATAAACATTAATAAATAATAAAGAGAATTAAGGACAAAGTAAGAAAAAACGCATTGTATTGCTATAAAAAAATAATTTATTTGACATAATGTCCAATTGTCTAATTTGAAGAGATTAAATAAACTACTATTTAATAATATATACTCCATGATATTGTTATAAAATTTAGCTCTATCAGTTTTCATATTTTAAAGTAGGAAATAGTAACTATATGTACTATTAATTACCATATGCCTTTAGGTGAAAATGAAATTGTTATCGAGGAAAAAAAATTACTTTTCAAAATTATTTTTATTAAATCCTCAAGTATAGTTTGCGCACCACTCACACTTATCTTGTAATAAGCCTAACCATTGACTGCTGTTACGTATAAATTCATATCTCTAACAAGTAGTAACAACATAGGTAAAGCCATTAGAGAAGTTTTACTCTATCAAAACTGGAGCACGTGGACAAATATTTGACAAGTGAGACAGATCACTTAAAGTGCTATGAATAGTTCAAGAAATAAAAATTAAAACGCTAATGAAACAATAAAAAATCAATCTAACCCAAACTTAACAAAGCATTTTGCTTTCCAAAGAGTTTTTGTTTAAATATTTATAATTATAATTCTCTATTGGGCTATACAAAAACATGGGTAATAATAGCCCTACACTTGCAAGAGGTGACCTTGAATTTGACCCCCATGATTTGCGTCAACTGGGCCTTCCATATGGACCTTACTAGTCATCATCATCAATATTATAATACAAGTGGTAAAAAAAGCACACAAAAGCATTCTTAGCCCCATATTTTTCCTTTTCCTTTTAATCAAACTAAATAGCCAATCAAAAGAAGACCAAAACTATATGCCAAACCCAACACACATCACACCAAAAGGTTGAGCCAAACAGTGAAGAAGAAGCAGGTCTAATATATATGCAAAGTCAGGTGGCGGTGCACTTGTCAGTGATTAGTGGTGGTGAGACGGTGGAGCGGCGGCGGCAGATGGCGGCTTGCACTGGTAGCACTTGGCAAAGAGGCCAAAAGTGTTAATTTGCTTGACAAAGTTGGTGATGCTGGCCCATCCTCCAAACCCAAATCCAACAACAAAAATCCATATCACTATGAAGGCATTCATGATATACATGACAGTCCAGCTTCCCATTATGGCAGGAGGTTTCTCTGCAGCATTCTGTAAATTTAATGACAACCAATTTTAGAAATCATTGTCATTTCACTATAGAGAACAAATCTAAAAAGTATTACAAGACTAAACATGATTGTCTATGGCATCTGATTCACGCCTGTATGACCTTTTTATGCCTTTACCATCTCAGTTTGGGACAACTCTATTGTACATAGACCATTCATTTGTAAATATTAAGACAATCGATTAAATTAGTTATTCGTGACAAATTTTTGTTGGTTTTCCTAAAATGCCTTTTTATTTATCTACCAGTGTCTGACGTTAATAGTAACTGACTTATCCAATTTACAAGAATGTAGGCGCACCCAATAATGGAATCTCACTGCCTTTAAGTAATTATCTTAGTTACATACCGAAGACTCAAACTCGAGACTACCCGTCAAGTGGTTACATGCCTTTTTGATAGTGACTTGTAGCTATCCCTTGATGCAAATTCCCTTACCATATATGTGCAATCAAAAGGGATATTTTGAAAAGAAAAAAAAAATTACAAAGAAAAGATGAATTGACATCTTGTATTTTAGATCAAAATAAACACACTGTCTTTCCGCCAAAAAAAAAGATAAACACACTGTCTTGCTTCTGTATTTTAGATCAAAATAAACACACTGTCTTTCCGCCAAAAAAAAAGATAAACACACTGTCTTGCTTCTGTATTTTGGACCGAGATAGTACTCTATCTTCTAATGCCAACAAACTACAATAGATTAAAAAAAGTGAACTTTACCAATTAAATTTGGTTTATACTTAGTTTAGGAATGGAATTATCTTATCACTTACACTAAATCATACCTATTTCAAGTAATTTAGTTTTCACTAGCTTTTGTAATTGTATTATTAGAAAGAGATGGGTCAACAGAGGCCAGCTCATAAAGAGACATGGTACAACAATTCATCTGTAGCAAAATAACGAAAGGAAAGAGACCTCTCACCACCCACAAATCTCCACATAAAATCCAAGCCCTCTATTCTTTTCAACATTGGCTGCTTTCTTTCACAACTCCTAACTTTCCCCCATTTTACTTTAATCCACTCAGAAATATTATTATCATCAATAATAACTCGCCATATGGCAGTATCACACTAGAGGGGCCTGAATACTCTCTATTGTAAGCACACCTAATTGATTTGGATTGCACAAGTACATTTTATTAACTCACTTAAATGGATGCCTATTGGCCTTTCTAATGTATATGACATGGAAAGTGAGAAATTAGTAGTACAAATACCTGTCTAGCAGAGGCAGTTCGGTAAGTGAGCATATGAGCCAAAGAGGGGATGATGTAAACAGTGAAGCTAACTAGGAGTGCACCAACGGCGGAATTAATGGGGCCAAAGAAAGGAAAGATGATCGCCAAGAACCATATTGGTATCACCACCGGCAACCTCACCAATGCCCGGAGGCATATACTCTTAGTGTCATGCATCCCTATCACTTTCTCCCACACAAAATACAATGGAGTACACGCAAATCCAAATGTTATAAACTGCACAAAACACAAAAATGAATACATGAGCTAGAAATATATCACTAGGCGCTAAAAACTATTCATAGTTCTACACGGACTTCAGATGATGTTACAAGTGGGATTGAACCATGACATTGAACTATAACTTTATTGTGCAAGTAATTGCACATTCATTATAACATATCATAGGTTGTAACATTACTTGGTGAATGAGCATGAGGATGACAGCAGTATCCCGAAAACGGGACTTTGGGAGGAGAGAAAAGGCGTTGGAGTGGTCGAGTAGCTGATCGCCGAAGGCCCAATAAACGGCGGCTGCGGAGGGAATTGTGAGGGTGAACACATAAAGTGTAGCCAGTAAATAAATGTACTTGAACTTCTGAGGCTTCCACATTGCGTGCATTATCTCCCTGAAATTAAACAACCACACATGACCCCCACATGACATTGACGCCTCAAAAAACAAATCAGGAGATTTGGCTTTCCAAATAAAATCAAAAATAAAAAAATAAGTCCCAAAGCTGGAATTTCCAATGATTCCATATTTTATGGTCCGCTACATGTTCAGAAATAACAGAAGCAATAATAATAATATCAACAGGATTAAAAAGACAACTCAATAGAAAGTACCAACATAACATATGATATAAACATGTAATGTAATGTCTTAATACAATCAATAATGTCATGCACATGAAACTAACAGTCCTATTTAACTATGATGATTAAAGTGGGATAATGATAATACTCCCTCCATTCTTTTTTATAGGAGACAATATTTTTGGTATAAACTATTCCCTATTATAAAAGACACTTCAAGGTTGTCCCAAATTCTATCAGTCAATTTCCCATACTACCCTCATCTAATTACACATATTACTAATTAATTCTCACACATTCAAAGTTACTGTTTTTACATATTTACTTTTTCAACTAATTTTAACCAACTTCTTGAACAGAAGCTTACACAGTGATGGCATGTCCACCGAAGGTGTAAAGGATGTTAGTGGCTCCGGTGAAGTAAAGAACAAGCTTTGTAGGACCAGTATGAGTCACGTTCTCTACCTACAAATAAGAACATCACCAAGATCATGAGCTTAATTATAGTGATCCTCTTTCATTTTCTACTGAATTGACCAGAATCTGGTGAAGTGAAGTTTACCTGGCCATGAATCAAAGCTGCTACAGTTAAGTACCAAGCAGTATAAGTGGTCATTGCAAGGCCAAGAAATGACCAAATTCGGTAGTTATGGTAGGAAGGTATGAATACAGTGGTGGCACAGCAAGCACCGAAAATGTAAGTCCAGGTTCTTTTATCCAAATTGTCATTTATGTAGTAAATGTTACTGTTCCAATCAAATGACCCCAAAAAGAAAAGGATAAAAAAATAATTAAAATAAACCCATTTCAGATAAATTCAAATAGACTTAAGAAATGAAGAAAAGATCATACCTTGCACATGCAATTAGCTGTATCACAGTTCCAAAGAGGAGGAAAGTACAGTTAAAAGCTAACCCCACTGCTTTCCAAAATGGCCCCAGTAAGCCATCCAAGACTTCAAACCACTGAAAAGTCAAATTTAAAAACCCAGAATTTTATTTTTGTTAAAGTGGTCTCTGAGATTTGGCCATACCCTAATGGTATAATTGAACAAATTTTCATTTTTTTTAAGAGAAATCATTAAAAGTATGAAACTTACTCACCTGAATGACATGGTTCTTGAAGCTGACGTTTTCTTTTTCCTTTCTGGTTCTGTACTCTATGTAGAGTACACTGATTAGATAAGCAGTCCAGCTCCCAATGATCCCATAAAATATCTGAAGCACTACGCCTGAGATCATGCCCAGTTGAGAGAAAGAATATGGAAGAGTCAATAGTACTTGAGCCACCTGCAAAAAGATGACATATAAAGATTTGTTCCCTTAATAAAAAATTCCTTTTTTTCTAGGAAATTAAAGTTACTTGCTTTGAAAACTTGCTCAACTTAATAAGAATGGCCTCAAAAAATAGTTTTTTGCTTTGAAAACTTGCTCAACTTAATAAGAAAGGCCTCAAAAAATAGTTTTTTTTTGGGAAATTAAGTTACTTGCTTTGAAAACTTGCTCAACTTAATAAGAATGGCCTCAAAAAATAGTTTTTTTTTTGCTTTGAAAACTTGCTCAACTTAATAAGAAAGGCCTCAAAAAATGGTTTTTTTTTTTTTTTGGGAAATTGAAGTTACTTGATTTGAAGCACAGCTAAACCAAGCATCCCAAACAGAACCACCATGCCAAAGCAAGCTTTTGAAGCTGAAGCTTGAGCTATGATCTATCTCAAGTGAGTGATCATCACCATCGTTCTCTCTCTTACCACCTCCTCCTTCATGTTCTGCTTCTCCAGGAACTATGGCTTCCTCTGCTTGATTCTGAGCCAACATTGTCTCAGTCATCTTCAAACCAAAACCAAACCCACTGAGAATTAGACACACACTTAAACAAAATCCCACTTAAGAAAAGAGAGAGGTAAAGAGAATAAATAAAGACAATGAAATGAAAATGAGACCTTTTCTTTGTGTGTTAAAGAGAGATGTCACTTTCTTATAAAGGCAAGATAGAAGAAGAAGAAGAAGATGGAGAAGAAGGAACCGAGGAATCAGGACAAGAGAGAGATCAACGTACGGAGCCTAGTTTGAGAACAAAAATAGGGTGTTTGAGTATGGTTGGTTATAGATATATAGCCATAATAGTGGTACAGGTAAGGTACTGGTCTATAAACAAATAAGTGAGGTATAAATGGAAGTGAATAAATAGTAATGGGGAAGAAAAGAAAAAGGTTCCTAGGAGGAAGATGAGAATAATGATGATGATGATATATAATAGGGAAAATTACACTTTTATCAAGTTTTAAATATATTAAATCTATCTCAAAAGTATGCCCAAAAATTTTGATTCCACCTTATAATTTACCATGAAATTTCTAAAATGGAGCAATGTTGCCTTGTCTTTTAACGCCATTAATTTTTCATGAAATACTCCTACATAGCATCGTTACATGTTAGTCAAACCGTCAAAATTAATGTTAATAACAAACTGGGTCAATATTGATCATTTTAAAAACTCCGCCATTAAAGTGAGACAATAAACTTTCGGGTGGAAGTGTGATTGATAACATGTTTTTACATATTTGGTATTTAACCAAATAATTAAGGATTAAGGTCATATTTGTTCCTGAAGTATGCGTGGAGGATCATATATGTCTCTAACGTACTTTTTAGCCAAAAAGTGTCCTGAAAGCGTGCACCAAAGATCATATTTGCCTCTAAAGATACATAAAGGGTCATATCTACCTTAAAAGTATATAAGAAAGGTAATATTTGCTCTTGAAATATGTACAAACTATCATATTTAGTCATTAACATTTTAAGTGTAAAGGCAAATATGAGTCTAACAATACTTTATGGGCAAATATAATCCTCTATGCATAAATGAGGGGCAAATATGAGTCTAACAATACTTTATGGGCAAATATAATCCTCTATACATAAATGAGGGGTAAATATGATCATTAACTCAATTATTAATCATATTTTGGGTCATGAGTTGTCAATATCCAGTTCATTAAATTGTTAGTGGACCTTATGACCAATTTTCACATTAGGAATCTTGTTGTGATTTTACCTAAATGATATAATAAAATAAAAATAAAAAAATAAGGAGAAATAATGGTAATAATGGAAGAGATATTAATGCGGCACAAAATGGCAGAGAAAAAGGAGTGACGCAACACAAAGACGGCGAGAGGGGCCGCAAAAGCAGGAAACGCGCACAAATAATGAAAGCAACACTCTTCTCTCTGTCTTTTTCTTTCATCTTCCTCTTCTCTGCACTTGTGACTTGCCACTTCCAATTTCCATAAACATCATCCAACCACATGTATATGAGTATTTAAATAAGAACATCTATGTTGATAATATTTACTATTCTAATAAATGTGCTCCTGCAACGAGCGCCACTTTCATTAGGGGCTTGTAATATTGTTTATTGCTTCATTTGCATCTGTGTGATGATTAAATTCTAAATCACGTTTCTTCAAAAGTATTTTAATTTGAACAATTTTAATTTATAGTGGAACTTGTGTTATGGAGAAAAGTTAAGACCCATTTTTTCTAGTAAAATATCATACATAATTTCATTAAAGTGGAAAAGAAATAAACAAAGCATGAATGGTCTACTGAAAAAAATTCAAATAAGGATAAATAAAAACTCTAACAATAACATAACTCTAAATATAGGTAAGAAGGAGTTGTCATTTTGGTTCCACCAAGAACCCTCCCCTTCTTCATTATTTCTACATCAAAATTTGTGGTTTGGAAAAAGACATAACTGACAGAAAAGTCATTTGTTTGAACTTTGAAGAATCATCTTAAATGACATAAATATCTTATCGGCAATAAATCAATTAATTTTTTTTGAAGAATTTCTAATTTAATGAAATAAAATGTAAAAAAGGATAAAAGAATTGTGAAAATGAAAATGCTTTTAGCATTCATATTTCAAATAGTAATAAAAAAGAGGGACGTGATAGAAATGATTGATCAGTACAATGTTTTGTATGAGTTTTGTTAAAAGATTTTTACAGACAACGAAATATTAGCATGACTCGGGTCATAGTATATGATGAAGTTAAAAGAATCAATTCAACGCTATGCTAAAAGAGATTAGAGAAAATAAAGAAATGTAATGTAGAATACAACAGAATAAAGTGAGGCATCAAGACATGATCAACTTTTACCTATTTATTTGATGAAAGAAAGTTTATACAAGAAAACTAAAACATAATATCACTTTTTCTAAGTATCTAAATAAACAATTTGGAGGAACACTAATATAAAACATTGAAAACCATCAGGATCATTTAACAACCTTTTAATCAAACAATCTGCAATTTTATTCTACTCATTGTTGCACCGGTTTATACTTACGACCCAATCGTGTTGAACACACCTCATTTAAAATATCAAACTCATCAACATGTCCCTCCTCTCATCCTTCCCTGAATAGTGATACAAGCTCCCAACAATCCGTTTTACATGATTCTCAACCATATAGTACAATAGTCAATAAATTGAATTTCAAAGTTCACTTTTAATAAACTAAAGAAAAAATTTACTCTCCCACTGAATGAAAAGTTAGTCTTAATCCTATACGTACGATCAATTTCTTATTTTTATTATCAAATTATTTTAGAATTTTGTTATAGAAACAACTAAATTTTTGCATGATTACTCGAATAAACTCCTTTAATAATAATTAAATATAACAATAATTAAAGAATGCACCTAGGTACCATAAAGTGAATCACTTGCTAATTGTTATTCATTATTGTTACTCACATCAATTCTATTGTTTTTTGTGTAGAAAAATCCCCTTCTCTTTTTTTAAATGGGACTTTTAAGTTAACTTATATTTTTAATATAATTAAGTTAGATAAATATGCTATAAATTATGGACAAAATGGATTAAATTTTATGCTATTTCTTAATGCTAGTGCTGGAACAAGTTTGTTTAACATTAACATAGGAAAAGGCTATTTTTTTACATTGAAGTTGGATTCCAATAACTCATAATATGATCATAACAGGTTTTGGAGGATGGAACGAACTCACAAAAACACATATAGAACGTACTGCATTAATAAAATTTTGACATAGAAAACGAGTTCTGAACTCAATCATGACACACATAGGAAGTCACTTACCAATGAGAGAAGCAGGAAAGGAATTAATTTTGGTTAAAACAAAACATGAAAATGTTGTTAAGATTGAGATTTTTGTTTAAGGGAGCTAATACGTTGTAGAAGTGGTGATAGAAAATAAATTAGCGTGGGTATAGAACAAACTAGTGAAAAGCTAGGTGGTTTATGGAAACAAAGGCATGTGGAAATAGAGTTCAAAATTCGGTGTACTTGAGTGAGAAAGCAAAAGTGAGAGGGATATAACATGCTAAATCATTTCATATATATAAGATTATATGTGTAGTTTGTGAATAATTTTGGATTGGATTCGGGTTGCTTTTTGATGGTGACGCTTAAATATGAGGGAATTTAGAAGAGGGAACAAAACAAAAGCGAGTGAGACGTTACGTTGTTCCCATCATCGGTGAGCCAAGCTTCCCTCTCCTCTAAATAATCCCCTCAACCACATTCATCCCCCTCTCCATCCATCTTATGATATATTCTTCTTTTAACATTTCATTCTCTTTCTCTATATGTGTGTGTATGTATACATACATATTTTCCTTCCCATATAATAATTATTACTCCCTCCGGTTCTAAATATAAGGCCTAATTGACTTTTTTGAAAAATCTTAAAAAAAAGCAAATTAAGTTAATTATAAATTGATTTACCTAATTTTTTTCCCTTAAACTAGTTTATTTTACTTATAAACTAATGGATAATCTAAAAATATATCAAATATGTCATGCTTTAATAGACTATTTTACAACCTTAACCTCTCCAAAAAAAGTCATCTAGATCCTATATTTAGGACCGGAGGTAGTATTATTCTCACTTCTACAATTCTTTTTCACCCATCATCTTTCTACTATAGTCTTCAATTCTATTGTTACAGGTCTATTTTATCATGGAAGCTTATGTTTAGAAATTATTTTGCTATGAAAGTTTAAGAGTATATGATATTACCTAATTTTATTAAACTTTTGGGTTGATTGTTAAAAAGTTGACATTAATAGTTAATATTTTAACTTTTAAGGTAAGAATCAATCCTTTTGAATGAGTAAAATTGTATCAAAAAAATATTTATGGGTATATAAAAGCTTTTAAACAAAATCTTTAATTTCGAAACAACAGAGAACAATTACTTTGCTTTGTATGATGGAACAATGAGTTCAACATAATAGTTAAAACCTTATGCTTCCTTTAATGGTATTTATTAGTAACATTTTCTCATTAAACAAGGTCACTTCTGCATATAAATAATTGCAGTATATGCTTGTCTAAAAGCTTAATCCATTTTTTATTTTAACTCTAATCTTTCATCTCTTTTCACCCTTATCATTTTTAAAAATAAGAGCACAATTGAAAAAAATTTACCTTTTACATATTTGTTAGTTTTAATTAATCAATAATTTGAATGGTTGGTACTTTTTTAAAAAAAATTAAAAGATTAAACAAAACATTTCAGGTTATATATCTATTGATTCAGTTCCCAATCAACCCATATAATGCTCATTTTTGTAAATCTATTATGTTATATATGCACTTAATTATCCTTATGTAAGACCTCATCATGTGCACGACACAAGAGCACAAGGACAGGATTGAGATTTGCGTACTTGCGACTAGTGAGTAGCAGAGTGAGTGAGTATTCGGGTGAAGCTTCTTAATTACAATTAGTCGAGGCAACTGTCAGAACTGTTTTCCAGATGCGTGACATGTGCATATCATATCGTTGAAAAATGAACACAGTTCAGAGTTCACAGTTCGCGCAAATCTGTACCCAAATTCAAAGAATTCAAATTCCCAATTTATTCTTTTTATTCTAGTGCTAGTTAATTAAAGATCGAGGCTACAAATGATCTTAAACTAAATTATAACTGAAACATTCACTTCAATTTTCAAACTCGATCAATAATGTACGGTTGGTCAGCACAGCCTCTAAATTCCAAGGATATCACATCATATGCGTGTATAGGTCAAAGAACATCATGTGTGTGTATATAGATAGATATTAAATGGAAATCAATTTGGGTCAAAATAGAGTACATATAATATTAGAAAAACCCTACTAAATCTCCAAATTAAACTATAATCTCAATTAGCCTTTTTTTTTCTACTATCACCTAGCCACAAACTACAATTTTACTCTTTAAGCCTTTTGGATGTGAATAACAACTTTCTTACTATTATTAACAAGAGTCTGGGCACCGTCAACAATATGTTTGATTTTAACCGCTAACAATATTGGGTTTGTTTGGTGCAAAGAAAATGAGAAATGGAATTGTATATGGGAAATTAAATGAAAATGGTAATTTCCATATATCCCGGACCTCATAAGTTTTCTCTCTCAATCTCACATTTTTCCTATGCCCCACAAATTTTACTCTCTCATCATTACCTAAATTACCACTATTTTCCATCTTTACCCCCATTACACTCATTTCCATTTCCATCATCCACTTTCCATCCAACCAAACGGGTCCTTAAATCTTATGTAACAAACTTTATTATCAAAATATAAGCACTTTCGTCACAACCTTTCAACTGTAAATAACAACTTTCTAACCATTATTAACAAGTGTTTAGATACCGGTTACAAGGTGTTGGATTTTAACAACCATCAATGTTTTGACCTTGTGTAACAAATTTTTGACCTTGTATAGCAATTTCTTGGGCATCGTTCACAATTCTTTTAATTTCTCTAATAAGAAAGTTGCTTTATATTTTAATTATAAGGAAGATAAAATAGTCATCTGGATTCGAAAGATAATAGAGTTTCTTTTAGACCTTACTTTAATTTGTCATTTAGTGAGATCTTTCTAATATTATATGTCATCTGTGAACCGTGGTCATGGACCCCAAATTAATTTCCCTCAAACTTGTATTAAATTCACGGTGCACCCCAACTCTTACTATTTTTTGATAAAAAAAACTCTTACTATTTAACCTAACTTCTTTATCTGGTTTAATTATGCATATGCATTGCAAATCGTGTTTCGCACTCACATTTAATTCAAATTTTTCTTTATGTTATTTAATGAAAATTAAATATACTATGAAATCATACATGCATATTTGAGAATGAAAATTATGAATCACATAGTAAAGTTAAAATAAATCAGAGTGAAAAATTTCAAAACTTTATAGCACTGAAATAAAAAAGAGTTTTGAATTATAAGAATATAAATCAAAATACAGTACTGATTAAGTAGTTAGATTATTTATTTACTTTCGACAAATTAAAGATTAGGGAGGGAAGGAGGAAAAAAAGAGGGGATTAGTCATAATGACCTAATGAGACACGTTCTGTGTCCCCTACCTTTCTTTTTCCACGGGGTTTTCTAATTTCTTTTCTATCACTAAAGGAAATCGAAGAGGAATCATTTCCAAACTTAAAAAATTATGGAAAAATAGTAGCATATGTTTTAATTGATGAAAGTGATGTGTGGGAGGTGTTTGTTATAGCTTTAACACTAATATCACAAATAGTACACGCCAAGTTGTCCCTTCTAACGGGATTTGTCGGTTCTATCACACTTTTTTACAATTTTTTAAGCCAATAAAAAAACAAACTATAAATTTCTGTATGTAATGTACAGGTGAGGAAGGAAAGGAAAAAAAGGGACATACTAAAATTTTTTTACTTGAAAAAAGGTTAAGGTGAAGACGTAAGGCATATGTTCTTTGTTTTTTTATTTTCTAGATAATACTCCTTATAGTCCTATTTATAAGTCGCCAACCGCCCATATTGTACAAACCAAGGAATGACGGTTAGTTGCGGTTACATCATTAAATTTGTCTTGTTTTATTTTTCATTTTCATCTTTGCCCCTCCTCACAACTATTAAATTAATGAGTCATAATGAGGCAAGCAAAAGTAAATGCATATATCTCTTTTTTCAATGACAGAGATATATTTGGAAAACTTTAATTAATGAATTAGTTAGTGGCAGTTGACGATTTATATTAAGGACCGAAATTTAGTGGCGATTGACGACTTATAAATAGGACTGGAGAGAGTACTACTACTAAGAAATAATAACTCTTTGATTTGAATATTTGTTAACATTTTTTCTGTATATTTTTTATCTTTAAAATTAGTTATTCGATTTTCTAAAGCATCAAGGTGAGGGAGTAGTAGCTGGTAGGAACTAGGAAGATTAGATTTGATTGTGTAATAAGATGTTGCCACCTATACATGATTAGGTCAAACCTAATACTAGGATCAAATCCTAGTCCTAGTAAAGTAATAAGTGGGCTTCTTCACTTGTGGGCATATAATTAAGTAGTGGGGGGAAGCAATGATTAGTGAATGGATTTTGATGCCACTAATAACCTCATTAAAGTAGTTAGCCAAAAACTTAAAAAGGAATTAACTCATTAAAGTACTTTTCCGATTAGCATGAAACCATGGACTAGGTTCCTTTATTGTGCTTTCCACATGGACCCCATCCTTCTTCTCATCACTCCAAACTTCACAAATACTACCCCACTTCCTGTTTTTACAATACAAAACAATGTTAGAATGAGTTAATTTTGCAGTTGACATTAATGTAAAATCTATTTTAAATTTTTGTAATTTTAAAAATTCATCCTATTGATGTCCTTTTAGTGAGCAAGGAGAGGTTGTTTAGGGTTTAAAAAATGACACATTAACTAACTAAACTAACATTATATTAGTATAACTAAATTAGACAAATATGTCATACATGTAGACATTAAAGGAATAAATTATTTCTAAAAAAGTTGGTCAATGATTTAAGTTATTGGAAGAGAAATAAATACTTATTTATCATTTTTGTTTATGTAGTTAATGTTTAAATCTGATCTTTATAATTTCTCTCCTCATTACAACATAATTTAACATGGATAAAAACATTTATACATAGAAAGATATATATAAATTAGTTTATCTATTTAAAGTATCTATCTTAATCCGTTTCATTAAAAGATCTTCTTTTCATAGAGAACATCTTTGATATGTGTAAACAATAAAGAGAATTAAGGAAAAATTTATAAATCTAGAGATATAAAATGGATTGAAGTCTTACATTTAAAAAAGTAAAATATCCAAGAACTCTTATATTGATCACCACATCAAGTAGTTATTACTAACCAATAAGCTTATTATATGCGTTATTATTGGAATAACTCAATTAGACATAAATAATAATTTTGTAGAGTTTTATATAATAAGCACACGGATCGGACACCGATCACAAGTGCCAACTGTTTCCTAGTTATGGACTACAAGTCTACAAGAGTATAATAACTTATGAAAATGGAGAACAAAATGGGTCAGGAGAAATGTAGAAATGTCGAAAAAAGAAAGGAGAGGAAGAAGAGGAAGAATGAATGTGTTTTTAGGACTTTATCCCTTCTAACTATTTTTTCTTTGTGTTGGTAGGGTAGTTGGAAAAGAAAAGAACCCTATGAATATTTATATATATATACTTTAATTCATAATAATGATGATTGGTTTCATATATATTTTTCAATAAGTCCTGACCATATATAAAAGCATGCAGTATTATCATCATCATCATATAGGAATAGAACTCCTATATGATAATACAAATAATAGGAGGGCAATGCAATAGTATATGCCAGATTTGTTTTATTTCTTACAAATAATTAACTACAAAAGAGGAAATATAACTTGATTAAAAAAAGTAATACCTATACAAAGCAAGCGATGCTCATTGTTTCAAAATTATTGTACTACAAAAGCATCTATAATCTATATCTAACATGAATCTAATTTATAAATCATTAATAGCATTATTTTAGTTTAGCTTTTTGTAAAAGAACTTGAAAATTATCACGCACCAACAATCAAATATAAGTCACTGTTAGATTTTGCTTCAAGATCTGTTGTGCATGAATCGAATTAGAGTATATTTGGGAAAATGAAAGATGATATTGTGGTTGATTAGTAGTGGTCAAAAAATTCAGCAACAAAAACGTTGAATATGTTCACACAAGAAGAGAGAAAAGAGGGAAGGTAAGAATTGACTAATAATATTAATTGGGCAACTAACCAATATGTGAAGCAGGAGAAAAGAAGGAATCAGAATAGTAGTATATGGTGTTGGCCAAAAAAAAAAGAATAGTAGTATATGGGACAATGTTGGAAGCTAAATTAATTTATGGAATACCACATGCACTTTTCATCATTAATTTACCAAAAAAATTGGTGTATATCACTATGTCAGAGTTGTAGTAAGATTTTCTGGCGGATCCGATCGTTCTTGAGATTTCAAGTTTTCTTTCTATTCATTTTTTATGTGGAAGATATCCATTCATACAATTCTTATTATGATATTGAATTGATCACTATTTTTTTTAAAAAAAAAAAACAGGTGTATACCACTCCCTTCCATTCATATTACAGTTCTGAATTCTGACTCTACTTATAAAAGGGAAATTCTTTTTGTTTTATTTGTAAATTACATCATTCAATTTTTATATGAATCTATCATTTTTTTCTTTTATTTATTATTATGATTATTATAAGTATTTTCTAAAACAATCCATATATTAAACAGGGGTAGTTAAAAAGTGAATATTTAAAATAATATCGATTATATGAAGTTTATGCTACAAACAAAGCCATTATGCACAATGATTCTAAAGCCTTGTGATATGTGGGAGAGAGGTCTCTCCACTTCCTCCCTCCTCTACACTTCTCTCCATTTCTCTAAAAAAATTGTTTTGGGGATTATTTTTTGTTTGATTTTACTATTAAATTCTACGTCATATTAATGATATATTGATATCTTATTCACAAGAATTGTTCTTATTTCAATTCTATATGATTTTCATTTTTGAAAGATTCATTGCTTAAAATTATGCATTTATATTAACGTTAAATCACTAAATCTTTGAAAAATAATATAAAATCAAAATCAAAATCAAAATCATTTTTTGTGGATAAAATATCAAAATGTCTCTAATTTTAATTACAATCTAATGGTAAAATCAAATAAAAAAAGTGACCCCAAAAATACTTTTTTTAGAGAACTGTAGAGGCCCCTCTCCCGTGATATGTATCATTAGTAACTAATGCTTCATTCAACGTTGAATATGCTATCATGTCGACTTTTTTTTTTAAATAAGGAAACAAAGTAGGCAGCTGAACATATTTAAATATAATTAAGTTATACTTTAGTTTATAAGTAAACCAATTAATTACAAAAATCAAAGTAGAGTCTGAAGGAGATGGTGGTTCTGGGTAGAGGAAGATGAGAGAGGTGGCCATGGAGGCTGAAGGAGATGATGATGTTGAGTTTCTTTTTTTTAATTGGTTTATTTCTTTTTTTTATCACTAATATTTGAGCCTAGTCAGCATATTCATGGACTCATTCAACCTCCAAATCATTGACCACGTGGCATCCATATTGCTGAGGTGTCCAAAAACTAACAGTGTTAGTTTTTAATTGATAGTGTTGGTCAATTTGAGACTTTTTTATTGTTCAGTGGACAAATTGAGACCGTTAATTGTTTATAGCCCAAATTGATACTTTGATAATTGTTTGGTAGCCAGAATGACCTTTAACCCTATGATTTATATTCGTATAAAACGTGCTCTGAACAGATATAATATACTTTAAGCAAGTGCTGTTTTTTTTTTTTGCCAATTCGCTCAATAGTTAATAATAAAATTACATATATTAGCTACTATATGTGTGATCAAATAATATAATCTCATTCGGTCTAATTTATTTTATTCGTTCTTACTTAAATTATACACACACAGTGACACAAGCGTATATCTATTTGGAATTGACTTATAATATGGATGAAATCAGATGAAGGAAAAGTTAGGGTTTCAAATTTATAACATATATCTATTGCCTAATAATTCTTGCTGTGGATACAAGTTTTTATTCTACGTTTTTGGCAATCACCTGATATTTTTTGTTTCCGATTTATTTATTTTTTTTTTGGCTATTGGTCTGAAACTTATAGAAATAAAATTCTCCAATTATATACTATAAGGTATCTGTTTCTAATAAAAAAAACATTATAAGTTATCTGTGATGTTTTTCAGCTTCTGTGACTTCTTCTTGGTGCTTTTCATTGTCTTTGACTCTTTTATGCTATTCGTTCTTTCTCTAGTTAGTGTATTTTAAAAAAAAAACAATTAGGAATATATTTTTAAGGATTTTATAACTTTAATCTTTCTATAAAAATAAAAAAATAATATATAAGCATTAATTGAGCTTTTGGCCGGCTCTTTTAAAGCCCTAACCCTTGAAGGGCTGCCTTGTAGGGATTTTTACAACACTCGAGCTTTTCGAGCAAACTCTTTTATTGCCCTAATTCTCGATGAACTGTCGGGCTGGCCCGACCCTAATTCCCAACTCTAAGTATAAATGTACTATACAAAATGGATGAATTTGTTGAGTTAGATGTTTAGTTAGGTAAAGCAGCATAATTAGTTAGTTAATCCACTTTCACCACTTTCACCATGCATGCGCAATCGAAAACCCTTTTGTCCCACCATCAATTAAACAAACATTATGATCCATGGAGAATCTTCCCACATTGCTTTCTTTGATTATTGTTTGTTATCTTTGGGCAATTACGTGATAACTGTGCCTTAACTAGTTTCATCATGCAAAGCAAAGCAAACTAGTTTCATCATGCAAAGCAAAGCAGCAATACAATTCAACTCACACCTAACACATTAATCTCACGAAAAATAATGACAACATTGATTAACTTGTTCATTGTAATATGTTAGAGGAATTACATGGGATGATGGCTTTAGTCTGAGAAATCTTGAGTACCAAAGTGACCCAAACGTGTGAGTATAGATGAGAATTGAAAAGAATGATTTTTTTTCCTAAGAAGATATTCTCAAAACAAATTTTTAGTTTTTTGAATTTTGAAAAGAGGTATGTTATCAATTGCTTAACTTTATGAATACACAAGCATGTGTGAGAGTTAGTGCCCTTTCCTTCCTTTAGCATACACTATAAATGATGTTATGTGATTTTGTTGTGAGATTTAGGCTACTCATCAAGTTGGCTTTGCTCCTCTTTACACGCCGTAAGGAATGCTGTCATTTCTCTGCAAGTAAATTAAGTAATCAATCTCTCTATCTTGCTCACTAGTCACTTGCACAAAATAAGGTGTTTCATAAATTGTTGTCAGATTGGAAAATTATTATGAGATCCTTTTCTGTGTGACCATGTGGGCCTTCCTTACCCACTTGTGCGGATTTCAGTCAGATATCAAAAGCCACATTTTGATTTATGGGGCAAAATGAGCCACATACGAGTAATAAAAAGAAACAAGAAAAAACTTTTAAGAAATTGGGGAAATTAAAGGGCAAAAAGGGTGGTAATAGATACCCCAAATTTTTAATTTTAAACCCTCTAGAAGTGGTGTGAAGAGTTAAGAAAAGGTACCACATTTGGGAGCATGTATTAATAAATGAACTCTGATCATTAACTGAAGAATTTGATAACTAATTTGAGGGTATTAACAAAATTAACACAAAGTAGTTGTTTGTAAAAAATGTGTGTTGGTTTCTCTAAAATATTCTTTTCATATATAATATAAGTATGCTTTCATGAAAATCCGTTTACTATGTGCAATCAATATAATATTTTGGAAAAAAAATTATAAATTTAAGAGATGAAAGTATATTGACTTGTTGAGTCAAAAGTAAACATTTTGACTGGTTCCCATATTTAGTTTCATTTTTTCTTTTCTTTTTTCCCTTTTATCTTTTCCCTATTTAAAACTCAAAATACTCTGGGATGAAATGTTAACCCATATCGTCAAAGGAGAAACACTGATCATTACTTGTTCTTTACTTTGCCCAAATCATTCAATAACATGCACAATAATTAATGCCTTACATTGACTTGTTACTACCAATGTTATATCAAGTCATCCGTTCTCACTTGAGTTCGACCACACCCTTCAACTTAACATGCTAAAATATATCAATGACTGCCATATATCTATCTTTTTATTTACTTAATTTATTATATACTATGTGTTTGTTTATACTTGGCTCAATGGTAAGCTTGCTTGTCGTGGAGTCTGCAGTCTTGAGATCGAATAAGTCTCTCTGCATAGAAGCAGAGGTAAGACTGCCTAGTATATTCCCTTCCCCAGCACCTTCACCAAGTGAGGATGGAACTGAGTTGACCATTTTTTTACTATATACAGTGTTTCTCCACTTGATCTCAGATTCAATACTGATCCTTATTAATAATTGGTAAAGTATTAGTACATCCCGTTGACCATAGCTTATTCTGCAAATCTCTGATTGCAGTAGTTCCTGAGAGAATCTCGGAAGTCAGAGTGTGTGGCACATGCTGATTCATCTGACTTCAAAGTTACATCTTCCAACGTTAACTGAAAACTGTTAGCACATGCTGATTTATCAACTTGGTATACTTCAAAGTCTGAGTGATCCAATAGAAATGGTTAACACATTATTGATAAAATATTTTCATACAATATATAGGGTAGACATTCTAAATATTTTATAACAAATTAAAATCAATAATTGTACTTCATAAATAATGTGATTAGCCCAGATTTTTCAAGAATGCATCAAAATAGTGTGTGTGTGTGTGTGTGGGAGACAAAGTATCCCATAATATGCCATCACTTGTTCATTAGCCTTATAACCATGATTGATTTTAGGATATGAATTGTCTTGTAGCTTGCATTTCTTGAGCTGGCAAACTGAGCATGAGCAATTATGAGTTTTTCATATGAAGATTCTTTGGAAGTAGCTGGGACTGGCATATCTGATTTGGTGTCTAGTTGAAAATCATCAGGTATTGAACACTCAAGTTTGAAAAATAATGAGCAATAATTGGTGGGAATAAAATTCATAAAAGACTTAGTCATTTGAGACTAACAAGCATTATGACTCCTATACCTGAAAAATATGAAACAATACTGCCATAACAGTATGATATATCAATGTGTCTAATAGTTATAATTGTGCTTTCTCTATCCCTGTATTAATGGCTTATAATCATTTAGGGAATAGCTCGTGAGCCATGTGGGCATGTCTCTGTAAGACATTCTCCATATGACTTTGGAGCCCCCCATTGTTACATTTGCTGGTTGGTACTATGTAATTAGTATTGTTGGGCAATACTTTCTCAAAAATTTTGCTAGAAATTGCATTTTAGTGGTTAGGTTTTAAATTTTCAGGGGTCCCTAACCCAAATATATTAGCTAGATTCCAGCCTAATTTTTCAAGTAGCTTCACATGCATTTAAATTCCAAATCTATGTTTCAAGTTCAACAATTGAGATTGAACTAATTAGTATTTCTACTAAGGATCAAAGAACAAATACAGTTAAGTAAAGATTTATGGTTAATCTTATTATAATTAGTCAAACACACAACTTCATTATTAGTGGAGATAGAAAATGCCACAGTCACATCAAGCTATGTTCAGATTGAGATTTAAGTTAGGAAGTCATGATATTAAAGATTTAACTGTGCTTGGCACTTCATCATGAAAGCTAAGATTCCATGTCAATTATTGTTTTTACCCAAAAGTCTAAGCTTAAAAATCTGAATTTAAGCAGGATGAACAATTTGCACTTGATGTGTATAGGAGAATTAAAATGGAAATGGAATAATGTCAAATATCACAGGTCAGAAGTCATGGTCCCTACAAGTCATTAGAGAGAGAGAAGAAAGGCAAAAAAATAAACTCAATGCTTTAGTATGCTTGCACCTTAGAAGATGGTCCTTGAGTAGAAGAAGTGTGAATTCAATGCCATCACTTTTCAGAGAATAGTGCTTCTTATCCTCTTTCCTCACCTTATATACTTTCTTCCTTACAATTTGCAGCTAGCTGCCATATGGGGCCTGACCCTTACCTGTCTGCTAAGAATAGAATTTATTGTGCATTAATGAAACAACTCTTAGCAGTGAGAAAAAAGCTGAAGATTATTTTCCCTCATGAGTTGTATGATATCCATTCTTCAGTTCTCATCTATCTTTTCAATGCTTTTACCTCTATATAACATCAGTCCCATTAGTCATGGTGGATAATGAGTACACTTTGAATTGTTTTGGATTTATGTGGTCATGAGTAGCATTCCAATCCCATCCCTTTCAAACTATTGAGTATATTAGGCTTTTTAATGGCTTTTAACCATAGTGTAATTATTTGATCATGGGGAGAGCAAAAGAGTGGCCTTTTAAAGAAGTCAAAAGTAAAAAAGTGTCCCTGAAATGAAAGTGATTAGAGTAAAATAGGAAAGTGTATATAAGATCCACTTTCATTTTTTTACCCTCTTAAGGATAATTAATACCTTACAGGTGCCCAATGTTAGAGGGCCTAATTGAGAGTTGAGGTGAGAGAATTGCATATGGCGTGGGGGAGATTAGAGGGACCCATTTACTTAATGAAGAATAATATATAACAAGGTAGGGTCCCACTTTGATATGGTAGGGGCAATTTGAGAGTTAATTCTTCACCAGTCACCAACTTCTCTGACAAAAACCCTCAACCTAAAGGTTGGTCCTTTGCTTAGCTGTGAGAGGAGGATTAGGATAACCCTCCTAGCCACAGGAACAGGACTTATTATGCCAATAAGTGGTACAGTTGGACTGTCAAAGTTTCCATATAGTACGTGAGATAATTTCACAATTATGCTCGTATAAGCTCCATATGTCCAACCTATTATTGTTAATTATGGAGAGACCAAATTCAAGTTTACAGTGCATTAATAATTGTACCAACTGGACTATATACCATAATGATCAAGTCACATCTGATCTCGTACCAGTATTTCAATGTGAATCAAGTCACTTATAAACCATTGTTGGTCAATAAAAATGACCAAATTTTAGTCTTAACTCCTCCAGTTTCAAGTGGCTAGTTTTGATTCATATGTCTTACAAACTTGGTCTGAATATAAATATTAAAGGGCAAAGTTCCAAATGATAAATAACTATTGTCTTAGGATCAATAATAGTACATAATCTTATTTTATTTATAAGGGCATTTTAGATTTTTTACGTTTAATATTATTGTCATATTAAGGAAAGTCTCATTGTTGATCTCATGGTAAAAGTTAAGTACTCCCTCCGTTCCTAAATATAAGATCACTTTGATTAATTTGGGGAGATTAAGGAAGACAATAAAATTACATGATCTTCTCAAAATCCCCTCAATTACTTAACTTTAAAAGGAGGAGGGGTTTTCAATGAAAAGATGGAGTATAAGGGTAGTTTGGGCAAAACTTGAGATAAAATAGGAAGTGATCTTATATTTAGGAACTTATCCACTTCCCCAAAGTGATCTTATATTTAGGAACGGAGGGAGTATCATTGTTGAATCTTGAAATAGTTATGTACTATTGTTGATCTTAGGGTAATAGTTATGTATCATAAATACACCTTCGTCCAATATAAAATCAAAAACTAAAATTTACTATAAATATAGGGACATGATTTGGAATTGCGACCAAATCTTTATGAAACTACTAGAACCAAAAATTAAAATTCGATTTAACCATAAAGACTAACTATGGTGTGTTAAAAAAAAATAAAGACTAACTATGGCATTAAACCAAAATAATCATGAGATGAGCATTAGGAAAGCTCATTATAGTATGTAAGATAACTACACAATTGCTATTGTAAGCCTCACACAACGTCTCTTCTTGCTCCATTGTTCTCTATAGTTTCCTGTTCTGCTTTATTGTGCAATTTCTCACAATCTGTCAAGGAGTTAGAGAAGGCTCAATGAGAATTGGTGGTGCCAATTAATGAGATGAAAGGATAAAAGACAGAAATTCGAGAGGGGACCACGTGATCATCACGTGCCTCCATTCCTAAGAAGAAACACATATGCCCACAATGCACATTCTACTTCACCCAATCCTCCTCCTTGTGGTGCATGCCAGGTCTCTCAGAAACTCAGAAGAGATTTCACTTAACCATTCCACATGTGACATTGCACCAACTTTGAGATTATATCTGGAAAAATCATAGTTGTAGGACCTTCTTAATAAGGTCATTGTTTTCTATGTCCAATACTCAATCAATGGAACAAGATAATATGTTGAACAGTTGATTTAGAAATGATGAATCTGATTAGCTAGTGATTAATCTCATCACCTGTTCTTCTTTAATTTAGTTTTAAGAAAATTTATTACTCCCACGATTCTTTGTTATAAGCTTCAACTTTTGAAATAATATTGGTCTACTTTTATCAGCTACATTTTAAATTTGGAGGTGACTTAAAATTTATTGCATTTTTTACTTCTAATTAATGAAAAAATTTGGTTTTTATATATTTGATGTCTTTAATTATTCAAAGCTTGTAAAAACAGCAAGAAGGAGTATACAGTTACCTTCAACTCATATAATCGCATCAAACTATTTATCAGAGATTTTGTCTTTAATAACACAAAGAAAAGGCATGTAAAAAATAAAAACCGGTCATTACACAATTATACAAGATCATTTATACTCAAATCCATATTTACAAACTCTGGAAGTGATTTAGAAGTTGATGCAATCATTCAATTTGATATGACCTGCCATATGACACCATATCTATCTCATATCTGAGCCATTTCATATATCTGAGCCATTATCTGGTGAATTCTTAAATCATGACATGAAAGGTCTTGGCCATTATATTGATTAAGTAAACATACGTACAATTTGACTAAAGCATTTTTTTTTGGCCGAAGTTGACTAAAGCATTTTGAAGATATGAAAGATCCTCTAATCTCATTATTTCGATTCTTTAAAAGATCCAATATAATATATTTTGATAATTATTAGGTATTTGAATCAATGAAGTATTGTATTGTACGAATATTGTCCCAAAAAAATTGTTTTGTAATAGATATCGTTATAACAAGTAATAGTACTAAAGTCACACACACACGCATGATGGCATGTAATGATCATCATGAATAAATTGCAAGTATACATAGGAACAATGTATAAGTAATATATATTTTTAAAGATAATCTCTCTCTCTCTCTCTCTCTCTCTCTTGGGAGAGGGGAAAAGTTCGTTTATTTCATAATCATATCACAAAGCAAAAATATGGAAGCCCTACATGGGCTGCTTTATC
The DNA here is from genome assembly GCA_029929735.1 of Mimosa pudica. Classification (NCBI taxonomy): domain Eukaryota; kingdom Viridiplantae; phylum Streptophyta; class Magnoliopsida; order Fabales; family Fabaceae; genus Mimosa; species Mimosa pudica. Next base: position 1,577,904 of record JAKELP010000045.1, read on the forward strand.
TTGAATGAAAATAGTGCGAGCGTGGACAAAAAGGAGTTTTAATGGGGAAGAAATTATGAGTTTCTTCTCTCTGCAAACACCATTCAACCTTAATTTGATGAGTCGAACTTTCTCTTTCCCCAATCATATATCATAAATCCTTAAAAAAGAAAAAAGTTAGAAGAATTAGAAGGCAAAATAAGTAGAGAAAAAGGAATATCACAAACATATATATAATGAAATCAGTGACAATAGAGCCAACGTCCCTTCCATATTTAATAATAGATTATTCAATGTCTTGAAATATTTTTAACTGTGTTCAAATTGTCTCTAAAGTGCATCTAGAATACTTAAGTATTTTGATATTATTTTTTTTAAAGTACTTTAAAATATATTTTACGTTTATTAGGAACTGACACTACAAAAATAAAGCAGTCAATTAATCATATAATTTAGCGACAGAATTTCGTCGGAAAAGACAGAATTCAGTGGCTAAATGAGAGTTCCATGACTAATTTTTTAGCAACAACCTACTTTCTAACGTAACAAACTCAACAAACTCAGTGGCTAATTCAATTCACTTGCTTTTATGTGCATAACAAAAAGATAATTTACGCATTAATCTTATGAAAAACAGAAAAAGACATTCGAAGTAATAGATGTTCTCAGGCCAAACAAAAAAGTAATAGATGTACAAAAAATACATATAGGTGTACGTATAAAAAAATATTTTAGTGTTGGGCTCATCATACAATACTCAAGGACACGGGATAAAATAAAAATACTTCATGGTTTTGAATGCATATTAACCCTCTTAATTTTGATAAATAATTTAAAGTAAAATCCATTATCCATCCACACCTATCAAAATGATCGACAACAAAAAACAGCATTATTCCCCGGTTCTTGTTTTGGCTCATGTTACGTTGTTTCTGACATATGAAGACTTTTGGGTATTTTTAAAAACGTTAATGGAAGCTCCTTCTCACTTATTGAAAGAAGGAATGTTAGTAGTGAGATTGCAGGCTGCCTTCCACTGAAATTAATTTAGGTCTAATGATGATGATGACGATGAGGATGAAGATGATGTGTTGTTTTGTTTTGATGTTTTCCACTAAGGAATGCTTCCTTTTACTTTGGACTGCACGAATGGATTGCTTATGTTGTGGCAGACACATCAATAAGCCCATGTAGCCGGACCCCCCTTTAAGAATTCATCTCTAGTCAACTCCACGTATTATCATCATCACTTTTTTTCTTTTCTGAATTCTAAGAAGAAAGCAAAAGGCAATCGTGCATGCACAATATACTTTGTGATTAATGTCATCTTGATTTTTTCCATTAGAGAATGTAAATAAAAATGATTAGTTCTTGTTGTCTCTTACACAGGTGATAATTTGGTTAAACCGCGAGTTCACTTCAGCTTTAACTTTGTGTTAGGTTCATTTCATACCGTGCTTGATCATATCGCTAGTCGCTAGACATACTCCTATTTCTTTAATATGTGTAAATGTAATAAACATATATATATATATATATATATATATATATATATATATATATATATATATATATATATATATATATATATATATATATATATATATATATATATTGAGTCTAGCAATATAAATTTGATGGGAGATAAAATGGATTGGGATCTTGTATTAAAGAACCAAAAAAGTAAATTCTTGTCCAGATCTTATATTTGAGAGATGAGGGATCAGATTATAATATTAATTTTTGTAACAATTGGATATTTAATAACAGCTCAAGTCAAGCCTTTTTATATTAAAAGCACTGTAGCGGGCATCTAGTTTAGTTCATATAATATTTCATTTTTACTAATTTTGATTGTAATTTATTTATTTTTTCAAATTCATGTCATTTTGTTAATTTTTAGAAATAATAATAGAATTGATTTTTTTCTTGGATATCCATGAAAAGGGGTAAGCCTTAAGTTGGGCCTAAATGTTGGAGAACACTAGTTGAACGTTGTTGTTTGAGAAATGAGGAAGGCCACAATAGGCAAATGGGCCGGGGGTTATCCTGCGAAAGGATCTTTTTATTCTAGACATGCATGACCGAATAATGGGCCTTGGGTTTGTGCCTTGCACCAATTATTAAATTTGAAAGCCCAACTTAAGATGAATTTAATTGGTCGCCACAAGTTGAGTCTAGCATAATAGAGTAATGTCTTACAACATGATGACCAAAGGTTCAGCAGGGGAGTAGTGTCCATATTTTATACTACCTCCCTTCCTAAATATATAGATTTGCCGTTTGCGTCGACTTATAAGTATAAGTTTGTAAATTCAATTTTCATTGGTATATATGGACCTTAATATGAGAATCTATAAATTCATCAATACAAGTTTTTCTAGTTTGGTGTGCCCTAATCCTGATGAGCACTCAAAACCCAATTCATTCATGTAAACTTGTACAAGAAAGTGTTCATAAATTAGTATTCAACAATACTTCAAATATGATTCACTTCTCGTGTACTCCTAACTTTAAATATAAGACATACTACCTCCGGTCCTAAATATAAGACCTAGATAACTTTTTTTTGGAAAGATTAAGGTTGCGAAATAGGTTATTAAATCGTGACATATTTGATATCTTTTTAGATTATCTATTAGCTTATAGGTAAAATAAACTAGTCTAAGAGAAAAAATTAGGTAAATCAATTTATAATTAACTTATTTTTTGTTTTTTCTAGGATTTTTCAAAAAAGTCATCTAGGTTCTATATTTAGGACCGGAGGGAGTATTTACTACTAAAGCACGTAATTATATACACACACCTTTATTCATATCCTCATTATCTTATTTATTCACTATATTCTTACCAGGGGAGTATAATATTAATATTTTTAGTTATTCAGAGAGATATTTGCCCAAAATTAAAAAGATGAAAAAAATTAATTACAGGTCCCTTGTAAAAAACATAATTAATGTGAGGTCCCACAAGTTGTAATTACAACTTCTAGAGCTAGCAATAACAACTTATTAGCTCCACATGACAACTCGTGGGACCTCACATTAATTATGTTTCTTATATAGGAGCTGTAATTAATTTTCCCAAAACAGATTCTCTATGTATCATTTTGTCACCAGTACATTTGCATTGCTTCCAAAGCAGCTTAGGAGTTGGGAATTGGGATGATGGCACCGTCATTACTGTACCCATTGCTTGCTGTTAAGAAAATTTGCTGCCCAATGCCCATCATTTAAAATCATTTTTCATCATCCACATATATAACACACACACAGAGATATATAGACACATAATCTGAATAATGGATTGTCAGTAAAAAAATATTGGATTTGCATGCATGGAAGATGGGCGCATTCGATTTTGCCACATCATGTATTCCCCTCTTGCAAATATGCTGTCGGAAAATTATGAATTCCCCATAATTATTCTTTTTATCCGCACCCATCATTATCGCATTCGGCCCATCTTTGCTTTCATGTTCCGTGAAATAGGCTTCATGCCACTATCATTTTATGGTCTAGATTTGCCTCTTTTTTTTAGATATACTTTGTGCAATTTTCAAGGCTTATATCAATATTCAATTATGGAGGAGTTTCATTTTGGAAGGATCGTGACTATGTCATAAGGCATGTGTCAGTGTCACGAGGTCCTAAAGGCTAAAGGGTTGTTTGGTAAAATGATTTTGGAGAGGAGAGACATTTTTTTTGAGTTGGATGGATTTTTTAAAAAAAACAAGTAGGTTGAGTCTAGTAAAAGGGTTAGTCCCTCTCAATTTGAATATTCGTTAAGATGTACTCATATTTAGCACCCAACAATACTTTGAATAGAATTACATGCAAAAAATGGAACATGCATGTTTAGCGAAAAAAAAAGAAAAAGAAAATCAAGGTTTGTAACATTTTAGTGAGGAGGATTTATGTAAGATGATGGAATATAAGTTAAGAAATTTTAGACCTAATGCTAAATTAATTTAAAACCTAGTCATTTGAAAGTTATCTTAAACCCTCCAATTCCAATTTTGGGTGTTACATTAAAGTTTTCGTCAAGAGAATATATCGAATAGAATGAGTTACATATTATCGCATTCGGCCCATCTTTGCTTTCATGTTCCGTGAAATAGGCTTCATGCCACTTTCATTTTATGGTCTAGATTTACCTCTTTATTTGGATATACTTTGTGTGATTTTCAAGGCTTATATCAATATTCATTATGGTGTGCAATTTTCAAGCTAAGGCTTATATCAATTTATGGAGGAGTTTCATTTTGGAAGGATCGTGACTATGTCGTGAGGCATGTGTTAGTGTCATGAGGTCTCCTTAAGGGTTGTTTGGTAAAATGATTTTGGAGAGGAGAGACATTTTTTGGGTTGGATGGATTTAAGAAAACAATTGTAGGTTGAGTCTAGTAAAAGGATTAGTCCCTCACAATTTGAATATTCATTGAAAGATGTGCTCACATTTACCACCTGACAATACTAAAATTGTATGCAAAAATAGAATATGCATGTTTAGCCAAAAATGGAAAAGGAAAATCAAGGTTATAACATTTTAGTGAGGAGGATTTGTAAGATGATAGAATAATATATAAATTAACTAAGAAAATTTTAAACCCAGTTCTAAATTAATTTAGTAAGAGGTTAAGTGAATTGTTAAGGGAATTTGGAGTGCCAAGTGTCATGCCTTGGAGACATTGGCTCTTGATGTGTGCACTATTATGATTTATGTATTAAGAGACATTGAAACAAGATATGGCCTAGAAAAGTCCTCACAAATATACTTAAACTCCAGCGAGTTGTATCTCAATTGAAGCATTTAAGTTGCCTCATAACCTTGGGATATACCTTTTGCAAATTTTGAGGTTTCAATCAATATTCATTTATGGAGGAGGTTTTCATTTTGGAAGTACTCCCTCCAGTCCTTATCATAAGTCGCTAACTACCTATTTCTCACATACCAAGGAATGGTAGTTGAGTCTTAAAATTCATGTTAAATTTGCCACTTTTTCCAACTTCACCCTTCATTAAATGATGTGTTTCACATTTTCAATTTTAAATCTCCATTAATAACATGTGTAAAGTGGGAAAAAACATTTAATGCGGCGGTTGGTGACTTATATTAAGGATAAAAAATTGTAGGTAGTTGGTGACTTATAATAAGGACCGGAGGGAGTATCATCATGACTCATAAGGTATCTCAAAATTTTAAGTTGAAGTGGCTGCTTCTATAATTAAGGTTGCCATTACTTCAGGAGAACAGTAGTAGTGTGTGCAAACTTACATTCAAAGGGAAGAGACACATACGTAAAGTAAAGGCTAACAAGCAAAGTGGGAAGAAAGAAAAGAAAATATACATAGTAAGGCCAAGTGATGTGAAATTAATGCTCTACATTGATTGCCTCCCCAAAATAATAAAACCTTCTCATTAGTCCTTTTCTTACTCCTTAGTCATCGGTGAACTGTCTCCAAAATCCACAGTACAATTCCCTTTCAATCACTAACAACTGATAAACATCCTAATGCTACAAAAACGACTCTTCTAACAACAACCACATCAAGCTACATAATTAAATACCCCTAAGCTTCCTCCACTTAGTTTCACTTAGAAACTAACAAGAGAGAAAGCAATAATGGAGGAAGAAGATGTGAGGGTAGGAGCCAATAGGTATGGAGAAAGGCAACCAATAGGATTGGCAGCTCAGAGCCAAGATGCAAAAGACTATAGAGAGCCACCAGCTGCACCATTGTTTGAATCTGGTGAGCTGTCTTCATGGTCTTTTTACAGGGCTGGCATTGCAGAGTTTGTGGCCACTTTCTTGTTCCTATATGTCACAGTTTTGACTGTTGTTGGAGTGGCTAAATCTCCCTCCAAGTGCTCCACTGTTGGTACTCAAGGCATTGCTTGGGCTTTTGGTGGCATGATCTTTGCTCTTGTATACACCACTGCTGGTATCTCAGGTAATATTTATATTCTTCTTGAGAGATATAAGTATATATTGGTGTTGTGTTTCTATCAAAATAGCTCAAATCAATTTGAGAAAATTTTCCTTATCATTATAGTACCTCCGGTCCTAAATATAGGACCTAATTGAATTTTTTTTTGGAGAGATTAAGGTTGCGAAATAGGTTATTGAATGGTGACATATTTGATATATTTTTAGATTATTCATTAGTTTATAGGTAAAATAAACTAATTTAAGGGAAAAAATTAGGTAAATCAATTTATAATTAACTTATTTTGCTTTTTTAAGGATTTTCTAGAAAAAGTCAATTAGGTTTTATATTTAAGACTGGAAGGAGTATAACTTTCATACCACCAACAAAGTTAGGAGTTGGTTATAATGATGTTAGAATATATAGCTGATCTTTGTCTACACCACTGTTGGTATCTTGGGTATTTTTTTTATTTGAGAGATAATTATATATATATATATTATAATCGTATTTACATCAAAATAGTTTATTTCAACTTGGTAGGGCTTCCCTTAATATTATATGCTTTTACATAACAACAAAGGTTGGTTCCATTGGGAAGGAGTTAACTTATAACACATAAAATTATAAGTTCAAATTTCACTACATATTTTAATACTCCCTCATGTCCTGAATATGGATATAAGACCTAGTAGACTTTTTTAAAAGATTAAGGTTGCAAAATATGTTATTAAATTATGACATAGTACATATATTTTTATATTATTCATTAGTTTATAGGTCAAATAAACTAATTTAAGGAAAAGTTAGGTAAATCAATTTGTGACTTATTTTGCGTTTTAGGATTGTCTAAGAAAGTCAATTAAATTTTATATTTAGGATTAAAGGAAGTAGTTAGTATGTAAGCAAATTGTAAGTATGCCTAAGCTCTTGGACCATGAGAACATGTTTTGTGAGTTTTGGGACCAGCTCACCTAAAGTTGCTTCTTATTAAATGAAAAGAAATACACCCTCAATTCTTTCTCTATAGTCCATGTTGGAATCTTGTACATATCTTAGAACAGAATGTAACATCATGATGAATGAAAAAGTAATTTCAAAAGCAAAGTTTGGGGTAAATGGTGATTAATACTCCCTCCGGTCCTAAATATAAGAACTAATTGACTTTTTCTAGAAAATCCTTAAAAAAACAAAATAAGTTAATTATAAATTGATTTACCTAATTTTTTCTCTTACACTAGTTTATTTTACCTATAAACTAATGGATAATCTAAAAATATGTCAAATATGTCATCATTTAATAACCTATTTCACAACCTTAATCTCTCCAAAAAAAAGTCAATCAGGTCCTATACTTAAGACCGGAGGTAGTATATTATATACCTTCAATCATGTCTTCAGTTAGTTGATATTGAACTTTTATATTACAATAACTATACAAAGTTTGGATAATTAATGATGATTGGATGGGTGCAGGAGGGCACATAAATCCAGCAGTAACATTTGGGCTGTTTCTGGCGAGGAAGGTGTCACTGTCAAGGACATTGCTGTACATAACAATGCAGTGTTTGGGAGCCATTGCCGGTGCCGCCGTGGTGAAGGCGTTTCAGCCAAATACTTATGAGAAAATTGGTGGTGGTGCTAACACTTTAGCTTCTTCCTACGCACAAGGGTCAGGCCTTGGAGCTGAGATCCTTGGCACTTTTATTCTTGTTTATACTGTCTTCTCTGCTACTGATGCCAAACGAAATGCCAGAGACTCTCATGTTCCTGTAAGCACCCCGCCCCCTCTATATTTCATTCATTCTAAATATAAGATCTTTTTATGTAACCAAAAAAAAAAATATAAGATCTTTTTCTAATTTTTTTCAATTATTTTTCTAAATTATCCTCTTGATGTTTTTCATTAATAAACAAACAAGGCGGCAGGGGCGAAAATAAAGACAGACAGTTAGGATATTTTAGTAATATCATATAACTTGAACTAACGCACCTAACATCTTTAATCTAACTAAATTAGATAAATAAGTCTTATATTAGGAATTGAGGGGTATTGATTATAGGACCTTTGCATGTTAATATAGTAGAAGAGACTTTGCCCTTTAAAAATATGGACTTAGGTTTTTATATGATTGATTGCAAAAAGAGTTGTGAAAGTTACCTCCAATTGTGTAAAAAAAATGTGTCGGACAATCTTTAAATACAAACTAAGCAAGAAGTCATATTAAAAAAGGGTTAAAGTGCATTTTAGTTGATTCAATAGGGGCAAAAGAGCATTAGGCACAATTATAAATATTAAATAGTTCTTGTATGTCAATAAACTTTTATAACGGAGCGTTTTTGCCAATGACTTGAAGTGCTTTCAAATAGTGCGTTGGCCAAAAAGCTTGATTTTAAAAATTTTTTGACATATAAGAACACTTTGAAACTTAATTGTTTGTGTCAGCGGCTATTCTGTCAACCTTTCATGGGAAAAAATGCGTCTTAACCTTAAAAAAATTAGACCCTTTACTAATTTTATAGGAAAATTTTATTTAACTAAAATGTTGTGGATGGGATTGTAGGTGTTGGCACCACTGCCAATAGGCTTTGCTGTGTTTGTGGTGCATTTGGCTACCATTCCTGTGACAGGCACAGGCATCAACCCTGCCAGAAGTCTTGGTGCTGCTCTCGTCTTCAACAAGCACCCAGCATGGCGTGATCAAGTGAGTCTAATCCTCTTACTTTGTATATTTGCTTTTGTATTTCATTGCGTTTCAATGTGAAACTTAATAATTTGTTGTGGTGCACTTTTCAGTGGATCTTCTGGGTTGGGCCTCTCATAGGATCAACTCTTGCAGCTGTGTACCATCTAATAGTGATAAGGGCTATGCCCTTCAAGTCATATTTTGCAACCAGTAATCATCCATAACCATAAATTAAAGCTCTTTTAATTTAATTTCTGTTATTTGTCTTCTACTCCATATAGTAGTAGTAACATATGTTTAACAACTTCACTGCCCTTAGTGAACAAATAATGGTCGGGGATGTATGTGTGCGCGTGTTCCATCCAGTCCTATAACTGTATAAGTTTGTCCCATTGTATAATTTTCATATTATATACACATTATCCGTATGTTTGCGTTGGAAATTACTTTTTGAAGATAGAATAGTTCTTTATTTCTTTTGATTGAATTGCCAAAAATAAGGAAAGAGCCTAAGCATTTACTCCTATTGGATTCCATAACGAGGAGAGCCGTAAGGAGATGGGATAATAAAGGCAGAGAATTAATATACTAACCTACATTTCTTTGAATGTTATTAGTTTATTACGTTACGTGTAATAAACGAGCAAGTGTAATGCGTAGATAACTTGTTTGTTTGAATATAATTATAAGCTGTTAGATAAAATTGGTATTATCCAGTTACTTTTGTGTGATCGTCAGTCACTAAACAACTGTTAAAACGGTTAAACATGAAATTATGTAATAGTCCTCTTGTACTTAATGTAGAGGCATATTTAACTAATTTGGATATATAGATAAAGAAATAATCAATTCACTTAATTATAACAGGAGTTAATATGACTTTTGGTACTTAACTTTCACTTAATTTTGCTTTACCCTGATATTTAAAATTGGTTTTTGGTTTCTCAAGGTTTCCCCACCCGCGTGACAAGTGAGACTAATCCCTCGCTGTTCTGAAGTCCCATATAGGGGGTAGACAGCTAGCCTGTGAATTTGCTCTATTCGCAAGAGTTGGGGATCGAACCCCCCAACCACTTGTTTTTTGGTCTTGGCCCATGAATTATAAAATTGATGGTTTTGCTCTTGAACTTTAAGTTAATTTTGGTCTTAGATTCTGAACTTTAAAATTAATCATTATGAATTTTAAATTTTCAGTTAAATGTGGTCTTCATTCCTTAACTTTCGATCAATTTTGATTTCTTTCTTGAAAACTTCGAAAACTAATATTTTTATGAAATGACACTAAGTTGAGGGACCACAACCACAAATACAATTTTCAAGGATAAAAACTAAAATTGATTGAAAATTCAAGGATTAAATATACCAATTTTTAAGTTCAGACTTCAGACTTTAAAACCAAAATTGTGTAGAATTTTAAAAACAAAAGTTGCATTAACCCTTATAATAAAAGTATGACATAATCTCTAAAAATACCACAGTTATATATGAATTTTTAGATTTAAAAAGTTAGTTATGAGAAAATGATAAATATCAGAGATTTAAAAAATTAACACAGAAGGTATACAGAACTTTATAAAAAAAAATCGCAGGAGCCAAATGGCTGGTTTTATGAAAAATGTTCACGATCTGACAATCCACATCCACTTCCTATTTTTCTTTTTCTTTTTGTTTCCATTCACTTAATAGCCCGTTTGGTTGTAAGAATGTAAAGTGAAGAATTAGAAATTGAAAAGGTGAAAATGGAAAGTATAGGGAATGATGAAAGTAAAATTTGTGGGGCCCAACAAAAATGTGAGATGAAGAGAGAAAGTTTGTGGGTCCCGCGATGTATTTAAATGACCAAAATACCCACTACTTTCCTCACTTTCTAATTCCTACTCACTTTCCATGTGCAACCAAACGGACCCAAGCTTCTGATTCTCTGTTTTTTAGTATTTTCAGCATTTGGATTGAAATGAAATATTGATATTATATGTTAAACAGAAAGTTTCTGTTTCTTACAATTTGAATGCATGACAACCATTTCTATGCATAGTTATATAATTGTTTTTGCTAGTTATTTAATCTGTACACTGAATTTATGTTATGGTTCGTTCAATGCAATCTAGATCAGTTAGTTTCTGTGCCCATCTAACATTTAAAACACTACTCCCTCCGTTCCTAAATATAAGATCACTTTAGGGAGGAGAACTTGTTACTAAATATAAAATCACTTTCTAATTTGTCTCAAGTTTTCACCAAATTACTCCTATACTCCCTTCACCCAAAAATAGGGTTTGAAGAGAAGGTGAGAGGATATTTTGGAAATTTCATTTACTCCTAACTCATTGGAATGTATTCCTTAATCTCTCCAAATTTGTTAAAATGATCTTATATTTAGGAACGGAGGGAGTATTTTAGTATTTGAGCATTTATCATTATTATTGCCAGATGCGTTGGAAAGGTACATTACTTGACTCTTAAAATTGTTCAAGATCCAATAGAAAGCAATCAACTAATCATTACACGTGCCTTGATTCAAAATAACCAACATCTACATTGATTTCACAATACATAACACATGGACCAAAATAGTAGCTCCTTGTGACAAATGAAATAATGGATCAGGATGGGAAGTAAAGAGTAAATACAACTGTCCCACCAAGTTATTCAAGAGATACAAAACTTGAAGTTTGTCAATGTCAACTCCCTGTTTCAAATGGTCGAATACATTGCACGTATCCAGACAGATTTTTCCATTGATGGGATGTGTTCCTGCGATCATGGCTGATGGCCCGGCCAAATGGACATATAAGGATTACCAAGGTGAGTGCTAGAATGCCCTGGAAATGTTGAAAAATTTTAGTATGATGAATTTTTTTCACAGCAATTCTTTGGTGCATATTCAGCTCATTAAAACACGAACAAGCTCAATTTGCATGAGTAGAGTCAACGAGAAAAATTACAAATTAAACATGGTCAAACTAAGTCGTGTGACAAGATTTTTGAAAAATTTTCAGAGGAAATTAAGCGTCAATCTCAGACAGATACAGAATGTAGAATCTAACATCTGGATCTGATTCCAAAAATTAACACTAAGAAATCTTAAGGAACCAATTCCAACATAAAGATGAGTTTGCATAGCCTGAGCCTACACAAAATGTATGATAAAGCCTCCTCAAATCACACATAACAAAAACTGCACTTAGTTTGGTATGATCAAGATTTCAATTCAAGTTCATGTTGAAAGGGGTTGAATATTATTATTTGGAAACTAAGAGGGGGAATCGGAGCCTATTTGTCGGGACAGGGAAAATGATGCACTACAGAAGATAACAAAGAATGTATCTAGCAGAAATGGGGGTCCTGAAAAATAATAGATTCTGGAACGGCCCTAATGGAAAAGATGCAACAATCAATAGTCAAGAAAGGATAGTTGTGGCAATAGATATATTTGATTTTAGGTCCAATTCCTGTACCTGCAGGGTCATTCTTGGAACTACAAGTTGTGCCAGATGAAGAATCTTCTGGTAGAGGTCAATAAATTTGACTCACATTCTTCTTTCTTCATCCTTATTCTTCACAAGTTTTTCTTCTTCACACCAACTCTTGGCAGAGACAACTTTTTTATTGTCTCCTGAAAAAGTATAATTTATATTGGGTTTATTAGATAATAGTAAGAGAAAAGCTTACAATAATTTTCCATTGTACAAAAACCTAGCTACATGGCAAAACCCAAATAAACACAATAAAACAAATTATTAAACGTTCCCATCTACATTTATATATATATATATATATATATCATTCTCCTATTTATATTAAAAGAGGCATACATTTGATTCCATGAATAACCCTTTACTTATTTCCTTAAGAAGGCTTTGACCCGTTTTCCCATTTGACACACCTTCTCTTCTCAAAGCAGCCCGTTTTCCCATATGACACACCTTCTCTTCTCAATACAGCGAGCTTCGTCCATTCATGTCTATGGTGTTGCATCAGCTTGTCTCCATCTAATCATAGAAATGACTGCACCAGCATCTGAAGACCAAAAATGAAATGAGTAAAAAAGAAACATATATTTGAAGCACGTCCATAGTACAATTTAATTATGGAAAAAACTCACAAATTTATCAATATATGTGAGACTAAATTGACACAATTAAGTGTAAAGTCGTTCCAAAAAAAATTGCATTTATTTAAATTTCTTATACTAAACAGTGGAATCAAATATGTACCACAGTATGATTTAAAATGGGAAATATTACCTACATAACCAATGTATTCTATGTTCTGATGATATGCCAAAAAAATTTGCTCTCTGCTCCTAGAGCATTAACTGGTCAGTACAGGAGTATTAAGACATAATACCATCTCGATGAGATGCTTGAGTATCAAGTATTAAAGGATCAAAGAGCAATTTCACCCACAATTGACAATATAAAGGTCCAAAATTACCAACCGACCTTTTAACTAGGGACATATTACCAAAACCTTTTTTGGGTAAACAAGTTTGCTCTTTAAAACTTCAATGCTGTTACCCAAAATAGAAGATTTTGGCAAATATGTCATTGGTTAATAGGACAGTTGATAATTCTGAACCTTTCTAAATTGTTTCATCTGTAACTATGGTTTGAATTATGAAGACTTGATACCGACTATTGTGATTACGTACTCAACAGTGTACCAAAAGATTTCTACCATTCAAATGACAGCACGTTCAATTTTGAAGGATCACAGACAAAAAAGAACGTAATAGATTTACCTGAAATGTTACATAATATGATAGTACAATGGAAGGGACATAGAATACTGTAGAAACTATCAGCAAGGAGATGAAACAAACCAGCTAGCTTGAGCATTGAGATAAACTTTTTTCTCATTTATCTTATCTATTCTAGAATCTAACAGAACAAAGCAAATGGAAGACAAAGTGTATTTAAAAAAAGCAAGAAAATTGCTGGAAAACCATGGAACCAACATTCCCACAGAATTCAGAAATACTCAGCAAAATTAAAAATTCTACATATTGCATCAATAAAAGTAGGAAATGGAAATAAAAGATATATGCCTTTTAATGAGATAAGATGTCTCATGTTCTCCAACTGCCACAAATGGTAGCTACCATAATTCTCAAATTTCACTGCCTCAATTGTTTAACAGGAATAGGCAACCTGGAAAAACAAATAACTAAAGAAACTTAGCATACTAATACCATTGATAGATGAAAACAAAAAGTTTCATGATCCAAATGCCAGATAGAACAGAATGAAAAAATCTATACATCAGATACTATGGTATTAAAAATCCTTCATTACAAGAACTGAAAACACATACAACATTGGGAAAAAACCAGCCAGGACCGGAAGACATTGTTTCACAAAATAAAGAAAATAGCATTGAAAATTAAATGTTGAAGGAGAGGAAAAGAAAGACTACGAAATTCTAAAAAAAATCATACTTTCATTAAGCTTAAACTAACAAAGCGCTCATGCACACATATTTCTACTAATTAAATAACAATTCAGTGTTCAGCATAAAAAAGATGACAGAAAAAGAATAAACCTTTAACCCAAGTTACCTTCAGGAGCTGACATTATCTTCCAATTGCTGATTGCTTGCATTAGGAGAAGGGAGGTTAGCTTCAACGTCCAGAGTCTGAAAATTAATAAAATGATGCATGAATTTGGAACTTGTAACCACAGAAGAAGTTGGGCAATTAGATATCACTTAATACACAAACTTTCTCCGTGCAAAGAGTACAGACCGAACTTCACATTGAATTCCAAAAACTGACCAAATTTAGCAAAACTGTTATGTCACATCGTCTATTTGAGTTTCTTCAAATTCTGTAAATTGATAACTGTATGCAAATCAATTCACCCAACCTTTAAAACTATAGAAAAAATCATGGATTGCTTCTTTAATTTAAGACCATGCAAAAGAAACATGGATATTGACTACAAGGGAGAACATGGACAGCAGATAGACACCAGGGACTGATCACTAAATCCTTATCTTCAAAAAGAGTAAAGATGCCTATCAGAAAGTCAAACCTCAGAAGCACCTTCTCTAGACAACTTGTTGGCTCTTTGCAGTTCACTGGATTCAAGATCGACTGCATCCCACAGGAAGCCATTCTCATGATTCAGAGGGGGCTTGTCAAATTCTTGGCTAACAACAGCTCCACATTGAGGTTCCATATGTGCCACATATTTCTCTGTAATTCCAAAAATGTAAACGTTTTCAGCCCTGTTGTATAGCTTAAATGAATGTTGTATCTAAAAAGTCATGATCAAATAGGAGTGAAAATTGAGAATAAACAAACAGGAAGTTGGATTCAGCACAATAGATTATAATTGACATAAACCTAATTTATTCATATACAAGCGAGCATGGACATAAGTTCCACAAGCAAAAACCTTCATGCCCCACATTACAGGTTTTGTTACCCAAGAACGCAGTTCATTCATGATTAAAACAGGACGTAGAGTATTGTTCTATTATTCATAAACTGACCAGTGATTAGTGCTTCAATAGGTGCTATTACTAGAAACCAAGGTAAAGAATATTCAAAACTGTTCTACACATATCTAGCAGGGAATGAGCATTATTCAAATTCCACCTCAAATAACCAGGAAATGCTCCTTAGATGTATGACTTACCTTCCAGTACAACAAACTATATCCTACTAGGTGCAGCGAGAATCTCTAACCCATAAAAATTTATATCCATAAAATAAAAACAGATGAAAAATATGGAATCGGATGAAAATCCATAATATAATAAGAAACTAAATTTACCTGCTAATCTATGAAGGGCATTCTCAGCGGCCTGCTGTTGAGCATCTACCTTTGTTCTACCCATTCCGATCCCTATTTGTTCACCAGTGAAAAGTACCTGAACCATGGCATCAAGTAATTAAAAATTGGACTCAAAACACAAAATTCAACATTGTTTTTAAATATCTCATGACACAATATAAAGTATGATGCACATTTGTCATCACTTCATAGTATGACTAAACTCAGCAGTTTTCAAAACTAATAATAAACTAATCCATAATGATGTCCTGAACTCTTTGCTTTAAGCTAATAGAAATGTAATATAACCATTCTAACACATAAAATGGATAAGACCACCACAGAACTTTCACAAACCTCCACTGAAAACTGCAAGTCCTTGCTGGTGCTTACAATGGATCTGAATTCAACCTAAAAAAAGAAACACAACATGAATCAGAAGAATCGTAAGTTGAAAAGAGACACCTACTTCCATGCTGAAATACGCGTACCTTGGAACTACATCGCCTTCCAATTTCATGCAGCACCCCTATAGATGGAGAAGGTAAAAAGTTCAACTTTCCAGCTTCACTTTGAATTTCTTTGCCATTAGAAGATAAATAATTTTGACATGAAGCATCATCTGCAGAAAATATAAAATATCACATTGATGCATTGTTTTATAGAGTTTTACAATTGAAGTTCCCTAAAATAAATAAAATATCCCTATGGATCAATGATAAATATCAGATTATTGTTGCTGCAGCTGCTACCGTGCTATTGCTGTTGTTGAAGAAATGGCATAAACTAAAAGAGAGCCAAATAAAAAAACAATAAAATTGGAATCGTTCTAGGACCCAAAAATAATCTCAAATAACTTAAGTATAAATTTTCATACTTGCAAATAAATATGGATCCTGGCCATTTTTACAAAACCAGAACGCATAAGTATGCGCTAAACATAAAATTGAAAGACAAGAAGTGATAACACAGCAACCATACTCAACATTGTAAACTCAAACAGGAATCACAATTTTATAAACAACTGCAAACGTTCAGAAGCCACGGAATTTTATATATTGAATTTGCAATCACAAATATACTTAAAATTGAAAGTCCAACAACCTTGGTGAAGCATATTCATCTTTAGAGTTGTTACTAGTCAGACTTGTTTTATGTAGCTCAACCAAATGCATAAAAACAATTAAAACAGTGATGAGACACACTAAATGTAAACTTTTGCAGGGGAAACTAAGAGTATGAAGGAAAACATAGGGTGGAGAGAGCTTGATGGGATTCCAAGAGGAGATGATAAGTACATTAGAGAGTATAATAGAAATATAAATGCAATACCTGCTGGCTGGCAATGAGATGGAAGATTTTGTCTCTGTGAATCACGTCCAGAACTTATCTGCATATAAGAAACAGCCAATTAAAGGATTATGAGGTACTCCAATTAGCATCCAAAATGACTAAACTCAAAAGAAGCAGAGCAATCATGTTCAATGACAAACCTCTAAATTTCTTTGTGATGATTGAGGGAGAAAATTGGTAGGAGTTGAAACAGGCATAATAGGAGAAAAATACTTCCGTTGAGCCAAAAGTCCTATATTTGGCTGAATTGGTGACAGCAATCCTTGATTGAGTGGCCTCAAAATGAGGGGAGGTTCACCAGAGCCTTGCCTTTTCATATTCAGGTCATGCCTTAATAGTCCTCTTTTCATGTCAATATCACCATCAAAAGAGAACCCATCATGCCTGACTGGAGTTCCAAGTATACCAGGCTCTAAGAAAAAATCAGAAAACAGATTGAACAAGATTGAATATTTTTCAAAACCAGAAAGAAATTAGCAACATAAGAAGTTCCATACTCGGAGAAAGCATTGGGCTTCTCGAAGATCCAGGGGAAATGATATTTGAAACAACACTGGTAGTTGGTCCAGAGATTTCAGGTTTGAACTTTACATTGATGGCCTTAGATCCAATATCTGAGCCAACAGAAAGCCTTTCATCCTGAAAAGAACCACACAGATCTGTCAGCAAAAATTTTGTGCCCATAAAATATTGAATGGGTCCAACAACTCACACTCATCCTGAAAGAAAAAAACAAGATATCCTCAACAAGAATTCAAAAAAGAGTTTCTCAGAAAATTTCAAAACATGCTGTTAAATCAGAAACAGAGACCATAAATGAAGAACATGAAAACTTACATGTTGTTTTAACCTGCATTCTACTTCTGCACCATTTATTCCTTCACTGATGGGAGCAACACAATTATTGTTGGGCGCAACACCAGTATCCTGCCATTCAGTGAGTAATCAATATTAGAGCAATAGATAAACAAGTACTGGGCACCAGCGGCAGATGATAGTATAACACAAATTGTTAGCTATCATCAGTGAACTACAAATCACATATTGTTCCAAGCAGCTACCTCAGCCATTAAGTAGTTGCTCACATCCACAGGGTGAGGCAAACTTTGAACATCATCTTCATAGAAAACTTCAGGAATTCTTTGTAATAGATTCTCATCAAATTCTCTGACCACATGACATGACAAAATTATTCCACTGGTGGAAAGAAAAAGCCTTGAACATAACGACACTTGAGTTTGTAACTTACTTGAAGAAATAACCTCTGACATTGCATGCAACATTTCTTGCTACACATAGCACTGGAACAGTATTGGCTCTCTGTAAAGCAATAGAGGAAGATTGATGATTCTCTTAAAGAAACAAAAGCTACAAAACAGTATACTTGATTAGGTGATAATAAACACAAATCATTACCTCTGCCAGAGGAGCATAATAAGGAGTAAATGCAGGAACCATGTGAACCCTGGACTGGTCCCTGTCCTCCCAAACCTTTAATCGGTCATCAATCACCATTGCCATACTTGGATGGCACATACTATTCTGGAAGACATCCAGCAAAGATTTTCTAGAGCCTGCAAACATATCCATCAAAAAGTATGATTTCATCACCATACCCAATTGTTGGCATCACCCTCCCCTCAAAACAAGGGCATGAGGATGAGACAGGGGAATGAAACATAAATCCCAGCAGCAAGTTAAAAGTGTACATCATAAAATGAGTGACACAACAGAATGATGCAAATTAGGTTGAAAAATGATTTCACCACATGTTAGACAGCCAGCCCTAAAGGCAAATGGCCAAATATGTTCATAAGGCCCAAAAAAGTGAAGAAACATTATTGCAGCAAAGTAAGTGCCACTTTACTAGTGGTAGAAGAAACTTCACAATGTCTAAATATACCAATAATCATGATGATCAAAATAAACATTGCATTGGAAAACATGCCTGACTTGACACAAACCACACGATCAAGAAGTTGCTTTGAATCTATAAGTTGCGCCTCAGGGTCAAGAAGCCTCCATATTTCCAAGGCATAATCCCTTTCAGCCATAGTACAGACATACGCTTCAAATCTTTTGCGCCCATTTGCAGTTAAATAGCATTTTAAATCCTCCCAAGCAGGTCGTAACCTCACAAGCACGCTGGTATCACAGATCTATGTACAAACACAGCAAGGAATACCAAATGTCAAAAAAAAATCTTGTGCATCAAAAGGCTTCCCACCAACTATGTCAACTTTTTTAACAACATGCTCAGATAAATTCCTATAGACAGGCCGGGAAAAAAATATTACATTTATATATCGGGTTTACGCTCCTGCAGAGATGTGGGAACACTAAACTATTTGAAATTACACAAAAAAAGTTAAAAATGGCACTCTACACAAACATATGATCATTTTTCTCTTACAATGAGAGATGAGCTCGAGCATAAACCAATATAGAATACTGAAAACACCGCGGGAGGGGATATCAATAAACAAGGGAATTAAAAGTAGATGCTTCCGTTTCCAATCATTAACTCATCTTAAGCTTGACTCTTTAAGGAACTACTTGGTTGTTACCACAAAAGATCCCCAAACTGCAAAATATTATTGCTCATAATTATAATTCAAATAAATTTCAATTAAATCATAACCTCAGGATTGATGCGAGTAAGAACTATATTCCTTTCTTGCAATCTAATAACAGGACGAACAACTTTCCCGTGACTATCAGACAATGGTGGCACCTCCTCCCGTTGAACCTTAAAGATCTTGCCATTATCAACGACGCAGTCATTTTCTACATATTGCTTCAATAGCTTACGGTCATCCCTGTAACGTTTCAGTTCAGCTGACATTCCTGAAATCCGCAAGGGATCAGTCTCACGGGCAAGCCAACCTCGCAAAGTCTCAATTCTATCTTCAAATGATTTCATGGTGTTAGCAACGATAAGGGTTTCATCCAAATCAAAAACAATCGCAAGGCACCTCTGGTTTAGCATCCTCAAGCATGAATCATATAAACCTACAGGAACAGAGTAGCACCAGAAGCACGGAAACTTTTTCCTCCTACTGGGCATGGCCACCAAGTGAATTTCTTCATCCCCAACCAATGCCACTGCCGTCTGTATTTCCAAATCAAACTCTCAATCAGAAACTCAGCTGAACAGCTATGCCAAGTAAATACTCATTCCATTAAACATTTTTGAAAAATCTAAGAATACTAAGTTACTAATAAATTGATTTTTGTGAATTATTTATTCTTAAACTAGTATATTTAACTTATAAGCTAAAATATCATCCAATAATATATACAAAATACATTACAACTAAGTAATCCATTCTTCTTCATATCTATCCCAATGAAAAGTCAACTAAGTCAACCAATTCTTATAATTAGTACCCATCTGCTCTTAAATATAGAACTAGTTGACTTTTTTGAGAGAATCCTACTCCACAATTGCACCTAGGTCTCAAGCAAGAAATTCAATTTCATATAGGTCCATTGAAGAAGGCTCATTCACTTGTTAATAGTGGTCATTAACAACTCCTTGGTACCTCTATGGAATCAAATATCTTACTTGGGCCAGACAAGTTGCTTATAAAGTCATTTCACACTCTTTTTCTCTAAATTGATTCATTTGAATAATAAACTAACATAACATATAGTCTAACAATAAACCAATCACGTCATAATTATAACAACTCATTTTGCTTCCTCAATTCCTCAACCTCAATTTCTACAAAGAAAAATCATTTGGCTCTTATACATAGAAAGAAAGAAATACTACCTCTATTCCTAAATATAAGATCACTTTCCCGAATTTGATCAAATTAAGGATGTTAGTTAGGTTAGTCATTAACACATGACATTACCAATTTATTCTAACTATATACATTAATCCCCACTCTCCCTCTCTTGCTTCTTTTTATAGATAAGCATTATTAGGATCAATTTGGGAAAAATTGGGGAAAAATTAGAAAATGATTTTACATTTATCAACAAATTGAAATTTGAAAGTAGTCTTATACTCCCTCCGGTTCTAAATATAGGACCTAATTGACTTTTTCGAAAAATCCTAAAAAAAAGCAAAATAAGTTAATTATAAATTGATTTACCAAATTTTTCTCTTAAATTAGTTTATTTTACCTATAAACTAATGGATAATCTAAAAATATACTACCTCCGGTCCTAAATATAGGACCTAGATGACTTTTTTTTGGAGAGGTTAAGGTTGCAAAATAGTCTATTAAATTTTTTTTATCAAAAAATAGTCTATTAAATTAAATGATGACATATTTAATATATTTTTAGATTATCCATTGGTCTATAAGTAAAATAAACTAGTTGAAGGGAAAAAATTAGGTAAATCAATTTATAATTAACTTATTTTGCTTTTTTTTAGGATTTTTCAAAAAAGTCAATTAGGTCTTATATTTAGGACCGAAGGGAGTATCAAATATGTCATCATTTAATATCCTATTTCTCAACCTTAATCTCTCAAAAAAAAAAAAAGCCAATTAGGTCCATCCTACATTTAGGGCCGGAGGTAGTATTTAGTTAAAAAGCAAAACTAAGCTAAAGATACAAACTTTTCGCCATAAACAACGAAACCACACAAAAATTAAATGCAATTAGAAGCAACAAGTAAGATATAGACCTTCAATTCATAAAAGCAAGAGGCGTGAAGATTGAGGAAATGAGGTTGTTGCTGATGAAGAGGAAGTGAAGACTCGAGCTTGCATCTCATTGAGAATGGAGAAATAGTTTGGAGAACTGAAAGTGGAGGACATCGCTCACTCCTTGCAGATAAGTGATGGATTCGTATCTCACTAGGAAGCTTCCAATTCTCATCGTTATTATCGGAAATTGGGATTATATCTAATTCTCCTAATCGTATTTCTCCGTGGAAAAATACACTCTTTAACCCTAATTCACTCATCTATACAAAATTTGAGAGAATTACAGAAGTTAAGAAAATAGATTTTTTTTTTTGTTTTCTCAGTTTCTTCTTCTTCTTCTTCTCTCTCTGGAACGTTCGTTCGGTTTTGAAATGATGGTGATTGCTCGGTATTTATAATGAACATTGGGGATCATTGACATGAATTTACCCAAACGCCCTTCTCTCGCACGTGCGAAAGTGTTTTTTATATACTACTCCTATATATTTATCTAATTTTCTTATAGTGATCTAATGCTAATTGCCTAATTGCAGCCAATAAATCCAAATAGAGGGAATGTGGGTCACTTGTCGAGTGAAGGATACCTTAGATCATACATAAAAAAAGAAGGAATGTGACTCAAAATGGCTAATCTTGCTATATTGCGGCTATATATGTTAGGCTCAAATTTGAAATTATTGATTAAATTAGAACAATCTAACCAATTGATTTGATCACTAATAATTGTTTTTTTAATTAATTAGATGTCTCATGTAAGAAGTATAATTAATATGAAGTCCTAGAAGTTGTTATGTGAGACTTGTGAGACTTCATGTTAATTATGTTGTGATTTACAATTACTTATTTAAATCACTTATTTAAAATACAGGTCCAATTACTCAATTAGTCGAGATTATCTATCCCAAAAACCCGAGGATTTAGTGCTCATGAATTTTTTAAAGACCCCTAAGTAGTATTTACTTTGAAAGTCCTGAGAAAGTCAAATAAGTCATTACGAATTTAGTTCCAATAAATCTTTAATGTAAATTACTCAATTAGTTTTTGTAAAGGGAAAAACTTATATCAAGTTAATTTCTCCAGGTTCACAAGTTCTTTCAATATAGGCCATTAGATTGAATGGATAGTTGTTATAAAAGGACACATGTCACTTCTATATTAAAAGAATTGAGAACCTGGAGAAATGTACTTGAGCTAAGTAAGGTAAGGTGTTTTGTAGACTTAACATTTAACACAATAATATAGGATTGACTAGCTTATTAGGTTTTTTGTAATTAAAGAAAAAAAGTCAATGTATGTGGTACAGTATTAAGGAGATAGTCATATATCATTGCGCGCGTAACGTGAAGTAACGCCACCTCACGAGTCACGTGTGAATCAATCAATCCATTGGTGACGGTGGTCGGCGTTACGTGTCTCCGCCATGCCTTCCGTCGACGGCGACACCGTCTCCGACTTCATCGCTGACTCTTCCGGCGACGCCTCTCCGGTCATCGGAACCAATCACTCTTACACCAAAGAAGAAAAAGAAGAAGAAGAAGAAGAAGAAGAAGAAGAAGAAGGCTTTCCTCTCAGAGAATGGCGTAGGTAAACACTTCACTACGTACTACTTACTTCTTTCTTTTACTCTTCCGATTTATTTTCTACCTCAATTTTTTTAGCTTAATGAGATTTGTACAAACTAAATATGAAATTCCTTTGACTTTTGTTTTAAGGAAGCAAATTAGATTATAATATTATAATACAATATTGTATCACATGTAATTAGAATATACTAGTATGTTACTTTATAAGTAAAATGAATTAATTTTGAGGAAAAATATAACTAATCATATTTTAGAGTGATTAATTTTGCATCCTTAATTACTACAAACAAGTCAAAGGGTTTTATGATTAGGAACAGAGGTAGTATAATATATACTAGATGTAATTAGATTTTTAGTTAGTTTATAAGTAGAATAAATTAGTTTTGAGGAAAAAGATATTACTAGACCATTTAAAGTGTTTGATTTTTATGTCCTTAATTTCTCAAAGAAAAGTCAAGGTTGTCTTATAATTAGGGTAGGGCTGGAGGGAGTATAACCCTAGTTGACTTTTTTTGAAGAATACTAAGAAAGCTAAACAAGTTGCTTATTAATTGATTGCCTGAATTTTATCTTTGAATTAGTTTATTTGACTTATAAATTAATAGATGATGTAATATTTTATTGGAAATATTGATTACATGGCTCATTCAGTTTCATTAATCTATCTAAAAGTAGTGAAAAAATGTCTATTGTATCTTAGACTTAGGGATGGAGGAGGAATTAGAATGATAGGTTTAATTGTATGGCTGCGTGTATGTATATGAGGTTTTTGCATGTGTTGATGTTGATGGTCATGGGTGTGTGAGTGAGCAGACAGAACGCAATTGAGCTGGAACAGAAGGAGAAGAAGGAGAAAGAGATGAGGCAACAGATTATTGAGGAAGCAGAGGAGTTCAAAATGGAGTTTTACAAGAAACGTGAGCTGAATGTTGAGAACAAGAAAGCTTCTAATAGGGAAAGAGAGAAGGTAACTAACTCAATCTGTGATGCTTTCTATGCATGATATATGAGACCAAGCTGTTAGTTTTACTTTCAGGTAGAATTCATCTGAGTTAACGTGTGAGGGGTCTTATAAAAGATGACATAGAAGGTGCTGTTTTTATAGTTATAGAGTGATAAGTTCTTCTGTTTGTCCTTTACATTATTGAATTCCAACTGGAATTACCAACAGGATGAAAATTATAAGCACAGATTTGTTTCCTTCTTGATTGGTCTGGAACTTTTGCAATTGAAGAACCCATGTGGGTGAAGATAGAACGAATATAAGGCGGTTACAAAATATGTCATAGTTATATACATATGAATTAGTTGGTAAAACTGTCAGTGAACTTGGAGTGTTTTTGAAGAAAACTAAGTTCAATTTAGAAATGCAAATAGGATACTGCATCTTAATTTTTTAATTTTTGAGTATAAACATGAATTTTGAAGTTGGTTTTATGTTTTGGTGTCGTTAATAATGATCATGTTTTGGTATTATCGGCTTTTATAAGATTTAGATTTTACAAATATGCACATTTTTTGGTTCATCATGTTAACATTTTAGTTTTACTATTCTATCTTTCTATCTCGGTCTTGTGCAACCGTATCTGCTGATTGTAAATCATCCACTAAGAGAATCAAGAGCTAATAACATGTTAATTAGCATTTTCATTTTGAATAGCACTGCAGTTCCTCAAATGATTTACTGGATTTTATGTGGCAGCTATTTTTGGCAAGCCATCAGAAGTTTGAAGCTGAAGCTGAGAAAAACTATTGGAAAGCAATCAGTGAACTTATTCCCAAAGAGGTGCCAGCACTAGAGAAAAGAGGGAAAAAAGATAAAGATAAGAATCCCTCTATTGTTGTCATCCAGGGGCCAAAGCCTGGGAAGCCAACTGATCTTTCAAGAATGCGACATATACTGTTAAAGCTCAAGCACAATCCTCCTTCTCATATGAAGCCTAAGCCCCCTCAATCATCCGAATCCAAAAAGGACGATGGGGCTAGTACAAGTACTGCACCCCCCAAGCCACCAGCTGTTTCTGCAGCTTGAAGGCACTAGTTGCTTGTTCTCATTATGAAAACCAGCTTCTTGGAGCATCATAACTTAGTTGTATAGTGGTATCATGTGTACAAAGTATCCTTTACTTTAAGGTTGCTTGATATAGTATCAGGCAACCCCTTTTTAGAAGCCTAGTTGTATGGTGGTATTTTATGTAAGTGATATGGTGGTATTTTATGTACAAAGTATCCTTTCTTGCAGGATGTATAGTTTTATGCAATTGCAACCCCTTTTTAGAAAATAGGTTTTTGACAGTGGTCCGATGCTGTGGCCTATGGAACATCATCGTCTGTGGTAGGCATATCGGTAGGCATATTATTAATGTCTTTGTTTTGGCATTGATTGAATTTGGATTAGTATCCTAATAAGGAGTCAATCTCTAAATCACCATATTTATTTCTGATACTTAAGCTATGTATGGGCGTAATTTATGCGAAATGGTCTAGTTTTCCAGTTGTCTGTACACAAGCCAATCGAAACTCTCATTTGCTCATTAGCGTGTAAATAATTTGAATATTATGTATCATACAAAAAAGTGCATATATGCTAATACATTAAACAGGCTAAGAAGAAATTGTATGCTTTATTCTTTATCCGTTTCCCATGCTCTCATCAACCCCTTCGGATGGAAAGAACTATGGCATACTAAAACAAATGATCCTATGACCAGAAAACAAAGTAGAGCGAAATAAAGTAAAGTATTTACAGGCTACATGCAATGTTGCCCATCAAGCATCCTTCAATGGATCACCTAGGAAGTATCTGTGTATCTAAATCTGCACCACTAAAATAGCTTGATGTCATATAGGGAAATTTAGAGCTACCATTCTTGTTTGCTTGAGAAGATGATGATGAATTGCCACACTCTTTTGAGCTATTCCACCTATAAATTCCAGGCTCAGTTAGTGCCCTCTCATTCAGATGCACTTCCTTGGTGAGCATTTTTATTACTTGCTTCATTGTGGGCCTGTGTTGTGCAGCTGCTTGGGTACAGAATAGAGCAACCATAATGAAACGCAACATCTGCTTCTCATCATAGTCAGTTAGTTCTGAATCTACAAGATCCAGAAGCCTGCCTTCTTCTCTCAGCTTCCATGCCTGCCCATAAATGCATGTTCTAGTGAGAAAACAAGCACACAGATATTTAGTAGCTTTCAATTTGACAGGACAGATATTGCAGCCTTTCGATTTGACAAGACTTCTGAAGTATCCCCTTTTGGTCTCCTACTAGTTTTCATAGGACTAAAGAGTAAAGAGTGAAGACTATCTGCCCACTTCACTGGTCTTGTTTCCACCAAATCATCATAAAAGGGTTAAGGGTCAAATTTGCCCCGAAAGTTCACGTTTTGCCGTAAGATAATAACGGTCAACGTCAACTTTTTGAACATTTGAAGTTTTTAACGGAATAAGGCGATATTGATAGGTTTTGAAACTTCCAGGGCTATTTTGAATCTTCTATGGCGAAATTAGTCCAGAACAAAAACTTATGGGGAAAAATTGACCCTTAACTCCATCTTAAATCGACTTTCTTCTAATTGCAACTTTGGAAAACTCGAGAAAACCACTTGATCCAACTTCATATGGAGTGACTTTTTGAATTTCTCTTATTGTCTGTCTTTCTCTGATAATTACAAAAAGCTATGACAAAATCCTAACATGTCTTAGCTATTGGATACTTGAGTTTAGAAAGATACCCATTCTACTAGAACCAAGAGATTATCGCCAAATGCAGCTTTACTGCTACTTTTACCACTGATTATTTCAAGCATGAGAATCCCAAAACTGTACACATCTGCCTTCTTTGTAAGTTGTCCAAGAAGTGCATATTCTGGTGCTAGGTATCCACTGCAAACACCCCAAAAAACATGGCAAAACAGTTCATATGTTAAAAACAAAATCTAGTAGAACTGCCAAGAGCATTCTGTGTGACAACTTTGGCGAATTTATAATAGTAGTGCAAGGCCGTCTATCATCTTGGTCTTTATAAAGCACCAATACATATAGCAAACACAAGTGCATGCCAAGAACACTAAACCCAATGGCCACCTCATTCCCAAAGGAAAGAGAGGAATGAATGTCACTAAGCAAAGCAGTATAGGTCTTTATATTGTCTCAAGAAAACTTATAAACGACACCAAAATTTCATTGCATCTTTTTAATTAACAATATATAACATAGGTTGCATATTCAAATGGGTTTACAGAAAGTTTACAGTAGAAAAAAAGAAGTAAAGAATAAACAGGATTGAATAAAAAATTCTAACTGTGCAATCAGAAAACAATCATATAAAATGAAATAATTATGTAAATTTTGCATTATTACTTACACAGTTCCTGCCACTCGAGTACTAACATGAGTAACATTGTCAGGGAAAAGCTTTGCAAGGCCAAAATCCCCGATTTTAGGATTAAAGTTCCTATCAAGCAAAATGTTGCTAGCCTTGATATCTCTGTGAACAACATTTGGTTGAGCCTCTTCATGAAGAAATTCAAGACCAGAAGCTGTACCACAGCAAATAACAGCCCTCTTTGGCCAATCCAGATCAACACATTTGCTTTTGGAACCTGTAAAAGCATCAAATGTTTATGAGCAACCCAAGTTCATAGAAAATCCTTCATCAAGCTTTCAATCAATAGACTTCCTACCTCCAACTCAAACAAAAAAAAGGACCTAATGTTAAGCTTGGAATTGAAACTTGGAAGCATGACAAATTCTATCCTATATTTTGCTATGTTTTGTGCTCCAAAATCAGAAGTAGCCAATACAAGGGAAAATAGAAAAGCAAGACAAGTTCCATTTTTAAAGTGTTATAAATTTTGGTAGCATGTATAGATAAACTTCAAATTTGTTTCCAAAACTGAAAGCTTGAATATCTGTCCAGCTCAGACAAGGCTTGCTTCCATAAACATTATTAGATTGTTGTGGTACTTACCAAGCAAAGAACTTTCAAGGCTATTGTTTTCCAAGAACTCATACACCAACATTCTATGGTGGCCCTCAACACAACAGCCAATAAGTTGCACAAGGTTTGGATGTTGTATCTTTGATATAATATCGGTTTCTGTCATAAATTCCTTTGTTCCTTGTTTAGACTCTACAGAAAGGGACTTGATAGCAACTAGAGTACCATCTCTTAAAACCCCCTGAATGTGTCAATGAGAAAGAACAAACATTTTACTCAATCTAACAAGGGAGGGAAATAATGAAATGTATGATACCCCGTCTGAAAGCCAATATAGCCATTAAAGAATAAACATAAGGACAAGAAAATCTCCTAAAGGTCATCTATCTTACCTTGTAGACAACTCCATAGCCTCCTCCACCAATTCTGCTTGATGGATGAAAATCTCCTGTTGCTGATCTCATTGAATTGTAACTAAAAGTTTTAGTTGCAATAACTGCCATCCACAAGGCCCGTATAACACATAAAAAAATTGCAGAAGGCTGAATTTTTAAAATTGGAAACATGAATGAAGAGATTCATGTTTGTATTTGTATGGAGAATGCTATGCAAGTAACAAATGTATCATTAGACATCAGGTCAGGTCAAGTTTTAATCTGCATATGCCTGAATATCTCCTACTCTAATTCACATACAGATTGAATGAGAGACAGTATTTAAAAATAAAATGATAGCAAAGAAGGAATAAACTCAAATGACTAAGAAGGAAAATTACGCATCTTTACAATCATATCGACATTAATATTATCCATTTCGAATAGGATACTGATATTATCTTAATGTCCTGTGGCATAGTTTAGTTTTAAATATACAATAATAGCAAACACATTATTTAATGTTACATTGTGATTTAGACTCTAATCCTCTGCAATAATGCATGTGTAAAGATAGTAACAAAGAAGTGAGACTGTGTATATAATCTCCTTTCTATCTTCATATCAATTTCCTTTTATACTATTCTCCAATTGTGTTACATGCATCAATTTGTCAATACAGAAGATCTGGGATCTTCAAAGCTGTACAGCAATAACAACAAAAGCTTCGCCAAAAAAAAAATAACAACAAAAGCTTGACAACATGGATCACAAGATGCTATTGTGCCCTATCAAAAACTATATTTTTACAAGGAGGGAAAAACCAAATAACTCGTTTATAGAGAATGAGATTTCCTACGTTTTTGCAGCATTACTAAGTGAATTTCATAAGCCCCCATCTGTACCAAAGATCAGTCCATTAATTGCATCAATGCTAGACATTTTTCCATCCGGGTTGTGAGATGTGATAGAAAGAGATTATAAAATCACACTCAACTAATTTGAAATTCACAGATTTACAAGCTAAGTAAGTGATCAACTATACTTCATTGCCAAAGGATAACTTAAGACAGTAGTATAATTTATTTGGCTTTAGAAACACAGATGATACGTATACTATATCATCATACAAGAAAGAGGGACTAAAAATCATCAAAATTACAAGATCACTGATTGCTTTAAACAATTATGAATAAGAAAAACAAAATCTTCACTTTTGTCCATACCTTGTTCATCTGACTGGCCAGCAGCTTCAATCTTCCCTCCACAACAAATAAAGGAACCAAAGCAATTGCCAACCATAGCTAAACACCCACAAATTCCTCCAACAACATTTGATCATCAAATTCAACACAAAGGTGACATGAAAAGAAGAAAATAAACAAATTTAAACTGAAAACAGCATGATCTTCCCAACATTGAATAATGAATGATCTTACACACACAGTCCAAAAGACAAAACTTTGAAATACTGAGGGTGTTAAACAAAGGAAAATAAAGAAACCCTTTATAATTAAGTTGAGATATGAGTAGAAAAAAAAGGTGGTGGTGATTGGAGGAGGAAGAAACGTGTGAGGCCATATATGTGTGGCAAAATGGAAAGGGAAGTTAATGAGTCAACAAGTCAAGGAAGGTAAAAATAATGGCTATGAAAGAAGAGGTAGTAATGAATGGATCAAGTAGGCAACAGAGAAGTGAAATGTGAAGTGTGAAAGTGACTGAACGTGTTGGTTTTTCTCTTTGCTTGCCATTGTTAACGTAGGAGACAAAGACCAAATCATATGTGTACGTATTGTATAAGAATATAGTAAACATTTTGTTACATAGTGTCACCCACATAAGACAAAAAATCACCGTCACATTAGAGACTGAGATTGTGTAACTGTGCTGACTTTTGGAGTTTAGGTAATATTTCTTTGGTTGACTTTTCAAAACAAACACACGTATTGTAATTTAATTTACTTGAATTTTTAGTAAGGACCTTACTTAGGTCAAGTTACTTTCTCCAGGTTCTCAAATTCTTTTAATATAGGAGTGACACGTGTCCTTTTATAACAACCAATTTGTTATAAAAGGACACGTGTCACTCCTATATTAAAAGAACTTGAGAACCTGAAGAAAGTAACTTGATGTAAGTTTTTCCCTTTTAGTAATTTGTTTGACTTATAAGTTAATTCTTTTATCCCAAATATTGGACTTACTTAAGGAATTGGTCTTATTCTAAGTATATGACATAATTCTAACTTTAGCTTAATAAACTTTTGGTTCAATAACTTTCACTTAATTTGGTTATAGTGCTTGAATTTTAAATTCGGTGGTTATAACATTTGAATTTTTAGTCAGTTTTAGTTTTAGTTGGTAAACTTTAAACATCAAGAAATTCTTGCGTGAACCTGGTGCACCATGTCATTTGTGAACTAACCAATCACAAGTAGACACATCCGGTATGACGTGTAATTTTTAATTTGACGTGACACCCTGAAAATAGGAACTAACCATTAAAAAAATTAAATCTCATATTGTCGATTTATTTTATTTTATAGTGTAAATAAAAAAAATTTCAAGGTTATTTGAGTTTTTTAGGGTGCCACATCAAATTAAAAATTACACGTCAGACCATATGTGTCTACTTGTGATTGGTTAGACCATAAATAACGTGGTGCACTGAGTTTACACAAGAATGTCTCATTAAACATGAGACCTAGTTCGATCTTTTGTCAACTTTTCCTTAAATTATCTCTATTAATCCTCCTTTGACAATAATTATATAAGAGATGTGAAGGGAATAAGGGAAAATAATTGAATAAATTTAGAAAAAAAAAACACATCACGTTAAATAGCATGACTAACCCTCTTAATTTAATCAAATTAATTAAATAGATTAATATTTAGGATCAAAGGGGCCATTAAATAATCTAATGATAATGTATCACATGTTTTATGATTAATTGGCATATTTTACTTTTTTAATATCCCGAAAAAAGTTAATTAACTTTTATATTAAAAACCACTAACTTAGCGTGAGGCCCATGTATATATATACATATATTGTGAGATTTATAAATTTCATTGGGAAAATGTCATTTAAATCCCTCTTAATATACAAAAGGACAATTCATCAGGAACTCAAACTTCCAAAAGGACCATGAAGGAACTAGGACCTAGTTGACATTTTAAAATTGTGTGAAAAGACAAGATTGCCCTAATCATAAAACAGAAATTACTAACCACTCTTACACCCACCATTTTCAATAGGGTGGTTAGTAATTTCTATTTTATGATTAGGGCAATCTTGTCTTTTCACACAATTTTAAAATGTCAACTAGGTCCTAGTTCCTTCAGGGTCCTTTTGAAAGTTTGAGTTCCTGAATTGTCCTTTTGTATATTCGGAGGGATTTAAATGGCATTTTCCCAATTTCAGTTGTTATATTAATACATTTTTAACGGGAGATTACACTAGTGCACATGGAGAAAAAATATTTGGTAAAAAGAGTAAAATTCATTTAGAAGGACCAAAGGTAAAAACACAAATTTTGAAATACGAAATTGCATATTGGCCTATAATTTCACAATTCCATTTCTGGAACGTCAGATATTTAATAGTAAAAGATATGAGAGATAGTTAGCCACAATATGACCGGTCCAAAATCAATATTTTAATAAAAATAGTACTCCCTCCGGTCCCTAATATAAGAGCCAAAATTTGAATGGTTTTGGTCCCTAATACAAGAGTTCATCTCACATTCTCTCCTTATTTAATGTGTTTTTTCCTACTTTACTCTCAACTCTCTTTCATATTTATTAATTCTTACGCATTTCTCTCTCTTAAAAGTATCATAATAAATATGGGTAATATTGGAAAAGAGACATTAATTTCAGACACCCAACTAACATTCACGTATTTTCTTAATAAGCGTTTTTACTCTTACAATAGGGACGAGTAGCATTCAAGAACAATCAATGCTAGGCCAGATGGGAGACAATTAATTAATCAAGACCAAGTCCCACAAAATCATCAAAATCTCTTTGTAGTTGGATACTTGGATTAACTGTCTTCCACGTAACTAGCATTAAATTTCTCAAACATCAAGCACTAAGTTGAGATTTAAGTTTCACCTAAATTGCTTAAATTAAAGTATAAACTACTATCTTTTCTCCATCTTTTTATAAATGTGTTATGACAATGCGTGGATGATCAGTCATTGTTGTGGAAATTAGTCAATACAAGTTTACAACAAATCGAGATAAATTGACGCATCTAAGTGAATACATCATGTGCATCGCACAAAGGAGTAAATGTTACTTGTTTTCCATGTAAAAAAGAAATAATTCAGTAGATGCAATTTGGAAAACATTGAAGGAGCTCTTCAATTAATAGCAGCCAATTTTCAGTACCGAATAATCCTAAGGCCATTAGCATACATAATATGATATCTCCAGCTAGGAGTCATCAATATCTCGAAAGATATTCCCTTCTATGGTGCTACTATTACATAGAACATTAGAACAATAAATAAGGTATCATGAGAAGCACATATTCTGGTACATAAAAACAACAGGACAGTGACACAACCTAATATATTGTGCCAAACTGCAAAAGTTTCATATCATGTCTGATGCATGAGGCAGAAACAATACGAATGTGTCATCTTTGGAGTGTCGGTACTTCATCGACATTTAAATATCTATGCTGGGTTTTACTACCATATACAAGCTGGACTTATGGTTCCATGGATCTATCACCTGCTGAGGTGACTAACAGGAGAAGAGTTTCCCCTCTCACAAGCCAGATCATTTTCTTCAATCTCACTTCCATCGTAAGAGATGGAATTAAAGTTTACACTTGGTTCAGAACTGGCAGTGCTGCTAGTAGCAAGAGGAGAATCAGAAACATTCATTGTCCTGCTATTTGATGAACCAGATGATCTCACACTGTACATAGAGGAAGCTGGAATGCTTGTCACAAGTGGTTTCAGGTTGTTCCCCTTAATACTTCGCCTAATGTCCTGTACAAGATAACAGAATAAAATTAGTAAAGTTTCCTGTCATGAAATAGGGAACAGCTTTAAGTGATCATTGTTTTCTTCATTGATATTGCATGAACAAACTTTTAGAACACACCACCTAAAAAACAGGACATTCAGTGAAAGGGACTTGTATCTTAAATATATTAATGAGGACACACCACCCAAAAACATTGATAGCAGAAACCTTGAACACGTCTTAGTTGTCTTTCAGGTAACAAATACTAAATGTATTAAAATGTAGGCATACTATTACTATGAAGAACCATTGCCATAAATTAAAAATAAAATCTAGGAATCGGTACTTGCTTTCTAGCTGTGCAATCCTATTGATTATTCGTGTTATAACTTTTGGCCATGTTATGCTAAACAGTTAAATCTCCAACATTCTTATAGTTCAGTGCATATAATGAGTAAATAATGGAACATAGAAACATACCATATGCCTCATTGCCATATCTAAGGACATCTTGGAAAGTGTTCTGCCGAATCCTGCGCCTTCAGACGATGAAGACTTACCAGAACTGCTATGGGCAGAATGACGATCTTCATGCTTTGGTGGTGCCAATTTTCTCATGTTTACAACTCTTTCAACCATTTTAGTCCCTACTACAACTGGGCTATCATTGTCACCATCAGTGAAACGAGATCTACTCAGAGTTTGAATTGAGCTATGATTACTCTGAGCAACCACAGTTGAAGCCCTTCCTCGGGAAGGAGTGCCTGACTGTCTTTTCGATTTTCCATTACCATTAGCTGCAGCTTCAAGGGATGATGATCTAGAATTAGGTGCACCAGGCCTAGTCCTAGAGGCTGAAGCAGGTCTCTCTGGCAATGATGTCTTCAAATTTGGAGGCCCCTCAAGTGAGAACCCGGGCATCTGTGAAGGTGAAGGCCTAGATTTTATAGATGGAGAGTTTCCACGTGATTGCACTGGATTTTTTGCTTGTGCAGGGCGTTCTTTAGATGCTGATGAAGATCGAGAGGCAGGTGCAGAAACTGCATTTGCACTTGATGGGGTTGAAGATCTAAAGGTTGGAGTTGATGATCTTCGAGTAGTTTTAGGAGCTGCTAAAGAAGGCCTGGAAGTTGGTGTTGAGGCACGAGCAGTGGCCCTATTGCCAGTAGGAGTGGATGATCTCGCAGGTGGAGCAGTGGCCCTTGTGCCAGTAGGAGTGGATGATCTAACAGGTGGAGCAGTGGCCCTAGTACCAGTAGGAGTGGATGATCTCACAGGTGGTGCTACAGGCTTAGCAGAAGATACAGTAGCCCGGGATGTAGGCGTAGAGGACCTAGAGTACTTGGTTGTTGAAGGCAATGCTGGCCTTCCAGATGGTGTCACAGACCTGGAAGTAACTGAGGTTGTTCTCCTATTACTAGCAGTATTGGAAAAATTAAGGCCAGGCACTGATGCTGCATGATGCTTGGAGCTCAAATTAGTTTTTGAAGCACGTTCCGATTGAACATTAGCTGGCTGCTGTAACACACAATGCAGCACAAAGTTCCAAATGATGTTATTGAACCAAATAAATGAACATAAGCAATTAATGTTAGCACTAGTTGAGAATAAAAAACAGGTATGGGAGTTTAGAAAGTTACAAATAATGGTAAGGAAAACAAGAAAATTATAGATTTATCACGCCAATATCTATTTTTATCTGAAGCTCAAACACACAGCCCCACATGGAAACTCTTTGAGCTTAAAGGGTTAACTCAATGATTATAGCTTTTTAAGTGAAATCTAGGAATAGTTTTACAATCATCTACTTTTCTTTACAATGTTTAATGTTTAATTTAATCTCTAAGAGTTGGCCAAAAAAATTATAATCTATAGAAGCGTGAATAAATAGCATCCAGAAAACATATAAGAAGGTTCTTACCCGAGGTTTTAAAGCTGTTGAACGAGCAGTAGGAATCTCGTTTTCACTATTTACTGATATTTGTGACTCTTTATTCAATGTAGGGAAAAGAGGGGTATCAGGGGGCGTCAGAAGCCTGATTACAAGAAAAACTTCACATCAATACTTACTAGAGATGCAACTTAGGCAGAACAATGCAATAAGAATGCAGCAAATAAGAACGAGGTGGGACACTTCTACTCCACATGTAATTACTAGCATTCAATTCATTAACTTAATACGATGGGTCTCTGTCAGCAATAGAGTAGAGCATTGAAATTTCGTCCAAATGTGCCCAATAATTAACATACCGAGCAGAGAGTGAGAGAATTCAATCCTCCACAAAAGGTCTCCATCAAGATCAGCAGACTATTACTAAATTACGGTGTTCAAAGATTTTCTTTTCAAACAAAGATTTCTTTCAGACGATAACATGGAAAGTAAACCCAGAAATTAATTTCAAATGTTGGATATAATAATTGGCATAAGAATCAACTTTAAGTCTTCAAAATCAGCAAAGGTAAATGTAATGATTAAACTCTTTTTCCTTTCTTTTTTCCTTTCTAATGATAGAAACTATTGGTCTCCATTGATTGCAAAAGAAATCATGATTACAAGACACAAGCATTACTAAAGAAGCAAACTGATATTCAAGGATCTATAACCTTCCCTATTTTTTTCCATAAAAGAAACTCTATAAATCCAAAATAAGCAAATAATAATGATTATTTGAGAAGTAAATTAATATTCAAAGATCTATAAACTTCCCTACTTTCCATAAAAAAAAATTCTAGATATCTAAATCTAAAATAAGCAAATAATAATTGGCTTTTAACAGTAAAAAGCAAGCAGATAACAACTCAAAATCCTCATAACAACAATGATGAACTTCATAATTTTTTTTTTTAAAAAAAAATCAATAAGCAAATTAACTCACTCATAATTTCAGCAATTACAGACAAAAACAAAATATCTCAAATCATATCAGACTATCACTTAAACTAAAAACTCAACACATCTCTTACCATTCATAATCAGATTTCTCATTCTCCGAATTCAAAAACTCATCAGCGCCTATTTTCCGATGCACCGTCGAATTCACCGTCATAGACTCTACACATCATTTAAAAAAAAAAACACGAAATCTCATTTAACGGAACTACTATAACAGAGCCGTTAACTTCACTCATGAAACGAAACGGAAACGTTACCTAGGTTAACGGATCCGTGAAGCTCGTCGGAGTTCTGAGGAAGAAGAAGAAGATTATTCTTCTCATTCTCTTTCTCTCTCCTCCGCATCTCAAGAAACAGAACAAGCTCCTCGTCTCTCTCCTTCATCACCATTCTTCTCCTCTGCTTCTAGAAGCTTCTGCCTAGATTAATTAATCCTTCAAATCCACACTCACTGTTATTTCAAAAAACTTGAATCGTTCAAAAGAAAACACGTGAATGATGAATGCTTCTGATTCAAAGACAGTCCAGAGAGATCTTCTTAGTTCTTACCATGCTATAGAGAGTTGTAAAGAGAATGGATTTCAAAATTTGAAGAACTGACGTAATGAATGCTTTGTTTCTTTTTTTTTTTTGGAGAGAAGTGATATGAAGGTTAAGTTAAATAAATATTGTTGAGAGGATTGAGGTAGCTTGAAGAAGAAGAAGAAGAAGAAGGTGAAGTTGCAGAGGGAGAAGTTTCTGTATGTATGGTATGGTTGGCATGAGATGCTCTGTGATGTTTGAAACTGAACACCAAATATTAATAAAAGACACACACTTTGAATTTAATTTATTATTGTTATTTATTATTACTACTGATGATTTTAATTTTAAAAATCAATTGCAATTGGTGGGCCTAGTGGTATGCTTGGATATAGGGCTGCACAAAAGCCCGACGGTCTGATTGGCTAGTCAATACCCGATTTGGTCCTATGCCAAAAATGGTGTGTCACAATGTGGCCTGTGACCAGCTCGATTAGGAAGTGACTGACGCGACCATCGGGCAGAACAGGATTAGGGCATATGATTCATGACAAACAGGATGACCCGGCCCGATTTTTTTATTATTTTTAGTAAAAATATTTTGAATAGTTAACACAATTATCACACTATTTCATAATTAATTAATTAGTTATTTAGTTTAAAAATAGTTAATTACACTTTTTCATCAATTTATTTAATGGTTGAAAAGTGGAACTTTTTTATTTCATTATACAAAAAAAAGTTTGGGACCAACATAGTCCGTCATGTGGCCCGGTGGTAATGTCCGACCCGATCTCAATGTCAGGTCAGACAGGATATGACCGGGTCTCGGGCAAAAAATTCCAGTCCTACAATTATTTAGGACAGGACCAGAGCATATAGTTGGCCCGGTCCTATCCGTCATTTGTGCACCCCTACTTGGATCTACTAGTGGGGGTTGTTCTACTTTGTAGCCATGTTTTCGAGCTTGAGGTATAAAGGAGTGATCAATAATTATTTGGAGATAGTGAGCTCTTGATGATGGGCATGCATTTTCGCGAATCGAATTAATCGATTGTTAGTAATATTAGTGTGTTAGATACGGGTGGATAAATGGGAAAACTAATTGTGTTAAATGCTAATTTTTTGTGAAAGTACTACCTGATGATTGACGATTTTGCCTCGAAAGTTTTTTAGGCTTTGTTAGGAGGGATGAGAAGTGTAACGATGTGGTTTTGAACTAATAGTGTTGTTAAAAGGCATCATGTTATGGTACCAGTCAAGATGAAGATAAATCATTTTTGGCTTGGAATTTTTTTTTTAAGAATGAGTGATTGTTCTACAAAAGCTTTTTTCAATGCAATACCTTTCTAAATGTATGAAAAACTTTCAGATCAAAATCATTTTTCGAAGAAAATTGTCAATGCAAAATAGTTTATCCTCTTTCTAAAGTGAACCATGACATGATATTCGTTACTCTCTATTTTTTTTATTTATCCATTGTTATATGGTTTTACTAGTAATCAACTAATTCAATTCACGGGAATGTAGGTTCATAATGGGGGGAATCTCCCTACCCCCAAGTAATTATCACGGTTGTATAGTGGGGTTCAAATTCAAGACCACTAGAACAACTCACAACTAGTTGATCTTAGCACATGCATAGTGTTCCATTAGTTCACAATGACATTGATACAATTTTCATATTTTTTGAGTGATCTGAGTTACGAAAAACTTCCATGACAAAATCAATTTGAGGCAAATACATTTAGGTTAAAACCAATATTTATCCTTAAACTAATGGTTGAGTAATTTTTTATTTTCTAAATGAGACGTTTGATTTCAATTTTTTATTGATGCTGATGCTTGGCTTTTTCTTCCCTCACGAAAAGATTTGTCCATATTACGCGAGTGGGTCATGAAATTGTCTATGTTTGAATGGGAGAAATGGATTTGGTCAAAAAAATGGGAGAAATGGAAATTATATAGAGACTATTTCAAATTTCAAATGACTTCAAGATAAAATTTAAATAAAGGGGCTACAAAATTTTATAAAATGATAGATGAATAAACGAGTATGAAACACTAATTGAATTTTTTCAACCATTTCTCTTCTATTTTTCAAAGCACCATACTTATTGCAATTTTTTTATGCTTATTAAGTTTTCTAATCAAATAAGTGTTCAAATTTCAAATATATTTTTGTCCTCATTTAACTATAAGTTGACATGAAAGAAACACACATAGTAATTTGTGAAGAGAGAATTTAATGTATATAAAAAATTTAATATGGGGGATCTATATCACTATATGTATGCAAGCCTAACTAATTAGTAATCAACAATGTTTTATTCTAGAATTTGCTATATATCCTGTTACCATTAAAACATAGACAAACATTCATTTCATTTTATAAATAAATAACCATTTGTTTTACTCTAGAATTTGCTATATATCCAGTTACCCTTAAAACATAGACAAACATTCATCTCAATTTATTAATTGTTATGCTCGTAATTAAAAATTAAACTTAGAAAACTAAATCATCTCTGTTTTATAATTTGCTTCTTGCATAATGTATCAACAACTTGTTTTATTTATGATTTTAGCTGTATATATAAGTGTAATAGTATTTTTTTTTTAATAACGTGCTTTTTTAATTGAATGGGCATATGCATTGACGGCACATGGAGTAGAAATGAACTTACGACATCTTACGAGCCTTCATATCACTAATTTATAAAGTCATTGGTTCATAATACCATTATTTGCGATCAAACAATAAACAACACACAATACCATAAAATTACAAGTAGTAGTTTAATTTATAGATCAAAAACTAATATAAAATCTATCTAAATGAATAAATATGCCAAAATGGCATCATAAAATTTATATAATAACCTGTTCAAAACTATTTCAATGTTGCTAATTATCCCATGCAATATGCATGCATTTAATATGTTGGCCAAAAAAAAATATGCATGCATTTAATGCCTTTGAAGGTTTTTTTAAAATTTTTGCCTTTGAAGTTACTATAAGATCAATTTGTTATTTCTTCACATCCCACCTCGTTGGGGGAATAACTTTTTTTTTTTTTGGTCCTGCTCTCAAGAAGACTAATAAAACATATATAAAAAACTATTTTGCAATGCAGGTATCAAAAATTTGAAAAAAAAAACAAAAAACGGGAAAATCGAAGTAACGAGTTAACAATTTTATTTAAAAAAGTAGAAGATTCCAGTGAACAAAGGTTGCTTATTGTAGTTTTTTCCCTTTATTTGCTGACTTTGTCATCCAATAAGGTGATGACAAGAATTGCCAACAGAATATTTTACTTCATTGCAAGAGAAATATTTAAGTTTGCGTTGGATACTCTTTAATTTAACGTTTGCTTGAAACAATGTATTTCTTCGCATCCAAATTTTTATATTGACGATGGGGGGGTGGGGGGGGAGGTGATTATCCCAATTAACATTTGTTTAATTTACGTAATGTGCCCATTGTCACACAAAGTAAAACGCTAGAGCTATTATTAAATTATGCCCCTCACATACAAAAAAACTGCAGTGATTATATTTAATTTGATGAATCTCCACACCATTAATTAATTCAGATTAAAACTTATGGTTGAGCTGTTCAGAGAAAGACCCGTACCGAGACCTCTTCCACTAAATGCTCAAAGCAAAACAAAATGTGTGTCGGCCAAAAGAAGAAACAAAAACCATTGATTTACTTCTACTCCCTATTTCCAAATTCTAATATGAGAATTAACATTGGATTAAATTTAGTTTGAAATTTTAGTAAAAGATAACAAACAACAATAGATCACGGATAATTACCATTTTTCTCTAAAATAAGTCTAACTTACAACATTTAATCTAATAACATTGAAAAATACTTACATAATCATCAAAATATACTCAATTGAATGTTAAATTAAAAACCACTAAAACCCTTATCACTTTAATCAAAATGCGCTGATGATTTATATGATTAAAATGTCTTTTATAAAAGTAAAAATATTATTGTATTGCTATGATATAAGTAATAGCCAACTATAATCAAAATTATTCGAGTGTATATATGCTTCCATCCTATCGTGATACTACAAAATTTGTAAGTGTTTTTGCTCCATTGTGGCATTATATTGCTTTTGATAAGTTCAAAGAAAAATCAAGGGGATTTGCAGTATAGTCCCTGGTAAGGGAAATTAATACTGGAAGGTCCCAATACATTCCGAAATAATTATAAAGTCCCAGGAGCCCTTTTCTGCAATTGTTTGCTTATCTTCAATGACCATTTTGCCCTCATAAGATGAAAGCATAGTCCCCCTGTAGGGACCAGTGAGATGACAACAATCTTTAATGAGGGCAAAATGGTCATTGAAGTTAAGCAAACAATTGCAGGAAAGGACCCCTGGGACTTTATAATTATTTTGGAATGTATTGGGATCTTCCAGTATTAATTTCCCTTATCAGGGATTAAACTGCAAATACCCCAAAAATCAAACACGAGGTGGCAGGACAACGGATTATTCATTATTCATGCCCCATATGAGGCTATTTCACATGGCACATAAAACGGAACACGATAGTGCATGGAATAGTAAAATTTAATGAGTGTAGTTTCCCTAAAAATAATACTCCCTTCGTTCCTAAATATAAGATCACTTTAGCAAATTTGGAGAGATTAAGGAAGACATTCCAATGAGTTAGGATTACATGAAATTTCCAAAATACTCCTCACCTAAGTTTTAAAAACTTCAAACCACTATTTTTTGGGTGAATGAAGTATAGAGGTAATTTGGGAAAAACTTGATTCAAATTAGAAAGTAATCTTATATTTAGGAACAAGCTCTCATCCCTAAAGTGATCCTATATTTAGGAACGGGAGGAGTATATTATACGATATATTTAGTTTTTGGTTTGGTTGAAGAGGGCGAGACTCTAAACACGCCATGAAAGTATGAAGCATGACATATGGTTAAGCAAATTAAATGAAAACAAAACTTAAGTTATCAAAAAAAAATGAAAACAAAACTTAGATGCATGTACTATTATTTCGGGTATAATAACATCCTTGATTTTTACTTTTTTTTATAACAAGATTTTTACTTTTTTTGTATATTACATAATCATTTTTTTGGGATATTAAGATAATTAAATAAGCTTCTTACTTTAATCATTTAATGTATTTGGTATTAATATTTTTTTAGATTATATATTAATTTACAGGTTAAAAACACCAGTTCAGGTAGATAATTAATTAATTTAGAGTATTTCAAAAATTTCACTAACTCATGACATAATTATAAGACTATTTTGACTTTTTTAGAGTAATAAATTATGCAAAATTAATCAATTTAAACTCTGTCTATAATTATCCCTTTTCCTTTAAAATTAATTTATTCTAATTATAAAATAATCTACAATCTAATTACATGTAACATATATGTTAGAAAGTCATCAACAATAGAATGTGTCATCAACATATATGTTAGAATTTAATGATATAAATTATTTCTTTAATGACCTCTAGTCTGTAATATATAAGAGCCAAAATTTAAATGGTTTTGATCCAATATATTCTCTCATCATTTAATGCATTTTTTCTACTTTACTCCTAATTCTCTTTATTATACATTATTTATGTTTATGTAGTTCTCTCTCTTAGTAGTATTATAATAAATATGGGCAATATTAAAAAATTAACATTAATTTTAAACACTCAACTAACTTTCAAATGTTTTTTTAAAAAGCGTTTTGTGGCAGCTGAAATCTTATACTCCCTCCAGTCCCTAATGTAAGAGCCCAAAATTTGAATGGTTTTGGTCCCTAATGTAAGAGCTTACCCCATATTCTCTCCTCATTTAATGCATTTTTTCCTACTTTACCCCTAACTCTCTTTCATATTTATTAATGCTTATATATTTATCTCTCTTAAAAGTACTATAATAAATATTGGCAATTTTGGAAAAGAAGCATTAACTCCAGACACCCAACTAACATTCACATGTTTTCTTAAGAAGCGTTTTTTTGACGGCTAGCTCTTACATTAGGGACCGGAGGGAGTATTACCGATTAATGAGTAATAATTAATGGGATGAGTTTTTGTTGGCCAAGTTAATGGTAGGGCTGCACAAAAGCCCGGTGGTCTGGTCCGTCACGACCCGACCCGGTCATATAAGAAAAATGGTCCGTCACGATGTGGCCCGGAACCAACCCTATTAGGACATGACTGACCCGACCATCGGGTAGGACAGGACCAGGGCATATGCTCCATGACCAATTGGGGGGCCCGGCCCGATTATTTATTAATATTTTTATAATTTTTTTATTATTTATTAATTTTTCTATTAAATGTTTTTTCTTTGCTTGTTTTTATAATAGCTTCAATTCCTATATGGTTAATGTTTATTAATATCTCTAGAGTAAGTTATCAGATTATGTTAACAATTGTATTTACATTTTATTAATCTTCAGTTAACCATCTTAATTTAAAAGTCACTCAACTATCTCTTTAATTTTCTTTTTTTTTTGATGAATTACTTTTTTTTCGATGAATACTATCTCTTTAA
This sequence comes from Mimosa pudica, assembly GCA_029929735.1. Lineage (NCBI taxonomy): Eukaryota > Viridiplantae > Streptophyta > Magnoliopsida > Fabales > Fabaceae > Mimosa > Mimosa pudica. The sequence goes on from JAKELP010000045.1 coordinate 1,621,162, forward strand.
TTTTCAATTTTGAGTAGTTGATACTATATTTAAAGTGATTTTATTTTGGTTGAGAGCTATATTTAAAGTGAGCTCTAACTCCTTTTTGTAGTAGTTATATGTGACTCATTATATTTATCATTGCATTGATGCTTCTTAATTGTTATTGATGAATGATGATCAAATTTTTCCTTTGTTCTTTCTAAAATTGGGGTTGAGTTTCTCTCATTTTGTACATAGCATGATGACCATTATGGTCTGTCATGTGGCCCTGCGGTTATGTCCTGCCCGATCTTGATGTCGGGCCAAACAAGACATGACCGGGCCGGGTTTCAAGCCAAAAATTTTGGCCCGACAATTATTTAGGACATGACCAGGGCATATAAGTGGCTCGGTCATGTCCGTCATTTGTGGAGCCCTAGTTAATGGGATGAGTTAAAATATGAAAAGAAGAGGAGGATAATTTCCTCGAAAGGAACGAAATGAGAGAAATTAAAAAGAAAAGAGAGAAAGAGAGTCGTTGGTTTGGTAAGGAAATTAAAAGGAGAGTAAATTAAATTAAAGATCAAAGATTGGCTTCGAGAAGAGTGAGTTTTTAAATTGGGTGTCAGAGACGCTCCTCTTCTGCTCACCGCGGGCCCTACTCTCTTCTCTCCTTCCTTACTTGTTACATCATCTGCCTTCACATCATTATTCTCCTCATCTCATGTCTACTCGTACGTTTTTTAAATCGCATGATGGTTTGATTTGTATGAATACTCCCTCTAATCAATAGAGGTAACATGATGATTTTTTTAGTTATAAAAAATATGATGATTTATTTTTGTCCACGTAATAAAAATTGGAATCGAGATGTAAAAGGCAAAACTGATAATAGTTTAATTTCAATATTCACTTTTGCACAACAAATATAAAGTGGAGGAGAGTGTTTAGAGTAAATGATAGTAGTAAAAGGATAAAATTAGAAAAACTCAACAATTTTATCCTTAATAAATAATTTCACTATGTTTTTGTAGTCTCTATAAAATTGTTTACTACATTTTATAATGTGGACCATAAAAGCAACATAAAAATGAGTTTTACATATAGAAACCAATGATTAATATTGTGTTTACATACCTTGTAATGGAGTAATATAAAATCACTTGTTAAGCCCAAATAGCTCGCTTTCATTTAGTAAAAGAACACTTGGCCATTACTCCTCCCATTTTTAGTAACAAAATCAATAACTTAAGTTAATTCTCTTTAATTAGGGCTAGTTACACTAATAGTATAAACTGCTAGCGCTCTGTAAAAATCAATAATTGAATTTCTTTTCGATCAATTGTTAAACAATGCTCTCCTATGCTCTTTTTAAGGCTCCGTAATGTTAACTCGGTTGTAATTTTTTTTTTAAAAATGTTTGGTTAGCCAAATTCGAGGAACAAAATTTGTTGGTCTTTATTTGAATTCGCCATAGACTTCAGTTTAAAAATAATCGCCATAGATAATTGACTAAAGTCATCCCATACAAGCTTCAAAGCCTCCAATTCCACTTTGAATCAACATATCCACTTTGAATCAACATATTCAATGTTCTATTGTATTTTAGGAGTTCAATCAAAATTGCCCTTTGAATATAAACCCTCACATTCATTCAGTGATGAATAATTTATTATATATTTCCATTTTGAATCAACAGTTACATTTAAATCCTTTGAATATAAACCCTCACAATGACACAATCAATGGTAAATAATTTATTATAAGTGTATGTCCAAATAATGACACTATTATTTAATATGTCTGTATTTGCGCATATGTGTGTGTAGTAAATAGTGTTCCACTGTATTATATTATCATCTACGATGTCAGTATATAAATGATAATACAAAAATGAAATTAATATCAATTTATACTATACATTATATTATAATTAATGGTAAAAGTCAAATGTGAAATATGCACAGTTCTTGTACTGCTATTTTATTATGTTGATAACAATGCATATAATATTTATTACAGAGAATTCAAGCTCACACAATTCTAAGCTATTTTATTATCGCTTAACAAAATAAAGGTTGAAATAATTTACAATATTAAATTTACGAGCATGGTGTCTTTTTTGTTGGGGTGGGGGATAAAGCTAAGCAATCTGCTCTATTATAAATTTGTTTGATTGTTTGATTAAGTGTACTTCAGACATCAAAATCTATCTCTTTTTGGCTTTTTATATCAACTTGAGTTGAATCAAACCGCTTTCTTAAAAATAATCATATGGCTTTAACTACCAACATAATCATGCTTAACCGAATATAGATAACTTATTGAGCCCACATAAACGAAGAAAATGCCCTTTTAGCTGTTGGCTTCCTAAACCACACGGGTCTGATAAAATTCACCACAATTTTTTTTTTTTGGTTGGACATAATTGAAATTACAATCTCAATCAAAGAATTATCTCTTCACGCAGGAAAAAAGACAAAATTATCTCTCCACATATAAGGAGACAATAGTTTGAGCTAACCTTTTGCTTGATGTTCACTTTTTAATACAATTCAGTTTAGTTTGGCTCTTTGAAAGATTCATTTAACATTCCACCAATCTCCATCCTCATCACTATTTTTTTCATTTATTTTACTTTGTCTCGTTGTGATTCAATTATGCCCCCATGTGGTTGCATAGAACTGGAAGGGGAGAGAGTGAGGGTGAAATTGAAAATGAAATCAACATTTGTTTTTGGTAAGTTAGTACTGTGGAAGTTAGGTTTTCACATGACCCAGTTCCATAAAAATTGATGGAACTGTGTTTGATGACTCAGTCCCATTGAACTTCTCAATTTCTCACCGGTTTAGCATTCTGCTCATTGATCTTTATTCATTAGAGACAATGACGATAAAGTTAGTGTGGATCACCACTAATCAATGGAAGTGAACCAACAATAAATATCTAAAGAAGACCAAGTTGTTGAGGGTGTTGTGAGTGTGACCGTGACTTTCAAACCCCCTTTGCCCTCTTCAATTGTTTATCTTGATTACTACTAGAGTTTTTCATCAATCATTACCTAATCTTTTGCTTATGACAAAGGAAGCGATAAAGATTTTCTTATTGTTGGAGGGAATTTCAATATTTCAATTTTTTTTGTAGGGGTATGTGGTACTTGTGTAAATTTCACTACTGGAAATAAGGTCTTTCACGACCACAATATTGGACTTTTCACGACCAGAAATAGGTGGTCGTGGAATCCCGCGTCGTAAAAAAGTGTGTGTTTCACGACCACAGTTTTGTGGTCGTGATAGGTAGCACCTATCACGACCACAGTTAAAAACCTGTGGTCGTGATAGGTGTATAGGAGGCACCAAATTAGGTGCCTCCTAAGAGGCTATCACGTCCACACTCTCATATGTGTGGACGTGATAGCCCTATCACGTCCACTGTGGACGTGATAGCTTGAAGCTATCACGTCCACACTCTCATATGTGTGGACGTGATAGCCCCTTCGGAGGCACCTATCACGACCACACGTTACGCAAATGTGGACGTGAAAGGTTTTTTATTTATTTTGTAAATTCATTTTATAGCCATCTGCATTCTTGCAGATCATTTACAAACCACTTTCAATACCATACTACTGCACAATACAGAATACCAGAGCAATTGCAAAAACGTATCTCATAAATATTACCTTACTTAGACAACAAAATACAAAAGGCATAATCTAAGTTTTATATCTTTGTCTTACTAGTAATAAGTTCAAAAATTAGCTACAACAATCTAAGCCTATACAATTTCTGCCTCACATAGTGATTAAAAATTCTGCAAGTGTGTTTCGTACAAAGTCAATATCCTCATCTTGTTTAAACGAGTCAGTACTAAGTCCATAAAGTCCCTCCAAAAGCTGCAACATAATTAAACAATATTAAAAAAGACAAGGAAAGTACCACTTACAATTAGAAATCACTATTTTCTTGGAGATATATGTTAGAAGCGTGCATACCTTTTGAAATTTCCTCCCTTGCTTAATTTGATCTTGATATACAATATCCAACATGTATTTGCAGACATAATATCTGCACTCTACAGAGCCCCGCTGTCTTGGACACTGATAAATCACAGATAATATCAGCAATATCATGGTAGTTCGGGAATGCCTAAAAGCAATATAAATGAAAATGAATATAAAAATTGCTTTTACCTTTACGTTTATAACATTAATTGAAGTCTGACTAGCTGTGTAATAATCAGTATCTTGAGCATCATGCCATTTTAATATTCCTCTTCAAAAGAGACAAAATCATAACAATAATGTTATATATAGTATAAAGATATATTATTATCAACCATAAAAGTAAAAAAAAAAGAGAAACTTACTTGTGGAAGACTTTTCTGTGATCGTCGCTAATAAATCCCTCTAAAGAGTCAAACTAAAAAATCCTGAACTCTTTCGGGCAAAGTATAGCCAGAGTCCAATGTCCACTGAAAGATATAAGTGAAAATAAATGTTAATTAAACTAAGACATAACATTTAATATTGTTTAAAAGATAACTCATTACCAATTCAAAACGGGGGCGAAATAAAGAGTGCCGCAATCAAGGCCCATCTGCAGCTCGACGTAAGATTGCATCTCCCAAAAATGAGTCTTCTTACTCCTTTTAAGTACTTTCAAGGCGTTTTCATCATAAGCCAGTTTAGAAGGGCATAGAAACCGGCAAAACTTTTCCTTTGGGGTTCTTTGGCATAAACTGTGACAGTACCTATTAGACATGATGAAATGGATTAGAACTTAAAGACTCATTACAATATTCAACTATATTGATAAAAATATGACACACTTACCAGACGGCCAAATCAAGCCAGTTTTGCTCAAGCTCTTCCATCATCAAGAACTCCTTAACGTCTCGAGAACTTTGCAACCAAATCTTCTCCTCTACTAGTGGATTGACGACTCCAGCAGGTATTAAAAGATTACGCTCAAATCCAGGTTGCATCGTCCACAGCAGATTCAGATATGGGTACTTCTCACCGTTAAAATTCTGGAAATAAGAAACACATCAACTTTACACACATATATCAATAACATTGTTAATAAAGGTCAATTCATAGACAATTTGAGTACCTGTGGGAGAAGAATTGGTGGTTGAGCTTCTTGAGCTTCTTGAGCAGTATCGAACACAAGTCTTTTAGGCCAAACAATAAAGCTCTTCATTGCTTGCCCTAAAGTTATAACCTCTTTAGTACGAAATGGAACACATGTCATTTCTTGGCCCTTTATCACGGAAATGACTGTCACTTTTACTTGATCATCCCGGATAGACCTGTTATGAATGGTGGTGTGATTTGGGTACTTGAGAGCCTTAGCAACAGGGTGTAGGCAAGGCTCGTCAAGATGCAAGTAGCACTCCTCGTGGTAGTCATCAAGAGGATCAGGTGCACTTGGCTCATTCATTGTTGAAGTTGTTCTTTGGGAAGCTTGAAGAGCCTCTAACTGTGATGTAAGATATTCAAACCTCATTTGCCATTGGCTCTCCCGTTCGTCCATCCGTTCGTCCACCCGTGCATTTACCATTGCATCAGTGGACATTTTAGGTCGAGACACCACTCGTTTTTTGGGCCCAAAAAATTCCTTTGCCCCAACTCTCCCAGAAACTCCTACAACTCGGCTAGGGTTGTCTAATCTCCCTAGCGAAGTTGCTAGGATGTCCATTCTGGGGTCCTGCGGTGTCCAAGACCCCTGAGAAGATTGCTCCTCCAGTTCATTCTGTTACAAAAGTGAACAAACATTGATTAATATACAATAATATCCTACGTAAGTGTTTAAATACAATTTATATAGCACTCACAATTCGGTTTGCCACCGCTTCAGCCTTGTCACTGTTTAAATACAATTTGTTTCGCATGACTTGCTAGAATAAATGGTTCATCCTTGTAGCCAACCCTATTAAGATCAACAGATATCATGCCACTTTGGCGCTCAATCACAACCGCATTACTATGTACCCACTTACATTTAAATATGGGAACCTTGAAATGCGGTGCGTAGATGATTTCCCAAATTTCTTCAATAACCCCATAATATGTAGTTATAGCCAATTTTGGGTTTTTGTCTCTAGAGCTAGAAAAATGGGTTGCCTCAGCTTCAACCATCACCCCGCTGTTTTGTGTGGTGCGCTTGCCATCAATGACCTTAGTAGAGAAAGAATACCCATTTATTTCATAACCACCCCATGAAAAAACAATAAACTGAGGCTTCACAGCTAGCAACCTTACTGTGTCAGACACATCCTTTTGTTTTCGCGCATACTCCTCGAACCAACCAATAAATGACTTGTTATGTTCATTTGAAATCTGCATATCACTCTTCTTCGGGTTATTCTCTTTCAAAAGCCTTTTATGCTCAGCCAAATAAGGTTGCACTTCTTTCATGTTATTCAAGATGTATAGATGTGCCTGTAACAACTCCACTCTCTCTACACCCTTTACTTTCATGCCCCGCACCCCTTTACCAGAAAGTTCATCTTCATCCAGGTTGATTTCCTTGTCGTCAGGTTTTCTTAGGTATGGTTTGCAAAAGTCCATTGCCTCTTCAACAAGATATCTTTTAACAATCGAGGTCTCTGGGCGATATGGGTTCTTTGAATTACCCTTCAAAACTTTCATGAATTGCTCAAAAGGGTACATCCACCTTAGAGAAACCGGACCACAAAGTCTTATCTCTCGAACCAAGTGAACAATCAAATGAACTGATATATCAAAAAACGCTGGAGGAAAATGCATCTCCAATTGCGACAAAATAACATAACCTTCCTTTTCCAACTCATCGAGTATTTCATTGTCAATTACCTTACTGCAAATGGCATTAAGAAACTTACATAACCTTGTTAAAGTCTTCCGCGCATCATCCTCCAAAATTCCTCTTATAGCTACCGGCAAAAGTTGTTTCATTAACACATGGTAATCATGAGACTTCATTCCTGTCAACTTCAAATCATCCATTGACACAAGTTTGCTAATATTAGAGGAATATCCATGTGGCACTTTCATCCCACGTAAACACTCACACAATCGTGTTTTCTCAAGTTTGGAAAGTGTATGAGCAGCAGGCTCCATATATGCTTTCTTTCCATCTTCACTAATTGTCGGATGTAACCGCTGTCTTATGCCCATCTCAACTAAATCTCTTCTAGCGTTGAGCCCATCTTTGGTTTTTCCTTGAATGTGTAACAACGTTCCGACAATACTTTCTGCAAGATTTTTCTCCACATGCATCACATCAATACTGTGTCTCACATCAAGACAACGCCAATAAGGGAGATCAAAGAAGATTGACCTCTTCTTCCAAATGTTAGTCCATTTCTTCTTCTTCTTTCCTTTACCAAATTCCACAGTAACACGAGCAACACGACGATAAACTTCTTCACCTGTTAACGGAATTGGAGCAGATGCATGCTCAGGAAAGCCATTAAATCGCTTCCTCAGTCGACGGTATGGGTGGTGGCGATCAAGAAACCTCCTATGACCGAGGTAAACAGTCTTCCTTCCATACTTGAGCTGGACGAAATTAGTGTCATCCTCACAAATTGGACATGCCTTATGTCCCTTGACACTATATCCTGAGAGATTGCCATATGCAGGTAAGTCATTGATTGTGGTAAACAACAAAGCTCGCAACTTGAATGTCTCCTTTTTGTATGCATCAAACACATCAACACCTTCATTCCACAACATCTTCAAGTCCTCGATCAACGGAGTAAGATAAACATCGATATCGTTCCCAGGCTGTTTCGGTCCCGAAATCATCATACACATCATAAGATATTTCCGTTTCGTGCACAACCAAGGTGGAAGGTTGTAAATGACAAGCAAAACTGGCCAAGCACTATGTTTGCTAGAGACACTCCCAAATGGGTTAAATCCATCTGTACAAAGGCCGAGACGGAGGTTTCTAGGATCACTAGCAAACTCTGGAAAAATTGAATCAACCTTTTTCCATTGAGGAGAGTCAGCAGGATGTCGAAGATATCTAGAATCAGAATTTCTCTGATCACAATACCACCTCAGATTCTCTGCTTCTGTTGAATTCGCGAACAATCGTCTAAACCTTGGAACTATTGGAAGGTACCACATTACTTTCGAAGGTTCACCTTTTTTTGGTTTGTTTGTCTCTTCGTCGTCGTTGTCATCATCAGCACCTTCCTCTGTTTATACCTTGGCTCCTGACATCTTGGACACACATGTAACCCTTCATATTCATTTCTATATAAAATACAATCATTGGGACAAGCATGTATCTTCTGATACTCCATACCCATCTTACTTAGCATTTTCTTGGCCTCATACATTGTCTTCGGAACCGCATTGTTATCCGGGAAAATATCGCTCAAAGTTGCGAGCATTTTCGAGAAACCCGCGTCTGCCCACCCATTTTCCGTCTTTATTTCTAGTATTGTTAGAATGAAGGTCAGACGACTATACTTCTTACACCCTGGAAACAAAGGTGTCTCAGCATCACCACGCACTTTGTCGTACTCGTCTGACACAACAAACGACTCCGCTGCGATATCATTTATCATGTTGTCCATGCCAACATCGCAAACATATTCATCATCATCATTATCATCCACCTCCGCTGCTTTTACATGTTCCACGGTAGTTCCCAATTCCCCATGCCAAATCCACTTCCTATATCGGCGATTGATCCCCTCACAAATAAGGTCATTCCTTATAGAGTCAAGGCTCTTGCGATCAACATTCACACACTTCACACAAGGGCACGGGTACTTTCCATTCTTACTCGCCACATTTCTTTTGGCAAATTCAATAAACTCTTCCACCCCGTTTTGATATTCTTCACTAGTTCGCAAAGCATCCATCCAAGCACGATCCATTGGAGTAATGTGTATAATATTTATATACACTTGTCTTCATTAAAAAGAATAGAAGACAATTGAACCAATCAGAGGACTATCTATGGCAACCTAAAACAGTCCTAATCAACAACCAAAAACAGCCTCTCCAAGAAACTAGAGCCTATTTGCATGCAATTTTTACTACCCCTCCAGCAAAGAAAACAAGTTTTTTCTAGCAATTTTTGCTAAATAGAGCAGCCCAAAACACTCTTAAAATGTCCAGAATAGTCAACCAAACAGTGTACCAAATTAAGTGCAAATCAGAATTTACCACAAATGCACAAACCAAAAGCTAGCTGAATTTGATATTCAACAATAGAAGCAATATTTAAGTCAGCAAATGAACCAAATATAATCACAATAATCAAAATAACAATTAACAATCTATTACCAAAACCAAATAAAATCAGTAATTCCATTGAGCTTATAAAATCAGTCAAACAATATTTCAATGCTTAAAATGTCTTACAGTGCGCACAAACTATATTAAAAAGCAAATACAAAAAATAAAAAAACAGAAAATACAATGAGAGAAAAATAAAAAAAAATAAAAAAAAAAACTCACCTTAAAGGAGTGTGGCGGCGGCGGTGAGAAGGGTGGTGGGGGAGAGGCGGCGGTGAGAGGGGAGGCGAGAGGGGAGGAGAGAGGGCGGAGGCGAGAGGGGAGGAGAGAGGGCGAGAGGCGAGAGGGGAGGAGGAGAGGGCGGAGGCGAGAGGCGAGAGGCGAGAGGGGAGGAGAGAGGGCGAGGGCGGAGAGAGGGGAGGAGAGGGAGGAGAGGCGGCGAAGTGTTGCCAAAGTGTGAGAGAAGAAGAGAGAAAGGGAGGCGAAGTGTTGCCAAAGTAGTGAGTGCCAAAGTGTTGGAGGGAAATAAAAAAGGGATTTGGCGCCAATGGGAAAAAAATTGCCACTTTTCACGACCACACTTGGGAATATGTGGTCATGGAAGGGGACCCTTCCACGACCACACCTTTAAAGGTGTGGTCGTGGAAAGGGCCTACCCTTCCACGTCCACACTTAAAGGGAGTGTGGACGTGGAAGGGTCCCCTTCCAGAACCCTTCCACGACCACATATACAACTGTGGTCGTGAAAGATCTCCGCCTGGACAGTTATTTACATGTTATGCCACCGCGTTTTTTATCAACGACCAACATTGGCTTTTTAGTCGTTAATTATGGTCGTGAAAAGCCTATTTTCTAGTAGTGTTTATCCCAGAAGATTATAGTTTGTTGGGAGAATTAATCAGATGTCTCATGGAAGAAATATAATTAAAATGGGGTCCCACGAGTTGTTATGTGAGACTAATAAGTTGTTATTATTAGCCGTAAAAGTTGTAATTACAACTCGTGGGACCTCATCTTAATTATCTTTTTTCAATGGGAACTCTAATTAAATCTCCAAGGTTTGATTTACTTTGGAAGGTTTTTTCCTGAATTTTTTTTAAAGTCTCAAAATATAACAATATTATCCTATGCTATTATAAAAATTAATGTTCACAGTTAAGAAATTACATTAGCTATAGTTATTGTAATGGTAAATGAACAAAAATGATTCTTTTTAATACTTCCATGGTGACATTATTTCAATAAGAAGCAAATTGCTTTTAAGCAAAAACTATCAAACATATTTGAATCTTAACCCATTCTCACATCATTAATGCATAACATGTATGTTTTGAATCACTACTATACCAAACCAAGCATCATATCATATTCATAATAAAAACAATTGAGATAACGACATAATAGAATAGAATTTTCATAGACTCCAAAAGCACAAAGAACAGAGGGAGTGCACTGATGAAGAAGACAAGCCTGAGACAAATGACATGTTATATTGCTATTTCATTCATCGTTGTCATTAAATGCCAATGTAAGATCCATCTCTTCTGATTGCTTTCGTGTCTGCATTCGAATTGGTCAAATCTAGCTTTTTTGTTTTCTTCTCTTTTTGTCCCTGTTTGCGATCATATATTCATATGCCCCAACAAAATGTGTTCGATGTGAGATATCTACGATCCTTTTCTCACTTAAAGGAATATTATTATTTCTTAGCGAGCCCTTTTTTATGTTTAAACAATGATATTTTTTATATATTTAAACTTTTAAAACATATAAATAAATAGGCGAGGGTTCAATTTCCAATTTATTTTATACATGGTATTAAATGTAAATTTTTCCAGCTTCTACTTACAAGTTACAAGTTACAACATGTGAACAAGAGTGACTTTTATGTGTTTTTATCTTCTGATTAAATAATCAATTTTATTTGATTACCATTATTAGTTGCCAACAACCACTAGTAGTTTCTGTGAATTTGCTTTATTAGCATTTTCAGTTATTATAAAGAACCTAGTGTTGCTCAATAAATTAAATTAAAGTACTCCTATTTAATTAAGATAAAAAGCAATTTGTGCCAAACTAAAAATTGAATAAAAGTCTAGGTACATACAAATGAGTTTTCTTTAATTTATATTTAATTTGAATGGAGTTCTTAATAAATTTTGCTTACATATTGTTAGAAAGTATGAAAATAAGTAATATTTACTATTGTGTATTATGAAAATCATTTGTATATCTTAGTCATTATTGTGAATTATATTATTAGGAAATATTTAGAGTATAAGAATATTATGTTTTTATTAGGGAATAAACTTGTAGGAGAAGTTATTATCTTTTAGGAAACTTTTGTATTATAAATATGTAATCATATCAATGAAATAATTATCAGACTTTTCTCATCCTTTGTTCCCACATGGTATCAGAGCTAGGTTGAAGAAGGTTAAAGAAGTTTAGGTTTAGTCTGATCCCTAGGTAACCCCATTGAAGTTGCCTTTGTAGTTGAAACCCTAAAAGGGTGTCTCTTCTCGTCTCCTATTTGTTTCTCCCAAAACCATTCACAAAACAAAAAAATACTCCTCTCTAAATTGAACCACCACCAAAGTTACTGTTGTCCATGGTTGCTGTTCATCGTGGGTGTTGTTCGTGGTTACTGTTTGGTTGTCTTTTGTTCTTTCCGTTTCCGTGTTCGTGTTTCTCTGTTTGTTTGAGTATTGCTTGTTCTTTTCCCTATTTTTAGTTTCTATTAAAAAAAAAAAGAGAATCAGAAAAAAAAAGGAAAAAAGTGTCTTTTATTTTTTAGAGTTAAAAAAAAAGTGTCAAAAAAAGGAGTTTTATTTCAAGGGGGAGAGAAAAAAAAGTAGTAAAAAAGGAGAGAGAAAAATTATTACGGAGTAGGTGCTCCAGTTGTTGATGACACTATTGTTTGTGTCAATAATGAGCAATCAGCTCAACTCAATATGTTGAAGAGCATAGTACGATGGGATGATCATTCCCCACGTACATGCGTATGTGAATTGCGATGGGACGGTCATTCCCCACGCATGTGTTGTTTCAAGTGAGAAGGTCATTCCTCACATTGTTTGCGATGGGACGTCTGATCCCCACATAATAAGAAAAATAAAAAAAAAATCTGGTTGAAGATTTGCGATGGGACGGTCATTCCTCACGCAGAGATTCTATTGTTTATGTTCATCCAGTGGTTGTGTACGTTGTTCCTTGAAGTCTCACCATTGGAGGGCTAGTTGATCCGTTGCTAGTTGATCCGTTGAAAAGTATTGAAGAATGAAGATTATGAAGATTTGTTGGCAAGTTATGAAGATTTGTTGGCAAGTTGGTCTATAGTCCAACTTGAGGGGGAGTGTTAGAAAGTATGAAAATAAGTAATATTTACTATTGTGTATTATGAAAATCATTTGTATATCTTAGTCATTATTGTGAATTATATTATTAGGAAATATTTAGAGTATAAGAATATTATGTTTTTATTAGGGAATAAACTTGTAGGAGAAGTTATTATCTTTTAGGAAACTTTTGTATTATAAATATGTAATCATATCAATGAAATAATTATCAGACTTTTCCCATCCTTTGTTCCCACACATATCTAAACTCAAAATTACTATTTAGAAATTAATGAAACTCTTAATATTTTATTCAACAAATTGTTTTGACAGCAGATAAATTCTTTCACAATAACAGGGTAAAAGAAAAATACCGACAACCTTTTTCTATCTTAATCATTAAAAAAAAAGTATAAACTTAGCTTCAATCACATTTAAGTTTTTTATGCTTATAGATTTGAAATTTTTTAATTGTTAATGAATAACATCAGTTATTTGTAAAAAGTAATGTATAGATATTAATTTTAATTTTACTAAAACATGCCCCAAACCGAACATAATGGAGCCTTAGCATTGGCAATTGCCAATGAGAGAGGAGAATCAAACTATGAACAGTTGCCACGTGGATAAGTGTAGGACCAAGCGTAGCATATAACATGGACCCTATCACATGGGATCAGGAACTTTTGAAACTTTGCTTATATTCTTTGGCACATGACTCATGTGAAAGTCACATTTTTTCGCAGGAGTCTTTATTTAATGCCTCCTTTTGCAGTCATTTTTATGACCTTTCAAATAAAGTGACTCTAACTATGTTTCACATGAAAAAATAAATAAATGCTTTATATTTATGTGAATGTTTAAAGATTTAATGACAAATAATATTGCACTTGATTGTGTTCGATAATTTTTTTTTTTAAATTTTAATATTCAAATTCAAAAGTCACATGACTAGATTGCACCCATGGACCCGAGCATTATGAAGCTCTTTTTTTTCTATAGCAGCATTATGAAGCTCTCATGACTAATACAATTACTATTATTTACAATTTAGTAAGCTTTGTAAATTTATGAACCACGTGAAGTTTGGATTAAACGTTTTAATAACCACCGTCATAAAAAATGCTCGTAATACTTTTATACATATATTGAATACATTAATTCCTTTTTTGTCTAAACATTGTATTACTCAGTGGAAAAGAACATTGTACTCCCTCCAGTCCTAAATATAGGATCTAATTGACTTTTTTGGAAAATCCTAAAAAATCAAAATAAGTTAATTATAAATTGATGATTTACCTAATTTTTCCCTTAGACTAGTATATTTTACCTATAAACTAATGTATAATCTAAAAATATATCAAATATGTCATAATTTAATAACATATTTCGCAACCTTAACATCTCCAAAAAAAAGTCATCTAGGTCTTATATTTAGGACCGGAGGTAGTATTATTTACTTGCAATTTTTTCTTCAAAGATGATAGTTTGGTTCATCTATGCAGTATAATGTTTTTGGGTATGACATGATGACGTGCAATATAATGTTTATGAGTTGATTTTATTTCACAGGCCCAAAATGGCCCATAAGGCTTACCAAGCCCAAGTATGGCTCACCCTGAAAGCAATTGAGGATCATTGTGACTTTGTGAGTTGTCATAATAACTCTAAGCTGCTTCTTCATGAAGATGACAAACACAGACGTTTCTTATTTTTCTAAATTTCTTATTTTTCTAACCTGACATAGGCCTGTTGAACTGTAAGCATTGAATAAAAGTTAATTGCATGAAACATTTTTACGAGATCAAAAGTTATTCCAAATAAAGCGATATCTAATCCTTACTAACCTTCTTAAGCTTCATTTAAGTATAACACTGACACACATATCTGAACCGTGATTCTATACTAAAATGAAATACATTTAAGTATAGAATATTTTTTTTAGTTAAAAAATATGCTATATTTCGTTTTTTTTTTAAAAAATAAGCTATATTTCAATGAAATAAACATAAGCAATTTTAAAAATATAAGAATTGACTATACTAAAACATTAAATTTAAAAACAAATGTCATTTAACCTTGGTAAAAATTGGTTCCCTAGCATAATTTACATCTAGTAGCAAAACTAACGATATTAAACACCAAACGCAGAAATCAACTGGCTGAGTTTGTTCTAACTTAATCAGTAGTCTCAGTAGTCTCAAGTTCGAGCCTCAAATACGTAATCACGATAATTATTTAGAAGTAGTGAGACTTCCCTATTATGATGCTAATCAGATCAACAAATGGATAGATCCAAAAAAAACTAACTACCAGAATATTATTTATAATATAAAAATATAAAATTTAGTATTTACACTTCATATTTTTGCCAGAAAACAACACAAATTTGGGCCTTCAGAAAAGAACTACTCCCAAGCCCATCCACATATTTTTTACCAAAGCCCACATACACAAAAAGGTACAAAACAAAATACGAGGATATATATTTACCTTAAACCTCAAACATCATCTTCTCGCAGAGGAAAAACCCTAGCCCCCTTTTCTTCTCATTCTTTGGAACTCACAGAATAAACCAAAAATGGTAACCCCTCCTACTTCTTCTTCTTCTTTGCGTTATTGATTTTCTTTAGTTCTTAATGGTTCATTCACTTAATTTATCTAATAATTTTGTTTGATTGTTTTGTTTGCTTAGACTGGAGAAGCTGTGAATCCAAAAGCTTACCCTTTGGCCGATGCCCAACTCACTGTAACAATTATGGATCTCATTCAGCAAGCTGCTAATTACAAGCAGCTTAAGAAGGGTGCTAATGAAGGTTAATTTAAATAAAAATTTGATTTCTGTTGTTTTATATTAAAAAAGTTTTTTTTTTTGTTTTTTCTGAAGAGATAATGTGTAAAGATTGAAGCTTTGATTAAGAAGGGTGCTAATGAAGGTTAATTTAAATAAAAATTTAGTTTTTGTTGTTTTTTATTAAAAAAGTTGTTCTTTTGTGTTTTGTGAAGAGATAATGTGTTAAGGTTGAAGCTTTGATTAAGAAGGGTGCCAATGAGGGTTTTTTTAAATATAAAAAGTTAATTTTGTTGTTTAAGATAAAAAAATTGTTTTTTTTGTTGTTTATGAAGATGTGATGTGTAAAGATTGAAACTTTGATTTGAATGTGTTTCAGCAACGAAGACTTTGAATAGGGGTATTTCTGAGTTCATTGTTATGGCT
The DNA here is from genome assembly GCA_029929735.1 of Mimosa pudica. NCBI lineage: Eukaryota > Viridiplantae > Streptophyta > Magnoliopsida > Fabales > Fabaceae > Mimosa > Mimosa pudica. The sequence continues at coordinate 1,636,925 of JAKELP010000045.1, forward strand.
GCTGATACTGAGCCACTTGAGATTCTTCTCCATCTTCCCCTCCTTGCTGAAGATAAGGTCAGCTTGTTTTGTTCTTCTTTTATTTTCTGTTAACTTTGTTTTTCTTATTTACCCAATTATAAAAAAATAACTTTGTTTTTCTTAATTACCCAATTATAAAAAAAATAACTTTGTTTTTCTTACTCTGTATTGAATGAATCAGCAGTTTTATTTTATCCATTTTTGGCCTTTTGGCTTTTTTTTGCATTGGAGTTTTGCCTTTTTTTTAATTGTTGGATTGTTATGGTACTTGATATTTCTATGTGTGTTTATTGGTTAATATGTTGTTTACTTATAGATTGGCTTTGTATGGTCCATGTAGCCGACCCTATATAGTAGATGAGGCTTTGTTGTGGTTGTTGTTGTTGTTGTTTATTGGTTAATGAATTTGTTGATTCAGTGTTGCCTAGTAGTTTCTTGGATTTTTTGAGAATTGATGGGCTAATCTGTGCATTTTGGAAATTAAGAATTACCATTGGTTTTGTCAAATGGGTGCAGGGTGAATGTAGTTTAGGGATTGAGATGCTCAATGCAGCATACTTAAGAGATTTGTGATTGTCATTTTGTGTTTTTCTGTGTAGCAGTACTCTGTAATGTTAAGCAATGTGCCGTTTTTTTGTGCATCTGTTGTTACAATTGATTGGGACTTTTGCTGGTTTAGGTTTGATGTTTTGATTACTACTATTTAGTGCTGTATGGGCCTACACCTGTGACCTGTTTGTAGTGTTTAACCTTGTTGTTCTATGAAGAAATTCATTGTTGTATATTGGCTTATCTATATCCATACTCATGAAGTAATGTGTAGTGTAGTTGTCATTCTTTTTTCATAAAGGATTGTGTCTCAGCATCTGGCTTCTTTCATTTAAATTTAATATCTTTGTTTTTATATCTATGTTATTGTTTTTTTGGCCAATATCTATGTTGTCATTGTTCAAGTATTTGTAATTATGCTATGATATGAAATGATCTTCTTGAATTTTTCAGAATGTTCCCTATGTATTTGTTCCATCCAAGCAAGCACTTGGGCGAGCATGTGGAGTTACACGGCCAGTCATAGCATGTTCTGTGACTAGTAACGAGGGAAGTCAATTGAAATCCCAGATACAACCACTAAAGGTGACATTTAGTTGCATGCTACATTTTAAGTGTTTCCTTACACACACATAATGAGATATGTTTTCTAATGATTATTTATTGCGTGGGATGCAGGATGCTATTGAGAAGCTTTTAATTTGAGAGATACTGATCGGAATGATGGGCTTCTTGGGTTGTGCTGATGAATCCTTCAGAGGCTTTGACTGAAGTGATGTTGTGTTGTGTCTTAGGGAAATATAGTTATGGTGTGTTATTCTATATGATTGATTATGAAATATTATCCGAGTGGTGTTTTTGAAGTTTTTGTACTAGTGATGCTTAAAACTGGTATTTCATGTTTTCAATCTGATTTATAATATCGTGATGATTTATGCATCTCTCTTATATTTAAGCATTGGATTTTTAGAATATACGATTACAGAAAGTGTTTCATGTCAACTGAATTTGAAAACATTGACTACATTGATGGAAGATGGTTGCAAAGTGAGATAATCAGTTTATGTTTTGATTAACTCCACCTGATATTATGGGCAAGACCAATTTGGAGTTGAGGGTATAGGAGTGTTGTCTTTTTTTAAGCTTTCAAGAATTCTTATTTTGCTTGCTTATCCTAGCAAACACATAAATCTAATATTCCACTTGTTCTTTCAATTTTGACAACCTCATTGCTTTGATGAATTTGAAAATTATAAAGATTAACAGGAGATCACACTTCATAATACGACTATCTTACAAGCCCATCTTGAAAGAATTTTGCATGGCACTAGGACGCATAGTCAAGTAAAAACATAGGGAACTGAAGTATTTTCTCAAGCAACACATTTGTTTTAACTGAAGTCTTCTCAAACAACACATTAAGGAACTACATTATGACATAATACATTTAATTGAGATATAGATTAGTTTGTAAGTAAAATAAATTAGTTTTGAAGAAAATGAAAAAATGCACACAATTTACAGTGTTTTAAATTGTATCATCTTTTTTTTTTTTTTTGATAAAAGACAAAATGACATTAATTAGCAAATAAGTTACAAGGTTCTAATAATGTCTCTAAAAGGAAAGTTGAAAACATCACATTGATCAGTAGAGAGTAAATAAACAGAAATGAGGGAGAAAGACTTTAACATCATCGCGGTGTCACTAGCTATTGCGCTCTTCACAGAGGGAGTCCAACAAGAGAAATCAATATATCGTTTACCCACTTTCCAAATGGAGAGACTTTGCTTTGGATAATTTGAATGATGGATCCAATTCAAAGCTAAACGGAAGTATCCCAAAGCAAATAGATGTCCAGGAGTGAAGGTGCGCTGTCATGTGAAGACCCGAGCGAGGGATCCATTCAAGCATATCAACATTCTACATTATGACTGACGGTGCAATTTCCATCTTTTTACCAACACATGCCATTGGGAAGAGATGTTCACTTCCAGACGACTAGGAGGAGGGAGTGATGAGGAAGAGATTTCCTTAGTCCTTAGAGCTAAAAGTGAGAAAGATAGAGTAGAATTACAATCTCTAATGATATCTTGGGAAGTAGGAACTCTCCCTCCATGAGCAGAATAGTTACGTTCATCAATATTTCTTGACGGAAGCAAGCAATCTTGTATGTCCCTCCCAGCATTCACAACATCGATATTTCCCAAAAGCTCTTCAGCTTTCTGGAAAAATATGAAGAAGTTGTGGCAAGATGCATCCTTCAATAGGATCTTTACTGATAGAATATCTGTAAGTACTAGTTACATGAAGTCATACCCCTCAAATGTTAACGGCACAGTGATTGTTCTCACACAGTTTGTACGAGTAAAGTTCATTTTTCAAGAAGATTTCATGAATGAAAAAAATACAGATATTAGTCCTGAAAAAGGCAACTTGAAACAAGAGACTTGTTAGTTTTTCCAAAAGAGATTGTGGCGTTTTAGTTTGTAAAAATACAAGTAGTAGAAGCAAACAAACCAAGGGTCATCAGCATATGATGATGGTGATTATAATGAGAAGATGTAGGGGTGGTGATTCTTGCTTTGTGATGAGCATGTGAAGATTCATCCTTCCAATATGGTTTGCTGGTAGCCCAATGCTCTTTCTCTTGAGGCCGTCCTACATCTCCAAATTTTACATATACTTGACTCCAAAGATCTTTCAATCTCATAAGCCCATCATATTCATCTCTCATCACTTACTTGACTCCAAAGATCTTTCAATCTCATAAGCCCATCATATCCATCAGTGAAGCACACGGTCACTACCGATACTTCATTGATGTTTAGATCTTTCTCATCTCTCATCACTTTCATTCTTGTCTTCTCTCTTATTAATTCCATCCACATCATGCTATTGCTAGGGTATAAATCAAATATGGATATAGTAAATGAAAAAAATGAAATTAACATTGATCTTTATATACTATTTTTAATTAAAAAAATTCAACGTCAAACAGGGTTAACTCATTATTAAACAAGGAGAAAAGACAAAACAACACCTATTTGCAAATTTATGTATCAGTCCCACTTTACACTCATTTTTGAAAACAAATCAATCAAAAGAACAGGCCATGATGGAACAAAATAGTAATTGATCCGGTCTTATTCTCGATCTAAACCAATGAGGTTCAATTTGCTTAATTTACACAAAGGTTCAAGAGATCGGGGAGTTTTGATGCTTTGACATTTTAAATGTTCCTACTGTAGTTCACTATTATTTGAGTTTTATTTATGTGCTTTCTTTTTTTATTTTGCTAATTTTAAAATATGAATTCAACATAGAATCATAATCAAAATTTACATTAATGAAAACCTGACGGGTTGACGTGAATGGTAAGTACTCTCGTCTCTTAAGCAAGTGGTTTGAGGTTCGATCCCTAACTCTTGCGAATGGAGCAAATTCACATGCCAACTGTGTACCCCTATATGAGACTTCAGAGTAGCGAGAGATTAGTTGCACTTGGCACGTGGCTGGGGATACCCTTGGGTAACCAAAATTTTTTTACGTTAGTGAAAATTTTGAGTTCTCAAAAAATATCATTATATTCTTCATGAGATTTTTTTTGAGCGAAAAACCAATACTTTCATTCAATCAAAGAAAGCATATTGCACACATTAATACTTTGTGATAGAAACAATTTTTATATCCTATTCCTACTTAACAAACATGTTGCTTTACAAACATTACTGTATCATGTAACAAAATTGCTTCTAGAGGAAATGACGACATCTCTAACCAACCTTGTTGTACCATATTCCTCATTACATTAGTTGCTACAAAGTCAATAGTATTCCTGTTTTTCCATGGTTGAATATTTATAGTTGAACCATGAATCTCCTATAGAAGTTAGTCGGTCTTATTTATATTATACTCCCTCCGGTCCTAAATCATCATCATCATCAACATAAACCTTATCCCAATTAGATGGGGTCGGCTACATGGTCATTGTGCTTTATCAATAGTCATGCTTGGAGGTAAATATTTCATCAAAAGATCTCTTTGGTCTTCCTCTCCTTCTTTTGCAGTGATTCCATACCCTTTGATTAATTTTTCTTACTGCTCATCCACTTCTATTTTTTGAACCTTTTGTTTCTTTATATGCCTTTTCCCATGATAGTATGATAGCCCTTGTGAAGTACCAAACAATGACATATTGATAGAAACAATGCGTGTGTCCATGCTCAATAGATTCAACATATTTTTACATTGGCTACCGAAGCCTAATACAACCCTACTCCTTTATCCGGACTAGGGACCGTCTATAAATATAAGCTGAATATTCCGTGGACACAGAGTCACACGAGGGTAAATAACCAAGTGTGAAACGAAGTCACGAATACAAACGTTATATAATAATGAAAGAGCTAAATGATCTATTATATATATATGTATACACACACACACACACCATTGTATATGGAGAAGTGAGCAAATAAATAAATAATAAAATAAAATAAAATGATATATAAATATATAAACCGTTATATATATATATAAAAAACAAACAAAATAAAAAAAAGAAAAAAATAATTAATAAATAAGTAAATAGTAAAAATAAATAAATAAACAAATCAATAAATACAAGAAGTAACCGTTCCTAAAAAAAGGCAAACATATGGGTAGGGCTGGAAATGAGTCAGACCGTAAACAGGCCGTAAATAGGCCCAGGCCTATTTAGGCAAAGCCTGGCTCGGCCCGGCTCATTTTCACTCATACATATGGGTAAGTGAGCAAATAAATAAATAAATAAATAAATAAAATATTAGAAATTCAAACAAAACAAATGCAATATAGATACTACAATTTTGGGACAGAAAAATAATTTTTGGAATTGAAAACATAAAAAGCATAATTTTTGTGACGGTAAACATAATTTTCACCAAAATAATAATAATAAAAATAATAAAAATGTAAACGGGCAAAAACATAATTTTTGGAAATGAAAACGGGAAGAGACATAATTTTTGGGGCGGAGACCGTAATTTTCACAAAAAAAAACAAAAAAAAAGTAAGAGCAACAAAACTTGCTATGTTCAACGTGAATAGTGAGAGTAATACAGCTTTAGCAAAAGCACAATGAAAACGTGAAAACGGTTAAGTAGAAAAAAAGTCATAAGATATACTCCAAGAAAAGGTAGAGAGAGAAAATTGGAGAGAGAAACGTAGATAGAGAAAAAGAGAAAGAGAGAAAGTGCTTGGTTTTTCCATGTCAAAGACTGCTCAGGGGTCACGTAAACAGCCCCCTGACCGGCCACCTGCTGGCAAAGAGGGGCCAGATCTGATTGAAGCAAAGATATAATCCGAAGATCTTTGTGTTAGTTGAGACTAGATGTAGTGGTGAAGTGGCCCAACAAGCCATTAAGAAAATGGGATTCAAAAGTCAAGCTTTAGTTGATGCACAAGGGATGTCGGAAGGCATTTGGTTGATGTGGAATGATGACTCCATTCAGATCAAGGTTCTGAAAAAGCACAAACAGTTCCTTCATTGTGAGATCATGGGTGTATCAAGGTTCCCGTGGTATTTTACTGCAGTGTATGCTAGTCCCAGAGCTCAAGAAAGGCAAGAATTTTGGGCAGAAATAGAACAACTAGCAGTACAAGTGCGAGGGCCTTGGTTACTTTCAGGAGATTTCAATGATATCAAAAACAAAAGTGAACAAAGGGGAGGGGGAGAAATTAATGAGAACAAATGCAAGAAATTCTGTGAAAACATAGAAAAATGCAGGCTTATTGATTTAGGTACAGAAGGTCCCTGGTATACTTGGAGAGGGCCGGGAGTACAGTTAGCAAGCAGATTGTACGAAAAACTGGATCGAGCATTGGCTAATGTAGAGTGGAAGATGAAATTTGGAGAAGCTAAAGTCAAAGTGGGACCGAGATCACAATCTGATCATCACCCACTATTAATCCATTTGAATACTAGTAACAAAGATAGGGGCGAAAAACCATTCAGATTCGAAGCTGCCTGGCTCACCCATGCGAATTTTAAAGAGTTTGTAGCTAGTAAATGGACAAACACAGAGGAGGTTTGGAAGACCTTGAATAAAATGGAGGAGGAATTAAAACACTGGAATATTCATACTTTTGGCCATATAAATCAGAGGAAAAAGGAATTGACAAGGAGAATTGATGGTGCTTAAAGGGCTCTGCAAGAGGCATACAACCCCCACCTTGAAGAGCTTGAAGCTGCCCTACAAGAAGAATTACGAGAGGTATTGATGCAGGAGGAGATTTTATGGTATCAAAAAGCTAGAACAAAATGGTTGAATGATGGTGATAGGAACACTTCCTATTATCACATGAAAACCAAGATCAAGAGAAGCCGGTGCAAAGTGACGTCCCTTAGGAATGAAAATAATGAATGGATTGATGGTAGAATTGAAGTAGGACAGCTTGTCAATAACTATTTTCAACGCCTCTTTCATGAGGAAAATGAGGACAGGAGATGGACCCACACTTATCATAATTGGCCAGAAATTGAAGCTGACTCTTGGAGAATGCTAGATGTCCCACTCACCAATGAGGAAATCAAGATTGCTATGTTTTCTATAGGAGGTTTGAAGGCTCCTAGAGAAGATGGGTTTCAAGCAATTTTCTTTCAAAAGTGCTGGGAGACGGTCGATGAGTCTGTTTGTCGGTCATTACGACAGGTTTGGGAACAACCAAATCAACTCTCAGAAATCAATAAGACTCTGATCACGCTGATTCCTATGATTGAGAACCCTGAGAAAGTACAACAATTTCGGCCCATATCACTTTGTAATGTGGTGTACAAATGTGTCTCAAAGATAATTGTGAGTAGGTTGAAGAATTTAATGACAAAGTTGGTCTCTCCGTACCAAGTTAGTTTTGTCCCGGAAAGGAATATTCAAGAGAATATTATTATAGTGAATGAGATGATCCATTCGATGAGGAGAAAATGTGGTAAGAGTTGTTATATGGCCATAAAGGTTGATCTTGAAAAAGCTTATGACCGCATTAGTTGGAACTATATGAAGAAGGTGTTGGAGGAACTTAGCTGCCCACATGAAATGGCAGAAAGAATTATGAAGTGTATCAACACGACCTCTACTAGCATTTTATGGCATGGAGACAAAATGGACCCCTTTCGACCCTCTAGGGGACTGCGACAAGGAAACCCCCTTTCCCCCTACCTATTCGTACTTGGCATGGAAAAACTAACTCACTTGATCCTTGATAGTGTGAGAGAGAGAAAATGGAGAGGATTGAGAGCAGGTCAAAGAACTACAGGGTGTGACTGAATGCCCAGACAGAACTACATGGATAAGGATTTGGAAGTTGAAAGTTTCTGAGATAGTTAGGGTGTTTGCTTGGAGATGTGCACATAGAAAATTGCCCACTAATTCACTAACTCACAAGTGGAGTGGAGGGTCTGGAGTATGTTCTATTTGTAACAGACAGGAGGAGGACATATTACATGCCTTAAGGGATTGTCCAAGCGCAAATTCTTTATAGAGGAAAATGATCATACCAGCTAGAAGGGCAGAGTTCTTTGGCACAAATTGGTGTGAATGGTTCCAACAAAATCTGTCAAAAGACTCCTCAAGCTGTGATGAGGAGATGTGGCCTGAAACTTTTGTAACAGGATGCTATATGATATGGTGGTGGAGAAATTTAAAGAGGCAAAATCCAGATTTTGAACTTCCTTTTCATGGGGATAAAAGTATTAGACAGAGGGTGGCAAATTATTTTCAACGGTGGGACATGGAGGTATGTAATACAATCAGAGGTGTTGTTACAGGAACCTCATGGAAACCTCCACAAATGGGCTGGTGCAAGTTAAATGCAGATGGAATGACATCCAGTCTTGGGTGGGGTGGCTGTGGGGGAGTAATTAGAGGTGATGAAGGAGGATGGATTCAAGGTTTCACCATGAAACTCAACACTAGCAATGCTCATGAAGCTGAAGCTTGGGGGATTCTTAAAGGATTACAACTTTGTTGGAACATGGGGATTAGAAAGTTAGAAGTAGAGTCTGATGCAAAAAATATAGTTTAGCTGTTTGCAAGAAAACAACCAAGAAGAGCACTACTGGAACCTTGGGCGAGCATATGGTTAATGATAAATCTGAATTAGCAACTCAAGTTTTGCCATATATTGAGAGAAGGTAACAAGAGTGCGGATGCAATTACTGCACTATGCTGGAAGCTGCAGCAGGAAGAAGTGATATGGGACACACCACCTGTGGAGATAGAACAAATATTACAAGAAGACTCATGTGAACTTGAGGAAGCTCGCATACAGTGGGTTAGTGTGTAATGGGCCCTGCCCCTTTTCTTTGGTGAAGGATCCCTCCTATTCTTTTCCCCTCTATTCCCTCCTATTCCTCCATCTCTACCATCCATTTGATCTAACGGCCCAGAATCAACACACTCCCCTACACTCCACTCCACCCTATCACTCTCCCTTTCCTTCTCCCTCTCCTCATATCTCTTCTCCAGCTGTTCAAATCTACTTTCCTCCTTCCCCAGCGGCCTAGCCCAACCTCACCACAATCGCCGGACATCAACGGTCGACGGAGATATGTTGTTTGGGAACCAGCACGACGACAGGAGGCGGCGGGACAGCGGCGGCGGAAGCGAAGTGGCACAATGCATGAAGGGTGGGGGAGGAGAGAGGAATAAGGTGGGAGTTGGGGCGAAGGAGAGACGAGTGGAGGAGGAAGAAGGTTGGTGGTCACGACGCCGGTCAGTCGGTCACGGTGGAACTTACGGCGGGATTGGTGGTCGGAGATGGTTGAAGGTTGAGGGAGATGTCGTCTCTCGCGTTGCCTTCGTCGCCGGCCGCGCCGACGATGAACAATAGATCTGACGGAAAATATAGATCTGACTGTAAGCCCGCGGTGGTGAGGGGAGGTTGGGGAAGGAGGAAGTTGGTGGAGAATTGAAGAGAGAGGAGAAAAATGACGAGGGGTTGAAGGAGAGGGGGAGGGACACGATGACATGGAGATGGAGATGGAGAGGGAGGGATACAGTGTGGTGGGGTGTAGAATAGTGTGTGACTTGTGAGACATTAGATCAAATAGAGGGTGGAGATGAGAGAATAGGAGGGGAATAGGGGGGAAGAGAATAGGAGGGATACCTCACCCCTTTTCTTTACCTAAAAAAAAGTCTTAAACAAATTCCTAAATAAGTGCAAAAGAAATCTAATTAATAACCACCAAATGGATTATTTCCTAAATTATTAAATAAATAATTAATCAAACAATAATTAAAAAATAATCCATTATATCGTGTACATGAAAATGTGGAATACTATTAAGCAGAAAACGGTAAAAAAAAAAAATAGAACAAGTAATAAACTAATTCCTAAATAAGTGCAAAAGAAATCTAAGTAATAACCACCAAACAGATTATTTCTTATTATTAAATAAATAATTAATCAAACAATAATTGAAAACTAATCCATCTTAAATTAATCTTCAACAGAATTAAAATACCTTCTTGATAATAAGGGACTAAAATATAAATGCAGAATTTTTTTTTAACAAATGCAGAAATTTAATTAGGAAAAAACGATAATAATAATAATAAATTGGGAAAAAGGGAAAAAATATAATGAATACATAAATAAACAAAAAAAAAACTAATATATTTTTGGATTTTTTTCCCTAAAAATAATAATAATAATAATAATAATAATAGTAATAGTAAATAAACAAAAGTAATTTCGCATAAAAGAAAGAAAAAATAATAACAATAAAAAGATTAAAAAAAGAAAAATAAATAAATAAATAAATAAAAACAAAAAAACGTTCAGACCCAACCTTAAAATAATAATAATAATAATAATAATAATAATAATAATAATAATAATAATAATAATAATAAAATTTACATCATACTCCTAAGGTTTAAAAAAAAAATACTCCCTCCGGTCACTAATGTAAGAGCCCAAAATTTGAATGGTTTTGGTCCCTAATGTAAGAGCTCACCCCATATTCTCTCCTCATTTAATGTATTTTTTCCTACTTTACCCCTAATTCTCTTTCATATTTATTAATGCTTATGTATTTCTCTCTCTTAAAAGTAACATAATAAATATGGGCAATTTTGAAAAAGAAGCATTAACTCCAGACAACCAACTAACATTCACATGTTTTCTTAAGAAGCGTTTTTTTATGGCTAGCTCTTACATTAGGGACCGGAGGGAGTACTATTCATCATCTTCTTCGCCTTACCACCCCTGAATTTCTCAAACTATTTTATCATGATCACCACTAATTTGAAAAAATTCCACTAAAACTTCCTATAATCTTGAACTAATGCCAAACAAAACTCCCTAAAATCACGAATGCAATAACTGTAACCCCAAAACTCACCCCTACTGTCATCCTCCTTCACCGCATCACCACTACGGCGTCGCCAAATAAAATCACCTTCCTCCAATCCCTCACCCACAAATAATAAGTTAATTATAAATTGATTTACCTAATTTTCTATTACATTAGTTTATTTTACCTATAAGCTAACGGATAATCTAAAAAGATATTCCCTCCGGTCCTAAATATAAGACCTAATTAACTTTTTTGAAAAATCCTTAAAAAAGAAAAATAATTTAATAATAAATTGATTTACCTAATTTTTCAATTAGACTAATATATTTTACCTATAAACTAATGGATAATCTAAAAATATATCAAATATGTCATAATTTAATAACCTATCTCGCAACCTTAATCTCTAAAAAAAAAATGTCTACTTGGTCTTATATTTATGACTGGATGTAGTATCAAATATGTCATGATTTAATAACCTATTTTGCAATATTTAGGACCGGAGGTAGTATATCTTACGCCTGGAACCCTATAATTATAAAGACGTGGATTATGTTAATTTGTTTTTTAGCCATTAATTACTGTAGTAGTATTTAATTTAATTTAGTTTTTTTCATTTTATTAAAAATAACCTCTCTTAGCCCCCAACTCCCAAGTCTTCCTTCTCCACTCTCACCTCATTCCCTCGACGGCGGCGATACAAACGGCGGCTTCACACCGTAAACATTCCTCTCTCTCTCTCTCTCTCTACGTTCATATCTTTTGTATTATACATGTTCATTCGAAAGTTTTATTTGAATAACTTGTACACTTGTGCATAGAACAAGAATTAATCTTAGGTGGTTTGCTTTTCACTTTGTGTTTTGCTGTTTATTTAATTAATGTGGTTTTCTTTAGAGTGTTACTACCTCCGGTCCTAAATAGGACCTAATTGACTTTTTTTAGAGATTAAGGTTGCGAAATAGGTTATTAAATAATGACATATTTTATATATTTTTAGATTATCCATTAGTTTATAGGTAAAATAAACTAGTTTAAGGGAAAAAATTAGGTAAATCAATTTATAATTAACTTATTTTTTGCTTTTTTAAGGATTTTCTAGAAAAAGTCAATTAGGTCTTATATTTAGGACCGGAAGGAGTATTAAATTGAAGCTGTAATGGGGTCATTGAAGAGGAAGTCTTGTTTGAATGACTTGTACACTTGTGTATAGAACGAGAATTAGTCTTCATTAGTTTGCTTTTCATTCTGTAGTTTGTTGCTTATCTGAGGGGGTTTTCTTTAGGGTGATATCGAATTGATGCTGTAATGGGGTCATTGAAGAGGAAGCTTCCTGAGGAAGAATCTGAGGAAGCTCGCCCTTCCCTGAGGCTACGTGGAGAGGATGCTTCAGAAGTTGTTGATGAGCCTGTGGCATGTGTGCATGATGTTTCTTACCCAGAGGGTTTTGTTCTGCCTCCTCAGTCAACAGCTTCTCAGCATTCTGAACCTGCCAAGAAGTTCCCTTTCACTCTTGATCCTTTTCAGTCTGAAGCTATTAGTTGCCTTGAAAAAGGAGAATCTGTCATGGTACTTTCTTTCCCAATATGCAAGATATAAAACCAGTCCCATACTTGTTGGTTCTTTGTTACATCTGATTTGTACTAGGAAACCAATTTCTTCCTTTGTTACTAAATATAAGACCCAATCTACTTTTGTTTGGAGAAATTAAGGAGACTTGATGAGCCACTTAATCATTATGTATTCTGTGTTTTATTAGATTGTTACTTCCTTAGGATTGTCCAGAAAGTAAATTGGGTCCCATATTTAGCAACGGAGAAACTTGATTATTTTGGGCAAATTTTACCTATCTTTTTTGTAGATAATATTTAATTTATGATGCTGTAAATTCCTTTACAGGTATCTGCACATACATCTGCTGGTAAAACTGTAGTAGCATCGTATGCTATTGCTATGTCTATTCGTAATGGACAACGGGTGATATACACTTCACCTATAAAGGCATTGAGCAATCAAAAGTATAGAGAATTTAAAGAAGAATTTTCTGACGTTGGTTTGATGACTGGTGATGTGACAATTGATCCCAATGCTTCTTGCTTGGTGAGTCATTTGTTTTAATTTAATTATTACATGAGCCTTTGTATAATTTACATGTGTAAGTTGATTGCTGTGCTATTCGTGTATATTACAGGTGATGACTACAGAAATCTGGCGTAGTATGCAGTACAAAGGATCAGAGGTCATAAGGGAGGTGGCGTGGATAATTTTTGATGAAGTACATTACATGCGTGATCGTGAAAGAGGTGTTGTTTGGGAAGAGAGCATTGTTATGTCACCAAAGAACTCTCGTTTTGTATTTTTATCCGCAACTGTGCCGAATGCAAAAGAATTTGCCGATTGGGTTGCCAAGGTGATGCACGCTTGCCTAGATCTGATGTTAGTTGGTTTGCATCAATGTATTAGATCCAATTCAAACAATCAGACCTATTGACTAAGATATTGCAGTTTATTATTTGGATGTAGTCATAACCTTATTTGCAAGTTAATTTTCTTTTTTCTTCTCCCCCATAGTTCTCTTTATTTATTCATTCATTTTTGTTTTTTAAATAGGATTGGAGAATAATTCAATTATAGAACGAATGCTTATTTGATCAATGAAACATATGCAGAAGTTAGATATAATATCATTGTTTTTTGAAAAGGAGTTAGATATAATATTGTGTTCGAATTTTCGAAAGATATCTACAACTTGACACTAGTTTAGTTCCACTGTTTATATAGTCTATTATGTTCAGGCTTAAAATAATCTCATAACAATATGTGTTTTTCTAAGTTTTGATTGGTTTTTTATAGTTTTGCTGTGACTTGTCTCGATTGAATCTCCAATGACTTCAATCATTTTACAAATCGAATGGGAAAAATAAACTGCATAAATAATTTTAGTAGTGTTTCAATGTCTCAGAAGTTTATTTGCAATTTCTCCCAGCTAACTTTCAGGGATTTGACCATTGTTTGTAAACATTTTTGTCTTTTTAATGAATTCTGAAATGATAAATCTTTGGCACTTGATATATAAGAGGCATTCATTTATTAAAGTATGATATGATCTATTTGCTTTGAGCATTAGAAGAGTTGTAACTGGGTAGTATTTTTCACTTTTGGCTCTTCTGGTGATAATATAGAGAATTGGTCTGATTTGGTTGATTATTTGCAGGTGCACCAACAGCCTTGTCATATTGTATATACTGATTACCGACCAACTCCTCTTCAGCATTACATTTTTCCTTCTGGAAGTAATGGTTTGTACTTGGTTGTGGATGACAAGGGAAAATTTCGTGAGGACAGTTTTCAGAGAGCTCTAAATGCCCTTGTTCCCAATACTGAGGGTAATAATAGAAAGGAAAATGGCAAGTTGAAGGGCGTGGCCCTAGCTAGAGTTGGTGAAGAAAGTGACATATTCAAGATGGTGAAAATGATCATTCAGCGTCAGTATGATCCTGTTATACTTTTCAGCTTTAGCAAACGAGAGTGTGAGCTACTTGCAATGCAGGTAACAACTTCCGTTGCTGTTTTTTTTTTTATTGAAAGTGATCCTCTTATAGATCCTTAGTTTTTTTGCTGGTTTATCTTCTGAAACAGGATGCAGAATGCTTTTTCTGTCCTAAACTGCATTATGTTTGTTGTAACAAATTGAGCAGATTTTTTGACGTAAGCTTGATCTTCTTTATGGGGTTTGTTTTGTTGTTGTTTAGATGGCAAAAATGGACCTTAACGGGGATGACGAAAAGGAAAACATAGAGAGAATCTATTGGAGTGCCATGGATATGCTTTCAGATGATGATAAGAAGTTACCTCAAGTAAGTTACATTCTCACAAACTCTCTCTCTCTGCTCCATATTTTATAGTTTTTTTTTGTTCATATCACCGTGCCTTGAGCACTTTTCTGATGTTTAAGCATCTGGTATTGTTGAAACAATAAAATTTTGGTTAATTTACAACTTTGAACTGAATGGAGCGATTCATGAAAAAAGAGCACAGGTTGAACAGTTTCATTGCGCCTCATAGTTTAGATAGCATAAGCAGGATTCGGCAGTGCAATAATTTGGATATAATGTATTAGTTGTAGAAAGACTTCTTTGATAGGATTAGACCTGTGTTGATGCATGCATGTGTTATAGTGGCCATTGTGCATTGTTATCTTGATTGAATGACTTCATGTATTATCCACAGTATCTTTATTATTTGGACTGAGTCCTAGAGTTAGCATTTTGGGCAATAAGGGCAGCAGCATAGGCATGATATTACACCATTATCCACAGTATCCTTATTGTTGTAAAGATTGCAGATATTGTAGCTTAACCATAGGGATATGATATTATTGTGTAAATATAAGTCATAAATACGAAGGTTCTGACTCTTCTATTTATTCCATTCCTCAGTATGAGTACGAACAATATTGAAATCATATTTGTCTATACCATCAAACATTTTAAGTAATCCTATAGAATTCCACAATCTAAATCTGCCTCAAATCTGAAAGCAAACAATTATATAGATTGTTTGAACTTTGATCGTTATTTTATTTGATGATGTGTGCATTAAAGGATTGTATATGGATGTGTTGGTCAATTTTTTTGGTGTATGATTTATTGTAGGTCACAAACATGTTGCCCTTGCTGAAACGTGGAATAGGAGTACACCACTCTGGCTTGCTCCCAATTTTGAAGGAAGTGATTGAGATATTATTTCAAGAAGGGTTAATTAAGGTTGGTGCAAAAATTAATTGGATATTGGGTTTTCCCTGTTCTATGTTGATATATTGAAATTAAACCTAGTTTCACTGAATGCTTAAACTATTTATTCTTGTCAAGTGCCAGCATAGTTAGTGTATTAGTAGCATAATAGAATATAGGGTTAAGGTGTAAATCTACTTATGAAAATAATCCTAAGGTCCGAAGAAGTAATGCAATGTGTCGTAGTCAATTTGAGAAGCACATCAAACCTGTACATCTGTATGGGACCCACCATTTAAAGTAATGAATGCCAGGTTAAATTTACAATGTGGCTTTCCCATTTGGAGAACTGCATGTGTAGTTTTGCACTAGAGTGAACTTTATGGTGTTAGGTGTGCATTCCCGAAACTTCATAGGTAAGTTTGCACCTTAACCCTATAATGTATAGGCATGCATTATAGACTTTTTGGCACTCCTGTAATTTTCTTTTTCTTGAATATCAATATCAATATCATGAAATTAGAACCACTGAGAGATACCAATAAGAAATTTCTCCTTGGCCTTTTTACTCATTAAAATCATCTTTTTTAATCTGTATCGCAAACTGCACTCATTTATATTATGATAGCCACATTTTATATTGGTTTTGTTTAAAAAAATTATTGATATGGCTATGTCTCTTTTTTAGTGTTTATTTGCCACAGAGACCTTCAGCATTGGCTTAAACATGCCTGCAAAAACTGTTGTGTTTACAAATGTTCGAAAATTTGATGGGGATAAGTTTAGGTGGATATCGGGTGGTGAATATATACAGATGAGTGGTCGTGCTGGTCGACGAGGTATTGATGAACGGGGAATATGTATCCTCATGGTTGATGAGAAGATGGAACCTTCTACTGCTAAAATGATGGTCAAAGGTGCAGCTGACAGTTTGAATAGGTAAATTGCTGATTACTGCACTACCCAATGGTTTGGTAGATAATATTTGTTAAATTTGAAGGCTTTTGGCTTGTGTTTCGTTAGCTTATGTAGAGTCTATGTTTAATTGACACCACCAAAATAGGCAACTCAATACTATATTCTCTCTTGAATCATGTTAAGATGGATTATTATCTATTAATTATTTTCCCCTCGTTTGCATCAGTGCCTTTCGATTAAGCTACAATACAGTTTTGAACCAGATGCGTTGTGAGGATGGTGACCCTGAAAATTTGCTTCGTAATTCTTTTTTTCAGTTCCAAGCTGATCGTGCCATTCCTGATCTTGAGGTTAGTTTTAATTTATGGAGGCTTGATGTTTGAATTTTCTTCCTTAGCTGATATTGTTAATGTGAAGTTCCTTTTTCTGGTGTGGCTTCCGGTTTAACTGAGTAGTGGTTGGTGTGACCACTTAAAGATATTACTTATTTAAATTACTCCTTTTTTATATTCTTTTAATATTGCTCTTGAAAACTGTTTCATGTTTATGAAAAAAGAATGGATATCTGGTTTCTTGTATTGTTTATTTGCATATTAAAGAAAAAGTGGAATCATGTTTCTATGTCCAGAAACAAGTTAAGGTTCTTGAAGAAGAGAAGGAATCGATTGTAATTGAAGAAGAAGACAAACTGAAGGATTATTACAATCTGCTGGAGCAGCATAGACTTATGAACAGAGAGATTCGTGACATTGTATTATCTCCAAGGTACTGTTTACCCTTTTTACAGCCGGGCAGGCTTGTGTCTCTCCAATGCAGTTCAAGTGATGAAGATATTGCCCCACTGTTAATGGAGGAACAAGTGACTTGGGGTTTGGTCATTAATTTTGAAAGCATCAAGAATGTTTCTGGAGGTAAGGATATTAAGGTTCTCTGGTTTATCTATTATTTTATGCTCACATGTTAGTTATTGTAACCTAGTCTAACATGCTTTCCAGATAATGCAAGTGTGAAACCTGAAGATGCAAATTACAGTGTCGATGTTCTTACAAGATGCATGGTGAGGAAAGAAAAACTTGGAAAAAAAACTGTCAAGATAGTACCCATAAAAGAGCTTGGAGAGCCTATAGTTGTCTCAGTTCCAATCTCTCAGGTAACTTCTGAAGCTGGAATGTATTTTTGTACAATTGTTGCCTCATTTTTGCTATTCTTTTCTACTTGTTTTCCTACAAGTTTACTGACGAGATTATACCAATGTAGTAATAGGCCCATGATACCATGGGCCCATCATTTACCTAATACAATTCGCTAATAACTTAATTTCCTAATATTATAATTGATAATTATGACTAAGATTCTACTAATACAAAATAGGAAATACTAATATTAATTCTATAACTCTAACAGTAATAAACAAAATTTCATAAAGGTTCTTAATCATATGTTTGGGATTCTGATTCATTGTGTACAAATTTGACCTTTAGAGGCCTTGTCTATCAAATATTCCTATTCTTTGTGGTTATGATGGTTGCTAAACCGTTTTCTACTTTGTATTCTGAATAGATAAACACAATAAGCAGTTTGCGCCTATATATTCCAAAGGATCTTCTGTCATTGGAAGCTCGGGAAAACACGCTTAAGAAAGTTTCAGAAACTCTTTCTAGATTTTCTGTTAAAGGGTTGCCCCTTCTAGATCCTGAAGAAGACATGAAGGTTTCTCATCTTTTAATTATATCTTCTCTTCATCCTTTTGGGTTTAATTCCAACATAATTTTTGTGATTTTGATTTTTTTTTTCTTTTTAGGTTCACAGTAACTCATACAAAAAGGCATCTCGGAGATTAGAGGCTTTAGAGCGGCTGTTTGAGAAGCATGAAATTGCTAAATCTCCTCTTTTGAAGCAAAAACTAAAAGCTTTTCATCAAAAGCAAGAACTGGCTGCAAAGATAAAGTCAATGAAGAAAACTTTAAGACATTCTACCGCTTTGGCTTTTAAGGATGAACTTAAGGCTAGAAAGAGAGTTCTTCGGAGGCTAGGGTAATGAAATTGTTGATTTCCTCTACACTTTTATCATTCAAGTGTAATATCTTAATTGCAGTATTGATGTTTTTGCAAGTCTTCGGATTGGCTAAGTGTGTGCAATGATATTCAATTTTAATTTACAGATATATTACAAGTGAGAATGTTGTGGAGCTGAAAGGGAAAGTTGCTGGTGAAATTAGCAGCGCTGATGAACTGACCCTAACTGAACTCATGTTCAATGGAGTCTTAAAGGACGTAAAGGTGGAGGAGATGGTTTCTCTGCTCTCTTGTTTTGTCTGGCAAGAGAAAGTCAATGATGCTGCTAAGCCCCGGGAAGAACTTGCCATGCTCTTTACCCAATTGCAAGAAACTGCTAGGAAGGTTGCTGAACTTCAGCTTGAGTGCAAGGTAATGACTGAATCCATTGTTTCCCTAACATTTAAACAATTTGTTCATATCTAAATGTGACCACGCATATTCTCACACTGAAACATCACAAAAACAGGTTCAAATTGATGTGGAGGGTTTTGTGAGTTCATTTAGGCCTGATATTATGGAGGCTGTTTATGCGTGGGCAAAAGGATCGAAATTCTATGATATCATGGAAATTACTCAGGTGTTTGAGGGTAGTTTGATCAGGGCAATTAGACGACTAGAGGAATTGCTTGAGCAGCTAATACAAGCAGCGAAATCCATTGGAGAAACGCAACTTGAGGCTAAGTTTGAAGAAGCTGTTTCAAAGATCAAGAGGGACATTGTGTTTGCCGCATCCCTTTACCTATAATCTAGTTTCTAGCAGAAGATACAAATGGTGTATTGCATATCAGCGTGGGTTTACCCACCATCAATTTTGTAGTATGTGACAGTAAAGTCAGAAACATGCCAAATCATTTTAAATTATTTTTATCAATATATTCTTAGCTAATGCTTTATCAGAGCAATTAGATTATTCTATTTACCTCAGCAGATAACCCTGGTAGCCATGTAGTTTGTACATTGGAGAAAAAGCAGCTTAGAACCCAGAGAGGAAAGATGCTGTTATAGATAATCAGATGGGATAGTGCAGCATCCATCTTTTTGTACTTGTTTCCAACACTTGGCACTACTGACAAGTGTGGGTACAAGCAAAACTGGAATTTCGTTCTTTCAGTTTTGGAGTCTATGTATAGTAGTTAATCTCATTACATTGTTTGTAACAGTTCATTGAACTAATCTATGCATAAATATTAAACACTTTAATGTGCGTCTCATGCTTAGATAATTTTTAATGTTCTGCTTACATAATTTATTTGACTTAGTGTATATGTTTTAACTGAGAGTATCAAAGATGAGGTTTCTATATGTATATTTTTTGCCGATGATATAA
Organism: Mimosa pudica; assembly: GCA_029929735.1. Lineage (NCBI taxonomy): Eukaryota > Viridiplantae > Streptophyta > Magnoliopsida > Fabales > Fabaceae > Mimosa > Mimosa pudica. Next base: position 1,656,871 of record JAKELP010000045.1, read on the forward strand.
TACTTTTGGCGGAATTAAGAGAAGAGATTAATGTTAAATTAGAGATGTGGAGAAACACTTTAGAGTCGAGGAGTTTCCTTCTAGGTAGGAGTAATACAGATTATATGCATTGCAATTTTGCAAATAGAAATGTTAGAGGCAATTTAGATGTTAAACAAGGAGATCAAATGATTACTAAAGTGACGAAGCTTTAAATATTTGTGATCTATTATATGATGATGACATCAATCACAAAATCCAAACTGAGTGGTGTAAGTGGAGGAAAACTAATAAAGTTCTTTGTGATAGATTAAAGAAGAGATTAATGTTAAATTAGAGATGTGGAGAAACACTTTAGAGTCGAGGAGTTTCCTTCTAGGTAGGAGTAATACAGATTATATGCATTGCAATTTTGCAAATAGAAATCTTAGAGGCAATTTAGATGTTAAACAAGAAGATCAAATGATTACTAAAGTGGCGAAGCTTTAAATATTTGTGATCTATTATATGATGATGACATCAATCACAAAATCCAAACTGAGTGGTGTAAGTGGAGGAAAACTAATAAAGTTCTTTGTGATAGGAAAGTGCCCTATAAGGTAAAAGGAAAGTTTTATTGCACGGCTATAAAAGTAATAATATTATATGATAATGAATGTTGGACTGTGAAGGGATATAAGCATAAAATTGGGATAGATAAAATGAGGATGTTGGGATGAATGTGTGGTTATAAAAGAAAGGATAAGAGGATAAGATTCGGAATGACCATATACAAGAATGAATTAGAGTGAGTCTCATTACTGAGAAAATGGTAGGAAATCATTTGAGGTGGTTTGAACATATACAAATATACAAATAAGGTCAATAGATATGATGGTGAGGAGGGTGAACTAAACAACTAAGTATCTGATCAAAAGAAGAAGAAAAAGACTAAAATGAATGTAAAAGAACTTATAGCATGTGACATGTCAGTTAATAATATACCCAAAAAATTCGTCACTAATGGAGCACAATGACATCGTATAATCAATGTAACTGACCCTAGATAGTGAGATTGAGTTTTGTTGTTGTTGTTGCTTAGTGGATGTGTATTGTATAAAATATTGGACCAGTCAATTGATTGGTGTGCTGGTTTGAGATTTAGTAGTCAATTTGCATCTAAATCATGTTTCTAGTCATAATTTATTCATGTGGAGTACTTTTAAATGTTTTTAAATTAATCCCTTTCGCATTTAACTAATAGCTGATAGATAGTGTAGTATGGTTTTACAAGGTGAATAGAATGAACTTACAACGTCAAAGTAAAAAAGAACTAGTGCTTGAATCTTAAATCTGCTTAGATCTCAAGTCTCTATCTAATTAGTAAATACCATTAAATGATTAATGAAGCTTTTGATTATATTCATTTCACCTTCGCTATATATCTTAAAAAGTGGGTTTTAACCCCTTTGTGTTCACACTAGAACCTATTTCAATTGTAACTTATTCAGGAAACTGTATTAATGGAACCTCATTGATTAACAATCACATGACCAATTTGAATTTAAACCTCTTTAATTTGCAGCACAATTCGGCTATTTGAAAGTTTCCATAATCTGAAAAATTACGTAATTACCAAAATCACTGCTAATATCAATTATATATAATTAGTTTTCACTTACCCAATTAAAAAATTTAGACCAGGTTAATTAAAATTATTTGAAAAGATTGACTATCAAAAATTTTAGACAAAGTGAACTTTTAGTTGAAGTCTATGCTTGGGGAGAAATTTAGTTTATATTTTGGAGGGGGTTTTGGATAGAGAACGTTGTTGGGATGAAATTTAACTCTTCTATTGGTATTATAAATGGGCGAGTTTGCTTCTCCGCCAAGTGATTAATGGATGCTATTAGGTGAGTGAATTTTTGAATGTGGATGTGACCTAGAAAATTTGTTTTTTTGGGATTGGATGACAGAAGTTGAGGAATTTGACTCTTCATTTGTTTTTAATGTATGAGTGAGTTTGATTTTTACTCAAATCAAAAATATTACATGTAATATGAATTAAAATTATTTGGAAAGTTAAACTATAATAAAAATTTAGTCATAGTGAACTTACTTTCGTATGGAAGAGGTTTCTAAGGGAAACTTAGTTTTTTTTGTGGGGGTGAAGGTTTGGAACTTTGGATGGGGAGGTTGTGAGCGGAGTTTGACTCTACTTCTTTTGTTTATATACAAGTGAATTTAATTCTCACTTAAATTGAAAATATTAAAAGTAATCTAAATTTATATTTTTTAAAAAAAATTCATTGGTAGTAACAATACTACTTTAAATATTTATATATTTATAGTTTAGATTCTCTTTAATTATATTTTTTAAAATAAATATCCTCATTGCTCAAATAACTTTATTAATATATCTTCATACTAATTTTTTTTGGGTGGGGGGAGGGAATTTGGTTCTTTTTTTAGCACGAGATTGAAAGGGGATTGTCGATAATTTAATTTTTCTATTTTTATTATCTTTTTAATTTATCAAATACAATAACTTAATATGTAACATTTTAAATAAAATACCTTGAAAGATAAGTGTCAATTATTTCATTAAATATGTCTCAATTTATCCTCATATATGACCATGTTTTCCACTTTTTAAGAGACAAATAAGAGAAGGAGATAAATTATATATAAATATTTATGAAAGAAAAACTTAAATTATTCAAATTTCAAGTAGGAGTATTTTATATTTTTGATAGACAATATTTTTCATTTTGAGACTCTTCAAATTTCATAACAAATAATTCTATACTCATTGTTTGTAGGCTAAAGTATGTTTTTGGTCCCTTAACTTTGGAGAAAATCATGTTTTGGTCCCTTAACTTTGAAAAGTGTGTTTTTGGTCCTTAATTTTGGACAAAGTCATCTTTTTAGTCCCTTAACTTTGAAAAGTGTGTTTTTAATCCTTTTAAATTCGGTTTTAGTATGTTTTCGGTCTCTTAAGTTTGCTAAAAGTCATGTTTTAGTCCCTTAATTTTGAAAAGGAAGGGACTAAAAACATTTTATCCTTTTTTCAACGGACTAAAAACATTACTTTATCCAAAGTTAAAGGACAAAAACACAGTTTTCAAAGTTAAGGGACCAAAAACACACTTTCTCCAAATTGAGGGACCAAAAACACACTTTTCAAAGTTAAGGGACCAAAACATGACTTTGTGCAAACTTAAGGGACCAAAAACATACTTTAGCCATGTTTGTATTTAAAAATTTTGAATTCACTACTTTTTTAATGACAAATTTAATTTTAAAAAAAAAATTTATAGTTATCAAATTAAACTTCATCTTGATTTTGTTTACAATAAAATAAAAAATTATTAAAAAATGAATTACCCTTCATTAAAATGAGAAACAAAATAATAGCTAGAAGGTGGGGTCATACCAAAAATGTAATTTGATGTAAATGAAATTTAAATTCGCAAAAACTCTGATATCAAACCTTACAAATGATATCAAACATTATAAATGAAATGCAAACTGTTAAGCGAAAAACTTTGGTATCAAATACAATTTCAATTCCTATATTATCACAAATGTTGAAAATTTGATGGGATAAGTTTAGGTGGATATCCGGTGGTGAATATATACAGATGAGTGGTCGTGCTGGTCGACGAGGTATTGATGAACGGGGAATATGTATCCTCATGGTTGATGAGAAGATGTAACCTTCTACTGCTAATGATAGATAATATTTGTTAAATTTGAAGGCTTTTGGTTTTGTGTACAATCTCTGAATTTGCTTTTTGAAATATCAAAAACTATTTATAGTTCATTTTTTTAATATAAGCATTGTTTGAAGCAGCATACCTCTTTGCTAACTTTTTTATTAATATGCATATACTACAAAACCAATGAAAATTGGCATCAGTGCTAAGATGAATTATTATCTATTAATCACTTTCCCCCTTGTTTGCAGCAGTTTTTCGATTAAGCTACAACACAGTTTTGAACCAGATGCGCTGTGAGGATGGTGATCCTGAAAATTTGCTTCGTAATTCTTTTTTTCAGTTCCAAGCTGATCGTGTCATTCCTGATCTTGAGGTTAGTTAGAATTTATGGAGGCTTGATGTATGAATTTTGTTCTTTAGCTGGTATTGTTAATGTGAAGTTCCTTTTCCTGGTGTGGCTTCCTGTTTAACTGAGTAGTGGATGGTGTGATCACTTAAAGATATTTAAATTATTCCTTTTTTTTATTACATTTAAGATCTCAGGTCTTCGTTGTTCTTCTGGTGAGTTTTGCTCTAAGTAATACTACCTCTGGTCTTAAATATTGGACCTAGATAACTTTTCTTCGGAGAGATTAAGATTGCGAAATATGTTATTAAATGATGATATATTTAATATATTTTTAGATAATCCATTAGTTTATAGGTAAAATAAACTAGTTTAAGGGAAAAAATTAGGCAAATCAATTTATAATTAACTTATTTTTTGTTTTTTTAAGATTTTCCAAAAAAGTCATCTAGGTCTTATATTTAGGACCGGAGGAAGTAGGACCGATGTATTTTTTACATCAAATTCTGGTGCTTAACTCAAATATACATGTTAGAATCTGGAAAATAGGAGAAGAAATAGGAGAAAGAGGAATAAAGAGGAGAGGAACTTCAGAAGAAGAATCTATGATCCTGGAGAAAAGAGAAGATTAATGAAAAGAGTAGAGAGAGAGAGAGAAGAAAAGTAGAGAGCAACTAGAAATAGAACGTTTTCACCAAAAAAATAAATAAATAAAACAGAACGTGTTATAGGAAAAGGGAGAAGATTGACAATGTCAAAATGCTTTCATCCATTAATGATTTTGGTAGAATACATATACAATTATTTGGCGCCTAACAAATTATAAATTTTAATGTTGTAAAATTTCTAGTTTAAAATACACCAATAACCTCTATTTTACCTTAGTTATAAAGACCTCCTATTCTTGAGATTCTATTTCTGTCCACCCAATCATTAAATATCAATTAAATGACATACCTAAAAAACTCCTGGTAACATGAATGCTATTTGACCATTATATTGGTTAGAAAATGTATTTTTTAATGTAAATAATTTTTGGGTGGAAGTGGTTCTTGTGAATGTGAATAATAATGTTATATGCTATACCTGGTATATTGTCCCAAGTTTACTACGGAGTAATACTTTTTGAAATACAAGAATTCATTGTACTGAACAATTTCTTTGTATCACACACACACACACACACACATACATACATACATACATACATACATCATGTATGCATCAATCATACTTACGTTTCTATATCATTGCCATTTTGAGTTTTATGTGCATCAAAATGGGGACTCGGGGATCCTGCTCGCAATAGTGAAACCTTGATACAGTACATATCTTGTATAATGTGTTTGATTTTCATCATATTACTTATATTCTTTTAATATTTCTCTTGAAAACTGTTTCATGTCTATGAAAAAAGAATGGATATCTGGTTCCTTGTATTGTTGATTTGCATAGGGTTAAATAGCAAATGACCCCGGAAGTTTTCCTAGAAGAGCGCTCCCACCCTGGAATTTTTGTTAGGAGCAATTAAGTCCCTGAAGTTTAAATGTGGAGCAATTAAGACCCTGAAGTTTAAATGTGGAGCAATTTCACCCTTTTTTTAACACATGGCAGCCACATAGGCTCTTATTTCCACATCATTATGACACCTCATCTATCCTCTTTCTCTCTCACACTCCTCTCCCTCTCTTCACCTTCTCTCCTTCCACTCCTCCGGCCACTAATTTTTATTCTCCGAAGTGCATTGACACGTGCTGGATGATAAGGTGCCATAGATGCGTACACGTGTCGTTGACTCTGGGCTTAGTTTTAGGACTATTGGACCAATCGATACCTTTTTTCAGGGGAAAAAACCTTTTCTTGTGACTGGCTAGCGATCACAAATAAATCCTATTTATTTTATTGATTTATTTATAACCAACACACACAATCATGTGATGCTTCTATAATTTTTTTAAGAAAATCTGGAACATGAAATCAAAGATCTTGCATACTTAAAAGTCAAGTCGGGAGATAACATATTCATAGACTCAATGAATAGATTAGGAGAAGTTTTCATTATGAAAATAATTTTAGGTGTTTGATGGACAATGGGCACAAATTTTATATTTCTTAAATGTTGTGATCTAAATGACAATTCAATTTCTAAAGAAAAGTTTCTGATAATGTGAATGCAGTTAATGTGGATGAATGATATGTCCCAAAAAAATGGGGATGGAAAAAGCCTATAACTTCTAATTAGTCCAATCAAAAAATAATTTCTTTACCTTTTCTTTCAATGTTGATTAAGTATGTGATCATCAACAGCTAATGAGTTCAAGAAACATAATTTTAATAAAGAAGAAATGCACAAGTAGATAGTCATGATGTAAATACATATAGTTCTCCCTATCATGTTTTTAAAGGTGAGTCTATTCAAATAAATATTTTATCCATTCCTAAATATAACATCATGTTATTTTTTTTTAAAAATGAATAAGGAGTGTAGAAAACATTGTAAATTATTTATATCTATTATTATTTCTGAAAACTAATTTACCTTTGTTAATATGTAATTAATCTAATTATTTGATTAAATAGCCTATCTGTTAGAAAAAAATAAGTATACTTTCCTTCCTCAATTGCCAAAAAAAGGCAACATTTACTTATATTTTAGAGAAGAGTTTTAAACTTTTAATAAAGTTTTAAGTATGAATTAGCATTTAGGGTATCTCAGACAAGGCCTTAAAAGTAGAAGCTTTGTATGAACAAATCTTCGTTTTAATACTTATAATGGTCCAAATTAGAGAAAAAGAACAATCTGTTTAAGCACAAAGTAACAACAACACTTCTCAGCTTACGTTTCCATTAAGCACAAAGTAACATAAAAAAATACACTTCCTTTAATATTTTTAATTTTTGTTTTCAAATTGAACAATCTGTTTGAACAAAAGTTCATTGACTTTTCGAATTGATATTCAATTCGGGTTTTAAAATATTGTTCCTAAGGTAAAAATGAATAAAAAAAAGTAAAAATGAACAAAAAAACAATATTTACTAGATATTTGTCATACATTAAAACTTCTCTAACAAAATAAATCATTTATATGAAAAGTAAAAAAAGGATAGTGAAAAATGTTGTAAGGTTCACTACATATAACAGAGAAGCACATAGATGGATACACGTGTAGTTGACTATGTGCTTAGTTTTCGGATTATTGGACCAATCATAACCTTTTCCAGAAGAAAAACATTTTCATATGTGACTGGCTATTTATGGTAAAAAAAAAATATATGTGACTGGCTATTACAAGTGAATATCAAGTGATGCTTCTATATTATTTTTTTTAAAAAATATAACATGATATTGTAACAATGTTCTCACTCTCAATGAATTTATTAGGAGTTTTTATTGTAACAATATATTAAGGTGAAAATTGCCATCTAAATGACAATATGATTTCTAATGATAAGGTTTAATAATGTGAATGTGGTTAATGTGGATGAATGATTTGTCAAAAAAACAAATGGGCACAAGCGAATGAAGCTTATAACCTATATGACAAACAAGTCACAATAAAAATTATGTAGTACATTTTCTTCCTCAATTAAAAAAGATAAGTCGAAAAAGTAAAATACATTTAGACTAGACATATATTTGACCTTTTCTATGAAGTAATTTAAGATAAGGAAACCAGTTCAATCAATAATTCTATCCGGTCCAAAATATAATATTGAATTGATTCTTTTTATTAGGGAAGTTTAATAAACAATTGTAAAATGCCTATTTAAATTTGTTAAAAAACCAATTTATCTTACTTTTGAACAAATATATTCAATTACATGTAACATATTTTATAATTTATATCTTATACTCATTCCTTAATCTCCTTACAAAAATAATATATATAATTTTATATTAGACATAAAAAAAACAGACAGATAAGTATTTTTCGCTAGAACCGATTCTTAGACTTTTAGCAAAGTTATTTCTTTAAAAAAAATATAGACTAGCCTTTAGATATCTCAGATAAGGCCTTCACAAGTAGAAACCAAGCCATGTAATGATATGATCATATGAACAAATCTTGGTTTTAAAACTCATAATGGTCCAATAAAAAGAATAAAAAAAAAACACATGTGGTCCTAAACCTTAAAAAAATCAAAACAGTCTCACATACATACATTACCTGCTGATCCGGTTGCCCTTTTCTCTGTTCCCTCCCCAATAATCCCTTTTCCTTCTCCACAATCCTCTCTCTCTCTCTCTCTCTCTCTCTCTCTGGCGATTGCCCTTTCGTTCTTTCTTAGGTAATTTCTCTTCTTCCCTCATAATATCTTTCACATTCTGTGTTTTAACACAAATTCATTGCTTTTTACCTCATAAAAATCGAGCTTTATTGTTTTATTTTAAAGGGTTTTGTGTTTTTTGAGGTAAAAATTGAGAATAATGAGTTTTACTATGAAGGGTATGTAAATGTAGATTTTTTTTTGTTCCCCATGTCCTAAAGTTCCTTACTTTATGATTGATTGTTCATATTTCAGTTTTTGGATTTTCCCATTATATATATTTTTTTGTGTTTTCTTGAGATGTAGGTTAGAAATGTGCACATGAAATTCTAAATTACTCTGTGTTGTTAACTTGTTTTATATCCTTCACACTTGACAAAAAATTGAATCTTTGATCTATTTGTGTATGTGGGATTGTAGGAGTATACTTATTTCATTTATTGTGACCTTTTTTTATAAGTTGAGGATTTTGCTGATGTATATCCTGTTTCCTATAGTGTTATGTATCTGTTTACTTTACTCTTTTTTTATTGGTATTTTTGAACCCTTTTGTTCTTTTTTATCTGTAGACTGTGTTAACATCAGGGATTTGAACAATGAAAAACGGCAAGGCAGTTGAAGTTGATGATCGGTTAGTTTATTTATCATTAGATCTTGTTTCAAAATTTGTGTTGTTTTTAATTTTTTTCCTATAGATTGATGTCCCCTTGTCCTTAAAGGCGTTGACTTTTGGTAGGTTGGTTGTTTCTGAAAATTATAGTGTAGTCATGTATTAGTAGATCTTTTTTAAAAGAATTGGTGTTGTTTTTTTATTTCTAGTACTCCAACTTTATGTCTCCGTGGTCTTAAAGGCCTTGACTTTTGGTAATTTGGTTGTTTCTTAAAATTAGTATAGTCTTGATGTAATATATGTGTATATACATATATGTGTGTATGGTTGGTGTTTTCAGAATGGTTGGCAAGCGAAAGGGTGCTCTAAGGACTGACAAGGCCACTGCAAGAACGGCCAAGAAGGCGAGGAAGGCCAAGAAAGATCCCAACAAACCAAAAAGACCTCCCAGTGCTTTTTTTGTCTTCCTGTTGGTATCTCTTGGCTTTCTCCCTTTTTCTAGTAGCTCCTTTAGAAAAATTGTTAGACTTATCTCCTATTCTATGTCATAGTGAGGAGTTCAGAAAGATCTTTAAGGAAGAAAATCCTCATGTGAAGGCTGTCTCAGCTGTAAGTTTTGTGGTATATGGCTTTTCTATTTTTATTTCGAATGATCATCCAAGTTTATTATTGTACTTTTTGACTGTAGGTGGGGAAGGCTGGAGGAGAGAAATGGAAATCTATGACTGCTGCTGTAAGCACTTCAATCCTTGCTTCTTAATATCATATTTTCAACCTTTTTTTGAGATATATATATCTAAATAATAATCACTATATTATATAAGCTTCTTCGATCGAATGTAAATCCTTCTTCTGTACTATCTTCTTCTAACTTATATATTGGGTCTTAACTCTGAAGGATAAAGCTCCATATGAAGCCAAGGCTGCAAAAAGGAAAGCTGAGTATGAAAAACTCATGAATGCATACAATAAAAAGCAGGTGAGCACCCTGTTCCTGTTGTTTTGTTATCGAATTCTTTGATTGTCTTGTTGATCTGGCTTGTTTTTTGTTTTATTTCCAGACAAGCTCAACCAATGGCAGAGATGAGGAATCAGACAAGTCCAAGTCTGAAGTGCACGATGAAGAGGACGAAGCCAGTGGAGAGGTAGCCTCTCTAGATTTGGATTCTCTCATTTATAGGAATAACATGATATTGTTGTGTGAGAAAAGAGATAGACATAAAGTGTGTAACCCACATATTCTGGGGTCACTACTCAAGCATGTTCATATCTCATCACACAACTGTATTGTCCATTTGCACAGCATGCGTTCTTCGTTCTAGCATGAATTTGTCTTCAACTTGTGATAAGAAAGGGATTGTTAAATTATTTTAGCTACACTGAGAGTTGTTAGGGGAAATAAACAATGTTTTCATTAAAGTTATTGCACTGTCTTATGTCATTTCTTGAACGGATTTACCTGAACCTATTGATTATTACTATGTTATAATTTATACTATATATGTCTAGAAAAGTTGTACTTTCATGCTTTGATCGATTGCATTGGTCTCCAACCTTCGTCATATATATTAAGATGCAGAGTATGCAGCTGCTATACATGAGAAATTTGCAAAATTAAAAGTTCTCACTGATGATTGATGTAACATTTGATGATAAATTCAATTTCACATCCAATGGATTTGTTTTGAAGTTTGAGATTTTATTTATGAGCATTACTCTACATTTTCCATATTTGTGGATCTTTGGTCAACTCAATTAATAGTGTTTTATAAAGTAGAAATTTTCGGACAAAGAGTTTGGCCTTCAATTCGCTGTGATAAATACTTTGGCGCTGATTTTATAATATATGTTAGAAGGAAAAAATAGTGAGGATGTCTTCTGATGGTAGAAACTTCAAAATCTAATTGTCTTGTTTTTTTATAGGAAGCACATCAAGAAGAGGAGGATGACGAAGACGAGGACGATGAAGAGGATGATGACTGAATGTTGATCACAGATTAGTTAATGATGTCCCTTGTTAGAAGGCTACTATATTTTAATTCATGTTCAAGTAGTTACTGGCGTTAGTTCTTGTACTTTGAGTTCAACTTTTTAGCATTGTAACCCTTAAATGTGCTGGTTTAAAAGTTTCATAGTTTAATTTTAGATCATCAAATTGGTAGTAATTTCATATGTAGCAAAAGGATCTATGTGTTTTGTACACAGAAAACTTGGTATGAATGAAAGATAAAATTTAACCAAATTGTTTAGAATTGGAAGTTTAATGAAAGCTGCGCAAGTTTTTGAGGTAAACGGCTTCATGAACAAAACTAAATATGGTTTTCTCTGTTTTCCCTCCCGCTCCGCCTCTTCAGGGTGGTTTTTTCTCTGGTTCGCGTGAGCCTTTTCGGTGTAGTTCTATTTTCTAGTGGTCAAGATGTCGATGATGTGTTTTTGCAAGCTTGACGAGGAGGCTTCAGCCGGAAAAGGGGAAAGATAACTGAGATGGTATTGAAGTGTGGAAGTGGAAGTGGAAGTTTAAAGATGACATTCAAGCATGGAAGTGGAAGTCTCTGGAATCAATGGCATGGAAGATGGCATTGCAAGCATTGAAGCTTGTACCAAATTCCCTTTGTTAATAATAATCAACTAGGCAACACTGAGGAAGAGGCGCGAAGGTTTTGAATGAGGCTAAGGAGTCGAAGAGGATGGATGGAATTTTGATGTTGATTAGGAACAAATATGGTATGGACTGAATTTGAGGCTAAAGGAAATGAACAATTATGTCGGGCCTATTTCTGAAGTTTGGTGGTTGGCTCATAGCCATTAGCTATGTAGTATCTTCTGAGTTTTTGACACCCCTCTTTAGTTATTAGGCATAGGTTTTGTCACTGTGAAGTTTTCTCATGGGTCATATTTGGGTCTTTTTTTGTGGGTTACTCTTATTTGTGTACAAAGCGATCTTATGTTATATATGATAACTTTTTTATGCAAAAAAGTTTAGGCGAGTTGGGTCTCAGTGGCTCACAAGGGTCAGGCAGGCCTCCAGGCTCAAAGTGCACTTACAAAAGTACTTATAGATCCCTCACCAACAGAGTTCTTACATTGGCAGGATTCGCACCCATAACTACATAATTATGAGTCAAACCCTTTTACCAATTGGACCAACATTGTTAGTGTTATATTTGATCACTTATTCCTTGGTGTTTGTCCCCAATAGTTTTTCACCCTTATGATAAAGAATATGTGTTTGAAGCTGCTTATTTTGTGATATTGGTATGAAAAAGGGTGGGCTTATGAGAGCATGACTTTGGATAACCACCTTCTATTGCTCCCTTATGATGATGGTGAACTATAAGTTGGTCTTCTCGCTACCAACCTTTAGGAGAATGGTCAAGTTTTTCCCAGTTTTTTTAGGCTCCCAATTTGTCTTGTTAATTTCACAGTTGTTTATTCCTTTTCGTTGTTGTCGTGTATGTAGGTGTCTATGACACCAATTTCTTTACTGTGTTTGTAATTGATTTCATATAACGGAAAAGCATATATACTAGTCCAAACAAAAAATATCATTCTTTATGTGACATTTATTTATTTACAGGCAGACATGGCGTATATAACAACTCAATATAGTAATACGTTATAATTAAAAAATGTTTCAGTCAAATACTGAAATGTGAAAGTGTGGATTACACCGTGTGACTTTCTTATTTATTTGACTGTTAAATGTTAAATATATTAAGTTTGTAGCAGTTTTTTCAGGCCAATAATAACAATTAAAATTATGAACCTAAGAAATTCGGTAAGTGGATGGTAGTGAGAGATCAAAGGAAGGGCAAAAGGGTAATTCAAAAAGAAGGGAAAGCTGAACAAGGGCAAAAAAAGGACAACTTAGTTGACTCTAGCAAAAACTTTTCCTCAAGGTTTGCAGTCTTAGAGGAGGAGAGTAAGATGACAGGTAACAATATGGAAGTTGAGGAGGAAAAAAGATCTTTGAAAGAGATTTCCAACGTGGCAATTAGTCAAGAGGAAGTAGGCGGGCATAGAGAACAAATTAAGAAAATAACAGAGAGTCAAAAGGGAGAGAAGAAGAGTGTTACACGGGAAAAGAAAAAAGGAGACAAAAGAGCGCAGAGAGGCAGAGCTGAGGTGGAGGAAGTACAGAGTATAGCTGCAGAAAGAAAATATAAGAGGGATAGGTCAAGGAGTCCAGTGGAATATAGGGGCAGTGAACGAGGGAGAGCAGTGGGCTTAAAAGAGTCTAATGAGGAGGGACACAGTTTTAACCGAAATAGTGTTTCAGAAAAACAGGAAGAGATGGAATTGGGTCGCACAAGGAGGTCTGATATAGGGCTCCATAATATTATTCGAATTAGGGAAACAAGTGTTAGCTCAATCCAAACCCCACCTGAGGTGTTGGACTCATTAAATGATAAGGGGGGAGGCAAACCACCAGATCTGTCCTACCAGGCGAACTTAATGGGCTTGTCAGATGTGGAGGAGCTCATGGATATACAAGTTGAAGAAGTGGACTATGTATCTGAGACCCCTGTTGGCTTGGCGGGAGAGGTTGAAGAGGTATTAGAAAATTAAATGATATGTAGTAATCCTTATCTTAAGTTATTAATGATAATTGTTTGGAATGCACGAGGAGCAGCCGGAAAAGCTTTCGGTAATGTTGTGAAAGAAATCAAGAGACGTTTCAATCCTACTATTTTGGTTTTAGTTGAGACTAGATGTAGTGGGGAGGTGGCACAACAAGCTATTAGGAGAATGAGGTTTAAAAAACAAACTATAGTGGAAGCAAACAGAATGTCAGGTGGGATATGGATGTTATGGAATGATGAAAGCATTATAATTAGAGTCCTCAAAGCTCACAAACAATTTTTACATTGTGAGTTGGAGGGGCTGAACAAGCATTCTTGGTGCTTTACGGCAGTTTATGCTAGTCCAAGAGAGATGGAGAGATGTAAATCATGGGAGGAGCTTGAGAGCATTGCCCATCAGATAAAATGTATGTGGCTTATAGCAGGTGATTTCAATGACATCAAAGGAGCGGAAGAGCAAAGACGGGGAGTTGGTGTTGATGAAAGGAGATGTAAAAGATTTAGAGACAACATTGAAAAATGCAACCTTATTGAAATGAAGACTGAGGGGCCGAGATTTACTTGGAGGGGGCCTATAGTTAATCATGCAAGTAGGCTATATAAGAAACTGGATAGAGCCATGAGTAATATGAAATGGAAACTGATTTTTAGTGAAGCCATTTTTAAGGTGGGTCCAAGGATTCAATCGGATCACCACCCCCTTTTGATTATGGTAAAGCCTCAAAGTATCAGAAGAGGAGAGAGACCGTTCAGATTTGAAGCTGCCTGGATTCAACATAAGGACTGCTTTGGGCTCTCTTGAAAAAGAACTCAAAGATTGGAATATCCACACTTTTGGCCACATAAACAAGAAGAAAAAGGAACTCCTCAGGAGAATTGATGGTATACAGAGATCCTTACAGTATAAACCAAACACGTACCTTGATAGGTTGGAAAAAGAACTTCAGGAAGAACTGAGATCTACCCTTTGGAAAGAAGAGATTCTGTGGTTCCAAAAGGCTAGAACGACATGGATGAATGATGGAGATAGAAATACAACTTACTACCACTTGAAAACAAAGATTAAAAGAAGCAAGAACCGAGTCACAACATTAAAGGATGAGCAGAATAACTGGATTGAAGGAAAAGAAGTAGGGAGCCTCATAAACTCGTACTTTATGAAGTTGTTTACCAAGGAAGAAGAGGAAAGGTGCTGGACTCAAACCAAATTCTCCTGGCATCTATTGAAAGAGAGGAATGGAATAGAATGCAGAAAGCTATTTCTAGTGAAGAAATCAAAGATGCGATGTTCTCAATTGGAGGTTTCAAGGCTCCGGGTGAAGATGGATTTCAAGCAATCTTCTTCCACAAATGTTGGGACATAGTGGGGGGAAGTATTTGTGATACGATTAAGCAGATGTGGGAGGATCCGAGGAAGATCAGAGATGTGAACAAGACTTTAGTTACTTTGATTCCTAAAATTGACAACCCATAAATTAAAAGGTGCAATAATTCAGACCCATCTCCTTGTGCAACGTGATATATAAATGCATGTCTAAAATCTTGGTGAATAGAATGAAAAGTATTTTACCGAAGATTGTGTCTCCTCTTCAAGCGAGTATTGTGTCAGGAAGAAACATTCATGACAATATTATAATTGTCAATGAAATGATTCACTCCATGAGAAAGAAGAAAGGTAAGAAGGGGTTTATGTCTATCAAGGTTGACTTGGAAAAGGTGTATGATCGGATAAGCTGGAATTTCATGGAAAAAGTGCTTGAGGAGTTACAATGCCCAGACATGATGATTAAAAGAATTATGAACTGTATCAGTACAACAACAACAAATATTTTGTGGCATGGAGATAAGCTAGACACATTCAAGCCATCTCGGGGATTGAGGTAGGGGGACCCTATTTCCCCATACCTATTTGTACTTGGAATGGAAAAACTTACCCATTTGATCCTAGATAGAGTGAGAGCGAAACAGTGGAGAGAAATGAGAGCTAGCCGCAATGGCCCTACCATTACTCACTTAATGTTTGCTGATGATTTAGTTCTTTTTGCAGAAGCTGACCAAAAAAATATAGATGTTATTTTGCAGTGTTTGCAGGTTTTTGGAGATATATCAGGACACAGAGTTAGCCAAGATAAAACAGTTATTTATTTTTCTCCTAATGTTGGAAACAACACTAAAAGAGAAATATGCAGCAAAAGTGGTTTTAAGCCAGTGGTGGAGTTAGAAAGGTATTTGGGAGCTGAGATTGCTTTCCCGAGAAGGAGGAAGGACAAGTATAAGCACATTGTAGAACAGGTTCGAAGGAAACTGTCAGGTTGAAAAGCTTCCAACATATCCATGGCAGACAGATTGACACTTGTGAAAGCCGTAACCAACTCTATGGCAATTTATCCAATGCAACATGATAGGATTCCCAATGGAATAATTCAAGAGATGGAGAGACTATAGAGAAATTTTGTGTGGGGGAAAGACCAAGGAGAGAAAAGATGACAAGCAATAGCATGGGAGAGGTTGTGTCAACCTAAAGAGGTGGGTGGAGTGGGTATTAAGTCTTTGGAAAGAATGAATGATGCATTCCTTAGCGAAATTCTTTGGAGACTTAATACCAATCCTACAAGTCTTTGGGTTCAAGTTCTTTTGGGAAAGTATGGAAGAGAGTGTGATTTATGTGGGCAACCGGCAGCGAAGCAAAGTGATTCACGACTTTGGAAGGGAATGATTAGGAGGTGGGATGATTTTAGCCAATATGTACAGAGATACCACGATAGAAATGGATTTGAAGGAATCACATGGAAATTGACAAATCATGGGGGTTTTACAACAGCTAGTGCCTACAAAGGACAATCATCAACATCACATAATCAGCATACAGTAGTTTGGAAGAGAGTGTGGAAGTTGAAGGTGCCAGAACGGGTTAGAACCTTTGTGTGGATATGTCTACACAAAAAGTTGCCGACTAATAGCCTCACACAGAGATGGGATGGTAGTGGTGGATTGTGTTCAATATGCGGTCAACAGTTGGAAGACATCTTACATGCATTGAGGGATTGTTCGGTTGCTACAATGTTTTAGAGAAGGTTGGTGCCAAGCGAGAGAAGAGAAGAATTTTTTGGTTCTAATTGCTGGGAATGGATAGCAGAAAACACACTTTTCAGGGGGGAAGAAGAGAAGGACAAGTTCTCGCCTGAATTATTTTCTACTAGTTGTTGGCAATTATGGATATGGAGGAATAGAAAAGTGAAGGAAGGGGGGAATGATCTTCCTACAAATGCTGAACAAGTAGTGAGAAAGTAAGTTGACAATTATTTGAATAGATGGGATAATGGTACATGCAGGGAGGTAACTGAGGAAGTCAGCTTGATTGCTTGACGGAAACCAAATACTGGATGGTTCAAGGTGAACACTGATGGAACGGAGAATAAGGGGGGAGCAAGGAGAATGGGTTCAAGGTTTCTCATGTAAAGTCAGGATTGATGATGCACTAACAGCAGAAGCATGGGGACTCTTATTGGGTTTGGAAGCATGCTGGAATTTGGGTTTGAGGAAAATAGAAGCTAAGAGTGATGTTTTACAGTTGGTACAACTAGTGAATGCAGGGAAACATAAGGAATTTCGCACAGAACCATGGATTAGACTAAACAATTGGCTGGAAAGAGATTGGGAGGTTGGGATAATACATACGTTAAGAGAAGGAAACAAGTGTGCAGACAAATTAGCCTCCTTGTGTAGACACCCAAGAGAAGAAGTCATATACTGGAGATTGCCGCTAGAGGAGATTATTGGCATGTTGCAAGATGATCAAGCTGGAGTAGGAGGACCACGAGTCCTGAGTAGCATTAATATGAGTAATGTAGTTGAGTTAATGTAATTGGGCGTTCGCCCCTTCCCTTACCAAAAAAAAAATAACAATTAAAATTGTAAGACCCAATTATACTAAACTCTCAACTCTTTTGCCAAAAAAAAAACTGTCCACTTTACTATTTTTTATTTCTTTTATAAGGAACTACCTATTGCTTAACGGCTGGAAGGACTTTACCTCAAAATTGGCATGTGATGATAACTAACTAGAAAGTTAATCAATCCTTTTCAATCATTTGTACTGGATGCTAATTTTGTGTCTTAATATGTTACTATAAGCTATCAATAGGGAGACTTTATAATGGGGGAAAAAGAAAATTTAAAAGGTAAAGGGGATTGTAGTCACACATTCAGCATCAAAACAAATCTCTTTATTATTGAGGTAATTTTTAGTTAATATGATCCACAAGTCAAACAATACCAGCATAACAAATAACAAAGATGCAGGAAGGAATTCTTTTTTATTCCTTTTTAAGTTCAAGACTTAAGGTACAATAACTATGGTTTTCTACCAGATCTATCAATCATTCTCAAAGGCAAAAAGTAAGATGGAGGAAAAAAAATTTCAATGTCAGTATTACAATGATAGACTTTGCCATGAAGTCTTTTAGCCCTATTGAAAGATAGGAAGCTCATTCTGAGGCGGCTGTTTATAACTAACATTCACTTCAACTGGGGCATGACTCCTTGAGGCCTCTTCTGTAATTTCATTTCCCATCTTTAAGAAATAACTATGCCTGAAAAAGTCGGTGTTAAGAATTTCATGCCACATGAAGTTGCAATTAGAAAAAAAGAAAAGAATTTGGGTATTTACCAAAGTCTAGTTCATAGAAGAATTGACCAAGAAGTAATACATACCATCGTGTATCTGCTGTTAATTCAGGATGGAAAGCTGTACCTAGTATGTTTCCTTGTCTAACAGCAACTATAACTTTACTTTCTTTACCATCACTCTCCTGTTAAATCCATAATCAATAAGAACACTAGAAACTATAGTTATTACAGCAAAAAATTTACTTAAGTTGATGGACAGAAATTAAAGTTTAGGCCATCATTTCTAAATAACCGGCACATCAAAACTTGAAAAAAAAAAGGAACCGTATCATATTAAGAACAGTCCTGGAAGTCATAGAAGAAGTGAAACCTCAAGTTCAGATTATACTGAAACAATCATATTTTGTACATCATGGTTTACATTATCTATGGTTAAGTGTAACACAGAAAAACTTCAGTGTGTAGATTGAAGTTTTCAACACTGGAAGCTTGATATGAAGGAAGCTCTTTCTCTTTATCAATCAGCACCCATTACATTTTCACTCTAAATGCAGAGTATCCAGAACAATAAGCACAGTCCCCTTAATTTGGGTTCAATATTTATATTTATAACACTAGAGAAACTTCTCCACAAATAATATCAACCTTCAAATAATTAAAAAGGAAGAATATTAAAGACATCACGATCCTTTGATCTGGTGTATGTATAAAGTAGAAATCTTTACCTGGAAATATACAAAATTACTAACCTTTTGATCTTTAAGAGAGAGATCTGAAATTGACAATCTTTTGGAAGGGACAGGGATATCAGCCAGTATTTTGACTTCTGGCCCAACTTCAAGAATTGCTGGTGCACGAATAAATACTCCACGAAATGTTTCTAGGCCACCTTCTTCAGAAGCAAGCTCTGGTACAGAAAGCTCGGCCTCAAAGCTTTGAATCTGAATAGACATGGCTTTGGTTAGATGAGACCGGAAAAATAGCATGCATATATGATATATGTATATACAGTTCTGCACATTTTGCTGAAATCTAGCCCATAAAATCCTTTATTTGAGGATGAAATCACAACTTGAAATTTCTTTTCTTCAACCAAAACTTGGACAAATTGTCTTAAGAATAATGATAAACAAAATTATACTATTATAAATGTTGCACGCATGCCCTATTATATATGTTGCAGCTACTACCCTTTAGCTCCATATATCCTAATAAAAACTTATTTTTTGGGAGAATATAACAGATAAAGAGTAGCTACTAGGCACTAATATAAGATGTTTATACATTAAATGTAAAGGTCATTCTGAAGTGCGCAAACACAACTCATTCAAAGTCCACTCGATGCAATACATAAAAAATTTCATGTCCAATGGTCCTTAGCAAATTTATTTGCCACGTGCTTCTCTATTAAATCAATGCTTTATTATAGTAGTTCAACATCCATTATGGCATTACCTGGCTGCCAAAGAAATTTCGATGGACTGTGCAATCAAGGCCCCCAACTAGTTGTTGTCCACCAGTCTTCTGTCCTGAAATAACTCAGTGTTAATTTTCTAGAATTACTTTTACATGTCTTTACTGACAAGTATATCAAGAACAAGACACTAAAAGTTCCTAAATTCAACATAATTACAGAAAAAGGGTGAAGAGAAACAAAATCCACCTGTTGCTCTATCTGCCAAGAATATAAGCCCTGCACAGGTTCCCCAAACAGGTCTTCCCATCTTAACGAACTCTCTCAGTGCAGGAAACTGTTAAATTGAAACACAACATAAATCACAAGGCCCTCGCTCTACAATGAGACACTAGAAAATAATCCCTCCGTTACCTAATTTAATTGGATTAAAGATATTACTTAATAAAGAATTGTTTATAAGAAAAAACATACCAACTAATGCAATCAGTTTATCTGTAGAGCAGAGTTTCCCTCACTATCCCAATTAACGGCTAACTAACATGATACACAAATATGAAATGAGCTATTTTATCCAAACCAAAATGTTTATAAAGAGTAAGAGTCCACAGTTCTTGTTGTGTAACAATCTTACATGACAACAAATAGCTATCAGTTGCAATTTATTAATATTTTTAGTTGAACACCACCCGTTAATCTGGCGCCTACTAGCAACTGAGTAATCTAGATTCAAGAGGTAGGAATACTGCTCACATAGTTATGGTTATCCCTCTCCCAACAAATGAGCCTCCCAAGATTCAAACATGTGTTCTCATTGTACGGAGACCTAATCCACTTACCAGCTATACCAATGCTCGATGGTTAACAATTGCAATTTGACAAGTACTCCCTCCGTTTGTAAATATAAGATCACTTTCAGATTTCAATTTGTTCCTAAATATAAGCAAATTTCTAATTTTTCTCAACTTTTTTTCAAATAAACCCTAATAATGCTTATATATAATAAACAAGCAAGAGTGAGTAAGTGAGAATAAAGATATATGGTTAGAGTAGATTCGTAATATAATGTGTTAATTACTTACTTAACTAGCATCCTTAATATAATCAAATCAGGAAAGTGATCTTATATTTAGGAACGGAGTGAGTATTAACTTCATGTGTGACACAACATTAGACATAGTCAAGGTTCATGTTTCAGTTTCATCAGTAAAACTACATGATAGCAGCAAGCAAAACAGACTTATATACACCAAATAAAAAACAGAAAGCTGCATATAATTTAATGATATGGAGAAACAAGATACCAGATTGTGTAACTCAGCAAGCTTAGCCATGGTGGTGCTTTCTCCTCCAGGAATGATAAGAGAAGTGACATCACGAAGCTGTTCAGGCTTCCTAATCTCCACCCCTTTCACCCCAATTCTTCTAAGCGCTAAAATGAATACAAAAAACATAAAAACCTCAAAAAGATAGAAACTTCAGAAAAAAAAAAACCAAAGATGTAAACCTTAAAAAGATAGAAGCTTCAGCAAAAACCAAAGATGTAAACCTTAAAAAGATAGAAACTTCAGAAAAAACCAAAGACACAAACCTTAAAAAGATAGAAACTTCAGAAAAAAACAAAGATGTAAACTTTAAAAAGATTGAAACTTTTGTAGTACCCACATGCAGAAATTGAAAGGGAAGTGAAAAAAGATTAAAATTTTGTAGTACCCACATGCAGAAATTGAAAGGGAAGTGAAAAAGAATGAAACTTGCCTGATATGTGTTCATTGAAAGATCCCTGTAAGGCAAGTACTCCAATGACAGCCATGTTATGTTATGTTATGTTATGTTGTTATGAAGTATGAACAGAACAGTGCCGCCTTCTTGCAAAAGCAAAGTGGGAATGAAGTGTGACAGTGATATGTGAAGTGGTAGCCGCCGTTTAAAATACTAACATGCAACTACCAATCACAAATAAATATACAAAGTACTTTCTCTAAATCTCATTATTATAAGATTATTTTTACTTTTTTCTGAGAAATTAGTGAAAAAAGAAACTTGTTTATAATTATCATTTTCTTTAACGAAGGGTTGTCTTATTTCAACGGTTAGCTTGCTTGCTGTGATATCTGAAGTCATGGGTTTAAATCAGCCTCTATATAAAAACATAGGTAAAACTGTCTAGTATATTTCGTTCTTTATCACCTTCACCAAGTAGAGATTATAACTCGATTAACCTTTTATCATTTTCCTTTAAAATAATTTATTTTACTTAAAAACTAACCTTAATTTAATTATATATTATAGGGCAAAAGCGCTGATCTAATAATTAACTATTTCAATTTGGGCAAAAATAATAAATGACTATTTCGCGGTGCATAAATAATAATCAACTTTGTGACCCGGTGCAAAAATAATAAAACCGGTACTAGATGTAAATTTGTAGTTTTGTAGAACCTTTCTGATATTGTTTTCTAAAGTAAAAATACATTTTTACCTCTCACAATTAAAACTCAACCATTCTTCCTTCCGCCCTTCATCTTCCCATGCTAATTAGTATCAGCAAGGTTTTGATTGGGAGGGGCAAAAATGTATTTTTCACTTTGAAAATAATATCAGAAAGGTTCCACAAAACTCTAAATTAATATTTAGTACTGGTTTTATTATTTTTGCACCGGGTCACAAAGTTAGTTATTATTTATGCACCGCGAAACAGTCATTTATTATTTTTGCCCAAATTGAAATAGTTAATTATCATATTAGCGCTTTTGCCCTATATTATATGCTATAATTTAGTAATGTAGCGTGAGTGAGAGTAACTTGTATCTAACCAATCACAAATTAAAAGTGTGAGACTTTTAATTTGATTTTACGTGGAATAATTTTTTTTAACATAATTTAACACCTTTGAAAACTTAACTGATATTTTTTTCCAATTTTCAATTAAAAAACATTGAAAGCATCACATTAAATTTCTCATATGTTGATTAAATTTCTAGGGTGTTAAATCAAATTAAAAATCCCACATAAGTGAATGTATTTACTTGTTATTTTATTGGTCACACACCACTAGTGCAACTGGATAACCCATTGGTTATTAAATTAGTTCCATGATGACTTGCATTTGGCTCAATCACATGATATGCATTGTATCGGGCAGTGTGTTTAGAAACTAGAAGAAAATTTCTCTTCAACCTCTACTAAATACTACTCCTTTCAATATTAGGGATTTTTTTATCAGAATTTTAATATTAGAGATGAATCAGTCGGAAATATCACTTCTAAAGAATATATATGTATTTGAAAAAAAAAAAATCTCTACACTCACTTCTTAAATTTAGGCCTTAGGATAATTATTTTCCCAATTCATTGGTATATTTATTAAAAAAAATCATTATTTTCCCAATCATTTTCTGTTTAGGGTAGCTTCTGTTTGTTTGTTTTTTATGTTGTAATTTTCTTTCTTTTCATTTGTATAAATAAAATAGGGAGTCAAAAGCTCAAAAGTGTTTCAGTCAAACAAATAAAATGCTTTCCAAAAGCAGCCACCTCTCCATCATCATGGGGAATATAAAAAGGGATTATGTAGGAAGTCACCGCTTGTCATTCTTTTGCCATCTATAGTCTTGTATCATCCATGATATATCAAGAGTGACATCTAACACTTCAGTATATTAATCATCCCACCATAACACACACTCCTTAACCAAACATATTTGGAGCCCCTAAACTACTGCAATAAACTCAGCAATGAATGAATGAACATTTGTTAGTTTACAAGTAAAACCATCCTCCACTCCTATGTCTCCTCCACAACCAATATCACTAGAGTTTAGAACTGAACCACATATTTTAAGTTTAATATCATTTAATTGATTGAGTATTGTCTGTAGCCCCTCTTTGAGTAACATAGTTGGTAGAATAAAAGTCACATCTTGATGACATTTCTTGGTCCCAATAACCTATCATGAGGCTGTCATTTGCATTGTTCTAGTAAGTGTAACTATGGCTCAAACGATTTTCAACATCTAGTTGACCAAAAGTCACCAAAGATGTAAATGTTGGCCAATATTTTGATGAAACTCAAGGTAAAAAGACACTGATATTAATGGACAAACAAGAACTCCACAGAGTATGATCTAATGGAGATGAAGATATAAAGGTAAAATGTATAGAAACAATGCAATAGCCCTAAAGCTATGCCCTAGGAATGTGTTTGAGAGACATCCCCAACTCTCCCAATTCTCACTAAACTCTTTCTCATTCCTCTTTACAATAGGGCCTTTCTTATATAGGCATTCTCTCCCCCTAACTATCTCTTACAAAATTACCCTAATACCCCTGTTCACTAAACATACACATGCTCACACATGACTCATGCCCACACTACTCTAATTTTATTTTCCTATTTTATTCTCCTATCCGTTTCCGTCATATTTTTAGTGGAAGGTCTATTTACTTTATGCTTGAGATCAAACGAAGCAACTAGATCATGTAAATCTCACTTAAAACATTCAAACTCACACCAAATAGATCTGATATAACAGAAAACATGAAGGGAGATAAGAAATAATCATACTCTCATTCATTCAAGTGTGACAATACATAAGAAAAAAAAACTTGCAAAGACAACTAGCAAAAAATATACAACTATTGCAGAAATAACTTGCAAAGGGCAACTTGCAAAAATAATATGAAATTGCCACTTGCTCATCTACTATCCAAAATGAAATTACACATCAATTTTTTCTTTTATATGTCATCTATAAAAGAAAAAATTGATGTACTTGAGGCAGCTTCTCCAAATAAAATCAATTTTACACAACAATATTTTCTTTTAATACAAATAGGAAGTGAAAATAGGATCTGGTAGTACTTGAGGCAACTTCTCAATGTACATAAATAGCCTATTTATATTCTCCCGCATGATTGAATCCAAGTCCTTTATCTCATTGCTGCTAATGTAGACCCAGAGGTCATCTGAATTAACTTGTGTCAGATTTCGCCGACAGAACGGGCAAGATCTAGATCGTGCACACCTAAACCAGCAACAAAGAAACAATCATTAGATGCAAATTTGTAAGGATGATTGCAACTCAACATTTTTCAATAATCTGACAAGATCCATGGAATACATTTCTTCTAGCATAACATTATCTCATTCAAATAGTATCAGATAATATAGTGATCTACATCTAAGGAAGTGTTTCAAAATGAGGGGCAGTGGAGAGAATGAGAGATTATGTAGTGCCTGAATTCAACACCGAAATGAATGTGTTCTTTATGTCATGACCAAAAGTTTACCAGTAAACAACAAAAGAATATCTATAGCCAGTGTGTAGGGTAATTCCCTTAACCTAACACAGTGCACAAGCATAGTCCTAATCTATGGAGAGTTAAAGAACATATCCAAACTTTGACCAATCAACATTTTAACTTCAATCTGTTAAGATGCTCCCATTGTTCTCTAGTATAAGAGCTAGATTGGGCAAAAAAATTAGACTTCAATCCACTTTATCCATCATACTCTTCATTTTATTTCTAAGCTAACCCTATTGACTTCACATGCTAAGGAACCAACACACATGTTAAACAAATAGCTAATTTAACTAATTTCCTTAATCACGCCAAATTAGTTAAGTAGATCTTATATTAAGGACTAGAGGAAACATTATAAAGTGATACTCCAATTACAGTCACTCTTTCAATCCACTTGTTTTATCTTCATTACCAATTTATCTTTTAGAAGTATTCTACCATCTCCAGTTTAAGTAACGTTTGAGTGAGACAACATATAATGCATTACACAGTGATATAAGCACCGAATAATTATCACATACCAATCTTGGTAACATTTTATGCACATTGAGTGGCTGCATATAGGCAATACAATCCTGTTGTTCATCTCCATGCAAATTTCACATTCATTTTCTCTGTTTACTTCACTATCAGAAATCTTTCTTTTGTTTATAGCATCTTTTGGCATATACTTTGTAGCACATAAATCTTTTTGTCGCCAGTCTTCAGCAACAGTGACTCCTCCTTGTAGTTGAATTAAAGAGGGAAAGATTATACCTGTTTTCAAAAGAGTTCAAAATCAATTACATCTAGATTGTGTATAACTTCCTTTAGGGTACCTTAAAGTTCAGAATGATAAAGGGAAAGGGAGGGAAGGGAAAGTAATTTTGAAAGATTGTCTTTGTTTGAGAGATATTAATAAAAGGGGAAGAAATATAGTGAAGGATTTACAACTGACCTTCCAAAATTTTCCAATTTTTACTTACCATCCCTTTCCAGGCAAACCTAAAAAGGAAAGTAAAATAACTTGTTTGGTTTCTAGCAATCAAATCTTATAATTCAACATAAGAGCCCACATACCATAGAACTCCTTCAAACTAGCTTTTCTTTCATATACTGTTTTTGCTTTCTTCCCACTGCCATATGCCTGACAAAAGTCCAATATTTAACAGAAGCTAGATGCAAAAAATAGCAATATACTATTACACCAGTCTACATTATGATATTAGATTATGGGCTACATATATGTTTTTGCTGGGTTGTTCAAAACTTGAAGACATATTTAAAGTGTTCATAGAATAGAGGAAGTGAATTAAAACCTTGTATATCAAAATTCTAAGCAATCCAAAGGCTCCAGCAAGGTGACAATTAGTCCATTGAAACAACATAAGGAATAATTGGGCAACTGGACTGTAGGATAATCTCATTTGGAGGCATGCACCATCAAATTCTCTTGGATGATCAGAAGCTCTGTATCAAAGCATATTATGAGCAACATATAATCATAGGTTAGATAAAAGTAACAAAATGAGAAAGTTTCCTCTCATTGTCTTCAAGAAAAGTAAATTATTGAATCCAACACATTGAAGAAGGGACGTAAAGTTAGGCTAGATAAAAAGTAACATTAAGTACGCACACCAGTCCAAAATATTACTTTTATTTCTATTCCCACTTCATTATTCATAATTCTATTTCAAATATTCTGCATAATAACTGAACAGACCAAAACAACATATTAAAGCATCAAAGACTTCACATTGAAATAGCTCTGTCTACAATATTCAAACTTCGTGACCTATAAATTATCCTATCAAAATTTACAAACTACACCATTTCAAAATATGATCATGCATTATGTTTCTAACAATCCTAGAATACGCTCAAACAAAAAGGCTCCAAAATGTTCACTAATGAAACAAAACTATAAGATGGAACATTTTAGAGTAAGTTGCAAACAGTGAAGTAGATAGAGAGAGTTACAAAACTAACAAGTCATTGGCGAAGTTAATATCAGCTTCAAGAGCTTTAAGAGAATCTTTGAATGACTTTCTCATTTGTTTTCTTCGTCTTAGTGAGAAAAATCCCATTCGATAACTCTTAACAAAAAAATTATCTAAATATCTTTGTGAGATTATGACAGGGAAGTTGTTAGAGTATCAAAATTATCTTAAAGGTAAGTTGTTTATTAGTGGGGGAGATTTTTTGGCTGAGTTTTCGCTTGTAGCACACGTAATGGTTTCACACTGCACATGAAGTCATGAACAAACCACTTCAGTTTCGTGCTTTCCTATATTTTCTCGGACTATGTGATTTAAGTAACGATATGGTGAAAATAATTTAATAATCTTTTGATGCTTACCACAAAAAAAAAAAAAAAAAAGAATAAGCTTGTTATTTTTTTGGTCTAATAAAATATACTAGAATTGTTTCTTTCTTGCCTTAGAAAGAATTGCTTTTATATCTAGCAATAAGCTTGTTATTTTTTTGGTCTAGTAAAATATACTAGAATTGTTACTTTCTTGCCTTAGAAAAGATTGCTTTTATATCTAGCAATAATTAAATATAGGGTAAGGGACCTAATCTGCCCCCGAAGTAACCACCAAGGAGCGCTGAGCACCCTGAACTAACAACAGGCCCGTATCTGCACTCCAAGTAACCAAGGTGTTTAAAAACTACCCCGGTTTGACGGTCAACAACGTTTGACCGTTAGTATGCATATGTGGACGCCACGTGGAGACCTGTTTTGCCACCCGGCGCCTTGTCATCGCCACGTAGGATAAGTTAATGTGGGTCCCACATTAAATAAAAAAAAATTCTCCCCCCCTCTTCACCTCCCACCCACGGCCCCCCCACCCCCCCCCACCTCCCTTCCCAACCCCCCACCACCAGCCCCACCCTCCCTGCACCTCCCCCCCACCACCCGCCCCACCCCCCCTTCACCTCCCTCCCTCACTTCACCACCCCGCCCCACCTCCCCCCCACCACCAGCCCCACCCCCACTCTACCTCCGCCCCACCACCCGCCCCACCCCCCCTCCACCTCCCCACCACCACCCGCCCCACCTCCCCCTTCTTGAGGACGATGTCGTCGGAGGCGGCGAAGAAGGCGAGGACGTGGGTGATGAAGTGTTTCTCGCCGGGGTGCGAGAGAGTCCCAGTCGCGGAGTGGGGCTGGTGGTGGGGGGAGGTGGGGCGGGGTGGAGGGGGGTGGGGGGGAGGTGGAGGGGGTGGGGCTGGTGGTGAGGGGGAGGTGGGGCGGGGTGGTGAAGTGAGGGAAGGAGGTGAAGGGGGGGTGGTGGGGGGGGGGGAGGTGGAGTGGGGGTGGGGGGGAGGTGGGGCGGGGTGGTGAAGTGAGGGAGGGAGGTGAAGGGGGGGTGGGGCGGGTGGTGGGGGGGAGGTGCAGGGAGGGTGGGGCTGGTGGTGGGGGGTTGGGAAGGGAGGTGGGGGGGTGGGGGGGCCGTGGGTGGGAGGTGAAGAGGGGGGGAGAATTTTTTTTTTTATTTAATGTGGGACCCACATTAACTTATCCTACGTGGCGATGACAAGGCGCCGGGTGGCAAAACAGGTCTCCACGTGGCGTCCACATATGCATACTAACGGTCAAACGTTGTTGACCGTCAAACCGGGGTAGTTTTTAAACACCTTGGTTACTTGGAGTGCAGATACGGGCCTGTTGTTAGTTCAGGGTGCTCAGCGCTCCTTGGTGGTTACTTCGGGGGCAGATTAGGTCCCTTACCCTTAAATATATAATTGTAGTTGAAATGAATCTTGCAGAACGGTTGTTTATTATTTATAATTATAAATTAATATAATTGTTCTTTGAATTCTATTGTTGTTCAGTTGTATTACTTGTATATCTGATGATGATGATGATGATGATGATGAAACGTGCAAAATGCATAAAACATACTACCTCCGGTCCTAAATATAAGACATAGATAATTTTTTTTTTGGAGAGGTTAAGGTTGCGAAATATGTTATTAAATGATGACATATTTAATATATTTTTAGATAATCCATTAGTTTATAGGTAAAATAAACTAGTTTAAGGGAAAAAATTAGGTAAATCAACTTATAATTAACTTATTTTTTGCTTTTTTACGATTTTCCAAAAAAGTCATCTAGGTCTTATATTTAGGACCGGAGGGAGTATTTATTTTGGCTAAAACTGAAATCCATTAATATAAAATAGCTAATGCATCATGATAATCTCCTTCATTCATCGAGATCCATACTATTCACTTGGTAAGGAGATTGATCAAATTACAAAAGGGTATCTAAATTGTGTGCTATTTTGGCCACAACGTGAATGAAATATTTCTATACATGAGTTTAATTATTCTATAAGTAATCATGTAAAAATATGGACGACAATTTTGGCATGTCACTTTAACGTGCGAGTCCTTTGAAGCAAATAATTATATGGTTAATAGGTAGTTTTAATATGATTTTTTTTAAAAAAAAAGTTTAAACTTGGGGCAAGAAGATTGTTACCCACGTGAAAGTCGACATGTCATTGAACGATTAAGTAAACTTGTAATTGTTGATGCACAATATAAGGGAACTATTGAATATGAATGAATAATCGAAACACTTTATTAATAATATAATTGAATACAATGAACGGGGTCACCGGCAACGGTGGTTACAAATATGGGCGTAAATGCCTTGATCACAAAGACTTAATTCAGAGTACAATGATAATCAGAGAGAAGAATACAGAGAAAGAGAGAGACAGAGAGATTGCAGAGAATTGATTGTGTGCTTCTGAATGAGTTCGTGGCCTTCTTATAGTTGAAGCTCAGTCCTGGTGGTTGCGAAATCATAGGCGGCCGTTATGGGTAAGAGACGTTGCACGAGCTCCGAAAAAGGTGGGCGACCAAGTCAATCCGCTTTACTGCCGTTGGTGACATTGTCCTTGACGCCCATAGGGCGTCTACCTCGTTATTGGTCCTTAGCTGTCACTGGTGATGTTATCCTCGACGCCCTGAGGGCGTCTATCTCTTTATTGGGCCTCTGTTAAGGCCCAAGTCCATTAAGGAGTAACGGTGTATAACATTAGTCCCCCACTTCTCAATGCTGATGTCATCATGTATTGGGAAGTAGCTGTTATCCCACGTCCAACGGCTCAGATCTTCGCTTATTTTTTCCCTCTTAAACCAACGATCTGGATGGTTTTACTAAATTAACACCGTAACTTAACGACGTCGAACGGTTTGCATATACTCGATTTCGACTGTTCATTTTCCTATTTCACTTCGCAAACGTTCTTCTTCCCCTTTCTGCCAACACTTTGAGAAATCGATACATTGTTCATTTGCTTACATCAACGAGTCATCCTATTTCCTATGAAGGTATCTTCTTATTAAAAATCTTATCTTTTTACTACTTCAATGAGTAAATTCGTAGTTATGTCATCATCTGATTCTGAGAAAACTGCCTCTAATCCATTACATATTAGTGAAAATGCCCAATCTAGTTCCTCTTCTTCCCCTAGTAATTCCAACATCATAGTTGATTTAGGAACTACTGGAACTTCTAGGGAAAATCCTGTAGATATAGTAGACATATCGAAAAAAGGAAAACAAATTATGAGAATTAGGAAACCCAAAACTTCTGGGAAGTACTTGAAAATTTATGATAGTCGTTATCAAGAGTGGGTTGATGCTGGTTCATCCCCCTCAACCAGTTCTGGGAGAAAATCCAACCCCCAAATCGTACATGCCCCATACGCTTGCGAAACTGGGGGTTTACCGACGTCTAGAGCCGACATCCTTAATGATGTCAAAGAACCACATCTTAGGGTCTTAGAAATCTCAAAAATGTCATCACTCTATTATTTCGACCCTAGAATACCTTTTAGGTTGCCTGAAGATGGGGAAGCTCTCGACTCTTGGTCTAGTGATACAATCGCCCTGAGTTTCGAGAGCTTTCGTTATGTCAATCCTTTTCCTCTTCCAAACATAGCTTTAGATCTCTGTGTTTTTTATGAAATCTCTCCTTCTCAACTTTCTCCTCATGCCTGGCGTCTCATCGCTATGGCTGAGTTAATGTTTCATGAAATAGGAGTCGACTTAGATATGTTCGATCTATTCGGCTCCTATAAGCTTCAAGAAATTAGGACGGGCGTCTACTCTTTCATTCAAGCCAAGGAAGGGCTACCAACTTGGACGTCTGGGTCACTACCCAATGATCGTCAATGGGACGTACGATTTGTAATGGTGCCCTTCCAATCCGTCGCCCAGGAGGACTATGTATCTCCAATGTGGCGTCGCTTAAATAAGTCGTCGTCTCATCAATATTTTTCTCATTGCATTTGTCATCTGATTTATAATATCTTAATTATTCTACAGGTGCGTACGAGTTGAGGATCTCCCCGCGCCCCAATAGCGACACCAAAAAGAAAATCAAGAAAATCCTCCAGATTCCCGCAGATCAGCGGAATTTTAAAGCCATGATGGAAAGTAAGTCACCTCACGCCTATATTCTATTTACTTAATTCAAGTATTTTCACCTTAGTCATCTTACTCTTTTTTCTTTATGTCAATCAGGAAAGAAGGTGATCCCCAAAGCTTCTGAGCAAAAGATAAATAAAGAAGCTCTTCTCAAAGCCAGGGCACAGCGGCTGGAGAAACTCAAGGCCAAGAGGGGGGAGTATGACGCCGAGGCAAGAAGGAAGGACATGATCCGCTTGGCGTCCCCCCCCCCAAATCCTGAAATTGTTACAGCTCCCTCTCCTCAATCCAAAAATAAAAAACTTGTTTCTCCTGCGAACAAGGAAGTCGTCGCTCAGGGAAAAGGCCGGCAGAAGCGCCCACCAAAGAGCCTGTCGCCAAAAAGTCTAGGACTTCTAAGTCCTCAAAATCTGTCAAGGTCAAGGGCGGCAAAGAAGACTCTGGCGAAGTCACTCTATCTTTTCCTCCCAACTCATCTGTCAGGAATAAAGAGGGATGGGAGGACGTCTACTCTGAATTGAATAAGCTGGAATTCGAGTACGACAAGGCTGCCATAGAATCTCTTGGGAGGAAAGAGGCTTTCAAGAAGGCCGTTCGCCACCAAATGAAGGTATTATCAATTAATCATTCATTAACTTTGTTCTGTCTTTTTAACATTGAATGTCTCTAATTATTTTCATTCTTTTTATTCTCAGTCTCTACAAGTTCTTCTCCATCATGCTGAGGAGAATGACGATGAAAAGGCAACGCTCGTCGCCCAGAGGGACGCCGCTCTATCCGACAGAGAGCAATTGATAGCCGATTTAAAGTCGGCCCTGGCCTTTAAGAAACAAGCTCATGAAGATAGAAGGAGGGCTGAAGAAATAATGAAACGCTCTGACGCCAAACAAGAAGAGCTGAAAGCCACCATTGAAAAGTTAAAGGCTGAGCACTTCAAGGATGTTGAAAAACTTAAGGATTATGTCAACATGGCCAGGGCTGAGTCGTCGGCTAAAGATAAGGAAATCGAGGCTCTCAAGTCGGCCAATAACAAGTGGGAAGTCGCCTATCACCAGTTGGAGGAGGATATGAGTCAGATGTCTGAAAATTATGAGACTCATATCTTAGAAGTCGATCCTCGCGCTCGAATGGAGCTCATGAAAGAATACAAGAGTGGAGAGCACGTCAACTGGAAGCCCGACGACGTCATAGACGATTATTACCAGCTCTTTCCTGAAGATGAACCTGACTCCAATCCATCCCAAGAGGATGATCAGACGATCAATGAGATGAGGGCTCAGGACGTCAACCAGGGCAAGGGCAATCTAAATGACGGCGGCCAGGCTGGCAAAGAGCATGGTGGCGGCGACGACAATCAAACCAGCCAGGGGCAAGGCGGCGGCGACGCCTAAATCTTTTACTTGTAGAAATTTTCATTTTCATTATGTATACATTGTACTCAATACATTGTACTGTTTTTTTTTAATGCAAACCTTGTCTTCTATCTTCATACTCAATACTCTTCGCATCACTTCATTTATTTTCTTCGTTAAACACCCACACTTCCAACGGGTGTGGGTGACATCCTAACAAGATAAAAAGAATCCATCCATTAATAAAGGAATCTCTGAAATTATATTTATCAAATATCAATTCACAACATAGTCACTCGTACCTTAATCAAACGTTGGTGACCCTGCCAGGGAATTATCAATCATTAGTCTAAACGTCGACTATCAATTAATCGAATAAAAATCACTCAATATAACTCGGGTAATATATACCTTTTTCAAATCAACTTATTATCAGCCTCTCAGGGCGTCATGTCGTCATGCCATCTCGGCATCGTCTTATCATCAAATTCTTTTGGTGTCAATTCATCACATTATCTGGGAAATGACATCTCACAACAAAACATCTCAAAAGATAGGGTTAAATTGCATCAGATTATCACGTCCACAGCTGAACTAATCGTCAGACACTAGGTCTTCTAGCTGGGCTCGTCGCCTACAGGCGTTTCTCATCATTTGCATTCTTTCTCAAATAATCGTGTCAGTATCATCGTTCTTTAAATCAAATAATCAAATAACTTAGAAATAATACCTCTTTAGATGGATGACGTTCCAACTCCTTGGGACGTCTTTACCATGGACGTCAACCAACTTATAAGCTCCAGGACCAGTGATTTCTACCACTTTATAGGGGCCTTCATATGAAGCATTTAACTTTCCATCTTTATACTCAGGTGTATTAGGAAAGATTTTTCGAAGAACCCAATCTCCTACTTGGAAATGGCGCTCCTTAACACCTTTGTTCCAAAATTTTGTCGCCCTTTGCTGATAGGCGGCGACTCTAATAAGAGCTTGTTCCCTACGTTCATCTAACAAATCTAAATCTTGGGCTAAGTGTTCATTGTTAGATTCTTCTCTAGTCCACTGTCTTCTTAAAGATGGCATTCCTACCTCTACTGGTATCATAGCTTCAGATCCATAAACTAGAGAGAAAGGCGTTTCACCAGTCGACGTCCTAGACGTCGTTCGGTACGCCCATAAGACGGCGGGCAACTCTTCAGCCCACCTACCTTTAGCTTTATCTAGCCTCTTTTTCAAAGACGTCAATATGGTTTTGTTACTAGCTTCAGCCTGCCCATTCGATTGTGGATTTCTAGGGGTGGAAAACTTAAGTTTAATATGCCACTTATCACAAAATTTTCTAAATTTTCTTCCTATAAATTGAGATCCATTATCACATACAATTTCCTGGGGCAGACCAAATCTACATACTATATTTTTCCAAACAAAATCAATTACCTGGGGTTCTTGTACCTGGCTCAAGGCGACGGCCTCTACCCATTTGGTGAAGTAATCTGTGGTGACCAACAGGAAAACTAGTCGTCCAGGTGCTGGAGTAAACTTGCCTACAATATTCATTCCCCACTTAAGGAAAGGCTACGAAGGCACTATTACATGCAATTGTTCAGGGGGTTGTCTTGCCACGGTGCAAAATTTTTGGCAGCGTTCACACTTAGTCACCAAACTTACTGCATCTTTCTGCAAAGTCGGCCAAAAATAACCTGCTCTAGTCACCTTTCTTATCAATGATCGACTTCCACTATGGTCTCCACATTCACCTTCATGAATTTCTCTTAACACATAATTTGCCTCAGACGGAGAGACACATTTCAGCAAAGGTCCACCAGTGAAAGTACGTCTATAAAGATCATCGCCTATGGTAGTGAATCTGACAGCTCTAACAACTATTCGTCGCGCTTCATTCTTATCTGAAGGTAATTTACCCTGCAACAGATATGAAAGCAAAGGGGATCGCCAATCCCATGTCAAACTGTTATTCAACACAATTCGATTATTTACCTCAATTGCCGGTGTTTTCAGATAAAACAGTGGGATTTGTTTTGTCTCCACAACTTCTATAGACGACCCAATATTGGCAAGGGCGTCTGCCTTCCGGTTGTCTTCCCTACCTATTTGGGTAATCTTCATAGCGTCAAACCGCGTGGTCAAATCAGACACTACATCCAGATATTTCTTCATTCTTTGGTCTTTTGCCTGATAAGAACCATTGATTTGTTTCGAAACTAACTGTGAATCACTCTTCACTTCCAAAACTTTTGCACCCAATTCTGATGCTAACTTAAGTCCAGCTATAAGGGCTTCGTATTCAGCTTCATTGTTCGTCGCCTTAAAACCACATCTTATTGCCTGGACAATTTGTTCACCATCGGGGGTTTCAAGCGCGATACCCAGTCCACTTCCTTTTACATTGGAAGACCCGTCTACATGGAGGATCCAGGGCGACAAGTTCACCTGTTTCTTAATAGAAAAAGACTCATTGTTAGCTGTTACCTGAAGGTTGGGACTAAATTCCGCCAAAAAATCAGCTAGGATTTGTGATTTGATAGCTGTTCTTGGGGCATAAGAGATATCAAATTCACTCAACTCAATCGCCCATTTCACCAATCTCCCAGATAAATCAGGCTTATGGAGGACGTTCCGCAAAGGATAGGTTGAGACGACCACAATTGGGTGGCACTGAAAATACGGCCTCAACTTCTTAGAAGACGTTACTAAGGCTAAAGCAAGTTTTTCCATCATTGAATATCGCGTCTCCGTATCTAACAAGGCTCTGCTAACATAATATACTGGGCTCTGTCGCCTATCTTCTTCCCTAACAAGAACTGAACTCACAGCATTAGAGGCGACAAACAAGTATAGATATAAGGTTTCACCTGGACTTGGCTTAGAAAGCAAAGGGGGGCTCGTGAGATATTCTTTCAAATCCTGAAGCGCCTTTTCAGCGGCGTCGTTCCATACAAACTCCTTATTCTTCTTCAATATATCAAAGAATGGTTGGCACCTTTCAGAAGATTTAGATATAAATCTGGTTAAAGCAGCTATCTTACCCGTCAAACGCTGGACGTCCTTCACACATTTGGGTGATGGGATGTCCAACAGAGCTTTGATTTGTGATGAGTTTGCTTCTATCCCTCTCTTTGACACCAAATATCCTAAAAACTTACCAGACTGCACCCCAAAAGGGCATTTTTCAGGGTTGAGTTTCATGTTATACTTCCTCAGAAGATCGAACGTCTGCTGCAAATGGTTAATATGATCTTCCGCTTTCAAAGATTTGACTAGCATGTCGTCTATGTAAACTTCCATCGTCTTCCCAAGTTGGGCGGCGAACATGCGATTGACTAACCTTTGGTATGTTGCACCAGCGTTTTTCAAACCAAAAGGCATTACCTTGTAACAATAAGTTCCACGATCTGTGATAAAAGAAGTCTTCTCCTGGTCGTTTGGATGCATCAATATCTGATTGTACCCAGAAAAGGCGTCCATAAAACTTAATAGTTCATGTCCTGATGTTGCGTCTACTAGGCTGTCAATGTGTGGCAAAGGAAAGGAATCCTTTGGGCAGGCTTTGTTCAAGTCTGTGAAATCGATACACACTCTATGCTTACCATTTTTCTTTGGGACGACTACAACATTAGCTAACCAATCAGGGTAATTCACTTCTCGAATAGACCCAATTTTCAATAATTTCTGAACTTCCTCATTAACAATTTTATTCCTCTCTGGTGCAAATTTCCGCCTTTTCTGTCTGACCGGCTTGAATGTAGGGTCGACGTTCAACTGATGTTCAATGACGTCTGGGCTTATACCTGTCATATCATCATAGGACCAAGCAAAACAATCTAAGTTACTTGTTAGAAAAGAAATTAGTTCCCTTCTTACCTCAGGAACTAGGTCCATTCCTATGGACAAAAACTTTTCAGGGTTTTCAGAATCTAAAATTATTTTTTCTAAGTTATCGTCTTCCTCCTTTGTCGCCCTGTCCATAGGAATGAACGCCTGTAGTTGCTATGCCGATGGAGGAGATTGTTCCAAGCCTTTCAATGCTGCTTGGTAACATTCTCTTGCCATCCTCTGGTCGCCTTTGATCTCTCTCACACCCCAAGGTGTAGAGAACTTAATTGATTGATGTAACGTCGAGGGGACTGCCTTCATCTGATGAATCCAAGGACGTCCTAACAAAGCATTGTAAGTGGTCGGGCAGTCCATTACCTGAAACTTGACTAAAGCATTAATTCCAGCAGCAAAAGTCATCAAAGATATTTCTCCAATCGTCCTATCTGGTGTTCCATTTCCAAATACCAAGACAGTTGGAGCCTTAATTATTTGGGATTCTAATTGTAATTCTTTGACAGTTTGCAAATAAATAATATTAACGGAACTACCTGCATCAACTAATATTCTTTTAGTCAAACAATTAGCTATTAGTAAAGATATTACCAGGGCGTCGTCGTGCATCTGGACGTTCTGAATATCAGCGTCATTGAAGGTTATTGGACCTTCAACCACCTGATCATTACTCACATTACCATTAACCCACTCCAATTCTTTTGGCAAAGACCTTGCATGTCGCTTTGCGGCGGAGTAAGACATCCCACTTATCGCCGACCCCCCAATGATTGTGTTAATCGTTCTGACGGCCTGCGGGGGTTGAGCTGGGGCGTTCTGCCTTTGATCTCTACCTGCATTGTTAGTAGTATTATTCTTAAGAAGATGTTGTAAGTTACCGTGCTTAAGTTGGAAGGCTACTTCTTTTCTGAACCTCCAACAATCCTCTGTTCGATGGCCGACGTCTTTCTGGTAGTCACAGTATCTAGTGGTGTCTCTCTCATTGACAGGCGTTGTCATAAGTTTAGGCCATTTCACCCTATCCATCTTTTCAAATGCACTTACCATTTCAGCTGGTCCAATGGACATGTTGAACTCTTCATATCTAGGAGGGGGTGGGTCCCTCTTCTGTTTGTCGCCCTGCTCATTATTGTTAGTATAAGGGTGAAAGCGAAAATTTCTACCTCGTTGCCGTTTAGAACGGCGGTCTGTGGATCCCAAGTTATTTTGTTGTTGATTAGCCGGCTTATCCGCGTTTGTGGCAATCATTGAATTAGCGGGGAGACTGGTTGTCGCCAGTCCCTGATTCATTTTAAGGGCATGATTTCTACTGGCGTCGTCCTCTTGAAGATTAATATGGGACCACACGTATGATTGGACTTCTGGCCAAGTTGTCACCCGTTTCAAAACCAATTCTTGATAAAGGCCGCAAGTGGGTGACAATGCTCTCTTAAACGCCTGCACAGCAATGTTAGGATCACAATTTGGGATACTTACCATCTCTGCCGTAAACCTTTTCAAAAGATCTCTGTATGACTCGTCCGGCCTCATGACAATTCGATACAAGTCGTCTGACGTCTTAACCATGACTCTGTTGCTTGCAAATTGTTCAACAAATATGTCAGTTAAATGACTAAATGGAGTTATTTTACCTTGAGGGAGATTGGTCCACCACATCAGGGCTGGGCCAATCAAACTTATACCAAATCCACGACACATAGCAGCATGTCGTTTGTCGGCTGGGAGGACTGCTGCTAGCATAATCTGCCTGTATTGGGCCAAGTGTTGGTCTGGATCCGACTTGCCATCATACTTTGGCATAGTAGGAAAAGCAAATCTTTCAGGTAGATCAGCAAACGCGATGTCGTCTATGAAGGGTGATTCCGAATAACTCCCTAAACGGGCTGCATCAAGTGGCTTTTGAACACCTGGAATCGAGTACATCTTTTTCTTTATCTCAGCGACCTCCTTCTCCATTCGAAGGGCAAAAGAGAGAATTTCGTCTTCCCTCTTTTGTCCTCCTTGTGGATGATTTTGAGGGATCCTTGCCTGTGACTTCTGAGCGGACTGCTCACCTTGTTCTCGACTATCATAAGACTGAGAATCGTCATATCCCTCTTCGTCGTCTCTACCTGTTTCATCATTAGGAATATCATTATTGTCAGTATTCTTACCTTTATTACCTTTTTCACCGTTAGGATTGCGTTCATGGTCATTTGGGTTTGGCACTTGGCGAATCTCCCTTTCAGGTCCGCTCTGCCTTCTTTTGTTTTTCCTGGACTCTAAGCCTACTAAGTGCAATTTCAATTCATTGTTTTCTTCCTCCAAACGTTTCATCCTCTCAGATTGAATTCCTGCAGATTGTTCGAGACGCTTCATTTGTTCAGATTGAGAGGTCAAGGCTTCTAGGACTTTTTGGAGGTCAGTGGAAGAGCTAGTTGGCTTGGAAACAGGCTTTGGTTGCTGTTCCATCTTAAAGTTCAATCGGCTCACTCAGAGAACGTGAAGCTTTTAGAAATAATGTTGCCGGAGTCCCCACGGTCGGCGCCAAAATGTTGATGCACAATATAAGGGAACTATTGAATATGAATGAATAATCGAAACACTTTATTAATAATATAATTGAATACAATGAACGGGGTTACCGGCAACGGTGGTTACAAATATGGGCGTAAATGCCTTGATCACAAAGACTTAATTCAGAGTACAATGATAATCAGAGAGAAGAATACAGAGAAAGAGAGAGAGAGAGATTGCAGAGAATTGATTGTGTGCTTCTGAATGAGTTCGTGGCCTTCTTATAGTTGAAGCTCAGTCCTGGTGGTTGCGAAATCATAGGCGGCCGTTATGGGTAAGAGACGTTGCACGTGCTCCGAAAAAGGTGGGCGACCAAGTCAATCCGCTTTACTGCCGTTGGTGACATTGTCCTTGACGCCCATAGGGCGTCTACCTCGTTATTGGTCCTTAGCTGTCGCTGGTGATGTTATCCTCGACGCCCTGAGGGCGTCTATCTCTTTATTGGGCCTCTGTTAAGGTCCAAGCCCATTAAGGAGTAACGGTGTATAACAGTAATCAAATGTTAATGGATTGAGAATTTTAATTATAAATTGTAAGAGTTTGAGTGTGTTAATAAACGCGAGTAGTCGTTCAAATGTGGGTGATCAAATAAAAATCGTACATATATTTTAAATATGAATAGTTGAAAATGAATGTATCAACATTCATAATTTATCTTCATATACAAAGAAATTTTTATGAAGTTCATCTATTAAGTCTTTGGATATCAGGATATGATAAAATTGAAGAGGCTAATATGATGTTATGAGAATTTTTTAGCCTAGATTCTAAGGGTAAGTTGACACAATATATCATAGCGTAGAAATGTAATAACAATGAATTCAATGCGTAGATTTTATTTACATTAAGTGAAATATTTCACATTTAAAATTTATCGAAAGTAACAATGGAAAAATTGTGGACTTAAAGAACCTTTATTAAATTTGTTTGAATGAAAAATGACTTTAGAAGAGCTACCCCAAATTGTTCCTAACATTAATATAACAGCTTAAACAACTAGCTTTCCAAGAGAAACTTTGGTCATCTGGCCAGAAAAATTAAAAATCAAGTCAACCTCAAGTTCAATTTGAGATATGCTTGTATGTATACTAATGAATGATTTGTATCATAAAGCTAAAATTTACTCACCAAGTATATGATATCCAGTGAGTGCAGATGATATGACCCCAAATCAAAGTTATAATTTTTCTGCATCTCTATTCACCAATCCAAGTGTGAGAAAATAGATGTATTGCTTGCTCTTTGGTGGTTGTAATTCTTATGTATGCATGTCTCTTTTGGCTGATCCAAGTTATGAGACTCAGTTTTCAAGATCATATCATAAAACTTTCTTATATTTCAGGAGCTAAAGAGGGTCAATATCATCAATGGAGATTTTTCTAGGGACCTTCAAATTTAATTGCTGGGTATCCCATCCAGCTTCATTTAACTTCTGAATAAAATCATCAAACTTATGTTTCAACTCCATTAGGCTACTAGCAAGTTGATGACAAACATTGCCTTTGCCATCCCAATTCTCACTTAGCCAAAAAGCCTGCCAAATGCTTCGTAATACTGAGACACTTGTAGCTCCAACCTGCAGTATGATTTTAGTGCTTGAAAATGGAGGCTTTATTGAACAAAACAACAATTATTTTCCCTTCAAATGATGATGTTTTGTATAATTTAAAAATTGGTAAGTTGCTAGAAAATCTTGAGAAAGTAAAGTAATTACCACAAAGCCACATAACAAGTGAGAAACATGAACCCATAGTCATTTCTTGCACCGGAACCAATTTTTGTTTACTACTCACTTGTTGTGAGACTTTTAATTATTGCATTCACTCCTTAAGACCTCACAGTGATTTTCCTAAAAAACCTCACATCCAAATGTGCTATTGTGAAAATAAATTTATTTAGTTGCATGGAAGGCAAAAGGACTTGGAAGTAGGGGATGGAAAAGGGGACGACATAAATATAAAATACACTAAAAGATTGTGATTTTACAGCCCATAAAAGATGAAATCGGAATGAAATTATACTCTTAAGTCTCAAATGATATGAAAATCTAGACTATCAAAGTGATCATGGCACATTGAATTTCTTCAAGGAAATTTAAAAGAATACCTTAAACGTGACATAAAACCTCAGATCTCCTTGCTGATGGTTCATAGTGAGGATGTATCGCTCATCTGAGTATAAATTCATGAGGGTCTTTAACTGTTCCATAATAGAAATATAAGAAAAATTACAATGCTGAGAGTGGCTCTGTAGCATAAAGTAAATTTGTAACATGACAATGAAAATGATCATATATACCAAGGAATGAGATCTCTCCACACCATCCATTTTCTCTAATGGCAAGCCAAAAATGATTTTTGGCTTCATGAAGTTCTGCCATGTTAAAATGTTTTCTTCCTTGTTACAATCCACACATCCTGACAAAATCCCATTCTGCAAATTAGATATTGATTTGAAAGGAAATAACAAATACTAAAACTGCATGGATTTTGAGAATGCAACCTGGAACAGTAGCGTATGAAACATGTGATTTCGCCAATATGCGAGCACGCTTAAGATTTATCTGTTGAAAAGAGTCATACAAAAGATACATCACTGGATAAATACATCACACAAATATGTTATCCTTTCCTTTTCATAATTTTTTTTTTCACTTACTGTGTTGAATTGGAGGACAGAAAGGGATTCATAACGTAGCCAAAGATGCACAAGCCGTATGACCATCCAAGTCAAAGATATTGAAGAATATGATTTTACTAGGCCAGGTGTATCCTGCATTCAAGCACCCTTAAAAATATTTACTTGCCAGGCAATTTGATACAAAATAAAGAGGGTATTGGTCTAGA
The DNA here is from genome assembly GCA_029929735.1 of Mimosa pudica. Lineage (NCBI taxonomy): Eukaryota > Viridiplantae > Streptophyta > Magnoliopsida > Fabales > Fabaceae > Mimosa > Mimosa pudica. Next base: position 1,698,742 of record JAKELP010000045.1, read on the forward strand.
AAACTGTGTCCCCTACCAGTATCAATATGCCCAAACTAAGGCCAGTCAACTGAGCAACCACTTCCCAAACTTCTTCCTGAAAATTTATGAAACAATAGTATGGAAAAGAGCTCTACACTTTCCAACAAAGGCATGCAATTTTAAGTTCCCAACTTACATGTATCAAACTTTTATTTAAGTTGTAAAACTAAAAATGAAGGTAAAACTAATAATTATGACATATAAATGCAATTTGAATACAATTAAGAAAGTTTTATATCCATATCATTACTAGCAAACCCATCAGAAATAAGAGTAGAATTTATCTCAAAAAAATGTTCCGAGAGCACACCTTTGCTGCTACCTCTCCTAAATTTCCGGAAATGGCGAAATGGTTTTGAATCACACGAAAAGAAGGATCTTTCAACCCTCTTGCAACAGCCTGTTTTAATGTAAAATCAAACGAATGTAATCCTTTAGAATCACCAACCCATAAAAGCAGTATTGCACTTAAATAGCATCAGTAGTAATTGCATTTCATTTGAAACTTTTGTTATAGTTCTTTAAAAAATAATTTGTTGCCCATATATCCAATGATTTATAAACAATTGAACATGTCAACCCTGCAAATCAACATACCTTTGTAAGATTTCCAGCAGATGCCAAGGGAAGGAAATAGGCAGGATATAGCTGTGTTGTCAGATCAAAAATACTGCATGAAAGATTGCAGGCTTAGTCAAAGAATAGCAAATTTTATTTGCAGATTCCCATAGAATACAAGGCTTATTAATCGACCTTCCTGCACTGCCAATTATGTCAGCATACATTCTCCATTGCTTTGGATCGTCATCAAAAAGATTTCCGAACCTCCCACCTGGAAAAGATAGCAAAATGTATTTACAAATGAGATTCAGCCTATAACAATCTGTTCCCTTTAGATTCGTTCATCATTTCCCCACCAATAAGTAAACGTCCAACGGCTCCAATGCCATCCTTTGATAGCCATCTAAAGATACAAGTGAAAAGCATGTAGTCAATTGGCATAGCAGTAAAATAAACAAATGATGGAGGGAAAAGGATAAGTTTCATGCTATTTTTCTTTGGTATATAAATGGTTTAATGTATTAACAGCCAGTGTAACCACTGAAAGTGATTATTCACCTGATGGCAGCAGCAGAAGCAACAGCAGTGGTTCCTGAGAAGGAGCCAATACCAACTGCCTGCAAGTGAAGAAGAGACTTTGACATGAAGACAGACAGAAGTACAGTTGTTGTTCACTTCATTTAAATAGTAGAGAGACAGTTTTATACAGAAGATGGACATCGTTAAGAAGCACAAGTGCTCAACTGAGTAGGCATGGGAATCAGAAGTAAAACCTCAAATGAAAAGGTTCAAAAGAATGGAAATAACTGTTAATTTAAAAGATAGAATCAGCATACAGCGCATCATCAATTTGAATGAAGATGCAAGAAGTACTTTACTAATAACCCATAAAACAACTCAGCCACTTCATCTCCCCTTCCCCTCTTCTGCTTATGAAATTACTCTTCACTCATCAACAGTACCTTAAAGATTTGTAACAAAAAGTTTGACTTTATCTATGTAAATGAATTATACTGACATCACAGAATTAGGATCAAAATAAGTGTTTTTACTGATGGTTGGACATGGCATGATATCCTAGTAAACGTTACTGTCCCATCAAAAGGTGCTTCAAAATTTATTGCTAACGGTACATCTCACTTCCCTAAACTTTTCATTGACGATAGTGTTAATTTAAAGATAGTTTCACAATTCACACAGAATACAAAGTTAGTAAAGATTCAAGCTTAAACTTATCTTTTGATACCTGCCTTATTTTCATGAAGCACATAGTTGACTTTTAGCAACCATTTCTTAAATAGTTCATTTAAGAAGCCAAATAAACCTGTTACTTAAATTTTAATCTTGCCCTATTATTCAGTTTACATTGACATGTTAAATGGAGGAATTGAGCCCAATTAATGATCAAAGTCAATGCAAAAATCCCAAACCGAAGAGAAAGGAAATGTCGAACCCGATTACTCACAATGGAATAGTGATTATTGTCTACAGGATGGTTTTTCAACTAAATGAAAATCTGCTGACTAAGTATCATAACATCTTAAATCATTCACAGGAGAAATTCAGTAGGCTTAGGGAGATTGACATGCCTTCAAGAGACTTGATGTGACCAAGGCGTGACAGATCCATCCAGTTACATTAGTAGGGAACTGCCACAGCATGTAGTGCAAGTAATCATCTGAAACAGATCCTGCATCAAAAGAACAGTTTTACTCTTAAGTTCAATTGGCTTTTAAATAGAAACTCTATAAGTTTCTCAGCCATTAGTCATCCACATAAATTACCAATGACTGCTTCCAGGCCACTAGTCATGGTCAAGTTCATTTGGTCATATTGACATTAGAAATTAAAAAAGTAAAAAAATGTATGTCATATTACTGTCAATCACCTGGAAAGCCTTCAGGTAAAACAAAATCTTTGATTGTACGTGGAAGCCAGCTTAATCTATTGTCCTGTGAATTTGTGTCATGGTAACTATTTGTTGTAGGCCTCTCTTTATCTTCCTCAACAGTCACAGTTAGCAAGTGGGATTTATCATCTACTTGATATCTGCCCATAAGAAATAGCAGAAAAAATAACTCTAAGTGAAAATATGCCCTAGCTGAAGCCTAATTTGGATGAAAAATATTGTGAATTTGAATCATGAAGTCTAACACAATGCAACAGTAAAATTATAACCAACAAACGGATATCTATTACATTCTCTTTCTTTAATAAGCAATGTTTCTAAATTACTCCCTCAGCTACTAAGCTAGTTGACTTTTTTGGAGAATCCTAAGAAAGCGAAATGAACCACTTAATCATAACATATTTTGTATATTATCAGATAATATATTAGTTTATAAGTCAAATAAACTAGTTTAGAGAAAAAATTTACTGAAAATCAATTTTAAATTACCTTATTTCGCTGTCTTATTATTCTCCAAAAAAGTCAACTTTTACTTGTATTTAGGAACGGATGGGGTATAACATGTTGAGGGCTAAAAACAAAGAGTTTAAACATATTGAAGCAAATCCATAAACACACTCATCTGGTCCTATTTATATATAGAACAACTCGTTGAAGTTTTTCATGTAAATGTACACTTTCACATTTCATATTAATGTGTTAACTTTACTTTTTATGTGGCATCATGGATATTAAATATGGGTAAAGTTAGAAAATTGTCAAAATAAAATCTATAGTATAATTAAAGATGTTTAAGGTTTTCTTTGCCGGTGTAAAAAATACATATAAATAATATATATAAAGAAAAAGAAAAGAAGAGAGAGAGAGAGAGAGAGAGAGTAAAGTGTGTATATGTTACGTGGAAACCTCTTAGTAGTACCATTGCTATATTTCTCAATCCATATTGGCTGTGACTGTGAGGATAAGCCTTGGACTCTGGGGAAAAACACAAAGAAATAAGTTTTATGTGAAACAAAAATGAATCCTTGAGGCATTTTTGATGAAATTTTATAAATAAATAAAAAAAACAGATTTAGCTAACTTTGGCGTATTGTGTTTGGAGTTGGAATGAGAAGAAGAGCATAGGATTTGAAGGCGGTGAGGAGGAGAGGTGTTGTTGTGTTTGGTTGAAGAGCAGAGAGAGAAGGAGAAGTGAAAGGTGTGAGACATGGAAATTATATGGAAATGCAAACTGAAACTGAAACTGAAACTGAAACTGAAACTTGTTTAGCACCAAATACTTTTATGATGTGAGGTCGTCTTTCAGTGGACCGCTATGAATATCATAATCGCCAAAACCAAATACAAAACGATATTTTTTTTCTAATTTTTATATGTTTAAATTTATTATACTTTTGAGGTTTGAGAGAAAGTTTTAATTGGAATACATCATTTATCTGCTCTTTACAATAATCTAAATTTTAATGAGTTTCTATTTGGGTTCAACTGGCTGACTTGATTCAACGGTAGGTTAATTTGCCGTGAGGTCTAAGATCATGGGTTCAGATAAATCACTATACAAGTGGGGTAGAAGTGTGTTGACCCTTTTTTTTTCTATTTGGGGTTTATAACTTCAGATGCTTGTGGTTGCAATGATAATTCATTGTAAAAAAGGGTTAATTATGATAATCTATGTTATGGATGACCATCTTGCCTCTTGGTTCATACCTTCAAACATAAAATGAAAATGAAACTAGAACTTGTTTTCCCTTTTAGGGTGGATGATTGTCCACATGTACCGCACAGCTAAGGGTGGAAAAGGTCAGACCCTTAAAAGGGATCTTAGGTTTTTCCTATTACAGGTCTATCTAGGCCCAAGCCTAACAAGCCACAAGCCCAAGCCTAGACTTTTTCTAAGCCTATTTTGCTAAACAGGTTAGACCCAGATAATTAAAAAAAGCTTATTAGGACTAATAGGCTGAACTGGCTCTATTATATATTAAAATAAATATATTTTATTTTTAGTAATATTATATTTGTACCTATGCTAGAATAAAATTACCCTTTGTGTGTTTATGGTTTCTTTCTTCCCTTAATTGCATTTCGTCCTTTCAACATATCAAACTATTAGCTTTATCGATATCTACTTGCTTTGTCTTTTGGACTTGTTATTTTGAATATGATTTGAGTTTTTACATTGTGTGTATCATACTATTGATGAGTGAAAAAATGTACTTTAAAACTTTGATCGAGTTATAAACCTATTTTGGACTTATTAGGTGATTTGTAGAAAAAAGAATTATAATAGGCTTCAAGTGAGACTCAGTCTTTAAACATGTAAGGCTCACGCCTAAAAAAGTCTACTATAAGCCACAGGGCACACTCAAACCGGTCAACTATATCACAATTTAGAACTATTTATGACCAAGTTAGGACAGGTCTAGACTATTCCACCCTACCCACAACCCATACACAAACAATTCTTTAGCTCAAGTCTTTCTCACTAATAAACTTACTAAAATGAAACATTTTCACAAGTATTTGAAAAAAAATTATTGATAATTACTTTTAATAAAAATGAGTTGCACCTTTGGGAATCTCAATTGCAAATTTCAAACGTAAATTCTTCATGTGTAACTATCTGAATTGATACCTACAATTTTTGTTTGAAAAATATTCAAGAATCTATGTCATCAATTTTTTTCCAAGGAAGTTGTAATCAATCTAATTGAGACCTAATCTCCTGCTTTTTTTACCAGAAGTTTCTTTCAATAGAGATTAATCTCCTTATATGGCTCAGTTTTACCCAAACATAACTCAAAACTTGGCATGCAAAGCAATCAATCAAGGAATTGTGTAGGGAGCATAACTAGCTAAACTAATGATCAGACCGAAGATGGTTTTCTCCAAGCATTAACCTCAGAAGAACAAAAGGAAAGACTAAAAAGAAAGGGAAAATCCCAAATAAGTCCCTCCGAATACCCAAAAGGACAATTGAGGAACCTAAACTTCCAAAAGGACCATGAAGGAACCAGCACCTATCTGTCATTTTAAAATTTTGTGAAAAGACAAAATTGTCCCCATCCTGAAACACAAATTGCGAGAAGAGGGTGAGTGTTAGGGTGGTCTTAGGGTGGGGTAGGAATTTGTGTTTCAGGATGGGGGCAATTTTGTCTTTTCACAAAATTTTAAAATGACAGATAGGTGCTAGTTTCTTCATGGTCCTTTTGGAAGTTTAGGTTCATCAATTGTCTTTTTGGGTATTCGGAGGGACTTATTTGGGATTTTCCCAAAAAAGGCTTGAAAGCATACTATTTTAATTAACATACAAAATTCCGGATAACATAAATACAGCTCAACATTAACTTATCGTACATTTTTACTGTAAAACGATATAAATGAAATATGACACTACAAACTAAGAATTTAGCATACATAACAAAAGGTGCAAGACAGAAATTTATATCCTACAAAACAATTCTCAGACACGAACGGTAGATATCTAATATATAATAACATTAAGACTAAGAAAGAGAACTCTCACTAAACTAATTTTGATCTATAGTGAATGACTTTGATGGAGCACTAATCTCAAAAAAATTTGGAGGCCAAAAATTCCTTCAACAAAAATAAATCCGAGGATCAACTTCATTACTTATTTGTTTAGTTCTGTTTCTGGCAATTCTCCTCCTTCATTGTTTGGAACTCTTTCTCACTAGCTGCAATTACCCGTTTAATAAAATCATATGTGGTAAGCCTGATGCTGCAGAGACAAAAAAAAGCGAGAAATTCAGGTGGCAATGAACAAGCTGATACAAAATAGAAAACATACGAGACAATAATAAGCTATTTTCTTGATCATTGTATGCTCAGCTTCAGGAAAAATTCCGACTCTTCACTATTATAACAAGCAAGGAGTTATGCTGTGAAAATTGGATTTGGCACCAGGGCGTAGACAAAAGAGTCTATACTAACCAAGAAACAGAATCTATGCCAATTCAGACACAGCAAATATTTAATACTTCTAACCACGAACAAATAAAAATCATGCAAAACATAAACCTAAGAATTTCTCTGAGGTTTCTATGAAAAAAGGGTCAACAAAATTCTAGTCCCCACTAGGTGAGGGAGCTGGGGAAGAGAATATACTAGTTAGTCTTATCTCTGTTTTTGCATAGAGACTTATTTGAACCTATGACCTTAGATCCCAACGGTAAGTGAGTTTACCGTTAGCCAAATCGGCCCTCCAATAGAAAATGAAACCTGCTGTTAGGTAGGGTTTCCAATAGAAAATTTGATTTGAGGTTTCTATGAAAATGAAAAGAAATTGCTTTGAGGTATCTATTAAAAAAAAGGAGGAATTGATTTGAGCTCATAGAAAGAAGGCAGCAATAAAACCGTAAAAATAGAAACCTGCTGTTAGGTAGGGTTTTCAAAGCGTTGGGTATGAAACCCCGATACAAGCCAACAACTCCCTCTCGTGCCATGATACCTGCGTCAATGAAATTATTTACTTGACATAAGCACAAATTACTGAATTAATTACACTTGAACCAACCAGATGATTATGAAGTACGCCAGAAGAGTTTTACACCAAACATACACATAAATTAGGCTTACATATACTAAATTCTTCGAAAATAGTATTTTTGATAACTTGATACTCTGACTTATCTCATCTACTTGATGAAAACTAAAATAAAAATAAAAATAAAGTATTCAAATATTCATTCACTTCAACGCCCCCAACTTAAATACCATGTACCAACGACTAAAACCTTTTGAGTTTTAGAAAGCGAATTTAAACAAGAAAGCTAGATTTTTTTTACATTTTACACAGTTGCACTTATGAATTCTGCAGTTCAATAACTACCAGGGTTCATATACAAGCATGTCTACCAAGGAGTAACTATAATTAGCTGATGCTAAAAGTAAAAGGGTACAAGCTAACCTGAAAGGGCATCTAAAACAGTCTTATAAGGTGTGCCCTTCAACTGCATCTGCCTTCTTACAGTGTCCAGAGGATAACATGTAATTGTGGCAAGAGATGCAGAAAGCACAGCTGTGATAAGAGATGTTTCAGTTCTCGTCTGATACTTTTCTGGCAAAGACTTCTTTAATCTATTACCAGAGAAAAATCAGGATGTTACAGAATCAGTATTCAAGTATATTCTCCTTTAAATTGTCAAAATAGTATAAGACGTCTATGACTTACAAGTCAAAAACACAAAAGTTCACTGCAATATAAGGAGCAATTCCAATCAAAGAAGGCCCAAGGCCGTGATAGAATGATGCCAAGCCTTCCTCCCTTAGCATGCCCAAGGCGACCTAAAAATGTGTAACATTTTTCACCCAACAAACTAAGATCTTGCAAACAAAAACACATGCCAATCATACCTGTGACATGGTTCGATAACCTGGATCAACTGCTAATCGTAATCTCAGAACATCTAATGGATAGGTGACCTGTATGGATCATACCAGATTAAACACATGCAAGAAGGAAAAATCAACTTTAATCAAAGCACTTAATTTGATCAACAACTCTAATTAGTCCCATAATATAATCAAAGCTTAGTGATCCATGAGTATTTATTTTGGCTCTGTAAATGATCTTCTTAAAAAGAAACTTCAATGACTCAAGTGACAAAAGTTTACAAACTGTACACATGTTGATCCTATTTCTTAGTATAATTGAGGAAAAAGTTCCAGCTAAGTTTGAAAATTTTCTGATAAAATGTTTAAGGGAAAATGTCTCTAATGATTTATTCTCAAGCATGAAGTGCTATTTATACAAGTGGGTTCCTAAATGCTATGAACCACTCTCTAGAATATTCTTACTCTACTAACACTCTCTAGAACAATCATAGAACATAATAGCACACTCTAGAAACTATTACAATGTACATTCTTCAACACTCCCCCTCAAGCTGGAGAGTGGATATCATCCATTCCCAGCTTGGACACTATATTCCGAAATTGTTCACTAGGCAACCCTTTTGTGAGAACATCTGCCAATGGATCTCCTGATGGTACAAATGGAGTGCAAATCAGACCGCTTTCCAACTTTTCCTTGATAAAGTGTCTATCAATCTCAACATGTTTTGTTCGATCATGATGAACTGGATTATGGGCAATATTGATAGCTGACTTATTGTCGCAGTATAGCCTCATTGGACCTTCCCAGTGAATTCTTAAATCTGATAGAATGATCTTTATCCATAACAATTCACAAATCCCGAGAGCCATTGCTCTAAACTCAGCTTCAGTACTAGATCTTGAGACCACAGTTTGCTTCTTACTTCTCCATGTAATAAGATTTGAGCCAAGAAAAGTGCAGTATCCAGCTGTAGATCTTCTGTTATCAAGATCACCTCCATGATCAGCATCAGTATATGCTTCAATTGTTAGTTTTCTCCCCCTTCTAAATAAAATTCCTTTCCCTGGAGTACCTTTTAAGTAGTGAAGTATTCGATGGGCAGCTTGTAAGTGTGATGTTTTAGGACAATGCATAAATTGACTCACTACACTCACTGCATATGCAATATCAGGTCTTGTGTGAGCCAAATAAATCAACTTTCCAACAAGCCTTTGATAGGATCCTTTGTCAACTGGAGGATCTTTAGGTGGTGTACAAGACTTCTTCTTTCTCCACTTTGGAGACCTTCTACCTGCTTCACACAGTCTGTGATTTTGTTCTATAGGTGTATCCACAGGTTTGCATCCCAGTTTTCCCGTTTCAGCTAAGAGGTCAAGAATATATTTTTGTTGAGAAATGAAGATGCCCTGTTTGGAATGAGCAACTTCAATACCCAAAAAATATTTAAGTCTTCCTAAATCCTTAATGGCAAATTCTCTCATCAACTGTGTTCGAAGAGAATTAATTCCAGCTATGTCATTTCCTGTGACAATGATATCATCAACATAAACAAGTAAAATTGTCACTCCCCCTGAAGATGAATGTCTAATAAACAAAGTGTGATCACCTTGGCTTTGTCTATATCCCATGCGAACCATAGATTTTGTAAATCTCCCAAACCAAGCCCTTGGTGATTGCTTTAAGCCATACAGTGCTTTCTTGAGTCTGCACACTGTACCAGGAGCAACCTGAGAATAGAAGCCAGGTGGGACTTCCATATAGATTTCTTCCTTCAAGTCTCCATGCAGGAATGCATTTTTTACATCAAACTGCAACATATCCCAACCTTGATTGGCAGCCAAGGCCAATAAAATTCGAAAGGTATTCATTTTTGCAACAGGAGCAAATGTCTCCTCATAATCAACTCCATAAGTTTGAGTATACCCTTTAGCAACTAATCTTGCTTTATAACGTTCTAAGCTGCCATCGGAATTGTATTTGGGTGTGAAGACCCATTTACATCCAACAAGCTTCTTTCCTTTGGGTAATTGAACAAGATCCCATGTTTTGTTGTTCTCCAAAGCTTCCATTTCAACTTTCATTGCTTTGACCCAATTATCATCTGTCATTGCCTCATTTAAGGTTTTTGGTATTGGAATGGACTGGAGATTAGTGAGAAAAGCTTTGTGGTTGGAAGACAACTTGTCATATGAAAGAAATGAAGATAGAGGATATAAAGGGCGCTTACTACAACTTCGAACTCCCTTTCTTAAGGCAATAGGTAAATCAGAATCATCAGTAGAAACAAGAGAGTCCCCATGTATAAAAGAAGGAGATGAAGGTACCTCTGTATTTTCAGGAGCAATTTCAAGTTCTTCATTGATACCTGGTTCAGATGATTGAACTTGCTCCGATTGGGACTTCTTTTTCCTTCTACTGTAACGCAGCGGTGAATGAGTAGAGTCAAGTGCTTGTGGAACCTCTACAGATGGGTTAGAATGAGATTCTTGTGAAACCTCTACAGATGGATTAAGATGGGATTGTAGTCTTGAATCCTCTTGAAATTTAGTATCTAAAAGATCATTAGAAAAATGTTCATTTTCTTGATCATTATTAACATAACTACCAAAGTAGGACTCAGACTCAGAAAACGTCACATCAGCTGACACAAAGAACTTCTTTGAAGGAGGATGATAACATTTGTATCCTTTTTGAGTAGAGGAATATCCCACAAACACACACTTGAGAGCTCTAGGGTCAAGTTTGGTCCTTTGATGAGAATGTACATGCACAAAAGCAACACACCCAAAAATCCTAGGAATAAGACCATTTGATGCATTAAAATTAGGATAAAAATGAGTGAGAACCTCTATAGGACTCTTTGAACCAAGAACTTGAGTTGGGAGTCGATTAATGAGATGTGTAGCTGTTAGAACAGCTTCACCCCAAAAATGTCTAGGCACATTTGTTTGAAACAACAATGCTCTTGTGACTACAAGAAGGTGACTATTTTTCCTTTCGGCTACTCCATTTTGTTGAGGAGTATTGACACAAGATGACTCATGTAAAATCCCTTGTTTTTCAAAAAATGTGGATAAAGATTGGTTGAAAAAATCTTTAGCATTATCAGAACGAAATCTTTTTATTTGAACTCCAAATTGTGTTTGAATCATATTGTGAAAACGCGGGAAAACAGAGCTCACATCAGATTTTTGTTTCAACAAATAAATCCAAGTGACACGAGTGCAATCATCGATAAATGACACAAACCATCGAAATCCAGAGATGTTAGAAATGTTAGATGGACCCCAAATGTCACTGTGAATTAGCTCAAAAGGAACAAAAGTTCTTGTATTACTTATAGGATATGAGGAACGTTTATGTTTTGCAAATTCACAGATGTCACAATGTAAAGACTCGATGGACACATTCTTAAATAAAGAAGGAAAAACAACTTTCAAAACATTAAAAGAAGGATGTCCAAGACGACGATGTTGAAGCCAAATTTCTTCTTTATTTGCCAAGACACTTTTAGTTTGAAATGAGGAAGATGATAGACTCTTAACTCTACCACATTCACCATGCTCTTCAAAGAAGTAAAGTCCGTCCTTTTCCTTAGCAAGTCCAATCATCTGCTTCGTTTCTTGCTCCTGAAGAATACAAGAGTTTGAAGAGAAAATGACAAAGACATTAGAGTCAGTAGCAAGTTTTTGAACAGAGATGAGACTAGTGCAAAGTTTAGGAACATGGAGGACATTTCTCAAAACAAGGGTAGAGTTAATAGAAACATCTCCTTGACCTGCAACGGTCATTATTGATCCATCGGCTACAATTATTTTCCTATTACTAGGACATGGATTATAAGAGACAAAGTGTTTAGAAGAATTAGTCATGTGATCAGTGGCTCCTGAATCAATGATCCAAGAGTGGAGGAAATCCTTATTTGAGGCATTAAGAGCAGATGAAAATAGGACAGATGAAGTTTGAAATGAAATACCTGAGAACCCCAAAGCACAGGTACCTGTGGTAGAAGGAGAATCCTTCTCAAGTGTTGCTATCAAGGATTTTAGCCTCTCTAACTCCCCCTTAAGATCATTCTGACTAAGCTTCTCTTCACTTCCTGAAGCAATATTAGCTTGAGGCTTCTTTCTAGAAGGCTTTCCATGCAGCTTCCAACACCTCTCTTTAGTATGACGTGGCTTGTTACAATAGGTACACCATAATTCCTTGCTCGAGCCCTGTGAATCACCTTGTTTGTCAACAGCACGGTTAGTAACAGGCTTTGATATAAGTGCAGAACTCTCAACTTGCGGTGGTTCCATCATAACACTCCTCCGTCCTTCTTCTGCTAAGATAATAGCAATAGTCTCATTAAGAGACGGCAGGTCATCTTTTCCAAGAATTTGTGACCTCACTTGGTCAAATTTTGGATCTAAACCTGCAAGATACTCATAAACACGTTCTTGCTCCATAAAGCGTTTTAGAATAGCAACATCTTCACTGCATTTCATTTTTATTGATCTGTAATGATCCAGCTCCAGCCATAAACTTTTCATAGCTGTAGAATATTCAGTAACAGACTTACTCCCTTGTTTGAAGCCAGAGATTCTGGTTTTTATCTCATAAATTTGAGCTGCATCTCTTACTCTTGAGTAAGTTTGATGAACAGCATCCCAAACCTCCTTAGCTGTGGATAGGAATAAGCATGTTTGACTGATTTCAGACTCCATAGAATTCCATAACCAAGACATCACCAGAGAATCTTCTTCATCCCAAGCATCAAAGGTTGGATCTCCAGGCTTAGGACCTGTTCCAAGTAGGTGACTAAGCTTCCCTCGACCCTTCAAAAAAGTGCGAACAAATTGAGACCAGCTTAAGAAATTAGTTCCATTCAGTTTATAAGCTGTAGGAACATTTGGCAAGTCTCCATGGGTAATGGCACCAACGGTTGAGGAAGATCCAGCACCATTTTTCACCTCAGACATGGTTTAAAGGGAAGGAGAGGTGATTCTGAGCAAGAGGAGAAGAAACCGCGGTGAATGGCGGCGAAAAAAACGGTTTTCCGGCAGGCGGCGCGTGAATTCCGGCCTGCGGCGCGTGAACTCCGGCGACGGCGCGTGGACTCCGGCGACGGCGCGTGGACTCCGGCGGAGGCGCGTGTGGGCGCGTGGAACTCCGGCTTCCTTCGCGGTTGGAGGTTCTGGCCGATCTGAGGACGGCGGTGACAATGGTGCGGCGCGTGTCGGTGTTTATGGCTCGGAAGACAGCGAACAGGCTAGGGCAGAGCTGTTTTCTCTCTCTAAACCTCTCTTTCTCTCTCTGAAGATGATCAGAAACGAATGAAGCTAAGTATAGAGCAACCTGGCTCTGATACCATGATAAAATGTTTAAGGGAAAATGACTCTGATGATTTATTCTCAAGCATGAAGTGCTATTTATACAAGTGGGTTCCTAAATGCTATGAACCACTCTCTAGAATATTCTTACTTTACTAACACTCTCTAGAACAATCATAGAACATAATAGCACACTCTAGAAACTATTACAATGTACATTCTTCAACATTTTCATTAGTTTCTAGCTGTACAAGCAATATTTCACAAAGCATTCTGTATTCATGCTTTCAAATAAAAATTTAATAGTGGAAAAACCAAAGCACTTTGGAGGACTAAGGCAGAGGTTTATTCATAAAATTTGGAAGAATAAGATACTAATGTACAAAGGCTGATTGATTTACAAAGGAATTGCTACTAGAAAGTATAAAACCTCTATAAAAGTATAAGGCTGTAATATAAGTAATGATATAATGCCAGAAAATTCCAACGAATTATACAAGCAACGACTTGAAATACTTACAAAAGTAGATGTCATGCCAGCACAAGCACCTGCTGCAAGTCTTCCAAATACAGATAGTTCACCATCCTTCCCCCTGAACAATTTCTGACCCAAAATTAAAACTTTAGACTCCATAGTGAAATGGTATTATAAAGTTTTCAAAACTAAAAAGACAATTAGGGGACAACCTTATAAATTTCATATGCAAAAAGCTGGACAGCACTATAAGGTATCACCCGAATAACCTGGAACATCCAAAAGGAAAAACAAGTAATATGACTATCAATATTTATAGGAGAAATATAGACTGAAGAATCAATATGGACTCCAAATATTCAATACCTGGGGGAGATTCCCCTTCCAGTAACCCCTAATGCCATCTTCTTTTCCTATAACTGTTACAGCCTGTAAATCATGTCGAGGTAAACTAAAATAAAATAAAGTTTCGGGCCAAAGGAGCCCACAGTGAGTAAGATGGGAAATAGACAAGAGACAAAATAGCATATTTTAGATTCTCTAGACAGAATCATATATAAAATTTTAACCATAAAGCAATCTGATACATCAATTTTTTTGAAGAAAATAATTTATTACCTCAATAAAGTTAATTGCCTTTTTAGCACCTTCTTGCCCAGCTCGCACTCCATGAGTCTGAAATAGATTACATCATTCAAAAACAGCAACAAGGCACGCAATAAACACCACAGTAAAGCAAAATTAATTGTCACCAGCACAGAAAAGCACTAAAGAAATAAATAAATAAATAGCAAACGTACAAACATACAAAACATCCAGCATCATACCCATAAGTTGTTGGAAATTAAAGAATAAAAGAATGACGAGAGAAAATGAGAGGGGGTAGCCACGTAAATAATACTGGCTACAATTTATTAATAACAATGAGCCTATTTATAGGCATTTACAAATGAACTAGTCAAATAACAACTTCCTAAAAACATGACGAGAAAATCGCAACGGACAGATTGTCCTAATTATTTAATAAAAACAAATATGCTAAACAATAAAACAATTGACTAAGTTAGTGTTGAATTATTCTTCCAACACTCCCCCATAATTCAAGACTGACTTTCAAAACAAGACTTCATCATTCTTCCTGTAATCAGCATCTGTGAAATCTCTTCCTTCAAAATCAGCATCTGTGAACTCGCCTTTTGCGTTCTTCATGTTCTTCAGAAAAATCAACACTTGTGTGCTCTTCATGATCTTCTCAAAAATCACTATTCACCAAGTAGTTCTTCATCTTCTAAAACAATTCTTTTCACACACTTAAAAGAAATTGTCCCATAAAGGATTTGCTCATTAAGAGCCAAGAAGAGTAAACAACAAATTGTCACTCTCCAACGAAAAAGCAAAACATTTGTTTGCTCTATCACCAAAAGAAGTTGTGCTCACTCCAACAAAAATAGAGCAAATAAATGCTCATACACCAAAAAGAGCAAAGAAAAACGATTTCTTTAACTCAAAAAATGTTTCACACAACACTGTGAAACCAACAAATATTCTCTGCGGCTTGTACTCTTTTCCGAGTCTCAGAGGCCGATCTGCATGACTTGTACTCCTTTTTGAGTCTCAGAGGTCTGCAACACCCTCAATATTCTCCACGGCTTGTACTCTTTAAGAGTCTCAGAGGCCTGCAACACCCTCAATATTTTCTCTCATCACCCACAGGATCTTTCAACCTGAAGCTCGGATACCATGTTGGAAATTAAAGAATAAAAGAATGACGAGAGAAAATGAGAGGGGTAGCCACGTAAATAATACTGGCTACAATTTATTAATAACAATGAGCCTATTTATAGGCATTTACAAATGAACTAGTCAAATAACAACTTCCTAAAAACATGACGAGAAAATCGCAACAGACAGATTGTCCTAATTATTTAATAAAAACAAATATGCTAAACAATAAAACAATTGACTAAGTTAGTGTTGAATTATTCTTCCAACATAAGTCTTGCATTAAAAAAGCAGAAATCCTTCCAACCATGATAGGGACATAAAAGACAAATCCAACAGCGAAGCACACAGAACCATAGAGGAGAGCAAATGGAAAGGAAAAGCAACAGTGCCTGCATAATCTAATTTCCCAAACCCTAATAAACTTGACTATAAAATTACCTGCATGAGGATTTTAATACGGTCGAGGGGAGCGGTGACGGTTTTGGCGGCGGCGCCGGCGACGGCGCCGGCGAGGAAGAGAGCGGCGTCTTTGGGAATGAGAGCGACAATAGCGAGAGGATGCTTGAGGAGCTGAGAAGGAGAAGGAAAGAAATCCTTGTTGTTATTGTTGTTGTTGAATTTGCGTTGTGCGACGGAAATGGCGGCGAATTTACAGGAATTGCCACTGTGAGAAAAAGAGAGGGAAATGGCGTTGGCGGCAGAAATGTGGAGGGAGGGGATTTTGAGGTAGGATATGGTCACGGCTGTTTCCTCCGCCATGGCCAAAGGGATAAGGGTGAGAGAGAGAGAGAGAGATACAGAGAGAGATGAAGAAGGAAGAGAAGGCAGGGAGGTTTTATTAGCTGTCTAGGGACTAGGGAGGGAGGGGGGAGAAGAAAAGTATGTGGGACCCACTTTTTCCATGCCATGTCAGCATTGCATGATGGGGTAATATTTGTGTGTGCATGAGTCATGCTAATCTTCTTCTGTATCGTTCCAATTTTATCGGATGTCCCCAAAGGGATATGATGGGGTAATATTTGATCGAATATAAAGGCTACTCAAAATAGGTTAGGGGTTGGGCAAGGGGTTGGCGAATGGCGTGCTGGTTGAAAAAGGAAAGCAAGGAACTCAGCACTGCCACTTCTTGCGTTCGAACCATGGGAAGTTTCGTTCACCGAGGTGACCCCAGATTAGTCTATACTCAAAGGGTGTGGGATACAGGGGGTCTCTAAGGAAAAAAAAACAGGTTACTCAAATGTACATGTGGCGGCCAACATGCTCGCATGGCAATAGAAGTAACATTGTTAATTGGTAATAAAGGACATTGGTAAAAATGAAATCTTTTTTTGTTCATTGCAAAAAGTGATACTCCCTTTGATCCTATATATAAGACCTACTCCCTCCGTTCCTAAATATAAGATCACTCTTGGGAAGTGGATAAGTTATTAAATATAAGATCACTTTCTACTTTGTCTCAATGTTGGTCCAAATTACCCTATACTTCTTAGCTCCCTCACTTCTCTCTCAAATCTCTATTTGTCTTTTAAATTTAAGTGAGGGGTACTTTGGGAAGATCATGTAATCCTAATTCATTGGAAAGTCTTCCTTAATCTCTCCAAATTAGCCAAAGTGATCTTATATTTAGGAACGGAGGTAGTATTTACCTAATTTGATCAGATTAAGTATGTTGGTTAAGTTAGTTAAAATATCATGATATTACCAATATACCCTAATCATCTACCATTACTTTCACTCTTTCTCTCTTATTGCCTAATATTGAGGAGCATTGAGAAGAATAATTTGGGGAAATTTGGTAAGAAGTAGAAATAGATCTTATATTTAGGACCAAATTTATCTCCTCAAATAAGTCTTATATTTAGAACTGGAGAGAGTATCATTTATGGTTTGTTAGCCAAATTAATACTTTGTTAATTGTTTGTTGGTCAAAATGAATATTAACTCACTTTTATATTTGGAAACAAATTCACCTCCCTAAAAAGCTCATATATTTAAGAAACAAGTGGTAATATAGGTCAATATTGTGGGTTAACCCAAATCCAATTTTAGGGCCCTTATTAAAATGGTTTTTTTGAGCATGTACCAATTAAAACCCGAGTCCTATGGGCTAACTCGTCAAGCCCATGAGCAAACCCAAACCCATTTTCCACATGACTCTATTTCTTTTAAAAAAAATGATGTCGTATTTTCACTAAATATAAATATTACCAATGATAATTGAAATCGAGAGGTCATCAACAAAACAAAAATAACATCACAAAGTAATTGAAAAAAAATAAAACACTATCACTGACAACGTATGCAATGATGTTACAGCAACAATGAAAACATTGACATCACCGATGAAAATAGAAATGGTGACATCACTAACAAGGATAGAACAACACTCACCAACAACGGCAGAAACTACGAAGTTACTAACAATGACGAAAACAATGGTCACCAACAACAATAGAAACTAGGAATCTACTAACAATGAGAGAAACAATGATGTCACAGACGATAGAAACTACGAAGCTACTAGCAATGAGAGAAACAACGATGTCACTGACGACAAAAACTACGAAGTTACTAACAATGAGAGAAACAACGATGTCACTGACGACAGAAACTACGAAGCTACTAACAATGAGAGAAACAATGATGTCACTGAAGACAGAAACTACGAAACTACTAACAATGAGAGAAACAATGATGTCACTGACGACAGAAACTACGAAGCTACTAACACTGAGAGAAACAACGATGTCACTGACGACAGAAACTACGAAGCTACTAACAGTGAGAGAAACAACGATGTCAGTGACGATAGAAACTACGAAGCTACTAACAGTGATAGAAACAACAATGTCAGTGACGACAGAAACTATGAAGCTACTAACAGTGATAGAAACAACGATGTCAGTGATGACAGAAACTAAGAAGCTACTAACAATGAGAGAAACAACGATGTCAATAACGACAGAAACTACGAAGCTACTAACAATGATAGAAAAAGTAACGTCATCAAGACCACGAACACAACTTTTGTGCAAACCAGCATTTTAATCTGTTTACTATCATTTTAACCACTTTATTCTGTTTGACTTTAATACGTGAATAATGAGAGCAAATAATTTGGGTTCTAACTACCTGCTTTGGGATGGCAAAAAAAAAACTACTTTTATGCATTTGTAACTGTCAGTATGTCAGTGTCCATGTTCTCATCTCTAACTAACGAGCAACAAAAAGAGATGTGTATGTGACAAGTGACAAACTAACATGCTCACCAAACTCAAGAGAATCTTGCTAATATCAAATTGTCAAAAGAAAGGAAAAAAAGTTATAATTCAATATTCAACAGACACGGAACATCTTTTTTATTCTGAGAATTATTACAGGGCATGAGCTTCACATCTCAAAACTTATCCCAAGTCATTATTTTTTCTAGAACGATGAAACATACAATTGAACCTTCCCTCCTTAAACCAATAGAACACTCATGGGCTGCTTTTACTATATATATATCCATAGATCTTACAAATACAAAAACGAAAATCTCAGACTCAATAGCACTTGGAGAGGTATATGATTATATACAAGGTCTGCATTCAACTTTACTGTGAAGTTAATGCAAACTCCTTCAGATTTCCATTTGGAGTTGACAAATCCATCGAATTTGTTTGAAGTTAGTAGGGGATGCTATCCTCCTTCAGGAAAGGACCCAAATAAGTCATGAACTGCAATGAAACTTGCTCCCTTGTTTATTCCAGAGTTCATGTGTGGGAGCCAAGTGTAGTGATTATGTTTGCATGCGCTTCACAACAAAACTAAGCTATTTGAGCTGATTCAGTTGTGGGCTTAAGGATCGTGTTTGGAACACCAGCATGGTCTGGGAAAAGGAAAAAATCAAACGTTAGATATGATTGACATATTTAGGATGCAAAAGAGCCATTTGGATACTTGACAGATGCATGTTTGACTAGTTTTTAACAAGATAATTTGCCATCATTTTACTATGAATAATTTGACCCTACTATGACTTGTGTTTAATTGCTAGTCATTAACTATAGTCCACCTTAGTGTTTATATTGTCGAATTTGACCTACTAAATAGAACATGATTTTGAATATCTATGAAACCCCAAAATTAAATAGCATGCAACACTTACTGAATGGTGTTCTTTGTACAAAAAAGGATGCTCCAATAATAATGTAGCAGAACAGGACAACAAGGCCTTTCATGTAGTGAGAAGTCCCATCCTACGAAATATATCGTGGAAACATTTCTTTCATCCGCAGATTGAATAAAGAAATGAAATCAACATATGTACAATATAGGGATTTTCTTTAATCTTCCCAGATCAAACTTTGGCGAGTGAAACTATACCTGTAAAGCGAAGCATGGGATTAAAATCGCCAAAGCAAGAGAACCGGTCTCAAGTAGATTGAAGTCAAGGTCCATTTTGATACCCATCATCCAAGCAATAACCACACATAGGGGAACCTGCATTGTAAATGTAAGTTCTTGAAGTGAGATTTCATTGATTCAAAAACTAAAGCTAAATTTAAGCAGACATTTTATTATATAGGTGCATTCTTACCACAAACATGGAAATCTGAACTGCAGAACCTAAAGCAACACCCAATGAGATGTCCTGCGTTCATCCAACAAATTGGTCAATTTCAAGGAAGTTACATATCTGAAACTGCACTATTCACAAATTGTGAACTGTGTGACTTGTTATATGGGGTTCCATGCACAAACCCTAATGTGTAATGAGTACAATGACAATAACGACAATAAAAACAAAGGTTTATTTTACAAGGTGAGGTCAGCTACATGGATCATGCGATGTCATTATCATTGATCCGTGATCATAAGATTCGACAAAGTTTTATGTTGGCAGTCAGGGCCTAACACAACCTTTCTCCTTTACCCGAGCTTGAAACCAGCTCTAAACATAGGCAGAGTTCTAATGTCTAATGAGTAATTTCATAAAATTATCAAAGTCCTCACTAGCTTGTTCTTCAGGGCAAATATGATTGCTCCTGCATGCTCAGTTGCATTGCCAACTATTGGCAACAAGATGATGCTAAGGAAGCTGACAGACAAGCTAAATGAATCTGAAGCACCCTGCCAAGATCAAGAACAATGTTAGTTACCGTGAAGTATCATTTTATGACTATCAATATGAAGTTCATAGATATTTCCATATCATGTCAGGTGACAATGAACTGCTACTTGTCAGATATGGAGGTGCTTGATCAGGAATTCAAGGAATGAACTTGGTTACCTCAATTGTGTCCACCACAAACTGAGACAAGATGGCAATTAGTGCAGTCAATCCAGCAAGCCAAGCAACCCCACTCCAAAATCCTATCACGGCTGTTTCTGTAACATTATCATTATCATCTTCTTCCTGATCAAAGATTGATGGTATTGAGTATTCATCAAATGGACACAAACACAATCAAGTTCATGATTTCATAAGTTAAGATGCTTACATCCTCGGCTTCAAATAACTGGCGATGGGTCCAAAGTTGAAAGACAAGGTAAGATAAATACGCGATCAGCATCACAATACTTGCAGCTCTGGAAAACTGGAGAGATGAGTCTATACTGGGAGTGGCTGAGGTACCAGAATATCTTAATAGTAGAGGCAGCAAGTGGCACAAAAATGCCAGAAGTAGCATAAGTGAGTTCACATCCGCCTGTTTCTGCAAGTTCATAAAGAAAAATTAAGTATTCAACACATGATATTAGTCATCATTTCCTAAGGAGGAGGGAAAAACAAGATATACCATACACAATCGATTTTAAATGAGCCTTCAGAGCCTTACCCTATCAAATTTTTGTTCTACTCTAGTGTATGCTAGTCCACCACAGAAGAGAGAGGTTCCAAGAACTAAAAGAAGGTTTGAAAGGACTGAACCCAAGAGAGAATACTTAAGCACATCTATTTTATTATTTCTGAGAGCAAATATTGCTATTATGAGTTCTGTGACATTGCCAAATGTTGCATTTAAGAGTCCTCCAACTGTAAAACAGATAACAGCCAGCATCAGTTCAACACCATTAAGTGTTCTAATATCATAAATTATTTGTATTGCAATTCGCAATTACAAATGTGATTTGACAATCTCCAAGGGTCACAAATATCACACAGTCGCAATGTTGTGACCAAAAACCAAAGAAGCAGTACAGCTTGATATCAATTTACATTCCAAAATTTAAAGCACGAGTGATAAAATTTCTAGTATAAATTATTTAGGCAATGCCTAAGCTCAGCTGAAATTAGATAGTAGACACTTCTCAACTTTCAGAATACACATCCATTTCCTACAACAATTGTGTCTTTAGACAGAGTTCACACTTTTCTTTTTATTAGTTTTGATGAAAACAAACAATTTTTTTCTGGCATTATCAATTCAAATCTGTATTTGACCCATACTGTTGCATTTAGTTTAACCTGGCGTATTTAGGACCCAGAAAAATTTTCAAATGTAGAGAGAGTTTATAGTAAGATAAAAATGAAAATACAAAATGGTTATGTTTTGAGAATAGATGAGGAATGAGTGTAATCTTCCAATAATTCTGAGTAGTCCTGAGTAATTTACTAAAACTACTAGAACTGATACCCTTAGATGGTTGTGTCTTTATTCATGTCAAAGAGAAGATTTATGAAGTTAGAGGGCTCATACCTGTTGGACCCGTGTGATAAGCAATTTGTCTGCAATGTTTGAATCAACATTCACCAAGGGAGAGAGTAAAACCAAAATAAGAATTTGCTCAAGAAAGAAAAAGAATCTGAATGAAAAAAAAAATGCAAGAACTTCATCAGAATTGCTTACTCTGTCAAGAAGCTGACTCTTTCAGCTAGTGGAGTAAGTCCAAGTAAGCTCAAAGCAAAAACCCAAGGCTGCTTGCAACAGAACACAAAAACATCAAACGTTTCAATCAATTTTCTAAGATATCCAAAATTTGAAAGTACAGTACTTTTCATAATTGCCATTTCTTCCACCCAATCCAATCTCAGCTATAATACTCAACACCCATAAACATCAAACTAAAATTATACATAGCCAATCTCACAAACCAATAAACTAAATAAAAGATGTCACTACACATACCCAAATTCCCAGATATTAAAACTTACCCAATTCCCAAATTTTGAAACTTTTCAAGAATTCCCCCAGTTGATTCATCATGCAGAATCAGTTACAAACACCCATATGACACTCAAGACCAGTAACATCAAACTGACCATTTTGCATAACTAACTCTTACAAAGCAACAGACTTCAGCAAAGTTTTCACAACAAATACCCCAAAGTTCAAAACTTTTCAAGAATTTTCCAAGCTAATTCATCACACGCACTCATTTTCATTTCCTTATATCATACTCCCTTCGTTCCTAAATATAAGATCCCTTTCAAATTTCAATTTGTTCCTAAATATAAACAATTTCGTAATTTTTCTCAACTTTTTTCCAAATAAACCTTAATAATATTTATCTATAATAAACAAGCAAGACTGAGAGAGTGAGAATCAAGGTATATGGTTAGGGTAGATTAGTAATATCAGGTGCTAATAACTAACTTAACTACCATCCTTAATATAATCAAATTAGGGAAAATGATCTTATATCTAGGAAAGGAGGGAGTATTTCTCTACTGCAAACAACAAAACAAGCATTCTACACAACTAACACTCAAAACCAATAAGCTTCAGCAAAGATGTCACCACACATAACACATACCCAATTCCCAAATTTCAAAACTTTCCAATAATATTCCAAAATAACTGATCACACACACAGTTTCTTATTCTTATATCACTACCCTCTACTGAAAAAACAACAAAACAAGCAAAACACATCACTTACTCGACCGAACCTGCAGAATTCAGCAACAAAGGCAAAGGGGATGGCAAGAAAGAGAATGGACAGCTTAGTGCCAAGAACAACTTCCTGGAAATTGATAAGCAAATTCCTGAGCAAACACCATTGAACCTTGGAAACAAGAGCAAGTTCAGACTTTTTGCGCAGGGAAGAAGAAGACATGTTATGGGCAGTCCTTGCATGACCATGTCTCATCGTTATTTCCCTGGTCAAAGTCACACCCTTTGTTGTGTGACCATTCTCTAAGATCATCACTTCTTGTTGAACAACAGTATTCATGGTATCTCAGTTTCTGAGGTGGGAAGATGATGAACATGTATTGTTTGTTGTGGGGTGAAACATGTATAGCAACGTTAGTGATGATTCATCAATAAAGTTGAAATGATCATATTATGATATAGGCATATTTGTTTTTTTTTTTTTGTTAGGAAGTATATATAGGCATATTTCATGGAAATAGGCAAATGATTATGACAAAAAAAAAACGGAAAATTAATTTGTAGTCCAGGACTTAATAGTAGAAAAATCTCATTAATTCCACATATTAAAGTAGGGTCCCTAGGGACTTTACTTTAATATACTTCAAATACAGAAAGACTAGATTATCTCTTCTTCCCTGCCCATAAACTTGTTATACGTGCGCATGACCTTGTCATTCCTACTCATGACCTCGTCAATGTTTGCCCATTAACTTGTCACAGGGTGGTTCATGACCTTGTTAGAATTGTCAATGATTTTGTTATACGTGTGCATGATCTCGTCATCCTTGCCCATCTTGTCACTGGGAGGGGCAATCTGATCTTTTTGTGTTTGAAATATATTAAAGTAGGGTCTCTAGGGACCCTACTTTAATATGTGAAGTTTATAGGACTTTTCTACTATTAAATCACTTGTGAGGGAGTATAAATTAATTTTCCCAAAAAAAAAATAGGCAAATGGGATAATTTTTTAAAAAGAAAATTCCTTATTGATTAAAATAAAAAAGGACGCATGTTCCTCGAAGTTTCGCTTGGGGGTAATCCTGTGGGATTAGTTGTAAACAAACGTGATTACCATTTAATTACATTGACCCCTTTAATTAATCAAGGGCTTTATATATAAAGCAACGTGAACATCACCCTTTAATTTTGTATACTCTTCTTATTCCATTGTTTATTGTACAGTGTACTCCAAAAGAACAAAAAAACAAATACAAGAGATTAGTTAGTTGGCTTTTTTTAGAGATTGAATAAGTTAAATAAGAGACTTAATTATAATTTATGTAGTATATTATTAGATTATATATTACTTTTATAGGCATAAGCAAAGTTCTCGAACTGGTGAGTTTAAACAAACTCGTAAAAAGAAAGAAAATGAAATCGGATCCAAAATTCGAATTGTAAACTCGTAATAGTTTTTTTTTTTTGATAAAAAAACTCGTAATAGTTTACATTTGTCATAAATGTGTGTTTCCACTATATAATTAAATAAAAATACAAAGCAAAACAATAGTTTGACTTGTATATATTTAAATAAAGATAGTTGATGCTAAATGTATTAACATTCATACTTTATTATTCTTAATAAAGAAACTTCTATGCAATTTAATATAAATCAATGAATATAGTTAAATAAAAATAGTTAAAATAAAGTTTAGAGCAAATAAACATTATGTTCTCTAAGGTAGAAATGTAAAAACGGTCAATTTGGCATGTAAACACATGTGCTTCTGTCAAGATACATCCAACACTATGTAATTTTTGATATGTCATAGTTACTTTTGCCCCATAGTGTTGACTTGTTGGATGCACCTTAATGACAATTACACGAGTATTTTTATAAATTTACCCATTTTTATATTTTAGAAATGGACGAGGTAACTTGATAGCGTTACTTTCATTTAATAATAGTAATCTTTGTCAGGATAAATCTTTGATTGTGACCTTGGAAATACTCTTAGAGTCTTAGTCATTAGCAGAGATAGCCAAATAGGAAAGACAGACCGCACATGAGAGAAATTAATACGCCATTACATGAAGAATAAGATAGTTTGTGCACAAGGAAAGTTTAGTTGCGTGGGGAAGATGATTTACACCATTTTTGCATATTGGGAGGATGGATTGCGCACAAGATAGAGCGAATATGAATTGCAAACAAAAGAAGTTACACAGGAAAGATTGTGTTGCATAAATTGTACTTTTCACATAAAAATGGTGGATTGCTGACAAGGAAAGTGAAATTGCACAAAAGTAAGATGGATTGCACATGTAAGAAGTCAAGTTTTACAAAGGGAACATGGTTTGCCCCTAACGTAATTTGTTCATCAAGGACTGATTAATTTTCATTTGTAGAAGATGGATTTTTTTACCATAAATATAGAAGATGGATTGCACTCATAAGAAGTTAAGTTTTACAAAGGGAGCATAGTTCACACACCAAGCATAATTTGCTCATAAAGCAATAATTTAATTCGATCATATAGAAGATGGATTGCACATAAAAAAGTGATGGACTAACACAAGAAGTTTAGTTGCACAAAGGTAATGTGTTTTAATGGGCATTATAGACATTCCATATATTTATCAATTTCTCCTACAGGATTTTCAACGTTTCACATAGTTAAAGACGGTTCTCCCATTTGACAAAAAAAACACAATTCACCCAAATAAAATTTTAATTGATTATTTTCGTCTTCTTATTCTTATTAGTGATCTCCACCAACCACATCATCAAATGAAGAAGGGAGGTAATTTTATCTCTGGTTTCGTTCGAATGTTATTATTAACTTTATTTCGAAATATTTTAGTAAAAAGTTATATGGACTTTTAAATTAACATCATATAAAGTGCTTCTTAGTGGGGACGGATAGAGTATATTACTATATTAAGTTAGTTGAAGATAGTAAGTGTATTGTGTTTCTTTAACACTTTAACTCCACAATCTTTTACACTCAAGAAAAACATGGCTTTGATATAAGTTAGGGATAAATTCTTTCAATACATAATACTACCTCTGGTCCTAAATATAAGACCTAATTGACTTTTTTTGGAGAGATTAAGGTTGCGAAATAGGCTATTAAATCATAACATATTTGATATATTTTTAGATTATACATTAGTTTATAGGTAAAATAAACTAATCTAAGGGAAAAAATTAGGTGAATCAATTTATAATTAACTTATTTTGCTTTTTTATTGGATTTTTTAAAAAAGTCAATTAAGTCTTATATTTAGGACCGGAGGGAGTAGCTTTTTTCACAAAGTACATTACTCTTTTTTTACCAACATAAAATCCATGTATTTAAAAAAACACAAAAGTATATTCCATTAAGCTACTTCAATTCTCTCCCAAACAAATTTTCAAAAAACCAATTGAAACCCACTATAAATAAAATTAAATTAAATTAAGATAATATCAATAAGGTAGACAAGTCATTTTCTTTGCCTCACATGGTTTTAACATTTCATAGATTAGACTTCGAACGAATAAAAAAAAAAGACGACTTAGCCTAAGGGGGCGTAGTCCAGCTGGTAAGAAAGGGGAAGGTAAGACACTACGTACCCACCAAGTCATGAGTTCGAACTCTTGGGAAGTCGTTACCTCCAAAATGGGGAATCCCGGCGGCAATAACTTCGGATTATAGTCGGTTCCCCGAAGGGGGGCCGGACACCGAAGGCTCTAAGCAAAAAAAAAGACGACTTACTGACGGGAAAAGAGAAGACTTGCTCAATTGCATATGACAAAAGGAAAAAAAACTGAGAACAAGACTAGTAGATAGTAAGGAAAAAATAAAAAGCAGACTCACAGGATGAGAACATGGATCCATGTTTTAGAATCTATATTGAAATCTTGATGGTAGGTTGGTTGCTTTTAAAAATCTAATTAATTGTTTACCAACAAAACTTGATTAAATATCACACCCTAATTCCTAATCATTGACCAAATAATTTAGTACTCATTCATCCATTCTTTAATATATAAGACATAGTTTATTTATTTTAAAGAAAATCGTAAGAAATTTTAATAAATTATTTAAAAATTGATTCAACTAGATTTTGTTATACCAATTGTGTAATTAATTTGACTTATAAACTAATATATAATTTCCTTGATATTCCTAATAAAAGGAATTAACTATGTCCTTTTATATTAAGGATCAACATAAATATTATGTTCTTGATGAACTTCGGGTTTGTTTCTCTAGACTTCAAAGAGCCTGTAATAAAGGACACTAACAAAAATGTCTGCATGATGATGTTATCAAAGATGGTTTTAAATTTTCATATAGATAATTTGTAATTGTTAATATTTATACTCAACTAGTTAATACAATTGCTCAACTACTTATAATCTCTAAATATAGGATTTTTAAAATTAAGAAGGTATAATATAATTTTTTTTTTTACTTTCCCTAGTTTTTATTGTTTTCTAACCATACAAAAAGGATAGTAATAACCTCATTTGAACTAAGTCAAATTTATTCCTTCAAAAAGGTTTCATAAGCGAAATCTATGCTCTTGGAGGACGTCATGGATTTCATTAGATATGTTGCGTATTTAATAATTATTTTAATTTTATTCAAATTATTATTTTATGTGGTATATATATAAATCATTAGTCGTTCGTTGGTAATATTGGGCGTCTCACGAAAACTTGTATGAGATGTTATATTATATTATGTTCTATTTACAATTACTCACATTATTAACGAATTTAAAATTGAATAGGTTTATACCTATATCTGCTTTCTGATTTTATGAATGTATTCGTTCTAGAATGACTATATTTATTATGTCAACCCAATAATATAATTATGAATTTAATTATTGTCGTTGAAAAAAATAAGTCGACGTCCCGAATTATTGAAAGATGCTGCGTGCCAGGGAAAATTAAGAAAATAAAAAGGAAAGTCAATGAGATGCTGGGTGCTCAATCTCATCATGCTAGATCTGATCTATTGTAATTTTTAGGTTTAATGATAAGTGTTTGTAAAGATTTATGCTATCCAGTTCATAGAATATAGACGATAGTAGAATACATTCTCATCCAAAACAATACCAACATAACTGGTTTCATCATCAAAGTTACTAAACCTACGAGTTTAAGTAATTAAAGATGTAGAAAAAATGTAAAATCGGATTGTAGAAATTTGTAAGTTCATGATTTTTTTACTGAATTTTAAGGTCAGTGCAAATTAAAGTGACCCGTAAAATTAAAATGTTTTGGCTAGATAAAGCGGTAAAGTTGGAGATTAAAATGTGAGTTTGACAACAATACTTATAATCACCCTATCATTTAATAGTCAAATTGCCTATAATTTATGGACATCCTTATAAAACTAAATTAGTTGCTTATATGTTGCTTTTGACTGAACACTTTTCTAAATCAATGTAAAACAATTGTTGGTTTTCAATGATTATTGTATTATAGTTTTTTCTTATATCTGCCTTATTTTTTTATGCTGCCTTATTCAATGCGATGGGAGAGAGCGAACATATAGTAATATGGTATTGAAGTTAAGTGTTTAATTTCTAAGGGCAATACTGGAAATCACTTTAATTCTAGGACAACTTTATTCTTTTAAACTAAGTATATATTGTTATGTGAAAATTGTTTGATCACAATTTTAGCTGCCAGAACAAAAATCTAGAGAAGCAAGTGATACATTAGATGTGTATACTCTCAACAAATTTAAATACATTAATTGAAAAAAATAATTATTTATTTTTCAAAAGCTTACCCTTTTTGGACTAACCATTTAAAAAATTATTTAGACAAACTTAATTATTCCCTCTTTGGATCACAATATATAATAGGGTAAGGGACCTAATCTGCCCCCGAAGTAACCACCAAGGAGCGCTGAGCACCCTGAACTAACAACAGGCCCGTATCTGCACTCCAAGTAACCAAGGTGTTTAAAAACTACCCCGGTTTGACGGTCAATAACGTTTGACCGTTAGTATGCATATGTGGACGCCACGTGGAGACCTGTTTTGCCACCCGGCGCCTTGTCATCGCCACGTAGGATAAGTTAATGTGGGTCCCACATTAAATAAAAAAAAAATTCTCCCTCCCTCTTCACCTCCCACCCACCGCCCCCCCCCCCACCGGGGTAGTTTTTAAACACCTTGGTTACTTGGAGTGCAGATACGGGCCTGTTGTTAGTTCAGGGTGCTCAGCGCTCCTTGGTGGTTACTTCGGGGGTAGATTAGGTCCCTTACCCTATATAATATTACTCCGGACATGGGATTGATGAAGCTCCATTATTAGATATTTGGTGTATTTATTTGTTTTGATGTTTTATGTTCTGGTCTTACTATTGGTCAGGTTGTTTTCTAGCTTTTGTGATTCGTTGGTTTTGGTCATTTGGTGTGAGGCAATTTTATAATGAACGAAAGTTGATGTGTAGCAGTGTTGGCATAGCAAATTATTAGTGTTATATCAAGTGCGAAAAATGAGTTCTATCGTACTAGCTAGTATTGCATTTCCTTACGTGTGCAGTGTGCTTCTCCAATGTCGAGTATGCACGTATGTTTTTCAACATGTAAATACCTTGTCTTACATACAAGGGCAAATGTGCAAAAATATGACTAAATTTTACCTTAAGTTGCATTTCTATGATTAAAGTTTTGCAAGGAGCAAAAATACCACAAAACTTGGGATCGAGGTGCAAAACTATGATTTCCGTCAATTATGACGGTGTTGACTGTTAGTCTTCGACTTGTAGGATGTTAAGTGTGTAATAATGACTATATGACATGCTGAATAGACTCTTTATTGGTGTTATGTGGAATAAGGGGTAAATGTATTTAAAGTAAATGTACTTTGAGTGCAAATATGGGCCTATTGTTGGAATAAAATAATCATATTTTTTGCATTATTTTAAATACATTTACCCCTTATTCTACATAACATCAATAAAGAGTCTATTCAGCATGCCGCATGGTCATTATTGCACACTCAGCATCCTACAAGTCGAAGACTAACGGTCCACACTGTCATAGTTGACGGAAATCATAGTTTTGCACCTCGATCCCAAGTTTAGTGGTATTTTTGCTCCTTGCGAAACTTTAGTTATAGAAATGCAACTTAGGGTAAAGTTTAGTCATATTTTTGCACATTTGCCCTACATACAAACCTCTTTCCATTAATTAAAATATGTAAACATACTCCGCTATACAATTATCTTTCCTAATGTGCATATACTTTTTACAATTATTTTTTATAACAAAATAAGTTTAGGTGAGTTGGGTCCTGGGGCTCACCAGGGCTAGGGCAGGCCTTCGAGCTCGAAGAGCGCTTGCAGAGATATTTACAGATCGCCCACCAACAAGGTCCTTATTACAAAAAAAACCTTTAACGGATTGATCACATATATGTCATGTATCATTACAAAAAAAAAGCTGATAATTGCTGACGGAATTCACTGATGAAATTTTGGCGATAATTTCAATTTTCCGGCAGACTTTAAACCGATTAACAATGAAAATGAATTTTCTAATAAAAATTTATTCCATCGCTAATTAATTTAATTAGCAATGAAAATTTGGTTCTATTGAAAATTACGGATGGAATTTTGACATTTAGAATTTACTACGTTTAGCGTTGCAAATGGCTGAAATCTGAATATAGTTCCAAATATCACATACTCCGTCAATATCAAAATGTAAAACGTTCCAAAGAAATTTTTGTGTTTTAATTAATGTGTTAAAAGAAGTATATTGGTAATAACTGATTGGTATGGCAAGGGTTAAAATTAAAAGAAAATTGAGATTTTAACTACATCAGTACTATTCTCTAACATGTGTGCATTAGGTAGATCAGAAAAGGATTTTTTATTATTTATAATACAGAAAATAGTTGTATATGCAATTTTTAGGCATATATATTACTTCTCTAACATGTGATATATCTAGGCATATGTAATTTTCATTATTTCGAATGATTTTGTAGTATGGAAGTATGGAACTATGAGATAAATATGTGATATGATTCTGCTTCACAAACTACAAATTAAAAGTGATATGTGAGGATTTTTTTTGTTTGCCGTTATATGTGAGGATTAAAGTGTGCCCTAAATTAGTTTGTTAAGATGGGGGATAGGATTACAATGCTTGACTCATAAATTATGACATATTAATTTGTCATTATTTGTTTACTTTATAGGTGAAGCAGCGAAGCTCTGCTTCTATATGCTCACGCAAATACACACACATATGTATATAATTAGGTAACATTTCTAATAACTATAATTTGTTCTCTCCCATGACTTCCACTCACTACCTCTCATAACGTTCTCGAGCCCACTTTTAAGATTATTATTTAATCTAAACTAATCATTGAAGAGGGTCATATCACTAATTTATTGACTGATGAAGAATTAATTAAACTAACTATTTGTCTCAAATGTGCATGAACTTTTTACAGCTTATTCTCTTTATTAAACACGTGCAATATAGGCAATCGATAAGGATATTCCATGGGGGAGAATAAAATTTAGAAAATAAAATGAATTGGGTTTGCAGTCTTATGTTTAGGTTCAAAATGAATCCATTGTTGAGTTATTATATTTAAACGGAAGGGAGTATAAATTGAATTGTGGCAATTACATTATTCAATTGAAGGTTAAAGCTCGATGAATCGGATTGACCGGCTGCTTAAGATATTCTCAAATTTGACATGTCCAAATCGAGAGCAATAATTAATTAATTTTTATATCGGTATTAAACAAAACATGACACTGTTATGAAAAAATAAAACATGACCCTAATAAAATACTACCAATAAATCTGAATCAAACAAAAAATGAATAGAAAGAAGATCAAGTTGGTGAAGAGTCAATTCTTCTGGAAAATAGCAGGTAGGTGCATGCCAACCAAACAAGTTTTGATTTTTTATTCTGTCACATATGCATGTCTCAAGATCATGATTGAGGGAGTTCTATAATTTACTTCGGGGAAGTTTCAATCACATGAATGCAGAGAGTAAGAAAAGCTATTGTGTGGTGGTTCTCATCCTCATGTCTTTTATGTTGATATTTGTGATGATAAGAGTGATAAGCATCATGGCATTCTAAAACTGATGAAGGTGTGAGCACCTTCAGTTCTATAATTTACCTCACAGCTCATCACACCTTCATTCAGTATCCATTATATATCCATTATAGTTGTGATTTAATTAAATGATGCATTGTTTGAATATAGTTCTACTAATCTGAGATTTACTTGTTTTAGTTTGGAAAATATTGAAGTTAAATTTATTGTATGGCTGTGTTGAGTTTTCTAATTTCGTGGCTAAATATCATATTTTTTATACATTGTCGTTTAAGTGCAAATATATACATGCATGAAACTTTAGGATGCATGAACTATGTTTGATTATATAGAAGAATTTAACATTATATATATAAGAAATTTGATATAATTCAGCCTTTTCAAAATACTGAGTGTTTTTAAAAAAATTACAAAAATTAGTAAGCAAACAGTATATCCATTATATATCACAATTGCTTACCTCACAGCTCACACCTTCACTGTTATTAGTTGAAGGGGAAAAGAAATCTTAAATTCACGAAGTAATTTATTAATAATAAATGTCTACAAAATCCATTTTCCCTTCTCAAACTTGATCCATCTCACACGCATACACTCATAAGTTTTCTTTAGTTTTTTTTATGAGGGGAGAGAGGGGAAGGAGGTGGGTATTTTTCGAATTTCAAATTTCAAAATATTTAATAGGATAAGATAATTTTAGAAGGAATGAATTCAAAATTTTGATAAGAAGTGGAGGGAAAATTTAGAGGATCTCATTTTAAGTTGATCGTAAAGATAAAATACCTTGCGTCTAAAAGTTAAAATACCCCTCCGATCTCCTCTTAAACCAATCACAATCTATAGTTAATCGCAAAGATTGTTTTTTTTTACATATACATTGTCTTTTTAATGATATTTCAAGGAAAATAAATGATCAATAATGTTCATGAGAAGTTGGATACTTAAAAAAAAAAGTTGGTTAATAATCATATACTTTCTTGTTAGTCAATTGATTATATATACTACATCTATCAGTTCTATGTTAGTCTGAAGGGGAAATTCTTAAATTTACCCTTTTCTTGCGAGAGTGCAAATTCTTAAATTCACACCGTAACTTCAACAAATGTCCATCTTACTCCCTTTTCAAACTTAATCAACCTCACACACATACTTGGTCAAAAAAAAACCTCACACACATATACACATAAGTTTTTTTATTGGTTATGTTTTTATTACTTGATGCTATATATATATAAAACACCATGCAATTCGCACGCACATTGTTTTTTATTGAATATTAAGAAGAAATTAAATGGTCAATTTTGTTTGCCCAACATGAATAGGAGTTTCTAGTTTTCAAATTGAAATAAAAGCATAGCGTTCCACAAGATGATTATGATAGTGATGAGGATAATCAGATAATGTATTGATGCGTTTGGTTTGGCCAACCATTTCAATTGTATCATTACATCACAAAGGGATTAGGTTCATTCGTATAATATCATTTTTTAAAAAAATTAGCGTAGCCATGTATATTCTGGCTAATCACATGCTTTCCTTATAACTAGTCTATCTTTTAATGACAGCTGGTAGAAAATTAATTTTCTACCAGCTGTCCCGTGTATTTATATATAAAAGAGATATAACAATAATTGCAATATTCACAAACTTTTGTGAGAAAGCAAACAAAAATGGTTGATGTTGTTAAAGAGAAACTCATGTTGTTAAAGAGAAACTCAGGTGTCAATAAGTTGCTAAAGGACGACGCCGAATCTAACAATATATATTGTTTTATAAATGGTGTCCATACCGAAATATTTAAACACAACATGAAGTTGTTGACTTGGCATTAGAATTGCATGGTTGTTCATATAATTTGAATAAATTATGTACAAAGGGAAATATATATAGGTGTTGCAATAAAATTTTACATTTAATTATTCACGATTCAATCAAAATATCATAAGGGGATGGTATGAATTTCATTGTTGATGTGAGAAGTGAGGGCATTTTGGAAGAATAATCTAAAAGTTATCGGAGGGTTTTTCTCATAGTTTTTATAAAGGATATATTAAATAATTGAGTATTTTGTCAATATTCAATAATAAAAAAATATGGAGAAATTCGAGGATGATATAATTACTAATGTTTTATAAGAGTAAAATACATTACCTCACCTCTATTTTACATTTTTACCTTTATTATTCATACCTCTCCTCTATTTTAAAAACCTATTTACATAAACAACTCCCTTCAAATTAAAATATATGTTTCACAAACGTTTCTGAGTTGTATTATTGTCAAGTCATTTTGGACTTTTTTTCCCTTTCCTACCATAGAGTGTAAATTAAACAGTTTGCATCTCTACACCAACAAATGCAATTCTTAGAATTCAAATATGAACTACACTCTACCGGGGTAAGGTCATACCATATGAACACCTTATATTTTTGGCCGACTAAAAATACATTCATATAACATCATAAGTTCATAAAATAACTAAAGAAGCAAATCTAAAGAAACAAAATACACCGTAAAAATCTACCAAAAAAAATACACCATAAAAAGAAAAATGCTTTTGACAGAAAATAGGGATCACAAAAGATTAGCCAGCATCAAACAAAACATCATCCTGATCCCTTTCCAAAATTATTCGTAACACCCAATTATTCGGGTAAATCCCCTCTAAAAACCATTAATAAATTCAATCAGCTGTTAATATAAATTCACTTCTTTTATGGCTCTAGACAACATGATTATTCCTAATTAATTCTCTTGAGACGAAAGGAACCAACACCATGTTGGTTATGCTAGTTTTCTTTAATTTGTCAAGTGCATTTGTCTTTAACAAGTCCACATATAATTCATATATTAGCTTTCTTTATTTTAAAACCAAACAAAAAGTAATTACTGTCTGCCTTATCAATTTCCTTCGTGGACAGTGGATCCATCGATATTAATACAATGGACTTTGAGATGGATTTAGTTGTATCATGGACCCAACACATTATTGACCCAAATTTGAAACCCAACAATTAAACATGACATTATTGAGCATTTTGCTCCTAGAAAGATAGTTTTGGTCTACTGATCCTGGACAAAAGATTCAAAGGCTAGACACTGACTGATAATGTAATAAACAAGAATTCAAATTAAATGGCATATAAATTATATAACATGGAAGAAAATAGAGATTTATCTCCCAATTTTCTCAATCAAAAATAGAAGAAAAACATATTGAAGTACAAAACGGCTTCCCTTCAAAAGCTATACCCTCACTTCCTAAATATTTAAGTATTGACCTAATTTGGAAACATTAACCATAATAATTCAGCTAATTGATATGTCATATTTTTATGAAGATATCTCAACTATCTTTTTAATTTCATTCTTTCTCCCTCATTTGATTATCCTTGATGGAATGCATATATTTTTTTCTACCACCAATGGAACACGTATATTTGGAAAATGATGACAAAATTAGAAATATAGTATTTTATATTCATACTAAAAATTGATTCCTTATATCGATTGACAAAATTAGAAATATGCTTTATATTCATACTAAGATTGATGCCTTATATCGATTTTGTAATACACAATTAATTAAAAAACGTTGTCATACCTACTCATTAATAAGTAATAAGTAATGTGCTAATTATCTTTATAGCAAATTGAACTGCTATCAGTTATTAGTAACGTCAGCCACTCACCATACACCACTCACCTTACAAGGGAGATTCTTCTTTCACAAGGTACAACTTCCAACATTCTCAAAGCAAAACATCTTAACCCCAAACCTCCCTTGATTCTAGACAGCCTGTTATACAACAAACACAAATTTCCCATAATACCCCCAACCCACCCCCACTTTCCTTCCCCTCTCAGCTACGCCTCCCCAAGGGCAAAACCGTAATCCCACACCCCTCCATCAAACTCATCGTTTATTCAAACCTCCTCTGCAAAACACTGAACAAACAAACAACAAAGATCCCCAAAATCCCCAAACCCTAAAAAATCTCCACCCTCAAATTCTCTCCCAAACCTCCAAAATCTCTTCAATTCAACTCAATTCGACTCGATTCCACCGTTTTCGAATCGAGAATTTTCATTCGCCATGGGCGATTTTAACCTAGCGCTAGTGATCGTAGCGATTGTTGTGTGTATTATAGTGTTTTTGTTCAATGTGTACTTACTTGTGAATTACCAGCATCCTGATGACGCTAATCAGGCGTATTTCCCTAAATTCGTCGTCGTTTTGGGCTTATCCATCGCTGCGATTTCGATTCTCATGTTGCCTGCTGACGTGGCGAATCGGCAGGCTTGTCGCCACGCGATTTACAATGGCGCGTGTCATTTAACGCTGCCTATGAAGGATCTGTGGCTCGCTGTTTATATTGCTGATGCTGTTCTTGTTTTCTTTGTTATTCCTTTCGCTATGTTTTACTATGAAGGAGACCAGGATAAGTAAGCTTTTTTTAATTTTTTTTTAATTTTTTGTTTTTTTTTGTGTTATTGTGCATGATTGTGTGTAAAGTGGCATAATGTGTTTTAGTGTTTGGATAATGTTTAATTAGGGAATGGATGTTTTTGTTGATGATCGGATAACATAGAATAATCTAGTGGATTGCACAATTTCACAGAACATTGTACATTTGTTAGCTAGGGCTTTTATTTAATATAGGTATAAGTAAGTTTTATTTTATTTTTATTTTTGTTTTTTTTGGATAATGTGCCTGTTTATGTGTAGCTGGTGAATGGTTTTTGGTGACAGAATTGAAGAGTGGAAAATTAGAGGAATGGGTGTTATTGTTGATGATCAGATAACATAGAATAATCTAGTGGATTGTACAATTGCATATGTTATATATTAGCTAGGGCTCCTATTTTTATGTAGGGAGTAATCAGTAATTATTATGATTGTTAGATGTTTTAATGGTTTTTTTTTGTGTTAATGTGCATGTTTGATGTTCTAATGGTTTTTGTTGTGGTTGTGTAATGTGAGTGCAGGAGTGTTGGCAAAAGGATTAGGAGTGCGTTGTTGTGGATGGTGACGACTGCTATTGTGTGTGCTTTGGT
This sequence comes from Mimosa pudica, assembly GCA_029929735.1. Lineage (NCBI taxonomy): Eukaryota > Viridiplantae > Streptophyta > Magnoliopsida > Fabales > Fabaceae > Mimosa > Mimosa pudica. Next base: position 1,736,078 of record JAKELP010000045.1, read on the forward strand.
GCTTGGTATCTTATATGGTGAGCTCTTGTTTATATTATTTTTTCTGTGTTGTTTCATCCCTTCCTTAGTGTTGCTATGTTAGTGATTGAATGCATTTGAACTGGTAATGGAAATTGTTATGAGGCATTCTTAACTTAAGTACAATGTGTGTGCTTTCTAGGGAAGGTTTAAGCTTTAGTATTTGAAGTATAAAAATTTTTGAGTGGATTTTTTTTTTTTGTAGGAAATAGGGGTTGGATGTATGATGGATAAAATTTAAATTAGTGTTGCGATGAGTGATTTATGTTGCGTATTTTGGGATCTGTAATTCAATATTTCAGGTTGGCATAGCTGATTAGTTGGAATGAGTTTTCAGCAGCACATTCATAAGAAGATTAAGGAACATTTGACATAACTTGGGATTGGAAAATCTAATCTAAATTTTTACTATTTGAAAATATATTTTGAGAAGTTCCTGGTAAAAGGTGTTTAGTTTTGCTCCAAACTGAGAGCTGTTTCAAAACTTAGGTTTTCTCAGTTACAAAAACAGTTGTGGGTAGATTTTAGAAACAATGCCTTATGAAAGAACAAAGAATGGGCAACTTTTCCTGTAAAGAATTTCTTAGAGGAACACTTGGTTGGTCACACTTGATTTTTTATTCAACTTGTATATCTGACTGTGGCTTAATCAGCTGAGCGATATATTATTATATTAAGTTGATGAGCATGTTATTGGATCAATTTATCTTTGAAACACTTGTATTGCTTTATATAGTGATTAATTTTACCTGTGTTTTTCTTGATTTTTTATTCAACTTTTTTATCTGACTGCGGCTTAATGAGCGGAGTGATATATTATTATATTAAGTTGATGAGCATGTTGTTGGATCAATTTTTCTTTGAAACACTTGTATTGCTTTATATAGTGATTAATTTTACCTGTGTTTTCTTGAGAGATAGGATCATTATTTGTCCTCCACTACGTTTTATCTGAGAGAATTCTAAGTTATTAGTAAATTTGAATTATAACACTATATTTTAAAAATCCATTTTGTATCGACCTCAAATTTAACCTCTATCTGATGTTTTTATCCTCTGACTGATATATATTAGGGCTGGTTGGGAAGGTGGACTTTACTGTTAGGCATCTATCTTCATCAACAGAATCATTTCCCAGCTCTTGGAACTTCAACAGTGGTCAACCATGCATAGGAAATGATGGTCGTCATCAGGTCTTGATTTTATATAGCTCATCATATTGCTAACTTCTGTTGCTTCAGGAGCATCTATTTGGCTTTCTCATTCAGCTTCTTTCACATTGTCTTGTAACCAGTGTTCTGCCTACTCTGCTAACGCATCATCAGAGAAAACATGGACCATGCGTACTACTTTCCCAGAATATGTCGTGGCACTTGCTACTATTGTTGGATCTGTGCTCTTTGCTGTAAGATCATTCTCCTTGAAGTTTACTACTTGAAAGTTTGAATTCCTGCACCATTCAGCCAGCTTTCAGGCGCAACAGAACAAATTTCCCCTTCTTTTTTACAATTGTGCATGAAAGATAATTCTTTCTTTTGGGTGTTAATTAATTAAGTTTGTGAGTGAAGAATGTGCTTTCTTCTTCTATGTTTGATCCCTTGTGGGCAAAGCTTACCGTAGTTGGCCATTTCTGTAAAATAAATATTAAGCTTTATTTTAATAGGAACTAAATGCAGCTTTTCACCTAGGACCATTTATGATATTTGTCCTCAATTTATGAATCATTAACCATTAATTTGTATTTTCACCATTCAATCCAGATATTTGGTGGCGTTGGTATTGCTTGTCTTCCTTTGGGGCTTATATTCTCATTTATCCGGCGTCCAAAAGCTGTTATTACTCGCTCTCAGTATATCAAGGTGATGTGTATTTTTATAGGAGAGAACTCCTGCTTTGGTTTATTGCACAGGCTTTTCTTTTTATCCAATATCCCCACGCTTTGTATTTAGCACTTGTTTGGTTGGTTATATTAGGAAGCTACTGAACTGGGTAAAAAAGCAAAGGAATTGAAGAAGGCAGCTGAGGCGCTTCATCAGGAAGAAAGAGGTGGTTCAAAGGGTAGAAAGTTTCGTAAGAATGTAAAATCAGTAGAAAAGGTAACAAATATTGGTGATTTTATTATATTTACTATTATCTAATGCATCTTCCGTGTAACCAGTCTTGTTATTATATCTTGCAGTCATACTGATAACACAAGCTTTGTTTACCATTAATTGATAATTGATGCACTAATTTAGTGTGTGGTGTGAATTTGGTTATGTTGCTTTGCACCACAAATGCCGTTGTTTCTAGTTTGTTCTGTTATGATTGTTATCTTGCTTAATCTACCAGGAGCTGTTTCAATTAGAGGAAGATGTCAAGCTTCTTGAAGAGATGTATCCTCAAGGAGAAAAGGTAGCCAATGAACGTTATAGTTTTGAGTTATATGCAAGAATTGTATTGCTTTCACCTACTTATTCTCTGCTTAAATGCAGGCTGAGACAGCATGGGCACTGACAGTTCTTGGGTATCTTGCAAAACTTGTGTTGGGAATTTTAGGGTAAGCTATTGCAAGCTCACATAAATTTTATAAAATATCTAGGACATTATTTGTATACTTTGAATCTCTTCAAAAAATGTCAATTGTAACAGAAATTAAGGTGTAATACTGATGGAGACCTCATAATTCACCGTTCCCAAAGGACATGCCTTTGCAGACCTACTCCCTGTTACTTTTTGATGAATTTCTATTTACAAGGGAATTGCTTGAGATTTTCGTAAACTTCTTCTGATATAGTCTAATGATGATGGCATTGATATGCTCTGTAAGACCTGCTTGATACTGGATGATACATCTGTGGCGCATATACATGGTTATGAAAAGTTGCTTCTTTTTGTCATTGGCCTGTCTATAAAATCTCTCTCTCTTTGCTATATGTTTTTTTTTTTTCATTCTCTCTTTTCTTCGCTCCTTGTGTTGAACTGTGGTTTACATGTGGTTGTGATCGATAGAAATTAGCATACCTTAAAATAGCAATATATTTAGAGAAAAATTTTGTTTTTCTATTCAGAACAGTTTTATTTGTTTAAAGATGCTAGTGATTATGATGTATATTATGTCTGTTATCAGTGTTAAATGAACTGCAATTGGGATAGTTTTCTTTTCATTTTCAACATTTGTTGATGACTTAGGAATGGGGTTATATATATATATATATATATATATATATATATACAAACAGTTTTTTGGGTGGGGTGTTAATATTAAGGAGGGAGGTTTATGGTGCATCTCATCCGTTTGTTTTTTTTGTGCATTTGCATCGTTTTAAATTTAGATTCATGCGAATATATCTTGCTCATAATTGTTGTCTTTTCTCCTTAATCTCAATTGTTTATGGTTGCAACTCATGTTTATATTATGACCTTACTAACATCTAGAAATTGTAACAGGTTGATTGTCTCAGTGGCATGGGTTGCACATATCATCATATATCTTTTAATCAGTCCCCCTCTTTCTCCTTTCCTGAATGAAGTTTTCATCAAGTTGGATAGCATTTGGGGTTTGTTAATTCCCTATGCTTTGCTTTTTTGGCCCTTTACCCATCAGTAAATTTCAATTACAGATATGGTATATTTTTTAGTTGTCTTTTAGTTATTGTAACTAATTGTTCATGTTCTCCTTCATTTCAGGTCTTCTTGGTACTGCTGCATTTGCGTTTTTCTGCTTCTACCTCCTACTTGCTGTGATTGCTGGTGCCATGATGCTTGGGCTGAGACTAGTTTTTATTACAATTCATCCCATGAAGTAATTGACTTGCACTGCCATTCTTTTCTTCCTTTGTTGTTACTGAGTATTCCTCCCATTATTTGTAACTGCTCATGATTTGATTTTTATTTTCTTTTTGGCAGGTGGGGAGCCACCCTGATGAATTCTTTTCTGTTTAATGTCGGACTCATCCTTCTATGCTCTATTAGGTCAGCATTGCTAGAACCTCAAATCTGTGTCAAATTGTTTTGGTTACACAATAGGGAAATATAGGTCTAATTGATTGCAAATTCAAAGTGGTCAATACGTCATGTTTTTTTCATACAGATAGTCGATACTTCTAGCCTCTGAATTTTTCAGATGGGAATTTTTAGAATGTGAATGGGCATAGGAATTTGTTTCGGTCCTTGGCTGCGTACTAGTATTATGCTTTCACTGAGAGCTTTGGTTATGCTGTCATATAATTGTCAGGCTGTGGTTGTATTGCTAAGGATTCTATGGTTTTACTTTTTCAGTGTTATCCAGTTTTGCTCTACAGCATTTGCTTACTATGCTCAAGCAACTGCAGCACAGGAAATATTCGGTCACACATTGCAGTCTCTTCGTGGAATTAAATATTTATACAAGTGAGTTAGACTGGATTTCTCTTCAATTTCCAATCCCCTATAGGGCAAAAAAGGGGGAAAATCAAAGAAACTTTCCATTCTGGGTTAGCCTGTAAATTTAGACCCCGATGCAAAGGTTCTGTCCCAACATTTAATTATCTGCCGATGTTCAATTATCTTTATAATTTTTCTGGTCAAAGTAGTTCTTTACCATTCTTAACCAATTAGCATCATTTTTCTCTTTACTGTGGATATTGACTCATCGATAATTTCCTCACAGGTACAACGTTTTCCAGATTGCTTTTGTTGTACTGGCTGGATTGACATTTGTATATTATGCTGCTTTTGTAAGCCCTCTTTCTTTCCTCTTTACTGGTTTTTTTTTAATTGCCTGTCATTGTTGCTGTTAATGAGGAGTTAACTAATCAATTGTTTGTCACCCATAATTAATTCAGGGATGGCGAAGAAAAAAGCCTAGCCGCAGGTTCCAATTGTCTTCATGAGTTATGGTTAACTATACAGGAAGTGTCTTTTGAGTGGGCTACTGGACGTTTTCTTGTCCTTGCAATCTCATTTGGAGTGATTTTTCCTATATCGGATGTGTTTTTGACCTCTGGTTTTGTTTGTTGTTGAGATCTCACGAGAGGCCAAAACAGTCATCCATCTGTAAAATTATTTTATGGTACAGATCAATTAGATCGATGTTGATTCCTGCCAGTGCTGCCACTAATTGTTACATCTTTTAATTTTATCACGTCCGTGTATCTATAATTCCTTTGTTTGATTTCTGCAGCACTTTTTTTTCTTTTTCTTGTCACTGAGAATACAATTGAAGCTAGCATGTGAATGAGTTAAAATGGGTTTCCCTAAACACTTTGATGTAGTGCAGACCCTTTTGCTAAATAGGAAGTTGTGTATGAGCCTGTGTCTATTTCTTTCACTTGTACCTTTTTATTTACAGTTGAAAGCCTTCACCTATATTTTATTTTAGACATTTTATTCAAGTCAAGTTCTATTTTTTTTTTTTAATTTTACATGAGATTTGAAAATTTAATAAAACCCAAAATTAAAAAATCCCTACTATTTATCCATTTTTTTTAGGAAAATATCTTTGAAATTTCAAAAAAAGAACATGCCACCCAAAACCTATAAAAACCCTCAATCACTCACTAGCTCACTCACTGTATTCCATTTGCTCTCATTCTCTCATATTCGTACTTCCTTCCTCCACAATGAAAACGTCAAGCCTCCAAGTTCCCCTCATTTACTTTGACGGTGATACCACAGTTGACGACGTCATACTGTGTGAGGTTCCTCCTTCTCTTTCTGAGAACGTGAAGTTTCAGAAGTAAAAGTCAGACTTTGATGGTATCAATTTCATTAAGTTTGCTGACGAGGGGTTTAGGAAAGTTGACGCTGAGGACGAGCAGAGGAGGTTTTTGAGGAATATGGAAAGTGGAATTCCTTTTGAGAATAGGAATGATGATAATAATGATCATATTGAGAGGCTGATTTTGAGGATTATGTATTTAATTGGAACTGATGATGATGTTGGTGGTGATCATGATGATGATGATGGTGCTGATGATGAACCATCATCATCATCATCATCATCATGATAATGATGAGTGTGAGAATAGGAATGATGATGATGATGGCGGCGAATTGGAGTGTGAGCTGTGTGGTTTTATTGCTTCATATTGGAATGCTGCATGTTATCATGATTTCGGCTTCCCTTTTGATCCAAAAGATTTCATCTTCTTTTAGAGGGCCCAATGGCCTGGCCGTTAAGAACTTGGGTTAACATATAAGGATGATGCTATTTTAGGATTGTTTTGGGAGTAATTAATTAATTCATTGATACCTTACATAGGATAGGTTATAATATCGCTTGGGGGGGTGTTGTTTCATGTTTCATGAGTTTTTGAGTTGATGTCATGGGCTGTTTTCTTTCCCATTCAGTTGTAATTTTGTTTCATGTGATTTCAATGATAAAGAGGTTTATTTATTTGTATTTTTGTAATCTTTTTTTTCTCTTCAATTATGGCTTTGTGAGTTTGCCTTTTTTTCCCCTTTTCGTCTACGACCATTTCCTTCCTTTTTCTTGTGTGCCACGATTTAGACCTTAGTTGGAAAGTGTTGGTAAGGGAGAATCAAAATCCTTATGGGATTCTAGTTTGTATTAAATATAAAATCTATGTGATAGTGTCTATTATATAAATAATATCTGTTCATAGAAAAATGCTAGTTATATCTTTAAAAAATATCTATCACTCCCTCTCTATTGAATATATTATTTTATCGACGATTAAGGTATCTAATGATGCGCTTCCCTAAGCATACAGGTCGTCAAATGTAGTGTAATAAAGATTTGTCCTTCCACGAAGGATTGTTGTCTAAAAAAGTGTGATTAACACTAATTATATCATTAATAACATTAAGTAACAACAATAGAGTTAAAGAAATGGATTTAGTTCTAAACATTAGACCTTTAACTATATTTATTTGAATAGGTCATATCACTAATTAATTGACTGATGAAGAATTAACTAAACTAACTATAGTTATTTGTATAAAATTGTATGAACTTTTTACAGCTTATTCTCTTTATACATGTGCCTTAAATTTATTTCAATGAAAATCATGTTAATATATGCAATCGATAAGGATATTACGAGGAGAAGATAAAATCTAGAAAATAAAATGAATTGGATTTGAGGTCTTACTTTTAGGCTTAAAATCAATCTCTACTATTTATCCATGTTTTTAAGAAAATATCTAGGATTTAAAAAAAAATTAATGTTTTTATATAGAGAAGGAGAGTATTTTTCGATAAATTTAATTGGTAAAGAAAAATATTCACGTATATCCAAATTATAAGCCGCCGATCCAAAGTTAATCAACGATTCTAATTAGCTTAGAAGACATTCACACGGATCCAAATCATGAGCCGTCAAATCCAATTTTATCGACGGCTAGATTTTACTTGAGATTTGAAAATTTAATAAAACCCAAAATTAAAAAATCTCTACTATTTATCCATTTTTTTAGGAAAATATCTTTGATTTTTCAGAAAAAAAAAACATGTCACTCAAAACATATAAAAGCCCTCAATCATTCACTAGCTCACTCACTCTATTCCATTCGCTCTCATTCTCTCATATCCGTACTTCCTTCCTCCACTTTGAAAAGGAAATGTCAATCTTCCATGTTCCCTTCATCTACTATGACGGCAACACCACATTTCACATCGGCGATCTCACCGTTGACTCCTCCACGACTTTCAAGAACTTCTAGTCCTATGTGGCCCGCGAAATCGGCCTCTTTCCTCACCAAATATCCATCTACCTCGGAAACACCGAAAGAGACCGCAAAATTCACGTCACACCTAGGACAGATTTCACGGAGATAATCCACGTAAGCAAACCACTCTTCTTCATTGAGCGACACACCATACCGTATGAAGTTCCTCCTTCTCTTTATGAAATTGTGAAGTTTCTGAAGCAAAAGTCAGACTTTGATGCCATCGATTTCACTAAATTTGCTGAGGAGATTAATGGGAAAAATTAACGCTTAGGACGAGCAGAGAAAGCTTTTGAGGAATCAGAAAATGAGAATTCCTATTGAGAATAGATATATAACTTAGGATTAAGTTATTAGTTATTATTTCGCTTGGCGGTGTTGTTTCATGTTTCATATTTCATATTTCAAAGTTTAGACGTTAAAGTTTGCCTAACGTTAAAATAAACATAAACATAAAACAACAATTATTTCTAATCAAACCAATTCTAATTTTCTATCCAATATAAATTAATAAGGATAAACATAAAACAACAATTATTTTTAATCAAACCAATTCTAATTTTCTATCCAATATAAATGAATAAGCATAAACATAAAAATAAACATAAACATAAAACAACAATTATTTTTAATCAAATCAATTCTAATTTTCTATCCAATATAAATCAATAAGCATAAACATAAAAATAAATGAACTATTTTAAAGTTTGGACGTTAAAAGAATAGACCTTATTTTTAAAAAAAAATTTGCCTACATTAAATTTTCAAAATTTAATTAAAAAATATAATAACTATATTAATGATACTGCATACACATATAGAAGGGATTTCTAATCCCACAATTCTCTCAACAAACTTACCTGAATCTCCAGATATTGTGTTAACCCTTTCCTATTTCACTAGATTTCAAATCTCATAATTCCCTCAAAAAACTAACATCATTGACCCAATTCTCCATATACATTACCGTTTCTATTTTACTGTCCCCTCTCAATCAATAATTGCTAGGTACACGCTCAAAGAGAAGGGATTTCAAATCTCATAATTCTCTAAAATAACTAACATCTTTAATCTAAATCTCCATAACTCTTTCCTATTTTACTATTTCATCCCTCTCAATCAATAATTAGTACTGTAACATCCTAAAAATTTAATACAAGATTAAGGAGTGTTTTGGGAAAATGATAAATGGAGAAATTAGGAATTTTGGAATTTTTATGAATTTTTGGGATATTTTTGGAAATTTTGAGTAATTAATGTGCATCTAATTAATTAAGAAATGAAGAGTTTGAAATATGAGGGAGTGGTAAAGCTAAAAATATTTTGAAGTTTAAGGAGATTGGAGGTTGGTTTAAATGGTTTTAGAATTAAAAGAGTACACTATGACAAGTTTGGGCTACAAATCATCAGAGAACCCCCTTATTTCACCAAACCAAACACACCCTTACCTTCCACAATATAAAAGCCGCTGCCCCTCCCTTCTTCAACCATTCGATCTCCCTCCATCCTTCTTCTTCTTCGGCCTTCTTCTTCTTTTTCCTTCCTCCTCCGTCCCTGCGCATTCGCCGGCCACCCAGGGGCTGACGGCGACGGCGACGGCAAAGCCGTCCTTTCTCACTTCTCCCCTCAGCCTCACCCAAAATAGTTTCTCTTTTCTTTTCCTCGCGTCTTCTTCCCTTCGCCCAGCCACCAACAACGGCGGCGAAGCTTTTTCCGGCGAAGCTACGACGGGTTGTTCATTTTCCGGCGCCGACCACATATGCAACCTCAGAAACAAAATTAGGTGAGCTTCTTTTCTCTGATTTCTTCTTCTTTTCTTCATCTTGAACAACATTTGAGAGGGAGTCCGAGTTGGGGTTTTGAGTTTCAGGTCTTATAACTTTGATTTATCATGCTAGGAAGAGGATTTGAGTGATTGATTGAAGATTTGTTGAGTTTGTACAAAAAACCTAACAATTTGGGTGTTTAGGTCCGATGGTTTTCAAGAGAATTTGAGTTCAAAAATCTTTAATTTGTTTTGATAGGAATGTAATGGAGTTGAAAGATTTTGTTGCTTGTTTGTCTGTTGTTGAAGTGGGTGATTTCATAAAGTTTCATATTCTCCTTTTGTTTTATCCGTGTGTGATGCTAGTGTGAGAATGAAATTATGATTTCAGATTTGCTTGGGTAGAAGTCTAAAGGAGTTAAGAATTTATGTAACTTGTATAGGTGTGTGATAGAGTTGATAAGTAATTGTTTGCTGCTGAATTTGTTGATTTCCATTAAGGCAGAGGTAAGTTCTGTTTTGATAGGAGTTTATATATAAATGTTGTTTTGTTGTTTTGTTCTGTGGAGTTAAATGGTTGCATGTATTCTCTATTGTATTGGCCGTTTGATTTTTGGTGGAAGATGGAGGAGATTCTAATTGACTATTGGATTGACAATTTTTCTGCTCATGGTTGGAGTTGTTGGTTTATTTAGTTTTGTTTAGGTTTCCTTTGGGCTTAGGAGTAAGGAAGTGAGAGTATACAAGTTTGGATGTTACATGAATGTATAAAACTGATACATATATATAAGTGAAACTTTTCTGTTTTTCTTCTGCAATTGGCCCTCCCTGATTTGTACATACAAGTGTTGCAATTCCAAATGAAGTATGAGGAAATACAAGGTTTATTTATCCGTGAACTTGTATGTTAAATTTCAGATTTTAAAACTATAACTTTTGGGAGTTTGTTGAAGTATATAAATATAGTTGCTGCTGGTGGAAATTGTGACATAAATAGATACATATGTGTGTGTGTGTGTGACTATTATTAAGATTTGATTATACATGTAAGTTAAATTGTTAGTGTAGCCAAATGTTGGTGTCATGTGAGTTTGTGAATTTTGTGCAGTTTTGATGTCAAGGCTGAATAAGATAGGAAAGAGAAGCATGAATAAATATACTGAGCTGTCTTTCTTGCTTCTAAATCTGATTTGAAGTAGTATATGGGGATTTCAAACCCTACTAGTGATCTCTTTTATTGTTTTATGAAGTTTAATTCTTTGTAAATCAATAGTTGGAATAGAGGGCTAGTTTATCACAGAAAACATGAAAGTTAAAGGTCATTTAAACATTGTGGGTTTCATTGTTTAGTATAGTAGTACATATTCTCTGGTTTGGAAATTCTGTTATGGTTAATTAACATGGAAGTTAACTATGGAAAGAAAATTTGGAAAAGAAAGGGGATTTTTGAGTATGTGTAATGTATTTTGTTATGGGGAAACATGAGAACTTTGCATGAGTCTTTGGAAAAGACTCGAAGATGTTAATAGGAATTAAGCTGTTTACTTTCATTGCCTATGAGTTACTTGACTATAAAGTGGAATTAGGATAATTTGTATTGTTGATTGAATGCAAGTTTGGATGATGTGATAAATTGAGCTACAAATTATGTATTTTGGGGTTTGTTGTGTTTATAGTTGTGTCAAAATAAGGAGACTTAAGTAATTAAGTATTTGGAATATTGGATTTTAAAGGGAAACACTAATGTATTTTTGGATTGAACTATGTAGATTGTTAAGCCAAATTAATTCCAAGGATTTAATATTAAGTACAAGTTCTTTGTTTTAGGTTTAGGCTAGGTTAGAATATTTGAAGTTGTGTTTAGACATGTATGTCCTTACTAGTATTGTTAGAACTTCAAGATACTATGAGAATATAGATATTTCATATTATGAAGGAATTGATGCTTGATGTTTAATAATTTCCTAAGGATAGGAATGTTTGATTTGAATACATAATGTTTTGATAAAGGTTGGAAGTAATCATGAGATGGACTTGAGAAGTGTTTTGTGAACTTTGAAGTGCTTATGATTGGTATATGTTATGGTTTAAAGTTGTTTGTGATAATATGAAATTGAGCTTGAAGGAAAGACATTGGATTATTCTGTGTGGAATTTTTAAGTTGTGAATGACTTGTTAATGACTTGTTAATGTTTAAAGTAGCGAATTTGGACTTTGAATGATTGTATAAACAGTTGAATTAAGAATGGGGATTTGGGTAGTAACATATGAATACATACGAGAGAGACGTCAAAGTATTATGAAGTGAAAATGATATTAATATATCATTATGTATCATATCATTATAGGAGCATATAATGGTGATTATACTTGAAGGGAAGGAAACGGTGAGGAAAGGCAGTAAAGTGCTAAAGGGCGACAGGTAATCTCACTTAACCTTACTATAACATTGAGGGTGATGTTAGCTAGGATTTTGTAAAATCCTTTCTCACCCTCTATATATACAATTTATCTTTGAAAGGTTATTTTTATACAAAACAGGCTATCGGGTGCCTTTTAAACACGATTATTTCTGTATAAAAGATTTTTACACATTATATATATACTATTATCCTGCCTGGTGGTGGCCATTGATTTGGAATGACGTGGAATGTATATAGGGATAGTGGTTTAAAAAGTGGTGAAGATAGAAAAGAGGGTTATATGTTGAGTTGAGATAGTTGAGAGTTATATTGATAGAATATAGAATAGGGATTGTGAGTATTGCATGACACTGATTATTAGTACCGTCGGCCGATGTAATCTATCGATTTGCGCAATCGATAGGTTAATTGTACAGGTTCCTCGGATTGTAAAGGAACCAGAGATGTGTACACTTTTTATAGTGCTCCATTTTTCAGGGACGTTTTCACTATTTAAAGTGCTCCCTTTTTATGCTTTCAGATTTGAGACTGGGCACAGTGTCAATCACGTTTATTTTCGTCTGTTGAGTTGATTTGGAACTGACTGAGGGATTAGAGTGATATGTGGGAAATAGAGATGATGAATTTGAATTGATTTAGAAGGAGGGACTTGAATGATGAATGAAAGACTTGACATATATATATAGTATTGGTTTTAAATGTGGTACCCTTTAGACGTCCTCGCTACCGCACATCTCACTGTTATAGTGAGTTAAGCGGTGATTACTGGGACAAATTGTCTCATCCCACGATTACTGACATTTTTGCAGGTATTCATGCACAGGCGTAAACAGCAGGAAAGGGAATTAGGTATTAGAAGTTATATAGTTTCTTCGGAAGTGTATATTGCCAATTTGTATAGGCCTGCATTCGTTTCCGCATATATTTATATGTATTTGATATTATTGAACATTAGGTTGTTTATTTTTCTAACCATGTTAGGTGATTTTTTTTCTAACATGGTTAGCTATTAATTATCCATGATAGTATTCAGGTTGTATTAGTTTATTCTTTTCTATCATGGATAGTATTCAGTCATTAGAAAATTCCTTTTCTAACTATGATAGACATTGATATATGGAAATCCTTTTGCTATCATAGTTAGTAAAGAGATAATTGAATTTAAAAAGGATATCGTAGATTAATTAGGAAATTAGTAACAGAGTGTTACAAGTACATACACATTTTTTTATCAAAACATACACGTTGAAACATAAGTGATCACGAGTCTCATAATTCTCTCAACAAACTAACACTCTTGACCAAAATCTCCACATATTATATTGTGTTGACCTTTTCCTATTTTACTACTTGTTACCTCTCAATTAATAATTAAATCAGGTTACACATACAAAATTGATAATAATGAATAAATAGTGGTGGAAAACATTGTAAACCAGTTAAAAGTTTTGAATCAGTATATTTTGTGCGTACTCTGCTAACGCATCATCAGAGAAAACATGTCTTGTAATATCAGAGAAAACATGGACCATGCGTACTACTTTCTTACTACTATTGGATCTATGCTCTATGCTGTGAGATCATTCTCCTTGAAATTTACTACTTGAAAGTTTGAATTCCTGCACCATTCAACCAAGCTTTCAGGCGCAACAGAACAAATTTCCCCTTCTTTTTTACAATTGTGCATGAAAGATAGTACTTTCTTTTGGGTGTCAATTAATTGAGTTTGTGAGTGAAGAATGTGCTTTCTTCTTCTATGTTTGATCCCTTGTGGGCAAAGCTTACGTTAGTTGGCCATTTCTGTAAAATAAAATACTAAGCTTTATTTTAATAGGAACTAAATGCAGCTTTTCACCTAGGACCATTTATGATATTTGTCCTCAATTTATGAAACATTAACCATTAATTTGTATTTTCATTGTTCAATCCAGATATTTGGTGATTTAATTATATTTACTACAATATTATCTAATGCATCTTCCATGTAACCAGTCTTGTTATTATATCTTGCAGTCATCCTGATAACACAAGCTTTGTTTATCCCAAATAAATCTCTCCCAATACTCAAAAGGACAAGTGAGAAACCTAAACTTCCAAAAGGACTATGAAGGAACCAGCACCTACCTGTCATTTTAAAAATTTGCAAAAAGACAAAATTGCCCCTATCCTAAAACACAAATTACTACCTAACCCTAAACCCACCTTAACACCCACCCTCTTCTCGCAGTTTGTGTTTTAGAATGAGGAAAAATTTGTCTTTTCGCAAAATTTTAAAATGACAGGTAGGTGCTGGTTCCTTCATAGTCATTTTAGAAGTTTAGGTTCCTCACTTGTCCTTTTAGGTATTGGGAGGGATTTATTTGGGATTTTCCCTAATTTTCAATTTTCTCACGACTTTTCTAACAAAATTTATTCTATCACCAATTAATTTAGAATGTTGGAAATTACTGACGGAATTTTGGAAATTAATGAATTCCATAAAGAAAATTTGGTTCGGTTGAAATTTACTGACGAAATTTAGTAGATTCCATACAGAATTTACTATGTTTAGGGTGCAAATGGCTGAAATCTGAATTTAGTTTCAAATATCACATACTCCATCGCAAAACATCCTAAAGAAATTTTTGTGTTTTAATGTGTTAAAAGAAGGATATTGGTAAATTGATTGATATGAGACTTTAGAACAGTGAGAGATTAGTCTCACTTGACACGCGGATGGGTACCCTTGGGTAACAAAAAAAAAGAAGTACATTGGTAATAGTTGATTGATATGGAAAGGGGCGAAGGCCCAAATATGATACACAACTATTAGCCAAGGAATAGAAATAGTACATAACTATTTCGAGGTACAAAAATGATACCCAACTTTTCTATGTGATCAAATATGATATTTTCACTAATATGACAATAATATTAGATATGAAATGTCCAAAATGCCCTTATAATTAAATAAACTTTTACCGGCCGGCGATTAATTTAGGGCGAAGGCCCAAAAATGATACATAGCTATTGACCAAGGAACAAAAATGATACATAACTATTGGCCAAAGAACAAAAATGATACATAACTATTGCAAGGTACACCAATGGTACCAACTTTTAACATGAGATCAAAAATAATATTTTCACCAATATGACAATAAGATTACACATGAAAAGTCTAAAATGCACTTATAAATTCAATAAATTTTCTTCCTCACCTTCTCCTCCCTTAACTTCTTTCTTCTACCAACACTTCCTTCAATAAATAACTCGTCCACCGACGGCTTCAACTCTCAACAACTGGTTAGGGCGGTCAGGCTGCAAAAACATGAAAACAAAGTTGCTGAGAGTTGAAGCCGTCGGTGGACGAGTTATTTATTGAAGGAAGTGTTGGTAGAAGAAAGAAGCTAAGGGAGGAGAGGGTGAGGAAGAAAATTTATTGAATTTATAAGTGCATTTTGGACTTTTCATGTGTAATCTTATTGTCATATTGGTGAAAATATCATTTTTGATCCCATGTTAAAAGTTGGTACCATTGGTCTACCTTGCAATAGTTATGTATCATTTTTGTTCCTTGGTCAATAGTTATGTATCATTTTTGGGCCTTCGCCCTAAATTAATCGCCGGCCGGTAAAAGTTTATTTAATTATAAGGGCATTTTGGACATTTCATGTCTAATATTATTATCATATTAGTGAAAATATCATATTTGATCACATGGAAAAGCTGGGTGTCATTTTTGTACCTCGAAATAGTTATGTACTATTTCTGTTCCTTAACCAATAGTTGTGTATCATTTTTGGGCCTTCGCCCATATGGAAAGGGTAAAATTAAAACAAAATTGAGATTTTAACTACATCAATACTTCTGCTCTATCATGTATTAAGGTAAAAAAAATGTCTTTTATTATTTATAATACAGAAAATATTTTTTGTATATATGCAATTTTAGGCATAATACTTCTCTAACATGTGATCTATTTAGGCATATGCAATTTTTATTATTTTGAGTGTTATTGTAGTATTTTTTTGAATTTAAATTGTTTTTTAGTATGGAAATATGGAACTATGAGATAAATATGTGATATGATTCTGCTTCACAAGCTACAAAGTGATATGTGAAGATTTTTTTTGTTCACCGTTATATGTGAGGATTAAAGTGTGCCCTCATTTAGTTTATTAAGATGGGGGATAGGATTACAGTGCGTGACTCAAATTATAACATATTAATTTGTCATTATTTGTTTATTTAATAGGTGAAGCAGCGAAGCTCTCCTTCCATATGCGTGCACACACATACCTATATAATTAGGTAATATTTCTAATAACTTTAATTTGTCCTCTCCCATGAGTTTCACTCACTCACTCTCGTACCTTCTCGACCCTACTTTTAAGATTATTTAATCTAAACTAATCATTGAATAGGTCGTATCACTAATTAATTGACTGATGAAGAATTAACAAAACTAACTATAGTTATTTGTATAAAATTGTATGAACTTTTTACAGCTTATTCTCTTTACACATGTGCCTTAAATTTATTTCAATGAAAATCATGTTAATATATGCAATCGATAAGGATATTTCGAGGAAAAGATAAAATTTAGAAAATAAAATAAATTGGATTTGAGGTCTTACTTTTAGGCTTAAAATGAATCTCTACTATTTATCCATGTTTTTAGGAAAATATCTATGATTTAAAAAAAATTAATGTTTTTATATAGAGAAGGAGGAGTATTTTTCGATAAATTTAATTGGTGGAGAAAAATATTCACGTATATCCAAATTATAAGCCGTCGATCTAAAGTTAATCAACGGTTCTAATTAGCTTAGAAGACATTCACACAGATCCAAATCATGAGCCGTCAAATCCAATTTTATTGACGGTCTAGATTTTACTTGAGATTTGAAAATTTAATAAAACCCAAAATTAAAAATCTCTACTATTTATCCATTTTTTTAGGAAAATATCTTTGATTTTTTTAAAAAAAAAACATGCCACCCAAAACATATAAAAGTCCTCAATCACTCACTAGCTCACTCACTCTATTCCATTCGCTCTCATTCTCTCATATCCGTACTTCTTTCCTCCACATTGAAAAGGAAAATGTCAACCTTCCAAGTTCCCTTTATCTACTTTGACGGCAACACCACAGTTAACACCGGCGATCTCACCGTTGACTCCTCCACGACTTTCAAGAACTTCCAGTCCTCTGTGGCCCGCGAAATCGGCCTCTTTCCTCACCAAATATCCATCTACCTCTGAAACACCGAAAGAGACCGCAAAATTCACGTCACACCTAGGACAGATTTCACGGAGATAATCCACGTAAGCAAACCACTCTTCTTCATTGAGCGACACACCAAACTGTATGAAGTTCCTCCTTCTCTTTCTGAGAATGTGAAATTTCTGAAGCAAAAGTCAGACTTTGATGTCATCGATTTCATTAAATTTGCTGAGGAGATTAATAGGAAAAATTGACGCTTAGGATGAGCAGAGAAGGCTTTTGAGGAATCAGAAAATGGGAATTCCTATTGAGAATAGATACATTACTTAGAATTAGGTTATTAGTTATTATTTCGCTTGGGGTGTTGTTTCATGTTTCATATTTCATGTTTCATGAGTTTTTGAGTTAATGGTATGGATGGCTTTCTTTCCCATTTAATTGTAGTTTTGTTTTATGTGACTTTAATGATAAAGACATTTATATATTTGTATCGTTGTAGAATCGTTTTTCAATTATGGCTTTGCGAATTTGTTGTTTTTTTCCTTTTCATTTACAATCATTTCCTTCGTTTTCTTGCGTGCTATGATTTAGACCTTAGTTGGAAGTTGTTGGTAAGGGAGAATCAAAATCCTTATGTGATTCTAGTTTATATTAAAGATACAATACAATTAATGTGATAATGCCTTTTATATAGATGATATTTATACATAGAAAAAATGCTAGTTATATCTTTAAAAAATATCAACCACTCCCTCTCTATTGAATACATCTTTGGAGTGCTTGCCAATGTTTTTTTGATAAATATTTTATCAATTTTTCCTTTTTTTTATTGATAGTATCGATTTACAATCATAAATAAAGAATATGCGGGGAAATTTATATATTTGTATCGTTGTAGAATCGTTTTTCAATTATGGCTTTGCGAATTTGCTGTTTTTTTCCTTTTCATTTACAATCATTTCCTTCATTTTCTTGCGTGCTATGATTTAGACCTTAGTTGGAAGTTGTTGGTAAGGGAGAATCAAAATCCTTATGTGATTCTAGTTTATATTAAAGATACAATACAATTAATGTGATAATGCCTTTTATATAGATGATATTTATACATAGAAAAAATGCTAGTTATATCTTTAAAAAATATCAACCACTCCCTCTCTATTGAATACATCTTTGGAGTGCTTGCCAATGTTTTTTTGATAAATATTTTATCAATTTTTCCTTTTTTTTATTGATAGTATCGATTTACAATCATAAATAAAGAATATGCGGGGAAATTTGACCTATTGCATTTGCCAATAGATCCTAATAAGAACAAACATAATTTGGGCTACGACTTCATAAACATGAGTGCTCCTACCCATATTATTTCATTATATGAGGCATTTAATGGAAAGACATGGGACAACAATAGTACAAAAGTTGCTTCACTCGCCTATGCCCGATTGCAAGGTATAAATGAACTTAAAGCTTTTTAAATAACCTACAAACTGTCCTTCTGAAAAACCCTCATTTTGTGCTAAAAGTCTGTGTAATTAGCAACAAACTACTCTATCACAGTAATAGAGTTTACATCATAAGCAATTTCCAAAGACTCAACGCTTTAAAGCCTCCAAGATGAAATCTGAATGAGTACTCAAAGTCTGATAATTAATTTGCAAACTTTGTGCTTCCTTGGCTAGTATATTCACTTTCCTTGAACACACAAGCAAATTCACCTTCCAAGAACGCTTTAACAAATAATGTCGATCCGAAGTTTATCAACGGTTCTGATTGACGTAGAAGGCATTTCAAGCGAACTCAGATAATGAGCCGTTAGATTCAATTTATCGACTATCTAGGATTATCATGAGATTTGAAAATTGAGATATTCTTGCGTGAACCTGTTGCACCACGTCATTTATGGTCTAACCAATCACAAGTAGACACATCTGATATGACGTGTAATTTTTAAGTTGACGTGGCACCCTAAAAATAGGAACTAACCACTAAAAAAATTCAAATATCATGTTTTCTATGTTTTTTATTTTGTAGTGTAAATAAAAATATCATTAAAGATCAGTTGAGTTTGTTTAGGGTGCCACATCAAATCAAAAATTACACGACCACAAATGACGTGGTACGCCGGGTTCACGCAAGAATGTCTCTTGAAATTTTTCATAAAAGGACAAATTAAAATATCTCTACTATTTCTCTTTTCTTTTTTTTAACACTATTTCTCTTTTCTGTTAGATTATTTTTTATATATAATCTTTTTCTATTGAATTTTACTTTTAATTCCCCTTCCTCCCTTAATTTTCTCTTCTTAAAACGTTTTTTATTTCATTAATTCATTTATATGAGATTTTTAGTCCGTGAGTATCATTATACTTATTTATCATACTACTCATATCACACAATGAGACTTTCTTAAAAAAAAACAACACAAATGAATAGATATTTAATTACTACTAGTATTAAACATTTTAGGAAAGAAAAGTTCACCTCGTTAAATTGTTTTCTCCCTATGCAAGTTTCTGTTCAGCCACCACCATAGAGCAGTAGAAGAAGAAAAAAAAAAGATGGCAACTTCAGAGGAAAAGTTTTTCAAAATAAGAAAAACATTGATGGAAATGTTGAGGGATAGAGGGTATGACGTCACAGATGATGAGATTAACATGTCCCAACATGACTTCACGCTTAAATATTCTGATAACGTGAAAAGTGAGGACCTTTTTATCTCTAAGACTAAGAAAAATGATGCCTCTGATAAGGTATTGTTTTACCCTTAACTGTCTTGTATGTTGAAACATTGTTTTTTGCTAAAGCCTTCAACTTTTTATGAAAACAAGCTTTTTTTAACCATGTTTGTATGTATATTAGCATGTTTGGAGTATATTTTCGAGAAAATCAAGGTTTAAGGATTTAAACTTAAAAGTAAAATAAAGATATGGTTTTGATGGCTAAAATCTAGTGTTAAGGTCCACTTTGGCTAAATAAATAAAGTGTTGGTTTAGGAGTGCCCGACATAATTGTGTTTTAAATGTGTTATTGTATATTTGTATGGCAATAAATTTTTAAAATATGGGCATTTTGGCCAAGGTGATTGGGAAACCCTTAACGACATCCGTTTGTGTTGACGTGACGTGATACATTAGAATATGTGCTCATGTGGCGTAGTAGTACAATTGAATAATAATTTTTTGAAAAACATAGCATGGTAGAATGTATGTGCTGATGTGGCTTGACACATGGACTATAGTGTGTTTTAACGTAGCTAGACAATAAGCCCCATTTTAAAAGTTTATTATTAGCGTACAATACCCTTTTAAAACTTAATCAATTAATTGTGTTAGATGTTGCTGCTCCAACACTTTATTGATCAAAATGCACCTTAACCCAAAATCTATATAAGTTGTTGTGTATGGTTCTTTTGAATACTTTACATTTGAAACTATGGTTTGGCCTAAAACCTTGGTTCCCTAAACTTGGAGATTTAGTGAAACCGTAATTTTGAATGGAACTAGTTTTCAAAAGCAAAGTTGTGTGTTTGGATTAACTTTTTGGAAGTGATTATACTGTGTTTCTTACAAGCATGCTAAAGGAGTTTTGTCTCTGCCTAGTAAAAATAGTGTTTTAAGTGGTTTTGACTTTTGAGGGCCAAACAATATCTTAAATCCAAAAGTGAGTATGACTGCCAAAACCAAGTTTTCAAAACTAATTTATGGTATTGTATTTCTATGGACTTCATTATTATGATATCAGAAGAGGACTACATTGAAAGAAAGAAAAAGGATTTTAGCTGCTCAGCATAGTAATGTCAACTTGAGGATTGAAATTTGGGTATCACGTTTATGATCTATTTTAACTTTTTCTTATGGGTAAGATCTTAAATTTATGACTGGCCTGGAGGAGTTCTTGAAGATTGGGAGGGCACATAGTAAATGTCCAAAGTCAATGTTAACTGGAAGAGCACATGATTAATGTTATGCCCTTCCTTTTGCTTTCATTATCTGATGTTATAAATTTTACTTGGTTGACTTTGTAGATCTATGTTTTCTTTCATGAGCAACCTAAGGTTAAAATTCGTGAATTAGAGGAATACCTGAAACTTATGAAATCAGACAAGGTACTCAGAGCAATTTTTGTGGTTCAAGAGAAATTGAGCAGTGCACAACTCTGTGCAGCTTTAAAATCTTCAAAATATCACTTGGAGACTTTTCAGGTAACACAATTCCCTTAGCAATAATAATTGAATTGGAAATTTCTCATTAGTTTTTTTTTAAAAAAAAATTGCTCCATTACTAATTCAGGAGTCAGAACTGCTGGTCAACATAACAAAACATGTTTTTGTTCCTGAACATAAGGTGCTTACTGACTCAGAGAAGAAAGCCTTACTAGAGAAATACTATTTTCACTCAAATGTTTGGATAACTTTTTCTTTGGATTTTGTTCCCACATCTATGGGATCTAGTCAATCTATAGTTGGTGTGGTGGAGGGCATATAACTTCTTATCTCGATTTCTCCTAAATATAAATAAAATTGGACTTTACTGAATTCTTGAAATTAAAGTTTAAATCTTGACAGAAATATTAACTTCACGTGGGATAAACTAATTAAATAAAACATTTTACTATCACGGTCTCTGATCTTCAGTTGAAATTTTTCATGAAATTCCAATCAATGTGGAATGTCATGAAAAGATTTTAAAAATACGTACTCACATCTTTCTTACTCAAAATAGGATTGTACACAGTGTTTCAATAATATAGATATACTCCAATATTCTTCATTATTGAGGATCATTGTATTTCTTGGGTGCAAGACTTTTTCTCCATCCATCTTAATCTTCCTCAATAATAGTAAGAAGTGAACGGAATCATTAATTGGCAGCTCTGTGAATTAGGTAATGAAAAAAAGAAGCGAAAGGTGGATCTTATCTATAATTTCATTTCTTCTTTCTTTTATGAATCTATCTGTCCCCTAATTTAATTTTATTTCTTTTTTCTTTTATACTACCTCCGGTCCTAAATATAGGACCTAATTGACTTTTTTTGGGAGAGATTAAGGTTGCGAAATAGGCTATTAAATCATGACATATTTGATATATTTTTAGATTATACATTAGTTTATAGGTAAAATAAACTAATCTAGGGGAAAAAATTAGGTGAATCAATTTATAATTAACTTATTTTGTTTTTTTATTGGATTTTTCAGAAAAAAAGTCAATTAAGTCTTATATTTAGGACCGGAGGGAGTAAATCCCAATAGAAGGCTCTAATTTGTTAGAAATATAAGTCTTTATGGCTGAACTTCAATTGATCAAATACAGTTTCACATTAGACTCTTGACATAAAAATGAAATCTTTAATTATCAGATATCAAATAAGTCTTCAGACCAAAATTGAGTTCCATCAAATATGACATCGGCTTATTAGATTATAACCATAAAAATGAGATCTTTATCAAGTGGAACTTAACAAGAGTGAACATTAGCCTTTAATTTGACCATAGAATGAATTTTTTTTTAACGACGATCAAAGGATGCCCCACTCAACAAGTGGGAGACTAATCCTCCGCTAATTTGTAGGCACCTCAAAGGTGCGACAGCTGGCATGAGTCCTTACCACTCAACCACACACCTCAGGTTCCATAAAATGAAATCTTTAAAAGAAAAAGGATGTACAGAAATTAAAAAAAAAGGATGTATACAGGTGGTAGCATTTTTTTTTCTGTTTTCGCACCATAGAAGTTTCTAAGCGGTTATGGAAGTTTTGTTAGTCATGGTAGGTCAAAGCAAGTTGTGGATGTAATTGGTTAGTTAGTTTTTTTAATTTTTGTTTTGTTTCTTTTTTATAAAAAAAACAGAAATAAAAAAAAAAGAAATGCTACCTTGATTAGAGTCACGTAGTAGTACTGATAATAACTAAGGTTAAAAATATATAAAATGAGCTGAGACTTCTAAATAAAACATGATTTATTAGCTTTTTATTTATAACATATTTATTTATTTCAGCAAAAGAAAAGAAAGCTTTTTTTTCTAATAAATAATTTTCTTCCCGAATCACACATTATTCACACCAAAGTGAAGAAGAAGAAGAAGAAGAATAAGAAGGAGAAGAGAAAGATGAACGTGGCAGCATCGGAGATAGAACTCCACAAGCTCTTCACTATCCGAAAAACAGTGATGGAAATGCTTAGAGACAGAGATTACTTCGTCCCTGACTTCGAAATCAACCTCTCCAAAGATGACTTCAGGCTCAAGTTTTCCGATCACCCCAAAAGAGAAGACCTTTTCATCTCTAAATCCAAGAAAAACAACGATTCTGACCAGGTACGTACGTACGTAATCTCACTCTTTAATTCATGCATACATACATTCTCTTTAATTACTTGTGATTTACACTATGTTTAAGAGAGCATTTTAGGATTAGGTTTCCGATCACGTATATAATGCATGCATGATTTCCTTTTTGTCTAACTCTAATTGATACATTATTATTATTATTATTATTGTGATTAAGAGCTGTATATATAGCAGAGCATTTTAGGATTAGGTTATAGGTTTAATGCATGTGCATGCACTATATATGAAGCATGATGATGATGATTATATTCTCGGGTCTTATTATATGTATTACCTTTCTCTAACTATAATTCATACATTATCATTATTATTGTGTTTAGTTCTGGTTTAGAGAATTTTGTTAGGATTAGGTGGCAGTTTCCTTTCACAAACTTCATTAATTAATTACACGTTTGTTTGTTTACATGTCCAATTTTTCTATCTTCAAAAAATTTATTCATTCAATTATCTTCAAACAAATATATATCTGCGAGGCTTCCATCAATGTAAGGGAATTACTGATGCAAAATTTCCTGTTTTTTGAGATTGTGATTTTGGGACAAGGCCGTTTAGATTTTTTTTTTTTTTTTTTTGTAATTGAGATCTTGATTTTCCTTCTTGGACCGAAAAAAGGGAAAAAAACGTTGTTCTCATAAGTTGTGGTTGAATGAGTGAATGCTGATTGTGAAGTGGAGGGCCTTCTTTTCAGTTTCAATATTCATCGGCAATAATTACGTGAAATTTACCCAGTTTTTTATTTATTTATTTTATTCTTTAAATTCCTTATTTTGCTAATAACAAACTTTTCTGTCTTTTGTTTCAAGTTCATTGTCTTCGCATTATATATTGACATATTGCACAAACGGTTTCAACGTCTTTGCATTAGATAGTGGCATATTGCACAAATGGTTTCTTCTTTTATTTTTATTTTACTCTTATTTTTAACAATATATTTTATTTGTCTTTATTTATATAGTTATTTTTTCGGTTATTTAACTTATTACTTCATTTCTTATGCAACAAGCCAACGACTATTCCACAATTCTATTTTGAAAAATTCGCACTATTGTTTGTTTCCTTAATTAACTTTAATCCATGCCAAAATTAACTTCTCTTGTATCTAAGTTTTTCTATTCAATTATCTGTTTAGTTTCATTAATTATATTCTTATATTACTCAACTTAGCTAGAGTGAAGAATTTTTTGAAGATGCAAATTACTACCCCACCTGTTCCTAAATTAAGATTTGACTTGAAAGTGCATTTTTCAATTTTGGCCCTATATATAAGACCAGTTTCCGTTTTGTTATTTATATAATGATTTATGATATACTGTTACCCTGAAATATTTAAGAGAGATCATGTTACATTACATATACTATAATCAACTAATCAAGTGATTTGATTTGTTTAGAACAAGAGGGAGTACTTGATAATGTCATCTTTACTATTGTTGCATGTTGACTTTCCAAATTCATAGCTAACTGGAAAGGCATAGTATTAATGTGCATTGTTTTCTCTCGCTTTTTCTGATGTTAAATCTTTTAGTTGATTGCAGATTTATGTTTTTTTCCACGAGGAACCTAAGGTTGGAGTTAAAGCAATAAAGATATACGCCCAAGGCATGGAATCAGCGCAGGTGTTCAAAGCAATTTTAGTTGTTCAAGAGAAATTGACTCCACTTGCCCAGCATTGTATTGATGAAGTAATATCTAACAAATTTCACATAGAGGTTTTTCAGGTGACATAATTTACTTATTACTCTTCACTGAACTGGAAATGTGTTAATAGTTATTTTAAAAAGGGTATCTCTATGAATAATACAGGAGGCAGAGCTGATGATCAACGTAACAAAGCATGTTCAAGTTCCTGAACATAGGATACTTACTGAATCAGAGAAGAAAGCCTTGTTTGACAAATACAACACTGTCAAAGAAACTCAGGTCAGTGTGTTGTATACTTGTATTCCTCTAGTTTATTGTCCTTATAAGTCACCAGTCACCTTATTAAATTTATTATACTATTGTACAATGTACAATTCATAGCCATTTCCTTCTTCTTGGACTTCTCATTTCTCATCCACCCATTCATTTATGTTAAAGGCGGGTGAAGTTGGAAAGCTAATAAAATTTTAGGATATGGTTCATAAAGTTTGATGTTTTTTATGGTTCTAGTAAAACATGTAGGAAATGCCTCATTAATAGGGTCAAAACAGTAACTTGATCTGAATGCCAGTATTTATGAGGCCTAATACTGAATCTGTCATTTGCCTTGCCAAATATTCTATCAGATGTGTATATGGAAAAATATCAAGTGTCCAACAAACCTATATATGAGAAGAAATCAAGGGTGCCAAATACTTTGGTTTTAAGTTTAGCAAGTTAAATTTTGATTTCTTGGGTATTGTTAAAATCATATCACAAAACAGTGCCCAATGATGTCTTGAACAAGATTGTGCCAAAAAGGACAATACTTGTGTTTATAAAAATTGATATTGCAACCAATGGGTAGTTGGTTGAGCTGGTAAGTGGGTTACAACCCCTGTAAGGATGAGAACGCGTGTTTGAATCTCGGGAAGTACTCTCATTAGGAGAAGGGACAACCTTACCTATATGGACAACACTCCTACTCCTCGAGTCTGGATTAGTCAGTTGCTAATAGGTGCCGGATTACAGGGTGGTGTTTAACAAAAATAAAATTGATATTGCAGAGAGAAATTTACTTATTAAATGCATCCTTCAGAGACTAATGGAGGACCATACTCTTCTATACATTAAGATAGAGTTAGGACATGGTATGGGATAGTATCTTTTTAATATCTGTTAATGGGTCAGGAAAAATCTTCTATGAATTACATAGTTGAATCTATAGGTGCATTTTTCTGGTTATAACCATCTATGGCTTAGCTTGAAGTTGTTCTGAATATCTTGAATGAAGATTGCCTCTCAACATATTTGGATTCTTTTTCAACCTCAAATCTTAATTAGACACTGATATTGTACATTTTCCACTTTCAGCTTCCTAGAATTCAAGTCACTGATCCTGTGGCCAGATATTTTGGAATGAAGCGTGGTCAAATTGTCAGGATCGCACGAGTAAGTGAAACTGCTGGTAAATATGTAAACTACCGATATGTCATTTAACTGTTGAAGTGACTTGATTTCGCTAGAGACATGTCTTTGTTGGAGAGCATTCCAAAGATCAATGGCTTTTGTGTTCATGTCTTGACACATCTTCAGGCATGCTTCTGACATATTCTACATGATTCATATGTTGGGGTAAGACTCAAAGGCTCGGTTTCAACCATTCAAAACTCAGTCATTTAAGCTTCCACATTCAATTAGTCATTTACTTCTAAAAATGGCATTTTCGTGTTTTTCAGAATAAAAGTGCTTAGCTAATAACTTGTTAGTTAAGATGGTAAGAGTGATATCACGTAAGTTGAAATTTGGGGGAACACACTAGTAAAAAAAAGAATTAGAGAATAAAAAGTAATAAAAATAGAATATACCTGAAAAAGAAATAATAAAACAAAATATACTCCCTGAGTACTTGGTTGAGCTGTTAAGTCCACTTAAGTGGACAACATTCTTACCCTTCAGTCATTTTATTCTAGAAACTAAAATACATCATTTTATTTCAGAAACTAAAACTTAATCAATGCATCAAATGTTGTTCATGCCGAAAGCTTCTACAAGTTTAGTGAGTGGATCAGCTAATATTTTATGAGTACAAAGGTGCTAAACAGTGACTTATTTCTAAAGTAACTATATCTAATAAATTGTGCTTTTAAACAACAAAAATTGCATTAATCATCTTAAAGATTTATTTGAATAGTAAGAAATACTGCCGTTAGTCAAGCTGTCAAAGAAATTATTCCCATTCCACAAGGGATGGAAAGGTCATTGAAGATACAATAATGGTGGTTTTGCCATCAGCACTGACAGGATCATAAGGAGAAGAGTGTGAAAACTCCATAGGCAATGATTTCCAATGCAAGCTTGGCTCCCACTCTGCTTCTTTCAGCACTTTCATTATTTCTTTTGCCACTATTTTGCTCCCCTCACTTGTCAGATGAATTCCATCCCTGCCAAATTATTTAGGAATTCAAACTTAGGATCTATAGTCTACAATTACGGCAGTTAGTCTTACATGTTTTAAATATGCTTAGGCTAAACTTAAATGATTTTTGTTTTCAACTGCATGCTTTTTAACAAGTTGTTAACAGGATCAAAACACATTAAGAATTTAAGGACCTCGAATGGGTTTAATCCAAAGAGATTCTGAATTGATTTACTTGTCAGTTTACGCTACAATATTATTGTAAACCTTGTTAAGCAAACACATTGGCTTCAATCCATAAAGATTTGTAAACTGATTTATCTATGTCAAGCAAACATCTAACTTATAATTGAGGTCCTTATATATTTTACATGTTTGGCCTGTTGGTCCTTGTATGTGAGCTACATTAGTGACGTTAGTTCACTTGAAGGTGTTAACAATACATAAACAAGGTTAACGCTGTTAAACCGCCTACATCCATTCAGATTCTTACGAAAACTATGTTTTGGATTACATAAAATATAAGAACAAAATACTATGAAAAAAGATTTATTAGGACGAAAAACTAAAACTTGTTAAAAGTCATGAATGATTAGTGTAACCCTCTGAATATTTGTGGAGATTTATTGAATATACTTTGATTAAATATGAAACAAATAGATCCATAAGAAGAGTAATATGTACTTACGTGAAGCAAACATCTAACCAATCATGTCTTTGTTGGAGAGCATTCCAAAGATCAATGGCTTTTATGTTCGTCTCTTGACACAGCTTCAAGCATGCTTCGGAATATATTCTACATGATTCATTAGTTCGGCCATTACTCAGCAAACCACCTAGTGATTTCTCAATCTGAGCCTCATTTATAGGAGGAGATGTCATAAATATAAGGCGAGTCTTCTCTGAAAGGCTCTGTTTCACCAATTCAAAACTCAACTTCAATATTGGAAAGTCATTTACATTTACAAGCTAGTATTTGAATATGAGCTTAAAATGCATTTTTGTGTTTTACAAAATGAAATTCCTCAACTAATAAGCTTTTAATTCAGATGCTATGTGACGTTACTAACAGGAGAACAACAACAACAACAACAAAGCCTTATCCCAACTAGGTGGGGTCGGCTACTAACAGGAGAACATAAGTTAAAATTCGGTAACACACTTGTTAAGTATTGAAATGATTATACCCTTAACTAAATAAAAACAAAAAAGAATTTCTCTAACATATTTATGTAGTACAATATAATAATATTCAAGCCTTACTTTTAAACTCAAGTCTAAGGAGGGCTGGACTTTGATTTTGAGAGTGAAAAAGGGGAGCGCGCCTTAATGGTTTAGCCTATGTGGTCGCAAGCTTAAATGGCAAGGGCTCATTTAGGCCTGACTATTTTTTATTTTCTTTTTTGGCCCATTTATAATTAAATTGTTATTTAATACTTATAAAAAAAAGGGGCGAAGGCCCAAAAATGATACATAACTATTGGCCAAGGAACAAAAGTAATACATAACTATTCTGAGGTACATCAATGATACCTAACTTTTACTTGGGATCAAAAATGATATTTTCACTAATATGACAATAAAATTGGACATGAAAAGTCCAAAATGTCCTAATAAATAAAATAAAGGGCGAAGGCCCAAAAATGATACATAACTATTGGCCAAGGAACAAATGTAATACATAACTATTCTGAGGTACATGAAAAGTTCAAAATGCCATAATAAATAAAATAAAATAAAACATAGGGTTAAACCAATTTTGGTGCGGTTCTGCTGTAAGTTTGGTGCTCAAATTGAGAACTTTAATATAAAAAATGTTACTTCTTGGTGGCTTTTGATATCAATCTGGTCAGTTTGCTCTTTCTAATAAAGATCTTTTCACCACATCTCTCACTCTCTCTCTCTCTCTTTCATCCCATCATCTTTTCTCTTCCTCTCTTAGAAACCAGCAGCGACATATGGTTGCAGAGAACGGTGAAGCCCAAGGTGAAGCCGCAGCCACGACTAGACCAGATTCCCCTTCGCCCACCCCAGCGAGAAGGCCCGCCGCCGCAGCCCCCACCCCTTCCACTACTCCGGCTATGTCTTCTTCGTCTTCCCCTAATTCCTCCTCTCCGTCCAGTTTGGTTTGTGACATAGATGACTTCTATTTTTTTAATTATTCCTTCATAAATAAAATCATTTATCCACCTTAAATAATTATTTCCAACTCATACTCTCCAGTCATAAGCCACATGACAAAAACTAACAGAATTAGTGCCACGTAATCATATTTAACTCTGTTAATGCCATATGTTGGTCCTTTTAAAATTATAGGGACTAACTCTATTAAATGGAGGAAACTATAGGGACTAAAACCTTAGCTTTAAAACTATAGGGACTAACGCTATGTTTATTTTATTTTATTTATTAGGGCATTTTGGACTTTTCATGTACCTCAGAATAGTTATGTATTACTTTTGTTCCTTGGCCAATAGTTATGTATCATTTTTGGGCCTTCGCCCTTTATTTTATTTATTAGGGCATTTTGGACTTTTCATGTCCAATTTTATTGTCATATTAGTGAAAATATCATTTTTGATCCCAAGTAAAAGTTAGGTATCATTGATGTACCTCAGAATAGTTATGTATTACTTTTGTTCCTTGGTCAATAGTTATGTATCATTTTTGGGCCTTCACCCAAAAAAAAACTAGAACAAATAGGAAAAGAACAAATAATTTTACAACATAAGAAGAAAAGCATATTCATAGTGAATCACGATCAACTATATTTACTGTTGATGATAATGTTAATTTTAATTTTAGTGTAATTGTGCCTTTTACTTTTCTCATTTATCAATCATCATCATCATCAATATATATTATAAGAGTGTTCCACCACACATTTTGCATTGGGAACCTTGCTCTAGATACATAACATTGTATAAGCTGATCTTTGACAATGGTTCTAGACACAAATACACTGTTCATTAGCCGTGTATGAGCCATTTAAGTCTAATCACATCTTCTTCACTCTCTTTGCTTCTCTTATCTGTGGTGGTATCTTCCTTTAGTTATATATCTATATATATGTATATATTATATATGCATTGATCCTGACGTTTTCCTTAAATATATATTACTTTTAAATGTATGCATTTACTGTGCATTGTGTAACACCCCAAAATTTCTAAGAGAATAAATAAGGCAATATTTAGAATCTTGAGGTATTATTTAGTATTTAAGAAATTTTAGAAATAAATTTGGGGACTAAAACAAATTTAGAAAAATCATATTGGAACTCGAAATATCTCAAAACTTATCTCTCTTTTCTCATTGTTACCCAAAAAATAGTGGTTTGAAGGTGAGAGGATAATTTTAAAACTTAGGTGAGGGGTGTTTTGGAAATTTCATGTAATCCTAACTCATTTGCATTTCTTCCTTAATCTCTCCAGATTTGCTAAAGTGATCTTTTATTTAGGAACAAGTTATCCTCCCTAAAGTGATCTTATATTTAGGAACGGAGGGAGTAACATATTTCCATGATATATTTCTTATCGAAGCGCTTACACAAATTCATTATCAATTTATGTACCTTTAAAAACTAATTCTTCCAAAACTATAACATGTTATACCAATAAAATTAGTAAATATTTATACATGAGAACTTTATTATCAATTATGTACCTGTAAAAGCTAGACTTAAAGTGTAAGAGTATTGCACATAGCCAAAGAAGGAGTTAAGTTTATTATTAAAAACATATATATTTCTTGTGAACCTATAATTTTTTGTTTGTTACATTAGGTGCATCACACATGATACTTTTCAGTTGTCGCATTCCAAGTATTTCATAAGTCGGGTTCAATTAAATGAACCATAGTGAGTGAGAAAGGGGATCGACTCAAAGAGTCCTCAAGTTGATTTCAAATTTATATCCATATGAAATAAATTTTTGCAGTCATCAATTAGCTAATAAACATATATATGTATTTATTTCGATAGCTCAATTTCGCAATCAAACCTTTTAAAAATAAGTCATATTTTCTCTTTTATCAAAATAATTGCAGTCAGCGATTCAGATCATTTTTATCAATGTAATCAACTTTAGTTATTTTCAAGTAACTTTTTTTATCATAGATTAGTTACTAGAAAGATGCTTTTTCACGTTATTTCCTTCTCATTTTAAATTCAAATTAGAAATTATTTTACACTTTATTACTCAAATATGTGAAGATATTTTTGTGATCATTCTCTTTTATCAATTTTCCTTCCGTTATTTCCTTCAAATGCTCTCAAACACTGTAGAAGCTCATGAAAATTTTAAAAATAAGTCATATTTTCTCTTTTATCAAAATAATTGCAGTCGGTGATTTAGTTCATTTTCATCAATGTAATCAACTTTAGTTATTTTCAAGTAACTTTTTTAATCATAGATTAGTTACTAGAAAGATGCTTTTTCATGTTATTTCCTTCTTATTTTTAATTCAAATTAGAAATTATTTTACACGTTATTACTCAAATATGTGAAGATATTTTTGTGATCATTCTCTTTTATCAATTTTCCTTCTGTTATTTCCTTCACCTATAGCTCCTGTGCAACGCACGGGAGATACCGCTAGTTATTTTTATATAGTATTTTTCTACGTTAGTAAGTGGACTTTATGTAATACTCCCTCCGGTCCTAAATATAAGACCTAATTGACTTTTTTAGAAAATCATATAAAAAAGCAAAATAAGTTAATTATAAATTGATTTACCAAATTTTTTCCCTTAGATTAGTTTATTTTATCTATAAACTAATGTATAATCTAAAAATATATTAAATATGTCATGATTTAATAGCCTAATTCGCAACCTTAATCTCTCCAAAAAAAGTCAATTAGGTCTTATATTTAGGACCAGAGGTAGTAGTTTATTTTATTGTAGTGTATGAACCTTGTAAAAGAAATGTATTTAATTGTAGTTTGTGAATAGTGAGCTACCAAACCTATTCTCTAACTATTTATGATGTGGTCTTTGTCTAATTGTTTTTGTATGTGTCTTAAATACTCCCTCTGTTCCTAAATATAAGATCACTTTAGGGAGGAGAGCTTGTTCCTAAATATAAGATTATTTTCTAATTTGACTCAAGTTTTCCCCAAATTATCCCTATACGCCCTTCACCTAAAAAATAGTGGTTTGAAAGTGAGAGTATATTTTTAAAACTTAGAAACTTAGGTGAGGGTATTTTGGAAATTTCATGTAATCCTAACTCATTGGAATGTCTTCCTTAATCTCTCCAAATTTGCTAAAGTGAGATCTTATATTTAGGAACAGAGGAAGTATTAAATTATTGAGTTACTTTTTTTTGATAAAAAATTATTGAGTTACTAATACTTGGTATTTAAACATAAATCTGAATCAAACGTATGTTTTCCTATATTTTATTTTTTGTTGGCAACAAATGTTTAAAATTGAGAAAAAATATTTTGGAAAAAAGCGAAGCCCACAGATCTCTCAAGAGCTAGCTTCGCAAGAAACCTCATTGTTTAGTTGGCAGTTAGGTCGAGTTAGCCCGCATTTCCCAGCTCTAAGATTCAATCATCCATTAGCATTCAAATTCACACTTAAATAGCACCCCTCCGGTCATAAAGACATTTATTTATGTTTATCTCATACAACATAGAATCATTTATCCATCAATAATCCAAGCGGATTATTTAGATAAGAAATAAAGATTAGTAGTACCTGGAGATAGAGAGCAATGGTCTTCATATTTTGAATGTATTCAGGGAGAGGGACATGAGGACCAAGTCCAGATGGGTGTGGAAGCACTGCATCATTCCCCCCAAAGTACACTATTATCAAATCCGGTTGAACCCCTCCTTCCTGAAGAATTTGTGAACAATATTCATATTTTATAACTTATTTGATTTACAACTCAAATGTTTTTAGGGAACATTTTATCAAAATCCCACATATGATTTTTTTTTTCGATGATTTTTCAATGAGACTCATGGTGAGTAAGTGACCATGAATGAAGACTTGTTATTTTTTTTTTGTCAAATTCCTTCCCCATTTAATTTCATTTTCAGCCACATAAAGATTGAACTAACTCTCAAAATATCTGTGTAAAAAAATATTTCCCTCATTAGAAATTACGCCTCATATGTGAGATTTAAATAAAATTCATCTACAAGTTTTTTTTAACTTATTCTTAAAAAATAGAGGTTAAATATTTTACCTTTGGGAAAACTTGAGAAAGAACCTCCAAAGCACGCCTTGAATTCCAACCAGAATATCCACGTAATACTATGTCTGCCTACACATGTTACCCCCAACTTAGGAGATAAAAGTTCACAAACAATATATAAACAAAACGGAATGAAGATAAATGCATATTTATTCGATTATTTATTTATTTGTAGGGTTTTGGTTGGTGAAGATAGCAAAAAATTGGAGAAACATTGATGAGGACCGCCCATTTCCAGATATTATATTTTGCTTCCCTCTGCTTTATCATCAACAAAGCAAAACATTTCTGATAAAAAAAACAAAGTAAAGTATGGACTAATAGTCTAATAGTGGTTGGCTTGGTTACACGAAATATATAATATTGACGGCTGCAAAATTATTGAATAAAAAATAATTCTTAGTGAAAATATAAATTATTATCTTTATGAAAAAAATTTAGGTTCATTTTGTCAAGTTCCTCAATTAAAATGTGACATATGAACAATTAAACACATCGATTTTCTCTTTTCTGTTAGTTCCTATTCCCCCTCCTCCATTCCTGAGTAAAAAGAAAAACTCCCCCCCCCCCCTCCCCCAATCTCTAGCCCCCATTCAAACCTTATTTCCAAACTCCCAAATGTTCTTTCTAACATGAAAGAAAAGACTAATGTGTCTAGTTGTTCATATGTCATGTTTTAATTGAGAAACTTGACGAAGAAGTGGACCCAAATAAATGGATATAAGTTTTTTACTTATCTTTATTTGTACCTAAACATGATTATGTCATTAATAGTAAACTATTGTCTTTTCATTGGACAAAGACAATTTTTGATTGTGATGGGCTGATGCGTGATGGCACACATATATAAAGTAACATAGCACTCCTTTTCTAACACTTGCTGACATTTTTAAATTCCACGAAATTTATTTATTTATAAATTAATATATCTAAACTTTTTCTCTAAATTATATTTAATTTGTAAAATAATATAATAATATTAAAGCAATGGTTTGCCTACATCATTCTCTTAAAAGAAAAAAACCAACAAATTTTTATACTACCTCCGGTCCTAAATATAGGACCTAGATAAATTTTTTTTGGAGAGGTTAATGTTGCAAAATAGTCTATTAAATCATGACATATTTTATATATTTTTAGATTATCCATTAGTTTATAAGTAAAATAAACTAGTTTAAGGGAAAAAATTAGGTAA
This sequence comes from Mimosa pudica, assembly GCA_029929735.1. Taxonomy (NCBI): domain Eukaryota; kingdom Viridiplantae; phylum Streptophyta; class Magnoliopsida; order Fabales; family Fabaceae; genus Mimosa; species Mimosa pudica. Next base: position 1,770,936 of record JAKELP010000045.1, read on the forward strand.
ATCAATTTATAATAAATTATTTTGCTTTTTTTAGGATTTTTCAAAAAAGTCAATTAGGTTTTATATTTAGGACCGGAGGGAGTATTTTAGTAAGCGAGAAAGTGTTTAATATGGAAAAGAAATCTCACTTGGCTCTTTTTTGTGCATTGCTAACATATATCTTTTCAATAAAGTAACTCGTATTTGAAATACGAGTGAACTTTGGTTATGAACATCTTTAAACTATATAAATTTCAATATGAGTCATCATCTCTATTTTTGTTTTTATCTGAAAGACATCATCTCTACTGAACCTATCCGGATTGGTTGCTTAACCTAATCTTCCGTCTCTTACGTTTTCGTTCTCATTTTTCCTATGTAAAGCAAAGCAACCACCCTCTTTTTTCCCCCAAATTTTCGTTCATAAATAAGATAACTGTAGTAAAATTGAATTATTTGTTACTCAATTTATAACATTATAACAAAAAATTAAAATAAACCTTTTCATATATGAAGATATTTTATATCACTAATAAATAATAGTAAAGATGGTTGAATTATGATGTTGAAAAACATTTAAATAATCCTACCCTGGCCTTCTTTATTATGAAACTGAAAATATTTTCCTGTGTTGTTTGGAGCTAACAGATATAACATAACTCTTATTTTATCTCCCCTTTAAGTTTTTTTTAGTTATGATAAAACAAAATTTAATTCAGTTCTAAGATTTACACCACGGTATGCTACCTTTTTTCCTTTTTTCTTTTTAGTTTACAGGGAGGTGGGAGTAAAATTCACACACACACACACACACACACAACACATATCAATCACGAGAAGCATCAATAATTTGAGGTTTTTATGGAATCGTAAGCCATGTGAATGGTAAGCAAACAAAAACTAAAAAATTAATGTTTAATATCTGACCATGTCCATATCTCAAGAACAAGTTTCAAACTTGGGATTCTGATCAGAAAGAAAGATCCAAACTAAATTCACAGTGCCAAAATATACTCTCTCGTTTTTCTTCTTAGCTTTGGACAACATGTCCAAAATAAAATCATCAAAATATGATATAATCCAGGAAGGAGGTGAATGACTTAGGACTTTGTTTGGAAGGAATTAAATGATAACTAATGAAAGATCCAAATAAATGAAGTCCAGAATCAAAAGAAGAGATAAAATGATGGAAAAGTAATTGGATTAAAACAAAAACCAAAATAAGAGAATTAACAGAAAAGTAACATGCATATATATAGTTTTAATGTCAAAGAGAAGAGAGATTAAAAGAAGAAGAGAGAAAGTACCCTGCGAGAATACAAGTGAGTGAGAATGGAACCCCAACCTTCATGACTGAAACTGAGTTCAACAATGGAGGATCCAAACAGCACAATCTGAGGCCTCACTGGTCCAACCATCTTCTATCTCTCTCTCTGTAAATCTCAAAGGAAAGAATATGAAATGAAAGAGAAGTTTGTTAAGTTTTTTTGGATGGTTATTCAGATTTGTAATGGTGCAGCTTTGGTCCCCTCAACATATATGAGATAATGAGATCAAAAATAAATTCTTCCATAACCTTTTACTTTTCAATATGCAATATATGAATACATACATATATTGATAAAAATAGTACTTACAAGTAAAACGTATAAGAATTAGAATTTATATACTAAAATAGTGGTTAATAATTACTTACCTTTGGGAAATTAATACTCGCTCGATAATAAACCTCCAAAGCACGCCTTGAATGCCAACCAGAATATCAAAGGAAGGAATATGAAATGAAAGAGTTATTTGTTTGGATGGTTGTTGGTGCAGTGGCTTTATTTGGTCCCCTCAACGTCCATATGGTCAGGTCGCTATTTATATCATTATATGTAGCGATAGAGATAGATTAGAGGGGGAAAGTAATTAAATCATTCGATTCATTATTATTAGATGCCACCTCAACCTCCCCCTTTTCTTACTCAGCGTGTTTTTCCTTGTTCCTTTTTCAAGTGAGAACTCGTTAGCTTTGATTAATTATCACAGTTGTATTCTAAAACTTTTTGAACATGAAATTACGAGTTAAGTTAGAATGATGCATGAATCCGTCGATAAGTATTTGGTAGTGATATCTATTATCTATACTTCATTTGATCCTAAATGTATAATTTATTTACTGATTCAATTTTATTAATGATGTTAGTTAAGTTGATTAACATGACATACTTTTCTAAAGCACTTCATTATTTTCATTAATTCTCTTTTTTAATTATTGTTTAGGAAAAACTTATACCTTCTTCTTCTCTTGATTGTTTTTAAACAAAAATCGAATGAGTGCTTATATTTAAGGAGATTATAAGCACTCGTACCTCACATAACTAATACGGTTACAAGGTTATTTAAGGAAATAGGAAAATTCTGATTGTTTTAGGATTTCCCAAAACAGTCAACTAGGTCTTATATTTAGGACCGGAGGGAGTATTAAACTTCACAAAATAAATTTCAAGTAACTCTCAGTAGTCAGTACCTGAATTAAGGGTGTTGCACTGGTGATAAAGAGAAAAAACTTAATGAAAAAATTTGTTTAAAGATTATTAGATGCAATGTAGATGATTCTAAACCCATATTGTTTTACTTTTTTAGTTCAAGGGTAAATTAGTATAATCCTCTTTCGAAAACATTATTATCGACAGTTTAGGTGGGGTTGAGTCTAAATTAGGGCCGCGATGGAATTTTGGATAGGAAAAAACTTACCTCAATTTCCTCCATTTCCCCAATCAAAATTTGACATGTGTCCAACTCAACACATCAACATCTCTCTCCTCCATCTCATCTCTCCACATCACCATTCCCAAACTCATCTCTTTCATTCTCAATTGGAAAAAAAAGACCTCCCTCCTCCCATAGCAATAGGCACCCTCCTCCCTATCGGTCCAAAAATTCTTGTAACATCAAAACACACAATTGTATGCATTTGCACTGTACACTGTACAATGATACGAATATAGAGTACTTGCTTTACCGTGGATCTTCCATAAAATCATAGCATCTCAATTTCAAAATGAGAAAAACATAATTATACACATGACTATACACTTGGTTGAATAAATCTGTTGTATAGTCAAAGCAAATAAATCCAAGAGGTGAGGGAAGGGTTCAATAAAATACATCTCAAGTTCGCATAAATCTGGTTCAATAAAATCCAAAGAAATCCGAGAGGTGAGGAGGGCCGTCGAAAACTCCGGCCGCCGCCGGGATGGGTCACGCTAGCCGACGGGATATGGAGGAGGGTGCCGATTGTTATGGGGAGGATTGATGTCGTTTTCTTTTTCAATTGTGAATAGGGTTTGGGAATGAAAGAGATAAGTTTGAGAATGGTGAGGTGGAGAGATGAGATGGAGGAGAGAAATGTTGATGGGTGAGGTGGAGACTTGTCAAATTTTTATTGGGGAAATGGAGGAAATGGAGTTAAGGAAATGGAGGTAAGTTTTTTCCTTTTGGATAATTTATTAATGTACTTGTCAATTATCTTTCAAAAAATCTTGTGTTGACATTATTAGCATATATGCGCTCAAATTCTCCTCATGAATGATTAATTGAATCATTCTCTTATTCTCTTTTCGTTCCTATTTAGAAGAGATCGAGAAGTAAGTAAGTGGTTGTATGGATTTGAACGAATTCTCTTAATTACATTATTATATTATATATTCTTGCTCAGGAGATAATATTGATTATAAAAGAACACACACACTCACACACACACACATATATTCTTGCGCAAGAATATTGATTAGAAAAGAGTATAATTTACTAAATCAAACAGCCGAATGGTAAATGTTGATAACTATATACAATATTAATTTCAGTAAAGAGGAGCCACTAAAAAGAATCCTACTAAAAAAAGGATATTCGTTCTTTTCTATATATAATATCGAACTGCCCCTTCCAGTAGGCCAGTATATATTTTTCTTCTGACTATGAATATTAATAATCAAAAGTTATGAGTAATTTTTTAAAACGGCGAATTAGCTAAAGATATTATAATTCGTATTTCTAATAATCCTCTTTGACAATATGTACAAAGGAATAAATATAAGGAGTGATCTTTTTATTATGTCTTAACTTGTAAAATGAAAAAGGTAGAAGAGAAAGTCTTGAGAAGTATGTTCAGTGCACAAAGATACAACTGATGAATAGAATAAGCATATATACACTAACAACCTAAGGTTACAATGGGTATAGAACCCTCAATCTACCACATACTCCCCCCGTTCCTAAATATAAGATCACTTTGGTTAATTTGGGGAGATTAAGGAAGACAATAAAATTACATGATCTTCCCAAAATCCCCTCAATTACTTAACTTTAAAAGGAGGAGGGGTTTTCAATGAAAAGAGGAAGTATAAGGGTAGTTTGGGCAAAACTTGAGATAAAATAAGAAGTGATCTTATATTTAGGAACTTATCAACTTCCTCAAAGTGATCTTATATTTAGGAATAGAGGGAGTACTTATTAGAGAAATGTCATACCATTAATCCATAAGGCTACAAAACATTCGGTAAAGGTTGATAGATTTGAACAAATGTACAGATCATCAATACGCTACAATTCAAACAAAGTTAAGAGAACAATTCAGAGATTACATTAGGAGTATTACTTAAATTCAATTCGTTAATTAAAGTGGGGTCTTGCTAAGATAACATCTCATTAGAAATCAACATCTGAGTTTCAAAACACCAACAAAGGTCCAAGCCTTAATAATCTGCACATAATGCTTGATGTTCTCAACCCTTCTCTCCATTCACTAATTATAGAAGAGCTTTTCACGTTTATTAGGAAGGGTTTTCACGCTCGTCATTGGAGAATATTCTAAGGGCCCGTATGGTTGTGGGAATGTTGGGCAAAGAATAAGAAATAGAAAGTGAAATGAATTTCATTCTGTAAAAAGTTGTCTTATGTGATCTGCTCCAAAGTGACATGGGATAATTACACCACTACTTTCATCTAAAATCGATTTTCATGACTAAAAATTGATTTTAAGCTGAATTCAGATTAAACGAGAGTCGTAGTTTTTCAAAATTTTATGTCAATAAATGCTTATAGTTAACGGTCGCCTTGAGGCCAATGCAATGCATGAAGATCGATCGATGCTTGATTATTCGTAATATTGTAAGATGAAGTTTGTTCTTTTCAGGTGTAGAAATGAACGTTTCCGCAAAATGAGAAGAATGCAGATAATTTTATGATGGCGATCACTTTGCTCTTTCCTTTGGGGTTTTTTCTTTTGTTTTGTTTTTTTGAGTTTATATGTTTTTTTAATAGTGCCTTTGTTGTGAGAGCTAGGTTGCTCAGAAAAAAAAACCCCACAACAGAATTCGGTAATCCTTAATGTTGTTTGATTTGTTTAAATTATTTTGGTCAGAGGTTGATTAGTCTAATTAGTTATCCGTTTGAGTGTATTTTATAGAAAGCGGAAACTGAAAGCTGCCCTATACCTTCACCCAAAATTTACTATTTTTAATGCATTCATTTTCTCTTTTATGAAACTTATTATATAACTTGACTGTTGATAAATTATGCAAATTGTTGAAAGACGCTTAAGTATACTTTTAAAAAGGAGGCTAAAGTATACTTTTATCCCTTATATTTGAATCAAATTTTAATTTAGTTCTTTATTTTTGAAACTTGATGCAAAAGTATACTTAGCCATAAAAAAACTGAAAACAAAATGGTATGTACTTGTGTTAGAAGAAAAAACTGAATGCCAAAATAATGGTGTGCTTTGTACAGGTGAAAATGTTTTGCGGGTTGAAAATTTAGAGCTATCTCATTTATATATTATCAGCAAGTTGGGATTGGCTTAGAACAGGATTGTTTAGACGATATAACCATACAGCCAAATAATTTCCTTCACATCAAAAATAGGGCATGCAGAGTAGAGTAAATTCCAGCATAAAAGGAGAGAATATTATTCATTATTCATGTTGAGATGGAAAAATTCAAAGAGACAAGATATGCACAAATTGGAGCTATAAGCAAAATGAAAGGTAGTTTCTCTCCATGGTACCCAAAAAAACATGAAGGCCTTATGGATGAACTCATGAAAAGAAAATTTACAGACAGCTAATGCCTCATATATTTTAAGAAGCAAGGATTGAGCTCATAATAATGATAATCAGCCGATAGGATTGCTTACAGACTAATCTCCTTTGGTAGGTGGGCGCACACATGAACAAAAACGGGACTTTTTCTTTTTCTGGTTGCTTCTTGCCCCTCCATATCCATAGAGATAGTCTCGTAAAAGGACTCTTGGACTTCGATCCGCCGCCATTTTCGCTTTTCCTTTGCTTTCTCTTTGTTCATCAAGTTTCAGCAAAAGAAATTGTAGCCTCTGCACCTCCAATTGTAAACGTCCAATTTTTTCTGATCCTCTCTTTGCCTGTCCTGAAACTCTCCTTCTGCTTATGCTGCCACTCTCATCTGACTCTGGTTCAGGGTTTTCAACAAATGACAGCTTACCCTCTTCAACATTCTTCATCAACTTTCGGTTAGCATCAAACAACTTGGTGATTGACTCCTCAGTAACATCAAGCTGCCCTTTCACATTATCATACTCACTTCCTTTCCCCTTTGTACTCTTCTCAGTGGTCTCAACCTTCCTGATCAAATCTTGCACAGTAATTTTAAGGTTTGCTAGCTTCTGTGCATCAGAATTGAGTCTTTCTATAATCTTTGGTTTGTTGTCTTCTTCACGAGGCTGTGATAATCTTTTTGAGATCTTGTCCACACTCAACTCCTTCTCAACCAATTGCTCTATGGTGGGGTACTTTTTTTTGGGTTCCTTGGTTACTCCTTTCTGATGGTAGTTCACTGGTCCAGTGCTTGCTTTTTGTTGTGCCCTGTCCTTGTCAGAACTTTCCCATAACTCAAGCATCTGATCATCAACCTCAGGAGTTCCTCTCCTACTTCTACTATACGATGAGCTTTCTGACATTTGATCAAGTATTATGTCTTTTGTCAATTCTTCCTGAATCTCCCTCAATTGATCCCTCCGTTTGAAATTTTCATTCATATGTTTAACAGCCATTTCAATAACACCGATCTTTTTCTGCATTTCTTGGATGTCTGGAAGCGCATCAGGTGCCATGGAAAACTGGTTTTCACTTGTTTGTGGACCTTCTTCATTCACCTGCAAAACAGTGAAAAATAAGAGATGGTAAGATATCCAGAAGAATATGCAATATAATGGATTGAACAATATAATTGAAGAAAAAGGAATAAACAACCACATTGCAACAGCCAAATTCTATCAAAAGAAGCCTACACTTTTTACATGTTCTCAAATATTAAAATGGGCAGTCTATTGCCAGACTGAAAATTCAAAGCCACCAGTACGAACAAAGAAAATGTAGACATGTGCAGGATAGCTTTCAGCCTTCAAGGCTGAACAAATCGTGAAGGAAAAAAATCATGAGACAAAGATTGACCTTTTCACTCTGCCACCTAGGCTTGCAACAACTGACCATAGTCAAAGTCATAGTAAATAACTATAATAATATATATTGGGATTGTGGTGATTATGGGGTACTTAGCCCAACAGTACCATACCATGTTTCAAGCATACAGGTGCAAAATCCAAACTACAACATTTAAACCTCCAAAAAAGGCTACCCTTCCCACATTCTAATAAATACACACAAATATTGAAGAAAATTAAAGAACAATGAATTCTCAGGCAATATGATGGGTTAAGAAACAAAATGTTTGTACCTTCGATTTCTCACGGCTGTGTTGCTCTGTATGCATAAGAGTCTGCATCTCCAAAGAGACAATACAATCCTTCAGAGCACTGACAGCTGGCACATAAGCAGCCAACTGATCACGTAATTTTCCATTTTGATTTTCCAACTCGCCAACTCTGTCTTTCAGCATTTCACCTTCAACACTTCTATTGTAATGTTCACGTTCAAGATTATCACAAGTATTGACCACCTCATGAAACTTTCCTTCAATTAATGTTTCACTAGCAGTAGATCTCTGCACTTCCTCATAGAGTGTGGCAGCTTGGGTTTCCCAAAGCTCAATCTCATTTGCTCCCTCCTTTAGTTGATAATTTAACTTCTCTTCCCTCATCCTGGTTCCTTCAAGTTCTTCAGAAAGGTGCCCTATTTCAGACTCCAACTTCTGATTCACTTCATGCAGACATCTGAGCTCTTCATTCTGATTCTCACAAGTATTTGTCACCTCACAAAACTTCCCTTCAATTAATGTTTCCCTGGTAGTAGATCTCTGCACTTCCTCATAGAGAGTGGCGGCTTGGGTTTCCCAGAGCTCAATCTCACTTGTTCCCTCCTTTAGTCGATAATTTAACTTTTCCTCTCTCAGCCTAGTTGCTTCAAGTTCTTCACAAAGTTGCCCCATTTCAGATTTCAACTTCTGATTCACTTCATGCAGACATCTGAGCTCTTCATTCAGACTCTCACAAGTATTGGCTATCTCATTAAACTTTCCTTTAATTAGTGTTTCATTGGCAGTAGATCTCTGCACTTCCTCATAGAGTGTGGCAGCTTGAGTTTCCCAGAGGACAGTCTCATTCTTTCCTTTCTTTAGTTGATCATTTAACTTCTCTTCTCTCAGTCTAGTTTCTTCCAGTTCTTCGCAGACTTGCCCCATTTTAGAATCCAACTTCTGATTCACTCCATGCAGACATATGAGCTCTTCTTTCAAACTCTCACAAGTATTGGCTAGCTCACGAAACTTTCCCTCAATTAATATTTCCTTAGCAGCAGATATCTGCAGCTCCTCATAGAGTGTGGCAGCTTGAGTTTCCCAGAGGACAGTCTCATTCTTTCCGTTCTTTAGTTGATCATTTAACTTCTCTTCTGTCAGTCTAGTTTCTTCAAGTTCTTCGCAGACTTGCCCCATTTTAGACTCCAACTTCTGATTTAATTCACGCAGACATCTGAGCTCTTCATTCTGACAGTCCTTGTCCGAGGATAAATTCAAAATTTGATGAGCTTGATCATCAAGTATCACCTTGGCTTCATCATACTTGACTCTTAAGTCTTCCAGCAATTTTTGCAGCTCTGTTTTCTCCGTGTGCAAAGCACTACACATTTCTGCTGCAGCCAAAAGCTCATTTTCCTTTTGAGACAGCAACTCCTTTCCTTTCTGAATCTGACAACCCAACTCATCATTGACAGATTGAACTGATTTCAGTTCAATGCTTGATCTGTCAAATGATTCCTTAAGGTGTGCATTTTCCATTTCTACATCTTCTAATTTTTCTGTCATATCTTTCAACCTATTCTTGAGGACATCATTTACTGAACAGAGTTCATCAAGATCTTCACTTAGCTCTCTAAGTGCCAAGACCTTCTCAAAGACAATGTTCTGGTAGACCAGAGAAATAGTAGATTGAGCTATCATCTCCTGAATCATAGCACATATTTTCACTTCCAAGTTGTTTTTCTCTTCACCCAAATCTAGGAATTTTCTCATCAAGGAATTTTTCTCTTTCAATGTACTGCAATTTTCATCCTGCAAGTTTCTGTGAGCCAGTTCCAGGTTCGACAACTGCTTCAGTAGGTCCCCTGTTTTAGATGCCATTTCTTCAATTCTCTGTTCTCTCTTGCTTATAGTCAGCTTCAATTCTTGATTCTTCTCTTGTATGTTTTGGACCTCTGCCTGTAAAGCCAAGAACTGCTCGTATTGGATCCTCAACTTCTCATCAAGGGAATCTCTTTCCATCACAAGCTTTTCTGCATTCAGCTTCAACTGTCCAAGGAATGAGATGAGAACTGAATTCTCAATGGCCAGGTGCTTGCTTTCATTGAAAATTGTGTCAAGACATTCCTGTCTCTCCTGGATTTTACCATGCATATGGTCCAGAAGAATGTGATCTTGTTCAGCCATATCATCAAAAGAAAGGTTGCTGTTAAAGTCAAGTGTCCTCAACCCATGAAATAGCCCAGTCCTCAGTGTTGTGATTCTGTCAAACAAAGAATTCATCTGAACCGTCTTTTTATCATTTTCATTCTCCAAATTTGATACCAATTGCTCGGAGATTTTGTACTTCTCCAATAGTCTCTGATACTCAACTCGAATGGAGAAGTTATTTTCCTCGAGATCCCGGATGCATTTTTGCAAGAGGAAAATTTCAATTTCCGCATGTGCAGCTTTCTCCAGTTCTTCTTCATATTGCTTTTTCCAACAATTAGCATCTTCTTGTGCAACATGAAGTTGTGATTCCTTCTCAGCCAAGTGTCTCTCATTCAACTGCATAACTCTGGAGTGTTCTTCCCTCTCTGCATAAAAGGAAACCAGAAGCTCCTCCACCTTCTGAAGTGCAGATTCCTTCTCACCTTTCAGTTCCAAATGCTTCAGCTCCAGCTCACTATGTTGATTCTCAATACTTTTCAACATTTGATGAGCAATGTTCAACTGTTGCGCTAAGCTTTCCTTTTCAGAGATCACGTTGGACTTCTCAAGGTCAAGTGATTGGTATGAGTCTTCCATGCTTTTTGACTTCACCTTTAATTCTTCAAGTTCAGCATTAGTATCAAATAATGAATTTTCCAGAAGGTTACTCTTTTGGGAAACATCCTCAAGCTTCTCAGTCACAGTTTGTAACTGAGAACACAAGGTGGCCTTCTCAGCAGTGAGAGTGGATTTCTCCTCAAGAAGAGATTGACACGTTTCTTCTAACAACTTTACCTTTCCTCTGACACTTTCCAATTCAACATTCAAGTCCGAGAGTGAATTCTCCAAAACAGTATTTTTCTCCACAAGTTTCTCCATTATAAGCAATTTTTCCAGAAGGACTGCTTTTTCACCTCTGTCAGCCTCACATGTCTCTTTCAACTTTGAATTCTCATCCTGCAATTCCTTAACAGACAACCCAAAGCACAGTGGATCTAAGCCAGTTAAACTAACTTCCTCTATCATGTCACCATGCCTTTTATTCACATCACTGAGCTCCTCTTTAAGGCAGTAAATTTCTTGTTGGAGAGCATTTCTCTCATCTACACGCAATGCAACCTCTTGGTCAAGTTTTTTTATTGTCTCCCTCAATGTCAATATTTCGTCCTGCAAATTTTTGGAGGACAAAGATGAAGAAATTTTGAAATCATCTAGAACTTTATTTTCCTGCTTCACTTTTTGTACTTCATCCTGTAAAGCCTGCTTATGAAATTCCATAGTCTCCAGAAGTTCAGCCTTTTGATGAAGCTCAGCAGCAATGGATCTCAGTTCTTCTTGAGATTGAGAGTGCAGATTCTGGAGAGTTTGGAAAGCTGTTTCAGCCTCTACAAACCGTAACCTCTCCTCTTGTATGCAATTCCATAGCCTGCCCAATTCCTGTTGCTTCTCACCAAGTTCTTCATTTCGACTGCCCAACTTCTGCACCAACAACTGCAGTTCAGACTGCATATTTTCATTTGATGTTTCCAAGAGAAGACACTTCTGCTCATAAGTCAACAACTTTTCAGTGCTTTCATCTATCTTGGAATTTAGCCTACTCACCTCCTCTTCAGCACACGAAAGTTTATGCTCCAAACTGGAAATTACTACCAAGCATTGCTGATAACGAAGAGCGGCATCTTCCTTCTCCTCAGTTAGTTTAACAATTTCTAACTTCAAGGCCTCTATTTCATTTGCAGCTTTGTTAGCTTGCTCATTAATCTTTCTAGCATTCTCCTCGGCTTGTACTAATCTGTCCTCCAATTGAGATACTGTCTCCATGCACTGTTTGTATTGATCAAGGGCGGCTTCCTTCTCAGCTTCTACTGCAGTGAGGTCTTTCTTGAGGGATTCAGCTTCACTTTCAGCTCTAATGACTCTTTCATTAAGTTCTCCTGCATTCTTTTCAGTAGATGAAATATTTTTCTCCAGGTTGGATACTTTCTCCAAGCATTGCTCGTACTGAAGAAGACTAACTTCCCTTTCAACCTGTAATCTATCAAGGGTTTCTTTCAAAGTTTGAACTTCAGCTTCAGCCTTGCTTGCTCGTTCATTGACTTCCTGGGAGCTCTCTTGTGCATGAGACACTTCTAATTCAAGATTAGATAATCTCTCCAAACTCTGCTGGTATTGAAGCAAACCAGCTTCCTTTTCATCTTCTAATTTAGCTAGAGCTCTTTTTAAGGCCAAAATTTCTGCCTCAGCCCTCGTCACCCGTTCAGACTCAGACAAAACTTGATCTCTAGCATCATGGGTCACATCATTTTTGTTATTATCATTATCCACATCATGAAAATTGAGCTCTTTCCTAGCGCGTCCAGCTCCTCCGGAGAAGAGATCATTGAGCTGTTTCAGACCCTTCCTGTTTCCGGCAGAATCAGGTTCATCAGTAAAAGCTCCATTTCTTTTAACAGCATGGATATTAGGTGAAGGGCTTCTAGAAGGACGCTTTTTCACTTCATCATGGTCCATAAACGCAAGAGCAGAGTGGGACGGATCAGGAGTTCGGGGCTCAACCTCCATAAAAGGATTAGTTGGTAAATCATCTGCCATTAGCATAGGAACTTGGTTGGGGAAAGCTTCAGCCATGGTTCGATGAGCTTGGCGGATGACTCCAGTTGCATGATCATATCTTTCGGCCAATGCACGGTATGCTCTATAAAACTCTTCAACCAATTTCATAAGCTCTGGGCGCTTTTTATAATACATTTCTGCTCTCCTGGCAAAGGAATCTGCATCTTCTTCAATAACTTTAATCATCTGCTTCACCTTGGAATCCATATCTGTTCAAGAGAGGCAGTCATTGTAATTGATTATTTAAGTTCATTAGGCAATCAGGCATTTTATTGGAGAAAAAATAGACACATTTTGCCTAGAGTGAAATGATGTTTACATTCATTAAGTTCACAACATGCTCAACCTGGAAGATAATCACTAAATGCTAGAAAATGAGTTCAATCAGGTTTGAAAAAAGCATAGGCTAGTTTAATGCTATCTTAAACATTTATACTGCACCGAAAAACAAACGTTTATTCACAATTACTTAAGACAAGACTAACTTTTTAGAAAATCAAAACGAAACCCATCCCACAATATTTCCTTCAAAACATACTGTTATAGAACTGGAAAAAAATTCATTAGAATAGGATCAAAAAGTTCAAATTCATTAATATATTTAGTGATGAAATTTTCATTCATACTCTCATAAAGTGCATCATGTCAGGTTAGTGTACTAGTTTGAATCAACAACATATATACCATTGTAACAGAGATCACCATTCACCAAAAAGATTTCATTCATACAACACTTGTGCATAATCATCCCCCTAGAGACTTTAAAGTTCAAATGAAAAGTAGACATAAAAAATCCATCAATTAGAGTCACTATCCTTAAAATTAAAAACACAAATGGTTCGCGTCAATGTCTGAAGCTGGCTACAGAAACTTAATTATAAATAGAAGTAGTACCTGTGAGATTCTCTTGAAGCCATTTAGAGTTCTTGGGACTAATATGGCTGTCCCACCACCAAGAATACTTTCTTTTAGCATCAGCCTGAGCTTTGGCTGCCATGACTCTAGCTAACAACACCAACTCTTCCTTCTACAAACGTTATTATGAGAACTCAATCCACAAAAATTGGATCAAATCCACACCAACAATAGAAAGCCAAGTTTCTACTGCTTCTTTACTGAAACAGACAATATACAAACAATGCATAAACTCAGTGCCAGATCAATGAAAAAGAACCCAAAAAAAAAATTAAAAAAAATCCTGAACTTCAAAAATTATATGAAAATAGCATAAATCAGCACTCAAATCACCTTATCAGTAGAATCCAAGTTCCAGAAATTAATGAGTACAATATCTTCTCTCCAGATCAAAACAAATTACAAACTACCTGATCAAACACAAAATTCAGACAATTATGAGAACAAAATCAATATACAAACAATGCATAAACTCAATGTCAGATCAATGAAAAAAAAACAAAAAAAAAATTAAAACAATTTCCTGAACTTCAAAAATTATAAGAAAATAGCATAAATCAGCACTTAAATTACCTTATCAGTAGAATCAAAGTTCCAGAGAATTAATGAGTAAAATATCTTCTCTCTCCAGATCAATACAATTTACAAACTACCTGATCAAACACAAAAATCACTAATTAAAAATAGATCAACACAAAAACACAAAAAAAAAATCAAAATTCAGACAATTATGAGAACAAAATCAATATACACAATTTTGATCATAAAACTAAAAAATCAGAGAAACCTTCAAAATCACAAAACATACAATTGAACAAATTATTAATTAATATAATTAATAATTCAATCACACATATTAATGCAACAAACATAATAATTCAGCTACAACAAAAAAAAACTCACCAAAAAAAATGAACAAACGAGCTTATCGATTCGGATCACCAAAAAAAAAATCTCATAAACTTTTTTCTTCTTCTTCTTCACTCCAATTCTCACCTTCTGGTGAGAAGATCTCTCAGAATTTCTCTCTCTTCTCTTCTCTGCTTTTATATGCTGTCACACAAAAAAAAACGAGTGGGCGGCGAACCAAAAAAAAAAGTGAAAAGAGATTAAGAATCAGATTAGTACTTATAATAATATAATTATAGAGCTAAAGCTAAGTTTACCTCACTAATATGATTCTGAATTTCTGATTAGTGAAAAGGTTGAATGTGAGTGTGAAAGTGAATGAGAGAGTTTTTGAGGGTTGTCTTTTTTTTTATAGAGGGTTTGTCTTTTTTTTCTTTTATAGAGTGTTGTTTCTTTTTTAAAATTTGGACTGAATTTGAATATTTGATGGAGCGTCTTATTACGGTTTTTGAAAATTTTTTTTGACGTTTTTCAGTTTTTGTTTTACCGGAATTGACTAGGAGTAATTAATTAATTTTAACGTTAGAGAGAGTAGAAACGGTAAGTTAATTAATTAATGATTAATGAATGGGCAGGAAGATCCCGCGGTTTTATATATGTAATGATAGTGTTCTTTCTTGTGTTTCTGATTTTTTAATTTATTTTTTGCCGGGAAAGAAAAATGGGCACCGAATATTTCGGTATCTGTATTAATTAATTTAATTAAATAAGTGACGATTTTCAAATCCCAAAATAATCTCTCTTTTGTTTTGCTGCCAATGAGATAAAAATGAGGTATGCAAGGTTTGATCAATTGACTGACAGTTGTTTTATTTAGTTTTATTTTAATTTAATATTTATCCAGCGAGCGAGGAAATTTTCTGTACAGGACAAAGTTTTTACCATTTAGTTAAGTATCTTTGTGTGTGGGTGTGTGTGTTTGAAAACCTTAAGAATGATAGTATAAAATACTCCTATAAATGATAGAGATAAAAAATGATAGTAGTATAATATGTTGTTTTATGTTCTTTTTTTTTATCAAAATGTTGTTTTATGTTCAGTCCAAAAAGAATATGGTGTTTTATGTTGTTTCAATTTCAATTTCAAATCAAAATACCCAAGCCGTCAATTTTAAGTTTTTTTTATCAGAAGCCAATTTTAAGTTATTCCTTAGTATAAAAGGAAAATTAGTCTGACGTTACAACGGTCAAAACAAGCAATTAATTTAATTAATTGCCTTCACATCAACGGAATATGGGATAAAACTTCTCGAATTAAGTTGGAAAAAACTGCTTTATTATGTTTTTCTTTCCAAAGAGTTAGAAAATAAGAAAAAAAAAATCCAGTCTTATTGGTTGATTTGGTATTTCTTAGAGTGGAAAATAAAGGATCAAAGTTGAAACTTAAAAGCAAAAAAAAAACATTTTATTTTGCTTAAAAAGACGGAAATCTCAGAGCACAGTACATTCTCTTTATAGTGTACCAAATACATACCAATAATTACCAAATTAGTCATATTACTCTTATTTGAAAGATTTTATTAAGCATAGTAATTTCTTTATTCGTTAAATCAAATGTCATTAAAAATTAGATATAGTAGTACTGCAGTTTTAAAAATTCACACATGTACATCAAATATAAATGTTTTATGAAAACTTAAAACGGGACAGTAAATTACTACCACGTGTTAGTTTTTAATAAAAAAAACCACATTGATCACACCACCAAATATTAAATCAAATTCCAAGATGGAAAAGTGGGTGGCATAAATATTAGAACGTGTGGTTGGCGTAGCTTGACGAGTGAGGAGAGTGATACGCGTGGAATATTAAAAAAAGTTCATTGAACGTTGGTATCTACTAATTCTAACTTTGAAAATATATAAAATATTGAAACTAAGCTTTGAATTAAAAAGGTTTTAATAATCACAAAAGTAGGGGTGCACTGTGCAAGTAAGTCTCTTGATAATAAAAACTCATTATTTACATTCCCCACAGCAACACATGGTGCCAGCGTCAACAGGTACTTCTCTCATTATTAAATTGGTCCATCTACACCCTACATTTAATTTTAATTTTAATCATCATGTTTAAACAAGAACCAATTCAACCCAGTGATTTTGTTACCTGATCTATTTGAGTAATGATTTGACCCGGGGAAATTAAAGAGCAGCCTTGAATTAACGGGATTAATTTGAGATTAACCTGATCAGTCTTGAAACTTACATAATTTACATAATTTTTTGTTTAACTTGAAACGTGATGGTAACTAATTCAACTTGTTAAAATAGTGATACAGTGATCAATTAATCTGATATCCCAAAGGTCAAAGGATAGGGTGATCCAAAATCAACCAGACTGATGTGGTCAAACATGTTGAAATTTATAAAAAATAAATTATTCCTATTATACTTGGAATGACAATGTAATATAGGCAATAAGAAAAATATAGAAAAACAGTGATTTGTCATATTTGTTTTTTTAAATGATTTTATTACATAAAACCTCAATCGTACTGCTAAGTGTTAACCCTTAATCACACTGTTTGAAATAGTTCCATAACATAGTCAGTTAAAAAGAAAATGGCTCCGTAACTTTTCAGTACTTGATTTTGACCCCCCCTTCACGGCCATTTACAGTACTAGTGATGATAATGATAATTTACCGTATTGCCTTATCATTAGGCTACGCATATTCTTTAAACAAAACAATTACTATTACATTATGTTAGTGATTTGACATTGGTTGTAGCTAAAAGTAGGACTTTTGGGCGGTTTTGTCTGGTATTAAAGTTATAATTATTTATTTGGAATTTCATGATGGAAAATGACGTAGAGGATTGAATTATTGAACAAAGAGATAAGAAATTTGGGAATATTGAGTTGGGCTTTTTGGGCTGGAATTCGTATTTGTAATGTAATAAACTTTTAAATAAACTTTTGGTCACTAAATTACAAAATGGGATGAATCAGCGTCGCTATTAACGACAACAAATTGATGTTTTCTTCTTACCTTTTTTCTTCCTCTTATCAACTGAACCGTGAAATTATAGTAAACCTAATCTATTATATTACAATATTTAGCTCAACTTAACTTAGTATACACATAAGCATAGTATATAGAATGTTTTTGTGCAATTAAATATTGAGTGTTTTGGGGTTTCTTTTATATGTGCTGCTCATAATAGTTTAAATGAATTTGATTTTAAATTCATGTTTGGTAAAAGGGGATGGGAGGGAAAATTTTTGTACCTTGAATTTACAAAAAAAAATTGAGAAGTGAGGTTAAAAGTTCTAAATACCTTATTTTTCTTAAAATATCATAACTTATTTCTTCAATTTTTAAAAATTCAACTTCTTTATACTTATTATATTTATGGATCAAAGGATATGGTGGATTTTATTGATGTCTCTTTATTTTTTGATCAGATTTTTTTTTATCAGATGATGTCTCTTTATTGAATTAAACAGATGTACACTTCTTTATACTTTTCTGTAAGAGCCATTTAGTTGAATGAGGAATATCATACTAGAACCTTTCAAGTACAATGAGCATTATATTCATACCACTCACTTGCAAACTCATCAAACCACTTGGCGCCCCTAATTACAAAGCTGCATTTGCTGAAGCTGAGTTTTTCTTGCATTTTTTAAGTAGGCATTTCATTTTCATAAAACTAACTTTTACTAGTTTATACAAAAAGAATAATGCAACTAACTTTGATGTGAAAAGGGAAAAGGAGAGGGAACTAGTAAAAGGGAAGAGAAGTATTTTCACGTGAGGAAGAATCCACAGTAAGGAGCAAGTATGAGAGTAAGTGACCCTATATTGGTTGGCAATAGCCAGTAAAACAAAAGGACTCTTTCACTTTATAAAAAGTTTTTATGTGGAACCGCAACAATCACTTTTTATTTCACCCTAACAACCCTCTCAATCCCATTTTTGATGGCAACCAATTTGTGTTCATATTCTCTTCCATTATGGACCCCATATCCCTAACATGCTTCTGCTTCCTACACAAACTTTGATATTAATATCCCCTCATTTTTCACCTCTTCTAAATTTAAGAAAATCCAACATATCCCTTCATTATAATTATGATTCAGAAATCACTTACCATCGTCGATATTTGTGAAAAACCTAAAAAATATTTTTTCTATTGTAGGAAATAGAAACATGAGATTTACAAATTTGAAGGCCTTTTTCGAATTATTTTGATATTTTTAAAAGTACGCAGTAATTTTACAGATGCATTGGTGAAATTGATGCTTGATTTGGTAGGTGTTCACATGATATTCCTCATTATTCAACTCAATTATTGATGTCATTGCCTAGGAAAAGATGTATCATTCTCACCATATTTTGCGGAGAACCACTTCTTCAGCACACCCCTTTTCTTTGTTACTACCTCATGTGTGCTTGATTTGCTGAAAAAATCACATTAATAATGTACTTTAAGTACTATAATACCCAATCCTTATAAAAAAAAAGTATCTAATATCTTATAAATATCATAACTTAAAAAAACTTGTGAAATGACTACCATTGATCAGTGAAAAAGAACCATCATAACCATACGGATATGGGATTTCTTAATTAGATGATCAATATTTCTTGTCTTAGCTAGTTGTGATGTTAGTTTCTCAGTCTTTAAAAATTATTTGTCTAACTCATACATTCAACAAAGGAGGAAGGATATTATGAGTTTGAGTCATTTAGGTGAAGCTGATCTTTCACTACATGTTCTTTATGCATATGAGGTTCAACTTTAATTTACCACTCGATCTGACTGTGGATGATTTATGATATAATTTCACTTGATGATAAAATGAAACGATCAAGATTTCAGCGCATTAGCGTTAGTGGCCATGTAATAAAAGTTTGAATTCTAGTCATTGGCGTACTTTTTTTCAAAAGATGAAAAATTTAAAGGCTAAAAAGAGTAGGTGCAGCCACGATAATCGGAGAACATTCATTATGGAATAATCTGTTTGCACTTATATAGTGTCCGCATCCAACTAAAACAGCATCATTATGATATTTTGTGTGGAGGAAAATTAGAGGGAGAGAAGTCCCATATCATTTTCACTTTCTGGTTGCACCACATTTGATATGTTTGAATAAACTAACATGATCTATCTTTCATTATAGAAATTTTCTTATGATTTCTTACCAGCTCAACCAAAAAATTAAACATTGGTTAATTATTGGTTTTATGTTAAATACCAAATGGCATAAAAAATTTATAATAAGCGGCCTAAGTTGATGAAACGATGTGGCATCATTTGTAGTTTCACTCTCTGTTGAACCTTCTTTGGATTATACGTACAACCATCTTATTCTTTCCTGAGTAAGATTTTTACATTTTCAATTGAACCAACAATAATAAGCTTTTTTATATATAAGCAATTAACTACTTTTTTATCTGGTAAAGAAAACTACTTTTTTGAATAAAAATCGTCAACTATTCGTTCCCCCTCCCAACTCCCAAGCATATAAAAGATACAACTCATTATCAACTACCTCACTACAACAATAAAAACATTAAACTCAGTTAATTTCCCTTAAATTTGGTGGGGAAGGGGGGGGGGTGTCTAACTTTACTCCTTTTTGAAGGAAGAAAACTGTAGAATTGAAAGAGCCACAACTAAGCACGCATATTATTACCTATAGGAACAAAATTAAAATATAAATATTAGTTGACCTCCAAATTAAATAACTTATTTTACAGATTTAACGAAATATAATTGAGATGAGACTTATATAGTAGGGGTAATTAATATGAGATTTCACCCAACACAAGTGCTATAGAAAAGGTCCCATGAAATGACGAAATTAAAGAAGTGTCCCAATAGACCCAACTTTAATTATCTTCTAAGTTAATTTATGTGTATTGAGTGTAACTCAAATTAATTACGTCTATATACACTATACAATATGAAGGTGAGGAGGGAACAAGTAAAAAAGAAATGTCTAGCTGCTTGAATAAGTTGGAAATAGTAAAACAAAAGAAAGTGGGATTAGAATAAAGTGTCTTTTCATAGTGTCCTTTGGCGTAGGTCAGAGACATATGGCTTAAAGCCGAAGCATGGGAAGGTGATTGCCGTAGCAGTAAAGTGCGTGGATCATGTGCTTCGACCAAAGCATCACCCACTTACAAACAAATCGAGCTAAAACTTATTGTCAATAAATTTTCTAAATTTTTACTCCCTCTAATTTATTTATATGGCACTTTTCAATATATTTCATGCATACCATAGAAACCCTTAAATCTAATTGGTTCTATTTTAAATTTAACAATTTTTCAGTTTTATCCCGAATTAATATCTATTAGATATCACATAAAAACAGAGTCAACGGTCAACCTATAATAAATTAATGATAAAATTGTACATTAATGTTAAAAATTAACTAGGTAATTTATAAATAAGATCAATGAAGCATTCTTCCTCTACCCCTATATATTGGACAATAGGAGTATATTATTAGCCAAATAAAGGCCAATCATCAGAGATTGACTAATAGTTATAAGATTATAATTCAAATCCAACCTATATGAATTCTTTATTGGTTGATAATCTATAATTATATTTGGTGGTTTTTTGGACATGGAGAATTACAATGTTCTATTAAGCTCGTGGTACTCAAATCATTTACACTTCTTACAAAAAAAAATCATTTTAACTTTGTATTGTGTGTGTATTGTGTGATTATACAGTGTGCGTGTGTGTGTTTTTGTCGCTTTGGGGAACCAAGGATGTCTTTTTTTTTTTTGGCCGAAGGAACCAAGGATGTCAGCATCGTGGAAGATGACAAAACGTAAACATACGCTAATGTGAGGTCCCTTAATTGTCATCTCTTTGTTAATTTGTTAATGTCAACATTAACTATATTAATTAGGGTCAAGCATTAAGACATAAGCCACGCCACATCATGCCATCTCATCAATTCAAGCGGGGGCTTATCCCCAAGACCCCAACTACCCCGTTTTCCTTTTTGTTTTTTAGAAGAAAATTTAGGTGAGTTAGACTCATTATCCTGAGGGGCTAATCAGTGCATGACTTCAAGTTTAAAGAGTATTTGAGTGCACAACCATATGGATTTTGAGCCAACTCTTCAAAACTGAACAACCTCTATCGTCCAAAAAAAGAAGAACAACCTCTATCCACAGTATTCTGATATTTTTGTTTCGTTAAAATATACTACTTGGTTCATTAGTAGTCATTTAAAATTAGCTCGGGTAACAAGGCGGGATACATATTGGTTTAATTAAAAATATTTTGTTGAGAACGCCATTTCTGATACCTGAAAATATTTATGTTTATTAATATCCTGACTGTATATAAATATTACTCTTGGAGTTAAATTTTTAAACTTTGTTGAAAATAAAATCAATTTATATTATTTCGCAAAATGTGGAAGTAGGCGCTGTATCACATTTTTCTTATATACCAATTAGATTCCAAATTCATATTGGACCTGAATAATCTAGATTGCATCGAGTTGGCCATATAAGTGTATTGTTACAAAAAAAATTAAGGTGAGCTGGGTCATGAGTTTCACCCGGCAAACCTCTTGGTTCAAAGATCACTTACATTGGTATTTACAGATTGCTTTGCTCAGCGATCTTCACATTGGTGGAATTTGAACCCACAATCTTATGGTTATGAGTCAACCTTTTTACCAATTAAATCAACTTTTACTGGTAATCATACAAGTGTAAAGCTCCTAGATTTTTCCGGCAAATAAAAAAACTCCAATAATGAAAATTTTTCTCAATTAACAGATGGACTTAATTCTCCACTCAATGACTTAAGGATGATAATATCCCACTTGATCAACTTAGCGTTTCTAAATACATATATTTCCTCTTTATAAATGTTGATGGATGTCTTCAGAAAAGATTTGACAAAATACGTTATAAGAGCTAGCCCATCATATAAGTGTTCGAAAAAACATCAGTAGGCCCAATAAGAATGTAGAGAACTAGGCCCATTTAATGAGGATAATGTAATTTAAGTGGTCATGACACTTTAAGACCAAATAAAGAGAGAGATAACATTTTAAGATCCAAGTTTTTTTCAATTTATAGAACCCTGGGATTCCAGCCATTATTTCCACCATGAAAAGCTCTTAAATATGTAACACACATACTTTATGTTAAATTATCAAGTTAAAATTGAAAATGATTCAAGTACTGTCAACTTATATGTGATGCTAATTATAAGACCCCTATCATTTTTTTCGCGAAATTAAAAGTGTAAAATTAATCACTTTAAATTGTCTTTAATTATAATTTTCCCAAACTAATTTATTCTACTTATGAAGTGACTTATAATATAATGAGATAATTAATTAGAGGTCTCATTGAGGAAAGATAATTAAGATGAAGTCACACGAGTTGTAAATTACAATTTCTAGAGCTAACAATAACAATTTATTGGTCTCACATAACAAATCGTGGGAACTCATTTTAATAATGTTTCTTCCATGTGTCCTCTAATTAATTCTTCTAAATATAATTAAATATAATATGTTATAATTTGGTGATCTGATTTACTCCCTTAATTTTCATAAATAGTCAAAAATATCTTATATTTATGATTGGTTGGAGGGAGGGAGTACATGTCATCAAAAATATAATTAAACAAATTACATGGAACAAACTAACTAACGAACACGTCTCTCTACAACTAGTCCATAGTTGGTCTGCTAAATCTATAAATGCCAGCAAATCCAATCGTATAGTTGTAGTATTCTTTTGTCGAACTCGTGCAGCTTCCGCAAAATGTATTTATCATTTGGCGGGCGAAATGTTGGATGGCTGCTTTTTGAGGATTGGGAAGAGGGCATATAATGAAGGAGAAGGAGAATGAAGAGTGCACATAGAGAAGAATGGCCCTCGTAACTTTCAAATGAAGAATGGAGAGAGAGAAGGAGAAGCTGTGTGTGTGACAGTGTGAGAGGGAGACAGAGTTTGAGGTGGAGGGAGAGTATGTGGGTGGTGGAGAGAGAGTATGTGGGCCCATGAGGGGTGTGAGTGAGGATAAAGAAATTAGTTAGGGGTATTTTAGTATTTTCCATTGGTCCAGTGGCCAAAATGAGTCATTTTTATTGTTCAGTGGCCAAAATGAGACCATTTATTGTTTGTAGGCCAAATTGATACTTTGAAAATAGTTTGGTGGTCAAATTGACCTTTAACCCTTTAAAAAAATGGTGTAGTTTTTTTTTTATCGAAAAAAAAAAATTGTTTAGCTGTAGTAAACTTTGCTAATATATCATCCACCAATATGTTTGAATATGTGCGGTACAAGTTAATAGCCATATGTCAACCGTGTAGTAGCATGATCTAAATTTTTAGAGGGATGTACGGTTTGAATTCACCCCTACCACCTCCATTATTAGTTCTGCATGCATTGATGGCCTCAAGGAAATTATTTTTAAGGAAACAAAAGTATCCGATTACCTAGTGGCCTATGCTAATTTGGTCTCGGGACGTTTTGACTTGAAACCATAACAATTAAGATAAGACTATACTCGACCATCAAGTGAGACATGAGAAGGGCATATGTGTCACGAACCAATGGCTCAGTCCGGATTAATATGTTATCTTTTTTATATGATAATATTTTGTTTTCCCAATTTAAAACTAAATCGTATAATAAACAATACTTAATACACCATATAAGAATATTTTACTAACTTTTTTACCTAATTTCTTTCATTTTTTTCATTTATTTCTTAAGTTTTTTATTTATTTCATTATTTTTTCTTATAATTAAAATTATTTAGAGCTTGGTCACAAGGCCCATAGGACATGTCCCGACGGTTTTGGTCTTGGGCCCAAGAGCACCAAGCCAGACTTCAAGTCAAAAAGCTAGCTCAAAAAATTTATTATAGATCAGAGTAGGATGATGGTTAGCCTAATCTCGCTTGGTTTTTTTGCAGCCCTTGCAATTTTTAACTTCAACATTCATTAGCCATCGATCAAGTATAAAATGATATTAACAACATTGACCACCAAATAAACATTATTTAATGTTGGCTAAAGTATACTTTTTGTCCCTTATGTTTGCATCAAGTTTCAATTTAATCCTTTATCTTTGGAAAGTACACTTTTAGTCCTTTTTTGTTAACACCGTTAGTTTAACTTAACGGGAAATGCTAACTGAACAATTTTAAATGATTATTTTATAATGAAATTGGAACAAAAATGATAAATTTTGAAAATATAAGAATATTCACACTCAAATATTTTAATCTGAACATTTTTTCAGTAGTTAATAACCATTTAAAATTGTTAAGTTAGCATTTTCCGTTAAGTTAAACTAACGGTGTTAACAAAAAAGGACTAAAAGTGTACTTTCCAAAGATAAAGGACTAAATTGAAACTTGATGCAAACATAAGGGACCAAAAGTATACTTTAGCCTTTAATGTTTAAAAAGAAGGTATGGCAAAAAAAAAGAGAAAGTCTAAAAAAAGGAAATTCCTTAACTAGTCTAAAAAGAAGGAAATTCCTTAACGAAGTGTTGGAATCACTACGCGGATGGACAATGACAACCTGCACATGCTCCATGATATTAATTACTCCATCCGATCCTAAATATAAGACCTAATTGACTTTTTCTGGAAAATCCTTAAAAAAGCAAAATAAGTTAATTATAAATTGATTTACCTAATTTTTCCCTTAAACTAGTTTATTTTACCTATAAACTAATAGATAATCTAAAAATATATCAAATATGTTATCATTTAATAATCTATTTCGCAACCTTAATCTCTAAAAAAAAAGTCAATTAGGTCCTATACACTTAGGACTGGAGATAGTATTAAACAAAGAGTCAAGTAAGATTTTGAATACCATACTCGTTAGTCGTTAGTCTTGTTTCACGAGGGGAATCTCACTTTTTCACATTTCAAGTTTTCAACAGCCAATGAACGCTTTTTATACATATTAGTATCAAATATCCCGGCAATCAATTATACTTCAATTTTTGGGTTCATTACTTCCCCTCGCAATGTAGATGTCACAAGTCAGGAACTGGAGACTCCAAAAATATAATAGTCTTCATGCTAATAAAATGAAGAAAATTAAAAATATTTTTCCTGGGTTCCCAATGCAAATTTAAGACCAAATACATTTTTGGAGGAAATAATAAAGTAAAATGAACCGCTTAATAATAACATATATTATTGTGCATTAATATGTTATATTTTAGCTTATAAATCAAATAAAATAGTTTTTTTAAGAAAAAATTATGTAAATCAATCCACGAATGACTTAACTTTTAGTGTTGTTAGGACTATAAAAAAAATCAACTGAAGTCCCATGTATATTCAGGAATGTAGTTCATCAGACAGTGAAGAATGAGTAGTGTGAAGTCTTATGTTGTCATGCATGGTCCGTACAACTACCTTCCTCTCTCTCTCTCTCTCAACTACCATTCTCCCCAACACTACCATGACGACGACTCACAGTTTAACTTCATTTCCTAATATTAATGCTAATGCTATTGCACCTTCTTCTTCTTCTTCTTCTTCTTCACCATTTTTACATTTCCAAAATGGAAGAGCCACATCATTCTTCTTCCACTGCCATTCCCTCTTCTTCTTCCACTTCTCAAGTCCCA
This sequence comes from Mimosa pudica, assembly GCA_029929735.1. Taxonomy (NCBI): domain Eukaryota; kingdom Viridiplantae; phylum Streptophyta; class Magnoliopsida; order Fabales; family Fabaceae; genus Mimosa; species Mimosa pudica. The sequence continues at coordinate 1,796,867 of JAKELP010000045.1, forward strand.
CATGTGCATGATGATCACCAAATCCCACATTTTGTCATCAACTTTGGACGACCTCTCAATAACTGGGATTTCTCCACTCTTCCTTGGCTTGCTAGAGATGATGCCTTGTCTTGTCTCATTGTCCTCATCACCTTTTGGTTGTTCGGTACTCAGCTCACCTACTACTAGTTATATATATTCCATTTGCTTTCAGTTATGGATCCTGCTTCTTTTTTTATGTGTTTCTTTGTTGCGCTTGTTAGCATACATATTGCTGAACTTTTGTTTTTGTTGTTGTTGTAGTTTCCTTGTCTATGATTTTGGGAGTGTTTGGCCCTGTCACTTTATTTCTTGTCCCTAATTCCTCCCTTCTTCTCCATCCTAGCTCTCTCTTCGTTCAATCTATCAAGGTCAGGCACTGCTTACTTCCTCCATTGCTAAATATAAGATCTAGTTGATCTTCATTTTGGAAAGATTAAGGAAATTAGACTGAGTCACTTAATAGATGTAGTTTGTGTATTGTTAGAATATATGTTAGCTTTTAAGAGTAAGACAAATATACTATTTTAGAAAAAAATTCCACCAAATCAATTTATAAATAATTTATTTGGCTTTCTAAGAATTCTCGAACAATAAAGTCAATTAAATAAATCCTGTATATTTAGTAACTTAGGGAATTCTAATTTACTACATACCAATGTTTCCTTTCCTTGAACTTTATTTTATGGGAATTTATATCTCTCCCCCAGTGGTTTGCCTCCTGATTACTTGACCAGCCTCTATAGAATTTTGATTTAAGCTTGAGCTCTAGGACTGATAATTTTTGGATTTTAAATTCTTCTGTTGATCCCATAAGTATCACTAGAATGGACTGGAAATTTTCAAGATACAAGTGAGACAGATATTTTAGGATTATGTTGTTCATTGTTTTAATGCTCATGTGATTAGTGGACAAACCACTGTGGGATTGAGTACCACATTTTTAAATATAGGAGCAGATTAATTCAGTACTGAACCATGGTTTCTGAAATTGCATTTCTCTTATTCTATTTCTAGTTGTATCTAGCCAAGTAATATGTATTTGTTCACGTTAGGTAGAAAACTTGGTTGGGTCAGAGCCAGGAATCATGCTCTATGGTACATACGGATCTCCAACGCCTGATGTTGTTACCTACTGGGAAGAAAGTTTTAGTGCTTCCATTTCATATTCTACCAGCAAGGCAAGTGTGCTTTTCATCTCTTAAAAAGTTATACTCTCGCTTGTTGCCTATCTCAACTGTTGATTTTCACAACATGGTGCATAGTTTTGATTTTAGTTGTCATAAAAAAGTGAAGTGTGTGTTTAAGTGCTGAAGTTAATACCCCAAATATTTGTGGTTAAACTTATACTCTCTTAATTTATTTTGTCCAGGAATGGAAATATTACCTGAATAGAGGATCTCAAATGAATATTTCATATCACCTGAACTCTGAGAGCTCCTCTATTTATCTAATGATTGTTGAAGGTATGCTTTTGCTGCCAGATTGTAGTGTGGTTTTTCTTTGCTCTATCATTGGAGGTATGCTTTTCTTTGCTCTAATTAAGAAAATGAACTGCCACAAACAATTCCAGGGGAAAGTTTGTTGTACCTTTCGGAAAGACCAATTTGCATAAAAAAAAAACTTTGATCATAAATTGATGATAAGCTGGCTATTCCATCTGTATAAGCATTAATAAAAGGACAAACCCAGTTCAATCACCACTTGGTGAGAGTGTTGAGGAAGAAAATATATTAGGTAGTTTTAGCTATGGTTTTAAGCAGAGACACTAATTTGAACCCACGACCTCAGATCCCTCAGCAAATGAGCTTAACGCTGAGCCAATTTGGTTGTAAGCTCAATTGTTTGAAACAAAAACATTTGTGCATGAATTAAAAATTAGCTATTGCATATGGACTTTCATTCTGAACTTTGTTAGCTGAAATCTTTCTAGTTCAGCTCGGCTTCACTTCTTTGGGCAAATTCATGCATGTGTTCGCCTTTTTTTCATAAAGACCGTTACATTTAATACATTGCTCTCTTTGTTCAACTATATTGCATACTCTACTATTAATGTGATTTTATTCATACCAAATAATTGAAAGCACAAATGCGATGAGCATGTGATTCCAATACCATCTTGCAGGGGATGATGGCCTTACCGAATGGCTTGAAGACTTAACATATCCTAATAGCACTCTCTCGTGGAACGAAGTACATGGTATAACAGTGACATGAATTTGTATCTTTATTATTTAAACATGTCCTATATTCATGTCAATTATTGTTTCATTGCAGGAACTGGCATGATTACACAGGACATATATCTTTCATCAAGCTACTACGTGATAGCAAGAAATTTGGATGAGGAAGTGGAGGTATTTCTGCAAGGCTCTTATTTTCTCTTCATGTTTGGCTAGACTTGATAGAATATGAGATGATTGACAGGACTGGCTTCATTGATAATGAGTCTATTAAAGTGCTATTGGCTTCTTCTATATGACATTCAAAATCATTGTCTGCTACGTTTTCCTTTCACATTAGAAGTGCTTACACGCTCATTTTACCATGTCTTTCATGGATACACGGATTAGTACACTAAGGGCAAATTATGTAAAAAATATCACAACATTTAATTTATTTAATAGTGCAACAACGATGAATAGAATGTACACCATATAGTATTTATGTGATACTAAAGTAGCAGGTAAGAGAATGTGAGACCAATATAACATTTATGTAGAAATGATAAGTCACTATAAGTAGTTGGATATATTTTATTGATTGTGATTTCAACCAACTTTTATTGGTACTTTTGTCCTCATTCCTGGCCATCTCTATTTACTTGAATCACTCTTTTAATTGTGTAGGTCGAATTGAGCATCAGAGTAAGAGCCTCCCTGTACGATACAACCAAAGCTTACTATAAATGTGATTTGACAAATAATTCTTGTCATTTTAATATCTTCTTTCCTGATGGGAATTCAGCTATTCTGACTTCTGACTCAAAACAGGTAGGATTACTTTTAATATATTCGTTCTGCAAGTAGAATAAATACATAGCCATTTTCCCTGTGCTAAAGTATGTTTAAAAGCATGTACTCATGTTTTGGAAATTCATTTCTTAATATTGCAAAGGGCTAACTGGTTCAAGTTATCAAGTCATTGGACTATAAAATTCAATTTCGTTAGTATATCAAAAGAAGAATGTGACTTCTTTATATCACTTATCAATTATTGGATAAACAGATAATTCAAACGAGAAATCTTTATGAAAGTCACATACAAATTCTAGATGCTACATTACCGTAAAGAAACACATTGTAACGTACTCCCTATGTTCCTAATATATAAGACTAGTTTACCTAATTTGATTAGATAATACCTACCTTTATTCATATTATCCCTCTCTTGAATGATTATTAGAAAGGAGCATCAGCAGGATAATTTAGGGGAAAATGAGAAAAAATATATAGAGGATTTATATTTGAGCATACCCCTTAAATAGGTCCTATATTTAGGAACATGTGGAGTAATTATAAACTTATGACCTTTTCTTTCCATACTGATTGTTTCATGTTTTCTTTTCGTTGGATAAGAATATTTCAAGGGATGAGTGGCGTGTCCGAGTATCCTTTGGACCAAGATGGATCTCATATATTATTGGCATTGGTATACACTTCATTCAAATATTCATTGCATGAAGACATCACCATTAAGGTGTTACTAATTCATTCATTTCCATAACAGGTGGAATGACATTGCTAATGTATGTGAGCTTCACCTTAATAGAGAAGTTCCAGCAATCTCGAGCAGGCAGATCAGGAGTTCAACTTGGGGAAACAACAACTCAAGGGGCCCCTTTGCTTTTCAACAAAGATGATGCAAGTTGGGGTTCATCTTATGATTCCATGTCACTTGATGAGGAGGATCTTAATTTTGTTACACTTGGTTCCATTGATGGAAAGTGTTTAGGTGAAGGTGAAACCAGTAATAACACAAGGCGTCTTTGTGCTATTTGCTTTGATGCTCCAAGGGACTGCTTCTTCCTTCCATGTGGACACTGTGTTGCTTGTTTTGAATGTGGAAACAGGTACCTAATTGCCACTTACTCATTTTAGTTATGTCTATAATGTTCATTTTTTTTATTGGAAAGTGAAGGAAGGTCAAATTAGTGTGACTTTGAGATTGCATATTGTTGTATCAACAATGCATATTGTGTTTACAGGATAGCTGAAGCAGATGGGACTTGCCCTGTTTGTCATAGGAACACCAAGAAAGTAAGGAAGATTTTTAATGTGTAAGCATCATTAGGGTGAGCCTAAATGAATGTGCCAAGCAGAACCACTCCGATCAATGAATGTTATTGGTCCTTGTACATGTTTTTTTGGAGTAAATATACAATTTGGCCCATGAGAAACTGGGGAGAATGGCAATTATGTCCCAAAAGAATGAATGGTTCCGGTTAGCCTTTTTTTTCTTCAAAAAATCATCTAATTTAATTGTCTTCCTTGTAATTGAAATTAATGTTGAACTATTTCGTGTTAAGATCAAAATAGATAGATTTGTTTAATTGGATAAAAATCGGAATTCATTGTCAAGAAACATGTGTTGGCAAGTGGATATGTAAAGTGGAGTATAGTTTCAAATACCGATTAAATCTACACAATCAAGAGAATAATAAATGTGGAGGGACCATGAGGTAGAGTGAGCTTAGAGGTCACGAAAGGGATAATGAGTTTGTGATTTGTGACCATAGGATTTATAAATGGGATTAATAAGGAAGAACACGTAAAAACTACCTTGTTATTATGAAAAAGAAGATAATATAAATGTCAACACTAAAAATACTTTGAACAAAAATCACAAATAATCTTGATTTAAAGTCAATTTTACTTTATAATTTTCATTATTTATTTACAACTTTCCATCTATTCTTTTTTGTTAAGGTGTACTTAAATGATTTAAAATTCCTATCATGTTGACATTTTAATTTACATTTTTGTTTTGACTCAATTTTATTTCAGGACACGTCCCTTCTAGTTGATAACATTTCATTTTCACCCATTAATTGTTTTAAACCAAAATTTTTAGGATGATTCGCTTTTTCTGCAATACACCCTCTGGTTCGTAGTATAAGAGTCAAGCCGTCAAAACACACTTCTTAAGAAAAATCATGTAAAAGTTAGTTGAGTGTCTAGAGTCAATGCGTTTTCCAATATTGATCATATTTATTATGATACCTTTAAAAGATAGAAATACATAAGCATTAATACATATGAAAGAGAGTTAGAGACAAAGTAAGAAAAAATATATTAAATGTGGGGAAAATGTGAGATTAACTCTTATATTTTGGACTAAAACCATTCAAATTTTAGGCTTTTATATTACCGACCGGAGGGAGTATTATATAATACTACCTCCGGTCCTAAATATAGGACCTAGATAACTTTTTTTTGGAGAGGTTAAGGTTGCAAAATAGTCTATTAAATCATGACATATTTGATATATTTTTAGATTATCCATTAGCTTATAAGTAAAATAAACTAGTTTAAGAGAAAAAATTAGGTAAATCAATTTATAATTAACTTATTTTGCCTTTTTTAAGGATTTTTCAAAAAAGTCAATTAGGTCTTATATTTAGGACCGGAGGGAGTATCAAATTAATAAACTTACTAATGAGCATTCAACACAGTCCACAAAAGTTTAGAGAAGTCTATCAATACCAATAAATCCGATTCCATAGTCATAGACTCATAGCAAAGTTTGTTAGCACAAAGACCCGTACTACACTAGTGACTTTTCCTCCACTACGTTTACCGTCCTCTTCGCATCCACTCCTCTTCAAAAAAAAATTATGGGATCAAATTTTCTTATTTGATTGTATGATTATATTCTATATAAAATTAGTGACATTTTGATTATGGAAGAAAATTGATTTAGGTTTAATTTTATATGATTTTTCAAAAATTCAATACTTAAAATTCTGCATTTTTCAAAAGTTAAATTATTGAATGTTTGAAAAATCATATAAAATTAAAAATTTAATCATTTTTCCCATAATATATGAAAATGTCACTAATTTTATATAGAACATAATGATGAAATCAAACACAAAAAATGACCTTAAAAATAAAATTTTGGGGAGAAGAGAATGAGAAGAAGAGGAAAATCACACCCATATGACCTGTGCTACCACATTTCAATCTCTTTGGAACAAGCTAATTTTCATATTCCTCATGATGCGGCATTAATGTTGTAAAAGTCGGATTAGAAGGCGAGCCAGACAGACCTTCGGGTCATGATTCAACATAGTTGGATCGCTCAAAGTAATAATTGTTGAGTCGAAATATGAAGCGTCGACAGTTGGATCGGTCCAACCATCGGTTCGATTCGTACAACGTTGGTAGCATGACTTGAACCTTAACAATTGTTATATCTGGATGCTTCTCCTCTGCTCAATTTGATAGGAGAGTCACTTTCCACTTCAACATTCTTTTACTCCCAGTTTTCAATTTATATACAGTTGAACATTATCAAAAGTTGATGAGTCAAATTTAACTCTTTAAATAAATAATAATGATTGTTATGAAAAGTAATTAGAAGGTATGTACAATTAATCAATCAAGGTTTGATTATTGTAAGATAAGTTATAAAATTAAGGAGTCAAAATAAAACCTTCTATAAACTTTGAGGGTCAAATATATAAATTTATCTATACATATTCAATCTATTTTGCTCAAAACTTGAACGACTCCACGTCTTTTTTCTCCTATATATTTAAAAAGTACAATAATCTTGTAAATTATCTTCTCCTTAATAACGACCACCGCTATGGTAAAAAAAAGAAAACAACGACCACCACAACAGCAACAATTAAAGCAGATGTTGTCTAGGAATAATTATAACGAAAGCACATTTATGTTGGTTAGGGGTGTAAATGAGTCAGGCCATAAACAGGCGGCCTATGACTCGGCCTATTTAGGGGCCGGCCTGGCTCGGCCTTTTTAATAAATAGGCTAGATTCAGGCCCATTTAAAAGTCTTTTTAACTAAAAAGGCCATGCCTATTTCACTAAAGCCTGGCTCGAAAGCCTTCAGGCCTGACCTATTTAATAAAACTACTAATTAAGTAATAATAAAATAATAATAATATTATTAGTAAAACAAAAACCTATTTCCCTAGTGTTATAAAAAAATATTAATAATATTTATGGTCTTTTTAAACTTGATATGTAGGTCTTTAAAAGTCTAAATACAAAGTAGGTTTTAAAAGACCTGAAGCCTTTTAAAGGCCTACAGTGTAAGTAGGCCTTTAAAAATGCTTTCAGGCCTTTAATATTTTTCGTAGGCCTAGGCTTTTTTCTGAAAAAAAGCCTACAACCAGGCCTAGGCCTAGGCTTATGTTTTCTTTTTGCATTACGGGCCTAAGCCTATTTAGGTAAAGTTTGGCTCGGCCCGGCTCATTTACACCCCTAATGTTGGTCATACTAAATAGAAGGCAAAATCCTCAAAAAATAATACCTCTCAAATTCCAAAAATCATTTTTATAGGAGATTTCCTCTATTTAAGCAATAAATAGCAGTATAGCACTATATGAGTAAGCTCACTATAATTGATTGATTTCATAACATCACATCATAATTAAATTCCTTCCACAAAATCTTTAATCAATTTCTTGTTATTCCAAAAGTTTCCTAAAACAATGGAAAATTAATTAGATGTCCCATGAAAAAAGATAATTCAGATGATGTCTCACTAGTTGTAAATTACTCCATTCGATCCATAATATAAAAGCCAAAATTTAAATAATTTTAGTCTAAAATATAAGAGTTCATCTTAAGTATTCTCTTTATTTAATGCGCTTTTCTTAACTTACCTCTAGCTCTCTTTCATATTTATTAATTTCAATGTATTTCTCTCTCTTAAACATATCATAATAAATATAACCAATACAAAAAAAAAATTAATTACACACACCCAACTAACTTTTATATACTCCCTCCGTTACTAAATATAAGATCACTTTGAGAATGTGAATAAGTTCCTAAATATAAGATCACTTTCTATTTTTTCTCAAGTTTTGCCCAAATTACCCTTATACTCATTTTACAAGTAAATTACTACTTCCTCAATCTTTTAAATTTAAGTGAGGGGTATTTTGGGAAGATCATGTAATCCTAGTTCATTGGAAAACTTTCCTTAATCTCTCCAAATTAGTCAAAGTGATCTTATATTTAGTAACATGGGGAGTATTTAATTAAGAAGCTTGTTTTAATGGTAGCTTATAACAAGGACTAGAGGAAGTACAACTTCTAGGTCTTGCAATAACAACTACTGACATGATGATTACAACGCATACAACCTCATCTTTACTTATGTTTTCTCCATGTTACCTCTAATTAATTATCCAAAAATACAACAATTATTGTATGGAGAAAAAGACATAATTAATTAATAAATATATTTAAGGATTGGCCTAGGAACAAGAAAGCTATTATTTCCTTATGACACACAATTAGGTAACTAGTGAGCCCAGGTTTTGAGAGATAGATACCTTCCTCTCTCTCTCTCTCTCTCTCTCTCTCTCTCTCTCTCTCTCTCTATCTATCAATGACTTCATTCCATTCTTCTCGCCGGTGACTACCCACACTCTCTTCTCCGGCCACCGTCACCAAACGGTGAAATACAGAGAGAAGAAGAAGAAAAGAAGAGATGGGTGTTGATTACTACAAGATTCTTCAGGTAGACCACAATGCCAAAGATGATGATCTCAAAAAAGCCTATCGTAAGCTTGCCATGAAGTGGCACCCTGATAAAAACCCTAACAATAAGAAGGAAGCCGAAGCTAAATTCAAGCAAATCTCCGAGGCTTATGATGTATGTGTTCTTGCCTTTGAGATTTTATCCTTAATCTTTTCTGGGTATTTGGTTAATTTAGGAAATTTCATATTTGATCCCTTAAAGTTTCCTCCTTTTGCCCTGGAAATTGATACCCTTGATTTTGTTTGATGTTTTGATTCTTGGGTTTTTTGAATTTTTGGATATTTGTTAAATTTGGGAATTGTTAATTTACATTTGATCTCTTAAAGTTTTGTCCTTTATACTGGAAATTGAAACCCTTTTTGTGTGTTTGGATTCCTGGGTTTTGCATTTTGATTAGGTTCTATTACTGCTCATGCAATCCCAACATTTGATCCTTTAAAGTTTCCTCCTTTTGCTATGGAAATTGAAAACCCTTTAGTCTTTTTGAATCTTGAATGTTGGGTTGTGAATTTGATTCCTCAAAGTTCATTCTTTTTTCTTAATTTAACCTCAATGTATGTTTGGATTCTTGGGTTTTGATATTTGATTCCTCAAAGTTTATTGTTTTCTCGATTGAACATCAATGTATGGATTATGGATTGTTGGGTTTTGAATTGGATCCCTTAAAGCTCAATCTTTTCTCAATTCAACCTCAATGTATGGATTATGGATTCTTGGGATTTGAATTTTGAGCAGGTTCTGAGTGATCCACAGAAGCGAGCTGTGTATGATCAATATGGGGAGGAGGGCTTGAAGGGGCAGGTTCCACCTCCAGGTCCTGGATTTTCTGGTGCTTCTGATAGTGGTCCAACTACGTTCAGGTTTAATCCTAGGAATGCAGATGATATATTTTCGGAGTTCTTCGGGTTTACTAGTCCCTTTGGTGGAATGAATGATATGGGTGGTCGTATGGGTGGTTCTGGGTTTCCACGAAGTATGTTTGGGGACGATATTTTTGCTTCAATGAGGAGTGGTGCTGGAGAGGGCTCTGGACATATGCAAAGGAAAGGGGCGCCCATCGAACGAAACTTGCCATGCAGTTTGGAGGATTTGTATAAAGGAACTACGAAGAAAATGAAGATTTCAAGGGATGTTACGGATTCCAGTGGGTGAGCTGTCTGCTTTGACTTGATAGTTCACTAGCTCACTGTTGTTGTTGTTGTTATTTTCAAAACAAAGGAAGATAAATACTGCAGTACGAGAGTTTTTACTTGAAGTTTGCTGTTTTATGATTGGACCCTAAAATCTGAGTACAGTTTGGTGCATTGTGCAAATCAATCTTTTGTGTTTATTTGTTTGTGTCTCATTGGTGATTTGAGGCTTGAGTAGGCTGAATCATTTATTGAGTTGAAATTGGAAGTCAACTGAGAATTTATAGTCTTACATGCTCAGGGTCATCAACTTTCCATTGGTTAAAGTGGATTCTGTGTTGGGACTTTTAGGTGCCTTTAGATGTTGGTCTTTTGAATCCAGACAATCAGACATAGATTGACAATCCTGATTTCTCCACATTGATTAGCTTAATGCAATGTCATTTGAGTTATACGAGTGCTAAATTCCAAGGAGAAAAAGATTAGTCTCTGTCCTGAATCACATCTTTGTGTAGTTCATATTTTGGTCCTGAGGTTGGTAGATGTCTCAGATATCCCATTTGGTCTTCTGGTGGCAATTCAACTTTCTTTCTTTTTTCTGATACAGTGTGGCAATTTAACTTTAAGTAGAATGTGATTCAGAATTAAATGTGTTATTTTGATGGTTAATAGGAATCTATACGAGGGAAGTTCTAAGTATATATACTGACTTCTAATTGTTCCTCATGACTTACATTTACCTGTGTTGTATGAAAAACATTGCAATTCGCACTCTGGTTGAATATAAAGTTTATTTATGAATTAGCTAGTTTGTTATTATAGCATTCACCCTAATTTTTGTGTATTTGCTTTAGTGCTTCACTGCTTTGTTCTGGATAACCTGTGGTTAATAAAAGAAGAACTGGAGTGTCGATACTGCACTGTGGGATAAGACTTATTGCTGCTGTTAATAATACTGCAGTGTTTATGTCTTTATTGGACCCAGTGTCTATTGAGTGAGAAAAAAATTGTTAAGAAAAATTAGCATTTGTTGATAAAAACTGAATTGCTAAGCTTGGATTCTCTGCTGTTTTTGGATATGTTCTTGCACAACAAAAATGAAGATGAAGGGGGATGCTAAATGTTGATATTACAAAAATTGCAAAGCTGGATTAAGGACAAATGATCTGTTAATACTTTATTGCCTCTGAAAATATGAAAGGAACTTTTCCCCCTTATGATTTCTTCATATTTACATAATCTTTTTATGGTCTTAACCAGTGGCATGCATGCCTAGACGATTCAATGGTCTTAAGCATTCCTGATCTAGTCACTGTAGGCTATGTATATGTTATCCGTTCCCTCTTTGTTTGTAAACTTTTCTCTTGGTACTAAACCTGGTATGTGATGTGGTTTTTTGGTTTTTCTCTTTATTTTGAGAGCAACTGTTGTTTTCCATCTAGGCTTTGTTTTGTGAAGTTGTTCTAGTCATGCACTTGTAATTGTGCTAAAATGCTTTCAAGGTGCACAGTATTTACAGTTCTGAAGGGGCTCTCCCTGTTACCCCATTGAGATATCAGGCAATAACAATAGACTGGAAATTTCATGCTGAGGTGCTTAAATTAGAAATTACTTGCAGTTTTGACTTTTAATGTTGCTATTTCTTTTGTGTCTTAAAACTGGATTACATGCTTGCAGTCAAATGGGGATATCATTTTTAGCGCATTTTGAGGCCAATTTTCTCAACTTTGTACTTTTTTTTTTGTTAAACACTGCCGGATAATCCGGCACCTATTGGCAATCGACTAATCCAGATTTGAGGAGTAGGAGTTTTGCCCACATAGGGAAGGTTGTTCCCTCTCCTAATGATTGCTTCCCGGGATTCAAACACACGTTCTCATCCTTACGGAGGTAGAAGCTCACTTACTCGGCAGAAAAGAGAGGAATTTTGTCATACATAGGTCCTAAATCATGTAAAGCCATGTCAACTAGATACCACTTTTTTGGTGCAGTTTAGTATTCACTTCACTTTACATGGTACCAGTTAAGTTCCTAATTGTTGGGCTATTAGTTTACCAGGCTATCAAAACTTGAGTGGTTTAATGGTTTTAGAAAAAATTACTTACTAATACATGTACTAGTTATTAAAATAATTTCTTTAGCCCATCTGAATACAATTTGAAGTGTATTATTGATGAGTGTCCGGTTTACATTAAGCATGATAAAGCTTCATCTTACAAGTTTGGTTTTTGTTTTATTGGTTTCTACATGTGAAAATGTGAAATTTGCCTTTTCATTTGAAGATCAGAATAGTAAATCAAGAGACCACTGAACCGAAGTATCTCAAATTGCTTCTCTACTACTTAGTCTACCCTATTTTTTTCTTCTTGTGCAGGAGGCCCACTACAGTAGAGGAAATTCTAACAATTGAGATCAAGCCAGGTTAGAAGAAGGGTACCAAAATAACATTTCCTGAGAAGGGTAATGAACAAAGGGGAGTTATACCTTCAGACCTTGTATTCATCATTGATGAGAAACCTCATAGCGTCTTTAAGCGGGATGGCAATGATCTTGTTGTCACCCAGAAAATATCTCTGGTAGAGGCATTGACGGGTTACACGGCGCAAGTGACAACCCTGGATGGGCGGAATCTGACCATACCGATCAGCTCCATCATTAGTCCCACATATGAAGAAATTGTTAAAGGAGAGGGTATGCCCATTCCCAAAGAACCTTCCAAGAAAGGGAATTTGAGAATCAAGTTTATCATCAAATTCCCCTCCAGGCTTACATCAGAGCAGAAAAGTGGAATGAAGAGATTACTGACATCTCCATAAACACTGGAGGTAGCTCTCCCTACCACCATTTTAACAAAATCGTGTAAGATTGCAATTGTGCTCGTTTGCTGATTTTCAATTATAAATGGAAAATCCTTGATTTGGTGAACTAAATATCTTCTAGAACAGTTTATTTAGGAGGTTGATATTTGTATTGATGCTTATTTCTTTCCCCCATATATTATCTAGTTTCTGGTCTTCTTTGAGTTCTTCAGAATTTTGTTCAGTCACTTGGTTTTTATGGAAGTGTGGGCCAGATTTGAATTTCTTTGTACCTACAGACTAGGACCTTTCTTGCTGTCCACTTAATCTCCCCTCTTTGTTTTATCTGTTTACTCCAAGCTTCAATTTTAGTGAGCTTTGCTTTTAGTCTTGGTGCAATCAATAACTTGGAGTAGTTTGCTGAGTTTTGTTCAATATTATTAGCTTCTTTTAGCTTTGTCCCAAAAAAATTCTTTGATAGTAGCACCTTATGGGAATTGACTTAAACTATTTTAAGTTATAAATTGAACCTTCTATGAAAAGGGTTTTTTAAACAAACAGCGTGTGATTGTGTGTGGTGATCAACTCTTCAAACTTACAATTTGCTTTTTTATCTTATTCATTTCTACTCGGATATACTATTTACAATCACTAGCTCTGTCGTTCCTATGCATAATAAAGAGAATGCAATAAGACTGAAGAGACTATGATCAAAGGAAACTATATTTGTCGAAGGGAATTATTTTTCTTGCTTGCTTGGGCAACCTTTTTGTTTCATATGGAAAGTTTGGATTAATATGAAAGTCTTGATTTTGAAAGGGCAAGTCTATAATAAGCTTTTTAAGTTTCGTGTATTTAAAGGAAACAATTATTTGTTTTTAAGTTCTTTCGAAGGAAAAAGTTATAATAAGTTTTTCATACAATATTCAACTGAAAAAGTTGATAATTAGTGAAACAATAATATGTTTATATTTATAAAAAATACTTTAATTAAATGACTGATGTTCATTATGTATGATGTGTGTGAATGTGTGTAATTGGAGTTTGGAGAACCACATGAAAAAAATTGTAATAGAAAGATGTTTTATTTCTAGGTCAGAATAATTCATTTTAAATTTCATACATAAAAGTTAAAACACCAAATTCCCATCTAAGTAAGGAATTCTGCCGTCGTTGACTTATTGAACCTCTGCTTAAAGAAAGAACGTTGGTCAAGCGTTGACTTGGGTGTGTCTTAAAAGGAAAAAGAGAAGCTTCTTGACTGACTTGGTCAATTTACGTTATTCAAGCATCAAACTCAATTCTTTACCCCTCATCTTTGATTTTAAAATTGCAATGCCATACCCATAAAAATCAACATATCCCTCCTACTTTTTTTCCAGTGAAGAATTAAATAAAAAACAATTATCTCTTGTCTTAAATATAAGGGAAACTTCCATAAAAAATAGCTCCCAATTTATAAAAGAAATTAATTTTAAAGGAAATTAAGAATCTAAAATAAATTTTATATATTTTGTTATTATTTTTAATGAATTTCTAATTAACATAAAATCATAAGACATAACACATGTTAAGAATAAATGATCTATTAGATTTCTTTAACCTACACAGAAATCAATCTGATAATATCTTGAGAATCAAAATAAGAGTATAACCTAAATCCCATCCAAAAGATCTTACCTCAAAAGGGAAAAAATAACTACCACTCGTACTCTTTACTCAATCTCGAGTCCCATGAAGGAAATAAATATTCCTATTTCTCATCACATATTTTTACCGATATGGTAAGAAAAAGGTCAAAATAAAAAAAAAAAGGAATATGCCAAAATATTCATGAAACAAAGGGCAAAACCGTAAAACAACACATAGACACACACATACATTATACATACACCACTTTCTCTTTCTCTTTCTCTTTCTCTTTCCTATGTATCTCATGTTGTGTCTTTGATTTTGTTTCTTTGTTTCCATTTCTCTTCACAGATCACATATTCACATGCATCCATCTCTTCTTAGATCCCTTCTTCTCATACCCTCTTCTTCTTTTTCTCGTCTCTTCACTTCTTCATAAAAAAAATTTGCTTTTTTTATTTTATTTTATTTTATTTTTTCTTAGATCTCTGTTTTTTCTGTTCATGGAAATGTCTTCTAGTCCTCGCACCGTTGAAGAGATCTTCAAGGATTTTAGTGCTCGAAGATCTGGTGTTGTTCGTGCTTTAACTCAAGGTTTTAATCTCATCAAAATTGTTTTTTTTTTTTTTTAATTCTTTTTTTCATTGTCACTTTTTCTTAATTTTACTTATTATTGTGTCTGATTTTTTTTTTCAGATGTGGATGAATTTTATGGACTTTGTGATCCAGGTAATAATGGGAAGTTTTTCGATCTGGGTTTCATTTGAAATTTACGTAAAGTTTGGGTTTTTTTTTTGTTGATTTCACTATTTGTAGCTGAATTTCATTATTCTGTTTACTGTTTGCGTGTGAATTATAATTATGAATAACTCATGTTGACTTTCTTTTTCCCTGAGAATTGCGGGAAACTTAAAAGTCAAAGCTTTGCATGACTGTGTTTACAGTTTAGTTTTTGTGGATGCTTTGAACTTTGCATGACTGTAGAATTAGGATAAGTTTGTTAGCTTGATTAATTACGTTGCTGGATTTAAGCAAGAATTTTGAATGTTCTGTTACTGTTTGGATTAAAGTTCTAATATGTGTAATATTGTTTGTCCATGTGGAAGGGCCGGCTTGGCTCAACGTCTGAGGTCGTGGGTTCGAGTTAGGCTGCCTTGTATAGTCCCTTCCTTAGCACCCTCACCAAGTGGAGACTAGAACTGGGTTGACCATTTTTTTATTGTTTGTCCATGTCAATGTCAACTCAACTAGTTGAAGTATACTGTTTGGATTAAAGTCCAAATGTTTTTAATCATTCTAGCCTTTTTATGTTGACTCCATTAATTTGAAGTTCTCTTTGTTTGAGAAAAGGAGAATTTCATCATTCTGTTTACTGTTTTATGAGTACCTGTTTGAATAACTCATGTTGATTTTCTTTTTCGTCGAGAATTTGTGGAAAACTTAAAATTTAAAGCTTTGCATGACTGTCTTGCTGTTTAGTTCTCGTGGTAGCTTTGAACTTTGCATGACTATTGGATTGAGACAAGTTTGTTAGGTTGATTATCCTGTTGGATTTTGACAAGAATTTGGTGTATGTATAATATTGGCTGTCCAAGTGAATGTCAACTCAAAGTTAATGAAGTTTATTGTTTCGATTGAATTCTAAATGTTTTTTATCATTCTGGTCTTATATGTTCATCCCATTGAATTTGAAGCTCTCTATTTGTCTGTTTAAGAAAAGGAGAATTTGTGCCTTTATGGACATCCAAATGAAACCTGGGAAGTAACTCTTCCAGCAGAGGAAGTGCCCCCAGAGCTTCCTGAGCCAGCTCTTGGGATCAATTTTGCAAGGGATGGCATGTTGCGCAAGGATTGGCTTTCTCTTGTTGCTGTTCACAGTGATTCTTGGCTGCTTTCTGTTGCATTCTACCTTGGGGCCCGTCTCAATCGCAATGAAAGGTGCTATCTGGATCTTGTGAATATTCCTGCATGTGTGTGCTAATTCCAGTTTGTTGTGCTCATATATCTGTTAGTTACAATGGTAACGATATAAAAGATTGGGATTAGAGACAATGAATAATCATGAGTTGTTGCTCAAGTGGCAGTAATGTTACAATAAATAAACAGTTTCTGTTTATTAATGAAGCAGCTCTCATGTTATTTTCATTATGGTTTAGTCTGAAGCAAGATCGGTTGTTACATTTTACTTTTTATACGCTGCACCACATAAAGTAGAGTAATAAAGGCTCTGGAAGCAACAACTTGAGCAGAAAGAAATTAAAAATGAAAAAGAACCCTCAGGAAAAGTTAAGTAGAGTTTGTCAAGAGTTTGGAGTCTACTTGCCAATACTAAGAAACACAATGAGATTGGCCATTGACCTTTGCCTTTTGCTGATGTTTGAGTGTGACTTGGTGGGTTTGTTATAACATGTAATACTAAGATTTTGAATTAAAATCGTTGTTAAGAGTTTTCTGGCAGGCAGAAATTATTAAAGTATATGATATGCGGATCTTTCTGAGGGGAAACAAAATGAATCACTTCTCCTTTATATGGAACCTGCCAGAATAGGAAGGGATATTAGTAGATGCAATACCTCTTGACTTTTTTTCTTGTTTTAACTGTTGTCTCTCATACGAGTTGCTACTAATCACATGGCTCTTTTTTATTGATCATAAATTTGATTATTTATGGCAGGAAGCGTTTATTTAGCTTGATTAATGATCTTCCCACTGTTTTCGAAGTTGTGTCTGAGAGAAAGCCTACAAAGGACAAGCCAACTGTGGACAGTGGAAGCAAATCAAGGGGAAGCACCAAGGTCAGTAGAAACATAGATATTTTGTTTGGGAAAGAATACCACAGACAGCTTCTTAATGTATTATTTGTTATCTGTTAAAAAAGTTATCTGTGCCTTTTCATTAATATACCCTGAGAGAAATCTTTAAAAACAATTGAAAATAAAATGCAGTTTATATATATTGTTGGCTTCACCTTGTAAATCGTGGGTTTGTTTATGCTTACATCACTCAAACTGTTTGCATTTATCTCTTAAATTTTTGTTACCAAATTTTATATCCAGCTTTGGGGAAGTAGCAGTTAAACACCAAAGCAAGCCAGATAATGTTAACTTCTCTAGGAGTTACTTAAACCTTTAATAAAGTTTAAAACGGAGAAGATTTGCATTTCATGATACTTTATTCTACAAAGATTTATTCTCAACCACATCGGCTACATGTTGTTATTGTGCCACGTGTACAATATTACTGTGATGTTTAATGTTTAGGATTATTTAAACAAATCAATGGCATGCTGCTATATATATTCCTTATTTGATGTATTCAAATTTATCTGTAGAGATCAAGTGATGGGCAAGTTAAAAGCAATCCCAAGTTTGCCGACGATGGTTATGAGGAGGATGAAGATGAACATAGCGAAACCCTTTGCGGTAGTTGTGGTGGAAACTATAATGCAGATGAATTTTGGATCGGCTGCGATGTCTGCGAGAGGTGGTTCCATGGGAAGTGTGTGAAGATTACTCCTGCCAGGGCTGAGAGCATTAAACAATACAAATGTCCATCTTGCATGAGGAGGAGCAAGCCCTAGATGCTTTAGCCCCCATAAAAATAACAGCTCACATATATTGGCCCCTTACTCAAACCAGGTCCTGCATATGGTGCCTGTGTCTAAAAAGGATAATGTCTGAAGGATTATGTTTGATTTCACCCAGATTATATTTAGTGTATGATATATATTATTGTAGATTAGAATATGTTATATTCTAATTTGTTCATCAGTTGAAATTTGCTTCTGAATGTACAGAGTGCATGGTTTACTTGTTTAGTTATTTTCCCCCCACTTTCTTCTTATCACACATAGTTCTATTTATTATGCTTCTTAATCTGTCAATGTGAGGGCTGTTTCTTTGGGCAAGTTAGGATTATTCTATGGAGAGGTAAAACTTCCTAATCTCTAAATGCATATTGATTATAGTGATGCTTAGATTACGAATTTGCTAATCAAATGTGAAACTTTTGAACCTTGAAGTACAATATAAATGGTAAGAAAGCTAACTTCTAGCTTTACTTTGAAATGGAAACTGAGTTTAGAGTTTCCCTAGAGCAAACTTATATATGTTTTATTTATTTACTTATTTTAATCCAATCCTACTTATAATATCAATTTAATCAAAATGCAAGGCATTAAGGGCTGCAGTTGTTGTGGTTCAATTTTGAAGTTGTGCCTCTTGTGCGTGGTAAAGTCTAGGGTTTTGATCTGAAGGTTCCTAAGGATGATGTGCAGGAAAGAAGTTTTTGATCTGAACCTTGGATTAATGGGTCTCATGGTATACCTTTGCTATGAAATTTGGTGATGGGCTTCAGCCACCAAGACACCATGAGACTCTTGAATGGTAGTGTTTTTGGATTCTTGATCACCCCTTCTAAATGTTAGGATTAGGATGTCTTGTTTGTGGAATTCCTTAGGTGGTTGTCTTGTTGGTTGTGGTTTAGCCATCCCTTGTGGGTTAAATTTGTTTGTGCTAGATGCTAACTTTTATAATGATCTTTATTCCTTTGGAATTTGTTATCAAATCTCAGAGGTTTCCTCACTTTGTAAAATGTGAGTGTGGAGCTGCTTATGAGTTATAACATTTTCATAAAGGAGGGCACGCTTAGAAGAACATGTCTTTGGACAACCACTATCTATTGCTATTCCCTTTGATGAAGATGAAGTGGAAGCTCAGGCTCTTCACCATTAACCTATAGTTGCTAGGCGTCCGCAGTTGATTTAATGTATAACTTTTGATTTGGTGTGCTAGTCATTTGACGTTTTTGGTCGTGTTAAGTGTTGATTCTCTTTCTTTGTTGTGTCATGCTCTTGTTTCTTCTCGTATTGTAATCTTGTTCTCCGTTTAGTGTGTTTAGTGTCTTACTGCATGTAATAGTTTTCATATCAATGAAAATTTCTGTTGCGGCAAATAAAAGCGGGCTACAGTTGTATACACACATTAAAGCGAAATAATTTAATTTAGCTTATATTGTAATGATGGTAGTCACACATCAAATTTATTTACAAGTAGAATGATCTTATTTATTAAAATTATAAAGCATGATCATCAAAATCATTTCCAGCAGTCCGGCACTGCTATGTAAAATTAGACCAAAAATTGGGTCGACCAATTCTTAAATTTAGGTATACTGCAGTAATAAAATGTCCATTTGGCCCAAAACAATTTATACTACGTATGGCTATATTCTTTTTCTAGTTAAATGTGGCCCAAAACAATCAAATCTGAAATGTTGCCCAAAGCGGAAGTATACAACGTATGGCTATAATGGCTATAATTCTTATGCTAATTAAATCATATCCCATATTTAAACTAATTTGCTATGCTGCTCAATTATTCTCACTCAAATTATCTCTCCATGTGGAATACGAGTGTGATGTATGAACATATACTCTTCTAAGTTGTAATAAAACACTACTATATTAATCGTCTTGAACACTTTAAACATGTTTTATATGTATCAAGAAAACCTTAAATCATATATTAATTGTCTTTAAATTTTACAAATTTCCAATTTACTCATATTTTTTTATGAAAATTTTAGGAAGGGGTTTGGACTCAACCAAATATAAGGCAGCACGCACCTAGCCAAGGGACACATTGACTGAGTGAGAAAAGAGTTAACTATTAACTCCCACGCTGATCCCCCTTGGTTACGGAGATGTCTCCCCAAGTGTGTTCGCCCTTGGTTATTGGAATGTCTCCCCAAGCGCCGCAATGAAGACACACCTAAGTGCTACTCCCATGAATCGAACTCATGTCAAAGTGGACAACTAAGGCACTTTAAGTCCAACTCCCACCGAACCCACGGACAATGCGTCCAATTTACTCATATATAACATCTACTATATTATATGAGAGAAAAGTTAACATATAATAAATGAAGAGTGAAATGTCCCTCCGGCCCTAATTATAAGATCATTTTGACTTCTTTTGAAGAAATTAATGATGCAAAATTAATAATTAAGAATTGTCTATATTTATCCTTTTTCATCAAAACTAATTTATTCTATTACTCCCTCCGGTCCTAATTATAAGTCGCCTTTGACTTTTTTGGAAAATCTTAAAAAAGAAAATTAAGTCAATCATAAATTGATTTAACTAATTTTTACCCTTAAACTAGTTTGTTTAACCTATAAACTAATGACTAATATAAAAATTTAATATGTCATAATTTAATAACATATTTTGTAACCTTAACATCTCAAAAAAAAAGTCAAAGGCGACGTATAATTAGGACCGGAGGTAGTAATAGACTAACATTAATCTAATTGTAATTGTCATAACATATGATTTAGTGGGTAATTTACTTCCTTATCTCCCACAAAAAAGTTAAAATGATGTTATATTTAGGATTTGATAGAGTTATGTTTTCATTTGAAAATTTTAATGACATGCCCTATATGTATTAGAAGAGTGTGTGTGTGATTTTAACCATTGAATGATTGAAATTTAATATCGATAATTTTATTTTATGTAAAATATTCAAAAACAAAAGGAATTAAACAGTATGAACATCTAGATGTAATCTGGACGTACGGATTCAAATCTCAAATGAAATATCTTGGACACTTTTAAAGAGATGGTTGGTCCTTATTGAAAATAGACTTTTGGTTTCTTTTTTTCTTTTGTATCTTTATTTCGCTAGAGAACAAGAAAATGACTTGTAACATACAATTCACATTGAAATATTGCTTGCGTTTCGTACACAAAAAATGTTAGATTGAGAAAAATGCCAATATATATTTATGTAATTTTGACTTTGGCGCATTGGTCCATTGGGAAGTCTATAGATATTAATCACAATTCCAGAGCTGAATCGATCAAAAGAAACAATTGATCTTATAATTAAATTCTCAAAAAGTAAAAGTGCATCAAACTAGTATTTTATGGTTTCGATAGAATATATATAGATAATTATATATTTTTTGTTCTAAAAAAATGTCAATTTTATATTAAAACACAATAATTAAGAACGATGAGTACATAATAAACACATAACACATACCACTGACCATAAAATTATACAAACTATTTCCCACCATAATCAAGACTATAAGATTTGAAAATTATGAAATATAAAAGTACTAAGACCTGCATAGTCCATTAAACTAACTTATCACAAAAGGTGCATAACACTTTGTAGTACAACTTCAGAATATTTCAAATGAGGGAGAAAGGGATACAAATTGTAACTTCAGTGCCTGAAACTCGGAATTGGAAACCAAACCAAATAATCAAAGAGCATGCTGTAGATGTCAATTCTAATGAGAACAAAGACCAGCATTTGCCATTATATAGAAATGCCATTAAATATTAAATATGCCGTAATATAGGCAATTATATATTATGAGTTACCGATAGGGTCTAAAAATTATGAATTTAGCATATATTCCATTTCTGTTATTAGAATTGACAAGCATTATATATATTAATTAAGCTTATATCAGAAAACAAAATAAAATAAAAGAAGAACATTATCTCTTATAGGCTAGAGCACTAAGCTACCATTAATTCCAAGCTTTACCACAGGGTGTAAATTTGGGCGAACCATCCGTACTCATCAATAAATTCAACGATATCTCGATTCTCGAACATATCATAACTTAAGGGTATATATTTATAGAATTATTGATAATTCATAGGTAATGAGATTTCCTATAAAATTCATATATAAAGATAAAGAATCTGGATAATCTCAAAATTTATATACTCTTAATTTGCTTCAAAATTAATATATTAATTTTTATATTAATCAAATGGTTTAGCTTATATAGAATCATATAAAATTCATATCAATCCAATGGTTACCACTTAGAATTAAGGCACATAAAATATCCAATTAAGGATACAAAATGTTAGCTTATATAGAGTTAATTTAGATTTCATATGTGAATTGTGCCATTATTAATTTTAGAGGAATGCCATTAATAATTATTGGGTTATCTGAATTACTATAGTATTAATGTATTGATATTTGTACACAACAAATGTCTTATCCTACTATGTGGATCTAAATACATAGATCATATGACGTTATTGTGCTATATAATTAACCAAATCGTTGAATATATTATTCACTAATAAATCTCATTCTATAAGTTCATCAAGTGTTGTCTTATTCTCCCTTTTTCTCTTGTAATTAGACTTGAGATTGTTTGATCTACTCTCCTTACTAGCGTATCAAATGGTTTTCTTTGGACATGTTCAAACAATGTCAAATGATTTTTTTTTACCATTTTCTTAATAGGAGCCACTCAAAATCATTCTAGTATTAAGTCGTTCTTCCTAATCTTATCATTTTTTGTATGCACGCATATCCATCTCAACATTTTCTTTTAGCAACCCCATTTTATGTCCAGGTTGTCCTTTTAAAGCTCAATATTCACTACTCCCTCCGTTCCTAAATATAAGACCTAGATAACTTTTTTGGAAAGATTAAGGTTGCGAAATAGGTTATTAAATCATGATATATTTGATATCTTTTTAGATTATCCATTAGCTTATAGGTAAAATAAACTAGTTTAAGAGAAAAATTAGGTAAATCAATTTATAATTAACTTATTTTTTGCTTTTTTTAGGATTTTTCAAAAAAGTCATCTAGGTCCTATATTTAGGAACGGAGGGAGTATCAAATAATACTATTAGTTTTATAGCAGTACGGTAAAACTTCCATTTATCTTCTTTTTCCCTTGATTGGAAAAGAACACAAATTGAAAAATTTTAACTTAAATATTCTCCTAAAAATGAGTTTTAAATTATTAATTAAGTGTTATCGATTCTATATTCATCTATAGCAGGAACAAATTCGATTTGAAATTTCATAACTTAAAAGATTTTTGGTCATTCTTCTCCCTATTCCAAAGGAAACGAAAAAAAAGTTATGTTCAAATATTAACATTGATGAGTTCACTAGAATAAAGTGAAGTTGTGGAATTTTTTTTGACCAACAAGTTGTGGAATAAAAGTATAGAGAATGCAGATAATAATTGAAATTAATAAAGGAAGAGGTTGAATATGTGTGGTGAACTGGTGTTAATCAAATACGTGAGTGAAGGAGCAATTATCCAAAAATTCTTTTTTAAAAGATTTATTTCCATGGCCGACATAATATGTACCCTGTGCCCACAAATAAATAAAATGTGATAAAATTGCTGAAAGCAAAAATAAATAAAAAAAATTTATATATTGTTTCTGATATTGAAAAAAATGAGGGAAAAACGTCCTTGTACGTACGAACGAAAAATAAATCCCTGGTGACATCTGTATATAGTATTTTACTTCATTATTATTTTCAAAAATCATCCACTTAATTTTAATTATTTACCTTTCTTTATTTTCCATAAAATAACAAAAATTGTTGTGAAGGTGGACGGTGTGTGTGTGACATGCACAGTGTAATGCACTCGTGTAAATTGGTTGGTGACATGATGATGTGATATGGCATTGAAACGCAAGTCTATCTTTATCTTTACCATACGAAGGTCTTTCATAACCAATTTGGCATTGCTTCACCATGAAAACGTGCTTATTTCACTTCCATAATATCATCATACAATCCAACAGCCTATGACACTTTTCTTCAACTTTATTACGTTCATATAATAATCAAATAGATTCTAGTTGTAAACGTATATTTATTTAATTATAATAAAAAATATTAGTTAAGTTAGTTAATAAAACATGATTTTATAAAAATCCATAATCACCTTCGTTATTACATGATTAATATTTAGGGCTCAACAATTGAAGTAATTATGTGGTTAAAAATAGTAAAAGTAAAAAATATGCCATGCATTTTAATTCAGTAATAACTCTCTAAATAAGTCATGCATTACGTATTGGAGAGAGTAGCATATACACTTTTGATACTATCTCTCAATTATTGTTCACTCATAAGAGTATGACACGAAGTAGTATAAAAATTATGGTTCTCCATAGATATTTGTTTTAAAATTTCAACTGAACAAGCTAATGTAGTCAACTAATTTGAACAAATAATCAAATTCTTTTAGAAAAACATGTTTTAGAGCTATTTTAAGATAAAACTATGGAAAACAAGCGAGAAAATTTTAATTAACCGATAATTTAGTCAAGGATTAACTTTCACCATTGTATTTTGTGAACTCTAACAATTTCCGTTTTCATTTAGACTTTAAAAATAGTTTGTAGCTGCTTAAAGTTTTAAAGCATTTGAAACACTCTCTCGACCTAAAATTAATACTTGACACACACACAGACACACATATCATTTAATTTACTCAATCATCACTTGTTACAAATTAATAAAAATACCCCATACCCCTCAAGATTCAACTTTAATCAAACAAAACTAGGTCAATATTCAGTAGTTTATTTAAAGTTTGAGTCTAGTCCGATTTATTTTTATTCTATGCCTAAACTTAACTATCTTTGAGTATAATTTAAATGAACACATCAACCTAAAATGTGTCCAATCCAATAGACACAATAGGAAATAGGTTCATTCTATGCTTGCATGGCTCAAATTAATTCTTGAACAATCGTCCTAGCTACTCATAATTAAATAGATGAAAACAAAAATTACAAAGGAACACTATATCCAATTTACAAGAATAGCAAAGAAATAAGAAAAGCAAGAGGAACCTACTAACGTACGGCAAGAAACTCATCTAATGGCCTCTCAAACATCCAATTTTGCAAATTACACAAGTTCAGTCTTTTGGCTCTTATGGGTTCTAAGGTGAAAAGGGGCTTATTACTGTGTATCATTTTTAATGCCCTATGTCTTCTTATATATCAAAAAATAAAGCTGTGTGTTTTTTATATTTTTACAAAGTAGCCATGGCACTCAAGTGCAATGTCATGGCACCAGAGACAAATTTTAGTAAATTTCAGCATTTAATCTCTAGCTTTCTCTACCTTTTTCCTTCAATTCTCATTTTCTTTCTTACCAAAAATATCCATCTTTACCTATAAAAATTTTGCATACAAGTGAGGAAAATATGCCAATCAAATTTTCTACTAATTCATCATATTATCTAAAAAATGATTAAGTTAAACAATTATGACAGATTAGCCCAATTTTCTCTTAAAACTCCAAAATACCTGTAATTAGCATTGATGGCTCACCAAATATGTCCTAAATCAGTGTAAAGTATGGGAGTCATCAACTACAACTTCTCCCACATTTATACGGGCTCAAAATGCCTAATTGTACTTTACTAAATTAAAATATAGAAGAAGCAGTTGCATACTTTCTGTGGAATCGGTTCATTTTTTTATTCCAGTTTTTTCTATTCAAGATCGTCAACCTTGTAGATTTCTTATTTGAATAATCTGGCAATTGTCAGAGATACTCTTAGTGTCTTGAGATATTACAACGATATCAAAGAATTTTTATGTGTATGTGTGTAGCTTTAATTATTATGTCTTGCAAGACAAAGGCTGGTAATTACAGGCTTTAAAGAAGAAAGAAATAGAGATAATGAGTGCATCAAGTTTATGGAAGTTGTGGCCCCCCCAAGTGATGCATGATTTTGACTATGAGAAGAAAGTGGTTGCATTACAATTACAACACAGATGCAGATGGAGTGCCACTTCTACTCCTCCTAAGTCACCACTGCCCAAACACACAACTCCTTTTTTCTCTCATGTTTACATGTATCACAAAATTTAGGGTGAGTATTAAATTTTCTCCTAAAGTGACACTTAAAATCTTTTATTTTGGTCCAAAAGCACACATATAATCGATAGTTCTAAAATGGTATATAAGAATATTATGACTCTTAAGTCAACCCACATGATTGACCATTTAACAAACTTCTAAAAAGAATAGTGTAAAAATACATAGGAACCTTCTCTTCTTTATGGTCCTCTTTGTTTACTCTTCTATAATACTACTAGGGGCCCATTTGTTTGCCCAAGGAAAGTATATGGGAAAGTGAAAGTGGAGTAAGTGGGAGGTTCTTTTAATTCACATATATCATGAGCCCACAAGCTTTCTCTTTTCATCTCATGCTTTTTCTAGCTCATTCAAACTTTACTTTCATCATTTCATCTACTTTCCATCTTTACACTTACAATTTCATTTCTCTACTTTCCTTTCTTACAATCAAACGGACCCTATTTCATAAAATTCAATGGCTAATAAGAAAATGATAAAAATGTAAGAAAAAAATAATTGAGAAATATTGTAGGCTAGAATCTAGGGGTGAGAAAGAATATATAACTGATTTGTGTTATAATGTTTTAAATTATCAGATTTAATAGAACATTATGATTAGGGAAGATGAGGGGAAGAGGATCATAAAGAAAAGGATGGATCCTTTGCCGTGTCCTCATGATAATTTCGCGATATGCTAACTTAAAGAACCATACGAACCAGACCAAATCAACCACACAAAGGTGGCTCCAACATTAGATTTAATTTATGGCGTTCATCACAAGCATGTGCATAGCTAAATATACAATGTCGGTAATATTTGTGTCAATTTGAATCTCTGTATTCACAATTCATTTTCGACAGATAGAATGGAATCAAATGTTTAAGAGATTGTGAGTTTTTGTAACGATCAAAAGGGAATAGAATTAAAAGAAATATTTGTATTTCAAGTGCAATAATAATAATAATAATAATAATAATAATAATAACAATAATAATAATTATTATTATGTTGTCATTATCAAATTTAATTATAATATTACTAATATACCATTCCACAACAGTAAAGTATTAATAATCTCTAACTATGTCCAAAATGAGATAGACTTACATTACTAAAAAGATAAAAAAATTAAGTACTGCTCAATAATGAAGCAAGCAATTGCAGAAACTAACTGACACCATTTTTATTTTCCTTAACTCTTTTTTTGCTAATGATGGAAAAATGCTGAAGCCCACTTTAAATTTGGGGAAGCCAAAATGAAAGGTACAGATAATACAACAACCTTATCACATTTCATTATTTATTCATTGATTATTTCTTCTATTGGCTAAACCAAAGGCTCAATGCTTTGAGATAAGAAATACCCATAAACTGAAATTTGACATGTGATTCTCAATTATATTTATAACTCTTTTCTTTAGCTTTCAGCTTTCAAAAGTTGCACATGTCTTTCACAGAGATATAGCCATATATAATAACTGAGGGGTCTACCAAAAGAGTACAATAAGAAACAAAATGAGGAAATACGGATTGATTGATTAATACCAAATTTTCATATACATATGTAATAAGGACGATGGTCAATCCTTAATCTAATACTGATTAATCACACATTAAACTGCTTTCCCCTTTTTCAAAAGGTTACATCCAAGAGAGACAGATCTTAGGAAGAATTAGGTTACAAAGCTTCAAAAATCATAACTATTTAAAAAATCAAAAGTTATTATCAGGTTAAGAATATTGATGAGTAGAAGAATATGATAATAACTTTAGTCCTTGAAATAATTATGATTTTTAAGATGGTTGAACTTAATTTATCTTTGGGGTATTGATCTGGATCTTGAGACGCAACTTTAATTTGGCTTATGATTATGTGAATAATTATGATGATGATTGTTGGGATGAAGAAGAATTCAAAGAGTCAACTTGAGATTTGCCAGAAGGTCCCTTGGTCCTAATGTAAAGTCTGTACTCATCAAAAGTCATGGGAGGGTAAAGACTTGGTCTGTCCTCAGTTACAAGCTCTTTGGCAGGTTGAATAAGCAAATCACTCTGTGGATTGTAGAAGAATGCCAATGAAACCCTATCTTTGTTTGACACTATCACCCTGTGCTCTATGCTCTTGTATGTTGCATTGCTCAGCACCTAATCACATATAATGGATTCAATCCTTTAGCTGTGATACACTCACACAAACACATACACACGCACACATGGCCATGTAATCTTAATGTGAGTCAACATTTTAAGAGCAACATGTCAAGAATAAGGTCTGCTCTCTGAATCTTAAGAAAAATCTAATTTGAATTCCCACAAACAACATTTGTAGTGCATCGAAATTCATACATAATTAACATGATGTCCTATTTCTTGATGGTGAGTTATTTTCTTACACAGGTCATATGGGAGTAAGGCCAGTTATTCTCCCAGCATGCATGTTGTTTTATGTCTCCCTTTTTTTAATAATTCTTTAGTAGAAAATTCTTAAAATTCCCAACTTTAGGAGATCCATACTAGACACAAAAGCATAATTAATATATGACTATTTAATTTGGTGGTCAACGTGAAAATTTACTTCTCAAAGGGAATGGGGCCTAATAATGACAAAATCAATGGTCATGGTAAAGCAAAGTAATTAGCTAGAAGAGAGGACCTGGACTTGGTCACCCATGTTGATGATGAATGCATTAGGGACAGGTTTAACGGTGATCCAATTGTCGACTCGACGGACTTGAAGACCGGGAACATGGTCGTCCGGCAAAAGAATGGTCATACCACCAGGGTCTGAGTGAGATGAGAGGCCAAGTGTGAGGTCTGGTTGGGGACAACTTGGATAATAATTCACCCTAAGGCATGCTCCTAGTCCTTCTTGCCCACCAAATGATTTCATTAGAAAATCTTCTTGTAACCCTAAATTCATTGACAATAGCTTCAGAACTCTTCCTCCCAGCTTCACCACTTCTTCTCCATATTCACTTATCACATTCCTACACATTCCAAATTAAATAAATATTATCAATTCATACGTATTAATTGAATTTTTTTTTGATACACATTAATTGAATTTTAATTACATTGTATTCTTCATTTTTCTCATATACATTATTTGTTATTTTTACTCTCATTGGCATGGAAAACATGGATCCTTAACCATGGAATTTAAAGGAAAAATAGTGAGGATAAAAGGTAACACAAATAATGACATATCAAGCATGTTGTGGTGTTGTGGTGGCCACCACACACAAAAAACGCAAGGTGGAGGAGAAGTGTATGCATACATTTAGTACCTACCACTTGGACCCATCAAGCTAAGTGACGCGAAAAATTTCCCATATTACAAAAAGTTTCATCTTTGTTCAATATACTATCATTTGACAAACCACTTTTTGCTGTCAGTTTTCCGTTAACCTTTCATTCTTCATATTGCATGTGAACCACACACACACACACCCACACTATAGTTTCATCAACATATTGTTGCTAATGTATACATAGACACCACCGTTGTTTTTATGAACTACTGAATTATTTATTTAATTACTTAATAACGAGCTTGACACGATATGTACTTGACCAAAACAAGTCTGAGACAATATGTACTTTCATGTTTCAAAGAAGTGTCCATGAACCATTAATCAATTCTCTCCTTTTTAATGATGACCAACAAATT
The DNA here is from genome assembly GCA_029929735.1 of Mimosa pudica. Lineage (NCBI taxonomy): Eukaryota > Viridiplantae > Streptophyta > Magnoliopsida > Fabales > Fabaceae > Mimosa > Mimosa pudica. The sequence continues at coordinate 1,826,548 of JAKELP010000045.1, forward strand.
AGACACACCACATCACTATTATTAGATTCCACCTCTGAATCTCACGACTTTTCAACACTACCAATTCCTTATTACTATATTGTTTTTCCTATTAAACGAAAAAAAAAGACCCCTTTGAACCTATATCATCTTTAACGTAAAAAGTCCAAAATCATTAATAAAACTTATCCCACGGCTTATGTTGCCAACTTTAGTATAATATAATATAAACCATTAGCTATAGTGTTGGAAGGATCAATCGTGCAAACACTAAAAAATTGAATGACAATTAGAGTGTAATTAAATATGGAGAATTTATTGAAATTTCTGATGAAAAGAGTTAACAAAGAAGAAGATGAAGAAAATATATACCTCAAGGAAGGTGGGAGAGAAGGCCACTTAGAATGGTTACAAAGAGAAGAAGGCATGTAATGAAGGAAGAAGTAATCACTCCAATCAAGTATGGCACCTTTCTTAATTCCCAAGCGACTTCCATATCCTTCATAAGTTGTTGGAGAATTGGCATACTTCTCTTTCTCTTCCAATGGCTGCATGAAGAACTCTCTCCAAACCTCCCTTGCCTTCTTCATAAGTTCCTCCCTCACACCATGATTCACCACTTGAAAGAATCCCCATTCCCGGCACGCCTCCCCCACCTGCCTCGCGGCCTCCTCCTCCGACAAACCCTTCAGATCAATCAAAGGGATATTAATGTTATCATAAGAAGGCTTATTTTCAACAATAGGTCTCACAGATTTAGGCTTCACAAAACGTTCTGGTATCTTGTTTAGGCCACTTTGGGCTAAAGCTTGGACTCTTATCACTGGCTCTGGCCATTGATTGCACTCCATGGTGGTTTGTTCAAAAATTAAACAAGTCTTCTTCTATAGTTTGTGTTTTTTTGTGTTTGTGTTGTTGTGTGGGATTTGGCGAGGGAGTGGTATGCATATTTATATACACATGATGGGAGACAAATACATATAGAAGTAGAGATAATTAAGTATAAGTAGCTAGAGATTAGAGAGTATAATAGTATGTGGAGAGGAGGAGGACATGGAGGGAGGGAGGAATTTTTTATTTCGGCGCCGTGAGGAAATTGAGTTGCTCGCGGGCATTAATGTTTTTCTGACCTTTTTCATTCACATATACACTTTTCCACACACGACATTTGCACAACAACTAATATTAGCTTGGTTTTCTTTTCTTTCCATTTTCTTTTTTAAAAAAAAATTAAAAAAAAGTTGAGTCCGAGGCTTACTAGAGTTATTACATGTCTACATGTCCGGATTCAAAGAGATTCTATATAAATGTATTTACAAATCGTACATTGACACATTAGTATAAGATGTGAACTAATAATGATTTGTGAGGTACAAGCCAAAGCCTTATCAATTAAACCAATCTTTATTGCACGTTTGGTTATATTTTTGTTTTTATATGAATAAATTATATAGAGTATTTGTGATCATTTCATCCATTGCAATATGAGAACTAATAAAATTTTCAGTTCATAATATCAGTGATTTAGAAAGTTACTCTTTCTATAATTCTCGGTATGAATCACTTCGACTGATGATTCCCTAAAACCAAGAAATGACAATTTACTTTTTGAGTATGTCTGAAATTTAAAATAAACTTCAACTTCACCATGTCAAATTAAATGGGGTTTTGAAAGAGATATGGGAGACAAATATAAGGAGCTACACTAATTAATCATAAATTACTATGTTGAAATTGATAGGTAAGCATTTATTTATTTTTATGTAGTTATATATTTTTTAGCAGATTAAGTAATTTATAGATGAACCTAAAACAATACTTATAAAATTAATTTATATTGTGGAAAGTATCGAGTATTAATTAATAATAATTACCATAATCTAATTTTATCCTTATTCATAGTAGTATTTGCATGTTTAGGAAGATGTAAATAAATAAAACAAATTTGAATAATGATGAAGTTAAGGTTTTTTTTCAATATACAAAGGTATTATGCCATTGCCTGCCAAAAAATCATCACATCATGCACTAGATAAAGTAAATTACATACGTACTATTTCTTTCATGATTTTTTCCCATGTTTAATATGACGATAATTAACAGCATGCATGCATGCATGTTTATCAGTATATGGGGATTAGATTTCTAAGGAATGTTCAGTATGCTCTACCAATTTCTGATCTTTTCAGAAAAGCCCTGCAAATATGGTGTGTGTGCGCGCGCGCGTGTTTTGGACTGAAAATAAGGCACATATATAAAGGTACACTAGTGATTGGGTTTTTGCGAATACACACACACACACACAATTTGCTAATGTTATAAAAAAGATACAATTTGCTAATTCAAAGGTAATTAAGATAAAAGAAAAGATATTTAATAAGCTAAATAAATTACTTAAGAATATCATGAATTTTTGAAACACAGGATATCTCTATCTATTATTATACTCATATTATATATTAATTTATATATTAAATAAAATGTGGTTAGTTACGTTATTTTTCAAATCGAGACTTAAATATATTTACATTTGTAATTATTTGTCAAGTATACAATATATGCATGTCTCTGTATGAGTATATATCTAAGTAAATAATATTAAATAATATTGCACTCAAATACTCAATGTGAGGCACGGAGAGATTCAATGATTTTTTAAAGAGATTCAATGATTCGTGATAAAACTATGAGCGTGGTGGGCGCCATTTGCCCTTATGCGGCGTGCATAGCAATCCAAACCTGTGGCTGAAACTCTAATTTATAACCAATTAAGCACGGGGAACAAATTTTTTAACCCTTTTTTAACAAATTTGCACTAAAAAATATATGACAAATTTTTTTAACTAAAATATCGGGTGAAAAAAAGTCATATAATAACCAATTTTTTTTTATTTAAAAAAAAGTTAAAAAAAATAATATATTATATTCCACCAAATCACTGGTCATGAACAGAGCTATGAACAGTTATTTGGTGGATCACTTTTATGTAGGTCCAAAAAATCACCATAATGGTGACACTAAAGATATAAATCTTTAAGGCAAATTCACAAAAAAAATATGTGACCCAATTAACCTTGTTTTAACTTTTTTTTTAACTAAAATATCGGGCGAAAGAAATCATATAATAACTGAATTTTTTTTTTGAAAAAAAAGATAAAAAAAATATCTCTCGTGCATTGCACGGGGTTTTCCCAGAATGTCAATCACTGCATTAAAAATTTGCTCATGAACAAATTTTTTACCTTTTTTTTTAATTTATTTTTTAAAAAATTTGCACTAAAAAAATATATGACAAATTTTTGTAACTAAAATATTGGGTGAAAAAAATCATATAATAACTATTTTTAAAAAAAAAACAAAAAAACATAATATATTATATTCCACCACTCCCGTGCGTTGCACGGGGTTTCCCGCGCTCCGCGCGATTTTGTTTAAAAATTAGCATTAACCAAAAAAACTATTATCTAACCTTAACCTTAGAAGGAAGAAAATTTCAATGACAACTTCTAATTTACATTATCAAATGACCATTTTTCTGTAAGTTGTAATGAAAATCGAAATTAAATCTAACTGAACACATCTTCCCTATGTGAAGAAATGGCAACACTAAAGATATAAATCTTTAAGGCAAATTCAGACCAAAAAAATATGTGACCCAAATAAATTAGCCCAAGAAAGTAAAGAATACGTAGCCCAAATAAATTCGCACAAGAAAACAATCACATACAATAGTAATAGAGAATGTCAATCACCGCACTAAAAATTTGCTCATGAACAAATTTTGTAACTTTTTTTTAACAAATTTGCACTAAAACAATATATGACAAATTTTTGTAACTAAAATATGGGGTGAAAAAAATCATATAATAACTAATTTTTAAAAAAAACAAAAAAAAATAATATATTATATTCCACCACTCCCGTGCGTTGCACGGGGGTTTCCCGCGCTCCGCGCGATTTTGTTTAAAAATTAGCATTAACCAAAAAAACTATTATATAATCTTAACCTTAGAAGGAATAAAATTTCAATGACAACTTCTAGTTTACATTATCAAATGACCATTTTTCTGTAAGTTGTAATGAAAATCGAAATTAAATCTAACTGAACACATCTTCTCTATGTGAAGAAACAACTCTTCTTTTTGTGTTCTATATCTATATGGAACAACTTCTAGTTTGCACGGGAAAGATAGGCAAATAAAAAGACACAATAAAAAAATATATGACAAATTTTTTTAACTAAAATATTGGGTGAAAAAAATCATATAATAACTAATAGTTTTTTAAAAAAAAAAGCAAAAAAAATGAATAACAAAATTTGTTCTAAATTGTTTTTAAAACAAAAGCGAATTTTTTTTAAAAAAAATACGATTTGAAAAAAATTTTAAAAAAATTGCTCATGAAAACTTTTTTTTATTTTTTTTAACAAATTTGCACTAAAAAAATATATGACAAATTTTTTTCGGGTGTAAAAAATCATATAATTATTATTTTTTTTAAAAACAAATAATACTCCCTCCGGTTCTAAATATAGGACCTAGATAAAGACTTCATTTTGGTCCTAAATATAAGACCTAGATACATTTTTGGTCACCTTTTTCCTAAATTACCCTTCTTCTTCTTAACAAGAAATTTGATAGGGGAGGAAGGGCTACTAAGTAATTAAACTAATTAAGGAGGGGTATTATTGGAAAGACATATAAAATTAAGCCTTCCTTAATCTCCCCCAAAAAAGTTATCTAGGTCCTATATTTAGGACCGGATGGAGTATATTATAGACACAAATAAATTAGCCCAAGAAAGTACAGAATACGTAGCCCATATAAATTCGCACAAGAAAGCAATCACATACAATAGTAATAGAGAATGTCAATCACTACACTAAAAATTTACTCACGAACAAATTTTTTAAACTAAAATATCTGGTGAAAAAAATCATATAATAACTAATCTTTTTTTTAAAAAAAAGAAAATTAAAAAAAAAAAACAAAAAAACAATATTATATTCCACCAAAACACTGTTCATGCACCCACAAAACACTAAAAAAATATACGACAATTTTTTTTAGCTAAAATATCGGGTGAAAAAAATCATATAATAACTAATTTTTTTTTTTAAAAAAAAAGAAAAATAAATAAATAATATATTATATTTTACCAAATCACTATTCATGAACAGTGCTAAAAAAATATGTGACTCAAATAAATTAGTGTAAGAAAGTAAAGAGAAAAAATTTTTAAAAAAATAAATTTGCCATTTTTAAAAAAAAAAAAATTAAAAAAATAATAATATTATAGTCCACCAAAAAACACTGTTCATCCCCTCACAAAAACACTGTTCATGAACAAATTTTTTTAAACTAAAATATCTGGTGAAAAAATTATATAATAACTAATTTTTTTAAAAAAAAAGAAAATAAAAAAACAAAACAAATGATATTATATTCCACCAAAACACTGTTCATGAACCCACAAAACACTAAAAAAATATACAACAATTTTTTTAGCTAAAATATCGGGTGAAAAAATCATATAATAACGTAAATTTTTTTTAAAAAAAGAAAAGAAAAAAATAATATATTATATTCTACCAAATCACTATTCATGAACAATGCTAAAAAAAATATGTGACTCAAATAAATTAGCCTAAGAAAGTAAAGGAAAAAAAAGTTAAAAAAAATAAAAAAAAATTTGCCAATTTTTTTTTTAAAAAATAATAATATTATATTCCACCAAAAAGCACTGTTCATCCCTCACAAAAAAACTGTTCATGAACAGTGCTATAAACAGTGTTTTTGTATGGAAGAGGCTTTAATGATATATTGATATTGATGATTAGGATGGCACAACATTTATCAACAGTCAACCAATATTAATGATGTTAATAGAACTCCTTGATTTACCATTTGTGTGATGCTGAATGCTAATGACCAGTAAAATAGTAGGAAAATGGAAGCTAAAGATTATTAAATAGTATTAAGAAAGGGAAGAAATTAAAGAAAGTCAAAAATTAATAATCCAATAATGTCTTGCCACGTTTCAAGCAGTGGGAAGCCTCAAGAGGCAAAATATCTGAAGTCAACCAATTTTTTTTTTCAAACTATACTACTCCATAGGATCCTATATATAAGACCCCTTTTGCTTTTTGTGGAAGTTAAATGAAATAAATTAGTTTATAAATAATTTTGAGAAAAAAATAACTATAGACAAATTTAAAGTGATCAATTTTGCGTATTTAATTTCTCATAAAATGTCAAGTGATTTTATAATTAGAGGCAGAGTAAGTATTACTATTATGATAGTACTCCTAGAAGGACCTCTCACAAGATGTGGTAAACCTTTTTACACAACCCAATAAAAATATATTAGAAACACTTTTTATAGGTAAATTTATTAATTTGTTTCATTTTTACCTCTTTTAATTTATTATACACACTTTTTCCCTCACCGCATTAACTAATATACAAGGGCACAAAAGGAATATAAACATGTACTACCTCCGGTTCTAAATATAGGACCTAATTGACTTTTTTTTAGAGAGATTAAGGTTGCAAAATTTATTAAATGATGACATATTTGATATATTTTTAGATTATCCATTAGTTTTTTTTGCCCGAAGATTATCCATTAGTTTATAAGTAAATAAACTAGTTTAAGGGAAAAAATTAGGTAAATCAATTTATAATTAACCTATTTTGTTTTTTTAAGGATGTTCTAGAGAAAGTGAATTAGGTCTTATATTTAGGACCGGAGGGAGTATTACTTTGACTTTTGCATATTACTCTCTCCTATCTATAATATAAAGGTCCTGTCACCAAAACACGCTTTTAAAAAAACATATAAAAATTAATTGAGTGTGTGAAGTTATTTTTTTTTCAATTTCGCCCCCATTATCATACTAGCTACTATTAAGATAGTAAGAGAGGAAAATATTTAAATATTAATGAATATGAGATAAAGTTAGGGGTAATGTAGAAAAAAACACATTAAATAATGAGAAATTATAAAGGTGACCTTTATATTTTTGACTAAAACAATTCAAATTTTATTAGACTCTTATATATAATACTGGAGGGAGCAGTACCTCTTATATTTTGAATCAAAACATTCAAATTATAGGCTCTTTCATTACAAACGGGAGAGAGTAATACTTCTTGCTACATGTGATGATTTGGAGTTAATTTGGATCTGGAAAAAATGAAAAGATTTAATCTGGAGCATGGCGTCAATCTGACTCATTATTACATAAAATAATCAAGAGGAATTTAGTCCAAAAAATAATAAACAAACGGCAGAATTATATATAGCTAATAATGGCGATGTTATAAATGTAAATCAAGTACTATCTAAGAGAGTTGGTTCTATATTTATTCGAGTGATGATATATTTCTGATAAAAAAGTGATGATATTCAGCATATATACGGAATATCATATTCATGCCAAGTAAAAATCTTAGAATGAAACATTATATAATTTCCACTCTAATTTTAGATTCAAAAAATCGTGAGAGAATATAATTCCATTTTTTTGGGAAAATTTCATCATTTTATAAATAAATTACTGTGTTAGCACAAAATTTAGGAATTTTTGTACTTTTTTTACCAGTCCTAAAATCGCTGGGCGTATGATATAGCCATGTTGATATTTGTTTCCATGAAAAGGATCAAGCAAGTTGGATGTAGGTTTACTCACCAGTTAGGTATTCATATTGACAGAGGAATTCAAACCTAAAAAAATTTATTAGCCACGAACCAATTCGTTTCCCATTATTATACCTATATTTGTTGGCCCATCTTGGAATTGATTACCATGCACTTCCTTTGGTCCAAAATATAAGATATTGTCAACTAATTCACATAAATCAAAGAATTCTAGCTCTACACACACACACTAAATTGATAATATTTACATTTTTCATCCTTACTTAAGAACATGCTTAAATGGAAAAGAACCATTAATTACCCTACCAACATATTGTTGGAAACTAACTTTCTTTTAGAAATCTTCTTATAATATGGATAAAAGAGAGTAGAATATAATATAAAAATCTTCGCCCATTGTAAATAGAGCAAATTTATAGATTGGTTGTTTACCCCTACATGAAACTTAAGGAAAGCAAGGGATTAGTCACAGTTGCTAATTTATTTTTTAGTTTTTTAAAAAATTGAAGAGATATTATACTTAAGATGAGAGTGAGTACATTGAAAACCAACCAAGTGAGATTGCATTTTAAGGAGCGAACAACATTTCGGCCTGTCGACCACAAATAGTAAGATATAGACAACAAGTGAGAGATATGTTGTCACGTGGGAAACATTCTAGTGTGTCGTTTAGTTAGTATATAGGTACTTATGAAACCATATATCATACTGACGGGGTCAGTTCTTCCTCATAATTCTTCATTAGTGTCTACCATGTACACTACGCGCGCGCGCACATATTAGTCCGATCTTTTTTTTTTGGCCAAATTATATTTAGTCCAATCTTTTTCAGTCTCAGAACTTAGAATTATGTTTGGAACTCAAGTACATTTTATAGTTTTTTTTAATATAGAACTTTAATCTATAAGACCCAAGATTTCTAATTAATCTCAAGTTAATTTTCATTATTTGAGTTAATTGGGCCATTTATTTAACTACTCCCTCCAGTCCCTAATGTAAGAGTCCAAAATTTGAATGATTTTGATCCAAAATATAAGAGCTCATCTCACATTCTCTCATTTAATGTGTTTTTCCTACTTTACTCCTAACTCTCTTTCATATTTATTAATGTTTATGTATTTCTCTTTCTTAAAAGTATCATAATAAATATGAGCAATATTGGAAAAGAAGCATTAACTCCAGACACCCAACTAATATTCACATATTTTCTTAGGAAACGTTTTTTTGCGGATGACTTTTATATTAGGGTCTGGAGGAAGTATAATTCAGGTTTTTTAATTTGATCTACAAGTTATTTTGAAAAGGTAGAATACGAATCCGTGTGTTGCATGAATTATACTACCATAAATTAAATTGATGGGTGACTTAGTTGAAATCTTCATGTACTCTTATAATATCGTTAAACTACCATAAATGCAAATTCATACACCCGCTAGTTAAGGAGTGAAGAATTTTTATATTTATGGTAATGATTAATGAAGGGAATAAGCTAACTATAAGCTTGACACATAGACCAATCACATACTTTCTTGTAGGGAAATAAGGTCCACCCTTAGTGGGTTAGGACTAACCCAATTGGATTTGGGACCATTATGTAAATATGGAAAATATGGTTTGCAAGGCATAATTTTCCCCAATAAATTTGAAGTTAAAACAATGTGTCTTTTCACATGGGGGATATGACTTTTCTATTGATTTATTATAAATATATGAAGCATGTTGGACAAGTCAAGTCATTGTTGTTTTTATGAGTAGAAAAACAAATTTTTTTCTCTCAGTCTCTCTATTTCTTCCTCATGTTCATGTGCTATATATCGTAGTCTGATTCCAATCGGTGATCTGACTTCGTATGGCTACCCGGTCAAGTGCGTCGGCAAACCAGGTACGCCCGAAACCCCAACATTTCTACTAGGTTTAAAGGTATATATATTTGATGATTTGATTGATTTTAACTATTCCACCAGCAAACTATTTTTTGGATAGGTTATTTTTCTAACTGGTCTAAGAAATTGACATTATATGTGTCAATGTCATAACTGGTTTAAAAAATGGGCAAATATTTTTACTGAATAAAATGCCAAATTTTTGGACTAGTTAGAGGTACAATTGGTCTAAAAAATAAATTTTTAGATTGGGTGCACATCCGTTTTGGAAACTGCCAAAACTTTCAAATTCGTTCTTAACCAATCTATGTAAGTGGATTTTTTTTTCCATTGACGACAATCCTTATAGAAACCCTGTTTTTTAACACGTCAAGGTAATGCTTATAGAAACCCTTTTTTAACACATGAAATGGTAATCCATTATAAACTTAACAACCATCCTTATAGGAATTCTAATCAATATAATGCAATATAAAATTCTTATATATTCCAAAAATATTTATATTTTCATCATGAATGTTTTGAATCTTCCATAATTTATTTTTTCACGTTTTTATTTTGCTTTTTTGCTTTATTAATTCACAACGCCTAAGTGGGTTGAATAATTTTTAAATGTTGGATTTCGTTTATTTAATTTACCCCGTCGTCTTCTTGGTGTTGACGCCCACTTCCTTTTGCAAGCATCGCAAAAGCTAAATGCTACCTCCTTGGATTGAGTGCTAGGTCCTCCTATTTTAGGCATTTAGATCATTTTACTGTTTTAGTATTAGAAAGGGATTATGGCTCAACCTTACCCGTTGCCCCTTGCTTTTGGAGACAAGGAGTAGTGTTCAATTTAATGAACTTGAGATTGACAGAGATGATTTGGAATTGCGGTCTACACGTCATATAGTTGATCTTAAACGTGCGAGAATTGAAAAGGAAACCAAAATAAAGGTTGGGATATGATTAAGGCACTAATTTAGAAAGTTAAATGATTAAGAAAATTAAATTGAAGGATAAAAATTGTAAGGGTAATGAGTCTTGCATGAAGAAAAAAGTGGTTTTACTTCCTAATACATGTGTCTCCTTCGGATGAGAACTCGAAACTCCAAAAAATTTAGTGGAGCTTACCAATATTAGATCAACTATGTGTTAATTGGATGAGTTGAACTTTGATTATGCAAACTTTTACCATTTGAATGCGTACTCAAAGGACCATATGAAACTAAATGATTTTTTATATATTGATCTCACAGGCTACAAAATGAAGTGTGTGTATATGCGTGTACTGAATTAGAACCTTTGAAAATCAACACGATACCTTTTACTTACATCTATCATTCATTCATTCAAATGGTGAAAAGTTGTACAATCAAAACCCTCTTTAGTGCTACTACTTATCATTTTCTTTTCCAAGTTCTTTTAGTGTTCCCCCTAGCTATTTTCCTCTCCATTTTCTATCAATCCAAACATAGCTTTAAATACCCCCATTTAGTCATTATTGTCTTCATTGATGAAACCATATTTAACATATGCAAATTTGCAATTATAATATGAGAATAGTTTGGATCAAACCTGTATTAATTTCATTTGATCACTCTCTATCACGCAAAAAGTAAGAAATTGAAGGGGGAATAAAAGGAGAAAATGAGAGAAAAGTAGGGAGCCTATTCACGTGTCAAGGGTCCCAACATTAGTACAAAATGAGTCACACAAACACATAAACACTCACAACACCGAGTACAATGCTATCATTAACCATAATCTTTATGAATTTTTTTGGCTTCCTCCTCTAATTGTCAGTGCTCTTTCCTCACAGTATCTTCATTTTCATTTACCCACTTCTTCATCTTTCTGTTGTCCTTTTGCTTGTCTTCTTTATGACACATATATGTATATATTTATGTTTATATGTAGTGTATTCTAGATACTTGACCTGCTTTCTTAATCATCCCTCAAATTCACGAACTACACTTTAAAACTAAAGCTCAAATGAGAATCCTTTCAAAATCACCAATTTGATAGAAGTTGTTTAAAAAAAAGAGGGATGAAGATGAAAGTGAAGAATAAAGGGACCACAAGTTGTTACAAAAACATCTTTTCCCAGAACCAATGTTGTTCACACAAAACATGCTAACATATACACATACATATATACCCTATAGTGATCCTCCTTTACTTTTTGTTGATAGGTGTGTGGAGACACCAATATAATTATGGTAAACTCTTTGTGGCTATTATAAGATAATATTTATATCGTGGCAACATCTCTTTCTTTTTAAACAAGACAACAACGTACAAGTTATAAAGGAACTGTGAAATGCAAGTTGAAATAGCATTACGTGAATTATTAAATGGACAGCTCAACATATTTTATTGTACCTGCAATTTATCTGATTTTCATTTCCATTTTGCTAGAAGAGCAATTTGATTCGAATAATTATTTTTCCCGAAAGAGAAATGAAATGTAAAACTTGAGTAACATGCCTTTTTATACAAACCCGTCCAATTAATAAATTGAAAACTACACACGAGGCAGGTCTTCAATCAAACTAGAGTCAAATTAACTAGATCGAGTTACACAACAAATTAATGCATTACAAAAGAAAGAATGAGAAATAATACATAAAATGAAAGGGTCATTATGATTTTTGGCTCATAAATTTTAATAATTTAACTTAATTTTTGTATGAACCCTCAACTTTAAAATTGAAAGCTTTGATTTTTTGAAATTTTAAACAATTTTGATTTTAATTCCTAAATAAGTGATTTTTTCATTCAATAGCTTTTACTCAATTTTAGTTTTGGTCCCTAAACTTTGTATTATAATTTAGAGTTGTTGGTTCATAAATTTTGAACGATCAAAACATATATTTCAAAGTTTAAGGATCAAAAGTTCAAAACCAAAATCGAGTAAAAGTTCATGGTCAAAATCATCAATTTTAAAGTTCATTAGCAAAAAAAAAAAATTGAACCAAAGTTCAAGGATCAAAGGTGATACTCGCTCCGTTCGTAATATAAGGGCTCAAAATTTAAATGTTTTCGTCCAAAATATAAGAATTCACTTTACATTCTCTCTTCATTTAATGTATTTTTCCTATTTTGTCTCTATTTCATATTTATTAATTCTCTCTTTAAATAGTATTTTAATAAATATGGGTAATATTGGAAAGAAAACATTTAATCCAGACACTTAACTAACTTTTACATGTTTTCTTAATAAGCGTATTTTGGCGGCTGAACTCTTATATTACGTATTAGATGGAATATTAATTATAGGGAAAATTCAGCACTTGGTAAAAGATAAATGAAGGAGTTACCTCTTACTAATAAAATTGAGTGAAAGTTTCATGAAATTGAGTGAGAGTGATTTTAACACTTGGTAAAAGATAGCATTACCTCTTATTATTACCAAGTGTTGAATTTCTGAGAAGCATCATTCAACTTTAAAAAAAAAGTAGCATTAGATATACGAGTATACGACACTTTAGGATCGTTATGATTGAATCTCTCGTTTTTAGGAAACCTTGCCTATTTCATATTTTAGAGCCTAATTGACTGCAGTTGCACTTTCCGAAGGCTCAATTTCGATTTTTTTTTTCAAAGAACCATCAATAAATTATATACTATCAAATATTTACTTCTTTCCTAAATATAACATCTATTTGAAAAAAAGTGAGTTTATTACTATATATCAGACTTTTTCTAATTTTTTAATATTTTCTAATATCATGTCAAATGATGCTGCTCAGAAATAAACAAGTAAGAGAGTGATGGCGAAAAAGGTAGGTGGCTAGGGTATTTAAAAATTTATAATAATACCATGTGATTTTAATTATATTAACTTATATATATTTAATCTAATTAAATTAGGTAAACTGGTGTTATACTCCCTCCGTTTCTAAATATTATATCACTTTGGGGAAGTGGATATGTTCCTAAATATAAGATCACTTTCTATTTTGTCTCAATTTTGGTCCAAATTACCCCTATACTTCTTAGCTCCCTCACTTCTCAAATCCTTATTTGTCTTTTAAATTTAAGTGAGAGGTATTTTGGGAAGATTATGTAATCCTAATTCAATAGAAAGTCTTCCTTAATCTCTCCAAATTAGCCAAAGTAATCTTATATTTAGGAACGAAGGTAGTATTTAGGAATAGAGCTTGTATTTAGTTAAGTTATATATATATATATATATATATATATATATATATATATATATATTAAACCCAAATAAACCAGCATGCAATGGTGGGTTCAAAGTCCAAATTGGAGGAAAACTCGCTTATTAACACAATTATATCCATCTATAAGTTGCATGTATTCAGATTTTGTTAAAGGAATATTATTGAAGAATTATTCTTTTTTATGCATGATATGATGATAATACCAATTAGATTAGAACAAATAATAAAATAACGTAGAACTACATCACACACCATCCAGCACATAACAATAGGCTTATGAAATATTAATTAATATGAAGTCAAAGTATAGAGTATATTATTCTATTTCAATTTGTCCTCTCATACATGCATTAATGAATAAACTATAGGTCAAGTATATTGCTTCACTTATCTAATCATATTATGATAAAGCATGAGAGTCAGATATATTGTGAAGTTTTTTATTAAGGGTTAAAGATCATTTTCAACTAGCTAGAAACTATATGTCAAATATCACCCAACACATATATTAATAAATTAAGTTCTTATATGCCAAAAATACCGCATATATAATTTCCTTATTAAAAACAATAGTGTCACATATTTTGTACAAATGACATGTAAGAGCTCATTTAACAGTGTTACATGAGATTATTTAACTGTGTTGGTGAGTTGGAACACTTTTAAAAAGTTTGTTGTACATTAAAAAAATTTGTTAAAACATTTATTAATATATGTGTTGGGTGATACTTGACTCATAATTTAATTATAGGCAAAAATGATCTTTCACCACGGTAACTTTTTATTAATAAGTGAATTTTTTTGTTTAATTGAGATACTTTTTTATTTGAGCTACTCCTTCAACCCCTTATTGTAAGAGTCCAAAAGGTTTCAACACATATTAAGAAAGTAGTAGTTGAGTTGAGAGAGATAAATATGAGTTAAATAAATTTATTTTCCAAAGTATGCTGATATTTATGATGAGGTGTATATGAAAGATATGTAGAATAATGATGATATTATTATTATCAAATACTCCATTCAGAAACAATGAGGGTTCAGATATAAAAAAGGGTCATTAAATATATTGTGATAAGATCCTATGCGACTCTTTAAATAAATGGAAAAACTATTTGAATTATGTACTATCAAATTATAATAAGATTTAGTACTGAGAGTACATAATATTCTATAACTTCTTGTTAATTTATGCCATTAAAAACAGAACGTGTCCGTGATCATGATAAACGAAGTATTATATATTCTCTCCGGTCCTAAATATAAGACCTAGTTTACTTTTTTGAAAAATCATAAAACGACAAAATATAAGTCAATTATAAATTGATTTACCTAATTTTTCCCCTTAAACTAGTTTATTTAACCTAAAAACTAATGACTAATCTAAAAATATATCAAATATGTCATAATTTAATAAAATATTTTGTAACCTAGGTCAACTAGGTCTTAACATCTCCAAAAAAAGTCAACTAGGTCTTATGTTTAGGACCGGAGGGAGTATTAAGTATCGCCATTTAACAATTATATAGATACATTCTTTAATAAAAGTAATCCAATAAAGATTACGTCTCGAGTCAAGTCATGTTTCTGAATGGCTGAATTCCATATTCAGCTATTCATTATACGGTCAATGATAATTGTAATAAGTAATAACACTAATACAAAAAGTCGTATGATTGAAAATTAGAAGAAAAATATTCTTTTGAAAATGAATTATACTCCCTCCGGTCCTAAATATAAGACCTAGATGACTTTTTGAAAAATCCTAAAAAAGCAAAAAATATGTTAATTATAAATTGATTTACCTAATTTTTTCCCTTAAACTAGTTTATTTTACCTATAAACTAATGGATTATCTAAAAATATATTAAATATGTCATCATTTAATAACATATTTCGCAACCTTAATTTCTCCAAAAAAAAGTTATCTAGGTCCTATATTTAGGACCGGAGGTAGTATATTGTTTATCGCACGTTTAAGTCTACATATAATAACATTATAGCCTATGCTGTACAGCATATAATATATAGATGAAATTCACGACGTAACAAACAACAAAATTCTTAACCTTTAATCTTACGTCAATATGTGCTGCATGAAAAAAGTTTCCGATTTCATTTAAATAATGTAGACTTTTTTTACTGTAATATACTCCCTCCGTTCCTAAATATAAGATCACTTTGGTTAATTTGAGGAGATTAAGGAAGACAACAAAATTACATGATCTTCCCAAAATCCCCTCAATTACTTAACTTTAAAAGGAGGAGTTTTCAATGAAAAGAGGGAGTATAAGGGTAGTTTGGGCAAAACTTGAAATAAAATAGAAAGTGATCTTATATTTAAGAACTTATCCACTTCCCCAAAGTGATCTTATATTTAGGAACGGAGGGAGTACATCCGTATATTTATAAAATCTCATGATAAAATACTCTATTTACGAATCATTAATTTGATGTCTAGTCAAGCCCAAAAGAAAACAACATTCAAAGGGAAATGACAATATTAACATAATAAAAATTATGTTCAAAATATTTTACTAAAAATAAAGTTGTAAATGTCAATTCAAAAGGTTTTTTCATCATTTTTATTCATTAGAACTCACGTACTCATCATATATTTACTAAAATAGAGTCAAATTCATAACTCCTTCTTCAAATCAAAACGCAAGTATGTTTTATTCGATGTGAGTTGAGGCAAACAGCTCCACAAAAAAGTTACAAAAGGTGTTATTCTTTATATTGTTAAGTAGGCCACCAGGCATTTAAATCTCACCCGCAACATCGAGTGATTTACAATTTAAATTTTAAATTTTAAATTTTTTTACCTGGCTCACTATCGTTTTCCAAAATTAAAAACATAATCATCCCATAGTTAGTCACTTTGAATTTGGTGATACACACCACAAATTATTTGTTAGAGTCCATAACATATATTACGACTCATTAGTAGCTATCGTTATCAGAAAACTATGACTAATAACTAGTATTGGAATTTAAAATGATTGTGAAGTTCTGTAAAATAAAATGAAAGGTTATCGTGGCCAATTTCTTTCAAGACTGATTTGTCAAGAAGCTATGTTATCGATCCAGTTCATAAAGTCAGCTCTTCATGATTAAAATGCATGAAATTCAGGAGAATAGAAATAACATAACATAACTACATGTTTGCTTTCATCATCTTAGTTTAAGTTGTTTCCGAATCAAAATCAAAATTCAAACATGTACTTTGTATTTTAATACTTACCTAAATTAATCCCCTATAATTTCTACATCTTAAATGAGATTCGATACTAAAACAACAACTCAACAACGATATATATATATATATATATATATATATATATATATATATATATATATATATATATAAACACTTAATAAAGCAACGTTGTATCAATGACTGATGACTGAATCTTTAAATTTTTCTAAAAACCCTAAGTATAAAACATATCTATCTTGTTTGAGTAAATTAAGAGAACTAAATAATTTATTATACATTAGACAAATTAGTTTAAAGAATGAAAAATGAGACAAAATGAGTAAATATGTTATATATTCATGATTAGAAATAGTTTATTATTATTATATATCAAAAAAAAGAAATAGTTTATTATAACTAAAAATTCACGTTCAATAACCTCGATTTTTAGATAAATGATGAGAATTAAAAAATAATATAAATTGATTCTTAATAGCAGTACTAAGCTAATTTCACAACTCAATTGATGCTTTCATTCAGCAGATCAGACGTGATCTAAATCAATATGTATTCCAAAACCCATTATATATAAGAAATTATCTCACTATGTGTTGATTGAGCTCCCCAACAAACTTCAACTGATATTTTTTTTTCCTTTTGTAATTAAATTCACAACCTCAAACGAAAAATCACTTAGAAAACCCTATATTTTCAATATGGTAAAACAGTAGCAATGTGTGCAAGATTCCCTTTGAAAGGTAAAGGTCCAATGAAGAAAGCAGAAGTTGGTGGAGGAATGGAATTTGGATCACTAGCAGATTAAATGAATAAATTAAAGGAAAAGAATATGTCAAATGTGATTAAATTCAATGAAGGGCTTATGCGTTTCCGTCCATCATGTGAGATGTATAAAACTTAAAAGTGTGAGATGTATAAAACAAAACTTAGTGCTCTATAGGATTAGCATGAATTGAGTGAGTCAAAAGGAACAATAATAATGTATCCTCTCAAGAGGTGGATACCACCAAAAGCATTCATTGATAGCTCCAGCGGACAAATAAGTGCTCAACACTTCTTTAATTCTTTGCCTCTCAATCTTTTCTCATTTTTTTTTTGGTAACATCTCCCTTTTTCAGGTGAGACATTAAGAATATCTTTCAAGCTACAGTAAAAACTAATCACTTTGAATTGAAAACAACTTCCAACCAAATTAACTCAATAAATAAGAAGAATTGGGAATCAAACTTAAAACCATTAGAGATGAAAATCCATATTACAACTACGTGCTCGCATTAACAATTGTTTTTTATTTATATACCATTTGTGGGACCAAAATAAAAACTCATAAAAAATTAAATTTAAATCTCGAGAAAAGGGAACATTGAGCATTACCTTGTGTAATACTCCCTCCGGTCCTAAATATAAGACATAGTTGACTTTTTTAGAAAATCCTATAAAAAAGCAAAATAAGTTAATTATAAATTGATTTACCTAATTTTTTTCCCTTAGACTAGTTTATTTTACTTATAAATTAATGTATAATCTAAAAACATATCAAATATGTCACGATTTAATATCATATTTCGCAACCTTAACCTCTCCAAAAAAAGTCAATTAGGTTTTATATTTAGGACCGGAGGTAGTATTATTTAGGCTATCATCTCCGACATTGATGAAACAGGTAAATTAGCACCACCGGGATCTTATTAGCTCGATCATGTTTATAATTGTTGAGATCCAATCAGTTATCCTTAATGCAAGTCAAAACAAAATACCCCTACAAATTGATTAATTGAGTATTATCGTTTTAATTTCTCTCTCTCACTCTCTTTCGGTGTTGAGCTAGTTGGTCCACAAATCACAAACTGAAAAAACAATATTCCAAAACTTGCAATACGCCATATACATTGTTCTGGATCAAAAGCCAGATTAAAGGTATCCATTTTGTGCACAATTTTTGGGCCTAGTATCAAACTCCCAACGGCAGCCTATTAATTGGAGTTTGGAGCATTGTGGCCCAACCTAAATGCACCTAATCAAACTCCCATTAATTGGTTTGGAGTTTGAGGCATTTGCAGCCTATTAACTGAAGTTTGAAGCATTATGGCCCAGCCTAAATGCACCTAATCACGTGTGGTGACAAGTACAAGAAATAATAATACGGTCCTTTCCTAAATATAAGACCATTTTTCTAATTCAACTAGATTAAGGATATTTAGTTATTATCACATGATATTACTAATTCACCTTAACCGTACATCTTTATCCCCTACTCTCCCTCTCTTGTTATATAATTAGAAAGTGGTCTTATATACTTAGGAATGAAATGAGTACTAATAAAAGCCTTCATGATTGCACAAATACTCTTTTTTCTTTACTAATAGTACAAGTCAAATGTAAAGTCAAACTCTTTAACCATCCCCTCCCCCCCAAACAGCATAATCAGCCTCCATGTATCAGTTTTTTCCCAAGAAATGAGTACATATTTCATCATTTGATATAAGTAACATTATATGTTAGAGCCTATGTATTGAGACAATAGATACCAGATCATTTGCCTGCCTTTTACTAATAAATTCCTAGACCCAATTTATGAATTAAAAGAAAATGAAACTACCCAAAACAACGTATCATGTCAGACACTGCTTATAAAGAACAGCTTGTGATTAGTAATCAATTTTTTTTTTTAACCAACGCATGCAATTTTCTTTTTCCGCCAGATGAAACTTGAGCTTTTTATAACTAAACCATCTCAGCATAAATAAAAAAATAGATAACAGGCACCTAAAATAATTGCAGTTATCAGATCTCAGGAAGAAAATAAATATTTTTCCGAAGAGTTCAGAATACAAAAAAACAAGGCATTCGCATTAACTTTGGTAAAGACATTCTGGTAGCACTAAGCAGTTTGATTTAACATAGTTAACCAGAAGAGAGGGTGAGAGGTCAAAAGACAGGGATCATACATGTCACACACCAATGGCTCCAACTCCAAGGCAGCTTGTTTTATGGAAGCAACAAGGGCTTGTATGTAGGTGCATGCAGCTCTTTCCATGACTTGCACAAGCACCTGGTCAATCGGCAAACATCTAACAAGGGAACCAAATAATAATCACAGAGGTCAAATCCAGAAATGCAAGAGGAATATTACACTACTTTGTAATGGTAGATTTAAAACGGGGGGCACACGCACACTAGACCACTACTCAGTCCCTAAGTTTACAGAACCATCTTTCATCAACTTTAAGCTCAAGCTGTTGAATCTCCCTCGTGAATAATGCCTAGAGGCTTTCCTCCAATCTGTTCCAGTTTTCATCATAGCCACAAATTCATCATAACTGATACGGCCATCCTGTGATTGTGTGATCATATCAAAGGGTGAGCTTCATCTTCACAACAAATAAAGATGGGAAATGGGAACTATATGAAAACTATGTACCTTGTCTGTGTCTACTTCCTGAAAAATATCATTTGCTACATCTGTACAATCATCTGCACCGTCTTCTGTCAAGGCCTCCCGCAGCTCCTCTGGCTCAATATAGCCATTCTCATCTTTGTCAAAGTAAGAGAAGGCCTTACGAAGATGCTCATCATTAGCCATCCGTTTTAAATGCAGGGAAACGGCAACAAATTCTCCATAGTCAAGTGTTCCCTTCCCATTAGTATTTACCTGTTGGCAATATGTAAGGGTTCAATTTAATCACTGGAACATTGTATGCCAAACGAAGATTTTAAATCTAAAATCTCAGCTATGGAGAATACTGTAGTGAAAAGCATCTAAACCTATTTACACTTGATGAAGTCAAATAGCATAGTTCTTGTGTAGATAAAGATGGAATGCGAGATGCATTAACCCAAGATATCATAAATTTTGTTTTTTTGCCAGCATCAAGATATCATAATTCAGGCAAGAGAGAATGGTATAATGAGAAAGTTAACCATACAGCTTCAATCAGACTTTGAACTTCGGACTCAGCAAGTTGGGACCCAAAATTTTGAAATCCAGCTTTGAGTTCTTCAACAGAAACGATGCCATCATTGTCATTGTCCATCTTCTTGAACATTTCTTTGATGTCTTCAACTTCTTCAGTGGATAAGAAATCGGCAATGACCTATTTTTGGATGCACAAATTTAGCTCTATCAAGTAGGGAACATACAAAAAATAACATTAAATATTAACAGATGCCACCCACCCTCAGAGCTTTTCTTTTGAATCTGTTCATCATTGAGAACTGCTTAAGCCTAGACTTGACTACATCACCGAGGGGAATGTTAGGAGCCTTCTTAGCATTTTGAAGCCAAGGATGCTCTGCATACCCAGGAAAAAAAAACAGAGAGAAACAGCACGTAATGAGTAACATGTACGATTGAGAAAGCACTTCACATTGGATTGACTAATATTAACATATAACTTATAAAGCCAATCAGGAAAAGATGCAACTTCAAACTAGATGACTTGTGTAGCAAATGAATCTCATTGAATTATAATATAAGTATCAGTTCCGGTAACTCAAGTTGCTTAATGTGCACTACAGAATTGGAAAATGGCACAACAAACAAGGAGATGTAAAATTAAATTGAAGAAGCCAACACGGTAATTGTTACAGGAATGTTAAAGTTAACACTTATTACCTAAAATAAGGTATGCAAAACATTTACTAACTATAAAAACAATATAGTATGCATAACAAGAAAAATTAGAAATTGGTATCCCTTTGATTAAGAAATTCAGCAAAGCATAAAGTAAATGTAACATACCAAGCACCTGCTTGGCAGTTAGTCGGAGCTTGGGATCTGGTTCTAACATTTGCTTTACAAGACTTTTGGCACTCTCTGAAATACTAGGCCAAGGTTCCCGTTTGAAATCTATGAGACCTCGAAGAATAGCTTGTGCAACCCCTTGCTCGGATTCTGCATTATAATTAACCTCATGGTAAAATAACATGTTTTCCTGTGAGTTGCAATATGGGACCAAAGTTCAGAAGTAGGAAACAATGCATGTGAACCAAATATGAGATGGTAATATAGGAACATACATTTATGGACCAAATAGAAGCATATAAGGCTTCTCACCTAAAACCCAAGCATAAAAGATTTTTAACTTAAGTCAACCTCTCCCTTTCCATATTAGAACTTTGATTTATAAGAGCATGAGTATTGATACAAAGAGCATGCATGAATGTCCCTTTTCCGGACATGGTGATTCATGTATGACAATGCAGATAACACTGCCAAAGGGAACGCAATTACCAGCCCAAAATGGGGGAACACCACAGAGCAAGATATAAAGAATTACTCCTGCACTCCAGATATCTATTTCTGGCCCATAGTTTCGCTTGAGCACCTCAGGAGCCATATAATATGGACTTCCAACAATTTCCGAGAATCTCTCACCTGAAAGTTCAGTTAACACCCATTTAATAACATTATAGATATCATGTGTGGATACCTCAAGCAAGGGAAACTGAAATATAAGCAAGCAAACTATGCTATGGGAATAAGACAACCAAGAAGAGGGATCAGAGCAAAAACAAGTACATTGTCAAGAAAATAAAACTGTGGTTGCATCACCTTAAAACTTCCAACCACAATTTTAGTCATATAGATGAACAGTCAAAGCAGGAAAGGAAACCAAAACAGCGTTTGCTTTCGTATTGAACATCTAGGTTATCCCAATCAAAAATACAAACAAGCAGTTTGTGTCGTCAGAGCATCTCCATGCCCTTGCCGTGGGGAACAAACATTGATCAGATTATTGCTATATAGCTCTTGTCAGAGATATGAAGGACATATGTCCATAACCCATCTCCCAAAAAATTAGATTCTAGTACAATACTTTGACATGGCATGAAACCCTTTGGAACCAAATTTTCAGAATTCTAGACAGTTCATATAGCTGTTTTAAATTATATACAGTAACATAGTAGTCCATCACCAATGATCATGCTTGCTAATAGAATGTAACCAACAAGCTAATGGTCTGCTGATCGTTCCTCATTAGCATTAACCCAGATCTAAGGTTGACTTTCAATTTCACAATGGACCTACATTAGGACTCCATTACTGCAGTATTTCATTTATGGAATATAAAATGAAGAAGCTTAAAAGTTAAGGCATTGCTTTGAACCATGGAGAATTAAATTCTTGTTGGCTAATTAAGACTTAAGAGTATATCAAATTAGCCTGCCCAAAGCCAAGCTTCATCTGAGATAGGGAGCAAATATTTGCAAGGCACATGGCAATTGAGTCTCTCCCCCAAGAGCTAGAAGTAAATGATTTCAAAGATTTCAGCCAAAAAATGGACACTAATAAGGTTTTACTACATGATTTCATACTTACACTTCAAAAATTCTGTAACTACTTACAATACAGAATTTAATTCTCCATGGTTCAGAGCGTAGAATGTCTATCTCTGTACATGTGTTACACAGCCTACTTTTGACAATATCATCCGCTTCAAAGTGTCTTTTTCCAATCAGATAAGGGGTATATTGTAAATACCCCAAAGAGTAGTAAGCCACTAAGAGAGTTGTCTAAAAGAATAAATTTTACACAACAACATCAATAATTAATAATCAAACAATGGGAGGGAATACTCCAAGGAACTGTCTACGCAATGTCTTATATGGCCAAATTAAAAACTTAGCCTTTGTGACAGCTGGCAGCATAGTAATGTGTGAAATTTTCTAATCCTAGCTTTTCTGCATGTACATGGGGGTGATGAGCGATAGAGAAATTTACTGCACTGACAACTTAGCTGGGGATCATTTACACCTAAGAATAGTAATCCAGAAAGATAGCTGTCTAATATAACAAAATTTCCACAACAATATCAATAGTGATAGTAAAACAATGGCAGGGGCACTCTAAGCAAATCTCTATGCATCTAAAGAACATCAGCTAATCCTCTAATCCAACCCTCCAATCTCTCGTCCAAGACAACAACAAAACAAGCTTTTCCTATATAGCAAAATTCAAAAATTGAGCCTTTATTACAACTAGTAGCATCAAGATAGCTGAAAATTTACACAATTCATCAATCCTAGCCATCCACACCTAAGATCAAAGTTATCACAAGGAACCATAATCAAGTGCATTCTCATATAAAAACTATTTACCTAGCTTGAAGAATATGCATAAATAAATTAAAATTTTCCATAATTCATTAACCAACTACATTCTCCTAAGAAAGCTAAACAAGTTGTTTATAAACTGAATTTCCATAATTTTTTCTCTAACTAGTTGCTTTGAATTATAAGCTAAAAAATATTCTAATAACACACAAAATACATTATGATTAAGTGGTTCATTTAGCTTCCTTAATTAGTAAAAACTATATGCCTAACTTGAAGAATATGTACAAAAAATAAAAAAAAATTCACAATTCATTAACCAACAACATTCTTTTAAGAAAGCGAAATAAGTTATTATAAACTGTTTTACCCAAATTTTTTCTCCAAATTACATCCTTTGATTTAAGAGCTGAAAAACAATCTAATACTATATCCGGCACTAAATATAAGACCTAGTTGACTTTTTTTGGAGAGATTAAGGATGCAAAATAGGTTAGTTAATTATGAAATATTTGATATACTTTTAGATGAATTATTAGTTCATAAGTCAAATATACTAGTTTAAGGGAAAAATCAGCTAAATCAATTTATAAGTGAGTTATTTTGCTATCTTATGATTTTCCAAAAAAGTCAACAACTAAGTCTTATGTTTAGGACTAATACACAAAATACATTCATTCTGATTAACCAACTACATTCTCCCAAGAAAGCTAAATAACTTGTTCTTAAACTTAATTCCCATAATTGTTTCTCCACACTATACTAGTTCATTTGACTCATAAGCTAACACAAAGTACATTCCATGTAAAAACCATATACCTGGCTTAAAGAAAATGGAGAGGCCAAAGTCAATGGCCTTCAAGGGGGAATTCTCTTTCTTATTAGCAAACAAGAAATTCTCAGGCTTCAAGTCCCTATGAATGACCCCATGCTTATGACAAAGCTGAACCACCTCCACAATGGTCCTCACCACTCCAGCAGCCGCCCTCTCAGTGTAATGCCCTCTCGCCACAATCCTATCAAACAACTCTCCCCCCTCACACAGCTCCATCACCAAATGCACTCCACTCTCATCCTCACACGCCTCCTTCAGCCTCACAATGCTCCCACTCTCTGGCAAATGCTTCATTATCGCCACCTCCCTCCTCACATCCTCCACGTCCACCATTGTCCTCAGTTTCCGCTTCGAAATACTCTTGCACGCCAAAAGCTCCCTGCTTTCTCTCTCTATACACAGATATGTGACGCCGAATTCTCCTCTCCCTAGCTCCCTATCGATCAGGTACTTCTCCTCGATGTTCTCCTTTGCGACGTCGTTTAGGACTGTCAGTTTCTTCTTCTTCGCGGCGTTTGAGTCGCGTTTGGTGTGATCGTGGCTTGAGAAGTTGGATTTCACGTCTTCTCTCGCCACGGCGGCGGGAGATCTGCAGCAATTTCCCATTGGCGAGGGTTTGATTTGGGGATTTTACATGGTGATGTGGAAACCCTAACCCTAATTTAGAGTGTTTTTGTGTGTACTGTGAGATTGGTGGTAGAGAGAAGAAGAGTAGAAGAGGAGTGACAGTGAAATCAGTGAGACTGTACGGTAACGGCTGGATTGCTTTTTTTAGCAAAAAGTGATCATCTTTTGTGTAATTATTATTGTGAAAGTCTCGAGGGTAAATTTGTCAAAGAAAAAAATTTGTTTATGATATCGATGTCTATTAGTAATTAGTAGGAGTAATTGATTAATAAGAACTCAAACTGGAGTGTTTTCAACATAGACAGACTTAGTGAGAATTGGAACATACTCCCTCCGATATTATTTATAAGTTTCAAACCGCTCAAATTGTACATACCAATGGAAAGGAGGTTAATGGAAGTTACATTATTAAATTGATCTTATTTCTTTTGTCTTTTTCATTTTTGCCCCTCCCACCTTTATCACTATGTCTCACTACATTTTCTCTCTCTTCATTAATTCTCTATCTTTATGAGTATACATGTGTCTTTTTCATCTTCTCTCCCTTCTCATTTTCCAATGTTCATTTTCCAATTATAAGAATATATTGGAAAAACTTTAATAAATGAATTAGTTAATGGTAGTTGGTGACTTATATTAAGACCAAAATTTATAACGGTTGGTCACTTATAAATAGGAACGGAGGGAGTATTGGGTGGGTATCAATAATTGATTAATTAGTACTCAGAGAGTATGAGTGTTTCTCACACGCTCTGATCCTTTATGGAGGTGAGTCTATTTACCAATTTGTTGTTTATGAGCTTTACATGAGGTTTGTTTGCATGAGCTCAAAGTTGCTTGGAAGTTTCGAGAGATAACAATGTTACTTGAGAAATTTTTGAGTAATTTTGGTTAGTCTCTTCATTTGTAGTCTCATTAGTAAAAAGAACAAAGACCTTATGTTTGACTTAGAAATTAATGCTTCCAGACTCAAATAATGCTTAGAGAGGACCATGGTAAGAAAATAAATGAACGGCAAATTAGATTTTTTTAATACATAAATGTTTAGATAAGTTGGGTCATAGGGGTTTACTAGGACCATGGTATAATGTTTCCAGACTCAAATAATGCTTAGAGAGGAACTTACAAATTGCCCACTAACTAACAAATCAAACTCACCCAATAGTTTCTCATATCCTAAAATTACAATTAAGCGTTAAAAAATTAACATGATTAGAGAAAATGCTAAAATTATTCTTTTAATAGTTCTAGTATATGATATTTCTTGCAAATGAATCATTATTTTTGTCAGAAATTTATTAACCCTATTATTAATTGACTTTTCAGTTTGTGTGGGCTGTCGGCTGTGCTGTGCTCCGTGGGAACAGGACGGACGAGAAATGGCGTGCGAACTCAGAATAAGTAAGGCTCTTTTAACTATATTCATCTTTTGTATTTGGTTATTTAATTTGTTGCCATAAATAATGCAACAATATAGTACTATAAAGGTTTTTCATACAGAAGTATTAATTAATGTTAACCAACAAGGGGAAAAATAACCAAAACAGAAAGGGGAAACTCTATAAGTGAGCCTATGATATCAATAAGAATTTATATTTACCCTAGGCATGATGATCATATATACCCTAAATAGTATTTTTAGCCCAAATTTATCAAAGTGTGTCATATTTCAAAATAATAAAAGTCAAATATAATTTTTTCTACATATTTTAGGGGTAAATATGGTCATCGTACATAAATCTGGGGTAGATATGACCCGAGTTTTAGTAAATATGTCTTTGATTAAAGGGCTGGTTGGTAATTATGGACCTTTTTATTTTCATTTATGCCGGTTACAACTATAGAAAATTAGAAATAGTTCATTAGTAAAATTGCATTTTAACCCTTAAAAATATCGTGGTCAAAATTCACAAAAGAAGAATTCAATCGAAAGCTTGGCTCAACAATTAAAACAACAACGATTTAACCATTAGAACTATCACATAGAACATGTAATGAATTTTCAACGTAATTATTGCGCTAGATATATGTACTTATCTTATTGATACCTCTTTTCCTTCTAGATATATGTAAGTCATAAAAACGATTCACACCTTTGAGGTGGGTAGACGCAACTCACAAATTTTGTTCCATAAAATTATTGCTGTAGAATCTTCACCGTTTAAATGCTTTGACTGATTGAAAGGGTGAAAACTTGGACTGAGAAGAAGGCCCATAAAGAATAAGGGGCTTATGAAAAAGTACCTTTCAGTGGACCATTTGGAATACCCGAAAGATACAAGGATAAATCCTTGGCCCAAAAAAGTTGGAAATAAAGGCCCAGCTTGTCTATTGATAATTTTTTTATTCTTTTTATTTTCATCGTGGATTTGATTCTCTCTCTCACACACATCTGTGTTACAATTAGTCTCTTTTTGTAATTAGTATTTGAAATGTGAAAAAAAATATAAACCTGGATTAAGGTTAATACAATATGTGGTCCTTCTACTTTTCTCTCATTTTGGCTTTTGTCTCCATAATTTTTAACCATATGTATGTTTTCTTCCCATGTGTTTTGTCCATATGTTTCATCTTTTAAAATGTGAAACAAATGTTTTTCCCTTCTCATTTTTTACCCTACTTTTATCCATCTCCAATTTTTCCTCCATTCGTCCATGCAGACTTTTATATTACCAAATCCTCCTTATTTGGTTCATAAATCTAAGACCACATTGTTTCAGTTATTGACTTATTAATCAAGCAAATAGTCCAAGTGACTAGTATAAAAAGGACATAGAAATGTTATCTTGTAGGATATTATGACATTTCTATATTTTTTTAGTTTATTATGTGTGTATCAGTATTTCATCCTACTTCGTGTGTTTTACTATCCTATTTTCTTTGTTACCTTTGATATTAGCCAAATAATGTAATTTAAATTTTTTAAAACTCTCATTTGTCCTGTTGACAAATGGTTTAAATCCTTATTAATTAAACTACAGATAATAAATTCTAGATGCATGAAATGATTCTTGAAACTATATAAACAAAAAACCAAAATGAAGACAATAGAAAACTGTCAAAATGAAACATTGTATTGATTCTTAAAAATTCAATATAGTTATCATTATATTTACTTGATGTCATAATTAGTTGACGTTTTATCCTTAAACTCTACTCACATTTTATTGGTTCATGAAATTTTAATAAGGTTTTAATTTTTGGCTCAATGATATGGGATTTGAACTTGGTGGAGGAATTTGTAGACTTGTCAAATCTCTTGCCCCTAGTGGCCTTTAGTGGTATCCAAATGAACACCCCGCTCCATATTTGAATGCTTGTGCAGCTTGTTCGGGAAAGTTCTCGAAACATTGGGTTAATGATTAAGAGAGCTATATTTTTTTTAGTATTTAAGAGAGCTTGGTAGTAATAAAGACATTTAAGGCTAAGAAGTTAATGATTAAGAGAGCTATATTTTTTTAGTATTTTGATTCATTTTGCTGCTTTTTTGCTTTGTTTCCGTGTTGGTTTAGACTGGAGTAATGGTCCCTTGAGAACTCTATTATGTGATTGGTTTACTTGATTAAGTAATGGAATATATTCCCTTTGCCGCCAAAATTTTTTATCAGCACATATATGCGAAGAGGTTGGATTTAGGGTGTTTGGTTTATTTAAGTATTTCTCTTTTTCAAAACAAACATATTAGAGAAGTTGAGTCACAAAAAATGTAAGAGTGGTTTTTATTAGGCTTCATATTGTTTATTCTCTCCGCTTCCTAGTGTGATCTAAGGTGTTGTCATTTTGTCGTCATTCATTGGTTAGTGCAGCAATTCTATAGTTATGTATATCTAATTAAGTATGCCAAACTTGTTTTATTTAATCCCATCGTGGGGAAAATAATTAAGGCTAAGATTAATTTCTGACTTGATTTTAAATTGATGTTATTGGAGCACTTAATAAATAATAATAAAGGTAAATCTAATAATTAAGTCATTCAAATTACATAATGATGACCTTTGACTTCATAATTCCCTCTCAGAAAGTGACTTAAAACGTTGATCTCTCTCTTTCAAGATTCATATGTCAAAACTAATTAAGTTCAACTTTTTCATCTAAGACAAATAACCCAATAATTATTTCTACACTCAAACAATATTATTATTATTATTATTATTATTATTATTATTATTATTATTATTAATCATACAGAAGAGAGAATAAGTTAGTTTATCGGAGAAATTAAAGTTACCACCATTAACTTCTAAACAATTTATTACCCTGGTAGTTGAGTGAAAAAAATAAAAACATATCACGCGTAGGTGGAAATAAGTTTCACAGGGGCATTAGATTTGCCCTATTACATGTCTATTCAAGCCAAGGTTTAATAGGCCACAGACCCAGGCTTATGTCTTTTTAAAGTCTATTTAATTAAACAAGTCAGGTCAATGCTTCTTAGAAGGTTTTTTAGGACTGACAGGCCAACCTAGGCCTCTTATAAATTAAAAAATACATATTTTAGTAACATTAGATTTATACCCCTTACCTCGAAATAATATAAATTAAAAGTATAGATGTATGTATCTAAATTTTTTCTACTCACTCAATTTTTTTCTACTCACTCTCAATAGCATCTCCATGTATTCCCATCTACATGTGTTTTCACTTTTTCTTGGAGCTCTTCTTCGATATGATTTTTTTGGTTTGTAGTTATACTTTGATATGATTATCTTATCTAATTTATATGTTGGATGATTGTGAAAATGATATTTTTATTATTGTTCGCTGTATCAAATTATTAGCTTTAGTCGCGGACTTGCATTGGATTTGTGTTCTTGTATTTTCATTCTTGTGTATCATGTTATTATTTGTCATGACATGCTTTTTAATAGGCTTTAGGCAAGGTCATCCTGAAAAAAAAAAGACCCTTTAAAGGCCGCAGGCTAGCTAGGCTCATCAAATTGATGAACTACACCACAAGCCAAACCTAAACTATTCCCACCCTCTAATCCTACATTCCTTTACATAATCACTATTAATTGAGCTAACCAATCAGTGTAAAAATTTATTTCTCTATGCACATGCTCATGATTGTTTTTGTTAAACTAATTACATGCCCATAATAGCGGTTCGCAATAACAGCCTTTTTTTATCTGCATGGTTAAGCTAATCCATCATCTAGAGCTATTTTTACAAGTGGATTTAGTATTCTATATTTTTTTTGGAGTTTATAATGACTTAATGCCATTTTGTTAATTGTTATTCAAATGATTGACTTACATCGATCATAATGATGGTAGATATTAGATAGGATGAGGTTCCTATATAATGACCAGATATTTAGGCAAAAACATCTCAGCACATAGAACGAAAGCATATTCGACTATAATATTTAAATCTGAATATATTATATTCCAAATACTTCATTGATATTGACTGCATGTCAACTGATGAGAATTGATATCATACAAGAAAATCATTTAATAAAGGCGTAGTATATGGTGTTGTGAATATATAAAAATACATATTTGACCAGAAAACATAAAAAATACATCAAAATAAGTTACGTAATCTCACAATTGGGTGGTCCAAAAAAAATCTCCCAATTAGGCAGTGAGCTGATCAATTATGATCAGTTTGGTAATGAAATGCCAACCTCTGTCTTTTAGTTTATATTGAATTGTCGTTTTCTGTTTTAAAAACATTAATCGATTAATCATACCCACGCATGTTGCGTAATGATCCTAAAAGAAGCATAATACTCGATCATACAGCCTTCACGGGACAATTTTTTTTTTATCAAAGTTGAAGTTTTATTTCTATTTCTATTTCTATTTATCTCTTAGGCAAAACAGTAGTTTAGGTAAGTTGAATTTTAGGGACTCATTATGGTCCAAACAAGTCTCCAAACTCATAATATTATATACACATGTAATTACAATAAAATGAAATCTTTGAATTTTTTTATTATATAATTGTCTTGGGTATTTGCAACAACATTTATGCACCCCACAACACAGTGCATATAAATTCCAATTGATGTTACAAACTTTTCTTAGAAAGTAATAATTGCTAATTAAAAAACACCATGAAAAAAAAATGAATGAATGAAAAGAAGTGGGAATTGGTGGTCTATATAACATCGATCTCGTGAATAAATGGAAAGTTGTAGGTTAGATCACAATTGTAATATCAAGTCGTTATTATATTGTCTACCTTTAATTTAATTAAAAGAAAGAAGTTAGAATAGACCATTAAAATAATTAATAAAATAACCAAGTTATTTGGTAAAATTCCAACATAATGGACGATAGTCAAGGCAAAGAAAAATTTCTTCACCGGTTTTTAAAGGCACGTTCCAGTTTCATGCTGAGAGTTATGTTTCAGTGTGGGGGTTGTCTAGTGTACTATTTCTTTGGGAAAATCCCAAATAAGTTCCTCCCAATATCCAAAAGGACAAGTGAGGAAAAGGACAAGTGAGGAACCTAAACTTCCAAAAGGACCATGAAGGAACCAACACCTAACTGTCATTTTAAAATTTTGCGAAAAGACAAAATTGCCTCTATCCTAAAACACAAATTGCGAGAAGATCGTGGGTGTTAGGGTGGGTTTAAGGTGAGGTAGTAATTTGTGTTTTAGGATGAGGGCAATTTTGTCTTTTCACAAAATTTTAAAATGACAGTCAGGTGCTGGTTCCTTCATGGTCCTTTTGGAAGTTTAGGTTTCTCACTTGTCCTTTTGAGTATTGGGGGCGGGATTTATTTGGGATTTTCCGTATTTTTTTTTGTTCTAAATATAAGATTTCTTTAAATTTTTTTGTAAATTAAGTAAGAAAATTATACTTTTTAAATATAACATATAATATATGTAATTAAATGATAATTTTTTTATAAGTAGAATAAATTAGTTTTAAGAAAACAAATATAAATATAGATAATATGACGTGGTTAAACATAACAGTTCGTCTAATGCTTACATATAAAAAGTCAATGCATTGTGAGCTGATATTCATTCCCGTGGATCCCGCTGCCACGTGGAAGAGAATGATAGGCATATACCACGGGAGACATGGCAAGAATACCGCGTCTGTTGGCCGATGTCTGCTAATATTCGGAAATATATGAATTGACAAATAAACAAAATTACAGAATAAATAACTGCAAGTGTTTTATTCGACTATAAAATTTCAACTCCAATCTGATTAGTAGGCTTTCAAATACAAATAGAAGTTTGGCAGCTAATCAACATTGGATTACAGTTACATCCTTAAATCTGTCACTACCACAGATTACCCCATTTACATGCGCTTATTTTGGCCTCTACATGCGATTTAAAAGCGCATGTAGAGGGGGCGCTGGTAAAGGCTCTACATGTGCTTTTTAAAAGCGCATGTAGAAGGGGGGCTCTACATGCGCTTTAAGCGCATGTACATTTACATGCGCTTAAAGCGCATGTAGAGGTAGTGTACATGTTATATATATTTTTTTTAATATATATATTCATTTACATTTGCCCTACCTGTATACACGTAATTCTGCCACTGTACCAATGGTACATTTTAACCAAAACACATACCAGAAACATTTACATTTACTCTAAACAATAAGTCACCAAAACTTGTTTTCACTTATATATAAACATCACTAAAATATATATGCACTGCCAATTGCACCAAAAAGAAGATCTACCTCCTAACCAAAAGAATATTTTGCACGGCCATTGCACTTAAAGATGTTCATCACCAAAATATTTGCCACTTGCTTGCACCAAAGAATCAAAAATATATGAACCTACATGAAAGAATAGTATAATATCAAAGATGAACTAATAATAAACAAGCCACAATTGATCAAAAGTCAAAACAAAAATTCCTTCAAGGATGTCCATAATATAAAACTACCAATTCCTAAATAAGACTACATGCAGCAAAAGATCATATGTACCTCAACGCCACAAATGAAGATGATCTCAAGTAAAGGCACCAAAAGGGATATCACCAACCTACATGAAAAAATAGCATTAATATTATAAAATAAACAAGCATGTTATTCATAACAAAATTTCATCAAGACATATCCACATTTTTTATTCAAGTAACATATGAAACACTTTAGTAAAACCTAATAAGTAGCACGTGGCTGATTCAGAACAACAGGTTCAACAATGGGGTATACAAATTTGCTCCATTCTTCAATAACTTCTCCAACTTGCGCCTTGGAGAGGCTGTCGAAACGACAGTCTTCATAATACTGGGTGGACAGAAACATATCAGTAGCAATTAAATTTAAGTGAGTTAAAAGTAATCCACACATACAAGCAAATATGTGAACAAATTAAACAAGTTTTAAATTAATGGAAAATTTAAGAACTTACCCTTTCTGGGACCTCCAGCTGATCATGAGTGACAATATCTTTCATAAATTTCATAACATAATACCCACAATCGTTATCATTCGGTTGGAATGGGCACTACAACAAAAAAACCACAAATGTGTTAAAAGACTTGTATATGATTACTATCCATAATTCAAATCATTGTTTTAGCGTGTATAATTAACCTGAATTTTGAGCCACTCATATGCTTTGGAGTATTTCATTTTTTTACTGGACCTACAAGAAGTGATCACACTAAAGTCGAGACAAATAAAATTAGTAAGAGTGACATTTATAAATGAGTTAACATAATTTAGTAAGGTTAAATCATTACCCATTGATAAACGCTATGTACGAAGGTCTATTTTCAGGTTTACCCGACCTAATAGGATCCAGATAGTACACCACAGGCTTTGATGCAACGGGATTGAATGCAAGGAGAACCCAATGATTCCTAAAATGTGATTAACAGTTATATACATGTAAAATTTGGGAAAATAAAAAAAATTATTAATGACGAGTAAGAACTTACCCTACATTCACTGGGGCTAAAAACAATGTTTTATCTGAAGAACTTCTTCCCAGACGTGCTTTCACGTTACCTTCATCCCAATAGCTAGTTGTTTCAGTCAGCATTGAGGTTGTATTTGGATCAATGAATGCGAAATTGGCATTGTCCCCTGGCACAAGTATTTCATCATGCAAATACCTATATAAAAAAACATATCAACACATATACAATTATTGTAATTTAAATACTAAATGACAATGTAAAAAACCACAATAACATAAAAATCAAATTCAACATGACATACTTGATCCATATGTTGATAGCTGACGCACTAATCCATTGCTGATTAACCACATCCATAATTACTTCATTACCAAGCTGCTCAGTGACACTCTTGTAATAAATTATCCTTGTTAATTGAACTTCAATTTGTTGTAAATCAGGTAATTGGTTTGCCAAGTTCTTTATTTTAACACGGAATGATTCAGAGGGATGTGGTTGGGTGACATGAGTAGGAGTTGGCTGATGCGGTTGGGTGTCACGAGGAGTATGAGTTGGCCGATGTGGTTGAGTGACACGAGGAGTAGGAGATGGCTGTTCAAGAAATATGTCACAATAAGCTTTTTTACAAAATGAGAGCTAGCTAATGTAAATCCATTAGTAAATAGTTACCTTCAAACTCTTTTCCCGAGGTTTAGTCGGAATAGCAGTACGTGGCCGGACATCATGATGGACTTTTTTTCCCAAATCCTTCCTTTGTTCTTTTCTGGGCTGTAAAACATAGTAAGTAAGCAATTGGACATATACTGATTAAATCTCTTTATCTATTATATATTAATAGTAACTAACTAAGTAATCACCTGTGATTGAAGAACCATCCACTCTTTGGGCCATGTCACAAAAGAGTTTATTGCGTCAACGACCACATTCATTCCATCAATGGGATACGGCAACGGGCAATTATCCCTAAGAGAGATGTGGATGGACACCCTCACTGTGCCTGCAGGGAGAGGCGAATTGTGCAATATTTTGCTCCCATCATTGAAGACATAAGCCAGAGCAACCAGGACATTCATGGACAGATCAGAATATAGTTGACAATAAGACTCACCCTACAAATGAATGTTCACCTTCAATTATGAAGTAACAGTTCATAAGAACATTAATATTTAAAAGTAAGAAGCATAACGATTACCTCTGGAATGGGGGTACTTTCCATTGTACAACTATAGTTCTCCATGACCGGGCTTTCATGAGCCGATGGAGCATGAGACTGATGGCCTGATGCCTGACGTCGCTCCGATCGAATCTCATTAACTTGTTCTTGCAAGTCTTTATACAATTCGTGCAGGACCTTGTACTGCTTCTCTAATGCGGACGTTTGGTGGCTTTTCAGCTTCTCCTGAAAAAACTGTGACGGCAAAACACCAAACCCTTTGCCCTTGACACGACCTGTACTTTCTGGGAGGCCAAGTGTTTGGCCAAGCAAGTCATCTTGGCCATGGGACGGGATTTCTCCTGATGCACCTTGCTTTAGTTCAATCTGTAGGAAGGAAATGATAATTGTTGGTTATGTATCAAGCAATATAAGAAACTGAGAATATAACCAAGAAAATCACTTACTGCTCGATCACGAGCAGCTTTAACGGAATCATGGTGTCCCGTCCTTCTTTGTATGACCTTCAACCACAAGTCAAGGCGATCTACTTTGCGATTAGGGTCAGCAGTCAACTGTAACCGAAAAATAGGTTAACATGAATTAATTATAGAAACATTCATTTATATCATTAATGAAAATGTTAATGTACCATTTCATCCTCTAAATCAGCATACTTATTTCTACCACGCATATACGGGTATAGATTGCTTCCTGTTGACTGGCTATTCTTTTCGCTAATGGCTCGAAACTCCTCTGAGCATCGCATCTCAACGAACTCATCCCATTGCTGCTGCGTAATCACATCATAGAAATCTACTAGTCGCTTGGGAACAATATCACCATCAACATTGTGCAAAAAATATATGCCTAGATGAGATCGCCACCATCGGGCCATTGACGCTGCTTTCTTCAGCACATAATCTTTGGCACCCTCACAGTCCGCTAAGTCAAAGGCAGTCTGTAACGAATGAAGTATAAATTTGTAATCATAATAACTCATCCAAATAAAGATTGTATTAAACATAATTGCATGAAAAGTTGCTTACCAAAATTTCTCTCCAAAGTGCTTTTTTTATGTCCTGGGACAAATATCTCCAATCTTTTAATGTGATTGGGACGGTGTTCCGAACAATCACTCCAATATAGGCGATCAATAACTTACTTTCTCTTCCAATTGGTTGATTATCCTCATTCCATCTTACTTTGAACTTAATCCCCTTATGTCTTTGTGAAATAACTTCTTTCATCACCGTCCTACCACGTTTTACCAATTTCTTTGCATCCTCCCTCCCTTTATTGTAGTGTACAATGGGATCATCTTGTCCCTCATCTTGTCCCTCATGATCTTGCCCCTCCATTATCCTGTAAGAAAGAAAAACCAGAAAAAATTTAATAATATGAATACAATGATAAAATGAAAATAAAACAAAAAAATTGCATACATGAATAATCATTTTTTTGTGGCTTGTATTCTTTTTCTCTGCTGATAACGAATAACAGCTAATCGCTTTCGCTTTTTCTTTGTGTTAATGAAAATTCCTTCTCTATGATCACGTCTTAGATAAAAAGGTTCATCGTTAAGACCATTTTCTGGTGCATCAAATTCTTGTAAGATTGATGTGAAGAATGAAGATTCGTTCTCAATCAAATAATTCATATCTATTTCAGTACTTTCGTCATCAACAGGATCAACATGATTTCTGTTCGACTGCATGACTATCGACCAATTCTTCTTCGAAGGATCTGCAATGTAAAACACCTGTGTAACAAGAGACAGTAAGATGTAGGGGTCGTCCTTATATCCAGCTTTGGAAAGGTCAACCGACACAAATCCAAACTCATCGATCCGCCGTCCACCAGAGTTGTTAACCCATTGACATTTGAAGACAGGGAATCTTAAACCGGAGTAATCCAACTCCAAGATGCTTTCAATCACCCCAAAGTATGTCATCTCCGCATATATTGGATTTGTATCTTTTGCACTGGATACATGTCATCCCTCACCAACCACTGTGACTCCACTATTCTGCATTCGACTCTTCTCATCATGGACTTTAGTGTAGAATATGTAACCATTGATTGCATAGCTCGTATAAGAAAATGCTTTTAAAGACGGTCTCCGTGACAACCAGTACAATTTCTCACACACTGACCCATCGTCTAGCTCTAACTGACGGCGAATCCGTTCATCAAACCAATCAATGAAATGTTTGTTGTGCTCTCTTGTGATCAAACTTTCATTTCTATCACCGTGTGCGAGTCGAAGAAGATTTTTGTGCTCTTCAACAAAAGGTTCTACCTCGCTACTATTGTGGAGAACATGTAAATGAGCTAACTCTCTGTCAACATTTGAAATGTTAACTAATATGCTTGCACTAATCCCTTTTCCCTTTGATCGACCATCATGACGAGACCTTGGCATACCAACAGGTTCAACACTAGATAAGTAATCAGCACACAAATCACTTGATTCGTCCACGATGTATCTCTCAGCGATACAACCCTCCGGTCGATATCTATTTTTGACATACCCCTTCAACACTTTCATGAAACGCTCAACCGGGTACATCCATCTCAAATATACTGGGCCACACAGTTGAACCTCCCTGACCAAATGTACTGCAAGATGAACCATAACATCAAAAAACGAAGGGGGGAAGTACATTTCGAGTTCACACAGGATGAGCACAATCTGCTTTTGCAAACCACGCAACATTTTGACATCAACAACTTTACTACAAATGGCCTTAAAAAACAAACACAACTTAGTGATCGTGCCCCGCAGTTTCTTCGGCAAAATATTTCGTATGCCAACTGGTAAGAAATTTTGCAGTATGACGTGACAATCATGTGTTTTGAGGTTTTTCAACTTCAGCTCTTTCATGGACACAAGATTCTTAACATTTGAGGAATAACCTTCTGGCACTTTGATTCCATTGAGAAACTCAAAGAACACTTTTTTCTCCTTTCTAGAAAGATTGTAGGCCGCTGGAGGTAAATATGTGAAGTTTCCCTTTTGAACAGGTGCTAACTCTTTCCTGATCCCCATCTCTTGCATGTCTAATCTCGATTTAACACTATCCTTACTCATTCCCCTAACATTCAAGATCGTGCCAATTAAGTTATCAAATATATTTTTCTCCACATGCATCACATCAAGAAAATGTCGAACATATAATGACTTCCAATACGGGAGTTCGAAGAATATGGACCTCTTCTTCCAACCACTCTCTGCCACATTTGTAGCGTTAGGCTTGCCAAAATTGTTCTCCAACACTTCTACCTTCTCAAACAATTCATCCCCTGTTAAAATCGGAGGTGAAGTACTTTCTTCTGAGTTACCATTGAAAGCCTTTTTCCACCTTCTCCAAGGATGATTTCTCGATAAGAACCTTCGATGCCCCATGTAAACATTTTTCTTACACCGAGCCAGCCGAATTGAATGGGTACCAGTTTCACATATAGGGCATGCACCATACCCTTTGACCTTATATCCAGACAAATTACCATAAGCTGGGAAATCATTTATTGTTCCAAACAACAGGGCTCTCAACGTAAAATTTTCTTCACTGCAAGCATCAAACACATTTTCACCTGTGTGCCACAAATGATTCAAGTCTTCTATTAATGGAGCCAAGTACAGATCTATATCATTGCCGGGCTGACTGGGCCCACCAATAAGCATCGAAAGCATCATAAACTTGCGTTTCATAATCAAATTTGGGGGGAGGTTGTAATTCATCAGAATGACAGGCCATGTGCTGTAAGTAGTACGTTGAACCCCATGCGGATTGATTCCATCACTTGCCAGTGCAAATCGCAGGTTTCTTGGTTCTTCACTAAACTTTGGGTACATGTAATCAATTTTCTTCCATTGGGGGCTATCCGCAGGGTGTCTAAGCTTGTTGTCTTTAATCCTCTCATCCTCGTGCCATGTCAAACGTTTCGCTGTGTCCTTATTACTATACATGCGCTTCAGTCTTGGAATTATCGGAAAGTACCACAAGACCTTGGCAGGACTTTTGCCATTCTCCCCATATCGAGATACTTTGCACTTCGGACACTTATCCAACGACGCATACTCATTCCGGTATAAGATGCAATCATTGGGACATGCATGTATCTTCTCATATTTCAAACCGGTAGCGAGGAGAATTTGCTTTGCATCGTATGTCTTTGAAGGGAGTACATTATCCTTTGGCAAAACATCTCGCAGAAAGGTAAGCAGTGCGGTGAAACTTGCATCACTCCAACCATAACGAGCCTTTAAGTTGTACAATTTAACCACTGCGCTCAATCTTGAGTATTTACATCCGACATACAACGGTGTCTCTGCATCACTCTTCAACTCTTCAAAAATTTCTGGGTTCTCCTCACCCACAACCCTCACCATTTCTTCAAGACAATCCTCGTCACTCTGATCAATGACATCGTTCGAAGCACTACTAACATCATGTTCACGATCACGACATTCAACCTCATCGGTCTCACCGTGCTTTGTCCATCTTGTATAAGATTGATCAATCCCATTACATATTAAATGATTCAACAGGTCCATGGGATCGACACGCTTTCCATTCAAACAGCGGATACAAGGGCACACAATGTTGTTAACATCGCATGCATGAGCAGCTGCATATTCAACAAACTCCTTTACTCCATTTATATATTCACTTGAAGTTCGGTCACAAGTAACAACGCATCCATTTTCGGTCCATGACCTACTAAAGGAGAGTAGCAGTAAGATGGTAAATTACACTCTATTCAGCTGCTATGCATGGAAAACACATTGTCTAAACCTTTTGCCAAATAATTGCGAAGTTAACATACATAGGCTCAATACTGGCTTTTCCAGTTTGAACAATCTACTACACTTATCTTTAAAGTTAGAAACTTAATCTAAGATTGAGTATGTTAGGCTTCAAAAGAACATCACAATACCATACTACATTGACACATTAACATTGACATATCTCATAGCAATCAGAATGTTAAGCCCCTCGTGAGTATCCTAAAATAAGACTCCAAACATCTTCCTTTCCTTCTCCATACAACCAACCATTCACTAAAAACACAAAACACATACACCCCACCAAAAATTCACTTCAAAGTTTCAAACTTTAACAATGCAATCATCATTTCAAGCATAAATCATCAGATTCTAACATAATTCATTTCCAAGCATCTTCCTTTTCTTCTCCATACAACCAACCATTCACTAAAAACACAAAACACATACACCCCACCAAAAATTCACTTCAAAGTTTCAAACTTTAACAATGCAATCAACATTTCAAGCATAAATCATTAGATTCTAACATAATCAGTTAATAAAAACTACTAACAAATTAAGATCATGTTACCTCGTATGATTGAAGAGGATAAAGTTGTGTATTCACGTGGCTTTGAAGGTCAAAATGAGAGTAACGAGGAGAAGTTGAAGATGATGATCGATGTTTTTTGGTTGTTTTATGGAAAAGGACCTAAACAGTGAGAGAAAAGGGACCACCCGCCGCCGGCCTCCACGTCACCCGCCGGAAATCGGCCACCACGTCGCCGGGCGAAAAAGAAACCAGAAAAAGAAATCAGAACAATGAGAAATGCTTAGAATGAAAGCATAGCCCGAGAAACACTAAAAAGGTTGAAGCTTTTACCCATTCTCGCAACCATGCAAACCGTCGTTCGTCTCGCAACCAAACCAGGAAAAGCAAGGGACCAAACGAATCGCAAGTTGCAAGGAGTTGGAAGGAAGGTGGAGGGATTTCGAGTGAGGCGAAAGAGGCGGACTTTTTTGCAGAGAAGAAGAGAGGAAAGAGGCAGACTTTTCGAGTGAGGCGGAAGATGATGGTGATAGTGATGGCGATTTCGACAGTGAGAAAGGGAATGAGAATGGGGATTTCGAGTGAGAAAGGGAAATGAGAAATGACATTAGGGTTTCATTTTAGAAAAGAGAATGAGAATGAGAATGAGAATGAGAATGAGGAATGCTACTACATAATCTGTGAGCGCACTATAGAGTGATCACATATAGGGAGGGAACTCATAAGACAAAGGCGCGGGAAATTTATAATTAAAATTCAATACATGCGCTTTAAGCGCATGTACAGGGGCTAATAATAATTTTTAGTAAAACAATTACACATCATAGAACTTAAACTAAATTTTTGTTCTATATACCTATATATATAGTTCACATCAAAATCATAATAACATCTCACATTCGAAAATATTGTTTCTGTTGAATAATATTTTAAATCATAGCGTTTAAATTGAATAATCTGAATAATCACTGCGCCAAGATTACTCAGGGAAATAAAATAATGAGTTATATTATGTTTTAAAACTTACGTATGTATATAAATCAAATAATGAGTTATATTAAGTTTTTCATCTTTAAAATAATGAGTTATACATGCGCTTTAAGCGCATGTAAAGGAGCTACATGCGCTTAAAGCGCATGTAAAGGGTGTTTCACCAATTCCATAACACCCAAAAGTTGTAATGGAACCTTGAAACACTAAGTCCACAAGCAGGGACACCTTATGAGGTCTGAGGAGGATCTCTTATGCATGACTCCATGTTTTGCACTTC
Organism: Mimosa pudica; assembly: GCA_029929735.1. Taxonomy (NCBI): domain Eukaryota; kingdom Viridiplantae; phylum Streptophyta; class Magnoliopsida; order Fabales; family Fabaceae; genus Mimosa; species Mimosa pudica. The sequence goes on from JAKELP010000045.1 coordinate 1,868,583, forward strand.
AGTAGTGCCTTTACATGCGCTTAAAGCGCATGTAAAGGGTGTTTCACCATTTCCATAGCACCCAAAAGTGATAATGGAGCCTTGAAACACTAAGTCCACAAGCAGGAACACCTTATGAGGTCTGAGGAGGACCTCTTATGCATGACTCCATGTTTTGCACTTCAGTAGTGCCTTTACATGCGCTTAAAGCGCATGTAAAGGGTGTTTGAACATTTTCATAGCACCCAAAAGTGGTAATGGAGCTTTGAAACACTAATTCCACAAGCAGGAACACCTTATGAGGTCTGAGGAGGACCTCTTATGCATGACTCCATGTTTTGCACTTCAGTAGTGCCTTTACATGCGCTTAAAGCGCATGTAAAGGGTGTTTGAACATTTTCATAGCACCCAAAAGTGGTAATGGAGCTTTGAAACACTAATTCCACAAGCAGGAACACCTTATGAGGTCTGAGGAGGATCTCTTATGCATGACTCCATGTTTTGCACTTCAGTAGTGCCTTTACATGCGCTTAAAGCGCATGTAAAGGGTGTTTCACCATTTCCATAGCACCCAAAAGTGGTAATGAAACCTTGAAACACTAAGTCCACAAGCAGGAACACCTTATGAGGTCTTAGGAGGACCTCTTATGCATGACTCCATGTTTTGCATTTCAGTAGTGCCTTTACATGCGCTTAAAGCGCATGTAAAGGGTGTTTGAACATTTTCCTAGCACACAAAAGTGGTTATGGAGCTTTGAAACACTAATTCCACAAGTAGGAACACCTTATGAGGTCTGAGGAGGACCTCTTATGCTAGACTCCAAGTTTTGCACTTCAGTAGTGCCTTTACATGCGCTTAAAGCGCATGTAAAGGGTGTTTGTGCCTTTACATGCGCTTTAAGCGCATGTAAAGGGTGTTCGTGCCTGTACATGCGCTTAAAGCGCATGTAAAGGGTGTTTCCATATAATTTTGAGCTCTTCACCTAAGTTCATTTTATATTTTATCTCTAAATACTTAATTCCTTTTCTAGTCATTGTTTTAGTGAATTTTAACTTATGCACATTTCTATACATGCGCTTAAAGCGCATGTAGAGATAAGGCCTCTACATGCGCTTTAAGCGCATGTAGAGATTCTTACCTGTACATGCGCTTAAAGCGCATGTAAAGGACCCTCTATACATGTGTTTCTTCTAAGCGCATGTAAAGGTGCGCTGGTAGAGGGACAATTTGTAGTAGTGTGTGATAGTCCCATTCCTCTGTCAGTTTGTCACCTCACGCGGCTGCTTGAGTTTCTTACTCCAAATAAAACAATCTGTGTAGTATTTCTTATTGCAACTTCAATTCATTCTTTTGGAGGATAAAGTTTACATAAGTTGAGTTCCAAATTTTATTACTCAGAGCATGAATTTAGGCTCATACTAGTGTTTACAAATTGCTCTCTAGCAGTAATATGCTCTTTAATAACGAAATTTAAACTCGTAAGTTTATGTCATAACAAATTGTTTTATTTGTTCCGTTAAATAATCTTTTATGCATAACATGTATATAAACTTTTAATATTATTTCTTTTATTTATCATTCAATGGCATCATAGAGAAACTGCACCTAGAAAATAAAGTCATCTTCAATTTTGACCTTTTGCCAGCATTTGGCTGCACATTTAAATTCGCTCAAGCCAAGGTATGAATTTACGGGATTCACTTTCTTCGTATATATAAGTATACTTTGGCACGTGACATGAAAGTTTTTGTATTCCTTTTCCCTTATTTCATGTTATGAAATTATAAAAACCAAGTCTATGATTTTGATAGTCGATGTTTTCTTTATAGTTCAACTTTGATTCACGAGAATAAATTTTCAGATTATCTTTGTTCAATTCAAGAATTAGAACTCTAATAATCAACCAAGAATTGAAGCGCAGAAACAAAAAAAATGGTTCTCGTATAACACAGTTTGGTCGAAGGTCGATGATGATGCCCCGGAAGAGTTTAGTGGGAAAGGAGAAAGTGAACATTTTTTTTTTGACCTTTAGAAAGTGAACATGCAGTGCTAGGAGGGGGAGTGATGAGAAGCTTAATGAGGTCACATGCATGTAAGATGCCAAATAAGCAAACTTTAATAATATCAATGAGACATAGGATGGATTATAGGAAATTCAGATTTCTTTTATAAGGATCAAATAAATAAAATTTCCCTAAAATAATTAATTGATTATGTTTAGAAATCCAATATATATATATATATATATATATATATATATATATATATATTATATATATATATTAAGACAAAACTACTTTTTCATGATTTGTTTAATATCAAAACCAGCATGTTCCACCTAATAAAGCTAAAGAATTTTTTTTTTTTGGTTGGGAGGGGAGTTTTGAGAGCAAATATGGGAGGGAGAGAGAGTCAAAGAGTCTCTCCACATGTTTATGACTATAGGCAGATATATTATCAGTTTATTAAAACAATAACAGAATGCATGATAAAAAATAGAGTATATATATGTTCTCATAATGATGAAACAATAACATAATTATTATCTGTGTATTTATCGTAGACCCGTAACTAATAATACTTGTATCAGTTAGAAAATAGAACTTGATTTATGAATAAACAAATCAATATTATATTGGAAAACAGTTGTTTTATCTTGTCTTTCTACAATACTCCCTCCAATCTTAAATATAAAACATATTTACTTAATCTAATTAGTAAAATAATGTTATTGATTTTAGTTAAAATCACATGAAATTATCAAAAAACACTAATAAAATCAACATTTATCCTCACTCTTCCTCTCTCATGCTTGTATGTTACTCCCTCCGTTCCTAAATATAAGACCTAGATAATTTTTTTTTGAAAAGATTAAGGTTGCGAAATAGGTTATTAAATGATGACATATTTGATATCTTTTTAGATTATCCATTAGCTTATAGGTAAAATAAACTAGTTTAAGAAAAAAAATTAGGTAAATCAATTTATAATTAACTTATTTTTTGCTTTTTTTAGGATTTTTCAAAAAAGTCATCTAGGTCCTATATTTAGGAACGGAGGGAGTACATTATATATTGATTATCATTCACTACAAGAAAAATATCCTGTAGTCACATAAAATATGTCCGTCGCACCCACGAGATTTGTGCGAAAAATATGTTACGACAACAAAAAGCGCAACAACAACATCTCTTTTATTTTTTTACATTATAATTAATGTAGGATATTGTGTCATAAGCCGTGACATCTTGTCCAATTTTTTTAAAGAAATAATTAAATAGATGTCGCACCTTAAGTTGTAATTTTTTTTAAAAAAAAAGTCAGCAGCTTATGTTGCTCAAGGTGGCACGACATAAGCTGCTGTATTTTTTTCAAAAGAAAATAGAAGATGTTTCGCTACTATGGCCTAATATCTGTCATTCCTTTACTAAAAATAATGATGTCAAGCCATGTGGCACCACATCATGTTTTTCCCATAACCACGATTTTTGTTGTTTTGTCTTGCACGTTTATGTTGTGTAAAGGAAAACTGCAACACATGCCTCTCTTGTTGCACCATAATGTCCGACATACATCACATTTTTTCTAATTTTTTTGCGTGACTATTGACTATTTTTTGTAGTGATTGACCAAACTTACGTCTCATCATCTTCAATTGAACAAGCACAACCTTGTAAAAGAAAGGTGGTAGGCCGAATAGTTGATCGCTTCAACTTGGCCACTGAAGAAGCCGAGAGAGTGGGAAAATTGTTCCACTTTTTTTCCCACATTTTTTAGGATGAGTCCAATGCGTCTCAAAAGATTTTAATAAGAATTGGAAACTCCTTATTGAGGGCATGCATATTGAGTGGATAAAGAGTCAACCGTCTTTCCACATGGTTATGACCACATACAGACATCATTTAATTAAAACTTCAACGAAATTCATGAAAACATGTAGCTTTAAATTATTGTTGTTATTATTATTATTATTATTATTATTATTGAAATTGAATATGTCTTTACAAAGGATAAATTATACATGTTCTTAAATTAAATAAGCTTGAATATATAATTTCCACAGAAAATGTTGTTTTTAATTACTCATATTTCAAAACTTTAATTGTTGTCTAGCTGCTTTAATTAGTTTGACACATAAAAATCATTTGAATGAATTTCATGCTAAATAAATTAAATATGCTCCCGATTATTGTTATAATCAATATATGCATGAACCCTAAAATTACATTATTCATACATCATAAATAATATCGTACATTTTTATTACTAACAATTCATGTAATGTAAATGTCTCTAATTGAATAATATTAAAATATCAATTTCAGCATGAACTACCTCCGTTGTTTGTAATTAAAAGGAAGTTCTCTTGTTAAAAATTGAGTATGTATATATAACATGTCTTATTTCTCGTAATTTCTATTTTTTTTTTTTAAAAAAAGGAATCTTAGTCACGTATTATAAACAATATATGCATATACCCTGAAATATAATGATGTGACATGTGAGATATGGAAGATAAAATTGAGGGGGAAGAGCTTGAAGAGGAAGCAATGCATGTAAAGTGGGGAAGAGCTAGCTAGTGTGTGAAAGCTGAAAGTTATAATACAAAAAGGAAAGGGAAATTATTGGATGCGTTGCTGCTACATCATTCAAATCCCCGCTATCAAAATTGCAATCACATATCATTAAACAACAAAGAAACAGAATACATTCAAATCCCCATTATTAATTAATCACCAATGCAAAACATTTTTCATTTTCACTCAAATTATACGATTTGGTTGTGAAATTAAAAAGAAAAAACTTCATTCTATGAATAAGAGCTGTTTGACAAATTTATTTTAGTTTTGAATATAATATATAAATACATTTTGCCTCTAAATTTACAACTTTGATCACATATAATTACATGTGTGTATAAAACTACTGTTAAAGTCCTTTTGGTTGAATCAAGAGAAGAGATTAATGATAAATTAGAGACATGGAGAAAACAGTATACGGAGTCTAGTGCTCCCATATGAATTGGAGTCAGGCAAAATATATAAATTACAATTTTGTAAACAGACAATGCAAGTTATGTTGAACCTCCCTCAAATGACAAAGTACACCATGAGGTCAAACACAAAATTCACACTGATAGATGATATGATGTCAACCATATAATTCAAACTGGCTGGTATAAGTGGTAGAGAGCTACTAGCTAGAGTTCTCTGCAATTGGAAAGTACATAATGGAGTAAAAGGGAAGTTTTCTCGTACTGTTATAAGATCATCAGTATTACACAAAGGAAAACATGAACGCAAAATGGGAGTAGATGCTTGAAATTAAGATGTTGAGATCAAATGCATGTGTTGGAGTGACACCTATCAGTGAGAAAAAAGTAAGAAATTGTTTGAAATGGTTTAGACCATGTCTAAAGAAAACTTTTAAATGCGTTTTTGAAGAAGGCAGAACAAACATTCTGGAATTTGATTAAATAATGAAGAGGGAGATCGAGACAAACATTCATAGAAGTTGTATTTATATAGTCTAAACCTCACAGTTTATATTTAATTTATTAACTATTTTTAAGCAAATTTAAAATCAAATACACACAGTACACATAAGATTTCAAGACAATCGTTTTCTTGTGTGAAAAGCTGATATTTTTTATTTTTTTTATTACATGAAAAGCTGAACTTCTGTTAAACACTATCTAACAAAATCAACACATATTTATTATAGATTATCATATTAACTAATATTTAATATTTACAAATTGGGTATCTACAAAACAAAACCCGTGGGAGAGTAGTTAAATATTTTAGTAAGATACGATTACGGAAAACAAACATGAATAATAATAAGAAACGAGATTGATAAGAAATAGTCATCAGCGTGACGAAAGGTAGACGCAATGGGAATGCCTCTAAAAGGTTAAGAGACAAACCCATCGCCCCAATAAAGTTTCCGCGTCGACTGGTGGATGCATTTCTATAATCAATTTATTTATTTACTTATTTAAATGTAGGAGACCACTTGAAGAGATAAGTTTGCAACTCTTATAAGATTTTTGTAATTGCTATAATTTTTTTGTTATATTATCTTTATTATTATTCGTTTTTCTTAATAATAACTAAGAGAGTGAGAGGGAATAATAATTGATTCTTATAGTGCATTAGTAATATAATGTAATTTTAACTTACGTGTTTAATAGGATCGGATCAAATCATATAAATATGTCGTGTATTTAGGATCAAAGGGATCAGGGTACTAATCATCCTTGTCATCATCGTGATCCTCCTCCTCCAATTCCCCATTTAAGCTTTCTCATTAAATTTATATATTGTTTGTACCCTACAATTTTGTACACAATCTATGTTAGTGTTGAACACTAAAATTTACCTTTAGTTCTATCAGAAAGTAGTGGATTACTTGATAGAATCATGTGAATTGTGATAAACGTACAGTGTTTATCCAAATATAAGTATATTGCCTTAGATTAGACTGTATATGTATTTTATTTTATATCTTTGTAGTATTTTGATTCTTATAATATATTTAGGATATTGTTAGTAAATAAATTTATTGGTTTAATGTAAAGGTCCCAACCCCCATGATTATATATATATAACACAAGCCACATTCAAAACAACAAGCACCCACATACACGACACAATAATTTAGAATACATCAGTTCAATGCATGGTCATATATAGTTTAAGAAATAAAAAAAATTCATAATATTCATAGATCTTTTATGGCAAATAATCTTCATATTACTATATAAACACATACATAAATATAATATAATTACAATTTTAAATATAATTCACTACAAGAAAATAGGAGGCTATTCACGTGAGGTATGTGGCGCATGGGGCAAGAGTGACAAAATCGACTTTCTTTGTGGCGCATGGACATGTTTGTGCGTCACAAACTTGACACAAACGTGACACACAAACTTAAATTTAAATTTTGTGTGGCGCATGGGCTTTCTTTGTGGCGTATGGATCCATACGCCACACATGTTTGTGGCGCATGGATCCATACGCCACACATGTTTGTGGCGTATGGCTCCATACGCCACAAACATGTGTGGCGCATGGATCCATACGCCACACATGTTTGTGGCGTATGGATTCATGCGCCACACATACCCTCCACTTTCTGTAAAAAATTTAAATTTTTTCCCGCCATTCTCCCCCACTTTCTCCCTATATAAACTTCACTTCTCTCACATTTTCTCCTCCCCACTCTCTATTTTTTCCTACTCTCTCCCCACTTTCTTTTCTCCTCTTTCTCTACTCCATTATTTTCCTCCTCTTCACTTCCATTCTTCGTATTTAATTTCTCATTTAACTAATTATCCTTAATTTTTTTTGCAGGCTCATTGTTTAAAATCTTTCACAATCTAAAGTATACACTTTATCATTCGTTAATACTTTGTTTTTTTTCTCATTCATTATAATTCAAATTCTTTTATTTCATTATAATACTAACTTTTAATTATTTTTCCCTCTACTCCCTCTACTTCAAACACTCTCTTTCCTTCTTCCTAATTATTATCTCCTATTTTTTTATTTTTTTAAAACTGCAGCTTGCCGAGGAAGAATCTTCCTCGGCAAGCTGCAGTTTTTTTTTATTTTCACTTCACCTTATGTGGCGCATGAGTTATGCGCTACATGATTTTGTTGCATCAAAATTATGTAGCGCATAACTCATGCGCTACACAAGTTTGTTACGCCTCGATTTGTGGCGTATGGATTTCAACGCCACAAAATTCTTTCATACGCCACATACTTCAATATTTTGCCCATTTTCATGCGTGACTAGCATCCCCATTTTTTGTAGTGATTAGATATGAATAATCTAAATGTTTTCTGGACATACAATAATACATTTTATGATATTTTTTCTAAGATCTAATTAATTTATGTAAAGCAAATCAAAATAATGATGTGATGGAGTCTTTTTCTTTTAAATTTATTTACAGATATATCTTGTCTTACTAACAACTGATTAGTCTAGTCTTGATTTTTTGTTTTTTGAATTTGTAGAATTATTACTCATACAAATGGATCAAATATCAGGACCAAATTTGAACCGATGACATGCATCCACCACGATGGTGATGTAATCTTTAGAAAATAATTCTCATCAAAAGAAAAATTAATAAATTTTTTCATACAATAATAAGCGGGAATTGAATGGAACAATAATAATAATAACAATAATAATAATAATAGAGAAACGGGTATTGATTTTGACACCTCAAGGTGTAAAAAAGGAAAATAATAATAATAATATGTCATCCTCCTGTGGTTTTCTTCTTTACACGATCCACACCTGCCGGTTCACACTTCACTATCTATCTCTCTATATTCGTATCTCTCTTCCAAATTCCAAAAGCAACAAAAACCCTCAGAAATCCAAAACACTAATTCTCTAGCAAATAGATCTATCAATATATTATTGAACATGGATCATCATCATCATCTTCACCATCTTCATCTTAATCCACAACAACAACAACAACAACAACTTCATCATCTTCCTACTCAGCCTATTAGTATTACTACCATCAACAACGTAGTGGACGTGAGTGGCAGCGGTGGCGCCACCGTGGTCGGGGACAGGTTGCCACAGTGGAGCATGCAAGAGACGAAGGAGTTTTTGGGGATAAGAGCTGAGTTTGATCAGAATTTTATGGAGACAAAGAGGAATAAACAGTTATGGCAACTTATCTCTAACGCCATGGCTGATAAGGGTTTCTTTCGAAGCCCTGAACAGTGCAAGTGCAAGTGGAAAAACCTCGTCACTAGGTACAAGGTACCATGTGGAATCCCTACTTATCATTGATTCATCATATATATTATATATATCAATATATTTATATTTATACCTCTGTCGTCTCACTAAAATTATCAAATCCCAAATGAAATCTCTGTTTTTTGGGCTTTTAGAAAGATGCGATTTTCATGATGGCGCTTTACATAACAAAATCATATTGTGTTTGATATGTTTGTGATGTCGGCATGATGTTGTCTTGTATTTGTGTGAGTGTGTGTGTGCGTGTGTGCGATGCTTGGAGATGAATGTATTTGTGAAAAGTTCTAGTTCGCATGTAGCTTTTAGTTTTCAGGGCATTTAATTATTATTCATTCTAACTAATTTCTTGTTTGATGCTTTGGTAACATTGATGTGTACTATATATATGTAGTGTATCGTTTTTAATTAAATTCCTACTAAATTCAGCACATATGCACTTCGTAGTTAATTGCCACTACTTACTATGGAAGAATAATGCTTGATATTGATTGAACTGTACAATTAAATAACCTAATATTTCAAATTGCAGGTCATGATCAGATCATCACTATGTATATGATTTTTCGTATAGCTTGTAGTGACCATGGCATTAAGAGTTTTCATTGAAAGGCTAGAATTCATTGATTGTATTTTGCAATCAAAACCGTGTGTGTTCCTTTGATGCTCAAGTTAGACATGACCCGCTATTTTCCATCAAAACATATCTTATTTGATCTAGTCACAACTTTAAGCTTTATAAAAAAGTTACGTTGTCGCATAATTTATTAATAGCACTAACTTTAAATGTGCACAAGACATACATTTTTTCAATGTTTTTACAAACATTTTATAATAGATATCCTAAAGAATTCAGATTTTCGTTTGCTATATATGGTATAGTTCATCATCAAAATCTTGTATATCGAAATCCCTGATAAAAAAGTGTTATAAGTCCCACATTTAGAGCCTCTAAAAATGTAGTAGCTAGCATTCATAAGTCCAAACTCCAACGGCTTCTCTATGTGATATACTGGCCTCTTACTCTCAAAATTATTGCTTGGGCCCCACTCTTATAAGGCATCCTCTTTGCCGTACCTCTCTCCAGCATAAACTTATAACATCGAGTCTTCTTTATATTTTCATGAAACAAAAGGGATGTGAAACAGCGGAGCCAGAAAGTGTAAGGCAACAATTTCCATTTTACAAGGAGCTTGAGGCAATTTTCACAGCAAGGGTGCAAAGAATGGTGTGGGCAGAAGCAGGAGGAGGAGGAGCAAAGAATAAGAACAAGGTGGCGGAGACAAACATGTCATCTTCCGATGAAGAAGATAACAATGATCAAGAACTAAGCACAGATCATCATCAAGGAGAGAGGATCAAGTCAAGGAAGAAGATGAAAAGAATCAAAAGTAGTAGTTACAATAATGAGAAGAGTAACAAGAAGCTAAAGGAGATACTAGAAGAGTTCATGAAGCAACAAGTAGAGATAGAGTCACAATGGATGGAAGCTTTTGAAGCAAGAGAGAAAGAAAGAAGGATGAAGGAGATGGAATGGAGGCAAACTATGGAAGCTTTGGAGAATGAGAGGATGGTGATGGAACAAAGATGGAGAGAAAGAGAAGAAGAGAGAAGGATTAGAGAAGAAGCTAGGGCTGATAGAAGAGATGCTTTGATCACCGCTCTTCTTAACAAGCTCATCTCAAGACCAGATATTTAATCTGGTTAGTTCATTATATTTAATTTGTATTTTTTGCAGAATTAATTGTTAGTTAATTAGTTCAATTCTAGATGCCTCCTTTAATTCTTCAAATAGCTAATCAATTTGTTTTCTCACGTCAATTCATTATTATTCTGTCTCGCTTAATTGTGGCAATTTCATTAGCACAAGCAAATTTAGCGATAAGCTTCCAATTTTTCAACCAGAGATAAGCTTTGGTTTCCCACCTCTCTTTTATTTGGAGTTATTAACTAACCATACTTAATTAATCCTCTTTTCATTTGCAGAACATAATATATAAAGATTTTAATTTGTTAGTTTCTCAGTTATATATATGCATTAGTCTTGAACTCCATATGCCCTATATTATGTTGAATAATAAGGCTAGTGTGAATGCTAATCAACCAACGTAACGTTTATATTGGCCAAAAGGCTTCTAAATATTGTAAGAACGAAAATTTATTTATTATCTACTTTAAAAACTATTAACCCGTGTATATTGAGTTAAACAGATCGGCTGTAGTACTAACATCGTCGTCTTTTTTCTCGACCAAAAAAAAAAGTACCGTCGTCTTTTTTCGTACAAATCAACAACTAATGAGTACAAAGATTAATACCTATATAAATGACAAAAATATGAGGATCTACTAAAAAGGGGAAAAAGGCATAAAAAATTAGATAAGTTTAAGGTAAAATTATAAAAATTTGTATATTAGTTTTCTTTTATAAAATGTTAGCGAGGAAACATTTACTCTAATACTAATGATTATTTTTTATCATTTATTTTAATACAATAGAAGAAATGCCCCCAATTTTTTTTATATATAGATGAAATGCCTTTTTCCACATAGTCACTAATATCCTATCGACTTTTAGTCTTATTCAATTCAATTTTATTTTTAAAGAACCACACATGGAGTTATAATTAATTTTATGGTGGATGGAATATAATCAAGAGATTCAAAGAGCTGATGATATGCGGAATATATGTATGCATGCAATCGGTAGATTTGCATCATATTATTGTATGTATTGATCTGAAGGCATCTATACTTCACATGGCAGGTGGGTGTGTGTGTGTGTGTGTGTGTGTGTGTGTGTGTGTGTGTGTGATATGTGTGTGTGTGTGTGTGTGTAATAGAGAGAGAGTGTGTAAAATAGAATATGAAGCGTTTCTGCCAGAAGAGTGTGTGTGAATGAAGTGCGTGGGTCACATACACTATATCATATTTTACATTTCACGTGATATCACAAAATTAAAATTTGAAATATAAAATACAATACGTTCTAAATTTCTAATAAAAATAAAATTATTTTCTATATACATATGATTTTTTTGACCATTTTTTTATTATTATAATGTTCCAAATGTATCTACAGCAGTCAGCAATCGCATTAGATTTCAAAGTACCCAATATATAATTTATTACTATTAATTAGGTTTTTAGTTAAAATAATAATATATCAGTTTAATTAACATATGATAATGAAATGTTGCAGATCATAAGTGAAGGAAAGTGTTATATCTGTTGAAATGAATTACATCATCTACTCAAAACCTGAGAGTCATTGATACATTTAGGTATTAAATTCTGCAATGTTCTCTTTAATTATCTATTTTATATATCACTTTCGAAAATATAGAGTTATACATTGAAATATAGTCCATTCCCACTTAGCTTTTTTTTTCTTGTTGAATAATTAATTTTTTATTTCAATAACTATGATGGAATAATATACACATATAAAAAGAATTTTCAGCGTGCCCACACCCGGGCAATATAATTTATTCATAAAAGTCGGAAGTTTGAAAATTTTTCTCGTTATTTATTATTTTATTATCTGGCACTATCAAATCACAATTATGAATTTTATCATACAACTCTTTGATTTGATCATGGAGGGAATGGTACAGACAAGGAGTTGCTTCTGGTAGTAGGTGTGATAATATATATATTTTAAGGTGTGAAATATTTATGTGTGTGTGTATAAACGAATATATGTGAAGATATATAGATAATAATGATGGAAAAGAGAAGAAGAATTGATTAGTTTAATGTATTAATTAATTACTAATTACCTAACTCATAAGAAGATAATGCTCATCATCATCATAATGTCTATTCCATTGATCAGAAGCAACGTTTTGAGGTCGATGGAGCATTTGCTTCAATGATCACTTTACCGAAAGTGCTTCTTCTACTTTCACTTTTTATTACACAACCAATCGAGAAAAATTATATATATTTTTTTCTTAGATATGTCTTTAGTGTTCAAAAAATTAGATTCAACCTTAAAAAATAAACAGGATTTAACAGACCAGTGGGGTCGATAATCAGTATATCAAACCACATTCTATGATTCTAATTCTAAAAATATATATCATATAATCTGGTTCATTTAAAATTCAATATATAATAAGCTCCATTCTCTTCAAGTGTTCTTTTAATTATTTGAAAATTGCAAGTGAACAAAATGACATTGGAAAAACGACTTTAAATTAGGAGGATGGTATTTAAATTTATTTTGTTAACATTCAATAGGCTCAAATTATATAAATTTCCCTTAAACTTCAATTGGATAAGTTGCATATTTAAAATTCAACATGGGATTTAATATAAGAAGTTAAAATGTTAATAAGAAGACTAAATTTGAGTTTTGAATCAAGAGTTCATAAAAATCTAACCTACATATGAAATATTATGAGGATATATGTAATAACTGATGACTAAAGTTTAAAATGTTTTTTTAACATTGGTTTGATGATAAAAAATATACATATATGATTTTGTTAAAAATTCATCCAACACCAAGTATTTTTTATCAAATGTAACTCAACTTCCAAGTTAAGCTCACAAATCATACTTACCACTAAATAAGGGACAAAATATACATATAATTTTGTCAAAAGTTCCTATGATACTACTCATCGTACTGTGGGTTCAGTGGCGAAGGGATAGAACAATGCGCGTCGGGTTGTCCACCTAGTTTTGATCCTGGGGGGTGACACTTAGTTGTGTCTCCATCGCGGCGCTTGGGGAGACATATTCGCAGCGTAGGTTGCCTGCCGTAAAAGTCCCAGTTCAAGTTACGGCGCTGGGTTGGGCAAGACGGTCAAACATTAATTTCCCTGCTCTTGTATTGTGGGTGAGTCCAACCCTTTCCTAAAAATTTCTTACCAAAAAAAAAAGTTTCTATGATACTAAACAATTTTGTTCGAATTCATCCATCAGACCATAATTGGAAATGTTACTTTTGAATCAATATGGAAGTTCATAGTTACTTTTGGTCTAATAGAAACACTCGATGACAAACTTTCAACAAAAATACGTATGTATTTTCGACCCTCAATTAATCCCTCTTAGATTTAACACACCCATCAAATATTAGAAGTTATAAGAAAACGTAATCGAATTTTGGGGAAATCTCTTTTAAGGAACATCGGCGGGTGATGAGATTAAACCAATTTAAAGGAAGCTGAGTTTGCAGTATATGCCTTATGTCCTCTAAGTTCAAGAGGATTTCGAAGAAAGATTGCAAATATTCCCCCTCCCTCTCTCATTTAATTTATTCATCGTTGAGGAACATCAATAGGGGTCATTTGAGGAAAAATTGAGAAAAATTAGAAAGAAAGTCTTATATATAGCAATAAACTTACATTTCCAAATAGATTTTATTATATATAGGAGAATATGATACTTAAATTCCGATTTGACATGGATTTATAGTTGAAGAAGTCTGGTTAGTTATATTTATGTGTGTAAATATATATCCATTACATGAAGAGTCTTTTCATGAAAAGTGTAAAACATTCTTTTTTACTTCTGTCCACAATATAATGCAGTGTGAACTTTAAACTTATGGCATATCCTTTTGTAATATCATAAAATTTATGGGCTATGAATGTGAATGAGATATTTTTAATAAATAATAAGGACTTCATAAAATTGTCAAACAATAATATAAATATTGGAAAAAATAATTTATTGGGATTATTATTTCATGTTATTTTTTAACTTCAAATGACAAAATGCATTGTCGGTAAGCAATAAGCATATAGTAACACTGATTTAATTATCACATACTCCAGGACAACTATATAGAGTACAAAACATATATCTGGTAAGCAAGTTTTTCCCCTTTCCTTTCTTCCCTTGATTATTTCGTTTTCAAAAATGACCAGTGGCGAGCAAGTTGCATGAAAGAAAGAATTACTATTGAACCTCATTATTGATTTATTACATTATTAAGCATATGATTTGAAATTATATGGGCTCAAGCAAATGATAGTTGGATATTTTTTATTTTTCTTTGCCACATAAAAAGAAAACATGATTGGAAAAAATTGATGTTTAAAAACAATACTCTTGAGAGGGGACAATTATGTGGACCATTATGTTTCCCTTTATTAAAGATGAAATTAAGTTAAAAAGGGATGGTGTATAGTACGTGAAAGGGACAAAGTTGATGCAACGACCTACAACTACCATAACTTTAATTTATCTCAGTAATAAACTCTTACTTAATTTTGGTATATTAACAATACATGCATATTCAAGGATTTGAATAAGTACATCTGTAAGAATATTCATAACTAGTATGATATTAATAATTAATGCTTTATGGGTTAAGGCGCAATTGCGATTGGTATTCAAAAATTTTTGAAGTTACAATTGCACTCAAAAAATGTTAAAGAATGAGCAAATCTGACATTCACTAACAATATATTCCTACTGGAAGGGGTAAACTTACAGTCTACAGAGTGTTGGCTACTTTTATGGTAAGATTGTCACTAAAATCTTTTAGCTGCCCATTATACTTTCAAAGCAAAATTGTATCCCTAGCACCCTTAATTTATTTCATAGGAGTACCACGCTAATGGAATTAGATTTACATGTATTCAAAACATACACTATATTATGTTCAAAGAGGATATGTAATTTGGTACATTTAATAATGTTGTTCAACCATGTTAATTATTGGATGATTATGAGTATTTTTATAAATCATTGATGGCTCTCCATTTTAATTGATTTCAAGCATATTTAAGATTTATTTGGGGATCAGAGTCATCAATGCTAATTATAAGTATTTGTAGAGCTCTTAGGTGAAAATTAAGCTAATATGTCATATGAGTTTAAATTCATTATTTTTGAGATAAATATGACAAATTAGTAGGAAATTTAATTGATATGTTTCTCTCACTTGTGTGCGTGATTTGAATAGGTAAGGATGAATAATCTGGGTTAGGAAGGAAAAGGAGGTTGAAGGAAAAACAAGAAAAAAGATGGAGATAAAGGCTAAAAAGTGCCGGAAAATTTGCCTATGGTGCCACGGCACAACACATACATGAGTGTCATGATTAACAACTTTTAAAGATTGGGCCAAAATTAAACCCATTTAGTTATGTTTCGGATAGGCTTAATCAAGTACTATATCTGATTATCTTCCCAAGCCTGAATGATTCATGAACTACATATAAAATGTAACCCAATTATTTATCAATTCAAACACCAAGTTAATTAAGGTCAAGCCTAGCTTTTATGGATACATGGATCTAACTAACATGTTGGATTGGAAATACATTAAAATTTAGGGTTAATGGTTAAAATAATACATGTGCTTTTCTCAAAAGATCACCCATTACTAAATGTCAATTTTGTATGAAAAAACACATAAGCTTTTATATTTAATTTGAAAGTCACATCTTCAGTTAAAAACACATGATAGTTGTTAACCAAAGGGACAAATTGAAAGAGAGAAATTAAAATCCATTTGTACTTTAACGGGATGTGTAACTTTATAATCCAATATGAAAGTTTATGTGTACTTTGGTAAAAAAAAATTTGGTGTTGAGTGATCTTTTGGAGAAAAACACATGTGTATTTTTTTACGTATTCTTAACCCTAAAATCTATAAATTATACTCCATCCAGTCCTAATTATAATATTATGACTTCTTTGGAGAAATTAAAGATGTAAAACAAATTACTTTAAATTGCTCATCATTAATTTTTTTTGAAACTAATTTATTCTATTACTTAACTAACATACCATCTAATTCATGTATGACACACACACACACAATTTAGTGATCTAATTTAATTTTTTAACTTCCAAAAAAAAATCAAAGAAGTTTTATATTTAAGATTGAAGGAAGTATATATAGTAGTTCACATGTGACTCTAACAATTTTATACTCATTTCAACAGAAGGCACCCCTGTTTATGAGAAGTTCACAACAACTCACCCTTTGAGATTTTACTTGGCCTCTTGCTAGTTTGAACTCTCCATATATATATATATATATATATATATATATATATATATATATATATATATATATATAAGTATATGAAAGACCTTTTATAATTTCTGTGAATAAGTTTTCTCAAGCAAAAAACCAATATTATAAGTATAAGAAGAGAGAGAAAATTTGTGTTATTACTTATTACCGATGAGTAGTTGGTTGAGCTGATAAGTGAGTTACAACCCCCGTAAGAATGAGAACGCATGTTCGAATCCCGGGAAGCGCTCTTATTGAGAGAGAGGACAACCTTGTCTATGTGGGCAACACTCCTACCCCTCGAGTCCGGATTAAATCGAGCGGTGATTAACAAAAAAAAAAGAAAATTTGTGTTATTCAAAAAAAAATACCAATTGAGACTGACACAAATGGAAGATATATATATATATATATATATATATATATATATATATATATATATATATATATATATATATAATCGGATCCCTTAAGTAATGATGTATTAGATTTGAATAAGGTTGTGTGCGTAGAAAATATTTTACTGAAAAAGTTAAGGCAAAACGGATCACTTCAATAATATCAAGATTTGAAGAGGATTAATTTCTGATAATCGGCTATAAAATAATGTCGAATTCAAAAGAAAAAAATGGACAGCTCAATCCCAATATACAAAACTGTGAACTAATAGAAATGATTAACTTCTAACCTACATTTCACTTTCAGTGTAATTCGCACTTTCATGTATTTGTTGTTGCACCTCATAATCTACATCCAATGATGGAGAAAAAAGAGATGTGGATTCAAATTTCTCCTTTTTGTTTCACATTTTTGTCGGATCTATCATCAGTTGAAAAAAAAAGGATCCATCATAAGAATGAGCCTGTTTCAGTTTATTATTTGACATCAATGTTGTCACTTAAGCCAACCCACAAAACCAGTGTTCATTCTAATTGACTTTGTAAATTGAAGTTGAGATATCAATAAATATATCATAATCCATAATTAATTTGATATATACTTTTCAAAAATTCAGTCTAACATGAAATAATTGGTAGAGAAGCTAACGATTAGATGTCTGAATATATAGTTTGTTTCAATTGTAAAATAGGTTGTAATAAAAAACTCTTGGTCAAAAAAAAGGGGCGATGAGAGTGAGTAAACGAGGGCGACCAGGAAGTGGCGGTGACGGCGGTGGAGGGATTGACGGAGATGGAGGAGACTTTCAAAATAAAGGAGGGAGTGAAGAAGATCAGCAGAAATCTTCCTCTGATGCCTTTGTTTTTGGAAGTAGAAAGGGACAAGATCTGAACAGTTCAAAGAGTGTGATGGGAGAAGAGACGGTGAATAGAAGGCCAGTCCATTTGTCATATAAGGAGAAACTATTGACTCTCTCTGGTGCTGGATACTTAATGAATCATGATGAAGAGGAGGATATTGTGAATGGTTGGAAAACACTTTTTGCCAGGAAGAATGCAGTTGATAATGACGTGGGAGGAAAAGATGGTTCAAGTGAAGTTGGTATGAATGATGAAGAGGGGTCCAATGGGAAATATCCAGAATTGGTAGTGACGGCGGATCAATACAAAGAATGGTGCAAGCCTTGGATGAATTCTTTAATTATTAAATTATTGGGTTCACATATACCAAAACAGATGCTTATTGACAGGGTGAAGAGGATGTGGAAGCCACAACAGCCAATGAAAATAATGCCACTTAGTAATGATTATTATGTAGTGTCCTTTTCTGACAGGGCTGATCGAGATTATGCTTTTCAGGAAGGGCCATGGATGATTGATGACCATTATTTGTTGGTTCAAAAGTGGCGTCCTAATTTTAATCCTTGGAAAGCGGATACTCAAAGGAAAATTGCGGCTTGGGTAAGAATTCCAGATTTGCCTGTTGAATTTTATAGTGTTGAAGCTTTGGGAATTATTGGGAATATGATTGGTAAGACAATTAAAATTGATCGTTCAACCTCCATTTACGAAAAAGGAGGATTTGCTAGGATTTGTGTGGAGATTGATCTTCAAAAACCTCTTCTGCCAGCATTTAAAATGTTTGGAGAAGCTCGTCAATTAGTTTATGAAGGTTTACATTTAGTTTGTTTTGAATGTGGAAAGTATGGCCATGAGAAGAAGGTTTGTCCATCAGTATATGTCCCTGAGAAGGAGGTGGTTGTAGGAGGGATGGATGGAGAGGTTGTGAAAGAGGGTGAGGTGGAGGTTGGTGGTAAACATGCGGAGTCGACGTTGAACAAGGCGGCCGTCACCGGTAAACAGAAGTTAGCGACAAGAGATGAAGGTACAGTTGGCAAAGATTTACTTGGTCCTCAAATGATCTTACAGCGTGATTTTTTGCAAGAGGTTAGGAGGTTTGGTATTAATGAGAAATTGATGGGAAAAGGAAATTTTTCAAATAAAGAGATTGAAGGAAGATTGGCAATGAGTGCTCCAACGAATTTGAAGGGGAAGATTGAGAAGAGTGTGGGTGCAGTTAATGGCATTAACAAGAGATTTGGAAAGGAATTGAATAATGACAAAGCTGAATGGGTAGTAGTAGGCTCGAAAAAGAATCGGGAGGAAAAGTCAAAAGTGTCAGGGAATGAAAGAAGAAATATTGTGAAGACAAAACCCAAGACTATTTTTAAAAGAAATCAAAAGGAGAAAGTTGTGGATCTCCCCATTAATAATATTAATTCCTTTGCTATTCTTCAAGAGGGTGTAACGTTGAATTTGAATGGTGGGCACATGCAGCATGATTTTCATTCTTTCTCTATGCCAATTTTGGGTGGGAATGACACGTGTGAAATTGGAACTCATTGTACTAAGGATATAAGTATAGTGAGGGATGGAAATTTGAATGAAGTTGAGATGATAGAGAACTTGGAGGATAATGTAGAAAAAAAAGACAAGGAGTTGTCAATATTCATGGGCTCGGATGTAGCCACCTCTTCTCATATTGTTTCCCAATGAATTACATGATATGGAATTCAAGAGGTACAGGCTCTAAGTCTTTTTCAGGCCTTGTACGGGAAATGAAAAGACATCATAAGTTGGATTTTGTGGCAATTGTGGAAACTAGAGCAGACGCCCAAAAGTCTGAAAAGAAAATTAAGACATTGGGTTTTAATAAATATGTTTTCACTGCTGCTGAAGGTTTTAGTGGTGGAATTTGGTGCCTCTGGGATGAGGGAGTTGCTAAAATTAAAGTTATTGAATATCATCGTCAATTTATTCACTTTGAAGTAGACAATGTGACATATGGGAAGTGGTTTTTAACAATAATTTATGCAAGTCCCCAAATGGTTTCTCGACGTGTTTTATGGGAAAATATGTTTAGAATTTGTGCCTCAATGACAGAACCTTGGATTCTGGGTGGTGACTTTAATGCTACCTTACTTAGCTCGGAACGAAAATCTTCTGCCTTGTCTGCGCTATCTTTTGATCGGGAATTTGTGAGATGGATGGAGGAAATACAGTTGCAAGATGTGGGTTTTGTAGGCCATAAGTTTACATGGAGAAGGGGAGTAACTGAAGCAAGATTGGATAGATTTGTTTCAAATGTACAATGGTGTGAACAATTCTTGAATGCTAGAGTTTTCCATTTGCCATCATATAAGTCAGATCATTGTCCAATTTTATTGAAGTTAGACTTGAATGATTCAAGAGTGAGTGTACAAAGGCCGTTCAGGTTTATTGCATCATGGATCCTTCATGAGAATTTCAACGATTTTGTTGAGCAGAATTGGAATGGGTGGATGGATTGGAAACAGAATATTGATCAATTCGCTATAGCTTGTCAAGAGTGGAATAAAACAGTGTTTGGCCACATTGAAGGGAGGAAAAAACGCTTGCTTCGCCGCCTTGATGGGGTCAACCGTGAGTTATGTCGTGTAGGTAATTCTTAGCGCCTAGAAGAGCTTCGACTTTCATTATGGGAACAATTGGAAAATACTCTAACTCAAGAAGCTCTATTGTGGGCACAAAAAGCGAGAAGGAATTGGAGTGTGGATGGAGACAGGAATACCCGATTATTTCATGCGCAAGCTAATGGTCGTAGAAAGATTAATCGGGTAGATGCTTTGAAATTAAATAACGAGGATTGGTGTTTTGATGCCAATATATTGAAGAGCCTTGCAACTCAGTTTTATTCAGCATTGTTTAAAGAGGATATTCTGTTGAGGGAAGCTCTTTCTTGTAGTATTTCTTACCCGAGACTCGATGAGGTTCATAAAAGGGTATGTGCACGGCCAGTAGATGATAATGAAGTTAAAGAAGCCATATTTAGTATGGGTGCTATGAAATCTCCAGGTCCTGATGGTTTTAATGCTCTCTTTTATCAGTCTCAATGGGAACATATTGGCCAGTCAGTTATCAAGAAAGTGAAGGAGTTGTTTTGCAATCCTCAAGGTATTAAGGAGATAAATGAAACGTTGCTTGTCTTAATTCCCAAAAAGGATTCTCCTGAATCATTCAGGGATTTGCGCCCTATTAGCTTGTGTAATGTTATTTACAAAGCTATAACAAAGATTGTGGCAAGTAGGATGAAGTGCTTCATGTCTCATATAATCTCCCTAAACCAATGCAGTTTTGTCCCAGGCCGCCATAGCTCAGATAATATCATTGTGGCACAAGAAGTCATTCATTCTATGAGGACGATGACAGGGAAGAAAGGATTTATGGCGGTGAAAATCGACCTTGAGAAGGCCTATGATAAGCTCAATTGGAGCTTTCTGTTGAATTGCTTATATGAGTTACAAATTCCAAATAACTTAATTCAAGTTATTGGAAGTTGTGTCCAGACTGCTAGACTTCAATTGCTTTGGAATGGGAGTAAAGCTGATTTTTTCCAGAGTTCTCGAGGAGTGCGACAAGGGGACCCCATGTCTCCTTATCTTTTTGTGATTTGTATGGAAAGATTAGTGCATCTCATCACAGAGAAGTGTGAGCAGGATGAATGGCGGCCAATCAAACTGACAAAATCAGGTCCACCAATTTCTCATTTATTTTTTGCTGATGACATTATTCTATTCTCTGAAGCTTCCCTCCACCAAGCAAAAATTTTGAAAGACTGTTTGGATCATTTTTCTAAATGTTCTGGCCTAACTGTTAATGCTTGCAAAACTCGTATATTTTTTTTCGAAGAATGTGAATCATAATAGAAGCAAAGAGATTAGCGATTTTGTGGGGTTTACTCAAACAGGGGATCTTGGTAAATATTTGGGTGTTCCTCTCCTTCATGAGAAGGTAGGCCGAGAAACTTTTCGCGATGTCATTGATAAGGTGAAAGTAAGATTATCTTCTTGGAAATGTAATGCATTATCTCTAGCTGGGAGAGCCACCTTGATTTCTTCAGTCACTTCTGCTATTCCAGGATATTGTATGCAAACTGCCCATTTTCCAACTAATGTGTGTGATTCTCTGGATAAGATGAATAGAACTTTCCTTTGGGGAGGTTCAGAGGAGAAGCGGAAAATTTCTTTAGTTGCTTGGGATGATGTTTGTAAGACAAAGAGGGGAGGTGGACTAGGTCTAAGACATGCCACGTTACAGAATTAATCGTTTCTTATGAAGTTAGGATGAAATATGATGACCAAGAAGGATGACTTATGGGTTCGTGTGATTAGAGACAAATATCGGTGTGGTAATGATATCATTCCTCATATTAATACTAAGAGGCAAGGCTCAAATGTGTGGTCTAGTATTCGAAAAATTTGGGATAAGGTGGCAACAAACACATTACAAAACAGTGTGACAGGTACTGTTAAATGGAGGTTAGAACGAAGTGGATGCTTTTCTGTTAAATCGGCTTATAAGCTTCTCGCTGGGGAAGATGAGGCTCAGCATAATGGATGGGAGAAGCTTTGGAAAATTCGTGCACCACATCGTTGTAAGAATTTTTTATGGCTTATGATGCGGGAGAGCTTGCTAACTAATTTTTCGAGATGTGAGCGCCACTTGACTGTGGATAGCACATGCCCAATGTGTGAAGAAGAGTCTGAGGAAACTATTCATGTCTTCAGAGATTGTCGGAGGGTGAAACAGTTATGGAAAAAGATTGTTCCTAAACATAGACAAGATACTTTCTGGAATGGGAATTTGGAGCAATGGGGGTGGAGAAATGTGAGGTTCAAAACAAATGAGGATAAGGAATGGGCGTCTTTGTTCACTATCATTTGTTGGTGGATTTGGAAACGAAGAAATCTTGCAGTTTTTGAGCAGAAAATTGTTTCTGATGAAGAGATTTTGGTAAGCGCCGAAGCTATGCAAAGGAGTATGAATATAGCATCTCGACAAATTGCAGGCACAAGCATGGATATGTCCAGTGAATTTCTTGTGAGGGGAGGATGGAAGCCGCCGGAGGATGATTGGATTAAATTAAATGTTGATGGTGCCTCTTCTCATACTTTGAATAGTGCAGCTTGTGGGGGTTTGCTGAGAAATATGAATGGTGATTTTCTTGGTGGCTTTGTGGCTAAATTAGATGAAGCTGATGAACTTTCTGCAGAGCTTTGGGCATGCATGCTCGGGCTTGAACTTGCGTGGGACTTGGGATACCGAAGAGTTCAGTTGGATTCCGACTCCAAGGTTGCTGTGGGACTTTTGGAGAATGAAATCAATGAGTCTCATCATGATTTTGAGCTTGTCATGGCAACTAAACGATTGATGGATAGAGACTGGGAGCTGTGTATTACTCATGTCAATCGTGAGTCCAATAATGCTGCTGATTTTCTTGCTAAAAGTGGTCTAGCTGCTCAAGTTGAATACCAAAGGATTTCTCAGGCTTCCCCAGAACTGATGCAGTTTTTATGTTTGGATTGTAATAGTTGTTCCAACTCTTTAGGAGTTTATTGAGATGTTTTCTTATTATCAAAAAAAAAAAATAGGTTGTAATCTTAAAACCAGTTGCTCTGGAAATCAAACAAAACATTATATTACTCGTTTGATTTCCAAACAGGTCCTTAAATTAGTAGTGTTTTTTCCATCTAACTGACCTTTTCTCGTTTCAATTAACTTTTGAACCTTCCTATCGCTGCCCAAATAAATGCTTAAATCGCTGTCACAGGTGATGCGAACAAGGGTCATCGCCATTTATTCTACAAACTTTTGAGGTTCTTTGTTTTGACTTTTGAGGGTGTGAATTAATTCATGAAACCCCCTTGAGGGAACTCTGAAAAACTAAATGCGTTAATTAATACTCTCTCCGATGTTAAATATAATATTTAATTGACTTTTTTTTTGGAGAGGTTAAGGTTGTGAAATAGACTATTAAATCATGACAGCCTAGGTTATAGGTAAAATACACTAATCTAAGGGAAAAATTAGGTAAATTAATTTATAATTGAATTTTTAAAAAATCCTATAAAAACAAAATAATTTAATTATAAATTAATTTACTTAATTGTTTCCCTTAGATTAGTGTATTTTACCTATAAACTAATGTATAATTTAAAAATATATCAAATATATCATGATTTAATAGCCTATTTCACAACCTTAACCTCTCCAAAAAAGTCAATTAGGTCTTATATTTTTTTTTTATAACTATAATTAGGTCTTATATTTAGGACTGAAGTAGTATATCAAATCAAATATTTTGCACTTACTTTCTCTTACCACTTTCATTTTCTATTTTCCACAACCTCACCTCCATTGATATTTGTGAGAACGAGATGCTGGGAATATGTTGGAACTTGAAACTAAGCTTTGAGCCCTATATATCAAACCCGTACAAAGCTGACCTGACATCATTCTATTTGAATCAACCAAAAGCTTCAGCCATTTTGATATATAGACGGTGTTTAGATATTTAAGAGTCCTTTCGTTGACAGGAGGGAAATGAAATTTGATGTGAGAATTGAGGGGAAGGGTAAAAATGGAAAGTAGAGTTAAATTCGATAATGATGAGAAGTAAAAGTTTATGGGCCCAAGAAAAGTGTGAGATGGAGAGAGAAAGCTTGTGGGCTCGAAATATATAGAAATTACCATTTTAATTTCCATCTTACAATTCCTTTTCTACTTTCCTTACATCCAAACCAGCCCTAAGTGACAAATAGTAGTAATTGTTAGCTCTTATAAGAAACAAAAGTTAATGGTCTATTGCAAAAGACGTCATTGGCAACTAAAGTTGATTCCAAAGTACTTTGTTTACAATTTACAATTAAAATTTAACGGTTAACATAAACTTTTAACTGTCAATGTGAATTTTTTAACCGGATAAGACAATATTACTATGTTTTAGAACTTTTAAGACAATTTAAAAACAAAAATTCCAAGATGAAATATACTCTTATTATCCCAAAAAATACATGTTTGGCAAATGTGATCTATCCGTCAACGAGAATTTAAATATTTAGTAGTCTATCATGGTATAAGAAACTAATCCAATTTCTGTTAGATCCAACCTCATGTAAAAAGATAATTTACAAATACCTGTAAAGGGGATTATATAGTTAAACGAGCTGATTATAATATAGTGTGTGTGTGTGTAGTCATTGGACTAACATTGTCCTAATTAGAGTGTTAAAAGTTCATGGACGATCTCACGCAGCAAGAGGTCGAAGATTTTGTGCTCAAGAAGCAGAGAAATTTCCTCAAAACAGTCACTTCCAAACACGCCCTTACGCCCAACACAATCAAACATTTGCAGTAGTACTTCGTTTTCAGCTAATGTGCGAAAGTTGGTCATTAATTCAGAGAATTCCTCTGTTTCACTTTTATGAATATTGCTTTTGCTTCCTTTCTCACATGAAGATTTTCTCTTTGACTTCAATTCCATTCCCGTTGTTTCATCTGCAAAAAGTTTGATAAGCCTCAAACATCCTACATTATGGAGTTTTAACTGCTAGTTTACACTATTATAATTAAATTAGATTTTTTAATTACTATCCTTTTCACATGCAAAATAGTTATTTATCATAATAAGATATTTTGTTCAAGTTGATCCTGATCACTTTTTAGGGCTAATATCATTGTATTATTTACTATAATTTAATTGGATCTTCATTTTAATACTTAGTTTTGATCTACATGGTTTTACAAAGATTTGACTGAGCTTAATTAATTGTCCTTACACTTCTACTGCATTTTAGTTTCAGTTCCTATAATTTTAAACTTAATTATTCAAGTTTCTATGAAACTAATGGTACAAAAACAAACTATTTGAAAATACAAAGATAAAACCAAATTCAATTAAATTAAAATGTGAGGAGGAACAATAATATTAACTTTTACTGAACGTTTTACGTTTAAGACGTGTATCTATAAGAATAGTTTTGAAAGTCTACCTGGTACAAATTTTATGATGAATGTGCATATGAAGGATATTATTATAGTTTTAATTTCAAACACTTAAAAGACAGCCTCATTATTTTTTTTTAAAAAAATAATATTTACAAAAATATGATAAAAATGAGAAATCCCAAGTTTCTATGTAAATTAAAAAAGTAATTATAAATAATTAATCTAATCCTTATACTTTAATAAATTAAAAGTCATACAAAAAAAAGTTTTATTTCTCAACCCCAACTTCACTCTTAAGTATAAACTATTTCTGTCATATTTTTTCCTCTTCAATTGGTAATTTAGTTTTGCAGTAGAAAAATTGAAGAATTGTGAATTCAGATATAAAACCTGTAGAGTTGTTATCTTTTTTCTTCCTTGGAAGCTCTTGTTCTTCACCAACCTCTAAGACTGAAACAGGGCTGAGATTTTGAGAACAATTTTCATTCTTTATCTTCTTGGATGAATTATTGCTTCTTTGCTTCTTTCTAAATCTAGGCTCAACAAACTCTTCCTTCCTCATCATCTTAGGACTCAAATTACCACCATACTCATAATCCCTCCTACGCGTCAAAGTAGACACCACTCTTCTTCTTGGCTCATTCTTCAGCTTCGAAATCTTCCTCTTCTTCTTCTCCCTCCTTTGTAATTTCCTCGATTCCCTCAAACCACCCACTTCCTCTATTTTCCTGCCTCTTTCCCCAACAACCTATAACATACAATTGAAAAAAGAAGTCAACAAACATTCATCAAACAAAGTCATCATATATAGGTTTGTAGTGTACGGGGTCCTATCTATCAATTAGTCCAAGTCATTTTGTCATTTTGACGGGAAAATGACATTTTGCATATTCATTTCCAACACATTTCTTTTAAATTATAACTAAAATAAAGCCTCAAACTTTATAAATTATAATGAAGCTAAATTAGCCACTAAATATAATATATTTTGAACATTATTAGGTCATATCTTAGCTTATAAATCAAATAAACTATATTAGAGAAAATACTTGAGTAAAATAAATTTTTAAGTAACGTATTTGACTTTCTTTGGAAACTCCAAAAATGTCAACTAACTCTTATATTTAGATATGGAGTGAGTATTTAAAAAATCTAACTATCTTCTTTTTTTTTGCCAACAACTGCTTTACAACTTCACTCCTATTTAAATGGAAGAAAACGAGTGAAGTTGGAAATTAGTCATATTTTAATTACAATTAGTGGTTGGGGGCTTTAATCCTAACACTGCAATGGACCAAATTTAAAAGCCAAGTATCTACTCTTATATGACTTTTTTTTTGGTAAAATACTTTTATATGACTTTAAAATAACAGTGAGAGATTAATCTCACTTTACACGCAACAAGATACTCATGAAAAAATACTCCTATGTACCTTGTTACACCTCGAATCACGTGTCACTGGCTTATTGGCATTTTCCCATGAGAAAACAACGACGTCGCCGCCGTTCTTCTCCGCCGGAGATGACATCATCACTGCCGGAACTTCACGAAACGACGATGTCCTCATACGTCTATGGATTCTCTCTTGCTCTTGGTGGTAAGAAGGGTCAAGCTGAAGCAAGTAGTCAATGAAATTAACAGACTTACTTCGGGTTACCGAGTCGGGTGGTTTGACCCGGAATGAAACCCGGGAAGTGTTTGGCAATGAGTCCAAGCCCATGAGCCTTGCAACTAAACCAGGGGCAGTAGAAATTGGATCACTTTTGTTAGTGTAATTATGATGAGGCTTGTTTGGGAGAGAGGATATATAAGGCTGTGTTTGGGGTGGTGGAATAGGAGGAAGGTGGTCTGAGGGATGAATAGGAGGGGTATTTGTGGAATGTGCACAGAGAAGGAGGCGAAATAAGCTAGAGAAACATCCTCCTCCTGATTTGGATGTTGCTATTTGTTGTTGTTGTTGTTGTCCAGGCATGTTTGTGATCATCCAAACGCAGCCTTAGGGGATATGGAGGAAATAAGGGAGAGAATGTATGGAAGTGTGGTACTTGAAGCACAGAGGAGTTGTGAGATTTGAGAATGAAAGTTATGACTTGGGACTGCTTATAAGAGAAGCATCTTTTACTTCAGGGTGAATTACAACTAAGTACCCCCTAATAAAAGAATTGATTGTACCCCTGATATAGGACACCTGTGTTGTATATTGTATGAGGAATAACTAATGCTACATTGAATGCTACATTGTTAGTACTACTATGATGACTGCGTATAAAATTGATATTAAAGTGATTCTAAATAATGTTTCGCTCTTAAATATAAGACCTATTTGCCTAACTTGATTATATTAAAGATATTAGTTAAGTTAGTTAAAATATCATGATATATATTATCAATATACTTTAGCGAATAATATAGATAAGTAAGAGAGGTAGGGTGAGGGTAAAGGTATATACGTAGATGATGACTAAATTCATATCCTTAATAGGTCTTATATTTATGACCGGAGGGATCAGAGTATAAGTTTTTTTTTTTCATTTCATCTATTGTAATTTGTAAGTATCATTTTACCCTTCCCTAATTTGTATGCCATATAAAATTATAATGAGATAAACACACACACATTAGAAGTTTAGAACCATCATCTAATATATATCATAATTTAATAATTATTTAATCTTCCAAATTTATCAATTCGTTCTTATATAAAAGATTGAAAAAGGTCTTCATGAAGTCACTTGTGGGGTAATACTTTTTTTAATCTCTACATAATTGGAGGTACCTTCCTTTATCTTTTTATCAGGAGGACGACGACTAACACTTGTTGATTGTTTATTATAGTATTTATATTATAGATTGTGTTATTTATTATCTTCCTAGCCTTTTTAAGAGAAAGGGCTGGATCAAAGAAAAAGTATCTTGTTTTGGATTTTAGGCTTAAATGTAATGGATAAGATGCATACAAGAATAGACAGATAGATTAGAATGAAGTACAAACTATTATATATTCATAAAAATCAATAAAATCTAAACACATTTAAAGATCAAATTTGATCTTTTGGGTCTAGCAATACATTTGAATTTGATAGCATCTTGCTTTCCCCCCAAATTTCAAAGCATTATATATCACAATTGAACTCTATATTTATTAAGTGGAGCCCAAAAGAAAATAAGAAATTACTATATAATGACTGGAACTTATTAAAAAATATCAAAAAATTAAGTGGGCTGGCTAGGATGAACAAGTCAAATGTGAAGTTCCAACAGTAATATTTAGTATTAATTTAAAAGAATTATAATGACTTATTGTCATTCCTTAGTGTATGAGAAGTTGATGACTTGGTCCTATTGAAAAGACAATAATATTTAATGTGGCATATTTATAAGTAATATAATCAAAATTTTCATATGTATGTGTACTTTATTTTACCCTCGATCTATTATTATGTTAGTTTTGTTTTCATCATACATATAATACATCAAATATAAGTAAAGTTAAAAAACTATTAATGAATTACATAGTTAGAAATAGCACCACTTTAGTAAATACAAGAGGAAAAATAGTTCCATTTGATCTTCTGTGCTCTAAATTCTATAATATAATATAAAATTGTAATAAACCACAATATGTTTCATGAGCCAAAAATTGTTACAAAAACTATACACGCTGAGTTAATAAATAAACAATAGAGGCTGGGAATGGAAAATGGGAACAAGGAAGATGGGATAAAAGGTGGGACAGGATGACGGTGGTTGAGTTCACACTATTGACAGAAGGAACTGGCCAGCTAGCTTTGAGTGTACGGACTCGTTGAAACTTTTGCATATCCACAGTACATACATTTTGACTCTCTTTCCATAACATCCAATCTTCCTAGTACTAATGTACACTAATCACAATACTTAAATGGACAAATAGACAAAACAATGTATTAATAATAAGCACGTATTTATGGGTGAGGCCGTGAAGGCTAATGTGTACTCACTATTTGGTAATAAAAGAAAGAAGAAATAGGAAATGACTGAATGAGGATGTGGTGTGAAATCTGTGTTGCCATTTTAGAACAGAGAGAGGCCGACGTTGCTGACTTTAGCTCTCAGTATTTATTTAAGTACATCATGTGCCTTCCATGGCCCCTCTCTGCTACCGACTTTCTTGACTTTCATGGATCTTGGGCTTTTCATTCTCTCTGGCCCTTTGTGCCTTCTGATCTCTTCCTTACAGCATATCTGAACTTGTAGGGCTTGTTTGGTTGTCTAGGGAAAGTTCAAAGAATTAGAAAGCGTAAAAAGTAAAGGTTTTTGTGTAATTTACATATATCCTGGGGCCCACAAGTTTTCTCTCTCTATCTCACACTATTCTGGGTCCACAAACTTTATTTTCCCATCATTACCTAATTTACCTTTACTTTCCATTTTCATCTTTTCACTTTCCAGTTTCTATTTCTTCACTTCTTTTCCTACAACCAAACTGACCCGTAGTCTAAGTTCCCTGGTAAGAAATCATGCAATTTCATCATAACAAGGGACATAATTCAATTATAGGATGCATTCAATTATAGAATGGTGGATGCATCCTAGAATGGGGGTTCTTAGATTCACCCATGAGGGTAGATATTTCCCAAAACTCTAATTATAAGATTACTTTTACTTTTTAAAGAAATTAAAGAAGTTAGTTAAATTAGTTATTAATAATCTTACCTGTTACTTCAAAAATAATCTCAAATTAAATTAAAAAGATATTCACTAGATCCAAACATTCTAAAGTATAAATAGGAGTATTTTAGGAAAAGATGGACAAATATATAAGAGTCCTTTAAGATCAAAACTCACATTTGTTTTAGATTAAACCTAGACAAAAACACTCTTTAGAAAAGCATTATCTGTCAAACTTTTTTTAAAACCTTTCTTCTTGAACTATAAAATCAAGTAAAAAATGGAAAGTTGAAACTCCAAGAGGGTTATTACATTTAAGGTGAGGTTGCTACATAATCAGTAATTCAGTATATATTCAGTGAGTTGGTGGGCATAACTTGGCTTGGAAATCTGCACATTGTATGACTTAACGTTGTGTGTACCTAATTTCAATATTCCATTCCAATCAAAATATAATAAATATCCCCTTGTCATGATCGATCTATGATCTTAGTGGATTATTAATGCCACAATCTATCATGAACAACAGAATAGCTTCCAATGGATTCGACAAAATAAAGATTTTACTAAGAATCTGTTGCTTACAATTTTAAGGATCAACACAAACACAGAGCAACTCCATAACAATTTCCCCCAAATAACCTACTTGCATGAGGAACCCTACAATCTATTTTTCTTCAAGGCCTCTCATCATTATGACCATTTAATGGCCTAGTACATTTAGACAAACATGGCCCTCTTGTGGTGGTGACTAATTCTTTGACCACCTTTATGTCTAGTTGTCTGCATTGGCCTTATTTTGTTGATTCCACTAGTTGGTAAAGACTAAAGACACATATGGATAGTTAAAACGCTTGAACTCTAGTGCCTTCCAAATGCCATATCATGAGTTGTTCTAAAGGAATATCCATGTCCATTTATTGAACCTTGAATTTCCTATCTCCTTCAAGTTTGAGCACAATGAATATTAAAAGGATATTTAGGATTAACGGTATCCATCCTCACATTGCCTGCTATTCTCATAATCATGAAGAATATGATGATTTCTCCTCTTTTAACATTCCAAAGGGGACTCTTCACAAGTAGTTATCCTTCTTTCTAAATTTGTTTGTAAATAATCCCTTTTAAACAACTTATCATAAGAAGAATTTGGTTTTCTCATGCACGGAAATACTTGCCTATATATATTTAGTCACATGGTTATATTATTCCATGTGTGTGACCACCATTTTATAAATGTGGATGTTATTGTAGACATTAAAACTGTTGTGACCACCATTTTTTAAAATCATTAATAAGTCAAGCCCAAAAGTGAAAAATTAATTACAGGATTAGAGATTGATCAGAATAGTATTTAATCTAATTAAGTCAATTGTAAAGGAAAACAAGCATTGGAAGAATATATATTTACCCAAAAAATAAGCTAGTACATAACACGAGCACCGGAAATTGGCCCCATATTTATAGAAAAACAAGGGATTGAATATCTATTTAATTATAAAGAGAAGGATAATGAGGGAACTAACAATAAATGTTAAAATGGAAAAGTAGAATTTTGATTCAAGATGAAAATGTCAAAGAATTATTTTGAAGACCTCAAATAAATTTTTAGGACACGACAATATTTATTTGAGGTTTGAAGTATCTAATGGCCCAATGAAGATATAGGTCCAATAAGACCCGAGAGCAAAGTTTGAAAGTTGTGATATTTTCAAGGGTAAGAGGAAATTTCAAAATTATTCAAAGGCAATATTGAGGAATTAA
Source organism: Mimosa pudica (assembly GCA_029929735.1). Classification (NCBI taxonomy): domain Eukaryota; kingdom Viridiplantae; phylum Streptophyta; class Magnoliopsida; order Fabales; family Fabaceae; genus Mimosa; species Mimosa pudica. The sequence continues at coordinate 1,900,994 of JAKELP010000045.1, forward strand.
AAAGGAATAGCAAAGATGTATTCTTTGAAAAGTAAAATTTAGGAATATAATTACATATTTTATACAAATTGGGATTGTTAAAAACAAAATATTAAGTGTAGTGCAAATTTTCACCTTAAACTCATTTATTCGTCATCCCTTGTTTATTTCGATAAGCAAGCGGATAACAAGAGAGATATGCAGGTGGAGAGCAATACTTTCTAAGAATTTCTCTAATTTATATACAACTTTTGACCTCTCTGAAATTGAAAACCAGAGAGGCATTTTTGGCATCATAATGAATCAGTTTAGTGTTTAATTATTTATACTAACATGCAGGTAGTTTGGTACATAAGAATGTATGTTCACATTGGACAAATCTAGCTAGTTAAAGTGATTAGTATAGTTGTATGTATAACTCTAAGACAAGATGATTAAACACATTTAGTGTTTTAATCACATTCATCAAATGACCAAATCTATATAATGCAAAGAATGAGATTTATTATTGAAAGCTATATATACGGTCGAGGCCTTAATAATTATAAGCAAGTTAAAAAAAATATGAACATAATCTAAGTAGGACTTGGTCATTGACATGCATGGAAAGAAACCCAACAGTTATATTGCGTGAAATTTTGCCAACAGAACTTAGGATAGTGGGTTTGATTTTTTTGGTAAATCTCAAAGTAAGAATGTAAGTTGAAAATATATAGGGAAAATTGATCAAAAAGTAGGGACAATTGGGAAGAGCCCTTCATTAAAAAAAATTGGGTTAATAAGGTCCATTTTACTCTAAAAATTTTCATGTAGGATAGATTGCTTTAGAAAATTTTCAAATTGTAGGCATTTCATCTTGTTATTCTTTTTATCAGAAATTTCATCTTGTTATAGGAATTTCACCTTGTTATGCAATTAAACTTTAACCCGTAGTTCACCTAAATATGCCAAACTGACACGCCTACATGTTATTTTTGTTGAGGTGTAAATTAACAAAGGAAGTTTTCACTAGGATTAATATTATCTTGAAACTAAAGGTTTTCAAATCATCATAACAATATGGCCTTGATCGTTATCCCCGTAAGTGTGACTATGATCAATTGATTAAATACAATGAGATAGCATGAACAACATTAAAGATGGGGTGCAATATGCCATAGACTGGGAGAAATGTTTACATTCACTAGAGTACGAAAAAGATTCAATTATTGGATGCAGAACACACCGATACTTTTACCACTTCAATTGTCTCCAATCCTTAAAACATGATGCATGCTTTTTAAATGTTTTTCTTCATTTATACATATGACTGTGGAGAAAATGAAGATGACCACATGCGACTTTTCATATGAAATATTTGGTAAATTAATTGTCAAGTTTAATCTACAGAATAGTTAGGATGAAATTGGTACAACGTAAAAACTTGCTAGAAAAATTTATACCTTAACCCAAAACAAAAATAGTGTGATTATGTGTGTCCCTACTAGCTTATTGTTGTCAAAATTAAAAGGGAAAAAGTGCATTTCCCATATTCAACTATTGTCATAGAAGCAACAATAATAAATAATTGTTTCAAAATTATAAAAAAAATTGTTTCAATGTTTAACAATGATACTCAACTATTACGCTATGATCAATAATGAGATTTTTCATTAAATTTGGATGAATTTATGTTATTTTGGGACTTGAGGGCAATATGATCTAAACTCGAATAGACAAAAAAAACACCCTTATGAAATTAACGCTAATATCCCCCCAATTTTATATTCATTCACCATCTTCGCATTTCACTCGCCTCTGACCCCAAATCCCTCTTCAACAATCTCCACACATTCAACCATAAACTCCGGTCACCACTACTGATGAAGGGTGTGTTTGGGAAAAGTGGCGGAGAAATGTTTTTTTTTTTCAATATGATTTTTTAAAAGTTGGTTTGGATAAAAGTTGGTTTGCAAGAAACGATTTATGTTTGGATCTGTAGTTGCAGAAGTGTTTTTTTTCAAACTACTTTTACAAACATGTTTGGATGGTGATTTTGAGAAATCAGTTTAACTGGGAACATGATATTTATTGAATAATACACAATTAAAATATTCATATATTTTCAATAATTTAAAATTAAAAAATTTAATAGATTAAATTGCATAAGGTTTCCAATAATTGCAAATAAGAAAAATTTAATACATTAAAATGCATATAAATTAGAGGTCATGTCTATCACATTACATTTGGATGATTCAATTCCATAATTAGTTGTATCAAAGATCTTCTACAATTTGATCTCGAATCCTGTCACGGATACGATTCATGCGAGAAGAAGATGATGTAGAAAAATTTGATGATGAAGCCTCTTGGTTTTGATGACAATTATTTTCATCTATCAAACTTTCATCTTCAGAAACCAGTTTTTCAGAAATAAGCTGGTTGGAGAAGCTCCAAATTGGAGTTTCTCATAAACCTGTTTCTCAAACCAGTTTATCCAAATAAGCTGGTCAGAAATAAACAGGACCCAAACATGACCAAAAACAAAAAAACTGTTTATGTAACTCCAACCAGCTTATTGGGGTCCATAAACGGTTTCCAAACACACACGAAGATGATGAGCTTTTTTTTACAAAGATGATGAGAGTTGGTGTAGAAATCTAGGTAAAATTTGTGGCAAAATAAAGATAATTAGGGTGGAAAATAGAGGAGCGAGTTTTTTTTTTATTTTAGAAGAGCATTTTGGTATTTTCTAATAACAACATGTTAGATTTTAACCAGGGGCATTTTGTTTTTTCACATTTAGATCTTATTGGCCCCAAGTGTCAACTTAAATGAATTCATTCAAATTTACCGGGAATCTCATTGTTAATCCTAAAGTAATAGCTGAGTATTATTATTAAATCTCGAAATAGTTATGTATTATTGTTGCTCTTATGACAATAATTGAGTATCTGAAATGCATATTTGCCCAAATTAAAATGGATAATGCACAAACCAATTAAATTTTTATTAGGAATTTCCCCCGTTTTTCTTTAAAACGAAACTAGAATTTGATTAGGCAAGTGAATCTTTCAGGTTTAAATTCAGTCTGCAACATATTGTTGTATATTACCTTTGTTTCAACCTACATAGTGAAATATATTTTACACATAACTAAAAAAAGTATTGCATTTCATATTTTTACCAATAAATTCTTTTTAAAGTATTTTTAAGAGAATTTGCTAAATATATAGGGGTATTTCCGTGGAGGATGAGATCGCAAGAATAATGGGAAAATGACAGAAAAATGACAGTTGAATTTGAGTTAGACAAAATGGAGTCTCCAATTCTAACTTGGACAAATAAGGCACAATCCCCAATTTGTCCTAACTGAATTTTGTATCAAAAGACCTAAATGCCCCTTATCTTATATCATCAAATTATCCTTCACTGACACTGTTCATCATCTCCTTCATCAAACCACTTGATCGAACCCCGAAACTTTCCTTCCTTCTCCCTTCCTTCTCAATAAACAAAACTCAGGCCATTATTCATCTCCTTCATGAAACAAGGTGAAACTTTAAGGAAAGGAAAGACCTTTTGTTTGAGTCCAGGAGGGGAAGCTGTGATGTAAGAGACAGTCCAGTGGAAGAAAACATATGGGTCACCAGCAAAAGCAACGTGTAAGAAGCAAAGAAGGGAAGTGAGAAAGCAAGAAGATAGAACTGCTGATGATGGCATCGGATTTATCAGTGGATGTGTTTTCTGGGTGCCTCTTATCCTGCTCGTAGCTTCCCTCTTCTCTCCAACCACGGCCTTAGCCCAAAACCCACAAACTCTCTCTCAGATGTTTCCGCTTCGACCCCACTATGCTTCAACTAGAAACGAAGGAGAAGTAGCGATGAAGCATTCTGTAGATGATGATGGAGATAAGGGGATTATTTTGATGATATGATAGGGGCATTTGGGTCTTTTGATACGAAATTCAGTTAGGACAAATTGGGTATTGTGCCTTATTTGTCCAAGTTAGAATTGGAGACCCCATTTTGTACAAATCAAATTCAACTGTCATTTTTTTTGTCATTTTTCCAAGAATAAATGGAGATAATAATTTTTAAAAGATAAACAGAGGATAACTAAGGGGATGAGGTGGCATGAAATGAGTGGCTGAATACTTGGAACACCAAACCTAGTTTCGGCTCGTGTGGCTTCTGTGGTGGACACTATAGCTGGGAATACGGGCCGGCCCGGTCCTAATGGGCCGGCCCGCATAGGGCCGGGCCTAAACGGGCCGGGCCCATTTAGGCCCGCTTCCCTTTTTATACACCTATTTACAAGGCCCGGCCCTCATGCCATCGGGCCGGGCCTAGCCCGTAGGGCCTGGCCCATTTCCATTTTTTTAAAAAAAAACTAAATTTTTTTTCCTAAATCCACTTTTTCCTCTTTCAACCTTATTCTCTCTGTACATTTTATGGTTTTAGCAAAATAAAATCATCTAATAACATCACAATAAATATAATCATAAGTCATAACATAGTCTGATAAAGTGATAAGTGATAACATAACAACATACACTAATACATATAATCTAACAGTCAAAATAAACAACAAATTCTTCAAACAAAAATATAAATAAACATTAAACACTGGCCTGTAAATGTAATCTAATCAACCATTTTTTGTTTTTTTCTTAAAAAGGAAGCGGGCCTATAAATACGGGCCGGCCCACGGGCCGGCCCGCATGGGCCCGAGGCCCTAAAGGGCCGGCCCTTATAGGCCCGCTTCCCATTTTTTCCATCATAATAGCAAGCCCGGCCCTCCTCGGGTTTGCATGAAAACGGGCCGGCCCGACGGGTCAGGCCCATATTACCGGCTCTAGTGGACACATTATTTCACATTCACAACCACATGGTTCTGTCTATTTCTCTTGCCTATGGATACTCTCTCTCACACACACATGCTTCTCTCTCAACTCTGCATATTGCCATTTGGCCACTAGCATTATAGCATCCCAACACCCACAAAGGACACTGATTTTGACAGCCCCCACTTGACTCATTCCCATCATCACCACAATTTTCTCATCACCACAATTTTCTTGCTTTCTTTCCTTGTCTTTTTCAATTTCAAAATTTTGCATCTTCATTCTGAATAACTTTTACCCTTTATGCTTGTTCAAATGCTCTCAAAATAGTGTAACAAATCGTGGGATAATTGTCAACTGCCACTAGTGGCTGAGCCACCCATCACGTTTAATTTGCATAAGATATCGTGTTCAGGCCTGTCATTGATATGCTTATACTTGTGCACACACTAAATAAATTATTTAATTGCTGATTTTTTTTAAAAAATTATTATGGACACCAATCTTATAGAAATTTATAAATTGATTTGGTTATTGTTTTTGTCTAATAAAAAGTGTGCGAGTGCGAAAAAATCAGTATTATTATGGTGCACCTTAATAATGAGGACAAGAGGTATCTAATGAGGATAAATTTCTATATCATAAGGTTAATTAACATAAAAACATTGCTACTTCCCGAAAACTATAGAAAACTATCAAGAAAGTACATGGGTTCATTAAGTCATCTAGTTATGGTGATAGGAATTAGACTTAGTATTAGTATCAGAAATTTAGAATTGAGTCATTTAAACGACTAACTGTGATGTTAAAATGTAGCCAACCTTTTCAACCAAATTTTCTAAATCGTCAGCCTCATGTAGGGGGTGTTCAAGTTTTTTTTCATCTCGGTTCGTACTTTGTACTGTCCACTCCCAATCATTCCAGTCTCGAAAATTTTTGGAATGGGACGAATCTAGACGTGATAAAATTCATCTCCGGAAAGAGACCGAGTCGTCCTTATCCCATTCTCATCCCGAATATATATACACATGTTTATAGGGGCTAAAGGGCAAAAATGCTCATGTAATTTTCACAAAGGTGCAAAAATGCCATGTAAAATTTTTTGGAGCAAAACTGCCCATCAAATTTCAAAACTGGGGCAAAAATGTCCGTCACAGTTAAGTTTTTGACTTTTTCACTCACCATCCTCTATCACATCATCATCGTACAATGACAAATAAATATATAAGTCTGCCATATGTTTTAGTGAGAGATGAATTCGCAAAAAATGATGTGTCAAAAAGTCAAAAAAATTAACTGTGACAGACATTTTTGCCCCAGTTTTGAAATTTGGTAGGCAGTTTTGCTCCAAAAAATTTTACATGGGTATTTTTGCACCTTTGTGAAAATTACATGGGCATTTTTGCCCTTTAGCCCATGTTTATATATACATTTAAAAAATATCTGTCATTTGTTTGTTTTTTTACATATATTTGTATCATGTATGAGTATATATTGCATTTTTCATGAAAAATATGCTCCTAATAATTTTTTAGCCTTATTATGTTGCATAATATGTATTATATGAGCAATATTGAGCTAATTTCGTTGTTTGATTACTATAAATTTAAAGGGCTATATTTTTTTACAGGTAATTTTTAATAAACAAATTTCAAGATTTTCTAGTCTTGTTTCGATCCCAATTGGGAAAGGACAAAGTTCGGGACGAGATAGGACCAAGAACACATATCGTGTCCCGAGCCTTTTTTTAAAGGCGAGATCAGAGCGGGACTGGCATGACCCCTAAACACTTCTAGCCTTACATATTCAATGCAACCTACTACGAAGACTCCATTTTTTAATGAAAAAGAAATGTACTTTTAAATCTATATACTTACATAAAAATTTAGTTTAGTTTTTTAAAATTTCATAAAATATACTTTAGTCAATTGATTTTAAATGATAATAAAACATATTTAAAGTTTAGCCATTTAACATAATGATTTCAATTTTAATACAAATTATAAAAATTTTATTATTATATTTTATTCTAGTTTTAATCCATTAAATTTAGTAGAAAAATCATCAATTAAATTTGTGGAGCCTATATTTGTTATTAATAAGATAAACGGTATTAAAATAAAAGAACTACCAATATATTTTATGTTTAAAGAATTGAATTATTATTTGATGTAGACATAACAATTTAAACACATACTCTAACAAAAGGATTGCTAAGTTCATAATTTTCATGGACGGAGAAACGTGGAAGCTGAATTCATGGAACACAATGATTAATTGACGAAGACCTAAGAATTTGAAGACAATATAACCAAAGGGGAGCCCTCCAGAAAAAGGCAAAAATTTAAGGAATATCCATTTTTTATATTTTACAGGCATTGATATTAATTTGAAAGGTCAAAGGGATATTAAAGATCATATTCATATCATGTCACTAATGAAAGTTACCCACTCATTAAGGTCACATCAATTCCACACTTTTAACCAGTTTCCCCATATCTCAGTGTCTTTGAGGGTCACTAATAGATTATGATGAGTGGGCACAAATAAAAGTATTTTTAATAAAATTGTTTTAAGTTATTAAAAATTTAAAATCTAAATTACACGTGGAACAGACAAACCGTATTTAAGGAATGTCATTCCCATCATTTTAATTAGATCATTATTTTATTCTTCAATTATGCTTTGTTGAAGTTTGATCTAATACAATATTAATTTAATCAAGATTTCATTCTGCCACCTTCTTAAGTATAAAATGCGATTCTCCAATGTGACAAAAAATATAAAATAAGTCGATCAGCGGGGAAATGACAACTTTGGTCCCAGCTGAAAAAATATTAACACTTTGATCCCACAAATGTTATAAATTACAACATATTCCTTGACCACATAATCATTGGGGTAAACAATCAAATTTATGAACTCCTACACTTTTCAAAGGAGTTCACTTGTTCAATATCAGCATTTACAATCAAAATGGTGAGCCACCCCATGTATGAAGAAAGTTCCAAAATCAGGCATTGCAGGAACTTCATAAGAGCACAAGCTCAAGCTCATCAAGCAACAGCCTAAGACAATCTTCAGAGTTATAACCCATGAATGAGAGATGTGTGGCCTCTATTTGAATCAATTATAGATAAGGTCTTTTGTGGTTTCAATTTGATGTAGAAGAGCCACTACTTAGCTTAGGGTCTGTTTGGTAGTACACCACATCACCATGATCACTAACATAATGGTCCTTCTTCAAACTCCTTATCAAATCTCCTAAAAGGTGGAATGGTAGAGGACTAGATTTCTTTGGCTCTTTGTAATATTTTCCAAGCACGGGCTTCGCCGCCTCTGTCTACAATCAGAAAAAAAACCATAAAAATGTGACCAGTGAATATAATTTTACAACTATAAGGTTGTTGTCACTAAATGACTTGGTGATCATAGGTTCAAATAAAAAAAAATAAAGGCTACATACATCTATCTATCACCAGACGACCTGAGCTCGCCTGGTGGGAGCCTTGTGCATTGGGCCTTTATGAAACAAGAAGGCTAAAGAAAACACAAATTCATGTAAAGAGGTGTTAATACTTACTGCTTCAATTAAGTGATAATGAGGGATTTGAGGGAAGAGATGATGAATGACATGAGTTCCAATATCATGGTGAATGTTGTTAATCCATCCATAATCACGGTCCAGTGTTGTGAGTCCACCTCTAAGGTAACTCCATTCCTGTAAATAACAAATCAATAATTGTAAACAACTTTTCTTTTGGCTGAATCAATTAAAATGGAATTAAGTCATGAACAAAGGGATAGAGATGTTCAAGTTTTGTACCTTTCCTCTATACCAGGGTAACTTGTCTTCATGGCCATGGTGATGCAAGTAAGTTACAAAATCCAACCACATAACGAAGATCTTCAAAATTGCAAGAAAATTCAAATCAGGAAATTGTTTATTATGTTCAAGAAGAATGAGAGACGTATTGTATAGAAGAAACCAACTAAGAAAAAACCATTCATAATAAGCAGCAATAAAGAGATATAAGTGAATTACCCAATATGGAATTCCATAAAGCTTAAGCAATTGAATTGGACCCATTACAAAGCCTAATGATACAAGCACAGCCGCCATTGCAGTCCAACAAATTGTAGAAGTAATAACATCTTTCCTTTCATTTGGGACAAACAAGTCACTATCTGGGTGAAAATGAGAACCACTCTTCCCAGGGCTCCTACTCCACTGAATTCAAATATAAAAATCCAAGCCAATTCCTTGTTACTTGTAAATATAATATAATAATAGCAACAAAAGTTACAATTTCACTTTTCCTTAAGAAAAATTCCTTATCAAAGTGATAAACCAGAACTAAAATCTGTTAGGCAGAGAAAACTCACAAGGTAAATAGGGTATGCAAGCATTGGAAATGGAGCAGTAAATCTCAAGACCCGAGTGACAACATCCAATTTCTTGTAAATATTCTCAGGTAACTGCAAAATTGACCATTTAACCTTTTATTTTAGATACTGTAACTGATAACAACAAAGTCAAATGATAACTAGAAAGTAACTTCCAGCTTACAGGATGCCAAGATTCATCATTTTCAACATGGCCATGGTTTTGATGATGAGTCCTATGACTAATTCTCCTGTATATCCATTATTGTCATTTGTCAATAAAATATCAGCTTCATATTCAGAAGGTAATAATAAAAGGAAGACATTAAATGCTTTTACTCCTTGTAAAAACATACCATCCATGATAAGGCACAAGAATGGAAGAATGCAAAAGATGGCCAACTACACTGTTCAGCTTATGATCATTTGAAAAGCTCCCATGACCACTAAAAACACATCCAACCAAACAAGAAAACAACAAAAACAAAATCAATCAACAAACCAGCCATCAATATCAGAATAAAAAAAATAAATCAAAAGAAAAGAAAAAAAAGATGAGATTTTTACCAATCATGACCAAGAACAAAAAGAGCCCAGAATATAGTTCCCTGAGCAGCCCAATACAAAGGCCAAACAAACCAATTGTTCAAATAAGCAGCAGCAGCAGCCAAGCCAAAAACAACAGCAACATCTCTAACAACATAACTCATTGACCTCCAAGGATTCTTCACCCAACAATGCTTAGGAATAGCCTCCTTAATATCAGATAACTTAAATGGTGGTGGAGCACCAGGATCAAAAAACTCATTATTATTATTATTATTATTCTCACTACTCTCATTAAAAATCACTTCTTTTTTCCCCTCTTCTTCTTCTTCCACAGACACAACACTAAGAGGAGCATTCACTTTCACCTCCCAACATCTATTGCTAGAAAACCCAGAAGCTGAAAACCTCAGATCTATGATACCCTTTGGTTTATTTGAGCTTAAAAATTGAAACTTTGATGAAAAATTGTTGTTTGAGGAAATTACAATTCTGGGTTTTGGACATTTTAAAGTTTGAGGCTTTATGCCACATTCTGAAAGAACCCAACCAGCCATGGAATACCCAGATGGAGATTTTTGAAGCAGGAGGTTGGGTTCCTCAAAATGAGGAACAAGAAGAAGAAGAAGAAGAAGATAGGAAAGATTCACAGGAGATGAGAAAAAAAGAATGAGATTTTGAGAAAAGGACAAGGAAATTTAAAGGGAAGGGAAAATGGGGGTGAAATAAAATATATAAATATCTAGAACACGAAAATTAATAATGATATTAGGGAAATCATTGAATGGAGGGAGTTATTTTGGAATGAAAGTCTATGGAGGAATTGGAGATAACGTTTATGTATGGCTCAAATATAGGAAATTTTTGTGGGAGTTCATGGATATGTCTCTTTTTCTCGCACAAAGTAAGGCAACCTCTTCCACTTACCGTTTTGCATGTGGCTATGACCTAGTATGTTTGAATGAAAGAAATCAAAATAAAGAATTAGAAATGGAAAGAGTAAAATATGGAAAGTAAGAGTAATAATGAGAAAGTATAGTGTGTGAGTTTGGGAAAAGTGTGAGACGGAGAGAAAAAACTTTTGGACTCAGGATATATGTAAATGATCATATTACCTTCAACCTTCCATTTATTTTCTGGTCCATTTCCATGCTTTCTAGCAACCAAATGTATCATATACTAGTACTATGTCTACATACATTGTAGTTCATTATTAGTTAAACTTGACATTTGATTCTTTGATCTTAGTGATTTTTACTGGACCAAAATATATTAGTGAGTCTCTTAGACTCGTACTACCTCTAAACTTGATAAAAACTTTTGAGTTTGATTGTCGAATGTACTTGTTTTTATGTTTATATCTTATTGAAAATCGTGCTAACTTGTTATTGAAATCATTAAAATATTTTTATTTGACCATATTCAATAAATTTTTATATTTACGTCTCTAACTCACCAAAATGTGTCACGGGTCCATTAAATTCGTGCTTCCTCTAAATTCGATAAAAACTTTTGAATTTGATTATCTTTTTTTTTTATCAAATTTTGAATTTGATTATCGAACGTACCATTTTTATGTTTTTAACTTAACGAAAATTGTGTTAGTTTGCTATTGAAATTGTTTAATACCATTTGACTATATATTCAATAAATTTTAATATTTACATTTCTACCTCATCAAAATGTATCACAGGTCCCTTTAAATTAGTACTCCCTCCGGTCCCTAATAAAGAGTTAGCCACCAAAAAAACGCTTCTTAAGAAAACATGTGAATGTTAGTTGATTGTCTGGAGTTAATGCTTCTTTTCCAAAATTGCCCATATTCATTACAGTACTTTTAAGAGAGAGAAATACATAAACATTAATAAATATGAAAGAGAGTTAGGGGTAAAGTAGGAAAAAATGCATTAAATTAGGAGAGAATGATGTGTGAGCTCTTACATTAGGAACCAAAATCATTCAAATTTTGGACTCTTACATTAGGGACCGGAGGGAGTATTACCTCTAAATTCGATAAAAACTCTCATGTTTGATTGTCAAATGTTTCGTTTATACATGTATATAAAAGAGGGAGAGACGTAGAATTAAATAGCCGGGATTGGAAAGAGGAAGAGAAGAGCCCAATTGGGTGATGTTGTCTGATAGATGTAAAGGCTCGTGAAGTCGGTTTGTTTGTTTGATTATGATATATGGCCAATTGGATATAGTTGTTGCCTGTTTTTCGACCTATCATGCAAGAGGACGTTGCTTCTTATTACGGTCATTTTGTTCATTTAATAGTGTTTGAGAGTATTATTTTTGGGAAAATTAATTTGTAGTCACGGACTCAATAGTAGAAAAATCTAGTAAACTTCACATGTTAAATTAGGTGGAACTAGACAATTGTTAATTGCTATGTTCTAAATGTTAATAACTGTGTTCCAATTGTTAACTTTTACTGAAGTTCCTTACTTGTCTTTTGGAAGTTTGAGTTCCTTACTTATTCTTTTAGAGGTTTGACTTCTTTACTTGTCCTTTTAAACTTTCGGAAGTATTTATTTGTCATTTTCCCAGAATGATAAGATAGATTGCTGTACAATTGATAGGTCGGCTATAGTTTGACGCAGACGTACATACCATGACTCACGTTACATGACTAAGGTATCTAATCCTTATTAATCACTAATATTCATTTTGACTTTTCTTCATTTTTCAAATTCCCTTACCTGTTAAAACTTAAAAATTAATCCTTTTATGTTGTTTTTAGTATTTTTAAGTCCCTTATGGGTTTGGGCCATCATTTAATTAATTACTACTATATTGCAATACTTGTGTGTTTTTTTTGTTAATGAGCTCAATATAACTAATACTCCCTCCGGTCCTAAATATAAGACCTAATTGACTTTTTTGAAAAATCCTAAAAAAGAGCAAAATAAGTTAATTATAAATTGATTTACCTAATTTTTTCCCTTAAACTAGTTTATTTTACTTATAAACTAATGGATAATCTAAAAATATATCAAATATGTCATGATTTAATAAACTATTTTGCAACCTTAATCTCTCCAAAAAAAAGTTATCTAGGTCCTATATTTAGGACCGGAGGGAGTATAAAATTTTATTTTACTTAATATATTGAGTTATTATAGAAAAAAGTTGACGCATTCTTTTTTATTAATAAATGACACATCCTTTGTCTACAAAAGAATTGGTTTTTTTCAAAGCTTAAAACTTATTATTAAGTGCATCTTCTATTTGAAACATTTATTATTATTATTATTATTATTATTATTATTATTATTATTATTATTATTATTATTCATATCAAGATTCTTTCATTTTGTTTTTTGAGTTTAAATACATACATCAAGGATCTAGTTGGATTTATGGGATAATTAATTATCATAGTCAAAACCATTTTGTTAAGAATATACTCGCACCAGTTTGTATTACAAGATTCCAAAATTTAAATGATGTTAATCCAAAATATAATACATTACCTTTACACTCTCTCACTATTTGATGCAGTTTTCCTACTTTACCTAAAACTCTCTTTTGTATTTTAGTTTTTACATATTTCTCTCTTTTAATAGTATCATAATGAATTGAGGAAAAATTAAATCCAAAAACCCAACTAAATTCTACATGTTTTTTTGAGAAACATATTTTAGTGGTTGAGTCTTATATTACGGACCAAAGGAGTAGAGTGACAAATGCTTTAATATATCATAAATGTGAAAACAAGAACGATTACCAAATCATGGCAAAAAAAGGAACAATAACCAAAGACCTAATCTAATTTAGTTTAAGAGAGCACTAAAACATAAAGATAAGTAAACTACGGACGAGTATTTTATGCGTAAGGACGACAAATGTTCTACCTAAGGTAGAAATGTTAACTAAAGATGATATGCTTCAAAAGAATCTGAAAAAAGATTGTTTTGATAAGTGTAAATCAATACTTATATTTCAAAAACTTTACCTTTGAATCAACATTCTTTTACTAAAATAATCATCCCATATTGTGAACTAAATAACCATCCCATATTCAATGTTATGTTATGAGGTTAGATTCACTTATTATGAAATCAATAGGCAGTATTAGTAGATACGAGTAGTAGCTCTTTTAAATAGGAGTACGTTTGTTTCGTTTGCGTATATTTTAATTAAATTATAATATCATTATGTCAGCATTCATAATTTATGAACACGAGTTAAGTATAGGGGCATGCAAATTTTTCTGTCCTGACCATCCCGTCCCGTCACATGACTTTTAGGAATGGGATATTTTCATCCCGAAAATTTTCGAGACACGACAAATAGGAATATGACAAAATTCATCTTTAGGACGGGATCATCCTGATCCAGTCCGGCGCTCGGGGTATACATGTATGTTTTTATATAATTTTTTTTAAAAAGATGTGTCATTTAAATCATATGAGTATAAGTGATATTGTTTTATGAAAATATGACCCTAATTAATTTTTAGCTTATTATGCCAAATAAGTTGTATTGTAGAAGAAATATTGTACTAATTTATTTATTTGCCATAAACTCAAAGTGTTATATTTTTTTTACAAGTAGATATTTTCAATAATTTTTTTTAAAAATCGGGATTTTTCGGGACACGAGATGATATACGAGACAAGACGTGACACATGATGGAAACCCTGTCCTGAGATTTTTTGGGACGGAACATAGGATGGCGTGTTCCGATCTCATCTCTAAACACCCAAAGATAAATATTGTATGTCATTTCATGTTTCAAAATTTTCTGGTCCTTCTCTCAAAATCTTTGCTTTCCTTAATTTTTTTAAAATAGAAAACGCAAACACACTGTATTAGAATGATTTTGAAGAATAAAAAACTTTGGATTTTGACAAAATAATTATGAAATTTTTTAATTTAAAATGTTAATTTTTAACTTATTTTAAATTATTTGTCTTTTGATGATAAAGAAGAGACCATATGACTCATTTAGAAGCATCCAAGAGATTACCATATGTCCATATATATATTATATATATGTGTGTGTGATTATAGTGTATAATATTATAGAAAGGGAGAATTTTAATGACGACCCTCAGTAGCTAATTAATTTAAAAGTAGAACCAAAAGAATCCAAAATTTCATTTAAGGCTTGCAGGGTGAGAGTGAAATTAAATTGGTAGAGTAATTGACCATGTTAACCTTTCTCCCAAAATCACCCAATGTCCAAAACTTGTTTGTTATTATAGATAAACATTTTATTAGAGTAAATTTGGAGAAAAGTTAAGAAAATTCGAAAATAATCTTTGGGATGGGTTAATCCCAATCCAGTCCGGTCCCGAGAATATATGTATGTTTTTATATAATTTTTTAAAAAATATGTGTCATTTAAAGCTTGAGTATAAATGGTATTGTTTTATAAAAATACAATTCTAATAAATTTTTAGCTTATTATGCCGTATAAGAAGTATTGTAGAAGAAATATTGAACTAATTTATTTATTTGTCACAAATTCAAAGTGTTATATTTGTTTTTACAAGTAGATATTCTTAATCATTTTTTGGCTAAAGTTTACTTTTGATCCCTTATGTTTGCATGAAGTTTCAGTTTGGTCCTTTATGTTTGAATATTACACTTTTAGTCCCTTATGTTTGCATCAAGTTTCAATTCAGTTCTTTATGTTTGGAAAGTATACTTTTAGTCATTTTTTGTTAACACCGTTAGTTTCACTTAAATTTAAATTATTTCTTAATTAAATTGGGGCTAAAATGATAAATTATGAAACTAAATGAATAATTACACTAAAATAATTTAATCTAAGCATTTTTTTCAGTATGTAATAACCATTTAAAATTGTTAAGCTAACATTTTCCATTAAGTGAAAACTAACGGTGTTAACAAAAAGGGCTGAAAGTGTACTTTCCAAACATAAATGACTAAATTGAAACTTGATGCAAACATAAGAAACTAAAAATATATTTTTCAAATATAAAAGATTAAATTGAAACTTGATGCAAACACAGGAGACTAAAAGTATACTTTAACCTAATTATTTTAAAACCAAGATTTTTCTGTCGCGTCTTGATCTCGATTGGCACGGGAAACGAGACGGGACGAGACATTGGACAAAAACCCCGTCTTGAGATTTTTCGGAACGAAACATGGGACAGGGTGTCTCGATCCCATCCCTAAACACCTATAGATAAATATTTGTTTGTCATTTCATGTTTCAAATTTTTCTGGTCCTTCTCTCAATCTTTGCTTTCCTTAATTTTTTTAAATAGAAAACGCAAACACAATGTAATTAGAATGATCTTGAAGAATAAAAACTTTGGATTCTGACAAAATAATTCTGAAATTTTTGAATTTAAAATGTTAATTTTTAACTTATTTTGAATTATTTGTCTTTAGATGATAAAGAAGAGACCATATGACTCATGTAGAAGCACCCAAGAGATTACCATATGTCAATATATGTATGTGTGTGTGTGTGATTATAGTGTTTATATATAATATATAGATAGGGAGAATTTTAATGAGGACCCTCTATAGCTAATTAATTTAAAAGTAGAGTCAAAAGAATCCAAAATTTCATTTAAGGCTTGTCGGTAGGGTGACACTGAAATTAAATTGGTAGAGTAATTGACCATGTTAACCTTTCTCCCAAAATCACTCAATGTCCAAAACTTGCTTGTTATTATAGATAAAACATTATTAGAGTTAATTTGGAAAAAAATTAAGAAAAATCGAAAATAATCTTATATTTAGTAACAAATTGAAAATTGAAAGTGATCTTATATTTAGGAACATGGAGAGTATTTTACTTTCACTATTTCAACCAACCAAACAATCTTCCCATCAAAATCATTTTCCATTCAGTGCCAACCAAACACACCAACCCCTTTTAATTTTCCATTCCATTCATTTCCATTCCAAATTTTCATTTCCATTCCCTTCCATTAAAAAATTTCTGCCAACCAAACGGGCCCTCCTCAAGTGTATTCCCAAAAAATATGCCATACAATCACAAACCATAAAAAGAATTTTTCCAACCATTTAAAAATAAAGATCACAATAAACACTAATGTAATCTACATGTCTTGTTTATCTACCAAAATTATCCAACCAGAAGAGCTTTTCTGGGAGGTGGTGACAACCTTAACTTGTGCAAGCTACTACTAGACAGTTTTCAAGGAGGATCCACACAGTTAAATAACAATGTTCTGTTCCAGCAGTCTACAAATCCGCAAAAAAATTGTTGGAGTCGCCTATAGCATGGCCATTATTTGCATTCTTTCTCTTGGTCCCTGCAAAGGAAAAAAATAAAATGAAGAACAAGAAATAACCTCCAAATAAATATACTGAACCGAATCATTCCTTGAAAAGCATCAGATGTTGCAATCATACCTTTATCACTCTTAGAAGGATTAGCATCTACATCCATCTCATCCTCATCACTGTCAGTCATCTCAGCTTCATTCCTTTGCGTGCTTCTTGAACCTTGTAGGATATCATCCAAGTCCCATATCTGCCAAAAGGCATCCCAAGTTAATATAAAACAGACTTCAGGTTTATTTAGCCAGCTGAAAATATTTTTCTAGGCGTGTTTAGGATTCGAAGTACTTTTAGTTCATCCAACATCCTAAAATAATTTAAAGTGCAAGTTTACTACTGAAGTATCTTCTGAATCATTTGTTTGGTAACTTTTTTCGCATATATTCAGCACTCATCTTCCAGATTTTTAGGACACGTCTATAGCACTTAAATAATAAGTTTTGCAATTTTCCAGTAGCCATTTTAAATATTTTCTAAACTAATCTTCCATGTTTACAACACCGATATTTAATTATTTTTTAATTCTAAACGTGGAGGATGAATACATTCATTTAAAACACTGTTTCAGAGTTAACAGCAAGATTAAAATCGTTCTTGAAAAAATATTGTTAGGGACATAAGTAGAACACAAATTTTTGGATACTGGACAGACTTTAAAAAATTCTTCAAGTGTGCCATATGAAAAATTGTAGTAAAATGTGTACCTTTAAAATACCATCGTGTGCTATACTGCCAAGGTACTTTCTATCGTGAGAAAAAGCTACAAAACCAAAGAAAAACATGGGTCAACATTCACCAAATTACTAATGGCCCATCATCCAGCTTAAAACCAGGACCAAAGTTACAACAACAACAAGTCAACAACGAAGCCTTATCCCACTAAGTGGAGTTGTCTACATGGATCATTGTGCTCTATCAGGATCAAAGTTAAAACATGTAAATCACTAAATCCTAGAGTTACAGCAAGATTCAAATTTTGCAAAAACTGACTATTACCAAGACGTTCAATAGGATATTCTGAGTGCTCTGCAATTGGTTGGATGACTCTGTTGGGTAATATTCCGACCAGACTGAGAAAAAGTAATAACAAAATTATAAATGCAATTGGAAAAGCATATCAATGAACATAGTGTACAATCATGCCCCAATCAAAGGTTGCACTCATAAAAAACAGACTCACTTGATTAGCCCATTCTCTGATCCAGTGATGATCCGGTCCTCATCAAGCTAAAATTGAGATATACAAATTTCATAGTAAGGAATAATATAAAAGCCCACATATGCTGAAATAATCGTGTCACCCACTAACCTTGAGCATAGCATCAATAGAGTTTGGTGAGAGATCAACAAACCGATCACTGAACATCAAAGCCATTAAGCAAGAATATCAGTTTTAGAGCCAAAATTAGCAGTATTGAAGAGCAAACATTTAATTGATTTACCTCATTGATAAGTAAGAACAATTTACTTCAATTCAATTCCAAACCAGTGTAAACCTAGTACCTGCAATCCTGGAAATATCCCCATGAATACAGTAGCATGGTTCCAGCTTGTGTTCCACAGATAATTTTCCTTCCATTCTGGTATATAAAAAATAAATTCACATCAGCTAAATGACAATTCTGAGAATATACTATCAAGTAGTTACTCTTAAACAGGGAGTTAGCATGGAGAAAAAAGGCACCAAAAATTCAATATAAATCTTATGAATATATTTTACAGAATGTACAAAATATATTTTATCCTCAGGGAAATCTTATGAATATATTTTAAAGATCTTACCAACCTTTATGCTCAGCTCTAATAAGTCCTTCAAACAAATAAGAAAGATTGACCTGGTTTGTAAGAGCTGAGGATAAAGGTTTGAAAGATCCTCAAAAATTTATTGTTTCACAACGAAAGGCATTTAGCTACATCTTTCAATGCATAACCATAAAAAGAGAAAGATTAATTGAGTATGAAGTACCTTCATTATAACAACAGACAGCAGCTCATCTTCTGAGAATTCAGACCGAGCTTGGACCTACAATCAGGAGAAAATAAAGGGCATCTATCACAAAACATTTGGACAAAAAGAGAGCAGTAGATGTATAACTTACTTTATTTCTTCGAAGATTGCAAACAGATAGAGTTCCATCTCCACTTCATATGGAAAATAAATTTACAAAAAAAATGCAGCATGCATCAGTAAGTCAGAGGTGATAGAAGTAACTAGCTAGGGGGAAGTATCTATTTATGCAGCGAATGCAAGTGTATCTACTCAAGGGGAACATAAAAGTTCAAGTGAAACTAGATTGACAAGGGAAATAAATGATACCTTGTTCCCAACAGTTTCATTGCATCAGATGCAAAAGTCATGTCTGAAATGTAGTCTTCATGAGCATCAAATGTATTGCAACAAGAACGTTGTCTAGTATCCCATACCTACAAGAGAAAAAGAAAATTAAAGTGTAATGAGGAAATATTTGGACTCTCCTTAAAAAACAATAAATTAAATATCACAATCATAATCAGCCGAGATGGCTTTAGCAAATACAAACGATCACTATGAAAAGGCATTATTTTCTTTTCTTCTTTTTTTTATTTGGGGGGGGGGGGGGGGGGGCACAACTGAATAAAAAAATAGCACTGTCACTAGTCACCTTAATACACCCTTCGTCATCTCCTGTAGCAACAGTTGACTCAGTCAAATTTATCAATCTATTGACTGCAGC
The DNA here is from genome assembly GCA_029929735.1 of Mimosa pudica. Taxonomy (NCBI): domain Eukaryota; kingdom Viridiplantae; phylum Streptophyta; class Magnoliopsida; order Fabales; family Fabaceae; genus Mimosa; species Mimosa pudica. The sequence continues at coordinate 1,920,749 of JAKELP010000045.1, forward strand.
CCTGCATCATAAAACAATAACATAAAACTTTGTCATCAGCTATCATGCTCAACTTCAAGAAAGTGAGATCATTTCATGAATTATTGAGAGAAACCCACCCACCCATGGGCATCATCAAGACGGACAATGGCAGATCCAGTTTCAACATCTGTTGCCAAGATTGAGCAATCTGGTGAACCCGTCAACAATGCTACAATAGAACCAATAATCAATTCAAAGGCCAATTATGGTCGTGAGAAATATCACTAACAATGAACCCCATTATCAATAAATGATAATTACAAAAGAAAGAGCATAAGGGAAGCTACAATACACTACCACGTCCATCATTGATGAACCGAATGGCTCTGCAAGATTCAGTGTGAGCCTGAACATCCAACAACCTGGCAAGACCCCAATATATGATATAAATATACAAAGTAGCTAATGCATGCAAATGTGGCCAAAATTTGGAAGAAGCACAAAATCCTAAAGCATATGGAGCAGATATCCAGCAAAAGTGAAAGCAAGAATGTATGAGCTTCCAATAACCCAACAAGACCCCATAATCAAGCAGCTATTGAAAAACAAATTTGATCCAAATCGGGGTTGTTAAGTTTGGAAACAACAGGGATCACTATGCAGGTCAAACATTCAAAACCTTAAAAAAAAATGGAATACCTTACAGGTGTGCTATCAGAGTTATAACGGTACCTGCCAGGGAGATGGAGATAATTCAGAAACAATATCCGAGGATATTCAAGCACACATAAAAAGTTCACAAAATAAGCAGCTAAGAGTGAAAGACTTAAATGTTAATACTATACTAACAGGTGGAGGTTGCCAGTAATCAATCCGGCAGCAACAAGCTGATCCGATGGATGGAAGTCAATGTCAAATGCAAGTTTCCCCAAATCTATCTCCATTTAATTTACTTGTAGCAGCCTTTGGTTTTCAATTATCAATAGCAGGTGAAGTAGTTAATACAACATCAATAGAAGACTGCAAGCAATTTGTCAAGCACACAAGAAAGATAAAACAGCTAAGTGAGATGCAGCAGTCAAAATCCGACTACTCCCTCCTATCCTAATTATAAGATAAACAGATTTCTTTTTTTTTTTAGAAATTAAGGGTGCCAAATAAATCATTTTGAATGGTATATATTTATCTTTTTTCCACAAACTAATTTATTCCACTCATAACCTAGCCAATAATCTTTAGTGGCCTAATTTGCTTCCTAAACCTCCACAAAAAAGTGAACTTGATGTTATAATTAAGAGCAGGAGAATACGTTATCACCATGTGCTGAAAACTAAAACAAAAAAGAATATTAAAAAACTGATCAAGGCATGAATTTGTTGTTTTATAAAGATTTAGCATGTGAGCTCAGCTAGCTATCCTATATGATAAATATCCTACCTTTCACGTCATTCTAATTATGATTATCTTCTTCTTCTTCTTTCAAGTAATAAATAGCATGTATTATCATGTTTAAGCAAGTTGTATCAAAATCACTCTCTCCACTGAACATATAAATTAAACTACTCTCGCCTAACTAATTAATCATCAAACAAATGAATTGAAAGCGTAAATATTAAATTAAACAGTGGAGAGAGAAAATACCTTCAAGCTAAGCTTGTGAATGTGATGATCAGTTACAAATACAATTAACAATTCTCTGAAACCAAGCTTTTTGCAGAGACGGCGGATAATTAAGAAAAAATTATTCAATTAATTGAGTGAAATTAAGGAAATTAAATTATATACTACTTAATTAATAGGAGTATTTAATTTACTCGTAGTGTATAGGAATAGGAGTATCATGTGTTGGCGAATGGCGATGCAAAGCGTACCAGAGGCTACTTTTTTAAAATTAGGGTTTCTTTATTTGCTTGGGTATGGGCCTAAAAATAAAAATAATTCCTTAATTAACTTCAGCAAAGGGCCATTTTGTTTTTTTTTTTGGTTTAATGACAATTATTTTTTTTATCAGATTCTTGTATTCTATTTTGACATCAAATAGCATTATATACCACATAGAATTTAATTAATTGTGATTTTATAAGTACATTAAATCCTTTTGGAGGAAAAAATAAACAGAAAATTATTTGGGAAAATGACAAATAAATACCTCCGAATGTTTAAAAGGGCAAGTAAGAAATTCAAACTTTCAAAAGGACAATTAAGGAACCAGTCAATTGTTAATTGGTATGTTCTAGTTGTTAATAGATATGTTCTAATTGTTACTTTTTGTTTAAGTTTAAGTTCTTTACTTGTCATTTTGGAAGTTTGACTTCCTTACTTGTCATTTTGGATATTCATAAGTATTTATTTGTCATCTTCCCAATTTATTTTTACACGGTTAATTTCTCCAAATAAGTTAATTTGATCATATTAGGAGTCTTAGTTATTAAATAATATTATTTTATTGTGGCCAATTTGACCACAAGCCAAACCCAAGTGAACATTTAACCCTCTCACCCTTTACCTCGACAGGGTGGACTCCTTATCCATGTTTTTGAATCTTGAAAACAACTATTATCTAGAGTTTGACACAACATATTATAAAAAAAATTGTCACAAAATATTGAAATAACCAGTCAAAAACTAAAATATAATAATCCTTTATGCATGGTATAAATATTTTGGGAAAATGACAAATAAATACCTCCAAATGTCTACAAGGACAAGTAAGGAATTCAAACTTCTAAAAGGACAAGTAAGGAACTCAAATTTTAAAATAGAAAAAATAACAACTGGAACATAGCTATTAACAACTGGAACATAGTGATTAACAATTGCATTGTTCCTTAATTGTCCTTTTGAAATTCGGAGTTCCTTACTTGTACTTTAGGAAGTTTAAGTTCCTTACTTGTCCTTTTATACATTCGAAATTATTTATTTGTCATTTTCCCTAAATATTTTTTCTCTAAATTAGACCTTTGAATAATATTTTTGATGGAGGAAATAACACACACTACTAACACATGTTAGCAGTAGTGAAAGAACATTAAAACTGCGGAGGCAATAGGGGATGCTAAACACATTAGCTCTTGAGAGGTTTATGGAGCCTTCCCATATATCTAGCTAACAAAGGTTGTGTTTTTGCAATTTTGCAGGCCTGTTTTCAGGGTTTTCAGGGTTGGAGTTTATTCATTATGAGTATGGCTGGAGAACAAGATGTATAATGATTTTGTCAAAGAAAGAAATGACCTTAGTTCTGCTTTACAACGAAGAGTAATTTTATATGGAGTACTAAGTGAAAAGGGTACAAAGGGTGAAACTCACTCAAATAACTGAATAAGCTAGGATATACCTGAGAATTTTGATTCAAACTCTTGACCAATTGTTAAATGGCAACTGCCCTTACCCCTAATGTAAACTTGAGTTTGTGAAGAATTGAAAAGTTATGTTGCATTGTTTTTATTAGTCTTATAAAGTAAACGATCCTAATTTTTTTGTAAAACAACCGACCAAGACAAATGATGTGCACACTTTCAATCCTTAATATAAGATTCACTTTATGAAAATAGGTAGTTTTATTTTACCCAATAATTTGTAAAATGAGTATCATGCATTAACACTCTTCCTTTAACTGTTTCAAATCTCCAAAAACAATAATCACTTGTCCATTGGCCTTTGCCACATCATATAAGGAAACCACATGCTTTACTTTATCTTTTGTTATTGCTGGTCAAGAACTTGAATATTGTGATGTAAAGAATAGCTTAAGACCTCAACTACATGATAATGTACATAACAATAACTATGTGTGTATATGCATATTGACTGACAAAACTCAAATTTGCCACCACTTTCGCCTTTCCATTGTCTTCACAAGCTCATTTGCTAATGATGCAAAGTCCTCTGCTCCACTTTGCAGTTCTGCGGTTCGTTGGCTAATTCTCTGAATCAAATACACCACCAAAATCACAATTCTTCCATTTTTGAAACAAATATAATAATCATTTAAGATCACAAATTTCAGTAATTCAAAGGGTGTTTTCCCTGAAAATTTCAAGAATGTATACAAGCCTTACCCCAAAAACAATACTAATCATATTCTATTCATTCTTGTTTTACATATTCATTTTGAGAAAGCGAAAACATGAAAATATAACTCCTTTGAAAAAAGATGCTTAAGTGACATGATAGATCAAATTAAGTTTCTAGATTTTGCTGTCAAGAACGCTTAATAACGCAGATAAATTTGTACCTCCAATTTTTCCTGCCTCTCCATAAGCTTGTCTCTTGCTTGGGATGCGGCAGAAGAAGCACCCTGCAAATAGTCAACAAATGAAAAAAATATTTTTCCATCCAAAAATGAAATATATGACTTATTTTGTTGAAAATGATTCATCATGATATAGGAGAGAGGTTAGATAGCTGGTCATCAGTTCTTCATTACCTCAGTTTTTCTATAAGTGGCTCTAATTTCTTCTGCTGTTCTCATTCTTGGCTTTATATCATCTTTACTCCCTCCTTGCAATAACTTATCCCTATCTGTTAATTTATCTACAGGTAAAAAGACAAAAAAAATCAATGATATTAATGTAGTTCATGAAAATCAGACACAAAATTGGTATACCTTTTTGCACTTTTCTAACATTGTTTGATGAAGTAGAGCCCTCAGTCATCAAGGGTTCATCTATCTCAATGTCATCTGCCAAAATAAACCATCATGTAAAATAAATTTGTTTTTTTGGCATAATTGAGGTGTAAAAGTATTTAACAAAAGACTAATGAAAATAATGGCAGAGGCAATTTAGCAGGAAACCTATATTAAGCTCCACTTCATTATCTGGGGCAGAAGTCGGTGAATCTGTAGATGGGGGCTTCAAAAATAAGCTCTCCAAATGTGCAAAATTGTGACTTGAAAATGCAGGAGTATTTGTTTGGATGTTTTTTCCTCCTTTTAATCCTTTGACAATACCACCTAAAATCCCTGGTGCTATGCCCTGTGCACAAATTAATAAGCTTATTCAATATTGTAACAACACTTCCTCAGGAATTTTCATTAACAAAAAAAGAAAAAAGAAAAAAGAAGGGCCTTAGAATCATGATAGTGGCAAATAGGGGATCAAAGAGCAACTCATACCTGTTTTTTCTTTTGATTTGAAGAAAATCTGAAGGCAGCATCTGCAGCAGCTGCAACAATGTTATCATGGAGACAAGGCAGATTCTCTCTATTCCTATAAAACAAGATATTGGTTATTCTACTTTTTAATCAGAAGTATACACCTTTGTCTCTTCGTCACAGAATAACCAAAGTACCTGAATTCATTTTCACCATTTAATAATGAGATGAATGTCAACTCAGAACCGTTTGCCTGTAAGATGTCAACACGAGATGCCTAAATAAATACATAGTTGACCAGAAAAACCGGAAATGCACTATCATATCTAGAATAGTTAAAGGTCGAAAAAACCTTATGTCATTGTCCTTGACTCCCAATTACTACATCTGGGCATGTTTATATAGGATAGTGTATTTTAACATAATTGGTGATATAATGCACTATAGCTTAATTGATGATATAATGCACTATCTTATGCTACATTATCCACTTTAATAGCCGAACCTTTTTCGTAATTGTAAAAAACTCCAAAGAAATAAGTTGAGAGGCTTTACTACTACAGAAACTCACTGCGTAGGGATTATCTGTTAAGGATCCCTAAATAGTTATATTACAATGTAAAAAAAACCTAATGTCCATGTTCATGAGATTTGACATATGGACGTCAGGTTTTTTGATGTTGTAAGTCAACCTCACACAGTGGGATAAGACATTATTAATGTTGTAATAAAACACCTAATCATAAACGATCTGAAAGTTCAAGACACCACTATACCAGCGCAATATTTCCATTATCATCAGAGCACATGGTTTTCTCCATATTCACTTTATAATTCCATCTTAAAATGGACAATAAAGAGCTCTCCTGAACCAATTCCAAGTTTGGAAACGACCTGTCCAAAAGACAAGCATAAGCATAATCAATTTTATAGTTCTCCTAAACGCCTTCTTATAGGAAAGTAAACAAGTATGTGCATTTTGTCCAAAAAAAAAAAACAAGTATGGTGCATTCACCTGATTTCAAAAGTTCCAGTCTGAAGCAACAATAGCAGCCCACATATTTTGCCACCCTTCTTCAAAGTTGTAGCCCAACAACAATACTTGGAAAGTTTCACTTTATGAGTTGGTTTCTTATTTCCCTGCAAGAATATTTCATATATAACTAAATATTGAAGTAGCTTTCTTAAAGAACTGTAACTTAATTACAGTTTTATTCAGATAATGATAGGTAAAGGACCTGTATCAACGATTTTGCAGAGAATAAACGCAATGAATTCTCACAGCAGACCAGAACTAATTGATCCATCAAAGAATCTGAGCAAGTGGCTTCTGTCGAAGGGTCAACCTCAGCTGGATTTACCCTATTTAGATTACTGTCTGGTGCAGGCTCATTGGTTTTAGCGGTATCCTTCGAAGCCTCTTCCAGCTGTTTATCATTTGGCACTTCGGTGCTTGAAACGCTATCAGTATCATCTGGAGCATAATAATGGTTTAGACTTTCCTTTGATACAATGCCAACAACAACAAAAGCAAATATATAAAACAGTATGTTGATGAAACTTTTACTTGCCTAGAACAAACATTGCAATTGCTGTCGATTCCTTCAAGTGTAACGGCCGATCACAGATCATTTTACCAGTACCACAGTCAATTACATTAGCCTTCCCATCCTGGGACATAACATATATTATTTCTTCAAGACAATTGCCTGTAGTTGTATTTGGTTGTTTTGGACTATTCATGGCAGTATTAATAAATGATTGATCTTTCCAAGCTATTGAAATAATTGGAGAGCTAGAGGAAGGAACTCCATCAACTAAGAACAAAACTGCCAACGAAGTCATATCACAGACAGCAACCTGGCAAGGCAAATAATCCAGGATTAACTGAAAAATCAGACAATTCTAACTATGATAAACTAAGCAACAACAAAAAAATGTGAATCAAAAAGTCGTCAGATGGTACCCACATTACCACCGAAAAACCCAATGGCAAGCTTGGTTCCAGAGTTTGAAAATGACAATGCCTGTATAGGGGAACTGAGAAGACCAAAAACAGCCCTAACTTGAGTCCCTTTCCCTTGATGTAAATCATGTACTGCATATAAAATGCAACAATATGAATCCAGAAGCTAAGGGCCATCAAAATCATATTGTTCTGTAAAACCCAAATAAACACAACACACTAGCTACAATTTAATAGGGATCCTGAAGGATCTTTAATTTAGTAATTTTTAAGTAGAACAAGGCAATGGTAAGCTCAATGGTATGCTCGCTTGCCATGGGGTCTGAGGTTGTGGTTCGAATCATCCACTTTGCAAAAAACAAAGGTTAAGTAGCCTAGTATATTCCCTTCCCCAACACCCTCACCAAGTGGGGACTAGAACTGGGTTGACCCTTTTAAGTAGAACAAGGCAAAAAACTTTATCTATAGAAGTGGAAGGAACTCAATCATATGGTCTGCATATGTTCTCAAGCCAGCAGAGCATCTAACAATCTAACACGAATTTGTAATACTAGGAAGATTAATTACTTGATCTAGCTCTTTTGTGAAGTTATTAATCCATTTCATTTTCTGCCTTCACTTTGCCCACCCACTACATCAGAGCATGAATACAACCCTATTTCAAAACACACCAAGGCCAATAGTTGTTGCCAAGCTAATTTACAATTTTAAGAAAACTTAGAGGAAGAGAACAAGTAGATGATTACAGAAGTTTATAAACCACCTTCACATTTTGTTTCAGTGACATAATGGAATTTTGTCTCATCAGATTGGCGTTTGAGATGGTAAACTCGGACCTACACAAATTATCAAAGTAAAGGTTAAGTATAGAACAATATCACATAACAACCAATAAAGCATTCAGAAAAGAAAGAATTCTGACAAGACCACATTCATTGCCAACAGCCAATTGTGAGGAAACAGAGCAGAAGTCCAATTTTGTCACTGGTGCATTAAAGCCAGCAACATTTATACCCTGCACCTGCAGAAAGGCGACTTGTGAGTACAATCAGAAATTGACCCTATTTGACTTGAGTAGCAACAAAAGGACAATATTGATAACTTCTCTTTTTACAAGATAAATATTATGCAGTTCTTACCTCTCCCTCTATGTAACATATATATGTTAACATTGAATGTGTGGCATCACAAATCCAGACGGATCCATCAGAATAGCCAGCTAAATAAACTCTCTCAATCCCAGTATTTTTAGCCCCAGACAACTGGCCAGGAACACCCCCAGTGATGGGCCATTTAGAACGAGGAGCTGAATCAGGTGTTGAGACAGCTTTCGTAATTGCAGCTACCTAAGATGAAGCATAATTGTAGAATAAATGAACAAAAAATTAGAGGTCAGGTAATCAAATACTAGAACATAGAACCAAAATACCTCTGACAGAAGTTTTGAAGAATTTAACCCAGTCGACAAACTTATTAGCTTTGCAACAGTCATAGAGGGGTCAACTGTTGGTATTACAACTGGAAATTCCAGAGCAGATACAGATGATGCTGCCTTCTGCTGAGATATTATAGCAGAGAGACTATCGTTATCATAAAAATGCAGTTGTCCAGGATTTGTCAGAAGAAAAAGATCATCTTTACTATTAAGCCCCATTCCTCCAGGATTTGGAAGTAAAATCATGTCTGCAAATGAGCCATTAAGCGAAAGATCTGCACGGCCAACACAATTTACAGTCTCCATCCCAGATGACCATTCGAGACTCAAAACCTGCAGTGGAAAGATGCTTCAGAATTCAGACACTGCGACAAACAATGTGAAATGAAGTTGGAGTATCCCCACTCAAAGGCCATAACAAGGGACTAACAATCCCCACAACAGAGTCAATTCATCAATGAACGATAGAATTCGATAATCTCATTCATTTACAATTACAAAAAGTCAAAAAGTAGGGTTCCAGGGTAATGCACATCTCTAGAAGACTCGAACAACCTTAATTCAACAAAGACGTGTAGACTGAACTCAAGTCAAGAAAGAGAGTTTCAACGTAAGAAGTAAATATAAATTGTATTAATAACATTATATCCAAAGACCAAAGCAACCAAACTCTGATCCCTGAAACATAAACAAACCAGTCCATGCAGAAGCAAGTGGTGCAAGCATTTCAATTTAAGTCATATCTAATATTTATTATCAATAGAAGCCATCAAGTTAATCTGAAAGAGTGATTAACAGTTAGAAACAAACAACTCACGGTTAAAACTTCTTCAGATCCAATTTCATCACCACCGTAGACAAAAAGCTGTCCAGCACAATCACTATGAGACTTATGGCTGCTAGACCATTTCAAGACAATGACAGGGAGTCGCCTTTCTGCTGATGAGAGTTGTAACTTAACAACATTTTTTGACGATAAAGTTTTTTGGCCTTTTGGAGAGGCTGCAGGTGACAAGTTCCACAAAAGGATATCTCCATCTACATATCCCACTGCAAGAATGGACCCATTGGAAGATGCCCAGCAGATAGCACTTATCTCTTTATCTCCCATTTCTTCAGCAGCATCATCTGGAAGTTTGGTGTCAGTATCAGTAGAAGCATTACTGCCTTCATCCTTCAGTTGGAGATCTTTGCCACCACCAACAAACAGGATTCGAGCTTCTGAAATATCCCAAAGAATAAGCAGCCCATCCTCAAATGCAATTAACAATCTGCAAAAATGAAAATGTCAAAAATAAAATATAAAACTCAAGAATTGTTAATCATTGAATTGAACAAGACGAATGCTTTCGTGCCTCTCAACGTTCGCAAATCAGATAAACGAATCTGATATGTCGATGCGAAAAATATGTTAAGGTAGAAGTTCCAGCAGAGTCATACCTTCAACTTAAAATATAAAAATCTAAATTGCAGTATTTATAAGTTATAAAAAAAAAGGGTCAACCCAGTTCTAGTACGCACTTGGTGAGGGTGCTGGGGAAGGGAATATAAAGTACAATTTCTAGTATTTATGTCATAAACAGTACAATTTCTCTTAATAATTTATTATTCACAAGCCACATAAACAGTTTGGCTATCATTGGGTTTCATGCCTCTATTGTTGTTATTGTTGTCGTTTCTATCTCTTTTCTACGCCTAATTAACCATTTGAATGAATTTTGAATTTCTCACCAAAAGGTAGGTTTTGTTCAAATCAATATATTCTTTGGTCAAAAAATTTGTATCAAGTTATAAAATATTGCATACAATATACACGGAAAAATCTTGTTCATTACAACATCTCAAGTTGCCATTTCATATTTTACATTGCTAAAAGAAAAAGTTCTTACAATAGCATTTCAAGCGCATTCCTTTTATGTTAAATCGCTTCCAAACAACAGGCATATATTCTTCAAGTCTTGACTATTTTTTTTTTTTTAAAAAATCAAAAGTCAGATTTTGTCCGACTGTGTGACATGATTCCATAAACAAATTACAGAATTGAAATGTTTTTACCCTCTCTTTACCAGCAACCCCAAGATTTGGCTAGTAATATGACAAAAAACACATACTGCTACTCAATACTATAATGCTGCTTTACAAGAGGACAATATGGGCATGATAATAATATGTGGTTGCCTTTTGTTTTTGGCTGGAGGCTCTACAAATTTATTTTAAAAACCTAAGAGAGAATTCAAAACATTTATAGCATGACTTAGGTAAACACAACTGAATCGTCATTTAGCAAATAGAACAAAAATTTCAACTTTTGTGCTATTAAAAGCAGAAAAGTTATGCATAAAAGCTAGCAAAAATTACATGCATCTTGCCTGTTCCCATTAGAAGAAGGTTGGGAAAGAACTCCAACAATAGGCTGGTCATTGGGATATGATGACCCCATAGTCTCTGACAAAAGGAAAAAAGGTGTCAGTGAGAAACTTTAAAAAGGAAACAAAGATTGTTTCAATCACATGGTCAATAATGGAGATCAAGTTCATCCAATATAAGACAAGACATTAGGAAACAACATTATTATTGAGATTGATATATCATAAGTTAGAAGGCACAATTTTTTTTCCTGAGCACAAAGCATTATAAAATATAATTTTGTAACCAGAACTAGTTATACTTTTAAGGATAGAAATTCCCAAGGAATTTGAGCAAGGATTATAGCCCTCTATGCATGTCATTCAAATGATTTTACTAAGTAGGACTTATTAACAACTGAGTAGTTGCATTAGCCACATCTTAACAAATAATACGGTCAAGGTATCATGCGGTGCTTTAAGTGATGATTGTGTTAATTGAAATACCATGTAAACATCTACAAGGGACTATTTAATAGAGCTTAGTGACATCAGACTATATTTGTTTTCACCAAACACATTTATTTCAATTATATGGAAGGATCTAAACATGAAAAAAGTCCAAAAAGAACATAGTATCATATTTCCCAGTACAAAAGAAGTATTTAAGACCTATTCAATTCATTCCTAGAGACTAATATAATTTCCATATCAGTATGAATAAGATGGTGTCACTAAGTAGTCAGTTATAGGAAAACTATTTAGTCTACGTTCAAGTTGATTTATGTCCACATTTTAATTATTAAAAAAGGTCCAGTTCATTCTCAAATGCATGCATAAAAGAAGTATCCATCCATAAGCATCAAAAAAGAAAATGAAGTATTTGACTCAAATTTAGGATCAGATTTTTCAGTTCAATAAAAACTTAGGATCATATTTGACACAATTGAGATTAAGGATCAGATGACTCCCTAGAAGCCTATAACAATTAAATTCAATCTGTGTTTACTAATATCATCAATTTCCTAGTTTAACTCCAACTTGAATCAACTGATAAGTTTAGAAGATGAAAAAAAACCGACAGTTGCATCAACCGAGGAGAGCAATACAATAAGTGATACAAGTTGCTGAGATACTGTGAGGCCACAAAGAAGTTAAGAAGCAACAATTGGGAAATGCAAAATCACATGAAAGTGTGCTGGTTCAAAAACAAACTATTTTAACGCAAAAGAGAAAATGAAAAGTATTTTTCAGAGTTCACGATAAAAAATTTCAAAGAAACACTGTCACATTGATTGAAGAACTTTCAGAAATGCAACGTATATGTTGGTTATCAATCATCAAAAGGAGGGACAACAACAAATTACCCCTAAGAGATTTTGCAGACACATGATAGGGTGACCTTGAGATTTCTCCTTCTTCAGCTTCAAACTTTATCACAGAGACCAAACCATGCTCATCACCAACATAACTGGACATTGTAATGCAGTATTCATGACATAAATCAAGGGCCATGTAAAGAGGGAAAGTATGCCATGTTTATTTTCTTATATCAACAACATACATAAACTGTGAGCCACTGATAACGGAGAAAGCAGTGATATTGGACTCCCACTGTAAAGAACAGACAAGGCTCCTGCTCTCAAGACTCCAAATCTGCCAGAATTGAAGGCAACTAATTAGATATGCTTCATAAGTTATTTTGCCAAATCACCGTTCAGAAGGTATGGGGAGTGCACATTTAGCTAAATAAAAGGAAAGATAAATCTATTAAGAGATAATATAGCAAGCACCTCACTCTAAGAGTTCTTCATAGACAAAAACTTCTATTTCTCAATGACTAGCTACAGAGACTGCTAGCCAATTTATAGTCAGAAATACGATGAAATATTTAAATAAAGTCTGAAAACATTCCTTAAAAAATCATAAACAGATTGCAACACTAGGGAAAAAACAAATATGACGGTTTTGGACAGACTCTAAATTTGACTGTTATATTTGTACAGAATTTAGCAAACACTAGTATGAATCATGAGAAAGGAAATCAAAGTGAATCACCTCACCATCACATCAATTATTAAGCATAGCCAGACGTGCCATTTCAAAGTTCATTATTATTCTTAGTAAATAAAAAAAGCAATCATCCAATAAAGATATAACAAACATATATCTTAGGTAGTAGGCTCCAGAGAAAGCACAATAATATATCATGGGATGGATAGAGAATAGAAGAGGAAGTGAATGCTACAGTTTCCAAAATACGTATTGCTGAACTGAACTCTTTCCACAAGGTTGTACTAACATGAAGAGAAACTGAATTATGGGCAAAGAAACTTAACCTGGATATCATTATCATTGGATACGCTGACTAAAAAGCCCAAGTTTTGTAGAAACTGCAGGTGCCAAATAAAATCCAAGCATCAATCAGCTGGTAATGTAGGAGGCATCATCAAAAGATTAGATAAATAACTGTGATAGAATACATCATTATGCATTACTTTAAAATTCCCATCACAATACCCACAACAACACATGACCATTTTTCTTTTTTTTGCCAAATCAAGCTAGTAGGAGATTTCTTGTTAAGGTAAAGAGCGCCTAAGGATGAAACTTAAAGTCAACAGTAGAGAAAAATCAGGAGCATGACACCCAACAATTCCTAAAGAATTATTGACTTTCTCTAATTTGCAGTATACTGAGGAAACAAAACGGAAACCTAATATAAGGAGAGTGAATGAAGGGAGCAATAAATGCAATGTCTTATTTAGAACAGGTACTTGGAGGCAGACCTTTCAAATTTTGTTGAAAGAAAAAACAATGAAAAGAGAAGGCAGTTTACTTGATCTTGGGATTTTAAGAACAAGCAACGAATTCCACTGATGTATGATAGTATTATTGTTATAGTACATTAAATCCTGATTTTTCCAAAAGGCAACCATATAAGCAACTATGAACCAGTAAAGTTTACTCCCTCAAAGGGCTAGAAGGCACCATCAAAAACATGAATTTACCAAATGTTATCAAGTTATGGCTGCTCAAATCAAACTACAAATTTGGCCACATGAATTCAGCCATATCAATTTCAGATACCTACCTCCAAGTGTTTGCAAGGTACTCGCTTAGGAGATACAAGAAATCCTTCAATATTGTCTCCTCCAATTACCTTAAGCCTTCCATCCCTGCCATTCAGCAAAGCAAAATAAATGCCCAAAGTTGCACCAAGCCCTCAAATTGCTGCTTTGCAATTATGCAATAATAACTCATAATACATGTCTAACGTTACAGAAAATCAGCAAATGCCTCCACTCACTCACTTAAGCACGATACTAAACTGAATTTTTATCCAAACCTATCATGAAATAAATGTTTCCATATAATCACCAAATGACCATTTCTTTTATCTTTAGGGCCAGAAACCAAATTTCACATGATAATTTCCTGACTCAAACCATATGAACATCAATAGATGCTTGTACGTCAGGCATGAAACAGGGGGAAAAAAAAATAAAAGCACTAGAACCCCAGCTTTAACCCTAGAAATATATCCATGATGACAACAACAAGAAGTTTTATCCCACTACGTGAGATCGACTACATCGATGTACAATGTCATATCATTGTAGTCTATCAACAACCCCCACAAATATAAAAGAAAAAAAAAACATACTCCCTCCATTCCTAAATATAATTTCACTTTTAGATTTCAATTTGTTCCTAAATATAAACAACTATCTAATTTTTCTCAACTTTTTTCCAAATAAACCCTAATAATGTTCATATATAAAAAAAGAGTGGGAGAGTGAGAATAAAGGTATATGGTTAGGTAGATTAGTAATATCATGTGCTAATAACTAACTTAACTAGCATCCTTAATCTAATCAAATTAGGGAAAGTGATCTTATATTTAGGAACAGAGCGAGTATTCAATAATCTTTGGGGACTCAACATTCATGATGGGCAATTCACCACTTACTTATAACAATAATTTCTTAACTTTTCTAAGAGTAAAACATCCATAAATACCTTCATTTTCCACTTCCAATATCTAAAAGCAAGGAACTTTATCATGCATATTAACAATTTCCCCAAAAAAACGAAACAAAACAAAGAAAACTTACAGTGTAGCAATAGCCAAAAGTCGCTGAACAGGATCAAAAGCCAAAAGCGAAGCCGTGGGTGGAATTCCATAATGAATAACAATTGTGGGGTCCACATCACTAGCCTTTAAACCCCCATTTTGCAAGTCATTCTAAAAAATCCAAAAAACAAAAATGTACACATAATCAATCACAATCTTGAGCTTAAAACAATCAAAATATGTTCCACATAAAAATCAAACCCTAGCTGGAAAAGAAGATTATATATATATATGTGTACATACATGAGAGTGGTGGATGGCTTTTTGTAAGAGACGTTTGGCAAACATGAGGATGATGATGGATTTGAGATTGGTTTGATGATTTGAGTGTGATAATTGAAATTGAAATTGAAATTGCAATGATTGTTTTGTTGATGAAAATGGAAACTTTTTTGGTTTTTGGATTGTGGGAGAAAAGAGAGTGAATGATGAATATGATGATGGATGGGATTTTGGTGTTTGAAAGTTAAGAATCGCCAAAGTTGGAATTTTGTGTATACGGCTGGCTGGCCAAATGGCCAATACTTTGTTTGTTTTTGATGTTTTGATGTTTTTCAGTTTGTGGATCTCAATCCGACCGCACGGTTGGACCGATTTGACTATCTACCGCTTCACATTTCAGATCAATGGTTATCCAGTCCAACCATTGGTTTGAGCGGTTCGCCCATGTTGAACCATGACCCAAAGCCTTTTCCGGTTTGTCTGCTGGTCCGGCTTTTACAACATTACTCTGACCAATCACAAGTAGACACGTATGCTCTGACGTGGAATTTTTAATTTGATGTGGCATACTAAAATGAGGAACTGATGGATAAAAAAAATTGAATTTCATGTTTTCAATGTTTTTTTTGTTTTACAATGTAAATGAAACTGTTTTCCAAAGTTAGTTGATATCAGACCATATGTGTCTACTTGTGATTGGTTAGACCACAAGTGACGTGGTGCACCGGGTTCACACAAGAATTTCTCATTTAATATAGTAATATCATGTGTTAGTAACCAGTTAAACTTGTATTCTTAATCTAATTAAATTAGGAAAGTGATGTTATATTTAGGAAGAGAAAGAATGCTAACATCACTTTCCTAATTTAATTAGATTAAGAATACAAGTTTAATTAGTTACTAACACATCATAAATCTATGCTAACCATATAGTTTTATTCTCATTCACTCTTGTTTGTTCATTATATATAAAAGTATTATTATACTCCCTCCGGTCCTAATTATAAGTCGCCTTTGACTTTTTTGGAAAATCCTAAATAAGTAAAATAAGTCAATCATAAATTGATTTTACTAATTTTTTCTCTTAAACTAGTTTGTTTAACCTATAAATTAATGACTAATATAAAAATTTATCAAATATGTCATAATTTAATAACATATTTGGTAACATTAACATCTCCAAAAAAAGTCAAAGGCGACTTATAATTAGGACCGGAGGGAGTAGTTATTTGGAAAAAAATTAAGAAAATTAAAAAGTTACTTATATTTAGAATGAAATCTGAAATTGATCTTATATTTATATTTAAGAACAGGAGTAGTGAAATAGAAATACATTATGAATAGGGAAAAAAACCAATAAAGACTATATGCTTAAATTTTACATTGGACAATCTGAAATCTAGATTACACAAAGGAAGACTCATGACATTATCCCAAATTCTTCAAGAATATTGAAAGCAAATGATTGACATACTCCTGGGCCAAATTCAACATCTTTCTTGTTTTTGTACAATTTTTCATTGTCACGAAAATCATATGTGTATATTACGAATCCTCCCTTTCTGATAAAATTCAAAATATATGTTATGTGAAAAATAATTTTATTGATACAAAATACAAAAAAAAATATTTATTGAGTGTGGTTTAAAAAATGTTGTATGTGGCTGATAAAAAAATGTTGAATATAATTTAGTGAAGTTAAAAAGAAAAAGAAATTGGGGCCATATTTTAATTTTTACTAATTTAGTAAGTCAACTTTGACGAGGTTTAATCAACGTTTGGCAAATTCGTAGCCTTGGAGACAATATAAGCTAGATTTGGACCAATTCTTTGTTGTATACGCACAAAAATGGCAATAAATTATTTTGTTATATGTCATTTTATCTAAAGTTTATGAAAAAAGGGATAAGATGGGATGACTATTTCAAAGTCGCTGAGTCAATTTGTCCCATATCAGCACATTTAACAGATTGTGCAAGCACAATTTAGTGAAAGTACTTGGTACCTCTGCTACTGACCTATACTTAGTTTCAATTTAGTACTTTAAATATATAACAAAGAAATCTTGCGTAAGTAAATTTGTATATTCATTAAGAATAAGTTAGTCAAAAAAAAAATACACGAGTTAAAAATTCTCATGTTAAATTATCAAAAAAATTTCTCATGTTTAATTTGATTACGAAATCTATATATAAACTTAAACATATAATTTATTTATCAAATTGTGAACCACGCAATTTAATTTCAGCAGAACTAGATGTATTTTAATTTAGCAGTAGAGGTCAATCTAATCAAATCATCTTTACAACTTAAGTTATCTCTCATGATATTAAATAATCACCCTATTATTTAAATAGAAAAATCGCAAAAAATAAATTATTTAAAAATTCAGTTGACTACAAGAACTTAAATTCAACTACAATACGAAAACATATAGGTTCCTTCTTATTGGTAAAATTTTTAAATAGATGTTTTTCACGGATCTTCATCTTCCCTTAAAAAGTGTGGTTAATATTTTTCACTAAATACTAGTAAGATTTGTTTTGTGCATGAAATATAAAAGACTAAAGTATACTTTTGGTCCCTTATGTTTGCATCAAGTTTTAATTTAGTCCTTTATGTTTGTAAAGTACACTTTTAGTCCTTTTTTGTTTACACCGTTAGTTTAACTTAACGGAAAATGCTAACTTAACAATTTTAAATGGTTATTAAATACTGGAAAAATGTTCAGATTAAAGTATTTGAGTGTAAATATTCTTATATTTTCAAAATTTATCATTTTTTGTCCAATTTCATTATAAAAGAATCATTTAAAATTGTTAAATTAGCATTTTCCGTTAAGTTAAACTAACGGTGTTTGCAAAAAAGGACTAAAAGTGTACTTTCCAAACATAAAGGACTAAATTGAAACTTGATGTAAACATAAGGGACCAAATGTATACTTTAGCCAATATAAAAATATAATAAATGTTGTCTTGTAAATAGAGTATATTTTGTACCTCAAGTGAAAAATTTCTTTTTTTTTTATTAGAATCAAGTGAAAAATTTCTATAGAATAATAATAAGGATATAATGAAATTCTCATTTTTTTACGCATGTTCTAATTATCTATTGGTTCTCAAAAATAGAAGCTCTGGTTGATCACAGGCAACATGAAATCCGCACCTCAACCAAGAGAACATACAAGGATGATATCAATATGACTCACCTATGCCAAATTCTGATATGATTGATAATAAATTAATTGATTTAAGCATTAGTAACCACAAAATCCTATTTACAAGCTCTAGGATGATCCAGAGCAGAGTTAATATATTTGGAAGGTCATTTCTTAAAATAAATTGAATATATCACAAAAGACCACACAAACGAGGCCTTGAACAAAACTGTCTTCCATTTGCTTTGAGAATGGCCATAACTCCTGCTGTGACTCCAGCAAACAATATAGAAGATAGATAATGCTGCATATTTCGGCCAGCTACAAAAGAACAAAAATATTAGTTTCGTTACATGGTAACATTAAAGAATATAATAAAGTAAACAAAAAGGAGTTTATTACAAATACTACTTTGTGGTTTGGAGTGTATCACCAAGCTTTGCATAGTTTGTAGTTTAGTTACCATTCAACTGTTTTCTGACCCTTGTCAGCGAAGTCCAAAGAAAAGGATATACTCCATTTAGCACTAATTATAACACGACTTTGACTTTTTTGGAGAAATTAAGGATGCAAGGTCAATCATTTTAAAATGTCTATTATCCTTTTTCCTCAAAATTAACTTGTGACATATGTTAAATTGCTCCCTTCTATCTTCTATGATTACATATTACATTCACTGAATTTTCTCCTCAGCAACAGATGAAAATACCATAGGGTGGTTCAACAAAACCAAAATAACCAAAAAAGGGCTAAATAACACACTTTAAATTGCATGGAACAACTGGATTTGAACAAAGAGTGGAGTAAATGTAATTTTCCCAAAATAAAAAGTGAACGATTCATCTAGGATAGTTTGCTATGTTGAGGGAAAGAAAACAAAGAACTGCATACCTTGTTGAACTGTGATGGTTGTTACGGTCAAGCCTCCTAGTAATAAAGCTGATGCCACAGGGAGATACTGCGAGTTTTTAGTTGGGCACAGAACATGTCAATATCAATGAAAACTTGCTCTACAAGTAATCTTAAAAGAGCTTGCTACTACGTTTTCTGATTTTATGACAAGTGAAGTTTTCTTCAATTAATCAACATGATAGTTGAAAATAAAGAGAAAGAGGTCAACATGCTATAGGTATTAGAAGTCTAGTCAACTTAGAAATTATTGTTTCAGTTAGTTGAATTCAGAAATATCATGCTTGCTTCCAATATCTGTAAAGCAAAAAATTTATGCCAGATGCACAATGCATCAATTGTCTTGATTTCATCAAAATAGAACTGATTCCTCGGCCAAGTTAGAATCTCTTTTACAATATTCTACTAGGGACATTCTTACATTACAACGTTGCCTCCAGAGAATCCCCAGATCTATTACATAAATTACTCAATAGTATATCGTTTATCATTACTTGTCAATTTCAGGATAATGGTGCTTTAGGTGCATGATTACCTTGCCTTAATGACAGGCTTATTGACCATCATTTTTTGCTTATGACGGTTGATAAATATACTATAAAGGCAAGGTACAAAGTATATGATGCACCAATATAGCCCATGGTGTTACTTACAGAGATGGTCTCAAAGCCATTCAGCTGGAAGGGAGAAGGATTGTTTCTACTGACAGTATAGTGTCCACTTATCAGATCCAGAGCATCCTGCAGAAGAAGAGAAACTTAGTGGGGTCCAGTGGTCTTCAATTACCTATGCTAAATAATTGAAGTTGTCAATAAACTTGCCTGCCGAATGCCATCATGAAAATTATTTTGGTAATATCTTGATAGTGCACTCACTCCATCTTTGATCATTCCACCCATTGTTTGTTTTCCATACCTGCACCAGTATCTCAAAATGTATGATAAAAGAACACTTGGACTTGGGATTGCAACCCAATATAATTTATTTTTACCTAACCAAGTCCCCTTTGAGGGCATGAGTTCCAGCATACTCGAGGCTAATCTCATCACCTTGCTCAGCCCACACTACACAAGAAATTTTAGTTCAAATAAAAAGGCAATAATTTACCCAGGACAAAAATTAAAGGAATGGCCCAGAAATTTCATACATGTTCTGTATTTTACATATTCTTCTCCAAACATAGAAATGCAATCGGAGGACGAAAAAATACCCATCCTTTGCAACTGTTGATTTAGTGACTTCTGGCCCAAATAACACTGCAAATACATATAAGATAGTTGAAAAGTGTAAATGCCTATCAGGTAGAAGGAAGAGAAATTTTTGGGGTAAACTATGGGGAAGTGGATGATTCAATGGCTACGACTCATTATGCACATATGAGGCAAATGCTAAATTCTTAGAATTATAAAGAAAACATTTCACAAGTAAACAAAAAACACCAATAATACTTGTACCTAAAAATTTTTCCATAAGGACAGAATAAGAACAGAATTAAGCCTAGCAATTAACTGATCATTTATCTGCAAACCTGGGTAACATTTGTTCGGTCGAGGCAATCAATGCAGTTAGATCTTATAATTCCTCTTTGCTCCTCTAGGACATTCCCATTTTCATCTATCAAGAAATATCTGCTCATCACATATGGTAAAGTTTAAAGTCTGAATTATCTCAAGATAGTGGCAATCAATAATACTTGATGAGTTTCACATTACCTTTGCTTTTCAAAATCCTCCGAGATTTGATCATAGAGAACATCTAGATTTGCATAGTTTGCACTGCCACAGTGATGATGGAAATCAAAAGACACATATCTGCCACAATCCATTAGCCACAAAAATCAAAAGATAAATAAAAATGTAGAGATACAGATCACATCAAGCATACAGATATACAGCTTTTTTTTACCACTGAAGCTAAAGAAAGTTTAACTGATCAAGAGAAAAATAAAATAAATCTCAACTACTACCTCACACTTTGCAGATTTTGCATTTCAGCAGCGTATGCTGCACTCAATTGACCTTCATCGCCAAGCTACATCAGCAATACAAACAAGAATTTGCTCAGAAAAATGCATTCAAACCAAGCAACAAGAACAAAAATTTTAGGATCTAAGAACATTTTCACTCAATCATTGGCCATTACAACCCTACTTACATGCATTGACAAGATCTAAAGATTACCATATTTACCAAATGCTCAACAAAAGATATTTATGACAGACTAATGGTTGACCTAATTCTAATCCCTACTTAGTGAGGGTGCTGGGAAAAGGGAATACACTAGGCATCTTCACCGCTGCTTTCTGCAGAGATGTTGCTTTGAACCCACGACCTCAGACCTCACGACAAGCGAGCTTACCATTGAGTCAAGTCGGCTCTTTTATGAAAGACTAATGACTTAGTGTAAAATAAAAGAGGATACAAACCATACTTTATCAGTCAGATCAAGTGCTACAATATCTCCATATCTCTGAAATAGATCACAGAAATGGTGCCGTACAACATTTGGCTGTAGCAGGAGAAATGAAAAATGAGTGCATAAGTTTCTCCACATGGTTAAAACATCAAAGTACAATATATTACTGAAATAAAAATGAGCACCGTTTGTTGATGTTTAATTATCCTAAGGTGTGGTTTATAGCTCAGATCTACAATCTGCTCCCAAAGAAGAGGAATTGAACCTCGAACCTGCAAAACAATAATATGGATTAATAAAAAGTGCACGGGTAGAAACGAAGAAATTGCTATTTATGAATAAAAGGTGCCGTACAGCAATATATGCATGCACATTAAAGTGAAAAAATGACTAGCTTAGAGCCAACGACTGTAAGGCAATTATTAGATAGATCAATAGTACACAACACCCAATTAATGTTAACAAATTTTAGAAAAAGAAAACCAAAAGATTCTGTATGTTCCCTAACATAACAAAATTTTGTATTCATTCCTTTGGTTAACACTGGTTTTAAGCTATCCTATGACACTTCAAACTTCATCAATGTTTTGTCCTCTCCCTCACTCTATCAGAGAAGCTACAACAAGTTCAACAGAACATTTCACCTACCAGAGATCCAGTGCCTTATAGGCAATAGCCCATCAAATGGGAGGTAAAACTATTTTGAAGTCATAATCAATTTATAAATGCATGTTGATACATCATTGCCGAGTAATGATACCTGTAATAATGAGGACATTAATCCTCCACTCTGAAGCAACTGTTCAGTTTCAATGAAATTGGCAGTGTCACCTTCAAGGTTAGCTCCTCTTCTCCACATTCGGGTTCCTATGTCACCAAATTAGCAGATTAAAATAAATTATCAGGTTTTTTTAATTATGTTAATACTGATTATTATAAGGAGCTATCTCTAGAAATTGTACCTAGACGCCGAGTACACCTCCGTGAAACTAATGTTATTCTAGCGGATGAGTCCTTTAGCTTCAGCTCTGCTGTTTGGAAGCTTAAACCTCAGTTAAGGGAAACAAATAGAGTATCTCAATGTGAAAGTTATTTCATTTTCACTATAAGCCTGCATTAACATCATCTACACAACTTATGGACAAGGGGATGGGGTTGGGACATATAAAAACTTTTAAACATAAGGATATTTCCTTGAACAATGGGAGTAACGAATCTGTCAAGCTGCCATCAAGAAGATAAATGTTAAAACCAATAAACCTCAAGATCATACTTAAAGTGATAGGAAGAAATCCATGAAGACTTGGGAGACTGATCCTTTTATTACAGAAAATCAAAGATTTTACAGTAATAAACAGGGAGTGATAACAAATTGTCTAACCTTATGCTCAATAAGTTCCTCCAAAAGATGTTTATTCCAGACATACCGAGGGTCAGCCTGGTAAAAAATGAAAAAAGAGAAGCTTTTAAGAAGCTTTTATTGAAAGGGATAATCCAAAAGTAAAATATAAGGATATAAACTACACTTTACGATGGAACTCTAGTTGGTCACAACTAAAGCTTAGATCACAGTATGTGCTTAAACTAACATAAGTGTAAGTTGTCATAAAACCACTTGATCACAGCATGTGCTTAAAATTAACATAACAAAGTTCAATTACATGTGATAAAAAAGTCACAGCTGGCATGAAGAAGTAGATTTCTGCTTCATTAATTCATGCTTTTAAAAATTCCAATTCCAGAAGATAAGGTGAGCCCTGCACTATGTGCCAACTAACCTGCTTCCAAATTGGTTTACTCATCCAACCTTCTACTAACTTGCATCTACGCTGTAAACTGATGAAAATGATAAATCACATATCAGGAACACCGAATATCCAATCAAAATATCAGTCGGGTTACAATACAATGATAACATTGAGACTTTGTGAAGTCTGTGAGTCTTACTTCAATGTAATATCTGTATCATATGAATAATACAATCCTGGTGTTGACTCTACTATATTCAAAAGAGTCCTGAAGTAAGCCTCATCTTTTTTCTGCAGTAAGATAGAACACAGAAAAGAATTAGACTGCAACTGTTATGTGCCATTTTAGTGATGCCTGAATAGCTGCCGACTAGATGAAATTAAACCTTACTTCTTGAGCAGTTGAAAATCTCAAAGCTTCGTTGCAATCCAGAAGTCTCATAGACATCAACCGATATACTGGAAAACCAAGAAAGCTCCCAACTTCTTTCCGAGAAGTTATAACAAGGACATAAGTTCCTATACAAGGAAAGCACACCATTCAGTACTGATGAGTACAAGGAAGCCATAATTCTAGAAAAGGTGGGTTACCTTTGGGGAAAGAATAACAAAAAATTAAGATAACAAAGTCTAGTTCATATAACGTATTTAGCTAGCTGTTAAGCTAGCCTGTGTCCTGTTCTGGAATGAAGTCAGTCAAAGCACAATGTAGAATAAGGATCAATACAAATAACTTAAGAGAAAAGTGTGTAAGCATCTACCTACAAGCAATCTTATTGTTCCCACCACACCATATATTGTAGAAGTCCTGACTGAACCTTCGAGATTTGCATCATCTGCAGATTTATAAAAATCAAACAATGAATTTAAATGGGCTTCTATTATTCTCATTCATACACACATAGAACTGTTAATACAACAACAACAACAATAACAAAGTCCATTCCCACTAGGTGGTGTTAGCTGCAAGGATTTTTCGTGCAATGCCATTATGCTCTACCAATAACTAAATCTTCGAATAAATTGTTAACAATAAGGTGTCACTCTACAAGTTGAACCAAAAGGACCTCTTCTTTGAATTTCTACCACTAAGTTAAACAGGCAAGACTATAAAAAGCCTACATATACCTCGTACTTCCTCCAGTCCTAAATATAAGACCTAATTAACTTTTTTGGAAAATCCTAAAAAACCAAAATAAGTCAATTATAAATTGATTTACCTAATTTTTCCTTAAACTAATTTATTTGACCTATAAACTAATGGATGATCTAACAATATGACAAGCATGTCATAATTTACCAACTTATTTTGCAACTTTAATCTCTCTGACATGAGGGAGTAATATATAAAAGGGAAAAGTTTACAAATGATCACATTTTGGTTCCAAAATAAAGACCAACTAACATCCTCCTCCATGGGAAAACATCATAAGACTTTTAACACCCAGGAACAAAGCATGTCTCAGCTAAACAATAAGAAAACCCATGACACATTTCCAGAAAAAAAAAAGGGAAAAAACTAAAACACAAGCTCAAACAAAAACCCATTTGTAAAAGAAATGAAATTTCAAACACCATCATTCATTTCAAGAAGATACAAAATATGGGCAAAAGAAAAAAAGCATATTATATCATTTACCATGGATCAAACTAATGGCACTATCATGGCGGCTAATAGAGAATCCTGGATCTCTAGAATGAAGGGGTTTGATAACAAATTTGTCATGGAATTCAAGCAATTGTAGCTGATCATAAAGCCTGAATCTTTCATTGGAATTGGAGGGCTCTTGATCAGCCTCCATGGTTTAGAGGAGAGAGAAGAGAAAGGAGAATGATGGTGAGATGGAGATTTGACAGGAAAGCATTGAAAGAGGAAAATGAAAGATGGAATGAACAGAAAAGAAGGTTGTTGTTGTTGAGGTTGTTAATGTCAGAATGATAAGAGAGAGAAGATTTCGAGGGAAATCATGTTATGGCAAACATAAATATAAGGTTTTTTTACACAAATACTACACTACAAAAATAAATTTACCAATATGCTATAGGGAAAAAAATATTTACCCATATACTATATTTACCAGAAGTCGTTCTTGGCGTGAACGACTTCTAAAGTCGTTCTTGCCAAGAACGACTTTAGAAGTCGTTCACGCCAAGAACGACTTCCATTGCACATATCCCGATGCACATCAACTTAGAAATATTACTTCATCTAATTCTAAATATAAGACCTAGTTGACCTTTTTAATCTCGGGACTGTATGGAGTATCATTTAACCTCAAACTATCTCATTATATTTATGTAGCTTAATTAGAATTGAGCATATTAAACATATATCTTCTTTTAATTTTCTCCATTTTCGTTACTATCTTTAGAAAAATTAATGTCATATAAAACAAAAATAATGACACATAAATTTAATAAAGTGCATATTAACTTAAATTTAAAGAACACATAAATAAAAACTAATAACCAAATTTATAAAAAAATAAATTAGTGTACCCTATAAAATAGTAATTTTTACATTTAAGAACTCAAATAATTCATATGTCCTAGACTTGAGGTTTTAAGCATTCAAAAGATAGTGAAGTGAATGAAATTTTCTTAGTTTTGGAAAATGGAAATGTATACTAAAATTAAAAGAACAGAATTCAAAATGTTTTTGACCAAAATATATTGAACATAGTTAATCACAACTAATATGCAAATTAATTTCTTATTGTTCAAAAGTATATCGTGAGGGGTATTTTGACTCAAGATCACTTTCTTGAATTAATTTGCACAATAAGAAATTAATTTGCATATTCGTTGTGACTAACTATGTTCAATATATTTTGGTTATAAACATTTTGAAATTTGTTCTTTTAATTTTATTATACATTTCCATTTTCCAAAACTAAGAAAATTACATTCAGTTCACTATATTTTGAATGCTTAAAACCTCAAGTTAATATGCACTTTATTAAACTTATGTGTCATTAGTTTTGTTTTATATAACATTAATTTTTCTAAAGATAGTAATGAAAGTTGAGAAAATTAAAAGAAAATATATGTTTAATATGCTCAATTCTAATTAAGCTACATAGATATAATGAGATAGTTTGAAGTTAAATGATACTCTATACAGTCCTGAGATTAAAAAGGCAACTAGGTCTTATATTTAAAATTAGAGGAAGTAATATTTCTAAGTTGATGTGCATCGGGATATGTGCAATGAAAGTCGTTCTTGGCGTGAACGACTTCTAAAGTCGTTCTTGGCAAGAACGACTTTAGAAGTCGTTCACGCCAAGAACGACTTCTGGCAAATGTAGTATATTGGTAAATATTTTTTTTCCTATAGCATATTGGTAAATTTTTTTTTGTAGTGTAGTATTTGTGTAAAAAAACCTAAATATAACAACAACCTTAGTCAAAACAAAAACATTAGAAAATCTAATGTTACCAACTTACCATTTCTCTCTCTCTCTCTCTGTTTTTTTTTTTACCCTTTTTATTTATGTGGCAATATGATACGACTACTTTTAATTAATTTTAAAAGTGAGAGAGAGACCATCCCACTTCCTGCCACCTGTCCAATTCTCTCCCCACTTTCTTTCTTGCGGTTTTTATCTGTTTCTCATCAGTGCTTCCTTCTTTTCTTTTTTAAACTGCCCTTCGTTCTAAATATCGAAGCCATTATGATTATCATGTCCGATTCAATACAACTCAAGCAAAAAGGGTCGCCAATCAAGAAAGAAAAGTTTTCCCTCTGATGAATCAGTCGTCCGTTTTCAGGCATCCTTCAGTTTTCCTCTGATTGCAAAAGGGGAAGAATTAGACCATGGTAATATTCTTTCCTCATCTGCATTATTTTCTTATTCTATTCATTTTTTAAATTGATTTACTATAATTTCCAATTTCTGTTAGTGTATTCCCATTTCCCAATTAGTGTGATTAAATTTTTATCCCACCTACATGAATTTTATTTTTTTAAATTTCAGTAATGGTTAAATCCATTTAACCGATTTGCACTATCCCATTCCTGATTTCTCAAGCACGTACCTACACTTTCTACAAAACTTCTTTATGATGATTGATGCACTCATAATTATTTCAACTTTCTTTAGTTTTTTATTATGATTATTTGAAATTGTTTATGAATGAATGTTTAGTGTAACTGAAACTGGCGTTTAATCTTGAATGCGTTATGTTATGGGTTGTTCTTTAAAACTATTGCTTTGTTTTGGCTTCATCATTTTCAGTTTAAAGTTTAACACTTTATTGTGCTTTTGGGTTTTGGGCTGGTGTGGACAATTTTTACAATCTGAAGCCAAGTTATTGGAATTGATGAATGAATTATTTATTGGGGTAGGGTTTGTAGTTATATAGCTACATTAACTCTTTTGTTTTTTATTTTTCCTGCCAATTTATGCTGAATATCAGGTTTTACTGATGCAAATGAGGGTTGCTGTTCAACTATGCTAATTGATGGAGATGGCACATTCAATGTTACTGGATTTGAACATATTACAAAGGAGGTGAAATTGGGTGAATTTAGACTTTCATATGCTGTAGTTTCTAAAATGGGTTCACAAAGTAGTGATATGCTTTCTTTCTTGACACTGAAATTTCATTGCTTCTTCTGTGCATTAGTTTAATCCTTATTATGCTTAATCTTTGCTCATAAGGACCTGTAGAAATTATGATTATAAGTTACTTTGATTTTACAATTCATGCGGAATGCTGTCATTTTATGGGACTTAGGTAGATAAATATTAAGTCGAATTTGAGTGAAGCATATTAGTAGCAACTTAGTCCAGTTTACATCTGATTTAGAATTATCACTTTGAACACCTTTTTTTTATCAGAATTTTACCATCTCCTCAATGCTTCTTTTTAATTGGAAAATTGTTTTCTTTATCAAGATGCATTGTATCTAAACTATTCTTTTCAGGTATAGACTATAGTTGAGTTCAAGCCTTGCATTTGGTCTGGACAGGTAAAATGTACACAATCAAATCATTTGTTCAGAACTAAAATCAGGGATATCAATGCTTTCAAGGGAAGAAATGTTCTTGCAACTGCACCATCACATTAAATTCACTCAGTCTTATTCATTACATTTAGTCTCTTTATAGAAATGGCTATGCTATATGAATGTCTCATTGTTAATTTGAGCTCTTAAGGAGGGTTTATAGAAATTTTTTTCATCAAAGCTTGGTTAATTATAGTTGTTCCATGGTCTCAATCAGAAACTTTTTTAGGGACCACTAATGATTTATCTAACATTTTCCTTTGTTTGTTGAGATCTTTGCTATCTGAAATTCGTATATTAAATCACGATTTTCACATTTAATTGAATGTTCATGCATCTCAGATTCTGCTAATGGCCTTAGATTTGCACTATGAGGATTTCTGCAGAACAATCTGATGCTCCATCTGGAGATAAGTGTTGTTTGGGAAAGTGGAGCCATTGCATATTGTGATAGGAATGCTACTTGTGACTATGAATGCAATATCTACCTGGATTCCTTGCATGATCCAGTGTCAACCCTTTGTGGTCACCCTGAGCTTTGAGTAGAGCTATAGCTTTTACTTTTTCTCTGGATTTTGGTAGGCCTTAGCCTCACATTTATCAGCATCAGAAGAAAAGGGAAAATGTATCCTTGAATGTTAAACCTTATCAATTGTGATAAGGTTTTGATTTAGTCCAGAGAATTATATTTTGGGTTGTTTATTTGCTTGAAGATTGAGAGATTGGTAGAATATTTTTAGTGTGAAGAAATATTATCCCAAACAGTGGTGCATGTAACAGAAGATTATTTTGGGTTGTTTTAGGCTTTTTACAGATGGTCTCAGTTCAGATATGATAACTGCATTTTCAATTCAGATTTTTGTTCCTTCTGTTCTTAATGATTATACGCAATCCAAAACCTAAATAAATCTTAGGAAATGGAAGATAACATCTAATGTTGAATGTGTGTGTGTGTAGATGTGTTAGTATTTAGATGAAATTATTGATGCATGTTATGGTGTACAGATTAAACTACAAGGACTAAAACCTTCACTTTTAAACTCTAGGGACTAAAACCCAAATCACATTAAACTGTAGGGACCAAAAGTTGGTTTAACCCTTAAATGTTATCTCTTTGTAGTTCTTTTTTTTTTTCAAGTCTGCATAGTCTTTTTCCATGGGGGTGGTCTCATTCTGTAATTCATGCCCAAAAGTAAACCATTTCTAGCACTAAATGTCATTATTGGTGTTAGGGCATTGAATTTCGAAATTATTTTAGCATGGTGAACCAAGTGCAACTTTTTCTATGATTATCATAATGTATGCGTATGTTTTCATATTGTCAATGAAGAGATTTTTAAAGATAAAAAGATGAAGAGATTTTTATTGGTGTTAGAAATAGAAAGATTTCACCACAAGTACTTCTCACTCCCAAATACTCCCTCCTTTCCTAAATATAAGATCACTTTAAGAAAGAGATTATGTTCTTAAATATAAGATCACTTTTTAATTTGACTCAAGTTTTCCCCAAATTACCCAAATTCCCCAAATTGATACCCAACAGGTACAAGACTGCATATTCAGACTCTTCTGTTTATTGACAAAATCTGTTGAAGCTTTTCTAGGAAACTAACCTACTTATCCATGTGCTGCAGCTGATGAGGGTTTATGGAGCACTTATGTGGTCGCTTGGAAAGGTGCTGAATACTCCTGAAGTTATGCGAGTATATATAGGGTAGGAACAGTTAAATTTGTGAATGCATTTCACTGTCTTTGACAAGGAGCACACTTTGTCTCTTCAAATTAAGTTTAGTGACTTGTAGTTTTGTAGATGTCATATAATGAAGTGATCTCTAATGATCTCTCTTTGTAAACTTTTTCTTCAGAATGTTTTTACCTTTCATCATGCCAATTACCTTAGACATGCGTTCCTGAGCAGTTTAGATTCCTTTTGGTTCTGAGACTCTATTTGCTTATTTTGGCAGCTCCTTCAACGACAAACCTGTAAGTAATGCTGCTACTGGTCCTATTGGTAAGGATCTATTTGAAAAAGAACAAGAAGACCTTCTTTCAGATTTGAAAGATATACCAAAGAAAGCTTGCGATCGAAGGGTGAGTTTAAATTTTCCTTTGCTAATAATTTATATATTAAATCAAGGCTATATTAAATCAAGGCTTATGCTGTCCTGATTTGAGTAGAAAAAATCTACCAGGCACCATTGGTTAAATGAATTTTTTGTGTAGAACTATAATAATCTTTTAAAGATGGCTGTTGTTTTATATGTGAAAGATATTAAATGACAAACATATCCATGTTTTGATCATTTAGATAACTTTGATTTCAGATAAATGAATTTGTAAAACGAGCTCGAGCTGCAAAGATACACGCCTATATTATCGGTCATCTTAAGAAAGAGATGCCTGCTATGATAGGCAAGGCCAAAGCTCAGCAAAAGCTTATTGATAACTTGGAAGCTGAATTTGCAAAGGTATGACTCCATTGTTATATTAGCTAATGAGCCTGTCAAAATATTCCTAGATAAACAGATCAAACCATTGACAAACAAACAAGTAAACATGTTGAAAAGTATAGGCAAATATACGCATTTAGTTTGGCCCCTTAAACAAGTAACATGATGCAAAGTTTCAGTTAGGCCCCTTAACTTAAAAAGGCATGTGTTGTCATTTAACTCTGAAGTTGCAAGTAATGATGATTATTGTTCTTCCTTGTCCTTATTGATGATGTTTTCAAATCTGTGAATACATAATGGTGTGTTCGGAAACAGGTACAAAGGGAACACCATCTACCTCCTGGAGACTTTCCCAGCGTTGACCACTTCAAAGATGCTTTGAATGGATTCAACATTGACAAGTTCGAGAAGTTGAAATCAAAGATGGTACAAGCAGTTGATGACATGCTTGGCTATGAGATTCCAAACCTTTTGAAGAACTTTAGAAATCCTTATGACTAAATGTTTGAGAAGCTACTCAAGCTAATACAACAAATAAGAGAAATTGGACAGATTCTTACATTGCAGCAAACACATGTATTAATATCAGTGCATTAACAAAATTCCAGTTTATTCAATATGCACCATCTTTTCCATTTTGTTCTCTATTTTCACAGGATTTTTAAGAAATGAGAGTTTGAAAATGTGAGAAAAACCATATTGTCATCTTTTGTATAGTTTATTAAGTTATTTTATTGGATCAACTTTTGAATATTATTGTAGGTAACGAATGATCCTTCAGCAAAGAAACATGCATATAACTTTTTTCTCCCTGTGATAAATGTGATAACAATAAGGCATGTAGTAACATAGTGAGTTAAAGGTGTAAAAATACTCATATAATTGTGGTTTAGGTGCAACCATATTCATGTGATTTTTTTGGAACAAAAATAACTATAACATTTCAAAACATGAGTATAAATACCCATAAAATTTCAAAAGAGGGGCAAAAGTATTCATCAGTGATGAGTACTTTTGCTCCTGTTTTGAAATGTTGTTCATAATATGTTCATAATCAAAATTATGATTCATCAATTGGATGAAGTATAAATTTCTTGAGTCATCATTTTCCCATTAGCTGAAACTAGAGTGTTAACAATAAATTTGAGAAAAACACGGTAGTACATAATACTTTCTTGATTTCTAAATATTTGACTCGTTTAGAGAGGCAAATTTGTTGAAACACCAATGAAAGGTTAAAGTGGAAATAAAAGTAAATGACTAAGATATTTTAAATTTAGTATAATTAAATTAAATAAACATGTGTTATAATATTTATGAGGGAGTGGTAATTATTTAGTCTTATTAGTTATTATTATTAATTTATTTAAAAAAATAAAGTCTTCTGAATATGTAAACGGACAATCAAGGTAGATAAATTTCTAAAAAGATAATCAAAGTCACAGACACTAAATTAACAAATGCAGCATTTCCATTAACAACATGTATACTTAACAACTACATAATCTATAATCCATACTTAACAAATAGAGAGCACATTAACAATAGCAGCATTCTTATTAACGACAACACCCACATTCCCATTAATAACTAGAGCATTGTTAATTTAGTACATGTAACATTAATTGTCCTTTTAAAACTTTAGCGATCTTATTCTCCTTTAGCATATTTTCGGAGGATTTTATTTGTATTTTCCTTTAAATTTATTACAAATAAACGCGTGTTAAAACGGTGCGTTCAGGGAACCTCAATTAGAACTGTGTACTCTTCTTCCCTTTCGCAAAAATCGCAGTCAAGCAGAGTTGAAGAAGCTAGGAGCTGTAAGAAACAAAATATATCTGTTGCTTTCTTCTATGAATTTTTTTTCTTAAAAAAATACTTATGAATTCGGTTTTTAGTTACTTTGATTTGGGAGTTGAGTTATGTTATTCACTGAAATTTTAGGTTTTGAGTGATTTTCAGAAACAGAAGAATGCTTCCACAGAGGCTGAAGAAGACAATGACTGATAATCCAAAGAAGTTGGCTAACTTGATTGACCTTGTCAATCTTACTTCCACTGTTAGAGACTTTGTGGGTCAATCTCAAACTTCTCGTTTAGGCTGTTTTATGAGGGTTTGGTCTTACATCAAAACCAATAATCTCCAGGTCACATTTTCTTCTTTTACATTTGATGAATAGATAGGAGTACTATAGTCTTACTATTTGTTCTTTGGAGAATTGAATATTTTATATTGTAGTAAGAAAGTTGAAATTTTGAATGCTGAAGAGATGAGAGAAAATTTGATTGAGTCGGTTGATATTGAGGTTGATTTTAAAGGACCAAAATATGTTCTATGGTAATTACTTAAGTTGAGAACAATTATGTCGTATGATTCATGTAGCCGACCTCGCATAGTGGGATAAGACTTTGTTGTTGTTGTTGGTAATTGCTCAAGCTGCAGATTCTTCCACTGTTATTGATTACAAAATGATTAAAAAGTTTTTCTTTCAATAATAAGTGTGTGGTGTTAGAATGAAGCTTGGATTTTATGAAAAACACCCTGTTTTTGCTTTTAAAAGTTGAATCAAATTTGATATTGCACTTCTTCGTGTTGAAAATGACAGACAACAAATAAGAGGTGGGAGCAAGAAATATTAACAGATTGGAGTGACATTCTCCTAATGTTTGTTACTATTAAAATATTCAAGAACTGGAACACATGTTACTGATTCGATAGATTGATAGATATTGTCATGTTGATGATCATCTGTGTCACTTTCATTTCTATGACTGATATAGAAATGTTGATGAAAGATCACTCAAAATTTAGATTACTTCTGACACATTTAAATACACATGTCCAATGTTTTCCAACTTACTGGCCTTGAGTTTTTGTAAGTTATTGATGTAAAATGAGTATCATAGAATGTTGTACAGGTTGAGGTATAAGCCATCTGTTTGCTATATTTAACTTTTTTTCGTAATATCTGTCTTTAGAAGAGATGACTAAATCATAAGCTGTTGTTACTTCAATTTTTGTAGGATGCAAACAATAAGAATGTGGTGAACTGTGATGCAAAGTTGAAAAGTATTCTGTCCGGGAGATCTCAGGTCGAGTTAGCAGAACTTCCTGAACTAATCAAGCTGCATTTTCCTAAGGCACCCAAGTAAATGTATGACATCAATCACATCGCCTGTCAATTTTGAAAGCAACCTCTTGCACAAAGATGAGAATCCAAATGTGATCTTAATTTTTCAGAACATGATGAAGCATATGTTTCAGTCTAACATATATGTTGACAATTTCTTATCACCAGAATACTTCTAAGAGCTAAATGGATTGTAGAGTCGAAGGGAAATGATAACAAGGACAGAATGAATATTTCATATCTCATTTTTTTGTGTATTAGAAATCATTATTATTTCACTCAGACATACCAGACGACCAATGTGGTTTTGTCCCTTTATCAATTTTACGGTGAGGAATTGTGTGTTGAGAGTTTAGTTCTGTGTTTAGAAATGACAGAGTTTTGTGGTTTCTGCTACGATCTGATAAGTGATAAGCATTCATTCTGGCAAATGACAGTATTATTTTGGTACAAAAGACACTTATAGTTATTGATACAATTCAATGCAATGAGTTACATTTTCACGGACATTTTATAAACTTAGGCATATGGTTACTCTAATGAAGTTTAAAAAATTACACTCAAATACAATAAGTACTCATTTTTGACATATACTAATACAACAAATAATATGAACAAATAAACAATAGCCAATAATTCAGTAATTATTGAAACTGAAGTAGATAATTACTGAATAAATGGTTGGCAATAATGTAACATCCTAAAAAATTTAATATATGATCAAAGAGTGATTTGGGAAATAATAAATGGAGAAATTGGGAAATTTTGGAATTTTTAGGAAATTTTGGTGATTTTTAGAATATTTTGGAAATTTTAAGTAATAAACGTGTTGATAACTAATTAGGCGAATAAAGAATTTGAAAAATGTGGGAATGATGAAACCCAAAATATTTTGAAGATTAAGGAGATTGGAGACCGGTTTAAGTGGTTTTAGATTAAAAAGAGTACACTATGGCACGTTTGGGCTACGAATTATCATAACCCCTCCACATTTCACTCAACCAAACACGCCCCTCCCTCCTTTCACTCTTTAAAATTTCGGATTCCTCTCCTTCTTTCTCCTTATGCGTCGGCCACCCTCCCCCACCTCACCATTTTTACTCATTTTCTCCCCTCACCCACACACCTTTCGGCCACTCCTTCACCAAAAAGCTTCTTCATTTCATTTCATCTCCTTTTCTTCTCCACAAACCCGTGAAGCAAGGGTCCGATCTGTGAGTGTGTGTGTGTCGTTCGTGTTTTGCTTTTACGGCGGCGGCGAGCGTTTTTCCGGCGAAGGAATTGGTTTTTGAAGGTAAGTGATAGTTTCCTGCGTTTTTATGTGGTTTTCTTCATGTTCCCAACTTCACTTCTTATTTTCCTTTTACTTTTCTTTCATTGCTCGGTCAACCACTTAGGAGGGAGTGTTTTTCCGGCGGTCTAGGCGGCGGCCGGCGACGGTGAGAGTCTCCCTCACCTCCTCGAACTCCGTAAGTCCTACGATCATCATATGACATTGATTTTTGGTTAAAGCTACTTCTTTTTGAGTTAGGATACGGACATAAGTAAATAGTTGGAGCTTTAAGCAATAAATTGTATCATGTACAAGTGGTAAATTGAAGATTTCTTGAAGGCATTTGAGTTTTCTTGAAGTTGGTAATTATTTTGGAATTTTGGGAATATTGTTAAGCTCTTTAAAATTATGGTTTGGTTATGTGAGATATATAGAATAAATTGGTGGTTGGGAAATGCTTGCTAAGGTTTTAGGAAGGCATTGGAATTGATTGAATTGGTGTTTAGGAAGAAGTTTGTTAATTAAAGAGTTGGATAAAGAGGAAATTGGTTAGGTAAAGTTTATGTTTGGATTGTGATGGAAAATTCATGAAGTTGGGAGGCACATTTAGTTGTCATATGGATATGAATAAGGTGGTTTTGGTGGGGTTTAGATTGTTGGTTAGTGTTGCCAAGTACAATGAGAAATGGTGAGAACTTAAATATTTTAGGAATATAATCAAATGGGTAAGAGAAAAAGAAAGGTATGAGAGTAATGAGTTTCTTGAGATGTGGGCAAGTTGTTTTGAAATTATGTTAGCCTTTAAAGTGCTTTAAAGTTGGGATTTGATGATGTGAAAGGTAGTGACCAAGATTAGTGGTTAATAAATGTTTGTTGAGGTTATATTAGGATGATGAAATATTTGTCTTAGTTGGATTGCTGTTGGTAAGGAAATTTGGTAGTTAAAGTGTTGATTAAAGGAGAAATTTGGTTAGGTAAAAGTGTGTTTGAATTGTGGTGAGGTACTTGTGAGTTAGGAAGCCACTTTGAGTGCTAAATTAATATTAATGGAGTGATTTTGGTGAGTTTTACATGATTGGGGTAATTTTGGCCAAGAGTGATGTGAAATGGTAAAGTAAGACTTTAGGAGTTATAAATAAATGGTTAAAGGAATTGTGAAGGGTTAAAAGAATATAGAAAAGTATGGATGTTGGAAGTAATTTATTACTTCAACAATTGTTTGGAAGATAAAGTGTTGAAGAAAAGGGAAATTTAGTTATGTAAAAGGTATGTTTGGAGATTGATGGAAGATTTGTGAAATTGGGAGGATAGGGAGCTACTTTGAATGCCAAATGATTATAAATGAAGTGGTTTAAGTAAGTTATACATGTTTTGGTGATTTGGCAGTAGTTAGGGAAACCGTTAAAATTACTGCTTTTGTAGTCAAAGTAAATGGATGTTATTATGGAGTGTAAAGAAAGTGTGTGAGACTAAGAGACCTCCTTGGTGTCAAATTAGTATTAATGAGGTTAGTTTGGTATGTTTTGGAAGTGTGACATGATTTTTGATAGGAATGCCAAAGAAACATCATAAATGGAACAATTTTTAGGGATTTACAATGATGAGTAAAGTGGAAATGATACATAACATCTACTTAAAGTATTTAACATTCTTATCACTTAAATTAGGATTAGTTTGAATGGTAGGTCCAAGTCACTGATATTGTGTCTTGACCAACAGTAGGTCATTGTATGATTATAGACGGCGGAGACTTTAGCAGAGCTGGAGGACGACTCTAGTTGTATATTGATTGCTGCTAAGCTTTGCAGGTAATCACGCTTATCTGACTGTGATACTGAGGGTGACGGTAGTTGAGGATTTCTAAAATCCTCTTCTACTTATATATGTATATGAAATGTGTTCTGGTTATTTTATATTTAAACGTGGGCTATAGGGTACATTTCTAAATAAACTGTACTTGATATATATATTTATATATAAATCTTTTGTATGTTGCATGACACTGACTATTAGTACCATCGGCCAATGTAACCATCGATTTGCGCAAATCGATAGGTTAATTGTACAGGTTCCTCAGATTGTAAAGGAACCAGGGATGTGTACACTTTTTATAGTGCTCCCTTTTTCAGGGACGTTTTCACTATATAAAGTGCTCCCTTTTTCATGCTTTCAGATTTGAGACTGGGCACAGTGTCAATCACGTTTATTTTTGTCTATTGAGAGATGAATGTATCTGTGCTGTGTATATATATATATATATATATATATATATATATATATATATATATATATATATATATATATATATTACGTGGTTTATGCAGGTTTGAAAACTGTGGTACCCTGTAGACGCTCCACTACCCCACTTCTGAGTCTCACAGTGAGTTAAGTAGTGATTACTGAGACATTGTTTTGTCTCACCCCATTCCCTTTATTTTTGCAGGTGATCATGCCCAGAGGTAGTCTGAGAGGAAGGGAAAAAGGGACCGGCCAGCTGCACTGAGTCAGTGAGTAGGCCGGAGGTAAACCGTAGGGATGTATATTGCCATTTATTAGGTTGCATCCGCTTCCGCATTTGTTTGTATTATTTGGAATGAATTTTGTTAGTTGTTCTGTTGATTGTTGGTTAGTCACTGATATTGAAAGAATGTGACAGTGGTGGTCGTATCACACACCGTGTTAGGGTGATGATTGATTATAAAATGGTGAATTGACCGTTATAGGAGAATTGTCTGCTAATGGAAAGACAATTTCTCTTTCTTGATACAGATGTATCATATGATTGTGATTAACGAGGTTTGACTGCGCTTTGTGATACTGACATGCTTAAGTCAGATAGTTGTGTGGATATGTTTAATTGGTACAGGTGTTCTGAATAATTGTGTTAAGGAAAGTCCTTTTCCTAACATGGTTATATCGTGTGATTGTGATTTACTGTTATGACGAGTGTTGTTATTTTATATAACCATGTTAGATGGGTCCCTCTCTGCCATAGTTATGTTTTCTAAATGTAATGCTGTTTCTTTTGCTAACTATGTTAGGAAATTCTCTTTTCTAACATAGTTAGATATGTGTTAAGAATATGTTTCTAATCTCTGCATAGCAGAGAAATTCTTTTGCTAACCATGTTAGGTGAATCTTTTACTAACATGGTTAGACACCATTTGTTGGGATTGTTCTGATTATGTGTTGAAACAGGTTTAAGTTAGTAGAATAATAATGTGTTAGTAGGAGATATGTTACAACTTGGTATCAGTTTTATGGTAAACGATACCCTGCCTGTTGCATTGCAAATAGAACGGCAATATATATTCCATTTCCCTTCCTAATGTGCATGATCACTAACCTTTGCTTTGAGGATATGTGCAGTGAATTTTGCGGTCAAAATTCCTATGGTGGGGAGAGTTAGTATTGGTGGATATAAGCTTTTCAGTTAAAGCTTATGAGCGGTACCGTAATTGTTAAAATAAGTTGTGTTTTAAATATATTATGATTGTTGTTGAAATTGAAATGTTTGAAGTAGGAAATTGACTTGGGAGTAAATAAAATGAATAGATATGTTTAGGTTATTTTAGAGGTTAAGTTGATTAGTTGACTATCTTGTTTGAATTAAAAAGGAATGTTTTAGACTAAAGAAATTATTGAAATGAGTTGTTTACTAATTAGTAGAAAGGAATTTAAACCTGATGGTGAGGACTAAATCGATTATCATGCGTTGGTAGGTAACATTGCTGAATTGTGAAATGGTTTGAGTGAAATTGACATAGCTTAGGAAAGGTATGAAACCAAAGACAACCTAGATTTTGGGAATTGTGCTGACGGTGAGGAAAATATAAGGATTTATGTGACATAAAGGAGATAGAGATTCAATATATTTGAGAGATTGATAAGGAATCAGGATGTTAACTGAATAAGGATTCTTCTCGGGGGTCTCGATTATAATTATGTGCCGGCCATAATCATAGTCGAGGCATCATGAGAGACTTTATTTGATTAAAGGAGGTAGACTTTTTGGGCGAGTTGACTTCATTGGATTTGAGTCGATGTTAGAACTAATAAGTTAAGTGAGAAATAATATGATGTTCATAGGAATTTATTAATGTTGGGAATATTGGAAATTTATGCTTTTGTGATGAGGTTAATGAGAATAATTGGTGATTCATGTGAATTTAATTAAGGTTGTTATATGAACTAGATTTGGGAAGAGAAAACATATGACTTGTAGTATTCTAAGTGTAGTTTTGGGTTCTAGATTTGTTATATAATACCTATAAGGTAATGAAATAATGATGATGTGGCTAAATAGAAGGATTTGACCTTGAGCCCGATTTTGTGTTTAGAGTGGAATACTGTAGTATGCAGATGTGTTTGGTTTTGGGTTGTATGTACTTGTGCTTCATGATGGAAATATTTGAGAGTACATTTTGATTCAATTAGGTAAATTTTTGATTATGTAGGATGTGAAGTTGGTTGTAAATTATGGATTTTAGAATGATTTATGGGCTTAGTTTTGAATTGAGAAAAATATAAGAATTGGAGAATGGAAACATGCTAGTCAAATTCCGATATTGGTGGTTCAAAGGTTGAACTTTGAGATTAGAGTAATTATAGAAATTTTTAAGGAATGGTAGGATCTGGTTGATTTAAATATAACTGGCTTTAAGGTGGGCTTTTGATAAACGAAAGTTTTGATTACTTTAAGTTAGCTTATATTGAAAGTTATGTATGGTGGTATGAGTTTAATCAAGTGGTTAGCTTTTGAGCAAGATAGGGTTGATGACCTTGTGAGATAAGAATTATAAGAGAGGGTCCTTCTAGGGAGGAGAAGCCAATAGTAGTGATAGGGAATGATGGATAAAAATATTCAAGGATCATTATTATAAAATTTAGAAATTCGAAATAGGAAATTTTGCAAAGTGATAACTAGGATGTAATGAAATTATAAACATGAATAGTAGTGATTTAAACCCATAGGTGACGAGTTGACTTGTAGAAGTTAAAAAAAAAAAAAAGCTCCCTTAGTTCGAGGTGATATTTAGAAAAGGATGCTAACATCTGTGGAATAAATGAGACAAATAGTTAAATTTTGGTTGGATATTAGAAGCTGAAGGAATGTTTCCTAGTAACTCAAGGATTTCAAGTTAGAACAAATAGAAGTGACAGTAGTAAGGGAAGAGTGTCGATGTTGATTTAGAAGGTATTGAGGATAAGTTAAAGGTTGTAATGCTATGAATATGCATATGACTTGAAAATGTAGGGAGTTTATAGGTTTTTCTAGATTACTAGGCCTATTGATAGTAATATTAATGAAGAATTCTTTTAATTTGAATTGTTGGGATTGATATAGGTGAAACTACAGGATTAAAGTTTAAAAATGGTCTGACTTGTATTGAATTAAGGTATTCAACAGGAGTTAGCAATCTTGATAATTGGGGGAACATAATTGATTATGGATGGAGGATTGCTTAGCGAATTTTTGCTTATATATATAAATTAAGTTTTGGATTAAAGTTGATTAATGAAGGAATATGGTAGTGAGGATATAACTAGAATGTATTAATTTAGATGCATTTGGACAAAGTTGAGAAATTGTAGTAAGTAGTGTACTATAGTGATTATGGTGGAGATCTAGGTTATGGATTAAAGTGACATTAGTAAAAGGGGATTGTTGATGTTAATTTAGAAGATATTGCTGATACGCCAGAGATTGTAAATGATAAATATGAATATAACTTGAGGTTTAAAGGGGATTGTGAGGTTTTCCTTTGTTTATACGGCATGTGGATATTACTACTAATGAAGAATTCAATTGGTACAGATTGTTACAGTTAAAATAGGGCAAATAATGAGATTAAGTTTATGATTATTTAGCTAGTAGTGATTAAGTTAGATGTAATTAAAGAGGAGTTATGATTTTGAGGATTGGAGGATACAATAATGATTATGGATTGATAATTAAATATGGGTCGATAATTGGGTGCAATAACAAATTATAATGATTACGAATGAATGGTTGACTCGAAAATTTTTATTAAAAGAGAAAAAGTTAGGATTATGATTAATGATGACTGAGGGGACTACTTGAGACTACACTGCGGTTGGTAATTTAAAGTAATATTTGGAGTATGAATCGGAGATTAAGTGGGCTAATTTGTTGATTTGAAGTTTTATCGTGGTTTAAGGAGTATAC
The DNA here is from genome assembly GCA_029929735.1 of Mimosa pudica. NCBI lineage: Eukaryota > Viridiplantae > Streptophyta > Magnoliopsida > Fabales > Fabaceae > Mimosa > Mimosa pudica. The sequence continues at coordinate 1,962,194 of JAKELP010000045.1, forward strand.
ATTTTCTCTTAATAATGAAACTGGGAAGTATTGGGTCAGGATTTCTATTTAGGCTTGTGAACGTAACTTAGGTAACTATATATGATATTAGTGAATAATTTGTGTATAAAGTGATTTCAATCGATTTAGCATGAATTCTTGAATCATGTAGATGCATGACATTTTTATTCTGAGTATTAGGTTAAAGGATTGAGTTGGATAGTGTCAATCATATTTGGTGTTAGCGAAATGGTGATTTATTAAGACATTAAGAGGAAGTGCGGAGTTCTATGAGAAGATGTCGTTATTCTATTGATGAAATTAAGACCATGCGAGGTAGTGATGATTTTGGAATTGTGATCGAGGGTGAGATAAATAGATATAGAAGCTATTGATTCATTGGGATTAAGTAAAATTAAGTGATTTAGATATGGTGGGACATTTTAAGTTAGAGTCATGAGCTAAACTAAGGAATAAACTCTTAGGGAAACATTATCTGACTGTAAGAAGTAAAGATCTTGGAGTGTGAGTGAGAAAACAATTTGATGGGAAGGTGAGACTAGAAAATTGGATCCAATTAAGGGTAGTGCTTGCATGAGTTATGCTTGATTGGAAAGAGATAGAGAATGATTGAGAGAATTAAAGCCAAGGCAGTTTTGATGTTAAATGGAGGAAACCAATTATTAGAGCAAAAAGGAGGAGATGGTCGATAGATGATGGATCGGTTTTGGCATAGTTTTGAGATTTGTTTACATATCCACATAAGGATTTGACCAAATATGAATATTTGGCGAGGAATATCTTGGCTAAAGGATTAAAGAGTGACTCTTATGGTCTTTTAAATCTAGGAAGTTAGACAATTAAGGTATATTAAGATTAGAATTATGACTTGAAGATTTAGAAGAAAGAGAATTGGCTTAGATTAGTTTGGCAAGAATTTGAAGCTTTTCTTTAGTAATTCAAGGTTTTAAACGATGCATTCAGTGGTTTATGCTAGGTATTTTCTAAGAGGAGTTTAGCATAGTGAAATTTTGGGGTCAAAATTCTAAAAAGGTGAGTAGAAATTGTAACATCCTAAAAAATTTAATATATGATCAAAGAGTGATTTGGGAAATAATAAATGGAGAAATTGGGAAATTTTGGAATTTTTAGGAAATTTTGGAATTTTTAGGAAATTTTGGTGATTTTTGGAATATTTTGGAAATTTTAAGTAATAAACGTGTTGATAACTAATTAGGCGAATAAAGAATTTGAAAAATGTGGGAATGATGAAACCCTAAATATTTTGAAGATTAAGGAGATTGGAGACCGGTTTAAGTGGTTTTAGATTAAAAAGAGTACACTATGGCACGTTTGGGCTACGAATTATCATAACCCCTCCACATTTCACTCAACCAAACACGCCCCTCCCTCCTTTCACTCTTTAAAATTTCGGATTCCTCTCCTTCTTTCTCCTTATGCGTCGGCCACCCTCCCCCACCTCACCATTTTTACTCATTTTCTCCCCTCACCCACACACCTTTCGGCCACTCCTTCACCAAAAAGCTTCTTCATTTCATTTCATCTCCTTTTCTTCTCCACAAACCCGTGAAGCAAGGGTCCGATCTGTGAGTGTGTGTGTGTCGTTCGTGTTTTGCTTTTACGGCGGCGGCGAGCGTTTTTCCGGCGAAGGAATTGGTTTTTGAAGGTAAGTGATAGTTTCCTGCGTTTTTATGTGGTTTTCTTCATGTTCCCAACTTCACTTCTTATTTTCCTTTTACTTTTCTTTCATTGCTCGGTCAACCACTTAGGAGGGAGTGTTTTTCCGGCGGTCTAGGCGGCGGCCGGCGACGGTGAGAGTCTCCCTCACCTCCTCGAACTCCGTAAGTCCTACGATCATCATATGACATTGATTTTTGGTTAAAGCTACTTCTTTTTGAGTTAGGATACGGACATAAGTAAATAGTTGGAGCTTTAAGCAATAAATTGTATCATGTACAAGTGGTAAATTGAAGATTTCTTGAAGGCATTTGAGTTTTCTTGAAGTTGGTAATTATTTTGGAATTTTGGGAATATTGTTAAGCTCTTTAAAATTATGGTTTGGTTATGTGAGATATATAGAATAAATTGGTGGTTGGGAAATGCTTGCTAAGGTTTTAGGAAGGCATTGGAATTGATTGAATTGGTGTTTAGGAAGAAGTTTGTTAATTAAAGAGTTGGATAAAGAGGAAATTGGTTAGGTAAAGTTTATGTTTGGATTGTGATGGAAAATTCATGAAGTTGGGAGGCACATTTAGTTGTCATATGGATATGAATAAGGTGGTTTTGGTGGGGTTTAGATTGTTGGTTAGTGTTGCCAAGTACAATGAGAAATGGTGAGAACTTAAATATTTTAGGAATATAATCAAATGGGTAAGAGAAAAAGAAAGGTATGAGAGTAATGAGTTTCTTGAGATGTGGGCAAGTTGTTTTGAAATTATGTTAGCCTTTAAAGTGCTTTAAAGTTGGGATTTGATGATGTGAAAGGTAGTGACCAAGATTAGTGGTTAATAAATGTTTGTTGAGGTTATATTAGGATGATGAAATATTTGTCTTAGTTGGATTGCTGTTGGTAAGGAAATTTGGTAGTTAAAGTGTTGATTAAAGGAGAAATTTGATTAGGTAAAAGTGTGTTTGAATTGTGGTGAGGTACTTGTGAGTTAGGAAGCCACTTTGAGTGCTAAATTAATATTAATGGAGTGATTTTGGTGAGTTTTACATGATTGGGGTAATTTTGGCCAAGAGTGATGTGAAATGGTAAAGTAAGACTTTAGGAGTTATAAATAAATGGTTAAAGGAATTGTGAAGGGTTAAAAGAATATAGAAAAGTATGGATGTTGGAAGTAATTTATTACTTCAACAATTGTTTGGAAGATAAAGTGTTGAAGAAAAGGGAAATTTAGTTATGTAAAAGGTATGTTTGGAGATTGATGGAAGATTTGTGAAATTGGGAGGATAGGGAGCTACTTTGAATGCCAAATGATTATAAATGAAGTGGTTTAAGTAAGTTATACATGTTTTGGTGATTTGGCAGTAGTTAGGGAAACCGTTAAAATTACTGCTTTTGTAGTCAAAGTAAATGGATGTTATTATGGAGTGTAAAGAAAGTGTGTGAGACTAAGAGACCTCCTTGGTGTCAAATTAGTATTAATGAGGTTAGTTTGGTATGTTTTGGAAGTGTGACATGATTTTTGATAGGAATGCCAAAGAAACATCATAAATGGAACAATTTTTAGGGATTTACAATGATGAGTAAAGTGGAAATGATACATAACATCTACTTAAAGTATTTAACATTCTTATCACTTAAATTAGGATTAGTTTGAATGGTAGGTCCAAGTCACTGATATTGTGTCTTGACCAACAGTAGGTCATTGTATGATTATAGACGGCGGAGACTTTAGCAGAGCTGGAGGACGACTCTAGTTGTATATTGATTGCTGCTAAGCTTTGCAGGTAATCACGCTTATCTGACTGTGATACTGAGGGTGACGGTAGTTGAGGATTTCTAAAATCCTCTTCTACTTATATATGTATATGAAATGTGTTCTGGTTATTTTATATTTAAACGTGGGCTATAGGGTACATTTCTAAATAAACTGTACTTGATATATATATTTATATATAAATCTTTTGTATGTTGCATGACACTGACTATTAGTACCATCGGCCGATGTAACCATCGATTTGCGCAAATCGATAGGTTAATTGTACAGGTTCCTCGGATTGTAAAGGAACCAGGGATGTGTACACTTTTTATAGTGCTCCCTTTTTCAGGGACGTTTTCACTATATAAAGTGCTCCCTTTTTCATGCTTTCAGATTTGAGACTGGGCACAGTGTCAATCACGTTTATTTTTGTCTATTGAGAGATGAATGTATCTGTGCTGTATATATATATATATATATATATATATATATATATATATATATATATATATATATATATATATATTACGTGGTTTATGCAGGTTTGAAAACTGTGGTACCCTGTAGACGCTCCACTACCCCACTTCTGAGTCTCACAGTGAGTTAAGTAGTGATTACTGAGACATTGTTTTGTCTCACCCCATTCCCTTTATTTTTGCAGGTGATCATGCCCAGAGGTAGTCTGAGAGGAAGGGAAAAAGGGACCGGCCAGCTGCACTGAGTCAGTGAGTAGGCCGGAGGTAAACCGTAGGGATGTATATTGCCATTTATTAGGTTGCATCCGCTTCCGCATTTGTTTGTATTATTTGGAATGAATTTTGTTAGTTGTTCTGTTGATTGTTGGTTAGTCACTGATATTGAAAGAATGTGACAGTGGTGGTCGTATCACACACCGTGTTAGGGTGATGATTGATTATAAAGTGGTGAATTGACCGTTATAGGAGAATTGTCTGCTAATGGAAAGACAATTTCTCTTTCTTGATACAGATGTATCATATGATTGTGATTAACGAGGTTTGACTGCGCTTTGTGATACTGACATGCTTAAGTCAGATAGTTGTGTGGATATGTTTAATTGGTACAGGTGTTCTGAATAATTGTGTTAAGGAAAGTCCTTTTCCTAACATGGTTATATCGTGTGATTGTGATTTACTGTTATGACGAGTGTTGTTATTTTATATAACCATGTTAGATGGGTCCCTCTCTGCCATAGTTATGTTTTCTAAATGTAATGCTGTTTCTTTTGCTAACTATGTTAGGAAATTCTCTTTTCTAACATAGTTAGATATGTGTTAAGAATATGTTTCTAATCTCTGCATAGCAGAGAAATTCTTTTGCTAACCATGTTAGGTGAATCTTTTACTAACATGGTTAGACACCATTTGTTGGGATTGTTCTGATTATGTGTTGAAACAGGTTTAAGTTAGTAGAATAATAATGTGTTAGTAGGAGATATGTTACAACTTGGTATCAGTTTTATGGTAAACGATACCCTGCCTGTTGCATTGCATATAGAACGGCAATATATATTCCATTTCCCTTCCTAATGTGCATGATCACTAACCTTTGCTTTGAGGATATGTGCAGTGAATTTTGCGGTCAAAATTCCTATGGTGGGGAGAGTTAGTATTGGTGGATATAAGCTTTTCAGTTAAAGCTTATGAGCGGTACCGTAATTGTTAAAATAAGTTGTGTTTTAAATATATTATGATTGTTGTTGAAATTGAAATGTTTGAAGTAGGAAATTGACTTGGGAGTAAATAAAATGAATAGATATGTTTAGGTTATTTTAGAGGTTAAGTTGATTAGTTGACTATCTTGTTTGAATTAAAAAGGAATGTTTTAGACTAAAGAAATTATTGAAATGAGTTGTTTACTAATTAGTAGAAAGGAATTTAAACCTGATGGTGAGGACTAAATCGATTATCATGCGTTGGTAGGTAACATTGCTGAATTGTGAAATGGTTTGAGTGAAATTGACATAGCTTAGGAAATGTATGAAACCAAAGACAACCTAGATTTTGGGAATTGTGCTGACGGTGAGGAAAATATAAGGATTTATGTGACATAAAGGAGATAGAGATTCAATATATTTGAGAGATTGATAAGGAATCAGGATGTTAACTGAATAAGGATTCTTCTCGGGGGTCTCGATTATAATTATGTGCCGGCCATAATCATAGTCGAGGCATCATGAGAGACTTTATTTGATTAAAGGAGGTAGACTTTTTGGGCGAGTTGACTTCATTGGATTTGAGTCGATGTTAGAACTAATAAGTTAAGTGAGAAATAATATGATGTTCATAGGAATTTATTAATGTTGGGAATATTGGAAATTTATGCTTTTGTGATGAGGTTAATGAGAATAATTGGTGATTCATGTGAATTTAATTAAGGTTGTTATATGAACTAGATTTGGGACGAGAAAACATATGACTTGTAGTATTCTAAGTGTAGTTTTGGGTTCTAGATTTGTTATATAATACCTATAAGGTAATGAAATAATGATGATGTGGCTAAATAGAAGGATTTGACCTTGAGCCCGATTTTGTGTTTAGAGTGGAATACTGTAGTATGCAGATGTGTTTGGTTTTGGGTTGTATGTACTTGTGCTTCATGATGGAAATATTTGAGAGTACATTTTGATTCAATTAGGTAAATTTTTGATTATGTAGGATGTGAAGTTGGTTGTAAATTATGGATTTTAGAATGATTTATGGGCTTAGTTTTGAATTGAGAAAAATATAAGAATTGGAGAATGGAAACATGCTAGTCAAATTCCGATATTGGTGGTTCAAAGGTTGAACTTTGAGATTAGAGTAATTATAGAAATTTTTAAGGAATGGTAGGATCTGGTTGATTTAAATATAACTGGCTTTAAGGTGGGCTTTTGATAAACGAAAGTTTTGATTACTTTAAGTTAGCTTATATTGAAAGTTATGTATGGTGGTATGAGTTTAATCAAGTGGTTAGTTTTTGAGCAAGATAGGGTTGATGACCTTGTGAGATAAGAATTATAAGAGAGGGTCCTTCTAGGGAGGAGAAGCCAATAGTAGTGATAGGGAATGATGGATAAAAATATTCAAGGATCATTATTATAAAATTTAGAAATTCGAAATAGGAAATTTTGCAAAGTGATAACTAGGATGTAATGAAATTATAAACATGAATAGTAGTGATTTAAACCCATAGGTGACGAGTTGACTTGTAGAAGTTAAAAAAAAAAAAAAAAAGCTCCCTTAGTTCGAGGTGATATTTAGAAAAGGATGCTAACATCTGTGGAATAAATGAGACAAATAGTTAAATTTTGGTTGGATATTAGAAGCTGAAGGAATGTTTCCTAGTAACTCAAGGATTTCAAGTTAGAACAAATAGAAGTGACAGTAGTAAGGGAAGAGTGTCGATGTTGATTTAGAAGGTATTGAGGATAAGTTAAAGGTTGTAATGCTATGAATATGCATATGACTTGAAAATGTAGGGAGTTTATAGGTTTTTCTAGATTACTAGGCCTATTGATAGTAATATTAATGAAGAATTCTTTTAATTTGAATTGTTGGGATTGATATAGGTGAAACTACAGGATTAAAGTTTAAAAATGGTCTGACTTGTATTGAATTAAGGTATTCAACAGGAGTTAGCAATCTTGATAATTGGGGGAACATAATTGATTATGGATGGAGGATTGCTTAGCGAATTTTTGCTTATATATATAAATTAAGTTTTGGATTAAAGTTGATTAATGAAGGAATATGGTAGTGAGGATATAACTAGAATGTATTAATTTAGATGCATTTGGACAAAGTTGAGAAATTGTAGTAAGTAGTGTACTATAGTGATTATGGTGGAGATCTAGGTTATGGATTAAAGTGACATTAGTAAAAGGGGATTGTTGATGTTAATTTAGAAGATATTGCTGATACGCCAGAGATTGTAAATGATAAATATGAATATAACTTGAGGTTTAAAGGGGATTGTGAGGTTTTCCTTTGTTTATACGGCATGTGGATATTACTACTAATGAAGAATTCAATTGGTACAGATTGTTACAGTTAAAATAGGGCAAATAATGAGATTAAGTTTATGATTATTTAGCTAGTAGTGATTAAGTTAGATGTAATTAAAGAGGAGTTATGATTTTGAGGATTGGAGGATACAATAATGATTATGGATTGATAATTAAATATGGGTCGATAATTGGGTGCAATAACAAATTATAATGATTACGAATGAATGGTTGACTCGAAATTTTTTATTAAAAGAGAAAAAGTTAGGATTATGATTAATGATGACTGAGGGGACTACTTGAGACTACACTGCGGTTGGTAATTTAAAGTAATATTTGGAGTATGAATCGGAGATTAAGTGGGATAATTTGTTGATTTGAAGTTTTATCGTGGTTTAAGGAGTATACATTTTCTCTTAATAATGAAACTGGGAAGTATTGGGTCAGGATTTCTATTTAGGCTTGTGAACGTAACTTAGGTAACTATATATGATATTAGTGAATAATTTGTGTATAAAGTGATTTCAATCGATTTAGCATGAATTCTTGAATCATGTAGATGCATGACATTTTTATTCTGAGTATTAGGTTAAAGGATTGAGTTGGATAGTGTCAATCATATTTGGTGTTAGCGATATGGTGATTTATTAAGACATTAAGAGGAAGTGCGGAGTTCTATGAGAAGATGTCGTTATTCTATTGATGAAATTAAGACCATGCGAGGTAGTGATGATTTTGGAATTGTGATCGAGGGTGAGATAAATAGATATAGAAGCTATTGATTCATTGGGATTAAGTAAAATTAAGTGATTTAGATATGGTGGGACATTTTAAGTTAGAGTCATGAGCTAAACTAAGGAATAAACTCTTAGGGAAACATTATCTGACTGTAAGAAGTAAAGATCTTGGAGTGTGAGTGAGAAAACAATTTGATGGGAAGGTGAGACTAGAAAATTGGATCCAATTAAGGGTAGTGCTTGCATGAGTTATGCTTGATTGGAAAGAGATAGAGAATGATTGAGAGAATTAAAGCCAAGGCAGTTTTGATGTTAAATGGAGGAAACCAATTATTAGAGCAAAAAGGAGGAGATGGTCGATAGATGATGGATCGGTTTTGGCATAGTTTTGAGATTTGTTTACATATCCACATAAGGATTTGACCAAATATGAATATTTGGCGAGGAATATCTTGGCTAAAGGATTAAAGAGTGACTCTTATGGTCTTTTAAATCTAGGAAGTTAGACAATTAAGGTATATTAAGATTAGAATTATGACTTGAAGATTTAGAAGAAAGAGAATTGGCTTAGATTAGTTTGGCAAGAATTTGAAGCTTTTCTTTAGTAATTCAAGGTTTTAAACGATGCATTCAGTAGTTTATGCTAGGTATTTTCTAAGAGGAGTTTAGCATAGTGAAATTTTGGGGTCAAAATTCTAAAAAGGTGAGTAGAAATTGTAACATCCTAAAAAATTTAATATATGATCAAAGAGTGATTTGGGAAATAATAAATGGAGAAATTGGGAAATTTTGGAATTTTTAGGAAATTTTGGAATTTTTAGGAAATTTTGGTGATTTTTGGAATATTTTGGAAATTTTAAGTAATAAACGTGTTGATAACTAATTAGGCGAATAAAGAATTTGAAAAATGTGGGAATGATGAAACCCTAAATATTTTGAAGATTAAGGAGATTGGAGACCGGTTTAAGTGGTTTTAGATTAAAAAGAGTACACTATGGCACGTTTGGGCTACGAATTATCATAACCCCTCCACATTTCACTCAACCAAACACGCCCCTCCCTCCTTTCACTCTTTAAAATTTCGGATTCCTCTCCTTCTTTCTCCTTATGCGTCGGCCACCCTCCCCCACCTCACCATTTTTACTCATTTTCTCCCCTCACCCACACACCTTTCGGCCACTCCTTCACCAAAAAGCTTCTTCATTTCATTTCATCTCCTTTTCTTCTCCACAAACCCGTGAAGCAAGGGTCCGATCTGTGAGTGTGTGTGTGTCGTTCGTGTTTTGCTTTTACGGCGGCGGCGAGCGTTTTTCCGGCGAAGGAATTGGTTTTTGAAGGTAAGTGATAGTTTCCTGCGTTTTTATGTGGTTTTCTTCATGTTCCCAACTTCACTTCTTATTTTCCTTTTACTTTTCTTTCATTGCTCGGTCAACCACTTAGGAGGGAGTGTTTTTCCGGCGGTCTAGGCGGCGGCCGGCGACGGTGAGAGTCTCCCTCACCTCCTCGAACTCCGTAAGTCCTACGATCATCATATGACATTGATTTTTGGTTAAAGCTACTTCTTTTTGAGTTAGGATACGGACATAAGTAAATAGTTGGAGCTTTAAGCAATAAATTGTATCATGTACAAGTGGTAAATTGAAGATTTCTTGAAGGCATTTGAGTTTTCTTGAAGTTGGTAATTATTTTGGAATTTTGGGAATATTGTTAAGCTCTTTAAAATTATGGTTTGGTTATGTGAGATATATAGAATAAATTGGTGGTTGGGAAATGCTTGCTAAGGTTTTAGGAAGGCATTGGAATTGATTGAATTGGTGTTTAGGAAGAAGTTTGTTAATTAAAGAGTTGGATAAAGAGGAAATTGGTTAGGTAAAGTTTATGTTTGGATTGTGATGGAAAATTCATGAAGTTGGGAGGCACATTTAGTTGTCATATGGATATGAATAAGGTGGTTTTGGTGGGGTTTAGATTGTTGGTTAGTGTTGCCAAGTACAATGAGAAATGGTGAGAACTTAAATATTTTAGGAATATAATCAAATGGGTAAGAGAAAAAGAAAGGTATGAGAGTAATGAGTTTCTTGAGATGTGGGCAAGTTGTTTTGAAATTATGTTAGCCTTTAAAGTGCTTTAAAGTTGGGATTTGATGATGTGAAAGGTAGTGACCAAGATTAGTGGTTAATAAATGTTTGTTGAGGTTATATTAGGATGATGAAATATTTGTCTTAGTTGGATTGCTGTTGGTAAGGAAATTTGGTAGTTAAAGTGTTGATTAAAGGAGAAATTTGGTTAGGTAAAAGTGTGTTTGAATTGTGGTGAGGTACTTGTGAGTTAGGAAGCCACTTTGAGTGCTAAATTAATATTAATGGAGTGATTTTGGTGAGTTTTACATGATTGGGGTAATTTTGGCCAAGAGTGATGTGAAATGGTAAAGTAAGACTTTAGGAGTTATAAATAAATGGTTAAAGGAATTGTGAAGGGTTAAAAGAATATAGAAAAGTATGGATGTTGGAAGTAATTTATTACTTCAACAATTGTTTGGAAGATAAAGTGTTGAAGAAAAGGGAAATTTAGTTATGTAAAAGGTATGTTTGGAGATTGATGGAAGATTTGTGAAATTGGGAGGATAGGGAGCTACTTTGAATGCCAAATGATTATAAATGAAGTGGTTTAAGTAAGTTATACATGTTTTGGTGATTTGGCAGTAGTTAGGGAAACCGTTAAAATTACTGCTTTTGTAGTCAAAGTAAATGGATGTTATTATGGAGTGTAAAGAAAGTGTGTGAGACTAAGAGACCTCCTTGGTGTCAAATTAGTATTAATGAGGTTAGTTTGGTATGTTTTGGAAGTGTGACATGATTTTTGATAGGAATGCCAAAGAAACATCATAAATGGAACAATTTTTAGGGATTTACAATGATGAGTAAAGTGGAAATGATACATAACATCTACTTAAAGTATTTAACATTCTTATCACTTAAATTAGGATTAGTTTGAATGGTAGGTCCAAGTCACTGATATTGTGTCTTGACCAACAGTAGGTCATTGTATGATTATAGACGGCGGAGACTTTAGCAGAGCTGGAGGACGACTCTAGTTGTATATTGATTGCTGCTAAGCTTTGCAGGTAATCACGCTTATCTGACTGTGATACTGAGGGTGACGGTAGTTGAGGATTTCTAAAATCCTCTTCTACTTATATATGTATATGAAATGTGTTCTGGTTATTTTATATTTAAACGTGGGCTATAGGGTACATTTCTAAATAAACTGTACTTGATATATATATTTATATATAAATCTTTTGTATGTTGCATGACACTGACTATTAGTACCATCGGCCGATGTAACCATCGATTTGCGCAAATCGATAGGTTAATTGTACAGGTTCCTCGGATTGTAAAGGAACCAGGGATGTGTACTCTTTTTATAGTGCTCCCTTTTTCAGGGACGTTTTCACTATATAAAGTGCTCCCTTTTTCATGCTTTCAGATTTGAGACTGGGCACAGTGTCAATCACGTTTATTTTTGTCTATTGAGAGATGAATGTATCTGTGCTGTATATATATATATATATATATATATATATATATTACGTGGTTTATGCAGGTTTGAAAACTGTGGTACCCTGTAGACGCTCCACTACCCCACTTCTGAGTCTCACAGTGAGTTAAGTAGTGATTACTGAGACATTGTTTTGTCTCACCCCATTCCCTTTATTTTTGCAGGTGATCATGCCCAGAGGTAGTCTGAGAGGAAGGGAAAAAGGGACCGGCCAGCTGCACTGAGTCAGTGAGTAGGCCGGAGGTAAACCGTAGGGATGTATATTGCCATTTATTAGGTTGCATCCGCTTCCGCATTTGTTTGTATTATTTGGAATGAATTTTGTTAGTTGTTCTGTTGATTGTTGGTTAGTCACTGATATTGAAAGAATGTGACAGTGGTGGTCGTATCACACACCGTGTTAGGGTGATGATTGATTATAAAGTGGTGAATTGACCGTTATAGGAGAATTGTCTGCTAATGGAAAGACAATTTCTCTTTCTTGATACAGATGTATCATATGATTGTGATTAACGAGGTTTGACTGCGCTTTGTGATACTGACATGCTTAAGTCAGATAGTTGTGTGGATATGTTTAATTGGTACAGGTGTTCTGAATAATTGTGTTAAGGAAAGTCCTTTTCCTAACATGGTTATATCGTGTGATTGTGATTTACTGTTATGACGAGTGTTGTTATTTTATATAACCATGTTAGATGGGTCCCTCTCTGCCATAGTTATGTTTTCTAAATGTAATGCTGTTTCTTTTGCTAACTATGTTAGGAAATTCTCTTTTCTAACATAGTTAGATATGTGTTAAGAATATGTTTCTAATCTCTGCATAGCAGAGAAGTTCTTTTGCTAACCATGTTAGGTGAATCTTTTACTAACATGGTTAGACACCATTTGTTGGGATTGTTCTGATTATGTGTTGAAACAGGTTTAAGTTAGTAGAATAATAATGTGTTAGTAGGAGATATGTTACAAATAATGGCATTAGTCTTGTGGGTGGGATGGAAGGCATCCCAAAATACATATTTATTAGCATCTGAACATGTAAATGGATTAAACTTATCACACATGAAACTCATCTCAAACAACCCCGTCCCACAACATGCTTTTGCCACGTCTTCAAACCCTGCATTATTAATACCGAAAACAATTTCATACGCCAAAATAAAAATTGACCGTACCTACTATACCGATAAATCATAATATTTCAGCTAAAAAAGTATATCAGAAAATTCTTTTAATAGTTTCTTTAGGTTTGAGCTTGTATGTCCATACCTACTGTTATGGATAGTTTGATTTATCGGCAACCAGATGAATCTAAGACTAAGAGCATTTGTATCAAAAGCATAAATGTTCCATGTCAGTTAGTTTCTGGCCATGCAAATCTAAGCTGCATAATTCATAGGCTCATGCTACAGGATTCATGTATTTTAATAAAAGTTCCATAGTCTAGCTTTGACTAAATATCAATATCATCAATGTTTTGATATTAAATAAATTTTAAAATATAAAACAAGTTAAACTACTCCCTCTGATCCTAAATATAGGACCTAATTGACTTTTTTGAAAAATCCTAAAAAAAGGCAAAATAAGTTAATTATAAATTGATTTACCTAATTTTTTCTCATACACTAGTTTATTTTACCTATAAGCTAATGGATAATCTAAAAAGATATCAAATATGTCATGATTTAATAACCTATTTTGCAACCTTAATCTCTCCAAAAAAATGTCAATTAGGTCTTATATTTAGGACCAGAGGTAGTATTTACAAATCATAGATAACAAAGCTCATTTCTCAAATCCTACTTAGTGCACATAATCTCCTTTAGAAGAACTCACTACTTCACCTTAATCTATTGGCAGTTAACTAAAGCACTTATCAATCCAATTGGTCAAGAAAAAAATTTCACATGAGCAGAAGAAGTCAAAAATTGATACTGAAATCTCTTTTAGTAACAGTATGCACTTAGCATTAAGTGAATAACTAAAGATAACACTGAATTTAAACATCAAAAGCATTTTCAATCATTATTAAATAATTATAAGCTTGCTTACCAAAAGAAGCAGGATTATGAATGATATCCCAGAGGATATCATAAGGATTTGAAAACACAAGCTGAATCCCAAGGAGCTTCTGGTTCATCTGCAACACCAAATCTTGTAACTTGAGATTGAAATCTAAGGCCACATGATTGTATTCCTTCACACATTCATTCCCAAACATGAAATTTTTTGTTCTCTCAAGAGGCAAACACCCCATTGGAGGAAGCCCAGCAATGGATATCTTCCTTGCTCCTGCTTCATAAAGTTCTTCTATGAAATACTCTGCAATCCCCACAAGCAACTTCTGGTATTCTTCAATGGAGTATTGTGATGACCTCTTTGGAATTGAATAGTAATTCTCTAGAAAATCATTGGTTCCTACACTGATTAAGTATAGTGATTCTCTTATAACCTCTTTTGCTTTCTCTTCTCCAAGATGGTCCTTCAGCTCCTTCTGAAATCCCTTGTAGTATTCTAGTTCCTTCCATAGAGGTATCACTGACTGAGAATAAAAAATTCAAATTACTTTTTTATCTCCCTTATATGTTACACAAAATAGAAAATTGAATTTTTTTTAAGGAACAATTGGATTGAGTCTCAAGCAATAGAATTGATATTAGAGAAGTCTCAACTCGTTAACTTTGACTTTTCCACTAGGACCTCAATATGACTCTCCTTTCTTTTAATGAAAAAAAAACAGTCAATTAAATATTTTTCTCATGTGTGCATATGAATATGTTTAGGGTGCAAAATTATGTTGAATATATCTCGTTACATTTGGGACTGTTATCTGGAAAGAGATCTCATCACATCAAATTTGAATTCTCTCTCTCTAAATTATAAATTATTACTCCCTCATATCTTTATTATGGGAACTAAGTAACTATATGAATTAAGAAAATTATTTGTTTTACGTAAACAAATAATGACTGTTAAATTTCATAAAATATTCTCTTTAATTATCAAATGACTGTTAAACTTCATTTGATTAAAACAAACCCGCTAAATAAGAATAATGGGAAGATAAAACGGATTAAAATTTTATATATAGGAGGAAACTAAACCCTCTTACTAAGTCAGATAAATTTTTGGATTTGATAAAAATCAAGAATTGCACTTTATCTTATACTATTATACATTGATATTAATAAATGACATTCACATTTGGACTTATCAGTTAAAAAAATAGCCACTATCATTTGCAGTTTTAAGAAAAATAAATATTAATGATACTTACAAGGACATCAGAAGTAGCATTATCAAAGCCAGTTCCAGCAGAAGCAAAGCAAACGCCTGTAACAAAATCTGAGACATTATATTTTGGATCAAAATAAGCTGGAATTACATCCTTTATTCCAAATGCCTCTGCTATGAAGTCCGGCGGAAGACGGCCGTTGCTGAATCTCCCGGTCGGTTCGCCGCCGTAGAAATCCCGACCATATGGTTTGAAGTTGCTCTTCAACATTGTTGATAGGTAATTGTTGTTCCCTGAATCCACTGATGAATCTCCAAACACTATAATTGCCGGAACCTTCAAAGACGTGACAGTGGACACAACAATTCCTAGTATAACATGAGCTATGATGAAGCTATTAATGACTAATTTGTAAATGTAAGCCATTGACTACCTCTTCGATAGTCTTTGAATATATATGTTCTAGTCTTTTGATCAATTGGATTTGCTTCAATATATTGGTTACAAAAGTTGTGTATAAGTCTCATTCACGCAAGTTCATGGAATTATGTTAAATCAGGGTCGGCCATAAATAATGCCATCTTATGGGATTAAAGTTTGAAACGTTTCACATACGTACACATTTGCCATATATTATCTCAAATGTTACTGCCCGTGGTTCTAACCGGACTGCCCAACACACGATGTCTAAATTCGAACGCTATTCAAGTATTCATTGTGCTAATAAAGAGATGTGTAATATATTTCATCTATATCTTATTTTTTTTTACAAAATTTCATCTATATCTAATGTACACGTTTGATTTATTTTTAGCTGTCTAATCAACAACGGAACATTTCAATTATATTTCCTTTTTTTATCTAGGTTATATTGATCATCATTAAAAGTTTGACTTAAATGACATCAACCCTACTCCCTCCTAGAGGTGTTTTTGGGATTAATTCTCAAGTTAGCAATGTGTGAGTCCCACCTAGAGGTGCTTAGGTGTATTATGGGGTGTGTGAGTAGTCCCACTTATGGGGAGGGTTAAAATAGGGGTAAAATTTTAAATACGGTATTCATCATTGATGTATGTTGTTTAATTTAGTCAAAGTTAAATCAAATATGCCTCTCCACTACATTTTTAAAGATAGGAATTTTTTTGACCGAAAGATATAGGAAATTCAGGTTATAAAAAGAAAAATAAGAAAACAATGTGCAATGGATAGAGATAGAGCCAAATAAAAAAGGGTTCATAACTAAAAAAGTGGCGATGCGGCAAAACTGGCCAAATAGTTCACAAAAGGCACGAGAAAGTGGACATTACATGTTGTATACCGGTCACAAATAAAATATGATTCGTCTGTTGGTTTAGCTTGTTATACTTCAATCATCTTTTATTAATTAAACTACTTCTAGTTACATTTTTTAACTTTTTCAAAAAAATATTTTTATCGTGCTTTTTAAGACACCTAACTTAACACAAATTACAAAACTATTTTCTTGCCGAAACAAAAAATTGTTATAACACAAATCGTCTGTTACATTCTAAAAATAAATTAACAAAATTTTTAAAATGAGGCCCAATGAAATTATCTACAACATAAAAAAATTGAGCATATTGTAATGATCATTCCAAGACTGTGGTCAAATTATGCACAATTCTCGGGTGAGGTTTAGTGTGTGTATGATTTAGCTTATTTCTCCAAGAAGTAGGAGGTAGACTTGATCAAAAGGGTAGGAGGTGGATATGTGAAATGATATTATTTTTTTTGTAATTTGCTAAGATTATTTGATTTATCATTTAAAAAAAAAAGATTGTTTGATTTAAAAAATACTAATTAGTGCATTACTTTTCATCTATTTGTCTGATATGCCTAAAAATAACAGATGCCAAAATTCAGTAAAAACAAATCATATTTCAACACCAATACTACCTTTATGTCCATCACTTTAAAAACATCCAAATACAACTATCCAACCACACCCCAGTTTGTATTCTCATGCAAACACAGAAGGCAAAAACAACAACAAAATCCCTACTTTTGAGACTCATAGCTATGCTTAACAATGGTAGAAGTAATTGAAATTTTAAAAGGGGATGACATTATTGAAATTGACAGTAAAATCCCCAATAAAAGGGCTCCATTGTAAATCCATTTTTCATACCTCTTATACAAGCATGTGTACTGTTAAGAATAAAACAACATAAAATTTTTCTATCCCCAAAGTTCCATGTAAAGAGATGCATGTAAAAAATTAAAGGCCAAAGTCCCATGTAAAGAGATGCATGTAAAAAATTTAAGGAAAACGTCAATAATGAATTTTTTACATCTAATACAACATCACCGTCGATTTCTTAGGGCAGTGGTTGGAGGATGGCGATTTCTTAGGGCCGTCGGAGGCCTGAGAGAATACCCCTGCCATTCGTTTTGGCCATGGCTTTGTGTGAGGAGAGGATGAATTGGCTTTGGGAATTTGTAAATGCTCGCCGTCTTCGTCTTCTCCGCCTCCTCCCTCACTGCTTTGATCTTCCATATACGGCTTCCGTTTCAACTTCTGGGGTTTCCCTTTTTACTGTTCTCTTACAAATACACAAAAGCAAAACCCTTTTTAACAAAAAAAAGGATTAACAATAACAACCCTTTTACTTAATATTGCAGAAGAAGGTGAAAGTAAGGGACAAAACTGAGAGGATGAAGGGATGCTAAAAATCAAGTTTTGAACATGTATAAATCATAATCTTCAAAATCCCTCCCTAAAGAATAGAATATTGGGGATGAAAAGAAAACGTACCAGTGATTACTTGTAGATAATTTTCTGGGTGGGGCTGATCTCTCTGCATCCATCTTACCAGTTACCAGTTACCACCACCATAAAAAACTGAGTTTTGATAGTGGGAAACGTGGGGGTGGTTTTTTTTATCAGAAGGGGGTGGTTGAAAAAAGTGCGCAGAAAAGAGGAGAGAAAGGAAAAAATAAGAGAAGAATAAGAAGAGAGGAAAGTGGACAGGTGGCTACAAATGAGATGGGTAATTTTGACAGGTGTCAAGCAGTAGGCCTTGCAGATGCCCTCCCATTATTGGCTTTTGTGATGTCATACATTTACTTGGGTGCCTTAGGAAAATGCAGCTTGATTAGTTCAGGAAGTTCTGCTAACTCGACCTGAGATCTCCCGGACAGAATACTTTTCAACTTTGCATCACAGTTCACCACATTCTTATTGTTTGCATCCTACAAAAATTAATGTAACAACAGCTTATGATTTAGTCATCTCTTCTAAAGACAGATATTACGAAAAAAAGTTAAATATAGCAAACAGATGGCTTATACCTCAACCTGTACAACATTCTATGATACTCATTTTACATCAATAGCTTACAAAAACTCAAGGCCAGTAAGTTGGAAAACATTGGACATGTGTATTTAAATGTGTCAGAAGTAATCTAAATTTTGAGTGATCTTTCATCAACATTTCTATATCAGTCATAGAAATGAAAGTGACACAGATGATCATCAACATGACAATATCTATCAATCTATCGAATCAGTAACATGTGTTCCAGTTCTTGAATATTTTAATAGTAACAAACATTAGGAGAATGTCACTCCAATCTGTTAATATTTCTTGCTCCCACCTCTTATTTGTTGTCTGTCATTTTCAACACGAAGAAGTGCAATATCAAATTTGATTCAACTTTTAAAAGCAAAAACAGGGTGTTTTTCATAAAATCCAAGCTTCATTCTAACACCACACACTTATTATTGAAAGAAAAACTTTTTAATCATTTTGTAATCAATAACAGTGGAAGAATCTGCAGCTTGAGCAATTACCAACAACAACAACAAAGTCTTATCCCACTATGCGAGGTCGGCTACATGAATCATACGACATAATTGTTCTCAACTTAAGTAATTACCATAGAACATATTTTGGTCCTTTAAAATCAACCTCAATATCAACCGACTCAATCAAATTTTCTCTCATCTCTTCAGCATTCAAAATTTCAACTTTCTTACTACAATATAAAATATTCAATTCTCCAAAGAACAAATAGTAAGACTATAGTACCCCTATCTATTCATCAAATGTAAAAGAAGAAAATGTGACCTGGAGATTATTGGTTTTGATGTAAGACCAAACCCTCATAAAACAGCCTAAACGAGAAGTTTGAGATTGACCCACAAAGTCTCTAACAGTGGAAGTAAGATTGACAAGGTCAATCAAGTTAGCCAACTTCTTTGGATTATCAGTCATTGTCTTCTTCAGCCTCTGTGGAAGCATTCTTCTGTTTCTGAAAATCACTCAAAACCTAAAATTTCAGTGAATAACATAACTCAACTCCCAAATCAAAGTAACTAAAAACCGAATTCATAAGTATTTTTTTAAGAAAAAAAATTCATAGAAGAAAGCAACAGATATATTTTGTTTCTTACAGCTCCTAGCTTCTTCAACTCTGCTTGACTGCGATTTTTGCGAAAGGGAAGAAGAGTACACAGTTCTAATTGAGGTTCCCTGAACGCACCGTTTTAACACGCGTTTATTTGTAATAAATTTAAAGGAAAATACAAATAAAATCCTCCGAAAATATGCTAAAGGAGAATAAGATCGCTAAAGTTTTAAAAGGACAATTAATGTTACATGTACTAAATTAACAATGCTCTAGTTATTAATGGGAATGTGGGTGTTGTCGTTAATAAGAATGCTGCTATTGTTAATGTGCTCTCTATTTGTTAAGTATGGATTATAGATTATGTAGTTGTTAAGTATACATGTTGTTAATGGAAATGCTGCATTTGTTAATTTAGTGTCTGTGACTTTGATTATCTTTTTAGAAATTTATCTACCTTGATTGTCCGTTTACATATTCAGAGGACTTTATTTTTTTAAATAAATTAATAATAATAACTAATAAGACTAAATAATTACCACTCCCTCATAAATATTATAACACATGTTTATTTAATTTAATTATACTAAATTTAAAATATCTTAGTCATTTACTTTTATTTCCACTTTAACCTTTCATTGGTGTTTCAACAAATTTGCCTCTCTAAACGAGTCAAATATTTAGAAATCAAGAAAGTATTATGTACTACCGTGTTTTTCTCAAGTTTATTGTTAACACTCTAGTTTCAGCTAATGGGAAAATGATGACTCAAGAAATTTATACTTCATCCAATTGATGAATCATAATTTTGATTATGAACATATTATGAACAACATTTCAAAACAGGAGCAAAAGTACTCATCACTGATGAATACTTTTGCCACTCTTTTGAAATTTTATGGGTATTTATACTCATGTTTTGAAATGTTATAGTTATTTTTGTTCCAAAAAAATCACATGAATATGGTTGCACCTAAACCACAATTATATGAGTATTTTTACATCTTTAACTCACTATGTTACTACATGCCTTATTGTTATCACATTTATCACAGGGAGAAAAAAGTTATATGCATGTTTCTTTGCTGAAGGATCATTCGTTACCTACAATAATATTCAAAAGTTGATCCAATAAAATAACTAAATAAACTATACAAAAGACGACAATATGGTTTTTCTCACATTTTCAAACTCTCATTTCTTAAAAATCCTGTGAAAATAGAGAACAAAATGGAAAAGATGGTGCATATTGAATAAACTGGAATTTTGTTAATGCACTGATATTAATACATGTGTTTGCTGCAATGTAAGAATCTGTCCAATTTCTCTTATTTGTTGTATTAGCTTGAGTAGCTTCTCAAACATTTAGTCATAAGGATTTCTAAAGTTCTTCAAAAGGTTTGGAATCTCATAGCCAAGCATGTCATCAACTGCTTGTACCATCTTTGATTTCAACTTCTCGAACTTGTCAATGTTGAATCCATTCAAAGCATCTTTGAAGTGGTCAACGCTGGGAAAGTCTCCAGGAGGTAGATGGTGTTCCCTTTGTACCTGTTTCCGAACACACCATTATGTATTCACAGATTTGAAAACATCATCAATAAGGACAAGGAAGAACAATAATCATCATTACTTGCAACTTCAGAGTTAAATGACAACACATGCCTTTTTAAGTTAAGGGGCCTAACTGAAACTTTGCATCATGTTACTTGTTTAAGGGGCCAAACTAAATGCGTATATTTGCCTATACTTTTCAACATGTTTACTTGTTTGTTTGTCAATGGTTTGATCTGTTTATCTAGGAATATTTTGACAGGCTCATTAGCTAATATAACAATGGAGTCATACCTTTGCAAATTCAGCTTCCAAGTTATCAATAAGCTTTTGCTGAGCTTTGGCCTTGCCTATCATAGCAGGCATCTCTTTCTTAAGATGACCGATAATATAGGCGTGTATCTTTGCAGCTCGAGCTCGTTTTACAAATTCATTTATCTGAAATCAAAGTTATCTAAATGATCAAAACATGGATATGTTTGTCATTTAATATCTTTCACATATAAAACAACAGCCATCTTTAAAAGATTATTATAGTTCTACACAAAAAATTCATTTAACCAATGGTGCCTGGTAGATTTTTTCTACTCAAATCATGACAGCATAAGCCTTGATTTAATATAGCCTTGATTTAATATATAAATTATTAGCAAAGGAAAATTTAAACTCACCCTTCGATCGCAAGCTTTCTTTGGTATATCTTTCAAATCTGAAAGAAGGTCTTCTTGTTCTTTTTCAAATAGATCCTTACCAATAGGACCAGTAGCAGCATTACTTACAGGTTTGTCGTTGAAGGAGCTGCCAAAATAAGCAAATAGAGTCTCAGAACCAAAAGGAATCTAAACTGCTCAGGAACGCATGTCTAAGGTAATTGGCATGATGAAAGGTAAAAACATTCTGAAGAAAAAGTTTACAAAGAGAGATCATTAGAGATCACTTCATTATATGACATCTACAAAACTACAAGTCACTAAACTTAATTTGAAGAGACAAAGTGTGCTCCTTGTCAAAGACAGTGAAATGCATTCACAAATTTAACTGTTCCTACCCTATATATACTCGCATAACTTCAGGAGTATTCAGCACCTTTCCAAGCGACCACATAAGTGCTCCATAAACCCTCATCAGCTGCAGCACATGGATAAGTAGGTTAGTTTCCTAGAAAAGCTTCAACAGATTTTGTCAATAAACAGAAGAGTCTGAATATGCAGTCTTGTACCTGTTGGGTATCAATTTGGTCGGCTTTATTTAGGACCACCCGAATTTTGTCATCATGCCCACGCAAGGATCCTATCACACGTTTGAACTCATCACTTATATCAAGCTTGTGAGGATCAAACAAAAGGAGTATCAAATCACACTTGGCGGCAAACCAAGAGGTTACACCGGTAAAATCATATGCTCGCTGTGTCCGCTGCTTTTCTCCTGATAAGACACCTGGTGTATCCACAAATGTAATGTGGTCCAGTAACTTGGGGCAATCGAAAACAAGTTTTAGTTGCTAAGATAAAGAGAAAAATTAAAAAATAATACTTATTTTTCTTAATTGACCTAACACAACTTACAGGATGAGGCATTTGAGAACACTCAAATTTTGACAAAAAAGATGTGCCAAAAGCTGTGAGACCACTGAAGGGCATATCAGCTTGGACAGCGACAGTATTACCAGGAATACTTCTCTCATCAGGTCCGGACTGCAGAGATGTAAAACTAATCTCAGAAAAACCAATGGATCAACTGATTCATTAGGATACATAACAGAAACAAATGCATGAATATAATCAAGAGCCAACATTTATGAATGATGTTAAATCTCAGAACGTAGAATTAAGACAGGCATCTAAATGTGAACAGCAAAAACCTTCAAGATATTTGTGATAATTAAAAATCGTTATTAAAGTCATGGAGGAATGGAGGATTGAGTCAGGCTTCACACATACCATAACAACGACAAACCTATCAGTTGTAGGCTCAGGTCCAATATGAGCTCCTATGGGCAAAACGACAAGCAAGTTTAAAATTAAGAACATATTAGTATTATAGCTATAAGCACTTAAGCAGTCCTATATATAATTATACAGTAATACAAAGGTCAGGGGACACTTGCCAGGATAACTACTCTGAAGCAAATGTTTGATAAATGTTGTTTTTCCTGTTGAGTACTGACCCAAAAGCATAACCATTGGTTTGGCATCAAAATCACTATTTCCCTGCAAAATGTAAACCAATGTTTATTGAATAGAGAAAGGTGGGGCAGAGAGTGGGTAGTCAAATTTCTAAAATGAACCACAGATAGCCAACTGACCAGTAATGGAGACACAAAATCATTAAAACGGTAGGTGACTTCAAGAGGTTTCAACTTTTCAATGTATAATCTCTTCAACGCATCAGTTATTGATGTCACAGCAGAAAGTGGCACCTATCAATAATGCAACCAAGAAAATTAAAGTGAGAAGAATACAAAAATAAATTTGACAGTCTCTAAGAAAATGATACTTTATAACAAAGGAATGACGGCACACACAGGAAGAAGGGCTAGTCAAAAATTATCAATTGGAAGGCCTATACAACATCTTCAACACAATTCACTAGCTCACAGAAGTAAATTAGCAGTAAACAGATATACACATTTTGTTGCTCCAAAAGGAGAAAAACAACACAAAGCTAAAGATAATGGTATCGGTCCAAATTAGAAATAAAAATGCAACAAAAAGACTAATTTCAAATACAACATGTAAGAGTTAGCTAAAAGTTCCTCCAAAAGGACTGACATGGCTCAGTGGTAAGTTCGCTTTCCGTAGGGTCTAAGGTAGTGGGTTCGAATTAACATCACCACATAAAAAACAAGTATAAGGCTGTCTAGTATATTCTTTTCCCTAGCACCCCCACCAAGTGGAGCCTAAGACTAGGTTGACCCTTTTTTAAAGAGCTAAAAAGCAAAGCTATTACAGTTCACGGAATGAAATAGACAACAAAATGCATAAAAATGAAATTCAACCAAAATTTAATAAAGTCAATTAACACTAAACTATGTATCAGAAGAGGAGGATAGTGTCCACACAAAAAAGATCAAACAATCATTAAAAATATGCTTACCTTTTTTGTTGACTTTGTTGAAAACCAACTAGCTGAATTTGATGGCTGCATTTGAGAACTGCCTGCATGACTACTTAGTATTACTGAAATTGGAACTCGGTGACAAAGAGACAGAAAAATGGGCACGATATAAAAAGAGAAATATAGTACCATTTAAATCAGATTCTTTATTTTTTTTCTTTTTCTTCTGGAGGAAAAAGATACAAGGTGAGTGCATCCACTAAAAATATAAAATAGATAATATATTCAGAAAAGGAAATACTTACCTGGATTAATGCTTCCAAACCCTCCATTTCAGGAGGTTTAAGATTTTCCAAATCGACTGAAATAGAAGTTAAGATTCCATTAGGTAACTTTATAGGATAAATGGCCATTAACATAAAAAATGAACACAGAAAAATTTGTAACTGATACGCAAAGGCATAGAAAATAACAAATACTGCAGGTCACTAAGTGAAAGGCACAAAACTCACCATCAATAGTTGATAAATCATGTGAAACTGGGCGGCCAGCCTTGTACCAAGGAAATTAACTGCATTGAAAATGGTTAAAGTTAAAGAAATGAACTCAGCATTCAACTTCAAGAAAAAAGAAGAATATATACCTGCATAGCAGTGATAAATTCCTTAAAACCAAGATATCCTTGTCGCTTTGAATCTGCAATAGCCCAAACCTTATTTAAATAAGGAGAGCAGCAAATAAACAGTTCAATAAATTGTTAGCAAAAAAGAAAGGTAAAAGAATAAAGAGAACGAATAAACAATGAAAGATTAGCATAGAGCCTGAACTTTTGTAGATAAAGGAGTCAGAGCATTATTAAACTCCAATTCTTGACAAAAAATTAAATATTAAAAACAAATGTGAGGAATGGAATCATTTAATCAAATAAAGGCTAATCATTCCCCTTAACAACCACTGGGACTGCTGATATCCCTTCTAATGATCATTTAATGTAGAACCTTCCAAACCAGGAGAACTCCATAAATTGTGAAGTTCATTAGTGATGCTGGATAGGAATAATAGAAAAAGAGGAAGATTGAAAACCAACTTCACCTAGCTAATTCATTTTGAATATTAAGTAATTTGTAAAAGAGTAGAGGGCAGCTTGGAAAATTCATACATTTATGCTTAATCTCCTATTATTTGTATGTTCACACTTTTCTTCCTCCTTGCATCATCTCATGCATGCATTTAGAAATAGAAATGGACCCAATTACTTAATATGTGTCCAACCTTCACCATTCCCTATTTTCTTCACTAAATTCCGTTCAATACCAAAAAGGGAAAGATGGTGTACATTACTCAACCAGACAAACCAATCATGCAAACAAATACTCTAATACATAAAAACCATGAATGAACACTCATAGACACAACTTTCAGGACAACAATAAAAAACCAAAGCTCATGCACTTGCATAGCTGATTTCACAAAGAAAACCAAATCCAATAACCATGAGAACAAAATATATATCCTTAGCTGCACCTGCTTAAGATCTTGGCGAGACAAATTGGACATGGAGAAAAAATTAATGGCATCACTCCCCGTTATACGGCCATCAAAATCTGAAAAAAAAAACCAACTAAAAATTAAAAACTCATCATTCACAAAAAAAAAGCCATAAACCCCCACACAAAAATACACACTTTCTTCATTTCTTCATAACATAATAAGCCAAACGCAGAAAGCATCAACAGCAAAATCACAAAAAGGGAAAAACAATCATACCCGAATCGGCATAATTAAACCACTCTTGATAGATCAACTGATGTTCTTTGGAAACTGAGCTAATAGGCAAAGTATCAATCTCCATTGTTAGGATCCTTATGATCCGCACAAAGATGAGACTTTTCTGGTTAAATGGGAATATAAATGAATTAGCTTATTGAGCTTGAGGGGAGGAATAGTGCCACGAGAAATCCATTAACAGTGTCATATTCAGGATGATGGGTATGAAAAAGAAGGTCCCTTTCATGTGTTTAATAATGGGATTTTCATGTATGATGATGTTGAGGTGAAGTTTTTTTTACCTCGTCATCAGAAAGACAAGATGATGTTTGTTTGCGTTAGATTCGCTGGGTGCGGATGGCGTGGCACCTCATTAATCTCTCCATCTAACTGCTTTAACTCCTTTGACTATCAATCATTTTAGACTTTTAATTTAATGATACATGACTTTGTTTCTAATGATTGAAAAGTTGTCAAACTCGTGGGTTTAATTAAACTCATGAAAAGGAGTTAAAATCGGATTGTGCATTCGAATAGTAAACTCGTAAGAGTCTATATTTATTAATAAAATATGTTTATGGTAAAAATTAACAATAATTTGACTCAATATATTTTAAATATAAATAGTTTATATAATATATATCAACACTAGTACTTTATGAATTTCAATAGAGAAGTTTCTATTTAATTCATACAAGAATTTATTGAATTTTATCAAATAAAAATAATTAAAATGAGTTTATGAGGAAGTTAATATGATTTTACCTAAGGTAAAAACATAAAAACGGTGAATTTAGCATGTAAACATGTAAGTTTCTACCAATTTATTCTTGCTGAGAATTTAAGTGACTCGTGATATGTTTTGTTTAAGTAGAACCATAAAAACGGTGAAATTGTAACGTCAACTCGCGAGTTTTGATAACAATGTTTCTAATATAAAATATATATATATATATCATATAATTTATGAAATTAAAGATGTTAATTAAATGTGTTAAGCTCAAATAATGTTATTAGAACACCCTTTATACTTGCTATTATGTCAACATTCCTTTACTTACTCGTTGTTTTTTTTTTTTTGATAAAAAGAAGGAAAAGTTGTTTTTTTTGATAAAAACAACGAGTAAGTAATCTAGTTTACTTACTCGTTGTTTTTATTGAAGAGTATAATCTAAGAAAAAGTTTAGACAAATTAGAAATAAGTTTTATATGTAGTAACAAAGCTCACCTCCATAATTCATTGATGTAAACTAGATTACATACACTAAAAAGACACTTAACCAAAGCACAACATTACACAGCAGGAAGACACTAGAGCAAAACATTAAATTATAGGTCTATATGACTTGAAATTCAACCATAGCTACTAACATTGAAAGGCTAATACACCAAATTACACGTCAAACACAAGAGGAACTATCGACTCCTAACTATTGCAGGTAGATAGTAGAGAGACTACGCTTCCAATTTATCATGATCAAAGGATGAAATAATAGAAGTTGGTGTTCCAGATACATGTTCTCCTGAGCCCAACATCTTTGATGCAAATGCTTCACAACATGAACAACTCTATAATCACACCTCTTAGATCGAAGGTGAAGAAACTTCAGAAGTTTGAGATAAAACTCCTACGAATATAGATCATCATAAAAGTTAGCCAAGATCCAATCTAAATAAAATTAACCCACAAGATAAGGCTAAAACATAAAGACATCCCTAAGGGATTTCATAAAAAAGACACAAATCCATTGAACCCTATTAATTTGTCATCATTCAAAATAGACAACAGAGCTACAAAATAATACTTTTATAACATTTAAGATAAAAAAAACCTTGTTAATATTGGTAGAAAAACCTTGTTAATATTCTCATATGGTATAAAACTTCGTGGGTATTTGAGAGACATAACTCATTTTTAAACTCAAAAATTTTCCCTCTCCTCTAAATCCCTCGTACTATCAAACATGCAAAAGGAAACTAGAAATATAAAAGGGTATACACCCTCTATCAACCCTCTAATAGCCCTTTAATGTAAGACAATTGATTTTCCCAATTAATGGAATTGATTAAAAATTTAAAATTAAAAGTATTCAAATTTAACATTTAATCCCAACGATAATAATTAATATGTGTGTATATATTTCCTCCCCCTTTCTAATTATAGCATATATATAAATACGGGAGCTTCATTATAAATACAAAATTTCCTTCTATTTTTCCTTATCACTTTTCCAAATTATGTTGATATATACTCTTAAATAATGAACACAAAATAGGAAATGCTGGAATAAAGGTATGTGGTAAGGGTATTATGAAAATATCATGTGGTTTTAACTAACTTAACAAATACCCTTAATTTACTCAAACAAGGTAGACATGTCTTATATTTATGAACAAAGAAGTAATATATAATCCACTTACATGTTATATTACTAATATTAGATAGTTTATTTATATTTTTAAACCCCTATAAGAAAGGTCAATTGGATCTTATATTTAATTTAACATATTAAACTTTGTATAAACAAATTCCTTAATTATTGTGATGGATTAAAAACGTAATATTTCCAATGATGTTTGTCTTTGCTACAAAACTTATAGTTTTAACCAATGGGTAGCTGGTTGAGCTAGTAAGTGAGCTTCAACCCAGTAAGGATGAAAATGTGTATTCGAATCCCGGAAAACACTTTCATTGAGAGAAGAGACAACCTTGCCTATGTGACCAACACTACTACCTTTCGAGTTTGAATTAGTCGGTTGTCAATAGGCGCCGGATTAACTGGCAGTGATTAGCAAAAAAAAATGCTTTTGCTTTCAACATTATTCGGGCTTCTGATAAAATAGTTTATGGACTTAAAGCAAAAAATGGAGTATGGGTTCTAAAAAGTAAAAACCCAAGAAAAGAAAAAAGCCCAAAGCAAAGGATGTGTGATTTTTGTTCTTACTCAATTCTTTCCATCTTCGAAGGCGTCCAGTGGTCTCTCTCTCTCGTCCCTTCTCCTCCTCGGAACGATCTCTCATTTTCTCTCATCCTTTCCTTAAAGGTTCGTTTTTTTGTCTTCTCTCACTTCACTGCCTTCAATTTTCTTACATCTTTTGAATTTTTCTTTTGCCAGATCTTCAAATTTCATCCCCACTTCCCATTTTATTCCTTCAGATCTTTTGCAATTTCCCATTTTATCAACCCCATAAAGTATTTATCTTGTTGATTTTTCTCCTCGTTTTCCCGATCCAACCCTTTATTTTAGGCTTTTCCAGCTATTCTTTAGTTTTCTTTTATGCGATGCTGTGATTTAGCTATTGTGATAGGAAAAATGTAGTTTTTTTGTGTCATGGTTGTCTAATACGATAGAATATGTCCATCGTCCCAAATTTTCTTTCCATTTTTCAAATATAGTTAAATTAAAATAAAATGTGGAATATAAAATGATAAGTTTAAGTTTTATTAAATAAATAGGGAGAGGAGAACTAAATAAAAAGAAAAGGGGAATGAATGTCAAGTATAAGAGTTTGAGGCTAAAAATATAATTAAAATAAACACATGGGTAGATGATAGAAATTTCCTTATTTGTTAATGTCATCATTCTTCATTCTCTCAAAACCTAATTAGCCGTCGCACCCTTCTCCAAATACATCATTCGACCCTCCCTCTGGCCAAAACACCGTTCCTTTCCTCTCAACTTCAACAACTTCATCCCTCAGCCCTTTCTCACGATTTCTCTCATAATTCTCCTTTGCTCATTCGTTTGTTCAGCTTCAATTCCCTAGGAGATATCAAGCAAATTGGTACACGTTTGCAAGGATTGAAGAAACAGGTCACAGGTGAGGTGCCTTCTTATTACCCACTTTGCTTCTTCAATTCGGTGAGCCTTGAGAGACAAATCGATTTGATCTTTTGGGAGATTGAATAAGGGCTGTTTAATCATTAAAAATGAAGCTGTCTTTTTGCTCATACCTATTTTTCTGAGATTAGAGTGAGGTAAAAGCAAAATTCGAATATGAACTAGATTCCTTAAGATTTAAACCCTAAATTTCTGATTTGTATAGGTTTCTTTGAGTCATAGATGGTACTGCTTAGTTGCTTACTTGAGTTCTTGTTGAAGTTGCATGAAGTTTAACTTGTTTTTGTTATGACTTGGGGGTTTATTCTCGCTGTTGAATCAAACCCCAAGGCAGTTAGTGCTACCTATCTCATTGTTATGTTGTTTGTCAATTTCTGTTATGAATTTCGTGTGCTACTTTACTGTTTTAAGCCTTGATGTGAATATTGATGCCACGTTGTGAATCTAATACACTATTGGATATGTTTTGATGATTTAGTGTGAGTTGGTTTACTTATTTATTTTTCTTGCAGCCCATTAATATATATATATATATATATATATATATATATATATATATATATATATATATATATATATATATATATCTTGCTTTAGAATTTCATCAATTTCTTAAATCAGTTCATTAGGAGATTTGTTGTAGCAGAATTTCTTTCTTCATAATTCTTGAATTAAACAGATTTTTGGCATGATGTTACTGTGAAATTGCCGTGCCTAATGGTTTGAGTGAATTGAAGCTTGAAAAATCTTTCCCTGATTCTTACATTGTAGAATCAGTTTTTGTTCACTTGTTTTTGTCATTGACTCTTTGCATTTCAAATTCCTACTTCATTGCTTTGTTTGGATAATCACATTTCATGAATTTAATTGTTGCTCATGGTGTTTTATCGATATTCTAAAATCATTTCTTTGAATTAGATTTTCTTGAATTAGTTCTCTAGAACCTAGTTTTCTAGGTCTTGGTGATCAAGTTGTACAAATAATAACTTCACATGTGAATCAGTTGTATGCATATGTTATCTCATACTGCATTGTCTTTTCTATTCTTGACTTGCACGTTCACTTGGTGAAATGAGTAAATGACTTTGGAACATGTTGAGTATTGTGATAGTAATTGTTTATGAAAGATATACAGAGTGGTACTTATGATGATTGTTTATTTGGATGGGCTGAAATGTATTTGATTGGAATTCTTTAATTTCTTTGTCAATTACAATATGGAATGAGCAATAGCATGATATGGTGACTTGACTTGGTATTAGTGATTGATTTATAATTGGTTCCTATTCTCAATTGTGAATTTGTACGTGTAAATTTGGAAAGGAAAGATAAGGAATAATATAATTATGAAGGGATGGGTAGTATTATTAAGACCGAGAGAGACGCGATATTTGATCACATAGAATAATTTTGTAATCCTGTTACTACATGATATAACAATAGGAGAGTCTAGTAAGGGAAATACTTGGAGGCACATTACAAGTGCAAATAAAGAGAAACAGTGAAGTGCTAAGGACAACAGGTAGCGGTTTATTTCATGCACATTAGGTTTATTTTCTGTCATAACTAATATTAC
The DNA here is from genome assembly GCA_029929735.1 of Mimosa pudica. Classification (NCBI taxonomy): domain Eukaryota; kingdom Viridiplantae; phylum Streptophyta; class Magnoliopsida; order Fabales; family Fabaceae; genus Mimosa; species Mimosa pudica. Next base: position 1,993,318 of record JAKELP010000045.1, read on the forward strand.
TGCTTCAGATATTGGTAGGGTTTATTTTCAGCATTTTAAATTTATGTGGAGTACTCCAGGTATAAGGAGGGTCGCTCCCCCTATACCATATTGTTTTGTTGAATTTATTTTTCCTAGAAAATCCTGTCAGGTATGCCTACTACGAAAGGTGAATATATTACTATAAGTAGTGAGGTGGTGCAATAGGCACATGTATTTAATATTCTACCTATAACAAATATATTGTTAAGGTAGAGGCCCTGTATGAGTGTTTTACTAATAGGTAGTAATCACCAACAGGTAGCGTCACTATCATTATCTGAAGTAGGATTAAATGAATCAGCTTCTAGGTGAAGTATTAGAGTGTATGAAATAAACTGCGGTAAATTTGGTTTCAGGTATACTAGATAGGTGAACTTTAGAGTGAAGAAGGAAAAGAGAGAAGGCAGGAATGCCTGCTTTTGTTTTTGTAATCAATTATAAACATTTTTGCAATTAATACTTTAGCAAAGATTTATTTTCTAAGTGGATGTAAGGTTTTTGAGAATACGGGATTACTCATTAACTTGTTTATTTTCATGTCGACTATTTTGAGGATATTCTTGAAACTTATATATTCATATTCATAGTAAAATTCATTTTTGGAAGTAAGAATTTTTATGATTTTTATAATTGTACTTGTATTAGTAGTAGTAGATGAACTACGTTCTAGAAAATCAACACTTGTCTATATTACTCTATATAAATATTATATATTATATTTCTAATTACTTTTGGGAAAACAATACTTGTTTTTATTATTCTATATAATTATTAATATTCCTTTCACATGCCTAAAGGATTTTTATAAACATAAATGTCAATTTAAATGTGATAAGAAGATTTTGGTCAATGGATACTTTTTGAAAATGTTTTAATTTGTACCGTTTTCTGTCAACTTATATAAACTTTTAAAGACCTCAAAATATATTTTATAACTAAAACTACTAAATTCAATTTAAATATATTTTATATTTTAATAAATTAGAATAAAATAACTAGGTGTGACACATGGCATGGTTAAAAGTAGGAAATGGAATGTGTTCAAAACATGTGAATAACAAATGCAGCATTTCCATTAACAACATGTATACTTAACAACTACATAATCTATAATCCATACTTAACAAATAGAGAGCACATTAACAATAGCAGCATTCTTATTAACGACAACACCCACATTCCCATTAATAACTAGAGCATTGTTAATTTAGTACATGTAACATTAATTGTCCTTTTAAAACTTTAGCGATCTTATTCTCCTTTAGCATATTTTCGGAGGATTTTATTTGTATTTTCCTTTAAATTTATTACAAATAAACGCGTGTTAAAACGGTGCGTTCAGGGAACCTCAATTAGAACTGTGTACTCTTCTTCCCTTTCGCAAAAATCGCAGTCAAGCAGAGTTGAAGAAGCTAGGAGCTGTAAGAAACAAAATATATCTGTTGCTTTCTTCTATGAATTTTTTTTCTTAAAAAAATACTTATGAATTCGGTTTTTAGTTACTTTGATTTGGGAGTTGAGTTATGTTATTCACTGAAATTTTAGGTTTTGAGTGATTTTCAGAAACAGAAGAATGCTTCCACAGAGGCTGAAGAAGACAATGACTGATAATCCAAAGAAGTTGGCTAACTTGATTGACCTTGTCAATCTTACTTCCACTGTTAGAGACTTTGTGGGTCAATCTCAAACTTCTCGTTTAGGCTGTTTTATGAGGGTTTGGTCTTACATCAAAACCAATAATCTCCAGGTCACATTTTCTTCTTTTACATTTGATGAATAGATAGGAGTACTATAGTCTTACTATTTGTTCTTTGGAGAATTGAATATTTTATATTGTAGTAAGAAAGTTGAAATTTTGAATGCTGAAGAGATGAGAGAAAATTTGATTGAGTCGGTTGATATTGAGGTTGATTTTAGAGAACCAAAATATGTTCTATGGTAATTACTTAAGTTGAGAACAATTATGTCGTATGATTCATGTAGCCGACCTCGCATAGTGGGATAAGACTTTGTTGTTGTTGTTGGTAATTGCTCAAGCTGCAGATTCTTCCACTGTTATTGATTACAAAATGATTAAAAAGTTTTTCTTTCAATAATAAGTGTGTGGTGTTAGATTGAAGCTTGGATTTTATGAAAAACACCCCGTTTTTGCTTTTAAAAGTTGAATCAAATTTGATATTGCACTTCTTCGTGTTGAAAATGACAGACAACAAATAAGAGGTGGGAGCAAGAGATATTAACAGATTGGAGTGACATTCTCCTAATGTTTGTTACTATTAAAATATTCAAGAACTGGAACACATGTTACTGATTCGATAGATTGATAGATATTGTCATGTTGATGATCATCTGTGTCACTTTCATTTCTATGACTGATATAGAAATGTTGATGAAAGATCACTCAAAATTTAGATTACTTCTGACACATTTAAATACACATGTCCAATGTTTTCCAACTTACTGGCCTTGAGTTTTTGTAAGCTATTGATGTAAAATGAGTATCATAGAATGTTGTACAGGTTGAGGTATAAGCCATCTGTTTGCTATATTTAACTTTTTTTCGTAATATCTGTCTTTAGAAGAGATGACTAAATCATAAGCTGTTGTTACTTCAATTTTTGTAGGATGCAAACAATAAGAATGTGGTGAACTGTGATGCAAAGTTGAAAAGTATTCTGTCCGGGAGATCTCAGGTCGAGTTAGCAGAACTTCCTGAACTAATCAAGCTGCATTTTCCTAAGGCACCCAAGTAAATGTATGACATCAATCACATCGCCTGTCAATTTTGAAAGCAACCTCTTGCACAAAGATGAGAATCCAAATGTGATCTTAATTTTTCAGAACATGATGAAGCATATGTTTCAGTCTAACATATATGTTGACAATTTCTTATCACCAGAATACTTCTAAGAGCTAAATGGATTGTAGAGTCGAAGGGAAATGATAACAAGGACGGAATGAATATTTCATATCTCATTTTTTTGTGTATTAGAAATCATTATTATTTCACTCAGACATACCAGACGGCCAATGTGGTTTTGTCCCTTTATCAATTTTACGGTGAGGAATTGTGTGTTGAGAGTTTAGTTCTGTGTTTAGAAATGACAGAGTTTTGTGGTTTCTGCTACGATCTGATAAGTGATAAGCATTCATTCTGGCAAATGACAATATTATTTTGGTAGAAAAGACACTTATAGTTATTGATACAATTCAATGCAATGAGTTACATTTTCACGGACATTTTATAAACTTAGGCATATGGTTACTCTAATGAAGTTTAAAAAATTACACTCAAATACAATAAGTACTCATTTTTGACATATACTAATACAACAAATAATATGAACAAATAAACAATAGCCAATAATTCAGTAATTATTGAAACTGAAGTAGATAATTACTGAATAAATGGTTGGCAATAATGGCATTAGTCTTGTGGGTGGGATGGAAGGCATCCCAAAATACATATTTATTAGCATCTGAACATGTAAATGGATTAAACTTATCACACATGAAACTCATCTCAAACAACCCCGTCCCACAACATGCTTTTGCCACGTCTTCAAACCCTGCATTATTAATACTGAAAACAATTTCATACGCCAAAATAAAAATTGACCGTACCTACTATACGGATAAATCATAATATTTCAGCTAAAAAAGTATATCAGAAAATTCTTTTAATAGTTTCTTTAGGTTTGAGCTTGTATGTCCATACCTACTGTTATGGATAGTTTGATTTATCGGCAACCAGATGAATCTAAGACTAAGAGCATTTGTATCAAAAGCATAAACGTTCCATGTCAGTTAGTTTCTGGCCATGCAAATCTAAGCTGCATAATTCATAGGCTCATACTACAGAATTCATGTATTTTAATAAAAGTTCCATAGTCTAGCTTTGACTAAATATCAATATCATCAATGTTTTGATATTAAATAAATTTTAAAATATAAAACAAGTTAAACTACTCCCTCTGATCCTAAATATAGGACCTAATTGACTTTTTTGAAAAATCCTAAAAAAAGGCAAAATAAGTTAATTATAAATTGATTTACCTAATTTTTTCTCATACACTAGTTTATTTTACCTATAAGCTAATGGATAATCTAAAAAGATATCAAATATGTCATGATTTAATAACCTATTTTGCAACCTTAATCTCTCCAAAAAAATGTCAATTAGGTCTTATATTTAGGACCAGAGGTAGTATTTACAAATTATAGATAACAAAGCTCATTTCTCAAATCCTACTTAGTGCACATAATCTCCTTTAGAAGAACTCACTACTTCACCTTAATCTATTGGCAGTTAACTAAAGCACTTATCAATCCAATTGGTCAAGAAAAAAATTTCACATGAGCAGAAGAAGTCAAAAATTGATACTGAAATCTCTTTTAGTAACAGTATGCACTTAGCATTAAGTGAATAACTAAAGATAACACTGAATTTAAACATCAAAAGCATTTTCAATCATTATTAAATAATTATAAGCTTGCTTACCAAAAGAAGCAGGATTATGAATGATATCCCAGAGGATATCATAAGGATTTGAAAACACAAGCTGAATCCCAAAGAGCTTCTGGTTCATCTGCAACACCAAATCTTGTAACTTGAGATTGAAATCTAAGGCCACATGATTGTATTCCTTCACACATTCATTCCCAAACATGAAATTTTTTGTTCTCTCAAGAGGCAAACACCCCATTGGAGGAAGCCCAGCAATGGATATCTTCCTTGCTCCTGCTTCATAAAGTTCTTCTATGAAATACTCTGCAATCCCCACAAGCAACTTCTGGTATTCTTCAATGGAGTATTGTGATGACCTCTTTGGAATTGAATAGTAATTCTCTAGAAAATCATTGGTTCCTACACTGATTAAGTATAGTGATTCTCTTATAACCTCTTTTGCTTTCTCTTCTCCAAGATGGTCCTTCAGCTCCTTCTGAAATCCCTTGTAGTATTCTAGTTCCTTCCATAGAGGTATCACTGACTGAGAATAAAAAATTCAAATTACTTTTTTATCTCCCTTATATGTTACACAAAATAGAAAATTGAATTTTTTTTAAGGAACAATTGGATTGAGTCTCAAGCAATAGAATTGATATTAGAGAAGTCTCAACTCGTTAACTTTGACTTTTCCACTAGGACCTCAATATGACTCTCCTTTCTTTTAATGAAAAAAAAACAGTCAATTAAATATTTTTCTCATGTGTGCATATGAATATGTTTAGGGTGCAAAATTATGTTGAATATATCTCGTTACATTTGGGACTGTTATCTGGAAAGAGATCTCATCACATCAAATTTGAATTCTCTCTCTCTAAATTATAAATTATTACTCCCTCATATCTTTATTATGGGAACTAAGTAACTATATGAATTAAGAAAATTATTTGTTTTACGTAAACAAATAATGACTGTTAAATTTCATAAAATATTCTCTTTAATTATCAAATGACTGTTAAACTTCATTTGATTAAAACAAACCCGCTAAATAAGAATAATGGGAAGATAAAACGGATTAAAATTTTATATATAGGAGGAAACTAAACCCTCTTACTAAGTCAGATAAATTTTTGGATTTGATAAAAATCAAGAATTGCACTTTATCTTATACTATTATACATTGATATTAATAAATGACATTCACATTTGGACTTATCAGTTAAAAAAATAGCCACTATCATTTGCAGTTTTAAGAAAAATAAATATTAATGATACTTACAAGGACATCAGAAGTAGCATTATCAAAGCCAGTTCCAGCAGAAGCAAAGCAAACGCCTGTAACAAAATCTGAGACATTATATTTTGGATCAAAATAAGCTGGAATTACATCCTTTATTCCAAATGCCTCTGCTATGAAGTCCGGCGGAAGACGGCCGTTGCTGAATCTCCCGGTCGGTTCGCCGCCGTAGAAATCCCGACCATATGGTTTGAAGTTGCTCTTCAACATTGTTGATAGGTAATTGTTGTTCCCTGAATCCACTGATGAATCTCCAAACACTATAATTGCCGGAACCTTCAAAGACGTGACAGTGGACACAACAATTCCTAGTATAACATGAGCTATGATGAAGCTATTAATGACTAATTTGTAAATGTAAGCCATTGACTACCTCTTCGATAGTCTTTGAATATATATGTTCTAGTCTTTTGATCAATTGGATTTGCTTCAATATATTGGTTACAAAAGTTGTGTATAAGTCTCATTCACGCAAGTTCATGGAATTATGTTAAATCAGGGTCGGCCATAAATAATGCCATCTTATGGGATTAAAGTTTGAAACGTTTCACATACGTACACATTTGCCATATATTATCTCAAATGTTACTGCCCGTGGTTCTAACCGGACTGCCCAACACACGATGTCTAAATTTGAACGCTATTCAAGTATTCATTGTGCTAATCAAGAGATGTGTAATATATTTCATCTATATCTTATTTTTTTTTACAAAATTTCATCTATATCTAATGTACACGTTTGATTTATTTTTAGCTGTCTAATCAACAACGGAACATTTCAATTATATTTCCTTTTTTTATCTAGGTTATATTGATCATCATTAAAAGTTTGACTTAAATGACATCAACCCTACTCCCTCCTAGAGGTGTTTTTGGGATTAATTCTCAAGTTAGCAATGTGTGAGTCCCACCTAGAGGTGCTTAGGTGTATTATGGGGTGTGTGAGTAGTCCCACTTATGGGGAGGGTTAAAATAGGGGTAAAATTTTAAATACGGTATTCATCATTGATGTATGTTGTTTAATTTAGTCAAAGTTAAATCAAATATGCCTCTCCACTACATTTTAAAGATAGGAATTTTTTTGACCGAAAGATATAGGAAATTCAGGTTATAAAAAGAAAAATAAGAAAACAATGTGCAATGGATAGAGATATAGCCAAATAAAAAAGGGTTCATAACTAAAAAAGTGGCGATGCGGCAAAACTGGCCAAATAGTTCACAAAAGGCACGAGAAAGTGGACATTACATGTTGTATACCGGTCACAAATAAAATATGATTCGTCTGTTGGTTTAGCTTGTTATACTTCAATCATCTTTTATTAATTAAACTACTTCTAGTTACATTTTTTAACTTTTTCAAAAAAATATTTTTATCGTGCTTTTTAAGACACCTAACTTAACACAAATTACAAAACTATTTTCTTGCCGAAACAAAAAATTGTTATAACACAAATCGTCTGTTACATTCTAAAAATAAATTAACAAAATTTTTAAAATGAGGCCCAATGAAATTATCTACAACATAAAAAAATTGAGCATATTGTAATGATCATTCCAAGACTGTGGTCAAATTATGCACAATTCTCGGGTGAGGTTTAGTGTGTGTATGATTTAGCTTATTTCTCCAAGAAGTAGGAGGTAGACTTGATCAAAAGGGTAGGAGGTGGATATGTGAAATGATATTATTTTTTTTGTAATTTGCTAAGATTATTTGATTTATCATTTAAAAAAAAAAAGATTGTTTGATTTAAAAAATACTAATTAGTGCATTACTTTTCATCTATTTGTCTGATATGCCTAAAAATAACAGATGCCAAAATTCAGTAAAAACAAATCATATTTCAACACCAATACTACCTTTATGTCCATCACTTCAAAAACATCCAAATACAACTATCCAACCACACCCCAGTTTGTATTCTCATGCAAACACAGAAGGCAAAAACAACAACAAAATCCCTACTTTTGAGACTCATAGCTATGCTTAACAATGGTAGAAGTAATTGAAATTTTAAAAGGGGATGACATTATTGAAATTGACAGTAAAATCCCCAATAAAAGGGCTCCATTGTAAATCCATTTTTCATACCTCTTATACAAGCATGTGTACTGTTAAGAATAAAACAACATAAAATTTTTCTATCCCCAAAGTTCCATGTAAAGAGATGCATGTAAAAAATTAAAGGCCAAAGTCCCATGTAAAGAGATGCATGTAAAAAATTTAAGGAAAACGTCAATAATGAATTTTTTACATCTAATACAACATCACCGTCGATTTCTTAGGGCAGTGGTTGGAGGATGGCGATTTCTTAGGGCCGTCGGAGGCCTGAGAGAATACCCCTGCCATTCGTTTTGGCCATGGCTTTGTGTGAGGAGAGGATGAATTGGCTTTGGGAATTTGTAAATGCTCGCCGTCTTCGTCTTCTCCGCCTCCTCCCTCACTGCTTTGATCTTCCATATACGGCTTCCGTTTCAACTTCTGGGGTTTCCCTTTTTACTGTTCTCTTACAAATACACAAAAGCAAAACCCTTTTTAACAAAAAAAAGGATTAACAATAACAACCCTTTTACTTAATATTGCAGAAGAAGGTGAAAGTAAGGGACAAAACTGAGAGGATGAAGGGATGCTAAAAATCAAGTTTTGAACATGTATAAATCATAATCTTCAAAATCCCTCCCTAAAGAATAGAATATTGGGGATGAAAAGAAAACGTACCAGTGATTACTTGTAGATAATTTTCTGGGTGGGGCTGATCTCTCTGCATCCATCTTACCAGTTACCAGTTACCACCACCATAAAAAACTGAGTTTTGATAGTGGGAAACGTGGGGGTGGTTTTTTTTATCAGAAGGGGGTGGTTGAAAAAAGTGCGCAGAAAAGAGGAGAGAAAGGAAAAAATAAGAGAAGAATAAGAAGAGAGGAAAGTGGACAGGTGTCTACAAATGAGATGGGTAATTTTGACAGGTGTCAAGCAGTAGGCCTTGCAGATACCCTCCTATTATAAAAGAAAGATTTTATGTTTTAAGTAAAATGATGGATAAAATATTGTATGGTTGTGCTTGAATTTTCGTTCCATTTTGATTTGTGGATTTTAAAATTGGTGAATTTAATTATTAAACTTTCGGTCAACACTTTCGTTATGGTCTCTGAATTTAGATTTTGTTTTAACCGCTTAGGTTTATGTTATTTATATCATTGGTCTCTAATTTTTTCATGTTTTTTTTTAAATTTAAGGACCAAGATCGAAATTGAAAGAAAGTTCAAGGATAAAAACTACTGACTTTAAAGTTTAGAAGTCAAAACTAAAATTAACCGAAGGTTTGTGACCTGAAATCATTAATTTGAAAAGGGTTAAACCAACTTTTTTTTGGTAAAATGGGTTAAACCAACTTTTGGTCCTTGAACTTTCATCCCATTTTGCTTTTAGACCCTGAACTTTCAAATACATGGTATTGGTCCCTGAACTTTGCTCAGTTTAGAAGGGTTAGTCCTGAAACCTTTAGCTCTCTTAAATCTTCCTATGTGACATTGATTGTGTTAAATTAAATGACTTGTTAGGCTCATCAGGATGGTGATGTAACAAATATATTTTATAATAGGGCGAATGGGCAAAACTAGCCACCGTAATTTTCCAAATGGACAACTCTGGCACCCGTAAATTGGATGGTGCAAAACCGTACATTATAAATCAAAATGGTGCAAAGTTAGCCATGCCGTTAAGTTTACACAGACATTAATGAAGGTGGGCCCCACGCCAACACAAACGTCTGTTAGCTTCAACTTAACGACGTGACTAACTTTGCACCACTTTGATTTATAATGTACGGTTTTGCACCATCCAATTTACGGGTGCCAAAGTTGTCCATTTGGAAAATTACGGTAGCTAATTTTGCCCTTTCATCCTTTATAATATTCATTATTTTAAACAATATATCAAATCAGAATTTTTTTTATCAGGATAACATATCTGAATTGGAAACACAAACACACGACAAATTTAGATACCAAAAAAAATTGAATGAAAATCGAACAACTAAAAGTTGTATTAATTCAATATTTTTCCAAGTCAAATCTCATTTTTTTGAGGCATAGTTAAATTGCTGTTCCACGCTTTCAGCAAGATATCAAGTTGAAATGATCGAACTGACCCAAATATGGGAGCTGTAATTTAGGTTCTTACATTTATTGATAGAGAGATTTTCGGTTAATCATTTACTTGGAGTCATTTTGACTTCGTATAGTGAAATATTAACAAAGTTTTAAGTGGAGGTAAACACGCAATTCTCATCAGTTTAGATTTTTCACGTTAAGAAAAAGCTAGTTCAATTGATTTTTTTTAAAGTGCGTGCGCAACGAGTTGAAAAGGTAGACTTATCATTATATTTTTAATTAATATAAAGAGGTCATGAACTTTTCATTAAGAGTGTGTTAAAAATAGTGAGAAAAAGTAATTAAAAACTTTTAAAACCATTTTAATTTTTTTTTTAAAATCCAATTCATAAAGGTTTTTTTTCTAAGTAGGTTTTTTTTCCATAAAGTTTGCTCTTCCATTCATTCCCCAAAGGCACATGGCAAATAGCAGTGAGTAAAGGCTGTTTAAAAAGTATAATTGCAACCTATCTTCCGTGAGTTCAATGGCGAAGGAATGAACAATGAGCGTCGGGTTGACCACCACGTCGCGATTTCAATCCTGGGGAATGACACTTTGTTGTGTCTCCAACACACGACGCTTGGGGAGGCATCTCAGTAGCTAAGTGAAACTGAGAGTAACCTACCTGTGTGGACAGACATAAAGGGTTTGCTGGTCATGCTTCAGAGCCCACAGGGACAGGCCCCAGTGGATCATGAGTTAGGTGTCCTACCCTTGGATTGGGTTGAGCCCAAACCCTTCCTAAAATTTTTGTATAAAAAAAAGTATAATTGCAAATTGAAATACTCGTAATGCAAGTAAATAATACCTCTTGTGCATAATTCCGAGTCTCCCATCATGGTCATGAAAAATATTGTCCACAGAGGAGCAAGAGAACTAACAATTTTCACCATGACACCAAGAATACATGAATAATTTATCTTTTACTAAACATACTAGTTTATAGATTATAACATATTAGTACAACCAAGCAAGAGGCCTTTATTAAATAAACATTTAAGCTTTAGCTAACCAAGCATAGACTCTGTCCCTTCCCATGCTTCCTTCTAATTCTAAAACTGGTTGCAGCAGTTTAAAAGAATGCCCCAATACTGAGAAACTTGCATCACTACCCTTTGAATGAACTGGCCACTTCACCCTTCTCATACATGGAGGTAAGTATATCACAACCTCCAACCAATTCTCCATCCAAAAATATCTGTGGGAATGTAGGCCAATTGCTATACTTCTTAAGCGTCTCTCTTAAGCCATAGTTATGCTCATCATCAAGGACATCAACGCTCTCATAATCCACTCCTTCACTTTCAAGAATGCCAATCACCCTTTGGGAGAATCCACACATAGGTGCACTTCTAGAGCCTTTGATAAATGCAACCACCTTGTTGTCCTTTACCAACTTGTCAATGAGTTCCTCAAGGGGGACAGTTAATTGGATGTGACGACCAGGGGTTAGTCGAATATCTGCCTTCTTCTTAGGTGGTTGTTTCATCCATGTGGCATTTCCTGATTCATTGCCAGGTGGAATTTTTCCATGGACTTTTATGTGTTCTTCCATCCATGATTTCCATGCTTGGGTTAGAGTTTCTCTGTCAGGCTCATCTACTACCCCAACCTACAGCAGAAAATTTCACAATGAATTCAAAATCAGGTAGACATTTTTTTGAAAGAAAAAAACTGGTAGGCATTATTACAGGAGAATGAGACCTTAATTGCAGCATCTTCTAAAAGTAAAGGAAGTACAAAACTTTCATAAATCATTATACTTCTACTGCTGATTGGGTGCATGTGTGCTTTTATTCATTGTAGTTTATTTTTACCTTTCTAGAAGCATGGGAATGCCCAACAAAATGTGCAACCTTTCCAAGATTGTCTCACTTCCAACAATATTTTATATAAAGCTGTGCTATTGCATTTTATACCAACTTAGTTTAACAATTTATGAAAACAAGTGCCCAGCAAGATTAATGCTGACACATTCACAGTGAACACCTAATTATAACCTCTTGAAAGCTACAATGAAAGTTCAAATGCTGACACATTCAGTGTTTTCACTGTTTTGACTTGAAAGTTCAAATGTCATCGACTTACAATGAAGGACATATTTTGTAGAGGACAGCAGCATGGTAGAAAAGTGCAAGCTCATACAATTACAGGTAATAAAAAGAGGTGTAAATATTTTCCGTTATCCGCATTCTTATGTTGCTGCCAGTATGATGTTGAATCAAAACCAATTTCATCTTGACCTCAAAATTTGTGACATAAGGTTGCACTTAAATCACATGCCAAATCACTCTCACCTACACCCCATTTTTGTTCAACTAGATTCTATCTTTCCAGGTAATGTGTTTGGTAAACTTCAGAGAGCTCATCTCTAATTCATGATGTAGAATACACCAGATTCAGTGATGAAAATATCATTTTGAAACTTTTTTTTTTTGTTTATTTTCTTTTAAAGAAAACAGAAGAATATCTAATGGAATAAATTTCAACTCTGAGTCAATCTTTACAAGCATGAGTCATAAAACCCTGAGCTTTCAAATAAATGGAGAGGGCGAGAAATAATGCTGAAAGGGTGAAGCTAAATATATACTAGTGAAAGGTGGAAATATATACTAGTGAAACAAAAAGGATTTTGAAAGTTATTCGCTGCTATCACTATATCCCAAATATTGTGAGTAAACAACTAAAGAGTAGTTGGTTGAGCTAGTAAGAACGAGAGTGCACATTCGAATCCCGCGAAGCACTCTCATTGGGAGAGAAGACAACCTTACCTATGTGGCAACACTTCTACGCCTCAAGTCCAAAATACCAGGCGGTGTTTAACCAAAACGAAAATATTGTAAGCAAGCAACGAGAGCAAAAGTGGAGAACTACTACTTATGCTTTACTTGTCCTGTTCTGCCTAAACAGTAAACACTCAACAAATTTCAACTTTTTTTCTCCTTTCCTGCTCCTTCATTTCCCACCCTTTAACTTTCTTTCCCTTCAGCATAATCTGATATTGAAAAAGCTCTCTAAAGTAATCTTGGTCTGTGGGAAATGTTAATCACACAACACCTATTAATAAAGATACTCCCTCCTACGTCCTATCCTAACAACAAGACCAGTTTATCTTCTTTTTTGTTTCACTTGAAATATTCAGCTTGTCATATAATCTAGTGGTCTACAAAATCAAAATTATGTTATACTCCCATGTTCCTAAATACAAGAGCTAATTGACTTTTCTGGAGAATCTAAGACAGCTAAATAAGATAATTAAAAATTGATTATTTGACTTATAAGCTTACATAACATCTAATAATATGTCACGGTGAAGTGGTTCATTTCACTTCCCTAGGTTTTTCCAAAAAAAAATTGAAATATCCTATGTATGTATGTATGTATGTATGTATGTATGTATGTATGTATGTATGTATGTATGTATGTATGTATGCATACATGATAGAGTATTTGTTGACCTTGACGGAGGCGACGAGGTTGGGAAGAGATTTGCGATGAGAAGCAACAGAAGCAGCAATATTCCTGGACAGCCCAATGAACTGAAGCTCGTGATTGTTATCATAGACAGCATAAACACCTGTGCCAGCTGGCAATTCAGTGGCGGCGGCGGCATCAAGGATTATGGGAAGAGTGTCCCCCAGATTGTTCACACCTGAAGCTGCTGTTACATTGAATCGCTTAGGTTTGAGAGAAAGGGAGCGGAGAGATGATGAATAAGGAGGCTTAGGGTTGGGTTTGAGTGAGGAGGGAGGGGTATTTTGGGTATTTCGGGGAAAAGAAGAGAATAAGGCAAGGGAAGAAGGGAAGGAGTAGTTGTTGAGTGTGGAAGAGAGGTTCATTGTAGCCATCGATGATGATGCACATTCTTGCTAATGCTGCATTCACTTGTACTATCTATATCTATCACATTCCTCACCTAAAACTTTCAACTTTCCCGGATTTTTTTTACCTTAAATTATTATTATTATTATTTGGGATTGTTGTGTTAATTTGGGAAAGAGTAGATTAAAAATTAAAAAGTAGGAACAAATTGAAATGGAGACCTTTTTCCATAAGTAACCATTCTTTTTTTATATAACAAAATTTTAGGAAGGGATTTCGGCTCAACCCAATCCAAGGGCATGATCCACTGGGGCCTGTCCTTGTGGGCTCTGGAGCATGACCAGCAAGCCCTTTATGTCTGTCCACACAGGTAGGTTACTCCCAACTTCACTTAGCTACGGAGATGTCTCCCCAAGCGCCGCGATAGAGACACAACAAAGTGTCATTCCCCAAGATCGAACTCGTGACGTGGTGGTCAACACGATACTCATTGTTCAATCCCTTCACCACTATACCCACGGACAATGGGTCATAAGTAACCATTCTATACCATGAGCATTTGAACTAATAATTGATACATTTCTACCTTAAGTAATTAAAGTGAGACAATTTTCCTTGATAAAATGAACTAAGAATGAGTGTTAACATTACATTCACTATAGGACTTTCACGGCGAAAATGCATCAGTTGATAATTTAGGTTCTCAATAGTACATGGTGGTTATATTAGTGGCATAGAAGGGCTCTTAAGTTTTACTCATTAACATTTGAAAATAATGTTATATTATGAACGGAGTGAGTGAGTTGTTTATAATATATAGTAGTACTAAGTTTAATTAGAATATTGTATGTCAGTTTATAACTTAAATAAATTAGTTTTAAGTGAAAAATAATTCCTAAAAATTCAAAATGTTATTGTACAGTTGAAATGGGAGAGTACTAATTAAAAAAAAAACTTGTAAATTTGATAATAATCAAGATGGGAGGATGTAAAACAACAATAAAAGCCATATCGCAATTAAATTAAATAGGTTCAGCTAAATAAGATGAAAAAATACTAATACAAGTAAATAAATCTGTTTTCGAGAAGGTTGTAGTAGAGGCAAGGAATAAAATGTGAAAGTGTGTTAATAACTTAATATCCACCATCAGATTCATCCAACGGTTGACATAAAATGATGGTTTCAAAAACTGAATTTCTTCTTCTTCAGAAGCGAGTAATCTTCGATCAAACTCACAGGTAACACTTCCTCCTCCTTGAGTATAGTTCCAGATTGGCTGAGATTCTTGAGTCTTAATACTAACGCTTATGGGTGATGTTTTTGAGGTCTTTAGATTATAAGTATACTTCAGTAATTATAGGGGATTAGAGATTCTGAATGCTGATTTAATGATTGATTTAGAAATTGGAAAGTGATTTTTTACAGATTATTAGTGTGGAAATGGGGGGTCTATGTTATTATTATAGCTATGCACTTTGAAATAAAGGTTTGCTTTTTGATATAGTATGTACTTTGAAGCATATAAAAGATGTGATTTGTTTTTTTATTTTTCTCCCCTTTTGCTTTGTTTGCTTTGGTAGTTATTTAATTTCAATAACCAATTTTATTAAAGTGAGTAGTATTTGGCTAAATCAGATCTGTTTGATGTTTCTGTATGACTGTATCGGTTTAGTTGAAAAATTGACAGCTTCTCAGTTTAGCCGTGTTTGATTTTATTTCCCTTTAGGAAGTGTTGCTACTGTACCATGAATGGAATATTTTCTATTGAACTTTGAGCTCATATCTTTGGAAGAAGTCTTCTTATGTGTGCATTAAGTCCACATGTTTTTGCACTGCTACATTTTAAAATTTCTTGTATTAATTTTTTGTTTAATGTTTGATTGATACAAAAAGCTGAAAATGTTAGTATTTCTAAATGTCTGTGTTGTCTATATTTTATGCAGCTGAGCGCACAACCCCTCTTTGTCATCAAACTTTTCTTCTTGTTAGAGGCTTGGACAGTTACAGTTTGCCTGTGTTTCTATACAGTCATTAATCAGGCCATACAAATGGAATATTTCGATTCACTCATGGTTTTGCGTCAGCATTTGAATTGAACAGCATCGATTTGATTCAGCTATCTTTGGGTGTTTTTGTTTCTTGCTTTGTGGATTTCTATAAAAGAAAGCAAGTGATATCTACCTTGGAGGTTTGATTATGGAGGATGAAACAAGCATTGCTCTCAAACCGCCTACTTCATCTTCGCACAACCCCCCTCAGATAATCTGTCATGTGTATGTTCTGCCAACTTTTGATCAAGAATTAGGCTAGCAGTCTTGCTCTGATTTCTTGTAGTAATTTGTTTACTTTCTCAACATGCTAAAAGTAAAAAATGTCAATTTTTTTTCAGAAAAACGTATGCTGTGTTTGTGAGGATATTTGATTATCCTCACAGAGTTATATTTACAATCTTTTGAAAAGGTTTCTCTATGTATTTGCACTGATTAAATATCTCCCCTTCCTTTTCTTTCTTTCTAATTAATACAGGTGTCAGAAGCAGTTTTCCCAGTACACATGCCCTCGATGCAATTCACGATACTGTTCCCTTCAATGCTACAAAGTAAGAAAAGAGTTGCTTCAATTCTGTTTTTGAGCTGGTTCATCTTATGCTAATAAATCATGTCTCAAAAGTTATTGATTGACTCTTATATTATTTAACAATTAGGCCCATCAAGTCATGTGGCTTGTCATGAATTTCAATATCCTCTCAATTGCTTTTGCGTGAAAAAATGCCCTGTATGGGAAATGATTATTTTTAAGTTAGTTTATATATTTGGTTGTTCGCTTAAATGACCGATATGGTTTAGCATCATGAAGGCTATTTTTAAGATGAATTCCTTCATTTTGTTTCATCGTCGTATTTCTCCTCTTCAATTTTATTTGCCGCATTTTACATTTTATAATATGCTGTTAGTTCCACCAAGATTCTTTAGACTATGCTGGCAAATGCCTTTTCAACTAGGCCTTTGACTCAAATAAGGATTTGCCTTTGGCAATTGGTTATTAGTTTAATGAGGGCATATAGTGTGAAAGTTAGTTTATGCTCTCTCTCTCTCTCACACACACACACAAAGATACATCCACATCCACATATATGTGGCTTTTAATTTCTTGTTTCTTATAACATACAATTATTGTGATAAGTGATCCGTAATTTTTATGATTTGGACAGTCTCACAATGTTCGTTGCACTGAATCATTTATGCAAGAAAATGTAGTTCGGGAGCTTCAGCAAGTGCAGCCAGATGAAGAAACCAAAAATAAAATGCTAGACATACTGAAAAGATTTCATTCAGAAGAGGAATATGATAGCATGGATGAGGATTGTAAGCCATCCATATTTTAGCTTGTCTTCCAATCCTTTTTGAAACCCCCCCCCCCCAATAAAAAAAAAAACTCTTGTTCGAACCTGAATGCTATTCATTTTGCATTGACAATTTTTTTTCTCAGTGAAGTTGGAATATTTACCGCTTGGTTCAGTGAAATATATTTTGCCAATCAGTACTAGCTGCTACATTAGTTCTTTTAACCTATCAAAGTGCTTTTAAAGAATGCATAGTCATATCTGATTGTTTTCTTGGCTTTGGCAGATCCAAGTCTGTCAGAGGAGATTATAGAGAAGGTTTTGTCTGGTAATTTTCAATATATTATCTGTTATTGTAGTTGTCTCCATTTGTTCATAAGTTGCTTGTACTCCTTACTGCTTTGGCATTATATTGCTCATGGTTTGTCTTTTGGGACATGCTAATAGTAGTAGGATCATCTAAAATGTTCTTACTCTTTACAGTTATCTTTTCTGATGCATCCCACAGTTGGCTAAGGCAGTTATTTGTCTTCCCCATCTACAGGTGGTGAAGTCAGTTTTGATGATTTATCTGTGGAAGAGAAGAAGCGGTTTCAAAGAGCTATTGCATCAGGGGAATTGAGCAAGATGTTTAAACCTTGGGATCCATGGTGGTTTAAGCTTTCTGCTAGAAACATCTCTTTGAGTAAGGAAGGAGCTCAACTTGTTCAACCTCTTTCAGAGGAGAATGAAGATGTCCTTGGAAGTGATGAATGCAGTGAAATCCCACCCGGTCCGGAAGCCCCACTTCCTCCTGTTAGCAGTCTTAGTTCAAGAGAACCGTCTCCTCTTTTAACCATTCACCTGGTTGATATTTTGTATAGCTACTGTTTCACACTCCGCCTGTACAATGGAGATTGGAGGTCAGACGCATTAGGGTCGGCAATGGTTTCATTGAGTGTTTCCTCAGTCTTAGGTCATGGTGAGCAGCCAGAGAGTGTACTTGAAGCTCTCTCTCACTGCTTGGAGCAGGTGTGCTCTCCCGCTTTTAGACACATGGGAGGGGTACAATTCGGTTTGAATCTCATCGACGATGTGATAAGCTTGCTTTCAATGGGAACTTCAGCTCTGTTGTGTGCACTCTCTGATATGAACCGGTTGATTCAGTCAGGGGAAAAGGAGCTAAAATCAAGTAAGCCCAGAAAGCAGAGGAGAGATGAGATTAGAAGTAATCTTAAAATGGCACAAAGGAAGATATATTTCATCATGTGTTGGGTCCATGAGCAGCATGAGGAAGCTTGGTCTTCCTTGGCTGCCATTGTTGGAGCAGAGAAGGCATCAGTCATGGAATTTGAAAGGAGTAACATGGGGGAAGGATTGAAAAGTAAGGCCAAGAACAAGAGCAAATGTTTGATTGAGGAGATAGAATGAATTGGTTTGCCAGATTTATACTTGATTCCCTTTTTTTCTTCCCTATTTCTCGGTATTTATATGGTTCGGGTTATTTTACTCTTGGCTGTTGTAAATTCATGCATTTACTTATTGAAATGAGAATTCTTGTTATGGTCGAAGCTTTGAGTATTAGGTTGTGATGGATGAATGGCGAAAGCTGCAATGTCCAATAAATATGGACTTCTGTTTTGACCGAGAATAAATATGGACTTCAATTCCAATATGTTTGGAAGTCTATCTCCATTTATATGAAATAGAACATGGTTTGTAACTTAATTCAGTCATCCGTGTTACTTTTCCTCCCATTCAAAATATCTTTCGAAAATTCTTAAACATGCTCAATAACATTTGTACGATTAGTAAGGTACTAAGTGCCCCTTCAATTAGGTAAGTTGACTTCTTATATCTTATACATAGAGGGGTACTTTGGGAAAAAATGAATTAATATATGAGACAGTTGATGAGGGCCTTATAATTAGGATAAAAATAAATCTTAAAAATGGTCTTATATTTAAGACTCAAGGGAGTAAAGGGGAAGAACCATAAGAGATGATTTTAACAAGTAATTTTTCCTATGGTGGAGAAGATATGGGAAAAAATTTAATTCCAGACCAGCAATCTTTCACAAGCAATTTAATCACCAAATTTTTGAGTTGTGAATTTGTCATTTTTCAGTGTGGATCTCATCAGTACACACTAAAGTGTTTATAATGTTGACGTGGGATTGTACAATATTTTTTTTAATCACGATTTTAATTTTCTCAACGGCTTCTTCTATAAGTTGATGAAAGTTTTCAAACAATTTTTTTAAAAATATTTTTTTTCTGAATTTGTAAAATCTAGTGTACAAAAAGGAGAGGCTTATTTAAAACAGGATTGAGAACAAAAGAGTTAAGGGGGACCAAAAGAAACATTGCCTGCAAATGAAAATTTGATGCAATGGAGTTAGGTACAATTCAGTTCTCAAGCAACAGGACATTCACATGCAAATTTCAAACTTCTTCTATGATTGGATGATCATGACTTAGGATTAGCAGAGAATT
This sequence comes from Mimosa pudica, assembly GCA_029929735.1. Lineage (NCBI taxonomy): Eukaryota > Viridiplantae > Streptophyta > Magnoliopsida > Fabales > Fabaceae > Mimosa > Mimosa pudica. The sequence goes on from JAKELP010000045.1 coordinate 2,012,873, forward strand.
ATGTGGTTAAACAATAACCTTTGATGGGCTTGTACCTTTCATTATTTCCAACCTCAAATTTCCAGTGTACCCCAATAAGGTTTGTCCAGTTGATTAAGGATTTTCTTATATTAATTTTATATTAATCATTTACTAGTCTTTTAATTTAAGAATGTCAATTTATAGTTGGAAGGGTGTGACTTGGTTAGTGCAACGCACTGTATTTTTAATAAATATTTGGAGTTATGTCCAAATCCTTGTGGCAATTTTTTTCAAAGCCAAGATCTAGGGTGGCTTTCATTGGTAAAATTATATATCAAACAACAGAAATAGGATAAATAACGAGTTTAATTTTTTTAACTTCAAATTATTTTTGAATTGACTATTCATTTTATTTCAATATTATATATTAATTAATTAAGGATATTTTTTTATTTTTTACGTTTAAACCGCCAAAAATATTAATCCATTATTTTACTGCTGCTGCTTAGTTTTTCAATTGGCATTTCCCCCTCGCTTTGGAGTGGTCACAATATACATTTGTACATCTCTATGTGACTCTTTCCCCCAAAATTTTCTTTTCTTGGATTTTATGGTTTATCTCCAATGTCATGTTCATGTAGACTCCTTCAAGAACATGTATTTTGACATCTTATTTTCCCCTACACATTTCACCCTTTGACTTTATTTTTTATGGTCAGGCTGAAAAAGACTTATGTTTTGCTGGAATCTTTGCCATATTTAGTTTTCTATGTTAGTTGTATCTCTATTTCATTTTCTTTTTAAGAATAATGAAATTATGATATTATGTGAATAAAATAATTTAAGACTTAAGAGGACCAATCCAAGTAACAATACTTTTGGAATCTTTCACTTTATTATAGGTCCACTTGCACACCAAATCTAGCGTGCAATAGGGTAAGAGAAGGAAAACATACCAAAATGTACAAACACATCACATCTTTCTATTGAAAATTTCATCCTTGAATAAGGTAAGGATGGATACAGAGGCATCTAAGTTGAATTTCAATAGTTTCCTTTGGATTTTCTTAAATAAGAGATTAACAAACTAATGACAAAGGGAAAATGACAATTAGGTCAAAAAATGGTAATGACAAATAGATATATATGAATGTTGGGTTAAGGGTCATATTTGCCCCTAAAGTATGTATAGAACTTATTTGCCCTTGAAGGGTTTCTGACCCATATATGCTCCTAAAGTATGTAAGGGGTCATTTTCGCCCTTTATAGTTAAAATATTAATAGGCAAACATGATTGTTCGTGCATATTTCAAGGGTAAATATGACTTTTGTGCATACTTCCAGGGCCTATATGACCCTTCATGTATACTTCAAGAGTAGATATGATCCTTCATATACACTTCTGGGGCAAATTCGAGCCAAAAAATACTTCATGTGCAGATATGATCTTCTGTGCGTACATCTGGGGCAAATATTACCTTTAACCCTATAGATCTATCTAAAATTTGGTTTGCAATTATCAGTTTAAATTATTATAAATTTAGAAGCTTTATTTGCAAATAAAGTACTAGCTTCAATCCGTAGAGGTTAGTTAGACAAGATGTTTATTTTGACCTTATTATTACTATGATTATGCTGCAATCCATATTGTCTTCTTTATTGATTGTATTTAGTGAGAGGTTTGCATCAAGATGATGTCGCAATTGATATTATTAGAAAGGGCATCCTAAATAAATCAACAGCTATTTGTTACAAATAATTAATCCAACTAATTTCATTAATATACACATGTTAGTTTATCCAAGTCTAATATTGAGGACATGAAGGTTTTTTGTGTGCATTTTTGCACCCAATAAAACTCTATGATCCCATGTGTGGTTTCATAGATTCTTTATGTATCTTAACCAATTTTCTTATTTCTTACTCCCCATGTGTTAGTTTAGTTATTAGTAGGTCTAGTGTTTAGAATTTTGATTGAGTAACATGATCTTAATCATTACAAAGTAATTAATGCTATAACTTTCCTAAAATCAAAGTCTTTAGTAAAACACAAGACTAACCCTGATAATTGTAAACCATAAATCTAATATCTTATTCAATTAAAGTTTTCAAGATCCGGGTCACTAAATGTAATTCTTTATAATGAAGAGCCTTCCAAATTGCATGTTTTTCTCCTGCCGTTTACCATAATGTCCTCCTTGTCCTAGAAGGAATGATGACAGGTGTATAATTGCATAGCCTCTACCACATAATTATGATTTATGATATATGTATGTATGTGTGTGTGAGAGAGAGATGTTAGCCTTCTAACTTATGCCTCAACCTCCATTGTGCTTTATCATTGCATTATTATATAGATTACTATTCATAAAAACAACAAAATCACACTATGCTTTAACTTCACTCCTACTCCAACATCCCATAAAACCCCCCTTCCCTCCTTAAACCCTTTATGCACTTTCTATGTCATTCTGTTTTTTGTTTTGCACACAAGTTTCTCTCATTCATTATTCCCCATAATGAAACCTCCAAGAGGGACACAACTGTCTTTGCCTATCATTTTTGCTGCAGCATGTGCTCTTGTCTTCATAGCCATCTTCTATGAAGAGATATTCACTTCTTTCTCTTCCACTTCTTTCTTCAAGCTCAAATGCAATCATAAAAATAAAAACACTCCAAAATCTAGTAAGTTGCATGGCTTCTAATAATATCATACTCTTCTAATAGAACACACATGCAAATATTTATATTCATAGGTTGTACTGATCAGTTTAACTGAAGCTGGTGATTGTGATACAGATGATAAGAAAGCAAAGGAGGAGGGAGAGTATGCCTCATTTACAGATGATAGATTTGAGTTTGATCCAGAAGAATGCAATGTTGCCAATGGAAAATGGGTGTTTAATAGATCAATAAAACCATTCTACACAGACAGAAGCTGTCCATTTGTAGATAGACAATTCTCTTGTGCCAATAATGGAAGGCATGATTCTCAGTTTCTGCATTGGGAGTGGCAGCCAGAGGACTGTAGCATCCCAAGGTGACTCTACCATATTTCTATGTATCTTTGTATTAAAACTCAACCTTGGTCAACCAGTCAGACCAGTAAACTGTTGGGTCATTCCCCTTACTATTTGGTCAACAGTTTTGAACTTATTTACTGTGATAGATTTTATATTTCTGTTCCCTTATTGAACTTTAAACAACATTTTGAGTTTGAAAAATAGCAATAAATCATACTAAGCATTTTCCTAACTCTATTGTTGCATAATGTGTGGTTCATACATGAATCTTCTAGTTATTAGTAGATTTATGGCATTTACTTGAATGTTATTTCATGCCTTGAAGTATAGAGATATGTGTAGATACATGCACACAATAACATTTAGAACATGTGAGCGTGTGAAAATTTATTTGGTGAAAGAATCTGTGTGGCCCCCATATTCTTGCATGATCATACATATGAACTCCTAGCTTGAATAGCTACATGTTCTAATATGATCCACATTCTGACATGACTATATTTGTTAGATTCGATCCAAAGTTCGCCCTTGAAAAACTTCGGGGAAAGAGGCTATTGTTTGTGGGGGATTCACTGCAGAGAAATCAATGGGAATCTTTTGTTTGCATGGTCGAATGGACCATTCCTTATAACCAGAAATCTATGAAAGTGGATGGTATCCATCCAGTTTTTACAGCCAAGGTATGGAGTACAGTGTATTGAACTGTATATGTACTAAAAAATAAAAGAAGAGCTATATTTGTAATGTTATGAATGGAATGAATTAAATTGATCCTTTTTGTTGATATTGTACAGAAATATAATGCTACTATTGAGTTCTACTGGGCCCCATATCTTGTGAATTCCAACTCAGATATAAACATAATAGGTGATCCAAAGAAGAGGATAATAAAAGTAGATTCAATCACAGAACGTGCCAAAAACTGGACAGGAGTAGATATCCTAGTTTTCAACACCTATGTTTGGTGGATGAGTGGTGTAAGGATTAAATCTCTGTAAGTTTCTTTCATTTTAAGCATTCTATGTTTTCACCAGAAGGAAGAAAATAAGGTCTGACACACACACACACACACACATATTCATTTGTAGATGGGGTTCATTTGCCAATGGAGAAGAAGGGTATGAAGAATTGGATGCACCAGTGGCTTACAAGTTTGCTTTAAAGACATGGGCTAATTGGGTGGACTCAACTATTGATCCAAACAGAACCAGAGTCTTCTTTACAACTATGTCCCCTACACACACAAGGTTACTTCTAAGTTTCTATCTCTAAAGAAAATCTGCAGCTTCAACTTTCTCTAATAGTGTATATCATTTCAAGTCTATAGCTCTGAGGAAATGTTTCAAACAACCAGAATTTTAGTAAATCTCAGCATTAATAAGCTTTTACAATATGATAGTCAAATGGTGGATTGTCTTTTGCTCTAGTCATTCCAAATATTCAAACTTCTACAAGTTTCTCAATAAACATGGATCAAAAGTTGACAAAGATAAAAAAACATATAGTTATAGTAATATTAACTTCAAGATTCATTAATAAGGTTTGGATCTCTTAACCATGTTGTTAGGAGTTCAATCCCTTGCCATTTATATGAAGGGAAATAATTGTTAGGAGAGACAAGGCCAATTTATGTGATCTCTATATCAAGAAAAGAATTGATCTTTAACTCTCAGCTCAATATTATCTTATCAGACAAAAAAGATAGTTTCATCTTTTTGTACATAATCTGAGTAAGTGCAAAATTTACTTATGACTCAAGGCAAATAAAATCAATCTCTTGAAATAGATCTTTCTCCAATCAAATATAAATGCCTAATTTTTTTGCCCCCTTGAGCTAGTTAGATTATGTAATATTTCAAGTCTAATTAGTTCTTAGAAAAATTCTTCATGCACCAAGAAGCGCAAAAATCACTGCCATGGAAGCTCATGATTCTAACACAAATGCATGTGCCTTTTGTATACAGAAGTCAAGACTGGGGCAGAAAGGAAGGACTAAGATGCTTTAATGAAACAAAACCAGTAAGGAAGAAGAATCACTGGGGAACAGGTTCTGATAAGAACATTATGAGTGTGGTGGCAAAAGTGGTGAAGAAGATGAAAGTTCCTGTACAAATTATAAACATCACACAGATATCTGAGTATAGGATTGATGGTCACTCCTCAGTTTACACAGAAACTGGAGGAAAACTATTGACACAAGAGGAAAGAGCTGATCCCAACAATGCAGATTGCATACATTGGTGCTTGCCTGGGGTCCCAGATACTTGGAACCAAATATTTTTGGCAATGTTATAACATACTCTCACTCACTCTCTGACACATATACACATAAAGAGAATTTAAGCAATTTATGTGTGCCATGATTTCATATTTTTCCTGTTATATGTGAAATATAAATCCATAAAGATTCAGATGCATCACACATGGATAGTAAAGTTACTGAACATGTATTGAAGGAGTTTGACTTCTTCCTAAGATTTCTTCAAACTAGACAATGGCTCCTTAATTAGTACTCCCTCCCATCCCAAATATATGACTTTTTTAACTTTTTTTTGCAAAGTTGAGGAAACAAATTAGATGATTTCTCTCAACAGTGATTTAACTTTAAAAAAAAACACATGGTTTTAAATAATGAATTTTTGAAAAATCATATAAAATTGAAATGAGAACCATGTTTGTGCTATCAAAATGTCACCAATATTATGTAGAAATTAATGGTAAAAAAATGTGACTGCAAAAGTGATTTTTTTCCAAGAACATGGAAAGGCCCCTTTTTCGAAAAATCAATAAACTTATAAAAGACATTCTAAAAATAAATTAACTATAATAATTCGACTAAAGAAAGTAATATTAGTAATTCCAAGTCACACTAATGCATCACATACTTATATTTAGGGAAAATCCCAAATAAATCCCTCCTAATACCCAAAAGAACAAGTGAGGAACCTAAACTTTCAAAAGCACAGTGAAGGAACCAACACTTACCTGTCATTTTAAAATTTTGCGAAAAGACAAAATTGCCCCCATCCTAAAACACAAATTACTACCCCACTCTAAATCCACCCTAAAACCCACCCTTCTTATCGCAATTTGTGTTTTAGGTGTGAGCAATTTTGTCTTTTCGCAAAATTTTAAAATGACAGGTAGGTACTGGTTCCTTCACAGTCCTTTTGAAAGTTTAGGTTCCTCACTTGTCCTTTTGGTATTGGGAGGGATTTATTTGAGATTTTCCCTTATATTTATGAGAAAAGGACAAATAAAATCTTTAGAATATGTAAAAAGACAAGGTTGTTAAATTTTCAAAAGGAAAACTTAGGTCATTGACACTTAATTCATATCAAATTGGGGTAAAAGACTCAGATGTCTTTAAAAAACTGAATCAAAATAGAAACATTGAAATTAACAAATGAATCGAACAAATTAGCAACTACATCACTCTAATGAACATTTGGATATGCACATCGTATTGTTAGCAATTAACAACAACGTCACTCAAATTAACAAGTGAATTTCTCAAATTAATATTGTCTTTGTTTTTAAGCCCTCATTTGTATTGTCGGTTTCACAAACTAATGATAATGTTATTTGGAGAAAAAACAAATAAAGTCCTATGAATATATAAAAAAACAATCAAGGTAGCTAAATTTCCAAAATGATCAACATTTTTGCTTTAACTTCTGTATAAGTTCATATTATTTAAAAATGACTGATAATGAAGAATAAATAAATATCCATAAATTCTTATATGAATCTAATGCACCACATGAATTATGTAGGGAAAATTAATTTGAGGTCCCCCACAAGGGACTTAATACTAGAAAAGTCCCAAAAGTTGAAAATATTAATGTAGGGTCCCAAGGGACCTCACTTTAATATACTTGAAAAGTGAAAAGACAGTTTTGACCCTCCTCCTTCTTCTTCCCCACTCCTCCTCCCCTCCCCCGCCGCCGCCGTCACCGTCGCCCGACTGCCGCTGCCGCCGTCCGACGCTGCCGCCGCCTCCATCACCGCATCCCGACATCCGCTGCCGCCGCATCTCGACCACCGCCTTCCCCTGCCACACCCCGGCGGCGTCGGCAGTCGGGATGCGGTGGTGGCGGGGGCGGGGATGCGGCTGCGGCGGCGGCGGGGGAGGGGAGGAGGAGTAGGGAAGAAGAAGAAGAAGGAGGGGCAAAACTGTCTTTTAACTTTTCAAGTATATTAAAGTGAAGTCCCGTGGGACCCTACATTAATATTTTCAACTTTTAGGACTTTTCTAGTATTAAGTCCCTTGTGGGGGACCTCAAATTAATTTTCCCAATTATGTATATGTATGTATAATTGTTAATATGATTTTGATATCTAAAAAATAAAAAATAATTATAAAAGACACGCTAAAATAACTCAACAAATCATAAGCTTCTAGTCTTTCTATGTTACTGACTTACTGCCATTTCGGATATTTGTTTTTTCCAGAGTCTTCCCCCAATCATACATCACCCAAATAAAATCTTCAATCCTAAACCCTATATCCAAACAATCATACATATAATTACTGTGATTCCTAATTCCTAAACCCTTGTATCGAAATTCCACGCAAATCGTTCTTTTTATCCATAAAGTTTGAATCTTTCGGCTTTTTCCTTATTGGGTCATTATTCCCTTGTTTCTCTGATTTAATCACAGCTAAAATTGAAATTGAAGGCATACATACATAGATAGAAGCATGGCTGGTGGTGGGAATTTCACGCACAGGGTTATCTCCTACCTTGTCAACGAATTGGTTGTCAATAAGCTTGCTAATAGGTAGGTCTCACTTTGAAAATTTTGTATTTTTCGTTTTGATTTATGCCTATGTTGTTCAAGTTCTAAGCTTTTCTGAAATTGGTTCGTACCCATTTAGAGAGTGACATTCGAATTTCAAAATTTTGTGTGGTGTCAATAGAAAGTTGATTGCTTTGTAAAATATGGGATTTTTCAGAGGTTTTATATGGGTTTTACATGATATTATGATACAATGATAACGATGTCTAAATGATGGTTTTTCATATGTGTAAATGATATATGTTTATGATTCAATTCGTAGATATAAGATCGTTTTCCCTAATTTGATTAGATTAAGGATACTAGTTAAGTTAGTTATTAACACATGATATTACTAATATACTCTTGCTTGTTTATTATAGATAAACATTGTTAGGGCTTATTTGGAAAAAAGTTGAGAAAATTAGAAAGTTGCTTATATTTAGGAACAAATTGAAATCTGAAAGTGATCTTATATTTAGTTTAGGAAAGGAGGGAGTATCTGTATTTGAATTATGGATCTGTTGTTGATTACAATATGTCTTCGTGAAAAGATTGATGCTGTTATGGGTTAAATGGGTAGATTGTGCATTTTATCTGACTTTGTTGTAAAGAATGTGGGGAGAGCCTCAATAATAAATAAATCCCACGTGTAAAGTGGTCAGTGTGAAAGAAATCAGTTCTTGGTTTCTTCTTTGCCTTTTCTCTGTTTCTTTCCTTTCTCTCTTGGTCTGTACCAGATGTTCTATGTAATCATTAGGTATTTCATTTGTTTGGAGCTTCTTTTCTAGGGATTTAAGTTAGAATTGACCATTATCTGACCTGATGGCTTTGTTCACTTTAATCACTGACCTCTACATGGGCTTTACTGGCTTGTGCTTCATTATTATTTTAGTTTCACTTTTTAAAATTTCACCAGCAGTTGAATATTACATTAATAGCATTATATGAGGTTTGTACATTTTCCCCACTTTCATGTTGAATATTTAAAGGCTAATGTAGGTATGTGTTTTCAAGTGTTTGAGAGATAAGCCATGAAGCTTGTCTTATAATGGATATGATATGGTTTTGGGAATTTTCCTGAAGAAATTAGTGGTCATTCAGTCCACTTCTGAGCTCATGAATGCTTTGACTTACTTGTAAACATTGCAAATATGTGCTTGCATGACCACAGATATCTTACTGTCCATAGTCATGAAGCGTTATTATGTGGAAAGTTTGTTTATACAAATCAGTGTTTGATGAAAGCTTGATGATTAGGCTGTCAGGACTGACTGTACCTGACAACCTTGTACCTGAAGCAAAATCGTCTCAAATTTTCTAGTTGTCTGCAGTGTAATATTTCATTCACTGTAGTTTAGAATTTGAGAATATTTTTTCCTTCATGATGAGCATCCCTCCCTACTTCTTTCTGCTTCTGCAGTATTTAGCATCCCTCCCTACTTCTTAAGTTGATTGAGCTTTGTGCTGTAATATGATTATAACTATATGTTCCATCATTCCACTTCGGAGGATGAGATTCTCTTATTCCAGTTTATACAGCAAGTTGGTAGTTTATCAATATTTCATTTTATTTCTCTCATGTTGATGTTGCCTTGTGGATTTTCAGCCCTGCATTTCAAAGATTTGCTGTGAGGACATCAAAGAGAATTGAGGATGCTGCGGTTAGAGGTAGTTGTGTTAGCTAAATACTGATCATTATTGGTTTCTTGTCCTTTGTGTTTACAATTGTAAGTGCTGTGTATTCTAACAGGAAGTGAGATGAAGGAAGAAGTAACTGAGCTGTTCAAGGACCTCACAAGAGAGATGCAGGTAGCCTATATGTTACCATTGTTATATTTGATAAAAATTGATGACTAGGCACTGGGAATTTCAAATTTGGCTTCTAGTTTTATGATTCAAACCATATAGATATGGGCAAAGGTCTCTATTTGTCCCTAAAGTAACCACTTTGAACCATTGAGCACTTTGAACCATATAGATATTGGGTCAATTTCACCATCTAGTGAATGTAATGCTGACACATGGACGACGCTCATTGCTGGGTCCATCTAATCAAGGGAAAATTGGCCCACTTTGGTTACTTTCATGGTGGAAATAAACTCGTTAGTTCAAGGTGCTCAATGATTCAAGACGGTTACTTCTGGAAAAAAGGGCCCTTGCCCTATAGATATTTTTGTTAAGTTTGCTGTTACATAGAGCTTTCTTTTTATTTTAAAAACTTACACTAACTTCTGTTAATGATGTTTTTTTGTACCTCTAGTCATCTAAGAAGCATTGATTGGTGAAGATGGAATAACAACGTCCTGCAAATCTGCCAAGGATTGTGCTGATGGATTCTTTCCTTGCCATCTCAGTATTTTTTTTAATAAAGTTTAGATTCGCATAGTTCTTGGGATCTCAAAATGACCACGAAGGAATTCATGCTGCCTTGTTTGTTCATCATGGATGTATTTGTAGTACGGAACAAAGATGCATATGTTTTTTCCTTTATGTACAAAAAGTTCCCTCTAATTTTCTTGTTCATAGTTACCATTATAAATAAATGCGAAGCTGAGTCTCATTTGAGATTTGAAGCTGTGTTTGAAATAAGTTATTTAATGATTAATGAAAAAAAGCAAGAAGAAACTAGCAAGCATACATGATTACTCACGCCAACCCGCCAGGTGAGAGTTTCAGTATTTCTAAAGTAACATTAAGGGTTCAGTTCAAAAAAGAGTAACATTAAGGGTCTGTTTGGTTGCCTAGGTAAAGTGGCAAAGAATTAGAAAGTTTAGAAAGTAATGGTTTTTGTGTAATTTACATATATCCCGGGCCCACAAGTTTACTCTCTCTATCTCACATTTTTTCTAGGTCCCACAAACTTTATTTTCTCATCATTACTTAATTTAGCTCTACTTTTCATTTTCACACTTTCACTTTCCATTTCTTCACTTTCTTTCCTATAACCAAACAAATTTTCTTTCCTACAACCAAACAGATTCTAAGTCCTAAGAAAAAGAATTGAAGTCCTAAGAAAAAGAATTGCTGAGAGAATTTCCTCTACTATAAAACCCACTCAATTTCAACTTATATAGTAGCCGGACACATAAGACTCTGCTGCTCCACTGTTTGATCGATTTTTCTCTTCCATTGTATGGAGAAAAAATCAAGTAAAACCCATAAAATGTCCTCATTTTCGTGCACTCGTTCCGGGTGAAAATAAAAAATAGATAAAAAATAAAATAAGAGATGATTAAGGATAAAGAAAGGTTTTTTGTTTGTAAATACTTTTTTCTAATTAAAAAATTGTGAAACTAAACATGAAAAATAATATGACTGAAACACCTGACAAAAAAGTCAACCAAGTCATAAATTTCACAAATGTTTGAGTGAACTCATGAGTTATTTCAAATGAACCATTCTCCTATTGAGTCATGTGTATGTAATAAAATGGATCAATTGCTTATGACTTGTTTTAATTTAGTTATTTTTTAGGTTTGGTTTTCTAGGTTTGGTATGCCATAGCAGTAATTATTTGGAGGTCGTAAAGTTCCCTATTACCTTATTACATGTACGGATAGATAATACGATGGAACAAAATACTCTCTCGTTTTGAAATATATACACACCCATTTATGGAAAAGAGTTTGTTCTTTAACATAAGATGATACTCTTAAATAAATAAACAACAGAAATTATGTATTATTATGATATTTTAGTAATATTATGTATTTTTAACTAAATTAATTGATATCATTAACCAATACCAAATAATTGGGAAAACAACAAACACATCTAAGCTTCCAACTTCAAAATTTCAACAACTTGAGAATATAAACAACAACAATTTCATAATAGACATTAACAATCATCAACAATTCAAAGTGATTGGTTTGAAATTGGAAGGGATTTATTTTTCATTTTCCCATAAAAGCTAAAAAATTCAGTAAATAAATCTAAATACTACTCCCAAACAAATTTAGGAAGGTAGAGACTAATGGCTTGTTTGGTTGTAACAATTTAAAGAAAGTCAGTTAAAGGGTAATATGGTCATCTATATATATCCCGGGGCCCACAAGTTTTCTCTCTCCATCTCACACTTATCGTGGGGCCTACAAACTTTACTCTCTCATCATTACCCTTACTTTCCATCTCTTACCCTTTCCATTTCTAATTCTTTACTTTCTTTCACACAGCCAAGCATGTTATAAATTGTTATACTCATGGCGGCGGTCAAAAGGGAAGAATAAAAACAAAAACCAAGCTGGCGGGTGGCGCCCATTGAAATGGATTAAATTAAATTAATTAAACCCTTTTGGTGTTTAGATTAAGCAAAGCAAAGAAGGGTTTAAGGTTTTCCCTTTTTGATCCAAAGCAAAGCAAAGCAGTGAATTACAGTGATGGCGAGCTTCATTTCCAGAAAATCTACTCAATTTCATCACTTGGCTCGCTCTCTCTCCTCTCAAATTCTTCGCCAAACAACATTCACTCATCTTCCTTCTTCAAATCTCACACCCCATCAACTGGTTCATTTCTTTCTTTCTATTTCTCTATTTTTTCACACTTGACTGTCAATTTTCTGTTTAAAGACTGTGTTTTTATTACTGGCAGCAACTTAAAGCTCTCATTTTTCCTTCTGGGTCTATTCATTTTTCCTTCAATGTGTATTGGCTATAGATTTCACCTCTTTGAATTTTGATTACTAGAAGGAATGTCATGTGTTCTTGGTATACTCATTCTTCTTTCATGTGTATTTCAGTTTAGTTGTTCTCCCTCCGTTCAAAGATCACTTTCCCTAATTTGAGTACATTAAGGAAGTTAGTTATTTACACATGTTATTACCAATTTATCCCAACTATATAACTTTATCTCCACTCTCCCTCTTTTTTTTTTTTTGTTATTATGATAAGCATTGTGGGGTTAATTTGGGAAAAGTTAGAAAGTGATCTTATATTTAGGAACGGAGGAGGAGGGAGTATTTATTAGCTGTGAATTTCTATTTGTTGACCTCTGAATTTTATGGTTAAAGATTGTATTTTTATTACTCGGATGAACAGAAAGCTCTAATCTTATTGTTATTTGAATGTTATTATTTTGGTTTTGTTGTATTTATTTGCTAGTGTTCTTGATATAGTGATTCTTCTTTGATGTATAGTTTATTAGTTTAGCTGTTTTTGTTGACTATGAATTTCTATTTGTTGACCTCTGTGAACTTTCTGTTAAAGAAAGATTAATTTTGATCACTAGGAGGGATGTCAAGTGTTCTTGGTATAGTGATTTTTCTTTGATGTGTATTATTTTAGTTTGGTTGTATTTATGAGGTATGAATCTATATATATATTGTAATTGTAGGTTGGACCTCAAGGTTATGGTAATGGACCTTTGGTGTTGTGTCAGAGATTTCTATCTAATGCTGCAGCTGCTAATGCCAATCAAGAAACCCCAACATCGAATAGCTCAGCGAAAGATAATTCGGACCAAGGAAAAGAATCTGGGGAATCAAATCAGAAGGCTGATGAAGGAAAGCCCGTGCGTGGAGGAGTGAGTCCCGATATCTAACGTTCTTCATTCTCTTTTCTGTCATGACCCTATTGTAAACACTGGGATTTGATATCTGTAGCGAAAGTATGTGATTTTAATGTAGCAAATGTGTCTGACTGCTTTCCTAATGTGTGAGCATTGGAGTGTGGTGCCTTTATGTTATCTTCCTTTTGTTTGTTATAATTATTTGGGTATTTTAATGGTGCTTATGTTTTTTTGTGGAGCGTTGCTTTCAAGGCCCAGAGAAGAGAATTAATATCAATTAACTCGCATAACTTGTTAATGACAACTCAGAGTACCATTGTTAACAAGTGAACAAGTGTCATTAACAAGTCATTGGGACTTGTTTGATATGAATTTTCTTCCTTGGGACTTCATGCAATTTTCCCAATAATTAATCTATTTGCGGACTCTTAACAATTTATGACCTATGATTTTGGGATAAATTGGTTTGTGGAACTTATGAGCTGGTCACATTGCATTTTGCAGCCCATTTCATGGTTGAGCTTTCTTTTACTGGTTGCCACTGGAGCTGGGGTGATCTACTATTATGATAGAGAAAAAAAACGTCACATTGAAGGTAGATTACTATGGTGAGTTATGTGTTTTCTAGTTATGACCATGGAAGAACATCATTGGCATACATCTCTATCAAAATGTCAGGAAACTTTAATGAATCATGTTTTATCCATTGTTTGCTTGAGTCACTTTTTCTTTATTTTATTGTGCTTTTATTATGTGGGCTGCAGCAATTTGGATTGAAAAGTTTGGGTTTGATTGGATGGATGAAATATAAATTATGTCTCTACTCTGTACAATGCTATTCCTCATGTAAATAAGTTTTAGAAATGCGCCAAAATAATAAAATAAAAATGACAGATGCTCATTAAATAAACAAGATTACTGTTGTGAAATTGTAGATAAGAGTTAACTAGGATTAATTGGCTTAAGGAGGTTTGGTTAGTGCCTCTCACTTATATTCTGGATATATAATGAGACTTATCTCAATTGTAATCCCTTCATATCAATTACTGTGATGCTAAAAGTTGAGGTGTGCTGACTGTTAGGTTAGGGCTACCGACTATATGATACGATTAAACTTGGATTGCCCCTTTTATGTATAGTGTGCATGTCCTTCACAGTTTATTTTTGAATGTGGGAAAAGCATCTTTCTTGGTTAATGTGATTGCAATCAAAAGACCCCTGAAATAACGAATAATGAAACAATTCATACATTGACATTTTGTGCTCATTTCAAAATTTCTGCTTTAACCCTCAGAAGGTTGGTTAACAAGAAAATGCGAAATAAAGGGGCATAGTAGTGGAAAGATAGTTAGGCCAGTGCATTTTCTCAAAATTTCTGTCTTAGTTGTTACATAGTCATACATACTATATGAAAGTTTGAAGAATCGTGGATGTTTCTTTTTTTATTTCTGTTCCTTGTTTAAATTTAACTTTCCTTAATGTAGAAATAAAAGATGCTTCAAAGGCGGTTAAGGAAGGACCTTCTGCTGGGAAAGCTGCCATTGGCGGTCCATTCAATCTGATCAACCATGATGGGAAGCGTGTAACTGAAAAGGACTTCTTGGGCAATTGGACACTGATATATTTTGGCTTTACGCATTGCCCAGATATCTGCCCGGATGAACTAATAAAACTAGCAGCCGCAGTTGATAAAATAAGTAAGTTGTTTGTGACTTGGCAATATTTCTTTGACATTGAGATGTTCAATCTACTCAAATTGTAACATTGCGAAGTTTTGTGAGTTTACATTTTATGTGCTGGCATGAACCTTTGGTATTTGTGGTTTTTTTATGTGGACTCGATGATGATTTTGTCTCTTATTTCTTGCAGAGGAGAAATCTAGAATTGAAATTATACCAGTTTTTATTTCAGTTGACCCTGAAAGGGATACTGTTGAGCAAGTACGAGAATATGTCAAAGGTACTTGGGTTATACTTCATACAATACATCTTTTAAATATGCGTACAGAGAAAGATAAACGAGGATTGAGTGATTAAGATTGAATAGTTATGCTTGTTTTTCTAATAATTTGTTTTTTTTTTTTTTTGTATGTCAGAATTTCATCCAAAGTTGATTGGATTAACTGGTAGCTCAGAAGAAATACGAAATGTTGCACGTGCTTATCGTGTCTATTACATGAAGACAAATGAGGAAGACTCAGATTATCTTGTTGACCACTCCATAGTTATGTATGTATCATTCCTAACCTTGACATATGCTAGCATTACGTTTTAATTAAATGCCTGTGCTTTATATCATACGTAAAGGTTTGGTATTTTTGTTATAAAAAATTAAAGCCTTTCCTGTATCACTGATTCTTAATTGACGGTGGAGTCTAATATCATTTTTGCCCATAAGAAGTCGAATGATTCATTAAAGTATGCCTCTTGCCTTTTACTATGGTGACTTTTGTCCAATATTAATCTTGTGTTAATGGGATTTATTTCTATTCAGGTACTTGATGGGGCCTAACATGCAGTTTGTAAAATTCTTTGGGAAGAACCATGATGTTGATTCTCTTACTGATGGTATCATTAAAGAGGTAAAGAAGTTCAAACAGTAACCTCTGAAGCTGGACAAAGCTAAATGGCATAATGATTATTTGTTTTCTTCTCTCTTTGAGGAGCTTCTAGAGAGAGGTTTGAGTTTCGAATAAACAACTTGATGAATATGCTATTAGAGGTTGTCATTACATTCAAAATTTTGAGGTACATTTAAGCTGATTTGTCAAATTTTCAATTTAGTTCTTATTATATATATAAAGGTAAGACTGCCTAGTATATGCCCTCTCCCAGCACTCTCATCAAGTAGGAACTACAACTGGGTTGACCTTATATATATTAAGGTATTGTTACTTATGCTGATTTGGAGATCCAGTGTATTGGATTTGTCTCATTTACCTTTCCATTAGCTTTTTATTCATAGTGAGATATTGTGCAGTTATTGTGTGATGCCTTGAGTTAAAAGTATCATTTGTTTCTTTCCTTCTTTTTGTTTTTTCAACATGTTTGGGGAAACGTAGACTTGAGGAATAAACAACCCAACAAATCACAAGTCTATTAGCCTATTCAATTGGCAAATCCGACATGTCAACCCCTTCCCCCAAGAAAATGTTTCATGGGCATGTCAATCAAAAGATTTGTTGGCTTTTTAAACATGTACTAACATTGGTTTTATTTATCAACTTCAGATCATTGGTTATACTAGTAAGGTAAAATGTGGGCAAGTAGACCAGTTGTTTGGTTTGTTAATGAAGAGCATTTTAAACTGTTGATGTTTACTACCCCTTGAATATAAAACTTATTTTTATTAGATATCTTTATGATATTTTCCAATTTCCTCAATGATATACTTTTTTTTTTTGGTTACCCAAGGGTATCCCCACCCGCGTGTCAAGTGAGACTAATCCCTCGCTGTTCTGAAGTCCCATATAGGGGGGTAGACAGCTGGCCTGTGAGTTTGCTCTATTCGCAAGAGCTAGGGATCGAACCCTCAACCACTTGCTTAAGGGACGAAATGATATACTTTTTAATAATAAAAGAGAGAGTGTAATGACCAAAAACATTCACTTTTATTTTTCTTGCCCAAAATTGCACCTAAAAATACTTTATTTTTATCTCTAAGCCCAAAATTATTTACATACTACGCCAAGTTGCCTTTTCCATCGCTATGATAGTAGAAGCATTAAGTGAGGTGTTTTGGCTATTGGTCACATTCTACAAGCAGTGCTGTAAATTCCTCAGCCTTGGTGTGTCATGCAAGTATCAGGTCCCACTGTTAGTTTGGGGTTATCTGAACTTCTTTGCTTTTGATGCTGTCGACCAGGACTCAATTCAGGCCTTTAAATCCCAGAACGGATTAAATCAACTTTTTTGCTAAAAAAAAGAGATTAAGTCAACCTTTTTTTTCCGGTAATGGAGAGATTAAATCAACTTTGATTCAAGAAAGAAATTGCCAATATTAAACGATACAGATATACAAATACAAACAAAGATACAGGAAATGTCATTGTTTCCAACAGAATAAACAAATTTGAAATTTCAGATATTCAGAGGGAGGGTTATTATGATGTCTCAAAGAAGAAATGAATGTAATCATTAAAAAAGTTCTAATGACAGATGATAAATATAGACCTGTAATTATTTCCTTCAATGGAACTTACCAATGCATATTGCTCACCTGTGGAACTTTTTACTCATTACATTCCTTTTTTACGATCTTGTATGATTTTCCATATTTCATCTAATCATTTCATTTAATGAGAAATCTTTTAATACAATCTAAATATGTAATACTCCTTCAAATCCTAAATATAAGACTGTTTTCCCTAATTTGATTAGATTAAGTATATTAGTTAAGTTAATTATTATCAAATGATATTACCAATTCAATCTAAACATATAACTTTATCCCACTATTCCTCTCTTGTTTTCCTTTTATTCATAAGTATTATGAGATTAATTTGGGAAAAATTGAGAAAAATTAGGAAGTGGTCTCATATTTAAGAACAAAATGAAATTTGAAAGCGATCTTATATTTAAAAATGGAGGGAATACCAGATTAATAGGTTATGTTTTCATAGAATATATAGACATATGACAAATTTTGAAAACTGTTTTCACAAAAAACAAAAAATTCCATGAAATCGTATCTAAACTCTAAAGTTTGTCCAAAGAAAATTGTGGACATCTGACCTGTTCAAAAGTTGTGGTTGCTCGAAGCAAGGATTATGGCTATTGGCATATTAAATTCATATATCTCTTTCAGAGGCGATGGCCTTTCCTAAGCAAATCCGTTGCATCTCCTCCCTCCAAATCTGCATGAACAGAAATCACATTCAACTCAAATCAAGTAATGCGTTTTTGAACCCACAACATAAGGTTGCAAGTGAAATAAAACCCTTCACATAAGGTTACAAGTGGGATCAATCCCACCACATGAGGTCATGAGTGAGGTAAAACTCACGGCCACCCACTTAAAGAGCTGCCAGTAGGCTATAAGGTATTAGGCTAGTAATGGATCTTTAAATTTTCCTTGACTAAAGTGATTTCATACACACACACACACACAGAGTAAACCCTTTTTCTTTTAGTAACTTGTTTTAGCCTTATTTGAAGAAGAATGTAGTGTACATTAACCATATAATATTTGAAGATGCAAAGAAAAGATAGATAAATAGTTAAACATGGCCAAGCATTATCAAGTTCATACCGTGTGTCGGAATTCAACCCGAATGTGAGGAACATTAATGTCGTTTCCATTAGGCCCCATTTTGTAGTACTCATTCCCAATCCAATGTGACTGAAAAAATAAACAGACCCATCAGTTTACATCTATGAATATCTCTACAGCCATCAACAAAAACTGCAGCTTCTAATTACTTCAAACCATATTATCTCCAACAGGGATAAATAAAGAATCCAACCTAACAAAAATAATAGTATGAATTAAACCTTAAAAATCTACTTGTTCACATGACCACTGTAGCCAGCAACTAAACAGAGTAACCTTCTACTTCCTACTGATGTTTTGAGGTTTTCTTGAGCAACTTAAATCATTTTGATGTAATGTTGGGACAATAAACACTTAAGTTTAATCGAATTAAAAAACATATACTCTCTTGAAAATACTAAAGCCATGACCACAATTTTTTAATGGAGGGAGGGGGAAGACAAGTTATGCCTCAGAAAAGAAGATTTTATTCAAGGAAAATTCAGGAAAAAATGTACCTTTAAGGCATGCGAGAAACCAGATTGATACACTGAATTACGGGCAATCTCACATAAGTCGCAAGAGCTCAATTTCCACACCTGTAGGTGCAAAAAAGTGTAACCATTGCAAATATAGCTCGTTTATATGCCATGCAAGCAGGATAAGAGAAAACAGTTTCTCACAGAAGCAGCTATGCTATATTCTTCAAGCAATGGTTCTTTTGTTAAATGAATTTGAAGTGGGTCATCAGTAGAAAGTGACACATTCAGACCCCTATAGAAGAATGTTGGAAAGGGATTCCGGTGGTAGTCCAAAAATAGGGAGTTATTACTCAAAGGAGACATAGCCAACCCAATCTGATAAAAAACAAAACATTACAATCAATAAGTTACTGCCAAAGTGCAAAAATCCAAACCAAGTAACCGGTCGAAAAGGGCCAAACCTGAGCTAGGTAATATAAATACTGAAGCACAGGAGATTTCCTTAAATTAATTCCATGTGCAATGTTATGAGCAGTGAGAAAGGCTGCAGCTAGGTGGTCAATATCACCGGCCTGTATACAACATGATGATGCATCATCTAATGTAGTCATGCAATGATGTCAAAACAAAGAAAATATACTCTTACAATTACCTCTCCACAGTGAGGGCGAAATTTAATTGTTGTCATTCCCTTTGATTCCCGAAGCTGAGAAATCAGTGTATCACATCAATGAGTATATCAAAATCAAGGCATGAAAATCCATATATGAGATATATTGGGGGGAAATGTGCAAAGGACTGATAAATTGATGGTTTTATAAAATATCCAGTTATGCTTTATATTTATACATTATTAGATATCCAGTTATGCTTTATATTTATTCATTCTGATTCTTCTGTTTGAAATTTTCAGCCCCTTGTTTTATTTTAATCTTATGAGGAAGGTGGTAGGTGATCAGGAGGTAATAAGTAGTTATACACCTAGGGATTGATGCAAGTAATTCTTGTGGAAAATTACAGACCTTATTCAAGGTGTAAATATTTGCATAACAGTAGTACACATAGTACGAATATGCTGGATTAAAAAGATTGGTCCATTCAGAAGGCGTAGGCATGTGTTTAGTTGGCCGTCTCTCAGGCTTACTTTCATCATCAACCAAATCCAGCCCAACAACCTACAGGTGTAGGGGGTAAAATAAACAAGTAAATACACAGTCAGACAATTAATTGATACTTCATTGTTCAAGAACAAAACAGAACAAACAACACATGGCAAAAATACAATTAACAACATCACCAAGTCAAAAATACAAAATTGCATCAACAATCTTCTTTTGGGCTTTAATGATGCGATTAGTCTTAAGGATTTGATGAGTCATGACTAGACAGAGAACAGTCAAAAGCAATGAAGAAATAATTTGATTGCCACGTAATTATTTACTCTGTAAGGATGCTTCATATTAGTAGTTAGTAGTAGTAAAGCAAAGATAGCTTGTGAATTGGACTTGTCTCAATCCACCATTGTAGGCATTCTTTTTTTGTCAGATTTGTAGGCATTCACATTTTAGGATTTTCCACAATAATATGTGCATTGATCATTCAAAAATGAACAGAGTTCTATTATGAGCAGCGTCAACAAAACTTACATAAACTTTGAGCATAACAAATCAATACTATATATGTATGAATACCATACCTGTTTCAAGAAAACATGCAACTGAGGATGGGAATCTGGGTCTACAGTTACTTCAAATAGTGGAATAAAGATGTTGTCCAAAATGTTTTGAAATGATGTCACTATTCCCAGTTCTTTGTAGACATTATACAATCGTGGAAGCTGGAGGAAAAAATTAAAAAAAATGTCAATCACACATATAACTGTTGAAGTAAATTGAGACAGATGAGAGTATTTAAATACTTTACATGCCGAAAACTCGTAAGGGAAACATTGACCCTGAAAAAAACTAAATATATGTGCCACGCATATGTGAACTACAAGATTTGAAGTTTAAATACATGATCAACATTTTGAGAGGGAAAAGGAGGAGTGATCTTCATGCAAAACATGGAAATGCAAGCATTAAGGACCATCTGAATGGACAAATAGAGAATAATTCTACCGCATCATTCTGAGAGATCTTAAAATGAAGCAAGAGAATACCTGAATCAACCAAACAACATTCTCACTGTACAGCTCATGATTCAATATCCAACTGGACAGTTGGTCCCACTCACTTGCCTTCCTACCATATATTGATATTCGATATTCTGCCATCTGTGAATTTAGGCAGAGGAAGCCATTTCAAAAGGTATTTAAAAAATCACAATCAAGAAATTAAAATTTATTTGCAGAGAGTGGAAGTCTTAGTCAACTTCTTTTTATCAGTTAACAAATATTGTTTTTCGCAGTGAACTTTTGCCACCATTTTAAAGTTCAAAAATTTGAGTTATGACTACGATCAACCCAAATGACCTCAACAGCTTTTAACCAAATGATAATATCAAAAACAGAACAATCTAAAACACGAACACCTGATAGTTAAAGCAGTTTAATTAGCACTAACAGAAATTAAAGATTTATATATGTCTTCTCTTCACAGAATACCCACAAATCTGCACAGAAATTAGAAAATCTCCATGATTAAGAATAACAATTAAAATAAAACTACTACACATGCCTTTTATGGTCACATAAAGTGAAATTAAGAATTCGACATGCTTTTAGAAGGGCAATGTCAAAATTAGAGGATTTTACTATTGCAATATGTTAAAGAAGCAAATAACAATCGACTGAAAAGGTTTATATTCTCAAAACATATATATAACACGAAAGGATTCAAGAAAGAACCTGATATTTACAGGCGTCAAGGTCAGAAAACACTTCTTTTGTCAGCTCAGCAAGGAAGCGACCTGTTCAATGCACAGACCATAAGATCATAGAAAGACAAAATATCTTTTCCTTCTTAAGCAAAATTGTTATAGCTCTCTAATTATGTAATCAACTACTGCTGACTACAGTAAACTGAGTGTAAAATTTCAACTCTGTTTGTCTTTAACAACCAGATTATGATTACTAACAGAGATCATACATAACACACACAAGCCAGGAAAAATACACATTTATATTGCAGAGAGTGAAACTAGAATCGAAATGGAATTTACATTTAAATATTAGAATAAAGTGAGCTAAAACTAGTAGATTCTAGATAGAGTTAATTAAAAAGTTTACATAATCCAGGATACAATAATTATTAAAACCTCTGTTTGAAGTATAATCTTCAAAGAGAAATCAACTATAGAAATAAATTCTCCAAAACTGAAAAGTTGTTCTCCCATTGTAGTAAGAAGCAAACAAAGGTATTCAGTGATCCAGTCTGTTAGGGAGGTTACCTTGAATCAAATTATCTTGCTTTAAGAATATCTCTCTAAGCCTACTTTGACCACAAGGATTGTACTTCAGATTGAACTTGTCAAAGCGATGGAATGTACTCTTGTCTGCATGAACATCCAAAAGGTCCACATTCAGGTCATACCTGCTCAAACAAATATAATAATAAATAATATAAACCAAAATATAGCCAACCAAATTCAATTATGAGTAATAATTATAGTTATAATATTACCCAGTCAAATCAAGGCTCTCAAAAGCTTCTTTCAAGGTCAAATATGTCCCATCTCGAAATATAACAACCTGAATGAAGTTAGAACTTTTGATTTTATAAAGGCTGTAATGAATTCTATCTATAATCAAAAGAGAATAACATAATGCATATCATATACACTTCAGCTTTTGATGGCAACTCTTTACCCAACCAAAAGTGTGAATGTTAGATGATGTGTAGAAAATGAGATGAGGATTGAGAAAGATTAAGAATAGAGGGACAAAAGTGAGAAGAAGGAGAAGGAGAAGGAGAAGGAGAGTGTCGAGAGAGAGGCAGAGATAGACAATAAGAGCAATCTGAATATTATCATCACAAGTGATTTACAATTGTGTTAAGTCAGGTTTATATAGGCACCAGATACTCACTAACAGCACTTAACTAACCAACTCCCTATCTTTCGATCTTTCGAAAATTATCATAGCAGTGAAGGTTGGCAATGATACACGTGAAAAAAAATTAAAAGACAATATAGACGACAAAAAACAAATAATAAAACAAAATAAAGTCATCAAGGGGTTATATTCCTAGACCACATCACTCATTACAGAATATCATATGCAAGACAAACAGAGGAAACAACAATGCTTAAAACTTGTAATATCTTTATTCAAAATATCCGCCCCTTCTCACTAGTGAAAAAGCACCCTAGTTTTAATTTATTCTAAATCTTCAAATGTGATAGGTTCATTGAGGATGCCCAATGCATGATTGACTTCCTCATTGTTAAAGTAGACATAATTGCACTACCACTTCCACCAGCTTGATAGTATTTTCAAGCATTACTTACAAGAAAATTGTTATCACGCCTAAAGAAAGGAAGATGTTATGCGAGATAAGTAGCAAAAAGTTTCAGAAAATCACACAAACAAAAATAAAGAAATCACCTCGTCTGGCTCTTTCCTCAGCTTTGACTTTATAAACCTTAATAGATGTTTCTGGTTCATGCATGCTGAGTGGTGTACATGCGTATCAACTTTCCTGACATTGTAGAAGTCTCGATGTGGAGCACTTTTCTGGGCAAGAAGTTCCCTGTCCGCATTTAGCATCAAATGAAGCTTGAATTTCTGAATACACCAAATAATACTTCACAAGTCAGACAATCAGGCAACTTATTATTAGCAATCCAAATAAAAGTGTAGATTGCCTATAATCAGCAATCAAGAATCTAGACACATTTACCTGTTCTAGAAGATTAAGCCGATGATGGCATATAGTTCTAGTATTTCCAGCTGCAGTGACTCGAAGTATATAATGAAGATCGGTGAAAAAGGTAGTGGCATCAGCAACAGGGTAAAGTTCCTCCTTTGCTGCAAATAATAAGGAAAATGTGTATAAGGATCTGGCTGCAGTGAATCTTCCCATACAAACAAAACAGAAAGAAACTATCAAGAATGCCCTTACATTCTTTACATGGGTAAACATGAATAACCCCATCTTGCATTTCAAAGTAATGCTGCAACATAAAAGAAAATATTAATGACAACGGAAGGTAAAATTGACAGACCTTAGTCTTAACTGACAAAATACTTGCTAAGTAAAAGGAAACTCACATCAGATTTTCCTTCAGGAGTGTAGAAGAATGGGTCTGGGTTAAGCTTTGGAGTACCAGGATCGGATATAACTTCTTTCTCCCATGGAGCAACTGCGTCTTTAAAAACATATCTTTGTCGCATTTCCAGGAATTCTCGAAGAATCACATATACTTCTACTTCATCAGGTGATGGAACCTCTAAACATAAAACATAAAAATGACAATTTTCCAAATAACTCACTTAACTTTCAACTACTTTCAGAAAAATACGTAAAAAGAAGTGGAATCGAATTTTCAGAGGTCAAGAAACACACTTAAAGGAATTTTCTACATTAAACACATGAACCAAAGTTAATACCAATTGGAGCGATATTAAGACGGACAAAACTTTCATGCTCTGGCTCTTTTCTCAGAATGTCAGCTGCAATAGGGTCTGGCTGAATACCATGCAAGTCACCTGAAACACCATGAGAACGGATTATACTTGAAGCAACAACAGACATTTGCTCTACGTTGGCATTAAAATTATCAGGTAAAGTCTCACGTGGGTTTTTGGCCCCATTCCCATTCATGTGCAAATACTCAGTATCCATTTTAGCACTGTCACTTATATTATCATCGTCATCTGATGCTTCCCCACTTTCATAGGCACTAGTGCTAGCAACAGGAGACCTGGGAGAAGTTGGCCTCAAAAGATTTTTCTTCCCTTCAATGTCATGCGCAGATTTTCCTGTAACCATACATTTTGGGTTTTAGAAAATTACAAATATTGGGAATGACCCATTAACGAGTGATTTATTGCGTTTAAAAGGATGATGCGTGAGCCTAAAAGAGGAAATGCTGCAGAAAGATCAAACGACAGTAATTTAACACAAACACAAGAGTTGAAAAGTACGTGCTATTTAGGCCACACCTTCCCTGACATATACCCCGTATCTTCAAAATAATAAAATATTTGACAAACAAATATCGTTGAACAAAAGGATCACTATATCATTCATAATTAGGTCCATGAAGACCATGCTATGTTACAGACAGCTGGGTGAAAACTGAGTTGCTGCATGTTTTATTTCTCATGAAAATTTACCTTCTACATGAGAAACTATGCATTTCACACTATTCCTGCTTAATTCATTCTTTAACAGTTAAAATACATTGAACCACAGGACATAATTAAATCAATAGTCCAACGTCCTAGAGTCAGACTAGGATCAATTATCTGAAACTAATTAAGAGTAAATGATAGTTTATTCAAGTAATTTTAGTCTTAACATGCATTTTCTAATTACAAAAATATATAACTTGTATTTTCCAGTTACTTTATCCTTCTTTTTCTATCTCAGCTAAATTACCATTCATATGTGAAACAAACTCATGAACTAATATCTGTGCGTCTAATTCTTTCAGTTCTTGTGTGAACATTGAAATATAAAGCCAAAAGGACCAAAATTAACTGAACAGGAAGAAGGGAAAGAAATTAGACGATAAGCACAATATAAATACCATGTCTTACTCTTTCATGTTCTTCCAAATCAGCTTCATTTTATTCAAACAGGATTAAAATAGAGAGAACTCTGGCAAACAGCTTAAACAGGAATCACCTTTAACACATACAAATACTATACATCAAACTCAAATATTGCACTATCCATTTCAGCTCTAATTCACACAATTATTCATCAACAATGAGAAATTCTACATATCCAATATAAAAGCATGAGATCTCCACTCATCCAGTCATTCTAATCCTGTTTTGACATTAACTGACATTAAGAGCTCAAATAAGTGGGCCATGATCCTAAAATTGCTTCTCCTGAAATGAACTACAAAATTGCTTCAACTATATTGCTTTTATCATATAAATTATTGAATAACCACCCATATATAACACAAATACTCCCTTCATTCTATGATATATTTGACTTTAATCCTAGTAAAGCTAAATAACCTACTTATGAAACGATTTGCCTGAATTTTTTTTCCCTAAACTAATTTATTTGACCTATAAGCCAACATATAATCTAATAATAATACATAAGATACATTATCATCAAATAACTCATTTAGCTTCCTTAATCTATTAAGAGAATAAATTATATTCTCTCTCTTCCTAAATATAAAAGCTAGCTAAACTAGTTTGGAGAATCCAGAAAACTAAATAGGCTACTTAGACTGAATTTCCAAGTTATTTCTCTTCCTTGACTTATAAGCTAACATATGATCTAACAATATACTCCCTCCGTTCCTAAATATAAGATCACTTTCCATAATTTGGGGAGATTAAGGAAGGTGGTCAAATTACCTGATGTTCCAAAAATACCCTTAAATTAAATTGAAAACACAAATATGCCCCTTCCAACTCAACCCGACACCCGACAACTCTTTTCACTCAACACAGCCTTCTTCACCATCTTTGAACTCAAATCTTCTTCTCTTCTTCACCGTCATTTCCATCATCTTCTCTTCTTCTCTTCTTCACCGTCATTTCCATCATCTTCTCTTCTTCTCTTCTTCACTCAACACAGCCTTCTTCACCATCTTTGAAGCCATTGTTGATGACTGGGATTGTGATGATAAAGAGGAGAGAGATATGAAGGAAGTGATTTGGTTGGAGTATAGGGGTATTTTGGGTAAAATATGGGGAAAAAGAGAAAGTGATCTTATATTTAGGAACCTATCTACATCCCCAAAGTGATCTTATATTTAGGAACGGAGGGAGTACAAAATATGTTATAATTAAGTGGTCCATTTCACTTTATTAATTCCTCTAAAAAAGTCAACTACCTCTTACATATTATATTTAACATTAGATGGAGAAATTAATTGCTTCTTTGATTTATTAAATGCTCGCTTCCTTAATTTCACTGTATCTTATAATTAAACTTATTAATGAAGCAATATGATCAATGTAACTACTCCATCAACATATATACCTTCAATAACCATAATCGAACCATTACCGCCAGAAATCTCCATAGAATCAGGAAACAACGGCGAATGATGAAGCCTGCGGTAATTACATGCGCTTCCTTTCTTCTTACGAGAACGCCTGCGCTTAAGATTTTGCGGCGAATCGGCAATGGAATTAGCGAAGTGAAGAAGATGAGTGAGAGTGGTTTGGTGCATGTAATAAGCGGACACAGCCACCATTGATGCTCCAATTAAAGCGGCAAATGCCAAATACAGAGAATACGTGTTAGCATTATTATTATCCATGATCACAGATAATAATGAATGTTACAAATATTACAATGTGTTAATTGTTCTGGATCGATCGGTCTCAATTGTACGGACTCGGTGAATTGAGAGAGTGAATGTGAAGGAAGATAAAGTGAAGAATAGTGCAAGATGATGATGAAGAAGAAGAAGAAGGAAGGTAGTTATTTGGTTTGTTCTATTTGGAAGAAATGTAGTTATTTGGTATTTATAGGAGACGCTGTGTGTAGTGAACCTTCTCACTCTCCATTCCCACCAAATTAAAAGTCAGACGGAAAGGCGAGATGGACAGGACTTTAGCCTTCAGGTCATGGTTCAGCATGGTATGATTACTTGAGCCGATGATTAAACCACCAATTATATACTGAAGTGTTGTTAAACTGATAATAATCGTTGACCCCACATATGAAACAGTGGACGGTTAGACCGATCCAACTGTTGGATATGTTTCTTACAATACTACAATATTCCTTTCCCTACACATAAGTGTAATCGTCAAAACAGGCTTGTTAATAAAATATATAAAAATATTTAGATGTCTAGAGTTAATTCTTTTTAATTATTATTCCTATTTATTGTGATGTAATTAAGAGAGAAATATATAAACATTAATAAATATGAAAGAGATATACATATACCAACATTTATTTGAGCTCATATGTTACAGACCAAAGGGAGTAGTCCAACCTTTCAAACTCACAACAGCATCTACTTAAAAATGCTTAATATTATTAGTTCAACTTAAAAACCTAGATAAATTGAATTAATTTAGCTTATCAAAGATTGAAGCTTTGCTTATTTTGTTATATGTCAAACACCAGGTCCAAAGAGAGTATTATGTCCAACGTTGAAAAATTTAGGCATGAAAAATATCACTTGTAACTTATTTTGGTAGTGAATGATATATAAGAGATGATGAATATGTGCGTTGGTATGCCGCGCGTTCATATAAGAAATATGTGGTCATGCAATAATTGGCGTTGCTGCGGGAAACTCCCGCCAAATTATAATCGAGTCCAAAAGCATACTACTACCTCCGGTCCTAAATATAGGACCTAGATGACTTTTTTGAAGAGGTTAAGGTTGCGAAATAGTCAATTAAATCATTACATATTTGATATATTTTTAGATTATTTATTAGTTTATAAGTAAAATAAACTAGTTTAAGGGAAAAATTAGGTAAATCAATTTATAATTAACTTATTTTACTTTTTTTTAAGATTTTTCAAAAAAGTCAATTAGATTTTATATTTAGGACCGGAGGGGGAGTACTTTTTTTTCTGATACATCCAAAAGCATACTACTTTTGCCACAACAAAGGTGGGACTTTTTTTCCTGAAAACTTTTAAATATTGATAAGAAAGGTTAAAATCAATGAATTGTTTTTTTTATCATAACACAACGTACATATTAATACATTATATCATCATGAGCTATTCAAACTCACAACTTCATATACTTCAAAAATGCTTGATATTAGTTCAGCTGAAAAGGGGAAAATGACAGAAAAATGACAGTTGAATTTGAGTTGGACAAAATGGGGTCTCCAATTTCAACTTGGACAAATAAGACACAATCCCCAATTTGTCCTAACTGAATTTATATCAAAAGACCTAAATGCCCCTATCATATATCATCAAAATAATCCCCTTCTCTCCTCTTCATCTTCTCCAGATAGCTTCATCCATTATCTTCTCCTTCTCCTTTCTTCCACTAGACTGTCTCCTACATCACAGCATCCCCCTCTTGGACTCAAACAAAAGATCTTTCCTTTCCATATAATTTTTGAATGATGAAAGGCGAGTTCCATAAAGAAGGACGATTGGGTTCGATGAAGTAGGGGACAATGGGGTTTGTTTGCTGAGAAAGATGAAGGAGTACGGGTTCGATGAAGGAGATGAATAATGGCCTGAGTTTTGTTTGCTGAGAAGGAAGGAAAGTTTCAGAGGTTCGATCGAGTGGTTTGATGAAGGAGATGAACAGTGTCAGTGGGTTTGTTTGCCGAGAAGGAAAATTTCTACGAAGCAGAGAAGGAGATAATTTGATGATATAAGATAAGGGCATTTAGGTCTTTTGATACAAATTCAGTTAGGACAAATTGGGGATTGTGCCTTATTTGTCCAAGTTGAAATTGGAGACCCCATTTTATCCAACTCAAATTCAACTGTCATTTTTCTGTCATTTTCCCGCTGAAAAGCCTATGTAAATTAAATTAATTTAGCTTATTAAAGATTGAAGCTTTGCTTATTTTGTTATATGCCATACATCTGGTCCATCCAGCATATGTCTCAAATAACAAATGGCACTTGTGACCAACTTATATGAAATTCTAGGAAAATTGTGTAGATATAAATGAGAAACTGGAAAGTACAAGATCATTTTGAATCATCTTAAGTTATCCAACTTTACTAATAAGTTAATAAAATAATATATGAATGGTGATTTCTTGAATTTTAGTAAAAGTTTAGAAATATACAAATTGTTATGTAGATTTGTAAATATAACTTTTGATCGTAATGCTATCACATAAGAAAATTAATGCTTAAGTTATACGGGGAAAAAATTAATACTCCCTCCGGTCCTAAATATAAGACCTAGTTGACTTTTTTAGAAAATCCTATAAAAAAGCAAAATAAGTTAATTATAAATTGATTGACCTAATTTTTCCCTTAAACTAGTTTATTTTACCTATAAACTAATGTATAATCTAAAAATATATCAAATATATCATGATTTAATAGTCTATCTCGCAATCTTAACCTCTAAAAAAAATCAATTAGGTCTTATATTTAGGACCGGAGGTAGTATTCAAGATTTCAAGTTTAAGATTACTTCGTGCAATTTTCACAGAGAAAAATAATGTCTGAAGAGTGGTACTTACCTTAAAGGCTTGGGTAACGGATCCAACGAGGAATTTTGAATTATTCCCATGTCAGAATCTCATAAGATGCATGAGAAGATGCTATTTTAATTTGTTTGTATCCACATGCGCCGAACATTCGTTCAAGTTCATGAATAAAAAAAATCTTTCAAGCTGTTTCCTTAAATATACTCTTGTACTGTTACAGATAAGTTGATTTTTATTTAAGATTGAAGAGGCTAAATTAACCACTTAAATATACTTATATTAGTTTTTTTATAAAAAACGATTCATTTTATAATGAACTTTATTTAATTATATATATAAATATATATATATATATATATGCATGTATGTATGTATCTTCTAGCTAAGTGATTTGTTTGGCTTTTTTAATCTCTAAACAAAAATATACTACCTTCGGTCCTAAATATAAGACCTAGATGACTTTTTTTTGGAGAGATTAAGGTTGCAAAATAGGTTATTAAATTATGACATATTTTATGTATTTTTAGATTATCCATTAGTTTATAGGTAAAATATACTAGTCTAGGGGAAAAATTAGGTAAATCATCAATTTATAATTAACTTATTTTGTTTTTTTTTATTTTTCAAAAAAGTCAATTAGGCCTTATATTTAGGACTTGAGGTAGATATTGAGTATGAGAGGATATTAAACTTTAGACACTACATCCCGCAAACACTATATTCCCATGAAACTTTAAATCTTTTATCTTATATACTCCCTCCGGTCCTAAATATAAGACATAATTGATTTTTTAGAAAATCTTATAGAAAAGCAAAATAAGTTAATTATAAATTGATTTACCTAATTTTTCCCCTTAGATTAGTTTATTTTACTCATAAACTAATGTATAATCTAAAAATATATTAAATATGTTATGATTTAATAGCCTATTTTGCAACCTTAACCTCTTAAAAAAAAGTCAATTAAGTCTTATATTTATGACCAGATGTAGTATTAACTTTGTTAAAATTTTATAATCAGGCTTCTTCAAATTAAATTTCAGATATTTTGTGGTGAACTGCCTTTTACTCAAAATCTCTAACATATTAGCAATCAACGTTAAATAATTTAAGGGAGCCAACAAATATTTGTCTAATTGAGAATGAGTTAATAACTCACAATCTTCAACGTTAAATTGAACCCTATTAGAGCTGTGAGTATTTAGTTAAGCTCAACTCGCCAACATTTTCAATTCATTTACCAAAAAAACATGTATAGTCCATGAGAAAAAGCATAAGTTTATGTGACAAATTGAAGTCTTATATGTTTATAACAAAAATAAACCTTCTAACTACTTCACGCATTTAGAATTTGAGTGGTTATAAGTGATCATAAAGATCAACCAAGGGTGAGTCTCGTCATCACTCAAGTAGAAGAATGTCTAAAGTGAGCAAATCAATCTATCGGTAGAACCGTAGAAGTATTGTTATTGCCTTATTGGAACGTGTTCTCTTTCAATAATCTTACATATAATGTATTGTGTATGTTTTAATTTGTTATGTCAATTTGCCCACGTTAGAAATATATTGCATATTACTTATAATTAAGCCTACCAAAGAGGTTATTATTGGTGTTGAAATTCAAATTCAACTTCAACTTCAACTGAATAAAAAAGAGGAGACGAAGGCCACTGCTTTTAGAGAATCAAAGCTGTAGAAGGAGTGATCCCATTGAAAATCCTCTTTGTTGGACGATTCTGAATGTAGGCATAATTTGGTGGAGCTTGGAATCATATTCCTTCCCTAATGACTCATTCATGTCACCACTAAAAGCGTCTCTAGTTATTAGCATATACCAGTAATTGAAAAGAATATAATTTGTTTGAAAGCTTGTATCAAAATTGTTATGTTATATGTTTGAGATTCTTTGATACTTATCTAGATAGGTATGTATATTAGAAGTTACTATTTGGAGTTACCCTTTCAAGTCATAGTGAAGGAGTAGGAGGTCATGGGAAAAAGTATGATGGAACATCATCTCACTAAAATAGTGGTATTCTAGATCAGCTGGACCTAGGTTACCACCACAAATAGATATTCATCATGCATTTATGAGCTTCCACTTCATTTTAAAATTGAGTTAAGGACTTGATTTAGCAATTTGGTTATTATTGAAAATTATTTCTATAGAGACTATTAGTCCGGTGGACTTTTGTTGGTTTTACCATTAATGGTTAATGTAGTTATATTTGACTTTAAGAATGGAATCAGTAGTACTATGTAGTGAGTTGATTTATAAGTGTTGTTTTATTATTTATGTTAGCCTATTTAAATTAATTAAATTTTTTTCTAACATGGATAGCTCATATAAGATCAAATTCTTTTTATGATAATCTTATTTTTACTAACATTTTAATCTAATCAAATTACACAACTAATAAATTCTTAAATAAGTAATGAAGAGAATACTTGAAAACAATAAGAGTTTTGGCAGAAAAAAGAGAAGAAAACAATAAGAATTAGTTTGATATGCATGTCCATGATATCAAAATGCTAACTTAGATATGTATAAAAAAATGAAAATTTAGATATTCATTTAACTTTAATCTGAAATGTGTATAGAGTGTATAGACTATCGTCATGGATTGACAAATCATATTTCTCACTAATAATTTATGCATCACACCACCAAATTTGTCTTTGATTAATATTTATCAGCAAAGTTCATTCTTTTTAAAACTTCAGTTAACTAAACTATAAATATCGTGGAAATTAAAAGACTAAGATGAGGAAATTTTGGATTCAATTAACATATAAATACAATTTAAATTTTTTAAAACTTATAAATGTATGTTGAGATATTACAAATGGTGGCAGATTTGTATCAGCTTTCAATAATCTGTCATAGACATTCATCTAGAAGTGTAAAATATATTTATTTTAACTTTATTGATTTTTATGAATTTTTATTCAATTTATTTAACACTCCCATTTTAGTACACCTTGTGGTTTTATGAATGAAATTTCGTAAAGATTATAGATTAAAATCATTGGATCAAATAATTATGACCAATAAAAAAACTATAGAAATCTGACTATAAATTAAGATGAACTTTTTTTATGAATGAAGTGAGTTCACCACCAGCTGTAGTAATATGTGTTTTTATGAATGACTGTGAAACTATAGGAATCTGACCATATCATATAAGGCTATAAGCTAACAATACACCATCCACTAAAAATTGTCCCTCTTCAATGCATTTACCTCACTAAACCTGAGGTTTATAATGCATACAAGTATTTTTGTTGAGACATTGACATTAACAACTGGAATACTTCAAGTATCCCTAATTCCTCATAAGATTATCTTGTCAGTGTAAAAGAACTCTCCCTCTAGCAAGAACCTAAAGCCACTTGACGTTGCAATCAAGTTCCAAAAATGCACTTCCCATAACTTTGAGTGAAGTGAATATCTGCAAGATAAACTCTATTCTCAGTACAAAATCAATTTGATCTTTTGTTTCAACACAGTATAGTGGAGGGGGAGTTAAGGGAGGAAAAGAGTACATACCTCAATGCACGCCAAATATCTCTTCAGGTGGATCATAGATGTTCTGATCAGGAAATATCTCCTCAAAGTCTTGTTTCACTTTATTTCTCAAAAGAGGAAATGGCAGCAGTCCTTTCAACAAAATCCTGAATGGCAACTCCTCTGGCGGGTCTGGAGAATTCTTCATGCGCTCATATACGTTCATTGCATCAGCAGGAGATCCATACTTCAAGAAACCCCTGATAATTTCAGTATATGTCTGAGAATCAGGGAAGAGGTTCTCCTTTTTCATGGTCTCCCACAATTGCATTACTTCATCCATCTTCTGTGACTTGGCTAATGCAATAATCAAGTCCTTATACAAGAATACATCAGGCTTGTACCAATCTTGTTTTTGCATCACCTTAAACGTCTGAACATTTTAAGTAATTATAAGCTCAAAGATAAAAGAATATCAAGCATAAATGCCACCATCAAACATAAAACTGTTCATCAAAGAAACTATTTCCAGATGTCGTTGTATGTGCAAGCTAGAGACTTTCATATGACATGCTCAACAAAGAAAATAAAGACTATGACACCAAGAAACTATATCTAAAGATGTCCATCAGAAAAAGTAAAGATTATGATACTAAGAAACTATGTCTAATGATGTCCATCAAATTAAGTAAAGATTATGACACCAAGAAACTATGTCTAAAGATGAACATCAAAGAAAGTAATGTGAAGTGTCAACAACTGAGAGAAAATTTACTTCCAGATGCAGCATAATCTAAATCATAACATAAGAACAAGAAGGGACCAGACATAGAAACCAGGTGATAACTAACAAATAATCTAAAAATAAGGAAGCTCATAAACTAGAAAAACTATGGTGAAGCCACATAATGAAAACAAACCATGACAGCCAAAGAAACTTGTTCCTGGCGCTCCAGCTCAGTGAGAACAGCAATCATGTCCATCTTCAAAAGCCTCAACACATGAGACTTTATGAACTTTTGAAGCTTCTCCTCATCATCCTTAAACCTCTTCAGACCCAATATCACAAAAAGTGCTTCTTTACCAATGAGCTTCTTCCCTCTCCAAAGGGGCCCTCTTGGCCTTCCATCATGATAATATTTCTTCAAAATCCACATTGTTTTATCCGGTATACATTCCATTCCCGGAATCACTAATCCACTGAGGAATTTAGACTCTTTCAATGGAGTTCTCGTCGCATTACGAACAAATATGGCAGACAAGTAAGGGATTTTCCATCTCGAAATGGCGCGACTCGCCATCAGAGTACACAGACGATTTCTAGTGATCCTAACAACTGATCAGAGGCCTCCTTCAACGAAACTGAAGAAAGAGGACAAGCAAATGACACCAATTTGCAACTTAATTGTCCTGGAATTCAAAAAACAACAAATCAAGTTTGTTCTTTGATTTATATTTACTTCAACCATCTCAAGGTAAAGCAATGAAAAATACTAATGACAAAAACTAATTGGCACAAACATGTCTAGAAGAGTACAGCTAAGCAAAGAGCAGAATACTAAAATTTGTTTACTCTCCTGGAATTCACAGACAAGAAGTCAATCTCTTTCTAATTTATATTTACATCAACAACCTTGCTGTAAAGCAATCAGTATACTAGTCACAACTAATTGGCACAAACATGTCTAAAGCAAACTAATCAACAACTTATCACAATGAAGCATAGAACTTGTAGCAAGCAAGACAAGAAAAAATATTGACTTTACATACATACATGCATACGTCTTATGGCAATCCAATGCCAAATTCACCAAAAATGTAACCTTTATGAAAGAAGAGTCGTCCAAACAGATGGGAACATAAGAAAATGGTAAACAAAAAATGGGATACAGGTAAGTAGGTAACAAAGCCATCGAGAACGTACAGAGAAAGAGGGGGAGGAAGACGGAATTGCCCCTGAGAGTGGAAGAAGGCAATGAATGGGAAGGGGAGTGACGGTGAGTGTGAAAAGAGGGGGGAGAGAGAGAGAGGGAGGTGGGGGAGATTTTATTATTACTTCCTATAGTCCTAAATATAAGATCTAGTTGACTTTTTTTAAAAAATAAAAATAAGTTAATTATAAATTGATTTACCTAATTTTTTCATTTAGACTAGATTATTTTACATATAAACTAATGGACAATCTAAAAATATATCAAATATGTCGTAATTTAATATCTTACTCCATCCGTTCCTAAATATAAGAGCACTTTGACTTTTTTTTGGAGAATCCTAAGAAAGCAAAATAAACAATTTAATCAAAACATATTTAAAATATTATTAGATCATATGTAAGTTCATAAGTCAAATAAACTAGTTTAGTGAAAAAATTTGGGAAAATCAATTTTTAATTACCATATTTTGCTTTTAGGATTCTCCAAAAAAGTCAAAGTGCTCTTATATTTAGGAACGGAGGGAGTATTTCACAACCTTAACCTCTAAAAAAAAGTTAACTGGGTCTTATGTTTAGGACCGGAGGTAGTACTCCCTCCGGTCCTAAATATAGGACTTAGATGACTTTTTTGAAAAATACTATAAAAAGCAAAAAATAAGTTAATTATAAATTGATTTATCTAATTTTTTCTCTTAGACTAGTTTATTTTACCTATAAGCTAATGGATAATCTAAAAAAATATCAAATATGTCATGATTTAATAACCTATTTCGCAACCTTAATCTTTCCAAAAAAAGTTATCTAGGTCTTATATTTAGGACCGAAGGTAGTATTACTTACTAGCTCTGATCCTAAATATAAGACCTACTTGACTTTTTTTTGGAGAGATTAAGGTTGCGAAATAAGTTATTAACTGATGACATATTTGAAATTCTTTTAAATTATCCATTAGTTTATAGATAAAATAAACTAGTTTAGGAAAAAAAAAAGTAAATCAATTTATAATTAACTTATTTTGCTTTTTTAGTATTTTCCGAAAAGTCAAATAGGTCTTATATTTAGGACCGAAAGGAGTATTAGTTATTAAACTAAATAAAGTAATTAAAAGTTGATTTTTCTAAAATTTTTGTCTAAACTAGTTTGCTTAACTTATAAGCTAACATATTATCTAATAATATGTTATGATTAACTAGTTCATTTAGTATTCTTAGTACTTCCTCTGGTCCTTATTATAAATCACCAGCTACCTCTAATTTTTTGTCTTCAATATAAGTCACTAACTGCCGCATTATATGTTTTTTCCCACTTTAGTCTTGTTATTAATGGAGATTCAAAATTAAAAAAGAGAAACACACCATTTAATGTGAATTTTATGACCCAACTACCATTCCTTAGTATATGAGAAATGGGTTGTTAACAACTTATAATTAAGACTGGAGGTAGTATTTTCTAAAAAAAAGTAAACTAACTGTTATAATATTTAGTAAGTAACAGCATATAGTTTTCAATGGTACTGGTAGTATTTACTAATTTCA
Organism: Mimosa pudica; assembly: GCA_029929735.1. Lineage (NCBI taxonomy): Eukaryota > Viridiplantae > Streptophyta > Magnoliopsida > Fabales > Fabaceae > Mimosa > Mimosa pudica. Next base: position 2,050,112 of record JAKELP010000045.1, read on the forward strand.
ATTTTCATTCTCCCCAGTCCCATCCAATATTTTTTTATATTCTATTCTCATCTTCACCCATCTCCATTTCCCAAGCTTCATTTTTTTCTCATACAATGGCTTCCATACTCTGCATGGCCTCCTTTATATCACCCATCAAATTATCCACGCATCAAACACCATCCTCTTTCTCACTCTCTAGTAGGTCGATTATTTTCTCTCTAGTTCCTTTCTTCAGTACTAAACTACTAAACTATACAATGTTTTTTTTTAATATTATCTTTATCAATGTGGCAATTCATTTTAGTTTATCATCCCTTAAACGGTGCCACAATTTGAGTGTTTTGATTATGCAGGGCGGAGATTAAGGATTAATGTTGCAGAGTTTGATGCAAATGAAGGTGTTTTGTTTTGAGCTTTTTATATTATTATTATGTTTATTTTACTTTAATCTTTTGGTTTATAGTGATTTTGAGCTGATTGTTTTTGTTTTTTTTTGGTTTTGAGCAGTTAAATTTCAGCTACAAGTGAAAGCTTCAACTAAAAGTGGTTCAAGTTCTGATGCTGTGCTTGCTACCAATGGAACTCCCCAGGAAAATGTATGTCAAGAGGTTTTCTTTTTCTCTTTTTCCTTTTTGTTTCCCCTTTTATTTTTTTTGAAATTGGTCACAATTAAAAAATGTGGTTTGAAATTGAATCAGTAAGTGTGTGGAATGGCCATTGATTGGAATAGATCGTGATAATGCTATAGGAAAATAGTAGTATTCCCTCCTGTCTAAAAATAGTGGTGAAGAGATCGAATAATGAGCGTCGGGTTGACCACCTCGTCGCGAGTTCGATCCTGGGGAGTGACACTTTGGTGTGTCTCCATCGCGGCGCTTGGGGAGGCATCTTCGTAGCTTAGTGAAGCTGGGAGAAACCTACTTGTGTAGACAGTAAGGATGAGCTTGCTGGTAATGCTCCAGAGCCTACAAGGACAAGCCCCAGTAGATCATGAGTTAGGTGCCCTGCCCTTGGATTAGGTTGAGCCCAAACCCCTTCCTAAAATTTTGTCACCTAAAAAAATATAAATATAAGACCTAGTTAACTTTTTTTGGAGAAATTAAGGTTGCGAAATACGTTATTAAATTATGACATACTACCTCCGGTCCTAAATATAGGACCTAGATAACTTTTTTTTGGAGAAGTTAAGGTTGCAAAATAGTCTATTGAATCATGACATATTTGATATATGTTTAGATTATCCATTATTTTATAAGTAAAATAAACTAGTTTAAGGGAAAAAATTTGGTATATCAATTTATAATTAACTTAATTTGCTGTTTTTTATGATCTTTTAAAAAAGTCAATTAGGTCTTATATTTAGGACTGGAGGGAGTATTTGATATATTTTTAGATTATCCATTAGTTTATATATCAAATAAACTAGTTTAAGGGAAAAAGTTAGGTGAATCAATTTATAATCAATTTATTATGTTTTTTAGGACTTTCCAAAAAGTCAACTAGGTCATATATTTAGGAGTAGAGGAAGTACTATTTATTCTACACCTTAAGTATGATTTGTTTGTGTTGATACGACCCATTATGACACTCTTGTACATTTCTTTGCCACTGGATTCTATTATGATTTAATGAAATTTTGTTAGAAATATGATTAAGCCTGATAATTAGTAGTACATCCACTGTATTAAATGTTGAGAAAGTATGTTTATAATTTGATCTGTAATGTATTGGACAGGATAAGTGGAAGATTCGTCTTCAGCTCACAAAACCTGTCAGCTGGCTTATATTGGCTTGGGGTGTAGTTTGCGGTGCTGCTGCTTCTGGTACTCTTTTAGCACTGAAATTATAATCCCGTTTTTTTAATTATGATAACGGTTTAATCTTAGATACTACTGAAATTAATCAAAAGGTAATCTGGTTGAGTGGTGTTTCATACTTTACTTACTCATAAGTGACTTTGTTGGCCTTCAGTATATTGTTGTGTTTATTACTAAAATCTGAAGAATGAGAAATTCTTGCTTATCATACTTCTTAAGTAACTGATAAGAGTGAACATTTAGCTAGCAAAGATCACTTTAAATTCCTGGCTTTGCACATTGAAGTGGACATTAATTGTATGTGCCAATGGTAATATAAATTGAGTCACCCATTTAGTGTTATGAGGTTTACCATTGAGCAAAAGAAAGTGGCATTTTATTGCACACAGGAGAGACTCTTCCAGCCACTGCTTCAAACTTCCGAAGTATATTTTTTGCCGTTGAAACTGTTTGTACACGTCACATATTTTCTTGCCCTTTGTGTTACATTTATCTCGTCATTTCAAAGTTTTTTATTACTATACTTTTTGACAGTAGTCCTTAACAAACATTTTACAAATTTCTTATATATCCTCGTTTTTAAATCATTCATGCATCTGATACAACTTTTCAAAGTTCTGAGGCAGTATTGTTCACTTGGCAGGACATTTCCACTGGAATCTGGAAGATGTGTCCAAATCATTGTTGTGCATGATGATGTCTGGTCCTTTCCTTACTGGTTTTACACTGGTCATATTCTTCTTCACACATTAATTTTTCATCTGCTAATGGATGAGGTTTTCAAAGTGACTAATATATGACTTTTTAATGTCTTAGACTCTGAATGATTGGTATGATCGAGATATTGATGCAATCAGTGAACCATATCGACCAATTCCTTCAGGGGCTATACGTGGCAACGAGGTATGTTGTAAATCTGAGATTGATTATTATTATTATTATTATTATTATTATTATTATTATTATGATGGTGGTGGTGGTGTTGGTGCTGATGATGATGACTCTTTACATAATTGTTTGTCAACATTCTGCAGGTTATTACTCAAATTTGGGTACTGCTAACAGGAGGTCTTGCATTGGCTGGTATATTGGATATATGGGTGGGTATTGTACATGATATTAATATGCTCAACCTCCTCCTGCAAGTCTAAATTTGTGTCCATATAGGCAGGGCATAGTTCCCCTATGATTTTCTACCTTGCTGTTGGTGGATCTCTGCTGTCATTTATATATTCTGCTCCTCCTTTGAAGGTATTTTGTTAAAAAAAAAATCCTCCCCTTGTTTTTAACCATGTTCACTACTTTTCCTTTATATGATCAATGACTAAGTTCTTTATGTTTCTGCAGCTAAAACAAAACGGATGGATTGGAAACTTTGCCCTTGGAGCCAGATATATCTGTTTGCCATGGTATCATACCTTCTGCCATGATACTTGATAGCTAAGGAATAGTTTACTGGTTGTCGGGTTGATTCCTAGTTATTCCACCGTTTTATCTCTATAGATGAATGAATTGCTTACTGTTATTGGTGTATAGTTTTTATTCACTAGATTCAAATTATTGGCAGTGTTTTTTTTTTTTTGGGGGGGGGGGAGGGTGGTAATCAAGATTTAGCTTAGATGCCATAATTTTTTCTCCATGCTGAACATACTATAACTTTATTATTTCTGAATACAATTTGCATTAAGAATGAGATTATGGCAATTAAATGTTAGGGCGAAGGGGCAAAAATAGCCACCGTAATTTCCAAAATGGACAACTCTGGCACCCGTAATTTCGATGGTGCAAAACCGTTCATTATAAACCAAAATGGGACAAATTTAGCACTCTCAAACTAAGGTGTTAAGTTTGACCGTTAGTTGACTGAGAATGGTGATTTGACATGATGACATGGCGAAATAAGGAATTATGTGTCACATTGCATATGATATGGCAAAAAAATAAAGATAAACATGTCATATTGGGGCCATGCAAATACATATGTTAACTAAAAATAAAAAAAAACAACTTGATGCCCCAAAAACAAAACACACTATCATGCCCCAACAAAATAAAAACATAACACACTCAAAGTGCCAACATGTTCGAACCCTAGCAACCATCGGACACAAACCCAAATCCTAGCCACCAACATTGAAACCCCAGCCACCATCGGACCCACGCAAACCCAGGAGAAGCCACGCGAGCCATCGGACCACTCGACCCAGATGACCACTCGGCCCAGCGAAGCACTTGCACCAACGGACCACTCGAACACATTGGAGACTTTGTATGGGGTCTGGGTTGCTTCGTGGTACCTGGTATGGGGTATGGGTTTCATGCAGGAGAGCAAATGGAGGTGGGGATGGAGATTTCAGCGACAAATTCGAAGGTGAGTGTGGTGAGGATGAAGGGGTGATTTGGAGATTAGGGTTATGTGCTTCAATTTGGGGATTTGGTGATGTATCAGGGCTTCCCAATGTGGCTTCACTTTATTTGCTGACTATCATGCCACGTAGGTTAATAAATGTGGGCCCCGCGCAAAAACACACGTCTGTTAGCTTCAACTTAACGGCGTGGCTAGATTTGTCCCATTTTGGTTTATAATGAACGGTTTTGCACCATCGAAATTACGAGTGCCAAAGTTGTCCATTTGGAGAATTATGGTGGCTATTTTTGCCCCTTCACCCTAAATGTTAACAGGTTAATCGAATCAATATTTCATAACAAAATTAGCTCTATGCCCTCACCTTTTCATGATATACTTTTGAGGTCTCTTTTTTACTTTTCTTTATTTCATTTATCGCCAAGAATGACAATTGATCAAATACAATGACGTCGTGTGATCCATGCAGCCAAGCCAACCTAGTTGGGATAAGACTTTGTTGTTGTTGTGCATATGACATTTCATATTCTGCAAGAAGTTTGATCAAAATCTCATATGGACAGGTGGACTGCTCAGGCTTTATTTGGGACTGTTACACTAAATGCAGTCATTCTTACCCTCCTATACAGCATATCAGGAGTATGCAGTATTTGCAACATGGCATTTTGTTAGATATGATATTTTGTCCTCTGATGTATGCAAAATGGTCAACATTATCGTTGCTATGTCACATTGCAGTTTGGCTTTGCCATCATTGAGGACATCAAAAGGATTGAAAGGGATACTGCTGTAGGGCTTCAGGTCTCTCCCTTTTGTCCTCTCCTTTTGTTTACTTAAATGTGAAATTTTGAGGTTTTGGAAATTTCAATCGAACTTACACATTTAAGTTGTTACTGCTGACCTTTCTATTTGTTTGAACAGTCTCTTCCAGTTGCTTTTGGTCTTGAATTTTCCAAATGGATATGTGTCAGTGCTATGGACATTGCACAAATATCTGTTACTGGTACATGTACAACCCCATAACCTGATATAAGATAACGACTCTATGCTCTATATCGACTTTGTTCCTAATATCTACTAGGGACTGCAACAAAAGATGTTAAAATGTTCATAATATCTATTTCACCTCTTTGTCAGTGTTTTTATTAAGTGGCTTGCATTCACCTGTTCTAAGGTTTTGATACTTTCAATCATGCACTTTACATTTTTAATTCATTTAGGAACCTTCCTCATGGCATCATTCCTAGAATTCTTGAATAGGATCATCTTTATGAATATGATAATTGTGAGGAAGTAATATAGTCAAAACACATTTACTAGGATAGAAGATTCTAGCATATCATTTGAAGAAGCTTGTAACATTTTGTCATTAGATTAGACTATCTCTATATTTGTTCATTATGGGGCTAACAATTTCTTAGAAAAGAATAGTCATGTTTCAAATAATTATGAAAGTCTTGTTATTTTTTGTGCTAAAAATTTTCTGACACTTAATTATGGTTGTAGGATATCTTCTATGGATGGGCAAACCATCTTATGCTTTGGCTTTACTTGCCTTGATAATCCCACAGATTTATTTTCAGGTAGAGCACAATTTACATTATCTCTCACAGGTTGTTATAAGTGATGCGTTTGCAAGTTGTAAATATGTGGCACATACTAATACATGCTAAGCTGTTCTTCCATTACTCTTAAATTTTATTGTTGCATTTGTGTAGTTTCTTATTATCTTTTTCTTATGCCTTTCCAGTTTCAGTATTTCCTCAAAGACCCTGTGAAGTACGATGTTGACTATCAGGTTTGCTTTATTGGAACTTCGGCTTTGAAATTTCTTTTTATGAGCATGATAAACATGGGCAAAATCTATGATAGCCAAGAGTATAAAAGTTCATACAAGTGCTTTATTCCATCTCGTAGCTTTAGCATAGGGTATGTAATTAATTTAGTTCTCTATAATCATGTACTCGCATGGCTTAAAAGGCAGCCTAGTGCACAAAGCTCCTACTCCCAGTGTTAGGTGGGGTCTAAAAAGGTCAAATGGACACAACCTTGCCTCACAAGTGAAAAGGTTGTAGTCATATGCTTTAGTAGCACATAGGAGTAAGAATGTGTGTGGAGTTACTTTTCCTCTTTACATATACATCAAATAAGTTAAGCAATATGGTGTGTATATGATATGATAACTCAAGTGGATGCTCTGATACTATTATTATCTCTTAGTCATCACTTAGTACTATTATTTTCATTTTCAGTTTGAGTTTCCTTTTTAGTACTATAATTTTCATTTTCATTTTGAGTTTCCTTTTGTCATTTTCCACTTCTGTATTCTCTACTTTTTTTTTGTTTCTACTTTCTAAGCACAATGTGAATGATTTAATTAATTGTTTTCAGACAAGTGCGGTGCCATTTTTTGTGCTTGGCATGTTGGTGACTGCTTTTGCAACTAGCCATTGATCTTATGCAAAAGTTATCATGTGACTCGGATGCATTTGAGCACAATGAAGAAGGTTAAGTTAGTAATTTCGTCTCCCATTCATAAATTGATGTCTCCTTTGGTTGGCTACAAGTGAGGGGGCATATTTTCTTTCTATCCTCCGTATGCATTATTATATGTTGTTTAGTTGTTATAATTACTAATTTTACCCTGCCACAGATACTAATTAACTAAGCACATCTATGGATCTACCCATGTTTCAGTCCATTTCTTTTTTCCAATTCAATGGCCTTGTAACCCAATAACATAATTTTTGTTGTATAAATGAGAAATGGTGGGTTCAAATCCCACTTCATTTCCCTCGTACTAAACAAATCAAATTTTGTGCCATTGCTCAACCCACCACTCTACCCTTATCTATATTATTGATTCTAATATTTATTTTATATTGACACAATACGAGTTCGGAAAAATTTAATAGTAATATTAGAAATTAGAAGTTAAAAATTTGTTGTTTTAAATCACAGTATTTCATCTTGTTAATTTAGCCACAAATACGTCCCCCAAGTCAGCAACTTAGCATGTTGTGTATTTTGATATTGAATTTCGCATCAACTGAGATGTTTCTTCTGGTTCTAAATATAAGATCACTCTAACTTTTTTGTGGAATGTAAAGATGCAAATTAAATCACTAAATTATAGAATATACTAGTTACCACATGTAATTAGGTTAGGTTAGTTTATAAGTAGAATAAATTATTTTAGGAAAAAAGATAAATATAGACAATAATTTAAATTGATTATTCTTAATTCTTTTAAATTGATTAATTTTAATTCTTTTAATTTTATTTTCAAAAAACTGAAGTGGTAATATAATTAGGAAATGAGGGAGTGTAAGGTGAGTAGATGACATCCAAGGGCTCAAGTGACAGCTGAGAACCATGGTTGCTAACAGGATGGGCTTGGGCTCTATTTGTTTTAGCCATCAAAAGACCATGATATTTAGCGTGTTTGGCTCGACTTATTTTGAAAAATAAGCCAGCTTATTTTGGATTTTCAAAGCCAAAAACCCAAAATAAGCTGGCTTATTTCTCAAAATAATTCGAGCCAAACACACACATTGTCCACTAAAAGTTGTTTAAAGATTGGTTAAGTATCTATTATTCTGTCAAAAAAAAAACAGAAAGTTGTTCATGTCATATGATGACTGTCGCCAATAAGATCTTAGAGTTTTGCCTCTTGATTCTGGTCTGGCGTCATAGGAAGACAGCATAATGTAATGATCTAAAAATCAAGAAATTCCTTTGGCCCAATCCACTCAAGCCCATCTCTACACCAACATGGTGTGTATCACCTTGTGTTACACATAACTACACAAGTTTAACTCCCGAAATGAAAAGAGATGCAACTTAAATAAAAGAACAAATACGCTTGGCAAAATAATTATCACGACAAAAAATGAGAAATCAGTGTCAAATGAGAACATTTAGTAAAATCAAACCAATATATTATGGTTTTAATTTAGAAAATACCAAATGTTGAGTTATATATAAACTAAATTGATCGAGTTAATAAGTTTTTTTTAACATTGTCCATATTTATTGAGATGAATATATAAGAATTAATAAATATAATGAGATATAAAGATAAAAGAAAAGGGTCTAATTCCCACTTGGACAACCTAATCTAACTTTTTGCAAAGTGACTAATTAGAACTCACGACCTCATACTCATACGACAAACGAACTTACCATGGAGCTAAGCTGAAACCATAATGAGATACTCCCTCCAAACTCTGGTCCCTAATGTAAGAACTCAAAATTTGAATGGTTTTGGTTCCTAATATAAAAGTTCATCTCACATTCTCTTCTCATTTAATGTGTTTTTTCATACTTTACCTCTAACTCTCTTTCATATTTATTAATGCTTATGTATTTCTCTTTTAACCATATTAAATATGGACAATATTAGAAAAAAAGCATTAACTCCAGACACCCAACTAACATTCATATGTTTTCTTAAGAAACGTTTTTTTTACTGTTGACTTTTATATTAGGGAAAAACATTAAATGAAAAAAAATGTAGGTGGGGTCTTATTACAAACACAAATACATTTTTTTTTAAAGAAAAGAAAAAGAGAATGAGAAGGGAAAGGTGGCAGCAAAACCCTAAGGCAAGTTTCCAATAAGCCAAAATGCTATATAAACCCATTTTCACTCCACTTGTCTGAAACCCTAGTCTCCACTTTCTTCTTCTTCTTCTTCTTCTTCTTCTTCAACTTTCCCTAAAACCCTTTTTCCCTCTTTCTCTCTTTTCCCCAAAATCGTCGTCAAGCAATCTCCTTTCTGTAAGCACCTAATCAATTTCACAAACAAAAAATCTTTTTTTTTTAGATTTCAAATGCCTGATATTACATCTAAAGTTTGTTTTTTTCTTGTGTTTTCTCTCATTTCTAGGGTTTTCAGAAGGCTCAGGAATTCAACATCTGTGTTACCATGTCGGACGATGAGAGAGAAGAGAAGGAGTTGGATCTCTCTTCTCCTGAAGTTGTCACTAAATACAAAAGTGCTGCTGAAATTGCTAACAGTATGTTCAATATTTATTGTCTATAATATGGGTTTTTAAGTATGTGTTTGGATATTTATACTGTTATTAGATACTGTAGATTAGTGGAATTATCTGGGTTTAAGTCAATTTTCAATATTACTCCGTTTTAATTTCCTTGTGTAGTAATTGCATGTGTCTGTGTATGGATATGTTTTCTGATAATAAAGTCTTTGAATAGATGGATTTGTCTGTGTTTGATTCAATTTTTTCAATGTTTTTAATTTTTTGTGCTTTCATTGCTTGTGTATGTGTTTGGATATTTGTACTGATAATGGACTCTTTGAATGGATGGAATTGTCTGGGTTTAATTCAATTTTTTCAATGTTTTTAATTTTTTGTGCTTTCATTGCTTGTGTAAATGTGTTTGGATATTTGTACTGATGATTAGTGGTGATCTCATGCAGAGGCTTTGCAATTAGTTGTTTCGGAATGTAAACCGAAGGCCAAGATTGTTGACATTTGTGAGAAGGGAGATGCGTTTATAAGAGAGTAAGTTTTTTGTTTGGTTCATTGGTTGTATTGTAGTCTCTTGTGATGAGTAGTTTGTCTATTGTTTTTGTTGTATTTTATTCTATTATATGATGTTTTTATTGTTGACTTAGCTTATGGGCTGTGGTGTTTTTGATGTTTAGGCAAACAGGTAGCATGTATAAGAATGTAAAAAGGAAGATTGAGAGAGGTGTTGCTTTCCCAACATGCATATCCGTAAACAACACAGTTTGTCATTACTCTCCCCTTGCAAGTGATGAGACTGTCTTGGAAGAAGGTGATATGTTGAAAATGTAAGATTTTTAAAGCATTGTTCGTATTAACTATACTGGAAGAATGGGTTCTGTTTTTTTGGCTAATATTGGAAAAGGGATGGTGATTGTTTTTCTGGTTGATTGCAGTGATTTGGGTTGTCATATAGATGGGTTTATTGCGGTTGTGGCCCATACTCATGTTCTTCAGGAGGGGCCAGTTACTGGAAAGGCAGCTGATGTGCTTGCAGCAGCTAACACTGCTGCTGAAGTAGCCTTGAGACTTGTGAGGCCTGGAAAGAAGGTAATCACATGCACGCTATTGATCTTGCATCTGTGTTTGTATATGAACTTGTTTATACCATATCACTTATTCTATTTGTTCTTAAAAGTAATTATTGAAACTGAATGCTGTATTGTAACTCTATATCCAACTTATGTCGTGTGACTAAACATGGCTACATTCTCTAATTTTTTGCTGTTGCAGAATTTTTTTCTGTTTAATTTTCTCAAAGTCATGAAGTGCCTTGATTGATTGTTTCCTTTATTAAGTTGAATAAAAAGTTTTAACTGCACTCGACTATGGTCTATAGAGTCATGTTTAGTTATGTGGCATGTTACCGATTCTCTTTTCTGGTGCTGTATTTATTTCAATTTCCAGTTGTGGGTGCTGTCCGGAGAGACTACTCTTTCCCTTTCCTGTTGTTCTGATCTCTAAATGATGTAATCTTTTAAGCCATGGTTTTATTGCCGATGAAGCTTCTCATTGTCATAGTTACACTGATAGAGATCATTGTTAAAAATCGTTCATATCCTATTTGCTACTGGATCTAAGTTATGTCACGAGTGCTGCTTGTGTCCAGTTTTGTTCTGAAGGTCCATGTAGTTTATGCACATATTTTGATTATTCATACTATTTATTTTGAATTTTGTTTTGTCCAGTTTCAATGCCAATAGCACAATGATTGATAATATGTGCAGGTTGAATTAGAAATTTTATCATTATCATATGACCCTAGATGATGAACTCTTTATCAAAAGCTATGGACTATTGTCCAAGTGAAGCTTATGTCATAGTTACTCTGATAGGGCTTTTATTCTGCTAAATGCTATCTACGACCTCAGAAAGTTTGATTTAAACATTGTCATAGGTTGGAAATTCATACAGGCTTCTTATGATTTCCAGCTTACCTGCTTCCCAAAGATTTATCTCTGAAGTTATTGCTTCTCCCCTCAGTTTGCATTCATTCATTCATTATTTTATCTGAACGCTGTCATTTATTAGATGTGCAATAATTTGCAAAATTTTCTTTTTGGCTGCTGCACATTTAGAATCTTAAGTGTCTGTTAAAGCTGTCTCATTGGCAACTTTGCCGAGGTAACCGATACTTTATTGGTTTCCTCCTTTCCCTGTTGCCTAAATGAAAATTGGCTAAAGAGTTTATGAGTGTGCTGATTATCATATTGTCAGTGTACATATCTGTTTCAGCCAACATAGTGCAATAATTTATTTCTCTTTGGATGCATTTGAATTTCAATCTTTGTGGTATTCTGGTTAACTGTTTACTTGAAATGTTGATATCAGACTTTTCAATTTTCCCCTTGACAGAATAAGGATGTAACTGAAGCAATCCAAAAGGTTGCTGCTGCCTATGACTGTAAAATTGTTGAGGGGGTTCTTAGTCACCAAATGAAGCAGTTTGTGATTGATGGAAACAAGGTTGTCCTGAGCGTGTCCAATCCAGAAACAAGGGTTGATGATGCAGAGTTTGAGGAGAATGAAGTATATGCAATTGATATAGTGGCAAGCACAGGAGAAGGCAAGGTAGGATTTTTTTATATTTTTATTTTCAAGTTTGGAGTGGTTTCGTTGAAGTCATGAAGTGAAAAGTTTTATTATTTGCAGCCTAAGCTGTTGGACGAGAAACAGACAACCATTTATAAGAGAGCTGTGGACAGGAATTATCACTTGAAGATGAAAACGTCTAGGTTCATTTTCAGTGAAATAAGTCAAAAATTCCCTATCATGCCATTTACTGCTAGGTAATTCGGCCACTTCTAAGATATGTTTGAATTGTCAGTCTTCATCTGAATGTTCAACATGTTGAAGTCATTCAAAATTATTTTCCCACCTTTTATTTCAGGGCTTTGGAAGAGAAAAGAGCTCGTCTTGGTTTAGTGGAATGCATGAATCATGAACTCTTACAGCCATATCCAGTACTTCATGAAAAGCCTGGTAAAATTTTGGCCGTTGGCAATAGTAGAATTCGTACTGTTTGAGTTGTTTGCTTCTTGCTTATGTGCCCTGTTATTTGTGGTGTTACAGGTGATTATGTTGCTCACATCAAATTCACAGTCTTGCTAATGCCAAATGGTTCAGATCGGATCACATCCCATTCTCTACAGGAATTGCAGCCTACAAAGACCATAGACGATCCCGAAATTAAGGCATGGCTGTCCTTGGGCACAAAGACAAAGAAGAAGGGTGGTGGAAAGAAGAAGAAAGGTAGACTGATAATATGAATCTAAATACCTTTATGTTCTGCACATATTGTGTTAATGTGTTGTGTCCCTTCAAGTCTACACTTGTTTTCAATGCTATATACCTCACTATTTTTTGGCCAATAATGCTATATATCTCACTTCTTGGCTGTTCTTAGGTAAAAAGGGTGGTGACAAGGCAGACGAGTCAGCTGAGGCTGAGCCAATGGAGACAACAGATGGTGCTAAGGCCCAAGAATGAGTCCAAATTGAAACCCATATTTAGTTTTTTCTTGACCCCTTTCAATTTTGTTACATTATTTATCAGAATATACCTGTTTAGATAATGATTTTTAAATAGTAGTCAGACGGATTCTTGAGAAATTTCCAGATGTGCAATCCAATTGCGCTTCATGCTTTCTGCTTGAAGAGCATAAAAATCTCAACTTGTTTGATTGCTGCTTTAGAAGTATCTCAATTTTTTACATGATGTTTTGAAATTAGTTTTGTTAAAATAATACAACTGTCTGTAAATGCAGTGCCTGTGCTACTTCTATCTGGTAGAACTTTCATACTTTGCCGGATGGATTTGTAAATATGATTTGACAGTTAACTTTTCAGTTGGCTAATTTGTAGGAGGCGGGATTTTTATGCTTGTTTAAATAATGCAATATATTATAAATGCATTAATTTCTATCTGGGACATTTAACCTGCTTTGGCTGATGATGATAACACTCTGGCAAGAGCTGCGGCAACAATCTGCGCACCATGGTTATAGACATGGGTTGTCGTTGCCATGATGAATGTGCCAAAATGCTAATCTGAAGCCCCTACTAAATGTTTTTTATCCTTACAATGAAATTGTGGTATGGAATTTTTGTTGGTCCAAGAGTCTTAGTTGGGTTTCAGAGAGAAGGGAATATATCGTAGTTTTACTCTTTTGAATCCATGACCCTTGTGGCTTGTGAGCTTACTGTTAAGTTAAGCTTACCTTCATTAAGTATCATAAAAAAAAGTATAAAAAAAATGCAAGTGTAATACTTTTCCCCTCAGTGAAAATAAACCATTCAGTGCAAATTAACCAATTCGGCCATGCTGCTATGGATGGATCATCAGATCCGTGGTTATGCATACAGATCCGTCCACTACACTACACTTCCTGAAGGAATAATGTATATGATGAACCTTGGCACAATACAGTTGTTTTGAAATGCACGATTAATATTTTGACGAAGAAACAAGTAGATTCAAAGTTCAAACAGTCCTTTTCTGCCTTATAAACGTTTGACATGTTTTAGTTCTATGTTAATTATAACTAATTTTGGACACGTAACCACGTGATAAGGCTCTAAATCTTATGATGTGTGAAATCATCAAATGTGTTTACAAAAATAATTGCTATTGTTCGAGATTTTTAGTGGAAAATAGATTTCAAGTAAAATAGAGTGCGAGTAAGTTACAAGTGTAACAATAATCTGTATTATCAGGTGATTTCTCTTGATTTCTCTGATGCAGTGTCAGGAGAGATTTATTTTCCAATAATCCGTTCATGTGTAACATACTTGGAAGACCTGATGTACAGAACAATGTGAATCTTGCTACTTGAAATTTGAAACAGTCAGATCTAGAACTATCTCACCCTACATGCAATAATCTCTGCATGCTTTTTTAAAGCATTGGTTATTGACTTATTTATATTATTGATTCCATACCGTCGTTTCAAATAATCCATAAACACTAAAGAGGGTATATTGTGTATTGGGTATAATAATTCGGCTTTTAGATAAGATAAAACAATGGAGGCCTATATCTCTAGGTGTTAATTAAAAGAAGCGTGTTGAATTGCATTTAAATGACATGTCATGTTGAGTCTGAAATTTCATGCCAAGGCAAAAATTGAAGGAAGAGTAAAGAGTTCCTCAAGAATGAATATGCAACCAAATGGTTAAATATTTCATTTTTTCAAAAGGGGTAAAATCCACTTGAATCCTAATATTATGTTAGCCAAATCAGTTGCCTAAAAATGTTTTAGTATGTCTATTGATAAATAAAATGACAGGTAACAAATTTACTCTATTCCTTAAAAAATTATTTATGATCACATAAATGTAGTTTCTTCTCTTCTATAACGGTTACATGATAGACCATATTGAAAAAACATTTTATGATTCTAATAATTTTTCCTTGTCAAGTAGAAGTATGTAAAAGATATTATTTGACGCAGTGCACTATTTATTTATTTTTTTTTCTTTTAGATTTATCTATAGATATCTAGCTATATTAGCAACTAACTAATCCTATTCACACAAATGCAAGTTCACAATGGAGAGAACTTTCCTTCCTCCAAATAAGCATTGTGCTCCATACTTAGAGCTCAATCTTGAGATCATTATCTAAGTTGGAACAACCTACAACTAGTTGATCTAAGGGTTGAAAGTTGACATTTTTGATTTTGGATAATCATCTAGAATATGTTTATACAAAGGTGAGATTACAATTTAGTTCCATAGAAGATAATTTAATCACAATCGTTTCTGAAAAAGTCATCAACTTACAATGAAGGCGCTTGAGGGATTTAGATTTAGATGATATTAAATTGTATCTGATGGGATAGAACTAAAAATGGATCAACTTTTTCCAATACCTCAATTTTGGCTAACACCAGTTTACCTCGATTTAACTTTGGCCTATCTTAACTGTTTATAGAAGTAAATTTGTAGAATTAATTCTAGCCATGCACAAGTTTTAATGAATATAAAAACAAACACGATTGTATGCAACTTGTGTTTGATCTTTTTCTAACACCTTCTTTGAAGACCAAGAATAAAAAATAGACTAACCGCATTGTATTGCAGATTTGCAGCCAAAAATAATGGAGCTTACACTGTATAATTTTCCCATCAAACCCATCACATATATTGGCAAATATTCAAAACAAGAGACTGGGCATTTGATCTCTGCCTGTTTAAACTGTTAAAAAAGGGATGGAAAACACAGGACTCAGCTGCTCCCTTTTGCTAAAGGAACAGCATGCTATTTACAGAATGTCACGCAGCCAGCTGGCATCAACAAATGAATATAATATATTATCATGGGAAAAAATGACTTCCAAACCGTTCTGGACACAATAAGCCTGAAAGTCACCACACCCGAGTATCAAAAGCTTTAATATCACCCTGAAATAACCCATATATGTGTTACATTGTTAATTGCCAGCTACTAGCAATATATATCTGGAAAAATAACTCATTGTGTAACATCCCGAATTTTAAATTAGAGATAATAAAGAATTTATTAAGGTCTTGAGGTATTATTTAGGAAATTTTAGGATATTTAGAGCAATTTATGAATATTAAATCTTATTTATTTTTGAAACTCAAAGAAATATAATTAAAAGGATTAATTAGGGACAAAGACTTACATGAAAAGCATTTTGAAATCTAAATAATATTATGATGGAAAGGAAGGGTGCAATAATATATACAAACTTTTGGGATAGAAATATGATTAAGCATAAATGAGTGGGGTAGTTAATTAGAATTTTCCCTAATCACCACACCACACATACACATATACACACACCAAACACACCTTAACTCCTCCCTCATAAGCAAAACCCATCGGACAAACCCACCCCCCTCATTCTCTTCTTTCACTTCGTCTCTTCTCTTTCTCTCCCTCCGACCACACGTGAAGGGCGTTCGACGGCGGCGAAGGCACACGGCGGTGAAGCCGTGGTTGGGTAAGCCTCCAAGCTTTTCCTTCTTTCTCTTCCGTTCAGTTTCACCATCCCTCACTTCTTTCGTTTTTTTTCAAATCCGTCGAGCCCGACAGTTTCCGGCGATGGTGAATCTCCGAATAGACATGGAAGGTCAAGAACAAGCTTAGGTAAGTCTCTTGTACCTATTCATACCCGTTTTTGGTCAGTTTTGTGCGAGCTTAAGAGAAGGGCCGAGTTTGGTTTTGGGTTTTTGGGTGTGATGATGAACAATAACGAAGTTTAATCTTCATCTTTTAGTGTTTTGGTTGATAATTTGAGGATTAATTGAAGTTTTATGAAGTTTGTATAAAACCCTAACTTTTGGGTTTACATGGCCGACGAGTTTCATGGGGTTCTAGAACTCAAAATTCCTAATTAACTAGCTTAGGAAACTATTGGAGCTGTGTGTCACAATTTGCATATAAGATTTGTTTGAGTTTTATTGATTTGTGATTTCTATTGAGTTCTTTTCCTTTCTTTCTTATTGTCAATGTAATGTTTCTTTTAATTAATGATGATGAAAACTGTAAGAATATTCAATTTGTGGTTATACAAGTTAACTAGTGACGTGAATTGGTGCTGTATGTGTGAGTCTCATTGGAATGAAGGATAGTAGTTATTTTTGAGCATGTATGTTTTGTTTGCTCTTTTCTCTGATTATTGAGTGATTGAATTGGTGTGATTTTGGGTGTTCGAAATCAGTGGAAAAAAAAATGGAATTCATACTTCAATCTAAAAAGTTGATGATTTCATTTGGATTTGAGTGCATTCAAGGTGTTTGTGAAAAAGTCTAAGAGAAGCTGGATTTGTTAGGTTTCATAACCATATATTTGGAAGCTTAAGCTTCTACCTTTGATTCTAAGGGATGGAGTTTCTAGTTAATCTAATTGAAAGCATAATGAAGTTGAACGACATGTATTTTATGTTCAATTGGTTTTCAAATTGGTTAAATGGATTAATTTTCATCTTGTTGAGGCTTTACTCTTGATTTGGCCGTTTTGTTTTCTTTGGAAAAGGGTTGATAATTTGTAAAGCTTTTCTTTATATGGAGATGTGTCTGTTATGTGATGATATAGCTGCAATAGTGTTGCTTCATGTGTAATCAAAAGTCTTTGCATTTTCCTTCACTATAATGGCAGAATGGAAGGGAGAAAGTAATGGAGACTCTTGTTGCATATTAATGTGAAAAGGAATATATATGGTTGTGTATATATGTGTGTGTGTGTGTTGATTTAATGGAAGTTCTTCATTCCTCTGTGTTGACATGGCTAGTTGGAATGAATGATAGTAACCAGTGTGGGTACATTTGTGTGAGATAAAGGGATGTAGTTGAAGTTGATTCTTTATGGATGCTTCATATAATTGTAAAGTTGAAGGCTATAAAAGAAAATTGATTTATGTATGAAATATTGTTTAGGTTGGTTTAAGTTGTAATTATTGCGTGTTGATTTTTATGATTTTTGGCTCTTGCTTGCCTTGGTAGAAAAATGGGTTGCAATGGGAGTATTTCAATTGTAGTAAATATTATTTGAAAGTATAAGTCTTAATGTTCTTTGTCTCTTTCTTGGACTGGATAGGCTGCTGTGATGTGTATGGACTAAATATGATATTTCCTTGTTCTTTTATGCAATAACTAAACTAAATGAAAATGATAAGGAATGATAATATGAAAGTATGAGATAGTGTTGAATTTAATGTAGTGTTTAGTTGGTTAACATATATATTGCTAATTTTGATATCCTTGAATGGAAAATGCTACTTTAAGGGGGCTGATCTATTGTTTTGAAATAGAATAGAGTTTGTATACAATTGGTGTATCTATTGAGGTTGAGGTTCATTACATAAAAAGTCATTAGGAGTTCAAGAACTCTAAAGGAGTAATTTAAATAATGATTTGTCGTTGAAGTTTATGATGTATAATTATGGTTGTTGTTTGATTGCTAGCTTGTTATATATTATAATTATAATTTCAATGTTTTTGAGAATAGGTGATTATCTTGGTGAGGATGGTAAGTGATGTATTAATTAAATGACTGAAGTGGTAGTTTGAATTTAGTCCTTTTTAATTTTGAATACGATATTATTTGACTGTGGAAGTGATAGATGTTTGAGGAATGGAATGGCTAATGGATGTTATTAGGTTGTGGTGATAAACTTATAGATGTGAAATAATGTTGAGGAAACAAGGGTGATTTGATTCATGAATTGATGTGATATGATAGAGTTTGCTCCATTCTGTTTATTTTGTCTCAATTATCTGTTTCTGATTTGGATGACATTATGTGGATTCTGTTATTGAATTTGAATTGTGTTTGAAATGCATGTATAGGACAAGTAAAAGAAAGGGGCTTGGATAGAATGTAGGTTCGAGAGTGACGTTATTCAGTAATCATGCTTATAAGAATAAATGTTTATGACTATTATTACTTTGTGTAATAATAGGAGGGATTAAGAGGAAAGTACTTGGAAGTTCTAAAGGAAATGGTAAGGAAGGCAGTGGAATGCTAAGGGCGACAGGTAATCACTCTTACCTTGCTATAACATTGAGGGTGACGTTAGTTGGGGATTTTGTAAAATCCCTTTTCACCCTCTATATATATATATATTATCTTTAAAATGGTATTTTTATACAAAACAGGCTATCGGGTGCCTTTCAAACACGATTATGTTCATATAAAAGATTTTTACACTATATATGTAGTATCCTGTCTGATGGTGCTGAATATTTTGAAATGGTATGAAATGATTGCAGGTGTAGTGTGATAGTAGTTATTTGAGAGGTTGTGAGTATAGAAAAGGAATTAGATGTGAGTTGAGTTTCTGGAGAATTATATTGAGGGGAGATATTGTGGATAATTGATTGGAAGGTGATGTGAGAGGGTATGATATTGATTATTATGGATGAGATATTAAAAGGAATATGTGAGCATTGCATGACACTGAATTTTGTGTACCATCGCGCGATGATAACTGTCGATAGGCCAATCGACAGTTATTTGTACTGAGGATCCTTTTTAAAATTGATTGGATCGGGGTTCATAGGTCGACTTATTGAGAGAAGTGACCTACGGTTGTTTGGCATTGAAGAGCCCAACCGCCCCTACGGTTGTTTGGCAGTGGAGAGCCCAACCGTTCCCGTTCTGTAATGGAAAACAGAATTGGGGTTCCCTCTCTGGAGATTGCTAGAGAGGGAAATTGTCCCCTCATTATGGAGAGGGACACAGTGTCAAATCATATAGTGAAGAATAGATGCTTGAATGCACCGTGTTGGCACAATGCATCTTTAGGTGAGTGTGAGAGATGTTGAGTGATACCTGGGAAATAGAGATGAAGAATTTGAGTTGTTTGAGATGTAACAGAAGGGTTTAAGTGATGGATGAAAGGAAATGAAAAATATATTATGTATTATTGATTTTAGAACTGTGGTACCCTTTAGACGCCCTTACTACCGCACATCTCACTGTTATAGTGAGTTAAGCGGTGATTACTGGGACAAATTGTCTCATCCCACGATTACTGACATTTTTGCAGGTATTCATGCACAGGCGCAAACAACAGGAAAGTGAATTAGGTAGTAGAGGTTATATAATTTATTTAGAGTTGTATATTGCCAATTTGTATAGGCCTGCATTCGTTTCCGCATGTATATATATTTATTTATTGTTAATATACTTAGTTCTGTTTAATAACCATGTTAGGCAAATCCTTTCTAACATGGTTAGCAATAAATTATCCATGATAGCAGCTGAGCTGTATTAGATTATTCTTTTCTATCATGGATAGTATTAATCATTAGGATATTCTTTTTCTAACTATGATAGAGATATTGATATTATTGCAATTCCTTTTTCTATCATAGTTAGTAAAGATATTATTGAACTAAAAGAGATGTCACAGGTTAAATAGGGAATTAGTAACATAGTGTTACAACTTGGTTATCAGTATTTGGTATACGATAACCTAGGACTGTGCTGCATTGCATATAGATTGGCAATATACATTCTTAGTATTCCCTTCCTTCTGTGCATGAATATCTGGCCTTTTTGAGAGGATTATCGCTCGTCCCGTCGTGGGGAGAGAGTGATAAGAGCAATTGAATAGGTACCGTGGAGAGATTGAGATGAACATAGAAAGAATAACGAAATAATATTGATATGTATAAGAATTTAGGAAGAATGACGAAATAAGGATGCTTCTCTGGGGTCTCGAGTATAGTTATGTGCCGGCCATAATCATAGTCGAGGCATCATGAGATACCTTATTGGGTTAAGGGACTAAGAGAAATTGAAAATAACAATTAATAATGAATATAATGTGAGATATAAGTTGTTTGTTTTGTTTATTATTTGTTTAGTTATTAAGATATTGTTGCTTCATTGATGAATTGATTTGTTTTAATCGAAATTTTATTGAAATTATTTGTTTGTTTTAAAAATATTCACTTTGATATTTGATTATAAAATTATATTTTGATTATCTTTCAATTAGTAATGGTTGGCGGTTACATCATCATTAGTAGAAAAAGGTTGTTGCCCATTTATCTTAAGTGGCTGGAGGCTTCCTCACTACATTTAGTGATTGGAAGCAGCCCCCTTAATAATAGATAGATGATGGTAGCCCTTCATTACTTCATGAGTCGATGTCTCCCTACCATTACTAAACGAAATACCGGTAAGTTATTTGTTTTAAAGTGATTATCAGTTGAATTTTATGTAGTTAATTATAGATAATTGAATATTTTGGCAAGAAAATCATAAGTAATTGAAAGAATTTGGCTGTTAATACTAAGTGAATGGAAACTGGTATGTTGTTAATTGTTGGTGAAATTGTACATTGTAGTGATAGACATGAATCTTTCTCTTGAGCTGTGAATCTAATTAGGTTTGGATGAATAAGAGTTAGTTTGGATAAATTCGTATGAGATGTTTAAAGTTAAGTATTAAGACTTACTCATTTGATTAAGAAGCATGCATCTGGCTTAAATGGTAAGCAGTGCAGTTTTGATAATCTAAAATTTATTGAAGAAACTAATATGAATAAATATGATTGAAATCAGTGTTTGAACTCTAAATTGTAAATATGTGGTTCTGTTGAGATTTAACATTAAAATTTGGATTAGTTCAGATTCTTTGAAAACTGTACATAAAACTTAAAAATGTAAGATAAACCTCTTGTTCTGAATGCTATTAAATGTAAGAGGAATAATTGATGTTTAAAATGATGATTTTTCTTCAAATTGTATTCTCAAGTTGTGAACCTCATCCTTTATTGACTTTGGATCTTATATATGAATTATTGTTGATTGTGATTTATGATTGTTAAATTAAATGTGCTGGTTTGGATGGAATGAGAAGATGTATGAGTTTCAATTATTCTATTGATATGCTGAGTGAATTGTTATTGTTTCCTTGTTTCAACAAGTCAATAAATTGGAACAGTTAAGAGATATGCTTAGTATTGACTATTTTAGGCGTGAATATTTGCAATTGCATGAAGACTAGTTTTCTATGTTTGAAATCATTTTTCTATGATTTAAGGATTATCATTGTGAATCAGAAACAAATGCAAATTATTTTGTATTGAGTGACATGTGTATGTATGTTTTTCCCTGCTATTTTTATGAAGAACTAATGATAGTGAAATCAAGTTATTTAGTTCGCGACTGATGATGTTTAGAAGGCTTAGTGTTTGAAACTTTGCATGAGTATTTAGGAATTTCTCTGCACGTGTAATAGTGGCTGAATTAATTATATTCCAGATTCTTAATTCTTGGGTTTGAGTGTTTCTGGTTGAATTTATGATGAGTAAGAGTATGGTTGTGTGTGTTTATTTATGACGCGTGTATGTTAAACACAATGGCAGCGGTTGTTCTGATTTTGTGTATAGCTGATTCAGTTTGCAATAGTGATTAAATTAAGCTGTTGATGTTTTTGATTTGTGATTTAGGTGTAACCAAGAGTTTAAGTTAAAAAGTAATGGTGATATTGGTTTATGGGTGGCTTGGTCTCATTGTTAAGTTATTTTGGCTTTAAATAAGTATTGTGGCCGTATGCAAAGTTTATTGTGATATAGGGTTATTCTCATTTTGTTCTTTTGCCTAGCATTGGTTTCAATGACTCTTCTATCTTGTGCTGTGGTTTTAGTTTAAAGGAATGTTAAGTAAAGTCAAAATATTGTTGAAAATTTTTTTAAGTTATTGGATTGAATGCATGTTTATCCTTGTAAATTTTTGGAGTTCCTTTTTGTTCTTCTATTGTTGGATATTCTTCATGGTGAGCCGCCAATGTGAAAGTTTAAGAATCATATCTTAGCTCCTTCCTTTGTGTGTACTGATTTGGGGCTGACGTGGATTTCCACTATTTTATTGAGTAGATCTTGATTTCTTCCCTTTTCAATCAGAATTGCATCAGTTTATTAAACAAAGGGAATTTACAATGCATGTGATTGTGGAACAATGAGAGCTGAAATTAAATTATTGTGTACTTTATTGATTCCCTAGAGCGTGTGTATTGCCATAGCTGAACTGGTTCTTCAAAAGAATTTATAGTTTTTCTGCTTTTGGTTGATGTATTGTGATTTTAGATTAGATTTGTTCATTAATCTGCTAGTATATTAGAATTAATTGTGGTTTTGAATAGAATTTTAATTATACTCCTAGTTTTCTGGTGTAATGTTTCTAACCTTGTTCAAAAGGTTATATACATTCAAGTCAATCTGACTTGATTTCACCTCTTTTAAACCTATTAATGAACTTGAGAATGAGTTCTAGTATCCTTAACCTTACCTTTATCCGAGAAACATCTTTCCTACTTCGCATTTGACTGCATTTTACCAGGAAATTTCGACAATAACCTCAGTTAAAGTGTTCATAGTTCCTCTTAATCGTCGATATTATCTCTTTTGTGTCACATGGATGACACTCATTGCAATGAATTCTCAATGCCAATGAGTTCAATCTTCCTAATTATTACCTAAATTTCTTCTTCTTTCTCTTGACATAGGAGTATCATTCCAAGAAAATTTGCTTCCTTTCTTTGTGCCTAGTGATAGATTCTACTAATTTCGAGGACGAAATTATTTAAGGGGAGTAGAATTGTAACATCCCGAATTTTAAATTAGAGATAATAAAGAATTTATTAAGGTCTTGAGGTATTATTTAGGAAATTTTAGGATATTTAGAGCAATTTATGAATATTAAATCTTATTTATTTTTGAAACTCAAAGAAATATAATTAAAAGGATTAATTAGGGACAAAGACTTACATGAAAAGCATTTTGAAATCTAAATAATATTATGATGGAAAGGAAGGGTGCAATAATATATACAAACTTTTGGGATAGAAATATGATTAAGCATAAATGAGTGGGGTAGTTAATTAGAATTTTCCCTAATCACCACACCACACATACACATATACACACACCAAACACACCTTAACTCCTCCCTCATAAGCAAAACCCATCGGACAAACCCACCCCCCTCATTCTCTTCTTTCACTTCGTCTCTTCTCTTTCTCTCCCTCCGACCACACGTGAAGGGCGTTCGACGGCGGCGAAGGCACACGGCGGTGAAGCCGTGGTTGGGTAAGCCTCCAAGCTTTTCCTTCTTTCTCTTCCGTTCAGTTTCACCATCCCTCACTTCTTTCGTTTTTTTTCAAATCCGTCGAGCCCGACAGTTTCCGGCGATGGTGAATCTCCGAATAGACATGGAAGGTCAAGAACAAGCTTAGGTAAGTCTCTTGTACCTATTCATACCCGTTTTTGGTCAGTTTTGTGCGAGCTTAAGAGAAGGGCCGAGTTTGGTTTTGGGTTTTTGGGTGTGATGATGAACAATAACGAAGTTTAATCTTCATCTTTTAGTGTTTTGGTTGATAATTTGAGGATTAATTGAAGTTTTATGAAGTTTGTATAAAACCCTAACTTTTGGGTTTACATGGCCGACGAGTTTCATGGGGTTCTAGAACTCAAAATTCCTAATTAACTAGCTTAGGAAACTATTGGAGCTGTTTGTCACAATTTGCATATAAGATTTGTTTGAGTTTTATTGATTTGTGATTTCTATTGAGTTCTTTTCCTTTCTTTCTTATTGTCAATGTAATGTTTCTTTTAATTAATGATGATGAAAACTGTAAGAATATTCAATTTGTGGTTATACAAGTTAACTAGTGACGTGAATTGGTGCTGTATGTGTGAGTCTCATTGGAATGAAGGATAGTAGTTATTTTTGAGCATGTATGTTTTGTTTGCTCTTTTCTCTGATTATTGAGTGATTGAATTGGTGTGATTTTGGGTGTTCGAAATCAGTGGAAAAAAAAATGGAATTCATACTTCAATCTAAAAAGTTGATGATTTCATTTGGATTTGAGTGCATTCAAGGTGTTTGTGAAAAAGTCTAAGAGAAGCTGGATTTGTTGGGTTTCATAACCATATATTTGGAAGCTTAAGCTTCTACCTTTGATTCTAAGGGATGGAGTTTCTAGTTAATCTAATTGAAAGCATAATGAAGTTGAACGACATGTATTTTATGTTCAATTGGTTTTCAAATTGGTTAAATGGATTAATTTTCATCTTGTTGAGGCTTTACTCTTGATTTGGCCGTTTTGTTTTCTTTGGAAAAGGGTTGATAATTTGTAAAGCTTTTCTTTATATGGAGATGTGTCTGTTATGTGATGATATAGCTGCAATAGTGTTGCTTCATGTGTAATCAAAAGTCTTTGCATTTTCCTTCACTATAATGGCAGAATGGAAGGGAGAAAGTAATGGAGACTCTTGTTGCATATTAATGTGAAAAGGAATATATATGGTTGTGTATATATGTGTGTGTGTGTGTTGATTTAATGGAAGTTCTTCATTCCTCTGTGTTGACATGGCTAGTTGGAATGAATGATAATAACCAGTGTGGGTACATTTGTGTGAGATAAAGGGATGTAGTTGAAGTTGATTCTTTATGGATGCTTCATATAATTGTAAAGTTGAAGGCTATAAAAGAAAATTGATTTATGTATGAAATATTGTTTAGGTTGGTTTAAGTTGTAATTATTGCGTGTTGATTTTTATGATTTTTGGCTCTTGCTTGCCTTGGTAGAAAAATGGGTTGCAATGGGAGTATTTCAATTGTAGTAAATATTATTTGAAAGTATAAGTCTTAATGTTCTTTGTCTCTTTCTTGGACTGGATAGGCTGCTGTGATGTGTATGGACTAAATATGATATTTCCTTGTTCTTTTATGCAATAACTAAACTAAATGAAAATGATAAGGAATGATAATATGAAAGTATGAGATAGTGTTGAATTTAATGTAGTGTTTAGTTGGTTAACATATATATTGCTAATTTTGATATCCTTGAATGGAAAATGCTACTTTAAGGGGGCTGATCTATTGTTTTGAAATAGAATAGAGTTTGTATACAATTGGTGTATCTATTGAGGTTGAGGTTCATTACATAAAAAGTCATTAGGAGTTCAAGAACTCTAAAGGAGTAATTTAAATAATGATTTGTCGTTGAAGTTTATGATGTATAATTATGGTTGTTGTTTGATTGCTAGCTTGTTATATATTATAATTATAATTTCAATGTTTTTGAGAATAGGTGATTATCTTGGTGAGGATGGTAAGTGATGTATTAATTAAATGACTGAAGTGGTAGTTTGAATTTAGTCCTTTTTAATTTTGAATACGATATTATTTGACTGTGGAAGTGATAGATGTTTGAGGAATGGAATGGCTAATGGATGTTATTAGGTTGTGGTGATAAACTTATAGATGTGAAATAATGTTGAGGAAACAAGGGTGATTTGATTCATGAATTGATGTGATATGATAGAGTTTGCTCCATTCTGTTTATTTTGTCTCAATTATCTGTTTCTGATTTGGATGACATTATGTGGATTCTGTTATTGAATTTGAATTGTGTTTGAAATGCATGTATAGGACAAGTAAAAGAAAGGGGCTTGGATAGAATGTAGGTTCGAGAGTGACGTTATTCAGTAATCATGCTTATAAGAATAAATGTTTATGACTATTATTACTTTGTGTAATAATAGGAGGGATTAAGAGGAAAGTACTTGGAAGTTCTAAAGGAAATGGTAAGGAAGACAGTGGAATGCTAAGGGCGACAGGTAATCACTCTTACCTTGCTATAACATTGAGGGTGATGTTAGTTGGGGATTTTGTAAAATCCCTTTTCACCCTCTATATATATATATATTATCTTTAAAATGGTATTTTTATACAAAACAGGCTATCGGGTGCCTTTCAAACACGATTATGTTCATATAAAAGATTTTTACACTATATATGTAGTATCCTGTCTGATGGTGCTGAATATTTTGAAATGGTATGAAATGATTGCAGGTGTAGTGTGATAGTAGTTATTTGAGAGGTTGTGAGTATAGAAAAGGAATTAGATGTGAGTTGAGTTTCTGGAGAATTATATTGAGGGGAGATATTGTGGATAATTGATTGGAAGGTGATGTGAGAGGGTATGATATTGATTATTATGGATGAGATATTAAAAGGAATATGTGAGCATTGCATGACACTGAATTTTGTGTACCATCGCGCGATGATAACTGTCGATAGGCCAATCGACAGTTATTTGTACTGAGGATCCTTTTTAAAATTGATTGGATCGGGGTTCATAGGTCGACTTATTGAGAGAAGTGACCTACGGTTGTTTGGCATTGAAGAGCCCAACCGCCCCTACGGTTGTTTGGCAGTGGAGAGCCCAACTGTTCCCGTTCTGTAATGGAAAACAGAATTGGGGTTCCCTCTCTGGAGATTGCCAGAGAGGGAAATTGTCCCCTCATTATGGAGAGGGACACAGTGTCAAATCATATAGTGAAGAATAGATGCTTGAATGCACCGTGGTGGCACAATGCATCTTTAGGTGAGTGTGAGAGATGTTGAGTGATACCTGGGAAATAGAGATGAAGAATTTGAGTTGTTTGAGATGTAACAGAAGGGTTTAACTGATGGATGAAAGGAAATGAAAAATATATTATGTATTATTGATTTTAGAACTGTGGTACCCTTTAGACGCCCTTACTACCGCACATCTCACTGTTATAGTGAGTTAAGCGGTGATTACTGGGACAAATTGTCTCATCCCACGATTGCTGACATTTTTGCAGGTATTCATGCACAGGCGCAAACAACAGGAAAGGGAATTAGGTAGTAGAGGTTATATAATTTATTTAGAGTTGTATATTGCCAATTTGTATAGGCCTGCATTCGTTTCCGCATGTATATATATTTATTTATTGTTAATATACTTAGTTCTGTTTAATAACCATGTTAGGCAAATCCTTTCTAACATGGTTAGCAATAAATTATCCATGATAGCAGCTGAGCTGTATTAGATTATTCTTTTCTATCATGGATAGTATTAATCATTAGGATATTCTTTTTCTAACTATGATAGAGATATTGATATTATTGCAATTCCTTTTTCTATCATAGTTAGTAAAGATATTATTGAACTAAAAGAGATGTCACAGGTTAAATAGGGAATTAGTAACATAGTGTTACACATTGCAAACATGATAATCAGTGATTTAATTCCAAACTTTGAGTTTGATCAATCATTGAAGTTAAGGTATAATTTTGTCATAGCTTCCGATTACGTGGAAGTTATTAGAACATAATTGCTAGAATGGGTAAGATTTTTAAAATTTTCAATAGTACTCATGTATCACTTATTTAGGGAGTTGGTCTTGACCCTAAATATATATTTCCGATTCGTCAATATTTTCCTAATTTACCCCAAGTGAGGCTCCTTCCACAATAATCAAGAGGGGTGGGAATTCAAGATGATTGAGGTAATTCACAAAAAAAAAAAAAAGTGTCATATTAACTAGCACCATAAATCTAATTAACTTAGATAAAATAGGTCCTATATATTTAGGACAGAAGGGAATACCAATTATGTTTTTTTTATAAACAAAAAAAGAGAGCAAGGCCGGTGCCTGCATGCTTTTCTCATCATCTTTCAGACTGAAATAGGGAAAAGGAAAGAAAAGAAATAAAGAAAAAACAGAAACCCCGGTGTTATAGAAAGAAGTACCTGTAAAAGTATCAATCTAATGAGCTAGCAGAGATTGAGTGTCTCAACATGCAACTGCTAGATAGCAATTTAAGTGTCGCATCCAGCTATGACATCTTTAGCGCCTGCTTCAACTGTGCAAAGGCGGATGGATGTATGCTATTCATACAAGCATTAAAAGACTCTCCATGAATAGTGGCGCATGTTTGCAGATTTTCTCTGACAGAGTTCTCCAATGAAATGTGATTTACAGGGTCCGAAAGTTTGATCTAGAAATCCCCAAAATACACGCGCACACATCATTATTTATTCAATCCACATAGAAATTTTTAAGAGGTTCATAAAAACCTCATACCTGTCTCTTTCTGATTTCTTTACTAGGTATAACGCCCTCATGAGATGCGTTAGAGCTCATGTCACCACTGTTAATAAACGACAGAAGAAACAACTATAATTAATTAGGTGATCTAGTGTATGCTTGCAATCATTTCACTTGAACTAGTTTCTGAAGGGGTTGGTAGAATTCTTTCTTCAGGTCAAAAAAGTATTACCATAAATTCAACCATGACGGCGTATAATATTACATAACATGATACTTTTATTTATGGAAGTGAACTTGTTGTATCGATCTCTTCCTATTTTTTTCTCACATTATCTCTAAAATTTCCATATTGACAGTCAAAAACAAACAAAACAGGGAGGGTAGGAATAAAGATAAAAGGTTAGGGTGTTTTGGAAATATCATGTCATTTTAACCAAGGGTGTTTCAGTGATATCTTGTCATTTTCACTAACTTCCTTAACTAATCAAATTAGCAAAATTTGTCTTATATTTCAGAACAGATGGAGTATAACATTCATTAAAAAAACTATACTGCTCATAAATGATGAAAAGTATAGCTCATTGTAGTTTCTATGCAAAGCAGAAGTTGACAATCTTAGCGGTGATAAAATTTAATTTAAAAAAATTATATATGAACTGCAAAAATCTAACCTTGACTCTTCCTCAGTTAAGTCATCGTTCCCACCCACAATTACACTGGTGCAAACACTGCATGAGCCAATATACAAGGGCGTCATTTAATGCTTACAAGAAAGATATACGATATTCAAAGGTGAAGAGGTAGTAATTGAAAACCCAGAAAAATTAATTAGTGTGGGTAAGATTAATAGGTAAGTCAAATATTTATATTTTTTCCAAAAACAATTATTAAAATTATAACTTATTAAATTATAATATTAAACACATTAGGCAAATGTGGATGGTTACAGACCTAAGATTGCCTAACCAATCTTGGGCAAACCGTAATGATGCCTGTAACCTTTATAACATAAGAAGCAAAGGGTGGAGTACCTCAAAATTTGATCAAGTTTGTCAAGGACCTGAGGTAATCTAAGTGTCATAATTATTGAAAGGGCTAAGCCAAATGTCTTCCTCTGAATAGATGAAACATTATCTACCTGCAAAATAATATATATCAGCGAGACATTAAAAAAAGCATGAAACATCACGAGATTTATGCCCATTTGTAAAAAGAGAATTGGATGCGGATAGAAGTCATGATATAAACTTCCTGACATAACAAATATAAAGTTAACAAATGAAAACAGATCATCCCAATCAACATCAGATCATGTGGAGTAGTCAAGACCGATAGAAAAAAAAAGTGCAATCAGGTAATGGTTTGAACAAAACTTGCAGAAGCCTCAATATATGAACAAAAGCATCTTATGTAATTAAATCATCCACTAGTCAAGAGCAGCTATTTTGCTAGGCCAACCCGGTTTGAGTTCCCCCTTGGTGGGGGTGCTGGGGAAGTATAAAAAGATGTCAAAATGGACAAGTAATAAAATCAAGGCAAAATGAACCCAGAGCGCACCACGAGCTAATTATAATATCAAAAAGTCATGCTTTTAGAGTAAGCTTCCTACATTAAGAATGCTTCAACGAAGCTGACACATCAGAAGTCACATGTAAATACAGATAACAAGACAAGCACATCCTCAAGATGCATGATTTACCAACCTTGTCAATCCATATGTCAACAAGGCAGAGAAGTATATTTTCTTGGACTAGGACACCTGCTGTTTGGAGGAGCGATAAGGTTGATGGATCTGAAGTTAATTGCGCAAGCGAACTTGTATTCATTATCAAAATCCTTGCCAGGATGGCAGCTGAAGATGCTTTAACAGATGCTTTAGAAGGATCATGATCGTCTCCTCCACTCAAACATATGATGATCAGTTTCTAGAAACAAGGAGATACAAAGTTTTAAGAAAAATCTCCTAATAACAAATACAACTAATTATTGAGCAAAGGCTTAGTATTTGACATATTATATAAGCTTAAAGTTGGGCATGGAACTACACTTATGTTATGATTTTAATTAATTGAATAAGATAGTTGGTTAGTTTGGTTAGTTATCTTAACTAATTAAATTAATTAGCTAGTTAGTACTTTATTTTATTGGGTGGGTTGTTATGTTTTATGCTTTGTTGGGCCTAATAGGTTTATATTGGGCTTATCACTTTTATTATGTTTTAGGTCAGGGATTATATTACCTGAACTAGGGTTAATTGTGTAGAAGTTCTGCATTATGAATTAAGTGATTTGCCATGGTGGCTATGCTTGCTCTTTAACCTCTTGCTTCTTCTCTTCTACCCTCTAGACACTTTCTTCTCTACTGTTCTTAATTAAGATCATTAGCAAAGTAATTATTTTGCTACCAGTGGTATCAGAGCCCTTCGTTCCTCGGTTACCTTGTTCATTTTTATGGTCACCACCAGATTTCAAGAAAACAGGATGAATGAGCAACGTTTTGAAGCCATGGAAACACAGCTTCGTGATGTTAATAGGAGATTGACAGCGCTGGATAGAATTGATCGCATAGAGGCTGCAGTCCTTAATCTCACTACCAGGATTGAACAGATGAATGTTGAGCAACCTCGGCGTTTGGGCCACGGGAACGGCCAGGGCAATCCTCTTCCACCTCGTCACACCCAACTCACTAAGTTGGAATTTCCTAGATATGAAGAAGGGGGGGATATACTTGCCTGGCTTCTCCGATGTGAGAGCTTTTTCCAGTTTGATAATACTCCAGAAGAAAATAAGGTAAGGATGGCATCCATTCATTTAGATGATAAGCCATTCCAATGGCATCAAGCGATGGTTCGCCGAGCACGGGGTCGGCTGCCGTTGTGGGAAGAATATGCTGTCATGCTCCAAGACACATTCGGACCACCTTTTGAGACTCCCATGGGTGATTTCACCCACTTGCGACAGAGGGGGACGCTCCACGAGTTCCACGCGGCCTGGGACGTGTGTACTGCCAAATTAGATCTGGCCGAGGATTATTTACTTGATGCATACCTGTCCGCCTTGAAGCCTGAAATCGGCGGCGCCGTGCGTATGTTTCAGCCACGCAGTGTGTACGAAGCTCGCCGTTTGGCGAGGATGCAAGAGAATTTGGGGGAGACGCAGCGCGCGGTGATGAAGGGAAGTTCGAACTCTTCTTCGTTTTTGACTTCGCAAGGGACGCGTGGGGTTTTTAATTCTTACAAGACCCAAGATAATTACAAAACTGCCATTCTTCAAAGTGGGCAGGATAATTACAGAACTGCCCTTACTTATGGTGGATCTTCATCAAAGCCCAATTTTGGCTCTTTCGAAAATAGCACAGCAGCCATGCAAAGGAGAACTTTTCGGCCCAATACTGTCTTGACACCTGAGGAAGAAACAGAGCATAGAGTTAAAAATTTATGCTTTTATTGCCATCAAAAATTTTCTCGCGACCATAAATGTCCCCAACGAGAACGGTTTCAGCTTCACTATGTTGATAATAGTGACCCTGTTGATGTTAATCCGGATGACAGTGTTGAGGTTATTGACCCACTTCCTGAGGATAATGAGGAGCATCCACAGATTTCCTTGCATGCAATTGATGGGGTGGATGGGCTGCATTCTATGAGGATACCAGGTACCGTGGGTAAGAGAATCATTCAAATTTTGATCGATAATGGTAGCACCCATGACTTTGTGGATCTGGCACTAGCTGTTAAACTGGGTTGGCAGCAAGATGGCCCTATTTCGCCGACTGTGGAAATACCGGGTGGTCATAAATTACAAGTTCTTGGGCTTTTCAAGGGTTTTAAGTGGAGGATGCAAGGAATGGATTTTACCTTTGATTTAAGAGTAATGGACTTGAAGACATATGATGTGGTTCTTGGTCTTAAGTGGTTGAAGAGCATTAAGAATGCTTTCTGGGATTATGAGACACTGTCCATGTATTTTTGGCATGAGGGAGCATTACGGAAACTTCAGGCCATTCCTCCTAATGAAGGACATCTTGCTCGACCAGGGAGGTTTTTCGTGGGTTCAAAGAATCAAAATTTTCTTTTGCATTTGATGAAGGTTCATGACGAGCCTGTTCATACTGTGACTGCTATTGCCGGTACTGATTCTATCCCTGTGGAGATACAGCAGGTCTTGGATAGATTCCAGGATGTTTTTGGATCCCCCAAGTCATTGCCTCCTTTGAGAGAGGGGCATGATCATGCTATAATCTTAAATGAAGGTACTGATCCGATAAGCTTGAAGCCGTACAGGTATTCGGCTGCCCAGCGTGATGTTATTGAAAAGCTGGTGGAGGAGTTGTTGCAGTCTGAATTTATTCAACCCAGTTCTTCTCCATTTTCCTCTCCTATAGTACTGGTAAAGAAAAAAGATGGCTCTTGGCGGATGTGTATTGATTACAGGCAGCTCAATCGGCATACCGTAAAAAATCAATACCCGATACCCTTGATTGATGAGTTGTTTGAGGAATTGGGATCAGCTAGGTGGTTTACTAAGCTTGATTTGAAAGCTGGATACCATCAAATTCGAATGGTTCCCGAAGATGTTCCAAAAACAGCTTTTAAGACTCATTCTGGTCACTTTGAATGGCTCGTTATGCCTTTCGGGTTAACCAATGCACCAGCGACTTTTCAATCCACCATGAATGATCTCTTTCGGAATTACTTGCGCAAGTTTGTTCTGGTTTTCTTTGATGACATCCTGGTTTACAGCCCCACTATTCTTGATCATGTTGCTCATTTGGAGGTTGTATTGCAGATCTTGCAGGATAATTGTTTCTTTGTTAAGCATTCTAAGTGCACCTTTGCCGCTTCCTGTGTAGAGTACTTGGGGCATTTCATTACTAATGGTACTGTTTTGACTGATCCCAAGAAAATTCAGGATGTGATGGATTGGCCAATACCTACAACTGTTAAACAACTTCGTGGGTTCTTAGGGCTTGCTGGATACTATCGGCGTTTCATCAAAGCTTATGGAACTTTAGCTCGTCCACTTACTAATTTATTGAAGAAGAACGCCTTTAAGTGGTCCACCGAAGCCACTCTTGCTTTTGAGCAGCTTAAAGTAGCCTTGACTACTGCACCTGTGCTTGCCTTGCCCGATTTTTCTAAGCAGTTTGTAGTGGAGTCAGATGCTTGAATTGGGGCTGTGCTCATGCAGGATGGGAGACCCTTGGCTTTCTTTAGCAAGGCTTTAGCTCCTCAACATCAGCAGCTATCGGTGTATGAGAAGGAATTGATGGCTGTCGTGTTGGCTGTGCTTCATTGGAAGCAGTATTTAGAGCGCCAACGATTTCTAATTAAGACAGATCAGCAAAGCCTAAGGTATTTGTTGGGACAACAATTCAATACCTCTTTTCAGATGTTTTGGGTTGCTAAACTCGCTGGTTTTGATTATGAGATTCAGTATAAACAGGGGAAGGAAAATTCTGCTGCTGATGCTCTCTCACGGATGCCGAAAACCCAGCTTATGCACATTGTTTTACATACTTCTGATTCTGATTTGTTGATGAAAATCAAGCAAAGTTGGGTTAATGATGGAGATTTACAGCCATTAATTCGTAAGATTGAAGAGAATGGTGGTACACTGAAACATTTCTCTTGGGATGGCGATTTGTTGAGGCGGAAGGGAAAATTAGTCGTTGGTGCTGATCCTACCCTCCGTGATGCTATTTTGACGTTGTATCATTCTAGTCCCCAGGGTGGGCATTCGGGCATTCAAGCTACCTGTCACAGGGTGAAATCTCTATTTTGGTGGAAAGGACTTCTGCAAGATGTTACTACCTTTGTGAAGTGTTGTGACACTTGTTGTCGTTGCAAGTATGAGACTACTGCGTACCCCGGGCTTCTTCAACCATTGCCCGTTCCTAGCCGTGTGTGGGAGTCAGTAACTATGGATTTCATTGAGGGTCTTCCTAAATCTAACGGGAAGCAGGTTATCTGGGTTATCGTTGATCGCATGAGTAAGTATGCCCACTTTTTACCCCTGTCTCATCCTTACACTTCGGCTTCTTTAGCGCAGGTTTTTATGGACAATATTTTTAAGTTGCATGGTGCACCTTCTGAGATAATTAGTGATCGCGACCCTGCTTTTATATCTCGTTTCTGGAAGGAGTTTCTTAGGATTCTGGGTGTTGCGCAGAAGTTGACATCTGCGTATCATCCGCAGACAGACGGCCAGTCTGAAGTTCTTAATCGCTGTCTTGAGACCTATCTCCGATGCATGTCGTGGGAGAAACCTCGTGAATGGAGCAAGTGGTTAGCTCAAGCTGAGTGGTGGTATAACACTACTTTTCATACTGCTACTCATGCTACTCCATATGAGCTTTTATATGGTCAGAAACCGCCTATCCACAGTCCTTACTTGCCTCATAACTCTGTTTTGGAAGCTGTGGACCGCTCATTTCAGGCACGTGAATACATGATGGGAGTTTTAAAGCATCATTTACATCGAGCAGCAAATATGATGAAACAACGTGCTGATCTGCATAGGACTGACCGTGAGTTTCAGGTTGGTCAATGGGTCTTTCTTAAGTTGCAACCTTATAGGCAACTCTCTATGGCTTCCCGAAGTTCTCAGAAACTTGCTCCGCGGTTCTTCGGGCCTTACCGCATATTGGACAAGATTGGTCCAGTAGCTTATAAGCTGGATTTACCTCCTGAATCTCGGATTCATCCTACTTTTCATGTTTCTATGCTTAAGTTGTGTCCCAATCCGACTATTCCACAGCGACATCCACCTCCTAATTTTCCAGAACCCCCACCTTCTTTGGAACCAGAGGCAATTCTTAGCAAGCGTTCTGTGAAGCGTAGACGGCGCTTAGTTACCGAGCTTCTTATTCAGTGGAAAGGCCTACCGGAGGAAGAAGCTTCCTGGGTGCAGCAATATAAGTTTCAGGAGCAGTTCCCTGCATTCGTTGTTGATCCTTGAGGACAAGGATCTTTTTAGGGGGGGAGTATTGTTATGATTTTAATTAATTGAATAAGATAGTTGGTTAGTTTGGTTAGTTATCTTAACTAATTAAATTAATTAGCTAGTTAGTACTTTATTTTATTGGGTGGGTTGTTATGTTTTATGCTTTGTTGGGCCTAATAGGTTTATATTGGGCTTATCACTTTTATTATGTTTTAGGTCAGGGATTATATTACCTGAACTAGGGTTAATTGTGTAGAAGTTCTGCATTATGAATTAAGTGATTTGCCATGGTGGCTATGCTTGCTCTTTAACCTCTTGCTTCTTCTCTTCTACCCTCTAGACACTTTCTTCTCTACTGTTCTTAATTAAGATCATTAGCAAAGTAATTATTTTGCTACCAACTTACTTGCAAGGTGCTGCTGATAAGTTGCGGTACTTCCATGGGGAAACACTATAATCAAAAGTGAATTAGTGTATGAGTTATGACTTTCTAGAATTCTTGCAAATACACATGAAGACAAAGTTTGAAATAGCTAGGGAAAACACATTAATTGGTAGCTATACTTTTATTCAATTTTAATTTAGGTACCTATATTTTTATATCCTAATCAAATAAATTTGCGCAATTACCACTATTAGCTCTCTAGCTTTCTCTATCAGCATTGTATAGGAGCAACCAGTGCAAACAAAATAAAATAAAAGCATTCACTTAGGATAAAAATATGATTTCCCTAAGCATCTATCATTCAACTTATAAGCCGAGAATATTACGAAAGGGCCGAGAATATTATGAAAGGGCAATCCAATATATAAAAGTTTGACACAAGATATAACTATTTAATTCTGGACAACCAAATTGTGTTGATGACAATATATTAAGTTTCAATTTTAAGTCAACTACACATACGTATTAGTATAGTCCAAATAAACGGAATTTTACATCTCACTTTGAAAGTGCAAGACATGATCAGTCCCAAGTTTAAGAGTTCCAATTTCTGATTTTGAACCACTATGAAGAGAAGAACAGATTCTGCAATCAAACTGAAAGATGCTTAAGGCAAAACTAGCAGCAAATGCTACTGTCTATCCATTTAGGTCATTCATGGGATGCAAAGTATTTTCCTTCTTATACTCCAACAAAGAGTTCAACTCGCAGAAACTTTAATTTTTTTTGGGGCCACTATGCATTTTAAGTTCAATTTTCTATTTGCTGCTTCAAGCCAGTGTCAACCAAAACAAACATATCTGACAGTTACATTATATAGCAGTCATGGCATATATTCAATATCTCATAGTTCCAAACATCCACCTGTCTATGGTATTGTTAACATCTGTATTGTTTGAAAACAAATTACCTGTATCAAGAGGTCAATTACAGGAAGAACTGCAAGTAGACCTCTGTCATTAACATTCCCAACAACTAGATCAAGAATTTTAGCAATGCTTGAAGCATGGACACTCAGAAATTCACTTCCACCCAAAATAATGTAATCTTCAATTATGTTCACAGAAACCTGCAGTTAAAAAAAAAATATTAAGAACAACAAGTCAACAACAACCGGCATAGATCTTGTGCAATGTGTGGATTCTAAGAAATGAGACACATTACACAAGGCCATTACGGGTAACTTAAGCTGCATTCCATATCAAAAAAATAAAATCACCAAGGAAATATTAAAACTAAAAGGTCAAAGATCATGTCCAAAACAAATAAGCAGATAATCACAAGGAACCAGCTGAGAGGTCAATAAATTGAGCTATGATACTTCTCCACAGATTAATGCACTAAATGGTTATTTATGCATTGGCATAGTCTATAAACATCTCAATGACAGTCAAATTGCAGACCAAAAAACAGATCAAATTTCAGGGAAATGGAAGATGGCAAATTTCCATTATGGATCTAGCAATGAGTTCTTTAGCTTTCTGATGAGTGGTCCAAAATAAATATTTCATATAATAATGTCCTTAATCACACAGACCAGTTATAAATATTTCTGTATCAAACAGTGACTATGCAATAAAGATCAATAAAATGACAGCTAAGTCTAACCTGCTTACCTGCAAATGGTCAAAGCTTCTTTCCATGATGTCTACAAGGAGCGAAAAATATGATAACAGTTGAGGAACCATTGAAGGAGCATGAGAAAGTGTGGCCTCCCACAACTGAAAGGTCATTAGGATATACTTTCAATAACGAAACTACCACAAAGCATTAACCATTACGTAAATAAAAAGAGACAACAGGATTACCAGCATGCTGTCCTCGAGAAGATTAAGTTCATCTGGGTTATTAATATCAATTCCATAATTAAGAATTGGGAGTAATACGTTATAGCAAATGGGTGATTGGTAGCCAAGTGCAACCACAAAGTTACGCAGAGCAATAAGAAGCTGAATCTGGAGTAAGCTTTCACCAGAAGATTCCTCCCACACCTTTTTAGGACAAAAGCAGCAGAGCAATGGGATAATTAAATGCACTTCAATTGTGAATGAAGCTTAATTATATTTATTATGATGTCATTAGCACACTAACAGTGTGAAAACTAAACTTAAATGAACTAAACTTGTTCATAATGATTTTTCTAATGTCCCCTCTATTAGTCCACCCTGTGTGATGGAACGCAGCAAATTTGAACTTTCATAAGAAAAAGATTAATTATTGATGCGTCACCTTTTGAAAAAATTGCACCAAATTGTTGGCGAATGGGACAACTTCACCAACATGACCAATGAGGATAGAGATCAAATTCAAAACTTGAACCTGGAAAAATAATAAAAGAATGATGAGACCTACCACTACAGTTGTGCAAAGAATAGGAGGCAAAACATAATGCCAAGAAGAGTTCCCATCACCCTTCCAACACGTTTTACTTTGTAAAAGGAAGATTTTACCTTAGAGTCAAATTCCTGAACTTCATCAAATAACTTGAAGCATGAATCCCAACATACAGGAAGTAGATCAACAAACTCCCTTACTGAAAAGTTTGCATCTTCTATATTTAAGCACAGGGAGCGACATGCTGCAAGCTAAAACAAATTATTCATTTGATTAGTAAGGAAAATATTAAGGAGATGCAAAGATGCTGAAACTCAAGTTTAATTCATATAATTTTAATAGGAATGCAAAACCATGCAACATGCCAACATACTCTGACAGACAAATCTTTGGCCTGCAGTAATCTGATTATAGCACAGTAGACAGGTCTTTTCGTATCATCTTTGATCTGAGAAGAATATAATAGTCACAATATAGTTAGTACAAAAAGTTTATTTAAAAAAAAACATTGTATAGGCACAAAACGGGTACAACTCATTGGTCATTGGAAGATTTAAAAGGATAATAATATAAAAATGTAGAAGTTACTACACTGTTTTAGAAAATGTAATCCTTACATAAAAAAATCTCTATGACATGAAATGGTGAATCTTATCAAAGCTGCTGTAGAAAAGATCCAAGAAAATAAAAAAAAACCTATCAACCACAAGACTCAAGTACTCAATATAGTATATACCTCAGAAACCCACTGTCCTAATATTAGAGCAACTTTACGATGGATGATCCGCATGTTTGGATGGTCATTTGATAATTCAGGAGATAATGCACCATTAAACCTGCAAATATTACATTTAATTTAATTACGTTTAAGTATATAAAAACAACACCCGTGAAAGCATCATAGAGGGGAAATGCAATGAAAGGCCAATCCAATTCGAGTCCCCCTTGGGGGGTGATTGGGAAGGATGTACTAGGCAGCCTTACCCCTACGTTATGCGGAGAGGCTGATTCATACCCACAACCTCAGACCCACGGCAAGCAAGCTTACCACTAGGTGAACCTGGCCCTTCAAAGGGGAATTGCAATATTGGTAACAAATTATGATACTGAATTATGTGTTCACCAGATATAAATCCAACACCACCATAAAAAGAAGCTCCTGAACCTAAACACAACTCTTACATACAAATTTACAATTAACAAATTATTACTAATCCTGAAATTGAATAATAAAGGAATTGTCTAAGCAAGCTTCTTTTTTCCTGCATACCTATGTGTGAACATTGTTTGAGAACACCAACAGCGCTCCCATTGAACAGAAATTCAAAATTAAAAACCCCAAAGATTCTACAGTAAAGGATGACACATGCTAGAAAACTGACATCATTTTAAACACTGGCCATGCTTTTGTACAGGATATATCAACGTTGCCACTTTTTAGTGTACTAGCTTGTGTTAATACAATATTGCCACCTTCCAAATAAACTAAATAAGGACATATCAACATTGGAAGTACCAGTCTTTAAAGCTTAGGTAGTTTGAAAGCTCATAATAAACATAAGCAGCAGCACCATAAGCAGCATCTTTAAGAAGCATCGCTGGAGAAATTTCTGTCACTGAAGTTGGGCAATTATTCATAGCCTCTTGAAGGAGAGAAACTACAACAGGACCTAGCAGCTAAAAGTAACAGGCACATTCACACATCCATGCATTAATAATCTAGTACATTGAATAATCAGAACAAATAAGATAATACATGATAAACTGTGATGTTGAATGCCACCTACTTGGCTATTATTTTCAAATAAGACAATGTACAAAGCTTCAGCACATGGTCTCAATTTTTCCGTCCACTGAATCATATCTTGCTCATGATGAAAAGACTCAGGGTTACGATACCATTCCTCCAAATCGCTTGCTGTTAGAACAAAATACCTGTTGGATTACAAAAGCACTGTTCAGTCCAGAATCAAGCAGTATGAGAGACAAAATATCACCAGCAATTTCTAACCAAAATTCCTTTAAAAACTAAATCTAAGTGTTACGGTTTTGTTTGTTGATGGATTTTCTTTGTAACAAGTTGGGCATGAATGCTCCAACTTGAGGGGGAGTGTTAGAGAATGATTATAAAATAATTAATATTTAGGAAATATTTAAGATTTATGAATTAGGAAATATTTTATTTTTCAATCAATTAGAATCTCTAGTAATTAGGAATATTATTTTTGGTAATAGCGTAGAATCTTCTCTCCTATCTATAAATATATGATTAAGCATATGAATAAAGTAGAACCCTTTTATGATGATTTCCTCTAGAATCTAACACTTAGCAATCAACACGTTCACAAACAGTATGCAATTGGTGATTTGCAGGGCCCCCAAGCCTCCACCAATGAACTTCTCATAATTTACTTTTTGGGACTTTTGTGGGGAATGTAAATTGGCAAGCTCGCGTTCATCACAATAGTATCTTGGGAGTAAGAGATAAGGCATACAATTTTATTAAACTTTCAAACATCTTATTTCCTAATAAATATTTAGGTAGAAAAGTAACTGCATTTACTACACTGTCTCAATATGCTGCCTTCAGTGCCCCAATTTATCTTAATGTCATTAATGGTGAATAAGAATCAATATTTACCTAAACCAGTAACTCTTCATATACATACTCCCTAAAGACAAATGATTTTCCAGTTATGTTTAGCTCCATCATAGAACAATTATTACACACTTCAGCAGACATGAGAATCTATTATGTTAGTTGAAAAGGCCAGTCCAGATCCCAGATTAAAACAGAATTAGTTCCATTGCAATGAGCTTCCATTTATTAGTAGGTCAAACATGATACTACACACCTCACTCAGAAAATCAGGCACACAGGTAAAACAACCCAAGGAGTTAAGAAGTGAATGCTACCTCCTTATCAATACATTACAGAGGAAGA
This sequence comes from Mimosa pudica, assembly GCA_029929735.1. Taxonomy (NCBI): domain Eukaryota; kingdom Viridiplantae; phylum Streptophyta; class Magnoliopsida; order Fabales; family Fabaceae; genus Mimosa; species Mimosa pudica. Next base: position 2,091,332 of record JAKELP010000045.1, read on the forward strand.
CAATCCGCTCCTTAGGTAAAAGGGAAGTCAAAACACCACCAACCATACTGGAAACATTTTTCTTCATCTGCTCCAGGGTAATTCCATTTTCATCCATAACCCGGCCAGTAAGAGTTGGTTTGTATTCTTTGCATTCCAGCATATTCTTCACCATTACCATACATTGAATAAGAAATTGTTCAAATGATAATAGATATGGCTCCGGATCTGTTATCTTATTTAAACAGAAATCCACAACAGAAGAAAGCACAGATTTATCGCCGAATGAGTAAGGATGTCTGCCCTGAAAAGCAACTAAAATTTTCATCAATTTGATACAAGCTCTTCTAGTAAATTCCCAATATTTTGGATATTCCTTTTGAAAAGATGAATCTGCAAACAAGAGAAAGATCCAATGAGTATGAGGGAAGAAGCAATACTACTCAAAACAAAAGTACAGAAAGTAAGTACAAATCAATTTTTCCTTAGACCAAAAGCGAAACAGAGAAAAACAAAGAAAAAGAAGAAAACAGAAAGTAAATACAAATCAATTTTTCCTTACACCAAAAGCTTTTATAGTCCCTAACTAAAGATCAAAGGTTCAGACATGCATTATTGTGTATGCGGGCACTAAAAGGTTTCACGACCGAGAGAGGGAGGGAGGGAGATGGCAGCACACCATATAATGCTCATTGTCACCTATAACTAGAACATCATTCAAACACCGATGTGCATTTTGTTGAGCTGGTTAGTGGGCTTCAACCATCGGGTAGATGAGGACATATGGTCAATTCCCGGGAAGCGATGTCATTGAGAGAGAGGACAACCCTGCCTATGTTGGCCACACTCCTACCCCTCGAGTCTGAATTAGTCGATTGCCAATAGGCACAAGATTACCAACCGGTGTTTAATTAAAAATCATCATTTAAACAATTTACAAAGTATGTTTACTATTTTCATTGAAATGTACATAAATCTGCTCTCCCTGCAGTTCTAATTATCAACTCCATGCACCAACAACTCTACAAAGCCGTGTCCCAATAAGTTGGGTTAGCTACATGAAATTTCAAAAATTTACCCATCATGCATAACTAAACAACAATTTTATATAACAAGTATGAATACTTTAATTAGAAATGATGATTCCATTATAACTGAAGCTTCATATGCAAGACATTGATGTGGTTTAAAATGATGGAACTCATAGAAGGAATTCTCATCAGTTTATGTTCATTAATGTATTCTATTTATAGAAATATGTTTTCATAAAACATAAACACAGCCAATCACACATGCACAAGAAACATAAGTCTCACAGTATGGAAGGAATGATTGAATGGCACTTAAAAGCACAGGAGAAACTTCCTTGACTGGACGAACCTCCTACAAAGTAGAAATATCAGGCATCAAGTACCCTAACATATTAAGGGGTTAATTTTGTTTATAAAAAAGAAAAACACGCCAACTTTGAGTTACAATAAACAAAGAAGGAAATAGATATAATACAGATAGAAGGTTACCTGGAAACATTTTGAATCACTTTGAAATCCTGAGATTATTAATTGACGTATTATCTTTGAACATAACAACCATCTTTCACAAGTAAGGTAAAGTTCATTGCGATGCTCCTCCCCAGAATTTGAATTATAGGTTTGAGAAAGAGTAGAGAAACCGTGTAATATTGTTTGCACATCACTTTGCCAAAGGCGCCAGCAATAATCAAAGAAATGGGATGATATCTGCCAAAGGAAATCATCAGCCATATTGTTTTGAGTAGATATATGTTACCAAACAGTAATCTCAGGAAAATAATGTCTTGCTAACGGAAAGCATTTAAATGTAGAATGGAACAGTGCAAAAACAAGTGAACCAAGATTCAAAGAATCAAATATGTTCAAAAATTAACAGCACTGGAATTTAGCTGCGATATAAGTTTCATAAGAAAGAGAAGACAACATAAGTAAGTTTTTCTTTCACATGTGCCCACAAATAAAATATCCACACTCTCTTGGCCACCAGAATTACAAAAAATTGAAACATAGCATCAGTATAAAACTTCATTCAATATCATACTCTAGGTAATGGGGCTCTTCTGCAATTTGAGTTTCATCTTCTTCACTAAATTTTACTTCAGTAAAAATATGTTGAATGTTATTCTCTAATAATCAACATAAAACTTCCCATTCAATACTTGAAATTCACTTAATACCCAGAGGAAGAAGTGGGTTACACTCCATTATTAAAAATTGGCTCCTTGAAATCTATGAATTCAAAATTTTAAATAAATACATGTGGCTCATTTTAATCATTCTCAATCTCAAAAATGAGTTTAGTAAAAATATCCAATTGCTCAAATTTGATTTAATTCACCCAAACTTCCTTTGAGATTTTTCTGTTGAAAACGCAAAAACCATACTCAATATATGGTGTACCTGACAACAATGCAGAGTAGATACACCAAGTACATAATTTCAAGAAACAAAGAGGACAAAAACCTTTTCTTCTCCCAAAAATTAGACAGGCTACAGAAATTATGACAATAATCAATGGAAATGGATGGCAAGCATAGATTGGATATTATCTATCTGAATTTTATCACAAAAGAGAAGTTTGGTACAAATACAACATAGAATTACTCTGATTTGCAATGTGATGAAGTTGAGGCAACACATACTAAATGTTTAGAAAGAGAGGTGGGAAGAACAGAACAGCTGCAATAAGAGATTAAAAAATGAACCATACCTCCGCAAAGTTTCTTTGGTCTGAAGTTAGGCGCTTGGTGGACAATTCCTTCAATGTCCTAAATAAAATCATGAAGATTCGGTGGGATGCAAGAACATCTGCAGATTGAAGTTGATGTGCTAAAGCAGAAAAAATGTCTGGCCTGATAAGTCATGAAATCAACCTATCAATATGTATGGCTTGCTTCATAATTAATACATTCAAATCTAGCTTACAGAGTAGTCTGAGAAATTTTCAGCAAAATCAACTTTTGAACCAGCTACTGAAATAATTAAATTTACAGTTTTAATTTTTAATTTATACATTTGTATTCCTTATTAACCTTCAAACAATTCCAGTCCATTATCTTTACTGAGGATACCTCAAGAGATCCTCATACACATACATGCATGCATACAATAAGAGAATCTGCCACCATTTTCATTTCAGTTACTTACTTGGCCTAGGAGAATGCAGATTGAGGATTCCTTCCTTCATACCCGTGAAAAATAAAAAATCCATTTCCATGTTCATAATTGCCAAAAGGTTCCAAATTACAACAGGCATATGCCAGCAGTCTAAGAGAATATTCACTCAATGATTCCAATATTTCACTCCTCAAATAAACCTTACAAAATAAAATTATTATAATTCTAAATGATTAACAATTAAAATAAGCTAGCAGAATTAGCTCGGGTATTTATACAATCCTGGACATAGACAATGTGAGATTTGTGGAAGCCATTTATTTAAATATTTTAAATTTTAAATTCTTCTATTGTTGTTTTAAAAAAAAAAAAATTGTGATGACAATAACATAGACTTTAGTTAATAATCTTAGACTTCAAACGTCTAGCAAAAACTATTGTACCATTCTTTGGGGTAATCAATCCGAGCAATTTTAGAAATGAGCACAGCCAACATTTGAGCTATCTGCAATAAAAAAATTTAAAGCAGGATAAATAAACATCTGAAGGTCAAGGCATACCATGTAAACAATTTTCTATTAAACACAAAAAGGCTACAGACAGGGTTCAGGAAGACTACAACCTTCAGTCCAACATAAAATATGACACAATAAATGCATCTAAAATTACATCTCAGCAAGCTTATTCATGATAGACTGAACAAAGAAACACTACAAAAATAATAACACTGATTTTACTTAATAAACGGGATATTAATTGCTCCCTCTAGTCCTAAATAAAAGACCTATTTAGAGAGGTGATTTTGTTCCTTGATAACAAGCAAGGAAGAGAAGGAGAGTGGGGATAAAGATAGATGGTTAGGGTGCAATGATGATGTCATGAGATTTTAACTAACCTAACTAATATCCTTAATCTAATTAAATTAGTTAAAAATTGTCTTATATTTACTACTAGAGGCAGTAAATATTAATAAATTAATAAATCATTTAATGAGACCATTTTTTTTCTAGGACTGCAACAGCTGGTGAACTTTCCATTTAGGCAATGATATGGTAACACACAAAAATATTTACATGCAGGACCCAGAGCCTGGTAATCACTTTCACAAGTGAGAAAGATATAACTGTGCCCAAAAGATCCGCCTCTCCAAGCATATATGCATGGTCATTTATTCACAATCTCACCACCAAAGTGAAAAGGCAATACTTTAAAAAGGGTCAACCTAGTTCGAGTCCCCACTTGGTCGGAGTGCTAGAAAAGTGAATATACTAGACAACCTTACCCCTGCCTTTTATGCAAAGAGACTGATTCAAACCCACAACCAAAGACCCCACAACAAGCAAGCCTAGCACTGAGCCAAGTCAGCCCTTCAAGAAAGCAATACTTTAATAGAGCAATAAAATGTTTAAGGGAAGCACCTGATCATCCTCTTCCCTCAAGTGCATCAACAACTTTTGCCTGAGATGTATTTTCTCCTCATTGGAAATCCCACTGGAATATAGACAAAGTCACATCACCATCCACAACACAACAACAAAATATTTTTCCCACCTGTACACTGAGAAAACCACTAAAAGCAAAACAATTTAAAGGAACAAAAACAAATTAAAACTTACGTAGAATCACGCCTGTGCCTCCAATAACGATTAATGCTATTCTTAAAATACACTGAAGCCATCAACCTCACATCCACTTGAGAAGCTAAATCCTTTGCAGTAATAACTTCCTACATTTCCATCCACAAACTCAGATTCCAACCACTTAGGGTAAAAAAAAACACACTGCCAAGCAAAACTATAAAAAGGAGTATAGCATTTAAGTCCCAAAAAAGAGAATAAATAATACCAAACAGGTCCCAAGGTTTTAAGTTGCCACCTGTACAGTATTAGTTCTCTCCTACAATTCCATTCACAAACTCAGACTAAAACCACTTAGGAAAAAAACCACACAGTCAAGCAAAAGTAAGACAGAATAATTACATTTAAGTCCAAAGAAGATATCCTAAATATAAGACCTAGTCGACTTTTTTTAAATATCCTAAAAAAGCTAAATAAGGTAACTAAAATTCTTTTTCCCAAATTTTTCTTCTAAACCAGTTTATTTAACTCATAAGCTAACATATAATCTAACAATATACAAAATATATTAGAATTAAGTAGTTCATTTCGCTTTCTTAGGATTCTCCAAAATATTCAACTAGGTCTTATATCTAGGACCAGAGGTATTAATTCTCTTGCCACATTTCCATTCACAAACTCAGATTAGAGAAAACACCACACGGTCCAGCAAAACGACAAAGAAATAATTACATTCCAATTCCAAAAAATAGACTTAATATCAAACAGGTCCCAATGAGTTGAGTTGTTAATGATGCATATAGTATTGAAGTAGGACTTAGTTGGCATTAATTTCGTTGGTAGGGACCTAAATGCAAATAAATATTGAGGAAAGGAAACCCTAGAAATGAATGAATGAAGGGAAGAAGGGTACCATGAGGCAAGAACAAAAGCCAGGCCTACTCTCGGATTGAGCGAGGGCATTTTCGGCAGGCTTGCGAATGGAGTGATCGCTGCTCATGGAATTGGTGAGGAGCGAGTAGATGGCGGGAAGGTCGGAGGCTGAGAGCGCCATTCATAAACGAAGACGCCAAGATTTATATATATGTGAATAAATATATGTATGTATGTATGTCTCTCTGTGTGTGTGCGTGAGATTTGATTTATGAAAAGGTATGAAGATTGCGAGAGGTATGAAAGAAGGAATGATTGTGGAGTGGAGTGGGTTGAATTGATGAATGGGAAGGTTGAGATTGTGAGGAAGGAAGTGCAGTTTTTTTTTTTTTTTTGGCTACCAGGGAGGGGACGTGGGTTTGATGATGAAGCCTTTTTAAGGTCAGGCAAATAAAATGGGAGTGATTTTGATTTTGAGAGTTTGAGGATAATTTCAGTGTTTTACCCTTACTAATTTCATTTTTTTTTTGTTGAACAGTGTCTGATAAACAGGCGCCTATTAGTAAGGACTAATTTGGATTTGAGGGGTAGGAGTGTTGCGGACATATGCAGGGTTGTCCGTTAATATTCATGTAAGGTTGTACTCCCTCTGGTCCTATTTATAAGTCGTCAACCGCCTCTAAATTTTGGTCTTTAATATAAGTCACCAACTACCACTAACTAACTCATTTATTAAAATTTCCCTAATATGCCCTTACATTGGAAAATGAACATTGGAAGATGAGAAGAGAGAGAAGATGAAAAATGCACTTTTATAAATAGAGGATTAATGAAGAGAGAGAAGAGGTAGTGGGTCATAGTGATAAAGGTGGAAGGGGCAAAAATGAAAAAAACAAAAAAAATAAAACCAATTTAATGATACGACTTCCATTAACCTCCATTCCTTGGTATGTACAATTTAGGCGGTTGACGACTTATAAATAGGACCGAGGGAGTAGCTCACTACCAACTACCCATTAATTACTACTCCCTCCAGTTGGTAATATAAAGAGCCAAAATTTGAATGGCTTTAGTGAAAAATATAAGAGTTCATCTCACATTTTCTCCTCATTTAATACATTTTTCCTACTTTTTTTTGGTTAAATAGTGTCTGATAATCAAACGCATATTAACAACGAACTAATTTAGACTCGTATAGATAGGGTTGTTCCCTCAAGGTTGTCCCTTCAAGGTTGTCCCATCTCCCCTCTCCCAATGAGAGTGTTTCCTTGGATTCAAGCACAAGTTAATATCCATATAGGGTTTACTACCAACTAGCCATTGATTACTACTCCCTCAACTTGGTAATATAAAGAAGACAACGACACAGGTTCACAAGATTGGAATTTGAAACCACCAAAGGTAAAGAAATATTTTGAACTTCAATTTAAAAGGTAAAAGTGGCTGATTTCTCATTCAGCTATTGAGCACAAAAACCTGGATTTGAGTAGCCCATCAAAGGTAAGCCCAGTAAGGTCCAATAGGGGGCCTATATGTATGTGAGGAAAATTTTATTTTACCAGTAAACTTTTCTCTTGGACAAAAGAAACAGTCTTTTTCCCTGTTTTTTAAACAAATTTTTATATTTAAAGAAGATTCCAAAGCTCACGGAGGCTCATCATCTTCAAATGCTTATCAGAATGATGAGAAGTAAGGGAGTTAGTAATTGACAAGAAAGTTGGCTCTGGTATGTTTCAAAGAAAAATGTCAATGTAGTTTGTTTTTAATATCGACACTCCATTTATAGACGACATACGACTTATTTTATGGTGTATATTTGCAAATTGCACTGCAAACTGTGTTACACTTAAGGCTGGATATAGTATCAACAATTTATCTTTTCTCACACATGACCATGTGAAAAACAATAAATGTATGAATATACCTAAACACGGTTTAAACATGTGAAGAAGACAGATTTGTTATATGCATGTTAATAAGTTAATATGAATATTTAGGTTCACTCTTTATGCATCATTTTTTTACACTTGTATACTCTCTCTTCCCTTTTAACATTTAATATGTAAAGGTAAAAAATAGAAATTAAGCAAGCATTATCTTAACTATTACATGTCATCTATCATATTATAAAAAAATATTCTTAAGTTACCTCTTAATTATATTGTGAACTTGATAACTAAAACAAAATAAAATACTCTTTCATATTGACATTATGAGAGGCAATCAGAACTTAATACTCTGACATTATTACTCCTTTCTGTCTTAATTATGGAAAAAAATAATCTAATTTTATAACTAGAACTTAATACAATTAATTAGAACTTCAATTCAATACCTCAGCTTGAAAAAGCACCGGGTCTTTGAAGATTTGAAAACATAAAAAGAAGTGCGATATTGGAGAATCTAGCTGTTAGCATAGCATGTGAACCAGTGCATGTTCGACCTTTTACCAAAAGTCAAAACTGAGGACGTGTCAGTTAGTCGGTGTCAGCTTTTGTTTCTCTCGTGACATCATCTGAATTTATGTCTTCAAGGCTGATATGATATGTATGATACCACATGCAATGCAAAAAACCAGCGTCGTCGTCCGATCCGTCCTATATTGATCGGAAGCAAGAAAACGCATACCGAAAAAGTGATTATTTCTTATACTCTCAAAATTTGTCATTTTAACCCTAATTTAATTATGAAATAATCATTTAGATTTAAGTGAAACTAACAATATTAATAGAAGAAAATTTAAAAGTGTACTTTTCAAACTTAAATGACTAAATTAAAATTTGATGCCAACATGAGGAAGTCAAAGTAACTTTAGCCAAAGTTGAAAAAATAAATGGGATAATTAATTTGAGATCCCAATCAACACAAATAATATACAAAAAGTCTAACGAAATGAAGAAATTAAAGTAGGGGACCTTACTTTGAATGTCTTCCAAATTAAAAAGACATTTTTGCCTTCCTTTTTATTCTGATTCCAGTTATTGTGACTAGTGTTCAATAACTTGTTATGCGTAGCCAGAACGTTATTCATCACAGTCCAAACACTTGTTATTAGTTAAAATGTAAACAATTGTGATTTGTATTCAATAACTTATTGCACACGGTCAAAACGTTATTATTCACCGCATAAACATTTGTTATCTTGTGAATAATGAAAGATAGACAAAAATGTCTTCTTAACTTAGAAGATAATTAAAGTAATGTCTCTTGGGACTCTACTTTAATTTCGTCATTCCATGAGACGTTTTCTATAATATGTGTTGGGTGGAGCGAGACTCAACTTAATTACCCCAGAATAAATTATACGATTTGAAAAATAATAGTTAAAAAGTACTATTCTAATATACGAGGAATTCTACCTGGGACTATTATAGCGTGCGTATCCATTTTGAGTTCATTGAATTGACCAATCTTGGAAGTAAACCAGTAACATGGCGGGAGATACTTACTGGGGTCACACCGACATGAATCACAATGCATCGAACGCAAAGCATGTTCTCACCTATGAAGCTTATTTTTCATTTAATAACTTCCATTTAACTTAAAGGATGCATAATGTTTAGCCTCAACTTAAATTAAACGGTGTTATTTGATCTAATAAAAACTCAAATTAGCGCCTTTATTTATTTAATATCTTTAGTGTAGTAAAAATAAAATTATATAGCGTACATATAAATTGATTATATACAATTAAATGGATCAACCATGCATAATTTAGGGGAAAATATATTGTAATACAGTCCCGGCCCGGTTATTGGCTCATATTTTTTAATTTTTAATTTTTATAAAAATGTTCATTGGTTGTTTATAAAAATGTCGCTCATCATAACTTTTTTAAACCATTGGATTTAAATGCTGGCCAAACAAAGGGTATAAAGTGCACTTTGTGCTTGAAATTCCTGCACCAGAACTATTATATCTAGTATGTTTTCTTATATAAAACTTCCTTGAAAAAATTTTGAAAATATAACAATTTTGTCTTTTACTATTAAGATATCGATAAAGTCTATTAAAAATTTGATATTGACGTATTAATATTTAATTTTAACAGCAAAGAGTAATATTACTACGTTATGAAATTTTTGGGGCAAATTAAAATAAAAAATGTTTAAGACAAAATAGCTCATAAACAAACCATGTTTAATCTAAAATAGAAGCTCTCATGGAAAGTCTCACACCCCCATAAAGGCGTGCCACTCGTTTTGTTGAGATTCATTCATTGGAACCAGTAGCGACGTGCTTACGGGACTTACTTTGCTTCCTGAAAATCAAAACCTGTGGATCCTTCATTTTCTCATTTTCTGTACGTTTTTAATTTACTTAGCCCCTCTCAGCTCACCGTTTTAGGTTTAGCCCACCATATATATTGTTTTTCAGTTAAAACAAACCATATATATTGTTTTGAAATCATTTGCAAGGGACGATTGCACTATATAAGTGTATATCATTGGGAAGGACTGAAGGAGATACTCTCCAATTTGCTTTTCTCATTTTTTTTCTTAATTTTTTTTCTTAATTAGCGCCCCATATCACTTTCAGATCATATATAAAAATGGACTATTCTGATTAAAAATTTTATAAAATTATAAAAATTTATGTGCTTTAGTACTGTTCAAATTGGGTGAGCCAACATTATTTCTTAACAAAATTGACAGTGTTAACATTAGGGGCTAAAAGTGTAGATACTTTATAAATTTAGGTAATTTAACTAAATTAAAATTGAATCTAATTCACATTTTGATATGACCAAATGTATATTTTATCCTAATTCATTTTTATATTTTTCAAAACATATTTTTATTCTCTCATAAACTGAAGTAGTCAATTGTTAGTGGAATCAATTGGCAATAGATATATAAACAGTAATTATTCGTCGGAGCAAATTTTATCTTGTAATTTCTGTGGAGGGAGAATCACATTTGGATTCTCATTTATGATTGCGTACTTTGAAAATAAAATCCCAGCGGCAAAAGTTGGTTTTGTAGTAATGGAAAAACGCCAGTGGTTTTTGAATACTCAAAACTCAAAAGTAGCGAGAAAGGCAGAAAAGCCCGAGTTATTAGGGGGACAAATCGACCATAGAATTTTAGGCACTTGTAATTAAAAAGTGAGAAAAAAATAAATTCTTTTTGACCAATAGATTTATTTTGCCCAAACTATTGACTAATAAATTGACTTGCTTTCTTTCCTCGTATGACCCTAATGTCCCACACTATGCCACCTACTTTCGGTTCCTTACACCTCGGAACAGGTTGGTGACACGTTCACACACTTCTCATTCCACAGATCACAGCTTGACAGCAGAGAAATGACCAGTGACCACATTAAGAATTAATTAACCTAGTAAATCATATTTTATGAAGATCAAAGTTTCTTGACCTTATCATGATTTCATATAAAAGTTACTTTACGTGTTTTCAATTTTACAATTAATTTACTGCGATGCTTTCTTACTATTGTCTCAAACATTTTTAAAGTTAATACTGTCTCCAGTCCCTAACTAATATAAGAGAGTCAGCCGCCAAAAAACGCTTTTTAAAAAAACATGTGAATGTTAGTTGAGTGTCTGAAGCTTCTTTTCCAATATTGCCCGTATTTATTATGATACTTTTAAGAGAGAGAAATACATAAATATTAATAAAATATGAAAAAGAGTTATGGGCAAATTAAAGTTGGAAAAAATACATTAAATAATGAGAGAATGTGAGATGAACTCTTATATTAGGACCAAAATCATTCAAATTTTGAACTCTTATATTAGGGAACAGGGAGTATATAAAAAAGTTAAATTCTTAGGGACAGAATTAACCCTTGTCTACGTAAATATATATTTAGAGATATGAAGCCAAATATCATTCATTTTTTTTATTAAACCAAATATCATTAATAACTGAACGTCTGATCTTTTGCGTAATTTTTTTAGTTGTATAATAATTCTCGATGGATATTTAATCAATGGTCCGTTCAAAAATAAAAAATAAAAATCAAATGGATCTGTCAAGTGTCACTTTTCCCTTTCGTTAGGAATAGTCAAGCTTTACCAACTAAGATTACCACTAATACATATTTCTCACTCACAAGATTCTATTTAACTACTAATAGTATCGGGTTCATGCAATAGTTGGTAGGCAGTTAAATTATATGTATTTGAATGCCTGCGTTTATTTTAACCTTTTTATTCAAGCTTCACTGGATTCGTGAATCTTCTTGGCACATTTTTCTCATTCAAACGACTTTGTCTAGAAATTAAAGTGTTGAGTTAGAATAAACAGTTTGCAAATATTGACTCAAATTATTAGCTTTACTAGGTTTACTTTTTCACTGACTCGATACTGACCACTTCATCTATGTTTACGTCTGAATTAATATTCACAATTCATTTTTACAATAAATATTTACCATAAATATTAATAACATCTAATTAGTTGTAAATAAAATTTTTTAAAGCTAAATACCCACTCCAATGCAAAATATGCATAGATCACTTGACTTATTTTTTAAGTTAAGAAAGTAAGTTTGACCATGAAATTGTAACATGTACCCCAAATTAGATTATTGGTTAGTTTATAAGAATAATATATTAGTTTTGAGAAAGAAAAATAACTATAGATAATTTAAAGTAATTTTGTATCTTTAATTTTTTTAAAAATATTTAAATGATGTATCATTTTCGTAAAATAATGAGAAAAACTAAAGATTCATATATTATGTTATGGTGCTTTCTGCAAGTTTAATTTTAGTACGAGGAGCAAAAATGATTTTTTGGTTTTAATACAAATAAAACACCGAGTATAATTTCACTGAGTACAGGTCAACTTTTGATTTTCCATTCAATGAACTGACGATGATCATGCAATCACACTTTCTAGTTCATTCTTTTTTTTTATACATACTTTCTAGTTCATTCTACAACAGTAATGTAAATTTCTTTGTTTTGTTCTTTTCTTTTTCCCTAAGTGTCGTGCTCAACAAATATATCCTTCTATAACTTTATATATTTGACATTTCTTTTCTAGAAAGAAACTAAAAATAAGCCAAAATATTGTTATAATTACATCATGCAAATATATAATTGATTTCGTGCTCAACAAATATTTCCCTCTATAAATTGATTTATTTTCATATATGGGCTCTGCTGCGTGCTTAACCAATTTAAATTTCTACAAATTATTTTTGTATGGGAGAAGTAACACGATTTTTTTAATACAAATATAATATTGAGTGCAATTTCACTGAGTACATAAAGTAACTTATGTCGCATTCAATGAATTTTTCATGCAATCACATTTTTTTAGCCAATTCTAAACTGCACCATACAATATTCTCTGTTTGTTTGTTTCTTTATCATTTACCCCCCAAGTTTCGTGCTCAACAAATATTTCCTTTATAAATTGATTCATTTGTTTTCACGGGGCTTTGCGGCTCTACCTATTATCATTTCTGCAAGTTTAGTCTACAATAAGTAAAGTTTATTTTCATATACAAACTAAGCAAAACATTTATTTAGCCAAAAATAATTAAGCAAAACATTGAATATATACAATTTTACATATTGAGTACAAAATAATTTAATTTTCATTCAGTAAATTGCTCATACAACTATATTTTCTAATTAATTCTACAACTTTACTGTATTTCCCGTGCATGTTTGTTTCTTTTTCTTATTTTACCCAAGTTTAGTGCTCAACAAATATTTCCTTATATAAATTCTCTTATTTGAAACATATATTGCATTATGTCTCTTGTCATACAATTAAGTTAGGTGATAAAAAAAAAGATAAATGGGTAATTTTACCAATGAAGTGTTGCACCAAGAGCATATGTTATAAATATATTTTTTTATAAGAGGTATAAATATATTTTAAAGGGTAGTAAAGTAGCAATAAACTTTTTGAAATGTGTTAAAATATTAATAAACCTATAAAACAATGCGAAACAACCAAAACATGAAAATAACTTCCAAATCATATAAAATAGCAATAAACTTTTTGAAATGTGATAAAATATAAATAAACCTATAAAACAATGCAAAACAACCAACAAATGAAAATAACTTCTACATCAATAAAATAGCAATAAACTTTTTGAAATGTGTTAAAAAAATAAATAAACCTATCAACCAATGCAAAACAACCAAAAAATGAAAATAACTTCCAAAAAAATATGAAAATAAAAAATAAAAATTAGATTATAATATTATAATCATTGCCTAAAAAGTAAAAAAAAAATCATATAAACTCAAAACAAAAATGAAAATAATAAATAATTAAATTTTATTTTCGCGTATCATTGATAAACAAATAAAAATCTGGTATAAACAAAAATCTAATATACATAATTTCCATGATGAAATCAGTCTACATAATTATCATAATGAATACAATCAATTTTCTCTTCAATTTTAATTTCCCCCAATGAAAGCCAAGCAGAGATGGCAGACAGCAGACAACAGACAGGCCTAAGCATATGATTATGAACCTAATTGCCAGAAAAAGCTGAATTTTCAATTCCAACTAAACCAAAACCCATCAACACGCACCTTGTATTTCCTTTCTTCTTGTTTTTTCCTTTTTTAACTGATTAACACGTTACCTTATAAATACCATCCCCTCCCTCCCTCACTCACATGCACACACAAATTAAAACTCTTCATTCCAAAAAACGTAACATTTTCCTACCACCTCAAATATATTCTTATAACTGATCATATACATACATGGACACCAAAATAGGGTCCCTAGACACATGCAAGCCAACGTGCAACGACGTAGGCTGCTTACCAAACGGCACCGTTTCCATCATACAAGACACGGCCGCGCCGCCTGCCACGTGTGACGCCACGCTGGGCCGCCACCTGGCACGGCGGCTAGTCCAAGTCGGTGTGACCGACGTGTTCTCGGTCCCCGGTGACTTCAACCTCACGCTTCTCGACCACCTCATTGCTGAGCCGGAGCTTAATGTGGTTGGTTGCTGTAATGAGCTTAATGCTGGCTATGCTGCTGATGGCTATGCAAGGTCACGTGGGGTTGGCGCTTGTGTTGTCACGTTCACTGTTGGTGGCCTTAGTGTTCTTAATGCTATTGCTGGTGCTTATAGTGAGAACTTGCCTCTTGTTTGTATTGTTGGTGGTCCTAATTCCAATGATTATGGAACTAGTCGCATTTTGCATCATACTATTGGATTGCCTGATTTTAGTCAAGAACTTAGATGCTTCCAGAATGTTACTTGTTACCAGGTATAACAGTCAACAACCTCACTTTTTTTTATAAATATGTTTCTCATGTGTCCATTGTTAGAATTATAAAAAGTTTTATTAATTTCAATGAGAAACTTGAAGTCATTAAATTATACTACCTCAGGTCCTAAATATAGGATCTAATTGATTTTTTTTTAGAGATTAAGGTTGCAAAATAGGTTATTAAGTGATGACATATTTAATAGATTTTTAGATTATCCATTAGTTTATATGTAAAATTAACTAGTTTAAAGGAAAAAATTAAGTAAATCAATTTATACTTAACTTATTTTGTTTTTTTAAGGATTTTCCAGAAAAAGTCAATTCAGTCTTATATTTAGGACCGGGGGAGTATTGAACTCCTTGATAATGAAATAATCAATATTAAATCGAGTTTGTATATTTAGATGAATGAGTTGTCATTCACAAATAGCCACGCATTATTTGATTTAATAGCACTGATGTTCCTAAGGTTTTGATGTGATGTAATGATTGTTTTTGGGATTGGTTTGTTATTAATTTTCTACCATGGACTTGGATGTAATAATCCCTGGCCTTTTTCTTTTGTTATGTTTTTGTGGATTGTTGAACAATTTTTTTGATACTTGATGATTACAGGCTGTGGTGAATAACTTGGAGGATGCACATGAGCAGATTGATACTGCAATTTCAACATGTTTGAAAGAAAGTAAACCTGTGTATATAAGCATAAGTTGTAACTTGAGTGCAATTCCTCATCCTACTTTCAGTCGTGAGCCTGTTCCATTTTCTCTGTCTCCACGGTAATTTTTTTGTCCTTCATCATCATTCTCTATGTTTTTTACTAATAAATAGCCTTTAGTATAGAATCTATTCAAGTAGTTTGGTCTTGATTCTAAAATGTGCTTTATATCTAATTTTTATTAATTGTTCCCCAAATTTCAGCTATTAATATTTTCTTTACATTAATCACATGTTTTGCTCACTAACTCGAGATGATTGGTTTTGAAGTGTATAAGGAAAACATGTTATGCTCACTAACTCAACTAATTCTCTCAATGTAATCAAAATAGATAGTTTTATGTTTAGGACAAGACAGAGTAAGATGTAATAAAGCTTATTGAATTGTTTAGAAACTTGAATGCTTTCTATTGTGATTTAGCATTGAGTTTTTCTGCCATTAATTCCAATCCCTTGTTACAGACCTCGCTGTAAATATCTTAATTCCTTAAAACTATATGGCTATGCGCATTAATGAAAATGTTCCCGTGATTTTGTGACAGATTGAGTAATAAGATGGGTTTGGAAGCAGCAGTTGAGGCAGCAGCAGAATTTCTCAACAAGGCAGTGAAACCAGTTTTAGTAGGAGGGCCAAAACTGAGGGTGGCTAATGCAAGTCAAGCCTTTGTTGAACTAGCCAATGCATGTGGTTATGCATTTGGTGTGATGCCATCAGCAAAAGGATTAGTTCCTGAACACCATCCACATTTCATTGGCACCTATTGGGGGGCTGTGAGCACATCTTTCTGTGCTGAGATTGTTGAATCTGCTGATGCATACTTGTTTGCTGGGCCTATTTTCAATGATTATAGCTCAGTTGGGTACTCACTTCTTCTCAAGAAGGAGAAAGCTATTATTCTTCAGCCGGATCGGGTTATTATTGGTAATGGGCCTGCTTTTGGGTGCGTGTTAATGAAGGATTTCCTTAGGGAACTTGCAAAGAGGATTAAGCACAATTACACTTCATTTGAGAACTATGATAGGATATTTGTGCCTGAGGGAAAACCCTTGAGGGGAGATCCTAAAGAACCTTTGAGGGTGAATATTCTGTTCCAACATATTCAAAATATGTTGTCTAGTGAAACTGCTGTTATTGCTGAGACAGGGGACTCATGGTTTAACTGCCAAAAACTGAAACTGCCAAAGGGCTGCGGGTAAGCCTCAAATGAATTAGACATATTCTGAACCATTTTTGTTAGTGTTTGAACATTGATATATAGTGATGGTGTGAATCTTTTGAAATAATGAACAAATAGGTATGAGTTCCAAATGCAGTATGGTTCAATAGGATGGTCTGTTGGTGCTACTCTTGGATATGCACAAGCTGTTCCTGAAAAACGAGTCATTGCTTGCATTGGTGATGGGAGCTTTCAGGTTGGTCTTATATATATTTTGTATTAGGATAGAAGAGTCACAATACAACTAATTAGTCAGATTTTTTTTTATTTGTCAAAGAATTTGATGTATATAATGCTAACTTGCAAAGAGAAGTTTTAATTAGCTTAATTTGATAAAAATCATTTCAAATTTATTAGTATCTCTGCATGGAACTGATTCATGTGTTTTTTTTCAAAATGCTTTTTGCAGATGACTGCACAAGAGGTATCTACAATGCTGAGACAAGGTCAGAAGACCATAATATTCCTAATAAACAATGGTGGATACACAATTGAAGTGGAAATCCATGATGGACCGTACAATGTGATCAAGAACTGGAACTACACTGGCTTTGTTGATGCCATTCAAAATGGTGAAGGCAAATGTTGGACCACCAAGGTGAATGAATCTCTCAACATAGCACATTATATTCAACAAAAGTGTTCCTAAAATTTCACCTTCAATATTGGTAACTTGGGAAGTTGCTTATTATATTTATATGAGTACTAATCAATTGCAACATATTTGTAGGTATTTTGTGAAGAGGAGCTGATTGAAGCAATTGAGACAGCAACAGGTCCAAAGAAGGAAAGTTTATGCTTTATTGAGGTTATAGTGCACAAAGATGATACCAGCAAAGAATTGCTTGAATGGGGCTCAAGGGTGTGTGCTGCAAATAGCCGTCCTCCTAATCCCCAGTAAATTCAAGTTAAAACCATTGCTGCATTACAATAATGCTATTTAATTCTTTACATCAAGAGATTGTGGGATTTATTACTTGGGTATTTATATTATGGATTTTTCTTTCAATTGTAAGGGATTTTCATTCTCACTTTAATGAAATATTCTAATAGTACACATGACTCTTTAGTAATGCATGTTTAATGCTTGCCTAGCTTTCTTGAATTACTATCCTACATCTTGGTGTGCTCCACCATTTATATATATTTTTTATAATAACTCCACCATTTATATTATTCACCCTTTCTTTTTAAGGGGTAAAATGGTCTTTTATCCATAAAGAATTAACTTCTACTATTTGCTCTCTAGGGGCCAATCTGAAATTTCAGTGTTAAAGGGGGAATCTGATATTGATCATCTACGGAGGGGCAAACAAAAATTTTCCCTGCATGCTCGACCTTTTACTTCAAGTCAAAACAGAGGACAATCAGTCGGTGTCTTAAAAGAATAGTTTAAAAGAGTAAATCTATAACAAATATTAAATATTTCTTTAAAAATGCTTTTATTTATAAGATGTTAAGCGAGAGAAAAATAGAGTAATAAAAAATAATATGGAAGAGATTGTAATATCATAAAAAGAATAAAAAAGATAAAATAATTAATTAGAGAAAATGGTTCAAATAATTATATATGCCAACCTTTAATGAGTTTTAATAAGAAATTTAGGGACAATCCAATTCTTTTACTCAATTATTAACTCCAAATGGGCAAACAAACTAGAAGCCAAGCTCCCGGTGGGTAAGACAGTGGATCCGGATTAGGAAGTACGAGCATTTGAATTATTAGGAAGTACGAGCATGTGAATTAGTGGCTTTAGCTTACTATCAAGATTGGCATTAATTAGAATGGTCATGACAATGGGTTGAATATAAGTGGTTCAGTTCAGAATCAGTTAGCGAATCAAAAAGTAAGAAATAAAAAGAATTAGTATAATTTAAATTTAAAAATTTTCAGTATACCATGTACATACTACTCCCTCCGTTCCTAAATATAAGACCTAGATAACTTTTTTTTTGAAAGATTAAAGTTGCGAAATAGGTTATTAAATGATGACATATTTGATATCTTTTTAGATTATCCATTAGCTTATAGGTAAAATAAACTAGTTTAAGAGAAAAAAATAGGTAAATCAATTTATAATTAACTTATTTTTTGCTTTTTTTAGGATTTTTCAAAAAAGTCATCTAGGTCCTATATTTAGGAACGGAGGGAGTAATTGCAAATTGAAAATCTTGAATCACTAACAAAATGATCATATATTTTTTTAACATTACAATTTATGTGACATGTTGATTTAATAGCCATTAATCTACTATTCATCCACGTAGTCAATAATCACTTAATACTCTCCTAATAAAATTTTAAATAAATAAATGTTAACAAAATATTTCTACCAACAATTCCTTAATACCTAAACTAATAGTCATTAATATTGGAATAATCATTAAAGTTAAAAATACAAACTAATGTCATTTTCAAACCAAATTTATTTTTTTTAAAAATGCAACCCGACATTACCTCAATAATGGCTTTTACTCGCTTTCAATTTTAGACCTTTACACGCACTTCACGTCGCAGGTAAAGCCAACACTAGTAAAAGTTTGTATGTTCTTAGAAAGTGCTTGTTAAAATCCCATTGTCTATTTTTTAATCAATATATACCTGTGCTTTTAGGCTAATCATTTTTAAGAGCTGGTAAAAGTGCGCTCATATTTCCATTTTCGTAATAGTGCGCGTTAATCCAACAACTTGTCGGTGTCACGACACGAGTTAGTCCAGGTCGCCATCACTTTTGATTAGCTATTACCTGTTCCCAGTTTCATGGCAAACTTGGCAGGGTTTGACCGACCCAGCTGGACTAAGCTGAGCTTGATAACATTGTTGCCTATTATTGAGCTTTCTTTCTTCTTCATTAATGATTTTTAATATACATTTTTTACAAAAATACATTAATGTTTCTTTTGTAGGTATCCTTTATCTTTGTATTTATAAACACGTGTTTTTTATAAATTAACTCACATACTCATTATGAAGAAGTGAAGAGATTGAAAATTGAACTATTTTTCATCTGTAAGATGTCAAAATGTCAATATGTTTATGTATAATCTAATGATAAAATCAAACAAAAAAATTTGGCCACAAAAATAAAATATTATTGGGTAGACGAGAAAAAAGTATGGGAAGGGAAGTAGATAACTCCACTTCCCTACATCCATTACGTTGGATCTTCTCTTTTTCTGGCTCTCTTCCATCCTCTACTCTAAAATTATAAAGCTTTGTGGACATTAAAACTAAATCATTTTTGTCATAAGATATCAAAGTGTCACTAATTTTACATAGAATCTAATGATGAAATTAAACATTAAAAATTTGACATCCAATCTATATAATTTTAGATTAGAGATGGAAGATAACTGGGAGGGTAAAGGGGAAGATCCAAGCCCTAATAAGACCCCAAAACCGTAAAGAATTCATATTAAATAAATAAACATGTTTTATTTAATCAGGAGAAAATTTTATCAAGAAGCATTAAATAATACTTTCTCCATCCTTTATTATAAGAACCATTAGAGTAAGAAATTACACATTTCAAGAAAGTAATTGAGAGAGATAAATATGCCTCAAATAAATGTTTTTTCCAAGTTTATCTTTATTTATATAAGGGTGTATAAGAGTTAGAAATGTAAAATAATAATAGTAGTAGTTGAAATGAAATATTTAGAAATAATGAAAGACAAAATGAGTAAAAAGTCATAAAAATATTCTAACCACCTCATGTAGGCTCTCATATTTGGGGACAAAATGTTTAAAAAAATGGTTGTTATAACCACCTCATCATGAAAGATTGTACTTGGGCATATTGTAGCATGCGTATCCATTTTGAATTCGTTGATTTTACTAGACCCTTAACAAAGTTAACATGACCCAATGCAAATTTTTCTTCAGAGAATTGCTTATAAACAAAAACTTCTCAAATAAGTTTGGACATTAATATTTGAACAAATTATATTTGTAGTGAAATGGAAATTCTCATGGAAAGGCCTACGCGTATAAGGTGTGTCATTCGTTTGTTGAGATCAGTGTTGACGGTCAAATCGATTCAACCGTCTACACTACATATCTCGGTTTGATAATCATCAGTTCAACCAACGGCTTAAACATTTTGACTGTGTGAACCATGACATGAAACTCCTTTAATTTGACTCGCATTCTGTCCAACTTTTATAACACTTGTTGACACGAGATTCATCAATTATTGGAACCAGTCACGGGCGTACGACATTATCTTTGCTTCTTGAAAATTAAAATCGTGGATCCTTCATTTTCTCATTTATTGAAAGTTACGGACGCACGGCACTCATTTTGTTTCTTGAAAATATAAAAGTAGTGTAGATCCTTCATTTTCTCATTTTCTGTAAGTTTATATTCTACTTAGCCCTTCTCAGTCAATATAGGTTTAGCTACCCTTATATGTTTTCTTGAAATCATTGCAACATATTCAGTTAAAAAAGTCAATTTAAATTCATGATACATATTTATGAATGGTTTATATAATTATATGTAAAAATAAAACCCTGTTAACATTTATTAGAAGATGAATCTGTGTCTCATAGGTTATAACTTATAGCCTACACATGATTTATTTAGACCTCATACCTATGAAAATGTTGGAACATATTTATAAAAAGAAATAAATGTTGAAGAATGAAAAAATAAAGATAATAAATAATTTAATCAATAATTTAGTTGAAACCTTATTTTTTTTTGGCCGAAAGTTGAAACCTTATTTACCTGTATAATATCATTAAACTATAATAAATGCGAATTCATGCGCCCACCACTTAGGAAATGAATAACTTTTTAGATGATAACAAAGGGAATAAATGATATAGTTACCAATCACAATACTTACTATACATTCAATTCTAGAACTGTATTCGATCAAAAAAAAATTCTAGAACTGTATTGTACTTTTCTCTGTGATTGTTTCTTTTCTTTTTTATATACAAGTTTCGTGCTCAACAAATATTTCCTTCTATAATATTCACTTATTTGAATCATCTAAGCTAAAATGCAGCAAAATATAAAGATCCATTGACATGTATGCCAGCAAAATCAGGCTCATCTTGACATTGTTATTCTGTTACACACACACTGAACTACCCGTCGGAACTAATATAGGTTATTTGATGGAAAAAAAATAAGAGACACACACACACGTAATTTTATCCATAAAATGTTGCCGAAGAGACTTGAAGCGTTTGGCATGAATATGTTTTAAAGGGTATAAAAATACTAATTAACTTTTGAAATATATATAAATATAATTAACCTTTTAAATAATACAAAAATATAATGCCATTTACTTTCCTCAAACTTATGTAAGAGTAAACACAAGTGAATATGTAAAAAAAAAATCAAATGTACGATTTGCTTATCTTTAAAAATTTGATAGTATATAAGTAAAATTTAAAACACTTTTAAACCCATATCTTTCTTCTGTAAAAAAAGATTAGAAAAATTGCACATTTATCCAAGATATGAAAAGCATTATTGTATCCAATCAATACAAAAACTATTCAAATAAAAAAATAAAAAATTAGATTCTAAAATATGTTATAATCACTGCTTAAAAAGTGAAAAAAAAGAAATGATTTATGTTATTTTCACGAATCATTGGTACAAAAGTATAGACCTAATTAAAATACATAATTTTTCATACTGAAATTAATCATCTCTCCAATTCTTCTTCTCCCCAATGAAAGCCAAGCAGAGATGATAGACATGCCTATAATCATATAAACCTAACCGCCAAAAAGCTGAATTTCAATTTCAACATAGCACACCTTGTACTCCTTTTCTTGTTTTCTAATTAATTACAGAAAAGTTTTCGACCAAAACAATTAATTACAAAAAAGCTTAAGTGAGTTGGATCTGAGTTCACTAGCGTTAGGAGACCTCTTGACTTAAAAAGCGCTTACAACCAACAAGGTTCTTATATCGGCAGGATTTAAAACTACAACCACTTATGAATTCAAACCCCTTTACTAATTGGATCAAAGAACTTTTCTTCACATTCACACGTCACCTTATAAATACCCTCTCCTCCACCCCCTCACATACAGACAAAACTCTTCATTTCATTCAGAGTCGCATCCCAATTCCTTTAACGCATATTATAGATGGACACCAAAATAGGGTCCTTAAACTCATGCAAGCCAGCGTGCAACAGCGTAGGCTGCTTACCAAACGGCACCGTTTCCATCATCAAGGACTCGGCCCCGCCACGTGCCGCCTGCAATGCCACCGTGGGCTGCCACCTGGCACGGCGGCTAGTCCAAGTCGGTGTCACTGACGTATTCTCAATCCCTGGTGACTTCAACCTCACCCTACTTGACCATCTCATTGCTGAACCGGAGCTTAACGTTGTTGGATGCTGTAATGAGCTTAATGCTGGCTATGCTGCTGATGGCTATGCACGCTCACGTGGGGTTGGAGCTTGTGTTGTCACGTTCACTGTGGGTGGCCTTAGTGTTCTTAATGCTATTGCTGGTGCTTATAGTGAGAACTTGCCCCTTATTTGTATTGTTGGTGGTCCTAATTCCAATGATTATGGAACTAGTCGCATTTTGCATCATACTATTGGATTGCCTGATTTTAGTCAAGAACTTAGATGCTTCCAGAATGTTACTTGTTACCAGGTATAACGGTCATCCGCCATTTTTTTAGGGCGAAGACCCAAAGATGATATATAACTATTGGTTAAGGAACAATAATAGTTCATAACTATATAAAAATGATACTCAACTTTTTACCATGTGATAAAAGATGATATTTTGATGGATATGAAAATAACATTAGACATGAAATGTCCAAAATGCCCTTATAATTGAATAAACTTTTACCTGACTGTGATTAATTTATAAGGGCATTCTAGACTTTTCATGTATAATATTATTGTCATATTAGTGAAACTATCATTTTTAATCACATGGTAAAAGTTGATTATCATTTTTGTACCTCAAAATAGTTATGTACTATTTTTGTTTTTTTTTTTATGAGTATGGTTCTAAAGTGTCCATGGTTTCCATTATTATAAAAAAGTAAATTCATTTCAATAAGATTACTTGAAATCATTAAAATATTTTGAAGTCCCTAATAATATAAGTGATATCAAATTGGCTGTGTCGATGTATTGTTGACAACTATGGAGACTTTCGATTTAATATCACCGATATTCCTAGGGGTTTCAACGTGATATAATGATTTTTTTGGGACATGTTTAATTTGTTATTTATTTTCTTCCATGGAATGGGTTGTAAATATCCCTTTTTTATTCTGGTTTTGTGAATTATTGAACATTTTTTTTCTACTTGATGATTACAGGCTGTGGTGAATAACTTGGAGGATGCTCATGAGCAGATTGATACTGCGATTTCAACATGTTTGAAAGAAAGTAAACCTGTTTATATAAGTATTAGTTGTAACTTGAGTGCAATTCCCCATCCTACTTTCAGTCGTGATCCTGTTCCATTTTCTCTGTCTCCACGGTAATTTTTATTTTCCCTTCTTCCTCATTCTATGTTTTTTTTACTAAGAGTATGTTTGGTTGACAAGAATTGCAAAATGGAAATGGAAATGGAATTGAGTGTAAGAGGGTAAAGATGGAAAGTAGAAGTAAATTAGGTAATGATGAGAAAGTAAAGTTTGTGGGGCCCAGAAAAAGTGTGAGATAGAGAGAGAGAGAATTTGTGGGCCCCGGGATAAATTTAAATTACCAAAAAACCTTCACTTTCCATCCTTTTCACTTTTCATCATTGACTTTCTATGCAAACAAACGTACCCTTAAGAATGGAGTTTGTGTGAAACAATTCAGGATTGCAGCGAAGACTTATAAATACCCCTCGTTATTGCTAGTTGATCTGATGGAGAGATTTATATATCACAATCTAATTTTAAGATCTGAAATCATAGGCGTGAATTGACAGATCTCTTGAAGTTCGGCACAGTGATAGTTTGTGGTAGACTGGTAGTTGCCTTAACCAGGGAAGGAAAAACAGTTTACCGTATCACTCTATCTTTGTTGTGCACACTGCTACCTTTCATCAAGATTATGATGTATAAATAGGCCAAGTGAAACCTAATTTGACTGGCCTAACCTGACTAACGACAGGATATTTTAATTTCACAATATATATATATATATATATGTATGTATGTATAAATAATAGTACAATGTATATTAAAATATCTAACAGTGTGTTCTTATTCTAAATATTTTATTTCTAATTTTGGCAATTGTTTCCCAAATTGCCATTATAACTATTTTCTCTACATTAACCATGTAAAAAATATATTTCTCTACATGAATCACGTAAAAAATATATGGAGGGAATCAAGATGATTGGTGATTGAAGTGTTTTTGGAAAATATGTTACATATCCTTACTAATTTAACTAATATTCTCAATCTAATCAAATCATATAGTTATTATATTTAGGACAAGAGGGAGTAATCACTAATCAGCAATGCATTAGCTTAGATATATTATTAAGTAACTTCATGGCTTCTACTGTGATTTAGCATTGAGCTCTTTTGAAGTTAATTCCAATCCATTGTTACAGACCTAGCTGTAAATATATTTAGCACTAAATATCATTTTGCTTCATCATCAGAAAAAAAAATGAGGGAGTAACATATGAGTATCAGAGAAAAATGTACATTAATGAAATTTGCCCTATGGGTTTTATGACAGATTGAGTAATAAGATGGGTTTGGAGGCAGCAGTTGAAGTAGCTGCAGAATTTTTGAACAAGGCAGTGAAACCAGTACTAGTAGGAGGGCCAAAACTGAGGGTGGCTAAAGCAAGTCAAGCCTTTGTTGAACTAGCTAATGCGTGTGGTTATGCATTTGCTGTAATGCCATCAGCAAAAGGATTAGTTCCTGAACACCATCCACATTTTATTGGCACCTATTGGGGGGCTGTGAGCACATCATTTTGTGCTGAGATTGTTGAATCTGCTGATGCATACTTGTTTGCTGGGCCTATTTTCAATGATTATAGCTCAGTTGGGTACTCACTTCTTCTCAAGAAGGAGAAAGCTATCATTCTTCAGCCGGATCGGGTTATTATTGGTAATGGGCCTGCTTTTGGGTGTGTGTTGATGAAGGATGTCCTTAGGGAACTTGCCAAGAGGATTAAGCACAATTACACTTCATTTGAGAACTATGATAGGATATTTGTGCCTGAGGGAAAACCTTTGAGGGGAGATCCTAAAGAACCTTTGAGGGTGAATATTCTGTTCCAACATATTCAAAATATGTTGTCTAGTGAAACTGCTGTTATTGCTGAGACAGGGGACTCATGGTTTAACTGCCAAAAATTGAAGCTGCCAAAGGGCTGCGGGTAAGCTTCAATTGAATTAGAAATATTCTGAACTTGTTTTGTTAGTGTTTGAACAATGATGTCTAATGATGGTGTGAATCTTTGAAATAATGAACAAACAGGTATGAGTTCCAAATGCAGTATGGTTCAATAGGATGGTCTGTTGGTGCTACTCTTGGATATGCACAAGCTGTTCCTGAAAAACGAGTCATTGCTTGCATTGGTGATGGAAGCTTTCAGGTTGGTCTTATTCCCATTTCATATTAGAATATAACAGTCCAAAAACTACTAATTATACAAAGGATTAAAGGCATATAATACTAAGAAATCTTAATTAGTTTCATATAATAAAAACAAGTTCAAACTGTACTAGTATCTTGCAACTGATTGAGGTGTTTGTTTTTGTGTTTTTTACAAAATGCTTTTTGCAGATGACTGCACAAGAGGTATCTACAATGCTGAGACAAGGTCAGAAGACCATAATCTTCCTGATAAACAATGGCGGATACACGATTGAAGTCGAAATCCACGATGGACCCTACAATGTGATTAAAAACTGGAACTACACTGCCTTTGTTGATGCCATTCAGAATGGTGAAGGCAAATGCTGGACAACCAAGGTGAATGAATACAATATCTTATCATATATAGCACATTCAATAATATTGTTCCGAAAATACAGCATTATTACTAACATGGAAAACAGCTAAGTGTATTTACATGAATGCTAATTGATTACAACATATTTATTTTTCAGGTATTTTGTGAGGAGGAGCTGATTGAAGCAATTGAAAAAGCAACAGGTCCAAAGAAGGACAGCTTATGCTTTATTGAGGTTATAGTACACAAAGATGATACAAGCAAAGAGTTGCTTGAATGGGGCTCAAGGGTGTGTGATGCTAATAGCCGTCCTCCTAATCCCCAGTAAATTTGAAGTTAAGACTCAAGATCATTGCTGCATTAATAAAATGCTATTTAATTATTTATGTCTAGAGATTGTTATTAGATCTATCCCTTGTGGTTTTTATGTTATGCATTTTGCTTTCAAATTGTAAGGCTTTTGATTCCAATTTAATGAAATATTCTAATATTATGGTACTTTAGTAAGGCATATTTAATGCTTGCTTGACTTCCTTGAATCATCATCATTCCAACTTGTGCTGCTAACAGTCCCTATTATCTCCAATAACTTTACTCCTTGCGATGATGTTGAACAGATTTATTTTTAATATATTGCTTTCAGTCTTCTACAAAACATGCAGCTTAAAAGCTTTTTGTAAGACAAAATTATCTAAGCTTAAAAATGGGCTCTACAAAATAAGCGTATGCAATTTTTTTCTTTTGGGCTTGGGTGAGTAAATTAGAAGAATCAAAGTCAAGTATTTCCTCTTATTTCAAACATAATGAACCAAATAATGAAAAGATTAAAAGTTAGTTGTTGAAAAAACCATACATGCAAAACAAAAGCAAGTTGTTTTTTTACCAAAGTGATAAAGATGTAACACTAATGATATTTGGTTAAGTATGAATAGAAGGCAACAAATAAATGCCTTATGCCTCCTTTCCCGTTCAAACGAAGGCGGTGATGAAACTTTTGCACGAGACAAATTTGAAAAAGGACAGAGATTTTCCAAATAATTCAAACTTCAAAGATAACGAAATTTCTGACAAAAAAAATTTAACTACCAGTATGAACATTCATTCCAATAAAAATAATCACAAAATTCAAGGACATAATTATATTTCTTCCTAATATTCATAAGTGGTTATCACTATGAACAATGAAATATGTTTGTATCCGCAAAATTTAGTCCCTTATTTTTCAAATATAAGACTATATTACCTAGTTTAATTAGCTTTAAAGTAGCTTAAAATTGTTAGTTAAATTAGTTAAAATCACATGATATATGATATTAATAAAGCACTTTAGTCACCTCCCTATATTAATTCCCACAATCTCTCTCTCACTCTTTTTATTATTGAAGAGTTTTAACAACGATAATTTAAAAAGGTTGAGACAAATTAGAAATATGTCTTATATTTAAGATCAAACCTACATTATTCCTGAATAGCTCTTATGTTTAGGACCAGAGGGACTATATATAAAGCAAGTTTAAAAGAATTAAACTTAAAGAAATATGGGAAAATGACAAAAAAAAAACCCCGAATGTCCAAAAGAATAAGTAAGGAACTCAAACTTCTAAAAGGACAAAGTAAGAAGCTCAAATTTCCAAATAAAAGAAAATTAACAATTGGAACATACATATTAACAAATGGAACATACATACTAATTAATAATTGTTTAGTTCCTTAATTGCCCTTTTGGGATTCTAAGTTTATTACTTGTCCTTTTGGAATATTGAGTTCCTTACTTGTCCTTTAAGACATTCAGAGGTATTTATTTATCACTTTCCTAAGAAATATTATGGAAATATTATGGGGTATGCACTCTTTGGTGGGATCCATGTAACCGACCCTACCTAGTTGAGATAAGACTGTATTGTTGTTGTATGCACTATTTGGTGGGAGGGTTGGGAAAGTCGTCAATGTAGGGAAAAAATTGAATTGGACTTTTTGAAAAGAAAAAAACTTGAAGAGAGGCGAAGTTAAAATATTTTATTTAATTTTTAGGGAAAATGCCATTTAAATACCTCCGAATATACAAAAGGACAATTCAGGAACTCAAACTTCCAAAAGGACCATGAAGGAACTAGGACCTAGTTGACATTTTAAAATTGTGTGAAAAGACAGAATTGCCCAAATCATAAAACAGAAATTACTAAGCACCCTATAGTAATTTCTGTTTTATGATTTGGGCAATTCTGTCTTTTCACACAATTTTAAAATGTCAACTAGGTCCTAGTTCCTTCATGGTCCTTTTGGAAGTTTGAGTTCCTGAATTGTCCTTTTGTATATTCGGAGGTATTTAAATGACATTTTTCCTAATTTTTATTGCCTTTTATCTTACATTTTATGTCTAAATGAATACTTACATACTTAATAGCGCACTGCATTGTTTGAACTCTACCCGATCCAAACACAACAATTAACTGATTTTCATCTAAGTACTTGTTCAATGACTTAGCTTACCTGAAACAATTTACAAATGTTTTCATTGCAAATGAATGATGATATTCTTGTTTTTCAAATTTGAAGCTTATTTAAAAAGTTTGTAAATTGTTTTACATGAGCCATGAGCCAAGTAAAATTAAAATAAGATGTGTTATTGTGTTTTTATGGATAATGTTTAAATAATGGGGAACTCCTCGATTATGTAAGCATTTTTCTTATACTTGTTAATTTTTATAATCCCACTTTTATTGTCATACTCATACTAAACAGCCCTCTAGCACATATTTAATTGACCTGTGATCACATAGGTCATAGGTCATATGTCATAGGTCATGAATTTCAACGTTGCTAATTTTCAATGTTAGGTACATCGTTAGCTCCATTCAAATCTTTCACATCACTCGTTACTTGCTCTTTAATTTGAGAACCTTATGAATGCTGTAAAATCGTAGCAACACATTCACAAGATTCTGAAAACGTCAACTCGGAGACGTTCAAAATGCTTACGATGCAGGAGCCATCACCGGGTTCGGATTGCCTCAGAAGCCATCCCTCAGAATCCCTCCTAATCTCTTTATATATATATATATATATATATATATATATATATATATATATATGCCCATTACATTGATCCAAGGGTTCATATTACATAATTATACCTTTAAAAATAAAAAAAATTATTATAATATAAAATAAATTAAGAAAATTTAATTTTTTGATTTTCAAAACTTTTTAGCATAAAAAATTTCAACTACCTAGACCTATTTCATTTCAACAGAAGGATCTATAAGAGATACAGACTTATCCAGTTAACTGTAAAATATTTTACAGTTAATTGGATAAGTCTGTATCTCTTATAGATCCTTCTGTTGAAATGAAATAGGTCCAGGTAGTTGAAATTAATAGGTCTAAATAGTTGAAATTTTTTATGTTAAAGATTATTTTGTATTATAATATAGTTTTTCTATTTTTAATGGGACAAGTGGCAAATTATGAGCTCTTAAATGAATCTCAATAGATCAAAATATCAGTCCCCAAGTCGCTTCTGAGGGATTCTGAGGGGGTGGGATTTTGAGAGAATCCCAACCAGCCATCACCAGTCTTCTGATGAGACAACCTTATTTTCTTCCAATTTTATTGGCTAACTTTCTAACAATAACTTGGACTTTTTTCCAGTTTAATCTGCCATACAGCCTTCACTAGTCTCAATAGAATTAGCATCTCAGTGCCTCTTTTTTTTTCCTCAGTGTCTGTCTTTTGTGCTCTCATTTATCATTTCAAGTGAAAGTTGAAAGCATAAGTCCTCTGAGAGTTCACGTTCATGGTTTTGAACTCCCTTGAGACATCACTAGTTTTTTTTTATTTTTTTTGCTTAGAGCCTTCGGTGTCCGGTCCCCCTTTGGGGAATCGACTGATCCGAAGTCTCCGCCAAGATTCCCCATTTTGGGGTGACGACTTCCCAAGGTTTCAAACCCATGACCTGGTGGGTACGCGGTACCTTACCTTCCCCTTTCTTAGTAGCTAGTCTACACCCCTTGGGCATCACTAGTTTTTTTTATTGTTTGTCTTTGGTTGTATGAGTCTTTCCCTCATAGTGCACTACTCCGAATCCAATTAGAGTATCATCATTACTTTTATGGGTCAGAATCCAAACTATCAGAATCCCTCCATACCCCTCTTTAGGGTCTCATTTTGACCATTGAGAGTCATCTAAGAGCTTATAATTTGTCACTTGTATCATTAAAAATAAAAAAATTGTATTATAATATAAAATAATTTTTAGCATAAAAAATTTCAATTATCTAGACTTATTTCATTTCCATAGAAGGATTTGTAAGAGATACATACTTGTCCAGTTAGCTGTAAAATAATTTTACAATTAATTAGATTATAGATCCTTCTATTGAAATGAAATAAGTCTGTATCTCTTATAGAAGTTCTATTGATATAAAATAGGTCTAGATTGTTGAAATTTTTATGCTAAAAAATCTTCAAAAATAAAAAAATTAAAAGTTCTTCATTTATTTTATATTATAATACAATTTTTTTATTTTTAATAGTATAAATAGCAAATTATGAGCTCTTAAATGAATATTAAGGGCCAAAATGAGATTCCAAAGAGAGACATGGAGGGACTCTGACAGTTGAGATTCTGATGCCCAACCCTACTTTTATGGCTTCCTTTCTTTCTCTTTATTATTGATTGGGCGTGCCTTAGTTTCAATGTATGTTTTACTTCTAGGTATTCTTATAAATATTTAATTGACAGCTTTTACAATGATTAATTTAATTTTTTAAGAAATTTCATAAATAAGATTATCATTATTTTAAATCTTGTATCTATCAAAATAAAATTATTATTAAAATATTAAAAAACTAAATGAAACTAAACCCTAAAACAATTAAGGAGGTCAAAATGACTATTTAACTATAACATATATTATATATATAAGTATATTATACATTAGCTTATAAGAAAATTACTTAACCAAAGCATATAAGTAAATTAAATTAATTTTGAAATAAAATTATAAATATAAATACTTTTAAGTGATTTGTTACACAGAGATTGAAGAAAGGCAATACTGCTACTGTTCACGATATGCGGAGAAGATCATGAAAGTAACAAAGATCAGATCGCTTAAAGCATCAAACTGGGACTTATGTACATATTGTTCTTGTTAGCAGGGAAGCCTTGAGAACAGCAGAGAGATGAGTTACGTGCCTGCATGTAGCTTTGAAAAGCTCCACATTTTTTCATCAAGCTTCGACTTGCCTTACTATTATTAGTATCTCTAAAATAATTTAACTTAATCTTATACTCCCTCCGGTCCTAAATATAAGACCTAATTGACTTTTTCTTGGAGATGTTAAGGTTACAAAATATGTTATTAAATTATGACATATTTGATATATTTTTAGATTAGTCATTAGCTTATAGGTTAAATAAACTAGTTTAAGGGAGAAAATTAGGTAAATCAATTTATAATTGACTTATTTTGCTTTTTTAGGATTTTCCAAAAAATGTCAACTAAGTCTTATATTTAGGACGGGAGGGAGTATTTATGACATGCAAGTATTATTACTTCCTCTCCAAAACCTTGTATAGCACTAATAAAAATGCAATTTGATTCAAAATCTTGAGCTCATTGTGCAACCAAGTGTATTACTGGAACTAGTATTATGAAACTGCCATTACCTTGTGCCAAAAATGGTTACTATAGAACAATAAAATTATGAAGAACACGTGTCCATACAAAAACACAATAGGGAGAAAAAGTTGGCATTTATATTTTTGCCTTTGTTCATACTTGCCTTGTGCAATATCGTGCATAATTATTCATGGTTATGATTGAACTTGAAAACCGCAAGATATGTAACTGCAGTAGTCATTAGTCTTCTAGAAGGACACCATTGTTATCTTATTTCTGCCAACTTGATTACTTGTTCCTTGAATTGGAACAATGACTTGGACTTTTTGAGTCTACTCTGACACTGACTCACTACCAGATACAATATGTGTCATTTTTGAGACAAGTAAAGGCTGAACAGATTGGTTATAAATCCCCAGACCACCTCTAGTTTCTCCATTGCTTCAGCATTCATTTGTGAGTTTTATGCACAGCATGATCCATAGTCCAATGAAAATCCCGTTACTTCTATGGCTTTCCTTCCTTCTCTATTATCTTTGGGCATGCTTTTGTCTCATGGTTCCTTTGGTTTCTGGGCATTCTGTCCCTTGTCTTGAGGACCAGAAACTTTTGCTTCTTCAATTGAAGAAAGACCTCAAATTCAACTCTATAGATTCCAACAAACTTGTGTTTTGGAATGATAACACTCCATGCAGTGAGTGGAATGGCGTTACTTGGGATGAGGAGGGACATGTTGCTAGTCTTGACCTCAGTGAGGAATCAATATATGGTGCACTTGATGATTCTAGTACTCTTTTCAGTCTCCAATATCTCAGGCACCTGAATTTGGCCTTCAATAACTTCAACACTATGATTCCATCCAGAATCAAAGAATTGAAGAGCTTGATTTCTTTGAATTTGTCAAGTGCCGGTTTTTCAGGGCAGATACCGATGGAGATTACTCAGCTCACAAGGTTAGCCATTCTTGATTTGTCTACTTATTCATTAGGACCATCACCTTTGACACTTGAGAATCCAAATCTGGTGAAGCTTGTTCAAAACCTTAGTAAAGTTAGAGAACTTTATCTAGATGGCATTGACACTTCACTTAAAGGAAATGAATGGGGTCCCGCTTTGTCTTCTTGTCTGCCCCATTTACAAGTACTAAGCATGTCAACTTGCAACCTATCAGGGCCCATCCATTCTTCCCTAGAAAGTCTTCAAAATCTCTCCATAATTCGCTTGGATGGCAACCTTTTGTCAACTGTAGTGCCAGATTTCTTTGCTAAATACTCAAATCTCAGTCGACTGGATCTCAGTAATTGCTATTTGAGTGGCACGTTTCCAAATGAGATCTTACAAATACAATCACTCACTTATCTTGATCTATCATTTAATGAAGGTCTTCAAGGTTCTTTGCCAAACTTTCCACATAACACATCTCTCCAGACATTGCTTATAAGATATGCAAATTTCTCAGGAGCATTGCCAAAATCAATGTCAAACCTTACTAAGCTTGCCATCCTGGACTTGTCATATAACTTCTTCATAGGTCCCATTCCAAAATTTGACAAGGCCAGGAACCTAACCTTTATAGGCCTATCTAACAATAAGCTAAGTGGTGGAATATCATCTGCACACTTCAACGGCCTTGTAAAGCTAGACACCATTGATTTACGCAACAATTCCCTCAATGGGAGCATTCCCATGTCTCTATTTTCACTCCCATCACTACAGTACATAGGCCTTTCCATCAACTATTTCCAAGGTCAGTTGGGAGCAACCTCAAATGTATCTTCCTCCTCCATGTTGAAGTATCTTGATTTGGGCCATAACGATTTGGAAGGGCCTATTCCTCAATTTATATCTAATCTCAGTGGGCTTCTTAAGCTTAGGTTGTCTTCAAACAAGTTCAATGGAACAATACGACTGGATTTGTTTCAGAGACTTCAAAATCTTACTTTACTATATCTTTCAAATAATAACTTGTCAGTTGGTACAAATGTTGATGATGCTAACCATTTGCTCATTCCTAAGGTGACTGATCTGGGGTTGGGATCCTGCAAATTGAGACAATTCCCAGGTTTCTTGAGAAGTATGTACAATTTACAATATCTAAACCTCTCAGACAATGAAATCAAAGGGAAAATACCCAACTGGATTTGGGAGTTTAAGGATCTAAAGCAATTAAATCTTTCTCACAATTTTCTTCAGGAGAGAGAAAGGATTCCATATAATTTCACCTCTTTCTTTAATTTGAGAAGGCTTGACTTACATGATAACCACTTCCAAGGAAAACTTCCAACATTTCCTCAACATGCCAATTATTTGGATATTTCATACAATAAATTTAGCTCTGTCATTCCCCATGACATTGGCAACTTTCAATCTAGCCTAATTTTTCTTTCTTTGTCACACAATGCTCTTCATGGAAAAATCCCTATTTCCATTTGCAATTCTCCAAATCTTCATGTGCTTGATCTTTCATACAACAACTTAAGTGGGGGAATTCCACATTGTTTAGCAAAAAGTGAGACTCTTGGTGTATTGAATTTAAGGAAAAACAATCTAAGTGGCAATATTCCTGATGTTTTCCACACTCCATGTTCTTTGAAGACTCTGGACCTTAGTAGTAATAATCTACAAGGGCCATTTCCAAAGTCTCTGTCCCATTGCACCACGTTAGAGGTGTTAGACATTGGAAATAACAAGATAGATGATGGGTTTCCATGCTTGTTGAAGAAAATATCCACACTCAAGGTCATGGTTTTGAAAAGAAATAGTTTTTATGGACCTATTGGGTGTCCAAATATGAAGATAAATATTTGGAAGATGCTTCAAATTCTTGATATATCTCTCAACAATTTCAATGGAACACTACCAAGAGAACTGTTTCTGACTTGGAAGGCAATGATTCTTGATAAAGATCAAACATCATCAAAGGCAGATCATATAGAGTTTAATCTGAATAATTTTGGCTTTAACAATTATCAGGACCGAGTTATAGTAACCATGAAAGGTCAGGAAATGATCTTAACCAAAATTCTAATTATCTTCACATCCATAGACTTCTCTTCCAATCAATTTGAAG
Organism: Mimosa pudica; assembly: GCA_029929735.1. Lineage (NCBI taxonomy): Eukaryota > Viridiplantae > Streptophyta > Magnoliopsida > Fabales > Fabaceae > Mimosa > Mimosa pudica. The sequence goes on from JAKELP010000045.1 coordinate 2,126,705, forward strand.
GGTCAATACCAGAAGAGATGATGCATTTTACTGCACTCCGCGGGCTCAATCTCTCAAATAATAAGCTCTCAGGCCACATTCCATCATCTATTGGGAAACTGAAACAGCTTGAATCCTTGGACATGTCAAAAAATGGTTTGATAGGAGAGATTCCAGAAGAGCTTGCAAGTTTGTCTTTCCTTTCATTTGTGAACGTTTCCTATAATCATTTGAAGGGAATGATTCCTACAGGCACACAAATTCAATCATTTGAGGCATCCTCTTTTCAAGGCAATGATGGTCTTTATGGTCCTCCTTTGACCAAAATTCCAGTCAATGGCCTAAAGCCACAACCATCACCATCTGGAAATAAACAAACAAATGATTTTGGCTTTATTAGTGGTTTGGAATTTGGCGTGATGTTCGGCTTAGGAATTGTTATTGCGCCTCTTTTCTTCTGGAAGCAATGGAGGATAAGGCACTGGAAATGTGTGGACTTCATTCTTTGTAGCATGTTTCCTCAAGTTTATGTTGATTATCAAAGACATGAAGGACAATGGCTTCAAGTTCTGCGTTGGAGCCATTGAGGAATACCCTTTATATAACATACTACACCATGCATACTTTCTACCAATGAGGTAAACCTTTAGTTTTGTTCAAAATGTCAGCCAATCTTGGATGTCATATATATATATATATATATATATTATGTTTTGAATTTAGTGCAAAAAGAAATTGTATATGTTTTGAGTAACATACTTCATCTACTGTGGAATAAAACATTTTTTCATTACAGGAATAAAATATGATTTGTATTGTAAACATCTCTCTTGTTTTACAATTGGGGGAATTACTATTAGATCCCAAAAATTTAGATATTGACCATGAAGTCCGAATGACTAGTGAGATATTGCGGGTTTTTAGATCACAACTTGTCAATATATTACATGTACTTAAATTGTCATTCAAATTTTCTGTCAATCATGTCACTTTAATTAATTAAAATTCTGTAGAATATTCCTACTTTAAGATTTCGTTTGCATCTACCCACTCATTAATGATATTGATTTTTATGTTCTATATTTTATTCATTCACACAAATCTATAGCTACTACTCCCTCTGGTGTGTAATATAAGAGTCCAGCGGCCAAACCACCCTAATTAAGAAAACATGTGAAAGTTAGAGTTGAGTGTCTAGAGTTCATGTTTTTTTCTAATATTATTCATATTTATTATGATACGTTGCAGAGTGTCTTTGCAAATATCGTCCACTTCTTAAGGACTTCTCTCTTCACTTCTTATTGCGTATTTTATTTGTTGTACTGGCTAATTAATTCATGGTCTAAGTAGAAGATTTAGTAAAGGTAATTAAATTAAGTTTTGATCTTTAATTTTTTCCTGATCTGGGACGTGGTGGAAATAGTTGGGAAGAAGCTTTTGGGTATCTAAGGCATATATATCCTGCAGATTAATTCTAGGATCTTGGCAATACTTTTTTCTTGATTACTGATTGGATGGCAAGTTGACATTTTCGTGTTGTTCAGGTTTATGCTGGACTATATTATCCCGACTCCAAGAATACAAAGGAATTTCTTACTGCAGAGGTGAAGCTACATTACTATTCAATGTTTAAAGGACTAGGGCCGTTTGGTTGCCATAGCAAAGTGTGTGGGAAAGTGAAAGTGGAGAAAGTGGGAGGATTTTTTTGTAATTTACGTATATCCCGGGCACACAAGTTTTCTCTCTCTATCTCACACTTTTTCTGGCACCACAAACTTTACTTTCTCATCATTACCTAATTCATCTCTACTTGTCATCTTCACTCTTTCACCTTCCATTTCCTCACTTTCTATCCGACAACCAAACGGACCCCTAGCCCCTAGGTGTTATCATATTTATCCATTACAAAAGGAACTAAATTTTGTAATACGAAATTATTGCTTACAGAAAGAGTTGAGAAAATCTTATGAGAACTATATATTTTACCTAACTTATTGTTATTCGCATACACGTGCTCTTTACAAGTTTAGCTTACTGCTTGACTCTTGCTGCTAGCTCCACCAAGTATGGTATGTTTTTTTTTGAACATTAGTATGTTCTAATCTTGGAATACACTATGAAGTTATAGATATATTTATCGAATCGAAAATGTACTTGATCTCTTCATAACATTATTTATTTATGGAGAATGTTGTTATAGTCTTAAATTTGTAGATATTATTTTATTTGTTTGTTAGATAAATTAAAATCCATATATGCATTTAAATTTAGAAATGGAGATTTATGTAGGAAGTTTATGAATTTTTTATTAAAAGGGCGAAGGAGCAAAAATAGCCACCGTAATTTTCAAAATGGACAACTTTGGCACCCGTAATTTCGATGGTGCAAAACCGGACATTATAAACCAAAATGGGACAAATCTAGCACTCTTAAACATAGGTGTTAGGTTTGACTGTTAGTTGACTGGGAATGATGATATGTCATAATGACGTGGCACCATGAGACATTATGTGTCACCCCCATGCTTATATGTATATGACATGGCAAAAATGATGAAAATGACATTGCCCCTTCGCCCTACTTATAATCTGATTGTATATTAAATTAATAAAATGAAAAATAAGAAAAATCTCAACCCCTCTTCATCTTTCTTGCTTCAGCGCACCCCCCCTCTGCAGCTTCTCAGTTCCCATAATCATCCTTCCTCTCTCATATTCCATCCCATAATCTCTGTACTTCTAAAAATTTTATTCATCACTCTCATCAAAGCCTCCTGCAGCAACTAAATGGAAGAAGATGAAATTTGGGCAGAAAAAAGAAGATGGACTGGTGATGAAGACTGAGGGAAGCAAAACGTGAGTTTCAATACTGAAAATCGGAGAAGAAGCTCTCCAGCTCAGCTTACAAATTTGGTTATAACCGAATATGTTTTTTCCCTTTCATTTTTAGATTCGTTTCCTTTTTTTTCAGTTTCTATCTCTCACGCTTTTCTTCTTCAGTTTCTTTTTTACCCGCTCCTGTGGTCTGCCGCCGTCAAAGACTCCTAGAAGTCCGACGACCTAGAAGCCCATCACCATCGAAGCCTCTGACTCAGAGAAGAAGACAGTCTCTGAATTGATTTGAGAATTTAGTTTAGTTTTTTTTATTAGTTAAATATCCAGTTAGATTATAAGTATGACTGGATATACATATCAGATTATACATATCAGATTAATTTTTTTCATTTTTGCCATGTCATATACATATCAGCATGAGGGTGACACATAATACCTCATTGTGCCACGTCATTATGCCATATCATCATTCCCAGTCAACTAACGGTCAAACTTAACACCTATGTTTAAGAGTGCTAGATTTGTCTCATTTTGGTTTATAATGTCCGGTTTTGCACCATCGAAATTACGGGTGCCAAAGTTGTCCATTTTGAAAATTACGGTGGTTATTTTTGCCTCTTCGCCCTTATTAAAAAAATGGCCTATCTTGGTGCTTTATGGCAAAAGCGTCGGGATTAATCCCCATTCAATACCTAAGCGCCGGGGTAGGTTGCAATATTTAAAACAAAGGCCCTCGTCCCTGCGGATACTTGCATTCATAGGCATCGGGATATCCAACACTTCAGCAAATGGCCTAGATATGCCCAAAACTAGCGCCCATATTGGTTCAAAATAGGGTAATGATACGCTTTAATAACGTAGACATTGTAGCTTGACTTGGTAGCTTTATACTCCTTAGTCCTTAGCTTCCTCTGTATAAATAATAATGTATTTTAGGATGTTTCTTAGCGTTATTGATCCTTCATATATATTATTGAATTGATGAGAAAGCTTTTCTTCAAGTCAATTTGAGCTCAAAATTAAACCATAGTTTCATAAGTTGTACCAAATAAATAATTACATTATTAAAACAATGTGTGGTTGAATAGCAGTTGAAACTTAATGAAGTTCATATGACAACATAGCTAGTCATAAGCAGATCTATATGCGCTTTATGATTTCTAGTTATATTGTTCTTATGAATTATGATCGTGAAGTTAAGATGAAGCATTAATCTAGCTAGAGTGGTATATCAAAATAAGGGCAGCTTGATGAAAGAGGGAGAGACGGATCATGAAGATCATATAATATAAATTTCAAATTTGTGTCATACGGCCAGTTGATTTTAGTACAGTTGATATGTTTAATTTGATTCTTCTGGTGGGATGTATAAATCATATTTTTCCAAGAACTAATCTGTTTTAATTAAGCTATTAAATTGGTGTTATGTTATCAAATATCTGATATGTTATTGAATGATGAACTTGATCTTATACTTTCTTCAACATGTAGTTTTCTGAAATGAACTCTGCATGCATTCAGTCAAACTGTACCCAGGAATTCTACTTTTTAATTTATTCAGGACATTCAACTTTCAATTAATCTTCCTTTTCTCTTGATCATGCATGTCTGCCTAAATTTATATATTTTAATTATGTTTGTTCTATGAGACCTCTAATTAACCTCTAATCATATTTCGTTTCAATTGATAATAATGGAACTAGCCACGTCAACAATATAGCCTATATATTATTGGGCTTCATTGAAATAAAAGGAGATATGGAGCCCCTCTTTAAGATTTAAAAAGTTTCAATTAATATATTTTAGGGAAAATTAAATATAAGTCCCTGGTAAGGGACATAATACTGGAAAAGTCCCAAAAATTGAAAAAATTAAAGTAGAGTCCCTAAGGACCTCACTTTAATTATTTATGAATGTGTGAGCCCCACATTTAATAATAAAAAAAATCCACATTTAATTAAAGTAGAGGAGAGAGAAAAGGTGGGTGGATTTTTTTATTATTAAATGTGGGGTCCACACATTCATAAATAATTAAAGTGAGGTCCCAAGGGACGCTACTTTAATTTTTTCAATTTTTGAGACTTTTCCAGTATTATGTCCCTTACCAGGGACTTGTATTTAATTTTCCCTATATTTTATATGTCAATTGAACTATGAAACATCAACAAAATATTGAAAATATCAATATATGATTTATTAGCATAAACTATATAAATTCATAAAGATATTATGGACCTAAAAATCTTATGATCACTCGTATTGAGTTGGATTTCTTTTTCTCTTTTTTGACTTGTGCTTTGGGTTTTAATTTCATCCATAGAATTGTCATGAGAAGTAACTGAAAATATTTGATCCACTTTTTTTAGCCTTCCAGTTTTCCACTTTTATTTCTCTCCTCATTCTTATTATAGAGAAATTTGGGGGGAAAATAATATTGGATTCCAGAAGTATTATAAATAATAATAATGTTTAAAGTTCATTCTTACAAAGAAGTTGGTAATTATTTTGTACAAGGACGTTTGATAGTCCTCAAATTGCACTCGTGATGCAGCGGAGTGTATTACTGGCAGCTAGTCTAAAATTGCCATCATCAGTTGATCAATAAAAAAAAATTGCCATCATCACAATTATTTTTTTCCCAAAAACATTACTGTTAAAGGCTCACAAGACATGGATGGGAAGATATGAGACATTTATACTCCCTCCCCTCATTATAAAGACCTTTTTTTTGGAAAAGTAAGTTGCAAAAGTAATCAATTTAAATTGTCTACAATCATATTTTATCTTAGAATTAGTTTATGAACTAATCTATATTTGGAAAAAATATAACTGTAGACAATTTAAATTGATTAGTTCATAAGAATCAATTTAATCATAACCCAGAAGGGGAGAGAGTGTCACAGATTGCTGTTTGGGTTCGCATTTCCCGACTACCGCTTGATTATTACTCCCTCCGGTCCCTAATGTAAGAGCTAGCCGTCAAAAAAACGCTTCTTAAGAAAACATGTGAATGTTAGTTGGGTGTCTGGAGTTAATGCTTCTTTTCCAAAATTGCCCATATTTATTATGGTACTTTTAAGAGAGAGAAATACATAAACATTAATAAATATGAAAGAGAGTTAGGGGTAAAGTAGGAAAAAATGCATTAAATGAGGAGAGAATATGGGGTGAGCTCTTACATTAGGGACCAAAACCATTCAAATTTTGGGCTCTTACATTAGGGACCGGAGGAAGTATAATAAAGGGATGCTATATGTGGTCGGAAATCAAATTGGTCAAGTGGTAAAAATTGACAACACTACCTTGAGAAGAACTAAAGGTAGATTTGCTCGTATTTATGTTATGCTTGATTTAACTAAGCCCTTGCTGCCGAGTATCATGATTAATGGAGTGGAAACGATGATTGAATATGAAGGCCTCTATTTGATTTGTTTTGGGTGTGGCAAGTACGAGCATGATAAGGATCATTGTATTGCTTCTAATATGATTATTGATCAAGATAGAAGTAATGGTAAGGAGCAATCTCATGATGTGTTGCCAGAGAAGGGGGAAGAAGAGAAGCAATATGGTGATTGGATGGTGGTTCAACGGAGTTGGAAGGGGAGGCTTGGCGGATGACGTGAAGGGAAGGTGAGTGGAATAATGGGAGAAGGTGCAAATTCAGTTCCACAATTTAAGGGATCCCGTTATGATATTTAAATGGGGTTGACCATGAAGATATTTCAAATAATGATGAGGAGGGCAATCATAATATTCCTGAAACAGTGGCAACAAATCATACGCACCTCAAGCCTAAAGTTTTTTTTGAAAAATCAATAAATAAGGAAGTGAATGTGCCGAAGGTTATGGGTCAAAAGAAAGAGAATAAAGTTGTTCCTAATCCCATGGATGATTACGTGGCTATTAAAAATAGGATTGCGAAATCTGAGACTAATGTTGTCAATGAGAAGGCTGTTATTGTGGGGCCGAAAATGAAGCAACAAATGGAATCAAAGGCTGAGAATACCCACGTTGTACAAGGAGGGGTGAAGGATACATCATTTGGGCCTTCGAAGTATGCTGATAATCCATTGGATTCGGGTTCGAAGAAGGGGCAAGGAGTTTTGGAAATTAGGGAGAATACTTTTTCTTTGGTGCAAGACAATATGATGGGCGTGGAAACTACGACTAAGTCGTTAGTTTGAAGAGTGCTAAAATCTCGAGCTGTTTGGTTCATTATTTTAAATAGTATTATTTAATAATGATGAATTATTTGTTTTGGAATTCACGAGGAGCGGGGGGGAACGCTTACTCCGCTTCTTACAGAACTTAGACGTCAGTACAGTTTGAGTCTAATAGCTATCTTAGAACCAAGACAGAAGGGTGATAAGGCAGAAAAAACGACACTACTAGAAAATAGGCCTTTCACGACCATAATTAACGACTAAAATGCCAATGTTGGTCGTTGATGAAAAACGCGGTGGCATAACATGTAAATAACTGTCCAGGCGGAGATCTTTCACGTCCACATTGGGTACATGTGGTCGTGGAAGGGTCCCCTTCCACGTCCACACATTTAAATGTGTGGACGTGGAAGGGGAGACCCCTTTCACGTCCACACTCATAGTGAGTGTGGACGTGGAAGGGTCCCCTTCCACGTCCACACATATATATGTGTGGACGTGGAAGGGGACCCTTCCACGTCCACACTCACTATGAGTGTGGACGTGAAAGGGGTCTCCCCTTCCACGTCCACACATTTAAATGTGTGGACGTGGAAGGGGACCCTTTCACGACCACATTCACCCAACTATGGACGTGAAAGGTGGGCAATATTTTTCCCACTGGCGCCAAAATCCTTTTTATTTCCCTCCAACACTTTACCCGATTCTCTGCGCCTCCCTTTCTCTCTTCTTCTCTCACATTGGCACTCACTTTCTCTCTGCTTCTCTCCTCCCTCTCTCCAACCACCGCCGCCGCCCTCGCCGCCGCCCTCTCTCCTCCCTCGCCTCGCCCTCGCCGCCGCCCTCGCCTCCTCCCTCTCGCCTCCCTCTCTATCGCCTCCTCCCCCTCCCCCTCCTCCTCCCTCCTCCCCCTCCCCCTCCCCCTCCTCCGCCCTCTCAGGTAAGTGGCCGAGAGTTTTACTCCCCTCCTCCCCCTCCCCCTCCTCCTCCCTCCTCTTCAAGATAATACTCGCTGATTTTTTTTTTTTTTTTTTACTTTTCGCAGGGCATTTTGGGGACAAATTAATTGGGTTTCTTTAAGTTTTTTCGCTACATCTTCAACATCAACTTCTGTTGCTGTTTCAGCGTCAACATCCTCCCAAGTTAAGGTGAGTTTTTTTTTTATTTTTCTCTCATTGTATTTTCTTTGTTTTTTTATTTTTTGTATTTGCTTTTTAATATAGTTTGTGCCCACTGTAAGACATTTTAAGCATTGAAATATTGTTTGACTGATTTTATAAGCTCAATGAAATTACTGATTTTATTTGGTTTTGGTAATAGATTGTTAATTGTTATTTTGATTATTGTGATTATATTTGGTTCATTTGCTGGCTTAAATATTGCTTCTATTGTTGAATATCAAATTCTAGCTTTTGGTTTTTGCATTTGTGGTAAATTCTGATTTGCACTTAATTTGGTACACTGTTTGGTTGACTATTCTGGACATTTAAGAGTGTTTTGGGCTGCTATATTTAGCAATAATTGCTGGAAAAAGCTTGTTTTCTTTGCTGGAAGGGGTAGTAAAAATTGCATGCAAATAGGCTCTAGTTTCTTGGAGAGGTTGTTTTTGGTTGTTGATTAGAACTGTTTTAGGTTGCCATAGATAGTCCTCTGATTGGTTCAATTGTCTTCTATTCTTTTTAATGAAGACAAGTGTATATACATATTATACGCATTACTCCAATGGATCGTGCTTGGATGGATGCTTTGCGAACTAGTGAAGAATATCAAAACGGGGTGGAAGAGTTTATTGAATTTGCCAAAAGAAATGTGGCGAGTAAGAATGGAAAGTACCCGTGCCCTTGTGTGAAGTGTGTGAATGTTGATCGCAAGAGCCTTGACTCTATAAGGAATGACCTTATTTGTGAGGGGATCAATCGCCGATATAGGAAGTGGATTTGGCATGGGGAATTGGGAACTACCGTGGAACATGTAAAAGCAGCAGAGGTGGATGATAATGATGATGATGAATATGTTTGCGATGTTGGCATGGACAACATGATAAATGATATCGCAGCGGAGTCGTTTGTTGTGTCAGACGAGTACGACAAAGTGCGTGGTGATGCTGAGACACCTTTGTTTCCAGGGTGTAAGAAGTATAGCCGTCTGACCTTCATTCTAACAATACTAGAAATAAAGACGTAAAGGTAAAAGCAATTTTTATATTCATTTTCATTTATATTGCTTTTAGTCATACCCGAACTACTATGATATTGCTGATATTATCTGTGATTTATCAGTGTCCAAGACAGCGGGGCGTTGTAGAGTGCGGATACTATGTCTGCAAATACATGCTGGATATTGTATATCAAGATCAAATTAAGCAAGGGAGGAAATTTCAAAAGGTATGCACGCTTCTAACATATATCTCCAAGAAAATAGTGATTTCTAATTGTAAGTGGTACTTTCCTTGTCTTTTTTAATATTGTTTAATTATGTTGCAGCTTTTGGAGGGACTTTATGGACTTAGTACTGACTCGTTTAAACAAGATGAGGATATTGACTTTGTACGAAACGCACTTGCAGAATTTTTAATCACTATGTGAGACAGAAATTGTATAGGTTTAGATTGTTGTAGATAAATTTTGAACTTATATTACTAGTAAGGCAAAGATATAAAACTTAGATTATGCCTTTTGTATTTTGTTGTCTAAGTAAGGTAATATTTATGAGATACGTTTTTGCAATTGCTCTGGTATTCTGTATTGTGCTGTAGTATGGTATTGACAGTGGTTTGTAAATGATCTGCAAGAATGCAGATGGCTATAAAATGCATTTACAAAATGAAAAAAAAAAAGCCTTTCACGTCCACAAATAAGGTAGGTGGACGTGATACCCTATCACGTCCACACTTAGGTAGTGTGGACGTGATAGGTATCACGTCCACCTACCACGTCCACACTTGGATAAGTGTGGACGTGGTAGCCTCTTCCTAAGAGGCTACCACGTCCACACTTATCCAAGTGTGGACGTGGTAGCCTCTTTGGAGGCACCAAATTTGGTGCCTCCTAAGAGGCTACCACGTCCATTTTTATCCAAGTGTGGACGTGATAGGTCCTATCTATCACGACCACAAACATGTGGTCGTGAAAAACACACTTTTTTACGACGCGGGCTTCCACGACCACTTATTTGTGGTCGTGAAAAGCCCAAAATTGTGGTCGTGAAAGACCTTATTTCCAGTAGTGCGAGAAGAAGGCTTGACTTTGACGAGGTAACTATCATTGAGTCATCGGGTTTTAGTGGAGGTATTTGGGTTTTTTGGGAGAAGGAGACTGAGTTCGAAGTTGTGGAGAAGCATGAGCAAGTGTTACATGGAATAATAAAAAGAGGGACTAGCAATGAGTGTGGTCTTTCTATTATTTATGGGAGTCCACGGGTACAAAGAAGACGTGAATTGTGGAGACAGTTGGAGAGGGTTGATAATTTAGGTGTAGCTAGGTGGTGCTTCTGTGGAGATTTCAATGCTACACTAAATTATGATGACCAGGTATCTAATGCAAGGAATGTTGCTCCTCCGAATAAATGGTTCAGAGAATGGGTGTCTGATTCTTGTTTGAAAGAGATACAAGCGGCAGGTCCAAAATTCACTTGGTCAAGGAAAGGATGTTATAGTAAATTGACTGGGTGTTGATGAATGAGGAATGCTTGTTGAAGTTTCCAGAGGCAAGTGCTATTCATTTACCTAAATTTAAATCTGATCACTACCCTATTTTGTTGAGAATGGAAGGGGAAATGGTAAAAATTGTTAGAATCTTAAGTTTTGATGAAGACTAAAATATGAAAGAATAGGCCAAGTACTTAGAAAGCAATAGGTTAACATAGGTTCCCAAGTAAGAATGCAACCGGATGTGGATTTACTTCCGGATAGACTAGGACTCGCGCACGCGGATGAATGATTTATCCCCCAGCGGCAGCGAGTAACTCACTAGGGAATTAACTTAATCCATGAACATTAGGTACACAAAACCTTAAGACTAAGCTATGATTTAACCGGAAGAGAAATTGCTTCATGTTAGATTTAGACTGGCGCAGGCTGATAGAATAGAATAACCCCAAGCGTCAGTGAAAAAGCCACGTCAAGTAAAATTGCTTCCTGATAGATTTAGACTGGCACAGACTAATAGAGGTGATATAACCCTAAGCGTCAGTGAATCAGCCACGTCAAGTGAAATTGCTTCCTGTTGGATTTAGACTGGCACAGGCTGATAAAAGAGATATAACCCTAAGCGTCAGTGAGTTCACCACGTCAAGTAAAAGTGCTTCCGATAGCTTAGTGACTAGCGCTGACTATTGGAATGAAATACACTGAGCGAGAGTAAGTGATGGTGAGCTAGATCCTTCATCAAGTGAAGTTACTTCCGGATGTAGAAGTGCTTCCGGATACACCTTAGACTTAGGGAACACCCACTGCATGTGACTATGTGAATATATTGCTATACTAACGTTCAAGTGCAGCACATTAAGTAAGGATTGCTTCCGGATGAGAAGTTGCTTCCGCAAGCAATCAGAATGTCAGAACGTTCAGAGATGCAGTGTCAGAATGCTTATGTCAGAGCAGAGGTGTCAGGACTATTTTCCAGAGATAAAGCAAGTCAACCCTGCTATACATTGATGAAGCATTTAATGGGCAAACGGTAACAAGGGAAAAACGGACATATTCAAACGGCTAGCCCACCTACCAAGAGTTCAAAATGTTTGAAGACTATATAAGGGAGCTCAACTTCATTTATGAAGCAATGAATTATCTTTGAATATTCTTGAGAGAAGTTAGAGCGAGAAAACTAAGAACATCTTCAAGCATTCAAAGCTGCCCAGAAAAGCGAAGAGCATTTAACATATCGAGTGATTCTTTTCACCTACTTATTCTGTACTCTTTGTTGTTAAATCTCTTCTTGTTATAAGAGCATTGATTGTACTTAAGTGTGTAACACTATCTGTTCTTTGAGAGAACTTAGTCAAAAATCCGTTAAGTGTAAAGGTTAACCCCTTGCTTGGTGTGAGGGGGAGTTTGTTAGAAAGGTTACAAGTGAGCCTGTGTAAAACTTGTTGTAAGGTTGCAAGTGATCCCGTGCAAAACTTGCTGTTGTAAGGTTTCAGGTGAACCCGATTTAAAACCTGAGATATAGTGGAACTCGGCCTGGGAGGTTGAGGACTGGACGTAGGTCAGGTAGACCGAACCAGTATAACTCTTGTGTTGTTTTTATTTGAGCATTTATTTTGAAGCACAATTCACCCCCCCTCTTGTGCATCCATTACTTTCAAAAATAAGGAGGAAGGAGTTTAAATTTTTTGCCCCTTGGGTAACCCATGATGACTTTAATGAAGTTGTCAAAAGATCTTGGGTTGAGTCAAGAAATTGGCATGAGAATGTTATGTCGTTTGTGGGGAATGTTCAGGAATGGAATAACGAGGTCTTTGGGAATGTTAATCAGCGCAAGAGAAGTTTGTTAAGGAAACTTGATTCGATTAATAGAAAGTTGGGGAGATTACAGTTTGATAGTAGTCTGGAGGGGGAGAGGGAAAATGGGGCCAGTTGGAAGAGGTTTTAGCTCAGGAGGAGATTATTTGGCTTCAGAGATCTAGATGTAACTGGTATAATGAAGGAGACAAAAATACGAGATATTTTCATTCTATGGCTAATAGTAGAAAGAAAAAAAATTGTATAGATGCATTGAAAGGAGATGATGGAGAGTGAGAGTATGACCCAATGAAGATAAGGCAGATTGTGACAAGTTTTTTCACTTCATTATATATGGATGACAATGATGTGATGCCAAACGTGAATTTCGGTTACCGATTTCCTGAGTTATCAGAGGCAGATATTCAATCTATTGGAAGGAGGATAAAGTTGGAGGAGGTGAAGAGAGCCCTTTTTGCTATGGGGCCAATGAAGCCTCCAGGCCCGGATGGATTAAACCCCTTATTCTTCCAAAGCCAGAGGGAAACTTTAGGTATGTCTCTTTTATCTAAAGTTAATCTTATGTTTGAGAATAAGGAGGAGATTAGTAGTGTCAATGAAACTAATATTGTCTTGATTCCTAAGACTGATTACCCTGAGACTATACGGGATTTTAGACCAATTAGTTTGTGTAATGTTGTTTACAAGACTCTGACAAAGGTGATTGCTACCCGTTTAAGGAGAGTTATGCCAAAAATAATATTCCCCAATCAATGTAGTTTTGTCCCAGGGAGGTAAGGGATAGACAACATAATTGTTGCCCAGGAGGTTATTCATTCCATGAGGAATAGAAAAGGGAAGAAGGGTTTTATGGCCATAAAGATTAACTTAGAAAAAACATATGATCGTGTGAGATGGAATTTTGTGTTGAAGTGTCTAGATGAATTAAAGATTCCTTCTAATGTGATTAGAATTATCGAATGGTGTCTCAGCACGGCTAAGTTACAGGTTATGTGGGATGGTGGAAAGGGCGAAACTTTTTCTCCGCCAAGAGGGTTAAGGCAAGGAGATCCTTTATCTCCTTATCTCTTTGTCTTAATTATGGAAAAGTTTGCTCATTTGATTCAGACTGAGTGGAAGAGGACAATTGGAAACCTTTTAGACTAAAGAAGAGTGAGACATGTATCTCTCACTTATTCTTTGCTGATGTTTTGATGTTGTTTGCTGAAGCAGATATGGACCAGAAGGCTATTATTAAGGCCTGTTTAGATGATTTTTGTGCAGCTTCAGGGGAGAAAGTCAATAACATGAAATCCAGGATCTTTTTCTCCAAGAATGTTAATCACACCAGAGTTAATGAAATTAGTAATTTCATGGGGTTTAGCCCATGTGTAGATTTGGGGAGATACTTGGGTGTTCCGTTGATTCATCAGAAAGTTACGAGGCGATCTCAAGAGTATGTTTTGGGGAAAATGAATAAGAAGTTGTCATCATGGAAGGCAAATACCTTGTCTAGTGCAACTCGTCACACGTTGGTTCATTCGATGGTGTCTGTTATACCTTCATATGATATGCAAACTGTAACATACGGTTACTAATTTCCTGATTAATTCAATAATACCTTTACTAACTATGATAGAAAAATGATTTCCATAATATCAATAAATCTATCATAGTTAGAAAAAGAATTTCCTAATAATAATCATTATCCATGATAGAAAAGAATTTCCTAATACAACATGAACACTATCATGGATAATTAAAAGCTAACCATGTTAGAAAGGATTTGTCTAACATGGTTAATAAACACAACTAATTGATATTAAACAATAAATAAATATATATACATGCGGAAGCGAATGCAGACCTATAAATTTGACAATATACATATCTAAAGAATCAATACAACCTCCACTACCTAATTCCCTTTCTTGATGCTTGCGCCTATGCATGAATACCTGCAAAAATGTCAGTAATCGTGGGATGAGACAATTTGTCCCAGTAATCACCGCTTAACTCACTATAACAGTGAGATGTGCGGTAGTGAGGGCGTCTAAAGGGTACCATAGTTTAAAAATCAATAATACATATATATTTCAAATCTTCTCCCAAACATCATTCAATCTCTGTCACTTCCCAACAAATATCTCATCATCTCTATCTCCAATTCATGAATTCTGCTGCTCCAACTCTCACACTCACCTATAGATGCATCGTGCCATCAAGGGACATTTATCTCCAGAATCCAATCTTCACTATATGATTTGACAATGTGCCTCTCTCTACAAGGAGGAGACAAATTTCCCTCTCTGGCAATCTCCAGAGAGGGAACCCCAATTCTGTTTCCATTGCAGAACGAGAACGGTTGGACTCTCCACTGTCAAACAACCGTAGGTCACTTTCTCTCAATAAGTCGACCTATGATCTCCGGTCTAATCAATCCGAAAAGGATCATTAGTACAAATAACTGTCGATTGGCCAATCGACAATTATCATCGCGCGATGGTACATAAATATATCAGTGTCATGCAAACCTCACCATATCCCTATGAATATCCCATCCACAATAATCAACATCATACACTCTCACATCACCTTTCAATCCATCATCCACAATATTACATGTTTTCCCTAATAATTCTCCCCACAATCTCTGTAACATACTGTTACTAGATCTCCCTTTTAATTAAATTATCTCTTTACTAACTATGATAGAAAAAGAATTTCCATAATAACAATATCCTATCATAGTTAGAAAAAGAATTTACCAATGGTTAAATACTATCCATGATAGAAAAGAATTTCCTAATACAACCTGAACACTATCATGGATAATAAATAGCTAACCATGTTAGAAAAGGTTCGCCTAACATGGTTAGAAAAAGAAGTGAACTAATATAATCATATTAATTATCTAACTATGATAGAAAAGACTTTTCCTATTATTACAAACCTATCATAGTTAGAAAAATACTCTGCTTATATTACAATCCATAATAACAATCCTAAATCTATTGATCGATTTTTTTAAAAATATATGCGGAAGCGAATGCAGACCTATACAAATTGGCAATATACAATTCCAAATAAACTATATAACTTCGACTACCTAATTCCCTTCCCTGATGCTCGCGTCTGTGCATGAATACCTGCAAAAATGTCAGTAATCGTGGGATGAGACAATTTGTCCCAATAATCACCGCTTAACTCACTATAACAGTGAGATGTGCGGTAGCAAGGGCGTCTAAAGGGTACCACATTTAAAATTTAGTAATATATACATATATCTGTCAAGTCTCCTTCCATTCATCACTCAAATCCCTCTGTCACATCCAAGTCAACTCAAATTCATCATCTCTACTTTCCACATATCACTCAAATCCCTCAGTCAATTCCACATTAACTAAATATCATTTCCCAGTCTCCAATCTAATGATACTACCATAACTCTCACACTCACCTATAAATGCATTGTGCCATCACGGGGCATTCAAGCATCTAAGCTTCACTATATGATTTGACACTGTGCCCCTCTCTCTAATGAGGGGACAATTTCCCTCTCTGGCAATCTTCAGAGAGGGAACCCCAATTCTGTTTCCATTACAGAACGGGAATTGTTGGGCTCTCTAATGCCAAACAATCGTAGGTCACTTACTTTCTCTAGTAAGTAGACCCATGATCCCCGGCTCTCTAATGCCAAACAACCGTAGGTCAGTTATCATCGCGCGATGGTACATAAAAAGCAGTGTCATGCAATGCTCACCATATTCATGTCACAATATTTCAATCACAATTCTCTTTCATATCACAATCCCTTTCAATATCTCAACCCTTTCAAAATCACCGTCAGAATACGCTACCTGTATATCACACTATTCCAGAACTACCACCACCAGGATAATATATATAAAATGTAAAACAATCCTTTATATAAAAAAATAATCGTGTTTGAAAGGCACCCGATAGCCTGTTTTATATAAAAATAACTTTTTAAAGATAATATATATATAGAGGGTGATAAAGGATTTTAAAAATCCCAGCTAACATCACCCTCAATGTTATAGTAAGGTTAAGTGTGATTACCTGTCGCCCTTAGCATTCTGTTGCTCTTCCTTACCATTTCTTGTAGATTTTTCTTCAAGTGTCATCACCACTATATACTCCTATAATGATATGACACATAATGATAAACTAATATCATTTCCAATTTATAATGCTTTGACGTCTCTCTCGTATCCTATATCACTACCCATTATCCCATTTTTCTTACTGTAAATCCTTTAACCAATTCAAATCATAAGTCTCATGAATTTCAAAATCATCAACTTCAATTCAAGAAAACCACATCATTCAAGTGTACTCCTTACAATCATCTAGTTAGTCACACCATATTATTTCACTTAAAAAAAACTCTAACCAAACAGCAACAATGTTTATCATACATAACAAGGAGACAATTAAGCCAATTCAAATTTTGCTTCACACGCTAAAACCAAACCTCCAACATAAACAATCGTTCAATAAGAACAAAAAGCTTCATCAAAACCATTTCAGTCATATCTTAGGAAGGAATTAAAACATATTTCCTTTCCTTAATTTAATCTTATGTGCAAGCATACAAAGACTCTGCCATAAATCACATACATGTGACACATTTTTGTTTATGCTCAATTCAATCAATGTAAAGAAATGGAAGCAATAGATCACGATTCATAATAAAATGGAGAAGCAGCGATTTTTCCCATGTTTGAACCGGTTTGGTTATTACATAAATCATAATGTAAATTTCCAAGATCATCATTTCACTGCACCAATGGAAACATAACAGTAACATATTCATTTATACAATAGCTCCTACCAATTCTCATATAAAACTTATTCCAAAACAGAAAATTAGATAATAGAGAGAGAAAACATATTTATGAACACATCAAATGCCAAACAAGGCAAAATCAATAATAATCTCAAAGCATCAAAAATTTGACATGTGCATTTGTAAGCATCAATATTAGTTCATGCATATGAATTTAATCATCATTGGAAATACACTCCAAAACAGAAATGAGTTGTACAACAGTAAGGAAACCAAAAGTGATCTTTCACACATATTTTATTCCAACCAAAACACCAAAATCAAACTTAATTTGACAAAACAAAGAGAACACTTTAAAGCATAAAGTATCCAGCTCACAAATCAAACATGCATAAGTTAGATTCAGCTCAAATAAATATTTTTATGCAAGAACAACAATCCATCATGCAAATCAATTTAATGCTCCAAACCATATAGCATTTTTGGCTAAATAAATCCAATTTCTAATATCAGTTCAGCAGTGCAGAAAAATCATAAATCTCACTTACAAATAGCAATTTATTCCTTTCTTCCCTAAGACCAATCGGCCATAACAATTAGGCATGAGGAAAATATGTCAACAGGCATCCATGCACCATTTCAGCAACACCCATGATTAAAATACACAAGCATCACAATTTAACTCTATTTCTTTACTCATGACAGCAGCAGAATAAAATCAGTGAAACCATAGAATTGATGTACCACAACAAACCTCAAATCATGCTTCAATTATTACTCCTATATAATCAACATACAACTTTACTAACAACTTAACAATCTCAAACAACACAAGTTTAAACATTACTACTGCACCATATGTAAAACACAATAAAAATGAGAAATCCTTAACAAATTCCCAAGACTTAGGGTTTTACCCAACTTCACAAAACTTCAAATCTAGCTCTTTGACTTTTTCACAAACACCTTCAAAACAACCATAAAATGCAGAACAATATCAAGACAGCCTTAAAATGCAACACCACCTGTTAATACCATCAAGAAATCGTCACCCATGAAGTTAATTAGAAGCACCAAAATTTAGGTTTTTGAAGAAATACAATCAAAACTCAAATGAACACTCAAAACTTTCCTAAAACTTCAAAACCAAAACCTAAACATGATTTTTATTGGATTATTTAACCCCAAATAGGAAACCCTTTTAGTCCTCCACACTCAACTCGCGAAGGTCAGAAATGAAAGGAGAAGGAACGGAAGAAATGAAACTACCTGAACTCATTTTTGACCTTCTAGGACTCGCCGAAGCTTGCCGTCGCCGAACGCCGCCTTTCTCGCCGGAAAAGCAAAGAAACTTACGGAGGTAGCATGGAGAACGAAGAAGACGAGCAGAACAAGGGAGGATCCAGCGGCACACGCGATTTCAAAGGCTTGGAGAAGGAGAAGAAGTGAATGGATGGAGATTAGTGGATGAAAAATGTTGGGTGAGATTGAGAGAGAGTGAGAACGAAGGAGTGCTTAAAGAAGGGAGGTGGAGGCTGCGTTTATGCTCAAGTGGAAGGAGGAAGAAAGCTTAACATGTGTATATTAGGGTTTTTAGGGCAATTTACAATTTTGTAAATTCCCACGGTAAAACAGATTGCAAAATTAATCTACACACCAACTTACATATTATCTCACACCATATTATTATACATGTTCTAGAGTATTTTTCATAAAAGTTTTAATTTAAAATTCAACCTTTAACTGTTTTTCCATAATTTCTAAAGAAACTAGGCATATTATTTTCTTAAAAATATATTCATCCTCATTTACTTATTTAAAATGTCCTTTTAATTTAATAAAGATATCCTAGTACCTTAATTAATTCCCTATTATCTCTAATTCAAATTTTGGGATGTTACAATCTCCAATTCAACATCTCATTCATATCCTCATAACCTATGATACATCCAATCCATGATACCTCTCAATATCTCTATCAAAGTATCAAGATCCCAATATCTATACACTCACATACACAATCCAACAATACCACCAGCCAGGGTACTACATATAGTAAGTCAAATTCTTTGTACGAAAGTAATCGTGTTTGAAAGGCACCCGATAGCCTATTTTGTATCAAAGTAAAGTTTTAAAAGATAATATATATATAGAGGGTGAGAAAGGATTTTGGAAATCCCCAACTAATGTCACCCTCATTGTTATAGCAAGGGTAAGTGTGATTACCTGAACCTGCTCCACATCAAGACGATAAAATATCAATGAAGTCCTCACTCGCAGCTCGGCCCATTGATATCCACAATCACTAGAAAATATGCAATGCAATGTCAAAACACAATCCACGTCTAGGTGACTCGATTATGTTGAATTAAAAACCATATTACGCTTAAATAACTCCTGCCTTCATTTGTCATCATTGAATCATGAAGCTTGTAACATCCTAAAAATTTAATACAGGATCAAGGAGTGTTTTGGGAAATAATAAATGGAAAAATTAGGAATTTTGGAATTTTTAGGAATTTTTGGGATATTTTTGGAAATTTTGAGTAATTAATGTGCATATAATTAATTAAGAAATGAAGAGTTTGAAATATGAGGGAGTGGTAAAGCTAAAAATATTTTGAAGTTTAAAAAGATTGGAGGCTGGTTTAAGTGGTTTTAAATTAAAAGAGTACACTATGGCAAGTTTGGGCTGCAAATTATCAATAACCCACCCTATAAACAACAAACCAAACACTCCTTCCTCATTTCCCTTCCTTATTTCAGCCGACACTCCTCCCCCCCCTCTCACCATTTTCGTCCCTTCCTTCCACCACACACACACCCATGGCATTTTCTCACTCTCAACCTCACCTATCTTGGATTTTCACTTTATTCCTTCCTCCCAAACCTCCAAAAATCCGAGTTCCCTCACTCTCCCTCGCGTCCTCCTTACTCCCCTCTGTATTTTCTTCCTCTTCTTGGTGACAAACGGTGGCAGCGACGGTGACTAACGACGGCGGGTGTGACGGCGACGGTAGAACCGAGTTGTTGTGATGATTTTGACACTGATTCCTAAAGCAGTAAGGGCTTGAACTTAGGTGAAAACTCTCTTCTCACTTCTTTTCGTTTTGATCAAATTTGAGAGGAGGGTTGACGGGATTCTAATGTTTCGTTGTGTTGGGGTTCTCAAGTAATTAAATTTCTAATTACACATGTTAATTGTTATTGTGAGATGATCTTGTATGTGTATTAGATTTGGGGCTTGGTTCATTTCTTTCTTTTATGTTATTCTTTTCAATGCTTTCACTGATTCCTTTATGTGCTTTCTTCAGGTCAGAATTAGAAAAGTAATTAGTGATAAGTTGATGTTACATTGTGTAATGCCAAGTTTAGAATTTAATGGATGGAGTTGTTGTTTTCTTCTTTTACTTGATGCAGATAAGGTATTAGGAAAGAATGAAGGAATTTGTTCAATTTGTGTGTTGGTGTTAATGTGTTTGTGACTGAATATTTTATATTTCTTGTTACAAGATTGGAGTTGTAATGAAAGTTTTTGTGTATATGGTAATTGGAACTGTTGGGCAAGAGTCTTGGTAAATGGGGAAGTCAATAATCATGGTTTGAATGTCATTGCACTCAAGGTGTTTGTTAAAATGCTTATAAGAAAATTTTGGTTGCATTGAAATTTTGAATGTCTCTTTTGAAGCCTAGATATGCACAAGTGGTTAAGGACAAAAACTCGATTATAATTATCATTGGAGGTCCTCATATTATGTAAAGATTTTAAGGTTTTGTTTTAAAGTCTAAGTGGAATTTTCAAAACTTATCAAAGAGATGCTTGTTCATACTATTTGATGTTGAATAATTTAATAAAGAAGCTTGTTGTTCTCTGCTTCCTTTACTGGCCAAGCTGAATTTATTAGTAATTCTTCATTTCTATGGATTGGGCATTTTAGTGTAATGATTGTGAGAATTGGAAAAGAAAAAGGGTGTTCTTGCATGTTTAATCAATAAACTTTCTAAGACATGAAAGCTTTAGTATGATATCCATAGCCTTCTTGCATATTGTAGTTCATCATTTTCTGGTTGATGATGTTGTTTGAGCTGAAAAATTATTCAACGTTTTGAGAATTTGTTTGTTAGATGAAGCTGAAAATCTCAGTGTTGTTGGGCTATTTATTTTTCATGTGACCAACAGTCTTTCTATGCTTGAAAAATAAGATTGAAGTAGGGAAATAAGTTTTCTTTTCTTCCTCCTCTTTGGCTGATTGGTGGTAGTTGTTAGGAGGAGCTAAATGGGTCTAAGGGTAATGTATACTTCAACATTAGTTTAGTCATGTTTGATTTCAAAGAATCTATTTTTCTAGTGTTATCCCTATGTTTATTGAAAATACAATTTGAGGACTCTTGATATTAATGTTAATGGATTGTGGTTTAATTGAGTAAATTGAAGGTAGAGTATGGATTGAACATTTCTTTTCTTTGGCAATGTTTTGGCTGAACTTAAGTGAGGATTTCTTATTTAAATTATTCTGGTTGTTGCCATTGTAAATATTTCTGTTTTTGGTGGCTTCTTTGGTTGCCTTAAAATGGAGTTTATTTAGGTGTGATTATACATGACTTTTCTATGTTGGACAGTGATGGTTTGAGTGGTGTTCAATGCTTTGTTAACTGTGATGCTAGGATCTATTATTATTATGTTTGTGAAAATACTTGCTATACACATGTCAATGGGATTCTTTTGATTTCCGAATCAGATTTGCCAACATTGTTGTATGGTTTTATTGGTTTTGTTGTATATTAAAGTTGATTGAGATATAACTTATCAGCATGAGAGCCTTCACCAAGCTGTGTAGTTTTGTATCGTCCTTGTTCTCCTCTTTGACATATGTTGATGACCTGATTATGTGTGAATGGGAAGAGTATGTTATTTGAACAAGGAATAATAAAAGGGCAAAGTTATGAATGTCTTGAGTGTAATGTATGTTTATGATGCTTGGATTAAATTTAAGGGGCTGTCCTAAGGCATTTTAATTGCCATATAAATTCTATTTTAATGGAATTGGAGAAGAAAACTAGGAACAACAAAAGTATAAAGGGAAGGGTAGTATATTAGGACCGAGAGACGTGTTATTCAGTATACAAGTATAAACATGGTTGTTTACCTTTATTATTACTTTTATGTAATAATAGGTGAATCTACTATGGAAGAGTAAGGAATTGCAACAAAGTGCTCAGGGCGACAGGTAATCACTCTTAACCTTACTATAACATTGAGGGTGACGTTAGTTAGGGATTTTGTAAAATCCCTTTTCACCCTCTATATATATATATTATCTTTAAAAGGGTATTTTTATACAAAACAGGCTATCGGGTGCCTTTCAAACACGATTATTTTCGTATAAAAGGAATTTGAAACATTATACATATTATCCTGGCTGGTGGTTGTTCTGATATGATGTGAGAGGTTCAGATGGTATTATGTGAGAAATGTTGATAGTTAGGTAGAGGGAATAAGTTGAATAGATGGGATTGAGATAGTGAAGGAAATGATAATGGTGCATGATATTGATGATGAAATTGAAATTGATGGATATGGATATTGGGAGAGTTTGCATGACACTGATATATAGGTACCATCGCGCGATGATAACTGTCGATTGGCCAATCGACAGTTATTTGTACTGAGGATCCTTTTCAAATTGATTGGATCGGGGATCATAGGTCGACTTATTGAGAGAAGTGACCTACGGTTGTTTGGCATTGAAGAGCCCAACCGCCCCTACGGTTGTTTGGCATTGAAGAGTCCAACCGTTCCCATTCTGTAATGGAAAACAGAATCGGGGTTCTCTCTCTGGAGATTGCCAGAGAGGGAAATTTGCCCCCTCATCATAGAGAGGGGCACAGTGTCAAATCATATAGAGAAGATTAGATGCTTGAATGCCCCGTGATGGCACAATGCATCTATAGGTGAGTGTGAGAGCTGTGGGGTGATATGGTTGCATTGGAGGTAGAGATGTTGAAGAGAATTGATTTGGAAATGACAGAGAGACTGGAGTGATACATGGGAAGAAGGTTTGGATTATATATATATGTATTATTGGTTTTAAAACGGTGGTACCCTTTAGACGCCCTCGCTACCGCACATCTCACTGTTATAGTGAGTTAAGCGGTGATTACTGGGACAAATTGTCTCATCCCATGATTACTGACATTTTTGCAGGTATTCATGCACAGGCGCGAGCATCAGGAAAGGGAATTATGTATTAGAAGTTATATAGTTTATTTAGAATTGTATATTGCCAATTTGTATAGGCCTGCATCTGCTTCCGCATGTATACATATTTATTTATTGTTTAATACTAATTAGTTTTGTTTAATAATCATGTTAGGCAAATCCTTTCTAACATGGTTAGCAATAAATTATCCATGATAGCAGCTGTGTTGTATTAGTTTATTCTTTTCTATCATGGATAATATTTTAATCATTAGGATATTCTTTTTCTAACTATGATAGAGATATTGATATTATTGCAATTCCTTTTTCTATCATAGTTAGTAAAGATATTATTGAACTAAAAGAGATGTCACAGGTTAATTAGGGAATTAGTAACACAATGTTACAAAGCTACTGATTTGATCATAGTTATTTAACTAAAACTAACTTCAATCCAAAAGTCATACTCAATAACAGCTTCCCAAATCATTAACCATGGTTATTTTTATATCCCATTGATCCTCAATATCAATCAACCATTCACCATTCTAGTTAACCAAAAATTGTCCCTTAGTCATTAATATCCTATTGTTTACATCAACTTCCTAAGACTCTATATATATATATATATATATATATATATATATATATCTCGCAATATCCCTATCTTTGAATACCCAAAAATTCATCCAATCACTATTCCCCCAAACTATTAGTTTCCTAGTTATAGGTAAACACAAATAACCCATAGAAATCATCAAATTCTTATAATTGAATAATGAATTTCAAAAATCATCCAAACCTTAACTGAAACAACTTTAAAATCCAAGAGATCTCATATGTGATCAAATTTATTAAACTCAAACCATTACAAGTTCTTATTAAACTTAGAATTCCCAAACAAAGTACCCAAAGCCACCAAAGATCAACTTTATTATAACACTCTCCTCAACTTTACAATCTATAATATTTTACTAACATCCATAAACATTAGAATCACCAATTGTTTCATAGTCCATGTTAATCCTACGAAATATAAATTTCCTTTCTTCTTAACTTTCAAGTTCTAATATCTAATTAAATCTTTTCCTAACCCTCATGAGTCAAAATTGTAACACCCTAACAAAATCATATACAATTTATATAAAATTACATTTACACTCCAAAAGTCTCAAGTCAAAATGACAAATTTAAAAGTTGATGATAGACCTTTTTAAAATAAAAACAAAATAAATAAATATAAAATAAAAACAAACTAAAACATTAAAGGTTGAGGTCAATGACAAAATAAATATAAAATAAACGTGCTTACTTCTCAAGTGTCTTCCCTTGCTTGTTATTATATCTTTCACCTAAAAATGTTAATAATGGGGTGAGATCGACATCTCAGTAACTACTGAAAGCATCTAACATACACCAACAAATCATGTACAATTATTTTACAAATAATTATATTCCACAAAATAATTTATGGTCTCCAATTACGCACATATTACATTACTCAAACATAAACAGAGATAATTTACTCATGACATTAAAGAATGTATCATGCATGCCTCCCTTATACCGCCTCCACCCTTATTCCGCTGACAGGAGCCATAGGCTAACACATAGTCCAAACAGAAACATATCTAATTAACTAGATTGTCTCAAGCTCACCATTACTTGAGATATACTCTGCCAAAGGTACAGAGCTCAAGCATGGACTATGGCTCCCCTCCTTAAAAGAACAAATATAAGGAGGCGTCACATGTCCCATAACTTCCATGCAATCCCTGGCAAAGGAAGACATAGAAGAAAGGGCCCTGACAAGTACCACTACCATCCACTGTGCACCGAGTGGTGGCATACCACGTGGTAATAAAATTCACCATACAGATCTTCTCCCCTCTAAATTCTATCCCATCACCATGAATGCAAATGCTATGACAATTATATCCAATTTCAAAACCATATCAAATTCCAATTCATGATACCATAACCACGTTGCAATTCCATGATCACTCATAACATATATAATCATGCTTCACAGAGGTTCAACTGACAAGTAAACTGTACCATTACATATAAGCATGCTTGAAAAGGGACAAACCATCATACATCTCACATAATATAGATAAAAAGCAAGCATGCTTAAAAGGATTATACCTCACATAATTTAAACAAATTATAATTATTTATAATATAACTATACACATATTTGCAAGTATCCATTGGAATTTTCCAGAGTTACCTGTTGCTCTTTATTCACACGTAATCACACAATTAAAGGCACTCCAAAGCTCCTACTAAAAGTCTACAATATCACCAATATAAATATCTATCAATATTCTACTAAACACTTCCTAAAATGTATCTAAAAACAATTGCACCTTAAACTACCCTATATATATATTCTTAGATAAATTATTACTAAACAATACATTTCATTAATTTAAATTTTTGTTCAGTTTAAGCAACATATATAAAATACGTACATACCCACCACACAAGAAGAAAAATATATAGATAGTTGTGTCTGTGTGACTATGTGTAATGCTCTCTCGTTGTTTTTTTTTAACAATATATATGTTCAGTAATTATAACATTACCTAAAGAAAGAGTTTGGACCAAAGGAATATGCCAATAGTGTATAAAAATTAACATTTTTGGGTATATACAAATAAAATTAAATCTGGACCGTGAATGAAAGAACAAAATGGGTATGATGTAAAGATAAATATATGAAATTGAACAAAATTTGATGGGTGAATCCCACTCTAATAGCCATAATAAAAAGAAAGAGAGAGCATATGTGTATATATAATTTAGTAATATTTCTATTATATTTATATATGTGCCCATTTTTTTAAAATATTAATAAATATTAATCAAAACTGAATATGAATAAAAATACAAAAAAAAACTGCATATATGCTGTTCAAATCGAAAAGGTTAGTTAATTGTGTATATCAAAGTTTAAATATTATATATATTTATTTATAGGATGATAAATAAACATAAGAAAAATGAAATAGTTGGGAAAATATGATAAACCATGATTTGTTGTAACCAAAATAAGAAAACGTAACCAAAAGAAAAGAAACCAATGATTTGTTGGACAAAAAAAATAAACATATATATTTACTTTGTAAATAAAAGACAAGCTACAAAGGTTATTTTAAAATTTATTACGTAAATTAAAAAAAGGTAAAGTCTGGGAATGATTATATTGTGGAGAAAAATAAAGACATTTAACAATAATAAAATCAGCAATAATGACATAAGAATTTCATAGCTAATTACACCATATGTGTGAGAGGAAAAAAATGATATAATACACTATCTTATATCTCACTTTAGAAGTAAGGAAAGGAAAAGACAACATATTGCACCTGATTTTGTTGTTAATGGAAGGGAGGTTACATATGAGGTGATTTTGTTGTTGATGGAAGGAGGCTACATATGAGGGGGAGAGGAGAAAGAGACTGAGAGAAAAAAAAAAGGATTATATAGGTGATGTAGTCTAGGGTTTTCCTAATTGGACTATTTAGAATTTGGGCCCTTTTTATTAAATAAAAGATTATGGTCATCTTGTGTGTACATTAATATCATTCATCTTGATATGATAGTCATCCACAAATTAAAATATTATTATCATTTAAAGTTTTGAAACAATTTTAATATTTCTTGCTACTCTAATCTTAAATAAATATTTAAATATATCTAAGGCAATTTATATGTAAGTATTAATAAAAATATGGGATGTTACAAAAATTCTCCTTAATAACATTCAAATCTCACCAAACATCTTCATTCACTCATAACCTTACTAATATCCATTGATATTATAATTAAGTCCAATACAAACTTTTATTAACTCTAGTAATTATCTTGCTACCATAATTCAAATTCAACAATCTTCTACCATAAAGAATTCACAATCATTCACTACTCACCAACCATTCATATCCACTTTCAACAACCAAGTCTCCACTTTATTCCAATTGTCATAACATTATTCATCATCAAAGCCAACACTAGCACTTATTTCCATGAATTAAACTCAATCCCATAATTCACAATAACTACATAATCAACTCCTTCAAGAACTTTGTTAACCTTCTCATGCTCTATCCAAGCATCCTAACTATTAATCAACAACCAAATACTTCCACAAAGTCAAATAACCAGCATCAATATTTTTCTATAACACCAACCACTTCAATCTCATCAATATTTATCCTAAGCATAGTGTGGTCTCACAAAAATCTATTTGTTAACCTCCAACATTTTCATCACACCATTACATAACTAATTTAACATTTGTCCAACACTTTGTTCACAATTCTTTTCCTAAATACTAAACCAATCAAATCCAACATTCTAATATCATCATATGACCTTATTAATTCTCTAATAATCATCAAATCATCCATTAAATTATATATCACCAAATCACCTAATCAATTTCTCATTATTCGCCACTTTACTAACCTATCTTTTTCTTTAACATCAATCCAATCACATTCCAACATTTCAATGTCATGATATAACCTTAGTAAGTATATTGTAACTACCAATTTTCCCCAATAACTCCTTCATCACCAAATCTTAATTTCAAGAAACCCTAAAACCTAGAAATTCCAAAATAAATAGAAAACTTCACAACAGCTCAATTGCTCCAAAGAAACCTCAAATTAACTACTTGACACTTATTATTATAGTTGTAAAGCTCCAAAAATCTAAACTTTAACCAAAACCCTAACTTTACCAACAACACAAATTCAAGAAACTAAATCGAAATGAAGAAAAAAATGCTTACGGAAGCTTCTACGCGAAGAAGGATGCACCACCGCCGCCGGCCGTCGTTCAGCTCGCCGGAAATCGGCTATTGGGTGGTTAGCCGAGCTGAACCATGGAAGAAAAAAAAGAGGGAAAAAGAAAATGAAGTTGGGACCATGAAGAAGGTTTGAAAAACTCAAGAAACCCAAAAGCTTACCTCCTCCCACCGTTCGCTATGAAAACTCGCCGGAAACAGTGGAAGCTTCACCGGAAAACGCGTGAAGACGGAGAGAAGAAGGGAGGCACGGATCTAACAAGGTTTTAGCAAGGACTTGAGGCGAAGAGAGTGGGAAAACGAAATGGGTATGGATTTGGAAGTGAAGTCACAAATGGGTGTGGATTTGGAGGAGCAAAAATTGAAAAATGAGAGAAGGAGGGTGGGGGCGTCGGTTTTGTAAGGAAATGAAGGTGGAGGGTGTGTTTGGTTTAGGTGAAATAAGGGTGGGTTATTATAATTTGTAGCAAAATTTACCATAATGTACTCTTTTAATTTAAACCCACTAAAACTAACCTCCAATCTCCTTAACCTTCAAAATATTCTTGATTTCACCATACCCACATATTTCTATTTCTTCAATTGTTTAATTAATTATTTAGATGCTTATTTCCCAAAACTTCCAAAATATCCCGAAAATCTCCAAAAAATTGTAAAAAGTCCCAAATTTTCAAATTTTTCGTTTATTATTTTCCAAAACACTCTCTAATCCCGTATTAAATTTTTAGGATGTTACACAAACGATGCCTTTACTCTCATCAACATGCAATGAAATTGATAAACGCTGCAGGAAATTTTTATGGGGTGGGAGTGAAGCTCGTTTGAAGGTTGACTTGGTTTTTTGGGATAAGGTGTGCATGAGGAAGGAGGTAGGAGGGTTGAGATTAAGGAAAGCTAAGTTACAGAATAATGCATTTATGATAAAGTTAGGATGGAGTTTAATTAATAGAAATGATGTCTTATGGGTTCAATTAATGAGGGAGAAATATGGGAGTGGACTGGGGGTGATGCCACATATAAATTCGTCTAGAGCGGGATCTCAAGTATGGAAAGGAGTGAAGAATATATGGCCAAAAGTCTAGAATGGAATTTTTTGGCAATTGGGGAATGGAAATTCTATAAGATTTTGGGAAGATAGATGGCTTCCGGGTCAAATTAAATTGGCAGAGGTGGTTATAAATAATCTTCCAGAGGAGTATTTGGAAGTTAAAGTTGCTGATGTTATTACTGAGGATGAAGAATGGAATCTAGATCATTTTGTACCGTACTTAACACCAGATATGGTACGTACAATTTTATACCAAAGACTTCATGTGGATGTGGATGATTCCCCGAGTTGGAGGTATACCGCTTCTAGGGACTTTTCCACTAGATCAACGTATATGAGCTAGGTGGAGAATAATAGCAGGCGAGATGAATGACAGTGGAGGAAGGTGTGGAAATTGAATGTGCCATAGAGATGCAAAATGTTTATGTGGCTTGCTTGTAGAGGCAATCTTTTAACAAATATGGAACGTGTTAGGCGTGATATAGCTACTTCAGAGGAGTGTGGATGCTATGCAAGATTTCCTGAAAGCGACTTACATGCTCTACGAGACTGTTACAAGGCGACGGAGGTTTGGTTATTAATGGTACCAGGAAGGTATTGCTCTACCTTTTTAGTTATGGAGAAATAAAAAATTGGATGGAATGGAATCTTAAGGCCCAATTTAAAGTGTATGATATTCCGTGGCAAATTATATTTTCCCTAGCTTGTCAACAATTATGGCTCGCAAGGAATAACAATATATTTAATGATGAAGAGGTAACATCTAGAACTATTATTGCTAAAGTTAGAGCATGTGCCTCATGGAGTGGGGAGTGTATACCTCATGAGTTGAACCGTGATAGGGATACTGATGGATGGGAAGCTCGTGGGAAAGGATATGTGAAGGTTAACGTGGATGGAGCATGTAACCCGGATGGAGGAGCATCGACGTGTGCGGGGGTTATGAGGGATTATAAAGGAAAGGTGAGGGGAGACTTCTTATTCAATATGGGAAGAGGAGACTGCTACGTAGCGGAGCGGTGGGTTATTCTCGTGGGATTAAAGTAGAGCTAGGAGTTTGGTGTTAGACATCTCATACTTGAATCTGATTGTCTTGAACTTGTCCAAGATATTGAGCGATATCGTGAGATGGATGGGGATAGAACAAATGAGATTGAAGAGATTCTGACTTTGTGTAGGCGTGCATGGGATGTCCAAATATTGTGGTGTAATCGAGAGAGGAACAGTGTTGCTGACTTGCTCGCAAGATATGCGCTGACAGTGGGTGCTGGAGTTGTGCAGTTTAAGGAAGTGTATGCTCATGTTACTGCTAAAGTTAGACAAAGATGCCACATATTATGCTCTGAGTTTAGTGCTTTATTGTAATAAAAAAAAGAAATGCCTCTTTTACAATTTACCATTGTGCTAAATGTCTCACTTTGGTTTATCATATATATTTTTGCACCTTCAGGATTATCAAGATGTTAGGTGCCCCTTTTACAATTTACTATGTATATTTTTGCACATTTCCCATTCTAATTACTTGTGGCAATATATTATAATTTAATGATCTAAGTTGCTTCCTTAACTTTCATTAAAAAGTTAAAGTGGTTTTAGGAACATAGGACAGGTATTTACTTCCTCTGTAGAAATCCTTCACTATCACTATATGGATGCATTTATTTTATTTTTTTATTTATTTTTAATTATCAAAGGGTGGTTGTAATTGTTGACGCGTTGAATGTTTGTGCAGACTAGTAAGAAACCATTATTTTCTCAGCATTAAACACGAATTGATCTAGCTTTCATTAACAATGACTTTAAAGCATGAGACTTGAACCCCCCAAAATAAGCAACCACTTGTTTCTTCGTTGCTTCACTCTTCACTTGTACGAGTCTAATTTCAAATTCTAATGGAAATGTTCAAATATCATTTGTTTTATTGTTAGTTTGTTACCCTTCTTTTTCTGTTATTATTGGGCGTGCCTTAGTTTCTGGGTATTCTATGAATATGATTCAATCCCCTGTTTTGAAGACCAGAAATTTGTGCCACATCAATTGTAAAATGACGTCTATCTAATAAAACTGCAACTTACAATTCTAACATGTTGAAGCTATCACATGCTTTCAAATTTCAATGCATAAATAAGTTTTACTTTTGACTCCTGACCTTGAGTTAGCAAGATATTATAAGGATCTTATTTACAATTCATATTTGCGGCAATGCATTTGGCATTTCATAGTCAACTTCTACGTGTGTTTTGGAATCAATTCTGGACCCAAATAAGCCGGTTTGCACTCAATAAACAGTTTTTAGCTTTTTGATCATGTTTGAATCCTGTTTATTTTTTATCAGCTTATTTGAGTAAACTAGCTTCTCTTAAGAAATTCCAATTTGCAGTTTCTGGTGGTCATGACCAGCTTCTGTATAAACTGTTTTTCAGTTTTTGGTGTATATTTGGGTCTTGCACTCTCTCATATGAATTTACTCACATACGAATAAAATTGGTTAAATGCACTTAGTTTGTCCTAAAATTTAAGTAATTTCTCATACTACCCCCAATAATTACACTTATTTCCAAAACTATTAACTGTTACTCTCTCCTACTACCCCAATTAAAAAAAAAACATTTTCCACCACTTCTCCCAAACACATCTTTTTCACAAACAAGGCTACATATATAGGAAGAGTCTACATATATGGACTCAACATCTAAAATCATCTTGAATTGCAAAAGCGCTCCCTCTGGTCGTAAATATAAGACCTATTTAGGGAGATGAATTTAGTCATAAATATAAAACTTATTTAAAATTTTTATCAACTTTTCCCCAAATTATCCTTATTATTGCTCCCTAATAATAGACAAATAAGAGAGGGAGGGTGTAGGTAAAGGTAGATGATTATTTTTTTAACTGAAGGTAGAGGTAGATGATTGGATATATTGATAATATTATGTTATTTTAACTAAATTAAATAACATCCTTAATTTAATCAAATAGGTAAATATATGTCTTTTATTATTTAGGATTATAGGGACTATATGCTACAACAGGTAGAGACAGCCTACAAAATATCTTGAGCCCCCACTTGTTTCTTCGTAGATTCATTCTTCACCTGTAAGAGTTTTATTCCAAATTTTAATGGAAATATCATTTGTTTTAATTTTTTGGACTAAAAATATCATTTGTTTTATGGCTTCCCTTCTTTTTCTGTTACCATCGGGCTTGCCTTAGTTTCTTGGTATTCTATGATTCTATCCCGTCTTTAAGACCAGAAATTTGTGCCACTTCAATTGAAAAAGGGTCCACATAATAAATAAAAAATGCAATTTGTCTCATAATTTTAAGCTCATTGTGCAACCAAGTATCCCACTAGGAGTAGTATTATGAAAGTGTCATTTCTTGCTTTTTATGCCAAAAACAGTCGCTATTGAAAAATAAAATCACGAAGAACGTATGTACTAAAACTCAATGAAAAGGAAAAGAGGCAATTATATTTTTGCCTTCTGTTCACAACTGCCATATGCAGCAGCATACTAGCATGCATACCATTTTCACAGCATTGATTGAACTTTCAAAACCGCGTCGAATGTTTGTGCAGCAGGGAGCAGTTACTAAGTCTTCAAAAAGGACCCCCATTGTTTTCTTTGTAATCTCTCCTAACTTGATAAGCTTCATCTTCAGATGCATTAATGACTCAGAATTTTTGGGTCTACTCAGTAAAACTGACTCACTAGTGGATATAACATGTCCCACACCATTCCTAATATTGTCTTTCTTTCGGGCATTAATTCATCCTTACCAACAAGACCCAACTTGTTTTGAGACAGCTATAATGTATGTGAACGCATTGGTCTTAATTAAAACCCCATAGAAGCCACCACAAGTTTCTTCATTGCTTCAGTATTCATTTGTTCTCTCTTAAGCACACTATACTGCAAAGTCCAATGAAAATATCATCACTCCTATGGCTTCCCTTCCTTTTCTATTACTATTGGGCATGCCTTTGTCTCAACTTTCCTATGGTTTCTGGGAATACTGTCCCCTGTCTTGAAGACCAGAAACTCTTGCTTCATCAATTGAAGGAAGACCTCAAATTCAATTCCACACGTTCAAGCAAACTTGTGTTTTGGAATGATAGCACTCCATGTGGTGAGTGGAGAGGCGTAACTTGGGATGAGGATGGACATGTTGCTGGTCTTGACCTCAGTGAGGAATCAATATATGGTGGACTTGACAATTCTAGTACTCTTTTCAGTCTCCAATATCTCAAGCATTTGAATTTGGGTTCATCATGGCAATGACGGTCTTTTTGGACCTCCTTTGACCAAAATTTCAAACAATGTCCCAAAGCCACCACCAATATTATCTAGAAATGAGCATGCAAGTGATTTTGGGTTCATCATGGGTTTGGAATTTGGTGTGGTATTTGGCTTAGGAATTGTTATTGCACCTCTTTTGTTCTGGAAGCGATGGAGGATAATCTACTGGAAATGTGTGGACTTCGTTCTTTGTACCATCTTTCCTCAAATTTATGTTGATTATCAAAGACAGGAAGGACAATGGATTCCAATTCTACGTTGGAGCCATTAAGGAATGTGCTACTAAACCATGCAAACTGTCTACCATAATGAGGTAAATCTTTAGTTTTCTTCAAATTGTCAGCCTCTTTTTCTGAGTAAAATGCAGTTACTTGCATGTCCTATATTTTATGCTTTGAGTAACATACTTAATCTGTTATGGAAGCTATTCTATTTAATTTCTTAAAAATTCCCAACTGACTGATTTAAATAAGTTTTTGAATTTATTCTTCAGTCTTATATAATCTAAGCTTGAACTTTTCTCTCACTCTCACGGGCACACTCACAATAATATATTTAAGGAATTTTTCTTGGCATTACTACTGGCCCTCATAAGTCATCTTTGTGATGATGCTGTGCGCAATAGTATGATAGTCGAGCTGACTTATAAATAGTGGTTACAAGACTTTGATTTTCATTGAATTTTTTACTATTAATAGATTCTCCTCTTTGTTACTAGTAATTTTCAATGGTATTAATTATCTAATTGTTTTTATGGCTTTAAATTTTATATGAAGGTAATCATCTCGAGTGCGTGGCATATCCAAATATGGGTAGCTATTGATCAATAATGGAGACATATATGAAATGAAGATCATGAAATGTGAAATTATATATAGTGATAATAACTTCAATGTAATAGTTTGAAACATTTAATGCTTTTGGTGAGATGTTTGAATTGTATAATTTGTATTTGTCTACTAATATGTATTATACGCAACATGTTTTCTGGGATGAACTAATTTTATATCGATGTGCGCATCAACTATACAAAATTATAAACATATTGAGAAGTGAAAACTTTTATTCTCTTGTTCTAAATATAAGACTTATTTACCTATTTTAATTAAATTAACAATTTTAGTTAACTTAGTTAAACTAATATGATATTACCATATACCTGACAATCTATATTTTGCCCATCTTCCCTCTTTTATTTCTTTATTATTAAGGAGCATTGATGAGGATGATTGGGAGAAAAGTTGAGAACAATCAGAAATAGTCTTATATTTATGACAAATTTATCACCCAAATTATTCTTATATTTAGTACCAGAGGAATTATTGATTAAGTAGAATTGAATCTAATTTTTTTAGTAGTAATTTTAGAAGCATACTTATATCAAATACTACCTCCGATCCTAAATATAAGACCTAGATGACTTTTTTTTGGAGAGATTAAAGTTGTGAAATATGTTATTAAATGATGACATATTTAATATTTTTTTAGATAATTCATTAGTTTATAGGTAAAATAAACTAGTTTAAGGGAAAAAATTAGGTAAATCAATTTATAATTAACTTATTTTTTTCTTTTTTAGGATTTTCCAAAAAAGTCATCTAGGTCTTATATTTAGGACCGGAGGGAGTACCATATATGCATTATAAAATATTTCTAATCATAAATGACTATACGCTCTTTTTTTAATTTAGATTTATAATTTAGTTATAATATTTCAAAAAATAAGGTACATAGTTACTTGAAATTGAAGAACGTAACCCAATACAATATATATAATTAAGGAAGATCGTCTGATAAATAGTTTTATTGGTAAAACATATTTGTGTAGATAAAAAATGGTTAGTTTGTCATGATTTAGAAACCATAAGGACATGTCCAAGTGAATGATGAGTTAAGATTCCTGTTATTAAATCATGGGTGAGTCAAATCTCTTTCTTAAACTTTTATGACAAAAAAATTTACTTAGTTTCTTTCATTTTATATACATATGAATACCACTTCCAAATATAAATCTAGTTGACTTTTATTTCGAAAAGTTAAGGAAACTAAATGTTACATGCATTTTTTATCAAACTAAATGTCGCATTTATATAACGTATTTTGTATATGATTAGTGAAGGACACCGAATTTACTGGTCGGTGTAGTACCTCGAGACCACTTCTTCAATAAATTTATGGACCTCAAGGTAAGTGGAAATTATCCCGGGTATCGTTCTCTTGGATGAGCTTAAATATGTAATTAATTACCCTAGAAACTAGATGTATTTGAAATGTCATTTCACCATCTTCTATGGATTACTTCTATCTTATTACATCGTTATTTAAACTAAATATTTCTTAAATAGGTATATCAACATACTTATATTACATCATTATGTCACATCAACTTTTATCGTATGAAAGTTAATTCTAGCTAACGAGTTACTAAATAAGCAAAGAAAATAATTCTTAGTTATTACAAATAGACTAAACTATTGTATATTATATTTTGCGCTCTTGACTATATTCTGGAGTATTAAAAATGCTCAATTACCTCACTATCTAACAGTTAAAATGTGACACTAACAATTAAACTTGACTTATTTAACATCGTTACTAGATATACAATAAAAATAATTCTTGGTTATCGTAAATGGACTAAAATATTGTATATTATTTTTGGTGCTCTTACTATATTCTAAAATACTAAAAATGCACCTTAACTCCATCTTATATATTTCAAGAAACTTACATATTCTAAATGGACTACATTGTTTGAACTCTACCCAATCACAACAGAACAATTCAGCTGCTTTTGTTCTTACTTGACCGATCACTTACATGAAACAGTTTAGAATTTTTTTTGTTTACATTGCAAATAAAAGATGTTTTTTTTTTCAAATTTGAAGCTTATTTTAAAAAGGCTGTAATTGTTTTATGAGTCTTGAGGGAAGTAAAATTAAAATCAGATGTGTCAATGTGTTTTTATAGGATCGAGATTAAATACCTTGGAATTCCTAAATTATGTAAGCATTTCTCTCACTAATTAAAATTTTATAACTCGACTTTTTGGTCATACCATACCAAACAGCCCTGCACGCATATTATTAACTTGTGAATTGTGATCACAAAGGTGCTTTGCGACAACAGGACATAAATTTTCAACGTTAGAATCTTGGGTTAAGGTGCATTTTTAGTACTCTAGAATATAGCAAAGTGCACTTAATATAATATACAATATTGTGGTTCATTTGTGATAACCAAGAATTATTTTCATGGCTTATTTAGTACTGACGTTAAATAAGTCAAGTTTGACCGTTATGTGTCAAATTTTGACCGTTAAATTGTGGGGTAAAGGAGCATTTTCAGTACTCTAGAATATAGAAGGAGCACCAAACATAATATACAATATTTTGGTCCATTTGTGATAACTAAGAATTATTTTCATTGCTTATCTAGTAATTCGTTAGCTAACAGTCACTTTTGTAAGATAAAATCTGATGTGACATAATGATGTAATATATGTATGTTGAAATGACAATTTAAGGAACATTTATTTTAAGTTTATAACTATGTAATCAGAAAGAAGTAACTCTTCTTCTATTACATCATATAGTCATTAATTCGGGTTGAGCCAGTATGAACAACCAGTTTTAATTTGGGTCGAGCCAGTATGACCAACCCGTTTTAACTCACTAAGGCCAACCTATTTAGTTTATAATTCTTTGCTTACATTTTTTATATATGTAAATTACTACTGACTTATTAGTTTATACATGCATGATACTAGGATAGTCTATGGATCTTTATAACATTTTAGTGTTTAATTATTTGACACTTTGAATAATATTGTGATTTAGTTGTTTAAATATTGTATATTATGTTTGGTGCTCCTTCTATATTCTAGAGTACTGAAAATGCTCCTTACGGTCAAAATTTGACACATAACGGTCAAACTTGACTTATTTAACGTCGTTACTAAATAAGCCACAAAAATAATTCTTGGTTACCACAAATGGACCACAATATTGTATATTATGTTATGTGCACTTTGCTATATTTTAGAGTATTAAAAATGCACTTTAACCCTAAAATCTTTCACGTCACTTTTCAATTGCATTTTGAAAACCTTATGAACGCTCTTAAATTGTAGCAGCACATTCACAAGTCTTTAGAAAGGTCAACACGGAGACGCGTGGAAAAGGCTTATGATGCAAAAGCCTCCTCTAATGAGACACCCTTATCTTCTTTGCATTTTCCTCCAACTTTATTAGTAACTTTGTTTCCTCACAAACAATGACTTGGACTTTTTTTTAAAGTAGTTTACGGACTCTGCCCCACTAGTCTCCTCAGTGGAATTAGCCTCTATGTGCCTTTTCTTCTTGTGCTCTCATTTATATTTTCATGTGAAAGCTAAAAGTATAAGTCAGTAAGTCATATTGAGAGTTTATGTTCATGGTATTGAACTCCCTGAAGACATCACTAGTTTTTTTACTGCTTCGTCATGGGTTGTATGAGCCTTTCCCTCATAGTTCACCACCCTAAATCTAATGAGAAATTAATCTTCGCCCTATTTTATATATCAATTGAATTGTCAAACTTAAGCAAAATATTGAAAATATCAATAAAGTGACTTATTAGCATAAACTATACACATTCATGAAGATATTGAGGACTGAAAAATCCTATATATATACATTCATTAAGATATTGACTTATTAGCATAAACTATATACCTTAAAAAACGCTTGGAATGCTTGTGTAGCGGTAATTAGTATTCAACATTGACACCATTGTTTTCTCTGTATTTTCTTCTAATGTCATTAGCAGTATCTTCAAATGGAACTCTGACTTAGAATTTTTGAGTCTACCCTGAGGCTTACTCATCACTATTGGACAGAATGTGTCATTTTTTTTTACGTGGCCCGGCTCATTTTTGAGACAAGTAAAATCTAAAAGCATTAGGCTTGAAACCCCAGAAAAGCAACCGCAAATTTCTTCATTGCTTCAGTATTCATTTGTACGTGTCTTTAAGAAAACAAAAAGCCATCCATCCAAAAGAAAAGCAAGTTGTCATTTTTTTACCAAAGTGATAAAGGTCTATCACTAATGATATTTGGTTTAATAATGTTAACAGAAGGCAAAATATAAATGCCATTTTCTTGTTCATATCAAGGTGGGGTTGCAATTTGCGCAAGTGGCAAAATTAAAAGGGAATCGAGATTTATTCAAAGAAAATGGCGTTACTGACAAAATAATTTTACTGACAAAAAAGTTGAAAACAATCGGGATGAATATTCACTGCAATATGAATAAGTAAAAAATTAAAAATCATAAAAATGGACATAATTATTTTTCTTATTAATAGGCGTGATTGGTAACCGACCTTTATCATAAAGTATGAAATGTTTTGTTTAAACACATAAATAGATATCAAGCATGTTAAAAAGAATTACATCTAGTTAAACTTGATCTCTCAGACATCCTTATGTTTTGAAGATAAAATCAAGTTAATTTTGTGTGTGTGTAGCTTGAGAAATTCAAATGAACCAGCTGTTACATTTAGTTAGAGTATAGTTTAACTTGTAGGTGAGGAGGCAAATTAATTTTAAGAAGAATTATAAATGTAAAACTTTAAAATTATATCAACTTGAGCATGCACCTTATATACTACTACCTCCGGTCCTAAATATAAGACCTAATTGACTTTTTTTTGGAGAGGGTAAGGTTGCGAAATAGACTATTAAATCATGACACATTCGATATATTTTTAGATTATCCATTAGGTTATAGGTAAACTAAACCTGTCTAAGGGAAAAATTAGGTAAATCATCAATTTATAATTAACTTATTTTACTTTTTTAGGATTTTCCAAAAAAGAGTCAACTAGGTCCTATATTTAGGACCGGAGGGAGTATTATTTCTTCTCCAAGACCTTGGAGTGTATACGCCAGTTCTGTTGATAAACAATTC
The DNA here is from genome assembly GCA_029929735.1 of Mimosa pudica. NCBI lineage: Eukaryota > Viridiplantae > Streptophyta > Magnoliopsida > Fabales > Fabaceae > Mimosa > Mimosa pudica. The sequence goes on from JAKELP010000045.1 coordinate 2,166,253, forward strand.
AAGCTAACAAAACTATAATTTGTCTCAGAATCTTGGGTTCATTATGCAACCTTGGATTGTATGACTAGCACTAGTATTATCTTTTTTTATCTGGACTAACACTAGTATTATGCAATCTTGGGCTCAATAGCACTAGTATTATCTTTTGAATATTAAGATGACGAAGAACACATATACAAGAGCACAATGGGGAGGAAAAGAGGCAATTATAATTTTGGCTTTGTTCATAACATCCTTATGCAATAGCATGCATAGTTTTTCACAGTTATGATTGAATTTCGAAACCGAGTGATATGTCTATGCAGCAGTCACTAGTCTTCAACAAAGACACCATTGATTGGCCAAAAAAAAAAAAACAAGGACACCATTGCTTTATCTGTATTTTCTGCCAACTTGATTAGCTTTACCTTAAAATGGGATAATGACTTTAACTTTATGACTCTACTCTGACATTGACAAGTACTAGACAAAATATGTGCCATTTTGTTCTATGTGACCCCCAACTCGTTTTTTTAAAGCTGAAAGCATTGATATTCAAACTCCAGAGAAGCCACCACTAGTTTCTTCATTGGTCCAGTATCCATTTGTTCTGTCTTAAGCACACTATACTGCAAAGTCTAATGAAAATATCATCACTTCTATGGCTTCCCTTCCTTTTCTATTACTATTGGGCATGCTTTTGTCTCAGCTTTCCTATGGCTTCTGGGGATAATGTCCCCTGTCTTGAAGAACAGAAACTCTTGCTTCTTCAGTTGAAGGAAGACCTCAAATTCAACTCTACACTTTCAAGCAAACTTGAGTTTTGGAATGATAGCACTCCTTGCGGTGAGTGGAGAGGCGTGAGTTGGGATGAGGATGGACATGTTGCTGGTCTTGACCTCAGTGAGGAATCAATATATGGTGGACTTGACAATTCTAGTACTCTTTTCAGTCTCCAATATCTCAAGCATTTGAATTTGGCTTTCAATGGCTTTAGTTCTGAGATTCCATCCAGAATTAAAAATTTGAAGAGCTTAACTTCTCTTAATTTGTCAAATGCTGGATTTGTGGGGCAGATACCAATGGAGATTGCTCAACTCACAAGGTTAACCATTCTTGATCTGTCAGATTTTTATTATCTAAATATGGTGAAGCTTGTTCAGAATCTGAGTGAAGTTAGAGAACTATATTTGGATGGCATTAGTCTATCGCTCAATGGAACTGAATGGGGTCATGCTTTGTCTTCTTCTCTACCTCATCTACAGGTATTGAGCATGAATAATTGCAACCTGTTAGGCCCCATTGATTCCTCCCTAGAAAATCTTCAAAATCTCTCCATCATTCGTTTGGGTGGAAACCCTTTGTCAGGTCCAGTACCGAATTTCTTTGCTAAATTCTCAAATCTAACACAACTGGATCTTAATAGTTGTGATTTGAACGGTACGTTTCCCAATGAGATCCTCTCCGTACAGTCACTCACTTCTCTTGGTCTCTCATCCAATAAAGGTCTTCAAGGTTCTTTGCCGGACTTCCCACTTAACTCATCTCTCATGGAATTGGTTCTTTCTCATACAAATTTCTCAGGAGCATTACCAAACTCCATAGGTTTCTTACAGAAGCTATCTGAATTAGATTTATTTCGATGCCAATTCAATGGAACGTTGCCAGAATCAATGTCAAATCTTACTTGGACTTATCATTTAACTCCTTCACAGGTTCCATTCCAACATTTGGTATGGCCAAGAATCTTACCTATATAGATCTAAGATTCAATAAATTAAGTGGTGGAATATCATCGGCACACTTCAAAGGTCTTCTAAAGCTGGTCAGCATCGATTTGCAAGGCAATTCTCTCAATGGGAGTGTTCCCTTGTCTCTGTTTTCTCTTCCAATGCTACAGGACATGTATCTTTCTGGAAACTATTTTCAAGGCCAGTTAAATGAAGTCTCAAATGTCTCTTCCTCCTCCTCCATGCTACATTATCTTGATTTGAGCAATAACCATTTGGAAGGGCCAATCCCACAATTTATATTTCAACTTAGACGGCTTCAATATCTTGACTTGTCTTCCAACAAGTTCAATGGAACAATACGGCTAGATATGTTCATGAGACTTCAAAATCTAACATCACTATATCTCTCAAATAACAACTTCTCTATTGATGCTACTATTAAGATTGCTAACCACTCACCTTTTCCCATGGTGACTGGATTGGGGCTGGCATCCTGCAATTTGAGGCAATTCCCAGGTTTCTTGAGAAGTCTATCTGATTTAACACATCTAGACCTCTCCAATAATGAAATCAAAGGTGAAATCCCCAAGTGGATTTTTGAGCTCAAGGATTTATTTGATTTAAATCTTTCTCACAATTTACTTCAGCAGAGAGAAAGAATCCCATATAATTTTAGCTCTTACTTTGATTTGAAATATCTTGACCTACATGAAAATCACCTCCAAGGCATACTTCCAGCATTTCCTCAATTAGCCTATTATTTGGATTTTTCAGACAATAAATTTAGCTCTGTCATTCCCCTTAACATTGGTAACTTTCTGTCTGACATCCGTTTTCTTTTTCTGTCACACAATAATCTTCATGGAAGAATCCCTGTTTCCATATGCAATTCTCCATATCTTCAAGTGCTTGATCTTTCCTACAACAACTTAAGTGGGGGGATTCCACATTGTTTAGCAAAAAGTGAGGCTCTTGGGGTATTGAATTTAGGAAAAAACAATCTAAGTGGCAATATACCTAATACTTTCCAAGCCTCATGTAATCTTCAGACTCTGGATCTTAGTACAAATAATCTACAGGGGCCAATTCCAACCTCTCTATCCCATTGCACCAAGTTAGAGGTTTTAGACATTGGAAATAACAAGATAGATGATGGGTTTCCATGCTTGTTGAGGACAATACCTACACTCAAAGTCCTGGTTTTGCGAAGAAACAATTCCCATGGTCCTATTGGTTGCCCAAATATGAAGAGAATGATTTGGGAGATGCTTCAAATTGTTGATCTATCTTTCAACCATTTCAATGGATCGCTGCCAGGAGAATTGATTCATACTTGGAAGGCGATGTTTCTTGATAAAGATCAAACGTCATCAAAGGCAGATCATATAGAGTTTAACATGAATATTTATGGCTTTAATAATTATCAGGACCGAGTTATAGTAACCATGAAAGGTCAGGAAATGATCTTAGCAAAAATCCTAACTATCTTCACATCCATAGACTTCTCATCCAATCAATTTGAAGGGTCAATACCAGAAGAGATGATGCATTTTACAGCACTGCATGGCCTCAATCTGTCAAACAATAATCTCTCAGGCCACATCGCAACATCCATTGGTGAACTGGGACAACTTGAGTGCTTAGACCTGTCAAAAAACTCTTTCACTGGAGAGATTCCACAAGAGCTTGCAAGTTTGTCTTTCCTTTCATTTTTGAACCTTTCCTATAATCATTTGGTGGGAAAGATTCCTACAGGAACACAACTTCAATCATTTGAGGCATCTTCCTTCCAAGGCAATGATGGTCTTTATGGACCTCCTTTGACACAATTTTCAAACAATGCCCCAAAGCCAGCAGCACCATTATCTAGAAATGAGCATGCAAATGATTTTGGGTTCATCATGGGTTTGGAATTTGGTGTGGTATTCGGCTTAGGAATTGTTATTGCACCTCTTTTCTTCTGGAAGCAATGGAGGATAATGCACTGGAAATGTGTGGACTTCGTTCTTTGTAGCATCTTTCCTCAAATTTATGTTGATTATCAAAGACATGAAGGACAGTGGATTCCAGTTCTACGTTGGGGCCATTAAGGAATGTGCTACTAAACCATGCAAACTGTCTACCAATAATGAGGTAAAACTTTAGTTTTCTTCAAATTGTCAGAGTAAAATGCACTTACTTGCATGCCCTATATTTTTTGTTTTGAGTAACATACGTAATCTTTTATGGAGATTATTCTATTTAATTTCTTAAAAATTCCCAACTAACTGATTTAAATAAGTTTTTGAATTTATTCTTCAGTCTTTTATAATCCAAGCTTGAAGTTTTCTCTCACTCTCACAGGCACACTCACAATATATAATATATTTAAGGAATTTTTCTTGGCATTACTACTGGCTCTCATAAGTCATCCTTGTGATCATGTTGTGCGCAATAATATGATAGTCCGACTGACTTATAAATAGTGGTTACAAGTCTTTGATTTTCTTTGAATTTTTTACTATTTATATATTCTCCTCTTTGTTACTATAGTAATTTTCAATGGTATTAATTATCTAACTGTTTTCATGGCTTTAAATTTTATATGAAGGTATAATCATCTGGAGTGTGTGGCATATCCAAATATGGGCAACTATTGATCAATAATGGAGACATACATGAAATGAAGATCATGAAATGTGAAATTATATATAGTGATAGTCACTTAAATGTAATAGTTTGAAACATTTAATGATTTGGGTGAGATGTTTGCTTTGTATAATTTGTATTTGTCTATGAATCTGTATTATATGCAACATCTTTTCTGGGATGAACTAATTTTATATCGATGTGCATTCACTTTATAATTATAAACATATTGAGAAGTGAAAAATTTTATTTTAATCTCTCGTCCTAAATATAAAACATATTTACCTATTTCAATTAGATTAATGATTTTAGTTAAATTAGTTAAAATAATGTGATATTACTATATATATACCTGCCCATTTGCATTTAGCTCACCTTCCCTCTCTTATTTGTTTATTATTGAGGAACATTCATGAAAATAATTATAAATTGAAAAAGTATATCAAGGGATGGAGAACATTAGGATAGGGCTCATTGTACACCGATACATCAAAGCGTATTATGAAGTTGCTGCTTTATGGTTTTATTTTTGGAAAACATCAATGGTAAAATCTTAAAACAGTTGGACAAAAAGACATTCAAGTTACAAGCTTCAACTATTCGGTGAAGAGGAAAAGCTATGGACAATTTGGCGTGAGGGGGAGGGGAGGGAAAACCAATGAGGGAAGAGGTTAATTCATTACAAGACTCAAGAAATCCCGGAATTAATTTTAGATTCCACAAAGTTATTTTTTGAATTTCATTAAGTTGTTATTGACAATTGAAAATTAATTATTAAAAATGATTTAAAAATTATGCTCTAAGTTGTTATTGTTTGACCAAAAGTTGTTATCGGAGACCAACCAATTGTTTGACCTACTGATAACAACCATTTGAACTCTAACAACAACTTAATGAGCATGTGATAACAACTACTTATTAGGGACCTTAAATTAACTTTGTGATTTCGTGAGATCTTATTTCAATTAAATCCCTTACACAGGACCTATAATTAATTATTATGAAGAGAAAGTTGAGTTGGAATTTTCAAAAAGCAGAGAAGTGAAGTTAAATTTTTTTATTTTGTTATTGTTACCCGTTTATTTTATATTTTATATTTCAAGAAACTTACATATTATAAGAGTGCTACACTGTTTTTGTTTCAAATTTGGAGCTTATTTTAAAAAGGTTGTAAATTGTTTTAAGAGTCTTGAACCAAATAAAATTAAAATCAGATGTATTATTGCGTTTTTATAGGATGTAGATTAAATACCTTGGAATTCAAAAACTATGTAAGCATTTCTCTCATTAGTTAAAATTTAATAATCCAACTTTGTTGTCATACCATACCAAACTGCTCTATCACTCATTTTCTCTCCATTTCTTATTATAAGTCATCAATCGCCTCTAAATTTTAGTTCGTAATATAAGTTACCAACCGTCATTAACTAACCCATTTATTACATTTTTCCCAATATACCATTATCATTGGAAAAAGATATTTCTTTAATTGAATTGACTTTTCCTCCGCTTCAATTTTGTTTCACTCATAAAGATAGAGGATCACTAAAAAGAGACAAAAGGTAGTAGGTCATACTAATAAAGGTGAGAATGTCAAAAATGAAAAACACAACTAAACTAAGACCAATTTAAATATGCAACTTCCATTAACTTTCATTCCTTGGTTTGTACAATTTAGACTTTTGGTGACTTATAATAAGAACTATAGAGGGAGTATTTATTAAGTTTGTGAGTTTTCAAAGTTAGAATCTTTCACGTCACTCTTCAATTGCATTTGGAAAACCTTAACTTGTAGCAACACATTCACAAGTCTTTAGAAAGGTCAACACGGAGACGCGTGGAAAATGTTCATGATGATTCAAAAGCCATCACCAGTCTTCTAATGAGACACCCTTATCAGTTCTTTGTATTTTCTTCCAACTTTATTAGTAACTTTGTTTCCTAACAAACAATGACTTTGACTTTCTTTTAAAGTTTACTCTGACTCTGCCTCACTAGTCCCCTCAATGGAATTACCCTCTATGTGCCTTTTCTTCTTGTCCTCTCATTTATATTTTCATGTGAAAGCTAAAAGTACAAGTCTGTGACTCATATTAATAGTTTATGTTCATGGTTTTGAACTCCCTGAAGACATCACTAGTTTTTTAACTGCTTCAGTATTTGGTTGTATGAGCCTTTCCCTCACACTTCACCACCCCAAATCTAATGAGAATATCATTACTTTTATGCCTTTCTTTCTTTCTCAGTTATTATAGTGCATGTCTTACTTACAATGTATCACTGGCTTTTAGGCAATCTGCCCACTGTCTTGAAAACCAATTAGTTTTGCTGCGTCAACTGAAGCAAGCCCTCAAATATGGACCTACAGAATCCAACAAACTTGTGTTTTGGAATGATAGTGTTCCTTGCAATGATTGGAGAGGTGTAACTTGGGATGAGGAGGGACATGTTGCTGGTATTGACCTCAGTGAGGAATCAATAAATGGTGGGCTTGACAATTGTAGTAGTCTCTTCAGCCTCCAATATCTTGAGCACTTGAACTTGGCCTTCAATAATTTTACTTCTGTGATTCCATCAGAAATCATTAAATTGAAGAGCTTAACTTCTCTTAATTTGTTAAATGCTGGTTTTGTGGGCAAGATACCTATGGAGATTGCACAACTCACAAGGTTAGCCATTCTTGATCTGTCTTCTCTTTATTCTCTCAATCTACTAGGGGGACCAGCTTTGACACTTGAGAATCCAAATATGGTGAAGCTTGTTCAAAACCTGAGTGAAGTTAGAGAACTATATTTGGATGGCATTAGTGTATCACTCAATGGAACTGAATGGGGTCCCGCTTTGTCTTCTCTACCTCATCTACAGGTTCTAAGCATGTCAAGTTGCAACCTATCAGGCCCCATCCATTCATCCCTAGAAAGTGTTCAAAATCTCTCCATAATTCATCTAGATAATAACAATTTGTCAGATCTAGTGCCAGATTTCTTTGCTAAATTTTCAAATCTCACACAATTGGATCTCAGTTTTTGTGATTTGACTGGTACATTTCCAAATAACATCTTCAAGTTACAGTCATTGTATTTGCTTGACCTATCATATAATGATGGTCTTGAAGGTTCTCTACCAGACTTCCCATGGAATGCATCTCTCCAAACATTGATACTAAGCAAGACAAATTTTTCAGGAGCATTACCAGATTCTATAAGCAACTTACAGAACCTGTATATATTAGATTTATATACATGCCAATTCAATGGAACACTGCCACATTCATTGTCAAATCTTACCGGGCTTGCTTACTTGGACTTGTCATCTAATTCCTTCACAGGTCCAATTCCACCTTTTGGTAAGGCCAAGAAGCTTACTGTTATTGACATGTCTAACAATAAATTAAGTGGTGGAATATCATCAATTCATTTCAAAGGCCTTGTAGTCAGCCTCAATTTGCAGAACAATACCTTGAATGGAAGCATTCCCGTGTCCTTGTTTTCAAACCCATTGTTACAGATATTAGATCTTTCCAACAATCGTTTCCAAGGTCAGTTGGATGCAATTTCAAATGTCTCTTCCTCTAAATTACAAGTTCTTGATTTGAGCAATAATTGTTTAGAAGGGCCTATTACACAATTTACTTTTCATCTTAGAGGGCTTAAGGTTCTCAAGTTGTCTTCAAATAAGTTCAAGGGAAAAATTCAACTTGATATGCTTCATAGACTTCAAAATCTAACTACATTAGATATTTCAAACAACAACTTGTCACTTGATACTAATTTTAAGAATGAAAACCCATCATCCTTTCCCAAAATGATTAGTGTAAAGTTGGCATCCTGCAAGTTGAGACAATTCCCAAGTTTCTTGAGAAATCTATCTAGATTAACCAATCTAGACCTCTCTAACAATGAAATTGAAGGCAAAGTCCCTTCCTGGATTTGGGAGCTAGGCTATCTTGGTCAGCTAAACCTTTCTCACAATTTGCTTCATGAGCAAGAAAGAATTCCATATAATTTTAGCTCTAATAATAGTTGGGTCATGCTTGATCTGCACAACAACTTCCTTCAAGGGCCACTTCCAACACTTCCTCCATCCGCTGTGTATTTGGATTATTCATGTAATAATTTCAACTCTGTCATTCCCCCTGACATTGGTAACTTTGTTTCCAGCACATTTTTCCTTTCTATATCACACAATACTCTTTATGGCACAATCCCTGTGTCCATATGTAATGCCTCAAATCTTCAAGTGCTTGATCTTTCATACAACATGTTTAATGGGGTGATTCCACATTGTCTAGCAAAAAGTGAAACTCTTGGTGTATTGAATTTAGGAAATAACAATCTCAGTGGCAACATTCCTAATACTTTTCATGATTCATGCACTCTGAAGACCCTTGATCTTAGTAGCAATAATCTACAAGGGCCAATTCCAAAGACTTTGTCCAATTGCACCACATTAGAAGTTTTAAACGTTGGAAACAACAACATAGATGATGTGTTTCCATGCTTGTTGAAGCCAATACCCACGCTCCGGGTCATGGTTCTGCGAAGAAACAAATTTCATGGTCCTATTGGGTGTCCAAATATGAAGGGAAAGATATGGAAGATGCTTCAAATTGTGGATCTAGCTTTCAACAAATTTAATGGAATGCTACCAGGTAATTGTTTTCTGACTTGGAAGGCAATGATGCTTGATGAAAATCAAACAGTGCCAAAGACAAATCAGATCCACTTTGACGTTTTTGAATTTAGCCACCTGAACTATCAGGATCGAGTGATGGTTACATTGAAAGGTCAGGACATGACCTTGACTAAAATATTAACTGTCTTCACATCCATTGACTTTTCTTCCAATCATTTTGAAGGGTCAATACCAAAAGAGATGATGAATTTTACAGCACTCCTTGGGCTCAATCTGTCAAATAATAATTTCTCAGGCCTCATTCCATCTTTCATAGGGAAAATGCAACAACTTGAGTCCTTAGACCTGTCAAACAATTCTTTTACTGGAGAGATTCCACTACAACTTGCAAGCTTGTCTTTCCTTTCTGTCTTGAACCTCTCCTATAATCATTTGGTGGGAAAGATCCCTACAGGCACACAACTTCAGTCATTTGATGCATCTTCTTTCCTTGGAAATAAAGGAATATGTGGGTCTCCTACATCCATAAAATGTAGCAAAGATGAGAGCACTCCAACAAATCCTTCCACAACTGTTTTATATGCAGATTCAGGAGTTGAATTTGATTGGCAATTTGAATTCATAGGAGTGGGTTTTGGGGTTGGATCAGGATTGGTGGTTGCTCTCTTGATGTTTTGGGACAAAGGAAGAAGCTGGAGCAACAACAAGATTGACAAATTTCTTGTACTAATTCTTACTAAGATTGACTTGGTTTTTACACCCATGAGGGTCTATGAAGCAGAAGATGATTGTGAAGAACATGAATCAGACATGGCAGATAAGAATGATCATCACAATGAAAAACATTGCAACTTTGATTATCTAAACTTTCAAGGGAAGAAGTACTGTGTTTTCTGTTCCAATGTTGACATGTGTATGATGAAGGCAATTCATGATCCAAGGTGTAAATGCCATCACTTACCATCCATTTCAGCATCTGCTTGTTCTCCAAAGTCAAATACAGAGTCCTTTTAGTTGCATCCACCATGAAAGCTTGATCTTCTCTTAGTTGCTTCACCATGAAAACTTGATCTTTTCATTTCAGCTTTGTTCCTTCCTCACTTTGTTTTTTTTTTGTGTGCATTTCAATGTAATAGCTGATGAAGCGCAGAACAAATTTGAAAATCAATAATGAGGATAAAGTTGACTTTTCTTTGGGTGGGATCGTGTGATCAACAAGTTCTTGTTATAATGCTGATGTTCAATGATGATTTTCATCACCTCTGGACAATAGACCATGAGTCTGTGAAGTTATTTGTGAAATATTATATTGGCATACGTTGGTTCAAATAAATGTTTAATGACATGATTCAGAAATATGATATATTTAGGTAGATGAGTTTGGTCCTAAATATAATACAACTTTTTAATTGTTACCAATTTTTCTTTAAATTACCCCTAATAATGCATATCAATAATAAATAAATAAGAGAGGGAGATGGTGATGAAGGTAAATGGATAGGATGAATTGGTAATATTATATGATAATAACTAATTTAATTAATATCTCTTAATATCATCAAATTAAACAAATATATCTTATATCTATTTAGGACTTAGAACCAAAGGGAATATATAGGAAAATAATCTTAGAGCAGGAAGTTTTGTCCACAAATTAAATGAATAACTCGTGAGATTTGTGGAGTAAATGGCATGCCTTGAACTGATTACATCATAGAAAGTTCATAGATAACATGCCATAAAACTACCAGCGAGGGAGGCACAGTTCTTGAGATCCGTGTGTGGATGAGAATTTTAACAAAAGTTAATACAATTGCTTGATTTGACTTATAACTAGAAGGTTGTGAGGTCAAAATCCACTGATGTATCATAATTTATAAATATCCTTATAACCGCTTTTTGAGTCTCAAATCATAGTTTGACTCTATTGAGCCCTAAAATCCAATTTATCTAAATTTTATAGTTCTTGTTGATAAAAAAGAATGAAAAATTTTAAGAGAACCCACTACTTAAAAAGTCAAAAGTACATTCAGCAAAATAAGAGAAATACTTACATAATCGTGGATTATTATGTGATCACTTGAACTCTAACAAGTCGTGAATAGATTTAAATTTTGTTTAGTTGGATAGAGATTTATATGAAAATAATTCAAGTCTTATTCATTTTAAAGGAAAGCATATCGATACTTAAGCACATTCAAACCATATGTGTGTTAGATGCTCTCTCTCCCTCGGCACTTCATCTCAAAAACTCAAAGCATATTAATGTAAGATGCTCTGCCTTGATACTCAGTTCAAAAGAGATAAAAGGTGTGAGTAATAAGCATGCGTGGCAGACCATAGCTTCTAATACCTCTCGATCCTTCAATTCCATCTACAACATTCCTTCATCTTCCACGTGTCCAACATCGTACTCTCTAGACGCCACGAGACTCCCCTCCCCTCCACGTGTCACCGACACCCCACAAAATAATAAAATCCCCACCCAACATATATAAACATAACAACAACAAAACAACACAAACATAAACACATACATATATGATATGGCTAGCGATGGAAGTGAAGAGTTTCGGTTGGTATCACCAACAATAAGTGAGGGAGGGAAGCTACCAAGGCATTACACAGACGAAGGACAAGGGGCAAAGAAGAATGTGTCCCCACCATTAGAGTGGTACAACCTACCTGAGGGGACAAAGTCTCTGGCACTAGTGGTGGAGGATATTGATGCACCTGATCCAGAGGGGCCCATTGTGCCATGGGTGCATTGGTTGGTGGTCAATATTCCCCCCACCGTGAAGGGGTTGCCGGAGGGATTCTCCGGCAAGGAGGGGGAGGAGGGTGGTGGGGAGTATGGTGGGCTTAAGGAGGGGAATAATGATTGGAAGATTCCTGGCTGGCGTGGGCCCAGGTTGCCTAATCATGGTCATAGGTTCGAGTTTAGGCTTTATGCTTTGGATGATGAACTTCATCTTGGTAACAAGGTACTCCTATTGTAATTCATAACCACCTTTTTATGTGTGTACAGTAGTATACGTCCTCTACTATGCTTTACTATGTTTGATACTCAGTCCTGTTTTTATTATAAATTTGTTTTTATTATAAATTACCAATTACTCATTTCTTATATATAAAAGAATAGAAGTTGAGTGTTACATTTTCACTTTTTTCAACTTCACCTATGTTTCATTCACATTTTCAATTTTCAATCTCTCCTATAGTAATAGGAGAAAGTGGAAAAAACATTAACTACAATTGTTGGTTTAATCCATTTGTTAGTAACTTATATTAATTGTAGGTGACTTATATTAAAGACAAAAAATTGCAAATAGGACAGAACATGAGGGAGTACATAGTTAGGACTTGGTTAGATTGTGAATTTTTGTTTAATTGAGTAGTAAGACATATTTCTTTATTCGAAAAACTATTATAATCTTATATACTACTCTTGTGCCTTTATTATTTATAATCTATATTGAGAGAACATTAAGCGGTAATTTAGGAAAAATTATTAAAATATGATTAGTTCTATATTTTAGGAATAACATATAGTTATGTATAGTTATAAATATGGAATGCAATACATTATTAGTACCATATTTAATATCCACCTTACTAGTAATTCTTATTGCAACAATATCTTATTTGAACTTGATCATTTTCTTGTGATGTGGCTTTTTTGTGGGACTGGACGGTTTAGGTGACGAAAGACAAGCTTATGGAGGCGAAAGAAGGGCATGTGCTAGGGGAAGCAAGGCTAGTAGCTATATTCTGAAGCCTCTCAATTGTAAAGATTCAGATAAATGTGTTAGCTGGGGAGAGAAAAAGAGATATATAAGACATAACTGTGTGGATTCTGTGTGTGACTTTGATTAAGTTTTTCTTTCTTTTTTGTGCTGATTTTGAAATGTGACTTCCAAAGTACTTTATCATTAAAATCATAACATCCCCCATTTTCGCTTTCTTAATCAATTCTAAGTATTTTAGAGTATATATTGATTCTCAACGGCTGCCATAGGCAGCAAATTATGATCGGTGAATAGTGCAGCAAAATATGTGTTAATGTGTTATGTCAGGGTTAAGCTAATGCTTGACTAATCTTTTTGATACAAAGATTTAAGCGGTTAACGAGTTTTATAGTACCTCACAACTAAGTAAACTAAAAAATTTGAAGGATGATAATATATAAGAGAGAAAAAATGAATTAGCTAGAAGAGATATAGGACATTCAAAATTATCAACTTATCTTGTCAAGAGGGGAAGTAAATAGGTGTTGCAATTTTTCCCCGGCTTTTTGATGAGGTACGATTGCAAAACGTATTAACGAATGCTAAATTCTGTTCCATTGAGTTTATTTAACAGTCACATTTATATATGGAGGATATTTAAAGGGATCATTTTTAATAAAATACTCCCTAATTTATTCTTAAATATAAACAACTTTATAATTTTTCTCAATCTTTTTCTAAATAAACCCTATTAATACTTATATATAATAAACAAATAAGAGTGTGAGAGTAAAGATAAACATATATAATTAAGATAAATTAGTGATATCACGTGTTAATAACTACTTTAATTTATATCCTTAATTTAATCAAATTAGCAAAATGAAATATATTTAGGAACGTAGCTAATATATACATAATACATTTCTATAAACAAAGAAAAGAAAAAACCATGGATCCAAACCTTGATTATGGTATCCTTAGAGACTTGCACTTTCACAGTTTCACTGGACCCAAGTTACATCATGTAAGAAGGCATATGAGCCCACGTTTTTTCGTGCTTGTATAATAAGCAAAAAAATATAAAAACTACCTCCTTAATTTTAAAATTCCATATATTTCACTTATTGTTAATATTTCAATTGAAATAAAAAAAATATTTCAATTAGGGAATACCGTTATCCAATTAAATAAAATCTCAAAATTACTGTTAACCAATTGACTAAAATCTCAAAATTTTAAGATTTAGAAGGTATCTGCATTTTCTTATTTAAAAAAGATGGGGTGAACGATAATTTTTTTCTATAAATTATATGCCAAGTATCACAATATATTGAAAAATGAGCTTCTATATTTTAACATTTTAAAAAAAAAAGTGGTTAAACTCGCCAACACCATTGTATCTAAATGTGTTATCGCCAACATCGTTGTATCTAAATGTGTTATTACATGTTGTTTATGTGAATTATGTTCTACAATTGCACCTAGAAATATTTAATTATATATAAAAGTTGTTTTAAGCAATCAGACATTAAATATTCATTTTTACTTGTTAAACAGCCTTAATAGTATGTTTTTCTTCCTCCGTGAGTAAATTTTTCATCAACCATTTAGGTTACCTGCAAAACCTTGAGTTACTAAAATTTCTATATTAAATATGTTTGCATCAGAATTACATGATTCACATAAATTGGAGGATTACATAATTCACATAAATTGGAGAATCACATAATTCACATAAATTGGTGTGCTTGACCACTTTTAAAAATTTTCTTAGTTTACAAAATTCGATTTATTAATATTTATACGGTGTAATACTTACATGAATTATTGTTTATACAAACAAGATCTTAACCCAAAAAAGAGGAGAGATTTTTGTGTGTGTTCAAATAGAAAGAAGAGAGATTGAAACTCATCTTTTCTTTATAAAAGGATGGTTGTTGACATATATTATTGACTTTCTACGAGTTTATTTTCATAGCCTAAACTCATCATATGTGTCCTTTTTTCCCTCTTCTTTCCCATTTTTTTTCTACTTCCTAACTTATGTTTTCTTCTCTCTTCATTTTTTTTCAACCACTTAGAGCCCATGTTTCCCACTCTCCTACTTTTTTCCGGTTAGAACCTTCCCCTCTTCTTTTTTTTTTTTTTAAAAAAAATCCTTTCCAATTGAATTTTAAAAGGTTATTGTAATTCTCTTCTTCGCTTTCTTTTTTCCTCTATATTTCTATTTCTTCTTTCTGCATTCTTTTAAATTTTGTTAGTTAACTTTTTATTCTTTTATTACAAATAGGGAAAAAATATCTCGTGATTTGTCTTTTACTTCAGGTTACTTTGCAAGCAGGAAAAAATCACTTTTAATTTTACACAACATTTATTTTAACCTAACTCTTCATGCTCAAAGGGCCGGCTTGACTCAACGGTAAGCTTGTTTGCCATGGGTTCATATCAGCCACCTAGCAAAAAAAAGAGGTTAGATTGCCAAGTATATCCCTTTCTCCAACACCCTCAATTAGGGTCCCTCATCAAGTGAAGACTAAAACTAGGTTGACCCTAACTTCCAGTGCATTGCACATTGTCTATACTCTAGTTTAAATCAAGTCCAAAAATACTTTTGATTTAAGCCCATAAAATCAGGCTATGACACATGCTAGTTGTAAAACCCAGCCCAATGAAACCGTAAATTTCAAAAAATCTAATTAAGTACCAGGCCAAAAAATAAATACAAATAGCTCCTCTTTTCTTTCTTCCCACGACACTAGCTAGTACTTTAGTTGAAAACATCTTTTAGCTTCCCTCTTCTCAATTCTAAAACCTACAGACAAAAAATCCCACAACAACAAGATCTTTCACGGTGCGATTTTTATTTCTGCTCTTCTTTCTGTTTGTTTGTTGTTTTTCTCTGCAATTCCTTTTTGAAAATAGATCAATTTTAAGCCATGAATGTGGGTCAAGCTTATATTTTTAAGATTCCCTATGAGTTATTTCTTTCTGGGTATTGCGTATTTGTTTAGATAATTCAATGTTTTGGTTAAGGTTTTAGCTTTGCAATTAGGGCTTTTCTGATAATTTTGATGTTCATAGATCGATGTTAGTTAGTGAATGTGGACCAAGATAATGTTTTTAGCATTCCTTAAGAATTATTGCTTTCTGGGTATTGCGTATTTTTTGTATATAAGGAAATGCTTTGGTTAAAGTTCTAGCTTTGCAATTAGGGCTTTTTTGATATTTTTGATGTTCATAGATCAATGTTAGTTAGTGGAGTAGTGGATCTGGAACAAGATTATGTTTTTAACGTTCTATTAGAATTATTGCTTTCTGGGTATTGCGTATTTTTTTTGTTCTAGTTTTGCAGATAGGGATTTTCTGATTTTTAGGTGGATAGGCTTGATGAGCTAGCTTTCTTTGTTGCTTTATTTGCAGGTTAATCTGAATTTGAAATCATGACTAAGTCTGTGGTAGAGCTTCCTCCTAAGGGTGGATTTAGTTTTGACCTTTGCAGAAGAA
Source organism: Mimosa pudica (assembly GCA_029929735.1). NCBI lineage: Eukaryota > Viridiplantae > Streptophyta > Magnoliopsida > Fabales > Fabaceae > Mimosa > Mimosa pudica. The sequence goes on from JAKELP010000045.1 coordinate 2,182,463, forward strand.
ATGATATGCTTGAAAAGAAGGGTCTTAAACCCCAATCTTTTCTCAAGACTGGAACTACTATTGTTGGTTTGCTTTTCCAGGTATCAATGCTTTCTTGTACTTGAATTGTTCGTTTATTTTGCCAGTTTTTCGGTTGCTTATTCCTATTTTGGGTATGTAGTAGTATCGGTTTACTGTCTATTGCTTATGTGTGTAAATGGGTAGATTTGTGTGTTACTTAGTTGTCTAAATCTTGTTTCTGAAACCACTATATACTTTGTAATATCATTTCTCTCACTATCAGATATTACCTATGTTCCTAGATGTAATATCACTTTGACTTTTTTCGTGGAGATAAAGGAAGCCAAATAGACCTTTTAATTTTAATGTGTATTACATTTGGTTGTATTATATGATAGTTCATAAGTAAATTAAATTAGTTTTGAGGGAAAAATAATTATAGACATTTTAAAGTGATTAATTTCTCTAAAAAAGGCAAAGTGGTCTTATAATTTGGAGACCGGAGGGAGTACACTGTTAGATTCCAAAGTGTGGTCCTGATATTAAGGAAGAGCAGTAGACTTGTTTAAGTTACATCCGTGCATTTGAAAGTTTAGAAATTGATTGTGTTAATATGTTAATTCTTAAGTGCAATGTGCACATTCTGATTGCAGATTGGATTTTAGTTTTTCATTTTCCTTCTTTACATTGGTACTTTGTATGCCTCAGGAGGGTAAAGTAGTTATATTTATAACATGTGTATCACGATTCATCAACTGAGTATTTAACTGAATAGCCGATAAAATAAAGGGATCCTTTATTTTCCATGTTTGTAGTGATTATTTATGGCACAATATTATTCCAGCCTTTTTCTTTTTGGATTGAACACTACATCTTTGGTTGAATGTCAGGGTGGAGTCATTCTTGGAGCATGTGTATCACGATTCATGAATTTGAAAGAATTTGAAATCTAACATTTTTTCATCAACTGAGTATTTAACTGAATAGCTGATAAAACAAAAAAATGGATCATTTATCTTCCATGTTTATAGTGATCATTATGGTACAATATTATTTCAGCCCTTTTCTTTTTGGATTGGACGTTACTTCATCTTTGGTTGAATGTCAGGATGGAGTCATTCTTGGAGCAGATACTAGAGCCACTGAAGGGCCCATAGTTGCTGATAAAAACTGTGAGAAGATCCATTATATGGCTCCAAACATATATTGCTGTGGAGCAGGTACTGCTGCTGACACCGAGGCAGTAACAGGTATCTGTTTGGACTTTGCATCCCTTTATGTACTCTGTCATTTTTTTTCTACTATTTCTGTTTTTTTAATTTTGATTTCTTATTATTTTTGAAGTCTATGGCCTCTGTTGTAGCCGGTGGCAACCTTTTTTTTATGATATTTAATGTTGTATAACCACCTAATATGAAAAGTGTTTTCTCATTAGATATGGTTAGCTCACAGCTGCAATTACATCGGTATCACACTGGTCGAGAGTCAAGAGTTGTTACAGCGCTCACCCTTCTTAAAAAACACCTTTTCAAGTTGAGTTTCAGAACGTCTCTCTCCAAGTGAAACTACATTGTCAATCTAGCTACCAATCTTACTTTTTATTGTTTTGTCCAGCTACCAAGGTCATGTCTCAGCTGCTTTAGTCCTTGGCGGGGTGGATGTTACTGGACCTCATTTGCATACCGTGAGCTCATTGCTTAATTGTTGTTTTCCAATACATGTGATTTAATTTTTTTCTCACTTTTGGTGATTTGTTTTTCCAGATTTATCCCCATGGATCAACTGATACACTCCCCTTTGCAACAATGGGATCGGGGTCACTTGCTGCAATGTCTGTATTTGAGTCTAAATTCAAGGAAGGCTTGACGGTATGCATATTTTGGTTCAATAGTCATGTCCTGTTAATAGAGTTCTTTGTTATGACACCCTTTAAACCTGTTACACTTTATATGTGATGGACCTTGCAAGTGGTATATATAATTTTGCATCATTTTAGATGGTATTGGTAAGACCAGTATGTCCCATAAAAAGTGGAAAAAGTTATCAAAGAATTACATTCGCTCTGTTGTCAATTTTAGATGCAGTACTTGAGTTCTAATTCTGTTTGAACATTTTGATTTGATGCAGAGGGATGAAGGAGTACAGCTAGTGGTAGAGGCTATATGTGCTGGTATATTTAATGACTTGGGAAGTGGAAGTAATGTTGATGTTTGTGTGATAACGAAGGTTAGATCTCTGATTCCAGATCCTACATGTTGCTCTGAGGTTGTTTGAAGTAACTTCCATTTATCCGTACACTCCTTTTTGATACTGTACAGGGGCATAAAGAGTACCTCAGGAACCATCTCCTGCCAAATCCCCGCACATATGTGAACCCAAAAGGCTTTACCTTCTCTAAAAAGACAGGTCAGTGGCTCCATTATTTCATTTCCTAATCATTATACTTAAGACTTCGATCAATTAGTTGCCGGTACCCTTCTGGGATGTGTTTCTTGATTAGTCAAGCAGTTGGGGTATGTGGGCAATATGCCAAATTTTTATCTCAATATTTGGAAATTATCCAACGAGATGTTTTTGTCAATGATAGATTGCCAAAAATGACTGTTGGAAGAGCACAATGGCACCTGTGATCCATGTAGTTAACCTCACCTAGTTGGGTTAAAGCTTTGATGTTGTTGTAGTAGTATTTGAAAGAGTTTGTGGCTTAGGGACAAGATTTTGTGAAGTGCTGCTTGTGTTTTTGCTTCATGCCATAAATAAAATAGATGTTATACATGCGTGAAATTTCTTGAAGACCAAAGAGAACACTTAGAGAAGTCATTGAGCAGGATCTTTTGGTCAATAATTTTTTTAAAAGATATGGTTGATAGAGCACGATGGCATCTTGTGCTCGTTAACCCCACTTAGTATGATAAGCCTCTGTCGTTATTGTTATTGAAGTTATTTTTCTGTTTTGGGGGTTGTTTAGAGGTGATATTCAAAGAGTGATTCTCAATTGTCTTGTGTGTGCATGCTGAGGTTTATCCCAATTGGATTAAGGAATATGATGTATCTAAAATACTCTAATCTTATTTTCTGGTACAGAGGTTCTCTCAACAAAGATTACGCCATTGAAGGAATTGGTGGAAGTGATTGAAGGAGGGGATGCCATGGAAGAGTAGCTGAAACTCAAGTTTGTTTGTACACTGGCATAACCCTGAGTTTGATGCTTTTATTAGTCTCATGGTTTTCATTAGAAGGGTTAAGTGCAAAAAGTTAGATGATCTGAAAGGCTTCACTTCTTTTCATCGTAACAATGTTCTCCAAATGCTTGACTTTACAAAATATAAACAGCTATTTAAAAGGGAGAATATGAATTATCCTATAGGTGAACGTCTGAGATTATGAACTGCATATCAGACCTAGTTTATCTAAACTTGTTCCTTTTTATTTCTTGTGATAATCGTTTGTGCATGTTTTTTATTATGATGAAACTTTTGCCTCATGTTTTTTAATCTTCCTAGATTGCTCCATTTTCTAGCTATTTGATTCATATCCTACGTCTATCCTTTAACTCAGAAAAATTCCTTCCTACCCAATTGGCAGGTGTATAAATTGACAGGTAAAGCTAATACGAATTCGAGTAATTCATGTAAAACTCAAGTTGACTGTTCCGAGAACTGAAGGAATCAATAATTTTTGTTTTTTACCCTCTTATGACTTGAGGGGTAGAACTATAACCCTTCACTGGATTTGAAAGGTGAGCTCACTTAATAGGTGAATCAATTATTTATTATTTATTCGTAATTATATAGTTTATATATTTATAACATAATTATATACTCCCTCTGGTCCCTAATGTAAGAGCCTGAAATTTGAATGATTTCGGTCCCTAATGTAAAAGCTCACCCCACTTTGTGTGAATATTTATTGCAATTTTTCCAATTCTACCCCTAATCAATTTGGGTTGAATGGAGGAGAGAGGAAAGAATAAATGAAAACATTGAGAATGTAAATAGTCTTCTTCTTCCAAAGTTTTTTCTCTCTCCACGTTATCCAAAATGCATTATTATCTCTCTCTCCTAGTACAAAGGGTAGAAATGGAAAAAAAGTATAAAATACAGACAGTCAACTAACAATCAGATGTTTTCTTAAGAAGCGGGTTTTTGGCGGCTGACTCTTACATTAGGGACCGGAGGGAGTATTATTTTTGGAAAGCTTGTAACATTAGATCGGGATGAGCATGTTGTCTAAATAAAATTTGTTTAATCCAGCTCAATGAACTGCCGGGTTTCCGAGTCGCTACCCTTCGTATTTGGCTTGCCATTGAAAAATAAAGATATTTAACGTATTTTTAAATTATAATATTTAACATTTGTTAATTGTTAATTTTTTAAATACATATCATCACCATATGTTACTTTATTTAAAATGTTTTCAAAAATATTTGGAAAATCTCAATAAGATAACAATTGAACATCAAAATGATAAAATGGGTCATAATTCATGAATTTATGTAAGGACAAGGGGGATTCCTTCTAGTTTGATATAAAACATAGTTATTCACAATGACGAGTAGTCGAGTAGTCACTTGTATTACCAAAATAATTCCTTTAATATATATATGTCATTACTTTACACATCTACGTAGGAAAAATACGCAGGAGTTGATGAATTAAGTGTTTCAATAAGATATTTATCAAAACTTTAAATTCAAAATCAAGTTTAATAAACATATAAGAAAGATACATAGTATTGAAATCTTAGGCAAATGCTTGCACATCCAACAAAGTATATAATAATCACTCAAGCTTACATATACTTAAAGAAAAGTGTATGAAGTTTCAAATTGGTAGGCAAATACTTGTTGCTCATTTTTTCCTCATGTAATATATATATATATATATATATATATATATATATATATATATATATATATATATATATATATATATATATATATATATATATATATATCAGTTTGTGTATGCATTTGATTTTCATTGATTTGTTACCTTTTTTATCTATTTTTAAAATTTCCTTTGAACTTGCAATATTGAAAAATAAAATGCAAGTCTCCTCTTCTATATTTCTCTTGCTTAACATGTGTAAAGTAATAGTATTATAGAAGCTAAAGAACCATTTTAACACATTATACGTATTTTGGGGAAAACTTCTCGATGTTGCATGCACTTGAGATGAAACTTTATACGTATTTTAACACATTTTATCTTCCATAACTTTAGAGGTCTTTAGTTCAGTGGCGAGGGAGTGGGTTGCCACCACGTCACGAGTTCGATTCTTAGGAAAAGCATTCCATGGTTTGAATGCCTCCATCAAGGTCCTAGGTAGGCAATCTACAGCTGGTGTGAAGCTGGTGTCCCTGGGGCCTAGTCCCACGTGGTTGTCAACCTTATAGCATTGATATTCGTTGTCTTGGCCTAGGATTGGGTAGAGTGTGTATCATTTCCTAAACTTTTTTGAAATAAAAAAAAAAAACTTTGAAAAAGTTAACATCCTTCGTGTATATTAACGGCATGAACATTTGTAACTCATTTTGACATCTATGTAAAAGAAGAAAAAGCTCTACAGTGTTGAAAGTAAGTTAAACCAAATTATATATGGACATTTTTCTAGCTTCGTTGGTTCATGATACACTGATATGCCTTAAGCTTTTATTTTCTCAAGATAGCATAAAAGTTTTTTAGAATCACTTCATACTTGGGAAATCAAATAGAAGTCACGTAGAAAAGACAAAATAATATCATGACCCCTACAAAAACTTCAAATCAAATCAATGACCTATGACTTCATTCTATTTATTTTCAAAGTCAAATGACAATATTAACCCTCCATTCCTTCTTCCTTCTTCCTTCTTTCTTGGTACATTCTCTGAAACAACCATCAGCCACCCCTTGCTTCATAATCCACCATTTCTTCCTAATATTATTTCACCTCCCATACTAAACATTCAAAAAACCCAGAAAGAAAAACAAAAACAAAAAACCCACCACCCATTTCAAGAAGCCTTTTTATTCTCCCCCATTTATTCCCATTTTACCCTTCTCTCTATTCAACTCCTAATTAATCCGTGCGTTCTTTCCTTCACTATTCTTCTTTTCACTCTTTTTCAACTCAATCCCTCAATCATCCTAACAATCCTCTTCAATTTAATTTAATTCAAATTAATTATCTTTCTCTGTATTGTGAGTGATTATTTGCATATTCATCTCTTTATTATTTCCTCTTGCTTCTTCATATGTTTCTTTGTATGCATGTTTGAGCTGATTTTTTCCATAAAGCTCTCATCTTTTGTGATGATTATATGCACTATTAATATTCTGAATCATAATAATTATGAGAATTGAACAATGGGTATATGGGTAATGATCAGTTCAGAGTTCAAGAATTGAGGTGGCATATTGGAAATTTATATGACAATGAATTATATGAAACCCCTTTATTGGTTTCTTGATTTCTTATTTAACCCTGAAAAAAATGTCATTTTGAAGGTCATGAGTAATAGTGAGCGCATTATCAAGATCATTGTTAAAGTTCATGATTCAGTACACGAGATTTCTCTTCCTGCTGAATCCACTTTTGGTGAGTCTTTTTTGGCTTCGTTGTGTTATGGCTAATGATTATCATAGTTGTTTATTAAAAAAAAATGAGTGATGGGTTTGGCCTCAAAAAACATACAGTGAAGCAAGTTTTGAGCTTGTAGTTCATTTAATGGAGTTTTGCTAACTACTTTTGCTAACTTAAACTAATCTAGCTTTTCTTATTATTTGACATGTACTAATTTTGGTATTTGAGTTAGAGAATATGTTGTATTTTGAGAAAATGCGAAGACATAGTTAATAGGATTGAATTTGATGAGTCGTATGCTTTGTACATGGAGTGGAGCTTGAAAGTTCATGTATAAAGTAGTTGTTGAGCATTTGAGCCTGATTAATTTATATATCTTTTCCATTTCATAGAACAAATTAAAGTTACACCCTGGAAAATGATTTTGATGCCTTTTTTTTTTATTTCAAGTCTATCTAGGAAGTTAAGAACATATGGTGAAAGAAGCTTGAGATATTGAGGGCAAAAAAAAAACTGAAGAAGTTTCAGATATTGAATATATTATTGCCTTTTTTTATACATATTGGCCTTAATCAGATCTTCAATAACAGGGAATGTGAAGAGACTGCTTGCTCCTAAAATTGGTTTAGAGCCTGAAGAGCAAGTACTCATCTTCCAAGGAAAACAAAAGCATGATGAACAGCATTTGCACTTGGAAGGTGTATGCGACAATTCGGAAATATATCTTTTGAATTTTGTTTCCAGTAGCAGAGGGAGACAACCCGAGGAAATGAGGGAAAATGTTGGTATGCCAGAAGCTTTTGAAGCTGTTGCTAGAGTTAGAGCAGAGGTGGACCAGCTCTCTGAGAGTGTGAGTCCTCATTTACTTTTTGACTTCTTGTTGAAGAAAAGCATATTAGGTTATAATAATAACATGATAGATGTAGAGTGATCATTGGTCTCATTTCAACTCCTGCAGGTAGATGCCTTAGAGGTGGCTATAAAATGTGGAACCAATGTTGCTGAGAGTGCATTTCTTACCTTGTCTGAGTTTCTTATGAGGCAGTTGCTGAAATTGGATGCTATACAGACTGAAGGTGAAGCAAGGCTGCAGAGAAAAGCTGAGGTAGTATTTATTTATGGTGTCATGACTAATTTGAAGTTCTTATGTTTGTTTTATTTCTTGTTCATGCCATTTTCATGAAATCCTTAAATTTGACAAATTTTTTAGTCATGGACCATGATTTGGTGACATCGGTCAAATATTATGTCTTCCAAGAGTATCGTCCATGTTGATGCATTGCCCTTTAGTCTTCTTTCACATCAATTCTAATGATGGTGCAAATATGTTGCAAATAACAGTTATTTGTAATTCTAATAATGGATAATCGTTACTCCCTCCATTCCAAATATAAGACTACTTTGGTAAAGTGTTTGTTATTTTTTGTTAAACATTGCCCCGTAATCCGGCGCCAATTGTCAACTGACTAATTCAGACTCAAGGGGCAGGAGTGTTGCTCACATAGACAAGGCTGAATTCTCTACCCATGAGAGTGCTTATCGTGATTGTTCCTAAATATATGATCACTTTCTATTGTCTCAATTTTCCCCAACTTGTCCCTATTGATACTACTATTTAATGAAAAACAAGTGATTAAGGTGGTTGGAATAAAGGCAAGATGTAAGGTACTTTTTGTTAGAATCTTAGTATTTAATATTTTGATTAGGAGAAATTACTTTTTTGATTGTTGTTTCCTATTTCTGTTGTTTCCTATTTTCATTGTTTCCTATTTTCATCTCCTCTCCTCCCCTATATAATGTACTCTTGTCATATTGCAAAATATCAATAATAATTCTCTTCATTTATCCCAATATGGTATCAGAGCAGTGAGAGAGAGAGAGGGAGAGAATTCCGGCGATCAGATCTGAGAGAAAGAGAGAGAGAGAGACGGCCAACCCTAGGGTTTCCGATTGACGGCGCGTGCACACACACCGCCGCCACAGGGAGGATCGGAAGCACCAGATCGGCCAAACCCTGAAATTTGGGGTCAAACGGAGTAGCGCGTGAGTCACACGCGCCGTCGAAGTGAAGCGCGTGAACCCACGCGCCGCCACGCGCCGCCGCCGACCACTTCCAGAATCTCCAGAATCTTCTCTTCTGCCCAGAAAGATGAATCCTTAGGATTTTCCGCCAATTTTTGGGTCTTATTCTTCTAATTCTGACGGCCAAAGTTCACAACCTAAGTCTTATAAGACTGAGAAACTTTCAAAGACGCCGGAAAATGTTCCGGATCCTCAGATGATGGTTATAAACCATAAACTCAATGGCAACAACTATCTCCAATGGTCCCAAAGTGTGTTAAGGTACATCAGGGGACGAAGGAAAGAGAAGTATATCAATGGAGAAGCATCTCAACCAAAGCCAGAGGATTCTCAATTTGATACATGGTTTGCTGAAAATAATCAAGTGATGACTTGGTTATGCAACTCTATGACAGATGAGATTAGTGAAAGTTACCTACTTGCAGACACCGCTAAAGAGATTTGGGATGCAGCCAAAAGAACTTATTCATCGATGAATAATACAGCAGCGTTGCTTCAACTAAAGAGGCAACTTCGGGATCTTCAACAACGTGAGATGACTGTGACCCAATACTATAGTACTTTGCAACGAATCTGGCAGCAACTGGATCTGTTTGAAGTACATCCATGGAAGGATGTTGAAGATGCACAGTACTACAAACAATTGGTGGAGCAAGGAAGGATACATGATTTTCTTCTTGGGCTCAATGATGCTTATGAGGAGATACGAGGTAGAATAATGGGTATAAAACCCTTACCTTCTTTATTTGAAGTATTTAATCAAGTTCAATTTGAGGAAAGCAGGAAGCAGTTGACTCAGAGAAGTCAAGTCCCAACTGAAGGGTCTGCCCTAGTTACTAAAGGAGGAGGGCCTTCAGAGCACAAAGAGAAGAAATGGAACAAGCATTGTAACTACTGCAAAATGAAGGGTCACACCAAGGATGAGTGTTGGAAACTTCACGGAAAACCTCCACATGTCAAATCCAAATCTCAGCAAGAGGGGCGGAGCAATTTTACTGAGACTGAGCAGAATGATGATCAGTTGAGCAAGGAGGAAATGCAACTATTGAGGATAATCCTCGAGAAACAGAATAAATCTCAGACCACTCCTAATGTGAATCTTGTTCAATCAGGTAATTCTATAGTTGCTCTTAATACTGTGATGACTGCTGATGACACATGGATTGTTGACTCTGGAGCTACAGATCACATGACTGGAAATAGAGGTTTATTCAAAACTCTTAGAATGTGCCATGAAAATCTTAGAGTTAAAGTTGCCAATGGAGTAGTGACTAATGTTGCAGGGATTGGATCTGTTGTGATAACAGAATGCTTAGAAATTCATAATGTTCTCTTTGTACCTGATCTTACTTGTAATTTGATATCTATAAGCAAACTGATTAAGAGGAAGCAATGTCGAGTATTGTTTAATGACATTGGGTGTGTTTTTCAGGATTTAAACTCGGGGAAGATGATTGGGAGTTCTAAGGAATGGGATGGACTCTACTATCTTGAAGGCTTACATCAGAAGAATTCCGGAGAAAAACGAGCACTTACTAGTTCTAATAATGAAGATGTATTTCTATGGCATCATAGGTTAGGCCATCCTAGTTTTGATTATATGAAGCATGTATTTCCAAAGTTATTCAATAAAGATTCAGTTCCTTTTTCCTGTGAAACTTGCCAATTAGCCAAACACAAAAGATCATCCTACCCGAAACAACCATATAAACCTACCACACCATTCACCTTAATCCATAGCGACATTTGGGGGCCTGCTAAGACAAAAAGTCTAACCAGTGCTAGGTGGTTTGTAACATTCATTGATGACCATACTAGAACCACGTGGGTGTACCTAATGAAAGAAAAATCTGAAGTAGACCAAATTTTCCAGAATTTCTACGCCTTTATTAAAAATCAATTCCATGCCTCCATCAAAATCTTAAGGAGTGATAATGCTAAAGAATATCTGAGTGGTTCACTAAAACAATTTCTTACCCAGCAAGGTATCCATCATCAAACCTCTTGTGTTTATACCCCTCAACAGAATGGAGTAGCAGAAAGAAAAAACAGACACCTATTAGAAGTTACTAGAGCTATCCTAATGGGAAGGAATGTGCCTGATATATTTTGGGGGGATGCCATTCTTACTGCCGCGTACCTTATCAATCGCATGCCATCCAAAGTCCTTAACTTTTCCACACCTATCCAAAAACTCCTCGAAACTTATCCCAACTCACCTCTAATTAATACTCTTCCTCAAAAGGTTTTTGGAAGTGTTGTGTTTGTTCACAAGTATGGTATGGGAAAACTTAGTCCTAAAGCTGATAAATGCATATTTCTTGGCTATTCTCCAAGTCAAAAAGGTTATAAGTGTTATTGTCCAACAACCCGAAAGACAATTGTTTCTCAGGATACTACATTTTATGAACATGAACCTTATTATCCCAAATTACCCATTCAGGGGGAGAATAGTACAGAATGGCTAATTATGAACCTTGAGAGTCCTACCCATCCTCAACCAGAAATACCACCACAACCAGAAATAGCCAATCCCATTGATCCTCAACCAGAAATACCACCACACCAAGATACTACCATCACTGAGTCTGATCCTCTTATGGTGGAAAGTAATGCTGAGATCAATACTGGGATGGCCACTGAAGATCAAAATGAGGAGTTACAACCAGGCAATGATGAATCTGATAGTAGAGTCCCTTCTGCTCCAAGGAATAACCATGAATCTGACTCGGGATTAGATCCTGAAGTGATGGGCTGGCCTATAGCTCTGCGAAAGGGGGTAAGATCTTGTACTCAACATCCTATTCAGAGATTTGTTTCTTATGGTAATTTGTCTGCAAAGATGCAGAACTTTGTAATTAATACTGCTCAGGTATAAATCCCTCACACATTCCAGCAAGCTATGACTGATCCTAATTGGAAGTTAGCTGCAGAAGAAGAGTTAAGAGCTCTCAAAGAGAACAAAACTTGGGAGATTACAAATCTTCCAAGAGGGAAGAAGGTAGTTGGATGCCGGTGGATATTTACTCCGAAGTTTAACCCGGATGGAAGCATCGACAAATATAAGGCCAGACTAGTTGCAAAGGGGTATACTCAGACGTATGGAATTGATTATGAGGAGACTTTTGCTCCAGTTGCTAAATTCAGCACCATCAATATACTTCTTTCTATTGCAGCCAACCTGGATTGGTCATTACACCAATTAGACATTAAAAATGCCTTCTTGAATGGTGACTTAGAGGAAGAAGTGTACATGGAGGTTCCAGAGGGTGTCAACGACCCTAATAACACTGTGTGCAGGTTAAAGAAGTCGTTGTATGGATTGAAACAGTCTCCAAGAGCCTGGTTTGAAAGATTCTCTAAAGTGCTGAAGAAGATGTCCTTTGTTCAGGGACAAGCAGATCACACTTTGTTCACTAAACACGAGGGCCAAAAAGTGACAATTTTAATTGTTTATGTTGATGATATTGTTATTACAGGGAATGATGAAAGTTCCATAGCTCAGCTGAAACAAGCTTTAGCAACTGAATTCCAAGTGAAAGATCTTGGTCAGATGAGATACTTCCTTGGCATGGAGATAACCAGAAGCAGGAAAGGCATTAATGTGTCTCAACGCAAGTACACCCTAGACTTGCTACATGAGACCGGGATGTTAGGTGCAAAACCGGAGGAGACACCTATGGATGACAACTGCAAGCTGGAAATAAAGGAAAAGGGAGTTCCTGCTAACACTGAGAGATATCGGAGACTTGTAGGAAAATTGATATACTTGACTCACACACGTCCAGATATCAGTTTTGCAGTAGGAATGGTGAGCCAATTCATGCACCAACCACAAAAGGAGCATATGGATGCAGTTATGAGAATACTCAGCTACTTGAAGGGAAATCCAGGTCGTGGGTTATTCTTTAAGAAAGGCACAGCTAGGAATTTGGAAATTTATACTGATGCAAGTTTTGCAAGAGACTTAGAAACTGGCAGATCTATAACAGGTTATTGCTCATATTTCTGGGGTAACTTAGTTACTTGGAGAAGTAAGAAGCAGACCATTGTATCGCGAAGCAGTTGTGAAGCTGAGTTAAGAGCTGCATGTCTTGGTGTATGCGAAGGAATCTGGATCATCAGATTACTGCATGAGTTAAGAATTCCCTTTGATGGCCCATTACAGATATGGTGTGATAACAAGTCCAGCATTGAAATGACCAGAAATCCTGTTTATCATGATCGAACTAAACATGTCGAGATTGATAGACATTACATTAAGGAGAAAGTAGAGGCGGGGATCATGACATTGACGTATGTCCGTTCTTCTGAGCAGATTGGGGATATGATGACCAAACCACTTGCCAGACCTCTATTTGAAAGATTCCGAAGCAAGCTGGGAATGATCGACATATATTCTCCAGCTTGAGGGGGAGTGTTAGAATCTTAGTATTTAATATTTTGATTAGGAGAAATTACTTTTTTGATTGTTGTTTCCTATTTCTGTTGTTTCCTATTTTCATTGTTTCCTATTTTCATCTCCTCTCCTCCCCTATATAATGTACTCTTGTCATATTGCAAAATATCAATAATAATTCTCTTCATTTATCCCAATACTTTTGTAATATCATGTGTTTTCAACTAATGAGAATTGTCCAGGAAATCAATTGTTTTCTCTTGAGTTTAGTTAAGAATTAAAATTTGGGATGATCTTGATGGGAATGCTTTGTCATTGTCTTGTATTGTTTATCTTTAACTCTTTCAGTTGTCTTCTCACATTAAAGTTTCTTTCAATGCCACTACCTTGTGTTTTCGACTTAAACTGTATTTACCATATGATGCGTGTATTTATCAGTTTCCCGTGTGGAAATTTGAGATATTTTTAATGAAATCCTTCTTCTCAATTTCACAAAATCTGTCAGATAGCCATGTTTTATTGCTTTCAAATGAAGCTCTCCCAATGACCTTTATATGTTCACTTCTCTTTTCCTAATTGATGCCATTGAATGGATAGTACAGTAGGATTCATCCCCTTATGCCACTAAAGAGATGTCAAATTGGCATAAATTTACTGTTCAGTCTCTATTCGGCTATTCCTATGGCCTGTTGAGTGTTGAAATGTGTGGACAGTCAGTAGGCTTCTTTGTTATATCATTTATCATTGTTTTATTTGTTTTATCCCATGTGATTTGAAGATCTTAATGCAATTTTTTCTTAGAATATTGTGAACATATTCGAAATTGACTTACTTATCACTGTGTTACCTGTGGTTCCTTTTCCTTACTGCTCATAGAAGCGTGTTAGATTTCTTCTTGAGTAAACATTTACCATTAGGCCTACATTTATTGACTGCAAAAGCCTGAACATTTGTTTTACCTCCTTTGTTAAGGTATGTCGAGTGCAGAGCATTGTTGAAAAATTAGATTCTCTAAAGGTGTTAAACTCCATGCCTTCCAGCAACAATGACAATACATTGCCAGATGAAAATGGGGACACCTCTACTTCTCAAACTGGAAGCACGAATGCCCCACCCACGACGTCACCTGCAGTAGAATTTATTCAGGATTTTGAGCAGCAGACTTTGAATGGGAGCAGAGAGTTTGAACTTCAAGTTGCAGATGAGGCTGAGTATCCAGGCACTAGCGAGGCTTTGATCAGGAGAAGAGGGAGGCGCATAAGTAAGTCAAGTATAGCAACCTATTCATGTACCCAAATCTTAGCGTTTTCGGTCACATGGAAATAACTCATTCTTACTTTTCAAAGTTTGTATTAACTGGGCAACTCACAAAGTCGCATGTTGATTATGGTACTTGAAATAAGAAAAAAACTTTTCACACAGAACCATAATTCAATTTTTTGGTGTCTAAAATATCTTACAATTGCACCTATGTCCCAAACAAGAGACTTAATTTTAGTTAAGTCAATTGACAACTTCTTCACTTGTTAATGAAGACTATTGCAGTTGTTAATAGTGGTCATTAACAACTCCTTGGGATATCTTTGAAATTAAATATCCTATTTGAGACTAGTATACAATTGTCCCAATATCTTACTTGGTTAATTATGTTGTTCATTTACTAAACTCTGAGTGATTCTTCCTCCCTCTCTATACACACACAACTCAGAGATTTGAAGAAGAGGCAATCTGTACTTGTGTTTCTCATTTTTAAGCTATGTAATTTTTTACTTGCCTCAGACTCTGGTGCTCAAGTTCAGGAAAGGACTGATAGAAGGGCTCGCCCAGGGGTTAGTGAACTGAGAGATCCCCCGGCTCCTTCTCAACCTGACATTCATGTTAGCTTCTCTAACCCCACTGGAGGTATGCATGTTCTTATTTAAAGTTCCATGCTGAATTTTGCCTCTGCTAACAAACTACTTCTCTTGTGCTTGTGCAGATTTCCATGCTCATACTGTGAAATATCCACAGATAGAAGAAGTCATCCCTGAGATATCTCAATTCCCTGAGCAGATGCCTTTCCGGATCCTAGTCGACAATATGGATGTCCCCTCTGAATTATCATTCGTTGAGGATACTTGTTTTTTCTACCCACGGACTCCATCATTTCCTGCCCATGTGTCAACCTCCGAAGACCATTTAGAGTCAGTCCCCCACGTCAATGTTGGCGAGATCCTACACCACAACTCTCACTCCCCGGCTATAAGAGAAGCTACTGCAAGTGTCCCAGCTAACGTGGCTAAAGATTTATCAGTACTGTGTGAGCTAGATGATGAAGCTACCAAACGTCTGCAGATAGCCTTTCACAAATATCCTAACTTAATGACCATTAGATCTGATAGAAGAACAACTTTCATTCGTTGGATGTTTTCATCCCTGTCCAATCTCCTTCAACTACTTTCGACCACAGCCACCACAGGCAACTTGGACTCACAGAAGAAGAGCGAAATCGAAGTTGTGCTTGGAGAGCTTAAGACTTTTGGTTTCGATGCTGGCTTCATTGAAGAGATGCACTCGCAGGTGAATGAGGCTTGGGAGGCACAGTTAGAAGTTAACAATGCCCCCTCTGAGTTGAAGATATTGTTAGAAAAGGCAGAAGATCTTAACCAAGAGATTGCTAGATTGGAGACTAGTTTAGCGGCAGCCAAAACTCAAGCTGCACAGGTTGAAGACAGAATAAGCACTTTGTGTGGATTGATTGAGGTACAGGAAAATCGTTCTTCTGTGTTTAAGTGGATTGAATGAAGACTAAGCAATTGGTTGGAAGGTAGATTAATATTTTGTTTCATGTGCATATGATGAATCTTATAGTATTTTTTGGCCTCATGTGAAAATACTTGGGCGTGTGTTAAGCCAAAGCATTTTGTGTTTTTTTTTTCCATGAAATTATATATCAATTTGGCAATCATCACTAAAGTTTTCCGGTTGTATTCCATTTCTTTCCTCTCCCATTTTCCCCGAACGCATAGTGTTCTTTAATTTTTTATTTGGTGATTGTCTTTTTCTTTTCCTCATTGAATTCTTTAATGGATAATAATAACTTAGGACAATGCAATTACAACTGTGGCACTTAAGAATTCTAATTACTTTTCCCTTGCTCTTTTAATGTTCTTGGTTCCTCCAACTACTAGATCTTATTCAAAAAACATTTTTAAACCAAAAGCTAGTTTAGGTTATTGAGTTTTAATGAAATAGTAATAATAACTCATCCCCATTGCCTATGCTACTCAACCGCCAAAATAATTGTTAAGATTAATGAAATTAAATAAACGATTGAATTATATATGTAGATCAATAAATAGTTTAGGTTATATAAATAAATTTTTATTTGACAAAATATCTTAAAAAATCAATTTAAATAATTTCCATAATTGATTAAATTTTATTAAATCTTCACAAACAAAACCTAGACCTTTATAAAAAAATTTTGGAGTTGAAACTCTAGACATTTATATCAAAGATAATGTTTAATTTCCTTAAATATTTTTGTTCTTCTAGCATTTACCCTCCATTTAAACTACTATGTTCAAATCTTCACATCAAGTACATTGAATAACCTCTTTGCTCTTTCCAATAAATACAATAAATACATCTCAATCTGAAGATAAATCATTTTGGACAACATAAAAATTCGTATAGACAAATCAAAGCATTTAAAATCATTGAATGAACACTCACTTAATAGCATTATTCCCTCTAATCCTTATTATAAGTCACCATCTACCTACAATTTTTTGTCCTCAATATATGTCACCAGTCGCCGCATTAAATATTTTTTTCCCACTTAACCCTTGTTATTAATGAAGATTCAAAACTCAAAATGTGAAACACATCATTTAATGAAGGGTAAAGTTGAAACAAAAATGATAAATTTAACATGAATTTTAAGACTCAACTACCATTTCTTAGTATATGAGAAATGAATAGGTGGTGACATATCTTGACTATAATAAAAACACGACGGAGTACTAGAGCCGGGAAAACGGGCTAGCCCGCTTCAAACGAGCCAACCCGACCCAACCCATATCAGAAGCGGGTCCGCCCAACCCGACCCGATTCTAATGCGGCTTGAACTATCTTAACCCGGCCCGTATATACTAATAGGCGGGCCAGCCCAACCTGACCCGAATTGCAAACTATATTACTTTTAAAAATTAAAATTGAACATTAAAATAGTAAAGTAAACATAAAAATTTTGTGACAACATCATTTACCAATAAAGTAAATCAATAATTTTATTTGTATATTTTGTTTGAATAAAACTGGATACCACTATATATTACAAGATATAATATGTACAAATTTCAAGTCGCTCGATCAAGATCCATGCATTCAAAGTTAGGTGTTATCTGTCTTGAAAGTCATAAACTGTTTTGAATTTTTTAATATTATAGTTTTGAAATTTATCTGTCTAAATTTCAAAACTATAATGTGAACAAATTCAAAATAGTTTATGATTTCAAATATACTTAACATATGTCATTAATTTCTAATCAACAAACTATATATTTTCTAATCTCCAACTTTTTCTTTTTTGTTGTTGCCCAACAACAAAGCTAAAATATCTATAACATATTACAATGTCAAAAGACTTTTTTGCATTTCTTTTTCAATCCCATGTGGAAAACCTTATACGTAAGAACATATATTCATGATCTTGTCAATACTTTCTTCCTCATATGTCTAATATATACTTAAACTCATATATTCACGTTACACATTCCAAAACAAAAATTTGAAACCTCACACACATCAAAATAAAGCCTAAAAAAATTCAAATTGAAGATGAAAAGAAAGAAGACGTGAAAGAATGGAAGAAGAAAGATGAGTTTTAGAAGAAAAAACAGATATTTTATTACCCCAAAAAAGGCAGATAAAATTTGTTTTTTAAAAAGTAAGTGGGCTAGCCCGGGCCAAACCGATATAAGCGGGCTAGCAAACCCACCCGATGTAAGCGGATTCCAATTCCTTTAGCCCGACCTGTTTTTTAAAGGTGGGGCGGGTCAGAAATTTCCAGCTCTACGGAGTACTAAATTACTACAGTACATATTTTGACTTATTTAATTATTATACTACCTTTATCGCTTATTAATTAAACTTAAAGACAGATTAATTAATATATATAGATTTGACGGCGACGAACCATTCTC
This sequence comes from Mimosa pudica, assembly GCA_029929735.1. Lineage (NCBI taxonomy): Eukaryota > Viridiplantae > Streptophyta > Magnoliopsida > Fabales > Fabaceae > Mimosa > Mimosa pudica. The sequence goes on from JAKELP010000045.1 coordinate 2,200,700, forward strand.
TACAAAAATAGACACATACCTTTCTTTCTCTTCATTTTCCCAACCCTTTCTTCTTCTTCTTCCTCTCATCCCTTTCCAAAAGTTTTGATTTTGATTTCGTGGGGTTTTCCAAAACCCCATTTCTAACCAAACCCATATTTTTGTTTTCCGTTTTGTAATGAGTAGCTCCATTTTCTGTGGCGCCTCGTCGCCAAAGCAGAACGATGAGATCGAATGGGAAATGAGGCCAAATGGAATGTTCGTTCAAAAACGCACTGATTTTGATGCTGTTGATAATAATAATGATCATCATACTGGAATCTCTTCTTCTTCTTCTTCTTCTTCTCGTTGTGGGCCCATGATTAAGATCGTTGTTTCTTATGGCTCTTCTCACCTTGAGCTTTATCTCCCAGCTGAATCCTCTTTCTGTAAGTATACATATATTTACATATATCTTTTTTCATTGATTGTTACTGAATTTTAAACATGGGTTTTGTTTATTGAGCTTGCTTGTTGGACTTGTTTGTATTGATCAGTTTGGGGAATGGTATTTAATGTGAAGGTTTTTTATTTTGTTTAGTGGTGTGTTACATTGGTGTGTTTTTTTTTTTTTGTGTGTGTGTATGATGGGTTTGGAACATGTGTGAATTTTTATTTTGGTTGTGTAAAGATTGATTATTTAAGCTTTTGATTGTTGAACTTGTACTGAACTGAAATGTGGTAGTTGCTTGAAAATGGTAAAATTTGTTGCAAAGGTGTAGGTGAATGGGTAAGTTTTGGGTTGCTTAGATAGATCATGAAGCTTCAGTTCATTCATTCAATATGATTTGGACTCTGTTATGATATTTTAGAAATAAATTAGTATTTGATTTGATTGATTGATTCAGTCAATTATTAATTGATTGAGTTAATTAATTAGATTGATTAGGTAATTAGGGTTTGGGATTTTTATTATTATTATGTTGTTATTTTAATTATAATTGCTAGTACATGTTGGGCTTAGGTTTAGTGAGGCCCAATTCTAATTAGGTCAAGATTATATAACTTGACATTAGGTTATTGTAAGAGTCTCGTCTTGTCTTTGAATTATGAATTGAGTTTGTGTTTGACGGCCGACGGCCGGTGTCTTTCTTTGTCTCTTATGGCCGACGGCCTCTTCTCTCTTTGACCCCTCTGTTCTCTATTTCTTGTCTTCAACCCTCTAAAATCATTCTTCTTTAATGTTCCTACTTAATCATCATTAGCAAAATAGTTATTTCTATAACAGTGGTACCAGAGCCTTTCTTTCCTTGGTCCCCCGCTGCATGTTTAGGGAAAAAATGTCATATGGGAAACTTGACGCCTTCTTTGATCGGCTTGAGAATAGAAGAAAAAGGCATGGGTATGATTTTACCCGTATCCGCCAAACAGGCTCGTTGGAAGATTTTCACTTTGCATGGGATTTACTTACTGCAAAGGTGGATCTATGTGAGGATTATATGGTGGACATTTATCTCCGCGCTTTGAAGCCGGAAATTGAACGACCCGTGCGCATGTTTAATCCTTCTAACATAATTGATGCTCAGAGACTAGCGAAAATGCAAGAAAGAATTCTTGAAAAGCAACGCCACTGTTTTGCCAATGTCCATGTATTTGCTCACATGTCTTCATCTTCTCTGGTCAACAATTCAAAGGCTGGTCCTCCGAAGAATGTAAATTTTGGATGTCAAAAGCAGAATAGAGGCACTAGACAACTTACTCATGCAGAGGAAGCTGACCACCGAGAAAAGAACTTATGTTTCTATTGCCATGAGAAGCTTTCCCCTGAGCATAATTGTCCTCAAAGGCGCAAATTCCAGCTCTATTTCGTTGAAGTTGATTCATTGCCTGAGAAAGAATTTGAAGAAATCAAAGAAATTGATGAAGGTGAGAGTGAACAGCCCCTGACTTCCACACATGCTATTGAAGGAAATAGTGGGTCAAGAAAAGATGCGCTAGGGTCTGATTTAACTATCAATAGATTTGGGAGTGGTTTTGGCAACCCAAAAATAGATTCTTCCATTCCATTGAATTTTTCTCCTCCAACTTGTGATTTCTGGAAACAAGAGTGTAATAATTCTGATTCAAAAAAAGATGAAGAAGCTACTTGGCAGAAACTTGTGGCTGTTTCAGTGAGGTTAGAGAAGAAAAATACCCCTACAATCTGCATGCTTCACGTTTGGTTCAAGGGAAAGTTAGTGAACATGCTTGTAGGTTCTCATGAGCTCCAATGTGTAATGTACTTGACTGAGGATAATATCCAGTGGTTAAAGGCTTGGTTTTTGCACGATTTGTCAATTCAAATATACTTAAATGAAGATAATATCCAATGGGTAAAACACTTGTACTCTGCATCATCTAAAGAGCAAGGAAAGCATGTGCTGCACATGATATGTCCCATAACAAGCTCACAGGCAAAGACCAATGTACGATGGAAGAAATATTACACACTTGGGTGTATGAGTCAAGGACAGATATCATCACTATCAAGAAAGAGCCAGCTGCTGTCCAACACCAATTCAAGGGTCCATCTATGTTACTCAAGTCCAATCACGAAGAAGCTTATTACTTGGGCTTTAATGACTCTATTTCTTCCTACTTATATACTCCTTTTTAAGTGGTACAGAGGAGGTTTGATCAAGATGCTATGTGGGTCAGCTCAAAATTGTTCACAATTGCTTCCAGAACAATTCCACCACAGCAGTTCCTTTTCCAGTGATTCTAAACTTTTGTTTTACATGATCCTTGAGGGCAAGGATCTCTTTGGGAAGGGGGTATTGTTATGATATTTTAGAAATAAATTAGTATTTGATTTGATTGATTGATTCAGTCAATTATTAATTGATTGAGTTAATTAATTAGATTGATTAGGTAATTAGGGTTTGGGATTTTTATTATTATTATGTTGTTATTTTAATTATAATTGCTAGTACATGTTGGGCTTAGGTTTAGTGAGGCCCAATTCTAATTAGGTCAAGATTATATAACTTGACATTAGGTTATTGTAAGAGTCTCGTCTTGTCTTTGAATTATGAATTGAGTTTGTGTTTGACGGCCGACGGCCGGTGTCTTTCTTTGTCTCTTATGGCCGACGGCCTCTTCTCTCTTTGACCCCTCTGTTCTCTATTTCTTGTCTTCAACCCTCTAAAATCATTCTTCTTTAATGTTCCTACTTAATCATCATTAGCAAAATAGTTATTTCTATAACAGACTCTTAGTCTCTCAACCTGAGTTTTTGAGACTGATAAACTTCATATGATTACCCAAACTATCTCAATTTTATCTCCCAACTGTTCATTGAACAAGTGTTATTTTATTTTTCTCCCTTCAGTTGCACTACTTTCTATTACAAGTTACATCATAGGTAAAGTAAATATTTATTAAACATAAGGTTAAAGGTTTCACCTAAAATGGATTAGAATTGTGTTGCTACATCAAGGAAATTCTGCAAGCTGTAGGAGGGGGGAAAGCTTTGTCATATTTCATATACAATGGAGTACTTGATTTGTAAGAATGTTGAAATTCTAGAATGGAAGAAGGGAAAGATTATGGCTTTAATCAACATTATATACTATGAACATGTTCAATTACCCTGGTGGATCTTTTCGGAGTCTTTTCTGACAAACCTAATTAATGCGGAGTCAAAGTTTATTCACTGTCCAAACTCTTGGGGTTAAAAGAATGAATCAATAAGGAAATATATGTAAGGTTCTCCATTGTATAAGCTTCTTTGGGATCTTAGAATCATGTTGTTTCTAAGATCCATAAAATTCTGTCTCTGTGAATCTTGGAAAGATACCATCTACAATCCTTATTGCATACCTGAAGTTTTAGGACCATGGTGGTCTAACTGCACCTATATTCTACTCATTGTTAAAGTAGGATTAAGGCCAGAATTATTATATTTTAAATCATGTACACATACCATTAACATCAATAATTTTTGAATAAGATACTTAATGACATAATTATGTGATACTAGAAATTCACCCATGAAATCACCCTCAGGTGCTGCATGTGGATTGTGTTTACCAAAACTGTGCATGTGTGCTTTTTGAACTTGCTCAAACTCTGTGATGTTTTTGAGAAAATAGAATTAGAAGAGCTTTCAAATAGAGAAAGTGATTGTTAATAAATTAGTGAACTAGTTTATACAGATAAATGGAGCCCACTCAATACTGTTAGTTTGGTTGCATATTTTCTCGTAGAAAAAAGATTTAATGAAACATGCAACCTAATTATTCATACTTTGATGTGAATATCCAGAAAATCTTGTGCCATCCTGCTAATTTCTGCCTCAAATTGAACAAAATTGTATATAATGCAAAAGTACAACGACCATGTTTTACCTGGACTAAAGATGCAGTATAGCGTAATTTTGTTTTTGTTTCCTTTTTCACACTTATTTTTGGACTTTTGAGCATAATGAAGAAGCATCCTGCATCATAAGATTAATGTTTTCTTCATCTTGATTCTGGAGTCCATTTGAAGAACATGTCATTGTAGAAACTTGAAACTTCAATGACAGTGGATGTCTAGAAACTATGGAACATTTGATGCTCTTATAGACTAATATTATTCATATTTACCTTGATTGGATCTTCAATGACAGTGGATGTCAAGAAACTACTCGCACACAAAACAGGTTTAGAGCCTAATGAGCAACGACTGTTCTTCAGAGGAAAAGAAAAACAGAATGAAGAGCAGTTGCACTTGGAAGGTGTAAAGGACAAGTCAAAGTTGTTGCTTTTGGAGGATGCTGCTAGCAAAGAGAGGAAACTTGAGGAAATGAGAAAACAAAATGAGATGGTAAAAGCCTCTCAAGCCATTGCTAGTGTCAGGCAAGAGGTGGACAAGCTTTCTGAAAAGGCAAGCCCTTGTTCTTTGGTGTAGATAGTTATTGAACAAACACATTTTATACATACTAATTATAAATTGTACTCTAAAATTTGCAGGTGGCTGCCTTGGAAATAGCTGTGAATGGGGGAACCAAGATCTCTGAGAAAGAGTTTCTTATATCAACTGAGTTGCTCATGAGACAGTTGCTGAAATTGGATTCTATTAAAGCTGAAGGTGTAGCAAAGCTGCAGAGGAAAGCTGAGGTAGTATTTCCTAATCCGAAGTGTTTACTAATTGTTTGTTCTTGCTATCCTTTTCTTATTTATGCAATCCCTTATTTCTTACATGGCAATTTGAGTTATAAAGTTGCGCGGAATTCTGTGCTGTTATTCTTGTGACAAGATCTAATGCTAAGATGCATCTAAATGTTAATTTCTGTGAAGTGGTTTGCACTGTAGACACGTGTTTAGACTGATGCTGTAAGGTTCAATAGTGTAATAGCATGTATCCGAAAAGGTTAATTTTGATCTTCATACTGTGTTTTGGCAATAATGATAAGGGTAATGGTTTCTTAGGAACCAAGCATATTATTAAGATATGGAATGTTTTATTTATTCATCTTTATCTTCTGCCAATATAGCTGCATAAATTTAGGAATTTAAGCTAACAGGAAATTTATTAATTTTGTTTAACATTATGGGCATATAGCTTATGATTGGTAAGATTGGGTTTAATAGTGGAAAGACTAAGAGAATGCAAAATGGTATATTTAAACCTCTGGTACACTAAATTGAGGTAGAAGTGGAAAATTTTGAAATATTTGTTGGTTGCGGGGGTTCACTTGAACATTGGCATCTACAAGCTGCTTAGATACACAGACCAGTGAGTTGTTTTGGGAGTACCAGAAAGATCTCATATATAGCAAGATATCTTTGAGTATGCAAGTTTGATGTAGCAATAGCTCATTATGCTCTTTCCATACAGAAATGTGTTTTGATTGGTCAAAAAAAAATACAGGAATGTGTTTATTTACTGTGGGACATTGTATATTTCTACATGACTGTTGATTACTTGATTACATTACCTTTAACACATTGGTTTCTGGGAAGTGTATTTACGTCCCAATGGATGTGACCAATTCTATATCTATCCTTCATAAATAGATTTTCGTTTTTCATTTTGGTCTATAGTGATTTAAAATCCATCCAAACTAGTTTAATGGTTGTAAAAAGTGCCCCTGCTACCATCCAAATTGAACAGGCTCGAATGGTTTGATTAGCATAATAATTACACTTTTTGACTGTGAAGTCTGAACACCTGCTTTACAACTTTTATTCAGGTACGTAGGGTGCAGAACTTTGTTGATACACTTGATTCTCTGAAGGAGAGAAACTCCAAGTCTTTTAGCAAGAATGGCAATGCAGTCTCAGTAACAACCAAGTGGGAGAATCATGGTTCTGGAATGGGAAGCTTGAATGCCCCACCTCCAATGTCTTCTTCAGGGCAGATATCCCAAGATTCTGAGCCATTGGATTAGCTCCGAAATTGCTCTGTATCTTGAAAATTTATGTGGAGAGTTGAATTTTTGAGCATGTACAAAACCCCTTGTCTCACGTAGTGGGATAAGACTTTGTTATTGTTGTACAAAACCTCTTGGTTCTTCATTCAACTTATAGAATTATATATGTAATAGTTTAATATAGACGAAATATTTTAAACAAACATATCTTTAAGCGACACCCATTGCATTCTTGGTCTCTTCTGCTTAGCCTTTTTCAATTCTATCATGCTCTATTTTTTTAATCATTGAAATCATATTGACGACATTCAGTTGTATTAGTAACAACATAGTTTAGTCCATGGAAATGCTTGTCCACAATCAGGGGACCTCAGACTTTTGACAAAGAGTTTGCTCCAATTTTTTGCCTGGGTATACATTGCTTGTAAACAAGTTGTATTGCACTCAAATTTTGCTACACTGAGGTTTGGATTTCAATTATATATTCTATTTATAATAAATATAATCATACCAACTTGAGTTTGTCGAGTAATTAGCTCACTTGTCCGCTTAATCAAGTGTCAGTGTTCAACTCTCTCACCTTATGTATGCAGTAACTCATTGGTCTGCCGTGGCAAGACAAAAATTGCTCAACCAGTCAACATTGAACAAATTTGAATTTTTTATTGGATTACTTCCTTTAATTTTGGAAAGTAAAACTGAATTTTGACTTATTTGAGTGAGCTAGCTAATTAAATCATTTATCATTAAGGAAGTTGAATTTCTCCTAATTGGACACCTTTTCTTTCTTTCTTTGACATAACTTGAGCTTATATTTTAATAGAGGAAACCAAATCTTGTTCAAACCAATGGGCGTTGGTCAAGATGATTGACTTCGGTAGATCTGAAGAATATTATTCTCTATCTAACTACGTAGAAATAATCCATCAAATTGCTTCTAAATCTAAACATAAATAAACGGGAGTTATCACTTAACACTGTATCTTAAAAATCACGTTCAAATCTATCATTGAACTTTGAAAGATATGGAATTCAATATTGGGCAGCTAGGTCTTGTTTTTCAACCTTTAGCTTGCTTATTAGTATATATTTCGATTCATTAATGAATTATTTCTTCAATCAAAATAGAAAAATATATAGAACCCTCTGCATATGCCAGGAATTGTACAGTTCGGTCAAAGGCAAAAATAGAGAGCAAATAGCTTAGAAGTATACACAAATATTGGGATAATCTTGCCTATATAAGCAACACTTCAATGCCTCGAGTTCGGATTAGTCGATTGTCAATAGGCGCTGGATTACCAAGTGGTGTTTAACAAAAAAAAAAGTTACTATACAATTCATTGCAGAATTTGAGATGGATCATATTGCACTCAAAGCTATAATCTAAGTTAATATGACACATTTTTTTAATACAACCAAATGGTATTTATTGAAATTTGGCAAAAAAAGAATTATATTATTATTGAGTAGGTACATATGGGAAATTGCAAAAACCGTGACAAATAATATATCTTATATTTATCATTAGGATCATCTCCCTAAATAGTCATATCTATATTAAATATGGGGATGGAATATTTATTATATCTTATAATAAAAAGTGGAGCTTGTAATAATTTTTATATTTTAACCAAAAATTGATATACAAAGAACATTTTAATTGTGTATATAAGTTTAGTCTTTGAGTCAAGAGGACAAACAACCAAGAATTAAAACATCTTTGAAACACTAGTAAAGTTAAAGTCTTAGTAAAATGTACTGGATGCCATATATATTTGAACTACTGTGCACGACGCATGAATGTTTCGGTTTGCAGCACATTATTTTTAGAATCATCAGATGCTAATTTTTAAATCAATTATATGGATTGTCCCTCTGATAATGAAATACAATTTTACATTCATATTATGGTAGGTGCATCTAGCATTTGAGCTGTTTGTTGTGGGCATTCAACACTAAAATATTTAATTGTAAAATTTAGTCCCTAATGTCTAAAAAATAGATCACTCCACCCCACATTAATAGAACCCAACCATTAATTCCATTGAACTAGCTGCTTCCATCTCTCTGCAGTCATAGCTTAGTGACCATTGCCTTCAACACCCACCACCATGGCCACATGATGGGTCTGTCTGAGAATGCAGAAGGCTGAAGTTTAGAGAGTAGTAGTCCTTTTCTTTTGATAAAATCCCATGTTGGGGGAGAGATTAGCTAGTTTTCTAAGAAGCCAAGACAAACTGTTTCACTAAATATTTTAATGTGTTATATGTATCTTAAAAAAATAGTTTTTGGATATACTTATATTAGTACACTTGCTGAACCCAATAATATATATAGAAATAATAATTAAATTAAAGAAGTCTCAATACGTAGATAAAGAAAATTGCTATTTGTAAACATTCTTTTGCATCACACTTTCTTTATACATGTGTGTGTTTGAATGAGTGTAAATAACTCCATTTATTTTCATTCGTTAATCGGTTAATGCATGTTACCCATAGCTATTTATTATGGTAACATTTATATTACGAAATATTCCTTTTTGTGCTATATGTTGTGCCATGTGTATAAGTTACTACTTACTACAATACCAATATTATATACTACCTCCGGTCCTAAATATAAGACCTAGATAACTTTTTTTGGAGAGGTTAAGGTTGCAAAATAGTCTATTAAATCATGACATATTTGATATATTTTTAGATTATCCATTAGTTTATAAGTAAAATAAACTAGTTTAAGGGAAAAAATTAGGTAAATCAATTTAATTATAATTAACTTATTTTTGCTTTTTTTATTATTTTTCAAAAAAATCAATTAGGTCTTATATTTAGGACCAGAGGGAGTATTAATTATTATTTAGTTGTTTATTTATTTATGACTCCAAATTTAGCCTTTTGTTATGGCTGTCTTTTAGCATAAAAACAACAAATAACAGTGCAACAGACAGATCACACGTTAGTTTACACACACAAACAAAACTAGTTCTGATCATATGATCAGTACCTTGCTATCTGTTCCCCCCACTGCCTTCCTATCTACTTCTCTCCATTTGATATTACAAATTCCAATTGAAGGATATTCAATTTACTTACTTAATCTAATGAAGCTTGCATGCTACCATGTGAACTTCATCAAATATTCCAAATACTCAAAACTATTTATTTTATAGCTAGCTAGTTTCTGTGATGACTGGTCTGGGTTCAAAGGTTTCATAGACTTATAAATTTATTAGAACTATATTTATTAAGTTCTTCCATTGCCATTTACATACGAGTGTTAATTTTGTTTTGTATCTGCAAACTCAAATTAGTGGATGAAATGAAATGAAAATGGAAGCAACACGGAGGACATTAATTCCTTTTATCGGAACGTTTCCTTGATGTAGAAAAAGTGAAAAAAAAAATGTTTAAAGAACAAAATGAAACAGAAAAGTGATTGTGATTTTTGAAAAACATATTTTGGGAGCGAGCATATGCTCGTGAGTTTATAAATTTAAAATTTAATTAGTCGTCCATTAGTAAAATTTGTTTCTCCCTAATTTCACTTACACTTTGACATTCATTTTCTTTGACATTACATTTATTCAAACCAAGATTATTGTTACATTATTTTCCAAATGATATAGTATGTATTTAACTAGCTAACATTATAATTTTAACACAGAAAGAGACTAATACAAGCTAGATAATCACGATTCAATAAGAGTTGGCTTCGAAAACAAAAGGTCATTTTTATTTATGATAACTCTAAGTAATAACCTGATCAAAACTAAATAATAAAGATATTAATTCCATATACAGAAGACAATGAAGGAAAAAGATATATAGGTTGTGAAAATTAGTATTATTGCATCATTTTGGACAAGTACCTTAAGATCTTACTTAAGAATTATATTTGTCATATTCATATAGTCAGATCCAGTGTACTAGACTTTTCCCTCCTTGATTTCTCCTTATAATCACTGTTTCCTCCTTCCTTGAAGTTGGTTCTAGCATTATGATTAGTATTAGAAAACGAGCTGGAAATTTGAGAATACAAAGACAGTGAGAGATTTTGACCATCTTGTCCATCATTCTCCTCCAAATGATTGTTTGCTTCAAGACGATTCTTCTGAGCACTATCATCAATATCAACCCTTGAATTCAACTTGAGTGTTAGATCCAAATCAAGTTGATCCTTGTGATCAAAAGCCTTTCTTTTAAGCATCTTCTTGGTTTGATCACAATCCTTCATAAAAGGAATAAGCCTTTCTTCTGCTCTCATTGATCCTATATGGGTCAATGATGAGTAGTTAAGACCAGTAGTATTACTATTCTGGCTCAATCTGGTCCCAACATTGTATGTAGATCCTTGATGATGGCCAGCAAAGGAGAGTATTTGATTTTCTCTATATGATGATGATGAAGATGATTGCTTCAGAAAATTTGAAGGATCCACCTGAAAAATGCTATGCAACCCACTAGATGACCCAGATTCATGATCAATTGAACTTCGACCCATGAAAGGGCTATGGACCATATTGTCATACACACCCAAAGAAGCATCCCCATATCCGTATCTATGATTGAAAAAGAAATACTTGAATTTGAGAGTCTCATTATTAAAAGAATATCAATTAATTTGAGATAAGTATACACAAATACTACCTCCAGTCCTATATATGACCAAGATGACTTTTTTCGAAAAATTAAGGTTGCGAAATAGGTGATTAAATTATGACATATTTGATATATTTTTAGATTATCCATTAATTTATAGGTAAAATATACTAGTCTAAGGGAAAAATTAGGTAAATCATCAATTTATAATTAATTTATTTTGGTTTTTTAGGATTTTCCAAAAAAGTCAATTAGGTCTTATATTTAGGACTGGAGGAAGTATATGATAATGTATGTATGTACCTGAAGGTTGAAGTTTGGCGGGGATTGTAACCTTGAAGCATGGGAATTTGGCTGAGGCTGTACATATTTCTGTCTCCACTTTCTACAAGGTGCCTATGATCAACCAACACTGATATAAAATCTAGTCATATTTTTGTCGTAGACTTTGTAATAAATCAAAAACCCTAATAGAGTTACTAATTATAACTACTGCAAATACAATGACAAGAACATCATCTTGTACCTTGGCTTGGATCATCTACCTTCTTGCTCCTATACATCTAGAAAAAGAATATATATAGAATAGATGAGAAAATTTACATGAAAAATTAATAATCTAAGAGGTTCAACAAAATTTTGAGGCAAAAAATATAGAATAGATGAGAAATTCTACATGAAAAGTTAATATGCTTTAAAGAAAGGTAAAAGAAACCATTTATGAAGTATGAGTTACCTGAAGATGACTCTTAACATGAGCAATACTCAATCCTTTGATGTTCATCAATTGGAGAACCAACTTTGGTGTTGCTCCTAAATACACCAATAAATATATAGAAATTAACACACACATATATGTATGTATGTATGAATCTAAAATAAAGAAATCACTGAAGATCCAAAATATGACATGGAACTTACTCTCTTCTCCTCCAAGCCTTTGAACGGCATGAACAAAGCGAAGATGAAGATCTGGAGTCCATCTTAGCCTTGGCATCTTGGATCTTACATAAGGCCTCACGGATGGCTTCTTGTCCATAGTCTCTTCCACCGTGCTATTGCTTGAACTTCCTCCATTGATATTATTCATATTACCCTTCTTACCTTCTTCTTCTAGCTGTTCTTCTTCATTGCTCTTGCTCTCACATGCTTCTTTTATTAATTGGTTGCAGTTGTCATAACTAGAAGGGCTTGTTTTGGAGCACTCCGAGCCTTCCTTCCTTCCTTCCATGATCTCCAGCTTCAAAATCTGAAATTTATTTCCTCCTATGCACTTTTCTTACAATTCCATCTAATTAGAAGAATAAGTAGCTAGGGATTGAAGATCTTGATAAGATGATCACTCTATTTTCACTGATTTTGTTCTTCCTCTTCCATTATCACTGAAAAAAAATATTATTAGGATTCAAGGAAAAAAGAAAAAAATTAAACCTTGGTCAAGGAACACTGAATGATTAACCAATAAAAACAATAAAAACTTTAGATATCTAGCTAGCTAGCTAGCTAGCTAGATGATCGTCTTGACTTAGAAGTTATTATATCTAATTGGAGGACTTTTTCTCTCTTGTGTTGTGTGTGAAATATTCTGAGAAATTATGGGGGAAGATGGTGATACGCTGAGCATATCTGTTGATGATGGAAATATGTTTTAAATATGCATGGGGGTCATGGAATGCAGGGAATATACTTATATAAATTATATCATGTGACACCAAAACTTTTTTGTTTCCAACTTAATAAGAAAAACTATTTTAGGCTTATCAGTTGGACCTTACATTTGTTAAATATATGTAGTACAATATAGAATAGTATTATTTTGAAGACAGAATAACACACACATAAATTAATAATTTTGATTCTCTATTGATAAGAATTATATTCAGCGAGCCATCTTATTTATTTATACAATAAAAATAGAACAAAACGATTAGAACTAATAACTCCCTAGTCCCTAATAATCGGCCGGGACTGTCAAGTTAAACTGGGACTGTCAAGTTAAACTCTTAGTCTCTTTGTTTTTTTTTTATCCACTTTATTAAAAGCATTGTTTAAAATAGTTATAATAGAAATATTATTAAACACATACCAAACAATGAAGCCAATATATTATCATTTATCAAATAATAACTATATCCAAACAAGCTATCAATTGTACTATAGATAGCTACAAAATATAATATAGATAACTACAAAATATAATTATTTATTTGTATACACAAACAAACTAAATTAATGGAAAATGATTGATTCCATAACACATTGAGAAATGAAATGTTTTCATTATTATTTACTGACTAATAAATAAATGACACTCTCCAATTGATACTGATCTCTTCTGCCCAAAGAAACAGGCCTCTTTGACTATAACTTTCGATCATAAAATTTGAAATCATGATCTTCTTGAAAGAGTATTGAGTATTGATAGTTCGACGATTTTCATATTATATAAATATTAGTATTAATAAAAAGTTTCATTGAACTTTAAGAATGGCTTCATCCGTGGAGGTATAAATGTATGAAAAAAAGGAGTGGCTGGTAATGAAATGATCATCCATATGTGTAAATGTATGAGGGTGAAGTGTGATGCTTTGCTGTCTGTGATTCAGACCCTTAACCCACAAAAGATAACATTTTATTTCATCTCTTTTTGCTTCGCTAATCACGGGCTTAGTTTCCCCTTCCACCTCCCTTATTTCTTTTCTAAGTTTCTTCCAAACTTTAATTATTTTTATTATTTCATTGAGATTAAGGCGATTTATTATCTCAAGTATTTCATTCATTGTATTATATATAATTAATAGTAGAAAAACCTTGTTTATAAAATTATTACTACCACTACTAATTCTAACGGAGTCAAGTGTTTTATTTGTAAGTGGACATTTTTCTTGTCATTTATGTAGATCAACATTATTAATGGATTTTCCCTTCATTCCTCCTATGTATTGATTTATGGAGGGTCGTCATGGACTTAGATGACTAATTTTAGTGGCGTATTCTTGAAATTTTGTTGGATACTTGTAAGCTTGGTTAATTGCAAGGGTAGTCACTATAATTGAGTAACTTAAACAATTGGAAAAAGTTTAAATTTATATTTTGAATAAATGTTTGAAATTGTTTTTAATTAAGCTTGATTAATTGCAGAGGTGGGTATTAAAATTAAAAAAATTTAAACCATTGAAAATTTTTAATTTTATATTATCGATAAATAATTGAAAATGTTCTTAATTTGATAAATATAAAATGAAAAGATGAAGAATTGCTCATAAATACATATTTGGAGAATTAATTGCCCAATTATTTTTTAAGTCAAGTATGGATACTTTCTTAGTATAGTAGCTAATTCTTTTGTTGGAGAGACTAAAGATTTTAAATAATATATTTAATTATAACATATGAGATACATTATTAGAGGATTATATATTAGCTCATAAGTCAAACAATTAAGTTCAAAAAAATTAATGTAAATCAATTTATAAGAAAGGATAGATTTAGCTTTTTTTAGAATTTAAAAAAAAATAATAAGTGTTATTAAATCAAATATGTAGCCAATAAAGATTGGTCTAGTTGGTAAAGAGATTACCTCTTAATGAGGTTGTGTGGATCTTGTTGGTGACAATATGTAATTAAGTAGTTTATATGGGGACTCTTTAAATTTAAATGCATGCCTTGATCTTGGCGGTATAAATTCGCAAAATACAACTCACATAAACTCTTTCAGTGTATAAAAAAAATGAAAGAATGATCAAATATCATTGGATATCTAATCATCCACACGTATCAATGTATGCCCGAAACATTTTTGAAGTGCAATCATTTAATATATTACATCCGGTCTTGCATATGAGATATCTTTGACTTTTTATGAAAGATATGAAAATAAATTATACCACTAAATTATAACATATATATATGTCATATATAATTAATTAGATTTTTTAAGTTTATAAGTAAAATAAATTAGTTTTATAGAAAAAGATAAATATAGACTAAGTAAAGCGATTAATTTTGTATTCTTAATTTATTTAAAAAAGTCAAAGTGATATTATAATTTAAATGTGTAGGAGTATTTCATAATGAAAAAAGAAAGAATTAAATGCTCGATGAGTACAGTGGTTGGTGGGGAGAAAGGAAAGCAATATGGTTTAGTACTTTAGTTTAGAGTTTGGTGGGAGGATGAGAGGCTTTTTGATTCCACGCATGTGCATGAGTGTCTATGTGGGCAAGCATGTGTATGCAAATGCATGCATGCACCGTGAAACCAAAAGCAAACTGTAAATTAAAGATGATAATTCACGAGTTTCTTGACTATGTATAACTCCCCTTTTTATAATTTTTTGCCAAATATAATTCCACTTTCGTCAAATTCAGTATTTCCAAACTCTTTTTTCTTGCTTTCGGCACACCAAAAAGTTCTTTCAAAATTGAAAAAGTAAAAAGAATTTTTATTGTGTTTGATATATTATGTTGATGCGACGGTATTATAATAGAAAGAGAAGTTTTTCATGTTTATTGAAGAAGCCCTACTTTTCATTCTCCTTCCCCATTTTTATACCAAGCCTTCCCTCGAGTCATTCTTATGACCAACCCCCAATTGATTATTCCATCGTATTCTCAAGTGTAATTAGGATTTTGAAATCTTGTAAGAAAAATAATGATAATTGAGCTCAAAAAGTTCAATTGATAACAAATCTTAACTAAAGCACTATTTGTCTTCTTAATGTCTAAACGACATATAGCAAACATTTCTCACCAGTGGAGAAGGACTATAAAGAACTCGCCACTTATAGTCTATTTGAGTAAAATTGCAATCAGTTTGAGTTTAGTTTTATAACCCTTGAATTTCACTCTTTAAAAATGTTTTTCAATCCAAGAAGCCCAGCAATTACGATCGCAGATTTGTTCGATCTCTTGAAGAGCGTATGTATGTGCAACCTAATTTCCTATTGCTATAGTTAGATTTCAATGCCAAGAAGAATTCAAAAAGAAGTTTTTGAGAAAAAGGTAGTATTAAACTAAGGTTTTGAAATTCAAATAAATCATTCTCAATAAAAAGAAACTCTAGAAATCATGGCTTCACAAATATTATAAAGAAACTTTTTCCTAGCCAAGGTAAAATTAAACATAGAATAATCTTTGTAGGTTAAGTAATATGATTATACTTCTACTTAAGTTGAATAAACACATGCTTGAAAAATTAATACCAAACAAACAAAACAAACTTTGACCACACTAAAGGTCTAACAATGCTTAATTATGTAGGATTCTATTAATTAAGTACTGGTTAATGGGGTTTGACAATTTAGTAACTTAACGCTTTTGAATTCCCTAATATCTTAATTAACTTAGAACAACCATTGAAAATCAATCATCAAAAGCATCTTCATCATTTCATAAAAACCATTCGCTCTACACTTTTAATTATAAACATTGAAAATATCTTTTTTAATTGCATCAATTGCTTCTATCTTTGCAAATCGATCACTCATTTCATCTTACATTTCGACATTTAGATCAATAGATAGTTTAGTTAAACATTGAATCCTTGAGAATCACTCGGGTTACACTACTATTGCTACACATTTATATTCTAATTATAAATATCTCTATATTTTAACTTAAGGGGCTATATGACAACCTTTGAGTCATCGTGGCATCTGGTGTGAGGCCACAGTAAGGATGAGTTTATGGAAAATATCACCGTCACTTTTGCCAAGAAAACACACATACGGTGTGTCTCACTCTTATCTGTGGCAAGGTTGACAAAGAGTCGTCATTAGACGTTGTGTAGCTTTATTCCTTACTCCTTTAGCTTGTCATCTCCTTTCTTGCTTCTAGGTATCTCTTGAAATAAAAATAAAACAAAGTAAGCATCAAATGTCCTATAAATTAATTAGTTGCCAAACAATTATCAATTATGTCGCTTTGTTGCTCATTTTTTACTATTTTCATTCAAGGACCTGTGACACGTTTTTTTCCCTTTTAGGTCCAACATTTATTACCAAAATTCTCACAAGGCCTCACAAAATGTCAAAATTCAAAAGGCACATGTAAAGTATTTAGCCATGAAATTTTAATAGAATTTGAATCCACACTGTTATAAATTATGTAAAATACTTGTACGTTCACCCCGGTTAAATGGTTGTTACTGATTCGTTTTATTAGTATTATTATTCGATTATAGATAGTGTGAACAGGGGACAACTAAGGTCAACGCTAAACAGTGAGAAAGAATCGATTTTCTTGTGATTTATAATTTATAATTCTTACAATACAATCACACTTGTACAACTTGCCTTACAGTATGGCCCTATTAATGCGGATCAAACATCCTTATTCTTATTTTAGAATATTGAGCATGTCTGTCTTTATTATATGAGTGTGTATTATCATAAATCAGAGCATATTACAATTTAAAATTATTATCATTATCATTTACATAATACAAGATCGATATTATATGCTTATCGATCTATATATATTCCAATTCGGCAATGCGATCAATATATGTGTGGGCCATTGATTATTTATTATAGCTGCCATGCATTACAAAATGAGAACACAAATGCATTTCTTTTATTTGAAAGTTTACATTTTTTAATATACAATAAGAAAAAACATTACAAATCATCTTCTCATTGTTTATTGACATAATCATTTTGAATAAACATTTGTGCAACTCAAATAATACTTGATGTTTGTGTGCTTATTTTTCAATAATTTATAGAGAGCAGGGGGTTATCAATTATATTCATTTAATCTCTTTTGCCCATTCTTTGTCCAAAAAAAATCTATTTTGCTCATTCCTAATGGTACACTAAATATATATACAAACCTGTTAGAGTCTGGAATCTCTCAACTTCCCCCTCTACACACCTCCATTTAGTTAATCTATGCTTGTTTTGCCTTTAAAACAGAAAGAAGAGGAAACATTAACGAATTAAGTAGAGGAAACCTGTTAGTATTAGAGGAGGGAACATTAAGTGAAGAGGTATTAAAAAGTAAAACCAAATGTATACCATGCTTTGGATTAAATGTTATTAAAATTTTGAAATGACATGTTTTGAATGATCTCAACACCAAACTGGCTAATTTTTGTTGGGCTAAATGCTACCAATAAACTAAATAAATTGTTCTCTCTCCCCCGCTGTCTACTCCCCGGCCCCTCTCTATTTATATATCTGTGTGTGTAATATTTCCTTTTAAAGATCGATTATTCTCTTCTATCAATTCAAAGTATTGATTATTTTATTTCCAAAGTCACTTTTCTCAAATAAATAAAATAAAAGAGAAATATAATATCATCCTTATCAATTAGTGACGCAAAATTATATTATTAGCTAAGTTGGATCAACCCCACATCTAGGTGACCGCATTTGAAAATTATTCTGAAAAGAAAAACAATCTTTCATTCAGTTTTCAACACCTATATTATATATAATTTATTTTTGGCTAGAATATTATTTCATGTATAATATGGATGTATGCATATGTATAATATATGCGTGCCCACATAATAACTTGCTATTTTCTTAACGCATAATAGACCAAAACATGTAATCATACTTACGTATATATATAAAATTAAAGAATAATGCAGTCACATCATTATATTTATCAATCTTTATTTATTTTTGCGTTGAATTGTAAAAAATGGCGACTGGGTGGAAATGAGTCAGGCCGTAAACAGGCGGCCTACGACTCGGGCTATTTATAATTAGGGTCTGGTTCGGCCTAGCCTTTTTAATAAAAAGGTTAGGCTCAGGCTTATTTACAAGCCTTTTTACCTAAAAAGACCAGACCTATATTAGTAAAGTCTGGCTTGAAAGCCTTCAGGTCTGGCCTGTTTAATATTTATTACTAATAATAAAATAATAATATTAATAAAAACTACAGCATTCATTTACACAATCTGTACCCTAGCCTTTTGTGGTCTTGCCCTCTCAACTCTCTCACAATGTGTCATATTTATGGTCTTTTTAAGTTTGATATGTGGGCCTTTAAAAGTCTTTTAAAACCTAAATTCGAAGTAAGCTTTTAAAAGGCCCGAAGCCTTTTAAAGGCCTAAATTGTAAGTAGGCTTTTAAAAAGATTTTCAGACCTCTAATATTTTTCGCAGGCCCAGACTTTTTTCTAAAAAAAAAGCCTACAACCAGGCTCAGGCCCAGGCCTAGGCCTAAGTTTTCTTATTGCATTACGGGCCCAGACCTATTTAGTCAAAGTCTGGCTCGGCCGGCTCATTTCCACCCCTAGCGACTGATATATATCCCGTTTGGTAGAAGCCACTCATGAACCTTATAAAAAAATTGGGGTTCCTATTTTTTTAAAAAAAAAATCAGCCAAATTGAAGATCATTCAGTAAAATATCTTACATATAATACATACTCACATATGCGTGTATCAATGCACATATGCATATTTGGCAACACCATAGTATTCTCCAACCCAAACCAAACGGTAAGAGATCGATCCTTTCTCAATACCTTACCGGGCCTGGAGATTTTCCCTTGAAGTTGAAGAGGATTTAAACCTCGACTGCACTACTTTCCATAGTATAATATATTCCCTACAGAGACTAGGCTATACTACACATTAACAAACCGCTCCAAAGAACGAACAAATGACAACATACTCTAGGAGCTTAAATGCCCTAAATATGGTCTACTTAGTGAAGTGGACTTGGATCTAAATATAAAACATCTTTTTAATTATTATCTTTATTAAATTATCCATAAAAATGCTGCTTAGAAATAAACAAGAGAGTAGGAGGGTGTAGAGACAAATAATGTACTCTATAATCATTAAGGTGTATTAGTAATATCATATGATTTTAATTTAAATAGGTTAACTAGCATATTTTATATATTTAAATTATATAAATATCATATATATATTTGAACTCAAATAGAGTAAAGCAACAATTAAGAATCTATCTCAACTTATTAAATCGAAACATGCATGTGTAAATTTGGGAACTACCAAGTCCAATCAAGATCGATAAGGATAGACAATAGCACATGTAATTTATTATTTTTTCAATAAATAGAAAATATATCACGCTCAAATCGAATGATACAGACAATTAAATGATAAAATTGCATATACTTTTCAATGAAGATCATTAATACATTTTTTGTATGATTATTTCTCAAATAGTTTTTTACTCAACATAGGGAAACAAACAAACCGATAAACCTGAGAATTCTCCTAACATAAACATTCTAGTATTCTTGAATAAGTTTTTTTATAATCTAAAGAAATTCCAATGAGTTAAGTCCCAAGGACTAATAATAATCAAAACTAGAGTATTTCTTAAAACTTAAAGAGTACTTACAGAAATGCATACTGTAATATATGTTATTGATCAAATATGATTATCCTATAGGTAACTCGATCTTACATTAAATTCCTTAACAACACGATCATTTTTTATTGGCTAAATAAGATATTTTCTTAAGCACTATGGAAAAAGAGAAAGAACTTATTACTTTTAATAACTTTTTGAAAGTTTAAGAAAAACAAGACATATTATATGTCATTTATGACTTGTGAGTTGTGATTAATAGATTGTTTTTAATATATATATATATATATATATATATATATATATATATATATATATATAAGGACATACTTATTTGGATAATATTATCTCCTTGCCTGGGATCTATTAAATTATGTAAAGTAATATAAGTTTAAATATATTTTAAAATATAGAATATATTGCAATGATCACCACAAATTATATTACTATATAATATATCATAAAAAATACTACCTCCGGTCCTAAATATAAGACCTAGATGACTTTTTTTTTGGAGAGATTAAGGTTGCGGAATAGGTTATTAAATTATGACATATTTGATATATTTTTAGATTATTCATTAGTTTATAGGCAAAATATACTAGTCTAAGGGAAAAATTAGGTAAACCATCAATTTATAATTAAATTATTTTATTTTTTTAAAATTTTCCAAAAAAGTCAATTAGGTCTTATATTTAGGACCAGAGGGAGTATTACTATATAATATTGGGTTCACCAACACACTGATGATAATAATGCATGACAATCTCATGGCGGTCAACTCAGGCAACTTCGAGGAAAAAAAAGAAATAACGCTGATCGCATAGTAAATAAGATGGTAAGATATACTCCCTCCGGTCCTAAATATAGGACCTAGATGACTTGTTTGAAAAATCCTAAAAAAAGGAAAAAATAAGTTAATTATAAATTGATTGACCTAATTTTTTCTCTTAAACTAGTTTATTTTACATATAAGCTAATGGATAATCTAAAAAGATATCAAATATGTCATGATTTAATAACCTATTTCGCAACCTTAATCTTTCCAAAAAAAGTTATCTAAGTCTTATATTTAGAAACGGAGGGAGTATATTATTTTTTAAACGTTACATTGACCATACTGAGACACAATTAGAGAACGTGGTAGATTTTATACACATCAAGACTTAGCTTCCTAAACAAACGGTAAATTGGTGTAAATTGGTGACAAAATTTAGCCACATAAATCCATCAATAAAGAACATATTCTGTAATTAACTGAGAAACCTTGTGGCTAATTATTTAGTAAAAACCAACAACAAGAGATCTTGTGGGTAATTAATTCTGTGACTAATTTACTATTTGTTTAGTTTCTACTACTCCCTCCGTTCCTAAATATAGGACCTAGATGACTTTTTTAAAAAATCCTAAAAAAAGCAAAAAATAAGTTAATTATAAATTGATTTACCTAATGTTTTCTCTTAAACTAGTTTATTTTACCTATAAGCTAATCGATAATCTAAAAAGATATCAAATATGTCATCATTTAATAACCTATTTCGCAACCTTAATCTTTCCAAAAAAAGTTATCTAGATCTTATATTTAGGAACGGAGGGAGTATCATGGAATTGTAACCCCTTGACTAAAAGGAAATATAAAATAAAACTTTGTCCTTGAGTTATAATTATAAGAACTATTTACCTAATTTGACTTAATTGAAGATATCTAGAAAAGTTAGATGATATTACTTGTAATTACCAAAGAACCCTAAATATATAAATTTCATCCTCATCGTTACTCATTTGTTTGTTATTGATGAACATCAATAGATATAATTTGAAATAATGTTGAAAAATTTAAAAAGATGACTTATACATAGTATTTAGAACCAAAGCAAACTCTATGTTCCTCAGCCCCGTTCCTCTTCTACGCCATCGATCTGGCTGAGAAAGAGATCGAGCAAGTGCTGGAGAAACTCGCCGCCTGCACTCCTTTAAATTTTAATTATCAATTACCTTACACTCTGCGTGGGATCAACATTAATTTGTTGTTTTATTGTTTTTCACACACTTGTGGTGCCATCAAATTTTGTTGCAGAAATGACATAATTTAGCCAGGAACAGAAGGAGATATTTAAGTTCTCTGAGAAATTTGGTTGGAGAACGCAGAAACGAAGAAGAAAATTGAAACTACGAAACATGTCTAGAACTTATATTAAGATTTTTTTTTTTTTTTCTTTTTGTCCTGAAAGTGTATGTTATCGTTGACAATTTGGCCCAGGAAAACACAGAAAAAATGTTCAATTTAGTTTGATTGGTTGAGTAGACCCTGCCCAAACAACTCGCATCAGCCCCCATTTCTTCAAACCACCCGATCGAACTGGATTCACAAATTTAAGCATGCCATTCTCTGAAACTACCCGAACTAGAAATCATTCATCTAGGCTATTCTTAAAATAGAATGATTAATATCAAAATTCGACATAATTAATTACACTACTTTAGGTTGATGAAGCGCACGATTTTAGTAATAATTATATGTTGATCTCATGGAAGTCGTAATCCCAACAGCAAAATCCTGAGTTGAATTAAATCTATAGTCCTAACTCTTTGAAATAAATTCCACCCAACGAGGTACAACTATAGGGATGACTACCATTGTTACTTGTGCAATCAACAGAAAATTTATCTTACTGATAGTTCATATTTGACATATAATCCGCTGAAGGACGCCAAATTATGGGATATGAAATTAGTTGGTAAGTGTAGCTAGTGCCTCTTCGAGCTCGTCCTTCAAGAATATAAGGACCAAACTGGATTGAAGGGGGATTTGGATTGAAGTGAGGAGCCTAAAAAGAGATTGGTGTGTTCAAAATTTCAATTAAAATTGGATTGAAGGGCGATTTGGATTAAATTGGGATGGTGAGACATTCCTTGTTGATTGGAGGCTAAGCAATCATCACTTCAAAATATTTTTGAGAATTTCATGGATTTAATTTAGAATATCTCTAGAGGAATCCCTTTAGTTTAGACTTCAGTTCAGTGAATTAGTATTGGAATCTCATTTACTATTTCCTCTAATCCCAAGTTGATTAAGCTCAAAAGCCAATTAAAATTGTCAATTATAAAAGGCTCCTAATCCAACAATTGGGATCTTGAATTGTCATTTAATTATTTTTAAAGCTTTAATCTATTATTGGGATTCCAAATAATGAACCAATGTTTCAGAAGTGAAGCCCAATGCCACTCATACATTATAACAACTTTAAGAATATTTTTTGACAAATAGCAAGATTTCTTTGGTTTTCATATGCTGAAAATAGTTTTTAGCATAATGAAGATGTAATTTGGTCCAATTGTGCATAATTAATATATTTGATCCTTAGGTGAAGTTTGCATAAAAATATGACTAATTTTCCATAATTAATTGGTAATTAATTACTTCCTCCGTTCCTAAATATAAGACTGTTTTTCCTAATTTAATTAGATTAAGGATGTTAGATAAATTAGTTATTAGCACATGATATTATCAGTCAATCTTAACAATATACCTTTATCCCACCCTCCCTCTTTATTTTATTTATTACAGATACAGATAAACATTTTTAAGGATAATTTGGGAAATTTAGGAACATTTAGAAAATGGTCTTATATTTAGGAACAAATTGAATTTTGTATGTGGTCTCATACTTAGGATCGAACAGAGGGAGTATGAATAATTAATTTCTCAGGCAATTGATCTTTTTCTATTGCGTTTTTACTTGTAGGATCTTTGAAGAATGATTGGAAAAAGAATGCTTCATTTGCATTAGGAAATATGAATTTTACAAAAAAAAACTGAGATCTTAACTCATTTTTCTGGGTTTTGGATTTTTTTCCCTCAATTTAAATTAATTTAGTGTCATATAGATTCGTTGTATACTTAGCTTCTACGAATCTTTCATCACTCCATGTCTTTCTGAACTTATCAAAATGTATATCCTACTAAGGAGTTGCAAGAGAAAAAAATGAGAAACTAACTAGAAAGTATGATGAACATTTATACAAATGACCAATATAAATGTTCAAACATAATTTAAAGGAACATTTTTCTATCTTGAATACAAAGAGTGTGTAAAACTAAAAAAAGGTGTTGAAATGACATGAAAACCTAGATCTTAGCAACAATGTTCCACAGCACAGTAGAATTTCCTAAGTTCATGTCGTATCATGTCAAAATAATTTAATAGAAGTGCATATATCAATTTATACAGAAATAAAAAAAGCTAGCTCATCATATAATTAAGAACATGTTGGTATACCAAAATCTCTTCTGTACATAAGTATACTTATATTGGGGTTTTTTGTTTTACACACATAAAATATCTATTTCCCATACCTATATTAAGTTTTTCTTAATAATAATACTCCTTTAATAAGAGTAAATATACATATTTAATACCCTAATTATGCAAAGTATACTCAAAATAAATAACTATTTCGAGTTACGTCATTAAAATTAAAATGGATGATGTGTTGCCCACAAACAAACTGTACAAGTGGCATCCCACAAACCTTTAGGGTCTGTTTGGTGAGGGAAGGGAAAATGGGCGGAGGGAAAAAATTTTGTGACATTAATTTATAAAAATTTGAGAAGTGGGGTTGTAAATTCTAAATTAATATATATAACTCTTATATTTTACATATTATTTTTATTAAAATATCACAACCCACTTCTTTAATATTTAAAAATTCATCTTACAAAAATTTCTCCTCCCCTCCAAATCCCTCATACCAAACAGATCGTTAATGAATTTGCATCTCTCTCTGCCTCTCTTCATCTCTCGCTCGCTCCTCAGCTGCCATCAACCCCACAACTTATACAACAAAAAACATTCCTTCTGTTGCAAAAGAATTTCCTCTCCAGATCTCTTCTTACGGTGTCCTAAACCGGCTCCATCACCGTGGTCGGCAAGAAATAAAAGAAAAATTTTCCCATATATAAGTTTTTAATCATCATCATCGTCATTATTTGTACAAGTGATTGTTGATAGTTGAGGCGATTGAGAGTGCGAGATGAAGAGGCAGAGAGAGAGATGGTAAGGAATTAAAAACTTGTGGGACCCATTTTCCCATGTCAGCCTAATGATGTGGTACCATGTGTGCGGTTTGTGGGCAACACATCACCCATTTCAAGCAGGAGTTAACTAAAGGCAAAATGAAAAAAAAAATGACAATTAAATTTGAGTGGGATAAAATGAGGTCTCTAATTCTAACTTCCACAAATAAGGGATAGTCCCCAATTTGTCATAAATGAAGTTTGTTACTTTGTGACAAAAGAGTAGTTAATGTCGATTATCAAGTAATTATCGGTGATACATGAGTAGTTTCTTTAGTAACTACTCATGTATCGCAGTTAATTACACTTGTATCACTGTCAACTATCATTCTCAGTAACTACTCATGTATCGCTGATAACCACTTGAGAATCGCCAGTAACTACTATTTTGCCACAAAGTCACAAACTTCATTTAAGACAAATTGAGGACTATCCCTTATTTGTCTACCTTGGAATTGAAGACCCCTAGCTTTTTGTCCAATTCAAATTCGAGTGTCATCTTTTTTTGTCATTTTACCTTAACTAAAGGTAACGGAGTTACTAGACATGCTACGAAATCAATTGACAAACAATCATATAACTCGAAATCATTATTTATTTTGGGTGTATTTTATATGTAATATTTTATATGTAAAGTATTAAATCTGTAATTTTACTCATTTAAAAATAATTAAGTATGAGAGGAAGAATGAAAAAATTAAGGAAGGTGATTATGACATTATTTTAGATTAAATACATAATACTCCCTCCGTTATAAGGTCACTTTTGAAATTCAACTTATTCCTAATGATAAGATCACTTTCTAACTTTTCCTAATTTTTTCCTAAATTAACCCTACAATGTTTTTCTATAATAACAAGCAAAAGAGAGAGAGTGAGGATAAAGACATATAGTTGAGATAAATTGGTAATATCATGTGTAAATAACTAACTTAACTAACTTCCTTAATCTACTCAAATTAGGGAAAATGATCTTATATTTAGGAACAGAGGGAGTATTAACTTATATCTTGAATATAATTAAATTAATGAATAGATGATACATGAAAATTACATCTAGATAGTACTCCAAATCATAGTTTGTCTTTTCAGTTCAAGTACTACAGGATGTGTAAGTGTTTAGAGGGGAAACCACAAATTTAAGAATAGAGTTGTTAATTGTTGGAATGCCTAGAAATAGATCTTAAAATAGAGTTGGTTTTGCTTTCAATATATAAAAATAAAAATAAAAATACATCTAGTTTGGAGCCAGTATATATACCAAAGTATAGTAATTGGGAAAATAATATCACGTGTCATAATAATGAGCTCAGACCTCTGCATATTTATGCATTTGAATATGGTCTGTCGGTAACAATTATTTGGGGGGGGGGACGAATTTGGTTCCAACTTTTCTATATAAATTACACGTGACACGCAAATTCCGACAAGAAAATAGCATGAAAACTAGTTTCTCTAACAGGGAACATAACTAATTAACTAATCTATAATATTCACCTGGACTTGTAATAATTTTGTTCTGCAATAGTGTTACTCACAAAATTAAAATACTAACACAAATAGAGATAAACTTCAAATATATTCCTGAAATCGACCAGTCTGCAACAAGTACAATCTACGAAAATTAAAAGTCATCACAAGTGATACAATCTAACATACAACTCAATTGCAATACATAGCAGAAGGAAGAACTATCAATAAGAGAGAAGACTAAACAGAATAACAAAAGGAAAAGCCAGAGAAGTGAAACAGTAACAATTCATTTCATGATACTTCCTTCTTTCCCGCTCTCTCTCTCTCTCTTACACATCGTTTCCACGCACTTTCAAACTGCGCACGCGCTTTCGCAAGCTCATCCAATGCTCTTTGGCTCGAACATTCTCAAGAGGCTTAATGTCAATGACAGCTTCTTCCACCTTCTCAACTCTATCTTCGGAGCACACATCATCAGGATCTTCATCATTGGGCTGATGTATATTCTCATCTGGAACTACCAATTCGGAGCACACATCAGGCCCAATATTGAAATAGGCACATAATACATAAACCACAAGGACCATGGAGGTGAGTAGTGCCAACATGAAAAAATACCTATCCAAGTGGCTATCGTTTATCTTATCTTTGATCCACATATGAAACATGTATACAAATAAAATGCTCCACAATTTCCCAATCCCCTTTAAAATTTCAATCCACGGACCCACAAACTTCTTCATTGACTTAGAGTGCAGCCGATCACTCAAGAAAGTCTCTAGTCCATTTTCAGTAAATGCTTCCGATAGCCCTAGCAATAAAAACTGTGGAGTCAAAATCCAAACACTTAAGCTAATAAAGTCTTTCTCTGGGTTTACCAGAGACTTAATCAGTCTCAGCCTATGATGTTCCACTTGCCAAGCTGCAATACAACATAGAACTGAACAAAACAACCCAACAGCCATACTCCAATGCGGTCTCACCATTTTATAACTTGATGATTGGATTTTACGGACCACAAATGCAATCAGAGATGACATTATAAAGAGAATGTTAAGTGGAGCATCCGGTGTCAAATTACTTGCTTGAAGAACAAAGTAAGTGTTGCCAGAAGCAGAAACCAAGCTGTATGCCCAGAAGGGGATCCCCAGGGGAATAATAAGATGAAGGGTCTTGACATCTCTCACTTCTACGACCGTACAACCCTTTTGATGATTTTCTATTTCCTCACCTTCATAGTTAGCCAAAGCAGCCTTGTTCAAGAACGACAAATAACGTGGCAATAAACAAACCTTACCATTGTTTGTCCTATCAAAGAGATTTCCTTCTGATATGTCGTCTGAACCTTCATTGTTGTAACCCTGCTCTGAAGATGGGTATGACAATGTGTGCTTCTTGAAAGCAGTCTTAAAGACCCTATAAATGATAGTGAGAGGATTTTGTGAGGGTTTTTCTTCAGGATAATAACATACTTTGCCCTTGTAAAACAAAAAACAATTGACTCCCATACTAATAGCAGCTATCAGAAAACATACGGACCAACGTACTGCGCCTAAAGACAAGCAAATAACGAAACCAATCATGGAAGCAGTAAACCACCATAGATTGTCACTTTCATCTTCTTCAGATGCTTTCTTATCATCTTTTCCTTCGTTCTTTTGATCGGCACTTTTTTTCTTAACTTCTTCACTCAGTTGATAATCGAAAAACTCTTCTAAAGTTGGCTCCTTTCCAGCCACGCCTGATGCAACGAGTAGTATTGAGACCCAGATTAACCCATTGATCTCTGAAACTAAAGCGTGAATCCATAGAACCACCAAGCCCTGCAATTCATAAATAATGCCTTCTTTTAATCGAGCTTTCCATGTACTACTCCGGTCCTAAATATAGGACCTAATTAACTTTTTTTTTTGAAGAGATTAAGGTTGCAAAATAGGTTATTAAATGATGACATATTTGATATATTTTTAGATGATTCATTAGTTTATAGGTAAAATAAACTAGTTTAAAAGAAAAAATTAGGTAAATTAATTTATAATTAACTTATTTTGTTTTTTTTAGGATTTTCTAGAAAAAGTCAATTAGGTCGTATATTTAGGACCGAGGGGAGTATAATGAAAATGAGTAATTGAATAATAACGTCAAAGTTCATGTTGATTCTCAATTTCTGATCATAATGTATAATGGCTCGATTCACTGTGAAGCGAGTCAACTCCATAGATTTCTAGTTTCAGATGTTTTGAGATACTCCTGTAAAGTAGTTTGGTGGGAAAAAGATAAATAAAGTCTTTCCAATTGGTAAAAGTACAATTGGAGTTGCTAAATTATAAAAAGGACAAGTTGGGTTATAGACACCTAATACACATTAACAAATTTGGGCAAATAACTCAAATACCTTAAAAACACACATTTACCCTACCCTCACAAAACAAATCATTTGATTCCAGCCCCACCCTCTCCAATCTCAAATTGTTAAGGACATTTGAGTGTTTTCTCACAAATTTGATAATGTGTATTAGGTGCTTATGACCCAACTTGTCCTTTTTACAATTTAACAACCTCAATTGTCTTTTTATCAATCGGGAATAATTTATTTGTCTTTTTCCCAAGTTTGATCTTCAATGTAGATCAATTAATGTTTCTGTTTTATTAGAGGATAAATATGCAAATTTAGTATCAACCAGTTTTGCATTATGCACCCAACATGTTAACAATATTTTGTTGAGTGAAAAAATAAACATAAACTGTTAAAAAAGAGAAATAAATAACAATTACGTCAGCTAATGGAAAAATTCTGTTACTTTATATTTATGGCCACACAATTTGTTACAGAAGTTTTTCCTTCATGCATGTGTTTTTATTTCAGCTCTATTTTTATAGGTTTGTGTTTATTTTTGCACTCAACGAAACATTATTATGTTGAGTGCATAAATACATATAGTATAACTCTTTGCTACTAAATTTGCTTATGTACGATCTCTTTTGGATAAAGACAACATCAGTTTAAATAATTTGTATATCCATGCCCTACTTAATTGTTAGGAGTTCAACAAAAAGGATACAAGATTTTTTTTAAAAAAAGTAGATTAGATAAATGAAGTAATAATATTATTTTATTAGTATTTCTTAATTGTTATCTCATATCTTATACTTTTTAAAATTTTACAATCATACTTCTTCACCTGTCATAAAATTTAACTCATTTCGCTCAAATAAGTCCTTTTTGAAATAAATCGTTTATTTCATAACTAGAAAAAATTGGCTTATTTTCATCCTATAAGTAACTTATGAAGACATACTGACTTAACGCGGTTTTTGTGCGCTTCCGTAAGCATACGGGTCGTCAAGTGTAGTATAGAAAAAAGTGTCGTTCCGCAGAGATTATAGTTTAAACAAAGTGATTAGCACTAATTGTATCATTAATTGTCCTAAGTAAAAACATGTTGAGAGTTTGTTGTTCAAGTAAGAAAAGAGTTTTAAATATAAATGTAAAAAGAGTTGGAGTTTCAAACACGATTTAACAATGATAATTAAGGCCTAGGGTTGCTAATCCCCTATTTACTTCATGAACCAAGGTTTCCCTCTTTTCTTTAAGTGATTAAATGAAAATATGAGCAAGTCTAGGGTTCAAAATCATTTGAAAAAGCTTTCCCAAGTCAAGATCAAATTTATGCTAGCATTTATTGCACAATCTCTTGTCACAATAAATGCTAGCTCTTTTCCTTAACCACCCTAATTATGACTATGCTAGGTCAATAACTATATCCCTATGTTATCAACAAACCTTCCATTTAAAACCATAAACTTCAAGTCTAACATGTTCTAAAACAAATAGAGAGCAAAATACACATATACTTCATTAACTAATTATATTGATTCCCAAGTTCTAAATCATATTGATTCCCAAGTTCTAAAACAAAATACACTTTCCCAAGTCATATTTCATTTAACTAATTAAGTGGTGATCAAGCACTTAAAATAAATAGAGAGCAAGATAAAAACTACACATATACTTCATTAATTACTTAAAGAAAGAGAGAGTAGATGGTTCACTCCATAAATAGGTTCATAACAACCCTAGATTAGGGTTTTAGTTACACATAAATGCAAATAAAACAAACCCTAAAACTATGAAAGAGTGCATTGAAGAGTGGTGAAGAATAGGGAGAAGAAATTACAACCACAAATGAGGAGTACCCAAATCTCTCCAAGCTTCCCCACTTGATTCCCAAGAGATCCCAATGTTCTTCAAGCTCTTCAAGCCTCTCAAAAGTGCCCTAGAGGTGTGCCTAATCGAGTTTTTCAGTCTCTGCTCTCCAAATGCCCAACTTTCCCTTTTTATATGTTGAAAAATAGGTCAAAACGCGCAGCAGCGAGTTGTGCTCGCCAGTCGCTCGCCAGCTGGCGTGCCACTGGCGAGATTCCAGAGACTACATGCCGCTGGCTTGCCAGTTGGCTTTGTGGCTCGCCAGCGGCTCGCCAGTTGGCGCGCCACTGGCGTGCAGCTTCCCTAAGATTGAAAATTGGCTTTTCCTTGCTCCTTTTTCCTCTTTTGTTGTAGCACTTGGGTTTCATAGAGCTTCTAACACCTGTCCACCTCTTCCTACACAAGCTAGAAAAAGGGTTGAAGAGTTTCTATGTCTCACATATACAATCATTAAACTCCAAATTTCACACAAATGAATGATTTCCTATTTGCATCACTTTCTATTGGTATTTGTGTGTTTTGTTGTCTATGTATCATCAAAAAGAGTGTGAACTAGAAGGAAATAGAGATGAAAAATGTGAAATTATGGAGTTTATCACATACCCACAAGTTCTAATTCATTTTATATATCCAATCACAATTAATCCAATTATACACAATTATTTGACTTATGGAAAATAAGTTGATTATATGTAACTTGTTTAACCTAATCTAAACATATATATCTATACAATCTAACTTATTTCAATTTGTTTTATTTTCAATATAACTTATACTTAAGTGACTTTTTTATAAACTAATCCAAACACACCATATAAGGCATGTTTGGATTAGTATTTAAAGAATAACTTCCGGAAAAAGTAGATTAATCCCTTTTGGAGAATAGATATGGAGAATAACTTCTTCTAATATAAAAAAGATAGGTTCTAACAAAATCTTGTAGTGAAAAAAAAACTATTTCGAGAAAGGTGAGAGTGTTGGTTTACTTGATTTAAAGGCTTTATGTTGAAACCTAATTTTCAAAACTTATCCCTCATACAAACTAAATTGAATTAGTGCCTGTTTGGATACATTTCCAAAAGCTATTTTGACTCTCAAACCTAGGTTTCACACAAAGACACCCAAACACTCAATTTTTTTGTATAAGCTATTTTATCTCCCAACATATATGTGAGGGTGTGTGCATTTAGAATATCTATTAAGCTAAAGCAAACAAAGAACATGATATATATGTGATAAGACATTTACCAAACATGAAAATAAGGGTTTTGGAGCGGACGAACCGTCTGCGGATCCAGGCTAGAACCAACGATCTATAAGAAAAAAAATAGGGTTTGAGTTTTCCCCACATGTTAAATGGAGAAACTAAGAAACGCGATGTTGTAATAAGAACCACTCCCTTGAAAGATCTTGTGCGTGAAAGAAATACTCCCTATAGAAGCTCTTGACTTTTTAGACTCCATACATTTTAACTCCACATAATAAAGTAACCCTCAGTTGGGAAGGTTCGACGAAGTTGAGAAGGAAAAAATGACCTCCAAAACATTAGTATTTTGCTTTATTTTTTTTCCCGCGTTCTCTGCAGGAGGATATAAAGTCAGCAACTTCGTAGAAACATAATGGAAACATATATCGTTCGCACTTGCACTTGCAGCTCACGTACTCGTGGTTCGGAAAATAAAAACTGCTTTAGATCCTTATTTTGTTATTTGATTTCTGATTTGTTGTGACCTGAACTCAATATTTACCTTGTTATAAAAAAGTTCTAACATTAGAACCTAGTTTAATTAGTAGTGACCTTTTATCCTGAATTCTTGGTAAAAAAATTTAATTTATAGAACAATATTTCATCTAGTCTACATTATAAAAGGTGGTGAGTAATTTTATACAACTCATGAAAACATAGATGAGTTATTTATATTATGGATAAACTTAATGATGTTTTTCAACTTTACCCTTATTCCCCCTGTATTTCTCAACTTTAGATTCACCTCCTCTTATAGATGCTATTAATTAACACATGTGCTAATCTAGGGTTCAAAAGGTACTTGTAAACGCTCCGTCGAGTCAAGAACAAGTGTTTAATTCTATTAAATTGCTCAATCTCTTGTTACAATTAATAAAACTTAATTTCTAAGCTCCAACCCTAATGTGACTATGCAAGGCCAATAAGTATATCTCTATCTTATCAACAAAACCATCCATTCATCAAGCAAACTTCAAGTTCTTGCACTATTTTACCCAAATTCTACACTCAACCTAGCCCTCTCAAGCATCAATCAAGTGAACTCAACATCTAAATGGTGATCAAGCACTTAGAAGCATTAGGTAAAGAGTAAAATAAACACATACGTCATTATTAATCACAAAATAAGAGGAAGAATCTAATGTTAATCCATACAAAGGTTCAAAATAATCCTAGATAAAGAGTTTAGCTACTCATAATCAATATAAAAGCACAAATATAAGATAAATGTATAGCCATAAATGACATGAGAAAGGAAAGGAAGATGAAGAAGAAGAAAACCAAAGGATTGGAGCTCCAAATCTCTTCCAAAGCTTCAATCTTTGCTTCAATCTCTCCAAAATCACAAACCCTAGCTAAGAGCTCCCCAAAGAAGGTCCAGGTCGAAAAGATCCTTTCAATGTTCCATTTTTGACATTATATACCTGAAACCTTTCATTTTAACAAAACTTTGTGTTTTGCAATCTGATGGAGATTTCGCCCAGGCCACAAAATTTGGCCTAGGCTCTGTGACATTCTGTAACTTGGTTTGCTGATCAGTGAGAGTGGTTTTGCCTAGGCCCAAATATTTAGCCTAGGCCTTGTGATGTTCGCGAACTGCTCTTCTGCTCCTGGAAGTGATTTCGCCTGGGCTTCAGAATTTAGCCCAGGCCATGTGACTTGTTCTGGTTCTTGTTTTGATTCCTTGGATGCGATTTAGCCTAGGCTTCAGAATTTAGCCCAGACTCCAAGAAGCTTTCTTTGAAATTCATTCCAATGCATCTTATCTTCACTTGATGTTTTCCTGCTCTTTCACAAAATGTTTCTAGCACTCAAATGTAATTAAAAGATATATATTTGAGCAAGAAAGTGCAATCCAAGATCAAATGCACAAATTATTCATTCAAAACCCAAAACATGTATAAATATGCAAATTCAGGCCCAAAATTGAAGTAAACTTGCTGAAATGTCATGAATATCTCAGAGTTAACACACCCCCAAACTTGGACTTTTACTCGTCCTCGAGTAAACAAGTAGTAAAACATTTAGATTGTTAAATTATCCACTTTGTGCATGTATGATATTGTCCTCATTGATTGCTACCGAGATATGCAAAATAGGAAAAGAAGGGAATACATAGGGATGTAGGATTCATACATTAGGAGCAGTTCTCAAAGTGTGAGTGTGTGTGTGAAGTCAAAGAACAATTTTTCAGCCAATGTATAAAAGATTTTGTAACATTTCAATATGTATTTAACCATCTTAACATTGAAACTTCATATGCCTACTCTCTTCCTCTCTCTCCACCAAGATTTTCCACATAAATTCAAAATCCATGGGACTTTATAGGGTTGTAATGTGGCCAGGGGTTGAGCTACAAAAAGAACGGATACAGGATTTCAAATATCTTGAGATCATCAATTATATGCATTTGTAATCATCTCACTCTCCCTTTTCTCTCTTTTTTTTCTTTTTTTTTTACACTTTGCTCCACATTGTCAACCATTCCCCCAAACTTATCTCAAATTAGTTTGGTTGTACTCCAAATCTTATTGGAATTGAAACTTCCTTCCTTTTGTTTTCTCTTTTTTTTTCTATATATTTTTTTCTTTTTCTTCTTCTCTTTTTCTTCTTTTTTTCTTTTCTCTCTGTTTTTTGAATAGGGAAGGAGTTGAATTTAAAATGACTTTGGAGTACAACCTATTGAATATCATACATTTCATTGCATTCCTCATCCCACTTTTACTATCATGTTCACACCCAAATCATCATACCATTCCTTACCATCAATCACAGTAATGCAATAATCAATAATCTCAAGATCAAGGTAATTCATGGTTTTTCGGGCTTTAAAGGTAAGGGCATTGGGTTTCAAAAAAAAATATATTCACATGGTTTTTCAATTAAAGGCTCAAATGGGGAAGCAAATGGAAAAATTGCATGGGTAGGCTTAAAAGGCTCAAACGCATTTTTACGAACGCCCATATCATTTTTCAAAAGTATGCAGAAGTTATCACACAGTCTCAAGAGATTGCAAGATAGGTACTAGAGTTTCTCAATTGAGAAAGAAAATACATATTGAAATGCTAAAAAATCTCCACACTTAGGCATCCCAATTATCTCCAACTTTGTGCAAAACTTTATTTGAAAATATTTGAACGCCCATATCATTTTTCAAAAGTATGCAGAAGTTATCACACAGTCTCAAGAGATTTCAAGATAGGTTCTAGAGTTGCTCAATTGAGAAAGAAAATACATATTGAAATGCTAAAAAATCTCCACACTTAGGCATCCCAATTATCTCCAACTTTGTGCAAAACTTTATTTGAAAATATTTGAAAATTTTCAGAAAATCAAAATTTTGTCCTAAATGTCAAATCACACATCCAAATGTCTTAACCAGACTTTCTTATTAGGCATATAATCTAAGCAACCTTCTATCATTGGACCATACATTCAACTTAGAAGATAATTAATCAATCTAAACCAAGTAGTGGAACAAAAATGACAAGTGAAAATTACAAGTTTGTTTAGAAATCATGACATATCTGCAAGTATCCCTTAATCAAAAATACCTTCACCCCCAAACTTAAAATTAACAGTGTCCTCACTGTCAATAGGGGAAATTAAAGGTCTTCCCTCATACAATTTAACAAAAAGGAGGGGGATTGCATGAGAGGGACAAAAGAATGAGCCATCAAAGATATCCACATCAAGTAATCACAAAATAGTGGTCAAGTATGCATTCAAGTCACAACATTAATCATGAATCACCTCTGAGATAAATTTGTGCCCAAACCATATTTCTTGATAGCTTTCAGACTTGTCATATGCAATCAATTACAGTAACACAAGTTGTTCTATTTAAAATGAGCACAAATATTACCTATGAACCAGCTATGAGGGCCAAAACACCAAAATATTGAGCTAAACCTCAAATTAAAAATGGAAGGGAAGCACTGAAGTGTCCTTTTAAACTTAGTGGCAAGATTCTCTTAACAGTGAACTAGCTCAATCTCAAAGATTCATCTTTTTAAAATGAAGAGCAACATAGCCTACCCCAAATACCTCAATACATGACTGATTTGAACAAGCAGAAACTTTAAAACAAAGAAGGAGAGAACCTTTTGTTGCTGACATGGAGGTGACGAGAATGAGGAGTTGGCGGCAGTGGATCGAGCGAGAATGAGGATGTGAAGTAGGGGTTTATGAAGATGCAATAGAATGATAGAGTTGAAGTTATGGTTTGTAAAGAAGTAGAGGAAACAAGAAGAGAATGGCGGTGATAAAGAGATGAAAGTGAAGAGGTGTGGGACTAGGCTTTGTGCTTGTTGGTGGAAGGATGAGGAAGGGAAGGAGATGGTTAAGTTGGTGTAGGAGTTTTCTGTTTATTGCTAAGAATTTTTTTTTATCCTGAACTCTGCAGAAACTATAGCCTAGGCCAAACTTGCGTTGCCTAGGCCATTTTGACCTCTGGAGTTGCTGAAAGCAAAATATGGCCCAGGCTCTAGTTTTCGGCCTAGGCTTTCGCAGAACTGATATATATCAGCAAAAAACCAGCAACACTACACAACTGACATCAAATAAGCAACAACAATTTCTTTTACCCTTTGATGCATAATAGCAAACATTCACCTTTCCTTCATCATGCACACTAATAATCATTCAAAGCAAGTTGGATCAAACTTCAAAAAGTCATTTACCACCACAAATGCCATTGAACATCAACAAAAATTGATTTTCCATCCATCACTATCTCTATCACAAAAGTCACATCAAGTCTTATAATTCAAACCTCATAGCATCCCAACTAACACCCAAATTAACCAAAACCAGTGAATCAAATCAAAACCAGACTAGTCAAAAAGTGAGAAATAGAATACTCCCTCTTGTAGACCTCTTCTTGCCTTCCAACATTATAAGCTCCAGCAGGCCCCATCAAAAGCAATCCAAGTATCAAGCGAAATCTTTCTTCCTACAAAAAGAGAAAAAAAAAGTGCAAATCTACCAAAATAAACTAAATAACATGAAAAAAATTTGAGAACTTGGGTTGCCTCCCAAGAAGTGCTAAATTTATAGTCTTCAGCCAGACTTTTCACACCGCTCACTAATCATATGTATCAAAAACTAAAACCACCTTGTCTTCGTTTCTTTTCAAAAGACAAGGTTTCACTAATAATGGGAATTCATTCATGCAAGAATTACATGATCTCTCAATCAAAAGTGATTTTAAGAAACATGTTTCAATATGGCACATGGTAGGCTCTAATTCAATTGTTTCAAAATTATCATCACTCGCCCCCAAATATTTTGAAAACCCAATAAAATCCATTGGACTCTCATCAGTAAGAGTCAAAAAATCACCAGGAGGATTTTGAACATGACTTGAAGGGATTTCTACTTGTTCACAAAAACAAGGATTAGACTCCAAAATTGGAACCTTAATTGGACACTCAACATTATTCTCTCCCTCTTCAACTTTCAACTCACAATCACCCACAAAAGCATCACAGACCATTGGTAACACATCACCACTTCCTATGATCAATTCTCCATTTAAGGTATTTTCTACACAAGAGTCATTTGATGTATTAATGAAAACACCTCTTTGTCTCAAACACTCAAATTGAGAAGTTAGTTCACCTAATTTGATTGTCAACCTTTCAAGAGCTAATGTTTGTTCACTCCATTTTTCATCATCCCTAGCTCTATACTCTTTTTCATTATCAAGATAAAGTTGAAGCATATCCATTATTCTTGACTTCTTCTCATGAGTGGAAATAGACTCATCTAAACTATTGGGTGATATTTGACATTGTGGTGCATATGAAGGGAAAGAATAATTTGGATCCCAAGACATTGAATGTTCATGATTCCAACTAAGGTTAAAAGAATTATCATCCAAATTAGTTTGAACCTTAACAAAATCATCCTCTCCAAAATTCATGGTTGAAAAATGGGGGCATTGCTCATTATAATGATTATCTCCACAATGATCACAACAAATGTACTCATATTGAGTTTGAAAAGCATTAGGGTCATAATAAGAAGTTGGATAATCATTATCATGCACAAATTCATCCCTTACCCCATTAGTCCACCAAGGATAGTCCATGCACAAAGTTCTAAGAAAAATCTAAGAAAATCAAAGACACACCAAATGAACAAATATAGACATACACAAATATACACAAAACTCAAGATTAAGCTAATAAGAAAAGAACATAGATAATAAGACTATAAACAATTTTTACAAGTTCAAGCGAAATTTAATATCACTAGCCCAAGGTTGGCCAAGAGATTTGTTGCCAAATCCCCGGCAACGGCGCCAAAAACTTGTTCGCACCGCAAGTGCACGGGTCGCGCCAAGTAATAAAGTGATAAGAAAAGTATCGTTCCCACGAGGATTTGGACTAAAATCCCAACCAAGCAAAAGACTAGGTGAA
This sequence comes from Mimosa pudica, assembly GCA_029929735.1. NCBI lineage: Eukaryota > Viridiplantae > Streptophyta > Magnoliopsida > Fabales > Fabaceae > Mimosa > Mimosa pudica. Next base: position 2,239,387 of record JAKELP010000045.1, read on the forward strand.
TTCAATTAAGTTGAACCAAGAAAACGTTGGTAGTTGTTTAAGTGAAATGAAAGAAATCTATTTCTAAAACTAATATAAACAATTGATCTTTTGACTCAAACAATCAAATGGGGTCTAGGATTATTTATTCCCCTTGTATTTCTCAACTTTAGATTCACCTCCTCTTATAGATGCTATTAATTAACACATGTGCTAATCTAGTGTTCAAAAGGTACTTGTAAACGCTCCGTCGAGTCAAGAACAAGTGTTTAATTCTATTAAATTGCTCAATCTCTTGTTACAATTAATAAAACTCAATTTCTAAGCTCCAACCCTAATGTGACTATGCAAGGCCAATAAGTATATCTCTATCTTATCAACAAAACCATCCATTCATCAAGCAAACTTCAAGTTCTTGCACTATTTTACCCAAATTCTACACTCAACCTAGCCCTCTCAAGCATCAATCAAGTGAACTCAACATTTAAATGGTGATCAAGCACTTAGAAGCATTAGGTAAAAAGTAAAATAAACAAATACGTCATTATTAATCACAAAATAAGAGGAAGAATCTAATGTTAATCCATACAAAGGTTCAAAATAATCCTAGATAAAGAGTTTAGCTACTCATAATCAATATAAAAGCACAAATACAAGATAAATGTATAGCCATAAATGACATGAGAAAGGAAAGGAAGATGAAGAAGAAGAAGAAAACCAAAGGATTGGAGCTCCAAATCTCTTCCAAAGCTTCAATCTTTGCTTCAATCTCTCCAAAATCACAAACCCTAGCTAAGAGCTCCCCCAAAGAAGGTCCAGGTCGAAAAGATCCTTTCGATGTTCCATTTTTGACATTATATACCTGAAACCTTTCATTTTAACAAAACTTTGTGTTTTGCAATCTGATGGAGATTTCGCCCACGCCACAAAATTTGGCCTAGGCTCTGTGACATTCTCTAACTTGGTTTGCTGATCAGTGAGAGTGGTTTTGCCTAGGCCCAAATATTTAGCCTAGGCCTTGTGATGTTCGCGAACTGCTCTTCTGCTCCTGGAAGTGATTTCGCCTGGGCTTCAGAATTTAGCCCAGGCCATGTGACTTGTTCTGGTTCTTGTTTTGATTCCTTGGATGCGATTTAGCCTAGGCTTCAGAATTTAGCCCAGACTCTAAGAAGCTTTCTTTGAAATTCATTCCAATGCATCTTATCTTCACTTGATGTTTTCCTGCTCTTTCACAAAATGTTTCTAGCACTAAAATGTAATTAAAAGATATATATTTGAGCAAGAAAGTGCAATCCAAGATCAAATGCACAAATTATTCATTCAAAACCCAAAACATGTATAAATATGCAAATTCAGGCCCAAAATTGAAGTAAACTTGCTGAAATGTCATGAATATCTCAGAGTTAACACGCGTTTAGAAACGCCGCTGAGTAGCGAACTTCACCTATAAATACTGGCCTTCCCTTAGTCCATTCTCGCCCCTTTCCATCTTCTCTCTTCTTCTTTCTCTCTACTCATTTTCCTCTCCTTTGTTTACAGTTTAAAAAAACATTTTTTAAATGTTTTAGTTTCCTTTTATATTTTTGTTTCTGTCATTGAAACTTTAATGATAAACTGTTAGTAACTATATTTAGCCATAGAAATAGTGTTTTTATTTAATTTTTGAACTGTTTTTTGGTTTTGTTAATATAAAAAATTTGGATTTATTATATTAAAAGAAATCGGATTGATTTTATGGTTCAATATTTTTATTTTGTTAATTTACATTTCTTATTATTTTGTTATTTATCATTTCTTATTCTCGCATTAATTTTAACCATTATTTATAATGGTTAAATTAATGCTTTTTTTTAAATACGAAGCTCAACATGCCGACGGTTCCAAACGCCGGCATGTAAATATTAAAATAGCATACACGTAGCCGCGGTTGTAAACGCGGGAAAGCTGGAAATATCAAAAAAACCCGCCAATTGCGTTCCGGCGGTTTCAGAAACTCTCCCGCGGTTGCAGAAACGCAGCTACGGAACTTTCCGACACTCAATTCGCCTGCGTTTGTGATAAACGCTGTAGAGTCATGCCGGCGGTTAGAACCGCAGGATTGTAGCGAAATTCTTCCGCCGGCATGGCCCGTGTCTTTTGTAGTGTAATTAAAAATTGATTCTCCCAAATTTTTCCACTAAACTATGGTATTTGACTTATGAACTTATATATAATCTAATAATATTTAAAATATGTTATGATTAAATTGTTCATTTGCTTTCTTAGGATTCTCCAAAAAAGTCAAAGTGCTCTTATATTTAGGAACTGAGGGTAATCTATAACTATTTTGGGGTTAGCTTTTGTCGCACACACGCATGTACACATGCACACACACATATTCCCCATATCTATATTAAGATTTTCTTAATATATTACCCTTATTAATACTCCTTTAACAACGGTAAATGTACTTATTTAGTACCCTAATTATGCGAAGTATCCTCAACATAAATAATCCTTTCTGGTTGCATATATGGTCGTCATCAATTAATTTGTTTCCAACTATTCTATATAAATTCCACGTGACACGCAAATTCCAACTAGAAAATAGCGTGGAAACCAGTTTCTCTAACAGAACACAACTAATAACTAATCTATAATATCCGCCTGTACTAGTAATAATTCTGTTCTACTGCAATAGTCTTACTCACAAAAATACTACACAAATAGAAATATAAATACTGTTTAACTTTTTAATCTTCCCACAAAAAAATAAATCTTAAATGAAATATCGGATGGCGTACAGGCAAATAATTAATTTATTTTTTTCCATTTATTTTCCAAAAGATGTATGTACAAATATCCCAATTTTAAAAATTTTATTAGCTCAAAAGACCTCGTTTTTCTCATAGTAAAACTTTCATACTCCACTATTGCTCATCGGTCACAAGAATATTACAATGGTTATATCGCATCAAAACACATTACTATGCTTGAAATAACTTAATATACAATTTTAACCGATATAACACGACTAACTAGCTAGTAATATTATCAACAAAAACTTTCAACGGAAATCTCAACCTCTCCCAATTGTTCCACGAATTTTTTGTGGAGAAAGGTTCATCAACTTGTGGTAGTTTGATTATATTGAACTTGAGAACACAACATACATAAAACCCAAAGAACACGAAGCTTAATGACGCCAACATGAGAAAATACCAATCCAGGTGACTATCGTTAATGGAATCCTTGATCCAGCTACGAAAAATTAATAGAAACACCATGCTGGATAGATTTCCTACCGCAAACAGCATTTGAATTCCCGGTTCTACAAATTTGTTCATTGACACAGGCACAACCATAGGCAGAAAACCCTCTAGTCCATTTTGAGCAAAACCTCTCATTAGCCCCAGCAGAAAATACTGTGGAGTCAAAACCATGATGCTCAAAGGAATGATAAGTTTCGTGTATTCTTTATAAGGCCCGATTAGGTGCAACCTATGATGTTCCACTAGAAAAGCCGCAAGGCAACAAAGTACTGAACAAAACATCGCAACAGCTAAACTCCAAGTTGGCTTTACCAGTTTTCGGATTGGTTGGATTGTTACCACCAAAAAAGCAATCAAAGATTGGAGCACAAAGAAAACCATAATAGGAACATTGAAATTACCAACATAAGGGTCCATGTTTTGTGCTTGCATCACAAAGTAAGTGTCACCAGAAGCAAGAGTCAAGCTGAAGGCAAAAAAAATGAAGGTCAAGGGTATTAGAGGATACAGGCTCTTCACATCGCTCACTTGCTCCGCCGTACAAACATCATATCTCTCTTTACTATTACCTTCAACATCTGATTTTTTCTCCCTAATTATAGCAGCCTTGTCCAAGAACAACAAGACATAGAATGATGCCTCACGTGGCAACACGTGATACTCACCATTTTCTCCTTCATAAAAGGGATCTTCCAAATCATTCTCTGTTAAAGCAGGGTTCGGCAATATTCTACGTCTTCCAATAGCTGCAGCCTTAAACACCGTAGAAATGATGGAAATTAGAGAGCTTAATAATGCAGTGGGACTTTCTTCTGACTCATCTTTTGAACCCTGATATGTATAATAACCCGCTTTTGAAGATGGATATCTCAATCTACGGTTCCGAATAGCTGTCTTTAAAACCCGATAGATGGTTGTAAGAGAGCTTCCTTTGGACCTTTTTTCAGGGTAGTAGAAGAAAATCCCGAAGAAAAATAACAAATAAGCACTTCCCATAAGAAGAGACGAAATACGAAACTTTTCAAACCATCCAATGCTACCAAACCAAAAGGTAGCTATACAAGCACCGGTGAAGGAAGCAGTAGTACTCCAAAGATTACAACTAGTTCCAATGTGATTATTTTCTTCTGAGTATTTTCTTTTTGTCTTTTCACTCAGTTGATGGTCAAAAAAATCACTTAATGCTGGCTCTTCCCCAGCTTTGCCTAACGCAATAAGTAGTGTTGCTAAACTCAACAAGCCGATGCCATCATCTCCAAGCCATATTATTCCCAAACCCTGCAATGAAATATACGCTTTCTGTTTAGCAAAAAATCAAAGAAATAAACAAGGGTGATTATTGGTCCAGCATTGTCGATTACTGAACCCACCATGTTAGACACCCCAGGGTTAGCTCTCGCATTTTCCCTGGTGTTAGCAGACCCAACTCAGGTATTGTAGGGAGGCTCAAGACTCTCTCTAGTCCACGATCTAATGCTGCACCATTCCTGGGATAAAGTCTTGTTGGACACCCCAGGGTCAGCTCTCGCATTTTCCCCGGTGTTAGCAGACCCAACTCAGGTATTATAGGGAGGCCCAAGACTCTCTCTAGTCTACGATCTAATGCTGCAGCATTCCTGGGATAAAGTCGTGTTATTGGCCCTCCCAGGGACCAGGGATCGAAGTCGAGACCTCCCACTTTAAAGACATTTTAGATGTCTCGCTTATCACCACTTGAGCTGTGAGGGCCAATGATAAGGCTTTATCCTAAGAATACTGCAGCATTAGATCGTAAACTTGAGAGAGCCTTGAGCCTCCTTACAATACCTGAGTTGGATCTGCCAACACTGGGGAAAATGCGAGAGCTGACCCTGAGGTGTCCAACATGGTGGGTTCAGAAGCCGACAATAATACTGGACTCAACAAAAAGGCACTTTTTGAGAATATAAGGAACATTTTAGAGAAGGTTTAAGAAAATTAGAAAAATGTCATATATTTAAAATGAAACTCACCCCAATATTGAGTATTTAGAATACAAGTGAAGGACTATAAATTACCATAGTATAGGCCGCGGTGCAGAAGATAATGACACTGAAAGGACCTGTGTAAGCTTCAGATATGTGAGTAACACCAACTTTTAACATAGCCGATGTGAAATCTAGCATGTGGGTAAGCACAATAGCTTTCCTTAGGCTTAAATATTCTGTAAGATAATCTATCAGAACGTCCACCACTGCCTTTTGCACTAAGGCTTGGCTTAAAACTAAGCCTGCAGATTCATTAAATATATAATTATATATCATCAGAGAAAGAAGCTATAACAAGTTACTTGTTGAATCACTTCAAAAAAATTGAACAGAAATAATGGAAATATAAGTACCAGAGATGAAGAGGACAGTTTTGGAGAGGACAAAGCCATTTCGGAGGAAGTGGAATAATCGTTCTAGCCAGAAAATAATAATGTCCTTCATTGATATCTTCTACTTTCTTCCTTTTAGTGATTGATGAGTTAAGAGAACGAAAGTGTCATAATATATACTAATAATATTTCAATTTAGCACGTGCGCCTTTCTTCGCTTCATTGCTTTAATTATGTGTGTGTGTGTGTATAATCAGCACTATATATTATATTGATTACATTTTCAGGTATGTATATAGTTCTCCTTCATTTGAATTTTCTCAGCACAACATCATTTTTTATTCATTTTAAATTTCATAATCCTTTATTTTTTTCAGTTCCATCTCTTTATTTTGCTGAATTTAATTGGGAACTGTTGTTATGAATCAAATTACCCTAAAAATCTGTGGCATTTCCAGTAAATTCATATATAAATCAACCAACAGCAACGCCTATAGAAAATATTATTAATCATGAAAATACTTCGGTATGTCTATCATGGGTAGATTATTAATCATGACAATACTTTGAAAAATATTATTCTCAAATGTTTTTTAAGAGAAAGTTTATTGACAAAAATATGAATTCAAGAAATTTTGCAATTGAGACAGAGAAACCGTCAGCAGCATTTAGGGGACTACGAGGAAAATTCCTAGTCCTCGTCAACTAGAGGAAACAGATTTGGGAACCAAGACGAAGCTTCCCAGTCAACCAATCAATACCCTCTGAGTAGTTGCAACCACCACAACTCTTTCCTCTTTAAACCTGACAAGTACCTACTCCCTCCTCTCTGTTTTTATAAAAAAGGGCATAATGATATTAGCAGAAAAATTACATCGTTATAATTAATGATGTCTCTAAAGAAAAATTTAAAGTATTACACAAATTAACATGAAGTAAATGAGTAAAATAAAAGAGAAAGACTTCAACAACAAGGCAATATCAATAGCGACTGTATGTGTGCTTAGTATTTAGTTTTTTGCCCTTTTATATTAAATGTAAAAAGGGAAAGAGAGTTTGATGTATAATATGATATATAAAAGTAAAATTAAAAAATCACATTATTTTAATTTACAAATAATAAATTTACTTCATTATTTCCTTGAATTGTATAAAATGTTTGGCTAGAGAATCACTTATATTATGGAGTATCGCAAGGAGAATTAATTAATTAGTCTCATGGATCTTCACGATTTAACAATAAATTCTGCAGATTATTTCAATTCAAAAATTGTACAAGAAAGCTGTAAATTATTGAAAGCGAACTTTTGGAAGGTCGTATAATCCTTCAATGTTTGTGCCCGTTTCCTTAATTTTTAATAAATGAACTTATATGAGTTATAAATGAAATGAATTATGCACCCCAAGTATGAAGATAAAATGTGTTAAACTTGTGACTTTAAGCAAACTTATGAAAGGAATGTGAAGTCAGATTGTAAATGGTCAACCAAGTTTGATTCCCACTTGGTGGGGTATTGGGTAAGGAAATATACTAGGCAATCATACCCTTATTTTATGCAGAAGGACTTATGATTCAAACTTTTGACCTCACACCATACTGTTGGTGTGATTACTATTGAGCTAAACTAGCCTTTCATATAAATTCATTAAGAATGATCAAATAAAACTAAATTAACATAAATTATAGAGTAAGTTGACACAATGTTTTTTAAGGTAGAAAAATATATAGAGACAAAAAATTTGACTTGTAAGCTCATGATTTTTAATAAGTATCGAGTAAGATGAATTTAAGTGACTCATGATACATTTTAATTAAGTAGATTTATAAAAAACGTAATGGTAAAATCGGAGAGTACATTTGTGTATTTAACAATAAGGGCGAAAGCCCAAAAATGATACATAATTATTGGCTGAGGAACAAAAATAGTACTATACATAACTATTCAAAGGTACAAAAATGATACCCATATTTTACCATGTGATAAAAAAATTGATATTTTCACTAATATGACAATAATATTAGACATGAAAAGTTCAAAATGCCCCTTATAAATTAATCACACCGGTAAAAGTTTATTTAGTTATAAAGACATTTTGGACATTTCTTGTCTAATATTATTGTCATATTAGTGAAAATATCATTTTTGATCACATGGTAAAAGTTGTATCATTTTTGTACCTTAGAAAATTATGTACTATTTTTGTTCATTGGTCAATATTTATGTATATTTTTTGGTGTCGCCCTAACAATAATGTATGGAACAATATTGTGGTGCTTCCATGATTTACCAACCTCCCTAGCTATTGTTCCCAGTCTATCATAATTACAGTAGCTCCATAGGTTACCTACCTTAATAATTATGGTACCTGTGGAGGACAAATAAATGCTAGTACGTCATGCAACTCGTCACATTTCAAATTTTTTTTTTACCTTGGTCACTATTCATAGTATATATTATACTCCCTCCGTCCTAAATATAAGATCTAATTGACTTTTTTGAAAAATTATAAAAAAAAGCAAAATAAGACACAATTAGAGAACGTGGTAGATTTTATACACATCAAGACTTAGCTTCCTAAACAAACGGTAAATTGGTGTAAATTGGTGACAAAATTTAGCCACATAAATCCATCAATAAAGAACATATTCTGTAATTAACTGAGAAACCTTGTGGCTAATTATTTAGTAAAAACCAACAACAAGAGATCTTGTGGGTAATTAATTCTGTGACTAATTTACTATTTGTTTAGTTTCTACTACTCCCTCCGTTCCTAATATAGGACCTAGATGACTTTTTTAAAATCCTAAAAAAAGCAAAAATAAGTTAATTATAAATTGATTTACCTAATGTTTTCTCTTAAACTAGTTTATTTTACCTATAAGCTAATCGATAATCTAAAAGATATCAAATATGTCATCATTTAATAACCTATTTCGCAACCTTAATCTTTCCAAAAAAAAGTTATCTAGATCTTATATTTAGGAACGGAGGGAGTATCATGGAATTGTAACCCCTTGACTAAAAGGAGATATAAAATAAAACTTTGTCCTTGAGTTATAATTATAAGAACTATTTACCTAATTTGACTTAATTGAAGATATCTAGAAAAGTTAGATGATATTACTTGTAATTACCAAAGAACCCTAAATATATAAATTTCATCCTCATCGTTACTCATTTGTTTGTTATTGATGAACATCAATAGATATAATTTGAAATAATGTTGAAAAATTTAAAAGATGACTTATACATAGTATTTAGAACCAAAGCAAACTCTATGTTCCTCAGCCCGTTCCTCTTCTACGCCATCGATCTGGCTGAGAAAGAGATCGAGCAAGTGCTGGAGAAACTCGCCGCCTGCACTCCTTTAAATTTTAATTATCAATTACCTTACACTCTGCGTGGGATCAACATTAATTTGTTGTTTTATTGTTTTTTCACACACTTGTGGTGCCATCAAATTTGTTGCAGAAATGACATAATTTAGCCAGGAACAGAAGGAGATATTTAAGTTCTCTGAGAAATTTGGTTGGAGAACGCAGAAACGAAGAAAAATTGAAACTACGAAACATGTCTAGAACTTATATTAAGATTTTTTTTTTTGTTTTTCTTTTTGTCCTGAAAGTGTATGTTATCGTTGACAATTTGGCCCAGGAAAACGCAGAAAAAATGTTTAATTTAGTTTGATTGGTTGAGTAGACCCTGCCCAAAACAACTCGCATCAGCCCCCATTTCTTCAACCACCCGATCGAACTGGATTCACAAATTTAAGCATGCCATTCTCTGAAACTACCCGAACTAGAAATCATTCATCTAGGCTATTCTTAAAATAGAATGATTAATATCAAAATTCGACATAATTAATTACACTACTTTAGGTTGATGAAGCGCACGATTTTAGTAATAATTATATGTTGATCTCATGGAAGTCGTAATCCCAACAGCAAAATCCTGAGTTGAATTAAATCTATAGTCCTAACTCTTTGAAATAAATTCCACCCAACGAGGTACAACTATAGGGATGACTACCATTGTTACTTGTGCAATCAACAGAAAATTTATCTTTCTGATAGTTCATATTTGACATATAATCCGCTGAAGGACGCCAAATTATGGGATACGAAATTAGTTGGTAAGTGTAGCTAGTGCCTCTTCGAGCTCGTCCTTCAAGAATATAGGACCAAACTGGATTGAAGGGGGATTGGATTGAAGTGAGGAGCCTAAAAAGAGATTGGTGTGTTCAAAATTTCAATTAAAATTGGATTGAAGGGCGATTTGGATTAAATTGGGATGGTGAGACATTCCTTGTTGATTGGAGGCTAAGCAATCATCACTTCAAAATATTTTTGAGAATTTCATGGATTTAATTTAGAATATCTCTAGAGGAATCCCTTTAGTTTAGACTTCAGTTCAGTGAATTAGTATTGGAATCTCATTTACTATTTCCTCTAATCCCAAGTTGATTAAGCTCAAAAGCCAATTAAAATTGTCAATTATAAAAGGCTCCTAATCCAACAATTGGATCTTGAATTGTCATTTAATTATTTTTAAAGCTTTAATCTATTATTGGGATTCCAAATAATGAACCAATGTTTCAGAAGTGAAGCCCAATGCCACTCATACATTATAACAACTTTAAGAATATTTTTTGACAAATAGCAAGATTTCTTTGGTTTTCATATGCTGAAAATAGTTTTTAGCATAATGAAGATGTAATTTTGGTCCAATTGTGCATAATTAATATATTTGATCCTTAGGTGAAGTTTGCATAAAAATATGACTAATTTTCCATAATTAATTGGTAATTAATTACTTCCTCCGTTCCTAAATATAAGACTGTTTTTCCTAATTTAATTAGATTAAGGATGTTAGATAAATTAGTTATTAGCACATGATATTATCAGTCAATCTTAACAATATACCTTTATCCCACCCTCCCTCTTTATTTTATTTATTACAGATACAGATAAACATTTTTAAGGATAATTTGGAAATTTAGGAACATTTAGAAAATGGTCTTATATTTAGGAACAAATTGAATTTTGTATGTGGTCTCATACTTAGGATCGAACAGAGGGAGTATGAATAATTAATTTCTCAGGCAATTGATCTTTTTCTATTGCGTTTTTACTTGTAGGATCTTTGAAGAATGATTGGAAAAAGAATGCTTCATTTGCATTAGGAAATATGAATTTTACAAAAAAAAACTGAGATCTTAACTCATTTTTCTGGGTTTTGGATTTTTTTCCCTCAATTTAAATTAATTTAGTGTCATATAGATTCGTTGTATACTTAGCTTCTACGAATCTTTCATCACTCCATGTCTTTCTGAACTTATCAAAATGTATATCCTACTAAGGAGTTGCAAAGAAAAAAATGAGAAACTAACTAGAAAGTATGATGAACATTTATACAAATGACCAATATAAATGTTCAAACATAATTTAAAGGAACATTTTTCTATCTTGAATACAAAGAGTGTGTAAAACTAAAAAAAGGTGTTGAAATGACATGAAACCTAGATCTTAGCAACAATGTTCCACAGCACAGTAGAATTTCCTAAGTTCATGTCGTATCATGTCAAAATAATTTAATAGAAGTGCATATATCAATTTATACAGAAATAAAAAAAGCTAGCTCATCATATAATTAAGAACATGTTGGTATACCAAAATCTCTTCTGTACATAAGTATACTTATATTGGGGTTTTTTGTTTTACACACATAAAATATCTATTTCCCATACCTATATTAAGTTTTTCTTAATAATAATACTCCTTTAATAAGAGTAAATATACATATTTAATACCCTAATTATGCAAAGTATACTCAAAATAAATAACTATTTCGAGTTACGTCATTAAAATTAAAATGGATGATGTGTTGCCCACAAACAAACTGTACAAGTGGCATCCCACAAACCTTTAGGGTCTGTTTGGTGAGGGAAGGGAAAATGGGCGGAGGGAAAAAATTTTGTGACATTAATTTATAAAAATTTGAGAAGTGGGGTTGTAAATTCTAAATTAATATATATAACTCTTATATTTTACATATTATTTTTATTAAAATATCACAACCCACTTCTTTAATATTAAAAATTCATCTTACAAAAATTTCTCCTCCCCTCCAAATCCCTCATACCAAACAGATCGTTAATGAATTTGCATCTCTCTCTGCCTCTCTTCATCTCTCGCTCGCTCCTCAGCTGCCATCAACCACAACTTATACAACAAAAAACATTCCTTCTGTTGCAAAAGAATATCCTCTCCAGATCTCTTCTTACGGTGTCCTAAACCGGCTCCATCACCGTGGTCGGCAAGAAATAAAAGAAAAATTTTCCCATATATAAGTTTTTAATCATCATCATCGTCATTATTTGTACAAGTGATTGTTGATAGTTGAGGCGATTGAGAGTGCGAGATGAAGAGGCAGAGAGAGAGATGGTAAGGAATTAAAAACTTGTGGGACCCATTTTCCCATGTCAGCCTAATGATGTGGTACCATGTGTGCGGTTTGTGGGCAACACATCACCCATTTCAAGCAGGAGTTAACTAAAGGCAGAATGAAAAAAAAAATGACAATTAAATTTGAGTGGGATAAAATGAGGTCTCTAATTCTAACTTCCACAAATAAGGGATAATCCCCAATTTGTCATAAATGAAGTTTGTTACTTTGTGACAAAAGAGTAGTTAATGTCGATTATCAAGTAATTATCGGTGATACATGAGTATTTCTTTAGTAACTACTCATGTATCGCAGTTAATTACACTTGTATCACTGTCAACTATCATTCTCAGTAACTACTCATGTATCGCTGATAACCACTTGAGAATCGCCAGTAACTACTATTTTGCCACAAAGTCACAAACTTCATTTAAGACAAATTGAGGACTATCCCTTATTTGTCTACCTTGGAATTGAAGACCCCTAGCTTTTGTCCAATTCAAATTCGAGTGTCATCTTTTTTGTCATTTTACCTTAACTAAAGGTAACGGAGTTACTAGACATGCTACGAAATCAATTGACAAACAATCATATAACTCGAAATCATTATTTATTTTGGGTGTATTTTATATGTAAAGTATTAAATCTGTAATTTTACTCATTTAAAATAATAAGTATGAGAGGAAGAATGAAAAAATTAAGGAAGGTGATTATGACATTATTTTAGATTAAATACATAATACTCCCTCCGTTATAAGATCACTTTTGAAATTCAACTTATTCCTAATGATAAGATCACTTTCTAACTTTTCCTAATTTTTTCCTAAATTAACCCTACAATGTTTTTCTATAATAACAAGCAAAAGAGAGAGAGTGAGGATAAAGACATATAGTTGAGATAAATTGGTAATATCATGTGTAAATAACTAACTTAACTAACTTCCTTAATCTACTCAAATTAGGGAAAATGATCTTATATTTAGGAACAGGGGGAGTATTAACTATATCTTGAATATAATTAAATTAATGAATAGATGATACATGAAAATTACATCTAGATAGTACTCCAAATCATAGTTTGTCTTTTCAGTTCAAGTACTACAGGATGTGTAAGTGTTTAGAGGGGAAACCACAAATTTAAGAATAGAGTTGTTAATTGTTGGAATGCCTAGAAATAGATCTTAAATAGAGTTGGTTTTGCTTTCAATATATAAAAATAAAAATAAAAATACATCTAGTTTGGAGCCAGTATATATACCAAAGTATAGTAATTGGGAAAATATATCACGTGTCATAATAATGAGCTCAGACCTCTGCATATTTATGCATTTGAATATGGTCTGTCGGTAACAATTATTTGGGGGGGGGACGAATTTGGTTCCAACTTTTCTATATAAATTACACGTGACACGCAAATTCCGACAAGAAAATAGCATGAAAACTAGTTTCTCTAACAGGGAACATAACGAGTACGGATTGTCTCAGCGGCCTCCCCTCTCAGCATCCCTCAGCGTCGCGATCTGGGCCGTTTCAAATGATCTAAGCCTTATCTTGTGCCACGTCATCAAACAATAAAAAATATCTGATTCCATCTTCCAACGCTCTCACATCTTCCTCTCCAATATCCTTCAACCTTTCTCTTTTCCTTCTTCAGATTTGCTTCACCGATCAAATTTGATCTCCCACCTCTTGGCTTTAATTGGATTAGAGCAAGAATTCATTGAAGAAGAACATCACACCGAGCATATCCAATTGAAGAATAATTCGACTTTTCCAATTCAGCCCCAAGACCACCATAACAACTTGTTTGAAAACAACACTCCACCCAAAATCTGAACAAATAGAACAATCACTCTTTAATTAAGTTTAATTAAACCTTATATATTCAATTCTCTTATAATTTTAAGTTGATTAAAACCAGGAAAAAGAGGCAAATTGGTATGATCATAGCTTCGATGGCTACTTCGGAGTTTGGCGGCGACTTTACTTTCATTTTCCGGTTTGCTCTTGTTAATTAAAACTGGTTTGTGGGGAGAAAGAGGGCGCCGAATTTGTGCGTATTCGAAAGAAAGACGACGCAGTTAGAGAGAAGAGTGGAGAAGATTCGGTTTTAATTTGCCTTGTCACGTGGGTTCATTGAAAGCCATTGGATCGTTTTAACGGATTTTGGACGGACTAGATTTCCGCCGCTGAGGGCCGCTGAGAGTCGAGGCCGCTGAGAAAATCCTTATTCGAACATAACTAATTAACTAATCTATAATATTCACCTGGACTTGTAATAATTTTGTTCTGCAATAGTGTTACTCACAAAATTAAAATACTAACACAAATAGAGATAAACTTCAAATATATTCCTGAAATCGACCAGTCTGCAACAAGTACAATCTACGAAAATTAAAAGTCATCACAAGTGATACAATCTAACATACAACTCAATTGCAATACATAGCAGAAGGAAGAACTATCAATAAGAGAGGAGACTAAACAGAATAACAAAAGGAAAAGCCAGAGAAGTGAAACAGTAACAATTCATTTCATAATACTTCCTTCTTTCCCGCTCTCTCTCTCTCTCTACATCGTTTCCACGCACTTTCAAACTGCGCACGCGCTTTCGCAAGCTCATCCAATGCTCTTTGGCTCGAACATTCTCAGGAGGCTTAATGTCAATGACAGCTTCTTCCACCTTCTCAACTCTATCTTCGGAGTACACATCAGGATCTTCATCATTGGGTTGATTTACATTCTCATCTGGAACTACCAATTCGGAGCACACATCAGGCCCAATATTGAAATAGGCACATAATACATAAACCACAAGGACCAAGGAGGTGAGTAGTGCCAACATGAGAAAATACTTATCCAAGTGGCTATCGTTTATCTTATCCTTGATCCACATATGAAATATGTATACAAATAAAATGCTCCACAATTTCCCAATCCCCTTTAAAATTTCAATCCACGGACCCACAAACTTCTTCATTGACTTAGAGTGCAGCCGATCACTCAAGAAAGTCTCTAGTCAATCTTCAGTAAATGCTTCCGATAGCCCGAGCAATAAATACTGTGGAGTCAAAATCATGACACTTAAGCTAATAGAGTCTTTCTCTGGGTTCACCAGAGACTTAATCAGTCTCAGCCTATGATGTTCCACTTGCCAAGCTGCAATACAACATAGAACTGAACAAAACAACCCAACAGCCATACTCCAATGCGGTCTCACCATTTTATAACTTGATGATTGGATTTTACGGACCACAAATGCAACCAGAGATAACATTATGAAGAAAATGTTTAGCCTAACATCCGGTTTCAAATTACTTGTTTGAAGAACAAAGTAAGTGTTGCCAGAAAGCAGAAACCAAGCTGTATGCCCAGAAGGGGATCCCCAGGGGAATAATAAGATGAAGGGTCTTGACATCTCTCACTTGTTCGACTGTACAAACCTCTTGATCATTTCCTACTTCCACATTTTCACCTACATTGTTGGTCATAGCGGCCTTGTCCAAGAACGGGAAATAAAGTGGCAACAAATAAACCTTACCATTGTCCCTCCTATGAAAGAGATGTTTTTCTTTTATATCATCTAAGCCTTCATTGTTGTAACCCTGCTCTGAAGATGGGTATGACAATGTGTGCTTCATGAAAGCAGTCTTAAAGACCCTACAAATGATCGTGAGAGGACTTTGTGAGGGTTTTTCTTCAGGATAATACCATAAATTGCCGTAGAAAAACAAAAAATACGTGGCTCCCATAGAAATAGCAGCTATTACAAAACTTGCAAACCAATTTTCTACTCCGTCTAAAATCATCAGGCTCAAAGCGAAACCAATCATGGAAGCAGTAATCCACCATAGAATGTCATTTTCATCTTCTTCAGATGCTTTCTTATCATCTTTTCCTTCGTTCTTTTGATCGGCACTTCTTTTCTTAACTTCTTCACTCAGTTGATAATCAAAAAACTCTTCTAAAGTTGGGTCCTTTCCAGCCACGCCTAATGCAATGAGTAGTATTGAGACCCAGATTAACCCATTGTTATCTGAAACTGAGGCGCGAATACATAGAAGCACCAAGCCCTGCATTTCATAAATAATGTCATCTTTTGTTCAAGCTTTCCTTGTATAATGAAAATGAGTGATTGAATACTAACGTCAAAGGTCATGTTGATTCCCAATTCCTTATCCTAACGTAAGAAGCGAGTAAACTCAATAGATGTTTAGTTTTAGATGTTTTGAGGTAAAGTTTGATCTTCAATGTGAATTAGATAGTAATACCCCCGGCGAACATTGGCTTTTGAGGTACAAATTGTACTTAATCTAGAAGTGGAGTGACAATAGTTAATTTATGCATAGTAAGAAAGAGTAGTGAAACAGCAAATTTCGAAGGTAAACAAATGTATATGTAATTGGAACACAGATGGTTAAGCAAACGAAAAGAAAGCACAACGCATATATTGATATGCTAAAAGAAAGACAAAAATGATTGTTTGGACACATTTCTAAAAGTTTTTTTGATTCCTAAACCTAGTTTCACACAAAGATATCCAAACTCTCAATTTTTGGATAAGCTACTTTGAAAAGAAAAGTTAGGTTTGGGGTTCCAAGAACTATTTTGAGAAAAACTATATTTTTCTCCTTTTCCAGCTGAAAGTTTTAATCTCTCATTTAGGAAAACACTTATTTCAAATAAAAGAAACATTAAAAGCTATTCATCATAACTATTTTTCATAAAAATTATATTCTACTCAAAAGTTATTCTTAAAAACTATTATAAAAAAGCTTAATCCAAACACTCTCATTTCATCAGAAGTTATTTTTTAGAAAAGATATTCTACTCAAAAGCTATTTTCCGAGAAGCTATTCTCGAGAAGTTAAATCCAAACAGGCCCAAAGTACAATGAAAAAATAGTAGATTGAATACTAATATTCTGAAAATTTTTTATGAATGTGAATTGAAGACAAAGTAAAAAAATGCTTCAAATGGTGAAAGAATGTAAGGGTAAATTCTTATATTTTGGAAAAGATTTATTTAAATTTGCGTTCTTATATTACGGACAGTAAGAATACTATTCTTTGATGATAATGTTAACAATAATACTATTCTCGTCCTTAAATATGAGATGAAAAACCACTTTGTTGTATTGAAAAATTAAAAATAGATAAAATATTTAATGTATCACAAAATTTTTTCCAACTTTATCTCTATTAATAAGATAGAATTTTTAGGCAAAATAAAGATGAAGTGTGTATATAGTAAAGAAAAGAAAGAACAAAAAGGTAATTGAAATATGTTAAGTCAACAAAGGGCAAAATGGTAGAAAAAAACATATTAAATCATTGTGACGGATATAATGAGAGAAACAAATCATAATTTTTTTTAAAACAACTATCTTTTTTAAAAAAGAAATTATAATAATTAATTTTAAAATTTAAATTTATATATATAGGATTACATGCCAAGACTATTTCCTTCAGATGCACCCCTACAATGGAAGAAATTACAACACTGGCGACGGGCAGGAGAAAAAAAGGCAAGAGATGCACAGGGCTAAAATGAACAGTGGAAACAAATAACAATAGCCGATTAAAAGTTGCCACATAACCTTCACAAAGAAAATCCTATATAATAGCTTATACAGGTTGTCAGAAGAAAAAATAACTTTATTGAATCAGCAGGAAGAAAGAGAGGAGAGCGAAATGAAAATCTTCCAATCATATTTCAAGGAAGCAACTGACACACTCAAAGGACCCACCACACAGGATTGATTCATCTAACATTCAACCAGCCCACACTATACGACAAGAATTAAGCCGAGCTTAGATGAACAATGATGGCTAAGATGAACAGTATTGGAAGAGAGGAGCCGTGAATAAGCCAAGCCTTTATGCATTGCTTTAAGGTATATAGGATAATTATTAGGGGGTAAATGTGTAAATTTTAGTAGCAAACAGTTTTGCATCATATATGCACCCAATATATTAACAATACTTTGTTGAATGAAAAATTAAGCATTAACTTTTAAAAAAGGAGAATTATAACAATTACGTCCACTAAAGGAAAAATTCTGTTACATTATATTTATGGGGCACACAATTTGTTACAGAAGTTTTGCCTTCATGCATGTATGTGTTTTTATTTCCCCTCTTTTTTTATAGGTTTATGTTTATTTTCGCACCCAACGAAACATTATTATGTTGAGTGCATAAATGCAAATAGTATAACTCTTTGCTACTAAATTGGCACATGTACCATCTCTTTTAGATAAAGACAACATCAGTTTAAATAATTTGTTTATCCATATATTTAATTATTAGGAGTTCAACAAAAAGAATACAAGATTTTTTAAAAAGTAGATTAGATAAATGAAGTAATATTATTTTATTAGTATCTCTTAATTTTTAGGGAAAATGACAAATAAATACCTCCGAATGTCTAAATGGACAAGTAAGGAACTCAAACTTCTAAAAGGACAAGTAAGCAACTCAAATTTCCAAATCGAAAAAATAACAACTGAAACATAGGTATTAACAACTGCAACATAGTGATTAACAATTGCTTTGTTCCTTAATTGTCTTTTGGGAATTCAAAATTCCTTACTTGTACTTTTTGAAGTTTAAGTTCCTTACTTATCCTTTTATACATTCGAAGACATTTATTTGTCATTTTCCCTAATTTTTATCTCATATCTTATACATTTTAAAATTTTACAATCTTACTTATTTAACTGTCATAAAATTTAACTCACAAAAATTTAACTCATTTCCCCTAAATATAAGTCCTCTTTGAAATAAATCGTTTATTTCATAAGTACAAAAAATTGGCTTATTTTCAACCTATAAGTAACTTATGAACACAGACCCACAAATTCTAATTTATTTTATATATCCAATCACAATTAATCTAATTATACACAATTTGACTTATGGAAAATAAGTTGATTATATGTAATTTTTTAACCTAATCTAAACATAAATATCATTATACAATAATCTAACTTATTTCAATTTGACTTATTTTCAATATAATTTATACTTAAGTGATGACTTTTTTATAAATTAATCCAAACACACCATATAAGGCATGTTTGGATTATTATTTAAAGAATAACTTCCGGAAAAGTAGATTAATTCCTTTTGGAGAATAGAAATGGAGAATAACTTCTTCTAATATCAAAAAAATAGGTTCTAACAAAATCTAGTTCTGTCCAAATTAAACCTAGGCGTTTCTCTGACTTCATTGAAAACAAAATTATTTTGAGAATGGTGAGAGTGTTGGTTTACTTGATTTAAAAGCTTTATGTTGAAACCTAATTTTCAAAACTTATCCCCCATACAAACTAAATTGAATTAATTGAAGTTGCTAGCTAGCAATGTTATAAAGCTATGGTAACTGACCATAATGTAGGCTGCGGTGCAAACAATAATAGCTCTGAAGCGACCTGTGTAAGCCTCTGATACGTAAACCACAGCAAGTGAAAACACAGATGACATGAAATCTAGAATGTTCACAAGTATAGTCGATTTCCCTGAACCAAATTTGTTTTCTTCAAGGTAGTCCGCCAAAAGATCCACCACTCCGTTCCTCACAATTACATAGCTGACAGCTAAACCTGGATTATCAATATCATAAAAGGAGCAAGTTTGTCAGTTTGTCCTTCACCAAAAAAAAAAAAGTTTGTCAGTTTGTCGTTAATAATGTTGGATCACTCCAAAATATCTTCAATCAAAAGTTAGTTTCATTCAGTCCAAAAAAAGAAAGTTAGTTTCAACAGTTTAAGGAAAATAAGAAACAACTTGCCCCAAGGAGCTTCTATAATATTACTCCCTCCGTTCCTAAATATAAGATCACTTTAGGGAGGAGAGCTTATTCCTAAATATAAGATCACTTTTTAATTTGACTCAAGTTTTCCCCAAACTACCCATATACTCCCTTCACCCAAAAAATAGTGGTTTGAAGGTGAGAGGATACTTTTAAGGGTAAAAGGTCAAATCTAGCACTAAACTATTGTTAAAAGTACACCTCACATAAAAGTGAATCTGATAGCTCAAATCTAGCACTGATCAAGTACAAATTTGGTCGGATGTAGTAAAACCGTCAATTTTGACGGGCTTGACCGTTAAGTTTGACCTGAGTATGACATGTCATCTGCCACGTCACCCAAGTTAGGCCACGTCACCTGCCACATCACCCAAGTTAGGGTGATGGTGATGTCGTGGCAGATGACGTGGCATAACAAGGTGATGTGGCAGATGACGTGGCCTAACTTGGGTGACGTGGCAGGTGACGTGTCATACTCAGGTCAAACTTAACGGTCAAACCCGTCAAAATTGACGGTTTTACTACATCCGACCAAATTTGTACTTGATCAGTGCTAGATTTGAGCTATCAGATTCACTTTTATGTGAGGTGTACTTTTAACAATAGTTTAGTGCTAGATTTGACCCTTTACCCTACTTTTAAAACTTAGGTGACAAATATTTTGGAAATTTTATATAATCCTAACTCATTGGAATGTCTTCCTTAATCTCTCCAAATTTACTTAAGTGATCTTATATTTAGGGAATGGGGAGTATCTCGCAACATATATGTGAGAGGGTGTGTATTTAGAATATCTATATATTGCTAAAGCAAACAAAGAATATGTTATATATGTGATAAGACATTTACCAAACATGAAAATGACGGTCTTGGAGCGGACGTACCGCTTTCTGTGGATCAGGGCTAGAATCATTGATATAAAAGAAAAGAAATGGGGTTTGAGTTTTCCCCACATCTTATATGGTGAAACTAAGAAACGCATTGTTGTAAGAACCACTCCCTTGAAAGATCTTGTGCGTGAAAGAAATACTCCCTATAGAAGCTCTTGCCTTGCCCTTTTCAGACTCCATACATTTTAACTCCACATAATAAAGTAAACTTCAGTTGGGAGGGTGCCACGAAGTTGAGAAGGAAAAAATGACCTCCAAAACATTAGTACTAGTATTTTCCTTTATTTTTTTCCCGCGTTCTCTGCAGGAGGATATAAAGTGAGCAACTTCGTAGAAACATAATGGAAACATACATATATCGTTCACACTTACACTTGCACTTGCAGCTCACGTACTCGTGGTTCCGAAAATAAAAACTGCTTTAGATCCTTATTTTGTTATTGGACTTAAGTGCAAAAATGCCCACGCAAAAATTTTTTTGGAGCAAAACTGCCTATCAAATTTTAAAACTGGGAAAAAAATATCCTTCACAATTAATTTTTTACTTTTTTTAAGCATCATATTCTGTCCTGTCATCATCAGAAATGGACAAATAAATACATAAACTTGCCACATGTTTGTCATAGATGAATTGATAAAAAATGATGCTTTAAAAAGTTAAAAAAATAACTGTGATGGGCACTTTTACCCCAGTTTTAAAATTTGACTGGTAGTTTTGCTCCAAAAAAATTTACATGGGCATTTTTACCCCTTCGTGACAATTACGCGGGCATTTATGTAATTTATCCCTTTGTTATTTGATTTCTAATTTGTTGTGGCCTGAACTCAATGTTTGCCTTGTTATAAAAAAGTTTTAACATTAGAACCTAGTTTGATTAGTAGTTAACTTTTATCCTGAATTCTTGGTAAAACAATTAAATTTATAGAACAATATTTCATCTAGTCTACATTATAAAAGTTGGTGAATCATTTTATACAACTAATGAAAACATAGATGAGTTATTTATATTATGGATAAACTTAATGAAGTTTTTCAATTTTACCCTTATGCCATTCATTATATACAAACACCCTCTTTCATCTTAATTCACATTTAATATGAATTCGCCAAAGTAGAAATCAAATATTTATTACTTTGACCTCACATGTTTCTTCTTATATATAATGTGGACAAAATATTATTTTCACTGTTCCTAAATATAATACTACCTCCAGTCCTAAATATAAGACCTAGATGACTTTTTTTATTGGAGAGATTAATGTTGCGAAATAAGCTATTAAATTATGACATATTTGATATATATTTAGATTATCCATTAGTTTATAGGTAAAATATACTAGTCTAAGGGAAAAATTAAGTAAATCATCAATTTATAATTAACTTATTTTACTTTTTTAGGATTTTCCAAAAAAGTCAATTAGGTTTATATTTAGAACCGGAGGGAGTATTACTTTTCCTATTTGATTAGATTAAGAATAATAGATAAGTTAATTATCAACACATGATATTACTAATTTACTTTAACCATATAGCTCTATTATGTCTCCCAATTTTGCTTATTTATTATATATATAATTAAGGATTATTAGGGTTTATTAGGAAAAAATTGAGAAAAATTAGAAAATTATTTATATTTAAGGACAAATTGAAATCTGAAATTGATCATATATTAAGGAATGAAGGGAGTATCATATTATATCATATATTATGAACAAGAGGGAGAATACAATCTGATCTAATGTTCCAATTGAATTATTTCAAAGAAATCATGTTGCCGATTAACGAAATCATCTTAATTCTAAATATATGATATATTTCTAATTTTTCTGAACTTTTTTCTCAATCACTCCTAATGTTGCTCGACACATTGGTGGGGTTATTTGGATGGGGCATGAATGGAACCTCAGCCCAACAAAAAGGCCTCAGTTCAAAAAAAAAACAAAAAAGATTGGACAGGAAGGAAATGTCCCATTTTCTTATCCTCGTTTTTGTTGAAACGTTTTGGGCCCAAATGCCCATTATTGCACAAAAAACCTTAATATGAGTTTTTAACTCTGCTGCTGTACTTTAAGATATAGCTCAATAGGTAAATATGGATACCAGTTATTAAGAAATTATTTTCAGAGCAGTAGTGGATAGACTAAAAAATTATTTTAGCATAACAAATCTTTTTTTAAAAAAGGAAAAATACTTCAAGGAAGTAATGGGTGTTATTTTGGGTGAAATACAATTTTTTTATATAAAAAAGTGCAAAAGTACTGATCTAACAATTAACTATTTCAGTTTGGGCAAAAATAATAAATGACTGTTTCGCGGTGCATAAATAATAACCAACTTTGTGACCCAGTGCAAAAATAATAAAACTGGTGTTGGATGTTAATTTGTAGTTTTGTGGAACCTTTCTGATATTATTTTCAAAGTGAAAAATACATTTTTGCCCCTCCCAATTAAAACCTTACTGATACTAGCTAACATGGAAAGATGAAGGGCGGAAGGAAGAATAGTTTAGTTTTAATTGTGAGGGGGTAAAAAAGTATTTTTACTTTAGAAAATAATATCAGAAAGGTTCTACAAAACTACAAATTAACATTTAGTACCGGTTTTATTATTTTTGCACCGGGTCACAAAGTTGGTTATTATTTATGCACCGCGAAACAGTCATTTATTATTTTTGCCCAAATTGAAATAGTTAATTGTTAGATCAGCGCTTTTGCCCTTTAAAAAATCTTCTGTCTTACCATTTTATACCTGGAGAGCCAGTTCCATATGAAAATGGCAAGATTAAGTTGATGCAGTCGTATGGAAAGTAATATTTTTTGGAAAGATTAAGAAAGTAATGTTTTTTGGAAAGATTAAGTTTATACCTGTAGTATATATGGAAAGTATTATTACCTGGAGAGCCAGATCAACTTGGAGTATATATTTTCAACGTATGGAAAATATATATATGGAAAGTAATATTACCTGGAGAGCTAGATCAAGTTGATGCCGTCGTCCCTAATCTTGGAGATGGGAAATGAAGCAAAGCTGAAGAGATCGACGACACATAAAACAGGAATTACTTAAAGCTATACCTGCATCATAAGATATCATGAGAGAAATGAAAGAAGCTAAGTGAGTTTGTTTTTTAAATACGTTGTTAGTGACTCACATGAAGATTATTCATTGGAGGTCACTCAAAACAGAAATAATTTCATTCATGTACAGATTCAAAAGGTTTACCCAAGAATGATGGAGAAAATGCAATTTCAAGCCATTGTGGAGGAAGACAAATGAGCTTGGTTAAGAAAATGGCACATGGCAGAGAGGAGGGCATTACATATCAAATTATGACCCTGACCAGTCAATTAATGAATGACTGTGGGATAGTAGCAGTAGTTGTACCTTGTATTCTGCCAGCCGTTCATCTTTGTGTCTGCAATTTCGATGAACTTTGTCCAATACTCCATGTCATTTTTTTTTTATCTAAGATTATCCTCACCCGCAAACAAAAAATTTGACTTGTAAGCTCATGTTTTTTAACAACTATCGAGTTAGATAAATTTAGGTGACTCATGATACATTTTAATTAAGTAGATTTATAAAAATGTAATGATAAAATCGGAGAGTACATTTGTTATTTAACAATAAGGGCGAATGCCAAAAAATGATACGTAACTATTGGCTAAGGAACAAAAATAGTACATAACTATTTTAAGGTACAAAAATGATACTCATATTTTACCGTGTGATAATAATGATATTTTCAGTAATATGACAATAATATTAGAAATGAAAAGTCCATAATGCCCCTTATAAATTAATCACCACCTGGTAAAAGTTTATTTAATTATAAGGGCATTTTGGACATTTGATATCTAATATTATTGTCATATTAGTGAAAATATCATTTTTAATCACATGGTAAAAGTTGGGTATCATTTTTGTACCTTGGAATAATTATGTACTATTTTTGTTCATTAGCCAATAGTTATGTATCATTTTTGAGTCATTACCCTAAAAATAATGCATGGAACAATATCATGGTGCTTCCATAGTTTACCAACCTCCATAACTATTGTCCCCAGTCAATCATAATTACCAACCTCCGCCAAATTATGGGATACGAAATCAGTTGGTAAGTGTAGCTATAGCAAGAATATAAGGACCAATGGCCCGGGATAGTGAAAGTTACATACCCTCAGGTGAGGAGCCTAAATAGAAATTGGTGTGTTCAAAATTTCAATTAAAATTGAATTGAAGGGGGATTTGGATTAAATTGGGATGATGAGACATTCCTTGGTGATTGGAGGCTAAGCAATCATCACTTCAAAAATGACACTTGCATTTAAGTGAGACAAAATGAGGTCTCTAATTATAATTTGGACAAACACTACAAGAAATGGAGGGGATAGTCATGTCGAAAAAGTCACGTACAAGGAAAGTGTGACAAAAAATATTGTTGTCACGTTTTTCTTTCGCGGTTTGTTACGCGATAAGAGCTTTTGATTTTATTGGAATTACTTCCATTGCTTTTGAGTACACACGTCATGCTTCCTTTATGTCGCACATTACTTGCGTGACAAATTTATAATATAAAATTGGTTGTCACGCAAGCAATACGTGACAGAGATTATTTAGTATTTTGAAACTGAGTCGTGCATGGCATGTGTGATACAAATATTGTTCAAAATTTCTCGCGCGTCATCCCTCTCCTATATAAACTTAGATCATTCATATTTTTTCACTCCTTCTCCATCTTCCCATATTCATAAATTCTTCTCCACTTCATATTTCACTTCATCTCCATCTATTCTAATTCAACCTAATTTTCCATTCATCCATAACGTATTTATGAATTAACTTCATACTATATTTCTCACTTCAACTCCATTCATGTTGTTAATTAGTTACTAATTTATAATTTAATTTAATTACTTTTTTGGTGTTTTTATTTGCTCAATCCAATTTACAAAAATTAGTTCCTCTACTATTTATTCAATTATAATTTTTTATTTCCATTGTTATCTCTTATCCAATCTAGCAAGTTAAAAAATATTAGATTCTCCAAAATAAAAAATATGCAAAAGATTCAAAACTATTATCCACCAGAACTCTCATCCTGTATTGGAAAATAAGATAAAGTACTCATTCTCTCACTGCCGCCAATGACAATAACAATGATATTCTTCTGTTGCGTGTAATAAAAACAACACTGTCTTTATATTTGTTTATTGCTTCTGTCGCGTATTGGTCCGCGACCTGTATGTGTTTAAATAATTTATATTATTTTTGTCACTTACTGTACGCGACACATACAAAAGCTTGGATAAAAAATTCTTTTGTAAGTCACACCATTCTCACACATGTCACGTAGAGATTGGAGTGACAATGTCTCTTCCTACGAATCATCTAATCGTGTGTGCATGAACCGTGACTCACCCCCTTTCTCGCTTTATAACGTGACTATGTCCCCATTTTGCCCGCAACTATCCCTCAATTTCTTGTGGTGAAAAAAGGGATAATCCCCAATTTATCCTAAATGAAGTTTGTTACAAATTCACAAACTTCATTTAGGACAAATTGAGGATTATATCTTATTTGTCCAACTTAGAATTGGAGACCTCATTTTGTCCAATTCAAATTCGAATGTCATTTTTTTTGTCATTTTCCCTTAACTAAAAGTAACAGTGTTACTAGACATGCTAGGGAATCAATTGACAAATATTTATATAACTCAAAATCATTATTTATTTTGGGTGTATTTTATACTACCTCTGGTCCTAAATATAGGACTGATTGACTTTTTTTTTTGGAGAGATTAAGGTTGTGAAATAGGTTATTAAATGATGATATATTTGATCTATCTTTGGATTATCCATTAGGTTATAGATAAAATAAACTAGTTTAAGGGAAAAAATTAGGTAAATCGATTTATAATAACTTATTTAGTTTTTTTAGGATTTCCAAGAAAAAGTCAATTAGGTCTTATATTTAGAACCGGAGGAGGGAGTATAATTGTAAAGTATTAAATCTGTTCTTTAACTCATTTAACAATAATTAAGTATGCGAGGAAGAATGAGAAAATTAAGGAAGGTGATTAGGGCATTATTTTAGATTAAATACATAATATTTACTTATATCTTGAATATAATTATTTTAATGAATAGATGATACATGAAAATTACATCTCCATAGTACTCCAAATCATAGCTAGTCTTTTCAGTTCAAGTACTACAGGATGTGTAAGTGTTTAGAGGGGAAACCACAAATTTAAGAATAGAGTTGTTAATTGTTGGAATGCCTAGTAATATATCTTAAAATAGTGTTGATTTTGCTTTTAATATATAAAAAATAAGAATACATCTAGTGTTGGAGCCACTATATATATACCAAAGCAATGAAAACAATTATAGTGATTGGGTGCATAATAATGAGCTCAGACCTCTGCATATTTATACATATGAATATCGTCTATTGGTAACAACAATTTGTGGGGGGAAAAGGGACGAACTTGGTTTCAACTTTTCTATATAAATTACACGTGACACGCAAATTCCAACAAGAAAATAGCATGAATACTAGTTTCCCTAACAGAGAACATATCTAATTAACTAATCTATAATATTCAACTGGACTTGTAATAATTTTGTTCTGCAATAGTGTTACTCACAAAATTAAAATACTAACACAGATAGAGATAAACTTCAAATATATTCCTGAAATCGACCAGTCTGCAACAAGTACAGTCTACGAAAATTAAAAGTCATCACAAGTGGCACAATCTAACAAACAACTCAATTGC
The DNA here is from genome assembly GCA_029929735.1 of Mimosa pudica. Taxonomy (NCBI): domain Eukaryota; kingdom Viridiplantae; phylum Streptophyta; class Magnoliopsida; order Fabales; family Fabaceae; genus Mimosa; species Mimosa pudica. The sequence continues at coordinate 2,266,891 of JAKELP010000045.1, forward strand.
AATACATAGCAAAGAAGAACAATAAAAAAGAGAGGCGACTAAACAGAATAACAAAAGGAAAAAACCAGAGAAGAGAAACGGTAACAAGACATTTAATGATGCTTCTAGCTTTACCTCTGTCTCTCTTTATTCATCGTTTCCACGCTCTTTCAAACTGAGCACGCGCTTTCTCATGCTCATCCAACGCTCTTTGGCTCGAACATTCCCAAGAGGCCTAATGTCAATGACAACTTCTTCCACCTTCTCAACTCTATCTTCGGAGCACACATCAGGATCTTCATCATTGGGCTGATGTCCATTTTCACCTTGAACTACCAATTCGGAGCACACATCAAGCCCAATGAAATAGGCACATAATACATAAACCACAAGGACAAGGGAGGTGAGTAGTGCCAACATGAGAAAATACATATCCAAGTGGCTATCGTTTATCTTATCCTTGATCCACGTGGGAAATATAAATACAAATAAAATGCTCCATAATTTCCCAATCCCCTTCAAAAATTCAATGCACGGACCCACAAACTTCTTCATTGACTTAGAGTGCAGCCGATCACTCAAGAAAGTCTCTAGTCCACCTTCAGTAAATGCTTGCGATAGCCCAAGCAATAAATACTGTGGAGTCAAAATCATGACACTTAAGCTAATAGAGTCTTTCTCTGGGTTCACCAGAGACTTAATCAGTCTCAACCTATGATGTTCCACTTGCCAAGCTACAATACAACATAGAACTGAACAAAACAACCCAGTAGCCATACTCCAATGCGGTCTCACCAATTTATATCTTGATTCGATTGCACGGAGCACAAATGCAACCAGAGATGACATTATAAAGAAAAACATGATTGGAACATCGAAACCAAAAACATCAAAGGACATCAAATTGTTTGTTTGAAGAACAAAGTAAGTGTTTCCAGAAGCAGAAACCAAGCTGTATGGCCAGAATGTGATCCCCAAGAGAATAATAAGATGAAGGGTCTTGACATCTCTCACTTCTACGACCGTACAACCCTTTTGATGATTTTCTATTTCCTCACCTTCATAGTTAGCCAAAGCAGCCCTGTCCAAGAACGACAAATAAAGTGGCAACAAATAAACCTCACCATTGTCTGTCCTGTGAAAGAGATGTTCTTCTTTTATATCATCTAAGCCTTCATTGTTGCAACCCTGCTCTGAAGATGGGTATGGCCAATTGTGCTTCTTTATAGTTGCCTTATAGACCCTATAAATGGTAGTGAGAGGACTTTGTGAGGGTTTTTCTTCAGGATAATACCATAATTTGCCGTTGAAAAACAAAAAACACGTGACTCCCATAGTAATAGCAGTTATTAGAAAAGTTGATGACCAATCTACTCCGCCTAAAAACAGGCTAACAATGGAACCGATCGCGGAAGCAGTAAGCCACCATAGATTGTCATTTTCATCTTCTTCAGATGCTTTCTTATCATCTTTTCCTTTGTTCTTTTGATCGGTATTTTTTCCCTTAACTTCTTCACTCAGTTGATAATCGAAAAACTCTTTTAAAGTTGGCTCGTTCGCAGCCATGCCTAATGCAATGAGTAGTATTGAGACCCAGATTAACCCATTGATCTCTGAAACTGAAACGTGATATACTAGAACCCCCAAGCCCTGCATGTCATAAATAATGCCTTCGTTTGTTCAAGCTTTCCATGTATAATGAAAATGAGTCATTGAATACTAACGTCAAATTTCATGTTGATTCCCAATTCCTGCGAGTCAACTCAATAGATGTTTAGTTTTAGATGTTTTGAGATGAAGTTTGATCTTCAATATTGATTAATTATTAGGGGGTAAATGTGTAAATTTAGTAGCAAACAGTTTTGCATTATATATTCACCCAACATGTTAACAATGCTTTGTTCAATGAAAAATTAAACATTAAATTTTAGAAAGGAGATAAATAACAATTACGTCAACTAGTGGAAAATTTCTGTTACTTTATATTTATGGGGCACACAATTAGTTACAGAAGTTTTTCCTTCATGCATATGTTTTTATTTCAGCTCTTTTTTTATAGGTTATTGTTTATTTTTGCACCCAACGAAGCATTATTATGCTGAGTGAATAAATGCATATAGTATAACTCTTTGCTACTAAATTTGCACATGTGCGATCTCTTTTAGATAAGGACAGTGTAAATAATTTATATATCCATGTCCTACTTATTAGGAGTTCAACAAAAAGAAAACAAGATTTTTTTTTTTAAAAAAAGTAGATTAGATAAATGAAGTACTCTCTCCGGTCCTAAATATAAGACCTAATTGACTTTTTTGAAAAATCCTAAAAAAACAAAAATAAGTTAATTACAAATTGATTTACCTAATTTTTTTCCCTTAAACTAGTTTATTTTACTTATTAAGTAATGAATAATCTAAAAATATATCAAATATGTCATTATTTAATAGACTATTTTGCAACCTTAACCTCTCCAAAAACAAAGTTATCTAGGTCTTATATTTAGGACCGGAGGTAGTAATATTATTTTAGGGTAAAGGTGCAAAAATGGGTCCAAACTATTTCACCAGGAACACATAGGGGTAAAAATTATTTCTAGGCTCAATTCTAGGACTGAAGAATAAATATTGGTACAATATAGGGAACGCCGTTTATGTTGACTGACGTTGACCATTAAAAGCTGATGTAGCAGGGGAAATGAATTTGTTTGCTAACGTTGCACGCTACATAAGCGTGCCACGTCATCAAAAAAGTGTCACATAAGCGCGTCACGTCAGAAAAAATTGCCACATAAGTGTGCCACGTCAGCAAAAGAATTCTTTCCCCCGCCACGTCAGTGTTTAACGGTCAACGCCGGTAAACATAAACGACTTTCCTTATATTGCACCAATATTTATTCTTCAGTCCCAAAATTGAGCCCGGAAATACTTGTTACCCTTATGTGCTCCTGGCATAATAGTTTGGACCTATTTTTGCACCTTTACCCATTATTTTATTAGTATCTTAATTTTTATCTCATATCTTATACTTCTAAAAATTTTACAACCTTACTTCTTTAACTATCATAAAATTTAACTCACAAAAATTTTCCATAACCTCCCCCTCCAATGCTGCTAAACAGCCAATGTTTAATTTTCCCTTCTAAATAGTTTTTGTGGGGCTCATGTTCAAAAATTTTAATAATTATATGGTTCTCTTCTACGTGCCTTCTCATTTGACATTCCAAACTTAACTTTTACTATAGACCGTGCAATCGATATATTCTGTTAAATCACTTTTGTACTACAATATGTCAAAACGGATATGATTTATGCGCAAAAGAGCAAGAAAAGAAGATAGATGGGTTTTGAGTGGGGCAAGTCACTATAAGGGTGCTGGTTTTCAGAACTGATCGACTTTGTGATAAACTCAATGGCCCTCAAAATACATAGCAATAACTAGGTACTCCTTTACTATGAATCATCCAAATAGTTGGAGATATTTACTAGATGCTATTGACTTCAATAATCGTCCCTAACTGGGAAAAGGTTTTGAAACTCAGGGTTGGATTTAAATCTAGATTTTGAAATTAAAATAGATAAGCATTCAGAGTTTTTTAAATAATGTTTTTTGGTCAAAAATATGTTTCTATTAAATAAAACATACACTTAAACTTTTACGAAATAGATTTTTTTGCCTAAAATTTTTGTTTGGGATGGAAACTTATGTTTTGTTAGAAGCTATTTTCATTTTTATGGGCTAAATTGCAAAAATGACCATGTAGTTGTCACAAAGGTGCAAAAATGACAATATCTAAAATTGTTTTGGAGCAATATTGTCTATCGAATTTTCAAAACTGGGGCAAAAATGAACTTTACAATTACTTTTGTTTTACTTTTTTACACATCTTCTATCGATTCATCTATCTCTCACTAAAATATGAGGCAGACTTATGTATTTATTTGCCGTTGACTGATGATGATGCGACAGAGGATGATGAGTGAAAAAGTCAAAAAATTAAATGTGATGACCATTTTTGCCTCGATTTTGAGATTCGATGGGCAATTTTAATTTGTTCAAAAAAAAATTTACATAGTCATTTTTGCACATTCGTGACAATTATGTGACCATTTTTGCACTTTAGCCCTTTTTTATTTATGTAAATGAGGAAGAGGACGAAGGAAGTACTCCCTCCGGTCCTAAATATAGGACCTAGATAGAGACTTCATTTTGATCCTAAATATAAGACCTAGATACATTTTTGGTCACCTTTTTCCTAAATTATCATTCTTCTTCTTAACAACTCCTTTGATAGGGAAGAAATGACTACTAAGTAAATAAACTAATTAAGGAGGGGTATTATTGGAAAGACATCTAAAATTAAGTCTTCATTAATCTCCCCAAAAAAAGTTATCTAGGTCCTATATTTAGGACCGGAGGGAGTATATTGCACGGATGATGCCGAGGTGGAGGGGAGAGAGGCAAGAAGCTTATAGGTTAAGGGGTATTTTAACATGGTGCAAAATGGCCAAACTTAGCATCTGTGACGTTGCTATAAGTGTTTTACATTGAGACAAAAAAATAATTACAGTGGCAATAAGATTTCTTGACAGAGCTCCGTGGTGACCTCTAGAAGGGAGGTTGATGGCCAAGGGGGAGGGGTTGAGGAGGGAGGAGATGGAGGATGGAGGAAGAAGGATTTTTTTATTTTAGAAAAGGGTATTTTAGTATTTTTCAATAGGTTACTGGCAAAAATGGACAATTTTTTTTTGTTTGGCCAGAATAATACATTTTATTCTTCGTTGGCTTAATTGATGCTTTGAAAATAATTCATTTTCAGAATAATCTTTAACCCTTTTCAAAATATGTTTTTACAATTTCAAAAGTTATTTTCCAAAAATATTTTTTAAGCACCTTTTCATATATTTTCTCATAAGTTTTTTTTTAAAAAATCTACCTTGTCTCACTAGGCTCATTTTGTCCAAATAAGTCATTTGACAATAAGAACTTATTTTAAGGAGAATGCTAATGGGATGTTTATTGGTTGGACTTATTTTTTATCTGACTTTTTTGAAATTAATCGTTTATTTCATAAGTGAAAAAAATTGGCTTATTTTCATCGTATAAGTAATAACTTATGAAGACAGGACCCACAAAGTCTAATTTATTTTATATATCGAATCACAATTAATCCAATTATATACAATTTAACTTATAGAAAATAAGTTGATTATTATATGTAACTAGTTTAACCTAATCGAAACATAAATCTAATTATTCAATCTAAATTTTTTCAATTTGACTTATTTTCAATATGACTTATACTTAAGTGACTTTTTTATAATTTAATACAAACACACCAATATGTTTGGATTAGTATTTAAAGAATAACTTCTGGAAAAGGTAGATTAATCCCTTTTGGAGAATATATATGGAAAATAACTTCTAATGTAAACAAATAGGTTCTAACAAAATCTAGTTCTGTCCAAACCTAGATGTTTGTCTTACTTCATTGAAAAATAAGTTGTGAAAAAAAAACCTATTTGGAGAAAGGTGAAAGTGTTGGTTTACTTGATTTAAAAGCTTTATGTTCAAACCTAATTTTCAAATCTTATCCTCATACAAACTAATAAATTGAAGTTGCTAGCTAGCAATGTTATAAAGCTATGGTAACTGACCATAATGTAGGCTGCGGTGCAAACAATAATAGCTCTGAAGCGACCTGTGTAAGCCTCTGATACGTGTACCACAGCAAGTGTAAATACAGATGACATGAAATCTAGAATGTTCACAAGTATAGTCGATTTCCGTGAACCAAATTTGTTTTCTTCAAGGTAGTCCGCCAAAAGATCCACCACTCCTTTCCTCACAAATGCATAGCTGAAAGCCAAACCTGGATTATTATTATTATTATTTATTATCATAAAAGGAGCAAGTTTGTCAGTTTGTCAGTTTGTCGTTAATAATGTTGGATCACTCCAAAATATCTTCAATTGAAAGTTAGTTTCATTCAGTTCAAAAAAGAAAATTAATTAGTTTCAACAGACGAAGGAAAATAAGGAGCTTCTATAATATTATCTCCCAACATATATGTGAGGGCACACACAGATTAAGCAAACGAAGAACATGTTATATATGTGATAAAATATTTACCAAACATGAAGCTGACGGTCTTGGAGTGGACGAACCACTCTCTGTGGATCCGGGCGAGAATCATTGATCTAAAAGAAAAAAAAATAGGGTTTGAGTTTTTGCCACATCTTATATGTTGAAACGAAGAAACGCGATGTTGTAAGAAGTAAGAACCACTCCTTTGAAAGATCTTGTGCGTGAAAGAAATACTCCCTAGAGAAGCTCTTGCCTTTTTAGACTCCATACATTTTAACTCCGCATAATAAAGTAACCCTCAGTTGGGAAGGTTCGACGAAGTTGAGAAGGAAAAAATGACCTCCAAAACATTAGTATTTTGTTTTATTTTTCTTCCGCGTTCTCTGCATGAGGATATAAAGTCAGCAACTACGTAGAAACCTAATGGAAACACATATCGTTCACACTTGCAACTCACGCACTCGTGGTTCGGAAAATAAAATTGTTATTTAGATCTTTTTTTGTTATTTGATTTCTGATTTTTTGTGACCTGAACTCAATGTTTGCCTTGTTATAAAAAAGTTCTAACATTAGAATCAAGTTTAATTAGTAGTGAACTTTGATCCTGAATTCTTGGTAATTTTTTTTTAATTTATAGAACAATATTTCATCTAGTCTACATTATAAAAGGTGGTGAATCATTTTATACAGCCCATGAAAACATAGATGCGTTATTTATATTAAGGATAACCTTAATGAAGTTTTTCAATTTTACCTTTACGCAATTACGCCATTTATTTTATAGAAACACCCTCTTTCATCTTAATTCACATTTAATATGAAATCGCCAAAATAGAAATCATATATAAAAACATTGACTTCACATGTTTCTCTTATATATATATATATATATATATATATATATATATATATATATATATATATATATATATATATATATAAGATCACTTTTCCTATATTTTGATTAAATTAAGAATTTTAGTTAAGTTGATTATACACATGAATTTACTAATATACCCTAACCATATATCTTTATTCTCACTCTCCCAATCTTACTTATTTGTTATAGATAAGGATTATTAGGTTTATCAAGAAAATACTAGAGAAAAATTAGATAGTTGTTTATATTTAAGAAAAAATTGAAATCTGAAGTGATGTTATATTTAGGAATGAATTAAATATCATTCTGACCAATAAACAATTTCCAAAGGTTTAATTTGATCAAATAACAATAAAAGGTCTCATTCTGACCAATAAATAATAAAAATGGTTCATTTTAATCAATGAACCATTGGAAAAAAATACTAAAATGCCCATTCTAAATAAAACTCTCAAAGTGTTATTTATAAAGTTTTTAACTCCTTCCCTTCTTATCAAAAGTGGGGAAGCGATGGTGGGGACATGGAGGGAGATGGAGGAGGGAAAGAAGGAATTTTTTTTCATTAGAATGAGATTAAAATCGAACCACTTTGTTTACTTTAAGGGTAAAATTATCAATGTTAGTTTAGGGTGTCCAGTGGTCTAGAGTGATTACTTGAAGGGCAAAATATAGTCATTACCCTAAAAACAATTATGTGCCAAGAGAGTTTAATTTCTTATAAAATATGGCTAATAACAATATGTACTTTTCCTGTAGAATACACAAAAATAATTATTCAGGGTCGATAAGCTAAAAGTTAATTTGAAACATTGAATGTATTTGATAAATACTTTAAGATATAGCTGAATCGGTAAATATGGATACCACTTGTCAAGAAACTATTTCAGAGCAGTAGTGAATGGACTAAAAAATTATTTTAGCATATCAAATCTTTTGTTTTTTTTTAAAAGGAAAAGTACTTCAAGGAAATACAATTTTTTTTTAAAAAAAAAATCTTCAGTCTTATCATTTTATACCACCCAATCCTGGAAATTTATAATCGCAGAGGATCCGAGGAGCCAGTTCCATATGAAAGAAATATATGGAAAGTAACATTATATTACCTGGGGAGACAAAAGAAGATGCATGTCGTCGTCCATAATCTTGGAGATGGTAAATGAAGCAAAGCTGAAGAGATCGACAACACATAAAACAGGAATTACTTAAAGCTAAACCTGCATCTATCATAAGATATCATGAGAGAAATTAAAGAAGTGAGTTAGTTTGTTTAATACGTCGTTATTGACTCACATGAAAATTATTCATCGGAGGTCACACAAAACAGAAATAATTTCATTCATGTACAGATTCAAAAGGTTTACCCAAGAACGATGGAGAAAATGCAGTTTCAAGCCATTGTGGAGGAAGACAAATGAGCTTGGTTAAGAAAATGGCACATGGCTGAGAGGAGGGCATTACATATGAAATTATGACCCTAATGACCAGTCAATAAATGAATGAAGGATCATGCTGCGCCCTTTGGAAGGAGAGAAATCAACACCTCTTCACTGACAAAATTTAGATCCCTTCTGATATACTACTTGGTCAAATTAGGACCAGTGTCCCATTCTCACAGAGGTTTAGTCTCATCTCACAAGTCTCTAGATGATAGGCCAGCTTTAATTTAGCTTTCAATATTTCTAGAGTAGATTTTTTTACTTCTTTCCTGCCCACCCACGTGGTAGTTGTCTCATGGATCTCACAAGTTCATGGTAATTGCACACACAAAGATGAACGGCTGGCCTATCAAATATCTGTTAAAATTAATTCAAAACAATAAATATTTGTAAAAGGTACAGTCTTTTTCATGGGTAAAAGCGAATGAATAAAAAACAAAGAGTGGGGAGACAGATGTGTAACTATTTGGGGAATAAAAAATAAGAGTAATAAAAAATAAGAGTGGGGAGATAGATGTGTAATTATTTTGAGGTAAAGTGAAAATATGCATCTAACTTTTAGACAAGACTAATTTCTTACTTACCCTAAAATAGTTAAATAAATATAAGTGTGATAGGAAACATATATGCATGCACATTTTCTTTTTGAATTATCTTCAGGTTTAACTTGTCCTTATTCCTCTTTTGTTGGCTGATAGAAATACTATTTTTGAAAATTATACACTCATTTTATGTGCTACATAAAACATCTAAACATAAGCTAAGTTATACGCACTCAATTCATATTTTGAATTTGAATTTGTGCTTACCCCTCGTTCATATTCAGTCTCATTAGAAGAAACAAAATGAGGAAGTGGGACCACGAAAGGACAAACCTAAGACTAAGGTACTGATTCTCTTTATACGAGGTACTATGTTTTTAAATATAAGATGATGCTCTTTATACGAGGTACTATGTTTTTAAATATAAGATGATGCATTTTTTAGATTTATCCAATGTTATCCACACTATTGACAAATGACAGCTCTAATTTGGAGAAAGGTAACTGTATAATTGGAGTACTTCTATAGTTCCAAGTGATTTTCCTGGTTGTATACCTAGGAAGTGAACAATAAATCATATGCTAAGTTAGAACAATCCACGTCTAGATGATTTTAACGTTTTATATTAAAATTTCGTTCAAGTATTTCCTTGCAAGTTTGAGGGACCCACATAACCATCTTTTAAGTTCCTGGGAAGTCAGGGACCCACATAACCATGTTTTAACGATTAGCATGGATGATTATTATTTACAATTGGAAGTTCGGGGATGACAAGTAACGACAATTGAAATTATCTAACAAAAAATGGTGGGTTAAATGTCATATACAACTCTAAAGTGTATATAGAGGATTATATGCCCATAAAGTATTTTTGGCACAAATTTGCCTAAGAAGTGCGTTAAAGATCAAATTTGCCCTAAAGTATGGACGAAAAGTTATATTGACCCTGAAGTTTTGCACAAATTATTATATTAAGGGCGTTTGATAATTTATAATAAGGACTGGAGGGAGTATGAGATAAAATTTAATTATAACCGTGGGAGTTTAAATTTATAAAATAGTTGGTTGTAAATAATACTACCTCCGGTCCTAAATATAGGATCTAATTGACTTTTTTTTGACTAGGTTAAGGTTGCGAAATAGGTTATTAAATGATGACATATTTGATATATTTTTAGATTATCCACTAGTTTATAGGCAAAATAAACTAGTTTAAGGGAAAAAATTAGGTAAATCAACTTATAATTAACTTATTTTTATTTTTAAGGATTTTCCAGAAAAAGTCAATTAGGTCTTAGATTTAGGACTGGAGGGAGTATGATAGGTTCTTCATTGCTCAATTGGTTAAGGCATCACCGCTTATCACGAGGTCATGAGTTCAAGCCTTGACAATTTGTAGAGGTGACACATGTTGTCAAGTTAAAAAATAGAACAACTGAATAAAATTGGGATAATGACAAAAAAATGACACTTAAATTTTGAGTTCAACAAAATGTGGTCTCCAATTTCAATTTGGGCAAATAAGAGATAGTCCCCAATTTGTCATAAATGAAGTTTGTGACTTTATGACAACAATTTAATTACTGACGATTTTCAAGTAGTTATCGGCGATACATAAGTAGTAGTTACTGTGATTTTAAGATGGTTGCGAGTACTAAAAACATGGCAGATAACAGCAATACAAGGATAATTAACTGCGATACACATGAGTAGTTACCATCGTGCCTCAATAACTACTAATGTATCATGGATAACTACTTGAGAATCGATAGTAACTACTTTTTTGTCACAAAGTCACAAATTTCATTTAGCACAAATTGAAGACTATCCCTTATTTGTCCAACTTGAAATTGGAGATCCATTTTGTCCAACTCAAATTCGAGTGTAATTTTTTTGTCATTTTCCCAATAAAATACTTCTTTTAAAATCAATCTTTTAGAAATTCCCAAGAGACCATAAAACACAATTGAAAAGACACATTTGCCCTTACCTCATTCAATTGTCATTACTAGTTCTTGTCATTCTCAATAATGCCTCATTTGTCAATACTCCATCTGATCCTAAGTACTATAGGAATAAGTTAACTTTGTTTTAGACATTAATAACAAAAAAAAAATCATTTTGAATATTTGTATTTATAAATTTTTCAAACTAATTTACCTTAATCATATATAAACCAACTTATAATCTTTCTATATGCACAAATTAACTTAGGGTAAAGGTGCAAAAATGGGTCCAAACAATTATGCCAGGAGCACATAGGGGGAAGAAGTATTTTCGGGTTCAATTCTGGGTCTGAAGAATAAATATTGGTGCAATATAGGGTACGCCGTTAATGTTGACCGACGTTGACCGTTAAACGCTGACGTGGCAGGGGAATTAAGATTTTTTGCTGACGTGACATGCTTATGTGACAATATTTTTCTGAGTGTGTGGCGCCCACATAATTTAAAAAAAATAAAAAAAATAAAAAAAAGTGGTGGGGGTGTTTTTTTATTTTTTTATTAATTTAAATTATGTGGGCCCCCCACACTTAGAAAATTAAGCATGCCACGTCAGCCTAAAATCTTATTTCCCCCGCCACGTCAGCGTTTAACGGTCAATGTCGGTCAACATTAACGGCGTACCCTATATTGCACCAATATTTATTCTTCAGACCCAGAATTGAGACCGAAAATACTACTTACCCCTATGTGCTCCTGGCGTAATTGTTTGGACCCAGTTTTGCACCTTTACCCATTAACTTATAATCTAATTACATGTAATATATGTCAAAATTAAGTTGTCTATCTTACTTCGTTTATATAAAAAAATTAAATTAATGTTAGATATAGGATGGGAGAGAATAGAAAATCTTCAACTTGTCAATCAAAACTAAATATCTAAATTACCTCCACTTGTTAATTGACAATGCAAGTGAAAAAGCATTTATTTACAAATTACAACAAGTGAAAAGGCATTTATTTACAAATTACAAGTGAAAAAGCATTTTTAATTAACAATGGTATAAGAACATTGAATCACAACTGAATGAGGGCAAGACTTGTTTTTTGGGTCAAATAATGAGGGCAAGGCAAAGAACATCATCTTCACAACTGTTATTTCTCACCGTCTGATTTCTTAGAATCTCCTACTTGTTTGGAGATTATAAAATGATATTTATTGTGTCTAATTTTCCCATAAAATAAGTTTAGTTGGAGGCTGGCCTAAAAATAGAAAAGTCCACAACCATTGGAGGGAAAACGATAACAACAATCATCTCCAAATAGCGCGGGAATTAAGGGTCTACACATTGTAGAGAGAAAAGGTCTATAACTCTCTCCCATATCTTCCTCTCAGTAAATTCCATTTCCAATATAGAAGCTATCAACAACACTTATAGAAATACCATACCCCATCAACACAAAATGGGACATTTCATATATTTTTTTATCAAAGGAAATTTCATATACTTAGATACTCCCTCCATTCCTAAATATAAGAGCACTTTGACTTTTTTGGAGAATCCTAAGAAAGTAAAATATGGTAATTAAAAATTGATTTTCCCAAATTTTTTCACTAAACTAGTTTATTTGACTTATGAACTTACATATGATCTAATAATATTTAAAATATGTTATGATTAAATTGTTCATTTTGCTTTCTTAGTATTCTCCAAAAAAGTCAAAGTACTCTTATATTTAGGAACGGAGGGAGTACAAAGGATGCAAGATCATACAGATTGTCACATGCAACTAAAAAATGGACGTTGAAACAACCATACCAATCTTTCATTTCTCCACCTCATCATCTAATTCGGTCAAATTTTATATCTTTCACCATTATTTTTTTTTGTTTTCCCTTTCTCCCCAATTTCTTGGGGGAGAAGAAAAATAGGCAAAAACCTGCCTTTACCACTCTAACCAAATCTTGCATCATCACCATAGAGTTTCCAACATCTAGTCTACGGTTTTTTCACAGCCAAGTTTGAATCTTTATGTAAATTTGATACCCCACAATTTTCCCAATATGTTAATTGTAATTTTTTTTGTTCTTTTGTAAAAAAAAAAAATTATTTTGTGTTCATCCATTGACTAATTGTTGGACAGAAGAATAATTGGAAAGATGCAACATAATATATTTGATAGAATGCGTAGTTTGAAGATAATGGATGGTTGTAGGAATGATCAAATGTGTTCTTTAAATCCATCTCATGATCAAATAAGGACACAATCTATAAGGATCAAATCCATTAGGAAATCTCAAATTCCTGAAGCCAATATAATTGAATTTGTGGGTGATAGTGTTCTTCCATATGGCCTTCCTAAGACTGATCAAGTAGAATCTCATATTGAACCTTCTCTCAAACCTGTTGATTTTGTTGAAACTCTTGCGGATATATATAGAAGAATTGAGAATTGCCCTGATTTGGAGAAATCCAATTTGTATTTGGAGCAATGTGCCTTGTTTCGTGGGTTTTTGGATCCGAAGTTGGTACAACAAAGCCTCCGGTTGGCTAGACAACATGCGTCCGATGTGCATTCCAAGGTTGTACTTGCTTCCTGGTTAAGATATGAAAGGAGGGAAGATGAGTTTACTGAATATTCATCAATGTATTGTTGTGGACGAAATTTTGAATGTCCTAAAGCGAATTTACTAGCTGGTTATGAACCAGAATCAGTATATGAACCTTGTATGTGTTATCATAGTCTAGAAGAGGATGATGATGGCGACGACGACATAGGCTTGATGGAAAACGAGGAATGCTCAACTTCTGAGGAATGTGATGAAGGTGGTGATATGTCATTTATCATTGGGGACTCTGAAATTAGGTGTAGGAGACATGATATCGCTTCCCTTTCAAAACCATTCAAAACAATGTTGTATGGTGGTTTCATGGAGTCAAGAAGAGAGAAGATAAATTTCTCACAGAATGGGATATCTGTTGAGGCAATGATGGCTGTTGAGGTATATAGCAGAACAAAAACATTGAGTCAATTTCCTCCACAAATTGTTCTTGAGCTTCTATCATTCGCGAACAAGTTTTGTTGCGAGGAGATGAAGTCTGCTTGTGATGTCCATTTAGCATCTCTGGTTTGTGACATGGAGGAAGCACTGTTGTTGATTGAATATGGATTCGAAGAGACAGCACATATTCTGTTGGCGGCTTGCTTGCAGGTGTTGTTGAGAGAGCTTCCGTGTTCAATGCGAAATCCAAATGTTGTGGGGCTATTTTGTAGCCCAGAGGGTAGGGATAGACTATCTATCACAGGTCATGCATCCTTTTTGTTATATTATTTCTTAAGTCAGGTTGCTATGGAGGATGATATGAAGTCTAACACAACTGTGATGCTTTTGGAGAGACTAGTAGAGTGTGCAGCAGAAGGGTGGCAAAAACAACTTTCATTTCATCAATTAGGTGTAGTTATGCTTGAGAGAGGAGAGTATAAAGATGCACAATGTTGGTTTGAGGCAGCAGCTGGGGCAGGACATATTTATTCTTTGGTGGGCGTGGCGAGGGCGAAGTATAAGCGCGGTCACAAGTTTACTGCATTTAAGATGATAAATTCCCTTATCTCTGACTGTAAACCTGTTGGCTGGATGTATCAGGAAAGGTCTTTGTATTGTAATGGAGGGGAAAAGTTGATGGACTTGCTCTCCGCGACTGAGTTGGATCCGACTCTTTCCTTTCCATACAAGTATCGGGCTCTTTCTATGCTGGAGGAGAACAATATTGATGCTTCTGTTTCTGAGATTAGCAAGATAATCAGTTTTGAGGTTTCTCCTGATTGCCTTGAATTGAGAGCATGGTTTTTGATTGCTATGAAGGACTATGAAGGAGCATTAAGAGATGTGCAGGCACTTGCAACACTGGATCCTAATTACATGATGTTCTTTGGAAGGATGCCTGCAAATGACTTGATACAACTCCTTCTCCCTTTGGTTCATCAGTTGAATCAGGCTGAATGCTGGATGAAATTATATAGAACATGGTCCATTGTTGATGATATTGGTTCCCTGGCTGTTGTGCACCATATGTTAGAAAATGACCCCGGAAAAAGTCTTCTACGGTTTCGGGAATCTCTCATTTTGTTAAGGTAATTGAATTCAAACTAATTCACTCAAAGCTTAATTGAGAAGTGTTCTTTGAAGGGCTCATTTCTTGATTGACTTGTTAAATTTCTTCCATGCAAATAACCTCTTTTAATTGCTTGTAGCTTTCTCTTATCAGTTGGAAAGTGTGATATCTAGATTTGACTTGATATGATTATATATTATGACGGTTTTCATTTTTAACTGATCATATTTGTAATGTATTCATGAATTTATTTTCTGCTAAATAATACTCCCTCCGGTCCTAAATATAAGACCTAGTTCACTTTTTTGAAAAATCCTAAAAAAGCAAAATATAAGTCAATTATAAATTGATTTACCTAATTTTTCCCCTTAAACTAGTTTATTTAACCTATAAACTAATGACTAATATAAAAATATATCAAATATGTCATAATTTAATAACATATTTTGTAACCTTAACATCTCCAAAAAAAGTCAATTAAGTCTTATATTTAGGACCGGAGAGAATATTACCTTAAGACCTTGTTGTTCATTAATCGATATGTCCATCTATCAGAGTTGTCAATTTATACTTTATGGAAAAGGCTCATATCCATTATACCGTGTGTCATATAGGAGTTTTGATTTGGAACAATTATTTGATTTTCTTGCCAAAGGGGTCATAGTATTCTTTTGCTAATATGGTATCTATCTCTTTTGCAGGCTAAACTGCCCAAAGGCTGCTATGCGTAGTCTGCGGCTGGCTAGAAATTATTCTAATTCTGAGCATGAAAGGCTCATCTATGAAGGGTGGATATTATATGACACTGGTTTGAGGGAAGAAGCTTTGGCAAAGGCTGAGGAGTCTATTTCTATCCAAAGATCATTTGAGGCTTTCTTTCTCAAAGCATATATCTTATCAGACTCAACTCTTAATGTTGAGACTGCAAAGTATGTTATTCGTCTCTTAGAGGAAGCACTTAGTTGCCCTTCAGATCGTCTTCGGAAAGGACAAGTGAGTGTTCATATTGTTTCTAGTGCTAAAGTGTAAAAATGCCCACGTAATTGTCACGAAGGTGCAAAAATACCCATGTAAAATGTTTTGGAGTAAAATCCCATCAAATTTTAAAACTAGGACAAAAATACCATGACAGATAATTTTTTGACTTTTTCACTGATCATCCTCCATCGTTTCATTATCAGACAAGGAAAAATAAAATACATAAGTTTGCCATATGTTTTGGTAAGAAATGAATAGGTAGAAGATTATGCATCAAAAAGTAAAAAATTTAACTGTAAAGGGCATTTTTGCCCCAATTTTGAAATTTGATGGGCAGTTTTGTTCCAAAAAATTTTACATGGGTATTTTTGCACCTTCATGATAATCACATGGGCATTTTTACACTTTAGCCCTTGTTTCTATTTAAGTTATAAAATTATAATGTTCACAATTCTGAAACATTGTATATGTTTTTTTCTTTTTTATCTTATAGGCACTAAATAATCTAGGAGATATCTACATAGATTTTGATAGGCTGGATAATGCTGCAAACTGTTATATGAATGCACTTAACATCAAACATAAGCGAGCACGTCAGGGGCTAGCACGCGTGTATCATCTAAAAAATCAACGCAAAGCTGCATATGATGAAATGACAAGATTTATTAAAAAGGCTCCGAATAATGCATCAGCTTATGAGAAGCGTGCAGAATATTGTGATCGTGACATGGCTGAGAGTGACCTTAGTATGGCAACCGAGTTGGATCCTCTAAGGACATATCCATACAGATACAGGGCTGCAGGTATATTCCCATCAACTTTTTCTGTTTTTCTTCATGCCCTTATTTCATCATTTAATCCATTATTGTGTCAAGGTTGCCTTTTGTTTGAACATATTTAGTTTTACTGATTTGACATATTTTGTGGACCAATCTTATCCGAGGGTGTTTGGTAGCATCCTTAAAAATATAGGGTGTTTTGTAGCAACCTTATACAGATCAAATTCACTCAAAACAAGTTAGACCAAACACCTCAGATATATATTGACATTACCATGAGAGATGCATTTTTTTACAGGCTTTTAGTTTTTCGATGTACATACTTAGCATTGGTTCATTGTGAGTACTAGTTGTTTGTGACAATAATAGACCCCAAACTTCTCAAGTCTTGACTTGGAAATTCCGTCTATCAGTACTAGTTTTAAATGATAATCACAAGGAAGCTGAAGCTTTAATGCCAAAAAGTTTTTTCAAGGTGAATTTAAGTTAGGTTATCTTACTAATATAGATTATTTTTCAAATGTGAGAGAAAATTGGTCTTTTGAGTTTCAGTTATCCATGTATAATAACATTTTATTAGAGGTCCTTCAATGCATGCCATTAGTCTTTCCATATGTAGTTTTGATGTCAGTTCATATTTAATTTTCCTTGTTTTCTATTACACAGATATTGACATGGAAATTTTGGTATTGTAGCTTTGATGGATGATCGGAAAGAAGCTGAAGCAATAGCTGAGCTTACAAGGGCCCTTAGGTTCAAGCCAGATGTCCAGCTATTACATCTTCGAGCCACATTTTATGAATCAATGAATGATCTTCTTTCAACCATCAGAGACTGTGAGGCTGCCCTATGTCTTGATCCCACCAATGACGAATTGATTGAATTTCGTTACAGAGCAAAAGAGCACATTAATGATAAAAGATTGAGTGATTAAATATACTCTCTCAAGTCCTAAATATAAGATCTAGTTAACTTTTTTTTGAGATGTTAAGGTTACAAAATATGTTATTAAATTATGATATATTTAATATATTTTTAGATTAGTCATTTGTTTATATGTTTAATAAACTAGTTTAAGGGAAAAAATTAGGTAAATCAATTTATAATTGACTTATTTTGTTTTTTTTAGGATTTTATAAAAAAATCAACTTGTTCTTATATTTAGGATTGGGAGGAGTATATGACTTTTGGCCTTTTGCAACCTGTTAAAGACATGCATCCTATTCTTGCCTTATAACACTGACAGGAAGACCCTGTGATGATTGTTGGTCAGTTTATTTACAGGACAAGACTAGGGTAAAAAGTCTTTAGGTATGTGCTATGAAAAGCCCAATCATTTGATGTTGAGTTTGAATAGTAAACACTAAAGTTTTGTCCCTAAGGGAAGTCTATTGGAACATTATGGTCTATATCTTTTTGGTCAGCATTTTGGAAGCTGAAATTGAAGAAGAGAATTGAAGTGTTGAAAGGTTATTTGGATTCAGATGGAAGAAATAGAGAACAGGAAAAGGATTTAGCTTGTAAATATACCTTATGTTTTGTCAGATAATATAATGGTTCTATTTGTACAGATTGCTACTTCTGTGTTGCCCCATGCAAAGCTAGGAAGAATGATAATCCACTGTTCAGTTATGTACATAAAGATCCTGTTTTTTATTATAAATTAGGGATTCTTATTATAGATTGCCGTTATATTTTTGGCTGAGAAATTCGCATTGTGTTGTAACTAACTATTTCTTGTACTTTTCACTGTATAAACGAACAATTTTCCTCTCTTAGACATGTTCATTTATAATTAGTTATCTTTATAGACTTAATTCAATTCTTTTTTTTTTTGTTATGTAAACAGATAGTCCGGTTCTTTTTACATAAACTCTGTAGGGAGTAATAATAATATTATGATTTTGTATCAGTTATTCAAAAATATGGACAGTTTAATGGGGATGCTAATTACATAATTGAAACAGGATTTCAATGAAGAAATGTAATCAGAGTTATTATATATGATAAAAAAATATCTAACAAGATAAAAGAAATGTTTTATAAGATCAATAATGTCATAAGAAAGTGAATGATTAAAATTTATAGGGAGCATAGAGTAGAAGTAATTAAGATGATGTTAAGATTGATGTGTATTTAGTCATACAAGAAAAGTTAATATTCATAATAATAATTAATAAACATATAAACGCAAAATAGTTGTGCTATTATTGATGAATGTAGATTAGATAGCATGGAGTCTTATGGAAAAAAAAAAATTGAGGATGTTCCACAGAACATTCAACCTTCAATAATGTTATTAATTAAGTACCTTTTAGTCAAAAAAAAAAATCTATCCAAGGATTTGATTACTAATATAAACATTATTATTGTACCATCATAGTCGAGTACACCTTATAACACAAGACTTGTTCTTGTGTATATATAAAATACTATGAGAGAAACCAGACTCTGTATTTACTTGTTATACTTTTTTGGCTACTTAAATGTTGCTTCACCTTGATAATGGGATACATTACTATTTGTGCCCATTGTCCAGACAAACTGCTAATTATTTAATTAGCCCTTCTTGGCACAATCATCTGTATCGTGTTATGGAGTATTATAATACAGTACTCCTAAAAAATTGTCATGCATGATGCAACTACTTAAATATCTTAGAACTAAAACTTATCTTAATGTGAACATTAATTTTATTGATTGATGTTTCTTTGGCTGTTTGGTTTGAATTTCATGCTTATCTTATAGATACGGCACTGAAAAATCTGTATATAATAGACAAAGCTCTCATAATATTCCCCTTTTATTTTATATCTACTTACGTACGACCATTAATGCTTGAAATCTTCCTAAATGCATATATATAATATTCAATCAAATTTTTGCCTGGATGGGGACAATGGGTGATCAAGAAGGCCCTGCCCATGGCCTAGCTTGATGACCTCCATTACACTTTGGAGGGGTGTCACCCTAATTGTAGGAGTCTATAGGAGAGCCTACGTCATTATTTAAAATGTTGCTTCACTTTGATAATTGGATACATTTCTTTTTATTATTTATTTTATGAATTGAAGGATACATTTCTATTTGTGCCCAGTGGGTGTCCCCATAAAAACTATACTAACTATTTAATTAGCCCTTCTTTTTTTGGCCGAATAATTAGCGCTTCTTGGCACAATCATCTATATTGTATTTGTATTTGATTAAAATACACTGCTCAGAAATTGTCATGAAACCACTTAAAATATCTTATACTAAAACTTATCTTAACGTGAATATTAATTTTAATGGATTGATGCTTCTTTGGTTGCTTGGTTTGAATTTAATTTCATACCTATCTTATAGATAAGGCACTGAAAAATCTGTACATAGTAGACAAAGCTCTGATCTCATAATATTCCCCTTTTATTTTATATCTACGTATGTACGACCACTAATGCATGAAATCGTCCTAAATCCAGGTATATTTAGTATTAAATGAATTGCTATTACATGTTTTGACAAAAGTGGACGAAGGAAGAAGATCCAAAGACAGTAGATACGCAATTTTCTGGTTGTATTTGGAAAGTATCTATTATAAAATTCAGTTTTGAATGTAATGGAATGTTGGTTGGTTTTTTCATTAAAGAAATAACTCATTAGAAAAAACAATGTGTAGCATTAAAGATTCTAGTTTGGTGATATAGGTCTCTCAATTAATATTTGCAAACAGAATTTGTTTTCTTTAGGTGACACATATATAAACAAAGTTTAAATTAAAAATATAGGTTAGTGAAAATGATAAAATGAACTGTTCCATGTTGGCGAATATAATTTTGTTTTTCTACACAGGTACGTTTTTTTAGACATCCCAATTCCCAAGTAAACAAGCTGTTAAATATACTAGTAAACCAATATCAAAGAACATATACTCTCAATTAATATAGTTCGGACTGATTTCCAGTGAAAAGATATATAGATATATAACATAGATTGAATTGGGTAAGATTATGACATGAATGCAAAACTAGATTCTTTCAATTTTACAGATCAATCCAAAACCTTGTTTTAGAATAAAAACGCTAAATAACTTGAATTTATTCTTATATGATTTTCAATTCAAAACTAAAATACATGTGTGAAATTATTCAATTGACTCGTTTGTTTTGTTTTTCTTATCCCATGAAAGGGGACAAGTATGAGGACATCATGCATATACGTGTCTACCTAATTAATTTAAAACATAATAAATAATTAATATTAATATTCTCTAGCTAGAACTTGTGACACGTCTATCAATTACCATCTACATTTTTTTTGCCAATGAATTTCTATCTACAATCTTAATTATAAAAAATTAGTTGAATGTTTTTTTTTTGCAAAGTCTAAGAAACTAAACAATTCCCTAAATCTTAATACACACAGCATGCATGTGATTATATTATATAACAGTTAGTTTATAGATAAAATAACTTAGTTTTGAAAAAACAAACTATATATAAACAATTTGAAGTGGTATATTATTTTATATCCTTAATTTTTCTAACTTACACTTGGTGCTTGTAATCTAATAATATGTTTCTTCTCTTTCTCCCACCGTATATTTTAAAGTGCTTTAAACATATTACGCATCCAGTTTTACTTAGCCCATTATCGTTTCTCACATCCACTCTTCCGATCCTTCTAATATTCGACCAGATGGACCTTTTCGATAGCCAAATTTACGTAATTTTATGTTATAATAAGTATATTCTTGGTTTAATTATGAAAATATGATTATTTTATAATCAATAAAACAAACACTAACTACTTGATATAAACTAGTGGCTTACACTGTTTTTTGCCACAGCTCATTTTGTTATACGTTATTTCAGGAATGAGTTAGTTTTATCAGAAATGATATTTAATTTTTAAAGTGACGACATTGATCACAGATGGCCAAAATGAAGTCAATATATAGTTTAATTGGTATGAATTCAATTATAGCCTACCCTGTGCGATTCTTGCAATTTTTATGAAATTTTACATATTGTCTTAATATGATGATATTTGGATGTGTTTCAAGTGAATAAGAGTCTTATATGTGACGAGAGAAATAGTTTAATTGACACAATA
This sequence comes from Mimosa pudica, assembly GCA_029929735.1. NCBI lineage: Eukaryota > Viridiplantae > Streptophyta > Magnoliopsida > Fabales > Fabaceae > Mimosa > Mimosa pudica. The sequence goes on from JAKELP010000045.1 coordinate 2,288,722, forward strand.
TAAGAAAAATTTTCTCATATAATACAACATTCTCTCATATAAGAAATAAAAAAAATAGTTTAATTATAAATATGGATAATATGACATTTTCTCATACACACACATAGGAAACTTTTCATGCATCTAGCTAGCAATAATCTTCTTCGGTTCAAAAATGCTTGTAAAAAATCATTGATCGTTGGAAATGAAATTTGATTAGATGATTGATTGGCTATCAAAATTCCGAAGATAGGATATTTTTCCTTACAAATATTTAAATTGAGAATCAACATGATTTACTATAAGACTTGTTTAGTGATACTTGGGGCTGATATTCTACGTACGTGTTCTTAATTTCATGAGGAAGTATATTAGTTCAGATTAATGATACGATACTTGTCTATTTCTATTTGTTTGCTTTCTTATGCGAGCAAGTAATCTGGGAATTCTAGCAGGCCTAGTTTCTCTCGAAACTGATTTATTAGGTGCTTCACGTCAAACAAAATTTTCAATTGATAAATCCTAATACCTATATACGATTCTCATACGCATCAAACACTATAGCAACATTTATATAATTAAACTCCGAAATCGTTAATATTAATAATGCACGATATTATTAACAACAAGTTCCGAGGGCAGTGGACTAATCCAACTTTATTCGTTTTATTTCTGGAAGTTATGAAAAATGTGCCTACCTAGTACAAATTTGACTTGCCAAATATGCCTGCCTCTTTATTAGTACATCAATTTTATGAATTTGTACCCAAAGACTCTACTAGATACTTTTCCCATTTAGTGTACACACACACACCCATTATTATCATACCAATTAATTAATTAAAATTTTTAAGAAATTCTTGGTATAAAACTCCCATATAAACTAGATAATATATTATAATACAGTATAAAGCAAAATTGTTGGTTATGTGAGTTAAACAATTATTTTATAAAATAGATTCATAAAAACTTAAATTTACGTACAAACAATATCATTGGTGAGAGGAATTCGGTTTATCACTTAAAAACATACCATATACCCCCTTCTTTCTTATTTATAAGATCACTTTGACTTTTTTTGAGAAATTAAAGACAAAAAATTATTAACTTTAAATTATCTAGAGTTATATTTTCTTCTTCAAAACTACTTTATTCTGCTTATAATAAAATAACATATAATTTAATCATGTGGCATATATTATGATTAAGTGCTCTAATTTGCTTCTTTAACTTTGATAAAGAGGTCAAAGTGGTGTTATAATGAAGACAAGAGGGAGTATGATACTAAAAAGGCTAAGTCCCTAGGAAAAAAGAGTAACATTAGTAATTTTTCTTAGATTTATTAATTGGAGAATGCCATACTATTAATTAGCACATGACTAATCAATTTGTGGAAATAAATGTCAACAATGCAATGGTGGGACATTATTTGTTCAAAGTAACAATCGCCTGGCTGCATATCCAAAGCTTAAATATAATATTATTATTGATTAAATTGAAACAACTTAAATGATATATTTGATGGTAAAAATATCAACACTTCAAACATACACAATATAACAAGTCAACCTATTCGTTTTCCTAAGTCACAAGGCTTACGCACTAATAATTCAACATTACATGCATGTTCGAGCCTGCAATTTTAGGAAACTTTCATGATACTAAGCTATAAAGTTACTGGTTGGGTCATATTATCCATAATTTGTGAATAAATTAGATTCGTTATCAAATCAAATAGTCCTGCTTAGTGCGACAATATAGTTTGTTATACAAAACATTATAAATATACATCAACGAACCAGAGCCAAAAAGAGATCAAAAGACACAAAATACAACAGATACACCAAAAATGTCACTGCCTCACCCAACACGGTTTCTTTTCCCTTCCATATATCTCCATCTTCCAAGAAATCATCACAATCTGTTCTAAGGCACATTCTTATACACATAACATTGGTGTTTTATTAATTTTTCAATATACATATAAACAATGTTTACATATTTATATACAGGAAGAATATGATGAGCTTGTAGTTATATACTTTTTCTTACATGCATATGAATTTGAATAATAATCATCAAAAACTGATTCAATCAGACTTATAAACAAGAGTAAAAGAAAAGAAAGAAAATAGTATCTGCTTCAGTATTGAGCTCTAAATTGTCCAAGTTGAGATTCTCATAAGCTGTGTTCCTTTCCATTCCAAAATCATTTCATTGCCATTATTGCCTTCAATCTTTACCTCATAAGGCCCTTCCAATCCTCTAAGCATTTCTCCAACTTCCATTAATGTTTCCTCCCTCAAGCTTCTACCCACTAATCCTGTTTCTGATTGAAGATTCTGATATAGTCTCAAGTCCTCCCACTTTTGTAACCAATCTTCACATGATATATATGGTGCCACAAATAGATTCTCCATTGCTATTCTTGCCTCTGAGAATTTGAATGGAAAGTGTGATTCCATGGATTCCAATAAAGCATTGTAATGCAACAAATGGCCATTAAAGAATGACATGAAGTTGGTGCTGTTTCTCAGTTTCTCACAGGCTTCTCCATCACCTAAAGCTATAATACCATTGTTGAATGGTGAGCTTTTGATGAAATCCTTTGATACTTGTAAAAATTCTGAGACTTGTCTCTTACTTCTGATTCTCCCCATATGTGGAAGTCCCACCATGCAATTAAAGGCCACAAAATTTGTCTTTCCTCTTTTGTTCAATTTCTTGAGTTCTGTCACCAATTCCTCTATACTATGTTCCTCCACCTTCAACTTCAAACCACATGATTTGGCATGCTCATGGAGGTTCTTTTTGATTTCTTCAAATTTCCATTTAGTTGAAACACAATCAAGATTTGTACCTTCCTCTTCTTCTTCCAATCTGATTGATGTCAATTTCAAAGTTTTGTGCTTTTGAGAGATAGCCTCCATGAGTGGAGGCCATTGGATCCCTTCTCCCATATCAAAGTCAATTATGTGTATCACATCTGAATCATGTGGAATAGATTCTAAAATAGCTGAATTGGCTGCAAAATGAGCAATTCTTCCTTGTGGGAGACCTTGGTAGATACCCTTGAAAGCCTTATGGAAGATCTTGGAAGCCTCCTGTTTGATGAAAATCTCTTGTTCTGTAGGTTCATAATTTTGGGACAAGTTGAAAGCCAAACGTTCCAGTGGATCACCAAGAGGGCTCACTTTGTCTCTGATTCTTCTTAGAATAACTTGTGAAAGTATGTTATGTTCTTTCTCCAAGGATTCTCCAAGTGCTTCCAGAAGATGAGGAAGACTGAATTGATTCTCCATCTCCATGTCTTCTTCTGGTATGATCAGTGATGGTTGTGCTTGTAATACTGTAGACATGTCTGATTGATTTGATGAGGTAGGACTCCAAACACCTTCTTTCTCACAATACAAGTATTGTAAGGGAAAGCTTATTCCTTCACCTTCTTGGATAGCCACTTGACTTTGAGAACTTAGAACCTGATCCAAGTCAAGATCCATGGAGAAATCATCCATTGATTGTAGGAATTCAAAGTTTTCCTCATCAATAATTGGACAAAAGATTTGATCATTAGAGAAGAAGGTTGAAGTAGTAAATAAAGGAGTGCTCATGTTGAAGTCAAAAGAGTCAACTTGGTCATCATCAAAATTTGAGCTTATGCCATCATAGAAAGACCAAGAGGAGTCTTGTATCAAAGGCTCCATCTTTCTATATTCTAGTTTCTACAGAGTGAAGAGAAAAAGAAGACTCTTGTTTGTGAATTGATTTGTGATGGATAATTGGCAATTCTTGTATATTTATAAGCAAAATTAATGAAGGACAATGTGTGAATAAATAAATCCAACATAGAGGCTAACTAGAGAAGAAAAGTGAAATATTATAGTATTAGAAATTTGTTTGATAAGTATTGGTACTCTGATACAAAGTTTGCATGAAACCAATTAATATACAAAATCTATCATATTCATTCCATGGAGAAAATTTTAAAAGGAAGAGAATTTTTCACTTTTTTCTATATTTTTCATTTAGCCTACCTATATTGTCATCTTTTTATTACAGGGTCTCCTATGAGTTATATAGAACAATTTTTTTGTGCGATAAATTAAATCTACAAGAAAACATTGAATTAGTTCTAGAATGGATGATATAAAACTGAATAATATTGTCAATCGTTATCTATTTATAATAGATAAATATATCTACTTGCATTTTATATTCATAGTTATATTCCTTGAAAATAGCCATCGCATACCATATTCTTATGTTGGAAGCATCTTTAGAATGTCTTCTTGTATGATCCTATGATGTTAACTAATTTAATTTGCATAAATTGTGTAACCAAGAAATTTAGTTTAATATAATGATTAGCGTCATTTTCCATCACTATTACGTTTCACATCAATAGGAACATGTGGTAGAAGCTTCACTTAATGGTTGCGTGGGCATTTGAAAAGGCCACGTTAAGCAATGAAACTCAACATTAAGAGATAGAATTCTATTGTACTGATACGTGTTAGACTCTAATAAGAACATTTTTTTTATTTGCACTTTTTGCGTCTAAGTAATGAATTCGGCTTGAGAATTGGATGACGTACGTGTGAATGAAATCTATTATAGTGTGTGTATAATCTGTGGTGATGGCAGGATATCCATAAAGTCACATAAAAGTTTACTCAATGATTAATTTTCTCAATCCAACGGCCTATTTAATAGTATTTTGGACTTGACATATGGTAGCTAGTATGCTTCTAACGGAGACGTGGATTTGGATTCATACATTTGGTTCTTTATGCGTATATCTTTGATATCAGTGTACCCATTCTTAGTATATAAGAATTAGATTATTAAATATATATGTAGTTTAAAAATAATAACAAATTAAAATAGTTAAATTAATTTATGTTATGAGTTACATGCACTTTGAAAAATCTCATAGGTGGAGTGAGATTTTATACGTTTAAAGGAATATTTTTTGCATATTAGTCATTTGTAATAAGTTCTCCTTTAAATTTAATTATAATCATGACACTGCTGGCAGATACTTTCATTGAGAGCCAAATGTTCGCGGAAATGGTCACCCAATCTGGGTACTGATTGACAAGAGACTGAGTGGAACCATAACTAAATTATTTTTTTTTCTCTTACATCATAACTAAAATAATTATAATATCAAGGGTTGAGGTACAAAAATATTCATGTAATTGTAGCTAAAGTGCATAAATACCTATGTGATTTTTTTCAGAGCAGAAATTATCACAACATTTTAAAATAAGGGTAAAAGTACCCATATATACTTGCATGCATTCAACTCGCTTGTGCCTGCGTGCCTATGTGTAGATGTAAAAGGTAGTAGCTAGGAATATTACTGGAATGGGCTAATAAATTAGAGATTAATTAGTTGAGATAAAATTGTTGATTTCTTTTGGATTTTCGTTTCTTCGTTTAGACGAAACAAATTATCGGTGAATAAGTTCAGATATACACAAAGCAAGAGTCAAATTACAGAAGCAAACATGGACCATATAGCAGGCGAGTTTAATATTATATTCAAATTTCTTTCCCTAATATAAAATATAAACGTTGCTGTGTTAGAACTTCTACGTGTATGTTACAATAAGTAGCATCATGTACCCTTTTCTTTCAGCAATTATTTATAACCCTTTGAAGAGGCCATATATAGAATGGGTCAGCCAATAAAACAAACTTAAACTTTGCTTTTGTTCTGCAAAATAATCATGCATGCTATACTCGCACGTACGAGTAAAATTGTGAATTCCACGTTATATTTTAGTCATTCTAATTTTGCATTAATAAATTTAATAATTATGTTTATCGGTCTCCTTAACATGGACAAGAAAGCAAACTATAATTAAAATATGCTTGTATTTTCAAGGTGCATGTAGTAGTATGTATTATTCATGCAGTGTATATATTTTATTTTGACTTTGCAATTTTATGGGAGCTAAAGAGATTCTTAACCTTGTCTAGCATACAGCCACACTGAAAGAATTGTTTATACATAACGTGTTATACGTATGAAGTATACTTATTTACATATTTGGAATTGGAATTCTTCTAGAATCTACAATCGCTAGAAGCAAAGATTAATCCCTCACACTGTGGATTTTCTGAAGCAACTGTCTTAGTATACTGGCAAGATCCTCTCCATAAACATGGACAGAAATTCAATTCCTGAAATAGGAGAATAATGGTCATAATATTCTTCAGTTTGTCTGCTCAAATTGAACCAAGATTCTTTGTATCATAATGATATTATTATCTTGTGCAATGCAGGAGTTAGCAAAACTTAATAAGAATCATTCATAGTTTTGAGATATTATATTCATTATGTTCAAATTAAAGAGAACTTATAAGGAAAATGCTTTACCTAAACCGTATAGATCTCACATATCAACATTATAAATTTGATTTTGGATTGTGTATCTATATTTAAAATATTATTAATAACATCAAATTTATACCGTTTAGATGAAATGTAGAAGGATTAAATGTACCTAAAACTCTACTCATTTTTATCAACAACGAAATTGGTTCTATAGTTCTAATTAATGTACTCCCTCCTTTCTAAATATAAGATCACTTTTGAAATTCAATTTGTTCTTAATTATAAGATCACTTTATAGTTTTTTCCAACTTTTCTCAAATTAACTCTATATATAATGCTTATCTATAATAACAAACAAAAGACAGAAAGTGAGGATAAAGCCAATCACCCTTTATGACCTTTAGGATCTTATTCACTTGCTCTTTCTCAGCAAAGGTCCTTCCTAGTGCAGCAAGATTATTGATGAGATGAGTGAATCTAATCTCCAAAGGTATATAGTTGGAAAAAATTGATGATACTACCTCTGGTCCTAAATATAAAACCTAGATAACTTTTTTTTGGAAAGATTAAGGTTGCGAAATAGGTTATTAAATCATGACATATTTGATATCTTTTTAGATTATCCATTAGCTTATAGGTAAAATAAACTAGTCTAAGAGAAAAAATTAGGTAAATCAATTTATAATTAACTTATTTTTTACTTTTTTTAGGATTTTTCAAAAAAGTCATCTAGGTCCTATATTTAGGACCGGATGGAGTATCATGTGTAAATAACCAACTTAACTAACTTCTTTAATCTACCCAAATTTAGGGAAATGATCTACATTTAAAAATGGAGGGATTATTTCAAATTAATTACTCATCAACCCCTCTTATAAAAAAATTTCTAATGCACATCATCGTGAGACGTGAGGTGTATGTAACAATCATGACTATAACTAATTTGATATGTGCACAATGCTTGGATGGAATTAATTAATAAGTATCCAACATAATCATCTAAAATTAGAGATTTCATAACTTTTACAAAACGAAAAAAAAAATCCAAAATTGGATTATGATCAAGTAAGGCCGAAACAGTATTTCGTAAAGATATATGGTCCAATATAATCCTTAATTTGAGAGAATTTTGGAACTATCAATTGGCCTATAGTCTAACACTATTATGTTAACCTAATTGCAGGGTCAACCATCAATTGAATCGATCCTTAATGAAAAATTTCGATATAATTATATGCTAAGAAATTTCTAACCTAATCCATTATTAATTAATTGAAACCACTAGAACAAAAACGGGCCATTCCGGCACAACCTTACCGGCGTTTTGGTCCAAAACGCCTATATGAGACGCATACCGGCGTTTTTACCCAAAGCGCCTATATGAAAACGCCAATAAATTTGGCGCGTGCTTCCCGCCTTTTTTCCCGCGTTTCCATATCGGCGTTTTGGGTATAACAAACGCCGGTATGGTTTTTAAATTTAAAAAAGAGGGGCTGACAGTTTTTTTTTTATTTTTTTATTCAGAAAACCGCATATAGACGTCACTACAAAAGACATGGGACTTTTCGGCGCACAAATTTCGCTACATTCCGGCGGTTTGGACCGCCGGAATGACACTACAGCGTTTATTGTAGACGCAGGTAAATCAAGCGACGGAACGCGCCATACCTGCGGTCCTAAAAGCGCAGGTAAGAGTTGGCCAACGCTGGAACGCATACCCGCGTCCCTTACCGGCTGCTACATTCGCTGGGAAGCAATGGCGGGAATTTCACAATTTTCAGTTTCCCCGCGTTGCAAACCGCGGGCGTGGATAGGTCTAGCCCGCGTTTGCGACCGCGGGTAAGGGAGCCCACCAACATTTGGCACCGTTTAAATTTTTTGTTGTTGATAGGTCTAGCCCGCGTTTACGACCGCCGGTATGTTATATTTTAATATTTTAATATTTTGGCGGTCTAAAACGCGGGGACGGTTACCAATTTTTCATATTTTTATATTGACTTGTCGGCGGTCTAAAACGCGGGCACGTGAATTTAATGTTTAAAAAACAATAATTTTAACCATTGAAAACAATGGTTAAAATTAATGCAAGAATAAGAACTAGCATAATAAAATTACGAGCATCCGAATGATGTTCCATAAAATAATGGATTCCCATACATAAAACAAACTTAAAAATCCAAATTTTGAGCATTAACCAAACCAAAAACTAGCTACTTCTGATAGAAAAGGTCTATTTCCTATAGATAAGATGAATAGAACAGTTTTAAACCAATTAATACTAACAATTTATTATTACTAATTAATAAAATAAAACAGTTCTAAAATATTTGGGTTTTGAGAAAAAAAAATAATAATAAAAGGATGTAAAACTAAAGAAGAAAATAAACATAATGAAAAGATGGATACATTATATATGAAATAATAAATAAGGAAGCAAAACATTTAATTAAGATCACTTTTACTTTTTAAAACTGTAAAAAAAAAAGAGAAAAGAGAAGAAACCAGCAGAGTGAGGAAGTTGAGAGAAGATGGAGAGAAGATGGAAAGGGCTTTTGGAGAGAGGGAAGGCAGAGCAGAAACGAGTAGAGAGAAGATGGAAGGGTCGCTTATAGTGAGAGGGACGACCAGTATTTATAGATGCAGGGGCACTTTAGTGGCGGTTGAGACCGCGGCTAAGATCGGCGGCGAAGTGGAAACTTTGCTGACTTCGCGGCGGCGGGGCGCGCGGGTATGCTTTGTGACCGTTTATCTTGCCGGCGGTTCCAACCGCGGGTATGCATGCAACGTTCATAACCGCCGGAACGCTGTGGAGCGTGAATGGTTCAAAAATAACGTCTATAAATAGCTCATATATGAGAGAGTAACACTTCATTCTCTTTTCTATTTTGATAGCTTTCTACTTCTGATATATAAGTTCTTCGTAAAATATTGTAGCAATGTTAGATAAATCATGGATATCTTTTCCCCGTTCTGCCCCTCAATACATTCTTGGTCTCAATATGTTTTTAGATTTTGCCTTTTCGAGATCTAGTATAAGGGGTAAAATTGCGTGTCCATGTGAGAAGTGTAAGTTTAAGAAGTGGCAGACAAGAGACGATGTTTATGCCCACTGTATGAGGAAACAATTTCCAAAATATTATCGTACTTGGATATACCACGGAGAGTTGCATAACAACAACGATGCTGCTGCCAATTTTGAGGTTGGGTCGAGTTCTCAAGTGGGAATGCAAGTTGAAGGCAGTGACGTTGCTGAACATACACAGAGTCATCCAATAATTGACAACGTGCTGCCAGATGCTTTGGCTTTGCAAGGCGACGACGCCATAGATGATGAAGATGTGTTAGGACCAGAGGCAGAGTACCTACGAAATGAAGCGGCAAGAAATTTCTTTGAACTCATGGAAGCTGATACGCCATTATACCCAGGTATATATTCCATTTATTTATTACGTGTTATTATTACCTATAGAATATATTAGTTAATTACTATTTATATATATATAGAATATATATATATATTCCATTTATTTATTACGTGTTATTATTACCTATATATATAATTTCATTATAATTATATTTTTGAACTATAATTTATATCTACAGGTAACGAAAGATACTCTAGAATGTCATTTTTGACAAAACTGTATAGTATTAAGTGTAAACGCGGAGCCTCTGATGCGTGCATGTCAGACGTTCTAGATCTGCTGGCAGATGCGTTCTATAATGTTGAAGCTCAAATTCCACCTTCATTTTACGAAGCGAAGAAACAAGTGACAAAGATGGGGTTGAACTACATCAAAATTGATGCTTGCGAACAAGATTGTATGTTGTATTGGGGTGATGACATTGCATTGGAAAAATGCAAACGGTGCAACTGGGATCGGTACGAGGTGAAAGGACAGGGCAGGTGGGCGAAGAAACGGCCTAAAAAGAGTATGAGATATTTCCCCCTTGGTCCAAGACTTCAAAGGTTATATATGTCATCAAAAATGGCTGAGCACATGAGGTGGCACGCAACAGAAGTTAGCGTCGACGGAAAAATGAGACATCCTCACGACGGTGATGCATGGAAAGCGTTTGACCGTTATTTCCCCGATTTCGCTGCGGACCCAAGAAATGTCCGGTTGGGTCTTGCCTCGGATGGATTTAACCCATTCGGTTCATTTAACCAAGCATATAGTGTGTGGCCTGTGGTGTTGATACCATATAATCTCTCGCCTTGGATGTGCATGAAACAAACCTCATTCATCTTGTCGACGATCGTTCCGGGGCCGACGTCTCCTGGAAATGACATAGACGTTTATCTTCAGCCTTTGATGAAGGAATTGAAAGAGCTGTGGACAGAAGGGGTGGAGACATATGACGCTCAAAGCAAGACAATTTTCAAGCTTCGTGCTGCGGTTATGTGGACCATTAGTGATTTCCCTGGCCTCGGCATGCTATCAGGTTGGAATACATATACAGGGATGGCTTGTCCTTATTGTAACTTTGACCAACAGCCGCACCGTTTGACCTACAGCAAGAAGTCATGTTTCATGGGTCATCGAAGATTCCTTCCGCCTGACCATAACTTCCGACGACAAAAGAACAAATTCAACGGACTACGAGAAGATAGACTTCCACCTGAAGACCTGTCTGGGTTTGAAATTTTTGAACAAGTCGCAAACCTGGTTAATGAATTCGGGAAGGACCCGCCGCCTCCAAATAATAATAATAATGTGCAAGTTTCCAGGACGCGTAGGACGACGGGTCCAGCGCCCCAATGGAAAAAGAAGAGCATATTTTTTGAACTGCCTTACTGGAAAATGAATCATATGCGTCACTGCTTGGATGTCATGCACATCGAGAAGAATGTGGGTGAAAATGTTCTGTACACGATTCTCAATGAGCCGGGCAAGTCAAAAGATCATCTTGCAGCGAGGAAGGATCTTCAGGAAATGGGAATACGTTCAGACGCATGGCCGGATGAGAATGACAAATTTGCCCCCGCCATATTCACTCTAACAAAAAGCAACAAGAAGGTATTCCTCTCCACATTGAAAAAAATTACAGTCCCTGATGGATTTGCAAGCAATATCTCGAGGTGTGTTGATTTGGGTAATAGTAAAATCTCTGGCTTGAAAAGTCATGACTATCATGTTCTACTCCAACAATTCCTTCCTCTGGCCATAAAACACACGTTACCGCATGAGGTTGCTGCAATCCTAGCCGAACTCAGCTTCATACTCAAACAGTTGTGTGCAAAGGTGCTGGATAGAGGGGAGTTAGATGCACTGCAAACGAAAATTGTTTTGACCCTCTGTCGCATGGAGATGATATTCCCCCCGTCATTTTTCACTTCTCAAGTGCATCTTATTGTGCACCTTGTTAGTGAAGCAAAGATGGGTGGACCCGTGCATTATCGTTGGATGTATCCGATAGAGAGGTACTTGGCGAAATTGAAATCATTCGTACGGAATAGAGCCGCATCAGAGGTATGCATTGCTGAGTGTTACATCGGCGATGAGGTTGTTACATTTGCCGGGCGTTATTTTGATCACATTCACATTAATGGGCGTCTTCCTCGCATCGATGACAACCCTCTCTATGTTCCTCCAAGGTCGAACGCTTTGTTTCCTCCAATTGGAAAGCCAGTAGGAGCAGGTCAGACCTACTACCTAAACCCTATGGAATATTTGCAAGCCCATAGGCATGTCCTAACGAGGTGCCGTGCAGTGGACTCTTATCGCGAGTAAGACTTGTTACCATCATGTTATTTTATTTTACAAACCTAAAAACTCAATTGGTAATAATTAATGACATTATCACATATTTTTAAAATGATCTTACAGTGCATATCGGAGATTTATTAAGGCTGAACGCCGAGGACGACAAGGGACCACAGCTGCAATTATTGACAGCATGGTTCACCGTGGATTTGCTGAATGGTTCAGGGACAGAATACGCAATGACCCACAATCCCCCCCAGCTTTGTTGAATTTAGCGATTGGGCCTCTAACCCACGTTGTGCGATACACGGCGTACAATGTGAACGGTTTTCACTTTCGCACTGTCGCACGCGATGGTCCACGCTTAACCCAAAATTCGGGTGTGTTTGGGTCATTCGGGACAAGGAGCTATGCCACCTCACAGGACCCCAATATGCATGTAGGGGCAGTGGACTATTACGGAAAGTTAGTCGATATCATAGTGTTGAATTATAATGGTGAATTCCTTGTTCCTCTTTTCAAGTGTGAGTGGGCAGATACTAGGGGAAAACGAGGCAAAAAGGTGGATGATCTTGGGATCACATCAGTTAACTTTTCTAGACTCATCCACACAGGCGTCTCATCTGACGATGAGCCATATCTCGTTGCCGACGAAGCTCAACAGTTATACTATGTTCCTGATCCCAAACATACCGATTGGTTTATGGTAGTGCATGTCAAGCCTAGGGACCTTTATGACATGGGGGATGAAGCTGAAGATTATGATGCTTCAATAGAAACTACCCAATTGGTACCACCTGTAAGCTTCGGAGATCTCGTGCCTGAAGAACACGACGAACAGTTACCTTCAACAAGGGAGCCTGAGGACGGCGATGATTGATTTGTATATTTTTTTATTATACATGTATAATTAATCCAATTTTTATTTTATTTGCTGGAGTTTTGCAAGTTTGGAATTTTAAATTTGATTAGTATTCTATAAATAGAGGTGCTATTAAAACAACAACAACAATAAACACAACAACTAAACAACATTAATATTAAAGACTTAAAACAAACTTACAACAAAAGCAACAACTACTTAAAACAACAATAATTAAAAACTTACAACAACAAAAGCAACAACTACTTAAAACAACAATAACTGAAAACATCAACAAAATATTAAAGACTACTTAAAACAACAACAACAACAGCAACAACTACTTAAAGACTAATCCTCCAACGACCATCAACGGTGGCGCTCCTCATACTCCTCCTTTTCCCTCCTTAATTGGGCCATGAATTCCTGATACTCCCTACTCGCCTCCTCCCTCTCCCTCTTCGCCTCCTCCCTTGCAAGTCTCGCCTCTTCCGCATCTCGCTCCGCTCGATCTTCTGCCTCCTTTAAGCGTGCTTCACGCTCAGCCAGGGAGCGCTCCTGCTGGGACATCCGCAGCTGAGACTCAAACGGTGGTTGGCTCGATGTGCCTCCTGCTGAATATGTGCTCAGTCTAAATGGGCGGAAAATCTGAGTAGGAGTCGCGCCTAACCCAAGCCCGGGAACACGTCCATGGTGTCGAGGTCTCTCGGGAGTCTCCGCCTCGATCTCCTCCCGGATTGCCGCAACCTCGACGAATGGATCCACCTCACCACTCTCGCCCTGGGCTTCAGACGCCCCCCTCTTCTCCCGTGCTCTTCTGGCCGCACGCTCTACTTTTGCCTGTTAAGTCATGATAATTTTGTAAAATCTATATCAAATTCATTTAAAATTAAAATTAGTCTATATTAAAATATATAACATATCATCATCTTACAATCTCTTGTGCAGCATCCTGGCTAACTGGCGTGCCATCTGCGTGAGTGTAGGCTTCAGTGAGGAAATCCTTGTATACGTCCTCTGTGATGCCCTGGCTTCGAGCATCCTGTATCTGAAAGGAAATATATATAGTAAACCATCTATCATTATGAATTAAATGAATATGTCATGCTTATTAATATATTATTATAATAATTATTATAATAATTATTATCATGATTTATAATAATATAACAATAATAATCATACTATAAATACATACCATTTCCCCATAGCCTACCACGTAAGGCCTGCTCCCTAACGAATGACCCACTTTAAGATGCCTCCGAGCATGCACTCCTCGCGCCGACCGCTCCCACCCCAGCGTATCAGTCTTCCAAGCGCATAAACTCCGCCAATGCTCGGCCGTGACGTTATCCGGAACGTCATTGAGCAGTACTGTCATAGGTCTTGTCCCTCCCTTCCACCTATCGTTGAATAGCTTGTTCCTCTGCTCCTTCCACCCGAGCCCAATCTTCTTCAACCCGAATTCCTTGACTTTTGGGTCCGGGGGAACCCAAAATTTTCTCTGCAAAAACAAATAAATTAAATAAATCATCGTAAGTTATTTAATTTTCATTTCTTTCAACTTAGAAATATAATCATCGATCGTTACCAGCACCATCTCTCATCCTTGCTGCTTGAAGCGGAATTCCACCTTCCTCCAGTCTGTGATGTTGACCGCTGATGACTCCCCATATTTAGTGGTTTTTAGGAAATATTTTGTTGTATTTGGGGAGTCATGAATTAAATAATTAAGTGATTTTGATGTGAATTGGAAAGAAAGTAATTTGAGAGTATATGAGTGATTCTTTTGGAAAATATGAAATTTAATTGAAATAGGAAACTTAATATATTAAAAGAAATATTTTGATGAGAAGTTTCCTATTAATGAGATTATGTGATTGAGTCATTGTGATTATTTCCTATTTCTTTCTCTTCATGAATGCATATTTAATGAAAAAGGAAATAAAGAGAAAGGGACATACAAGAAAAGGAAAGAAAAGAAACTTAACATGCAAGGCAAAGGCAATATGGTGTTGGACTATTTTATTATAAATATACACATGCAATTGAGGAGAAAGAGAGGCTTGGTCATAATTCTTCCAATTCCTATAGCCTACACGAGATTCACGAAGAAATTGAAGACGAGAGGAAGCAGATCACACACGCTGAAGATAAAGAAAGAAGGCACAATTTGGATTCTTGAATTATATACACGCGCGCGCTGAGAAAGAAAAAGCACAAGGTGTCATCAGTTTTGTCCTTTCTTGGGAGAAGCCATCAATCACCATACATACAAGGAAGGAAGAGGTCTGCACTGTTACTACAAGTTTGGTGTATATTTCTTTGATTTAGTTTCTGTGATGACTTTGATAGACCATATGTGTGGCTAGTTTTCTTGTACAACCTAGAGTACTATGAACTTGTTTGTAACTTAGCATTTTATTTCCCACTATTTAGTCATGGTTAATTTGATTTAGTTTATTTAATCTTGCTATTATTGATAACTTGTTTAGTGCTTGATCACCATTAGACATGTTTAGGGAATTTAGAGTTGGACTCGAAAGAGGGAATTTTAAATAGACCATGGGATTAAATAGTGTAGGATTGGATTGTTAATCTGATTTGCGACTAGGATAGACATATACCTAGAAGCCCTACATAGTCACATTAGAGCGGTACCGGTATTAATTGGCTTAGTAAATTAGTGCAAGACATTGTGTAATTAAACTAGGCAAGGATATAGGTGAAAACCGAAAGGCATTTATAGACACTAGTACTCTAGATTAGCTAGTTGAATTAATTCATAATTAATTTAGTGGGGAATAAAATCTAAGAAGCAAATAAGGGATTAGTGGCTCTAGGTTGTTCTTTTGACTCGTGAATTTCTTTTGTGTGAATATTTGTTTTATTTTATTTTCTTAGCTATTAGGTAATTAAAATCAAATTTTCTTGTATTTACTCAACTTGAATGAAAATAGGAGATCTAATGCCTAGTTATTAATTGTCTGAGTCTCTGTGGGATCGACCTTGATATTACCACTTTACTAAAATAAGATCCGTACACTTGCGGAATTTTTATCAAAATTTTGGTAGCATCAAGTTTTTGGCGCCGTTGCCGGGGACTCAAGGCAATTAGTAATTAGAATTAGAAATTCTTTAGTAGTTTTTAGTTTGAGTTTTTTTTTTTTTTTTTTTTTACTATTTTGGAGAAAATAGAAAGATGGACTATTCAGAGGCTAATTATAAGTGTTATCGTTGTTATTGTTGTGGAAGTGATCATCTACCTGAGAATTGTCCATTTTTGCTTTGGCAACAAACTTATGTTGATAATTTGTCTAGGCGTAGTTGGAATTTTGAGCAAGATGAGTGTTGGAACCCACATTTAGATCCTTATTCACATGCAATAGACACACCCTTCATGTCTTTTTCACATGTTCAAGAAAATATTGATTATGAAAATTCTTGTTTAGAAAGGTTAGACAAATTAGAAAGATCAGCCGATATCTTTTTGGAAAGGAATGAGAAATATTACAATAGTTCTGGATCAAGAGTTCAAGTAAACAATTTTGAGGATAGTGTAAACTCTTGTTTAGAAGAAAGACTTGACAGATTAGAAAGATTAGCCGGTAAATTTTTGATAATGCTAGAGGATAGTTTGAAATGGCAAGAGGATAGTTTCAAAAGGTTAGAAGATTGTTTGAAAAGGTTAAAATCAATAATTGAGGATAGAGATGACCATGAAGTTAAAGAAGATTTAGAGGTTGTCATAGAGCCTGAAACTTGTTTAGAAGAGATTGATGGGTGTTTAATTGATGTTGAAGATGTGAATTCAAATGCTTGTGATTCTGATATACATGTTGATGTGAGTGTTCCTATAACTGCTTTGGATGATTCTCCTATTAATGTGATGACTCTTACTGATGAGAGTCAAATTGATTTTATTGGATGCTCATTATTCTTAGAAAGACATACATCTAATTGTTTGTATGAGCATATTCTAATTCCTTTGAAATCAGTGATTGCTTGTTCTTTGAAATTGTCTATGATTGAAAAGGCACAAGTAATTAGTTTGATTGATTACTTATATTGTTTGAAAAGGAATGAAGATGAGGTGATTATTGTGTTTGATACTTATGACTAAGATTTGTTTGGAAAGTCTGGCTGAAGACTTTAAACTTAGCGCTTCTTGGGAGGCAACCCAAGGTTTTGGTATTTGATGCTTTGTTTTTGAGCTTGTAGGATTTTTTTTTCTTCTTTTGGCCTAAAAGGATGCTTCAACTTGATCTTGATGGACTAGGAGCTAAGAGTGGAAATCGAGAAGAGGAAGGGGAGTATTCTTCTAACTTTTTCTTGATTTTATTTGACTGAGAATTATTTTGGTAATGAGTGATGGTGTTTGTTGATATGTGCTTGTGTGATGATTAGTCTTAATTGTGTTGCCTCTTGATTGAATTGCATGACTGATATGGAACTTGAAATAACTTTATCATTCCTACACTTGCTATGGATATTTTTGTAATTCCACGTCTTGTGTTACATGTTCACATTGGGGACAATGTGACATTTAAGTTTGGGGGTATGAGGGTATCATTGTTCTCTAAAGATTGTCCTCAAACTTTCATTTTGTAAAATTTTCTTGAAAAAAAATCTTTTTGCCAATTTTGGGATTGATTTGGACTTGAAATAATTGAATTTGATTAGACTTTGATCTCATCTTCTTTGAATGTAAGTGAAAAGGCAAACTCTTTGCTTTAGGTAAATTACCCTAGTATGTCAAAAAGCCCTGTGAGGAATTTGAGCCTTAATATTATTCTTTCATGAGTGAGTACATCTATTGTAATTTCCCCTCTAGAACTTGTCTTGAATCTCTTTTGACGCTCAAATCTCTTGTATGCACAAAAATGATTAAGGCCTTCGTTTCATAGCTAGTTTAGCCAAAAAGCCATCCCTTTTACATTATTTCCATTGCTTAACCCCTTTGAGCTTGCTTCTCTTTTAAAAAGAAAGATTGCATATTTTAGCCTTTGAATTCTTTTGATGCAATTTTTCATCTCTTATCTATTTCTTCCATTTACGCTTTGAAAAGTGTTATACTATATTCATATGGAAAGGGGTGAAGGAATTAGAAAAGGAAAAGGGGAAATATAAGTGTTGAAGAAAGGAGAAAAAAAAAGTGAAGGTGAAAAGGAGAAGAAAAAAAATCACACAAAGTGTGAAAAAAAAAACAAAGAAAAGAAGAAAAAAAAAAGAAAGAAGAAGATGAAAATCAAAAGAATCGAAGAATTGTGGAGTTCAAAAGAGTCAACCCCTATGTGCTTGTTAAGTTATGTGATTCCTTCATTCCTTACTATAATTGAAATGGTTTAGCACTTTTCAAATATACCTCCATCTCATTTTCATTTCATTATCCTACCTTTTTCATTACGACCCTTAAAAGTCCTTTTGATTTGTGTGTGCATTGAGATATAAGAGTGGATATCGAGATGATAAACAAGCCTATGGTAGCTGGATTACATAGATGGAATTGAGTGAAACACAACCCCTATATACTTTGAGAGTAGAGTGTAAACACTTTGACCGGTGAGGGACATACTTTTGTGATTTATCTCTATCAAATTGATTGTCTTATTGCTTGCATTTGGGGATGGTGAGAGAGATTTTTAAGAGGATTTAATTGTTGAGAGTTTGAATTGATTTCAACTTTGTGATGATAAAATCTTGATTTCATTTTTTGTGCTAATGTGTTAACAAATTGAAATCTTGAGGACAAGATTTAATGCAAGTGTGGGGGTGTGATGACTCCCCATATTTAGTGGTTTTTAGGAAATATTTTGTTGTATTTGGGGAGTCATGAATTAAATAATTAAGTGATTTTGATGTGAATTGGAAAGAAAGTAATTTGAGAGTATATGAGTGATTCTTTTGGAAAATATGAAATTTAATTGAAATAGGAAACTTAATATATTAAAAGAAATATTTTGATGAGAAGTTTCCTATTAATGAGATTATGTGATTGAGTCATTGTGATTATTTCCTATTTCTTTCTCTTCATGAATGCATATTTAATGAAAAAGGAAATAAAGAGAAAGGGACATACAAGAAAAGGAAAGAAAAGAAACTTAACATGCAAGGCAAAGGCAATATGGTGTTGGACTATTTTATTATAAATATACACATGCAATTGAGGAGAAAGAGAGGCTTGGTCATAATTCTTCCAATTCCTATAGCCTACACGAGATTCACGAAGAAATTGAAGACGAGAGGAAGCAGATCACACACGCTGAAGATAAAGAAAGAAGGCACAATTTGGATTCTTGAATTATATACACGCGCGCGCTGAGAAAGAAAAAGCACAAGGTGTCATCAGTTTTGTCCTTTCTTGGGAGAAGCCATCAATCACCATACATACAAGGAAGGAAGAGGTCTGCACTGTTACTACAAGTTTGGTGTATATTTCTTTGATTTAGTTTCTGTGATGACTTTGATAGACCATATGTGTGGCTAGTTTTCTTGTACAACCTAGAGTACTATGAACTTGTTTGTAACTTAGCATTTTATTTCCCACTATTTAGTCATGGTTAATTTGATTTAGTTTATTTAATCTTGCTATTATTGATAACTTGTTTAGTGCTTGATCACCATTAGACATGTTTAGGGAATTTAGAGTTGGACTCGAAAGAGGGAATTTTAAATAGACCATGGGATTAAATAGTGTAGGATTGGATTGTTAATCTGATTTGCGACTAGGATAGACATATACCTAGAAGCCCTACATAGTCACATTAGAGCGGTACCGGTATTAATTGGCTTAGTAAATTAGTGCAAGACATTGTGTAATTAAACTAGGCAAGGATATAGGTGAAAACCGAAAGGCATTTATAGACACTAGTACTCTAGATTAGCTAGTTGAATTAATTCATAATTAATTTAGTGGGGAATAAAATCTAAGAAGCAAATAAGGGATTAGTGGCTCTAGGTTGTTCTTTTGACTCGTGAATTTCTTTTGTGTGAATATTTGTTTTATTTTATTTTCTTAGCTATTAGGTAATTAAAATCAAATTTTCTTGTATTTACTCAACTTGAATGAAAATAGGAGATCTAATGCCTAGTTATTAATTGTCTGAGTCTCTGTGGGATCGACCTTGATATTACCACTTTACTAAAATACGATCCGTACACTTGCGGAATTTTTATCAAAATTTTGGTAGCATCAACCGCAAACAAATTTGTCATCTCGCCTATACTAATGCAGAAGCGATCGAACAACACACCCTCATTATTTATCGGCTGCCCGGTAGTGTCAAAATAATCCAACACAATCCTCTCATTATCAGGCAAGTTATGTGCTTGCTGCACCGTCAGCCTCCGAGTGGACTCTTGCCCCTGAGTATCTATAAATTAAAAGAATAATATAAACATGAGAAAAATTATAACTTTAGAAATAATTAATTAATAACATATAAATTAAATAAACACTAAATTCGTTTAAAAAATACTTACTTCCTCACTCTAACAGTCTGTCCACTGCCAGACTTCTCCCTCCTCCCTCTCCGCAACTTGATACGAGGTTGCGGCATGACCACCTCCTCCTCATCATCATCATGCTGATCGCCCTCCTGATCCTCCCCCAGGTGATGATACTGCTCTTCTGGTTGCTGCCCACTCTGAACCTCTTGGTTTAGATCAACTCGAGCATTGTCATTTTCGTTTACACACTCTTGGTTTAGATCAACTCGAGGATTGCCATCGTCATCTAAAAACATCATGAAATGAGATGGGTCAAGACTACCACGGCCGTAAATGTCGATATCTGTGCCTGGAATGTTGCCAGGAATATTGGGAAGAACAACGTCGTCAATCGGGTTCAACTGGACGTGCAAACGGTAGACGTCCTCGGGGATATCGTTGTCATCCTCTTGTAACCGTCTTCGGATGTTCTCTAATGCTGCCTCCTCTTCTTGTTTCCTTTGGCGCTCCAACTCTTCTGGACTAAGAACTCGCTTATCATGATCACCGGCCATATGGAGTAGAATATATATATATTGTAAGCTTAAGGGAGTGGAAAAAGATTTTTTGGGTGGTGGGACATCATTTTCGGATGGGGCAATAAGAAGCCGCGGCCTTGTGTTTATATAGAGGAACTTTGGGAGCGGTCATAAACGCAGGTGGGTGGGTAGTTGAGCTACCCAATTTAATGTGAAATGTTGCGGCGGTCGGAACCGCCGCTATGTTGAGCATTCAAATGATTTCAAACATTTGTTGGCGCGTTCTGAAACGCAGGTACATAGCGGCGCTCAAGACAGCCGCAACGTGTAGGCGGGAAGCATACCCGCGTTTCGAACCGCCGGAGGTACCCGCGGGGAAGCTTTTCCATATACTTTCAAAAAAGTTTGGAATGCCTGCACTCACGGTAGGGCCGCCGGGAAATAGGCGGGAAAGACTGCCCAATAGCCGGGTTACTTTCCGGCGCTGGAAACCGCCGGCATGCTAGACAGAAAATTGCATACCAGCGGCCTCTGAAACTCATTCCTGCGGTGGTGCCCAACCGCCGGAACGTGATATACGTTCCGGCGGTTTGTCTAGGACCGCAGCAACGCAAACGCCGACATGCAGCGTTTTTTTTTGTAGTGCGTTTCTTCAAACCGCCTATATGCGATTAAATATTATTTTAATCGCACATAGGCTTTTTGAGACACGCCTATGTGCATAACGTGCATTTAATATGCACTTTATGCGCATATCGGCGTTTTGAAAAACGCCTATCTGCGCATTAAGTGCATATTAAATGCACTAAATGCATATAGGCGTTTCTCAAAACGCCTATATGCGATTAAAATAACATTTAATCGCATACAGGCGTTTTGAGGAAACGCCTATATGCATTATTTACATTAAAATAATGCATATAGGCGTTTCCCTGAAACGCCTATATGCATTATTTAATATTAAAATGCATATGGGCGTTTTCCAAACGCCGGTACGCACCTCCGTTCCCTATAAATAGCACCTCCCTCCTTCCGCAAAGTTGCTCATTTTCTCGTTTTCTTCTATTTTTCTTCTCTTCGTCTCTCATTCAATGTTGCTATTGCTTTGTTTTTTTTGCTAGTTTTGCTGATGTTTTTTATTTCGTGTTTTTTGGTGGTATTTGATTTTATAATGTTGATATGATCTTATTGCTTTTCTTTTACATATTGCTTGTTGTTTTGATTTTATATATTTGGGTATCATGTTTTATGAATTACTCTCGTTATTGCTTATGTTTATATATATTATTCTTTATGTGTATGTAACTTCGGGATTAACATATTATTCCTTATGTTTTTGAACATTTTTCTTCCTGGTTCTAAACAATCAGGAAGAAAAATGTTTTTTATTTTTTTTTGGAAAACACATACCGGCGTTTTGCAAAACGCCGGTATGAAATATTATTATTTAATACCGCACATAGGCGTTTTATAAAACGCCTATGTGCATAAATAAAAAAATATTATTTCCGCATACCGGCGTTTTGCCCCTCGTCTAGGCGTTTTCCAAAACGCCGAGATGCCGCATTTCGACGGCAAATTTATAGGCGTTTTGCCAAAACGCCGTAGCGCTATTTCGCCGGAAAATTCCGCCGATGTGAGGCCCTATAAAACGCCGATATGGACCCCGTTTTTTGTAGTGAACGATCCTTAATGAATAAATTTCTATATAATCATATGCTCAGAAATTTCACAGAAACGTCTAATATTTGGTCCAAATTAAAATTAAAATAGTCAAATTTGCAGGTGTGTGGTAGCTTAAAGTTATATAAAGTTTTATATAATATTGGACCTGAAATTTGGACGATTATTGAACTTCGATAGATACAATAATGTAAGATTATATTCCATTCATAACGATTTTTTAATATTTTGACATTGACTTTGTTTTATCTGTTGACCTATCATCAAATATTAATTGTTACAAAAGGATAACCCACTTCATCTTTTTTTGTCAGAACTCTTCAACAATATAAAGAAATTGACAAATTTAAATTAGTTACTTAATTATATCATATATATTACAAAATCTATTGAAAATAATTATAATATATAAAATTATATCTGAGTTTATAAGTTAAATAAATATGTTTGGAGAAAAATAAAAATATAAGGAAAGGTATTTTTGTAATCTCTGCAATACGTATGCATGTGTAAATGTGATTTTTGTTTTTTGTAAATTAAATCTGAACTACTTGCCTTTGAGAGATAACCATAATGTAAATAGTAAAATAATGTCTGGATTTAATTCTAGTATTTTTTTACCGTCGTCATCCGTGATCTTTTATTTAAAGGAAACTTAAGAAGAAAGAAAAGAGAAAGAATCTCTAATGAAAATGAAAGGAACAAAACATGTAACAAACTTAAGTTTTTTATACATGAATATTATTACATTTAACCTATATTATATCAAAATCACCCTGTTGATAAGTTGTCGAATTCTTGGCATTCAAAACAGTTCTAATTCTGCGAGATATATACATAAATAATATACATCATTATCTTTTGGGATCCAAAAAGTTGTATGCATTAAGGTTTAAGTATTTAACTGTTTAAGAACAACTTAGTGTTGACCCCTTTCGGCCTCATGCATGCAATAAATATCTGTTCATAAGAGCTTAATGTGAACCATATCTTTAGTTTTATAGCAGAACTTTTGGTTCGGATTATTAAATGCAATTATCGTCTCTCACTCTCTCTTGTATGCTTATGTTTGTCTTCCATGATGGAAGTTCCATGAAAAATAGAAAGAATTTCAACTAGACTTATCTAGTAATGACTAATTAGTCCGTTCATAACGTGTCCTCCGCATTCTTTTAAGGA
Source organism: Mimosa pudica (assembly GCA_029929735.1). NCBI lineage: Eukaryota > Viridiplantae > Streptophyta > Magnoliopsida > Fabales > Fabaceae > Mimosa > Mimosa pudica. Next base: position 2,312,446 of record JAKELP010000045.1, read on the forward strand.
GGAAGGATATTTGATCTTTTAAAAACAATTTATTTATGTTGTGCTTGTCGATCTTCTTCTGCTTGTTTTTTTTTTTCTGAGCAAAAGTCCTAGGCATCCTAATCTAGCAGGCCGAAAATCCTCTAAAAGTCAAGTAAAATTATTATCTTCAACTTCAAATCCAACTAATAAAATTGTAATTAGTAAATATTTTAATAAGCCCATTTAAAGGTTTGAGGTGCAAATAAATTATAAAATTTGATTTGGGAGCAATATAAAATAGAATAAATTTTCGTTTTCATTATATTAATGGTCAATAGAAAAATTTTAAATGTCAAGGTTAATTTAGATAAAAATATTAGGGCGAAGGCCCAAAAATGATACATAACTATTGGCCAAGGAACAACAGTAGTATATAAATATTTCAAGGTACAAAAATGATATCAACTTTTACCATGTGATCAAAAATGATATTTTCGCTAATATGACAATAATATTAGACATGAAATGTCCAAACTACCCTTATAATTAAATAAACTTTTATCAGACGGCGAATAATTTATAAGAGCATTTTGGACTTTTCATGTATAATATTACTATCACATTAGTGAAAAATCATTTTTTATCACATGGTAAAAGATGAGTATCATTTTTATACCTTAGAATAGTTCTATACTACTACCTCCGGTCCTTAATATAGGACCTAGATAATTTTTTTTGGAGAAGTGTAGGTTGCAAAATAGTCTATTAAATAATGACATATTTGATATATTTTTATATTATCCATTAGTTTATACGTAAAATAAAGTAGTTGAAGGGAAAAAATTAGGTAAATCAATTTATAATTAACTTATTTTGCTCTTTTTTACGATTTTTCAAAAAGGTCAATTAGGTCTTATATTTAGGACCAGAGGGATATATTTTTGTTCCTTGACCAATAGTTATGTATCATTTTTGGGTATTCACCCAAAAATATTATTGTTTTCAAGAGGTCTCTTGGCGTATGAAAGTTTGTTTGGAAAGTAGACATTTGATACCGACTCTCCACTTCCAACCCTTTAAACCCCAAGAGGTTGAGCCTGACTTTATTTTTGGGTTAAATATTGTCCAGTAATCTGTCACCTATTAACAAACAACTAATCCGGACTCGAGGGGTAGGAATGTATTGCACAATAGCAGCTGAAGTTGAGCCTAAATAGTACTACCTCCGGTCCCTAATGTAAGAGCCCAAAATTTGAATGGTTTTGATCCCTAATATAAGAGCTCACCCAATATTCTCTCCTCATTTAATGCATTTTTTCCTACTTTACCCCTAACTCTCTTTCATATTTATTAATGCTTATATATTTCTCTCTCTTAAAAATACCATAATAAATATGAGCAATTTTGGAAAAGAAGCATTAACTCCAGACACCCAACTAACATTCATATGTTTTCTTAAGAAGCGTTTTTTGACGGCTAGCTCTTACATTAGGGACCGGAGGGAGTATGTTCATTTTACCACTACAAATGAGCTGGTGTTCATGGACCAATTGATACTAAAGCACAAGAAATCCCAATGTATGAAAATTCAAATCCCAACTAAAAGTGATAAATAAACATCATTTCATTGATTCGGGTCAATCTAAAGGTATCCTGGACTTAACGAATTTGTTTTGCACCCCTCATCACGTCATCATAAAGATCCAGTCTTAGCATATTCACTTTTTCAAATACATGCCAACTACAACAAAGTAAATGTGAACATCAAGAAGAAATCACTGAGCCCTGCTAACAGGTTCAAGCGCCTCGACAGTGACTACACTATTTCCTCTGATAACCTGCAGCATTAGGGAAAACAAACAACTTAAAATTGATAAGATATGCATGCTAGAGGCAGTAAGATCTTAATGCTGATTGTAAAGCAGAGAATAGGAGGAATAAGAACCTACCACCATTCCAATCTCATTTTTCTCGTTACCATTCATCTCCACAGTATTGTCAACCACTAGGTTCATGAACTGGTCAAATCCCCTGAGGGTGCCAACGATCATCCTATTGGCATTCAGCTTAACTGCATTGATATACAACATGCATAAATTCTTTAGGGGTGATTTCAAAGGCTGAACCATATGAACAAATGCATGCTTCAAACAATGAGGTATGGATGATAAGCAGCAAAAACTGAAACTCAAAAGTGTGGATGCGAGCTGACAGATGTAAGTGCAAAACAAATATTCATACAAAGAGAACTTCAAGGTGAGTTTTTTTTTTCTTTTTTTTTGGGGGGGGGGGGGTGTTAAGGCCTAAGAAGTATAAATGATTCAAACAATAACAGGTTCCTGGCATTGACGTGTAAGAGTTAAGCCAGCATTGCTGCTGGAATAGGTATGGAGGGAGAGGCAGGACATAGGCCAGCTCAACACCTCACTGGCCCCAAGGCTGGCCCAAGGCACCAACCTCATGCACAGATAATCTGACCATGAGAACCTTGAAAATCCCAATTATGTCTTATGGGATCTTAATAATTTTTCATCATCAAGGCCAAATAAATATGAAAGTAAGAAAAACCAAATGAATATAAAAGGGGGAATATATACAAAAAACGCTCACAACATAACATATCAGTACGAAATAAAATTCAAACTAAGATAGAACTGTGAACAGACTCCTTGATACAATTCTATAGATGTTCCAAGTTTCATTATTAATCTCCAGTCTCTACTCTAATCTAGGCCAAAGTAATCAACAAATAAACTGCTTATTTTACACTATCTTCATTTCGTCACTTAAGTTAAATCCAGAAATATGGTAACCATATTTATAGAACGCTGTGATTAATTGAGCTGTGAGGGTTCTGTCAGTTCCAAAGGACCAAAACTAAGGACAAGATGGTGAAATACACTCTGATATCAATAAATTCCAAATGAAAATCTAGGGCATTCAGCTAACCCTCAAACAAATCATAAATCAATACTAACACTAATATTAGAACTATATAGATCATAAAAATTTGCAAGACAAAATCAACTACGCAATACTCCCTCAGTTCCTAAATATAAGATCATTTTCTCTAATTTGACTAGATTAAGTAAGTTGGTCAATTTTGTTACTTACAATGATATTACCAATTTATCCCAACAACTATACACATTTATCCTCACTCACTCTCTCTCTCTCTCTCTTACTTGTTATTATAGATAAGCATTATTAGTGTTATTTTGGGAAAAAGTTGGGAAAAGTTAGAAAGTGATGAACAAATTGAATTTCAAAAGTGATCTTATATTTAGGAACCGAGGGAGTATTAAATAGTGCAATTGCCAAAAAAATAGAGAAATGCAATAACACAAAAGAAAAACTTACTTTGGAGCTTCTTGTCCATATACCTGCCCAAAAAAAAAAGAAAGAATGAGAAATATGAATAAGATAGATATGTGATAATGAAATCAAAGCATGAATTGGCGAAAAGCAGAACAGAACTTACTTCTTCAAATCCGGTGGCTGCCCTGACCTACTCATGGTGATGTTACGTGTCCAATGTACTGCGTAAGTCTAACGAAAAGTGAATCATCATAGATATGAATAGCAATTAAAATCAGAAAATTCAACTTCATAAACCCTAGAATTAGAATGTAGATTCAGTAAACTCAAAGCAATGAAACTAATTCGTAATGAGTGATAATGAAAGCAGCGAAGCATACAAATCATCAGCAATTTCGAAACAAGTAAAATAAAAAAAAAATTGCAACTATATCAAACACAACACAGTCGTTTAATTGAACGAAGCCTTACGTTTTGGGTGTGAGGAAGTGAAAGAAGCTTCAAGTTCTTCGCTTCCAGTGACGACTGACGAGTGAGAATGAGGAATGAGGGTTTTGAATTGGGCCTTCGATTTGGGCTCTATGTGTTTTTGGCAAAAAGAAATGCTTAACAGGCCGGCCTGTTATCTTAAAATTTAAAACGGCTTTTTTTGGGGCCTGAGGCTGACTAGGCCTGGAATTATGCAGGTGGGACCAGGCCTTAACAGACTAAAGTATATTTTTGGTCACTTATGTTATGGACATATTTAAAAATATAAATTTGATCCTAAATACTACATTGGGTCCTAAATATAAGACCTAATTTACTTTTTTAAGAGAGATTAAGGTTGCAAAATAGGTTATTAAATCATGACATATTTGATATCTTTTTAGATTATCTATTAGCTTATAGGTAGTGTGAGAGTAAAAATTAGGTAAATCAATTTATAATTAACTTATTTTGCTTTTTTTAAGGATTTTTCAAAAAAATCAACTAGGTTCTATATTTAGGACAGGAGGAAGTATAAGACTTATTTCTAATTTTTATTAAAATTTTCATTAATTATCCTTATAAGTGTTCCTCAATATAGTAGACAAATAAGAGATGGAGGTTGGGTGAAGGTAGATGGTTAGGTTATATGGATAATATTATGTTGTTTTAACTAACTTAACTAACATCTTTAATCTAATCAAATTAGGTAAATAAGTTTTATATTTAGGACCGAAGGGAGTAAAAAATAGATATCAGAAAAAGGGTTAAATATCACGCAAATAAACTATTTTAAAAATACCAATTTAGCCAACAAAAAAATAAAAGTCTCATTCTTGTCAATGAACCAAAATTGAATAATTTTGACCAATTACGGGGTCATCCATCAATTGCAGCGTCCTTAATTAATGAAAAAAATTCCTATATAACCATATGCTCAGAAATTTCACAGAAGCTTCTAATATTTGGTCCTAATTTATATTAAATTGTCAAATTTGCAGGTGTGTGGTAGTTTTAAGTTATCTAAAGTTTTATATAATATTCCCTCCGGTCCTAAATATAAGACCTAATTGACTTTTTTAGAAAATCCTATAAAAAAGCAAAATAAGTTAATTATAAATTGATTTACCTAATTTTTTCCCTTAGATTAGTTTATTTTACCTATAAACTAATGTCTAAAAATATATCAAATATGTCATGATTTAATAGCCGATTTCGCAACCTTAACATCTCCAAAAAAAGTCAATTAGGTCTTATATTTTGGACCAGAGGTAGTGTAAGACCTAAAATCTGGACAATTATTGAACTTCGATAGATACAATAGTCTAAGATTCCATTTATAACAATCTTTTAATATTTTGACATTGACTTTGTTTTATCTGTTGACCTATATGCATTAAATATTTAATCGTTATTAAAGTATAGCGCACTTCATCATCAATATGAAGAAATTGATAAAATTAAACCAATTACTTAATTATATCATATATATTAGTATATTACAAAATCTTTTGAAAATAACTATGTATATAAAAGGGCGAAAGTGCAAAAATGATACTAAACTTTTCTCAAAATTGTTTTTATAATACTAAAGTTTCGCGATGTGCAAAAAATAATACCAATTTGAGGTCTAAGTGCAAATATAATATTTTCACTTCAAGGAAATAAAATTTAGATATGAAAATACTCCTGTGCCTCTCATTAAATTTTATTTAATGAGATTTAATGAGGTAGGAATGGGGGCATAAGTGTCTTTTCATATCTAAATTTTATTTCTCTCATGTGAAAAATACTATATTTACACCTGAACCCTAAGTTGAGTATTCTTTTTGTCCCTCACAAAACTTAAATATTAGAGACACAATTTAGAGTTAAATTTAGTACTCCCTCCGGTCCTAAATATAGGACCTAGATAGAAACTTCATTTTAGTCCTAAATATAAGACCTAGATACATTTTTGGTTACCTTTTTCCTAAATTACCCTTCTTCTCCTTAACAACTCCTTTGATAGGGGAAAAAATGTTACTAAGTAACTAAACTAATTAAGGAGGGGTATTATTGGAAAGACATTTAAAATTAAGTCTTCCTTAATCTCCCCAAAAAAGTTATATAGGTCTTATATTTAGGACCGGAGGGAGTATTATTTTTGCACATTCGCCCTATATAAAACTATATCTGAGTTTCTAATAAGTAAATTAAACTTGGACTTGGCTTTAGAAATATAACCATAATGTAAATAGTAAAATAATGTCTGGATTTAATTCTAATACTTTTTTACCTTCATCCGTGACCTTTTATTTAATGGAAACTTAAGAGGAAAGAAAAGAGAGAATCTCTAAACAAAATGAAAGGAACAAAATATGTAACAAACTTAACTTTTTTATACGTGAATAATATTACATTTAACATATATAATATCGTCTCTCACTCTCTTGTGTTTATGTGTGTCACTGTGTCTTCCATGATGGAAGTTACATGAAAATTAGAAAGAATTCCAAATAGACTTCCAATTTAGTAATGGGTTCGCTGATAACGATAAGGGAGAATTTCAATGTAGCACCAATTATATCAATTAATTAAAAAGAAGGATCAAAACAATCTGAAACATCAATTGAGGACTAAGGGGCAAACTGAAATTAAATGAGGAAACCAAAAGACTAAAATATCCATATGCATTTTAAAACATCAACTGAGATTTGTTCTCCAAAAAATTGAACGATCTCCCAATCTCCCTCCTGTTTCTGCAATCTCCTTTATCCTCCTCATTGAAGCTTGAAGCAGAATATAATCTCCCTCGTCTTCAACGCACAGAAAATCCATTCGGATTAGATTTCTCCCTATTCATACCCTTTGCTCTCTCAGCTATTTCATGGTGAGAGTATGTTCAAATGGATGTTGTTCTCAATTCTGTCATCACTCTAGCTTTGTTCTCTGCCATAAATTCGTCCATATCTCTAATGTTGTGTTTCTGCAACTTATTTATTTTGAAGCTTGGTGGGTAGCTATAAATATGGGAGTGTCCAAAGAGTTCTTTCAAAGAAGTTCTTCAACGTTACTCTATTTCTTCGTCCTCTATGTGATGTGTTCAAGTACAGTCCTTCTTTCGTGTCATTCTTTTGTTGCTATTGTGAGTTAAGTTCTTCCTATTACTTATTTAATTTCCTTTTGTATGTAATATACTTGAATCTTTTCTCCCCCATTATAGATGTTGTTCCTCAATTTTCAAATTGAGCGCTTCTTTGCAATGAAGAATATTGAGGGTAATAAGTTTGTTGAGAGATTGATTGCTTTGAAATTAAGAATTTGATGTTTGGATGTATTCTGTACAAATCTGAAATTTTGTTGTTAAGTTAATCTCGATTGCCCATAAGGTGTTTGATAAAATTTCCGAAAGAATGATACTCATATTGGATTTGTTTGTTATAGTATTTTGACAGCAAATAATAATTTGGATTAAATTAAGGGTTAAATATCATTCTGGCCAATGAACTATTTCTAAAGGGTCAAATTGGCCAAAGAACAATAAAAGGGCTCATTTTGGCCAAAGAACAAAAAGAATGACTTATTTTGGCTAAAGGGCTAAAAGGAAAAGACTAAAATACCCACCCAAATACCCAACCTCTCTCCCTCCTCCCCTCAACTCTGCCTCTCTCACCCGCCGCCGCCCCAGCCCACCGTTTTCCACCCCCGCCGCCCCCAACAACCCAGCAGGCGGATTTCTCCCTCCTTCACATAGCCACCATTTGATCCTCAATCAATCACAGATTTCTCTCTTCCCTTCGCGTTCATTACCCAAGTGAGAAAAGGGTCTGAAATGCACATCATTTGCTGGGGTTTCTTTTTCTTGCAAAGGTGATTTCTTTTAATTTAATCTAATCCAAGGTAAACATTTTTAAGATCAGCCAATCTGTCATTGCTGCAAAAATCGAATCTTTTACTTCATAATGTGTTTTCTTTGATGCGATGGGTATGGTGATTTTTACAACAATTGCAGGACTCTTGAATTTGCATAATTACTTGATTTAATCATGTTGCAACTTGAAACAACATGTTTATTTGTGAGCGTGTATCCTGCTGGGTTGTTGGGGCGGCGGAGATGGAAAACGGAGGGGAGGAGCGGCGGCGGGTGAGAGAGGCAGAGTTGAGGGGAGGAGGAAGAAAGGGATTGGGTATTTGGGTGGGGTATTTTAGTCTTTTCCTTTAGTCATTTGGCCAAAATGAGTCATGTTTTTTTGTTCTTTGGCCAAAATGAGCCATTTTATTGTTCTTTGGCCAATTTGACCCTTTAGAAATAGTTAATTGGCCAGAATGATATTTAACCCTTAAATTAATTGTGAGTTAAATCTTGTTTAATAAAGAAAACCCAAGTTTTGTAAGAAAATGATGTTGGAATGTTGGTTGTTTTGCTTTGTTTTCCTAAAATAAAAGTTAGATGTTTTGTGTTAGTTTTCAGATTGGACAACAAAAAGACATAAGAGTTTGGATTTGAACTAATCTCTTGAACATGAGATGCCCACCACACCACAAAGATGAAGGAGTTGGACGAGTTTATCGATGTTGAAATAGATCTCAACAGAACGGTTGAAAAATTAGGCCTTGGGAAGTTCTCAATTTAAGAGGCACTAGTTGCTCGTGAATCGTGATAAGAATGTAACAAAAAAATTTATTACAAGAGTTGGAACAAATGAAGTATGACAGGAAGACTTATTTCAAAATGTATTCAATTGATGTTTTGGTTTTTGGTTTTATAATTAAAAGCAATGGTATTCAAATGACATTTCTGTATAAACTGTGGTTATTATGTCAATATATCACCTATTACAGTGAATTCTTTATTAGAACAACACTTTGTGTTTAAAAAACCTTGTAATTCATTATGTGATAAATTCAATGGGCAAACATGTCTCAAACCATAAACAAGGAAAATGGTTATTTGAAAAGTGAGCAACCACAAATGAACAAACAAAGTGGTCATTTGAATAGTTGGCAATTATATTGAAACATCAAGTCTTGAACAAGTGAAATTGCATTTTGAACAAGGAAACCCACGTTTCAACAAGTAAAAATCCGTTTTGAACAAGTATGAATTTAATGTCAATGACGTTGTTGCACCAGGCCTTGAACAAGTAAAATGACATTTTTAACAAAGAAACCCCACGTTTTAACAACTAAAAGTCTGTTTTGAACAAGCATAAATTTAATGTCAGTGAAATTGTTGCACCAGACCTTGAACAAGTGAAGTGACATTTTGAACAATGGAACCCAACGTTTTAACAACTAAAAGTCCATTTTGAGCAAGCAAGAATTTAATGGCAATGACATTTTTGCATCAAACCTTCAACAAGTGAAAAATGTTTTTCAACAAGTGAAACCCAATTTTGAACAGATGAAATGACTGTTTAAACAAGTACTGGTTAATGTCCCTAAAAACTTGCATCAGACCTTCAACAAGTGAAAAATGGTTTTCAACAAGTGAAACCAAGTTTTGAATAGGTGAAATGACTGTTTAAACTAGTACTGATTAATGTCCCTAAAAAGCATGCATCAAACTTTCAACAACTGAAATGTAGTTTTCAACAAGTGGACCCGGTTACTTGTTCAAACATGTGTTTATGTTGTTCAAACGTAGGCACCCCTTGCTCAAAATGCCCTTTCACTTGTTGAGGGTCTGATGATGCAATGTATATTTACACATGTACACATGACCATTGGTATTGTTGTAGTTAATCAGCTGTGCAACTCCAACGTCATCCACAAGATCCAACAATATGACCTCTCCATAGCTGTCTTTAAACTTCATTTTAAACCCTTCATTTTCATGTCATAGCTCCTATGCTACTAATCTCTTTATCTCTCTTCATACATCGTTTCTTTTGCAATTAATCTTCCACTAATAATTCTGTTGATATATTTAGTCTTATCATCAATAATATAACCGCGCATTTGCCCCGACATGAAATATGCAAAAAAATATGTAGACCTGCTTACCATCTATCAATTGCTCTGTAATGAGAAACAAAATGAGTTAAATTAATTTTCAAAACCAAATATTGTGCAGACCACAAACAAGACAAAAGTGTGTATCAACAAGAAAAATTTCATATGAACAAGAAAAACACAACTTTCAACAAAAAACAATGAATTTACATAACTAAACACATAACTCACCACGAATATCAGAAATGCACATATCAAAACAAAATAGCTTAAATGAACAAGTCTTAATTGCATTTGAATAGTTACAAAATGAATTTATAACCACACATATGTTAGACCTCGAACATGTCAATTGCCCTATCAACAACGAAAATTTTCAAATGAACAACAAAAAATCTCCTTTCAACAACACTCAATAATTCATCCTAAAAAGCACACTCACATATCCATAAAAGCATGTGCGTGTGCGCTCACTCTCATAAGTCCAGGAAACAATATAAATCAGAATTGATAGAATAAGCAAGGGAGAAGATGAAAAGATATATGTTTTGTAGAAAATATTTGTATAGAGGCTGTGCACAATTAAATAATTACCATGGAAAACTTCTTGCAATTCCAAGTCTTGTGTAAATTATTTTGCTTTCAAGCTGATGAACCATATGACCATCAAAAGTGTCACCAACAGACAAAGAAGAAGAAATTAGAAATGGGTGTCTGAAAAAGAAGAATGGAAGAAGTTATTTGTGTGTTTGGTTATCAAGGATTCATTCTTCTTTCTTCATGGGTCTCCTCACTTGTGAAGAAGAAGAAGAAGAAGAAGAAGAAGAAGAAGAAGAGAAGAAGAAGAAGAAGAAATGAGAAATGAGTTGGATAAAAAAGAAGAAGATTAGAAGAAGCTTGTGTTTGTTTGTTATGATGATCTAATGTTTTTCCATTTAATTATATTTCAGGACCAAACTTAAGGGCTTTTTAGTCTTTTCCAACCTATATTTTATTCAACCTAAGGACTTAGGTTCTTTATAGAATTTTCAGAATGTTTTGGTCCTTCACAGAAATTAATTCTCAAGTTTGGTCCTTAAATGAAATTCTCTCTAACGATAACTGTGTCCTCCGCGTTCTTTTCAGGAGGGAGGATATTTGATTTTTTTAAAAAAAATAATTATTTTAATTTATGTCGTCCTTGTCGATCTTCTCTTGTTTCAAATAAGTTAAAGAATCTGGTAAAAAAAATAAATTAAAGCAAAAACATGAATGTTGTTTGACGGATATGATTGGAATTCCGTGTCACCTGAACACACGAACTCCTCCAACCAAGTTCATAATCTAAAACATGCTACCCAAAGAACGTACAAACATGATAATATTATCGGAGCTAATAAGAATGGAAAGATTCTCAAAGCTCACACACTATCTATGTTATAAACACCTACAGGGGGTTGACTCACTCAAAGAAAGCCGAGGAAAGGGAAGCTGCAGAGAGACTTCTCATGGCCAAGGCTTTCTATGGTGAGGAAAAAATTGGGGGGAACTCCTTTAATTTTATATACAATTCAGAGTGAACGCCAAAGAGGAAAAATACTACCATCACTAATGCCTCTTATTAATAGTGTTAATTAGTTATCGATGTCATCAATCAACCATTATGATAGATTCTCTCATTTTGTTGAATGCAAATGATTTGAATTTAATTAGCAATTATCACCGCTTGATTGCTGATTTGTCAACTCCATATTCTTCCAATCATTTCCCATTCGTTGGATCCTCTCCTTGACTATATCTGACCTATCAAGGCCGGACCAAAACATATTTTCCAACAATATAAAGGAAATCTAATAAACATCGATCTATATAACAAAATTATTATACAGTTAAATGAAAATACTTAATTAAGTGTCTATTTTATAAACAAAATGCTAATGCCTTTGGTAGGCTATGCCTACCTGGGCATTAAGTTTCTAGTCTATTTTAAAAATAATAGTTATTTTCTGATTTCGGTATTTTACTAAACGATACACATAGATAATCAATTTTGATGTACATGAGACATAATGAGCTATGTATTGATACTCTTGATTTACATTTACAACACATACAAATTTAAATAGTAAATTTTTACAAATTAACTCAATCAGATTTATGATCATGTGAGAAGAAAAAAAGGCAAAAGAAAAACTAGAAAAATTCGTTCCTGCTTAATTAGGCATTCAGTTTCAATTTCCCAAAATTGAAATTCTCATAAGCTGGATTCCTTTCCATTCCAAAACCATTTCATTGTCATTATTGCCTTCAATCTTTACCTCATAAGACCCTTCCATTACTCCAAGCATTTCTCCAACTTCCATTAATGTTTCCTCCCTCAAACTTCTACCCACTAACTCAGTTTCTAATTGAGGAATCTGATATTGTCTCATGTCCTCCCACTTTTGTGACCAATCCTCACAAGATATATATGGTGCCACAAATAGATTCTCCATTGCTGTTCTTGCCTCTAAAAATTGGAACGGAAAATTTGATTCCATTGATTCTAACAAAGCGTGATAATGTACCAAATGGCCATTAAAAAATGACATGAAGTTAGTGCTATTTATCAATTTCTCACATGCTTCTCCATCACCAAAAGTTATAAGTCCCCTGTTCTTGGAAGGTGAGGTTTTGATGAAATCCTTTGCTATTTGCATAAATTCCAAGAGATTGCTTCTTCTTTTCACTCTCCCCATATGTGGGAGACCCACCATGCAATTAAAGACCACAAAATTTCCATTTCCACCTTTTTTGTACAATTTTTTAATCTCTTCCTTCAAATCCTCTATATCATGTTCCTCTACCCTCAACTTCAAACCACATGATTTGGCATGTTCATGCAGATTCCTTTTAATTTCTTCAGACTTCCATTGGGTTGAAACAAAATTGGTACCAAAACTATCATCTTTCTCCCATTTGATTAGGATTAGTTTCAATGTTTTTTGTTGATGAGCAATTGCATCCATAAGTGGAGGCCATTGCACACCTTCTCCCATATCAAAGTCTATTATATGTATCACTTCTGAATCCTCTTGAATAGATTCTAGAATTGCTGAATTGGCAACAAAATGAGCAATCCTTCCATGTGGGAGGCCTTGGTATATAGCCTTGAAAAAGTTAGGGAAGCTCTTGAAAGCCTCTTTTTTTATGAAATTCTCTTGCTCTATAAGATCATGATTTTGAGATAAATTATATGCTAGACGTTCAAGTGGATCACCAAGAGGGCTTACTTTTTGGCTAATGCATCTCAGGATCACTTGTGAAAGTGTGTTATGTCCTTGTTCTAAGGCTTCTCCAATGGCTTCTAAAAGATGAGGAAGACTGAATTGGTTCTCCATCTCTATGTCTTGTTTTGGTATGTTCAATGCTTGCTGGAGAAAGCTACTTTGACTTTCTTGTGGATTTCCATAATGGATGATACCCAGATTTTGAGAATTCAAAATGGGATCGAAAAATGCATCAAGATCCATTGAGAAATCATCAATTAATGATGGGAGTTCAAGATTGTCAACATTATAAATTGGGCAATAGACATGATGATCATCAGTGTTAGAGATTGTAGAAGAAAAAGGAACTATGGTGGTAAATTCATCAAAAGAAATATTCTCAAAAGACTCAACTTGATGATCAAAAGTTGAGCTTGTAGCTTCTGAGAAAAACCACGAGGGATTGAGTATTTCAGGCTCCATCTTCTTTCTATTATAGTTTCTCTCTTTATGTATACTTATTAAAGAGAAAGAAAGAGAGACAATTTATGAGTTGATATGGTGAGTAGTGCTGGCCTCTCTGATTACTTATAGGCCAAGTGATGGACTATGTTAAAACAAATTAGTATTCCAACATGGCAGCTACCTAAAGAAGAAGAAAGTGCGTTATTATACAAAAATGTGTTTCATAAGTAGAATAATGTAATGCAAATTGAACTTGTTTTTCATCTTAAATGTAGTACATTTTATATCATTCCCAATCTAGTCCTAAATATAAGCATATACCACATATCTATCTAATTTATGGAGATTAATGGAATTAAATAATTAACTTCATCTCTTGATCAATAGAAGACATATTTGAGAAGTTATTTGGATTGTTTTAAAAAAATGTTATATTAACCAACTTAACTAATATCATCAATCTAATTAATTTAGATAAATATTTAATTTTTTTTACAATCAAATGGGCACTTCATAATATTATGAATAAATGATATAATATCTTTAAATACTCACACGACATTAAATTATAAAAGATAAAATTCCTTAAAATATATAAAAAATATAAGAAATAAAAAAATTATATTATATTTATGACCAAAATTAAACTAACTTATAAGTTTGGACATTTGGTGCTATATCGAAGAGTAAAAGGAGTGATATCTATCATGCAATAATCCTGGATAAGAGAGATTGTGCCCAGTAAATAAATTACAAAGCTAGATTAATTTTTAATTAATTGTGTAACACATTCCTAATAATGTAACATGCATACTTTTCTATAACTTATGATATGATTTGCAATGGATTTTTTTTTTTTTTATAATTTGTATATTCCCATCCCATGGTTAGCCAAAAAGATATCCCACGGAAAGCTAAATGTTTATGATTATATTATAAACAATATATTTGTATCCCTTTTTGATCGCTTTCATCGCATTTTTTAACCTCTTCTCTTCTTGCCAAACGTTGCATATAAATAGCGAATGTCATTATAAGAAGTGACATTATATATATATATATATATATATATATATATATATATATATATATATATATATATATATATTAGCAGACAATTCCGAAATTCAAATTTCTTTTTGTTAATTATGATATATAAGATGTGATCGCGTTACAATTTACAATAACTAGTACATGTGTCCATCTGCGTATACGCTATCCATTAATTATCACTTACCATATCCATAAATTGAATATTACGATTTGGTCGACCAATAAAACATTTTTGCATAATATCTGTTTCTTTCTTAATTCTTTAGTTTCATAATATACATACATACATACATACATACATACATACATAAATACATACATACATACATACATACATACATACATACATACATACATACATACATACATACATACATACATACATACATACATACATACATACATACATACATACATACATACATACGACCGAACGTTGAAGCATCTTTATACGTATACTTTCAAAACATTAACAACTTAAAAAAAAATACTCATAATTAAAGTATACTTAACTTCAAAAATGCATATAATTATATGTGCCTTTATTAATTAAACTTTATTCTGTGGAAGCTATATAAAGATTCTTGGTCTTGTCTCGCTAACAGCCAACTGAAAGTATTACTCAGTAACTTGATACGTAAAATTGATTATATATACTATGACATAAAGTTCCTAAATATAATAATTGATTATATATTATGACATAAGGTTCTTAAATATAATATCTATTTAAGCTAAGCATAGATCAGATGCGCTAATTTTTAAATATAAGACATCTTTTAACTTTTCTTTGGTCATATATCCACTTTTCTTTAGTGATACTCCCTAATAAAAATCAAGCAAATGTGGGAGGCTAAAAATAAAGGTAGGTGGATAGGTTGTTTTCGTAACATCAAGTAAGTTTGAAAAACTTAGCCAACAATAATGCTAATCATAAATATGTCTTAGAAGTTATTGTTTGCATGGAATGGAATAAAGAGCATAAAATACTCTGTTTCTTAATAATTCTATGGTGCAAAAAATATAGAAATTCTCTTTCATACCACGTCCCAAGCACCAATAGTGGGCATCCAAAAATTGTTATCTCATTGATGATTCGATGATATGATAGTTTATGATTGAATATTTGAATTATACACACACATATATAATTTGAAAAAAAAGTAGTATCGGATATAGTTCCGTTGATGCACATTGAGAAAAGTTAATTTATTGATATAATTAATAATCACATGTGTAGTTTGATGGTCAAATAATTCGTGTAGAAAATTAATTAAATGATATCGCTAACTTAAGTATATGACTTCAGTTCAAAAAAACTTAATTACTCGAAATTAAATTAGATCGCATTTAAATAACATAAAGCACCTATACAATTGTGTTACCTAGATTTTGTATAATCTAAATAACTTTAATAAAATAAAAGTACTATGATTGTAATAACAATTATCTAGCGTGATATATGAATAAAACAGAGGTTGTTAATTTCGAGGTATAAACCTGGCTAATATTACTAAGCTCATAAGCTGGATTCGATGATATGAACAGTAATAAAAATTAAACGTAATAAATATGAATTACGAACTGGAAGTAATAAAGATAAAGCAGAGATATTATAAAATATGATAAGTAATCAAGAACAACTGAGATACTATGAAATATGAACTTGGAATAGAAAAGCATAAACAAATAATAATGGATAGAACCTGGCGAGCTTTATTGAATAGGATAATCAGAGTACAAGTTGAATAGCCGAATACAAGGAATCTCTCAATACAAGAAAGTAAAAAGTGATTCTATTCCTGCTCTCAGATATTCCGTACCTTAAACCCTAGTTTGGCCTATCTTATATAGCCTAAGCAGCTCCACTTATTTCTCCCTGACGTTATGTCAGGTGTCCACCTCGAATAGCCGTTGAGCTGCCAGGTCTCTAGCATGGCCGAGTCTTCAGCCCGAGATCTCCGCCTATGATCTCGGGCAGTTGCACTGACTGGGCGCACTTCTAACAGTCCAACCTTCCACCTTGCCAATTAGCCGTTTATGTGCCTCTTCATCTTCTCCCAATTCATTAGCAGGGCCGGGTCGTCAGCCCGAGACCTTCGCCTGGAATTTTGGACAGTTATGTTGACTTGACTTAGCTTCACCAGATCAGGTTTCCACCTCCCGAAATTTGTGCTCCACTAACACCCATTTCGAAATTCAAGCTTCTGTATGTTACGGTTAGTCGTCACGGCGTCCTTCCGGCATCTCATATCGGGCCGAGCCCATATTAATCTTTAGCGAGCCCAGGGGAACACAACAATAGCCTCGTAATTGACATATGGTTAAACTTTATAGTAGAAAATGCACGAGATGCTGATTACCAATATTATATTGGGTATCTAATTATTATATCAATTTCAATGAAATTTCATAGATTATGCATTTCTTTTTTTTGGCCAACCATAGATTATGCATTTCCTATGTAAATTTATGTAGATTTGCAATAGATTTTGTATAAGTATATTTGCAGTACAAGTTTAAAATAATGAACTTTTTTTTTATCGAAATCAGAAATAATGAACTTGAATATAGGGATGAAGTGGAAAGATGAAAAAGGTAAGAAAAAATAATTTGATTTTCTTTTGTCTTCTGAAAAATGATGGACCCTGAATCCTGATAATAATCCTTTAAATTTGTCAAGTTAGGCATAGTAAAGGCATTTCATAATAAAAAAAAGTCTGATCCCAATCTATTGAAACTAGTAAAAATTATTTCAGTTCGGGCTCCATCTAGGAAATGGGCCAGACCACACGGGCCTAAGATCTTTAAGCCTTTTCCTTTCATTATACGAGAGCTCCTTTTCTTTCTTTCTTCATATTGTTTGGGCCAGAATGAGAGCTCAAGATTTTAACAATTCACAATATTGATGTTGTACCAAAAGACATTCACAAGCCAAAGTAAGGGAATAAAATACACAATAGTAATGATGCAATAAATTCATATTGCAAATATTACAAGAATGTAAATAAAGTCTTTTTTATTTTTTTCAAGATTATAGAAGTCATGTTTGATAGGAAAGTTAAGTTATTAATATTATTTGTAATTTGTAATTATAGGTATACAGTTCATTTTTTACAATCGATAAAGCTAATGCTTTTTACGGAAAAAAAATCGATATCAGTGACCTTTATGAAGTATAATAACACACTTCCTAGCTAGGTTCTTAAACTTTTTAAATAATTTTATTTTGGTTCATGTACTTTGTTTTTATCGTTTTTGTCCAAATACTTTTGAGTACAAACTTTTTTATCCTATTTTTTTCCTTAGCATTTCGTAATTTCGTGCCCATTCGGTGACATTATTTTTGTTCGGACGGTGCTTCCACATGCACATTTTTCTTCCACTTTAAGAATATGTAATTTTTAAGCTTGCATAAGAATGATTTAGAAATAAAATTCTAAAGAATGTCTGAATTCTCTAACGATAAAATACTTTTAAGTGTACCAAACGAGGCATTAAAGTTGTTATATACTATTATTTTGACCGACAAAAGTGTTTTTTCATATAAGTAAAAGATACTTTGAAAAGAGCTCTATAATTAATTACCTTATTTTATATATTAATTTTTTGATTGACCACGAAATTGACAGAAGGCAGATTTCTATCAGTCACAACTTTCCCATTACCACCGGACAATATACACAATGCAACTTAAAGGTTCTTTGTAATTAAATTAAAGGAGTTTTTTAGTGAATTACCTTGCTATCCCACTACCTTGCATTATCTATTTGTTTATTACCACACTCCCTTTATTACGTACTAAAGGCATTGAACAGATGATGGCGATGGATGGACCCCATAAGCAAACTTTCACCGTTTTTAAAAGATGGTGTAAATGTTTGTTACAACATGTTAGATATCGGTATTTTTCTAAGCCTTTTTAAAATAACAAAAAACCTATCTTAATTATGATGAGACCCCGGAATTTAACCCATTCAACTTTGTGTCTGCCAAAACTTGAAAAGAAGGCCTCCAATGAAAGAAATTGATCTTTGTTGTTAACCACAACAAAACTTTCATTTACCAATGGAATCTAATTATAACTCCGTCGCAAGTATGGATCACCAACGATATTTCCATCAATAATTTTTTCGATGGATTTTGCAATAACTTGAGGCAGATTTTCGATGGGAATAGACTCCATCTAAAATTCCGTCAGTGGCACATATTTTTCCAACTAAATACCAACAAAAAATTTTGTTAATGATGTTTCTAATGGATTTTCCGTAGACTCTCTGATGGATTTTTTTCCGTAGAAAAATTCTATTTTCTTTAAATTTTACAACATAATGATTGAGATATAGGGTGAAAGTGCTTGAAAAGCATTAATTATTTTAGACATTATCCAAGAAGATATTATAAAAGAGACAAAGTATTTCAGGAAATAGGAGTTCATAAATTAAAACGATGGAGTAAAAAACGGGCAAAATCGCTGATATGATAATCAATCATTTTAATTTGGACAAAATAATAAACAACTATTTCACGGTATATTAATAATAACCAACTATCTTCAACTCAGCCTTAATGGATTAATTTAAGGAGAAGACTTACCTCCAGTACTTGACCTTCATTACCTCCAGTGTACCAATTAAAAGTTGACACATATACAATATGCCACATCAGCCCTACATCTCATCATTCCCAAATAAAATCATTCTCCCTCCTCCCCACTTCATCATCTTCCCCAACCTTCTTCATACCCCTCCACCACCCACCGGCGCCTCCCACCGCCGCCGCCGCCGCCCCCACCGGCGTCGTCTCCTCCACCGGCGCATCCCGCCGCCTCCACCGGAGCATCCGCCTCCGCCGCCTCCCACCGGCGTCGCCCCCTCCACCGGCGCATCTCGCCGCCTCCGCCTCCGCCGGCGTCGTCCCCTCCACTGGCGCATCCCACTGTCGCCGTCTTCGCCGCCGCCGCCTCCTCCACCGTCGCCGTCTCCCCACCGCCGGCGGCGGCGGGAGGCGCCGGTGGAGGTGGCGGCGGCGGTTGTGGCAGACGCCGGTGGAGGTGGGTGGTGGAGGGGTATGAAGAAGGTTGGGGAAGAAGATGAAGTGGGGAGGAGAGAGGGTGATTTTTTTTATTTGGGAATGATGAGATGTAGGATTGATGTGGCTTGTTGTATATGTGTCAACTTTTCATTGGTACACTGGAGGGAATGAAGGTCAAGTACTGGAGATAAGTTTTTCCCTTAATTTAATAAAGCCATGATAAATCAATAATATTGTTTTATGTAAATCAATCAAATGGGGCCTTAATTGATTAATTGATACCATTTTTCGTTAAAAAAACAAACAAACACAGTGTCACAATGACATGGGCAGGAGTGACGTGTGAGAGGGACGCATTGCATGAATCATGTGATTTCATTAACAAAGTGATGGAGCTTTAGACCAATGGTCGTGTGCAACGTGCAGTGTTCATAATCGTATGCTTTATTTTTCATTAATTTGATGTTTTTTTAAAAGAAATGGGAGGGCCATAACCGATCAGTGTGTTTAGTTCTCCTTTTTAAATGGAATGTTTTTAATTTTCTTATATTATAAGCATGTATGCAATCTCCATCTCCACACCAGCTATTTTTTAAGGACAAAAGCGTTGATCTAATAATTAATTATTTTAATTTGAGAAAAAATAATTAAAATCCAACCCTTCTTCCTTCTCCATCCCCTTTCTCTTTCCATGTTAACTATCAGCAAAGTCTTAATTGGGATGAACAAAAAAGTATTTTCACTTTGAAAATAATATCAGTAAGGTTTCACATAACTATAACTTAATATCCAGCACTAGTTTTATAATTTTTGCATCTGGTCACAAAGTTAGATATTATGTATGCACCACAAAAACTTTCCTAGCAAACATGACTTCCTTGATTTCCTTAATTAAGATATAACACAATCAATTAATTATATTTTGGTAACAATGTTTCAACTTTTTCTCCGCCAAAACATGATAAAAAGGAACATGTCGGTACAAAAATGATAAATAATATATACCCTGGTGTTTCCTGCATCTGCCGCACTAACGACATCGTTCTGAGGAACATGCCGGACTAAACCAAATTAAAATGACGAAGAATGATCATATCTAGTTAAACATTGTAAAAGAGAGATTAAATAATTAACAGTGTTAATGAAGTCGAGTGTATATATTTGTAATACCCATATATAGCCTGTTATAAATACTCCATCCGTTCCTAAATATAAGAGCAAGTTGTTTGGCAAAAAAAAAAGAGCAAGTTGACTTTTTTGGGGAATCCTAACAAAACTAAATAAGGTATTTAAAAATTGATTTTCCCAAATTTTATACTAAACTAGTTTATTTGACTTATAAACTTAAATATGATCTAATAATATACAAAATATGTTATGATTAAATTGTTCATTTTGTTTTCTTAGGATTCTCTAAAAAAGTCAATTTGCTCTTATATTTAGGAACAAAGGTAGTATATAAATAAAAGTGTAAAGGTCGATAGATAACTTTTTTAAAATGCCTTTATGTTCAAGTATAAGGAGGAAGAAACATTGAGAAAAAAAAACAGAGGATATATAGAACATGTTGAGAAAAAAGAGTATGTTAGTTAACATCTATATAGAAATATGTACTTAAAATCAAATATTATATGTTAATTTATAAATAAAATAACTTATTTTTGTGGAAAAAATACAAATATAAACAAATTAAAATGGGTTATTTTTCATTGTATCCATAATTTCTCAACAAAAGTCAATTTAATTCTATAATTAGTTCTAAAAGAAGTATGAGCAATATTCAAAGCAGTCGCTCTCATATATATGTTACTGCTCTAACACATTATTTGTAAAGTTGAAGTCTCAAAATTAATCCGAAAAGCATATAACGACATTGGACAAAGCAATAATAATAAAAGGGTATAATAATACAGGAGAGAGAGGTTTGCGCATGTACTATAAAAAAGAGAAAGAGTGAAGAGATAAAATAAAGATAAAGATAATTGGGATCAATAATTAATGGCTGAGTTGAAGAAAAGCTTCAAAGCTTCTTCTCCGATGAGTCCAAGTCATCTCTTCTTACTATTATCATGGCTTACGTTCACAGCAGCAAGAACTTCCATGGCTGCAGACACAAGAAATATAGTAAAAGTAGGAGCCATTCTTGATCTGAACTCAACACTTGGAAAAATGGTTAGCAACACCCTAGACATGGCCCTGGACGACGAAAAATTTACTATTTATGATGAGAATGAGAATATTAAAAACACCAAGATCAACCTTATAGTCCGGCATGTTCTTCAGAACGACGTCGTTGGTGCGGCAGATGCAGGTAACACTGTCATACTAATAAACCCAATCTCCATTATCTTCTCAAAGTCTCTATAAGAAACAATGTTATTTTTTATGGATTTTCCCACTGATCATTAGTCTTGTGTGAGTTTTCATGGACTTGTCATTATTCTAGAGGTTTGTTAATAAATGTTTATGGACAATTGCATTATTATGTAGATTTTTTTATTAGTTTAGAAGTGATCGAACTGAGCCCGGATTAAGGAGTAGGGTTGTGTTAGGCTTCGGCAGCCAACGTAAAATTATGTCGAATCTATTGAGTATGGACACACGTATTGCACAATGGCGCCGTGTGATCCATGTAATCGACCTCACTTAGTTGGGATAAGGCTTTATTGATGATGATAAGAAGTGATCGAAGTGGCGGTGAAATGGTTGAAAAAGGGAAATTTAGGTAGAAGGACTAAGGAAAAAAAATTAATTACTCATAAGGATCTTTTCAAAATTAAACTAATTATTTGAAACGAAAAAATAAATAGTTGGAGAGAAAACTTGGAAGAGGCGGGGAATAGGAGGGAAAGAAAATCATGTGAAAGCAAGTATTTATTTTTTCCTCTCTTATAAAATAGCCAGGTATGATTATTCTTTTTTTTTTTATCAAAACATGATTATTCACACCTTGATTATTCACGACTAATCCGAAGTCGTCGTCGGGATTCCTCAATTGGGGGTGACGACTTCCCAAGAGTTCGAACCCATTACCTGGTAGGTACGCGGTGCCTTACATTCCCCTTTCTTACCAGCTGGTTTATGCCCTTGGGCACTGTTGATCCTCTTTTAAGTTAACCATACCAAAGGATTTTGATAAGGTGTTCAGAATAGAGTACAAGAAAACTAAAGAGAGCACCCACGAGTCTACGAAAATTACTTTGCAACAATTAAAAGTTTCTACTAGAAAGCTGTGAGGAGGCAGTAGGAGAAGATTGCTACATATACATAGAAGAAAGAAGAATATAAAGAGAGTTTATGAGGTTTATCCAAAAAAACAAAACATAGTTTATGAGAGGGAGGGAGAGATAGGGGTGAGAATATAATAGTATAATAGGGTTTACATGAGAGAGATCATGGGGAGTAGAACAGTGTTCACTTGAAAGAGAGAAAAGACGTGAGAAAAGAATTAATTGGGAGAGAAACTATAGGAGGGTAATTTGGTAAATTAAAACTTAAAAATATTTATTTTAATTTTTGGTCATTTTAAATAATTAATTTTTAAAAGGTTCTTTTGATTAATTAATTTTTTCCTTGCTCCTTATCCCTAAATTACCCTAAAAATTTGAGAAGGAACCGAGGTATTTATATTGTTACAGCAATAAATTAAAGTTTCAACTAAGATTAGAATCCTGGGGAATAAATCAGGGAAAATCTTTCAAGAAAATCCCATAATAATTGAGAAGTATGAATTAAAGGACAAATTCTAGTGAAAAAAACATGTCACAGTCATTGAAACTTTCTGTTTATTCAATCCTTTAATTTTCTCGAGGCAATCTATAATATTTTATATACTACTAATACAGTTTTTCTTTCCGGAAAATTGCGTTGTCTCCATTCCTATCTCCATGCTTTCTCGCCAAGTCAACATAAGGTCAACCTATATTTTGTTACTCACTTCTGTAAGGCACACCTTTTAAAAAGAAAGTTTTTTTTTTTAATTCATAAGATAAATGAGTCAATAGGTAAATAAGTACTAGTTATTTTGTTAATTTTAACTATAGATTAATGTATTCGCATGTCTACTCATATATTTCTTTTCTCCAAAACCTCTTTAATATAGGTTAAATTTCATCAAATTAATACATTATTTTAAAATGTGTTAACTATCATTATATTCCTTACTTATATCCATGTGAAATGATTGAAAGTTCTTTATAATAATGTTTGGAGGGAGTGCATGAAACAGTTTCCCTAATAAGTAAGTGCAAACAATACTTAATATAAGAACTAACCTGATTCAAATCTAATCTAAGCAGTTTAAATTCATCTATTTTTTAAAAAAGATGTTTTTTAGTAAAAATATTAATTTTTTGAAAAAATGGGTAGCTAAGATATTATTTTATCTATCAAAATATCATTTTTGAAAAATAAAACGTTTAAAAATCAAATCTGGAATTCAAATAGCTCACCTTACTAAACATTGTGTTCAGTTAAAATTAAAATACTTGGTTTTTGGAGTACAAAATATATATGGGCTAACTTTATGTTGACATGGAGAGAGATTAAGGTGATAGAGTTTGGAGACAACCATTCACATATGCAAGCAGCTGAAGATCTTATAAAACAGGGAGTGCGAGCAATATTGGGGCCACAAAATTCAGAGCAAGCAAGGTATATAGTCAAACTTGGTAAGGAAAAGAAAGTACCTGTTATTTGGTTTCCCATAAATGGTCCATCTCTTTTGCCACCTCCTTCCCCATCTTCCTTCTACTCCGCGAATCAAAGCTTTAATTGCTATGAGTTCCAAGCAATAGCTCAAGTTATCAATTCTTTTGGTTGGCAATCAATTGTCCCCATTTATGAAGAGACTGAATATGGAAGTTACCTTATACCATGTCTCGCCAATGTCTTCAAAGAATTGGGCATACAAATGGCTAATCTAACTGCCATTAATTCCAATTCAACTAATGATGTTATTTACTCAGTTATTCATGAGTTAAACGAAATGCAGACACGTGTGTTTCTTGTTCATTTGAGCATGGATCTCGGAACAAAATTTATTAAGCATGCACAATTACATGATATGATGGAAGAAGGGTATGCTTGGATTCTCACTCAAGGGCTATCTTCTTTGACTGATCCTCGAGATGATGCGGGAAAATCTTTGACAGGATTCATGCAAGGTGCTTTGGGAGTGAGGCCATTTGATAACAAAACAGATTTTCGTAAGTTGGCAGAGGGATATATGAAGGATGAGTTCAATAGTAGCCTGACTATATATGGATGGTGGGCTTATCACACAGTCCAAGCATTGACTATGGCATTAGAGAAGCTAGGCAAGGAAATTAATGGCACAAAACTTGATGAGGAAATTCGAGCTATTAATTTAACAGGAAGATCGGGGCAAAATTTTAGTTTAAGTACAGGACAACTAAATCCATCGGTGTTTGAAGTGTATAATGTGATAGGTCCTAGAGAAAGGATCATTGGATCTTGGTGCCTTGAAAAGGGACTAGTTCAAAATTATACTGAACAGGTTAACAAACCTGGTGAATACCCACTAAAGGACCCATTGTGGCCTGGTGATACATTGGATAAGCCACCAAAGTTGAGAATTGGAGTGCCAAGAACAAATTCATCTCCTGAATTTGTGAATGTGGATATGTATAATAATAGTAAGCCACAGATATATGGCTTTGCTATCACTGTGTTCTTGAAAGCTGTGGATGCTTTGCCCTTTCAACTAAATAATTATGAGTTTGTTCCCTTTCCAAATGAAAGTAGAAGTGATTCCTTGGTCTATGATACACTTCTCTGCAATACTACTCTAATGAAAGACGAGGTAAGGTTTCATTTTTTTCATTCATTTCTAACTTGTTTTACTTTTATCAATTCATCTTTTAGTTTCTAATGGAAAGCCAAATGATATGATGTTGTTGACACGTACTCACGAATGCATGATATATATAATTTTTTATTTTCACACTTCACAAGACAAAAGATACTCATCTAATCTTTTTTGGCCAATAATCATGTTTTTTTTTAAAAAAAACAAATTACCTGCAAATACTACACAAGAATCAAGAAATCTTTAAATTTTATTATAATTATGTGGTTTTTCAATCTTACCCTTATTTAATATCTACGCAATTTTATTTTTAGAAGTATAAATTCCACATAACAATGAAAATAGTTACGATCACATTCATATAAAATGTACTCATGTGACTTATATAGAGACCAACGAAAAAAGAGCATTTCAAACTTAAAAGAATTATAAGAGTGCATATGATAAGAATGTGCTGCTGTGTGTAAAAAATATTGCAGGACCTTGATGCTATAATTGGAGACATCACAATTGTGGGAAGTCGCACAAACTGTGTTGATTTCACGCTGCCGTATTTAGATTCAAGTGTTGCAATGTTGGTGAAGGTAAAAACTTCCAAAAGTAAAGGACTTCTCTTCAAACCTTTTAGTATGAGCCTATGGCTAATTCTTGGTGGGATTTTTGTGGCTGCAACTGTGATCATAATCATATTAGAAAGTTATTACAAACCTAGTAAAATGACAGAAGAATTTCGCATCAATCCCTTCCTTGTTTACAAGATTGGTGAGTTCTCTTATACCCTATGTATACTTGATTATTTATTACTCTATCACATCCTAAATGTAAGACCCAATTTTGATACATAATTATTGCCCAAAGATAAAAAATAGTACATAACTATTTAAAAGGTTACAAATGATTCTCAACTGTTGAGCATTGGATAAAAAAATGATATTTCACTAATATGATAATAAGATTTCACGTGAAAAGTCTAAAATGCCCTTATAAGTAAAACAAAACAAAACATATTCTTCCTCCTACTCCTTCTTCCTCCATCAACAACAAATTCAAGTAACTGCATATATATGGGTTAATCTCATTTCTACAAGAAAAAACCAATGGAAAAACATGAAATAAAAAATGGGGAAATAAATTAAATGAAAAAGAGAAAAAAATTAGCGAGGGAGCAAGAAGAAAATATGTTATGTTATTTTATTTATAAGAGCATTTGACACTTTTCAAGTGTAATCTTATTGTCATATTAGTGAAATATCATTTTTGATCTAATGGCCAACAGTTGAGAATTATTTGTGACTTTTAAATAGTTATGTACTATTTTTTATCTTTAAGCAATAGTTATGTATAAAAATTGGGTCTTCACCCTTTCATAAATTGATTGTATTAAGGATAAGTTATCCATAATTCCTTCCATACATTTATCTCTTACTCCCTCCGTTCCTAAATATATGATCACTTTGGGGAAGTTGATAAGTTCCTAAATATAAGATCACTTTCTATTTTATCTCAATTTTGGTCCAAATTACCCCTATACTTCTTAGCTCCCTTACTTATCTCTCAAATCCCTATTTGTCTTTTAAATTTAAGTGAGGAGTATTTTGGGAAGATCATGTAATCCTAATTCATTGGAAAATCTTCCTTAATCTTCCAAATTAGCCAAAGTGATCTTATATTTAGGAACAAAGATAGTATTATTTAATTTGATTACAACTGATGTAATATGACCATATGTAATTTTGGAGCATATGACAAAAATTATAAGTAGGTCTTATATTTAAGACCAAGATCAACTGTACAAATAAATATATATATGTGTGTGTGTGTAAGGATATGAAGTGGTATTAAGTATCAATTTGTACCTCATACATTCTTAGGGCCCGTTTGTTACATTGGAAAGTGAAAATGCAAAGTGGATAAAGGAAAGTAGAATGGTAATTTACATATATACTGGGACTCACAAGTTTTCTCTCTCCATCTCACACTTTTCATGGGCCCCACAAACTTTACTTTCTCATCATTACCTAATTTATCTCTACTTTCCATCTTTACCCCCTTACCCTCAATTCCCACCTCCAATTCCATTTCCCAATTCCATCCAACCAAACGGACTTAATTATCTATCTCACACTTGATAATATGGCAGATGTTATGACCTGTTTTAAAAGCAGAGCTGCAGGATGGTTGGTGACACTGACATCATTCTTATTCATCTTAGTGCTGCAAGTTTACACGGCAAATTTGACTTCAATGTTAACTCAAGGAAAAATGAAAGAGGCCTTATATAAAAATGAAAGCGAAATCAGAGATGCCAATCTTACCGTAGGACATCGAAGTGGATCATGGGTTAAAGGTCTTCTGATTGACCAAATAGGATTCAACTCTAAACAGTTAATACCTTTGAAAAGTCGTGAGGAGTACTGTGCAGCGTTGCTGAATGATACAGTGCATGCTATTTTTGATGAAACTCCTTATCTCACACTCTTCCTCTCCAGATATAGGTCGTCTCCCTTTATGTTGACAGGACCAATCTACAAAACTGGTGGATTTGCCTTTGTAAGTCTGATCCATATCATTCCTCCTCAAAATAGATCATAACTATGAGTCAAATTAATGAACTTTCGTTTTTCATGAAGTTATTATCGTCGTTAATTGTGTCTTCAGATTCATATAAAACTTGTGACTTTTGAAATTGTTTACTCTGTCTATTTATGTAAATCACTAATTATCGGCTAATCTTAAGTTTTCTTGTGACTAATTAATAAAGAATTATTTGCTCACCTAAATATTGAATTCCAATATATGGTCCTTGCTCTTTTAGTCCTAGATCTTTTAACATTTATATATAATTCATATAAATCATGCTATTTTGATGGGTAACATCAATTTTGACAAAATTTTAGTTTTGGTAATTGAATATCAACATTTTTAGTTTTAATTCTTCAGTTTTTACTCAATCTTTTTTGTTTTTAAACTCTGAACTTCAAAAATATTTATTTTAGTCCTTTAGTTTTGTGCATTTTATAATCAATTAGTCCTTGAATATAAGAAACACTAAGAAAATAAATGACTCATTGTTATAAATGATAAGCTTAAGGATCAAAACCACGTATTTAAATTTTATATACCACGGTTAAAATTAAGTGAAAGTTTAAGGATCAAAAGCCCTGTTTTATAATTTAGTAACCAAAATCATAATCAAGTTTATTGCTGATTACAATGACAAACACAACAATCAACCATCATCAAGTGGTGAATAATTACATGACAATAATGAATGTGTGCATTCATTGTATATATTTCAGGCATTCCCAAGGAAATCTAGCCTCGCATCACATTTCTCAAAAGCAATATTAAAAGTGACTCAAGATGCGGAGTCATATCATGTGTTGATGGCCAAAAGCTCCTTACCAACCTCTGTTGAAGATTTGGAATTTGAAGAGCAAAGTGATTTAAACACGTCGGAGCTGAAAATAGATAACTTCGGAGGCCTTTATCCTGTCCTAATATCTGTGGTGACTATCTTTGTAGTTCTTTCCATTCCATCGGTGATCAAATGGTTGCGTAAGAAGATTCCTTTCAAGTTTTAGAAGGTTTGTTAGCTTATTAGTGGTCGTTGATTAATGAACAGGTTTATGTGTGTATTATATAAAGCTCCTTGCCATCTCTCTATTACCATGTAAAATGAATGATCTGTGCGTTTTTCCATTGCTGTCACTTATCCGTCCGTACTCTTATGTGAAATGAATTGTTAGTCTTTGGGGTTTTTTGGCCAACAGTTTTCGGTTTTTTGGGATGTGAAAAAACGTGTACTTTTATTTTAAGGTATTGGAGAAAATTTAATTATTTTAATTAAATTTTATTGCCCTCAAGTATCTTGGGACATGGTAATAATTAGATGATTTGTAGGGATTTCATGCATGGTAATAAAATTTTAATGGAAATAATCCAAATTTAACAGTAGTATTACATTTTCTCCATATTTAATAGATGGGTATCATTTTCGGCAAAAAAAAATAGATGGGTATCATTGGTGCATCTTGTAAAACTTGGGTATTAAAAACGCTCTCAGGTAAAGTTTAGCATCATAATTATTGTGTCTTTGCCCTTATTTCTATATACCCTTTTTATCTGGTTTTTGTCGCGAGTTGAGAGAGGGAAACCCTAATGGGGTTTTGACATTTGGGTAACTAACCATAATCAAAATAAGCTTGGATTCAAAGGATTATTTAAGTTTTGTTGAAAATCTTATAATGATATACTATAGATGTTGATAAGTCTGCATGTCTAATTTTTTATGAGTTGGGATTTTTATCGATTTTGTCATAATGCTCTGTTAATTTGTTTAATAATTCTGCCTCCCTTGTTCGATAAATTGTTTCTTTCTACGCCTGTCTTAGTTAATTTCTGTAATGATAGTGATAAACTCCATAATCTGGAAGTTTGTTTCTTTCTTCTTACTTGTTTAGTTATTCTAACTGCTAATGATAAGTTTAGAATAGAGGTTAATTTCTGGTATAAAGAATATGGTTTAATTTAATCGGTAGAATGTACATTTTAATGCATGAATCTGTAGACTTTGAGAATAAAGCTGGATTTCCTGAGCTACAGAAAATTTAAAATAATTAAATTTAGGTGAAAAGTATTGCTATCGTTAAAGTTTAGGAATTTAACCAAAGCCTGTTTCAAAGTTCATTAAATATCTGTGTGTGTGTGTGTGTGAAATAATGAGATTATGTAGGTGTA
The DNA here is from genome assembly GCA_029929735.1 of Mimosa pudica. Lineage (NCBI taxonomy): Eukaryota > Viridiplantae > Streptophyta > Magnoliopsida > Fabales > Fabaceae > Mimosa > Mimosa pudica. The sequence continues at coordinate 2,342,479 of JAKELP010000045.1, forward strand.
TTACCTCTTACAGTATAGATGCAAATGTTATTAAATACAATGATACAATGTTGAACTCGATGCTAGATGTTTATGCTTGATTATTTAAATATGAATATTACTTAAAGTGATATATATATGCTTGATTTTGATTGATGTAATTCACAATATGATATGATTGAAAATTTGAAACATACGTTGGGAAAGGGGATGAGGAGAAATAAATAATTACTATAGTAACATGAGAGAAGCTACACACACACTCATCAATGGAGTACTTTAGTCGTAGAAGGGTCGCACCCCTTTGACAACCTAGAATTTATTTATTTTATATGAATCTATTACTGTATTATAAATCCTGTAGGTACAGCCACCTATTAACAGTGAATATATTACTATAGGTTGGTAGTGTATATATAGAGAATAATCTTCTTCATTAGTGAACATATCACTAATTTTGGGGAGATAGACTTTATATATGTGACAAGAGCTATTATTAGTTGAGCATGTTTAAATGGATGAAATAAATATTGTTTAAATCTCACTTTTTAATTGTTGTTTTTACAGAGGAGCATCGAAGAGGTAAATCTTTTAGGTAGAATATAGTTGAATATGGCAAGTGTGTCTGTTAGGCCCTATGTATGCTAGAATTTTATAGATTTTATACCTTAATTTTTAGTTTTATTGTTAATATTAACAAATGAATAGCTTGTGTTGAACGTAGGTAAAAAGCTATCGTTTTCGTCTGAGGTGATAACCTTATAATATTTAGTTATATTTGTAATAGTTAGGTTTATTTAGATAAATATGATAAGTTTGAATTTACTTTAATTGTTAGAAATATAGTTAAGTCAAATTAAGTATTGGCTAGTAATAATATAGCTATTTCATGAATTTTTGAACCCCTTGAATTTCCAAATAGTAATTTATAATTTTATTATTTGTTTTAGAAACCCAATTTACGAAGGATAAAGATTTCAAATGGTTTTCAAAGAATAAATTATTTATATATTCTTTCAAAGCTAAAAAAAATTATTTTATTTGTACTTTTAAGCTTCTAATATTATAAAAGCGGTTATAAAATTAATTAAATTGCTATTGTACAACCATAAAAAGCTAGATATTAAAGATGAGTTCAATAAACTTAAGGATACATATGGAAAACATAGAATATTTAAAGGCAGATCCCGATATTTGCCAATCCTTCAAAGGAAAAAGCACATAGCTCATCCAACAGAAACAATAACGACACATCATGTAGATTTGGAATTGAAATAGTTAAGAATCAACTTTTTTATGAGAAAATTAAAGAATTTTCGTCCATCTTGAAAGCAAAACCACACTTGCCCAAAATCACTGAGGGTCCGTTTGGAAGTAGGAAAGTAAAGTGATGAATCTGAAAGTGATGAAAGTGTTTCACTTTACCAAGAAAGAAAATGCAGGGTGCCTGTTTGGTTGGCACATGGATGAATTTGAAAGTAAGTTTTTTAAGGCACATGATTTTTTTCTTTAATGAATGTGGACCTTAAATGATAGTGTTGTCTCCCCCTTTTGTAACATTCCTAAAAAGCCCCTTATTGAAAAAAGAACCCCAACTGTGACGCATCTCTTAATGAAAAAAGAACCCCAACGGCAAAGGAGGCGGCGTGCTGAGGAACAAGGCGGCCAACTGGAGAATGGATGATGGAAACTTGGGGATAGAGTTGTGGGAGACGAAGTTGGGGAGGTTTACAAGTTTGGGGTTCGACCTTTTCGTTGGTATTTACACATCCACACACATGTTGAAAAACTTAAATTGATTTTCGACTTTGCCAGCAATCATCGATTTTGGCATCCTGAAATCGATTTTGCCATTGTAAAATCTATTTGAAATCGATATTGCTATTGTGAAATCGGTTTTATCCATCATCAGTGTACTCAAGTTGGACCTTTTCAACTGACATTATCCCCAAACTTTTCACAACATTGCAGTTAAACAAAGGCACCTGGACAACAACTTCAAACAACACACATGAAGATTTTAACTATGTAACTATAGTTTGGAAAGCAATCATTGCTAACTCATCGATTTTAAAATGAAAATCCATTCATTTGAACAAAAACAACGCATCACACACACTAAACACTTACTGAACACAAAAACAAGGTCATGAAGGAGGAATGCAATAATGGTTGTGCTTCACCATCAATGCCCAGACAAAAGTAAAATGACACCACCAATATGAAATCACATTAGACACCCTTACTTTCTTCTCCTTAATTGGCAAAATGTGTAGCTATCTAATATGAGCTCAATACCACCCACTCGTCAGAGACAACCCACACCTCCCCACTCGTTTTTTTGGTTGCTCATGTCTTGCGTGAAGCTCCCATCTCAATTTGTGATGTATTTGTTAAGAGTAAATGAAGGGTAATGTGGTATTTAGCACCTGGGCCCACACTCAATTTTGGTGGGAAGCCAAATTTGCATTTCAGACTTCAATTTTGGAGGGAAAGTGAAATTGACACTTTCAGCACACCAAACACCCTAAGAATCTGAAATAATTTCACTTTCTAATTCTTAGCTGTACTTTCTTGCTTCCAAACGGGCCCTAGCAAAATTTAGATACTATCCTCTTAAAGAGAACAATTTCGTAGAAGTATAACTAAGAAAAATCACTTTTTTAGGCCGACATCTGAACAGACCGTCACAAAGTCCCAAAACACAAGCCACCAACTGCGAACCCTACTCCAATCCGCTTCTGTAGTTATAATTTTCCCTTGTACTCCCTCTGGTCCTAAATATAGGACTTAGATAACTTTTTTGGGGAGATTAAGGAAGACTTAATTGTAGATGTCTTTCCAATAATACCCCTCCTTAATTAGTTTAATTCCTTAAGGTGTTGGTGAGAGGAAGGTTGTGATTAAAGAGTTGTTAAGAAGAAGAAGGGTAATTTAGGAAAAAGGTGACCAAAATGTATCTAGGTCTTATATTTAGGACCAAAATGAAGTCTCTATCTAGGTCCTATATTTAGGACCGGAGTGAGTATTATTTATAAACAAAAATATCCTCCAAATGAATTAAACCGTTTTAGAAATATTGTGATATATTTTTAAATTTTTCCTCTCGTATGTTAGGATAGACAATTTTTCAAGTGCACAACATCAAATACTCCGGGCTTATTTAAATCATTGATTGTAAAATCCTCATAGGTGAGAATGAGATGACTATTTAAGATTTAAAATATACTCCATATATAAACTTCTTTAATTAAAATTCTACGTGTCTCTTGCCATTCAACAAAAAACTCCCATATACCGATTATGAGGTGGATTGGTATGGTGGTTCACCTCTACCTCTAACTTGCACTACTTAATAATTTAGTTCAGAACTTAAAGAAATAATTTAATAGCAAAATTTCGCCTTGTTAAGGAAAGAATGTCTACCAATGGGCAGTTAATTCACCTAATAAGTAGACTTTGACCCGTATAAAAATGAGAATATGTATTTGAATTCCGAAAAACATTCTAATTGAGAGATGAAATAATCTTACCTATGTAAGCAGCACTCTTACCTTTCGTTCTGGATAATCGCTTGTAAAGAGATGTAGAGTGTTAAGAAAAACAAGGATTGTCTAAATAATAAAACCGTACAATGCGTAGGTGGAAAGCATGAATGAATAATACAATGAAAAAATACAAATAAAACTAATTGTCGAGATTTCGATGCTAAATAGTGATATGTCGTGGAGGGAGTCATCGTGAACTGGTCCCTGTATCATTCTTCTCCTATTTTTATTTCTCATATTAAATGGTACTTCTTCGGTCTAAATTTTTTAATTATAATATTACTTTAACTTTTTTAATAAATTAAAGAAATTATTAAAATTAGTATTAGATGTTATTTCAAAAATATCCTTAAATTAATACTACCTCTGGTCCTAAATATAAGACTTAATTGAATTTTTTTTGAAGAGGTTAAAGTTGCGGAATAGGCTATTAAATCATGATATATTTGATATATTTTTATATTATAAATTAGTTTATAGGTAAAATAAAGTAATCTAAGAAAAAAATTTAGGTAAATCAATTTATAATTAACTTATTTTTGCTTTTTTATAGGATTTTCTAAAAAAAAGTCAATTAGGTATTATATTTAAGACTGGAGGGAGTATTTCAAAAGTGGTTTTAGATTTAGCACCAAAGTGATTTGATTGTAAAGTGAGTATACACATAGAAGTACTTTAAGAAAATATGGATAAATATATGATACAAAGTAATAAATAAGGATGTATAATTAGAACAAAAATAAATCTTAAGAGTAATCTTATATTTAGAATAGGAGGGACCCAGGGAGTGATATTCTGCTTTTGCTTTGTTCTCCAATAATTTCATACTATCTTCCTCCTCCTTATCCACACGAACCCACACTTTTTTTCCCATAACAACCATCTATATCAAATTAAAGGATACACACACACGTCCATTCTTATTTTTAAAATATATGGCTTAACCAACAACAAAAAAATGTTAAAAAAAGTTACTTTCTGTTTTCAAAAGCACTAATCAATAATAATGATAACTTAAACCGTTTTCTCTCCCATGTCCCACTTCATTTGGTTGGTGTGTACTCCGAAGTCGACATCACTTCATTTGGTGTGTACTCCGAAGTCGACATCTCCTTTTACTTTTTCTGACTTTTTTGGTTTTTCTCATTTGGATCCCAACAAATTATCTTTATCATTTAGTATTTTAGTACTAATCTAGCATTTTATCAAAGCTCCTAAAGCTGATTCTCTTAGTAACGGGGTTTAGCTTATAACTATATAATTGTGAGTTTGAATCCCGTTTATATAAGGATTTTGTTGTTGAGTGACATGTAAATATTTTTGTAAATACTCTTTGAGCCTATAGATCTGTCTTACCCTGGTGAGTTTATATTATAAAAAATAAGGAGGGGAGGGAGTTAGGAGAAAATGAAATGAGAGACAATAAAATGGCCAAGAGATACAAGTAGAAAAAATTATTTATTTTGCCTAAATAAGTGAAAAAATTATCCATCATCTCCCTTTTTCCCTACATCCAAACAGACTTAAGAAAACCATCTAAGCCATCACGTGGGATAAAAGAAAAGGAAAGGAAAATTAAAATTAGATTTTAAACAAAAAATTAATCACAATCAATAAGTCCTTTGATAATTTAAGGAATTAAAAACAATCAATCAGTAATAGAATCTAACAACGGAATTCAGTTGATAATGACTAAATTCCATGCAAAATAGGAGATTCAGAAAATATTTTTTAGCACTGACCAATTTTTTAGCGGATTATATGTGGCTAAAATACTAGGTTTTTTTTTTGTTGCAGTGAGGAGCCCATTGATATCTCATTTACTAAGACTGATGTTGTTCTTAGTCAAGGCAAGGCGTCATGCCCTAAGGAAAAAGATTAGAGCCCATCAATTACCTTGTATATAATTAAGGAGCCACTTTTCTCATGTTGCTCTCTCTCTCTCTCTCTCTCTCTCTATATATATATATATATATATATATATATATATATATATATATATATATATATATATATATATATATATACCATCATGCATCATATGGACACTTGTAGTTTTTAAACCACTATTCCTGTTAATATGAAGGCTGGTAAGTGTAAATAAATAATGTGAAACAATCACTTTTAGAATTATATAAATAAATATCCTCTAAATCATTAATATCAATTAGGTTATGAGAGACCACTTTAAGTTTTATACCATCATGCATTGTCAAAAGTCCAAAATATTCCTCTAAACTCTAATCCTATTAATATAGTAATTTCATTAAATGTTTACACGCATCAAGAAAAATGTCTAACTTTATTAAGTATATATGCCTCAAAATTTTAAAAATAAAATGAATTTTACTACCCCAATTTCGTACAAAAGCACATATTCATTGATAAATCTTTAATGTTGACTCATAAAATGTATACAAAGTGTTGTAAATTATGATGATACGTATATTATTATGAGACATTAAAGTATTTATTATGTTACAAAAAATGTAATAAAAAATATTCTTTTAGCATACTAGGCTATTGATGGTTCAACGCATGTTAAAATTGAATATTGATTTTTTACATGGATAACTAAACCAATTCATTAGTGGGACGTACATAAAATTAATATGAAATTTTGAAGAAGAAGACTTATTATGCAATTTTGATTTTTGAGGGCACATGTGTATAATTTTTCCCATCTACTAATAATGTTTCTTGATAAGTGATAACTGATCAACATTATTTCAATTTTAAACTAAAAAAAATCAGGATGCGTGGGAAGGTATTTCAAGGGCATAAACGTACTTTTACATTAAATATTTAGTAAAATATTGTTAGGAAGTAGTATATGCTTTATATATAGATGATGATGGTTGTTAAAATAAAACGGATGTATAAAATGCTATTCTTAGAGCTCAAAAAAGAGAGTGACTGAGAGAGCAGTGGAGTGAGTTTTTAGAGCAGGTACTTGCAGAAATGGAGAAAGTAATAAGAGATTGTCTCATATTACTTGTGTGTATAGTATGCCTAATTACCCAAACTTACCCTTCACTATCTAGAAGAGAAATAGCAGTTGGAGTGATCCTGGATTTGGATACATCACTTGGTGAAATGGCTAGAGCCTGCATCGAAATCGGATTTAGTGATTTCAATATCACGTATGATTCCTATTCAACCATCGTCTCACTTCATTTCAGGAATTCTAAAAACGATGTCCTTAGAGCAGCGGAAGCAGGTAATTAGTACCTTCTACATCAATAAATGGGGAAAAAATTGTGAAGCAATAAGTGTTTGTGTTTTTCAGATTTTGCAAAATTGTTAGAAGTTCAAGCTTCACTCTTCTGCATCTCTCTCTCTCTCTCTCTCTCTTTTTAATTACTACATAGTACATACATGAAAACAGAAAACCCCTCTCGGCCGAAGACGTATTCAGAATTCCCGGCCCAACTCTTTCCCCACTGGCTTAACTAGATATATGGTTAATGTTTGGGTCAAACCAACTTTTGGTTTTTTGGTGTAATTTGGGTTTTAATCCCCTGAAGTTTAAAAAGTGGAGGTTTTTATCCTTATAGTTTATATCAATTTGAGTTTTATCAGTACCTATAATTTCAAATAAAGAAGAGGTTTTGGTCCTTCAAATTTCATTTTGCTCAAGTAAATGGTCCCTGTAGTTTAATAAAAACTTGATGGTATTAAATAATCTAACATGTTAGCCTTAGTTGTGATGATGTGATTAGATGAATAGGCAAAATTATATGGAATTTTGCCTATTATTCATGAAATTAGAAGACAAAATTACTGCTAATCGTTTTAATAGGGACCAAATAATTATTTCATTTTTTTAATAAAATGATATTTAAAGGACCAAGTCCTCTTCTTTAAAAGTATAGGGACTAAATTTAAATTGATGTAAACTACAAGGGTCAAAACCTCCACTTTTAAACTTTAGGGATTAAAACTTAGATCATACTAAACTATACGGATCACAAGTTGGTTTAACCCTTGATTGTTTCTTTTTTAAGAGTCTCGTGGCCCTGTTAGTAGATATAATAATATCTATTTATTTAATTTTAATAGATTAAAAATGTTAGTTCAATTAGTTGAAATTACACATGATATATTTATTAAGGAATATGATATAGGATTAATTCAAAGAAAATGTGAAAATAATAGAACGATATTTTATCAGAAACGAACTCATCTCACCAAATGGATTATACATTTCAAAATGGAGGATTAATTAGTTAACTAGCATGGTAGAGTACTTAATAGTATGATTTTCGTTTGTCATTAGTAAGTAGTGAGGGTTTTTAAAAAGTATTTTCCTTAACCGACACTTTAGCTAGTGTGATATTCAAAAAAAGCTGTTATTGGCAGAAAAATATTCGATCAATTTTACTTCTTTCCCAATAATATACTATGGGGGGATTTTGTTTTTAACAAAAATCAAACTAATTTCTAGAGTATGTTAAAGGGCCAGACTTTGATTGTAGATTTTTAAAAGGAATCGGACCTAATAACGGGCTGACCATGTAATTAAGATCTAGCCACATAAATTTATTTATAAAAAAATAAAAACTACAAAATGAAATAAAAAATAATTAAAAGTAAAGGAGAACCCTAATACCTATTTTATGGTAGATAACGATTATGTTGATGATGGTCTAGATGATGCTATATAGTTTTTCTGATTTTATTTTATTTCACTACCACAGATTATCCCCCTATATGCGCTTATTTTGCGCCTCTACATGCGCTTTAAAAACACATGTGAAGCACCCCACTGGTAAAGGCTTGACATGCGTTTTGATAAAGTGCATGTATACTAGTCCTATACATGCGCTTAAAGTGCATGTATAAGGGTTGTATCACACGACTTCATTTTGTCCTACTAGTAGTCACGTTTTGCAATATACTCCCTCCGGTCCTAAATATAGGATCTAATTGACTTTTTTGAAAAATCCTAAAAAAAAAATAAGTTAATTATAAATTGATTTTTTTTAATTTTTTCTATTACACTAGTTTATTTTACCTATAAGCTAATTGATAATCTAAAAAGATATCAAATATGTCATGATTTAATAACCTATTTGCAACCTTAATCTCTCCAAAAAAAAGTCAATTAGGTCTTATATTTAGGACCGAAGGTAGTATTAATATATTTTTTACTAAAAGATCTCATTGGATAACTTCGTTATGAGTTTTCTTTGGTCTCACTTTCTCTCTATTAGTATGACTCCGAACCACACCATTTGATCAACTATCCTTACTTGCGCATTTAGCTCTTTTTGTTAAACATATCCAAACCACTTCAAGCAACATTCTACCATTTTCTCCACAATCGATGTTACCTTGACTCTTCTTCAAAAATGGTAATTGTGTATCCTATCTTTTATTTTATAACCACACATACATCAAAAAATTCTCATCTTACGTTTGTGTTGTTCCTTTACAGCCCAACATTCACTCTCATTAAACATTGTTGGTCTAATGATGACTGTATTATAAAACTTTACTTTTACCTTATCTTGGACTTTACGGTCATATATAACCCCAGTAGTTTTTCTCCATTTAAACCACTCGGCCTGAATTCTATTATTAACGCCGTCATCAATTTCACAATCTCTTTGTACAATGGATCCCAAATTCTTAAACCTAACCACTTGTGCTATAGCCGGATCTCCCAATTTAAACTCTATATTCTCATAAGTTTGTCTATTATCAAAACTATAATGCATATATTATTCTATCATACATCCGCTCAATTGAAAACCTTTCAACTCTAGGGTCTATCACTCTAGTTTCCGATTAATTTCTTCCCTTGTGTTGCCTAAAAGAACTATATATCCTCTGATAAAAGCATGCATTTAGGAATTTCTTATTGACTAGTAGTAAGACTTTTGCCATATTATTTTCCTATAATAAAATAGATTATTTATCCAAACTGAAACTTTTCATTAGTAGTGTGACATTAGAGTGCATGTATAAAATCATAATTCTGTAATCCTTGCGTTAATTAAGCAGCTAGGGATCTAATAGAAAATGAGAAGGTGCATGCAATCCTAGGACCTCAAAACTCCGAGCAAGCAAGGTTTATTGTGGAACTTGGTAACAAGTCAAATGTACCTGTCATTTGGTTTTCACCATCTGGCCCCTCTCTATTGCCACCTCGTTCTCGATTCTTCATCAACTCCAACTCCAACTCCACTAAAAGCCTTTGCCTTCAGTTCAAAGCAATAGCAGCCATCATAGAAGCTTATGGTTGGCAATGTGTGATCCCCGTTTATGAAGAGCCGGAATTTGGCAATGACTTGATTCCATGTCTCAATTATGTCTTGCAAGAAAAGGACACTCGAATTCCTTTCACAATTCCCGTGAAAGAAGATTCCTTGGAGGATAATAACATCAAGAGAGAGTTTGAAAAGATGAAAAATAAGAGTACGTGTGTGTTTCTTGCCCATATGAGCGTGGAGCTTTGGTCAAAATTTGTAGAACAAGCACAAAGTGAAGGTATGATGAGTGAAGGATACGCTTGGATAGTTACACAAGCCCTATCTTCTGCGATTGATCCTAAAGCTAAGAATGCAAAAGTATACATGGAAGGTTTCTTGGGTGTGAGGCCAGCATTGGCTGCAAAATCTAACATAACTAGAATTGAGCGTGTTGTTGTTGCTAATACTTTATTGGAAGAGTATAATAAAATTCTGTCTCTATACGGCCTATGGGCTTATGACACTATCACAGCATTGGCCTATGCAGTGGAGCAGACTAGCTTAGTTGATTTTAATGGAAGCAAATTTGATAATCGCAGTGAAACAGGACTAGAACTTCGTAATGCAATTCAAGATACTGATTTCACAGGATTGTCAGGGAATTTTAATTTGGGAGAGGGACAACTAAAACCATCACAATTTGAAGTATACAATGAGAAAAAAGAAAGTGATGAGAGCATTGGATATTTTGTAGTATACAATGTGAAAAATAAAAGAGATGAGATCATTGGATTTTGGGGACCTGAAAGAGGACTTTTTCCAGGTGGATTTAATAAATCTGCTCGTAAATATGTATTTGAACTGTCTGAACATTCTAAATACAAATTAAGGGATCCAATATGGCCAGGTAACACAAATGAGAGACCACCAAAGTTGAGAATTGGGATCCCAAATGCACATTTTGCTGAATTTGTCAGTTTTATTAGTGAAGGGAATGATGCTACTGGATTTGCTGTTGATGTGTTTAAAAAAGTTGTTCACGTTTTGCCATTTAATTTTACTTATGGTTTTAAGCAAGTGAACAACAGTTTTGGACACCCGAATCTCTCAAGCTATGAGCATCTTCTCTGCAATAGCACAGACAAGGCAAGTTTGATTTTCCCTTCATTTCTATTGCTTTCAATTGTTTTTTTAATTTTATCAATGAAGGTATTGATATTGTAGTGATAAAATATGGTTTCGATGAAAATATTGCAGGATAATTTTGATATTATAATCGGAGACATAACAGTTCTAGTGAATCGTACTGATTGTGCTGATTTCTCAATGCCGTATCTAGATTCAAGCGTGTCAATGGTGGTTAAAGTGATGTCTGAGTCTAAAAATGGGTTAATCCTCTTCAATCCTTTTCATTTGGTGCTTTGGTTGATTATTTGTGTGACATTTGTGGCTGCAACTGTTGCTGTACTCATATTGGAAAAACCTAAAGAAAAAAAATCAACGGATACAAATTCTGGATCACAAACAGAGAATGATGAAGAAAGCAAATATAAGAAATTTGTACGCAATCCATTTCTTATTTACTTGAGTGGTAAGTTTTTTTTTTTTGACACATCATTGATTACTTGTTTCTACATGTACTCCACATGTTATAATTTATAAATATATATAATTATAAAAGTTGCTTGTTAAAAAATAATTTGAATACGAAACAAATCATTTTAAAAAGTGTGTATGATTTTTCCCTCAAAACTAAATTAGCTTATAAACAAACTAATGTGTAATTTAAGTACATGTAGCGGAAGTTATAATTAAGTTTTTTAATTATTTAGATTCGTTAATCTTTGTGAAAAATTCAAATCTATATTACATACTGAATCGGAGGACTATATTTTTCTTTTTTACCCAAGGAGGACTATATTCTTAACCCTTATGTATTTGACACCCACACATTTTGGGGTGTGTGTTGTGAATGTTTTGCAGATATTTTGTCTTTGAGGAGGCGCACGTCAAAATGGGTGGTGCTAGTGGTCATGTTTCTATTGACCATAGTAGTACAAGTTTACACATCAAATTTGACGCCAATGTTATCAGAAAGGATAACGGCAAAACCTTCTCCATGGAAGGACGTGCAGGAGATTAAAAGGAAGAATGATGTGAAGGTGGGTTACCAAAGTGATTCTTGGGTGAAAGACTTTCTAATTTACCAAATAGGATTGGATGAAAATCGATTGAAGCCTTTACAAAGTATTAAAGAGTACATGGAAGAATTATCAAAAGGAGCCGAAAAAGATAGTAAAAATGGTGTTGGTGCTATTTTTGATGAAACTCCTTATCTCACTCTACTGCTTTCTCAATGCCAATATTGCAAGATGGCAGGACCAATTTACAAAACTGGTGGATTTGCCTTTGTAAGTACTACTTTTCTTATATCCCCAATTTCATTTTGGCTTATGAAAATTTTGAATAATGGTGCAAATTTAGCGATTAAGTGTTTAAGTTTGTCATGCGAACCAGCAATAATGTTTTGGGAGGTGCAAAAGTAAAACTAAATTTTTTAATGCAGGGACAAAATAGTAAAGCAGCTAATTGTAGTTAAACATGGCAGTTGCATGCATCAAATTAAAATTTGTGTATAATTCAAAAAGTTTCTGTTGTTTTGCTCAATTTAAGGGTAAGATTATTGACTTCTCGACCTCTTTTAGGTATAGACTCTAAGCGTCATATATGGGTCATAAAAATAGTTTAGTCTTGAAAAGAGTGTTGTTTCATAAGGTTATAGTTTTACATGAGCAGATTAGCATAAATTGTGCATTTAATTGAAATAAGTAAAATCTCTGTCCAAAAAATAATTAAATTAGAATATGTAAAATCATATTGGTTAAAGTTGTTTGCAATAAAGAAGTAAAGTTAAACTAGAGAGATAATAAGGGGAAATAGATTCAAACACACTTGGTCAATAGATATAAAGGCATAGGGCTTTGTATCAAAAAAAAAGGCATAGGGCTACGTACCTCCAACTTACTTCAGTAACCAATTAATCTCTCTGATCTCTCTTATTTAACATTCAAATGAACATATATGTGAGTCTTAAGTTCTAATGCATCTGAAAAAATTTTCTTAAAACAAGATCAAAGTTTTACTTGCATTTATTATACAATCTCTTGTAATAATAAATGCAAGTCATAAATTCTCAACTAATCTTTTTATGATAATATTAATAAATAACTATATCTCCATATTATCACCAAATCATCCATTTAAAACCATAAAGTTCAACTCTAACATTATTTTATGTCTCTTATGTTTTTTAATGTTTTCAAGTTTTCTTTAACTCCTTGCATTTTTTCACCTCTTCTTACATAAAAGAAAAAGAGGGTTGATAAGTTTAAAAAATAATCTAGACATATATTTATTTAACTCCGAATTTCACTTAAGTGCATATATTTCATTTTTGTATATTTTCTATTTATAATTGTGCGTGAGAATTATCTATTTATAAAAAAAAAATCAGGTACAAGTAAATGACTTTGAGATGGAATACAAAAGTTTAAGTCTACTTTCGCAGTTCCAAACAAAAGTGTTATAATTAGTGCACTTAACAAACACTCATTGATATTAAATCTATACCTTTATCAAAACGTTTATGACATTGCTAAAAAGTTGCATTTCCAGGCATTCCCCAAGAATTCCACCTTAGTATCGAGTTTTTCAGCTGCAATAATAAATATAACTCAAAATGTGACGTTGTTCCGTGATATGAAGAAGAACATATCCTTACCTATCGTCGTTGACAGATCTGACTACAAAAGTGAAATAATAAAGATGCGTGGCTTGACGAAAGATGACTTTGGAGGCCTTTTCCCAATCGTATACTCTATTTTAGCCATCTTCTTGGCCATTGCAATCCTTAAAGCTAAATGGTTTCAAGATAAATGGATTCCATTTTGCTGAATTTACTGATTTATAGCTAGCAATAAACATATGTTAAGATTGTATGTACGGATATTTATGTATAAGATAGCTAGCTATGAACATGTTAAATTTGTATGTTACGTATGTGTGTAATTACTGTGAACAGTCCAAGACTCCAAGTGATGAGAGATTAAAACCTAGAAGTTGATCGTAACAAAGGGAAAAAAGAAATCTCTGCCTAGCTATCCAATTTGTGATTTTGTTATATGTATAATTTTCATGTTTTCTCATTCCACTACAAGAAAAACAGAGGGTAGTCGCGTTTGAAATATGGACCTTGTCGCGTTTAAATTAGTGACAAACTAGGTTTGTCACGTGTAATGCAAACGCGAGTAATATTGTCATAGCAAGCTAAACCAAACATGACAAGTTGAACCAAACGCGACAAACTTAAGAGGTGGGGAAAATATAATATTAGTTGTTTTTGTCGCGTATGGACTGGCCCAAACGCGACATAACTCATACGCGACACAATTGTTTTGTCAAAGCCCCATACACGACACAATTGTGAGGGAAGTTCAAATTTTTTTACACTGCTGTGGCGGCGGGAAATTTAAATTTTTAACCAAATCAAATTTTAATTTTATTTTTCTGCATCTAAAATGTTTTTATTTTAATATGTATAATTTTGCAGGGGTCCTTTTTTGCAATTTGGCACTTTATTGTGTGACTAAATAGTAAATGAGTCTTTTGTCCCAAATTTAGCTAGCCAAATGTTTAAAGCAACCTACAAAATAAAAGAACAAAATTAACATAATTCATATAATAGACTAAGAACATTAAGTAGTAGAGTAAAAAAAGTTAAAGAATAGTAGATGAAATAATTGCAGAAAATGTGTAAATGTAAGTTGGTCATGACCTTAAGTGAAGGATTAATGATAGTGGGTAGGAAGAAAGATGAAGATGGTGAAGGAAATAAATGAAGTGAGGTGAATATGGAGATTTTGGAAGTGAGTTTATACAGGGGGATTGCTGGCGGGAAAATTTTAAATTTCATCTAGATGTCACATATCAAAATGGAATTATGTGGCGTATCAAAATGGCTATCTGATGAACTTATGTGGCGTATGAACTCATACGCGACATGTATGAACTTATGTGGCGTATGAAGTCATACGCGACATAATATTCTGAAATGTTTATTGTTGTCGCGTATGGTCATACGCGACATGTAGTAAAAGAAATAAAAAAGCTGATCTGAAACGCGACATGTCGCGTATGGGCCTATATTTGAGGACATGACTGAGGAAGAAAAGCAAATAAGGTGGAAGTTAATGAAAGGTTGATGTCCAATCTTTGATCAGGATTATTATATGTTATTATTAGATATGTATAATTAAGTGTCTCATTTATGAATTATTGTACAAAACTTATATTAAAAAAAGTGTTTAAATGCATGTGTCGCGCATAAAGTTTACTTTTCTGCGTTTTTATTACGTGACAAACTATTAAAACAACCAAAAAAATGAAAAAATAAATGTATATATATGTTTGTTGCGCCTCAAAACCCCCAAAACGAGACAACAATATAACATTATTATTTCCCAACATTTTGTGTCACGTTTGGTGAAAGAAAACGCGACAATCGATTTTTTTTGTCACCCCTCCTCCATGCGCGACAAGCCTGACGCGACTAGACTCCCATTTTCTTATAGTGTTCCTCTCTTCTCTTGGATTAGCTTATTATTTTGCCAAGCATCTGTGAAGTGTTAGTACATATATATCTTTCAAATTGCTTGCAATCACATTATTATATTAAATAATTGGGTTAAAATGAAAAAATGTCCATATAAATGTCACAAAAGTGTAATAATACACATGTAAAATATTTTGGAGCAAAATTGCCCATCAAAATTCAAAACTGGGGCAAAAATGTCCATCACATTTAAATTTTAACTTTGTCACTCATCATCATTTATCGCATCATCATATAAGGGCAAATAAATACATGAGTTTGTCACATCTTTTAAATGATGCGTCAAAGAGTCAAAAATTAACTGTAGTGGACATTTTCCCCCAATTTTGAAATTCGATGAGCAATTTTATTCCAAAGAATTCTATATGGCCATTTTTGCACTTTCGTGACAATTACACGTGGCCCCAAGAAAAATACTCCCTCCAATCCTAAATATAGAACCTAGATGACTTTTTTGAAAAATCCTAGAAAAAGCAAAAAACAAGTTAATTAAAATTGATTTATCTAATTTTTTCTCTTAGACTAGTTTATTTTACCTATAAGCTAATGAATAATCTAAAAAGATATCAAATATGTCATGATTTAATAACCTATTTCGCAACCTTAATCTTTCCAAAAAAAGTTATCTAGGTCTTATATTTAGGACCGGAGGTAGTAATAGCTTATTCTGGCGCTTATAAAAGCCTAGGTAAATATTCCTTTACTTGTGCTTAAAGCGCAAGTAAATAAGAGGAACATCAGTTTGCACTTAGGCACGTTTGTCTTTGCTTAAAGCCCATGTATAAGCTACACTTTACCTGCGTTTAAGACTAATAACGATGAAGCTTTACTTGTGTCCGTATATTGTAGGTAATTAAAGGCATCAAAATGAGCGCTAGTAGTGCATGTATGAGTTTTTTATGTCCCAGTACTTTGGTAGATGCCTTTTTATTCGTAGGTATGAATTTTTTTTATGGCCCACTTTGCATTATCTGTTTTCTAAAAGCACTACCTCCAAAGATGGTACTGCATATTCACTACTAAAAATTCACGTTAGTAGGCTTATCTTAATTATTTATGATGAGGAGCCCAAGATTTGACTCTTTCAGCCTTTAATTTGTTAGTCAACATGGATAAGAAGGCCCCCACGTCAATGCTTCCAATGACACGTCAATGCTTCCCATGACAACCTCCCTCACTAAAAGCAGCGGAACTAAGTATACCCTACGTACTCCTCGTGATTCCTTGTTTCAGTCGTTTGTCCCCACTGTCCACAGGCCTCATGGAATTAATGCGTCCACGTGCTTAAACATATTAACAGTGATATAATCATGAAAGGTTAAGGTGGATTCCACGTCAATTATTACTTTCTGGATGCGAATATTTCGATATGCGATCAATATCTTGAACCATTTTATGCGTTGTCAACACTCAAAAGTCTTAGTTTTGCGCATTATTGAACTATCTTTGCGAAGATATTAGCACGATAAAATATAAAAATATGTAGTTGAACTTTTTAGAGGACCAATGAAACAAAATAAGTATATAATCATAACATATCTTTTATATGTTTGTTTATAAGACATAAATTAGTTCACACAAAAAATTTTAACAAATAAATTTATTAATAACTAGTTTTTTCAAAAAAATTTCAAACAATAGCAATAATATTTTATATTTAGGAAGGGAAAGAGTATCAAATATACATGTGACCCTAAATGAGTTCACTACAAAATAATAGCTGATTACCGATGGATTTGTTTGGACATGAAATTTCTAACTAATTTCCATTGGAAATTTCGTTACGAAATTATCGACAGAATATTTTCCGCAGCTAAATATGATGGACTTCTGATAGAAACCTCGATAGAATCACCATCAAAATAACGTCGTTAATTAGACTATTTAGCGGCAGATTTAATTTATTGACAGAACTTTTGTGGGTGATAATTTGCAAAGAGCCTTATAATCAGTTACATACCTTGCTAAACAAATAATGTAACTTGCTTGATAATAATTTTTTCAATACCCCACTTCCTCGCACTATTTATTTTCTGATTCCTCACTCTCTCCATTATTAAAGGCAATTAACATATGGCAAAAAAAAGGCAATGCATGGAGCCCAAAGGCAAACTTTCCTGGTTTAATTTTCCAAAGATGGTACAAATGATTGCTAAAGATAATCATAAAAAACATCATCAGTAGGCTGTAGCCTTATCTTTAGTTATGATGAGGCCATAAAATATGACTGTTTCAGTCTTTAAATTCGTCAGTCGAAATGGAACAGAAGGCCTCCACGTGAAGCATCCCATCAGTCACAATTTCCCTCCAGGCAGAGGGACCAAGTATACTACCGGGACCAAGTATACCCTACTCTCCTTGCTTCCTTGTTTGCGTTTAGGCCTGACGGAATCAATGCATACTTCTGTGCTTTAAACGTGGAGTATAGTGTGTGTGTGTGTGTGTGTGTGAGAACATTAAAATTTATCCAAAAAAATATAAATATAAATATATTAAAAGGAAAAATCCACTTCATGTAGTTTTCTTGATGCAATTCACAACCTAAAATATAACGACATGCATCCACAGACCACAGTATTGCAAACTATTTTTATAGGCAATTATTATGAATCTAAAGTTTGCACATGGAACAATATTTTGGGGATGATGGTAGCATCATGAATTATTTAATATAAGATAGACTGATTTTGAGAAAACTTCAATTAATTAATTCAGTTTATAGTTGATAAATTATTTAGATTTATTAGAATTTTCTATAAAAAATCAATTACACTTTATATTTCAAGGGAGGGAATACTGAGTAATGAGTAATATAGTTCTTAAGCAAAAAAGTTATTTAATACTCCCTCCGGTCCTAAATATAGGACCTAGATAACTTTTTTTGGGGAGATTAATGAAGGCTTAATTTTAGATGTCTTTCCAATAATACCCCTCCTTAATTAGTTTAGTTACTTAGTAGTCATTTCTCCCCTACCAAAGGAGTTGTTAAGAAGAAGAAGGGTAATTTAGGAAAAAGGTGACCAAAAATGTATCTAGGTCTTATATTTAGGACCAAAATGAAGTCTCTATCTAGATCCTATATTTAGGACCGAAGGGAGTATGAGATAGAATAATTTAATTTTGAGAAAAGTTCAATAAAAGTAGTTTATTATTAGTAATTTATTTAGATTTATTAAAATTTTCCATAAAAATCAATTGTACTTAATATTTCAAAAGGGACAAGTATTAAACAATACCTTCGTTCTTAAAAATAAGATTATTTTTCTTAATTTGATTAAATTAAAAATTTTAATTAAGTTATTATTATTGCATAATATTACCAATTTATCCTAACAATATACATTTATCTCCACTCTTCATCGTTTGCTTGTTATTATAGATAAGTATTCTTATGGTTTATTATAGATAGGTAAAATTTGAGAAAAAATAGAAAGTAATCTTATATTTACAAATTAATCCACTTTCCCAATGTGATCTTATAATTAGTAACGGAGAGTATCTGTTTATAGTTTGATTCTAAAAGCTTGGGATTGAAGACACGTGTGGCGCGTTCTATTGATCCAAGCTTCGTCACTTTGTTAACGTTACCACATGATTCACGTTGTACGTCTCTCTCCCACGTCACTCCTGCCAATGTCATTACTCATTACTGTGTTCATATTTTTAAATCAATCATGGAGTACTCCAAAATTCCACTACAGTATTCTCTTCACCCTTTACTCATGACTGTGTGCATATTATTTTTAAATCAATTATGGAGTATTCCAAAGTTCCACCTCAGTATTCTCCTCTCCCTTTACAGATATGGCTCACAGAGCTTCACTTTTCCTTTTTCCAAAGTAATTATAAAATAATATAGTATATTAGAAGTGAGATGACAACGCACTAGCAAATACTACTTAGTGACAAAAGACAGAAAATACACTTAAAATGGAAAATCATAAGTTAGGGTGTCAAATTTATAAAATACCAAATCACTCCACATGGGCAAATTTAGATTTTTTTTTTCAAATTTTGGGAAACGGCATCACAGCCCTCGTTCTTAAAAAAAAGTTCCTCATTAGAACTCCCTCCGGTCTTAGCAATTTACAAATGACAGACAACTTAAAGTAACTTCACATGTCTTATTCAAAAAAAAAAAAGTAACTTCACATGTAGATGTGGATGTTTCAGGATATTTACTAAAGAGTTTACAAAATGTGTAAAACTCCTGTGATTTATTACTCCCTCCTATCTTAAATAAAAATGTATATATCTGATTTAATTAGGTTAAGGGTATTGGTCAAATTAATTAACATCACATGATTTGTGAATGCACTCTAACTCTACCTTAAATAGGTATAATATTTAGGACCATAAGGAGTACATATTTGTAACTAGTGTAGCGAAAATTTTTAACAAACCTGATCTATCACAACAATAGAATCATGCATGTTACTGATTGCATAAGCACGTTTTCGTTTCACTTAATTTTTTTGTAATCCTGATGCATGTGTTAGTGTGAGTGGTTCCTTAAAGTATATGTGGTTAAGAGCTTGATCCTTAGTGTTTGTAGATGGAATAAACTAACTCACAAACTAGTTGTATAGCCCATATATGAGACTTTAAAATGACAAGATTATTCTCAATTGACATGTGAGTGTGAATATCTTTGAAAAACCTAAATTTTAATCGTGTAATATTTGGCTCGAAGAACATTCCCTGCATGGATGCATATAATCCTAATCAAGGGTTTGAAACCCGGACCGAGCCGGACGGTCCGACCGGTCGGACCGTCGGCCGGTGGTTAAAACGGCCCGATTACCTCTATTGGGCCGTTTTACTGGGCAAGACGTTTTGACCCAGAGTTGACCGTTGTTGACCCGGGTTGACCCGTTGTTGGCCCGCTTTTGACCCGGCCAGAAATTGACAACTGCAGAAAAAAATATATCAACAGAAAAAAAATGAACTTGATTAAAAAAATATCTTCATCCTAATTATATTAAGTTATTAAGTATTAACAATATTTATATATTTAATTTTTATTAAATTATTACGTCACCGGTTCGACCGAACGGTCCAACCGTTTCAACCGTTTCAACCATGACCCGCTCAGTTTTCCGGCTCGACGTCCGGCTCGGGTTTTAAAACTTTGATCCTAATACAACGCCCCCTTTAATTTCAAATGCCTGGTTGGTTCATTTAGTTATACAGTTAATAGTGGCCGAAAGTGAGGGGCACATAGAAAAAAAGTTAAAAAAAAAAAGCTGAAGGGCAATACCAGATACATCATTAATTATAGGACGACCGATAATGACAATACTTTTTTTTGGCCAACGATATGACGATAATAGCAATCAAAATATAAAAAAACTATCTTAATTATTTGTTATTTGTATGATGAGACCTCAAAATTTAACTTATTCAGCCTTTTGTCTGTCGATCGAAATTGATAATACGTGAAAGTTCACCACTCACAACTCCCTCACTAAAGGCAAAGGGGACAACGGATGCCCTACGCCTCCTCCTTTACCCCTCCTCCTCGTGCTTCCCTTGTTTGCTTCTAGTCTACTAGCATCCTTATCTACAAGTTTCACATATTTCACTTAAATAAAAAACTTAAATTTTATTAATTCTTTTTTAAGATTCATCAGTTTTTAAAATCAACTCGGGTTTTCAAATCCAGACCAACCTGACCATGAACTCCGTCTGGGGTGAGAAGATAACTTGGAATAGTATTATCCTGGGTTGGCCTCTACAACTTAGCTAGAGTAACCTCTAAAAAAATTATTATATAAAATATTATTTTTAAAAAGTAATTTATGTTTTTCAAACCAAGGATAGTATTTTAAAACCTTCGAGTTGCTGGTTTGACCCGGTTGCATTTAATAAAAAAAACATTATTATAAAAACTAAAATTTGTGAATGTATTATATTATATAAGTATTAAAAAATTAAAACGCATACAAACACACATAGATATGAATTTATCACACTTTAATATAATTTTTTATTACTTAATATGTTATTTATGAATGATATGAGAAAAATAATACTCCCTCCGTTCCTAAATATAAGAGCACTTTGACTTTTTTAGAGAATCCTAAGAAAGTAAAATGAACAATTTAATCATAACATATTTTAAATATTATTAGATCATATGTAAGTTCATAAGTCTAATAAACTAGTTTAGTGAAAAAATTTGGGAAAATCAATTTTTAATTACCATATTTTACTTTCTTAGGATTCTCCAAAAAAGTCAAAGTACTCTTATATTTAGGAACGGAGGGAGTACTCTTCAAAGCTTTTGGTTGGCACGATTTGGTAGTAAAGAGAAATAAAGTGGCGTTATCACATACCCACCTTAAATAGGGACTACACTCCTCAAAGTAAAGAATAAAAGTCTGTTTGGTTGATTGGAATTGAGAAATGGAATTGGAGGTGGGAATTAAGGGTAAGGGGGTAAAGATGGAGAATAGAGATAAATTAGGTGATGATGAGATGTAAAAGTTTGTGGGGCCAAGAAAAAGTTTGAGATAGAGAGAGAAAGTTTGTGGGTCTCGGAATATATGGAAATTACCATTCTCAATTCCCTACTCCATTCTGATCAAAAAAAAATTCCCTACTCCAATTCCTTCTCTCAGAGTACGTTTGGTTGTGTGAAAGAAAGTAAAGAATAAGAAATGGAAAAGGTAAGGGATGGAAAGTAGGGGTAATGATTAGAGAGTAAAGTTTGTGGGCCCCATGATAAATGTGAGATGAGAGAGAAAACTTATGGGCCCCGGTATATATGTAAATGACCATATTACCCCTTAACTTTTCAATTATTTACACCTCACTTTCTTTACTTTCATTGAACCAAACAAGCCCTCAATTCTTGCCATCCAAGAAGATTCTAATGGGGATGAATTAGAGTCGGTTTGGTTGCCAAGGGAAATAGAAAGTGAAATGTAAGGAAAGCGTTGGTTTTTTGGTAATTTAAATATATCTCTGGACCCATAATTTTTCTCTCTTCATCTCATACTTCTCCTGGGGCCCACAAACTTTATTTCTCATCATTACATCTACTTTTCATACTTTACAAATACACTCATTTCTAATTTCATTTCCATTACCTTAATTCTATCCATACAAACGAGCCCTATACATCAAAAGAAAATGTAAGGAAGAAAGGGAGAGATTCCTCTATCAACCATCTTATAACATTTTCTTCTCATAATCACTCTTGCTTTCTTCTTTAAATTTAAAGTTGAATGGTTCAGAAACAATGTCTTACAAATGTTATTACAATGGATCAAAAGCTTGATATTGTTTTTTTTCGATACCCCACTTCCTCGCACTATCTCCATTATTGAAGGCAATGAACATAAGATGGCATTACATGGACCCCAAAGGCCAGCTTTCCTGGTTTGATTTTCCAAAGATGGTACAAATGAATGCTAAAAGATAATAATAAAATATTATCAGTAGGCTGTAGGCCTATCTTTATTTATGATGGGACCCCAAAATATGACTGTTACAGCCTTAAAGAAGGCCTTCACGTTAAGCTTCCCATCAGTCACAATTTCCCCAAGCCCAAGGCAGAGAAACCAAGTATCCCCGTGCTTCCTATACCCTACTCCCCGTGCTCATTTGGAGGGGACGGGAAGGGATGGGAAGGAAAATTTTTGTAAGATTATTTTTAAATATTGAAGAAATGGAGTTGTGATATTTTTTTTTGCTTAGGTCTTCGGTGTCCGGCTCCCTTCGGACAAGGGACTAATCCGAAGTCGCCATCAAGATTCTCCATTTTGGGGTGACGACTTCCCAAGGGTTCAAACTCATGACCTAGTGGGTACGCGATGTCTTACCTTCCTTTTTCTTACTAGCTGGTATATGCCCTCTTGGCCAGAGTTGTGATATTTTAATAAAGATAAGATGTTAAATATAAGAGTTATACTCCCTCCGATCCTAAATATAAGATCTATTAACATAATTTGATTAGATTAAGAATGTCGTTTAAGTTAGTTAAAATGACATGATATTACCAATATACTCTAACTATTCACCTTCACCTTCACACTCTCTCTTTTTGTCTATTATTAGGGAGTATTGACTTCACCTTCCCTCTCTTCTTGTCTATCATTAGGGAGCATTAGCTCTGCCCTTCCTCTCTTTTTGCCTATTATTAGGGGACATTGACTCCACCCTCCCTCTCTTCTTTTCTATTATTAGGGGCATTGATAAGGATATTTTAGGCAAAAGTTGGTAAAAGTTAAAAATAGGTTGAGGTAGTATATATTAATTTAGAATTTTCAACTCTACTTTTCAAATTTCTATAAATTCATGTCACAAAAATTTCTCATCCGTCCATTTTTCCTCCCCTCCTCTCGTACCAAAAACAGACCAATGTGGAGTATATTGATATGAAAAATCCACTTCATGTATTTTTCTCAATGCAATTCACAACCTAAAATATAACGAGATGTGTCGATAGACCACAACATCACAAATTATTTTTATGTGCAATTGTTATCAATCTTTGCTCATGGAACAATATTTCGAGGATGATGGTAACATCGATAATAAATTATTTAATATAAGA
The DNA here is from genome assembly GCA_029929735.1 of Mimosa pudica. Taxonomy (NCBI): domain Eukaryota; kingdom Viridiplantae; phylum Streptophyta; class Magnoliopsida; order Fabales; family Fabaceae; genus Mimosa; species Mimosa pudica. The sequence continues at coordinate 2,366,437 of JAKELP010000045.1, forward strand.
TAGACTAATATTGAGAAAAAGTTCAATTAAATCAGTTTATTATTGGTAATTTATTTAGATTTATTAGAAATTTGTATAAAAAAAATCAAGTACCCTTTGTATTTCAAAGGATGGGAATACTGAATACTCAGTAAACTCTAATGAGAACTACAATTCTTAAACAAATAAATTATTTAATATGAGATAGACTAATTTAATTTTGAGAAAAAGTTCAATCAAACTAGTTTATTATTAGTATTTTATTTAGATTTATTAGAATTTTCCATAAAAATCAATCGTACTTAATATTTCAAAAGGGGCGAGTATTAAGTACTAACTTCGTTCATAAATATAAGATCACTTTACCTAGTTTGATTAGATTAAAAATGTTAGTTATATTAGTTATTATCATATCATATTACCAATTCATCATAACCATATACCTTTATTCCCACTTTTCATCTCTTACTTAGCTTGTTATTATGGAAAATTATTATTAGGGTTTATTTGAGAAAAAATTGGGAAAAATTAGAAAATAATCTTATAGCAGTATTTAGAAATAAATTGAAATTTAAAAGTGATCTTATATTTTGGAACGGAGGAAGTACTTATTAGTAGACTCTAATGAGTACTCCCTCCAGCCCTTATTATAAATCACCAAGCTCCTCTAAATTTTGGTCCTTAATATAAATCACTCAAATTTTTTTTTGTTAGACATTTAACCCATCTTTGTTTTACGTGAACATTTAACCCATCTTAATCATTGCATATTTTAAACATCTGTAATAAACATCTTTTCATAGGTCATTCATTTCATTCTAAAAGCTTGGGATTGGAGACACGTGTGACACGACTATTGATCCAAGCTTCATCACTTTGTTAATGTTACCACATGCATGATTCATGCAGTACGTCTTTCTCCCACGTCACTCCTGCCAATGTCATTACTGCGTTCATATTTAAATCAATTATGGAGTACTCCAAAATTCCACTTCAGAATTCTTTTCTGCCACCAAGGGTCTTGTAGCCAGTAATATAATATTTCCTCTTTAGGTGGGAGGTTACAGATTCAATCTCGCTTATAACCTCAAGCTGTTAGTGCTTGCCCCTTTAAATTAAAAAAAAAAAATTCTCTTCTGCCTTTACAGATTGGCTCGTGGGCTTCACTTTTCCATTTTTCCAAAGTAATTATAAAATAATATAGTATATTAGAAGTCAGATGACAACGCACTAGCACATAATTAAAGACAAAAGACAGAAAATACACTTAAAATTAAAAAAACATAAGTTAGGGTGTCAAATTTATAAAATACCAGATCACTCCACTTGGGCAAATTTAGAACTTTTTTTTTTCAAATTCTGGGAAATGACATCACAGCCCTTGGTCTAAAGCGATCTAAAAGAAAGTTCCGCATCAGATGTTCCAGGATATTTACTTAAGAGTTTAAAAATTTGGTAAAACTCGTCATTTGTTACTCTTCCTTCCTTAATTAAAAAAACGTATTTATCTGATTTAATTAGATTAAAGGTATTGATCAAATTAATTAGAATCACATGATTTGACAATACACTCTAACCATCTACCTTTATTTATACCCTATTTTGCAATTGCTTCTTCTATGGTGAGCACTAGTTGGGATAATATGTGAAACATGTATTAATGATTAAGGATATATATGTCTTATATTTATGGCCAAATTCACTTTCTTAAATATGTATAATATTGAGAGAATCAATTAGAGGTCTCATGGAAGAAAAATAATTAATATGAGGTCCAATTGGTTGTTATTCGAGGCTAATAAGTTGTTATTCTCTAGAAGTTGTAATGTAATTTACAACTCGTGAAACCTCATCTTAATTTTATTTCTTCCATAGGACCTCAAATTAATTCCCCCTATAAAATTTAGGACCAAAAGGAGTACATATTTGTCTTTGGTGTAGTGAAATTTTCTAACAAACTTCTCACAAAAGAATCATGCATGTTATTGATTGCATAAGCACATTTTCGTTTCATTTAATTTTCTAACAAACCTCTCACAATAGAACAATGCATGTTATTGGTGATATTTGTCGAGTATTACTTGACAAACAAGTGGAGATATTATTGGGAAACTAAATTTTATCTTTACGGTTGCAGGGAAGAGGAGGAAGTGGGGAAGGAGGAGGGAGAGAGGGAGGGGAGGAGGGAGATGGTGAGGGAAAGGGAGGGAGGAGAAGGTGGCCGGTGAGCTGACACAAACTTATGACATGGAGATGATGTGACATTACATATAGGATGTGGGGGTAAATTTGATCCATTTGTATACTTCAGGGTAAATTTGATCTAAAAAACACTTTAGGGGAAAATTTGATCCTTGCCTAAAACTTCCGGGGTAAATTTGATCTAAAAAACACTTTAGGGGCAAATTTGGTCATTACCTAAAACTTCCGAGGCAAATTTAATATTTAACCAATATATATATATATATATATATATATATATATATATATATATATATATATATATATATAAAACTATCTTATTCATTATTCGTATTATGAGACCTCAAAAACTTAACTTATTCAGCCTTTTGTCAGTTGAAATTGATAAGACGTGAAAGTTCTCCACTCACAACTTCCCTCACTAAAGGCAAAGGGGACAACGGATACCCTCCTCCTATCTCTAAAGGCAATGGGGACAACGGCTACCCTCCTCCTAATGCTTTCGTTGTTTGCGTTCAGGCCTAAGGGAATTAACGTCCTTTTGTGCTTTAGACACATGTTTGTTTTTGAAGTACTCCTTAGTCTTAGACTCCTAGCATCCTTATCTACAAGTTTGACATATTTCACTTAAATAAAACATTCTAAATTTTATTAATTAATAAATTCTTTTTTAAGATGCATCAGTTTTTTAACTTTAACCCAGGATTTTCAAACCCAGAGTAACCTGACCATGAACTCGCGTTCGGCCTGGGTGAGAAGATAAAAATATCCTGCGACTATTATTTTTACAAGTTTGACATATTTCACTTAAATAAAACATCCTAAAATTTATTAACTTTAACCCAGGTATATTATCCTGGATTATTGGCCCAGACAACCCAAAGCAACCTATAAAAATATTATTATTAAAACCATTATTTTTTACTTAGGCTGAGGGTAAGTGTTAGCTAGGGTGGGTAGGTATTTTGTGTTTTAGGATGAGGGCAATTTTGTCTTTTCGCAAAATTTTAAAATGACATATAGATGCTGGTTCATTTATGGTCCTTTTGGAAGTTTAGATTTCTCACTTATCCTTTTGAGTATTCGGAGGGATTTTTTTGGGATTTTCCCAAAACTATATATATATATATATATATATATATATATATATATTTGGTATTTTAATTTTTGGAAAAATTAATTAGAGGTTCCCCACAAGTGAGTTAATACTGGAAAGGTCTCAAAAGTTGAAAATATTAATGTATGGTCCCAAGGGATCTCACATGAATATATTTGAAAAGTGAAAAGACAGTTTTGCCCCTAACCTTAAAAAAAATTTACCCCACCCCCTCTCCTCCCTCACCCACCCCCACCCCCACCCTTCCCCCTCCAGCCCGCCCCCCCACCCCACCAAAGTTTTTACAGTACACCAAAGTTTTTACAGTATCTTGCTGAAAACGATTATGGACCTTAAGTGCTTGATATTGATTTTTTCGATACCCCACTTCGTCGCACAGTGGCACTGTTTATTTTTAGATTCTGCACTATCTCCATTATTGAAGGCAAGGAACATAAGATGGCAATGTATGGACCCCAAAGGCAAACTTTGTGGTTTAATTTTCCAAAGATGGTACAAATGATTGCTAAAAGATAATAATAAAAAACTTCATCAGTATGCTGTAGCCCTATCTTTTAGTTATGATGAGGCCATAAAATATGACTGTTTCAGCCTTTTAGTTTGTCAGTCAAAATGGAAAATAAGGCCTTCACGTGAAGCTTCCCATCAGTTACAATTTCCCTCAAGGCAGAGGGACCAAGTAGCAGAGGGACCAAGTATACCCTACTCTTCGTCTCTTCGCGCTTCTTTGTTTGCGTATCCACAGTATTGCGAAGTACTCCCTCCCGTCCTAAATATAAGACCTAGATGACTTTCTTGAAAAATCCTAAAAAAGCAAAAAATAAGTTAATTATAAATTGATTTACCTGATTTTTTCCCTTAAACTAGTTTGTTTTACCTATAAACTAATGAATTATCTAAAAATATATTAAATATGTCATCATTTAATAACATATTTCGCAACCTTAATCTCTCAAAAAAAAAATTATCTAGGTCCTATATTTAGGACCCGAGGTAGTATTTTTAAAATAAGTCACTTTATCAATCTAAAGTTTGCACATGGAACAATATTTTAGGTATGATGGTAGCATCATAAATTATTTAATATAAGATAGACTAATTTTGAGAAAAAGTTCAACCAAATCGGTTTATTATTGGTAATTTATTGAGATTTATTAAAATTTTCAATATAAAATAAATTTCACTTTATATTTCAAAGGGAGGGAATACTGTACTCAGTGGACTCTAATGAGTACTATAGTTCTTAAAAAAATAAATTATTTAATATAAAAATGACTACTTTTGTGAAAAAGTTCAATCAAATTAGTTTATCATAAGTAATTTATTTAAATCTATTAGAATCTTTCTTAAAAACTCAATTATACTTTATATTTCAAAAGGAAGGGAGTATTAAATACTTAGTAGACTCAAATGAGTACTATAGTTTGATACTACCAAAATTTTGATAAAAACTCCGCAAGTGTACGGATCGTAAATTTAGTAAAGTGGTAATTTAAGGTCGATCCCACAGAGACTCAAACAATTAATAACTAGGCATTAGATCTCCTATTTTCATTCAAGTTGAGTAAACAAAAGAAAATTGATTTTAATTACCTAATATCTAAGAAAATAAAATAAAACAAATATTCACATAGATTAAATTCACGAGTCAAAAGAACAACCTAGAGCCACCAATCCCTTATCTGCTTCTTAGATTTTATTCCCCACTAAATTAATTACGAATTAATCCAACTAGCTAATCTAGAGCAATAGTGTCTATAAATGCCTTCAGGTCCACCTATATCCTTACCTAGCTTAATTACACAATGTCTTGCACTAATTTACTAAGCCAATTAATACTGGTACTGCTCTAATGTGACTATGTAGGGCTTCTAGGTATATGTCTATCCTAGTCGCAAATCAGATAAAAAATCCAATCCTACACTATTTAATCTCATGGTCTATTTAAAATTCCCTCTTTCGAGTCCAATTCTAAATTCCCTAAACATGTCTAATGGTGATCAATCACTAAACAAGTTAATCAATTATAGCAAGATTAAATAAACTAATTAAAATTATCCATAACTAAATAGTGGGAAATAAAATACTAAGTTACAATAAGTTACAAACAAGTTCATAGTACTCTAAGTTGTACAAGAAATTAACCACACATAAATTCCAACTCAATCCCCATAATCAAAATTAAATTTAAAACTATAATACCAAAGGGAAGTAAGATTATACAATAGCTACTCAATGGAATGTCCCACAAGTTCGGCTCCTTGTGTGTATGGTTGCGATTGAGAATTGCCCAACAAGAAGAAGACAAAACAATTGCCACCTCGTTTCTCCTCTTCCTTATGCGTGTATTTGGAATTGAATGAAACTCCCTCAATGCTCTTCCACCACTATTCTTTTCTTCTTTCTCGTGAATTCTCCTCTAGGCTTTAGGAAATTGGAAGAATTGTGTCCAGCCTCCTCTTCTCCTCAATTGCATGTGTATATTTATAATAGTCTTTGCCTTTCATGTTGAGTTTCTTTTCTTTCTTTTTCTTGTATGTCCCTTTATCTTTATTTCCTTTTTCATTAAATATGCATTCATAAAGAGAAAGAAATAGGAAATAATCACAATGACTCAATCACATAATCTCATTAATAGGAAACTTCTCATCAAAATATTTCTTTTAATATATTAAATTTCCTATTTCAATTAAATTTCAGATTTTCCAAAAGAATGACTCATATAATCCTCAAATTACTTTCTTTCCAATTCACAACAAAATCACTTATTTATATAATTAATGACTCCTCAAATACAATAAAATATTTCCTAAAAACCACTAAATATGGTGAGTCATCATAGTTCTTAACAAATAAATTATTTAATATAAGAAAGGTTATTTTTGTGCAACAGTTCAATCAAATCAGTTTATTATTAGTAATTTATTTAGATCTATTAGAATTTTTCTTAAAAACTCAATTATACGCACTTTATATTTCAAAAGGAAGGGAGTATTAAATACTTAGTAGACTCTAATAATGAGTACTATAGTTCTTATACAAATGGTATAAACCATTCAAATTTTGGTTTTTAAGACATTTAACCCATCCATGCTATACACATAATTAGATAATTAATGTTAAAATAAGAAAAGATATTCATTACAAAAGATAATCAATATCTTTTCTTAGGTCAGTCATTTCATTCTAATTGTTCCTTGATTAACAGCTTGGGATTGAAGACACGTGTGGCAAGTCTATTGATCCAAGCTTCATCAATTTGTTAATGTTACCACCAATGTTGTAAAAGCCGGACCGTAAGGCGAGCCGGAAAAGGCTCCGGGTCATGGTTCAACACGGCTTAACCGCTCAAACCGATGGTTGAACTGGATAACCGTTGTTACGGAATGTGAAGCGGTCGACGGTCAGACCAGTCCAACCGTCCGGTCCGGTCCGGTTCTTGCAGCACTGGTTACCACATGATTCATGTTTTACGTCTCTCTCCCACGTCACTCCTCCTGCCAATGTCATTACTGTGTTCATACTTTTTATCAATTATGGAGTACTCCCAAAATACCACTTCAGTATTCTCTTCTCCCTTTACAGATATGGCTCACGTGGCTTCACTTTCCCTTTTTTTTTCAAAGTAATTAGAAAATATATAGTATATATTTTTGTTGACCATAAATCATACGTAGCATAGTATATTAAAAGTGAGATAACAACAACGTCGCACTAGCACATGATTAAAGACAAAAGACAGAAAATACACTTAAAATGGAAAAGCATAAGTCTGGGCGTCAAATTTATAAAATACCAAATCGCTCCACATGGGCAAATTTAGAATTTTTTTCAAAAATTTTGGAAAATGACATCACCGCCCTCGTTCTAAAAGAATTTTCCTCGTTCTCATTTCTCTTGTGTAATCTTTGGAAGTGGTGGACATGGATTTGATATTGAAGTTTGAATTTCATTCCATTATGTCTAACTAAATTTATCTTCTAAGTCTATTTTGAAGTTTATACAAATACCTAAGTTCTATTCTCTTTTAATAAATGACTGTGCTTAATGTTTTCTAGGAAGATGACCAACATTTAGATTATTTGTTTAATTTAGTGGTTTGAGAGAGCATTAATTAGATAAAAAAAATCTGGTTAAATCCAAGTTTGTTTTGCAATTCTATTTTAGGATTTCAGAATTAATGTAATGTAGGCAATAAGCTTACATTGCTAATTATTACATATACAATCACTTACACTTTGGTTACTACTATACCAGCTAATTAAGAATTCTCAATTAACCTACACAAGATTTTAAATAAAAACATCTATTCAATAGATGAACACATACAAAAGCATACGTTAAAAGCATATTCATCGCGGCCATTTAATTCTTAATCGGTTAAGCAACCGTGTAAGCAATGGAATGGAAAGAACTACAATGAGAGCCACAACGGTTAACAGGATAGGGTTTAGGCCTCCAAAATCAGCTATATTCAAACTTGGAGTCTCTCCATCACTTTGATCTTCAAATTCCAAATCTTCCATTGAAGTTGGTAAGGAGCTTTTGGCCATCAGCACCCTATATGGCTCCACATCCTTAGTCATCACTTTTAAGATTGCCTTAGAAAAATGTGAGACAAGGATAGATTTCTTTTGAAATGCCTAAAAATACAATAAATGTGTGTATATCTATAAGATCTCATCAAAGTTTTGTAGGCAGATGCGTATATATAATAGTTAATTTCTTTTAATCTTACCCCTTACTGTAACAAGTTGTTTGTGTGTTTCTAAACTAGCTATTAGACATGAAGCAGCGGTAAATTTTTCCTTACACTACCTCCTGTAATTATTATAAGTAGAGCTCAATAACTAAATTATATGATTTGAGAAAAACAAATAAAATTAGTTAAAAACAATAAGTATGTAAGAAATAAACATTTTTTTTTCAGTTATGCCCATAGTAATGAAGGCAAATAAGAGACAGAAATGATGAAAGGTGGTAAAGAGAATGTAGTATTATGTCCTGTAAAAGAACGAACAGAGAATATAGAATTAATTGTAAGGATAAAAATGATAAAAATGTGTTAAATGATCGAATTAATTTTTAGTGAATTCTTATAAAAAGTATCAAAACTTCTGATAAAAAATATGAAAGGAATCAAAACAATGTGTGTGCTTGTGTGTGTATAATTCAAATTTTGGGTTCAAATAATTTAATAAATACGAGATGGAGTAATTAAGAAGAGTAAGAGGTCAAGTTGGGAGAGACTTACAAACGCAAATCCGCCAGTTTTGTAGATTGATCCTGTTATCATATAGCGAGATTTGTATTTGAAGAGGAAGAGTGTGAGATAAGGAGTTTCATCAAAAATAGCATCTACCCCTCCATGTTTGGTTCCTTTTGATAATGCATCATCGTATTCTTCGGGACTTTGTAAAGCCTTTAACTGAGACGACTCAAATCCTCTTTGTTCAATTAGAAACTCTCTCACCCACGACCCACTTTGATATCCCACTGAAAGATTTCTACTTTTGATCTCCTTTTCATCCTTAAATGAAGGCTCTTTGATTTGTCCCTGTGTTAAAATTGAAGCTAAATTGGCTGTGTAAACTTGCAATACTAAAATGAATAGGAACGACGACAGTATCACCATCCATCCTGCAGTTATGCTTGCCGAATGGAGATCCATAACATCTGTGACATACACATCATCATGCAAAGAATATTGATATCATGAGCGTGATGATAAAACACATTACAAAGCACAATTGAAGCTTAATATAAATGTAGGTAAATGTGTAAACTTAGTAACAAAGGTTTTCTATTATGCACCCGACGTAATAATGTTTTGTTGGATTCAGAACTACTAAATATAATTTTTTTAAGAGGGATTTAGTTTTGGTGCTTGCCCCAAAGATGAGTAGGGGGTCCAAATTTGATATTGGGAGAATTTTAGTATATGATCCATGTACCTAATTAATTTATTAAAAATATGGCCAAAAGATTCTAAAATATCATCACTTGAGGCTTGTGGGGCAAATTGAAATTAAAATGGGAGAGCAAAAACTAAATTGACCCCATATGACCTCTAATTCTCTCCTTCACATGCCTCTGACAGACTGACACACACTTTCTTTCATCTTTCTCTCTTACTACACACTCCACTACTGATGGTGTAAGGAGCATATTCATATGATGATTATTCCTCTTGTTCATATAATTAAGTTTTTTCTATTGTTCATATGACCATTTCACCTATTTATAGAATGATATAATTAATGCAATGTGTTACCGTTTTTTATTATGAAATGCCTTTCTTATGTGATACAATATTCATATATATCATAACATAATTTGGTTGTGTTACAGTTAAATACAAATTACATATCACAAACAATTGAAATAATCACGGGAACAAGGGAAATACTCATATAAAATAGATAGAATTTATAGACCCCATATATATAAAGGAACGAGAATTTTGACTTAAATAGTTGACTTAAATAGTTGACAATGTTATTAGTTTTGCCCTCTTTTGGAAGTTTATGTTTAGTTTTACCCAACAAAAAATTATTGAGTTGGGTAAACATAAAGAAACCGTTTGTATTAATTTACACATTTACCGTAACAATATAATTGCAATTAAAGTAATATATATTCTACATAGAGAACTCACCAATCTTGTAAACAAGGAAGGGGTTGAAGCGGAATTTGCTGATTTTGGCACGTAGTAACATGTTTACGATAATGATTGCGGCCACAAAAATCCCACCAAGAATTAACCATAGCAACCAATGGAAAGGTTTGAAGAGGAGACCCTTTGTGGACGCATTTTTCGCCCTCACTACCATTGCTACACTTGAGTCTAAAATCGGGAAGGTGAAGTCAACGCATTTTGTGCGATGTGCCGCAATTGTGAGGTCTCCAATCATAGCATCAAGATCCTGCAACATTGTCATTGTCATACACACAGCAAGTGGAAGGGTGAAAAAACAAGAAATTTTTTGTATATATGAGTTAAGTATGAAAAATTTACAAGTGATTTTAATTTGTCAAAAGTTCGTCTAGTACTAAGTGTTTGTTTTGCACCAGAAGTAACTCTAAGCTTTTAAATTAGATTTTTTTGGATTAGAACTTCAAAATTAGATTCAAAAGTTACATTTACAGTTGTCGTCTAAATTAAAGTGTTTGGTACTAGATGTACTCTTGATAAAACTACATGTATATTTTTTACCCTTATTTAACAGTAAACGTGATATGTGAGCCTAATCTGGATGTTTAGAGTTACTTTTGATCCAAAAAAAGTATTTGGTCCTTGACAAACTTTTGACAAAATCACACTCACACAGATGTGTGTGTGTGTATTTTTTACATTTAATATATATATATATATATATAGTAAACCGATATCATACCTGACTTTCCATTTGGGTGCAGAGAATATTATCAATTGTGTTAGTAATCGGCAAGGGAACAAACTCATAAGAATTTACCCGAAATGGCAAAGCATCTAGCTTTCAAGAACACATTAATAACAAAGCCACCAATCTGTGGGCGTGGCTTAGTAGAATCATCCACACTCACAAATTCAGGAAAAGAACTTGTTCTAATGGGCACTCCTATTCTCAACTTTGGTGGTTTGATCAATGTTTTACCCGGCCACAGTATCCCCTGTAGTAGTGGGTACAAAAAAACGGGCCATTCCGGCGCAAGCTTACCGGCGTTTTGGTCCAAAACGCCTCTATGAGACGCATACCGGCGTTTTTGTCCCAAACGCCTATCTGAAAACGCCGCTTCGTTTGGCGCGCTCTTCCCGCCATATTTCCCGCGTTTCCATATCGGCGTTTTGGAGTATAGAAAACGCCGGTATGGTTTTTAAATATAAAAAAAGCGGCTGGTTGGTTTTTTTTTGTTTTTTTTTTCAAACAACCGCACCTTGGCGTTTTGGAAAACGCCTATGTGCATTTAAAAATATTTTTTACTCGCACATAGGCGTTTCTCAAAACGCCTATGTGCATAACGTGCATTAAAAATGCACTTAATGCGCAGACCGGCGTTTGGCAAAACGCCTATCTGCGCATTAAGTGCATTTTTAATGCACTTAATGCCAACAGGCGTTTTGACAAACGCCTATTTGCGATTAAACAATCATTTAATCGCAAATAGGCGTTTTAGAAAACGCCTATATGCGATTAAATTAATACTTTAATCGCACATAGGCGTTTTTAAAAACGCCTAAAGGGGTCCCAAAACGCCGATGTGGGAACGGCTATAAAAGAACCGCCGATGTTCATTTTGGCGTTTTCGAAAACGTGAAAACGTGTAAGGGTCCCACAGAAACTTTCTTTTTTCTTTATCTTTTCCTATAAATATTCCTCTTCGATAGATCATGTCTCGTCGTACCGGTAAAGCTCCAATAGACCCCGAAGAGGATCAGCGATTGCGAGATGAACAGCAGCGATTGAGGGACGAAGCAGAAGCCAGGCGTATAGAAGAGCGCCGGTTACAGATTGAGCAGCAGCCTACTCCACCAGAGGTGTTGCAGTACGCCAGCTCCCCGCCTATTGACAGCCCTCTTCAGGCGCCACCTTGGACTCCTTACGGGTTTGGTGGTAACCCGGAAGTCACGCAGGACGACCTCTAGAGAGACTTGAACGTCCAGATGAGCTACGAAGAGATGCAGGACATTTTGAATGAGGATAGGGCAGAGAGGGAGAGGGCAGAGAGGGAGAGGGCAGAGAGGGAGAGGGCGGAGGGGGAGGAGGGCAGCGGCGGTGGCGGTGCGGGTGGCGAGTTTGACATCCCGGTGCCGCAAATTATGATCAAAATGTCGCGCGGGAGGAAGTCTTCGAGTACTGGTCAACTGGTGGATGTCAGAGGTAATTGAATTTGATATTAATTAATAGTTACAAATTTAATTTATACAATATATATTATCTAATATATTTTTCTTACCTACAGATACCACTGGCACTGTCACCAGGAGGAGGCTGACGGCGAAGCTGGCGCATGCGCTTCCGCCGAATGAGAAGATTGAGGTGCCATATTACAGCACCACCGGGCAGCCAACAACAGATGCTGCCATTCTATTCCGCCGCCATTGCCGACTCCTCGGCAAGGACTTCCGGCGCTTCCCGATCGACCCGACCAGCTGGAGGAAAGTTCCGCAGAGCCGGAAAGAGGAGGCTTGGGAGATTATTAAGGTAATACGTATTTCAAAATATTATAATACGTATATAATTGTTATTATACTTATTATTAAATAATATGAAAAAATTTCTTTTTGCAGAGCAAGTGGTGGGTCCCCGACAGCTTGAACCTCAAGAAATTCGCGATAGGGGTGGTCGGGGGTAATTGGAAGGATGAGAGAAACAAGTTGTACCTGCTGAAGTCCCAGAAGGGGACTAGGCCTAGGGAGGCGGTGGAGGCAGACGTGCCCGATGGAGTGGACCCTGAGCAGTGGAGGAATTACCTCGCCTGGAGGATGGGAGACCTGGGGCGGGCCAGGGAAAGGCGCGGTCAGCAGGCTCGGGCACAGCAGGAGGTTGGCCACTCGACTGGGAGCGTACCGATGATCGTCCGCTACGATGAGATGGTATATATAACTATCCACTAGTACTCTTTCTATATCTAATATCTTATGCTATAATAATACTGATCGTAGTTTAACGATTCACATATTTCAGCGGCGGGAGGCTAGGGCGAAGGGCATCAAGAAGGGCGTCTTCAAAGATTTCCTCATTCAAGCGCGCACCCGCTCGGATGGGACACCTCTATCCCGGAAGGCTGCCGAGGAGATTAGGAGTGTTGCTCAGGCGCAGGCTGATATCGAGGCACAGGAGCCGGCCATGGAGACCCCCGAGTCTCAGCAGGGGGAGAGCGGGAGCCCGTATGAGGAGGTCGTTGCTCTCCACACGCAGTTGGGGACACAGGAACGTGCGGGACGCGTTCCAGGCCTTGGCTTTGGAGCCCGACCTACTTAGCTCTTCCCTCCTTCCGGAAGCCGTGGGTATCAGGCTTCATCCTCTAGGGCGAGCCAATCATACGAGGCCCGGCAACTAGATGAGAGGTTGCGGGAACGCGAGCAAGAGATTGCAGAGCGAGAGGCCCGCCTCAAGGCAGATGAGGAGCGGTTGATGGGCGATTTTCAGGCCCGGGTGAGGGCAGAAGAGGAGCGGCTGGCCCAGATGGCGCGCGATCATGAGGAGCGGTTGGCGGCAGAGTTCAGGCGCCGCCAAGAGGAGTTCTTCAGTGCTCAAGCCTCCGCATCACGATCTCGTCGCCCCCGACGACGCTCTCCAGGACCCGCCAGTGAGGAGGATGACGATGATGATGAGGATGAGGAGTATTAGGTTTTTAGTTGTTTAGAATTTTTACTTTTTATCTTTATTGTATTTTTTTCTTATTTTCTTTGTACTTTTATGTTTTTGTTGTACTTATGTAAATTTCTGGGAAAAAAAAATTTATGTTCTAGTTTTATTGTTCAGTTTGTTTACGTACTAATTAAATTATAAAAGAAAATTAATCTAAATTAAATTAAGTAAAATCATTACATATTTATATATACAATAATCTTTTATTCGTCACCATCTTCACGCTCTCTAACAGTTGGTACTGGTTCATCCCCTTCCGGGATCAAATATTCCAAATTATTAGGAGCAACCAGTTGAGCTGTCTCAGTTGTAGCGTCATAATCCTCGTCGCCCATATCGTACACATCGCGAGGTTTCACCTGAATCACCATGTGCCAGTCTTTGTTTTTAGGATCAGGAACATAATAAACCTGTTGCGCTTCGTCAGCAACGATGTATGGCTCGTCGTCAGGTAATGCCCCTGTGTGGAAGAGTCTCGAGAAATTCACTGAGGTGATGCCGAGAACGTCAACGTTTTTGCCTCTTTTCCCTCTAGTGTCTGCCCAATCGCACTTGAAGAGCGGAACTGGACATGTCTGTGTGTTTGTAACATCTCGACAGGACTCAAACGGTGGAATTGCGCTGCTCCTACTGGCTTTCCAATTGCGGGAAACAACGTGTTAGAGCTGATATGGTTTGAGTTATCGTCAACTCGAGGCAGACGCTCATTGCGCATGGTTTGACCATAATATCGTTCAACAAATGAAACAACCTCGTCCCCAACGTAACACTCAGCAATACAACCCTCTGACGCGGCTCTATTCTTAACGAACGACTTCATTTTTCCCAAATACCTGTGAAATTAGTACACGATGAAATTATGTATAAAATTAATTATATACTGAAGTACACGATGAAATTAGTTAGCGTACCTTTCTATGGGATACATCCAACGATAGTGCACCGGCCCACCCATCTTTGCTTCTTCAACAAGGTGGACAATGAGGTGGACCTGTGAGGTGAAAAATGATGGAGGGAATATCATCTCCATATGACATAGCATCAGAACAGCTTTGACCTGTAGCTCGTCGAGCTCTTGTCTGTCCAACACCCTTGAACACAACTGTCTAAGTATAAAATTGAGGTCGGCCAACACCATACACACGTCTTCGGGAAGAGTGTATTTCACGGCTAGAGGGAGAAACTGTTGGAGCAAAACGTGATAGTCGTGACTTTTCAAACCAGAAATTTTTGGATCTCTCGAATTTAGGTCCACTCGCCTCGAGATGTTACTTGAATATCCTTCTGGAACCCTAATACCCTGTAGCGTGGTCAGAAACACTCTCTTGTTCTTTTTTGTCAAAGCAAACCGAGCCGGCGCAAACTTATCGTTCTCGTCGGGCCACGCGTCTTGACGTATCCCCATGGCCTTTAGATCTTTCCTCGCTCCAAGATGATCCTTCGACTTTCCTGCCTCATTCAGAATGGTGTACAAGACATTCTCGCCGACATTCTTTTTAATGTGCATGACGTCCAAACAGTGGCGCATTAAGTTGTGCTTCCAATACGGCAGACAAAAAAATATGCTCCTCTTTTTCCATTGAGGTGCTGGGCCAGTTCTACGGGCCACAGGCGGTGGCCTCCGCTGAGCCAGCCTTCCACTGCGGCTAGTGCTAGGGGCCTCTTCATCCGGTGGTGGCGGATCCTTGCCAAATTCGCATTGCACATCGCATATCTGCTCAAAGATCTCAAATCCAGACATCTGTAGAGGGGGATCTCTCCGTTCCTGTGTCCCGTCGAATTTCTTTCTCTGCCGCCTGAAGGGATGATCCGGAGGAAGGAACCGTCGATGACCAATGAAACATGACTTCCTGCTGTGCGGCAGTCTGCGGGGCACCTGGTCCAAGTTGCAGAAGGGACATGCCATCGCTGTATACGTGTTCCAGCCAGATAACATGCCGAGTCCGGGAAAATCGCTAACAGTCCACATCACAGCGGCGCGCAGTGTGAACATCATCTTGCTTGCGGCGTCAAACGTCTCGACCCCATCGCTCCATAACTCGTTCAGCTCCTGTATCAGCGGCTGAAGGTACACATCGATATCGTTTCCAGGAGATGTCGGCCCTGGAATAATTGTTGATAGAATGAACGAGCTGGACTTCATGCACAACCACGGGGGAAGGTTATATGGCATCAAAACAACTGGCCACACGCTGTAATGTTGGTTGAAGGAGCCGAATGGGTTGAAACCATCAGAAGCGAGGCCTAACCTGACATTTCTTGGCTCCGAGGCGAAATCAGGGAATGCGCCGTCAAAAGCTTTCCATGCATCACCGTCTCGAGGATGCCTCATCTTGCCGTCTGGGTTAGCTTCTGTCGCGTGCCACCGCATTTGCTCAGCCATCTTCGGGGACATGAATAGCCTTTGAAGCCTTGGACGGAGTGGAAAATATCTCATGCTCTTAATGGCACGTCGCCTCTTCTTCTTATTATGCCCTTCACCCTCCACCTTATATCGGGCAGTACCACATCGTCTGCATTTATCTAACGTTGCGTCAGGACCCCAAAACAACATACAGTCATACAGACACGCATCAATTTTAATGTAATCTAACCCCATCTTCCTGACTGTTTTCTTTGCCTCGTAGAACGACGACGGTAGCTCGGCTCCAATGTTATAAAAGGCGTCTGAAAGCAGCTCAATCACGTCCGACATGGTCGCATCAGATGCGCCACGTTTACACTTAATACTGTACAACTTGGTCAAAAACGACAGTTTAGAGTATCTTTCATTCCCTGTGCAAACACATCTTTTGTCATCGCACGTACAATACATACATATATAATAAACGGTTAGAATAGATTAAACATTTATACATACCTGGGTACAACGGTTTGTCACCTTCCGTCATGAGCTCAAAGAAATCTCTGGCCACCTCAGTGCGTAAGTACTCCGCGACTGGTCCGTCCACCACTTCATCCCCGCCAGCGTCTGCTGCTTCCTGCATACCAAATGCTTCCCTCACAGTGTTGTTACCCGGATTTGTTGGCTGGCCGCCTCCTTCACAGTCATCGTCACTGTCTTCGCCTTGCATTCGGCCAACGTGAGAACTCGAACCGACTTCTAGATCACCGGTAGTGCCGTGTAATCCATCCTCTCCATGAAACGCCCAGGTGACATAATATCTAGGAAACTGCTTATCTAGACAGTGAATAACTACCTCATCTCGAGTCTTCCATTTGTCGAACTTACACTTTTCACACGGACACCGTATCTTACCCCGAACACTACTGTGCATAAAAGCATAATCCAGAAATTGATTCAACCCCACCAAGTATTGCGGAGACGATCTGGGTAAAGAGATCCACGATTTATCCAACATTATTGCTTTTGCTGTTTCACAACAAAACCACAGATATATGTAAGAATGAGAGGTTTGAGAAAGAATGTGGCAACTGACTAATGCTCTAGACGCATATTTATAACCAATATATCTTACTTTTCCGCGTTTAAGAAATGTAGGTTGTGGGAGGAGTTTTTTTTAAAAAAAATGCTGTACCGGCGGTTTGCAACACGCCCATATGCATTTTAAGATTAAATAATTCATACCGGCGTTTTGCAAAACGCCCATATGCATGTTTAATATTAAAATAATGCATATAGGCGTTGCACTGAAACGCCTATATGCATTATTTTAATATAAACATGCATCTCGGCGTTTTGGTGAAAACGCCGATAGGCAGTATTATATATAAAAATACTGCATATAGGCGTTTCCTATACACGCCTATATGCATTAGGACGCATATAGGCGTTTCTGAAAACGCCTATATGCATTAGGACGCATATAGGCGTTTTGCAAAACGCCGATATGCGTCCTAATGCCTCTAGGCGTTTTTGAAAACGCCTATAGGCACCTCCGTTCCCTATAAATAGCACCTCCCTCCTTCAGCGAAATTGCTCATTTTCTCTCGTTCTCCTCTATATTTTTCTTCGCTTCGTCTCTGTTTCATGTTCTGTTGCTTTGTTTATTTGGCTTGATTCTTTGTTTTTTTGCCTAGTATTGCTGATTTGGTTTTTTATTTCGTTTTTTATGGTGATATTTGGTTATAATGTTATCATGCTTTTATTGCTTTTATTTCACATATTACTTGTTTTGATTTTATATATTTGTGTATCTTGTTTTATGAATTACTCTTGTTATTTTATATATAATATTCTATATGTGTATGTAAGTTTGGGATTATCATATTATTCATTTTTCTTCCTGGTCCTAAACAATTAGGAAGAAAAATGTTTTTTATTTTTTTTTTTCGGAATACTCAAACCGGCGTTTCGTAAAGCGCCGGTTTGAAATATTATTTTATAATACCGCACATAGGCGTTTTGTAAAACGCCGATGTGCGGTATAATAAAAAATAATATTTTGTTTACCGGCGTTTCGACAAAACGCCAAGGTGCATGAATTCTAAAAAGTGTGGTCATGTCGCACATAGGCGTTGACCAAAACGCCGGTATGCGTGTGAACAAAAAAAAAATAAATAGTCCGCGTATAGGCGTTTTGGTATCCGCCTATATGAGATAATAATAAAATAATACGCGCATAGGCGTTTTGCCAAACGCCGGTACGAGGAAATATTATATTATTTGTTTAACCCTCGTACCGGCGTTTTTCACCTCGCATAGGCGTTTCGAAAAACGCCGATAAGCCGCATTTCGACGGCACATTTTTAGGCGTTTTGCCAAAACGCCGTAGCGCGTTTTCGCCGAAAAATTCCGCCGATCCGAGGCCCTATAAAACGCCGATATGGGCCCCGTTTTTTGTAGTATTCATCAGATGATTTAGAAACTTCACTTAAATTTCTTACAATCCGACCAGTTTCATTGCTCCAAGATCCAATGACTACTTCTGTCATTCCTACCACGTTGTATATTTCAAACGACGATTGATATAGTGTTCCTTTCCTTAAATCAAATGATCCCATGTATAGGCGGTGAAATTAGTAGCCATAATTTCATCGCGTAGTTTTGTGCCGTTGCTGTATGTGCCTGCCTTCTCTAATGCCATAGCCAATGCTTGCATTGTATTATAACTCCACCATCCATATTTAGTTAGCTTCCTTCCGAACCTAGTAAAGAAAACCCCCTCTATGTCCCTACTCACAACTGTTTTTTTCATTAAATCTACAGGCCTCACTCCCAATGCACCTTGTGAGTATGCTTTCAAACTAACAAAATAAGTAAAAGTGGGAGCTACCCCTGATCTATACTTATACAGATTTCTCGTAATATTACTCTTAACTTGAGGATATGTCAAAGAAGATAGACCTTGGGTGAGTATCCAAGCATATCCTTCACCCATCATATTGTGAGAGTCTGCAACCGGAACAAATCTTGTTCCTAGATCAACGCTCATATGGACAAGAAATATGTGTGTTCTCATGTTGATTAACTCGTGAACAATGTTGTTAATCTCATAATGGGTTGAATTTGTAGAAATGGCAGTTGTGTTGACCATTTGAATGCCCATATCTTTCAAGACATTGGTGAGGCATGGAATAAGGTAACTACCATATTCAGTGTCTTCATAAATGGGGACTATTGAATGCCACCCAAGAGCTTTCATGGTGTCAGCTATAGCTTGGAACTGAAAGCAAACCTGGCCTTCATTGGAGCATGGGGAAGGGGGTGGCAACATGGATGGGCCAGTTATTGGAAACCAAATCACAGGTTTTTGGAATCTCTCACCAAGTTCCACTATATACATTGCTTGCTCTGCATTTTGAGGCCCCAATATGGCATGCACTTTTGTATTGTTTAGTAGATCAAAACCTGCTCACATATTAAAGTATTGATGTCAAGTTATAACATTGATATCGCTCCATGTAAGCACAAAGTGAACTATATATCTCTTGTGCCTGATATAAGACTCAATTAATTTTAAGGCAAATGATGTAAACATGATACTAAACTTTATCCACAAGTGTGTTTGTAATACTTAAGTTTCGTGAGGTGCAAAAATAATACCTAATTTGCGGTCCAGGTGCAAATATAGTATTTTCACTTAAATAAAAATAAAATTTAGATATGAAAAGACTCTTATGTCCCTATTAAATTATTCTCTTCTTCAACCTCCCTCTCTTCATCTTGGCCGGCGCCGCCGCACCTCGATCGCCACCGTCCGACCACGATGAGTGGGTGGGGGATAGGTCGGAAATCGTTGGTGAAAGGAGGGAGGTTATAATGAGGGGCATAAAAATCTTTTTATATCTAAATTTTATTTCTCTTAAGTGAAAATACTATATTTGCACCTGAACCCCAAGTTGGGTACTCTTTTTGCAACTCGTGAAACTAATATTAGAAACGCTCCTAGGGGGCAAAGTTTAATATTATTTTTACACTTTCGCCCTTAATTTTATTTAGGAGATTAGAAAAACTAGATTTCACTTAAAATATTCATATAAATCATTTTTCTTATAAATAACTTATCTTACCTATAAATGGATTTATAAACTTGTGTACTATAATGTAAGTTAACGATTATTTAAATAAGTGACTTAATTAAATTCCTATATATTCACTTCAACTTAAGCCACTAAAAAGCTTAAATGCTATAGGATAGGACTTTTCCCTAATAAACATAACATACATTACTAGTACCTTTTTTGAAGGAAAAAAATCATTTTTCTTTAAGCCGAACTTAAACCAAGCTTTCTGTATGTGTGAGTGTTTTTTCCTAGGGGGAATCACACACAGGTTCTAAGGAGAAAAATCCTATTTTTTTTATTCAAGTGCAGCGAGCTCCTTACAAGCCTATATCCTTCAAAATTGTTAGTCTCAATACCAATAAATTACATTTTTTGTTATCATTGAAACCATATGAGATCATTTACAATCAAATTGAGAAAATACCTCGTTATCATTGTTAATTCTCCCAAAATTTTGTTTTAAATTATTACGAACAAAGTGCAATATTTTCTCACCTTGAATTGATCCAACCCATCATTTCACTTGGGACTTTCTAATTTTGTAATATGAAAAGTCATGCTTGTTGTTATTTCTTGGTTAACATTGTCAGTAATCTAGAACCTATAGAAAATTGACTAATTCAAACTTAAGTAGTAGGAGTATGCTACCACATAGGTAGGGTTATCTCTCTCTCATTGAGAGAATTTTCCGAGATTCAAACGCATGTTCTCATTCTTAAGGGTGAATCCACTCCTTACCACCTTGACGAACTGATGATTGTTATTATTTCTCTTTGCTCCTTATGAAGCTATATGTAGATCCTTTTTTCTTTTAAGAAAAATTCAATAAATTTTAAATTATTATCTTCTATTTAATAATCACTATTAAAAAAACAATATAAAAAAAGAATGTTGTTTAAAATTTTATGGGACAAAAATAATTTTAGAATAAGATGGAGATTGGAGCCACGGTAGTATAAGTAACCTGCTTCTGCGGCGGCTGCGACGTCATCCTGGGAACATTCCTAACTACAAGGTCGATCTTGGTGGTTGTATGATCATAAAAGCCATAGTAATTTTCGATGGCAAAGGTTAGGCTATCGTTAACCATTTTACCAAGTGCTGAATGCAGATCAAGAATGACTCCTACTTCTACGATTTTTTGGTCCGCCATGGAAGCTCTTACTGTGAAGTTAAGCCATAATAGTGATACTAACATCAAACTCACACCCAATAGATGATAAGCTTTCAAGCTTCTCTGCAACTCCACCATTGATCTCATGCCTTCACTCTCAATGATTGTCTCCCTCCTCTCTCTTTCGCTCATACTTAGCTTCCTCCCATGTATTGACAGCACTCTAATACTTTACATTTATTGAGAGTGATGGCATGAGATCAATGCTGAGACCAGATTGCCCCTCTATGTGACAAGAGAATGATGAGGTCGTGCACACATATAACAAAATTATGGACAACTCTAACAAGGTCATGACCCACCCTGGGACAAGTTAATGGACAAGCATTAACGAGGTCATGCGCACATGTAACAAGTGCATGGGTAGAGAAGAAGGGGTAACCTGGTCTTTTGTATTTGAAGTATATTAAAGTAAAGTCCCTAGGGACTCTACTTTAATATGTGGAGTTTATGCGACTTTTCTACTATTAATTCCCTTTTGATGAGGGACTACAAATTAATTTTCTTTTGTCTTTCTCAATAAATATAAAATTAAGCTTCACATGCGACTTCAAAACAATGAGAGATTAGTCCCCTTTAGACGCGAGCGAGATTAACTTGGGAGGTCCAAAAAAATAATAGAGATGAAATATTCTTTGGCTCCTATTTATAAAGCAAATTAAAGAGAATATGATGTAGTGGATAGTAAATAAATATGGCTAATTATGACAAAAAATAAATATGGGTAAAATTAAAAAGTTAAATTTTAAGGTAAAGTTAAAGTGATTTAAGATTTTCTTCAATTGTTTTGTATGAAACATGTTAGAAGTGATTATTACAGACATGATGAGTACATATACAATGCACAAAATATTGTGGAAAGTGGAATCTCTCTTGGAGTGACATTACTGTTTCTTTATCTTTGTTCTTCTTTTGCACTTTTCACTTTTACCATTCTCTCTCTATCTCTCCCCACTCTCTCTCTCCCCACTTACATCCACACGGGTCCGGATTCTCTCCTCATCCCTCATAATCCCCATTTAGGCTATTGAAATTCATCTAAGTGTTCATAATTTACCAGTTGTACCATTAAAGATAAAAGAATTGTATTATGATATAAAATAAATCAAGAAATTTTAATTTTGAATAATTTTTAGCATAAAAAATTTCAATTATCTGGACCGATTAATTTCAACTATCTGGATGTATTTCATTTCAATAGAAGGATCTATAATAAATACAAACTTATCCAGTTAACTGTAAAATTATTTTATAGTTAACTGGATAAGTCTGTATCTCTTATAGATTTTTATATTGAAATGAAATAGGTCCAGATAGTTGAAATTTTTTATGCTAAAATGTTTTCAAAATTAAAAAATTAAAAGTTCTTCATTTATTTAATATTATAATATAATACTACCTCCGGTCCTAAATATAAGACCTAATTGACTTTTTTTGGAGAGGTTAATGTTGCGAAATAGTATATTAAATCATGACATATTTGATATATTTTTAGATTATACATGAGTTTATAGGTAAAATAAACTAATACTCCCTCCGTTCCTAAATGTAAGATCACTTTTGGGGATATGGATAAGTTCCTAAATATAAGAACACTTTCTCTTTTTTCCCAAGTTTTACCCAAAATACCCCCATACTCCTTTTACAATTGAGTTGTGGGGTTGAGTTGGAAGCATGAAGGGGTATATTTGTGTTTTCAATTTAATTGAAGGATATTTTTGGAACATCAGGTAATTTGACCACCTTCCTTAATCTCCCCAAATTATGGAAAGTGATCTTACATTTAGGAACGGAGGGAGTATAAGGGAAAAAATTAGGTAAATCAATTTATAATTAACTTATTTTACTTTTTTATAGGATTTTCTAAAAAAGTTAATTAGGTCTTATATTTAGGATCAGAGGGAGTACAATTTTTTAATGGTACCAGTGGTAAATTATGAGCTCTTAGATGAATCTCAATGGTTAAAGTTAGGAGATTTTGAGGGTGAGGAGAGGGGGATTCTGAGAAAATCCCCACCCACATGCACACTTGTCATTTGCAAAACTATTCATTTTAATGATATGAAGGAAATATATTAAAGATTTTAAAATCTTAAATAACAATTTTTCATTAATTGAATTGAATAACGTCTTCCATTTGTTGAGTGATTATAGCAATAAGTGTAAATCACTTATTTATGATTTTAAAATTTAAAAAGTTTGTTTTTATATTCTCCATCAGTTAATTTTCAAACTTTTTTTATCAGAAATTAATTTTCAAACTTCTAAGTCATGCAAATTGGAGTTATTTACGTAGCCAAATACTTGTAAGAATTAGGATTTCAAATTAATTATGTGAATTCTATTGGTTGAGAATATAACCCCTACATTATAATTCTTACAATCCTAGTACTACATGCACTATTAAAAATTCGCTGATTCCCGACAGTTATTTTCATCACGTTTCGGTGTTTATAACCGCCCCTATGACGCTGCAGCGTAAAAAACAAACATTGGAACGTTAATATTTTATATGCTAAAAAATTCATACTGACACTTATTTATATGCCGGAACGTTAATATTTTATAATTCTGTTTTTTTAAAAAAATTATTTATTACGTTAATATTGTATATTTATATTTTTAAAAAACTAATTTATTATGTTCCAATGGTTATTTATATGCCCGGACACTAATATTTTATATTTCTATTTTTAAAAAATAGAAATATTATGTTCAGGCGCTTATTTATACGAAGGAATATGGAAAAAATAGGATAAAAAAATTTTATCAATGTGAGCGCGTCTAATACCCTTTTTTAGTAATAATGATATTTACTTCGATTTCATTTTTTATATATATTTAAGAATTAAGAATTGGGTTGGGTTCACCCATAATAAAATGACAAGATTCTTATTCATGATCTATTTGGTTTTGTCTTTGTCGGTTATGGAGCTTGAAAAACATGCATTTTTTGCCTATGTAAATATATTTCATCTAGCCTATTATGAAAATGTCACGGTAAGCGTCCTGATTTAAAAAATATTTAAACAATAATTAAGTGGTACTCTTTATAAGATACTCCATAAATGTCGAATATCCAACTATTACACCCATGAAACCACTGTGGATCTATTAAATTAATTTCTTTCTGCCTCTACTATTCCTTTTTAATCAAAATTCGGAACCCCTTTAATTTAATTTCCGTGTGCCTTGCTACGTGCACCAATCGCCTAAACTCACCCTTGCTTATACTCTCCTCTCAAGTCTTCATCCAATGAAATTATCCAGAAGTCAAAAGTACAATAAGAAGTGGAGCAGTATTCATCCCAAAGTATAGAAATTAATTAATATTTTAGTTTTAACTTTTTCTTGTTCATGTCCCCACAACATCACTTATAATCTGAAAAGCAGCTATATATCTTGTCTTACTATAACCATATCTCTTGTTGTCCCCCAGCTTAGCTGGAACCAACATCATTTATACCTAGTTTATGCACGGAAAGCTATCATAATGTCACATGCTATGGAAAAGAAAGAGTCAATACGTTCGATTTTTTGAGAAAATAATTAAACTTTGTGACCATGATCGTCATGTATGTTCAATTCTCCCTCTGAGCATTCGCTTCATTGCCAAAACTGCCGACTACCGTTGCCTTGTCAAGTTGCCCTTATAGCATAACTTAAAGATAATGAGAGATCGGGTTGCCTTGCCATGTTGCCCCTAAACACCGACATAAATCAAAGCATAACAGATCATGAGAGACTGGGTTGTAAGTGTGGGCCCAATAATATGCTAAATTAGGACCATAAGCAAATTCATAAAGACCAACGTTAAATAATTAAGCATACACATAAGGAAATAAATGGCTAATAATACCTTCAAACAATGAAATAATGGGTCAATAATACCTTCAACAAGAATCATTCTCTCCAACCTGGTTGGTTGGCGTGAGTGGTAAGTACTCTCGTCCCTTAAACAAGTGGTTGGGGGTTCAATCCCTAGCTCTTGCGAATGGAGCAAACTCACAGGCCAGCTGTCTACCCCCTATATGGGACTTCAGAACAGCAAGGGATTAGTCTCACTTGACACGCGGGTGGGGATACCCTTGGGTAACCAAAAAAAAAAAAGAATCACTCCCTCCATAATGCATATTAATGTCCAACGGATATAAAAACAATCAAGGGATATGAGGTAGGTTGAGAAGGTTGTGGTTAAAGCAGATTGTTGGGAGCTTGTATCATTGCTCAAAGAAGAAGGATGAGAGGAGGAGCATGTTGAGTTTGATCTTTTGAATGAGATATAGAGGTGTGTTCAATGTAATTAGGTTGAAAGCATAGACTAATGCAAAAAGAAGCAAAATAAGGTTGTTGATTGTTTAGTTATATTAAAGGGCGAAGACCCAAAAATGATACATAACTATTGGCCAAGGAACAAAAATGATACATAACTATTTCAAGGTACACCAATGATACATAACTTTTATTATGAATCAAAAATAATATTTTCACTAATATGACAATAAGATTACACATGAAAAGTCTAAAATACCCTTATAAATTAAATAAATTTTCTTCCTCATCCTCTCCTTCTTTCTTCCTTCTACCAAATCTCAAATCCTATTTCAAAACTTCCTCCACCACCATCAAACCTCACCACCACAACAGGTTTGTGAATCAATATGGAGGGGGTTTTTCAAAATAATCCTAGCTTGATCAACTTCATTGCACTTCCATACATATCAATAAGGGATGAACACACAACAAGATTGGACCCAAAACCCATTACCAAAATAAGAGCATGAAGACTTCTACCAACATTGACATTAGCCAAAAGTGAACAAGCATTGACCATAGTGGCAAAAGTAAATTCATTGGGAAGAACGGAGCTTTCTTTCATTCTCTGAAAGAGCCTAAGTGTCGATTCAGGTCGAAAGTCACCAGTGTAACCAGCCTAAGAGAGGTCCAGGACACCACATATGGTTCAGACATTTCATCAAACAGTTTGTGTGCAGAGTCAATTCCGAGGCACAACAGTATCACGATCCTACAGCCATCCTATAACATTTTGGATGTGGAATGTGTACAGTTCACTCACTCCACCGTAGTTTAAGTTTTTCAATGCAACACAATCCTGCTGTGGTGGTGAGGTTTGATGGTGGTGGAGGAAGCTTTGAAATAGGATTTGAGATTTGGTAGAAGGAAGAAAGAAGGAGAGGGTGAGGACGAAAATTTATTTAATTTATAAGGGTATTTTAGACTTTTCATGTGTAATCTTATTGTCATATTAATGAAAATATCATTTTTGATCCATAATAAAAGTTATGTATTATTGGTATACCTTGAAATAGTTATGTATCATTTTTGTTCCTAGGTCAATAGTTATGTATCATTTTTGGGCGTTCGCCCTATATTAAAAGGGCCTTAAATGGTTGTGATGGTTTTCAATGTTTTAGTGTACCTCCAGATTGATTATATAATCTTTGTTAAGTGATATTATATATGTTTTAGTTTTCTTGTATGAGCTTTCTTTCATTGAAAAAAATCTCTAAATATAATCACAAGATTTTGTCCTACAATGAAAATCCTGTACCTAAATCATTCAGGGTAGTGCAAAAAAAAAAGTACACATTAGCACTTAAACTTTCATGAACAATCATGCATACATTGTTAAGAAAAACATGCATTTGCACTCCATGGAATTAACTTTTATTATATATTATAGTCAAAAAGTACTGATATGCAATTACCTTTCTTCATATGTTTTTCCCACCTTCTAAC
Source organism: Mimosa pudica (assembly GCA_029929735.1). Lineage (NCBI taxonomy): Eukaryota > Viridiplantae > Streptophyta > Magnoliopsida > Fabales > Fabaceae > Mimosa > Mimosa pudica. The sequence goes on from JAKELP010000045.1 coordinate 2,393,492, forward strand.
CCGGCCCTCAACATATGGATTTGCAATTTAGTCCAAAAAAACATGCAATTGCAATTTGGCGAAGATATGTCAAAGACAAAAATACCCTTAAATTATTAACACTTAATAAACTTATCATGAACAATTAAGCATACACTATTGAAAATTGTTAAGAGAAAGGAAGGATAAAAGGATGGCACTCCATGCATGGAATGAAGAGAGAGATGAGAAGAGAGGAGTAAAAGTGATTGCAGAAAATTTCATCAGAAGTAAATGGAGAAGAATAGACGAAGAGAATCTCTAGTATTTGTGGGTATATTATGCCTAATAATTACCCAATCAAGATCTATTTCCCCCAGTAACCATACCAGTAGGAGTGATTCTGGATTTGAATTCATCACTTGGATCCATGGTTCTCAACTGCACCAACATCGCACTCCAAGACTTATATTCCACATTTCATAACTATTCAACAAGGCTTCAACTTCATGTCAGGGATTCTGCAAAAGATTTCCTCACTGTAGCCTCTGCAGGTAAACTATATTTAAACTCATTCTCCTATAAAAAAACTGTTGACTAATATTAATTTGAAGAGGGTTAGCCTACATTAATTTTTAAAAATTCCCTTCCTCTCTTTAATTTACACCACCACCTCCCTCGCTCTCTCTAACTCACCACAACAACAGTAGGGATGAATACATAGAGGAGAGACGGAATTCTTAATTAATTTAGTGTCCACTACTTCAAATATAATACCTCAAGTTTCTGATATAAGATTTATCTTGAGAGAGGAGTTTTATCACAAATAAAAGATTTTTTTTTTAAAATCGTTCCTATTTTTTGCATTAAGTCATTTTGGAGTCAATTTTTTTTTACCTTTGTTATCATTAGATTATACATAAATTAACGACATTTTGATGTATTATGTGTAAAATTTGTTAAGCTTTCTGTTTTATATGATTTTCAAAAATTTAATGATTTAATTTGAAAAAACCTTATAATTTAAAGGATTAAATCTTTGAAAAAGCATATAAAATTGAATAATGAACTTATATTTTTGCTCATAATGTATCAAATAAAATGTTACTTATTTTATAATTTTATATAGAATCTAAACAATTTGACCCAAAATTGACATAATTCGAGAGGACCGGGTGTGAGCGTGAGCGGATAGAAAGGTAATAGGGAAGAAGAGGAGCCAAATCCATCGTGTATTGCTAGAAATTTTGGATTTTGATGAGGTGTTTACTGCCCTCCCAGCTGATTCTTGATTTTTCCCAACTGCCAATTTTTTTTTTTCATATTATCATTGCAGTTCAAGCTTGAAAAGAAACTAGTTACACAACTTTATAGTCTACAATCTTCTAAAATAATGTATTTGTATTTATAAAAAAATAATGTATTTGAAGAATTAAAAAGTGCATCATTGTCTGGGTATAAGATCAAAATTTCACTCATTCATGACATATTTGTTGGAAAATTAAAAAAGAAGAAAAAACATCTTGAAAGTTGGGCCTGAAAGCTAAACTTTCCAGTCATGCAGCTGACATATTTCAATCTTGGCATAAATTATGCAGCTCAAGATCTAAGAAGTAATGAGAGGGTGGAAGCAATCATAGGACCCGAAATCTCAGAGCAAGCAAGGTATGTTATTGAACTAGGTAACAAGTATAATATACCTGTGATTTGGTTTTCTCCCTCTGGTCCTTCTTTATTGCCACCTCGTTCACCATTCTCCATCAACTTCAAACCCACTAGAACAAGTTGCTTTCAGTTCAAAGCAATAGCAGCCATTATAGAAGCTTATAATTGGCAATGTGTGATCCCCATTTATGAAGACCCTGAATTTGGTAAGGATCTAAATCCATGTCTCACTTATGCCTTGCAAGAAACGGATACTAGAATTCCCTACACAAGTCCTATTCGTCAACATTCCTCCCATGGTTACATCAAGAAAGAGCTTGACAAGATAAAAGACAACACAACATGTGTGTTTCTTGCCCATATGACTTTGGAACTTTGGTCAAGAGTTGTGAAACAAGTACAAAAGGTAGGCATGATGAAAGAAGGATACGCTTGTGATCGATACCAAAGCTAAAGATATCAAAGAGAAAGGCTATATGGATGGTGCTTTGGGTGTGAGGCCATATTCAGTTGTGAAGCCATTGGTTGCTTCATTAGAGAAAAGATTAATGGATCAGTACAATAAAACACCTTCTTTATATTGCCTTTGGGCTTATGACACTATCACATCATTGGCCAATATGGTAGAGAAGAATGAAACAATATTACAACTAGAACCAACAAAACTTGTAATATACAACATTGTGAAAGGCAAAGAAGAAAGTATCATTGGATATTGGAGCCCTGAAAAAGGACTTGAAAATCACATAGTCGTTGGTGAATCAGCCGGAAAATACAAACTAAGGGACCCAACATGGCCAGGGAACACAAGGGAGAAGCCAAAAAAGTTGAAAATTGGGGTCACAAAAGCTCATTTTCCTCAATTTGCTGATGTTAGTGTAAAAAAGAAGGATGTATCAGCTACTGGCTTGGCTGTTGATGTGTTTAAAAGAGTGGTTGATGTTTTGCCATTTCCTTTATCTTATGAGTTTGTGGCCTTGGACACTCCCTCCAGCTACGATGATCTACTCTGCCAACTCTTAAACAAGGCAAGTTTTCATTCATCTCTGTTGCTTACAAATCGTATAGTTTCATTATTTTTAACTTTTTCTTTATTACATCATATGTCCTTGAATATACACACATACACATAAAAGAGCCCATCAGTCATATTTATAAGAATGTAGTTAAAAATTATTAATATGCATGTCTAAAATAGTTGTTTTGTATATGGGGATGGAATGAGCAGTTTAATTAAAGGAAAATCAGGCATGGTGTTGGTATAGTTTCATTGATGATTACATTCCCCAGGAAACTTGGATACACTCAGGGATGAAATTAAAAAATATTGATACCAAGTTCTAATGGTACAAATAAAATTTGTGAAGGCCAAGCTAGAATTCTTTTTCAAAGCTTAATCTAATATATAATATATAATCCATGTATCTTACAAATGAAGGAGAAAAAACTGTTAGGCGGGCAGCTCCACTATGACCGTAGTATGTTTTTTGTCTTGATCTTTGCATAGTTAATATTGAGCATGCTGAAAAAAAAACATGGAAGGGATTTACCTTAACATTATTTACCCTTTAATTTATCTCAAAATCTTTTAATGTGAAACTCTTTCTCTGCTGTTCTCCCTACTACTTTATTTTTTATTCATATTGAAATATGAATTAATTGTATATATAGAGGTTATATTTGTCTTTACATCACTATATATTATTCATATTATAATATAATTCTCCTTACTACTATTCATATTATTCTAGTATGAAAAGACTTACTTCAACATTATATAACATTAATTCAACCCCATGACTCTTTATCTTATGATTTCCAACACTTACTCGGTATATTAATAATCTTGCAGAAGTTTTATGTTGATGTTATGATTGGGGACATCACTGTAGTAGCGAGTCGCACAGATTGTGTTGATTTCACAATGCCGTATTTAGAATCAAGTGTGTCAATGATGGTAAAAGTGAGGTCCGACTCTAGAAGTCTGTGGATCCTCTTCAAACCTTTTCATTGGTCCCTTTGGTTAATTCTTGGTGGGATTTTTGTGGGGGCAACTGTTGTCATAGTTATATTAGAAAAACAGTATGGAGGAAGCCAACAATTCAAAGACTTTATCCGCAATCCCTTCCTTATTTACAGAAGTGGTGAGTTGTCTTTCAAAGCAAGATTCTGGTCATATATATAAAATTTGTCTGTCAACTGAAAAATTATTTTATTCAAATAAAATATCACATCAAGTTGATTATATATAAGTGACCCCTTCACATATATTTATAATTTACACTACGGAGATTCCTTAAATTTCTTTTCTTAATGATTTTTTAAATTTTACGAAATAACTAATATTCCCTCTGGCTGGTCCTTCATGTATAGTGACTTCTTTTAGGAAGGCAAAAAAATTAAAAAAAAAACACTTAGTTTTTTTTTTGATAAAAAGGAAAACACTTAGTAGTTATAATACATATTGGATGTAATTGGATTATATATTAGTTTATGAGTAAGATGACTAATTTTGAGGAAAAATGATACTCCCTCCGGTCCTAAATATAAGACCTAATTGACTTTTTTGAAAAATCCTAAAAAAAACAAAATAAGTTAATTATAAATTGATTTACCTAGTTTTTTCCCTTAAACTAGTTTATTTTACTTATAAAGTAATGGATAATCTAAAAATATATCAAATATATCATGATTTAATAGACTATTTTGTAGCCTTAACCTCTCCAAAAAAAAAGTTATCTAGGTCCTATATTTAAGACCGGAGGTAGTATACACACACACACACTTATTCAACTTCTATAATATTTAAAAAGTCAACTTTATCTTAAATTAAAGATAGGAGAGATATCTTTTTTTTATTTTCTTTTTGAATAATTGGAGTACCATTTTATAAGAGTTCTCTTACTATGGAATTTGAGAAGGGTTGAGAGAGACTGAGGGGATTGAGATCTTCTTAATTTATGTGAATAATATAGAATAAGTCATAAATAGGATGGGGTACTATTTGTATAAAGTTGTTCCCCGTGTTCCATTGTATATAATCACTGTTTCATTGTTTCTCGCTCACGGCAAAAAAAAAAATCAATGTTTGTGGTGATTACAGGTGATGATGATTTGCTGAAAACTGAGACATCTAAATGGGTTGTGATATTGGTCACATTTTTATTGGGCCTAATGTTGCAAGTTTACACGGCAAATTTAACATCAATTTTATCAGAGAGGACTACAGCAAAGCCCTCTCCATGGAAGGACGTACAAGAGATTAAAAGGAATAATGTAACAGTGGGATATCAAAATGATTCATGGGTGAAAAACCTTCTAATTGACCAAATAGGACTGAAGAAATATCAGTTAAAGGCTTTAGCAAGTCGTGAAGAGTACAATGAAAAATTATCAAAAGGAGCCAACAAAGGTGGTGTTGATGCTATTTTTGATGAAACTCCTTATCTCATGCTCTTGCTTTCCATATGCCCTTCTTGCAAGATGACAGGACCAATCTATAAAACCGGTGGATTTGCCTTTGTGAGTACTCTTCTTCTCTCCCCAATATGGGATATGAATTTAAAAGATGAGAATTCGGGTCAACCTGTTTAAGTGGTGGGCCTAAAAGGCAAACCCATCAGGCCTCCAGTTTAGACTTAAAACGGCCCGAATTCCTGACTTTACATATGGCCCATTAAATTTTGATGATGTACAATATATATGTTTCATTTTCAGGCATTACCAAAGAATTCTTCTATCTTGACCTCGAGCTTTACAGCTGCAATATTAGAAGTAACTCAAGATGTGGAGACATTTCAAAACATGAAAAAGAACATATCCTTACCCGTCACTATTGACAAATCTGAATACAAAAGTGATGTTAAGACCCGGAGTCTGACAATAAATGACTTTGGAGGCCTTTTCCCAGTGGCATTAATTCTTGTAGTTCTCTTCTTCAGCCTTGCAATTCTTAAAATTCCATCTATTGCTCACTTGTTTCATAAGAAATTGATTTCAGTTTGGATTGTCTCTGGGCTATATTAATTAGTAGCTAGCTAAACATCTGTAAAATTAGTGTGTTATCTATATTTTTTCGGCCAACGAACTAGTGTGTTATATGTATATGGGGCTACTATGAATTGTCCAAGTGATTAGAGGAAGGAGGTGAAACATTAAGTTCAAGGCCTTTTGATTGTGCTCGTGGCTTACTGTCATTTTGTAATAATTAAATATTCAAGTTCTCTCATTTTTTCCGCTTACTATATATTTTGTCAATGCATCAATCTTTTGTTATTGCGTGCTGTAACGTTATTCCATCAAAATAACTGAAGGCAAAGAAACCTAATTTCATGTTTGAACCCATTGGTACTTTCCCCTATAACAGCATCACTACAAAAAACATACAGCAAGGCGGCGGTTATTTTCACTATTTTCTTACATTTGTAAACACCGAAAAGGCACTCCTGCATTTTTGACAAACGCCACAGATTTTCACTATAAGAACGCAACTTTCCGGCGTTTATACAAACGCTGTAGTGTTACATAAACGCCGGAAATTTTAGCTTCAAATGTTACCCATGTTTATTTTACGCCAAGAAACAATAGCAGGACTTTTGTAATTTTAGCTTTCCGGCAGTTAGGAACCGCCAAAAGTATTAATAATAAACACCGGTAAGTTGCAAATACTTGTTAAAATATCACCAAGTTATTGGTGTTTGTACAAACGTTGGTGAGTGTGATTTTTAAAGAAAAATTACAAAAACATGCCGGAAAGTGATAACTATAAAAAAAATAATAACTTGCCAGCGTTTTTACAAACGTGGGTAAGTTGTAATACTTTTTTTAAAAAAATAATAACTTCCCATGTATTGTAACCGCCGGTAACTGTGATGTGATATTAAAAAAACCTCTACTTCCCACTCTAATTTAATGTTATCACGATAAAATAAGGTGGGGAATAGAGAACTTAATTTCTTTATTACTACAATAGTGGTTAATTTTTACAGCATTTTAAAAAGCTAGTCATTACAAATGAAATTTATTATAATTTAAAAAGTAATTAAAATGACAAAATTAAATTTGTAATATGAACAATAAGTTAAAGAGAATAAAAATAAATAAAATGACAACAAAAATATATAAATTAAAAAATAGGAAAAAGGTACAAGAATAATTAAAATCAAAGAATAAACAAACAAAATAATGTACCTTACCTAGAAGATAGTAAAAAACTAAAATATCAAAACTATATATATAAAAACATAATCAAACTAAAACAAAAACATTTAAATTATAAAAACGAAAAAGGAGTGATGAAAATAGGGAAAATCAAAGTATAGATGAGATTAGAGTAGATGAAAAGAATTAAGAAGAAGAGGAGAGGGGCGAATTGTTGGGATAGAGAGGGGTGTTTATAGAAGGAGTTCGCTACTTAAGAGAATTTATTAAACACAGCTACGTCAAAGTAAACGTAAATTTGTTATAAGATAATTTCTACATTCATAGCCACGTTAAGTAAACGCTGCAATGTAAGCATGTCAAGATTTTATTATCTAGTTTTTATTTAAAAAACAAACACATAGTAGCGGTTGGACAAATACCGCTATGTGTCTGGTTTTTTAATTAAAATGAGGAATATAAAGCCGTGGTTGCATAAACGCCACTATGTGTTTCTTGTTTTAATAAAAACAAATATTATTAATTGTAAATGTTAAAAAGAGACATATAAAGGTGATTGGACCGAATTTTATCCCTTTAAGCATGTGCAATTGAGCTTAATTAGTGTGATTTAATTGATATATTTGATCATTATTGACATATTTTATTGCGCATGCTTATTGGAATTAATTGGTGAATATTAGGCTTTTTACTTGCAATTTTAAGAAACCAAGGGTATTTTGGTCATTTTGACTATTTGAGGATATTATATTGTAGGGGGGTCCCACGTGGGCCCCACACACCCTTGGTGGAGCTTACATGGCAAGGAGAAGGCTAGTTGGCAAGGAAAGTGACATAAAGCAACAATTACCATTTTTGGTAAAAAGGACAAGACACTTTTGGAGCATCTTACTTAAAGAGGAAAAATTGGCTCCAAGATTCAAATTCAAATTTGGAGTTGTTGAAGGCCTCATTAAGGGCATTCTTGGAAGCACAATCACTTGGAGAAAAAGGAGGAACCTTTAGAAATGCATGGAGACAACATTTAGACTACATTCATCCCCATTTTACCCAAATACCGAAAATACCCCTTCCCCCTTCACAAATACACCTCTCGACCTAACCTCCCTTCTTACCCATCATAATATCTTCTTGACAACTCATTCACACCACTTGACAGCTCATTAACTCCCTAAGCCAACTCACCATCTAACTAACTCACTTACTTAATCCCAACTAACTTCATAACCGAGATATCTTTCCACTTTCACTTTCTCTCTCCTCTAACAAACTCTCTCAACTCCATCTTCATCTTCTTCATTTCGTTCTTCACATCCATGGCCACCATGACCTCACGCCTTCCTTCATCCTCCACCTCCATGAGCGGCTAGACGTCCTCTCCTATCTCTCCAAAGGAATGTGCTTATAGATTCAACATTTGACCTCATGTATTTGTAATTTACTCTTTTAGGTTCCAAGCTAGATGTAAGTTTTTGCCTATGTATGTCTAGATCTAGGCTTGTATAGGGTAGAATACCTAGCTTTAGGTGTTCTACTTAATTGTGGCTTGGAATCTCTCTTTTGTGTTTAGCTCATGAAAACCTAAAGCTATACGTTTGTAATTTCATGATATACATGTGTGCGATTAGCTTGTATGTTTGTTTGTGGAATGAATGTTTTTCTTAGGTGCTTGATTAGTATCTAATGTTACTTAAGGTATGAGTTCAACTCAAAAGAGCATTAGGCTTGGTTAACCTAATTAAATTCTTTTAGACTTCTTAGATTTAAGAGATCTTGAGAATTTAGTTAGATTATATCAAGTGTAACAAATATATGAGGTCTGATTAACCAAAAGCACAAAGTACTTTGGAGAGGGAGGTAATTCTCTATTCATTACTTCACTCTTCTATATTCGGTTAGTTGTTTCTTTTAGATTTAATTAGTTGTAAACATCAAAATCACTCTCAACCTGTTTGTTAAATTGCGTGACTTAAATTGCCTCTTACTTGCAAGAATTCACCTAGATCGTGAGAAGACCTATACTACCACTAGCTACTTAGTGTTTAGTATTGAATTGTATTGATTAATTCCTAGGGCGACATAGGGTTAAATCAAAAGGCAACCACTGCTAGCGGCGGTTGCGAGATTAAAAAGTAGACGTTGATCAGGCCTTTTAATTGTAACAAGTGGGGAAAAACCCCTACCTATCCCATTATTTGTGATGTATATTTTTCAAGCCTTTATCATTCCTCTCTACTCTTGGATTAGCTTATTATTTTGTCCAGCGTGTGTTGTGAGGCCTTAGTACATATATATATCTTTCAAATTGCATGCAATCACATTATTGTATTAAATAATTATCGAATAGTGGGTATGAAGAAGGAAAAGTGGACAAAGAAACATCAATTTTAACGCATATTACAAATAAATTTCTCGATTTACAAGTACAACAATAGAGCATTAGAAGATGCTATATATTCAATTAAATTTATAAATGCCGCCGATTTTTTTATCAGAAATAAATGCTAATTTAATGTACATAATTTAAGATGCAGATGGGCTGTATTAAAAAAATAATAGCTTAACCTGGAGGGTTGGCGTGAGTGGTAAATATTCTCGTCCCTTAAACAAGTGGTTGGGGGTTCGATCCTTAGCTCTTGCGAATGAAGTAAATTCACAGAGCTAGCTGTCTACCCCTTATATGGGACTTCAGAACAGCGAGAGATTAATCTCACTTGACACGCGGGTGGGTTACCCTTGGGTAACCAAAATTAAAGAATAAAAAAAATAATAGCTTATACCTGCGCTTATAAAATTGTGGGTAAATATTCCTTTACCTATGTCAAAAGCGCAACTAATAAAACACAGAATCATCAGTGTGCGCTTGGGCACATTTGCATTTGCTTAAAGTATATGTATAAAGCGCAGGTAAAAGTCTATTAAATGTCTAAAATGAGAACTGGTAAAGACTTTTATTTTTTACGAATGAGTTTTTTTATGCCCACTACCTTGGTAAAGACCTTTTTTTGCAGGTATGAATATTTTTTTTGCCCCCACTACCTTGCATATTTTTTTTATATTCCGCACTACCTCCACTGGTAAAGGCAAGGGATTAAAGATGGCAATGCATGGGCTCCCAAAAGCAAACTTTTCTGGTTTTCCAAAGATGGTACGAATGATTTCTAAAAGATATTACTCCTAAAGTAATAGGCTTGGCTTAATTATTTATGATGTGGCACCCCCAGATTTGACTCTTTCAGCCTTTAATTTGTTAGTCAAAATGGATAAGAAGGCCTTCACGTCAATGCTTCCAATGACAACCTCCATCACTAAAGCAACGGAACCAAGTATACCCTACGCCTCGTGATTGTTTCAGTCCTTTTGTCTCCACTGTCCACTGGCCTCATTGAATTAATGCATCCTAATCAAAGGTTACGGTGGATTCCACATCAATTATTAATTTCTGGATGCGAATTTTTCGAGATGTGATCAACATCTTGAACCATTTTATGCGAGCCAACAATCAATATTCTTAGGTTTGCGCATTATTGAACTATCTTTGGAAAGATATTAGCACCATAAAATATAAAAATAAGTAGTTGAACATTTTTTTAGTAGCCTAATGAAGCAAGATAAGTCATATACTCATAACACATCTTTATATTATTAGATTTTATGTTTACTTATAAGCCAAATAAACTAGTTCACATAAAAAATTCAACAAAATTTCTGACTAGTTTTCACTAGAAATTTTGTTAGAAAATTTACAGACGAAATATTTTTCCATATAGTTAATTAACGATGGACTTCTGACAGAAACATCAGAAGAATTTACCAACAAAATGGTGTTGTTAATTAGGCTATTTAGCGGTAAATTTACTGAGAGAATTTTGTGGGTGAATTCTCTTGAACAATTTACTGATGGAATCTCAGTCCTTAATTTACATATTCTGAAAATAAAATAATAATGTTTCATTTCATTTTTAAGAAATACATTATAATCTTATTGATATGTATTATATTATAAGTATTAAAAATTAATATACATACAAACACACGTAGATATGAATTTATCACACTTTAATATAATTTTGTATTACTTAATTATTAATATGTTATTTACGAATGATATGAGAAAAATAGAACTTTTCAAAGCTTTCGGTTGGCACGTTTTGGTAGTAAAGAGAAATACAGTGGCGATATCACATACCCACCTTAAATAGGGACTACACTCCTGAAAGTAAAGAATAATGGGGATGAATTATACTTCATAAGAAAATGTAAGGAAGAAAGGGAGAGATTCCTCAATCAACCATCTTATCACATTTTCTTCTCATAATCACTCTTGCTTTCCTCTTTAAATTTAAAAATGAATGGTTCAGAAACAACGTCTTACAAATGTTATTACAATGGATCAAAAGCTTGATATTGAATTTTTTCGATACCCCACTTCCTCGCACTATCTCCATTATTGAAGGCAATGAACATAAGATGGCAATGCATGGAGTCATGTTTCGTGGTTTAATTTTCCAAAGACGGTACAAATGATTGCTAAAAGATAATAATAAAACAACATCAGTAGGCTGTAGGCCTATCTTTATTTATGATGGGACCCCAAAAATGACTGTTTCAGCCTTAAAGAAGGCCTTCACGTTAAGCTTCCCATCATTCACAATTTCCACCTAGCCCAAGGCAGAGGGACCAAGTATACCCTACTCGGCTACTCCCCGTGCTTCCTTGTTTTGTTCCGTGCTTCCTTGTTTTCTTTTGGGTCTGTGCTTTAATATAGTACGAGGGATTTGGAATAGTACGAGGGATTTGGAGGGGAGGGGAGGGGAGGGGATGGAAAGGAAAATTTTTGTAAGATTAATTTTTAAATATTGAAGAAATAGAGTTGTGATATTTTAATAAAGCTAAGATGTTAAATATAAAAAGTTATACTTTCTTCGGTCCTTATTTACCTAAGTTGATTAAATCAAAAATGTTAGTTAAGTTAGTTAAAATGACATGATATTACCAATATACTCTAACTATTCACCTTCACCTTCACCCTCTCTCTTCTTGTCTATTACTCCCTCTGGTCCTATTTGTAAGTCGCCAACCACCACTAAATTTTGGTCCTTAATATAAGTTGCCAACTGCCATTAACTAACTCATTAATTAAAGTTTTCCAAATATGCCCATGTCATTGAAAAAAGAGATCTCTGTATTTACTTTTGCTTGCCTCATTATGACTCATTTAATAGTTGTGAAGGAGGGGCAAAGATGGAAATGAAAAATAAAACAAGACCAATTTAATGGTGTAACCGCCACTAACTGTCATTCTTTGGTTTGTACAATATGGGCGGTTGGTGACTTATAAATAGGACCGAAGGGAGTATTAGGGAGCATTGACTCCACCTTCCCTCTCTTCTTATTTATCATTAGGGAGCATTGACTCCACTCTTCCTCTCTTCTTGCTTATTACTCCCTCTGTTCCTAAATATAAGATCATTTTGGCTAATTTGGAGAGATTAAGGAAGACCTTCCAATGAATTAGGATTACATGATCTTCCCGAAATACCCGTCACTTAAATTTAAAAGACAAATAGGGATTTGAGAGAGAAGTGAGAGAGCTAAGAAGTAGAGGGACAATTTGGACCAAAATTGAGACAAAATAGAAAGTGATCTTATATTTAGGAACTTATCCACTTCCCCAAAGTGATCTTATATTTAGGAACGGAGGGAGTATTAGGGAGCATTGACTTCACTATCCCTCTCTTCTTTTCTATTATTAGGGGCATTGATAAGGATATTTTGGGCAAAAGTTGGTAAAAGTTAGAAATATGTCTTGTATGTAGGACCAAATTCATCCCCTCAAATAGGTTATTATACTTATGACCTAAGGTAGTATATATTAAATTTAGAATTTCCAACTCTACTTCTCAAATTTTTATAAATTCATCTCACAACAAAATTTCCCTCCGTCCATTTCTCCTCCCCTCCTCTCGTACCAAAAACAGACCAATGTGGAGTATATTGATAAGAAAAATCCACTTCATGTATTTTTCTCGATGCAATTCACAACCTAAAATATAACGAGATGTGTCGATAGACCACAACATCGCAAATTATTTTTATGTGCAATTATTATCAATCTAAAGTTTGCTCATGGAACAATATAATATTTTGGGGATGATGGTAGCATCGATAATAAATTATTTAATATAAGATAGACTAATTTTGAGAAAAAGTTCAATTAAATCAGTTTTTAATTGGTAATTTATTTAGATTTATTAGAATTTTGTATAAAAAATCAAGTACCCTTTGTATTTCAAAGGAAGGAAATACTGAATACTCAGCAGACTCTAATGATAACTACAATTATTAAACAAATAGATTATTTAATATAAGATAGACTAATTTAATTTTGAGAAAAAGTTCAATCAAACTAGTTTATTATTAGTATTTTTTTTAGATTTATTAGAATTTTCCATAAAAATCAATTGTACTTAATATTTCAAAAGGGGCGAGTATTAAGTAGTAACTTCGTTCCTAAATATAAGATCACTTTACCTAATTTGATTAGATTAAAGATGTTAGTTATATTAATTATTATCACATGATATTACCAATTCATCCTAAAAATATACTTTTATCCTCACTCTCCATCTCTTAGCTTGTTATTATGGAAAAGTATTATTAGGGTTTATTTGAGAAAAAATTGGGAAAAATTAGAAAATAATCTTATAGTAGTAGTATTTAGGAATAAATTGAAATTTAAAAGTGATCTTATATTTTGGAACGAAGGAATAAGTACTTATTAGTAGACTCTAATTAATGAGTACTCCCTTCGGTCCTTATTATAAGTCACCAAACGCCTCTAAATTTTGGTCTTCAATATAAATCACTAACCGTCATTAGCTAACTCATTTATTAAATTTTTCCCAATATAACTTCGTCATTGAAAAAAAAATTCTTTAATTGAATTGAATTTTCTTCTGCTTCTTTTTTGTTTCTCTCATAAAGATAAAGATAGAGGATTAATGAAGAGAAAAAAAAGTAGTGAGCCATAGTGATGAAAGTGGGAGGGATAAAAAGTGGAAAACACAAATAAAATAAGACCAATTTAATCATGCAACTTCCATTAACTTCTATTTCTTAATTCGTACAATTTGAGCGGTTGGTGATTTATATAATAAAGATTGAAGTGAGGAGTATATTTCTTATATAGAAAGATTAAATCACTCAAATTTTGGGTTGTTAGACATTTAACCCATCTTTGTTTTATGTTCTGTTTTACGTGAACATTTAACTCATCTTAATCATTGCATATTTTAACATCTGTAATAAACATCTTTTCATGGTTCATTCATTTCATTCGAAAATATTGGGATTGAAGACACGTGTGGCACGTCTATTGATCCAAGCATCATCAGTCATCACTTTTGGTCTTTGTTAATGTCACCACATGATTCATGCAGTACGTCTTTCTCCCACGTCACTCCTGCCAATGTCATTGCTGTGTTCATATTTTTAAATCAATTATGGAGTACTCCAAAATTCCACTTCAGTATTCTCTTCTCCATGTAATCTTTCAAGCCGTTGGGCTTGCCACTCTAATTCAAAAAAAAAAAAAAGTATTCTCTTCTCCCTTTACAGATATGGCTAACGGGGCTTCACTTTTCCTTTTTTTCCAAAGTAATTACAAAATAATATAGTATATTCGAAGTGAGATGACAACGCACTAGCACATAATTAAAGACAAAAGAAAGAAAGTACACTTAAAATGAAAAATCATATGTTAGGGTATCAAATTTATAAAATACCAGATCACTCCACTTGGGCAAATTTAGAATTCTTTTTTTCGAATTATGGGAAATGACATCACAGCCCTTGGTCTAAAGCGATCTAAAAGAAAGTTCCTCATCAGATGTTTCAGGATATTTACTTAAGAGTGTAAAAATTCAGTAAAACTCTTGTCATTGATTACTCTTCCTGCCTTAATTATAAAAACATATTTATCTAATTTAATTAGATTAAAGGTATTGATCAAATTAATTATAAGCACATGATTTGACAATATACTCTAACCGTCTGCCTTTATTTACACCCTATTTTGCAATTGCTTCTTCTATGGCGAGCACTAGTTGGGATACTATGTGAAACATGTATTAATGATTAAGGATATGCATGACTTATATTTATGGCCAAATTCACTTTCTTAAATATGTATAATATTGGGAGAATTAATTAGAAGTCTAATGGAAGAAAAATAATTAAAATGAGGTCCCAATGATTGTTATTTGAGGCTAATAAATTGTTATTGTTAGCCCTAGAAGTAATTTACAACTCAAGAGACCTCATCTTTAATTATTTCTTCCATGAGACCTCTAATTAATTCCCCCTATAAAATTTAGAACCAAAAGGTGTACATATTTGTCTTTGGTGTAGTGAAATTTTCTAACAAACCTCTCACAAAAGAATCATGCATGTTATTGATTTTGCATAAGCACATTTTCGTTTCATTTGATTTTCTAACAAACCTCTCACAATAGAATCATGCATGTCATTGATATTTATCTAGTATTACTTGACAAACAAGTGGAGATACTCTTGGGAAACTAAATTTTATCTTTACACGGCGGCGATGGGAGGGGAGGAAGTGGGGAAGGAGGAGGGATGAATTGGAGGCAGAGGAGGGAGCTAGGGAAGGGAAGAGGGAGGTGGTGAGGGAAAAGGAGGGAGAGAGAAGGTGGTGAGGTGACATAAACTTATGACATGGAGATGATGTGGCAATTATGTAGGATGTGAGGGCAAAATTTGACCCATTTTGTATACTTCAGGGTAAATTTGATCCAAAAAAACTTTAGGGGTAAATTTGATCATTGTCTAAAATTTCCGGGGTAAATTTGATCTTTTAACCAATATAGTATATTAAAAAAACTATTATTCATTATTCGTATGATGAGACCTCAAAAACTTAACTTATTCAGCCTTTTGTCAGTTGAAAATGATAAGACGTGAAAGTTCTCCACTCACCACTTCCCTCACTAAAGGCAAAGGGGACAACGGATACCCTACTCCTCCTATTGCTTTCCTTGTTTGCGTTCAGGCCTAAGGGAATCAAATCAATCAATGTCCTTTTGTGATTTAGACACATGTTTTTGAAGTACTCCTTAGTCCTAGGCTCCTAACATCCTTATCTACAAGTTTGACATATTTCACTTAAATAAAACATCCTAAATTTTATTAATTCTTTTTTAAGATGCATCAGTTTTTTAACTTTAACCCAGGATTTTCAAACCCAGAGCAACCTGACCATGAACTCGCGTTCGGCCTGGGTGAGAAGATAGAAATATCTTGCGACTATTATTTTTACAAGTTTGACATATTTCACTTAAATAAAACATCCTAAAATTTATTAACTTTAACCCAGGTATATTATCCTGGATTATTGGCCCAGACAACCCAGAGCAACCTATATATAAAATATTATTATTAAAACTATTATTTTTTAAAAAATTATATTTTTCAAATCAGGGATAGTTTTTTCAAACTTGGGACTTGCTGGTTTGACCCAATTGAATTTAAAAAATATTACTACCTCTGGTCCTAAATATAAGACCTAGTTGACTTATTTTAGAGAGATTACGGTTGCAAAATAGGTTATATAACTATGACATATTTGATATATTTCTAAATTATCCATTAGTTTATAGATAAAATAAACTAGTCTAATGGAAAAAATTAGGTAAATCAATTTATAATTAACATATTTTGCTTTTTCAGGATTTTCCAAAAAAGTCAAGTAAGTCTTATATTTAGAATAGAGGGAGTATTACAAAAACTATAAAGTATGTTTTTGAATTCCAATTATAATTTTAATATTAATGACTATTGTTTTAGTAATAAAAAACCACCTAAGCCGACTGTGGCGGTGGTGCAGGTTATGTCGGCGCCGATGGTGGCTGTAGTTGACCCTCCTCCACCACCACCAATGTGGTTGATGGTAGTGGTGGAGGGGAGAGAAGGGGAGGGAGTCATGGGAGGGACAGTGTCGTTTGGTTCTATGGTGAAGGAACATAGAGAGTAGAGTGGAAGTGAGAGTTCTTTTTCCAATTATATAATTTTATATTTTATTTGGTCACATCAATCTCCTAGTCATCTAACAATGTCATCATAATTGACACTGTTAGCGATATGTCATCATATTTAACACTATTCACTCATATTCAAGTCCTTATTAAACTATATATAGGAACTAACTGTGCTATTGGGATAAAACTTGAGGAGCTAAAACCTCTAAAATTGTTTTAAGTTAGAGGGACTAAAACCACAATTGAGCCAAACTATAGGGACCAAAAATTATGTTAACCCTAACATTTATCTATTTTTATTTTCATTAGGAAGAGTATCTAGTAATTACTAACTGTAATGTCAATGAGTAGACTGGCTATATTAAATCAATATGTCAAAGAAATCTTAAAAAATATTGGGTAAAATAATTATTTTGTTAATTGTTTAAGTCATTGAGTTGATATTTAATATTTAGATGGTATAATGGTAAATTGAAAATTTAAATTTAAATTATTTTATTTCTCTCTGATCTAATTTCCAAGCTTATTTTGAACTGACCACTGACCCTTAACTCACTGTTTCAACTAGTCTAGTTGTTAGTCTGTTTCAACTAGTCTAGTTGTTAGTCTGGATTTAATAACATTGCTTCAACCCCAATTATTTAATAATTTAACAATATACCTTATGAAAATTAAGGCTATATTATAACCTGATTATAAAACAAGGGTAAAAGTACATGTGCACGTGAACCATTTAATAATATGACTCTCTCAAAATGAGACCAAATGATCGCTTTAAAATTGGAGTAGTTATGTACATAGGATGGATATAATTATGTATATGTGATAATATGAATTCAATGGGTGACTTAGAGTTTTTTCGCTTTTATATTTAGTTATAATTAACAATTTTTACTTTTCCCAAGTATATCAAACGTGTCTGATAATAAGGTATGAATATATTAAATAATAGTAATAATATAGTTTGATAGAAGTTAGATAAAATCACGGAGCTAGTATTAGCGCCTAATTTGATTTGAGGTTGTCAAGGGACAAAGATCCTCTCCTATACTCTTCCTCAATTTTCCTTCTCATGTTATTGGATTTTTAATCAAATTGTCTAGTTCTGATATTTTATAAAAATAAAATATAATTGATATAATATTGAAAATCATGTATTAAATTGAATCTTTCATTGTGTGGTTTGAACAGTTTATAACTTAAACCACTATTATAATTTAGAATTTCTTATTTTTTTCACTACAATTGTGAACTATGCGTTCAAACTGAATTTTAACTGATTAAATTTATTATCTAATTTTTAAGTATTATCGTAATTATATTTCATTAAGCATTTAATCTTGAACATCTATATCTATATCTTATGTATGTATAGCGAAAATATCTTCCACTAAGTTACTTTTTATAAGCTCTTAGCCATTTTGTTTAGTCTCAAGCTTCGTGCAAACTCAATTTTAATACCCTCTTCTCCTTTCACATTACTCTCTCCCTCGGGCTCCATGCAAGCTCATATTTGCTATCTCCTCTTTAACACTCTTCTTCCTCCACATTCTACCCCCTCTCTTTTCCTTTTTGAATAAATAAAATAAACTTTGACTCTTCTCGCTCTTTTTTCTTCATTGTAATACGCCTCACCCTCTCTCTTCTATTCTTTCATTATTTTCTTTTTCTATTTAGTCTCTCCCCATCGTCCTTTCCCAGTAACTTATGGAATATATTGCATAAAATTTTGTAAATCTAAATAAAAGTTAACATAAGAGATTAAAAGTTCCAAAAATTATGGGCAGAAAATGATGGTGGAGAGATTAAATAGAAAAGAAAAGGGAAAAAAAGAGAACAGAGATGGGGAGAACAGAGGTAAGGTGAAAGAAATAAGAGGAGAGAAACCAAGCGTGGTTGGTGTAGTGGTTACCTCACTTCACCGCTTAATCAGAGGTCTCGAGTTCGAGCTCTGGGAATGCAGCCTGCCCCTTGGCTAGCACTTTACCCTTAAGTGGAGGCCCCGGTGCGGATCTGGATTAGTCTGAGCCCGTTGAGTTCCCCGTGACATTGGGGCTGGCTCAGGACACCGGATTAAAAACTCAAAAAAAAAAAAAATAAGAGGAGAGAAAATTCTAAACGTTATACTCTAAGAATTATGGGGAGAGAACCCATCGTCCGTGGGTTCAGTGGCAAAGGGATTGAACAATGAGCGTCGGGTTGTCCACCACGTCGCGAGTTCGATCCTGGGGAGTGACACTTTGTTGTGTCTCCATCGCGACGCTTGGGGAGGCATCTCCGTAGCTAAGTGAAGCTGGGAGTAACCTACCTGTGTGGACAGAAAGAAAGGGCTTGCTTGTCATGCTCCAGAGCCCACAGGGACAGGCCCCAGTGGATCATGAGTTAGGTGCCCTGTTCTTGGATTGGGTTGAGCCCAAACCCCTTCCTAAAATTTTTGTATAAAAAAAAAGAATTATGGGGAGAGAATGATGGGGTGAGAGATGTCCTCATTAAATGTTAAATATCATAAAATAAGTTAATTTAACACACCTCTCATAGTTCACTCCCTTGACAACTTTCTTTTTCCTCAATCCCTTTCTCATTCTTCTCTAATTCTTCATCTTTAACTATTCCAGATCTCCTTCATGGAATCGCTCCAACTTGCGTTTGATGAACAAAATTAAGATTCAGGTGGCCTTCTAGTGATGTCTTTAACATGGCATACGAATTTTATACATTGAAAGAATAAAAATTTCAAATGAATGAAAATACAATTTTTTTTTTTAATTTCCATGGATATTGCTTAACATTATCTCAAAAGATCATTGCAATGAAAAAAGTAATTCTTCCAATCCGTACAACATATGGGAGGTACCGCTCGTTGGATAAAGATCCAATGGTATAATGGGGGATGGGATAGATGACAGGAAAAAAAGTACTGAAAAGGAGTAAAAATAAATTAGGATGTCAAATTAAAAATATCAAGCTACTCGAACATATCAACAATTCTGAGAGTTTGTAGGCAATGTTATCCCTCACTTTTTTTTTGAAGCCGCTTTGTGGCAGTTGAAGTCTCCGTGCTAATAGTCAGCAATTAGCTATTTGTAATAAATAGTATCATGTATAAGAAAAATGTCACAGTTGGAAGCTCAAGAGTATTTCCAATACTCATTAGAATATATGCGTAAATGGAAGTTGAAAATTAATCCCGAAACCATAAGATATGCCACTTTGAATCTAAACATTTAGTTGTAATTGGTTTTTGTCATGAATATAATGTTTTCCTTACTTTATCTCTCGTACAAATCATTTTTTTCAAATTATTATTTGCTTGACTTCAATACTAGTATATAATTTAATAACATACAAAATATTCATATTTACCATGTAACATAGTATTAAAGTTAAACAGTTTATTTGACTCCATTAATCTCCTTGCTTAATCGATCTCTTAGTACGGACCTATGTAAAGGAGCAGTAACGACAAAAGAATAGTGAAAATGATATAATAAATAATAATAGAGGAGAGAGGTTTGGGGCACATGCACAAAGAGGAAGAGTGGAGAGACAGAGAGAGGGAAAGAAAACTTCAATGGCAGTGTTGCAGAAAAGCTTCAAAGCATGTTCAGTGTTAAGTGTGAAACTTGTTGTAATAGTAGTGTTATGGATGAACATGACAGCAAGAAGTTCCGTGGCAGCCACACAAATAGAGGTTGGAGCCATTCTTGATTTGAATTCAACACTTGGTAAAATGATAAATAGATGCCTCAACCTGGCCATCAATGATTACAACGCACTCTATAGCCAGACAAATACAAGGATCAACCTTACAGTCGAGGATGTTCCTCAGGACGACGTGGCCATGGCTGCTTCAAGAGGTAACGCCCACTTTCCATATATATACCTTCTCAAATTAAATTTCTAAGTCATTTTTTTAATTTCCCAGCCTTTCAATAATTTTTTCATTTCCTATAGTTAGATTATTCATAACATGAATTATATATATGGTTCCTCTATTGTAGGTATAAAATGGTGTAGTTTTGATCTATTGTAGTTTTGATCTTCTAAAATATTAAGAAATTATATGCAGTTTTGATCTTTAAGTCGTAACCATTCAAAATTACATCATTTTTATGGACCTAATATGATATGTCACTCAAATAAAATCTAATGATTAAAAGAAATAGGAAAACCATTTGAGAACATAAAATTTTTGCAAGGGATATTAGAAACATAGATGAAGGCCCATTAGGAGCCCATGTATATTCATTTTAACACGTTATACTTCTATTCATTTCAATTCAAGCATCATAATTTAGACATTCCAGTTGACTCATGAACTGTATATACAATTTGTTATTGAGAATGATGTGATGATTTAGAAGCCAACTGACCCGCTATTTTTTTAAGAAAAGTATATAGGTTCAATTAAACGCTATCAATAATTACAAGTAAAATCCAACCGATGTTTCACCTAATAGGAAGAAACTTAATGTACTAATAGTCCTGAACCATGGCACTAATAATGGCAGGCCTTATCGACAGTGAAACCATATGTACTTTATTGGACCCAGAAATAAAAATAAATTCAAACCATATAAATACCATGATCAATTTATGTAGGAGTAAACGGGATATATTACCTATTTTTTTACTCCCTCTATTTCTAAATATAAAATTATTTTTCTTAATTTGATTATATTAAGGATGATAGTTAAATTATTTAATAACACAATATTATCAATTTATCCTAATCATATATTTTCATCTGATCCTCACTCTCCCTCTCTTGCTTATTATTATAGATAAACATTATTAGAGTTAATTTGAGAAAAAAGTTGGGAAAAATAGAAAATGATCTTATATTTATGAACAAATTGAAATTTGAATGTGATATTATATTTGATTTGAAAACGAAGGGAGTAAAATTTTTTTGTTGGTCACCATTCTTGTCTCCGTGTTTCCCCTATAGTTAACTTAGAGTAGTCCCATTCTATTACTATGACATTATACTATGTGTCACTAATATAATAACAAGTTGATTAATTTTAATAGGGTTGGTTCTAAAAGTTAAATGAAATATTTTTTCAATTTGACCAATTTTATTAGGGCTGGTTCTAAAAGTTAAATGAAATGTTTTTTTTGCTAAACTCCGTCCAGTAATCCGATAACAATTGCAAAAATGACTGATCCAAACTCGAAGGACATGAGTGTTGCTTACATGGACAGGATTGTCCCTGTCTCAATGAGAGTGCTTCATGTCATTCGAACACACGTTTTAATCCTTACGAAAGTTGAAACACTCTTATTAGCTCAACCAACTACTCATTAGTAGTTAAATGAAATATTTGATATGGTACATGTTACATACTAATACATTATATAAAATCTTATAAATCAGGCAACTAAATTAGTTTGAAAATTATTGATAAATGTATAAATGCTTTAAGTTAATTTATTTCACATTACTTATATATATCCTCAAATTAATAAACCGGGTTTATATAAACCAGGAACATAATGTAGTATAAAATACTCCTTCCGGTCCTAAATATAAGACCTAGTTGACTTTTTTGGAAAATCCTAAAAAAACAAAATAAGTTAATTATAAATTGATTTACCTAATTTTTTCCCTTAGACTAGTTTATTTTACCTATAAACTAATGGATAATCTAAAAATATATCAAATGTTTCATGATTTAATAGTCTATTTCACAACCTTAATATCTCCAAAAAAAGTCAACTTGGTCTTATATTTAGGACCGGAGGTAGTAGTATTTTATTGTGTTAACGTGTAAGAGATGAAGGGGATAGAAGTTGGAGACTAACCAATATATTGATTTTTCCATGCAATTGCAGCTTATGTTCTAATGAAGAAAAAGGAAGTGAAAGCTGTATTGGGGCCCCAATATCCGGAACAAGCAAGATATATAGTTAAACTTGGTGAGCAAATGAATGTACCTGTGATTTGGTTTCCCATAACTGGTCCATCTCTTTTGCCACCTCCTTCCCCATCCTCCATCTACATAGGTCAAGGCCCTATTTGCAATCAATTCCAAGCCATAGCTGCCACTATTAAAGCTCTTGGTTGGCAATCAATAGTCCCCATTTATGAAGAGACTGAATATGGAAGCACCCTTGTTCCATGCCTCACCAATGTCTTGAAAGAAATGAACGTACGAATGGCTAATGTAACAGCCATTAAGCCAATTACTTTCAAAGATGTTGCAAATATTGACCGAATTCTTGATAATTTAAAGGACATGCGAACACATGTATTTCTTGTCCATATGAGTGTGGATTTTGGAAGAGAATTTATAAAGTCTGCAGAGAGAAAAGAGATGATGGTAGAAAGATATGCTTGGATACTCACACAGGAATTATCTTCATTGACAAATCCTGTAGTCAATGTTACAAGAAACTTGTATCGTAATGGCATACTATCTGAGAATTTCACTGATTATTATCCTTTGACTGGATACATGCAAGGTGCATTGGGAGTGACGCCAAAGGTAAGTCCAAATAAAAGTTGGCTTGGAAGTAACCTAACCACATATGGAAAGTGGGCTTATCACACAATTGAAGCATTGGCTATGGCATTAAAGAAGCAAGACACAAATAATATTAATGGCCAAACACTTGGAAGCCGAATTCGGGATACAAATTTCACAGGAGAATCAGGGATCAACTTTGATTTAAAGAGTGGATCCGGACAACTCGTACAATCGGAGTTTGAAGTATATAATGTGATCGCAAAAAGAGAAAGACACTTAGGTACTTGGAGTCTTAAAAATAATGGACTTGAAGGCGGTGGTGAACAGACATCTGAATACCAATTAAGAGATCCAATGTGGCCGGGTGACACATTGGATAAACCACCCAAGTTGAGAATTGGTGTCACAAGAACAAATTTTTTTCCTGAGTTTGTGAGTGTTGAAAGTTCAGTTCAAAACAAAAGTGAGCTTCAATATGGTGGTTTTGTTATTAGTGTGTTCTTAAAAGCTGTGCATGCTTTGCCATTTCCGTTAAATAATTATGAGTTCGTTCCGTTGCCAAAGGAAAAGGAAAGTCCCATGATGGACTATGACGATATTCTCTGCAATAAAACGAAAGACGAGGCAAGTTTTCATTCTTTCCTTTTTAGCTTCATTCATTTTTAACTTATTTTACTTGCATTGGGTACAGTGTCAATGATACGTAACTATTGTCGAGGAACAAAAATATTACATAATTATTCCAATGTACAAAAATGATATCCAACTTTTACCATGTGATAAAAAATGATATTTTAACTAATATGACAATAATATTAGACATGAAATGTCCAAAATGCCCTTATAATTAAATAAACTTTTACCGGGTGGCGATTAATTTATAAGGACATTTTGAATTTTTCATGTCTATTATTATTGTCATATTAGTTAAAATATCATTTTTTATTACATAGTAAAAGTTGAGTATCATTTTTGTACCTTGGAATAGTTATTTACTATATTTGTTCCTTAACTAATAGTTATGTATTATTTTTGGGTCTTCGCCCAAAAATATAAGTTGAGAGTTAGCTGAATTTATGAATTTACAAACCGTCAATTCTCACTCGTACGGTCTAGATTTGATCCGAATTGTGTATCTATTATAATGAAAATAGATACACAATCTAGAGACGGTACATATAAGATCCAGTCGGTGTAGACCAACTCTCTTTATTCATCTTTTTTATGAGAAAGGAAAATGGTTCCATTTTACTTGTATCACTTTATCTTATGGCTTCTAATGGAAAGTTCGGTATGAGATTAATTGGTATGTATTTATGAATGCATGATATATACATATCTATATATATTTATTGTTTTTAACTTTTACTTTGCTGTGTATAAAATTTTTCAGGATCTTGATGCTATAATTGGGGACATCACAATAGTGGCACATCGCTTAAAATGTGTTGATTTTACATTGCCCTATTTAGATTCAAGTGTGGCAATGGTGGTAAGGGTGAAGAATGTGTCCACAAGTACTGAAATTCTCTTCAAACCATTCGAATGGACCCTATGGTTGATTCTTGGTGTTATTTTTGTGGCTGCAACTATTATCATAATCATATTAGAAAAATACAAATCCACAACAAACAAAGTCGACGAATTTCTTGTTAACCCCTTCCTAGTTTACAAGATGGGTGAGTACATCTTACATAGCATATGTACTTGATTATATATTACGTACTCCCTGCTATACTTCAAATAAGCTTAAGTAGTTAGTTTTACAAAGTAGCTATATAAACTACTTAATTATATATATATATATATATATATATATATATATTATGTATATCTGCTACATTTTATTAGATTATAAATCAGTCAATACATTATGTAAATTAGTTTGAAGAAAAAAATGATAGGTATGAATGCTTGACTTTAGAGTACTTTGTTTTGCAAATAAGTCAACTTGATTGTGTATAATTGAGGACAAGTGGAAGGACCACTATATTTAATTTTGTGCCTAGTGCTTATGTACTCACTGTTATCACACAATTGATCATATCACAGATGTTATGGAGAAGTTTGCAAGCAGTGCTGCAGGATGGATGGTGATACTGACATCATTCCTATTCATCTTGATGCTACAAGTTTACACAGCGAATTTAACTTCAATTCTAACACAAGCAGAAATCAAAGAGCCTGCATTTAAAAACGAAACTGAGATTATAGGTAAGAATAATATGTCCGTGGGATATCAAAATGGGTCGTGGGTGAAAGAATTTCTGATTAACCAAGTAGGATTCGACCAATCTCAGTTAAGGTCGTTGGGAAGTCGTGAAGAGTATAATTCAGCATTGTCAACTGGTACAGTGCAAGCTATTTTTGATGAAACTCCTTATCTCACACTCTTCCTCTCCAAATACAAGTCTAGCTTTATGTTGGCAGGACCAATCTACAAAACTGGTGGATTTGCCTTCGTAAGTTTACCACAACCTCTTTCTTTGGAAAATTAATTACAGGTTCCTAGGTTTCTGTAAGAAACATAATTAATATGAGGTCCCCACGAGTTGTTATTACAACTTCTAGGGCTAGTAATAACAATTTATTAGCCTTACATAACAACTCGTAGGACTTCACATTAATTATGTTTCTTAAACAGGACCTATGATTAATTTTCCTTTTTCCATCTAACTTAGATTTCTAATTACATTTTTCTTAGCTTATAAAAGTCTAGCGACGTAATTTGAGACAAAACTCGTCCATTAATTGATAATTTTTACGGGCAATTATAACACTCAAGTCTAAAGTAAGAGATATAATTTTAGAGAGATTTCAAGGAGTTGTTAATTTTAATTGTTGACAAATGAAATAGACTTGGTTACGAAATAAAAAAATTGTTAACTGACTTATTTAATATTAAATCTTTGCTTCCAAACCTAGTACAAAATAATTGTCTCTTGATTTTTAACTGTTGTCACCGGCTTTACGCTTTAGTGTTACAAATTGTACAAAATTCAACTTTTGTTTATCTAAATCAAGTTACTTAGTGAATTAACATTTGCATGTGTATTTTTTTTAAAACTAACAACAGCGAAATCACATTTTTGTTCAGAGAAACTTAACTGACAGTAGATATATCATATTATTGTATTTTCAGGCATTCCCACCTAAATCTAGCTTGTGCTCACATTTTTCAAATGCAACCTTAAAGGTGACTCAAGATGCTGAGCCATATCGTGTGATGATGGCCATGAGCTCCTTACCAACATCGATTGAAGATTTGGAATTTAAAGCTGAAAGTGATGTAGAGACGTCCAGATTGAGCATAGATAAAATTAGAGGCCTTTACCCTGTCCCATTATCCGTTGTGGCTCTCTTTGTATGCCTTTCCATTCCATTAGGCATTCAACGGTTGCCAAAATCATCATCAGTGATTGAATGGTTGCGTAATAAGAAGCAACTTTTTGCAAGGTAGCAAACACAACAAAATAGGATGGAGTTTTGTCTTTGCTGACGAAACTCTGTCGCTAAATTATGTGGCTAATTGACTAATGTTTTGTAGTTGTGCATTATGGTTTAATTATATGTACTAAGAGTTAAGGGCTGCCTCCTAGCGAACATGTGCTAGATAATGTACTATATAAAGCTCCTTGCTATAATATCTACCTGTGTGCAATAAAATAATTGTGTTTTTTCCTTTTCATTTGGCCATTCAGAAACAAGTACTATCTCTGGTCCTCTATTTTTCCAGTGGAAAAGAGAAAAGAAAAGAAGGGTGAGAGAAAGAAATGTAAATGTAGAGAGAGGAAAAAAAATTTAATAACTGGAAATGCGAAATAAAACAAAAAGTTGCATTTCATGATGATCTGGTTCCTAATATGAGTGTTTTGGGAAGAATGATTTAATCCGAAATGTAAGTCACTCGTAAAATTATTAATGCTCAAGTTTTACCCCCTGTAATTAATAATCATTTTAGATTTACCAATTTTTTTATTCTCAATAATTAAGACACCCTATTTAATGAGAATAAAAGTGGAATTATATTATGATTTATGGACGTATGATATATTATTATGCAATTTAATCGCCACATCTATATCCTTATGAATTAAAGTGTGATACATTAATTAATGAATTAATTCTTTGATGAGCGAAAATGAAGAACATATGACTTACTCTTAAAATTTTATTTAATACTCCCTCCGGTCCCTAATGTAAGAGCCCAAAATTTGAATGGTTTTGGTCCCTAATGTAAGAGCTCACCCCACATTCTCTCCTCATTCAATGCATTTTTTCCTACTTTACCCCTAACTCTCTTTCATATTTATTAATGTTTATGTATTTCTCTCTCTTGAAAGTACCATAATAAATATGGGCAATTTTGGAAAAGAAGCATTAACTCCAGACATACAACTAACATTTACATGTTTTCTTAAGAAGCGTTTTTTTGGCGGCTAGCTCTTACATTAGGGACCGAAGGGAGTAGTTACTTAATAAATATGTAAATTACCAAAACACTTTCACTTCCCTCACCCACTTCCTTTGCAACCAAACGCACTAGGTCTCAAGGGGAGAAAACGAAAAGGAGAAAATGAGAGAATATAGTGAAATGGGCAAAAGAATAGGATAGAAAAGAAATGAGTTGAATATCATTTTGGCCAATAAAGAATTCCAAAGGGTCAAATTGGTCAATGAAAAATAAAAAAGCTCATTTTGACCATAGAACAATTAAAATGGTTCATTTTGGCCAATTAGACATTTAAAAATACTAAAATACCCTTTTAGATTTAATTAATATAATTTTTGAAAATGTGGGACCCACATAATTTATGAAGATGTGAGAGAGAGGGTGGGTGAGGTGTAATTTTTTATTTTAAATCCGAGTCCCACATCTTTGTAAATTATATTAATTAAATCTAAAAGGGTATTTTAGTATTTTCAAGTTTCTAATTGACCAAAATGAACCATTTTAATTGTTTTTTGGTCAAAATGAGTCATCTTATTGTTAATTGGCCAATTTAACCCTTTGAAAATTGTTTATTAACCAAAATGATATTTAACCCAAAAGAAATTAAAAGGATAGTATGTACACGCATACATTGCATCCATCTCCATCATATGCAATTCGTACTATGTTGTCTCTTTAATCTCAATCATGCCCCCGCCCCCCCAATTTTTTGATTTATTGGAAAAATGACGGAAAAAATATCTTTTAAATTATATAAATCTCAAATAGGTTATTTTAGTTATAAATAATATCTATACTCTGGTTAAAATCATCAAATATGTGATTATAAAATTCGAAAGTCATTGTTCAATCATTTTCCTTTATTTGATCTGAGAGTATAAATATTCATTAATTAATCAAATCAATTAATAGTTTTCTTTTGTGAACATCAATTAATAAGTTCTAGTTCAAAACTTCTCCGTGTCCCCACAACTTTAACTCGGCCTGAAGGTGGCCATAAAAAAAAAACTCGGCCTGAACAATTCTAAAAAGTAGCTATATTCTTTTACAACTTTTGTTGTCACCCATCTTAGCATTTTTCCAATCAGAACACCCTTCTTAGCTGGAACCAACTGAATCATCATTATCATTTATACAGTATTCATGCACGGAAAGATGTTATATTGTCATATACCTCCGGTCTCTAATATAAGAGCCCAAAATTTGAATGATTTTGGTCTCTAATATAAGAGTTCATCTCAAACTCTCTCCCCATTTAATGCGTTTTTTACTACTTTACCCCTAATTCTCTTTCATATTTATTAATGTTTGTGTATTTCTCTCTCTTAAAAGTATCATAATAAATAAGGGCAATATTGGAAACGAACCATTAACTCAAGACACTCAAC
The DNA here is from genome assembly GCA_029929735.1 of Mimosa pudica. Lineage (NCBI taxonomy): Eukaryota > Viridiplantae > Streptophyta > Magnoliopsida > Fabales > Fabaceae > Mimosa > Mimosa pudica. The sequence goes on from JAKELP010000045.1 coordinate 2,422,647, forward strand.
TAACATTCACATGTTTTCTTAAGAAGCGTTTTTTTTGGCGGCTAGCTCTTATATTAGGGACCAGAGGGAGTACTACAGAAAAAGGAAGGAAAATTACAACAAGGTTCCTTATAAGGCAATTTAGTCACACTAAAGTCCTAAAATAATCATCAAACTACATTGAAGTCTCAAGATTTGACTGATAATAAATGATTTATTATTGAGTTGTCAATTTTAGACTTTTGAGTTGTCAATGCAGCTCTTCATAAATTTAATTGATAACACAATGAGTTGGAATTGACAATTAAACGAGAAGTAATTTAAGATCACTCAGGCCCCTTAAAAATTCAACCTAAATTCACCATTCCTTGGGGGCATGCATGTGATTATTTACCTTATATGGGTACTCTCTATGATTTTCCCAAAAAAGAAAAGAAAATAGAATACGTTGTAATTTGCGTTGAGGGTTAGTTTTGGAAAGAGCTTTGACTCAACTATTATTAATGCCAACATTATATTTTTCTTGGGACTTGATTATAAAAATTTTCATTTCTTACCACAGTTGTAAGTGTCGTATGTTTATCTAACGATCCACTGTAGCTGGTAAGAGATGGTCAAATGGGTCATTCATTATGGGATTTTTTTTTGGCCAACATAATGGGATTTTTTTGAAAGGATACTTATTCAGTTATTTTTTGTTTTGAAGGTACTTGTTCTTAATTTTCCCCACCTAGTTTAAAGACAAAAATACCCTTAAACATCTATTAAACTTACCATGAACAAGCATGTACTAAATTACTATTGATGGGTTGTTAAGAGGGAGGGAAGGAAAAATGATGTATAAAATGATAGGAGTACTACATGGAATAAGGGGAGAGGAGTAAGTAGATAGCAGAAAATTAGAGACATTGATGGAGAAGAAAGGAAGAGAATCTTTCATATTTCTGGCCATATTATGCCTAATAGTTACCCAAACAGAATCTGTTCCCCTTACCCAAACAGAATCTGTTCCCCCTGTGACTATACCAATAGGAGTGATTCTGGATTTGAATTCATCACTTGGTAAAGCGACTGTCAACTGCACCAACATAGCACTCCGACATTTCTATGACACATATCCTCACTATTCAACAAGGCTCCAACTTCATTTCAGGGATTCTGGAAAAGATTTCTTCACTTCAGCTTCCGCAGGTATACTTGTGTACTAACAAGGATGATGTTTGATTTGGTGGTTGTTTTTTGTTTTTTAAAGTTTGTCAAATTGTTTGAAGTTGGAGCTTTGTTCCACTTCCATGCTTATGTGTTGATGTCATTAGTATTGAATTCATGATCCCCCAAACTGACTTAGACGCAGTGTAGTCTCCATTTGATTCTGTCCTCAAGTTTTTCTCTTCATCCTTCCTCAACTAATAAGTGAGTAGTTGGTTGAGTTGGTAAGTGGGTTACAACCCCGTAAGGATGAGAACGCGTCTTTGAATCTAGGGAAGCACTCTCATTGGGAGAGGAGACAACCATACTTATGTGGGTAATACTCCTACCCTCAAGTCCGGATTAGTCGGTTGCCAATAGGCGCCAAATTACCAGGTGGTGTTTAACAAAATAAACTTTTCACCTCCATTTAATTAACAAAATTAACGGCTTAAGTTTAATAATGAGAAATTCTGTAATAAGTACTATATAAAAATAAACAAACAAACTTAGTGTCTGTTTGGATACTCTCTAAAACCTGAGTTTTAAAGTCAAGGTAAACATAAGTTTCAATTAAGTTAGACAATCACTGCAGTTTTTTCAAAATAATTTTTTTAACTGAAAACCTAGGTTTTGCTAGGGCTACACAAAAGCCCAGTGGTCCGTTTGGCTCGTCACGGCCCGACCCAGTCATATACGAAAAATGGTCCGTCACGATGTGGCCCAGAACCAACCCTATTAGGACATGACTGACCCGACCATCGGGTAGGACAGGACCAGGTCATATGCTCCATGACCAATCGGGCGGCCCAGCCCGATTATTTATCAATATTTTTATATTTTTTTATTATTTATTAATATTTTTTAATAAAAATGTTTTATTAATTTTTCTATTAAATGTTTTATTTCTTTGCTTGTTTCTATTATAATAGCTTCCTATATGGTTAATATTTTTTAATATCTCTATAGTAAGTTATTAGGTTATGTTAACAATTGTATTTGCATTTTATTAATCTTCAGTTAACCATCTTAATTTAAAATTCACTCAACTATCTCTTTAATTTTCAATTTAGAGTAGCTAGTGCTATATTCAAAGTGATTTTTTTTGTCGAGAGCTATATTTAAAGTGATCACTAACTCCTTTTTGTAGTAGCTATATGTGACTCATTATATTTATCATTGCATTAATGCTTTTTAATTACTATTGATGAATGATGATCAAATTTTTCCTTTGTTCTTTCTAAAATTGGGGTTGAGTATTCTCTCATTTTGTGCTTGGCATGACCAACATGGTCCGTCATGTGGCCTTGCGGTCATGTTCGGCCCGATTTTGGTGTCGGGCCAAACAGGACATGACCGGGTCTCGGGCCAAAAATTTTGACCCGACAATTATTTAGAACATGACCAGGGCATATAGGTGGCCCGGTCATGTCCGTCATTTGTGCAGGGAGGACGGGGGTGGGGGCGAGCTGAGGAGGGAGGGAGGGTGAGGGAGGTGGGTGGGGGTGGGGGCGAGCTGAGGAGGGAGGAGGAGGGTGGGGGTGGGGGGCGAGCTGAGGAGGGAGGGCAGGTGAGGGAGGAGGGTGGGGGTGGGGTAATTTTTTATTAAGACTAGGGGCAAAACTGTCTTTTCACTTTTCAAATATATATTAATGTGAGATCCCTTGGGACCCTACATTAATATTTTCAACTTTTGGGACTTTTCTAGTATTAACTCCCTTGTGGGGGACCTCAAATTAATTTTCCCTAAAATTAATCCTGACATTTCAAAATTGGGGCAAAAGTAACCATAATTTTGAATGTTATAATATGAGGGGGGGTATATCATTGAAAAAATAAATGCATGTCTTACAAACTTATGTTAAATGACTTACATTATTTCATTCCACAACTATAATTGTTTATAAGAAAATACCATAATATTTTAAAGAAAGCACCCTTTTTGTGAAAGGACCTTGTATTTTTTAAGGTAGTACCATAAAGAAAGCACCTTATATCATCCTGATATAAGCAAGTACCATATAATTCGTAAATACAAATTTTCTTATATCATGCAGATATAAGCAATTATAGATGGTACCATAGAGAAAGCACTTGTGTGTGTGTGTGTGTCTCCTTATTTTATAAAATATTTTACCAAATCCTTAAAATTTAACATCAAATCAAATAATCCGTCCGAGAGTTTGACTTTTTTTATCAAATCTATATAGAGTTAATTTAGCAATAGAAGCATACTTGACCATAGTGCTACGAGGAGTTGTTAAACAGAGCCGAATAATTAGTAATATGATAGAAAACAATGGAGGAGTATATATAAAACTTATTATTCATTATTTAACATATTATACTGTACTCCGTTAAAATCACAAAGCAATGAATGATTATTTTCTAATCATGACATTTCAAAATTTCAGATGTATTCCGTTTCAACTTCTATATAGCAAACATGAATACACGATTATTCAGTCATGATTTAGAATTTGAGAAAACACTGAGCTAACTTTAGCTAATTAAGTACCCCCAGTCCCTTTATTCTAAACATATGTTACATTTTCTCTAAAAATAGTCTTATCTTTATCTATAATTCCTTCCATCATTCTTTCACTTAATTATTGTTGAGGAAACTTAAATAGGGCTTGCTTATAAGAAAATTGACAATATAGAGCGATTATAGGCTGGTGCAAATATGAACTCTCTAATCTTTAATTTGACGAGGAGGGAGTGCCATTTTGATTTTTTATTTTTAGTGCAGTGACCCTATTTTGCCCATTAAGTAACCAACCTGAATCATTGGGCACCTTAAACTAACAACGAGTACAATTTTACCCTTGAAGTAACTAAAGTGGTCCAATTTTACCCTCAGACGAATGTAATATTGACACGTAGAATGTAATGCTGTCACATGGACGACACTTGTCAACATTACATTCGCCGGAGGGTAATATCGGACCACTTTGGTTACTTTGAGGGTAAAATTGTAACCGGTGTTAGTTAAGGGTGCCCAGTGGTTACTTTAAGGGTAAAATTGTACCCGGTGTTAGTTAAGGGTGCCCAGTGGTCTAGTGTGGTTACTTAAAGGGCAAAATAGGACCATTGCCCTTATTTTTAACTTCGTAACAATTAATGGTTGCATTGATGAGCAGCTTGGGATCTAATATATAATAAGACCTCGATGGTGCACGTGCATGCAATCATAGGACCCCAAAATTCAGATCAAGCAAGATATGTTGTAGTACATGGTGACTATATAAATGTACCAGTAATATGGTTTTCTCCATCTGGTCCTTCTCTTTTGCCACCTCGTACCAGATTCTTCATCCACTCCAACTCCACAAGAAGTCATTGCTCTCAGTTTGAAGCTATAGCAGCCATGATTGAATTTTATCATTGGCAATCAGTGGTCCCCATTTATGAAGACCCTGAATTTGGCAATGACCTCATTCCATGTCTCACTTATGCCCTCCAAGAAATGGACACTAGAGTGCCTTACATAAGTCCCATAAATCAAAATTTCACAGAAAAACAAATCAAACAAGAGCTTGACAAGATAAAATTACAAGAGAGAACATTTGTGTTTATTGCCCATATGACAGAGGATCTCTGGTCAAGGCTCTTAAAACAAGCAAAAATTGAAGGTCTAGTAAGTGAAGGATATGTTTGGATTCTTACACAAGGCCTATCTTCTGTTCTAAATCCTGAAGATTTAGATATAAAGGCTCCAGGTTACTTGGATGGTGCTTTGGGTGTGAGGCCATTCGTTCTATCTAATTTAACTGAGAGACTTTCTTTAGCTCAAACATTGAAGTCTAAGTATGATAATTCTCTCTCTCTTTATGGCTTGTGGGCTTATGACACTATCACAGCTTTGGCCATAGCAGTAGAGAATGCTGGCTTAGCCGATTTCAATGCAAGTATGGGCGATCGTCACATTGAAACAGGTCGAATTCTTCGCGAAAAAATTCTGAATACAAATTTTTCAGGGCTGTCAGGCGATTTCAATCTGAGGAATAGCCAACTAGAACCATCACAAGTTATGGTGTACAATGTGAATGGCTCAAAAGAAATGGACATGGGAAATTGGAGCCATGTAACAAGAAAATTTGTTAAAAATGATTATTATGAAGTGAAATGGCCGGGTAATGCAACGGAGATACCACCAAAGTTGAAAGTTGGAGTCCCTAAAGCGAATTTTATTGAATTTGTTAATGTTAGTGGACAAGGGCAGAGTGTAGTGGCTACTGGTTTTGCTGTTGATGTGTTTCAAAAAGTGATTGATGCTTTACCATTTGATTTGCCTTACGAGTTTGTGCCCTTGGACAACCATGATGGATATGATGATCTTCTCTGCCACATCATAGACCAGGCTAGTTTTCTTTTATTATATTTCGGTTGCTTTCAATTGCTTTGCCTTTATTAACTTTTATGTTTCTCAGTTAACAAAATAAAGTTAGGCATGTGTGATAAGTTACAAAGACAACAAGGCCTTAAGATGTGTCAGATTTCCCATTTCAACAACTATTTTTTTTTATGGATATGATTCTCCCAAAGACACCCTTTGGTATAGTTTTTTATGCTATGGCAGCATGGTATAGTTTTTTATGCTATGGCAGCATGCGGCATTTTTCTTTTGCAAAAATGACTTTTCAATCTTCTCCACGAATTTTCTTCAATCAACTTTTCTTTTCCTTGCATAGAATATCCACGTTCACCAATAAAGAAATCATGTATTTATGTGAGAAAATCTTCTTGATGACATTTTTTGATAAAGATTTAAATATATCTTTATAAGATTCTAATTAAGCTTACAACATTTTTAGGTAATTTTCTATCAAAAACCCTTCATATACTCTCAAATTTGTATTGATGATATTTCTATGATAAATGGAGATTTATTGTTTTCATTGATAATTATAAAATGATTGTGTTCCCCTTAAATTTGAATACGTTATGGAACTAGAAAATATTGACGAGAGGATCTAATTAAGGGCGAAATAATAAAAAATCAATGGGAGGATAAGTTAGATATTTTCCCCAAAAAATATGATCTGCATGTGTCATCTATGTTACGTTATAGTACTAATAAATCCAACAATTGATCCTTGGTGCATGAAAATATTACAGGATGTTGATGTTATCATTGGAGACATAACAATTTTAGTGAGTCGCACAAATTGTGTTGATTTCACAATGCCATATTTAGATTCAAGCGTGTCAATGTTGGTAAAAGTGAGGTCTGACTCTAAAGATGGCTTGATCCTCCTCAAACCTTTTGATACGATACTTTGGATAATTCTTGCCTTGACATTTGTCTGTGCAACTGCTTTTGTAATTATATTGGAAAGAAAAGCGAAGGATAATGTTGGTCCTGAAAGCAAGTTCAAACACATCATCCGCAATCCCTTCCTCATTTACATGAGCGGTAAGTTCTCTTTTATGGCACATTATTGATTACATACATGCATACATGAATGTGTGTTATAATGTCTTGGCTCATATTTACAAGTCATACTGCACATTTTTGTTAACACTTTTTCTTATTAGACAGATATTCATATCACATTATGTATGGGATGGTAATTATATCAATTCCTCATATCTATTACGCCAAGCTAAGTTTTCCCGTCACAAAAAAAATCATATATCCTATTTTTTATGCAAATTTATATGTAAATAATACTCCCTCCGGTCCTAAATATAGGACCTAGATAGAGACTTCATTTTGGTCCTAAATATAAGACCTAGATAAATTTTTGTCGCCTTTTTCCTAAATTACCCTTCTTCTTCTTAACAACTTCTTTCATAGGGGATGAAGGGCTACTATGTAATTAAACTAATTAAGGAGGGGTATTATTAGAAAGACATCTAAAATTAAGCCTTCCTTAATCTCCCCAAAAAAAGTTATCTAGGTCCTATATTTAGGACCGGAGGGAGTATTATTATTAAAAAATGATAAAGGTGCAAAATATCAATGACAATATGTCCAAAGTGCAATTGGCACCATATTAAAATCTTGGGTGAAAACACCATTAGTAAATATAAAGCATTCAATTTTAAGTTGTGTTGTTAGAATGAGTTAACTTCTGTTGACTTGAGATGTGTTGGAGTTTCCCAATAAAAACACGTGGGTTGTCAAATAGAGAAGTTATGCATTGCTTGAGAGTAAGAGCATACAAGGGCATATAATACACTTGTGTTTTAACTCAAGTTAAAGGACCAACATTTTTACTTATCCATATAAAAGGCAGAATCTACACATAGTCCAGGTGCACCAGCTCAAGCATTCAAACTTTCTCTTTCCTCCTCTGAAATTCTCTCGACGAGTTACTATTTTCTTCTGTTGTTCTGTTGTCTTCCTTACGTAGGAAGAGTCCGTATAATTCTAGGGAGAGTTGCATTCTAAATTTGTCGGTGGTCGCAAAATACCTCTAAGGGACATAGTGTCACAAGGGAAGCGACTCAGATCATTATTATATTTGTATTTTTATTTTTGTAGCGCCAACAAAATGTAGTCCCATGTCGTTTGTAGGCTTTGTAGTTCAAAAAGGTTAACTCATTTAAATGGCAACCGTTAAAATTGGATACAAAGAATTTAATTATTCATGTTATCTATATGGTAAGAGCTAAGAGGAAATGGGAGGGAGAATAAGAGTTTTCTTAGTTTATGTGAACTACTTAAAAGTATTATTCTGATACAAAAATTAGTTAAAAGTATTTGATAAATAAGGACATGATAGTTTTTTATAAGATTTTACATATATCACATTCAACACTTAATCTTATAAATAATCTAAATGTTTTGATTGCAGGGGTAGAGATTTTGAAAAGTGGGACATCTAAATGGGTGGTGATAGTTGTCATGTTTGTGTTGAGCACAGCCATCCAAATTTATACAGCAAATTTAACATCAGCTTTGACAGAGAGAACAACATCAAAGCCTTCTCCAGAAAAAGACTTGCAAGAGATCAAAAGGAACGGTGGAAATGTGGGATATCAACGTGGTTCTTGGGTGAAAGAACTTTTGACTAAACAAATAGGAATAAAGGAAGATCGGTTGAAACCTTTAGAAAATTATACAGATTATGAAAATGCATTATCAAATGAAAAGAAAGAAGAACGTGTTGAAGCTATTTTTGATGAAATTCCATATCTCTTGCTCTTCCTTTCCAAATATGACTCTAGCAAGTTGGCTGGACCAATCTATAAAGCTGGTGGATTCGCCTTTGTGAGTATAATTTTTCTCTCCCAAACACTCCATTGTCTTGTATTAAATTTTTTATTACACACAGTTGAACTAAATATAATTAAATAATAAAAATAAAATAAAGTTGAACTGTGTCTTGTCCCTTCAAATAATATTAAATACTCAGAGTTGATGAATAAGGGTCGACTTGACACAACAGTAGCTTGCTTGTTGTGGGTTTTGAAATCGTAGGTTCGAATTAGCCTCTATGCATAAAGTATAGGTAAGATTGTCTAATATATTTCCTTCCCCAGCACCCTCACCAAGTGATTACTAGAATTGGATTGACGCTTTACTCATAGTTGACAAAATTAGCATTTAATTTGTTGATTAAAGTCAACATTCTCTCCTCTCATATTTTAATTTTTAGTTTTGATTGATCTATTGCTATAACATGTAATTAGACTCCCGTAATCTAGTGTAGTCGGATATGTCCTCTTCTCAGATTTAAATATTTGTTCCTCATTTTATAACATGTAATGTATATTTTCAGGCATTCCCAAAGAGTTCTACATTGGTCTCAAGCTTTTCAGCTGCAATATTAGAAGTAACACAAAATAATGTTTCGAGGTTTCGTGACATGAAGAACACGGTATCTTTACCCACCAAAATTGAGAAATCAGAATACAAAAGTGATGTTGAGACGAGAAGTTTGACAACAAAAGATTTTGGAGGATTTTTTCCGATCGTGTACACTGTTTTGGCTCTCTTCTTTGCCATTTCAATGCTTAAAGTTCTATCTATTGGTGCCCCCTTGCATAACAAATTTGTTAAATTTCTAAGTCCCTCTGGTGGAGTTATACTAGTTAAAAAATAGCTAGAATATGTAAATCGATGTTGTATATGTGTGTGTTATTGACTTGCTATAAATAGTCCGAGTGATAAGGAATAAGGTGATGAAAAGCTACTAGTTTAAGACCTTTTGATGTAAATGGGGGAAAACCCATGCCTATCCAATCTGTAATTTTGTACGTGGTAAGTATGTATTTCTTCAACTTTTCTTGTCTCTCTTCTTTTATAGCTCAATATTAACAATACATATGGTTACTACACGCATCTTTTGAAATAGTCTTCACTCTGCAATGATATAATTACATAGAGAGTTAAAGAACACAATCACTGGGTAGTTGGTTGAACTGGTGAGTGGGCTATAACCCCAGTAAGGATGAGAACACATGATCGAATCCCGGGAAGCGCTCTCATTGGGAGAGGGGACAACCTTACCTATGTGGGCAACACTCCTACCCCTCAAGTCCGGGTTAAACCGGGCGGTAATTAACAAAAAAAAAAGTCAAAGTACACAATTTAGTGCCTTTTGTAATCAAGAATTTCTGACGGAACAATTTCAATTTCAGTTGTCACCCCACCAAAAAACAAACAAGGCTACAATTTGATGTTTTATTAAAGGGGATGTGATTTAGTCTCAAGTACATTGGAAAGATATACTTCTTTTTCTGGGCAAAGAAACGTAAGTTCATTTCTAGGCCCATTAGTTTTCCCTGGAATAGCATCCTCAAATAAACACTCCAAACCTATACATACCCTCAGCCTGAAAGAAGCAGCCTTTGGGGTTCCATAAAATGGAGCAACAAATGCAGAACTATTCCTCACCTCCACACAGCCTTCAAAAAGCTTCCAATCTAGAAACACATGCTGACATGAACCACCATCATCATTCATGGACATGCTCAACCACAATCTATTATCACTGGTGATGTTGTGGAGGGTTATATCACATTCAATGCCTACTGGTAGTCCCGGAATGAAAGGAAGAGGATGTTCAGGGTTATTATTCACAATATTTAGCTCTGCTCTTACATGTCTGATTGTTTCACTACATGTGAACTGTTTCAGGGAGAATAACTTAAGGCACTTCTGAAACTCCGACGGACTCCGGGAAGCTTCATTTGTGGAGGGAACAATTTCAGGTAACAATTTCCTGAGTTCAACTATGAATGTGGATGGTGTGATAGTGTTTTCATGAAGGAGAAGTTCTACATGTGAAAATATTGCAGCCAACCTCTTTAATGTATAAGTCCGACAACATATGTCAACTTTACATAGCCTAAGGACACAAGTCAATAACATTAGCTCCAAGATATTCAGATCTTCTTGTGGAGAAAACCCTATGAAGTGATTTTTAAATTCTTTAACCTTCCTATCAAGTTTTGCCAGTTCCAAATCTAACGATCCCATGGAACGTGAACATGTAAGTTTCTCCTGAGGGAAAATTTGCCAAATTTTTGCAAGGCATTTAATTATTCCAAGATATTGTAAAGTAAATGCCAAATCATCAGCATATCCCGCAAGGTCAGATCTAGTAGTTGCCAGATCTTCCTTCCAACTCCTACATTGACAACACAACTGTTAAAAAGAGAGCAAATATAATAATTTCACACGCATGGATGTGTTAAATGATCAATGATCAAAACATATCAAAATTCATGAGTCAATAGCAAAAATATGCTCGTAAGACAAACATCCAAAATTCAGGCCCTCAAACAAATGGCATGCAGTGTGCACCATGAACTAGCCACATTCTGAGTATAAGGTGGGCACATGCATCTAGATACACAGAAATTCTCTTATGAACTCGGAAAGAAGCGTAACATCAAATATGGACATATATTAGCAATAGTTTACAGCCACTATGTACATACAGATATAAGATTGAAGCTAAATTGTAATATAGCAAAAAAAGGGCAAATTTCAAGGAACTACGTTACCTTAGCATCTTTAGAACTTCACTTGTAAAGCTTGATTGTATCAGGGACCAGATATCTGGGACCTTTGAAAGAATAAGATCTGTAACCTTTATAAGTCCTTTGTGCTCCCTCACAATACAAGACTGACTTTCAGATTCCACATCTCTTGTTTGTGATGTCTCAACAACACTTATCATATCATTGCTGGAGCAATAACTGTAATCAAATTGAACCAAGGGTAATTGTTGCTCCCCTTTACCATGATTAATATTTGAGGCATCACAACTTATAGATCTACTTTTATCAGATAGGTAGGCCAAAAGGGCATCCCTATCCATAACATCAGCAAAACCAGAATAAATCCTCCCTAAGAGAGTAACAGCATATGAAAATAAAACTGGAGGTATGGTGCCTACATTTACATGCGAGAATGAGGCAGAGACACAAAGGATTAATAGTGCAGCCACTCTTGCACTATTGAACTCTGAGTTGCCTTCAAAAGCTGCTTCTACCTGAAAAAATGGTGTAACAGAATGTTAAATTATCTGTGCAAAAATTAAATGTTTGGATGATAATACTGAGGATTAGGGACAATTTTACCCCAGAAATTTTTGTTTAGGACTGGTTTTTCCCCAGAAATATCAGAACCTATCAATATTGCCCTATACTGTTGAAAAATTCACATTGACTGTTAATTGATGTTAACCGTTGATATTTTAATGGTAAAGAGCAAAATTAATACATTTTACTACTTCTAGGGCGTCGTAAGTGGACCCAAAAATACTTTTAGGAAAAAAATTGATCATAAGATAAACTTCCGAGGCAAATAAGACCCTTGACCCTAATATCAATTCTCCTTTACAAGATGAATAGAATCAATCTCTAAGGAAACAACAGGCATAATAAATCATTGTTCCTCCTTCTATGAGGCTGCATTCTTCTGATACTGTAAATATTACACATTGAGTTCATGAACAAATGAAAACCATCATAAGTCCAAAAAAAAAACAACTGAGAACCATCCTCTATTAGTTGGCCCTAAAACATCTTTCTATTATGGGGCTAAATTACAAAAGCAGGTGACAGCTTTCAACGTCATGTAATGCCAAAATCACACCATTAAAAAAGTAAAGATAATTAAGCCTACTTTATAAGTTTTGAGATATAAATAAGTAAAGCTGGTCTGCTGCTTTCTGTTACCCAAGTTTCTACAGATACCGCTCTATGGACTGTAAACTAATTTTAGTAAGTTCACCTCTTCAAAAACATCCTTGGAAATGACGCCTACAAACTTCTTGTGATTTCGGCCAATATGGGAAATAGCTGAAAATATATCAGCTTCATCCTGACATGAGAATATGTAGATGTTACAATGACGAACAGTTACTGCCAAAAATTGTTCATTATACATGTATGCTCACCATTTTCTTGAACTACTAGAAAATTAATCAGCCCATCATCCATATAGCACAGACAAGATGGATAACATGAGGTAGGCGCAACAATCATAGTGCATTGAAGTGAGCGTAAAGGATATAGTAAATAGTTGTACTGCAGACTAGATCTTATAATAAAGACACAATAAATTTTAAACATTGGATGCAGTTAAGACGAGGCCATCACCAATCAAAAAAATGTATAGCAAAATCTAAATTACATCATCTAGATTTGCTGGACCACTTGATAACTTGCCTAAGATATTCGAATTATACATAACTTAGCAGCATAAGCAGTCCATGTTAGAGTTTTCCAAGTTTCTTATGCCCGTTTAGGTTCAACAGTTCTAGAAGCCAAACGTGAGTGAGAACCTATATACTAGTTTCAAGGATCAAAATGAGTCAAACACCTCAAAAGGGAAGAGCTTGCTTTGAACAAAGCAATAAAAGGATCCAATAACAAGGATGAACATAAACTTTTGTAAGTGTTGCAATCAATCGCGTCTTCAAAACTTAATTGTAGAATCTCATGAGCCCATCTTAAGAATAACAAAGGAAAAGTTGCAGAATAATTAGAAGAAAAAAACCTGTGTATAAATACTCAAACTGTGTAAAAGACCATCCACAGCTGATTTAAACAACAATAGACTATTCAGCTTCACTTGCTTAATTATTTTCCTTGCACTGTATCTCACTTCCCTGCTGCTGTCAGCAAGAGCACCAAGAAACTGGAAGCATATAAGTCAATCATAATCAGAATATCAACTTGCTAAGCAGATAAAAGATAGTACCAACAATACACCACAAACAATAAATCTCAATTTACTGACAAGGGCTATGGATCTTTGAAAATTTCATCAGAGGAGGAAAACCTATCAGTTCTGACCAGTAAAATCTCCACAATCAATTCATACAAATACTATCTTTCTCTTCGAAGAAGCTTTATCATAAAACTTAAGCCTATGGGCCATCCAAGATATAAGACTTGGTTAAGCAAAACATGCACATGACTATAATAAATGTTATTGCAAACGTGATACAGCTTCCGAATTATTGATTTTAAACAATAACATGGCCATGTAAATTGGTTATTTGGTTCATTCTACAAAATGAAGCGAAAGGGGAGGGGTCGAAAGAAAGAGGGAAGGAAGAACCCTTCTTATTTATAAACTTTCAAATTGACTCCAAACAATAATAAAACAAATTTATATATCAGATGTTCAGCTTAGTATTTATCAAGGATGAAAAGCATACCATGTGCAAATGTTTCTCCTGAACCTTCAGACAGCCACTAATTGCCATATGATACATAGTTTTTAAAGCTTGTAATCGAACAACTACCGCATCATCATTCAACATATCCATTAAGATGTTCAAAGCTTCATGAGCAAACTCAGTGGAGAGGACAGCAAGTCTTTGTAAGGCCTGGCATGCAGACTTCCGCACCTTCAGGTTAAACAGAAATACTTTCAACGTCAGATCACATCTGGGGGAAATCTTACACTATAGCCACATAATTTCCGCCAATGTCCAGAACAACTTCTCAAAACAAGAAGCAATACAATTACTCAGTTCTCCACATAATTAAACAAAAGACCTCATTCCTCAATGATACACCATACATCTTATCAATTTAGTAAAATGCATATGAAGCACTAATGTTTCAAGAAAACTTACCTCAAACAACTCATCTTCAAGTCCATGTACAAATGCACCAGCAACACTAGCTGCAAGCATTTTAAATTGTTCAGTTGTGTTCTGCCCAGAGGCTTCCTTTTTCTTTCCAACCTCTAGAACTCGCTTTGATAAAGTTTGCAAAAGAAAATCCTCAGATACCATTTCAATCTTTTCAAGGGCACTAAAAGCTTCAACCCTGACCAACATGCTCATATCTCTTGCCATTGAACAGAGCTACATACATGAGTAATACCAAAGTGATCAGCTGCCCACTGTCAAGGATACATGAAAACACAAGCAGAATAACAATTGGAAAAAAGACAATGATCGAAGGGGAAAGTTCTCCATTCTTTTGTGCATGACAAGGTTGATGGGTTCCAATTAAATTTCCCATACAACATTTGACTTCACCATATTAGTTCAATTGACTTCAAAGTGTACTGATTATTTGTGAATGCAACAGAAAGGAAATTACATTGTGCAATAGTAATAAAAATTACTATATTACATGCATCGAGAAACTATATATCTACATATTTATCTATAATAGAAAATTTATCAAAAGAATATTTACAAGACATGAACAATATGAGGACCGAAATTCCACTTATAAAACAAATGAAGGATGGATTATTATGATTTTGAAATTCATAAAAGACATGGAATAAATCAATAAGATCACAAGGCACGGGTCAGAATCCAGAGTATGACAAGGGGAAACAATCATAAATAGCAAATCATCATAATATTGAAATAATAGATTTATGTCAAACAGTAAAAAAAATTAAGATCCAACAACCGTAGACAATTCATAGCCCATAGAATAAGAAAATACCTTGGCAAATACTTCATTTGACCAGTAGCTTTTCATGTCAGCATTAGAGGCTCCCAACATCAACCCCCATAAAGCAACCTGAAATTTAAGAATAGATGACACAACAGATAAGAGCTCAAGTTATGTTGAAATTAAGTGAAAAATCTGTTAGTGAGTTTCTAGAAAGCTAAATATTATTCATTTAGGATAAATAACTTATAGAGGATACAACATACTATAGCTTCAAAACATTAATTATAAATCCAAAAACATCGCAAACTCAGTCTCCATGAAGCCCACAAGGGAAATGAGAACATTAAATAACAGTATCTTACAACATGAATTGCAGACGATCTCACACAATCTTCCATGTCACCCAGAAGTTGAACAGCACGGCGATAACATCCACCCACCAAAGTAGAGTCTTCAAAGACACCATGACTTATCAAATCAGCAAGTCCATCTAGAGAAGCCTTTCTTACATAAGGATAAGGATCCTTTGTGAACCCAAGAAACACAGTAAACAGAAAAGATGGTCGAATTTGAAAGCGCCCTGCATTGTTCAGCAACCATAAACGTGCAGACACAGAGGAGCCAAAACATAGAGAAATAAAAAACCCATCATCAAGCTTGTCCATATTCAAACCCAGAGCTGGAACACATTCTGTTATTGAAGCCACTGCTTGAAGTGAGTCAACAGCGAGGCGGGTAGATTGGGCAGAGAGAAAGGTGTGAGAACAGACAGATTGAAAGATGGCATGAGACAAGGAAGGGTGGTGGAAGGCAAGATCGGTGAGGAGATTGAGAGAGCAATGAAGAAGGACTTTATCATGACTAAGTTCAAGTGTGTGTATGAGCTTTTGAAGAATGGAAGATATGGTGGATTGTGGATCTGAAGGGTCGATTATGAGGGATCTCAGGGAAGCCAAGGTGGATAGAGAAATGGATTCTTCTTCATTTTGGAGAGTGTTATGTAACAGGTCCATTGATTGAAGTATCATCTATGTCTATAAGTTCCAAACAAAGATGAAGCTTGCAATCACAGCAAACTCAAACTCCATTTTTATCCTGCCATAGGTTCAAAATCACAATCACATGCTACCTATGAGCATTTTCTGTTTTACCATATGGTAAGTCTAAGCAAACAAAAAAAAAACACTCTTTCAGTTTAACACACAAACCATCATAAAATTCAACAATCACTTTACCCCAAAAAGAAGTCAATAAACAAAGTTGTCATCATATGAATAACAATACCATGTCATATGCTCATCAATGTGATAAGCCATCATGTGTTGCTAGTGTCCTCCATCACCAATGTATCAAGAACAGAATAAATGCTTGTACAATGCATATGAACCAAAAGAATTGATCATTTCTGCTCTATTGATCTATTCCATCTTAATAACCTTGACTTCTCAAGATACTTCAGTATTATCCTACAAAGAAAATTGAGACACAATGATGTTGCCTGGCTATGCAGGTATATCCACAAAGCAACTATCAAGGAAAATGCAAATAAGACAGAAAATGTACAGAGATGGGAAGTACATTGAAAACACGGCTTATACATAACTAGGGGTACAATGGGAATAACAGAACTGTCATATAAGAAACAATATTGAAGAGTTGCAACATGTAACATATTCAAAAAAACCAGAAGAAGAAGCCATTTCTGTATCTTCTTTAAAAATGCCACTAAAAAATTCTGTAGACACCACCTAACATGTGAATTTCAATATGTACAGAAAAACACATTAAGTTAATCTCTCTTTTCCACTATTAACTCAAACTCTTAACCAAGAATGTACATATTGAAACCTTCCCAGAAGAAAGGGCTTTATGGATCCAGTAAAAAACCATAAATTTCACCTACACTGGTAAATCTTAGTTAGTCTCTTTCCCAAGTAATTTCACTTCAATTCTCTCTCAAGGAAAATGTGATTGAAATACAGAAACCACATCGAATAAATCAAATGAAAAGCTTGACATTAGATGCTGAAGGAAAATTGAAAGTACCTCTGACAAGAAACATTAAAAATCTTCTTTTTAGCTTCCTCTTCAGTGATAAGCAAGAAGAATGAAAAAATAAGGAACATGAGAAGGAAAAATTCATGTTCATCGTATGCCTTCTTCACCTTCTTTTTCTTTCAATTTGTTTCATATCGTCGGCAGGGCAGAAGTGGCGGCAGACGGTGGCGGCGGCAAGTGAGGGAGAAGCTCCATCTTGAAATGCAGTGTGGGCCCCGCTGTGATTTCAATTACTCCCTCCGGTCCTAAATATAAGACCTAATTGACTTTTTTGGAAAATCCTAAAAAAGCAAAATAAGTTAATTATAAATCGATGATTTATCTAGTTTTTCCCTTACACTAGTATATTTTGCCTATAAACTAATGGATAATCTAAAAATATATCAAATATGTCATAATTTAATAATCTATTTCGCAACCTTAATCTCTCCAAAAAAAAAGTCATCTAGGTCTTATATTTAGGACCGGAGGTAGTAATATTTTTTATTTTACAAAGTGTATTTTAGTACTACCTCCGGTCCTAAATATAACACCCAATTGACTTTTTCTAGAAAATCCTTAAAAAAGCAAAATAAGTTAATTATAAATTGATTTACCTAATTTTTTCTCTCCAACTAGTTTATTTTACCTATAAACTAATGAATAATCTAAAAATATATCAAATATGTCATCATTTAATAACCTATTTCGCAACCTTAATCTATCCAAAATAAAGTCAATTAGGTCCTATATTTAGGACCGGAGGTAGTATTTTCCAATGGTCAACTGGCCAAAATGTACCATTTTTATTGTTCATTAGCCAGAATGAGAACGTTTATTGTTTATAGGTCAAATTGATACTTTAAAAATAGTTTGGTGGCTAAAATGATCTTTAACCCCCTAAAAACTTACTCAAGAGGCAATAAACAAATTTCACTCTAATAGGAAACTTAATATGAGGTCTCTCATAAGGGACTTCATACTAGAAAAGTTTCATAAACTCCCCATATTAAAGTAGGGTTCCTAGGAACCTTACTTTAATATACTTCAAATACCAAAAGACCATTTTACCCCGTCATACTATAAACATACAAAAGTAGGTATGTTTATAGTATGAGGGGCAAAATGGTCTTTAGGGATTTAGAATATATCAAAGTAAAGTCTCTAAGAACCTTACTTTAATATGACGAGTCTATAAGACATTTCTAGTATTAAGTTCCTCGTGAGGGGCCTCATATTAATTTTCCCTATAATATAATTATAAGGGTTCAAAAGGTATATTCCTATCATATTGTCTGTTATATGGTCACTTTCCACTTGTCTCTTATATTTATCCATCTTTCCTCAAAGGAATAAAGAGGGGCATTATTGGAAAATCACATCAAATTAGTTAAATGAACTATTTTCCTTATCAATTTTGTTACAGAATAGATTGATTAAGCACCATAATACAAAAGAGAAAAGAGGACGAAATAAGCTGATAATAAGTCTAACCCTCTTCAAAAGAGTTCCGGCGGCGGCGGCGGCGTTTGCTGCTCTCCGACGAACTCCGAGCGCCGATTTCTCCAACGTGTTCCTATGTGTACTTAAGATCAGTCTTCAGCTTCAAGCAACGACGCCGTTTTGAAGGATTCTAACCAAAGGAAATATTAACTCTCTCTTTTTAAAATTTAGGACTTAAAAATTTAGGACTTATTTGGAGATTCAATTTTGGTCATAAAATATATAAGAACTAATTATAATTTAGTACATTTATTCCTAAATTGGCCTTAATTGCAATTTGCTCAATAATGGAAGAGCTCAAAACAGTAACTAAATGGGAAAATGATAATAAAATGATACTTGAATTTTAATTGGACAAATAAGTAACTCTAATTCTCAAAAGGACAAATAAGACATACTCACCAATTTGTCCTAAATGAAGTTTAAGAAAAATGACCGAAAATTCATTAACTATTCATGTATGACAGATAACTAGTTTAAGAACGTATGTAAGAACTACTCGAGTATCGCTTTTAATTGCTATTATTTTTCCACTACTTGAGAAACATATTAAAACTCCATTAACTACTCATTTATCGCAGATAATTAGTTTAACAACACATGTAACTACTCAAGTATCGATTATAACTGCTATAATTTTCAACTACTTTGAGTCATTTTGAAACTTCATTCGAGTAAATACCTTGGTTTCTCACCTAGTTATGTGTTTTTTTTTATCAAACTCACCTAGTTATGTGTGACCCATGAGTAATCAATGAATTTTATTTTTAATATATTCTATTTATAAAGTGCATAGTCAAGAATTATATGTTAATTGTGAAAGATTATTTTTAAAACTATTTAAATCCTTTTAAAAAAATTAAATGTTTACAATTAATTACAATTATATGTCAATAATAAAGGGTTATTATTAAAATGACATTGTATATGATGAAAACTTTAAAATTTCAAATGTCAAAAAACCGTTAACTTCGGCAGTAATTTCAACGGTAGGGAATTAAAGGTCAAAACATGAAATTTTAAGGTTGCATAATTTAAACTATCAAAGGTCAAGAAGATTATGTGAATTAATAATTCGAAGTTTAATGGCCTGTTTGTTTGCAAGGATTGTAAGAAAGTGGCTTGTAAATAATTAAAAAGTTAAGGGGTAATATGGTCATTGACATATATCCTGGGCCCACAAGTTTTCTCTCTCCATCTCACACTTATCGTGGGGCCCACAAACTTTACTCTCTCATCATTATCCCTACTTTCCATCTCTTACCCTTTCTATTTCTAATTCTTTACTTTCTTTCACACAACCAAACACACTCCAGGGGAGTTGTTTGTTTATAATTTAGCCTTGAAAGTAATGTGATTCGATCCATTCTAAATGTCAACGAGGTCGGCCCTCCTATTAATTAGCCATCCTCCGATCATTGAATCCTTTTTTCCGACCAAAAAAAAAGGATCATTGAATCCTTTTTTTCAGACAAAATAAAAGGATCAATGAATACTTTTCAAAAGAAAGATAAGTCACAAAATTGAGACGATCCCAGCCCTTGAAGAAATTTTCACACACACACACACACGTACATACACACATAGCTCTGATCTATTTCAACTGGATCTTACGGAAGTCGGTGGTCAATTTAATTTCGAAGCATATTTGCAAATTAATAGGTGGGAACAAGTTAAAATTGGGCAGCGGCGGGAGTAACTAATGAGCATGAGAAATTAAATGCAAGAAAATTCGACGCACGAATCAGCTGAATATCAATATACCCGTGCATTAACCTACTATAAACATATGGAAACATACATTCTTGCCTAAAAGCTTACATTTCAAATGCTAATTAATTAGGCATAAGCTAGCCTCCAAATGTTAATAATGCATACGTATGGTCCCTTTCCATGACCGCCCCTAAAGATAAACATGTTTAAAATTCAAGCAAATGCATGCGTGTCAAAATTGAATTAATTTGGTTCAATTAAACCAATATGAATTTATGTGCATGCATTTGCCTTGTCATACTACCCATTACCATATGCATTACAGAGTGCATGAAGAAGCACAAGATCGATCAAATCTAGAACACTGGAGGCCGTTAG
The DNA here is from genome assembly GCA_029929735.1 of Mimosa pudica. Lineage (NCBI taxonomy): Eukaryota > Viridiplantae > Streptophyta > Magnoliopsida > Fabales > Fabaceae > Mimosa > Mimosa pudica. The sequence continues at coordinate 2,443,290 of JAKELP010000045.1, forward strand.
AAAAATCGTAGTTTATCCACGTATGGTGTATGTTTTAGTGAATGAGGATTAGTTTATAGTAGTTAATAATTTTTGGTTTAAGGGACAACGGACTACAGTACTAAAAGTGTGGAACACAAAAAATTGTATTATTCCTTTTCTTTTGAAAATATATACACATGTAATTATGTAAACATGTCAATTTTAGGTTTGAGAGACGACTAATATTACGATTGGGATAGCTTATCTTCTTGACATAATAATCCTTATTGTGTAATAAGATTTCTGCGAATTTTTCGTCTTCTAGTTAAAAGATGATTATGTAGACATAATTTCTAAAATTTGATTCAATGAATTGTGATCCTACCAATTAAAGAAACTAGTGCGCGCGTATTACGTTTATATTGTTATAAAGATTGACATATTGTTGTATGAGTGGATGTCCATGTGATTCCATAACTCTTAGAATTCCTTTTCTTATAACCTCCACATGAATGACTTATGGAGGTTTCTTATAATTATAAGTCATTATATTCTTCTTTAATTCTTATAACCATAGCTCTAGGCTTTAATGTGTGAAGGCCTATAAATAGAGGTTAAGTACAAGACATTTTGTACCAAGAAATATGTGAGTGAGAAATGTTCTATTCCTCCCTCTTCTAGTCTTGCATATATTCTCTTCATCTTTCTTCTTATGTTCATAATTTTTCTTCTTATTTCATAACATATATTAGTTTTTATACGAGATATTTTACAAATCTGTTAATAGTTTGAGGTTTAAGATTAGTTTATAAAGCTATCGAGAATTACGAAGTGATCTGTCATCACATCCCTATTTAATACTGTATGGCTATCTAATTCCAAATATAATACACATTTATATAATTAGATTAGATTGGGATGTTATTAATTAATTGAGTTAATAAAAATTACATGGTATCACCGAAACACTATTATCACATTCCTTTGTGCCTACATCTATTGTTTGCTTGTTGTTATCATGGTTAAAGATGTCTTTGATACATTACATTAATATATAAGATAGTTTAGGAGACCTACCCTAACTCTGGTGAGCCACGAAACCCAACTCATCTTAACTTTTTTTCTCAAAAAAAAAAAAGATAGTTTAGGGAAAAAGTATGAAAAGTATAAATACACATTATATTTAGGAACAAGTTCATCTCCACATCCTATCCTATACACAATAGGAGTATTAGACCACCACCACCACCATTATCTTTATAATTGCACATACATCAAGTTATTTAAAAAATTAGATTATTACTCCCTCTGGTCCCTAATGTAAGAGCCCAAAATTTGAATGGTTTTGGTCCCTAATGTAAGAGCTCACCTCATATTCTCTCTTCATTTAATGCATTTTTTCCTACTTTACCCCTAACTCTCTTTCATATTTATTAATGCTTATGTATTTCTCTCTCTTAAAAGTACCATAATAAATATGGGCAATTTTGGAAAGAAGCATTAACTTCAGACACCCAACTAACATTCACATGTTTTCTTAAAAAGCGTTTTTTTGACGGCTAGCTTTTACATTAGGGACCGGGGGGAGTATTTAAAAAAATACAGGAAAAATCACAATCAAGTCTATCATCAGGGGATTAATCACAACCATCTCCCAAACAATCATCATACTACATTAAATTCAAATTCGATAAAGAAATAAGATATATAAAATTTTAAATTATTATGTTTTACTTCAATGTCTTTTTTTTTCATATGAACATCTGATGTCAAGATCAAATCAGATTCGATTATCTATTATAGAATATAATATTCAAGCCACTCAACACATTTTAAGAAAAATGAGTTACTTTTTCTTGTCGTATCCATCTTCTTTTTTGCTTAGAGCTTTCGGTGTCCGGCCCCCCGAAGTCGCCTTCGGGATTCCCCAAGATCCCCCATTTTGGGGGGTGACGACTTCCCAAGGGTTCGAACCCATGACCTGGTGGGTACGCGGTATCTTATCTTCCCCTTTCTTATCAGCTGGTCTACGCCCCTTTGGGCTTGTCGTATCCATCTTTATAAGCCTATAGTTGTTATTATTCGGCCTGGATAACAAAATACTATTTTTGTGCTAAAATATTTTGTAGCGCAGGGATAGATATTTCACACGCACGCAATCACACTGAATCAGTAACGTCAAAAAGCCATATTAAAAACGTTTTTCAAAATGTGTACTTAAATATAATGGAAAAAGTAAACACTTTAAGAAATATAGTAAATACATCCTCCAACTCTATATATAAGGGCTAAAATCTTGAATATATATATCTAAGATCCATCTTTTATTTATTTATTATTGATATTGATTATTAATAGGTAACAATTAGAATTTTCATTAACAGAGTAATAATTACTTAATTAGAATGGTTTAGCCGTTTAGGGAATATGTGAAAAAATATATAAAAAATTTTTATATTTAGGGAGAATTAATTAGAGGTCTCATAAAAAGAGATAATTAAGATAGATCCCACAAGTTATAAATTATACTCCCTCCGTTCCTAAATATAAGACCTAGATAACTTTTTTTTGGAAAGATTAAGGTTGCGAAATAGGTTATTAAATGATGACATATTTGATATCTTTTTAGATTATCCATTAGTTTATAGGTAAAATAAACTAGTTTAAGAGAAAAAATTAGGTAAATCAATTTATAATTAACTTATTTTTTGCTTTTTTTAGGATTTTTCAAAAAAGTCATCTAGGTCCTATATTTAGGAACGGAAGGAGTAACTTCTAAGGCTAACAATAGCAATGCATTTGCTTCATATAACAACTCGTGGGACTTCATTTTAATTATATTTCTTCCATAGGAGTTCTAATTAATTTTCCCTTATAATTAAGAATATAGCCACTTTCCTGAATGTGTTATATATGTTGCATATATACGAGGAGGGATCGCATTTTAAGCACAACAAACATGATTTAAAGTCTATTGGGTCCCGTCCCTTTCTTGCAGCCTCCCATCAAAGTTCAGACAAACATCAATTGGCTTGTCAACGTCCTCGAGTGTTTGGCTTATAAATGATGAAAATAAATTTGCTCCAACGTGACAACCCAAAAGTGAAGTGGCTCACATCTTATTTGACTTTGGAACTCTGCAACGCCAATTAGTTCACTTCTACCTGTACCACAAATACGCATATCCCTACACTTATCCTGTATTAGAGAAATATATATATATATATATATATATATATATATATATATATATATATGAAAATTCCACGTCAAGTGATCGAGAGGAGTAGATTGAGTAGTGTGTTGTGTAAGGTATATGAAAATTCACGTCAAGTGATAGAAAGACAAAATTTAACATATATATAAATCCTTATTTTATAATGATAACATAGCCAATTGATCTATGGGTTAAAAACAATATTTGTAGACCTAAGACCCAGAGATCAGATAAAAAAATTGTAGAGTGAATATTAAAGAAAAATAAAAATGTTCCATATCAAAAGTGTGTGAAGTTGATTAATGGTATATATTATTTGATTGAGTTGCATCACATTATTATTCAAGCTTTTGTGATGGAAACAAACCTAACGTATATTTACAGTTAATCCAAATTTCAATAACCATGTTAATTAAAAAGTTGCAATTTGTCCACACCTTCAAAAGAAGCAGTTGAATTTAAATTTATCTTATTTAAATAATTACAAATTATTATTTGAGGACATTGTTACCCGTCAAACAAAAATTTATAGTCCTCATCAACAGAAACCAATGACGGAGGTTCTTGAGTTTATGCTAGCTCATCTTCAATAATTGTAACTATTTTTCTTTTAGTTGCCTCTATAGCAACGTCATTCATCATGCTTAAATTAAGTCTCATTACAAACCCCACCTTGACATGCTTTTTTATGCAAGACCTTGCATGCTTTTGTATGTTCTTGTGTTTGAATTTAAATTTTATAGATTGAAAAAAAAGTAAAAGAAGATAAGTTACTTATAATTAAAAAGGAGTGGCATGATTATATGCAATGCACCCAAATCTTTAAACAAATTCCAGCTACTTTTGGAAAATAAATTTTTTAAAAATTTTTAATATGTTGCATGTTTTTTTATTTGTTGACTATCGCTTTTCTGTCCGAAAATATTATTTTGCACTCTATTTCATTCGTTTAACATGAATACATTTCATAATTTTGATCCCATAAATATAGAATCTGAATCGTTGATTTTTTTTTTGTTTCCCAAGGGTATCCCTATCCGCATGAAAAGTGAGACTAATCCCTCGCTATTCTGAAATCTCGTTTAAGAGGTAGGTAGTTAGCCTATGAATTTGCCTCATTTTCAAGGGTTAAGGATCGAACCTCAACTACCTGCTTAAGGGACGAGAGTACTTACCATTATTGTCAACCCGTCAGGTTTGAATCGTTGAAATCTTGTTTACAGAAATCTGAATTGTTGAAATTAATTTTAAGGTGTATTTTTTTTTAATTTATTGGAGTGATTTCAATATTGTTTGCATGAAAATTTTATATCAAAGGAAAAACCTAAAAAAAACTTATGGCACCGTTTTCTTTCTTTCTTTTTTCGTGATATAAATTTATGTCTAAAAAATTTATGAGTATCTAAATTATGAGTGATAATTGAAAGACGCGACATTGAATTTAAGGCACCGTTTTCTTTCTTTCTTTTTTTTTCGATTTTTAAAAAATATAAAAAAATTTGGAAATCAAAACTATGGTTTTGGGCAATAGCACGTGGATAACATTATTTTGGAAAAGTCCAAAAGCTTGTGTGGCGTCTATAATTTTTGTTTTTTTTTTTGGGATAATTAATTAGAGGTCCCTCACAAGGGAGTTAATACTGGAAAAATCCCAAAAGTTGAAAATATTAATGTAGAGTCCCAAGGGACCTCACATTAATATATTTGAAAAGTGAAAAGACAATTTTGCCCCTAGCCTTAAAATAAATTTACCTCCACCCCCCACCCACCCCCTCCCCCCTCCTCCTCCCTCACCCACCCCCTCCCCCTCCAGCCACCCCCCACCCCTCCCCCTCCCCTCCAGCCGCCCCCCACCCGCCCCCCACCCGCCCCCTCCCCTCCAGCCCGCCCCCCCACCCTCCCCCCTCCCCTCGAGCCCGCCCCCCCACCCCCACCCTCCCCCCTCGAGCCCGCCCCCCACCCCTACCCTCCTCCCTCCACGCCCCCCACCCCTACCCTCCTCCCTCGTGGGCTCGAGGGGGGAGGGTGGGGGTGGGGGGGCGGGCTGGAGCGGAGGGGGGACGGTGGGGGGGCGGGCTGGAGGGGAGGGGGAGGGGTGGGGGGCGGCTGGAGGGGAGGGGGAGGGGTGAGGGGGTGGCTGGAGGGGGGAGGGGGGTGGGTGAGGGAGGAGGAGGGGGGAGGGGGTGGGTGGGGGGAGGAGGTAAATTTTTTTTAAGGCTAGGGGCAAAATTGTCTTTTCACTTTTCAAATATATTAATGTGAGGTCCCTTGGGACCCTACATTAATATTTTCAACTTTTGGGATTTTTCCAGTATTAACTCCCTTGTGAGGGACCTCTAATTAAATTTCCTTTTTTTTTTTTTGCATGTATGTGTTGGGACTTTAGAGTCCAATTTACAGTCCAAAAAAACTGTACAATTTTACATGACGAATCAAATTCAAATTCAAATCGACTTTTCGTTAACATAAAGTTGTAAAATATTATATTCAAGACTATGTCATTTTAGTTTTTTATTTATTTTCTTATATACCGATCCTTTTTAAGGCTCACCTATTATATATTATTTTCCTTTTGAAAAATTGACCAACTCCAATATGAAAGTCAACGTCTCAATGAGACCTTAAAATAATTAAGATAAAATAAACGAAAGCTGAAACGGTGAAAGATATCATTAACGTGAACAAGATTTTATCATGTGACCAACTCATTACTTTTGATAATGTTTTATGCTTCCAGGAAACAAATAAACTCGTAGAATCAGTATGAATGAGATCTTTTGATTAAAATTAAAGATGTAATAATAGCTGATCCTAAATCATAAGAGTTTGCTTAAAAATAATTTAACCCATATAGGAGTATAATTTAATGATACACAAGAAGATAACATATAATATAATTCATTCACATTTTATAAATTTTATTAATTTTTTAAATTAGTGAACCACTTCTTGTTAGTTTTATCAAGTACTAATACTCCCATGATTCTAGGATATTTTGCTTAAGTATTATCCTTTTTTAGAAAATTTCTGTGAGAATCTGATATATTAAGTCACTTGTGGTCTAATTAAATCTCAAGCAAACATCTATTACATATTTTATTATGACACTCATGCCATAGTTGCTTTTTTCATCATGTGTGAAGGAAAATATCAATGCTACAAAATGTTATAGTAAATTAAAATTATTTTGTGATGTTTGCTTGCGATTATATATCGAAATTATGTTTAATGCGGCCGGCCATTATTATGTTCATAAAAAAAATTTAAAAGTTTTCTTCCCACCTGGCTATTCAGATAGCTATGAAATTTTTTTTTAAAAAAGAAATCCAAAATTGAATTAAAATATTTGAAATATATTTCTCTAAGAAAATGAATTTAATGAAGTAAACATGTGTGTGGCTTCAAGTGCGGCACCTAAAATGAACAGTCAACGATGTCATATTTCCATTTTTAATCTTCGGCTAAGTAGTTTTTTTGTCATACTCGCATTTTTTGGGCTCAGGTTAATCTCACTTTTATTTAGTTTATTAGATTTTGGAAAAGCGAGATATAATATACTCCCTCCGTTCCTAAATATAGGATCTAGATAACTTTTTTTTTTTGGAAAGATTAAGGTTGCGAAATAGGTTATTAGATGATGACATATTTGATATCTTTTTAGATTATCCATTAGCTTATAGGTAAAATAAACTAGTTTAAGAGAAAAAATTAGGTAAATCAATTTATAATTAACTTATTTTTTGCTTTTTTTAGGATTTTTCAAAAAAGTCATCTAGGTCCTATATTTAGGAACGGAGGGAGTACAAAATAAAATGCCTATAAAAACAAAGCCAAATTAACAATTGATAGAAACCACACATAACAATAACAATTATAGTAAAAGAATGCTATATAGCCGCTAAATACCTACTGTTTTTTAATACTGTCTCCGGTCCTAAATATAGGACCTAATTGACTTTTTTTTAGAGATTAAGGTTGTAAAATAGGCTATTAAATGATGACATATTTGATATATTTTTAGAAAATTTATAGGTAAAATAAACTAGTTTAAGGGAAAAAATTAGATAAATCAATTTATAATTAACTTATTTTGTTTTTTTAAGGATTTTCTAGAAAACGTCAATTAGATCTTATATTTAGGACCAGAGGGAGTAATTGTTTTACCAGAATTCATGGGCAGGAAATTCCGTCGCAGCAAAACAACTGTGAATAATAGTTGTCCAAAAAATCATCTCAAATGATTCACACTTCTTATAAGTTTTTTTTTAAAAAAAAACTTCATTAATTTGAGGTTGCACTTCGTATGTCATCTAAAAATTTTACCTTAGATGGTTCCATGTTAACTATGGTAGGAGTACGCTGTGGTTACAAGGTGCTACTGGCAACTACATATGTGGATTTAGTTGTAAATTATTCCCCGTGAAATTGATGAACTCCATGGCATTTTTATTTAATGAACTTCATCTATGTTGATAAAGAGGCTTTTAGCAAAGCTGATAATTTTTTTATCATGTAGAGGCAACTACGATATGAAAGAGTGGTTGTGACGTTAATTATCATTTCTAAAATTGTCAATGAAGTTAGGTTCTTGATGCAGCGAAGGTAATAAGTTCGGTTTGTTACTGTGCATTGAGAAGTAGTCGTTCTTATATATTGGTTAGCCAAATTTTGTAATTTATAAGTAAAAAATTTCTAAATATTTAATCAACCCCAAAGAGGTGATAGACAATGAAAGATCCTAGAGCTATGAATTCCTGTTTTTTGTAGTTAAATAATGACGGAATTGAATGCTGTAGAAACCTTTTTTCTTTGCCTGACTGTAGCAACCATTCAACTAAACAATGGTAAAGTTATCCTACTTACGCTCCTACAACTATAGACTGAAAAATTGCATTGTCACCCCTAAACTTCTTAGCAAACTAAGTGTGCCACCCACATCTGACCAGAGACTTAGGAACTAATACTAAATAATTAAATGACACGATGTATATTTTTTTTTTTGGTAATCTGACACGATTTATATTTATAATACATAATAACACCTATCCTATTGTAAAATTTTTTATTCTGTCCAAGGGAAGATACGCAATACTACTTAAAAAGATTCAATTCACAGCTTCACACTTAAGAAATTAGAATAAGTGTTTATGGCCATAAGGTTAGAAAAATTGTTACTATTTTTATTTTTATATTTAATACTCCCTCTAATTCTATGTATATTTACCCAACTCGATTAAATTAAATATGTTACTTAAATAAATTAAAACTACATGAGATTACCAATCACCATAATCATCTAGTTGTATCCCCCACTATCCCTCTCTTATTTATTATTACTCAAGAGCAATGACAGAGATAATTTAGGGAAAAATAAGGGTAATTAAAAAAGGTCTTACATTTATGATCAAGTTTTATCATTCCAAATAGGTCTGATATTTAGGAATAGAGTGAGTAATAGGTAAGGTGAACATTTCATGAAGTTTTATTATTTTTTTATGCCAAATTTTATTATTGTTATTTAAACAATAGGCTATACTCGTGTAGCTTTTTTGTTTGCCAACCGTGTAGATTATTAATTACTTGATACAAAAATCAATTTTATTTTAATTTATAAATAAAAAATTGGATTGAAATACTTGATGATGCCTCAAATGTTTTTGTTAAATTCAACATTGCTCTACAAGTTTCGAATTGCAGCAATTTCGCATTTCGATCTTTATCCATGTTAACTTTGAATGATTGTTGACTAAAAATATTTGAGTTGACATGTCATATTTTGTTTTGATTTACGATGAAGGTACATACTTACGTTAAAATTTCTAGAAACATTGCGTATTTTTTAGTTCAATGTCACTATTTCGAATTGTAGCATGTCACATTGATAACTATGTGAGTTAAATTTAGCTATCAATTGATTATATATTAAGTTGAAATGTTAAGTTTCGTAATATCATTAAAAAAATCCCATATCATCCACTTTATTTTTATTTGGTTCGTAGTAGATTTATAAGTAATAAATTTTTTTTTTTAAAAATATAAATGTGTCAGCTAGCTCGATATATTTGGTCAACAGAAAATACAATTTGACTTAGATGCTGATGGATGACTAGATGAGCTCAATATATTGCTACAATTTAAAAACTTTAAGGTGATATCAATTAAACTAAAAAAACTTTAAGGTACCCAACATTTCTAGGTAAACACTTTTGGGTAAATATGTATTTTAACCAAAATTGTCCTTGTAGATATGTTAGTTAAACATGTATAGTTAATTAATTAGCTTGAACCTGATGTGGATAACTAATGGAATATGGCACAGTTTTGATGTTAAACTTTTGGATAACCCTTACCTAAAAACGTTCCGATTCAGGTAATAACATGGGACAAAAATAGATCTCAACTTTCAAAAAGTAATTCCCAAATGAGTTATATTTTAATCTATAAGTAAAATATATCCAGTATAATCCTGACCATATTTCAAACATAACACTTTTTGTTTTTGTTTTAAAAGATGACATCTCCGGACATTGGAAATTTGAAATTTGATGAAAGTATGATCCACACGCACATATTTAATAAAGTCATATATGTAAATAAAGGATGTTACAAAAAAGGAGAAAAAATATCTAACTAACCCTCCCACGCAGTGGGAAGATTTCATACCACTTGATTATAAGCTTCTAACAATTTTATAAATAAGCACATGGAAGCTTGACTATGAATATTATAAACATACTACTACTGTGATTTGATATTGTTTACAATCTCAAATTGTTAGTGGAAGGATGGAGGAAAGGATTTGATTTTACCAATAAAAACGAACAAAGAAAACAACAAAGAAAGTGGGGAAGGTGGAAATGCAAGGCTTCACCAACCAATCATAAAATGGGATAGAGGGAATGGTCAAAACAGTAAAAAACCGATGATTGGCTTTATAAACACCACAAGAAGCAAGTTCAGATTGCCCCTCATATCAAATTAAGTCCACTTTCTGTTTCCCCACTAGCTTCGTCTATACTATAAGCACCATCTTCTTCTTCTTCACCTTCCTTCATCATCATCGGAAAAACATGCCTTGCCTTTATATCACCACCAACCTTAACTTAGACGGAATCGACAAGGATCCCATCTTCTCGGATGCTACTTCTGCCGTCTCCTCCATTATTGGCAAGCCCCCAAAAGTATGTCTATATCTCTCTCCCTTATCTTTATTTGGATATTATTGCATCTTATTGAATTGCTTGTTGCTTTCTTATCTGTTCACTTGCTATTCATTCATTTTATACTATGCTTTTGGTGTTTCTGGGATTTGTTATACATTTAGTTTATTGGGATTTGGGCTTTTACTCCTTTCTCAACTTAGAATATTCTTTCCAAAAGTCAAACTCATATGGATGGATGCTATGAAATTATTAGAATAAGCTTTCATTTCGAGTATAATATATGTCTTTTAAATGTTATTGTGAGTTAATGTTCTATATTCGTATATTCATTCTCATGGAATTAAAATGGGAATTAAAACAAATAGAAGAACTGCATGTAAAAAAATAAATGGCTTCTTGATGTTTACATTTAGCGTTTTCCTTTTTTATTTGTCTAAAATAGAGAATATCAGTCACTTGTTTACTTTTATGAGGATATAAAAAATAAGTGCGTGTGAGAGGTTAAAACTTGAAGCGCCAATCTGTGTATGATTGATTTGAGAGAGATATATTAAATTGAGGAAAAACATCTATATTTTATTTTAATGTAGTTATACACCGCGATATGAATATCCTAGATCAATAATGAGTTTGGTAATTTGTTTACTTTATACAGTGAATTTTTATTAACCCAATGTTGGTTGCTTCGTGTTTCTAAGTCAACGTCTTGGACTGTAAAGTTTAATGTGATCGGATGGAATCACGGAAACTTTTTCATGACAAAATATTTGATTGAGTGTTTACAAAATTAAAGTATCCCTGGCAAAAAACAAAATTGATAAGGTTAGGTCCCCAAAACTTCAATTCAATGATAGCTTGCTTTCCGGAAAAACAAATTGTTGACTGTTTACTTGCGAAAATTGTAGTTTAGGAACTAATAACAGTTAATAAGTACTATCAACATACTGGTGAACTTAAAACTCTCCTATATTTATTTGTAACTATTTTTTGCGACTTATTTCTTAACAAACCATTTTAAATTCATAATTGTCAATAAATTGAAGTTCTCTGACTTGATTGTCGTCCCAAAAAACCCTGAATTGTTTAAATAATAAAGATAAACATAAAAATCATTAGATAAAAAATATATATAGGACTATTTTATTGAAATAATATGGAAAAGTTTTTTTTTCTAAGAAATATGACAATAGTGTGACAGTGACCTAATAATTGAGGCCTCGTGAAGGAAAAGAGTGGGGTACGATAGTACAAGTTGATAAAGGCATGGATGCTTCTGTTTGCCATTTTATATGAAACATGAAAATGTGGTCGAAAGTGGTTGGCCAAAGAAATTAAAAGGCAAATACAAGCGTCTTCCCCACCCAAACTACATTTTCTCTATTTGTGCTTGGTTTGTCATCCTCACTCAAGGAGTCAAGGACCACCCAAACTACATTTTATGAGCCAACAACTACTTTTTTTTCCATCTCTCACCAAATATTCTTTTTATTATCTCCTAAGTCCCTATGCTTTTTGTAAATGAAATATTGGTGAGGGATTTTATTATCTTTAATAGTAATCTTCACTTTAAGCTCTATGCACGTAATTTCTCCTACGTTGTATATACAGTATATATTGTGTATGTTCTCAATTAATAAATGTTAATTATTTTTTCTATACAATGTTAATTATTTTTACTTTTCGTTTCTCGTAATTTTTACGTTTATATATCTACATCTAAAAGATGTCATTTTTACTAATCACTAATAATAAATGGCGTATGTCAGTACTAGGTTCTCAATATTAATTACCTAGTTCATTTTGAACTAGTCAAAATTTAACATGACTTTGAAATTGTCTGATTTTGGAGCTAGTCAAAATTTAACATGACTTTGAAATTGAACTAGAATGAAGATTACGTATTTCCCTTGTGATAATATAGATAAAATAGATATATATAACTTTTGACCAAAAACATAAAAACACAACCCTCAATTGTTGAAAAGTTTTTGTTATAAATAGCACAGTCACATCGTAATATCGTATGCTTCACGTAATCACCCCATATAATAGGACAAAACAATTTTGTTTTCTTGTGTGTGAATTGGTATTGTAGTTGAAATGAATATTGACGTAGATTATGTGTAATTATATATGTTGCAGTATGTGATGGTGATATTGAAGGGATCAGTGGATATATCATTTGAAGGGAACAAGGAACCAGCAGCATATGCAGAAATAGTGTCAATGGGTGGAATTGACTCTCAAGTTAAGAAGAAACTCATTGCCACCATTGGATCCATCCTCCATTCAAGGCTCTCTATCCCACCTTCTAGATTCTTTCTTAAGGTCTTTGACACCACTGCATTTCGTAATATTACCCCCAAATTATAATCCATCATCTTTATTCTACCACTTATCCACGCTTTCATTTTTGTTTTGGAGTCACTAGCCCCACGTTTTAAACAATAGTATTGTACCCCCTATGTTTAATTGAATTATTATTATCATCATCTTCATGTTCTGCTGGCAAAAACACATCTAACAATCCATGCGCGCAACTGCACATGCAAGTTTCATTCATATTGGGCTGAAAAAGTTTCAATATTCATATTGAATTACAATCAAAAGCTTATGATGCTTATTAAAATAAATCAAGGGAGAAGCGATATTGACAAAATGTTAAGGGGAAAATGTTTCTGATTAATTTATTCACAAGTGCCAAGGACTATTTATACAAGTGGATTTCTAGACATGAATAAGTCTCTAATACTCTAGAACATTCTCACTCTTACACTCTCTAGAATCTCTCATGTACATCATAGTATATTCTAGAAGCTGCAACAACTGTATATCATTTAACACTCCCTCTCAAGCTGGAGAGTGGATATCATCCATTCCCAGCTTGGACACTATATTCTAAAACTGCCCACTAGGCAAGCCTTTCGTGAGAACATCTGCCAATTGATCTTCTGATGGTACAAACGGAGTGCAAATTAGACCACTTTCCAACTTTTTCTTGATAAAGTGTCGATCAATCTCAACATGCTTTGTGCGATCATGATGAACTGGATTATGGGCAATATTAATAGCTGACTTATTATCACAGTAGAGTTTCATTGGACCTTCCCAGTGAATTTTTAGATCTGATAGAATGATCTTTATCCATAACAATTCGCATATCCCGAGAGCCATTGCTCTAAACTCAGCTTCAACACTAGATCTTGAGACCACAGTTTGCTTCTTACTCCTCCATGTGATAAGATTTGAACCAAGAAAAGTGCAATATCCTGCTGTGGATCTTCTGTTATCAAGATCACCTCCATGATCAGCGTCTGTGCATGTATGCTTCAATTGTTAGTTTTCTCCCTCTTCTGAATAAAATCCCTTTCCTTGGGGTACCTTTCAAGTAGTGAAGTATTCGATGAGCAGCTTGTAGGTGTGAAGTTTTAGGACAATGCATAAACTGGCTCACTACACTCACTGCATATGCAATATCAGGTCTTGTGTGAGCCAAATAAATCAACTTTCCAACAAGCCTTTGATAAGATCCTTTGTCAACTGGAGGATTTTTAGGTGGTGTACAAGACTTCTTCTTCTTTCTCCACTTTGGAGACCTTCTACCTGCTTCACATAGTCTGTGATTTTGTTCTATAGGGGTATCTACAGGTTTGCATCCCAGTTTTCCTGTTTCAGCCAAAAGGTCAAGAACATACTTCTGTTGAGATATGAAGATGCCCTGTTTGGAATGAGCAACTTCAATACCCAAAAAGTATTTGAGTCTGCCTTAGTCCTTAATGACAAATTCTTTTATCAACTGTGTTCGAAGAAAATTGATTCCCTCAATGTCATTTCATGTGACGATAATATCATCAACATAAACAAGTAAAATTGTTACTCTCCCTGAAGATGAATGTTTAATAAACAAAGTGTGATCACCTTGGCTTTGTCTATATCCCATGCGAACCATAGATTTCGTAAACCTCCCAAACCAAGCCCTTGGTGATTGCTTTAAGCCATAAAGTGTTTTCTTGAGTCTGCACACTGTACCAGGAGCAACTTCAGAATAAAAGCCAGGTGGGACTTCCATATAGATTTCTTCCTTCAAGTCTCCATGCAAGAATGCATTTTTCACATCAAATTGCAACATATCCCAACCTTGATTGGCAGCCAAGGCCAATAAAATTCGAAAGGTATTCATTTTTGTAATAGGAGCAAATGTCTCCTCATAATCAACTCCATAAGTTTGAGTTATATCCTTTAGCAACTAATCTTGCTTTATATCGTTCCAAGCTGACATCGGAATGGTATTTGGGTGTGAAGACCCATTTACATCCAACAAACTTCTTTCCCTTGGGTAATTGAACAAGATCCCATGTTTTGTTGTTCTCCAAAGCTTCCATTTCAAATTTCATTGCTTTGACCCAATTATCATCTGCCAATGCCTCATTTAAGGTTTTTGGTATTGGAATGGACTGGAGATTAGTGAGAAAAGCTTTGTGGTTAGAAGACAGCTTGTCATAAAAAAAAGAAATGAAGATAAAGGATATAAAGGACGTTTACTACAACTTCGAACTCCCTTTCTTAAGGCAATAGGTAAATCAGAATCATCAGTAGAAACAGGAGAGTCTTCAGGTATATTAGAAGGAGATGAAGGTACCTCTGTATTTTCAGGAGCAATTTCAGGTTCTTCATTAATAATTGGTTCAGATGATTGAACTTGCTCCGGTTGGGGTTTCCTTTTCCTTCTAGAGTAACGTAGTGGTGAATGAGTAGAGTCAAGTGCCTGTGGAACCTCTACAGATGGATTAGAATGGGATTGTTGTGGAACATCTACAGATGGATGAGATTGTAGTCTTGAATCCACTTGAAATTTAGTATGTAAAAGATCACGAGAAAAATGTTCATTTTCTTTATTCTTATTGACAGAACTACCAAAGTAGGACTCAGACTCGGAAAATGTCACATCTGCTGAAACAAAGAACTTCTTTGAAGGAGGATGATAACATTTATATCCTTTTTGAGTAGAGGAATATCCTACAAACACACACTTAAGAGCTCTAGGGTCAAGTTTGGTCCTTTGATAAGAATGGACATGCACAAATGCAACACACCCAAAAATTCTTGGAACAAGACCATTTGATGCATTAAAATTAGGATAGAAATGAGTAAGAACCTCTATAGGACTCTTTGAACCAAGAACTTGAGTTGAGAGTCGATTAATGAGATGTGTTGCTGTTAGAACAACTTCACCCCAAAAATGTTCAGGCACATTTGTTTGAAACAACAATGCTCTTGTGACTGCAAGAAGGTGACTATTTATCCTTTCAGCTACTCCATTTTGTTGAGGAGTATTGACACAAGAGGACTCGTGTATGATTCCTTATTTTTCAAAAAATGCAGATAAGAATTGGTTGAAAAAATCTTTAGCATTATCAGAACAAAATCTTTTAATTTGAGCTCCAAATTGTGTTTGAATCATATTGTGAAAACGCGGAAAAACAGAGCTCACATCAGATTTTTGTTTCAACAGATAAATCCAAGTCACCCGAGTGCAGTCATCTATAAATGACACAAACCATCGAAACCCAGAGACATTAGAAATGTTGGATGGACCCCAAATATCACTGTGAATTAGCTCAAAAGGAACAAGACTTCTTGTATTACTTATGGGATATGAGGAACGCTTGTGTTTTGCAAACTCACAGGTATCACAATGCAAGGACTCAATGGATATGTTCTTAAACTAAGAAGGAAAGATAATTTTCAGAACATTAAAAGAAGGTTGACCCAGACGACGATGTTGAAGCCAAATTTGTTCCTCATTTGACATGACACTTTTAGATTGAAAAGAAGATGAAGGGTTCTTAACTCTACTACATTCACCAGTCTCCTCAAAGAAGTAAAGTCCATCCTTTTCCATAGCAAGTCCAATCATTTGTTTCGTTTCTTGCTCCCGA
This sequence comes from Mimosa pudica, assembly GCA_029929735.1. Lineage (NCBI taxonomy): Eukaryota > Viridiplantae > Streptophyta > Magnoliopsida > Fabales > Fabaceae > Mimosa > Mimosa pudica. The sequence continues at coordinate 2,459,570 of JAKELP010000045.1, forward strand.
AGAATACAAGAGTTTGAAGAAAAAATTATAAATAGATTGGAATCAGTAGCAAGTTTTTGGACAGATATGAGACTAGTGCAAAGTTTAGGAACATGCAGGACATTTTTCAAAATAAGAGTAGAGTTAATGGAAACATCACCCTGGCCAGCTACAGTCATGACTGATCCATCGGCCACAACAATTTTCTTATTACTGGGACATGGGCTATATGAAATAAAGTGTTTAGATGAGTTAGTCATATGATCAGAGGCTCCTGAATCAATGATCCAAGAGTGAAGGAAATCCTTATTTGAGGCATTAAGAGTAGATGAAAATAAAACAGCTGAAGGTTGAAATGAAATACCTGAGAACCCCAAAGCACAAGTACTTGTTGTAGAAGGGAAATCATTCTCAAGTGTTTTCATAAGAGACTCCAGCCTCACTGACTCCCCCTTAAGATCAATCGGACTAAACTTCTCCTGATCCTTTAAAAATGTGCCAGCAAATTGAGACCAGCATAAACAATTAGTTCCATGCAATTTATAAGCTATTGGAACATTTGGCAAGTCTCTTTGTGCACTAACACCGCTTATTGATGAAGACCCAATGTCATTAAAGGCCTTTTTCATCTCAGCCATGGTTTAAATAGGAGGAGGAGGTGTTTCCGAGCAAGAAGGGAAGAAACAGTGGTCAAACAGCGGCAAAACGCGCTTTCACGCGCTCTCCGGCGATTCTGGGGCGATTTTCGGCGGCGGCGCGTGGGAATCCGGCGACGACACGTGGGACTCTGGCGGCGACGCGTGGCGGCGCGTGCAACGTCGTTTTGCTTCGTGGTTGTTGGGATTGTACGTTGGTGGGGCGCATGTCTCTTTTTGAGGGCTGGAAGGCAGAGAATAAGCTAGGGCAGAGATGTTCTCTCTCTAAACCTCTCTCTTTCTCTCTCTAAAAGTGATCAGAAACGAATGAGGCTGAGTATAGAGCAACCTGACTCTGATACCGTGACAAAATGTTAAGGGGAAAATGTTTTTGATTAATTATTCACAAGTGTCAAGGGCTATTTATACAAGTAGATTCCTAGACATGAATAAGTCTCTAATACTCTAGAACATTCTCACTCTTACACTCTCTAGAATCTCTCCTGTACATCATAGTATATTCTAGAAACTGCAACAACTGTATATCATTTAACAGATATATTAGGTGTTCAAGAAGTTATTCTGCCATGTTGTCCCGCTCTGTTTGAACCTAAATTTTCCACAACTAGCGGGTAATCGTGAGATTAATAATATTGGGACCACATTGAAATTGGGATGGTACTGGGATAATAGCTCATGTTATGTCTAGGCTCTATTTGAACCTAAATTTCCCAGCACTAGTGGGCAGTCGTGAGATTAATAATATTGGGACCTCATTGAAATCGGGACACTACTGGGTTAAGGTTATTTCAAGCTAAGTCTCAATAATATATTTTATTTCCCTAAACCGTACAACTTTGCATTTCTTCCTTTAATATTATTTTTCTCTTTGTGAGATCATAATCATTTAATGTTGATGGTTTAACCATTTAGGAGGTACACCTCTTTTTTTCTACCGTTCCACATAAATTGATGGAAAAATAACAACCACATCCTAAATAAAAGAATCATCAATCACAATAAAATCGTGTGAGTTGTCAATGCAGTGCCTTCATTTGTCAATAGGACTCCTTGAGTTGGCAAAAAACCTGATTGTGATTTAATTCCCTTATTTGGGACCTGATTGTAATTTTCTCTAAATTGATTGATTAATCCAATCATTTAAGTAGGAATTAGTGATATTTAAATAAATGGCTAAAGTATAAAAATGTTCATGTAATTGTCACGAAAGTGTAAAAATAAGCATGTAAAATTTTTTAGAGCATAACTAGCGACCATCAAATTTAAAAAATGAGGTAAAAGTGACCATCACCGTCAATTTTTTCACTTTTCACTCATCATCATTTCACGTCATCACTTACCAAAATTATGTATTTATTTGCGCCTATGTGATGACTAGTTTAAGAGTAACATCCTTAATTTAATTAAATTGGGAAAAATAGTCTTATATTTATAACTGAAAATTCATTTAATTTTCGTAGTTTTGTTGATTTAGTTAATTTGGTTATATATTAAGACTCTCGTTAGTAATTGCTTTGAACTTTGATTAGCCTCAAAGTCTTGATATGATTTCATACAGTGAAAAAGTAATGTTATTTGAATTCAAGTCCTTATGACTAATAAAAATTCCCAAACAATTCTTTTTTACTTAATTTTCATATATTGATTGGCACGTAATAAACAAATATTAAAAAATTGAGGAAATCAATGAAAACTAAATAAAAACTAAATCCAAACATCGGTAGAGTTCCTGTGTGTGAAATATGAGACTATTGGCATTTTTTGTGTGTGAAAACATACGAGGTCGTTATCCCAAATAAAATTCTCAATGGTTTTATCCCACTTGAATTTCTATGAAATTCTGAAAGCCAGTCATGTTGTTATGATTGGACCGTATAATGGAACAAGAATGAGACCATTTACTAGGGTGGATGATTTTGATATGGCACGTTAGGTAGATGCCTCCCTGTTTGTCTTTCCCAACAAGGAACTTCATCTCCTGTAAAGATTCGTGTGTTCCTCCTCCAAAGTCAAGTGATGAACATCAATGTCCCCCACAATTTTATTCAAATCAAAGCAATTTGCCTCTTGAATTAATCTAAAATTTGATATTTATCATTATTTTCATGAACTTATTTGATTCATTAAATATAGTTTAATTACATGCAACATATATATGTTACAGTATAATTTATTTGGCTTCATTAATTTCCATGAAATAAATCAATTAGATCTTATACTGAATGGAGATAGAGCCACATATAGGTGGACATTTTCATGCTTCATATGTACGATCATTTATTTTAATCCTCTTAAATATAATGATCTCATTCTTTTGAAATTTCAAATAAATAAAGTGTTTCTAAAGAGAATATTACCCCTGATGATTCAATAGGGGTAGGGCTTCACAACTCATGTGTAAATGTACATTAAACCCATAGTACCCATAAAAGGATTCAAAAATAAATTCATTTTGAGGGAGAAGCCTGGTATCATTGGTTAACAAAGTCTCAACATGTGTGTGCCCAATTACCCACACACACATATACCACCTTCGATCCTAAATATAGGATCTAATTGACTTTTTTTTGGAGAGATTAAGGTTGTGAAATAGGTTATTAAATGATGACATATTTAATATATTTTTAGATTATCCATTAGTTTATAATGAAAATAAACTAGTTTAAGGGAAAAAATTAGATAAATCAATTTATAATTAATTTATTTTGCTTTTTAAGGATTTTCCAGAAAAAGACAATTAGGTCTTATATTTAGAACCGGAAGGAGTATTAGAGAAGTAGCGTTTAATATACCCACTCTTGTTATTAATTACTATAATATTAAGTTGATTGATTTGGGAAGATGAAGATAATTAAATAAATTACTCAACTATAGTTTATATTATATATTTTTTGAAATACCTATGTGTCTTTGAAATACTTATATACAAGTGTATTATTAAATTATATATCAATGTATAAGTAACACAACTTAATTTTAAGAAAAAATATAAATATACGTGTTATAGAATATTTTTTTTAGTTTCTAAAATCTCCCTAAATTAAAATAGTTGGATGAATCTTATATTTAGCTTTTAAATGGGCGATGGCCAAGTTTTTTTGGGATACAGCAGCCAAAATGCATTGAAAGTGGGCATATTTCATGTTCCTCGTTTGCTAATTATACTCTCACTGTGGATGTATGCTCATTACCAATATTATTAAAATTCTCACATCGAACTCTTAGAAAAGTTATTTAATGAGATTTTTTGGTCAATCATATATAATATATCATATCGCCAAATATGACAATTGATAAGATATAATGACGTCGTTTGATTCATGTAATCGACCCCCTAATTAATTGGGATAAAACTTTTTTTTGTTGTTGTTGATGTTGTTGTGGTATATTGATAAATGAGATTTTCAAACTTTACTATTTTAATATGGTCAAATAAATCATATCTTTCTCACAAAGTGACATCTTAATTGAAGGACAAAAGATTAAAACAATCAACCCCAATTCTCTCCGCATTTCTTTCTACGTACGATTCTTTAAATAATCAAGATCAAATTTCACATTTCATTTTAAATTCAGATCATTATATTGTAATTATTTTTCTAAATATTAAATTTAGTCCGTCCAATCTTTTTTTTTTTCACAAGACCATGAAACATGAACCCTTGTTTACAAATAATGACATTTAGGGTTGACATGTACTTGGACCAACTTGACTGTAGAGTGGCATATTTTAGTGAATGTAAAAAGAATGAATAGAATGCTTTCTATCTCCTTCAAAATTTTTGATTAGCACTTGACTTTTTGTGCCACCCAATTAGGACTTGACTTTGAGGATTCTAAGCGGGCAAATCATATAATTATCAGTCTTCGTTCAACATAGAAAAAAAAAATAGTGTGACTATTTACTGATTAGGGTTAAGAAATAAGAGGTAGTGAATAAGTCTATTCCAGTAGTTAAATGATGACACATACTTAACTAATGAACAGTGAGTTTTTATCCGTGAAACATGTAAGTGATTTGTGGAACGAGTTTTTACTCCCGTGCGTTGCACGGGCTAAAATGTAGTTTGTTAAATGTAAGTATACATTTGTAAAGCAATTTGAAAAATTAGTATTCATGAGACATTCATTGTTGGAAATGTTTAATATCATATAGGTTTATCTATAATGGAATACTTTAAAATAAAGGGCAAACCACGTCTAATCTTAGGGTATGTGCCTAAGATTAGACGTGGTTTGCCCTTTATTGCAAAGAGAAGCAAACCTGAAAAAGAATATCATAATTACCACATCAAAAGAAGGATATGTGCCTATTCAAAAAGAGCACAAGCAAGTTGGTTGGAATGAGACAAAATTCCCATTAACACAACCAAATTTCTTACATGTTGGTCAACAAAAGGAAGCAGCAATGGTAAAAAACACTAAAATCATTTGTATGACACCATAAAGAAAAAGTCCTCTGTTAAAAAATTCTCCTTGTTCTCTTGGTACTTCTGGGGATAAGGCATTACCAATATCATTGTCTACATTCTGCTGAATGGCCCCATTTGTACCAGCTTGATCTGAAGGAGGTAAAAGGGTCTCCTGAGTTTCCTGCAAATTTAAAGTCACACAATTAATCCCTCCAAATCATCCTTCCAACAGATCAAAAAACTTCATTTAAGGTTGTCACCAAATAATAGTGGGAGCTGAACTATCACAAAATAATAATGAACTCACAATTCAGGGTTTTTAATTTTCAAAAGAGAATCAAATGAATTTTGCATTAAAAAATGAAGAATCTGATTATTTGCCAACGTACATTACATATCTTATTAAACAATAGATTGCACTGCATGTTAGAGGATAATAAATCCTCTATCTAGAAAGTACAACAAAAGATGCGCAAGACATAACAAAGAAACTAAGTCCTTATCCAACTCCGTGGCTGAGGAGAGCTTTATAGTCTCTTTGCTAACAACATATCAAAACAATACAATACTTATGTAGATTACTTGATATATTGAGGTCTCGAAAAGGAAATGAATTAAGTTTACTTTTGATATGTTCTTGACTTCATTGAATAGTTACCTCTAAGTTATCTGATTGTGGTGATACTATGAGATCTTGTGAGCTAGATTCATCTTTGAAGAGCGTCTTTTCTCTCGTGGGGTCCTCAACTACTGGAGGTTTGTTATCAAGTATGCATATCAAGGCTGAGATGACCTGCAATATACATCAAGCCAATAACACCAGTTACTTTTTGTTTCCTTCATTTTTGGGGTTAAAAGATGAAACTTCATGAGAAAGAAAAGAAGGGACTTCTTGTATCTGCAAGTTCTAAATACAACATAGTCACAAATTCCCTATCAAACTATATGGTAAGACAGTGCTTTATAGTCTCCTTCCATATAAGAAATTACCCCAAGCACTAATCTTGAGCAGGACGTAATGTAGTTTCTGTTTTAATTTGTGCTTGAGATAATTGTTCATTATTAAATTAATCTCAAGTCAAAATGTTGAATCCAGTATCTAATTTTGGACATAATATTTTCAAAGGATTTATCTCCTCCGTTTTTCAGTTTTTCTAGTAATTTAGGACCATAAATTATTATTTCCTGATAATTTCAATTTTGCCTGCCATATTAGAGAACCTGGATAAAGTAGTATGAGATAAATAACCAAAGTAACCTACCAACATATCAATTTTCATACAAAAATGTCAGTGTAATTCACATACGGACTAAATTTGGGTGGTTTATTAAAGGTAAACCATGGGGAAGATAAGCATAGATAAATATAGCCCCATCTAGTAACTCACATTTGATTTGGTTCTAATCATCATTGGTGTATGAGAGTTAAAAAACTCACATGCAGAGTATAATTGACTTTTCAAATCCTAGAAACACACATGAAGCAACTAAGAGGATCAGCAAAAAATAAATGTTAATGATGGGCAGTAATAATTACTGTTTTAAAAGGAGAGGGGCAGTGAATAACTTATAAGATCAGCAAAAAATAAATGTTAATGATGGGCAGTGAATGCTAAGCAGCTGCCATTAAATTTTTCTAGGTATGCAGAAATTTATTCTGAATCCTGTTTTCTCCATTATCGTTGTGCCTCACAGCTGCAATTAACTTCAATGTATTTTTTTGCTCAGAATTAACTTCAATGTATGAATATCTTTTAATTTGACTTTTTGGTATCATCATCTTCTTCATAAATGGCTGTGAGGTTGAACATAAAAATCAGTTGGCTCATCTTCTTCATAGATGACAACGAAATTAGTTGACACAATTGAGATTGAACACAAAAATCAGATCTGACTTTTTAGTACCATCATATGTTGACTTGGCATATAAAAAAGACATGAAGATAAAAAAATAAACTAAAACCAACATAAAGGGTCCAAGTTATTTGTAGTAAAATATAATTGTCATAATGGTGGTGTAAAAAAATAAATTTAGTCACCAATCAGCTAGCTATTCCTTATTCAAGAGAAAAGGCCAAACTCGAAAAAATCAACCTTGTAACAAAGCAAGAAGGTATTGCAGAAAAAACACAAGAAGTTGCTTCGCCAAGGACATAAATCCTCATAGAAAGCCTCATTTCAGAATAACACTGTTTTTTCAATGTTCTTTCCATTGAAATCCTCAAGAGCCTCTTTGTATTGTCTCTCCTGTAACACATTGCAGCCAGTTTTAGCAAAGTCACTACTCAAATATAGCACTACATTCCACACACGCATGTAAGCATGAACATTCAATTGGTTATACCTTTCATGGCAGGTATGGCCTAAGGGCTTCAACTATTTGTTTACTAAATCAATCTTCTTCCAGACCAGTACCACTTTCTTCCACACCAGATCTGCTAAGCTTTTGAGCTCCTAATACCCCTCAAACGGAAGAAATAATGAAAATAAAGATCAATATCTTCATACATAATGACAACTGTATATAATTTGTTATATGACTGCTTTTAGCTTGAAACAAACATATCTATAATGTAAAAAAATAAACATCTAACACGAATATCGGACTTGCAAGCTGAAAGATAGAGAAGGCCAACTAATTAAAGAAAATGAACAAAATGAACAAAACCCTTCTGATAAAAAAAACACACAAATCAAAACTGAATCAAACGCATAAATCAAAATACCCTAGAAGAAAGAAGATCCAAAATAGAAAACGTGTGTGTTTGATGTATAAACTTATCAAGTTCCCAAGGCTGAGCTTTGATGTATAAACTCATTTTCCTTTTGTACCTGTTTCATAAGAAAATATATCAGTAAAATCAAATTATACATCAAAGCACAGCAACGTGTGTGTTTGCAGCAACTGCAAGCAATTCATATTGAAATAGGTAAAAAACATTGTTCATTAAATCGGTCTTTAGCAAATAAACTTTCTGTCATTTACCTCTTCAACCCCCTTAATTGGATATACATCATATATGCACAGCAATTGGATAATGGTGATTGGTGTCTGCAACAATTCATATTTCTTTACCTTTCAAAATCATCAAAATCGAAGAGCTCTCTGTAGGCATAAGCCTGTAACACCCAAAACAATGAAAAGCGTAAACACCAAAATTTGCTCATAGATCTGAACGAAAGGAAACAAACTTAAGCAAAAATCTAAACACTACACAGAACCACAATCAAATAAGACCCAAAGATTAAATCTTTCTTGAACATCCTTCCTGAAAATTAATGGGGTTTCTGTTCATTTTCTGAAGGGATGTTGATAAACAGGTTTAGAGTGATCCATAATCTCCACACCATAAATATCACAACATTTATTCTCCTGCAATACCAAACATACACCCGAAAAGCATACCTTTTAGCTATTCAAGATTTCAAACAACACAACACAAAAGCATGCATGCATAAAAAGAGATAAGGTAGAAACGATTAAAATAAAAATATTTACTTTTAAATGTATGGCAAATCACACTAAGACAGCGAAAAAATAATCTCCCCCACCTGTCAAATATCTTCTTAACCATTACTCAGAAAAATCTTCCACTAAGCAAGAAGGGAAACATATGAGAATAAGTAAATAATGGGACTGTGAAAATATGGAGATTAGAAGGAAGATAAGAGATCTAACCATACAGAGATTGGAACTTTCCGAAAAAAATACCCAAATGAAAAGGAAACCCAGAAGCAAGTGATGGGAGCTTGAGAAGTGTCTGGAAGTGAAAAGGGGCGGTGTGATTGGAAAGCAATGGCAGAGAGAAATAGGCGACTTTGAACTTTGAATTTTGTTTTCGAGAAAGTGAATGAGGAGAGATAGGTTTGCTCTGAAAGGAGGGATGTCAATATGAGAAGTTGTTGCTCGTGTGAAGCTTCTTGAAGAAGCTAGGAGGAGTGGGCATGTGCATTTGTGTACGTGGGAGGTGATATGTTGCTTGTTCAATGTACAACCTTCTTCAATAAGCTAAGTTGGATGGACCTCACAGAGAAAAGTGCAATAAATAAAATGAAACAATTGTTGATAAAGTAATAAATAAAATGAATCTATAAGATAAGCCATCGTTAGAGCGCGTTTAACTAACATATCGGATCAGCACCTGGTTCCTGCAGCAGTATTCAGGGTTCTTTTTTTGTTCTAGGTTAATCAATCATTATCTCAATATTTGATAAGTTTGATTGCATTTGAGGCATCATTTGTCAAAGAAAACTCTCCGATGATTACCAATTCATGCCCCTTTAAAACCAAAAAGGCACAGTAAAAGTTCTGCATTCTTGCAGATGACCGTTTTTATTTTTATTTTTTTTTCGGTGAGAAAATTTTAGGAAAGAGTTTGGGCTCAACCCAGTCCAAAGGCAGGGCAACTAACTCTTGACGCCTGGCCCAGCCCAGCCCGTAGCTTAAACTGGGACTTACGGTAGGCGCCTTAGCTTCGAAGATGTCTCCCCAAGCGCCGCGATAGAGACACAACAAAGTGTCACTCCCCAGGAATCGAACTCGCGACGTGGTGGTCAACCCGACGCTCATTGTTCAATCCTTTCGCCACTAAACCCACGAACGATGGGTACAGATGACCGTTTTTAATGAGTATGGTAACTACAACAGAATCACCTCTATAATCTTTATAATAATACATTCACATTGAGATACAATTCCAATTCATCCAAACTTATTTTCTTTATGGGAATCTAAATTTTAAAACAAAAAAAGAGGGATTATAGCATTAAAGTCTCAATCAAGAAAAATTAATATAAAATAAATCCCAATAAATTGTTAATGATACTTTTCACTTGTTAACAAAAATAATTTCACTTATCCAACTACAAAATAGAGAAATACTGCATATTGACCATAACATTGTCGAAGTCAAAACAACGAGGCCGAGTTACGTTTTGTCTCAAGAAAACTGGTTAGCTAGTGTTTTATAATAATAAAAAAGAGTTAAATATCATTTTGTCTGATGAACAATCACCCAAGCATTAATTTACACAATAAATAATAAATAGTATAAACTTTGCTTGAAAATAATTAAAAAGTGTTATTTGGTTAACACCGCCAACTTTTACCTAGCTGACGTTAGATAGTTGCAAAATGTTCACAATAAATTGGCTACGTCATTGACTCATTGGCCAATATAATCATAGTTAGGTAAAATTTGACGGTGTTAACCAAAACAGAGTACTTATAATTTTTTTCATTTAAAGTTGATAACATTTATTATTCGTCAAAAAAAAAAAGAAAAATAAATATTGGGAAAAGCTAAACGACGAAGCCAAGTTGCGTCTTGTCTCCCTCCTTTCCCAAATTATCAACACTCAAACAAATAACAATAAAATTTGCCATTCTGTGTAGCAAAACAAAAGGGTTTGAGAATAATAGAGTGATCAAGAAGAAGAAGAAGAAGAAGAAAATGCCTTGCCTCAATGTCTCCACCAATGTCAACCTCGAAGCTGTTGACACTTCTTCCATTCTCTCTGAAGCCACCTCCACCGTCGCCAAGCTCATCGGAAAACCCGAATCTGTAACATCCTTCACACTTTATACACTTCAATTTTCCATTCTTTCATTTTTTCAAGAATTTTTATTTTTATTACTCCCTCCGCTACTAAATATAACACCTAATTGACTTTTTTAGAAAATCCTATAAAAAAGCAAAATAAGTTAATTATAAATTGATTTACCTAATTTTTTCCCTTAAACTACTAGTTTATTTTACCTATAAACTAATGTATAATCTAAAAATATACTCCATCAAATATGTCATGATTTAATAGCCTATTTTGCAACTTTAACCTCTCCAAAAATAAGTCAATTAGCTCTAAATATTTAGGACTAGAGATACTATTATGTTTTTTTTTTCATGTGGGGTTTTTAAAGTTTGCGCCTTTCTTTGCTTATCTTGTTGGGTTTTAACTTCAAACCCTCAAACTAATATTGGTATTGTGATATAAGACTAATTGACTGTTTTAGAAAATCTTAAAAAAGTAAAATAAGTGATTTACCTAATTTTTTCCCATTAGAATAGTTTATTTGACCTATAAACTAATGGATAATCTGAAAATATATCAAATATGTCATAATTTAATAACATATTTTGCAACCTTAGTCTCTCAGAAAAAACAGTCAAATAGGTTTTATATTTAGGACTGGAGGGAGTAACTATAGAGGTATGCCAAGTGGGGTGACTTGAGGAATTAGGAAATTCTTAGTGTGTATGATGTGAAGGCAATTTTGTACTGTCATGAAGTTAATTTGGGGTATTATGGTCTGTTTTGTAGGCTTTGAATGAGGTGGAAATGAGTTACTTTGTTATTTTTTGGGAAGTATTTGTGATGTATGGGTTGTTTGGTTATGTTAGTGCTTAGGTTGGTATAGTTGTTCTTAATATTTTATTGTTTTGAACTTGTAATGGAGTATGGGATCATTGTATTGAGTTCCAAAGTAGGAGAATTAGTATCAGATAAGTCGTAATGAATTGTTAATGAGTATATTAGCAAGTGAAAATGCTAGTGTTAATAAGTGAATGACATCATTCACTACTCATTAGGACTTGTGTGGTGTTATTTCTCCTGCATGGGACCTCACTGCAAGTGCCCCATAATGTGTTTCCTTTCCAATGAATTTAAAGCTGAATCAGATTAGTCTGAGCAAATTTGATATTTCTATACATTAGTTGTCAAATAAGACTCATGAGGTACTCTCCCGGATTTCCTTGATGACTTGCTGGCCATGTGACCTGTGTTGTACCAATATGTAATGCACTTAACACATCTCCTAATTAATCCTTTCCCATCTTAACAAGTTGAGTCTTCTTGGTGTGGCCTTAAGCACTCAATTATTACACTGCCACAATCAAAGATTTGCCCAACCTTCTGAAAAATGGGAATACCTGTCTCATTTCCTTTAAATGTGCATTTGCTCTAGGTAAAGTTGTAGACATATTTGGCTAGTGTGGCTTTTTGTCGGTTCCATGGCTGTTTTCTATCTTGGTTGAGAAATGAACTTCCCCTTTGCGTAAAAGCCCCCAGTATTGGGCCTCTGATGAACTTCCCCTTTTACTTGAAAAGAATGCTTCTTGAAACCATGTTTAAGATAAATAGCATGGCATTGACGATTTGATGTGGCTTTTAAAATATAAAATAAGCATGATATTTCCGTTGAGCTATATATATTTCTTTGCCTTGATCAAAGCCTCTAATCCTTTGTCCTCAATATGCAGTATGTAATGATTGTACTGAAAGGATCAGTTCCCATGTCTTTTGGTGGTAGTGAGCAGCCAGCAGCCTATGGTGAATTGGTGTCCATTGGTGGTCTCAACCCTGATGTGAACAAGAAACTTAGCGCTGCAATTGCTTCAATTCTGGAAACCAAATTATCTGTGCCCAAATCGCGATTCTTCCTGAAATTCTACGATACCAAGGCAAGTGTTTAAAGTTTCAAGTTATCTTGAAGGGTCACCGACCTGCACTGCAGTTTTTTTCTTATTGCATTCTTCCTTTTTGTTTAGGACCATCAAAGTCAAGAATATGCACAGTGTTTGCATGCTTTACACCAGCACTAGATCATGTAAATAAGTCCTTACTGTCCAACACTGTTATTGTAGCTCTTGTTAGCTGTACTTAAAGTCCAAACATTTTCCTTTAGAAGCTAAACCTCCAGGCCTTTTTCTTAAGGGTATGTTTGGATGAAGAATAACGGAAGAGAAGGAAGGTTTTTTGAAATTTTCTCTTGTTTGGGGTTATTAATGGAGGTGAGGATAAGTTAGTGCTTTTCAACTAACCTTACACAGTGCTTATCCTTTTCAATTTTAAGTCTCCCTAATTTGGCAGATTCTAAAGGAGAGAATATCCCCAAGCAAGAGGGAGGAATGTTATCACTTAATTTCATTATGCTTACCGTTTCGATTTTCTTTGCTCTCCTTCTCTCCCTAACTTCCAGACATACTAAATCTCCACTTTTATGGCCATGAATTGCTGCAATTCCGATAGTAACTTTTCTTTCTTTGCAGGGTTCCAACTTTGGATGGAATGGGTCGACATTTTAAGTTCCATTTTAATCGATGTGGCGACTTGATACTGAAGGCAATGTTGGTTCTGTTTCCAACAATTGTTATGACTATGAATGATGCTATATATTACGAACATCTTTTTAGATGGTTTGTCTGAAACTTGATTAGTTATTCAGAACAAATGCAAATACTTTCCTTTGGAAACTTCAAGTGATTGGACCTTGATCTTTCTTTTATTATCGTATGAAGGTTCTGTTATGGTCAGCGTTCATTCATCATTTTGTCCTATCGTTAAAATTATTCTCTCTAGATTAAATTTGAAAACAAAGGCTGGTAATCTGTGGAATGTTTTTTGTGTATGTGGCTTATATTTTTTAAAATTAGTTTTACTGTGGAGAAGCAAAAAAGAATGAATTACTTTTACTTATCTTTGATAGAAGAGTCTTTAGAGATTATTGGCATAAGAAAAGCAATCCATCAATCATCACCTTCTAAACTCGACCATGAATCCTTACCAACAAAGTTTTCTAATATTAGGACATATATCTCCTCTTCCTCACTGTATTATCTTAGCAGTAATCACCAGTTCTTTAATGCAAATATCATGTGACTATCAACTTGATCGATCGAAATTAATACGTAGTATGTGGCTTAATGCAAAAGGGAAGAAGTTTACAGAATGATGGGTTGGCACTTGGCAATACCCCTATTTTGATATTTTTTCTTTTTTGCTTGAAATAGAAAAGGAGATGCCTGTCGAAAGATATTGGAGATTTTGAAAGAAACAATCAGAAAGTGTCAATGTGAAATTTCCCAAAACATTGCCGTCTGAGTGCCTAACGTACAACAACTGGAACACGATGATTTATTTGATTAGATTGAGTAGGTTATATGGATCATTTGATGCTAGAATTGAATAATTGGGCTCGCTATAAGCAGGGTCGTTTTTTGACTGGAATTTGAATATCATTAATCTCAAAAGAGAATACAAAAAGCTGAAAAGCCCAACCTCCTAAAGAGGAGCTGTGCTATCTTTCATCAATCCCGCCTAAGGAAGATCGGTGATTGTTGATAAAAAATAGGGTCTAGATATGCTAAAATAGTGTTCTCTAAGGACATGAGAGACCTTTACAATCCAATCTCTGTGGCTCTTTGTATGAATAACCTAGGGTATCAGTAACAATGTCAAAAAAGGGTGGGTATTGTACAGCTAGAGATACCTCCTATTCCCTGGCCTCCTATTTCATCCTATTCTTTCCATCTGCACCGTCCATTTGATCTAATGGCCTACACCCCATACACACCCCTACACCCCATCTTACCATATCTCTCTCTCCATTTTCCACCTCCATCCTTCCTCCTCCTCCCACCATCGCCGGTGACCCGAAGGCGGCAGCGGCGGCGTGCTCTCCGCCATCCTTCCTCACCCAACCATCTCCTCCTCCTTCCCTCTCCCCCACCACACCGAAACCGCCGGTCCTAAGCAACGAATTTTCCGGCGAGTTTTCTTAAAATGGCAAGTAACCACCTTCATCTCCTACTTCATATTCTCCACCGCTTCCCTCACCCTCGTCTCCAAATCCTCTGACTCCGGCCGCCGCCGATTCTTGACGTCAGGAAGTGGTGGTTGCTTGCCGGGAAGTTCGCCGCTAAATTCCGTAAGGCGGTATAGGTGTGGTGGGAAAAAGGGAAGGAGGAGATGTTTGGGCTAGGAAGGACGCGGAAAGCATGTCGCTGCCGCCGTGCGTGGTAGCCGATGAAGGTTGGAGGAGAAGAAAGGATATAGGTGAGGCCGAATAGTGGTGGTTACTCGCCGGGAAATTCGCCATTGTCCATACGGCTATTTCAGTGTGGTGGGAGAGAGAGGGAATGAGGAGGAGATTGTTTGGGGAAGAAAGACGAGAACGGCGCCGCCGCTTTGAGTGGTCGCCGGCGAAGGTGGGAGGAGGAGGAAGGATGGAGGTGGAAAATGGAGAGAGATTTGGTAGGTGGGGTGTATGGGTTGTGTATGGGGTGAAAGCCATTAGATTAAATGGACGGTTAAAATGTGGGGAATAGGATGAAATAGGTGGGAAAGAAATAGGAGGTGTCCTTTGCCGGGGTATTGTATGTTTGTCGCACCCTCTTATAGCCATACTTTGCCATACTTTGTTGCTTATCTCCCCATGCAAAAATCTTAAACAAAATGGAGAAATCTTAAATAAATGACAGTTATATTTTAAAATATTAAAATGAGAGTTTTAACTAATTAATTAGTGTCGCTATTACACTCGTTAATCCCGCTATTTAAATAGTTAAAATGATTTCAAAAATCAAATGTAATTTATCTCTTATATTTCCACAACCAAAACATATTTGAAAGTTATTACTTGTTTATCTTTTTTTTTACCAACTTTTACTTGTTTATCTTGAAAAGTAAGAAAACAATTAAAGAATAAAACAAAATCTCCAATACGTGTAGAATAATAAAGATGGTAACAAAGCACTAAATCGGTCAAGGAAATACGCGTGCCATTGTAGACGACGTGTGGCATTTGCTCCAATACGCATTGCCAAAAATTTTCTTTGAAAGTTTTAAATCATACTCCCTCCTGTCCCTAATGTAAGAGCCCAAAATTTGAATGATTTTAGTCTTAATATAAGAGCTCACCTCACATTCTCTCCTCATTTAATGCATTTTTTCCTACTTTACCCCTAACTCTCTTTCATATTTATTAATGGTTATGTATTTCTCTCTCTCAAAAGTACCATAATAAATATGGGCAATTTTGGAAAAGAAGCATTAACTCCAGACATCCAACTAACATTCACATGTTTTCTTAAGAAGCGTTTTTTTTACGGCTAACTCTTACATTAGGGACCGGAGGGAGTAATAATCACCCTATTCTATTAAGAATTTATATTAAAGACTTAAATAGTACTGTAAAAAATAATCTATGAAAAATCTTACAATTGTTATGAAAATTGTTGTATGAGTGGATGTCCATGTAATTCCACAACTCTTAGAATTCCTTTTCCTATAACCTCCCCATGAATGACTTGTGGAGGTTTCTTATGGTTATTAGTCATTATGTTGTTCTTTAATTCTTGTAACCATAGCTCTAGGTTTTAATGTGTCAAGGCCTATAAATAGAGGCCAAATACAATGCATTTTGTACCAAGAAATATGTGAATGAGAAATGCTCTATTCCTCCTCTTCTAGTCTTGCATATATTCTCTTCATCTTTCTTTTTATGTTCATAATTTTTCTTCTTATTTTATAACGACAATTAAATTATAGAATTCAGATTTAATTATTATGAAAATATTAAATAACAATTATTAACTATGTATTTTTTTTACCAATATTAACTATGTAAATATCAGTAATAATATTTACTACAAAACAGTAAACATATACTTAACATTCATTGACAGATTTTGGAAAGAAAAACGACAGAGAAAAATGGGATAAACTCGTCTAAAATAATAACCAACCGATAACAAAACCCTTAATTTAGCAAGATTTTGTATCTACATTCAATACTTATATTCCCGTAATCAGCATTAATCGGCTGTAAATATACCCAAATAGGAGTACTTTCTTTTTAAAAAAGAATATACCCAAATACTACTATCAAGTAGTATCAATAATCAATAATCAATCAATAAATAAATACAGTAAATCAATGGAAAAAAGACAGTGAATTTTGTGATTTTGTCGGTGGTGGAATCTTAACGACGAAGCTGATTTCCCCAAGACGTCTCCCTCCTCATTTTCCTCCATATTCTCCACACCCACTTTCCCATCTCTTTCCTTCCATTTCACTCAAACAAACAAAAAAAACAAAAAAAAACCAAAACCCTCCTCACACCTTTCAATTCACCCCCAATTCCTCATTCTCACATCACAATTCACATCCCTCCCCTCAAATCCCAAAAAAAAACCCAGATCTCTCTCCTCAATAAAAAAAAAAAAAAAGAAAGAAAAAAGAAAAACAAACAAATCTCCCCATAAATCAAATCCCTCCTCTTATTTCTCTCCACTCCAAAACCCCAATCTTCCTCCATACACCCACATACCAAATCACTCCAATCTCTCTCCCCAATCTCAAAAATCCAATCTTTCTTCATACCCATCACCCAAATCTCCCCAATTTCTCAAAAAAACCCAATCTTTCTTCACACCCATCACCCAAATCTCCCCAATTCCTAAAAAAAACCCAATCTTTCTCCACACCCATCACCCAAATCTCTCAAATCTCTCAAAAAACCCAATCTTTCCCCATACCCACAAATCAAAACCCCACCTTTCATCTCAAAATGTCATCATCAGTCCCCGCCGTCCTCCCCATCACAAATCCCCAAACCACCGCCGCCGCCGCAGACTCCGGCGGCCCCACCGCCACGCCGGCATTCCGAGCCTTCATCGGCGGCCTCAGCGACACCGTCCGCAACGGCCTCTCCCAGCGCCGCCCATGGCCTGAACTCATTGACCGTACAGCCTTTTCAAAGCCAGAGAGTTTCTCAGAAGCCACCCTTCGTATAAGGAAAAACTACTCCTATTTCCGTGTCAATTACTATGCAATCATTGCCTTAATTCTTGGGGTGTCTTTATTAACAAACCCTTTTTCCCTTATTGTCCTTGTTGGCCTCCTTGCTTCATGGATGTTTCTGTATTTGTTTAGGAGTTCTGATCAGCCTTTGGTGATTATGGGGAGGACTTTCTCTGATTTTGAGACGCTTGTGATTTTGGGAGGGCTTACTTTGTTTGTGGTGTTTCTTACTAATGTTGGGTCTGTGCTTGTTTCTGCTTTGATGGTTGGTGTTGCTGTTGTTTGTGCTCATGGTGCCTTTAGGGTTCCTGAAGATTTGTTCTTGGATGATCAGGAGAATTCTCAGACCACTGGGTTTCTTTCTTTCCTTAGAGGTGCTGCCACCAATGCTGCTGTTGCTTCCTCTGTGAACACTGTCACTGCAAGGGTTTAACAATTCAGATCTTGATTTGATTTGTGAAATTCATTGTTAGGATCTGGGGAATAAATGCAGATCATGTGTTTCTGCTTTCTTTTAAAATGTAATGACTGATTTTTATACAAATAGGGTGGATCTGATATTTTGTGATGGTTATACAGGATTTGGAACTCTTTCATTGGTGGATCTAGTAGTTCTTTTAATTGAATTGTTGTTTTTATCTCTATGCTTTTTCAATTGTTTAATTCATTTTTTGTAAGTTGTCTTTCTTGTAGTGGATTGTGGCAATATTCTTAATACTCTAATTCCTGTTGCATGAATGGATAATTTTTTTATCTTGAAGGATGATATGGTGATGGGGTCTTGATTTGATTTGTGGAATTTATTTTTAGGATCTGGGGTTAGATAAATGCAGATCATGATATTTTGTGATGACAGATTTGATTTGAAAATGTAATAACAGATTTTTCTATTCATAGGGTGGATCTGATATTTTGTGATGGTTATATAGGATTTGGAACTCTTTTATTGGTGGATCTAGTAATCCTTTTACTTGAATTGTTGTTTTTATCTCTATGCTTTTTCAATTGATTAATTCATTTTTGTGATTTGGCTTTATTGTAGTGGATTGTGGAAATATTCTTAATACTTTAATTCCTATTTCATGAATGGATAATTTTGTATCTTAAAGGATGATATGGTAATGGGGTCTTCATTTGATTTGTGAAAATTATTTTTAGGATATGGGGAAGGGCCTATTTGGCTCAACAATAAGCTTGCTTGCGTGGGGCTTGAGTCATGGGTTCAAATCAGCCACTCTACAAAAGCAAGGTTTAGGCTGTCTAGTATATTCCCTTCCCCAGCACCCTCATTAAGTTGGGACTAGAACTGGTTGACCCTTTATTTTTAGAATCTGCGCATTAGATAAATGCAGATGATGTGTTTCTGCTTTCTCTGGAAATGTCTCTAGTAGTTCTTTTACTTGAATTGTTGTTTTCCTCTATATACAATTATTGTGTTCATTTGTGATTTTGCATTCTTGAAGCATATTGTGGAAATGTTCTTGATTTTTCAATTCCTGGGAGTGAAATAAATGCAGATGATGTGTGTCTGCTTTCTTTGAAAATTTAGTGACAGATTTTTCTGTATACATAGGGTGGATCTGTTATTTTGTGATGGTTATATAGGATATGGAACTCTTATTGGTGGATCTAGTAGTTCTTCTACTTGAAGGTTGTTTTCACCTCTATAGTTTTTTCAATTGTTTTATTCATTTTTGTAATTTTGCATTTTTGAATCAGATTGTAGAAATGTTCTTGAATATTGATACTCTAATTCCTGTTACAAAATGGATAATATTTGTATTCAACTGTATAAAGGATGGTGCGGATCTATGAAGTGTTAGATATCTATGCTTCCATGTCTTTAGTCTCGTTTCATAGCTCTATGGGAACATATATAATAGATTACCGATTTTCTTTGGTGATTACATTTTATTTTCTTTTTTTGTTGTTTTTTAATTGTTCATTGTTTGGTTATATTAAACAGTAGATAGATCTTTTTGACTTTTTATTGATAGGATTGACATTATCAAGGTAATGTAATATTGTTTTTATCGGTTGGAACCTGGAATTATCAAGATCTGTGCTGTCTATGCATTATTTGCCTGTATCCCCTGGATCTCAACATTGAGATTTGTTTATCCTTACTGTATGTATTGGTTGATATGGGAGTACTCATATTGTAATTGCTTTAATTTTTTACTCCTTTGAATTTGTGATTGTGAAGCTGCATGATCCATTTGTGGCCTCCATTCTCCTTTTCCTTCTTTTGTCATGGAAAAGTTGATAACAGCTAAATCTTGTTATCTGGACTCTGCATATGAGCATGGAATAATATAATACCGTTGTGTGAAATTCTTTGACAACCTTTACAGTTTGTGAACGCAATAAATATGAGAATTACAAGTATCACGGTACTCACATGAGAGTTTGGTATTCTGCTATGTGCTACACACTATAGAGTAGAAGATATATACCGAACCAAGTTTAAATTAGTTGGAAGATTATTGTCATGGCTATGTTATTGATTGAGTCTTGTTATATGTTCTTTGTGTCCTTGTAATATATTCCTTGACATTATTATGTGTCCTTGTAAGTTAATTGATTGAATCTTGTGATATATTCCTTGACATTATTACGTGTCCTTTTAAGCCAATTTCATGCATTTCATGTATTGTAGAACATCTAAGTTTCGA
The DNA here is from genome assembly GCA_029929735.1 of Mimosa pudica. Lineage (NCBI taxonomy): Eukaryota > Viridiplantae > Streptophyta > Magnoliopsida > Fabales > Fabaceae > Mimosa > Mimosa pudica. The sequence goes on from JAKELP010000045.1 coordinate 2,479,878, forward strand.
ACATTAAAATTTTACGAAGTTGAACAAGTCTTGTAAATAAAACAAACCGTGTATGGTCTTGTGATATCACAGTTTGCTTGAGTCTTCACGGTTTCATTGAATTGGTCAGTGGTCACGGTTGAACTTCTCACCTATAGGCTACAGCTTGTTGATGCTTGAGAAAGTTAACGGAAATTATTTCATTGTTTTGATGAGAAAATTTAATAGCCTCGGCTAATATAATTTTTTCTCCCAAGTATGTCCTCATTTTGGCTAATATGAAATTGAGTGATCAAAATTAAAATGATGGCAAATTTAAGGGATTAAAAAATTGTATTAAATTTTATAGATTAACCATATGTACCGAAGGTTGGGGAACGAAATTTTATTTATGCATCAAAGATATTACTAATCAGATTGAACTTAGTGTTAACTAAAATTGAGTTAAGAAAATACAATACCAAAGTTAATAATAGAATGATATGGTATTAAAAACTCATTCGTTGATTAAAAAGCTACTTCAAATTCAAAGCAAAATATAGTGTATTTCAAAAAAAATATTTCTCGAGTTACTATAGTCTATAGCCCATGACCTTACTATGCTTTTAGGAATTACTCTGATTATCTATTAAATATTTATCTTATTGATTTTTCAACTAGGTGGCATAAAGGTATTTTTTTCCGACCAAAGCATAAAGGTATTTTTATGTATATAGAAGGAATAGAAAGAGTTGTGAGTATTTTGCATAACTTGCGAGTCCAAATGTTAGTCTTTCCATTGTACGAGAGAAAGTGAAGGGAAAAACATATATTGCTGGCCGTCATGGTCATACAAAAATATTGATGGAAAGAAAAAAAAATTTGGGCATGTTATTAGCAATTAAAAATGACATTTGGTAAGAGGCCACACATGTGTTTAATAATATTTCCCTTCCATTGTGTCTCAATCTCATTCATCTAGTCCCTTTTATTTCGACAAAGATAACTTAAAAATGATATTATTGTTCTTAATTATAAAGTCACTTTTAAATTTCAATTTGTTTTTAAATATACGACAATTCCTTTTACTATTATTATATATTTTCTTGTGATAGTTTAATTGTTATTTCCCTCATTTTCACTTGTGGGTCATTCATAATACTTCCTCCCGTTTGAAATATAAGAATTGAAAATTTTGAATTATTTTGATTCAAAATATAATAGTCCACCTTACATTTTCTTACTTTTTGATGCACATTTTTCTACTTTACCTCTAACTTTTTTTTATATATATTTGTACTTACATATTTCTCTCTTTTAATAATACTAATTAGAAAAAAAAAATTAACTTCACAAAATCAATGAAATTTTTTGTCTTTTTTTAGAATTTTCTTTCATATAACAACAGAAGTATAAACCAAGTAGTTGAAAAAGGGCTCCAATTAATTTAAGGAGTTGCGAGGATCTCGCTGTGGGCCCGTTTGGTTGGACGGAAAGTGTCTGATGGAAATGGAAATGGAATTGAGTGTAAGAGGGTAAAGATGGAAAGTAGAGGTAAATTAGGTAATGATGAGATGTAAAAGTTTGTGGGGCCCATGAAAAGTGTGAGATGGAGAGAAAAAACTTGTGGGTCCCGGGATATATGAAAATTACTTTTTTTCATTTCCTTATTTCAATTCCATTTGGACTTTCTTGCCATCCAAACTAGCCCATTGTGTTTTTTATAAGAGTAAAGTTAAAGCAATCCAATCAAAGCATGGGAGGTGGGGTGGGAGGTGGGGGTGGATGCCTCCTTACAGATTTACAGTAGGCATATGTCCACATGTACCTTTAAGACCCAATACAGTAAAGACACTTTTCACTTCTTTCAGACCTTTTTTTTTTTTTGGTGAGACAAGAGGGCTAGAACGCCCTAGTACAATTGTTACACGACCGAGGATGAGCTACCCCCAGCCTCAATTCTAATGATATCCAAGACCTCCGGAGGTGGTTGGTCCCATATCCGAGCAGTATCCGGCCGTGGTCGGCCTAGCTTTGCTAGAGTGTCCGCACAGCTATTGGCTGCTCGTCTTCCATGGTTAAGTTCTACTTGCCAGGCGAGATTGAGCATGCCATCTATTTTCTGCAGTATCCACGCACAACCATGTATCCCTCTCTCCTCTTTGATAGCATTGATGAGAGCCAAAGAGTCACATTCCACTTCAACTTTTGTTAGTCCTAAAGTCCAGCAGAGTATCAAGCCTTCATGAAGTGCGATGGCTTCCGTTTCAACTGGGCTAAATGAGTGGATGGAGCGTGAGAATCCTCCAAGCCATTCGCCAGTAGTCCCTCTGACCACTCCGCCACAACCGGCTATGTCACCAGGCGCAATCCAGCTACCATCGGTATTTAACTTGCACCACCCAAGTCTCGGTGGAATCCAGCGTATATGAGTTGGTTGGGGCTGGGAATGAAGAGCTGCAGAGCAGGATGAGGCTTGGTTGAACTGATGCACAAACCTCAGCACCTCATCGTGAGGTTTTGGGGGACGTTGGAAATCAGGATCATGGCATTGACGGTTTCGCCAATTCCAGAGCATCCAACATCCGATCGCAAACAATTGATTCCATTGACCCGTCTCGACCCACGGATTAGAGTTCGCACAATTGGAGCGGAACCATGGCTTCCATCTGGTAGTAAAGAATGAGCTTCGAAGTTGTCCGGGAACCAAGTGTCTCCATAGCTGGAGTGCATAAGGACAATCTCGTAGTGCATGAAGGTGGTCTTCTACCAACAGGTTACAAAGTGGACATAAATCAGTCCCTCCATCCCACTTGGCAGTGACATTCTTGATGGGGAGTCTTTTCAGTTTGGTGATCCACATGAATACACGCACACGCTCGGGAGCTGGTAAGGTCCAGATCTCCCGCCATCGTCCATGCTGGGGTCCCACCGGATTCGGGCAAAGGAGCCGGTAGGCACTAGCAGTAGAGAAGTCTCCATTAGGGGACGCCAGCCATTTCTTAAGTTGCTCGCCATTTCCTGTGTAGCAATCCACAACGTTATCAGAAAATAAGGGAAGAAGTTTTACCATTTCCTTCCAAAGTCTGGAATCCGCCGATTTCGCTTCAATCCCTTCTAGCACACCCCGTGACCGACTGTATTTCTCCATCAGAACACGAACCCAGAGGCTGTTAGGTTCATGGATTATTCTCCAAAGGTTCTTCATGAGGAAGGCATCGTTCATGCCGTGTAAAGACTTGATGCCGATTCCACCATTGTCTTTCGGTTGACATAATTGCGCCCATGCAACAGCATGGCGCCTGCGGGCACCTTCTCTACTACCCCATATGAAACTCCGCTGGCATTGTTCCACCTCTCGTAGAATACCTTGCGGAATTTTATCATGTTGCATCTGAAACTGTGTCATGGTGTTGGTGACTGTCTTGACTAAGGTCATCCTCCCTGCTAGGGACAAGCATTGAGCTTGCCAGCCCTCTAGCCTCTGCTTGACTCTGCTCACAATGGTCTTATACCGATCACGCCGTCTTTTAGGGAATGTGATGGAGGCGCCCAAATAGCGTCCCAACTCCTCCACTTCCTTGAATCCACTTTCCTGACAAATAGATTTCCTCATCGCAGCCTTGACATTGGAGGAGAAATAGATATAAGTTTTCTCGCCACTCACCCGATGCCCGGACATCTCCCCAAATACCTGCAAACAATCAAGCACATTTTTAATCTGGTTAGTAGTAGCCTCTGCAAAGAGGACTAGATCATCTGCAAACATCATATGTGAAATACAAGGCCCTCGTTTACTAGCTCTCATTCCTCTCCATTTTTTGTCACTCACACTCTTGAGGATAATGTGGGATAGTTTTTCCATTCCAAGTACGAAGAGATAAGGGGATATGGGGTCTCCCTGTCGGACTCCTCTGGAAGTGTGAAAGGCAGGCAACTTATTGCCATTCCACAGCATGTTGGTAGCCGCGGGAACAAAACAGCTAACCAGTCTCGCAGTCAACTCAGCAGGACAATCAATCTCTTGTAAGACCCGTTCCATAAACTGCCAGTTAATTCTATCATATGCTTTTTCCAAGTCTACTTTGATAGCCATGAAACCAGTTTTGCCTCTTTTCCGCCGCATTGAGTGAATCATTTCGTTCACCACAATAATGTTGTCATGAATGTTTCTACCCGGTACAAAGCTTACCTGGTGAGGGGAAATGATGTTGGCTAAGCAATGTTTGAGTCGTGCTACCAGAATCTTGGAAAAGCACTTGTAGATCACGTTGCAAAGTGAGATAGGCCTGAATTGAGAGACCCGCTCCGGCAAATCAACCTTCGGGATTAAGGTGACCAGTGTTTGATTGACTTTGGCAACAGCAGCGGGATTATGCCACATTTCTTTAACATGTTGGATCACACTACTTCCAACCGTACTCCAGTTTTTATGAAAGAAAATGGCAGAAAAACCATCACTCCCTGGAGCCTTCCAGGCTCCAATATTGAACATCGAACGGTGTATTTCATCCTCAGAAACCTCTCTAGCCATGTACTGCCAATCTTCTGCTGTAATTTTGGGCCAGAAATTCTGTGTGTCAATCCACGGCCTATCGGGGATGTCCTCGGTAAACAGGGAGCGAAAATAGTTGTTGACCAACTCGCCCACTGCCACATCACCTTCGATCCAAACATTTTGATCGCTACGCAGCATGGAAACTCTGTTATTGCTTCTTCTCACCTTAGTTTTCGTATGGTAGAATTTAGTGTTCCTGTCGCCATCATTCAACCAAGTAGTCCGAGCTTTCTGAAACCACATAACTTCTTCCCGATTGAGAATGTCCTGGAGTTCCTCTTTGAGTTGTATTTCAAGATTTTCCAGAAAAGGATTATCCCGCAGCTGAGTTGCCCTTTGAATTCCTCTTATTCGCCCCAACAGTTCTATCTTCTTCTGTTTGATATGTCCGAACACATTGACGTTCCACTCTTGGAGGAGAGGTTGGAGTTGATTTAACTCATGCCAGACCGGGTTATGTGGATTCCAGTTGGAGTGTACAAACTGTTTAAAGTCCTGATGTTGCAACCAAGCGGCTTCAAACCGAAAGGGACGTCTCTTAGGAGAATTGGAGTGAGGAGTGAGATAGATAAGCAGAGGGTGATGGTCAGAATTAACTCGAGTACCCACTCTGATTTTTGCTTCCCCAAAGGCCTGTTTCCAATCCGGATTACACAAACCACGATCCAATCTTTTATATAGTCTAGAAGCACCATGGACAAGGGGACCTCTCCACGTGAATCGCGGGCCTTCCGATCCTAAATCAATGAGCCCACATTTGTGAATATTGTCCAAGAATCTGGTGCATTTGTTCTCATTAACCTTCGCTCCCCCCCGTTGTTCGGATGCATCCTTGATATCGTTAAGATCGCCGGCGAGTAACCAGGGGAGGTGCGAGGCTTTAGCAATAATTTCTAAATCATCCCACATAAGTTTCCGTTCATTCTCCCGAGGACTAGCATAGGCCGCAGTGAAGAGCCAAGGCCGAAACCCAATTCCTGTGATGAGGCAGTGTATAAATTGCACTTTTTGGGACAGAACATCAATCTTGATCGAAGTATCATCCCACAACAACCAAATCCCCCCAGAGAGACCTTGAGCTTCTTCTAGGATCTGATGCTTAAAACCCCAATACTTGATGGCTTTCTGGGCGACAGCTCCACTACACCTGGTTTCTAAGAGAACCACCAGCTTTGGTCTAAGCTTGTATTTCATTTCCTTTAGAGTCAGCCTGAAATCTTTTCCAGCTGCTCCCCTTACATTCCATACTAAAATCATTAAAAAATCCAATGTCAGAGGGCGGCAGCAAACCTGGAAAAGATCTAATCACTTACGTCGCAGGGGCACCCCAGCACCCCTCTCTGCGCAACAAGCACCTGGGCCTCCATCTCAGCTTCCACCGCCGATAGCCCTAAAAATTGACTAGGGCCGAGTGGGTCAGGGGGCTTGCCTAACGTCGGCCCCTTTTGTACCAGGGGATTGATATCTCCCTGGGTTGGGTTCTTGTCTTCCTGCAATCGGTTTTCTAAACCCGGCCCATGAGATATCACCCTTTGGCACTCAATTGGCGTCTCTGTCTTACCCTCATCTGTCTCCATTTTGTCCAAGTTTGCAGCCCCATCAACTCGCCCCATATGCAACGAATGGGTTGGGCCTTGAAGCGGCCCACTGGTGCGCCCTTGGCGATGTTCTTCTTTAGCCTTACCATGTTTCTCCTTGGGTGGGGCCACAGGTTTGACTACACCTTCGACCACGTGATCTGATACACTCCCTTTGTTGTTTTTGGCTTTCCCCTGTGGGCCCCGCTCATTTTTCTTGGAATTCACCTTTTTAGACTGGCCACCATTCTCTTTATCCCTAGCAGTACCTAGGACGTTGGAAATATCCCTCAAATGATCTCCCCTAGGGCCTTCTATACCCTGCTGTTCCTCAGACTCTCTTTCCTCTGCCAACACTGTGAACCTCGAGCCTGATGCTTTTGAACTTTCCTTACCAACTTTTCCTCCTCGGGCCCCCGCGAACTTTCTTTTCCTCGGGTCTTGTGCCACCATCCAGTCACCAAACACAGGTTCTGGGTGATCGACACTCATCTCTGCCACGGGGGCATCCGGTGGTGGTGGTGGGTTTGAGCTCTGCCCTTGGTCACCTTCCGGCTGCAAGTTACACAGCTTTCTTGGGCAGTGCTCTGAATCATGACCAAATTTACCACAAGAGAAACATATGAGATGGAGGCCCTCATATTCAATTTTCAGTTTGTTACCATCTACTGTGTACGAAGGCAACAAGGGAGCATTGAGATCAATCTCTACACACATCCTAGCATACATTGTCCTAGCTTTAACTAGTGTCATTTCATCCACCTTAATGGCCTTACCGATTTTGTTGCCCAGATGGTAAAAAAAATTTTTATCATAATGATCACCTGGTAGACCAGGAAGCCGAACCCAGATTGCAAGTGATCTAATTTTTACATTCCAGGGACTGAAATTGCGCTTCCACGTTTGTACTGTCAGGTAATGGTTTGCTATCAGCCATGGGCCACCTTCAAGGGCGAAGAAGTAATCGTCTAGACTTTGAAAGGAAGCTATGAAGTAACCATTACCTATGTCATTAAGGTAAACCGACCCACACTTCCCCCACATCGTTTGGACTTTCCGTCGTAGTTGCATGAACCCTACAGAGCCGCCTAACAGCTTAATGATGAGAGATTGGTTCCATTTGCTTTCCAGGCGAAGTTTCTCCGCCTCAGTAAACTCAATGCACACACCTCCGTGCCCTTCCGACAAGCTCACTCCTTTAGCCATTTCTTCAACATCAGTGTTAAGCAGAGATCCATCCCATACCTCCGCTGAATTCCGGACAGATGCCTTCCCCCCTTCCGTAAAAGAAGCGTTAGGGTTTAAGGCTTCCTTATAGGAAAGAGGTCTGTTGGGAGGAAGATGAGTTTCCTCTTCTTGCATCCAGTCTTCTACTCGCTTGCCTCCTTGTGACTCCCCAGAGAAGGAACCTGCCATTTTCTGACTCTTAATGCCCATCCCATGCCCCGTCGCCGGAGCAGCAGCCACACTAGGCGGGGTCTCCGGGATGGTTTCATCACGCTCATGTGTCTCACAACCAGAAGGATCGGGGGTAGGATTGCCCAACCCCCTTGTCTCTTGCGTACTTGGAAAAGAAGGGGGAACTTCCCCAGATAACCCCGGCGTGACGGTGACGGTGGCCTGGGGTGACACAAGGGAAGTTCCTTCTCTCATCGGCAATGGGGAACACTCTCTCTCTCTCACGCAACTATGATCTCTCTCTCTTCCCCTCTCCTTACTTTTCTCCCTCTCTCGACTTTTTTCTCTCATTGCACGACTCTCAAGACACAGCTTCTCTCTCTTAAAATCCCGCCTTTTGGAATAGTGAGAGAATCGCTTCTGATCAAAATTCTTTCAGACCTTTTTATGTCCTTTAAACACCCCTCACCTCATGAATAATTAAATTGAAAAAATGACAATTATTTTAAATTATATGATGCTTGGTTAAAAAGACTGTATTAATACAATGTAATTTCCAATACCTTTCTCGTTTTATTTTATGCATCAAATGTTAAACCAAGTTTGGAAGGATAACTGCTGGAATTTTTTTTTAAACAAAATTATAACCAAAATTTGAGTGATCAATGGTCCAAAATTAAAAAATGGTAACCTTTAAGGATCAAAATCTATGTTTCGATACTTTAGGGAACAAAATGAAAAGAGCTAATATAATGTTTAGTCCCTATAGTTGTTTATCATCATTTTGGTTTTGGTTCTTGTAATTTTGAAGTATAGATTTGGTTTCTGCAACTTTGATTCGTTTATATAGTTAGTTCTTATAGTTAAAAAAGAACGTCAATAATAATATGTTTTGCTAAGATGTCATTAACATGGATTGTTTTGCTAATTCAAAATCTAACTAAACTTAGGGTTTAAATATTTTTAAACATCTTCCTCCTTCCTAAACTGAACTTAAGATTTCAACCTTTGTTGACTGAGTTTATGCTTCTCTCCATATCCATAAGATCCATATAGCCACCCCAATTATACTATCTCAGCGAATTTTTCTCCTCTAATAATCCATAAGTTCCATATAATCCCCTTCATCTCTGCAATCTTCAAAGCTAACATAATCGCCTCGGAGGAAGGTGATATTTTTAAAAAAGAAAATATACTAAAATCCTAAGCCTGGCCAGATTGGGCAATAAACAAAACAAACCATGTTAGTGACACTGACACCTCAGTAAAGCTAAAACCCTCTATAAAAAGTTTTACTCTCCTAATTAATTTTCCGAAGGCAAAATTTTTTTTATAAGTTGATATAGCATTTTGAGGTCTCCTCTAAGTAATAGGGATCTAAAATGCTTTTTTTAGCTAGGGGATCTAATTAGTGAATATTTGAGACAATATTTTTATTTAAAAAGTTTGTAATTTACTATAAAAAAATCTAAAACATTTTATAAAACAACTCGGTGTTTGTAATAAATTTACACGTGTGCTGGCGGTCAAGACATTTTCTCAAACATTATCCGACCTTTGCGCATTACTACAATTTTTTTTTTGGCCAATTTTTTTTTTGCGCATTACTACAATTCCCTGTATGAAAATGTTACTATGACATACTACTATTTATCACTTTTATTTAAGACAAAACTAAAAAATTTCGCTTTGAAAGAGATAGCAGTAAGAAAACACATACCTGTATATTTTTTTACCAGTACCATATGATTAGGTCTCCTGTAAAAGTATCTCACTTTTAGTCAACAAAACAAAAAACAGTATCATAAGTCATAACACTTAGACAAAACGGGTCTGCTTGGATGGAGGGAAAATGGGAGAGGAAAGAAAATGAGAGGAGAGAAAATGGAGAGGAAAGAAAATGAGAGAGAAAATGTTATCCCTCATCATGCTTGGATGGATGAGGGAAAATAGAAAGGAAGGAAAATGGGTGGGTGAGATGGAGCATGGTCATTGGACAATGATGTGTAACTTTTCTCTCTCCTATAATCCCCCCATTTTGGGAGGAAAACTTTGGGAGGAAAATGGGGCATGTGGCCGACCCACTTTTCCTCTCCCCTTTTCTTTCCTCTCCCATTTTCTCCTCATCCAAGTAAGGGAAAATACTCCCCCTCACCCCATTTTCCTCTCTCATTTTCTTTCCTCTCCCATTTTCCCTCCATCCAAGCACACCCTGAGTAAAAAAACTCTGGATTTCCAATTTTGCCCCCGGAAATCATCCATAAATTGGCCTGATTGAAGCCTACATTGGTACTTTCACAATTGGGTCCCCTCGTGAGAATACCAATATGTACATATTGCAAAGTAGCCGTTGGAAAACTGAGGCCCATATGCTCAGACAGAGACCAAACCGTTATACTCAGAAATAATGTATCCAACCCAAAAACTAGCCGTTACCATTTAAGAAAGACTGAAACTTTGACCCTTTCTTCTCTTACCTTCTCTTAACCCCACCACTCTCAATCACTCATCACAATCATTCTCTTCTCTTTTTCTCTTCATCTTCTTCTTCTTCTCATCTTCATCTTCTTCACTCCCCACAATTTTCTCTCAACAAGCTTTAGAACAAAGAAGCAAATAAAAATAGCAACTTTTTTGTTCACTATCAAAAAATAACACTATCTTAGCTTCCTCCTTTATGGGAAACACTAGTTGGATTTTCAACAAGTTTTCCACAAATGAAGGAAACCCCATTTCTCGTTTTCTTATCCACTTCTCTCTTATTCTTCTCCAACTCATGTCCTTCACATTTCAACAAGTCTCATGTGGAGGCCATTCTTATGATGGAGTCATTGTAACACAAGCTGATTACCAAGCTCTTAGAGCTATCAAACATGAGTTCATTGATCCACTAGGAGTTTTAAAAAGCTGGAATGATAGTGGAATAGGAGCTTGTTCTGGTGGATGGGCAGGAATCAAGTGTGTGAAGGGACAAGTCATTGCAATACAACTTCCATGGAAGGGATTAGGTGGTACAATTTCTGAGAAAATTGGATCACTTCAAGGTTTAAGGAAGCTAAGTTTACATGACAATGTAATAAGTGGTCCTGTGCCATGGTCTCTTGGGTTTCTTACAAATCTAAGAGGAATTTATCTCTTCAATAATAGGCTTTCTGGTTCTGTACCTCCTTCTATTGGAAGAAACAATCCAATGCTTCAGTCTATTGATTTTAGCAATAATTCTCTCTCAGGTAATATCCCTCCTAGCTTAGCAAATTCCACTAGATTGTTTAGACTCAATTTGAGTTTTAACTCTTTTTCTGGGTCTATTCCTAGGACTTTCACTATGTCTCCTTCTTTAACCATTCTTGCTCTTCAAAATAACAATCTTTCTGGCTCTATACCAGATTCTTGGGGTAGTGAAGTAATGGGAAATAATATTATTAACCAGACTTATAGTCTTCAAATCTTGACCCTTGATCATAATCTCATTTCTGGTGTTATTCCTGTGTCTTTGGCTAAGATGGGTTTTTTACAAGATATTTCTTTGAGTCATAATCAGATTAAAGGGTCTATTCCAAGTGAGCTAGGTGGGTTATCTAGGCTTCAAAGTCTTGATCTATCAAATAATAACATTAATGGTAGCTTTCCAGGTAATTTTGACAAGTTGAGAAACCTTCATGTGCTTAATCTGAAGAATAATAAGCTTGAGGGTGAGATCCCTTCAACAATTGGGAACATATCAGGAATCAATCAGATTGATTTCTCTGATAATAAACTTGTAGGAGAGATTCCAGATTCATTCACCAAACTTGCAAATCTGACTTCTTTTAATGTTTCTTATAATAATCTCTCTGGCGTTGTCCCTTCTTTTCTCTCTAAAAAATTCAATTCTAGCTCTTTTGTTGGAAATCTTCAGCTTTGTGGGTTTATCCCATCAAAACCATGCCCTTCTGTTTATTCTTCTTCACCACAAAATCCTCCATCTCCATCTCCAAAACCTTCTTCACACCATAGAAAACTAAGCACAAAGGACATAATCCTAATAGTGGCAGGTGCTCTTCTTGTGATTCTTCTTCTACTTTGCTGCTTTTTGCTTTGTTGTTTGATCAGGAAAAGAGCAGCCTCTAAGCAGAAGAATGGGAACAATGCAAAAGCATCATCCACTGCTGCTAGTGGTGCAAGAAGTGGAGGAGTCAAAGGAGGTGAAGTTGAATCAGGAGGTGAAGCAGGAGGGAAGCTAGTTCACTTTGATGGGCCATTTGTGTTCACAGCTGATGATCTTTTGTGCGCTACTGCTGAGATTATGGGGAAAAGTGCTTATGGAACAGCTTACAAAGCAACACTTGAGGATGGGAATATGGTGGCTGTGAAGAGGCTGAGAGAAAAGACAACTAAAGGACAAAAGGAGTTTGAAACTGAGGTTGCTGCACTTGGAAAAATCAGACACCCAAATCTGTTGGCACTTAGAGCTTACTATTTGGGACCAAAGGGAGAGAAGCTTCTTGTCTTTGATTACATGAGCAAAGGAAGTCTAGCAACATTCCTCCACGGTAAGTACTCATTATTATGTTTAGTTATTATCTTTTATAAGCACATGCTTTAAAAATAGTAGGACTGTACTGTTATCTAATTATGTTTAGTTATTATCTTGTATATAATTGTGGTGCACCAAAAGGTGTTAGCAAATGCTTGGAAAATAGTGGGACTGTACTGTTAGCTTATGTTTAGTTATTATCTTGTATATAATTGTGGTGCACCAAAAGGTGAATATTAGTCACTACATGAAAGACTTGTAGAGTATTTTGATAGGAGGCATAATGTTATCTTATGAATTTTGTTAGGATATATAAAATTGTAATTTATCTATTGTATATAGTGTACATAGGTCAACTAAGTCCATATAAAGGTTGTTAGGATTGTACAGATATGTCAAGATTTTCAACTTGTATAAATGTGTGTGGTTCTGTTGAATCACCTATAAGAAACAATATTCTCTATATAATAATGAGCATCATGTACGAGCTCATTGCTTTATAGAGAATATTGTTACAAGCGATTCAATAGGAGAGTATTGACAATTATGTTAGATGTCACATTCTCACATGACCTATACACCATTTACAATATGTAAATTACAATTAATTTCTAATAGAATATTGCATCCGAGTGTCATTATAGGATAGGGCAAAGATCTTGTCTTGCAGGAGGTGAAATTACATTGGTACTATTCTGTTCCTGCATAATTTTTTTTTCCGCCAACTGGTGTATTATTAATGTAACATGATGCTAAGATATTAGGACAAATATTACAACAATACATCAAACATTATTTGTGAATTCTGATACTGATATATTTGTTACATATATCCAGCTAGGGGCCCAGAAATTGTCATAGACTGGCCTATAAGGATGCAAATAGCCATTGGAGTGACACGTGGACTATGCTACCTGCACACACAAGAGAACATAGTCCATGGAAATCTCACCTCAAGCAACATACTCTTGGATGAGCAGACAAATGCTCACATCACAGACTTTGGTCTCTCAAGGCTAATGACCACTTCAGCAAACAGCAACATCATAGCCACTGCAGGAAACCTTGGTTATAATGCACCAGAGCTCACAAAGACCAAGAAACCAAACACAAAAACTGATGTCTATAGTCTTGGTGTCATAATTTTGGAGCTCTTAACTGGGAAACCACCTGGTGAGCCTACCAATGGCTTGGACTTGCCACAATGGGTTGCATCTATAGTCAAGGAAGAGTGGACTAATGAAGTGTTTGACTTGGAACTCATGAGGGATGCACCAACTATTGGTGATGAACTGCTCAATACTTTGAAATTAGCTCTTCATTGTGTGGATCCATCCCCTGCTGCTAGGCCTGATGTTCAACAGATTCTTCAGCAACTGGAAGAGATCAAGCCAGATTCTTCAGTGGATGATGGAGCAAAAGTCCCAGAAGCTGCTGAGTAAACTTCATATTGGTTCTTACTATTGATATTGTTAGCAGAACTTTCAGTTGCTTTTATTATAGGGTATAGAGATAAAGCCAGATTTACATTCAGCATATTTCATTAATATATTATAGTTACTTGATTATTATAGGGGGAAGAAGATATATGGATGATTTCTAATATTCTTTTATTGATTTATTTATTTTGTGAAATGTAATGTATATAGAAGCCATTAATGGGCTGATCCTTTGTTTGTACTCAAATTTTTGAATAAATCCACATTGGTTATTGTTATTATTTACTATTTACTATTCTTTTTAAGTACAGACATAGACTATTGTCAAATGGTTGAATACTTTTGTCAGAAAAATGTGTGAACACAAGAAAACAAATAGCTTTCTTTTCTGGTTAGATTCATTGTAACAATCAGCAGTAATCGTGTCTCTCAAACTCCTCTAGTCTTTCAGTTAAAAAAAAAAAACTTCTCTAGTCTCAACTACTTTCTTCATTAGGTTTTATTGCAAAACATAAGGACAATCTCAATGGAGCTCTTTACCTCAATCTATTTGTATGTGTATTAAGGTAATAGTGTTTGATGTCCACATTTTGATACACATTTTGATAACTCTACGTTTTTTCCAAATTTAAGTGTATTTTGATACACATTTTGAATACTTTTGTCAGAAAAATGTGTGAACACAAGAAAACAAATAGCTTTCTTTTCTGGTTAGATTCATTGTAACAATCAGCAGTAATCGTGTCTCTCAAACTCCTCTAGTCTTTCAGTTAAAAAAAAAAAACTTCTCTAGTCTCAACTACTTTCTTCATTAGGTTTTATTGCAAAACATAAGGACAATCTCAATGGAGCTCTTTACCTCAATCTATTTGTATGTGTATTAAGGTAATAATGTTTGATGTCCACATTTTGATACACATTTTGATAACTCTACGTTTTTTCCAAATTTAAGTGTATTTTGTCCTATATTCAAAATATCTTTTTCCTTCAAGACTATTACTTATATTTTAGTTGGTATCCGGAAATATAGTATATACTACATTCTTTCTTTTACTTACATGATGGATTTTCAATCATATTTACCGAATCTAAATATTTGAATAAAATGGATGTGCAGGTTTTTTAAAATAATAACCATGAGTTAGTGATGTTTTTGGAAGAATAAAATGAGGAGACTAAACTATGATATTAGGTATGTTTACCAAAGCAAATGGTAACTTTATAATATCGTAATCTTTATGCTAAAAAGGAGCTAAATGATGGTATTACGAATAGTTTTGGTGCAATTAATTTTTCACTGGTTCTATCCTATATTGAAGCGACCCCATTGATGTAGTTTGGGTGTTTTAATTTTCCATTCATATCCATAAAAGTTCTTTTGCAGTGGACTAAAGTGAAATCAATTTCTTAAAATTTAATAGCTTTGTGTATACATATATTAATTTAATTAAAAGAAACTAAGGTCTATTCTTGCATTATATGTGTACATTGATTTATAAATTTATTGAAGAGCAAAATAAACTTTTCACCCTTACATTTTGAACATATTCAAAGTAATTTTCGTTTGCACACACACACACACACCCTTTTCTTTTTGGCCAACAACACACTCACACACATATCAATTGATATGCAAAATAAACATAGAATTTTTAATAAGTACAGACATAGACTATTCAAATAGGTGAATACTTGTATCTGAAAGATGTGTGAACACGAGAAAATAAAGAGTTTTAATCATAGATTTTCTTGGATGTTAAGTGTGAGTGTGTAACTTTATGTGAAAGGTTAACTAATAATCTCAAGTTTTTGGATTTATATGTGATGTCAACTGTACTTAATTGTATGTAGTATGTACACATCAATTGACTTGATGTGGAAAGTCTACTTCTTGCTTATATTACTTATATATTACTCATAAATAGCTTAGCACTCCAAAGAATTAGCTCTCTAATACTTCATATGATCTTAATTATAATATCATTTCATTTTTTAAAAAAAATTAATGATACAAAATAAATCATTATAAATTGTTTATATTTATTTTATATGAACAAATTTTTTTGAATAAGGCATAGAGCTTTATTTGTTTTTTAATACTAGGTGTGACTATTTGATTTGAAGTGAAATATCAATTCTTGGTGAAATTAAGATGTGATCATTTGGCTTTATAAGGGTGGTCGATGAATTAAAAAGATATGGACGATTTACTTATTTTTAAAATATTTGGTTAAAATGTGATGTCAAACTTATTTATATGTATAACTTGACTTAATATAGATGATCCGTTCTTACCTTCAAAATTTGAGTTAAAATGTTAAACTTATTTATCTTTTTGACTTGACTTGAAAGTTGAAATAGATGTTCCACTCATATTTTCAAAATTTGAGTCGATATTTGATGTCGAACTTATTTATTTATATGATTAGACTTGATTTGACTAACTATGAACGTGTAACTTGATTTAGGGTGAAATTTTCTTTTAATAAATCATACAACTTTATTTGATTTTCTTGGGTATTAGGTATGACTTTCTACGACTAGATGTGAAAGTTCTACCATTCTAGATAAGACGTGATATGGTATTCACTCATATTGCATTAGTTGACTTGAAATGGAAGGTTCACTTACTTAAAGACTTTAGGTCAAAATGCGATATTGAGCTTATTTACAACCCTTGAGATTTTGGGTGAATATTAATGTCAAGCATACTAACATTACACGATGAGTTATGGAAGATAGTTATTCAAGATATACGGATCCTTAAGACTTTGGAAGGCCCAATTACTCTAGATTTTAGGTTAAGATGTGATCAATTGTCTATTTATATGTACAAGTTTATTTGATTCAGATGGTCCATCCATTCTTAAGGTTTTTATTAAATTAAAGAAGGGATATTTGTAAAGGTATGCATTAGTTTGGGGGAATGAATGGCATTTTATAACATTTTAGAAACTTCAATTCCAGAATGATGAGTATCGACTAGTGACATGATAAGTAGTATTAGAGACAAACTTGAGTCGTGCTAGAGAACACATCGGACATTATTGACCCTTTACCCCTCCAAATGTCTTTTAAAACATTTAAGAATAATAGGCCTTGAAAAGGACAATTTTGATGACTACAACACATATATAAAGATATTACAATGTGAAGTTTACTTTTGTGCATGCATTCCTTCATTTTATAAGGGTTTTAAAAGGAGGAAGATAAAGGAATCATATAATATGGAATTTGTATCATATATGGCACTACCTTTTTTCTAAAGAGACCTGGTGTGATGATATAAAAATCCAAAATTACAAATCAAACTAAAAAGGTGCTGATGTGATGTATGATGAAACATCAATGGGCTGTTCTATATAAGATATGGTAATGAATATTAGAGTCAGACTTGAGTCGATATGTTAGCAAGGATAGTGGCCGTCTTTTTATGTGTATCCTTTCATTTTACAAGGAGAAAGAGTTTTAAAAGGAAGAAGATAGAGGAGGGTTATAAAGTGGAACTTGCATCACATATGGCACTTCATAAAAGTCTGGCCGGTGTGATGATGAAACTCCAAAATCAAAAATCAGAATGAAAAGGTGCTGATGATGTGATGAATGATGAAACATATCCGGATTGTTCTCCCCTCTACTCAGACGAAATTAATGACTTTTCTTTTTAATGTAGACTGCAACCACATGAGGATATTGAACCACAAATCAAATGTTCCTAAATACACCAAAGGATTCTTACCGAAATTAACGATTTAAACTTCACAAGTTGAAACTTCAGCGCATAAAAAACAAAAGTTTAGGTAATAGCCTTGCATATGGCTCGTAAGAGATCAATAACTCAGCAAAAATTATTTTTATTAGAAAATTTGCAAAATTTATCTTCTTCACGATGATATGATACCTAGAGATGACCTCTTGCAATATCTATCATGACAATAATCCTATGATTAATTAATTATTAATGCCTTAATGGCCTGCTTGGATGAGAGGAAAATGGGAGAGGAAAGAAAGTGAGAGGAAAGAAAACAGGGAAGAAAATATAATCCCCCATGCTGCTTGGATGGAGGGGGGAAAGCAGGGTGGAAAAAAAAAGAGTATAAATTAGAATGACTAAAATACCCTCATTGCAAACACTTTAATAAGAAAATTATATATTTTAACAAAGAAAATTATTTTTTAATAAATCAATAAGTGGGACATCTCTTGAAATTAAATTAAACAAAGGGAATAAATATAATAATTTATTATTCAATTTAAAAATAATTTTATTAAATGCAAAAGGCATTGTCTTTCTTGGACCCCTTTTGTGTCTATAGCGGCATTAGGAGATAAAATTAGTTTATCAATGATTGCTCAAGCGGCAGATGTTCCAACCCTTCCATGGAGTGGTTCTCATGTAAGTACAGGTGAAAATCGTCCCTGACAATTGCTTAATTACTATTCCTTATGATATTTATGGACAAGCATGTGTCTATACAACAGAGGAAGCAATTGCTAGTTGTCAAGTTGTATGCTACCCTGCAATGATTAAGGCCTCTTGGGGTGGTGGTAGTAAAGGCATAAGAATGGTTGGTTTGTCAACGCAAGAGAGGAATGGTTTGTGAAATGAGAAGCTCAGGCATTTATGGGATGAACGCAGGAGAGGAATGGTTTGTGAATGTGAGCCAAGAAGAAGAAGAAGCACGAGAGAGCGAAGGGTAGAGAGTGGCAAAACAAATTTGTCCCAAAATCCCCCATTTTTGGAGGAAAAGTTTGGGGGAAAATGGGGTATGGGGCCCACACTATTTTCCTTCCTCATTTTCTTTCCCCTCCCATTTTCTCTCCTAACAAGCAAGGGGAAAATGTTCTCCCTTGCCCCTTTTCCCTCCCCATTTTCCTTCCTCTCCCATTTTCCTCTCAAACAAGCGGACCCTAAGTTTATTCAGAGATCCTCATCAAGTCCCTCCTTTTTTGGCTATCCATAGACGGGTGACTCTATGGATTTTTCAACCCTTGAGTCTTAATTAAAGACAAACCAAGCCAATATTTCGCAAAATAGTTTTTATTATTGAACAATACTTAATCTATTGTAAAAAGATCAAACTTATAAAATTAACTTGCGCAAAATCAACTCACACTTGGCTAATTGTTGGATAACTTTCAAACAAGTGACAATTTTGAACTATCAAATCGTGTTGCAATTTGCAAGCTTGCATGTGTAAGTACAATCGAAAGGTCTACACATGTGGTGACATTAAGATGGGATGTAGAACTATAAAATTAAGTTGATCGATATGGAAGGTCTACTTACTGAGATTTTGGGTTATAATGTGATATTGAGCTTGCTTATCTATATCTCTTTTTGACTCGATGTGGAAGAGAATCCTTAGATATTTTGGTTAAGATGTGATGTCTAAGATTTATCAAATGTAT
This sequence comes from Mimosa pudica, assembly GCA_029929735.1. Classification (NCBI taxonomy): domain Eukaryota; kingdom Viridiplantae; phylum Streptophyta; class Magnoliopsida; order Fabales; family Fabaceae; genus Mimosa; species Mimosa pudica. Next base: position 2,498,736 of record JAKELP010000045.1, read on the forward strand.
CATTTAGCTAGATATATATGAAATATCCACTAACCCTTGAGATTTGCGGTTAAGATATAATGTAAATGTTGCTCATACACACAAATACAAATTGATTAGATATGGAAGATACACTTATCCTAAAGATTTTGGAAGGTCCATTTACTCTAGATTTTGGTTCAAGTTGAGATCAAAAGCTTCTTTATATGTATCCCTTGATTGGCTTCACATAGAGAGCCCACCCATTTTTGAGGTTTTGAGTACTCCCTTCATTCCTAAATATAAGATCACTTTGGGGAAGTGGATAAGTTCCTAAATATAAGATCACTTCCTGTTTTATCTCAAGTTTTGCCCAAACTACCCTTATACTTCCTCTTTTCATTGAAAACCCCTCCTCCTTTTAAAGTTAAGTAATTGAGAGGATTTTGGGAAGTTAATGTAATTTTATTGTCATCCTTAATCTCTTCAAATTAACCAAAGTGATCTTATATTTAGGAACAGAGGGAATAATAAAGATGTTACATCCTACAATGACATCTTATAAAAATCTACATACGATTCTTCTAAAAACATTTTAGTGGTAATACATCCTACAACGAACAATTTTAAAGACAAGTTGAGATTTATAAGTGTTATTACAATCAGACTTTAGTTTTTTTTTTGACCAATACAATCAGACTTTAGTTGATGTGCCAATAATAAGGGCACCCCTACCCCCCTCTCAACACCTTTTAAAGCTAAGGTGGTAGCCCATTAAACAAACGATTTCAATGACAGTAATGCACTAAAATATACTCTCTCCGTTCCTAAATGTAAGATCACTTTGGGGATATGGATAAGTTCCTAAATGTAAGAACACTTTCTCTTTTTTCCCAAGTTTTACCCAAAATACCCCTCCCAAGTTTTACTCAAAATACCCCCATACTCCTTTTACAATTGAGTTGTGGGGTTGAGTTGGAAGCATGAAGGGGTATATTTATGTTTTCAATTTAATTGAAGGGTACTTTTGGAACATCAGGTAATTTGACCACCTTCCTTAATCTCCCCAAATTATGGAAAGTGATCTTACATTTAGGAACGGAGGGAGTATACTATAACGTGGAGTTTATTTATGTGCATCTATCCTTTCATTCTATAAGGATTTTTAGGAGGGAGTTAGAGGAAGGTTATAATGTGGAACCGGTATCATATACTCCCTCCGGTCCTAAATATAAGACCTAGTTGACTTTTTTAGAAAATCCTATAAAAAGTAAAATAAGTTAATTATAAATTGATATATATAACTACTTTTTTCCCTTAAACTAGTTTATTTTATCTATAAATTAATGTATAATATAAAAATATATCAAATATGTCATGATATAATAGCCTATTTCGCAACATTAACCTCTCCAAAAAAAGTCAATTAGATCTTATATTTAGGACCGGGTAGAATGATCCTCTTCAAAAACACGGTATGATGATGAAAATAAAAAATTAAAATGTAAAGTGTTGATGCGATGCATGATGAAACTTATACGTATTGTTCTTGAGATATTACAAGATGATAGAGGAAGGCTATAGTATGGAACTTGTATCATATATGACAATTCCTTCCTAAACATCTGGTTTGATAGTAAAATTCCAAAATTAAAAATCAAAATAAAAACGGTGCCGATGTGATGCATGATGAATTTATTTGGGCTGTTCTCACCTCTCATGCGAAATGAATTTCTTGTGTTTCTTTTGAACGTAGAATGCAAATATATCCCCTTTGAGGAGATTGAAACTCAAATATTATATTTGAAGATACACCTGAGGATTCTTGCAGAAACGAACGATTTAAACTTAACAAGTTGAAACTTCGGTGCCTCAAACAAATATTTAAGCCTTGCATGTGTGGCTCGTAAGAGAACAATATATAACTAAACCAAAATTATTTTTTGATGAAAAAAATTGCAAGACTTATCTCCTTCACGATGATGATATACATGATACCTAGCTCAGTGACGATCTCTTGCAATATCTATTAAAATTATAATCATATGGTTAATTAATTATTAAGGCCTAGTCATTATTAAGTACTGACATTCATAGATCCTCCCGCTCCCTCCTTATTTTCTCTCTATAGACGTGGAACTTTATAGATCTTTCAATCCTAGAGTCTTAATTAAAAAACCAACGCCAAGCCAATAATTGGCAAAATACGTTTTACTACAATTTAACAATAATACTTAATCGATAAAAGATATTAAGTTCAAAAATTAACTTTCGCAAATCAATTCACACTTGTCTAATTGTTAAATAACACAAATTGAAATTTTACATTCTTATTTACTTGTTGGAAAATCATAGTGCCGGTACACATTATTTAACTCAAGTGTTTTGTAATAATTTGCTATTTGTGTTTTTTTTCTCTCTAAATCACTAAATACTTAACTTTCCTCGGTTATCATGATTATTTATTGTACTTACCAAAAAAAATAATTAGTTATTGTCCATGGGTTGATAGTGCTAACAAAATAAATTTTAGTCTAATAGTCCTATCAAATCAAATATAAAGGATTTAATTGCCACCAAACTAGAAAAATCTGCATTTTCCCTTTTATAATTAATGATATACATATATGGATAAAATGGAAGGCCTTCATGGTGAAGGAAGGTGAGAGGATGAGTGTAAAGTTTCCATGGTGAAATACTGCCACGTGGCCCAGCCCATTATTTTAGCAGTTCTGAAACTGCCACGTCATCTCCTGATGCATTGTGGATATTACATTTTTACCCACTTGAACATTTTCTTGGTTCCCACGTCAAGTGTGACGTTTGTAATGACATCTCTTCAAACACAGTAATACAAAACCCTCACAAAACCCCTCAAATACTCATTTCACTAGTCCAAAGCTCATTTGTTGCAACTATACTGCAGAATTGGAAGGCGCATGACGACTGATACCTTTTGTGGGTATGTACTTTAGTTTTTCTACGTTCATCAAGTTATTCATTTCTTCATACTAATATGAACTCTTAACAACTTGTCTTTTCATTTGTTCTTATCAAGACACAAACCCAAGTCCGCATGGTTCAGCCCAGTATGAAAGCCCAACACTGCAAGTGATACATCAAAACCATTGAATTGTAATCACAAATAGATATAACACGTGTCTTCATCAGATTGTATTACATTAGGGTTTATCCTTCCATTGTAGCCTATATATACTCATGTAACCAACTCAATCATTTCAAGGAGAATATTATCATTTCAATCATATACTCTTGTTTTTCTGTTATGGTATCAGAGCCTATTCTGATGCTGATTGGGGGGGTAATTTACCTGATTCTCGCTCCACCAGTGGTTTTGTAACCTATCTTGGACCAAATGCTATCTCTTGGAGCTCCAAAAAGCAACCTACTGTCTCCCGCTCTAGCACTGAATCTGAATATCGCAGTTTAGCTGTTGCCACTTGTGAACTCATTTGGATCCAAAATCTCCTTGGTGAACTTGGTATCCACCTACCCTCCGCTCCCACACTCTACTGTGACAACCTGGGGGCCACTTACCTTGCTGCCAACCCTGTTTTTCACTCTCGTGCCAAACATATTGCACTAGATTATCACTTTGTTCGAGAACGTGTTGCTGCCAAATCCCTTCACATCTCCTTCATTCCATCCAAAGATCAAATTGCTGATATCTTTACCAAACCACTTATCACAGCTCGATTCCGGTGGTTACGTTCGAGTCTCAATGTTCATTCTTCACACTTGGACTCGAGGGGGCCTATCAAGACACAAACCCAAGTCCGCATGGTTCAGCCCAGTATGAAAGCCCAACACTGCAAGTGATACATCAAAACCATTGAATTGTAATCACAAATAGATATAACACGTGTCTTCATCAGATTGTATTACATTAGGGTTTATCCTTCCATTGTAGCCTATATATACTCATGTAACCAACTCAATCATTTCAAGGAGAATATTATCATTTCAATCATATACTCTTGTTTTTCTGTTAGTTCTGAATTGGTGTCTTGAGTTTTTCTTTCATACCCTTTTCCTCTTAACTTGCTAGCGTTATATTGGTGCTTTATATGGTCCATTTCTTCAATGTTCTTTTTCATAAAACGTATCTTTATATGATTTCTGGGGGGTACAGAGTATTTTCTCTGCTGATGCTTGAAATGAAACTATGAGTAGCAATTTTGAGCTTAGACTAATTATCTTTATATCACTTGATTTGTTTCTATGTATCATCAAATGGTCGATGAAAAATGTGTTAATACTTATAGTTAACTTGAGTATTATAAATTTGCTGCTATTTAAGAAACTTAAGTCCTCATAAAGAGAATCTTTGTCCCATTGATATATTGTCTGTTTAGTGGTTGATGACTTGCTCCTTTAAAAGAGAGTCTTTGTCCCATTATAAAATTGTCTGTTTTCTGGTTGATGACTTGCTGCTCCATAAGTTTTTTATTTTTTCCACATTGAAAAGAAAATTCTGTCAATGATTTTTGAGAGAAACTTGATTCTGGTTTTCTCTTGAGTTTGTAATTTGCTAGTATCAATGAATCGCCAGTACTTTTAGATAGAGTGGCGTCATCACTTCAAATTGTACCCAAAAGCTATAAATTTTTCAAATCATCATGTCATCATCTCGTCCTGTATATACGAGTATCCATTATGAGAATTCTAAACAGACTTGCTTTATGATTGGTGATTGTAGGAACAAGACATCACGAAAGAGGCGAAGAAGCGGAAGTGGCTCAGTCATTGACACTCTAGAGAAGTGGAAGAAGTACAACAGTGAGCTTGAATTTGTTAAAAATGGATCAAAGAAAGCGAGTCCAAGAGTTCCGGCAAAAGGCTCGAGAAAGGGGTGCATGAGAGGCAAAGGTGGGCCTGAAAACTCAGATTGCAACTATAGAGGAGTTAGGCAAAGGATTTGGGGAAAATGGGTGGCAGAAATCCGCGAACCCATTACTGGAAATCACAGTAACTTGGGAAACAAGAAACCAAATCGCTTGTGGCTTGGCACTTTCTCTACTGCACTTGAAGCTGCTCTTGCTTACGATGAAGCAGCTAGAGCCATGTATGGTCCTTGCGCTCGCCTGAACTTTCCTGATTATAATATGGATGGAGAAGGAGAGGAAGAACACATATTCTCTAATGAGGAAATAGAGAAGAAAAATGAGGTTGTTATGGTGAAGACTGAAGAAGAAACAGAAGATTCTGGTGTTGTTGAAAGTGAAAGTTCCTATGACAAGAAGCAGATGGAGGAAATGAATTCTGAGATTCTGGGATTTTGTACATCTGATGAGGAATATAAAGCTTCTACAGAGAGAAAATTTGAGTATGATGAGGGCTTGAACAATTCTGGAAATGAAAGCTGCTCCATGTTTGATGAAAATGAAAATGATGAGTGGCATAGTGGTCATTTGCCTGTGTATCTGAACAACATGAAGAAGGCAGATTTGGAAGTTGGTTATTATGACTACAGTTTCTTGAGACCTGATTATGACTTTGGCTTGTGGGAAGAGAAAAACTTGCTTGGTGTATGGTTTCCACATATGGCTTCTTAAATTTAATCCTTATGCTTATACTTGTTCTTTAGCTTTTGTTTCTGTTTGTTTTTTCATTTTGATGGGGTTGTTGCAAGATGCTTTTTCCCCCCTTAAGATGAGTCAATAAGACGCAGTATCTGCTTTTTGCTGTTTCCATTATCATCACTTTGCGCAAAAAAAAAAAAAAAAGAAAGTAAACTCTTATATATACATATTCTCTGTATAACTAAGTTCATATCATTAGTTATTTATGGGTTGTTTCATATATGGTAATTTCTTCTTTCAGTATAAGATAGTTTCAGTCTTTTCAACTTATTGGCCATGGTTTTTCAACTCATATATAAACACTAAAGCAATAGGACAAATTTGAAATGTCATATTTTTATTGAATAACATGATACTTGATATTTAAAAGATACATTTACCAAAATCCTTGTTAGAAGAGGTATCCACATTTAATACATGGCAATGGTTTGATTCCTTTATTTGCAAGATACATGTACCTATAAATAAACCATATTTATTGGTAAAAAAACCATATTTAAGTTTGATCTTTTCTAAGTTGCGTAGAAGAGTTGAAAGTGTGACTGTAGGGAAAGATGAGAATGTAATGTGAATAGTGACAATGCTTCATGAGCTACCTATTGTTTTTTAGTAGAAAATTTTAAGTTGCCTATTAAATAAACATTTTAAATTTGGTCTTTGTGAAGTTTCTTAGAAGAGTTAAAAGTGTAACAGTTGGGAGAAGATGACTGTAATGTGAATAGTGACAATGTTTCATGAGCTACCTATTGTTTTCGACTTTGAATTCCAGAAATTCCCGTAAGACAATGAATATAATTTTACTAAAAGACACGAAAAATATAAAATAAAAATCAGCATGGAAAACTATCATTTTCAGTTTAACAAGGAAAGATTGGAAAATATTGGGCCACACAGTATTGCATTTGAATCTGAGACACAATGATAAATTTTATTATAAAGTTATTGTAATTAGATAATCACAACAAAATTTAAATTACGATCTAACAACTTGGTTGATCATTGCAAAAGAAACAAAGCTAAGGGAGGAGTTGGGTGAACATGAGAGTGACAGCTCTCCAAAATAACTTGCCCAAATTCCGAACAAAAAGTTAAGATTCAGATTCATATGATGATGACCTGTGATCCAAGAAAGAAATAATGAATTTTGAGTAGACACCATCTTCATGATGCCCCACCAAGAACCTTCTTAACTTCCACCACATTAAAATGCATCATGGCATAGCATTGCAGTATCTTGTAAGGAAGACTTTCAAGTATGATTATTTAGAGAGAAAAAATAAGTAGACTAAATTAATTTTGAATATATACATAAGCATGTCACAAGCACTTTTTAATGAGATCTCAACATGCTTATGTATATTTTCTTGCATTAGCCTACCTATTTTTCATAAACAAGTCTACCTAAAAATCATTGGTAGGGAAAGTATTTAGAATGTCTTGTTTTGAATTATGTTCCAACCCTTTCAAGACTTTCAGAGACAGACTTCATTCTAGGCCGAATCTCAGGATCTCCCTCAGTGCAAGCTAGAGCTACATGAAACACAGCTAGAACTTCTTTCTTGGCATGAACTTCTTGGAGCAAAGATGGATCAACCATTTCTGATAATGGACTTTCTTCTTCAAAACCTTTCTTCACCCACCTTACCAAGTCAGGAACTTCCACAGAAGTTGATGTTGTTGGTGATGACTCTGGAGATTTCCCTGTGAGAAGTTCAAGCAATACGACTCCGAATGAATATACGTCCCATTTTTGGGTTGGTCTGCAGCCAGGGACTTTTGCTTCAGGGGCCTTGTAATTGTTGGTTTTTTCTGTTTGAGATGGTTTCATGTATGGAATAGCCCCGCCCATTAAGCCGCCGGATGAAGGGTTGTTTCCGGTGATGGTGATGAGGCGGTTAAGGCCGAAGTCCGATATGTAAGGTTGGAAGTCATTGTCTAATAGAATATTAGAGGGCTTTAAGTCCCCATGAACAAACTTCCTTGGACTGCACTCATGGAGATAGGCCAAGCCCCTAGCTGTTCCTTTGGCAATTCTTAGCCTTGTTGACCAAGAAAGGTTGGGAGATGGTTGACCATTTCTGCCTGCATTATTAATCAGTAATAATCAGTTTATCGCTATCTGCACAGAACTATATATGGCAGAAAATGTTAAAGAGAATATTTGAACATCTCACATACTATGCAAATGTAGAGGACATTAGATTAACTTGAGAGGAACATGTCTATTTTTTTGAACATGTCTATGAAACCTTTAAAAAGGAAACTTGGACTTCAAGATTGGGCCATGCCCAAAAAAGGCAAAATGACCAAACCTTTGGAGTTTTATATGTTAAATACTGGGTCCATGGGAAGCAATGAAAGTGAAGGGTACCGGTTCAAAAAGAAGCAAGTTGAGCGTTAAAAGTTGAAACAAAGTAAAAGCATCCAATTTGGAATAAGAGGTATACTTTAACTTTTGCTTGGGATGATATAAAGGTACAATATTGGCACATACTCGTACATGTTTTGTTGTGTCTACAAACAAGAAACAGGCATTCAGACTTTATACAAAGCTGCCTTCAAAGATACGAACGCTGCAACTTCCATGAAGGTGCAATTTTCTCATACATACAAAACACCCCCTTTCCCATTAACAGATGTTGGTTGGTGAGGATTTTACCCATGGTCCATGAAACTATGAGTTCAAATCTCAACGTACTAATATGAGATCGCATTGATTAGTGATTTGTGGGGACTTCTTGAACCCAAACTGATGAAAATATCCATTAAAGAGCTATTAATAGGAGACATATCAAAATCATTTTGACTAGTTGAATAGCAGGATTATCCAGTGAAGTAGCGGTAGTAACTGCTCAAAATCTCTCTTTTTTGGATTTCGAAATTCAACTGTCATTTATTTAGGATTTCTCCGGATTAATATGATCAATTTCTGAGTTGGCACGTTGGGAGTTGTGAGTCCAACTGGTCAAGGTCAAAAAGACTCAATTAATATGGGTTCATTTTTTTGTCAACCCAACTCGCCAATTTTTAAGGGGTTAGCATGTTGGTCTGCGGGTCAAACACATGTAACCAGCTCTACTTCAATACTGGCTCATTCAATTCTTTTAACTAATAAAGACCTTGCCTTCAGATCCAAAAGCGAAATAATCCCTCATCCCCACTTGCAGACAAATAGTAACAAACATATAAGATAGGAAAATATTAGTTCAACATTTTTTTAAAAAATCTAATTCCAAATTTTAATAATAATACTACTCTTCCCATGTTTCTAATTTAACAATAATCTATACCACCTAAACAAGATTCGCTATGTTGAGTGGCTCAAGGGGGTGAGTAACTAATTGAGTAAATGCTAATATGTTTGGTCCCCCCACATGAGTGCCACTAAATTCCTACACACATGGTAATTGGTAAATGCCATTAGCAATGGATGTCCTTCTCCCTGCCCCATGACATGACCCTAGTAAGACGTCATTACCCCATGTGTTCTCACCAAACATTTCCTCGGATCTAACGCCCTCCACTCCATTCTCAATGATCACTACTCATCAACTCACTACCTATTCATCGCCTTCACCTAAACCCATAATTCCTAAGTGAAGTAGTTGGTTAAAAAGATATGAAATGAACACACTCCAATTGATGAGAGCTTTACAATATTATGTGGGACCTGAAATTAATGTTCTCAACGACATACTCTTTAAGGTCCAATGAAAGAGCAACCTTCATGAGCATGACTAGTAATCCAAGCTAAGGGTGAAATTAAAATTGATCAAGAAATCGGTTGGCATGATAAATATACTAAAATTCAGACAGAACTCGAACAGGGCAATCCATAGACCTTACTTTTTAATATCTCATGAAAAGACAATAATTTCTGGGGATACAATCAAACAGAGAAGGTGCCATAAGAAAAAACAAGTCAACTCAACCATATTCCAAACAATTGAATTAAAATAGTACACTAATTAGACAGATAGCCATAAATTAAAGTTTATATTCCGTTCACATTATTCCACATGGGTATAAATTATAATTAGCCAAAATGAATAATTCTATTTGGGTTTCATTTAAATTTGCTACTATTATTACCCTGCCATGCCCATGCTAGCTACAGAGTATAATAGAAACTAAAGTCAATAGTCAACACCCCCTTCAGAATGATTGCACATGATTGAATTAAATCATAAAATTCAAAAAAATAAAGAACTTACCTCTAAGAGCAGTAGCCAAGTTGCCATTGGAGATGAAATCACTAATCAAAAGCTTCTCATCAGGAGCCCAATAATAAGCTTTCAACTTCACAATATTAGGATGCTTGACTTTCCCAATAGCCTGAACCTCAGCAGCAAACTCCTTATACCTTTGTTCACCACCTTCACCAAGTCTTCTAACAGCCACAGGAACACCATTTCCCAAAACCACTTTATACACAATCCCTAATCCACTCTTCCCCAACACATAAGCTGAGGCCCTAAGTAACTCATCAAGCTCAAAGCTAAAACCTTTATCAATTGCAACCAAATCACCCTCCCCTCTACTTTCCTCTCCCTTCTCATTCTCCTCCATTTCAGACTCATCACCTTTCAATCCATTCACACATGGAAATGAACAACACACATTCCCTTTCTCATTCCCACCAAACTTGGTTTTCCCAGTGCAACTGCACCCATTGGAATCATCCTTCTTTTTCCAATAAAAATACACAATCACAAGGCCAATCAAAGCAACTGCAGCTGCATCACCAGCTGAAATTAACACAATCAATCCAGGACTTAAACCACCCCTCGAACCGCCATCATTATCTCGAGACAAACCCGAATTATCCGAGCCCGAATTCGAATTCTTACAAGATTTCTGTAACGGAAAGCCACATAAAAGTGGGTTATTCAAGAATGCAGTAGGCCCTTGATTAGCAAAGGACCCAATTTGAGGGATCTCACCACTTAGATTGTTACTCCTTAGATCAAAACTCACAGCAACTGGCAAATTCCCTAAAGATTTTGGAATCTTACCAGATAAATGATTGAAAGAAAGGTTGAGAGTACCAGATATACTTTTCAATTTTCCAATATCATCAGGAATTGGACCTTCAAGCTCATTAGCTGATAAATCCATCTGAACCAAATTCTCTAAATCCCCCCACACACCACTAGGAATCTCCCCACTAAACTTATTCCTCCCAAGATTCAACCTTTGTAACTGCTTACAATTCTTAATCTCAACTGGGATTTTCCCAGAAATGGAATTATTAGACAAGTCAACATTTTGCAAACGTGGGATGTCACACATGGAAGGTGGCAAGGGACCAGAGAGATTATTTCCATAAAGGAAGATACTATGAAGTGACGTGGCATTGAAGAGTTGAACAGGAATGAAGCCATAGAAGTTGTTGCTATGTAAGTTGAGTCTACGGAGATAGGCTAAGCTTCCAAGCTCAGAGGGAATATAGCCTTTGAGGTTTTTACCTGAGAGAGTGATGCCTACGACACGTGGGTCTGAGGAATCTGACACGTTCATGCATGAGATTCCTGACCATTGACATGGGTTTGCATCTCCGTCGTTCCAGTCTGGAAAGGCGGCTGCTCCTGGTGGTTGGTCAATGGCTGATTTTAGAGAGAGAAGTGCCAGGCCATCTGGAGAGAGAGAAGAAGAGAAAAGAGGAAAGAAGAAGAAAAAAAAGTAGAACAAAGAGAGAATTTTGTTCATGTTTTTTTATATGTTAACTGACAATCAACGCTTAATCTGGATCCTATTGCTATTACTATTACACCAGGTGTAGCAACTGATTACTCTAGTTTTGGATTTGACACACCAGGTGTCTGAGCAACTGATTACTCTAGTTTTGAATTTCGTGACTTCCCCTCACATCACAAGACACGACAAGTGCATTGTTTTGAGTGTGTTGGTTGAAATGCTTTTAGAATGAGAAGAAATGAAGAAATATAATGGGAATGAAGTTTAAGGGACACGAGGGAATTGGTTAGTAGTATTAGAAATGCTTTTAGAATAAGAAGAAAAGGGAAGTGAAGTGGTGTTTGATGGGGTGGAATGCAATGAAAGGAAATGATGAAGATGGCTTTGTTGTTGTGAAGGAGGAAGAAGATAGAGATGAGAGTGAAGTAGAGAGAAGGAGATCAAATGGAGAAATGGGAAGTTGGGGAGATGGGAGAAAGTGAGAGTATTTAAGAGAGTATTCAATCGGTGGGGGCCACATAACAGCCAGCCCCGCCAAAAAAGACTTTAAGAGAGAGAGAGAGGATTGGAAGTTGGCAACGGTAGATGGAGTAAAGTAGAAGACAAGCTAAGTGATGTTTTTGGAAGCTTTCTGTTTTTCTTCTTTCTTCTTCTTTGAGGATGGAGATATTGTTTTGTTAGTTGCTTCTTTTTAGGCTTTCAATTTTAACTTATTGTATGATGTTTCGTTGTCCAATTTATTTGAAGCAGCATTACTAATCTTTTTCTCTTTTGACCATTAAACAGCATTAGTAATCTATAACTTTATATGTAGTCAAGTATTGATACGAGTTAATATAGGTTTGACAAATATAGTGAAAATATAATGTCAAACTCAAAAATATGAAAAATATCAATATCAACTCATTTTGACTAACACAAGTCAGAGTTTAAAATTAAAACAACTGACAGAAAATAAAATTTGATTCACTCCTACCAGTACTAAATATAAAAAATATCAAATAAAATTTCTCAAACATTTTTCAAATTATCCTTATTATGTTAATAATAAACGAATAAAAGATGGTGTGTGGGAATAAATTTATATAATTATAATGTTTTAATAATATAATGTGATTTCTTATAACAAATTAGGTTGACTATATATTAGCAACATGCTGCTATGAAAAGACAGCTTGACCAAAGAAATGTTTTGCTTTAGCTCAACATAATATAATGTGATTTAGGTAAATCAACTAAAATTTTAAATTTAATAAAATTACATATAGATATTATATGTAAGGTTGGAAGGACAAAAAAGTTGTTAATGCTTGATTGAGTGTTTGCCTAAATAACTTCTATATCCTTTTTTATTTTTTAAACAATATTTTAGAGACAAAAATTTAGCTTTTTCCAATCCATATTTGTAATAATAAAAATCAGTGAATGGATGGCTACCTAAGTCTCACCCACTTACAAACACGAGGTTCAATTGCTTAATTAAATCTTGATATGTAAATTTATCTAATAGTAACAATTTATACTAATAATTTTAAACTTTGTGGGACAATAAAAATCACGCATGGTATGATTTAATATACTTGAACCTGCTGATATACCAAAATCGACATAAACTTTGTGCAAATAAGATTTACGAAAATATCATGTAAAGTTCATATTTTAATTTTTTTATTAGAAAGAATGATTTAAAATTTGTTTTATACACAAAAATATGGATACTCTGCATGATTTTGTACACAGTAAGCACCATTAATTGAATTTAGTTCAGTGTGACTAGTACAATTTCCAAACAAAAACTTTTAACCAATATTGTATTCTACCTCCTTCATTTAGATCTAAACACACTAAAAGTAATACGTTCATACTCTACATAAATATATAGCATAATGAATGATGAGTGGATGCTTGGTCCAACACAATTTAGTGAGCAAATATTTGAGTTGTCATTGGAAAATATACCCACATTCCCGGATGATTGGATTACTTGTAATAGGAGAATTTTGATCCTATATAAAAAAAAGAGCATGAGTGATTAAAAAACCAATTTCTAGCTCCATTCTGCTTTCATATTATTCAAAATCGATAAACTTGAGTTAATTACAATAAATAAATAGATTTATAGGCCATGAATACTACAGACTTCTTTTGTACATTTTGTCATACCAAATCCATAGAATAACAGTATAATTATATGTGAATAATTATAAATCAAGCTTTGCTGAGGTGGAGGACAGATCGAATTCTATTGAAAATAAAAAAAAAAGAAATAAAAATCATCATGAATAATTGTTATTGGCATGACCTATTCATTAGTGACGCTAATACAAATTCCCTTTCCGCAACCAAACACCATCACTTCCTTCTCAAACTAATAATAATTAATGGCACAACACTTCCCAAACACTTTTAATTTATGTCTCTCATTCATGTAAAATTCCAACTCGCTGGTATAGCCATTGATTCACTTTCTTGCATATAGCCTATAATGTAATTATTTAATGGTTGAGTAGTATAACTCTTTGGTGATAATTGCATCTACTTTTTAATCATTCTAAGCAAACTTAGAAGCTAATAAAATTTGTGTGTGTGTGTGTGTCGCACGAATTTCTATCTTTCTCCTCCATCTTGCTCTACATACTACTACTCATCATCATTTCGCTGACAAAAAAAATATATAACAATAATAAGCCATGATCAATCTTTTCAAGGTAATTTATTTTCCCCTCTATAAAACAAAAGACTTAACGTGATATTTGGAAAATAATATATCCATCTATCTCTTATTTTAATTTGTGCGTGTTTCTTAAGTCACTTGGGGGATTTAGTAAGAAAGTCATTTTGGGGGAGTTAAATTCGTATATCATTATATCCTAGTTACTGCTCGAAATTAGATTTTCTATATGATTGATTTACACACACAAACACACAATCCAAATTTTCATTCTTTTTTATTTAAAACAGGTTTAGATGAGTTGAAAAAAACGCATAACGGCATAAGGATTCAAGAGGATTCAAGGATGAACCACTCACTCATAACTTTAGAATCGAGTCCTTGAGCCTAGTCTTCAAAGTCACATTTGAAATCTTTTGTTTTTTTTATTGTAGAAATCTTTTGTATTGATGCAGTACAATTTTGAGTTGAACTATATACACATCACACATTCAGCTTTCCTGCTGTTAACACTTCGATGGGTAGGGTTTAGAATAATCAATTCTTTCATATTATTATTGTTCAAAAACAAAGTTGGAAGTTTAAAATAACTTTGTGTTCATACTTCGTTGGTTAAATTGCGAATTTATTCGAAATATAAAATAAATTTTTTTCCTATCTACTGTTTTTTTTTTTTGGCCAATTCCTATCTACTGTTATGCCATAAAGATTGGATAACTTTAACCACGATAGATTCATATGCTCCAAAACAAGCTAAGGCATTATAAATATTTCAACGAATAGTTTATTTATTTCTCGGGGACCAACTTTCCAGCCGATAGATATGTATACAATTTTGAGAGAGTAAATAAGCTAAGGCTTTGCTTTGGCTTTAAGATTGAGAAGATAGGTAGATGCACATTAAATGCCAACAATAAAATATTTACTCCGTAAGTCCTTTTTTTTTTTTGAATATAAGACAATTTTATTATTGAAAAAAGATGAGTACATAATTATATTCATACATCACATAAGAAACTACCTCACCTATCTTAAAACCATCAACAAAAACTAAGCATACTCCGTAAGTCCTTTTTAATTTTAAGTATTTTAAAGGATATGACACAAAAATTTAATAAGAAAAATGCGTTAAATAATCTTAAATTTGTTATGAGTTGTTAACGATTTCTGTTATGTTTTATAATATTAAATGCTGAATAATTTTTTAAAATGTAATCATTTGTTACAATTTGAATATGGCTTTTAGTGTATGTGAATGATTACAGTTTTGAAAATTATTATTTAAGATAATTTTTGTTTTTTTACCTTAAGATAATTTTTGTTAAGTTTAAGTGTCTCTTGAGTTTTGAATGTGACCATTTTTAGATATTCTATAGGGAGAATTAATTATAGGTTTTACGTAACAAACATAATTAAAATGAGTTCTCAAGAGTTATTATGTGAGGCTAATAAGTTGTTATTATTAACCCTAGAAGTTGTAATTATCTTTTTTCCATAGGATCTCTAATCAATTCTCTCTTCTCAGAATATCTGATGATCTCAGAGCTCAATATTAGCTAAATTTTTAGACCTTCTCCAAATTTAAGCCATCCATATTTCCTCATACCTCTTATTTTCAAGTTCCTTATAAATTTACTCAATGCAATCTTAAAAGGCATAAAATAATTCTTTAAGTATGACATTTGTGATACAAATTTTGGTAACAAAATTGTGTCCGATGTGTGTTTTAAATTATAGGGTTAAAAATCATTTTGGATAATCAACTATTGCCTAAGTATCATCTGACACAAATATTTATAGATTGTATCATGTTGGCCAACACCGTTAAATATAGATGAACAATATTAAGGGTGGGCCATGTAAAGACATGTCACTCTTCCATATGGATTGCTAGTAAATAAAGATCATGACTTGGACCACGATCGAATGCTACGCGGCAATGACTTAACGTCGTTTGGATAGATTTAATGATTTTGGTTATTTTTTTCAATTTTAAAACTTAATTAGCAAAATGACACTATCATTTATTAATACTTGAGCTCACAATAATTCACTAGCCAAAATGATCTTAAACCTATATCATATGGGCATAGCTTGTGCTTCAAGTATTCATAGTAGTTTGTATGATATCCATATTTTTAGATATTTATCTTCTCAAGTTTTAGCTTGTCGACTTAGAAATTTAAGAAAGGACATCGATTATTTCTTCTATCATTTTACCCCCCATAGAGAAAATAACTTTTCCAATCTATTATTTAACATAATACTAGTAGTCGTAGAATTATAATATAATTGAGGTGCATCTCATTCTTAATCTAACTATTAAGAGCTATTCAATTATTTTAGATAGATAAAAAATAATAGTTAAGTTAATTAAATGAGTTGTTATTGACAACTCTTAGAAAACCTTGTTGTCATTAATTTATAACTCAATGATTTGCTGCAAGACCTTTTAGGAACATCAATATAATAGTTTAATAACTTTTTGGAACATGATTGCGATTAATTCTCTTAATTGGGAACTAGTGTAATTTTTCCAAATAAATTTGATTAATGTGGTTTTAATAAGAAACTCATAAGTTAGAAGCTAGAAGTTCAAGTTTCCAAAAGATTTGAAAGTTAGCTCTATAAGTAAAACTTATCAAATTTTATATATGTTGGGTCTGGAAAATGCTACTTCATCATAATATGACCAATCATTATTTCAATTTCAATCCGTACCACATTTAAGCATTAAGTGTGTCTCGATTACATATAATTGAAGGAAACATGTGCTTATAAAATTGTTTTAATATTTTAACTTAATATAATATATGGTTTATTTATCGTGTAAATTGAACTAGCTATAAACTAATCTCATATCAAATACTAGAAGTAGTACTTGTCAATATGATTTTATGTCAATTAATGGCTTAAAAATTCATTTCATAATTTTATCCAGACAATTGAGATTGTGATCCAAATTCTGTGAAGTGGACATAATATAATGTATGAGATGAAATCAAACTTAGATCAAATCAAAGGCATACAAGCCCTTATTTAAATCCCACAAACAGTTCACCGGGAAAAATGGGAATCACATAAAAAGAAAAGACGTTGTCATCATCGTGTGGATCATGATATATTTAGATGGGTCTATATATATAAACCATAGAAGTGAGGCTTAGGGTTAGTACTAGTTTTATGGAAAACTTGGGATTCTATTCTAATATCTTGTCCCAACTAATCTATTAAGATTGGGGCATCATGAAAATTGCTATTCATAGTGATATGTAGTTAAAGGCCTTAAATTTTGTCAATTAAGATCCATTCAAATCTCACTTCTAGAGAAACTACATTTTGAGCATATTGTCTTGCGCATATGCGCGAGAATAGTGTATTAATGGACACATGATTTTAAAAGCAAACGACCAACTATGAATGCTATTTCAACTTTTTGTTTGGCGAAAATCAATTTTATTGAAAAACCTATGGTATAAATGAACACATGGTTCAAAAAAAAATTCAAACTACTTTAATCATCCCAAAAACTAATTTGTGACTAAATCTCCCAGGCCAGCTGTCACACCCTTTGAGGTGCCTACAAATCACCAGGGGGATTAGTTTCTCACTTGTCGAGTGATGATACCTTGATCATGGATAAAAAAAACTAATTTGTGACAATACACTCTGAAGAAGGAAATTTTGGGCGTAATTGGTTTGCGATGAACTTGACCGGGTACCCACACAAAATCGGATCACCAATTTAGAATCCAACTATAATATACGGTCCATGCACATGAGCAAGGAAAAAGATAAGAAACTGGAGAAAGGAATTTGTTTTATGCGTTAAAAACCTTGACTATTCCATTAGATTTCTTATATTTATAATAAATGAATGGAAAAGTCACACCCTTTGTAAAAAGATAGATTGTTTAATTTTAAATCTATTGGGGAAAATTACTCCTCTCAACCCATGTTCTTCCATTTTTACTTAATGACTTCAATTTTCATTGGACTTGAATTTGGGCTCCTCTAATCCATTAAGTGTGGACCAATTATTTCCCTATACACTCCTTCAAAAGCTGATTTAGTCCTTATAGCTCTGTACACCACGAAACTTCAATTGGTGTAACATTTAACATTTTGTTGGTAAGCTTACTTAGACAAAACCCTTAAAATGTAGCATTTGGCCAAAATGAAATCCTGATAACTCCATATACAATATTACTCTCGACCTCTTATTACTTACCCCTTAATTAGTAGACTTTTGGCAAGTAGCTACCTCTCTCTAATTGTCATCTAACAGTAAAAGCATCATTATAGTCAACACTAGTCATAGAAAGAACCACCCCACAAAACTAGCTAGCTCTCAAGTTTGAGAAATACAAGTCTCTTATGAAGCCCATATCTTTTAAGAATGTTTTTCCAATGTGAATGTGAATCCTAAAAACTTTGAGGATAAAAGTGTTTACATGCCATTCAATTATGAGACTATGTTAATTTAACCTTCTTTGTTTTGATGAAGATGATAAAAAAATCATGCTCATGTACATGTACAACATGTACAACCTCAATTAATTTCAAGAATTAAATAAAATATTTAATGCAAAAGTTGAATCATTGAAAATCATTATTGATCTTGAGGTTTACAAAACAACACTGCAAGAAAATGATGACATATTCTTCGGTTTTTTATTTCAGAATTCAGTTACGGTTAAAAGCACAAATGAGAAGATATAGTTGGGGTGGAAGAGTTGCAAATTGTTGATAAATATCAGCAGATAGAGGAGATAGTTAATGTATGTTTTCATATGCGTAACGAAAAAAACAACAAACACATTGTAATGGAACCATTCAATAACATATCTTAAATTGAAGAGACATTTCTTCCTCAATTCAGATGGTACTACTGGTGAAGAAGTACATTTTTTGAGGCATTGTAAAGTCTTACCTCAGTTGAGAGGAGAAAAAAAATGTCTTATAAAGGTTTTGATACCTCCCTCTTGATGCGTTTTGAAGTTGTGAGACGCTGAAATTTTAAGAATGGTATCAGAGTGGGGCAGATTAATGTTTCATAAAAACTCTCAATTAAAAATTTGAGAAAAAAAAAGAAATTTAAGATAATTGCAATATAGGGCTAAGAGTATAATTTTTTACACATTTCCTTTCCTGTAAATTTATTTTAGTATGAGATACGGGGAAGGAATAAATCATGGCCACACAAATACAAGACTAATATTTTCATATAGGAAAAAACTTACCTCAAGTACTTGACCTTAATTACATCCATTACCCAATAAGAATTTGACACATGTCCAACTAACCCCATACACAACTAACACATGGAGGAGAGAGAAAAGAAGGAGAAAGTGGTGTGGGTTAGTTGGACATGTGTCTAATTCTTATTGGCTTAATGGATGTAATTGAGGTCAAGTACTTGAGGTAAGTTTTTTCCTTTCATATATTGAGTTTCTAATTTTTTTGCATATGCCTAAGTGATCTAGACTGTTCAAGTTGATTTTGTAGTGCAAGAATCTTATCATCTAGATATATGCACGATTATAAATAATAAGTTAATATGTTGCACATCTTTTAAGAAAATTCTCTACCAAACATCCTCAGATAACAATGGGGCAACACACAGACATATAATTTACCATGCAAATGTGAATAAAGGAGACAAAAAATATAAAGAAAGATGAATTGATTTTTAAATGTGTCTAAAGTAAAATCTCAAATTAATTTTTGCAGAAGAGACAAATGTCGTTGAACTACAAACGGCGGATAAACCATCAAACATAAGAAAAGAAGACAAATGGAGTTTATTTCAAATGTGGATTTCATATGAGCTATGACTCTCTATTAATAGATGATCTAAATTGTCAAGCATAAGCATTTTTTTTAATTTGATCCTTTTTTATGCCGAAACTATTAATAGTACTGATTCGCTTTATTTATTGATTATTAAATGCTTACAAAAGGACAAAAGACAATCCATTTTTCCCTTCACGAGTTTGTACAAGTGAAATACTCCATTTACCCCCAACGAAAGGATGTAAACTTCACCAACCAGTTTGATCATATTTCAACCTAACCCGTTGCACACAAATCATTCGTTCCCAAACACAGCACAATATCTTCCTAGTAGTTAGTACTCTTCTTGTCGTACACATAAAATTCAATGACTAATTTATATGGCTAAAGAATATTAGTTAAGTTTGTAGTACCCATGTGCTAATCACTGGCATTGGATATTAACATATTATTCTTTGATAGAAAATTGTTTTAATATGTGAGATTAACATGTGTGGAGACTTTCAACAATATTGTATTGAGGAGATAATATGTATTTCTTTTTTTATCAATATCTACTAAGATCGATAATTATTATTGCATTTAATTGAATAATAAATTATTTGTCCCACCTCCAAATTTAAAGTAACGCCTTAACATTCACGTAAGACTTTAGTAAAATCAAGTAAATAAACAAGTTACCCCAGTTGAGAGCCTAATTGATGCATGGCTGAAGCTATTTTCGTCATAAAAAACAATTTTCACTTGTTTATTTAATGAGAAAAGGACATCATCAAAACAAATAAAGTACTCATCTACAGAAAGATGGTTATTAGTTATTACTTGTTATAAACATTTAAGCAATACTTGCTTAGTGTTAGTGCTATCTCCGATCTTTAATTTATTAAAGATCAGTTGTTAAAAAGTCTATATTATAGAAATTACTTGGGGAGTTGAATTTGGTTCTAAAGAAGGACAAATTTATAATTTTTGTCAAATTTTAGCAAATTATCACTTTCAAAGTTCTCTCAACAAAATATAATTAAATAAGATAGAGAGTGTGTAAAAGTTATTAGAAAATGATTTAAATGTTTTAAGATAACCAGTCATGGATTTTTTTATACTAGCTTAACTGACATGTCTAATTTGATGAAACTAAATTTATAGTTATTGTATTTACAAATTACAAGTATTGATGCTAACTCTTTTCATTCCTAACTATAAGACATGATTTTTTTTTTTTGAAAAAAATCAAGAAAACTAAATAAATGACTTACCAATTGAGTTGCTTAAATTTTTTTCCCAACTAGTTTGTTTCACTTATAAGTTAACATATAATCATGTAATACAAATCATATATCATAACAAAATTTACTTATTTAACTTCCTTAATCTCTAAAAATTTAACATACTTTTAATCTAATGCCTGAGGAACTAATATTTTTCCACAAAGGTTATACAACACACATCTATGGATTTATGGGTTTTCATTGATATATTGGGCTACAAAGCCCAATTAAAAATAGCCCAATATAAGCCCACTAACAGTGTCTGCCCTCACGCCTTCGCCTTATAATTTGTTTCACGTGGTGTCATCCTCATCTCCTCTTCATCTTCAATAACGGGTTCGTCACTTCTATTTCTCAATCTGTATACTTGTTAATCCCATGTTAACTTGTTTCTGTCTATGAACTCACTTCAGTTACTGCTTCAAAAGTTCTTTTTTTCAAGTGTCTATCCACTGCTATTACATTTGTTTATGAACTTGCAAGTTCAAAGGTAGACAGATTGATATGTACATGAATTTAATGACATCAATCAGCAATACCATGAAGTTAATTTTGCAGTGTTAAAATGTTTCACAATCAGTAATACCATAAAGTTTGTCTCTTGTTATAATAAGCTTGAGTTCTACTGTCATTAATATAATAAACTCCTGGCTAATTGTTACAAAGCACTGCACATTTTTCTTAGCCTACTTATCTCTTCACTTTGTGACTGAATTGAAGTTTCTGTACTTTGCTTGTATTTGTCAACAAGTTCAATCAGCAAGCCATTTTCTTGTTTGTGCTTTTGTTTGAGTATGATGAAGAAGGGATTTCAAGTTTTAGTGTTTAGTTGTTTGTGATTATAATGGTATTTGATTAGAATAAATTGGTAATATTATGTGATAATATTTCACTGAACTAACATCCTTAATTGAATAATAAATTATTTGTCCCACCTCCAAATTTAAAGTAACCCTTAGCATTCACGTAAGACTTTAGTAAAATCAAGTAAATAAACAAGTCACCCTAGTTGAGAGCTGCGTGGCTGAAGCTATTTTCGTCATAAAAAACAATTTTCACTTGTTTATTTAATGAGAAAAGGAAATCACTCATCTACAGAATGATGGTTAATTAGTTATTAGTACTTGTTATAAACATTTAAGCAATACTTACTTAGTGTTAGTGCTATCTCCGGTCTTTAATTTATTATAGGCCACTCGTTAAAAAAGTGTACAATATAGAAATGAATTGGGGAGTTAAATTTTGTCCTAAAAAAAGGATAAATTTCTATTTTTGTTAAATTTTCTCAAATTATCACTTTCAATGTTCTGTCAACAATATAATATAATAAAGTAAGATAGAGAGTCTGTAAAGGCTATCAAAAAATGACTTAAATGTTTTAAGATAACGAACCATGGAATTTTTTTTTACTAGATTAACTAACATATATAATTTGATGAAACAAGGTTTAGAATTATTATATTTAGGAATTAGAAGTATTAAAGCTAACTCTCTACATTCCTAAATATAAGACATGTTTTTTAAAAAAAATTTAACAAAACTAATTAAATTACTTACCAATTGAGCTGCTTAAATTTTTCCCCCATCTAGTTTATTTCGCTTAAAATTTCAACATATAATCAAATAATACAAATAATATATTATAATAAATTTACTTATTTAACCTCCTTAATTTCTAAAAATTCATCAAACTTTTATTTTAATACTGGAGGAACTAATTTTTCTCCACTACAGCTACGGTAATATAGTAAGGGCTTGTTTGCTCCACTTGAAATGAGAAATGGAATTGAGAAGTGGAATAGAAAATGGTAATTTCCATATAGGTCGGAGCCCACAAGCTTTCCCTCTTTATCTCACACTTTTTTTAACCCCACAAACTTTACTTTCTCATCATTACCTAATTTACCTCTACTTTTTATCTTATCTCCCTTTCCATCATCCAAAAGAGGTCCTAATACAACACACTTTGTTGAAAAGGAAAAAAAGAGTTATACTTGTAAGGATCCATTATAATTGATATATTGGGCTAGAAGACCCAATTAAAAGTAGCCTAATATGCTCTTGAGAGTTGAGACCCACCACTAGGGCTGCACAAATGACGGACATGACCGGGCCACCTATATGCCCTGGTCATGTCCTAAATAATTGTAGGGCCAAAATTTTTGGCCCGAGACCCGGTCATGTCCTGTTTGGCCCGACACCAAGATCGGGCCGGACATGACCGCAGGGCCACATGACGGACCATGTTGGTCATGCCAAACACAAAATGAGAGAATACTCAACCCCAATTTTAGAAAGAACAAAGGAAAAATTTGATCATCATTCATCAATAATAATTAAAAAGCATTAATGCAATGATAAATATAATGAGTCACATATAGCTACTACAAAAAGGAGTTAGTGATCACTTTGAATATAGCTCTCGACAAAAAAAATCACTTTGAATATAGCACTAGCTACTCTAAATTGAAAATTAAAGAGATAGTTGAGTGAATTTTAAATTAAGATGGTTAATTGAAGATTAATAAAATGCAAATACAATTGTTAACATAACCTAATAACTTACTATAGAAATATTAATAAATATTAACTATATAGGAAGCTATTATAATAGAAACAAGCAAAGAAAAAAAACATTTAATAGAAAAATTAATAAAACATTTTTATAAAAAATAATTAATAAAAAATTATAAAAATATTGATAAATAATCGGGCCGGGCCGCCCGATTGGTCATGGAGCATATGCCCTGGTCCTGTCCTACCCGATAGTCGGGTCAGTCATGTCCTAATAGGGTTGGTTCCGGGCCACATCGTGACGGACCATTTTTCGTATATGACCGGGTCGGGCCGTGACGGGCCAAACGGACCACCGGGCTTTTGTGCAGCCCTACCCACCACTACCACTTCTCCTTCTCCTTCTCCTTCTCCTTCTAATTCTAATCCCACTCCCAATTTTGCCCCAAAATCCAATCTTTCACCACTTCAGCTTCTGGGTATGTATATACGCTTATACTATATTCCTATCCTTCTTCACTCTTCTGCTTTCACCTTTTATTTCCTTCTCTTTTTCTCTTACTTTCTCATTTTTCTCGGTGTGTTTGACTATTCAGTTTTTGAACTCATGACCTTCGTAGCGTTCTTTCTTGTATTGGATTCTCAGTATGTTGATTGATTTATGTATGCCAACTGCAAAGTTTGTCAATTTGAGGAATGGCTTATATCAAATGAAAGCTTGCTTTGTTTCTTTTGTAAAATAGGTTGTTCATATATTTATTGGCTAACACTTCAGTTAATTAGATTAAAGTGGGACCTTTTGTGTATACAGTGAAAACAAGTGGACATATTTTGAACTTTGCATGTTGTATTTTATGAGAAATCAAGAAGAGATACTTTCTGTATTCCTTCTGTTCCTAAATATAAGATCACTTTCAAATTTCAATTTGTTTTTAAATATAAGACCATTTTCTAATTTTTTCCAAATTAGCCCTAATAATGCTTATCAATAACAAGAAGGAAGAGAGGGAGAGTGAGGATAATGGTATATGATTAAGATAAATTGGTAGTATCATGTGTTAATAACTCACTTTACCAACATCCTTAATCTAATGAAATTAGGGAAAATGATCTTATATTTAGGAACGGAGGGAGTAGTCTGTAGTGCCATGGCATATAAATATCTTGGCATCCAGGAACAGGTACTGATTAGTAGGATCTTGTGTGACCCAAAAGAGTTAGGTGCATCTGTGGCTGCAAGAAATGATGTGGGTTGAGGGAGCTAGATTTTGATAGTGGTGCTGTTGGATTTCAAGATTGCGAGTGTAGAGTGAGATTGATTATGTTTATACTTATGTTCTTGTAAAATGGGTGATGCAGGTTGGGCGGAGACAATGAAGCAGGTGGTAGGAACGGTGGTGTCAAACAAAATGCAGAAATCAGTGGTGGTGGCAGTGGATAGGTTATTCCACCACAAAGTATACAACCGTTATGTCAAACGCACCTCTAAATTTATGGCACATGATGAAAACAATGTTTGTAACATCGGTGATCGAGTGAGTAATGTGAACTCTTCAAACTCATGTACTGTTTGTTTAAGAAAAAGGATTTTGTTTTCAGCTCTAGTATTTTTAAAATGTGGTTTTCCCCTTAATAGATCATACTACTCATTTTTCCAAATTTTATTCAGACACTTCTGCCTTTGTTCTCCAGGTTCGACTCGATCATTCTAGGCCTTTGAGCAAGCATAAGTGTTGGATTGTTGCAGAAATTCTTAAGAAAGCAAGAATTTATGTTCCACCATCTGCAACAATGACTAAAGAGCCAGTCTCCAGCTCTGAAGCTCCGGCATCCTAGGACAATTTAGGTTTGAATGAGTGAGTCCTATCGGCAGCAGCACACAAATTTTAATCACACACATATTGGTTTTTGTGAAAATTTCACACTCTATCTTGAATATGCTTTTGTGTGTCTGTTTGGGTGCATTACAACATTTTTAGCTCATGTCATCTATATGTATTATTTTCATTACTCTTCTTTGTTTCTCTTGTTATTCTGGCCTAAGGTAGTCACTGTCAGTTATGGGACTTTTGTAAGACCCATGAATCTTTCTCAAATACATGGTCATTAATGTGCCGCAATTTCTGGAGTAGGTTGATTAGTTTTTTGGATTGAGAGAAATAAAATGGTGAGGGATAAATGAGCATCATGATATCTGATTGATTGAAGCGGACAAAAGTTTAGATAAGTTATCATCAATTTATGGGTTTTCTTGCATTATGAATTTCTCTTGTAACAAATGAGTATGAATGGGAAGAACTGTTTCCTTGTTTTGTTTATAGCTATTTCCTCTTGCCAAGGTGGTCAATATCCTTGTAATCTGATATTATAGAAACCCCTTATTGCTTCATCTTTTTATCTGTTTTCAATGTGATTGATGGAACAAGGTGGAGTTTGATTGTTTCAATTCAATGTATGGCCTAATTATCCATACATTTAATGGTAAAATGGGAACATCTCTTGGTAATTTGTGTTTTAAATTAGCTTGCTTGCGACTGGAAAGTTTACTGTATGCATGCAATGTTTGCAGCTTTACTTGACTATTACTGTCCTGTACCTGCGTTTGTAAGATAGGAATGGATGAAAAATTTAAACCTACTATTTCACATTGTTCTGATATAAATTCTAAATCTTCCTGGCAGGGAGAAGTTTAGTGCAGCACATGTAAGGTTACACTTCTATTCCATGGCATAAAATCCATTGGTTGAGATTTTTTTACTTTAAGCTCTTTATCAAATGTCGAGGCTGCTATTGTTGGATCTTATGGACATCAGTGAAATGTATGTGTACTAATCAATAGTGAATTCTTTATATGATTAGAATTCAAATGTAGTCAGTAAATTTCCTTGTATGATGCTTTTGTGCTTCTGAATTTTCCTCAAAATTATAATTCTCTCCAATTTTCATGTGGTGAACACAATACAATGGCTGACAACCTTTTTCGCCCAAAATTGCTATACAAAATTAAGGTTGAGGAGATTCATTGTGTGGAGAAAATGGATTTCCAGTTGTGTTATATTTCATCTAGCCAGCTTTATTCTGTAGGATAAAATTTGTTGATATTGTTTGTTGTGTTGGTACAACCCCAAATAGCTTCAACCTGTCATCAACAAATATATGCCAACATTGAAATTTCAATGGTGACCAAATATTTGACCTTAAGGTTTCACTGTTGGTGTCATTTAGACCAAGGGGATTTGCTTGAAGGCATTTTTAATTTGTAATTGGCAAAAGTGTGCTTCTGCTTCTGTTTGGAATTGTATTCGTCTATAAATCTAAAATCAAATGTTTTTTTAGAGAAGTTATTAATAATGCGATTATTTATATTTTCTTTTTTATATTTATTTTCATAAATTCAAAAGTAATATGAATCGTACACACAAAAATGTTGTTTCAACACTCTTCATATGGATGATTCTATAAATTAATTTGCTTCAATGAAAATAACCCTTTACAATAAGCCTATAGTCAACTCGCTGATGTATGTTTTCATAGGTAAAGTTAATGATTGTGCTATTTAGTTACTCCCTCGTTCCTAAATATAAGATCACTTTGGTTAATTTGGGGAGATTAAGGAAGACAATAAAATTACATGATCTTCCCAAAATCCCCTCAATTACTTAACTTTAAAAGGATGAGGGGTTTTCAATGAAAAGATGAAGTATAAGGGTAATTTGGGCAAAACTTGAGATAAAATAGGAAGTGATCTTATATTTAGGAACTTATTCACTCCCCCAAAGTGATCTAATATTTAGGAACGGAGGCAGTATTTTCCAAAATTAAAAGAGAAAGAGAGAAAAAATAGCTTCACATTTGATTTGATTTATACACCTCAAGTATTGAAACCACTAACTGCCTAATCTCTGATTACAAAACTTGACAAGCAAATAAAATAATCGATTTATGTTCAAGTTTAATTCACCAAAATCATAGAAAAATGGCCTTTTACCCTTGCCAAAAATCACTTAATTATCATTTAATAGTCAACTTGATGGCATATATACTATCCTAAATAAAACGCAGAACCATTGCCTATCAGTAACGTTCTATTTGTGTCTGCAAATTCCTTTGGTTCATGCATGTCTTGTCGGAAACACTTGTCACAAATATGAAATAGCAGTTCAAAACAAATTCCACAAGACCACAAAGGATATGTGTTCTTTTTTAAGAAAATAGTAATTACTATAAACAAAAGAATTGCTTTATGACAACAAAATAGAGCTTCATTCCGTGTCATAATTGTGACTGCAGATTCCTATGGTACATGCATGGTGTTCTATACTGACCGACACATGTAAAAACGAATTGCATGACACTTATTTTACTCAAAATATATTTATAATAATTGCTTCAAAATATTAAAGTATGTATTTTGTTAAAATAAAAACATCCCTTCTTTGAATTCATAAGAACCAATTATATGTTCTTATATAATTGGACAACAATACAAACTTCAAAATAAAAATAATGGGTTATAATTTCAATACTGAAAGAATCTTACTTTATAATTATCCATCTTCTGATTTCAGGAGAATTTGTACATACAGAGGCTATAAACATAAATTTTCTTTAAAAGTAATATATAATTTAGACCATATCTTTCAGCATGGCATGACCGTACCAGATATAAAGATGCTTCAACAAAAAGAATAAACATCTTTTGCATGTCCTGTTGAGTGCCATAATACATAACAAAAAAAAATCAAATTGGATCCCTATATATAGAAGACTAATGGGAGAGTGAGAACTAAGAAAATAAGTAAAAGAAAGACATGGCTGAGAAATGGAGGAAAGGATGTATTAAGACTACCAAAGGGCCTTGGATAGTTAAGAAAGTTACAAAAGATGGTCTTGTTAAACAGACACATCGATTTCCAAGTGATCGAGAGAGACAAAAGAATAAGATTAGAGAGAGGAACAGAAGAGCCATGGCCCGGAAAATATTTTCAGGTTTAAGAGCTTATGGGAACTATATTCTTCCCAAACATTCAGACACTAATGATTTGCTCATGGCATTGTGTGAAGAAGCTGGTTGGCATGTTGAAGAAGATGGAACCATTTATAGAAAGGTATAATCTTTAATTCCCCATTAATCTTCAAGCTATCGTGATCAGTTAAACAATATATACTAACATACTCATAGATAATGGACTTGTAAGTGTAAAGAAAGATAAACAATGAAGTCTGGTCATAGATACTGAAAAATATTATTTGGAGGAGAGTGTAAACTGTTAGTTGGTATTATATTCTCTCATATTGACAATATTTCAGATTTTTAATTAATATTGTTTCAATTCTTGCAGAAAAAGGATTTAAATGCAGTTGATAAGAAGACTCAGACAAATATTACTAATAATTGTGGGATGAAAAATGAATATCTTGAATGGGGTAAAGGCTGGCAACATAATTGTTTGGTGGGAAGTTCTGAAGCTAATCTTAACCTTAAACTTTCACTTTAGGAAACAATGATAATAAATTATTACAGTTATTTAGTAATGGGATGAATTAAGAAAATTGTATTTAATATCTTATTATATGGTGTGTCAAAAATATAGGTATGACTAGGGCTGCACAAATGACGGACATGACCGGGCCACCTATATGCCCTGGTCATGTCCTAAATAATTGTCGGGCCAAAATTTTTGGCCCGAGACCCGGTCATGTCCTATTTGGCCCGACACCAAGATCGGGCCGGACATGACCGCAGGGCCACATGACGGACCATGTTGGTCATGCCAAACACAAAATGAGAGAATACTCAACCCCAATTTTAGAAAGAACAAAGGAAAAATTTGATCATCATTCATCAATAATAATTAAAAAGCATTAATGCAATGATAAATATAATGAGTCACATATAGCTACTACAAAAAGGAGTTAGTGATCACTTTGAATATAGCTCTCGACAAAAAAAATCACTTTGAATATAGCACTAGCTACTCTAAATTGAAAATTAAAGAGATAGTTGAGTGAATTTTAAATTAAGATGGTTAACTGAAGATTAATAAAATGCAAATACAATTGTTAACATAACCTAATAACTTACTATAGAGATATTAATAAATATTAACTATATAGGAAGCTATTATAATAGAAACAAGCAAAGAAAAAAAACATTTAATAGAAAATTAATAAAACATTTTTATAAAAAATAATTAATAAAAAATTATAAAAATATTGATAAATAATCGGGCCGGGCCGCCCGATTGGTCATGAAGCATATGCCCTGGTCCTGTCCTACCCGATAGTCGGGTCAGTCATGTCCTAATAGGGTTGGTTCCGGGCCACATCATGACGGACCATTTTTCGTATATGACCAGGTCGGGCCGTGACGGGCCAAACAGACCATCGGGCTTTTGTGCAGCCCTAGGTATGACGAAAAATATAATGTTATTTATGTCGTGTTTAAATATTAATATTTGTGATAATTAAATATTGAGTTTAATTTAATTTGTACCTATTAATTTTTTTTAATTACGTTATTCTGCATTCATTTATATTATTTAATGTATTTAAAAAATAAAATAAAAATATATAAATGTAGTTCATGATAAAAAAATGTATTTATTATTTTTGAACCTTAAAACATGCCATGCATTTCACCCATCTCAAATCTTCATTAATAAAATGTGAGAAGTTGGATAAAAAGCAGACTTATTACATTCTCTTGTTTATTAGTACAATACTTTTTCTTGTCAATTTTCACACGAAAAGGACGTTTTAGGTGCAATGCAAAAAATAATATGATGAAAATTGAACACAAATGCATTGAGGTTAAGCACCTTCACGAATTGATGACTATATACTTAAATCAAAATATTAAATAAAAAATTGCATAAACTTTTTTAGGAAAATAAATTGTATATTCATTCTTATATATATAACAGAATATCTCCATCTTGGACAATATTTCACTATTTCTTTTACCAAAATATCTTTTATAAAAAGAGAAAGCCTACAATTACATTTTTCTTTGTTTCACAAGTCGAAAATTCTCTTTTTCTATTGCTTTATCCGATATTTTAGGGTAAGTCATCTTTGATTTCAGTTATAATATGACTCCAAATTAAACTAATTCAGATAGTATTGAGGACCTTTACTTAAGGGTAAAGTCCTAGCCAAAAGTTGTTAGATTTTCATGTTTCGAACTTATGATCTCTAGTTAAATAGTGAAATGAAGTTACGAGTATGTCATCCGCATTAGATTACAATTTTCTATAATATAGAAATAAGTGTCATATATAATGCATATGCAATCGCTTCTTTCTCATTCTCGTGAACACTCCCCCTTGGAATGTGATGAGCGTTAGGAGATTCAAAAGTGCAGGCTATATTAAAACCTTCCCTGAGTTGCGTGCGACAAAATAATTAAGAAAGGCTTTGAGTAATAAAATTCTTGACAACGCTTTCTTTCTATGTTTCTCCAGCAACAAAGTCAAGTGGTTGCTCCATGTATAAACTTCCTTAAAAAGATCATCATTCAAAAAAACATTTTTAACATCCAACCCATGAAGATGCAAACCATATGTAGCTATCATGTAAACGAAGATGCAACCATAAGACAATTTAGCCACGAGAGTTAAGATGCCAAAATTGTTAGTAGCACAGGTTCGGACATAACACCCAAATTTACTACATAAACAGGTAAGTTGGTCAAATGTCACACCAAAAGCAATTGATTAATGAACATTCAAGCCAAAATAAATTTACAACATTAAACTGAAGTCAAAAGATCAAATCAACAAATGATTACCATTGGTAATGACTATTGAGATTTGAGAGGTGGGTTAAAAATGATTGTGGCTATCTCCCAACGATGAGCGTGCCCACCAAACCTCCATTGCAGAAGCTTAACGGGAATCTTTCCCTCAAGAAGGTCAAGGTACTCTTTAGCTTGCTTGGTGACAACAATGTAAAATATGAATGTAAACTCAAACAGTAAACTAGTAAGAGTTTATCTTTATTAATAAATACGTGTTTCCAATATATAATCAAATAAAAGTATAAAAATAACTATAATTTGACTTAAATATATTTAAATATAAATATATTAACACTTATACTTTATCAACTTTAATAAACAAATTTCTATAAAATTTTTATATAAATTCGTTAAATATGGTCAAACAAAAATAATTAAAATGATTTTTGAAATAAGTTAACAGAATTTACCGAGTTTACAAGCCGTATAAATTTGATTGATTTGTGACCCGTAGATAGCTAGAGTCATAAAATGGTAAAATAAGAGGATCAACTCATGTGTTTGATAATAGTATTTTGAGGATAAGGTATATGCCTCTCTTTTCCTCATTTGTCCACATGAGACTTTATAACCACCACATGGAAGAAAAAGAAATTACAATACATAGATACGAGACCATTAATGGATTCACTAATAAGGAAGCATAATTTAGTGTCTCTTTTCTTAAATAGAAGGTCACTTTCTAATTTTTCTCAATTTTTTTCTTAAATTTACCATATAATGCTTATCTATATAATAAAAAAAAAGAGGAATGGGCATTTGCCCCTTTGCTTACAAAAAAAAAAAAAACAAAAAAGGAAGAGGTGAAGTACTAATTAACCACACCTATATTTTTTATTGACGAGGACACCAATATTTCTCACATACACACATCCTAACGAACAACTACAATGCCAATTTTTAATATGAGCAATATATATCAGAAAGATTTAATAATTCTTCTACGGACCACCAAGCACTTGGTTCAACTGGCACAGAGTTGTACCAGTTTAATCAGAGATCTTGAGTTCAAGCTCCGGGAACGCAGCAGTGTTAAATACTTGATGGGAGAGCTTTGTCACCCTTGTGGTCCTGCACGGCTCGTTCCGGATTAGTCTGGACCCCGATAAATCATCCGAATTAAAAGGAGGTAGATCCAGGAAACCGGATAAATAATTCAAAAAAAAAAAAGAAATTTTTCCACGGAACTAATATTTCCTTGAATTTAGATGAAGTTTAGTTTTTTTTTTTCATTTATTAATTATTAATTAAAAAATAAGTAATTCAAAATTTCAAATTTAAACCCCTCACATTGGGCACGGAGCCAAAGAAGTAGAACTAATCTGTATCTGGAAATCTACAGTCTACGAATAGCGATTGACCTTTTGGACTTTTCGCTTAAAAAAACGCGATAAAATTGACAAATCAACGAGTCCAATTTCGTAAAGAAGTAAAACCACCCACCAAAAATCCCTCTCTTAAAATCTTCTCTCTTCTCTTCTCTTCTCTTCTCCAAACTGATTTATTGAGTGTTTTTGAATTGGGTGTTATAATAAATGGATCAGATATTGAACAAGGTGGGATCTTACTGGTTTAGCCGAAGAGCCAACAAAGAGATCGATTCTGTCGGCGACGATATCAATGTTTGTTCCTCTTCTTCTGCTTATTTACTATCATGGGTTTTCAGTTTTAGTTTCTGGGATGCTATAAAGTTTTAGTCTTTTTGTGATTAGAGTGAAGTATGTGTGTGTGGGTTGCAATTGGGGTTTCATTGTATGGATCTGAGACGATAAAGATTAGATTTTGTTATGTGGGGTTGTTTATTTGATACATATCTCAACAAGGGTTTTAGGGAAAATGGAGAAAGCAAGAGATTTTGGATCATGACTTAGAAGACACTGTTTCATTCATTTATCAATTTGTTTTATGGAAAAATATGATGATGGCTTTTGCTATAGGGAGAGAGAGATCATGAATTTTATGAAACCAAGATGCTATTGTGAATTTCAGAACTAGTAGGAATTCAATTATAAATTGTTTTTGGTCATATCCGTTACTAGTGAGTTGGATTCTTTAAGTGAATCAAGTAAATTAAAGTTAGAGGTTATAGTCTGCTATTGTAGACTTAGTTCTCTAATGGTATATTGAAAGATTGTAGGTGTAATTATACAAATTGCGGGGAAAATGCGGGTGCCTTAAATGGATATTTTCCTGATTTGATTAGCTGAATTTAATAGAGTTATCTAGAATTAGTTCTTTGGAAATCCTATTATTAGTATAGAGCCAAGTGATGGTTCTGTATTTGCTTTGATTCTGAAGCAGTAGTTCTGTACTAAATGATTGCTTTGAAATTGAAAGAAAAATGGGCATCACATAAATATGTAGTAAATGTTTCACAAATAACTTAAGATTATAAATCATCTAATGGTTATAATGTTTTCAATCACAACACTTTTTGGCATTTAGGGTTTTCAATCATGATAAATTTTTCTACCATGATGGAGTTTTGGTTAAGGATGATGACTTGTGATGTATACCTATCCTGTTCTTCCTATTTAGTGTAAAAAGAGTATATTTGTGATGCAATTTGCGAAATTGATGTTCTTCCCTCGTTGAATGGAAGAAATCAATAGCGATGGCTTTTAGTAGAAATTATCTTTCTTTGGCCTCAATTATGTTGCTGCCAGAACCATGCTATTTAACGGCTGTCCAGTGTTATCCAGTAGTATTAATCTGGGACAGCTATCATTTTGTGGGGTTGCATTGAATTATGATCATCAAGTAAGAATTGTTTGTTCTAATAGCCGCTAAAAGATCTAACTGTAGTAAGTATTCTCGTTGTGAAACAAACCTTTAAAAATACTACTGAGCTGATATTGCAGAGCTAATATGGAAGAACTTAGTCGATTTATGAATATTATAGAAAATTTGTTAGGCAGTGAGATTATTGACTAGAATGCACAAAATGCAGATGAGAGAAAAATTGATAGTTTTTTATTGGTGGATAGAGAAATGGGATGTTTCTATGTTTAATTGTGGTTCTCAATGCTGTTCACTTGAATTTGTGTTGTCTGTCTGAGTTATTGGACTAATGTGTATAATTGACACCTTTTTCTTTGGTGTTTTGCTGTTTAGTCCATTTCAAACAGTATCGGAGAAGGAACAAAATGGTTGGTCAACAAATTAAAAGGTGTTGCATCTCTTTCTCGTTTATTATTATTTGCTCATATCTTCACTCTTAAAGTATAGGCTTTGAATTTTGTGCAATATTGAGGACTTTATTCATTTTTATGATCCTCAAAATGCTAACGGAAATTGGAAGACTCAATGTTAGATGATGAGATTCAAAGAAACATTTGGGAAATGATATTTTCTGCAATAAATGAATGTTTACTTGGCTGTTTTTTGTTTTTGAAAATTTATTTGTGGATGGGTATTTTAAGGATAGGTTCCATCTTATCTTTCACATCCTCCGAGGTCCTATATCTGTTATGCTTTTATGGTATTCCATTTTGGAGGAGAATGTTTTCTTAAACAAGAGGAAGAGAGATTATCGTTTAATGTTCCCTTTTTCCTTTCAACTTCTGGACATACCTTGAAGAACTACTAGAAACTCAATAGATGAAGTTGATTCTCTCTCTATTTTAAGTATAGTGTTGGGTAACATTCTGAAAAATGCGTTTACGTGTTCATCTGCTCTTCAAACCTTGAACATATCATAATACTGGTTCTTTACCATTTATGTTTCATTTTAGTAGAATGCTGACTGGGAGGAACTTTCCACTTCCTGTATCCATTTTACCAAAGAAAAATTCTGATTCAGCAGCAGTATTCAATAGAATTTTTAGTCTCTGAAACATCTTTAGCAACATTGACATTTTCATCCATGCGTCGTCTTTGATATATGCATTACAATGTCTAACAAAGCCTTTTGAGTTTTGATGGCTCAAAGATGAAAGGTTCTGATGTTTGATCTGCCCTCATGTGATTAATGAAATTAATGCTCCTTTTGCGTGTATAGGAAATCTTAAATACTTGTTTTGCAAAGAACAATCTAGAACTTCATTTGGTAACTATCTGGCTGAACATGAGTTTACAGGGAAAATGCAAAAGCCATTGACAGATTTGCTCAAGGAGTATGATCTTCCAATAGGAATCTTCCCTCGTGATGCAACAAACTATGAATTCAACGAGGAGACAGGGAAGCTTATTGTGTACATTCCTCAAAAGTGTGAAGTAGGGTATAGGGATTCATCTGTGTTGCGCTTCTTCACCACCGTTACCGGCTATCTGGAGAAAGGAAAGCTTGCAGATATCGAAGGGATAAAGACAAAGGTATTAATCTGGGCAAAAGTGACCGCCATAACTTCGGAGGGACCAAAGGTGCATTTCATGGCTGGGATGAAGAAAACAAGGAGCAGGGATGCATACGAGGTTTCCAGGGATGGAGTAATTGTGGATAAATTTTAAAATTTTACAACCTGTTGTTGTTATTGGGTTGACACCCTTTAAAACCCATGTTATCTCTTCATGTTACCTGTATTGCTCTCCTTTTGCATATTGATTATTGTAACTTGTAAGTATTATGTTTGTTCTGTATCCTCAAATGCTGCTAGTATCACATGAGTGTTCTGATCAAGCAAACACCTCTATTTTGATCCTTCTTAATGGTCTTGCGTATTATAATGGGATGTAAATAACGAGAGAGCAGCGTATTAATAGTTTCATGTTACTTGTTATAGAAACTTATTCAGGCAGAATATAATGAGTTTCAATTTTTGGTGCATTATCAATTAAAGCTGTAGGACAATAGGAACATGTGTATTTTTGCCAAATGAATCTGTGTCACCAGACACCATTTTTGCTCTTGTTTTCTCTTTAGGTAATACTAACACTGTTAGTGGCAGTGCCATAATGAACTTCATTAAAAATGCAGAATAGATTATCGTGTTTTTTAAGGCTTTTGTAAAATATTAGACTAATGTATACCTTTTCACTAAATATGTGTGGTTGTAAATGTGTATATACGAGTATATTTGATGGCAAAAAAATAAAAAATAACTGTTATATTTGAACAAGTTTCGTTGATCAAAAGAAAAAAGTTTCAACTTTCACGGCAAACATAACAACACGTATATGGAAAACAAAAACTGAGTGCACCAGCCGGGAATCGAACCCGGGTCTGTACCGTGGCAGGGTACTATTCTACCACTAGACCACTGGTGCCTGTTGATACTCTTCTCCAAAATATAAGGTATTTGGACATTGGTTAATATTTTCAAATAAAAAAGGGTGAGATTGAGAACTTGGAAGTGAGAAGTAGTAAATCATTATTGCAGATCAAAAAAGAATGAAAGAAGTGATGAATTATTAATCAATTGTAAAACATCAGTTAATAAATAAATAAAAGAAGCAATACAGTTTTAGGCCTTACTTGATGAGTGTGTTGAAGAAAGGAATATACATTCAAAATTTAAAGTGACTGTACAAATGGATGACACCTATGACATCTAAGAGCTACTAAACAGTCTAACCTATGCTTTTTGCATATGTGATTGATTCAAACTCATGACCTCATATCTACACGGCAAGTCGGTAAGCAAACTTACTGTTGAGTTAAGTCAGTCTTTGCTATAAAATAATAAATGGTGTTCTTAAAAAAGGAACTGAAATTTTCCGAAAAAAAAAGAACTGAAATAAAGTAAATGAAGAAAAGTTTTCTTTTTTAAAAAATATAAAATATAAAAAGGCGGTCACAGACTCACAGGCCACAAAGAAGAAGAGACAATGAGATGGGCCCACGTGTGGCTTTAATGCTAGCCTGTCATCTGTATCTGGCCTTTTCTTTCAGTACCCACTCTCACGCGCTTCCTTCAACACTCACTCTCACAGTCCCCATTCCATTTCACTCTTTGTAGATTGATATCTCGTGGCTCTTATCTTCTTCAATTAAACAGCACAAATATCTCCACTCGAATTTCTAGATTGGTGTCCTGTTCTGTTGTTTATGAAGCAGAGGAAATATTTGTATAATTGTAGTATTTCACCTTTTACCCTTTTAAATAAGCTAAGGGACACCAAACTCAAAAAACATCAATATATGTGTTTATAGTTATTTATCAACAATATCTTTACATTGGTGATATTCAAACCTACAACATTATAGTCTTTTGTCCTATGAAGGGTGTGAGAGCGTAAAACTTGGTCCTATATTCAAACCTACAACTTATAGTAATGACTTATGTACATAATATAATTTTCATATAGATATTCAAAAATGCCCTTTAAAATTAATAGCAATTTTAGCCTTTAAGTAGAAAAATAAGAGTGAGAGTATGATTAATAAGGTTGTCAAACTTGTGAAAATGAGTCAAATTGGATTATAGACTTGAGTAGTAAACTTGTACGAGTTTATGTTTAAATAGAAATAGTTGATATCAACCAATGGGTAGTTGGTTAAGCTGGTAAGTGAGCTACAACCCCCGTAAGGATGAGAACGCGTGTTCGATTCCCGGGAAGCGCTTTTATTGGGAGAGGGGACAACTTTGCCTATGTGGGCAACACTCCTACCCCTCGAGTCTGGATTAAACCGGGCGGTGATTAACAAAAAAAAAAGAAATAGTTGATATCAAATATATCAACATTAATACCTTGTAGGTTATCAATCTCAAAAAGGAAATTTATATGTAATTTATACATAAC
The DNA here is from genome assembly GCA_029929735.1 of Mimosa pudica. Taxonomy (NCBI): domain Eukaryota; kingdom Viridiplantae; phylum Streptophyta; class Magnoliopsida; order Fabales; family Fabaceae; genus Mimosa; species Mimosa pudica. The sequence goes on from JAKELP010000045.1 coordinate 2,536,725, forward strand.
TTTATTGAAAAAGGTCAAATTAAATACTTATAATTCATAAATAAATTTTATAGTAAGTTAACATGTTTTCTATGGGATAGTCATATATAAATGTAATTCTTGAGTTTGATAACAAAAATTTTTACTATTTTTTTGTTAATCACCGTGCAGTTTAATTCGGATTCGGGGTAGGAGTATTGCCTATATAGACAAGATTGTTCTATCTCTCAATAAGTGCGCTTCTTAGGAAGCGAACACGCGTTCTCATCTTACGGGGTTGTAGCTCATTTACCCGCTCAACCAACTACTCATTGATAGTCAAGATACTAATTTTAAATCACATAATATATTGCCCTGAAAATGTTACTCCAAGACATAGGCATATAATGGGAAAGTTTGTCTTGATTCAATATACATCACATATTCACCAAGTTCCCCCACGTTTCCTACACTAATACACTCTAATATAGTAATATCAAAAAAGGATGAATGAAGTGAATTAATAAACTTAATTACAACATCTCCAGAAATCATGCCAGTAATTTCGTGACAATCTTCCCAATCGATTTGGTTCAATGAGAGAGCGAGTGAGTCAACTGAATCCAATGACGCAAGTAGGGAAGAAAAGAAATGAAGTTTCCTGAAATATGAAAGAAGTAACGATTGCTATGTGGACCGAATATTCTACTTTCACACTGGATTAGGCCACGAGCTCGCCACACGCCCGTACCCCACTTTCCATCTCCACCCTCCACCTGTCTCTCCATCCAACGGCCCAAAATAAAAACCCCTCCACACAAAATTACCATCCTACCCCTCCCTCGTGCTACTTATACCACCCTTGCCCTTCATCTTCCTCACAGAGCCGCCTCTGGAAATACTTTCCTCTTCAGATTTCTCACTTTTCTTCATTTTCCTTTGAAAATGGCTCTTTCTACTAAAATTTCCCTTGTGTTTCCTTCATCTGTGAAGAAATCTTCTTTGAATTCTTCTAATTCTTGTTGTAATTTGAGTTTTGCTTCTTTTACTAAGAGAAGTGTTAGGGTTTGTGCTAGCGTTGAAAATCCTACGGCGCTTACTGGCGTCATATTTGAGCCGTTTGAGGAGGTTAAGAAAGAAATCCTAGCTGTTCCTATGTCTCCTCAGGTCTCCATGGCTCGTCAGAAATATACTGATGAGTGTGAAGCTGCTATTAATGAACAGATCAAGTCCGTCCGTACACTTTTTATTATGCTTTTTAAATTTTTGTTAATTAGATCTCCGTGTTTATGTTTTTTTTTTTTTTTTGAATTTGATTATTGAATTTTTTTTTTTGCAGTGTGGAGTACAATGTTTCGTATGTGTATCACTCTTTGTTTGCGTACTTTGACAGGGACAATATTGCGCTTAAAGGCTTTGCTAAGTAATGAACTGGAATCTTATGAGCTTTGTTTTTTGTTGATTTTTATTTTTTTTTATTTATTTATATATTTTTTGAAAGTAGGTTTGCTTATGTTTGTTTTGCTGTGAATAGGTTTTTTAAGGAAGCTAGTGAAGAAGAAAGAGAGCATGCTGAAAAGTTGATGAAATATCAGGTCTATAGAAGTTTTTCTTTTTTCCCTGATGTTTTACTTGCCTTTTAGTTTGAGATCTATTATGTTATATTTATGTGAAGTTCTTTAAATATAAGATCTAATTAACTTTTTTTGAAGATAGATTAAAGAAGTGAAACGAGCTAGACTTGTCTATTATGTGAGTTATTAGATTATATGTTGACTTCTAAAATAAAATAGTTTAAAGAAAATATTTTGTCATTTATAACATTTTTTTTGTATTACTAAGTTATATGATAACTTATAAGTTAAATAAACTAATTTAGAGAAAAATTGAGACCTGGGTTATGTATTTAGTGAATTGCTAGATTTATATGCTAGTTTACTAGTCAAATAAACTAAACTAAATTAAAACGAATAACAACAAAGTTTTATCCCACTAGGTGTGTGATCCCACTATGTGTGGTTGGCCTCATGGTCATCCAGGGCCACTCGTCTATCATTCACCAACTTTGTAGTAAACTAGTTCGAAAGAAAACAAATTAAAGCAAATCAATTCAAAAGCAACTTTGTCAGAATTTTTTGATTTTCTGAAAATTTCATACTATTATAGTGGTTAGTATGTAATTACTCATATGCAAGTTATTTGTTTAGAATGTTCGTGGTGGAAAAGTGGTGCTTCACCCTATCAAGTCTCCGCCCTCTGAATATGAGCACCCGGAAAAGGGTGATGCTTTGTATGGTGAGTTTGTTTACTGATTATTTATGCCCTGTGTTTGAGCAACGTTCTGTTTTTGACCATTCCTTTTGGTTCCCCTTTTCGATTGATCCAGCTATGGAGTTAGCTCTTGCCTTGGAGAAGTTAACAAATGAGAAACTTCTGCGTGTCCACAGTGTAAGGCCTTCTTAACTTCTTAAAACTGATTGTGTTTGTTGAAGAATCTTTATTTTTTTGTTTGTCAATTTAACTAGTTAATTTGCTGTATATTTTGATAACTACATAGAATAAAAGAACTATTGTGTGATACATGAAGTCGTATTGTTTGTTATGGAACATAAATATACACTTTTTCATGGGTTTTCACCAAATACTATACGAATGGGTTTTTTTTTTACTAAATGAGAAGTTAGGATATTGATGCCTTTGTTAGTAATATCACCCGAATAAGGGGTATAAAGTTAATGAACACAATAGTTCTGTGTATGACTTGGCCAGTGCCTGAAAATAATCTTCTTCCTTGGCTCTTGATGAATTACAGGTGGCTGATAGCAACAATGATCCTCAAATGGCTGATTTCATTGAGAGCGAATTTCTATCTGAGCAGGTATGAACCGTTCCACTTCATGCCCACTTTAGGCCCTTGTAAAGTTAACGTTGACTGAGACTAGGGACATAAGATGGGCATAATATAAGATCCAATTTTCTTTGATTCCAATCATGGATGGTTATATTCCAATTGCGAGGAGTATGGGCGTAAAATCCCACGTTAAGAAATAAACTTTGGGATTTCTATGGTTACATGATACGTCTTGCAGTATGATTTCTTGTAAAGTTCGTATTATTAAACTTGATTCCTAAATTCTAAAAGTGGCACTCTGAAAAGCGAGATTTTACTTACTAAGCTAACGCAAAGATGACACTTTACGTTAATAAAAAGTTGAAGGGAAAGCGCAGTGAAAAGGAATTATGTGGTAAAAGCTAGAAAGAAGTACTATATTTTAAATATCAATAAAGTGAAATTGACCTATCTAAGCTTATGTAACTAGTGACAGAGTGAATTCCTGTGTACAGGTTGAATCTATTAAGAAGATATCAGAGTATGTGGCGCAGCTGAGAATGGTTGGAAAGGGCCATGGTACGTATACAGCCTATTCAGCTCGCTTTTTTTTCGTTGATTCTCACCCTAATCCCTTCCCAAATGGGACTTGAGTCATGTGCACAAACATTGAGTTGATGAGCTGATGAAAATTAAGCTTATAAAAGAATCTCCCTATTGTCCTAACAAGTATCAAAAAAGCACCTAATGAAGATGGGTTCTGAGAGAATTTCTTTTCTGTGACTTGCAGGTGTTTGGCACTTTGATCAGAGGCTTCTTGAAGAGGGAGATGCATGATTGCCCTGTATTTTGTGTTCACGATGGCTGTTGGCTGTTTCTGGAGATGTGGTTTGTTTAGACTTGTAGAATAGTGTAATTGATGTTCCTTGTTAGATAATGTAGAATGAAGGAACTAAGATTTCCTGGTATCATGTAATGTCATCTCTTAGCACGTCTGGGATTTTCATGTTAGAAATAAAAGCCATTTATGTTTGGTTATAAAGCTTACCCTTTCAACTTTATTCATTCAACTTGCCTCAGAAATTTTACAACTTCAATCTCTGTACTAAAAAAGAATGGAGGAGGTGCTTATGTATGATGATTCAGAATAGGCTACCTTGTATGATGATTCAGAATAGGCTACCTTGTGAATGAATACTATGTTACAAGAACATAAAAAAAGAGATTGCCAATTGGGATATTTAACGGAAATTTCTTTGAAATCAACCATGTCCAGTTTTTAATCCAAACCGAACTTGTGCAAATACGAAGATTACAGTGAAAGTGATAATTTTTTCGAGAATTTGGAACAGAATCCAGGAAAACAGTTGCAGAAGAACGTAAATCATGTTTGGTAGTGAGAAAGGAGAGAAAGTAGCATGTAAATAATTGAAAAGTTAAGGGGTAATATGGTCATTTACATATATCATGGGGCCCACAAGTTTTCTCTCTCCATCTCACACTTTTGCTGGGACCCACAAACTTTACTTTCTAATCATTACCTCTACTTTCCATCTCTTACGCTTTCAAATTCTAATTCTTTACTTTCTTTCTTTCTACCAAACACAAATGTTGATGGGATTTTTACCTTCCAAGGAAAACAAGTCTGATATTTTTCTTTCTTTTCCTTAGTTTATACGCCCTGTGGCAATAATGCTAAAGATGAGAGTTTAGTTTCACTTACAATGATTGGTTTAATCCTGTATGAGATATAAATATGTAAAAGTAGTTCTGTATCATCGTGATTGAAAGATTTTTCTTTATAAGTGGAGGTAATTTAACATGATGTAGTAGACAGGAAAATTCACAATGTATCAAGACAATACAGAAATCATGTGATACATTACCAATTTTCATTTGTTCTTCCTTCCCTTCCACTCTATCTTCCTTCCTAATATCCTACCAATCAACCTCAGCCACATTATACAGAGAACCAGCATTTATTCTGTCTACTATATTGTAACAAGCACAGGTCTTTGTGATTATCACACTCCTCCATAAACTAGTTGTTGGAGTTGGGGAATCCAAACCCTTAATATGCCTCCTTTTATGACTTGCGTGCTATACAATTCAAGCTGGCCTAAAACATAGGAACCAATGTGAAGAAGACCTATCATTCCTGTTCTTGATGTGAGCATATTGAGAAGAAGATTGAATCATTCTCCACATCACTCTTATATCTTCATATTCACCACAAGATTCCATGTCTTTATAAAGATCAAGAAGCTCATTCCTGTACTCTATAGTCAACAGCATAACAAACAGACCAGCTTATAATATGAATAAACACACATCAAGCACAAATACCAAGCAAAAAAGTACTCCTAAAATGTGGTCTTATTTCAAAAGCTAAACACTTTAAAATATTGAAGCAGTCAGTTACTTACTCTTGGTTTTGAACCTGAAGTGTGCAGTGACTTTGAGAAGTAAACTCTTTGTTGAGCAGAGAGACCAGTGCTTGAAGTACTTCCATCCCTTTAACTTGGCCATCTTCAGCCTCACATAGCTCTTCCCTAACAGCTCATTTATATCCATCTTGCTGTCCCAACTATATTATTATAAATGGCCCTCCAAGCAAAAACAAGACATATTGTGCCATAGCAGAAAGCAACAAAGATGAAGACACAGACTCTGGGTGTGATTTTTATCCATTTATATAATGACAGGAAAATTGGCTCCTAACCAAAAGATTCTGCAGAAAAATATTGATATAAGTATATCTTAAATTCTAAGTTCCTAAAGCAAATACCCAGTTGACCCTTGTACGTTGAAACATAGAAAACAAATGTTGGGTGTGAACACTTGATATCTTATCTTATGACTACTTAACCTTAACTACTTAAATGTGGAACATTTGTATAAGATTCTGATAAGCACTTCCATGGTCAAACCAACTCAATAGGTAGTGATAAGATTTTAACAAGTTCAAGACATAATTAATTACAGATTTAAAATGAACTTCAAAAAAAAAAGTGAGTAGAAGAATTCATTTTGGATTTTGCTTTTCCCACTTATGCTCTCACCAAATATTCTCAACTTAATTATACTAGTTCAATAAGTGGAGATGGGGCCCTAGTCAAGCGGTTGGTTGGTTTTTCTTTTAGTGCCTTTGTGTTTGTATCTATTACTTTCTTCAGTATTCAGCAATGTAATAATAAAGGTTCTTTTATGGCATCCTAGGAACCATATGATATTATTCACAAACATAATATTAAAGCCAAAGGTGCTTATTTGGTGCTACTTGATAGGATGAACAAGGAAGTGATTAAAATAATCATTATAGAAAATTGCATTTGGCTTCTATTGCAATGTCATCATTGTCTGTAATAGGGCATGATAATAATTTGGGGTCAATGCAATTTTAAAAATTAAGGATTGAAGCATGTGCTGGGGAACTATTTCTGGGATATTCTCAACTGCCTTGACATTTCACCTACTATACTATTGGCTCTACATATTGCTTAGCAAGTTAGTTTAGCACTTCCATTGATCCAAAATACTGCTGAAAATTCAGTTGTCTCTTGTTAAGTATGCTATCGTATATATCTTTCAAACTTCAAGAGTTATTGATGTAATATTTAAAATAAATGTTCATTAACCTATAATATGGTCTCATTTTAAAATAACCAAAGGATTTTGAGTTTTTGACTCGCAAAAGCCAAGAGTTTGAGTGGCTGTTCTTATTTTATAGGCTAATACACAATGAAATTCACTCACATTTAAGTAAACTATCATGTCCTTTTATACTCCCTTTGGCTCTCAAACGTTTTTTCCTCCTTAATAAATATTTTAAATTTTTGTTGGTAGCTCTGTTTGACATTTGTCCAAATGCAAACACTAGTTAAAAGAATACTAATACAATTAAAAAAACACACAATTGAAAGAAACTATAGTCACCGCAGAATTAGTTATCCCAACACAAAATGCATAGAAATAACCATGAACATAAAGTAACTTGGGATTTACTGCTCAACAAATAACTACTCCAAGTTAAGTCCACTTACTAGAATAAACTCTACCAATGGGTAGTTTTTTTTTTTAACTGAATACCAATGGATAGTTGGATGAACTGATAAGTGAGTTACAACCCCCATCCCGGGAAGCGCCCTCATTGAGAGAGTGAACAACCTTCGAGTCCGGATTAAACCGGACGGTGATTAACAAAAAAAAAATCTGTGTATCCCACGTTTTCCCAAGACCCACTTACAAGACCCTATAACGAGAGCAAATATGCATTTTGATTTGAAAGGCGCATGTTACTCTAAAATCAGTAAAGCCAAAATGATACAAAACCTAGGTTTCTTTCCATCACAAAAAACCATCCATACAGCCAAAACCTTAAAACGCAATATAAAACATAGCTTAAATAAAGAACATGTCACTCAGAAGATCACATAAACGCTAATTCAAAATCGTTTTGTTGCCTTATAAAATAAACTATTAAAAACAGCACCAAAGCTGTCCTTAATGACAATCTAACAGCTAAATTGTCCAACAAGATGGTGCAGTCAAATTTATGCAGCAGCCTCATTTTGAGCAGCCTGCCTCTTCCTAGCCTCCTCAATGATGGATAACTTGATACCGCGGCCTTTGGGAAGAGAAACCCATGGCTTTGAACCTTTGCCAATTGTGAACACGTTTCCCAAACGGGTAGCAAACTCGTGGCCAGTTGCGTCCTGGACATGGATGGTCTCGAAAGTACCCTTATGCTTCTCCCTATTCTTGATAACTCCAACACGGCCTCTGTTCCTTCCTCCCGTAACCATGACCACATTACCAACATCAAACTTGATGAAGTCAGTAATCTTGTTGGTTTCCAAGTCCAGCTTGATGGTGTCATTTGCTTTGATCAATGGATCAGGATAGCGGATGGTTCGGCCATCATAGGTGTTGAGATAGGGAATGCCCTTCTGGCCAAATTGCACAGATCTAACCTTGCAAAGCTTGAACTGCATTAAGCAAAATCTCATCATCGTTATGCTTACATAGGAAAAATAGTCTACATAATTTAAGCAGAAAGATGAGTAGTAAAGAAGAAACAAAATTAATTCTAATACCAAAGTAAAGAAATACTACAATAGATTTAAGGGTAAAAGCAATCACTTCCTGCTAGCAGTACCTATTTATTAATGAATGTTGGCAAAGAAATATCCAAAACAAATGCATAAGCAACACAGGGAATAATCACCTTCTCTGACAGAGTCCAAAGCCTTAAGCATCTTTAATTTAATGTGGATATAGTGAACATGAAATGTTCATGAAACCAAACAATGATACAATATCATATTCTATAATTGACTATACAGGGAATAATAAAATTTCAACACAAACCTTTGCTTCTTCATCTCTAAGAGACTGGAGACGGAAACGACCCTTGGTGTCGTATAGAAGGCGGAAGTTTTCATTGGTCTTGGGAATAGAGACAACATCTAGTAACAATGAAAAAAACAAGAGTCAATACTAAAAATAAAACATTTGCAAAGCCATTGATCCATTACAGTTAGGGCAACACACAAAACAATTATATAAACATGTAACAATAGTTCAAAAAAGGAGACAAATGTAATTTGATCAATGAAGAAATGTGAAAACTACAATCAAATTCCTAAAAAAAGAAACATAGCAACCGGAAAGAATTATAAAATTGACAATATTATCCAACACACAGCAGAAACAATTTCATCATCAAAATATAGAATGCCGAGCGACAATCAAGTTTGAAGGCACATACCCATGAAGCCAGTAGGATATGTCTTATCAGTCCTAACCTTGCCGTCAACCAACACATGGCGCTGCATCAAGATGGAAATAACTTCTCTATAAGTGAGAGCATACTTCAACCTGTTCCTCAGGATGAGAATAAGTGGCAAGCACTCCCTTGACTTGTGGGGTCCAGAAGATGGCTTTGGGGCCTGCACAACCAAGATGACAATTAAATAAATTTCACAACATATCACAGATTAAAAATAAGCCAAATAGGATTGCTTAAACAATGAACTAGCAATCAAATACATACAAAAGCACCGCCTAGTTTGTCAAGCATCCAGTGCTTTGGGGCATTGAGCCTCTTCAAGTGTTTCTTCAAACCTCTCGCCTGAAATAGACAATAAAATATACAAATTAGAACATAGAGGAACATGTTACCTGCACTCATGCAACTATATAGACTCAATCAATCAATAACAAATAGAACAACAAACAAATAAAAGTATATCAGAATTCATAATGCATCAAATTAAATTAAAAAAAAGTACATCAAAGGAATAACAATGAGAAACATTACCAACATGAAAAGCATGCAACTTTTCAAATAGAACTCAAACCCACAATATCAAAATCATTTTTTGGAAGAAAAATACAAAAATATCTGGTGAACTTGGACCATGATGGTCTGTTTACACTGAACATTAGCACAAACATTTACTACAGGAAAAAAATTAATCAGTCTGAAAAAAACACAAGCAATTAAATCATAATAATATAAAAAGAGAAAGCCTTTCAACGAGATAACACCAATAATAATCACTATACTAAAACCACAGATATTTTATCATCATAGTGTAATCCATCCACAGAAAAATTCACTCAAATAAACACCAACATACACTAAAAAATACGATCTCAAACCGGACTTTAAGAAAAGACACAAACTTGGGCACATAATCAATGCAAGCATTAAAAAGAAACAATAACAATGCAATAACAAAGACTGAAGAAGCTAAAACGAGTGAAGAGTACAATTCACATGATTACAGAAACAAAAAAAAAAGAAACAGAATACAAATATGAAAGTAGAAAACAAAGGAGGTGCTAAAGAAAGAGATTACAAACTAACCATGTTGTTGTTGTTGTGGATTGGTGCTCTGAGAAATTCAGAGGTTTTGAGATGCGGCTAGCGAGATGGGCAGTGTTCAACCTAGGAGAAAGGCGACAATGTTTAAACCTAAATTTAATCGAACCCGAAAGCCTTCAGTTTTTGGGCCCAAGCTTGGGCTTGATTTGGTCCAGTAACTTTCAATTAGAAACCCTACTCACAAAACAAAAGATAAGGAGTATACATTTATTTTTTTTTTTAACTGAAGAGTATATATTTATATTGCCGACCTGAAAGAAAAAAAAAATTGTTCCCATTAAAAACATTAAATAAATTTGTAAAAAAATTATTTATTCATTATAATTTTCATATTATACTAATTTTAGTCTTAAATATATAAATTCCTATGATTTAAAATTAGATCACTAATATGTATCGAAAAAAAATTAGATCACTAATGTATAATATATGTTATAAGTGATTAATATGTTTGTTTATAAGTAAAATAAATTATTTTTAAAAGTAATAGAGAGGGAGTTTTAATTACTCATAACCCATACTGGGAATGGTCCAGGTCTGACCTGGCTTGTGGCCTATTACAGATAATTTTTTAAGTCTGAGCCTGCCTTGTGGCCTGGACTGGCCGGGCTATTAACCTGTTAAGAGACCTGATTAATCAAACATACTCAATAGAAGGTTTAAAAATATGAATGGTGGGTAACATCATTTGAATGAATGCTTAGAGAATGTGCGACAATAAACACACTAGAATAGAAGATGATATAATTGTAATTTTATATTAAGAATTAATAAAAATAACATCAATTAATATAATAACATAATTTTTTATTTAAATAAATATTATTTAACTTCTTAATAGGCCAGCCTGATAGGCTAATAGGCTTTTTTCTCAAGCCTGAGACTGGCCTGTTAAGCAAAACAGTTCAAAAGAAAAAGTCTGGGTATGGGTCTGGCCTGGATATAAGGAGGCCGGTCCAAGGCCTTAACGGTCCAAGTCATAGGCCCCTGATAGCCGGCCTGGGCTATTCCCACCCCTACCCATACATGTCTGGTCAACCTAATGGTCTGCTTGGATTGAGGGAAAATGGGTGAGGAAAGAAAATAGGAGGAGAGAAAATGGAGAGGAAAGAAAATGGGAGATAAAATGTTATCCTTCATTATGCTTAGATGGATGAGGGAAAATAGAAAGGAAGGAAAATGAGTGGGTGAGGTGGGACATGGTTATTGGACAATGTTGTGCAGTTTTTCTCTCTCTTATAATCCCCCCATTTTGGGAGGAAAAACTTGGGAGGAAAATGGGCATATGACCCACCCACTTTTCCTCTTCCCTTTCCTTTCCTCTCCCATTTTCTCCTCATTCAAACAAGGGAAAATACTTCCCCCGCCCCATTTTCCTCTACCATTTTCTTTTCTCTCTCATTTTCCCTGCTTCCAAGCACACCCTTAATTTAGACAACTTTTCTATGTAGCCAAATCGGAGGAGTCCTCAACTTGGTACTATCACACTATCAAAAACTTGCTGGTGCAAATAATACTCCTCAAAGATAAAGTGCAAATAACTGTTTTGTTTTATGCGAAAAAATTATTAAAAGTAGTTGAAAACAACTAATATTTGTCAAATATATGTTATTTTATTTTCCAAGTCTACCCCTGTTGATTAAAGAGAGAGTATGGAGAAAATAAAATGGGAGTGTCTAATAAAGAAGATAGATAATAAATAATTAATTGCAATTATGTATAATCCACATATGGCAAAAATGAATGAAAAATATACCTAATATTTAAAAATACACTTATTCACAAAATTACACCTCATATATATATATATATATATATATATATATATATATATATATATATATAGGGACGAGGAGTAACACATAAATACCTGACATATTTTGTTACGCCATAAGGTTCACAAATGTATTGTCCTTTTCTTCGATCTTTTTAGGAGAAAATTTCCCCCCTTGGCTCTGTTGCTTGCTATGAAAGCTTAAAATCGGGGAGGTATTATTGTGTCCAATACCTCTGCGATCCTCGTATCTGATTTGGAACTTCAATTTTCATACAAAGTACAATACAAAATTTGTTTTTTTACCATATCTATGTGATTTATGTCTTTTGTCTTTGTGCTTGAGCAAAAGTAGACTTTCAATGTTTTAGGCAGTGGGTTGATGGGTGTGATTGAGCAAGATAGTACTCCCTCCAGTCCTACTTATAAGATCTTTGACTTTTTTAAAAAAAATTGTAAGATATAAAATTGATTGAAATTGCCTATACTATATATATTTTTTCTTAAAAAAATAAGTTATTGTTGTTTGCTCCCTTTTTATTAAATTATGGTTCTAATTACATCTCCAAAAATACTTTGTGGTGTCCATTGCACTTTTACCCATATGACATAATCATTAAAAAATGTTACTAGTATTGTATAATATAAGATTGTATAGAAATTAGTTTTAAAAAAATATTAAAATAAAATCTCCGAGTTGCAACTCTAACAGGCTTGTCTATTTTTCTTTTCATGTTCTTTTTTGTGTTTCACTTTCAGTATCAATGAACAAAAACCATTCAATTAATTATAAGAGTATTACAAAAAAAAAATAGCATAATTAAACATTGATTCTGAGGAGCTTCCTGACACTTACGATCAAAGCTTTGATGCAGAAGGTTATTTCATTTGCTTACTTCTTCACAGCCTCAGTCTTTTTTCATTGTCAAAAAATTTATTGCTTTCTATGAAGCTCCACCATTAATTTATTTTTATTTCCCTTTGTTAGTTTCGTTTTTCATAGAGGAAGTTAATGAAATTCAACCTTCAAATGATGGAAGCAGTACTTCTACAAATGATACTTACGTTCATATATCAGATATAAAGGTAACATGTTGTTTTCTACTATAAATTTTAGTCTATTAAACGTCTCTATCCACTAATTTGATTACAGTTAATTAAAGCTAATTCATTTATTTTTTAGACGAACGTGATCCAACATATGAATGCCAAAGAATGAAGACACAATGTAACTCAACTCTAATTAAAAAATTAGTTCATTTATTCATGAACGAATGCCATTTCCTTAATCCTTGTTTTTGGGTGGTTTTGTGCTCTTATTTCAGGTCCCTATTTTCACTGATGTAGAAAAGAAATAAAGATAGTTTTGGTTTCCTTCATCATGACATAAATCAGCTTATTAAGCACTCCAATCAAGTCATTTTGCCAAGGGGTGGCAGGGAATATGCCACTAAAAGGGTTTGTTGATCATGTTTTTCGTAAATAATTTCAAGGTTAAAACCACTTAATCAATTTTGTCGAAATAATGAAACATTTTTAGAAAATGTCAAACCATTAATCGTTGGCTAGTCATATGCATCGCAATATGAGGTTAATTTTACTTCAGGCTTAGGCTCATTCAACCTTCATGATCATGGTCGAAGATACATATATAGACAATTTGATAAATCTAATCTAGACAATCTAAGATATAGCCTTAACTCATCTCTCATATCAACGAGAAAAAAGTTTTAGATTGAAGAATAATTACATAAAGGAACAAGTCCATGTCAAATGGGATACAAATTAAAGTTGCACGCTAAAATAAAAAAAATAACATAATTACAAAAATGATAGGAAAATAATAAATGGAAGCGGTGGGCTGCCTGTGTAGTTAAATAATAAAAAAGCATCCAGCTACTTTACTAATCACGAACAAGAGAGTTTATTAGAATGGCGGCCTCATCAGCTGTGGGAACTGCATCATCTGTTATGAACACATATTCAAGTTCTTATCATACGCCATTCATGCACATTCGTCTAATTCATTTCTCTATATATATTAGTAGTATAAATAAGAATTGAAGCTATTTTTTTAGAAAAAAATATTGAATAAACTAACCTGGGATTGAAGAAGGCAAGTGGGAGACAATGTTTTCAATGACACCGCCATTACTTTCCTCATCTATTTTCATTCGCTTCTTCTTCTTCTCATCTTCATCTTTGTCATCAACTTCCATTTTCTTATCATCATCATTTTCATTTTGATGAAACAAATTGGAAATGATATTATTAAAGATCCCTCCTCTTCCTTCTTCTCCTTCTTCATCTTCCTTCTTAGGAATCTCATTTTTGGTGTCATCCTCTGCCTCAGCTTCCTCTATTTTTATACCCAGAGGTGAGGCCATGGTTGAAATCAAGTTCCTAATAAGACCATCACTGTCTTTATTTTCTTCTATTTCTTCCCTCTCCTTTTGGGGTTTATTTTCTTTGTCTTCGTCATCTGACGTGGAATTCATTGGAGAAATCATAGCTTCACTTTCTTGTACAGCGTCTTCCATATTGATGGAGCTTTTTAAATATTTTTTTGTCAACCCAATGCAAGAAATGAAAACCAACAAGCTAAGAGTGGTGGTTTGAGATATATAGGATGGATAGGCTTGACTGCTTGAGTGAAGAAGGATACAAATGTGTTTCAATCCACTTATATAATGAAATCTTGGTTTACATAAATTATGAAACATAAAATGATTTAATGTATAAGATTCTGTTCTGCGAGGCTACGTGGGGGATGAGTACAAGTCCCAACATAGGTCGGTCCCTCGGATTTCGTAGCCACCCTTCTCTCTTTTCCTTTTCCTTATTAATAACCCCTTCTTTACTATTTATTCCTCAATAATATTTTTTATTGACCCCTCAACATTTTTTTTATCATCCCTCATCGACTGCATTTTGATTTTCTTTTGTGGCTTAAAAAGAGTCACATTTGGAATCAAACTTGTTTAGAATATTTGTTTGACAATCCATCACAATAGTTATTGTACAAATTTACCATACCTTAAACTCTAGGAATTAAGAGAATGCAAGTTAGTTTTTTCTTTGTTTGATCTGTCAAGTTAGCTTCGGTTTTTGCATTTTTTTTCTTGGAGATATGTCCATATGTTTGTAGTTGAGTTCAACCATTGAATTAAGATAGGGAGGCAATTTTGTTCCCGTTTTCTCTTCATATAGGAGGACAATAGTTGAAAACCAAATGAAATGATGAATATTATATTCTATTTTTTCCCTTTTACTTTTAGTCCACATTTAAGCATGGAAAAAACACATTTTTCTCCTTATCTTCCCTCCTAGTTCTCTTTCCTCTCATATTTTCTCTCCATCTAAGCAAAGCCTAAAATCATATATTTTTTTCCTGCCCAATATTCATTGTCTCCTCATTGTTGTATTTCATGGGTAGCATGAATTTATATTTGAATTGAAAAATGATAGCCATACAGATTAGGCAAGGTGGCCCTTGGCTTTCATATATGGAAATAGAGTAATGAATAGCATCCATAATTTATATTAAAATACAAAGTTTAAAGGGAAAATGACATATAAAGCTTGCCCAATTGGGACTTGGACAATTGAGGTGGGTAAATTGTGGAAAGCCCAAGTTGGGTCATTTGAACTTAAAACAAATTACCACATTTGGGGAAAAGACTAAAATGCCTTTTACTAATCTAATATATTACAACACAATCAAACATGAATCCCACACTAAACAAAAAGAAAAATCACATGATGAAGTATGTGGTCTATAATAATTCATGATCAAAAGAAAAGCTAATGGTGTCTTTTAGGGTATGAAATAAACAAATTATGTATGTGTATTGTATAATCCTAAAACCTTGTCTGGAATTTATTGGGGGAAGAAGAAGTTCAGGTAGACATAGATGTAATGAAGATGATGAAGTAGATGCTCATTCACTGTTGCATTGATTAGGTTTTGGAAATAAAAATGCATATTTCTATGGTTAAAATGCATGCGACAGTAGTTAATATGCATGTTACTGTGGTTATTCGGCATGTTACAGGGAAGCAAAAACTACTCTCTTCAAGTTTATTTGGTCATGGTGTCTTTTAGGGTATGAAATAGAAAAATTATGTATGTGTATTGTATAACCCTAAAACCTTGTCTGAAATTTATTGGTGAAAAAAGAAGTTCAGGTGGACTTAGATGTAATGAAGATGATGAAGTAGATATTCATTCACTGTTGCATTGATTAAGTTTTGGAAATAAAACTGCATGTTTCTATGGTTAAAATGCATGAGACAGTGGTTAATACGCATGTTACTCTGGTTATTCGGCATGTTACAGGGAAGCAAAAATGGGGGTGAAGATGACGAACTCGCTCTGACGAAATCGCTTGTGCAGAGGGCCTTGTTGAAGCCGACGATGGGTGAAGATGACGGCAGAGAGATGAGGGAGACAGGGAGGCCGATGATGGGTGGGGGTGGGCTAGGTAGAGTTTGAGGAGAAGATGGTGGCTAGGGTTTGAGGAGAAGATGATGGCTGCAGAGAGAAGAAGGATGAAGAGTTTTTAATTTTAAGGGCACTTTAGTCTTTTCCCCAAATGTGGTAATTTGTTTTAAGTTCAAATGACCCAACTTGGACTTTCTACAATTTACCCACCTCAATTGTCCAAGTCCCAATTGGGCAGGCTTTATATGTCATTTTCCCAAGTTTAAATCCTCCATGGACAAAAAGAAAATTAAAAAGAATTATTGTTATATTGAACTACACTTATATCAGTCATCCATCACATCAACGAAACAAACTCCTTAAGTAATACTCAAGTTGGGTATAAATGAGGAACCCACTCAAAGGTAAATTATGAACACAACACTATACAATACTCCTATTGTCTTAAATATAATACCTCTTTAAATTTTATTTTTTAGAAGTGAAGGAAGTAAATTTGACTATTGAGTTTTAACATATATCACATGTAATTAAATCATAGATTAGTTTTGAAGAGAGATAATTATACATTTTAAAATGAATACTTTTATAGCGCCTTAATTTGTCCAAAAAAACCAAAAGGGTCTTATATTTATCTACATACATACATTATAATGATAAAATGTTCAAGGCTTCACTGATTGTAATGTTTCAACTTTCATGTGTATTTTTAGTTGGTTGTTCCAATTCTTCCAAGAAAAAAGTCGTCTGTTATATACTTCAATCCATATTTTAGTACAGAAATAAAACACAAAAACATAGGCTTATGATAAGGATGCTGTTTATATTGATATGATTTTTTAGTTGTGTGATTGCTAATTAAACAAGGTGGCATGCTGGAGGGACCAATGGGCCTCTATAAGCCTTGCAAACATAAGTCACGAAATTCTCATAGTCCTGCATCCTCATTCACCAAAAACCCAAAACAAAATTCAGTTAAAAAACGCAAAACAAAAAAGATATATGATGAGAATTTTGACTGGAATCTAGGAACTTCATATCTAATTAAATGTGAACAAGTTTGTAAGAATCGAACCTTTTCAAGAGGTTTATCGTTAACCATCACCCATGGTAGAAATTTAAAGGGTGGAGAGAATCTAGAAACTTTACTTACATAATCTCTTCCAAGCTGCACGCACGCAAAAATATAAAGCAAGTCAAATGCATACCTAAATTAGAAGTAGAGATAAATTAGTTTTGGGGAAATCTCTTTGACTATTTTTGTGGAAGTTAAAGAAGTAAATTAGAGCACTAAATTATAATATATACAACATGTAATTAGATTGTAGTTTAGTTTATAAATAGAAATAAATTAGTTTTGAGGAAATAATAATTATAGATATTTCAAAGTGATAAATTTTCCATTATTATTTTCTTAAAAAAGTCAAAGTGATTTTATAATTAAAACAAGAGGAAGTACTTCTTACAAACCAATACTAAGTATAGGTTTTAGATAGGGAACTTAGTTTTAAAGGAGCTTGTTTGTATAGTCATCTTTGGCCACTTGACATAAACATTTCTCAATAAAAATCAGAACTTCAGCTCATCATCTTGCTGTGAGATTTTCAATGCTTTACCTATAGAACCAGTTAACCCTTTGAACTTTGGTAGATCTCACTACACTGTAATTTTTTTTTACAAAATAATCTATTCATTGTTGGTAGTTCTAACGCATATACTTACAAAAGATATTTTAGGAAAACCAACACAAAATTTATCACATATAATCAAATTAATTAGAGAGAGAGAGAGAGAGAGAGAGAGAGAGAGAGAGAGAGAGAGAGAGAGAGAGAGAGAGAGAGAGGACCAGAGTTCCATTGCCAGCCTGAAAGCAGTCAAGAAAAGGCTTGTTAGGCAAACCCAATTGGTTGAAACAGCTCTGCCACTTCTTGTGAGTGCCTTCCAGTGCCAAAAACTCAAAGCAGGATATTAAAGCATACTGTTTGTTCTGCAATTTCATTATCATATTTTATATTTTCCATTAACTAGATGCCATAATTGAGCATGCATCTAAAGTAAAGATAATAAAAGAGATTGTGTTCCCTCTCTAACACACTTACCACATCATGTGTAACATTCAAGACACAGGCTTCCAGAGAATTAAGCTGACATTCTTCTGGTCCATTCTGCAAATAAATTAATCATCATGGAGGCCAAAATCAGTAATAATTACCACAGCCTCACTCAGTACAAGTTAGTAAAAATGTCGCACCCTACTTTGGACCCAAGATTAACCATGGTTAGTGGTGTGAGAATCTCTTATTAAGAGTAATGTGTGAGTGCTTTCTGCAGCCTTTCATAAGCAAGCAATCCAAGATAAAATTATTATTCTCAATTGCTTAGTTTGTAGTATACCATAACTCACGATTATAAAATAACTTTGATTCATTTCAATCATTATTTCAAACAAGTCATAAGTATGACAGAAGTTAGATCCTAGAGATAGAAGTTTATATATTCAAAATTTCTCTCGAGAATTTTCTTTTATCACATTCACACAAGGCCTCTCAATCATACTATGGGAAACTCCCTTATTATCATACTCTACATAGTTAGGCTCTTTAGAGAAGCATTATCGTCTAAAATAGATCATACTTACTATTCACCTAACATGTTTCTGATGCAATATTTTTGACAATCAAGACCTCATAAGTCCTTCAAAACAAGTTGCTACTTTGAGGGTACAGGATAGTGTCTTGCCTTGCTAAACAAACCATCTTCCTTTCTTTCTAGGCTCAAAATCATTCTATTTATTTTTAGGGAATATATTTTAGAGTATGGATATGCTTAGAAATATTTAGCAAGGATGAAATATTGATTAACCACTATATTCTTATATTAATAATTAATGAATGGAAATTAATAATTTATTTTCGGAATAATTCATTAAAATTTTAATACGAAATTATTTTTTAGATTTAATGTTCTTGTGGTGCTTAAATAATTAGGTTGCTGGCACCGGCGACCATATAAAATATTAATAAACGTATATATAATTATGCAATATGATAGCATTAGTACCTATATTGTATATATTGGATGTTTACATTCAGTAATATAAAAAATAAACTATTTATATATGACAATGAATACACACACACACAGCATTCATCAATGTAAAATGACATTTGTAACTGAATAGAAAAATTGACAAGCAAGATTAATGGTACGAATCACAATCAAGGAAAAATGAAACTTCAGAATTTAAAAATAGTTATGAAATTGATAGCTTTGTAGTTAAAAAATTTCCCAAAGATAATCGAAATGAACCAATGCTGCTTAAAGTTTGTGTTTATATATTTTCTTAAGTTTATAACTCCATCTTTTCAATATTATAAACTTGCTTGTATCCAAAAACAGTGATAAATACCCAAAAAAGCAGTAAAATATACAAAATACTCTCATATTATTATGAACTAATTTTAAGGAGCATGAAAGTTCATTTTAGAAACAAATTACAGAAGATTCAATATAATATCAATGGAAAGCTATAAGCTTTTCCCTCTTCCCCACCGGTCATGGGCTTCTCTACTATAGAGCTTCTCCATTTTTTCTCAACTTAATATTTTCACCATTGAAACCATTGAATTTAATTTCAATGGTCAAGATATTTATTACAACTGAAAAAATAGTATAGAATCAACAGTAAAAAGATAATAATATTTACCACTTACAATAGACCTTGACCATAGAAAAAAATTCAATGAGAGCGACACTAAGTGGAGAGGAGAGGCCCCTAACCACTTAATCCTTCAAAAGCAAACATTCTTAATATGTATTAAGAAGCAATTGTTTAATTTGTAGTGATATACAGAGAGTGAGAAATTGGTTCAAAACAGAGCGAGATTCATAACAGAGATCATGTGTGTGTGTGTGTGTAGAGAAAGAGAGAGAGAGATAGATAAGAACCTGACATAAGATGGTATTGTTGGTGTTGCTGATGGAAGCATTGGCCCAAGGAATAAGTTGGAGATTTAAAATGTTGATGAGATCTTTGTTGAAAATCTCCACAAGGTTCTTGATTATGAAAGTTGCACAAGGCTTACTTAAGCTTTCAAAATACACTGATAGATTCACTCTCTCATTAAGAGAAGAAAACTCTGTAATCTCTACTACTCCTTTATCATATGAAGAAGAACCTGCAGATGCAAACACTAAGAATAAGATGAAGAGAGGCAAAATTTCCATCATGATGATGAAGGCTGGTTTAGGAGAAACCATTTTTCAGTTTCCAGAAGACTTTTCAGTTTTCTGCCTGAAGAGATTGATACTATATATTTACAATAAATCCATAGTAGGGGAAATAAATCTCTATAAGGTGCAAGCTAGTTAGGAATGTAATAACTGTATCCAAAAAAACTTAAGGAATGTAATGATAAAAAATTGTGAGTATAATGTAAAACTATTTGATGTTGGAAATAAAAGTATATATATTCTGGTAACTTATTATTGTGAGACTTTTATATGATTATAGATATAGATTTTTTAGACTTTATAGTAATTTATTCTTATAGAATATGAATTTCTCTAAGAGAAATTTTTTGCATCAGTTTGGGACGTGGCACCTCATGTGTTATTTTCATATGTATATTATACAGCTTGAGTTACATGTGACAAATAACTATGGACGAACGAACAATACCTTGACTTTTTAGAAAAAAACAAGGGGGATTTGCAGTTTAGTCCCTGGTAAGGGAAATTAATACTGGAAGGTCTCAATACATTCCAAAATAATTATAAAGTCCCAGGAGCCCTTTCCTGCAATTGTTTGTTTATCTTCAATGACCATTTTGTCCTCATAAGATGAAAGCATAGTCCCCCTGTAGGGACCAGTGAGATGGCAACCATCTTTAATGAGGTCAAAATGGTCATTGAAGATAAGCAAACAATTGCAGGAAAGGGCTCTTGGGACTTTATAATTATTTTGGAATGTATTGAGACCTTCCAGTATTAATTTCCCTTACCAGGGACTAAACTGCAAATACCCCAAAAAACAACAAAATTATACTACATTTCATTCATAATATAAGAGCCCAAAATTTGAATGATTTTAATTTAAAATATAAGAACTCAACTTACATTCTTTCTTTATTTAATGCACTTTTTTTAACTTACCATTAACTCTCTTTCATATTTATTAATGTTTCAACATTTCTCTCGCTTACTAGTATTATAATCAATATAAATAATATTGAACAAAAAATTAACTTCAAAGATCAGCTAACTTTTACATGTTCTTTCAATAAGCATATTTTAGTGGCTGAACTCTTATATTTTTCCGGAAGGAAGGAGTAGTTAATAGTCATTTCACCTACTTTTAGTTTTAGCTAATTAGTTAATAAGTAAGCCAATAATTATTTGGAATCTATCCATAACATTCAGATGGTCATTGACTTTATAGGACCTACAAGTTGATGTGTACGTCAGAAAGCTTCCGTTATTGTTTTGGTTTTTAGTAAACATCAACATCAACATTCTCCATCATTTGCCATTTTCCTAGTATTATCAATTTCCATATTTATTATACCTAATTAACTTCTTTTCCATCCTGTATATTTTTTTAAACGTCTGGTAATTCGTCTCCAATTGTCAATCAACTATCCAGACTCGAGGAGTAGGAGTATTGTCCACATAAACAACATTGTTTCAAGAGAAAGAGAAAACAAAGAGAAGAAAAACGAAAAACAACTAGCTTAAAAGCATGTTTCAAGAGTAAACTTTTCATTTATTTTTAGGGTAATGGACCAAATCTGGCCCCCAAGTAACCATCAAAGAGCGCTGAGCACCCTGAACTAACAATAGGCTCGTATCTGTACTTCAAGTAACCAAGGTGTTTAAAAACTACCTCAGTTGAATGGTCAACAAGGTTTGACCGTTACTATGCCTATGTGGCCGCCACGTGAGACCTGTTTTGCCACTTGACGCCTTGTCATCGCCACATACACTTATCCTACGTGGCGATGACAAGGCGCCAAGTGGCAAAACAAGTCTCACGTGACGGCCACATAGGCATAGTAACGGTCAAACGTTGTTGACCGTCCAACCAGGGTAGTTTTTAAACACCTTGATTACTTGGAGTACAGATCAGACCTGTTGTTAATTCAGGGTGCTCAGCGCTCCTTGGTGGTTACTTGGGGGCCAGATTTGGTCCATTACCCTTATTTATTTTTATGAATAACTTTTCAATTTTTAGGTACTCTCCAGAGAAAACAAAAGAAAAAAAATATATTTGGGTAAAATTGATAACTCTAAGGGCTAAGGGTGACATTTTCTCTCTCATTATTGATTTTTCAAGGACTACATATATTTGGGCATTAATCAAAATTCACATATATTTTTAAGTTTACTGTTACATTGCGTTTTTTCCTTTTTTACTTTAAAAAATATTTTGAATTTGATAACAATATTTATAGCATATTTAAAAAAAAATTATCTCATTTTCTGAACTTTTTTGGTACTTATGTTAAGATACGTTTAATTCAAATATAAACAAAATATTGAAAAAAGAAAGGATAATCATGAGGATCCTTAATGCCAAGATATTAGTGTTTGTCTTTTTTTTTTCATTACAATATTAGTGTTTGTCTAATCTAATTAGATGTTTAATAACATTAAATTTCATGAAAAAGATTTTCCACCAACTCAATTCAAGGCTTCTATATTAGCACAAGCCTCTTTTTTTTTTGTTGGCCGAAGCACAAGCCTCTCAAGCTTTAATCTATATATTAGCAACAAATTTACTAATTAAATAGGAAAAACGACATTAATGACTAATTATGCATTCCTAATAAACCAAAACATTACTAGAATTACTTATAATTATTTCATGATGCTGATACATATTAAAGTTTCATGAAATTTCACACAATAATTATTGGTTTCGCACAATAATTGTTATTGTTGTTGTTGTAATTATTGGTTTCGTACAATTTCTGTTCAAATATTCAATAAATTGTTGCGTCTCTCATTCAAATATCTCTTCCACATTTATCAAAATATTATAAAAATACAGAAAATAGAATGTGCCTCATAATAACAATATAATTAATACCAAGTAACTAACTTTCAAACTTCAAAGGTTTCAAATATGAAAACGGCATCTCCCTTTCTAGGTGGTTAAACTAACTCATGTAATCTGCAAATTTGAAAGACCAATCAATCGTCCCCAACACTCATTTAGATTTCTAAGAACCTATAAACTTCCAAATCTCATTACATAACTCAACGGCAGACTTCTTTGAGGGGTCAAATTCAAACTTCTCTACAGAGTTTTTATCTTTTTCCACAATATCTGCATGCAAGATTAAGGAAATTCATAATTCTTATATTTTTTACGGAGATAAATTCATCCACAAGTAAAAACCTGAAAAGTAAAGGAAGAAACGTGGATGAAAATGAAAGTAATAGAACTAACAGAAGGATACAGCCTGAAATTTTGGACTGGTCATCCAAATTTGGAATTATATTTGTGACAGAGGCATACATTGAAAGCATCATCCTGCAACAGAACAGAAAAACAAATTAAATTCTAGTGTACAGAATCCATCAAAAACTACCCGTGCTGATATGCATGCAGATATTTATGCCCAAACAAAAGATTACTTCACAGCAGTTGAGCCAGGACAGGATCCATTTTTTCAGCTATTTCGCAAAATAACATAGCTCACACACAAACAATGGCTTGATACCCCAAAAAGCTAATAAAAGGTGATCAGATTGAGTTTAAGTTGGTAATATGATCTAACTACAGGCTCAAAAGTTTCTGAATTTACTCTAATAAAGCTTTACTTCTGTCAACTTTGTAAAGAAAGAGCAGTCCTACTAAATGAGGATGACTCTAATCTGCCATAACGCTCCACTATCTTCAAAACTGGGCATCTTCTGATTCTCTGGAATTAAGAAAATTATGACCATCGGTAATCCTACGTCCGTCTCAATATTTAACTTTACTACTAACCTTCAAACATGGCTAAATTTTGGAATAAGCGAAGTATTCAAGTAGCATTTTTCTAAATAACTTTTTTAAAACAACACCCTATAATAATGTAGTGATGCATTCTAGTACTAATATTGAGAGAGCCATTTGTAATAATCCCTCTGACTTTATATAAATCAATTAACTTAACAAAGGTATGGGAGCTACATGTTTGGAATATGCAAAACTTAAAAAAAAAATTGTCACCACCTTATCCCAAAAATTAACTGACTTCACTATTCTAACTCAGGATGCATATTTGCAAGATTCACTCTCAGATGGGTTGAGGTTTTGTAATGCACTTACTGTTTCCTTAGCTCATCTTGCTCAAGTTTCTGTAAACTTTTCTTTCGCTCTAGGATTGAACTCCTTTGCTGTTCAAGATCATTAAATTCAATGCTGCAAGCTGTGGTGACACAAAAGAACAGGTTAGAAATACCATGCCAGGAAATTGATAGTAAAAAGAGATTATACCATTGAAAAGTTGAAAATAAACTAGAGACTTATCTAAGCTCCTCCCCAAGCAAGCGTTCTTTTTCAAGTTGTTCCTCCAATTCTCTCTGTAGAAGGTCCAGTTCTGCATCCTCAACAACCCCAGATCTAGCTTGCTCTGTTTTCTGTCTGCATTCATCTATTTTTTTCTGGTAATCTGATCCATGCATGAAAAGTACTAGTAAGATAAAACTTGCAAGACATTTAATCAAGAAGATATATGGTATATAACATAGAAAGTCAACCGGTGAAGTTCAAATCCTTCCAAACAAGTAGAATTTGAAAAGCAGCAGTTTTAGATGATCTGCAGAACGCCATGCCCAATTCCATTAGAATCCCATCACCCACCCCAAAAAAAAAAAGCATGTGTTCTTTTTCAAGTATTTCTCATGATATGAATGCATCCCTACAGTCAGTAGGATACAAGTAAAGGAAACTCAAGATCCATCTTACCACTTTCAAGCAATGGTCTGCTTGTCATTTCTATGAAAACTGCACTTTATTTTTTCTGAATTCATTCTAGATACAGAGGATTTAGAAATTTAGAAAACGAAGAATATAAAATCAGATCACATCAAGCAGCAACTAAGAATGTCTATTTGGACCCTCTAAAATACTTTACGGCGTGAAGTCCAGAGGGATAGCAAAAAAGTAGTGTTCCACATTTGTTCTGTTCATATGCGAAAAGGTGAAACACATGCTCTTCTTATTTTGTTCTACTTCACCAACAGCACATACGTTAGAGAAAAATGGTTAAAAGTTACTCAATATTTTGGCAATCATCCTCTTGACACACCAGAATTACTAATGAGATCAAAACTTGATTAATCAAAAGAGACACGAAAAAGCCCACAAAAAGCCCATGAACAGAAATCACTATGACAACTGCTCCCTTAAACTTAAGGAATCTCTTACATTTCTTAAATTCCTCCTGATTAACATTCTTTTAAGCATCTCAAAACCTTCACCGCAGCTTTAAGATTATGTTGACAAAGAGTTTGAGATTATGTTGGAGAACAAAACCTTCACCGCAGCTTTAAGCATCTCAAAATGAAAAGAACTATAGGCCAGGTGTCATGCTTATATATAAATAACTAGATACCAACAACTAACTCCGAGCCCCAAATTCACTAATGCCTCAACATTCCCCTCTGATAATAAATTTTAACAACCTTACATCACTAACACATTAACCACAAGAATAGAACCTCAACCGGATGTGAAACTAATCATTGAAAAAGACATTCTTCTAAAGCATAAAGTTCACAAGTGAAATCAGTGAAAAAATGGGTTGAAGCATACATCCACCTAATTCAAACCAAAACAAGAAAGCCTCAAAATTTGCAATGCACATACTATTACTACTCCCTTCAACATGATCGTCAAAATACATACATGCCAATAACAATATACTCCCTCCATTCCTAAATGTAAGACCACTTTCAAATTTCAATTTGTTCTTAATATAAAACCACTTTCTATTTTTTCCCAACTTTTTCCCAAATTCATCCTAATAATGCTTATCAATAATGAACCAACAAGAGAGGGAGAATGGGAATAAAGGTATTTGGTTAAGGTGAATTGGTAATATCATGTGATAATAATTAACTTAACTAACATCCTTAATCTAATCAAATTAGGAAAAGTGATCTTATACTTAGGAACAGAGAGATAGGAGAAACTGATTTTCAGTAATACCAACCACAACTACTCCAAATGTGTTTGGATAACATACTTTTCCGATTAGTTATGGTTTTGACAGTATCTCAAGCTCACTAATTACTTAACCATAAACATGTTTTAGTCACTGGTCATATAAGAGATATACCATATTATAACACCAAACCCCAACATATTATTACAGCAAGGGATGAACAAAAGTCTATAACTTTGATTCAAAAATCTTGATTTATCCCCATGAGGAAGAATAAAAACCTAAAAAAATCAATTAGTACAGTTTTCGTTCTCCATCTTATGAATTTTAGTAAAATCATAAAATATAGAACCAAAACTCCAATCGGTTAATTCAGCTTAAAGAGACGGAATTAAAAATGAAAGAAAGAGAAAGTAATAAATAACCTTGAAGCAAAGAGCGAAGTTCGTTGAAATCAGCATTACAAAAGGAAGAAAGAGAATTGGACTGTTCTACACACTGAGTCAAGATATCGATGTCGCTTTTGTCCTTCAACACCTGAACGAGGTCATCGCTGTAAGAAATTAACTTGTCTAAGTCAATTTTCCTCGAAGAAGAATCGTCCATTTTCGAAGAATATTGTTAGTTAGGGTTTTGCTTTTCAAAACCCTAGCTTTTTAAAAACAGAACCGTTCTCCGTCCAAAAGGAAAAAACTTTTGGAATTGCGAATGAGAGAAAGGGAAATCGAAGAAGTGAATCGTCTTCTTCTTCTTCTTTTTTGAATAAAGTCTTCTTCTTCTTCTTCTTCAAGTATGAAGGAGATGAAGAAATTATTGGCGGGAATTTGAAGAGCGATTTTTTTTTTGAGTTTCAGGAGATTGGGTTGGGCCGTGTTGGGCCGTCGAGTTGTGGTTCGCTCCTTAATAACCCACTTTTGCTCCTCTTTCTGTAACTAGTATGCGAGCGCGCGTAATTAATGAATATGATACATGCATGAATGATAATATATGAATGATAATATATGAACATATTAGGACAATTTTGAAAGCTTTTTTTTTCATAAATAATTTTGAAAGGTTTTTAAAAAACTGAAAGTTATGAGAGAGGGAAATGTGGATTAGATGGTTGAAAAGATTTAGCCGAGAGGGAAATATGGGATATGAAGTTGTAAAAAATGGGAGAGAAAAAAGGGACACTTAATAGAGTACAGATGACAGAAAGTGGGGTAGGTATGATTGGATAGATGACATTGACATGTAGGGAGGCTCGTAGAAGTCCTCCTATTATAAAAAAAAAAAGAAAACTTAGATTCAGTTCATTGGTTCCAGTTTATCCAATTCGTTAACTTCCATTACTCAATGTTAGTCCCAAAAATATTTGAAAAGTAATTAAAAAAGAAGAGAAGATAGGATCATTGGCTCCTCGCATCTTTCACTTTCGGCTGTTACTTCCTCCTCCAACTTCTCTCTTCTTCGTCGCCCCCAAGAACAGAATCCTCAATATCTAAACCCCACTTCCACTCTTGAAAAATCTCATTCTCCCTCTTTGATCAACACATCCCTCAAACAATGTTACCATCCTCCCTTTCTTCCACCCCCTGCCAATGATGGAACTCTCCGATGTCTGCGCCTACCACAAAAAACCTCTGCCTCCCTTCAGCGGCCCGTCGTCGTCTGCAATGGCTGCAAAAGAGGCTTCCACTTGGGCTGCGCTAAGGGTGGTGTTGTAGGTACTATTCCAATGAAGGAGGAGCCACTACAAAAAAAACGGGTTATTCCAGCGCAACCTTACCGGCGTTTTGGTCCAAAACGCCTATATGAGACGCATACCGGCGTTTTTACCCAAAGCGCCTATATGAAAACGCCAATAAATTTGGCGCGCGCTTCCCGCCTTTTTTCCCGCGTTTCCATATCGGCGTTTTGGGTATAACAAACGCCGATATGGTTTTTAAATTTAAAAAAGAGGGGCTGACAGTTTTTTTTTTATTCAGAAAACCGCATATAGGCGTTTCTTTAAAACGCCTATCTGCGATTAAATATTATTTTAATCACACATAGGCGTTTTGAGAAACGCCTATGTGCATAACGTGCATTTAATATGCACTTTATGCGCATATCGGCGTTTTGAAAAACGCCTATCTGCGCATTAAGTGCATATTAAATGCACTAAATGCATATAGGCGTTTCTCAAAACGCCTATATGCGATTAAAATAATATTTAATCGCATACAGGCGTTTTGAGGAAACACCTATATGTTAAAATAATGCATATAGGCGTTTCCGCCAAACGCCTATATGCATTATTTTAATGTAAATAATGCATATAGGCGTTTGGCAAAACCCCTATATGCATTATTTAATATTAAAATGCATATGGGCGTTTTCCAAACGCCGGTACGCACCTCCGTTCCCTATAAATAGCACCTCCCTCCTTCCGCAAAGTTGCTCATTTTCTCGTTTTCTTCTATTTTTCTTCTCTTCGTCTCTCATTCAATATTGCTGTTGCTTTGTTTTTTTGGCTAGTTTTGTTGATGTTTTTTATTTCGTGTTTTTTGGTGATATTTGATTTTATAATGTTGATATGATCTTATTGCTTTTCTTTTACATATTGCTTGTTGTTTTGATTTTATATATTTGAGTATCATGTTTTATGAATTACTCTTGTTATTGATTATGTTTATATATATTATTCTTTATGTGTATGTAACTTTGGGATTAACATATTATTCCTTATGTTTTTGAACATTTTTCTTCCTGGTTCTAAACAATCAGGAAGAAAAATGTTTTTTATTTTTTTTTGGAAAACACATACCGGCGTTTTGCAAAACGCCGGTATGAAATATTATTATTTAATACCGCACATAGGCGTTTTATAAAACGCCTATGTGCATAAATAAAAAATATTATTTCTGTATACCGGCGTTTTGCCCCTCGTCTAGGCGTTTTTCAAAACGCCTAAATGCCGCATTCCCAAGGCAAATATTTAGGCGTTTTGCCAAAACGCCGTAGTGCTATTCCGCCGGAAAATTCCGCCGATTCGAGGCCATATAAAACGCCGATATGGGCCCCATTTTTTGTAGTGAGCTGGCGCGACGACGGAGGTGGAGGTGGCGGCGGCTACCTCATGTTCTTCAGCCTATGACATCGGCCCAGGCGTTGGCACCCTTGGAACGAGATCTAAGAGTGAGGAAGGGAGAGGGATGAGAATGTTATCTTTTTCTCTTTCAATTAGTTATTCACACTTTTTTTACACTAACAGTAACAAACGAGGTTAAATGCTTATGTGGAAAAATAATGCATGTGGCAGAATATTATTGGTGAACTAAATAAAATGGACCTAATGCATTGAACCTAAGTCTAGTCCTAAAAAAACGAAAACCTAAGTTTTCTGCATCAAACTTAGATTTTCAATCAAAAAAACTATCCTGAAAAAGTTGTGAGAGTTCTGCACTGATTTTAAAACCTGAGTTTGAACTCAAACCTAGGTTTGAAACTTGGGTTATCAAAGTTATTCAAACATAAAGTAAGGACATTTTATTGTTTTTTTTATCAAAAGGACATTTTATTGTTACATGAGACTATTTAGAGACAAAGTAAGGGTAGTTAGGACATTTTATTGTTTTTAAATTCAATCATGATCTATCCAATTGCAAAAGCTTCCCTTTCATCGCTTCTGTTAAACTTAGAAGTACTTAAAAAAATGTATATATATCAAGATAGAACGAGCGTTATCGTCGTTTCAAAATGAATACAAGTAATTTTTTTCAATCGAGCTAATTTCATTTGCCATTTTTTTATCAGAAAGAGTCTCCAATAATAATGTCATGTGTTGTAGTTAAAAAGTTGAAAACTTATCATATTTGAAATTGATCTTGAATCTCATACCACTTCGTAAGTTTCAAACATTTCTCTAATAACTTCATAGACATATCCGTATATCATTGTCTTTTTTTTTTTTGATAAAACGTATATCATTGTCTTAAACATAAAAAGAAAACTGCAATTCAGGGAACTTTATTTGGGGTGTGAAGATAATGTTTTGAGCAACTCCTCACACTATGTATTTCCAATGTAAAAAATTACTAATGATGCCATATTTCAAATTTGTAGCATTCTTCTTATAAAAATCACAATTTCAAACCAACTTTGCAAATAGTTGGAGTCAAAAAGAGCAAGCAACACATGCCCCAACAAAAACACAAATGTTCACACCTCATGAACCTTGAAGGCTTAGCTTCAAGGTTGGAAATACTATGATATTTTCACATTTTGTGGCAGTAATTCTTCGAGAGAAACACATTTAGAAAGAAACAGGGCTAAAGTTTGAGGAAATTCAAAGTCAGCCTCGGATAAATGCAAGGTCTTCGGTGAAGGATTTCAAGGAAAGAAGAAAGAAATGGAAGAGAGAAAGCAAAAGAAGTTATTGGGAGTTGATAAACGCGTATATTAGTAGAGAATTGAAGAGGCTTCAGGTTTTGAGATGTGAAAAGAAAAAAGGGCATATTGGGTTCTGTCAAAACACGCATACCATGTTTTAGGACAAAATTTTAAATCAGAATGTTTTAAGGTAAAGTAATACGTCTCCTATCCTGAATACAAGATTTTGCTAACTAAATTGAGTAATTTAAGGACACTGGATATGATAATTAGAATTATACATTTTTTAAAAATATCCCATTCACATTTTCTTCTCATGATCTCATCCATATTTTAATTGATTACTATACTATTTGAGCACACCAAAAATGGGTAATACAGAATACAATCTTGCTTTTAGAATAATGATCAATCAATTAAGATAGGTTTGTTAGACTGAAGTCACTAAACTTCTTTAATGGTTTCTCGGAAACTAAGATATATAGATCGGTGTAAAATGGGTGGAAATAAAGTGAAAATTAAAACTAATGTGTGTGTGTGTGTGTGTGTGGAAGGCATGACATATAAATGAAATTAAAAGTAAGAAAAGTGAACAAATATTCGTCACGCGGTAAATCCAAACAAACACACCCGCACAAACCATAATAAATGTCATCAACAAATCCTCCACGTGCGTAGTATTAGTATATATGCATGTTATTCATGAAAAAAAATAATTCATCGAAAAAAAGTATATATGCATATTAAGCAGTTCGAATTAAATACTACCTCTGGTCTTAAATATAAGACCTAATTGACTTTTTTGAAGAGGTTAAGGTTGCGAAATAGGCTATTAAATTATGACATATTTGATATATTTTTAGATTATACATTAGTTTATAGGTAAAATAAACTAGTTTAAGGGAAAAAATTAGGTAAATCAATTTATAATTAACTTATTTTGCTTTTTTATAGGATTTTCTAAAAAAGTCAACTAGGTCTTATATTTAGGACCGGAGGGAGTATAATCTTTCAGATGAAAAGGTATTTGGTCCATATTTTTTGTTCGAGCTCTTTATGTTATTCGATCTCAAAAACACTTTTTCGAAAAATAATTTAATTTAATTACGTAGGAAGGTATGAAATAATTATACTCGTGTGTGAAGTTCATTACAAATAAACTAATAATTAAAAGAATATGTATGAGCCTATGTGGAGAGAATACGTGAGTACAATGATGGGATCTACGTCTCTGCTTTACGTCAAATGCAAAAGCATGTCCATACAGATGGTTCCTTCGAAGTTAAGTGTCGTGCTATTTTTACTCATAACGATATACTATATGCTTAAGTTCAATAACAAATGAATTTACTCCTATTTTATTTCTAAACAATATTTTAAAAGGCTGGCTTATCATT
Organism: Mimosa pudica; assembly: GCA_029929735.1. NCBI lineage: Eukaryota > Viridiplantae > Streptophyta > Magnoliopsida > Fabales > Fabaceae > Mimosa > Mimosa pudica. Next base: position 2,568,536 of record JAKELP010000045.1, read on the forward strand.
TAATTAAGCGTAGTCATTCCATTAAAATTAAAGGATCCGAACATTTATTATTGCATTTTTATTCAATTTTTATTTGTGATTAATTATATTTCTATCCATAATTGTTTTCCAACTGAAAAAGGCAAAAGGCAATAGGCTCAACTAAAATAGGCGTACTCCTACTTTACAGTTCAATCTACTTTTAGCTATAAGAAAGTAGAGATATTTTAAGTTAATAGGGTTTTAAACACCCCCCCCCCCAAAAAAAAACCAACAAAAAAAGGACAATAAGAAGTCAAATAAAATCATTCTGAGGACCTTCACTTTCCAATTGTTGTTTTATCAATAAGCAAAGTTAAAGTCTATGCTCACACGTTTTAATAAGGGCGAAGACCCAAAAATGATACATAACTATTGAGCAAGGAATAAAAAGGATACATAACTATTCCAAGGTACAAAAATGATACTCAACTTTTACCATGTGATCAAAAATGATATTTTCACTAATATGACAATAATATTAGACATTAAATGTCCAAAATGCCTTTATATTTAAATAAACTTTTACCGGACGGCAATTAATTTATAAGGGCATTTTAAATTTTTCATGTCTAATATTATTGTCATATTAATGAAAATATCATTTTTGATCACATGATAAAAGTTGGGTATCATTTTTGTACCTTGGAATAGTTATGTACTATTTTTGTTCTTTGGCCAATAGTTATGTATCATTTTTGGGCTTTCGCCCTTTTAATAATAACAACTTTTAACGATCAAATGTAAAGTCATCATCTTCCTCATTTACAATTAGTATTAAATGGTTTATTATGACTATATCGGGCAGCAGGGAGAACACGCGTCACATGTGGTTATTAAAGAAAAAAAAAAGCATTCATCATACCGTTAGAGGTTTCTGCCTATAAAATCACTTACCACCACACTTCCTTCTCACACAAGTATACAACTACATACATTCCAAGTTTCAAGGTTGAACAATGGCTTCCCAATCCCTCATCTTCTTCTTCCTTTTCCTTTCACTCTCTCCTCTTCTCATTTCCATCACCGCTGAACAAGAATTTGGTCGCCCAATCGGCCGTAAAGCCCTTGGTCTAAAGAAACAAAAGTTGACCCACCTCCAATTCTATTGGCAAGACATCCTTAGTGGACAAAATGCCACGTCAATCCGCATCATTTCACCACCGATAAACTCAACCAACGCCTTTGGAATGGTGAATATGATGGATAATGCGCTAACATTGGGTCCAAAATTGAGCTCCAAATTGGTGGGAAGAGCTCAAGGGTTTTATGCTTCAGCGTCACAAGGTGAATTAGGGTTTTTGATGGTCATGAACTTTGTCTTTGTGGAAGGGAAGTATAATGGGAGCACAATCACTGTGTTAGGCCGGAATCCGGCATTCAATAAGGTGAGGGAGATGCCCATAGTCGGAGGAAGTGGACTATTTCGATTTGCTAGAGGCTATGTGGAGGCAAGAACTCACTCGGCCTCTTTCGTTACTGGGGATGCCTCTGTGCAGTATAGTGTTTATGTCATGCATTATTGATATACTCCTCATCCTATTTATATGGCAGAGAGAATGTCTTTTTTAATCCTATATACAAGTCCATTCATTATATATAAATGTACAAGGTCAACCTTCATATATTATATGTTGATTTTAATATGAAGTTAATTATGTTTAAGGTTTTCTTTGGTCTGTGTGAAAGAAATGCCCTATAAATAGCACTATTGGGGAGTATTTAATTTGACATGTTGGGCTTTCAATTTTCATTGATTATTGTTGGTATTTTGATCGACTCATATTGTAGGGATCATTATTGTGTGCCCTTCTAGTTTGAAGAATTTGATCATTTTTATAATTTATACCAGTCTCTCTGAACTGTCTAATTTGATCTTCTTAAAAGTGAAAATATTTAAATAAAAAATAATGCATGTGTTATTTTTATTTTAAATGTAAGTAGTTTAGAAATGCGTAGTTCAAATTAGATGTAAATAGTTTAGAGATGTTTATTGGGTAAAGGTCAATTTGGCCACCAAACAATTTCAAATGTATCAATTTGGCCTATAAACAATTTTCGGTCTCAATCTGGCCTATAAACAATATATAAGGCTCATTTTGGCCACTACTCTACTGTAAAATACTAAAATACCCTTGAGACCTATTTAATATAATTTTTAAAGATGTGGGTCCCACCTTTTAAAAATAAAAATAATCACCCCTACCCCACCCCTCTCTCCTCCCTCCTTCACCCACCTTCACTCACCACACTCCTCTCTCTCTCCCAACTTCACCCATAATCTGACCCACCAGCCTCATTCCCCTCCGCCGCCTCCATCGCCGTCGGCAACACTCCGGCGTGTTGGAAATTAAAGAACAAAAGAATGACGAGAGAAAAGGAGAGGGGGGAAGCCACGTAAATAATACTGGCCACACTTTATTAATAATAATAGTCTATTTATAGGCGTTTACAACGGAACTAGTCAAATAACAACTTCCTAAAAACATGATGAGAAAATCGCAACAGACAGATTTTCCTAATTATTTAATAAAAATAAATATGCTAAACAATAAAACAATTGACTAAGTCAGTGTTGAATTATTCTTCCAACACTCCCCCATAATTCAAAACTGACTTTCAAAACAAGACTTCATCATTCTTCCTGCAATCAGCATATGTGAAATCTCTTCATTCAAAAATCAGCATCTGTGAACTCGCCTTTTGCGTTCTTCATTTTCTTCTGAAAAATCAACACTTGTGTTGTAACACCCCAAATTTTAAAATAGAATAAATAAGACAATATTTAGAATCTTGATGTATTGTTTAGTATTTTAAAAGTTTTAGAACTAAATTTGGGAATTAAAACATATCTAGATAAATTATATTAGGACTCAAAATATCTCAAACCTTATCTTTCTTTCTCACTATCTTTATCCTTTATAAATTAATATCACCCACTAATTTTAATCATCTCTATCTACTTCCTTCTAAAATATCCACTCATCCTTATCTCTCCTAAAATACTCCCACCACACTCCATTTAATAAATATCACTCCTCACCTACCAACTTCATCACTCTCATTTCTCTGCCTCGTCACTACACTCCCCCCCTTCCTCACAATCTACTTCAACTCACCTTCTCACCTTCACTCTCCCATTCCTCATCGGTCATCACCATCATCATCGACCATCATTTTTGTAACATCCTAAAAATTAATACAGGATTAAAGAGTGTTTTGGAAATGATAAATGGAGAAATTAGGAATTTTGGGAATTTTTAGGAATTTTTGGTGATTTTTGGGAATATTTTGGAAATTTTGAGTAATTAATGTGCATATAATTACTAAAGAAATGAAAAGTTTGAAATATGAGGGAGTGGTAGAGCTAAAAATATTTTGAAGTTTAAGAAGATTGGAGGCTGGTTTAAGTGGTTTTAAATCAAAATGAGTACACTATAGCAAGTTTAGGCTTTAAATAACCAAAATCATCCTTATTTCCCTTAAAACAAACACACCCTTCCCCTCCATTTCCTTACAAAACCGTCGGTCCCCCCCCCCTTCATTCTCATATCTTCTTCCGTCACTTCCCTCCTCCTCCCTCTCCATTTGCTCCGGCCGCCGTTAACGGCGACGATAGAGGAGGAAGCCGTCGTGGCTTCCTTCGTCCCCTCCCTCTCACCCGAAAACCCTCCTTGCTCCCTCCGCCTTCTTCTTTGTTCCTCTTCTTCCGGGCGGCGAACGGCGGTCACAGGCGACGGCGGTGTTGACGCCGTCGGCCTCACTTCCCTCTCAAGCTTCTCCTTTTTACCTTTCTTCCTAAGCTTAGGCCGATCTGTTTCTCTTCTCTCTCAATCATTTTCCGGCGTTCTCCGGCGGTTTGGACGGCGGACGACGGCAGTGGATGGTGAGGCTTTCATTCTTGTTGTTCTTTAAGATATTTTCTTCTTCCAACTTAGTTTTGCTCATTTTCTTTTTCCTCTTGATGCTTGATTCGGCCAGCCCCTCTAGAGGCCATTTTCCGGCGAGGTTCACGGTGGGTTTTCCGGCAGGTTTCCACCTCCTTGTCATTTTGGAACTCTGTAAGCATTTTTGCACACTCTTCTTACCTTAGCTTCTGCGATCTGAGCCTTTTGAGAGTTAGGGTTTTGATTGGGTTATGATTTTGGGCAATTGTAACTAAATGAATGAATGTTTAAAATTAGATGTGTGGTTCCCCTTAAGAAATTCGAGTTATATAAACTATTGTTGGTTAAGTTTATTCGATTTTCTCTGTTGGTCATTGTTCTTGGAGTTAGTCCTTTGATTTCTTACTTAAACCATTGAAAAAAAAATGTTATGGGAATCATAATAAAAGGGTTTCTTATAATGGTATGTATGGAATTTTTGAAGTGTCAATGTTGTCCAAGAGTTTAATCCCTTCTTTTCTCTGTTTTCTTGGGATTAATGGTTTTGGATGTAAATAGTTGGTGATTATGGCTCAATAAGCGAAAGACTTAAAGACGTGTCTATGCTTGTTAGTTGAATCATGTTAAGTATGGTAATTATTTAAGTTTTAGATGTGATTGTCTTGTCTTCTTCAATTTGTTTCTGATGTATGTGTAAAGTGATTGAGTAAATTGTGATATATTATATATATATTTGACTATTATTAAGATGTGATTATATATGTAAGTTAAATTGTGAGCGCAGCCAAATGTTGGCGTTGTGAGTTTATGAATTTAGTGCAACCTTGATGTCATGATCAACAATTTTCTGCTACTGTGGTGAGTTTTAGACATTTTCAAAGCATGTGGAACTTGTGTTATTTTTGAAATAAAGCTGATTGGTGAGTATTGAATTGAAATTGTTTATGGACATGCAAGTGTATTGTTTACTTTGATGAAATGATGGTTGGTGTAAAGCATTGAATGAGTTAATATGATTGATTTCCTTTTGACTGCAAAGTCATGGTTTACTATAAGGATTGATTATCTGAGAAATTGAATTGTTATAATGATTTAACTTTTGCTTTTGGCTGTTCCATTGTTTTGTGGTTGTTGCATATATCACGATACGAAATTAATGAGAAATAATGTATTTATATGGTATGAATTAGTTGTTGAAGTTATTGTAGTGTCTTGATTTCATTCTATTTAGAGATTTATTTATCTTCTTAACTAATTAGTTTGAAGTGTGAATTGTGTTATGATTGGCAAGGGAAAGAAAGTAGTTTGATTTATGTGTTGAGAAGCATGGTTGAGGCAATTAGATTCCATTTGGATGGAGATGGAAATATGTTATGATAAATATCAGATTTTCACAGTTTTTAGGGGCTTTTGGGAGCTTTGGTCTTCCCTCTTATTCTTTGTGATTGTTGGACTGTTTGTTGTAATGAATGTGAACTAGAACTTACCTATGTTGTGCATGTTTGGTTTTGGAATTTGAATTATGTACATTTAAACTTCAAAGTTAGGTAATTGTTATGAATATTGTTCGCTTTAAATAGGAAATATGAGAAATCTAGTTCTCCACTCATTAATTTAATCAATTTCATTTGAAGATTAGTAGGTTACTTGCTAATTGTGAGTTGAAAATCATGGTAAAGGTTTATGTAACAGTATGTGGATATAAACTTGATTATGAGTAATTGTATATGTAGATTTAAGTTGCTATGTGTTTCTAGTATCATTGAAACTTGGTTTTACACCGTGTCATATATGTTTGATCATGATGTTGTACGACTTACTTGATTATGTGATTGGTTCCTTTTCTGGTTTAAAGAAAAGGGAAGGATTAAGATTAAGGAATTGCATACTGATTCGGTGTTGTTCCAATATGAACTTGGTATTCTAATACTGTTGTTTCATATAGTGGCATTGTTATGCTTTCTCCTTTCACTACTTCTGTTCAGCTTGGTACCGAAGAGATTATAAACATGATTTAAGCAATATGATGAATTAATCAGATGGGATTGGGTAGTAATGCGGGTACGAGAGAGACGTTAAATATTATGAATGAGACATGTTATTGATATATCATTTTGTATCATATTATTATAGGATTGACTGTGATGTGGGCCTTTGTGGCATTAAGGAAGAAAGGTTGAGAAATCGCGTAGAATTGCTAAAGGGCGACAGGTAATCACACTTACCTTACTATAACAGTGAGGGTGACGTTAATTGGGAATTTTGAAAAATCCTTTCTCACCCTCATTATCTATATATTATCTTTGAAAGTTATTTTTCTACAAAATAGGCTATCGGGTGCCTTTCAAACACGATTACTTTCATATAAAGAATTTGACTTACTATATGTAGTATCCTGACTGGTGGTATTGCTGGAATATGTATGTGTGAGTGTATATACATTGAGAGTTGGTACCTTGACAGAGATATTGAGAGATGTGTCATAGATTATAAGAATAGGAATGGGATGTTGAGTTGGAGATTGTGGAGAGAATTATTAGGGAAAGGAATTGAATGATTGTGAATGAGATGGTGATATTGAAAGGAAATGGTGATTGAGATGTTGAATACAGTGAGATATTGAAAAGGATATTGTGGAAGGTTGTTGCATGACACTGCTTGTACCATCGGCCGATGTAACCGTTCGATAGCGCAATCGACGGTTAGTTGTACTAGTCCTAATGAGTAGAGACAGTGACTTACGGTTTCCGAATAGAGACGGGCTCCGTTTATTATTTCCTTTTGATTATAGACAGGGGAAATATGCCTTTCAGAGTAGAGACTGGGGCACAGTGTCAATCATATTTATTTTGGATATTTGGAGATGTTTGGCTTATTGAGGTTATGTATATTTGGAGATGTGTGATATATATATATATATATATATATATATATATATATATATATATATATATATATATATATATATATGTGTGCTGTATACAGGTGAATTATTTTAAAACTGTGGTACCCTTTAGACGCCCTTACTACCGCACATCTCACTGTTATAGTGAGTTAAGCGGTGATTATTGGGACAAACTGTCTCATTCCACGATTACTGACATTTTTGCAGGTATTCATGCACAGGCGCAAGCATCAGGAAAGGGAATTAGGTTTCAAAGGTTATTTAGATTAGTTAGTTGTGTATATTGCCAATTTGTATAGGCCTGCATCTGCTTCCGCATGTTTTCTCATGGAAATGAAAATAGATTCAGTGATGTTTATTATGAAATGTAATATAAGCATAGAGCTTTTCTAACTATGATAGGTTTGTAATAATAGGGAAAGTCTTTTCTATCATAGTTAGATAATTAATAATGATTGACATTAGTTTCTTCTTTTCTAACCATGTCAGGTGGACCTTTTCTAACATGGTTAGCTATTAATTATCCATGATAGTGTTCAGGTGGTATTAGGAAATTCTTTTCTATCATGGATAGTATTTAACCATTAGTAAATTCTTTTTCTAACTATGATAGACATTGTTATTATGGAAATCCTTTTTCTATCATAGTTAGTAAGAGATGATTGAATTAAAAAGGGATAACTTAGGTTAATTAGGAAATTAGTAACACGATGTTACAACTTGGTTATCAGTATTTGGTATACGATAACCTAGGACTGTGCTGCATTGCATGTAGATTGGCAATATACATTCTTAGTATTCCCTTCCTTCTGTGCATGAATATCTGGTCTTTTGAGAGGAATATCACTCATCCCGTGGTGGGGAGAGAGTGATAAGAGAAATTGAATTAGTATTGTGGAGAGATTGAGATGAACATAGATAGAATAACGAAATAACGTTGATATTGATAAGAATTTAGGAAGAATGACGAAATAAGGATGCTTCTCTGGGGTCTCGAGTATAATTATGTGCCGGCCATAATCATAGTCGAGGCATCATGAGATCCCTTATATTGGGTTAAGGGGTTGAAGAAAATTTAAAAATAAGATTTAATAATGAATATGATGTGAAATAAGAATCCTTGACCTTGCTTCTTATTTGTTTAGTTTATCTGTTGAATGGTTTGCTTAATTGATGGATGAAATTGTTATGTTTGCTTGTTTAAACCGAAATCTTTTAAAAAAAAATAATAATAAATATATTTCTTTGGTTGGGAATTGTGTGTGCTATATCCAAGTGTATTTCCATTATTCAAGTTTGGTATAGGCTGAGGGGAACATCAAGCTTACATGTTAACCTGTCAACTTACTGGAAATCATTAAGGATTTTTGAAGTAGGAAATTGTGACAATATTGTAACATCTAGTATGAAATTTAATGACATTCAAAAAGAGGAATTATGGGTTGAAGTAAATTGTTGTATACTCTTTGAATAAGTTATATGATGCAATTGGAATTTGGTTTAATGGTCCTATCCTTGTTCTCATATTGCTTCGTTGGATTCTTTCAATAGGATAATATTGTGATATGAAGGATTACTTCTCAATATGATGAGTTTGAATTTTGTATGATTGTTTACAAAGAATAAGAAGTAACTATTCTTTCATTCTTTCCCTTTTGGTCGATTAAATGGTAGGAAAAGATATAAATTCTTTGGAAAATTGTTTGTTTGGTAACGTCCCGCTCGGTGTGTAATTGGAAATTGTTGTGCTTAGCAATAAATTGTGAAATTTATGTTAGTGTTTGGTTTGGTTTGATGTTTCAACTATTAGAAATGTTTGATGAGGTTTATGCTTTACATGTTTAATTATAGAAAGTATGACTAAAGGGAATGAAGAAAAGGATTTAGGAAATTGTGGTTGTTTTCCTATACTTTGAGATTTGCTAATACATGTGATTTTGCATGAATATATAATTGAAGTTTGATTTATAATGAAACATATACTTGTGTGATGGATTTAAAGGTGGTTGATACTGGCCTATTTAATATCTTTTTGTGTGAACTGCAAATAAGTGATAGTTGGATGTTTTGTTGTGGATTTTGGGTAAGTTAAATGAGAGAGAATTCTAAATAACTTAGGTTGTTAGGGTTTAGGAAATTTTAAATCTATAGTATGTAGCATGGGTTCTGTTTAGAAGGATTTGGAGTTGATTTGTCTAGTTGCAATTCTTGCCTTAAAAGGGAATTAAAATCTGTTTTGTCTCTTGTTTGATTTCTAAATGTGGATGCTTGTAATGGATGAATGAAATGATATTTGAATATAAGTTAAAGATGGTTTGTATTGGATTTTGAATTAGAGAAAGAAGAATATGCTATATGAGGTCATTTAGAGTAGTATGGTTGGTGAAACTCTTGAATCACATTTTGAATTGAAAAGTGTGATGTAATAGGGATTTGATTGAGATAAATGAGATATGAAGATGCAATTCATGTGTGGTTACTTAAGTGTATGGTTTTAAAAAAAAATAATAAATAAATAAATAAATAAATGGAGTATGCAAATAGGTTATAATTTAGACTCTTTTATCTATTTGGCTGCTTAGTTTTTCTTGTTTTATGAGAGGGATAAATGTGTTTTGAAGCATGAATAGAGAATGAGGAAACACAAGATAGCTAGTTAGGAAACATATGACGATTGCCTTAGTATTTGTCTACAATGATGATGTTGTGAAATTTGCATAGGTATTGGCAATGAATGGAGTGAATTGAGATTTAGATAATCAAGAATTAATATGGCAGGATCAAATGAAGTAGTGATGTATTGGGAATTATTGTAACTTTGAAGTTTGGACTGATTTAAGAGCATAATATATTTCTTTTATATTTTTGATTTAGATCTTGTTGGGCACACTTTCCTTGAAACAAAAGCTTATGTTATTGTTTATATGTTTAAAGGATGTCCAGGAACAAGTAGAAATAATGTACGATTATTAAGGCAAGGGGGTTAAATCTTGTGGTTAAGATTGAGTTGATGATTGGTCATTGGCTGGTGATATTGGTTGATTGTGCAATGATGTGAAATGTGGTTGTTAGAGAAATTCTGGAATCGCCAAGATTCTGATGTGGCTTAAATAATAAACGAGATTAGAATAAATTTAGGTTTGAGTAGTAATAAATGTTGAGAGTAGATTTATGCAATTGTATGTGAACTTGGGAAAAATGTTTAAAATTGTGAAGCTTGTTTGTTAGGAATTACGTAAGGTGGATTCAAAATTTGTTTAAGTGTTAAAGAATTAGTTTCAAGGATAGTTGGTTGCTGATATGAAAAGGCTTAAGTATACATTAATTTGGTTGGAAGTGGACGTAAAAAAAAAGGGGTAGTGTTTTTCTGTTATGCAGTGAAATTGATATTGCTATGACTTGTGTATTGTAATTTTTGACATATTATTCCATTAATCTGCTAGTATAACAGAATCAATTGGGATTTTGAAAGGAAATTTTAGCTATAATCCTAGTTATCTTACGTCGTGTTTCTAACCTGGTTCAGAAGGTTATATACATTCAAGTCAATCTGACTTGATTTCACCTCTTTTGAATTCCTGAAAGGAACATGATAATAGTTGCTAGTACACTTAACTTCACCTTTATCATAAGATAACATCTTTCATACCCCACAATTGATTATACTTTCTAGAAAATTGTGGTTAGCAGCCTCATATAGAATGTTCATAGTTCCTCTAAATTCATGATATCATCTCCATTGTGTCATATGAATGACACTCATGGCAAGAAATCCTCAATGTCAACCAGGTGAATCTCCCTAAATTATATCTGAATTTCTTTCTTACCTCTTGAAATAGGATTATCAATCCAAGGAACTATTCTTTTCCCTTGTATTTAGTGATAATTTCTACTAATTTCGAGGACGAAATTAATTAAGAGGGGTAGAATTGTAACATCCTAAAAATTAATACAGGATTAAAGAGTGTTTTGGAAATGATAAATGGAGAAATTAGGAATTTTGGGAATTTTTAGGAATTTTTGGTGATTTTTGGGAATATTTTGGAAATTTTGAGTAATTAATGTGCATATAATTACTAAAGAAATGAAAAGTTTGAAATATGAGGGAGTGGTAGAGCTAAAAATATTTTGAAGTTTAAGAAGATTGGAGGCTGGTTTAAGTGGTTTTAAATCAAAATGAGTACACTATAGCAAGTTTAGGCTTTAAATAACCAAAATCATCCTTATTTCCCTTAAAACAAACACACCCTTCCCCTCCATTTCCTTACAAAACCGTCGGTCCCCCCCCCCCTTCATTCTCATATCTTCTTCCGTCACTTCCCTCCTCCTCCCTCTCCATTTGCTCCGGCCGCCGTTAACGGCGACGATGGAGGAGGAAGCCGTCGTGGCTTCCTTCGTCCCCTCCCTCTCACCCGAAAACCCTCCTTGCTCCCTCCGCCTTCTTCTTTGTTCCTCTTCTTCCGGGCGGCGAACGGCGGTCACAGGCGACGGCGGTGTTGACGCCGTCGGCCTCACTTCCCTCTCAAGCTTCTCCTTTTTACCTTTCTTCCTAAGCTTAGGCCGATCTGTTTCTCTTCTCTCTCAATCATTTTCCGGCATTCTCCGGCGGTTTGGACGGCGGACGACGGCAGTGGATGGTGAGGCTTTCATTCTTGTTGTTCTTTAAGATATTTTCTTCTTCCAACTTAGTTTTGCTCATTTTCTTTTCCTCTTGATGCTTGATTCGGCCAGCCCCTCTAGAGGCCATTTTCCGGCGAGGTTCACGGTGGGTTTTCCGGCAGGTTTCCACCTCCTTGTCATTTTGGAACTCTGTAAGCATTTTTGCACACTCTTCTTACCTTAGCTTCTGCGATCTGAGCCTTTTGAGAGTTAGGGTTTTGATTGGGTTATGATTTTGGGCAATTGTAACTAAATGAATGAATGTTTAAAATTAGATGTGTGGTTCCCCTTAAGAAATTCGAGTTATATAAACTATTGTTGGTTAAGTTTATTCGATTTTCTCTGTTGGTCATTGTTCTTGGAGTTAGTCCTTTGATTTCTTACTTAAACCATTGAAAAAAAAAATGTTATGGGAATCATAATAAAAGGGTTTCTTATAATGGTATGTATGGAATTTTTGAAGTGTCAATGTTGTCCAAGAGTTTAATCCCTTCTTTTCTCTGTTTTCTTGGGATTAATGGTTTTGGATGTAAATAGTTGGTGATTATGGCTCAATAAGCGAAAGACTTAAAGACGTGTCTATGCTTGTTAGTTGAATCATGTTAAGTATGGTAATTATTTAAGTTTTAGATGTGATTGTCTTGTCTTCTTCAATTTGTTTCTGATGTATGTGTAAAGTGATTGAGTAAATTGTGATATATTATATATATATATTTGACTATTATTAAGATGTGATTATATATGTAAGTTAAATTGTGAGCGCAGCCAAATGTTGGCGTTGTGAGTTTATGAATTTAGTGCAACCTTGATGTCATGATCAACAATTTTCTGCTACTGTGGTGAGTTTTAGACATTTTCAAAGCATGTGGAACTTGTGTTATTTTTGAAATAAAGCTGATTGGTGAGTATTGAATTGAAATTGTTTATGGACATGCAAGTGTATTGTTTACTTTGATGAAATGATGGTTGGTGTAAAGCATTGAATGAGTTAATATGATTGATTTCCTTTTGACTGCAAAGTCATGGTTTACTATAAGGATTGATTATCTGAGAAATTGAATTGTTATAATGATTTAACTTTTGCTTTTGGCTGTTCCATTGTTTTGTGGTTGTTGCATATATCACGATACGAAATTAATGAGAAATAATGTATTTATATGGTATGAATTAGTTGTTGAAGTTATTGTAGTGTCTTGATTTCATTCTATTTAGAGATTTATTTATCTTCTTAACTAATTAGTTTGAAGTGTGAATTGTGTTATGATTGGCAAGGGAAAGAAAGTAGTTTGATTTATGTGTTGAGAAGCATGGTTGAGGCAATTAGATTCCATTTGGATGGAGATGGAAATATGTTATGATAAATATCAGATTTTCACAGTTTTTAGGGGCTTTTGGGAGCTTTGGTCTTCCCTCTTATTCTTTGTGATTGTTGGACTGTTTGTTGTAATGAATGTGAACTAGAACTTACCTATGTTGTGCATGTTTGGTTTTGGAATTTGAATTCTGTACATTTAAACTTCAAAGTTAGGTAATTGTTATGAATATTGTTCGCTTTAAATAGGAAATATGAGAAATCTAGTTCTCCACTCATTAATTTAATCAATTTCATTTGAAGATTAGTAGGTTACTTGCTAATTGTGAGTTGAAAATCATGGTAAAGGTTTATGTAACAGTATGTGGATATAAACTTGATTATGAGTAATTGTATATGTAGATTTAAGTTGCTATGTGTTTCTAGTATCATTGAAACTTGGTTTTACACCGTGTCATATATGTTTGATCATGATGTTGTACGACTTACTTGATTATGTGATTGGTTCCTTTTCTGGTTTAAAGAAAAGGGAAGGATTAAGATTAAGGAATTGCATACTGATTCGGTGTTGTTCCAATATGAACTTGGTATTCTAATACTGTTGTTTCATATAGTGGCATTGTTATGCTTTCTCCTTTCACTACTTCTGTTCAGCTTGGTACCGAAGAGATTATAAACATGATTTAAGCAATATGATGAATTAATCAGATGGGATTGGGTAGTAATGCGGGTACGAGAGAGACGTTAAATATTATGAATGAGACATGTTATTGATATATCATTTTGTATCATATTATTATAGGATTGACTGTGATGTGGGCCTTTGTGGCATTAAGGAAGAAAGGTTGAGAAATCGCGTAGAATTGCTAAAGGGCGACAGGTAATCACACTTACCTTACTATAACAGTGAGGGTGACGTTAGTTGGGAATTTTGAAAAATCCTTTCTCACCCTCATTATCTATATATTATCTTTGAAAGTTATTTTTCTACAAAATAGGCTATCGGGTGCCTTTCAAACACGATTACTTTCATATAAAGAATTTGACTTACTATATGTAGTATCCTGACTGGTGGTATTGCTGGAATATGTATGTGTGAGTGTATATACATTGAGAGTTGGTACCTTGACAGAGATATTGAGAGATGTGTCATAGATTATAAGAATAGGAATGTGATGTTGAGTTGGAGATTGTGGAGAGAATTATTAGGGAAAGGAATTGAATGATTGTGAATGGGATGGTGATATTGAAAGGAAATGGTGATTGAGATGTTGAATACAGTGAGATATTGAAAAGGATATTGTGGAAGGTTGTTGCATGACACTGCTTGTACCATCGGCCGATGTAACCGTTCGATAGCGCAATCGACGGTTAGTTGTACTAGTCCTAATGAGTAGAGACAGGGACTTACGGTTTCCGAATAGAGACGGGCTCCGTTTATTATTTCCTTTTGATTATAGACAGGGGAAATATGCCTTTCAGAGTAGAGACTGGGGCACAGTGTCAATCATATTTATTTTGGATATTTGGAGATGTTTGGCTTATTGAGGTTATGTATATTTGGAGATGTGTGATATATATATATATATATATATATATATATATATATATATATATATATATATATATATGTGTGCTGTATACAGGTGAATTATTTTAAAACTGTGGTACCCTTTAGACGCCCTTACTACCGCACATCTCACTGTTATAGTGAGTTAAGCGGTGATTACTGGGACAAACTGTCTCATTCCACGATTACTGACATTTTTGCAGGTATTCATGCACAGGCGCAAGCATCAGGAAAGGGAATTAGGTTTCAAAGGTTATTTAGATTAGTTAGTTGTGTATATTGCCAATTTGTATAGGCATGCATCTGCTTCCGCATGTTTTCTCATGGAAATGAAAAATAGATTCAGTGATGTTTATTATGAAATGTAATATAAGCATAGAGCTTTTCTAACTATGATAGGTTTGTAATAATAGGGAAAGTCTTTTCTATCATAGTTAGATAATTAATAATGATTGACATTAGTTTCTTCTTTTCTAACCATGTCAGGTGGACCTTTTCTAACATGGTTAGCTATTAATTATCCATGATAGTGTTCAGGTGGTATTAGGAAATTCTTTTCTATCATGGATAGTATTTAACCATTAGTAAATTCTTTTTCTAACTATGATAGACATTGTTATTATAGAAATCCTTTTTCTATCATAGTTAGTAAGAGATGATTGAATTAAAAAGGGATAACTTAGGTTAATTAGGAAATTAGTAACACGATGTTACAATTTTCATCACTCTCTTCTCACTTCATTCTCTTCTCTGGTTCACTCCTCTCATCACCATCAACACACATCTCTCTTTTTCTTCATCATCCTCACCGCCATCTCTCACCATCATCTTCACCACACATGTCTAATTCACCTTACTCTCTTCTCTCTTCTCTAATCTCACCACCAAAACATCACTCTCCTATATCTCTTTCTCAATACCCAAACTCACTCTCTTTCATTCCTTTGTTTTCTTCCTCTTCTGCAACTTCAGTGGCGATGGTGACTATATATGGCAGAGAAAGGTCTTCGATTTCACATGTTTAAGCGTCCTTAAAAACATAGGTAAAGACCTTTCCATTCCCACCTAATTTTCTTGCGTTTTGGGCGAGCATTAGAGTGGTTTTGATTTTGGGGTTTTTCTTTAAGGGTAAAGGTGCAAAACTAGCCACCATAAATTTCCAAATGGACAACTTTAGCACCCGTAAATTAGATGGTGCAAAACCGTACATTATAAATCAAAATGGGACAAATTTAGCCACGCCGTTAAGTTGAAGCTAACAGACGTTTGTGTTGGTGTGGGGCCCACCTTCATTAAATCAAAACGTCTGTTAGCTTCAACTTAACGGCGTGGCTAAATTTGTCCCATTTTGATTTATAATGTGCGGTTTTGCACCATCCAATTTACGGGTTTCAAAGTTGTCCATTTGAAAATTTACGGTGGCTAGTTTTGCACCTTCACCCTTTCTTTAATGTTCCTAAACTCATATAAATTAAGCTTAGCTTGCTAGTATTTTGTTGTTGTGAGTATGTGAAGGTCTGATTTTTCTTAACCTGTTAGTTTGGAAAGGAATAAGAATCTTTCTAATGTTAAGTGTGATTTTGTTTAGTTGATGAGTTAATTTATTTCCCCTTTGCTTATTGTGACAATTGGGTATTTGTATGCTTGAACATAAAACTAGATTAATGAAAGGAGTTTCTGGTTCTTTCTCTGAATATGGTTGAATTGGTTTAATGATTGAAAACTCTGTTTTGACCAATTCTCATGTATTTTAGGAATATATATTGTGTGCTTGGGCTGCCATGTGTGTTTGATGTTTTGTTATTGTTATGGCATACAGTATGCTCTTCAATTCTGGTATGAAAGGATGAAAGGAGGTGTAGTATGTGCTATGGAGTTCTTAAATTGCTTGGAATGATTAATGGATACAATTGGAGTGACTATTAATATGATTGATCTATGCTGGAATTTTCTGCTTCTTTTTCTGAATTGAATGAGATTTATGAGTGAATGAGCATATATGCTATTGCATGTCAGCTTGTTTGGTGATATGAAATCAAACTGATTTATTTGCTTTATGTTCTGCAGTGGCCAAATGATTATGGTTTATGGTGTATGTTTGGATTGACTTTTGATGGAATATATAAATGTAATTGTTACATGTACAAGATTGAGAATTTGATGAATTAAAGTTAGAAGCAATGATTGAATAGGCAATTGTTAAAAGATTCTTGGAATCAATATTTGGGTTGGGTAGTTTATAGGCACGTGAGAGACGCGTAAGTATAATGAATTTAAAATGACATTAATTTATTATTCATGTATTGTTAAATATAGGAGTGGATGTGGATTGGTTTTTGTGGCACCAAGAGACTAAAGAATGAGGTGATTTGTAATTGCTGGAGTACAGGTAGTAGTTTTGTTTATTATGATGTATGAGAATTGCATGAAGCATGTTTTAAAATCACATAACCTCAGGGCCGAAAGGTCGCTCTAATCCTGTCAGAATAGTGAGTTTATCGGAGTTCTCCATGACTAGAGGTTCGCTACTTCTAGTTTATTTATTCAGAGGGTTGTGCCTCATATGCCACACAATCAGGAAAATAAATTTACATTGTTGTGTGAGCAGCAGGATTATGGTTAATCAGGTAATCTAAATCATAATCTTTGTTTATGAGTTCATCAATTGTTATGCATGATAATAAATATAAACTACTATTGGGATTCTTTGAATCTCACTGTTTTTCAAACAAAACTTTTACAGATAAGCAGTTCAGGATAGGAATTATGCTTGTTAGGCCCGAAGAAGATGAGTGAGATAGATTTTGTGATATATGTTGTACTATACAAGCTCATAGCTTGTGATTTATTAAGTAAAGTTTATCCCTTGTGATAGGCAAATTATATTTAGATAGAATTGTAGTAATTAAATTTAAATATGACAGGTTTGTATTTACATTAGGCTGTTCAGGTGTAGATTTAGCTATTTAATGGATTTATAAACCGCTGCGGATTTCAGGGAACATTTATATTTTTAAAGTTGTGTAGAAGCTCAAGTTTACGCGGAAAAATATTTCATACATGTTTCAAAGAGAAAATTTTAATTCATTCGTATTTTTGGGCTTCTAACATTATAAAGTGGTTATAAATTGATTAAATTGCTATAAATATAGTAGGAAAAAGCTAGGATGTTACATGTGTGCTCTTCATGATCTTCTCAAAAATCACTATTCACCAAGTAGTTCTTCATCTTCTAAAACAATTCTTTTCACACGCTTAAAAGAAATTGTCCCATAAAGGATTTGCTCATTAAGAGCCAAAAAGAGTAAACAACAAATTGTCACTCTCCAACGAAAAAGCAAAATATTTGTTTGCTCTATCACCAAAAGGAGTCTTACTCACTCCAACAAAAAAAGAGCAAATAAATGCTCATACACCAAAAAGAGCAAAGAAAAACGATTTCTTTAACTCAAAAAATGTTTCACACAACACTGTGAAACCAACAAATATTCTCTGCGGCTTGTACTCTTTTCCGAGTCTCAGAGGCCGATCTGCATGACTTGTACTCCTTTTTGAGTCTCAGATGTCTGCAACACCCTCAATATTCTCCACGGCTTGTACTCTTTAAGAGTCTCAGAGGCCTGCAACACCCTCAATATTTTCTCTCATCACCCACAGGATCTTTCAACCTGAAGCTCTGATACCATGTTGGAAATTAAAGAACAAAAGAATGACGAGAGAAAAGGAGAGGGGGGAAGCCACATAAATAATACTGGTCACACTTTATTAATAATAATAGCCTATTTATAGGCTTTTACAACGGAACTAGTCAAATAACAACTTCCTAAAAACATGACGAGAAAATCGCAACAGACAGATTTTCCTAATTATTTAATAAAAATAAATATGCTAAACAATAAAACAATTGACTAAGTCAGTGTTGAATTATTCTTCCAACACCATAGTAACTGCCTCCACCGCCTTCAAAACCTTCCATTCCTCATCACCATCATCCCCAATAATAACACATTCCCTCTTATTACTCGCATACCCACATTTCCTTCCATTACAATATGCCCTCCACCGTGGCTCCGCCAGTAGCTCCGTCGTCATCGCCGTCGTGTTCTCCTTCTCACATTCTAATGTGATTCTCACCAACCCAGAAGCCATTTCTCTAATCAAAACACATGTGGGTGTGGCTAGTTCGATGAGGAAGCAAGGTTTGGAGTTAGGTTTAGCTTGAAAAGCAAGACGTACATGGCCACGGCGGCGGCCGAAAATGGTTCTGATAGGGGTCGGGTTTGGCGGTGGAGGAATCTGGAAGGGTCGGGTCGGTGGAGTAATAAGAGGGAATGTGTTATTATTGGGGATGATGGTGATGAGGAATGGAAGGTTTTGAAGGTGGTGGAGGCGGTTACTATGGGCGCCGGAGTGTTGCCGGCGGCGGTGGAGGCGGCAGAGGGGAATGAGGCTGGTGGGTCCGATTATGGGTGAGGTTGGGAGAGAGAGAGGAGTGTGGTGGGTGAAGGTGGGTGAAGGAGGGAGGAGAGAGGGGTGGGGTAGGGGTGATTATTTTTTATTTTTAAAAGGTGGGACCCAAATCTTTAAAAATTATATTAAATAGGTCTCAAGGGTATTTTAGTATTTTCCAGTAGAGTAGTGGCCAAAATGAGTCTTTTATATTGTTTATATGCCAAATTGAGACTGAAAATTATTTATAGGCCAAATTGATACATTGGAAATTGTTTGGTGGCCAGATTGACTTTTAACCCATATTTACTTCTTCCGTCAAGGCAGTGGAAATTGATTGGGCGCATCTATCAACTGAGAGGCATGAAACTTAGAGGCAGTGGAAATTGATTGGGCGCTGCAGCTATCAACTTACTTTTTTTAAAAAAAAAAGCAACATACCAAGGACCTTGTATGTAGCCAAATGGTATGATATTCCTCTAGGCAATGGATTTAATATCACTTTTTAATCTCAAGCCGTTTGTGTTTGCCCCTTTAATTCACAAAAAAGCAGCGTACGTAGTTGAAAGTGCAAAGTGCAAAATTGAAAATACGAACACAACCAATAAAAATTAAAAGGACAATAAAATATACTAGCATATATATCATAACTTCACAAGTGGCGCGACTAATAAAATTAGAGACACTTATTTATGAGGGATATGCGCATTTGAAGCTTTTGTTATGGCTCATCAGATCGGAAAGTAAAAATTACAACTAGCGGATGCTTCCTTCCCATTACATATTATTAGAGTACTTCTTATTGGTGCAAGACACTTGATTGATTAATTAAAATGGATTAAGAAAGCTGAACAATCAACATAACTATAGTTTATGTCATTTGATTTCTTTGAAATACTTGAGTGTCAGTCATTAAATTTGTAACCATTTGTAAACAAATTAGTTTACTTAAAAATAATGTTTATAAATACTTTTTAACTATTATTAGCTTCCTTAAACTCCCCACGGCATATATAAAAGACAAGATGGATGGAGTATTTTGGTGGGGGAAAAAAAAACTAAATGGAGAAAATCACATAAATTTATAATATTTAGCGACAGCGTCATGTTGATGGAGGTGTCGAGCCAACAGGTTGCATACTGAAACTAAGGAGCCAAATTACTTTGAACTAACAATTTGTAAATGATTTTGATTATATAGTGATGATGAGTCGAAAATACATTCCTTCTTTTTTAAGACGTTTATCTTGTATTTTTACAAGTGCATTGCAAAATATATACTTCCTCTACAATATGTAAGATCCAATTGAACTATTTTTTTATAAATTGATGAAATTAAATGAACCACTTAATTAACAATATTTTAGTATTATTATATATAAGCTTATAAGTCAAATAAACCATTTTAAAGAAAAGATTTAACCAAATCGATTTATAAGTGACTACATCTTATATTCTAGAATTGAGGTGTATGCAGTCCTATATAATTAATTAATGTGATCAGTATGGGGATATATAATCCAGAGAAAAGTGAATTGCATTAGGCATCTACGTTGTTTTTTCAAACCTATCATAGTAATAAGCAGCACTCTGTTTTTTATTGGCTACTAATCTTGTCGATTCAAAAATTAAATAGACCTTATTGAGGCAGTATCAAATTCTCTGAATCATCTTTGCAATTATTCTTATAATTTCAAGGCCGTAGAGTTCTTGTTTTAATTAATGTAAAATAGAGTGACCTGTTTGGTTGATGAAGGAAAGTCAATAGGAAAGGGAAAATGAGGAAAGTTGAGAGTTTTTTGGTCATTTACATATATTTCGGAGCTCACAAGTTTTCTCTCTCAATCTCACATTTTTTCTGTGTCTGACAAACTTTACTTCCATCATTTCCTCTACTTTCCGTCTTCACTCTTTCACTTTTCATTTCTCCACTTTCTTTCCTACAACCAAACTAACTATCACTGTGTTTTCATTTTCAGTTTGAATTACTAATATTTTCGTGTAGGAGATTCTTTTACGAAAAGAAAAATTAAAAAAATTATCGCCACGTTTTTCTAAGCATACATATAACATCCATATGCGTGCGCGTGTATGTAGTTTTCTACCTGCGGGCATAAAATCATTGTGTCAGGGGAAATCACTGAAGACACTAACCTATGTTTGGTTGCATGAAAATTTGACAAAGAATTGGAAGGTTGAGAAAGTTGAGGGCATTTTTGTAATATACATATATCCCGGGGCCCACAAGTTTTCTCTCTCTATCTCTCATATTATCTGGGCCCTACACACTTTATTTTTCATCATTACTTAATTTACCTCTACTTTCCATCTTTACCCCTCTCACTTTCCATTTCTCCACTTTCCTTCTTGCAACCAAACTCTAAAAAGGCAATTGAAGACTCGCTTAACTTATAATGGGCCGAAACCTGAAAACGAGACAATATTCATTTGCTATTCTAGATTTAACATTCATGGATATGATTCACCAACAAAAAAAAGGCAAACCATTTTATGGAATAAAGGAATAACAGTTCTGAGAAGCTGAAAATCTATGTGATATCACGTTTTTTACCTTGAGTGATATCACGTTCTACATCATATGATAAAACGTTCCAAACTTAAATATAAATCACGTTATTGAGTGTGTTTGGTTGGACTTATTTTTCAAAATAAGCTGGCTTATTTTGAATAAGCCAGCTTATTTTGGGTATGTGACTTTTTTTATGTTTGGTTCGGCTTATTTTTCACCCAGCTTATTGGAAATAAGCCAGCTTAAAACCACACAAGGTAGCTTATTTCTGAAAATAAGCCAGCTTATTTTTCTACATGACTTCAAAATAAGTCCCTTTTAAACAAAAAGTCATCCAAACATGTTTATAAGTCAAATGGGAAAATAAGCCACTATTTTCAAAGTTCATCCAAACATAAAAATAAGTCAACCTAGAGCTTATTTTTCAACTGACTTAAAAATACATAGTATTCATCAATATTGGCAAAAAAGAAGTGAACAAATACTTAGTTATAGTCTAATAGATGAAATTAAAAGTCAACAAAAGCGAGAAAAGTGAACAAATACATAGTTATAGTCTATCCCAACAATATTGGCAAAAAAGAAGTCTACCCTAACAAACACACCACTAACATTTAAACACTTGCAAGTAGGGATGGAAATAGGCTAGGCTTATGTAGGCTTTGATAAAATAGGTCTGAGCCTGTTTAAAAATCTTTAAAAATCTAGACTGTAAGTCTGAGCCTGAGCATATTTGTAATTTTAATTTTAGGCCTGAGCCTAGGCCTTCAAAAGGCCTGACAAGACCTGAAAGCTTATTTAAAAGCCTACTTAAAATGTTGATTCTTAAATAGGCTTGAAATTCTATACTTCTAATTCTATATATAAGTCTTTACACCTATTAAAACTTGTATACAAATTATAAGATGTGAAGTTTAGATGCACAAATAAGTTGATAATGTTGTAATTAATTTATATATTTTATTTATTTTATACAATATTATAATAGAAATCACAAAATAATTAAATAGGCCAGGCCGGTAGGCTTGTAGGCTAGGCCTTGTGAAAAAAGTCTGACCTATTTAGTTAAATAGGCCAAATGATAGGCCTGTATATGAGCTTGGCCTATTTACTAAATAGGCTAGACTAGGCTTTTTAAAGGTTAGGCTGTAGGCCCTGTTATATTCCCACCCCTACCTGCAAGCATTAATAAATGTCAGCAACAACTCCTTTTCTTTTTGATAAGACGTCAGCAACAACTCCAACATGTATAGTATTCATCATCATCATCATCATCATCATCATCATCATCATCATCATGAGAGTTAGACATCTCTTTTACACATACAGATAAAACATGTTAGACCCATTTATTAATTATTATAAGTAGATTTAATGATTTTTTTCATTTATACTTCATTATCTGATTGTGAAATGTCTTTGCAATGTGTTATAACATATACTCCCTCCGGTCCCTAATGTAAGAGCCCAAAATTTGAATGATTTTGGTCCCTAATGTAAGAGCTCACCTCACATTTTTTCCTCATTTAATGCATTTTTTCCTACTTTACCCCTAACTCTCTTTCATATTTATTAATGTTTATGTATTTCTCTCTCTTGAAAGTATCATAATAAATATGGGCAATTTTGGAAAAGAAGCATTAACTTCAGACATCCAACTAAAATTCACATGTTTTCTTAAGAAGCGTTTTTTTGGCGGCTAATTCTTACATTAGGGATCGGAGGGAGTACTTATTATCCCCACTTCATTATTTTACACACTTTCTTTCACCTCCTGTCATTAATTAATATATAGGGTATGAATAGAAAATATACATTTATTACTTTGACTTTTACTACTAAGTAACTTTTATATTTTAGACAAAAAAATTGTCATATTACATTTTACATTTAGGACTAAAGGGAATATATGCATGTCCTCCCTCCATTCCAGATATATAAATCATCTTCTAGAAAAATTGTTTGGTCCATAATATATACTCTATTATGGTCGGCAGGTGCTAGATATATATATGTGTGTGTGGACTAATGTTTAAACTTTAGCACCACAATCAATTAATTAATTAGTTAATTAATTAATTAATCATAACAAGACAAACACAAATTGGAAAATAGTACAATATTGGAGCACTACCAGGAAAGTGCATATCGCTATATATTATTATACTATATGGTATATACCATGTGGTTTAGGTAGATTTATTTTGAGTTTGAAAGGTTTTGATATTTGACTGCACTGTATCTATATTAATGATTGTTTACTTTCAGACCTTAAAGAAGAGTAAATGTGTAAATATGATACTAAACTTTGCTCTTATATATGAGCGTTTCTAATACTAAAGTTTCACAAAGTGTACCAATAATACCATTTATTGGACCAGGTGCATCTTTAGACTTTTTTGATGACTTTTGTTAACTTGGTATTTGGGGAAATAAAATATAAATGTGAAAAGACACTTATACCTCTCATTACATTGGTTTTCTTCTTCAACCTCTCTTCACTACCTTCATTTCGTGTTCATCATCATCTCCCTCAATCACCACAATCACCGCCAATAAATTATGTGGTGACTGAGGTGATATGCCAAAAACTCTTATGTTGTGTCATTGGTGATCTGGTGGAGTTCTTTGGTAGGAGAAAGAGGGGGAGTGGGTGAAGATGAAGGGAGATTGAAGAAAAAGATCGAACAGTGTAATGAGAGATATAAGAATCTTTTCACATTTACATTCTATTTTCCTCAAGTACCAAGTTAACAAAAGTCATCAAACGGAAAGCCTAAAAATTCACTTGGACCAATAAATGAGTTGTATCTCGCGAAATTTTAGTATTAGAAACGCTTCTATAGAAAAAGTTTAGTGCTATATTTACACCTTTTCCCTTGAAAAAAGTTCAAACTTGGTTGGTGCAACAAAAATGGTAGTGTGTCCCTTTTGAAATTTCCTCAGAGACCACTACTATATTGGACAAAACATATAGACCTGGAAGAAAGGAAGGTTCTTTTACTTTTTTTAATGTGCTTGCTTCTTACGATTTTATTGACTCAATTAATTTACTTTCAAATATTATTTTTGTGGTTAAGCATGGTCATGGAGGACGATTATCTTTCCAACTCCTCTTTCCCATTTTTTCTGGTTATGCCAGCGAAAGCCCTGGAAGATTCCCGAAGATACTAATTATATACTAACAATCAATGATTTCTTGAGATTTAATTAATTAATTAATCAATCAATCAATTTCAATAGTTTCATTGTTTATTTCTGGTTGTACCATCACGTGGAGTCGTTTTCTGATCAATTTCTGTCATTTTAATTTGGTTGGTATAACTTGTTGCATTTGTGATTGATTTTAATATATACTATTATCTTAGCTAATTATTTTAGTTATCTTTCCATTTCTTGTTCAAATAATTCATTTTGGATCTCAACAAAACTAAAAAAGAATAGATAAAAGAATGTATGAATTTATTATTTATAGTCAAAGAGTTAAAGGAGGGGGAGAGGTTGGTGAGAAAGGAAATATTAGTTTTTGTCATATAAGAATGGAGGGAATTTAACTTACGTAGGAAGGTAAAAATATCCTTTTATGAGTGAGATTTTTATCTTTGAAACTAAGAATATATTTATGACACTTTGAGAGAGACAAGTGATTGTAATGATGTGATCTAGCTCTTCACGTTAAATGCAAACACAAATGTACAAACAGGTGCTGCCTTCTAAGTTAAGTTCAATGTTTATATGATTAATTCATTATCGTTCCTTAATTTTTTTACTCATAATTATATTTCTATTTTCAACTCATGATTATTATTATATTTTTTCTTGAAGTCGGGGACCAAACTAATAGGAGTACCATAGAAAAAAGAAAGTCGGGGACCAAGCTTTTCTTTTTCTTTTTTCCACTTTTAACTTTTAGTTCCCACATTCCTCTAGCATGTTTGAAAAGTGGCCACGTAGTTTTAGAATTAGGTAGTTTCATATTCCAATATGTTTGACAATTCAATAGTCCTCCGATTTATTATTATAGCAAAAATATGGTTACCAGATTCATTATATGGATTAAGAACTTGGTTATAATTAATAAAAAATGATTTTTTAAGTGTTCATGGAATTAAGAACTTGTAATAATGAAAGAAAACATGGAACTTACAATAAAATAAATAGAATACATAATAGAGAATATATTATAAAAGCCGATGATGATAAGAGATAATAGAAATTAGTTGACGGTAATAACTGTAAAAAACATGCTAAATTTTAGGCAACTTAAAACAAACTATTAGAAAGCGAGGTAAAAAAAAACTTAATCTCTTATAAGTAGTATTAGAGAGAGTGCTTACATGAATTATCAAAGGTAAGCCAAATTCACAATAGACTCAATTAACATGTTAGGTTTCTTTTCAGCTAAAGTGTTTAGCTAGTTTAGCTCAAAAGCATGGATATCTCAAGGAAGTTATTTGACATTTTTAAAATTTATGCGCTAACAAAACGCCACTAAGTGAGATCGTCGATCATATAAATCCCACAATATTTTTTTGGTTAGTTATGGTACTGTTAGTTTATTTTCTTGTAAGTCAACCCATTAGAGATCACCATTAATGAGTTCTGCTAATGTTATTCTCATCCCCCCACCAAATCCTCTCTCTACACATAAATAAAGTAAAGAAAGTTTGCTCTTCCCTAATTGATTTAACTAGGCCATGTTATCTTAAACGAGTTTATAATATTTTATCATCAATAAATGTAATAGTGACATGTAATAATCTAATATGATTATTACTATTGGCATTTTTTTAACCAGTTTCAGTTGCAGAGGAGGAAGTACTGTGTGTATATTAGGTGCTCTCAACAACTAAAACAAGTTTTTGTTTGATTTCTTTTGGCTTTAATTTTTTAATATTTATTATCAATGTAAATTCTGTTTTAAAAACTATTTTTCTTCTTTTTCCCTTAAAAACCATTCTTCTCCTAACTTAATTAAATTTTAAATTTTTGGATCATGGCAAAAATTTGATTTTGTTGTTCAATTTTGTTTATCTTAGCTTTCTGCTTCTAATTATTTAATAGACTATGTCCATTTTAGATTTTAAATTATTTAAAGTTCCCATGCATTTTGAAAGAGCGAGTGTCTTCTAAGTTAACATTACAAAAGTGTCTCAAAATTACATAAACAAAAGGCCAAGCATGCTTGAACTCTTGTAGAGGAATTTCTCTTTCTAATCATTCAATCACATATATATGATAAAACATGAGGGCAATCACACGTCCCAGCACCAAAATATTAAATTGATTCAATATTAGTATTTTTTTCCCAGCATTAATATTAGTATTTAAAAATTTGTAAGTAAGATTTATCTCTATTTTTACTGAGAAATAATGTGAAAAGTTTATTTAATGGCTGTTAGCCTGCTAATAAACATAGTTTCATAATCACGTTTACTTAATTTGTAATAATGTTGCAATAGTTGATTTAACTATTTGGACTCCAAAATTTGATTTAGTAAAACAATTCATTTAAGTAAACCTATTGCGTCGAGTTTCTAACCACTCACCTCTTGAGATCATACATCACATTTCAAAACATTATATCACTTGATTATAAATTCAATTAAAAATAAGCCACTCGACTATGGAACTTAAAGTAGTAGATATAATACATTTAATGAAAGTCTAATGTTATAAAAAACGGTACTCATTTCTTTTCTTTTAGTGATTTAATACCCTTATTTCCCAATTCGCAATTTCAGTGTTCAAAAAAAATTCGCAATTTCATAATAATCATCATTAATTTATAAAGCGTGGCTCTTCTATTAATAAATTAAATCTTTTAGTATTAAGTAGGAATAATCAATCTTTCTGCTGCAGCCCTTAGATGTCACCACCGCAAAAGTGCAAGACAATAGAAAACGGCAACACGAGAAGAAAAAACAAAAGAAACAACCAAGAGTAATTTTAAAGAAGACAGCAAGTAACTATGGAGAGAAATATAAGGCCACAATTTGCACAAAACCAATGGGTTTGTCTGTTTTTTAACTAAGAGGATCATTTTGTAATCATTTTAATTCCCTACATAATAAAGTTTTCTTTTTATATATTAAAAAAATCAATAAATGTTAAGTCTTATAGAAACAAGGGTTAGTGCACCACAAGTCCACAGCATTACCGTATACAAAATGATCGAACTTCATCGGGTAAGTATTCACGTTTATTTGTTCGACTAGTACTTTAAATATTTTTTTGATAAATACTATTACTTTAAATATGATTGCATTCAATAGGAAGATATTACCCTTATAAACAAAAATATAATTTCCAAAAACAGAAAAATATAAGTCAACAAAGTAATACACATAAATAATAAATATAGTTTAAAATAAATGATTCCTTGCAAAATATATTTACAAGTAATTTATATTTGTCAAAACAATTTATATATATATATATATATATATATATATATATATAATCCTAATAACTGAATTGGATTTTCCTAAAAAGGACTAAAATTAGTTAAGAGTAATAAATGTGTTAAGAATATATACTCATTACAAAAAATTCGCTACTTGCCAGCGTCCGCGTTGCTGCGTTTTTAAAAAACCGCCGGAAAGTGTTTTTTGATTTTTCGCTTTGCGGCGGTTGTTCCCGAACGCAGGAAAGCTTGGAAGCAAATGCTGCCACGCGGGAGAAAATCAAATTGTTTTTTATTTTTTGCTTTTTCTACACACTTACCGGCGCTTATAAGCGCCGGTATGTGGCATTGTTCTTCAATTCCACTTATTTGCGGTTTCAAGCGCGCCAACGTTTTCAATTTTTTTAAATCTATAACATTCCCGCGGTTTTAAACGCCGCCAAGTTTTTATTTTTTAAAAAAATTAATATCTTCCCCGGTTCACAACCGCCGCAATGTTATATATATTATATATAACATACCGGCGTTTATAAGTGCCGGCATGTTAATAAAATAATAATATAACTTCGCCGCGTATACAAATGCCGCTAAGGAGCGAACTTCACCTATAAATACCGGTCTTCCCTCACTCCATACTTGCTCCTTTCCTCTTCTCTCTTCCATCTTCTCTCTTCTTCTTTCTCTCTACTCTTTTTCCTCTCTTTTGTTTTTTTCCTCTCTTTTATTACAGTTTTCAAAAAGTCAACTAAGTCTTATATTTTTTTCTGTTAGTTTTAGTTTTTTACTTGATAAGGGAACTATTTTTTAATTATATCTTTTTAATAATAAACTATTGTTAACTATATTTATCTATAGAAATAGACTTTTTATTTTGGAATACTTTTTTGGTTTTGTTAATATATAAAATTTGGATTTATTATATATAAAAAACCGATTGATTTTATAGACAATATCTTTATTTGGTTATTTCTCATTTCTGTTTCACACATTAATTTTGACCATTATTTATAATGGTTAAAATTAATTGGTTTTTTAATAATAATATACACTTTTCCCCGCGTTTTTAAACGTGGGTACGTTTTTTTTAAAAAAAATAATGCATTCCTGCGGTTTAAAACGCGGGTAAGTTAAAAAAATTAAAATGCCCGCTACCTCTTTCCGGCGATTATAAGCGCCGGCAAGTTCCGCCGGCGAGCTTTCCTGCGTTTGCAAAATCTCTCCCGCGGTTTTATAAACGCAGGAACGTTACTTTCCGACGCTTCATTCGCCTGCGTTTGCGATAAACGCTGTAGAGTCATTCCGGCGTTTATAAACGCCGGAAAGTAGCGAAATCCGGCCGCTGACATGTCCCATGTCTTTTGTAGTGACTACTCTTCTTTCAATAGTGTGCTCATTTATGAGTGGACAAATGAAAGGGTGTTTTTTTTTGTTCAAATTATGAAAGGGTTGTAATCAGAATGAAAGAGGATGATGCAGTATATGAATTTAATTGAAGGTATGGAAATGACAAAAAAGTACTCCATTCATTAGTGAGCTAGTTAACATAAATAAAACCTTATAAATAAAACCTTATGGGGGACATTTTTCTTCTACCATCTTTAATTCCCTTCTCAGAAAAATTATTATAAACGATGTCGATTTCCTTCACTAATACGTATTATAAGAGGTTATCAACTAAACATCTAAAACACACAAACAAACAAAATATAGTTAAGTCATTTATTATATATAAAAGGTAAAATGATTTAACTTTCTTATTATTATTTTAAACTTCTAAGATTCCTTATATGGGTTCATAACCTCTCTATAACACATGGTTTGACGTCAACTTATCTCCATTAATTTAGTTTAATTCAGTTAAAAAAATTTAGTTTATAAGAAAAACATACATGATCATCTTCCTACCACCACATCATACCGTTGGAGTTTTCTCATTATAAAAACCTTGTTACCTGCATTTCCTATTTCCAAATACCTCCATCATCTTCCAAGCTCCAACAATGGCTTCCTCATCCCTCTCTTTCCTCCTCCTCCTCTTCCTCTCAGTCTCTCCTTTCCTCATCTCGGTCTTTGGAGAATCCAAATTCGGCCGGCCAATCGACAGGAAAACCTTAGGCTTAAAGAAAGAAAAGCTAAGCCATTTCAAATTGTACTGGCATGACATCCTTAGTGGCAACAACCCCACCTCTTTCCCCATCGTGAGACCACCTAGGAACACCACCACCTTCTTTGGGGGAGTCAACATGATTGATAACCCACTTACCTTAGGACCAAATTTAACATCCAAGTTGGTTGGAAGAGCACAAGGCTTTTATGCTTCTGCTTCTCAAAGTGAAGTTGGGCTTTTGATGGCCATGAACTTTGCCTTCATTGATGGGAAATATAATGGAAGTACTATCACTGTGTTGGGCAGGAATCCTGTGTTTGATAAGGTTAGGGAAATGCCTGTGATTGGAGGAAGTGGTCTTTTCAGATTTGCTAGAGGTTATGTTGAAGCAAGAACTCATTATTTTTCTCTTAAGACTGGGGATGCTACTGTTGAGTATAATATCTATGTTATGCACTATTAATTCAGTTTTCTTCTTTTAATTCAATTTCAGACTTTTTTTTTAATGTTATGGGTATAGTTATAGGGGTGATTTGATTTTGATGTGGTGGGGTTTTGGTTTGGTTGTTGTTTTTCTGGGTCACATGTGTCCTTGTAATTAGAAGGATGATTAATCATTTAATCATTATGATAATAAATTATACTCGTACCTTCTTTCTCTTGCTTTATCCTGATTGTTGATTGATTTTTCATCTAACTGCTCATAATCTTTCAGATCTTCATTAATTGCCCCTGTTTTTGTAAGAGTTGTGTGATTTTTTTTTAAAGATGATGTATCAAGGTCAAACAAAAAAACACAAGGAGGTATAAAAAATCCAGAAAGAGGAAGCAATACCTAGTGTGTCTGTGTGTTTAAATACAAATAAAAAATCGAATTCGATGCAAATTGTACATATCTTATATCAATAGTGTTGGAAAAAAATTAAATGCAACTATCAATTGTAAAATTGTAAATGCTGCCCACCCAATATATAATTATTTTTCATTTAAACGATTGTTTATATTTAGAATTAGAGATAATATTAATTATATGTAAAACTTAAGTTCTTGTTTGAAATTTGAATAAGTCATTTCAAATTTTTTTTTTACTTTAACAAGTTTTTTTTTGGCCAATACTTTAACAAGTTTAGACATGGGAGAAGTTTAATTTGTATGTCTCCTAAAACTCGAAAGCACCCAAATATTCGGAAATATGCAACTCTCTTGAATAATGTAGCTCGAAGGCATATATATTCTGAAAAAGTTAAAAAGAATGTTGACATATAATTTTATTTATAAAATTTTAAAACTGCATTTTTATAACCAAGTGACGCTCACTTTCTCCCTTCAAATATTTTTTTTATTCCCATTCCCTTTCATTCACTCCCTATCCCTCCATCAAAAATATGAATACTATTAATTAAAAGCAAAATAGAGTACACTTCTTGTCTTCTTCTATGACTATAAAAAAAATTACACTGTTATTGTTTTTAATGATTTTTTATCGCACTGTTGATTTAATTCAATAAATTATTAAATAATTTGATATTTTTTGGTATTGTAAAGGTAAAATCAAATACCTTAAAAAATATATTTTGACCAAAATATTTTGGCTAATAAGTTCTCCATGATAGTGAAACCTTACATAAGCTAATTGAATTGTGTATTAGTTACGGTGTGGTAAAATTCAGAATGAACTGGACTGTAGACTAGAGTATCATTTGACTTGTTTTGAATAGTTTAGCAGCTTCAAAAGTTGAGTTACTATGTAAGGTTGTTTCAAACAACTTATTGAACCTGACCAGATGCAGAGGTTTAACATTGAACAAGATCGAGTGGTTTTAAAAAAAATCAGACAATCCAAATAACATCCATAAAAAAATCGAGAAAGAGAAAAGGCACTAATCTACTTATAAAAAACCAACTCTTGTCAAAAAAATACACCTAAACACCCCTAAATGTGTTAATCAAATCATGCCATTTAATGATTTCAACATATATATAATATAATTTGGTATTTAAAAATATTGCACTAAAGTTATTGAATATTTCATATGGTTATATTACTTGCAAATACATATAATATTCTTATTTCTCGGTCCTCCTTTTACAAACATTGGTTGGTTACACTATCATTTTTCAATGGGGCCATACCTAATGGAAGTGGCATTTTCTTTCCTAGTGTCCCACAAACGTTTGGCACTAATGGCTATAAAGCATTCAACTCATCACTTCCCTTTTCCTCACAACACCATTATTCTCCTAACCTCCTATCAACCACAATGACTTCCCAATCCTTCATCTTCCTCCTCCTCCTCCTCCTCTCCTTCTCTCCCCTCCTCATCTCGGCCACCGACGACGACTTCGTCCGCCCCATAGACCGGAAACTCCTAGGCCTAAAAAAGCAAAAACTAAGCCACTTCAAATTCTACTGGCATGACATACTAAGTGGCAAAAATCCCACATCGGTTGCAGTTGTTCCACCTCCAATTAACTCAACCACCGCCTTTGGGCTTCTCAACATGATCGATAATCCCTTAACTATGGGCCCAAATGTGACCTCCAAGTTGGTGGGAAGGGCCCAAGGCTTTTATGCTTCTGCTTCTCAAAGTGAAATTGGGCTTTTGATGGCCATGAACTTTGCTTTTATTGAAGGGAAATATAATGGAAGTACTATAACTGTGCTGGGCAGGAATTGTGTGTTTAACAAGGTTAGAGAAATGCCTGTGATTGGAGGAAGTGGTCTTTTCAGATTTGCTAATGGTTATGTTGAAGCAAGGACTCATTGGTTTTCTCCTAATTCTGGGGATGCCACTGTTGAGTATAATGTTTATGTTATGCACTATTGATTTTTCTTCAGTTTTAGACCTTTTTTTGTGTTGTTTGATGATGTTATAGTTGTTCTTACTGAGCTGTATGGGAAAGTGATGATCTGTGTTCTGTTACTCTGATTTTGGTTATATTATTTATTTTCTGGGGCACAATTTGGTAGGATTAATTGGTCTGTCGTCTTCTGTTTGTTTAGGACCATGATAATAAATTAGTAAACACAATAATTTAATGCTTCTCTCTGTATCTTGGTTTTTGATCATCCTTGTTTTCTGATTGATGATCTTTTTTCTTATATATATCCCTCTATGTGTCTGTCTGTCTTTGAAAAGAGGAAGAAAATACAGGGGAAACCTTTTAGTTAGGATCTGGTTGGAGAAAAGATTTTTTTTTGGAACTGTTAAATTTGCAGATAGATAATCTGCATGGCAAAAGACAAAATCCAGAAATTTTGAGACATAGATCTTAATTATAATGATTGAAGGATAAATAAATTTATGAACATGTTATGGAACTTGCATGAACTATAAGTGAATAATCTCAAATTTAGAAATTTTTTAAAGAAGCAGGACTTATTAAAATTTTTCTTATATACAAATAATTTCATGAAATTTGAGACGTCCTTGAATTTACTGGATACCTAAATCCTTATGGCACTTGGCCGAATTTCGCTGTCCTTAGAATGACTGATTTCCTTGCGAGATCCTCATGGAATAAAAAATATCCTTATTTTAAATATACGTTTAATTAGAGAGTAGATATATATTTCAAGATATTTTGTAATAATTTTAAATGTAAGATTTATTTCCAAGACACATAATATTGAAAAGGTCCCACCAATTAGTCAAATTAAATTAGGGTCCAATGAACTTTACTTTAATTATGTTACAACACAAAAAGACTTTTATGCCCTTTTTGTTAAATTTAGAAAGCAATGTCAAAGTGATTAATTTGAGAAAAAAAGAATAATTTCTAAACATTTGTAAGTAAAATAAATTGGTTTTGAGAAAAAAAAGAATAATTCTAAGCATTTTAAAGTGATTAATTTTGCATAATTCATTTATCCAAAAAAGTCAATGTGATCTTATAACAAGAGCCAGATAGGTATTAGTTACCCTTCAACTTCTCCTATTTATCATCAACCGAATTATCTTTCTACAAAAACTTTTGCAATATGGAGAGGAATGATGTGATAGGGAGTAACATTTTAGCTCAAGAACAACGTTTCACCACCAAAGGGGTACCATAAAATTTCTAATTATGTTTGAAAAGAAAATGTGGAGTTTCCACTATAAATGGAGAATGAGGCCAGACTTTTAGTCTAAATATTCATGGAAACAATTAAAGAGAGTGACGCCATTCTTCTAGAAGTTAGAGCGGTGCGTGGAATGCCAATTACACATCATGAGTCTCAATGTCTTTTTCTTTGTCTTGTTTAGTTATTTTCAATCCTCCACCAAGATCCAATGACATGTATGTTTGAATAAATATAATGGAGGTTCAATATTTGATAACTCCTATTCAAAATACTACTACTTCCTACAGTATCAACTATAAAACTGATTTTTTTTAGTTAATGAATTAAATTATGCCACTAAAATATAACATATGCTATATAATTAAATTATAAGCTAATTTAAAAATATAATAAATCAGTTTAGAAGAAAAAAATATTATAAACATTGTAAAATGTTTAATTTTACATCTTTAATTTTTCTTAAAAAAGTCAAAGTGGTTTTATATATAATTAGGACTAAATGGAGTTATAACATCCTATTTAGTACTATTCTACTCTATTTAGAAAGTGGATGAGAAGCTTTAATTTCTTACACCATTACTAGTATGAACAGTATTTGTTAATACTCTTTTTTCTTAATTATTTAGTCCTCGTGAATTATGTATGATGACATCATCAATTATTATAAGCATGCAATCATGTGTATTCTTCGAAGTATTTCACCTTTTCAATGGGCGTAACCTTGTAACTTTAGCTTAAAAATAACGTTTCTGATAGCATATGATGACTTTTTTTTGGACTGGCACATGATCAAATCATTGTGTCTGAATGAAAGAAATATAAAAATAAAACAAATGAGAAATAAGGATCTTTTACTATAGAAAAATGATATAAATTTGGAGTACATTATATCGATGACACATATATGTGTACACGAATTATTTGTTATTAAAGACAAATGATAGTGCGGGGTGTGTGTGTTTATGACCAATTTAACGTCACCAGTCATAGTTTTGTTACTCAGCGTTGAAATTGGATCACATGCACAGTCATATAGAAAATTAGAAATAGCATAGGATACGAACTACAAAGTAAAAGCAAAGGAACCTCATTTATTATGTGGTCCTGAACTTTTTTCTTTCATTTGATATAGGGACCTAATTACCGGACGTGGTTGTTTGATCTCATTTAAGCAGATTTTTTGGGGCCTAATATCCAGGCATTAAAGGGATTGCACAAGCAAAGTATAGGGTTTGGGCAGTTCCTTATATATCCTCCATTCCAGATATATAAATCATCTTCTAGAAAACCTATTTGGTCCATAAATTTACCTAAACGTGTTTGTTTAAACTTTTGCACATACAATTAATTAATTAATAATTAATGACAAGACAAAAAAAAATGGAAATCGTACTATATTGGGGCACTACCAGGAAAGTGCATATCGCTATTATTATATAATATTTAGTATAGTATAGGTAAATTTATTGAGTTTGAAAGGTTTTGATGTTTGACTGCACTGTATATGATGATCGTTTACTTTGAAACCTAAAAAAAAAGTTCAAACTTAGTTGGCGCAACAAAAATGGTAGTGTCCCTTTTGAAATTTCATCAGAAACCACTACTGTATGGACAAAACATATAGACCTAGAAGAAAGGAAGGTCCTTTTACTTTTCTTAATGTGCTTGCTCCTCACAATATTATTGACTTATTGATACAGAATGAGTGTGAGAATAGAGAAGGTGTGTGAGAATTAGAGAAATAAGGTAGAATAAAAAGAGAGAATAGAGAGGCAGAATAAGAAGATAGAAGAGAGAATTTAGAAGGAAGAGATCAAGAGAGTAAGACAACAATACAATATGCTTATTATTCAAATCATCAAAGTCTACATAACAAATAGTTGAGGGACTATATATATGCCTCAACCTAAACCCTAAATCCTAATGATAGAATACTCTAGAATATAAATTATACTTAATGCTAATTGATAACAATTAATTCAAAATTAAAATAGAACAATCTAGAAATACTAATTGATAATAATCAAATCATAATATGATAATCTCAAATCTCTTTGTCATCTTTCTGATTCTTTTGTGATTCCCATCAAATAATAATTTCCTAATCATCATATCCCATCATTTCTCCCTCGCTTGAAAAACTCGACTCCCGACGAGTTGATAGAGATGTATAAGCCTGAATTATCAAAGTGGTTTTTGATTTGGGAATCCCTTCCAACAAGTGAGGTACTTGAAGATGAAACCATTGCAGGTAGCTTGATAACAATTAAACTCTGGAAAACCTTTCCAATAGATGAGATCATAAAAGAGAAACCCGAGCACAGAGTGAGCAACTTGTAAAAACTTCAATGTAAAATTTTGATTTGGAAGTCCTTTCCAACATGTGAGGTACTAAAAGAGAGAACCCTTGATAAAGTAGCTAGTTTTATCAGTAAGAGTATCTGGAAATCCTTTCCAACAAACAAGGTACTGTTGGAGTGACTTGTTCAACAAAGAAGCACTGGATTTGACAAATGAAGCTTTAGTTTGATAATCTTGTATTCTCACAGTCCCAATTAAGGAAAGATCTATCTTCATTGGTTTGGAGTAATTGAAGTATTCACCAAAAATAAACTCTTCACAGTTGAAATCAACATGATTAGTGTTACAAATCATATGATTAATTTGATCCTTAGTGGTTAAAATCTGAGAATGATCCACCTTAGTTGAAATGGTTCCTGGTAGTGTTTGTTGTGAAATAAGTTTTGGTAGAGTAATCTCAGGAGTGATTTCCACAGTTGAAGAGAACTCTTCTAGTTCTAAAGGAGAATCTTCTACCTCTATTTTCTGTTGTGGAATAAGTTCTAGTAGAGTAACCTCATTAGCATTGGTGATTTCCACAGTTGAAGATAACTCTTCTAGTTCTAAAGGAGAACCTTCTACTACCTTAGTTAGCTTAGTTGCTTGGTTTGTTTGACTTTTCCCCTGAATGTAAGGATTTCTCATACGTTGGTGAATAGTCTCCAATGCATTCAATATCATAGAATGTTCTTGTTCAAATTCTTCATTATGCACTCCATTAGTCTTATTACAGTTCTCAATAAACTCGAGGCGTTGGCATAAAGCCACATACATATCTAAATCATTGGAGCGTTCTTCCACCCATATATAATTTTCGTTAACTTGTAACTCATTTGGGTAGAAGTTAATGCTATCATCATAGCATTCTTCATCAATATAATACTCTTTTTCATCACATTTTTCATAATCATAATGAGCATTATATTCATATATGGTATCATATTCAAAAGGATGTCCTAATAATGTATAGTTCTTGAAACTCATTGGTGTAACAAGGTAACATGCTTTTTAGGTTTAAAGGTGAGTCTCTAACTTATATAAGGTTCTCCAGTTGCATCCACCAAAAAGGTGAAAACCCTACTTAACAAGTTTAACCTTCAGGGACAAGCCTCAGGGGTTATTCTTGCTAAATAAGTAACAACTTGAGCGAGACCTTCGCAGAAACCTGAGAGGAAAATCCTTCAGGGAGTCTGTTAGAAATCTCTACTAACTTAGGGTAAATGTGACCAGGGTATAGGGCCAAATGTTGGAGAGATAAAAGACTTATATATGACTAAAAAACAAAATAATGGGAAAAAAACAAATTTCACGCTTTTTCCACAATTTTTTTTTCTTTTTCTTTTCTTTTTGTTTTTCTCTCTCTCTTTTTTATTTTCTTTTTTTTCTTTATCTTATTTTTTTTTGCTTTTTTTCTCTTTTTTTCTAGGAAAAAAAACTAATACAAACAAGAAATTATCTATCAAACTCTTTTTTTTATGTTTCACTAAAAACAAGATAACACTAATAGAAAGAGAAAATTACCGTAGAATGTCTTCGAAGTGAAAATTCTAAATGATGATCTTGGCGAAGGTAGTTAGTTGACAGCAATGAGGGAGTTTGAGCAACGGAAAGGATGCGAAACAAGGCTCTGGTACTAATTGATGCAGAATGAGTGTGAGAATAGAGAAGGTGTGTGAGAATTAGAGAAATAAGGTAGAATAAGAAGAGAGAATAGAGAGGCATAATAAGTAGAGAGAAGAGAGAATTTAGAAGGAAGAGATCAAGAGAGGAAGACAACAATACAATATGCTTATTATTCAAATCATCAAAGTCTACATCAAAGTCTACATAGCGAATAGTTGAGGACTATATATAGGCCTCAACCTAAACTCTAAATTCTAATGATAGAATACTCTAGAATATAAATCATACTTAATGCTAATTGATAACAATTAATTCAAAATTAAAATAGAACAATCTAAAAATACTAATTGATAATAATCAAATTATAATATTATAATCTCAAATCTCTATGTCATCTTTCTAATTCTTTTGTGATTCTCATCAACTAATAATTTCCTAATCATCATATCCCATCACTTAATTAGTTTACATTCAAATATTATTTTTGTGGTTACGCATGATTATTTTTCCTTTCTTTTCTTTCCCATCTTTTCTTGTTATGCCAGCAAAATTTCCCGCAGATTCCCGAAGATACTAATCAAACAATAATCGCTCTTTCTTTAGATTTAATCAATTAAATAATTGATATTTGTCAGAGTTTCATTGCTTATTGTTGGTTGTGCCATCACGTGGTGCCGTTTTCTGATCAATCTCTATCATTTTAATTAGTTTGGTTGGTATAACTTGTTTCATTTGTGATTGGTTTTAATATATTATCTTTGCTAATCATTTTGGTTATCTTTCCATTTCTTTTTCAAATAATTCATTTTGGATTGTTCTTAAAGTCCCAAAAACAATGAAGTTTTAGGGCAAAACAAAAAGTTAATTATTCCTTTTTTTTTGTCAGAAAAAAGTTATTCCTAATGATTTTAAAAAAAAACCATCAATTAGGATTTCTTATGCAGATGCAGCCTTGCACCCAGCAAGATTGGACAGTTTCCCTGAATTACAGAATAAAAAAAAAACAAAAATGGATTGATGACTATCAATACTGTTGGAATGATATGTATGCAGGGAATTCTCCAGAACTTGAGCAAATGGGAATGACTATTGAATATGCCAGTGAATATCCGAGGGCTATTGTCTTTGGAGAGATAGAACCTTTAACTGTAAAAATCCTATACGATTATGCATATTTGGACTTGCTATATGTCTATGATAGTAAAATCCTGAATGAATTACCTGAAGAAGTAATTAAGGCTTTTAATAAATTGTCAAAGAGAGAAGGACAGATCACATTTATAAAATTTTTTAAAGTTAGTCCTGAAAACTTAGAAAAGGGGTCAACTTTGATTAAAATCGGAACTACAAATGAAGAAACCAATCTCAGAATTCATCAGGCAACATGTCCAGAAGATAAGAAAAAGGTGTTTAGCACAGAAGCTATAGCCATAAGAAGAGCTCAAACGTATAGCTTGTACTTCAATGCTGTCAAAGAAGAGATAACCAAAAATGAAGCTTATGTTTACCATTATAGTAAACATATGATCATCTTGAATAGAAAAAAAAGAGGATGACAGAACCAATAATTAAAAGTTTAAATGCATTCTGTCATGAGGTGAATACTTTACAGGTGTCTGGCTCCAAGAAATGCCGTGAAGAATTATGTAGACAACTGAAAAAGATAAAAGCTATCCATCACAGCTGTCCACATTGTCGGTTGACTACTGAAGAAAAGGGCCGATCAGAATAAGAAGACAGAAGATAAAAAGTAATCATGGTTTAGAAACCATAGTTACTTTATAAAAGTTACTATAGTTACTTTTGTAACCTAATCTTATCTACTTGTATGAAATTTCTATAAAAGGGGCCCTGAAGCCTCATTTGTAAGCATAGTTGGTAAGCAAGTAGTTGAAAGTGTGTACTAAAGAGAAAAACTTTATGTTTGCTTGTATGTCCGTGTAAGTTTGAATTGAGAAATAAAGAAAGAAGTTTGTATAAATTCTAGCCTTCTTTTATGTGAAAGGAGAGAGAGAGGCCACACCAGTATTAACCACTAGAATTCTAAAATCTTTCCTACCAAAAGACGTAAGCCCTGTTCGGTATTTACCGATTGGTTAGTTCCGCCTGGCCGATTGCCGTAAAGATAAGGCGTTAAAGGCTAAAGGAATTTTTGTCTCTGGACAAAGTGGGCGATAAAGTGAGGAAGGAAGACTTGCGGAAGACATAGTGGGCCTTCATACTTGGTAACCCTCAATCTCTGTCTTTTTCAGATTAATAGAAGAGCCATTCGAGTTATTCAAATTTCTGATTTTATTTCTATTTAAAAATCATGGAAGAACTTTTAGGTTTATACTTATTAGCAAAATTTAAAAATGAGAGTCAAATTAGAAGATCAACGTAGAGGAAAACTTTATGAGAGTCAAATTAAGTCTCTTATTATCAATAAAGAAGATGAAATATATGTGAATAAATTTATTGACAGTGTAAATGAGAAGAATTTTAATTATAGTCTAGTCATCTTATATAAAAGGTGGAATAAGATAGAAAATGAGAATCTTAAAAAAGATCTTATTAACAAAATTACCGGTGAAACGGGGCAGTCTTCATTACAAGAAAAGACTTCCGCCTGCCAGAAAACGATTAAGTTGAAAGAAATTAGAGATCAAAGAATGAAGGCTGAGATACCGGATCCAACCCCCGCTGATGGTATCAGAGCCAGTGGGGAGAATTGAATATAGAATATCTTGGTCTCATTATTGTAATTGTATTTGTCCATTTTCAATAATGAGACCAAGATATTCAATCCTACTTTTCCCAATTTCTACTTTCTTTTTAGAAATCACTAGTCCATTTTCATAAGCTAAAGACGCGTAAATGAATAAGTGCTTTCTATGTTCTTGTGCTGTTTCAGAAAACACAAGAATATCATCAATATATACCAAGATAAAATCTCTATAATCATTAAAAATTTTATCCATTCTTTCTTGAAATAAGGCTGGGCTGGTTTTGAGTCCCATAGGTAATACATTCCATTCATAGTGACCATTGGGTACACTAAAAGCAGTATATTCTTTGCAAAATTCTTCTAATTCAATTTGAAAAAATCCACTCTTACAATCAAATTTTGAGAAAATCTTTTATCTTTTATTTTATCAAAAAGAACTTCTTTTCTTGGAAGTGGATAAGTATTACCCTTAACCACCTGATTCAAAGGCTTGTAATCAATTACTAGCCTGGGTTCTCCTCTTTTTATTTCAGAATATTTTCTTACTAAAAATCCAGGGCAATTCCATGGACTTGTACTTTTTCTTATTAATTGATTTTTGAGAAGTTTTTCTGTAATAGAAGGAAAATCTTCTAAATCATATTTAGAGTATCTTCGTGATTTTTCATAAACAGGCAGAAAATTTCTTTTTTCCATTTTCTTTTCATCCAATTCTATTCTCACTTTGTAATTATATCTTTGAGAAAAAGCTCTTGGATTTTCTTCGTATATACTATCCAGTAATAATGCCAAATTCTTTGATATTTCCAATTTATTTTCATCAACTTCACCAGGCTTCGCAAGCGTCTGCTCTGATTGAAGTAATTTAAGATTTGTTTGTAATTTTCTCCCCACTGGCTCTGATACCATCAGCGGGGGTTGGATCCGGTATCTCAGCCTTCATTATTTGATCTCTAATTTCTTTCAATTTAATCGTTTTCTGGCAGGCGAAAGTCTTTTCTTGTAACGAAGACTGCCCCGTTTCACCGGTAATTTTGTTAATAAGATCTTTCTTAAGATTCTCATTTTCTATCTTATTCCACCTTTTATATAAGATGGCTAGACTATAATTAAAATTCTTCTCATTTACACTGTCAATAAATTTATTCACATATATTTCATCTTCTTTATTGATAATAAGAGACTTAATTTGACTCTCA
This sequence comes from Mimosa pudica, assembly GCA_029929735.1. NCBI lineage: Eukaryota > Viridiplantae > Streptophyta > Magnoliopsida > Fabales > Fabaceae > Mimosa > Mimosa pudica. The sequence continues at coordinate 2,610,314 of JAKELP010000045.1, forward strand.
TAAAGTTTTCCTCTACGTTGATCTTCTAATTTGTAAGACAAATATAATCTCATTATATCTTCCATTTATAATTCAGATTTCTTTTCTTTATTCTCATATATAATTTCTATTCCAGGAAAAGAATTTAAAATGTTTAATAATTCTTCTTTTAAACGTTCATTTCCTATTCTATCCCATCTTCTGAAAAGAATTGGGAAACATTCCAAGGGTTTTTTCACACATGTACAGTCACATATGTAGCATCACATTCTGCTATTTCTATTAATGAATCAATACAATTCATAATATTTTCTGTACTCTCATTTTTAAATTTTGCTAATAAGTATAAAACTAAAAGTTCTTCCATGATTTTTAAATAGAAATAAAGTCAGAAATTTGAATAACTCGAATGGCTCTTCTATTAATCTGAAAAAGACAGAGATTAAGGGTTACCAAGTATGAAGGCCCACTATGTCTTCCGCAAGTCTTCCTTCCTCACCTTATCGCCCACTTTGTCCAGAGACAAAAATTCCTTCAGCCTTTAACGCCTTATCTTTACGGCAATCGGCCAGGCGGAACTAACCAATCGGTAAATACCGAACAGGGCTTACGTCTTTTGGTAGGAAAGATTTTAGAATTCTAGTGGTTAATACTGGTGTGGCCTCTCTCTCTCCTTTCACATAAAAGAAGGCTAGAGTTTATACAAACTTCTTTCTTTATTTCTCAATTCAAACTTACACGGACATACAAGCAAACATAAAGTTTTTCTCTTTAGTACACACTTTCAACTACTTGCTTACCAACTATGCTTACAAATGAGGCTTTAGGGCCCCTTTTATAGAAATTTCATACAAGTAGATAAGATTAGGTTACAAAAGTAACTATAGTAACTTTTATAAAGTAACTATGGTTTCTAAACCATGATTACTTTTTATCTTCTGTCTTCTTATTCTGATCGGCCCTTTTCTTCAGTAGTCAACCGACAATGTGGACAGCTGTGATGGATAGCTTTTATCTTTTTCAGTTGTCTACATAATTCTTCACGGCATTTCTTGGAGCCAGACACCTGTAAAGTATTCACCTCATGACAGAATGCATTTAAACTTTTAATTATTGGTTCTGTCATCCTCTTTTTTTTCTATTCAAGATGATCATATGTTTACTATAATGGTAAACATAAGCTTCATTTTTGGTTATCTCTTCTTTGACAGCATTGAAGTACAAGCTGTACGTTTGAGCTCTTCTTATGGCTATAGCTTCTGTGCTAAACACCTTTTTCTTATCTTCTGGACATGTTGCCTGATGAATTCTGAGATTGGTTTCTTCATTTGTAGTTCCGATTTTAATCAAAGTTGGCCCCTTTTCTAAGTTTTCAGGACTAACTTTAAAAAATTTTATAAATGTGATCTGTCCTTCTCTCTTTGGCAATTCATTAAAAGCCTTAATTATTTCTTCAGGTAATTCATTCAGGACTTTACTATCATAGACATATAGCAAGTCCAAATATGCATAATCGTATAGGATTTTTACAGTTAAAGGTTCTATCTCTCCAAAGACAATAGCCCTCGGATATTCACTGGCATATTCAATAGTCATTCCCATTTGCTCAAGTTCTGGAGAATTCCCTGCATACATATCATTCCAATAGTATTGATAGTCATCAATCCATTTTTGTTTTCTTTTATTCTGTAATTCAGGGAAACTGTCCAATCTTGCTGGGTGCAAGGCTGCATCTGCATAAGTAATCCTAATTGATGGTTTTTTTTTAAAATCATTAGGAGTAATTAACTTTTTGTTTTGCCCTAAAACTTCATTGTTTTTTGGGACTTTAGGAACAACTAGTTCCTCCTCCTTCTTCACTGAAGGGGTATTTTGTCCTTTAGGACTTTGATCTTCTATATTCAATTCTACCTCTATCAAGGAAGGCAATGAAGACGTAGAACTATGATCATCTTCTTGTGTTATCTTTTTATAAAATTCTCCAAGATATTCAATTATCTAAATAGATATGGATATTAGTGGGACAGCTACATTCTGGTGCTATATGTCCAGGTTTCTGACAAATATAACAAGTACATTTTTTCTTAAATTCTTCAAAATTCTTCTTTTTATTAGGATTCTATTTTCTCCAAATCTTTTTGTTTTTCCACCATGGTTTATTATGAGTAAGATTTTTGACTTAGAAATTAAGAATATACTTATAGCACTTTGAGAGAGCCAAGTGATTGTAATGATGTGGTCTAGCTCTTCACGTCAACTGCAAACACAAATGTACACACAGTTGGTGCATTTTAAGTTAAGTTTAATGGCAATGGCCCTATTTTATACCCAAAGTAACCACCCTGGACCATCCACCACCATAAACTAACAGGTGGTACAATATTACACTCAAAGTAACCAAAGTGGTCCACAAATACCATCAATCGACGGTCTGCAACTATTTGACCATTAGTTGGATGATATGGCGCCCACCTGTTATATTTTTTCCACGCGGCACCTATGCAAATGCCACCCGGAGGCCCACATGTTATATTTCCCATGTTTTTTCCCTTGTGTTGATGGCATAGAGACCTAGGGTTTTTGATTTGGGATATATAAAACATGGGAAATATAACACGTGGGCATTCAGGTGGCATTTGCACAGGTGCCGTGTGGAAAAAATATAACACGTGGGCGCCATTTCATCCAACTAACGGTCAAATAGTTGCAGACCGTCGGTTGAGGGTATTTGTGGACCACTTTGGTTACTTTGGGTGTAATATTGTACCACCTGTTAGTTTATGGTGGTGGGTGGTCCAGGGTGGTTACTTTGGGTATAAAATAGGGCTATTGCCCTAAGTTTAATGTTTATATGATTAATTTATCATCGTTTCTTATAATTATTACTCATAGTTATATTTCTATTATCAATTTCTGATTAATATATTTTTTTTCTTAAAGTCGGGGACCAAACTCAGACCATAGGAAACAGAAAGTTGTGGACCAAGCTTTTCTTTTTTCCTTTTTTTCTTTTTAACTTTTAGTTCCCACATTCCTCTAGCATGTTTGAAAAGTGGCCACATAACCCTAGAATTAGGTAATTTCATATTCCAATATGGTTTAAGAAATTGGTTAAAATTAGTTTTAAAAATAAAGTGAAATATGATTTTTTTAATGCTTGCACTTATAGATAAGCTAAGAGAGCAAGTAAGAGAGAGTGTAGAGCAATAAATAATGAATTGAAACAGAAACCTTCCTGTCAAAGGATAAGAATGTAATTTATCCATGCATAGAATATAGGAATATTCCCTATGTACAGGTGTCCCATGTGCTAGCATATTTCTGTTGTAACCTCCTATAACAGCTGTATTATTCTCCCTCATTCTGTTATGATACGTGTAAAGCTCTCATTGTACCATGTATGATTATAAATATACCAAAGGAGCTGAGCTAAGATCACGCCCTCCTTTCATTGATTATCATTTGTCCTTTGCTTATTATCATTTTGCTTTCTGTCATATTCTCTGACTTGGTATCAGAGCACAGCATACTTTTTCTGTCATTATCATCATCATGTCATCATCATCATCAGAGACTTTTCTTTCAAATCCTTCCTCACCCGTTTCTGAGTCCAGAACCTACTCCCTTTTCAGCTCTTCCTCTCAAACAGCTTCCATCAAGTTGGATAGAAGCAACTATCTCGTATGGGAGTCTGTTGTTCTTCCTCTCATTCAGGGAAATCGACTCGAAGGACATATCAACGGAACAACAGCTGCACCACCTCGTCAAGTCTCTTCTTCAGCCATACCTGCAACTTTGGTGAGCAACCCAAGCTTTGAAGAGTGGTTTGCTGTAGATCGTTTGCTGCTCGGCTGGCTAAGAAACACCATGACTCAAGACATCAGTGTTCAGCTCCTTCACTGCATAACAGCTCAAGAGCTGTGGGAAAGCGCACGAGATCTGACTGCTGCTGCTTCAAGGGCCAGGATCATGGTTCATATGGCTGAACTTAACACTGATAAAGATGGCCTGACTATGGAAGCTTACCTTGCAAAGATGAAAATAGCTTTTGATCAACTGGCTCTAACTGGTTCTCTTATTTCTGTCATGGAGCTGATTATGTACACCCTTAATGGTCTTGACAAAGACTACAACTCCATTGTGGTGAATCTTATGGGAAAAGAAATGACCTGGATTGAGGCTCAATCTGCCTTACTATCTTTTGAAAGCCGTATTGAGCGTTTGAACAAAACCTCATCTCTGTCCATTCAACCTTCTGTTAATTTTGCAGGGCGAAACACCACTTTTAGTGACAACACTAAGGCTTCTCCCACTGTTCCTGGTGATGAGAATCGTTCACAACCTTGGAGAGGTTCACGTGGTGGTCGCGGCAGGGGACGTCAATCTCGTGGTCGTCGTGGTGGTTACAATAGTTTTGGTAATTCTGGTGGTTCAAGACGTCCCTTCTGCACTTACTGTGAGAAACCAGGGCATGTGTATGAGACATGCTATCAGAAAAATGGCCAGCCATCTGAAGGGAACTTATATTGTATGAGACATGCTATCTGAAGGGAACATATAATTATGGTCTTCACATTCAGCCATCTAATTCCTTGCAATTAACAGCCTTCACAGATGCTGACTGGGCCACTGATATTGATGATAGAAAATCCATTGGTGGATTATGTGTCTATTTGGGCAATACCCTGATATCTTGGGCATCTAGAAAGCAACAAGTAGTTTCAAGGTCTAGCACAGAGTCTGAATATCGATCCCTAGCTGATGGTGCAGCTGAAGTGAAATGGCTAATATCTTTATTATCTGAGCTTGGCCAATATATCCGACAACCTACTGTGATCTGGTGCGACAATATAAGTGCTGGCGCTCTCGCTGCAAATCCTGTTCATCACAGACGCAGCAAGCATATTGATATTGACATTCATTTTGTACGAGACATGGTTCACTCAGGACTTATTTCAGTTCAATATGTTCCCTCACACAAGCAAATTGCTGATGTACTCACTAAAGCAATCTCATCTGATCACTTCTCTACACTGAGACACAAACTCGGGCTGGCCATTACACCCTCTCGTTTGCGGGGGGGTGTCAAAGGATAAGAATGTAATTTATCCATGCATAGAATATAGGAATATTCCCTATGTACAGGTGTCCCATGTGCTAGCATATTTCTGTTGTAACCTCCTATAACAGCTGTATTATTCTCCCTCATTCTGTTATGATACGTGTAAAGCTCTCATTGTACCATGTATGATTATAAATATACCAAAGGAGCTGAGCTAAGATCACGCCCTCCTTTCATTGATTATCATTTGTCCTTTGTTTATTATCATTTTGCTTTCTGTCATATTCTCTGACTCTTCCAAGGCAAAATAGTAAGTGTGGGTTCAAATCCTGTCATGAGAATCTTTTTGTTGGTCATATTTAAGTACTTGTCTAAGTGTTGTTTGAATCTGGAGCTAGTGATGCCTTGGGACGGATTTTGATTCGGTACTTATCTCATAACCTTCTTATTACTACAAACACACAAATAAATAAGTACGTGGTAGATCCAAATTTTGGTGATGAACAATACTACCATGGCAAGGAAGCAACCACAACCAAAGTTATGACTTTTCTCTGCCACTAATCGCCTTTTTCTTATATGCCTTTGATAGCTTTGATCACAAATGTTCATGTATCTGCCGACACATAGACAGAGCTTTCTATTTGATTGATAATTATTGAAGAATACAACAACACCAACCATGCATATGTAGTGTGATTTATTCATCTGTCTTTGCGACACATGGACACTGAAGGCTCACACGAAATTTTGATTATTATGGTTGACTGTTATGATGCAGGTTTTGTTTTGAGAATTTTGTGCTATCAAGGTGTCAACACAATGAACTAAAATCTTAGGTGAAATTTATATTTATTGAAAATTTTCATTGTGGTTTATGCAGCTTAGTTAAGGAGATTTTTACATCATGTCTACATGTTATCATTCTTAGTTATTTTCTTTGATGAAAAAAAAATTTAGGTGAGTTGGGTCCTAGGAGCTCATCAGGGTCAGGGCAGGCCTCCGGTCTCTTTGAGCGCTTACAGAGGTACTTACAGATTGCCCACCAACAAGGTCCTCACATCGGCGGGATTCGAACTCACAACCACATAGTTATGAGTTAAACCTTTACCAACTGGACCAACCTTTATTAGCTTATCATTCTTAGTTATTGGCATGTTGCTGTTAGTTTGTGCCATATGATTATGATTTTTGCTAGCATAACTTCTCTCAAAGCTGCAACAACTATGAGGGAGTTAAAACAAATAAAGAATAATCTTTTACCGTGCTGTTTAGGATTCTTACAATCCTAAGGATATTTAGTTACATGTTGTTTAGAATTTTTATTTGTTATTTCTGTTAGTATGGCTATTAATTAGGATATGTTGTTGACCATGCCTGACATAAAAGTGGGAAATTTTTATAATCATTTTACTTTTACATGCTACATGTATTGTCTGTGAAAAAATAGTTAACTTACACGATCTACTTTGTATTTTTCTGCCTTCTGAACTTGGATTTGGTGTTTTACATCTTGTTTTTATATGTTTTTTCCATTGCGGTGTCAGTTTTCACGTAAAGGGCAAAAGCTTAAGGCAAAAAACTCTTTCTTCGTTGGCATGCCCTTTGCTTATGGCAAAATCAGTTATTCCTACAAAGTATTTAACATTCTTCTTCCCTACATGCTAACCTCCATTTCTTTTAGATTAGCTTTCTCACAATTCAGGTGAATCAATGTATAAATTGCATCTAATTGTCTCCTTTGTCTGCATGATATAACAATATTGGATAGTACTTATTGGTTAGCTACATAACTTATATGATAACAGTCATTTAGCCTTCAGCCTTTCATAATAAGCGAATTGGCCTATTATGCTTATTTTTCTATCATCTTAATGACGTTTCTGTTTTTTAGTTTGCTTAATGTGTTGTTTTTCTAATGTCTCAATTACACTATGCGTTCATCATTGAGCTATAAGCAGATCCCAATTGAATCAGAACCTTTAACTATATACTGCAACTTGCTGGTCATATATTAACTACATTTTTTGTTTATAATTAAATAATCGAATGTTATAGGACTTTACCTGTGTATGCGCTGTTATAAAATGGTCTTTCATGCAGGCCAAAATTGAAGGAACATATGCTGTACTGTGATGGGTACCCTGAAGAGATAAGCAAACTTGCAAAGGTGAGAGCTAAGATTTCAGAAGTTAAAGCTTAGAGTATCATTTAGATTAATTACTGTTGCTTTCCTTCTCATTTGCAGATTAAATTTATTTGTTCTACTGTTTTGTGTTGTTTTTCTCCATCTAATTCACTGATGCCATCTATAATGATTCCTCCATTACTTCGATAATTCTTCTTTATGTTCATTATTTGGTAATGAATAGTTTTTTGAAATGTTGTAATACTATACCATGGTGTACTCTTGAAACATGCCCCAACTTTGGGACTTTATATATATAAAGGGTCAACCAAGTTCTAGTCCTTATTAGGCATTAGGTAACCTTACCTCTGGTTTATGTAGAGAGGGTAATTCGAACACACTACCTCAGAACCTACTGCAAGCGAGCTTGCTGTTGAGCTAAGTCTTCAACTTTAGGACTTTCAATATTCATATACTTTTAATTCGTGACAGGTCAGCTGTCAAAACACCATCAAAACATATTTTAGTTACAATGAACCACATGCACTTTTCTTTAAGGCCAATATTTATTTAAATATTTGTCTATAAACTCCGTTTTCACTCTTTCAGGATAACATGAAGTTGTCGAGGAGACATACATGACAGTTTTGACAAGCCATACATGAGTTACGGTCATATTCTTGGCTTACATTCTCTTAAGCACTCTGCCTGGATTGAATCATGCAGCTTCACATGACACTCTTTGCACCCTACTTGTTGGAGAAATCAACAATTTCATGTGGGTGTGTCAAATAGAGAAGTCCCACATTGCTTGAGAGTGAGAACTTACAAGGGTATATAATAAACTTGTATTCTAGCTCAAGTTAAAGGGCCAAAAGAGGAGTGGGTCTCGCGCGCACAAGCTGGGCCACCAAGAGGCAAACGCAGTGGAAATCCGGCGATTCCCCCCCCCCCCCCGCGCGCACGATAAATATGGATTGGGCACTTTTTAATTATCAGTTTTATGAAAATAATAAATGATTATTTTTATATATATATGCCTTACCAGAAAACCATGTTATTTGAGGATTATATTTTTGACTACCCATGAATTCGGTTAGCAAGAGTCTGGATGAATTCCAACGTTGCAAGCCCGTTTGAATTCATTTGTGCTTATCCTAACAGCTGATTTAATTCATTTTATTGTCATAATGCTGGTAACGTTCGTAACTGATAATTGATGGTCATCAACATGGTCATTAAGTGTGTGCCCAACGTCTCTGAAGTCTTTGCCTATAAAAGGCAGTGCTTGGCAAGAGGTCCAACACACCGAGCTTCAGTGCTTCCATCTTTCCTCTTTTGTCTTTACACTCTGCTGTGTTCTATTTTCTTTCGTTGTTCTGTTTCCTTGCTTCTGCAGGAGGAATCTGTTTAATCCTGGGGAGTGCCGCTACCTTCTTGGCCGGTGGTCGCGGAATAACTCTATAGGAAAGTGTCTCTGAAGACACGACTCAGATTTGTCGCCCATAAATTTGTCGCCTATCACTCTGTCGCCTATTACTTTGTCCGCTACAAGTTTGTCGCCTATCACTCTGTCGCCTATCAGATTGTCAGCTACAACTTTGTCGCCTATCACACTGTCGCCTGTCAGATAGTCACCTACAAGATTGTCACCTATCACACTGATTGTCGACTATCGTCATTTTGTTTTGTTTGTCAACACTACTTGTGCCAATCTTTTAACGGCATATATAGAAACACAAGTATATGCCTGTGTATTCTTACATTTTTGCTTTCTAGTAGCTTGACTGACTAGGGATTGTGTGTTTTGTATTGCAGTTAAAGTCTTCCATTTTTTTCATTTCACTATTGTTTGTTATGTTTTAATTAATTTTATAAGCACATAATGCATAATTGATTTAGCTGTTTGAGAGTAAGAATGGAAGGTTTTTAGAGTATAATTATCTTTATATGACTATATGATTCCAAATTTAAATAACTCAATAATGAATTTGTTCTAATATGCCCCTTAAGCATATTCGTATGCCCACATTTAATTAATTCTGTACGCAATTGGTTCAAGTAATGACATAACACAAGATGTTAGCAGTGTTGTCAACTCCACGTTCCCACCTACATTGGTCTCATTTCCTTTGTGATGATGAGGATCTGGTGGTTCGTAACACAGAATGTTGTCAACTCATGTTTATTATTTGTGTTGTTAAAATCTATCCAAAAACTTCCATGTTGACACTGAATAAAGTAATTTGATCAATTCTTTTTCAAACAAAGGGCCTTTGTGAGACATTGATGAGGTACTGTTTTCAGTTCATTGTGTTAAGCGCATTTGATGGATCCTTAAAGAAATCTGCTTCTAAGCATCACAGGAATGGGAAACATGTAAAAAAAAAACATTCCTCCAAAAGTATATTAATATGAACCCTCAAATTAAAATTTGGTTTTAAAAAACTTCATCTTGCTCATCTGTCATTCTTCTATTCCAAGGAAACCATGCTATGAGCCTCATTACTCATCTGCAATGTAAATATATTTATATAGTGGAGATTTCTACTTCAATTTCTTCAGTATGATAAGATAATGGTATGTGAAAGGTTTTTGTTGGGATCTATCAAAGTGTACTGTTTATAAATTATTATAATATGATTTTCTTCAGTATTGATTAACTTTAACCTTTTGTTCAATTGAAAGAGGTCTCTTTATAGATTTACTATATCATTTCTTCCTCCAATGAATTTTCTGTCTAATATTAGTGTCTGTGGTGTCTGAATGAGATCATCATAGTCATAGTTCCAGTGAAAGGTCTTTGAAATCTATGCTTGTGAACTTGGTATATGATATCAATTTTATGGAGTGTAAACCTTCATAACAACTCTTAAAGTTCTCAACAAGGGTGGATAAAATGTGTTATGAATGAGTTATCAGTAGATGGAAAGAAAAAATAATTTAAGATTTCATCATATTAATTCCAAGTTGCTTTGACTATTCTAATCAAGAATGCAACTTTGAGTAATTTTCTGATGATGGAGCTAAAAGGATAAAACATAAAAAGATCAATGGACCTGATTAAATATCGGTCACAAATGTAGCTACAATTTGAAAATAGAATTCTAGCTCCTATTTCAATGGAAATCAGTTTCTTAATTATTTTTTTTCTTAGATTAAGTTTAGATTATAATTACTATGATTAGTAATAATTATAACAAAACCGTGCCAAGCAGGGGAAATCCAGATGAAATGTTTCACTAATATACCAAAGAATTGTAACTTCATAGTTATTTTTTTAGTTTTGCTTTTTCAGACTATTAGCTGTTACTTTTCATTGTCTTCATCACTTGCCTCTTGAGTCTACCTAAAAAAGCATGTATTAATTCAATGAAGCTTTCACTATCACGCATCTCAATTTTTTGCATCATTCATTTTCAATTTTTTAACTTTATATTCATTCATTATTTTTTGTTTTTCTTCCTTGCGGTGATAATGTTACATCTAGAGTACTCCATGGCGGGCTTTTCTGCACTATAATGCTGTATTTCCCACTTTAACATTCAACCATGCATTTGTTGTTTCATAACTTAACTTTTTTCAAACTATAGCTATTCCTTTCCATTTTTTATAATTTCCTGGTTTCTCCTTTACATTTACCTCAAAAAACAAAAGCAATTTCAGTTTCTTCTAAATCACCTAAGATCCTGCTCGCTTACATGATAACCCAACACCATAATATCGATTCAAAGATACAAATAAAAAATATTGATTTAAAAATACCAAATTGCCTAGTTGCTTAATATTTTTACCTACATCCAGAATATTGTTCTAGAAAAACTCTAAAAATATAAACGTCATCATCAGTAAATACAAATATAAATATACTAAATTGACATATCTTTTTTATCTACATGATCATATCTTTTTTTTCTATTACACTTCTTTCCCCAACATTCATATCAAAATACAAATATACTCATGTAGACATGTATTAAATATAAAATCTAATTGACATTTTTAAAAAATTCTAAGTAAAATAAGTTAGTGATAAATTGACCTATATACTAACAGGTAACTCAGAAATATATCACTAGTAACTTTAAATTTTTATATCTTTATTGTGGTATTTGAGTGTTCCAAATAATTTCAGTTTTTTTATGACAAATAATTTCAGTTTTTCAAATCCTTCAAAATAAATATTCAGCACTTAAGTCCTTCACTAATTCACTACTACCTGTTCAATTGAAATTATTGTGGGAAGATTTTTTTTTCTATTCCAAATCCCTTTGAAATTTATTCGTAGGGATATGATCTTTCTATAGGACAAATTTTGGCCATCCACGTCACATTTGTTCTAGAGATGAGAGAAACGCGTACACGTGTCAGATGCTATGCGTCATACTGGTGGAAAAGAATATAGAATTTCAAAGATAAGCACCGGCCCACCGAAGTGAAATTGACATTTGGCTATTAAATATTCCCTGTACTCCCTAATATAATACGAGTATATAATAGTCATAATTTGAATACTCTAAAAATATAAAAGTCACCTTGTCTATTCATTTAATACATTTTCCCTACTTTATCGCTAATTCCCTCTCATATTTATTAATACTTATATATTTCGTTCTTAATAATATTATGATTAAATACAAACAATATTGAAAAGAAATAATCAACTTCAAACACCTAACTAATTTTACATGTTTTCTTAACAAATGATTTTTTGTGGTTGAGATTTTACACTACATACATGAGGGAGTACTAATATTAGTAAGTCCAGTTATAAATATAAAATCTCTTGCAAAAGAAGGTTATAAATATAAAATCTATTTTACTTTTTTATGTAAATTAAATAAACAAAATACAGCATTCAATTTTAAATAATTTTATTGTATTATAAGATAGTTTACAAATAAGATAGATTAGTGTTGAGACAAAAAAGATAAAAGTAGATATTCTAAAGTGATTATTTTATACTCCTTCCGTTCCTAAATATAAGACCTAGATAACTTTTTTGGAAAGATTAAGGTTGCGAAATAGGTTATTAAATGATGATATATTTGATATTTTTTTAGATTATCCATTAGCTTATAGGTAAAATAAACTAGTTTAAGAGAAAAAATTAGGTAAATCAATTTATAATTAACTTATTTTTTGCTTTTTTTTTAAGATTTTTTCAAAAAAGTCATCTAGGTCCTATATTTAGGAACAGAGGGAGTATTCTATAATTCTCCCAATAATTCAAAGTGATTCTATAATTATATCAGAGGAGTGCTATATGAAGATAATTAACCACTAAAATACTAAACTCTTTGATAAAGGTTGTGAGTTTTTAACTTAACTAATATAATATGTCCGGTTTGAGTTCTAAGCCGCCAATATAATAACTTCGTATGTGTAGGTAGCTAGGTCACCCCATTTTAAGTAATGAGCATACATTCTCGTTAAAATAGTGCAATGGGTTGCACAAATGACATGTGAAATCAGGCTAACTATATGCCCTATTTCTTTCATGTTAATTTTTCGGGCTGACATTTTTATCCAAATCTAATCGGTCTTCTTTAACCCAGGACAAGATTGGGCAGAATATATCCTCCAACTCACAAGACATGCAGTGTTGGTTATGAATATATTTTTTTTTTTTGATTTCAAGGTCATGAATATTTTTAATTATGAGAAAAATTAATGAAAAATCAGTGAAATAAATAAAAAATTTAATGAAACAAATGAATACAATAAAATAAATTAAGTAAAAATTAATCAAATAATTTTATATGGTGTATTAAGTATTAATTGTTAGCCAATATGTTTGAAGACCAAATTAGCTTTGCGCCTAGCCTAGTTTTTGTGCTACGGTAAATAAATATGGATAAATCCAATAAAAGTAATCGTAATTATTATTAAATTAAAATATAACAAAACAAACAAATTTTAAAAAGGCCCAAAAATGAAAGGAGGGGTTGAAATGTCATTTTCCCATAAATGATAGTGATTCTGCCGCCAAAGTCAACAATTAAAGTGAAAATTACACAACTTACCAAAAAAAGTAAAACTCACACTAAAGTCCCACTTAAAACAATTACTCCCTCTTTGACCCTTATGATAAGAAGTAGTAAATCTTTTTTATGCATATCAATAAAACATATTGAATAAAACATATTGAAGTAATTTTAAAAACATTTATTGAAGTAATAAATCTTTTTTATTTTATGCATACCAAAAATTTATCAACAAGTGAAATGACCAATACCCCTTCCGGTACAAAATATAAAAGCCTAAAATTTAAATGTTTTGTTCCAAAATATAAGAGTTTACTCTTAGGTATTCTAATCATTTAATGTGTTTCTTCCTATTTTGTGTTTAACTATTTTTCATATTTATTCATGCTTACGTATTTTTCTTTCTTAATAGTATCACAATAGGGGCAAAAGTTAAAAAAGTATTAATTCTAAACATTCAACTACATTTCACATGTTATTTAAGAAGACTGTTTTAACGTCTAACTCTTATACTCTCTCTGGCCGTTATTATAAGTCACCAACTACCCACTTCTAACATACAAAAAAATGATAGTTGAATCTTAAAATTTATGTTAAACTTGCCACTTTTTTCCAACTCATCCTTCATTAAATGATATGTTTCAAAATTTCACATTTGAATCTCCATTAATAACAGGGGTAAAGTGGAAAAAACATTTAATGCGGCGATTGATTGCTTATATTAATCATTAAGGACAAAAATTGTAGGTAATTAGTGACTTATAATAAGGATCAGAGGGAGTATTATAGAAAGGTGGGAATACTAGTAAAAGTCAAACCGGAATGCGAGCCGGACAGGACTACAGATCATGGTCATATCGACATTCAAACCAATAATCGTTTTATCCGAAATATACAATGGTAGACCCCAACCATTACTTGTAGTTCGATTCTTTTTTTTTTTGATACATAAAGTTTAGGAAGGGGTTTGGGCTCAACCCAATGCAAGGGCAGGACACCTAACTCATGATCCACTGGGGCCTGGCCCTGTGGGCTCTGGAGCATGACCAGCAAGCCCTTTATGTCTGTCCACACAGGTAGGTTACTCCCAACTTCACTTAGCTACGGAGATGCCTCCCCAAGCGCCGCGATGGAGACACAACAAAGTGTCACTCCCCAGGATCGAACTCGCGACGTGGTGGACAACCGCTCATTGTTCAATCCCTTCGCCACTGAACCCACGGACGATGGGTTCGTGTAGTCCGATTCTTACAACACTACTAAATATATACTAAATATAGCATATGTCGAGTAAATATAGCATATGTAGCTGAAGTCTAAGGCATTTATAGTTGAAAATAAATTCATAAATTCATAAATCCATAAAGTGACAAATGAAATTAAATTAAATTTATAAAACCCTAGTCCTCTCTCTCCTAGTATTTATTCACATCTAATGCTTGTGTTGTGTGCCCATCTTCTTCATGTCATCACTTCTTCTCCGTCAAGTTGCTTGCTTGACCATAAACTCCTTCCCTTTCCTCTCCTTCTTGGTAGATTCCTCATTCCTTTCCCTTCCTCTCTCTTTTCTTCATCAATCGCATCTCGTAAATCATATTTCCTCATTCTCTGATCATATTTATCCTCAAATTTTACCTATAACCATCCATTTCTACTAAGCTCTAATTTGTAAGCTGATTCTCCGTTTTTCTTTGTAGCCCTAGATTTCATCTTTCTCTCTCCCTCCCTTTTTTGCTGTAATTGGAAGCTCTTTTCACGTTTTTTGTGTGAATTAGGATTCTTAATTCCGTTAGGGTTTCGTCAGATTTGACTGAGACAACGGTATTATTCTTCAGATCGTTATTTTTTTCTCAATTAATTAATTTTTAGGGAAAAGAACTTTCCTCGTTTCTTGAATCTTTAGTAGTAAGTGTTTTCTTTTACTGTGTTGTTTGGTCAGTAAGTTTTGGATCTTATTGATCTTTATTGATTTTGTTTTATGTTCTTGTGTTTTGCAGATTTGCTTTTGTGTAGGATGAGCTGTTTTGGAAGCATGATATGTGTATTATTATAGTTATAGTCAGTTCAGAATAGAATACTGATCTGCTTGAAAAGTTGTTTGTTTATTTTTCTTTTGATTTGTAATATTTTTGCGTTAGAAAGGTTGTGACTTGAGACATTTTGGGAAGCTTTGGAATCATGCGACGTGAAGAGGTATTTATTTGATGTTTAGAAGGATTGGATTGATTAGAGAAGAGTGTCAATTTTGTTCTTTTTGGATATTGATTACTTGATATTGTATTGGCAGACTGGGGTTAAATCCTTTGTTGATGGGCAGTTTAGTGGTTTAATTGAAGCTGTGCCTATCAAGAAAAGGAGACACCCTTTGATTCCCACTTTGTGTGGAGAACAAGGTTCACTCTCCCAAGAAAATGAATCACTACAGGGAGAACAGCATTCAAGTGCTCCTCAAGGGTCAACTGTGTCAAATGCTAGTGTTGGAGATGTTCCCATCAAGAAAAGAAGGCTCCCTTCTGTTCAACCTGAAGAAAACAATTCTTCTGCGTCATGTGATGCCAATAAAAACCCGGCCTTTGAAGAAAAGAATGCAACTTCTGATGTTACAGATGCTAGCTTTGCCCAAAACAATTCCAATTATGTGAGTCCTAATGTTGAGGAACCAGATCTTGCTTCGCGTTCAAGAGCTTTGGATGATGCCCACAGCAAGAAAATGTTGATTGCTAGTGAAAGTTATGATGGAAAATTGGGAACCCAAGTGAAGAAGGAGAATTCTGAACATTTCTTTGTTGCTAAAGAAAGTCTTGCACTTAATATTGGATCCAAGATTTGTGAGCAAGGTGTTGAAGAGAAATATGAACAGGAGAGTCGTGCCAATACTAATTTATCCTTAGGTTTGAGGGAGCACTTGTCTCCAGCTGTGACTAGCCGTGATATTGGTGGGAGTTTCCAGAAAACTGAGAAAACAGAATCTGTTTCATTGAATTTATCTCTGAGCAAGGAAGAAGGAAGTTCAAAGAGTTCTAATGATGATGCTAAGACTAATAGGGCAAATTGGGATCTGAATACTACTATGGATGCATGGGAAGAGCCTGGAAGTGATGACACTCCAGGTAAAACATCTACTTCTGGCTCTGGGTTGCGAATTGCTGGCAGTGCACCTAGTGATAAAAATATTGTGTGTTCCACTGCTTCCCTAAAGCACGGCATCACAGAGAATCTTAACAAAGCTTTCATGATTTCATCCGGACTGTATGGTCGAGCGTACAAATATGTTGACCCTGGGAATCTTTGTTTTGCTTCATGCCTTCCTAAATTCACTGAAGATCCTTCTAGAATATCTGTTAAACAAAAGTCAGACTGTGCAACTCCTATTCTGAGCTTGTCAAATGTGCCAGCTTCCGCTGTTGATGTGAGCAAAACTAGCTTTAGGACAGTAAAATCAGAGCCATTAGATGAAAACATGAAACAGGATTTGAAGGAGGCTAATCCTAGTGTTGTGAGATCCTTAGATGATGGGGTCACTGTCAAACATGAATTAGTTGAGCGTTCTTGTGTTGAATCTATTGATAACCATAAAGAAAATTGTGCTTCTAAAGATGAAGTCTGTATTGGTGAAAAAACATATCTGGGGGATTTTCCAGGTGACCAGCTGGTTCATTCAGAAACAGTAGCCAAAGCTATGGTTGATAATGTAGAACCAAGTGGTCCTGCTATGAAAGATTGTGCAAGAGGTAATGAGGGAAATGCAAATGATTATGAGGGATACAGGTTGAAACTCATGAATGAGCTCCCCTTTGATCCACAGTGCAGTGGCGAAGATGGTGTTAGTGATGATGAAAAGATAACCTTATCAGCTGATACGCTAGAGGATGATTGTTTTGGTTATGATTATGAATCAGATGACACTCATTCTTTAACTGTTGCTATGGATGTAGAGCAGCATGGTGAAGAGGACGATGATTATGAGGATGGTGAGGTTCGTGAACCATTGAAGCATTCTGAAGCAGAAAAACCTGTTTGTGAGGTAAAAGAAGTAGAACAGATTGTTTCTAGTAGTTGTGATGATGAAAACAATATTGAGAAAGAAGTGTTGTGTGGTGATTGTACCACAACATCTCGTATGGAAGAATATGACAATAGAACTGTTACTCGAAGCGAAATAAACTGTGGTAAAGATGGTACTGACAATGAATCTTTCAATATGTCTGATAATGTCACTGACAAAACTGTGTGTATACAAGAGTCATTGGAAGCTGAAAGGCCAACTATTGTCCCTCAAAGGAGTTTATTAGAAAATACTGAACGGAATAATGTCATTAATGCCCCAGAGATCAAATTATCATCTCACCAAAGCAATGATGGAAAAAATGAAGTAGATGTTGCTCAGTGTTCTGAAGAGGTTGTCAAGAATCTGGACATCATTAGGAAAACTGACTCAGATTTGCCAAAGATGGAAGTATCTGTAAATATTGATGATGCAAATAAGGATGTCAGTAGTGGTTGTCATCAAGGAAGAATTATAAATTTGGCCCAAGCTGCTAGTTCTTTATCCCCTACTAAATCCAGGTCCATACCAGGCAGAGGACTGCCATCACAAGCTGAAAGGGATGCAATACCTGACTTATTTCATCATGAGAAATTACATGGAGGAAGGTATGTGCTTGTACTCTATTGTCTTTCTTCCTTGTACATTAAGTTGAAACTTTTACCAACACTTTTGTCTTTGTCCTTTTCTTAACACTTTGAATAGTTAAATTGTTTTGCTTTACTCCTTTTCATAGCACTTCTGCCCTCCTGTTTTGATTTTCAGAGATGATGTTTACTTTGATGGACCCTACAAATTTTCGAGAGAAAGGCATCAAGATATTTCACCTAGAAACTCAAGACCGAGGTTTGTGCGTGGTAGAGGGAGGATTAATAGTCGGATTGACTCATGTCAAGGTGAATGGAAATCTGACCGTGAATTCACTGGTGAATTTTATAATGGTCCAAGTCATTTTCGTGGTAGTAGGCATAGATTTGTATCTGCTGTTCATGACTCTGAATCAGAGTACAATAATGTTGCACATGATGCTTCTTTTGTTGGTAACAATCGGTTTGGTAGGAAGCCTTTGAATGAAGAGGGACCAGTTGGTCGTCATATTATGAGGAGACGATCGCCAGGGGTGAGAGAGATGCAGATGGGGCAAAGATATCCTAGAAATATGAGCCCAAGTAGATGTAGTGGAGATGATGGTTCTGAGTTTGTTGGCATGAGGCATGGTGAGAAATTTATAAGAGGTTACCCTGAGGATACTTCAGAGCCTATGTTTTCACGCTCCCAACCATTTGAGAGAGGAGATGGTCGATTTACACGGGGAGCTAGGAACTTCATTCAGAGGAGGGGTCCTCCTCGAATTCATTCCAAGTCTCCTACCAGATCAAGGACTCGCTCACCTGGTCCGTGGTCATCTCCCCGTAGAAGAACTCCTAGAGGATCACCAGATGGGTATAATGGAAATCCTGAATTGGCCCATCGACGCAGGGTTGACAGAATGAGATCCCCTGATGGTAACCTTTTCTCTGGAGAGAGAAGGGGAGTTAGGAGGCACGTCTCTCCTTTATATATGTCTCGTCCTTATAATGATACAAGGGATTTTGATTCTGGAAGAGGTCGTGGTCATCCCAGACCTGGCATATCCAACAGGGGTACTTCTGGGCGAATTTTGTTTAGAAATAGAAGATTTGATGGTGTTGATCCCCAAGATAGGGCGGATAATGATGAGTACTTTGGAGGTCCTATGCATACTGGTCGACAATTTGAACTGAATGGTGAAGGAAATGGTGATGAGAGGAGGAGATATGAGAGGCGGGGACCAGTTAGATCATTTAGGCCTCCTTATAATGGTAGTGTTGGCGAGAATTTTGATCTTGATGCAGAAGATGGTCCTAGAACTTACAGGTTTTGTCCTACTGATTCAGAATTTCCAGAAAGAAACAATTTAAGAGAAAGGGATTTTGACAGACGTATGAAGAACAGGCCAGCAAATATGCCACCTAGAAGAACAAGAAATATAGATGAGCAGGAAACTAATTACAGGAATAGTGGACCGGAGGTTTGGAGTGATGATAGCTTTGATGATATTTCAAGAATGAAGAGAAAAAGATTTTAATTGTGTAGCTAGAAAATCTGCTCCTTAATGCTGCAGGATAATTAGGCTTTCTGAACTGCAAATTTTTGTCTAAAAAAGTCATATTAGATTAATTTTGATTTATAATTAGTATCTTATGTTTGAAGACCTCTTCATGTGTCACTGATTCAAGTGAAAGGCCAGCAGATAAAGTGATCGTTGTATAGCTCACTAAAATGTGCGTATTGAAGGGGATTTTTAAACCCCAAAACAGTGAACCATTTCTCAAAGTGGGGCTGCAACACTAATAAATCATCAGAGCACAAAGTAATGGCAATGCATTTGGGATATAGATTTTGCTAGGTATCCGATAAACTTGTTGACTGGTACAATAGTTTATCAGTCCGCTGCATTTGCTGATTATATTTATAGCAATCTGCAAAATGCTATTGGGGAAGCTGCTATTCAATGTCAATTCTGTATTTCCATGTTTGCAGTGATAGCTGGAAGGCAAAATGTTTAAATTGCTCTGTATTTTTTTAGTGAATTTGAACACACATGGGACTGTTGATTCCTGGTCTCCATTATTATACTGTGAAAAGCTCCTTTTTTCTCTGTAAATATCAGCTGGAGAAATCATCAGACCTTGTTTGTGAAATCAGGAATGTTTTGTGAAGAGGAAATTATTTTGCCAGATAATTGCCTTCTTTTGCAAGAGTGGCCAATCTGGATGGGCCCGAAGGTCAGTTTAGTTATTGACTTTTTCAAAGTGAATGTATCAATGCTTCATTGGTCTTTGTATTTGGTGTTTCCTTCCTTCTTTCCGTTTGGAATTGCGTGGGTGTTTGGTCATGTGGTGGGGCCTAAAGGCTGGGTCATGAAGTCTCCTCCAAGCATTGGGTTAAGACATTCCCACAATTGATAGACTTGTAAAAAAAATAGCATCAAGAAAGAATTAACTATTAGTTACTCCATCGTGCGTGTGCGAAGAAGGTATACTTCTTTGGCATGAGGCGTATCATCGTGATCCTCAAGCATGTAGTTGCTATACTTGACTTGTGGAGCAAGGATGAAAGGTTTATCATTTGCCCGAGTATCTTGAAGAGATGGTGTTCCATCTTCACCTAAGCGAACTCAGGACCTAAGGCTTGTTTGATATGAGGGGAGGGAAAATGGGCAGAGAGAAGATTTTTATAACATGAATTTATCAAAATTTGAGAAGTGTGGTTGAAAATTCTAAGTTAGTATATTCTCCATCCGGTCCTTATTATAAGTCACCAACTGCCTTTAAAATTTGGTTCTTATAATACAAGTCACCAAGTACCATTAACTTACTCATTTATTAAAATTTTCTAAATATACCCTTATCATTAGAAAAAGATATTTCTTTAATTGAATATGGGAAAAATGAACATTGCAAGATGAGAAGAGAAAAAAGATGAAAAAGACACTTGTATACTCATAAAGATAGAGGATTAATGAAGAGAAAAAAAGGTTGTGGTCATAGTGATAAAGGTGGGAGTGGTAAAAATGGAAAGGAAAAATAAAATAAGATCAATTTAATGATGCAACTTCCATTAACTTCCATTCCTTGGTATGTACAATTTGGGCGGTTAATGACTTATATTTAGGACCGAAGGGATTAGAAATTTTATATTTTACATTTTATCTTTTTTTTTTATTTTCCTTGGGATTTTTTTTATATTTTACATTTTATCTTTATTAAAATAACACAACCCCATTTCTTCAATATTTAAAAATTCATCTCACCAAATTTCATCCCCTCCTCTCCACTACAAATCACTAATATCAAAGAAACCTTTTGGGCACCTAATATACGATTACAGAAACAATTACAGAGCTAATGTACAATTCTAGAAACACACAATCTCTTATGCACTATCAACAGAATACATCAATAACCCTTCTTGTCCTCCCTTACTCCTATTTATAATATTCCTAACTAACTAATCATTCAACCCTCAAAACCTCCCTAACTAACTATAAAAATCTGTTATAACCATTAAACCCTTACTTATTCAATTACATGTTACTTGCTCAACTCAGAACTTGGGCCGCCTTCTGTAGTAAGCCCATGATGGCCCAAGCCCATCAGTTATGAACGCTTCTAAACATGGCCTAAAATATTAGGGCTGTTTAAAAAGATCCTAGTGGGACCATTTCCCCTAATCTAAATATGTATTTATTATTGTATTTTTTTAATTTAATCTTCTACCCTACCAAAATAAGGAGTATCATTTTTTTTGTCTTTCTTCGTTTAATTGATTGATTTTTTTTACCATGTTTAATTTGAGTCTACTACTCTTAGCTCTTGATTTTATTTTCTCTGTTCTAGATAACTGTACAAATATTTCTCTGCTCATTCATCATATGATGTTGATTCTTCAGTTGCTAGTAATCTCATGACCAGATGCGTAAACTATTGTCCTACATGAAGATGGAGTTTAAGTATATGTAAAGAAGGAATGAAAAATACTTGTGTCTCTGTTGTTAACTAGTTTTCTTTTGTAGATTTTTTTTTATATTGCAACAATGAGGCCATGGACAATTATGGAGATGGCTGGATAAGTTGGAAGAAACTAGATGATTGTTCAGAAATAGCATTCTTTTCTTCTAGATCTATGTATTTTTGTATCAGATATATAGAAAGTGTGCTTCTCGAAGTCGGAATTGTATTTAAACATATATGCTTTGTATAGCTCATTTTCCCCCTCTAATTGTTTACCTTTTGAGGGGTAAATACATTGCCACGGTTATAATTGTGACCACTGACTATTTCATTTGTATGCATGTATATTCTTTCAACAGGTTTACTTGTTTTTATCTTCCTTACAATTTTTAAAATTTTGTATTCCTTATACTTTATTTTGAATAATGGGAATATGCAATCATTCTTTCTGGGTAACATGCTATCATTTCAAAACTTCAAAGTCAGACAGCATTAGCTTTTTTCCTTCAAAGAGGGTTGAATGTTGAATTTTAGATTCTATTCTATGTATGTACCAAATTTTTCTGATCCCAAATGACTTGAGTGGTCAGAGATATGATCGTATAAGATTCTCTATTGTTCATTTAGTTGTTTATTTTTCACTTATAAATTACTCATTTTAAGATAAATGCAGCAATTCATAGATATTGAGAAAGTGGATTAAGTTTGTTCATTCTAATAATTACATGAAAATGTGTCATTTTACCTAAAATACTATTATACCAACAAGTGTTAGTCCTAGTGGAGGAAACTCAAGTTGTTTAAATTATGTGCAAATGAAGAATACATCTATGAGAATTATCTTCATTTGAAAGGTTTCATTAAATGCTTAGAGGATAGCGAAAAGGGATGTTCATGCGGCCTAATAGCCTAATCTAACTAGAGGGATGTTCACCTATATTGTTACGATATGTGTAATAAATTATTTGAGTTTTCCCCCTAATCTAACTATGCATTTATTATTGTATTTTTTTCAGGTAATCTATATACTTACCAAAATACGAAATATAATTTTTTTTCTCTTTCTTCGTTTAATTCAATGTTTTTTACCACGTTCAATACTTAAATTGATTGATTAAAGTAAGACCTTATATTTATATTATGTCTCAACATGCTCCCATGTTTTAATCATATAGGAAGTTTGTTTTGTGTAGATAGAGGACGATGATTAGTGTTAAGCTCTTAAGGTCACAAATTTTGTCGTCTCCGATCCCCTGTTTATAACCACTGAAAATTGAAGTCATAACACTAGTTGATAATTCTTATTATTATTAATCACCCAAAATCAGACATCTGGACAAATTGTATGGGCTCTTGTATTAGCAAAATTAAGTTTCTGCATGGGATTACTTTAGGTAAAATTTTGAGACAGAATGTTTAAGCAGGGAGTTTGGTTTTATCAAGTTCATTTTCATGATGATATGAGATATCATTAGTAATGTTCACTTCGAATTTTTCTTGTTCATAAATCTGAATTTCTTAATTTTTGTGAGGCTAATTTGGTGTCTAATTTGAGGCCTAGAATCATATTAAAGACGCATTACAAATTATGGGGGAATAACAAATATTTAGAGTAAAGTGAAAAGGCTCAAAGTATTGAATAAGTGAGATAAGTGTGCCCCATCAAGTCTTGTAGATATTTTGGTAAATCTTTGAACATTTATGTATTTTTCGATGTAAATGCATAAAACCATCGTGGTTCACAAGTACATGGCCGATTATAACGATTACATGAGCATCTACAGCAATTTTCTACCATCTTAACATATATCTTATTCAATAGCAAAAAATGGGTGATAACTCAATAAAGTTTCAACAATTATTTTCACCCTCTCTTAGGATACGAACTAAAAGGAATCTCATTTATTGTGTGGCCCTGAACCTCATTTATTATGTGGCCGTGAATATTTTTCTTTCATCTTATGTTAGGGTCTATATACTTGACCTGGTTACGATAACTTTTATAAAAGGACATGGATAGATAGATAGATAGATAGATAGGCCAGGGCCACAAAAGCCTAGCTTGATTAAGCT
Organism: Mimosa pudica; assembly: GCA_029929735.1. Lineage (NCBI taxonomy): Eukaryota > Viridiplantae > Streptophyta > Magnoliopsida > Fabales > Fabaceae > Mimosa > Mimosa pudica. The sequence goes on from JAKELP010000045.1 coordinate 2,634,123, forward strand.
CATTAAGCAGGTTTTTAGGGCTTAATATCCAACTAGGTCAATCATTGGTTAATAAACCCATCTTGTTGAAGCTCATTTAGTACTAGTTTTTTAGGGCCTGATTTTGAGCTGGGTTAATAATTGGTGAGTATTCTGCTCTCAATTAATTTAAGGGGCCACGGGCCACCAAATATTTTCAAGTTAACCCCACTAGACTTCACTCATAACCTACATGATCATTAGCTTAAATCTCACATATGAAGATCTTTATTGACTGGTGATTTCCCAATGTTTATTGATCTTAAAAGTGTGTCTTGGCTTAGGTGAGCCTTTGAGATCCATTTTATCTGAGTTTTTTTTTTCAAAAAAGGAGAATGGCGATTAAATTGTAAAAGAGTGGATTAATGATTCTTATAGATTTATCCAAGTCCAAATATCAATTCAAGCAACTCTAAACATTGGCGTTTCCATATAAAAATAAGGCATTGGAGTACATTATTTTTAGGTTTAAACTTTATGAATTTGTATTACAACTCATTTGTCAGAATTTTTTATCTTGGAAACCTAGTTATAATTAGTTGGATCTTTTGGAACCTAAATGTCATCGTTTCTCATTTGAATATTTTTGTTTTAAGGAAAAGCGATTTAGTCATGTGTTGGTCATGTTAATTCGGAACAAAAGTGGTGAGGAGCATTAAAGGGATTGCACAAGCAAAGTGTGGGGTTTGGGCAGTTTCTTGTAGCAGAGGTTTTAATGTGATTTCGTTTCCCTAATAAATAAATAAATAGTTGGATGCTTTTGTAATGCTTCACAACTCAAGAAAACACTTGAAATCAGACAGCTTTTTATATTAGTTATTGTTAATGTTCATATATGTGAATGCAGAATCTGAATTCTGGTGTCCTTGTTTTGGATCTTTATGGATTTTTCTTTGTAATCTGAGTGGGTGGGGACATCAACATAAATACTCTTCCCCCAAATCTTCTGCACAATGTCCCCAAAACTGCTCTCTCATTACGGTTACGTTGTCCTCTTTCCACACTACTATTACTCACATACGCACATCTTATTGCCCTCCATCTAATTTCAATTTTTTTCTTTTTCTAATTAAATTATAGCTTGAATTATTGCTCATCCTAAGAACAAACAATCCAGAATCTCTCTTCTCCATCTCTAGCTGATTACACTTCTATCATTTCACAAATTTCAGTTGTTTACAGGTAAGAAAAGTATGGCACATGTGATTACCTCAAGACCTTATTAAAATCTGTGCAATTTTCAATGTTTAAATAAGTTTTATAAAAAAATATTAGTTGAGAGAATTATCTTAAATTGGACTAGATAATTCTCAAATATATTTTTATAATGAATCGGATAAATGTTAATAGTATTCAATTTCGTGAATTATATGAAAAAACTATTCGTGATATCCATGTGCTTTTCTTCAATTTTCAACTTGACGCTTGTGATTTTTCTCTTTTTATTAATTCACTTTAATGTACATTGCCAACACAATTAATTAAATGCAAGAGCAAAAATGTTAGCCGAGCAAATTTACAAAGGTTAATAGTGTGGGCCAAATTCGGCCAAAAACTAGAGTGGGCCAAATTAAAAAATGTAAGAAGAAGAAGAAGAAGAAGAAGAAGCACAAATACGAAATTTATAATGTATAAGTTAAAAGAAGCAGAGGTAACTCTACAATGGTTTTCCTTTAATTATATGGATCAATCAAGCATTTTGTTTTGAAGGTGCACAAATTATTCACCTCCAGAATCTTTACATTAAGAGCCCAAATTGTTCCTATCTGACGATATTAGTCCGTTCGTACCAATTTGGACTAATATTTGTCAACTACTAGTTCTTAATGTTTTTTTTTTGGCCAACACTAGTTCTTAATGTTTGATAGATACAAATCAATATTTTCTCATGAAAATATTTCTCTCTCTAAAAGTAAATTTAAACGTTTAGAATTAAAGCTGATTTTGGTAACAAGTTTGTAAAAGCTGAGAATGGTTATGATATATACAATGTGGCAGGAGAGGCCTAAGTGTCCTGAAAGTTTTTTTTTTTTTTGGCCAGTCCTGAAAGTTAAAGTACCCTCCCAAAGAATGATACATCACATACAATTGCTTCACCCTTCCATGTGACCTTTGCAGGTTTTTCTACTTCTCTATTTCTTACCTTTATTTCTTTTCATTTTTCATCCATTTACTTTTTTCATTCTAAAATGCATCATTTTAAATTTAATCAAATTACACTCCTTATAATATCCAATAACATCAATTACTAATCATTTTCCGCAAAATAATCAAGGTTATCCAAGGGTGTATTCTCCCACATCAGCCATTTGCATTGCAAACTTTAGACACATTCACTTCATATATATATATATATATATATATATATATATATATATATAGATATGAGGTTAATGAAATTTAAAATTTAGATAAGTTTATTGAATATTTGCACATATACTCCTCAAATCTTAAATGTAAGAGTTAAATAACTAATTTATAAATATAAAAAACAGTTAACTATTTTCAAGAAATATGAGTTGGTTGGCCTAAAATATTTTATTACCACCATTAATAGAAAACCAAAATTAAATTTAGTAAATGTAATCTTTAGCAATATATTAAGAAAAAACTTATCCATTTGGGATGCAAAGCGAAAACCTTATGTTTTAGATTAAAGTAAAGCTCCAAACCAATTCTTACATTTACGGTCTAAGGAGTACATAGAAATTTTTATATTTGAGACGTGTTATCAATGAAAGTTAAGCACCGGATCGTAAGGGGGGAAAAGAAGGGCATGGAAGGATGAATCATCAAAGATATGAATGAAGAGACGAAGGCCTTTTAAAAGGCTATTTAATCAAACGTAATGATGCTTTAATATGATGGGCAAGTCAAAAAAGGTGATTTTGGTATATATAACTAAACAAACTTTTTTATTTTAAAATAATTTAATGGAAAATGAAAACAAAAGCAGTAATTATTTTGTTTGTTTTTAAATCTAAGAGTTTGCTTTTCACAAATTCCCAAGCATGTACTTTGAACATATGCATGCAAATTGTATTTTAAACTGGATCCAATTCCAAGCTTTCCCTCATCATACTTATCCTACCTTTTCCATTTAAATATTATTTGCATTACTAAAATCATAACTTTGATGCTTATGGAATATATTAAAAGTCTAATATTGTTGGCTAAAAAAAGTCTAATATTCAAACTTAACCTGCAGTTCTATTTTATTTGATAAATAATCAGATCCCCAAATATTCTAATCCATTTTTTTTTTCTTTTAAGAATCCGATGCAAAAATTGAAACTTTCCTTTAAATGTGGGGTCCAATGCTCCCCTTGATTTGCTCCTAGGACCTTATTTTTCAAACCCTATGAGACACTTTTATTCTATCTTTGTTTTTTTCCAAACTTTTCTACACAGATGCGAGAGAAAATTTATTAGGAGGTTCCGCGGGTTGTAATCACTGGTACTCCTTCTAGTTACCAATGTTAAGTGACATTTTCTGATATAATTAAGGTTGGCCTGATATAAGTAATAACTTTATTTGCCTGAAATTTCAATATATCTTTTTATTATAGCCATAATTAATTATATGCCACTCCCATATATTTATCACTCATTATCTGACACGCTAATAATCTTTATTTATTATTCTTAACTATGTAGAAATGAGTGATTAATAGTTTAAAACTTATAAAAATGAGTTATATATGTCCCATAGAATATTTTACCATGATTTTTGGAGAAAATGTGGCAAATCAAAGATGAGGCTGACAAAACAAAACCATGCTGCCCATGCAGCATGGGTCAATCATTTTCAGCTTATTGAGTGACGAAACGAAATCTCTTCATCAATAAATTTAATTGAAAGTGATGTATCATTATGCATACTACGGATATTGGATTTTTCCAGTAGCTAAGACGTGAATCGACATATAACCTTGATTTTGGAAGATAAAATTCATCATATCTACCTAAACATGCATTAGTAAGAATTTAATATACTAACTTATGGAGTAGTGGTGATTTTTCAGTTTCATCTATCCATGACACATCCACGTGAAATCTGTATTGCGTCCTCTTAATTAGTAACCTAAATGGACACTTCCTTCTGATAAAAAAATGGACACTTCCTCCTCTCTGATATAATTAATTATTTTTAGAAAATCTAAATAAATAAGGTCATTATAATTGATCATTTTGAATTTTTATTTTAAATTACTGCAAATAATACACAAAATATGTCGCTTGATTAGTGGCTCTTGAATTTAGTTAATTTCTCCCAAAAAACAAATTTAATCATGTGTGTGCGCGCGCGGAGAAAGTACTAAACAATTTGATCATAAGATCCAAATTAAATTTCAGGGGCAAGGACCAAGAGAATATCCCATAGTTTTGTTCCCTACTTTCCTCCTCTTTCAAGCTAAGGCTAACTAATATTAGTATCATTATTAATGAATTTATAAAAGTGATATGAAGGATCACACATGTGTATTAATCAATTTAGTTTATCTTTTTTTTTATCAATTTTTAGTTTATCTTGAATATTAATGTATCTATAAAAATGATATGAAGGATCACCTTTATATATTAATAAATTTAGTTTATCTTGAATACATGAAGTAGACATATAAAAATTGATATATACTTACCAATGGGTAGTTGGTTGAGCTGGTAAGTGGATTAGAACTCCGTAAGAATGACATGAACTTTACTTCTTTATTTCAATTCTACATACAAAGTTCATTTTTGGGCTATGGTTTTGTTTCCAATGTAATATAATATCACACGATGTTTTCCACCTATCCCATACTATTTTTCACAACAATATCCATATTATTAATAAGATATTTACATCCATGCATGTGCATTGAATTTTAATCACTACATAGTTACGGTGATTTTGTTTTTTTTTTTAAAAAAAGAGAGGTATTTTTCCTTGATATTCTGCGTATCAGCCAAGAGAATTTGTATATGATTAGAACTATAATGAAGAAGAATGAATGTTTTAGCGCCGTATTTAGTTCCATCCACATAGATGCTCAATGTCTCAATGTATATCTAATAACAAATTTTGATGGAATGTATTTGCATTGGCTGAGTATTTAACAACAGACTCTATTAATTCCTCAAGTGATGAAACAAAATATATAGTCGAAGACTTGAACTGGGTGAAATATATTTAAAAAGGGGAATTTATTTTGAAAGTGAATATTATTAAGAATGTTCAAAGTTTACTTTAAACAGTATTTAGTGGGTATTGTACATTAGGGCGTTTACCCATGTGGGACGCGTGAGCCTTCAAAGCATCATTGTATTTGTATAATTGTCTATATTATTAAATGTTCCATGGCCCCTTTATTATTGTTTAATACTAAAAATATCAATTATATGTACAGGTGCGTGGAGTATTACTATTCTAGCCCTTAGCTTAATTATATACTCTTGCATTGATTCTTGATTGGCACCATTTCCTTTTATGTGTTTGATCAGTTATTTACTTATTTTACTGAGTTACAGCCATGTACTATTATTTACATTGTATCATTGATCTCATAAAATACGCGTATTATCTATAAAGTATTTTTACCTCTAGCCCCTTCCTTTTCAACTAAGATGCTCAAATTATAACTTATTCATTCAAAGAGGAATGTTAATAATCATAAATCATAACCATGCTTAATTTGCTCTCAGTTTGTTAAGTACCTCTTGTTGGGTAGGAGCGTTGAAGATAAATCTTTGAACGGGTGAGAAGTTTCTGTACGTGGAAATATTATTAAAATGTTGTAGTTTAATAAAGCCAACATCATTTTTAACATCATTTTTAAGTGTAAGATTGTGCACAACTTTAATTGGAACATTCTCACATTACCAAAATTTAAACTCATAAACCACATAATTATAAGTCAAACACTTTTATCAACTAGAACAACTTTAATTTGCGCATTCATTCTCAAATTTTTTAGATATGCATAATTTTTTTAAATTAACTATTCTTTTTTTTTTGCCGAAGAAATTAACTATTCTTTTAAAACAAAATAATATGTGTGTGTATATACAGTACACACATGTATGTAGTCGGACAGGAGAGAATGGGGAAGTGGTCCTAAAGAAGTGAGAAAACATAAAACCAACAAAGCGCTCACTGTCACCGATTGTACGCCAACAAATCTCATATCCATCTTAAGCTTCAATTATTGCAACCTATACCTCACTCCATTCCCCCCAACCTCCCACAACTTTTACTTTCATTCATTGGCTCAAAATAAATACGTCATCCCTCTATCCTTATTTATACCTTATCTATAATAATTAAGCTATAGATTGAAAAGGAAATTGAGACAATTATAGTCATTAAGGAAATATACATAATATATTAACTAATTCAATTAATATGTTTATTTAATCAAAATAGCAAAATGGGCTCTATATCTATAACTCAAATGAGTAATGAGTATAACTATCAATTTTACTTGTTATTAATTCTCCAGTACTTCAATCACACCAAAGAACCATGTAATGAAAAAAAATAATCCAGCCAATAATAAAGGTCCTATTTATAATTGAACAGTATAAAACAAGGTCCTATTTATAATTGAAAATTTTAAACTGTCAACCCAAATATTTTTGGCATTTACAATTACAATTCAAAAGTTTTTATATTACAATTAGTTTTTGCAACCTTTGCTTTAAGTTACCTTGTAAGTTCTAATATCATAGATAATATTCCATCCCTTCCTAAAACTATAAGAAATTCAAATATATTACTTATAAATCAATTCATTTGATTTGTCTCCATATTAGTTTATTCAACTAATATGCTAATAATACACAAAACAAATGGAGTGTCTCATTTGTCTCCCTTAATATCTACAAAAATTTCTGCAATTTAGACATCTTATACATTAAATCGAAATTTCTATTTCTAGTCATCTATACAAGCCTTACATTGCAAAACCTTCAAAGTTAAATAATCTTAAAATCTAAATACCAGCCATATTATTGTTTTTTTCAAAGCAGCCAAATACTAATTCTTCAAAAAAAGAAATATTTTCCACCACTTTAAATAAAACCCCAACTACATGATAAAACCAAGAAAAAAAGGGCATAGATAGATATGGACAAAACTCAAATCATAAGCTGGCTAGTCTTATATCTCTGTCAATTGGTTCTTGGTTCCAACTAGGCGCATGCTCTCCCACACTGACACACAGTGTCTTCCATTGTCCCCACCTCCTTCAAATTCAAATTCATTCACAGACCCTTTCTCCACCTTCAACCCATCACCCCAAAATCTCATATCTCCCTTCTCTTCTTTTTCTCCTTCCCCCATTTCACTCCCAAAATCTCTCTCTCCCTCTCTCTCAAATCCCACATTTTCCCTTCTATTCCTTCATTTTCTTACATTTCTTCCATTAATCTCAACTGGGTTGTCTTCAAAATCCTTCCTTTACTCAGCTCAAACAAAAAAATCCAAGCTTTATCATCTTCATCTTACATTTCTTCCATTAGTCTCATCTGGGTTGTCATCAAAATCCTTCCTTTACTCAGTTCAATCATAAAAATCCAACCTTTATCATCTTCATCTTACATTTTTTCCATTAATCTCATCTGGGTTGTCTTCAAAATCCTTCCTTTATTCAGTTCAAGCATAAAAATCCAAACTTTATTACCTTGTTACACAATGTCACTTCAAAACTCACCGTTTAAGGACCTCCCTGTCCCTAATGCATCCCCAAAACCAGACAACAAGAAAAGCTTAGTGACTTCTCTAATGGAAGCAGCCACATTCCGTACACCTTCCTTCAAAGAAGACACCTACTTCATCTCCCATCTCAAGTCTTCTGAGAAGAAATCCCTCCAAGACCTCAAAAACAAGCTTTCCTCCTCTGACTTCTCTGACTCTTCCATGTGGGGTATCCCTCTTTTGGGTGGTGACGACAGAGCTGACGTCATCCTCCTAAAGTTCCTCAGAGCAAGAGACTTTAGGGTCACAGATTCACTCAACATGATTCTCAAGTGCTTGGCTTGGAGGAAGGAGTTTGGAGCTGATGACATTGTTGATGAGGATTTGGGTTTTAAGGAACTTGAGGGTGTGATTGCCTACATGCAAGGGTATGATAAGGAGGGACATCCTGTGTGTTACAATGCTTATGGGGCTTTTAGGGATAAGGAAATGTATGAGAGGATTTTTGGGGATGAGGAGAAGTTGAAGAGGTTTTTGAGGTGGAGAGTTCAAGTGCTTGAAAGAGGGATCAAGCTTCTTCATTTTAAGCCTGGTGGTGTTAATTCTTTGATTCAGGTCACAGATTTGAAGGACATGCCTAAAAGAGAGCTCAGGGCTGCTTCCAATCATATCCTCTCTTTGTTCCAAGATAATTATCCAGAAATGGTGGCCCGGAAGGTAGTAAAATCTTAAAAATTGTTTTTTTAGAAATTTAGTAACGAATTTTGTGTATTATTACATTATATGTTAGTTTATAAATTAATTTAGAGGAAATATTTAAGTATTAATTTGGTAAAACCTTAGAAATGGTGGCCCGGAAGGTAGTGAAATCTTAAAAATTGTTTTTTTTTAAAGAAATTTAGTAACGCATTTTGTGTATTATTACTACATTATATGTTAGTTTAAAAATTAATTTAGAGGAAATATTAAGTAAATTAATTCTCTAAAACCATAGAGATGGTGGCCCGGAAGGTAAAATCTTAAAAATTGTGTATTATTACACTATATGTTAGTTTATAAGTGGAAATTAATTTAGAGGGAATATTTAAGAAAATTAATTTGGTAAAACCTTAGAAATTGTGTTATTTGTTGTTTCCTTGTGAAATATAAGAGATTGGTTGGTGAATTTTGGGCTTATGGTTATGTTGGGGTGTTTTTTGTTTCAGATTTTCATTAACGTGCCATGGTACTTCAGCATGTTGTATTCAATGTTCAGTCCATTTTTGACTCAAAGAACGAAGAGCAAGTTTGTGATCTCTAAGGAGGGAAATGCTGCAGAGACACTCTACAAGTGAGATCAGTAGAGATTCCCTTTTGTGTCCTTTTTCAGTGAATGGCTTTATCTTTTTTGTTTCTGGATGATGGCCTGTTGTGTTCAGAAATCAGAATGATTTCATCTTGAATGTGTTCCTTTTTTTCTTTTTGAAGAAGCATTGAATGGTCTGTCTGGTTTTGATTTTTGTCCTTTTGTGTAATACGTTTGATTAAAAAAAAATTAGATTCTCAAACGCCATCACTTAACCTTATTCTTGTTTTAGGTGCTAGATTGATTTGTTGTTTTGTGTAATTTACAGATTCATTAGGCCTGAGGATATTCCAGTGCAGTATGGAGGACTGAATCGGCCTAGTGATTTGCAGAATGGTCCCCCTAAACCTGCTTCTGAATTCACTGTTAAAGGAGGAGAGAAGGTGAACATCCAAATTGAAGGAATTGAGGTAATAATAACCTTAATTAAAATGATACATTGTTATTAATTATTAGAATTTGAATATATTAAGACATGTCCACTAATTGGTGGAAGATGAATTAAATCTTTTCAGACAAGTCCTATTAAATTGGCCTAATTCACTCAATTCTAACATTATGAGAATAAATAATACTATCTCCGTTCCTAAATATAGGACCTAATTGACTTTTTTTTTTTGAGAGATTAAGGTTGGGAAATAGGTTATTAAATGATGACATATTTGATATATTTTTAGATTATCCATTAGTTTATAGGTAAAATAAACTAGTTTAAGGGAAAAAATTAGGTAAATCAATTTATAATTAATTTATTTTGCTTTTTTAAGGATCTTCTAGAAAAAGTCAATTAGGTCTTATATTTAGGACCAGAGGGAATATGTAGCTTTATGAAAGACAAGTCCTATTAAATCACCCTAATTCACTCAATTCTAACATTTTGAGAATGAATAACATGTAGCTTTATGAAAGACAAGTCATGTTAAATTGGCACCTAATTCACTGTATTGAAATGAATGTATGAATGTGTGATTAGGGTGGAGCAACAATTACATGGGACATAGTGGTGGGAGGGTGGGACTTAGAGTACAGTGCAGAGTTTGTGCCAAGTGCACAAGGAAGCTACAGCATAGCAGTAGAGAAGGCAAGGAAGGTTGGAGCCTCAGAGTAAGCAATTCACAACTCTTTCACTGCAAAAGAAGCTGGCAATTTGGTCCTCTCTGTTGATAACTTTGCTTCCCGCAAGAAAAAAGTCGCTGCCTATCGCTACTTTGTCCGCAAAAACAGCAGCAGCAATAACAACAATGCCTGATCTGAGATTGACTCATACCTAAAACAAGCTTAATACTACTTAGTTGTTATATTCTGTAAGGTTTAACTTGTAATGCTGTTCTTTGTTGTTTGTTACTTGTGTTTTCATGTTCTGAACTGGATTTTTTGGTGTAATTGGTACTAGGTAGGTAGTGTGATGGTATAATATAATCTTTCTATGATGTAAAAGAGGAACATGAGTGGGATCAATGTGTATGACTTGGTATAGAAGGAAAGCAATTAGTTTTGCTCACATCAATCTAATGCAAACTGTTTGCCTATTGTCTCCCTATCTTTAATTTGTCACTTATACACCAAACATTTTTGGGAAAAAAGTTAGTTCTCAGGGTGTGAAGTCATAAAGGAGACAAGTTTATTGAATAATTTTGCAAGGGCGAACTAATTCTTTTCTTGATATGTTGATTTGAAGATGTAAAATACTCCCTTCCCTTTTAAATATAAAACTCATTTGATTTTTTTTAATCCATTTGATTTTTAAGTTAAAAATTTAAATTATATCACTAAATTATAACATGTTACTTTTAATTAAATTATTTTAGTTTATAAGTTGTGATAAGGTTTTGTTGATGTTGTATATGTTACTTTACAAGTAAAATGAATTAGTTTTGAGAAAAAAAAAATAATATATATAATTTTAAGTGTTATAAAAATGTGGCCTTTGGATGTTCATAACTTTTTAGCCCTCTAGAATTCTTTTTCCATCAATGACAATTATTTCTTAAGGTTACAACTTATGTCATAATGTAAATTAATTCTTATGTTTATGACATTGTAACATTTGCTTTGGTATTAGCCTATAAATAGAGGTATTCCACAAATGGTTGGATGTACTATGGAAGCTATGTAAATGAGAATCATTCCTTCTATTTCATGTCTTCTTTTCTCTCTTCCTTCTATATCTTCATCTCATCCTTCTTCATATTCTTTATATTTTCTTTATTTTCATAACACGTTATCAGCACGACATTCTAAACAATTTAGGTATACTTCTTTCATTATCTTATATATATTTTCATATATTATATTATGTCATTTTATTATTTTGTTATTTATGACTATTATTTTTATATTCCAATTAATTTTATAATATTATATTTCTTGTTAATTTTCAATTTATTATAATGGCCTGAAGCCATGACAAGATATTTGATGTCATGAAAAGATGAATGACAATTTGATGTCCTAAATAGAAAAATAAAAGGCCTTGAAGGCTAATGACAAAGGAATATAAGGCCCTGAAGGCTAATAACAAAGGAATATAAAGTCCTGAAGGCTAATGACAAAGTACTATAAGATCCTGAAAGCTAAGACAAAGGATTACAAAGCCTTGAAGGCTAATGATAGAGGACTAAATATCAAATTTATAATTTTCACTTTGGAAGATATTTGACGTGGTCTTAAAGACAAATATTATGAGAAAATATGAAAATATGACCAGAAGTCATATAGAAAAAGAAATAAAATTTTACAAAAAAAAGACTAGATGTCATATGAATAAGTATGTATTAGATGTCATGTGAATAAGTATGTATCACTTTTGTGATACAAATGAATGGTCATAGGCAATGAGTTATGAAAACATATTTATTAAATTGTTGTAAAGCATAAAAAAATATTGATAACCCCTGAAGGGTCATTGTTGTAAGACATAAGAAAAATTGATAACCCCCGAAGGGTCATTGATGCTTATTTTGAGTTATAATGTTGTTATTTATTTCATTATTTATGTAAATTAATTATCTTATTATTTCAAATATATAAGGTTATTTATACATATTGCATATATCATTTGATGACATTATATCCTATATTATATTTTCATAATATGTTCCTTTGATGTGACATCATTTGATGACATTATTATTGTTATTTCATTTGATGTGATTAATTTGTGGGAGAAATATGTTAAAAAAGTCCTGAAGACTGATTATCATATTTTGCTATAATCACACATGAGAAATGACCTTGTTGTGAATTAAGGACACCAACATTTGGTGATATAAAAATATAAGATTTTGATGATAAGTCTATATGACTAAGAAGTTATGGTCAATGAAAGCAAGTAACATAATTGTATGGTCCTGAAGACAACCAATATTAACAAAGTGATTATTTTTTCATCCTTATTTTTTTAATAAAGTCAAGTGATCATATCATGACCATCAGGGTAATTTAGTTTTGAACACCAATGGACAAGATTGTAATTTTGGATTGGAAGTTTTAAGCGGTGGTTGTTGTGTGGGAAAAGATGATATTGGAACCAATTGATTTTGAATAATTTAATTCTCTAGTTATATCTTTTAATTCTTGACAGGGTGAAAATATAAAAATGACCTTATATGATACGCTAGCGCCCTATGGTTTTTTAGGGATAAGATTGACCGCACAGTTAAAATTAACTTGCGGTTAAGATCTGTTAGAATTCATTATTTAACTGAAATAGCAGGGTGACTTTTGCCGCTTTTTATTGACTACTAGTCACTTTTATCTTTAAAAAAACTATAGGGTGTTGTGTGTAACTTGAGACAAACTATAGAGTTATTTTTTTACTTTTAACTTTCTCTATATATTGTGTTTTTGTCTTTTTTTTTTTCTTAGAGCCTTCGCTGTCCGGCCCCCTTCGAGGAACCGACTAATCCGAAGTCGCCGTCAGGTTCCCATTTTAGGGGTGACGACTTCCTAAGGGTTCAAACTCATGACCTAGTCGGTACGCAGTGTCTTACCTTCCCCTTTCTTACCAGCTGGTCTGCGTCCCCTTGGGCTATTGTGTTTTTGTCTTTGTCAAGATGACCATACCTCTGAAAGTAGTCAGGCATTTAAATTTAGTTTTCTGGGGCAAAATTAGGTAAAATTTCAAACTCCACATTTTTTGGCACATAGTTAATACTTAATACACAATTTTGTTGGTTTTTCTACCTAAATACTACAAGACAAAAACAAAATTACCAATATGCTACGAGAACAAAAAAATTTACCAATATACTGCATGGTTGAAAGTCGTTCTTGGGGAGAACGACTTCTAAAGTCGTTCTTGGGGAGAACGACTTCTAAATTTAAATGACTTTTATGCATCCCTGTACACGAATCCCGGTGCGTGAGCTTAAAAATATTGTTTTCTCTAATCTTAAATATAAAACATATTCCCTCTAGTCCCTAATATAGGAGTCAACCGCCAAAAAAACGCTTCTTAAGAAAATATGTGAATATTAGTTGAGTGTCTGGAGTTAATGTTTCTTTACCAATATTACTCATATTTATTATGATACTTTCAAGAGAGAGAAATACATAAGCATTAATAAATATGAAAGAGAGTTAGGGACAAAGTAGGAAAAATGCATTAAATGGGGAGAGAATGTGAGATGAGCTCTTATATTATGATCAAAATCATTCAAATTTTGGGTTCCTATATTAGGGATCAGAGGGAGTAGTTGATTTTTTTTAACCTCAGGACTGGAGGGAGTACTATTTAACTTCAAATTTTATTTAAATGAAAATTTAAGCTAATATGCACTTTATTAAATTTATGTGTCATTATTTTTGTTTTATATGACATTAATTTTTCTAAATATAGTAATGAAAATGGAGGAAATTAAAGAAAATATATGTTTAATATGCTTAATTCTAATTAAGCTACATAAATATGATGAGATAGTTTGAAGTTGAATAATACTCCCTCCAGTCCTGAGGTTAAAAAAAATTAACTACTCCCTCTGATCTCTAATATAAGAACCCAAAGTTTGAATGATTTTGATCACTAATATAAGAGTTCATCTCATATTCTCTCCTCATTTAATGCATTTTTCCTACTTTGCCCCTAACTCTATTTCATATTTACTAATGCTTATGTATTTCTCTCTCTTGAAAGTATCATAATAAATATGGGTAATATTGGAAAATAAACATTATCTCCAGACACCAAACTAACATTCACATGTTTTCTTAAGAAGCTTTTTTGGGTGGCTGATTCTTATATTAGGGATTAGAGAAAGTAGGTTTTATATTTAGGATTAGAGAAAACAATATTTTTAAGCTCAAGCACCGGGATTCGTGTACGATACATAGAAGTCGTTCTTGGGGAGAACTGGCAAGAACGACTTTAGAAGTCGTTCTCCCCAAGAACGACTTTCAACCATGTAGTATATTGGTAAATTTTTTTGTTCTTATAGCATATTGGTAATTTTGTTTTTGTCTTGTAGTATTTAGGTAGAAAAACCCAATTTTGTTTGCCAGGTTAATACACAATTTGACATACAAAAAATGTGTCTGACACTAGTCAATACATACAGAGAGAGGATCTGACGTTACATGGACATTGTTCAGTTTTGGGTCGGGTTTAAATAAATGCTAAATATATGCTCCCTCAGTTCATTATTTCTCAGTGTTTTGTGTTTGTTTTGTTTATATATGTTTTCATAATATTATACAATCTCTTTTCTTGATCATAATTAATTACTCGGTTATATTATAAATTGATCCAATAAAAGTAATTAAATAGACAAATGTGTATACCAAACCATTTTATTGACATCAGTTATTCAATATAAATATAAGTGATGAACGTCCTATTTTATGTTGATGACTCGGAGTGTTTGAATTTTGTAGGGTAGAAAATTATGTCTCACAAAATACTATAAAATTTAGTAAATGAGCTATATTAAATTATTAATATCATTACAACTCATTTTAGTAAATTTTATGATCAGAGCACGAGGTACATAAAATAAATAAATGAAATTTCAAAAGTGATGTGGGGTTAAAAGGTAAGTTGGTTGGAGAGAAAAGGTGAGTGGGTAAGAAAAGGGAAAGTGGATGGGAGTGTGATTGATAGATAAGATGGATGGATAGACATTTGAAGAGAAGGAGGTTGCTTTGTGGTGTATATGTATTTCATGTTATTATTATGAACTTTTTCACTGGTCCTCCCTTCCCTCTCTGGTAACGTGTTCCCTCAGTTATATGCTTTGCCTTCTCTTTAATTCACTTCATGGTTGGAGTTTGGACACTGAAAATGACTCACATCTATGAATAGTCATATTTACTCATCACAATGTAGTCACCATTTGTTAGTTAGATCGGGAGTTCTACTTCCTCTTATTTGCTGGAATTTATGAGTGTAAGTAGTTGGTTATTCACTCATGAGTTGTGTGTGTATGTAGGAACCCGTTTCCTAGCAAAACACAATTAATGTTCATGAAGAACTAATTATATTTGGATTCTCTAAACCGAAAATTTATTTTTGTTAAGGGAAACTGTGGTTCCATACATACAATCCATTATGTACCCTTTACAACATACAATCCATTTTAAAAAGCTAATTCAAAATTTCAAACATGCACCTAAATGAGATACGATTTTGATCCTCACTTAACTAATACAGGGATTGGCGCCACAAGTCCTCACTCCTTCCTTTGCATTTTTTTCTTATAAAAATGAAATTTAATTTATTAAAAGATAAATATCATAAAACACCTGAATGTACAGGGATTTAGGGGAGTAATCAAAAAATTGTCAGATCAATCGCAATTCGCAGCCCCATTAAAAGTTACTACTTATTCCTAAAGTTGGAAATTATTCCTAAAGTTTGAAGGGTCTAATTTGCTACATTTTTGTCATTATGAGTTGATTAATGAAAGATATCCCCCCTTCCTCTTTATAAGAGTTATAAATTAAAATTGTTTTGGACTTTTTTATGAGATCACATTTGAATTTGTTTGAGTATCTAACATATTATCACATTTTTACACTTAAAATAAGGGTTAAAGATCATATTTACTCCTGAAGTTTTGGGTAAGGATTAAATTTGTCCCTGAAGTTTTTTTGGGATCACATTTGTCTCTGAAGTTTACAAACTGGATCAAAATTGCCCCCCATACCCCACATGTACAGCCACATCATCATCCATGTCAAACACATGCCACCTCAGCATCTTCTCCTTCCTTCAATCTTCCACTACCTCTCCCTCCACCACCCCCTCTCATCACCTTCCATCACTGCCTCCCCCTCCCCCTCCTCCAGTGAAGTTTTGGCCTGTTAAGAGCTATACAAAACCCCCATCTCTCCACGGCAACCTCCACCACCAGCGGCGGCGTTTTTCCGGCGGCCTCCAAGATTGAACGTCTCTTTCTTTATTTGTTGATATTTATCTCAGATCTAATGGTCAGAATCTTATATTCCCACCACGATGAGTTCCTCCAAGAAGCCGAGTGTGCTCGATTCAGCCTCCAACTCCGGAGAAGCCCTCACGTGAACCTGAGGTCGAAAGCTTCCGTACACAAGCTGCGGAGGTGGAAGGTCAAAGCTTCCATTTTTCCGTGGCATATTAATCCTTTTTAGTTCCCATTTTCCCACACCTGTTTTAATATTTCAAGATTATTTAAGAATACACTTTTGGTAAAAGATATGGCTTTTGTGTCCAATTTGATTTATTGATTTTGGTGGCGTGTGCTTTTCATTCTCTGGAATCGTGGCACAAAAAAAAACAACTCTCATTTGATTCCCCTGAGGCTAAGGATGGTGATGATTCCCAAGTTGCTAACTGATGAAACTCTGATGCTCATTATTTTTTTTCATTGTTTTTAGCTAATGTTAAGTTTCGTTCAGATTCTCATGTGCCTTAACTCAGGAGGGGGAGGGGGAGGGGGAGGGGGAGGGAGGCAGTGGTGGAAGGTGATGAGAGGGGATGGTGGAGGGAGAGGTTGTGGAGGATTGAAAGAAGGAGAAGATGCTGAGGTGGCATGTGCTTGACATGGATGATGATGTGGCTGTACATGTGGGGTATGGGGGGCAATTTTGATCCAGTTTGTAAACTTCAGGGGCAAATGTGATCCCAAAAAAACTTCAGGGGCAAATTTGATCCTTACCCAAAACTTTAGGAGTAAATATGATCTTTAACCCCTTAAAATAATTATTAACTGTTATTTCTCCCTCTCAGTTTTTCATATCACGCCCACTTTTCTATTGTCTCTCAGTACAACCTTAATTCTCTTTTTTTATTTGTCAGGCTGCCCCTTTCAAATAAGAACAAGATATAGAAACTTCAATTTTTATATTTATTACGTTTTAACTAATTATAATTAAAAAGTTACGACCCAACTATAGTACTCACTCTGTGAGTGTTAGTGAATGAAATATATTAGGTGGTTTTTCTCTTACTTTAGACAGATATACTAATTTGAACCCACGGGGCAAGCGAAGTTACTTTTGTATTAAACTCAGTCAATTGTGTTAAACTCAGTCAATTAGTCATTACTTTTTGACTAATTATAATAGACTTACTAAAAAACTGAGTAGTTGGTTTTTTAAGCAGTACAGGGAGTATACAGTTCCTGAACAATAATTTACCTTGTTTTAAGGATAATACTTATGAACACAAGAGCGGTATTAATTACAAACAAGGTAGGGTTCAAGTTCCGAAGTTGTGTTTAGCTTAGGGGAACATATTGAATGATGGGTGAAGAAGCAGTGATTACTTTGGAAGAAGGTGAAATAAAAAATAATAATTTTAATAATAGAACCACGTGTTTTTTCATATGATTTATGACTGGAAAGATGCAGAAGAGCTCGGAGGAGCAGAAGTACTATTTGTTGACCACGTGAAATATCATTATACGAGTGAAACCTAATTAAAATAATTGAAATGCAGGCTCCTGTTTCTGCAATCTGCATTGATTCCAAAAAAAGTGACAAGTGAATACCTGGCCTTCAGAAACCTTGCGTGTACCTAAAGCAACTTTAATCCCACTCCATTTTCAGATTTTCTTCACTTCGGTAGAAAAAAGTCCATGTTTTCACACTAACATGTAGAATAGAATTCATCACTAGAAATGAAAAACAAATGCTTCTTGGAGGTTTATAATTGCACAAGTAATATAGAATGACCCAAACTAAACATTAATAAAAGTATAAGACTAGTTGTTTAACTTGCATCAAATCCTTATAAAATATAAGAATCAAAATCAATAATTTAAAAATACATAGATCAAGACCAAAATTCAATCAAAGCATATGGACTAACAATGGTAATGGCCCTTAAACTTAATTTAATTATAAAATGAAAAGCAAAGTAACATAAGAACTTAAAAAAATTGGCCATGCATATTAATGGTATTAGAAGTTCGTATGTACCTATTTGTTAGAAAAATGCAAGCGGTGTTGCTAGGTTAGCCCTTGTTCTCAATGAAAGACAAAGATGTGAATGTGGAAACGTGTAAAAGAGCTAGGCCTGAAGAGTGTACACATCCACAAATCAACAAGCCAATATAAGTACGTGCCTTGCATGCAAATTGGCCACTTGTCTCAAAGATTTCTAAATTTGTTACTATTAAGCTACGCCAAGGAACACAAATCAATGAAACATCATCTTAATTAATTAACAAATTATAGATATAGCTAGAGAGAGATGGCTCAAGCAAGAGATAATCAAGCAATTAAGCCACATGAAGAACTAATTACACAATCTTTTCAGCTTCTGAGTGGATACTCCATTCCTTCTGTTGGTTTGGGTACATGGAAATCTGGTTCCCAAGCTGTTAATTCTGTTTTCTCTGCCATTGTTGAGGTCTTGCCTCTCTGTTTTTTTTTTCTTACTTTGAGATATTTATTTTGATGTTATGTTTAAGACCATATGATCAATCAATCTGATCATGGAAATGTGATCGGGTCGCTTTAATTTGCAGGCTGGTTATAGGCACATCGATACTGCTTGGGAATATGGTGTTCAAGAAGATGTATCACTATATTATGTTGACCTTTTTTCATTTGTTTTGAGATGGACCTTAATTTGGGTTTAAGGTCATATTTGCCCCTAAGTATACATAGAAGATTATATATGTCTCTGAAGTATTTTTTAGTCAAATGTATCCTAGAAGTGTGCACGAAGGATCATATATGTCCTTAAAGTATAAATGAAGGGTCATATATACCTTAAAGTATGTACAAAGAGTCATATTTAACTTTAAAGTATAAGTGAAAGATTATATTTGATTGCTAATATTATAACTGTAAACAACGGAATTTATACTTTGGCATATTATCTGTCGAAAAATATTTTAGGGCAGCTATGATCTTAAGTGCATACTTTTTAAGGGCAAATATTATCCTATTCATCACACAGAGAAGTAATTTCCTTAAAACAAGTATTATGCTTCTTTGATATCTCTCTATGCTATAGGTTGGACACGCACTTCAGTCTGCCATGCAAGCAGGTGTGGAAAGAAAGGATTTGTTCGTCACCTCTAAACTATGGTAATTATTAATACTACACTCTTTATGGGTGCTTAGTTAACACTAAATGATGACTAATTTGTTATTTAATATTTAATAAATAAGATGTAAGATGCGTGTTTTATTTTTATCATTCTTTTCCAATTATATGTGTTGAAATTACCCTTGACGACAGACACCCCTTGTTATATGCAATTTATAGGGATGTTTGTGGGAAAAATAAATCTAGGAGTTATAAAGTTGATCAAGATTATATGCTTGGGACCAAAGTTAATTTATTATGTAACTCCTATTTTTAGAACGTAATATATTTATGGCACGTCCAGTCATATCTCGCATAATTTCAGTTAAAATAAAACCTTCAGACTAAATTTGATCATTCTTTGACCAAGTCATAAGCCTAAATTTAGGGGGTGGGGTGTCTGTTATGTGTTGTCAATCACTATGTCCCCTTCCAGATTTTTATTTTCTTTTAACCCTTACAATGAGTGATATTTTGATATTTTATTGGTAAAAAATGTCAAGTTTTCAGTTTATTAAGCTTTCTCAATGTTTAAACTAAATACTCGATCTATGGTAAAAAAAAAAAAAACTAAATACTCGATCGGAAAAAGAAACTACACAATTTTAGAGCGTTAATAAAAAGTTGAAATATAACAATTCTTTATCAATAAAATATCAAAATATCATTTACTTTATATAAAATGTAATTATAAAAAGCACAAAAAATATTTTATGTGTGTGTAAAAAGATAAAATGATATTTATAAGTTTGGAAGAAGGTTAAGAGCTGCACAAAATCTATTGATAGAACACAAAAAGTACTATACTACTATCTTATCGTAATTGAAGTAAATGACTGAATAAGTAAGACTACGTACTCTTTCCAATAATATGGTGCATTGATGGAACCATTATGAGAAATCAATCATATATTTCCCTACATTCCAAATATTATATATATAATATTTTCACATGTCATATGTAGTGAGTATTGTTTGGAATCGGACATTCAAATGAAACATTAATAATGCTATTATATATGCAGGTGCGCTGATTTGACCCCTGAAAGAGTTCGACCTGCAATCACCAACACACTTCAAGAACTGCAACTTGACTACCTTGATCTTTACTTGGTAGTATCACTTAATCATCTCTTGTTATTAAGCTGAATTAGTGTCAATCTTCTTTTCTTTTCCATAATAAATATTGGAAACAAAGACTTATTGATCAAGTTGATGAACAAAAATTGCAGATTCATTGGCCATTTCGACTGAAAGATGGAGCCGAAAGACCTCCAAGAAAGGGAGATGTGTTGGAGTTTGACATGAAAGGGATATGGAGAGAAATGGAGAAACTTGTAGCTCAAAAACTTGTTAGAGACATTGGAATCTGCAATTTTACTCTCAAAAAGCTTGATAAACTCCTGGGATTTGCTCAGATAATGCCTTCAGTATGCCAGGTAATTAATGATAATACATATATATACACGTGTATGCTGAAGTTGTAATATGCTACCATGTGACCAATTGGTTATGATTCAAATTCTAAAAACAACCAGTCATTTTGCAAGTAAGGTATGTACATTTTCTCTCTAATATCCTATCTGATGAGAGTCTTGTGTAGTGGATCTCCCTTTTGCATTTAATCATAAAGATTGATGGTTTAATGGTGTTTGATTTAGATGGAGATGCATCCAGGATGGAGAAATGACAAGATGCTTGAAGCATGCAAGAGGAATAATATCCATGTCACTGTAAATTACTTGGTCTTCCACTTTTTTTTTTTTTTTTTGCATTAGTACTTAATGTTACTAAAAATACAATAATGTCACTTATATTGGTGCTCTAACATTTTTTTGTAGGCTTACTCACCATTGGGGTCACAAGAAGGTGGGAGAGATTTAATTCATGATCCAACGGTGGATAGGGTGGCACAAAAGCTTAACAAGACTCCAGCTCAAGTATTGGTGAGGTGGGCCCTTCAGAGAGGGACAAGTGTTATTCCCAAATCAGCTAATCCTGAAAGAATCAAAGAAAATATCACTGTTTTTGATTGGGAAATTCCACAGCATGAATTCAATCTTCTCAGCAGCATTCCCCATCAGGTATTAACATGTATCTTATAATAAAATAGTCTTAGCAAAAGTGAAAATATTAGACCTCAATTAATTTGTCTCCCAAAATAATAATTTTCCCCAATATATCCCAATTATTGAGTAGATTTCTATAAATTGGCATTAACAATGCTTGTGAATAAAGAGGATATTTAGAGAAACCAAAACACCAATGTTATAAATAACTAAGTTCCTTAAAATTTATTTTATGTCCCAAAGTTAGAATTTTTTTTAATATACTTCTATTATTGAGCATATGTCAATACATAACTAATTTAATTATTTTTCTTAATAACTTTATAATAATTATCTAGCTCTTACTATATCAAATGTTTGTTAAAAGAGTTGTTGAGTGTCAGATGGCAATATGCATGAGTAGATCACTAATGTGACATATTTGAATCAAATTTGGGTTATTTGGTGGTTGCAGAAACGAGTTTTTGATGGTGAAGAGATGTTTGTGAACAAGAATGAGGGGCCATACAGGAGTGTTGCAGAAATCTGGGACCATGAAGACTATTAAGAATGATAGTGTCTGCCTTTTCTTTTTTTCTTTACTCTTTCTCTCTTTTTCTAAGGTTGTTCTATATTTTGTTGCTTTCAAGGGACCATAATGACTTTAGTTCAAAGTTGTAATATTATTACAATCCCAGTGTGTGTAAGGTGCTGTAGACATTGAAAATCTGTCGAGTCCTTTACAGTTATTGGTATTGAACTCAAGGATCCGGTAACGTTTTATCATTGCATGATTGTTAGTTTTCTTAAAAGCATCATTATCTTTATGTGTTATTTTTCTGCCCAGCTAGAATATCCGGATATATCTCTAAACTATAGACATAAATTCTAGTATTAAGTCCCTTGTGGAGTGGAGGATCTCATATTAATTTTTCCTTTTTTTTTGTGATGTACGTTCATCAGATACCTTTAACAGAAAGAAATTTAACAGAAAGAAATACTTCAATTCTTGAAAAGTAGATAAAATGATAGTCCATTATGTTACAGATATCAATTAAAATAGTTAATATAACATTTTTCTTAAGAACATCCCAACTATCTTCCCTAATTTATCCCCTCATTCTTGTCTTCATGGAGCATTATTAGGGATAATATAGGTAAAATCGATAAGAATTCAAAATATGCAAATATAAAAATGATATTAAGCATCCCAGGGAGTATGATTGAACATCTCTAATGATATTAGTCATAGATAATATACAAACATAAAAATGTGACCAGAATTCAAAATATGCAAATATAAAAATGATATTAAGCATCCCAGGGAGTATGATTGAACATCTCTAATGATATTAGTCATAGATAATATACAAACATAAAAATGTGACCGCAGGGAAAATTTTTATCTGAAATAAGAATAACTATTAGTAATATATTTATTGTATCCCTTCTGTCAGAACATCTGAAATAAGAATAACTATTAGTAATATATTTAGTAATAAGAATAACTATTACTAATAGTTATTGTATCCCAGGGAGTATGATTGAACATCTCTGATGATATTAGTCATAGATAATATACAAACATAAAAATGTGACCGCAGGGAAAATTTTTATCTGAAATAAGAATAACTATTAGTAATATATTTATTGTATCCCTTCTGTCAGAACAGGCATTACAAACTATATAACTATATATATATATATATATTAAAATATATATTTGACATAGGTGTTACGACTGATGACAGGAACTACGGGTTTAACATTATTGCTCCCATCTCTCTTCAGTGTAAATGCAAGCATTTTCCACTTGTAAATGCAAGCATTGTCCACTATTATGATAATGTGTAATCTTCTGTTTATACTCAAACTTCATTCTTCAACCTCTCTAGTTTCAACTTTACAGATACAATCAGAGGTCATACACCTTTGGCTATTAATAAATTGCCAAAAGGTCTCTCTATATTCACTGAAACTTCAATGAATTCATTGGTTTTGATGGGCCTACTATTTATGGCTGAACACTAGTGAAATTGAACACCCTCATGAATGAAACTGAGATGGATACCTCCTGCTCACATCTCTAAAGAGACCAGTGATTTTGGAAATAGTGTTGGCTCTGAATAACCCTTTATTATCTGGTTCATCTGCTTCCCATTCATCTTTTGACACTGATCTATCTAATCCTCTGGTGTGTATATTTCTAACAGATTCATAGTAATGGTTTGTCTTTTTGAGCTTATGTTCCCCAGATTTAATTATGTCTGGTTGGTCGTCTTTCTTTAGAAACAAACATATGGCTGCACAATCATCAACCTTGGCACCAGGATATTTATATCCCCATGCCTGCACAGCTCTCTTCACTAACAATCTTGCTGCTCTGGACCTCCTTGATGCTGAAGCAACTATTTCTATAACTTCCTCATTTGTCAATACATCCCACACCTGCCAAACAAACAAACAAACAATTTTTTTTTTGGTTAATCACTGTCCAGTAAACAATTTATTAAATGAAGTTCAATTCTGCTTGTAATTTGTAGAAAACAGTTTCTTCTTGAGTTGGAAGTTGTTTTGAATGGGGTTGCTAAATTATGATTGTTGGACTCTATAGGGTTATTTTGTCACTTTGCATGAGATTGACAAGTACATGAATGACAAAATATTCAGATTCAGATTCAAGGAATATGCATTTGAGCCTAAATATGCTATACTGTGGCCCAATATGCCCCCTCCAAATGTATTTGTGTATTTAGTCTTCAACATGCTGGAATAGGCTCCAAACCATTGACCAATCTCATGCAAAATAACAGAATTGGCCTCCAAGTTTACATCACAAACCCTTCACACTGGTAAAGATTCAAAATATGAGTGGAAGCAACCAACTCATTATTTATTTACCATATGAGAAATAGTAGAAGATCAAGTTTCCATCATCAACTTCATGAAGTGTAGAGATTCTTGGTCAATGCTTACCCCATCAGTAGCCAGAACCACAAATTGATCCTGCTTGGTTATTCTTCGATAGAATACATCAGGAGCTGAGATTAGACCATAATCTTTTAAGCAGAAATCTCCAAAGGCTCTTGACATAGCCAATCCAGGGCAGTCTTCATCTGGCATCCACATTCTGTACACATCAGGCTCTTCTTCTTCAGCAAAAACCCTGCCTTCACAGCTATGGATTCTTTCCGCTTCACCTGTTGATGAGTTGCATTCAAGAAGAATAGAAAAAAGCTTGTTAGACAAATCCATGTGCTTTTCATTATCAAGGGCACTTGAAGGACACAATGTAAGAGGCTCACTTGGAATATCTGGCTTCAAGTCAACAGTTAGTTGAACAGGAATGAGTTGATCTCTAACTTTTGTGCAAAGAACCGCACGAGAATCGCCCACATTGCCAATTATCATATGGTCACCCTGAAATCTCAAAGGAGGAGATACAAATTATATAATGAAAAAAAAAAATCAGACAAACCAGATGGTAATTATAAGCATACTAAAAAAATGTGCCAAGAGTGTGTCATAAGTCCCACAGATGGTCATGGGTTCAAATTTTGGAAACAACCTCTTCCCTTTACAAGGTAAGGCCGGTTCATCAATCCGTCCCCAGATTCCATCTGGTGGGAGTCTTGTGCACTAAGTCGCCCTTTTTCTATACCTGTTTAATTAGAGTTACAGCAGTGCTGCCACTGTAAAAACTGTCGGTGTTGATGTCACGAGCAATAGAGTTATCCATGTCGCTGAAGGATTTCAAGAAGATGTTCTCCCATGAACCAAGGGACAAATCTGGGTGATATTTACCTTCTGATGCAGCATTATACATGAATGCCTTTTGTTGTGCAATTTTGATTGCTACAGAAAGCTTTGTAGGTAGACTTTTGCTTACATATCGAGCAACAACATGCCCATAAGGACCATGACCATCGAACACACCACAAAAGATTGCATCTTTTTCTCCATTGAACTCCTAATAACAAAATTTCATATCAAGCTTTCATCAGTATAAAACCTTGGCAATAAAATTATGCCATATTTCTGTTGAAAACTGTCCATATCAGTAAAATTTAATCATAACAAGCCATGTTTCTCTTGAGAACTGTCCATATCAGTATAATTAAATTATAACAAGCTATGTTGATGGTCAATATAGGTAAGTAAAAGTCAAGCTGAAGGCCACACGATTGATTAATGGGTCCTACTTTTGTGTCATTAAATATCAGTTTACCATCATAATCTGTTTAAGGGCCAATACAGCTTATAATAATAACAACAACAAAACTTTATCTCAACTAAGTGGGGTCGAATACATGGATCGCATGACCCCATTGTGTTTGATCAATAGTCATGTTTTGCTATAAATTATTGAACAAAAGATCTCATTAAATAATTTCATTAAGAGTTCTCTTCAGTCTCTCTCTCCCTCTTCTTTTGTAAGTATCCACACCAGGCTATTTGATCAACTTTCTTATTGGCTAATCTAATTCTCTTATTTCAACATGACCAAATCATTTTCTACCGATACAGCTTATAATATAACATGAAAAACATGTTTAATAAATCACACAGACAAGTTAAAACAATGAATTGTGCTAGAACAATCAATCGACCAAAAAAATGAAAATTGTATCAAAATCATCAAAAGGGTTTATATACATAGATACCTCACAAACTGTTAATGCATCTTGATTGACTCCTTTTCTTCCCTGCTGTTTATACATAGAAACAAGCCTGGATCGTCTTCTTAGCTTGACTCTCTCTTCACCTTCACTATAAGGAGAAATGGAATTAATGTCCTCACCATGCTCACAATCTGCATCATTCATATCATTTTCCATTGTATATGGACGAGGAACATTGGTGCTACAAAAATTACCCATGTTTAAAACCCAAAAACTGAAATTTCCCAGAAATAAAAAATTCAAAGGAAAAAAGGGTCCCCACAGAATTCTAAGGAATACCCAGAAAAGTTTCCAAAAAACAATGGAGAAAGTGAAGGAAAAATGAAACTTTTACGTGATCAAGTAAGGCTAAGATTGAATATTGATATCAGGGAAGAAAATGTGAAATGGGTAACAGAAAAAACTAAATAAAAAGAGGATAAGGCCAACTAACATGCATGCAAAAACACAAAGTAAAGCAAGAAGAAGAAGAAGAAGAAGAAGAAGAAGAAGAAGAAGAAGATGATGATGATGATGAAGAATCCTTAAGGCATTTTTTTGTTCAGAAAGGGAGAGGAAAAAAGAAAAGAGAAGAAGGAAGTTAGGAGAATCTTAAAAAGGAGGGTTGGTTAGGCGGAAAAACATGAAGGGAGAAAAAGACAGGTTAGCATTACTACATTTGTGAGCGAGGAAGACTCTAACTAGTTATGACCATTCTTCATTTGTTCGGTTATTAATATAGGGACAATGCCAGATACAGAGAGCTTTGCTCCATGCAGAAAAGACACGAATTTGTAATACCAAAAAATGGGACAGAAATGTCCTGCAGCCAACTATATATAATTTAATATTTAGGCCAAAAAAACTATATATAACTTATTTGGATATTTTGATGTTTTATTTGCATAACTTTCAAAACTTTGGACTTATTTACTTGTATATGACGTTGTAAGCAAAACTTTAGTCCAGATTGGGAGAATATGAACCTATATAGAGGAACTTTGCTACCACCTTATAATTAATTCATTATTCTCGAACAGCTATTAAGAGAAACCCCCTTTCTCTTATTTCGATTTATGTTCTCTATATATTTCTGTTGCTTTTTATTTTTGCCAATCTATTACTTTTTTAC
Organism: Mimosa pudica; assembly: GCA_029929735.1. NCBI lineage: Eukaryota > Viridiplantae > Streptophyta > Magnoliopsida > Fabales > Fabaceae > Mimosa > Mimosa pudica. The sequence goes on from JAKELP010000045.1 coordinate 2,661,518, forward strand.
ATTAGTTCATGCTATGATAGAAGCCATTTAATGTGTTTTTTATTTCATTTACAAGATTTAAATCCATTATCTCATATAAATTATTGATGGGATAAGTCTGTATAAGATAGTACTCCCTCCGGTCCCTAATGTAAGAGCCCAAAATTTGAATGGTTTTGGTCCCTAATGTAAGAGCTCACCCCTTATTCTCTCCTCATTTAATGCATTTTTTCCTACTTTACCCTTAACTCTCTTTTATATTTATTAATGTTTATGTATTTCTTTTTCTTAAAAGTACTAAAATAAATATGAGCAATTTTGAAAAAGAAGCATTAACTCCAGACACCCAACTAACATTCAAATGTTTTCTTAAGAAGCGTTTTTTTTACGGCTAGCTCTTACATTAGGAACCGGAGGGAGTATTATTTAAATTTCACCCTAACCTGTTGACTTCGATAAATTACATTCGAATAAGTAACGTTCAAGTATTTGAACAACTCTTGCCAAACGAAAAGAATTTTACTAACAATTTATAATTTTTCAAGGTAAAAAGATATTGCAATGTTATTCTTCTTCTTTTTTTTTTGCCAGAATAGCGCATGGTTCTTGGGAAAAGGTCGTTGGCAAATGTGCATTTGGCTAAGGATAGAACCAATTAAATGTGTATGACTTTTCACTAATTTATGATAAATGCAAAGGACACAAGCACAGAGCTGACAAATGACTAGAGGAAGGAGATTAGGTGCCCCACTTCAGGGCTTCAAAATTTGACCAACTTGCTATCTATAAATTGGAAAAATTATACTCCATCATCTTTATTCAATTGATTAATAAATAAAAGGCATGCAAGTCAATAATTTTGTTTGCAAACTAATGATTTTTTAAAACTATTCACATTTAATATTATAAATTACATATGAGAAATAATGGGATTTACAATTAATCAAATTTAAATAGGACAGTTCAAAAATATAATTTTCATGTCAATGATCTTTATATTGATCTGGGCTTCCTTTTAAGTAGAGTGAATGAATGTTTTGATTTTATTTATATAGTTTGTCATCGACGTTTTCTTATATAGAATTATTAATTTACTTGCTAGTAAGTGTTGGTTATGATATTACAATAGAGACCATATGTATTGCTAATTTAATAGGGGGAAAACTGGGAAATTATTAAATTTTATGGACGTTATTAAGATTTATTAATTTTTTGATAAAAACATGTTGAGTTGAAAGTGACTTATAAAAGATACAATATATTCCCACTTTTCTACTAATATTAATAAAATCAATGGATTTTTTTCTTTTTTCCCCATCACTTGAAATTGAAACTACATGAAATCTAATAAAAAGTTACAATACTTAATAAAAAACAATACCAATAAATGCAAATGAACATGGACGCGCTAAAATTAGTGCAAGGCATTTAATTTTGTTTTGATGTGTAGATGAGTATTCAAGTTCAGACACTATTTATTGCATAACCATACTGGAGCCACTATAAACCAACCCTTTGTTTTTTTGGTACGGTGAAGCCAACCCTATGATATTGAGCTTTTTTTGTTCAAAGTATTAAGCTTCGTTTATGTCAAGTTTTGTCAATTAAAAAACTGTTAAAATTATTAGCTAAAAGCAATTAATTTATATGTTAGAAACATATTTATTTTCCCAACTATTAAAAGGGTATATGAATGAGATGGCAATCAAATGAGAGAAAGATAGATGAAAGAGAGGTAGATGGGAAAGACGAGAGAATGTAGTTAACATAGGGCAAAGTGATACTCCCTCCGGTCCCTAATGTAAGAGCCCAAAATTTGAATGGTTTTGGTCCCTAATGTAAGAGCTCACCCCATATTCTCTCCTCATTTAATGCATTTTTTCCTACTTTACCCCTAACTCTCTTTCATATTTATTAATGCTTATGCATTTCTCTCTCTTAAAAGTACCATAATAAATGTGGGCATTTTTGGAAAAGAAGCATTAACTCCAGACACCCAACTAACATTCACATGTTTTCTTAAGAAGCGTTTTTTTTTACGGCTAACTCTTACATTAGGGACCGGAGGGAGTATTACATTATAAGATTTTGGTAATTTATCCTTTATATACTTCTGGTAACAAATAAAAAGAATTTAATAAACTTGTAATGTTTGTAAATGTATAACTATATGTTGGAAAACCTTAGCTCCAATTGATAGTGTAAAGTTGTGCATATATTACATGTACTTTACACTCAGAATAGAATAGCCAAAAATTTATTGTATCATGCCCACTTATTCTCATTTGTAATATTGTTAGATACTTTTTATCTTGTTTTTAATGAATTGTCATTTATACAAAAAAAAATCTGTCTTTTTCTCTATAACTTCTCTCTTTATCAATAACATCTAAAATTATAAGGCAAATTTTGAAGGGTCTGAATTTCCCTATTGGCTGGGAAACTGCAGCCTTCATGCCGAGACTTGGGGAGATTACTGGAGTCTTGAGAGTTGAGAGAGCATGAGATTTTTTTTTTTGTAACAAAAGAGCATGAGATTTGAAAACTGATTGTTGGAAAGGAGCGTATGTGATCTTATGATGAGGATGAGAGATAGACCAATTGTAAGTTGACAACTGGATATGAGGGATAATGCCTTGAGCTAAAATTTGGCTTTGTTTTTTAAGCTATTAACAAAAGGGGAAATTATAACCAGATCCTTCATAAAGTTATTTATCACAAACAAATCCCAAACATTTATTAAATTACATTTAAGTCCCAACAATTTTAGTGATATGAAATGACTTGTCATTGACAACTCAATACATGCTTCTTGAGTTATCAGTGATAACTAGATTTTTAAAGAGGTGTATTGGCAATACAAGAAGTCGCTATTGCATTTACTGATTATTTAATGACAAATCATTTAATGTACATATATCCTTTGGACTTTCATTGTAATTTGATGATTATTTTGAAACATGTTTATGATTAATTGATTTAATTCCCTTAAGAGGGACCTCGTTGCAATTTTTTCTCAAACAAAAAAGTGCAGCCATAGTGGTCCCCACGAATATGAAATAGGGTGTTGTGGCATGATAAATCGGTATGGACTGAAAGTGATTGGGCTTTGATCCATTGGATGGAAGTACTTTAGGGACCAGAATCTTAATATAACCTGCATATCATCCAAGACTTTTGCGTTGGCAAAATGAGTAATTTTTTTTTTATCAAATGCAAAATGAGTAATCAAGGAGTAAAATGGCTAAACTATTATCATAATGATATATGGAAAATAAGTTATATTGTTCATGTAATTTGAATCATTGTTTGTTGTGAATTTATTTTATACTACTTTATATATCGATGGGAAATTGTTGTTGAAATTTTGATGTATTAAATCGTGCAACAACAACAACAACAATGTAAACCTTATCCCACTTGGGTGGGGTCGACTACATGGATCACACGACGTCATTTTGCTATGTCCCTAGTCATTCCTGGAGAATAAACCTTTCACTAACATATCTCTTTGAATAACTTCACCAAGAGTTCACTTTGGTCTCCCTCTATTTCTTATATACGACTCCCTTACCATCTGTTCTGTTATTCTTACTGGTTTATCTAATTCTTGAACATATCCATACCACCTTAAATGATAATCTCTCATTTTCTCTGAAATTGGTGCTACCCCAACTCTTTCACGAATGTGATCATTACGAATCCTATCTTTTAGTGTATACCCACTCATCCCTCTTGACATTTTAATCTCTATCACATATATCTTATGTTCTTGTTGTTTTTTAATTGTCCATCATTCACGTTTTACATTAATTGTTTTCTCCTCAATTACCATTTTTATCGATAATAAGCTGTCACCACTTCTATAAACTTTCAACCACATTCTCCTTCCATACTTCATCCAAAATCGTGCGATAACATTAAATAACAAAATAAATAAACCATAGATAATAAAGCTTAAAAATGCAAGGGAAAATTAAATACAAGTCCCTGGTAAGGAAGATAATACTGGAAAAGTCCCAAAAATTGAAAAAATTAAAGTAGAGTCCCTTGGGACCTCACTTCAATTATTTATGAATGTGTGGGCCCCACATTTAATAATAAAAAAATCCACCCACTTTTTCTCTCTCCTCTCTTCTTCTCTCCTTTAATAATGTGTGGATTTTTTTATTATTAAATGTGAGGCCCACACATTCATAAATAATTAAAGTGAGGTCCTAAAGAACTCTACTTTAATTTTTTCAATTTTTGGGACTTTTCTAGTATTATGTCCCTTACCAGGGACTTGTATTTAATTTTCCCTAAATGGCAATAGACAATTGTGATGATTAATACTCCCTCTGGTTCTAAATATAAGACCTAATTAACTTTTTCTGGAAAATCCTTAAAAACGCAAAATAAGTTAATTATAAATTGATTTACCTAATTTTTTCCCTTAAACTAGTTTATTTTACCTATAAACTAGTGAATAATCTAAAAATATATCAAATATGTCATCATTTAATAACTTATTTCGCAACCTTAATCTCTCCAAAAAAAAGTGAATTAGGTCCTATATTTAGGACTAGAGGTAGTATAATGTAATATGAACCTATTCTGTATAGTGTAATCCCTCCTCGCGTCTCCTAAAAGACCCAATTATCTAATCTTAAATAAATCATTTTAAAGTGTGTATAATATGACTAATTGGCTGGACTTATAAACTGATAATGATATTTCAGAGAAATCATGCATCATGTCATAAGTTAACCATCGAACATGGGCTGTCCAATTTAGAATGAAACGGGAGAGAATAATTACAAATACAGCAAAACGAAGTTGGAAACCAAAGCTTCAGACAGAAAAGGACCCAACCTGTACGCATATCTACCCACAACCCCACATTCTTGCTTTCACCATTCCCCACTATATTGCCCTTTACCCTCCTCCCCTAATTTTGGTTTACAAATTCAGACACATACTTGTTTACCTTAACAGCACATGTTCAATCACACAAAACAGCCTTCAACATTTTTTCTCCTAATTTTTAAAACTAAATAGAAAACCTCTTGCCATTTAAGTATTTGCACATAATTCACTAAAATTAACTTATACCTTTTTTTTATTAAACACCGCCCGATAATCTGACGTCTATTGATAACCGACTAATACAGACTCGAAGGGTAGAAGTTTTGCCCACATAGGCAAGGTTGTCTCCTCACACATTTTCATCTTTACGGGGGTTGTAACCCATTTACTAGCTCAACTCACTACCCATTGGTTGAATTGTTCCTTTTCACTAACAATCTTATGCTTTTGGGAAAATCACAAGGAAACCTCAACTAACAAATTTAGGTACTCACAACTCATAAGTCCTATGTACATGTGAATCTCCAGAGCATAAGATTTAAGAGTATAAGTAAAATTTAGCCGTCAGTAAGAGTTTTACTTTATCTATTACCCATATTAATTCAGCATTTTCCCATCTACCTGGGCCCCACATGATAGCTGAAAATATCTTGGATAAGTTGGCATATGAATAGGGGAAGGTGTGAATATGATTGATATGAATGTGGAGGTGGAATCTTAAATACAAAACCAGCTAAGATGCAACCAATAATGGTCAACTTTGCTCAATATTTTCGCTGTCCTTCATAAATAGCCACACAAAACCTTCTTTCTTTATTTCTTTCCCGTGCTTCAACAACCCATTTTCCTTTTCCTCTCTATTCCTACCCCACAAGCCTCGAATAGCCTTCCTTGATTGACTCTCTTGCTACAATTCACAAACTTTTATTAAAATATTTTTCTATACCAATGCAACAACCCTTTCTCAATTAGTCCTAAACTCATAGACCTATCAGAAGCAGCAGTGTTGCTTTTATTAAAATTCAGTTTTTTATCATGTTGTAATAATTCAGTTGTAGTTTGTCATAGACTGTCAAATCATTCTGTGCAGTACCTCATGACAAACAAATTAATGCATTTCTCTCCTGTGTGCAAACTGTATTTCTTCAAAGTTAGGTTTATAATAATTCTAGCCACTTTAGAGATAATCACACCCCAAAGTTAGCTAAATAAGTTAGGGAAAACACTGGCTTATTTGTCCACTCTTTCAAGGTAGCCCCCTCCAGATTTGAAACTCATGACACAACATGCACTATTTATGAACTGAAACAGAACTCAAGTTTCTTCTACACATAAGATCCAGCTACAGAATCAGATACTGGATGTCGTTATAAGTTTACAGACAAAGATTCTTCAGTACCTATCAGTACAGAGAAGCCAAAACTCTTACCAATTAAATTTTATAAATTTACCCATACTTTAACACCAAAAAGCAATAGGACTGATCGTATAATCTGTGAATCACGAGCTATTGAAAAACTTTACTTTTCACATTTTGGAATGAAGAGTTAAGGATAACCTCTAATAATCAACATTGAGATTCTCATCAAAGACAATAAAACAAAGAGATCAATGAGACCCTGTAATCAATTTCCAATAAAAGGCTCTGATTTTAAGAACAAATGAGAGATCTATAAAACAAATATAATTGATGTAAGGATGTGATGATTTCATTTTCAGGTGTACATGTTACAAGGAAATAAATTTGAGACGCAATCAAAACCTGTCTATTGGTAAAACATGGAAGTAGAGCAAAAGAAAATCAAGAATGTTACAGTAGATGGGGGATCACCTATCGAAAAGTTACCACCATTGATGAACAAGAACTCCACTTTGCCTCAGAGAAGTGAAGAGCTCCAAGCATTGATCATAAGTTTTCTCATACTTTGGACTTCTTTGCCCAGGGCAACATCTTTGCCATCTATTATAGTGGCATTCAAGAAAAATCTCATCCACCAAACAAATAGCTCCGGTCTCAAACAATCTCGGTATCAAATCAAACTCCGTACCCTCCACATCCATCTTCATCACAACAAAATCTTTCTTCGACACAGTGTTTTTCAACCAGTTCGCGAAATCAAACCCTTGGATCTTCTCAACTTCACCATCAAAATCACCAGACGACGACGACTGCAACGGCTGAATCCTACCCATGCCTCTTCCCTTGACCTCAATATGCTCATGCTCATGCTCACCCGGGTCCCGGTTAATCTCAAAGGTCAACGTTTCATTCTTCACCCAAGCAGCATAAGGTAGCAAAGTGATTCCCTTCTTAGTACTATACTCTTGATGAAAATGCTTATCAGCCTCAATTGCATACACATGAAAGGTCTTGTTCTGCTTAGGATACTGCTTCCTAAACCAACTCCCTATACTAGAGCCATAACTTCTAGCCCCAACATCAACATAAACATACCTATTCTTAAAGCTTATATCAGCCATTGAAGGAAGGTACTTTATGTTCTTCACATTCCTCTTCAAAGTAATCCATGGTTTCAATGGCTCCTCACTAATCAAAGGCTCAGCATTTCTAACCAACTCTTGCTTATACTCATGATTAGCACATTTCCCACTAGACTCACCACCATCATCATCATCGAATTTCTCAAACTCATGAACAACTCCATCAAACTCTTTCCTCAAAACAATCTCTCTAATTTTAAGCATTGAATCATCAAACCCATCTACATCATGCACTTTAACTACTTTGAAATTAGTAAACAAATCAAGGAATGAATTGAAACTATACGTATCTTTCGCCTTTTTTACATGGAACACCGCAAACCCTTCGGGTCTCAGCGTCCGGCCAACCTCCGCCGCAAACTCCGCCGCCCTCGCCGCCCTCTCCAGCCCGCCGTCGCCGGAAAACACAAAATCAAACGAATTATCCCGGAAAGGCATCCGATCAGCCCGCCCCGCCTTCACCAACGGCTTCATTCCCTTCTTGGCAATCCCAATCACATCCTTCACACCAATCCCCCTCATCGCAAAAACATCGATCCCCGCCGGAGTATCCACACACAGCGATTTCGACCTCACCGATAGGTACCCTTCAGAAATCAAATCCTTAAAAACTGAAGAGTAGAATCCAACCGCATTGTCCCATTCTTTGCTCGAATAAACCTCCGGTATCGCGGCGGACCGGGCGGTGGAGGCTGAATTTTCGGTGGATAAGGCGTTGGAGATTCCGGCGGTGTCGCCGGCGACGACGAAGCTGAGGGAATCAGGGAGGGAGAAGAAGCAGAAGTCGTTGTTGGTGCATGATTCGCCGGCGATGGTGATGACGTAAGCGAAGCGGACGAGGATTAAGAAGACGCCGAATAAGAGGAGGCGTACGAGGATGTTTTTGAGGAAGGGGGGTTTTTGGGGGTCCATGGAATGAATGAATGAATGAAAAGTTTTGATTTTTGAGGGATTTCGGGGAACCCCAGATGGAATAATGAATGAATGAAAGTTTTGGTTTTGGGGGTATTTTGGGGAACCCCAGATGGGGAAGGAGGGAAAGGTGGGAGCTTTGAGGGGTAAAATGGGAAATAAGGAAAAGGGGTGGTGGTGGAATTGATTATTATCGGGAGGAGAAGCGGGCGGAGGTGTGATTTGCGCCGACGAGGAAGGGTTTGCGAGAAGAGAGAGAAGGGAGGAAGAAGATAGAAGACATAATAATGAGCTTTGAGGGGTAAAATGGGAAAGTTCTGTTTTTGTATAGAGAAATGTCAAGATGAGAGGATGGTATAGTGAAAGATGGGGTTTTTGAGAGAGAGAGAGAGAGATTTGTGAATTGCAGAGAAGAGATAATGGAAAAGGAGAAAGAGGAAGGAAGGAGGAGAGTGGAAGGGTTACTGGGAGAAAAGGTTGTACGCGGTGAGGAAGCGGATAGTGCTGCGTCGACCAAGGAAATACTCTTTCCTAATCTAAATTCCTAATTTCTTTATTGCTCTTTTCTTTTCTTCTTTATTTTTTTTGGCCAGTTTTTCTTTTCTTCTTTATTACGTAACTTCATAGTCCATCGGTTCATAATTATATGACCATTTTTTTTGGCCATGACATAATTATACGACAATTGAAAATTTTATTTAATTGGGAGAGATTAAGGAAAGTAGTTAATTCAGGTAATTTTATAAATGTGTGAGTGTATGTGTGACGAATACAATTTGTTTGTAAAATGTTATATAGCCTATAGGAGTATTTTGGGAAAAGATAAACAAACATATGAAACAAAGTAGATTAGTCAAATGTAAAAAAAAAGTGGATTAGTCATCTCATCTCATAGAAATTCTTGTGTGAACTTAGTGCACCACGTCATTTGTGATCTAACAAATAACAACTAAATATGTAAGGTCTTTCGTGTATCTGAGGTGACATTATAAAAACATTAACTGATTAATAACAATATCTTTCTCAATTTTTTTAGAATAAAAAACATTGAAAACATGTCAATTAAAATTTTTAATGTGTTCGTTAGATTTTGTAGGATACTAAGTCAAATTCGATATTCCACATAAGAGCTTACATGTTTAGTTGTCATTGGTCGGACTACAAATGACGTGGTACACCGAGTTCACACAAGAATTTCTCTCTCATCTCATGCCTTATATCTAGAGAAGAAATTTCTGTGTGAACCTAGTGTATCGCGTAATTTGTGCTTTGACAAATCACAAGTTAATAGTAAATAACTCATAAAAATATATTTATTTCACTTGTAAAATGTAGAAAATTTAAAACATGAAATAAAAATATTTTTATGAGTTAGTTGGTTTTTTTGTTAGTTGGTTTTTTTGGTTACCATGTCAAATAAAAATTCCTCATCATCACCAGTGATTTTTCAGATAGCAAATGATGTGGTGCATTGGATTAACTAGAGTGTGTTTACTATAGAGAGGATATGTGATGTGGTATGGTAACTTGAGTAGGGACTATGGAGAATCGAAATCCAAAATTTGTTAGTAATATTGTTATTAATTTAGTCAAAAAAATAAGGTAAAAAAATTAGTCAAAAAATCCACTTCAAATTTATGAGATATCATTTTTTGAAATTTAATGTATAAATAGTTTTAGTTGGATTTTGATATTTCTACAATATTCGAATTTATGTGAATAAATTAATGTTTTTTTATGAGTTGATATAATTTTTTTTCCGAGGTTTGCCTTTATTTTTGTTTTGGTAACTTGAGTTTTAAATAAGGGGTTTTTGTTTTGGCCCAATATGTTAGTAAAATGAAATTCGCCAGTTAAAATCAGAGTAAACTCCAGGGTTTATAGATTGTAACCCATGTACTTCATTATTTTAGAAACGTCATTAGGGATAGTTTATTAAGGTTATTATTTTGTTATCAATATAGGTAGCAGTAGGGTTTTTGGCTCAATAGCTTTTTATATTTGTTGATCAAACTATTGAATAAATTTATCAGCATATCATCAAGATTATTCAATTAGAAAATTATTACACCTGATAGATATAATCACATTGACCTTAATTACGGAAAGTTGGCAATACATTAAAGAGAACGCATCTTTTTAAACTGAAATTATACAGAAGCATATAATAATTGGATGATTCTGGAAAGGCGAAGGGTTTGTCTTATGTTATGTTCCAGCTCTACGCTAGGTGACACGCCTTTATATTCCATTTTTACATACCGGAGAATGATGACTGATGAGACTTGATGCATTATGTGATGAAGTGATAAGTGATGTTTATTTCAATTTAAAACTTTCAAATTAATATTCATATAGTATAATTCTAAGAATCTTAAGGATCTTTCTCTCAAGATGTGGCAGTTAATTCACTGGCATTATCTAATTGGCTTCATCGAAAACACCTCACATTTTACAAAATTAAGAAGGGAAAGAGAAATAATGGTGGAGCAAGTTAAGGTGCAATTTCAAGTTGCTAACGTAATCTGAATAGCTGTCCACAAAAACTTACATGAATGATCGAATTCATGAATATGATAATGCAATTAATTAAGCTTCAGTGTTTTAATTAACTAGTTTCTTTTTTTATTTCTCAAGGGTATCCCACCCGCGTGTCAAGTGGGACTAATCCTTCGCTGTTCTGAAGTCTCATGTAGGGGGTAGACAGCTGGCCTGTGAATTTGCTCTAAATTGCATACTTTTAATTATAATGGAATAATAATCAAACACTACATGAATGAATTTAAACTAATCATAAATATGTTGGTGAAAAAAAACTAAATCTCAAATATAACAAAAAAATCCTCATCCGATTGATCTCAACGTACATAAAGTTGAATGAAATGATGCCTTTGTGTAATGGAAAACTAAAAGTGCATTCAGTTAAAGAAAACTAGAAGTGCAGTGCAAGGCTCAAGCTAATGAAAATCTAAATTTTAAATAGTTGTATGTGCAATTTTATCAATAAAAAAACTGTACTGTGCTATGACATATTGTACAAATATATTTTGAAGGGTTCTAAGTTGAAATAATGCAAACAGTACTAATAATGGAAGGGTTTAATTGGTAAATAAGGACTAGCTATTTGGGGAAATTAAAAGGGGTTTAAATCTTTTTCTACATTTTCAAAAACTTATGTATTTTGACGCCATTCAATACATATTTGTCAAAATTGTAATATATGCACTTTTCTCAACACTTCATTAGTATTGTTGCACATTTACTTGAATTAACAATGTAATGCAATACTCTATCACTTACTAGAGTAGGAACATAAACTGTTTGTGACTTCGGGGGTGTAGGCATGGTTGAGCTCTGAATAGAAACGTGGTATTGTAGGAATTACGCAAATAAACACGAGCCTTGTTATCAGGGCAATCACATCCACTATCAATTTACATGCTCCTTCTCTTTTACTTTTCTTTTTCTATAGGATAAAGTATACTTTTAATCCCTTAACTTTATATCAAGTTTCAGTTTAGTCCTTTATGTTTGGAAAGTACACTTTTAGTCCTTTTTTGTTAACACCGTTAGTTTAATTTAACGGAAAATGCTAACTTAACAATTTTAAATGATTATTAAATACTAAAAAATGTTCACATTAAAATATTTGAGTGAAAATATTCTTAGATTTTCAAAATTTATCATTTTTGGTCCAATTTCATTATAAAATAATGATTTAAAATTGTTAAGTTAACATTTTTTGTCCAATTTAAACTAACGGTGTTAACAAAAAAGGACTAAAAGTGTACTTTCAAAACATAAAGGATCAAAAGTATACTTTAGCCTTCTCTATAATATACCATCCTCCACTTTATTTTTTGGGAGAAGATAGATGCTATTGCTAAGCTCAACTTTATCAAATTTTTCAACCGAATCATTAGTGCATTTTGGAAAAAAAAAATCATGAATGCAGATTTTAGAGCGTTAAGAGATTTTCAATCCAACGCGATTTCTCTCTAATTCAAAAATCTAATTTCCCATTTTTTTTACCAGGTTTTTTTACCAGGAAAATCTAATTTCCCATTCAATGTTAAGAAATAGTAATTATTTTTGACCAAAAAGTTAAGAAATAATTATGATTTACAAAAATTCTAAGTTCAGGAAAACAAACAAAGCTCATAATTGAAGCCTTTTATAAAAAAGTGAAGTCCGCAATCCCGCTTACAAAATTCCACGATAATTGAATACCTTCACCGACTAATAATAACATAAACGAAAATCTCGTTCCAATTTATTTTTCTTTTCTTGCTACTTTAAGAAAGTGAATGCAATTAAAATAAAAGTTGATATATTATGAACATTAGCTAGATCCTAAGATTGCACTTTTATTCCCATGGTAAAATCAAAGGGAATAAAAATATTATTGTGTTAAATACGGGAGCATAAATGATTAAATGCGTTGAGTATCTAACCCTAGAATCCAATATATAATCTAATTAAATTTCAGTGGATAAATTTAGATATGGCTAAATTAGAAATAGAAGAATGTGCACGAAAAAAAAATTCGGTTTCTTTTTATTGATCGAAAAAAATAATTTTCTTTTTCCAAACTTAAAAATGAAAAAAAAAGGAAAAATTAATTTGTAGTTCCTCATAAGGACTCAATAGTAGAAAAGTCCCATAAAATTCACATATTAAAGTAGGGTCCCTTGGTATCTTACTTTAATATACTTCAAATACAAAAAGATCATATTGCCCCTTCTTCCCTGCCCATGAACTTGTTATACGTGCGCATGACCTTGTCATTTCTGCCCATGACCTCGTCAAGTTTTACCCATTAACTTGTCACAGGGTGGACCATGACCTTGTTAGAGTTGCCCATGTTCTTGTTATACGTGCACATAACCTTGTCATAGATTCACATGGAGGGGTAATGTAGTCTTTTTGTATCTAAAGTATATTAAAATAATGTCCCTATACTAGGGACCCTACTTTAATATGTGGAATTTGTGAGACTTTTCTACTATTAAGTCCCTTGTGAGGGACTACAAATTAATTTTCCCAAGAGAAAGCGGATGGAGTTGGGAAACGTAAATAAAAAAGATAAAATTAAAAGTCAACTATGGACTATGGTTGAGGAGGCCAGGTCGCCAGGAGCCAGGAGGGGTACCATGAAAACTGACACACCTTATAAAAAAAAAAACTGACACACGGAGTAAAATTATTTTTTTGACATATTACAGGTTGATTGGTTAGTGTAGACATGCACAAATGAGGTGTCTGTCATAGAGTGATGTTAGTTGTTACCCGTGACTGGCTGAAGCGGTGGACGTCGTGTAGTGAGCAATCCAGTGGGCGTGCACAACAAAACAAGTCTTGGGATAGCCGCTACTCACTTTTTTGCTTTGTAGCCGTGTGGAGTTTGTATTCATCCCTGTCCATTTAATACTCTCTTTCTCAAACCAAATGATGGGTGAATAATAATAAGATCATGAAAATCATATTCTCCTTGATCAAATTTGTTTCCTATTAATAGCAAAACGAAAGCTTGTTGCCTATTATAAATAAGAAATGAACTATAGTCTTCCAGTCCGCCTACTTATAAGTTAGAGATAATATTTTATTTGATGTGTGAATATATTTATATAATCTTTCATTTATTATATGTTGACTTTGATTTTATCTGGTTGAGTGCATACTACTCCCTCCGTCCTAGCATATAAGCTAATCTTATGCATCATTGTATTAGGGAAAATTGTTTAAAGTTGTTGAGAACAATCAATATATTTTAAACTGTTAAATCATTACATTAGTCTTTAAATATGAGTTAAGTTGAAAGTTGTTAAAATTTTAAGGAAAAACTAATGAGATTTAAGATTTTTTGTATAAAATATGTTGTTGAAATGCCATATAAATAGAAATAGATGAATATTTCAAGTAATTCCCAGCTTAATTTATAAAAACTACCATATTTATAATATAATCATGAGGATCAATGTAGTTGGCAATTACTCTCTCCAGTCCATAATATAATATAAAGGGTTCAGCCATCAAAACACGCTTATTAAAAAATATGTAAAAATTAGTTGGGTGTCTGAATTTAATTTCTTTTTCTAATTTTACCCCAATTTATTATTATGAAACACCCTCGTGTTTGTACTATAGGAGAGTAGCTAACTAGGTTCTTTGAACATTTAGTCCACACTTTGACCATTAGCGTTTTGTATGGACAATATCTCATGTTAGCATCAAAGCTCTAAACCCCGCCAACATTGTTATGGTGCGAGGGATCGGATTCTAGCATTGGATACATGCATGATTTAGCTTTAAAAGGAATACCTGAATTTGGAACGGCTGATTTTTTTTTTGGTCAGTGAATACCTGATTCTAGCAATGGAATATCAACATCTAGCGCAACCTGGAGTGCTGGACTTAGCTTAAAAAGGAATACACGATTTGGGATTTTATAATTTCACACTTTATTGTGTCATTTTTCAAACTGATGAGTCACTAATTAGTGACTACAATAAATAACTTCTGATTTCAAAATATCAATCAGGTTATAAGTAATAATGCATTGAAAATTTCTTAGGGTTTAATATTTCCATCGAAGGAATATATATAGAATATTAAACTTTTTTATGAGAAATGCTTTTAGTTGGGTGAATAATTAAAATTGAACTCAAACAGACAGCGATGTGATAAACACATACGAGCATCCATGTACATCATGCCAATTATGGAAAAAGTGAAACTTATTTTAACTTCAATCCTCTAAAGATTATAATTTACATGATTTTCTTATACCGATGTCGTAGTGGTTTTCATAATAATGAATTGAGTTTGCAAATAAATGAAAGTGCAAGTCTCCATTCAAACTTTGAACTATACTACGTGAGAAACATGTTAATATAGCATGTGCTAAATGTATAATTTTAGTTTGTGTTGAATTCTTTTTATCCTTAATATGAGGTTTTTTATTTTAGCTGTTAGATTTATTAAGCTTTTTAGTAAAACTTACAAACCAATATTTAATCCAATGATATAATAAGTTTCCAGAGAAATTATTATGTAGTATGCTGCAATTAATAATTTTAATTTTATATCCCTAAATTAGTCGACAAGCACGCGTGGTATTCTTATTTTAACCTCAATCATATTAGATTTTCATCATCTTAAGATCCGTGCATTTGTATGTCTGGTTTGATTTTTGTCAGCAAAGATGGAGAGGGGTCATTCAAAAACAAAAATAGAACTGTACATCAAGTATATATACTAGATTACTAGATGTGGACGGTTAATAATGAGTATGACACTTACAAGTATTTTAACCAAGTGTTCCTTATAATTGAGGTGATGATTTAACTACTATTAAAACTCTAGAGCAATAAGCGGCATCTGGTTTTGGATGGCTTGAGAGCTATGAAAATTACATATTAATGCATTGCTTTAAGCCACGTGTATGGTTAATCTTTTTGTTCATGGGTTAATTTTGACAGCTTTATGTGTTTGTTACGTTGTGACTGTTTATTCTCTTCCAAAATTGACATGTAGTAAAGGATCTTCAAGTGGCACCTAGAAATTAATAAGAATTTCGAAATAAATTCAGTAGCTAATGATATGAGTTCAGATTATATGGTATAAAAAACCATTAATTTATTAATTAGGATATCTGAAATATTTCATATATCCTAATAAATTATTGTATGGTGGTGTTCAGTTTCACAAATTCAGACACACACTTTTGATCTAAATTAAATTATAAGAATAATCATTTAAGATATATAATCCAATGATATGCCTGATATGATTATATGACACAGATTTGAAATTTCAATCCCAATAATAATAGCATTTGACATGAACATGTGCAAAATAAGGAATCAGTTTTCCTACTCATTAAAAGATGAGTATGGAGAGTTAGTTATATTTAAATTGTCTATATCTCATTTGCAAGGCCTAACTTGATTTAAATCAAATCTATAAACTATATAAATAAGATATGAATGTCTAATAGATACAACTAGCTCCCCTACTCATTTTATTTTTTTTACTGAGTAAAGGGAAACTAGAGAGATCCAAAGAAAAATAAATAATTAATATATTTATTATGATACTTTTAAGAGAGATAAATACATAAGCATTAATAAATATGAAAGATAGTTGGGGGCAAAGTAGGAAAAACACATTAAATGAGGAGAGAATGTGAGATGCTCTTACATTAGGGACCAAAACTATTCAAATTTTAGGCTCTTATATTAGGGACCGGAGGGAGTAATTGCTAAGAAATAGGGAATAACTAGTTCTTTTCTATAAGGTTTTTTTTTTCAAGGAGAGAATAACTAGTTCTAAGAAATACAAGGAGAATAACTATGTCTCTGCAAATACTTGGAGATCGATCAGTAGTTTATACACACACACACATATCATGCAAAAGTTTTTGAAAGCTCCCATTCGAACAATAATCTGCGAAAATTATATGAAAATCTCTGTTCAGATTAACACAATTAATTAGGGTGTGACAAGTAGACCTACTATTGATAGTACTCAAAAGTCGTTCATATTTTTTAACCCATTTTTTCTCTATGATATTGCATAATTGTTTGTTTTTCTCTAATAATATATATGTCATGTTTCCATGGACATGTTGTGAAGTGAAATAAAGTACACACGTGAGTCCACTCAAATTAAACTTCGAATGATGCAATGTGAAAATATGTGAGTTTCAATCATGTTAGATTACATTCAATTAGAGTCATGCATTTGCGTGATTCGTTTTTTCTTTTTGATCAAAATGCATTTGTGTGATTCATATGTGTTATTACAAAGATGGAAAGGGATCACAAAGAGATATATACAAAAAATTATAAATCATGTATTCCCTCCAGTCCTAATTATAAGATTACTTTAGTCTTTTTAGAACAATTAAATATGTAAATTAATTATTTTCATAAGTCTATAATTATACTTTTCTTTAAAAATAATTTATTTTACTCATAAATTACTTAGAATCTTATTAAATGTGGTATATATTATATTTTTTTATCAGAAGTGATATATATTATAATTTAGTAGTATAATTTGTTTTTTAACTTCCAAAAAGAGTGAAAGGGAACCTTATATTTATCAGATGGAGTATATAAATAGCGGACGTGTATAATTAATTAAAACACTTATCAATACTACTTTTACCAAAACGTTCTTATATAATTTAGGTCATAATTCAACTAGCTAGCGTCAAAACTATCTACATGACAACAAAATACACCTGTAATATTTGGGTGGCTTTGCGTTATGAAATTTACATTTACATTTTCATAATAATAGATAACCACGTGTATTTCTAAAAATCGTTTCCTCTCAAAGTACCGAAAAACCGTTTATTCTCAAATTAAAAGTTTTCTGGACAATCTCAAATGAAACGCCAGTTTGCATATGCAGTTAATTATTCCATTTCTTCTGAGTTTATATTTTAACAGGATATGTATATATGTTCTAGTGGCATCTGGATAAACACTTATACACACACAAAATTCAAAATAAATTCAGCAATGTATTGATCCGAGAAAAAAAAAATTAAACTGAAAGCTTAAAAAGCATCACACATGACATTACATAAATGAAAAGGTGAGAAAATGCATGGATTACACGTCCTTGATTGACTGAAAATGCATATAAACTGAAAGCTTAAAAAGCATCACACAAGACATTACATATCGCTGAGTAAGTAGGCAATGACCAGTTCCAAAATTCTAGGTTGCTGCTAATACTTGGAGAATAATTATAATATTTATATGCAAAGAAATGCTTTTAATGAAATCTCCCATTTTATATAAAAAATTGTGAAAATTAAACAAGACTGCATAGATTTTTTTTCCGAAAAAAAGAGTTACACTTACCATATTTTCCTTACATTGAAAATATAAATATTTTCTGGAAATATCATAAAACCAACCAAAATGAAGTATTGTATAACATAAAGGGGTGAAAAGGAAAATAGTTAAAAAATATTCATGATTTTTCTTCGAGATAAAGTAAAAGAAAAATGTCCAAGGGAGGGCATTCAGCATTCTATTGTGAAAATTATATTTTAAATTGGGTGAAGGCCCAAAAATGATACATAACTATTGGCCAAGGAACAGAAGTAGTACATAACTATTTCGAGGTACAAAAATGATACCCAACTTTTCCATGTAATCAAAAATGATATTTTCACTAATATGACAATAATATTAGACATGAAATGTCCAAAATGCCCTGATAATTAAATAAACTTTTACCGGCCGGCGATTAATTTAGGGCGAAGGCCCAAAAATGATACATAACTATTGGCCAAGGAACAAAAATGATACATAACTATTGCAAGGTACACCAATGGTACCCAACTTTTAACATGAAATCAAAAATGATATTTTCACTAATATGACAATAAGATTACACATGAAAAGTCCAAAATGCGCTTATAAATTAAATAAATTTTCTTTCCTCACCCTCCCCTTCCTTAGCTTCTTTCTTCTACTAACACTTCCTCCAATATATAACTCGTCCACCGGCGGCTTCAACTCTCAGCAACTCGTTAGGGCGATCAGGTTGCAAAAACATGAAAACAGAGAAGTTAATCACCACACTTACACATCTTAAAGCACATCATTTCATTTCATTTTGCTACACGCACCGCTCTTTTGCTCTCATTTAACTTCTCTGTTGTAATGAAATGGAATGAAATGATGTGCTTTAACATGTGTAAGTGTGGGTGATTAACTTCTCTGTTTTCATGTTTTTGCAACCTGATCGCCCTAACGAGTTGCTGAGAGTTGAAGCCGCTGGTGGACGAGTTATTTATTGAAGGAAGTATTGGTAGAAGAAAGAAGCTAAGGAAGGAGAGGGTGGGGAAGAAAATTTATTTAATTTATAAGCGCATTTTGGACTTTTCATGTGTAATATTATTGTCATATTAGTGAAAATATCATTTTTGATTCCATGTTAAAAGTTGGGTACCATTGGTGTACCTTGCAATAGTTATGTATCATTTTTGTTCCTTGGCCAATAGTCATGTATTATTTTTGGGCCTCCGCCCTAAATTAACCGTCGGTCGGTAAAAGTTTATTTAATTATCAGGGCATTTTGGACATTTCATGTCTAATATTATTGTCATATTAGTGAAAATATCATTTTTGATTACATGGAAAAGTTGGGTATCATTTTTGTACCTCGAAATAGTTATGTACTACTTCTGTTCCTTGGCCAATAGTTATGTATCATTTTTGGGCCTTCGCCCTTTTAAATTTAATCTAACTTGACATACAATCCAAGCTGGCTTGGCCTAGAAAGGCAATAGTCTTTATATGTTCTTCTGAATGGTATTATACACAAATAAAGAAGGCTTATTCAGAATAAGCAATCATTTTTAGAAGATAAGGATCATAATTATTGGCATCTAATAAACTTGTTCTTAACTTGCTATACATGTCATGTGAAATAATCATCTTTTGGAGTGGCCCACGTTTGGTGCATACATGTGCTCACAATTATTTTTATTTATTTTTTTGTTCGAAAAACTATTTGTTTATTTTAATTAATTAATATCTTTTCTTAAAAAATTTCATTCACTTTATTTGTTTCTTTGTCCTTTTCATTTGTCAATATTGGAATACTCGATTAAATTAAAAAACTATTCATGACAAATGTCCCGCATTACCTATAACCTTATGCTTTCCTTCGTCCAAACAAAAGGCCTCTTGGGGTCCAATGAAAACATAACCTTCAAGATTTGCATCAGAAAACTACCACTCTCACATTGCACTTTAATTCGCACGATATACACAGCATTTATCCAAAGTAATGAAATTAAGTTCTTTCGTTCCAATCAAGAGATTCTGGCTATAAATTTACGAGTTATAACTATTTTTTAAGATAAATTTCAAATAATGAAGTTTTGAAAAATAATAATTTTTACATTTTTTATCTTCTTAAAAATAGTGGTAGTTTTGAAAAAAAAGGAAAACACCTTCACTAAAAAAAATACAAGTGATTATTGACGGAATTGGAGAATTTCCTAAATAATTTTTGCCGCGAATCAGCCATAGAAAAATTCTGTCGTTAATTAGTTATGAAGTTCGTTGGTAAATGTTTTAACAGAATTTTGCCGCTAATTAATCACGAAAAGGTTATGTTGATAATCACTTGTTTTTTGTTTTTTTAGAGCTTGTAGACATTGACACTTCCCATGAATTTTAATTTGTTAATACTACCTCCGGTCTTAAATATAAGACCTAATTGACTTTTTTGGGAAAGGTTAAGGTTACAAAATAGACTATTAAATCATGACATATTTGATATATTTTTATATTATACATTAGTTTATAGGTAAAATAAACTAATCTAAGGGGAAAAAAATAGGTAAATCAATTTATAATTAACTTATTTTGCTTTTTTATAGGATTTTCTAAAAAAGTCAATTAGGTCTTATATTTAGGATTGGAAGGAGTATATTTTTTCTTAATTAAATGCTTTAACTTTGCACTGTTAGATGTAATTGTACTAACAAAGCAAACAGAGTGAAGTTGCAAATATTAGGGATATTAGCATAATAAAACTAATTGATACAATTCAAAAAAAAAAATCATATAGACAGATCATTAGAGAGGTTGGTTGATATATATATAAAAAAAGAAGAAAATTAGAGGTTGGGGATTTCAATATATGTAATTTGATCCTTATAAAATGGATTGAAGGGAGCAAGTCTCAATATTTACAACTTTATTTGTATATTTTATAATATCATCGATATTAATAAAGATGTGATCATCATGAGGCAGCTGCTTTTCCGAATAGTGAGGAAATCTAAATTGTGCGTGAGTTGGATGCAATTGGAATGAGGGGCAGATCTCGAAGCTTCTGTCACTCACAGAGAAGTCAGAAGTTAGAACTCATAAGCATAAATAACAACAAAAAATTTGGCTGCCAAAAATACAACAACAAACAATTTTTTTTGAACATCAGCACACAGTTATTATTGAAAACAATCATATTTATCATCAAGTGCTTAGATGAATTGATTAGGGTTGTTCTATTTTAACCATTATTTTGAATTTGAATAATGATTATGTAGCCATATTATTTAGAGGTAGTGAGGATCACTCATTGTGGATTTACATTCAGGTGAATCGAATTACTCGATTGTTAAATAAAAAACACTTATTAAAAATCCTATAAATATTAAACATAGGCACACAATATTTATCAACCCTTTTAGCAGTAGTACTGGTGGGTCCAATCCCATAAGAAGGTCGTGGGAGCCTCTTAGCTCCAAGTTCACATCGTCACACATTCATAGCGAATCTCTCTCTTTAAACTCACATCACATCATCAAAATGATTTTTCAGCAAGCTGTTCGTTGAGGCATTAGTGATGAGGATAACTCAACTACATATATTGAAATCATATGAAGTTACACTTGTTAGGATATAGAAAAATCCCTTGTGCTCTCATCCTCAAATGATTTCATTTCAAGTTTAAAATAGCTTAAAGACATAATTGATTCTATAAAAAAATAATAGATTCAACACTCTAAAGTATTTTTTAAGTTGCATTTATCAGTATCATGAACTTATTTATAATTTATCAAAAATTTTATACTATTTTTTTTCAATGATATATATGTTTGGCGTCTTATATTTTTATGCAATTTTGTCCTCGAAAATAGTTTTAGCGGCAATGAATGAGCACCATAAACTTTGGATACTAAGATGTTGAGTATATAAAAAATATCTTAAGACGCTGAATGAAGAACAATTAATCTAGTATTGTGAGTATTAATTAAATAATTCGTGGTATTTATTGCATGTAATGAGCTCAACTCAACCTTCTTGTTACCCAAAGAGAACCTTTGTAATATATTTCCTCCGATTGTTTGACTACTCCCTCCGTTCCTAAATATAAAATCACTTTGGGGAAGTGGATAAGTTCCTAAATATAAGATCACTTCCTCTTTTATCACAAGTTTTGCCCAAACTACCCTCATACTCCCTCTTTTAATTGAAAACCCCTCCTCCTTTTAAAGTTAAGTAATTGAGGGGATTTTGGGAAGATTATGTAATTTTATTGTCTTCCTTAATCTCCCCAAATTAATCAAAGTGATCTTATATTTAGGAACGGAGGGAGTATATGCTAATTTCCTCTCATCTCGATTTTTTAACCCTTTGTCTCAGTAGCATTCTGCAACTCAGATCACTTGTTGATCTGCTACACGCTTATTTCTCATGTCGAACTATTATTTATCTCAGGCTTAATAACTTTTATAAAATCATTAATTTATTAAAACATAATATAATCAGTAATGACCCTATTTTGCTCTTCAAGTAATCACACTGGACCACTGGACACCCTAAATAACACTAGGTATAATCTTACCCTTGAAGTAACCAAAGTGATCCAATAATTTTACCCCTAACGAATGTAATGTTAACACCTATTGTCCAAGTGTCAACATTGCATTCCACATGTTAACATTACATTCGCTAGAAGGTAAAATTGGACCACTTTGATTACTTCAACTGTAAAATTATATCAGGTGTTAGTTTAGTGTGTCCAGTGTCCCATGATAATTATTTGAGGGTAAAATAAGGTCATTACCCTGGAAACAATATAGAATCCTCAAAATAAGTGTGTTTGGAAGTGGCACTCTCTCCTATTGAACCAATAAAAAAGAATATTGGGCTATTGATGGATCATTGACATGAATGGAACAGAAAAGCCCAATATATTTTAGAAATATAATAAGAACAAGTTGGATCACTAAAGCAAGATGCGTATGACTTTTTCTTTATTTATTAAATTTAAGATAGTACTTGAAGTTTTCGGGAAATATTTCTGATCTTCATACCATTTTAATGTTCAAAGAAACAATTATACGGTATACACTTTTCAAGTAAACTATTAATATTAGTAAAAAATGTTATAACTTCCAAACATGCAGTCTGGATTGATGAAAAGGTTTAATCAAATAAGTACTTAATATTTATGTTTAATATGAACGAAGAAATAAGATGACGTTTTATTTTCATACATTCTATTTTTAACCTTCTTTTTCCATTTCAAACATATATTTTACAATTACAAATCTCTAACCGAAGGACACCAAATTCCAAACCCGTATTTGTAAAAAAAGTTGTCTTTTTGAAAAAAAAAACAATTTGTTTCGTCATACTAATATTTATTACACTGTTTTTTCCATTTTCCATTGTATATTATATAGAGACATTAAAATATTGTTGATTACAAATGAAAGGCCACTTTAATTTTGTACAGCGAATCCCAGTTTTACGTATTTATTAAGTTTCCAATTTGTGTAAATAATCTTTTAAGGACAAATATTAATACTAACTCTTGCAGGCTTGCAGCAAATATAAGGCCCGGAGATATTAATGAAACCAAATATACTACTTATTAGTTTTTTTTGGCCATAATACTACTTATTAGTTACCCAAACAAAAAAAGGGGTCGGCATAATTTTAACATATATTTATCATAAAATAATAAATTAATTTAAACAGTGAACATATATAATAAAATACTTTGTGGAATAGAGGTTCGTGATGACAAGACATCTTTACAGTGAGCCTCTCGGGAAGCGCATTGCGCCTACAACATGCATGCGAGAGTGTCGTTATGTAGAACAGTAGAAGTATGTTGTGATGTGATCTTTGAATTTGTATTGGGCTAAAAGTGCATAAAAGTGATTAAAGCTTAACACGCTGAAATAAAAGTGCATAACACGCTGAAATGGAAGTGGAAGCCAAATTAAAGCTTATCAATGGAGATGATAAATGAATTTTGGCCATTGTCTTCTGAAGGAGGATGAGTTAGCAAATTCTTTGGGCAGGATGGGCCAGAGATTTCTTGCGAGACTTAACATACCAACTTATGGGTGCATTAGTTGTTATTTTATGCTTTCTTTTATTCCAATATATATAAAAAAGTTAGTATCAACTTTTTTTCTTATGTTGCTAAAATAACAAAGTTTTATATTTTAGGCAAGAGACAGTAAAAAGGACAGAACATGACAGGGGCGATTCGAAGATATAAATCCAGACAATTTTTGAAAGTTTGTATTTTACTCACAAAAACAATAACCAAACGAAACGTGAAAAATAAGATAAGAACAAAATAAATAATTGCATTACCAATAAAAAATAAGAAATTTTTGAACTCGTTTTGACAGGTCATTTGGATTATCACTAATCCTAATCCAACCCATCATGAATTTTTATCTCATTGAATGCCTTAACTAAAAAATTACTCCTACACTATTTGGTAGAACAATAATAAACTATTTCCATTTATAAAAAAACTATTTCCTATTATCTACGCTCTCTTAATCTTTTAAGCTGAAAAAAAATAATATCTGTCAAATACTTTCTCTGATCCTAAATAAAAGACTTGTTTATGGAGGTAAGTTTGATTATAAATAAAAGACTAATTTAAGGATTACTCCCTCTAAACCTTATTAAAAGAGTCAGGAATATGAATAATTTTAATCTAAAATATAAGAACTCGCTATATAATATGTAATATTTATTGCATTTCTTTCTTAAGTAACACTAATTGGCAGCTTAGTTTTTATGATGAAATAGGAGGGCAATCTTCAAAGAAAACCCATTTATTAGTACTTATACTTTTATTCAATTTTAACTTATGTGTCCATCGCTTTTGATCTCGATCTTAATTCACGATTCATTTTGCTCAGTTACCATTTTTTCTACCAACTCTCAGTCACCATTGTTAACTTTTCTTTTTCTTTTTTGGCCAGCAGTGTTAACTTTTCTGTTTTGCTCTTTTAGCATGTCTATACGTTGCAAGGAAAACAATGGTATTAAATAATAAAAATTAAAGATTCTATTATAAAAAAATACAAATAGATGTGAAAATAAAAATTAAAAAGTCTTCCGTCAAATCTGTATATTTTTCGGTAAAAAAAAAGTCTATTGTATTATATTTATCCCAATTCCTTGAACCACAAATGACCCCAGAGAATTTGGGTTGACGAATTTTGGTTCAATAAAAGAAAACAAGGAGTAGATAAAAGCGCATTGGTCTCGCAGTTTCGGTGGTGGGGTCCACTTATGACAGCTGGCATAATTATCGCGGGTGAATTACTTGCGGTGATCCACCGAATCCGACCACTCATCACAAGCCACGTCACCCTCCTCTCACTCCCTCCCTCTTCCTTTTAACTACCTTAACGAATTTCAACAGCTCACACTTTCTGTTCCTTAAACAAAACGAAAACAAACAGAACCCTCAAAATTTATTCTAATATTTTTTATTCAGAAATTTGTATTTCTGATTTTAATGGGTCAATTTTCTGATGCAAAGACCGGTTTGGAATCTCCGCCGCAAGCCGGCGGGGAGGACGCGGCGCAGTCGCCCGTGCCGGATGTGGAGAACCAAACTCAACCGCCCACAGCGGCCGCGAGTGGCGGCGGAGGAATCGGGGCGATATTGAGGCGGTGGAAGAGGGAGGATCTGTTGAAGAGAGGCTCATTGGGTTTGAGAGGCATTGCTTTGGTTTGCTCCATCATTAGTTTCCTTGTCATGGCCACTAATAACCATGGAGATTGGAGAAACTTTGATCAATACGAGGAATATAGGTAAGAAATTAATTCCATTCAGTTCAATTTAAATTTAGTCTAATTTTGGTTTTTTCTTTTGTTTGATTGGAATTTTGATTAATGGAGATGTAGATTATTGATGATGGGATGTTTTTTTGTTTGTTTGTTGCTTTGGGAAAATGTTGTGAATCAATTAGGGGGATCTTCTGTTTTGTTTTTTGTTTTCTGGGTTTGTGAAATTGTGACAATAACAATGATTTTGGGATTTAATTTCAGGTATGTTTTGGCTATTTCGATTTTGTCAATGTTGTACACAGGAGGGCAAGTGTTCAAGCAATATCAAGAAATGAATAAAGGGAAGAGTTATTTGGAGCAAAAAACATCTCTCTTGGTGGACTTTGTTGGAGACCAGGTTCGTTTTTTTTCCCATACGTTCTTCATATCCTTTAAGTTAATCAATCGTTTAAGTATATATTTAGTTTTTTCGTGTGCATCAAGGCTGTTTTTACTCTTCTAGTCTTCTAGATTTGAAATTTGCATTTAATTTTTAGTATTTTTCTTCCACGGTTTATTCATTTAATCTCAAACAATGAACTTGGCAAATTTAAAAGGGATTCTAATTTTTTTGAAAAAAAATGGCGAAATTTTAATGTATGGTTTGTTGAAAAAATTTTGTTAACGCTAAATTATAAAATCACTATTTAAAATTTGTTGAGTTGGCATTTTTCATGAAATGAAATTAACCCTAATAATTAACAAAAACGATCTGATAAAAAACAAATAAAAAAGATTTAAATTGTGACTTTCAAACTTAAGAGAAAATTAGGAGACTAGACAAAGATACTATTAAGGAATCTATACTTTACTCTTAAGTAACCATAACCGTTCCTTTGTTTTTAAATACGGCCATATATGTCATCTTAAGTTTTTTGAAGGTAGGTGGATCATTATTATCTTGCTTATATTGCACAAATTAAATCGAAATATTATATGTTAATGAATTGATTAATGAAAATTGAGATATATAATAATTGGGTTGAACTTGTGTATTGTGTCCATAAAGGAACCACAGAGACATTAAGATTATAATTATTTTAAATAAATTTATTTAATTATGTAATAAAGACACCTCTTTAAAGCATGATCGAGGTTTTCCCCCAACATTATAACAAACGATCTGTATGCTGTTATAGTAAAAAAAACATGTTACACCATTTAATTAAAGATGATTAAGATGGAGCTACTGGCAATCCTGAAAAGGTGGATTGATTTGTTTAAAAATGATACTTGGCTTCCAAGGTACCTCTACGTAGGGATATAGTGAATGAAAATCTTTTTGTCAAGAAACAAAAAAAAAAGTGTGTATGTTCATATCATATGACACGTGTCACAAAGAAAAACAAAACAAAACGGTGCGTTCACTTTCCAACTTGTCACTGGATAAAAATTTTGTCTCTTACAGTGTTGAAGTTGTTTAATTGGACCCTACACGTGGTCCCACTGTATAACTAAGTTGACCTGCATTGTGGAGGAAATCCAGAGGCTCCATTGTTCAAACTTGAACATTATTTCGCTGTATAAATTTTAAAAGAAAAAAAATTTATGATGAAGTGTCATAATGACTTAATGCATATAAATAAATGGATCAATTTCATTTTATAGGTGATCTTGTTTATATGAGATGTGAAGAATATTTGATTGAAACGCAGGTAATGGCTTATTTAACAATATCAGCTGCATCATCAGCAGTTCCATTGACAAACAGAATGAGGGAAGGATCAGACAATATGTTCACAGATGCTTCTGCTGCATCCATTTCCTTCTTGTTTTTCACCTTTTTTGCTGCTGCTGCTTCAGCTCTTCTTTCTGGCTACAAATTATCAATTCAATCCTATGTCTGAATTTCACTCTCCCATTTCATAAATTTATACACATAGTCACATATATATCTTTGTTTAATTTATATGTAAATTACTTTCTTATGAAGAATGTAAGGGATGTGGATAGTAAGAAGGGTTTGGTGACAGTGAGAGTATAACATATATTTTTTGCTCAAAGCTCAAATGCTTAATATATATGATCTCATTTCAGTAGAGTTCATTTTTTTTGTATTTTTGATAAAGAGGACCCACAATTTAATAATAGAAAGGGATTGTTTGCCTATTTGATCCTACCATACACCTTCGATTAATTCTTAACACGCCTTTGTTGCTTACTCCTTCTTCCACTGTAGAACAAATCAATCCCAATTATCACTTGAATCCTCAGCATTTCACCATAATTCATAGACAACATCTGAGGAAGTATTAACACACGAGTTTTTTTTTTCCGCTTTACATATAATTTATTTAGCTAATTTGATCATATAAAGTTAATTAATCATAATAAATAGAGTATTTAGTATTTAAGATGGAGCAGTATGCTTCTCCTAAACTACTCTTTTTCATGATGGTC
Source organism: Mimosa pudica (assembly GCA_029929735.1). Taxonomy (NCBI): domain Eukaryota; kingdom Viridiplantae; phylum Streptophyta; class Magnoliopsida; order Fabales; family Fabaceae; genus Mimosa; species Mimosa pudica. Next base: position 2,689,807 of record JAKELP010000045.1, read on the forward strand.
TAGATTTTTCTTTTCTGAATATTCACTTTTGACTCTTGCTACAAAAAAATAGTGTACAGCCTTATTTAAGAAATATCAATAGGCGTCAATTTAGAGGCAGTAAGCGATAAATTATAAGAAATATGTCACACATTTATAACCAATATTAACATCTAATTTGGTATTACATTTAGAAACAAAATTAATTTCAATTAGGTCGGTCTTACATCTAAAAAAAAAAAGAAAATATCAAAACTTTGTCGTGTTGCATGTATGTGTTCATTTTTCTCGCTAAGGGCTGAGGGAATAAATGAAATAAAGCGTTGATGCAAATATATTGAAGACTTCTTAGTATAAACAAAGTAATACATTTTATAATACAAAAAAATGAAATCAACATGTAAATCTTTTTTTCTTCCTTCAACTAAACAAATGCAACAAAAGAATAACATACATTAGCAGCTATATACTTTCTCTAAAACTCCTAAGTCCTACATTTCTATTGAATGTTAAAATCCTTCTTGTTCCTTCTTATTTCCATAATTCTCTGTTTCTGATTCTCTATAAATTGTATGCATGCGTATACAAAGGCATGCCTATGTTTATATGCTTCCTTCTAGCTCCTAATCCAGAAATTGTTGTTGGACATAAATGACAGAAGGAATGAATCTTCCATCTAGTCATCTGTGGCCTTAAGAGTATGCAACATCTGGCAAGGTATTATGTATTAGGATTATATTTTTTGGTCTGAAATAATGTATTAGGATCATATGATCCCATTAATCTATCAACATCTGGTAATGGGAATGCTTCTTGACTTGCAAATGTTGGTAGTTGGGAAGGAGTCGGTAACATGGGTAATGGGAATGGTTCTTGACTTGCAAATGTTGGTAGTTGGGAAGGACTCGACAACATGAGAGATGAGAATGGTTCTTGACTTGCAAATGTTGGTATTTGGGAAGGACTCGGCAACATGGGAGATGGGAATGGTTCTTGACTTCCAAATGTTGGTAGTTGGGAAGGACTCGGCAACATGGGAGATGAGAATGGTTCTTGACTTCCAAATGTTGGTATTTGGGAAGGACTCGGCAACATGGGATATGTTAATGGTTCTTGACTTACAAATGTTGGTAGTTGGGAAGGATTTGACAACATGAGTAATGGGAATGGTTCTGGATTTGCAAATGTTCGTAGTTGGGAAGGACTAGGCAACATGGGAAATGGGAATGGTTCATGACTTGCAAATGTTGGTAGTTGTGAAGGATTCGGCAACATGTGAAATGGGAATGGTTCTAGACTTGCAAATGATGGACAAATAGGTGCAGTTACATTGTTGTAGCTGTTTAGAAAAGTTGCATTCATCTTATAACTCCCTTTTCCTGGCGCTAGAGGAACATCATGGTTGTGTTTCCCTTCGTATGTAGTGATCACATCTTTCATGTCATGGGTGGCTCGCTCGATATGTTTCTTAACTGAACATCCTGGAGTCGTGCACTTGTAGTAACTCCTACAGATAAGCAAGTGTTTGATCAATTTCAGTCATATGGTGAAAAAATAAAGAATTCTGCAATACATATTTCTTTATAGGGGTTTTATCATGTTAGAATAAGGCTTGTTTGGATTCAACTTCTGGAGAATAACTTCTGGGAAAATAGTTTTTTGAGAAAAACTTGATGAAATGAGAGTGTTTGAAATAAGTTTTTTGAGAATAACTTTAAGAATAACTTTCGTGTAGAATATAGATTTTCTAAAAAATAGTTATAATGAATGACTTTTCATGTTTCTTTTATTTGAAATAAGTATTTTTTTTTTCTAAATGAGAGATCGAAGCTTTCAGCTGGAAAACGAGAAATATGTAGTTTTTCTCAAAATAACTTTTGGAACCCCAAACATAGCTTTTCTTCTCAAAATAACTTATCCAAAAAATTGAGTGTTTGAGTGTCTTTGTGTGAAACCTAAGTTTGGAAGTCAGAATAGCTTTTGGAAATGTATACAAACAGGCATTAAGTTAAAATACCTTGGGTTTGGATTTTCTTTAACTACTATTTCCTCCATTTATAACCATCATCAAGAACATCAATTTCACTTGTAGTTTGAATCACAACTTTTGGTTCCTTAACAATTCCATTCTCAAAGGTGGCATAGCCATCAATTTCATTGTCTCCTTTCCTGAAATAAAACTTATAATCAGAATAAGATCTTTTTTTTTGCACAAATCAAATTAGGTCATTAACATTTAACAAAGTAGTAGTATATATTCTATGAACTTACCATCTTTTGGCATCAGGGCCATTGTCATTGTCATCAGCCCCAGAGTAACAAGTTTGTGATGTGTTCTCAAAGTCATCTTCAACAACAAATACAGAAGAATCTTCTTGCAAAGAGGCCGGCTCCATTTGTAGACTCCCTAAGGTCACCGCGGATTGATCAGTGATCCTTGAATTGGTACAAGAGGAAGAAGGTTGAATTGATTGAGAGCTTGATTCTTGAGTGGACAGAGGCTTGCGATGGTTATGTCTTCCTTTATATACTATCTCAATGATTTGTCCATCCGAAGCTTTTGCAACCTGCTTCTTCATGTTACAACTCGGATGCGTACACTTGTAATAGATGCGAGGAATTTGGCCCGCCTTAACTTTTTTTTGGCCATATTTTCTCCAGCTATAGCCATCATCTGTCATTTTTTGTTCCCTTACAGATTGAGATGGTTTCATGTTGTTATTAGTGTAACCAGAAGAAGCGGGAGTAATATGATTATTGCTTTCAATTTGTGGTTCTGAAGAGAAGGTCTGAGTAGGTGGACATTCAGATTTTTTAGCTGCCATCTCGTTCCATGGCTCTTGTTTCAGCTGCACAATAAAAGCTCAAACTAAGTGACAAGAAGCACAACTTTAGAGTATCAAACAAATTAGTACTTTGTCTGTTATGATTTGTGTCGCCTGAGAATTATAACATAGTCCGTTGACTGTGAGGAGAAAATTAAAATGCATTCATTATTGTTCTTGAAGGGAAATTAAGGTCTAACCTTAGTGGGTTAGAGCAAAGTCCAATTATATTTGTGGTCATTATGTAAATATGGTAAAGTATTAGTGAAATGAGTAAATTTTCCAATATATTTTTATTAAAAGATTGTAACTTTTTGTAAGGGTTATAACTTTTGAAGTATTGAAGAGAAGTGTTGGAAAAGTTAAAGATAAAATTCCTTCCATCGCCTCCTATCATTAATCCAATTTCATGTGGGTACCCAGCCAAATTCATCAGTAATTTAGGTACGCCTGAAATCCTACACTTCTTTATCATTAAATTGTTTGATGAACTTCACCAATATAACCAAACATTGAATATACCATAGATATACCATAGACCAATTCAAGGCAAAGGAAAGAAGACAAACTCAAAGTGACGATTTATACATAAGAAGTAAACACATGAAAACAAGAATGTAAAAGTCACAAAACAATTTTCATGAGTAAACAAGTAAACAAAGAAGGAAAAAAAATTAGAGACAAACCAATCAGTATCTAGCCAAAGGCCATCCATATTACTACTACACAAGAACACAACTCACAGGTTGAAACATGGTGTTAGGATATTCCAAGAAAGAGGAGGGCATGTTAGATTGTGTTTGGAAGGGGAAGTACAAGAACAGATTCTTTTCCTCCTCATTGTTATTAAACATCTCAGTAGAAGCAAGAACCTACACACAAAAAACCCCAAAATCACAAATGAACCAAGAAATAAACCTGATATAAAAAAATAACACATACAAAATGAAATGTAAATTTAAACTCACATTTTGGGATGAATGAGACAAAGGAGTAAAGTAAGAAGAAGCAGAAAGGGGCATAGACGGAGGTGGGTTGGATTCATATTTAGGGATTTCAGAGGAAGGAGAAGAAGGAGGCGGAGAAGAGTTGTCCATAGAAAGTAGTTCAGTGAAGGAAGTAGTCTTGAAACACAAGAAAGGAAGATGAAAACAGAAGTGATGTATTAACGATGTCCATTTGATTCAATTCTTTTTTTTATAAACCATTTAATTCAATTCTAATTTAGTCCTAATTTTTGCATTTTCTTTTTGTTTGATTGGAATTTTGATTAATGGTTTGTTTTTCTCCCATTCCTTCTCCTCTTTTTTTAGTTAATTAATTGTTTCAAGTATATTTTTGGTTTTTTTGTGCATAAAGACTGTTTTTGTTCTTTAAGATTTGAAAGTTGCATTCAATTTTTAGTTTCCTTTCTTAGGCGGTTAATTCATTTAATCTCAAACAATGAACTTAGAAAATTTAAAAGGGATTGTAATTTTTATTTCGAAAAATGGAAATATTTAATATATGATTTGTTGAAAAATAATTTTTAAGGCTAAAATATAAAATCACTATTCAATATTTGTTGAGTATGTATTTTCTGTCAAATGAATTTAACCTTATCAATGATAAAAAAAGATTGAAATTGTGACTTTCAAACTTAAGAGAATATTATCAATGAATTGATTTATCATTCACTATCATAAGCGAACAAATTGTCAAAATAATATAAAAAAGTTATCGTACCCACAGATATTAAAGCAAAAGAGAATTAATTATTACTATAATTATGTTATCAATTAGGTTGAGTGAAAATATTTGATTTTTAGATTTTTTTTTGATAACATAGAAATCAACTCAGTCTATTCAATAGGTGCCCGAAAACAAATTACAATCAAAATGCAACATGAAAGCATAAAAGCAGAAGGAACTAAAATTGGTTGATGACCCCTAACTGAGTCAATGACATGCTTTGCAAGAGTATCTGCAACTGTATTTACTGTTCTTGAAATATGGACAACCTTCAGATCCCATGTTCTACACATAAAGGATTTCACCTCTTGAATTAAATTAAAATCAGCATGCTGAGAAATATCTTCTCTCTCTAACAAGTGAAAAATCTGTGATGCATCTGTCTCCACAATAACTTTGCGGTAGCTTCTCTCCCATGCTATTCTTGATTTTTGGAATTCTAAAATAACTACATTAAAATAATTTAACTAAAACTAAACTAACACTTAATTAAAGAGAATGGTAGTTTAGGATTATTTATTACCATTTTATTTCATGAGATTTAATTAGATTCCTCTCCATTAGTTTGATATTGAATTAATGTGTTTGCCTAAGATTTATAAGCATTTTAAAAAGTTTTCTCAAGTCAAGTTCAAATTTCTACTTGTATTATTTGCATAATATCTTGTTACAATTAATTCAAGCACTATTTCAAAACCAACTAACCTTTTAGTGACAATGTTAGGTCAATAACTATATCTATATACTATCAACAAACTATCCATTCAACATTATAAAGTCTAATATGTTTTTATCCAAGTTCTAAAACAAAATATATTTTCTCAAGTCATAATTAAACTAAGTAAGTTGTCATCAAGCACTTGAAGAAAGGAAAGAGTAAGATAAAAATCACATATGAAATACATTAACAACTAAAAGAGGTATTAAATAAATGAGTTTTACCTCCCTCGCGATGTGCATGTGCTAACACTACCATTGACGGAAATAAACAAAAGTTGCATTGGCAATTGGCCCTGTGTTGTACAGATTAAAAGAATGAAAGAACCCACAATTGTCATCGATGATCAAACTTAATAGTTCCACCTCCACATCCATGACATGTGATTTTATGCAGAATACAACAATTGGGGTGCACTACAATATAGAAGCTATGCAAGAAACACATTGATAACAATGGCAATAGGTCACATGCGAAATCAAGCCTATGTGTGTTAATCATAATACTAAAAAAATGACCAACTTGGAAATGAATGTCATAAAAACAAACATTCATATTAATTGCAGTTCATTTTTTACTCCCATGAGAAGCATCCTGCCAGTAAAAAAAACCTTTCAAACAAACTGCAACATTGACTTTCCCTAAAATTAAAACTGATTTCATACAAAAAACTGGTCTAATATGGAAGGATATTTAAAATAAACTGCAAAAATGTTATTGCAAAAATAAGCACACTCTAAAATTGCTAAATTAAAATGGTCAAGAGCAAATTTCATAATCATGTATTATCCATTCCTTCTTCTCAAGTTATTGCTGCAACTGCAATTTATTCTTGAATTAATGAGAACTCATAAACAAAAGCACCAGTGAATCTTACAACAAAATATAGAAGAAATCCTATCATCTATTTGAAATGTCAGATGGGCCAGCTTCTGGCAATGCTTCAGAAATATGCGAGAACATGAATTTCCAGAAACCATTTCTTGGGACAATACTTCTACAGAATAGGTTAAATTCCTGATAACTCATTACAGAATTTTTTTTTGTCTACTATGAGGTGGAAGGAAAAGAAATCACTGAAAATACTGCACATGATACTGCTGTAGTTTGTTGAAGTTCCTTTCAAAGATATCAACCACAAGTTTTTCTAATTATGTTACTTTCTTTTCCTTTTCAACTCCTCTGTGTCCCACTTATGCTGCTTATATTTTATTTAAGGGGGATCTTCCTCCTCGGCTATTGCAAAAATGGGAGGAAGAAAAGGAAGCAAAGAAAAATTCAAAGTTGGGGACTCACCTATGTTCTCTTCTATGAAAAGAAAAAAATACCTGCAAAAACTGAAGCATTGAACATCAAGAAGCAGTATATAACATGACAAATAGGTTCCAATAAAAAACTCACAAATATGGGGACTCACCTATTTTCCTTTTATGTTATATAGGTGACTAATGCTAGTTGAACACATGAGGGAAGAAAAAATAAGCACTAAAATTTTGAGCCTTGTCTCACGCATTAACATCAAAGTCAAGTAAATATTTTTGGCACAATATCTGTAATACCTCCATCATAGTGCTACTACCAAAATCTTTCATCCACTTGAGCATATAAGCCCACAAGCGCTTAGAGCATTCTCTCTGTCAAAATTCCTTGCTTTCAGGAACCTATCCAGTGTGAAATTTGACAAAATACAAGCAATTACATCAGATTTCTGTTCGTGCTATTTCAAAATATATATATATATATATATATATATATATATATATATATATATATATATATATATATATATAGATCCATGCTTCTAGAGTTTCACAATAAAATTGCACTATAGAAAAATACCAAGAAAAAAATTCTAACTCAAACAGACCATGAAGAACTATTTATGACTATGATGGCCTGATAGGTAGGGGCCATTTTTGGCATCCACACACAAAGTTTTGATTATGAATGAAACATCACACCTATTAGATAAATTACAGGCTAATCAATAAATTTCACGCAAACCAATTGGAATTAACTACCTAGAAGCTAATCCATTTGAGAAACATGGTCAGACCAGAATACTGAAATGATAAAATGTTATCTTAGAATAATGATAAGCAGTAAAAAAGAAGGCAACTTCAGTGAATAGTTGACAGGAGGAAGAAATAAATCATAAATGTGAAACTTACAGGTTTACAGGAATACAAAAGGAGGAAATGCTATGTAAATGTCATTAGAATGGTACCTTACTTGTCAAAAAATGATTGAAAGACATCATTGAAGCTATGCATGTTCAATAGAGGAGTGAAATAAACCAATTGTTTCCAACAACAATTAATAATCATTGCTCCCCTCTCGCTTTCTTCTATCTCGTCATAGCTTTAAAAAAGTTTATTTATCTGGGGTCATGAAGATTTGATCAATAATCCTCCAGAATCAAGATTCCATTACAGTTGAAACAAAAGTGGCGCTTTTATAAATTTCTACTTCCTCATCAATAATCAATATCAATAAAATACAAACAAAAGGAATATATGTATACCTTAGGCAACTCAGCAAGGATTTAACATGTAGTTGACATTTCTAACTATGATTTCATTGTGGAATACAACTGCTGAAGGCAAGTTCAGTTACTTACATGAGTTCAGTTATATTTGCATATTGTTCTAATGGAAGTTATTCTTTGAATATTAAAATCCTTCCTGTCCCTGCTATATTTGCATGTTAAAATCCATTTTATAACATTTTATAACATTGTGTGTGTGTATACATGCCTATGTTTATAACATGTTATAACATTGTGTGTGTGTACAAAGACATGCCAATTAAAATCCATTTTATAACATTTCCGTTGAATGTTAAAATCCTTCTTGTCCCTTCTTCTTTCCATAATTCTGTGTTTCTAATTCTCTATAAATTGTGTGTATACAAAGACATGCCTATGTTTATATGCTTCCTTCAAGCTCCTAATCCAGAAACTGTTGTTGGACATAAATGACTGAAGGAATGAACCTTCCATCTTCTCATCTGTGGCCTTAAAAGTATGCTGCATCTGGTAAGGTATTATGTATTAGGATTGTGTTTTTTTTTGGTCTGAAATGTATTAGGATTATATGATCCCATTGATCTATCAAAATCTGAGTATGCAAAACTTGAAGGACTCGACAACATGGGAAATGTGAATGGTTCTTGACTTGCAAATGTTAATACTTGGCTATAGTTCTGAAGCAAATTTGTGAAGTTTGGATTGCTGTAATAGCCGGTCAATGAAAACAAATTTCAGCAAATCCGGCCTTCAATTTTGTGCAAAACATAAATAACCAAGCTCTCCCCTCCCAATTGACTCATTTTCATTTGTATCAAAAGCGTCAACATAAAGAAAACAGAAGATATTTTATTTAAACAGTATAAGTACCTTGGCTGGACTTCGATTAAATAATAAATCAGTCAATAATGACTTGTCCAGATCTATAGAAGTAGGAGGTTGATCACTCGCATGAGATCATTTGATCCAGCCTACAATAAAATGTACGACCAAAAAACATACTCAAACAAAAGAAAACAACTCTTATTTATGAATAGTGCTAACTGATATGCCTAAGGAAAAAAGTATCCATCATGGAACTCTCTGTCTTCTACAGTCACTACACTACTCTACTCTGCAATACCACAAATTTACTGCTAAGCTATGATACCTATGTTGTAGAACATAGCTAAGACATTTCGTAATAAAAAAAAATACCACAAATTTACTTTTATTCTCTTCTTAGAGCTGCAAGTGGGATGATGAAGGGATTTTCCATAACTTTGAGAGCAGGAGGGGCCCAAGAAAATAGGTTTCATCTATAAATGGGCATATTTTGATTAAGCATTGTAGGATCTATTATCAAAATGACCTAATAGAACCAATGTCTTATAACAATACAAATTAAACTCATGTGTGTTTGAAAGCTAGTCAAAATGCTTGACACAAACTAACAAACTGTATTGCTTGGTACACCAGAAGTAAAGCTTTCAAAATGAACACATAAAAGGTAAGCCAATTATTATAAAAAAGATGCATCATAAAGAAAACACATAAAAAGTAAAGCTTTCAAAATGAACACCAAATGCAAGCAATACACACAAACAAATCACAGTTTGAGCTGCTTTTCTTTTACCTGTGATTCTTAAACCAAACTTTGATAGGAAAGCACAATACTGATGAAATGATCATAGGAATGCTTAAATAGGGTCTTACGCAGGCATGGATTACACACAGAACTAAAACACTTTTGTATATTGAAAATATTGTTCAACACTACTATTACTATATTATTAGCCTTATGTTTGCAGTTTTATTGGAGGAAGAAATCAAACTCAACTTCCTTTATAGAATAACAAAAAGGAAATCCCTTCAAATAATTATTCTAACATCAGGGACCTTTTATTTAATGAATGAATAATTAAAAATACATGTAGACAAGAATAAAATAAAAAACACAAATCAAACATTAACTTATACCTGGGTTGAAGACTTTCCAAACATGTTAGCAGCGCATTCAAGAAGTGGCTAAGATTAGGCATGGAAATTAAAGCAAGGGCCATAAAAGCTACAAATAATAGAGTGAATATGTTGAGGAAAAAAATTGATGAGAGAAAATAAGGATAAGTAGAAATTTAAATTATTATGGAAATAGTTGTAAATATTCCTATAAAAAACAGATTTTAAATTATAACAAATCAATCCCAATTTTCACTTCAATTCTCAGCATTTGATCATAATTCATAGACTACATCTGAAGAAGTAGTTTTAATAACACACAAGTATTCTCCCTCTTTACATATAATTTATTTATCTAATTTGATCATACAAAGTTAATTAATCATAATAATTTAGAGTATTTACGATGGAGCGTTATGCTTCTCCTAAGCCACTCTTTTTCATGATGGTCTTTTCTTATTTGAATATTGACTTAAACTCTTGTTTCAAAAGAATAGTGTACAACCATATTTATGAAGGGTAAAGGTGTAAAAATGGGTCCAAACAATTACGCCAGAAGCACATAGGGGGAAAAAGTATTTTCGGGTTCAATTCTGGGTTTGAAGAATAAATATGGGTGCAATATACGGTACGCCGTTAATGTTGACTGACGTTGACCAATAAACGCTGACGTGGCGGGGGAATAAGATTTTTTTGCTGACGTGGCATGCCACATAAGCATGCCACGTCACAAAATATACCAAGACATTCATGTTTGTCAAATGGTCATTACAAAATATACATTATATTCAACTATTGAGTTGAGAACTTGTCCGTGCGCATACTTCTTGTCACAATGGCTCTTCCCATGCTACTGAGTGGGTCACCAATCCACATGAGCCCTCTCAGCTGAACTGGTGTCTCTTTGCCCAGTTGGCATATATGTGCCTTGCACAAAGCCTGTGCTCGACGTATGGAAGCACATCTCTCACAGCACGCACCAAGCCCTACCAAATATTGAATCATCGCACAAAAAACATTAATACTAGTGACGGTCATGATTAACTGAGTCTGAAATCAAGTCATTTGCATCCGTTCCTACCGCGGTCAGCAATAAACCTCTGGCTTTGCCCTTTAAAAAGGTCCCATCAACACAAACCAGCGGCCTACAACCCGCTTTCCATCCAACCTGTCCATCCAACACAAATAAGAACTTGTTTAATGATGTAATTTTTCTTAATTACAGCATTCACGCGCGAGCTTACCAAACCATTAAACTCAAGTAATTAAACACTAAACAAAGAACAAAACCAACCAAAGAACAAAACCATTAAACTCAAGTAATTAAACTTTAAACAAAGAACAAAACTCAAGTCATTAAATGTGTTTAAACATACCACAATACATGCGCTTGAACTGTACTGAAATGTGTTTAAACAAAACGCATGAAATGTGTTTAAACATACCACAGAACATACCACAGAACAAAACTCAGCTTAGATAGGAACCATACCACAGTAAATAAACATTAAACTCAAGTCATAACATGTGTTAAATAAGAACAAAACCAACCTTGCTTGCATTGAAGCAGATATACATGCGCTTGAACACCCGTTTTTTCTTCTTCTTTCCCTCTTCCTCAATCTCTTCCCAACTGACCTCTGTCCAAGCATCTGTCCCTGGATTAGAGGCCCTCAACTTTTCACAGAATGCATTAAGCTTTGTATATTCATCATCATATCTCCCATCAAGCTCTTGCGTAATAATCCTCTTCGCCCTCTTACATTTATGTATGCTAACATGCACTTTCCATACGCATTCTACTTCCATCTTCATCTCACTAACTTTAAACTGAGGCATCTCCTGCACTCTTTCCTTGAACACCTCTGCTAGCCACCTCATACTTGCTCTTTTGTTCTTGTATACTCTTGAACAATTGTGTTCCCTACAAAGAGTCCTTAGCGCGTAGCCTACTTCACCCGCCGCTTTGGAGGCATACAATTTGAAGGGGCAATCTACTTCACACGTCACTAATATCTTACTTTTGTTGCTCATCACAACTCTCAAATTGACTCCATTACGAATAGTAAACGTGTCAAGTGACCTCCTGAATTCAGCCTTGTCTAAGAAACTCATGCCCACTTCAAACACCACAGCATTTCCTTCCATATTATGCTCAATACCCTCACCCCTAATTTCAGCCGGGATAATAACATCATCCACTTCAGCATCGTCCACTTCATCACCTTCCTCATCACTATTATCACCTTCCACATCACTATTATCTCCACCTATTTCTCTTGACTCCTCATCAACACTCTCATCACAGTCCGACTCACTACTCTCTTCAACATAATCCTCATCTTCATCACTGCTCCCGTCTATCTCCCTAATTCCACTAGACTCCCCTCCACTAATATCTGACAACCCAGGTCCATTGTCAAACACCTCCACATACCCCTCTACATTACCAGGAACATCTTCATCTTCTTCTAAACCAGTGCCTAATTGAACCCCTCCTTCTACATTATCAACTACGGCTCCTTCTACACCCCCTCCTTCCACTACCAACTTTTCATGTCTACTCCCACTATTTTCCCCAGCCTCAGCGTTGCTAGTTTCTATGTCCGTACTAGACTCTCCAGATTTTCCACCCACATGTCCTTTAAACCCTTCTATAGCCTTAGCAGATAGGTCACTCACCTTTTTCAAGAGCTTATCCAACGTGGCTTTTCCTATGTTCTCTTCTCCGCCTCCACTGTGGTCTTCATCTTTTGTCACCATCTGCAAATAAGCCATAAATAATGAAAAATCATCGAGGGCATCGAAGGAAATACACTGTTTACATATTTAAAAACCATTTTATTCCATTCTCAGAACATACCTCTGAAGATTCTTCAGGCTTTTTCACTGAACACAAAGAATCTTTGCATGTGCGTTGTGGTCCACCTCTGTGGAAGCTTCCCCGCCGTTGATTCAACTGGTCCACCTCTGTGGAAGCTTCCCCGCCGTTGATTCAACTTCGATTCAATGGCTTCGATTCAACTTCCCCGCGTTGTGGTCCAACTCTTTCTTTATCAATGGCTTCGCACAACTGATAAACCCTAGCTAAACTCACCTACCTCTGAGAACCCCAGCTCAATTGCTTCGCTCAACTCACCTCAACTTCCCTACACACATCGCGCCGCGCATCGATGCCCTAGCTCGCTCAATGGCTTCGCACAACTCTGCCCCCTATTCTTTTTCAAAATTCATTTGCCTTTTCTTTTTCATATTCATATTCCATTTGCCTTTTTTATTTTCTTATGCCATGTTTTTTTTTCTTTATTTGGGTGACTAATTCTCACACAAACAAAATGGGTGACAAATTCATTTGCCACGTCATTATTCATTGACACGTGGTCCATCCAGTCATTGCCATGTCAATTAAATTCCCTTGCCATGTCACCTTTTAACAGTCAAATGTTACTCTTAACGGTCAACAATGTCTTATTTAACGGAGTTATTATCGATGCAACGAAATTTATTCTTGCTTACCACAAATGCTCCGTGATATTGTGTATTATTGTGGGTGCACCTTGCTATATTGTGGAGTACTAGAAATGCACCTTTACCCTTAAATCAACATTGTATACCTTTTCTCTTCCTTCAACTAAACAAATGCAACAAAAGAATAGCATACATTAGCAGCTATATGCTTTATGAAAAATCAAATACCGTCAAAACTTGCTTATATGATGGGATCCTATTGATCTAACAAATTCTCACATATATGAAGGAATCCCATTGGTGGTCTAACAAAATTTAAGTGTTCAAATTTGAGTGCGCCGAACTTGCTGGACTCGGCAACATGCCAAATGGGATTGATTCTTGACTTGCAAATGTTGGTTGTTGGCTAGAATTTTGAAGTAAATTTGTGAAGCTTGGATTGCTGCAATAGTCGGTCAAAGCTGGAAAAGCCAATGGCCTGATAGGCGAAGTTACATTGTTGCAGGTAGCAGCGTTGCTGCTATTCAGAGAAGCTGCATTCATGTTATAGCTTGGCAACATGGGAAATGAGAGTGATTGTTGACTTGCAAATGTTGGTAGTTGGCTATAGTTCGGAAGCAAATTTATAAAGCTTGGATTGCCATAAAAGTTGGTCAATGTCGAAAAAGCTGATGGCCTAATAAGTGCAGTTACATTGTTGCCAGTAGTGGTGTTGCCACTGTTAAGAGAATCTGCATTCTCGTTATAACTCCCTTTTCCTCGTGCTACAGGAACATCATGGTTGTGCTTCCCTTCGTATGTAGTGATCACATATTTCATGTCATGGGCGGGTCGCTCGATATGCTTCTTCACTGAACATCCTGGAGTCGTGCACTTATAGTAACTCCTGCAGATAAACAAGTGTTCGATAAATTTCAGTCATATGGTAACAAAATACAAAATTTGCAACACGAATTTGCCATACCTTGGGTTTGGATTTCCTTTAACAACCTTCTGACCATATTTCCTCCATTTATAACCATCATCAAGAACATCAATTTCACTTGTAGTTTGAATCACAACTTTTGGTTCCTTAACAATTCCATTCTCAAAGGTGGCATAGCCATCAATTTCATTGTCTCCTTCCCTGAAATAAAAAATATAATCAGAATAAGATCTTGTTTTGCACAAGTCAAATTAGTTCATTAACATTTAACAAAGTAATAGTATATATTCTATGAACTTACCATCTTTTGGCATTAGGTCCATTGTCATTGTCATCAGCCCCAGAGTAACAGGTTTGTGATGTGTTATCAAAGTCATCTTCAGACTTTATTTGCAGACTCCCTAAGGTCACCACGGATTGATCAATGGTCCTTGAATTGGGACCAGAGGAAGAAGGTTGAATTGATTGAGAGCTTGATCCTCGAGTGGACAGAGGCTTGGGATGGTTATGTCTTCCTTTAAATACTATCTCAGTGATTTGTCCATCTGAAGCTTTTGCAACCTGCTTCTTCGCGTTACAACTCGGATGCGTACACTTATAATAGTTGCGAGGAATTTTTCCTGCCTTCACTTTTTTTTGGCCATATTTTCTCCAGCTATAGCCATCATCTGTCATATTTTTTTCCCTTACAGATGTGGGTGAATTCATGTTGTAATTAATGTAACCAGAAGAAGCAGGAGCAATATGATCATTTCTTTGCATTTGTGGTTCTGAGGAGATCTGAGTTGATGGATATTCAGATTTTGTCGCTGCCTTCTCATTCCATGTTTCTTGTCTCTGTGGTTCCTGCTGCACAATAAAAACTCAAACTAAGTAATAAGAATCACAACTTACAAATATCAACAAATTACTACTTTGTCTGTTATGATTTGTGTTGCTTGAAAATTATATATAACATTGCCATCATCTGTCATATTTTGTTCCCTTACAGATTTGGGTGAATTCAAGTTGTTATCAATGTAACCAGGAGAAGCATGAGCAATATGATCATTGCTTTGCATCTGTGATTCCGAGGAGATATGAGTTGATGGATATTCAAATTTATTCGTTGCCTTCTCATTCCATGTCTCTTGTTTCAGTGGTTCCTGCTGCACAATAAAACTTCAAACTAAGTAACAAGAATCACAGCTTTAAAGTATCAACAAATTACTACTTTATTTGTTCTTATTTGTGTAGCATGAGAATTGGGGGACAAAAATAAGTCGTCCATTAACGTTCATTATCATTAAATTATTTCAACTTCAGCAATACTGCCTTTAGTCTTTATTATAAGACATTAATTACCTACATAATTTGGTCCTTAATAAAAGGCATCAATCGCCTCATTAATAGAAATTAAAAATTGAAAATGTGAAACAGGTCGTTTGATGAAAGGTGAAGTTGGAAAAAGTAGTAAATTTAGCTTAAGAGTTTAAAACTCAACAACTATTCTTTGATTTGTGAGAAAGGCTTAGTTGGTGTCTTATAATAAAATCAGAGGGAGTATGACCAAACATGTAATATATCACAAACCAATTCAAGGCAAATGAAAATAGACAAATTCAATGTGACCATTTATACACAACGGGTAAACACATGAAAACAACAATGAAACAGTAACAAAAGATTTCTTAATGACTAAACAAGTAAACAAAGAAGTAAAAAAAAAACAAAAAGAAAGAAACAAAGCATTTAATGTCTACACAAGAACACAACTCACCTGTTGAAACATGGTGTTAGAAGATTCCAAGAAAGAGGACGAAGTTGATTGTATTTGGAGGGGGAAGTCCAAGAACAGATTCTCATCCTCCTCAATGTCATTAAACATCTCAGTAGAAGCAAGCACCTAAACACACAAAAAAAAATTAGAAATGACCCAAGAAAAGAACAACACAGAAAACTTGAAGTTTACGTTAAAACTCACATATTGGGATGAATGAAACGAAGGAGAAGACAAAAACTGAGTGGAGCTAAACTCATCATCAGAAGGGTAAGTAGAGAAGTCAAAAGAAGGGAGGGGAAAAGAAGGAGGTGTGTTGGACATATGTTTGGGGATTTCAGAGGAAGGAGAAGAAGGCTTGTCCATGGAAAGTGGAAAGTATTGTTACGTGAAGGAAGCATAGTAATGAAACACAAGAGAGGACGAGGAAAACAAAAGGGTTTTATTAAATAAAGGTTTGATTTTAAGTCTAACTGTTTGCGTGGTATTAGGAGCTAATAAAATAAGTAGTGAAATAATGAAGTTGAGTTGATTTATTTAATCAGTTCAAAAAAGAGTTGATTTATTTAAGAAAGGAAGAAAGCTCTGACACGATATTCTCACACTTTCTGGAAAAATAAATTCACACCCTAAAAATCTCATATAAATAAATTGAAGAAATAACAAAAAAAGAGAGAATCCATCTCATATATAAAGGGAGGGCTAAAAGCAAGAATTCTAAGAAGCCACTTAAGCACACACTCTCTCTCAATCTATTTACATTAAAAGTAATTCTTGCGTGAATCTGGTGCACCACATCATTTGTGGTCTAACTAATCACAAGAAGACACATATTGTCTGACGTGTAATTTTTAATTTGACGTGGCACCCTAAAAAGCTCAACTAACTTTGAAAAACATATTTATTTACATTGTAAAATAAAAAACATTGAAAACTTGAGATTGAAATTTTTTATAGGTTAGATCCTATTTTTAGGGTGCCACGTCAATTTAAAAATCACACGTCAGACCATATGTGTCTTCTTATGATTGGTCAGACCACAAATGACGTGGTGCATCAGGTTCACTCAAGAATTTCTCTCTCCGTATATTTATAGAAAAAAAACGAACTGACATATAATTCTTTATTAAATCCTTTTTTATTTCTCTCTAAATTATAATCTCCTTAATTATCTCCTATAAATTCTTTTATAAAAATATGCATATAAGCACATTTTTTTTTGGTCTGACATACAAGCACATTCCCTCTCCATATATGTTAAGATAAAAATATTACATTTGATTCTTTAGTATGTTGTTAAGATTTCTCCCTAATTTATAATCTTTCCTTAAATATCTCCTATAAATTCTCTCCTTTTTTTCTTAAAAAATAATCAAAATTAATCTTTTTTTCATGACATTTTAAATTATTTTTCTATCTTACTTCTCATAGTTTTCCTTATTTATTTTTAATCATAAACTATTTGGACAACCTACTATTTTTCCTCATATTCCTACTTTTGACACCAATAACTTATGAAACTACTCACACATCCACTAACACTATACCCAAAATTAACTACTCACAAACACCACCTCTACATTTGGTTACTGAATATTTTTTTCCAATTAATATAATAAATTAACTGTATAAATAACGTGGAATGTACACTTTCTATCAAAACATTCTGATTCAAAAATCATACTCTCAACAAAACATATGAAAAAAACTATGAGAACGTGATTAAAAAAGCATTGTGCAATGTATTCATTCATTAGTATTGTTACATTTTGATTGTATAATATGTTCAATAATTAGATGATCACATATTAACTTTAAAGAACCCTAATGAAGGAAGCTAGCGGGTTGACTTAGTGGTTTGTAATATTGTCCCTTAAACAAGTGATTGAGAGTCATCGTGAATGGAGCAAAAGTAAGATATCAATTACATGATAAACAAGTGAACCCGCACATATGTGCGGGTCTTGTACTATTGAATAGAAATTTTGGAGACCCGCAAGAGTGAGTGAGTTCGAGTCACATGTCCACTTTTCTCTCACATTATTTTTTTTAACTTCCTTCTTGGTTTTTTGCCATTTTTGTTATAAAAGTCAGCACAAAAGTTACATAGTACAAACACCAGAGGACGTAGATTTTAGCATCCTCCTCTACCAGTATAGAAACAAAATCTGGAACATGACTAAAAAACAATACGTCTGGTCTTCTTAAAACTGCACGAGAAGCTTGAGCATCCACCACACGCTTACCCCCACGCACACACCAATCTACATGCACTTCTCATTCCCTCTTCAACATACTCTCAATTTCTTGTACAACTTACAATTGCTCATCATCTTGCATCCCTTAATCTCCTTATCTTAAGGAGATTGATTATATTTTAAGGATTTTTAATCAGAATTCTAGGCCTTTTATTTAGATATTTGATAGAATATTTTAGAAATTATATCTACTAAATAGGAATTTGAGATGTGTTAGAGATTTTTATTTGCCCAGAATCAGATAATTAGTTTTTTTTTCAATTGATGATAATTAAGTTTGTAATTTAGATTTTATTATTTAATATTAATTAATTTGAGGATTTAATTGATTTGATGTTTGATTTGGATTGTAATTGTTGGAAAATTTTATGTGATTCGTTGGAGCAGTAATTTGATAGTTATGTTAACAATTTAAATGAAGGAAGAAAAAAAAACTAAATAATGTTAATAAGGACAATGATATTCAATGTTTTGACATTTGTCTCACCTAACTTAATGTCAAATGTCTCTTTTCTATTGTTCATTTCTCCCTTTCTTATCTTCCTTTTCTACAATCTTTCTCTCTTTATTCTTTCTCTATGATTATTAATTTCGGTTATTAGTTTTTTTTATGGTTGCCTTATAGATGGGAAAAAATAGTTTGAGGTTTCTCTCTAATAAGAAAAAAACTATGAACCATTTTTCCAAATTGCTTAGTGTTTAACCGATATTTTCGAGACTATTGAAACAGGTTTCTTAGTATTCATAAAAAAAGAAATAGTTATCTTAGTTTAATTTTATTTGAACACAAAAAACTTTAATTCTTCTCCTTTTTCTCAATTTAATTTTAACAGTAATCTTAATTTTATATATTATAAAATATATAACATAAATTTCTATCTTCCCTTTATTTTTCACAATAATTTTTCCCTCTACAATTTCACAATTTCTTTTCAAATTTTACAAGTTTTTTTAATTGAACAATTTTATAAGTTTATACCTTAAATTATATATTTTATTTGGATTAACTTCATTTACTGTTGTTGGTATTATCCTTTAATTTTTCCATAGAATTTCGTTTTCCAAAGTAATCCCTTATTATAGTTTAATTTTAAATTATTTTTATAAAGTAACATAACACGTTCGCCTTTTTTCCATTTAAAACACCTATTATCTTACATATTCTTTTACCATTTTTCTCATTCTTTTTATTTGCATGTTTTTCTCCTTCTTTTGTGATCTCTCTCAAATAATTGTTCATTCCTTTTCTCATTCTCTTTTACTATCAGAAACTTTCTCATTATCTTTTCTACCCAAATCTCTCTTTTTTTAATGAGAATTTGATTTTCTTTTTTTTATCATACAAAATTGATTTCTATGAAAAAATAATTTTAGTTAAATTTATTAAATTTTGACTAATATTATTATATTTTATGGTATAGTTTTTATCAAAATAAAAATGGTATCAGAGTTATGTATTTATGCATAATATACTCCGCGTATCGCGCAGGTTAATACTAGTTAAGCAAGAGAGGGGAGTGAAAATCTAACGGTAAAATGAAATAACAAAAAAAGAGAGAATTAAGCAAGAGAGGGGAATGAAAATCTAACGGTAAAATAAGTAGTGAAAATATTAAGTTGAATTGATTTACCAAAGAAGTGAAAAGTCAACTCCCAAAATAGCAAAATAAAATTTGACTGACGAAATTGTGGAGATAATAATAGGAAGGATATTAAATGAAGTTAATTCAAATAAAATATATAATTGGGGAATAAGCTTGTAATAGAGTTAAATCCTTGTCCTTATTTTTAACAAGAACCCTCCTCGCACATTTCTCTATTTTTTTCACATATCAAAAGAAGAAAATAATATATACGTGTGTATTTTTTTTTGAAGGTTTTGCTATTTTTAAAATCCTTGCCCTTATTTTTATCAACAACCCTCCCCGCACATTTCTCTATTTTTTTCACATATCCAAAGAAGAAAATAATATATATGTGTATCTTTTTTTTGAACTGAATATATATCACTACAAAAAAAACGGGCCATTCCGGCGCAACCTTACCGGCGTTTTGATTCAAAACGCCAATATGAAACGCATACCGGCGTTTTTACCCAAAGCGCCTATATGAAAACGCCAATAAATTTGGCGCGCGCTTCCCGCCTTTTTTCCCGCGTTTCCATATCGGCGTTTTGGGTATAACAAACGCCGGTATGGTTTTTAAATTTAAAAAAGAGGGGCTGACAGTTTTTTTTTTATTTTTTTATTTAGAAAACCGCATATAGGCGTTTCTTCAAACTGCCTATATGCGATTAAATATTATTTTAATCGCACATAGGCGTTTTGAGAAACGCCTATGTGCATAACGTGCATTTAATATGCACTTTATGCGCATATCGGCGTTTTGAAAAACGCCTATCTGCGCATTAAGTGCATATTAAATGCACTAAATGCATATAGGCGTTTCTCAAAACGCCTATATGCGATTAAAATAACATTTAATCGCATACAGGCGTTTTGAGGAAACGCCTATATGCATTATTTACATTAAAATAATGCATATAGGCGTTTCCCTGAAACGCCTATATGCATTAGAAAGCATATAGGCGTTTCCCTGAAACGCCTATATGCATTATTTTAATGTAAATAATGCATATAGGCGTTTGGCAAAACGCCTATATGCATTATTTAATATTAAAATGCATATGGGCGTTTTCCAAACGCCGGTACGCACCTCCGTTCCCTATAAATAGCACCTCCCTCCTTTCGCAAAGTTGCTCATTTTCTCGTTTTCTTCTATTTTTCTTCTCTTCATCTCTCATTCAATGTTGCTGTTGCTTTGTTTTTTTTTGCTAGTTTTGCTGATGTTTTTTATTTCGTGTTTTTTGGTGGTATTTGATTTTATAATGTTGATATGATCTTATTGCTTTTCTTTTACATATTGCTTGTTGTTTTGATTTTATATATTTGGGTATCATGTTTTATGAATTACTCTTGTTATTGCTTATGTTTATATATATTATTCTTTATGTGTATGTAACTTTGGGATTAACATATTATTCCTTATGTTTTTGAACATTTTTCTTCCTGGTTCTAAACAATCAGGAAGAAAAATGTTTTTTATTTTTTTTTTGAAAACACATACCGGCGTTTTGCAAAACGCCGGTATGAAATATTATTATTTAATACCGCACATAGGCGTTTTATAAAACGCCTATGTGCATAAATAAAAAAATATTATTTCCGCATACCGGCGTTTTGCCCCTCGTATAGGTGTTTTCCAAAACGCCGAGATGCCGCATTTCGACGGCAAATTTATAGGCGTTTTGCCGAAACGCCGTAGCGCTATTTTGCCGGAAAATTCCGCCGATGCGAGGCCCTATAAAACGCCGATATGGGCCCCGTTTTTTGTAGTGTATGTGTTCCTTTTTTTATGAAAAAAGAAATACAATGGCTAATTAGTCAATTGATGAACCGATAACAAAGTCCCTATTAACCCCAAGTACTAAATTATGAGGAGCCTGTGTAATCGGATGATATCCCGGAACTAATGTCAAAGCCTGTTTCGCTAACAGTTCTGCCACTATATTCATGGTTCTTGGAATATGAGTGATCTTCGCATCCTAGGATTCACTCAACCAGTTTTTCGCTTGTTGAATTAAATCTGATTTATGATGACTAGGTGAAAATTGTTGGTACATCAGCTCTTCCAGGGCGTCTAATTCTATAATAACTCTTCGAGCTCCTTTCTCCCAAGTCATTCTCAAGTCAAGAACTAGAGCCCACAACTCCACAGCAAGACTTTCACCCTCAATGGATTTAAACATGAATCCTTCCATGAAAGAGCATCCCTCAATATACCTCCACAACCCAATCCATGAGAATTTGAAGACAACTCATCCACATTTAATTTTCACCCATCCTTGTGGAGGAGGAGACCATCTTAACAACCTATCTATAACATGAAAGCCATTGAAGTTGACTCCATAGAGATTCTTCCCCTGCTTGTCTCAAATTCAAAATCATCGATCTAGCTCTCATTCCTGATAAAAAAAGATCTAGCTCTCATAATTAATGTACTTTTTTTATAACAATTAATGTACTTTTCTTTATCAGATATTTGTACGTACCTTTTTAGCTTTATAAATTTACGAATTAAATGTAAATAAATATATAATTATTATTTTTGTCCAACAAATGTTGATTTATTCTCCTATAAGTAAATAAATATAAATATATCTGTATATTTTTATGTAATTGCAAACGTAAGAATATATATTCAGTTTTATTTTTTTTATCAATAAAAAAAATCAGGTTGATTTTTCCCTCTAAATGATTTATCAGATTTATTATTTTTTGTTACGGTCCATGTTGATAATATATTGCTCTTGGAGAGGGCAACGGGATTGGATCTTCATTTTCGCGGAAGAAGAACTAAGAGAAACTATACCTGCATCCCTAATCCAAAACACAAAAACGAGAAGAAAAGAAAAAAAACAAAAAACAATAGATCGAACAAAAGATAATGATAAAAAAAAGAATAAATTAAAGAACGAAGAGATAAATCAAAAGATAAGGAAGGAGTGTAGAAATTATATATCTAACCACAATATAAACTAAATCAAGATAAGTCAAACAGAGATAAGTCTAAAGAGCCATGCACAGTCTTAAATGATCCTTTCCCCAACACATCATCGTATTGAAGATGGAACCATGCATGACAATGCATCAACGGTATCATATATTAATAACTCAGACAGAACAAAAAGGGTAAATGTGCAAAAATGGGTCCAAACAATTACGCCGGGAGCACATAAGGGTAATAAGTATTTTCGGGTTCAATTCTGGTCTGAAGAATAAATATAGGGTACACCGTTGGGAGGGGGTGGGGGCGTCGGGGAAAGGAAGAAGAAGTGGGGGTGTGGGGTGGGGGGTGGGGGGTTGGGGGGTTTTTTTTATTTTTTTATTAATTTAAATTATGTGGGCCCCACACACTCAGAAAAATATTGCCACATAAGCATGCCACATCAGCAAAAAATCTTATTTTCCCCGCCACGTCAGCGTTTAACGGTCAACATTAACGGTGTACCCTATATTGCACCAATATTTATTCTTCAGACCAGAATTGAACCGAAAATACTTCTTACCCCTATGTGCTACTATGTTTGGACCCATTTTTGCATCTTTACCCAATAAAAAACTATCAATTGCAAAAACTGATATTCCAATAGAAATAGCATCTTCAGCAGTCAACAATCACAGGCAATAAAATAATGTAACAAAATCTAATATAATCCGAATGTTAAAGATTTGCATCGAATTTTAAAGATAGGTAAAAAAACACATACCCTAATGTACCGTCCAGTAGGATCTTTTTCCACACAAGCTCTTAATTCCACCATCAGACAAATCATCACCAGAAGCCATGGCCAACAAGAAGTTGAAAAATAAAAAATCTAAAAAACAAAACCTAAAAAATTCAATACTTTATCTAACTGAACGAAGAAACAATCAATCAAACCCTAGCTAATATTAATACTATCACGATTTTGATGAATCAAGAGCTGCTCAGAAAACGCCTCACAAGCAACAGCATATGAATCGAATTTGGAAAAAAAAAAGTGGAGCTGAAATGTAAGTAAGGCGAAAACTGAAGATTTACAATGCATGAGAGAATTTCTAGTTCAGAGATAACAATAATATCTGCATGGAGAGAAGTGGAAGTTGTGTGTTACAGTGAAAAGAAGAGAGATGAAAGTTGAAAGCGATAAAAAAAGGTCGTATTCAATTACATATATATAAATACTGCTCATTACACATAAATAAATACACACACTCTTCGCATACATAATTTCATCTTGTGTGGTGGGTATGTACATATGTTATAACTGAAATTTTGTCCGAAGTAAAGCTAAACTAATAAAATATATTATTTAATAATATTTTATCTTGGAATAAAAATAAATGTGTGTTATTTAGGGGTGACTTAAGGTACAAATGTCTTAGATTACCTTTTAGGAAGTGTTGAGTTGAATATTTAATAGATATTTATATTGGTGTTGTAGACTCTTGGTTAGAGTTTTGGAGTGACTTTGTGTTATTACCTATGAGCCAAGGAGTAACAAGTAACTTTAAATGATTCTTTCATATTCTTATTAATTATGCATGATTATAGTTTGACTGATTATCTCTTAATTTGAAAATATGAACTAGTAGCTTGTTCCTTTCCAAGCATGCTTGTTGTTATTTTTTTGATAATATATGAATGATAGCTGGTTTGATTCTTTTCAAGCATGTTTGCTTATATGGTGAGTATTATATTGTGTTAGAGAGTGTATTATGCTATTTTAATTCAAACAATATTTTAGTCGTTAGTGAATGCATATATATGCATGACATGAGCATTTGTGATGGATTAGAGTTTAGAGTAGAAGAATGTGATGATGAATTATTTTACCACGTGGTATGCCACCACTTGGTGCACAGTGAGTAACACTTGTCAGGGCCCTTTCTTCTATGCTTTCCCCTTGCCAGTGATTGCATGGAAGTTATGGAACATGTGACACCTCATAATATTTGTTCTTTATGGAGGGAAATCATAGTCCATGCTTGAGCTCTATATCTTAACTAGGGTATATTTCATGTACTAGTGAACTTGGAATAATTTAATTGGATTTATTTCTGGTTGGACTATATGTTAGCATATAGTTAGTTCTTGTTACCGGAATAAGGATGAAGGTGATATAAGGGAGATATAATGCATTTATCCATAAGTGATAAATCTTAATTTAAATGAAACATTTTTGAATCAAGAGGTCAATTGAGTTTGATGACAAAAACAAAGTTGATTTTTTTACAGGCGAATATTTGGATGATTTTGTAATATAATTATATATAATTTGCTTCTATATGTTGGAGATTTCAGTAGTTATTGAGATGTTTAAAATCTCAACTACAATTTTTAGGTGAAAGATCTAATACTAGGCAAGGGAAGACACTTGTTGAATAGACACTTTTATATTATTATTTATTTAGTCAGGGACATAAGACATTGATGTTTTACTCTTTTTTTTAAAGAATTATCATCATGTTTTAAATTTATCACTATCACTGGATTCCATCTTTGAAGTATAAATATAATTTTTTTATGAAGATGTTTAGGTGTTACAACATACAGTATGTATATGAATTGATTAATGAGAATATATATATAATAATATTATTCAACTTGTGTCCAAGGATAAAAAATAAACATTAAGAGATTATAATTATTTAAATAAATTTATTTAATTATGTTATAAAGACACCTCCTTTAATCATGATGGGGTTTTTCCAACATTATAACTGATGATTCTATACATTTATATTAAAGAAACATCTTATAAAGATGATTAAGGTGAATCTTACTCACAATTCTTAACAGGTTGGATAAGTTTGTTTAATTAGAACTGATACTTGGCTTCCAAGATACCTCTACGAAGGAATATACTGAAAATGAAAATCTATTTGTCAAGAAACAAAAAAAAAGTGTGTATGTACATATCATATGAAATATGTCATGAGAAAAAAAAAACAAAACGGTGCGTTCACTTTCCAACTGGATAAACAATTTTTCTCCCATAATATTGAAGTTGTTTAATTGGACCCTATACAGTCCCATCGTATAACTAAGTTGCGCTGTATTTTTGAGGAAGATCAGAGGCTCCATTTGAATGGTTTCGTTGCCTAAATTTTAAAAGAAAAAACTATATGATGAAGTTTCATGAATGACTTAATGCATTTAAATAAATAAATAAATAAATTTAATTTTATAAGTGATCTTGTATATATGAGATGTGAAGAATATTTGATTGAAACGCAGGTAATGTCTTATTTAACAATATCAGCATCATCATCAGCAGTTCCATTAACAAACAGAATGTGGGAAGGATCAAAAAATATGTTCACAGATATTTCTACAATCGTTTCCTTCTTATTTTTCACCTTTTTTGCTGCTGCTGCTTCAGCCCTTCTTTCTGGCTACAACTTTAAACCCATGTTTAGCTTATCATTGCAATGCAAGAGTATTTACTTATATGCAAATATATGATTTTGTTTGCAAAAAGTAATAACTAAAATTCTTAATCAGCTAATTAAATGACACATCTCATATATATGGGCCTTTTTATTTTTACCTTCAAAAGGTATGTAGCCATAAACGGAAACAAAACTCCTCATAAGGAATAACAAAAGGTTATACTAAAGTTTGAAATTGAAACAATACATCTCATAATACCCCAAAAGCTTTATTCATAAGCAATAATGATATGAAAGTTCATTTGACATAAGGACACTTAACCAAATGTTACCCACCAAAAGAAAACACAAAGGCTAAACCACAAAAAAGGCCCCCATCCTTATTTCAATTTCACCATTTTAAGAAATTTCTAGCTTACAAATATTCTTGAGAAAAACACTTGTCAAAGCATTCTTGCTTTGCAGGGAAGCCATCAACAATTTGATACCCTATTACAAGAAGACAAATATTAAATTACTGAGGTACAGTTTCTCCATTTTACTGTGATGCAGGTAGTAAAGGAAGGTGATATTCAAAATGATACAAACAATAGAGAAAGAAAAAAACAAACTAAAACTGCTTTTAACAAAATTTTGGTGCCATCAGAAGAATACTACCAATAGATATAAGGTAAAGTACCAACACAAAACACATTTCTCAACAACTAAGACAACTGGAATTTGTTGTTCCAATGGTTTATGTATCTTTTGCAAACAAATCCGAATTAACATGCAAGCTAACAATTGAGTCCATACTCAAAATCAGTCTTTTCATAGGTTCTCTAGAAAACACCAGTCAATGCATACTGCTATACAGATTACACCAGCCAAATTATCTAATCCATACATTTAACTCTAAAACCATGGTTAAAACTATTCAGGCAATCTAAAACACAGTTCATCAATCAGCCAAGGATAACGTTCATAAAGCATAGAAAAGAGAGCATAAATAAGCAATAACGAACATAGAAGAGCACAAATTTATCTAAGTGCAATGAAAAGCTCATCTGATTATTATAGTTCCACTTATTTTCCTATAACTTTTTTTCATAAACAATCACTATAATAAAAACCCAGAAAGAAAGGAATATAATGATATCAAGGAAGAAGAAAAAGGACCTTTTTTTCGGAATAATTAGATGGCAGATGGGGTCGAAGGTTAAGAGGGAGGGATGACTAGGATTTTGAATGTTTTAATTGATGAGGGTAGCTTTGGATAATATCAAATATGACGTGGCTAAATTGGTTAAGAGTGGATACTGATTTTTTCTCCCTTCCAAAAATCCCACTTTTGGAGGTGAGGAAAGAGAGCAATGCGTCACTAAAATAAAAAAAAATTCCTCCCCTCCCCACCCCTCCACTTTTCTCAACCAAACAAGATACTACCTAAGTTCTTAATATAAGAGGACAAAATTTAAATTGTTTTGATCTAAAACATAAGAGCACATCTTACATTTTCTCTTCATTTAATGCATTTTCCTACTTTATCCTTACCTCTATTTCATATTTATTAATACTAATAATTCTCTCTATTAAATATCATAATAAATATGGTCAATATTGGAATACAAGCTTTAATTTCATACAACCAACTAACTTTTATATGTTTTCTTAAGAAGCGTTTTTTGGCGACTGATCTCTTATATTACGGATTGGAGGGACTATCTTGTCTTTCATCCCTCCCCTTCCCTCACCTCCTCTTGAAAAACCCCAATTTTTGTTTGAAATGTATTAGGATTATATGATCCCATTGATCTAACCGAATCTAAGTATGCAAAACTTGATGAATTCGGCAACATGGGAAATGGGAATGGTTCTTGACTTGCAAATGTTGGTAGTTGGAAAGGATTTGGCAACATGGATAATCGGAATGGTTCTTGACCTGCAAATGTTGGTAGTTGGGAAGGAGTCGGCAACATGGGAAATGAGAATGGTTCTTGACTTGCAAATGCTGGTGGTGGACTAGGGTTCTGAAAAATATCTGTGAAGCTTGAATCAGACAATGCCGAAAAAGGTGATGGCCAAATAGGTGCAGTTACATTGTTGCCGTTGTTCAGAGAAGTTGCATTAATGTTATAACTCTCTTTTCCTCGCGCTACAGGAACGTCATGGTTGTGTTTCCCTTCGTATGTAGTGATCACATCTTTCATGTCATGGGTGGCTCGCTCGATATGTTTCTTAACTGAACATCCTGGAGTCGTGCACTTGTAGTAACTCCTACAGATAAGCAAGTGTTTGATCAATTTCAGTCATATGGTGAAAAAATAAAGAATTCTGCAATACATATTTCTTTATAGGGGTTTTATCATGTTAGAATAAGGCTTGTTTGGATTCAACTTCTGGAGAATAACTTCTGGGAAAATAGTTTTTTGAGAAAAACTTATGAAATGAGAGTGTTTGAAATAAGTTTTTTGAGAATAACTTTAAGAATAACTTTCGTGTAGAATATAGATTTTCTAAAAAATAGTTATAATGAATGACTTTTCATGTTTCTTTTATTTGAAATAAGTATTTTTTTTTTCTAAATGAGAGATCGAAGCTTTCAGCTGGAAAACGAGAAATATGTAGTTTTTCTCAAAATAACTTTTGGAACCCCAAACATAGCTTTTCTTCTCAAAATAACTTATCCAAAAAATTGAGTGTTTGAGTGTCTTTGTGTGAAACCTAAGTTTGGAAGTCAGAATAGCTTTTGGAAATGTATACAAACAGGCATTAAGTTAAAATAAACAATTTGTTTCAAAAGAAACCTAAGTTTTGGAAATGTATCTTTCATGTCATGGGTGGATCGCTCAATTTGTTTCCTAACCGGACATCCTGGAGTCGTGCACTTGTAGTAACTCCTACAAATAAACAAGTGTTTAATCAATTTAAGTCATATGGTGACAAAATAAAGAATTTGCAATACACATTTCTTTATATATTAAGGGCTTTATCATATTAGAATAAGTTAAAATACCTTGGGTTTGGATTTTCTTTAACTATTTTTTGACCATATTTCCTCCATTTATAACCATCATCAAGAACATCAATTTCACTTCTAGTTTGAATCACAACTCTTGGTTCCTTCACGATTCTATTCCCAAAGGTGGCATACCCATCAATTTCATTGTCTCCTTTGCTGAAATAAAACATAAAATCAGAAAAAGATTTTGTTTTGCACGAATCAAATTACGCCATTAACATTTTACACAGTAATAGTTTATATTCTATGAACTTACCATCTTTTGGTATCAGGGTCATAGTCATATTCATTGTCAACAACAAATAGAGAAGAATCCTCCATCAAAGGGGTCAACTCCATTTGAATATTCTCTAAGTTCATCACGGATTGATCCTTCATTGGATTGTTACAAAAGGAAGAAGGTTGAATTGATTGAGAGCTTGATCCTCCGTTGGGTTGAGGCTTGGGATGGTTATGTGTTCCCTTATATACTATCTCGATGACTTGTCCATCCGAAGCTTTTCCAACCAGCTTCTTTATGTTACAACTCGTATGCGTACACTTAAAATAAATGCGAAGATGTTCCCTTCCCGTCAAATTTTTTTGGCCATATTTCCTCCAGCTATAGCCATCATCTATCATATTTTGTTTCCTTTTAGATTGAGACAAATTCATGTTGTTATTAGTGTAACTAGGAGAAGCAGGAGCAATATGATCATTGATTTGCATATGTGGTTCTAAGGAGAAGGTCTGAGTTAATGAATATTCATATGTTGTCGTTACCTTCTCATTCCGTGGCACTTGACTGAGTAGTTCCTGTTGCACAACAAAAGCTCAAACTAAGTGACAAGAATCATATCTTTATCAAAATATCTACAAATTACTACATGGTTTGTTCTAATTTGTGTCGCCTAAGAATTATAACATATTTTAATACTTTTTTTGAATGAAAATGTTAATGAGAAAATTCATTCGGTCTCTTCCTAACGGTCATGAGTACTCAGCTAAATTCATCAGCAATCCATATATGCTCAAACAATTTGTTATCGTTACATTATTTCAACTTTTGCAATATGACCAAAAATTGAATATACCACAAAACGATTCAAGGCAAAGAAAGAAGACAAATTCAAAGTGACCATTTAAACATAAGAAGTAAACACATGAAAACAAGAGTGAAACAGTCACGAAACTTTTTTTGATGACTAAACAAAGAAGTAAAAAAATAGAGACAAACCATATACTGTCCAGTCAAAAGCCATCCACTTTTACTACACGAGAACATAACTCACCGATTGTAACATAGCGTCAGAAGATTCCAAAAAAGATGTCATGTTGGATTGTGTTTGGAAGGAGAAGTTAAAGAACAAATTCTGTTCCTCCTCATTGTTATTAAACCTCTCAAAAGAATCAACAACCTAAACACAAGAAACCCCAAAATCGGAAATGACCCCAAAAAATACATGACATAAAAAACAACACAGAAAATTTAAGTGTACATTAAAACTCACATCTTGGGATGGATGAGATGAAGGAGAATCCAAAAACCGAGAGGGGCTAAACCCTTCTAAAGAAGCAAAGTAAGAAGAAGTAGAGAGGAGCAAAGGAGGAGGTGGGTTGAACTCAAATTCGGGGATTGTAGAGGAAGGAGAAGAAGGAGGCCAAGAAGAGTTGTCCATGGAAAATATTTACGTGAAGGTAGTAGTCATGAAACACAAGAGAAAAGGGGTTTATTAAAGGTTTAATTTTTAGTCTAATTATAATTAGTCTTAAATAAGTGTGGGAAGAGTTATAAAAAAAAAGAGAGAGAGAGGGAGAAGAGTGGAGTTAACGTCTCTTTTGTCCCTAGGTTGAAATTGATTCGAAATGCTAGGCTTAAAAAATGGAGGATAAGTCTCATACAGGTTCGTTTTGTTTTACAATTCCTTCTTCATTTTCTTTTTTAGTTAATTAATTGTTTAAGTATTTTTTTTCATCAAGACTGTTTTTATTCTTTTACATTTGAAATTTCAAATTTGCATTTAACTAGTAATTCCCCTTTGTTTTGATAAAAAAAAGAGTAATTCCCCATTTTTTATCCTCTAATCGCACCCAAAAGTAATTCCCCATTGCGATACATGGAAAGTAATTATTAAAAAAAGATTATTTGCATTTATTTGTTGAATATTTACTAATTTAATAGTCAATAGTCAATTATAGGCTTATAGAAAATTATTGCATTCATAATAATAATCAGGATCCTTTTATTTTATAGTGAATTAAAAATTATTGATACAAGAATTTTGAAATTTAAAAATTGAATCCAGACGAAAAAGATCCACCTTGCTGAACCTCATTTCTATCATATGTCACAACCGGTCCCTGCTTAATAGATTCGACATACTTTTACGTTGGCTGTCGAAGCCTAACACAACCCTACTCCTTTAGGAGCCTTGGGACCGACTATAAATATAGGCGGGGTATTCAGGACAACACAAGCTTTTTTCCTTGTAATAAGTATGCATCAAGACACGAACTTTGAGAGTTTAATCACGAACCAATATCCATTATGAACAAAGTAGATGAACAAAACAGCACCACTTCGTCTTATAGACAACGCTGAATAAATTCAACAAAATAAATTATATTTTTTGATAACTAAATTATATTTTTTATCAGAAAATAAATATATTATATGAAGATAGAGGAATTCAGGTTTGTGTAGGATTTCTAGTATTTAATATCATCGTTTCAAGAAACAGAATTTGTTACATAATTGAAATTTTAGGATTTAATTAAATTAACTGGGAATTTGATTGAAAGTATAGATCAAATTTGAATTAGTGATTTTTGAAAATAGGACGTGAAATTTGAATTTGAGGTTTGGATATTATAATAAGAAATTTTTGGGTGAACTCAGTGCACCACATCATTTGATGTGACACCCTAAAAACTCAAATAACTTTGAAAAGCAGTTTTATTTACATTGTAAAATTAAAAAATATTGAAAACATGAAATTCAAATTTTCTATCAATCAGTCCTAATTTTATGATGTCATATCAAATTAAAAATTTCATGTCAGATCATATGTGTCTACTTGCACTACAAAAAACGGGGCCCATATCGGCGTTTTATAGGGCCTCGCATCGGCGGAATTTTCCGGCGAAATAGCGCTACGGCGTTTTGGCAAAACGCCTATAAATTTGCCGTCGAAATGCGGCATCTCGGCGTTTTGGAAAACGCCTAGACGAGGGGCAAATGCGGAAATAATATTTTTTTATTTATGCACATAGGCGTTTTATAAAACGCCTATGTGCGGTATTAAATAATAATATTTCATACCGGCGTTTTGCAAAACGCCGGTATGTGTTTTCAAAAAAAAAATAAAAAACATTTTTCTTCCTGATTGTTTAGAACCAGGAAGAAAAATGTTCAAAAACATAAGGAATAATATGTTAATCCCAAAGTTACATACACATAAAGAATAATATATATAAACATAAGCAATAACAAGAGTAATTCATAAAACATGATACCCAAATATATAAAATCAAAACAACAAGCAATATGTAAAAGAAAAGCAATAAGATCATATCAACATTATAAAATCAAATATCACCAAAAAACACGAAATAAAAAACATCAGCAAAACTAGCAAAAAAAACAAAGCAACAACAACATTGAATGAGAGACGAAGAGAAGAAAAATAGAAGAAAACGAGAAAATGAGCAACTTTGCGGAAGGAGGGGGTGCTATTTATAGGGAACGGAGGTGCGTACCGGCGTTTGGAAAACGCCCATATGCATTTTAATATTAAATAATGCATATAGGCGTTTTGCCAAACACCTATATGCATTATTTACATTAAAATAATGCATATAGGCGTTTCAGGGAAACGCCTATATGCTTTCTAATGCATATAGGCGTTTCAGGGAAACGCCTATATGCATTATTTTAATGTAAATAATGCATATAGGCGTTTCCTCAAAACGCCTGTATGCGATTAAATGTTATTTTAATCGCATTATAGGCGTTTTGAGAAACGCCTATATGCATTTAGTGCATTTAATATGCACTTAATGCGCAGATAGGCGTTTTTCAAAACGCCGATATGCGCATAAAGTGCATATTAAATGCACGTTATGCACATAGGCGTTTCTCAAAACGCCTATGTGCGATTAAAATAATATTTAATCGCATATAGGCGGTTTGAAGAAACGTCTATATGCGGTTTTCTGAATAAAAAAATAAAAAAAAAACTGTCAGTCCCTCTTTTTTAAATTTAAAAACCATACCGGCGTTTGTTATACCCAAAACGCCGATATGGAAACGCGGGAAAAAAGGCGAGAAGCGCGCGCCAAATTTATTGGCGTTTTCATATAGGCGCTTTGGGTAAAAACGCCGGTATGCGTCTCATATAGGCGTTTTGGACCAAAACGCCGGTAAGGTTGCGCCGAAATGACCCGTTTTTTTTGTAGTGTTGTGATTGATCAGACCACAAATGACGTGGTAGACCACGTTCACACAAAAATTTCTGTTATAATATATTACAGTTAGAAACCCTAATTTTCCATCCCTCCATCCTTATTTAAAGTGGTCACCCAATTATTAATTATCATATTCCACAATTGATATATCAAAAATAAGATCATGAAAATTGGATTTGAATAAAATTATATTTCAATTACTAAAATTAAATAAATATCTCCCCTTCCCCAACACCCTCACTGGATGAGAACTAGAGCTGGGTTGACCCTACCCTTTTTACTCTCAGCCTTCTCTTTAAACTAAACAAACATTCAAGAGCATCCATTGCATTGAAATAAAGGAGAAGCGAAAATTCATTGTAAATATACCATAATTGTTTTTTTTTTGCCATGTAAATATACCATAATTGAGTGACTAGTGATAAATATAGCTCACAACAGACAATTCAAACGTATTAACCCCAAAATTATGAACTATAACTTCCAGCACATTAGACAAAATGGTCTTATATATGTGGGGCAATAGTACATCTATTGACAAAACAGCTAAAGCTGGTAGACCTAAAGTAGAGTTGAATAAATCAAAACCACAATACGAGATAGGCATTTGTCTCCATTCAAATATCGCAATGACATAAACCTTTTCCTCCATTGTTCTCGCACTTAAAAATATGTAATTGTACACCCTTATCTTCTGCCCATCCCTCCAAACTCCTGATACAGCCTAATCATGGGCATAGCAATATAGAAACGAGAAGGAAAAAGGTACACAAAGGTTTAGAACGGATCATAATGTATGGATACTGAGTCACTAAACTTAGGTATTACTTGCTTATCATTTGCTGGATTCCAATCAGTATCGAACAAGACTAATCGATTTCCTCCAGTTAATTCGAGGCAACAACCACCAGCCTTCCTGCTTGAGAAAAATGAATTCATCCTGCAACTTTTGAAATTAATACACCTATAAATAAGCCCATATTTTGAGACACATATCTCAGAGTATGATGTTCTGATCCATATCACATATGTATGACTGTCGAAAATAATAAAACAAACCAAGTTACTCCCGGCACATTTCTCTATTTTTTTCACATATCAAAAGAAGAAAATAATATATATATGTGTGTATCTTTTTTTGAACTGAATATATGTGTGTGTGTAACTTTTTTTTATGAAAAAAGAAATACAATGGCCAATTAGTCAATTGAGGAACTGATAACAAAGTCCCTATTAACCGCAAATACTAAATCAGGAGGAGCCTGTGTAATCAGATGATATCCTGGAACTAATGTCATAACTTGTTTCGCCAACAACCACTATATTCATGGTTCTTGGAATATGAGTGATCTTCGCATCCCATGATTCGCTCAGCCAGTTTTTCGCTTGTTGAATTAAATCTGATTCATGATGGCTAGGTGAAAATTATTGGTACATCAGTTCAACCACTTTCAGGGCGTCTGATTCTATAATAACTCTTCGAGCCCCTTTCTCCCAAGTCATTCTTAAGCCAAGAACTAGAGCCCACAACTCCGCAGCAAGACTATCACCCTCAATGGATTTAAACATGAATCCTTCTATGAAAGAGCATCCCTCAATATACCTCCACAACCCAATCCTTGAGAATTTGAAAACGCCCCATCCACATTAATTTTCAATCATCCTTGCAGAGGAGGAGACCATCTTAACGATCTGTCTGTAACACGAAAGCCATTTAAGTTGACTCCATGGAGATTCGTCCCTGCTTGTCTCAAATTCAAAATCATCGATCTAGCTCTCATAATTAATGTACTTTTTTTTATCAGATATTTGTACGTACCTTTGTAGCTTTATATATTTACGAAGTAAATATAAATAAATATATAATTATTATTTTTGTCCAACAAATGTTGATTTATCCTTCTATAAGTAAATAAATTTACAAAACTAACATGTAAAATTGTAAAAATCATTTTCACTCTTCTTCTCTTATATGGCTATACAATTAAATAAGTGAGACACAAATGAATTTCAAACATTGTGTATTTCTTTATAAATGAAGGGAATTTAAAACCTAACAGGTCACACATGCTTAGCAAATAGAAAGATAAATTGGAGAAAAACATAAAATTAATTTTTCGGAAACTATTCTTGAAAATCAATTTGAATAGTTGTAAAATAAATGTAATTTTCAATAGAATGTTAAATTTGACAAATGGTTTTGTTTATCATAATTTTTTTTTGATAACATTGTTTATCATAAATTTGACAAATGGTTTTTCAGAAAGAGAAAAAACTCAAAAGTATGGCCAATAAATTTTATTTGGGTTTGGTGTGAAGAAAAGTATATATGAGGAGGTTCTAAGATGTATAATCAATCTTAATCGAGACAAAAAAATGAGAAATATTAAATTTAATATCTCAAATAGTAACATTTTAGTTCACAGCAAGGTATATATTTCAAGTCTTTCTCTATTTAACGTACAAACAAAATTGACCCTTATAGATTGAAGGTGGTATATTCTTAATACTCCCTCCGGTCCTAAATATAAGACCTAGATGACTTTTTTGGTTACAATATGTTATTAAATTATGATATATTTGATATATTTTTAGATTAGTCATTAATTTATAGGTTAAATAAACTAGTTTGAGGGAAAAAATTAGGTAAATCAATTTATAATTAACTTATTTTGCGCTTTTTTAGGATTTTTCAAAAAAGTCAACTAGGTCTTATATTTAGGACCGGAGGGAGTATATTTTTTAGGTGAGTTTGCAAAAAAATGTATGAGAAGTCAATTCATTAATTCTTTTCATTTCGACGATCAAGGTGGATCCCCACTTGATAAGTGAGATACTAATCTTCCGCTGGTTTGTAGGCATCTCAAAGGGTGGGACAGATGGCTTAGGAGATTTAAGACTTTTTCATACCCAACATGATCGAAACTCAAACAATTGGTTAAAGGTGAATCAATTCATTAATATATATAAGCTCATTAATACATATAAGCTACAACTCATTTTTTTTATCGAAAGCTCCAGGCAACAAATTGCGCATTGTTCAATGCATTTATAGCATACTCCCAAAGGCCCTTAATATAGTAGTTGGGCTGAATAGATGATTGAAGAATACAAAGCTTGCCAATGTTTAGAATCATAGATGTGTACAGAAACAAAGTTCCCGACAGTTGATAGTTATGCTTCACACATTAAACCGATAATAAAATCTTGACAGTAAAAAGGTAGAAGCCCTCATTTACCAAGGAAAATATAAGTGAATGAGAAAAGGATGGAAAGAGAAAAGCAGTTAACAACTAAGAAAATGAGTTACCGGGTAGAGCTTACCTTGAGACTCTCCCTCAATAAGTTGCGTTTACGTTAAAAAAGCTATAAGAATGAGCATTTCCAAACCAGGAGAATATACAAACTTCAACAACTAAGAGTAATATGTTTGCTTAGAGGCAATTGTGAAAATGGAAATTGAATTGGAAAGATATATTGGTAATTTACATATATCCCAGGCCCACAAGTTTTCTCTCTCTATCTCACACTTTTCTTGGGCCCCACAAACTTTACATTTCATTCATTACCTCTACTTTCCATCTTTTATCACTTATACTCACGAGCATTGACTCCCGTGCAAGGGGATTTAAATTGGACCAAAAAAAGCTAATTAGAAAAAATCATACTATATTTGATCCATAGCAGACCTGACAAACAGGGTGAAGGGTGATGCAGGAGTGATAACCATGAAACAGTTTTATATGGTACTTGACAAAAAAAAAATTAAGGGAACATAACCAAGGCAGAGTGCAAGAGGAGGATAAGATGTAAGTGATAAGCAAAAAAAAAAAATCTCAGATGCCAGCCATACAATCTCGGATGATAGAACAATAGATGTTTATGTGAGCAAAAGGAGATCTGTATTATATCCAACCTGCATAAAACTCAGTCCAAAAAAAAAAACCTGCATAAAACAAATTCAAACGTATAATTTCTACTCTGCCTCAAATGAAGAACTATATATTCTGACAACTGTATGACATCATACATCTGAATACATGGCAACTTAGAGGGTCATTGTCAGCTACAGAATACATGAAACGATTAGATTATGAAATTCCAATGTGTTGTAGGAAATAACATATCACCAAAAACCTGTGGTCGGAGGAAAAGCAATAATTCTTCAACAAAACCTGAATATAACCAATTAAGAGACTTTTAGTAATAATCCACAAACGAAGAACTTACATATGGATAAATGTACGACATCATATAGATGAACACATGACTACCTAAATTTTAATCCACATATGCATAGTTCACAAATACTCATTTTATGCAATTGAAAGAAAGGAATGATAGGAACTTACATATAACCAAAAAACTTTAATAGATAATAACCACTTTTGGTAGGAACTTACATATAACCATAACACATTAAAAGATAATAACCACCATGTTCAAACTTTAATAGATATAACCATGCATACATTTCTAATCAGGAAACCATAACTTCCCAACTGGTTTGGATAGCACAGTTTCAACACAAAAAATGCCAACATGGTTGAACTTATGAGAATTAGTAAGGTCAAATTTCTTGCAAATAAAGCAGCCATTAAAAACAGAATTATTCTTAATGGAACATGATGAAGCTTGCCTAATATTAAATGAAATGGGTACAGAGCAGCTGCTTTAGAACTAAAATGCTTTTGTATATTGAAAATATTGTTCAACACTACTGTTGTACCCTCTAATGTTATACTATTAGCCTAATGTTTGCAATTTTAGCCATGTGCTTGCAGTTTTATTGGAGGAAAAAATTAAACTCAACCTCCCATATACAATAACAAAAAGAAAATCCCTCCTGATAACTATCCTAAAAGAGAAGGAATATGACTTGAAAAAAGGAAAATTTGGGCTTCTGTCATGTGAAACATCAGGATGGTTCCTCACACACTAACATCATAAGAAATGCTATATGCTATTGTAATTTCAGCATTTACTTTTTCACTAACAAATTTCACAATGAATTAATTGTATATGCACCAATTATTTCAACCATGCCTATCAAGTTTCAAATGAGGTCAAATGGTTGAAGAAGCATTACACTTAACAAAAGATAGAATTTTTTTTGCCAATGGTCAAAAGATAGATTGGAGATTTCTTCTGGTCATTTTACTAAGCTTTCAGATTCTTCTATAACTTATTCAAACCTAGTACATAGTCAGTATCAATAATGTTCTAAAACTGGTGTATGATGTGGGTCTGAAAAGCATAGGAAAACTGAACACTTCATTCAGATCAGTATCTAAGATTTTTTTTTTTTGAAAAGAGTATTCTTTTGGTCCATACCAAGAAACAAAATGTGGTACAAAATATCTGAGTTAGAGTATCTCAGTTGGTCCATAACATCGAAAAAAATTATACATGGCTTTGGTCATTACTGTCAGATCTTTCCCGCATTAAATACACATGGGCAGTATCTATGAAAGTTTCTTTTGCAAATAAGATGGTAATTAACCTGCTTTAAAAGTCCCAAAAACACCAGCTAACATTTTGCACACAAATTGAATGCAATAGTACCTTGGAAAGCATTTATTAGGTTTGTTTGTAAAGCAGTAACATCCCTTAAAGCCTTGGTCTGACTCTGCAATGCCCTGTTGATGAAGATTCAGCGCCCACATTAGTTAAACAGGTTGATGAATGAGCTTGTTGGTGTGAAGCAATTTTGCTAGGCGTGATATTTTCCTTGTGACCAAGACTACTAAACAATAAACGATCACCAATGAACTTATGACCAAGACTACTAAACAACAAACAATAAAAAACCAACCACACTAACCCAACCATCTGTCATTGAACTTGAAGCTTCCTTTAGCCATCCAACAGCAGACAAAATTGAGGGGGAAAAACACACATACATTATATTCTATTTTTAATACTCAGCCACATCCAAAGAAAGGTTTCCAGAGAAGATCCCTGCCAAAAGAGATTTTCTCATGCTATCAAAACTACAAATCATAACAGCAATCACTACAGGCTAATGCACATCAAAAGAAAATACCATGAACAACAATAACACTAAAATTGCATAGTTAGAAATTACCATGGTTTATATAGTTCAACATCTTGAAAATGAACCTGTGGGAGTTGAAATCATGAAACACAAAACTCCTTAAGATTAGGCAGATATGATAAGCAAAGATAGACGATTTCATATAACGATGAAGTCCACCGATACAAAATCCTTCGAACATCGGAAATCATCAGAACAAATCACCTACCTGCAAAAAACACGGTCAATCTTCACAACTAAACTTCAATCTGGTGATATAGACTAAAGAAAGGAACAATAAAAAAAGGAAAGAGAAGAGCACACCGGTCGGGAATGAAGTCGAAGAAGGAAAACAGAGAGAAGGCAGGAGATGTTATTGTATGTGTGTCAAAACATTTGAAATTGAAATAGCCCAACAAAAGAGAAAGAGGAGGGAATTCGAAAATTTTAAATTTGAGAAAGAAGGGGTTCAAATTTCGGCACAGATGCATATGAAAATTTCAGATCGGGTAATGAACAGTATTCTGAGTCTGAACCCGAACACAGCAAACCGGGTCAATGAGAAAACAGGCATAAGAGGAAGACGCGGGAGGGTTTTGCTATTATTTTAAGAAAGATTTCGAATTTCATTTCCATCATCTCAATTCCATCCATCTAAACTAACCCTAAATTCTCTACACCAAAGAGATAAACGGGTTAATGAAATTACCCGCACTACCATGTACAGACAAGCTTTTGACCCAGCAGAAAGTGATGCAAATACCACAGGACATGATCTTGTCCTCAGCTCCTGCACAACCCAAAGAAATTATTTGCTTAAAACCTAAGATACAAAGCTAACAAATTATACCCAGAGATTGCAGCCATCACATTATAACACATTCACTCCTCATAGAAACCTTTCCTTTCTCACTTTCATAAACTATGCTTAGAGGTCAACTCTGTAGACTTAATTAGCACTTCAATAGTTCAACTACAAACTAAAACCTTCCAAAAAACAATATTTACTGTTTTACACAAATAGATACAGACTCTGACAATTCTTGGACATTTCCCCTCAAATCAAACGGTGATTATAACCTCCATTGGGTGATCAATCTATAGAATAACAAAGCATTTGCTTCTGTGTTTCAATCTATCTTACAGCAAAACTGCACAGGCATAAATATACATAGACATCCTTGATTTGTAGTTGTGTCATGTGTGAACCTGATATAAATTGCTAGCTGGATTGCCTGAGTTTTATGACAGTTAAATGGTCTAGTATGTACTGCAAGTCCATGAAATGGCCTCAAAAAGTATAGACTTGTGTGTTAATGTACTTGGTAATAATGCTTAGTAATGATGGAAATTACCCAGTGATACGCTATAGTCACTGTAAGGTGGGTCATCATTAAACTGGTCAAGTTCGAACCAAAGAGTGGTTTTTGCTGTGTAATAATCAGCCAAAAGATAGAGTACCTTGCTTGAGGTCCCACATTTGACGTTAGATCAAAGATTCTTGAGGAATTACATTTTTCTCCATATGTTTGCTTCACACTAACCCATATATCACAGGCTGTTTCAAGATACATGAAACACCTCTTCAACGCAGGAGTCGTTGAGTTCACCTACCAAGAAGCCACCATTGCATCTTCGGCCAGCCAGATTTGTCTCGCTGCTTCAACAGAGATAGATGGTGGTGCTTTGCCATCACTGTATCCAAGCTTTCCTCTTCCTTTTAGGGTGCGTCATAGAAAACATTAGTGTACAGGATATAAT
Source organism: Mimosa pudica (assembly GCA_029929735.1). Classification (NCBI taxonomy): domain Eukaryota; kingdom Viridiplantae; phylum Streptophyta; class Magnoliopsida; order Fabales; family Fabaceae; genus Mimosa; species Mimosa pudica. The sequence continues at coordinate 2,731,177 of JAKELP010000045.1, forward strand.
GAGCTTTTTCAAGAACACGTGTATGAAGCAGAATTACTCCTGCTGAAAGACCTTTTGAAGTCCTTCTTTTGACATCTGACGCTGGTAGACCTAAAGTAGAGTTGAATAAATCAAAACCACAATACGAGATAGGCATTTGTCTCCATTCAAATATCACAATGACATAAACCTTTTCCTCTATTGTTCTCAGACTTAAAAATATGTAATTGTACACCCTTATCTTCTGCCCATCTCTCCAAACTCCTGCTGCAGCCTAATCATGGGCATAACAATATAGAAATGAGAAGGAAAAAAGTACACAGGTTTAGAAAGGATCATAATGTATGGATACTGAGTCACTCCACTTAGGTATTACTTGCTAATCATTTGCTGGATTCCAATCAGTATCGAACAAGACTAATCGATTCCCTCCAGTTGATTCGAGGCAACAACCACCAGCCTTTTTGCTTGAGAAAAATGAATTCATCCTGCAACATTTGAAATTAATACACCTATAAATAAGCCCATATTTTGAGACGCATATCTCAGAGTATGATGTTCTGATCCATATCACATATGTATGACTGTCAAAAATAATAAAACAAACCAAGTTACTCGTCTATCAGTCCTAAGCAATTTACCTTAGATTGGCCATTGAAGCGGTTCACTAACTTCTGCCTTTTACTGATTGAAGTAGCTCCATCAAGCTGCAAATGTGGGTATCTTTGTTCCCGACACAATTGAGTAAAAAAGATCCAGAGTTTGCTCCCAGACAACAAATTGGTACAGCAAACAAAAAGTTATTAGGGAAATAAATTGGAAAAAAGAAAGAAATTGGTAGGTCACAGTGAATATTGACAAAGGCTAAAGCGCTACTTCTAACTGCAAGATTGTGGATTGGTTTGTTTAATTTTAACCAGAACAAATTACCATACTCCATATGTAACTTAGAAAGATGTGATATTGCAACTAGATAAGATGCAAATGAATTCTGTGGACTATAGAAAGAGATGTAGCATTGAAAGAACTACGTTATAACCTTGAATCATACTGACAGTATATATACATTGAGCGAATAATATTTGTACTTTTGTGGGTTAAACTCTGCTCGTCATCATTTAGACTCGAGAGCAGCCACATCAAACAGCATTTCAAACAAGGGTAACAGGCTAACAGCGCAGACAGTTAATGGAATATAAATTTGACCAAGAATAAAAACAAATAACATCTGAACAGCATTTGAAACTAGGGTAACAGCATAGACAGTTTATGGAATATAAACTTGCCCATGAAGAAAAACAAACACTATCTGAACAGCTTGTGAACACTGGTTGTAAATAAAGTGCTTTGCTGGTTTGTCCATGAATAGGAATCTCCCCAGCAGATAATAAACTAGAGGAGCCATAGAAAAAGATCTCAATAGAGAATACCAGACTGAAAGAGCTTCAAAAGTTGTATCCTACCTGACTGCAGTTTCTACTCATAAAGATCTCAATATAAACGCCATTACTAAGATGCAAGGTTAATCGTCAGTATTAATGAGGAAAAAGTACTAGAATCAAAGGTTAGTCGCCAGTATAAACAGAAAAATAAGTTAACTAGCCATAAAATTTCTGCGCATTAAAGTCACTGATATAATCATCCCTGCAGCCTTAATATTAAAGGACATATTAACTAACATACAGCAAGGTGTCACAAGTAAACTCAATATCACATCCTATAATCTAGTAGAATACAACTCTGGATAGAAGCTATGAAGCAACTAATCAATCAGCTATTCAATGTTTTGCCCCATTCTCAACTGCATTCTCTTCCTTCCCAAGTAAGACCACAACTTTCTTTAAAATGGCTTCCGTAGGCTGGTGAGAGTTCTCCACTGCTTTTGAGATGGCCTGCCAATTCTCACCATGTTTTGGTTCTGCAGCAACACATCTTCCCAATACTTCCTTCTGAATATCCTCAGTTCCATGTTGAAGTTCAAATTTATAGTACAATGCCCAGAAATCCCCAATATCAGGAGCCAGAGTCACTGCCCTGTTCAGCCAAGTTCTAGCTTTGTCCACCTTCCTGTCATGCCAGAATAACTTTGCCACAGCGGCAATGACATGAGGATCGTGATCACATTTCTTAAGGGCATCCGTACTCTTACTTTTACGCTGGGGGCGAGGAACCATCTCAATTTGCATTGCCCACAAAATACCACTGTTTGGACACTCTTGCAGTGCTTTAGCCATCAAGATATCGGCTTCCTTCTTGTTTCCATGCTTCAATTCTGCTCTAACAGCAGCCAGCCAGAGGTCAGGGTTCTGAGGATTTTTCTTCCGAGCCATGGTGAGAATTGCCCGGGCTTTACTCAGCCCATTCATCTCCTCTTCAAGTTTCGCAAGAGAGAGCCATAGAGGAATACAATTAGGACAGTTTTTCAGTCCAGACTCGTACACTCTCTTAGCTTCCTTCAAGTGCTCAAGTCGATCCTCATGCTTCTCACTCTGAGCAAGCCGTTCCTCAAGCTGACCAAGCATCAGCCACAACTTGAAGAAGGAATGGAAAAGCTTCAGCCCTTCATCTAACAATCTTCTCTCCTCATCAATATTTCCCAGTTCTCTCTCAACGATTGCAGACTTCATCCACACTCTTTCTGTACCTCCTCTCTCACGAGCTTTAGCCAACAGCATTCTAGCTCTCTCAGGTTCATGGTTTTCAAATTCCAGCTTGAAAGCAGCTAACCATATTTCCTCAGAATTGGGAATGGCGGCGTAAGCTTCTTGGAGAATTGCACGAGCTGCAGGCACATCACCAGCAAGCCATTTTTCTTTTGCACCCATAAGCCAGAGGACTTCTGCCTGTGGCCTGTATGTGACTGCTTTACGAAGTAAAGCATCAAGGGATTCCCTAGTCCCGTGACTTTTCTCGAGCTGCGCTGCTTTGAGCCATATGCTCTTCTTAGTTAAAAAGACAGTAAGGGCATGAGCATATATGGCTCTTGCTGTCTCAATAGAACCTCTCTTCTTGCACTCTTCAGCATCAGCCACCCAAGTTCTTTTCCTGTCTTCCTCTTCCACTCCAATGGCAATGCTATTTTGAATAATCGCCCGGCAAGTCGCAACAGATCCTGCACGTTCCGCAGCCTCAGCTTCCTTCATCCAAGCCTCCCTATCAATAGTCAGACCTTCTCTTTGCAAAGCCCTTATACCCCTTTCAATAATCTTACCCACCATCATAGTATTACCATTAGCTTCTTCCAACTTTGCAGCCGTTATCCATATGGCCGGTTCCTTTGGTAACCTCTCTCTCGCCCTATTAAGAACCTTCCTAGCATTATCATAAGTTTCCAACCTAGCAAGCGCAAGCCACAATTCAACATGCAATGGACAACATTCCACAGCTCTGTGAAGCAAGAGCCTTGCATCTTCCTCATTAGCAAGCTCCACAACTGCTTTCCACAGCCTAACAGAATCAGGAATGTGCTCCAACCCCTTCCTCAACACCCTACTCTTGTTCACATCATCATGCTCCAACTTCGCGGCCTGCATCCAAAGCTTCACGGAATTAGGGATCGATTTCACGCCCCTAGCTATAACACCCTTGGCATCCTCCGGGTTCGCCAACCTACAAGCCTCCAACCACACATCCTCATTCTTTGGGCACTCCTCACAACCCCTCTGAATCAACAACCTCGCCGCCTGAATCTTGCCCGCCACCTCCTCCAACCTCGCCGCAGCAATCCACCCAGGCGGGTGCTTAGGATTCGTCTGCGTCACACTCTTCAGCAACAACCTAGCCTTCTTAATATCCGAAATCTCCGCATCACTCGTTATCTTCATACTCTTAAGATCAGTCAAATACCCCTTAGGATCCACCACCGTCAACCCTGACACCGAATCCGATAACCTATCCAATTTCAAAGACAACACAGTCCCTCTACCCTCACCAACCGCAGTCAAATCCGTTACAACCGGAGTCTGCGACGACAACCACGGGGTCTCACTACCCCCAACAGCCCTACTCTTAGGGTCCAAAGCACTGACATGTTCCTGCTCCTGCCTTGCCTTCTCCAGCAAGGTATCCGGAACAGGAACAAAGCTCTCAAATTTCTTCTTCTTATTCCTCAATGAATAATCCCCTATCTCAGGTATACTATCCCACTCCTGAGCAGACATTGTATGCAATTTTCGCTTCAAATCCGCAAACTGCTCCGTAATCTTGGGATTCGAAGCCCTATACTTCTCAATCTCCTCCTTCAACCTAGCTTCCCTCCTATCCTTCCTCCTAGAGTCCATCCTCTTATCAATCTCCTCCCACACCAAATCAGCCTCCCTATCATCCTCATCATACTCAGCTGACGCAAACAGCCCCACATCGTTCCCTTCAAACTCATCAAACTTCTGATTCTCATCATACCCTTTCTCATCTCCCTCATCATCATCATTTTCTTCCTCGCCGCCGCCCTTGCCCCTCCCGGCCGGGGCAGCAGGGGCAGTTGCGCCGGCGGACCGGTCCGGGAGGTCCGGCGCCGCACGCGCAGGGCCGATATCGGAGCGCGTGGTGAAGCCGGTGGCGCCGCGGCCGAGGCCGGCGACATAATTGGGGGGAGGCTTGGAGTGGAGGAAATCGAAGCGGGGTTTGGGCACTGTTGTTGGGTGGGTCCCACTGCCACCGAGGAGTGGCACGTGGAGGGTTATGGTGGCGTAGGGTTGGACGCCGAGGTGGGAGAGAAGGGTGGAATCATGTGCGTGGAGGGTTTGGGAGGGGAATAATAGGCGGAGGTGGGAGAGGGGTATTTGGGTAATTTGGAGGACGGAGAGGTGGAGGGAGCGGAGGGAGGTGGTGGAGGGGTTGAGATTGAGGGGTAGGGTTTTGCGGTTAGGGCACGCAAGGAAGAGCATGATTAGGAGTTAGGCGTGTGATTGGTGTTGTGAATGAATGAATGAATGAAATTAGAAGGAGAATTATGTTATGTGAGGCGGCAGGAATTAGGAATTAGGAATTAGGAATTAGGAATTGGTGTGTTGAACTTATTTCTTCTTCTTTTTCTAGCCCTCCCACCACCTTTGTTATACTATCTCTCATCCTAAATATAAGACTTAATTCACTTTTTTTTGAGAGGTTAAGGTTGCGAAATAGACTATTAAATCATGACATATTTGATATATTTTTAGATTATACATTAGTTTATAGGTAAAATAAACTAGTTTAAGGGGGAAAATTAGGTAAATCAATTTATAATTAACTTATTTTGTTTTTTTATAGGATTTTCTAAACAAGTCAACTAGGTCTTATATTTAGGATCGGAGGGAGTATATAAGATGACTTTAGCAAATTTAGAGACATTAAGGAAGACATTCCAATGAGTTAAGATTACATGAAATTTCCAAAATATCTCTCACCTAAGTTTTAAAAATATTCTCTCACATTCTTCAAACCACTATTTTTTGGTGAATAGAGTATAGGGGTAATTTGGGGAAAATATGAGTCAAATTAGAAAGTGATCATATATTTAGGAACAAGCTCTCCTCCATAAAGTGATCAATATTTAGGACCAAGGGAGTAATTTGTAAGGGTGGAGCCATGAGGGATTGGATTGGAATGTGACTTAATTTGGGATTTGGATTTTGGAGGGGAAATGGGAAAGAATTTTTTTGTAAATTCAAGTGATAAAAGTATTCGGTTCAAAAAAAAGTGATGAAAATTTTTTCTCTGCCTTAATTAGTTCCTACAAATCCTTTTATTTATTATGTTTTCATGGTGTTAACAAGAGCATATTAACATTTTAAGGATATAATATTAATTCATTTATACTTAAATTGAATATCTAAACTTTTATTAATTCATGTAAAGATACATAATAGCTTTTATTTATAATTTTTCTTATTACATTAGAGATTGAAGGATTACTTGAATACAAAACAAATAATATATAAATAATTTATATAAATTATTTATACATTATAAATATAATTTATAATATTTATATATTTAATTATGAATAAATATATAAATATAAGGATACAATGGTAAATTAAACATTATCACCCTCCCCTTCCCTCCATAACCAAACAAAAAAGGAGTCTCACACATAGATGAGATGATAGTGGTGGAATGTGTTCAATATGCCGTCAACAACTAGATGAAGACATCTTACATGCATTGAGGGACTGTCCGGTTGCTACAATGTTTTGGAGAAGGTTGGTGTCAAGCGAGAGAAGAGAAGAATTTTTTTTGCTCTAATTGGTGGGAATGGATAGCAGAAAACACTATTTTCAGTGGGGAAGAAGAGGAGGATAAGTTCTAACCTGAATTGTTTTCTACTAGCTGCTGACAATTATGGAATGGAGGAATGGAAACGTGAAGGAAAGGGGAATGATCCTCCTACAAATGCTGAACAAGTAGTGAGAAAGAAAGTTGACAATTATTTGAACAAATGGGATAATGGTACATGCAGGGAGGTAAATGAGGAAGCCAGCTTGATTATTTGGCAGAAACCAAATACTGGATGGTTCTAGGTTAACACTGATGGAAAGGTTGCAGCTAATGGACATGCAGGATGTGGGGGAGTGATAAGGGGGGAGCAAGGAGAATGGGTTCAAGGTTTCTCATGTAAAGCCAGAAGTGATGATGCACTAACAGCAGAAGCATGTGGACTTTTATTGGGTTTGTAAACGATGGGCTGGAAAGAGATTGGGAGATTAGGATATTATATACATTAAGAGAAGAAAACAAGTGTGCAAACAAATTAGCCTCCCTGTGTAGATACCAAAGAGAAGAAGTCATTTACTGGAACTCGTCACCATAGGAGATTATTGGCATGTTGCAAGATGATCAAACTGGAGTAGGAGGACCACGAGTCCTGAGTAGCCTTGATATGAGTACTGTAGTTGAGTTAATGTAATTGGGCATTTCCCCCTTTCCTTACCAAAAAAAAATAAAAACTCAAATAACTTTGAAAAGCAGTTTTATTTACATTGTAAAATTAAAAAAAATGTTGAAAACATGAAATTCAAATTTTATATCAATTAGTCCTAATTTTAGGATGTCATATCAAATTAAAAATTTTACGTCAGACCATATGTGTCTACTTGTGATTGGTTAGCACACAAATGACATGGTAGACCACGTTCACACAAAAATTTCTCTATTATAATATATTACAGTTAGAAACCCTAATTTTCCATCCCTCCATCCTTATTTAAAGTGGTCACCCAATTATTAATTATCATATTCCACAATTGATATATCAAATTCAAAAATAAGATCATGAAAATTGGATTTGAATAAAATTATATTTCAATTATTTTACTTTTAGTTTTGTATCTTTACTTCATTATTATGTATAAAAAAAAATATTTCAATTACTAAAATTGAATTATTATTGTTTTCCCAAAATGTATTATAAATTTAATAGACAATTAGATATAACCAATTAATGTTAATTGAAAAATAGCAAGCATCTTCTGATAAAAAATGAAAAGAAAAATAGCAAGCATATTTTCTAAAATTTTGTTATAAAAAAAAAGAATATTAGGAGATTAGATGAAGTCACTATTAAGGAATCTATACTTTACTTTTAATTTTAAGTAACCATAATCGTTCCTTTGTTTTTGAATGATGCCATATATGTCATCTTATGTTTTTTGATAGTTGGCGGATAATTATGATTATTTCTAATATTGCACAAATTGAAATATTATATGTGTGTCACCCAAAATCGGATTGAATAAATAAAACCAGAAACGAATTGGATATAGATTATTATTGATAATGGGTTGACTTACAAATATAATGATTACATTGGACTTGTCATCTTGTGTCCAAATGTTGTGCATTGGACTGGTTTGACATCTTGGGCCCAAGGGATCATGCTGTTTCAAATTCGGCCCATTCAAATATCTTCTTTGCAGCTCCAGAGGCGAGAAAGAGGGCATACAATATGTATATGAATTGATTAATGATAATTAATATACTCCCTCCGGTCCTAAATATAAGACCTAATTGACTTTTTTAGAAAATCCTATAAAAAAAGCAAAATAAGTTAATTATAAATTGATTTACTTAATTTTTTCCCTTAAATTAGTTTATTTTACCTATAAACTAATGTATAATCTAAAAATATATCAAATATGTTATGATTTAGTAGTCTATTTCGCAACCTTAACCTCTCCAAAAAAAAAAATTCAATTAGGTCTTATATTTAGGACCGGAGGTAGTATACTTTTTTGGACACAAATGATACCTGCTTCATTTCAACATAAACAGTACTTACAACAAAATACAGCATAGCTAGTTTCAGCCGATGTCATCTCTCACTGGAAACCCTGAACTTGAAGTTACATCCCAAACAGAAATAAGAAACATAGGGGTTGGGAATGGTAGATGACTAGAATCCCAAAGCAACCCCTATACAACATTTTTCACTATCCAGTTTGCAACCAAATTACAATTTCTAGGAGTAGAGGACAAAAAAAAAGACTGATTCTTATCTAGCAACCATCTAGCTTCCTCCACCCATTTCTTAGCTCACTAGAGTGGGTAAGATGCCCCTTCATTTACATCCTTGACTAACCACAAACAGTTCAATTCAATCTCCACATTTCTTAAATTTCCACCCTTACTTCCTTAATGGTTTCCACCAGAGAGATATAGCACATTCAAATGCCGAGTGGGACTCTACTTTTTTGCCAAAATTTTGAAGTATAGTACCTGGGCCATTGGGCAGATTTCTCTCCACGCTTCATTGCATAATGAGAATTGATATATATATATATATATATATATATATATATATATATATATATATATAATTGGATTGAACTTGTGTCCAAGGATCATAAAGAGACATTAAGATTATAATTATTTAAATAAATTTATTTATTTATGTAACAAAGACACCTCCTTAAAGCATGATGGGGTTTTTCCCAACATTATAAGTGAAGATTCGTAATACAGTTTTATTAAAAAACATCTTACATCATTTAATTTAATTAACGATGATTAAGATGGATCTTACTTGCAATTTTGAAAAGGTTGTATAGGTTTGTTTCAAACTGATACTTGGCTTCCAAGGTACCTCTACGAATACTGAAAATGAAAATCTATTTGTCAAGAAACAAAAAAAAAAGTGTATGTTCATATCATATGACATACTTTCTCCGGTCCTTATTAAAAGTCGTCAACCGCCTCTAAATTTTGGTCCTTAATATAAGTCACCAACTACCATTAACTAATTTATTAAAATTTTCCCAATATACCCTTATCATTGGAAAGTGAACATTGGAAGATAAGAAGAGAGAGAAGATGAAAAAGACACATCTATACTCATAAAGATAGAGGATTAATGAAGATAGATAAAAATGGTGGGCTATAGTGATAAAGGTGGGAGGGGCAAAAATAGAAAAGACAAAAAAAATAAGACCAATTTAACGATACAACTTTCATTAACCTCAATTCCTTGGTATATATGTACAATTTTGGAGGTTGGTGATTTATAAATAGGACCGAAGGGAGTATGTCACCAGGAAAAAAAAAAACAAAACAAAATGGTGTGTTCACTTTCCAACTGGATAAAACAATTTTTTTTCTCTCATAATGTTGAAGTTGTTTAATTGGACCAGCCCTACACGCATTCCCACCGTATAAGGGGTGGGCATTCGGTTTTTCGGTTCAAAACCGAACCGAAACCGAAAATAACCGATAACCGAATTGTCTACATATCGTAAACCGAAACCGAAACCGAATAACCAATAACCATAACCGAAAAACCGAATTAATTTCGGTTCGGTTATGGTTATTTTTCGGTTATTTTTGGGCTTTTTTGTTTAATGGCCCAAACAAATTTTTTTTAAGATTGACCATGAATTTAAAGTTTCCTCCACACCTAATTAAACTTTCAACACAATCTATACAATTTTTTCTCGCAAAATAAGAGCAACTAAAATTCAAAGTATCAACCAAACCAAAAATTACATTCAAATAGCAAGCATTTTTAGGACAACAACCAACAAAAATGATAGAGTCACCCAGTTTGTCCTAATCTTGGATAGAGGATAGCAAACTCAACATAAACATCAAATCCATTGTTTACTAAAGATCCTCCAAAAGCACATAGTCAACATGTATTTTTTTTGTTTCAACCAAAGCATAAATTTTATCCTTTACAAGTTTAGATGGAACAAATGAAAACTACAAAATGTTAAAAGTCTCAACATTAGTAATTTCTCCTTTTAATATGGAACTATCTATTGAACTCAGTAAAAGACATTTTGAGGTAAACTTAGAGTATAATCTTAGACATTGAATGAGCAGAAAAATAATAAGAGGAAAAATTGGAATATGGAGAGGGTGAAAAAGGAAAAGGAACATGTTGAATGAGCCGAAAAATTATATTGATTTTTTGGTTTTAACCGAAATCATTTTATTATTGATATTGATTTATTGAGTTTTTTTTTAAAGTATATTGATTTTTTCGGTTTTTTCGGTTAACCAATTATTTTTTGAAAGAAACCGAAACCGAACCGATAACCGAAATGAGAACCAAATGAAAACCGAAACCGAAACCGATAACCGAAAAACCGAAACCGAAAAACCGATAACCATTTGGTTCGGTTTGGTTTTCGGTTTTCGGTTTGTTTTGCCCACCCCTATATAACTATGTTGAGCTATATTTTGGAGGAAGACCAGGCTCCATTTGAATGGTTCAAACTTGAAAGCTTCGTTGCCTAAATTTAAAAAGAAAAAACTATATGATGAAGTTTCATTATTGACTTAATGCATATAAATAAATCAATTTAATTTTATAAGTGATCTTGTTTATAGAAGATTTGAAGAATATTTGATTGATACGCGGGTAGTGGCTTATTTAACAATATCAGGAATTTCATTAACAAACAGAATGAGAGAAGATCGGACAATAAGTTCACAGATGCTTCTGCTACATCCATTTCATTCTTGTTTTTCACTTTTAAGCTGCTACTACTTCACTCCTTTCTGACTACAAATTATCAATTCCCGTATGTCTAAATTTCACTCTCCCATTTCGTAAATTTGTACAAAATTAATTTCAATTAGGTCTGCCTTACATTTACAAAAAAAATGGTTAAACCGACTTTTGTTTATTATAGTTTGACATGATTTAGGTTTTAGTCTCTGAAATTTAAAATAGTGTTACGTGTCTGTGTTCATTTCCCGTTGAGGCTTGAGAGAATAAATGAAATAAATTGTTGTTGCAAATACATTGAAGACAAGAAGTGTAAAGAGAGTAATACATTTTATAATACAAATAAATTAAATCAACATGTAAACCTTTTTTCTTCCTTCAACTAAACAAATGCAACAAAAGAATAACATACATTAGCAGCTATATGCTTTCTCTGTAACTCCTAAGTCCTACATTTCTGTTGAATGTTAACATTCTTCTTGTCCCTTCTTATTTCCATAATTTTTTGTTTCTAATTCTCTATAAATTGTATGTGTATACAAAGGCATCCCTATGTTTATATGCTCCCTTCTAGCTCCTAATCCAGCAATTGTTGATGGACATAAATGACTGAAGGAATGAATCTTCCATCTTCTCATCTGTGGCCTTAAGAGTATGCAGCCTATGCCCTATGGTAAGGTATTATGTATTAGGATTATATGATCCCATTGATCTAACAAAATCTGAGTATGCAAAACTTGCTGGACTTGACAACATGTCAAATGGGGATGGTTCTTGACTTGCAGATGTTGGTTGTTGGCTAGAATTCTGAAGCAAATTCGTGAAGCTTGGCTTGCTGTTATAGCCAGTCAATGCCGAAGAAGCTGATGGCCTAATAGGCGCGGTTACATTGATGCTAGCAGCGGCGTTGCCGCTGTTCAAAGAAGCTGCATTCATGTTATAACTCCCGCTACCTCGTGCTGCAGGAACATCATGGTTGTGCTTTCCTTCGTATGTAGTGATCACAGCTTTCATGTCATGGGCGGCTCGCTCAATATGTTTCCTAACCGAACATCCTGGAGCCGTGCACTTGTAGTAACTCCTGAAGATAAGCAAGAGTTTGATCAATTTCAGTCCTATGGTAACAAACTAAAGAAATTGCAATAAATAATTCTTTCAAGGGGGTTTTGTCATATTAGAATAAATTAAAATACCTTGGGTTTGGATTTCCTTTAACTACTTTTTGACCATATTTCCTCCATCTATAACCATCATCAAGAATATCAATTTCACTTGTAGTTTGAACCACAACTCTTGGTTCCTTCACAGTTCTATTCCCAGAGGTGGCATAGCCATCAATTTCATTGTCTCCTTTCCTGAAATAAAACATAAACTCAGAATAAGATCCTGCTTTCCAAAAATCAGATTAGGCCATTAACATTTAACACATTAATAGTATATATCTATGAACTTACCATCTTTTGGCATCAGGGCCATAGTCATTGTCATCAGCCCCAGAGTAACAGGTTTGTGATGTATTCTCAAAGTCATCTTCACCAACAGATACAGAAGAATCTTCCTGCAAAGAGGCCGGCTCCATTTGCAGATTCCCTAATGTCACGGCGGATTGATCAGAGATCCCTGAATTGGTACAAGAGGAAGAAGGTTGAATTGATTGAGAACTTGATCTTTTAGTGGACTGAGGCTTGGGATGGTTATGTGTTCCCTTGTATACTATCTCAGTGATTTGTCCATCCAAAGATTTTTCAACCTTCTTCTTCATGTTACAACTCGGATGCGTACACTTGTAATAACTGCGAGGATTTTCGCTTGCCTTCACTTGATTTTGCCCATATTTTCTCCAGTTATAGCCATCATCTGTCCGCTTTTGTTCCCTTGCAGATTGTGACGAATTCATGTAGCTATTAGTGTAACCAGAAGAAGCAGGAGCAATATGATTATTGCTTTGCATCTGTGGTTCTGAGGAGAAGGTCTGAGTTGGTGGATATTCAGATTTTGTGGCTGCCTTCTCATTCCATGGCTCTTGTTTCAGTGATTCCTGCTGCACAATAAAAGCTCAAACTTAGTGACAAGAATCACAACAAATTACTATGTCTGTTCTGATTCGTGTACCCTGAGAATTATAAAAATTTCCACTGTGTGAGGGCAAAAAAAAGGCATCCATTAATGTTCTTTATCATTAAATTATTTCAACTTAAGTAATATGACCAAGCATTGAATGTAATACAAACAAAAAAATAATATACCACAGACTAATTCAAAGCAAAGGAAAGAAGACAAATTCAAAGTGACCATTTATACATAAAAAGTAAACACATGAAACAGTCACAAAACATTTCTTAATGACTAAACAAGTAAACAAAGAAGGGAAAAAAATAGAGGCAAACCATTTAGTGTCTAGTCAAAGGCCATCCATTATTACTACAAAAAAAAACATAACTCACCGATTGAAACATGGTGTTAGAATATTCCAAAAAAGTGGACGGCTTGGATTGTGTTTGGAAGGAAAAGTCCAAGAACGGTTTCTGTTCCTCCTCCTTCTGATTAAACGTCTCAGTAGAACCAAGAGCCTAAACAAAAAAAAAACAAAATCAGAAATGACCCAAAAAAGAAAACATGATATAAAAAATGAGGTGTAAATATAAAAACTCACATTTGGAAACAAAGGAGAAGCCAAAAACTGAGTGGGACTAAACAACCCAGAAGCGAAGTAAGAAGAAGGAGAAAGAGGAGAAGGAGAGAGAGGCAAAGAAGGAGGTGGGGTGGACTTAAACTTGGGTATTTCAGAGGAAGGAGAAGAAGAAGGCCAAGAAAAACTGTCCATGGAAAGAAGTTCTGTGAAGGAAGTAGTAGTCATGAAACACGAGAAGAGAGGAAGAGGAAAGAAAACACGATGGGTTTATTAAGGTGTGATATTTAGGTGATGAAGGGGTTTGAATTCAAAGGAGGGAGATTGTGAGAGAATATAAAGGAGAAGGAGGGAGAGAAGATACTAGGAAGAAGCTACAAAAGGAGGAAGTTTGACCGTGGAAAATGTTAAATGTATTAAGATGGGTCAAGCCTTGTGGGTTTGACTGGCATGAAGGAAGAGAGAGGCGGCTGTGTGTACGTGAGAGAGCCACGTGTCTGCTTACGTGGTGTTTCTGTCCCAATATCATGCCTCTTTGCCATTTTAGAGGACCATTTTACATTTTAGAGGACCGTTTTTGGGTTCACAAATTTATTGCAAAGGCACGATTTTTCATGTATCACACCACTCCATCGCCCTCCCATATCTTGTAAACATGGTGAGTTATTACAACTTGCCTAGACACTTTTTAGAAATAAATCAGTATATTTTGAATAATTCAGCTTATATTTTGAATAAGTCAGCTTATTATGGGTGTGTGACTTTTTTTTATGTTTGACTGGACTTATTTTTCACCCAACTTATTTTAAATAAGTCATCTTGTTCATAAGCCACTTTAGGTAGCTTATTTTATAAAAAAAAGCCAGCATATTTTTCTACATGACTTAAAAATAAGCTCGCTTAAAAATAAGCTCATTTTAAACAAAAAGTCATCCAAACATGTTTATAAGTCAAATGGGAAAATAAGTCATTTTTTAAAGTTCATCCAAACATAAAAATATGTCAACCTAGAGCTTATTTTCTAACTTACTTAAAAATAAATCACTTTTCCACGAGTCGAGCCAAACACACCCAATATGTTCTTATTTTATGTTCCCCATCTATCCGTAATAGCATTAATAAATATGAAATGGAGTTAGAGGTAAAAGCAAAAAATGCATTAAAGGAAAAGAAAATATAAGAATAGCATTTATATTTTGAACAAAAAATAATTCAAATTATGGGCTCTTGTATTACGAACTAGGAGGAGTATTATATATATAGGGTATGAGGTATTGTCATAAAAGTTGGACCGGAACAATTTTTCATGTATCACACCATCATCCTCCCATATCCTGTAACACATGGTGGGTTACTACCACATTATGTTCTTATTTTATATAGGGTATGCTATATTGTCATAAAAACTGGACCGAAAGTTGAAGTAAAGAGAAAAAAGAGTCATGGTTTGTATAGTGAGACGATTTAATTATGATAAGAGAGTTAAGTTAAATGATAATTTGATATGTATGATCATACTATAATCATATGACACTAATTTTAACTTCAAATTGCATATATTCAAAAGATTTAATTAATACAATATTTTTCTGAATGCCTAGTTATAACATGTTGCGATTATTAAATAGGGTGATTTGTTCACATTTAAAGCTTTATGTCCAAAAAAGATTGATCACATTTAGAAGTTAAGGAGTATTTCTGGACAAGAGTTGATTTATTTGGTAGAGTGTGACATTTATTATTTTAACCCAGCATTTTATTGAGTGGGATGTTTGGATCATCTTTTAAAAAAGGACTCTGGTTCACGATTAAATATCTGCTTTTAGTCCAATAGTTACTTTGAAGCGGTCCAACATAGTCTATTCTTCAAAGCGGTTTAATCATTCGAGCTAACCATGACTTCTAGTAATGGTCAAACCGGATCAATAAGTGGTATATATAGCCAATGTTGTAAAAGTCGGACCGGCAGGCGAGCCGGAAAAGGCTCCGGGTCATGGTTCAACACAGTCGAACCGCTAAAACCGATAGTTGGACTGGGTAACCGTTGATCTGAAATGTGAAGCGGCCACTAGTTGAACCGGTCCTACCGTTCGGTCTGGTCCGGTTCTTACAACACTGTATATAGCTTTTTCGTCAGGATTTAGGTTAATTATACTTCACCTATGAATTTGTTATAAAATTTCATTGATTGTGAATATTACCTTTGTTAATTATATTGAAAAATTCAACATTTTTATTAGATATGAAGGTACAATAAATTTAAACAATCTTATTTTCCCGAAATCTTTATTTTTACAATAAAAGATAAAACTTTTTGAAAATCTAGCATTTTCCTAATAATAAAGACTAATAAAATTTTTAACAGGAAAATTGCAAACTAGCATTTGCCTAATAATAATAATAATAAGGATTAACAACATTTTCTAGTAGACATCATGAAAAATGGGACCAAAAGAAGTATCTAACATGACTTATCATAAATTCTTTTGTTTAGTAATTATACATTATTGAATAAGTATAAAATAAAAATTTATAATAATTTCCAATTGTTTTCTTATATAATTTTGGATCAATTTATTTCCTTGCATTTGGCTACAATTAAGTGATATTTGAGTTGAAAGATATCCAAAGTTTATATTATTATTCATATTCAGTAGAACTTGGTGACATTTCTTTTGCCTGAAAAAAACTTAAATACAGTTTAATTATATTCAAGCAAAAATATTTTATTTCGATTATGAAATTAAGTATAGTTTTGATAAAAAAAAAATATTTAAGAGATCGTAGGTTACTTTTTTTTTTTGACCATAATCGTAGGTTACTTCAAACTAGCACATATTACCCGGGCGAGGCCCGAGGAGCAATATATTAAAACATATTAAATCAATTCAGCCAATTTGATCATATATCTATATTAACGCAATTTAAAACAAATAAAAAATGCTAAGATGAACTAATTAATAGTGAAAGGTGAAATTAAGACCAAGGGCATGGCTGTAAGACTCATATTGTAACAAAAAGGTTACAATAATTTAATATTTAAAATGTAAGTATCTAAGTTCTAACATATGGAATCTTGGAAGGTAGACTTTTCAGGTAAGAAAACAAAACCTAGCAAAGGATTTTAGAATAATTCTGATTTTAAACATAGAATTGTTTTGGGAATGTTTTTATACAATTCTTTTTATACAGCAACATTTATAATTATGACTATAAGGCATAATATTTTTAGGAATATTTACATTTTTTAATGAATGGAATGTTTTTATAATTTGATTTATACTTTTTTTTATAGATTGAGTTACAATTCTTTCTTATGATGGGCAGATATAAATGTTAAATAAATTATGAAAATTTATGAATTTTCCATAACAGAATTTCAAAACCAATAATTTCAATACAAGTGAGAAAAAGACATACAGGGGCCGAGTGGGAAAACCGGAGGAGTATAAAACAACAAATGGCTAAAATACATTTATTGAAATTTAATAGTTATAAATTTGCACGACATCAATGGTTCCATGGTGTAGTGGTTAGCACTCTGGACTTTGAATCCAGCGACCTGGGTTCGACTCCCGGTGGGACCTTTTAGGCTTTTACTATTATTAATATTTTATGTTTTATTATTGACTATGAGAAACATTTTCTATATAATTTTTAATTGTTGAGACTTGAGAGACATGATAATATAAGGAAGAGGGAAACAATATTTTCATTCATAGAGATTGTGTAGTTTTTAAGAGTATTGACATCATGTAATCTATATTATATAGCTGACTCCTTTAATCCATCTAATATAATAAGACTTGATCTTTTTGTATAGAATTTGAGGATCTTATGTTTCAAATGATCCTCTCGATCTTACCATGCTTATAGTTGATCCAAAACCTTAAAGATCACCGTCAAAAGAACATCATACAAAATCTAGGCAAGGGCCATCTTGCTATTAGCTATACTATTCTAACACAAACATGAGTTTTAAGAGCATGATTATAAGGTCTATTTGCTTCTAATTTAGTGCCACTTATTATAATTATTCAATTTTATTTGGGGTGGGGGGAGGGGCAAGCCAAAGATATGCGGCTGGGATTCTATACAAGATAATCTTAATTGAAGTTAGTTGAACAAAAAATAAAATAAATCATGTGCGTGATGTGACCATGAATTCAATATTAGACTATTATTCAATCATGGTACAATTGGTGCCAACGGACTCTATTCAACAACCCAAATCAACGGGGCAGGTACATCTTAATTGCACAATTAATTTTAAAGATATTAAAACAATCAGTTAAATTAGTTTTTGTTACAAACATAATTTTCTTAAAAAAGCATTTGATCATATGCGTGAAAACAGCTCGTTTACAGAAAAACTCTTGATGTATACAATCATTAGGAATATTTCAACAGAACAATTTAAATTTGGGAGATTGTGAGTTGAGGCCTTAGATCTAGAACTAGCATAAATCTCATGCCTATATAGTATACTCCATTCAAGAATATAATAACATTATTATATTGAATATGGTAATGGTACATCCTATAATGCCGGAAGCTACAAATGATCTTAGAATAATTCCAGCAAAGCTATTTAATCGAGTACTCCCTCCGGTCCCTAATGTAAGAGCCCAAAATTTGAATGGTTTTGGTCCCTAATGTAAGAGCTCACCCCACATTCTCTCCTTATTTAATGCATTTTTTCCTACTTTACCCCTAATTCTCTTTCATATTTATTAATGGTTATGTATTTCTCTCTCTTAAAAGTACCATAATAAATATGGGCAATTTTGGAAAAGAAGCATTAACTCCAGACATCCAACTAACATTCACATGTTTTCTTAAGAAGCGTTTTTTTGACGGCTAACTCTTACATTAGGGACCGGAGGTAGTATATTACAATGTTAAAGATAAACTCAGTTGAACTTCTATTTCCAATGACATTTTCTACAATCTCTCCCAAAATAGCAAGTGTCATTCAACTTAATTTAGTTACAAAGTTCATGAAAGACATCTAGTTACACTACTCCAACCATTTACACAAAAGGGTTATTATACCATTGCATGTAACCAAGAGTAGTTGCACAAATGGTTTGCTATCTCTCTTAATTATTCATCTTCTCTTAGATTAAAGACCCTTCTCACTTCAACTCATACTTTGCATTCAAAGATCAGTTAAGTCTCTATTGAGTTGGATCTTCCAACTGTAGCTTCCAACACTTGGGATCCACTTCAGCCTGCAAAATAGGACAAACAATCTAAGTAACATCCAGATTTAGCAGTAACTGCACAATAATGACATAAATATAACCCTTCCTCCTATCTCTGGGGAAAGAATAGCATCAAAATTCAAAAGATTGCAGTTTGATGTGAGCACCTCGACATATGAGCTAATACGTACCGGTACCAATACCAGATAAGTAATTTCCAAGCTAAAAATTCGATGACTTTGGAATTGAATTTTGAATGAGATAGAATGGAAGGGTATAACATTAGCAAAATAGGTTTTTTCTCTCTCTTAAGGTCTGAAGGATAGTACTAAAACTTGAGGCTACATGTCAGCCTCATCACTTCTATGTGATCACATGTTCTAAGCTATCAGATCAAGGTACTATTCTAAGAACTCTATGGAGATTTCAAGAAACAGCAACGACCCACATTTTTATTCCTTGAGGATAGGAAGTGTTGCTACCAAAGTTCAAATTTACATAGTTATGGTAGATAGCAACATACCTGAAACACCTTATTTCTCCATTCAAATACACATCCACGTGCTTCCATGTGTTTTATAAAAGGATCAGACAACAGCGGTTTTAATGAAAGATGGAGCTTCACTTTTTTTAGCCCTCCACATGACCATAAAGCAGCAGCCAGTCCTCTTGGAGTCAAGCCCTCCACATGGATAACCGTAAAGGTTTGTAGGCTACTAAGGCTAGCGAGGGATAGTATGCCCAAATCAGTAATTGAGCTATATGAAAAATTTATCTGCAAAGAAAAGGCACCACATTAGTGTTCTGGTAATGTTTTCTTGCATCTGTTATATTTCTAAAGAAAGTGAAGAATGAGGAGAAAACCTGTCTCAGGTTTTGGGAGAAGCATGCTATTGAAAGCATTCCTCTATCATCGATGTTGTAACACTTCTTTATGTCTAGACGAGTAAGTTGTCTACACTTGTTCGCGATATCTGCTAGACCAATCGATGTCACACGTGTACACCCACGAATTTCAAGTGTTTTCAACTTGGGACATTGTGACAAGGATATTAAGGAGCTATCGGTGATGGAAGTGCAATAAGCTGCATTAATCATCTCAAGTTCAGGGCAACCGCAAGCAATTGCTGAAATACCCAAATCTGTTACCCCGGTACACCTGAACAAAGAATATAATTCCTGGTTACTAAGGAAAACAATCCTTATGTGTGTTTGCATGTGTGAAAATACAAAACATACGTCTAAACAAGCTAGAATAGCTTCATTGGCTTGTTTATTTATTAGTTCATAGAATTTAGTGTATCATTGAACTTTGAAGAGATTAAATGAGCTGCAGTATGAGATTTCTGAAAGCTAAATCAGCAGAAGGTACACATACTCGTACGTGAAGAACCTATTAGAGAGCAAATCATAAGTCTTTTAAACTCAAGCATGAACCATCACCAAGGTTGTAATTTTAAAATCATTATTGAAGTCTTCAAAGACAACATTATTGCATAAGCTCATAAACTTCAAGGACAAACCTGTAGAGATCTAGCTCTTTTAACTTTGAGCAGCACTTGCCAACATAGGAAAGCCCCCTGTCAGTTATGTTTAGGCAGATTCCTAACTTCAGGCTGGAAAGTCCGGCACTAGAAGAGATGGATTTAAGACCTACAGAAAGAGAATGGTAAGAATAACAGTTGACATGGGGTTTATAATTCCAGGGAAGATGGGGGAGAGGACAGAATACCTTTGTCGTCAATTTCATTATCGGTTATGTCAACATGCTCGAGAGAATGGCATCGCTGTCCAATCAAGACGAATGCTCCACTTGTAACAAGGCTACAAGACTCCATCTTGAGAGAAGTAAGGCTAGTGCATGAATTTGCGATGCTTTCAATGGAAATGTCGGTTATCATGCGGCAGCACGTGATGTCAAGCTTTCTCAAATCTCTTTGTTTTGAAACAACGAATGAGAGAGCTACATCTGTCACTCCCAAACATTTGCTTAAACTCAGCTCCTTTATTGACGTGGATGAATATCCAATGGCCTTCAATCCTGAAGAGGTAACCAGGCAGCCATCTAATATAATTGATTGCAACATGGAAAGTTTGTTCAACCCATCAGCCAGAGCAAGAGTCACCTGGATCATCAACTTTGAAGAATTAGCTACAGCTGAAATCCTCAGGACCAAAGATAAAAAGGATCACGAAATCTCAAAACCTGAAGTGTTGAAAATTATAAAGGAGGCAGAAGATTACAGGAGAACCATCTGCTAAAGTAAGTTGTTCAATACATCCAGAGCTGCTTATTAGTGCAGACAGACCAGCATGTGTAATGTTTTGACAGCCTGAGATATCGAGTTTCTGCATAAGGCGACATTAGTCAGTATGTTAGGTAAGAATGATCAATCAACAGATTAGTGCAATCATAAACACCAATTTGTTTTTTTAAAAAAAATAAAAAGGGGAAAAATTAATTAGCTTCTTTCAAAATTGACTCTCATTGCTCAAGAAAAAAAACTGACTCCCACCAAGGGCTACGTAGCCCAATGGTATACCTTTAAGTGGGAGGTTGCGGGTTCAGCCCCACTTGTAACCTCAAGCCATTAGTGTTTGCCCCTTTAAATAAAAAAAACAGAACTACTGTGGCTCTTATCCAAATTTAAAATCGAACAACAAGAGCATCATGTTGTTTAGACAATGTAACAAACTAAAACTGACAAGCTAACCATTCGCAGATACCTTTAATGTTCTGCAACCTTGTTTGAAGACATCAAGGTTGTCATCGTCAATGCCAAAGCATCCTTCAAGAACCAAATCTTCAAGATGTTGCAATTTAAAAATCGACGGCAGACATTTATCAGTAATCTGATCTCAAAAGAAACATACAAAATCAGTTATCTCAACCAGATCACGCAAAAAAAAAAATTTAAACAAATTAGAAACAATCAAGAATTCGATTAACTTCAATTTGAACAAAAAGTTCAAAATCAAAATATTAATTCTTAATTTCTTCCCAACAAGGACACCTGATGAACAGTACTTCATTTGTTCTGGATGAGAAGCAGAAAGGAACTTAACAAGTTTTGTACAGACCTTTCGTTTCTTAATATCTTTTCTTAGCAGAGCTGGTTCAAAAAATCTGAGCACCACTAGAGACCACCAAACAACCAAACAACTATTCAGTTCAAAGTCACCAACCATTAAATACTTCTGTTGACTCTTGACTTCCTGTACTCTCATGCGCTCACTAATGATACCAATAATTTCAATGGACAAAATTAACATAATTCAACCAAAATTCATCCTGTGAAACCTGAATCTCTAAATCCCTAATTCCTCTTAGCATTGACTAAAGCACAAACTTCCTCTATAAAATCTCTCCATCTATACTGCTTTTTCATTAATTACCACGAATTCATTGAGGATTACAAGGAAAACTAATGACAAATCCCATGAAGAAACTTTAATTAGGACGAGGTCATAGTAATCTCATGTTCTCATTTACAATTCCATAACACCTCATTAATTCCTTCTATGAGACCTGTAATTAATTTTCCCAAGATGATTCCATTCATTAGAGATAATAATATCCTTCCTCCTATCATAAGTTGATCTTTTTGGAAAATCTTAAGAAAGTATATATATTAAATTAACTAAACCCATTCTTCAAACTAGTTTATTTGACTCATAAAAATTAATACATAATCTAACGCTATACCTAATATATTATGATTAACTAAACTATTTCTCTTCTCTAATCTGCCCAAAAAAAAGTCAATTTAGTCTTTCTTTTAGGACAGGAGGGAGTAACATATATTTTTTAGACAACATTTAATCAACCAAACATTTATGTTCTATCCAAAAACATTAATAAAGCAGCCAAACAAAGATAAGGAACCAAAAAAAGCAGTAAATCATAGAGAAAAAAAGAAAAGGCTTACAGGCAAATAAGAGAGATCCAAAGAACGAAGCTGCTGACACTTAATAGCAATCAACTCAACTCCCAAATCACCAACACCAACACACCACTTCAAGCAAATCAACCTCAACTTCCTACACCCAACAGCAATACACCCAATCCCCATATCACTAACCAACTTACACCTCCCCAGCCACAGCCTCTCCAGGTTCACAAACTCCGCCACCGCCGCCGCCGCCGCATCCCTCATCTCCGTCGCATTGGACAAGTCCAACTCCACCAGATTCCTACAATTCACACCCAAATGAACCAACCCATTTCCGGAGAAGAACTTAGACTGCGAAAGATCGATCCTTTTCAGTGTTTCCCTGTAGGATTCAGCTATGAAAGCTAGAGAATTGTCTGTCACTCGCCTGCAAAGTGAAAGATTGAGATGGGTTATGAAAGGGTATCTTTTTAGAAGTACTGGGAGTTGCTCTGATCTTAGGGGCTTTAGGATTCTTCTGTGTTTGGATTCTGTTGAGTGGAATGATTTGCAGACTAGGGAAAATGATTTTTTGTCAAGTGGGTTTTGGTCTAGGAGGTCTAGTATATTGAAAATGAGCTCCTCAGAGAGAAAATCAAATGGGTTTTTTGGTTCTGAGGATTTTTGCTTCTTCATAATGAATGGTTTCTTCTTCTTCTTCTTCTTCTTCTTCTTTGTGAGAGATATTATTGATGATGTTGTTTTTGGAGGAGTGATGAAGATGATGAATGTGGTCGTTGATAGGTGTGAGAGGGGAAAGATTATTATTTAAGATGGCTTTTGTTTTTGTGACTGAAATGCCCTTTGTTGCCGTCTGCCGGAGAATTCAGAGGTTGAACTTTCTGTTCTTATTTATGTGAAATGACATAGTGCCCCTAATGACTTTTCAACAATTCAAAGGAGTTTTCTAAGTTGTTTTTCTGGTTTGTACCTTTTTATAAGTTCATTTTTTTAGTTTGAAGTTCATTAATTTATAGTACATAGTATTCCATCTAAACCTAAATGCAACATCTATTTAATTTTTTTTGGAAGTTAAAGAAGTGATTCACTCTGTCTTAAATATAAGACCTAGTTGACTTTTTTTAGAGAGATTAAAGTTGCGAAATAGATTATTAAACTATAACATATTTGATATATTTTAAAATTATTAGTTAGTTTATATGTGAAATAAACTAGTCTAAGGGAAAAATTAGGTAAATCAATTTATAATTAACTTATTTTACTTTATTAGGATTTTAAAAAAAAAGTCAACTAGATCTTATATTTATGACCGGATGGAGTATAATTGATTACTAAATTATAATATGTGTCACATATTATAAAATAATAATAGGTTAATTAGGATAAATTAGTTTTATGGGAAAAAAAACTATAAACAATTTTAAAAGAGTCATGTGTAACTTGATAATTTCATACTTTTTATTAAATCAGAACATTCACATATATTTAATATTGATTCAGATTTTTTTTTTTTGATAAAAATATTGATTCAGATTTAATTATGAAGCTTGTGTTGTTGAACTTGAACCAGAGATTCATGATAATAAGGCGAAATGAGGAGGGAGGCTGGGAGGGTAAAGAAGTAAATACCGGTAGTGTTGACTTCCGTACGGAGAAGGACGGGTAAGACGGAAAAGGATTAGGGGTAGTTTGGGTAAATCGAAAAAAAGGAGTGATAGTTACGTTAGGAAAGAAAAGAGGTAGTGGAGTGTATATGTGGGGAAGGATTATGTGAGGAAGGACAGATTCCAGTGCGGCCTGTACGACAGCCAATTTTGACAATGACCTACACAAATACACAAATATATTTAATGCATTTTCCTACCATTAATAATAATAAGTACTCCCCTGCTTATTAGCTACTCCGATAAGACATCTAAATTAGTAAATTATTACCTGATTGAAATTGAAGAGATGTAGTTAAATTATTAATTTTATTTGGAAATAAAATTACTTTTTAAATTCATCCATAAATTACCTTGGAAAAATTGCTCAAATTTACTGATAAGTAATAGGTCTGAAAGGATGTGAGAGAAGTATAATGTAATTGTCAAATTATTTCATTTTTCATGTGGGATAGGATAGACAAAGAAGAAAATAGGCAATCATGGATGATTGAAGTTAACAAGGTGAAGCTCTCTAATTGATCACTGCAAATGTTGACGTTACACTTAATATAACATGTTTAACATGTATGCTATTGATAATTGAATTAAACTATATTAACAATGATAACACATGTATTAAAAACTAAATTAGTGAGGGTAAATAGATAGTATTATTATACAAGAATATGTGAATTTTTAAACTATTTTTAAATTATCAAATTACATTTGAATATGATATTTTGTTTAAATAATTAATTTATATTACAGACTCACAAGTCATGAGTTAAATATCATTCTGGCCAATAAACAATTTTGAAAGGGTCAAATTGGCCAAAAAACAATGAAAGGGCTCATTCTAGCCAAAGAATAATAAAAATGGTTCATTTTGATCAATGAACTACTTGAAAATACCAAAATAACCCTCGGAACCTAATTAAAATAATTTTTGAAAATGTGGGTTTTAAGGGTTATTTTAGTATTTTCAAATAGTTCATTGGCCAAAATGAGCCATTTTAATTGTTCTTTAACCAAAATGAGTCATTTTATTGTTCTTTGGTCAATATGACCCTTTCAAAATTGTTTATTGGCCAAAATGATATTTAACCTCATAAGCCATTGATATTTATGGATGTTTTTCTATCTATAAGTTTAATACTTCCTTCGTTCCTATGCCTATCCTAACCAGCGACATTCATGATAAGAGTGGGGCACTCAAGCCAGAAAAGAACGAGTTTTCTATCTACAAGTTAATTTTGATGCATTTGGTTGGAACCAATAAAGTCCTTATATCATACTAATTTTCATCTACATTCAACTAGTTTCCTATTTTAATAATTTAACATATAACTGTAACATAAAATGTGTTTTATCTTGTAAATTATATTAGAATAATATTTCAAAGAGAGTTAAGGAGAATATTATTAATAGACTATTGTTCAGGTTGCAGATTATTAGACAATTGATAATTAAAAGGGTGAGTATCATCAATGGACCTTTTAAGTTTGGGTAGGTTGACAAATAACATTAAAAATTGTCAAAAGTTCATCACAATTTTAAGTTTTAAGTGTTATAAAAAAATCAATGTATATTTGCTTAAATTAAATGGCATTGTGAAAATTGCCCACAGTTAAAAAGTACACAAGTTTTTTTATTAGAAAAAAGTAAACGAGTTTGACTCATAATTATATGGTTCTGAGTTCAAATTCCGCCAATGTGAGAACTTTATTGGTAGGCGATCTCTAAATACCTCTTTAAGCGCTCTTTGAGCTCAGAGACCTGCCCTGACCCTGGTAAACCTCTGGGATCCAACTCACTTAAACTTTTAATTAGTATAAAAAAAATACACGAGTGTCAATAACCATTCTTATTGTCAATAATACTATATACAATTTCTTAGTAATCAGCCCTTTTAAAAATATCCATACCTTTTTTTTGAAGCAAAGACAAAATGATATTATAGATAATATAAAATATTACATAAG
Organism: Mimosa pudica; assembly: GCA_029929735.1. NCBI lineage: Eukaryota > Viridiplantae > Streptophyta > Magnoliopsida > Fabales > Fabaceae > Mimosa > Mimosa pudica. Next base: position 2,757,443 of record JAKELP010000045.1, read on the forward strand.
TCTTAAAGATGCAGACATTGAAAATAAATTGGTTACAACAACATACTTACAAGCTATAGTGGTTGCAAAGTGTACATTAGAAAAGAAACTAAGAAGATATCGAACATCCTGCAAAACCACATTGGAACTAGGTGAGTTCATGGATGATGAGCTGATAAAACTTTTGTTGATATTCCACACCATTAGAGAAGTCATATCTAGTCCTGTAAGTGAGATCCACTTCAATGCAGCGCGAAAGCAAGATATAGCAAACTTAATGATGGAGATGAAAGATGTCGTTTCCAAAATTGTTGTAATGGTACCCCTTTATGACATACTAGAATAAGGCATTGTGAAAAGAGTCATTGTTTCCATTTCCTAATGGTGATTTCCCATTCTTGGAGGTGGAGAAGATATTTTGAGCCTGAACTTTGGAGTACTGAGGAAGGTTGAGAAAGTCATTGTGGAAAAAAACAAGTTACTATAAACCTGATGAATGATTTCTTCAAGCTTAGCAGAGCCGCCTTTGTGCACCAAAATATTCCTTTGGATCCAAAGCACATTAATCAAGGTGATAATATCATAATACCAAGAAGCATATGATTCATTGAACAAGGATAGAAGAAGACACATAAGTCATGACAATGTATCATTTAGCGATAAGTTCAGAGGAGGTCTTAAGGAAAAAGAACCAAACCATACCGCTTGTGAAAATTGGTTGTCAAAGAAAATGTGTTCAATTTTCTCGTCCAATAATGAATAGCCAAAAGGGCAATATTTCAATAAAAATATCCATACCTAATGACAGTCGTGAGTGTCAATTGAATTTTTGAAAATAACCACAATTATGATCATAAACAAGATAAAACCTTTTGATTCATCACTTAACAATGAGGATCGGAGGCTTTCAATTTCACGTATAAGGAGTGCAAATTTATTTTTTACTGCTTCAGTCCCGATATGTGATTTAAACGTGATTTTTTCTTCTTGAGGTTATTGTTGAATTAGCATGGAGGGTGTTTTACCAAAAAAAAAAAGCATGGAGGGTCATTAATTTGGAGACAATGACTGAATCAACTAGATTAAAATATAAGTATAGTACGGTTCATGTACTAATTCGTCAACGTGAAGATTGAGGAAGAGAATTCTTGTACGGCTCTATATATATTAGTGGTCAACAGTCAACACGGCATTGTTTCCACCAAGGTTTTAAAACCCGAGCCGGACGTCGAGCCGGAAAACTGAGCGGGTCATGGTTGAAACGGTTGAAACGGTTGGACCGTTCGGTCGAACCGGTGACGTAATAATTTAATGAAAATTAAATATATAAATATTGTTAATACTTAATAACTTAATATAATTAGAATGAAGATATTTTTTTAATCAAGTTCATTTTTTTTCTGTTGATATATTTTTTTCTGCAGTTGTCAATTTCTGGCCGGGTCAAAAGCGGGTCAACTCGGGTCAACCCCGGGTCAACAGCGGTCGACCCGGGTCAACCCCGGGTCAACCCGGGCTGTACAGTAAACCGGCCCAATCGAGGTGATTGGGCCGTTTTAGCCACCGGCCGACGGTCCGACCGGTCGGACCGTCCGGCTCGGTCCGGCTTTAAAACCCTTGGTTTCCACGACATTTTATTTTCTGCCAATACAAAAGGCCGTTTATTATTCTAATTAAAATTATAGTAGTTTTCCCCCATTATTTCCAAGGCATCCCCTTCAAATTCTAAATTTTAGCATAAGCTAATTATTAGGTACATGACTAATGAAGAACGTATGATAAAAAATACTCCCTCCGGTCCTAAATATAAGACCCAATTGACTTTTTTAGAAAATCTTATAAAAAAACAAAATAGGTTAATTATAAATTGATTTACCTAATTTTTTCCTTTAGATTAATTTTTTACATATAAACTAATGTATAATCTAAAAATATATCAAATATGTCATGATTTAATAGTTTATTTCGCAACCTTAACCTCTAATCGCAATTGATAGTATTAACTAAGGTCACTAACTATTGCTTTACCGATTGCGCTTTATGCTTTTATTTCTTTTTCTTTCTTCTTTTTATAAAAAGCAAGTCAATACTGACCTCTAAGTGCTAGCTTACATTTGTTCTCCCCCAATTAATTCTGAGATATATTTTAACTTTTGAGATAACATTCATCAATGTGTAATTATATTTTTTCAAAATATTTTGTACTATAATTAAGAATAAAAAATAAAACCTCCAAAACAAAAAATTTGGGTAATTAAGCATATTCATTTATTTGCATCTATAAAATTCTATTCTCGAATCATATTTTGCCAGACACACTACCTTTTACCGAAGTTTAATTTTTTTGTCTATTAGGAAGAATGAATGTGCTAAGATGGGATTGGAAAATTCTGTTTTTTTGGACTAAATTGGATAATAAATAGCCTTTATTATCCCCTAAAACAAAACACAAGCGCAGAGTCACACAGACACATACAAATTGTAAATAACGAATTATAAAATATATAATATGTGCAAGAAAAGATATTGATTATAATAATTATGAACAAATACTAGAAAAATAATTTCAAAATCTGTAAAGCACGGTTGGATGCAGATAATTTGAAAAGATTATCTAAATGTTATTGACCTAATCGATTGAGGGCATTTCGGTCATCTACATTAAATTTGTAAAAGTCCCATATAGGTTGATGACATCTAACTATCAGTTTTGCTGATAAAAAAAAAACTATCAGTTTTAAAATGTGTTGCATCTAACTGTCGTTTATATATTTTGATAGTATTTTTTCAGGCATTATCCCTACAATTATAAACACTATAGTCTATTACTACTCTAAGTCATGAAACAATAATATGCGCCATAGTAGAGCTCCGCTTTGACGACCATTTGGATTACTTGACATGTGCGGGGGAACAATAATTTCCTGCCATCATTTCAGGAGATTGAGTGGCTGCACCATAGATAGTAGAGCTAAAATAGTTTCTCTAAAAAAAATATTTCAGTTATTTAGTCTATTTTTGTGATGGTAAATCGTCATATTACGTTATATATAAACACGCGCACATATTTTTTTTTTAAGTTTGACCTGAAATTCACATAATCCATTAAGAGATTGGAGAATACATTTTACAATTATTTGAATCTATATCAACCATTCCTATTGTAAAAATGGAGGGTGTTGGTCGAAGAGGTTGAAATTGTCATCTACCCCCTCCGGTCTGAAATATAAAAACTCAAAATTTGAATGATTATGATAAAAAATATAAGAGTTCACCTTACATATTTTATTTGTTTAATGTGTTTTTCAATACTTTAATTTACTCATAACTCTCTTTTATATTTATTAATGTTTTATATATTTTTCTCCCTTAATAATAGCATAATAAATATATGAGCAATATTATGAAAAAAGAATTAACTTCATATACCCAGCTACTTTTACATGTAATCTTAAGAAACAGGTTTTGACGTGTAACAGTGGGGATCTTATATTATAAATAGGAGGAAATATCTTATATGGTTGTTTTACTAAGTTCTAACTTACCAGCTATTTGAACATTTTCCATGTATACATGAATAATAAGAACTTGTAAATTCTTTTGAAGAATAAGTCTAACATCATTAACTATGTCTTTAATTTGAATATGTAGTTTTTGTCACACTCTCAAAAGAGTATAGACAATCACTTCGATGCTATCTGACAATAAGCGAACTTTCTTAAAAATTATATGTGCGCACATTTGTTAGTGGACAAAAGTGGAATACTACTAGTCTACTACTACCATACTATAATTATGTTTGAATTTTCAATTTGTGCTCATAATTATATTTAACTATAGTCCGGTTTGTTAATTAGCAACTACAAAACTACTATACATTAATAACACTCAACGACAAATTAAAATGTAGGCAAAGTCAATCAATAAAATGTTTCTTTGCATTGTGACATCCAATCAGAACAATGTTAGGTCATGTTTTTGGTTCGTTTATAGATTATTTTTGCCCTTTATTACACCTAACCTTTTAATGAATGATTGTTGTTATTGTAAGTGACAATTTTCCTAGATATTAGTATGCGATTAAATTCAATAATTGACAAGCACAATGCTCCCACCTCACCACAAGCAACAAAAGCACTAAAAACTCCACAAACATGTATTCAGACTAATAAATTTATTTTCTACCGATTGATTATGAGGAGTAGATTTTGATTGTATGTAAATGCAAAAATTCTAAACACCCTCAAATGAAGCTGATTATATACTTGTATATGATTCTGGACATGTAAAGCATGAATCAGACACTCATATAATGTTATAAAGTAAGACAAACCAAATAATCAAAATAACGCGCAAACACCTACGTGGCATCAATCATAGCCTCAATTATATTGATCACTAATTTATTGTTCAATGTGAGCATTATTTATTATTTTTAGGGGTTAGAGTGCAAATTTGCTTAGTAAGTTTCCGTTTAGAAGAAACTAATTATGATCAGCAAGTATTTTTCGTTCAAAATTGTCCAAAAAATTCAAAAGGTAGTAAGTTTGTCATTCTTCCTTTAAAAATCATAATTGACCATTACAAAGATAACATTTTTTATGGAAATTAAAAAACAACATTGAAAATTAATATTTTAATGGTAGGGGGAGAAACTGCATCCGATGTAGTGAAACATCCAAGTAATTTTGAACAACAAATTTCATAGCAAAGTACCTATTTAGAGAAAACTTTTAGAGAAAATTTGCACATAAATTTTTGTTTTTAATATGGATTGAAACCTAACACCGTATATTAGAAAAATGACCAACACAAAATTATTGGTCGAAGGTGTGAGATTCTATAAGATTTTTCAGGTTTCGAGTTTGAATCATAAAAATGCTTTTGCTAGAGTGGAAGCCTGGAAGGCATGAATCATGACTAAAACCATAATAGTTATTGTATTCTTGAATACAAAATAATGAGATTAAGAAAAGATGTTAACCGCCTGATATATGAAAAATATCTTATTAAAATGGTATGTGAAAAGTACTTTGTATAAGACATCTTATAAAATGTAGTGTTAAGAATGGTATATTAATACTACATCTAAACCTATAGTATAAGAGCCCATTTGTATGGCATAACTCAAGGTAGTATATAATTAATACTTCGAATTACTCTTTCCACTGGCTAACATAAAATAGAAATGATTTTTATTGTTGAGATTAAAGGTGCAAAATAGACAATGTACTTATAACACATCCTACATATAATTTTATTGTACGTTAATTGTTTCTAATGTAAATATTTTTGGAAAAACTATAATAATTAAAAGTGGTTTATTTTTATATATCGTTAATATTTTTTTAAAAAAATCAACTTGATTTCATATTAATACAAGTGGAGTAGTTCAGAAGAACTTTGTGCGAAATGAATTTATTTTCATTGTATTTATTATATTTATGACTTATTTAAACTAGTTTGCATCATGATTTATAAATGGGTTAAGGTGTAAATCCAATGCAAAAGTGTTGAAAAAAATCTTGTATTCGCCCCTGAAGTATTTTTGTGGCTCAATGTAGCTCTAGAAATACCCAGACTTAGTAATAATAATGTAGCCCTAAAAGTACTTAAATGTGACTCAATATAGACTGTTCAATAGACTATGGGGCATTTGTTGTTGCAATACTTTCGAGGCTACATTGAGCCACAAACTACTTTCAAGGTGAATACAATATTTTTACATTTCGGGAATGACTCACTTTGTAACCCTTCATAAATTGATAAATTGATCTAAAATTTAATGATTTATCTGAAAGTAAACATTACACATACATTACACAACATATGTTATAATCAATTATGATTATGTAATCTGAGCAAAAAAGATGATTATGTAGCATTTTCTGTGAATAACTAGTCAAATTTTTTTTTTATTATTATTTTATTCTCTTTAAATTTGGCAATTGATTATTACATAAAAATTATATGTAGCAATTCCTTGTGTGTGTGTGTGTGATGAAGCATAAGGATTACTATAACATTTCAATGTTAGGTAAGACTAGGAATGATTATCCAATGTGTTTAACATAACTAGTACTACCCTAATTTAATTCCGCAATGCACACTCACGTGGATTTAGATAATATTCTAGAAGAAGTGCATATGCGGACACGCCGATACCCACAATATTTGACCAACACTTATGCTTCCCATGCATCCGTGAGTGTTTAGAATTACACATTTATAGTTGTTTTTTTATTGCTAATTTTATATATTAATATCCATAATATTATGTAGTACTATAAGATACTGGCCCAGTTGATTCTCTGACTGAGGTTAGAAAACTTGAATAATTTGTTGTCGGTTGTTCAATTATAAAATTGCTCTGAATGAAAACCAGTTTAGTAACTAAAGATTTAGTGCTTGTAAAAATTTTCTTTTCAAATTTATTATTCAAGAGGAAGTACATTGTCGTTTAGCCTCCCTTCAAATCCCTTTGCCTTTAGTCCTTTTGCAAAACTGGTGGAATATGGGGTAATACTTAGCTAAAGTTTATTTAAAATAGGGTTAAACAACCATATTATTAATCGATTTCTTAAGGGAAAATGACAAATAAAGACTTCTGAATATGCAAAAGAACAAATAAGAAACTCAAACTTCCAAAAGGACAAGTAAGAAACTCACATTTTCAAATAGAACAATTAAAACCTGGAACGTACCTATTAGCAACAGGAACATACCAACTAACAATTTGTCTGGTTCCTTAATTGTCCTTTTAAAATTGTGAATTCCTTATTTGTTCTTTTGAAAGTTTGAGTTCCTTACTTATTCGTTTGGAAATTTAGAGGTATTTATTTTTCATTTTCCCTTATCTAAATTGCAGATACACGATTGACAATAAAAAACTTAGAATAATCCATACTTTTTTTAGGTAAGGAAATTTTAGGAAAGGGGTTGGGCTCACCCACAATCCGAGGGCAGGGAAACTAACGTATGATCGTCTGACCCAACCCAGCTTCGTAGCTTGAACTGAGATATTGTTTTACGATAGGCAACCTGCGCTGCGAATATGTCTCCCCAAGCGCCGCGATGGAGGCACAACTAAGTGTCACTCCCCAAGATCGAACTCGCGACTAGGTGGACAACCCGACGCTCATTGTTCAATCCCTTCACCACTAAATTCACGAGACGATGGATATAATCCATACTTTTTAATTGTGAACGGATTGAACAACAATGTTTTTTCAGCAGACTGCCGTTAAAAGTGTGACAGATGTTTGATTATTTTTAGTGACATTGGCCAATCTGCTCCAGGCTAAAAGGTCAATTGGTGATATTGACCAATTTTATTGCCTATTGTACAATCTCTAGTTACCTAAACACTCCATAGCATTGAGATTTGCATGGAAAAGATAACACAGTGCCTTTTTCCATCTCATAACTTCAACTATGCTTCATCAGTAGTTAACAGTGATGTTACATTTTACAACAAAAAAGTGGCATCAAGCCATAAACTTAAGCTGCATTTGCAGAATATACAAAACCCAGAAATTTCTCAAAGTGAAAGATGTGTTTACGAACACGATACACGTGGATGCAGTAGAGGAAAGCAGCTACTGTGACTGCCAGAAAGGACAATAGAATCAATTTCCAGAAGTCCTAAACAACAAAAACATTGTAAGCATAGGTGTGAAATAGCAGATTCCAAAATAAGAAAATCAAGTGAAAGATGAAAGCTGGTTCAAAAAAAGTACATAAATGAACTGGTCATGGACTTGCATGTATTCCAATGATCATTTCAGTTTGAAGAACTTTACCTGTGGATTGGATATTATAATTCCCATAACATATGCCAATAAATCCATTGAAGACTGAAGTGAGCTCTGAACACCTCCAACAACCAATCGATCGGACTCAGGAACAAGATCCTAATTGAAAAAAAATACACAACTTAGATAAAAGAAATTATATGTCCAAAGTAACCATTAAACTAAATTCTGACATTAGGTTTGGAAAATCAGAAAAAGTCCCTGTTGAGAAATTTTACTGGTCAGAAGGACAAGATATGTTTTTAATTTTTTATACACAAAAGTCATCAATACTCAGAAGGATCTAATACACAAAAATATCAATACTCCTTTTGATCAATAAAATTTTTAAACAAGGATTTAATAAATTTTGCCATTTTCATGCCTGCATTTGTTGAAGTACAGATAGGTCAAACATCCACAGGCCAAGCCTAGATATGGCTACTCCTCCCATTAGCACATATGCTGCTAGAACGCCATTTTGAATCAAAATTGAAGCAACACATGGTAACAGGCAAGTCCACTGCATCAAAACAAGACAAAAACCAGCAACAAATGATAAGATGCAATTCCCATATTTATTTGCAAGTGATTTTTTCTTTTTTCGCATTTACAGATGACAGACTCTTAAAAACAGTTTCTCCTTGTCTTGTAGATAAAGGACTAGAACAACAGCATCATACAAGGTTCCAAGACATGTCATTAACACAACGTTGAAAGGAAATTTTGAGTTTGTACCTGAGACCAGATAGACCAAATTCCAGTTCTAATTGTGGATATGCGAAATTGTAAAACTGGATACACAACTGTCGCAGCTATTCCGATCACAGCGCTCACTCCTCGGGCTATTCCAATCATATATGCTGGTATGCCTTCCCATTCCAATGTAGCAGTCATCAAAGTTCCAAAGCTGAAATAATCAGATGGAGATTCATCAGTGATGTTTCTACACTAACTCATAGGAAAGAAGAAATACAAGAATTTCAATGTCTAATAGTATAACTGACTGACACAAAGCCAAGATGATATACTTTGCGAAGTGGAAAACTCAATGTGCCTTGTGTAGTGTAATTGTCACTACTACTTGAGATATATCTCACATAAAATTGCATTGTATGAGCTTATGAAGAGTTAAAAATGCAAAACTCAAACACATATTAGTATTGTACAGTTTGTAAGCTGTGACCTGAGCACAGTGAAAAATAGTAAAGCCAGAGCTATTCCAGGGAGGACAACTTCTTGCTGCAAGTACACTTTCCACGCAGTAATATATGGATTTTCCAAAATCCAGTCGCTCATTTTCTTGCCCCATTTTCTTTCCTTCAAATCTGAGGTCTCACCAGAATGAGAGATCAACCCATCACCCTCCAAAGAATAAGGTTCACTTTTTTCTTCATTCCTTGATGAAAATCTAGCCATCCTCCTCCTGCTGCTTTGGCCCAAAGATGGAATCCCTTTATATACAGATATGAAAAGCCAATACTCCACCCAAACGGACATGGTATTCCAAAGTGCCAATGTTATAGCTGATGCTTTTAGTGATACAAAGCTTATGATGAACCCGGTTATCACAGGGGCAAGTAGTTTACACGTTAGATCAATGCGCCTCGTAATTGAATTCATCTCAGTCAGCAATTCAGGTGGTTGGCCTTCTGATATAACCACCAACCTGAAACATGCTTTCAAATATTGCACATTTACAAAAATACAATTACTTGATTTCATTCTATAGAAATTTTTTAATCAGGAGAAAGCTTCAATAGTATTACCATTCTCTCTCGATCAAGATGGTACCGGCAAGAGTTGAAAGCACGCCAATGGCCCCACAGACATCGGTTATCACAATGAGCAAAATGAAACATGGGAAATTAGTAAACCTTAAAGATGGGTAGACAAGCAAAGCAACTACAGTGATCCCAGTAATGATAAAAGAGATATTTTGCATCACCAACCACAGTCGCAAAACCTGCCAATGAAACACCAAACTACAGATTACTTCACTAGAAGATCATTCATTTCATTCACATAAATTGAGATCACTAAAGACAGTCATGTAAAACATACTTCATCACAAAACTTATATTTCATTTTGTGCATGAGAGGTTGAGACAATACTGACGCTTCTTGTCAATGCATCCAAGAAAATATAAAAGTTTCTTGAATGACAATGATAAAAACGACATTTCTTGTCAATTTTGGCATTTCTGGTCATTGGAGTCTATTACACTAGCAACAAAATGACAAAGTAAAGATTCTGAAGTACTTGATGACTTATTCTTCAAAAAGAACATACAAAAGAAATATCTTGAATGTGGACTTGAGTAGTTATGTTCTTATCAGAGAGCTCAGAAGCAAAAACCTACGAAATATACTTAAACAAGCACAGAAATGCAAATAGTAGTATTAATTTTTTTAGACAAATCATTGGGCATATTATACTATTCACTATTCTAGATGTAAATTGGAATGATTTTCAACCAGGAGAAGCTCTCCCAACGATTTTTTTTTTTTTTTACAATTATAATAATAAGACTCAAAATCAGCCACCTTTGGTTGAAAAATAAGTTAACATTTGTCATATTATCTTTGATGAAAAGTTCCCTAATTTCATTTTCTATCAGAGTAACATTTGTTCTCTGTAATAGATTATATGGAGATTTGAAATACACATAACAGAAATATCATAAAAGATTGTCTTTTGACTCTGTTCACTGATAAACATCCAAAAATAAAAACTTCAATGAAATGTCTCACACGCCGTTATATAGGATTTAAGTCAGAACGTATTCACTTATTGGTAAGCTCACCTGCACATATGTCAATTTGTCCACTAATTTCCCAACAAGGGGGCCAAAAACTGCAGTGGAAGCAGATTCAATGGCACCATATAGCGCTGCGAAAAGTAATGAGTTTGGCCATATACTTATCATATATAAACCAACAGAGAACTCCCACATTCTGCACCCAGAAAACCCTCTATCAAAACCCACAAGAAATTAAAAGAAAAATAGAAACTGCTTCTTTGATAATCTACAGTTCATGTATATCACAATCCAGAACTTTTTATTTTAATTTGAGCTATCTTGTTCCAATAAAAAACTCCTGATTTATCCATCATCTATTGGAAATAGTTCCTTTTAGAATGATGTAATTAAAACACCTTAAAACTAGTAATCTCACTTGCTATGGGTTTGAGGTCATAGGTTCGAATCAGTCTCTCTGCATAAAGCAGAGATAAGACTGCCTAGAATATTCCTTCCCAGCACCCTCACCAAGTGAGGACTAAAACTGGGTTGACCCTGTAATTAAAGCACCTTAAAAAAAACAGGCCTAACACATCAAATTCTGATAGAAAAAAGATCTTCAGGTTGGTGCTTAAGTTGAAGATAATAATCCATTAGCAGAAGACCAAAGTGGACAGGATGCTTTTCCCTATAGAAATCACTTGAGAAGAAGACAAAATCAACTTTTTAACAAGGTTTCAATCTTCTAATAGAAGAGACAAATCTTGAGAAAAATACCTTTTTCCCTCAACTTTTGTGCAAATAAGCCAAGACCCAGGACCCATAAAAAAGGTTGAAAATAAACTAATGCACAGCCTAGAAGAAATCAACAAAAAGGCATAGAGATTTGAGAAGAATAATAATAACCTTGGACCCCATCTGGCTAAAAAGTGGGCAACATACAAATTATTGATAATATTAGAAGAAGGGTATCCTTGTTCTTGGGATATCAATGGCTCTACTACGTTTTCTCCTTCCATTTCAAACTCTTCAGATTCCAATCTCCCCTTTACTCTCACTGTGTTCAGAAAAACAACCACTTTTTAAAGTCTAACATGACATAAATACATGGCAATAATCATGCAGTTTAAAATAACATTAATAACAACAAAGAACATGACGATGATGAAAATAACACATGGGTTACTAAAAGTTGGAATCTTTGTGTTCAATAAGGATGGGAAATAATAAAGAAATGAACAAGTCATATGTTGTTGGATCAAGTGGGATGTTAAAATATGAGTCAAATACAACCATGCAAATGGTAGATAGGATTATTTAATTGATTAATTCAATTGTGTCTGTGAAAGCGAAAGCAGAGAGAGAGAGAGAGAGAGAGAGAGAGAGAGAGAGAGAGAGAAGCTCAAAAAAAAAAAACAAAGACAACATTATCTTATGTGATTGTTTTATATATGTAATTTGATAGAGAAGAACGTACCCTCCTTGAGCATGAAAGATTTTGGTTCAGGTGGATACATAGTTGATTCTATTGCTTCTTCTTCGTCATGCATGTCTCTTTCCATTTTCCAAAAAAAAAATGACTTTGGAAGAAGAACATGTACAGTGTACTATGAATATTGGGAGATTACGGACAAAACAAAATGGGAGCAAATCGTCTCAGCGGCAGTATTCTTCTCATCCCTTATAAGCTTTAGATCTTGACCGTTTGATCAACCTGAAATATCACAAAGCCACATCTGCAAGGAGACCATTTTCTTAAAATATTACTCCCTCCGTTCCTAAATATAAGATCACTTTGATTAATTTGGGGAGATTAAGGAAGACAATAAAATTACATGATCTTCCCAAAATCCCCTCAATTACTTAACTTTAAAAGGAGGAGGTGTTTTCAATGAAAAAAGAGAGTATAAGGGTAGTTTGGGCAAAACTTGAGATAAAATAGGAAGTGATCTTATATTTAGGAACTTATTCACTTCCCCAAAGTGATCTTATATTTAGGAAGGGAGTACTATATTTTTAGAAATTGTTTTACAAATGCATTCCATCCGGAGACATTTTTATTTTTTATGAAATTTCAATTAATATTAATATTAGTAAAAATAGAGGATAAGCTAATAGTGAAACGGAGTAGTATAATATAAGGGGAATTGGAGACATTAAGATAGAGCATGAGGCTCAGCCATGAGCAACAAACGATAAACAAGTTAGCACAACAAACAAAAGCCACATACTAAGAGGACAACTGACGCCAACAAACGTGGGTTTATGGTGATCATACTAAGACCCTAAGCTTCTAATCCATTATGTTTAAAGGATAACAATAGAGGTTGATTTTCCAAAAGCATGCTCTCCTAAATTCACCCTCTTTATAATGCTTCAACATAAGTAGTTCCATACTCACCTCTTAGGAGGTGAAGAAACTTATTGAGATTGTAAACAAATTAAACTTCAAAGGAATTGGGATTATAATCGAAATAGGTGAGCATGCACTTACTACCACAAATTTTATCCACAACAAAAGGCAAAAGCACAGCCAACAAGACATCCACAAAAAAGAATTCACCAACCAGACCATAAATCCAACCAAGACTCTAAGCTTTACCATGTATTTCCCCAGTAGAGACATAATTTTAACTTTCGACGGGATGATCCTAGGAAGTCCCGCACGTGTTATAGGGAGACAGCCGTGGACATGGCAATTGGCTTTTGATCATCATGGGGCATTGTTTGGAAATCTAATGTTTAGGTTAAATTAATCTTTAGGTTGAAATCTAATGTTTTTTGTTGCCATTGTTTGGAAACTATGAAGCATCTATTCTTTCAGTGAAATGTTTAAAAATGACATCCATTTTAGATATAGGAGGGTTTGATTGCGTTTTGAGGCGAAAGAGAATCCTCTAATTTTTTTTTTCACAAAGAAGTTCCTCGTTTGTTTATTTAACTCAAGTCAACTTTGTAATTGGATATACACACTCACGGCTACACACTAGTCATTTCAAAATGAAAATATATTAAAATCCAATACACAATTATTTGTAAAATAATACTTTGGGTGGCCTCTAGTAGTGTTGACTGACAGCTTTACGTCAATAATTATTCTACTCCTTCCTGTCCTAAATATAAGTCACAGTTGACTTTTTTTTAAGATGTTAAGGTTACAAAATATGTTATTAAATTATGACATATTTGATAAATTTTTAGATTAGTCATTAGTTTATAGGTTAAACAAATTAGTTTAAGGGAAAAAATTAGTTAAATCAATTTATAATTGACTTATTTTTTTTGGTTAATTACCGCCCGGTTTAATCCGGACTCGAGGGGTAGGAGTGTTGTCTACATAGGCAAGGTTGTCCCCTCTCCCAATAAGAGCGCTTCCCGGGAATCGAACACGCATTCTCATCCTTACAGGGGTTGTAGCCCACTTCCCAACTCAACCAACTACCCATTGGTTATAATTGACTTATTTTGATTTTTAGGATTTTCCAAAATAGTCAACTGTAACTTATATTTAGGACCGGAGGGAGTATTATATATCATCAACAAGCAATGTTTATTTTGGTTAATCACTGCCCGGTTTAATCCGGACTTGAGGGGTAGGACTATTGCCTACATAGGAAAGGTTGTCCCCTCTCCCAATGAGAGGACTTCCCAGGATTCAAATACGTGTTCTTATCTTTACGGGGATTGTAGCCCAATTATTAGATCAACCAACTACCCATTGGTATCAATAAACAACAATGTTTTGGGCCTATTTTATTGACTCTTAATGACATATCCTTCATGCCTCCCATTGCCAATCCTATCCCAAACAAATAATATGGTTACCAAATTACACAACTATAGGTGTTGACAAATTGATATGTAAAGATAACAAAATGAAAACTGAAACAAATATTTTGATTGATGATGAAGAATATATAGTACAAAAACAACAAATATATATATATATATATATATATATATATATATATATATATATATATATGTATATATATATATAATCTTCTTGGACTAGATCAAAACATCCCTCACAAGAGGTGATGACCACTCCTCCTTGAAGTGATGAATTTTACAAAAACAAATCCCTAACACTAGGGCAATGATGAGAGAGACCAAGTTAATTCTCCCTCTTGATGTAGACTCTCATAAATCTCACACAGTAAAATATTTAGGCTATGGCCCTTTATATAGGCAATATGGTCACTAACCACCAATTACAAAATTTAACAAATTTAAATGATCCTAATATTTCTAATAGTGGGAATGAATTTTATTTGAAGATGTTTGCTGTTTTTTTTTAACAACGATTTCTCTTGCTGGCTTGCCATGCAAATTCATCCATTTTCATTGGAGAATTTTAATAATTTGAAAATATATTTGGTAGATTTGAACTATAAAAAATATTGTGGTAGCATATGATGTTGCATTTTGAAATGAATTTATATTAGCAGGCAGTGCAAGTTTGATTGGAACATAGAACTTTAAAACAAGTTTATTGATTAGATGTTTAAAGTTGAACTCAGCTTATTTTGTAGCAGGCAACAATTATGATGAATGAAAAATTTGATCAAGTTTTCATAGTTTATCCCAATTTCAATTTTGTTACAATAGATTATCTCAATTTTAAATCAGATTTCTATAGTTTGCCTGAGTCTTTACTGTTTGATACGTTAATTTAAAATTAGAACAACAACAACAACAAAATCTTATTCATTAGGTGGGGTAATTAGAAGTGTTAGTTTATGTAATTTCATTTATAAAAAAAATGAAAGCGATTGAGTGGTGATAATTGAAGAGCTTCCTTTGTACTAATGACAACCTTTCACGAAAAATTTTGGTCATAGTTGAGGATGAGAGAGAATTGAATTGAGTGATGAACACGCACACGTTGAAAGTACGAGAACTAGGAGAGTGGGGACCACACACATAGTCTTTCCTTGTGCACCAAGCAATTTTCCCTGTATAAATAAGCTTCTCCTTACTTTCTCCTCCACCGTCTCTCTCTCTCTCTCTGACGTCATCTATCCATTTCATTTAATCCAAAGCCAACTTCTTCATTTTCTCATCCTCTACTTTCCTCACACACAACAAACAATCAGGTACACTATTATTTATTCTCTTCCTTTTCTCATATATCATGAATGAATGAATGATGCTTATAATTCATTCATTTGTATTTGCCTTCAATTCAATTTCGTTGCTTTAGGGAAAGTTCATGTTTTCAGTATCTCTTTTCTGGATTTTATTCCAATTTGGTGTGCCCCCCCATATTGTGTTCAACATGTTTTAATTTGTTAGAATTGGTTTAGCACTGGATTTGTCTGTGGCACTATTATTGCAATGTTATGAAAGAGATTATGTTTTCTCAAATTAATGTTCATTTTTTCCCTAATTTTTATGCTAGTCTATTTATGTCTGTTAGATATGCTATCTCTGAATCCATTAATTCCTTTTTAAACTGTAATTCCTTATTAAGTTTTTGAAATTAATGTTGGTTTTTTGCCTAATTTTTTATGCTAGTCTATTTATTATGTCTGTTAGATATGCTATCTCTTAATTCATTAATTCCTTTTCAATCTGTAATTCCTTATTAAATTTTGTTTTGCAGTTCGAATTTCTGTCATTTGGAGTCTGTTCTGGGATTTAAGTCCTAGTTCATAGTGTCGTCGGAGACAAGCTTTGCGTGCGAAACGTCACATACAATGAGCTTGCGAATCCGACAAGAAAGAAGGGATCGGTCCAGTGTTTCTGCCCAAGGTTCTCGTCAAGAATGGGTCCCTAGAGCACCTGCCAGTGCCGCCACCACAGCGACCACCACCATTAATCCGACCCCGTCAAATTATCCATTGGATCAACATAGTAATGCTAGCTGCTCAAATAATGATGTTGTTCCAACAATGAATCAGCATAGAGGCAGCTATGTGTCGAGGGGTCACGTAAGTCGGCCTATGAATTATAGAAGGGAAAGGGAGAAGGGAAGGAGTGAGAATCATGCGGGGCAAGGAGCTAGGGACTCTGATTTGCCTCAATTGTTGCAAGAGATTCAGGATAAACTTACGAGAGGTACTGTGGAATGCATGATTTGCTATGACATGGTCCGTAGAAATGCACCCATCTGGTCTTGCTCAAGCTGCTACTCAATCTTTCATCTGAATTGCATCAAAAAGTGGGCTCGAGCACCTTCTTCTGTTGATGTTTCTGCAGAAAAGAACCAAGGATTTAATTGGCGGTGTCCTGGTTGTCAATCTGTACAGCTGACGTCTTCAAAGGAGATTAGATATGAATGCTTTTGTGGAAAGAGGCCAGACCCACCATCTGACCTGTATCTCACACCACATTCTTGTGGAGAACCATGCGGGAAGCCTCTTGAGAAGGAGGTGTTGGTAAATGGAGGGAGACTTAGCAAGGAAGATCTTTGTCCTCATGTGTGTGTTTTGCAATGCCACCCAGGTCCATGCCCTCCATGTAAAGCATTTGCACCACCACGTTTGTGTCCTTGTGGGAAGAAAACCATTACCACAAGGTGCTCTGATCGTTCCTCTGTTCTTACCTGTGGCCAACATTGTGATAAACTACTTGAGTGTGGGCGTCATAGGTGTGGAAATATTTGTCATGTTGGTCCATGTGATCCTTGTCAGATTCTGATCAATGCCTCTTGTTTTTGCAACAAGAAGGCAAAGGTTATTCTTTGTGGGGATATGGCTGTGAAGGGTGAAATTAAATCCGATGGTAGTGTATTTTCTTGTAGTTCCAATTGTGGGAAGAAGCTTAGTTGTGGCAATCATGTCTGCAATGAAATTTGTCATCCAGGAAACTGTGGGGAGTGTGAATTCTTACCAAACCATGTTAAAACATGCTATTGTGGGAAAACAAAATTGGAGGAGGAACGACAGAGTTGTCTTGATCCCATACCAACATGTTCACAAATATGTGACAAGCTTCTTCCTTGTGGATTGCATCATTGTAGAGAGACATGTCATTCTGGGGATTGTTCACCATGTTCTGTTCTAGTCTCCCAAAAGTGTCGGTGTGGTTCAACTTCTCGAACTGTGGAGTGCTATAGGGCTATGAAAGAGAATGAATCATATACTTGTGAACGATCTTGTGGGCGGAAAAAAAACTGTGGAAGACATCGATGCAGCGAACGGTGTTGTCTACTTAGTAATCCAAATAATCGCCTAAATGGGGAGTGGGATCCTCATTTCTGTACCATGCCATGTGGAAAGAAGCTACGGTGCGGGCAACATGCTTGTGAATCGCTATGTCACAGTGGTCATTGTCCACCTTGTCTTGAAACTATCTTCACTGATTTGACATGTGCCTGTGGTAGGACTTCAATCCCTCCTCCATTACCTTGTGGCACACCCCCTCCCTCATGTCAACTTCCATGTTCAGTTCCTCAACCTTGTGGCCATTCAGCCTCTCACATCTGCCACTTTGGAGATTGCCCACCTTGTTCAGTGCCTATGGCAAAGGAATGTATTGGTGGGCATCTGGTTCTTAGAAATATACCTTGTGGATCAAAGGATATTAGATGTAATAAACTCTGTGGGAAGACCAGACGGTGTGGTTTACATGCTTGTGGTAGAATATGTCACCCTTCACCATGTGACGTTCCATCTGATGGTGACCAAGGTCTCCAATCTTCTTGTGGTCAAACATGTGGTGCCCCTAGAAGAGACTGCAGACATACATGTGCAGCTGCATGTCACCCCTTAACACCGTGCCCTGATATAAGATGTGAGTTCTCTGTTACAATTACTTGTTCTTGCAGTCGTATAACAGCAAATGTTCCTTGTGGTGCTGGTGGCAGTAGTGGTAATTATAATGTAGATTCCATAATTCAAAAGTTGCCCTTTCCACTTCAACCAGTAGAAAATGATAAACTAATTCCCCCTGGACAAAGAAAGTTGGCATGTGATGATGAATGTGCTAAGTTGGAGCGTAACAAGGTTCTTGCCGATGCTTTTGATGTCACTACTCCAAACTTGGGTTCTCTTCATTTTGGTGAGAGCACTACTACCACTAAATTGCTTGCAGACATGTTCAGGCGCGATCCTAAGTGGGTTTTGTCTGTGGAGGAGAGATGCAAATTTGTAGTTCTTGGCAAGAGCAAAGGAGTTTCACATGGTTTAAAAGTCCATGTTTTCTGTCCTATGACGAAGGATAAGAGAGATGCGCTGAGGTTTATTGCTGAGAGATGGAAGTTGGCAGTGAATGATGCTGGTTGGGAGCCAAAGCGTTTTGTTGTAATTCATGTTACTCAGAAGTCAAAGACTCCTCCCCGGGTGCTTGGGCTTAAGGGTACTACAACAACAAATGCATCCATACCTCCACAATTTGATCCCTTAGTAGATATGGATCCCCGTCTTGTTGTCTCCTTTCCAGACTTGCCAAGAGAAGCCGATGTGAGTGCTTTAGTGCTGAGGTTTGGTGGTGAGTGTGAACTTGTTTGGTTGAATGATAAAAATGCATTAGCTGTTTTCCATGATCCTAGCCGAGCTGCAACTGCGATGAGGAGGTTGGATCATGGAACAACTTATCATGGAGCTGTGGTGTTCGCCCCGAATTCCGGGGCATCAGCAACGTCGGTAGCTACTAATGCATGGGGAGTTGGTACAATGAAAGAAGGGGGAGCACTGGCAGCATTGAAGGGGAATACATGGAAGAACGTTGTGGTTCAAGAGTCTGGTTGGAGAGAAGATTCTTGGGGTGATGAAGAGTGGACTACTGTTTCTTCTGACCTTCAGCCTTCCGCCTGGACGAGAGAAACGCCTAAAGTATCAATCGCTCCTTCATTGAACCGGTGGAGTGTGTTAGACAAGGAATCAGCCATTGCAACTGCTAGAATCGATGTTTCCCGGAAGCACTCAGCAAGTTCATCTTCTTTCCAAAAGTTGGAATCTGAATCCAGTGGCTCTGTTCCAGTGCAGCAGCAAGGAAATGCTAATTTTATAGAAGTCTCTGAAGTAGTAGATGATTGGGAGAAAGCTTATGAATGATAGAGGGATTACATAGAGCATACACTTATTTTTCTTTTTCTTGAAATGTCATTTTGTTGAAAAGTGGTGAATGATATATATACCCAAAGAATTGGTGAATGATAGAGTAAAATGGTGCCGTATAATCCATGTAGTCTACCCCATGTAGTGGGATAAGGCTCTGTTGTTATTGTTGGATGTATAGTTGATTCTGTTTCTTCCTCCTCCTCATGCATGTCCATTTTCATTTTCCAAAAAAAGAAGGATAGTGGAAGAAGAATATGTAGTGTACTATGAATGTGTGTTGTGGAGAACATCAGTAATCCAAAATCTCAGCTGCAATATCCTTATATCCCTCAAAAGTCTTAGATCTTGTACGTTTGATCAATCTGAAATCTCACAATGCCATGTCAACAAGGAGACCATTTTCCTAAAATATTAGTCATTATAAGTTAATAATAACTTAGACCATTTTACCACTAGAATGACTAATATTTAGAGAAGCATTATAATTTTAGAAATGTCCTTCAAAAGCATTCCATCCGGAGACATTTTTTATTTTATGAAATGATGAGATTTCAATTAATTTTAGGACACTAAAACTAGAGCATAAGCTAATAGGAAATCCGACCACAGTGGCGCACCAATCGGAGTCATTGAAATATAATGTTTTTTGTTGCCATTGTTTGGAAACTATGAATCATATATTCTTTTAGTGAAATTGTTAAAAATGACTTCCAATTTAGACATAGGGGGGTTTGATTCATTTTGATACCGATGAGTCCACTGATTTTTTTTCTTACAAAGAAGCTCCTCGCTTATTTATTTAATTCAAGTCAACTTTGTAATTGGATATATTAGATACGCTATTCATTTCAAAATAAAAATAGTATTAAAATCCAATACACAATCATTAGTAAAATCATACTTTTGGGTGGCCTCTAGTATTGTCTGGCAGCTTTACGTCAAATAATTATTGTATTATCATCAACAATCAACAAGCAATGCTTTGGGCCAATCTTATTGACTCTTTTATGACATCTCTCCTACATGCCTCCCATTGCCAATCCGATCCCAAACCAATATGGTTACCAAATTACACAATCATCAGCACAAACGAAGCTCTTCAATTATCACCACTCAATCGCATTCATTTTTTTATAAATGAAATTTCATGAAATTTCTAATTTTGAATTACCGTATCAAACAGTGCATACCCAGGTAAAAGACTACAGAAATCTGATTTACAATTGAGATAATCTAGTGAAACAAAATTAAAATTGGGATAAACTATAAAAACTTGATCAAATTTTTCATTCTTCATGATTGTTGCCTGCCATAAAAATAAGCAGTTGAATTAAATATCCAATCAATCAACTCGTTTTAAAGTTCTATTTGTCCCAATTAAACTTGCACTACCAGATAAATTCATTTCAAAATGCAACATCATATGCTACCAAAACATTTTTATTGTTCAAATCTACCTAATATATTTTCAAATTGTAAACATTCCTCGATGAAAATGGATGAATCTACATGGCAGGCCAATAAGAGAAATCGTTGTTAGGAATATCCATCAATCATATTCTAGTTGAAAAAAAAATAATTAGCAAACATCTTGAAATAAAATTCCTTCCTACACCCCCCCTTTTTTTCCCATTATTTTAAAAGATATTTAGATGGGCATCATGCACAAGTCAGAAACAAGACAACTATAAGTCAAACACCAAGTTCCAGGAATATCATCCATGCAGCATAGTCACACCAAGCACACCTGCAAAACAAAACAAAACATAATGTGATCTGTTAGGAAAGCAAAGTACATGGAAATTCCAAACAACCAGAAAGCAAAATTAACAGAGGATTTCAAGCACATGTCAATTTTCCATCTAAACTAAAGCATAATGGAGTACATGGTCCAACTTCCTTCAACCATTTAGTCAAATGTTGATCTATAACAATGAGTTTAAAATTAAATGCTGTTTCCAGGCCTATTTATAAGAAATAAGTTAAGTTAAATTAGGAACCTAGGAAAAATTTTGCAGGAAGTCAGTGCATCTACTGAAATCAAATAATGTCACAATTCAATGAAAATATCAGGTCTGCTAAGAATTGAAGCAATACAACGAAGGTATTTAGCAACCACAAGACCATTGTCAGCACAAAATTATTCACAGAATAACTTCAGAAAATAATCTCTCTTTATCCTCATGGTCTTACATACTTCCCTGACCCCAGCCATCTGTGATACAACCCAAAACCATACGACTTCCTCAATGACCAAGAAATTTCAACTTAAATGAAAGCAACTCAAGTTCCAAGTTAATAATGCCAAGTCACAATGCAAACAAGGTGTAATAGAGGAAGAAACGAGAAGCAAAAGCAAAAGGACAAATGGTGAATAAACTGATCAACTATGGCTAATGCCACCATACTTTGATGTTATCAGTCAAATAGATCTTACTAGCTCCTTTGTTTATCTCCTCATTTACTATTTTACTTTTACGTCATCCTCACTGATTCTACTGCATTTTAACAAGCTAAAGAAACTACTACCTCTTTCTAATAATCATCATTAATACAAAAAATGCTGAAAATACAAAAATACCAAACAAAGGGATTGAAAAAAGAGCCGTGAATCATAACAATATGATCTACAGCTCATATTTCCAATTTGTCACTAGCTCATATTTCAAGGCAGTTACTAGGAAGAGAGAACAAAACAGAACATGGACTTTGTGTTGACCTTTCAAATCAAATGTTACTAACTGCGGCACAGAAACACTATTAAAATTCTCTAGTTCCTGAAACCCATATCACAGCTAAACTGAGCATGAAATCTTAGGGAATTAACTCGACTATGCAGAGAACTGATATGCCTAGTTACTTTTAAGAAATCTCTAGTTTCAAGACAAATATAAAACCCATCAATATCATATGACAACTTAAGAATTCTACAGAATACATTCACAACATCTTGATAAGCATATGTTTTCCCTTAAATTGAGTGATAAAACGGAAGTCCTATGGATAACATAATCTTGTATCATTATAGTTTGATTGAAATAAACTAGATCTTCAATTATATATTGCAACAGGCATTCCACTGAGTAAACAAGTCTAAAACACCTTTATATAATCAGCTATCTGTTACAGGATTGATATCTTGTAATGAAGAAATCAGAATAGAAGGGAAAAAGAATAGAAATTCAGAGGGTTTCAAGAAGAAAAAACATAGAAAAGAGAAGAACGGGATTTAGAGGAGACACCATCAACTGTCACAAACAAAATACTCAACTCATATTCATAATACAAGATGACAAAACATGGAACCCTATGTCAGGTTATACAGCCCTGACCCTAATAACATACTAATAAATAAAAAAACATAATAATCCCAAAACCATAATTACCTAATCAATCTAATTAATTGAATCAATCAATCAATTAATAATTGATTGAATCTATCAACTAAATTACCTATTTTATTCTAAATATTAATGACATAACAATATACTTCTCAGCAATATTGAAATCAAGGAACCTCTGGCCCTTCTAACATTTACATTTTTTCCCAAAAGAAAGTGTTCAAGAAAGAGTATGGATCATACAATGAGTTGAGCATATTGGCAGTTAAGTGTGACAACTCAAATTGTTGTCAAAATAATTAAATTCAAAGGGAAAATGACCATAAAGAACTACTATCATGCGAGGGTGGGATAGGAGTGTAGGACAGCCATGAGAGAGTGGGATAAACTCACCTATCATGTGAAGCGTGAAGGCAAATTAAGTATGCTTAAGATTCTTCCTTCAATTCATCAGAATCAGAATCACTTGCATTGTAACCTAACACAGATTCATCAAGCAATGGCAAAGCTGACTTTAGAAAACAAATAACCACGGTATAAGAAGGAAGGGTTTACCTGGGCGCTTGTCACCAACTTTCCAAACTGAAGACCTACACCTTGATGCTTTGGTAAGCCAAACTCTTCCCTTCATACCCAAACAATAGTATCAGCCTTTGGAAACAAATGGCAGCCACAAACAAGAATATCTACAACTTCCACGTTATTCATTTATATTCCAAAATTACCTCATTGCTCTATATATGCATCCACATCATTAAATGATCAGTAAAATCTATCCCTTACACTAAATAGATACTCTAATGCATTATCATAATTACTTTTGAATATATTAACAGAATCAAATTGGTCCTCCAATCAATGAGTATCAATGTAACAATAAATATCCAGCATCAACATAGTAGATAATAAAAATTTTGTATCGGTTACTTTCGCCCATGGATGGGCTGTACATGTTGGCGTGTTATTTCGTAAAAGGATATTTTGAAACCTAGACACAGGCATATACATCTATTAGAACATGAGAAAGAAAAGTCCGTTTCTTTATTGTCAAAAACATCCTCCCACTCATAGCATGCCCAACACTGCAAGAAAGATCAAAATGAACAGATAACCTCTCTATTTAATAAAAATGAATGAGCTCCAATTCTTTATCTATGTCAAAATTGCAAACATGTCAATCAAATTTCTTAATTAAATTTTTGAGCATACACCCATAACATCCGCTTATAAGAAGCCTAAAACACCAAAATATGAAACCCAACATGAGCCAATTCAATAAAATATGCATGCAAAATGTTTAAATACTTGTAGCACAATATGTTACCAACAGATATATCACTGTTTGAATACAAATGGTTCAACACAGTTGTGGAAGGGAATATACTACGCAGTCTAACCCTTGCTTTTTGCAAAGTGGTTGATTCTAACCCTCGACCTCATACCCACGGCAAGCGAGCTTACCGTCGAGCCAAGCCGGTCCTTCACCGTTTAAATACAATTTGAGGGTAAAGTTGTATCAAAGATAAGGGACAACTTATTTAATTCAATCAATAACAGTGTCATTCATTCAGAAGACTAAAACATAACACCAAAACACAAGAATCAGACCCAAAAACAAAAAATCCCTTTAACACCAAGACATAAAACACACCTTCTGAGGATCTCTAGGAATACCATAACCACTAGAATACATCTGGCCAACCAACACTTGCATGTTGATGTCACCTGCTTTGGCTTCCTTAAGGGTATCCCTAAACCAACGCTTCACGCAATCTCCCACCACATCTGCAAGTGGCACTCTCCCATTCCCCTCTTTCTCTCCACTACTCTCCATCCTCACAAAGATTCACTTTTTCGATGTGGGGTTCTTCTATTTCAGCCTTCTCAAACCTAAAACATCAAAAACATTAATTTCCCAGAAAATTTCAATCAAAAAAATCGTACCTTTTTCAAATATAAAAACAAGGGAATTAAATTAAATTAAATTTGGGTCCTTTAATTTCTCACCTTTGTTTTCGGTTGAGATGCTATCTGAAGATCATGTTTTGAATTTTGTATTGATTTTTTTTTTTTTAAATAATATGGAGAATGAGGAAAAGGCGGTGGCTTGATGGTTGGATGTGAGAAATTGAGGAAAGTTTGTTATTTATGATTTGATGGTTTTGGGCCGACTGAGAATTAAGAAGGGTTTACAAGATAGAAGGGAAGGGTAGGCAACGAATGAATGAAGAATTGATGATGTTGGTTTCTTCCCTTGTTTGTAGAGCAACGTTGTTTGTGCAGCTGTCATCTAAACATCCCGCACCTCGTTTTTTCCTTAGTGTAGGAGTATTTCGTAGGGTAGGGTTAGAGATCAAGGGTTAACATGCATATTAGCAAATGTATTATTCACCCAAGAGCACTGTTGTAAGAACTGGATTGGAAGCCTAAGCCTGGGGGCCTTGAGTTCATTGGCGAGGAAGTTGTACAATGAGTGATGGGTTGTCACCACGTCATGAATTCGATTCCTGGGAATGACATCCTGTGGTTTGAATGCCTCCAGCGAGGTCCTAGGTAGGCAGGCGATCTACGGCTGGTGTGAAGCAGGTGTCCATGGGGTCAAGTCCCACATGGTTGACGACCCTATAGTTAGTGGGAGGTGGAGGCGTATGCACTCTCCTACCAGGTCCGTGGCCCCGTGGAGCATTGACATTTTTTGTCTTGGCCTGGGATTGGGTAGAGCCCATACCCTTTCCTAAACTTTTTTCTCATAAAAAAACCTAGATCAGAAGTGCTAGAAAAGGGCTTTGGATCATGGTTCAACACGGTCGAACCACTCAAACCGATGGTTGAACCGACGGTCGAACGGAGAACCGGTGAGCCAAAATATGAAGCATTCGACAGTTGGATTGGTCCAACCATCAAGTTCTTACAACACTGCCTAAGAGTGTTTGCCACAATTATGTTTTGAAGAGTTCATGTAGGTCAATAGAATTTTGAAATAGAGCATTCTAGTCACCGTCGTTAAAAAACACTTAACTACTTCCATTTTTTGCCAATGTCGCGTGTCACGTGTGAGTGGGCATGATGCCAAGTGGCACACCACATCATCACAAAATATTTATGTGCTCCATTTTAAAACTTTATTGATGAATCAAAAACCTTCAAAAACATAACTGTGTTAGTTGTTCCTAAGAGAATACTCATTGACTAAAATGCATCTTAACCCAAAGATCATTTTCGCCTATAAATTATAGGCCTAGTATCACCAGACACATGAAAAATGGGCTCTTATAGGCTAACAAACTTTGTCTTCCATTTGTTTTAGTTGCCCTGTATTATCGTACGTAGCTTTAGCTGTATGTATATAGCTGGGACTAAGACGTGATGTTTGTCTCCGATACGTTGAAAAAGAGAAGAACTTCAATATGTATGGGGTAGGGCTGCACAAAAGCCCGGCGGTCCGGTTGGCCTGCACGACCCGACTCGGTCATATACAAAAAATGGTCCATCACAATGTGGCCCTGAACCACCCCGATCAAGACATGACTGACTTGACCATCGGGTAGGACAGGACCAGGGCATATGCTCCATGATCAATCGGGCGGCCCGGCCCGATTATTTATTAATATTTTTATAATTTTTTTATTATTTGTCTAACATGTCAAGCCTAACTAAAATGCACAAAGTAAAAAAAAGGCACAAAGCACAAATTAAATTAAGCTATTCTGCTATGTGTGTGTGTGTGGCGGCAGTACAGTGGCACCAATATATGATTCACATTCATTTAAACTATGTTTTTCAAATGATTTAAGGTCTTTGATCTCATAAATGTTTGACTCAGTTCTTTGCAAAGGAATTGTTCTGCTATATATGTGTGTGTGGTTGCAGAGGAGCAATGTTGAATGCACATTTCAATGCTAGGAAGTTTTGAGATTACCTGAATGCTGGAGTTTTAGTTTCTGCAATGCTCTTTGTTTTTTGATCCATCTACATTTTCATACATAATTAAGTGATCATCTTGGTGCTGAATGCACATTTTAATTGCATAATTTTTCAGTTTAATTATATTTTAAAATGTTTTTTAGTCTTTTTTGTTCTGTCTGAAATTGGGGTTGGGTTTCTTTCATTTTGTGTTAGGCATGACCATCACAGTTCGTCGTCATGTTGCCCTGTGGTAATGTCCAGCCCGATCTCGGTGTCGGGCCACACAGGACATGACCAGGTCTAGAGTCAAAAATTCTTGCCCGACAATTATTTAGGAGATGACCAGGGCATATAGTTAACCCGGTCATGTCCGTCATTTGTTCACCCTAGTATGAGGCTTTTCTCCACCTCAAACAACTAACAATCGTTAGTCCCCGTATCTTCTCCCTACGGTTTCTCTTAAAAATGAAAGGTTGTGATAATAATTTGATAACATTTTTAAATCCTGAATCAAACTGCCTATCCTAATATATATGGTATTTCATTAATTGAAATCAACATAAGGCAAAACGATGTTAATAAGATGTATAAAAAAAAAACGATGTTAATAAGATAGTTACAGTGTGTAATTATTTTTTCATCACAACAAATAATTAATTAAATAATACTATAAAGTTACAGTTTGTAACATTGAAAAAAGGTTGTTATTTGGGAAAGAAGGACGGTTCATGCATGATATATTATTACATTAGGTTTGACTACATTTAAATAAGGTTGTAAAGAATTGGCCAAAAAAAAAATAAGGTTGTAAAGAGGATTCATACGTTGAGAATATTTTTTTTTATAATGAACTTATTATTATTTGTGTTTCTACATAACTCACTGAAATGTTTATTAAACTTATATGGTAAAATATTCCATTATGATTTAAACGTATTTCTAAATTTCGAAATTACATATATTACATTGATTTTTTATTGTTAGTTTTTATGGAAAAATACATATATATGGTATTTCATCAATTGAAATCAAACTTTTCTTAAAATATATAAGGCAAAATGGTGTCATAATAAGATAACTACATATAGTAATTATTTTTTCATCACAACAAGTAATTTATAGTTACAGTTTGTAACGTTGTAAAAAAGGTTGTTATGTTGGAATGAAGGACAGTTCATGCATGCTATATTACTACATTAGTTTTACTACATTTAAATAAGGTTGTTAAAAGAATTGATACGTTAAGAAAGATTTTTTTTATAATTAACTTATTAATATTTGTGTTTTTTTTTTTTGCTTAGACAATATTTGTGTTTCTAAAAAACTTATACTGAAATCTTTTATTAAACCTGTACGGAAATTATTAGTTGAATATATTTCTAAATTTTGAAATATCATATATTACGTTGATTCTTATTGTTAGTTTTTATGGAAAATACATATATATGGAATTTCATTAAATGAAATAACTTGTTTATAATAAGGCAAATTAAAATAGTGTTAATAAGATAACTACATATAGTTGTAATAAAAAAAGATAACTACTTATGGATGGGATACTGATGGATGGGAAGCTCCTAGGAAAGGATATGTGAAGGTTAACGTGGATGAAGCATGTAACCCGGATGGAGGAGCATCGGCGTGTGTGGGGGTTATGAGGGATTATAAAGGAAAGGTGAGGGGAGGCTTCTTATTCAATATGGGAAGAGGAGACTGCTACGTAGCGGAGCGGTGGGCTATTCTCATGGGATTAAAGTGGAGCTGGGAGTTTGGTGTTAGACATCTCATACTTGAATCCGATTGTCTTGAACTTGTCTAAGATATTGAGTGATATCGTGAGATGGATGAGGATAGAATAAATGAGATGGAAGAGATTCTGACTTTGTGTAGGCGTGCATGAGATGTCCAAATATTGTGGTGTAATCAAGAGAGGAACAATGTTGCTGACTTGCTCGCAAGATATGCGCTAACAGTGGGTGCTGGAGTTGTGCAGTTTAAGGAAGTGTCTGCTCATGTTGCTGCTAAAGTTAGACAAGAGATGCCACATATTATGCTCTGAGTTTAGTGCTTTATTGTAATAAAAAAAAAAGATAACTACATATAGTAATTATTAAATGAAATAACTTTTTTAGATTTTTTTGATGTATTAATCTTATTTTACATCACTCCCTCCTTGTAACTAATTTTATTTTGTTGGTATTGCTTAGTTTGAACAAGATGAAATTCAAAGTTTATTAAAAATTGAATACATGTTCTACTCTTTGTGGGATTTTTGTTGGATCTTTTTAAGTTTTTTTTCTGAATTTATCTTACATGGGTCGCTCATTTAATTTTGTTGCCCGCCCTTTTATTCTGCGCTCATTTATAGCCCGCTCATCATTTATGACCCACCAATTTATCAATATTTAGCCCGCCTGTTTATGTTACACGGTCACGGGTATGGGCATACCCACGGGCGGCCCAAACCCACCCGTTGAACATCCCTACCAACAAGTAATACATAGTTACAGTTCTTAACGTTGAAAAAAAAAATTAAAGGTTGTTATGTTGGAATGAATTCATGCATGGTATGTTACTATATTAGGTTTGACTATATTTAACAGAAGTTGTTAAGAGGATTGATACGTTGAGAACAGTTTTTTTAATGAACTTATTAATATTTGTGTTTCTAAATAACTTGTTGAAGTCTTTTATTAAAATATCCCATTATTATTTAAATGTACTTCTAAATTTCAAAATTACATATATGTTATTTATTCTTATTGTTAGTTTAAACGGAAAAATAATTCTAAATCAAATTTAGTCTTGAAAAAATTAAAATGATTATAGCACCATAAAATTAGGTTAAATGGAGCCGTCATCAAAATTTTCAAAATAGGATAATTTTTTGGAAAACCTTTTAAAAAGAATAATGGTTTTTTAAAATTTATTAGGGTTTGGGAGTAGATTGTGTGTAAGGAAGGTGTTAGGAATCACGCGGCAGTCCTATGAAACAATTACCATAAGCTAATTACTTAAAAATAAATATTACCTTGATTTTAATTTTATTTAAACCACTAAACAACATCAATATATACAAACAAATAAAAATATAAGAGAAAAGATACTTCCACTTGATGATGCGACTCTTCACTACAAGAAAAAAGTAAGCTAGTCACGTGGGGTATGTGGCGCATGGGGCAAGAGTGACAAAACAATCAATGTTTGTCACGTATGATATCCCCCAAACGTGACATACACTGGATTTGCTTATCTTTGTCGCGTATGGAGATGTTTGCGCGCGACAAAGGAATATATTTATTCATTTTTCATTTCTTTCTTGGTTTGTCACGTACTAAAAACGCAGCAAAGTAAATTCATGCGTGACACATGCATATAAACACTTTTTTTTAAATATAAGTGTTGTACAATAATTCATAAATGAGACACTTAATTATACATATCTAATAATAACATCTAATAATCCTTATCAAAGATTGGAAATCGAGCTTTCATGATCATCCACCTTATTTGCTTTTCTTCCTCAGACAAGTGCTCAAATGTAGGCCCATTTAAATAGTCATTATATGGTAACCTGTTCAAGTCAATATCATAATGATCAGAGCGTAGTGCATAATGATCTGGGTAACTATATGTGGCGTATGGCTCATACGCAACATACTAGATACAACATTGTCTTCACATGTGTGACATTGTGTTTCATGCATTACAAAACGTCTCATGCGCCACATATACCATACGCCACAAAATGTTCATGTGTGACATTGTGATGCATGTTTAATATGGTCATACGCCACATATCTTCATGCGTGACATATATCATACGTGACAAGTAGTTTATGCGCCACAGTGTTCAATAGCCAAATGTATTCATACGCCACATGTCTTCATGCGTCACATAATTTCATACGTGACAAGTGCATAGAATAGAGTGAAAGTTTCCCGCCAACATTTCCCCTATATAAACTCACTTCTAAAATCTCCACATTCACCTCATTTCATTTATTTCCTTTACCATCTACATCTTTCTTCCTACCCACTATCATTATTTCTTCACTTAAGGTAATGGCCAACTTGCATTTACACATTTTCTACAATTAATTTCATCTACTATTCTTTCACTTTCTTTACTCTACTAACTAATGTTCTTAGTCTATTATTATATGAATTATGCTAATTTTGTTATTTCATTTTGTAGGTTGCTTTCAAAGTTTAGCTAGCTAAATTTGGGAAAGACTCATTGACTATTTAGTAACACAATAAAGTGCCAAATTCCAAAAAAGGACCCCTAAAAATTATACATATTACAATAAAAACATTTTAGAACCACAAAAATAAAATTAAAATGTCATATCTTATGTCACGCATATGTATGTCACGCATGACACCAAATTTTAAAAAAAAATTATGTCGCGTATGGTGTATGTCGCGTTTGGACCAGGTCCATACGCGACATAAGCACCTACATTTATGTGTCGCGTATGGCGCTATTTGTGGCGTGTATTTCAGCTTGTCACGTCATGTTTTTTGGCGTTTGCTTCACACGTGACATACCTATATTGTCTCGAATTTCAACGCCACTAACCCCTGATTTCATACGCGACTAGACTATGTTTTTCTTGTAGTGCTTTGAGCGTAAGATCCTCTAATTCCTCAAAGAAATTTAATATTCTTCATGGAGATTTAGAGTTGATCATTAACCAATAAGTATTTTATTTAATATTTTGACCTAAGATCTTTCCTTAATATATCTTTCCAGTGGGTACTTGGCTTGAATTCATCTTTTGTGCCATCAAAACTTATGCTAAACTTATTAGATAATCCGTTTAATCCTGGATAAAAATATATATGAGAAAAAATGTTAGATTGTATTTACGTACTACATGTATTGACATGCGCTTAATATATTATTATTTTTAATATAAGCGGTATGAAAAAAAAAAAAAAACCTTCACTTCTTCAAGAGGTTTATTACCTCCTAGATAGTGAGGTGATCCGTAGCCAATATATGACTTAGGCCATTACGAAGCTATAATTTTTGTAAATATTTATTGTGTCTATAGCTCATATCAAATTTATGGTAGATTATGAAAAAAATGACTTCACTCCCTAAAACAGTTTATTACCCTATATGGAAGCAAAGATGAAACATCCATTACTCTGAGAATGAGTTAGAAGTAGTCATTACATGACTATGATTTTTGTAAATATTTATTATGTTAAAAATAATGCAATGAGATCTAAAATGATCAAACAGCATGCGATGTATTTTTTTTACTTTTTTTTAACAAAAAATAACTTCACTTCCTCATAGGGTTTATTACGGGATAATGAAACATCCAATAATTGAGAATGCAAGACACTACACAATCAATGTTTTTTTCAAAAATATTTATTGTGCCCAAATTTCACATTAAATGAGTTTAAATGTCAATGAGTGATATTGATTAAGGGAAGAAATATGCCCTCTAGTGTCCTATATTTTGGGAATAACCTTAAGATATGTCATATATACCCTATAAAGAAAATGCTAACTAATTGGGTGAGATATTAATTTTCCTCAAATATGTGATATGTTTTAGGGATGTTCCAATCCTAATCAAGTCTTCTAGTTGCCCTCATCAAAATTATGAAGATCTCACTAACAAAAATTAACATGAGAGTTATGAAAACCCACAAAGATTAATACTATCGATCACATGAGTAACAATTAGGATGAAGTCTTCATGGTAACCTCTAGGTTATTAAACCACAGGGAAACTGCTAGAAACTTCCTCTCACTAAAGCACTTTTGACTTGAGTATAGGGCCCAGTATGTGTGTGAGATAGTGTAGGTGGCAGTGTGTGAAGAGGGCATACAAACATGACCATAGATACTAGACAACCCTCATCTGCTAGACAAATTATAAGAGAAACAATATATACAAATAATATGAAGAATAAATAATTATTGAACAAAAATAAATGACAATAATAAAAAATAAATAAAAGAGCAGCGTAAATAAAATAAAATTAATGTTAAAGCAATTTTTTTTTTTAAATGATAAACTTAGATGAGTTTGAATATAGAAAAATCCCTCATAATGGAGTTGCCAAACATTCAGTAATATTTCCTCTCCTTTCCATTTTAATTCAAACGTTGATTTTGGAGGCAGCAAATGATCAACAATATTTGTTCGGTTTATAGTTTCTGCATTAAAGCCAATATATACATTCTTCCAATCATATATTTTTTTACTTTAGTAGGTCACTTTGAATCAACATATATTAAATGATGCAAAAATCTCTTCTTATTCCTATTTTATATCATATGTGAATCAACAAACATTTATACTTTATATGTGAAGCTTTGGGAAGGAGCAAAGTTGTCAAACTAGTGACTCGTGAGCTTAAATAAACTTATGTAGATAAGGTAATTAAACTCGGATCGTATACTTGAATCATAAACTAGTAAGAGTTTACATTTATCAATAAACATGTATTTCTTTTATACAATTAAATAAGAATACAAATAATAATAATAAATTGACTTGAATTTATTTTAAATATATATAGTAGATTTAAATATATCAAGATTCATACTATATCAACCTCGCTAGAGAAATTTCCATGAAGTCCATATAAAAACTCATTTAATTTTGTCAATTACAAATAATTAAAATGAGTTTAGTAGCAAGTTAACACAATTTTCTGTAAGGCAGAAAAGTAAAAACGTAAATTCATAATGTTAACATGTAAGTTTCTACCGAATTTTCAACGACTGAAAATTTAGGTGACTCATGGCATTTGTTAGGTAGTGTCGTAAAAACAGTAAAATCGGAGTATCAACTTACGAGTTTAACAACAATGCTTGAGAGCTTTCTATGATTTTCACAAGTTGCCCTAATTCAAATTCAAATGTGTACGATTTTCCTTATTTGCATTTTCTCAAAGTGGAAGGAAATAACTCAAATAAGAATCAGCCCACAATAATTCTCTCCTTTGATTCATGTGTGAAGCAATGATTACAAATCCTTTCTATCAATTTTTTTTATACAGCTATCAAAATTTACATTTGAAGTGTTTGCTTTAATTTAATCATATATTTCTTGAATCTTGACCATGGCAGAAACAAAGAATCAGCAAAAATATTCACGTTTTAATTCATATATACTCAATATGGAATTAACAATAGTCTTCCAAATCCCATTTGATTCCAATGTGCACTAGATAAAACATAAGCGAAAATCCCTCAAATTCCCATTCTATTTGAAAAAGTGCATGCCTCAATTTTAATTTGACTTTTGACATATGCATGGGAGCAATAAAGATCAAAATAACTCCATTCCCTTTTCGTTTGATGGCTTTAGGTGTGAGGCAATATATAGATTGTTTCTATTTAAGTTCAACATTGAAGGCTTCCATTTTTATCTTCTTCTCCCACCTTAACAATCTATAGAAGATAATGTCCATGGAACAAATAGAAGAAATTATCAAATATCTTTTCATTTCAATTTAGACATGAAGAAATGTATAAACGGACTTCCCTCCCATTCTTATTTTAGTTCAGACATGACTATATTGATGGCCATGGGAGAAAGTCAAAGACTAGCAAAAAGTCTTCTCTGTTTCACTTTTAATTTCAATAGGTGTCAATCAAAAGGAATCAAGCAAATTAAAAAATTCAAATATTTCAATTACCTTTTCAATCCAATGCATTCATCACACTTTTTTTTGATACATTGCATTCATCACACTTATACAACGATTTTGAATTATTCCTTTTTCTTGCCCCCTAATTTCCCAATGCATTTTCCCTTAAAAAAATGTATACTGAATGTCTCCATAATCAACTTCAAATAATTGATATTTCCTTTTTTTTTCATTTATTTTTATTTTTATTATTATTTTTTATTTTTTTTCAAAAAGTCATATTCTAAGACATAATGACAATATAATTATTTATGATTTTTTGTTTTTTATTTTTAATTATTTTGTGGGGCCCAGACAAAAAAGGGTGTTTACAATGATTTAATAAAATATGAGCCAAATTAACTGTTTATTAGAAAATAATAATTGACTCTAATACTGCAAATACACAATCCTCTGCCACTGTAAATAAATATATAAGATATTTTAAATTCTAAATACTGTTTACGTTAAATTAGTAACTCAGTTATCAAATAAACGTACTTAACAATCAAATTACGTCTTATTATTATCAGAATTTGTTTATCAAATTAAAATGATCAAATAACGCCTTATCGCTAAACGTTTCAACAACTTCTTAAAAAGAACATCATTAATATCTTTAATTGTGGTGCATGCTTGGACGATATATATATAAAGCTGCATCGTTTTTGGATTGTCATCTAGTGTAGTCATTTCGTTCAGTTTTTTTTTTTGCTCAGGTCATTTCGTTCAGTTAAGAAAAAAAAAAGCATAGTCATTTCTTAGATATGACAAAATACAAAATATTATTAGCTTTACTTTCAATAGTTGTCTTGACCTGCATTGCTGAAGCCCAAGGGCAAAAATCATTCTCTGGATTTTCCACAGGTTCTAGTGATGGTATATGCAAAACACTTGTTGAGACACAAGGCTACACATGCGAAGAACATAAGGTTTAATTATTTCATGATTAATGATTATTTTCTTCTATATTAATGGCTTTTTAGTCATGTTATGCACAAGGTTTATTCTTTTTTCTGTGTGTGTACTGTAACTGATGCCAGATTAAATTGTAAAAGAGAGGAAGAGTTTCAAAACCTTAGTCCTAACTCCTAAGCCATAGCCTCTTATTTAATTTTCTTATTGTATTTCGAACTTCTATCGAACATTCATTTTTGAGTTTTAGTTGTATTATTATATTCTAGTTACTGGTGTGTGCGTGCGTGTGTTTTGGCCAAAAAAAAAAAGTTGTGTGTGTTGTGTGTCTATTGGGAAATGTTGCAAGTTGACTAGTTAAGTATATGTCCTTAACCTGTATCAAAAAAAGTATATGTCCTTAACATACGTTTTAAATTTAAATATTGCCATTAAAATTTGGTCAAAATATCTTTGCGTGACAACCCTAGATATCTTTATTTGTCGAATCCTGATTAATTTTCTAAATCACATGAAGCAATGCACTTTTTTCTTGGACCTTTCACAAGATTTTGTTTTGCTTGCTTAATTAGAAGGTGCATTTAGTCAAATAAAACTAAAATTTTTGGTTACATTAAAAAAGCCAACATTTAAATTTTTAAATATTTTTAAAGTATTCATAAATGATCATATTTTAAGTTTGACTTTATGAAAAAAAAAACGATTACTGACATTAAATAACATTATTGTTTTTGATTGACAATATCCCTTTCTCTATGGGAGTAAAAATAATACTCCCTCCGTTCCTAAATATAAGATCACTTTGGCTAATTTGGAGAGATTAAGGAAGACTTTCCAATGAATTGAGATTACATGATCTTCCCAAAATATCTCTCACTTAAATTTAAAAGACAAATAGGGATTTGAGGGAGAAGTGAGGGAGCTAAGAGGTATAGGGGTAATTTGGACCAAAATTGAGACAAAATAGAAAGTGATCTTATATTTAGGAACTTATCCACTTCACCAAAGTGATCTTATATTTAGGAACGGAGGGAGTATATATAATGTTAATGAATTATCCAAGATGCATTTTTGCCTCAAAAAGAGCCAAACCAAAGTCTGCAGTGTTATTATGCAAATTAACATAAGTAAAAATTCAGGTGACCACAAAAGACGGTTACATCCTGAGCTTACAGAGAATTCCAAGGGGACGATCTGGTAAACAAGCGAATAGACCACCTGTTCTAGTACAACACGGTCTCTTTTTGGTGAGCTTATTAATTAATTATTCAACAAAATTTCCTTTTTTGTTTTGTTTGTTTTAATCAATATAAGGAGCACCTTCAACATCATATATACTTGAATTAAATATAAAAATGTGCTTTTTGATTTTTAGAACGCCGTATCATGGCTTATCAGAAGTACTGAAGAATCATTGCCATTTATCTTAGCGGATAATGGCTTTGATGTTTGGCTTGGCAATACACGTGGTACCACATATAGTAGTGACCACACATCTCTTTCCACTAATGATCCGGTAATTTTTCATCTAAGTTCTAAATATAATGATCATGTACTCTTTTACCATATTAATATGTCTGTTCAACTAATTCACACGAAAAGACAGACTTAAAACAACAATCTAGAATAGTAATTGAATTATGCCCATCACTACCTTTTTCTCAATAATATTCATACTTGAAAAAAATTCTGTTACTTCATTTGTTTGGTAAGAAATTAGTATTTCATGTATATCTCAAGATTTTTTTTTATTGGGGGATGATATTTTTCTGGAACATAAGTTATATTTATGGAAAAACTTGGAATACATCTTCATATGACAAATTAATTGTAAAATGGGGCCTAATGTACGGAATAAATAAGATTACCATGTGTTATTGTTATTAGGAACTTATAATGTCTCATTCCCCAATTGATTTTGTTGAATTCTCAAAATTTCTCTATTTATTACTAACTTCTACGTCTTCAAGATATATATTTTTCTTCATTTTTTAAATAAAAACTGTAGGCATATTGGGAGTGGTCATGGGATGAACTATCCACTTATGATCTCCATTCGTTTGTTGAGTATGTGTACAACCAAACTGGGCAAAAAATGCATTATGCAGGGCATTCTCAGGTTAGTGTCAACTATATATCTTTATTTTTCTCCTTGTAATTGTTTAAATTTTATATAGCTACAAAGTATGGACACATATATTATTATATCCTTTAATTATTGAGTTATTATTTGATTCTTTACGAATTAAATGTCACGCATGCATGACACACACACTCTTATTTATACATATATTGACTATAGCTTGGAATTATACATATTATTCTAGGGGACTGCGATAGCGTTGGCTGCGTTCTCTCAAAGGCAATTGGTAGACAAGATCAGATCTGCTACTTTGCTTAGTCCAATTGCCCATCTCAATCATATCCCTTCCCCCTTAATACAATTTGCTGCTCGTGCCTTTCTAGCAAATGTATAAATACTACCACACTCTTCTTCATAATTCTCTTCAAATTTTGTTTAATATCAAGATATAGATTTGATTACACCGCAAGAAATTAAATTGACCATATCTTTTATTTTCAGGATTTATATTGGCTCAACATACGCCAGTTCATTCCAAAAAGGTAAGCTACAATAATGCACACATACGCATAAGAAGACACAATATTCAACTTTGTTATTAAAAAATCATTTTGTTGGTCCTTATGCATGGTTTAACCTGGTCTTAATTAGTTCCTCGTAGCTTTTTCTTTTTTATTTTCTCTTAGTAATTCATCAATCATTAGCACTAGTCAAAATTTACGGAATCTTCTCAAATCAATATAATAACTTGATACATCAGTGAGGAATCACTATTAGGGTCGGTTGATCAACACAAAACAAAATATCCATTTAGTTAATTTACCTCACAGTCTTCATTAAAAAACAGTGAAGCCATAGTATTTGAAAAATAAAAAGTTGTTGGTAAAAAAAAAAGTTGAAACATAGTATCATATAGTTATTTATTTTTTTGAACATACTTCATAAGTTATCTATATAAGATTATAGAAATCATAGAAACTAGCAAATTATTTTTTTCCTTTAACTTGTATACATAATTATTGTTATTGAAGTTATACATATATTATTGCATCTCAAATCTTCTATAATAATTTTCTTTCTTAATATCAACAGTCTCGAAGCAGAAAAACTTATAGAAGGTTTTTGCACTATTACGGGCACCGATTGTTCAAACGTATGGGCACTTGCAACAGGTATTGTATTACACTATTACTACAAAAATACTACTCGGTCATGTTGTTAGACACTTAGAATATAGTAGGTTTCTCCTTCAATGTTATGTGTATATGCATATGCGATACTAAAAATTACTTTTTTTCAGGCCCGAACTGTTGCATTAATTCTACAATAGAACGCTTATTTGAAATTGAGTCTCTCCAACCAACAGCAACCATGAACTTGATACATTACTCTCAAAGTAAGTATATTCATTTAATGAATGCATATAGAATATCAGTGTATATATCAATGCATGATCCTAAATAAATTATCAATTCAGACCAAAACAATATAAATTTCCAATATGACAAGTTAACTAAAAAAGATATATTTCTCTTCCAATTCTTAACTTTTGGACAACAATGCAAGATACCATTTTTTCTTTACGAAAAATAAATGAGGAATGCTTGATTGAAAATTTTATTGGCATGAAAAATTTGAAATCGAATACAAGTGCTTTAGTCCATTTTCGGTCGCAACAATTTCAATTTTATTTCTTAACTTATATCATTACTTATCAATTCTATTCTATGTGCTAACGATGGGCTGTTATTAGATAAACTAATTATTTTTATAACGGGAAAATTGATACATGATTAATCATGTAAATGTCACGCTACCCATTTTGCCAACGCACTCATGCACACACAAAATGTTTCCCACGTAACATGACAATCTTTTTAACAATTTCTTTATGTGGTGAATTATTTATGAGCAGTGGTCAGAAGAGGAAGGTTTGCTAAGTATGACTATGTACTACCTAGAAAAAACAATCAACACTATGGACAACGAACACCTCCTTTGTACGACATAACCAACATTCCAAACGACTTTCCTCTTTTTCTCTGCTATGGAAAAACTGACATTCTCTCAGATGTCAGAGGCGTGCAGGTTTTGCTGGGAGAACTCAAGAACCATGATAAAAACAAGCAAGAGGTTGTTTTTCTTGAAGACTATGCTCATGCTGATTTCATCTTTGGTTTCAATGCAAAGGAACTCGTTTATGAGCCTATGATGTCATTTTTCAACCGAAGCTGAGTGTTTCACTTATGTATTATTGTCTAAACTTTATAAAGTAGGTCTTGAAGTAGTTCATGCTTAATTAATCTTTTCCCTATATAGTCTTACAATGTACGCAACAAATCCAAATAATTAGCAAACTTCAAAACTTATAGTTGTCAAAGTGATCGACATGATTAAGAATTGTTTAAAAAATGTTGATGGGAAAATGTTTTATTTCAATGATTGAAGGTCATCCATTTGCCTCCCACTTATATAGAAATTAATTATTTTAAGGGTGAACGGTCAAAATTGACCCTGAAATACCCATCAAGTAATTAGCTCTTATATTTAGGAGCAAATGTGGTATTATCTTTCTTTAGAAAAAAGATTTAGATGAGTTTTAGTTAAGTACAAGGTTCATTAAAAATGGCCGAAGGGCTTCTCTCAAGGCTCAAAGTGTTTACTAGGTAACTGCCTTAAAAAAAAGTATGAACAATGAAACTGCATTTTCTATGGCTTTCTAATGAATAGGATTCCAAGCATCGGCAATCAAGGAGGCATCTATTGAATTAAAAGTGAATATTGCCAAAATCCAGCTAATGTAGGCTTGTGTCACCTGATAATTTCATTGGACTATTTTTAAGAATCTAGATGGATTTGCATACCTCAAGAATTTTCCAAAACAAGTCGCTTTCTCGTTTGAATTCTGTAGCCATGTGAATGCAATGATTTCTCACCTAATTGGTTCAGCCTAGTTCACCCTTTGTTCTCTTTCTTGACATTTTTTAGGTCTAAAAGCTTAACGCTCAATAAAAAGGTGAAGGTTTTGGAGAAATAAGTCAAGCATTATAAAAATCGAATGCAACCTACTTGCACGCGCTCCTTCTCAAACTCATAATGATTTACTACTCTTAGAAGAAAATCATTTACATAGTGAGAATTAAATACAATGATAGCTTATGAGAATTTGAATGGGGTTATAAAAGGACATTAATAAAAAAGAAACAAACTTTAGGTGCCTCTTACAAAAGAAAATACATCATACTCCCTCCGGTCCTAAACATAAGACCTAATTTACTTTTTTGAAAAATTCTAAAAAAGCAAAATTTTAGTCAATTATAAATTTATTTACCTAATTTTCTCCCTTAAACTAATTTATTTAACCTATAAACTAATGACTAATCTAAAAATATATTAAATATGTCATAATTTAATACTCTCTCCGGTCCTAAATATAAGACCTAATTGACTTTTTTGAAAAATCCTAAAAAAAAGCAAAATAAGTTAATTATAAATTGATTTACCTAATTTTTTCCCTTAAACTAGTTTATTTTACTTATAAACTAATGGATAATCTAAAAATATATCAAATATGTCATCATTTAATAGACTATTTTGTAACCTTAACCTCTCCAAAAAAAAGTTATCTAGGTCCTATATTTAGGACCGGAGGTAGTAACATATTTTGTAACCTTAACATCTCCAAAAAAAGTCAATTAGGTCTTATATTTAGGACCGGAGGGAGCATATAAAAAAGGGCAAAGGTGCAAAAATATGACTAAACTTTACCCTAAGTTGCATTTCTATGACTAAAGTTTCGCAAGGAGCAAAAATACCACCAAACTTGGGATCGAGGTGCAAAACTATGAGTTCCGTCAAATATGATGGTGTTGACCGTTAGTCTTAGACATGTAGGATGCTGAGTGTGCAATAATGACCATGTGAAATGCTGAATAGATTTATGTGGGACCCACATATAATAAAAAACAATTTCCTCCCTCCCTCTTCATCCCTTCCAAACACACCCTTACCCCCCATCAGATAAGGAATTGATTTCAATAACAGAAGGAACCCCATTGTGGGCCCCACATAAATCTATTCAGCATGCCACATGGTCACTATTGCACACTCAGCATCCTACATGTTGAAGACTAACGGTCAACACCGTCATATTTGACGGAAATCATAGTTTTGCACCTCAATCCCAAGTTTGGTGGTATTTTTGCTCCTTGCGAAACTTTAGTCATAGAAATGCAACTTAGGGTAAAGTTTAGTCATATTTTTGCACCTTTACCCTATTAAAAAAGGTCACTTAAAAAAGCCATGGAGATAGAAGAAGCGCAATTGATTTGAACCACAAGGAACTCCCCAAAACTTCAAAACTAAAAAATATTCATAAACTATAATTGAATAAAGAAATAAGCAAACAAACGTGGTATACATATACAATCAGAATAGTTTCACTCGTATACATAAACTATATTAGATACAAACATGGTCAAAAAGGGAAGCAGTTATACAAATTGAAAGGCAAAAAGAACACTGCATTGCATGGGAACAAAATTTCATGCTCAACACTATAAATACAAGTATAAAAAAAGAATGCGCCACTCATGGCACACATATACAACATTTATATCAATGATGAAATAGGGATAAAGGTAAAGCACTTCCACACTGAGCTTGAACTCTGAATCTTCTAGGGCAGAAATTAAAGGCATCACCACTGAAAAGAATCTGAGATGCTTTGTAATCTGCATGCATAATTACATGTACCAACGAAGCATCTGGGTGTGAACATATAAAGGGGAAGCAATGGTATCTTTATGAACTTGTAGTCTTATACTTCACAAATATTTTCTCATTCATTGGAGAGTGTAACATTTTCTAAGCCTGATTCAACGTGAAAGTCAAAGTCACGGTAGAAAATTAACCAGCTGAGCACAACTATATACCTTGAAGATTTAAGAATCACTCCATCCATCCTTATCATCATCTTCATCACTTCCGGCTAGT
Source organism: Mimosa pudica (assembly GCA_029929735.1). NCBI lineage: Eukaryota > Viridiplantae > Streptophyta > Magnoliopsida > Fabales > Fabaceae > Mimosa > Mimosa pudica. Next base: position 2,799,878 of record JAKELP010000045.1, read on the forward strand.
GCCTGTATGATGATATAATCATATTAGTAGACAATTGTGGGAGAGAGACAGCCAAGAAAACTCTAATAGTATCAGCTAATTAAACATAGAAATAGAATGACAGACCTGGCGAATTGCATTTGCTTTCTCTAGGATGGCGGCAACCTTTAAGTTTGTTCTTGGCCCCTGGTAATGATAGAGTTTTCTTGCTGTTGAAGTAGGCCTCAAATTGAAAGACTGAAAGAAACCGAATTTTTTTTAGTACAAGACTACTTTCAACAAAAAGAAACATACAGCAATTTGTAAAGAAGAAAGAAAAGTTTCTGGCTCTAACCTTTGTTCTTATCTGCTCAAGAAATGAATTTCTTTCTTCTACCTTTGGTACTGTTGGAGGTAAAACCCGCTCGGAAACCTTCCTCAGCTGCAGAATATATATGAGAAGTGCAATGTAATGAGTAAGGCCACGTCAAGAGTTGCATTGTAATAGTGTATGGTAACTATACAACTGTCCTTACCTTGCTTCTGTCAAGAGCAGCAACTGGATCAATCACAGGACTCCGTGGACGAGGAAGCTTATCATTTAGCCTTTCCTTATCAAAATCTGAAGCTTGTGCAGACTTATATGAAGTTGAAGCCATTTCACTTTTTGAACGTTGCAGGTTGTGATTACGCTGCACATCTTTTATTCCTTGTGGTGAATTGGGTGACCTAGAAGGATCTTCTTGCTTCCCTTCTGAAGGAAGCATGTTGTAATTGAGCTGCACATTTTCCATTCCTGATGGAGACATGGATGAAATAGAGGGATCTCCTAGCTTCCCTTCAAGATTATTTGCAGACTGCTGAAGTGTTTCATCTTCTAAACTAGGATGGCTTGGTGGTTGAGTTACTTCCTGCGGAGAGATGGAATCTGGAATAGAAATGGAACACTCAACGGGCGCAATTGGTAAGCATGTATTTGAATTTTGTAGCATTTCTCCCTCTGAGGCAACAATGTAACCTTTGGCAGGCTTGCTGGAAGGTAACACAGGTAGAGGTAATGTTAGGAATTGGTTGTGGGTTTGGCTTCTCTCCAAAACCAGGTAATTGTATTTACCATTAACTTCATTAAGCATGATTGGCATTTGCATAGAAATTGCAGCAGGGTGCCCACTAACCAAAAATCCTGAGGTATTCTGGACCTTATCACCCTCCACAGCCATGACAGGTAAAACAGGATTCTGAAACCGCAAAGCCTCTCTCTCGGAATTTGGTAAACTATATTGAGCTTGCTCTTCACTTTTGATCGGCTGTGACGGTTGGAATGAGACTTCACTATGTGGAGCGAGGAAAGCAGGTTGAACCTTACCAGTTCTCCATTGCATAGGTGGTAGGGGTGGCATGGGTGGCATATCCCCAAAATTGATTTTAGGTGCCTCAGATAAGGGGTCATGATGTGGAGGAAGAGGCTTATTTATAACATGTTCTGTAAAGTTAGCCTCCTGACATGCTGACACTGACAATGACGAAGATTGACCAAGATTGATTTCAGGTACAGATGTAGAGGCATCATAAGAGTTTGTTTCCTTCTCCAATAGGTTTGATATTTGCATCTGTTCAGATTGAGGTTTCCTTGAGGAAGAATTTTCTACACAGATGGGCATAAATCCTGCATCCCCTTGCCCATCTTGTAATTGCAAGAACTTCTCTTGATGGTTTCCAGACTCCAGTCGGTTAGACAAAGATGAAGATACCAAACCATTTTCACCATTCCATAAACGTTTACTCTGCAAAAGAGATGTGGGTTTTGGCTCCTGAGAGCTGAGCTTTGAAAACTTGAGAATCTTATCCTTGACAGAACTGTATTCAGTTTGCTCTTCAGGAAATGAGCCTTGAATACTGCCGCATATCTCTGAATTATCGCAGGGCACAGATCTCTTCAGGCTCAATTCCACGTTAGCACAAGCAGCATTTAGTTGAGGCACAGCCCTCACTTTATCTACTGCCTCACTGATTTCTCTCTGTTCCCCTTGAGGATCAGCACAAGAAAAACTAGATTCCTTGAATTTTGTAAAAATCCTCATTGAAGAAAATGTCATGTTGGAATCTGCAGATGGTTCTTGTTGATTCTCCATCTTTTCTACCTCATTTAATTCCAATTTTGTCTCATGGAAACATATGGCAGGCATAGGTTCTTGTAAAGTTGAAGGATTTCTTGATGCAGAAGAAATCATACTGGAAGCGGAACAAGAAGCAATATTCACATAATTTTCTGCAACATCAACAGATAATGATTGATCTTCTAGCTGAAGTTCTGTAGAAACCACATCATCTATCACATGATAATTCTGCCCACCATAGTCAACAGAAGATGAACCTTGAATACTTTCATCTTCATCTGCATCCACTCTGCAAGAAGATCCACTTAATTCATCACTATGCTCCGTTTCTGATTGTTCTTTGAAATTTGAATGCTGATCATAACATTTAGCTTCAACTCCCACAGAGTCTGATTCATCTTGCGAATTGGAATCTGTTGCCTCAGTTCCATCTGCAGCTTGTTGGATGTCCAGCCTCACGGTAGTACTTGAAGAATCCAAGTCTACTTCTGTGGATGAGAAAATTGGATGTTCTTCTGTATCAATCTCCCTACAAACCAAAATGTCAGAACTGTTTTGGTTCGAAGATTCTGCTTGCAATCCTTTAATCTCGGAATATTCACTGCATCCATCTTCAGAAACCAATTTTGAATCATTTGAGAAATTTAATATAGCATTACTACTGACAGAATGGTGGCCATCTGCCATTTCATTCACAGGATACTTTTCAGAAGACATTGTAGCATCAGCATCAACAATCATTTTGGAGAAAGTATCAGGAGTGGCATATATAGATTCAGCATCATGATTTGTACCTTCATCTGCTATTCTTAATTGTTGTTCAAAGAGGCCAGTCGATGTTTCATTTGATTGAGCCCTTTCAGATATTTTTGTCATTGAAGTGGCTGCAAGATCTGAATATAGAAATTTATGTCCTGAATTCATCAGATATGAGCCAGAGGATGCATTTCCTGTACCAGTAGTCACTTTTTCCTGATCACGTGCATCATCATGCATGAGAAACTTACCAGGATCTATCTTTTGTATCTCAACATTTTGAGCAAGCCCATTTGATGATGTATCTTCAATCTCATACCCATTATATTTGTTAAACTTGAATGACACAAGTTCTGATGGTATATTTTCACCCACTGTGCTCAAAGAATTAGAGCAAGAGAAACATGGAATGTCTTTGTCAAAGGGAAGGCTAGTTACATCTGATGTAGAAGATTCTCCAGTGTATTGAAAATCTGAAAACTGAGGTTGCCATTTGCTATATTTCTCATTTCTATCCCTCTTGAGTGAATTATTGTCATCTGACATGAAGGAGTTTCCTAATTGAAATTCGGACAATTGAGCTTGTAGATCAGCATGTACTTCATTTATATCTCGATCGAATGAACTAATTTCATCTGACATTGAGGAGTCTGCAAATGATTGAGAACGCAAAAATCGATCTCGCTGTTGATGTTCTTTATCATCGGAATCTTTTAGCTTCTGAATATTCATGAAACTTTTCTCATCTCTATACTTATAGTCTATATCCAATTCTGACTTCAAGGTAACTAAATCATCCCAATGATGGTCAATTACCTCACTAGTAAAATGATCAGAATGGTATCCATTCAAGAAGTTTTCTCTATCCTTTTGTTCATCATGTATCTTACTATAATTTAAAGACATTTCACCTGACACACGAGATGAGCCTTGTTCATGCTTCTTCATCAGATCGCTGCTTGTCTCCATGCGCATTTCTGATGATGGCTTTAGTATTGCTTCCTCTTCATTGGTCCATGAATATTCCCTTTCATTTTCCAATGACCTTTTTACAGGTCCAACAGTACTGATTTCACGTATTTTGATTTCTTCTTCACTAGTATCATCTGACACCGATCCCACATGAAGTGGAGAGATTGAGGTTTCAGGAACTACTTCATTATCCTGTGATGGAGATTCCAGAAATTTTTCCATGTAACTTTTCCCAGTTCTTGCTTCAGTTGCAGAGACATTTAACTTCCTATTCTTCAATTTCACAAGGCGTCCAGAATCATCACAAGCATTCTCAATACGCTCCTCAAGAAGCAACTGATGCAGTCTGCAAAAATGGAAAGTAAATTGCCATCAATGAACCATTGCATCAGCTTCATATGCTGAGCAAACTGGAAGGATAAAGTAATGCACCAAAATATAAATATTGGAACTTACTTTGTATGTGTTGACCCAACTTCAGGGGTTTCACCATTCCTCTTTGCTATGCCTTTCTTCTGCAGAAAAAGAAATAACCATTTTTTTTCAAATATTTAAACGTTCAATTTTCAATTACATAACATTCTTTTTAAAAAACTTGTCTGAATGTTTCTCTGTAATCTATATAATTCACACAATTCCACTTAAATTAAGGTTTTGCAGCAAGATTCTCGTTGATACTACCAAAAAGATGAAGTCAATAGGATAATTTTCTTGAGAGAAATTATAGGTTATACCAATTAAAATAATTTGCCATGAAAATCATGTCAGTAAATGGCTTGATTGACATTTTGGTACCTTCATTTTATGATTTTGCTTTTCCCTATGAACTTCAACTCCTGCTAGTTCAGAGGAAGCTGGCTCCAACTTAAAGAATGACGGATCAGTATAACGCTTCAAACATGCCCCAGCCCCAGCAACATCAAACCTTTTACAAGCCAAAAACAAGAAATAGAAAAAAGTTTCAAATTATAGAAGATAATCACTATTTGCCTAGCTTTTAAATTTATAAATGTATGATCAATCATGTAGAAATACTTGTCCAGAAGAAACAGCTGTGGAGGCCCCCGGCATTCTCCATAAGAATCCATAACAAATCGAGGCATGTCTCCACTACTAATAAGATCATGTGTAGTTTGGAGATTAGGATGCCAACCAATCCCTGCAAGGAGATTAGCAGATGCATAATACTTTGTCAAGTGGCCAATAGTAGCAAGTAGTTCAATTCTACATAATTACTACATTTAACAAGATCATCATTTAGCTTTTCAAACTTCTTTAGAGAAGGATGATAATCTAACCTTCTTTAGAGAAGAAGGATAACTGATGAGTTTTGGATAGAAAAGTTTTCTCAAGTGAAGGAACTTCATCCTCAAGCTGTTGGACACGTGCCACAAGACTTCGCCCTCTTGCGGAAGTTACCATTACTTCTTCATGCAAGTCATGAAATATCTCAGCCGCAAATCTAGTCAGAATAATGTTGTTAGATAAATGTAATTGTTCTATGTTAAAAACAAGTGTGTAGATGTGGTGGTGAAGAATGGCAGAAAATAACACCAGATATTTCAGAACACATGAACTCCCACAAATAGAACTAGCACTTGTAGTGATTTGTAGTAAGGAGCTGAAAGCCAAAATTTTCATATTTCTCGCCAGATGGGTAAATTTTCCTTACAAAACGTCAAAAAGTATTTGAAACCTTCATACAAAAATAAGCCTAATAAATTAGTTCAGTTCATTGGTGAGATGATTATGGAAAGAAGAAAAATTGTCATTTCAGTAATGTTACTTCTTCCAAGCTGAATTTCTTCCCTTCTGTAAGTTGAATTCATTTTCTAATATTTTTTTGTTTTCAGATAGTGAGGTACTAAACAATGACAAGTAATGTCATCAAATAAAATTATATACTATCTGCAGATAACGATATAGTTATCATCAAACTTCATATCAGATTCGAGCAGTGAATGGACTTATAAATGGACTTAGATTCTTTTTTCCAAAGTTAAGAGCAAACAAATAAAAGGATCCAAAAGTAAAAGAGAATTTAAGGTAAGCAAGACAGAAAGAGATGTTAAAATAAAAAAAAAAAGGTGAATCAGAATGAGAGAATAAGTAAACGAAGTGAGACGTCACTATGGAGATATAAAAAACTAGACAAAGGCAAATGTTAGAAGCCCAATTTATCATCTCAAGTCTCAACAATATCAGACATTCACTTCCTTAGAATTCCGAACACGATCCATATTTTTTGGAGACATACCAACTAAAACAACAAAATGCAAGAATCCAAGAAACAGTTATCAAAGCACGAACAAAAAAAAAAACTAAACAGAACAAAATCAAACTCGAGCAAACGCACATTCAAACAAGTATTATAACAAAAAGTGCTTAACTCAATTTTCAGCAAAACTAAAACTCAAAATCATGAATGAAATGCTAAAATCAAAGAAACAGTTCATAAAAAAGCACAAACACAAATTTAAGAAAAAAGTAAAAAAAAAAAAAAACATAATAACAACAAGAAAATTGATAGACTCAAATGTTAGCAAAACAAAAATGAAAATCACGAATGAAATGCAAAAATGCGAGAAAGAATGAACAAAGCACAAAACAAAAGAGAATCAAACTCAAGTAAACACACATTCAAACAAGCATAACATCAAAAAGTGGTTATCTGAACTAACAGAAAAATTCAAATAAAAATCACGGATGAAATGATAAAATCCAATAAACAATAAATGAAAAAAACACAGACAAAAAAAAAATGGAGCAGAAAAAAATATTGAAAATAAAAATAAAATACACGCACATTCAATTCAAACAAGCATAACAGCAAGAAAGTGCTCAGCTCAACCTTCACTGAAACTAAACTCAATCACAACTGACAAAACACAAAAAAAAAAAAATCAAGTACACAATGAGTTCAGTTGAAAAAAACAACAACAAAAACAAGAACAAGAAAACAAAAAAAGGTGAATTAATGTAGAAGAAAAAGTGAAATGAAAAAATGAAGAAAGAAGAAGAGGAAGGATGGGAGGAGACTGAGAAAGGTCGGCGAGGTGGCGTAAGAGAGCGGAGAGAGCAACGACGGCGGAGAATTCAAGGAGAGTGTGAGGATCATCATCCTTATCGGCGGCTCTGTACAGCTCAGCATGATGGCTTTGGCTTTTGACAACATATCTGGATATCGGCATTTCCTACCAATTCAACAGCAAACAAGAAGAAGAAGAAGAAAAGCTTCACTTTCTTCTTCCCTCAGTTTCCTCTCCTCTCTGCTCATTGCCTCATTGCTCCATGCAGAGAGAGAGAGAGAGAGAGAGTGGAGTGTGTGATACTTCCTCTGTCCCACGATATATATGCTACTCCTTCTATTCTTTAACACTGGTTGACTTTTTTATTTTGGAGAGATTAAGGTTGCGAAATAAATTATTCCTCCGTTCCTAAATATAAAATCACTTTAGGGAAGTGGATAAGTTCCTAAATATAAGATCACTTCTTATTTTATGTCAAGTTTTGCCCAAACTACCCTTATACTCCATCTTTTCATTGAAAACCCCTCCTCCTTTTAAAGTTAAGTAATTGAGGGGATTTTGGGAAGATCATGTAATTTTATTGTCTTCCTTAATCTCCCCAAATTAACCAAAGTGATCTTATATTTAGGAACGGAGGGAGTATTAAATCATGACATACTCCCTCCGGTCCTAAATATAAGACATAGTTGACTGTTTTGAAAAATCCTAAAAAGGTAAAATAAGTTAATTATAAATTAATTTACCTACTTTTTTCCCTTAGACTAGTTTATTTTACCTATAAACTAATGGATTATCTAAAAATATACTCCCTCTGGTCCTAAATATAAGACCTAATTAACTTTTTTAGAAAATCCTTAAAAAAAAGCAAAATAAGTTAATTATAAATTGATTTACCTAATTTTTTCCCTTAAACTAGTTTATTTTACCTATAAACTAATGGATAATCTAAAAATATATCAAATATGTCATCATTTAATAACCTATTTCGCAACTTTAACATCTCCAAAAAAAGGTCAACTAGGTCCTATATTTAGGACCGGAGGTAGTATTGACATATTTTTAGATTATCTATTAGTTTATAGGTAAAATAAACTAGTTTAATGGGAAAATTAGATAAATCAATTTATAATTAACTTTTTTTGCTTTTTTAGGATTTTCCAAAAAGTCAATTAGGTCTTATATTTAGTACCGGAGGGAGTATAAGATCACTTTCACTTTTCTAATTTGATTATATTAAGGAAGCTAGTTAGTTAAAGTAGCTAATTATTAGAACATGATATTACTAATATACGCTAACCATATAGCTTGTCACTCCCATTCTCTTGGTTTTTAAAAAGTTGTATTGACTTTATTCAAATGAAGTATACGTACGCCAGGGTAAGGTGGAAAAATTATTGAATTTAAGGTAGGGTTGATGAAAGTTAATTAATATTTACTTCTGATGTGAAATATGCTAGAAATAAGTTATTAATAGGAGTTGAAAATTATTTATCACTAACATGTGTGAACTTAAATAAGTTTTTTTGCTTCTAGTATAATTGGAGATGCAACCAAAAGCAATTGGTCTTCGAAGGAAAGGTTTTGGCAATGGCAGCTTATAAACACGATATTTCAAGACAAGATTGAGTTTACATGAATTATGAAATCTTGGGTTAAATATCATTTTGACCAATAAATAATTTTGAAATGGTTAAATTGGCCAAAGAACAATAAAAGGGTTTATTCTTGCCAAAGAATAATAAAATGGTTCATTCTAACCAAAGAACATTTAAAATGGTTCATTTTGGCCAATGAGCTACTTGAAAATACCAAAATAACCCTTGAGACCCACATTTTTCAAAAATTATTTTAATTATGTTCCAAGGGTTTTTTTGGTATTTTCAAGTAGCTCATTGGCCAAAATGAGTCATTTTTATTGTTCTTTAGCCAGAATGAACCATTTTATTGTTTTTTGGCCAATTTGACCCTTTCAAAATTGTGTATTGTGTTAGAATCTTAAGTTTTGATGGTGACTAAGGTATGATATGGTCTAGTACTTAAAAGAACATAATTAACACTTAGGAAGGATTAGATGACATGTTAGAACCCTGAGTTAGATCACTTGTGAATGACCCCAAGATCATTTCCGGAAGTATTAGCACTAGAGACACAACCGGATGCAGCTTCACTTCCGGATGGACTAGGACTAGCGCTCGCGGATGAATGTCTCATCCCTCAGCGACAGCAAGCACTTCACTTAGTCATAACTCAGTCTAGGAGCATTAGGTGTACAAAACCCTTGAGACTAAGTTAAGACTCAACCGGAAGTAAAATTGCTTCCTGATAGATTTAGACTGGCGCAGGCTGACAGAATAGATATATCCCCAAGCGTCAGTGAATCAGCCTCGTCAAGCGAAATTGCTTCCTGTTAGACTTAGACTGGCGCAGAGCGATGGAATAGATTTCACCCCAAGCGTCAGTGAGTCTACTTCGCCAAGTGAAAGCACTTCCTGTTAGATTTAGACTGGCGCAGACTGATAGAATAGAATGACCCCAAGCGTCAATGAATCAGCCTCGTCAAGTGAAATTACTTCCTGTTGGATTTAGACTGGCACAGGCTGATAAAAGAAGTATAACCCTAAGCGTCAGTGAGTTCACCACGTCAAGTAAAAGTGCTTCCGATAGCTCAGTGACTAGCGCTGACTGTTAGGAGTGAAATAGACTAAGCGAGAGCAAGTCATGGTGAACTAGATCCTTCATCAAGTGAAAGTACTTCCGGATGTAGAAGTGCTTCCGGATACATCCTAGACTAAGTGAACTCCCACTTCATGTGATTGTGTGTTGACTTAATATACATAGCATGAACAAATGACACACTGAGTCACTTAGGAAGACTTAGAGTAAACTAACGAGACTTAAGCTGACTATTGGAATAGAGATCCCTTAGAGTCAGTAGACATTACACTAAGTCAGAACATAGTCTAAGTAAGACTACTTCCCATAGCAAACTTCCCACAACATGTATAGTTTTACTATATCTGATTATATATATTGCTATGTTGGACTAACCAGTATGTGCAGAACTTAATTACACTTCCGGATGCAAATGAGCTTCCGGATGGAAAGACTCTTGGCGTTGGATTTCAGAGATTAACACTTGCGGAACAAGATTATCACTTGCGGATGAATGATAATCATCCGTCAGCAAGAGTACAAGAGTAAACATCACATACTCAGAAGTCAGAATGCTTTTGTCAGAGCAGAGGTGTCAGGACTACTTTTCAGAGATAAAGCAAGTCAACCCTGCTGAGCATTTAAGAAGATGTTCCTTCCAACGGTAACGATAGGTTAACAGATATTCGAACAAAATCGTTACCTACCAAGCATGAGGAGTATGAGAGATAAGGAGAACATAATCTGAAGATTCATTCATGGTGTCAAAGCTCATACTACCCACAAGAGTCAGAGTCCATAAGAGAGCTTCTGATAGCAAGAGAGCATCCAATAGCAAAGCGCTCTTATCATTCATGGACAAGTGCTTGGAAGACAAAGTTCCTCTATGATAGCAAGCAGAATGTTAGAGTCCACGAGCTTCACTTCAGACAGCAAGAGAGCTTCCGATAGTAAGTCTCTTAGCATCCTGGACTTATGCTTGAGGAACGAAGTCCTCATGTGACAACAAGCAAGAGTCAAGCCGTACAGTGTATAGATGTCAGAACGACTTTTGCCAAGAACAGTGTTGTCAGAACAGTGTTGACAGAACAGCTGATCAAAGCACCTTTTTAGATAAAGTAAAGTCAACCCTGCTGTGCATTGATGAGGACAACGTAAACAAGGCCCCAACGGCTATATTCAAACGGCCTTATTGCCTCTCCAACGGTTGGATAATCAGAGGCTGGTATAAAAGGAACATCTACATTCAGAAGAAAGGAGGTGAGAGAGAACAGAGCTTATTACCTGAAACATTATTATACATTCCTCTCATCTTCTACTCTCGGATTTAGATATGTAATATTATTAGAGAGTGAGTCAGTTGTACTTAAGTGAGTAACATAATCTACTCTTAGAGAGAGTCAGTTTGAGCTTAAGTGTTTAGCACAATCAGTTCATAGAGTGAACATAATTGTAATCTTACATTTTGTAAGGGGGAGCATTTAGAAGTTTTCTAAATCTCCATAGGTTGCAAGTTAGCCCGTAAAACTTGCGTTTGTAAGGTTTGCAGGTGAACCCGTTGTAAAACCTGTGGGTTGTTAGGTGAACCCGTGCTCGTAAAACCTAAAGTGTAAAGGCTTCTCTTGTGCCTGGTTTAAACAAGAATAGTGGATTGAAAATCTCAGGTGGAGCCTGGGGACTGGATGTAGGTCTGGGTGACCGAACCAGGATAAATTTATGTGTGCATAAACTTACATTTAAACATTCTATTTTGCATCACATAACATACTGACTTGTGCATACCATTACTCAGTAACATCATCACCAAGCACAAGCAGTCTTTCGAAAAGTGTTAAAGTTTTATTCCCTCACCCAATTCACCCCCCCCTCTTGGGTGACAGCCACGCATTTCATTTGGTATCAGAGCCATGTCACTTGTTTAAAGGGTCCAACGATCTCAAGTGTAAAGACCTTGGCTGATGTGGGTTAAAATGTTTTCCAAAGGCTTTGATCATACCTTTGTACCTAACTGTCCAAAGCTCAACTCGTGCTCTTTGTGGATCATCTACTGATGAGCTTCTGGAAGGTGATATTGAGGAAGCAGGCTTCAGTGAAGAGAGTAATTCAATTCTGCCTAGAAGATTCAGAAAGTGAGGGAAGAACAAGAGTTCCTCTTACCCCAGAGAAGAGAACTCGCGGTGTTGCAATTGCTGAAACCCCCCGGTACATTCATAAGAAGCAATCGGCAACCATAAGGGACAATGGTTCTGTCTCAAGGATGAGCTATCACAGAGTTCAATTCAATTATCCTGAGAAGAACAAGAGAGAGCGGATTCCTCGATCAACATTTGAAGGATCTATTGAATTTAGTAAGATTGTTGATCTGAAAAGCCATTGTAGAACCCCTGGAGCTTCAACAGATTCTTGTTCAGATCAGTCAATCAGAGTTAGATCAGTTATGGACTAAAATGAACAAGGAGCATGAGCAAAATCAGAGAGAGATAGGCTAAGATAGCCATCCCTCGGACTCGACCAGGATGTCACTGCTGCCCTCTGAAGGGAATGAAGCGGATTGCCCAAGAAGGAAGGCTCGTCCTTGGGGAAGCCATCTGTTTCATGTGCCCCCAACAGTCTGCTAGCACAGAGGCAAGCTTGAGATAGCGCTGAATGATCAACCTACGGAGTTACCCTCTGCTGAGCCTGTGTCTCCGTCTACACCAGCTCCAATCCATCCTATTAGCCTCAGCAAGACTCAGGACTGTACATCATCTGAACAATTAGTCAAGTCTTGATAAGCATTCATCACGCATAGATTTTGGTGTTGCTCTGAAAATAGAATCCTTGCATTACCAACCAAAATCAAGCAAGCTACTACTTGATGCTAATGGAGCTATGGTGATATTATCCCTACCTTCCTCTTTATTTGAATAATCACTTGGGTAGTAAATGCATGATGGGCTTAACAGCTTTTATTTCTCTGAAACTGATATGATTTCCCTTATCTGTGATGACCTTATTTTCTGTAAAAAAGATCCTATCATATCAAATTCATTTTCTGATATAATGCATACTGATTATACAAACTCAAGAAGTCTGACACCTTGAAACTGAACTTTCTTCAAAACCTTCTGAATTTGTGCATGCTGAATCATTGTGTTTCAAGATTTCTGACATTGTTAAGAAGATTCAGAACTAGTTTCAGAATTTTGACACTAAAACTAAAAACCTTCTTCAGAGTTTTCATATGGTGTCTAAATCATGCTTAGTGAACCCTTTTAAGGGCACCTCTCATGAAAGAAAATAGTTTATGCATTCACCTTGATTTTTGAAAGATCATCTTTGAAATGCAAACTTTCAAAACAGATTCCGATTTTTTTTTATTAAAAAACTTACATAACAACCATACCTCATGATAGCATTCAAAAGTTATTTCTGATTTTCCATTTCATGTGGTATCTCTTGCATCAAGTTTTCAATGCATAAGCAGCTATGGTTTCGAGAACAATACATCCCTCTTAATTACATCTTTAAGTTCTCAATCTACTAATGATCTCAGTTCAAGTTTGTGGTTTAAGAATGTTGACACAGATTATTGAAGCTTGAACAATGAGTATGACCAAGAGAGAATGGCAATGAAAATGTCTCTCATCAAGATGTGTGGGATGACTATACTAAACCGGAGAAACTCTCGCCAATACACATGAGCATTTCTATCCCTTATACATTCTGTTGTGAAATTTAATGGATAGTCTCTCTCTTGTCTGACATGCATTAGAAATCTTAGGAAATGCCTTGAATTAAAATCTGCTGGATCTGTAAAACATGGCATAGTATCACAAGCATGCTATAATCTGTATTAATTTCCAGCTTGTTGATATCCTAAGAACAATGAGATCACACTGAGCATATCTAGAAGAACTTGAGCTAAAATTTGGAAATTATTCTCGTAATCATATGCTGAAATTTGGTTGTCTTTGTAAACCGGATTTAGTTTTAAAAACAAACTATTCTGTGAGCATGAAGATTTCCAGTATTTCATTTTTGTGAGGATGAAGATTTTTCAAAATTTCATTATAATTCACATGTCTTCATGATCTAACATGAACATCCTTAAGGCATATTTATTGAACTATACTTGCTTGTGAAACTCTTAAAATATGCCACCTGTTTGATACTCTCTGTACTATCACTTTGATATTTATCTATGAGGGTATAAATAGAGTTCATGTCTTGATAGTGAAACTATGTGAACGTATAGACAATTTCAAAAGTAGCTTTCACATAATCATTGCTCATATTTTCTTAAACCAATTAGCAAGCATGATTTCTTAAAATTATTAACATTTGCTGATTAACGCAGATTGACTTGTATGTTCTGTGGACGGTCTCCAATGTTAAATCTTAAGTTCTTTCACTGACCATCAAGAAGCACTTGTTTCCTCAAGCACATGCAGGACCAATCATCAAGTTTGAGCAAGGTTGCTTTCGCAACAATCGGCGTCTTCGATAGCAGGCCAACTATTGAACCATGGGAAGAGTAGAGTGACTGCTCAGTCATGTCTGCTTGTGGTTGTAGCTCAGCTTGCCGAAGCAAATCATCAAAGCACCTGCGCTAGAGGTTTCCACTTGAGATAGCACACCTCTTGAAGATGTCAGGAAGCATGCTCATCTGCGTATGATTCAGAATCCTAAGTCTAATAGAGTATGAGGATTCCTCATCTGTGGTAACATCTACACCTTACCATCTCTTATATATGATGCATACATGACATTGGTAAGGGTGTCAATTTTTGATGTTTTTCCTCAATCTGCATTGACTTCAAAATCATTCACTGTCTTAGAAAATCATCCTAGCTCACACATCTGTATCCTCTATATGACATGCTGGAAAGTAAATTGATAACATACCTCTCTTATATGCTTCCTTTCTCGATTCAATGATGATTAATCTTAATATAGAAGAGAAGTAAAGGACATTACTCGATAATGATCCCTTGAAAATAGAGAGTTACATGCTGTCATAGATAATAAACTCCTGAGATGCTGTGATGCAATTATTTGGAAATTATTTTTGGCACTTTAAACTCACAAATTTCATTTGATTTGGTTTCATTTCATATGGTATCACAAATTTCACTTGGCATTCAATCATTTCATTTGATATCACAAATTCAAACTCACACAATTCAAACTCACAAATTTTCAATTGATATCATAATCATCATTTTAAACGCATCAAAATTATTTTGATATCATGTTAATCATTTCGAGAGGGTCAAAATTACTTTTGATGTCTTTTATATTTAAAAAGAACTTTCACCTTCAAAAAGAGAACTGTTTTTGTATGTTTTGATCTAGACTTAATCCTTGCAAAACATGTTCTGTTATCTTGCATGATGGTTAGGGAGAATAAACACACTTAGAATACTGAATCAATATTTTCTTCCTTCTGTCTCACATTGTTTAGTTATCCTACATAATATTTAGGGAGAATAGGGAGAAATATTAGGTAGAAAGCCCATTCCTAGGAGAACGATAGAAGTATCCCCATCCCTAAGGCTAGCTTGCACTTGTTGAATTTTGATGAAGCCAAAAGGGGGAGAGAAATGAGAAGAAATGAGACACGAGATGTCTAGAGATGAGACATGAGATGTCTAGAGCTGAAAGATAAGATATCTGGGGAGAGAACTGGGAATGAAATATAGCTCTGGAAGTGATCTAAGTTTAATTATGTTCTCTAGTCATCTATGGGTTTGTCATCATCAAAAAGGGGGAGAATGTTAGAATCTTAAGTTTTGATGGTGACTAAGGTATGATATGGTCTAGTACTTAAAAGAACATAATTAACACTTAGGAAGGATTAGATGACATGTTAGAACCCTGAGTTAGATCACTTGTGAATGACCCCAAGATCATTTCCGGAAGTATTAGCACTAGAGACACAACCGGATGCAGCTTCACTTCCGGATGGACTAGGACTAGCGCTCGCGGATGAATGTCTCATCCCTCAGCGACAGCAAGCACTTCACTTAGTCATAACTCAGTCTAGGAGCATTAGGTGTACAAAACCCTTGAGACTAAGTTAAGACTCAACCGGAAGTAAAATTGCTTCCTGATAGATTTAGACTGGCGCAGGCTGACAGAATAGATATATCCCCAAGCGTCAGTGAATCAGCCTCGTCAAGCGAAATTGCTTCCTGTTAGACTTAGACTGGCGCAGAGCGATGGAATAGATTTCACCCTAAGCGTCAGTGAGTCTACTTCGCCAAGTGAAAGCACTTCCTGTTAGATTTAGATTGGCGCAGACTGATAGAATAGAATGACCCCAAGCGTCAATGAATCAGCCTCGTCAAGTGAAATTACTTCCTGTTGGATTTAGACTGGCACAGGCTGATAAAAGAAGTATAACCCTAAGCGTCAGTGAGTTCACCACGTCAAGTAAAAGTGCTTCCGATAGCTCAGTGACTAGCGCTGACTGTTAGGAGTGAAATAGACTAAGCGAGAGCAAGTCATGGTGAACTAGATCCTTCATCAAGTGAAAGTACTTCCGGATGTAGAAGTGCTTCCGGATACATCCTAGACTAAGTGAACTCCCACTTCATGTGATTGTGTGTTGACTTAATATACATAGCATGAACAAATGACACACTGAGTCACTTAGGAAGACTTAGAGTAAACTAACGAGACTTAAGCTGACTATTGGAATAGAGATCCCTTAGAGTCAGTAGACATTACACTAAGTCAGAACATAGTCTAAGTAAGACTACTTCCCATAGCAAACTTCCCACAACATGTATAGTTTTACTATATCTGATTATATATATTGCTATGTTGGACTAACCAGTATGTGCAGAACTTAATTACACTTCCGGATGCAAATGAGCTTCCGGATGGAAAGACTCTTGGCGTTGGATTTCAGAGATTAACACTTGCGGAGCAAGATTATCACTTGCGGATGAATGATAATCATCCGTCAGCAAGAGTACAAGAGTAAACATCACATACTCAGAAGTCAGAATGCTTTTGTCAGAGCAGAGGTGTCAGGACTACTTTTCAGAGATAAAGCAAGTCAACCCTGCTGAGCATTTAAGAAGATGTTCCTTCCAACGGTAACGATAGGTTAACAGATATTCGAACAAAATCGTTACCTACCAAGCATGAGGAGTATGAGAGATAAGGAGAACATAATCTGAAGATTCATTCATGGTGTCAAAGCTCATACTACCCACAAGAGTCAGAGTCCATAAGAGAGCTTCTGATAGCAAGAGAGCATCCAATAGCAAAGCGCTCTTATCATTCATGGACAAGTGCTTGGAAGACAAAGTTCCTCTATGATAGCAAGCAGAATGTTAGAGTCCACGAGCTTCACTTCAGACAGCAAGAGAGCTTCCGATAGTAAGTCTCTTAGCATCCTGGACTTATGCTTGAGGAACGAAGTCCTCATGTGACAACAAGCAAGAGTCAAGCCGTACAGTGTATAGATGTCAGAACGACTTTTGCCAAGAACAGTGTTGTCAGAACAGTGTTGACAGAACAGCTGATCAAAGCACCTTTTTAGATAAAGTAAAGCCAACCCTGCTGTGCATTGATGAGGACAACGTAAACAAGGCCCCAACGGCTATATTCAAACGGCCTTATTACCTCTCCAACGGTTGGATAATCAGAGGCTGGTATAAAAGGAACATCTACATTCAGAAGAAAGGAGGTGAGAGAGAACAGAGCTTATTACCTGAAGCATTATTATACATTCCTCTCATCTTCTACTCTCGGATTTAGATATGTAATATTATTAGAGAGTGAGTCAGTTGTACTTAAGTGAGTAACATAATCTACTCTTAGAGAGAGTCAGTTTGAGCTTAAGTGTTTAGCACAATCAGTTCATAGAGTGAACATAATTGTAATCTTACATTTTGTAAGGGGGAGCATTTAGAAGTTTTCTAAATCTCCATAGGTTGCAAGTTAGCCCGTAAAACTTGCGTTTGTAAGGTTTGCAGGTGAACCCGTTGTAAAACCTGTGGGTTGTTAGGTGAACCCGTGCTCGTAAAACCTAAAGTGTAAAGGCTTCTCTTGTGCCTGGTTTAAACAAGAATAGTGGATTAAAAATCTCAGGTGGAGCCTGGGGACTGGATGTAGGTCTGGGTGACCGAACCAGGATAAATTTATGTGTGCATAAACTTACATTTAAACATTCTATTTTGCATCACATAACATACTGACTTGTGCATACCATTACTCAGTAACATCATCACCAAACACAAGCAGTCTTTCGAAAAGTGTTAAAGTTTTATTCCCTCACCCAATTCAACCCCCCCTCTTGGGTGACAGCCACACATTTCATATTGGTTAAAATAATATTTAACCCTAAAATCTTTTTAAAAGAGTTAACTCAATTAAAACTAATAATACTCGTATATGACACGATCATATAATCATATTTTTTTTAAAAAAAATCAGAGATGAATATTTTTCCGGTTTTCCCCCGTTTTTTGTTCCAATATATATATATATATATATATATATATATATATGATATGTAAAAGTTAAAGTAATCAATTCTGATTTTTTCTTTCGTGTCTTTATATATAAATTAATGCAAGGAGGGGAAAATAACAAGGTAAAAATGGAAAGCTTTGTTAAGTCTGCCTATAATACATACTTTCAACATGTTTTAATATGTATACAAATATTGACTAGTACATCTTATAATAAAAACGAGTTAGAGTCGTTGATTTTTTCCTCTTGACTTCTTTTGGATTTTTGGGCACAAGAATATGGGAGAGTGGGTGTTAGCAAGGAATGATTGAGGAGAAATGATGGTTGTTGTCGTTTAGGCGGGTGTTATGGCGCTTTCGATGGAGAGGAGAGGATGGGTATATTAGATATTCGTAGTAAAACTTAAAAACAATCAAAATAAAATATATTGTAGATGTCCCACGCTTTTTGTCTTAAAGCAAACTCTCAACTCTCAACAAACCCATGTGGATATGGTAAAGAAAAACTCTCAACAAACCCCTTTTCTTCGTTTTCTTTGTAGCAATAAAAGTATTCCTTTATTCACGGAACCCATTTTGTTGTCTGATTTTAGAATGTGTTATATGGCCAAAGAAATTGAATCTCCCTATGTTTTTTTTTTTTTGGACAAAGAATCTTCCTATGTTAATGGGAGATACTTATAATTTAATGGAATGTGTAACTTATTATAAACTTCACGGCCAATAATAGAGTTATGTACAAGACGGAGTTATTGTTACTACAATACATATGGTGAAGTGAAATGATTAAGTACAATCATAACAAAATGTGCATGCGTATAAATGCGAATTCGAACTTTAATATTTAAGCAAATGCCCTTATAACATTATTACAATCAGGATAAGGTTGATGATATACTAAAAAAAGAATATGAGGTGTTATTTAATTTGTAATTAGATACCTTCTTTTCTTTTGTTTGAATAGATGGGAAATTTACAAAAGAAAATGACTAATATGTAGGAATCATGCTTTTTTTTTAATTTTCCCCCTTTTTGATGTAATATTGAAAACACCTTTTCCCCCTCTATTTTGTCTATGCCTCGTTTTTCTGACTTTTGTGTTGCGTCCAAATAAAGAATAAATGAAGTGAGGGGAGACTATATTTTAATAAGGGACTTTGTGTGTAGAAACTAGGGAGTTCCCTCATCTTATAGAAGAGGAACATGTTAGGATGTTTATCATCCTCGCTTTGACCATTATATTGGAGAGGCAGGTCTATCTTTATAATTAAATTAGGTGTGATGATCATGGTTCCCACTTCTCATACATCACATGCATTCCAAATTCAAATATTTATTAATTACAACATTATGCTCTTCAGATAGTTATCATCAGCAAAATGCATTCATCATTACTTAAGGAACAACACTAATTGAGGATATTACCTCTTTAATATTTTGTAGAAAATCACTCAAATCTCATCACTCTCAGTTTCTCACCTATGAAAATCCATTTGTTGCTTTCAACTTAATGTGTGCATAGTAGATAGGTATATCAATAACGAACAATAGATTAAAAGTTTACAACGTTGTATGACTTAAAGAAGTTAAAAAGTTGATTTTGTGATAAAGTATACAATGATATGGTCAATTAATCAATTTATAGTATGCCTTTGTCATTGTTGTAATTCATGTAAAAAAATTATAAAAGTAAAATTAAAATTAATATAAAGTCTAGAAATTAAATATATCAGGAGTGCAATATAAGGAGGAAGAAATTGGCGCGTGTGTAAAAGGGAGAGCATAACTGAATGGAGCGCTCTAAAGGACCCCACAACGCCCTCCATCCTTTTTTTATTCAGTTATGAATCTACCAGCAACTTTTTGTTGGTCCCCTCTATTTATGTCAATGAAAAATATAGAATCACAATGTTGCAGCTTGCAGGCCAACAACAAAAATAATGGGATCACAATGTTACTCATATCCTATTTTCTTTTTGATACATCATATCCTATTTTCTTTTACAATTAATATGATTGTTGTTGTTAATCAAATTTTGTTTTGGTCCTAACGTTTTAAATATATAAGTTTGGTTCTTGAAATTTTATGGAGGTTTTTCTTAATAAATGCGATTACTTTTTATTTCCAATAAATTTTGGTTTCTACCCTCAAAATATGAAATTAGACTACATCTACATGAAATTATATAAAATATAAACTACCTATTTAGTACAATGTGAATTGAACCTAAAACGCGATCAAACTACTCCCTCCGGTCCTATTTATAAGTCGCCAACCGCCATTAAATTTTGGTCCTTAATATAAGTCGCCAACTACCACTAACTAACTCATTAATTAAAGTTTTCCAAATATGTCCATGTCATTGAAAAAAGAGATCCTACATTTACTTTTACTTGCCTCATTATGACTCATTTAATAGTTGTGGGGAGGGGTAAAGATGGAAATGAAAAATAAAACAAGACCAATTTAATGATGTAACCACCACTAACCGTCATTCCTTGGTTTGTACAATATGGGCGGTTGACGACTTATAAATAGGACCGGAGGGAGTATATGGGTCATCTTTCCTTCAATCAAAACTACCAAAAACAATTTATTAAAAGCACTAATAGGTTTATGACCAAAAAAAAAAAGCCAAATAGGTTTAAACTTAAAAATATTATTCAAGCACACAAATGATGAGTTGTCATATCATTATTTTAGTAGTTGTTTATCATAACTCATAGAGGTTGGGAAATGAGTAAATGAGAGAGAGGAAGTCTTGATCAAAAAAGAGAGAGGAAGTTAGTTTGGGTGTAGGCTATAAATAGAGGTAAATATAATAACGGAAATCAAAGAGAACATTAAACAAGAACCAGCTGCCTTGACTCTAAATCCTTGTTTTAATTTTTCTATTTCTTTGTAAGACACTCATTAGTAACTTATCATTTTGCCTGTTCTAAAAAAACAGAGAACATGAAACAAAATTATAATGTGTGTGTGTGTGTGTAACACCTGTTAATTAATAATATGTGTGTGTGTATTTGTTTTTGATATAGTATAATAATAACGACTTGTATAATTTATATAAGTAACATAAATTAATGAAATAATTATTGTTCTTTTTCTATATTTAGATAATAATATGTTTAAGTAAAACAAATCAAAATAAAACATTTAAAAGAAAACACACTTCTCCTCAAGGATGTATGACGTCTTTATTTTGTGAAAAATAATAATCAAACTCTAAAATGTATGAAAAATTTTTGAAATATTGTAGTGAATTTTCTTCCTATAATCATGTTGATTATCAAACAAATCGTTGTTTCAATGATGCTTTTGCTTGGGGGATGCCTTGAATATATGGCTGATGCAAACTTGGCTTTAAAGAATTGGGAAGAAAGCAACATTTTGAAATCGCCAACCAAACCAACTTAACGTATTTATTAGTCAATGTGTGTGGTGGCATTTCATTTCTGAGGCTTTTTTGTTTGTTTTTTAAGTGGGAAAGATAAGTCTTCTTTGAAGTTAATCAATTCTAAGTTTCTGCATTCTATTAGTGGCATTTTCACACTTTCATTCACTCCTTCAAGAGACAACCTCATCATTGCTGATAAAAACTCTTTCTTCTTCTTGTTTTTCTTCAAATGAAGTGTTTTTTATTGTTAGGCATATATATCTCCGATCAAAGATAGTTTTGTTTGAAACAACGTACCGTTGAAGAATTATGGCTTGTTTGGTTGGTAGCAAAAATGTTAAAGAATTAGAAAGTTTAGGTTTTTGTGTAATTTACATATATCCCGGGGCCCACAAGTTTTCTCTCTTCATCTCTCACTTTTTCTGGGCCCCACACACTTTATTTTTCATCATTACTTAATTTACCCATACTTTCCATCTTTACCCCTTTCACTTTCCAATTCTTCACTTTCCTTCCCAACACCAAACGGACCCTTATACGTATTCAAGTGAAATGTTACAACTCTCATGCATGACGGAGTGATTAAATATGTAGGCCCAAAAAGGCTGTTGAGTTCAAAATCCAAGCCCAATAATGGTCACCAATGAGTGAGGGCCATTCTGAATTGGCATGTACAAAAAACTTGAACTTTTACCAAAAAACAACATAAACTGGCTAAAAACCCAAAAGAGTGGGCTAAAATTGCATTTGAAAATGCTTCAATTGAAATGGTATGGAAAAAACTTCTAGAAATCGATCCAATTAATTAAGAAACTTTCATACAGCTTTATACTGTAAATTGACCAAAAAAACACAATGCTCGATCTTTTGATAAACACAATAACTTGCAAGTGGAGCCAATGAAGAAATCATGATTTATTAAATTGGTGCGGTCAATTTATGATGAATCATAAAGTTGAATCACCAAGGCACTATTAACACGTTCTTAATCGAAAACAATCACAGACGATTTAAAATCTAAAGCATATAAAATAACACTCAAAGATAAAGCAATGGAGGTGGAATCACAAGATAATGAATTAATGTATGCTTTAGGACCACCTCAGATTAGATTGTTAGATTAATAACTTTATCTATAAGTATATATAATCTTTTATTGAAGGCAATCAATCATATTCGATACATTGTAAGGAGTTAAATGTGGACACATTTTTCAATAAAAATTTGAGTTTTAGTTTGTCATGTTATGAGGAGTTAGTTCCTTTCACTATATTCACATCTCTGTTGATTATGTTAATCACTAAATATTGATACTTGCTTTCATTTTCTTGGAGTTCTAATTTTTTGGTTTTGAGGAATAAGTGTTTGGAGGGCCATATATCTTTTCTTGCAAACTTTGGAGATGGTTCATAGCATCGTGGCCCAACATGATGGAAGGATTATTATTGATTAAAAATAAAAATGGTCAATGATGGAAGTATCAAGTTTAAAGAATAAAAAGAGGGATGGATTATGATCGATCATATACACTCCAAAGCATAGAAACGCTAAAAATTAGAAGAGCTAATCACTAACCAGTCCACTCTCCACTTTTACTAATAAAAGCAGCACTATGATAAAAAAAAAAAGCCTTATCTTTTGCTTCTAATTTAGTTCCCACGTGAGTCATATGATCACCCTCTGCATTTTGCTGCTTTTAGCAATAATCGGGAGATTATAACACCAATAAAGATCTCTAATGGAGTAAAATTATCATGTTCATTACTTCATAAGTAAATTTACACTATAACCATAAAATATATCAACATTGCAGGAAATATATTAATATCCTCCGAATCTTCGCATGCTAATGGACAACCGATATGCCCCTAAGTTAAGAATAATATGGGATATTCTTAACATTGGTATACCCCTAACTTAAGAATAATATATGATATTCTTAACATTCTTATGACTTATATAATGGTAAGAAAATTACTACTCCCTCCTATCTATCCTAAAACAAAGATCTGCCACCGTGTTTGATTATATTGAAAATGTTAGTTTTGTTAATCAAAATAACATGTTATTATCAAAATACCTTAATCATTTAGTTTTTTTATTTAGGAATAAAGTAAAAAATTTATAACGAGGACATGTATTTTAAAACAAGTTTATATCTCATGTCATATACTACCTCCGGTCTTAAATATAGAACCTAGATGACTTTTTTTTTGAGAGGTTAAGGTTGCAAAATAGTCTATTAAATCATGACATATTTGATATATTTTTAGATTATCCATTAGTTCATAAGTAAAATAAACTAGTTTAAGGGAAAAAATTAGGTAAATCAATTTATAATTAACTTATTTTGTTTTTTTAGGATTTTTCAAAAAAATCAATTAGGTCTTATATTTAGGGCCGGAGGGAGTATTTAGGAATAAAAGTAGCATACAATTTTTTTTTGTGTTGACTCATTTTTTATTGACTCATTTGTCTAACTAAGTCTTAATGTTACCTTATTGCAGACAATATCCACATTGATTTTTAGCCACGATCGATTGCATGAATATAAATACAATGATGTTTTACTAATATTTTATACTTTGTTTTATGCTACACTTTTTATTGGGCAAATGCCCAAAAATGATACATAACTATTGGTCAATGAACAACAATAGTACATAACTATTCCAAGGTACAAAAATGATACCCAATTTGTACCATGTGATCAAAAATGATATTTTCACTAATATGACAATAATATGAGACATGAAATGTCCAAGATGCTCTTGTAATTAAATAAACTTTTACCGGGCGGCGATTAATTTATAAGGGCATTTGACAAGAGCATTTTGAACATTTCATGTCTAATATTATTGTCATATTAGTGAAAATATCATTTTGATCGCATAGTAAAAGTTGGGTATCATTTTTGTACCTTGGAATATTTATGTACTATTTTTGTACCTTGGTCAATAGTTATGTATCATTTTTGGGCCTTCGTCCCTTTTTATTTCTAGAATCAAATTATGAAGATGATCATTTGTGTAATTGCAAATTTCATATCCAAAATAATAAAAAAGAGACGTATGTATATGTGTGATGCATATGAACTTCATCAAGATGTATATGTGTGATGCATATGAACTTCAACACAAGTGGGGCTCCGATCCTTTGAGAGAAGAGACTAACTCTCGCATGTGGGAGACAGATAGATTGACGCACCTGGCTCTAGCCCTTGAGGCTATGCTACTCCTGACATTGGGGAGCATTGAGAGTTTTGACCAATATTGTACAATAAACTTTTGTTTACCTAAAAAGACAAAAAGAAGGGAACCTTGTTAATGAGAAAAATATCACAAAATCCAACGTGCACAGTAAATTCATGGGAGAATGGATCAACTTTCATTTTACAGTGCAATGGTCCTATTTCGCTAGTGAAATAATCGCCCTGAAGTATTAGACATTCTAAATTAATATCGAGTACAATTTCATCCTTGAAGTAATTATAATAGTCCAATTTTATCTTTTGGTGAATGTAACACTGACATGTGGACGACGTCAATTGGTGAATTTGTCCAATCAGGGGAAAATTTGACCATTTTTGTTACTTCAAGAGTGAAATTATACCCGGTATTAATTTAGAGTGCCCAGTAATCAATGATGGTTACTTCAAGGAAAAATACGGTCATTGCCCTTTATTATACATATAAGTTTTATGGCATTGTGCTGATTCTTTTACCATGCACTAATTACTAAAAATAATATTAAAATTTTGTTTATATTTATTTTGTTTTTATATTTTAAAATTGTCAGAATTATAGAATTAATATTAGTATTTCCCATTTTGTATTAGTAGAATCTTAGTCATAATAATTATTAATTTTAGTATTCAAAAATGCAGTTATTAGAGAATGATATTAGGTAAAGTTGCATGAGAAGTTTATTATATTTTACGAGAAATTTTTACATTATAAATCATATCAATAAAATATTTTAATCATCTTTGTTTCCACGCTCCTTCTTAGGATAAAACTACAAAACAATTGTCCTCGGACCTCGGTCTTCCTCTCAGTCCTCTCCCCCTGTATATCTCCTATGACTTGAACACCCAAAAATAAATCAAAATTTTCATTTTTTAAATATTATTCGAGTCAAGTTTTGGTATTTTGATATTTTAATACTTCAGCTTGTTTTGGAACTTTGAAAGAAATAAGTAAGTACTCGTACGTTCTAATGCAACTTTTGAATGTCTTTTTGGATAGACTTCTCTCTTATTGTTAGGCAATGAGCATTAAGGTTTAATACAGTAAAACTTGATTTGATCACACCTTTTTTTGTTAGTATTCCGTGCGTTCCAAAATATAAAATAGGTAAAACATTGTTTTCACCTATAAAAAGGGGTGGGCAAACGGTTATTCGGTTCAAAACCGAACCGAAATAACCGAAAACCGAAAACTATCCAAAATGAAAACCGAAACCGAAACCGAAAAACTAAAAGAAAAACCTAAACCAATTAATTTTTCCACTTTTTTTTGTGCTAATACCACCATTTTACAAAGGAAACAAAAAAAAACCGAAACCGAAAACCGATAAACCGAACCAAAAAGGTATCTAAAATGAAAACCGAAAAGTATGGGAAATGTAAACCGAAACCGAAAACCGAAAAATCGAAACCGAAAAACCGAAACTCATTTGGTTCGGTTCGGTTTTCGATTAAAATTGCCTACCCTACCTATAAACTATACATCAAATATCACCTAGCATACATCAAATAAATTCAATTAATATAATAAGTATTATGACTCTAGCTGACCCAAATGTGTCAAGTATTATTTGATTTATAATGTCTCTAAACTCGGTCAAAATTACAAATTTATATATTGAATTTATCATTTTTACTTTTCTACCTCACCAAAAATTATGTTAGCTTGCCTAAAACTCATTTTTAATTATGTTTATTTCACTATATTCAATGAATTTCATATAATTTTTTTTCTTTTTGATCAGGTTTATAAAGTGAATGTTGATATATCTAATTTATATTTTTAGATATATTTAAGTCAAATTATTGTTATTTTTTTTATTTTTATTTAATTATATACTAAAAACACGTATTTAATAAAAATAAACTCTTACATGCTTATAATTTGATTCGACCTCTTTTACTTAAACCCACGATTTGGACAACATTAGCTGCAACAATACTTAAACCTTTGAATCTCACGGGATAAATCTCACACACACACTTTAAAAATAGGTAAAAAATATCTTTTTAAAAAAGAAAGTAGCCAATTAATAATGATTGGATTAACATGAAATAAAATCGAGTTTCCCTGCTTATTATTAGTCAATTCATCGAAAATATGAATACTAGAGTTTAATATGTAAAAAGCCTAAACCATCTACATCTCAATAAACAGTTTATATTTTATCTTAGACATAGTATTTATTAAAATATTTTTTCTTAAAAAATCAAACATAGATTGTTCGTACAAGATTCAAATGGTTTAACTATATTTGTCTCTTCATACTCTCTCTAATATGGAACCGGTTCCCAATTAGGAGTGGACCTAGTTGGGGGGTTTGATTTTAAAATTGTTAGTTCTAAACAGATCCAAAACATTTTAGTAAAAAAAGAAAGACAAAAGAGCAACAAAGTCACAATGAGAAGTTCCCAAATCTCCCATCAACATTTCCTATATTTAGCCTCTCCTATTATGCCACCTTCACAAACACTTACAATCTTTTCTCTTATCTCTCTGTCTCTCACTCTCCATTTAAGTCCTCAGCCATGGTTGCAGCCGAAGTAGCAATGTCAGAACCAAACCTTCAAGCCATCCCTCTCATGGAAAAAGACCACTCTTTCCACCCACCAAGAAGGTAATATTAGTACAAATATGAATACAACAAATTTATTTATTTCTTTTCTCTTTTCATATACATACTCTGTTTCCCCTGTTTCAAAAATCACAAAAGCAGAGCATTACATAAAATCCCCTGTTCAATAAATAAAACCCTCATTTTTTGTTTATTTTCTTCACAGATTGGAAGGCAAAGTTGCTATCATCACAGGTGGAGCGAGAGGGATCGGCGAAGCCACGGTGAGGATCTTTGTTAAGCAAGGAGCGAAGGTGGTGATAGCAGACATTGAGGACACAATTGGATCTCTCCTCGCCGAGACATTATCGCCTTCCGCGATATTTGTACATTGTGATGTGTCCTCCGAAGAAGACATGGAGAGATTGGTGAAATCGACGATTTCTCGATATGGCCAGCTTGACATAATGATCAATAATGCCGGGGTTTTGGGGAATCAATCGAAGAACAAGAGTATTGTGAACTTTGATGGTGATGAGTTTGATCAAGTTATGAGGGTTAATGTGAAGGGTGTCGCGCTAGGAATGAAGCACGCGGCGAGGGTTATGATTTCCCGGCGATCTGGCTGCATAATTTCGACGTCTAGTGTCGCCGGAGTAATGGGAGGGCTCGGTCCTCACGCCTACACTGCATCGAAGCACGCCATTGTCGGGTTAACGAAGAATGCAGCTTGTGAATTGGGGAAATATGGGATAAGGGTTAATTGTATTTCGCCATTCGGAGTCGCGACTCCGATGCTAGTGAATGCATGGAGAAATGATGATGATGACGACGACGACAGAGATGAAGAGGAAGAGGTGGAGAAGATGGAGGAGTTTGTGAGGGAATTGGGGAATTTGAAAGGGAAGACATTGAAGGCTAAGGATATTGCAGAAGCTGCACTTTATCTTGCAAGTGATGAATCAAAGTATGTTAGTGGCCATAATCTTGTTGTTGATGGTGGAATCACCATTTCAAGAAATTGTGTTGGCCTATAATTAGTAAGTTAATGATGGTGATTGTAATCTTTGTTTGGTTGATTAGTGTTAGAATATATCTGGCCCGTCTTAACTAATTGTAATTAGTTTCAGTTAGTTTTTATCAATATAGCTTTGGTGTTTATTTTTTTCCCTCTTTAAACACAAACGTTCACCTAATTTTGTTTATGATTATTTATGGCCGTTTTTATTTTTCATTTCAAATGAAACCATCTTAAGTATTATGATATTTTATTTTTTACTTGAATATGTTTCATATTGCTTATATCTTCCTAAATTAGTGACTTGCAAATTTTTTTTTTTTAACAATCAATTATACTCCCTCCGGTCCTAAATATAAAACCTAGTTTACATTTTTGAAAAATCGTAAAAAAGCAAAATATAAGTCAATTATAAATTGATTTACCTAATTTTCCCCCTTAAACTAGTTTATTTAACCTATAAACTAATGACTAATCTAAAAATATATCAAATATGTCATAATTTAATAACATATTTTGTAACTTGAACATCTCTAAAAAAAGTCAATTAGGTCTCATATTTAGGACCAGATGGAGTATTAAGTAAAAAGGCAGTTATATGAAGACATCAACAATACACTTCTGATGTCTCTTTTTGACTAAAGCAAAGAGGTTACATATATTGACAGAAACACTCTAGTATAAGCATAAACGAAACATTCCAAGAACATCAACAGGTAATATATATATATCTAATGAAAATTCTTGTATGTAATGTTGCATATAGAAAATGTCATCAAAATTATAAAGGTTATGTTACTAATTTCATTCTCAAAGGAGTAACAATGGACATCTACCTAAAAATGATTTGAAAGAAAGAGACTTTATTCAACAGTGTATCAAAAGTCTCATAAAGACTATAATGATATACATATAACTCAAATATTCTATCAATACTGAACTTGATCATAATTTTACATTGAATTTATATTCTAAAAGAGGTAGAACAAGACCGAAAAGCACGTGATTGAAATTTAAATAACAATAAGCGACACACAATAACAGTTTAAACTTGAAGATCTCCCAATTTGATGGACATATACATAACCTAAGCAAATGGTTAAGATTTGCTGGAAATCTTAGGTTGAGCATTTTGCATGCAATTCATAACCCAAAATGAAAAGAGTTGAACCAATATTAAAATTTTAGGAACATTTTGCCATGTAAACATATCCCAAACTAAGATCTCATCTAGGCCTTCAAACTAAGAGGTCGGGAAGGAACATTCCTTTGACCATTCATCAACATGCAATGCAGAAGTGATTATAGCACTATATTCTCTAATTTTAGTTTTTCAACATATAAACTTTGCTCCTCCATGCCCCCCTTCACAGTGCAGCCTCTTCTCAATGATATCTCTCATAGGAAAATGTAAAAACTTCGTCAATTTGTTCAAGGTTGCAGAAAAAATATTTGGCTTTTTATGAGAACTTTTCAGATTCACCTTCTTTGATTTCTTCACCGTCTTCTCCAAGACATCCTTGTGTGTCCACTGGTCTTGTTCGCTTTTGCCCCATGTTATCTCAAAACTTTGCTTCTTCTTCTTTTTCAAGATACATGTTTCCAAATCCTCCACTCTCTTTCCATTTTCGAAATTTGAGAAATGAATTTTTTTCAGACCTTTAAATTGAAAAAATAAAATATATATCTTCCGTTTAATCTTGTATTACCTACTCCAACAACAATTCATACAAATGAAGGAACAGAAGAAATATTTTAGCTTCAATCAATATATTGACGGATATACATCTAGATCTCGAAATGATATACGTATCTAATTAGGTAGGGAAAGTACGATTAATGAGTAACCTAAATAACAAGCCATGCCACCTGAGCTTTAGTTTTTAATTTAATTAGCTTAATAGTAATAATAAAATTTTAATAATCAACGGCGCGAAAAGTGAGCTGTATCGCATCAATTAATGTAATCTACTATTTATTTAAGAAAAGTGAGCTTCCAACTCTATTCGTACTTTCTGGACTTCTCAAAATTATTGTTAAATCATCATATAATATTTGGGTTCTTAATACAAGGCTCTTTCTTAAAGGAAAAAGTACCACTCCCTTGTATTGATAGCATTTGTTAATTACCTCATTCCAACAAAGAATATTAGTTAAATTTTTTTTTTCAAATATGCACTCAATACATATGTATGTGTCAACTTTTTCTCTTTCTCATGTAAGAGATACAAATGAAAAAAAACACCTTTTATATTACTCCCTCGCTCCCATCCATAGTATAAGAAATAACATAAGAAATTTGTTTATCCCCATTGTAAGAAGTAACAAGTAAAAATCAAGATAATATATGGCTGACTTCCATTTTTACCCTTACATATTAAATGTATGGAAATAGGAGAGTGTGAGTTTAAGATGAAAAATATAAGGTTGAAATAAGAAAATCACATTAATTTTCCCATTGACTACACTATGTTTTTTAAAGTTTATACAAAATAGTTGATTGTCTCTAATAATATGGATAGAAGGAGTGCTTTGTTAACCTATTGTATCTTGAATTAAATTTTTGTTCTAAAAGACTTCTTATTATGATGTGAAGGAGTATTGTTTCTAAAGTTTGATTAAACTTTCTTTTCTCGTAGATTTCAATAGGTAGTTGATGGCATTAAAAAGAGAAAACCTCAATTGAATCAAATTGAAGCACACACTTATACAAATTTTCTGCGTAAGGTTGTACATAATTCCGCATATGTTTTGCATATAATTCCGATCCGCATTAATTAACTTGTATCACTCCAATTCAACATAAACCTTCAATTCGTATGAAGTTATCCTGGTGATCTCTCATCAAATCATCCACATATTGTTGTAATCGAGATCTTAGCCCCATATTGTGGCAACAAGAAGAATATGCATTCAAAAGCCTATAATAGGTGATTACCTCGAGGGATTGGCATGTCAGGAGTATTATTTTTTAATGAATAAAAATTAAAAGGACTATCCAAGTTGGTCTTATACTATATATATACTACTCGCGTAGTAGGTGATTACCTAATGTCTAATGACTAAGAGGGTTTAATAATTACAGAGCCACCCACGAACGCAGTTTAAGTTAATTAGGGTTTGCGGGTAATTAAGGTGGATGTCAGGCTCATTAATAATGAAAATTGTGAGGTTGACTTTGACTACTCCATCATTCTAAACAATATAATATCAATTCACTCTCCTTTATTCTCTGTTTGGCTTTTTTCAATTAGTGGCCTTTATTTATTTATTAAATATATATTCACAAATAGAATATACATTAAGTAATTAGTGTATTTATTGTTTACTCTGATCCCGTATCTTGTTTTGGACCACAAAACCGACACACCTCCACTCCATCATCTATATATATATGACAAGTCGACCATATACCTAGAATTCTAACTACTTAGTATGCAATTACATGATCGATCATAAAGCTCAACATACATCTATCAAGAGGACTTCAAATAAATTTTACTCATTTTTTTATGAAAAAGCAAGTAAATAAATATATATTTAATTTTAATTTAATAAATCTAACAACGAACCCCACATAGTGGAATAAGGTTATGTTGTTATTGTTGTATTTAAATTTAATTTAATAAATAAATAACAATATTTTTAGAAAATATCATCAATTGAAATTCTTCGGGCTTAAAGGAAAGAGAAAATGAGGGAAATATACATTCAATTATTGATTTCAAGAAAATGTGAAATGGAAAATGTGATCAACACGCCAACTCCTGGGTTAGACAAAGTTATAATGGTTGAGGGTTTCCCAACCCGTTTAACGTCAGGCTACATGGTCCCACCCATTTGGCTCATTGTGCTAGTCCACCATTATTTTTCAATATTTTCATAAATTTTCTAAAAGAAAATTTATACCTATATTTTAACTTTAATATCCAAAATCCCGAGATTTTTAAAAAGGAAGGGGAAATGGGGTTGGGATTTCCTAACCCTTTAACGTCAAACTGCAAAACCAACCTATCTGGCTTGTGGTTTGTGGTGGGCCTGCTCATAACCCATAGGTTAGCATGTTGTCCCAACTCTTATTATAATAGGTATAGAAGACAATAGTCAATACTTCCTTTGATTATAAACATCTTCTAAAAGATGTCATATAATAAATTTATAATAGGTATAAGCAAGAGGCAATAGCCAATACTTCCTTTAGTATAAAAATGTATTTAATACTCATAGAAACTATCACATCCTTCATAAAAAGAATTGAAAACATCTTCTAATATCATATAATAAATTTATAATGTTATAGTTTTTTTTATTATTAATCTTGTTTGTAAACACTCATTTCTAATAAGGAGTAGTGTACATATTATTATAAATGCTCTAGAAAAAATGATATTTCCTATATATAAATATGACTGCATTTTCTCTACTTAATCCACTTCATGTTTTTGCTGTGTAAACCTAGATTTCAATCTACATGAATCCACATACTATCTGTACTTTACAAAAATCAAAATTTAGAAAAAAAAAAATAAAGGCATATATTTAATGGTTGAAATGGGATAACCAATTCAGAATTGTGGACAAAAAATTATCTTGTAATTAGGACCACCTTAGCTTCATAAAACTGTTCTAGGATATGGAGCTTAGTTCGGGGAGTATAGGAGACATACTGCAGTGCATGAAGATGGAGTAGTACAAGTTGGCTACCGCAAGCCTTAATTTGCCAGAGTGATTTGCAGATTCATGGCAGGTCAAGTCAATGGAGGGAAGGGAGGCATCGCATTTCAAAACTCTTGGGACGACAGAAGAAGCTGTCTATGTTAAGCCTTACCAGGGAATGAGTTGTAACTAGTAACTTATAAGGTTTAAAGGTATTCGCAATTCATATATATATTTATTTATTTATTAGGTTTAGATAACAAGCAGATTATAAAATATAGATAAATATTGGAATCCACAGTCAAACTTCACTCATATATCGAAGCTGTCAAAGATCAATAATTAGGGTTTAATACAGTCCAAGTTTGACAGAATAGAAAGTTTAAGAATCAAATTTATTGATTATTGAGCAACAACAAGGTGCTCTGCCCACGTGCATGAGTCACACAACTTTGCCATAATCACCCAAATCTGGTATTAACTATAAACTCCATTTTGACAAATAGATACTTTTTTTATAACAAAAAATAGATACTTTGTTCGTCCTTTGTCTAACCTATTTTATTTTAATTATTTTGAAGTTTAGAATATAGACTAGACGTGATTATATATGGTACTTTATTTGTTATACCCCAATCACCTCTTTGATATCATATGACTTTGGTGCTACTGATTATAAATTAAGTAGAAGTGAAACTAGTCATCTCATTAGAAGAAAGTCTAATAATTAATCATGTGATGACAGCACGCAAGTACTAGGATTTTCTTAAATGAAAATTAAAATCATTCATTGCACTTTTGTATGGCTATATATTTTAATTTTAATGTTATTCTGGAAGAGGAGAAGAGGACATTATTTTACCCACCCACATGTAGGGGTGTAAATGAGCCAGGCCATAAACAGGCGGCCTAGGGCTCGACCTATTTAGGGCCCGACCTGACTCAACCTTTTTAATAAACAGGCCAGATTCAGACCCATTTAAAAGCTTTTTTAACTAAAAAGGTCAGGCCTATTTCACTAAAGTCTGGCTCGAAAGCCTTCAGGCCTGACCTATTTAATAGTACTACTAATAAGTAATAATAAAATAATAATAATATTATTAGTAAGTAGGCCTTTTCAAGCTGTAATAATAAAAGGCCTGACATGTTTTTTGTGCTTATTATTGTACTTGTTATGTGTCATATTTATGGTCTTTTTAAGCTTGATATGTATGCCTTTAAAAGCCTAAATTTGAAGTAGACTTTTAAAAGGCCTGAAGTTTTTTTTAAGACTTACATTGTAAGTGGGCTTTTAAAAAGGCTTTCAGGTCTGTAATATTTTTCGCAGGCCTAGGCTTTTTTCTGAAAAAAAGCCTACAACCAGGCCTGGGCCTAGGCCTATATTTTCCTTTTGCATTACGGGCCCAGGCCTATTTACGTAAAGCCTGGCTCGGCCCGGCTCATTTACACCCTTACCCACATGGAATATTAATAAATACTTATACGCCCAAATCACCAAGATCTTGGAAGAAAATCTTATTTGATAGGAATCTTCCTATTATCTATCTTTAAAAAGAATATACCAGCTTAAGTTAGATTTTTATTACAGCTATTATGTATCCAGCTTACTCTCAATTTTTGTTTTGCCAGACTGCTGATTTGGTGTAATCGCATATTGAATTAACTATTAATAATAATTGTAGTAGGCTAGTAGCAATAACAGCAGCAGCTAATACATGAAATGAGTAGCAAAACCCATGAAGTCGCGGAAACTGCGTGAATAACAACACAGATGAAAGCCCATTTAAATGGGCTGCAGGCCCATTACAAGTTCAGCTCAATTTATGAGGTCCAAGGAAAAGTTTCAAAAAGAAATCCCTTTGATCGTCCAAGCTCCAAATTAACCTGAAAATTCTTTAAATTAAAGATCCATTGGCAACCTATCTTTCAAAGGTGCTAATAGTTCTTTTTTATTGCGTGCAAGCTATCTTTAACTATTTTGCATATAGTTGAATACAGGTTGAACATAGCTAAAGAAAAATTATCCCACTCAATGGAACCTGAGCTCTTATGTAAATATCTTTGGACAATAACTTTTGTAATGAGCAATAATATTTCAGCAATTTCCGTTTATACAGTTACACAGCTCTCATTTTGCACGCAACTATATAAGCGATTGCTAAAAAACACGCAATTGCAAAATTGATTGCCCAACCCATTTGCAACGTATCTTTAACAAATGCAGTTATTGCAACTACTCTGATCTATGCAACCTAACTTTAGGTAATAATTATGTGCAAAACACATAGTTGAAGGTATAGTTTGCACATGACGAAAACTGAGTAACCCACTAAGATGAAATGAACTTGTTCAAGAACATGATTATATGTGTTGTTAGGTATATTTTGGCAATACAATTTGCAATGAGATTGGTATATTTGTAGCAATTTTCTTTTACATAGTTGCACGGTACGGTTTTCATTTGGATACATATATACACAAATTGGGACCGACACATAGTACGTGTGAGTGAGTAATTAGTAATGAGTAATACAGGGGTTTTAATGAGAATTGAAGTAAGAGAGACATAAGCATTAGTAAGGACCCAAGGCACATATATATGGAGTTAGACAGATGATGGGGGAGGTTGAAGTAAAGTCTCATGGTTAAGTAGTGTGTACTAATATTGAACTGATACATATAACTAACTGTAATATGGACCCACGCCAGTTGGCACTTTTCTGAATCTGCAACTCACACCTAACTTTTTTAATTTATTCAATCTACCTATCTCCTTATACTATTAATATCATCATCACTTCCAGGCCTCTTCAATTTATCCTGCGTTTCCTTTTAGTACCATACATTCATTCCTTCACATTTTCTTTCCATATCATATATAAATACTCTCTCCGTTCCTAAATATAAGATCACTTTGATTAATTTGGGCAGATTAAGGAAGACAATAAAATTACAAGATCTTCCCAAAAGCCCCTCAATTACTTAACTTTAAAAGGAGGAGGGGTTTTCAATGAAAAGAGGGAGAGTATAAGGTAGTTTGGGCAAAACTTGAGATAAAATAAGAAGTGATCTTATATTTAGAAACTTATCCACTTCCCCAAAGTGATTTTATATTTAGGAACAGAGGGAGTAATATGTAATTGAACGAAGATGCAAGTGTGTGCGTACTCCTTCCGTCTTTATTGTAAGTCACTTCTAACAGAATTGTTTAATTCATTATACAAGTTACTCAAAGAGTGGAATTAGTTTTGGTTGTCATCGAGATGGTGAGTAGATAGCGCTCTTTTACTCTGGAGTTTGGACAATCCGGATCAAATCTCGATGGCCCAATTTAACATTTTCATGTTCTTTATTGTAAAGAAACAATTATTTCTATGATCACAAAATTTTCAAAAACCATAATACTCATTTAAAAATCATTGTGATTCAAATCTAGACCATCAAAAGTGGAAGAATGTTCTTTGCTCATCTTTATAACCAGCACCAAAACAAATCCCTGGAGGCGTAATTGATAATTATTTGTCAATTTCGTTCACGTCATTAATGTTTCACTTCTGATTTTTTATATTTTTTCTCTTTAAAAACCTTATTTAATGAGTAAAATTAAAAAACAAAATTAAATTTAAAATAAATTTAATGAGGCATCAACTTCTATTTTTCATTCTAGTAAATTGATTCAAATGACTTATATTGTGAATCAGAGGTAAAACTGGTAATATTTTTTTTTGTGTTTACAGGAAACTAATCCTTATTTCATTGATTCTTAATATGATTTAAGACACTACTCATGCACTAAATGTGAACTTATTATCCTATTTTCGATCTTTGATTCGTCACATAAGATATCAAACAGTTTGTGTGATTGACATGCAAAAGCCAGCGAATTGAAAGAGAGGTGGATGCAGGCTACTGGAATATGGAAGCCTCTTCACCGTTGTCTGTTTATTTCGGTCGGGTCCCTTCATAAATTTCACATCCATGCACCTATCTAAATCTATCACATTCCTTCACTTTCAAATACATCCCTTTCATTACATAATTACACCCACACGCACACTTATTTTGAAAGACATTCAACAAATCAACTATATAAGTATATGAACCAATTATGTCTATACTTATACATTGAATATGAACAAATGAAGTTGAAATTCCTGTGTTGTCTGTTTAATATATAAGATTATTCATATACGTACATTGAGAATTTTTAAGAATTTAGAGAGATTTAACAAGTATTTGACGTAATAATATTCAAAGGCTATCTATAAAAATCGAACCAAGACCTCAAAAATAAACTGGAGGCTATATATGGAAGAGGAGAACGAGGAATATAATTATTGGATTTATGATATTGATGAGGTTAAAGGGTAGTTGTGGTGTCGCCAGTGATGAGGCAATAATTTTGTGGGGTTTGAAGTGAATTATATGTGATTGATAACAACAACCACTCTAATAAAAGACTTGACTATATACTTCAATTCATTGGTTTGTGCGATTTATTTGCCTACTTATACTACTCCCTCCAATTCCTATTATAAAAGGTAGTTATTTGCATCGAAAGTATATAAGTTATGTCAAATAATAAAGTGATGAGAAAAATATCATTCCCACAAAGATTTGGTTCTAAAACTCGGTCAAGTAGTAATTATAAAACTTAAATACAATTGAAGTTAATTAGACAAATATCAAGAGTGTAAGGAAACAACTTCTAAAATAAAATAAAAACTATAAACAATTGATTCTTGGACTTCAAGGATTTAATTGGACATATGATTATTTATCCCCTTGTATTTCAAAATCACTCAATCAATCTCCAACTATATTTGCTTCTTAACGGTGTATTTTGCTAGCCAAGGATATTAAGTTACCCATATATAAGTGCTCTCTCAAGCATCCAGATAAGTGTTCATAAATTAGTTCAATTAATTCTTTGATCTCTCAATAGAATGATTGAATAACCCCAAATTTTCCTTACAAATCCCATATGGCTATGCGAGGCTAATGACTATATTTCTATCTCATTAGCAAAACCATCCATTCAATTGTATAAAAAAAACCATCCATTCAACATCAAAATTCAAGTTCCTGCATGATTAAACCTAAGTTCTCCACTCAATCTAACCCCATCAAGTATCAACCAAGCAAACCCAACAATATTCTTGTTGGTGGCCAATCAACAAGAAGCATTAAACATAGAGTAAAATCAACATAATCATACCATTAATCGCAAATACAAAGGGGGAATGAGTATTTAATCCATGTAAGAGTTAAAAACCCTAGAGCAACATGTCTAACTACTCATGTTCAACAAACCCAAAGAAAAATATACAAGAATAGCCGTAAACATTGAACAAAAGAAGCAGAAGAAGGAGAATGAAGAAGAAGAACAAAGATGTGAAGCCCAAATTTCATCAAAATTTCAAATCTTAAATAACTTAATCTCCACTAAACTCCATACCCTAATACACCACAAAGCTCCCCTAGAGGTCCAAGAAGTAAATAATATCGCCCCAACTCAAGTTCCCCCAAATATATACTCAAAAACGCTACATTTTCGTCATTCAGCAAAACTCTAAGTTTCAGATCTGATAGTTTCGCTTAGACCTCAGAATTTCATTAGGTTACATAGTCAACAGTACATTTTCACACATTCCAATAAAATATGTGTTTGGTTCATTTATTATACGTAGATTTAATCAATTTTTCCTTTTTACATCTATTCATTTTTACACACACACTTCTACCAATCTTACATGAATTGATCATATAAAAAGGTAGAAAATGAAATTATGCATTTGTTAATTCGAATTCTGCATGTGTTACTATTTAATTAGATTTTAGATAAAAAAGTAGTTATGTTATGTCTAATAATTAGGACTAGAGGAAAAACTTTGATCCTCTTGTCCTCTTTATGTGATAATGAGAGAATATTTCATTTGGTCTTATTGATATATCATCACCACATTAAATTTATGATATGAATATACAAGTTTACTATTATTTTATAATATATTGATTTTGTTCTCATTTGAAATGGTTGATATTTAATAAGAGTAGAATTGAAAAATTGTCAAAATTTTAAGATAGAGCTAATAGTGTTTAAGGTTTTCATTGACATGTATAAAACACATATGAAAAATGTCATAATAGATAGATGAGTAAATAGGATCAGAGGAGCACTGAGTCCCAGTGTTTTGAATTGAAGGATGGAGTCAAAGAGTCAATAACGCCAAACTAAAGTACAGGGGCTCCACTGCAATCATGTTGCTTTTGATAGAAGGCATTCAATTTGATCCATGAGTCTTGAAATTTCTTCCTGATTTGAGTGGGCCAATGATTTTTTGGGCACCATTCTTGAATTAATGCACGCACGAAACCAAATGATTGGCTTAAAAATATTTGCTTTCCCTCCCTCGCAATCAAATGCATTTCACAATTAAAAATTGATAAAAATTATTTTTGAGTTATATGTACAGTTTTTCTCAATTGTTAGTTTGGTACATGTGTGTTATTTAATAATTTATTAATTCAAACGTTTATGTAGGCACATTTTTTGGATTGTTGGTGATTCCACTATAAAAAATGCCGCTATTTCTTTTTTCAAAAAATTGGACTTTTCAGGTTGTTATTTTGGAAAGGCGACGTGGACACAGACGTAGTTCATTACTTTCTAACTTTTAAAGTTGCTTTTTAAGCGATTTAAATACCAATTATTTATGTCACTTTGAAAAAAAGTAACGTGGAAACAGAGGCGCAATTCACACTTCCTAGTGTTATGTTGTACTCCACCGGTCCATAATGTTAGAATTAGCCGTAAAAAAAACGCTTTTTAAGAAAACATGTGAATGTTAGTTGGGTGTCTGGACTTAATGCTTCTTTTCCAAAATTGCCCATATTTATTATGGTACTTTTAAGAGAGAGAAATACATAAGTATTAATAAATTTGAAAGAGAGTATGGGGTAAAATAGGAAAAAATGCATTAAATGAGGAGAGAATATGGGGTGAGCTCTTACATTAGGGACCAAAACCATTTAAATTTTGGGCTCTTACATTAGGGATCGGAGGGAGTAATATATAAACCACGTCGTTTAACTAAATAAGCAACGTAAAAACAGATTTTTTTTGTTTATTTTTTTTAAGTGACATAAAAAATCAGACATTTCATGTCATGAAATTTAACTTGCTTAATATATGATGTCTTAATCCTAAAAAAGTGACATAAAAAGCCTTTTTTATAGTAGCGATTGCAAGTAACTCAACTAATTTTTCTTAAAAATATGCACAAGTGATTATTTATATGGTCAGAATGATAATGAGTTTAGTACTATTACTGCATGTACAAATAATTGTCAAAGAACAATATATGTACGAACGAGTTCCATATTGGAAGGATTATTTTTAAAGAAACTTATAATTCCAACAGATTTTTTTTAGGAGTTGCTCTTTGTGGAAAGGGACAATTCCCAAGGAGTTTTTAATGACTACTATTAACAATTATAATAATTTTCATCAACAAGTAGTAACAACTCCCTGAGACTTTTTTGAAATTAAGTCTCTTATTTGGGACATAGGTGCAATTGTCCCTTTAACATTTTTTACATGCGACTTTCTCTAATTTTCCTTAATAGATATGTAATTGTATATGAGATGACAAACTTTAATTAATTACTTGAATGGATGATAAAATGTATCTAAATTATTCATTTGGTCCTCGAAAAATTTTTACTTTCACCAATAAAAATTTTAATGTTTTATTTTCGATTTTGCATTTTTATTTAATCTCATCTTACTTGCAATTTTTCCATGAACTATGAACATGTTACTATGGTGTATTTAGGTTTGCATTAGCTTAATTCAAGTCATAAGGACTAATTATTTATATCCTTTGAATGAAATAATTAATAGGGTTAAGGTCATATATGCACCTAAAATATGTATAGAGGATCATATTTGCACCTGAAGTATTTTTTGCCCATATTTGCCTCTAAATTATGTATGGATCGGAGGACCATTTTCATAGGGATAATATGATCAATACGACTATCCATGCATACTTCTAGGCAAATATGACCCTTTGTAGATATTTTTGGAGTAAATACGATTCTTCGTGCATACTTCAGATGTCGATATATATAATCCTTTATGAACAATTCTGGGTCAAATTTGTGTTAAAAAACATATAAAGGGCATATATGACCCTTAACACATATCACTATGATGAGAGAAAATTCTAATATTTTAAGAACTGAAACCTAATAATTAATACTTTAATTTGTCCTAATATTGAAATTTAATTTGACAGCAACGGATTTATCTTTTGCTCATTGCTAAGCCATCTTTGGCAAATCAAACACACGTACTGGACAAAACAAAGGGAACATCGTTTCTTCATGCATATTGCATAAAAGAAGTCCTAATTGATTAGTCAACATTTTCATATTATATATCATCACCTAAAATACTCCGCCGAATGATGAGAGAATAGATAAATTAAATAATCATTTGATAAAAAATGTGGTGACAGATTCTTGAGGCTTACCATTTTGTTGCGTTGCTTTCAAATATTTTGGGGTGTATATGACTATATGAGTACACATTTATATACATGTGCTGGGTATTCCCATGTTTGATTTGCACATGATTCCGCAAACTAACTTTAAATACATCGTTATCCCCTCATGAATTTGGGATGCTTAGCAATTAATTTTAATTTTAAACCAAAACACACATTTATTTTATTAACTTAAACACAATAATGTTTAATTTTTTTCCTTTCACCCTCTTTGGCCTTTCAACCCTTACATTTTTAATAAAAAATGCCGGTGTTTAAATTTTCGTTGTGTTTAAAAAACCTTCGTCTGAAATGTTGGACATATTATATATTTGATTTTAAAAAGGTGAAAATAACATTATGTGATACTAACGTTATATTCCATGGCAAAAAAAAAAAAAAAGATACTAACGTTTTATTATTGGTTAAAGCACTGAAAATATGATGCTTCAAATTTGAAGGACCAAATTCAACCAAGACTTCATATAAATTTAGAGAACTATAAATGTTTACTTTTGGTCTTACTTTTGTTATTCTTTTAGGTTAAGGTGTACTGTGCAAGTATCTGCTCATAAGTTATTTCGTCCTAAATTTTTTTCTGATTCAAAATCACATCATAAAATTTTTAAAATGGAATAACTCTGACCTTTTGATGTTAAATTATTACTGATCAATCCCATCTTTTAACGGCTACTTCTTTCGATTCTAGAAAATCTTTGACTTTT
The DNA here is from genome assembly GCA_029929735.1 of Mimosa pudica. Classification (NCBI taxonomy): domain Eukaryota; kingdom Viridiplantae; phylum Streptophyta; class Magnoliopsida; order Fabales; family Fabaceae; genus Mimosa; species Mimosa pudica. The sequence goes on from JAKELP010000045.1 coordinate 2,841,984, forward strand.
TTGTGAAAATTAAAGAAGAATTAAACCACAAAATTACAACAGACATATATTTTTTTTTGCCAAATACAACAGATATATATACCACATGTAAATAGATTACATGCATGTTAGTTCATAAGTAAAATTATTAGTTTTAATGAAAAATTAAAATATAATTATAAATATTTTAAAGTAATTAATTTTACATTTATAATTTCTCCAAAAAATCAAAGAGATTTTATAATTAGGGTAAGAGAGAGAGAGTAACATTGATATTATAATATAAAAAATTCATACATTTTAAAACTTTCAGATTAATTTTAAATAAAAAAACTCAGGCAAAAATAGCTTTAGCGTTCGAGATTTTAACCCATCCATTTATTGGGAGATGTGACTTATTTTATCATTTCACGAGATCTAGGAACAATTCCACACCGTGGGATCTCCAATATCATGGAATATCCAATCAAATCTCCACCGTCTATGCACATTCTTTAACACATTCCTCCTACTTAGTCCTATAAATACATCCAATTAAACACTTCACCACCATGCCCATTCACTAAAACAATATCAAACGACTTCTAAGCACAGTAATAGCCTTAAAATGCCGGCCAGCCAGAAAATGGAGTCGACAGACCGACGGTTAGAAGTGGCGGTGCAAAACCGGGCCACGGTGGAGGCCCTATACAAGGCCTTATTGGGCCAAGGTCACATGGAAAAAGTGGCAATGCTAATAGCTAGTGACTTGGAATATTGGTTCCATGGTCCACCAGGGAGGCAACACATGATGAAAATTCTGACCGGTGAGGCGACTCCGAATAAGGCCGGGTTCCGGTTCGAGCCGAGAAGCGTGACGGCGGTCGGAGATTGTGTTATCACGGAGGGGTGGGAAGGGCAGGCTTATTGGGTACATGTTTGGACTTTGAAGAATGGGTTCATTACTAAGTTTAGAGAGTATTTTAACACGTGGCTGATTGTTAAGGATTTGAGGGCGGCTCCGGTGGCGGCCGCAGAGGTGGCGTGGGCGGAGGAAGATGAGAAGAAGGCGGAGAGGATGACTTTGTGGCAGAGTCAGCCTCGTGATCTTTATCGCCGATCACTTCCTGGACTACTATTAGCCATTTAACCACACACACACACACACACACACACACACATATATATATCCTAAAATAGTAAAATCTAGCTACCTTTTTTATGTAATAAAAAACAACTTGGGTGAAGTGCATATATATAACTCGTTTCATCATGTTCAAAGTTTAAATTTGATCTCCTTAACAATTAACTTTATTTTAACATGAATCCGTTATCATTAAGTAAGTAATGCAAAATGACGTGTAAAATTAATGAAGATGACAATATATTTCATGCATTTGAAAAAGAATTTAAATTTTGAAAATGTGTGATGGGCTATATATTTCAGTTCAAAAAGATGGGCTATATATATGCAAATGTTCGTTCAAAGGGGTTTTGTATATTATTGGTAGCCTAAATTTTTAGATCTATACTAGATGTTATGTTATCCTCATTAATTAGACGCGATAGTTTCCAATATACTACCTCCGGTCCTAAATATAAGACCTAATTGACTTTTTTTTGGAGAGATTAAGGTTGCGAAATATGTTATTAAATGATGACATATTTGATATATTTTTAGATTATCCATTAGTTTATAGGTAAAGTAAACTAGTTTAAGGGAAAAAATTAGGTAAATCAATTTATAATTAACTTATTTTTGGTTTTTTAGGATTTTTCAGAAAAAGTCAATTAGGTCTTATATTTATGACCGGAGGGAGTAATTACTTAAAACAGTCAAAATTTTAAGGGGGTTGATCGAATTTCAACTGTGAAATATGGGGGTTATGTGTAATCGACTTCAAGTACGCGGTATTTAATTTTGTAGATTTCAGCTAGTCAAATACATATATGGGGTGAAATATTTGATTAATTAATTCATGTGTAATAGCAAATTGTTATTCAAAAACTCAACAGATTAATATGAAGAAGGCTTGTGGATTCAAATGTTCAATACTGTGTTTGACATATGGGTCAAGTTGTCAAATTAATTTTTTTAGCCAAGTGGATCAAGTATTGGATAAAATAATTTTGATAAAACGGTAGTAATGATTAGGTAAGGAAAAATGGATAAAATAACTATGAGAATAAAGAAACTTGAAGAAGCATATACCAAAATTTAGATCACTAATTTTGTTTTATTTTTAATGTTCAATTTCCTTTCCGTTTCTACGTTGATTTTTGGTAGGGGCTTTGTCGGATTTATTGCGCTAAGTGAAGTCATTTCTTGAACTAAACTTTCTTAGTTTCAAATACTATAGCCGACATTTATAGTTGATCTACTAAAAAATTGAAGAAGGTATATATTTTACCTGACTTAAATAGATTAAAAATTATTAGCTAATTTGATTAAAATCATATAATATACTATAGCATGAAACACTTAAACCATCTATTTTTATTCTTACCCTACTCCCTTGCTTATGAGAAGCATTAATAAGTATAGTTTAAGAAAAAAAAGAAAATTTTTAAAAAATGACTTATATTTATATTAGATCCTAATAGTGAATTGATCTTAGAAACACGTTAAAAAATCAAGTCTACGTAGAAGTCTCGTAGAATTTAACAGTCTCGTAATAGAATTTGACTTGGATCGAAGAATAAAAGTATATGTGGGTTGTGATTAGGGGTGGGCAAAACAAACCGAAAACCGAAAACCAAACCGAACCAAATGGTTATCGGTTTTTCGGTTTCGGTTTTTCGGTTTTCTGTTTCGGTTTCGGTTTTCATTTAATTCTCATTTCGGTTATCGGTTCGGTTTCGGTTTCTTTAAAAAAAATTAATGGTTAACCGAAAAAACCGAAAAATTCAATATGCTTTAAAAAAACCCAATAAATCAATATCAATGATAAAATGAATTTGGTTAAAACAAAAAAAATACCCATATGTTTCAGAAGAGAAATTCATTGCTTTTTCGACTCATTCAACATGTTCCTTTTCCTTTTTCACCCTCTCTATATTCCAATTTTTTCTCTTATTATTTTTCTGCTCATTCAATGTTTAAGATTATACTCTAAGTTTGCCTCAAATATCTTTTACAGAATTCAATAGAGAGTTCTATATTACGGGAAATTACTAATATTGTACGACTTTTAACATTTTGTAGTTTTCATTTGTTCAGTCTAAACTTGTAAAGGATAAAATTTTTGCTTTGGTTGAAGCAAAACATTACATGCTGACTTTGTGCTTTTGGAGGATCTTTAGTAAACAATGAATTTGATGTTTATGTTGAGTTTACTATCCTCTATTCAAGATTAGGACAAATTGGGTGGCTCTTTTATTTTTATTGGTTGTTGTCCTAAAAATACTTGCTATTTGAATGTAATTTTTTTGTTTGGTTGATACTTTGAATTTTAGTTGCTCTTATTTTGTGAGAAAAAATTGTATAGATTGTGTTGAAAGTATAACTAGGTGTGGAGGAAACTTAAAATGCATGACCAATCTTAAAAAAGTTCGTTTGGGCCATAAAACAAAAAAAGCCCAAAATTAACCAAAAAATAATCATAACCAAACCGAAATTAATTCGGTTTTTCGGTTATGGTTATTGGTTATTCGGTTTCGGTTTCGGTTTAAGATTTATAGACAATTCGGTTATCGGTTATTTTCGGTTTCGGTTCGGTTATGAACCGAAAAACTGAATGCCCACCCCTAGTTGTGATTGTGAAAAAAATGTATAGATTATAGATTCAAGCGCAATTGTATATGGCCTAGTGGTAAGAATCTGCTTAAATGTTGTAGATTTGATCCACTTGCTCGAAACTTATTATATAGTGTTTAGCTTCATTTGATACTAAAAATATAAAATATTATAAGAAAACTTCGATCAAAATCTATATTTATATATGGTCGAGAATGTTCACAGCAACTTAGTAAATGCCTCTATAATGAATAATTATTTAAATAATATTCCGGCATATTCAGACATAAATGGGATAAATGAAACCGAATTCAATGCTATACTTGTATAAAATCTGTATTTAATTTAATTTCCAAGGTTTACACATAATAAAACCAAAAAATTGATCACTTCACTAGGAAAATTAATTTAAAACATACTGTTGTTCTTGTCGTAGACAACAACGTAACTATGCGAATAATGCGAAACCAATCATTGTTAAAATTAATTTAAATTTTCAAATATGCCGTTGTTTAAAGAGATGACGAGTGTGAGAAGGATATATTGACTGCGGGAAAAAAAAAGTGCATTAAATTACCTAAGAGCTATGAGGACATTGCTTATAAAAATTGAGTGATCCATGGATTTAACAAGCCAAAGGGATGGATAATAAACTATCTTATTTTGACAATAAACTATCTTATTTTGACGAATTTGATTTATAAGGAATATTATTTAACTGTGGTCTTAGTGATAGTGTTTGGTGAGATATTCCTACACAAATGAAATGAAGCTAGGCAAAATCTAATCTAGTGAACAAAAAATTAGATTGCTTGCATTGCTCTAGAACCACAAGAACAAACCACATTAAATCACAATTTAGAAGTACAACCATAAGATTGTGGGTGGGTTCAACCCTCTTTCTATCATTTCTTCATAAGAAAATTGAAAAGTGCATATCCATTTTAAAATCACTGACTTTCTTTTTGTGTAATTACTTCCTATGTTCCTAAGTATAAGATGTATAAGTTAACTTTTTTAATAGATCACTAGAGGTAAATAAGCCACTTAATTATAACATATTTTTTACTATAATTTTATAAATTAGCTTATAAGTCAAATAAACTAATTTAGAAAAAATTATCTTATGAGTAACTTATTTAGTTTTATATAGAATCTTCCAAAAGTTCAACTAGATTATATTTTAAGAGCGGAGGAGTACTATATATAATCAATGTTAATTTATAAAATTGTTATAATAAATGACACTCTACCCTGAACTTCTGGTACTCATCAGGCAAAAGATAAATATACTTTTAACACGCGACTTGATAAATATACTCAGACAAAAGTAAAAACGATTAACCAAGGGAATTTAAAAAAGATAGCTAAGTCATCATGTTTTAGAAAAATGCCACATTAATTAATCTAACTAATTAACATTATCACTGTATTCAAAATATAATCAAATTAAGTAAACTTTGCTCAAATACACATTCACGCATCATCTATAAACAATCAAACTAGAAATGAAACTAGCTATGTATTGCTCACACATTTCAACTATTGATGTGGGGATTATGACTTAGACTATACCTAACGGTTTACAATGTATTCAACTTCTATAATGACATTTTTTTTATACGTGTGGCGGCCTTGTGGATAAAAAAAATACGGACTCATCTCACATTCTCTCTTTATTTGATGTGTTTTTTCCTACTTTGCCTTCAACTCTCTTTTATATTTATTAATGCTTATGTATCTCTCTCTCTTAAAAGTATCATAATAAATATGGGCAATATTGGAAAAAAAACATCAACTTTACACTCAACTAGCATTCACATGTTTTCTTAAGAAACATTTTTTTGCGGCTAACTCTTATATTAGGGATCGGAGGGAGTATATAGTAAAGAGTGATACTTTTTTCCATTAAGATGCAATTTTTGCGCTGTGAACATATCTTCCAAGATATCAATCCATTAAGCTTAAAGACTTTGATGTGTGTGTGTGAGTGATATGCATATATACAGCATTAGCCAGCGAATTGAAAGAGAGGTGTATGCAGGCTGGAATATGGAAAGCCTCTCCACCGTCATTTGTCTGTTTCGGTCGGGTCCCATAAAAAATTTCACATCCATGCATCTATCTAAATCATATTTCTTCCCTTTCAAATCCATCGTTTTCATTACATTGCACCCACACGCACACATCGTTTGGAAAACATTCATTAAACCAACTATATAATTAAGTATATAAACCGACTACATACATACATACATACATACACACACACATCGAACATAAAAATCAGCACAAATTCTTGTTTAATATGTCAAATATATCTAGCATTAGCGATTTGGTGTTAAAGTCTAAAAGTTATTATATCCAAACAGTAATCTAACCTTGACACCTAGAAGAAAAACCGGAGGCTATATATGGAAGAGGACAAAAAGGAAGAGATTAATTGGTCTCATATTGATGAGATTTAAGGGTGGTTGTGGTGTCGCCAGTGATGAGGCAATAATTTTGTGGGGTTTGCTGTGAATTATATATGTGGTTCATAAGAACAAGAATGTTCAAAGCTACATGTTCACGAGGGATTTTAATGTGCCTTGAGCATAGTTGGATCCAACCCTTTTTCTTGATTGCCTTCTCTTTCAAGAAAATTCTCCCTATATTCATTTTCTCTATACTCCCCATCTCATATATAATATATATACTTCCTGAGCTAACATATGAAAAGGTTAAGATAATAAATGTTTAATTGTCACTTTATACTTATAGAGTTTTAATTACAAAAACAGGGGAGATTGTGGTTATACAATTATTGATATAAAGGTATAATCGAAAAAGTACATCGATCTTACTCATGGTAGATGACTAAACCATGTTTCATTGGCTTGTGTGATTTATGCCTTCTTTTCTAAATATAAGATATAATTAACCTTTTTTTAAGAATTCTAAGAGCTAATAACTTATTATAAATTGAGGGCTCTGATTTTTTTGCTAAACTAATTTGTTTGACTTATAAGCTGATATAAATATAATAATATACAAAATATGTTGTCATGATGATCAGGATGCTTATTTAGCTTTCTTAATTTCTCCATAATATAAATAAATTGAGTTTTATATTTAGAAATAGAAGAAAAAATTGACTATCTATTATATTATAGACCCAAAGGAGCAAGAAGTGATCAACAACATTTTTTTATATACTCCCTCCGTTCCTAAATATAAGAGCACTTTGACTTTTTTGGAGAATCTTAAGAAAGCAAAATATGGTAATTAAAAATTGATTTCCCCAAATTTTTTCACCAAACTAGTTTATTTGACTTATGAACTTTATATGATCTAATAATATTTAAAATATGTTATGATTAGATTGTTCATTTTGCTTTCTTAGGATTCTCCGAAAAGGTCAAAGTGTTCTTATATTTAGAAACCGAAGGGAGTAACTTTTTAGGAAAGAGTTCGACACACCCCAATTTAAAGACAGAACTTTTAACTCATGAATCACTGGGCACCGTGAGCTCTAGAGCATCACAAATAAACCCTTATTTTGAGTTGAAGGATTGAGTCAATAATAGTGTGGTACAAGGGCTCCACTGCAATCACGTTGATGTTGAGATGAGGCATTAATTTCATGGCCCATGCATATGCATGAGTCTTGGAATTTCTTCTGATTTAAGTGGGCCATTACTTATATATGCATCATTCTATATCTATAATTCATAAACGCACGAAACCAAATGATTGGCTCCAAAAAAATCACTGTCCCTCCCAATAAAATACATTTCGCAATTATCTTGGTGATCCAAACTTATTTCCTAACATTAATATATAAAAATTGCATTTCACAATGATAGTGGGATTGGTACTTTTACGGACAAGCAGGTACAAATAATTGTCAAAGAACAAGATAAGGATAATGAACAATTTCCATTATTAGTTTGGAAAAGATTATTTTAAAAAGAAAAGACCTTGTGAAGTTTTGAATTTCTTAACTCCAACATCAATTTTTTTAGGTGTTGTTCTCTTAAAGATTTATAATAGTCATGCGCCAGGTCACAAAATTTGATTAATTAATTGAGTGGATGATAAAATTTGATTAAACTATATCAATTAAGTCCCGCCAAAAAGTTAATTTTTATCATTACAATATTTAAAGTTTTATTTACGATTTTATACTTTTATTTAATCTCCTCCTCAATTTTTCCACGATCTATGAAAATGTACTGTTGCTATGTCGTACGAGTATTTAGGATTATATACCTTCAAATCATAAGTGCTAATTATTTAAATCCTTTGAGTGAAATAATTTTAGCAGGATTCATGTCCGACCTTTATGTACAAATTAAATATGCCTATGATGGGCAAGAATCCTAATGATATTACGACCCAAACCTAACGATTAATACTTTGACCCAATATTGAAAGCAATGGATTTATCTCTTACCATCTTTGGCATACGTAATAATGGACAAAACAATGGGAATATGGTTCCTTCACGCGTATTCCATGACTGAAGTCCTAATTAATTAATCATTATTACCTAAAATATTCCGTCCAATGCGAGAATATATAAAATTAAATAATCATTTAACTAAAAATGTGGTGACAAATTCTTAAGGGTTACATTTTGTCTTGCTGCTTCCAAAATGTTTTGAGAATATGTGCGTGTGTGTACTGGATTTTCCATGTTTGGTTTGCACACGATTCTGCAAACTAGCAGCTATGCCTATAATACATCGTTATCTCCTCATCATTGCTATAAAAATGCTGCTGTTGAAATTTTAAATATAAAAAAAAACTTTTAAAATATTGACACTTCAAATTTATTTTTAAAATAACAATGATTGCTAAATAAAAAATAATTTGATACTAACAATATATCAGTGGCACTGAAAATATGATTGTTAAAATTTAAGATACCAAACCGATACTTAAGACGAAATTCAAGAACCAAATAATGAATGACTCTTGGATTTCAATTGACAAAAAGATGAACATTCAATCATTTAACGAGTATCATTCTTAAGACAAACCTCTGAACAATATAAGTCAAGTATATTGCCCTTAGATTGTAACCAAACCCAACCATTTCCTAATATTTACTTGAGAAAAGAAGAAGAGAAGCAAATGCCTATTTTTGTCCAACTTTCTTTTGTTAAACTTCTCCCTGTGATCTGACTAATCCTGATTCGAAGGATATAAGTGCTGCTCACATAAGCAGAGTTGTTCTCTCTCCAAATGAGAGTGTTTCCCTGGATTCAAACATATATTTTAATCCTTACGTGAGTTGAAGTCAACTTACCAGCTCAACTAATTACTCATTTGTTTTTTCCATTTTTCTATGTAACTTATTTTGTCATTTGGCAAGATCTAGGAACAATTCTACACCGTCCGATCTCCAATATCATAGAACATCCAACCAAATCTCCACCGTCTATGCACATTCTTTGACACATTCCTACCACACAGTCCTATAAAAACATCCAATTACACACTCCACCACTATGCCCATGCACTAAGAAAACAAGACTCAGGCAGCTTCCAAACACAGTCACAGCCCCAAAAAAATGACAGCCGGCCACAAGTTGGAGCCGACGGTGACGGACCACACGTTGAAAGTGGCGGTGCAAAATCGGGCCACGGTGGAGGCACTATACAAGGCCTTATTGGGCCAAGGTCACATGGAAAAAGTGGCAATGTTAATAGCTAGTGACTTGGAATATTGGTTCCATGGTCCACCAGGGAGGCAACATATGATGAGGATTCTGACCGGTGAGGCGGCTCCGAATAAGGCCGGGTTCCGGTTTGAGCCGAGAAGTGTGACAGCCATAGGTGATTGTGTTATCACGGAGGGGTGGGAAGGGCAGGCTTATTGGGTACATGTTTGGACTTTGAAGAATGGCTTCATCACTAAGTTTAGAGAGTACTTTAACACATGGCTGGTTGTTAAGGATCTGAGGGTGGAGGAAGATGAGAAGAAGGTGGAGAGGATGACTTTGTGGCAGAGTCAGCCTCGTGATCTTTATCGCCGATCACTTCCTGGATTGCTCTTAGCCATTTAACCATATTTATATTGGCTAGAATCTACTTTTTTTTAAAAAAAAAAAAAACAACTTGGGTGAAGTACATAGAATGAACTATAGTTATCTTTATCTGTTTCAAGGTTTAAATTCAACCTCCTTAAAATTTTACCAATTAAGATACGAATGGAAACTGGCAGACACATCACACAAATGAGGATGACTATATAATTTTGACGTGAGATGGCTATATGCAAATGTTCTATTATAAGGGGTTTTGTATATTATATATATATGCCCTGGATATGTAGTAGATGATGTTATGTCATCCTCTTAAATCTGATGGTAGTTTTCCACCAATAATTTATATAGTAAAATTAGTCGACGGGGTTTAATATGTATAACGTTAAAAGTTAAAATGGCAAGGGGTTGGATTTCAACTTTGAAATATGAGGGGTTATATGTAATTGGCCCAAAATTTTTGGTATTTCGTATATTTTAGCCAAATATATATGGGGTAAAATGTTTGGATTAATTATTAATAGCACGCTATATCTGTAGAAGAATCGGTACTGTATTTGGCATGTGGGTCACATTGCAAGTGTTGGATAAAGTTTGACAAACAATACTACCTCCGGTCCTAGATATAATAAGACATAGTTAACTTTTTTAGAAAATCCTAAAACAGCAAAATAAGTTATTTATAAATTGATTTACCTAATTTTTTTGCCTTAACTAACCTATCTTACCTCTAAACTAATGAAAAATCTAAAAACATATCAAATATGTCATAATTTAATAACATATTTCGCACCCTTAATCTCTCCAAGAAAAATCAACTAAGTCTTATACAAGGATAGGCAGTGCAAAAAGTAAAGAAACACTTGAAATAAGGAAAAGCCAATCCTAACAAACACAAAATTGAAGAATTTTTAAAGATGTAAGGCAAAAGCTCTCATGATCCATATGAATCAAATTATTGTAAGTTGATGGTGATTTTTCAAAAATCATAGGGGCCAATATCTACATGTTTTTATACCTGGAATACTGAAGGGAAGTAGACACATTAAAAGGAAAGTTCACAATAAAATGAAAAGTTTCAAAGTCATTGCTCACAAGCTCTTGCTGCCAATGGTGTTCCAAATACTGAATTCTCTACACTGGTAGCTAGGGATATCAGAACAAGTGATCTCCAAAGTCCAAAGGGACTATGAGTGAATATAATTCATACTGAGGGAGCATAATGTTCTTTTAAGAGTGTATCGAAAATATTCTTCCAGAGACCGTTATGATTTTTAAATCATGTTTGTGCTTTTGTTCTTTTACTTTGTATGAAAAATCTTTGATTGATCAATGTTCATAAATAAAGGGAGGATCCTTTGATAATGGTACTTTCAAAACTTTGGTTACCAATACAATATTATAATTGTACGATCCATGTGACTGACCCTACACCCCACCCAATGGAATAAATATTTGTTGTTTTGTATAAAAGAAATTGCAAGTTGAGTAAGGGGCTAAGGGCAGCTAATTTTAACAATTAAAAAATTTCTTAATTTAATATTGCTGTATCCCTTGAATCAAAATATCTCGTGGCACAATTTTTTAGCAAATTTTAATTTTGTATTATTGACATGGATAAACATTAGACACTCCAGTTCAAGATGGCACCAGTTAGGCAGTTATAGCCCAGAGATTAAACTAACAACCGTCATCAATAGTTTTTACAACATAACATCATCAAACCCAACATTATTGTTAAAGGCTTGAGTAATCATGTGTATTAGGCAAGGCACACAGTCATAATTACCAAGCGTTTTGACAAGAATCATGTGGACCGTTCAGATGCCAACTCAAGCAGCTTACGGAAGAACTGGTGAGGATACATTGGTGGATTCTCTGCTAGTGCCTGAGATGAGTAATGACAGACACGATAAGTTAGATAATATGTCCAATTGGTTATTATTATGTTCCAGTTCTTCTTGAATTAATAATATGTTTTTATGTTTATGCATATCTCTTTTTCGAATTCCATTTATTTTCTCATGTACTATATAAAGGTGTATTGTTACTACCTAAGTGGAATCTACCTAAAAAGCTAGCTATAAGTGATGTAGAAGAATAGACCCACTCAAATATTTTATTATTGAAGGTCCTATATTTAGCCCCCCACATTGGTAAAAAAAAAATACTTGGCCCCCTACGGACTTTCTAAGGTAGCCCTCTTCAGAACCCAAAAACTTGAATATAATGCTAATTAAAATAAATATTCCCTCCAATTCTAAATATAAGATCACTTTCACTTTTTCTTGTGTGGAAGTTAAGGAAGAAAAATACATCATTAAATTATAACACATGTAATCAGATTATAAAATAGTTTAAGGTAAAATAAATTAGCTTTGAGGAAAAGAGATAACTAATTAACTATAGAGAATTTAAAGTAATTAATTTTGCATCATTAATTTTTCTAAAAAAGTCAAAGTGATCTTATAATTAGGATCACTGAAAGAGGAAGTAGGCATCTAAGAAAGATGAACCAAAATCCCAAAAGCTAGCTCCTAATGCAGCAGAATATCCTACCTACAAAAATATCGTATTGCTCAATGTGAGGCTTAGCATCTCATACCTCACCTTCTCTCAAGCCATTAGGTGGGGCAAGGCTTAATAAAACTATAAATCCCTCAACTTTATGTAAATGGCCTTTTATGATTCACCAACTGATTTCAAATTCAGCATGAAATGGTGTCCTTATTCAACTTAAATATATCACTAAAGTACGCAATTGGTGAATGCCTGGTCATTGAAATATACTTCTTGAAAAGATTAAGAAAGCAGAAAAGTTTACAACTTAAGGAACTGACCTGATGAATCAAAACAGTGGAAGGTGTCATTCCAGGCACAGTATTCACTTCTATGATCAATACCTATAAGTCATGAAAATTATCAGAAATAAAGATTTAAGAAGATAAGTTGATGAGAACAAAAAATAGCCTCCACTTAGTCATCAGCAAACCTCTCCATTGTCAACATTGACAAATGCATCAATGCGTGAAAATCCTTCTAATTGTAGGGTGTTTGCAATGAGTTCAATATTCTGCTTGCAGTTTTTCAATGCTGCTTCACTGTTACAGGTGATACAGGAATTTTCAGTTCATCAATGTACCATATATGAAGGAGGGAGGCTAATCCAGTTTATAAAGTACTGTAGTTAACATGATAAACAGAATGTTAGACATTAGTATTATTAAATTATTGGGTTTGAAATTGGAATTAAACCTGTCAGGTATTTCGGTTTGTCTTTTTAAAAAAATAACAGACCAATTTGATATGACTTTCTTTATCAATATATACCTTTGATTGTATTTATTATTAATTAACGCGGGTCCTTTGTACTATATTCTAATACTTTTAAGTTTAACAATACAGTTACTAGGAAAAGGCTTTACTCAAGTGTTTATTAAGGCATTTGAATGCCAATGAATAGAATCAGTGATAGAAAAGAAATTCTAAGCCATTAAGAGATGTAGTCATGAAAACGATCATGAAAAGAAAGGAAAACAAAATAACAATTACCTCATGATTGACAAGGGAGGTGGGGTCAGATTGATGCCTGTCCCACCTGACAGACAATATATCAAGAAACGATTACAGAGTAGCCTTTAAACCTAAGCAATCATAATTAAGGGAAACAAAGGAGCTGGATAGCTAGTTTGCATATCTTAAGGAAATTAGTTAAGTCATATAGAGATCATGTTACATTTGATCAAATTCACCAATTATTTCATTTTCTGAACCTATATAAATTAGTTAACTAGTGCTTCTATTAGCGACTAGAAACTACATTTATCATTATGCTATATTTTTTGATGCACAAGCATGAGACGTTTTGAAGGTAGTACTAACCTTGGAATTTTTCCTCTAGTGATAAAATGTCACCAGTTTCCTTGACAGTGACACTAGGACTTAGAGAGTGCATTGAGCCACTTTTGCCTATAACACCAACTGTTACTTCCACCCATCTACTGTGCCCTTTCCACATGAGGTCGTGCCCACTCTCATTCTTATCTTTGGATGTAAAACCTATTTCATCAGTCTCTATGAAAGGTTCAAAGATCAAAAGCTCCGGAGGAGGATTTGGCATCTCAATAAAACCATGTGCCTAGACACCAATAAAATGTCATGTAATAGAAAATTAAATTAAGAGTTCTTATGTAGAAAATATCTTTTAAGTGAGGTTTGAAAATAGGAAGGCAGAAGAATGATCTCAAAACAAGGGTAATTCATTAGTTCGATATTCTACTATTCTTTTCTTCCTCAAATTACTCATAAAACTACAACGTACATAACTGGATATCATTATTCTTAGTGTCATACCTTTGATAAGCTATTAGCTGGAATTCTTAGAAGACAGTCCTGCACTGCTTTCACATATTCTGTAAGATCCTTGGAACAGCTGTATGGACAAAAGATGTGGAGAAAATCATTGCATTTTAAAAAAGGAATCAGAGGATATATATGAAACATTCAAACCAATGAATAATATAAAAAAATGAGCCACCAACAAGGCATAAAATCTACCATAATCTTGCAACCCCAGTTGAGCAGCCATCTTTTGCCGGCTTGACACACAAAGTTTCACACTGCAGCTTTGAGGTCAGTTCATGCCATATATCATCTGTAGGCTTATTAAGAAGTTCAGATTTCCCCCTCACTTCCTTATTTATGGTAAGAACTCCTGAATTTCCAAGCTTTTTATAACAAGGCATTACAGTAAAAAAATGTCAGACTGAGAAAAAGTAATATAAGAAAAGTTACATTCTGTGAGGGAAAGTAAATATGATAGAGAAACATACGTCTTTTAGAGCAAGAGAAGTTGCAACTTTGTCCATGCAAATCTTTGAGGCCATTGCACCAGGGCCTTCATTAGAAGATTAAACAAGACAATTAGAAAGAGATTAATAATATGGAAACTAATAAGTCGTATGACTTGTGTTCTCTGTCATTCTACATATAAGAGCCAGCTAAGAGTTTTGTTTTAATCATAAATGTTATATCTCTATTACCTTTGTTTCCCATATTTATTAATTTTTCCCAAACATCTAATGGTTGCACACATCAATTTGTGCTATCAATAAGGATAGTAGTTTCCAATGTAAATGATTAAAGGGTAAAGGAGCAAATCTGGCCCCCAAGTAACCACCAAGGAGCGCTGAGTACCCTAAACTAACCACAGGCCCGGATCTGTACCCCAAGTAACCAAGATGTTAAAAAACTACCCCGGTTGGACGGTCAACAATGTTTGACCGTTAGTATGCCTACGTGGCCGCCACGCGAGCACCGGTTTTGCCACTTGGCGCCGCGTAGGATAAGTGTGTGGGTCCCACATTAAATAAAAAAAAAATTACTCCTTCCCTCTTCATCAACCCGCCAACCCCCCTCCCCCCCCCACACCCACCACCAGCCCCACCCCTCCACCTCCCCCCACCACACACACCCCACCCCCTTCACCGCCCTCCCTCCCTTCACCTCCCCCCACCACCAGCCCCACCCCTCCACCTCCCCCCACCACACACCTCACCCCCTTCACCTCCCTTCCCTCCCTTCACCCGCCCCACCCCCTTCACCGCCCACCTCCCTTTCCGACGTGGCGTGAAGCGAGTGAGGAGCATGGGAACAGGACCGGAGAGGTTATTGTTGGAAACGTTGAAGTCGAGGCGGAGGGTGAGGAGGCGGTTCAGGAGGGTTAGATCGGCGGGGAAAGAACCGGAGAAGTGGTTGTGGTCGAGGAGGAGGGAGTGGAGGCGGAGGAGGGGGGAGAGGTCGGGGAGGGGCCCAGTGAGGGAGGTGTTGCGGAGGGAGAGGAGGCAGAGGTGGCGGAGGCGGGAGAGGGAGTTGGCGGGGAAGAGGCCGTGGAGAGGGAGGGAGGTGGGCGGTGAAGGGGGTGGGGCGGGTGAAGGGAGGGAAAGGAGGTGAAGGGAGGGAGGTGGGCGGTGAAGGGGGTGGGGTGTGTGGTGGGGGGAGGTGGAGGGGTGGGGCTGGTGGTGGGGGGAGGTGAAGGGAGGGAGGGCGGTGAAGGGGGTGTGGTGTGTGTGGTGGGGGGAGGTGGAGGGGTGGGGCTGGTGGTGGGTGTGGGAGGGGGAGGGGGGTTGGCGGGTTGATGAAGAGGGAAGGAGTATTTTTTTTTTTTAATTTAATGTGGGACCCACACACTTATCCTACGCGGCGCCAAGTGGCGAAACCGGTGCTCGCGTGGCGGCCACGTAGGCATACTAACGGTCAAACGTTGTTGACCGTCCAACCGGGGTAGTTTTTTAACATCTTGGTTACTTGGGGTACAGATCCGGGCCTGTGGTTAGTTTAGGATACTCAGCGCTCCTTGGTGGTTACTTGGGGGCCAGATTTGCTCTTTTACCCATGATTAAAAGAAGATATATTTGAGGGAAACTGAAGGGCCAGCTTGACTCAACGGTAAACTCGCTTGCCGTGGGGTCTAAAGTCGTGAGTTTCAATCACCCTCTTTGCATAAAGCAGGGGTAAGGATTCCTAGTATATTTTCTTCCCTAGAACCCTCATCAAGTGGGGACTAGAACTGAGTCGACACTTGTTTTTATATTTGAGGGAAACTAATTACATATATTGTGTTAGGACCTTTGGATAATACATGATAGGGAAGACACTTTTGTTGGTCAGAGGTTCAACATGTTATTTTGGAGAAAGAAATGAGGGGTAGAGTGGCTATTGGACTGCTATAGCTATAGCCTACAAGTTGTTGGGGGGGGGGGGGGGGTTGTGCAAGTCACTTTTGAGTCTATAAAACTTCATTCTGGTTTAGCAAGAAAAACAGAAAAGAATTTTAAAATTGAGTGGCTAAAGGATGATGCCTTTGGAGGGAGAGGGCCAACCTCTTGAAAGTTTGGCAACTGTGTATTTATGTTTTCAGACTTTCGTTCCATCTTTATGAGTCTGTGTCTGGTTTGCAGTTTTGGTCCATTGTCTTAGAAGAGTCTTTATTGTTCCCTTTATTTCAGTGTTCATGTAATGTTGTATCTATTATTGCAGTGAAATTTTAGCTTTCAATTGTCTATCTGTGTGTGTAAATCTGTTGAGTCCTAACATATTGTTCTACAAATTAATAGCTTTAACTATTTTTCTAAAATCATGTCAATTAAATTTTTTGCTCATACATTTAGAATTGGAAGGTGCATTTAATAGCCCGGCAACCCAACTTAAGAAATTTAAACACTAAACGAACCTGTATAAGGAACACCTTCGGCATCTAACAAAGATTGAAGTGTACCATCTTCACCAATGCCCCCATGCACTACAAGTAACGAACAATCAGTTGTAAAGATATATACACACTCAATTTCTAGAACAATGTCACCAGTTCTTATTATCATAGCATGCTTGAAAACTACAAACCATTCTCATCTATTATCCAATTCTGTCAACATCACTGCTGAATATTTAAATAACACCTAAGGTCTTTCTTTTTGAACCTTTAAACAAAATGTAGCACAAGGCACTGCAAAGTTTTAACCAAAAAGGTCTATATAACATGCTGATACTTCCAGACTACCTGCAATTGGTGATTATAATGCTTTTACTAATATATAAAGGGGGAAATGCTCATTATGATACCTGCAATAAAAACTGTTGCTTGGACTTCCTTGGCTTGCTTGATCCACTGCCCCAATGAATGTTTAGTGGGCAATTCGTCATCAATATCAAACCCTGTAAACCAACTGTGATCCCTCAAACCTTCCATAAGATCATTTACTACTGCATTCCTTAAGTAAGATGTAAGTGCAACTCTGTCTGGTTCATTAGCTTCTATGCATGCAGCTAGGACTTCCTCAGTAGTATGTCGAAGCACAAGAGAATAACTGTGCATGAAATTAATTTTGGATTACATCATCCTTGATATATTAGACTGAAAATATCAGTTGCTACATTAAATGAATGTTTTCTTGTAAACTTGAACATTATGATAGTTGAGAAACTTTGCATATTGCAATTGATAATGTAATTAAATTATCAACTTGCTCAAGCACAAAAATAGTTTCAGAGTAATGCCCCTTCCAGAATACTTAAGCAGTTCACAGTTGACTCAACTCCTTAATTACATGCTTGCCTGTGGGCATTATTTGTTCAACTAAAATATACTACCTCCGTTCCTAAATATAGGACCTAATTGACTTTTTTTTTGGAGAGATTAAGGTTGCAAAATAGGTTATTAAATGATGACATATTTGATATATTTTTAGATTATCCATTAGTTTATAGGTAAAATAAACTAGTTTAAGGGAAAAAATTAGGTAAATCAATTTATAATAAACTTATTTTGCTTGTTTAAGGATTTCTAGAAAATGTCAATTAGGTCTTATATTTAGGACCGGTGGGAGTATTTTTTTAACCAAATTTTGATGTAGACACCTCAATAGCTGTGCTTACAGTAAATGTGGCCTTAAGTGTTATGATTCTTGTAAAAGTAGCATTAACTCAAGAAAAAATATTCACCCAATTAAAATGCTAAAGAAAATATAGATTCTTCTCTGAGTTCTTACTTAGATCAAGTACAACAAAGAGAAGGCTCTGGTATATTGGCTGTTCCCCTATGCATAGTAAAAAATCAAGAGCAAATATTTGCACTTTAAATTACAGAAAAAGGGAAAGAAAGGACCAATACTCACGGTAATGACCAAACTGTTCTATTCATTACATCGACCTTCACTCCCGCATCTATTCCTGATTCATATTCACTTGTAGGAGAAAGTAGACATGGAATTACCTCAAGCTGTAAGCAAAATTACAGCAATCTCAGGCATAAATATTTAAATTCAGAGAATACAACAGTTCTTACATTTAGTCATTAGTAAATACTCAAATGTCATATTGAGGATAGATTGTACAGATAGAATCTGTACAAACCTAATCATCAAATTTATTACAATAGAATTTGAGTTAAAGAAACTCAGATTCTTCAGTTTATTATTTTGTAAGAAAAGGAAAAGTGAAAATTGAAAGAGAGTACACAAATACTGCTAAATCATCACCATGTAAATTAAAGAGTAATATTCAAATCTTGCTAACCATCGATACTTACATCATTAAAAGCTTGCAAATTGAGCCAAACATTTGTACCACTCATAAGAGATACTTGCCGTTCTGATGTATCTCCCCCAAAAATTACAAAAACTTTTTGAGCACCTTCACGATGAAGTAATGATTTATTAAGTTTTGAAGATTTAGCTCCATTTGGCACATGGCCTGGTGTACCACTGACTGATGCAATATTTGGGAACCGCAAACTAGCATGGTGAATAATGCTTCTAAGGATATTTGTATGAGAAAAACCGACCTGTAAGCACAGATAGCATTATTCCAAATCTTAAAAGTATAACATTTAGTGACTCAGACAGGATGATAGTTCACAGAAAAAAAGGGTCTGTTAAAGCTGCATTTAAGTTGAGATAACTATGGCATAAAGTCCATGAAATTAGAATAAGAAGGTTGTTACAATATGTAAAAACGCAAACATAAAAAAATTACATGACAGGAAAAACAGTCACAGATATGATAAAGAAGAACTTGAGCAATTAAAAATCTAAGAATTATAGAATAATGAGAAAATATAAAGGCAACACATTCAGAAGTACCTTAGAAGCTTGCTGAAACAGAAAACTGGTTTGTTCCATACCGCTTATCTGGCAAAAACAATGATTTTACTATCAATGAAAAAAGAATATGATTTGTATATGCATTTTATTTGGACAAGAAGAAAAAAAAACTCACCAGATTTATGTCAGTAAATACTATGGTGCCATATTTACTCTTTCCAAATCCATTTTCTGAAGACAATGATTTACAACTTGAATTAGGCAAAAACCATCCATCAATACGTGCAAAATCACTAAGGTGAAACTTTTGGAATAAAGCAGATGCCCCTTTACGAATGTTTTCAGTTACTTCTAAAGCAAACCGAGGAGGTGTGTGATAAGCAACCTGAAACCATAATTGTTTCATACAATGAGAAAGAAAAACAGGCACAGGTCATAACAAAGTTCCATATTTTCCATAAAATCCAAGACACAATCACTTTATATGCCAATTTCAATCAGAAATTGTATGTTCATCATTTGTGCATATAACACATAAATATATAAAATCACCTGTTGGGTTGGCAGATACTTTCTTCGGTAATTAAATATTGCATCCTTCTCTTTCACATCAGTTTCACCACGAAATTGAAGTTCTACCTGTTCATCTAAACTATATTGTTATTGTTACATAAAAAAAATCATTATGCACAAAATAATTCAACTGGCATGACCAAAATATCCAAGAAGTCACTTCAATTAGGTTCAGAATACAATAAGAAAGAAGTGAATGAATAGACATTATATGGACAAAAGGGCCACTCTTACCTCAGTTGGAAGTAGCACAACAGGATGGCAATCTGAACCAGTTCCAACATCAAGGACAATGGCTGTAAATTCACTCCCCCCTTCAAGGAATGTTTCAATGAGGACTTTATCATCAATACCCTATCAAATTTCAAAACCAATGAAATATATAAGTTAATATATAAGCATATTATATGTTATAAAAGACCATAACTGTAGCCAACAGCACATTGCCATAATTATCTTTATTATTCGTTATCATTGCTTTGCTTCTACACTGATTGCCTCTTATTTCAAAACACGATATCACATAATAAAAAAATCTTATCCAAATCAAGATGAAAAGTACCTCTGACATGATTTCATGGGCTTTGACGATAGAATCAGCCACGCCATAAGCAACTCTAACACCAATGCTCGATCCTCCTCTAGTTGGTTTTACCTATGAAGAAGAGATTTGAATGGTTTTAGCATATTAAGGTTCTTAATAACAACGACTTAACAATAGTTTCCAAGTGACCACCAAATAGAGTGCCTTACCACAACTTTCCCTTGGTTAGGATCCAGCTGGTTTCTTTCAAACCATTCTGATAGTTTCTGCTTGTTTGTTTCAAATCCCTGATATCCATAGTGATATCAGCAAATTCAATAGTATGTAAAAGGGGGAAATGGGTATTGTGATATAGAAACGCAAAACCTGGTGCCAGATATTGGATGCTGGCATAATACTACAGCATATGGACAAATGGATTAAGAAAAACATAATATTGACAAAAACTTTCAATACCTGAACTAAGAAACTGGGCACTGTTATAAATCCATGCTTCTGGAGCAGTAAAGATGCTTCATACTGCCAATAAATTTTCAAGGAAATTACTTAAGTCCGAAGCAAAGCCAAACCAAATCACTAAATTATTAAATCAAATTGGTTTAACTGCATATAAAATTATCTAAGTATGTCTTTGAGAATGGGAGTTCCTCTGAATGTTAATTCTGATGATTTGCACACATGATGCAACCAGCATGTATATTTAATACGTCAAAATATATATTAATTCATAATCTAAATGTTATATTAAGCTTGCAAACATAATAAGTGGCTAAAAATAAGACATCAAGTGTTTTCTCTTAAGAGAAAAACAATGGTGAAATGTACAAAATCAAATATGTGAACTACGAAATATTACTAATTTTAAAACTCAACTATTGAGTTGGTATCCTCTAACATTGACACTTAAGGATTTACGATAAATACAACAAAGTATATCACAAAAAAAATATACAACAGAGTATGTCTTTCTTTACCTTGTCAAATGCTTGACGGCATTCATTTGATCCTGTGCCAACAAATGGAACATTATACTGTTCCAGTAGGTCCTAGAAATTAATCACATTGAAAAGTTAATTCATATTCCAGCATGTTAGTAGCTTAGGAGAAATTCATATGAAAATGCATATTTCAGTAAGAATATTGGTTTTCAAGGGATTTACTATGCTACACCTGAATGCCACCATCCTCACCAAATTGACCATGTATAACTGGAAAAACTATGTCCACAGCTGTTGCTAAATGCTTGGCAAAGTCAGATAAATTCTGGAAACTTTGGGCAAGGCTGCATGAATTACCAATTAAATCATATTAAAAGATGGGTGTAATTATATACTGGTTTGTGTATGAAATAGAGATATGAAATACTTCAAACTGGCATGGCAAATTCACCTTTCAAGTTTGAAATCAAAGTCTGCTGGAGTGTTTGAATATAGCTGCAAGAAATATATGTAATGTAAGTGATTGTCATCCTTTTCAATACATGAAAAATTATTATATGCTTAACTGATGCCACTTGTGGTCTGTATCTAATCTAGAATGCACTGAAATCAGTAGAAGTTTATTGAAGAAACACCATGAACCATTAAACAAACAGGATAGAAAGTTCATACAGCCAAAATTAGTTCAACTGAAAGAATATTTTCCAATTCCTATGATAAAGTAATCTAGCTTCCTCAACTATACCTTTAATACGTTGATTAAAGTCACAACCTCAGTAATCAGATTAACAGCTTAAACACAATCGTCATATTTAGTAATGAACTACATAATTTTCACATTTGGCTGCAACAAATTATGGAAGCAAAAAAGCTTGAAATACTCCAAAACTTAGTGCAGTTTGTGGTTCAAAATTAAGATAGAACAGCAAAGTAAAGATAATACAGTACGAACCTGAGCAGAGGATATGGCATGTGCCTTGAGATTGGAATCTATATAATAGCAACTCACGTGCAAATCATCTCCCTGCCATATAACACAAAGTATAAGGGAAAAAAGATTAGGATAATAGATAATGGCTTTGATTGTTCACAATTTCAGTTCATGCATGTGATTATTCGTTGCCTATTGAGCTCCCATCAGCTTTAATATCCAAATGAATAGGAACAACTAATAGCAGTTGTATTTTTTTTAAAGCCAAGCCACCAGGAATGCAAGACATTTTCTTTTCATTCTAGAATTCAACTTGATCCAGAGTCCCTATTGTTAATTTGTAGATATGGCATGTACTTTGAGGTAACCTTTCTATCAAAATGAATTGAGCCTAATAATTGGACAAACCTCACCTACTTGTACCCGTAATTCATTGCATAGCTATTCAATGTGGGACACAGTGTACTACTACCTTCATTTCTACATATAAGTTCACTTTTCTAATTTGATTAGATTAACGATGTTAGATAAGTTAGTCACTATCATATGATATTAAAAATTCTCCTAATTCATATACATTTAGGAACAAATTGAAATATGAAAGTGATTTTATATTTAGGAACAAAGAGAGTATATATTTTCTACACAAAAGTAGCATACTAAGTTCAAGAGTTTCCGCCTCTTTCTTTCTCTACCTACACAAGCTTCTCTGGTCCTATCTATAAGGCACTTCCAACATGTTTCATACGTTATAAGGAAAACCTTAAACCTCGTTAATTATACCTTAATTTTTTACAACTTTCCAATTCTACCCCTATTTATTATTCACTACACCACCAGACGAAAATAAAGTCAACACATATTAAATAAATGAATGGTAAAACCGTACATTAACATGAAAATTACCTGTATGTGATCAAGAACTGATCTTGCTGAATTGAGAGAAATCCCACGCTCTTGAGAAGGGCCACCACATATAAGTCCAACTCTCAATACCCTCTCTTTCTCTTCCTTTTTCTCAACAATCAAGTCACCAACCACTTCTATAGAAGAAGCATGCAGAGGTCCACACATAACTGATCTCTTCCCACAACATCTGATTATATTCTTATTCAAATTACAGAACTTAATATATTTTTCATATGACACCCTGATATCCAATAAAGTCCTAGTCTCTTCCCTTGTGGGGGTGCAACTTTGAGACAGAAGTGAAGAAAGATTGAAACTCTGAGCAATAAAGGCCATATGTGAAGAAAGTGAGACAGTTCAGATTGAGAGATAGAACATGAAGGTGAAGAGAGAAAGTACTCAAAGTAGTCTTATAGTGATGAAGAGTGAGTTGAAAATGGTTGTTCAGAGTTTCAGACGGCTAAGTGGTCCCATGTATGATTTAAAAAATGATTTGTTTTTGTCTCAATGATTTGCCTATGATGGATATGATATATATTTGTGAGAGATTCGATTCATTAAACAAATGGATGAATCTAATAAATGAAGAACCATTTCTGACATGTTTTCTTTACTGTATTACTTACTGTCCTATTGTTCATAGGATTATCTTAATGATAATTCTGTACAATTATGTTGTTTTTAAATTAACAAGAAAAAACAAAAGAGAAACACAGGACGCCAGATCATCGAAGAAAATAAAAAAAAAAATTCATCGAAGAAAATAATTGAATTTTTTTTTTTACAAAGGCTTCACAAAGACTATATTTGGACTTGTAACTCCTATGTCATGAATTATGAGCCAACTCTTTGCTGTGAAAATTTCTCCTCCTCTAAACAACCTTGCCTACGTTGGCAACAGCTTAAACACAAGTCCTTAAATATTTTTTTCTTAAACTTGACATCCTAAAATATTTTCTTACCGAAACCGAATATCTTATACACAATGTTATAGTCATTGGGTATATTTGGATATCTCGATGGACATGAGTACAAGCACTTGGGCAAGAAGATAATTTTGTCCCCATTTGTTCAAAACTTAAAGGAAAGAAAGAAACACATAAACAATAAAGGTGGGTAATTTTTAATTTTTAAAGGAGAGACCCACATATTCAGATTCAGAATTTTTATTAAATCCCAAAGGTATTTTAATATTTTTCATTAGTATATTGGCAAAAATGACCCTTTTATTTTGTTTGTAAGTTAGAATAAGTCATTTTATTGTTTATAGGTCAAAATTGAACCATAGAAATAATATATAAGTAAAATTGATATTTAACACATTTTTTAATTAAAAAAACAGTTTTAATTAAATAAAGGAATATACTAGAAGTTAAAATTCCAAGCCACAAACCACATCTAATATATTCAAATTCTAACCATTTACAATTACCCACATTTGAAGAGAAATTCGAGTCTTAGAAGTGAACATACACAGCTTGGCCTAAAAAGAAACTGGAAATAGTCTTGACCACAAAAAAGAGAGCATAGTTAATTTAAAATATCAAAATATAAACGCAGTAATAGTAGCATGCAATCCAAAAGAGACATTCTTCAATCAAAAGCCCATTGGTTTCGACGACGGACTTTCTCTTCTTCCTCAGTGGTGAAATCATTCTTGATGTTGAAGATCTTCCGAATCTCCTCCGGTGTCTTTCCCTTCATCATGTCTGCCACGGTCTGGCATG
Source organism: Mimosa pudica (assembly GCA_029929735.1). Lineage (NCBI taxonomy): Eukaryota > Viridiplantae > Streptophyta > Magnoliopsida > Fabales > Fabaceae > Mimosa > Mimosa pudica. The sequence continues at coordinate 2,866,934 of JAKELP010000045.1, forward strand.
TTAGGTCCAGCAAGCCCTTGATGTTCAGGTAGCTAGCTGCCTGAGAAACAAAAATGCCAAACCACAACTCAATAATATATCCCCATTGCATACAGAATTGTATTGAAGTATACAGTAATAACAGATGGCAAACCACCAGTAGTTTGGTGAAAATAAATATTTCTTCGACATTAATAAGAAGGCTTGTTGATAAGGTTGTTCATGAATATCACCGATTGAGGAGAGGAAAAGGAATAACAAGAAAAATCAGGTAGATATCTATAACCAAAACATATTTTTTCCGAGAATCTCTAGAGTAAAACTGATGAGTACTTCATTTGTTATAAAGAACGACAAGTAGAAAACATATATACATTGTCTTGAAGACATGTACAATAATCAGAAATTAAATAACGCACATGAACCAATAGCCAAGTAGGTTAGTGACATAAAGCCATATATCATGTATAAAGAGTAGATAGAGAACAACAAACCAATGCATGTTCATTCTGCAAAGCTAATCTCCAAAGAAACACCACATTATTGAATGAAAAAAAGTAATGCACAGGATAATAAAACGGTGCAGATCACAAATTTCACATCCTCATTCCACCACCAAGTCTCCCTATCTCGATAGTCCAAAACTTTTGATTCTCCCAAAATTTCGTTAGCCACTATTTCCGCCTTTTTAACCATATTGATATAAAAACTTGGGTTTCAAATGAGAAACATGGTCATTTTATAACTCAGTCATACTTCCATTCCATCAAATCATATGTTCATATTTTCACCCTTAGAAAAAGACTAAAGCTAGAACATCCTAGTTCTCTTCTTCAATAAAGCTCTCGCACAAATCTCAATAAAAGGAAGCCTAAGAACCCTATTCTTCCGAACTAGTTTTGAGTTATGAATTCAAAGACAAGTTCCAAGAAATTCTGACTTCCAGTACTAAAAGTCCATGGATTTCAAAAAGTACTTGAACTTATAAAATAGCAATTATAACTCAAAAAAAGTAAAAATCTTGACTTAACTCCACCCTGCTATAACAATTATAAGTCAAGAATTCAACGACAAATTCCAAAATATGCTGACTTCAAACTGTAATAGCTGAAACTAATAAAATAGCAATTATAATGCAAGAAAGTTTAAATCTTGACCTACTTCAACCCTGCTATATCATAACCATCCAGAATTATGCCTTTTTCACACAAGATTAACACAGAGCCAGACAACTGAATGAGTAAAAATAACACAAAATCAAAACAGTCATAAAAACTACTCCTAGTCATCACAAATCAAAATCTTTCTTCACAAAAAAGAAGCTACACCAAAAACAGACATATCCGAAACCAATAGAACATGAAATCCAGAAAAGAAGAGAAAAGAGTTCGAATAACTCACAAGAATGAGATCAAACAGTGTGGCCTTGTCGACCTTAACGAACTCGGCATCCCAAGACTTGAGATCGTCGTTGGAGATCTTGTCCTCAGAATTGGCGGCATCAACGTGCTTTTTGCAGTACTCGATGACCTTGGCCAATATCCTACCGGTCACGTTGGGCAAGGGGATTGCATTTCCAGAAGGACAATCGTCTTCGACCGTGTGCTTGATCGTCTGCGATACAAGCGCCACGACCTCATCAACGTCGAAAGATTCGCCATCGGAACTCTTCAGAATCACTTTCTTGGAAGACATGATGATCGCAGAGTAACAATTTTTTCTTCTAGTTGTTCGGTGAGTAAACTATAACTCAGAAACAGAAACACTAGCTTTCTCTTTCTCTCATATTTGAGAATGAACCGGCTATTAATAGTGGATTTTATTTCCAAATCTTTCATTTAAAAATATGGTAGTTTCTCATTTTATTTTATTTATTCATTTATTTAACAACTTTTCAATTTTCTTCGTACTGAAGTTGAACTTTTCACTTTTCAGTTTTGTTTGAAAAGTTGATTTGATGAATCTCGAATTTGTTAATCATATCCGATGAAATAAGGGACTTATATGTGGCAGCTTTTCATTGGGCTGGGGGGGTTAATTTCCAAATAAAATAATCGAGGGTTGGGGTTTAATTTCCAAATAAAATAATCAAAATTTTAAATTTATTTTTTGTTTTAGTGGAATTTACTGTTTCAGAAACCACAATTATTTGTCGGTACATTTAGGTAAGATTAGGAGATATTTGCTTCTATATTTTACTGTTGTTAGTCTAGAAAATTACTGAATTCGAATCAATCTCTTTTTCCGAACAAGCTATCTATTTATTACTCATTTTTTTTTATCAAAATTTTAGACCAAATTGATCATAAATTTTAGGAAAGTGGTTTACTCGCCCACAACATAAAGGCAAGACTCCTAAGTCCTAATTCATGAATCATGTGATGTGTTGGCTGACCCTTTTCTTATATGCTCTTCTCAAAATTGAAAAACATGTTGCCTTAAGTTTTTGGGTTAAGGTGCATTTTTAGTACTCTAGAATATAGCAAAGTGCACCTAACATAATATACAATATTGTGGTCTATTTGTGGTAACCAAGAATTATTTTCGTGGCTTATTTAGTAACGACGTTAAATAAGTCAAGTTTGACTGTTATGTGTCAAATTTTGACCGTTAAATTGTGGGGTAAAGGAGCATTTTCAATACTCTAGAATATAGAAGGAGTACCAAACATAATATACAATATTTAAACACCATAAACAACTAAATCACAATATTATTCAAAGTGTCAAATAATTAAACACTACAAAGTTATAAAGATCCATAGACTATCCTAGTAACATGCATGTATAAACTAATAAGTCATTAGTATTTTATATATATAAAAAATGTAAGCAAAGAATCATAAACTAAACAGGTTGGCCTTACTGAGTTAAAATGGGTTGGTCATACTGACTCGACTCAAATTAAAACGGGTTGGTCATACTGGCTCAACCCAAATTAATGTATCTATGATGTAATAGAAGAAGATTTACTTTTATCTGATTACATAGTTATAAACTTAAAATAAATGTTAATTAAATTGTCATTTCAACATACATATATTACATCATTATGTCACATCAAATTTTATCTTACAAAAGTGAGTTTTAGCTAACGAATTACTAGATAAGCAATGAAAATAATTCTTGGTTATCACAAATGGACCAAAATATTGTATATTATGTTTGGAGCTCCTTCTATATTCTAGAGTATTGAAAATGCTCATTTACCCCACAATTTAATGGTCAAAATTTGACACTTAACGGTCAAATTTGACTTATTTAACGTCCGTACTAAATAAGCCACAAAAACAATTCTTGGTTATCACAAATGGACCACAATATTGTATATTATGTTAGGTGCACTTTGCTATATTCTAGAGTACTAAAAATGCACCTTAACCCTAAGTTTTTTCAAGAAATTTTTCCAAAAAAAAGTTTTTTTAAAGAAAAACAAATAGTGAGATAGGAGTATTTGGATACAATAAATAATTAATTCATAAATTTAAAAAATTATTTGACAGCCCGATAACATGTATGAATATTATAACTTTTCTACATATAAGATCACTTTTCTAATTTGATCACTTTTCTAATGTGGGACAGAGTGTAATACTAACTTCATTTCTACATATAAGATCACTTTTCTAATTTGATTAGATTAACGATGTTAGATAAGTTAGTCACTATCATATGATATTACAAATTCTCCTAATTCATATACATTTAGGAACAAATTGAAATATGAAAGTGATTTTATATTTAGGAACACAGAGAGTATATCTTTTCTACACAAAAGTAGCATACTAAGTTCAAGTGTTTCCGCCTCTCTCTTTCTCTACCTACACATGCTTCTGTGGTCCTATCTATAAGGCACTTCCAACATGTTTCATATGTTCTAAGGAAAACCTTAAACCTTGTTAATTATACCTTAATTTTTTACAACTTTCCAAATCTACCCCTATTTATATTTACTACACTAGACGAAAATAAAGTCAACACATATTAAATAAATGAAGCGTAAAATCGTACATTAACATGAAAAGTACCTGTATGTGATCAAGAACTGATCTTGCTGAATTGAGAGCAATCCCACGCTCTTGAGAAGGGCCACCACATATGAGTCCAACTCTCAATACCCTCTCTTTCTCTTCCTTCTTCTCAACAATCAAGTCACCAACCACTTCTGTAGAAGCATGCACAGGTCCACACATAACTGATCTCTTCCCACAACATCTGATTATTAGATTCTTATTCAAATTACAGAATTTAACATATTTTTCACATGACACACTGATATCCATCACAGTCCTAGTCTCTTCCCTTGTGGGGGTGCAACTTTGAGACAAAAGTGAAGAAAGATTGAAACTCTGAGCAATAAAGGCCATATGTGAAGAAAGTGAGACAGTTCAGATTGAGAGATAGAACATGAAGGTGAAGAGAAAGTACTCAAAGTAGTCTTATAGTGATGAAGAGTGAGTTGAAAATGGTTGTTCAGAGTTTCAGACGGCAAAGTGGTCCCATGTATGATTTAAAAAATGATTTGTTTTTGTCTCAATGATTTGCCTATGATGGATATGATATATATTTGTGAGAGATTCGATTCATTAAACAAATGGATGAATCTAATAAATGAAGAACCATTTCTGACATGTTTTCTTTACTGTATTACTTACTGTCCTATTGTTCATAGGATTATCTTAATGATAATTCTGTACAATTATGTTGTTTTTAAATTAACAAGAAAAAACAAAAGAGAAACACAGGACGCCAGATCATAGAAGAAAATAAAAAAAAAATCCATCGAAGAAAATAATTGAATTTATTTTTTTTACAAAGGCTTCACAAGGACTATATTTGGATTTGTAACTCCTATGTCATGAATTATGAGCCAACTCTTTGCTGTGAAAATTTCTCCTCCTCTAAACAACCTTACCTACGTTGGCAACACTTCTATCCCTCGAGTCCGAATTATTAGGTTGCCAATAGGAGCCGGATTACTGGGTGGTGTTTAACAAAACAAAAAAAATTCTCCTCCTCTTAGTATAAAATCCATTTACCTATTTTATATAAATTAGTTAAAATTATGTAATATTATCAAAACACCCTAAACATCCACTTTTACTCTAACATACTTCTTTTACTCACTTATTATTATTATTATTAAGGTTCATTACTATGGACAAATCAAACACAAAGTACAATGAGCATTGTAGCCACTAAACCAATCACTATTAGATTTGGAAACCAAAACCCCAACATTATACCTAATCTCTAAACTTATCCCTCTATAAAAAATCCCCATCATGATTATATTTAACACTCAACAGTTAATACTCAAAATCTTGTATGCAACAAAATCTTATAGCGCAACTTTTGTGGACGTTTTCTTGTAGCAGTGGGCAGCATCCACATAAGCACCTGCAGCTTCATGTTTGCTTTCTAACTATATATATATAAATGTACAAAACTGGTAAATTAACCAAGAAAAATACATCAAAATAGTGATGAGAAGAGGACATTACGCAAGGTTGTTGAAGTTTGTTTTATTACTGGCCTGTTTGTTGTTAACACTTCCAAACATGGCATAGATTATTAGGGCTGTTTCAAAAGATCCTAGTGCAATCAACATTTTCAGGACCAAATTGAAATTGGGACGATAATTTTATTACCATAGTTATTGAGACAACATGAATTATTTTTTTTAGAAGAACCTCAAGTCCTTAAATATTTTTTTCTTAAACTTGACATCCTAAAATATTTTCTTAGTGAAACCGAATATCTTATACACAATGTTATAGTCATTGGGTATATTTGGATATCTCGATGGACATGAGTACAAACATTTGGGCAAGAAGATAATTTTGTCCTCATTTGTTCTAAACTAAAAGGAAAGAAAGAAACAAATAAACAACAATGTTGAGTAATTTTTAAATTTTAAAGGGCGAAGGCCCAAAAATGATACATAACTATTGACCAAGGAATAAAACAAAAATGATACTCATCTTTTACTATGTGATCAAAAATGATATTTTCATTAATATGATAATAATATTAGACATGAAATGTCTAAAATGCCCTTATAATTAAATAAACTTTTACTGGGTGGCGATTAATTTATAAGGGCATTTTGTACTTTTCATGTCTAATATTATTGTCATATTAATGAAAATATCATTTTCTATCACATGATAAAAGATGAGTATCATTTTTGTACCTTGAAATAGTTATGTACTATTTTTGTTCATTGGTCAATAGTTATGTATCATTTTTGGGCCTTCGCCCAATTTTAAAAGAGAGACTCACATATTCAGATTCAAAACTTTTATTAAATCCCAAAGGTATTTTAATATTTTCCATTAGTATATTGGCAAAAATGACCCTTTTATTTTGTTTGTAAGTTAGAATGAGTCATTTTATTGTTTATAGGTCAAAATTGAACCATAGAAATAGTTTAGGGAAAATGCCATTTAAATCCCTCCGAATATACAAAAGGACAATTCAGGAACTCAAACTTCCAAAAGGACCATGAAGGAACTCGGACCTAGTTCACATTTCAAATTTGTGTGAAAGGACAATTACCCCCATCATTAAACAAAAATTACTTCCCACCCTAACACCGCACTTGTTAACAAATGAACTTTGGGCATTAACAACTGAACTTTAGGTATTGTCATTTTGAACTTAAGAATTAACTTCTTCGTTAACAAGATAACATTGGTGTTAACATTTACATCGCACCTGTTAATAATGGAACTTTCGGCATTAACAGCTTAACTTTAGGCATTAACATTTTGAACATAAGAATTAACTTCTTCGTTAACAGCATAACATTGGTGTTAACATTTACACCGCACCTGTTAACAATGGAACTTGGTGCATTAACAACGGAACTTTAATGATGGGGGTAATTTTGTCCTTTCACACAAATTTGAAATGTGAACTAGATCCGAGTTCCTTCATGGTCCTTTTGGAAGTTTGAGTTCCTGAATTATCCTTTTGTATATTCGGAGGAATTTAAATGGCATTTTCCCAATAGTTTATAAGTCAAATTGATATTTAACTCATTTTTTAATTAAAAAAACAGTTTTAATTAAATAAAGGAATATACTACAAGTTAAAATTCCATGCCACAAGCCACATCTAATATATTCAAATTCTAACCATTTACAATTACCCACATTTGAAGAGAAATTCGAGTCTTAATAGTAAACATACACAGCTTGGCCTAAAAAGAAACTGGAAATAGTCTTGACCTCAAAAAAGAGAGCATAGTCAACTTAAAATATCAAAATATAAACGCAGTAATAGTAGCATGCAATCCAGAAGAGACATTCTTCAATCAAAAGCCCATTGGTTTCGACGACGGATTTCCTCCTCTTCCTCAGCGGTGAAATCATTCTTGATGTTGAAGATCTTCCGAATCTCCTCCGGTGTCTTTCCCTTCATCATGTCTGCCACGGTCTGGCATGTTAGGTCCAGCAAGCCCTTGATGTTCAGGTAGCTAGCTGCCTGAGAAACAAAAATGTCAAACCACAACTCAATAATATATCCCCATTGCATACAGAATTGTATTGAAGTATACAGTAATAACAGATGGCAAACCACCAGTACTTTGGTGAAAATAAATATTTCTTCGACATTAATAAGAAGGCTTGTTGATAAGGTTGTTCATGAATATCACCGATTGAGGAGGAGAAAAGGAATAACAGGAAAAATCAGGTAGATATCTATAACCAAAACATATTTTTTCTGAGAATCTCTAGAGTAAAACTGATGAGTACTTCATTTGTTATAAAGAAAGACAAGTAGAAAACATACATACATTGTCTTGAAGACATGTACAATAATCAGAAATTAAATAACGCACATGAACCAATAGCCAAGTAGGTTAGTTACATAAAGCCATATATCATGTATAAAGAGTAGATAGAGAACAACAAACCAATGCATGTTCATTCTGCAAAGCTAATCTCCAAAGAAAACACCACATCATTGAATGAAAAAAAGTAATGCACAGGATAATAAAACGGTGCAGATCACAAATTTCACATCCTCATTCCACCACCAAGTCTCCCTATCTCGATAGTCCAAAACTTTTGATTCTCCCAAAATTTCGTTAGCCACTATTTCCGCCTTTTTAACCATATTGATATAAAAACTTGGGTTTCAAATGAGAAACATGGTCATTTTATAACTCAGTCATACTTCCATTCCATCCCATCATATGTTCATATTTTCACCCTTAAAAAAAGACTAAAGCTAAAACATCCTAGTTCTCTTCTTCAACAAAGCTCTCGCACAAATCTCAATAAAAGGAAGCCTAAGAACCCTATTCTTCCGAACTAGTTTTGAGTCATGAATTCAAAGACAAGTTCCAAGAAATTCTGACTTCCAGTACTAAAAGTCCATGGATTTCAAAAAGTACTTGAACTGATAAAATAGCAATTATAACTCAAAAAAGTAAAAATCTTGACTTAACTCCACCCTGCTATAACAATTATAAGTCAAGAATTCAACGACAAATTCCAAAATATTCTGACTTCAAACGGTAATAGCTGAAACTAATAAAATAGTAATTATAACGCAAGAAAGTTTAAATCTTGACCTACTTCAACTCTGCTATATCATAATCATCCATAATTATTCCTTCTACACACAAGATTAACACAGAGCCAGACAACTGAATGAGTAAAAATAACACAAAATCAAAACATTCATAAAAACTACTCCTAGTCATCACAAATCAAAATCTTTCTTCACAAAAAAGAAGCTACACCAAAAACAGACAGATACGAAACCAATAGAACAAGAAATATAGAAAAGAAGAGAAAAGAGTTGGAATAACTCACAAGAATGAGATCAAATAGCGTGGCCTTGTCGACCTTAACGAACTCGGCATCCCAAGACTTGAGATCCTCGTCAGAGATCTTGTCCTCAGAATTGGCGGCATCAACATGCTTTTTGCAGTACTCGATGACCTTGGCCAAGATCCTACCGGTCACGTTGGACAAGGGGATTCCATTTTCAGAAGGACAAACTTCTTCGACCGTGTGCTTGATCGTCTGCGATACAAGCGCCACAGCCTCATTGACCTCGAAAGATTCGCCATCGGAACTCTTCAGAATCACTTTCTTCGAAGACATGATCGTAGAGTAACAGTTTTTCTTCTAGCTATTCGGTGAGAAAACTATAACTCAGAAACAAAAACACTAGCTTTCTCTTTCTCTCAGATTTGAGATTGAACCGGCTATTTATAGTGGATTTTATTTCCAAATCTTTCAATTAAAAATATTGTAGTTTCTTATTTTATTTATTCATTTATTTAACAACTTTTCAATTTTCTTTGGATTGAAGTTGAACTTTTCACTTTTCAGTTTTGTTTGAAAAGTTGATTTGATAAATCTCGAATTTGTTAATCATATCCGATGAAATAAGGGACTTATATGTGGCAGCTTTTCATTGGGCTGGGGGGTTTAATTTCCAAATAAAATAATTGAGGGCTGGGGGTTTTAATTTCCAAACAAAATAATCAAAATTTTAAATAAACTAGTTTAAGGGGAAAAATTAGGTAAATCAATTTATAATTAACTTATATTTTTCTTTTTAAGGATTTTTCAAAAAAAGTAAACTAGGTCTTATATTTAGGAGCGGAGAGAGTATAAATTAGTTAAAATTATGTAATATTATTAAAACACCCTAACCATCCACTTTTACTCTTTTTTTTTTATCAGCAATCCACTTTTACTCTAACATACTTCTTTTACTCACTTATTATTGTTAAGGTTTATTAATATGGACAAATCAAACACAAAGTACAATGAGCATTATAGCCCCTAAACCAATCACTTTTAGATTTGGAAACCAAAACCCCAACATTATACCTAATCTCTAAATGTATCCCTCTATACAAAATCCCCATCATGAGTATATTTAAAACTCAACAGTTAACACTCAAACTCTTGTATGCAACAAAATCTTATAGCGCAACTTTTGTGGATCTTTTCTTGTAGCTGTGGGCAGCATCCACATAAGCACCTGCAGCTTCATGTTTGCTTTCTAACTATATATATAAATGTACAAAACTGGTAAATTAACTAAGAAAAATACAGCAAAATAGTGATGAGAAGAGGACATTACGCAAGGTTGTTGAAGTTTGTTTAATTACTGGCCTGTTTGTTGTTAGTGTTATATGAACACTTCCAAACATGGCATAGATTATTAGGGCTGTTTCAAAAGATCCTAGTGCAATCAACATTTTCAGGACCAAATTGAAATTGGGACGATAATTTTATTACCATAGTAATTGAGACAACATGAATTTTTTTTTAGAAGAACCTCAAGTCCTTAAATATTTTTTTCTTAAACTTGACATCCTAAAATATTTTCTTAGTGAAACCGAATATCTTAGACACAATGTTATAGTCATTGGGTATATTTGGATATCTCGATGGACATGAGTACAAGCACTTGGGCAAGAAGATAATTTTGTCCTCATTTGTTATAAACTTAAAGGAAAGAAAGAAACAAATAAACAACAATGGTGAGTAATTTTTAATTTTTAAAGGAGAGACCCACATATTCAGATTCAAAATTTTTATTAAATCCCAAAGGTATTTTAATATTTTTCATTAGTATATTGGCAAAAATGACCCTTTTATTTTGTTTGTAAGTTAGAATGAGTCATTTTATTGTTTATAGATCAAAATTGAACCATAGAAATAATTTATAAGTCAAATTGATATTTAACTCATTTTTTAATTAAAAAAACAGTTTTAATTAAATAAAGGAATATACTAGAAGTTAAAATTCCATGCCACAAACCACATCTAATATATTCAAATTCTAACCATTTACAATTACCCACATTTGAAGAGAAATTCGAGTCTTAGAAGTGAACATACACAGCTTGGCCTAAAAAGAAACTGGAAATAGTCTTGACCACAAAAAAGAGAGCATAGTCAACTTAAAATATCAAAATATAAACGCAGTAATAGTAGCATGCAATCCAAAAGAGACATTCTTCAATCAAAAGCCCATTGGTTTTGACGACGGACTTCCTCGTCTTCCTCAGTGGTGAAATCATTCTTGATGTTGAAGATCTTCCGAATCTCCTCCGGTGTCTTTCCCTTCATCATGTCTGCCACGGTTTGGCATGTTAGGTCCAGCAAGCCCTTGATGTTTAGGTAGCTAGCTGCCTGAGAAACAAAAATGCCAAACCACAACTCAATAATATATCCCCATTGCATACAGAATTGTATTGAAGTATACAGTAATAACAGATGGCAAACCACCAGTAGTTTGGTGAAAATAAATATTTCTTCGACATTAATAAGAAGGCTTGTTGATAAGGTTGTTCATGAATATCACCGATTGAGGAGAGGAAAAGGAATAACAAGAAAAATCAGGTAGATATCTATAACCAAAACATATTTTTTCTGAGAATCTCTAGAGTAAAACTGATGAGTACTTCATTTGTTATAAAGAACGACAAGTAGAAAACATACATACATTGTCTTGAAGACATGTACAATAATCAGAAATTAAATAACGCACATGAACCAATAGCCAAGTAGGTTAGTGACATAAAGCCATATATCATGTATAAAGAGTAGATAGAGAACAACAAACCAATGCATGTTCATTCTGCAAAGCTAATCTCCAAATAAACACCACATCATTGAATGAAAAAAAGTAATGCACAGGATAATAAAACGGTGCAGATCACAAATTTCACATCCTCATTCCACCACCAAGTCTCCCTATCTCGATAGTCCAAAACTTTTGATTCTCCCAAAATTTCGTTAGCCACTATTTCCGCCTTTTTAACCATATTGATATAAAAACTTGGGTTTCAAATGAGAAATATGGTCATTTTATAACTCAGTCATACTTCCATTCCATCCCATCATATGTTCATATTTTCACCCTTAAAAAAAGACTAAAGCTAGAACATCCTAGTCTTCTTCTTCAATAAAGCTCTCGCACAAATCTCAATAAAAGGAAGCCTAAGAACCCTATTCTTCCGAACTAGTTTTGAGTGATGAATTGAAAGACAAGTTCCAAGAAATTCTGACTTCCAGTACTAAAAGTCCATGGATTTCAAAAAGTACTTGAACTTATAAAATAGCAATTATAACTCAAAAAAGTAAAAATCTTGACTTAACTCCACCCTGCTATAAAAATTATAAGTCAAGAATTCAACGACAAATTCCAAAATATGCTGACTTCAAACTATAATAGGTGAAACTAATAAAATAGCAATTATAATGCAAGAAAGTTTAAATCTTGACCTACTTCAACCCTGCTATATCATAACCATCCATAATTATGTCTTCTTCACACAAGATTAACACAGAGCCAGACAACTGAATGAGTAAAAGTAACACAAAATCAAAACATTCATAAAAACTAATGCTAGTCATCACAAATCAAAATCTTTCTTCACAAAAAAGAAGCTACACCAAAAACAGACAGATCTGAAACCAATAGAAGATGAAATGCAAAAAAGAAGAGAAAAGAGTTGGAATAACTCACAAGAATGAGATCAAACAGCGTGGCCTTGTCGACCTTAACGAACTCGGCATCCCAAGACTTGAGATCGTCGTCGGAGATCTTGTCCTCAGAATCGGCGGCATCAACGTGCTTTTTGCAGTACTCGATGACCTTGGCCAAGATCCTACCAGTCACGTTGGGCAAGGGGATTGCATTTCCAGAAGGACAATCGTCTTCGACCGTGTGCTTGATCGTCTGCGATACAAGCGCCACGACCTCATCAACCTCGAAAGATTCGCCATCGGAACTCTTCAGAATCACTTTCTTGGAAGACATGATGATCACAGAGTAACACTTTTTTCTTCTAGCTGTTGGTTGAGAAAACGATATCTCAGAAACAGAAACACCACCTTTCTCTTTCTCTCAGATTTGAGAATGAACTGGCTATTTATAGTGGATTTTATTTCCAAATCTTTCATTTAAAAATACGGTTGTTTCTTATTTTATTTATTCATTTATTCAACAACTTTTCAATTTTCTTCGTACTAAAGTGGAACTTTTCACTTTTTAGTTTTGTTTGAAAAGTTGATTTGATAAATCTTGAATTTGTTAATCATTTCCGATGAAATAAGGGACTTATATGTGGCAGCTTTTCATTGGGCTGGGGGGTTTAATTTCCAAATCAAATAATCGAGGGCTGGGGGTTTAATTTCCAAATAAAATAATCGAAATTTTAAATTTATTTTTTGTTTTAGTGGAATTTTCTGTTTTAGAAACCACAATTATTTGCCCGTACATTTAGGTAAGATTAGAAGATATTTGCTTCTATATTTTACTGTTGTTAGTCTAGAAAATTACTAAATTCGAATCAATCTCTTTTTCTGAACAAACTATCTATTTATTACTAATTTTTTTTATAAAAATTTTAGACCAAATTGATCATAAATTTTGGGAAAGTGGTTTGCTCACCCACAACATAAAGGTAAGACTCCTAAGTTCTAATTCATGAATCATGTGATGTGTTGGCTGACCCTTTTCTTGTATGCTCTTCTCAAAATTGAAAAACATGTTGCCTTAAGTTTTTTCAAGAAATTTTTCCAAAAAAAGTTTTTTCAAGAAAAACAAATAGTGAGATAGGAGTATTTGGATACAATAAATAATTAATTTATAAATTTAAAAAATTATTTGACAGCCCGAGAACATGTATGAAAATTATAGGGAAGATGAAATATAAAGTCTGCCCAATTGGAAAAAGGACAATTGAGATGGGTAAATTGTGGAAATGACAAGTTGGGTCATTTGAACTTAAAACAAAGGGTTAAGGGTCAAATCTAGCACTCTACTATTGTCGAAAGTTCACCCAACATAAACAAGAATTTGATGGCTCAAATGTAGCACACATCTTTTCAAAAATGGCTCAAATCTAGCATTTCCGTCAACTTTAACGGGTTTGACCGTTAAGGTTGACTTGAGTATGTCATGTCACCCGCCACGTCACCCAATTTCGCCACGTGGCCCTCCACGTCACCCAATGTGCTCACTTACTATCCATTATTGGATGACGTGGCAGGCCACGTGGCAAGATTGGGTAACGTTTCGGGTGACGTGGCATAATCGAGTCAAACTCAACGGTCAAACCCGTTAAAGTTGACGGAAATACTAGATTTGAGTCATTTTTGAAAAGATGTGCTCTACATTTGAGCCATCAAATTCTTGTTTATGTTGGGTGAACTTTTGACAATAGTAGAGTGCTAGATTTAACCCTTAACCCTAAAACAAATTACCACATTTGGGGAAAAGACTAAAGTGTCCTTTACTAATTTAATATATTACAACACAACCAAACATGAATCCCACACTAAACAAAAAGCAAAAACACGATGTCCACACTCACTAGAAAGCAAAAATGAAACAGAGAATGAACACAAACTCTGACGGTGACGGAGCTAACGGCGGTGGACGTTGGGTGACGGAGCTAAGGTATTTATCCTTCTTGGGTGGAGGTTAGGAGGTATTTACACATCAACAACTTTGATTTCTTCGTCCTTTTAGGGTTGAAAATTGTTGAGGGCTATAATAATTCATGATCAAAAGAAAAGCTAATACAAGATGAAAATTGAAAAACTACTCTCTTCAAGTTTGTTTGGTCATTGTGTCTTTTAGGGTATGAAATAGAAAAATTATGTATATGTATTGTATAACCCTAAAACCTTGTCTGGAATATAATGGTGGAAGAAGAAGTTCAGGTGGACTTAGATGTAATGAAGATGATGAAGTAAATGTTCATTCACTGTTGCATTGATTAGGTTTTGGAAATAAAAATGCATGTTTCCATGGTTAAAATGCATGCGACAGTGGTTAATACACATGTTACTGTGGTTATTCTGCATGTTACAGGAAGCAAAAATGACACATCAAGTTAAAGAACTATGTTGTTACTTCCATATTGGAGGGACTTAAGCAAAAATGACACATCAAGTTAAAGAACTATGTTGTGACTATTGACATGCCGGACTTAAGCAGTTACATGTTGTTGGAGGACGTCACATCTCTTCCATTGTTGTATCCACCTAAAACCAGCCGAGCTTCTAGACGGCCTAAAAGTAAGAGGCGTGAGTCGCAATTTCAAGACAAGAAGATTTATCATTGTGGAAGATACAATGAAGTTGGTCGCACCTGAAGGTCTTGCTGGAATCCAAACCCAAGCTGAAGTTTCATGCATTTTGTGGTGATTTTTTGGAGAAGCAACATTGATTGTAGCTAATTACCCATATATGTATTTTTGGGAAAGCAACTATGTCTATTTTTTGGAGTTACAACATTAGTTGTAGCTGATTACACCATACATGTCTGAACTGCATGTCTTTTATGTATTTTTGGGTTACATATTTTTGAAAATATTGATGTGGCAACTTCAGTGACTTTGTTGTGGTTAAATGGGATGATAGTATAGTTAATATGTATATTTTCGTGGTAAATACCGATGATTATTAACAATGAACATATCCAAGGTCCTGGCAACCCCAAAGAACCGGGGAAGTAAACGTGGTTAAACGGGAAGCTGGTGTGGTTATTATGCATGATGTCGTGGTTAAAATGGAAGCTTAATTGGTTAAATCATTTCACGTCCACAGGCATCTGGCAACCCAACCAAAGACTCGGGGAAGTTAACGTGGTTAAAGTAAGTAAACTCGTGGAGATAAGGTAAACTCGAATCGGTAGACTCGAATCGTAAACTCGTAAGAGTTTACAATTATCAAAAAACATGTATTTCTTTTATATAATTAAATAAGAATACAAAAATAATAATAAATTGACTTGAATTTATTTCAAATACTTATAGTAGATTTAAATATATCAATATTTATATTATATCAATCTCAATAGATAAATTTCTATGAAATCCATATTTAAATTCATTGAATTTTGTCAATTAAAAATAATAAAAATGAGATTATTAGCAAGTTGACTCAATTTTCTGTAAGGTATAAACGTAAAAACGGTGAATTTACAATGTAAACACGTAAGTTTCTACCGAATTTTCAAAGATTGAAGATTTAGGTGACTCGTGACACGTTTTGTTTAGATAGTGTCGTAAAAACGGTAAAATCGGAGAGTCAACTCGCGAGTTTGACAACAATGGTTAAAGGGGAAGCTGGTGTGGGTATTTTGGACGATGCAGTGGTTAAAATGGAAGCGTAATTGGTTAAACCATTCCACGTCCACTTGGACCAAACTGTAAAAATAAACCCACCAAAAACTCAGCTACATAACAATGGTTATCTGAGAAAACAAGCAAAATATTATTACAAAGAGACCACAATACAAGTGATTAACCTTGTCGTGAGGTTATCAAGATTACTAAAATTAACTACTATATAGTATAGTAGCTAACCTAGGTCGATCTCTTGGACTTTGGCTTGTTTAGTATTTAAACTTGTTGATTTCTTTTACAAATTATGTCAAAATCAGATTTAAGTGTTCAACTATAACTAACCTATGCTACTTTTTATATTTTTGTATGGGAAAATGCCATTTAAATTCCTCCGAATATACAAAAGGACAATTCAGGAACCTAAACTTCCAAAAGGACCATGAAGGAACTCGGACCTAGTTGACATTTCAAATTTGTGTGAAAGGACAAAATTACCCCCATCATTAAACAAAAATTACTTCCCACCCTAACACCCCATTTCCTCTTCTCCATTCACGCATGAAGTTCTGTCGTTAAAGCCCGAAGTTCGCATTGTTAAAGCCCGAAGTTCTGTCGTTAATCGTGGAAGTTCAAATGGGGTTAATGGAGAAGAGGAAATGGGGTGTTAACAATGTGAAGTAATTTTTGAACTTCCACGATTAACGACAGAACTTCGGGCTTTAACAATGCGAACTTCCGGCTTTAACGACAGAACTTCATGTGTGGATCCCCTGAGGAAATGGGGTGTTAGGGTGGGAAGTAATTTTTGTTTAATGATGGGGTAATTTTGTCATTTCACACAAATTTGAAATGTCAACTAGGTCCGAGTTCCTTCATGGTCCTTTTGGAAGTTTAGGTTCCTGAATTGTCCTTTTATATATTCGGAGGGATTTAAATGGCATTTCCCCTTTTTGTATTTAGTGAAATAGAAAGAAACAAAAGATAAAAGTTGATTTGATATCAATTGAACAACCCTTCCAACATGAGATTACATATCCTTATTCTTTCTTTCAAGAAGTCTCTTACAAGTAAAATCAATTACTTCAAAGAATCAATTTCCTAACTAAGCAAATTTCATCAATCAAGTAACCAACGCAACCCATATAAAAGAGAAATTGCAAATATCATTTCATCTTGCGAAAGATCTCAACTAGAAATCTTAGGTTCATTCACTCTAATTCCAAAACCTAAACAACTAGATAGGTAGAGGAATTAAAACTACAAAATGTAAGCAAGACATACAAATTCCTTAAACAATCACAAGTTTATCATCCTCTTATACAAGATTAAGGCAAAACTATTGCCTTACAAAGTTCAATAACCAATCCAACTAGCATCAATTAAAGAACCACAAAATTTAAGAGTATGATAGGATAAAAACTTCCTAAAATCATAAAGAGTTCAAGGCTCCTTCACATTGGAAGAGAAATTGGGGATTTAGCCACTCATAGAACTTGGTTGAACTCTGAAATTTGTTGAACTCCTAATCTCCATGGTGACTTGGGTTCTTGTTCAAAAATGGACCAAGAATTTTGAGAGAGAGTGAACGAGATAGAGAGAGATCTTGAAAAATCAGTGTGTGTATTTTGTTTATTCTTGGCGAGAGAGATCAGAGGCTTGCATGTGTGTATATATGTTTGTCCATTCAGTTCTCTGTTTTAAAATCTGTTGTAACTAAATCTCAGCTTAATCTCTAACCGATTCTAACTTCCAAAACTAAATTCAAAACAGTTCACAGACTTCTCTTTGCTTCCTCAAATCTGCTTCTCTTTTCTCTCAATTTCCTAGCTTCCTTTTTTTTTGTTTTCTCGGCCAGCTTCTCTTGTTATTTTTTATTTTGTTTGATGTTGAAATTACAACTCTGCCCCTGTTATAAAACACACAGCAAAACCAAAACAAAAGGGCAATCTGGACATTTCTCATTTAACACATAAGAACCACATTTAATTATCAATTTTTGTCAACTAAGTGCATATTCTAATTAGTTCACAATTAAGCTCAATTTTGTCAATTAAGGCACTAATTAAAATTCAAAAATGCACAATTAAGTAGTTAAATTTGTGGATATCAACAAGGCTCCAGTATTTTGTACAAAAAATCAAGGCAATACATAATGCTACATCAAGGTCATACGTAATGTTTTTTAACTACATGATAGCCCACATAATATCAAAGTTATTACCAAATGGCCTAACAATGCTACATTAGTCAATATCCTCATTGTGCATTCCAAAATCTCTGCGGTGAACATCTAGTGTAGAAAGCTACATTACTCTTCACCACCTGTCTTGGCGGCCTTAAATTCTTTGCTTCTTTGTTATACTCCGACCTTTCATCTTCTGTTAAGGAGTTCCAATCATTTAGAACCTCACTATTCAAATCTATAGTCGATTCTCTGGTTTTCTCTTCTCGCGTGGAGAACCACTTCTGCCTAAAGAGGTTCAGTCCAGTAATCCTAGAAGAGGTGCTTTTTTTTATCGCCGGCCATTTTCTGCAATATAGACCCAAATAAAAAAAAAGTCATCATCACAAATGACCATTGGGATGAATATGTATGAAATTGACTAATATATTGAGCTTTGAATCATTTTCAAAACCATAACAAAACATACAGATCATACAGTGCACTTTGGGTCCCAAATAAACTTAACCTTGACTAATATACAGTATTTACAGTCTAATATACAGTATACAAAGTCCCAAATAAACTTAATCATGCCTTTGTTAACTAGAAATAAAAGAAACATCAATATGTAAAGACTTAACCTTGACCAAGTATAACTTTTACCATATAAAAACATCAACACTAACGATTACTATACCAAACATCAACATTATTACAAACTATATACTAGCATTTAAGCAAAATAGAATAAGCATTGCAAACTATATACTAGGCTTTAAGCAAAACATAATAAGCATTACAAACTATATACTAGGCTTTAAGCAAAATAGAATAGACATTACATAGCAAAACAAATTAAATCATACCCATCTTTTAAAAGAGTTAATAAATAAATGGAGTATAGCCTTATGATGTGAGGTTGTTTGTAAAAGCTAAGTATTCCATTCCAAAGAGAACAAAAGAAGAGAGTGGGAAAAGGCATAGGAAGTTGAAAAATGTGAGGAACCATTTTACAGGGTAATAAGAAAGTGAAGGGTGTGAACAAGATAAGAATTTGAAGCAAAACATAAGGGTCTTAATAATCCTAGAAAGCAAGCATGAACGTGAAACTTATGATTTGAGGAAGAGCATCAAATATAAAATGCAGTCCAAATAAGTAAGAACAAAACCCAAACTATACACATCCATAGAAAATTGCAAAAACAACAAGATGAACAAATATTGATAAAAAAAAATGAAGGTTGGAATGGGAAAACAAAAAAGAGGTACTCCGCAGAATCAGATGAAGAGAAAATGATAAGCAAGAAAAGAAAGTTAAAGGAATAAAGAGGGAAGAGAAGAAACCTAGAAGAGAAGATGCGATGTGGAGGTGAAGGTTGTCGGAGACGCCGTTGGGTGAAGATGCGACGGCGGCTGGATATGCGACGACGGAGGTTGTAGGTCGTTGGGTGAAGATGGAGATGCGACGGTGGCTCTGTTGGGTGAAGATGACGACAGAGAGATGAGGGAGACATGGAGGCCGATGATGGGTGGGGGTGGGCTAGCTAGGGTTTGATGTTTGATGGTTGTTTTGAGGATGAAGAGAGATTAGGATAGGGAGGCCGATGAAGAGATATGAGTCGATGATGAGGAAGACAGGGCTTGCTGCTAGGGTTTGATTGTTGTTTTGAGAGGGAGGATGAGTAAGTGAGATTTTAAGGGTAATTTAGTCTTTTCACCAAATGTGTTAATTTGTTTTAAGTTCAAATGACCCAACTTGCCCTTTCCACAATTTACCCACCTCAATTGTCCTTTTACCAATTGAGCAGGCTTTATGTGTCATTTTCCCAAAATTATAACCAAAATTACTATCAATCAATATTATCAAATCTGTTGGCTTCATTTAAGGAAAAATTATACTCCACTAATTTCTGTCCAGATTTATTACTTGCTCACTCACCTTCATTAATTTGGAAATTCCCTAAGATACGAAAGAGTAACGTGTTTCATTTAAATGCCTGTGAGGAATTATTTGATACGCCGAGAACTTGCACGAAAATGAAAGAGAATAACGGAGGTAGTGACTATAGTTAATTTATGCATGGTAAGAAAGAGTAGTGAAACGACAAATTTCGAAGGTAAAGGAATATACATGTAATTGGAACGCAGATGGTTAAGCAAACGAAAAGAAAACACAACGTATACATTGATATGCTAAAAGAAAGACAAAAAGTACAATGGAAAATGGTAGATGAAATACTAAGATTCTGAAAATTTTCCATGAATGTGAGTTGGAGGCAAAGTAAAAAAAATGCTTCAAATGATGAAAGAATGTAAGGGTGAATTCTTATATTTTGAAAAAGGTTTATTTAAATTTTTGCTCTTATATTACGGACCGTAAGAATACTTTTCTTTAATGATAATGATAACAATAATACTCTTCTCGTCCTTAAATATAAAGTGAAAAAATCACTTTGCTGTATTAAAAAAAGGGTGAAGGCCCAAAACTGATACATAACTATTGCCTAAGGAACAAAAATAGTACTCCCTCCATTCCTAAATATAGGACCTAGATGACTTTTTTGAAAAATCCTAAAAAAGCAAAACATAAGTTAATTATAAATTGATTTACCTAATTTTTTCTCTTAAACTAGTTTATTTTACCTATAAGCTAATGGATAATATAAAAAGATATCGAATATGTCATCGTTTAATAACCTATTTCGCAACCTTAATCTTTCCAAAAAAAAGTTAACTAGGTCTTATATTTAGGAACGGAGGGAGTATATAACTATTCCAAGGTACAAAAATGATACCCAACTTTTACCATGTGATCAAAAATGATATTTTCACTAATATGACAATAATATTAGACATGAAATGTCCAAAATGCCCTTATAATTATATAGACTTTTACTGGGCAGTGATTAATTTATAAGGGCATTTCGGACTTTTAATGTCTAATATTATTGTCATATTAGTGAAAATATCATTTTTGATCACATGGTAAAAGTTGAGTATCATTTTTGTACCATGGAATAGTTATGTACTATTTTTGTTCCTTGGCCAATAGTTATGTATCATTTTTGGGTTTTCGCCCTTAAAAAAATTAAAAATAGATAAAATATTTAATGTATCACAAAATTTATTCCAACTTTATCTCTATTGAGAAGATAGATTTTTTTAGGCAAAATAAAGATAGAGTGTGTAGTAAAGAAGAGTGAGAACAAAAAGGTAGTTATAATATGTAAAGTCAACAAAGAGCAAAACGGTAAAAAAAAACATATTAAACCATTGTGACGGACAAAATGAGAGAAACAAATCATAATTTTTTTTAAAAAAAGACTATCTATTTTTAAAAAAGAAAATATAATAATTAATTTTTAAATTTAAATTTAAATTTAAATTATTATCTTACATGAAAGGAATGAACAGTGGTTCTCACCATTCCCTTTATATATAGGATAGGATTTCTAAATATAATGTCCTTCGTAATGCCCCAACAATTCAGTCCAAAAAAAGAAAGTAATGCCCCTACAATTAATAAACCACGGGACATTAACCTAAGACGTCATTCCAAGCACATCCAACTCCATTCATTATCTTAACATATGATTTTATAAAGCCGGCATTAATAAACGAGTAGGAGTACTTGTCAATATAAGGGGGAGATCTGAGGGATTCCATGTAGCAGGTATACATACACAAATGATTCTAGAGACAGCTTTCAATAAATGTTCTTCTCAATGTATAGGGGTATATATATACACACGCATCAAGCAATCTGGAAGAGAATTCAAGAGAACTTATTCATGTGACCCTTTGTTTTACATGATAAGGGAACCACCAAATGACAAAAATAACTGATCTCTAAGGCTCTAACCATTGACCTTTACAAACAATAACAATAACAACAACAACAAAGCTCCATCCCACTAGATAGGGTCAGCTATATGAATTTCATGGGCCTCTCTGCAAACATTATGGTATTAATTTCATTTGTAAGAAATTCAATAGTAATTGATTCATGTCAAATCATCCTCCTCCATTTCTTTTGCCTTCAGAGCTTGCTTTGCTCTCAGTAAAAGGGTGGTCTTCCAAGAATCCTACAATAAGATATTAAAGTAACATACAACTTAGTAATCAAGTAGATATAAAAAGTGATAGCAATCAGACTCTAGAAAATTTAATGCTTAGTAGTATGCTTTGGCATTATTCTCCCTCCTAGTGCATCTTTACCTAAACTAAGAATGAGTCAATGCAAAGATTAATCTGAGTTGACCCCAAACCTCTCTACAGATATTAAACTATCACTATGTAATTCAACCACTTAATGTCCAACGCATAATAGGAAACCATATTATTACTTTAAAAAGAAAACAAAATACTACAATCACTACAATGATAAGAGCAGCATGTCTTATTGAGGTGGCTTGCATGATGCTATAGGGTTCAATCAACATCCATAGATTTGTTTTTCAGAGAAAAGGCAATTTCCATAGGAGATCAACATTTCAAGGTATTTTAGCACTCAAGGCTTGAACAAACATGGTTCTTTAAAAGAATTTACTATCATTGAAAAAGAAAGGTTAAATATACCAGTGGGGTTATGCTATCAAATTCCTTGACCTCTTCAGTAAATTTTTCAACATCTTCCTCATCAATTGCAGATGCCAAACCCTGAAATGTGACAACAATTTTCAAATGATATAGAACAGTGCATATTCAAATGGCTACAAAAGGTTAGCAGGCTAGGCAGATAATCGTTGTTATTCGTTACTGCTTAGCAACTTTTATTGTTAACTTCAATCTATGCAAGGGTTTGGAATCAACATTAATAACCAAATTGAACACTTACAGCTAAAAGTTTATACTCACGAACTCTTGAGAAAGTTGGATCCAAGTCCTACATGATCAATTGAATTAGTGTTAAAGCATGTGTTACAGTAAAATATTGACAACTGATGTGAACAAACCACTTTCAAAGACCTGATATCGCTCCAAGGATTTGGTAATTGCCACAATATCCCCTTGACAAATCTGGCAAAGGCCAGCATTAAGAAGATGTCCTCTAACTCCATATTTCAGTAAATTATTGTTCAGTGACTGTTGAGCAATATCTTCAAATATATATATTGCCTTCTGATATCTGGGATTTGATAAATATCAAGTATATCAATATGCTTCAGCACATATCATATGTGTCTTACTCAATAAATCCATAAGTTTCAATGGCGATAAAGCATTTTTCATTTATAAAAAGGTAGGTGCATAAAGAAAATCAGATGGTATGTGTAACTTCATTGAAATTAGATAACAACTTCTACCATTGTGTAAATATGAGAAGTAGATGGAATTCCAATGATACATCGAAAATCTTTTAGATTGACTGGTAAAGTAAAATGAGCAAAATTTCCACCATCAAACTGTAAAACTGCATTACTGAAAAGCAAAAAAGTTCTCACTGTTGAAGTAAAGCAGAGAACTCGGCAACTTTCAACTTGCACTGGTTGGCAGAAGATGTCGTATCCGCAAGGTCAAAAAATTCAGCAGCCCTATCAAAACATAAGGCAGCATTCTCTATGTCTTGATCAAGTTCGTACAAGTCCCCGAGTTCCTAAAATCAGGAAGAAAAAAAAACACCACCATACAGTCAGCTCTCATAATTGTTATTACTACTTACTAGACCTTTGTGAAGGCAGTAAAATGGCTAAACACTCTTATGACAAAGTCTGACAAAATAACAAGGAGAAGCAAAGCATGGAATGGCACAATTCAAACACAAAGTACCTTGCAGTATCTTGCAGCCATGCTGTACTTACCAATCTCAGTATAGAGACTAATTGCTTGATGTAAGCATGATATGGCTCCTAGATATGCATATAAACAATAAAAAACATTAGCTCAAACATTTTGGAAACAGAACAATCACAATGAGCATTGTCGCCATCAAACTGATCACTTATAGATTTTATAAACTAAAACTCCAAAATTATAGCTAATCTCCCGAGTAATCATTCTGCAACCCTCAAAGTCTTATGTGAAACAAAATCTTATAGCAAACCTTTGGCGGATGTTTTCTTGTAGCAGCGCGCAGCATCAACATAAGCAGCAGCCGCTTCATGTTTGCTCTCTAACTATACAAATAAAAGCAAGAAAATGGTAAATTAACTAAGAAAACTTATGATTATGAACATGTTCTTCTGACGCACCTTCAGATGACACTTTGACAACTTGATGAACACAGACCCTGCTTTGTCCCCTAAATAAAAATTTAAAAACACATATAAATTCATCTAAAAGCTATTATTCTACAGTATGACAATAACTATGATAATATCAAAAAACCCAGAAATTCACAAATTTGAAGATGGTAACTAAAACAAATACCAATATGCTCAAAAAAGTTTGAAATTCATGTAAATCCATCCTAAGCAATTAGTATATACTCCCCCTAGTCCCTAATATAAAAGCTCAAAATTTAAATAGGTTTGTTCCAAAATATAAGAGCTCATCTTCATTTAATGCATTGTTTCCTACTTTGCCCCTAACTTTCTTTCATATTTATTAATGTTTATATATTTCTCTCTTCTAACACTAACTTCAAACATTCAATTAACTTTCACATGTTTTCTAAAACAGGGAATATGAATAAAATCGCAAAACTCCGAAATTGAAATAATTGTAATTGGTAATTGAAAAAATGTCAAGTCACAGAGAAAAGTTTAAAGCACGTGCGTAAATTCATCCCAAGCTAATAATCATTAATCAACATGACAGTAACCACGAAGAATAGCACAAAACTCGGAAATTAAAAAATTCCAAGAAATTCAAGTTAGTGATCAAAAAATCATTTAAAAAGGCGAGAAAATTAAAGAGAAGCGAGAGAGAAATAAATACGAACAAGATTTAGCGAGTTTATAGGAATTGGCTGAATTATGAAGCAATTCAACAGCATCGTCGTATTTAGAACCGAACAAATTCCATGCATTAAGCTTCTTGTCTGCTTTTCTCTCCAGATCTTGTCCTCTCGCGATATAATCGGACATTGTAATGTAATAATTCTCTCTCTCTCTCTCCTCGATATATATATTTATATATATACAGAAAAATGAAAGAGAGAGATATGTATGTATGTACTCCCTCTACTCCTATTTATAAGTCGCCAAACGCCACTAAATTTTGGTCCTTAATATAAGTCGCCAACTACCACTAATTAACTCATTAATTAAAGTTTTTCAAATATGCCCCGTCATTGAAAAAAGAGATCTCTGCATTTACTTTTGCTTGTCTCATTATGACTCATTTAATAGTTGTGAGGAGAGGTAAAGATGGAAATGAAAAATAAAACAAGACAAATTTAATGATGTAACCCCACTAACCGTCATTCCTTTGTTTGTAGCGGTTGACGACTTATAAATAGAACCGAATGTATGTGAAGGATTAGAGCATTAAGCAATTGAAATTGTGATTCTTCTTCTTCTACACTCAACCTCGTTGGTTGATTCGTTCAATGCGTGTGGGAATTCTTTCAACGACACATCTTTTTGGCGCCCTTTCCCAAACGACACGTATCTGTTTGGTTGGAGGGATCTAGAGGGAGAAGAAATTAATTTTTAAAGGGTTAAATATCATTTTTATCCATAAATAATTTTTAAATGGTCAAATTGGACAAAGAACAATAAAAGGCTCATTTTGTCTGAGAAACAATAAAAATGATTCATTTTGGCCAATGAACTACTTGAAAATACAAAAATAACCCAGGTGACATAATTAAAATCATTTTTTGAAAATGTGGGTCTCAAGGGTTATTTTGGTATTTTCAAGTAGTTCATTTGTCAAAATGAACAATTTTTATTGTTCTTTGGCCAGAATGAGCCTTTTATTGTTCTTTGGTCAATTTGACGATTTGTAAATTGTTTATTGGACAGAATGATATTTAACCCATTTTTAAATAGTACTACTGTATTAAATAAGTGGGATTGTAATTTTGTTCATTATTTCATGTATATATAAGATGTAAAATAAAATAATTATATATATTAATTTAGAATTTTATTGGCAAAAAAACATTTAGAATTTTCGACCATACTTCTTAAATTTTTATAAAGATAAAGTATACTTTTGGTTCCTTATTTTTGCATCGAGTTTTAATTTAGTCTTTTATGTTTGGAAAGTACTCCCTCCGTTCCTTAATATAAGATCACTTTGGCTAATTTGGAGAGATTAAGGAAGGCTTTCCAATGAATTAGGATTACATGATCTTCCAAAAATACCCTTCACTTAAATTTTAAAGATAAATAGGGATTTGAAAGAGAAGTGAGGGAGCTAAGAAGTACTCCCTCCGTTCCTAAATATAATATCACTTTGGCTAATTTGGAGAGATTAAAGAAGGTTTTCCAATGAATTAGGATTACATGATCTTCCCAAAATACCCCTCACTTAAATCTAAAAGACAAATAGGGATTTGAGAGAGAAGTGAGTGAGCTAAGAAGTATAAGGGTAATTTGGACCAAAATTGAGACAAAATAGAAAGTGATCTTATATTTAGGAACTTATCCACTTCTCCAAAGTGATCTTATATTTAGGAACGGAGGGAGTATATGAGTAATTTGGACCAAAATTGAGATAAAATAGAAAGTGATCTTATATTTAGGAACTTATCCACTTCCCCAAAGTGATCTTATATTTAGGAACGGAGGGAGTATACTTTTACTCCTTTTTGTAAAGGTTAAGTTAACAATTTTAAATGGTTATTAAATATTGAAAAATGCTTAGATTAAAATATTTTAGTGTAATTATTCTTATATATTCAGAATTTATTATTTTTTGCTCCAATTTAATTATGAAATAATCATTTAAATTTAAGTGAAACTAATGGTATTGACAAAAAAAGACTACAAGTGTACTCTCCAGACAAAAAAAATTAAATACTTATGGGTAGTTTGGTTGAACTGGTAAGTGGGTAACAACCCCCATAAGGATGAGAATGCTTGTTCGAAACTCGTAAAGCTGTTTTATTGGAAGAGGGGATAACCTTGCCTATATGGGCTACACTCCTACTCTTCAAGTCCAGATTAAACCGGACGGTGATTAACAAAAAATACATGAATTATTAAATCGAAACTTAATACTAATATAAGAGATTAAAAATATATTTTAGTCATCATATAAGGGTTTTTAATTCTGACAAAAACAAAACTAGAGGGCCCAAATGGCCCAACTTATAGAAATAGTAATAGACAATTAGACGGAGGCAGTTGTAGTGCATACAAAAACCAAAGTTCACTGACTCCAAAGAAAAACAAGGAATCGACTATAATGGGTAGCTAATGGGCCTGCTATTCTGGCAGAAAAAGATATCGAGCCAGTTATTCCTTTCTTTATATATAGCTATTTTTTCTCGTCATAAATATAAAACTTATTTGATAAGATAATTTGGTCCTAAATATAATATCTATTTCTAATTCTTACAAATTTTTTACCAAATTATTACAAGAGAGGGAAGGTGAGGGCAAAGGTAGAGATGATTAAGGTATGTTAATAATATCACATTATTTTCACTAACTTAACTCAATCATTAATCTAATCAAATTAGACAAATTGGTATTATTTAGAACTTGAGGGAGTATTATCTTTTAACAAGCAATATCATCCTAGTTGAAATTCAATAAAGGAAAAATTCCCATATAAAAGTCTCAAAATTTTGGAAAGACGAAAAATATTCAAAACATTTGGGATATAATGCCATGGGCTGAACTGTCCATTGGAAGTTTAAGGAAAATTACCAAAATGTCCAATAAAAAGGTTTTTGGTATATGTGCAAGTAGAATTGGTAAATACAAATAAAAATTGGTAACATGATAAAAGAAGTTGGCAAACATAAACATGAATTTTGTAAAGTCCAATAAAGAGAGATTTTTACTGGGATCAAGAGAGTTAATAAAAGCATAAGTGAAGTTGATAAATGCAAATAGAAAATTGGTAAACACATATAAAGAGTTGGTAAACTCAAATATAAAGTCAGTGAAGTCCAATAAATAGAGAATTGGTAACTGCTTTGTTGGAGTTAGTTGGCCCTTATAGAAAGTTGCAAATTTGTTAAAACTCATTGAAACTATATGAGTCCTTTAATTTCCTCTCAATTTACGAAAGAATAGATTAGTCTATTTCACTTATTTGCCTTTTTCAAAATCTAACTACATTACCCTTTTTTAGCACAATCTACATTTCCCTATTTTGAAAGTCTTTTTGGGCCATTGTCTCTTCAAAAAATAAAACTATGTAATCATGTATGATGGGGGATAGTGAGTTGAATGTGCAAAAATAGCAACAACCGTTTACCCAAAGTTTTTAATCAGGTACGAACCTTATGAGCTTTTGCTCAGTTAAGGTCGTATTGTTTACCCAAAGTTATTCAATATTATATATTTCTTGGAATTAAAAATACCCATAAATATTTAAAATCGGTGTAAAAATGTTACAACCATTAAATAAAAAAAAACTTGAAAAGACGTTCAATATGTGAAAATAGTAATTGGTTTTTGAACTACCACCCTTACAGACTATCAGAACTCAAGTGCCAATGGAACCATTTTTGTGCCCAAAATAAATTCACGTGGCATAGTGGTTGACTGGTGGGATGGGATCAAATCCGACCACATTTGTTTTACCAAAAGGCTTGGTATATGATTTGCAAAATAAAATATAAAAAGATTTTTGTTAGTGTTATACTCAATGTGTTCCAAGTTTTGGTAAAGAAATTTTACCAATTTAAGGTGGAGACTAGCATGTAGTAATTAAGGGAGTTAGTATGCAGGAAAAAAATCAGGTACTCCTAATTCAGACACGTTTAGCTTATAAAATTGTTAAACCGGCACTAATATGTAAGGAAGTTGAAGAAATCTCACCTCGGAGAGACATTAAATATGACAATCGAATTTTAATCAATTATTGAAATGGGAAAAAGTGAACAAGCATGAAGAAATAGGATATCAAAACTAGAATAAGATAAAATCTGTGTTGGAATAATTTCAAATAGGAAAGATGGATTTGGTTGGAGAAAGCAGGACCACCAAAACAGAGGGACGAGTTAATGTATGTGCAAATATGGATTAAGGATAGACATCTTTCATTGAAGTATTAGGAAGGTACAAAATCAAAGTAAGATATGTTCAAGTACAATTTGTCTTCTTACTTTTATTTTCGAGGGGTATATTTGTCTTCTTACTTTTATACTCTTTTCTTTTTTTCTTTTTGACCAAATTTTTATTCTCTTTTCTTGCCCATTCATTACCATACTTATTTGCCACTCATATATAGCTAGATGTCTTTTCTCTTTTGCATTTTGACCGTTGAAAAGTTTCAAATGGTGTGTGTAAAAAGTTTCATATTTCAATGTTATGCTCTTGCTAATCTCAGCGGCAATTATTTTTCTATTTTAAAGACTAGTTTTATTTCTTAATGCAATATATAAAACTGAGAAACTAGTCATCAAAATATACATAACTCAAATAATATAACTTGCTCCATTGAAATAATAATAATAATAATAATAATAATAATAATATTTGGTGGTATAACTACTTTCCATTTAAATGTGACAAGAATATTTTATTCTAAATTAACTAGCTAGTCGTAAAAAAACGTACTACTTGTTATAAGTGTCATCGTAAGTTTATATATTGACCAAAAAAATCGTTAGCTTTTTTTGGTGAGAAAAAAAATACTCATTTCTTTCCTAAATATAAGATCACTTTCCTAATTTGAGTAGATTAAGGAAGTTAGTTATTTACACATGATATTATCAATTTATCCCAACTATATACCTTTATCCTCACTCTCCCTCTGTGCTTACTATTTTAGATAAGCATTATTGGGGTTAATTTGGGAAAAAGTTGGGAAAAGTTTTAGAGTGATCTTATAATTAGGAATAAATTGAATTTTTTTTTTATCAAAAAGGAATAAATTGAATTTCAAAATGATCTTATATTTAGAAACGGAGGAGTAGTAAGTTTATATTGATATTGATTAGCAATCACGTTAAGATTGGAGTTTTTAGTTCAATAAATTTTATTTGAAACATGATAATAATGCCAAGTTAATTTTAAAATTCGATATTATCTCCTGACTCCACACCACCCCTGAGTTTTTTTACCTGTGCATCAACTCTGGAGTTTTATATCAGAATATTTGGCCGATTTGATAATGCAGGCCTCCAAAAAAGTAAAACAATAATTTGGTAAAAAAAAGTGAAACAATAATTTGGTCAAAAAAAAGTAAAACAATAAAAAAAATAAAAGATGACATTCGAAATGAGGAGAGGAGTTACAATATATGCCTCTAATATATTTATATGTGTGTATTTATAATATCCTTCTAATAAGTACTATATATATTTTGCAAAATGTTCAATTTCATATATATTAATTATATTTATGGACATATAGAATTTGAGGTGGAATTAAATTTCTAACGTACGGATAATATGATTTTTCAAACATAAAAACATTATGGATTATATGGACACATATATGATTTTTTTTATGTACAACTTATACGCATATAGGTGATTATATTAGATGAATACCTACAGCTTCCAAATACACAATATTAGAGAAACTTGAGAGAATGTGTTTTATAGCTAAAATAATATATTTCCTCTTTTCCTAATTAATATAATTAAGATTAAGTTGATTTACTTATAGAAATAGAAGAAGTTAAATAAGTCATTTAATTATCACAATGTAGTTTGTATTAATAGATTGTATGTTAGTTATAAGTAAATAATTTTTTTTTGGAAAAAATTGGCATATCAATTTACAAAAGCTTGTTAAGCTTCTTAGATTTTTTTAAAAAATAAATATATTTTATATTTATGAACGCAGAGAACAAAAGAAACAAAGATAACAAGGGTACTTTAATTTATTGAAATAGTAGGAACATTAGTATGATCTAAATTAAATTGAAAATAGAGAACAACTAAACTTAGTACATTTAAATAATCACTACGACAATACCCATACTCCCTTCATACCTATTTCAATTCAATTATGAAGGAATACATAATAAGGTCACACATATTAAGAAATACAATTTAAAAGTAGAAGTATGTTGAAGATTTGTTTTTCTAAAAAAACTATTGTAATTATATGATATGTAGTTGAGTATTTAATTATGTTAATTTGACTAGTATAAAGTTTTCTGGGTTAAAATATACTCCCTCCGGTCCTAAATATAAGACCTAATTGACTTTTTTAGAAAATCCTATAAAAAAGCAAAATAAATTAATTATAAATTGATTTAACTAATTTTTTCTCTTAGATTAGTTTATTTTACCTATAAACTAATGTATAATCTAAAAATATATCAAATATGTCATGATTTAATAGCCTATTTCGCAACCTTAACCTCTCCAAAAAAAAGTCAATTAGGTCTTATATTCAGGACCGGAGGTAGTATAAACTTTTGGACAATTATTATAGATAAACTCCCTGACATAATAAAATTTAAATTTGACACACAAAACTTTTATATGTTTAATATGACCCATTGCTGATAACTTGTGTGGTAAAGTTTTTGACGGAAATCACTGCATTATATTAATAGAAGACACATCACATATTGACCCAACAAAGATAATAAATTTGAATTGGATTATGAAAAAATTGACACATGTCTAAACGATTGTATATTGTACTAGGAAGAGGATGTTGGGAGGGAGAAGTGTAAAAGTGTTGCCCTGTTTCTAAATACAAGAAAATGCTAGAGGAGAAAAGACAAATAAAGAAGCCGATAAAGATTTTCAGATACTTTCCTTTGAAATCTAGATTGCAGAAATTTTTCATGTCTTCTATGACGGCTGGGCACATGAAGTTTATAGCCAGGGCAAGAACCAGGACGGCAGTTGCCAGTTGGTAATTATTAGCTAATTAAATAGCAAGTATTGATTAGACAATAAAAGTAGTTAATTAAGAAATGTCTTGTCTATTACATGCATGTGAGTTTCTGAGTGTTGAACCTTTTTTTATTTATCCATCGGTATCTGATGGTATTAGCAACCGATTAATTCAATTCGTGGGAATGTAGGTCCACAATACGAGGAACCTCACTACCTCTAAGTAAATATCGTTGTTGTATACTCAGAGCTCGAACTTGAGACCACTAATAAAACTAGAACAACCTCAATTAATTAATCTAAGTGCTTGGTATTGTGTTGAACTTTCTAATGCCTTATTAATTTTCCATTATTATTGGCTGAATCAAACGGAGGAATATACGATTATCTATCCATAATATTAATTATATAACCTTATGGCAATGCATTAGGTTGTGCGACCTATAGAATGTAAAATCCTAATTCTGATTTTGCAGTATGATATCTTCTGATGAGATATGTTTGACTATATATCACAAGGAACAATGAATATAAAACGATCTTTGGATCATTTTTTAATCATTTTCCTTATTTTCGGATTGTTTAAAATTTTCCGCCATGATTAGACAAGTTAACAATCGATATGGTTCATTTAACCTGGAAAATTTTTATCGTCCATACTCAAAAAAGAAGGTGCCTAAATAATTTCGACTCATTTCGTACAATCTCATCAGTGTCAAATCAGGGATGCCATTTTGTGGGGAAATAAACAGAGATTTATACTCTCCACTGCTTACGCTATCATGACGATATGATGCTGTAAACTGCTTTATTTGGTGAGTTATATTTTCTAATTAATTTCATTATTGGACGATGATAAAGCCACAATATATAAGTCCTCATTCGGAGATGGGATATGCACATTTATGCCCTAGTGCAATCAAATAGAAAAGTAAATAGTATTTATAGTATTTTAAATCAAACTCATGAAACACTGCACGGTTTTTGTCCATAAAATTTGTCTTTATTTCAATCCATATAGGATATAAAACAAATAAAAGGAAAGTTAGGAAAAATATATTCATAAAGAAAAAAACAGGAAAAATCCTTAAAAAGTACCTTTTCAATTTTGAAATCATATGAGATTTTTAATATTCAAGTAATGCTTTTAAGTTAGCTAGCTAATTGAGTGAAAATATTAGGAGAATTAATTAGAGGTCTCATGAAAGAAATATAATTAAAATGATATCCCACAAATTGTAATCATCATGTCAAAATTTATTATTGTAAGGATCAGATCAGAAGTTGTAATTTAAAACTCTTGAGAACTCATCTTAATTATATTTCTTCTATGAGACCTCTAATTAATTCTACCAAAAATGTTCACAATACCTATCAATCAACTATTTTAAAAATTAAAATTTTAAATGGTACGTATTTTTTTGAGATCTTTTTGAAATTTTATTAGGCTCAGTTTTAACTCACAATTTGACACTTAAAAG
Source organism: Mimosa pudica (assembly GCA_029929735.1). NCBI lineage: Eukaryota > Viridiplantae > Streptophyta > Magnoliopsida > Fabales > Fabaceae > Mimosa > Mimosa pudica. The sequence goes on from JAKELP010000045.1 coordinate 2,900,562, forward strand.
CTTTAAAGAGATGTTTGGTATCATATGGGCACAGCCTCGAGTCGAAAAAAGTTTAATTGTTCGTAAAAGTAAAGTATATGCACGGAATATTAAGATGAGTAAATCATTAGGACTTCATGAATTAGCGAGTAGAATGGTAGAGAGTTGAAATATTAATAATCAAATAAATATAAAATAATCATAACAAGAATAATTTTTTGTATTATCAATTGGACATATACACAAACTATTTTCTGAAACACTCGATGTATGTAATAATAATCTTCAACACTTTTAAATGCTATTTTATTAATTGAATAATTATGATGTAATTCAGTTGTGTCACTCTAAACATTATTAGTTATGTGACAGAGCATACTCTCTTGACATGTTAAACTGATTTTAATTACTACACAAAAACAACGGGTTAACAACAAAATTAGTGATAAAAATTGTCATATGAAATACTATCGTGTTTGTTAATGAAATCTAATTTGTTGAAACTAAATACTATTTCATTACCTTACTATATATCATATGGTTATTACCATTTGGTTGTTAAAACCAAATGATATTGTTTTTTCTTTCGGCAAAGCATACAGTATAGGAAAAGCACAATGTTCATCAGTATCGTAATACAGTTGTAAATAAAAAACTATATAAAATGTGATATTATCCTACTCCAGAAGCGTCTTTCTGCAAAACCACGATCGGTCTCTTATAGTTAAAGTAAAATAATGCCTAACTGATCATGTGTAGAACTCAAAATTATAGTAAAATCATAAGATGCGACCGGGAACTAGATATTTCTTTTTTATTATAGCTAAAGAAATATACAGCTAATAATGGATCGGATAATACAGCAAATATTGTGATTTATGAACACGTATGCCATTTTTTAAAAAAAATGAACTTAAATAACTCCCACTTAATATACCTAATTACACTTCATAAACTACTATTTAGCTCCACTATTACACCTGGCCTGGCATAAAAAAGCCCCACTATTACACATTGTGCTTGTAAGTGACATTCCCATTAACATCCCAATTTCTTTTTCTTTGGTTGCCTCCCCTCTTAACACCTCATCAACCCCTAATCATATTTGTTAACTCAATTAATTATATTTCTTCAAAGAAAGTTGTGATGTACGTCAAGTGCAGGTTACAAAATTGACATGTCTAAGATAAAATAATATAGTAAATACGAAAAAGGAATAGCAAAATGTATCTTTCTTTTCACACACTCGTATTCTAGTACCTCATATTTTTATTTGGGCAAGTATTGTCCTCTTGTACTCACATCACTTTCAGTGCGTCTAAGTGGAGTGGAATGCCACGTCAATTTGGCTGCATTCTAACATGTCATTTGTTACCAAATACCATCCAAAAAAGTAGTCCTATATTTATTTGGACCTTGAACCTATTATTAACTAAATTATTATGCCACTTTGTTTTACCCTAGCCTATGATATCTCTTAATAATGTCAACTTTTTATTGCATAGTGTAGAATCTATGATATGCATAGTTGTCTTTATAGTATATATAATATACACCTCCAAGGATGGGATGCAAAGAAAAATTAAGGGATAATTAATTTGAGGTTTCACCCAATACGTGCACACTTAATATAGAAAAGGTTCAACGAAATGATAAAATTAAAGTAGAGTTCTAAGAGACCTTACTTTAATCATCTTTTGAGTCAAAAAGACACTTTATTTTGTCCTCCTTATTATTTTGAGCCTAAAAGTTGTGACTAATATTCAATAACTTGTTACGCGTAGTCAATTCACAACATTTATTATGATTGGTTGCCCAATGAAGACATTGCATCAGCTCCTGCTTATTTATTTATGTGACCAATAAATTTCCCTTTGAAATATATGAGCATTTCATGTAAATCTTGTGCAACCATATTCCTGTGTTGGATGAATGAAACACTAAGGCCTTGAGGCTTGTGAGCAGGCATACCCTGTAAGAGATGAAAGCGGGAGAGAGAAAAGAGATGAATGGGAATAACAGAAGAAGAAGGGAAAACTAGATGAATATAAAAAGAAGAAAATGATAAGATGTATATTAGAGAGGCACTAATGAAACACAGAATACAGAATGTTCGTGGGTAATTCAATTTTTCAAAGTATTTCCAACGGATTAGTGATGGAAACGGATTTTCCAATGGAAAAACAGGGACACAGCAGAGTGGAAAAGGACAGCAATAGAGGTGGTGAGGGCAGTGGATGAAGATGATGGAGGGAGGAATTTTTTAAAAATTTTAGAAAGGACATTTTAGTATTTTCCAGTAGTTTATAGGCCAAAATGAACCAATTACCCTTTATTGTTTGTTAGTCAAATTGATACTTTGAAAATAGTTTATTGGTCAGAATAATCTTAAACTCATATTTAAACTCTCATATAATTTCTATATATCCTTCACATTATATTTAACTTAATATATTATAAAAAACTTGTTAATTATTTATATATAATTTATATATTAAAATTTATTTTTTATATTAAAAATCTTTTAAATTTAGATGTTTTACATTGCATTAATATTATATGAATATTATTTTTTGAATTTCTTTTATTATTGGAAATGTTTTAATTATTATTTTGTTATATTTTATTAAATTATAATTTGTTTTATTTTTTGCACTAATATTTATCTATAAATAAAATATTATGTAAAAAATTCAAAAATCAGTTTTTATAATGAATATGTGTGTGTTAACTTTTACTAATATTTATAACTTGTTATTTGTTAGATTATTTTTTTAACTGTTTTTAAAATAAATTAAAATAGGATTTTATTTATAAAATAATTTATAGATTAGCCACAAAAATTACCAACCGAAATTTATTCTGTTGGTAATTTTTATGTTGTTGTATTTAGGAAATAATCAAAATACAAATATCATCAAGGGGTACACAAATAAAATGTGTAATGGCATATGTATTGGCCTCAGTAATACTAATTATATCAATAATTAAAAGCATTAAAATAAAATATTATAAAATCCTAATAATCAAATAAAATATTATAAAGTTATTTAAATAGTAACTTGGTAATATAAAAGATGAAGTTTATTCAACCCAAATTCTAATTCAGATCCAAGAGATCATTATATAATTCCTAAATTTAATACTTCTGTACCATCTATCCATATCAAGTAGGTGCGGAAGAGAATTATTTCAGCTTCCATGCTCCATAATTGTTATAAATTTGAATGGTGCTTTTGCACTATCAAAATTGCTAAGTGTCAAACTTTGGTTGGTTGTTCAACTCCATGTAGTATGGACTAAAGAGTAAAGACCCATGCTACTGGTCCAAAAACTAAGAGAAAATTACACACTAGAACCTTTTTATGACCCACCAGTTCCTTTAGCTTTTGGTCTATGACCCTTTGGTGAAGACCAAAACTAAACGAATTTATCTGAGTGAATATAACAGAAAATTAATTAAAGAAACTTGTTTTTTCCCCTTGTTCTTTAGTTATATTGAGAGGACACCCATATATAATATGTATTGTGCGTGCGCGCTGGTGACCGCAATCTAAGTTGTTGTTGGACCATTAATAAGTAAGCAATCAATATGCATGAGCTTGTCATATCATGCGTCTGAAATTTATCATTGCATGCTGCTTTCATATTGTGGTATATATATATTATTTGGCTATCGAATCCCTTCCTTGAGACCTTATAGCGATTCCCCATAATCAATTGAGTTAGACGTGATATCAATCACTACTTAGCTTTTTTATCTTCCTATCTCGTATTTTGCATATGTAGTATATAGATATATATGTCTGCTAGCTTAGCTAGCTAGCTAGCTAGCTATGTTCACTTGTTAAGTAGCTATTTATGTTTTGATCATATCACTAACATTTTGATTATTTATACAGATCAATGTATTCTTATAGTTAAGTTGATCCCTTACTATCTTTTCTGATTGAGTCTATAATTACGGTTTTAAAATATGTGCATGCATTTTGAGATATCATTATCGTTGATCCGTTTACTTTGAAATCTATGACAGTGACTGATCAAAGATGTCACTCTCAGGACCATACACAGTCTTATCAACCTTCATCTCTTAAGCAAATTTTTAATCCTTTAATCGATAACATAGTCTGAATTTGGGTTTATAGATTAAAACCAAACCCCCAAAAACTATAAGGACCGAATGTTCAATTCAGTTCAGAGTTTCATAAAATCACTGAGACCAAAACCTAATATTTGAAATCATATGAATCTAAATCAAAATTTCATCAAATTATAAGAACGAACAACGGTATTAATATTTTTTTCTCTTAATTTCCCCTATTCAAATCTTGGCAATTAAGCCCGTAAAATAAATGGGACAAGAACATGCGTAAAGAGAATTGTTAAATAGTCGTGTTTGAATATCATACGATGATGTTCTATGTACATTCAACAAAACTTATATATCATATGTCATTGATATTTGAATTCAATAACCAAATTTAGCGATTCATGATAAAAGAGCTAACTTTGAAAAACTTTGAAGCGTGAGAGACAGAATGGAAAACAACATAGCATGATTGTGTAAGACGACCAAAATGGAGTTTCGTTTGTCTTATATATAGTTTGTCATGTTTAAATTTTATAGAGCGTCTTCTATCTTATCTTTGTTTATGCATGCTTGTTAGACCATTGACTCCAAATTGGGTTTTTTTTGGGGGCATTATTTGAATCCTGCTTTTGCTTAGATGTAAGAGCAAAGACGGGTCTCGCCTCACAAATTTGTTATTTACTTATTAAAATACTCCTATTAATTACAAGATATTAAAGAAGGTTGTCAGATTTTTTTATACGAGGGCAGTTTTTATTATTAATGATTAATTAGAGAATATATCTTAGAGAAAAATCAACCCGTATATTTTTACAAAAAATTCACTAAATTTTTTAACCTTCAAAAAAATTGATTACCTAACTCTTATATTTGGCAATAAATAAAATATACATCGTGTTTTTGAGCGATATAGGAATACTTATGGCAAGTACAACAAAATGATGAGATATAAGATTTTTAATGGGTTTATAGTAATTGGTTCAAATTTAAGCTAAGCTTATAAACTTAAATTCAATTTAATGTTTTTGTTTTGAAGAAAAGAAAAAATTGTAAATGATATTTGAAAAGAAAATATTAAATGAAAGTACAATTATTGAAAAATAAACATTGCTTATATATATAATTGAAATAGTAGTGAGTGAAAGATATGGTGTTTTTTTAGGATTGTGATGTGAAGTAAATGAGGGTGTCTTAGAGAGGGGGAAAAGAGATGCCTTTTTACTAAAAACAATAAGAGCTAAGAGGGTAGGGGCAAGGAAAGGTTGAATGGCATTTTGTCATGAAGAAGAAAGTGAGTGGACTTGGAAAGAGACACAAAGGACAGTGACTGTGAATGTGAATCCAAGGGTTGTGGGTCTTACCTAGCCTCTAGCATTATAACAAACAGTAACATACAACCATCAAGCCCTCAAAAACTTTAAATTTATTCACACATTCACAATCTCTCTAGTATCATGTCATTTTCTGCCTCCAATCAATATAATAACGTATGTTGAGGAATGAGGATATATCTTGTGAAAGGAGAGGGATAGATTAAAAAAAAATTTAAACAATGAACAGATGTAAAAAATGTGAAGTAAGAAAAATTAATAATAATTAGAAGATGGCGCACAAAATTTCCAGTAAAATCCCTCTCATAAATCATAACAGGGATAAATTTATGTCAAATTTCTCAACCATACAACCCATTTGTCATATTGTATTATTAAGGATTTATAATTAAAGAATAATAATTTGAAAATAGGATACATTATATACTTGATAAACTTAATACAATGAATATAAGGAATGTCACTTAATTATTTTAATTTCCATAGGTCACATATATAGGAGAAATTATAATAAAAAAAATAGAATTTCACAATGACCATGTCATCCCTATAAGCTAGGGGAGAAGGAGACCACGCACACAAAGTTCATGAGAAAAGATAAAATTTTATAAAAAAAGATAAAAATGTTAAATTGCCAGATAAGATTTTTAAAGTGATTATTAATAATATATATAGCCGAAACATGATACATCAAGATGATAAATAAAAATAGCATTAATGAATTATATAAATTTGAGTTCTAGTCTCAACATTTAATTCATATAAAACAGAATGATATGGCACAAGAAAAGGGAAATTATCAGAAACGTATCACATAATTATTTCTGTTTGATTTATGTCTATAAACCCCCTCCATCTTTTAGCTTTTAATCAATATGACATTTGTAAAGTTACTGTAGCGTGATAATTGTATAATTTTGTTTTTGCCAGAAGTATTGTATATATTATTTATAAGCACAGAACTTTATGTGCACGCGTATGTTTTGTATTCTAAGGACGGATACCTCTCCTTACATAACTAGGGTCTTTTTTCGAAGAAATACAAATCACATATTAATAAACTATATTTTTTATTAAGATACTTGCTATATACTCCCTCCGGTTCTAATTATAAGTCGCCTTTGACTTTTTTGGAAAATCTTAAAAAAGGAAAATAAGTTAATTATAAATTGTTTTACCTATTTTTTTCCATTATACTTGTTTACTTTACCTGTAAACTAATGGATAGTCTAAAAATATATCAAATATATCATAATTTAATAACCTATTTCGCAACCTTAATCTGTCCAAAAAATGTCAAAGGCGACTTATAATTAGGACCGGAGTGAGTATACATGTAGAGGGATCAAACTTATGATGACATAATCAAGAGACTCAACTAATTTTTAGCCGTGTTAGATTTTACAGATTGTTATTTTATTTTCGTAATCGTAACTTTTTTAAGAAAAATTATTCAAACTTATCAGTTTAATTTTATAATTTGGTATAAAGCACTCAATTGAATTTGTCAAAAAATAAAATGGTAATGAATTACCGACAAATCTCACGCTTGAGTACTTATCATCATGATAAACGTCCTAATAAATAATTTAAATCATGAGCAGTCCATTTAACGGAATACCGGATTGTAAAAATAATCATTTTGAAATTTTAAATTACACCATTTGTTATGTACTTGGACTCTTTAAAATTACATCTAAAATATTATACATCTCGCCATCTTTTTTTTTAAAAAAAAATCACCGTAACAAGAGCTTGATTCACAACTCATTAAACATCTCATAATAATGTTTAGCTATTTTTGCCGACCAGCTATGTGAAGATCACACGCGCACGCACACACACACACTCGCACGCACGCACAATATATAATCCCCTCTATTTTGATTGGAAAAATTTCTTTCGCTATAATAATTTTTTTTAAGGTTCAACATAAACAAAACCTCAAGTGTTTAGATTGATTATGCCTCAATTTTTTTTAAAAAAAATACTGTTGGGTAAAAATAAATTATATGTCCTTATCCTTGTCTACAGCTACTCCAGAATATATGGCCATATTTGTTCTTCATTTTCAAAAGAATATTGCTGCTCCTATATATTGTTATGATTTTTCTTCCACAGTTATTGTGATGTTGTTTCAGATTCTGGTTTATTATTACTAAGATCTCGTGGGAAGTGTGATGTCGCAGAACTTCAGACAGCAACGTAACATTTCTGGTTCACATACACTAACTCCCCAGAAAATTATTGTTTTGTGGTAGCCAGCCGTCCATCTGGGTTTAGGTTTATTGACATGACAAAAACATGCCCTCACTATAGAAGTAAAAGATCATATTTTTTCCCCTTATATTTCATTTTAGGATTTTGTTTGATAAGATACCTTTTTATATGGAGAGAGACCTGATATTTAAGGCCGTTTAACTAACTAATGTTGAGTACGGTCATATTAGGGTTAAAGTATATGTGCTTTTTTTTTTACCACATGTATGTGCTCTTATTATTCTAGGTGGATGAGCATTCATTTGAGAGAAAATAAGAGATAAAACTATTTTTACATATGCATAGAGCAATTTCGGTAAATTTGATCGGGTTTGGAATTATGTAATTTGAGTTTGGATATCTTTCAGCTTCTTCATTTTACTATTTTATTAAAAGCTTATTGTTTTGATTATTTGGCTTATTATAATTTACATTTGTTTGCGTACCTAATTAAGATCTTTATTTTTTTATTATATACTTTGGCCATAGTGTATAGGTTAATGCTGATTTTTATTGGTCTGGACGATCCATAGTCCTTACTTCTGTAATTGGTTTCATTTATTATGGGTTTGATGTTTAATTTCTACCACAAAATCTCTAATGATTACTCAGAAATTTTTACAAAGGAAGTCCGCTGCACATAAATGATTGGCTTGAATTACGATTTTATCATCAATCATTTCTTTCTCAAAATGGCCTCCTTCATGAGAGATCACACGACAGACAGTGACTTATGTGACAGATAATGTAAAATTTGATGAGAGTCACAAACATAGAGATATTAATAAAGGGTCAAGATTCTCGTGATTTTCACATAGCCAAAGCTTCGTGCAACTTGCAAATTAGCACATTAAATTTGGCAGTTATAGTTGTTAAAAGCAGCCACATTGGCAAAGCTTTAATCTCCAGAATAATATATATATACACACACACACACATACACCTACTCTTTTATATCTGTATCACTCTGAGATATGAAAGTGACAACATCTTCCCGTTTTGGCCACATCTCTCTCTATGTGTATTTTTATTATTTGTGATTACATATTCATGATCATCAATCAGCTACTCCCTCCGATCCTATTTATAAGTCGCCAACCGCCTCTAAATTTTGGTCCTTAATATAAGTCACCAACTACCACTAACTAACTTGTTTATTAAAATTTTACTAATATACCCTTACATTGGAAAATGAACATTGGAAGATGAGAAAAGAGAGAAGATGAAAAAGACACTTTATAGATAGAATATTAATGAAGAAAGAGAAAAGGTAGTGGTCAATAGTGATAAAGGTGGAAGGGCAAAAATGGAAAAGACAAAAAAATAAGACCAATTTAATGATGCAACTTCCATTAACCTTCATTCCTTGGTATGTACAATTTAGGCGGTTAGGGACTTATAAATAGGATCGGAGGGAGTAAGTCCTATTCTTCAAATTCCAGAAGTCTCTTTTATTACAGCTAGCTTTCCACTTTCTGTTTTCTTCTGTCATCATTTTACTGTATTAGAAAATTTTCCATTTTCATGCCCAAGTGTTCTTCTTGTCCTTTCTCTTTTTCTTCTCTCTTTCTCTGACACATACATGAGATGATAAGAAGTGTTGTACCTGCATTTAAGTGACTTTGTACCGTGAGAATTTCATCATCAGCTCAGATATTCCAACATTTCACTGTGGGATTGATCTGATCTTGCTGAAATCTCAACCACAATAATCATAAGTTAAAAAATTATTATCTTCTTAATTATCCTTCCACATTAATTAATATATAGGATAAAACTTTTGCTAGTCAAAGTGTACATATCTATGTCCTTATTTTAGATTGCACGACCAGCACCATAATTTGAAATTTTTAATGAGAGAGAGTTGAAGGACATAACCAACATAAATGAGTGCATTTATTATATGATATCGATTTGAAATTCTTTTATTTTTCCTATATAAGTTTGGGGAAATTAATCTTTTTTCTACTCAATATAAGGTACTCCATAAACTTTATTTTTCCCCCCAACCCAAGGTATCCTCACTTTTGATTCAAGACTAAACCTTATATTGGATATTGAGCCTTCTCAACAAATGTGCTTATTTTATTAGGAAAAATTTGTTAGTATTTCCTTACTAAATTGAGGCCACTTCCAACTTAACCTACATTTTGTTAGTCTCATCCCAATAATTTTGACTCAAATTCTCATATATAATTTTAAGTTGATAGGTCAAGTATCACCTAACATTTGTATTAATAAATAAGCTTTTATATCTCACCATACTTTTTTAAAAGTGATCAAACTCACCAACACCGTTAAATTTTGTCTACCATCCTTAAATGAGCTCTTATATATGTCATTTATGCGAATTAATTATGTGACACTATTTTCTTAATTGGTAAATTATGTGGCACATTTTCTATAATTAAATAGGTTCTTATATGCAAAAAATATTCCACATAATTTTTTGAATAAAAATAATAGTCCCTCATAATTTTCATAAATGACCGAAAGAGCCCATTTAACGATATTAAACGAGATTTAATGGCTGTGTTAGCAAATTTGACCACTATTAAAATGTTTGTTGGCATAGAAGAGTCCATTTATTAATATGTGTTATGTGATACTCGGATTGCGGTTTAATGGTGAAAATGATCTTTCATCCTATAATTTTAAGAAAATTAATCTTTCTTGACCTAACTATAACTCAGTTTTTAAACATCACACATTTCAACCCTTATTATAATCTTGTATATGTTGTGATTCAGTTCATCAACTTTCAACATGGTTCCTGTATATTATTTAACCATTCAAGACATGAGTGCTTAGAAAATAATATTATCTAACCATTTAGTCCGTATGTTCTATAAAATTTCGTAAAATACGGACTAAAGTTTTGAATGGTTAAACTACATGATTTCGATAGAGTTGCACTGATTTAAAGTTTATTGGATTAGTTTTAACTGGGTCAAGATTGTGTGATTGTATGTTTGCACATATAATCAAAGTTTAAGGATTATATAACAACTAATTAAACATAAATCATAGGTAACAAAAAATTAATTTTTCTTTTTAAATTTTTCAAGCTTGAATCCAAACTAGTCGGTTATATACTAAATTCTAAATAATTGTTACATAAAAAGTTAGAAATAAGAAAACAATTTAAAAAGCAGTCTTTTGTTGAGGAAATAGTAAAACAAGTACTCTATACTAATTATTTATTTAAACATTCCAAATTGCTTAAAATAAAATGAATTGATAGAATCAAGAACTTGGTTGCTGCGGATTACTACTTACATTCCTATTAGGTTAAAAACTGTGCAAATTATACCTTCTTGATTACATGACAACTTTGAAGTCAAAGTGTATATTTTTAACTAAATGACCATTTCATTTTCCTTACTGTTGAGTAGATATCAATAAGCCCCACAATTTTGAATACAAAAGGAGTTAATATTAATAAATGTGACCGACAGTTAAGGAAAAAAATATATTAATTTTATTAATTTCCCTTACCTATGGTAGGATTTATCCATCTTTCAACTACACGTAGATCAGATTCCATCTAAGGGCAACTTTGACCTATAAGAAATTAAGAATAATAATCAAAGACATGCCTAGCGAGTGGATCTCACATGATTTAATTTTAATATAATTGTGTTTTGTTTCTTCCAAGTCTAACTCCAGTCTAGTTCAGGTAGTATTAGCATTAATCGCTTGGTGTTTGTTTTTTCAGGTATGTTCACCCATTAATGAAATTAATTCTTTTATATTTTTCTTTCTTACTTACAAGTAAAATTTAACTCATCATAACCTGGATGTGTGGTTGAGTGACAAGAACTCATTCACCCTTAACCAGTTGTCTGAGTTCGATTCTTGGCGTTGGGTAGGATAAACATTAAATCTCCCAAGCCGTCTCAGCCTTTGAGGTTCCTACAAATCAGCGGCGGATTAATCTCTCACTTGTCTAGTGGGAGGATAGTTTAATCGTCAATAAAAAAATTAACTCATCATAAACTCCACTACACCCATGACCTACCTATTGATCTATGATATTAGGAAAAATTACCCAATTTATTGTATTTTTCTCAAATGAAAGTATAAATGACAGAAAAATACCTTATGAATTTCAAATCCCAAAGAGGTAACTGATAGTTGTCAATGATGTTATTCAACTAGTTAAAATCTCATTCATAAATTTATTTATACACACACATATATTAATTTAAAAAATATTTTTCTATCATTTCACCTAAATGATGCGTGGAAATTTGTGTCACTAGGTCTAAAGACGGAATAATTGATAATTGTTGTACGATGTTATGGCTGCATTAATAATTAACTGTATTTTTTCTATGAAAACTGGTTCTATGAGCTGTGATTTGTAACAATCTGTTTGGATTGGAAAAAAAGCTCAGGTCCCACACCCAACTAAGCCTTTCACTTCTTGCTCCCACCAAGCCATACCCACCTCTAGAAACAAACACACCCATTCCCCTCTTTTTATTATAAATGTGTAGGCTTGGACCTCAAAAGCTGCAATTTCTTCCTTCCTTCCTCACTGTTCTTTTTTTTTTTGTTTCATTCTCTCTGTCTCTCTTCCTCTATAGCTTCTTTTTTTTGTCAGAGAGAATAAAAAGAAGGTGCATGTTTGAGCAAGATGGAGAAGCAGGGCACGTGCAATTCTAACTCATGAAAGTTATCACATTCTTCTCTGTTTCAAAAAAAAAAAGATAAAAGAAAAATAAAAAACAGAGAAATATGTTACTATATGTGAGTTAGTTCTTCATGTGCCCATCTTCCCCATCATGCTCACATCACCTCAAAGAATTGGGTAATGCAGAAAACTTTGATCTTTAATGGAAACTTCCCAGAATTTGATGATCCACTTCAAATTTCCGAACCTTGCTTCACTCATTTGTTGAATTTGAAGGTGATTGTTCTTGGTATGTACATCTTTCTTCATTATTGTACTCCTTCCACTTTTAGCATTCTTTGGTTTGTGAACTTAAAATTTAAAGGTGAGTACTTTTAGTTGATAATTACTTGTTGTTCATTGTTCCCTAACTGCAGATTGTGAGAAATTGAGGTTTAATTTGTGAGAAATTTGGATAAAGTAAGAGGTGTAAGTAATTGGATAAACATTGAGGTTTAATTTTTTGGTCATCTGAAGTGAGCGAGTGGTTTGAATAGCTTGTGGTGGATATCATTATTGACTCTGAATCATTTTGGTTGGGTCATAATCAGAAAGAGATCATGACATATATTAAGACAATGATTAAGGAGGGCTAATTATAAGAATTTTATCAGAATGATGAAGGCTACAGTCGTAGTCTACATTTCCTAGGTTTCCTATCATCTCTAAAAAGTTCCATGTACTATACGCTAATAATGTGGTTTTGATTTTTATTTTAGGAATTATCTACTTTAGAATCACAGTCTTAAACGCATCGAATTCTCGCAGAATGTATTTATACCATCTTCCCATAAATAAATAAATAAAATAGTAAATTGATAACAAAAAATATAATGTATTTTAATTTCCTGTCTAATAGCCTGATGTGGATTATTTACTTGAAGAGTATAAGAATAGATTATGTATTATTTATGAGTAATGAGTTAGGAAGTATGTTATGGTGAAGTCTGCATTTGATATGTTAACTAGAAATTAAAGAATGATAGTGTAAGTTGTAAATAAACATAGTAATAAAAGGCCACAAAAGAGGTCGTATGTATTTTTGTATTGCGTGCATGGATTATTCAATTGGAAAATTCCAATTTCAAATGCAATGAACTTTTTGCAAAAGAATGAACATAATATGTAACTTTGGCAAAAAAAAAACATAATATGTAACAGGGAGTAGAAGACCCGTTCGTTGGGTTAGATCAATGGAGCATGATTTCTTGTCAATGACACGCAAATCAAGATATATAAGTATGTTATAATGATTATGCCATTGCATCATTATTTTACAGTAATTTTCTCTTAACTGTGTGTAGGATATTTTACATATTAAATTATAATTTTAAATTCTATTTTTCGATATATTATTCCATTTAATGATCTATATATATATATATATATATATATATGTATGTATGTATGTATGTATGTACTCAACTTTCCCAATCATAGATAAAGACTACAGCCATACAAGAAATGCATTGGCATTAATGTCTATAAAAGCCGATTTTCGGTAATAATAATTTTATACCTAATATTACCATCTAATCATAGTGTGTTTTCAAGGTTCAATATATATGTCTATGTGTATGTATTTATATATATATATAAGCAAACAAAAGCTGTTACTCTTTTGAGAGGCCATGTTTTTAAATCATTATAATAGGAAGAATATGTGAATATAAATGTCATCCTTAATAATGAGGCACTAATGAAGTTGCCTCACCTTCAAGTGCATATACTTTTTATTTGAAAGCGACCAAAGTACTCTTATGCTTTTCTTTACCAACTAAGTAGCAGAGAAATTAAATATTTGTTATAATTAATTACTTGTGTTGTGAGTTTGGCTCTCACGCAGCAAATGAATCATAACTGATTTTTCTGATCTTAATTTTGATGATTTATTATGTCTGGCAGATAATAGAAATATCAACCGATCGAAAGTAAGCCTTTGATTTTTTTTTTCCCAATTGATCGGCCTTTTATTTCATTTTATAGGAGTATTTTTTTTTATCAAAGATAAACAATGAGAAAAAGGTGGAGTGTCGTAGGAATTCATCAAAGAATGATAAGTTAACAATGGTAAATTAACAAGCGTACAGTGAAATTTATATAGTTATTTCATTGTATTTAATATAACTATATATTTTATTGTAAAAGGAATAAGTCTTTCAAAATAAAATTATTCTTTTACGATGAAAATTTTGATGACATTATTTCATCGAATTTCCAGAGAAAATTACAGGAGCGTCCTAGCATGAGAAGACAAATGGAGATGCCCACGGGCATTACTTTTTTATTCTTAAAGTTTAGTGGAAATCATATGGAAACTTACCAAAGTTATAACGTAAAACATACTTTTCACTTTTGTTGTACAACTTTTTTTATTTTCTTGCTTTTCAGTCAATATGCATAATTCGTGAATATTACAACATAAGATAAATATTGATATGATATTTATGAGTATGACTGATACATGATGTTATAAATAAATGTTCAACTGAGCATGTGTAACGCTATTCCGCTATTCGTCTTCTTCATCGATTGTGTTCGTGTTCATTGCTCTGACAAATACAGCTCCAGTAATTACTGATCAACCAACACAATTATTTTTAGAAGAATTTAGATTTGATAGATCTAAAATTGTCTGCGTGTAATATTTTTAATAGTGAAGACCATGCCGTAAGATTTGAAGAGGGAGGGAGGTAGTTATTGCGCATATTCACCATATTTCATATCGAGCTTCTTCAATGTACGAAGTCTTCTCATTGTCATTTTATCCTCATCCTTACGGTATATAAAAGAAATAAGTCCATATATATTCCATCTCTTTAATACTTTCTCGCCATTTCAGTTAAAAAAAAACTTTCTCGCCTATAAAGTTTCTTGAAACTTAATTCAAATGAACTGTGTGATAAGGTATATATATTTTAATGAATATGGATATAATGAGACACAATTGAAGGCTATGCTCAAACTTTAAGTTGAAGGTAGTTAAGTAATTTACTTTTACATTCGGACTTAATAATTATTTTGTTTTAATTTCTAACATTTTGGGATTTGATTTTTTAAGGCCTTAACCATCTTTATTTTTCAAAGTTTAAAAACGTTACATGAAGAAAGGAAAACTTGCTGAAAATCACTCTTTTGATGAGAAAAGTATTGCTCCAGGACTTGGGTTATACAGGGAGTGCATGTAACTGTGCACAAAACATATTATTTTTTGCACAAATACACGTGATTGTGGTATAGGTGCACCCAACCCAACACTATGTAATTTTTTTAGAACAAAAGTAACTATGACATTTCAAAATTG
This sequence comes from Mimosa pudica, assembly GCA_029929735.1. NCBI lineage: Eukaryota > Viridiplantae > Streptophyta > Magnoliopsida > Fabales > Fabaceae > Mimosa > Mimosa pudica. The sequence continues at coordinate 2,916,206 of JAKELP010000045.1, forward strand.
AAGTAAAAATACTTGTGATTTTTGAAATGTTACAGTTACTTTTACCTTAGTTTTGAAATTTCATTTTATTATTTCTGCCCCTGTTTTAAAATGTCATGTTTACGTTACTTTTACTCCAAAAACATTATATGGTGTTGGGTGTACCTTTGCACAATCACGTGAATATTTTTGCATCTTTACCTATAAAAGAAAAGTTGCATCCTCTTGAATGATATATTGGACCCACTTGAGTCCTTTACCAAATTTGTAAAATAAATTTCATTATGGGGAATTTTTCAAAAAAAAAAATCAATCACAGAAAACAAAAGAAGTTAGACAAGGCTACTAAAACTAAAATCATCAAACTGATCTTCTAGTAGTTGAGGGGGAAATGAGAGGCATTATTGTTGTCCAAAAAAGAATAATGTGCCCTGGACGCACAAAAGTTCACATACAAAATACAAAAAACTTTTGGTTGAATCATTGTTGACATGGACTATATAGTTGGAGAATATATAAAACCCTAAGATGAATGGGAAAGCACAAGAAAACTTAGAAAAGAAGCAATAGCTAGGAAGGAGGTTGAATTAGGGAAAGAGTGGGTGAAATTAGGGTGAATGGATAGGTAGTGTTACCTTCATTTCAATTCAATCAAAGGGACTGTCCATCTTTGTTTGCATATATAGGCAAGACATGGGGACACTTAGGTTAGAGATAAGACTTATGTTGATGAGATAGATGCTTGTTTCAGATCGATCACTTCATTATTATTTCCCTTATCTTCTTTTAATCAAACATTATATTCCTCTCACTTACGGCATGTAGATGTCATGTAATGTCTTGTATTATGTGGTGTCCACGCACAATTTTTAAAATTATATATACTTAAAGTTCTAAATAATAAAGTGAGATATGGTCAAACAAATATTAAACCGAGACAATCAATTAATAGAGGTAAAAAAATTAGTTCAAAACTAATTTGAAAAATGATGGTATTTAAAAAATATTCAGTTTAATAATGTACATATTGGAATCCACACTCCTTCATGAAAACCTCTTCGATAAATGTAGCTAACCACCAGAATTCGGAGAAGTAAGAGTAAACATAACTTTTAGTCCTCATAGTTTCCCTTCATTTGGGTTTTGGTCCTCAAGTTTAAAATGAGTGGTGTTGGTCCCTAAAGTTTACTCAGTTTATGGAGGTTAGTTCCTAGAACATTGAGTTTGCTTATGTGTCACTAACGGTGTTAAATTTGCGCATGTGTCACTACGGGGTTAAGTTAGAAGCTTATGTGGCAACTTGTGCCTAGTTGGACATTTTTTTTGCTTCGCCACCGCCGAGAGAAGACCTTCAAGTCTTCAACCCCAAACACCCATACCTTAGATTCAAAGTTGGAGCTTCCTATATCATTTACCTCACTCTTTCTTTCTTCTAACCTCTCTCTCTGCAACTTCCATGGCCGTCTAAAATTCAGCCCTTCAGGCTGAAATTTCTCACCCTCCCTCCCTTAATGGCGGTGGAGCTCATGGGAGTCCCCAAAATCTGAAGGATTCTGCTTGTATTTGCGACTCTTGCGCTCTAAAACTACGATTCATTCTCCAAATCCAAAACCCCACCAACCCAAATACAGATTTACACTCATTGAAACAACAAAGCACACAAATGAAACTACAAAGGCACCAACAAAACAACTATATTATCTTGTTCTTCAGCATGGAGTTTGAATCAACATCTTGTAGCAAATCTGGAATCTTGAGTAAAGATTTAATCTTCATGGGATAAACAAATGTATTGAATTCAAATCGAACAACATTGTTATAGAAAGAGACAAAAATAAGAAGGGGACAAAAACTGTGCTGAGAATTGGAAAAGCCCATTTTTTAAAGGAGAAAGAGAGATTGCAACGCAAAGAAAGGGGTTGAAGAGTGGAGGGGGAAGTGGCAATGATTTTTTGGGAAATTTTTTTTGTTTAATTGATATTTTCAATGTCTAACTAAGCAAATTTAACACCGTTAGTGACACATAAGCAAACTCAATGCTCCAGGGACTAACCACCACAAACTGAGTAAATTTCAGGGACCAAAACCACTCATTTTAAACTTGAGGGACCAAAACCCAAATGAAGGGAACCTATGAGGATCAAAAGTTATATTTACCTGAGAAGTAATTATGAATTTGGAGATAGAGTAAATTAAAATTCTATATAACAACCATAAGTAATCCTTACACTACTATATCCTTTGAATGCATTCAACATCTTAAGGTATTTTTTAAGCATTCAGATATATACAATATTTTTTAGTTAAATCTAAGACCTCAAACTAGTTTTTTGTCCATCAAACACCAAGTTATTTTTTCCCCCGAAATCAAACACCAAGTTATAAAAAATGCTTTAAGGCGTTGTGTGCATATAAAAATGCTTTCACTAGGGTGCTGGGCACACCAGAAAATTTTAGAGTCCTTTTGGTTGATTAGAATTGGGAAATGGAATTGGAGGTGAGAATTGAGGGTTAGGGGGTAAAGATAGAAAGTAGAGGTAAATTAGGTAATGATGAAATGTAAAAGTTTGTGAGCCCCAGAAAAAGTGTGGGTTTGAGAAAGAAAGTTTGTGGGCCCCGGGATATATGAAAATTACATTTTGCAATTCCCATATACAATTCCACTTTTCCAATTCCTTCCATGCAAACAAGCCGTTGGAATACCGATGCGCTTGAAATTAAAGTTGAATGCATCTTAACCCTTTATTTAATTCTTCATGCCTTGGTTTCATAAAAGGGAAAATGACAAATAAATACTTTTGAATATTGAAAAAGACAAGTAAGGAACTCAAACTTCTAAAATGACAAGAAACTTCAAATTCCAAAAGGATAATTAAGGAATCAGACAATTGTTAATTGCTATGTTCCAAATGTTAATAACTATGTTCCAATTGTTAATTTTTATTGAAGTTCCTTGTCCTTTTGGAAGTTTGAGTTCCTTACTTGTTCTTGTGGACATTCGGAGGTATTTATTTGTCATTTTCCCTCCATAAAATAACATATGACTTGTAAAAAAAGATTTGTTCATATGTGGTAAGGGACCTCATTTCATAAAGAAGAAAAAGTAAAAATATAAAAAAGTTACTTGAATTGACCTGCCCTAGAGTCAAAAGTAAAATTGAATTATGGATTGTATTATAAGGTACAACCTTGAATTGTCTCACAAGGAGTCAATTTAATTTAACTACCTAATGAACTAAATATTTAAATGGAAGAATGATATGGGTGACAAAATATTTTTGTTTGGTTTTCAAAGGTGGAAGTGATGGATGCAAAACAAGCACCTATTTTGGGTGGGCTTTTGGATAAAAGTGTGGAAATGATATGGATGCTCTTCAAAATGACTTTCAATGGTTATCATGGCTCACAAACGAAGTTTATTTAGAGCGTCAATTACACTAAATCACTTATTTAACAAACCTCATAAACATATGAGTCAAATGCTTAATTATTGGAATCTAACAACCAGAACCTAGAGTTGCTAGATGATCAATCCAATGATTTCAATTCATTGTTGGAACCCCCACATAATGAATCAAGACCAAAGGATTGAAACTCAATGCATCACATGCAATTTGACAAATCTAGAGCCAAGAACTAATCATTGATAGGAATTACTAATCCTATAACCAATACCTCCAATTGCAACAAGATTACCTCATTAAATTCAATTCCTTGAAGGAACCCCTATCAATGACTTAGGTCTATTGAGTCAAAGTCTAATTTTACTCAAGAAATTCATAGGTCATTTTGAGTTTTCTCCAATCAATACCAAACTTCACCAATCGACAAGTCTAACACCTAATCTTCTGAAATTTAATTAAGTGTTATTATGTACATTAGAGTATGATTGATAGTCAGTATTGCATTAGTTTCAATTACATTCCACTTCAATCAATCTATCTATTATAATCATACATAAATATAGAAAAACAATATGTTGATGAGTACCAATTTCTCAGTACAAACAAAAAATCACAAATTCACAATTAACTCAAATCAACAACATAATCCAAGTCTCAAATATATAAATTACAAACCTGAAACTAAGAAATAAAAAATACAAAGAGAAAGGAAAAGAAATGAGAATCCCATTTGAAGATCATAAGCTCAAGCTACATTCAATCATCTCTAAGAGCGACGAAGTAGAGTTTTATTTAGTCATATGAATGTAGGTTTTAGTGGTGGCAGCCACGGAGAAGGCGGCCCTTTGCCGCTTGTTCTCTTTAGAGAACGACACTTTGCATTTTTTTTATTTCTTCTCTTTCTTTGGTTTGATCCTAAGCTCCATCGAATTGGTTCTTGTGACCCTTCAAATGAAAGAAGAATTGAGGGAATATCAAATAAATCAAAAACTCAATTATCAAACATCAAAGACAATTATGACCAATTGACTCAGTTCCTAAGTTATATTCACTTAAGAGTCTTGTACATTAATTAAACACAATTTTTACCAATATTACATTTGTCTGTCATGTTAATAACATTAATTGAACAAGTGAAGACAACACAAATTTAATGATTTGTCAATACTTATTACAAGAAGTAAAAACTCTACCCTTCTGAGTGTGGAAAGGTTTTAATCCAATAAAAAAAAAAGACATGCATATTAATTTAAAAGTTCATATGGAGATTTGCAGTTACATTTAATTTCCATCAATATTAGTATTCAACTTCTAATAAAATTGATGCAATAACAACGATTAGATGTTAACATATCAAAATTGAATTTATTGTGAAAAAAATTGTAAAATGACTCATTTAATATGTAAAATGTATGCCCATAAAGTACAAAAAGTTATAATAATTTTTTATCTTCAAACCATAAGCAAAATGACTCATTTAATTTATAGAACTATATACTTGTGTTATACATCGAATGCTATGTTATTATTTATTTTATTCATTCAATACAATTATTTCAGTAAACTAGCGGCATGCCTGGTTAAAAAAAAAAACAAAAACAAACTAGCGGCATGAAAGGGTTAGTATTTTTCATTTTGCTTAACCAAAAACAGGAATTGCGTATTCATAAGATGAGAACTTATCTTAACACTTCCTAAAATATGTTACACGCTCCTAATAATCATCATATGCAAAACAACACTTACTGACTCTTTCTTTCTCTTACTCTTATTTTAAATATTATTTTGGTAAACGTTACTTTTAATATTTGGTGTTGGTGTAATAATGAAGCAGCTGTGAACCCTGCACCGACAATCTCTACATTGACGCACCAAAACGACGTAATTGTTTGTTCTTTAGGTGTTACTGTTGTCTTAGGATGCTTCCTTGATTTGATATTGACATCATTATATTATACATAATGATAAAGTCTTGAACTAACTTTTTTAAAAATATTTGATGAAGTATTTTTCAGCCCCTGAACTTGTTACAAAATGTAATTATGTGATGTACAAAGTCATGTCTGTGAGTGCATTATATTATACATATAGGGAGTAATTTAATTTGATATTTACATATAGGGTTAAAATACAAATGTACTCCGTTGGCCAAAAAAAAATACAAATGTACTCCAGAAATTTTTACTCATAAGCGATATTGTCCCGTGAACGTTAATTTTAAAACAGTGCCGAGCATATAATAGCTAGTTTATTTTGAAATGTTGTGGACAATTTTGACAAAAAACAAACGTTTAAGAAAGATTGCTTATATAAACGAGAAATTTTGGACAAGTTTACATAGTAACCATTTACATATATTAGATATTCTAATATGGTCCTATATATAGGGCAGAGTGATATTACTTTGTTTGGCCTTATTTATATGACACTTTATTATTAAATTCTGCATGTTCATATACAATTTTTCTCTTTATTTATTATGTATTAACTTTATTTTTATGTGGTGTAGTTTGTCTCATGATATACAAGCTTCACTTTTTGGAGAAAACCTGTTCAAAATATAAGCTTTATTTTATGTTTGTGTAAGCATTCATTGCAATTCTAAAATATAAGCTTCATTTTAGGTTTGTATAAGCACCCATTCCATTTTTGTTTTCCAATTTTACACATTTTATTGTCTATCTTGTGCCAAGTGAGACTAATCTCTCGCTGTTCTGAAATCCCACATAGGGGTAAACAGCTGGCCTGTGAATTTGCTCAATTCACAAGGGTTAGGGATCAAACCCCCAACAACTTGCTTAAGGAACAAGAGTACTTATCACTCACGCCAACCCACTAGGTTAACACCATGTAATTTTTTTAAAGCCAAAGTAATCAGGACATTTCAAAACTGGGGCAAAAGTACCCATGATTTTTGAAATGTCATGGTTACTTTTGCCCCAATTTTGAAATGTTATATTACTTTTGCTCCAGTTTTGAAATATTATGGTTACTTTTGATAAAAAAGTACATTGTGTTGTGTGTACTTTGATGACAATCCCATAGTTATTTTTGTCAATTTGCCCTATTTTCAACATAATTATTGCTTTCAACCAATTTTCATATTTTTCTTGATAAACATAAGCTAATTATTTGAAGCTTATATTGCGGGCAAAGGTACATGGTTAAAGTTGTAATATTATCAAATTTTATTATATAATTAATTATGATTAAGGTTTTCTTTAATTTATGTAGAAGATGTTATGAATGCCCTATGAACAAATTGTAGGGAATAAGCTCATCATGATAGAATTATGCATATAAGTGACACGTACAACCATATTCCACACCCACAATCTTGTTTTACACCTTTAGCATAAAACCTAAAACTATAACAATTTTATTATTATGTACACTTAGTTTAAATTATGTACACTCCACAATCCACATGGTGGGGTAAAAAGTAAAACAGAAGAATATATTATTGGTTGATTCTCAGTAGTTAGGACCAATCTCATGCACACAAATCGCTATCGAAGGACGAAGGTGAAGCTTACGCTGTTAATGCTTACTTTACTTTTTGCCCAAAGACATGTTCAAGTCTCATTGTCTTACATAAGCTCTTTCATTTTCATAATTAATTTCTTAGGTCCTTATATCCTATTTATAGTTGTGGTCCTTTACAGTAAGATAGTTGTTAAGCTAGCTTACTACATATATTACCTAAACAATATACTTGGGGAACTTTGTTTTTGAGTTGTTCTTTTGACTTTTGAATAATTCAATAATGTGTTCATGTGCGAGCGCCTGCCATTTTTCTTCAAACTCTGGGCATTTCCTATATATATATATATATATATATATATATATATATATATATATATATATATATATATATATATATATATATATATATATATTACGAAAATCAAAAGAAATATTTCCTAAATTTTATTAGATTTACAGACACACATAAAAACCTTTCGTTACACAGAATAAATAATACGATATTCTCCGAATCCCACAAAAGATAAAATTAGTTTCTTATAGCTCTGAAAAATTAGGAGTTTGAATTATTCTTAAATATAAGACTTTGATATCCTTTTGTTGTCAAATTCATTATTATTTTTTTTATCAAAAAAAAAATTCATTATTTTTTTCAAAACAACTACTCAAATAAATTGCACGTACTTATATATTTATTCAATAGGTAGTTTTCATTGTACACGATTGAAAGAGAATTATTTACGAAAAATAATGTGAACTTCTTATAAACAACTTTTTAATATGTGTGAATCAGTTATCAAATACTCTACATATATTTAGAATACATATAAAAATATTTCGTTTGAAGAGAATTTTTTGTAAGCTTTATAAATAAAATTTATTTCTATAAGAATATAATCAATATAGAAATGTAGTCCATATTCCCTATGATTTTTGAATTTTCAGAAGACATATATATATATATATATATATATATATATATATATGGATTTTAAAAATAAAATGGATAAATTTTATATAATTTCGTTAAACTAAACAGGATCTTCTTTAGTTTATATGTTAAGGTATTTACCAAAATTAATTAATTTTATCTTGAAGAATATTTTAAAACAAGAAATTGATCATATATTATATTAAAATACGAAACTAATACCTCGCCGTGCTTTCATTTGGGCACATTTATTTTAACGAACATTCATTTGGGCATATAAAAATATAGTAAGTAGTAAATTTCCCCCAAAAAATAAATAAGAGTAAAAAGCTTGTTTTGGTTCGGAACATCAAACATCAACTCTGACCCACACATAAGCTAGCGACATGCACACTCACACCGAAGCACTCAAAACTTAATTATTACTGAAGCAACTATAATATTGGCTTAGAGATATGGGACATTGGGGCAACATCAAGCAAAGATTTAGTGGCATGATTAGCCACACAACTAAATATCTAAACTATTAAACTTTAAAATTAATAGAAAATTTAGATTTAATGTAATCACGATGGATTCAAGGGTTGTGGTTGTTATAGAAGAAAAAGAAAGGCTTGAAGTTGATCGTGTATATATTTGGCTGTGATCAATATTTTAGTACTACCTCCGTTCCTAAATATAAGACCACTTTGGCTAATTTAGAGAGATTAAGGAAGGTTTTCCAATGAATTAGGATTACATGATCTTCCCAAAATACCCCTCACTTAAATTTAAAAGACAAATAGGGATTTGAGAGAGAAGTGAGGGAGCTAAGAAGTATATGGGTAATTTGAACCAAAATTGAGACAAAATAAAAAGTGATCTTATATTTAGGAACTTATCCACTTCCCCAAATTGATCTTATATTTAGGAACGGAGGGAGTATTTTGTTAACTACTAGTTAATCTCATTTCTACTCTTTCTTTTTCAGTATCTTGAAATGTACGTGTATGAACCAACATTACAAACTTATGAAAAAGTGGTTGTCTAATTAAATTGTTTATTAAAAAGTTAATGATACCGTAACTTTGTATCCTAAGACATTGTCTCACGCAAATTGTGAACATTGAATTTCTCATTATTCATACTTTATAAACCTTTTTCAAGAAAAATGTTATATGGGTTGACCTTAAATATAATTAGCGTCTTCTTATTGATGATACTAATTATTAGATTATTAGATAATTATAAAAAGAATATATTTTTAGCTTTATTTAACTCTATTCACCCGAGTGTCTTAAAGTACTTTGTTGTTGTTGGACTACTCTACTATACAATAAGTAGTCATTCTAATCATACACACATATGACTTATTTACTTAATTTGATTAAATTAAGTATATTAATCAAATTAGTAGTGTGATGAGTTTTTTTATCTTAACATTCCTAATTAATCAATTTCCTCAATCCCCTCTATCATTCTAAGACTTGAGTTGACTATTGTATATACTTGAGTGAATACTTCAGGAAAAACTTTACAAAAGTTATAAATATGTAATTTATTTGGGATCACAATCGACTCTTTAAATATGTCAAATATTAAAGTGATGAAATAATCTCATCAACTTCAAACTCCGTTCTCATGGTCTATTGCTTATGGAAATTTCATCAGACACTATCAATATTTCCTGGAGCACTATATGTAAAAAAGTAAAAAACCATATATTGCTCTCATTTCTCTCTTATAAGTTATAACATCCAATCATGTGCAAGTGTGGCTACGGTAATATGACAATATTTCAACTTTAATTATTAACTTTAACAAGTTCATCCTCTTTCCTTTTACCCATTATTTTTCAAAACGTTTTTCGTGCAACGTATGGAAAATCCTGCTTGTTTTCTTACTAGCTAAGTACCAAATACTCCCTCCGGTCCTAAATATAAGACCTAGTTGACTTTTTTAGAAAATCCTCAAAAACAAAAAATAAGTTAATTATAAATTGATTTACCTAATTTTTTCTCTTATACTAGTTTATTTTACCTATAGATAATCTATAAAGATATCAAATATGTCATGATTTAATAACCTATTTCGCAACCTTAATCTCTCCATAAAAAGTAAATTAGATCTTATATTTAGGACCGGAGGTAGTATAAACTTATAATAGATAGAGAGTAGTGCTACTCAAAAAATGTTTTTGGTGTTAGATGGACCAAAAATTGATTGAAGATACTTAATTATATACTATTAGAAAATACTTCACGGTGAATGCAAAAAGGAAAAAAGATAAACTAGTCCACAATGAGTGATTTTAGAAAAAAATTACTTCAAGATTCTAGATTGTGTGCAAATATGAGTGAAGTAGTTAACTCTTCAGTTAACTCTTAAATTTTAGATTGTGTTTTTTTTTATTCAAAGGGGCAAGCACTAACGGCTTGAGGTTACAAGCGGGATCAAACCCGCAACCTTCCACCTAAAGGGGAGATATCATAATACTGGGCTACAAGGGCCTTGGTAAATTTTAGATTGTGTTTAGTTAACCCATCAGTTAACTGTTAAGTTTTGGATTGAGTGCAAATAAACTAAACGTTTAACAGAGAATTAAGTGTTGACATGCTAGTGAACTGCAAAAGGGTTATTTAAATAGATGGCAAAAAAAAAGAAGAAGCAAAAGTTCTTTAAAAAAATTAAACAAAATCATATTCAAGCTTAACAAAAGTTGATCGAACTGATCCCCATATGACCCAAAAATTACTGTACCTGTATACAAATCTACAATGCAACCCGCACAAGAAACTAAAAAGAGTGATAGACTCTTTATAGGATAAAGTTTTGGGGAGACAAAGGTACAGATGCATTCTTAGCGTAAAGCAAACAAGAAATTTTTTCCTTCAAAGAAAGTTAAACTTCTTTTATGGTTGGATAATTTTCTAGATTCTTCAGTTATATTTCTATTCAGTAAAGTAAAAGAAAAATCAAGTAGACATCCGGAGATGATCCATCATCAACTTTGTTTTTTTAGAACTGAACATCGAACTTAGTTAAAAGTACAAAGAATATAAAAGGCCAATGTATCATAACAGGGAATAAAAACACTTTCAAAAGAATTCTTGTTTACTCTTGCTCACTTAAGACAAATATGGTTGCAAAAAAAAATTAACAATATGTTCATACGAGTATGAATGTCTTTTTTAGTCCACTAGTGTCCCCGCCCCCATGGCAGAGGCATTTGTGTTCAAAGAAGCATCGAACATCAAAGTGAGGATATCTCCTAGTAAATATTCAAACCTTAATTCTTCACTAAACCAGTCATTTCCACTATACTCAAGCTTAACTGGTAAATATTTAAGTAGGAGTATTTTTTATTATTCCCTTTGGTATTGGTGTGCAATTGAACGAAAGCGGGCCGGGATGAATGTGGATATAAAGCCCAACCCATAAAAGACATCAAATAGAGTTTTTGAACCTGAGGTCCAGTTTTTGGGTGTAAAGCTTATAGAAATATCTTGCCTGAAAGCTAGATCATGGGAGAACTGGAGAAAGTTGGAAGTTTTAGGTGTTACAACACTCAAATGTTTGGATTCTATGATCAACTCCATATCATTCAGTGATTAAAACTAAAACTAAAATTTTTCAAATATATCTCCTGATTCCTTGCATCTAAAGCAATGATTTTCTTCATATTCCTTTGTCCATGCACTGTTCCAATTATCTTTCAGTATGCCCAAGGGGGCGTAGACCAGCTGGTAAGAAAGGGGAATGTAAGACACCGCGTACCCACCAAGTCATGGGTTCGAACCCTTGGGAAGTCGTCACCCCCAAAATGGGGAATTCCGGTGGCGACTTCGGATTAGTTGGTTCCCCGAAGGGGCCGGACACCGAAGACTCTAAGCAAAAAAAAAATATCTTTCAGTATATGTGAATAAGGATTCCTGCTAATAGCTTATCAAAGGTATGACACTATAAATAACTAGACATTCCTCCCCACGCGTTGCGCGGATAACATTACTTACATGCATATCAATATTAACTTTATCTATAAGACACAAACCTAGAACCAAATAACAAAAATATTTATAATAAATGAAAAATTTAATATCAACATTTTAAAAAAATCAAAATAGAATATAACTGATTTAAAATAGGATAAATTAATTAAAAGTACCACGAGAGAGACTTATTTAAGATCAAGGTCCATAAAGTGCTACAATTGAAGTGAAATTTCTAAAGACCTAAATCTTATCATATGAAAGTAAAATTACCATTCAACCCATTTCAATTCTCTCTCCCTCCCTCCTACAACCTTACCCAACTCTCCACCATTATATAAAGATATATTTTGCAAGGCAATATATGCATGGTGCACTATTCATAAAAGGATGAATCTATCATCATCCCGTCTTAGCAGCCTATTCCCCCCACAAATTATTAAACACAACCAAGTTTTCTAACTATTTCTTGTTCAAAGGCCTTCATTAGTGAAGTCTCTCATCTTTGCTAAAAAAACAGAGAAGGTAACCAAATTATAGTTGGGGGGACATACATTATTAAAATCATGTAATGTTTGATTACTATGTTACAAGTAGATAAAATATCTTATGATATAAAAAGTAGATAAAATATCATATAAGATTTATGTGTGTGTATGTTTAAGTATTATTTTTAAAACAGTTTCACCTAGTACAATTTCTTTAAATTATTAAAGTCATAAATATATTAGTGAAACAATAAAGTCATACATATAACATGTTAGTGTATAAATGGACTCTTTTATTAATTTAACTTGTGTCTATCTAAATTTAATATTTCATTATGAACTCAAAAATTCAGTTAAAAAAAAGTAAGAACTCAAAAAAGTGTGTGGCCTTGCCTTTTAGTGATATAAAAGCCCAAGCCCAAGCCCAAGCCCAAATAAACTAATAACCCTAACCTAATTAGCAGAAGTCAACATTAGAGCTACTCCCCCCTCATCATATCAGCCGCTCCTTTCTTCTTCTACAATGGTGGCGCTTCTTGAGATGTGACAATCACCTTACGTCATCGTCTTCAACGTGTCTACATTAGCATCTTCCTCAGCTTTCCCACTTCCTCCATTAATCTTATAAGTTATTACCATCCCCGCTTTTTCCTCCTCTTCAAAATCTACAACACAACAAAGCGAAACCGGAAGGCTCGCACAACTCGCTGGGGCTCCTAGTTCGAAGAGGTCAACACCGTCCCCTCGCGGTTCAAAGTAGACTCCGAGCTAAATGCTTACTCGGATTGCCCAAGCTATCGGTTGCACGGTGCAATGGAATCCGATTTGTTGAACAATGGGAGGAAATGCTAAAAGAGTGAAGAATGGGCGAAGGTCATTCATTGGGCAGTGGAATGAGAATGCTTTCATCCATCAAATGCTTCCTTTAACATGCATTACTCACTCCACAGCTTCTGCACTCATGGCTACAAAGCAATGTTTTACTCATGTCTCTGATCTGTAATTTATTTTCCGGTTTCATCTTTTATGGTAGGGAAGTTGTGATCTTGTGTATCCCCTGCTTTCTCTTACTCATCGGCCTGTAGGAAAAAAATCAAGAACAAATCTTTTCGGGCCCCATTATCCCCTTGTTAGGTGAAGAAAAAAGCAAACAGGGTGAATCAAGTAAGGAATGAGATGGAAATTCTGGAAACTTCTTACACTTTCATTGTTGAGTTATTTCTCTTCCTCAGCTTCATCAAAGGTGACTCCTTTGTGCGTGGAGAGGGTGAAGGAGCTTCAAGATCAATTCTGAGTGCTTGCTGCAGCGTGAAGGAGCTTGCCGTGGTGAGGGAAGTGGCATTTAAGATGAGGTGAGTGATATAATTGATAATACGGTGGGTTTTTTTGGGGTGAGTTCTGGTTTAAGGTGAGAATATATTTGGATTGCATTCCTTATATTTAAGTTGTTGGATGCTGATTTATTTGAATTTTGGATCTCCCTCTCAATAAAAATTCATTAGCGAAGGCGATTGTGAAGGAAGTTTTTTCCATTTGAAGATCAATTTGAAATGGAGGACTAAAGCTTGAACATTGCACCATGTTCCTCTGTTCAGAGCAATTAATAAATGTAGTGTGCATGACAAAGCATAGGGAGACGCGCTTATCAACAGATTTCCCTTTTCTTGCCAACTTCTTCGAAGTTGTGTGGGTGTATAATAAAGCAACCTGTGATCAGTTAAATGGCAATGGCAAAACATCCATGGGTCTGTAGCTTTCGGAGCATTTAATGCCTCACATGTAAAAAACGAACTCCAATGAAAAATAAAAAATAAAAAGCAATCCAATTTTTTTTATTTCCCGCTCAAATCTCTTGTCTACAATAAAATGAGTCTATTTGTAAAAAGTGAAATGAGAAGATTCAAAAAATGGTGGATGTAACCTGGCGGATTGGCGTGAGTGGTAAGTACTCTCGTCCCTTAAGCAAGTGGTTGGGGGTTCGATCCCCAGCTCTTGCGAATGGAGCAAATTCACAGGCCAGCTGTCTACCCCCTATATGGGACTTCAGAACAGCGAGGGATTTGCTCACTTGACACGCGGGTGGGGATACCCTTGGGTAACAAAAAAAAAAAAAAAAAAAAAAAATGGTGGATGTCCTTTTAATGATAGAGTTGATGGTAGTTGCGTATATTATCGTTTTATGAGGAGTTAGAGTGATGAAGGAATAGTAAAATACCGAATTAATGACTTACCCATGCTTTTCAACCCCACCTGAAAAGTTATTTCAACATAAGAACTCAATTTTGTTAAATGACATTTTATTGGTGTTCAGGGTCATGGTTTTATTGGGATGCCAAATCCTCCTCCATAGCTTTTGATCTTTTAACCTTTCATAGAGATTGATGAAATAGTTTTTACATCTAAAGATAAGACTGAGACTGGGCACAACCTCATGTGGAAAGGGCACAGTAGATGGGTCTAACAGTTGTCTCTCATAAAGAGCAACGAAGGGTCTACAACAAGAAGTGGGCCACTGTATACCACTTCATACTCAACATATTATAAGAGCACAGTGCAAAATTTGATGAAGAAAGGATCATGAACATGAAGTCAAGACAACAACCTACAGTTAATCGAAAGCTTGAATATTCTAGCTATTTACAGGCAACTTATTAAGCACTGAAGCGCATCAAAGATAATTTAAGGACAGATTCAATAATTACACATAAAACAATCTGATAAAGAGTGTAAATTTTGAACCAAAATATCTAAATTGAACTCTCTACGGTAACTTGGGATATATGCGTTCATATCACAAATGAAGGAATGGTCAACCTCTGCATATATTTATTGTATTATGACATGGAAATTCCTTTTGTGCTAAGGCAGCAACATCTTATCTCTTTCAATATACAACTGACTATCAGTTCAAAACAATATACAACAAACTATACTCCCCACATTGCTTCTGGGAAAGAACATTACTTGTATGCCGTTATTGTTTTGGTTTCAAAAGCAAAATCTGTCAGGTTTTGCTTACCAAATAGATAGATTTATCTTTCTTTTTGTTGGTTCCAAAAGTTGCTCCATTGATGTTCATCAAGTGCAAAATCTCCAAGTTTTGGCAGGCTGATTGAAGGTTTCCTAAGTAACTCTAGTTTCTGTACATTCTTGGCTGCTTATGCTTTAGCTGTTTAACCAATGCAAGCTGAGAGTCTTCTATATTTTGACAGTCTTCAACGATTGAGCTTAGTTTACTTTCACCAGATCAGCCAAAGTGGTTTCTGAATAATGAAGTTCAGCTCCTAAATTAAGGAGCAGAGCTTCCCAAGCCCTAGCTCCTGGGGCAAAACTTTTTGTCAAAAATTTCCTCATCAATTCCAGTGCTTCAGTAAACAAGCCTTTTCGGCACAAATCACATATTATATTATCCAAGGTTGAAGATAGTGGATAAAAACACTTCTCTAACATTTCATCCAACAAAGAACATGCTTCAGTAATCTCAGCTTTACTAACCAAACCATCAAGCATGATCCTATATGTATGCAAATTGAGCTCAATCCTTTTCATCCTCATCTCCTTCACAAGCTCCCTTGCCCTACTTAACTCCCCAGCCTTACTTAAACAAGCCAATAAAGTATTGTACGTAACCACGTTTGAATTGCATCCTAAATCTTCCATAGAAGAAACCATCTTAAGTGCCTCTTCTACATTACCCTCTTTACACAAGCAATTTATGTACACATTATAAGTATAAATATCAGGAACAAGTCCTAACACAAGCAATTCATCAAACAGTCCATGTGCTCTAACATAATCCCCTTCTGCAACAACTGCACTTAAAACCATGGTATAACAAACAATATCAGGTTTGATTCCATCTTCTTTCATCTGATTTAGAATACCCAATGCATCCTTACCTCTTCCTTCCTTCACCAAGAATTTAATCAAATTTGAATAATCCATCACACTGGGACTAAATCCAAACTGCTTCATGTTTTCCCATACATTCAAAGCCTCCTTAAAAGTCAAATATTTTTGGTCACATAACGACGATATTATCAAAGAACAAATATCATCCTCTAGATGGTAGCCATCATCTACCATATGATAAAGCATCTCAATGGCATAACCCACCTTATTATATCTGCATAAACCTTTGATTAAGACCTTAAAAGTCGATTCTTCAATTCGGATATTCATATCCCGACTCCTCAACAAAACCATCGGAACCAAATTGAGACATTCTCGATTTCTACAAAGCATTGCGAGTAATAAGTTCAGAGATCTAACAGTTGGTACACACCTGAATTTAGGAATTCTGTAAAACAGATCAATGGCCTCTTGAAATTTACCAACCCGACCAAAAGCTCTAATAAGATAGCCAAAAATGATCTCAGGTGTTTTGAATTTCTCAATGAGTTCAAGGTGGTCAAGAACTGGAGGAATCTCGTGTAATCTTGAGGTGTGGGAAAGGGTTTTGATGAGGAAGTAGTAGGCATTAGGAGTAGGGTCACAGTCATAAGTTTTGAAAGATTGGACAAGAGTGGAAAGGAGAGAGGGATTGTTAAGGTTTTCATTTGAGGAAGGTATTGTTGAGGTTGTTGTACTTGTAGCTGCTTGAACTAAGATTTGAAAAGCTTGATGTTGGCCAAAGTTGTGGTGCCAAAAGGTCTTGTAAGGGGAGTGTGGCCATTTTCTGAACTTTCTGAGGTATTTGTTGGAACTCTTAGATAAAGGGTTTCTCACCATAATACCAATAAAGATATAAACAGCCAAAATCCTAAACCAGAATCCAAAATTTGTGTTCTTCTTGTTGGGAACCTTGGGAGTATCTAAGGAAACACCAATTCCTTCTCAAAGTTCAGCACAAGAAAGACATAGTTCAGGTTTGTAAATTATATATATTAGAAACTCATATAATCCACCTACATAAAACCCATGCATAAACATCACTCTATTATCTTTAAACCAACCTTGATCCCATTCATAGAAAATCAAATACTATTCAGTACACAAATAGCCATGGATGATCCCATTCATCAGCTTCGTGTAAGCTGTCAAAGACAATAATTTAGCATTTAGACACATGTGATGGAGTATTCAATCCACTTTGACTAAAAAAATCAGATTCTATTCCCATACATCAATGCACACCCACTCAATTAAATACCACAATTTCAGCTTTGATGCATAACTTAATCCAAATAAAACACCCAAAATCACCTATCCAATTCTACTTTCATTAATTAACTACATAATCCCCACACAATCAGAAACTTGGTTCCCACACACACTTAACACATACACACAAGCAAATACATGTCGATATTCTTTATTCCATAAATTTCTGGCCTTAATTCCTTTACATAAAAAATTAATGATTCTCTTCATAAAACTTTTTAGTGAGCCATACAGTCATATACATCACACTTTACAATCTAAATCACTTACTTGATCTTAAATATATAAAAGAACAAAGTTTTTGCACCAAAAAATATTAGCCATGGACAAAAATATAAGCATAATCATATCAGCTTATGAATAAAAATTCCAAATAATCACCATCTTCCCAATAAAAGAGAAAAAAAAAACATATCAACCTTAAAAACTTTGAGCAGAATCCACATAACATCTTTATCTTCGCCATCATTCGAAGTATTATCGACAACACACACCACTTCACTAATTGCATACTTTGGTGTAGCAATTACCAACACAAACACCAATAATCAAACATGCTTCAAAAATAACCAATGCTTCTCAACTTCTCTATCAACAACATAATCAAGATAAATAAAAGGGCAATGACTCTATATTGCCCTTCAAGTAACCACCCTGGACCACTGGACATCCTAAACTAACAACGGGTACAATTTCACCCTTGAAGTAACCAAAGTGGTCCAATTTTACCCTCTGACAAATGTAATGCTGACACGTGGAATGTAATGTTGACACGTGGACGACACGTGTCAACATTATATTCGTCAGAGGGTAAAATTGGACCACTTTGATTACTTCAAGGGTAAATTTGTACCCAGTGTTAGTTTAGGGTGCCTAGTGGTTCAGAGTGGTTACTTGAAGGGCAAAATAGGGTCATTGCCCTAAATAAAAACACTCTCATAACTTAAAAACAGAACTAACCATTCAACAGTTTCATCATGAACAAACAGAGAAAGAAATTTCAAAACCCCAGAAATTTGACTTGCATCTCAGTATAGAAACTGTAAGTTTAATGAATGTTGAGCTGAATTTGAAGCAATCAAAGTGAGTCAACAATACCCCATTACTCAAAATCTTAACTTTAACCATAAACTATGAAGAATGGAAAGTTAGAAATGAAGAGAGGAAGCTCACCTAAGGTACAAAGTGGTGGCTGTGGTGACGGCGGCGGTGAGGAGTGGCGGAGATCGGTGGCTGTGGAGGAGGTTTGGTGGAGGGTGGAAAGGAAGATCAAGGTGGGTTTGGGGTTGGGGTATTTCAGTAATTTTGTAGCATATAAAAAATCTCAATTTGGTGTCTACTACTTTCCTTGCTCTTTTTAGCTCTTTGTTAAAATAAATTTAGTTTATTATTTTATTTTGGAAAAATCCCAAATAAATCCCTCCAAATACCCAAAAGGACAAGTGAGGAACCTAAACTTCCAAAATGACCAGGAAGGAACCAGCATTTATCTATCATTTTAAAATTTTGCGAAAAGAAAAAATTGCCCTCATCCTAAAACACAAATTCCTATCCCACCCTAAATTCACCCTAACACTCACCCTCTTCTCGCAATTTGTGTTTTAGGATGGGGGCAATTTTATCTTTTCGCAAAATTTTAAAATGACAGATAGGTGCTGGTTCCTTCATGGTTCTTTTGGAAGTTTAGGTTCCTCACTTGTCCTTTTGCAAGTTTATGTGGCTGCCATGTGAGCAAAAAGGGTGATATTGCTCCAAATTTAAACTTCTTGATCTTAATTGTTTCAGATTTAACTTCAGGGCCTTAATTGTTCCTAAAAAACTTCTAAGGTAGAAATGCTCTTATGGGAAAACTTCTAGGGAGCATTTGATACTTAACCTACTTTTTTTCTCTAATTGTATAGATTAGTATCGGACTATCAATTCTACTGCAAACTTAAGGTATTTATTATCTCACGCATTGAATTTCGATAAAAAAAGATAATAAACTGAATTCAATATTACCCAAAATTAAATTTCTTATCAATATTTCAAGAGATTGCAAACATGGTGTTGGTTTTTTTTTCTTTTTTCTTTATCAGAAAACAGGGTGTTGTTTGGCTATCAAGTAAATGAATTAAAAGTCAGTTCAAAAAAATAAATGAGTTAAAAGTAATAAAGTTATTATTATTAAAATTGTGTTGTCTCTGTTTTTTTTTTTTTTGAATTGGGTGTTGTCTCTTATATCAAAGCTCTTATAATAAATCAATGTTATGAAACATTGATCCGTATCAATTAAATATTATTATCATAGTAATATCATATGCATATTATTTTTTTTTTGATAACATCATATGCATATTATTATCATACTAATAAAACTATTAAATTTCAGACCAAAAAAAATAAAACTATTAAATTAATAAACGGTCTTGTTTTATTAATTTGAATTGTATAAACTTCAAAAATGAAACTCTCCTAATAAAAAAATGAAACTCTCCCAATTAATAGCTGTGATATGTCAAAATTTTGACTGAAAAAATTAAGGAGATAATAAGAACGATATTAAATGAAGTTAATCCAAATAAACCATATAATCAGGGAATGAGCTTGTAAAACAGTAGAGAAAATAGGGGGAAGTAGAAATTTAGATTATCTACATAATTTTTAAATGGAAGGCAAAAAAAAAAAGGAGGAAAGCCAAAGGGGCCTCCTATCCTCTCCCATTATTTTCTCTTGTACTAACCGCCCCAAGTTTACATTGCTTTATAACAATCTTGCCTTATGCCCTGACACCATAAGATAGCAAAGTGGCAAACCATCCAAGAATGGAAAATATGATGCTTAGTAACATTTTTCCAAGAGATGTCATGGAAGAGATTATGGCAAGGGTGCCTGTAAAATCCTTGATCCGTTTTAAATGTGTAGCCAAATCTTGGTATGCTCAAATAACTGACCATTCTTTTATTGCTCTACATTTTGAACGTTCTAATCATCATCAATATATAAATTAAAAGTGTTCCACCAGATTTTCTCTTAACACTGTAGAAGCCGATGAGATTAGCACGGCTCCTCTCACACTTTCACTGTTTTGTTTATTAGCCATATAACAAGCCAAACATTTTCCTTATTTTCTCTTTCTCTTTCTCTTTTCTCATTTCTATCTCTCCACCCTTGGACCCACAGCCATCTGCCTCCCATCTCTCTCGATGAACCTCAGACTCATCTCATCTATTCCTTTTTTCTCTTCCTTTTCTTCATGCTGAAAAAAGAGCATAACCACATCACACTCAATCATTGCATCTTCAAAGTCTCTCCATCTATCTTCTTCTTCTTCATAGATGAAGCATCTATCACCCAGATCAAAGCCGGTCATTCAGTGCCTTCATCAGCTTTGATGACGCACTCAAAGATCGGCGTCTTCCAAAGCTTTGGTGGGCCAATCCGTACGGTCTAGGGTTTTCGAGTTGTTGGTTCCACTTTTGCATCTGGACGAATTTTGCGCAGGTGATTACAAAATATGGTTTAGAAGTACAAAAAATGATGTATATTAATTGATTATGTGTCAATATGCTTTTTTTCTGTGCCTTGTGTGTCAAATTTTCGATGGCCATGGTTGTTCCTCTTTTGGTGCTGGAGAGAAAAGAAAAGGGGCAAATTTTCCACATGACAGCACAATACTTTCTCTTCTGGTAAAAATAAATATTATTTAATCATTGTGTTGACAGAAAAAGCAATCCACGTTTGAATTCTTTTAACTTTTATTTCTATATCTGTAGTCACGCAGGTCCATGGTTTGTGCTACTTTTGCCTTTTCGGTCGCAGTGGGTAACACCCCATGTGCTTCTGTCATTTCTATTTATGTGGGTGAAGATTTGTTGCTTGGTACAGGTGATAATGGCAGCATTGTTGGTGCATTTAATCTCGCAGCTGTTGCAAGTGACCTGCCAAATTCATCTGATACATTTAAAGGTCTGTGTGGTTAATATTTTGTTTGGTGACTTTTATATTATATGTTCTTATTGCATTTATCGGTGGAGATATGGAGCAGTCACTCATTCTTGATTAATTATAAATGCAATGGATATCTCATATTATATGCTTAGCCACTGTCTTATATGTGCATTTATTGGTGAAGAAATGAGCCATTCAATCATTCTTGATTAGTTATAAATGCAAAAGATATGTCATATTATATTCTAAGCCACTGTCATATATGTCTCTGTTTGAAATGTTGCCTGAATTATCACATGTTATGGCATTTTCTGCGGCATTCAATGTGTTTTTGTGAGTTTGATTTTATCTCTCTTATTTTATACTCATTTCAAAATATTTCTATATCAATCGTTGTGTTACAGAGGCATCACAAAAACCACTTGAGAAAAATAAACCTTTCTACCATTATGAAGAGTACCCACCTCAGCATTAGCCTACTCTTCATTTGCCATGCAGACAAAGAAAAAATATCCAACATAATCATGACCCATCTCAAGTTCCAGGCATTGCACTGCTCCAAAATAGTGCGTGTGGATGGTCCTCTTATTCCTGACTATATTTTTTCCAAAACCATGCATTTAGCAACAGCCATGCAGCTAATACTGAAGCTTGACATTTGTGCAGCATTATATTTTACTGATCTTATGACAATGGTGCATATTTAGCAGGACCTTCTTGCATTCGTGTGAGTAGAAGATGGAGGGAACTTGACACCTAATGCTGCTAATGTGTAAGTCCTAAGAGAGCCAAGACAAGGACTCAGCAAAAGACAAGTAGAAACATCTCTGCTGTGCAAGGTATGCTGTGCAGTCTATTACTCATATATTGTTTTGTTTGTCTCACTTTGATGTTTTGATCAGGTGTATTAGTTCCTCAACAAGAATATTACAAGGACATAAATTTTGATTTGGAATATCAAGAAGATTTTGTCTTCCGCAATGAATCTGAATCTGATAAAGAGAGAGTTTGGTGTTATGCACATTTATTTTTTTATTTGTTTCAGGAAATATGTCATTTTTGAAAGCAACATGTCTATAAAAAATTTCAAGTTTCCTTTTGAGATTCAGTTTTTCCCTTTTATTTCCCTTTTCATTAAATGTTCAGGCATTTTATCTTTTAGTTTAACATGAGAGTTTAATAGTTGAGAATCATGGATATTTGTTGTCACTTGCTAGCATATGTTTTCCATAAGTTTAATGTAGCCATGCTCTAAATCTATTTTAAAAAAAGATGATTTCTCCGTTATCTTTTTTTTCAAAGCCTGATTTTGCTCTGTTATTCCGTGTGTTGGCTGCAGAACAGGTGTGGGTTGTTGTGGTTGTTTTATACATAGCACAGAGAAATTATCATTGATTTAAAACACGCTTGGATCACTTAAACTCACACCAAATAGGTCTGATAAGGAGTAAGGGAGAGGGGGAGAATTGAACAGAAAATATGAGAGGTGAAGAGGGGAAATTAGAGACCTTTATATTCAATATCACTGTGTTATATTTAAATAGAGACCTTTATATTGAATATCGTTGTGTTATATTTAAATAGAGATCTTCGTATCAAATATTAGTGTGTTATGTTTGAATAGAGGCAAATTTTGTATATTTGATTTGGAAAAGACAGGTAAATAATGGTCCATTGGTTGGTTTTTTGAAATACAACCACACAAATATCTATGTTCCCATATTACTTTATCAAGTATTTCACATTATCCCCTTTTTATTGTTAACCTCTCTGCGTTGATATTGATTTCTTCTATTCTACTGTCTATGTTCTTTAAAACACAAAAAGAAGAGTTGTTTCTTTATAAGGTAAAAAGATGATACTTCTGGAAGCACATGTGTCCAGTCTTCAAATCTGATTGTGGCCATGCTATTGCAGCAGATCATAGTTTATCTTCCATCTTACTTAATCTTCCTTCCATCACAGGGTATCGTATGTTGGTCATTGCAATTACATTGAGAAATTTGTACTGTACCGGATGTCCACACTTTGTGTATAGACAAATTTTGTATATTTGATTGGGAAAAGACAGGTAAATAATGGTCCATTGGTTGTGTTTTTTGAAATACAACCACACAAATATCTATGTTCCCATATTACTTTATCAAGTATTTCACATTGTCCCCTTTTTATTGTTAACCTCTCTGCGTTGATATTGATTTCTTCTATTCTACTGTCTATGTTCTTTAAAACACAAAAAGAAGAGTTGTTTCTTTATAAGGTAAAAAGATGATACTTCTGGAAGCACATGTGTCCAGTCTTCAAATCTGAATGTGGCCATGCTGTTGCAGCAGATCATGGTTTATCTTCCATCTTACTTGATCTTCCTTCCATCACAGGGTATCGTATGTTGGTCATTGCAATTACATTGAGGATTTGTACTATACCGGATGTCCACACTTTGTGTATTGAGTTTCAGATTCAGTGGTTTTTTTTAAATGGTTGCTGTGTGTTGCAGTGTTGCAGCCTTAGCTGATTAGTTTTATATGGGCTTGCTTGGGACAATGGCAACCTTTCCTAAATATAGGGGCTTGCTTGGGACAGTGGCAGCCTATGTTTTGTTGGATGAGTTGAATGTGGGGTCTGATTTCTGGACTATCTTAGTTCGGGTGCTAAGAAAATGGAATCAATATGACAAGAATGCCCCAGATGTGTTATTTTGTGTCAACATGCTCTTAATAGATGAAAAGGTGAGTTTTGTGGTTCTTTCATATATTTTTTTGCCTCTTTTCAGATAAAAATTTAATCAATTTTAGCTGGTGGGTGTTATGTGTTTTGTTGCTTGGCTTTGCGCTGTGTTGTTTGTGCTTAGGTGAAGTCTGTGTATTAGCATGAGGATGTTAATTGCTTCTTTGCTTTGCATTTTAGTTTATTTTAGCTTTATTTTCAACCCTCTTTTCATATTTATTCGACCCTATGACTGAATATAATGCAAGTCATGCAGCTATTATTGACCTTCCATGGCTGATGGTTTTATTTGTTAAGTTTCTGTATGATTCTGTTCTTTTTTTATGCATTTCCAGTTTTGTTTCCAGCCCTCTTTTTATGTTTATTCGAGGCTGTGGCTGGATAGGATGTGGATCATGCAGCCATTGTTAAGCTCATTTAACTTATGGTTTTGTTTGTTGAATTCTTTTGTGGTTCCGTTTGCTTATCCACCGTCTATTTCATGGTTTTTGTTATTGCACATTGAGAACTAAGTTATGTTAATTTGTATCTGATTTATGGCAAGTTTGGTGTCTTACTTATGTTAAGCTAAAATTTCTTAAGTTATGTTTGATTTGTATCTCATTTATGGCAAGTTTGGTGTCTTACTTATGTTTAGCTAAAATTTGGTGGATGCAAGTAACATGTTTTAATGTTTGGACCTGGACATAGAAAATTCCTGTATTTATTGATCACTCTTTGTTTTTGTGTGCCTTCTCTTGCATTAAATTTGTCCTGTGAATTATTTGGACTATGATACTTACAAATTGTGTTATTTATTGTGGATAGACATGTATGGTTTTGTCAAGTGTATGGGATCCTTGGAAGACTTGAGTGGAGGCATGTACAAATGCTTATTATCCAGCCCAGCTTGGCTTTGTACATTCATCATCTATTCAGACATATGCACATGCTTATGTCCTCATTCTCTTTTGTAAATGAATCCTATTATAGTAGTATCCAAAAGCTATAACACAAAGCAACTTGATTATCTATTTATTCTGCTATTGCTTCCATCAACTAGATCTCCCGTGCAACGCAATGGAGGAACCGCTAGTTCTATCAATAATAATACTCGCCTTACACTTGCCTTCAATGGGCTCTCTTGCCATAATATACTGCCCACAATATCAATAATATCCACTACTGGAAAGCAACTACATGAGACCCAAAACATAGAACTGCCACTGCCTAAAGAGAATTTGAAACACATGTATGTTTTTGGTGAATGTAATGGAATTTTGTTTCTTGGTGGGTACTATCCTTGTGTGCTACGCTTATTTTTGTGGAACCCAGCAACAAAAGAGGTGAAGGAAATTCCTGAATGGCCGCCCATGAAAGAGTTTTGGTACTTATGTGCATTTGGGCTTGATCAAATAAAAAAGGATTTCAAGGTTGTTATGTTTCCTCGGAACCTCCAAACATACTTGCCGGTTCAAATGTACAATGTCACTATTAATTCTTGTTGGCGATAGCTTCCAAATCATCAAATAATCTACGGATATCTTCTAGCTCCCCACCAATGGTAATATGTCCAATCAGCAACTACGCCTGCAAACAATGAAAACACAATAAAATGATCTGAGTCGTGTCCCAGAGACACTGTACTTTAGAGGTATTCCGCGACCACCGGCAAACTTAGGACGCGGCTCTCCCAGCATTAAACAGATCCTTCTTGCTAAGTAGCAAGGATCAACAGAACTACGGAAGATCTTTTACTCTGTAAGACATATAGAATATTCAGGAGAAGGAGGAAGAAGAAGGATGTTATACTCAAGAGCAAAGAGTCACACATATATATATATCCTTCCAATGCACCACTTTCATAGGCATATAAAGAATACATAATTTCCAACCCATATAGCCTTACGTTGAAATTATGTTAATGTACATAAATGAATTTTAATACCCTTAAAAATCATTCTTGTATACGTTGAATGACATATATAAAGTCAATTTAATGCTCCTGAATGTGTGCATAAATTACAACGTAAAAACTTAACATATTTCATGTATTAGTGACAAGAATTTGATTTGATTCAAAAATGCTTTCCAAAACGTATGAGTAAATGAATATTATTAGCAATGAATGGTATGCATTAATAATCCATGAAATCAGCTTCTGATTTACAAATACCCAATGAACAAATCTAAATTAATGATTTGGTAACTTATTTGTTTACAAAAACATTAATTTCAGATTTCACAAATATAGCCAAATAAAAGGTGCTTGGTTCACATTTAACTCATAAAAATGGGTGGGGAATATAGCCGGATTTAACCTCTTGTGGCCCATTGTTACATGAGTTAACTTTTCCTCTTCTCCAATATAATATTCCAAATTCACTTATATTTTGGAATTCCACAATCTCAAACCTTACTTGTTCTTTATGACACACCCAATCAATATTTCCAACAATTCTTGGAGAGAACTAGATGTTGATGTTTCCTTTCTTAATGCATACCATATGACCAACGGTCCTTTTTTGAGTGGAGCTGCTCACATGTTAACTTGTCGTGCTGGTGATAGTAGTTATAAGTTTATCATGACATTTGATTTCATCAAAGAGTCTCTTGGTGTTATGCATGGTCCTTCAGGGAATAGTATAATTTCCTCTAACTTTGGTGATAATCTAATTGCTGTGGTGGATAAGAGGCTGGCTTGGATAGTGAGGCATTTTTCTAATGATGGTTGTCATCTTGAGATTTGGGTGATGAATGAGTATGGTGTTGAGAGTAATTGGACCAAAAAATTTGATATCCACCCTTTCCCGTATCCTTCTTATTATTGCCACATCGAACAGTTTTGGGGAAATAGTGAGATTGTTGTTTTGCACCATATTACTCGCAGATTGATTTCATATAATATTTTAAATCAAAGGCAAAAGAGTTTAGAAGACTACTGTATCACCGGTCCAAAGATGGTTGATTATGCGGAAAGTTTATTTTCTTTAGGAGTAAATGAGGAGCAGAAAATATGAAAAGAAGTCAAAGTTTATGTTTTATCTTTATATTTCCATCCTTCCTCTTTATGTTATAATGACTCTTATTAACTAATGAATTCTTTCAATGTTATTGTTTTTGTCTTGGCCATGTATCTTTATGTGTGATAGACAATTATATAACCAATGGGTAGTATTATCTTTATGTTATATTATCTTTCAGTTTTGGCCATGTATGTTTATTATCTTTTGTTGAGCTAGTAAGTAGGATACAACCCTGTAAGGATGAGACTGTGTGCTCGAATCTCGAGAAGTGTTCTCATTAGAAGAGAGGACAACCTTACCTATGTGGGTAACACTCACACCCATCGAGTCCAGATTAGTAGGTTGCCAATAGGCGTCAGATTACCGAGCGTTGTTAAACTAAAAAAATAGACAATTAATATTCATCCATTGATAATATTCACCCATTGTATTTTTCGTTTTTAATGAATAAATTTTAGGGAAGGGGTTTAGCTTACCTACGATTAAAGAACATAACTCATGATCCATTAAACCTGTTTGTAGGCCATGAATAATGGCAATCGAATCCTTTATTCTGTGTTTATTTTATATACACATGTAGAGTTCGCCCAATTTCACTTAACTATAGATATGTCTCTCAAGTACTAAGTACTTCTTTTAGACTATAACAACCCCTTTAAAGATGGAGGTAGTATTTTTTTGGGTTAATTATTAAATCCCCTAAATTTTTCTCACCCTAGAAATTTTTTTAGGAGTAATAACGATGAGGGAAGAAGGATGAAGAGATGGGACTGATTTTGGGGCCCACATCTGATGATGAGTTGGAAAAATGAGGATACATGTGGTTGCCATGTGAGCAAACAAGGTGATATTGCTCTAAATTTCAACTTTAAGGGCTTAATTGCTGCTTTATTGCTTCTAAAAAACTTCCAGAGTGAAAATGCTCTTATGGGAAATCTTTCAGGGGGCATTTGATACTTAACCCTACTTTTTCTCTCTCTAATGGTATATAGAGTATAGAGTAGCTTCAAACTATCAATTCTACTGCAAACTTAGGTATTTATTATCTCACGCATTGAATTTCGATAAAAAAAAGATAATAAATTGAATTCATTTTTACCCAAAATTAAATTTCTTATCAATATTTCAAGAGATTGCAAACATGGTGCTGTTTTTTTCTTTTTCTTTATCAGAAAACATGGTGTTGTTTGGCTATTAAATAAATGATTTAAAAGTCAGTTCAAAAAAAATAAATGATTTAAAAGTAATAAATTTATTATTATTAAAATTGTGTTGTCTCTTATATTTTTTTGAATTGGGTGTTGTCTCTTATATGAAAGCTCTTATAATAAATCAATGTTATGAAACATAGATCCGTATAAATCAAAAAATACTTCCCGGCTCAAATTTACAATCTCACTACTGATTCTTGGAGAAAACTAGATATTGATGTTTCCTTTCTTAGTGCATACCATATAACCACCGGTCCTTTTTTGAGTGGAGCTGTTCACATGTTAACTTGTCCCTTTGGTGATAGTAGTTATAAGTTTATCATGACATTTGATTTCAACAAAGAGTCTTTTGGTACTATGCAAGGTCCTACAGGGAATAGTATAACTTCCTCTAGCATGGGTGATAATCTACTTGCTGTGGTGGATAAGAAGCTGGCTTGGATAGTGAGACATTTTTCTAGTGAGGTTTGTTGTCTTGAGATTTGGGTGATGAATGAGTATGGTGTTGAGAGTAGTTGGACTAAAAAAATTTAATATCGACCCTTTCCCCTACCCTTATTATTGGCACATCAAACAGTTTTAGGGAAATGTTGAGATTACTGTTTTTGATATTATTAATCGCATATTCATTTCATATAATATTTTAAATCAAACGGTAAAGAATTTGCCAGACCCTATCTCCGGTCCAACGATGGTTGATTATGTGGAGAGTCTATTTTCTTTAGGAGGAAATGAGGAAAAGAAAATATGACAAAAAGTCAAAAGTTTATGGTTTATCTTTATTATTTCCGTCCTTTCTCTTTATGTTATAGTAACTCTTCTGAACTATTGGATCCTTTCATTGCTGTTGTTTTTGTTTTGGCCATGTATCTTTATTGTTTTGGCCATGTATCTTTATGTGTAATAGACAATTATAAGTCATTTTTTGATTATTATTATTCACCCTTTGTTTTTTTTTTCTTTTTTTAATGAATAAATTTTAAGGAAAGAGTTTAGCTCACCTACGATTAAAAAACATAGCTCATAACGCAAGATTCACTAAACCTATATCTTTGTAGGTTCTGGATAATGACAATCAAATCCTTTTTCTATTCACACAAGTAAGTTTTGCCTAATTACTGTTAGTCATAGAAATGTCTCCCAAGTAGGCCCACACTAAACACTTCTTTTGAACCAAGTCAAATTGGATATTCCACGTAAAGTCTTACATGTTTAGTTGTTATTGGTCGGAGCACAAATGACGTGCATTCACACAAGAATTTCTTTCCAAGTGTAATGTGACTTTTGAGCCATTTTAAAACTTCAGTGGTAGTTTTGGTAAGAAAATACACTTGATGCTAGGCGAATTCATGACAGAATCAAATGTGTATTTTTTTACCTTTAACCCAAAAATATATATAATGTAAAATCAAATTTAAATAACATTCCATAAAGCAGATAAACTCCAGATCTTTCTAATGAATATAAAGTTTTTACCAATCAAACTTTCGGCTAACCCGGGAATATTGAGCCTCTATTAGTCTTTGTGGGCTCTGCGTTGTGATCCAAGGATGACTTTTTCATATGCCTCCTTTATTTCAAATAGATAATAACAAATAAAAGGATCTGAAATCTTATCTTATGAAATCATATAGGAGTAGCTTTTGCTGCCAATCAAAGTTTGTCTTCGAAATTCAAGTTCTGGTAGAGTTAATGGAGAATATTTATAAATTGAAAGGATATCCTCATCACATTCATAAGTCGTAACGGCTCCATTTTGACACAACCATAATGCTCAACTCTCCACTCGGAACATTATTTCAGAGGGAAATGGCCATCACTATAAATATGAGATCATAACAGAAGCCCCTGAAGATCAGAGTGTCAAACAATGGCACCTTACTCACACGCAAAATCTCGTATCACAAGTGCAGCAACAAAAAAAGAAAATGCTGTACCAGAATATTACAGTCACTAAATTGAACAACTAAATTACAAGTAAATCAGCATCTCTTGAAAGTAGAACTATTGCCCTATGGTTATCAAAGCCTCATATCTCCCCCAGATAAATCTGCTTATCACTGCCGCAGGACCCAACAATGGGCTCATTAGGATGAAACACGCATTCATTAACAGATCCAGTATGGCCAGGAAGCTTGTACAAGATGCGTCGAGAAGTGGTATCCCATATGTAAACCATTCGATCGGAGCTACCGGCTGTAACTTTGCTTCCATCAGGTGACCAGCTACATTTCAATAGATTCTTTTCAAAGTTGTGTTGGTGCCCTTCCAATATCTTCACACAACGATTTTGTGGGGCATAAGGGCGCATATCCCATATGCAAAGCTTGCAATCCATGCCATTGGTTAGAAGGTATGAACCATCAGGACTCAATTGCATGCCAGTTATCATATCTTGATGGCCTTGAAGTGTCATGGCTACCTCGCCTTTACGTATATCCCAAACTTTGACATCATTATCAATGCCCCCAGTGTATATCTTATCTGATGCATCGGAAAAACCCACAGCCGTAATTTGATATTTGTCTGGAAATGTCTGGATGGAACCCCTTTGCCGCATATCCCATAATTTAGCAGTCCCATCATCAGAACCACTGACAACAAGAGGCGGCCCCCTCCGAGAAGGGCAACATGAATTCACATATGACAGATGCTCAGCCATTTTTTTTATTTGTTTTCCAGTTTCCACATCCCAAGCCCTGAGAGTTTTGTCAGGGCTGGCTGACACTATCTGAGTCCCGTCTGTAGTCCAATGAAGATCTAGAACAGCATTTTTGTGACCTTTTAAGACCATGAAGTTCTTGCAATCCCCATGCACATTCCAGAGGAAAATCTCTTTGTCATGAGATCCAGAAGCAATAACTGTTCCTGCTGAGTTGAACTTCAGGGTGTATATGGCACTTTGATGACCTGTCAACAACATGATTGGTGACTCCAGACTTGATGTTCGCGGCTTTCCATTTGGCCCAGGAGCTTGTGGAGGCCTATATGGGACAGTAGACCAATCCATTGGCCTTGGACCAACAGCTGACAATGCATTTTCACCTCCAGCTGGAACAACTTGCATATTGCCCTCCTTAAGAATTGAAGATAACTAGCCAATAATCTGTATAACCTCGGAGAGTTTAATGCTGAAAATAAGAATCAAAATAATCAGCACAAAAGTCATCAATATAACAAAATATCAAGAATAGTGAGTCACATGGTCAATAAACTATGAAATATGGGGCTCATCTTTAAAAGGGCCAACCCAGTTCTAGTCCCCACTTGGTGAGGGTACTGGGGAAGGGAATATACTAGGCAGCCTAACCTATGCTTTTTGCACAGTGGCTGATTCGAACCCGCGACTTCATACCCACACGGCAAGTGAGCTTACCGTTGAGCTAAGCCGGCCCTTCAGAAGGGATAACAATGCAATGAAGGATGAAAAATCATCTCATGTCATCAATAACAAAACAGAAAACCTTAGCAGAACAAGCTGCAAGTGCATGAAAAACTTATAGAACACCAACAAAAAATAATCATCTCCCCAAGAAGGTAAAAGAAAACTTGCAACTATAGACAGTCAAATTCTATTTTAGTTATTCCCCAAAACCACTTGAAGTTAATAGACAAACAATCTTGTGGATCAGCTGAGCATCATCTTTGCATATCAGATGCAAACACAAACCAGAGGATCCCATATAATGCAAATTGCAAGGGTTTCTGCATTATCATTTACAAAGAACTAGGATAAACTTCTCAAAGATAATACTACCTCCGGTCCTAAATATAAGACCTAGATAACTTTTTTTTGGAAAAGTTAAGGTTGCAAAATAGTCTATTAAATCATGACATATTTAATATATTTTTAGATTATCCATTAGTTTATAAGTAAAATAAACTAGTTTAAGGGAAAAAATTAGGTAAATCAATTTATAATTAACTTATTTTGCTTTTTTATAGGATTTTTCAAAAAAGTCAATTAGGTCTTATATTTAGGACCGGAGGGAGTATGAAATACCCAATTATCACAAAAAAGGTTGTTCTAAATCGCTGCCTCTGATAAACATGAAATCTTCTTTGAAAGCCCTCCTCACTTTAATTCTCTCACAGATGAAAAGGATTTAAAAGATAATTTACAGCTCATGAGCCAAACGGAAATCTCACATAACACAAAGGTCGTGCTAGCAAAGGATCATTTGTCTTGCACAAAAAACCCCAAGAGATCATCAGATAACATTAAATACTAGGGATTTCATGGGATGATAGAATATGTGGGGAAGGGGCCATCTAATAAATGAACAGCCAACAGAAAGCTGTACGTGCCAAACAAATCAAAGTAAAATAACCCAAACATTAAATTGTTCTGATATTTAATGTCATCCTAGGATCTCTTGGGATTTCTTTGTGCAAGAAATTGTCTTCTGTTGGACAATGCTGATAATTACAATAATTAAATTAAATTAGCAACATCATATGATATTTAAACACAATTTCAAGCATTATGAGTTGGATTTCATCTAGTTAGGGAGTCAGGACATCTAATCTCAAACCCACTGAACTGGAAATACCCCGAACCTACTCCACACCTCTCTTTAAATTTATTTATCATCCTGGCTTGTAATTGCCTTACATGTATACTGCTATGCCTATCTTATGCACAACATCACTCGTTACTTTCAACTTTCTAGCCCTCCTAAGTTGTGAAATTCAAGATGTGGGCAAACTAAGTCATACAAAAAGTTAGCCATTGCACACCAAGCTATAGCCATATTTCAACTGTAAATTTTACATGCTATCACTTGTTAAGCATTATCCAGAGTAAGAAAAAATACATCTCGTCAATGCCATACTCTATCAATAAAATTTACACCCTTTTAGCCAATTCAGCCCTAGAGTGAGGAGGATCTATATTAGAGAATGCAAGTAATTAGCTATTACATTTCCACTATTTTACCAACAAAATGATTAGTCAAGCAAAGACATCTACCAGTAACTATCAAAGCCCAACAATCAAAATTTCATCATCCTCTACCACGGAACTTCCCTATCATTTACTCTGGGTTCTCTCTTTGTCTAAGTAAGAGATTAATTACCACAAATCCACCACAACCATTTTTCAAGTAAATTTCTTATAATCAGGATCTAAATATGTGAGTAAACCCCTAATTTCACCACACTTAACAGAAAAACACTGAACACCACGTTTTCAATACAGAGAAAACCAATGTAGTTTCATTATGATCAATCTGTCAAGCTCTAACACTTCCTGCTTGTTTAACACCATGTTACCAAACCCTTATATATCTTGGGTCTTGGGAGTAATCAACATAATCCACATTCTTTCTTTCATCATTCACAGCCAAAGCCAACATAAATATTCAAACAGACAATAAATTCACAACTAAAAAATAAAACCCTAAACCACATAAAACAACATAAGCCCACAATTTGAACAAGCATTAGCAACCAATCATAACACTTAAGCTGTTGAGCAATAACTTAGATTAGAGAGAGTAATGAGTGACAGAGGATTGAGAAACCCTAAAGCAAAATGAAGATTAAGCAGTGAACAAAGATAATGAGCGATTCGGTAAGAATAACGGAGTTAGGGTTGAGATTTACCTTCCTTCGAGTGAGCTGCCGGAGACGGAGAGGCTTGCCGCGATCCGCCGCGTCGGCCGGCGGCGAAGTGGAGGAGAGAGAAAGAAGAGTGTGAGGCGGCGGAGGAAATAATGTAACCCTTTCTTCCTTTGGATGGGAAGAGAAGTAGGAATGTGGTGGGACCAAAGTGAAAATCAAAATGAAAGTGGGAAAAAATCAATGTTTGTAAGAAATGGATCAGACCGGACCGGATGTTTGGACCGATTGTTCAACTGACGACGGTTTCAAGTTTCGGCTCAACGGTTATCCGTTTAATTATCGGTCCAACCATCTATTTAAGGGGTTCGACCATGTTGAACCATGACCCAAAACACTTTTCGGCTTGCCTTTTGGTGTGACTTTTACAACACTCTAAAAATGACAAATAAAAGAACTTTGATTGTCCAAGAGGACAAGTAAGAAAATCAAATTTCTAAAAGGACAACCAACGGAAATTAATAAAGCTCTAGTTGTTAACGAGGATGTTGTTGTTGTTGTTAAATATGTGTGGTTTTAATGAATATGTTGTTGTTAATTTCTCTTAACTGTTCTTTTGAAAATTTGAATTCCTTACTTTTTTTAGACATTTAGAGTTCTTTATTTTACATTTTCCTAGTTAATCCCAAAGATGGTATTTTCTCATTTCTCATTTAGATAAAAAATACACTTAGTAATTTTGAGTAAATGAAAAAGATGGATGTGAATTGTGATTTGTTAACTAATAAGGTTGCAAATTTCTGTTTTGAATTTGTAGACATTAGCATGTAAAGGATTTTCAATATTGACTTTGTCATTTACTCGTTGAAAAAAGAGGGAATTGAAGTGTGTTTTGAATTGCTAAGCTCAGCTTGAGAATTTCTATAATAAAGTTGGAAATTTTTGTTTGAACTTGTGAGAAATAAAATCAAGGGATTTTCAACATTAACCATATCAATAGCTAATGGAAAGAGAGGGGAAGCAAATTGTGAGTTGTAAATTGATAGCTTAAAGTTGATAATCTCTTTTACGAAATTTGAAATCTTTATTTTGAACTTGTGAATGTTGATAGGGTTATTAATTAGTACTTGCTATGTCTACTCTACATAGAAGAAAAAAAAGAAGAATGTGAGTTTTGGATTGTCAAAGCAACGTAGAATATGATATTAACACAAACTACTAGGTTGTTTATGTTTATTAATAAATTATGGAAAACCTTATTTTCCTCCCTTACTTAAGATTGTCTTGAGATTTCTCACACCCAAGGTCAGATTATCTTTTCAAGTTTTAGAGGGGTTTACTGGGATTTTCCCAAATCATAAATAAAGTTTGTTTCATGCTATATATAAAGTATTGATTTATGAGTAAAAAAAATTGGGGGAAAAAAAAACTACTCCGTCCGGTCCCTAATGTAGGAGCTAGCCGTCAAAAAAACGTTTCTTAAGAAAACATGTGAATGTTAGTTGGGTGTCTGGAGTTAATGCTTCTTTTCCAAAATTGCCCATATTTATTATGTTACTTTTAAGAGAGAGAAATACATAAGCATTAATAAATATGAAAGAGAGTTAGGGGTAAAGTAGGAAAAAATGTATTAAATGAGGAGAGAATATGGAGTGAGCTCTTACATTAGGGACCAAAACCATTCAAATTTTGAGCTCTTACATTAGGGACCGGAGGGAGTACTTTGTTGCTTCTACTTCACACTTCTCACTGTCAAGTATCAATTCAATCCCTTTTCTTTATCAGTGTTTACATGCTACTCTCCGTTGGATTATTCCCATATAATCTATATAATTGCCAAGGTACAAGGCTTATGGTGCTCTCAAACAAACTCGGAGTTGATCTCTCACAAGTCCAATAAAGTGGTCATGTTCGATGTCCAGCTCTCCTTCAGGGAACCGACTAATTTGAAGTCGCCGCCGGGTTTCCCCATTTTGGGGGTGACGACTTTCCAAGGGTTCGAATCCATGACCTGGTAGGTAAACGGAAGCGGTGTCTTACATTCCTCTTTCTTACCATCTAGTCTACGCCCTCTTGGGCTTCATATTTCAAATTAAATCTATTGTTTTTCAACATCAATATGGGGGGCATGGAAAAACATCTCGTTCAACACCTTCCAATATACTCCACGTTACCTTTGTAGTTGTTTAGTTTTTCTTTATTTTCTTTTGCTCATTTTGTATGATGTATGAATTTTATATTCATTAATGGAAACTGTCGTTTGATAAAAAAGGTTATGTTTTCATAAACAATCATAGCTGAATTTTCTTGGATACACTTTAATTTATTTAAGATTTTATATTTGTCATCTTCTTCTGTAGCATTCTCCCAAAATACTGCTACTATTACCTCTTCTATATATTGATTGAAAGAAATGGAGAGTCTAACAAAACAGAAGGGTGGTTATCCTTCTACCTCTTCTAATTAATAATTGTCATTTTCTCAAAAATAAAAAGGGTCCCACACTAATATTGAAGAAATTTCAAAAGAAATAGCACTGACGCGTCTGGGATACATTGACTACTCCATTGCAAACTCGTTTCCAGCATGGAAATAAGTGAGATGTAATTTCTAGCTAATTTCTATGAATTTTCGTATTAAATGAGGTTTATGGCCAGACGAGCTTTACATTTTGAAATTTCACAATTACTTGTATTTTTTTATTATTGTCATACCAGACCAAAATTAATTGTCATTTTCTCAAAATTAAAAGGGATCCCTCACAAATATTGAATAAATTCAAATTGCTAAAGAAATAACAAGAAGGCACATGGGATATATTGACTATTCCATCGATTTCTTAATAAGCTTCTTCCCCCACTGCTTCCTGCTGCTGTGTGTAACCAAGGTAATGTGAAATCTACCTCTAACCGGCGTTGAATTGACGGAGGTGTTCGCAATTATGACATGTCTAGATATTGGATGACATATTAAAGAAAATAATTTTACACATTAATATAGCAAGATAAGTAACAACTCTGTCTCTACAATTATTAATTTTAGCCTCTTAACAACATATAATTCTTTCTTCGAGAAGATTCCTGAAAGCATGAAAGAATCTAATAACTTCTTAATATAAATTTTAAATTTGAAAAATGAGTGTAAAATGCATTGATAACACTTCATTAAATCAACATTATAGAAATATTACTTCTATTTCAAAAACATAAATTGACCTCCTTTTAATCAAAGGGACAATTGCACCTTAGTCCCAAACACATTGTTTCATAAGAGAAGAAATGTCACCAAGACGTGTACCATATTAATATTCCGTTGACTTCTACGTAATCAGCTTCTTCCTCCCTGCTTCCTGTAAGTTATGACCAATGTAATGAAACCCCATCTCTGACCGTCATCTAAATCTAAATTTGTGGATTGTAACATAACAAAAAAAAAAATCTAAATTTGTGGATGTGGTGTTCAAGGGGTTAGTTCCAAGCTAAGCAAGTCAACCCAAACTAGACCATCGATATAGAATATAAATTTAAAAAATAAATCAAATTCACATCACACCATCAAACACAAAATATAAATTCACTACCTCAAATCACTAATAAAATGATCGTTTACTTATCCAACATTATATTTACAATTTTTTTTTGATAAAATGATCATTTACTTTATCCAACATTATTTACAATTTTTGTGACATATTGACCTTATAGCATCATTTCACCATCTATGACATCAAATTAGTAATAACAATATATTTCATAGAAACATATCATCTTTACAGATAAATGGTTACAAAATATTGATACCCACACTACACTCCTTTAACACAAATAAAATAATAACAAAAGTTATTACCACTAAAATTATCAGTAATTTTTCAACCAATGTTGCCTTCTACATATACAATATGCATAACAATATTTTTAAATATGATTCGGGTCGATCCGGGTTGATGGGATTCGAGTTTAGTGACATGGGTGGGCCGGTTGCATATACTTGTTAGTTGTTATAACTTATAAATATGTTTGCCTGTGTTTTAACCACACCTTTAATCACTAGAGATATTTAATATAATATCATCATGGAACACGGCACTCCTCCACAACCAGCTTCGACAACCGCCGTGGTGGTGGGGCCACAGTATTGCTGTCCACAGCCGTTGGACCTAACAATTGTCGGATCTAGAAAAATCACAGTCACTAACGGAAACAGCGAAGAAGTTGTTTTCAAGCTTGAAAGATCTCATATGTCCCTCCATGACCATCGTGTCTTGTGTGACGCTGATCAAAAGCCCATCGTCACTCTGCGTAGCAAGGTTTGTTATTTTGTTTACGTTGAGATATTTGATATGTGTGCGTGTGTGTGTTTTGATATGAATATTATTTATATCTAACATTTTGTTTTTGTTTATGTAAAGGCTTATTCATACACACTCTCATTGAATTAAGGATAATTGACGTGACACAATATTTTCTCTAATTTTAACTTCATGGTTTTTTTTATTTTGGTTTATTTCTATCAATAAGAAAGAGGGGATTAAAAATGAGCCTAAAAATATATGATGTTACAGGTAAGATCAATCCATGGTAGATGGCAAGCTTTTAGAGGGAATAGCCATGACCCAAAGGATCTTATGTTTACTCTGAAAAGATCAAATATGATCCAAATTAGGACCAGATTAGTAGATGTGTTCTTGGCATCTAATACATCAGGAAAAGTTTGTGACTATAAGATCAAAGGAAGCTGGCGCGAACGATCTTGTGCTGTTTATGCTGGCGAATCTGACATCGTTCTTGCCCAGGTACTCGTAATAATAATGAAAGCTCTTTTATTATAGTAGTATTATCAATAATGTTTTCGCTCTTGTTTTAAGAGAACATCATGTTACTAAAGGAAAGTTGATTGAGGTGGGTTTCAAACCCGTAACAATGAAATTGTGCAAGTAATAGGCACTAGATTACAAAGCTTTGTTTAACAAGAAGTTAGATAACTACTTGATTGGAGTTAAGAAAATTGGTTAAATTAATTATTTCATTCCTTTTTTCTTATGAATTCCTTTTTTATGAATAATTACCTCATTCCTTCCTCAAAATATAAAATATATTTAACTAATTTTATTATATTAACAATGCTAGGTAAGTTAACTAAAACAACATATTAATTAGTAAAATACCTTATCTACCTTTATTTCCACTCTCCATATCATTCTTGTCTAAAGTTTAGGAAACATCAATAATAATGATAATTTGAGAAACTTTTGAGAAAACTTCAAAAAAATGTCCTATATAATGACCAAGATAAACTCCCCCAATTAAGTCT
Source organism: Mimosa pudica (assembly GCA_029929735.1). Lineage (NCBI taxonomy): Eukaryota > Viridiplantae > Streptophyta > Magnoliopsida > Fabales > Fabaceae > Mimosa > Mimosa pudica. The sequence goes on from JAKELP010000045.1 coordinate 2,955,373, forward strand.
AAATTAAGAAGTGAACGGAGAGGGGGTTATAATAAATGAGTGCTTATTTTCTTAAATGACTCTTTTAACATTTGGATTGAATTAAGCTACCCCTAAACATTCAGTTCAAAACAAAACAAACTACCCCTAAACAAAATAATCTTAATATATGTATATCAATAGGGACACTATTCAACGTATAAACTATAATTCTGTGAGACAAAATGGATCGTAAGAGTGTATTTTAGATTGAATTAAATGTATATATACTACTTTTAGTTATCTTCTATATTTACGACAAAAAAGAAGTATAATATATAAACTGTGGAAAAATAATGGGGATTATTATTGCAGATGCATAAGACGGATACAGCGACGAGTGTGCAAGGGAAAACAAATGTCACGGTGAGAGTTCGCCCCAACGTAGATTATGCTTTTATAGTGTCACTCGTTGTAATTCTCGATAGTATTGTTGTCAAGCTTGCACATTGAAACTCTAATTTTACTGATTTTATCAATTTAATCAATTTTATGATTCTATCTAACTAAAACATCTCAAAATTAGCCATTTAATTTTTAGGTTTCAAACTTACACAAAATTGTGTTAACTTGTTTTAAAACTTATTTTAATTATTTTTATTTAATATTCAATGAATTTATGTGCACATTTCATAGAAATTTCTTTATTGAGGTTGATAATGTGTAAATTTTGATATAGTTAATATGAATTATGTATATATATATATATATCATCCATTGCACTAGGTTTATACTCTACCAAGTACCAAGCCAAGTAATGAATCTTTTAGTAATATATCCGAATTATTAGCCTTTTATTTTGTTTATATAGATATCCCATCTATTTCCACCCCACCATGTAAGTTCTAATACATCTCCATTGGTGATATGTCTTCAGCAAGACAGGAACTACTCTTCACCGTGATCATGTATGCTTATCTCTGTTTCCATGGCCAAAAATAGAGCTAATAAAATAATGTGGTGACCTAATATACTTTCAATATATAAATGAAAAATAGAGCTACCAATATAAATCTATTACTTAAGTCTGTTCCTTAATATGTAGGATCAAACTTACGACAACTTAAGATATACTAGTATGTTTGTATGTTTAATCATTAGGTGAAAAGTGCTGACTTATGTTGTTTTGCAGTGCCCAAAAAAAGTGAACAGATGAAATAATATGTATATTTTATAAGTTTGGTTTCTCAATGCTTTTTACAAGTAAAAAATGATCTGATTTGGGTTAACTAACAACGCTAAATGAAAACAACGAGCTTACTGAGTCGTCCTCGGGTACACATTCTTTGAATGGGGCGCTCACCCAGGATGAATATTATTGGGCCTCTGTTAGTCTTGTGGGCTTTGCGTTATGATCCAAGTCTCAACTGGACCATCGCTCCATATGGAAAGGAAATTTTTGGTGAGCACACTATATATCAATAATTAATTAGTAACACAAAATATAATAGATTAAGTGAATTTTTCATATATTACCTCCTTTATTTCAAATAGATAATAAAAAATAAAAGAATCTGAAATTTTATGAAATCTTATAGCTTTTTTTTGTCAAATTTTGTGTGCATTAGAAAATCAAGTTTTGGTTGAGTTAATGTGGAGGATATTTCTATATTCAAAGAATATCCAACGGCTCAATTTTGACACAACCATGTCCATGATGCTTAGTTCTCGGTTTAGAACATTATTTCAGAGGGAAATGACCATCACAAAAAATATCATAACATAACAGAGGGCAGAGGCCGTTCAAGATCAGTATCAATCAGTGACACCTGTTAAAAGATTTAAGAGAAGAATAGGAAATGAGTTGTGAAGAGTATCAATATATATAAATGATGAAGATTATACAACAATCTATCTAATCTACTTAGATTGTATTAATCATTTCTCATATGAGGAGATCAGATGACCATCCCCCATTTTGGTGATGAATTTCTCATTCCCTAACACTAGATTCTCTTAATATACTATAATATTTAGGCTAGGACCCTTTATGTAGACAATAAGATCACTAACCAACACTTATATAGACCCTTTGTTTAGGCTAAGGATGTTCTTGAGATGATGGATTTCTCATTCAATAACACTAGGGTCTTTATGATAAAGATAATAACATAAATTCACATATGATAGATGCCATCTTTTTATTTTGTAAGACAAAATAGAGAGTTATTTGTATTTGAAGACTGAATTAAAATGAACCCTTTATTCACCTTCTATATTTAAAATAAACAGTTAAGAAATAAGAAGTACTTATATATGTGTGTTCCCGTGCGTGTGTGTGGAAAAAATGGCGGGGATACTATATTAATATTACTATTGCAGATGCATGAGAAACATACACAGTAAAGAGCGTGTTGCTTGGGAAAACAAATTTCACGGAGATAGTGTACCCCAACGTGGAACATAATTTCATAGTGGCACTAGTTTTAATTCTGGATGATATTAACACAGAAAGAAGCTAATAAGCAGCATTAATTCCTAGAAGGTGCTGATTTCGCTATGGAGTTTCTTAGAGGATGGGTATTTTTATTCTTTTTTTGGAAATTTTTCTCTGAATGTAATTCGATTTTTTTATTTAGAATTTTTCTGTAAATGTAACTCGATTGTTTTTATTTCTATTGAAATTAAATCCCAATATTATCTTGTTCATAAAGAGCGCGGAATAGACGTGTTCTAGTTGAAAAGTCTCGATTATTCGAAAACATGTTATAGGATCAAAATTGCCCTCAAATACAACTTCTAAACCCCATAACTTGAAGAACAACTTCAAAAAGAATGCAAATAATGTAGACCATATCAACTAGAAGTGGAAAGAAATGAAGTGAAATAGAGATGGAGTAGAATAAATGGAAGAAATTGTGGTTGGGTTGTAAAATTGAGGCCTAGTCTAAAATTTATGTTTATGAACTATGGGTTATTCAAGGTCAGCTCTACGCCTCTACCCATTTGGAAACTAAATTAGAAAATAAAAAAATATCACCTGAATTTTGCATAAAAAATTGTTTGTTTGATGTGTTCAAAAAAATTGTTTGTTTGCCACGGCGGATGAGACAGAGAGGGATGAATGCTCTGTATTTAGTTCGCCAAGGTGCACAAGTTTGTCTGTCGAGGCGAACAAGGCAAGGAGGTGGTTCCTCCCTATTTCAATTTGTTTGTATATATTTCAATTTGTTTGTATATGGTCTTATTTTGCTCAAATGTTATCTCAATTTCAACTCATTCTTCATCTAACTTCTTCCTTTCACATTGGAATCTTTCTCTTTTGGTCTTTGAATCTTACAAGCAAAAAATTCAATAATCAAGGATCAAATAGCCTAAAAATCAATTAATTATAATCAATCTCCAACTATGGCAAGAGCTCAAGAAACTTGCTAATTTTCAATAGAATATACGAGCTCACTATGGTCTCTAGTTTTCATATATGGTGGTGAGGTTACAAGGGAGATGTTGAGTTTCTATATAGAAACATTTACTCTCATGGCAAACCCACAACGAATGATTTCTTTGTTCATTGTGGCCTCGCCATGGAGAAGATTCCTAAACATCTTCCATAAAACCTTGAATCCCCTATTTTGGTCTTTGGATAACTCTACAAGTAAAACATGCAATTAAAAAAAATCAAAATTCTCTAAAATTAATTACTGTAATCAATCTCAAATTAATTCAATTTAGCACTATTTTCACGCTAAATTCGTTTAAGGATCTAAGGTATTATTCAAACACTTGTTGAACCAATATGACATCTTAATTATGTTGATTACATCATTTTTAGCATATTAAAGTAATACAACCCAAAAGATTTATCAATGATATTATTAAAAAACAGTTCTTTAAATAAAACTAATGTGTTCAAAGAAGGTTTGCATAATTAAAGTAGAAGCATGGCCATGTTAATGAAAGGGGTTTAAGCATTGTATAGTTGCCCAGCTCATATGCCTATTTGATCCTGGTGGGAATAGAGCCACGATTTTGGGCTCAACTCCTCTAATCGAGCTAGCCCAAATCTAATATATGTGGGTCGGAAATAGCATAAACAAACCCGAATTAGATTAATAATCGATCTAATCCGAATTTGAAATAATGAAATATCTTTTTATTCACAAAAGATAAAAATTACAACTGTATATCAGATGCAATAAACATCATTTATATTTAAAAGCCGGGGAACTGAAAAAAAACATGAAGCATATAATGATTAGATTAAGTCTCTTAGGTGTAATTCACCCTTTAAAATTTCACAACTCCTTATCTTTTATACTATCTTACCCCTGACCATTAAATTATCATTCTCTAAAAACTAACGCGTGAAAAAGTTTTCAAAGATAGGAGTATATAACACTGCACATAGACGCGTACGATTGACTATTCCAAGTCAAAATCTTTGACCTCTTAATCAGCATCTACCTCCACTGATTCCTGTTCGCGTTCAATTGAAAGCTCCAATATCACAAGTTGACACCACACACGGTCACACTTTCTATTTATAAAATCCTCCACACAACACAATTAATCATCTCACATAACAACATATCCACACAACAGTCACACTAATAATTAGTACTTGTTTAATTCTACCCCATTTGATCACTAGAGCCAATAAATATATTTATATATATAATCATGGCATATCAACAACCTTATGCCTCCGCCTCCGCTCCTCCCCAACCATCCCCGGCGGCCGCCGTGGTGGGGCCACAGTATTGTTGTACACATCCAGTGGACCTAGCAATTGTTAGAAAGGTGATGACCATCGCTGATAAGTTCACGGTCACCGACATAAATGGCAACGTTGTTTTCAAGCTTCAAGGGTCAATTATGTCACTCCATGACCACCGTGTCCTGCTTGACGCAGCTCAAAAGCCCGTCGTCACTATGCGCAGAAAGGTTTGTTATTTTGTTCATGTTGAGATATTTGATATGAATATTACATCGTATATCTATTGGTTTTTTTCTATATAAAGGTTTATTTGTGTGTTTTATACTCCATCCGGTCCTAAATATAAGACCTAGTTGACTTTTTTTGGAGATGTTAAGGTTATAAAATATGTTATTAAATATGACATATTTGATATATTTTTATATTAATCATTAGTTTATAGGTTAAATAAACTAGTTTAAGAAAAAATTTATTCAAATCAATTTATAATTGACTTAATTTGTTTTTTAAGGATTTTCCAAAAAAGTCAACTAGGTCTTATATTTAGTACCAGAGGGAGTAGTATTTTAAAATGAATACAATATTCTCTTCAATTTGAGCTCTTTGATTTTGTTTTTGGTTTATTTTTAACAATAAGAAAGAAAGAATTGAAAATGAAGGTAAAAATTGAAATATACGTTGCAGGTAATGTCAATGCATGATAGATGGCAAGCATTTAGAGGGGATAGCTCTGACCCAAAAGATCTAGTGTTTACTCTGAAAAGATCACATATGTTCCAATTTAAGACCAAATTAGATGTGTTCTTGCCTTCTAACACTTCAGAACAAGTTTGTGACTTCAAGATCGAAGGAAGCTGGTTTGAACGATCTTGTGTTGTTTATGCTGGCGAATCTAAGACAATTCTTGCCCAGGTACTTACAAATAATTAATGAAAGCTTAAACTAATTCTGTAAGACAAAAGTGGATTGAGATCTTATACTCCCTTCGGTCCTAAATATAAGACCTATATGACTTTTTTTTGGAGATGTTAAGGTTACAAAATATGTTATTAAATTATAACATATTTGATGTATTTTTAGATTAGTCATTAGTTTATAGGTTAAATAAGCTAGTTTAAGGGGAAAATTAGTTAAATCAATTTATAATTGACTTATATTTTGCTTTTTTATTATTTTTTGAAAAAATAAACTAGGTTTTATATTTAGGACCAGAGAGAGTATTATTTGAGCACTTAATAAAAATGAACAAACTCTTATCCATCTTCGCTATTATTATTATCATTGCAGATGCATAAGAAGCACACAGCACAGAGCATCTTGCTTGGGAAAACAAACTTCATGGTGACAGTTTACCCCAACGTGGATCATGCTTTCATAGTGGCACTTGTTGTAATTCTGGATGAGATTAACAAAGACAGTAGCGAAGCAGCTGCGAATAGTTGAATTCCCAGAAGTTGTTGATTCCGATATAGAGTTTCTTTGGAGATGTGTGCTTTTTTTTTATTTTAATCTCACGCACTTTTATTTGGGGAAGTTTTTTGTGAATGCAATAATTTTTTCTATGGTCTATTGAAACTATACAGTCCCAAACCTTGCCTTGTTCAACAAAGCCTTTGGAAAGAGGTATTCCAGTTGTAAAGTCTTTTTTTGGGTCAACTAGTCTCTATTCAAATTACTGAAATTAGTGGATTGCTCGAATAATTGTTATAGAATTGCTATATTATAATATTATATATAGGAGTTTCTCTTGCATACGACATATACTCAACTTCTACACCTACTACCTAGCTAGCTAACTAATGATTTTTTGAGCAAAATACTCGCCCTTCTATTTTGTTTAATCATGTAAATATCTCCTATTTTAAATATTTTTTAAAAAAATAGTAACTTTTTTTTATAAAAAACTACATATATCTTCCATGTGTGGTTCTGGTTCATATATGAGATAGCTGATGCTACTTGCGCTTTCAAAACCATCTTGGCATTCTAGTTTGCTCTTAAAATTAAAATGCATTGATTCCGCTAGCTATTACAAACTTTATCCCCGTAAACATCCTTGAACCTTCCTCTCAATAATCTCGCAGTATGGATAGAGGACTCAAAGATGGTTGCAATTTGCATGGCGTGGAATAAGTGATAGATGTCACTATTATAGCATGGTCCTGCCAGCTAGAGATAATTAATTTTCCTTCGGGTGTACATTTGCGCATTATGTCAACCAAATCTTGAATCTTCATAGCTCTCCTTTGTCACCCTTTCATGATATAATTGAACCCCAAGATATTTTCTCAAATATAACGTTATTATTTGAAAGGTCAATGTAGCCTAAGCTCTGTTTTTCGGTTATGGTTCACATATTTTAGAAGTCACAGGATTTGTTCACTTTCACATTTAATTTAGATCATGCACAAAACTTGGGAATTAGTTTTAGTTAGAGAGACGAGTATGAGGCGCTCTTCTACCTAAACATTAGTCAGATTTTAATTTAGATGATACAGATTTAATATTTCGAAAATTATATTTTTTATGACAAAATCATATATATTTAAGAGATTATTTTTATTTTAGATTTTGTACCTATCAAAATAACTATAATTTATCTTATCAAAAAAAAAAAATAACTATAATTTAAAATCTATAAATATGGAGAGGGCAATGATGGTAGATTGTGTTTTTTCGTCAATTCACCAATATGGGGGAGAAATTTGATGAGATAGACCCATAGGACCTATCTAGATCAATTTTTCCCTCTCACTTTTATCCTCTGTTTCTTCCCCTCAAATGCATACAAAATAAACTCAAATATCCCACCTTTAACTTCCTTCAAACAAACTCAAAAAAAAAAATATCCCACCTTTCTCTTCTCCAGAATTTTAAATCCATCCAACGCAATATTAAAGAAAAGAATAACAAAAATGATAAAACTGTGACGGTAATAAACTCTTGTTCTGTGAGTAGATCATTCTCTCATTGCGCTTTCCCCATCTTCTAGATGGCAATGCTCTTTTTTTTTATTTCATAAGGGTATCCCACCCGCGTGTCAAGTGGGACTAATCCTTCGCTGTTCTGAAGTCCCATATAGAGGGTAGACAGCTGGCATGTGAATTTGCTCCATTGCGCTTTCTCCATCTTCTAGATGGCAACGCTCTAGTTTAAGCATTTACTTTGTTATTCATTATTTCTTCCTAGCATCTGAGCAAGTTTCTTTTTCATTATATTCCATCTGGACTTAATTGAATTGTTTGTTTCTGGTTATATATTCTCATTGTTTTATACATTGGAAATATTTGGACCTTTACTCAAACCAAATGCAAATTAACTTGTTTGAAGCATGGACATAAGGGAGGTATGATTTCTAGCTTCTAGTTTTATACATTTTGGTCGAGTTAAATTTAAATTTTTAAAATTCCTCAAGTCCTCATGTTTTGAGAAAATTTTACGTAAATCTCAAGTGTACCATATGCATTATTTATGATCTAACTAATCACAAGTGAATATATTATGTCTATGTAGAATTGTAGTTTGACTTGGAACAATAAAAAATCAACTAACTCATGAAAATTTTTGTCAACTTGTAAAATAAAAAAACATTGGAAACATATAAATTCTTTTCATGTCAAGTCAGATTGAAAATTTCACATTACACCTATTGATAGCCCTATATGATGAACAAAAATTAGGATTGAATATGGAGTGGAATCGGGATTGAGATTGAGATTGGGGTTGGGGTTGGGGTTGAGCTTTGAAATTTTATTTGTTATGAAGTAATATTAGGAAAGACAACTTTTTTCCTCAAATGCAAACAAAGTAAACTTAATAACAATGTAATGACACTACAAAAAAAAAGGCTCATTCCGGCGTGTACAGAAACAAGCATTTTGGCGGGTTTCAACCGCCGATGTGGTGCTACAGCTCGTCCAGCGACCGCTGTAGTTCAGTGCGTGACAAATAACATATTAGCGGGTACAGGAACCGCTGTAGAGTTGGTCAAACCGGTGAAATGCAATTAAAATTCAAATAAAAAAATATGGCACTTCAGCGATTGTAACCGCTGATGTGCTTAAAAATCATTTAAAAAAATATAACCGAAAAATGGTAGAATAAAATAGATAACTGATTTCTCATTAAAAAGAACAATTAACATAAGAAAAATAGTGAGAAATCTGGGAGATGATAAGTAGTATAACTTAGTTTCTCTTGGATTATGAACATGAAAGAGAATATATAAAGGTATACATTTAAATAAGAATGGGAGAATGATATGAACAGATTATCATGGGAGAACTAATAACAATATGAACATGTTACCATGACAACTGAGATGAAAATTGAAAGAATAAGATTGCAAGAAAACTGGGATTTTGGAGCAAAACCAGAGAAAATGGTGTAGCAGCAGAGGGAAACAATGAGGAAGAACGCGCACAAATGAGGGATGGTGCTCTATTTATAGATACATGTCCGCACCTCAGCGGTTGTAACCGTGGAGGTGTTATTAATATTAATAAATGTGATATTTTAATATAATTTTTTAAAATTCTAGAAGCATCTCAGCGGTTGACAACCGCTGAGATGCTTCTCAAAATTAAAAAAATTTACTAAATGAAATTTTAATTAATTTTTTTGGTATTTTGAATTATTTAAAAAACTAAATAAAAAAATTCATTTATATTTAAAAATCATCTCAGCGGTTTTAAACGCTGAAATGCTATTAATTTTTAAAAAATAATACTTGGTAACTAAATAAAATAATATAAAATATTAAATAAATACACCTCCGCTGTTGTAACCGTTAAGGTGTTGTTTTTTTAAAAAAAAAAACAAAAAATTTGTTTGACTGACTCTTCCATTTCAGCGGTGGTTAAAACCCGCTGAGATGTTGTCACATATCAGCGGGTTTTTAGCAACCGCTGAGATGCAACCGTCATATTTAGGAAGTTTTTTGTAGTGTGATTGTGGTTATATCATCCTTAGGTCAAATTAAATGTGTTTGCACCACAAGCGTATATGTTCTGCAAAGTAATAAAGTGATAAAAGTATTGCTCCCATGGAGATAAGGTTACAAATCGGATAAAAAAGAAGACTTAGCGATTCAATTAAGTTGAGTTAAAGCAAATTGATGTTTTCTAAATAAATATTTGAAAACTATATTTGAATACAGAAGTTGATGACTATATGATAGGTTTAATTTGAAGTTTATGATTTTAAATAGATGATTAGTTAGTAACATAGAGATATAATTATTAACCTAACATTGTCACTAGAAGGTTGATTTTGAATTAAAACTTATATTAATTATAACAAGAGATTGTGTATTTAATATAAGTATAAATTTAAATTTGACTTGAGAAAGTTTTTATGAACCTTAGACAGATATATATATTTTTATTATAATTCTAATTGAGGGGTTTTATTTAAGTTTCATAAAATGTAGTAATAAATAATTCTAGTCTTCTCTTATATCTTGATTTTAAATTTTAATTTAGTCTTTGTGAATTTTTTGTTGTTTTAGATGCTTTAAAATTTCAAAACTCAAATATTTACACTCACTTTAATTGATAATATAATTCCGATAAGTAATCATTTTTTGCCTTAATCTATGTGAGAACAATAACTTTTCTATACTATTTTTATGACTTGTTCGCTTAAGATAAAGATTGAAAATGACCTATAAATCAGTCAACTTAAAAAAAAAGCAGTTGTTAAGGGCACTTGAGGTTTCCTAAATGGACTTTTGTGGTTCCAACTATTTCTTATACTGTAGTTTGAGAAGTTCAAATCCATTTTTATTTTTAATGAAAAATTTATTGATTCCATCGCGAAGTGACAAAAACAGTTTTTAATTATTTGTTGTTTTTAACCACATGGAAGAAAACTCAAAACGTCTTTCAGACTGAAAAAGCAACAAAGGAATTATTCTTTTTTATACAGACAAAGGAATCATTCTAGTCATTCTAATCACATTTTAATTTAGTCGTTAAATGACAAAGGAGAATTCATTAATTTTCAGTGAAAAGAATCCCATCACAAAAAAATGATATAACGGGGGAAACGGGTTATCCAAATAAAAAAAGAAAGAAAAGAAAAGAAAACGAACCAGTTCGCGAGGTACAAAGAATTCCTACAATTAAACCTCATATTAAGGATTCACAAGTTATACCTGAAAAATATTGTTTAACAAAAAACCGGAAAAAATACATTAATATTAAAGCTAAAAGTATTACTCTAACAAAACAATTAGTAATTAGTAATTAAAATTAAAGCACCATTCACTTGTTATGTAATTATATTATTACAGGACTTTTGCCTGAATGAATTTCTACAAGCCCCTTATTAGGAATAACAGAATATTCAGTAGTACTTAGATTAATAGAGAAATCGTTTTTGGCCAGCAGATTAACAGAGAAATCAATTATAAAGTTCACTGATATTCATGAATCATTATAATTTTTCCCTTAATTAAAAACATCGTTGACGATAAGATTTGACTCATTCTACAAAGTCAAATCATTGACCAGTGATTAAATTAAAGAGGTGTGTGACGCCTTTCAGTTAATAAATAGGACGAGCCGACGGATCTACGCGCACGGTTCATCATCTGAAAGTTTCTTGTTTCCTTAATCCAATTATAAGAGATAACATATAAAATCAAAGTATAAGTCTGATTTTCTTTTTTTTCATTTACATATTAAATGTAAAAAAGAGGAGTGAATATAGGTGCATATTAATAAATTTCACAAGGGTAAAGAAACCATACTAATTTATTAAGGATGCATCCTTAATAAATTAAATGATTTTAATTCGTTTAAAATGTTGACTATGTTTCATTCGTGAACTACTAGAGGGACTACCAACTTAATCTGTCAAATTTGAGTTGAAGCACTGAAAATAAAATAGTGTTAAATATTTGATAATAGAATTTTATCATCCATGTGATCATATTCTACTCGATCTAGATTAATTTAGGTTCTCAATATACCCTCCCAGTTAAAAAAAAAGGAAGTAGGTACCATAGAAACCCAGATGCTCCAAAAACAGTTGACTTCCAATTAAATTTCCCATATCATAATATACATTTATTTTAATACAAACCAATTATGCGTATATTATACGTATATATATATATAAGAGCTTTATGCAACAGATTAATCATCTCACAACACATACGTACACATACACTTGTTTTTTCTAGCTAGGCTTATATATATAATTATGGCATACTCACAGCCATATTCCTCTGCCTCCGGCATTGCCCCGACCATGTCGGCACTGCCTTACCCGGCGCCGATGGCCATGGTTGGGCTACAGTATTGTTGCCCATATGTGGTTGACCTAGCTATTATTAGAAAGGTTATGACCGTTGCCGATAAGTTCACGGTTATGGATATAAACGGCAATATCGTTTTCAAACTTCAAGCTTCCCTTCTAACCCTTCATGACCATCGTGTCTTACTTGATGCCGCTCAAAACCCCGTCGTTACTCTTCGCAGGAAGGTTTGTCAATTTGTTCACAACTTCATGAGATAACTCCTTTCTGTTATAATCATATAATTTATTTATCTAATTTGACTAAATTAAAAATGTTTATTTAATAAATTAATATGATTGAAGAGAATCACTGAAGAAGGAACCTTATTTTTGTTAAAAAAGCTAGCTAGTAGATATAGAATAATTTGAGATTTCAATAAAAAAAATAGAATAATTTGAGAAAAGATTGACAAGCAACTAATACCAGAATCAACTCTTAAAGTATTTCGTCTTGTTTAATTTTTGGAGTATTTTCTAAAAGAGTTAGAAAAAAATAAAATCATGAGCATATAATTGACAAACACACACACATTGCAGGTGATGTCAATGCATGATAGATGGCAAGCTTTTAGAGGAGATAGCTCTGATCCAAAGGATCTCATATTTACTCTGAAACGATCATCTATGTTCCAATTAAAGGCCAAATTAGATGTTTTCTTGGCTTCTAATACATCAGAACAAATTTGTGACTTCAAGATCAAAGGAAGTTGGCTCGAACGATCTTGTGTGATTTATGCTGGTGAATCTGACAATATTGTCGCCCAGGTACTTAATTTTCTTATTCTGTATTATTTTTTGTAGAATAAAGAATAAATAGTTATAAAATATTGATCGGTATCTCAAACTAATTTTTGGTGTATGGAAGCATAGAAAGTTATTTCAGTAGGCTGCAATATAAGGGTAGGACCAGGCCATAATATATATGTCTAGGTTCTGTGCTAAAAAATAATTTTGGCCTAGCCTTATATGACTCAAGATCAAACTTAGGTAAGACATGTTCTTCGGGCCAGAGAATATGTTCTATTGGTCGTGAACCTTTGAATTATTATAAAAAATATTTTGAAAAACAATGAAATAAATTAAAAATAAAAGAAATTGGGAAAAATTTTAAAAAAAAATTTGTATATATGGTGGTGTAGTAAATATTAATAATTATATAATGTATTTTTAAATTAGAAAATAATTTATTCATAAGATAATAATATTTACGAGTCAGATAGCCCTAAGTGGTCTTGAAGTCTATACCATTGTCATGTATTTTCTGGCAGTCAAGTTTAGCCATGTCCTAATTGTTATGGTCCCAGGTCAATTTGACTCATTACCAAATTATGGAATCGGGCCCGGTCCATCCGTATTGAGTACCAAATTTTTGTGCAGCCCTATATTTCAGTAACATTGAAGGTTGTTAACTTTATTGCAACAAACACCTTTAAACTTTTCATTACCAATTCAATATGTGTTATAAATTTAGTTTTGCAACCAAGAAAAAAAAACTTTTAGAATAAGATTTGGGAAAAATTACAGAAAAATACTTTTTGAACTTCAAAATCAGACATTAGGGATTTTAATTAATTAATTAATTAATGGTTTTAACTTGTTGAACATAAGTATTAGCAACTATGAATATTATCAATCCAGGATTTTAAATTTCAGTAGGCATTTTCTGTGATTTCCTTGTAAAATTTCAGCAAACATTATTTTAAAATACAAAGACTTACCAGAATAAAAAATCACTTGGAAACTTAAACCCTTAATTGATTAACATGAATGCGAAATAATTGTTGTAATATATAATATTGCAGATGCATAAGAAGCACACTATTCAGAGCATAGCGTTGGGGAAAACAAATTTCATGGTGACAGTGTACCCCAATGTGGATTATGCTTTTATTGTGGCACTCATTGTAATTCTGGACGAGATTAACCAAGACAGTAAAAGTGATTCTTCATCAATAATATCCGATGATTTTTTATTCATGTCCTAGTTTCTTGATGATGTGATGAGTTTATATATTATATTTTGTTGTATATAATGAGCCCCACATTATTTTATATTATATATTAATATCATTTTGCTGTATTGTGTGTAATGTGCTTGTATTTGACTGGATTCATATGTAGCGCAGCGTTTAATGAAATAAGCGCTCTACAAATTATCAATCACTATTGCCTTGTTTGGATGTTTGAAAAATCACTGTTTTCTTGTGGTTAGTGCTTCATAATTTATACAGCTTCCTCTTGCCATTTTTATTAATTAATAGTGAGATGAGATATGTTGAACACTATTTTACGACTATTTAGAAAATAGTAAAAAGTAGTTAAGTGTTAAAAACTTTAGAGACTTAAAAAAAATCAGATTGAGATGAGATAGATGATGATCTGGCAATGAAAGCGAGAGGAATGACAATTTATAAAGAATTATCATCAAGAAATGGGATGACTCTGATGGGGATAATCTTGATTGAAACCATTTAATTGGCCACACCAGCTACTAATAATTAAATTTTTGTATAACAATATTGGCAAAGAAGTTACAATTAAATACTTTTGTTTATTATTTTTTAAAAATAAGTTCACATACAACTCCTTAATCAACATAATCTAATAAATAGTATAGTATTTCTTAATTGAGGAGGAGATTCAATAATTGAGGAAGAGATAGATTTAGATGCTTTCAATGGTCCTCACAAATATAGAATTGAATGGAGTAGCATGTAGAATCAATAATAAAACCTCAATCCCCAAATATTCAAAGTCAAATTGACAATTGATTTTTTTTCCAAGGGTATCCCTCACCCGTGTGTCAAGTGGAGACTAATCCCTCACTGTTTACAAGCAAGTCTCATATAGGGGGTAGACAGCTGGCCTGTGAATTTGTTCCATTCACAAGAGTTAGGGATCAAACACCCGACCACTTGCTTAAAGGAAGAGAGTACTTACCACTCACCTCAACCTACCAGGTTTAGACAATTGAACTTTTTGATGGAACTGAATATTTTATCTTCGATGAAAATTGTTGGAAATCGCTTGTTGCAAATTTTATTACCTAAATTCTGTTAAAAAAGTTTAATGCCTAAAGGTATTTATTCATGGAATCTAGCTAGTTTTAAAAAGTGTGACTCTCTTTTAATTGTGTGCAGCATATTTTTAGTTATATGTAACTGCATATTACTACAATTTAGATATAACTAAATATAGGTTACAGAAATAATATAGCTAATAAAGAGTTGTATTGGAATAAGATAAACTATATGAAATCCTTAAAAAACATTTCATATACCTTTAGAAAAAAAAAGTTTTGTAATAGAAGAAATCTCTCAACAATTTGCGTCCAGGTTAAATAAATCAGATTAAAAATGATTGAATATAAACATTTAAAAGTATCCTTTCTTTAATATCCTAAATAAATCAACTATAGACTTTCATTAATGATTGAAGGAAATCATTGACAGAAGAAAGTAGCTCCTTATTTCTATACCAAGCTTATAGAAACCTCTAATTGAGCCGTCTCTTTTTTGGAGGGGCTACAAACATCTCAATACTGGTTTTATCTGTTTTGTATCCATTATTTTTGTCTACTTATTAATTTCTTTTATCCACTCTAAAGAAGAGTAAAACCCCCTAATTTGCATAGGCCTTTTTTTATAACCAAAGACCTTATATTATTGTAATTATAATATGATTTAATATCATAAATAATCCGTCTATCCTTATGTTAGAATCTTAAGTTTTGATGATAACTAATAGCGATCATAAACAGTGCGATCACTAAATAAGACATTGCAATCAGGAAATAGACATAGCAATTATAAGACATTACAATCAGGAAATAGACACAGCAATCATAAGACATTGCAATCAGGAAATAGACATAGCAATCGTAAGACGCTGCAATCAGGATAAGACAAAGCGATCACAAGACATAGTAATTAAACTAAGATATAAGTGATCACTAGATAGTTGCGATCATATATAACTTAAAGTCAAGTGATCATGAGATGATAAAGAATATGTTTCTAAGTTAAACTCGTAATTGGAACATCAATCAGAATAAGTCTAAGAAGATTAGATCACAGACTGATCGGAACTATAATGAATTAGTAATTGGAACATCAAGTGATTGAAACTGTTATACTTTTAACATATGAATTAAGTGTGCAGCATCTGATCGAAGCTAGTGCAATCACGGCCTGATCGAAGTGTCGCCAGAAAGCATATCAAGTACAAAAGTACTCTGTCGCGCTCAGAATGCTTTATCAGAAGACGTTAGACTCAGCCTTCCGCCATATATGCTCTCAAGGCAACTTCTCACCTAAAAGAAGCAACTTTTACTGTCAAAGTTTGAAGATGCATTTATTGTTCATCCCCTTCTTCAACCAACATGAGAAGAACCAAGTACCAAGCATTAAATGAGTTCAACGGATTCAAGTCTTCATCTCCTTGTGTCAAACGGCTATATCATCCATTAAAGACTATAAATAGCACAGTTTAATTTATTGCTCTTTACCGAACTATCTGAATTTGCACCTACTCTCTGTAGAATTTCTTAAAGAGCATTTAAGTCACTGCGATCACAAGCCTAAGTGTTTAACATAATTTGTTCATTTGTGAACTTAGTCAGTTTGCATTAAATCCTCTTCTGTTTTTGAGGTTCTTCTGAAGCTTGGAGCCTTAGAACAGGGCTGTGACCTTACGGGTAGTAAGAGGGAGTGTTAGAGAGATTCTTTCACTTGTAAAGGTTATCAGGTGAACCTATTGAAAATCTGAACTTAGTGGAACCCAACGAGGAGTTGGTGAACTAGACGTAGGCAAGAGTGTTGGCCGAACCAGTATAAAATATCTTGTGATTTTATTTTTGGTAGTTTTAACTGTTTAATTGCAAGCACAATTCACCCCCCCTCTTGTGCATCCTAGCTTTCCCCTTATTCTTAATATAAGGCTAACGAATTGCACAAAAATTAAATACTATGTCATGGAGGGACATGAGGCCTCTTCCATAAGTGATCACGGTCTCACGAGACAGGACGAGATTGAGACACCCTCGTCCCGTGTTTTATCTTGAAAAAGGCTCAATACAATGTTTTCGTTACGTGTCTCGTCCCGATCAAGATCAGGACAGGAAAATCGGGAAAATGTTTTGACTATAAACTCCCATGGCGCTACCGGATTTGATTTTAAATATCTTTATATTATTTACCATGTCATTCTAAAAATAATCATTCAACTCTGATGCAATATAATTTTAACTATTTTTAATATTTAAAAATTGGGCAACAGCTCTATTTCGCCCTTCAAGTAACCACCTTAGACCACTGGGCACCCTAAGCTAACACTGGGTACAATTTTACCCATAAAGTAACCAAAGTGATCCAATTTTACCCTGTGGCGAATGTAATGTTACCACGTGGACAACACATGTCAACATTACATTCGCCGGAGGGTAAAATTGGACCACTTTGGTTACTTCAAAGGTAAAATTGTACCCGGTGTTAGTTTAGGGTGTCCAGTGGTCCAGGGTGGTTCCTTGAAGGGCAAAATAGGGTCATTACCCTTAAAAATTTAAAATATTCAAAAATGGATGAAAAATATTTTCTTGAACATGTACTTCGTTAATAGAATGTATGCCTTAAAGATAAAATAATATTGAAAATGCATGTAAAATAAATATTTTATTGTTTATTTATAAAATAATGAACTATAATATGCATACTATTATTTATATTAAATTAAAAAGACTTACTCGCTGCATGAGTTCCTCTGTGAATTATTAAAAATTAAATGGATACCAAAAAAAGTTTAAAATTTACATATCATGTGCAATGAACAAACAGCAAGTCTTCAGTTAAAAAAACAGCAAGTCTTGATTTCACTTTTTATTCACATGGATTTAATGTACATATTCACAATATAAATCTCTATTTGTATCAAATATAAATGTTATAGAATTACAACTTATTTTAAGCTTTAAAGCACTTAAGACTTCTAATCAAATGGAGTAGAACTATCCGGCCCTCAGCGGAAAATCATCTTAGCTTGTGGATTTTTTGTTGTCCTTATCTCTTGTGTAGTTTAGGCTTAACATATAGGTTGTATATTTTATAACTACATGTATTCTTCTCTTAGCCAGAAGTATTATTATGTTAATAACAATTATGCCTGAGGTACAGTGTGACCCTGTCCATTTCTCAGACATATCAGAATTTAATTGTTAAGCTGGTAGAGCGAAAAAGGGCGCTGGGCTATGGTTGATCCATAATTTCTTTATTTTTCATTATATCAAAAAGATATTGAATCTATGTTTTGGATGGAAAAATATAGGGAGAAAAGAACACTAGAAAGAAACACTCACAAATTAATAAATTTTTAAAACTATTTTTGGAAAATTGCTTTCTCAATATCCCCTCTCTGTTTCTTCTTCTTACTTTTTTCCTTCGTCCATGTGTAAATGTAGGCATATTATTTTTCACTGGAGGTTGGTTTTATAATGGATGCGCTTTTAATTTATTCCTCAGTGTTATATATTCTCAAACCCTTTCATAATAAATCTTCGCCAATAATACGATTGAAGATTCCTATTCTTATATTAAAAATCATGTCTTACTAATGGGCCTCAATAATACCAAATATTTTAGATTAATTAATTAAATTGTGGAAATTCTACGTGTCAAACATGCTCACAAACATTGTATCACATTAGCATAGCATAATGAAATTACTTGATATTGGGCAAATAAAATGAGAAGTAAAACATTGCATGCACATAAAAAGACAGTTTTAGAATGTGTAAAAAAAATACAGTTTTGGCATTTACATAGACTTCAATTATAAATCGACTTGTTATATCCTTTGGTCATATGTTTCTAATTGTTAAAAATCGCAACTTCTTTTAATTCATAATCTTTTTAATTAATTTCATTTCATAGAAGCTAACAATCTAGTTTAGTTACATTTATTAGGAGAGTAACATTAAAATATGTTCATAATAGTTTAATAAATGACCAAATGTGATATTTTAAGAAAATTAATAACTGTCTTCTAAAAGTAAAAATTAATATGCTTAATCTCACTATCGGCAATGAAACTAAGAGATAGGTACTCTGGACTCTGGAGTATTATTTAAATATGTTCATGATAGATATGAAGGTACTTATGGATGAATTATCTAGCTTGACTTGGTTTCCTGATAGGGATATATTGTTTACATACAGTTATATATAGTTATATTTTAATTTGTGACATGGAACTTACCTAAATAATCCCCAGGAGGACATTAAATTTATTACTTATCAATTTATTGCAAAACTAATTACATTATTTTAGGTGTCCAGGTCCGTCACATTTCATACTCATCATAAAGATGTAAAAAGGGATTCCCACCATATAATTTGTATCTTCAAATTTAATTTAACGGGCAATATGTAATCTAATTTATTTTATTCTTAATATCTTTTTATTGTAATGGATACAAAATAAATTTAATATGACGTAAACTATTAGTTCTTTTTAAAACTAAATTTATCATTGAAAATGTAGTTCATTAACAACGTTGAATCAAATGTTAGATGGTTAAGATTTTATTTCAATACTCATCCCTGCGATGAGTACTAAATCAGGATCCGCGGTTGATGATACAACACATCCATAAACATACATCCATATAAGAAAAAAACTTTGGTCATAACATAGGATTTAGTAATGGTTTTAATGTACTATCGTTTAATATTTTTGTTGAATAAATTGACTCTTATGAAAAGTACAAAGAAATAAATCTCATGACTATAAATTTTAATGGGTGAAATAACTTATCAAAAAATGAATTTTGACTGGAGTAACTTATTGTATAATACAATTGATCGATTAAGTATGTATTTCCTTTTGGATTATATGAAATAGCAATTATAGGCGAATATATATATATTGAAAAAGAAAGTCCAACAGAGTCAGAAATTAAAATTAATTCAAAGGTGAACATAGTACAGAATCAAGGGTGGATACATTATGTGTGTGAAATTGATTATTAGATTTGCGATTTGGTTGGATATAGTTTAAGGATTGGGATATATATATACATCCCGTGGAGCCTCAAAATTGACGATCGAATCACACCCACATATATACACATAAAAAATCACAAGTTGGGACATGTGTATATTCCACTTCTGACGAATTTTTATAATGAGATGACGGAGAATGGCATTCATTTTGAGGGATGATGGGATGATGGGGTACCATAGGCTATATGTCGTGTCATGTAATAATAAGAGAACGGGAATAATATCAAGTAAAAAGGACTTGAATGAAAGCTTTATGTATTACATGAAGACTTGAATGAATTCGATATTTCATGTAAAATTGTTAGAACCCTTTTAATTTGCACTAGCTACTTCGGTTGCTGGTACAAGATTACATGTGATTGTTCAAGCCAAGAGTATTAAGGTAGTGACTCAATAATTGGCTTATGTTGAATAAAATTATATATTATTATGTGTGATAACATTTATGCTTATATATTTAAAGGGAAAATAATACCGATTTGTGTGATAGAGAGCGAAATTTAATTCACCTACGTGGGATTTTCTTGTATATCTCGCTCAAAATTTGAAGTCACTATCACAATTTAATTTTCTATTATGGTTATTTTGTTAGAATTACATCCAAAAAATATCCTATTCTATTAGGATTATCTCTTTTAAAAATATTATTTTGCTTTCACTTAAGTTCAGATTCAAGATCTCTCACATTTAAACTGACAAAACTTATTCCATGAAGTAATCATAGGGGAATCAAATATGTTGAGCTAATTCCCTTATAGAAGCTTTTTTAGAAATTGTGCTAAGTATCAAGGGGATGCTTAACAAACATCTTAATCCCCCTCAGATTCCATTATATACCAGTATTCATTTCCATAATGACAAACTATGTACCAAACAAGCTTAGGCTACATAAGTAAATCTTCCCCGTGATTGGCCATCAAACAGTAGCCTAATTGGTTGTGTATGTGTAGAAACGTGGCATTCACATCCAAGTTTTTGGGTATTCGGTATTACAAAATATTTGTTATATTTATTAATACGAGACTCAATTAATTGTTTTGAGAGATTAAGAAAGTTAACCTAATCACTTCAAAATATTATATTTTATAATTTTTTTAAACTAATTTTACAGGATTATAAACTAAGATATAATTCAATATAAATTATATGCAGTATATGTTATAATTAAGTAGTTTGCGAATAAAAAATAATTAAATAGTTTATTTAACTTTCTTAATGCATAAAAAAATCAATATAGTCTTATATTATTTAAGAAGTGGCAGGAGAATGAATATGAATAATATTAAAATAGGAGACAGCAAACCAACTTTTAAATTTTTTTCCTTGATTAAGTCTATGTTAATAAAGTTATGAGAATCATTGACATCATGTTATCATTTTATCCTTTAATTAACATCGGGGAGTATTATTTTTATAGTGATTTTCCGGTGGTATGCCTGGCTTAAGATTGGACTTGAGGTTGAGAGAAATTTGTCCCTCGTTATGACAAATTCCACATCCATATATATATGGGCGACAAGACTTTGTGTGTCTTTGTATATTCTTAGCTTCTTTTTAGTACTCATTTATTTGTATTATGGACATAAAATTCAATTATATATTTTTGTGTGTGTGTGTGTGAAGTTTAAACATTTTCTAATTTATAAGTGATATGTTGTCTCTTTCCTTAAATCCAATCATTATCAATTATTATTTATAATAAGTTACGAAAAAGTAATTTAAAATTCCAATGATGAGTAGTGAATAACTGAATACAGTTGGAGATGAACTTCAAGCTCATCCAAAGAGGCGAACCTTAAAAGAAAAGAATGCGAACCTAATTAAACTTTAGCTCTTGACTTCTTGAGTTGCATCTTCACGAAGAATTGGTGTCTTGCTCATATTAGATGAGTAAGGAACGTTATACTGTACTATTCAAATAAATTTTGAATTGCAAATATCTGCTTTTATTAAGAAAATAATTTTTATTAATGAAATATAAATTTTTTAAAGCAGTGATAGATAATTAAGATAGGATTTTTATTATATAGTCTAAATAAGTTTTTTTTTTAATAAAAATTCGAATTAAATACAGATGGCTTGCAAAGACTTAACTCTTGCTCATTTATATTTTACGTACGTGGGTACGAAAACTGGTTCCATAAAGATTCGCAGTTTAAAAGGAAAGAGATACAAAGCTGGCTTTCACTTGCCTCAGTGGTTTACAGCTTTAATTTGTCTTTAAACCTGAAGCATGATGCATGAAGTTCGAAAAACTGGCAAACCCAAGAAAAGAGACACACAGAGTATAACATGTGCATCGTAGAATTTATAATTATTTTTTTGGACTTAAATGAATATTCTAAATTATTTGAATATAAATAATTCTTTTTTTTATCAGAAAAATATAAATAATTCTAACGCATAATAATCATTATAAATTTATAATAGGTATAACTATATGTTTATTTGTTACTCATATATTGTAGATTATTTCATCACATATATTTGACCTCAGAAATTAAAGTTTATTATGGTTCATTATTTTTTTTCTAACTGCTAGCTTCAAATGCGCATCTAAATTTGAACGAAATGTGCCAGTTGAAAGTTGTAACCCAAGTTTTGTAGATCTATTGACTTATATACACTAAATTAAAATTTCCAATTAAATCTTATATTAGCACATCAATATTCTAATAATAAATTTTACATAAATAAAATTATAAATTTTATTAAAACAGAATCAATAATATTATTTAAAAGAGATCAAGAGCTGCGAAATTGTTTAGAGAAGTCATTTAACTTTAATGCTAAGAGTCATTTAACTTAGCTTCTACCTTGTAAAAATGACCATTCTTGTTCGCGTTGTCTTTCAATAGTCATGTATGATAATATTTTATTGGGGGATTTGATTAAATGGGTATATTTCAAATTTTCAATCCAAAAAAAAAAAATTAATGGGTATAAAAATGGACATACCTAAATTTTACCACTTTCCCTTAATGGTTAATAATACATGCTCATCGTTTATTTACTACTTTTTATATGTAAGTTTTCTGAATTGACAATTTACTCCACAAGTTGAGTGTGATCATTTTTTTAATATATCAAATGATATAATCATCCATGTCTTTTCTAGATTATATTTCAAAGTATCCCAAACAACCGATTATTCATTCAAATAGCAAGGTTTTTGGTTTCCCCGCCCAACATAAATTTTTCTCTATGAATTGAACTCTAGACCTCAAGAAAACAAAAAAGTAGTATAAAATAGAATCTATATCGATATATAATATAAAATATAAAATGATATGATATATAGGTTTATAAAGTTAGCTTAAACTTCAACAAAGTCTCATTTATAAGTTAATATCCAACAAAGCCTAATTCATGATCCATTATAGTATCCTATTTTATCTCATTTGCCAGCAATAAAATTCTTTTCTATTTTAATATCTAATGAGAAATCAGTAATTGTTATAAAAATAAAGGGAAATAGAATATAGAAAAGATGGAGAAGGAAGGAGAGAAAATTGGATGAGAAAAATTGGAGAAAATAATGGGCAAATATCTTTATTTATTTTGGATACACAATATGCAGTAGACTGCCTCCAATTTATAAGCCACTATCCTCAACTTAAAATTAGGAGAAAGTAAATAATAAATTCAATCATCATAAGTGTCTCCATTATAGTCTTTGAGTTATCCCAATAACATTTCTTAAAGACTATTTATTAAAGAGATTATGGATGAAAAGAGAAGTCAGGTGGTAGAGAAATGACATCACATAATCTCAAATCAAATATTCATAACAGCAATCATTATTTATTCCTCACAAGTCACGACTAATAACAAACCAATTTTCTCCTTCCAATTAAAAATCAGGGATCATCACATCACAATTTGTTTATTTAAAGTTTAAACCATCCTCAATTCCACACATTCTCCTCCATCCTCAATCTCACACCATCCAAATTTCGTGTCTGGTCAGGCCCTGCAATCTCGGAGCCAACATGGCCATGGCACGAACAAAAATGACTTCAATTCTTTCCACCAAATTGTTTCCAATAATAGTGAATCCTATGATATGCGCGCAACAACGTTGTTTGTCTAATCATCATCACTTGGCAGAGAAGCAACATGACGACCGGTTGGCCATGCCTGAACTACCGCCATTTGATTATTCTCCTCTGCCCTACTTCGGCCCCACCGCCGACGAAATCATTGCCAAGCGTAAACAATATCTTAGCCCCTCCATCTGCCACTTGTACAAGACTCCGGTAAGAGTAATTAATTAATTATCTCCGAATAATGTGTTTTGTGATTTGCTTAAATTCACAAATATGATGAGTACGATGAATTCTTATTTCAATATTGATGATCACGATGATGGCGAGGACGTACAAAATCCTTGGGATAATTAATTTATACTTACAAGTATTTTGAAAGGAACAAGTAACATATTTTATAAATGTTACTCCCTCCGTTCTTAAATATAGGATCTAAATAACTTTTTTTTTGGAAGGATTAAAGTTGCGAAATAGGTTATTAAATCATGACATATTTGATATCTTTTTAGATTATCCATTAGCTTATAGGTAAAATAAACTAGTTTAAGAGAAAAAATTAGATAAATCAATTTATAATTAACTTATTTTTTGCTTTTTTTAGGATTTTTCAAAAAAGTCATCTAGGTCCTATATTTAGGAACGGAGGGAGTATATAATTAAGTACTTAGCTTCTTCCAATTACAAATGCATGATATATTTATCTAACTTGATTTGATTAAAAAAGGTAGTTAAGTTTAACATGTTTTTTTTCCTGAAAGAAACCCTGATTATCTTAATTCTGATCTCTAACACTATTTGTGTGTAACTTAATTATTGTTGATGTAGAACTGATAGGGAATAATTAAGAAAATTAACAAAGTTAAAACAAATCATATTTGAAGATATATAGTGGATGACGAAAACTATTTACTTTTCTTATTCTTTTTAAATTATAATTAGTCAATTAAATCTTACCTAGTAATTTTGATGCTGACCACCATGGTGGTGTAGGTGAACATAGTGGAGGGGAAGAGACAATATTTGTATGACGACAATGGAAAGAGATATTTGGATGCTTTTGGAGGGATCGCCACGGTGGGTTGTGGCCACTGCCACCCTGATGTGGTAGAGGCCATCGTGAACCAGACAAGGAGGTTGCAACACTCCACAGTTCTTTATCTCAATCATGCCATTGCCGATTTTGCCGAGGCTTTGGCCTCTAAACTTCCAGGGGACCTCAAGGTGACTTTTAAAATTTGTTTACTTAAATACGATTATTTCTATGTGTCAGATTTATTTTTTTATAAACATAGGTAATAATTATGGTAGGGGTGGGAATTTTTTTTTATCAAAAGTAGGGGTGGGAATTCAAGGTCCGTGACTTGTACTTTTAAGGCCTTGAACCTGTCTCTTTACTTCCAGACAAGGCCTAGGCCTAGACTTTTTCTTTTTTGGCCTGTTTTACGTAACAGATCATACTCAAGCTAGCAAAAAGTCTTTTAGCTTATCAGTATAGCCTATTAAGCATTTTACACATAGTTTTTTTAAATAAAAATTATATTATTATAATTAGTTGATGTAATTTGTTACTAATTTTTAGTATTAAATTATTATTGTAGCTTCTATTCTTGGGTTTATATTACCTTTAATTGTCTAAGCATTTTCATTTAACGATGTCATATATCATTCACCTTTCTAAACCTCTTAAAGTAGCCTGTTCAATTTATAGCCTGTTCAATTTATCAGAACTCCTAACATGTTAATAGTCAGTCCAATTGAAGTCCAACCTAGGCTCAAGCCTAAAAAAGGGCAAGGGCCTCTAATAGGCCAGGCCACAAGTGAGGCTCAATCCTCCTTTCAACAACACAAGTCATACTAATTATGATACATGTTTGAACCGACTTATACTATTCCTACCCATAATCATGTGTATATTTGATCTAAAAAAGACTCACACTTCACGTCTTTATCTTTTGGATGATTTGATATCTATCGACTTTTAAGTTAAAAGAAGTATAATTTCAGCCGTGGAACTGATTAATTAATAGTAAGAAAGAAGAAACTGACGTGTTCACTTTAATAATAATAATTCAATATTGGTTAATTTCACATGGCGACACGCGATTCCAGTATGCTTTGATAAAAAATATTACTAGTAACGTATCCTCCCTATTCACTGTATTTGTTGCTTTCTTTTCACTTTAGCGGCTATGCCAAAAAATTTGCTTTCTTGTCTGTCAATTTGTTTAGTATAATGATATATTGTCCTGTCTTACGTTCTCTCATAGATTAATACAGGCTAAAAATGATAGTACTTGTTGGGGATATGTCTATTAGTGAATATCACTACCTCTAGTATTTGAAATAAAATCTAAGAGAAAACGTGTGTCTATATTATCAAAAAGTGTGTGAGTGTGTGTGTGTGTAAGAGTCAGATATAAAGATCGATTTGCATATATAAAGATCTAAGAAGTACACAATGTTTTTGATAAAATTAGTATCTGTTTAAAAGATCAATGTAAACAGTACCCATAGGCCATAGCCACCACTCACCTATACCTCACAAAAGGAGATTTTTCTACATATTTACACATGAAATAAGTAATGTGTGTGTGTGTGTGTTATAAACAGAAGAGATGGTGATATCATATATTCAGTTCTTTACCGTATCTTGAATATGTATCCTCAATATCTATACGCATAAATCATCGAATTCTGAGGCGTATATATATATATATATATATATTGAAGGATCATTGTTAAAATTCGTATCGACTGAGACAAGATAATGTCATTTAACCAGAAAAAGAAATTGTAGTCTATATGAGTAACTGAAAATTTTAGTATTTAAGTCGTGTTAGTAAATAACTCATGGTCTATCTTTGGACAAGGATAATGTGTATGGAAATCATACCTATTCGTGTATAATAATTGAGATTGGAAATTTTTGTGAAAATGAAGGTGGTGTTTTTCACAAATTCTGGAACGGAAGCAAACGAATTGGCTATATTAATTGCAAGATTGTACACGGGAAGCCATGACGTTATATCTATCAGGAACAGCTACCATGGAAATGCAGCTGGCACGATGGGAGCTACAGCTCAAAGCATCTGGAAATTTAATGTTGTTCAAGTATGTATCTTATTCCCCTACTCCTATTTTTTTTTACTGCCATTAATAATCTTTTATCTCTACCTTATGTTTGGATAGATAGAAAAAGTGAGAGGAAATAATACGAAGGAAAGGAAGACTTATTAAAATATAGTAAGAAATTACTTCATTTGTTACTTAACATAAGATATAGCTAGAAAACTAAGTAAACCTGTTAATAATGACATATTTTGTGTATTATAAGATTATATGTTTGCTTATAGGTTGAATAAACTAGTTTTTTGAAAACATTTTGGCAAATCAATTTACAAGTAATATTATTTATTTATTTTAAAAGGAAATTAAAGATAGTCAAATTAATCTTATATTTAGGGACAAAATACTATCTTTTGGAGTTTTCTTGTTAATGGTTATTTTTTCTCTAAATATATAATTACTTAATATAATGAAATAAAATTAGTGTAGTCATAATTGTTGAGCCATAAGCCATAGCACTTCATTCAAATGGAGAAGGCCAAAATTTTCACTCTTCAATTTTATTTTAAAATATATTTTTATTTGTGGAAAACGGGAGGAAATGGATTTAGGCGACTCTTTGCAAATTGACCTACTAAACATGCCATACACACACGCACACCTCTATATTTGTCCTTAACAAGTCAATTTATATTACACGCACATATATTATATATATATATATATGACTAGAATATACATGTAATAATAGTATTACCTCTTATTCTAGATATAAAAGATCCAGTCCGGATAAAGTTCTAGTCCTAAATATAATGTCTTTTCCCATTTGATCTCATATGTTATCACCTTTTTTTAAAAATTAATTTGTTTTATTTATAGTATATAAAAAATATTTTATTTATCTTCGTTAATCTTATCTTACGGACAGCAGACAATAAATAATTTTTTTGATAGTTTTTTAAATTCAATCCTATATAATTGATTCTCTTATAAACACTCTTAAGAAGTTGTTTTTTTTAATGCATAACGAAGGAATATTCGTCGAGAAGGATGTTAGTATATTGTCACATCTAAAGAAGCTGACACATAGTTCCACTTACTTTTTCGTTTGTTTGCAATCGTGACTGTGATAGTGTGATAGTAACATCAACGCAGTGTAGCATCGTTGAACTTAAGAGTCCAAAAAAGTTGGGTTTTCTATGAAAGAGACTTGTGGAATGTGTCAGGGCACAGTGGCAAAGTGGTTGATACTCCCAATCAGAACTACACGAGTTCGATTTTTATAAGTGCATTTATAAGTAGAAGGTGGTAACCATTTTGCCCAAATCGCTAGATATAGGATGCACTCCACGCAGGGTTAACTCTTGACTAGTTAATGGTTCGATTTTACCTAGCCGAGTTGAGAAAGCCATTTCTAATGATTTTCTATACCTCGTTTACTTAAAAAAAAGAAAGAAAAAATAAAAAAGAAAAAAGGTATCGCTTATTATTAACTTAAAAAAAAAAAATTGAGGGTTGGTGTCCCTCGCAATAGGTAAATGACCCTTAGCTTTTTGTTGCCAAACTAAACTACCTAAATATTTCAATTTCCATACTCTATTCTAGGAAAAAAACCAAGCAAACCAAGAAATATGATAATTGCAAATTAATGTTTCAATTAATAGTATTTTTGAGTTTGAACCTAAGCTACACAATCGTGATAATTATTTGGAGATAGTGAAGTTCCCTATCCAGTTGGCCAGTGGGGTATGGGGATATATCCCCACCAACTAGTTGCAAGAAAATCAGAATTGAAATTGAAAACCGAATCGAATCCAATTAGGTTCTTTCGGTTTGTTTTTGTTTTAGTGAATTCAATATTTGTTTTCATTTCTGCTATTTTTAATTACATCATTTCTGCTATTAAACTAATCCCATTTAAGCTGAATAATCAAAGTTTTAATAATGTTTTCATGTTCAATATGAAACATTAACTCTTATATGATGATTATGGAATATTATAATATATTATACATTATTATTTAGTTTTTATGATAAATATATACTATAATATTTTTTAAAAATAATATTATACTCAAAAAACATTTTGTAATATAAAAATAATACAATATTATTTTTGGTAATAATAATAAAGTAGAAATTCAGTTATCTTAGCTTTTAGCCAAGCCAAACCAAACCAAACCAAAATATTTTGGTTAATTCAGTTATGGTTCGATTATCAAATTTTTCTCCATTCGATTATTTCAGTTTTTAATTACTAGAAAATCATGTTGCAATGCTAGGTGTGTATTTTAGCTAGAATGAAACAAAAATACAGCTTTCATTTGATCGCTTTTCCTTTGTTTTATTACTTCCTCCAATCCCTTGTGTGAACCCGTCATTGGATGTTGTTCATATTTTAGGGTCGTACAAAAAACAAGTGACTCGTTGGCCTGCTTGGGAACAGCTTGGCAAAAAGCCAATTTGGTCCTACAACATATATTCTACTGGAACCTCATAATCAGAATATGATCAAACCCGACCATCAAGTGAAACTTGATAAGGGCATAGATTGTAAAATCAGTGGTCTGACCTAGAGATATTATTATTATTTATTCAAAAATAATTTATTTTTCAATTTAAAAATTATAATTACTAGTACTTAATATACAATATAAAAATATAGAATGAATTATTTTATTTACCCAATTTATTTTATTTTTCATATATGTCATTATTTTATTTATTTTATTTTTCATTTATGTCATTATTTTATTTATTTTATTTTTTCATTAATCTTTCTTATGACTTAAATGAATCATGACCAACAAGTCATGTCCTATGACATGGAGGACATGTCTCGCCTAGTCATGGCCAATTAGAACTGGGCCGAGTTTTAGGCCTAGAAAAGCCAACCTGAAAAATTGTAGGACAAGACTAGAGATATGTACCTATGTACCCATTCCAGTTTTTTTGCAGCCTATTACTTGCGCATAACATAAACTTATTTTGCCTAGGAGTGTGACTTTTAAAATATGTGATGTACAACCAAGATTTAATAATTAATTAATATGCTATTTTTTTTAATTATGTGATGAACAGAGTGGAGTTCATCATGCCGTTAATCCAGACCCTTACAGAGGTATTTTTGGTTCTGACGGAGAAAAATATGCAAGAGATGTTCAAGACATGATTGACTTTGGCACTTCTGGAAATGTTGCCGCCTTCATTTCTGAAGCCATACAGGTATTATCCATACTCTAATGTCAATCCAGCCTCATGTTATTATATATAATAACTGTATGAAAGCTTAATAAAAGTGAAATCATGAAAACTGCTTGAAATTATCCCTCACATAACTGGTTTCCCTAGTAATGAAAAAGCTAAGTAGGAGAAGATAAACATATCTTAATTAATTACCTTATATTTCATCTAAGCAGTCTATATTTTATTTTATTAAAAATATTATAATAGATATAAAATCTAAACTGTGCAGACAAGACATACAAAATTTGATATACTCAACTCTTCCTACTTATTTGTTTCATTACTCACATGCTCATATTCTGAAGACAGCTTCTCACTGTTTTCAAGATATGTGCATGTAAATTTATCTAGGAAACATAACCTTTTATGTACCGTTTGTTTTACACGTGGCAGGGAGTGGGAGGCATTGTAGAATTGGCGCCAGGTTATTTACCAGCAGTATATGAAAGTATCAGAAAAGCTGGAGGACTTTGTATTGCTGATGAAGTTCAAGCTGGATTTGCTCGCACTGGAAGCCATTTCTGGGGATTCGAGGCCCATGGTGTGGTTCCTGATATTGTAACAATGGCAAAGGTAAATCTTTTATATTTGTGTTTGATGAAGGTGTTTTTATTAAGAGTATGATGTCTATGGAAAGGGCTACACACCGGAGATTCTGATCATTGACAGATTAAGTAAAATGCCATTGGGGCTAGTTGATTGTAATGAGTCCCACGTCATAAGTAATGTGGTTTATAAGTTTAAAGTGTTCTCATTCCAAATATATTGGTCCTCCTTTTGAACTTATATTCATAACAATTATTTGTACAAACTTGGGATTTTTATTGATTAGGAATGGATAACTTAACTGATGCTAAAGCTAGATACTCTCTCAATTCCAAAATATAAGACATATTTAACTAACCTGATTAGATTTATAAAGTTAGTTAAAATCACGCAATATCATCAAAAACACCCCAACTACATCCTTTATTCTCACCCTGTGTCTCTTGTTTATTTATTATTAAGAAGAATTAATAAGGATAATTTAAGAAAATTGTGAAAAAATAGAAAAAGTTTTTATATTAAGGAATAAATTCACCTCCACAATTAAGTCCTATATTTAGGAACTCGAGGGAGTATCACAGTTGTACCAAACAAAGAAGGATGGTCTCAGTTGGCAAATCAAACTACATGAACCAGAAGAGCATCAATTCTGTTCTTTGTTACCTATTTTACTCTAGTATATTTTGCTAAAATAAAAACAGGTTTAGCAAAGGAGTTCTTGCCTGTATATATGTTATTGTCTTATGATTTTGTTTTTGTTAATAGGGCATTGGAAATGGGATTCCCTTAGGTGCAGTGGTAACTACTCCAGAGATTGCAGAGGTCATGGTTCGTAGGAATTACTTCAACACTTTTGGAGGGAATCCTGTTTGCACTGCTGCAGGATTGGCTGTTTTAAGAGTGATAGAGAAAGAGAAGCTTCAACAAAATGCACTTATTGTGGGATCCTACTTGAAAGATAGGCTATCATCCCTCAAGGACAAATATGAATGTAAAGGCTTCTATTCCTTTTTGTTTCTTTCCCTTGGATTATATCTAACCTTTTAAAAGTATAAAGTTTGTTAGAAACCACTCAACTCACTCTGGTATTTAACATAAGGCTTCAATCCTATGTAATAGATTTACTATGGCATACATTTTTAACAATCAACTAATTTGACTAATTTTGTTGGTGAAATTCCTAGCATGAGCAGCACCAAATTAGTTAAGTAAATCTTAAGGATTAAGAGGTAATATAGTATTTATTTTCTTGCTGATTGAAGTAGTTTGTTTCTTGTATAGTAATTGGGGATGTAAGAGGTAGAGGGATGATCCTTGGAGTGGAACTTGTCACTGATAGTGAACTGAAAACACCAGCAAAAGCTGAAACACTTCAAGTTTTAGATCATATGAAAGGTAGGTTGTCTCATTGGCCTCTTTTATTTTTGCTCTACCTATTTTGTATGTCATGTTTCCTCTTAATTGGTGACTGATCATTTATACCACATTGAGTACAGATTTAGGAGTCCTTGTTGGAAAAGGTGGATATTATGGGAATGTGTTCAGAATTACACCTCCTCTGTGTTTCACCAGAGAAGATGCAGGTTAGCATTAGCGTAAATAATTTTAACTTCTTTTTTTTTATCAGAGTAAATAATTTTAACTTCAAAGAAATAACATTCTATAACTTTTTTAATTAAAAGTGGTGGATACCAATATATGTTACGAATAGTTAATTTCTAATGGAAAAATTACAAATAAATCTCAAATAAGGAAGTTAATTACTAATTGGTCTTTCCTCTAATTAACAAAATGTATCAGATGGTAACATGTAATTACTAGAGGTTCACTTACTAGCAGTTAAATATCTAATTTATGACCTCGTTGCTTTTTCTCCTGTTTTTAATTTGATAATTTTAGGGGGGTGTGTAGATTGAAAAAACCAAAGGATTAATATTAAGGGATGGCATTTATAAAGGTTTAGTTTATCTGATCAAAGACACATATTCAACACATTAATTTATAGGATGATAAGTGTGCGTGTGTGCGTGTGTGTGTTGGACTGATATGAGTATCATATATAACTATTTAAGACATTAAGAAAGATATCACATGATATTGAATTTTCTTAAAATATCAACACTCATGTTTGTGAATATTTTGGATGCAGACTTTCTGGTGGACGCGATGGACTTAGCATTATCTAGAATTTAATTATAGAAGCTAATGTGGAATAATTGTATATAAAGGGATATTCATGTATGTGTTCGATCTTATGATGTGATTGTAAGAGCCATAGTCTGTTAATATCCATTATTAGATCTACAGAACCATGCAATCTTAAGTATTCACCATTAGTGAAGTCCCCCTCAAGTTTGGTGGTCCATATTTAGGTAAAGTATTTTTATGCATTTATTTAAAAACCATACTAAACGTTGAAGAAAT
Source organism: Mimosa pudica (assembly GCA_029929735.1). Taxonomy (NCBI): domain Eukaryota; kingdom Viridiplantae; phylum Streptophyta; class Magnoliopsida; order Fabales; family Fabaceae; genus Mimosa; species Mimosa pudica. The sequence continues at coordinate 2,988,738 of JAKELP010000045.1, forward strand.
TAAAATGAAAGGGAAACAAGTTGGTGAAATCAAATACTCCCGTTTTCATTTATTTTCGTTTGATCATTGATGGATTGTTCAACTTAATTAATTTGCTGTTGACACTTTGTTATTTTCCCCTTTTGGTCAAGATCAGTGATAGAATCACAACACCATCACTTTCCTAAGCTCCCAACACCGTCAAAGTAAATAGACGTCTGAAGGGAAAATGTGCAATGTAAATGGACATAAAACTTTGCATTAAGAAAAATTTGATAGAATCACAAATACTTGATTTCCTGTGCTTCTTTTTATACCATCCATCCAACATTGAGTTATACACTTGACCCTTTTACCCTAAATCCTCAAGAAGTTTCAAATTTAAAGCTCAAGTTTTAAATAACTAATTGGAGTTGCATTTTTTTTTCAAAATGATTTGAACCATTTATTAAGAAACTCTTATAAATCTGTAACAATAACTATAATCAAATACGAAAGCAGAACTATTTACTTTTCTCTTCAAAACTGTGGATAGGTAACATATTCTTGGATCCTTCTATTATGCATATATTAGCAATTTAACACCTTAAAAATAATTTCTCATATTAATGTAAACTTAGAACAACTAAAAATACAACTCTTTCTTCTTCATTTCTCTTAGCGAACAATACAGCCATCTATTTACTTTGACGGTGTTGGGAGCTTGGGAGAGTGATGGTGATGAAGGGCAAGCCATGAGTTTTGATAAATTTGATATATGGGTACTTTAATTTGGGGAAAATATATAAAATTAACTAACTTAACCGTTTTCCTTAGTCTCACCAAATTAGTTAATTAACTACTAAATTTAGTAATGGAGGGAGTAATAAACAGATGACTCACAATTAAAAATTAAAATAATATTAATAATATCATCAGGTCACTTTTAAAACAATGATAGTACCATTTCATTGGCCGCTTAGGTTTGTTTGTGAGGGAATTCGAGAGCTGCTTCAACTTTCAGTGGAGAAGCTTCCCACAAGCTACATTCTCAAAATTACCAAATTTAATTTATGATAGTGGGAGGTTATACTAATCTTCCTGCTTGACCCCATCAACAACTTTTTCCTCATCCATCAACTCCTCCACTTGTTGGGCATGCACCAACTCATCAAAGAAAAGACCTTTCCATTATATGGTCACTCCAATCAAGAACATTCTACTGCTCCTTTCATATCATTTTAAACCTTATAAGTGTAATCCAATAATTAAGAACATTCGAACAATTTCAGAGGCTTAAACTATCGCTTCTTAAGATTTTATCTTATAATTATGAAGTTACAATTTAGGGGAAATTAATCTGAATTAATTACTAGTCTTGTTGAAGAAATTTAAATAAACTGAAATCCTATGAAATCCTCTAATTAAATTGAAGCCCAAATTCTGGCAAAAAAAAGTTATCATATCATCAATTCTTGGTGACTAAACAACTTTTAGTTATATTATAATTGTTTTTAAGGCTTCAATGAAAAAATTATGCGCATCAACCACAACTTTTCAAACTCTTGGTTATTAACAAACTTTAGCAAGATGATGACAATTTTATTGTCCCGTGACTAGGAATCTTAGTTAAATTATGTCATAGGAATACAATTTTATTAGTATATTTATGGATCTCATATTGCTTAAGTTCATCTTATAAGATCTATAATTGATTTTTCCTAAAAATTGTGAACAAATACCACCAAATTTGAAGTATGGAGTAATATTACCTTTCATCCTTAAAATTTATCCAAGTTTCTGTTTTGGTCACTTAAATTTTAAACAAGATATTTTGTCCCTATAATTTCTTTTTTTTCAAATATTTATACCCTATATTAGGGAAAATGGGCCATTTGTACCGTTATAATGATCGATATCCCTAGTTTGAACCTTAAGAGATCAAAACCAAATTGAAGGCAAACTTAAGGCGTGAAGATTATGTTAACCTGAATTTTAATTGAAAAAAGTTATGTTTCATAATTAGATTTATGAAAATGTTTTATGATAATTGGTTCAAAATTAAAGGAGAGTATCTTGTTTGATATATTTGATCTTGAAAGGATACCCTCAATTTTGACCAAAGAATGGATACCCTCTATCAATATTTTGAGGTGGTGGTTTAATTTTATGAGGTGGTGGGTGTTGCAGGGAGGGGGTGACGGCGAAGAAGGGGGTGACGGCGAAGAAGAGTAGGAGAGAGAGGAACAATGGGGTTAGGGATTTTATATTTTTAAATGTGAGACTCACGTTTTTAGAAATTATATTAATTAGATCCTAAAGGATATTTTAGTATTTTCTATTAGTCCATTGGCCAAAATGAGCCATTTTTTTGTCTATTGGCTAAAATGAGACATTTAATTGTTCGTTGGTTAAATTGACTCTTTCAAAATAATTTATTGTACAGAATGATATTTAACCCTTATATCAAATTCCAACTACATATTAAATAATTTTTGGTATAAAAATACATATTAAAATTTTGATTTCTATTCTTTTTTTTTGCCCAAATTTTGATTTTTATTTTCGCACTACCATTATTAGGTAAGAACATTTAATAATGCTTAAACTTATCAAGTATCTCATGTCCTTATAAAATGATAGTACATTCTAACATGAATATCTTTTTTCACTAATCAAAATTTTAAAAATACGTTAAAAAAAGAATCATAAAACATCAAATTCAAAATTGTGCATATTAAAATTAATACACACATACACTTCACAACTCACCAACTACACATAAATCTCAAATCTGTAAATCCATGTATTTGGTTTGGGCTTTTATCTTTTAAAATTACATTAAATTATTAAAATATTAAAATACAATAATATTGGATAGTCCGTGAGTTGATGGGAAAGTTCGTCAAGGTTTGAGTCTTTGAGATTTGCGGGTTTGGACAAAAAAATACATGTGCCGACTAAATGAGTTCATTTTTTCTCAACACAACTTGCCAACTATACATGTTCTTCTGCGTGGAAGAAGCTACCCTGTCCAAACTCATGGAAAAAAAAAACAGATATAAATTGTCACTTTCGAAGACCGAAGGAGACTTTTGCTCGTCTTTGTTTTTTTTTTTCTGGAGTTGGATCTATATCCTCTCTTCAACCAATCTTGTTCCGTCCTCTACACTAAAATTATACATTTCTGGGGTAAACTTTTTTGTATTTGATTTCATCATTAAATTCAATATAAAATAAGTGATATTTTGATATCTTATGCATGGAAAGGATTTTATTTTCAATTTTATATAATTTATCAAAGATTCAATACTTTAACTTGAAAAGAAATATAAAGGTAAAAAAAAGCTTGAAAAAATATACAAGATTTTAAACAGTAATTATTTTTTGGGTTAAAAGTTAAAAATACACGTGTTCTTCATAAAATATCACTAAGCGACAAATAATTTGTTTAAATAAAAAATACACATAAATGTTCATATTGGGTCAAAAAATATTTGGTATTGGGTGATTGTTGTAAAAACTCATGTGTATTTTTAACCCACAACCTTTAAATTTTCTGTACAGCTGCAAAATCCACATGCTATTGCATAGATATTTTGGGAGGAAGGAAAACAAAGCAATAGACACCACTCAACTACATTTGACCAATTCCACCTTCAAGCAGCCTTGCTAGTTGCAGAAACAAACAACTTATGAATTTATTCGCAGTGGAATTTAAAACATTTATTATTTCAAGTTAGTTGATTTCATTATTTTACTCTACTTGTGAGTTAGACTTGTAGTTCTTTTATATAGAATCATCAATTTTATATATTATTATTTAAAATATTTCATATGTTCTTATAATATATTTTACTATAATCACTGCAATCTGAATACAACTAATCCCCTAGTCTAAGTACTACTACTACTAAATAATGAGTAAGTACAGCACCTCATAATACTTTGCTCTTAACCCCAAATGCTGAACAATAGAGAGTTAGAGACAACCAACAGTTTATTTTAGTTTGTTATTAAAACAGCCTAACTAGTTGTAGTGGAACAATCAATTCATACATTGGCATACATGCATTTTTCCTTTGAGTGATTGACGGGTAGTAATAAGAGTCTTCGCTATTAAATGAAGTGGTACCTACCAAACTCTTTGCTATATAAATGCAGGTTCTAGTAAGGATTGGAGTGCACAAAATATTTTCCTGTCTACCATAAATATATTTCTTAAGAACACCAAAGTCTAGCTACGTCATGTCTTCTATATGGATTCTTCTTCTAATAATATCGTCCATTACACAATTTACAGGTCTTCCACCCTGTCCCTTATTTTTTTTTCTATTCACCCTCTATTACTCTATCTCTTGTGCAATCCATTATATTGATGCATAGACTTTGATAACAACCTCTATTCAAGTATTTACAAAATATATCTTTTGGACCTTTATTATCATTCTAGTGCACTGAAAAAATTACTCAAGTCACTGTACCATAATTGTTACATTGAGAGCCAATTTCACACACACACACACTCTTTGTTATATGATGTCATGAGTTTGAGTCAAAGTTATCTTGAAATAAGGCTTATATCGTCTCAAGTTCTTTAACTTCAAGTGTTATTAGCAGCTTTCATGGGTTCTCTTGAAAGCCGTTTGACTGAAGAAGTCTCTGAAGGTTCGGTCTGATAAGAGGCTGAGTAAAATGTCATGACAAATCTGTAGATCTTTATTTTAGCCTAAAACATTTGTTTTTATTCTCATACATACTCTTGGAGAACCAATTTCATTTAGTATGACAATTTGAAAATAATTGAACATCTACATCCATAAAATGTTTTTTGCTCTTATATATGATGCTATATTATTTGAAAATTTCCAACTTAATTTGTTCTATCTCATGCAGCTGTGAATTCCATAGGAGTGTGCTATGGTGTGATCGGAGATCCTCTTAAGCTCCCAAGCAGTCAAGAAGTGATAAATTTATACAAGTCAAATGGCATTAGAATGATGCGCATATACTTTCCTGATGAGAAAGCCCTTCAAGCCCTAAGAGGTTCAAACATTGAAGTGTTGCTTGATGTGGCTAAGGAAACCCTTGAATCCCTTACTATTCTTGCAAATGCCAATGGTTGGGTCACAAAATTTGTAGCATCATATTCAAATGTAAAAATAAAGTACATTTCCGTAGGAAATGAAATTGGTCCAAGTGACAACGAAGCAAAATATATTCTACCAGCAATGCAAAATACATATAATTCACCATCTTCTTTATTAGAGTATTTCTTGAGGATTGCTGATTAATCGGTCTTTACTGTAAGTGAATGAGTCATAAAAGTATTATAGAAAAGGTTGTTGTTCCTACAAAAGCTGAATTAATTACCGCAATTATGCTATCAAATAGGTTGAGTGAAAAAATTTGTATTTTAAAATTCTAAAACACCTAAAGTAAAAGTAATTTGACAAAGATTAAATTAAAAATTGCAATTATGACAAGAGAATACTAGAATTATTCATCACCATTTCATTTCATGAAACTTAATAAAAATTCACTCAATTTGCGTCATAATGCAAATATGTATTTATCCAAGATTCATAGAAATTTGAAAAAGTTTTCTCAAGTTAAATTCAAATTTGTACTTATATTGATTACACAATCTCTTCTTATCACGATTAATATAAACTTTAATTGAAAACCAATCTTCCAGTGACAATATTAGGTTAGTAACTATATCTATGTTACCAACTAACAATCCATTTAAAATTATAAACTTTAAGGCTAACATGATTTTATCTAAGTTTAAAAACAAAATACATTTTCTCAAAACATATTTCATTTAACAAATCAAATGGTAATCAAGTACTTGGAAAGGAAAAGGCAAGATAAAATCCACAATTAAATTAAGCCACTAAAGTTTAAATCTTTCCTAAGAGTGACAAATCATTTAACAAATCTAACTAATTTACATATATATAAGTAAAATAATACAAAAATATTTAATACATAATATATTTTTTTAAGTTATTTTTAAAATTACCTTGTCAGTTATATCAAATTCCAACTACATATTAAATTTTTTTGGTAAAAACAAGTACATACATGTTATAATTTTGATTTTTATTCTCGCAATACCATTATTAGATGCTAAGAACATTTTTTTTTGTTACAACAGCTGCTAAGAACATTTAATAATGCTTAAACTTATCAATTATCTCATGTCTTTATAAAAGGATAGCACATTTTAACATTAATTAACTAATGTCTTTTTTCACTAATCTAAATTTTAAAAACACATTTAAAAAAGAATCACAAAACATCAAATTCAAAATTTCAAATATTGAAATAAATACACTCACATCACAACTCACCAACTAAACATAAATTTTAAATCTGTAAATCCATGTATTTGGTTTGAGCTTTTATCTTTTAAAATTACATAAAATTAAAAAAATATTAAAATATAATATCTATTGGATAGTTCGTGAATTGATAAGAAAATTCGTCAAGGTTTGAGATTTACGGGTTTAAACAAAAATATAAATACATGTGCCGATGAAATGAGCTCATTTTGTTCTCAACAAAACTTGCCAACTATATTTACGGATAAACCTGCAGCCGGCAGGCACAAATGGCAAATCCTTATTTCTGGGTTTAAGAGTATATGACCCGACTAGATTAATTGTTCTACCCCGTGAAAGAAGCTACCCTGTCAAACTCATGGAAAAAAACAGGTATATAAAAATTGTTACTTTCAAAGACCGAAGGAAACTTCTGCTCGTCTTTTTTGTTTTAGATGAACAATCAATTCATATATTGGCATACATGCATTTTTCCTTTGAGTGATTGACGGGTAATTAGAGTCTTCGCTATTAAAAGAAGTGGTACCTACCAAACTCTTCGCTATATAAATGCTAGGTTCAAGTAAGGATTGGAGCGTACAAAATATTTTGCTGTCTAAAATAAATATATTTCTAAAGAACATCAAAGTTTAGCTATATATGTCTATTCGGATTGTTCTTCTTCTAATTCTATCGTGCATTACACAACAATTTACAGGTCTTCTACCCTATCTCTTATTTTTTTCTCTTCACCCTCTATTGCTCTATCTTTCGTTCAATCCATTATATTGATGCATATAAACTCTGATAACAACATCTATTCAAGTATTTACGAAGTATAACTTTTGAACCTTTATTATTCTAGTGCAATAAAAAAAATTACTTAAGTCACCGCACAATAATCGTTATTATTGTGTTCTTACCCATTGAGAGCCAATTTAATGTCATCGAGAGCCAATTTATAGATCTTTAAATTGGCTCTCGATGACATTAAATTACTTAAGTCACCGCACAACAATCGTTATTATTGTGTTCTTACACACACACACACTTTAATGTCATCGAGAGCCAATTTATTACATAATGTCATGAATCTTGAGTCAAAGTTATCTTGAAGTAAGACTCATAACGTCTTAAGTTTCTTTAACTTCAAGTGTTAGCTTTCATGATTCTTTTGAAAGTCGTTCAATTGAAGTCTTTAAAGGTTCGGTTTGATAGGAGACTAAATGAAATGTCACGATAAATCTATAGATCTTTATTTTAGCCTTAAATAATTGCTTGTATTGTTTTACTCGTACAGAGTCAATTTCATTTATTTACTTTATTATATATATTCCGAAAGTTTTTTTGTTTAATAATTTTAGCTAAAATTAAAGCCGTTAAGCAAGGTTTTGACCAAAAGACCAACAGAAGAGATATTGAGTGACTATTTTTATTATTATTTTCATTTATGAACTCCTTATTAATAAGGATATTCAATCTATAAATATTGGCAGTATGACAACTTTAAAAATAATTGAACATCTACATTCATAAAATGTTTTTTTCTCCTATGATGACACTATATTTTTTGAGAATTTTCAACTTGATTTGTTCTATAATATGCAGATGTGAATTCCATAGGAGTGTGCTATGGTGTGATCGGAGATAACCTCCCAAGCATTCTAGAAGTGGTAGATTTATACAAGTGTGTGATCGGAGGTAACCTCCCAAGCAGTCAAGAAGTGATAGATTTATACAAGTCAAATGGCATTAGAATGATGCGCATATACTTTCCTGATGAGAAAGCCCTTCAAGCCCTAAGAGGTTCAAACATTGAAGTGTTGCTTGATGTGGCTAAGGAAACCCTTGAATCCCTTACTAATCCTACAAACGCCAATGGTTGGGTTACAAAATTTGTAGCATCATATTCAAATGTAAACATAAAGTACATTTCCGTCGGAAATGAAATTAGTCCAAGTGACAAAGAAGCAAAATATATCCTACCAGCAATGCAAAACATTCAGGACGCACTTTCTGCTGCAAATTTACAAGGAAAAGTTAAGGTCTCTACAGCAATAAAAATGGATCTACTTGAAAACACGTTCCCTCCACGGAATGCAAGGTTTAGTGGCATAGCCACTCCTTACATAAAGCCCATTATTAACTTCCTGGCCCAAAATGGAGCACCACTTCTTGCCAATGTGTATCCCTATTTTGCCTACAGTGACCCAAATAGCCAAATTCCTCTTGATTATGCTTTGTTCAAACAACAAGGAACAAATGCCCAAGGCTATCAAAACTTGTTTGATGCAATGTTGGACTCTATATATTATGCTCTTGAGAAGATAGGTGCACCGAATTTGCAAGTCGTTGTGTCTGAAAGTGGTTGGCCTTCAGCTGGAGGAAATAAAGGGCCTAGTGTTGATAATGCACGTACTTACTACCAGAATTTAATTAATCACGTCAAGGGTGGGACTCCAAAGCATAAAGGGCCTATTGAGACTTATTTGTTTGCCATGTTTGATGAAGACAAGAAGGACGGTCTAGAAACAGAGAGAAACTTTGGTTTGTTTAGGCCTGATAAGTCTCCCAAATATCAAATCAGTTTTAATTAATACTAAATACAACAAAATAAGAATAATGATATGTACTTTTTGTTTCATAATTAGAATAAGTGCACCAAGGGTTTTGTAGTCCATTGATATGACATCTCCCCTTTACGTGGAAGGTTGTAAGTTTGAGTCCCTTGTAGCCGTTAGTGTTTGACCTTTAATTTAAAAAAAATGTGTGCAACAAGCATACTCGTGTTTCTTGTTGAGTAATTAAGGTTTGAAGTCAAATTTTACCAATGGACTATTGCTCAAGTTACAGCTAATACAATTGACAAAAAAGGTCAAGAATTACTAATCGAACTTTTAACCAAGACATTTACTAAAGCATTTTGTTTTGGATAAACAGGTTTGCAATTGAAACCCAAAATGCTCTTATCTAAAATAGAAGCTTTTGATAAATATGTCCCTAGATGAAATGTTGGTATGTAATTTTAGACATTTTTATTGTAAATTGCGTTAGCTGCAACTATAGTAACAACCTATTAGTAGCATTGCACTTAAAACCAATAATTAATGTAACCAAAAGTACATGTTAACAACTTTGCTCTCTGTGTTTCTTTCTTCTTTACATTGATACATAGAATTCACCATCATGTTTATTAGAGTATTTCTTGAGGATTACGACTTATCGGTCTTTACTGTGATCGAACGGGTCATAAAAGTTATATAGAAAAGGTTGTTGTTCTCACAAAGACTAAGACAAAGTAAATTAATTATCAAAATTATACTAACAAATAAGTGGAGTGCAAAAATTTAATTTGTATTTTAAAATTCTAAAGCATTTAAAGTGAAAATAATTTGACAAAGATTAAATTAAAAATTGAAATTAAGACAAAAGAAGACTAGGATTATTTATCACCATTTTATCTCATGAAATATAATTAAAATTCTCTCAATTAGAGTCATAATGAAAACATGTATTTGTTCAAAATTCATAGGCATTTGAAAAAAAAAAATCTCAAGTTAAGTTCAAATTTCTACTTGTACTAAAATTGCACAATCTCTTGTCATGATTAATATAAGCTCTAATTGAAAACCAAACTTCCAATGACAATGTTAGGTTTGTCAATGACAATGTTAGGTTTGTAACTATATCTCTATGTTACCAATATACCAACTCATCATCCATTTAAAATTATTATAAACTTTAACTTATAAAAAAATTATAAACTTTAAATCTAATAACATGATTTTATCCAACATTCTAAACAAAATACACTTTCTCAAGTCATAAACCATTTAACAAATCAAATGGTGATCAAATACTTGGAAAAGAAAAGGCAAGATAAAATCCACAATTAAATTTATTATTAACAACTAAAAGAGGGTCTTAATTAAGTCTCAATCAATACAATAGTTCAAAATAATCATAGTACAAAAATCTAGCTCTCATTACTAACACTACAATCACCAAAATCATCCATCAACAGCCAATTGTTTACAGCAAATGGAATGGAAGAGAAATAAAGAAAAAGGAAAGGAGAAAAAAGAAAACACCACCTGAAAATTTTGAAAGCTCCAAAAACCTCTATTTCCGAAGCCCCCAATTTACCGTTGTTCATTTGTTTGTTTTGCCAACCTCAATCATATTTGAGTTTGTACTTTCTTTTTACTAGACTCAGTATAATATCAACCCTCTTATTTTATTAAGTGAGTGAGTCTTACTTTATAAGAAAAATACAAATAAATAAAAGGACAATCAAGGTGCCTAAATTTCAAAAGAATAACAATCAATGTCACAAACACTAAATTAAGGTCATTAACACTAAATTAATCACTGCAGCATTCCCAAAAGTGCACTTGTATGTTGTTATGAATAATGAGAATGCTACTATAATTAATTGCTACGTTCTATAATTGTTAATGTGGATGATGTAATGATCAATATACCTCTGTCTATGAAAATGCCGCAGTGGTTAATTTAGGATCAGTGACCTTAGTTTACATATTCATAAGAATTTATTTAATGGCCTCAGCCTAACTTTTAAAGACATTAGTTTAGTAATGGGACCCACACTTTCTTTTAAAAAAAAATTAAAATTACCCACATTTTGTTATTTACCCAATATGACCTCATCCTAACTATATCATCATCTCTTCATTCCTCAACCCAGGGCGGCGCCCACGGCATCCTGGGCCCACGGCAGCGATTTCAGCAACTTGAACGCACTAATGCAATTTGTAAGCATTCTAATTCCTCAAGTGTTAGCATTCTCAAATAACTTCAATCCCTTTAGGACCGTATAGTACAGTAGCTTTAAACTATATTACTTGAGATTATGTGTAATGCTGAACATTTTTCTTGAAGTATTCATTTTCTATTGTATTTCAATGATTATGCCTAACATGTTGCTGCTTAAATTGACCTTTAGGAACTAAATCGTTGGGGAGAGGTAAATATGAGGTCCTTTTGTATTGTATGTTGATGGAGCCTTTGCTCACAATTCTCATATGTTAGGGTGTGGACCAACCATGTGGAGGGATAATAGAAGCTTTTTATGTACAATAAAAAGTAACCATGGGTGTGTATTTTAGGCCTTTGGCAAGGGCCATTTTTTCTCCAGAAGTAACCATCTAGGAGCACTGTGTGTCCTAAAGCTAACAACTTGTGTGTTTTCACCCTTGAAATATCACATGTGGGCCAATTTGTCCCTGATTAGACATGTGTGACTTCGTGGTTAAATGTGCTTCCCTTGTTAGTTTAGGATACCCAATACTCCTAGGTGGTTACTTCCAGGGCGAAAAATGCACCAGGATTGGTGGTTTGTTCTTCAGCATATTCCTAGAGAGTTTAATGATGACGCGGAATTTATGGTGAAGCCAAGTATGCAGCAAGAGTCGGCTATGGCTCTGTTGGAGCTGAGAGCTCCCGCTTAGTTTTTGTTGTATAGCTATTTTTATTTCTTTGAAAAAAATTGAACTTTAGGAGCTTAGAGGATGTATTGATGATTTGGGAGGGACTGGTGTTTTAGTGTATTTTTTTCCCAAGAGTATCCCCACCCGCTTGTCAAATGAGATTAATCTCTCGCTTTTTTGAAGTCCCATATAGGGGTAGACAGTTGGCATGTTAATTTGCTCAATTCACAAGTGTTGGGATCGAACCCTCAACCACTTAAATAAGGGTCGAGAATACTTATCACTCATGCCAACCCGCCAGGTTGGGAGTATTTTAGTATTTCACAATCTAGATAACGTTTGATAAGTCATTTTAACAGAGATGGTGTTCTTGCTCTAATTTTAGAAGTTTATGGGTACTTCTCCACACAAAAAAAAAAAGCATAGGGTGCTGGATGCAATATAGTTAAAAGCTCCTGAGTATTTTTAACCCTTTTTATTAACCAGTCTTGTTGCCCGAGGAATTCTCTATCAATTCCTGAAACTCTTCTCATTCATCAAAAAGGGAGGGGAACCAGGAAAAGGGATTCCTGGCTCTGGTCCTGGTTTTGGACACCACTATGTAAAGTAATAATATTGTTCAATTGATGGTTCATATTATATTTTAAAGTTACCTTAAAACAATCTTGCACTGTTTTTCCTTGTTTCTTGGATGCTGGCCGTTTTGAGCTCTTAAACATGAATAAAAATTGTTCAATTGATGGTTCATATTATACTTAAAGTTACCAAATGAAAGTTGACTAGTCATGTGCAATAAAAATATTATTCTATTGTTCTAATTGTATAGAATCTTTTTTGTATTCCTACTATAGTTTCATCCTAAATCTGTATATTTGATCACTGTTTTTGAACAATCTGGAGATAACATTTATTAAAAAAAAGGTTGAAACAAATGTGCCCTAATTCTGAAGATGTCATTGTTTATGATTAGGGATGTTTTAGGCCTCATCTCCCTGTCTTTGTAGGTGTTTTATAGAGAGGAGAAATCTGTTCTCTAAGCTGATTAGGTTCAGCAAGCACAACAAAGCTAATTCAGAGGAGCTTCACCTATGGCATTGTTCTCTTTCAAGGCATACGTTCCTTCCCTTATATGCAAGGCATCATTTAAAAACCAGAATAACAGAACCTACACACATGATTCCCCTTACATCCGACGAGCAGCTGAGATAGCTGACAAATCTGCTGGATTCACTTCTCCCCATCCTAACTTTGGCTGTGTATTAGTTAGTTCAACTGGCAATATTGTTGGGGAGGGTTTCCTTTATGCCCAAGGAACTAAGCCAGCTGAGGTCTTGGCTGTTGAGGCCTCAGGTGAACATTGCCATGGCACCACTGCATATCTCAACATGGAACCAGGAGATTGTCATGGTGACCACACTGCCGTATCTTCCCTTGTTCAGGTTTGCCTTCTGTATGCCTTCGTTTCATGCACGCTATTACCCCAAATTTTCATCTTTGGTTATTTTAACTCTAGGTTTCTCTGTCTTTTTAGTTCGTAAATGACACTGTGTGTGAACTAGGGAGGAGTTAGAAGAGTTGTTATTGGAATGAGACATCCCCTACGACATCTGCGGGGCAATGCTGTTTTTGCATTGCAAAGTCAAGGGGTACAAGTTGATGTCCTTGGGGAGGATATCAAAAGTAAACTCACTGAGGTGTGTATCAAACAACTTTTCTGATCTCATGTCTTATTGTTCGTTAACATGATACTTGCTTTTTAGTTTAACTTTGAGATATTGGATGCATGTGTTACAGGAAGATCAGAAAATATGTTCTCTTGTCAATGCGCCTTTGATTTGCAGAGCAGCTTCACGACTTCCTTTCTGTGTTTTCAAGTTTGCCATGACCGTTGATGGTGAGTATCGGCTTTTCCAAGCTTTTCCTCTATCTTTGTTTTCTGTTTGAAAATTTTCCCCTTTTGACCTTTATATGCCAAAACCCTTAAGATTATTTTATTCCCTTGCTACAATCTTTCTACTCTACTAGGAAAAATTGCTACTAGCAGTGGGCATGCAGCATGGATAAGCAGCAAGCAATCTAGAAATCTAGTTTTTGAACTACGAGGTAGAAGTGATGCTATAATTGTTGGAGGGAATACAGTGCGAAGGGACAGTAAGTATCATAATGTTAACTTATGACTTTGATAGCTGTAGAATTCTATTTACCAGAAAAACACTTGAGCTTTTATACCTTTTCATGGTTGAATTAGATCCAAGGTTGACAGCAAGACATGGAGGTGGGCATATGCCAGTTCGCGTTGTTATGTCCCAGACTCTCAATCTTCCTGAGGAAGCAAACCTATGGGACATTTCAGAGGCTTCTACCATAGTTGTAACGCAAAGAGGTGCTAGGAGGAGCTTCCAAAAGCTGCTTGCATCTAAAGGTGTTGAAGTGGTGGAGTTTGACATATTAAATCCCCGAGATGTTATGGAATATTTTCATGATCGGGGGTATTTTTCAATTTTATGGGAGTGCGGAGGAACTTTGGCTGCATCTGCTATGTCATCTAGAGTAATTCACAAGGTTTTATTTATCCCTTATTGGCTGGTTTTCTTATGATGGGAATGGATTCATGATTCATGCGAAACTTTTTTATATTACATGAAGTTTCTCTTTTGTTCGATGTAGGACATAATAATAAGTTATGTTTGTAAACTGTTATAAAGAAAATACTCTCTCACGCTCTGCATATGTGTTTTGTGGAAACAAAAGATTGGGGAAAAGTCTGATGTATATTTCATTGATATGATTACATATTTATATTACAAAAGTTTCCTAAAAGATAGTAAACTTCTCCTACAAGTTTACCTAACATGATTACCTAATTATAACAAAATATTCTTCTACTCTAATTATTTCCTAATAATATAATTCACAATTAACTAAGATATACAAATATTCTACAAATATAGAATAGGAAATATTAACATAATTTTCATTATTTCTAACATGTTTTTGTACCAATGCTTGTGTGCTATGGTGATGTTTTTGCATAAATCCTTTAGATAGCCTAACCATAGCTACCAGATGCTGTTTTTTCAAGCCACAATGTTGTATGCATATGTTTCAGTGATGCAAACAATTGGCTTTTTCAGGCTGCTGTGTAAAAATCCACTGCGTTGGGTTACTAGTGGAGGTTGAATATATTCTTGAAAGTACTATTTTTTTTGTTGTGGTCACTATGATGATTGGCAGAATATGATTAGATCTTGCCAAACGGCTGGCAAGGCATCTTTTAGAAATGAGTCTTTATGTTTGAATTCTCTGAGATAGGTTATCTGTTTTTGGCAAAAATTAGAAGAAATAGGCAATCTTGTGGACCTTCTGATTTTTGGTGCTTAGCTTGTGAATATATGCCTTTAATACTTTATCTAGGGGGCCAATCTTGGTGACAAATAACCAAACACATTGCTGTCTGCATTTAAATAAGTGTGTTTTAATAGGAATATTATTGTTTGGGTTTTAATAGCTTTTTGGCGGCTGTCTTGTTTCAATTGATTGACACTAGGTATGATAAACTTTTTTGGATCTTCAGGTTTATGCATTTGTTGCTCCTAAAATTATTGGGGGGAAAAGTGCACCATCTCCTGTTGGTGAGCTTGGGATGGTTGAGATGACACAGGCCTTAGATCTGATTGATGTTCACTATGAACAGGTCGGTGATAACTTTATCAAAATATTGAGTATATCTTTATCTGATTTATGCATGTCAGGATTAATTAACATATCCTTACATATCTCAGAAAATAGGAATTTGATTTGCTTCTGATATCATCTGTTTAATTAGACATAGTTACCAGATATGTCTTGTATTGGATATTTAATTTGGACATGATTCATCAGATCTTACCATGTTCTTGATATTTTTTACTGGCAAGTGTAATGCAGATTGGGCCTGACATGCTGATAAGTGGGCTTCTTCAGCATTTACCAGATGTAACTCCTGTTATTCCATCAGTGGATGAGACTTTTGCTGTTGATCCCACCATTTCGCCTTATGAATCTAGTATCATATTTTTCTACAAAGCATGGGATCCTTATGGTGCATTTTCAAATTTTTCACCTCATCCCATTCAAATGCCCGATGAAAATGGTGATTATTTAACTTGGCTCAGTGTGGAGCACTACTACCAGGTATCTTTGCTTTTTCTCCAAAAATTATAATAGTTGCAGTGATGTTTCACATGCTAATGAAACAAAACTCGCTGTGTAGGCACACAAATTTGTTGGAGTTGATGATCCTTTTGCTTGTAACTGTGTTGAAATGATTAAATCTGCGAAAAGTCCAGAAGAAGCTGCAAGAACAGGAAGGTCAATGCAGAGACAGCGACCTGATCTGGTATAACTTTTTTGTACAGAGGCAGGACTGTAATAAAAATATTGAGAAACTAGAATATAGATACACGGGTCAATTGTTTTTTGGGGTCCAAAACACTGATTATGAAAATTTAGGCCAAGAAGTGAAGAAAATTTTACGATTTCTACAAATAATAAATTTGGACCTACCCCTTTTGCACATAATTTTCTTCTGAAAGCATGCATTTTTTAAATTCTCATTGCATATGCCAATGTCAGATGTCTTGAAACATACTCTCTCTGGTTCTAATTATAACATTAAGTTGACTTTTTTGTGGAGATCATAGAAGCAAAATAGTATGTATCTAAAATATATATGGTAGGTGTAATTAAATTATACGTTAGTTTATAAGTAAAACAAAATAGTTTTTGAGCAACAAAAAGTAATATAAGTAATCTAAAATGATTGATTTTGTTACCAAGTTTTTTTTGAAGGAAGTTTCCAACTGATATTTTGGTTGGTACACAGGTAAGACCAGACTGGGATGACATAAAGATAGAAGTAATGTACAGAGCTCTGAAATGCAAGTTCTCAATATACCCACATTTGAATAACATGCTGATCTCAACTGCTGGTTCAGTGCTTGTTGAGGCATCACCTCATGATCTGTTTTGGGGGGGAGGTAGGGACGGAGAAGGCTTAAATTATCTTGGCAGACTATTGATGCAGTTGAGATCAGAGTTCCTTGGAGAAACTTCATCCAGTGATACCAACAAAACTTCATGACTAATATGCTTGAACACATGGTTTATCCAAATATCGACTTGACTATTTTTTTGTTCATTGTTCGCTCTCTGCTAAATTGCGGAGCTGATCATCATTTTACCTTGTAAGAATTAGTATTTCCTTTTTATCGATTATCACTAGCAAGAGAATAAATACTTGTGACTTAAGAACTTGTGTTGTGGCGTTTTATTTTTGTTATGGGCAGCCTCAAAAGGACCCTTTCTACAGTACTAGACTTATAGTGGTTAAGCAGCGGACTTTGGCAATTATGGCCTTTTCTACCAGCGATTTCATGGGGTTATATTAGAACGTCAAGGTCAATAATATGATTTAATCTAATGGGTTGATAATTTGTAGTAGTCATGTTTAAGTAAGAGTAAGACAGTATGCATTGCAATTTTATGAACAATTAACTTAAAGACAATTTGGATGTTAAACTGGGAGATCAAGTAATCCCTCAAGTAATGAAGTTTAAATACTTGAGATCAATTATATAACAAGATGTTGAAATTGATAATGATGTCAATCATAGAATCCAAGTTAGGCGATGTAAGTGGAGAAAAGTTGTGGGGTTCTTTGTGATGGGAAAGTACCCTATAAGGTAAAAGGAAAGTTTATTGTACTGCTATAAGATTAGTTGTATTATATCGTAGAGAATGTTGAGCTATGAAGGGTAACTAAACATAAAATGAGGGGTAGCTGAAACGGGGATGTTGAAATGGATGTGCAGTTATACAAGAAAGGATTAGATACGGAACCACCACAATTTGAAGTCCAATTAAAAGAGGAAGAGGAAAACTAAGACAAATACTTGGGGAACTTATAGAATGAGTTCTATCGGTGAATAATATATTCAAAGAGTTAGTTACTGTAACTGACTCCTTATAGTGGGACTTCTAGTTCTAGACTTGCTACTTGATTAGTTTATGAGTTGTTGATTTGGTCCTTATTAATGCACTAATGCCTCCTAAGTTGCTATTTATTGAGTGATGCCGACTCAAACACGTGACCTCTTTATAAAGTCAATATGCTCCAACAATTAAGTTATGTGTTCGATTGGCTCCTAAGTTGCTATTTAAACATAACTTATTACAATAATTATTTTTCATCATACGTAAATTTATTTATTAGTTGGCAAAACAAGCTCAAAAGCAGGGTAAAATATACTACCTCCGGTCCTAAATATAGAATCAAATTGGCTTTTTTTTTTAGAGATTAAGGTTGCGAAATAGGTTATTAAATGATGACATATTTGATATATTTTTAGATTATCAATTAGTTTATGGGTAAAATAAACTAGTTTAAGGAAAAAAATTAGGTAAATCAATTTATAATTAACTTATTTTTCTTTTTTAAGGATTTTCTAGAAAAAGTCAATTGACTGGAGGGAGTATAAATTAAGCTGAGGCCTGCGGGCTGGCCAGATGTGCATCACCTCTCAAGAAATATGGGCTGTGTGCTAAGTCGTGGGCCCAAATGGGTTGGGCCTTAGTCGGCCCGGCCCGATCCAAATTCACGCCTCTTCACCTAAACATCACTGTTTAAAGTTTTCTTCTCCAGCACTTCACTTCGCGACTTTGCCTTATAAAAACACAAAATTTTCCCATTCTTTTATTTTATAATTTCTCAGGTTCGTTCTTTTATTTTCTCTATGTATATTTTCATATATGATTGGATTTTAGTCTGCAATGCTTGCTTGTTTGATAGAATAATTAATAATTAATAGGGTTTGTTTTTCTAAAACCCTTATTAGCTCGTTGATTTCTTCGATTTGAATCACTACGATTAATTTTCCTTTCTTTAATTTGCTTAATCTGTGTTATAATCTCATGCTTTTCTCTGTCAGTTAGAGATATCAGTAAATCAGAACAAAGATGTTTCTAACAAGGTGAGCTCTTTTTTTTTGTGCAAGATTGTCTCTGTAATATATACACTCTGTTTGATTCTAAATGTGTAAGACCTAGTTGAATTGTTTTGTTTTGAGTTAAGTAAGTTGAATGTACTGTTTGATCTAGATGTGTTTTGTGCATTGTTAGGATTATATGTTATGTTATAAGTTGAATAGATTATTTAGAGAAAGAGATTAGGGTAGATTAGTAATATCATGTGCTAATAACCAACTTAACTAGCATCCTTAAAAAGGGCCAACCCAATTCTAGCCCCCACTTGGTGAGGGTATTGGGGAAGGGAATATATTAGACAGCTTAACCCTAACATTTTGCAAAGTGGCTAATTCGAACACACGACCTAAGACCCCACAGCAAACAAGCTTACCGTTGAGCCAAGCTGACCCTTCAACTTAACTAGCATCCTTAATCTAATCAAATTAGTGAAAATGATCTTATATTTAAGAATGAGGGAGTATTTAACTTTCTTAGGTTTATCCAAAAAATGTTAACTAGGTTCTATTCCTATATTTTGAAATGGAGGGATTGTGTGTGTGTGTCTTTTTCTCCAGCCCTGTATTTACCAGTTGAAATGAAGGTTTTTGTGTAACCAGCTGAGATTTTTGTTTATTGTGTTTGGATGTGAGGCAGGACTGAGTATGACCGAGGAGTTAATACATTTTCTCCTGAAGGTCGGCTATTTCAGGTTGAATATGCTATTGAGGCCATCAAGGTATGGTGATTTTCACAGTGATATGTCATTTCCTTTTTGTTGTTTATTTCCATTGTTAGGGAATGTTATTTTTATGTATTCAATTCCTCTTGGTTTTTATGTCTAGCATTATCATATTTTGAAACTTTTTCTTCAAAAATGGGGCCAGGGGAAGCTAAACTTATTACATGCTTGCCATATCTGTTCTTTTTTTAGCTGTTGTAGGTATTTGGGAATGAGCGATTTGTTACTTCTTTCTTCTGTTTCATTTCTTCAGCATTGTGTTGGCACTATAATATTATTTAATTTTAAATTGTAAATTATAATTGGATTTTGTTGGATGCAGCTGGGGTCAACTGCAATTGGGTTGAAGACAAAAGAAGGTGTTGTCCTTGCAGTTGAAAAACGTATCACTTCACCACTGTTGGTGAGTTTATTTACTAAATGTCAGTGATGTGAAGCGCTACTGGCTAAAACATTTTAAGAAATGGGATGCTAGTTCTGTTATTGGAGCAATTGATGAGTGGTATATATATAGAAGAAAATTGTGTGTTGGGAATTGAGGCAGATTTAGTTGATGAAACTTACATGTTGGGAGCTATCCTGTTGGTATTTGGTTTCTATCGTAAATATATTCTTTTGAAGATTATATTACCTCTGGCTCTGTTGTGATATTATTAAAATGCATTAGCCAAATTTGGTGTTTACCATGACATCGATTACTTCTAACTATGGTTTTTCTTCATCATTTTTTCATTGTAGTAAGGATGTTATTATATTTAGGATTTAGGATTTAGGATGTATTAGATTTGAACATAATCTCTGCTTTATATTTTAGCCTAGCCAGCAGTTATACAGTGTTCTATTTGGGCAAAGAAATATGATTACCTTAAGTTGTTCGGGAAAATCTCAAAATGTCCAAAATGTCATATTTTTAATGATACCCACTCAGTTAAAGAACACTTTCTTTGTGCTGTAATATGTTCTGATTTGTGTGACTTTCTTCTATTTTTTGGTTTGAACTTCTCTCAGGAGCCAAGCAGTGTTGAGAAAATCATGGAAGTTGATCAGCACATAGGTTGTGCAATGAGTGGACTTATTGCTGATGCTCGAACACTTGTTGAGCATGCACGTGTCGAAACTCAGGTTCAGTTCCTATTCCTTTTGTTATTTCAAGTGTTAGTTGATTATATAGTAATTCACACGTATCATGTTATTGTTAACAGAATCATAGGTTCTCCTATGGGGAGCCAATGACTGTAGAGTCAACAACCCAAGCTCTATGTGATCTAGCCTTGCGATTTGGTGAAGGTGATGAAGAATCAATGGTAAAGAACCATTTGTTGTTTTTTTTTTGAATAATCTCTATGTATGTTGTTTGGCATTCGATTTCCATGGTATTATAATATGACTTCAACAATTTATTAACAGTTCTTACTAAGTGGCTTGGCACACGTAATTTTTATATTTTCCACAATAAATTTCTGTTATGCCCATTCTGTGAATATGTTTCAGTGTTTTATTTGTTTCATTTTCTTGGAGAATGTGTCTCCGGCTTGTGTAATTGAAGGAAAACCTTAAAGCTAGGTACACTCGTGCCTTAGATGTATGTAATGTTGTGTCTTTGGAGAGAATGTTACTTAGAGATTTCTTGTGAAGAAAATGACAAATAGTTGATGGTAATTAGGTATGGATTATTTATACTTAACAAATCATGGGATCTGTGACAGAGAACAATATTGACAGAGATAGAAAAGTATGTAGAAGAGTGAATTAGGTTTTCCTATTGTCTTGGATTTTCAAATCTATCCTTTGAGCATTATATAATGCTCGTACTAGCTAGCATTATATCTTGTTAGTATTTTTCTACTATCTTGTATACTAAATTTCTATTTTATTAAAGTTTGTGTGGGTCTTTTATAGTTAGGGTTTTGTAATGGCGATAAAATCATCACTAAAGGTTCTATTAGCTCTCCTTTTGGAATTATTTGAGTTTTAGTAAAATATGTTGAGTGGTTGCTCCAATATATTAATTTCGCTGTTCTTTACAAACCTGTCAAGGATAAATTTTAATGTATGATCTATTTTTTTTTATTTTGACAGTCACGACCCTTTGGAGTGTCTCTCCTTATTGCGGGCCATGATGAGCACGGACCTAGTTTGTGAGTACACATACTTCATATTACCAAAGTATCATATACTTTGGTTGTTACTGATTGTTTCTCATTTTAATGTTGGCAGAATGCATTCTATATATGTCTATGGATATGTGAATAAATGAATAATGCTATTTTTAGGTCACTTTTCAAATTTTATGCCTTTCGTGTCATGCTTTTGTTCTCTTAAACGTTATCTATTGCTTGTTTTTCTTTTCCCCTTGGTTTGTACATATGTCCTCTCAGCAAGCACAATAAGATGTATTCTATCTATTCGTCTGCTGGAGGTTAGAGGAGGATCTCTATTTGAAACCTCATGTCAGCATAATGTGATGTCATAATGATTGAGTGCTGATGTGAATGTAGAAATATGTTATGGAAAAGAGTTTACTATACAACCACTATAAGAGTATCACTTCTTTTGACTCTCACTGCTAAAAGGACGCACACCTTAGTGTACAAATACACACATCAGCGCAATAGACTGGTTTGTTCAATGACAGAACTGGTTTGCCAGCTTTCTTCTGGTTGGCTTCCTACCAAAAACTTCTTGAAGTTCTTCCTCCTCTCTTATTTCTCAGCCTTTCTCTTTACATGCTCTCGTTAACTTATTTTGAAATTGCTTTCTCGGTTTCTTCTACTTACTGTCCCTGTCCTTGTTAATACTTCCAGTTTTTTTCTTTATCTCATTGTAGTGATTGCTTTAGCTTTGCTGATCCTCTATGTAAGCAAAAGTTTTCACAGTCAATGATGAAGTCAGAGTATTGGGAGTGGCAGTTGGTCGATTGTTTATCAGAACGGATGAAGTAATAAAAAGATTAGTGTACCCTGTCCCCAGTTTATACAAGTAATAAAAAAATGAAAACTGTTGAATAACCCTTACAATGGCGTACATGATTAAAATAAATGATGATTAAAATAAATGAATCGTGCTGTTAATGGAGTATTTGGGATGGGCTTTCTGGTATTTAATAGAAAGCTTGGGGTTGTTCTTAGGATCTGATGCGATCTTTTTGCTAGAAAGCTATAGATTAGGAATTGAGAGGAATCAACATACTAATGGATAGTTGTTTTGTAACTAATCGTATTAGCAGTTTCTTGTACAGTTGTTTTCATTCTTCCGTGAGGATAATCTTGGTCTCTATGTAGGATGAATTTATATTATTCTTACACACATGCATATTTCAATGGATTATGCTTGTTAGTTGTTTAATTTTTCTTTTTTCAGGCTCCATTCCTTATTCATTTAAGGAAACTATTTTTGTAGTTGGTGATATTGATACAAATTCCTTTCTGAAGCCTTTCATTGTGAATTTTTAGCTGTCTCAAAGGCTTCTATTATGCAGATATTATACTGATCCCTCAGGAACATTTTGGCAATGCAATGCTAAAGCCATTGGTTCAGGCTCAGAAGGAGCTGACAGTTCTCTGCAAGAACAATTCAACAAGGTATACTTGATGGTTGGGCTGTTTCTACATGTATAATTACTGTCTGTACTCTGTAAAAATAAAATGTGATTGGGAGAGACGATGAAAAGTGTAAAGAGGAGTAGAAATAACAACAACAACAACCATAGTAAAAAAAAATAAATCTGGGGTCTCAATGCTTGTTCTCTCTGTCTGGATTGATCGAACTGGTCTGGTTGACAATATCATTAGCCAAGTTTAGTGGCGATAGAATGTAAAAGTGGATTAAAACAATAAACATTTGCATGTTGAATGGCATTACTGTGATTGAACCTACAGGCAAAATCATATATTTTTGTGCACTATCCCAAAAGATTAAATTCTGACACATCTGTACTGTTATTACATTTCATTATCTAGAAAAAGTATATTATTTTTTAATGTAGAGCAAAAATAATACTCGCTCCGGCCCTAAATATAATATTTATTTACTTAATCAATTAGATTAAAATTGTTAGTTAAGTTAGTTGATGACTTCTTTTGAATATCTTAATGATTTTTCTTAATTTCTTTACCCCCTCTCTCATTTGATTATTGTTATAGAAGCACTAATGGGTCTACTTTTTTATAAAAAAAATTAGATCCTATTTTTAGGACCGAAATCAACTCCCCAAATAGATCATATATTTAAGGACTGGAGGAAACACTAAATTAGCATATTGTTATGCTTCCATTTTATTCCTTACTACCTAGTATATTGCACTATGACTTGTTAATATCTACCAAATTACACGCCTATTGGTTATCCTTGGTTCTAACAACCTACTACCTATTTTGTGTTAGATACAATGTTAAAATCAAATATTTTTTTGTTTGCAGGACCTAACTCTTCAAGAAGCTGAGACCATCGCTCTGTCCATTCTCAAGCAAGTCATGGAAGAGAAGGTATGGGTAACTTGATTATTAAATATTCTATTTATAATGCTGATTGCTTATCCTTCTCTTCCTGTGTCCTGGTACTATGTTTATTATGATATGATTTTGGGCTTCCATCATTTCTTTTAAAGGTGACTTCTAGTAGCCTTATCACTTGAACAAAAGCAGGGGAAAATAACTTTACCTTTTTGAAAGAAAATTAATTTTACCTCTATCATAGTATGGCTCAGTTACAGGCTTACAGCTTTGTTATAGAATCTTAAAAAATGTAACAGAATATTGCACACTGTTTGAAGTTAATTTTAATGTGCTTTCCCTATTGTAACAGTTTTCATGATCCCGTAAAATGCAAGGTTTTTTTTTTTTTTTTGCTTTTGAAATGATTGTGGGTGTTTGCAAGGAGGAAAACTATGGATGAATGTAGTTTCGTTCATAATAACTTTTCCACATACCAAATATTGTATAGAAGTTAACTTATTTCCATTATGTTTCTTATTTTAGGTGACCCCCAATAACGTTGACATTGCCAAGGTGGCTCCAACGTACCATCTTTATTCCCCCGCGGAGGTGGAAGCTGTGATAAGTCGCCTATGATCTCCCTTTGGGGCATAAAACATGGTCTCTTTAAATTTGTTGTTTCTCCTTAATTGTGGCCTTTATCTTCATGGATTGTGCGTTGAAACGGCAATGTGACTTGGAAGAGTTGTAGTCGGCATGGCATTGAAGTTGCATAATTTATTTGATGCTGCCCATGAATTTGTAGAAAATTATCAAGTAACTTTTGTATACTGTAATGTGTGGGAAAAGTTGCAATTCATGAAACCTTTAGAACTACATGCATGGAGTCATTAGCAGTAAGCAGCTAGATTCACCAATTTGAGTGGATTGAAGATTGACCTTTTATGCAAAACAAAAAAATGTTAGGCAAATGCTAAGGTGTTTTATAAAAAAACAAAGTGATTACTAGGGTTATTACAAATTGTCCACCATCAAGATTTCTATTATAAAAAAAAGTGTTAGGCAAATGCTAAGGTGTTTTATGCATGCTAAGTCTTTTTCTTTGTGGTCTCTTAACATGGCTTGAAGGGCCATCCATGATGTGGAAGGACTAAAATTATTATGATTTATTTATGATAAGTGTCTCAAAGGGGAAAATGTGGTGAGAGGAATTTTGATTGTGGTGAGAGGAATTTTGATTTGAGAGTATCTGAAACCACAAACTTAGCAAAATTATATCTAGAATGTCTAGATTGGACATGGGTATTCTAGAGTGGATTATTGCCACCTATTAATCTTTCCCGTTAGTCATAGTGACTCATGCCAGCTTTTACCGAAAAAAGAAAACTCATGCCAGCATTCTGAAGGTGATGATATTATTTCTCATAAGAACTATTTCTTACCAATAACGTACAGGAATCTTTCATTTTCATTTAATTTAAAAAGTTAATTTATGTATAGAAATTACAGTGAAAACGTATCTCTGTCACCGCAAGTACCTAAATGGCTATATGGCTACATTAGCCAGTTGTGACTTTACCAACTCCAACATATTATAGACCTGAAAAAAAAATACTTATTATCAATGAAATCTCAGGTTGATAAGAACCAATTAAAAAAATACAAAAAAAAAAGAGTCTTGTTTTGAGATTGGAACCATTTCATGTTTCAAAAATGTGAGTCCGTAATTTCTCTTTATTTTCCTTCTATCACTTTAAAGGAGAGAAACATACTCACCTCAAAATGTTGCTGCAAAACTGGTGCGTACTGATAAAGAGTAACATATATCTTCTCAAGCAATTTTAGAAGTACTTCCACTTGGTCAGCAAGAAGATCAACCTTAATTTTAACAAACAAACAATTCAGTTTTTAGCATCAATACATATCATAATAAATTATAATTTTGTAGAGTATTGTTAATTTTAACTAGCTTTATTGTTTGTCACTGTTCAAAATTGCAATTTCATATAGATTTGGTGCAATTTTTTAGCTGTAGGATTGAGCATTTATATGTATTAAAAATAGTGAAGAAACCTAGGATTAAATAAAATGGACATTAGATCTGTCAAAGAACACATAAGCTGAAATAGTTTTTACATTTTACTTATATAACAAAATTTACATTAAACTTGATTTAGAAACCATGTGCCAATTTTACCAACCTCAAGTTCAGATTTATGGAGATTCTGGCTTCTGCTAATGAAGGCTTTTTGGTAAGTTGATGCCTTGCTTTTCAAGCAATCAATTAACTTGGTGACTATGTCCAAACTAAAGTTCATGTTTTGTAATCTGTACACAAATTTTGAAGTCAAATGTCAAGAAGATGTATGCGAGCGCACGTGTGAATATATCGGTGAATGAAAGTTTGGCATACCTCAATGTCTCTATCTCTAGCTTTTGGTTTACCATGCCTTCAAATTCTGTAAATGTATGCAAGAAGTTGAATAAAGGGGATAAATCAGTTATTGATTTCTCTTCATGTGTTATTGTTTGTCCAAGACTTTTCTCTGAGTCACAAAATCTAAGGCATAAAGTAGTTCCCAACTCACTTAGAAGTACCTTGCTTATTCTTAATTGTTGCAATGTTATCTCTACCTTGCTAGTCAAGGAATAGAAAGTTTGCTCCTCTCCATTGATCAAATCCTCGAAAATTTCATGATCATGTGACTCGCCATGTTCTGAACCCAAAGGGAAATGCCTACTATGTTCCTTAATCTCTGATTTTACACTCAGCAACAAGTTCTCCTCTACTTCAAAACAATTCAGTAAAGACTCTAATATATTATTCCTCTTCTCTTCACTTTGAACTTGGTGCACATGATCTAACATCATGGTTGAGAGAGCACCTTCTTCAATGGTTTTATCTTGAACATGTTGTGAATTGACTTCCATGGGAAATATGGTGGCCTCTTTCATTATTTCAATCAATGTGAACTGATGGAGTTGTTCATTCATAATGTTCTCTAAGTGGTAATCATCTAAATCTATCTTCCATTCCATGAGCATGCATCTTAATACAACCATACACACATCTTCCCTTAGAAAACTTTCTATCCTCATGAGTTGTAAATGATCAAGAAAATCATCTTGAATCGTACCTACTCTATGTTTTATTAAATAATTATAATCTTCTAATGCTATGTTGTGTTCACCTATCATTTCCTTATATACTAACTTGCCTATATCCTCTCTTATGGTTTTATCTACTTTGCTAGTCTCTAGAGCAGAACACATGACATCCTTAGCTGCCTCTGATAATAGAATAAAATATAAATCCTCTCTGATCTGGCTTTCCATGTGATTTCTTTCGATACGTTCATTCCACTCTTTAAATGTTTCTTCCAAGTAGAATTTAAATATACTCTCCTCTATGTGGTTCTCTATGTCAGAGTTGAAGGATTTTCTATGAAATTCTTCACCCTCAACTTGGCCTATAAACTTTTTTACTGATAGCTTATCTTCATCTTTATTCAACAAACTTTTGTATTCTTGTTCTTCATGTCTTGCATTAGCAATTCTTTTCATATTCTCCCAGGAACTTTCCCAGGTACATTCATTCATTTCTTCATGATCATCAGAAACTTGTTTGTCAAAAATTGATTCACTTACCGTTAAATTCCATGTTATTAAGTTGTCCAACCTTGCAGCAATAATTTGCATTGAATCTTTTATAATCTTTTCTCTCTTTCTTGGTGAAACTCTCTTTTCTTGTGATAAACCATACTTACTCATGTTCACTTCTTCAGTCTTTTGGCAAATAATGGATTGATGCACCTTTACCATTTTGGCAACAAAGTTTTCCTCATCATCAGTACCTTCATCTTCAGATAACTTCACATGATCACTATGTTCTGATGCAGCTGCTCCTTCCTGAGAATCATTTTCTTGGGAGAAAGAGACTAGATTCTTGTAATAATCCTCATTAGGAAACTCATTTTCGTTAAGATAAAGACCAAGTTCATGCCTTAAGCTTGTGACCTCTTTCATCAACTTTGACCAATGTTCCCACCAATTTCTTAAAAATTTCATGCCTTGCATTTTCACTTCTGATTCAACATTCTCTTGAAATTCTCTCATGTAACTTTTCACAAAGATGGACTGTATCTCCTTCTCAGTTGTTAGCTTCCATTGTTTCTCTTTTGGTCCCATTTCACCAACGAATATAACATTGTGAATCTTCTCAAAAGCATCATACAATGTTTGCTTCAGCATCTCTATATCACACCCAAGTTCTTCAACCTGCTTGTTGTCAATGCCACTAGGTAATATCTCACCTACTTGACATAAACAAGAAGATGCAATACACAAAATTATCACCATGTTTTAGATAAATAATTATTACATTGTTACATTTCTAAATAACTTTCAGATCCCATTTGAAGTATTCGTTCCGTTCCTAAATATAAGATCACTTTCATATTTTAACTTGTTCCTAAATATAAGATCACGTTCTAATTTTTCCCAAGTTTTTCCCAAATTGAGCCTAATATGTTTGTTTATAGTAACAAGCAAGAGAGAGAGAGAGTGGGGATAAAGGTTTATGCTTAGGATGAATTTGTAATATCATGTGTTAATAACTAATTTAACTAACATCCTTAATCTGATCAAATTAGGGAAGTGATTTTATATTTAGGAACTGAGGGAGTAGTCTACTATCACACAACCCTCTACTATCCTATAGGCACAAGTTTCACTATTGAAATATTTATTGTGTTAGAAAAGTTGATAGACTGAAATAAAGTTGATAGACTGAAATGAGATTTTAGAAATAATTTGTTATGAAGCCTTACCTGGCACGGTATCATTTGGTTCAGTTGTTTCTTTGATGTTCAACATTCGCTGATTAGCACAAGTTTTCATCTTCTCTGAAAAAGAACCACCATGTTCATTACTATCATGATTCATTGAACTTTTGTTCTCACGATCAATGTTAAGGCCAAAAGAAGCCATTTCTCCTTCTTGTAGTTCCATTAGTGATTGCTCTTGCTTAAAATCATTCTTAATCTCTCTGCCAATTCTCTATCCTTCAAAGATATGGCCATTTCTAATTCCTCTAGCCGTCGTTCGAGGCGGTCTTTGATTTCTCTCAAGTCAAAAAGAACCTCGAACATTAAAACCAATTAGAAACTAGTGAACATTAATCTAAGAAAAAAAAAATTAATAAAAGTATTAGCGAGAAACCACGTTGTTTTTTTTGTCTAAATTACATAAAACTTTCTTAGCCTTAGAACTATGTACAAGTAACATTGATCTTTAAAACTTGACAATGAAACCCCTAAAATTTTTATATTACATGCAAATAGATCTGTTAAATATTTTTTTAGGTGACATAAATCTGTTAAATGTTAGTAAAGTCATTTACATGCATACACACACACACACATACATATATCGAACAGAATTAAAAACAGTAAAATATTCATTATCAATAATATTTAAAAGTTCGAGGAGGTAGATTGTTGTTTCGGCAAAAAAAAAAACGTTGTTTCGGCAAAAAAAAAGTAAAAGAGAAGGTTTTGGTCAAAAAAATAAGTAGTAGTTCCGGAGGTTATTAACATATGATATATTTTAGATATTTTGTAATAATTTTAGCATAATGTATGTGTTTTAAATACTGTACATATAAAAGTAGTAATTCTCGTGTGCCAGTGGACGAACATGATCATTGTAAAGAGTATATGCTCATACTCCATTTATGGTGTTATATAAGGATATCCAACTAGGAGTTTACATGGGAGTTGAAGGTTCAAACTCTTCTAATAAAGAAAAGGAAAAAGAAAGAAAAAAAAGTAAAACAAATGCACAATAATATATTAGAAAAATAATTTGGATTAGACGAGTGCAATATGAAACAAAATGTATGTGTGAAATAATAATGAGAAAGAACCTGTTGTTGATTGGCATCAAGAAAGCTATTTCTTTCAGTTTCAGCTTCCACAAAACTGAGGCAACCTTCAAGTTGCAAAACAGCCAACTCATAGAATTTGGAGATCTCATTCAAACGCTCTATAACACCTTTCTTAGTCTTCATCTTATCTTGAGCTCTGTTCATGGCACAATGCACAATCCACATCATCGTGGAATCTTTTTGAGTTACTCCAAATTTCCCATCCATATGGCTAAAATTCTCTTCCATCATCGTAAAATCAGTCTTTAATTTCAGAGAACAATTATTTGTGACTTTTGAGTTAGTTTATGGAGGTAAAAGTGGATGTAGATTGGATCTAAATGCCAAGTTTGGCACACACGAGGGGGAGGAGAGAGAATGATATAGAACTTGCTATTTTTGTCAAATGATGAAGAAAATAACGGTATTAAAATCCTCTCTCCTCCAGTTTTCCCAGTATATTTCTTCTTCTGAACTATTATTCATGCTAATTTTTGAAAAATTAAATTTATTACTCCTCCAATCTTAAATATAAAATCATTTTGTGATATGAGCTTGATCTCAAATATAAGATTTTGTTTTAATTGTTTCCAACTTTCTCCAAATTAACCATAACATTGCACATCAATAATAACAAGCAAAAGAGGGGTGAGGATAAAGATAGATGATTAGGGTAAATTGGTAATTTTATGTGATAATAATTAATTTAACAAACATTCCTAATCTAATCAAATTAAGTAAATATGTCTTATATTTAACACTGCATTTAAGAGAATGAGAGGCAAAGCTAGAGGAGAGGATGTTAATTAAAAATAATGTCCATAATTTTTTTTATTCGAACTAAGATTGCTGAATTGAAAGGAAGTGGTATAGAGCTAAAAGGAAGCATTAATTAATCTGAGATGCATGGTAGGCATTAATCATCTGCAGACTTTATTTCGTGAGGTACTTCGACCCACCTTTGATCTCAACTCTTATATTACCCACCTCTGTATATTTTGCCTCCGTTTCCCATCTTTGCTTCTGCATGCATCTTCTAGTGTGATTTATTAGAGAGATAGAGATGGAGAAATGGTTTGCCGTGGATTATTGTACATATTACATCTTCTAGTGTAAGATATAAAATGGATGGAAGATTAAACTTAGGATACAGAAACGAAAAGAATATAGCATTATCCTTTTCTAATGACATACATTGATATTGCAGAGGCTTTGTGTTCAAAGCCAAGCATTCATTCACAGATTGACACATATCTTCTTGGTGATATATTTGTCGATTTCGTGCATCCCGTAGCTTCCAGCATAAAACAGCAAAGGTTGAAACTTATCTTTGGATGGCGGATATAGAACAGATTGATTTTTCTGGGTTCGTTCAATTTTCGAAGAAGATATCTTCTTATTTTTAATTTATTAGCATATGATCTTTTAATATAGAAATAACCTTCATTTCCATCAAAACCAATTATATATATTGTGTTTAGCGAGCTAAAATGTAGGTTTGAACAATCGAAATTGCTTGAACAAATGGATCATAAAAATTACTGTGAAAAAACAGGAAAACTTGTGTGAACAATTGGTTAATAAATTGCCATGAACAAACACGGATAACGAGCTTGAACAAGTAGATAAATTAGCGTGAACATATATTGCGGATAAACTTTCTTGAACAAGTAGTTAAACTAGCACGAACAACTAGGTAAACTGGCATGAACAAATATATAACCAAATCTTAACAAAGTCGTCTTAAATTAGGTCTTTCACTTTAAGAAAATCAAAATTGGGTCAGGTAACCCAATTCAAATCCTGTATTTCGCAGAGTTTGACATAATAAGTTGTATTACTTTTACTTAGTTTTGAATGATTATTGATGGTGTATAATTCATAGGAAGTAATAATATTATAAGTTATGCACTTATATATGATTCCGGATTTACGTCATCGTTGGTTATTGTGCATTTGTAATATCATATATAATGTTAACTAACCCCTGACCAAACTAACATTATCAATCCAATCAAATTAGATAAACATATCTTATATTTAGTAAAAAGAAAGTACTCGTAATATATATAATTCAATTATATATAGCTTGTAGTATAATAATGAAATAGATTATATTTAGTTTTCTTAATTTTTCCTCAAAAAGTCAATTTGATTTTATGATTCATTAAAAACGATGGATTTGCACAAGTATCTAGTAGCTTTGGAGATCTCTTGACCGACCAGCTAGCTAGGCCAAGGTGGCCGCCGGCTCCTTTCTATTAAGGCTCATATTTTCAAAGGCTAAAGTTAGCTTTGATGAGTTGGTTTGCTACTTGTGAGGGTCATGAACAACTTGATAATGGTACATATACAATATAGTTGTGATAGATTTATTGCATAGAATTTGCTTTTATATAACTTACATTCAATTAGCTTTGTATGTAAGGTTTCCGATCTATTGCTTTGACTGTTAGAGGCTGTTAGGTACGAGGGGAGGGGAGAGAAAGTTAACTTTTTCATGAGTTGAATGAAAAAAATTTTAAGTTTGGTTATAAAATATTAAGAAATAGATGATATATAAGATAAAAGGGTATAAAAACTAATTAAAAAATTGAACTCAATCACTCCTTTAAGTTTTTCAAATTCAACTTATGAAAAATTTCCTCCACTATGTATATAAAAAAAATTCTGCTATTTTGAACATTTGACCATCTTAGTGTTAGATTCTTAGGGAGTACCAATTTGTTTGTGGTTTCAATAGTTGGTGTTTGGGAAGACATTTCCACAGTTAAATGAAGTTAGCAGAAACCTACATATGTATATAGAAATAAAAGGGTTTGCTTACAAAGCTAACAGATACATGCCCCAATAGATTATGAACTAGGGACTCTGTCTTTGGATCATGAATGAGTCAAACCCCTTTCCTATAACTTTGTTATGAAAATATTCCTCCACTATCCAAATCCCTCGTTCCAAACATCCGTATAATACATCCCTAATGTGAGTAATAGATAGTGACTTTACTTCTTTTCTTGGCCAAAAGAATGGTGCAACTGATCATTGCCTTGGATACTGATATAGATCATATATATAGATCCGACATAATGTTCAAATAGTTTGCCATATGCAAATTAATTTATCTACAAATCCCTTTTCCAAGAGAACATATTGACTTGATGAAAACAAATAATAAGCATATATAAAATGGAGAAGAAGTCTTAGAAGATTATCATTGTTACATATATATCTAGCGATCATTATGGTTAACAATGATCCTTGATGGTGACAAAGGACGATAATACCTATGAGCTGAAACCACCGTTGAAGTTGGCCGGAAAATGAGACCAGAAAATCTGAGTGTAGACACCAAAAGGAAAGCCATATTGGAGAAGAGAAAGGAGCTCTCATGGTACACTTGCACACACTTTCTCAGAATCACACTGCTCATCACATATAATAAGCTTTTGATGGCCATTATTGATAGATATTTTTCTTCTCTGATCTCTCTTGCTTTGATCTTCTTCTCATCACCATGCCAACACTTCTTTGATGAGCCTTCATTATTATTATTGGTTGTCTATAGTTGGTCATCTACATAGTGTTGCTTTTACTTAAACACCCTTTCTTCTGATTTTATATTATTGGGTTTTGTTGTTGTTATTATAACTTTATTTTCTAAGGGCACCCTTTAACATTTTTCTTATAGTTTTTATATTATTGGCTTGCACCACACCCTCATAATTTCGTCAGATCAGACATCAATCTGCCATATATCATATGTGATCTACTTATTGATCAGCGATCACTATGGCAAAGAAATATATTCATTAAGATATTATCTTATTGGAAAGAATAAAATTTGAATTATTCAGATTACATTTAGACCCTCAGTTCGAAAAAATTACATTTAGACCATAAATTAAATATACTTCTCTGATGATAACACATAAAGTAAACAAATCAAGTAGATATATAAAAGTATGTGTAGTATTTCATTTATTAGATTTTAACCTAAAATATGGAATAATTACATATAGTTTAGTCAACTATATGTTTGTGCAATATGAGTGATACAAATATATTTTGTTTGGATATATGATAAATAAAAACGGTTTGTTATTAAAATAGAAAACCACATGGTATCAAAAACAATAATAATAAAGTCAATTAGACATAGATTTATAATTAGAGAGGGTAGAAAGTAAGTAGAAATCCAGGATATGTGAGACATATATAATAGATAGGTGAAAGTCAATTATAATTAGAGAGGGTAGAAAGTAAGTAGAAATCCAGGATATGTGAGACATATATAATAGATAGGTGAAAGTCAATTCAATAAGGGTTTAGAAATCAAAAGAGAGGGAGGGGCATTGTTAAGGGGGAAATAGCAAGAGGGTAAAAGGGTAATTTGGCCTGAATCCGTGAGGGCTCGATTAAATATAGATAGAAACAAAAATGAGAGGAGAGAAGACGCAAAATGAGGACATAATGAACACATTCCCTCAATCCTACGTCCATATATGTCTTTGACTCTCTCTTTTCGTCTCTATCACTGCATCTTAATGGCTATATATCACCAGCATGTCGACACCACTTTCTATATACAACAAAATTCCAATTATATAAATATGTATATATAAGTTAACCTAGCACTGTAATTTTCTCCGGCCTCTAGATACGCACGTGAATGTTTTGTGTGACCATTCCGCCCCTATTTGTTGATGATGGATCTTATTGCTTGATTGTAATGTGTAACTTCTGGAATTACACTAGGTTTAGATCTTTTCCTTTCAATGATTTTATGATTTTAAATTTTTTATATTTAGGGTTTTTAAAAGTTGTTTAAACATGATATTATAATTTTCCTTAATGATATTACTTTGCATTGAGACATATTTAGGAACTTTGATGAAAGATATATTCCAATTCTTGGTTTACATAAATATAACTTCTATTCTGATTTTATATAATGTTGCTAGTTTAAATGTAAGAGAGATTTGTATCATTTGAATTTTGACATTTAATTTGAATAATTTTTTTATGCATGACATTTGAATAATTCTAGTTTGTGGGTAAGGGTTGCAATTTTAATTACATATTCACAAAAGGATGTTATATTCAAGGGTTATAGGTATTATTACTAAATTTTTCCTTTTCCTTCCCCCGCCAGAAAGGTACATATAGGTATAGCTGAATTTCATTGAAGATTTTAAAGATAAAAATTAAAATAGAAGAAAATAAACTAAAATTTAAATATTTTACCTTCAATTGTTGAGCCGACTGCAATCTCATCGATGAGAACAAAGTCGAAATTATGAATAAGAATGCAAAATTTTCATAAAAAAAAAAGGATCATGGAATGAAAGCTGAATGAAAGGTGAGACTGTATGGGTGGCTAAGCTAGTGCTATTGTATTTGTAAGTGTTCATGAGCAATTCGAAATTCTTGATATATTTTTCCTTCAATCGGATCTTATTGGTAAATGGTGATGAGCAATGTCTCACATACTCCTGAAGAATTCATTGAAAGTGTTGAAAACATCATAAATATGTGGTTATAAGAGGGTACATACAATTAATACAAGTATGAAAGTGATAACAGATTTTAAAGATTCGATGCTCAGAGTTGTAAAAACTATAAAGAACATTTCTTTTAACTAAAGATGAAAGCACTAACGGACCGATAAACAATAAAAAAAGTTAGAGTGAATAGATCATAAGTGCAGATCAACTAATATCATGACAATAATCTTTTATTGGGGAAGAGTAACTTTTCATGCAACCCGATTTTAGAATATGAGAGTAGTAATTTGTCATATGTCATTATTTTCATCAAACATGTTTGTTAGAACGGTCTCATACCCACCCTACACTTTGTATATTTGTAAGAAAACCTCGTAGGGACGTTTACAAAGAGAATAAACATCGAGCGTAAAGAATCAATAATATAGAATTGTGAATGCACAAAATTATAATGCTTTATAGGCGGTTAGTTATTACAGATAGACAAAATTAAGAAAAAATTAGAGCAATCGATCGGTTAACCATGTGATTCGAATTTCAAACATAATACTTCCCAAAATAAAACAATTAAGCAGTCTCTAGACATAATGGACATCCTCTGCCTAGCTTCAGAAATAAGATCAAAGTTTAATGCGTGCTAATCTCAACACCTAAAATCATCTTCATCTCTATGGAATGTATCAAAAAAAAATATCAGCTCTATGGGAATTTTGGGCCTGTGTGATTGGGCTGAAAATTGGCATGGGACTTGATCTTACGAATGAAGTTAAGCATCACCATTAGTAAAGTTAAGCATGAAGCCCTTTAAGAATGCCCTTTGATCTTACGCATTAAGCCTCCACTTGCAGCTTTATTTGTAACGAGCAGTAACTCGTCGTGCGTTACACGGAAGAAAGAACTTGTAAGTGAAAATTGATCAAGAAATTGAAGAATAACGTAACAAAATAGGACAATTAATTTTATGAAAATATTAACTAAGATAATAGAGATATTTCATAAAGGTAAAAGGTTATTCACGTTTCCTACATTTTGTTTATAATTATCATTAATCACAATAATTATAGTGTAAACTTAAACTAAAAACAAAAAATTCCTTGGCAACTTTGTAATAGAAAGAATTAATTAAAGACTAAGTATCATAAGCACAGACCATTAGAAAAATATAATTTAGAAAGTCTAACCAAAATAGGCAACCAAGAAATAATCTTTCTCAACCTGATAAAATAAACATGACACACCGATTATGGACTCGTTTACGATGCACGGGTAAAAGACTCTAATTGAGTTTTATCTTGGTACGAAGTTGGAAAAATTTGCAATTAAAATTCGCGCTTCGAGCAATTTGTTTATGATGATCACTAATCACAATGATCATAGTGTAATCTTAATTAAAGGCCAAGTATCATAAAATCTCGAAACACAAGTCCTATAAACATAGAAAAGTGCATAATACTTATCAGTTATCACATTTCCTCTACCTACAACCTTGACCAGCTACGTCACAATTTTCCTATTCAAAATCCATTAATTTACAAATTAATACTTTCAAATGATAAGATTGAAGAAAAATTGTATTATAATAGGAAAATTAATATTAATACAATTTTCCTAATCAAGGCCCACTAATCTACAAATTAATACTTTCAAAAAAAATTGATAAATTGTTTTTTGGGAAAAAACTTTTTTTTGAAAAACACTATAGACTAAACTATTGTTCTAATCAAGGCCCACTAATCTACAAACTCATACTTCCAAAAAAAAATTTTATAATTTCTTTTTAAAAAATGGATTTTTTTAAAAAAAATTCTGATTTTTTTTATAAAAAAACTGTAGACAACACTGTAGCAGTGCTGTAGAATGAACAGTAAGTTTTTAGTAGTATATATAGATAGATAGATATGAGTCAGCACCATGTAGGCATGTTCATTAACCTTTAACTTTCCCTGATCAGGTGGCTTCCAAGTTGAACGCACATGATTAACTCCTTGAAGTTGCTGGGACCAAACTTCAAGGAGTATTCTCATCCTATTTTTCTAAAGGGCGAAGGCCCAAAAATGATACATAACTATTGGTCAAGGAACAAAAATAGCACATAACTATTCTAAGTACAAAAATGATACTCAACTTTTATCATGTGATCATAAAAATGATATTATCACTAATATGATAATAATGTTAGATATGAAATGTCCAGAATGCCCTTATACATAAATAAATTTTTACCGAGCGGCGATTAATTTATAAGGGCATTTTAGACTTTTCATGTCTAATATTATTGTCATATTAGTGAAAATATCATTTTTGATCTCATGATAAAAGTTGGTATCATTTTTGTACCTTGGAATAGTTATGTACTATTTTTGTTCCTTGACCAATAGTTATGTATCATTTTTGGGCCTTCGCCCTTTTCTAAATATGAAAATAAATAATGCTTTGTTGTCTAAGTTATTGTTAAATTTGAAAAGCGAAAAGTTTATTGTTAACAATGGGATTCAAAATTCAAAAATCAAATATAATTTTTCCATAATTAATACTTTGTTGCCTAAAAAATTGATTACTTTGTATTATAGAACGCAAAAGTTTATGGGAAAATTTCATTAAAATCCCATAAGAGGGAATTTATATGAAGCAACCCCAGAAGAATTTGAAATCTCACTGCATTCCAAGGAGCCAAAGTGATATTGAATGTCTCTCTCTTAAAAGATCAAAATATACTTATCAAAAAATTTAGTTGTGAGCTTTTGGAAGATTTAGTGAGATTAATTTTATTTTTTTGTGATTTGAAAATCCATTTTTAAAATGTTGGATGCTTAAACCTTGGATTCCATGATTTTTGAAATTTGAAAAATTCTCACATTGATGGCATGAGCACTTTTGACATAGTTTAGTAACTTCGTGACCATTTTTATTTGAGCTAAAAAATTGCATAGTTTTTGATACACCTTAGATCAAACTACATTGACATTTTTATGCATTATTCACCCTTTTTTCTCTTGACTATAACAATATATGCATATTATATATGTATTATTTAATAAGAATTGAGTCCTTTATATATTAATTTCTTATCTAAATTTGCTTTCCAAAATAATCATCCAAACATGGTACCAAAATTCATATAAAAAATCACTTCTATCATCATAAATTTAAGTATAAAACATATCACGCTATCTCATTTTTATCCAATCTTCTGAATAAGTCAGATCAAAAGAAAGTCATTTCCATCATTACAAATTAAAAATATAAATAACATCACGCGAAATCACTTATATCTGTATTTGTAGGTCAAGTCATTCTTCTGGCAAAAAAAGGTCAAGTCATTCTGCGTGTTTGTAAAGTTGTTGTACCATATGTTGAAGACAATGAGCCGTCTCACTTGTTTCTCATACCCTTGTTTGATGGGTTATTCAAGTCTTCAATCAATTATTTGGGGGAAAGTCTACATAGGCCAAGATCTTGTTAAAACATATTTGGTCAAGATATGTATTCAAGTTATGTAATCAATAAAATTATGGTTTAGCCAAATTTTAAAAAACAAATTTATCAATGAGGTTGGGTCTACCTATTATAAGAGTCAGTCTCCCACAACATAGTGAATTAAGGTTGGAATCTTCACTAAGAGAGCCACTAATATTTAGCAATTGATATTACGTCAAAAAAAATTGGTCACCAATAGGAGGGTACCTATGTTTGACAAAAGAAATGAAAATATTTTTCTTTCTTTGCACAAAAAAGATTATTTTAAATGAGTAAAATCTTTGATGCAGCAAGATTGGTTGTAAGCTGCTAAACATTGGGCTTCCGAGGATCCATGGCTTCTTGGCCCATGTATATAGGTCTTGGCCCATGTATATAGGTCTAGTCATTCTGCTTGTTGATAAAGTTGTAGTACCCATATGTTAAAGACAATGAATTGAAAAGCCATGCAAGTATAACAATCAACTAATTGTTCCCTATATTGACATTTTGTTTGATGGGTCGTTGAGCTTTGCAATCAGTTACGTACTACGGGGAAAATGTAGCTTCATAAATATGATCACTTAAGTTTTATTCTTATATCTTAAATCGGTTCACATGAATGAACCAATATCTTGTATCACAAGTATACACACTTGATACCTTTGTTCAATTATATTTCTAAAATCACCATGACTACTTTCCACTTCCCAAATTGATTTTCTTTTCCTGTGGTTACTATTTGCAGCCACCTTCCACTTAGGCTCTAGTTTAATGAAACATGATTGCAATGAACTGGATAAGCATGCACTTTTAATCTTAAAGAAAGGTGTCCTTGATCCAAAAAGCTCTCTATCTTCTTGGTCTATCAAGGAAGATTGCTGTGAGTGGTTTGGTGTTCAGTGTGACAACATCACAGGACGAGTAATCAGTCTCGATTTGGGTTGCTCAAGAGATGATGTAAGTTCTGAATGCTTGAATTTGAGAGGTGATATCAACTTACCTTTATTTTTGCTTGAATCTTTGAACTTACTAGATTTGAGTGGAAACCACTTCCATACTATGAATTTATGCAAGTCCAATGTATATTACAACTTGTCAAAAACTATGTCTTCTCATCCATGTGGAAATTTCTCCAACCTTGAACATCTTGACTTGTCATATAATACAAACCTTCATATAAACAACCTCCAATGGATCTCTCATTTTACATCCCTGAAAAGTCTTTCCCTTAGTGGCATTGATCTACACAAGGAAACTTATTGGAGTCAGCATATTAGCATGCTACCTTCACTGTCAAAGTTATCTTTGAGAAGTTGTTAGCTTCCAAATTTATTTCCTAGTGTTGGATGGTTTGTAAATTTTACTTCCCTTCAATCTCTTAACCTTTCAGAAAACCATTTTGACTTTGAAATTTCTAAGGTGGTGTCAAATCTTAGTGTCCAATTTTCTGCTCTCTTCCTTGAAAGCAATGAGTTAAAAGGTTCAATACCAGACACCTTGAGAAATCTCAGAAGTCTGGAATACTTGATGTTATCTGGAAATGAATTGAATGGGATGATTCCAGATTGGTTTCGTGAATATAAGAATATGCAGTATCTTGAATTTTATGGGAACTCATTACAAGGTCCCATTCCTTCTACCATAGGAAATATGTCAAACTTAGTCTCATTAGAACTCAGTTACAATCACTTGCATGGCTTTCTCCCATCAACTCTTGGAAAACTTTCAGAGTTGCAGAATTTGCTTGTTGGTGGCAATTCATTTGCTGGAGTGGCATCAAAAATAAATTTCACCAAACTCACAAAACTAGAGATGCTAGACTTGAGTTCACAAGTTTTATATTTGACATAGATTCAAATTGGACCCCTCCTGCTCAACTTACATATGTATATTTGCATACTTCAAAACTGGGACCTGTTTTTCCTACTTGGTTATATTCTCTAGAATCTGTTCATTATTTGAACATTTCTAGCTCAAGAATATCCTCTATAGTTGAGGACAAACTTTGGAGAGAAAATTGCACTTAGTTCCCAAATAAGAGACTTAACTCAAAGAGGTCCCAAAGAGTTGTTACCACTTGATAATGAAGACTATTGCAGCTACTAATGGTAGTCATTAACAATTCCTTGGGACCTCTTTAAAATTAAGTCTCTTATTTAGGACCTAGGTGCAATTGTCCCAACTTTGGAGCTTGGCCAAGAGAACCACCGTTCTCGATCTACCCAACAACTTGATCTGTGGCAACTTGTCAAATGTTCTGCTAAACTCTCGTGTGATTGACTTGGGTGGTAACAAATTCATGAGTGGGCTTCCACGTTTATCACCAAATGTTGTCATGTTCAAGATGGCAAATAACTCTTTATCAGGATCAGTTTCATCACTTTTATGTCATCCAAAGAATAAGAAGAGCCATTTAAGGTATCTAGACTTGTCACAATCTTTTATCTGGGGAACTTTCAGATTATTTTTGGTTTATGTAAATCTAGAAAGCAACAACTTGAAGGGTAACATTCCTGAATCTTTAGGCTCTTTATCTGATCTTCAATCTTTGCATTTGCTTAAAAACCAGTTGTCAGGTGACATACCTTTGGCTCTAAAAAATTGTACAAACTTGAGGCTTCTTGATGTGGGGGGAAACAACTTTTCAAGATTTGTACCTAGCTGGATGAACCAAAACATAAGAGCTCTTAGGCTGAGATCCAATCAATTTAAAGTCAACATTCCATCAGAAATATGCCAACTTTCTTCTCTACTGATATTGGATCTTGCAAATAACCAATTCTCAGGATCAATCCCAAGGTGTCTTCATAATTTCATCTCCATGATTCTCACTAATGCATCACCAGAACAAAAGTTTGACATTTTGTTGCGCAAATCAAAGTTTGTTTGTGTTTCTCCTGACACTCTCATGCTTCTTATGAAAGGTCAAGAGTTAAACTATAGCAACAACCTAAAGCTAGTCCATATATATGATTGATCTTTCAAGGAATAATTTGTCTGGAGTTGTTCCTTCAGAGTTGTTTACACTTACAAGCTTGCAGTCTTTAAACTTGTCTCAAAATCATCTAGTGGGCAGCATGCCTGAAGAGATTGGAGACATAAAATTCTTGGAATCATTGGATCTCTCAAAAAATCAACTTTCTGGTACAATTCCAGATAGCTTATCTGTCCTATATTTTCTCAATCACTTGAACTTGTCATTCAACAATTTCACTGGTAAAATTCCTACTGGGACTCAACTTCAAAGTTTTGATGCACTATGCTATATAGGTAATCCTGAGCTATGTGGACCACCTTTGACAAAGAATTGCACACAAGATGAAAAACCAGACCGCAAAGAGCTATATAGAGAAGAAAATGGATCCAAAGAATTCTTGTTTGGTTTTTATATTAGCATGGGAGTAGGATTTGCTGTAGGATTGTGGGTAGTCTGTGGCTTTTAGTTGTCCTGTTGTTTGTATGCAAAAACATATCACATATAGTAGTATTATGGAATGAAAACTTTCCTCTTGTGGAATGAGAAACTATCATTCTACTTATCCTGGCAAACCTCTAAAATATACTCCCTCCGGTCCCTAATGTAAGAGCCCAAAATTTGAATGGTTTTGGTCCCTAATGTAAGAGCTCACCCCATATTCTCTCCTCATTTAATGCATTTTTTCCTACTTTACCTCTAACTCTCTTTCATATTTATTAATGCTTATGTATGTCTCTCTCTTAAAAGTACCAAAATAAATATGGGCAATTCTGGAAAAGAAGCATTAA
Organism: Mimosa pudica; assembly: GCA_029929735.1. Lineage (NCBI taxonomy): Eukaryota > Viridiplantae > Streptophyta > Magnoliopsida > Fabales > Fabaceae > Mimosa > Mimosa pudica. The sequence continues at coordinate 3,031,306 of JAKELP010000045.1, forward strand.
CTCCAGACACCCAACTAATATTCACATGTTTTCTTAAGAAGCGTTTTTTTTACGGCTAGCTCTTACATTAGGGACCGGAGGGAGTACATCCTAAGTTTTAAAAGGGTCACCTAGCACCAATGTGATTTTAGGGGGCAGAAATATACATGCAAAACAAAACATGCAATTTCAACATCTTCATCCAATAGTGTTAAGTTGACTCAGAAGACTCATGTATGTACCTATGTGGTATTAGGTAACATCAAATATTTGACTCTTTGTTGACTCAAGGTTTATGGATGTCACCATGTTTATGTAAATATTTGATGCTACAACATTAAGTTACATTAACTTTTTAAGTTAACTAACAGTTACACATAACATTATTGCATGGAGATTTTCAAATCGTCTTTTTTTGTTTTATCATGTATATTTTTGCCCCCAAATTTACAATGGTGTTAAGTGCCCCTTCTAAAATCTAACATGTATAAATAGTGTTGTAAAAATAACATGATTTCAAGAATATAATACTATGACAAACATCCTTTTTCCCTAGAAAAACAACATTAGCCTTTTTTAAATATATAGTTTAAAATTGGCCAACCTATTTATAACTTATGAATCATATTTGATCACTCCACAACTTTTTCTTTTATATCTTGATTATTATTGATATCGATGTTTATAGACATTATATGTTGTATTGACTTGAAAAACCTGATAAGTGATAAGCATGCAAGATCACCTGAAATATACCTAATTATTGTAGCAATACTTTTCCCTACTGAATTGTATTCACCTAACAAACCACAAATATACCTGAAATATACCTAATTATTGTAGCAATACTTTTCCCTACTGAATTGTATTCACCTAATAAACCACAAATATATTATTTTCCGCACGTAAGGGAACAAAAGCGAGGGAGTAAACCTCACTTAAAATAACAAAAACAGTATTTTAATCTAAATTTTCATAGCATGTATTGTGTGCGTGTATTTTAGAATATTTGTTGGCCGTGTTTTTTTGGACCCTAACTAGTGTAATATGACAAGGCATGTGACAATGTAGTAGTAGTTCACAAAATAAATAACTTGAAATAGCTAATACAAACAAATAAAATATACTACTCACAAGCTAGTTTCACAACCTAATCGTATTGCTGTTTACCAGCTATTAGGCACTACTTTCCAACCTTACACGCGCACACTATATATATATATATATATATATATATATATATATATATATATATAATGATTAATATGCTTATTTTTAATTTTTCAAGTGTTAACATTTAGCCAAAAGTTGTTATCTACTGTCTAAAATTATTAAGTAGAACTCTTGAGCACACCATGTTCATTAATATATGCTAGAAAGTTTGAAAAGCTCTTTTAACAAATTCCCCATCATATAAATCAAAAAAATCCTAATGAAAATGGTTCCTTTTAACCATTAAGAGTAGGCAACCAATATTGTATCGTGTATTTATTATTCTCTTCTATGTAAATAAGGATATTTTTGGAAACTAACTTTCATTTTTTTTTACACATTTACTCCATTAAACCCAACTAATTCTAACTATTGGAACACAGCTCGTTAAACAGTAATTAACGAACTAATGACATATCAAACAATTTCATAAATTACAAACCCCCTAATTTTAACCTCTCCTAGTTTCATAAATTACTTATATCAAAGAATTTTAACTTCAAGTTCTTAACTACTCTTACATTCATTTTTTTATATATTTAATACACCTAACTAATTTTAACTTCCTTAACATAATTTGTACTGACGAATTGGGATACAATTATATAGGAAAATTCTTAATGCCCATATTCATTGACATATGAAAGAATGTTTGATTTTTTTTTTTTTTTTGCAAATTCCTCACTTTAATCTAACCTACTTACATAAATTACTTATACGGTTATACCATAAAATTCACAATGAAAATTGTTCATTTTAACCATTAAGAGTTTGTAACCACTATTATATGCTATATACTTCATTTATCATTCTCTTCCATGCAAATACGTATAGTTTCGAAATTTCATTAAAACAAAAGTATATTTTCAAAAAGTCACATTCAAATTTTTTTACACATTTATTACACAACTGAATTTAGATTATAAAAACACAATTCACAATTCAGTTAAATAGTAATTAATATAATAACGACAAATTAAGATACAATCATATACGATAATTCTTGAGTAGAAAATGTTCATGAATATACCATAGAATGCCTGCAATGCTCTTTATTCATATTCCTTATTTACCCAGGCTTATCTACAAAGTTATTTATATGATGGAATTTAAAATGAAAATGGTTCATTTTGATCATTAAGGGTAGGCAAGCATTTTTCACTCCCTTCCACATAAATAAGTATATTTTTTGGAAACTAACACCCATTTTTTTCACATATTTATAAGACTTAACTAAATTTAACTTCAGGTCAAATAGTAATTGATAATATAATGACAAATCAGGATACAATCGTATACAATAATTCATGAGTTGGAAATGTTCATTAATGTACCCTAAAATTTTTGAGAAGTTCTTTATGCATATTCCCACTTTATCCTCGCCTATCTACCAAATTACTATACCATAGAATTCAAAATGAAAATTGTTCGTTTTGACCGTTAAGGGCAGACAAATATTTTTCACTCTTTTCCATGCATCTAACTGGCATTTATTTTCTTTCACAGAACCTCTTAACATAATTTTAACTACCAATTAAATAGTAATTAATAAAATCACGATACAATGATAAACGATAACTCTTAGGTAGACAATGTTGATTAATACCTTAAAATGTTTGAAAAGCTCTATATGCATATTCCATTTTACCCTGAACCTATCTTTTAAATTACATATACCATAAAATTTAGAATGAAAATGGTTTTTTTTACCGTTAATTGTAGACAAGTATTTTTCACTCTCTTCCAAGCAAATTCAAAAACTAGCATTCATTTTTTTTTTCACATATTTATCACGACTTACTAATTGGAACTACATGTTAAACAGTAATTAATAAAAACAATGGCAAATCAGGATACAATCATATACGATAATTCTTGAATAGGACCCTTCCAATTAATACACCATAAAATGTTTGAAAAGCTCTTTATCGATATTCCCATTTCACCCTCACCTATCTACCAAATCACTCACAGGTCACACCATAATAAAAACTGTTCGTTTTAACCGTTAAAATCAGACAAATATCTTTCACTCTCTTCCACACAATCAAGCATATTTTCAAAAACCACTAATCATTTCCTTTCCACATCTTTACCACCCCAACTAATTTCAACTATCTTTTCTTTGATAAAAAAAAACTATCTTTCTTTTCTCATATAATTTAACCAAAAAAAAATTTAACCATAGGTTAAAAATAGTGTCTAATATTAATAAAAAAAAAAAAAGACAAGTTTGGACACCACAACAGGAGAAAAAAAAGAGGGAGTATACAACAACAACTACAAAACATTATCCCAGATAATTAAAGTTAGCTACATGAATCATACGACGTCATTTTGTTCAATTATTAGTAATGTTTGAGATAAATTATAGATCGAAATATATATATATAAATTAGACATTCAGACAATTTATTTTTTTTAATTTTTACATAAGAAGAACAGAAAACAAAATAGTGGAGTAATAAAAAGTCACAAAATGTGTTAACCGGAGAGACAAAGAGAAAGAGTGCATACACTGTTGTTTTGTATGCGCCTCCACCACCACCTTCATCTTCTTCCTCTTCATCATATCATATCATATCATAACACCATCTTCATTGTACATCAATAAAAATTGTTCAATTGATGGTTCATATTATACTTTACCGAATGAAAGTTCACAAGTCATGAGCAATGAAAATATTAGTCTATCGTTCTAATTGTATAGAATCTTTCTTGTATTCCTACTATGGTTTGATCCTAAATCTGTATATTTAATCACTGTTTTTGAACAATCTGAACTAACATTTATTGAATCAAATCAAATGTGCCCTAGTTCTGGTGATGTTTTAGGCCTCATCTCCCTGTCTTTGTAGGTATGTTATAGAGAGGAGAAATTTGTTCTCTAAGCTGATTAGGTTCAGCAAGTTTATTCAAAGGAGCTTCACCTATGGCATTGTTCTCTTTCAAGGCATATGTTCCTTCCCTTGTATGCAAGGCATCATTTAATAACCAGAATAACAGAACCTACGTGCATGATTCCCCTTACATCCGGCGAGCAGCTGAGATAGCTGACAGATCTGCTGGATTCACTTCTCCCCATCCTAACTTTGGCTGTGTATTAGTTAGTTCAACTGGCAATATTGTTGGGGAGGGTTTCCTTTATGCCCAAGGAACTAAGCCAGCTGAGGTCTTGGCTGTTGAGGCCGCAGGTGAACATTGCCATGGCACCACTGCATATCTCAACATGGAACCAGGAGATTGTCATGGTGACCACACTGCCGTATCTTCCCTTGTTCAGGTTTGCCTTCTATATGCCTTCGTTTCATGCACGCTATTACCCCAAATTTTCATCTTTGGTTATTTTAACTCTAGGTTTCTCTGTCTTTTTAGTTCGTAAATGACACTGTGTGTGAACTAGGGAGGAGTTAGAAGAGTTGTTATTGGAATGAGACATCCCCTACGACATCTGCGGGGCAATGCTGTTTTTGCATTGCAAAGTCAAGGAGTACAAGTTGATGTTCTTGGGGAGGATATCAAAAGTAAACTCACTGAGGTGTGTATCAAACAACTTTTCTGATCTCATGTCTTATTGTTCGTTAACATGATACTTGCTTTTTAGTTTAACTTTGAGATATTGGATGCATGTGTTACAGGAAGATCAGAAAATATGTTCTCTTGTCAATGCGCCTTTGATTTGCAGAGCCGCTTCACGACTTCCTTTCTCTGTTTTCAAGTTTGCCATGACCCTTGATGGTGATTATTGGTTTTTCCAAGCTTTTCCTCTATCTTTGTTTTCCCTTTCAAAATTTTCCCCTTTTGACCTTTATATGCCAAAACCCTTAAAATTATTGTATTCCCTTGTTACAATCCTTCTACTCTACTAGGAAAAATTGCTACTAGCAGTGGGCATGCAGCGTGGATAAGCAGCAAGCAATCTAGAAATCTAGTTTTTGAACTACGAGGTAGAAGTGATGCTATAATTGTTGGAGGGAATACAGTGCGAAGGGACAGTAAGTATCATGATGTTAACATATGACTTCGATAGCTGTAGAATTCTATTTACCAATAAGCACTTGAGCTTTTATACCTTTTCATGTTTGAATTAGATCCAAGGTTGACAGCAAGACATGGAGGTGGGCATATGCCAGTTCGCGTTGTAATGTCCCAGACTCTCAATCTTCCTGAGGTAGCAAATCTATGGGACATTTCAGAGGCTTCTACCATAGTTGTAACGCAAAGAGGTGCTAGGAGGAGCTTCCAAAAGCTGCTTGCATCTAAAGGTGTTGAAGTGGTGGAGTTTGACATATTAAATCCCCGAGATGTTATGGAATATTTTCATGATCGGGGGTATTTTTCAATTTTATGGGAGTGTGGAGGAACTTTGGCTGCATCTGCCATGTCATCTAGAGTAATTCACAAGGTTCTATTTATCCCTTATTGGCTGGTTTTCTTATATTGGGACTGGATTCATGCAAAACTTTTCTATATTATAAGAGGTTTCTCTTTCGTTTGATGTAGGACATAATAATAAGTTATGTTTGTAAACTGTTATAAAGAAAACACTCTCTCACGCTCTGCGTGTGTGTATGTGTACCAATGCTTGTGTGCTATGGTGATGTTTTTGCATAAATTCTTTAGTTAGCTTAACCATAGCTACCAGATGCTGTTTTTTCAAGCCACAATGTTGTATGCATATGTTTCAGTGATGCAAACAATTGGCTTTTTCAGGCTGCTGTGTAAAAATCCACTGCGTTGGGTTACTAGTGGAGGTTGAATATATTCTTGAAAGTACTATTTTTTTTGTTGTGGTCACTATGATTGGCAGAATATGATTAGATCTTGCCAAACGGCTGGCAAGGCATCTTTTAGAAATGAGTCTTTATGTTTGAATTCTCTGAGATAGGTTATCTGTTTTTGGCAAAAATTAGAAGAAATAGGCAATCTTGTGGACCTTCTGATTTTTGGTGCTTAGCTTGTGAATATATGCCTTTAATACTTTATCTAGGGGGCCAATCTTGGTGACAAATAACCAAACACATTGCTGTCTGCATTTAAATAAGTGTGTTTTAATAGGAATATTATTGTTTGGGTTTTAATAGCTTTTTGGCGGCTGTCTTGTTTCAATTGATTGACACTAGGTATGATAAACTTTTTTGGATCTTCAGGTTTATGCATTTGTAGCTCCTAAAATTATTGGGGGGAAAAGTGCACCATCTCCTGTTGGTGAGCTTGGGATGGTTGAGATGACACAGGCCTTAGATCTGATTGATGTTCACTATGAACAGGTCGGTGATAACTTTATCAAAATATTGAGTATATCTTTATCTGATTTATGCATGTCAGGATTAATTAACATATCCTTACATATCTCAGAAAATAGGAATTTGATTTGCTTCTGATATCATATGTTTAATTAGACATAGTTACCAGATATGTCTTGTATTGGATATTTAATTTGGACATGATTCATCAGATCTTACCATGTTCTTGATATTTTTTACTGGCAAGTGTAATGCAGATTGGGCCTGACATGCTGATAAGTGGGCTTCTTCAGCATTTACCAGATGTAACTCCTGTTATTCCGTCAGTGGATGAGACTTTTGCTGTTGATCCCACCATTTCGCCTTATGAATCTAGTATCATATTTTTCTACAAAGCATGGGATCCTTATGGTGCATTTTCAAATTTTTCACCTCATCCCATTCAAATGCCCGATGAAAATGGTGATTATTTAACTTGGCTCAGTGTGGAGCACTACTACCAGGTATCTTTGCTTTTTCTCCAAAAATTATAATAGTTTCAGTGATGTTTCACATGCTAATGAAACAAAACTCGCTGTGTAGGCACACAAATTTGTTGGAGTTGATGATCCTTTTGCTTGTAACTGTGTTGAAATGATTAAATCTGCGAAAAGTCCAGAAGAAGCTGCAAGAACAGGAAGGTCAATGCAGAGACAGCGACCTGATCTGGTATAACTTTTCTGTACATAGGCAGGACTGTAATAAAAATATTGAGAAACTAGAATATAGATACACGGGTCAATTGTTTTTTGGGGTCCAAAACACTGATTATGAAAATTTAGGCCAAGAAGTGAAGAAAATTTTACGATTTCTACAAATAATAAATTTGGACCTACCCCTTTTGCACATAATTTTCTTCTGAAAGCATGCATTTTTTAAATTCTCATTGCATATGCCAATGTCAGATGTCTTGAAACATACTCTCTCTGGTTCTAATTATAACATTAAGTTGACTTTTTTGTGGAGATCATAGAAGCAAAATAGTATGTATCTAAAATATATATGGTAAGTGTAATTAAATTATACGTTAGTTTATAAGTAAAACAAATTAGTTTTTGAGCAACAAAAAGTAATATAAGTAATCTAAAATGATTGATTTTGTTACCAAGTTTTTTTTGAAGGAAGTTTCCAACTGATATTTTGGTTGGTACACAGGTAAGACCAGACTGGGATGACATAAAGATAGAAGTAATGTACAGAGCTCTGAAATGCAAGTTCTCAATATACCCACATTTGAATAACATGCTGATCTCAACTGCTGGTTCAGTGCTTGTTGAGGCATCACCTCATGATCTGTTTTGGGGGGGAGGTAGGGACGGAGAAGGCTTAAATTATCTTGGCAGACTATTGATGCAGTTGAGATCAGAGTTCCTTGGAGAAACGTCATCCAGTGATACCAACAAAACTTCATGACTAATATGCTTGAACACATGGTTTATCTAAATATCGACTTGACTATTTTTTTGTTCATTGTTCGCTCTCTGCTAAATTGCGGAGCTGATCATCATTTTACCTTGTAAGAATTAGTATTTCCTTTTTATCGATTATCACTAGCAAGAGAATAAATACTTGTGACTTAAAAACTTGTGTTGTGGCGTTTTATTTTTGTTATGGGCAGCCTCAAAAGGACCCTTTCTACAGTACTAGACTTATGGTGGTTAAGCAGCGGACTTTGGCAATTATGGCCTTTTCTACCAGCGATTTCATGGGGTTATATATTAGAACGTCAAGGTCAATAATATGATTTAATCTAATGGGTTGATAATTTGTAGTAGTCATGTTTAAGTAAGAGTAAGACAGTATGCATTGCAATTTTATGAACAATTAACTTAAAGACAATTTGGATGTTAAACTGGGAGATCAAGTAATCCCTCAAGTAATGAAGTTTAAATACTTGGGATCAATTATATAACAAGATGTTGAAATTGATAATGATGTCAATCATAGAATCCAAGTTAGGCGATGTAAGTGGAGGAAAGTTGTGGGGTTCTTTGTGATAGGAAAGTACCCTATAAAGTAAAAGGAAAGTTTATTGTACTGCTATAAGATTAGTCGTATTATATCGTAGAGAATGTTCAAGTATGAAGGGTAACTAAACATAAAATGAGGGGTAGCTGAAATGGGGATGTTGAAATGGATGTGCAGTCATACAAGAAATGATTAGATACGGAACCACCATATATGAGATTGGGTTGGAGATGACTCCCATTATTGAGAAAATGGTAGAAAATCGTTTAAGGTGATTTAGACATGTCCAAAGAAGACATTGGTGCACAATGAGAATGATGGTCCAAACAATTTGAAGTCCAATTAAAAGAGGAAGAGGAAGACTAAGACGAACACTTGAGGAACTTATAGAATGAGTTCTATCGGTGAATAATATATTCAAAGAGTTAGTTAGTGTAACTGACTCCTTATAGTGGGACTTCTAGTTCTAGACTTGCTACTTGATTAGTTTGAGTTGTTGATTTGGTCCTTATTAATGCACTAATGCCTCCTAAGTTGCTATTTATTGAGTGATGCCGACTCGAACGCGTGACCTTTTTATAAAGTCAATATGCTCCAACAATTAAGTTATGTGTTCGATTGGCTCCTAAGTTGCTATTTAAACATAACTTATTACAATAATTATTTTTCATCATACGTAAATTTATTTATTAATTGGCAAAACAAGCTCAAAAGCAGGGTAAAATATGTTAGAATCTTAAGTTTTGATGAAGACTAAAATATGAAAGAATATGCCAAGTACTTAGAGAGCAATAGGTTAACATAGGATCCCAAGTAAGAGTGCAACCGGATGTGGATTTACTTCCGGATAGACTAGGACTTGCGCACGCGGATGAATGTTTCATCCCCCAGCAGCAGCGAGTAACTCACTAGGGAAATAACTTAGTCCATGAGCATTATTAGGTACACAACACCTTAAGACTAAACTATGTTTCAACCGGAAGTGAAATTGCTTCCTGTTAGATTTAGACTGGCGCAGGCTGATAGAATAGAATAACCCCAAGCGTCAGTGAAAAAGCCACGTCAAGTAAAATTGCTTCCTGATAGATTTAGACTGGCACAGACTGATAGAGGTAATATAACCCTAAGCGTCAGTGAATCAGCTACGTCAAGTGAAATTGCTTCCTGTTAGATTTAGACTTGCACAGGCTGATAGAAGAGATATAACCCTAAGCGTCAGTGAGTTCACCACGTCAAGTAAAAGTGCTTCCGATAGCTTAGTGACTAGCGCTGACTGTTGGAATGAAATACACTGAGCGAGAGTGAATGATAGTGAACTAAATCCAGTGGATTTACTTCCGGATGTAGAAGTGCTTCCGGATACACCTTAAACTTAGGGAACGCCCACTGCATGTGACTATGTGCTTATACTGCTAAACTAACGTTCAAATGCAGCACACTAAGTAAGGTTGCTTCCGGATGAGAAGTTGCTTCCGCAAGCAATCAGAATGTCAGAACGTTCAGAGATGCAGTGTCAGAATGCTTTTGTCAGAGCAGAGGTGTCAGGACTACCTTTCAGAGATAAAGCAAGTCAACCCTGCTAAGCATTAATGTAGATGTACTTCTCAACGGTAACATGGGATTAACGGCTATATTCAAACGAACATATTCAACCTGCCGCCCAAGCCTTTGAAGTCGAGTATAAAAGGAACATGTACATTCAGAAAAGTGAGAAGAAGAACAGAGCCTATTGTCTGAAACATTGTATTCTACATTCCTCTCATCTTCTACTACTCTCAGATCTAGATTTGTAACATTATTAGAGAGTGAGTCAGTTGTACTTAAGTGAGTAACATCATCTACTCTTAGAGAGAGTCATTTGTACTTAAGTGTTTATCACAATCAGTTCATAGAGTGAACATAATTGTTATCTTACATTTGTAAGGGGGAGCATTTAGAGGTTCTCTAAATCTCCATAGGTTGCAAGTTAGCCCGCAAAACTTGTGGTTGTAAGGTTGCAGGTGATCCCGTTGTAAAACCTGTGGTTGTAAAGGTTTGCAGGTGAGCCCGTTGTAAAACCTGTGGGTTGTTAGGTGAACCCGTGTTCGTAAAACCTAAAGTGTAAAGGCTTTCTTGTGCCTGGTTCAAACAAGAGATTTAGTGGATTGAAAATCTCAGGTGGAGCCTGGGGACTGGATGTAGGTCTGGAAGTGACCGAACCAGGATAAACTCGCTTGTGCATATTTTGCTTATTTAAATCTCACACCAAGCACCACACCACTACATACTCACTTGTGCTTGGGATGATTCATCGTCACCCTCATCAAGCACAAGGAGTAAAGTTTTTAAAAAGGGGAAAATTATAAGTTTTTATTCTGCCACCCAATTCACCCCCCCTCTTGGGTGACAGCCACGCATTTCATTTGGTATCAGAGCAGGTCACTTGTTTAAAGGATCCAACGATCTCAAGTGCAAAGACCTAGGCTGACTTGGGTTACAAAATGTGTTTTGAAGGTTTTGATCATACTATCCCACCCGTGTTAGAAAATGCTGATTTTTACTCATGGAAGGGAAGGATGAAAAGTTTTATACTATCCACGGATTTCAAAATGTGGGATGTCTTTGAAAAGGACTCTGATTTCAAACCAAAAGTAAATTGGACTGAAGAGGAGAAAAATTTATTTTACTTTAACCTTAGAGCAATGCAAATTTTGCACAAAAGTTTATCTGACAATGATTTCCAGAAAATTAAACATTGCTCTAGGGCTAGAGATATTTGGAAAACTCTTGATGCTATGTATGCTTCTAATCAATCTCTTGAAATTAAAGTTGTCCAAAGCTCATTTTGTGCTCCCTGTGAATCTATCCTTGATGAGCTACTAGATGGTGATATAGAGGAAGCTAGCACCAGTGAAGAGAGTGTCGATCTCTGCCTAGAAGATTCAGAAACTGAAGAAAATAAGGTACCTGAACTTGAAACTTCTGAATTGTAAGACATTTATGATGAGTTACATATTGAATTCTGTAAACTTGCAAAAGAAGCTCTAGGCTTAAGAAAAAGGAATAGGGAACTTGAGGAACTTATCCTTTCTTCTACAACCAAGAAGTCCAAAGTTCCATCCTTGAAGGAAGAGTTTCCAAAAGACTCTGAAATTTCAAAAGTAAATAAAGATAGAGTCCTTGAAAAGAAAACTGACCAAGATAATGATAGGAAATCTCATTCTGAATATCATTCCATTATCTGTCATTATTGTGGTAGATCAGGTCATATTTCTCACACATGTAGTCTTAAGAAAAATTTACATGTGAGAAATAAATTTGTATGGATCCCTAAAGGACAAGTAAGGTCCAGCGCTAACCATGTAGGACCCAAGTACAAATGGGTACCAAAACTCCCTTCCAGTGCCTTACTTGTGCAGGAAAGATCAAGAGTTCCTCTTGCCCCAAAAAAAAGAACTCGTGGTGATATCACTGCTGCAACTATCTGGTTCAATCATAAGAAGCAGTGCGCCACCATTTGGAACAAAGGTTCTATCTCAAGGATAAACTATCACAGAGTTCCATTCAACTATCCTGAGAAGAACATGAGAGAGAGGATGTCTCAATCAACATGGAGAAAGCCTATGAATCCTGCCTCTCCTAAGAAAGTGCTTCAGGCCAAAGATAAGTATAGAAGATCTCCTTGGGTAAGCAAGGGATCACTTAAGGTTGAAGCATGCAATAGTAAAATCTCCTATGCAAATGTTAGATGGACTTATTGAGATTTTACATCAAGCATCATATACATGAACATTAAATGGCTTATAAGAAATTTCACGCAATGTTCATATTCTACATGCTATCTATGACTATCATTATCAAAAACCGTGTATAACCATGTGCATATAGTCATAGTTGATTCGCAATGCCATATTCATAGTGAATAATTCTTAGGTGCATGAGAATTACATACTTCCTACAAACTGACATGTCAGATCCAAGTTCGGAGACTGAAAATGGGAAAAAGGAATCATTTGGTATTTTGTAGGAAAGAAGATCCAAAGGAACAACAATATTCAAGATCATACTTGATCTGAGCAATGTGTCAAATCAGAATGAGCTGTTGTTTTTACTGGGCTCCGAGTGCTACTACTCCTGAGATTGAAAAGATCAAACACCACCTGCCAAAATCAAACAAGCTGTTACTTGACGCAAATGTGGCTTTGATTATGAAAGCTTGAGCGATATGGATGCACAAGAGAGAACATCAACAAGTATGCTCATGAGAAGAAATGGTTGTTCTGAACCTGATCTTGAGAAAATTTCGCCAATCTCATATGAGTATTTCTTTCCATCACTCATTTTGTTATGCATCTTAATGGATAGTCTCTCTTGTCAGACTTGGATTAGGAACTTTTAAATTTACTTTGGCAAAATTGATAAGAGTAGTGAGATCACATTAAGCATATTTGAAAGGACTTGAGATGAAATTTGAAAACTACTGTGATCATATGCTGAGAATTTGGTTGATTTGTAAACCTGATTTATTCTTAAAACTAAACTATTCTCTTGACTGTAAGGCTTTTAGAATTTCATTGTATTGACAATTTACATATCTTCATAATCTAGCATGAACATTCTTAAGGCATATTTATCGAATTATGTTTGTTTATGAAACTCTGAAAATATGCAATCTATTCTATACTCCCTGTACTATCACACTGGTATTTATCCAAAAAGAGTATGAGTAAAGTTCATGACTTGAGAGTGAAACTATGTGAAATTGTGAACAAAATTTTCAAAATTTGTTTTCACTTTAGTAATGCTCTTGTTTTACCAAACTATCACTGAGGGTTGATTAATTTATCCTTATAAAGAGACATTTGGAAATGTTAAGATGAAGTTTAAATATTCTGTACTTAATTATTAAAACCTGCCAACTGTGCTAACTTAGGCATCGAAGTGCCAACCTTAAGTTTTGCAGGTCCCTCAATGTTAAATCTTAAGTAGGTACAACCGGAAGCAAAACCAATTCCGGATGATCACACGCTGACGCTGGATGATGGAACCAAGAGAGCGCGAGCACCAGTCCAAGGGACACGTCACTTCAGAAACGTTTCAACTCCCTCTGTGGGGCGTTGTGCCTTCTCTGACTAATTGAAGCAACACGTGTCATCAGGTGTGTCGTTCCAACTTAAAATTTTACGTTACCCAATGTGAAAATTTGAAAGAAGATGCCATTTTACCCTCAGAAGTTTTTGCCTATAAAAGGATGTCATTTTTCACTTTCACCTTTTACTTGCATCATTTTCACTCGCATCATTTTCTCTGAAAACTCTCTTCATCTTCTTCATCGTGCTCTTCATTTTCTTTCGCACAACTCTTCACATTTCATCTCCTCTTACCACCAACCTACACAAAAATGGCCGGATCTCATGAATCCAACCCAGTTACCCAGAAAACCTCTTCGTCCAAGAAACACAAGTCGAAATCTGGGAAATCAAGTCACAAACATTCTGGTAAATCTGGGCATCGTGAAGAACATCGCGATGGACATCAAGAACACCATGAAGGTTCTGGGCAATCACTGGGGCAGGATGAAAATATTCAGGGTCAGCCTGAAACCTCTGGTAGAGTGGCAGAACAGCCAGTGGCTTCTGAGAATGAGCAAGCAAGAGAAGCCCAGGGAAAAGGGAAGAAGAAGGTGCAATTTGCTGAAGAGCCTTCTTCCAAGAGGCAAAGGGTTGAAGAAGACGAACCTACAGTGTACAGAGATGGGGCATTGGAGCCAATTGCTGCCAAATTTGAGACGTCCGTCCCCTACTTCAACCATGGGCTGTTCATCGATCTGGAGAAGATTGATGAACTAGGGTTTCCCCATTTGCGCCCTTACTTGGAGAAGTATATGCCTTGGCTGGGCATCAACCAGGACTACAACGTCAACGTCCTGCGAGTCTTCTCCCAATCCCTCTCTGGCAGAGCTAAGTACAAGAAGGTGGATGGGAAAGAGCAAGTCCACAAACTCTCCTTCACTGCCACTGTAAGGGGGAGGACCTTCAGGTTCACTTGGAGGACCTTAAATGAGATGATGAGAATCACAGAAGAGGGTATGAATGAATGGATCTACCCTGAGGCTCTCAAGTATAGCAAGGAGGAACTCGAGGAGTTGTATGGCACCAATAACAAGAAGGTATCCAAGATGTCTGATTCTAACAGGCTCTTGTACTACGTCTACTCCCGGATAATGACTCATAAGGGAGGCAACTTCAACGAGTTCACACTACTGGACAACCCTTGGTTCCCCAGACTCCTCTCCCGCAAGCCATTCAACCCAGGCCAGTTGATCTGCCTTGAGCTTCAGCGCTGGATAAATAATGACAAGTCTGGCTTCCTTCCCTATCCCACTATCATTTCCCTCCTCCTTGAGAAGCACCTGATCAAGGCCACATCTGCCGTGGAGGAAGAAAATGTAAAGTGTAAGTCTGTGGGAGCAACCAACATTGGGAAGATGGGCATCAAGTACATCAAGCCTGCTAAGCCCACTCGCTCAGGTTCACAGGCCGAGAGCGCCTCTCAGACTTCAGTCCCCTCTACATCTGGTGCAGGGGATCAAGAAGTGGACTCCCATGCTGGGCCAAGCCGTGCTGCAAGAGTGCCAGCCTCTGTTAGGGCCTTTGCCGAGGAAGTAAAGGAAGAGCTTCTGTTTAGGCTGCCTGAATCCTTGGTGGGTCCTCTCCGTGCTGAGTGTGATGCTGGTTTCCAGCACCAAGGGGAGCGGATCCAGCGGCTCGAGGACAGAGTGGGACAGCTCGAGAATCACCTTGCCAGGGTGGATGCAAAGTTAGATCTCATCCTCCAACACCTACAAATTCCCCAACCATCACAAGGTAACCTACCACCACCTCCTCCTCCTCCTAATCACCCTCAACTTCCCCTCCTCCTCCACCTAACACTCAACAACCTCAGCCACCACCACAAAATGACCAGCAAGCCCCACCATCACCAAACAATGACCACCAATCCCAACCTTCCCCTACCCATGACCAGCAAACCCAAGACTCACCTCAACACTCTCCACACCAAACTCAAGACTCACCTCCCAACTCTCCACGCCAATCCCCACTCAATTCTCCATCTCCACCTCCTTCACCCACTCTCTCACGACCTGGCGCTCCTACACGCTCTCCTCTCCGCTTCTCCTCTGAACCTATCAACCCCAACTCTAGACCACGAACCAACCCCCTGGCCGAGCAACTTGGTTTTCACACTGCCATTCACCCCCTCAGCCAAATTTACATAAGAGACTATCCTCGCCTTCAACCACTCTCCGATGACCGTTTACCTTTTACCCCAGACTCCACCAACTACAAGGAATACTCTTCCACTCATCCTTTTGAGGGTCTCTTTGTCACCCCCAATTGGTTCCCCAACCCTACCTCATCCGACCCTACCTCATCACCAGAAAGTACCCAATCTACCTCCTCCCCAGAAACCTCACCCCAAAAATCTCCACCCTCCTCGTCCTCAAGTCCATCCTTGGCCCTCACCCTCTTTGATGATGCCAAAAGGGGGAGAGATGTATTGACCACTCTGAGCTTGTCAATGAACACAAGGGATGTCCTCAGCCAGCCATCCCTCTGGATTGAGGAAGATATAACAGCAGCACTTCGTCGTGCTATGGAGTCTCAAAGGCTGGGTGGTGCAGAAAGCCTTATAAGGGGAGAGGTCATCCGGTTCATGCAGCAGAAGAAAGCAGCTGAGCAAGGACCACAGTGGGATATGGTTGTCTTTGAGCCAGCAAGTACCCAATCTTCACAGCCTGAGTCGTCTTCATCAGAGCCTTCTCCAACTAAGTCAAGCAAAAACATTGTTGAGGAGATTATGATGAAGTACGGGCTGAAGAGACCCAACCATCCTCCCATTGTGATAGCCAAGCCTGTTCCTGCATCCACTGGGCAAGAGTCTGAGATTCCTACATCTGAGCAATCATCTAACCCTCCTTCCTCGTCTGAGCCAGCAGCCAGATTCAGTGAGCCCAGAAAGAAGGCCGTTGCTAGGAAACGTGCCAGGAAGATAATTGCCACCACTGAATCTGATGAGAGTGAGGAAGAGACTCCATCTGACCTACCTGAGCAAGGAACTTCATCTGCCCAGGTTGAGCAAGAAACTCCAGTGATTCAAGCAGTTCCAATTCTGAAGGAAGTCAAGTTGGAAATTGAAGACATGACTCCTGAGGAATTTGAGAAGTTTGGATTCACAGATAAGCTATCCTTTGGTCAGATGGCGTGCCTCGATGCTGATAGAGCAAGTGCCTTGCCCACTCCTCCAATTAGCAAAAGCAAAGGGAAGAGCAAAGGGAAAGGGAAAAGGAAAGCCCAGGAAGTTGAGGAGGATCCCAACTTCCCTGTATGGAACGTGAAAATCCGGGCTGTTCACTATCCCAATGGAGAGGTCTCCTACTTCGACGATGCTACTGAGTTCCCTGGGTATGAAGAAGTAGAGAACATGAAAAGGGCATTCGAGGAGTCTATTGAATCAGAGAGGCTCAGAAGGGAAAGAGATTAAGAAGAGCTTCAGGAGATCATTGCCCAGATAAACCAGACTGAGCAGGAGGCCGAGCTTGCCAAACTGCAAAAAGAAAATGAAGAGAGGCAAAAGGAGAGGGAGAGGAAAAAGAAACACAAACCCTGAACCCCCAATCCAAACCCTCTTTTAACTTAGGAAATTTTTTTTTGTTTTGTTTTCATGCATACTTTCATACTTGCTTAAAGTTATTTACATGTATATGCTCTTTACTTGTATATGTTATTTGATTGTATACTCTAACTTGTAACTTATGTTTGTCAATAATATTTGTCTAAGTTACTTGTTCTTATCTATTGCCTTTAATCTTTTGCTAAATTCTTCCTTATGAACTTAATCGATAGAACTAGGTTTGTCATCATCAAAAAGGGGGAGAATGTTAGAATCTTAAGTTTTGATGAAGACTAAAATATGAAAGAATAGGCCAAGTACTTAGAGAGCAATAGGTTAACATAGGATCCCAAGTAAGAGTGCAACCGGATGTGGATTTACTTCCGGATAGACTAGGACTTGTGCACGCGGATGAATGTTTCATCCCCCAGCGGCAGCGAGTAACTCACTAGGGAAATAACTTAGTCCATGAGCATTATTAGGTACACAACACCTTAAGACTAAGATATGTTTCAACCGGAAGTGAAATTGCTTCCTGTTAGATTTAGACTGGCGCAGGCTGATAGAATAGAATAACCCCAAGCGTCAGTGAAAAAGCCACGTCAAGTAAAATTGCTTCCTGATAGATTTAGACTGGCACAGACTGATAGAGGTAATATAACCCTAAGCGTCAGTGAATCAGCTACGTCAAGTGAAATTGCTTCCTGTTAGATTTAGACTTGCACAGGCTGATAGAAGAGATATAACCCTAAGCGTCAATGAGTTCACCACGTCAAGTAAAAGTGCTTCCGATAGCTTAGTGACTAGCGCTGACTGTTGGAATGAAATACACTGAGCGAGAGTGAGTGATAGTGAACTAAATCCAGTGGATTTACTTCCGGATGTAGAAGTGCTTCCGGATACACCTTAAACTTAGGGAACGCCCACTGCATGTGACTATGTGCTTATACTGCTAAACTAACGTTCAAATGCAGCACACTAAGTAAGGTTGCTTCCGGATGAGAAGTTGCTTCCGCAAGCAATCAGAATGTCAGAACGTTCACAGATGCAGTGTCAGAATGCTTTTGTCAGAGCAGAGGTGTCAGGACTACCTTTCAGAGATAAAGCAAGTCAACCCTGCTAAGCATTAATGTAGATGTACTTCTCAACGGTAACATGGGATTAACGGCTATATTCAAACGAACATATTCAACCTGCCGCCCAAGCCTTTGAAGTCGAGTATAAAAGGAACATCTACATTCAGAAGAGTGAGAAGAAGAACAGAGCCTATTGTCTGAAACATTGTATTCTACATTCCTCTCATCTTCTACTACTCTCAGATCTAGATTTGTAACATTATTAGAGAGTGAGTCAGTTGTACTTAAGTGAGTAACATCATCTACTCTTAGAGAGAGTCATTTGTACTTAAGTGTTTATCACAATCAGTTCATAGAGTGAACATAATTGTTATCTTACATTTGTAAGGGGGAGCATTTAGAGGTTCTCTAAATCTCCATAGGTTGCAAGTTAGCCCGCAAAACTTGTGGTTGTAAGGTTGCAGGTGATCCCGTTGTAAAACCTGTGGTTGTAAAGGTTTGCAGGTGAGCCCGTTGTAAAACCTGTGGGTTGTTAGGTGAACCCGTGTTCGTAAAACCTAAAGTGTAAAGGTTTTCTTGTGCCTGGTTCAAACAAGAGATTTAGTGGATTGAAAATCTCAGGTGGAGCCTGGGGACTGGATGTAGGTCTGGAAGTGACCGAACCAGGATAAACTCGCTTGTGCATATTTTGCTTATTTAAATCTCACACCAAGCACACACCACTACATACTCACTTGTGCTTGGGATGATTCATCGTCACCCTCATCAAGCACAAGGAGTAAAGTTTTTAAAAAGGGGAAAATTATAAGTTTTTATTCTGCCACCCAATTCACCCCCCCCTTGGGTGACAGCCACGCATTTCAAAATATACTACCTCCGGTCCTAAATATAGAATCAAATTGGCTTTTTTTTTAGAGATTAAGGTTGCTAAATAGGTTATTAAATGATGACATATTTGATATATTTTTAGATTATCAATTAGTTTATGGGTAAAATAAACTAGTTTAAGGAAAAAAATTAGGTAAATCAATTTATAATTAACTTATTTTTCTTTTTTAAGGATTTTCTAGAAAAAGTCAATTAGGTCCTATATTTAGGACTGGAGGGAGTATAAATTAAGCTGAGGCCTGCGTGCTGGCCAGATGTGCATCACCTCTCAAGAAATATGGGCTGTGTGTTAAGTCATGGGCCCAAATGGGTTGGGCCTTAGTCGGCCCGGCCCGATCCAAATTCACGCCTCTTCACCTAAACAGCACTGTTTAACCTGGAACATCTCCTTCCCCCATACCTCTGCTATGAATCTTTGCAAATTTGGTTCCGATCACCGCCCGGTCCTCCTCAGAAGTTGCCAGGGGCAACGAGTCCGGCGAACACCCATGCCCTTTCGTTGCCAAGCTGCTTGGCTTTTGGAAGAGGGATTCCCGGAGCTGGTTACACGAGCCTGGAAGGGAAACAATTGGAATGAGATCATCAGTGCATTTAAAACGGAGGCTGAGGTGTGGAATAAATCCAAACTGGGGAACTTAAGAGCAAAAAAAGAGAAAATCATCAATCGTCTGAAGGGTGTGGAAAGGGTCAGAGGGCGCAGGGATACCTGTAACATCCTAGAATTTTTTTTAAAATATAAAATAAATTAATAAATAGTTGAAATTTAATATTGCAAACAAATTTAGAAAGTTAAATATATTTATAGTGAATTTGTTATGATTTTATTTTTATTTATAAGTTGAACTTTAATTTGGGGGCAATTTTGAACTTTCTATCAAAAGACATTATTTTAGAAATTTTATTTAGAATTTTAGGACATGCTAGAATTTAAGGATATTGTTGGATATTAATTGGATATAAATGATGGAAAAAAAATGTTTATATTTAAATGAATTTAATTTAATTTTTAAATAAAATGAGATTGAGCCTAAAAGAATATTAGATGGATATGGGCTAAGCCCAAAATAAAATAAAACCCTAAATCTCCATGTTCTATTCTATGTATTCATTTTTCTCCCTTCCTTTCATATTATTAAGAGCCGACATATACATACCATATCATTGCTCTTCATTGTCTTCATCAATCTTCACTGCATTCTCCACTCTTCCCTTTCGTCTTCCTTGCTCTTCCTCCTTCTCCACATACTCGTCCTCCTTCCATCCTCAAACACAAATCTCATCCCTTAATACTCAAACTCACAATCACCGTTCACTTCCTCACTTTTTCTCTTCCCAAACATGGGTTCTTCTTCATCTCCCCAGCTTCTTGCTTCGTCCAGCAGCAACAATAGATGATTTAAGGCGGCGAACGACGGCTAAAACGGATGAGGATGCACAAGGAGGTTGGGTCAGCCATGAGTGAGTTTCTTTACATCTTTCCTTCTCGTTTTGGCTGAGAGTTTGAGAGGCATCGATTCTGTTTTGGGGTGTTAGAAGCCGAAATTTATAATCAATCCATGTGTGAACCCATTAGATTTTGATTCTAGATCTGTATGTTTGATTGATATGAGTGTTGGAAATTAATGTTTTTAATTGATTAAATGGTGTTTGGAAACTGTTGGGCAAAATTGTTGGTGATTGGGAAGCTAATAACTATTGTTTGAATATCAATGCACTCAAGGTGTTTGTTATAATGTTTAGAAGAGAAATTTGGTTGCTTTTATCTTCTTGGGTTCTTATTCGCTTTGTTTTGGTAAAGACTTGATCAATGATGAAATTATAGAACATATAATTAATTGCAGCGTGATTAAATTTGGTTGGGCTTTAGAGATTTAGAATTTCTTGATTATGGAGGAAAGACATTAAGTGAGATAATAAAGATGATATGTTTATAACATTCTTATATTTTCTTCTGCAATTGGATTGAAGTTTAAAATAATAATTGCCCAAATAATGGTTCAGTGGGAAATATGCCTTCCTAATTGTTAAAATGTGAACTTCAAAGAATATACTACCTATTTACTTTCTTTTGTTTTGTTGATAAAAGCTTTGTTTTGGTGTGAGGTTGCCCTTCCACTTTTCTGCCTTGTTCTCCTCCCATTGATTGATTTCATTTTTTAAGTGGAGGTTCAAATTCGTTCTAGTAGTCCTGTATGTTGCAATAAAATGGTTTAAGCTTGAAGTATGTTTTTCAATGGATGATTTTCAATGAGTGGTTTCTCTATGTCCATAAAGGTTTTTGTTTATCATTGATGTTTTTCCAAATGGGCTCTATATGTGAGATTGATTACAACCTGTATTGGTAGATGACTTAGTGTATGAAAATCTGAATTGAGTTTGTAATTGTAGATCTTAGTGCCTTAGAGCAATATAAAAGATCCAGAGATGCTAATTATATTGTCATGAACTGTTAAGGAGTAAATTTGACTCCCCTATGATCATAAAGATTTGAATCATTTGTTATTGGTCATTGGTGTTGTTTGGCTGTTCCGTAAAGTATAAATTGGTATTATTTGGAACGTGATTAATAGAAAATTATTGGGTTTTGATGAACCAAGAGGGGATATTAAATGTTATCAAGTAATCTCAAAACTCTTAATTAGTTAAACTTTGAGAATCTAAAAGATTAAGAATAAAAGACTATTTAGAGAATTAAGGAAGTATGATTTAATGAGGGATTGGGTAGTACTTCTAGGAACGAGAGCGACGTTAATTAGTTTACATGATAATTGATTAATTATTATTTGTATGTCTTGTATTATTGCTTGTAGAGATTGGTTATTGACACTTGAGCACGTGGGAGCTTACGTTTATTTTTGGTTTAAATGCACGGAGGTAACTACTTCACTTGTTTGCGTGTGTGTGTATGTTAGTAAGCATTTAGGTAGTTTATAGGTATATGATTATTTCTTATGTGGTTATGGAATGCTTGGATTATGATTTCTGATTTGTTTGTGGTACACCGAGTAATATTATTATGATTATGCCATTCCGGAATGAGGTTCCCTTGCCCGTACAGCAGGGACTAAAATGAATAAAGAGAAAAACGTTATTGGGGAGAGCGCCCCCGGTTCAAGCGAGGGTATATCGACCATCGAGTCGTGAGTCCCTATTGAACTGATATATTTTGTTCAAGCGAGGGTATATCGATCATCGAGTCGTGAGTCCCTATTGAACTCATTATCGGTGTACTTGTGTATTGTGTTTGATGTGATTATTATTATTATTCTTTATGTTGAGTTTGTGATGTGGCTTTAAATGAATACTTGTACTGCTGTATCATTTGGTAATTGATAGATACTTGGAATAGAAAAGAGATAACATGTTCATGCAACACAGCATGTAGCACACACCACCAAACACAGCATTAGCACACACCACCTTGCCGGCATGCACATGCACGTAGTGCAAAAATGTGCGTAGGCGAGTAGTTGTTAGTTACGACATCAGGGTCTACCCCTCGTGGTTTAACATTTTACAGGTATTAGATCGGGGCAGGAGTCATGGGAGAAAAGGATCCGGAGACTCGGGAACTAGTTTTAGGCTCATATGGCATGCTTTCATTTTATGCTTCATATTCTTATTTATTAATATAATTTGTATATACTTTGAATTTATACCCCTGGATTACTGTAAATAATTTTATGTTAGATAACTGTAAATATTAATTAATACAGGATTGTGTGTTAATTTGAAACTTACTGTGAAAGAATTTAATTAAGTGTTACTAAATTTATTTAAATATCCATGTTAGTCAATTTTTATCTAACATGGATAAATCAGTTTTCATAATTTCTCAAATGATTTTGGTTGTGAATTTTATATTTCATTGCAAAATTATATTTATTAATTTCAAATTACATTAAATCTTTTTCTAACCATGATAGTTCTTTTGTAACTCAAATTATTTTTCTATCATGGTTAACATATTATCTTATATGTTATGAATCTTTAGAAAAGTCGTTTTTCTAACTATGTTAGCTATTATATTAACTTTAATTCTTTTTCTAACATAGTTAGCACTAAAATTATTTTTAATGAATTAAGTTAATTCTTTTTATAACTATGTTAGCTACTATTTTGTTTAATTGGATTCTTTTTCTAACATAGTTATCATTAGCATAAATGAAAAAAAAATAGCATAAAAAAAAGTTATAATATTGGGTTGTTACAATACCCAATACCTCCTTCAGGTTGAACAGGAACTGTGGAAGGAGTACAATAAAATCCTCGCCCAAGAAGAGCTCATATGGTATCAAAAATCTAGATGTAATTGGCTAAAGTGGGGGGATCGTAACAGCAAATATTTCCACACTGCCACTGTTGTTAGAAAAGGAAGAAATCGTGTTGATGGTATTAAAAATGATGATGGGGAATGGATCACGGATCAACAACAGATTAAAGAAATTGCCATGAGTTATTATAAGGAGTTATTCAAGACCGAAATGAACGGCCCCATCCCCCTTAATACCTCCACCACCTTTCCTCCCTTAAGCCTTACGGCCGTGGCCACCCTGACTGGTAGCGTGGAAGATGCGGAGATTCGAGAAGCTGTCCTTGCCATTGGAGCCTATAAAGCCCCGGGGCCGGATGGGATCCAAGCTTTCTTCTATCATCATTTCTGGGACACCATCAAGTCATCCGTGTGTAACCTTGTTAAGGATGCTTTTGTTCAACCTGCCCGGATTAGCAATATCAATAGTACCAATCTGTGCCTAATCCCCAAGACTGACAGACCCGAAACTATGAGGGACTTTCGTCCTATATCTCTGTGCAACGTCAGCTTCAAAATCATTACCAAGATAATTAGCAGGCGCCTTCAGTCGATAATGGGAGATTTGGTGAATCATCACCAATCTAGCTTTATTCCTGGTAGGCAAAGTAGTGATAACATCATTGTTGCTCAGGAAGTCATACATGCCATGAAGAGTAAACAGGGAGGGGATGGTTGGTTGGCGGTGAAGGTAGGCCTGGAGAAAGCCTATGATCGCTTGGAATGGCCCTTCATCTATGATACCTTGAAGAGGGCTGGGATTGAAGAAGGCTTGTGTAATGTGATAATGTCCTGTATTTCTTCAGCTTCGTTCTCTGTTTTGTTGAATGGTGAGGTGTCACAGACTTTCACCCCTTCAAGAGGTATAAGGCAAGGAGACCCTATATCTCCCTACCTTTTCACCTTATGTATGGAACGCCTTAGTCACATGATTGTTGATGAGATTGACGAAGAGAATTGGAGGCCGGTGGTCCTGAACTCAGGTGGACCCCCTATCTCCCACCTTTTCTTCGCAGATGACCTGGTTCTATTTGGGGAAGCCTCTGCTCACCAGGTGGAAGTCATGTTAAATTGCATAGACAGATTTTGCGATGCGTCGGGTCAGAAAATGAACAAGAATAAAACTAAGATCTGCTTCTCTCGCAATGTTCATTTCTCTAGGTCTATGGACCTAAGTCGGAGAATGGGTGTCGGACTCACGGCTGATTTGGGAAAATACTTGGGAGTGCCCCTAATCCACCAACGCCCCTCATACCTGTTATATGCTCCTCTTGTTGAAAAAACCAGGAAAAGACTAGCTGTTTGGAAGTCTGGGTGTCTGACTTTGGCTGGAAGAGCCACTCTAATCTCTTCGGTCCTCACCTCTTTACCCTCCTACCACATGCAAACCAACCTTCTTCCCAAAAGGTTGCTGAAAGATCTAAGTAAACTCAGTTGTAATTTTCTTTGGGGGGATACTGATAACAGCAGGAAGGTCCACCTGATGGCGTGGGACAAAATTACTCAGGATAAATCCATGGGTGGCCTCAATATAAAAGACTTGGGAAAACAAAATGAGGCCTTTATCCTCAAGCTTTGCTGGAGCCTCCTTTGTCGAAGGGAGGCATTGTGGGTTAGGATTCTCAGATCCAAATATAAATGTGGGTCCCACCCTTGGCCTGTAGTGAAGCAAAGAACCGGAGCTTCTTCGATTTGGAGGGGCATAACCAAGGTGTGGGATACTTTCCAGAAAGGAGTTAAATGTAGAATCGGGGATGGGAAATCAGCCTCTTTCTGGTTTGACAACTGGTCGGACTTGCATCGCCCGATTATTGACCTCCTCCCCAATCCCCAAATAGAAGTAAATAAAGATGAGACAGTGAGAGATTATGTGGATGAGTTTGGCCAATGGGATCGTGGCAACCTGAGTATGTGGCTCCCTCCAAACTTAGTTGAGCGTATCACCTGTGTGCCTCCCCCGAGAGATGAGGGAGGAGAGGATAAACACTTTTGGCACCCCTCTAGGGACGGAACTTTTACTGTTAACTCTGCTTATTTGTTCATTTCTGCAGGTACACATGGGAGTGATCGGAGATTGTGGAAGCGGTTATGGGGAGCACAAGTACCGGAGAAAATCAAATCCTTTCTTTGGTTGGTATGTCATGACAAAGTCCACACCACAGACCTTCGGTTGAGACGTGGAATAGATACAAAGGCGGCATGCCCTCATGGTTGCACCGCTCAAGAGACAACGATGCACATGATCAGGGATTGCACAGCAGCAAAGGAGAAATGGCAGGAGACCGTTGATCCAGCTTATTGGGATAATTTCACCACTCTTTCTGGTAAGGACTGGGTTAAATGGAATCTGGAGAATGAGATTGACCTTACTACTACCAAAAAAATTAGTTGGCCCATATTGTTTAGCTATAGTTGTTGGGATATCTGGACAACTAGATGTAACAGGCTTTTTGGCTCTGAGGAAGGTCACATGACGATGAAACCACAGTCTCCCTTCTTCAAGGCTTGCATAGATCAGGATCTTCTTCGGCTCACAAGCAGAATTCAAAGACCAGATCACATCCTTCAACGTCATCACCACCCTACAAACTCGTACAAGATGGAAGTTAAAACAGCTAACCCAACAGAAACCCGAAGTGGTTGTGGAGGAGCTGTCTACAATGAGGAAGGTAACTGGACATGGGGATTCTGCTGCAAGCTCCGCAAAGTTCCACCGGATATTGCTGAACTTATAGGCATCATTCATGGTCTCTACAGTTGCTGGGAAAAAGGAATCCGGCACATTGCAATCACCACATCCAGCGTGAACCTCCTCAATTGGATTACTAGAGGATGTGACATCCGACACCCATTCAAAGATTTAATTCAGGAAGCTAGAGCTCTCATACACAAACAATGGTAAGTAACAGCACATCTCCTACCATGGGATCAAAATTCCTATGCGTGTAACTTAGCATCACACTCACTTAGCATACAAGGTAATTTTTGTATCATTGATCAACCACCAACTACCCCTCATGGACTAGATGGTGATTGATCAAGTCGTCATATATTGACACATGGTAACTCTTGTTCAAGCAGGTAGTGAAATTTTTTGACAGGGGGCAATCACTCTCAGTGTAGATATAAACACTGGAAAGCCCCTTGTATAGATATGTAACCCCTTGTTTTGATCAATAGAATACAGTTTTACACTCAAAAAAAAAAAAAAAAGCCATGCAAGTATAACAATCAACTAATTGTTCCCTATATTGACATTTTGTTTGATGGGTCGTTGAGCTTTGCAATCAGTTACGTACTACGGGGAAAATGTAGCTTCATAAATATGATCACTTAAGTTTTATTCTTATATCTTAAATCGGTTCACATGAATGAACCAATATCTTGTATCACAAGTATACACACTTGATACCTTTGTTCAATTATATTTCTAAAATCACCATGACTACTTTCCACTTCCCAAATTGATTTTCTTTTCCTGTGGTTACTATTTGCAGCCACCTTCCACTTAGGCTCTAGTTTAATGAAACGTGATTGCAATGAACTGGATAAGCATGCACTTTTAATCTTAAAGAAAGGTGTCCTTGATCCAAAAAGCTCTCTATCTTCTTGGTCTATCAAGGAAGATTGCTGTGAGTGGTTTGGTGTTCAGTGTGACAACATCACAGGACGAGTAATCAGTCTCGATTTGGGTTGCTCAAGAGATGATGTAAGTTCTGAATGCTTGAATTTGAGAGGTGATATCAACTTACCTTTATTTTTGCTTGAATCTTTGAACTTACTAGATTTGAGTGGAAACCACTTCCATACTATGAATTTATGCAAGTCCAATGTATATTACAACTTGTCAAAAACTATGTCTTCTCATCCATGTGGAAATTTCTCCAACCTTGAACATCTTGACTTGTCATATAATACAAACCTTCATATAAACAACCTCCAATGGATCTCTCATTTTACATCCCTGAAAAGTCTTTCCCTTAGTGGCATTGATCTACACAAGGAAACTTATTGGAGTCAGCATATTAGCATGCTACCTTCACTGTCAAAGTTATCTTTGAGAAGTTGTTAGCTTCCAAATGTATTTCCTAGTGTTGGATGGTTTGTAAATTTTACTTCCCTTCAATCTCTTAACCTTTCAGAAAACCATTTTGACTTTGAAATTTCTAAGGTGGTGTCAAATCTTAGTGTCCAATTTTCTGCTCTCTTCCTTGAAAGCAATGAGTTAAAAGGTTCAATACCAGACACCTTGAGAAATCTCAGAAGTCTGGAATACTTGATGTTATCTGGAAATGAATTGAATGGGATGATTCCAGATTGGTTTCGTGAATATAAGAATATGCAGTATCTTGAATTTTATGGGAACTCATTACAAGGTCCCATTCCTTCTACCATAGGAAATATGTCAAACTTAGTCTCATTAGAACTCAGTTACAATCACTTGCATGGCTTTCTCCCATCAACTCTTGGAAAACTTTCAGAGTTGCAGAATTTGCTTGTTGGTGGCAATTCATTTGCTGGAGTGGCATCAAAAATAAATTTCACCAAACTCACAAAACTAGAGATGCTAGACTTGAGTTCACAAGTTTTATATTTGACATAGATTCAAATTGGACCCCTCCTGCTCAACTTACATATGTATATTTGCATACTTCAAAACTGGGACCTGTTTTTCCTACTTGGTTATATTCTCTAGAATCTGTTCATTATTTGAACATTTCTAGCTCAAGAATATCCTCTATAGTTGAGGACAAACTTTGGAGAGAAAATTGCACTTAGTTCCCAAATAAGAGACTTAACTCAAAGAGGTCCCAAAGAGTTGTTACCACTTGATAATGAAGACTATTGCAGCTACTAATGGTAGTCATTAACAATTCCTTGGGACCTCTTTAAAATTAAGTCTCTTATTTAGGACCTAGGTGCAATTGTCCCAACTTTGGAGCTTGGCCAAGAGAACCACCGTTCTCGATCTACCCAACAACTTGATCTGTGGCAACTTGTCAAATGTTCTGCTAAACTCTCGTGTGATTGACTTGGGTGGTAACAAATTCATGAGTGGGCTTCCACGTTTATCACCAAATGTTGTCATGTTCAAGATGGCAAATAACTCTTTATCAGGATCAGTTTCATCACTTTTATGTCATCCAAAGAATAAGAAGAGCCATTTAAGGTATCTAGACTTGTCACAATCTTTTATCTGGGGAACTTTCAGATTATTTTTGGTTTATGTAAATCTAGAAAGCAACAACTTGAAGGGTAACATTCCTGAATCTTTAGGCTCTTTATCTGATCTTCAATCTTTGCATTTGCTTAAAAACCAGTTGTCAGGTGACATACCTTTGGCTCTAAAAAATTGTACAAACTTGAGGCTTCTTGATGTGGGGGGAAACAACTTTTCAAGATTTGTACCTAGCTGGATGAACCAAAACATAAGAGCTCTTAGGCTGAGATCCAATCAATTTAAAGTCAACATTCCATCAGAAATATGCCAACTTTCTTCTCTACTGATATTGGATCTTGCAAATAACCAATTCTCAGGATCAATCCCAAGGTGTCTTCATAATTTCATCTCCATGATTCTCACTAATGCATCACCAGAACAAAAGTTTGACATTTTGTTGCGCAAATCAAAGTTTGTTTGTGTTTCTCCTGACACTCTCATGCTTCTTATGAAAGGTCAAGAGTTAAACTATAGCAACAACCTAAAGCTAGTCCATATATATGATTGATCTTTCAAGGAATAATTTGTCTGGAGTTGTTCCTTCAGAGTTGTTTACACTTACAAGCTTGCAGTCTTTAAACTTGTCTCAAAATCATCTAGTGGGCAGCATGCCTGAAGAGATTGGAGACATAAAATTCTTGGAATCATTGGATCTCTCAAAAAATCAACTTTCTGGTACAATTCCAGATAGCTTATCTGTCCTATATTTTCTCAATCACTTGAACTTGTCATTCAACAATTTCACTGGTAAAATTCCTACTGGGACTCAACTTCAAAGTTTTGATGCACTATGCTATATAGGTAATCCTGAGCTATGTGGACCACCTTTGACAAAGAATTGCACACAAGATGAAAAACCAGACCGCAAAGAGCTATATAGAGAAGAAAATGGATCCAAAGAATTCTTGTTTGGTTTTTATATTAGCATGGGAGTAGGATTTGCTGTAGGATTGTGGGTAGTCTGTGGCTTTTAGTTGTCCTGTTGTTTGTATGCAAAAACATATCACATATAGTAGTATTATGGAATGAAAACTTTCCTCTTGTGGAATGAGAAACTATCATTCTACTTATCCTGGCAAACCTCTAAAATATACTCCCTCCGGTCCCTAATGTAAGAGCCCAAAATTTGAATGGTTTTGGTCCCTAATGTAAGAGCTCACCCCATATTCTCTCCTCATTTAATGCATTTTTTCCTACTTTACCCCTAACTCTCTTTCATATTTATTAATGCTTATGTATGTCTCTCTCTTAAAAGTACCAAAATAAATATGGGCAATTCTGGAAAAGAAGCATTAACTCCAGACACCCAACTAATATTCACATGTTTTCTTAAGAAGCGTTTTTTTTTACGGCTAGCTCTTACATTAGGGACCGGAGAGAGTACATCCTAAGTTTTAAAAGGGTCACCTAGCACCAATGTGATTTTAGGGGGCAGAAATATACATGCAAAACAAAACATGCAATTTCAACATCTTCATCCAATAGTGTTAAGTTGACTCAGAAGACTCATGTATGTACCTATGTGGTATTAGGTAACATCAAATATTTGACTCTTTGTTGACTCAAGGTTTATGGATGTCACCATGTTTATGTAAATATTTGATGCTACAACATTAAGTTACATTAACTTTTTAAGTAAACTAACAGTTAAACATAACATTATTGCATGGAGATTTTCAAATCGTCTTTTTTTGTTTTATCATGTATATTTTTGCCCCCAAATTTACAATGGTGTTAAGTGCCCCTTCTAAAATCTAACATGTATAAATAGTGTTGTAAAAATAGCATGATTTCAAGAATATAATACTATGACAAACATCCTTTTTCCCTAGAAAAACAACATTAGCCTTTTTTAAATATATAGTTTAAAATTGGCCAACCTATTTATAACTTATGAATCATATTTGATCACTCCACAACTTTTTCTTTTATATCTTGATTATTATTGATATCGATGTTTATAGACATTATATGTTGTATTGACTTGAAAAAACTGATAAGTGATAAGCATGCAAGATCACCTGAAATATACCTAATTATTGTAGCAATACTTTTCCCTACTGAATTGTATTCACCTAATAAACCACAAATATATTATTTTCTGCACGTAAGGGAACAAAAGCGAGGGAGTAAACCTCACTTAAAATAACAAAAACAGTATTTTAATCTAAATTTTCATAGCATGTATTGTGTGCGTGTATTTTAGAATATTTGTTGGCCGTGTTTTTTTGGACCCTAACTAGTGTAATATGACAAGGCATGTGACAATGTAGTAGTAGTTCACAAAATAAATAACTTGAAATAGCTAATACAAACAAATAAAATATACTACTCACAAGCTAGTTTCACAACCTAATCATATTGATGTTTACCAGCTATTAGGCACTACTTTCCAACCATACACGCACACACTATATATATATAATGATTAATATGCTTATTTTTAATTTTTCAAGTGTTAACATTTAGCCAAAAGTTGTTATCTACTGTCTAAAATTATTAAGTAGAACTCTTGAGCACACCATGTTCATTAATATATGCTAGAAAGTTTGAAAAGCTCTTTTAACAAATTCCCCATCATATAAATCAAAAAAATCCTAATGAAAATGGTTCCTTTTAACCATTAAGAGTAGGCAACCAATATTGTATCGTGTATTTATTATTCTCTTCTATGTAAATAAGGATATTTTTGGAAACTAACTTTCATTTTTTTTTACACATTTACTCCATTAAACCCAACTAATTCTAACTATTGGAACACAGCTCGTTAAACAGTAATTAACGAACTAATGACATATCAAACAATTTCATAAATTACAAACCCCCTAATTTTAACCTCTCCTAGTTTCATAAATTACTTATATCAAAGAATTTTAACTTCAAGTTTTTAACTACTCTTACATTCATTTTTTTTATATATTTAATACACCTAACTAATTTTAACTTCCTTAACATAATTTGTACTGACGAATTGGGATACAATTATATAGGAAAATTCTTAATGCCCATATTCATTGACATATGAAAGAATGTTTGATTTTTTTTTTTTTTTTTGCAAATTCCTCACTTTAATCTAACCTACTTACATAAATTACTTATACGGTTATACCATAAAATTCACAATGAAAATTGTTCATTTTAACCATTAAGAGTTTGTAACCACTATTATATGCTATATACTTCATTTATCATTCTCTTCCATGCAAATACGTATAGTTTCGAAATTTCATTAAAACAAAAGTATATTTTCAAAAAGTCACATTCAAATTTTTTTACACATTTATTACACAAATAAATTTAGATTATAAAAACACAATTCACAATTCAGTTAAATAGTAATTAATATAATAACGACAAATTAGGATACAATCATATACGATGATTCTTGAGTAGAAAATGTTCATGAATATACCATAGAATGCCTGCAATGCTCTTTATTCATATTCCTTATTTACCCAGGCTTATCTACAAAGTTATTTATATGATGGAATTTAAAATGAAAATGGTTCATTTTGATCATTAAGGGTAGGCAAGCATTTTTCACTCCCTTCCACATAAATAAGTATATTTTTTGGAAACTAACACCAATTTTTTTCACATATTTATAAGACTTAACTAAATTTAACTTCAGGTCAAATAGTAATTGATAAAATAATGACAAATCATGATACAATCGTATACAATAATTCATGAGTTGGAAATGTTCATTAATGTACCCTAAAATTTTTGAGAAGTTCTTAATGCATTTTCCCACTTTATCCTCGCCTATCTACCAAATTACGATACCATAGAATTCAAAATGAAAATTGTTCGTTTCGACCGTTAAGGGCAGACAAATATTTTTCACTCTTTTCCACGCATCTAACTGGCATTTATTTTCTTTCACATATTAACCTATTAACATAATTTTAACTACCAATTAAATAGTAATTAATAAAATCACGATACAATGATAAACGATAACTCTTGGGTAGGCAATGTTGATTAATACCTTAAAATGTTTGAAAAGCTCTATATGCATATTCCATTTTACCCCGAACCTATCTTTTAAATTACATATACCATAAAATTTAGAATGAAAATGGTTCTTTTTTACCGTTAAGGGTAGACAAGTATTTTTCACTCTCTTCCAGGCAAATTCAAAAACTAGCATTCATTTTTTTTTTCACATATTTATCACGACTTACTAATTTTAACTACTTGTTAAACAGTAATTAATAAAAACAAGGGAAAATTAATTTAAGGTCTCTCACAAGGGAGTTAATATTGGAAAAGTCCCAAAAGTTGAAAATATTAATGTAGGGTCCCAAGGGACCTCACATTAATATATTTGAAAAGTGAAAAGACAGTTTTGCCCCTAGCCTTAAAAAAAATTTACCCCTCCCTCCTCCCCCACCCCCTTCCTCCTCCCTCCATCTCCCCCACCCCAATCCCAGCCTCCTCCACCCTCAGCCTCCCTCCTCAGCCCCCACCCTCCCCCACCCCCTCGGCCCCCCACCCCCCAACCCCTCCCCCTCCCACTTCGGCCCCCCACCCCCACACCCTCCCCCTCCCAATTCGGCCCCCCACCCCCACACCCTCCCCCTCCCAAGTCGGCCCCCCACCCCCACCCCCTCCCCCCTCCCACGTCGGCCCCCCACCCCCACACCCTCCCCCTCCCAAGTCGGCCCCCCACCCCCACCCCCTCCCCCCTCCCACGTCGGTCCCCCACCCCCACACCCTCCCCCTCCCAAGTCGGCCCCCACCCCCACCCCCTCCCCCCTCCCAAGTCGGCCCAAGTCGGCCCAAGTTGGGAGGGGGAGGGTGTGGGGGTGGGGGGCCGAGGAAGGAGGGAGGGAGGGAGGGGGTGGGGGGCCGAGGAAGGAGGGAGGGAGGGGTGGGGGTGGGGCCGAGGAGGGAGGGGGTTGGGGGGGGCGCTGGAGGGGAGGGGGGAGGGTGGGGGGGGCGCTGGAGGGGAGGGGGGAGGGTGGGGGCGGCTGGAGGGAAGGGGGAGGGTGGGGGGCGGGCTGGAGGGGAGGGGGAGGGTGGGGGGGCGGCTGGAGGGGGGAGGGGGGGTGTGAGGGAGGAGGAGGGGGGAGGAGGTAAATTTTTTTTAAGGCTAGGGGCAAAATTGTCTTTTCACTTTTCAAATATATTAATGTGAGGTTCCTTGGGACCCTACATTAATATTTTCAACTTTTGGGATTTTTCCAGTATTAACTCCCTTGTGAGGGACTTCTAATTAAATTTCCCTAAAAACAATGGCAAATCAGGATACAATCATATACGATAATTCTTGAATAGGACCCTTCCAATTAATACACCATAAAATGTTTGAAAAGCTCTTTATCGATATTCCCATTTCACCCTCACCTATCTACCAAATCACTCACAGGTCACACCATAATAAAAACTGTTCGTTTTAACCGTTAAAATCAGACAAATATCTTTCACTCTCTTCCACACAATCAAGCATATTTTCAAAAACCACTAATCATTTCCTTTCCACATCTTTACCACCCCAACTAATTTCAACTATCTTTTCTTTGATAAAAAAAAACTATCTTTCTTTTCTCATATAATTTAACCAAAAAAAAATTTAACCATAGGTTAAAAATAGTGTCTAATATTAATAAAAAAAAAAAAGACAAGTTTGGACACCACAACAGGAGAAAAAAAAGAGGGAGTATACAACAACAACTACAAAACATTATCCCAGATAATTAAAGTTAGCTACATGAATCATACGACGTCATTTTGTTCAATTATTAGTAATGTTTGAGATAAATTATAGATCGAAATATATATATATAAATTAGACATTCAGACAATTTATTTTTTTTAATTTTTACATAAGAAGAACAGAAAACAAAATAGTGGAGTAATAAAAAGTCACAAAATGTGTTAACCGGAGAGACAAAGAGAAAGAGTGCATACACTGTTGTTTTGTATGCGCCTCCACCACCACCTTCATCTTCTTCCTCTTCATCATATCATATCATATCATAACACCATCTTCATCATTTTCTAGGGTTTCCACTTTCTAGGGTTTCTTTTCACGCCCTTTCATCCTCGGACTCCTCGAACGCCATACGAGCTGGATTCCCCCTCCCCTCTCTCCCGATTCTCCATGCGCCGCTTCCTCAGCGGTTTCGTTGATTAGCGAGAGACAATTTCTCACTCCAATTTCTCATTCTCGTTTCTGATTTCTCCTTTTTTCGCTGTAAAGCTTGAAACTTTCGATGTAGCGAGGGCTTTTTGGTCAAAAGCGTGCTTTTTTCTTTGGATGGCATTGGGCGATTTCATGGCTTCTTCACGTTTTTCTCAATCCTCTGTTATGGTTGTTTCTAATCACTTGAATGATTGTGTTCCATCATCATCATCATCGTCAATAATTGGTCCTGAAGATGAGAATAATAGTGCTGATTTGGTGTCTAATAGAAGGAATGTTAATAATACTGAGGCTGCTAGTAGTAGTTATGTTAATGCTATGTTGTCTACTACTACAATATCTACTAGTACTACTACTACTACTACAAGTTTTGCTTATTTGCCTCAGAATGTTGTGTTGTGTGAGCCTAGACATGAGGCTTTTGAGTCCTCTGTGCCTGTGGGACCTTCTGATAGTGGCTTGGTTTCGAAATGGCGGCCTAAGGAAAGAGTAAGATTTTGTTGTTGGTTTTTTGTTGTGGATTTGGAATGTGTTATGAGCAGTGTTTGTTTGGTGTTGATTGTTTATTGGATTGGTTTATTGTTGAAATGGATAGTTTAGCTGTTATTTAGGGGTTATGGTTGATGGTTTATATATGCACTTGAGAGCGATGGCCTTGTGAGTTTTGTTATGTACGCTTATGGGGAAGCTGTTTTGTTTGATGTTAAGAGTGTTTGATCATCAACTAATGTGGTTGAATGCTTTAGTTTGGTTTGTGTAGGCATGAAATGCTCCTAGGATGTAGCATGTTGAAGAGAAATAAGCTGAATATGCGCGCATTTAGGTGGCTTAGTGCGACAATTTTTATTTTTTTCTGCTGGCTAATAAACTCGTTGTAAACTGGATAAATTTGCTGGAGGATGAAATTTCTTATTTTGCTTAGGTATTGATTCTGACTTTTCAACTGAGGCACCATCCAGTGATATCAAACTGTTTTTGGTGTCAAATTTTTTAACCAAGTAACCTTTCTTTCTTGAGTCCAAACTAAATATTCTGCACTGATAAATCAATATGGGGCTCTTGATTATAAGCACCCGATTCAGTGAAGTGATGCTGCATAAGTTAATTTCTACATCTCTGAAAGAAGATTGAAAAATGTGAATATAGTCAATACAACACAACAAATAAGGTGTTGTTTTCCATGATCACTTTTCCCTCCAATTTTCTTATGTGCTTCTAAACATGGATGGTGTTTTTCTTTTGTTTCCTTTTTATGCTATAATGCTTTTGGATAT
Organism: Mimosa pudica; assembly: GCA_029929735.1. Taxonomy (NCBI): domain Eukaryota; kingdom Viridiplantae; phylum Streptophyta; class Magnoliopsida; order Fabales; family Fabaceae; genus Mimosa; species Mimosa pudica. The sequence goes on from JAKELP010000045.1 coordinate 3,067,324, forward strand.
GCTTGTAGATATACTTACCGAGAATTCAGCTTTGATTTAATTCTTGATTTTGTGGTGCAGATGAAGACTGGATGTGTAGCTCTAGTATTATGTTTAAACATTAGTGTTGATCCACCAGATGTAATTAAGATTTCTCCATGTGCCAGAATGGAGTGCTGGATAGGTCTCTTTTCCTTCTGCTGACCTTATCTGTATTCTTATTTTTAATCTATGGTCTATACAATTAAGTATCATTTGGATATGAAAATTAGGCATTGTTGTGGTGCTCCTGTAATGTTTGGATATTGTGTCTGGTTCCTTTTTTTTCACATTTTCTCCATCTTTATTGTTTTGAACTCTATACTTGGCTGTACCTATTCCCATTTCTCTTCAGTCCGAGTCAATAATTTGTCATTACCCTCTTGTAATAGAGTTAAGCTATATGATCTTAAGGATTTATAGTTGGCGTGTATTTTCTCATTGATATGATCTGATTTATTCATGTCTAATTCTTATCTTTATCCATTTTGTAGATCCTTTTGCCATGGCGCCTCAAAAAGCGTTGGAATCAATTGGGAAAACCTTGAGTAGTCAGTATGAAAGGTGGCAACCAAAGGTGGGAACTCATGACCAGCTCACCTCGTATCTTATATTAACTTTTGAGTCTATTTTTTCAATTAACTTTTTTGGGGTCTATCATCAGGCCCGCTACAAGTGTCAACTTGATCCTACAGTAGATGAGGTGAAGAAGCTTTGTACTACATGCCGTAAATATGCAAAGATGGAAAGAGTTTTATTCCATTACAATGGACATGGTGTGCCCAGGCCAACTGCAAATGGTGAAATTTGGGTCTTCAATAAGGTTGAAATCTTCCCTTTTGTTCTTACTTTGAGTTCAATATTTGAGAGATCATATCCTGTACTGGCGATGTGAACAAGTGACGTGAGGTCATTAGTTTTGATAGAAATTCAAAATGGTGCGTGCCCGAGAAAAATTATACCAATCATGGAATAATTTTCTTCAAAGTTCTTTTATCTCACATGTAAGTTCTAATTTTTGTGGTAGAGATGAAAATGGACTTGCTGAAATTGGCCAGGTGATGATTTGGAATAAAAGTCATTCTGTAATTTCTAAGTATTGGTTTGTAGATTTACAAAGAATGAAAATTTGTAATGTGAAAAGCTAAATTTTGTACTTAGTGAGCTAATATATTTCCAGGTTCACTCCCCCCTCGGAGTTTTAACTGATTTATTTGATCAAAGATCTCTTTGTAATATCATTGACTAGTTTTAGTGAATGAAAAGTAATAATGTGCCTTGTTTGGAAGCATAACGGACATGTAATTTTTCTTTTCCAATATCTGTTATGCGCCTGTTACTAATATTTAGCGTTAATTATTCTTTTCTAGTACTTTTTCTTATTTAGGGGTGAAAAGACATTTCTCATCCACTACCATTTTTTGATTATTTTCCAATTTGGATAGCAATGGGCTACAGGTCATTTGAAAATATATGCCCTTATCTTTGTAAATTTGAAATTCTTGCTCTGTCAACTAATACTAAATTTCGTGTATAATATTTTTTAGAAGTTTCTTGGTTGCTAATTATTTTTTTTCTAGCAAGGTTTCCATCATTACTTTTAATTAGTGAAAGCCATGCTTGATGATACTATGAAGACATTAAAAATCACATAAGCTTCTTTGCTTCCTATTGGATGGCTAAAGGCCTGAAAGGGGCTAATATTTTTTCATTAGTCTATTATCTTCACAATGATGTAACCACAATACTGAAAAGGTTAAAACTAGTACCAAAACATGTGAGCTCTTATAATTGTCTCAAATATGAATTTTAATTTAATTTTATATCATTAAAGTGTCTTCTTCATACATGCATCGTGGTCCTGCCTGCCCTTTGCCCCCCAGTAATAAAGGAAGTGGAGAAAAGTGGAGGTGAGGGAGAATGAAGAGATTGGGAAGGGAGAAACTTTGAATGTAAGAGGAGATGGGGGCAAATCAGGAGCTAGTAATTAGACCATCTAACCATAGATGTACAGTAAATAAACCAATCCTTATATTTTAGGCAAACAAAGGTCATTCCAATTCTATTAGGATAAATTTCTTGTAGCAGAATTTAATTCATATGACTGATCAACCGCTGATTGAATTATGCCATTATCTACCAAATAAAATAACCTCATAAGTCTTCATCTCATGATCTTATCCTCCATTGATTCATGTTGCAGAGTTATACACAGTATATTCCCCTACCAATCAGCGACCTTGATTCCTGGCTGAAGACCCCATCAATTTATGTATTTGACTGCTCTGCTGCTGGGATGATTGTGAATGCCTTCAACAAGGTACATGTGTTCATGCAGAGCCGTAGCTGTCATTAATGTGTATAGAGAAAGCTATGAAGACAACTGATTTGTCATTTTTTGTTGTCAAATTTGTTGGACTTTTTCTCCAATAGCTCCATGAATGGAATGCTCCTGGCTCTGGGCCCGCTAGAGATTGCATTATGCTTGCCGCATGTGAAGCACACGAGACTTTGCCTCAGAGTGCAGAATTTCCAGCTGATGTGTTTACATCATGCCTTACAACGCCAATTAAGATGGCATTGCGATGGTGAAACTTTCTCTTATAATTGTTAAATTTTCATGTTAATTGAATTTCCCTTACAATTTACTTGTATTCTTGGGGATTTAGGTGTTGCTATGCATACATGTGTCATGCATATTAGTAAATCATTGTACGTTGATTTGTTTCATAGGTTTTGCACGCGTTCGTTGCTTCGTGATTCTCTCGATTATTCACTTATTGATAAGATTCCAGGCCGACCAAATGATCGGAAGACACTTTTAGGTGAATTGAATTGGATTTTTACAGCAGTAACTGACACAATTGCTTGGAATGTTCTTCCACATGGTACGTCCCAACCATCGCAGCTGCTTTCCTTATGAAATTAACATGGCACATCCTTGTATTCCATCACTTTGTCTATTAAATTTTTGAGTGGTGTATCATTTAATTTTGTTATGCAGATCTTTTTCAGAGACTCTTCAGGCAAGATCTGCTTGTTGCCAGTCTATTCCGAAACTTCCTACTTGCTGAGCGAATTATGCGTTCTGCAAATTGTTCTCCAGTCTCTCATCCAGCATTGCCACCAACCCATCAGCATCATATGTGGTATCTATCTGTCATGGAAGATGATTTTCATGTTTTTGCAAAATGTTGTAAGAAATCTAATGGTGTCACTGTTGTTAATCAATGATGCAGGGATGCCTGGGATATGGCTGCTGAGCTCTGTCTCTCTCAGCTCCCCTCATTAGTAGAAGATCCTAATGTAGAATTTCAGGTATAAACGTGTTTAATCATGCTGCTAAAGTTTCCTTCTGGCAATGCATGTTAGAGGTTTTTGTAGTTTAAACTTTGAAGTTTGAGTCCTTTTTTAATTAATTAGATTTCTTTTGTTTTTTAAAATATTTTTAAATTCTAATTAGATCTAAATAGACCTGATTCTGTTTCCATAAATTAAGTTTCTTTCCAACAAATTTTTTAATATTTCCAAATCTTCTTTTATACTCCTCCGGTCCCTAATATAAGAGCCCAAAATTTGAATGGTTTTGGTCCCTAATATAAGAGCTCATCTCACATTCTCTCCTCATTTAGTGTGTTTTTTCCTACTTTACCCTTAACTCTCTTTCATATTTATTAATGCTTATGTATTTCTCTCTCTTAAAAGTATCATAATAAATATGGGCAATATTGGAAAAGAAGCATTAACTCCAGACACCCAACTAACATTCACATGTTTTCTTAAGAAGCGCTTTTTTTGCGGCTAGCCCTTATATTAGGGACCAGAGGGAGTATAATAATATATGAATATCTTTTTATATAATAATTTTATTAAGAATGATTCTAGAATGAGGATGATGATGAAAAGAGTGACAATCATTATACTTATTAGAATTGGGATTTGTTTAAAACATTGAATGGGGATTTTTTGTTGTTGATCTTTTAGATGCATGGACTTTACTCTTTAAATGTTAGCTTTATAAATTATTATTTACATTTTAAATTGCTGATATCTTGTGTAAATTTACATGTTTATTATCTTTAATAATTGGTCATGAATCTTACAATTCATACGATACGATTTGATTCATGATTCCAAAAATAGGTCTTTTGATACACGATACTTATCTTGATTTGATAACCATTGGTTTTATCCTTTATAAATAGCTCTGGTATTGAAGCATCGTGAAACTGATCTAGGAATGGTTATTTTCTATCACTATTGGCCATGGTTGTGAATATATTTGTTTTCTTTTCAGCCAAGTACATTTTTCACTGAGCAGTTAACAGCTTTTGAGGTATGGCTTGACCATGGTTCTGAACATAAGAAACCTCCAGAGCAGTTGCCTATAGTTCTTCAGGTGTGTTGTATTTCTTGGTCCATGTTACCTTTGGAACCATCACTTTGGTTCCTGATTCTTTTGTTATGTATGTTGGCCAATTCAGCTGGCAGGACCTGTTCATTAATTAGGTTTTGGTGGGTAAGATGGAATAAGGTGTTTTCTTTGGTGGAAATTGTTTTGTTTCAGTTGATGATAGACTTCTGATGGAAATTTACAAAAATTTGTTCTGCGAGTTTCTACTGCTAGAGCAATAAGGAATATTGTGGGATAAGATGTTAATTTTGAGTGTTTTTATTCCATAGTAAATTGCATGGTGGATCTGTCGTTAGCTGTATGATGATTAATGAAGCTTTCTATGATTTATCTTGTATGCTGTGAAGCTTATTCACAAAGGATCCTTGTGTCTTTTTGTTTATCTGCCCTCCAGAAAAGGTTTTCTTTGTATAGAATTTATATTTTGATTGGGTGAAGATTCTTTTGTTTATCATTTACATTTTGCGTACTTTAAATGTTGGATCATTTTGATTCAGGTTTTGCTCAGTCAGTGCCATAGATGTCAAGCTTTGGTGCTCCTTGGAAAGTTCCTTGATATGGGGCCATGGGCTGTAGAGCTGGTAATTACTCCTCTATTGCGATTTAATGCATAGCTGTTGAAATTTTCATCCTTGATTTCTTGTGTGTACTACTTGTATTAGCATTAGTTGATAAATTTTCTGTGTGCAGGCATTATCTGTTGGAATCTTTCCTTATGTTTTGAAGCTTCTGCAAACAACTACTCCAGAACTTCGTCATATTCTTGTTTTCATATGGACGAAAATTCTTGCACTTGATAAGGTACATCTTGAGGCACTAAGTATTGCTTAGAAAAGGACGCGCATGTTCCTGAGATACTATTCTAACACACTTAAAATCATCCACTATTCAACTAGTTTCCGGCCTATCATACTTCCTCTGCTCCTAAATATAAGATCACTTTCACATTTCAATTTGTTCTTAAATATAAAATCACTTTCTAATTTTTCCCAGCTTTTGCCCAAATTAACCTCATAATACTTATCAATAATAAACAAGAGATGGACAGTGAGGATAAAGCTATATGGTTTGGGCGAATTGGTAATATCACGTGATAATAACTAACTTAACTACTTAGCTAACATCCTGAATGTAATCAAATTATGGAAAGTGATTTTATATTTAGGAACAGAGGTAGTATATCCTTATATGGGCAAACCTCCTTAGTGTTCTTGAAACTGTACTTTGCCTAATGTCAATTAGAGTACACTGACAATCTTATTTCTACATTATTGGACAATCCTAATTTATCTAAACTGCTGATTTCTATTTATAGCTCTATCTTCCTGAAATTATACTCTTTTGTTGGGTTTTAGTCATGTCAGGTTGATCTGGTGAAGGATGGAGGTCATATCTATTTTATCAAGTTTCTTGATAGTGCGGAAGCATTTCCAGAGCAACGTGCAATGGCTGCTTTTGTCTTGGCTGTTATAGTGGATGGGCACAGACGAGGCCAAGAAGCTTGTATTGAAGCTGGTCTGATTCATGTTTGCTTGAGGCACCTGCAGAGTTTTCCAAACAATGCACAAACTGAACCTTTGTTCCTTCAGTGGTTATGCCTCTGTTTGGGAAAACTTTGGGAGGATTTCGTTGAAGCTCAGATAATAGGCTTGCAGGCAGATGCTCCTTCTATATTTGCACCTCTACTGTCTGAACATCAGCCAGAGGTATATTTTATTTCCCTCGATTACTTTTTAGCTACTACATGCATACCTTTTGATGAATATTTAATTTCAATTTAGATCTATGCTTCAGTCATATAGATTGTTCTGTATCAGGTTAGGGCTTCTGCTGTTTTTGCACTTGGAACCCTTCTTGATGTGGGATTTGACTCTGGTAACGAAGGTGTAGAAGGGGACGAAGAATGCGATGACGATGAAAAATTGAGGGCCGAAGTTAGTATAGTTAAAAGTCTCTTGAGTGTTGCTTCAGATGGGAGCCCATTGGTGAGGGCAGAGGTAGCCGTTGGTAAGTGATCAAGGATGATAAAGCAGAAATTTATTTTCAGTACTCACTTTAAAAGGTTTGCATGTTCTTATGATTTGATAAGCATCGATTATGGAACTTATTTTGCATTTTTTTAAAATTCATTCCAGTTGTTAGTAATCAACTTTTTTTATGGTAGCTAGTATTTTTTTAATTCAAATGTGAAAAAAGTAACTACGTCCTACATCTTATAATGTAAGGTGAAGCTAACCGAATAACGAGTTCCTAAAAATTGGTTGAAGTTACTTAAAAAGAAATGATTATGTGGGAGACAATTTTGTTTCCAAAAATGCCCTTATTTAAAAAGAAGGAAAGAGAATATGTGGGGGATAAATGATGTGCTTTGGTTGGAGTGTCATCTCTCAAAAAATAAATGACACAACTTTTTAAATATATAATACATTAGTAAGGGCAATACTGGAAAAATTAAACTACATTTATTATGTTTGACCAACTCAAACATCAGTTTATATTTTGAGACAAAACCATTAAAAAATTTCACCTTATATTATGGGACGGAGGGAGTATTTTTTACAATAGACTGTTAAAAGAAAGTGATAGGTATATGATAAAAAATAGAAAAAGAAGGGAGGGGGGCTTTATGGTTAAAACATAAGCTGGCATAACCTACATGTGTTTTTTTCTGTTGCTATTCGGTAATATGTTATTCACCTACTTCATTTCCATGTGCCTTTTTTCTTTCTTTCTTTTTTTTTATGGGGGGGTGGGGTCCGGGGTAGCAGTAACAGCAAATAAATTGTGGTGATTATTTTTTCTTTCAATTATCAGCTCTGGCACGCTTTGCCTTTGGCCATAACAAGCATCTGAAGTCCATTGCTGCTGCATGTTGGAAGCCACAGGCCAATTCTTTGTTGAACACCTTACCTTCATTGTTGCATATAAAAAGTTCAGGTGGTGGATATACTAGCCAAAACCGACATATGCCACATGGAAGTATCATTGCATCTCAAATTGGTCCCATTATGAGGGTTGGGAATGACAATTCTACAACAATTCGAGATGGACGGGTTTCTTCTAGCAGTCCTCTAACAAATTCTGGAATGATGCATGGTTCTCCGTTGTCTGACGACTCTTCTCAACATTCTGATTCAGGAATACCAAATGGAGTGCTCGACCACTCAGGTCCTAAACCGTTAGACAATGCGCTGTATTCACAGTGTATAATTACTATGTATACATTAGCAAAAGATCCATCTCCACGCATTGCAAACCTTGGTCGTCGAGTATTATCCATAATTGGGATTGAGCAAGTAGTAGCAAAACCACTCAAGACTGCTGCTATTCAGACTAGTGAATCTACAGCATCTCATAATCATGCAGGATTAGCTCGTTCTTCCTCTTGGCTGGATATGAATAGAGGTAGATCTCTCCCTTGTTTTATAATTATAAGTCAGAGAGTTTCTATCTGCACTGGTTGAATTTTGACAAGTTTGTCTTCAATATATAGTTGACTATTTCTTTATGCTTGCTGCTCTGTTAGGTCACTTGCCTCTAACATTCAGAACTCCCCCAGTGAGCCCCCCTCGCTCTAGTTACATAACTGGAATACGTAGAGTGTGCTCATTGGAATTCAGGCCCCACCTGATGAATTCTCCTGACTCCGGTTTAGCTGATCCACTTCTTGGTTCGGGCAGAACTCCTGGAGCTTCTGGACCTTCTGGTTCTTCTGATCGTACTTCTGATCGTAGTTTTCTTCCACAATCAGCTATATATAATTGGAGTTGTGGTCACTTCTCCAAGCCACTGTTAACAGTCCCAGATGATGGTGATGACGTATTATCTAGAAGAGAAGAAAGGGAAAAAGTTGTGTTGGAGCACATAGCAAAATGCCAATATTCTGGTTTGTATTATGATGATATATTTTATTCAACCAGGTAATAAAAATACACTTAAATAGAGGGTTGATGGTATTCTATTCTGGTCAGCTGTTGGCAGGCTGACAAATCCAATAGCTAAATGGGACACTAAGGGTACACAAACGACATTGATGCATCCTTTCTCACCCTTAGTGATAGCTGCTGATGAGAATGAACGGATCAGGTATGCATGATTAGTTGGTAGTAGTATTTTCAAGGTTGGGGTATATTATATTGAAAGTTTTGGCTATATTTTTTGCTGCAAAAAGGTTTTACGGCAATGGATGTGCAAAACTTAACTTTAGTTTACGTGAAGTGGGTGGTGATTAACTAATACTACCTCCGGTCCTAAATATAGAACCTAGATGACTTTTTTTTGGAGGAATAGTCTATTAAATCATGACATATTTGATATATTTTTAGATTATCCATTAGTTTATAAGTAAAATAAACTAGTTTAAGGGAAAAAATTAGGTAAATCAATTTATAATTAACTTATTTTGCTTTTTTTAGGATTTTTCAAAAAAGTCAATTAAGTCTTATATTTAGGACCGGAGGGAGTATTATTTTTGAATAAACTATCACATACTCTCCCGCGCCAACACAAGTTTATATCTTCCCTTTAAGAAAGGAAAAAAAAGGCTGCTGTATTTTTTTTATATTTCTTAGTAATGCCAGATGCAGAGACAGTCAATAAGACCAGAAAACCATTTTGAAAATCTTTGGAATCCAATGTGCTGTTAATGTTTTAAATCTCAATGAATTAGTTTCTGTTGTGTTATGCTGCCTTAGTCTTATTTTTGTTGACTATTTTTTTTTTTTGTTTACTGTAGGATATGGAATTATGCAGAGGCTACACTGCTCAACAGTTTTGACAATCATGATTTTCCTGATAAAGGAATTTCTAAGCTCTGCCTTGTGAATGAGCTTGATAATTGTTTGCTTCTAGCTGCTTCATGTAAACATTTACTGTTTATTTTACTTTCATTTGCCAAGAGTATTGTTGGAATGCTACATTAATGAATGTGTTTGTGCAGTGGATGGAAACATTCGGATCTGGAAAGATTTTACATTGAAGGGTAAACAAAAGCTTGTCACTGCTTTCTCTTCCATCCATGGCCATAAACCAGGCATGCGAGGTCAGAATGTTGTTGTTGATTGGCAACAGCAAAGCGGTTATCTGGTATGCCATTCTTTATCTAAGGGAATGTGGAGTGTTTTCCTGGCCTCTCAATTTAATTGCAAGAATCCTCTTTTTCTGCCCCCATGTTGTATTCATTTATTTTGATCTTATTCTTTGTTATCTCTGTTAGTATGCTTCAAATGAGACGTCTACCTTTATCTGGGATTTAGACAAAGAGCAGCTTGTCAATACTATAGCTTTGTCATCAGATTGCAATATCTCAGCTATGGTAAGCGTTACCTTTGCAAGATAGTGGCAGTTATTTCTGAGCTGTTTGCTTTTATTTTTTTTTGGCATGGCTACCAGCCGTCATTTACTATACTATGGACAGTAGAGATTTCTTTCAATTCCTTAGAACTTACATGCCAATTTGAGATTCATGTCTGTCATTTTATTGATTTATTTGTTATAGGCGGCATCTCAAGTTCATGGAGGGCAATTTGCAGCTGGTTTTGTTGATTGTTCTGTCAGGCTATATGATGTTAGGACACCTGAAATGTAAGCACCTGAAATAGAATTTTCTTCCATGAGACAAATGTTTGATGTGTCCCCAGCATGAGAGATTGCATTAAATGACATAAGCTTCTGTAATGTTTCTCTATTGTCATGGTTTACAGTGCATCTTATAAAATATTTTGCTATTTTAGTGGTAACTGGATTTTACTTCAATTTAAATTTTGTGAATTTAGAAACTTCAGTTTAGATTTGTTTTTTACCTTTGGATTTCTCTAAAACGACATCAATGTGTTGTAGGATTGTCTCTGTATCACACCCACATACTCACAGAGTGGGGAAAGTTGTTGGGATCGGCTTCCAACCGAGTTTAGAGTCAGGAAAGGTAAAATGATGATCTTTTTTCTTTGCCATTTTCATCCTTTGTAAAAAAACATATATTACTAGTATAAATCTTTGGTATGAATTATTATTTATGGTCCCTGAACTCTGCTGTAAATAATATGATGAGATCATGTGGCATTTATTTTTCCGTCAGATTGTCAGTGCTTCTCAGGCCGGGGATATCCAATTTCTTGATATAAGAAATCATAAGGATTCCTATCTCACCATTGAAGCTCACAGAGGCTCACTCACAGCTCTAGCTTTACATAGACATGCCCCAATCATTGCCAGTGGCTCAGCCAAACAGTTAATCAAGGTCTTCAGCCTGGAAGGTGATTTACTTGGCACAATCCGGTACTACCCTACCCTGATGGCCCAGAAAATTGGCGCTGTCAGCTGCCTCAGTTTCCACCCTTACCAATTATTGCTCGCCGCCGGTGCTGCAGATGCGTGTGTATCTGTCTATGCTGATGACAACACTCAACCAAGATGAAACCGCAACTTCCAGTAATTTTTGTTGGCAACCATCTAGATGGATCAAGAACATTCTTGAGAATTGCCACGCGTGCAGGTGGATTACACCTTGTCACGCTTTCTACTATCCGCAGCCTGTGTGAATACGTGTGGAAATATTGGTAGGGTGTTGCGTTCTGCTAAATAGTGTAAACCTTACATATTCATTAGTCTCCATTTGTTGAGCAGTGCACTCTGCAGGAAGGAAATCCTGCCTATGTGATTGGAGGCTTAGGCGAATAATGTGAATTTGGTAAATGTGTGTATATATCCTCTTGATGCTATTATTCTTTCCCTGCTTTGGTGTGTTAGCTCCTTACCCAATTTCCCAATTTGTAAATTATTAGATGAAGTCAATATTCATAAGTGAGCGTTATTGACAGATGATTGGTTGAGTCCTGAAATTCTGGGCTCTTGAATTGATAGCCTTGGTTGGAAAGGATCTTTACCCGTAGTTTCTGCTGTGTGTGGCATTAACATTAGGGAGCATGTATCAGCGTCCAAACTGATAATTATAATAGCAACAGTAAACTAGTTTATTTTTTTCTTTGGTGATATCCTTTATTGGGCTTGTCTTGAAAAAAAGAGGCGACAAGGGGTATGGAAAAAGATTGGCATGCTATTTTTCAGTCTGCATGGAGTTAAGGAAAATAGTAGAGTGGAAATCCAATGCTGTTTTTTTTGCAACATGATGTTTGAAGTCTATTAAGATGATGGCTCGGATTAACAACAAATCTTGAAAAATGGTTTAAAACAACTATTTAAACATTGTTTCGCCATACTCTAATCATTGAAGATGGTTTACTCAAATCTTTTGGTTATTATGTTAGTTATTATTACAAGGGAAAAAAAGTGGCTCATGCTTTGAGGAAAGTAGGCTACTCAACGCAAAAAACAATTAACAGTACTCTTAAACATAATCTTGAGGGGAATCGATAGTAGGTCCATGTCCAGATATCGTAAATTGATAACCATGTGAGAAAATTGTGCCACCAAATGCAGCTTCAAGAAAGCATGGAAAGTATAAAAGATCAGGACAGAACTTCAAAACCAGAGCCACAAGAAACTAAATCATATATGAAAGAATGTTCCAAGACTATCCGTCTGAGAGAGGCAGCACTCCAACTAAATACAAAGATGAGTTGTGGCTAGTGTATCAGTGATCATCTTAGACATTGAAAGGTGTCACTTTTCCAAACCTATATAATTTAAATGTTGAAAACATGAAAAAGCTACCAATACTGATGTACACCATACCATACCATATTCACATCACACGTCCTCATTCAAGAATTGAATGCCTCACTTTTGCCCCCCAACCATACCTGGGCCCATTGTCCCCGACAAACTAGATGATGTGCTGCTGCTGGTCATCTTCATCCTTCCATCTGTGTTCCCAAAAACATTTAGATCTTCAAACAATCTGTAAGATGGTACAAAGGGCTTTTGTCCAGTAGAACTGGTATTGTTTCCTCTAGAAGAAAATGAATTGTTATTTTGCAAGGCCTGTATTCCTTGTGCTGGCCTATAAGATGCTGACATGTTGTTGGCCGGAGGATTCGAAAACATATTAGGCGAAGAAGATAAATGATTGTTTTGACTACTGGGGTAACCAGGTGTAGCTGCCCATGGCGGAGGAGGGTACGATGAGGGGTATTGAACATGTTGATTCTGCATTTGTAATTGCTGTTGAGGTTGCATCATTTGCATTGATTGAGGCTGAGTTTGAGGCTGAAACTGAGGTTGGGGTTGAGTTTGAGATTGAAATTGATGTTGAGGTTGGGGTTGGGGTTGGGGTTGGGGTTGGTGCTGGTGCAGGGTCTGTTGGGGTTGAGAATGTGGATAATTAAGATGTTGATTCTGAAACTGTGATTGCTGAGGATGGAGTGAAGGCTGAGGCTGTGAATGTTGAGGCTGATGTTGTGGATGTAGTTGTTGAGGAGAGGGTTGAGGCCTGAAAATATGTTGCTGTGATAGGATTTGAGACTCTGGCTGTTGAGCCCAAGGAACAACATAACTGCTAGAAGGCATATTTGCAGGATATTGGGGAGCATAGGGGTAGCCTTGTGTGCTAGATGGAACCGATGAATCGGTTTGTTGGCTAGAGGCTGACAGCGGAGGTGGTATCTGGGGAGACGATGATGGTGGCGGCGAGGTGGACAGAGTAATACTCAGCAAGTCAATAATGTCCTGCTCTTTGGAAGTGCTGGTTGGTGCAGGCTGATCTACAATTGCCAATGCATTGATTGGAATGGAGGCTGTGGGATCTGATGTTGGGCTGTTGACTTCCATGGTCGCTAAACCTTCACTCGATCCGTTTGTAGCATCATTGTGAGACACTGACTTTCCCTTGGAATGCCTGCATTGGATGTCACAGGTTAGTCATGAGTTAAATTCAACGCATGATGGAACAATTCCACTAGGCAATGCGCATGAACAAGAATATACTCCCTCCGGTCCCTAATATAAGAGCTAACTGCCAAAAAAATGCTTCTTAAGAAAACATGTGAACGTTAGTTGGGTGTCTGGAGTTAATGTTTCTTTTCCAATATTGCCCATATTTATTATGATACTTTTAGGAGAGAGAAATACATAAGCATTAATAAATATGGAAGAAAGTTGGGGCAAAGTAGGAAAAAATGCATTAAATGAGGATAGAATGTGAGATGAGCTCTTATATTAGGGACCAAAACCATTCAAATTTTGGGCTCTTATATTAGGGACCGGAAGGAGTATATAGCATCTACAATTTTGTTCTTGACATAAACCGTAACCACTTATTTCAGATATTTCTGAAGACAAAAACAAATAGCAAGTTCCTAACAGAGACATTCTAGCTGAGTTGGACAGTAAAGAATGCAGCAAAGTAAGAGCATAAGAAGACCAATTGCTCAAGCAATTCTGACTTTACCCCATGAGTAGATTTTAACTTGGCCATGCATTATTTGGCATCTAATATGTTCTTTACCTTTAGTTAGCTTGAGTGTAAGCAGAAGATTTCCTAATCTAAGCAAGTAATTTACTTGGATAAGTAATAAGTTCTTAATTAGGATCATATCCAAAAACATAAATTTCATCAATATTTTGTTAGGTAAAAGCAACCTTCGAGCAAGCTCTGCAAATTCATCTTCCTCCTCCTCTTCCTCATCAATCTGGCCTTTTGGTGCAGAAGGAACTGGGATAGGAGAGTTGGCTTTGAATGTTGGTTCGGAATCTCCAGGGATGGAGCGGCTCTCTTCCGTTGGACTAAAACTCGAACTTGGACTAGCATATTGGGATGGAAGGGGCGAGCCAGAAGCTATAGCATCGTGCTTTGCAAGTAAAGTTTGAATACTGTCATTTAATTCAAGGCCTCGCCCAAGAAGCTCCTCATCACTACCACATAGCCAAGACAACAAGTATCCAAATTTTTACAATGGACAAAAGAAATTAATAATTAATAACTAATAAAATAAAATATGCAAAAGAGAAATCTGTAGATATAGAATCACTAATATGTTGCACTAGAAGTATCTATTGATGTTGATTATGTACATATTCACACACTTGCCATAAAAATTCATCACTACAACATAAATCTATAGAAACTATCAATTGATGTCCCAACTATAGAATCCTTTCCAGAACCTAGTCCAAACCCACATTCTCTGTATTGTTCGCACATTCTCTAGCAGTGCATATTATTCACATCTGAACAATTACTTGCATAAACAAAACTCAAGTCAAGAGTTGTCCCAAACTTCCACTCGTTAGTTTTAGCTGGTGAAGGGTTCTCTGGAACATAAAACAAACATAACTGTAACCGTCTTCAGTTCCCAAAGGCAGAAGTCAAATGGTAATCACTGTTTATCTATCAATCCCAATTAATCAAGCCTGTTCTCTCCTTTTCAATTGTCATTGTTCCTGTAATCAGCTAGATATCTATTTAATTCAATGAACTGAGCACAACAACAAATCCTTATCCACTACGTGCGGTCGGCTACATGGATCATATGGTCATTGTGTTTTATCATTCACCAACTCTTAGGGAATATTATTACCAAAAGATCTCGTTCTATAAGTTCACCGAGTGTTTGTCTTGGTCTTCCTATTCCCCTCTTTTAATTGGACTCCAAGTTGTTTGGTCCAACCTCCTCGTTGGCGCATCCATTGGCCTTCTTTAGACATGTCCAAACCACCTAAAACGATTTTCTACCATTCTTTCAATAATTGGAGTCCCTTCAACCCGTTCTCTATATGATCATTTTGAATCTTATCGTTTCTTTTATGACCACACATCTATCTCGACACCCTCATATCAGCAACCCCCATTTTTTGTTCATATTGTCTCTTCGCAACCCAGCATTCACTATCATATAATATTGTTTGTCTTATAGTAGTGCGGTTAAACTTTTCTTTTACCTTATGAGGTACTTTCATCCACTTACACCACCCAGCTTGGATGCCAAAAAAATTATATTTTCTCAGTCATCTATTAAACCATATATGTAAAAAAATACTATTTCTATCCAGATCTTGTAACTCAAAAAAAAAAAAAAGTTACAAAGTTGACATAGCAAACTAGTGTTGCAAACAAAAATTGCGCCATGCGTAACATATTATATATACACATATAAGTATCACAGTCCATAAACAAAATAAATAATTAGAAAAATAAAACAAAATAGTAAACCAAACGGATAAATAATACATGGTTTTTGTAGTGCAAACACTGATTTTAGTAAATGCCACAACTTTATTATACACAAAAATAAAGATCAAGCCAAGTTGTTAATATAAATTGATTGGTGTTTTAGTCATGCAAACAACAAGTATGCATGAAACATACAAGGCGCTACAAAAATCTAAGAAAGCAACTAACCCAGTGGTCGTTAACATCTGCATCAATTTTTTCTGGTTGGTACGACAACGGTCAACAAGATCAACAATCACCTCATCTTTTACAGCCTACAAGCAAATAAGATTAGATAATCATTTTATTTTGTCTTAAATAAAGAGCTTAGAAAATTGTTCAACATACCACTCGATCATTCGGGTTCACAGCCTGCAGCATGTCGCTCAAAAGCTCCATAACATGCCGCATAGAATCCAAGCTTGACAAACTACGAATTAAGGATAAAACAATGAAAAGTTTGAACACAGCTGGCATGAAGAATTCAAGACACAAAGCATATCCCTAGAAGACAAAATATGATAGCATAAGCAAGGGTGAAGATGAAAAGGAGAAATTTTACCTTAAAGTTTCATTTTCCGTTGCCATAGTTTCATCAAGTCTCCTAGAAGAATTGCTTGGCATCCCATATCCAGCTTGAGTGTCTCTTAAAGCAAGATGGGTAGGCGGAGGAGTAAATATTGGAGCTGCATCTGGGGAACGCTTGGGAAATACAACACCAGATCTCTGCAATTCATATAATGCATATGATCAACTGTTCATTAACAATCATGAGCATGCTATTTTTCATTCCATAGTTCAACCTTTCTTGGTTTTCCAGAAATGAAAAAACAAAAAATATTAAGCATTGATTGAGGGTCTTAATCTGGTGTAAATGATTGAACAACCGGATGGTATGATGATTATAATATGGAGAGGATACTTATTCTGCAAAATATCTAGTCCAATCCAATTTAATTTCAATGAATGAGCCATACTCTGGACAGACACTCATGGAGAAATGTTCAGCAATCAGTGTCATACTTACCCTTAATTCCTCATATGCCCAATAGTAGTGCGGATGCTTTCCACTCGACCCGCCAAATGCCTCTTGCCACGAGTCCAGCAGCACTAAAACTTTATCCCTCAGTTGCATGTCTGCCTGAAATATCACCAAATATATTTCAAGTTGGATGAGAAAAGCCAAAAAGTAAGGTTGATAAGAAAATATTAGTTTCCTCAAAGCAGTGACTAAACAACAATATTCCACAGACAAACAAAACTAAGATCTGCTGCTGACTAATGATTGTAAGTACCATAAATATATTGTGATATGTTTCACAATAATAAATACTAAGGAAATCAATACAGAGATTTTACTTTGACAAGTAATTGGGTGCAACTTCAATGTATTTAACTTGAAATAGTAAACTATTGTCAAAAAACTACATCATCTGACCGTCATATGCTTGACAATTGAAAATAGATATTTTAATGAAAGACTGCAGTCTGATCCAAGCAATAATCGATGGGACACTATAATGAGCAAGAATCACACATAGCAAAAACAAATCTAAAATAACACCAGTGTCCTGCTATTAAATTTACATTTTTATCATATAATTATTATTAATACAAGTAGTAGATTTTAGACAACATAAAGGGACAAAAATTGCATGACTTGTGGGGAGAGGAAAAAGGCATAGAAATGAAGAGAAATTTAACAGCAGAGAGTTCATTAGACCAAAAATTTCACCATTCAATCTATTTTAAAAATAGGCAACTTCCATCTTACGCCACCTTACCTTCTTCCTCACAATTTTGATCATCTCATCAAGTATATTCCTCTCAGCAATATGAAAATGGATAGGATCACCACAGTTCTTCACCAAAGTCTCCAGAAGCTAGAAAGTAAACATACAGAAACTATAAATCAAAACCACAGAGACAAAAATTCATCCAAATGAAAATAATCAAAGTCAATACAAACAAACTACCGTAAGAGATAACAATTGAACTTTAGAACTCTTATGCTGTAATCTCTTCTTCACAGTTTTAACCACATCTTTTGGCAGCCTGAGAAATTAACCATGCACACTTGTCAAAAACAAGACACAAAATCTCAACTATTATTTCCCCCATACACTACATATCACACACAAAAGGACAAATTCATTAACAGTATCAAACATCAGTGGCTCTAGTACTTTGTACCCAACAATATCACATGATGAAGAAAAAGTTCAGGAAAGAAAAAATATATATATATATATATATATATATATAATTACTGACAGAAGTATAACTAATTTGTACTATGTTGGCTAAGCTTTTCCCATCATTATAAGAAAACTGACAAAAAATTATTCAGTAGTTGTTGAGTCGCTGTTAATCAAAAAATTTATCTCTCATAAATAGCATACAACATAACACAAAATAAATAAAAAAAAAAACCATCTGCATGAAACATCACCATGACAAAAGTAAATTACCCAAATAACAAAAATAACAAAAAATTGTAAATTCTGATTAAGAACAAGCATAGACATGACCAGATGATCAAAGTCAACCCAAGAAATAAAAAAAAAAGTTAAATTGTTTTTGAGTGTTATAAGAAATTAAGAAAATAAAATAAAAATTACCATCGATTGGAATTAAGAGAATCACAAATTTCAATATTCATGGTCCAATCAGGACCCATGAGAAGATCACTGGTGGCTTTTTCAACTGCAACAGAAGCTGAAGAAGAAGAAGAAAAAGAAGAAGACATATTTCACTGCCTTTTTTTCTGTGTTTCAAAGAGAAAAGTGAAAAAAAAATGCTTTTTTTTGAAAACCCAGCAACAAAAAACAGAGGAAACACGAAAAGTTCAAATCTATGTGCAAAATAAAGCTCCCATGTGTTGCTTGAGCAAGTGGGTATTTGTGAAACCCTAGAGAGACAAGAAAGAATGAAAAAAGTTTGGTTTTTTTAGACACAAATAATCGCAATTTGTGGTTCCTTCCTTTGCTAATGCTTGGGAAGAATATAGGACTTGTATTTGTAATTGTATGAATGAGCTCTCTTTTGTTTTGTTTTTCTATCTTGTATAAATATAAATTAAATTGGGAAAATTAAATACAAATCCGGATATAATACTGGAAAAGTCCCAAAAATTGAAAAAATTAAAGTAGAGTCCCTTGGGACCTCACTTTAATTATTTATGAATGTTTGGGCCCCACATTTAATAATAAAAAGATTCACCCATCTTTTCTCTCTCCTCTACTTTAATTAAATGTGGATTTTTTATTATTAAATGTGAGGCTCACACATTCATAAATAATTAAAGTGAAGTCTCAAGGGACTATACTTTAATTTTTTCAATTTTTGGGACTTTTCCAGTATTATGTCCGTTACCAGTGACTTGTATTTAATTTTCCCAATTAAATTCCTATATTGTAATGAAATTGAAATATATAATATTAATATTAATTGTTTGTGGATATGTATGTACTATGTGTGTTTGTGGGGTGCTTGAAGTTTTTTTTTTTTCTCGTATTCGACGCATGCGCCATCGCTCTTCTTACACTCTCTCACCACGCGCCACGTGCACCCCTCCTACTGAAACTCATTTTCTTTTTTTTTTGGTAACATAAGAAAAAGAACAAATGCGTACTTAGTTGACCTAGTAAGTGGTCGACTACAATCTCATAAGAATGAGAAAATGTGTTGGAATCCCGAGAAGCTCTTTCATTGAGAGAGGGGACAATCTTGTCTAGGCAATACTCTTACCATCGAACTCGGATTAAACAGGGTGATCATCAATTTTAAATAGAGCAATATTTTTTTAGCAAGCAGTGAAACTCGTGTGTTCTCTTTTTTTTGCCAATGAAACTCATGTTCTTATTATGAATATATAATCACTTTTTTATGATTCTAATCTTTTATATAAAGGGTAAAGTTGTAGTAAGCATGAGCAATAAACCACTCTTCCAATTTTAACCAAAATCATTTAAAAAGTGAACTTTGTTCTACTAGGAAATTTCACTAATTTGAACGTACAACCTTAGAAACTACAACAAACGAGTTTAGTTTACGTTGAGTAAACCTGACCATCCTTAACCAAAATCATATAAAAGAGATAAATAAAGTACATATTTAATTTCTCGTTACCCATAAATTCATAAATAACTCTTCTTCCAAGGTAAAGTACATGTTTGTCTTAACCAAAATCGTTTGAGGTTGGCTAAGCAATAATAATTCATCTAACTTGAATTAAAATCAAGGTTTGGATTCCTTCCTGCTTGGATATGAATATGAGTTATTGAGCACGAGTAGGATATCCAGAAGCCAATATCCTTATAATATGGCGGTTCATAATTTTTTAGGTATCTTGTGAATAAACACGAAATTCAAATATTAAAAAGCGGTATTGAGCTTTATATAAGACGGCACCGTTCATGATACTTGTGAATAAAAAATAATTGGTAGAAATAACATTGTTAAAACATTCAATAATATATATATATCATATTAGCGAATATATTAATTCATAGATTATATGAAAAAGTCAAACAAAACAATTAATTAACTCTCGAAGTCTCGGGCAAAAAAAAATTAACTCTCGAAGTCATACTAAAATTTATTGGCATTATTTCACATCTCGTACTCTGATCCTTCTAAATTATTTTTATGTTGAAGAAAATAAAATTTTATGGAGAATTAAAAATGTGAAGGTGAACGAGTTTAGTTGTTTCATAATTGTATGCTTACTAGGAAGATATATTCTCATTCTTGTAATTTTTTTCAGAAATAATTATCCACTGCTCAAATTGAATTCCGAATCATGCATGCATGTTTCTAAAACCATCTTTTAAGACAATTGTACTTATCATCTTGATGACTTTAGGGTCTTTTACTTTTAAAAAGATTCGTGGATGATATACAAAATGTTACTAAAATGAGCTGGATGAGAAATGGAGATCGACAGGCCAACTTTAAAGATTCATTGAATTATTAGCAATGGAAAAAATTTGTAAAACATATTAATTTTCAAATAATATATCTCAAAACAGCTTCTATTTCGAAGGATTTTCTTGAATATCATGCATAGCGAAATTGTCGAAATATATGTTGTCCAAAATATACTTTATCCTCATTAATTTTTGTGCGTGTCGGATAAACCAATTGAACATATTAACATGAATGAAATCAGATAAACCAATATATTGGTTTGCATATCAACGAATCCTGCACATAATTTTATTGTAAGAGCTTGAACCGAAAACATTTTTTCATTGCTTTGCATATGTTTTGGCTATGTGTAAGCAGCTGCAATAGAACGTTAACTTTTGCACTGGAAAATCAGAACACTAAAAGCATGCTCCTGTGTTTCCTCATAAGCCTTTATTGGATTGTATATGGTGTTTTTTCTGAATTTTAATTGCTAACATAGTAGCCGATATTTTGCAAAAAGGATGCCTATTATTGAGATTTTCGTAATAAAGAAATTAGTTAAATAAGATCAATTTCATTAATAATAATGATTCTAAGATCATGATCATCCTCATTTTAAAAGGGATTATTTTACGATTTTATTTGTTTAATCTATTCGAAAACACATTTGATGAGTTGCCTGCTTTATCAAACTAATTTAAATCACTTGAAGCAATCCTCAATAATATTTCATTCCTGCGTTATCATAAATATGTCGTTAGTTGCTAATATTAATCGATCGATATTTGCTGTCATTTTTCGTTATACTTTTCAAAAGCAAGAGTCAATATATATATCTTATGGCATCTAAAACTTTGTTTATTGCGTTCCTTTCAAAACAAGAAAATATACGCGCGAGAGCGAGAAGATATAAAATAATGAACGGCCTTGGCCAATCAGAGAAGATTAATTGGAAGAAGATTGAATTTTCTTTTTTTTGGAAATCAAAGGAAGCGAATAATATTGTGAATGGGGTTATGTAGGCCAGCTTTGTGGAGTTATTGACAAGAACCAAACTCTGGTCAACAATTTTCGGTATTCCTTCCTCATTATTTTAGTAGCCATATATATAGTTCGGTAGCCCCATGAAAAGAATAAAAATTAGGATTCCGTAGCAAAGTTGCAAAAAGGTGTTCCATTGCAAATTTCACTTTCCAAAAATATGAAATTTTAATTTTTTTTTTAACATGTACATACAACTCTTATTCAATTATGCCCGGTATATATTTTAAGTTATGTGCAAATTCAGTGAAAAAAGTTAAATTATTCACGATTAAAGAAGATTATTATGGTTTATAAAAAAAAAGAAGATTATTACGGCTACTAAACAATATGTATCGAACCCTAGATAAATTTTATGTCTAGGAAATGACTTTCTACTGTGAATTTTTCTTCAACAATTGTTTCCATGCATATTGTTACTTGCTTGTGATATTTTAGCCTAATCATTAGAAAAGGTGCTAAAATTTTAACCCAAACTTGCAAGAAGGTGTTCCATTGCAAATTTCACTTTCAAAAATATGAAATTTTAATTTTTTTTAACATTTACATATATTCAATTATGCGTAATATATATTTTAAGTTATGTGCAAATGTTTTACATATAGTTAAAAAAGTTAAATTATTCACGATTAAAGAAGATTATCACGGCTACTAAAAAATCTGTATCCAAAGTACCCTGGATAAATTTTATGTCTAGGAAATGACTTTCTACCGTGAAATTTTTTCAACAATTGTTTCCATGCATATTGTTACTTGCTTGTGATATTTTAGCCTAATCACTAGCCAAAGATCATACTCAACCCACAATAGGGCTGCTAAAATTTTAACCCAAACTTCTCTTTAATATAAGCAAGCTGAATCCATACTACCCCAGCTTTGAACTTGTTAGAAAGTATGAAAATAAGTAATATTTACTATTGTGTATTATGAAAATCATTTGTATATCTTAGTCATTATTGTGAATTATATTATTAGGAAATATTTAGAGTATAAGAATATTATGTTTTTATTAGGGAATAAACTTGTAGGAGAAGTTATTATATTTTAGGAATAAACTTGTAGGAGAAGTTATTATCTTTTAGGAAACTTTTGTATTATAAATATGTAATCATATCAATGAAATAATTATCAGACTTTTCTCATCCTTTGTTTCCACATGGTATCAGAGCTAGGTTGAAGAAGGTTAAAGAAGTTTAGGTTTAGTCTGATCTCTAGGTAACCCCATTGAAGTTGCCTTTGTAGTTGAAACCCTAAAAGGGTGTCTCTTCTCGTCTCCTATTTGTTTCTCCCAAAACCATTCACAAAACAAAAAAATACCCCTCTCTAAATTGAACCACCACCAAAGTTACTGTTGTCCATGGTTGCTGTTCATCGTGGGTGTTGTTCGTGGCCGGTTACTGTTTGGTTGTCTTTTGTTCTTTCCGTTTCCGTGTTCGTGTTTCTCTGTTTGTTTGAGTATTGCTTGTTCTTTTCCCTATTTTTAGTTTCTATTAAAAAAAAAGAGAGTCAGAAAAAAAAAAGGAAAAAAGTGTCTTTTATTTTTTAGAGTTAAAAAAAAAAAGTGTCAAAAAAAGGAGTTTTATTTCAAGGGGGAGAGAAAAAAAGTAGTAAAAAAGGAGAGAGAAAAATTATTACGGAGTAGGTGCTCCAGTTGTTGATGACACTATTGTTTGTGTCAATAATGAGCAATCAGCTCAACTCAATATGTTGAAGAGCATAGTACGATGGGATGGTCATTCCCCACGTACATGCGTATGTGAATTGCGATGGGACGGTCATTCCCCACGCATGTGTTGTTTCAAGTGAGAAGGTCATTCCTCACATTGTTTGCGATGGGACGTCTGATCCCCACATAATAAGAAAAATCAAAAAAAAAAATCTGGTTGAAGATTTGCGATGGGACGGTCATTCCTCACGCAGAGATTCTATTGTTTATGTCCATCCAGTGGTTGTGTACGTTGTTCCTTGAAGTCTCACCATTGGAGGACTAGTTGATCCGTTGCTAGTTGATCCGTTGAAAAGTATTGAAGAATGAAGATTATGAAGATTTGTTGGCAAGTTATGAAGATTTGTTGGCAAGTTGGTCTATAGTCCAACTTGAGGGGGAGTGTTAGAAAGTATGAAAATAAGTAATATTTACTATTGTGTATTATGAAAATCATTTGTATATCTTAGTCATTATTGTGAATTATATTATTAGGAAATATTTAGAGTATAAGAATATTATGTTTTTATTAGGGAATAAACTTGTAGGAGAAGTTATTATATTTTAGGAATAAACTTGTAGGAGAAGTTATTATCTTTTAGGAAACTTTTGTATTATAAATATGTAATCATATCAATGAAATAATTATCAGACTTTTCTCATCCTTTGTTTCCACAGAACTTAATATTATGAATGCGTATATACACTTTTTTTAAGTTTTTATTTGTTAAGAATAAAGTTATAAGACTTCTCTTGGTTGGCTTTGTCAGTCACGGGGGGAAATGCCTGATGCTAATATATGTCTTTTTATATATTTTGTCATCCCGTGCAATTTATTAGCCTAAGCCTATTTAGTTATGCATCAATCCATTAATTAAAAAACAACAGTATATGTCAACTTTTGCTATCTATGTTTCATCATTCACGCCGTAGGACCACGCGCTACTCTTTTTATTTTTAATTTATCATCAAAAATAAATAAATGTGTCAATGTTCTGTCTAGTTTTTTTTTTTTGCCGAACAATGTTCCGTCTAGTGAAAGTATGAGAGGAGCGTGATGAGGAAAACGAAATTATATTAGTTGAATTAAGAGAACTTAAGAAAAATGAGGTTAGTTTGAATGAAGAGATTAATTAATATAAAAGTTTAAATTGATTTTTTAACCTCAATTCGTTAACTTATTTTATTAAATTCAACATATGAACATTTTTATCTTCCCTTTAAGTTCCTTTCAGTTCCTCAAACCCAAAAGTCATTGATGCAGTGGAATGAGACTTTTCCAATAGTTCCTATATTCAATCCGCTCATAACCCTATATAATGTTAATTAATTAGCACCTATATATTTAATCAAAATAAAAATAAGCATTACTTGCTGTGAACAGAAACCTAATCATTCAAGAGTGACTTCATGACTTATAAGATATAAACTCAAAACATTACACTCTACAAGTGAAATGGAAAGTCCCACCAATTTTATTATGTTATAGATATAGATAGCACAAATTTAAATTGAACTGATATGATTTTATAAGATAAAAAAACACCACCAATATACTCAATGAATCAATTTGAAAATTTGACAATAATACATAGGGGATAATATTCTTCAAAAAATCTAAAAGAGAATTATATTATCCGCACATCTTGTTGCCATTTATTGTATGAGATAAGTTGGGAGACAGCTTGAATAAATTATCAAAATAAGGGAATGTTCTAAGAATAGAACATAGCACGCATGTGATCAGGTGTGATTTGCGTCTGGGTGTTTTGTGCCTTAACTATTTGTAGAAGTCTGTATTGCAATTTGTTTTTAGATATAATAGAGGTCAAGTTTCTTTGTTTAACTTATTCTATAATGATTAACAATTGGAATGGACTAGATTAGTCCAAATAATTATCATAGGTAAAAATGAATCAGAAATTAGGAGTTTAATAAAGTCAAACGAAATTTTTTAAAATGCAATAAGTCATATTCCATTAATTTTCTTAATTCTTATTTTGTTTCATTCATATTCTCATTTCGCAAAAGAATATTCCAATATACCAAAAGTGTGTGTGTGCGCGCGTGTGCGTGTGCGTGTGCGTGTGTGCGTGTGTGTATATATATATGTATGTATGTATATGTATATATAGAATTTTCAACAATCGTGGAAAAATTTTTTTGCCGCCCAACATTTTTGTACTCTTGGCTTTAATAATGTTCCACGTGGAATATTATAGATTAAAAAGCTCTTACATACCGATTGTTTTGAGATGGTAAATGGAGTTTTAGAGCCAGCCTTGTTTTTGTTTGTCCTTGTAAAAATAATTTGTCCTCGCATTCATCCATACTTTGGTCCCTAATTTGTCAATAAAAAGAATCCAATGTATTCAACTTTGATCGAGCTTTTTAGGAAGTGAATTCCTACCTAAGAATTTTCGCCAAAGCAATATATGAGTGTTCAATATATGAGTGTGTTTGGTTCGACTTGTGCAAATGTAGCTTATTTTTAAGTCAGTTGGAAAATAAGCTCTAGGTTGACTTATTTTTATGTTTGGATGAACTTTGAAAAAAGTGGTTTATTTTCCCATTTGACTTATAAACATGTTTGGATGACTTTTTGTTTAAAATGGGCTTATTTTTAAGCTAGCTTATTTTTAAGTCATGTAGAAAAATAAGCTGGCTTATTTTCAGAAATAAGCTACCTTATGTGGCTTATAAATAAGCTGGCTTATCTCAAATAAGCTGGGTGAAAAATAAGTCCAACCAAATATAAAAAAAAAGTTACACACCCAAAATAAGCTGGCTTATTCAAAATAAGCCAGCTTATTTTGAAAAATATGCCTAATCAAACACACTCATTGTTTTTAGCATGACTTCTGATCAGATATCCTTATAGTACTTATGGGAGAAAAATGCAAAATTACCCCCCCCCCCCCAATATTCAAATTCAAGATTTGATCAAAACAATATTCAAATTCAAGATCTTGCTTGACCTTAATATTGTGAGCTTTTAAAGGATTAGTCCGAAATTAGATTTTATAGTAGAATTGTCTAAACGCCCTTAATTTGAAATATGAAAAATGAAATGACAATAATAATTAAGGGAGTGACAACTAATCATTATATAAAATTGTATATTCTAAACTGATAGTAGGTGGATATATATCATTAACAACCACTATTTAACCAGTAACAATTTCACTCTATAAAATAATGAAGATAAATAGGGCAGTAATGATTAAGGGTATTTATTTAATCTCACTATAATAATCAATTTTAAACTTATCCCTAAAACTTCAACTAAGTCGAGCTTTTTATGGCACCAAATAAATACTTCATCCAAATATAATTTAGATGACATACACGCATGAAATGTTTTCCACATGTTTTTAAGTTTCAGATAAATCATTTCATAGATGGAAAAGATTCCTTTCAAGGTTAACGAACTAATCTTGAATAAAAAAAGATTATTTAATTAATGACCCAATATTATGAGAGTAAATCATATGAAAATCATATGACGTTTATTTGGTAATATTGCTGGCAAAAAAAGGTAATATCTATTAACTAGTATCAGTTTGATCTCATTTTTGTAAATTATAATGGCGAGTTTCTAATTATAAAGAATGTCATTACATCTTTTATTATTATTTATCGTTACTTCTTTTATTATTGTTTTTTAACCTTTTGTTAGATGTTGATGTATGATATCATATGTTAAAATTTTACTACCTCCGGTCCTAAATATAGAACCTAATTGACTTTTTTTTATAGATTGAGGTTGCGGAATAGGTTATTAGATGATGACATATTTGATATATTTTTAAATTATCCATTAGTTTATAGGTAAAATAAACTAGTTTAAGAGAAAAAATTAGGTAAATCAATTTATAATTAACTTATTTTGCTTTTTAAGGATTTTCCAGAAAAAGTCAATTAGGTCTTATATTTAGGACCGGAGGGAGTACATATTAACATAAGAAAAATTTTGAATTTATTTATTTTTGTATAAAGTCAGATTAAGGATAATATATACATGTGTTTTACCCAAAAAGTACAAAATATACATGTGATGTTTAGATCAAAATACACATAAATTCTGAGCAAAAAAAAAATACACATAAATTTTTATATTGGGTTGATATCATATTGGGTTCAAAAAAGCAATCGATCATGTATATTTTTGAACCTAATATGAAAACTTATGTGTATTTTTTACCTCAAAAAAATATTTGGTGCTGGTTAACCTTTCGAGTAAATCACATACATGTGTATTTTTTTTACCCTTAACCCTATTAAGTAATTGATTACAAGATTTTTTTTTACTTCTCATGAAATATGGTAAAATTGGCTGGTAATTATTAACAAGGATTAAAGTGATGATTCCCACTTGAACTTGCCAATTATTTTAAGACTCAATTCACAAGATATAAATTTGAAATTTTATCTTTATGATTGACATGCATGCATTAGATCTTTTATTTTCCTTCGTTGCCATCATAGAACTCTCTCTTTCTTCGGGGAAAGGAAGAAAAAGGAAGAACAACAATGCCGATATATTAATTGGATGAGGAAGATCAGTTTCCATGGTCTCGAAATAAAAAGGTCAAATAATAATACAAAGCCATCAATATTAGTGGCTTTAAGACCACATATATATTTTTTGGAGTCATTATATATTAGACCCTCATGACTACCAATAGTCATTTTGACTCATTTCAATAACGGTCAAGAATTGTGGACGCACACAATTAAGTGATCACTGTGTCTTGGAAAAGTCGCAAGTTTTTAACTCATTCATTGATGCTACTCCCTCCAGTCTCTAATGTAAAAGCCCAAAATTTGAATGGTTTTGGTCCCTAATGTAAGAGCTCACCCCACTTTCTCTCCTCATTTAATACATTTTTTCCTACTTTACCCCTAACTCTCTTTCATATTTATTAATGGTTATGTATTTCTCTCTCTTAAAAGTACCATAATAAATATGGGCAATTTTGAAAAAGAAGCATTAACTCCAGACAACCAACTAACATTCACATGTTTTCTTAAGAAGCGTTTTTTTGGCGGCTAGCTCTTACATTAGGGACCGGAGGTAGTATTATTTATTTGAGTTCAAATTTACTTGTGCACTTTTTGTTTGCATTTGATACAAAAATACTTTTTCCCTGAATGATTGTACAAGGCTCCGAATTGAAGAATTTATTCATGCAAAAATATTAATAAAATGAGTTTAAGTCATTGCTAAAATTTTTAAAGAACAATTTCAATGAAATTTAGTAAAATGATATTCTAATTTATGTTTTTTTCATGTTTCATAATTATTTGTGGTATAGGTCATGTCATGTTATGGTTAAAGCTTATATTCTTTATATTAATACTCAATCTGCGACCCTTCTGATTTAAAGGCTTGTGTCATTTTATGTGTTTTTTTTTTAAATTGAGTCATTTTGTGGTTTGAATATTTTTTGCGGGAGGATTTTTTTTTACAAAAATACATTTATTGTTTCACTTGCGAGTGGATTTTTATTAAAAATCTAAAATATAGATCTAGAAATATTATTTATGACAATGATCTTTAGCATGGCTGTGGTTGACAGATTTTACGGACGAAAGTAATTTTCCAATCCGGAAAAAAATGATTGTGCTGCCTGATTATGGGTTATTGTCACACAGGTTACATAATAGTCCCAATATTAATATTGAATTGATTTTTTTCAGGAAATTATATAAAACCCTAAACACAACATATGTGATTATAACATTACACGTCAATTTATAAGTAAGGAAATTTGATTTGATTTAATTAATAAATTCAATAAATTAAATTAAATTATTTTGTGCTTTTAGCCTAAAAAAACAATTTTAGACTAACTCATTTAATTATGTGCCTTGAAACAACTATTGATTGTAAGCCCGTTTAATATGTGTAATCAAAATAAATATTCAAGACGGAAAATGATAAATTTGAAAACCAAATTATGAATTAAAATATAATCTTATATCTTAATTTAAACAAAGTGAATTTTAACAAGCTCTTATATTTAGAAATTGAAGTAATATTTTCTAATAAAATCTTTACAGACCGACTTTGTCTCTAACAAATCATTTGTACTTCCAAATCTCAAAATCCATATAAATGATCAAACTTAACTGACTTCTATATGTCTTTTAAGAAAATCTATTTGTTGGTGTCTATAATTTTATTTAATTTTGATTTTTGTACCTGTATGTTTTTGGCCAAGTAGGGCATGATTGGAAATTTGGAATTACCTACCTTAGGCAAATTAGCATGAAAACTTCTTTAAAGGATCCTTCTCTTTATAATCTTATTAAGGACAAAACAATTAACAATTTAACATTATGTTCCATCACATAATTTTGCCGACTTTCATTTCACAGTTACCATTGGGCTCTGGCTCATTCTTCAGTCCAATCGCATTGGGCTCTCTTCAACCTACAAAACTTTTGCTCTTAAAAAGTCACAATCGACAAAATCCTTGAAGGAAACATAAAGTCCATTAAATTAGAAGTAAATTTTAATTTGATTTAGTACAGCTGATTTATCTTGCTTAGTTTCATATCGCAACTTTATAAACGTTATGTGAATCCCTGGTTGTACAAATTTTCTGAACGAAGTCAAATGAATGGGATTTTTTTTAGCAACGGAGAATAAATCCCACTAAAACCTTAGATCTCAAATGATTTTAGGCTAAAATATATTTTTTATCCTTTAACTACAGACGAAGTTATGTTTTAGTCCATTAACTTTGGAAAATGTGTTTTAGTTCTTTTAACTTTGAAGTTGAACCCTTTTGAAAATTTGTATGGTCTATCTCGTCTTAAAAATCAATTGGTTTTCATATCGAAAGTTCATAAATGGTTTATGTCAATTTGGTTATTTTGACCAAGAAAATAATCATTATTTTTCTTATGTGCTCTAGCTAAGGCAGCCTAGTTTAGAAGTTTTTCAATCTGGTTATTCTGATCAAGAATATATTCATCAACTTACAAGTGATATTTTCCATTTGCTCAAGCTCTTCCTTCTCTCAAACAGTAGCAATGAGTCCTTAGTACAAGAAGTAATTGCTTTGTTGAATGACATGGGGGAGAAAACGTAATATTGCAATTCACAATGAGAAGCTTCTTTGACCTTATGATATTATCAAGGATTCTCAACCCCCTGTTGCCTTTTCATCTTTGGCTTTCTCTACTATTCCTAACCCCTAAAGGATAGTCTATTCTCAAATTATCTCTTCTTGAGAAAACCCCAACCAATGGGACATCTTATTCAATAAATGGAAACTAACAAATAGTAATATTGTTCTCATTTGCTTTTAAGGTGAATTATTATAGAACTAGAAACTTACCCCCGTGCGAAGCACAGATATTTCTTTCTTTTTTTATGGAATATCTTATACTATCATAATATGAAAGTATTTGGATTTTGAAGGTCAATGATTATATTAATTGATATTTGACATGTTATTTGATCATCATTATGTAAATTTCCATTCCTATTTGATATTTAAGATTAGAATGAATTATTTTTGTATAAAATAGCACATATAATCTCAATGTAATTATATTTTCATGTTTAGTAAACTTTGTAAGTAAAATATTACATCCAATATTCAACTCGGTCGAGAATCAAACTCCAAGTACATAAAAATAAAAGAATTATCAAACTATCATATCCCCCTTTCAGTTCAATCAATCCCCCATAAAACTAATATATGCGAAATTTTCCATAGGCACCCCAAATTAGATATTGTTGTAAAACTTATTAGAAGTAGTCATTGACCTATTTTGGTATGCTTATTGGCTAGGGTATTTTGAATGCAATTTTTGAAGTTCGACCTCATTAGCAATATGTTAATTATTCTTTTAAAATAAATATTTGAATTTTAAAACGCATCTTCTGTTCTATGCACCGATTGACTTGGGCAATAATGATAGATTTATAACACCCTACACACTCGTGTGATATAGATGAATGATTTTTTTTATAAAAAAGAACACATTTTCTCGATATGATTGTATTTTGGCAAACCATGTGTACTTTGTAAGTAAATTTATATTATATAATACTTAAAAGTCTCATTAATTTATAATTAAAACATATTATTTCAATTATATTTCAATAATACTTTGTAACATATCTAGTGTTTTACCCTTGCAATGCACAAGGCATCTTTTTTCTTTTTCTATTAAATATTTCATACTGTCACAATATGAAGGTATTTAGAGTTGAAATGTCAATGAGTATATTAATTGTTCTTTGATGTGTCATCTGATTATTGTTATGTAAATCCAGATTCCTATGTGTTATTTGAGATTAATATGAATGATTTGTTTGTTAAAGAATATAATTTTAAAATAATTTCAATATAAATTACATGCAATATTTTTAACTTTGCCAAGAAATAGACTCGCATAAGTATAAAAACAAAAAAAGAGTCAAACTCTATATTCAACGTCCTCCATCCAAACCCCGGGAAATAAATCAAGTTTCCTCGAGTAACTACCTCATCCAAAATTTCATTTTGTCTTCAATTTTTTGCAGTGGATCTTTTCAAATAAGGGCAAAAGTGCTGATCTAATAATTAACTCTTTCAGTTTGGGCAAAACTAATAAATGACTATTTCGCGGTGCATAAATAATATTTAACTTTGTGACCCGGTGCAAAAATGATAAAACCGGTTCTGAATGTTAATTTGTAGTTCTATGGGACCTTTCTGATATTATTTTGAAAGTGAAAAATACATTTTTTCTCTCCCAATTAAAACATTGCTGATACTAGTTAGCATAGGAAGATGAAGGGCGGAAGAAAGAAAGGTTAAGTTTTAATTGTGAGAGGGTAAAATGGTATTTTTACTTTAGAAAATAATATCAGAAATGTTCCACAAAACAACAAATTAACATTTAGTACCGGTTTTATTATTTTTGCACCGGGTCACAAAGTTGGTTATTATTTGTGCACCGCGAAACAGTCATTTATTATTTTTGCCCAAAGTGAAATAGTTAATTACTAGATTAACTCTTTTGCCCTTCAAATAATTTAAATTTAGACAACATGTGATATATTTTTAACTCAATCAAGAATGAAACTCATCCATGTATAAAAACAAAAGAAGTGTAAAATTCCATCACCAACTTCCCCATCCAATCCCCAAAAATAAATCGAGTTTACCTTAGACACCTCTCTCATCCAAAAGTCCACTTGGTTTAAATTAAGTTGGTAGTTGATCTTTTCAAATGATTTAAATTTATTCAAAATGTAAGGGCAAGTTTGGTTCAAAGAAAGTAAAGAAATGGGAGTGTAAATAATTTGAAAAGTTAAGGGTAATATGATCATTTACATATATCCCGGGACCCACAAGTTTTCTCTCTCCATCTCACACTTATCATGGGGTCTACAAACTTTACTCTCTCATCATTACCCCTACTTTCCATCTCTTACCCTTTCCATTTCTAATTCTTTATTTTCTTTCACACAACCAAACACACTTTAATATATTTTTATGTTGGGTTGTTTATATCTATTCAGAAATAAATTTCACCTAATTTGAATATTGTATGTTGAGTTGTTTATTATTCTCTATTTGATCGAGCATAAATATTTATCAATAATTCCTTATTTAATGTCCTAAGATATCTTCTAACTAACAATAAGTCTTTTATTGTTTCCTAGATTTTTGTATGTTCTTGGGAATTCTAGTAATATTGTTCTCATTTGCTTTTAAGGTGAATTATTATAGAATTTCACTTGGCAATGTTCTTTATTGCATGGTAAATTGGTAACCTTTTCAGCCTTGCTTACTTCCGATTATCGTTAAGCTGAATTCATCATGTGCAACTTTCCCTTTATAAGCTTTCTGATTGGAACATGGGCCAACAATTGATTGACTTATGGAGTCAGGCTCCATTAGTGTTAACACCTACTGCTAAAAACATTACCGATCTCTTTTGAAGTACATTAGATTACTTACCATTTCCAAGTCCATTAGATTAATTACCCATAAGGCAGCTATATAACAACTAATACAAGGATGTATCTTCTATTCTTCTTTGACATAAGTAAACCTATTTAATTTTATTTAATTATTGATTTCATATTGTTCAACAAAAAAAGGTTTTGCTCTCCAATATTGAACGTTTTATTAAATACAGGAGGAAACACTAGTACAACATCTTTTTGGGACAACATCTAATTAGCAGAGGGGTGATCATGACTTGTAGTCACACGTAATCCAAGCGTGAGAGTAATGTCAGCATCCCCGATGATACACGTGTCAGAATCATATCCATCCACGTGTCACGATTGGAGGAGTAAATTGACCACTTTCGTTATATCACTATGGGAACCGAATTCAGGAGGCCAATCAAAAGGTTGGAGGAGGTGGCCACTAAACAAAGGAAACACTCAATGGAAGCCAACCCAATTTGATCATGGATTAGGGCCCACATCCTAGCTTGGTCACCCACGCCCATGAGTGGGAACATAAACCACAATGATTTTCCTATCCAAAAATAAATAAAAAAAGTATATTTCAAATATTCCCCACCCATGGCTAAATTAATTAATTACATGATGGCCAAAACAAATTTTTTTTTGGCATACTGCATACATACACATGTGCTACATAGGGAAATTTAATGGACTAATACGTGAAAGATTTTTCTTTTCAAACTACTTACTATCTCTTGTCCAATATAATATCTAATGATTTTAAGCAGGTATTACTTTGTGACTATTTTCTATAAATTACTCCAAGTTTAAATACTCCATTTGGTCTGTAATATAAGAGCTAAAATTTGAATGATTTTGATAAAAAAATATAAGAGTTCACCAACATTTTCTCATCATTAATGCATTTTTCATATTTTCAATAACTCTCTCTCAATAGTATATTATAAAAATTTTAGGGCAAAATTAAAAAAACATAATTAACATCAAACACCTATCTAACTTTCATATGTTTTCTTAATAAGAATGTTTTGACGGTATATAATAGTTAGCTATGAATGACTTTTCTCCAAAACATCTAATTTGTACTTACAACTTTTTGGGAAATAATGTGTATGACATATAAACTTATATATGATATATACATAATTATTAAAGAAATATCATATAATATGAGCTACACTTCCTTTGTTCCTTAACATATAAGATCTATTTAGAGTTTGTTGTTATAAGAAAGACACCCTTTTTTTCAAATTTTCCCTAAATTATCAGTATTAATGTTTTTCAATAATAAACAAGAGAGGGGGTGATAATAAATATATGTGCAAAAGGTATATTGGCAATATCTTATGTTTTTTATTCTTTTGGATTTCCATCGGTTAAATAACGCTACTAACAACCGACTAATCTAATTTGTGGAAATGTAAGTCCACAATGGGAGAACCTCACTTCTTTCAAGTAATTATCGTGATTGCATACTCATGACATATGTTTTTTATTCTAACTTAACCAATAATTTAATCTTCAAATAAGGTGAAATATCTTAAATTTAAGAAAGAGGGATTAATTAAGAAATTATTTAAGTTTATTACTAAATTAGTCAACTAATTCATAGAAAATAATTAAATTAATCAACTTAACTTGTAGAAAGGTGGAAGTAGTCAACATAACCCCTCTTCATTCTCCAAATAAAAAACGTAGTGTGTTTCAACCCATAAAAGATGAAAATGTGTGTTTAAATCCAGAAAACACTCTAATTGTAGAGTAGACAACCTTACCCTTAAATCAAAAAAAAGTCACTCGTGCATTAAGCCATGACCAACTTAAAGTCACTCGTGCATTAAGCCATGACCAACTTGCATTTAAGTGCGTTACTCTTTTCCACACAAAAAATTCAAAGTCAAAACGTAGAAAACGATTGGTTTGTTGGTAAAAACAAACTCAAAATCCGTTTGTACTTTATACACATTCTGTAACCAGTAACCCCACCAGTTCATCACCAAAAAAAGTTGAGTGAGCACTTTGGAAGTATTGTATTCACTTCAAAAAAAGTACAATCTTAAGTATTTGTATAAGCAGACAATATGAGAGAGATCATCATAAAAGAATATTTGTTGAGATGTGGGCCTTGTTCTTCTTCCTTCATAGTTTCACCGTAATCATGTCAACTTTTCCCTTCTCTTTATCTCACCAATACTCACCTGAACTAACTGTTTCTCTGAAAGTCAACCTCCCAAACACATCACTTATTTGTTCTTTAATTGCACTGCATTTGCATTACCACCTATGAGTATCTTTCCCTTCATTTTCTTCAACCTTCTTCTGTTCTATTATGGCTCTTGTGATGACTCTTTTAAACATGTTGGTTACCAGTTTATGATGCAAGTTCCAATGTATTATCGTCCTGGTTTCACTGTGAAAGCTTATATGCTATGGACTAATCAGACTGCACCAAATTTCAGATTAGCCTTAGGAGTTGAAGCCATTGATGGGAAGTATTCATGCTCTTTACAAGTTTTTCTTGGTGATGTTAAAGTGTGGGATTCTGGTCACTTCTCAAGGTTTTTTACAACTGAGAAATGCATGATAGAGTTTACCATGGATGGAGATTTAATGTTGAAAGGTCCAAATGAATTAGTAGGATGGAAGACTGGGACTTCAGGACAAGGTGTGGAGGTAATAAAATATACCACATAACTTTGTTAAGTTTTTAGATCCATTATGTCATGTTCTCCAATCACAATTTGTTATTTTGCTTCTTTGGTCATTGAAATGTATATGTATACTTATAAATTCTATGAACACTTGAAAAATTTTGTATGAATATTACAATGTAAGTTAAAATTTTGTAAATTTTCATGTAGACACTTGTTATTTTGTTATGTTAGTTGTTCAGTGACAACATACAATTGTAAATTGCTCTTATGAAAATGGCCCAATGGATATTAACAACTTGATTCAAGTTTTGTTCATAAAAACATTACTAATCAACTATTTCTAATCTTTTGGTGTATCTTTTGGGTAAGAGCTGCATTAATATCTAATATAATTTTTGATGCTTTATTTCAATTTTGAAGCAGAGATTAGAGATATTGAGGACAGGGAATCTAGTTCTTGTGGATTCAATGGATATTATTAAGTGGCAGAGTTTCAACTTTCCAACAGATGTAATGCTTTGGGGGCAAAGACTTAATGTGGCAACACGCTTGACATCATATTCTTCTTCACAACAAATCAACAATTTAAGCTTTGTCTATTCTTTTGAAATTGAATACAACAGGGTTGCTCTCTACTTGAATACTGATGATAATAAGTTGAAGTATTCTTACTGGGAATTCAAACCTTCCATGAACAGAAACATTACTTTTGTCAAGTTGGGCTCAAAGGGGTTGGATTTATTTGATGTGAGGTACAAGAAAATAGCACAAATCCCATCCTCAAAGGAACATCCAATAAGATTTTTGGCCATGAATAGTCAAACAGGAAATTTTGGGCTATATTACTATTCATCTAAGAAGGCCAAGTTTGCTTCACTTTTCCATGCACTAAATAAAACATGTGACCTTCCTATTCCTTGCAGACCATATGGAATATGTACATTCTCTAATGCCTGCTCTTGTATTCAGCTTTCAGCAAAGGAAAATGAAGGGATTTCTGAATGCAATGAGGAAATTTCTAGTGGATTTTGTCAAGGGAAAGAGGCAGACATGCTTGAACTTGATAATGTCCAAAGCGTGCTCAAAGATGACCATACTACAATGGTAAATATTAGCAAAGAAGCATGTAAAAGTTTTTGCTTACAAGACTGTGAATGTGCTTCTACTTTATACTTTAGGAACAAAAGCAGCAATGTGCAAGAATGCTATATTTACAAATTAGTCCTGGGACTTAAGCAGGTAGAGAAAGGTAAAGGATTCAGTTATATGGTTAAGGTTCCTAAGGGAACAATTTGGAATAATGGTCAACACAATTTGAAAAAATGGGTGTTTATACTTGTTGGTGCTATTGATGGACTCATTATTGTAATTGTTGTTGGAGGACTTGGGTATTGGATGGTCCATAAGAGAAATCCTACCACCTTACATTCTGAGGTTGCAGCTTCATGAGCACCTGAAATTGCAGGTTCTATTTATGAGTTTATTTGTGAAACAAGAGGATAGAGAAATCATTTAATATACTTGTAAACACAATTTTTTTGTTGATTTCCAGAAACTGACAAGTAACAATCATAGATTATCTGACTAACTGAAAACAATAGATGAAGGATACTTGTTGTTTAATTTATAAATGATGGCCATCATAGACAAGGCAAATGTGTGTTTTCCTGCTTTTGTTTTGTTTTATTCGTTTTTCTCTTTCTGAGAATGTTATCAGTTCTGCAAAATTACTATCTAGTCTTGTAACATTCCTAAGGGAAATCTTTTAACATAAAGCTCCTTTTACTATGAAAGCATGAAGCCAAATTTCTCTAACATGGAGTGTTTTGGCTAGCATGATTTTGGTCAATCTGTGTCCATCGTTCAAATTCCATCAACAATGAAAGTAGGGGCTTTATGACTATGAGGTTCCTTCACCAGTCTAAGAATTTCAACATCAATCAATGGCTTTTACTGTTTCTATCTTCAAAGGTGAGCTTAGGTCATTCAAATGTACATTAAACTCAAAACATTGAATTACACCGCAAAAGCTAGATGTTGGATTGAGAAGCTTAAGGCCCCCTTTTCATGGCAACTCTCTTGATGTGGTAATTATAAGAAATTATAAGAAATTCATTAGATCGAAATGAATTTCATTACTCATCAGCAAGGTCGATGAACTTATAAGAAATTCATTAGATCGAAATGAGAACCACAGTGATTGACAGAAAGCATTTATAGTTGAATTTGATAAGTATTCAACTATCAAATTCAACTATAAATGCCTATAAATGCATTTATAGTTGCTAATATGGTCGGTGCTAAGTGGCTCTTTTAGAGCATTTACTCCTACTTTGTATCATTCTGTGTTAGAGGAGGAAACATCATTTATTTAATAACTCTAAATGCAACCGTTTCAGCTTCATACAAAAATATTTGAGCCAAATAAAGCTTGTACAATTTGTGTGAACTTTACTGACAGAACCAGACAAGACATACAAAGGTGTCAGCTGAATGGTTTAAGTGAGAATACATAGAATAAATGCATGTCATGCTACTGTAGTACTGTGCTATATAGTTCAGCATTTACATAACCATTTAGTGTGTTACACTACCATTTTAGTTTCGATACTAGCATCCTGATAAGGAGGAGAGAATTACAATGATGTTGCAAAGAAGGAACATAATCACCAAAAAGTCTCAATGATTAGTCAGTACTATGAACTTCTTGTCATTTTCTATAGACTGGAAGTTGTCATTCCTTGTTGCTCACTTGTAGTAGGATTCTCTAGTGATTACATTCCTACTGAGACCTTGTAGTAGTTGTCCCAAGTTTTAAAAGTGCAAGGCATATGCTTTATATTATGGAAATAAACTTGCTTATTTTCACATTTGAACCATCTAAATATAGCCCTGAGGTTCAGCAAAATCTCTATCCTGAGATCATTGTAATGGCTTGGCCTTTCTGGCTGTTCACAAATTCTACCTTGCTCGTCTTTGGAAAGGGAGAACAAGGCTTGTTGAAGAAAATCATATACTATTCAAACAATTGAGGCAAGCACAGATATGAATTGCCATTAATATTATTTTTATGTGTGGTAGAAAATTGATATTTTGTTTAAATTGTTGTATTTTGTGGCCACATTCATCAAGTTGTCCAACATATTACATCGTCATAGTATCTGGTAAGATTGAATAAAAGAGTAATTGAGATTAGTACAAATAGTCATCCAACAGAGCAGAGAAAGTTTAATATAAGTGGAACAGAGTCATATATATCCACGCATATATGCATTTGTAGGTCTCTAAAATACTACTAAGGGAAAATAACAAATAAATACATCTGAATGTTCAAAAGGATAAATAAGGAACTTAAATAAAAATTAACAATTGGAACATATCTATTAACAACTGGAACATACCAATTAACAATTGACTAAATCCTTAATTGTCCTTTTGGAATTCAGAGTTCTTTACTTGTCATTTTGGAAGTTTGAGTTCCTTAATTGTCCTCTTGTACATTAGATGGTATTTATTTGTCATTTTCCCAAATACTAATCTTAAAAAAGAAATATGAAATACTCATTTCAAGAATCTAGGTATGTCAAAAAAAAAAGATGGTAAAAGAGACCGCAGGCCGCCTGGCTCATAAATGTGTGAGTCACACATAAATGGTAGTGGGCTGCAGTAGAGTTATTAGAAGCGAAATTGGCCAAATTATGGAAGTCTTCTATAGTGAACTTCCTCCTCATGATGGTCTTCAGGTGGAGCTATGGGCCAGCTAGTGAATCTGAAATGGGCTACGAATCTTGGCCTAGGTAGAATTAATCTGCTTTCGGATTCCATGAAGTGGTTCATAGTTGGCACATTGTAGATTTAGAGCCCCATGATTATTGTAGTCTGATTAAGGAATGCAAGCATATACTAAATTGAGATTGGGAAGTTCAAGTCCAATGGATTAGTATATCAGATAGTAAAGATGCGGATGCCTTGGCAAAAAAGCTGACATGTGAAATGGGAATACAAAAAGTGAATAAAGGACATTTAGGAAGATGAACTTATTCTTAAATATAAGAC
Organism: Mimosa pudica; assembly: GCA_029929735.1. Classification (NCBI taxonomy): domain Eukaryota; kingdom Viridiplantae; phylum Streptophyta; class Magnoliopsida; order Fabales; family Fabaceae; genus Mimosa; species Mimosa pudica. Next base: position 3,107,188 of record JAKELP010000045.1, read on the forward strand.
TCATATCTAATTTATTTCAACTTTTCCCTAATCATCTCTATTTTTAGTCCTAAATGAAAAACAATCAAGGAGAGGGGAGAATAAAGATAAAATAGGTTATGGACTAATGGGGTTTTAACTAATTACGCTAATTTCTTTAATGTAATAAATTTAAGTAATTATATCTTATATTTAAAAACATAGGGAGTATATAGTAGCAAGCCAAGATGCGACTTGGCGACCTCACTATTGGAGGAGAATGCAATCACTTGTCTGCTTGTCTAGTCTTTAGAAGCAACTAGAGTTTTTGTATTATAAAATAGTACAACCCTTCATTTATCAATGGTTTACCTCTTGTCGCTTTTCTTGAAATTCATTCTAGCTTACTCTTTGCATTAATTTACCAATTTGTCATTTTAACGGTCGAACCTCTAGGTCCGATACGGTGTTTTCAACCATGAAAATAAGACAATTTTTTTGAAAAAATAAAATGTAGGAAAGGGGGAAAGGGTTCGAGTAGGCCCACTAGTATAACGTATTAGCCCATCTCATCTTGGGCTTAACAGTTTTAGCCCAAAAGCCTGTTTTAATATAGGTCTTAAATACGAGTTCAGACTAAACGTGTTCAGGTTAGCCAACTGGCTTAAGCCCATATTACGGTACCACCCCTAACTTGCACAATAAACGACGATTATTATTTTTTTCAAGAGAAGAAGATAACAGTAAATAGGTCAGGCCTTAATAAGCTTAATTAGCCCATAAGGATCCAAGCCCAAGGACCTTCTTTTAATTTTAACAACTATTAAAAGGTTATTAAGGGACACAATCAAATATCACTTTTACTTTGTATGAGAAAACTCATCTTATGGTCAACAAGAAAAAAGAAAACTCATCTCACATATTTATTTTACATATATCACAAAACCACGAATAATGAATTGATATAAGCACTTACAAACGGTCAGTTCTTAAATGATTTATTATAAACTTTTGGTATATCTATTTTATTTTAGACTATTAAAATACTTAAATGTCATTTCTAAAATAAAAAAAAATCATTCCTCCTTTGGTTCTCCATCTTCCTAGCTCCATCATACGTGCTCATCACCACTGTGACCTCCCCTATCAACCACACCAGCACAGCCTCCGTTGTCTTTCCCTTCTCTCATTGACCCCCCATCTCCTTCAAGCTTGGAATCCACTTCAAACTGCATGCCACATTGCCACCCATCCGAATTTTAGTTGGTATAAAAAATAGATATAAATTCAATTGAATGATAATAATCGGTTCAATTCATTAATGGTTACACCATATGAATGAATGAGAAACAAGCTTACCAGTGATGCGGACAAAGGTTTCAGTCACATGCTGCAAAATGTTCCCTAAATCAATTACAACCTCACTTAAACAATACAATAATAAACAAGGTAAAACATTCTGCAGATACTCACAATGAAGGTGTGATTAAATGGTGCATAAATGTGGGCAACATCACCTAAGACATGTTCACCCTCTCTTACAGCTGGGCCAAGAGTGACATTATTCTCCTCCTTTGCCTCTCTAACCTTTCTCCTCGACTACAAAACAATGCACATCAAATCAGAACTAACACCACCTACCTTGTTTATATCAAAACTCAAGTATGATTAAATCTCAAGACTTCATCTTCTCGCTTTTAAAAAATCATGTGCTTCTCTCGCACCAGACCAAATCTATCAGTCTAGTTAAACACAATAAAGCAAACAAGTTCTAGAAATCTCTCAGTTTTAGCTAATTAAACTTTTAATCTCGTCTACCGCTGTCTAAGTACATGGTAATTGTTGAATAAAGTCAAAAACTTTTATCGATCATTTCTTTAAAGTTTGTAACTCAAACATAAAGTGAGACAGTATGAGCGAGAAAAGGAAAAACAGAGAAAAGCCGATGATGGAGAAGCAGAAGGTTTGACTTTTATTTTATAGAAGATATTTTAGTATTTTCCAATAGTTGCTAACTATATTAACAATGAATATTAACGGGTGAATCAAAACATATACTACCTCTGGTCCTAAATATAGGACTTAGATGACTTTTTTTTTTAGAGGTTAAGGTTGCAAAATAGTCTATTAAATCATGACATATTTGATATATTTTTAGATTATTCATTAGTTTATAAGTTAAATAAACTAGTTTAAGGGGAAAAATTAGGTAAATCAATTTATAATTAACTTATTTTTGCTTTTTTTTAGCATTTTTCAAAAAAGTCAATTAGGTCTTATATTTAGGACCGGAGGGAGTACTATTTTAAGTAAAAGTGTTTAACTATGCAATAATAGAATAACAGTAAATTTTATATAGTTTTCCAACTGTACTTTGATGATTCGTGATTCGAAGTTATAAAACTACTGCATCAACTAGTTTTTTGAGAGTTTTATTGCATGCCCTTGTGGTCCTTCAATTTGTACCTCTGGGTGGTTTGATATCAAATTAAATGTGCGTGTGCTTGCGTGTATCAAACCCGTTTAATATATATCTCTGATTTTATTACTTAATTTCATACATGAGTATATTCATCGCAAGTCATAATTATAAGATCAAGTTGATTTTTTTTTGTAGATATTAAAAAAGCTAAATTTTAACATAGTTTTAAGCTAAGTAAAGTAAATTAGTTAACATAGATATTTTAAGTGATCGATTTAACAATTTTAATTTTTTTAGAAAAGTAAAAAAAATTTAGGATTATAGGGAATATATGTTTTAAGGCTAGAGGAGATGCATATAGAGGCTCTTTATAGTGAAAGGGACTACAAAATTGCAGTATGGCCAAAGAAACCTCTTAGTTGAAGAATCATTTTCCTCAACTTTCATGGCAAGTATGTTTCACCTAGCTACCAATGCATTTTTTCTATGCTCATGATGGGCTTCATGATAATATTCCTCTTTCCAAAATCATTATCACAACCAATTCAATATGCTAGCTAACTAGCTAGCTTACCGGCCAAAAAAAAAGCTAACTAGCTAGCTTACACGCACCCTTCTTAATTATTTCTTCCAAAATAAGAAATTAATTAACAAGTTACAATTTGAAAGGCTTTTCAAGAACATGTGTTAGAAAGTATAATGCAGCCAAATGTAATTTTCAGAGATTTGACATATCCATCACACTAATGTCACATTGTTCATTGAAAGCTATGGCCTCGTCGTTCTGCATCACTGATTAGCGGTACAATATAATGTTGTTGCTTTCTCATCTCCCTCTGTAAAAACCTTGAGGAAACAACTCTAATCTAATTTTTGAAATAGTACACTTTATTAGTGCGTGAAAATTATTAGAAATTTGGTGAAAAGTTTTTATTTGAAAATGTAATAGACAAAAGGACCTAATATGTTTTTACACACAAAATATCATGGTTGTATGTTTTGCAAGATTTTGTACATATAAAATAATGTCAACCCCATTTAGTTGGGCTAAGACTTTGTTGTTCTTGTACATATAAAATAATATCATTAAACTTTGTATGACCATCATATTATCTTGTGAGTTGCAAGAGTAGTTTAAATTTGGAATCTCAGCAATTTGTTCGAAAGCTCGTGATTTCATAGTGGGATTACGATTGATTTCAAGCAAATTCCACGCAATTACCAATTTGCAGGCTCATATAAAGTTTTGCATACAAATCATATATATAAGCCGTCTATAGGCTCTATATATAGGATTTAATAAGATAGTCACTATCATCATCTAAGGCTGAATAAATTAGTATTATTTCAAATAAATTATCTTGAAGAATAATAAACAATTTATCGCTATATTAATTTGTTACATGATAATGCATTAATTATTATGTATCTCACATCTCATATCAACATCAACACCAGTGTCCATACATGAGTTGAAGAAGCCATGTTTGTTGTGTGGGATGGGAGTTTGGTTGTTTGTATTCAGTAGGTTTTGCTGGCAAAGTCCGACATGTGAGGAAAAGAGACAAATTCCGGTGTTTTGTACTTTGTGGTCATGCTATTTTTATTTCTCATGCAAGACATCGCTCGAAGAAGCTCTCTTGTAGTTTGTGTTTGGTAACTACAAAACTCTAGCCCGTGAACCTCAATCTCAAGCGAACAGATATCATAGACACAGAGATAGAGAGATAGGGGGGCGGGGGCTTATGGTGTTGGCATAATGTCACTTTTGGAGTCTAGTAACTTATAATCACCTGTTATTGGCTTAATATATTTTTGAATTTGACCCCACCCCGACGGCAACAAGTCATGTATGTTCAATTATAGAATATGATATTGCTTGCTTGCCCTAAACTTTAAGTTACCTGTATATTCGATTGTTATTTTTATAGTATTTCTCTACTTCACAGTGGTTTTCACTCTTTTGTAACTAATTCGCACATAACAAATTGTCATTTATTTGTTCCTACTGTCAATAGTTTATCTAGCTCAAAGCCATATTTGCATGAGAAGGCATTACAAGAGCGTGCATATACCTTGATTTATGTACAATCTGTAACAAACAATCATCGCCTCTCATAAATGTATGTCCTTAACCTATAGATATTACGGAAATTAGTTAAATTAACTATTTATAAAAAATGTGTTTTGTTGGTGGTAACGAAAGAAATGCATATACTGACTTTCTCAAACTACCTCTTTTAAGTGTTTGTTTTGGAAAGTGACGTATGGATCGGAAAATCCATCAATAAATGAAATCAAAAGGGAATAATTTAGTTTGAAGAATGAAAAAGTTATAGACCTAGGAGAAGTGGATTGAAATGTTATATGTAATATATAAAAAATCCTTAATTACTTGATTCTACATTCAAGAGAGTGGAGGAAGTATCTCAAACTAATTACATACATACACATGTATATATTAATTAGCACTATAACATATACGGTATGACTCAATTCTAATTTCAATTTTCTGATGTATTTTTTAAACTTGCTGATTTATTACTTGGAAGTTGAAACTTGTCATAACAAATTTGTTTTCAAGCATATGTATTGCATGTGTAAGCTCTCAGCTTGACCCTAAAGTCAAGCTCTTTTGAATAATAGATTTTGAAGAATAGCTTATAAAAAAGCCAAAAGCATAACTTCTGGCAAAATGCAGGTTTTCTACCTCAAACGTCAAACCTAGGTTTTCAGTTAAAAAAACTATTTTGAAAAAGCTGAGTGTTTGTCCGACTTAACTGAAACCCAGGTACTTTAACAGTAGCAAGTTGATTATTGTTTTTTTTTCTTGAACGACATACCAATTCAATTGTGGAGCCCACATGATTATATTCCCTCATCATGAAGCACATACAAAATATGTTTTTGCAAACTAATTAGTCTGGAGTCGCCTCAATATTAAGGAGACTTCCCCAAGCATTGAACTCGTGCACCTTTAGTAAATGAAGGTAAGGACACCTTATCAACTCACTTCAAATCATCCGAGCAACACCCTTACCTATATGTATATTGATTCAACTTGTTGTAACTTTAAACTATACAATTTTATGATGGTTAGCTGTTCTTGTAACTCTCTCTTTGCTCAAGAGCAAGCAGACTGAAAGATCAAGTGATATTAACTGCAAAGGCTGCTTATCGTTATTAATTTTCATATTAAAAGTGTTTATTGAAATAAACTAGAGTTTTTCTGATAAAAAATAGAGTTTTATATGCATTATTCTTCCAATAAATGCTATTGACGTTCTCATCAAATTCTTTTCAAGCATAATATAACTGATTTTGTATGAATATTTTAAACATATACACGCTGAATAATCAAAAAAACAAAAAAAAAACAAAAAAGCTCATTGCTTTGGACTGCTTTTTCAGGACTCTGAAATTTAGAAAATAAGCATATTGATGAAAAATATAGAGCCAGAATCAAGTCACGAGATTAAAATTCCAAAATTTGCACTGTTTATTTTTTTTTTTCATTTTGTCTTTTATGTATTTCGGAAGATTACGTAATCTTTATGTTACGATATTAGTATTTTATTCCGATTGGTATATCATTTTGAACAAGCTACAAAATTTGTTGGGAAAATATTCAATTTATATATTGATTAACATGTAGAGAAATTAAATATATAGGGCAAGTTTTTTGGTATGTCTATGGTCTTTTTCTTTTTTGGTTTTATATAATTATATTTCATTGTGATTCAAGCAGAAAAAGACCTTATTTTCTATACGTAACCGAAGCGAAATCCAATTCAAATTCTATTATACAGCAAAATATTCCACTGAAGCTGTCACATATACGGCAAGAAGTTGTTAAGCAGATTAGATGCTAAAAAAATGTGTTTCGCTATGATAATTTCATTGACTCTAGCTAACTGAAGTGATAGAAATAATATGCACTGCTTTAATTTGGTCATAAAATATTTTTTTTTAAGATATATTCTGAATATAAGACTTTAACAATTTTATCTCTCAGATTTGTGATTATAACATCAAAACTATCTCTATTAACTACATATTGAAGGGGTTTCAATCAAAATTAGTTCAAATGCACAAGATTAAGGGGCCGAGATATATATATCTAAAAAAAGCCAACACACATTTTTACAAATAATTAACTAAACTTTTTAATATTTACGTTGATTATTATATTACTGACGGGACGGATAGGTAGGACAACAAACATTGTCTCTGATTAATTGAATTACGTGCTTGTGTTCCAATTGCCGTTATTTCTTACCTTGAGTTTTCCGACAAAGCTTTATTTGAACAAATTCATGAATGCATGCATGTTTCATGCTGCAATAGATAAAGAAACATTTCTTTGATTCGTACTTTTAGGTAATGAAGAATGATTAACTATTAACTATTCTTGATTATATATAATCAAAAGGATTATACTAGTTAACATACAGTTAACTAAAAACTTCATATTTAATAGTAATTCCCATCGTACGTTTGAATAATTTCATGAAGTCATGTATAATTAGTACGTATTGAGTGAAAATATTTATTTTGAAGTTTATCTGAAATCGTTGATTAATTTTTCAATTACTTCGATCAATTAAGCAGTTGCATTTTTCATTGCTTCCAAATTAACACTGCTTCATCGGAATTATTTATCATCACGTTAATTAACGTTAGACAAGCACGTGCAACTGGTTTCCATCAAATAATTGATTCTCATCATCAAGTTAAACCAAGTGGGAAGAAAAGTTTCCTGATACCATCAAAAGTTTATTGTGGGTTGCACAATTTATTGTGGGCTTACGAGATGTTTTCAATCATAAATCCAACCATAGAGTCATCAAGCCAATTTTATACTATTATGCTAAAGGTCAATGTATAGTCTGGATTCTTGATCTTACAAAATGGATCATCTTTCTCTCCAATTATATAATACGACAAGATGAGTTATAAGTATGTTTTTTTAGCTACAATAGTATATCAACTCTATCCTCTAGAAGTTGAATACTCCATCTGATATTTAGTAGGATGAAGACTCAAAAATGATACTTAACTATTGGGTAAGGAACAAAAATAGTACATAACTATTTTAAGGTACAAAACTGATACCTAACTTTTACCATGGGACCAAAAATGATATTTTCACTAATAAGACAATAATATTATACATGAAATGTCCAAAATGCCATTATAATTAAATAAACTTTTACTGGGCTCCGATTAATTTATAAAGGCAGTTTGGACTTTTCATGTCTAATATTATTGTCATATTAATGGAAATATCATTTTTGATTCATGGTAAAAGTTGAGTATCATTTTTGTACCTTGGAATAGTTATGTATTATTTTTGTTCCTTGGCCAATAGTTGTGTATCAATTTTGGGTTTTCGCCCTATTTAGTATAATAGATGGTTTATATTTCCATTAATATATATTTCTTTATATTTCCATTAAGGGTAATGGACCTAATCTGCCCTCCAAGTAACCACCAAAGAGCGCTGGGCACCCTAAACTAACAACAGACCATATATATCTGCACTCAAAGTAACCAAAGTGTTTAATGTGCTCACGTGGCCGCCATGTGGGTTACATTTTTGTCACCTGACGCCTTGTCATTGCCATTAGAATATGTTCGTGTGGGGACCATGTAATAATAATAATAAACAATTCCTCCCTCTCACTCTTCATCACTTCCCCCCTTGTTACTTTGGGGTGGGGGGCTATGGAGGTGGGGTTGGTGGCGGGGTGGGGGAGCTGTGGAGGTGGGGTTGGTGGCGGGGGGAAGTGATGAAGAGTGAGAGGGAGGAATCGTTTATTATTATTACGTGGGCCCCACACGAACATATTCTACATGGCGATGACAAGGAGTCGGGTGACAAAAATGTAACCCACATGACGGCCATGTGAGCACATTAACGGTCAAACGTGTTTAACCGTCTACTGGGGGTATTTTTTAAACTCTTAGGTTACTTTGAGTGCAGATATGAGCCTGTTGTTAGTTTAGGGTGTCCAGCGCTCTTGAGTGGTTACTTGGAGGGCAGATTAGGTCCATTACCCTTCCATTAATGTAATAGATGAATTGGTACCCATCAATATATATTTCTTTATAGTTCCATTAATATCTTTCCATTTTTGCATGATTATAATAGATGGTTTGATTGAAATGTGCTGTAGATTTGTCGATTTGTGAGATTTGGTATTTTTGTAGAATTAAAGAAAACTCAAATGTGCTAAAAGGTTTAATAATTCCTAATTAATTGGGTTGTCAGTAGTTAGGTAATTTGATTTATGGGTGTATGGGGTTTGGTAAATTAGTGAATTAATATCTTAATTGACTACCCAAACATATTAATGGAGCTGAGATACTAGACCCAAGAGCATTTGCAACCAATTTTTATCTAAAACTTCTCCTTTTATCTAATTTTATTTTCTTTGCTCAAACACACACTACTTACCAATTTTCAATACCAATAATGATCTTTCCCGTTTCATACAATGCAAGTTTTGCATTTTATTACCATCAAATACATTTCTTATGCTCCTCCAATAGTGAACGACACACAGGTTACATTGATTGACTAACCCTAAGTTTCGGTGTCCTCTACACACATAAATTTTAATTTATATATATACTACACAAGTAATTGTATATATTTAGTAACTAAAAAACATATTTTGATGGTGAAGTAAACATAAATTCCCGGGGGACTGGGTATGGATTAATGGATTATTGTCAATCAATATTGTTGATATTATCAACGATCCTAATTATAGCTCCTTCCCAAAGACTTTGAAGTAGCACTGATCTTTGTTTACTGAAACATATTTTGTGTTAATTCTTTCTCACCAACCAATGATTAATTGGATCTAGTACATCTAGAAGCCTATGCTCAGCGAGACTAAAAATGAAAATTAATACTCTCTCTATTCTATAATACAAGGACCCAAAATTCGAATGATTTTGGTCCATAATATAAGGGCTCAAAATTGGAATGGTTGTGGTCTAAAATATAAGAACTCATCTCATATTCTCTTCTTATTTAATGTTTATGTATTTCTATCTCTTAAAAATATCATAATACATGTGAATAATATTGGGAAAAAAACATTAACACCAGACACCCAACTAACTTTCACGTTTTTTTTTTCTTAAGAAGCATGTGTTTGTCAGTTGAACTCTTATATTACGGATCAGAGGGAGTTGCTTGTAGCCTCAGGCAGAAGCGTTTAATTAATCACTTATTTTGTTTGTGCTGTAAGTTGTTTTATTGTGATGATTAGTGGAAAAGCACGTGAATAGAGGTAGGTGAGTTATAATTATTTGTATACCTTATCAATTTGGAATTACTCACTATATAGAAATACATGCCAGAATGTATCATGTGTTACTGTGTCAGTGTCAGTATATTACCTACCAGCATTATATAAAGAATGTATTTAATTGATTTTTTTTTTCTCGACTCCCCTTTCATTCCATTTTCTTTTTTAAATTATTGGTGTCGGAAGAATTAAGGATATCATTGAGACGTTGAAATATCTTCTGCGCATTATTAAAAATACAATTTTATACGAACCGCGCACACGCGCGCGCACACACATAAACACACATATTATAAAGCTCTGACAAACTCTAATTAATAGTTTCATTAGTTGGATAAATAATACACAGACATATATTTTGTTTGGTATGAAAGGGTAAAAGAATGACATATATGAAGAAGATTTTGGTAATAATGTAATATGATGCTCGCAGATTTTTATTGATTTTTCTCTGCACCGTAACACCTTCAGGATTTCTCGCCTTATTGCTTCCAGATGATTGAAATCAACAAAAATATTTGCATACTCCTGAAATACTACACCATCTAATAAACTCTGGACTAATCAGAACAGAACACCTTGATTGATTTTTATATTTAATTTTCCTATAATTTATCATCATAAATAATCTCCATTTTATTATTTTGTTGTAAAAATAAATAAGTCTATTTATATTCACACTAGCTACTAATGAAACATGTGCCTTCAAAACAATTGTTTCATATGATGAGATAGATATTGAGAGTATGTTTCTTTGAAATGAAATAGAAAATGAATATCAATCTAAAAAAATAGAAAATGAAAAGGGTATAAACATAGAGACAGACAAGTCATCACGCCTTTGACTCATAGAACTTTACTACTTGATAATATATGTTTAGATGATATGATCAACAAATCAAAAGTTAAAATTTCAAATACAATAAATTATTTACCAAACCTAATCATGACTCAGCTGTGACATATCAATATCATACTAATCAATCGATCCATATATAGATATATATAACATGTTGAAAAGGTCGTATTTATTCATCGGCTATAACACAGTAATGCATATGTCAAACTTGAGGCGAACATATATGTGTGTACTTAAGATTAATCACTACTCACACGTCATACAAACTAATACTTCCTCCGGTCCCTAATGTAAGAGCTAGCCGTCAAAAAAACGCTTCTTAAGAAAACATGTGAATGTTAATTGGGTGTCTGGAGTTAATGCTTCTTTTCCAAAATTGCCCATATTTATTATGGTACTTTTAAGAGAGAGAAATACATAAGCATTAATAAATATGAAAGAGAGTTAGGGGTAAAGTAGGAAAAAATGCATTAAATGAGGAGAGAATATGGGGTGAGCTCTTACATTAGGGACCAAAATCATTCAAATTTTGGGCTCTTACATTAGGGACCGGAGGGAATATTACACACCATAAATTGAAAGATGCCATGTGTGTGTGTCATAGAACCAAATAAAGTTTTTGATGAGTAATTTTTTGCAATGATACCTTTATTTAAAAATGAATAAGAGAGTTGAAATGATAGTCATCATGTCGCTCTTCGGTCAAATGCAAAAAAAAATTATAAATTAAATTTAAGGGAGTAGGATTAAGGTGCGATTTGAGTCATTCTCAAGGAGCCAATATTTAATTTAACTACCCAGTGAACTAAATGTTTGTATGCAAGAATAGGTAGGTAGCTAGATTGCTTTGGTGGGAGTGATGATTGATGCAATGCAAATAAATATTTTTTGGTTAGTTTGGATATAAGTGGTGGGGTGGAAGTAGGATTTCTAAAACAATGTGATGCTCTTGGGTAATTATTTACATTAGTTAATTATCCTAGCTCATTTAAGAGGTTTGGGAGGTAAAGTGCACTAATTCACTAAAATATCAAACTTCATTATTTATTAATGAGTCCAATACCAATTATTGGAATCTCATATAATTAGACATTGCTAAGCCTTAGCTTATAGTGCTAATGGACCTATTAATTGTATACAACCCTTAATTCAACAATGGACCACCCTAAATTACTACTGTATTTGATTTCCTCTAGAATTCTAATTCATTGATAATCACCCAAGTAATGAACCAAAGTTAACAAGAGTAATAATATCAATGGTTCAACACAACTAATAATTTAATTATCTTATAATGTCATCTCATTCATTCAAAATAACTTGACACCAACAATCCACTAACCAAGCCGCCCTGAATTAGCATAAGATATTCACATATAGGATAATAAAACTGAATTCATAAATTTCATCAAACTCAAAGCTAACGTATCATAATATTGATCAATCATCCAAAAAGAAGGCAACTATAATATAAAGAACATAGTGAAATTGTTTCTACCGATCTCAAACAAAGATATAGATGAAGAACAAATCCAAATACCTATAACATCTCTGGAATTCTAGATAAATTGAAATACATATAAAGATGAGAGAACAGAGAACAAGACTCCCCCTTGAAGAATTAGAACTCAACCTATCTTCAATAACCACTCAAAGCAATGAAAGAGCTTATCTAGTCTTAGAGAATGGAAGGAATTGAGAAGAAAAGAGAAATGAGAGAAAATGGAATAGGATAGAGAGCTAGGGTCTGAGATATCTCTCAAGCCCCAAAACTACATTTAAAGTGACTTAATTTTGACATAATATGCTCCTAAATTTGGGTCAATAAGTAAGTGGGTATTAAGTTGGTTCAGTTTTAAGCTTCTTGCCCTCGTTTTTTTTGGCTCCTTTCATCTGGGCCCCATCATACTTGGTCCTCGAACGACCCTACAAGTGAAATTAAAAAAGAAAGACGATCAAAAGGCCTTTAAATCCAGCTAACAAACATCAATCACAATTGTGGTCAATTAATTCAATCTCGAAGTAATTTCCACCTAAATGTGTAGATATTCATCAGTTAGACATGAATGGATCTACATTACATCTTTGACATGTTCATAACCACAAATTAACACATTAAAAACATACAAATTTATCGATTTATGAGTATATTAATAAAAATAATGATAAAATATTATTTAAAGATTAGTTAAGGTGAATGGGTAAAAATGCATTTATTAGTGAGATAGACTGAAAAAATCATAAAAATGATGAATAAAAAGAGTAGCATGCAATAGTAAGTTAACTTGCACTATTTACTTGTTAGTGAATTTTTTTTTTAGTGAATTAGTGATTGAATTAGCTAGCGCGGGGGGAGGTGGCAAGTGAGAAAAAATCACGTGGAGAGAGAAGAAGGGAGGAATGTTTAGAAGGAATCTGCACGTGATGGGGAGACAGAAGCATGGCAAATAAATGAGTACATTCATTATATATACGAAGATGAAGCAAAGAAGCATCGAAAATTGCGAAAGGTCGATCGCCTCCAAGGCTCCAACCTTTTGTTTAGCTGTCAATGCCTCCAAACTCTTCTCACGGGCTTCCTTTCTCTCTCACATCTCTCTCCCTCTCTCTCTCTCTACATATATATACCTTCTCTTCCACTATATATTAAGTTATTTTTTACCCATACAATAGCGTTTCACTCAATTAACGTACGGTTCAAGTACTTAATAAACATATGTGCATGCATTCTATTAACTTTGATAACGTCATGTTATAATTACGGACCAAACCTGTATATACATTTACATGACAAACTTTATATGTCTCACGCTGCTCTGCATTGTCTTTGAACAATATTTCACATGAAGATGAGCTTCATTCAGGAATAGTAGTATACATTTACTTTTGGTCGAAAAGGAATAGTAGTAGTATAAATTAAAGCAAATAAAGGTGAAAGACTTTTCAACTGGTAATGCTGTTGATCCCTTGACCTTCTTGTTAACTTGACCTCCACTTGTTGAAAGTGCTTTCTACTGCTACATTATTGTTGATATATATGTATATATAATTTAGATTCCCCGCGTTAATTATATAGGGCCACTTGATCACAAAAAGTGGATATATGAAATTTACGTGGAAGACCTCGTGAGATCCACAGAATAATTAGTTACTTGGACATATAGTGATAGATTAAGCAATGTACACCTTGTATTTTTAGAGACGGCATATATATGAAAAATAAAGAAAACGATGGGGTCAAATATGTAATTTCACTACAGATTAGTAGGCACATCATATTGTAAGAGGTAAGGAAGAAGGAAACAAACAAGGGATGACATATATTTTATTTGTGAGGTCTCTCTATAAAGAAAAGCCGTTGTGGCCTCAGTTGGCGAAAAAGGAGATAAAACCAACCCCAAGAAGACAAAACGAAAGCGATAAGAAGGAGGAGGCGAGGAAGAAGAAGCTTAATCATATGGCTTCTAGGGGACGAAAGAAAGCTTCTCTTCAACACAAATTACAGCAGCTTCGAGATGCCACAAATTCTAATGCTGTAATTAACTCTCTATTAGTCTATATTGATGAAGAAAAATACATTATAGAGCATATATGATGGAGGGGAAATCCAGGGGGATCCATACATGTTTTGATTTAAATATTTCTACAATCTTAATTAAACAAAACCTAGTTTTGATTATTTTGTTTTCTCTATTTCCATTTATATCAATTCTTCTGTAAATGCTCAAATTAAAATGCCATCATACATCTCATGTACGTGAGTGCACATGAATATTTGTTTGTTTGACTTGTCAGGTGAATAAGGCCTCAATTATTGTGGATGCATCCAAATATATAGAAGAGTTGAAGCAAAAAGTGGAGGGACTCAATGCAGAGCTTGGAAGCAATAGCAATAATATTAATGAATCTTCATCCTCCTCCTCCCAAAATCAATTACCTAAGGTACTTATTTTGTGTATTTGTGTGTATATTCTTTCTTATAAATAATATGATACAATATTATACATTAATTTAATTGTGCTGGATCTATATCATTGATATAACATATATAATAACTAGCATCTTGCGATCCATATAGCTGAATCCACTTAGTAGAATATGAATCTATTGTAGTTGGATTTATATTATATTAATTGGGATAATTTTTGTAGGTGACAGTGGAAACTCTAGAGAGGGGTTTTCTGATAAATGTGTTTTCTGAGAGGAATTGCCCTGGAATGTTGGTTTCAATACTCGAAGCCTTTGAAATTCTTGGACTTGAAGTGCTTGATGCTAGGGTTTCTTGTGAAGATGTCTTTCAGCTCGAAGCCGTAGGAGGAGAAGTAAGACCAAATTAAATATATGCATCATATTATTTTATTTCTTTCTCTTCACCATCCTTTGTCTAACAAGTATTACATCAGAATTATAAGCTTTTCCTGAGTTTATGAGTCCTACAATAATTTCGAAAAGTAAAAGAACTTCACGTGTGTTTTGTACTATTTTAATTTTGAGCCACACAAATAATTAAAATTAAAAATTTCTGCTTGAAAAGTACATCTGATACAATCATAGGTGGCTCGCATACATATAGAGATTCATTTGCTCTATTTTCAATAGTTGCTTGCATGGCTTGAACCATCCAACAAAGGAAACATTTTCATTGATTCATCAACTCTTACGTATATTTTAATTTTTATATATATGGTATAAATAATTGGAAAAATTATGTAATGTTTGCAGAGTCAAGACATCGATGAGAACATAGATGCACAAGTGGTGAAGCAAGCGGTGCTTCAAGCAATAAAGGACGTAGACTGATCAAAAATCGCCTCGTTGAGAAACAAATTAAATGAAGAATTGTTCTTGTGTAGTTCTGACGAAGTGTTAAATTAGTTCTCCTCCATTAAAAAAAGTGTAAAAGTTCACAAAGTGATGATGACCGAATTTATAAGGGTGATGATATTATATATAATCTGGAAGAGCCTAAGTTGTTTCTTCAATAAATATCCTTAAATATTTCTTATAAATAGTGTATCTGATAATTTTCATTGCCCTCTTGGGTTAACAAAGTAAGTTAATGGTACCTTTTCAAAAAGTAAGTTAATGGTAAATAATGGATTGGTATTTCCAAGGTTGTTAGTTTGCACATAGTAAATTGCAAATGGATCCAACATAACCAATAAAGGAATTTTTGAGGAAGGAAAAACAATATAATCATCAGTTAAAAAAGCCTGCTAGTTACTCCCTCCGGTCCCTAATGTAAGAGCCCAAAATTTGAATGGTTTTGGTCCCTAATGTAAGAGCTCACCTCATATTCCTTCCTCATTTAATGCATTTTTTCCTACTTTACCCCTAACTCTCTTTCATATTTATTAATGCTTATGTATTTCTCTCTCTTAAAAGTACCATAATAAATATGGGCAATTTTGGAAAAGAAACATTAACTCCAGACACCCAACTAACATTCACATGTTTTCTTAAGAAGCGTTTTTTTGACGGCTAGCTCTTACATTAGGGACCGGAGCGCGCGGCAGAAAAAATGTTCAGAGATTTACCCGAAAAAGAAAAATGAAACATTGTGCAGAGCTCATTTAGACGATTAATACACACAATTATAACAAGGAGACTTGAACATATAATGAATTGATTCAAATTTTTCAATACTACCGAACATTGAGATATGAACATAGCCCTGTCAATAGTAAAAATCGTGATATTTAACTCGCCACCCAATTTCCATCACTTTTCACGTACTATCTGCTCCCAATGTAGTATATAGTCAAATTGGGAGCACAAATGATGGCAACGTTTATAGAGAGAAACTGCAACACCACGGGTCGCATGTATTGACTTGGCCTTGTGATTTGTGAATAAGATTTTTAGGCTCTTATAGTTTGCCTATATCAAATATTTCCTCTTATATATGCACACATGTCATTGATTTTCAATTTTCTTATCAATTATATGAAACTTAGGTTTGGGGAAACTAAAAATTGCACATTTCATATATACAAATGGGTAGTTGGTTGAATTGTTAAGTGAGGTTCAACCCCCATAACAACCAAAATGTGTGTTCCACTATCGAAAAACGCTCTCATTAGGAGAAAAGACAGTTCTACCTATGTGAACAACACTTCTATTCGAGTTCAGATAAATCTGTTGCCAATAGAAGTCAGATTATCGGGTGGTGTTTAAACAAAAAAATTGCACACATTCCATCGCTTTCAATATGAAAAATATATACGGTAAAAAAATGAAAAATATTGGTATTCATATAATCAATTAGGTACCCTAAATAATTCATCCATATAGAAAAATAGTAATTACACATAAAACAGAGACCAAAACTTGCAAAAGTTAAAAAAATATCTTAATGAAGGAAAACTTAAAACTGCACATTCCATCGCTTTCATTATAGAAAATATTGACATTCCAATCATCAATTACCCTAGTTAATTGATCATTTAGAAACAATAGTATTACACATGAATCAAAGACCAAACCTTAATTATAAAAGTTAAAAGATAATAAATGATGGAAGTTGATAGGCTTCAATGCTTTTTTTTCATTCAAAAATTGGATACTTTGTTCTGATCCATGGAATCAATCAATCATAAAGGTGGTGAATGATAAGATCATGTGTTAGTACCCTTATAAAGTTCCTTTATTAAGGCCGGACTCACCAAATAATTCATCATTTTTCAATAAGTAAATCATTGAATCAATTAATTTAATTAAGGATTGCCCAAATTTTCGTTGCCACACTGACAAGCATGTGTGTGTAAAATCAGACAACCTTTGTATGTTTTCCTTAAAGAAAATAAGATAACATTCAAACCCGGTGGTATTTTACGACTCATAGTCCTTCAAGCCTAAAAAAGTATTCTCTGGGCCAAAAGTTTTTTGATGAGGAGATCCATTTGATTGTCGTCAGCTATCAGACACAATAAATTGAGCCCAAAACATTTGCCTAGAGCCCATAATCCTTTTGATTTGGGTTATGGGTCTATTTTATACTAGCAGTTTTTGCTTATGATCTATTGTTCCTCAAAGTTTTTTGGTCTTCAAAATTGGTTTGAAGGTTTCACAACATAACAACACATTACCCTATAGGCAGGCCTATCTATTAAAAAATTGTGCTTTCACTTTCAAAAAGTTGATCTATAAGGGCTTGTTTGTTTGCAAGAAAGGGAAGAAAGTGCCTTGTAAATAATTAAAAAGTTAAGGGGTAATATGGTCATATACATATATCCTGGGGCCCACAAGTTTTCTCTCTCCATCTCACACTTATCGTGGGGCCCACAGACTTTACTCTCTCATCACTACCCCTACTTTCCATCTCTTACCATTTCCATTTCTAATTCTTTACTTACTTTCACACAACCAAACACACTCTAATATTTTAACATGAAAGGAAACAATTGCTCCGTTTTGATATTACCATTGTAAAATGGATAAAAAAATACTTTTAGGAAAAAAAGTACTTATAAACAAAAGCTTTCATGACAAATAGATCTATAACCCTTTTTTTTTTACTTTATTTATCTTTCACTTAGGTGAAGGAACTCAAGCACAAAATAGCATGACCAAGGGTTAAACTAAGAATGGATTTTGATCCAGTGTTCATCTTATTAACTTCTCATCACCACAAATACATACAAATAAATAAGCACTTGATGAGCCCTATTAGGAGAGAGGTTTAGGGACCCACCATGTGCTAATTATGAGCACACAAATAAATAAGCACATGTTTTTGTGTGTATTTGTGGTGATGAGAAGGTGATGAGCGCCAAATTAGAACCCACTAAGAACTTCTTTTTTAAGTCAATATTTAAGAAGTTGTTTGGCGTTACCATATTAGTTAAGCCAAATAGATCCAACAACTTTATTATAAACTGTATTATTACCTATTGTGCTAAAAAACAGCTTAGTTGGGCTAACTTTAAGTCATATATATGGCATATTTTATTTTATAAATCAAATTTATCATGTTTCTACAAATTAAATGGCCAACTTATACACTAAAATATAACCTAACGATACACCTAAGATTTTCCAAATATGTTATATAACATTTACTTTGTATAAAAAAACATTTACTTTGATTGACTAGTTTATTAAGCGTTTTTAAGGCTAATACAACTTTTGGTCTCCAACTTTCACTTAATTTGGTTTTGACATGTGAACATCAAAATCGGTTATGTTAGTCTTTAATTAAACTTTCATTAAATCTAGAATATATTTGGGGAATCGTCAATGAAAATGAAGGGTGCTTTTAAGATTTGTTGAGGGCATATTGTGTAGATATGTCATATTGGCCTGATTAGATTATTTTTGAGCAAAATATCATAATTTACTGAATGCCAAAAAACAAACCTATCAATTGAGTCTGAGTCTATTCCAGCACTGACTACTTCAGCGCTTGCTAAATGCCGGTAAAGGCCCAAAATAAGCACCAGAAAAACTGAATTCTATAGTAGTGTATCAACCTAGTTTTGCAAAATAAATTTGATAGTTAAATGTGTTTTTCTTGATCAATAGCATGAGAGAATGAAAGTCTGTAAACAATCTTTTCCATAAAATTTAATAGCATGGGCGTGTGAGGATTTTGAAATATGAAGGTTTTATTTTTGACTCCAGAAAACGTTTTTAATTATAAAAGAATTTCAAGCGAAAATTGAATGCATTAGATAACTATTAGAAAGGATAATTAGAAATAAATAAGGACATATAGAGGGGATAAGAGATTCTATATATGTCTTCATTTTAATAGTAGATTTTTTTTATCCATGATGAAGGTATCCCTTCACTCGACAAGTGAGAGACTAATCCCTCGCTGATTTGTAAGCACCTCAAAAGGTGAGACAACTGGCCTGAGAGATTTAATACTTCTCCATATCCAACGTCAAAGATTTTAATAGTAGCTTTTGCTACATTATTTTACTAACTTCTTTTCATTTTTTATCAAAAGCACAGTTCCTAATCAAGTTAAATAGAAACATAATTAGGTTATTAGGTTATACCTTAGTTCTCATGATTTCATACCCATGACAAGCGATATGATCGTTGAATCTAGTCTGTCATTCATTAATTTAGAAAGAGAAAAGAAAAAATAGAAGACAAGGTAATAGTAATAGTGGAAGAAGGATCTGGAATCTGTATAGGATGTCTGCATAAGATGAATAGGGATGGGAAGAGAAAGACATGGGAAAAGATAAACGTGCTGTTGAAGTTCTTGCATGAAAGTGGTAGTTTGTAGTTGTGACTTGTGAGCCAATTTAATGCAATAACTGTCAGATCCACATGCGGTTGCCATATTATATTAGAGGGAAAATGACAGGAAAATGCCACTTAATTTAGATAAAATGGGGTCTCCAATTCTAACTTGGACAAATAAGAGACAGTCCTCTATTTGTCTAAATGAAATGTTGGGCAAATTCACTTTATACCCTTCAATAAAACAAAAAAAAGGCAATTTATATTATATTTGACTCTATAAATTTCAATGGGAATTTATAATTCACAAAGAAACTTTTCCCTTCATCTTCTTCATTCAACTTCCCACTATTGTATAGAGAAAAACAAATTTAAAGCATTTGAATATTTTAGACGATTTATATTATATTTGACTCTATTATGTAATACTCCTACCTATTAAAACATTTCTTTAAAAAACGTATACTTTTAAAAATCAAATTCACTCCGTTAAAATAAGATGTACTCCCTCTGGTCCTATTTATAAGTCGCCAACAGCCTAAATTGTACATACCAAGGAATGGAAGTTAATGGAAGTTGCATCATTAAATTGGTCTTATTTTTTTTGTCTTTTACATTTTTGCCCCTTCCACCTTTATCACTATGACCCACTACCTTTTCTCTCTCTTCATTAATCCTCTATTTATAAAAGTGTTTTTTTCATCTTCTCTCTCTTCTCATCTTCCAATGTTCATTTTCCAATGTAAGAGTATATTAGGAAAATTTCAATAGATGAGTTAGTTAGTGGTAGTTAGTGATTTATATTAAGGACCAAAATTTAGAGGTGGTTGACGAGTTATAAATAGGACAGGAGGGAGTATTGTGCTACTATAATTTAGATTCATTTAACTCTTATACTAGTTACTACTTACTACTTTCTTTATTACGAGAAAAACTGGTTCCATCTTTGGTCTTGCTGTAATCACATGGCAAAAGAGTCGTCAGATCATCAGGTGATTGAGACCCCAAATCGGTGCCCACCATTATCTAACATACTATAAACTATATTCGCCGACAATCTTTGAGACCTGCTACCTCTCCATTTTTTTCCACCGTCTTAGTTTCATTATTATTCCTCCTTCCCAATTTCAACTGATCAATTAACAAAAAAAAATGGTTCGTCATAATGAGTAATTACTCTACGGTTCATCAGAGAAATCTTATTGGGTAACTCACTTATTTTTTGATCCATGATCAAATAATCCCCTCGCTCGACAAGTGAGAAACTAATCCCCGCTGATTTGTAGGCACCTCAAAGGATGAGGCAGTTGGCCTGAGAGATTTAATGCTTCTCCATATCCAACGCCAGAGATCGAACCCCAGACAATTGGTTAAGAGTGAATGAGTCCTTGTCACTCAACCACACAACCCAATTTCTGGGTAACTCACTTATTAGCCTCATAATCCTACGTTCCGATGATTTCAATGCCGCCATATATATTATACTCCTACCTGACTCGTCATCATTATGACTACTATTTTAGTACTATTACCTACTTTGAATCTATGGAGTATGTTTCAATTAAAAAAAAAATCTATGGAGTATGGATTATCGATACTGTTTGTACATGAATTTCTCATACCCACTCTGTGCTAGCTTGTTTTATTTTCAGGTCTCTCCCTACCATTTATATAAGCACATGCTCTTCATCTACCCGCCTGTTCTTTTTTTTTTGGGGGAGGGGGGGGGGGGGGGGGGGGCTATAACTTAGCATCATAAGCGCGAATTGATTAATCACATTTATTTTTTGTGTTTTTATCAAGTAAACTTATTGCGTAAACTCAATTTTATAAACTTGTGCCAGGTACAAGTTTAGTTAAACACGAGTAAAAAAAATAAACTCACGTATTTACTTGATGATATAAATACTTCAACCAACTTGTTTTCAAACTTAATTTTTCTCTACCTCATTCAAACTTAGTTTAGATTCAATTAATCTAATGATTTTATATAAGAACTTTGCATAAACTTTTTGTCATAAGCGCGAATTGATTAATCAAAATTATTTTGTGAAGGAAAATCATTGTGTAAACTCATTTTTAAACTTGTGCTAGCTGGCTACAAATTTAGTTAAATTCACGAGTATAAAAGAAATTAGTTAAACTCCATAGTTACTTGATGATATTACTACGTCAGACAACTTGTTTTCAAATTTAGTTTAAATTCAATTAATCTAACGATTTTATATAAGAACTTTGTATAAAGTTTTTGTTAGGATCGGATGATCATCAATGAACGTTGATGAATCAAATTAATTTCAATTTCTTCAAGTTTGAAATATTTTTTTAAATAAAAGTATTGTGTCTTGAAATTAACTTATCAACTCTTTTAGAGTACTCCCTCCATTCCTTATTATAAGTAATCAATCGTCCAAATTGTACAAACCAATAAATGAAAGTTAATGGAAGTTGCATCATTAAATTAGTCTTAGTTTAATTGTGTTTTCCATTTTTGCCCCTCCTCATTATCACTATGGCCCGCTACCTTTTCTCTCTCTTCATTAATCTTATATCTTTATAAGGGAAACAAAAGTGAAGTGGAGGAAAAATCAATTCAATTAAAGAAATCTATTTTTTCAATGATGAGGGTATGAGGGTATATTAGGAAAAATTTAATTAATGAGTTAAAGTTAATGACGTTTAGTAACTTATATTAAGGACTAAAATTTAAACGCGGTTGAAGACGTACAATAAGTAACGGAGGGATTACTATCAATGACAAAACCTTAAATAAATTTGAAATATACGGGATCTATATCAAAATTAGAGCAGACATAAGCACCAAAAAAGGCAAAAACTGAAGTACTTCTAATTTTTTTAAAAACAATTTAAGTAAAATGTAGGACAAGACATTTTTTTTACTCAAGACAAGACATTCAATGCAATGCTCTTAAGAGTTTTTATTGGTAAGGGCCTCTGTACCTGTACAACAAGTGTACAACAGTTGTGTTCAGGCTAATTCTGAGGCATCACCATCACCACATTTGTCACTGTTCTCGACTTTGGTATAAACCACGTCGTTTTATAGTGTCATTATTTTACCTCCGTCCATTTTATTTCTCTAATAAATGGGATCTATTTATCGCTTATCAACTCATCCCCTTCCTCTGTCACACACTCGACCCCTTTTGTTTGAAATATTATTTTTTTCATATGGCCGGAATAGCATTATAAGCTGAAATACAACAGTATCAAGCTTTTTTCTTTCTTGATAATAATAAAAAAATGTTCATAGTGAAAAGAAGCAGAAAACAGAACACTTACATTAAATATGTACGGTCCATTCGCGATAGGTAATGTTAATTATTACTTACTACTCCCTCCGGTCCTAATGTAAGAGCTAGCCGCCAAAAAAACGCTTCTTAAGAAAACATGTGAATGTTAGTTGGATGTTTGGAGTTAATGCTTTTTTTCCAAAATTGCCCATATTTATTATGGTACTTTTATGAGAGAGAAATACATAAGCAATAATAAATATGAAAGAGAGTTAGGGGTAAAGTAGGAAAAAATGCATTAAATGAGGAGAGAATGTGGGGTACTTACATTAGAGACCAAAACCATTCAAATTTTGGGCCCTTACATTAGGGACCGGAGAGAGTACTTTCTTGGTAAAAGAGAGTACTCTACTTTCGGGTAATTAACTTTCAACGGTGTCACATATAACAGCCTTATATAGTATACATGCATGCATAGTTAACAGCCTTATACTTACATATATATAGTATACATGCATGCATAGTTAATTAAGGGCCGTAAACGCTTATAGAGTAATACCCTTTAGAAAGTGTTTCTTAAGGGTAGGCGCAGTATAACACGATCATTAAGGTGGCAAAAGAGGATATTTATATTATATTCTTAAAAAGAAAAACAAGAGTTGGCAATATATATGATATAATCGAAGTAACATAGAAATATTTTGTGAGTGATAATACATGATACAGCGAACACTGACGCTCGCACAATACACATAATAATCACATAACACAAAAGTAGAAGTAATTAATTAAAACTAGACATAAACTCATAATGATGAGGACAACACACTTAAAAACTAAACTCCCATTTTATATAACAAAATGAAAATCTCAGTAATAGGTGGTCCTCATTTATTCTTGAACACCAACGCCTTCCCGTGATCATCTTCAGAACCTAATGCTGCACCATTGAAAATAAAACACCCATAAGTGATCTATTTATAAAATCTAAACATTATAATAAAACCCTAACTCACATTTTTTAAAAAAATAACATATAACAATGCTAAGCTATATAAGCCGTATTATGTTATGATATGTATGGTGTAGCACATAGCAAGACATTCCTGGATTAATCCAATAAAAAAAGCTAAGCTATATAAGTTACTTATATAAAAATATACGTATATATGTCTAATTAACTATATATATTATATCATATATGTATGTATTATATGTATATATACGTACGTGGCACAGTTGGTGGATTTGCTGATCTTGTAGGGGATGTTGACGCCGCATTTGCTGGGGAGGGACTGAGCGTTGGCGTCATTGAGGCCGGGGAGGGAGCCAGCGGCGCTCTTGAGGCAGTTACAGACGGCCTGTTTGTCTGGGGTGGTCCTGGCGGAGCCAAGGAGGGACTTAACGCCGTTACAGCAGTCGGGCGGCGGAGCGCCACCTCTTTGGAGGTAACCGAGGCAAGGGGCCACGGAGGCGGTGACCTGGCCGCAGGTGACGGCGGCTTCCGCCATGGGGGCTGCCACCACGGCTAAGCATAGCACAACCATGCATGTCACCTTCATGATGCTGGCCATGTTGAAAAAGTTGTTGGTGGAACTTGTAAGGGAAGTTGTGTTTGAGTTTGGGAAGGAAATTTGCTTTGCTTGTGAATGTGTGTTGAATGGTGAAGGGTGGGTGGGTTTATATAGACAACTTGGATAGGCATTGGGGCCTTGGATTTCTCAATATTTTTTTGAAAAAAAAGAGAGAGAATAGAAGGACTTGAATGCCATTGGGTAGTGAATTGTGAGGGGTTATGGGAAATAGTAGTTCTGGCCAAAAGTTGGTGGGGGTATGCATTAAGTGGTGGTTATTGCTTTGGTTATTCAATTTATTTTTTATGAATAGGTGTTTGAAACTTTCAAATATACTTATAAAGGTTTTTTAATGTATCCAGAATATGGTATGGTATATTCATGTTTGTTTATTTTGTTCAATTAAATATTTTTAAAAGTAAATATCAGTAGATTATTGTATTTTTTTTATTTTTCCATAACTACAGATTACTTGTGCAGAATAAATCTTTTGAGAATTAGGTTGTGTTTGACTGAACTTGTGGAAAAGTGACTTATTTTTTATAAGCCAAACTATGTGTTTGTATTAGTTGTGATTCAATGTGCAAAATGAATAAGAACTTGCAGGGTTCATATCGTAATCTACTTATAAGTTGAAAGTAACCTATTTTTTTCAGCTTATGAAATAAGCTACTTATTTCAATTAAGTTAATTGAAAAATAAGTCTAATCAAACATAAAAAGAACACAAACTGTATAAAATAAGTTACTTTTTCAAAATAAATAACTTATTTGAACAAAATAAGTTCAGTCAAACACACTAATCCAGCCAACACACTCTAAATAGTCAAGTTATAATGTGAGATTGTGATATTTGAATCAAATAATATAATCTATTATTTGTGAAGTAAAAAGTAAAAACATGACAATATCCACCCATATAATCTTGTAGATAATATATAAAATAATGATAATAAATAGTTAATTCATGTTGTTTTTTTATAAAAGTAAAAATGACATTAATTAAAATCTAACTATTACAAAAGTTTACTAATATCCAGATCATATAAAATATATTCAAAATTAAACCATAAACTGATAAATAAAACTGATAGTAGAAAGACAAAATTAAACCATATTCAAAATTCATGTTGTTATCCTCAGATGAGAGAGTGCTTTATAAATTAGTAGATCTTATTGGTAATATAAAATCCAAAATTTAGTGGTACAAGAGTCCATCTCACTTTTTATCCTCATCCTCATTAAAATATATTTTTCCTACTCTATCTCTAACATTCTTTCATATTTATTAAGAGTTATGGATTTTTTTTCTTTTGAAAGCATCATAATAAATATGAGTAATATAAAAATCAAACATTAACTTCAAATATTTAATAAAAATTTACATGTTTTATTAATAAGCGTGTTGAATTTTGATGAGTTCATCTATGTTCAATTTTGATGAGCTCATGTATATTATGGAAGACAGTATGTAACGTGTACTAGTGGGATAGTAACACTGTGTAGGACTGGGAGAGAAGAGAAAGTAATGATTATGGGTGTGTGCAGGCATGAAAGTTGTTGGTAGTTGTGAGCCAATTAAATGCGATGTTTGATATAAATGCTCGTCTTCATGCCACGTTTCAGTGTACGTTTTATCAGGTTCTTTAAGCAAAGCAGGTGATAGTGATCCAAATCGGTGCCCAACAATATCTACCATTTACTACTCACTCCTCTAGGCCCTAATTAGATTCGTCGACATTATTTGACCTTCTCCATTCTCACTCTTGGTTCCATCATTCATCTTCCCCCAAATTGAACTTCATTCGTTCCCCTCTTTTTCATCGGTCGAACAATGATTATTTTTATCAATCTTGTAATGAAAATACGTTTTCTATGTTTAGTGGGTCTGACTGAGATTCAATCCAACTAATTCGGCCACCACTTTATGAATGCCACTTTGTGGCACATGAAATTATCTGAATTTCCTACCCAGGATATGTTTCATGCATACAAGTTTCTTCCCTTCAAATATTAATTGGCGTTATATCCCTATACGGATTTTAATGGTGGGTTGTTTAGATCCATAAGTGCTCTGCTGCTCTTTGTGTGCACAGAGGCATACTTTGACTCCAAGGCATAATCACTAATGACTTTTTTTTTTGCCATAATCACTAATGTCTTTGTAGCCTAACAACGTTTAAGAGTAGTGGGCCTCGAGTTCATACTTATTGATTTACAAAGAGAAAGTACTCGGTTTATATTGTTCAGCCCATAGAGCACCTCATAAGTCATAACCATTATAACTGTAACTCTTCACTAAAATACACTACTACAAATTAAGCCTATACCAGCGCAGCTTTACATGCGCTCATATATGCAGAGCAAAAAACGCATGTACAAAGGGACTCTACATGCGCTTTGAGCGCATGTAGATGTCTCCTTCTCTACATGCGCTTAAAGCGCATGTAGAAGGCAACGTCTACATGCGCTTTAAGCGCATGTAGATGTACATGAGCTTAAAGCGCATGTAGATGTACATGCGCTTAAAGCGCATGTAGAGGTATTATCCTCTACATGCGCTTAAAGCACATGTAGAGACTCTATTGAAGTGCAACACATTAAAACATGCATAAGTGATCATCCTCAGAGCTCATAAGGTGTTCCTGCACGTCAACTTAGTGTTTCAAATCTCCATTACAACTTTTTGTTGTTATGATAAGGCTTAAACACCCTCTACATGCGCTTAAAGCGCATGTAGAGGCTGTTTATTTGAGAAAGAGCTTTTACATGCGCTTTAAGCGCATGTAGAGGCTCTACTGAAGGGCAAAACAAACAAACTTGCATAAGCGATCCTCCTCAGAGCTCATAAGGTGTTCCTGCACGTTAACTTAGTGTTTCAAAGCTCCATTACAACTTTTTAGAGTAAGGGTGTTGCTTAGACACCCTCTACATGCGCTTAAAGCGCATGTAGAGGCTCTACTGAAGGACAAAACATTAAAACTTGCACAAGGGATCCTCCTCAGAGCTCATAAGGTGTTCCTGCATGTCAACTTAGTGTTTCAAATCTAAATTACAACTTTTTGTTGTTCTGATGTAGTTTAAACACCCTCTAAATGCGCTTAAAGCGCATGTAGAGGATGTTTATTTGAGAAAAAGCCTTTACATGCGCTTAAAGCGCATGTAGAGGCTCTACTGAAGGGCAAAACAATAAAACTTGCATAAGGGATCCTCCTCAGAGCTCATAAGGTGTTCCTGCACGTTAACTTAGTGTTTCAAAGCTCCAACCACTTTTGGGTGCTATCAAAGTTTTGATAGCACCCTTTACATGCGCTTAAAGCGCATGTAGAGGCTCTACTGAAGGGCAAAACAATAAAACTTGCATAAAGGATCCTCCTCAGAGCTCATAAGGTGTTCCTGCACGTTAACTTAGTGTTTCAAAGCTCCAACCACTTTTGGGTGCTATCAAAATTTTGATAGCACCCTTTACATGCGCTTAAAGCGCATGTAGAGGCTCTACTGAAGGGCAAAACAATAAAACTTGCATAAGGGATCCTCCTCAGAGCTCATAAGGTGTTCCTGCACGTTAACTTAGTGTTTCAAAGCTCCAACCACTTTTGGGTGCTATCAAAATTTTGATAGCACCCTTTACATGCGCTTAAAGTGCATGTAGAGGCTCTACTGAAGGGCAAAACATTAAAACTTGCATAAGGGATCCTCCTCAGAGCTCATAAGGTGTTCCTGCACGTTAACTTAGTGTTCCAAAACTCCAACCATTTTTGGGTGCTATCAAAATTTTGATAGCACCCTCTACATGCGCTTAAAGCGCATGTAGACCCTCTCTACATGCGCTTAAAGCGCATGTAGAGGCTCTACATGCGCTTAATAATCAAATAAAAGTTTATTCATTTGATTTTATTTAATGATGAAAAACTTAATATCACTCATTATTTGATTAATTCAATTTAAAATAAAAGATGATCTGATGAAAAACTTAATGATTAATAAAATAAAAGATTATTCAATTTAAAAACTATGATTAATTTAAAATAATTTTCAACAGAAACAATATCACAAATGTGAGATGTTATTATGATTTTGATGTGAACTATATATATATATATATATATATATATATATATATATATATATATATATATATGTATGTATGTATACACATATATAGAGCAAAAATTTAGTCTAAGTTCTTTGATGTGTAATTGTTTTATTAAAAATTAATTTTAGCCCCTGTACATGCACTTAAAGCGCATGTATTGAATAGAAATTATGAATTTCCCGCGCCTTTGTCTTATGAGTTCCCTCCCTCCCTATATCTGATCACTCTATAGCGCGCTCACAGAGCATGTCTTATGAGCATTCTTCATTCTCATTCTCATTCTCTTTTATGAAATTAAAACCTAATGTCATCTCTCATCTCTCATTTCTCATTCTCATTCTCATTCTCATTCACAAACACCTCCCCGCCGACTCCATAAACACGTCCCCATAAACCCCAGCTTCTTCATAAACCTCCACCGAACCTCCAAGCTCCACCGAACCTCCCTCCCTCCATAAACCTCCCTCCATAAACCTCCCTCCCTCCATGAACCTCCCTCCCTCCATAAACTTCTCCATAAACATCATGCGCTTTAAGATCACTTCGCCGTAACCAGAAACTTCTCCAAAGCCAGCACTCACTCGAACCTCCCTCCCTCCATAAACCTCCACCGAACCTCCAAGATCACTTCGCCGTCATCTTCCTCTCTTCTTCATCATCACTCGAAATCGCCTCTTTCATCTCTTCTTCATCATCACTCGAAGTCGAACGGCGGCGAGACGAACGGCGGTTTGTTGGTTGCGAGAATGGGTAAAAGCTTCAACCTTTTTAGTGTTTCTCGGGCTATGCTTTCATTCTAAAGCATTTCTCATTGTTCCCTTTCTTTTTCTGGTTTCTTTTTCTTTTTCCGGCGGGCGACGTGGCGGCTGGCGGCGGGCGACGTGTGCGATTTCCCTTTTTCTCTCACTGTTTAGGTCCTTTTCCATAAAACAACCAAAAAACATCGATCATCATCTTCAACTTCTCCTCGTTACTCTCATTTTGACCTTCAAAGCCACATGAATACACAACTTTATCCTCTTCAATCATATGAGGTAACATGATCTTAATGTGGTAGTAGTTTTTGTTAACTGATTATGTTAGAATCTAATGATATATGCTTATTAAAATGTTGATTGCATTGTTAAAGTTTGAAACTTTGAAGTGAATTTTTGGTGGGGTGTATGTGTTTTGTGTTTTTAGTGAATGGTTGGTTGTATGGAGAAGAAAAGGAAGATACTTGGAAATGAATTATGTTAGAATCTGATGATTTATGCTTAAAATGTTGATTGCATTGTTAAAGTTTGAAACTTTGAAGTGAATTTTTGGTGGGGTGTATGTGTTTTGTGTTTTTAGTGAATGGTTGGTTGTATGGAGAAGAAAAGGAAGATGCCTGGAAATGAATTATGTTAGAATCTGATGATTTATGCTTGAAATGATGATTGCATTGTTAAAGTTTGAAACTTTGAAGTGAATTTTTTGTGGGGTTTATGTGATGTTCTTTTGAAGCCTAGCATACTCAATCTTAGATTAAGTTTCTAACTTTAAAGATTAGTGTTTGGCTTGATTACTTGGTGTCTTGTTAAATAAAGATGTATGCATCCTAGTCATATACAGTGCTGATAGGGCTAGAAAAAGAATGAACAGAGATTCAAAACCAAGGTGCTAAATGTTTTCCATGCATAGCAGCTGCATAGAGTGTAATTTACCATCTCACTGCTACTCTCCTTCAGTAGGTCATGGACCGAAAATGGATGCGTTGTGACCGAACTTCAAGTGAATATATAGATGGAGTAAAGGAGTTTGTTGCATTTGCAGCTGCTCATGCATGCGATGTTAACAACATTCTGTGCCCTTGTATCCGCTGTTTGAACGGAAAGCGTGTCGATCCCATGGACCTGTTGAATCATTTAATATGTAATGGGATTGATCAATCTTATACAAGATGGACAAAGCACGGTGAGACCGATGAGGTTGAATGTCGTGATCGTGAACATGATGTTAGTAGTGCTTCGAATGATGTCATTGATCAGAGTGACGAGGATTGTCTTGAAGAAATGGTGAGGGTTGTGGGTGAGGAGAACCCAAAAATATTTGAAGAGTTGAAGAGTGATGCAAAGACACCGTTGTATGTCGGATGTAAATACTCAAGATTGCGCGCAGTGGTTAAATTGTACAACTTAAAGGCTCGTTATGGTTGGAGTGATGCAAGTTTTACCGCACTGCTTACCTTTCTGCTGGATGTTTTGCCAAAGGATAATGCACCCCCTTCAAAAACATACGATGCAAAGCAAATTCTCCTCGCTACCGGTTTGAAATATGAGAAGATACATGCATGTCCCAACGATTGCATCTTATACCGGAATGAGTATGCGTCGTTGGATAAGTGTCCGAAGTGCAAAGTCTCTCGATATGGGGAGAATGACAAAAGTCCTGCTAAGGTCTTGTGGTACTTTCCGATAATTCCAAGACTGAAGCGCATGTATAGTAATAAGGACACAGCGAAACGTTTGACATGGCACGAGGATAAGAGGATCAAAGACAACAAGCTTAGACACCCTGCGGATAGCCCCCAATGGAAGAAAATTGATTACATGTACCTAGAGTTTAGTGAAGATCCAAGAAACCTGCGATTTGCACTGGCAAGTGATGGAATCAATCCGCATGGGGTTCAACGTACTACTTACAGCACATGGCCTGTCATTCTGATGAATTACAACCTCCCCCCAAATTTGATTATGAAACGCAAGTTTATGATGCTTTCGATGCTTATTGGTGGGCCCACTCAGCCCGGCAATGATATAGATGTGTACTTGGCTCCATTAATAGAAGACTTAAATCATTTGTGGCACACAGGTGAAAATGTGTTTGATGCTTACAGTGAAGAAAACTTTACGTTGAGAGCCCTGTTGTTTGGAACAATAAATGATTTCCCAGCTTATGGTAATTTGTCTGGATATAAGGTCAAAGGGTATGGTGCATGCCCTATATGTGAAGCTGGTACCCATTCAATTCGGCTGGCTCGGTGTAAGAAAAATGTTTACATGGGGCATCGAAGGTTCTTACCGAGAAACCATCCTTGGAGAAGGTGGAAAAAAGCTTTCAATGGTAACTCAGAAGAAAGTACTTCACCTCTGATTTTAACAGGGGATGAATTGTTTGAGAAGGTAGAAGTGTTGGAGAACAATTTTGGCAAGCCTAACGCTACAAATGTGGCAGAGAGTGGTTGGAAGAAGAGGTCCATATTCTTCGAACTCCCGTATTGGAAGTCATTATATGTTCGGCATTTTCTTGATGTGATGCATGTGGAGAAAAATATATTTGATAACCTAATTGGCACGATCTTGAATGTTAGGGGAATGACTAAGGATAGTGTTAAATCAAGATTAGACATGCAAGAGATGGGGATCAGGAAAGAGTTAGCACCTGTTCAAAAGTTAAACTTCACATATTTACCTCCAGCGGCCTACACCCTTTCTAGAAAGGAGAAAAAAGTGTTCTTTGAGTTTCTCAATGGAATCAAAGTGCCAGAAGGTTATTCCTCAAATGTTAAGAATCTTGTGTCCATGAAAGAGTTGAAGTTGAAAAACCTCAAAACACATGATTGTCACGTCATACTGCAAAATTTCTTACCAGTTGGCATACGAAACATTTTGCCGAAGAAATTGCGGGGCACGATCACTAAGTTGTGTTTGTTTTTTAAGGCCATTTGTAGTAAAGTCGTTGATGTCGAAATGTTGCGTGATTTGCAAAAGCAGATTGTGCTCATCTTGTGTGAACTCGAAATGTACTTCCCCCCTTCGTTTTTCGATGTTATGATTCATCTTGCAATACATTTGGTCAGGGAGGTTCAACTGTGTGGCCCAGTATATTTGAGATGGATGTACCCGGTTGAGCGTTTCATGAAAGTGTTGAAGGGGTATGTCAAAAATAGATATCGACCGGAGGGTTGTGTCGCTGAGAGGTACATCGTGGACGAATCAATTGATTTGTGTGCTGATTACTTATCTAGTGTTGAACCTGTTGGTATGTCAAAGTCTCGTCATGATGGTCGATCAAAGGGAAAAGGGATTGGTGCAAGCATATTAGTTAACATTTCAAATGTTGACAGAGAGTTAGCTCATTTACATGTTCTCCACAATAGTAGCGAGGTAGAACCTTTTGTTGAAGAGCACAAAAATCTTCTTCGACTCGCACACGGTGATAGAAATGAAAGTCTGATCACAAGAGAGCACAACAAACATTTCATTGATTGGTTTGATGGACGGATTCGCCGTCAGTTAGAGCTAGACGATGGGTCAGTGTGTGAGAAATTGTACTGGTTGTCACGGAGACCGTCTTTAAAAGCATTTTCTTATACGAGCTATGCAATCAATGGTTACACATTCTACACTAAAGCCCATGATGATAAGAGCCGAATGCAGAATAGTGGAGTCACAGTGGTTGGTGAGGGATGACATGTATCCAGTGCAAAAGATACAAATCCAATATATGCGGAGATGGCATATTTTGGGGTGATTGAAAGCATCTTGGAGTTGGATTACTCTGGTTTAAGATTCCCTGTCTTCAAATGTCAATGGGTGAACAACTCTGGTGGACGGCGGATCGATGAGTTTGGATTTGTGTCGGTTGACCTTTCCAAAACTGGATATAAGGACGACCCCTACATTTTACCATCTCTTGTTACACAGGTGTTTTACATTGCAGATCTTTCGAAGAAGAATTGGTCGATAGTCATGCAATAGAACAGAAATCATGTTGATCCTGTTGATGATGAAAGTACTGAAATAGATATGAATTATTTGATTGAGAGCGAACCTTCATTCTTCACATCAATCTTACAAGAATTTGATGAGCCAGAAAATGGTCTTAACGATGAACCTTTTTATTTAAGACGTGATCATAGAGAAGGCATTTTCATTAACACACCCAAAAAGCGAAAGCGAGTAGCTGTTATTCGTTATCAGCAGAGAAAAAGAATACGGGCCACAAAAAAATGATTTCTCATGTATGCAATTTTTTGTTTTATTATCATTTTATCATTGTATTCATATTATTGAATTTTTTCTGGTTTTTCTTTCTTACAGGATAATGGAGGGACAAGATCATGACCGGGAAGAGGTGGCACACCCCAATGAGGGACAAGATGAGCATGTTGCAGACTACAATAATGAGAGGGAGAAAGCAAAGAAATTGGTGAAACGTGATAGGACGGTGATGAAAGAAGTTATTTCACAAAGACATAAGGGGATTAAGTTCAAAGTAAGATGGAATGAGGACAATCAACCAATTGGAAGAGAAAGTAAGTTATTGATCGCCTATATTGGAGTGGTTGTTCGGAACACCGTCCCAATCACATTAAAAGATTGGAGATATTTGTCCCCTGACATACCAAAAGCTATTTGGAGAGAAATTTTGGTAAGCAACTTTTCTTGCAATTATGTTTAATACAATCTTTTTTTGGATGAGTTATTATGATTACAAGTTTATACTTCATTTGTTACAGACTGCCTTTGACTTATCGGACTGTGAGGATGCCAAAAGTTATGTGTTGAAGAAAGCAGCGTCAATGGCCCGATGGTGGCGATCCCATCTAGGCATATACTTTTTGCGCAATGTTGAAGGTGATATTGTTCCCAAGCGTCCAGTAGATTTCTATGATGTGATTACGCAGCAGCAATGAGATGAGTTTGTTGAGATACGATGCTCAGAGGAGTTTCGCGCCGTTAGCGAAAAGAATAGTCAGTCAGCAGGAAGCAATCCATACCCGTATATGCGTGGTAGAAATAAGTATGCTGATTTAGAGCATGAAATGGTACGTTAACATCTTCATTAATGATATAAATGAATGTTCCTATAATTAATTCATGTTAACCTATTTTTCGGTTACAGTTGACTGCTGACCCTAATCGCAAAGTAGATCGCTGCGACTTGTGGTTGGAAGGTCATACAAAGAAGGACGGAACTATACACCATGATTCCGTCAAAGCGGCTTGTGATCGAGCAGTAAGTCATTTTCTTTGGTATATTCTCAGTTTCTTATATTGCTTGTTACATAACCAACAATTATCATTTCCTTCCTACAGATTGAACTAAAGCAAGGTGCATCAGGAGAAATCCCGTCCCATGGCCAAGATGACTTGCTTGGCCGAACACTTGGCCGCCCAGAAAGTACAGGTCGTGTCAGGGGCAAGGGGTTTGGTGTTTTGCCCTCACAGTTTTTTAAGGAGAAGCTGAAAAGTCACCAAACGTCCGCAATTGAGAAGCAGTACAAGGTCTTGTGGGAATTGTATGCAGACTTGCAAGAACAAGTTAATGAGATTCGATCAGGGCGAGGTCAGGGATCAGGCCATCAATCTCATGCTCCATCGGCTCATGAAAGCCCGGTCATGGAGAACCATAGTTGTACAATGGAAACTGTCCCCATTCCAGAGGTAATCGTTATGCTTTTCACTTTTAAATATTAATGTTCTTATGAATTGTTACTTCATAATTGATGGTGTTTCATTCATTTGTAGGGTGAGTCTTATTGTCAACTATATTCTGATCTGTCCTTAAATACCCTGGTTGCTCTGGCTTATGTCTTCAATGATGGGAGCAAAACATTGCACAATTCGCCTCTCCCTGCAGGCACGGTGAGGGTGTCCATCCACATCTCTCTTAGAAATAATTCACCGTTGCCGTATCCCATTGATGGAATGAACGTGGTCGTTGACGCAATAGGCTCTTTTGTGGCATGGCCCAAAAAGTGGATGGTTCCTCATTCAGAGGTGATTACTTAGTTAGTTATACTTAATATATAATAGATAAAGAGATTTAATTAGTATGTCTAATTGCTTATTTACTATGTTTTACAGCCCGAAAAAGGACAAAGGAAGGAATTGGGGAAAACAGACCGCCATGATGTCCAGCCACGTTCTGCTATTCCGACTAAACCTCGGAAAAAGAGTTTGAAGGTAACTATTTACTAATGGATTCACATTAGCTAGCACTCATTTTGTAGAAAGAATTATTGACATATATATTTCTTGAACAGCCAACTCCTACTCCTCGTGACACCCAACCGCATCAGCCGACTCTTACTCGTGTCACCCAACCACATCCCTCTGAATCATTCCGTGTTAAACTAAAGAACTTGACAAAACAACTACCTGATTTTCAACAAATTGAAGTTAAATTGACAAGGACAATTTATTACAAGAGTGTCAGTGAGCACCTAGGTAGTGAAGTAATTATGGATGTGGTTAATCAGGAATGGATTGGTGCGTCAGCGATCAACATATGGATCAAGTATGTAATGTTGAATTTATTTTTATGTTATTGTGGTTTCTTACATTGTCATTTAGTATTTAAATTACAATAATTGTATGTGTTGATATGTTTTTTTGTATAGGTATTTGCATGATGAAATAATTGTGCCAGGGGAAAATGTCAATTTCGCATTCATAGATCCAAATACAACCTCAATGCTTACTGAAACAACTACCTATTGGGATGAAGGTGACGTGAAAGCGCGTCTGGGGAGCTCTTCTTCAGATAAAACATTGTTTCTAGCCCCAGTGAATGTAGGGTAAGTTCTTACTCGTCATTAATAATTTTTTATTTTCCCAAATTTTACATGTATATAACTGTACTGTTAATCACATTTTAGGAATCATTGGGTTCTCCTTGCATTCAATCCCGTTGCACCAAAGCCTGTGGTGTACTATCTGGATCCTATTAGGTCGGGTAAACCTGAAAAT
Source organism: Mimosa pudica (assembly GCA_029929735.1). Classification (NCBI taxonomy): domain Eukaryota; kingdom Viridiplantae; phylum Streptophyta; class Magnoliopsida; order Fabales; family Fabaceae; genus Mimosa; species Mimosa pudica. Next base: position 3,143,594 of record JAKELP010000045.1, read on the forward strand.
AGACCTTCATATATGATGTTTATCAATGGGTAATGATTTAACCTTACTAAATTATGTTAACTCATTTATAAATGTCACTCTTACTAATTTTGTTTGTCTCGACTTTAGTGTGATCACTTCTTGTAGGTCTAGTAAAAAAATGAAATACTCCAAAGCATATGACTGGCTCAAAATTCAGGTTAATTATACATGCTAAAACAATGATTTGAATTATGGACTGTAATCATATAAAAGTCTTTTGACAGATTTGTGGTATTTTGTTGTAGTGCCCATTCCAACCGAATGATAATGATTGCGGGTATTATGTCATGAAATTTATGAAAGATATTGTCACTCATGATCAACTGGTGGTCCCAGAAAAGGTAAGTTCTGAAATTTTCCATTAATTTAAAACTCTTTTAATTTGTTCACATATTTGCTTGTATGTGTGGATTACTTTTAGCTAACTTAAATTTAATTGCTACTTACATGTTTCTGTCCATCCAGTATTATGAAGACTGTCGTTTCGACAGCCTCTCCAAGGCGCAAGTTGGAGAAGTTATTGAAGAATGGAGCAAATTTGTATACCCCATTGTTGAACCTGTTGTTCTTAATCAGCCACCTGTTACTTATTAGGTTTTACTAAGGTATCTATCTTCATATATTACTTGAATAAAAAATTGTGGATTTGTCTTATGAAATTTTGTTATGTATCATGCTTGTTTATTCTATGTAATGCTATTTTGTCATGTAGGTTGATGATATCCCTTTGGGTGTTTTACTTGAGATCATCTTCATTTGTGGCGTTTAGGTACATATGATCTTTGTTGCATGTAGTCTTACTTAGGAGGAATTGGTAGTTTTATATTATGACTACTTGAAGGAATTTTCGTTTTGACTTATGATCAATTGTGGTTTGTTTATTAGTTCATCTTTGATATTATACTATTCTTTCATGTAGGTTCATATCTTTTTGATTCTTTGGTGCAAGTGGCAAATATTTTGGTGATGAGGTAGATCCTCTTTTGGTGCAATGGCAGTAGTGCATACATATTTTGGTGATGTTTATATATATTATTAGGTTTTGAATGTAATGATCGATTCTGGTATATTTTGGTTAAATGATTCTGTTGAATGTAAATGATTCTGGTATATATTATTCGTATACACCATTGGTGCAGGGCAGGAAAGTACGTGTATGTGGCAAATGTAAAAAAAAGTATAATATATAAAAAAAAAGACACCTCTACATGCGCTTTAAGCGCATGTAGAGGATAATACCTCTACATGCGCTTTAAGCGCATGTAGATGTACATGCGCTTAAAGCGCATGAAGAGGTGTCTGTACATGCGCTTTAAGCGCATGTACATCTACATGCGCTTAAAGCGCATGTAGAGGGTAATACCTCTACATGCGCTTAAAGCGCATGTAGAGGGTAATACCTCTACATGCGCTTAAAGCGCATGTAGAGGCATGTACATCTACATGCGCTTTAAGCGCATGTAGAGGCACCTCCTCTACATGCGCTTTAAGCGCATGTAGATGTACATGCGCTTAAAGCGCATGTAGAGGTATATCCTCTACATGCGTTTTAAGCGCATGTAGAGCCCCACTCTACATGCGCTTTTTAAAAGCGCATGTAGAGCTTTTACCAGCGCCCCCCTCTACATGCGCTTTATAAGCGTATGTAGAGGCCAAAATAAGCGTATGTAGAGGGGGTAATCTGTGGTAGTGATAGTGTTTTTATCAGCAAAAAGAGAAGTGGGCCTTTTTGTTGTAATATTTGCTTCAGGAATGGTTTTGCTGCCCACAAGAAGAAAACACAAACAAACTTAAGTTTGCCCAAATAGCCTTTCCGAGTCGAAGTGTGTGGCTTATTGTTAGTACAAATTCAAAGTTTTATGCAAATATTCAAGATAGTTAAAAATTCAACATATCTCAATCGACTAATTCCAAAGAAAGACATATCTGCAGGTTCATCTATGCTAAATTGAAAATGAGAGTTTAGGATTTAATCCACTTAGAGTTTTATTGTGACAAGAAAAGGCAGACACCCCCCCCCCCCAAGCCGCATTTGAAAGTACCCAAATCATCACAAGAAGATGAACATCATATAAGAAGGTGCATCAATAGATTAAACACTAGTTCCTAAATATAAGATCATTTTTCTAATTTGATAAGATTAAGGATGTAAGTTAAGGTAGTTATCAACACATGATATTACCAATTTATCTTAACTATATATCATTATTCTCGCTCTCCTGCTCTTATAAGGTAGTATCAATAGAGTTTATTTGGAAACAAGTTGGAGAAAAGTTAGAAATTTATTTATATTTAGGAACAAATTGAAATTCGAAAGTGATATTATATTTATATTTTGGAACAGAGAGAGTATTATATAAGAAGACAGAAATATGATATTAACAACGACATCCTCAGACAGACCACTCCTCCTCGAGGTTTGCTATGCTTTACGAGCTATTAAAATGAGCCTGTATTCATCAATGGGCCTTTCATACCTTAAGCCCAATAATGTCAATCAACATTGAGATAGCTTATTGAGAGAGATGGCCTTAGATAGATCATCTATAATACAGTAGAATCGAATTTTACATTGTGCATGTATACCTTAAGCCCAATAAAACTACAATGTGTTTCCGAAAGTATTCATTTACTGTATACAGGCGCGTATACCCAGTAGTTTTTGCGTGTGTGTCCTATACTCCTATTCATAATCTGCAATAAATTTCATCCAAAAAATGTCTACAATAATTGATAATTTACTTTGTCTTATTGGTGGGAAAGGAACATTTAACGTTTGACGAAAAATGAATGAATCTCTATCATGCAAGTGCACAAACTGATAAATGGCGGACCCCATGAAACTCTACCCAAAAAAAAAAAAATTTGGTAGGACAAAGCAACAAATCTAAAATACTAACTCCTAACCCAATTTAGTGAAAGGGGTGTTAAAATTAATTAAGAGTCCATTTCTTAGAGTCCATATGACTTATAGGAGTAGTGATGTTTTAAAAATATAATACGGTTTTTGAAAGATTATTAAGTTAATTATCACCATTAAGAGGGAGAGAAGTTAACTTAGGTCCTTCCCTCAAGTTCCCCAATGGGTTATGGGGTTTAATTTGTCCATCTCCCTTTGAGTTTATCAATTATTGTGAATTATTGCTCTTTAACGATCAATTATATGTTTTATTATCATTCTTTTGCTCCACTAATGCCTCTCAAAACATGATACGGGAGCAAAATTATTTTTATTATACCACTTCGGTTGTTTTAATAGGGTCTATTTTGCGGGAAAAAATTGGTCCTAATTATAAGACCCAATAATTAATGCAAGCGATACAAGTTTTACCTACACAAGAAATGTGGAAAGAGAAGGGAAAAATGAAACACAATGTATAAAATATAGTTTCACAGTTATTCATAAATGATAGTAAAAAAACTTAATTTAGGTATCTTTTCTTTAATGAGTTAATTGCCTTTCTCCAATCTCTCATTTTTTGCTATTAATCAAATATTCTTTTTTCACAAGATAGGCGTCTGCGACAAATTTTTTTATTTTAAGTCTGAACCTGAGTTTGTATTTAGAATTTATTTTTAGTCTGGGCCTAATCTCTTTAGAAATATATATTGTTTCTCATTTATTCATCTAGTTATTTGGGACACTTTTAGGTTAGACTCCTATAAGTGAATGATATCCGGGGGTTGACTTCCACTAACTCCTTGTGTCTACATTTTTTTGAAGGACTAGATCTAAAGGGATACTACATTGATTGACATTAATAAGCCCTAAATCGGTGTCCTTCAATATACAAGTTTTTGAATTGGATTAACCTCCTTTATAAGATCCATTTGAGTTTGTCTAAATACTAATTATATGCATTTTTGTCCATTTTTAGCTTTAATTAATATAATATTTTCACTATATTTACTCATGTATTATCTCCCACTTTTTCACACACCTACCCTTCGATAAATAAAAACATAATTTAAAAAGTAAATTTTTCTATAGTTATTAAATTTAAAATTTTTTGCATGGTTTGTAAACTAAACAATTCGGTTATTTGGTTCTAATTAAATAAATGATGGAAGGAGTAGTATCCAACTTTGTTTCATACCATTGTTGAAGAACTTGCACTACAAGAATTTACATGCCTAGTCGCACCATAAATTTGCAGATAGTCACTCCCATGGGAGAGACAAATGTCAGTGGTCGCACCAATCTCACCCGCGACCTAATCGTGTGAAACAAGGGTGATAGTCGCGACTCATTTAGGTGCGACGACATGAACTTGAACCGCGACAAGGAGAATGTGGAGAGAGAAAACGCAGATCATGTTGTCTCTACCTAGGGCGAAACAATGATTTATTAAAATATATCTTTTTGTCTCTCCCAGGGTAGAGACAAGAATAATATATTTTAATAAACTTTTGTCTCGTCCAGGGGAGAGACAAAAGAATATATTAACATATTACTTTGTCTCTCCCATGGGCGAGACAACCATTCATTTAATTTTAAATAAAAACATCTCCAGATTGAATGACAGTGCAGAGAGCTGTGCGAGCATTGAGGAGTGAGAGACATATATTCTTCTAAAAACACCCAGTGACATCTCAATAACAAAGAAGTAGAGTGAAGATGTGAAAAAAGACTTGAGAGGAGCAGAGAGACAGAATGAATGGAAATAACAATGAAAAAGCTACATATTCTTCTGCAGACGTGTGAGAGCAGAGACGCAGAATGAATGACAAAACAAGCATGAGATATGCAGACCAAAAGCAAACATGAGAATGAATAGTAATTAACAAGGTAGATATATAAATTAAATATGATGTAATGACAAATTAAATATACTTAAAAAAACAAACAAATTATGACTCACAAATGAATGTAGAAATTTGATGCCCAAAGTTGAGTAGTGGCCGGCAATAAGAAAAAAATAGGATCAAAATAGTATAATAGAAATGAATTGAGAGCAAAATTTAAGCATAACAATGAAAGAGATGAAAAAGAAATGAAGTAAGAGGTAGATTAGTTTGGTGATTGTGGGAGTATATATAAATCCGAAAGTTCAAAATGCCCGCCAAATCGATGGTTTTCAAAAATTCATATGTTGTCTCGCCTAGAGGTGAGACAACATATAAAGTAAAATAAAAAATATTTTTACTTGTCTCTCCCAGGGGAGACCAACATACATTTCAATATAAAAAGTTTTATGGGTTGTTATGTCAGTGATATAAAAAATATATATTATTTTGTTTCGCCCTGAGGAGAAACAAAAGAATATATACAAAATGTATTCTTTTGTCTCTCCCGAGGGCGAGACAATGTTTCATTAAAATATATTATTTTGTCTCTCCCTTGGGCGAAATAACATAAATTATAATATAAAATAAGAGAGAGATGAAGTAATGTATTTTAATGGATCATTGTCTTGCCCTGGGGAGAGACAAAATAATATATTATAATATATTTTTTTGTCTTTATAATCTATTATTTTGTCTCTCCCCTGGGCGAGACAACATAAAATGTTTTAATATTAAAAATATATTGTCTCTCTCATGGACGAGATAACATCATTATTTTTATATTATTTCTATGTTGTCTCTCCCCTAGGCGATACAACATAAAAATATCTTGCTCCAACGAAACCAACAAAAGGCAAGCCAACATATTTGATTTAAATGTGTTGCCTCAAGAAGAGGAGGAGCAGGGGTTAGGAAACCTCAGTCAAGTGCATCATGCTTCTGGAGAAGAAATTACATTGCGTAATGATGGTTATGATATTGATTTGAATTCAAAGCCATATTTAGGCTTCTATGATGGTCCTGAATATGATAAATGGGATGAAAGGCAAAAGCAATTTTTCTGGGATTTTTAGAAACTCTATTTTCCAAAACTTTTTCGATATCCTCCTTCTTCTTAGAACCATCTATTCTCTTCCATTGTAAATAACAAAAATTAAAAAAAAAATATTTATTCATTGTCGCTCCCCGAGACAAGGGAGTTTTGTCTTGGAATGAACTTTGTCTCACCCCCAGGCGTGACAGTATTAGTGACATGGTAAAAAATAAATAAAAAAAGCTTAGTTCTGTCGCGTGTTGCTTTTCCGCGACATGAGAACCGCGACTAGCCATGCAATTTCTTGTAGTGTTGTGTGATGCGACGCGGTGGTAGTCGTATATTATAAAATGACTTTTCTTTGATACATTACTTCATCATTGCACCGACCAAAGTAATGTCCTAATTGAATCAATTGGGTATATATAAAACAAGAATCTTTGACTTGTGATCGCACATTATAATCGAGCACGACAAAATCAAATTAAAGTAGTGGAAAACATGAGAGCTTATATATATAATTAGAGACACGCGAATGAATGTGACGAACACACTACTCATAAGTCATATCCCACCTTCATTGTGATATTAGAAGTCAAAAATGTGCTCAAGTTGGATGTCTCAACCAATAGAATTCTACTTCCATCGTGCAAACATTGCATGTTGGCTTGTGTGGGGGCATCCATCCTAAAGAACTTATCTGTGGAATATAATCATCCCAACTACTCTTCTACAATTGATTCTACCATTCATATCCTAACATACGTATTGACACGTAGGCTAAGATTCATCTAACTCAAGTAACATTTTGGGTGTGTTTAGTTTCTTAAAATATTTTGTGCGTCGCCTAATTAACACCTTAAAATATTATACAATATCATTAAGTATTTTTTATGTGCGTGAATTGTTCTAAAAATACTTCATAATTATTCAACTTCTAAAATAAAATATTTTTCAGGAGAAAATTTAAGCTGAATTGTTAGCATTCATAACGTCTGTTAAGTGAAGATACTTATTTTCAATGTTTTCAGTACTGGAAATAAAAAATGATTTGGAATAAAATTCATGGAAGATTAGTTCAGAAAATATCTAAGATGACAGTAGGAAAATTGCAAAACATATTAAAAGTGTAAAGGATGAATGCCAAAAATATGAATGATCAATACTAAAAAATTTGACGATAAAGTGATAAAAATCAAAATATGAAATATTTTCAGGGTGAAATTTTATCATAAAGTATTTCAGGATACTAGATACATATAAGAAGATACTAGATACATATAAGAAGATAGTTTAAGACTCTTAAACTATCTTCTTATATGTATCTAGTATCCTGAAATACTTTATGATAAAATTTAGGACCTGAGGCTTCCCACTAAAATGAAACTCGTAACGAAAAGAATGAAAGGCAAAATGATAGTGTGGGACCTATATGAAATTTTCTTAGGGTAATTTATATAGAAAAAATAAGTATATTTTGTATGATTGCTAGGAAGTATAGAGAAATGATAAGACATCAAAGAATCTAAGATAGTACCATCACAAAAGGTAACAAAACTTGGGGCCTAATTCAGGCCAAATATATCGTCATAGCATTATTGACAACCCAAATTACATTAAGTTAGATTCATGTATATACATGTCCAATTATTAGATAGATTCGTCTTACTTTTGAATGTCAAAAAAATACGCCCATTAACTAATTGTCACTTACTTGAAGCATATACTTATTATAATTAAGTCAATAAAACCGACACTTACATCCAAAGGAACACGAATATGTCGTCTAGTATATTTATTAGCTTACTTGAGCGGAGATTGTGGATGATGAATTGATCTTTATAATTTTGACTTAAGAGTAATATTTTGTTTTTTTATAATCCGGTCGAACTTAAACTAATCCCTTTAGATACGAAGCAATATTAAAATTTAATTTGTCAAGTCAAATTTTTATAATGATAAGCGTGTTGGGATTGTTGACAGCAAAGTCTTATTAGTTGTAACGTAGGATGTAAACTTTGATTGTTTATCAATGAAACTACGTAGAAATGGTTCTAAATATAATAATTTCGGGCAGCTATATCTTGGGTAAAACATATCTGATTAATAACAATAACTAAGCTTGAAAACACGAGCTTGAATAACCGGAGCACACCATCTTCAATATATATAATGAAAAGACAATTAGTTATATGAGAAGGAGGAAGAATGAAAGAAATAAAAGTGGAGAAGAAGGAGGGGAAAAAATGAAAGTGGAGAGGAAGAAAAATATATGGAATGAAAGAAATAAAATTGAAGAGGTTACAAGTGCTTTATCTTGTACTTTTTTAGTCAAACATAGAATCTTCCTTTCCCACAAATATGGCAGCAGCCCTATTTTACCCTTCAAGTAACCACCCTGGACCACTCACTGGGCACCCTAAATTAACACAGGGTACAATTTTACTCATGAAGTAACCAAAGTGCTCCAATTTTACCCTCTGACGAATGTAATGTTGACACGTACCTTGAAAGGCAAAATAGGGTAATTGCCCCCACAAATACCACGAAGTAAATTATCAATTATTGCAGATTATGAACAGGATACATGCGAGCACATTATATTACAAGATTATATGTATACAGTGAATATAAATTTTCGACAATATACATGTTACTTTCAATTACACATACAATAAGGTTAAATAATTCAACAATCAACATTACTAGATATTCCTTGGGATCAATTTCTAGTGAGAGTCGTAACGGAAAGCTTATCGATTAGCTCCTCACGAAATCAAAAATTAAAATTCTACAGACAAATTATTATTTGTAATTTTTGAAGTGTGCTGTTTAAATCTTTGATTCCAGGCTCGTGCATGCAACAAGTTGTTCACTATTAGGTGCCGTTTGTTTGGGAGGAATTGGGATGATGGAAATGTAATTATTGGAAATGGAAATGAGTGAAAGAGGGTAAAGATGGAAATTAAAAGAAATGATTTAAGTAAAGTTTGTGAGGTTTAGAAAAAGTGTGAAATGAAAGAGTAAATTTGTGGGTCCAGGATATATGTAAATCATCATTTTCATTGCCCTTTCCATTTCCTTCCTCCCATTTCCTTCCAAGCAAACGTGCCCTTAAAGAGTAGTTATATAGCTTTTAGTGTGTGGGGGTGTGTGTCCTATATATCTAAAAGCACTGGGAAAAATACTGTTCATTTAACATTACCCTCCCGTTTTTAATGCTTTATTATTATTATTATTATTATTATTATTATTATTATTATATATTATATTATCCCTTTATATATTATATTTATATATTATATATATATATATATACAGGAAATTTCAAATATAAATTCTAAAATTAATTACAATATTTTTTAAAAAAATATTCTTTTTTAAAATACAATTATGGTTTACCCCTCTCTTTATATCCATCACAATTTATTTATTTTTTTTACAATTTTTCCCTTTGTTGACTTTACATATTGCAATTATTGCAATTAAGTTTTTGTTCTTTCTCTTCTTTGCTATACACTCTATCTTTATTTTGTCTATACACCTTATTTTATCAATAGAGATAAAGTTGGAAAATTAAATATATTTGAAACAAATAAATATTTTATCTATTTATATAGTTTTTTTCGAATAAAATAAAATGATTGTTTTCACATTATATTTAAGGACAAGGAGCATATTATTTTTATTGTTATTATCAAAGAATAGTACTTCCTCTGATCCGTAATATAAGAGCCAAAATTTAAATTTTTTCCAAATATAAGAATTCACTCTTACATTCTTTCATCATTTAATGCATTTTTTTACTTTGTCTCCAACTCGCTTTCACAGAAATTTTTTTGGAATGTTAGCGTTTAATCTTCTATTTTCCATTGTACTTTGTCTTTCCTTTAGCATATCAATGTATAGGTTGTGTTTTCCTTCCTTTGCTTATTAACCACTTGCCTTCCAATTATATGTGCATTCCTTTACCTTGGAAATATGCAACTTCACTACTCTTTCTTACCATGCATAAATTGACTATATCTAATGTCTCCCCTTATAGATTAAGTACAATTTACCAATTAAAAATCAATGCTACCCGGGCATCGCCGGGGGGTATACCATCTAGTTGATATTATTCTAAGGAATCAGATAAGACATCTAGCTGAGAAAGAGAAGCTATCGCCTGGTGGACTTAAAATTTAAAAAGGTGGACGTAAATGGAATAGTAACAAAAAAGAATAAAAAAGGTATGTATAATAGTAGTGAAGGATATTGGTCAATAGTCAATAGCTTTTATGGATGAGTGGGGTTTTCTTGTCTTACACTCGGTTAGAATTTGTAAACAGTGTCATGTTTTTGTTTTTGTCTGCTCACCTACGCGTTTTGCCAACTCGTTAGAATAAACGATACTATAGATCCCGCAATAATTCAGAAAATTCGATCAAGGGAATTAAAATTTAGGAATATGACATTTTTTTTAATTTCAATATATGACATTTTTTTATTACAAGGAATATGACATTAGACCCACTTGCAACGTAATTTTTTTTGCTACAACGACTTGCCAAGTAAATTAATTACGATAACGATGTTAATTTTTTTAAAAAATTCATAAAAGTTTGAATACTTGTAAATCACTAGTCTATTTGTTTTAAATATAAGACTACTTATTTAAAACAAATATTTTTTTTATCATAAATATAATATATCAAATTTTCTCTTATTAAATATTTTTTAGAAATGATCTTCATCAATATCACATATATATTATACTTTTGTCTAGCATATTTACAATTCTTTATCTCTTTTAGGATATTTCAGAAAAAATATTTTACACATTAATGACAACGAGTTACTAGCAAGTATTGGTATCACATTATTACTTAACCTTTCAAATCACCCCTTTTTAAATATAAATTTTAGAAAATGAGTTTGACTTACTCACGATCTAGTTCTAAACTCATCATAAAATGACAAGACAACTCTTTATTTTTGTCTACACAGATAGATTTGATCTAATTTCACTTAGTTATAAAGATGTCTTTCAAATCACTTTGAACTGTTGTTACTTCCAAAAGAATATATGGGTGACAATATTAATGATAAGAAGGGGTGAATTATTAGAATGAATGAGTTTTATTGTGTGTGTGTGTGGAATATTTGCTTATATTTAAAAGGATATATAGTGTGATATATAACGGGAGAATAAAAATCAAAACAATACTGAAGTTTAGTGCAAATAAACTGGAAATCACTTCTGATAAAAAAAACTGGAAATCACTTGTATTTAATGACTGATTTAATGTTATTATTGTTTTTTTTTTCATTGTGAAGTACGCAAGTAGCTAATTTTCTTGGACAGAAATGTGAAATAGATGATTAGAATTTTTTTATAAAAATGGACCAAATTAAGGGATAAAGTTCTCACACACATATAAAGAAAATGTCCCAAAATCAATGGCTTTAAGTTTTACTCCCTTGAGTTCTTTTTATAAGAGTTTCTTTCAAGTATTTAATCATTTAATTCGTTTTTACCATTTTTACGCTTAATTGAGTCTACACAGACTCAACATATTTTTAGATATTACATCTCTTTAATATTTTAATCATTACCATTTAATTTTTTATTTCGTTATCCCTTATAAATAAGGGCATTATACTTAAAAAATCATTTTTTAAATATCCATTATTTACAAAATTTGTAGTTATTTTCTTAAACAGCATAATTTAGGTATCATATCATATATATTCTTATAAAACATATAGAAAGCAACTAGTTATTAAATATACTCGCACGATTCCGACAATGATTTCAAAGTCCAACGAAACACAAACTTTTAGTGCAAAATTTAACAAAGAAATGAAAAATAGAAGGAAGAGGCAAAAATCAAATTCGAGAAATTCAGATTCTTGTAAATTTTTATTATCCATTTGTATGCTAACTACATGATTGACTTTGATTAATTAGTCAGGCCAGGGTATCCACCTTTTCTTGGGGTATATCTCTTATTGTTTTTTCATGACAAACAGAAGAGGCACACAATGACACACGAGTTAGGCATATTATTGCACAAAATATTCCTGATTTTCGAGCTATTTGCAAATAATGTTATTGACTTTTCTGATAACAAATTTCCATACACCTTTCTGCACACAGTCACCTTAATTATCGGTATAAATGAGCTCAGTTGTTCACTGATGGAGAATGTAATGCCATCCCTTATTTGTTTATTTATCTAGATATTTCCCTCAAAATTCAATAAGATGCAGATAATCCTCGTTTAGCAAAAGAATTTTTTTTAGAAAAGTTAAAGATTTAATAGAGGTTATTGTCAAGCCTGAACAATAGTTCAATGTGGAGTGAAATACACTAACCTAGCTCCCTTTGTTTTGGTTTTTTTGAACTGAAACCCTTCTGACAGAAGAATATGATGCGTAAAAAAGTCAAAAAAATCAACTGTGCTGGACATTTTTGCCCCAATTTTGAAATTCGCTGGGCAGTTTTGCCCCAAAAAATTTTACATGGGCATTTTTGCACCTTTGTGACAATTACATAGACATTTTTGCACTTTAGTCTTATTAAAAATTGATATATAGATGTTTGTGTATTACATTTTACAAATATATTGTTGTATCAATCTTACATATGAAAATATTATTATATAATAAATTTAAGTTGTGATGTATAAATGCATTACTAGAAGAAACAATATTTTTCTTATATAAAAAATAAATTATAAAATAAATATGATTACAAATTAAAATAAATTTATTAAATATTAATAATTAAAATTAAAATATACTCTATAATGAAAATTGAAAATAATTATGTATTTTTAAAATATATTGTCATAACAAGTTTAAACAAAATATTTCATTATATAAATTATAAGGAAAAAACTTACCTCAATTTCCTTACCTCCATTTTCTCCATTTCCCTATCAAAATTTGACATATGTCCAACTTAACACATCACCATCTCTCTCCTCCATCTCATCTCTCCACCACACCATTCCCAAACTCATCTTTCATTCCCATTCCTATTCCCAATTGAAAAAAGACCTCCACCCTCCCATAGCAATCGACACCCTCCTCCGGTCCTCCCTATCCTGTCCAAAACTTTTTGTAACATCAAAAGCACACAATTGTATGCATTTGCACTGCACACTATACAATGATATGAATATAGACTACTTGCTTTGGCATCCGTGGATCTTCCATAAAATCAAAGCATCTAAATTTCAAAATGAGAAAAACATAATTATACACATGACTATACACCTGGTTCAATAAATCCGGTGTATCGTCAAAGCAAATAAATCCAAGAGGTGAGGGAAGGGTTCAATAAAATACATCTCAAGTTCGCATAAATTTGTTTCAATAAAATCCAAAGAAAGCAAACGCAGAAATCTTTCCTGGCTCATGGGACGGAGATCGGAGATCGGTGAAATCAAAGCAAATAACCAAGAGGTGAGGGAAGGGTTGGGATTTTGAGTTGGGGAATGAAGGGAGGCGGATGAAGAGGACGAACCTGAGGAGGGTTGTCAAGAACTCCGGCCATCGCAGGTATAGGTCGCGCTGGCCGACAGGATAGGGAGGAGGGTGCTGATTTCTATGGGGATGGAGGCAGATTTTTTTCAATTGGGAATAGGGTTTGGGAATGAAATAGATGAGTTTGGGAATGGTGTGGCGGAGAGATGAGATGGAGGAGAGAGATGCTGATGTGTTAAGTTGTACATATGTCAAATTTTGATTGGAGAAATGGAGGAAATGAAGGTAAGGAATTGAGGTAAATTTTTTCCTCCGGTCTTAAATATAAGACCTAGATGACTTTTTTGGAAAATCCTAAAAAAAGCAAAAAATACGTTAATAATAAATTGATTTATCTAATTTTTCTCTTAAACTAGTTTATTTTACCTATAAACTAATGGATTATCTAAAAATATATTAAATATGTCATCATTTAATAACATATTTCGCAACCTTAATCTCTCCATAAAAAAGTTATCTAGGTCCTATATTTAGGACCGGAGGTAGTATTATAGTAATTTTAAATTAACTTTATAACACTTATATCAAAGGACAAAACTTAGATCTAGTTCCTTTGGTCTAAGTTCTCCCTCTATTCTGTAATATAAAAGTCCAGTTGTCAAAACACGATTCTTAAGAAAACATATAATAGTTGGGTGTTTGAATTTCTTTTTTCCAATTTTACCCTCATTTATATGATAATATTAAGAGAAAGAAATATGCAAACATTAATAAATATGAAAGAAAGTAAAGGGTAAAGTAGGAAAAATGCATTAAACGATGAGAGAATATAAGGGCGAACTCTTATATTTTGGACTAAAACTAATTCAAAGTTTGGGCTCTTATATTACGAACCGGGGGAGTATTTATCACCACTACTTATATTTAAAATATATTAAAATAAAAGTATTGTTATTTTTTGTGTTTTTATTTGATTCTATGCTGGAAATACATATTAAGAGATGTATGCCTTTACAATTCGATTTTACGCTCTTCTGACTAGTTTACTCAAATTTATGAAGTTGACAACTTCCTTACGAAGCAAACAAATGCACATAAACAAAATTTGAAAATGTATCACCAAATAGAACAGGACGCGGTGGCACATATAAAAGTGATCGCAGAAATTTAAAGCAACGTCAGCATAAGTGCATTCTGGCAAAAACATGTCAACACAAATGCATAGCACAAATACAGCTAATAGCCTCTCATTAATAAATACTAAAAACTTTTTATCAGATAAATACTCAATCAGGTCCGGATCTGGTCCACTCAGCCTGCTTCTACATATTATTGATTCAACATTCAAATACGGTTTCTTTAATCATTTGGGGATCATCAATGTTGACCCTTTTGAATATGACACTCCTACATGGCTAGATTTCCCTGTATAAATACATGACTCCACAAACCAATTCTAAAACCATAACAACCATTATAGTACTTTCTTACTACAAAGCTAGCAAGCTTTCTATAGTTTATTAATCTTTTACGATATTTTCTTTGAACCTGTTTTAAAACACAGCGATGTCTGGGCTTAATCCTAATCTTAATCTCAAACTGAGTATTTTATTGTTATTTTCTTTTGTTGCTGGAATTAATAATGTTTCAGCTCAATTGTCTTCTGATGTTTACGCAAAAACTTGTCCCTCAGCTCTTGCTCTCATTAAAGCTTCAGTACTCTCTGCTGTTGCTAAAGAGCGTCGCATGGGCGCATCCCTTCTTCGTCTTCACTTCCATGATTGCTTCGTTCAAGCAAGTCTAATTCGTATCTATCTCTATACATTTGTCTCTCTGTGTCTATATATATATATATATCGTACTTATATCTATCTTCTTCTAATTATTTTACCCCATGCATGTACCATCTCGCAACGTGTTGCATTTACTTCATGTGCATTTAATTATGAATAGAGTGATAAAGGAAAGAGACAAATTAGTGTAGACAAATACTCCCTTCCGTCTCTAATATAAGAGCTAGCCGCCAAAAAACGCTTCTTAAGAAAACATGTGAATGTTAGTTGGCTGTCTGAAGTTAATGTTTCTTTTCCAATATTGCCCTTATTTATTATGAGACTTTTAAGAGAGAGAAATACATGAGCATCAATAAAAATGAAAGAGAATTGAGGGTAAATTAGGAAAAAATGCATTAAATGAGGAGAGAATATGAGATGAACTCTAATATTAGCGACCAAAATCGTTCAAATTTTGGGCTCTTATATTAGGGATAAGAGGAAGTATATATTTACTTAAGCTGCATCCATTTATACTTTTTTTTATTCATGATCAAGTTATCCATGCAAAGCACAGTTTTGAACCTAAAAACTATATTTCTTTCCATGCAGTAATTTCTCATTATTTATAAATATATCTATCAATAAATATACACATGTGTGTGTGGATAATATCCCATATAAGATAAATACGAATAAGACACAGAGTATTGACTTTTTATCATTCGGATTTTATGCCCGTGTAGGGATGTGATGCATCTGTACTTTTGGACGATACTTCAAGTTTCACAGGAGAGAAGACAGCCTTTCCTAACGTTAATTCTCTCCGAGGCTTTGAAGTAATTGACGCCATTAAATCGAAGCTCGAGA
This sequence comes from Mimosa pudica, assembly GCA_029929735.1. Classification (NCBI taxonomy): domain Eukaryota; kingdom Viridiplantae; phylum Streptophyta; class Magnoliopsida; order Fabales; family Fabaceae; genus Mimosa; species Mimosa pudica. The sequence goes on from JAKELP010000045.1 coordinate 3,159,554, forward strand.
CTGTTTGCCCCCAAGTTGTCTCCTGCGCAGATATCCTCACCGTTGCTGCCAGAGACTCTGTTGTTGCTGTAAGTATATATACATCATCCATAATTATGTGATAGGTCATATAATACATTATATTATACATCTGTTTATAAGTGATTCCATTGCTTATATAATTAGAAACAAATCGATATCTTAACATATTGAAAAATGTTCTCAGCTAGGTGGACCCAGTTGGCCGGTACTATTGGGAAGAAGAGATTCAACTACAGCAAGTTTAAGTTCTGCTAACACAGACTTGCCAGCTCCATTCTTAAATCTTAGTGCTCTTATCACTGCTTTCTCTAACAAAAATTTCACGCCACAAGAAATGGTTGCACTTTCAGGTAACGATTAATTCACTCATTCATCAATATTTCTAAATTTAGTATCCCATCATTATTTAATTTCCATAAGGTTGAGTCTTAGAGTAAATTAAAGCAACGTCAATGTTAATTACATTCCTGTCATGTGACTCAAAGGTTATATATGCACGTCTATTAACCCCACCTGATGAAAGCCTTGTGTATTGATTACCATTTGATTTTTAACTGACATTTAATTGTAATTATTTTAATCGATGGTTGTATTATTTAGGAGCTCACACAATTGGAAAAGCACAATGCACCAACTTTAGAGCAAGGATTTACAACGAGACCAACACTATTGATCCAACATTCGCAACAAACTTACAAGCAAATTGTCCGAGCTCCGGTGGCGATTCCAACTTGGCGGATTTCGATGTGACAACTCCAAACATTTTCGACAACGCTTACTTCAAGAACTTGGTGAACAAAAAGGGCTTGTTACATTCTGATCAACAGCTCTTCAGCGGTGGATCAACAGATTCTCAAGTCACTTCTTATACAACCAACCCTGCAAGTTTTAGCACTGACTTTGCAAATGCTATGATTAAAATGGGAAACCTTAGCCCCCTCACTGGATCCAACGGTCAGATTAGGACCAATTGTAGAAATGTCAATTAATGATTCAAGACCAAGTTAATGTTGTTGATGGCTACGTATGATATAATCTGCATTATATTGCTATATATAGTGAAGAAATGCAAGTAATAATATAGTAAAATTCTAGATTTTGATTCAGTTCTTCATATGTCAGCAGATGTGATGGATTTAAGTTCTATAGATTTGTTGTTAAATATATTGCATTGTGTATTATAAGGTGTTCATCAGAATTTCAAAAAGTGAATCAAGTGTGTTTATGGGCTGCAATGTCATGAATATCAGTATTTTTCTTTCACTCTGTTCTTGCTTCAAATTTTTGGACAAATCAAACAGATCGAAATACACGAAAACGAAAGTATACAGTTCATAAAGTAAGCTAAAAGTCTTAGAATGTATAACAAAAAGTGAGAACATACAAACCAAACGCGATTGGCCTAGTTGTAGCCTCACTTCGTCGCTTAACTAGAGTTCTTGATTTCGAGCTCTAAGAATGCAGTCTGCCTATTGGCCAGCACTTTGCCTCTAAGTGGAGGTTCCCGGTGCCGATCTGGATTAGTTTGAGTCGTTAAGTTCCCCGTGACATAGGGGTTGGCCAAGGACATCACATTACAAACTCAAAAAAAAAAGTGAGAACATACAAATTAAACAGCTGAAAAACTGTTAATTAACTTATTTTTGATGGCATGAGAATGACACGTAGGATTTGATGCCACGTCATCTTGCACACCTCTCTAGCGCCTGAAGACACCTCTCCGTGATGCATTCTAACAACTCCGTTCGTTGACGGTCCTCCGGCGAGATGATTTTGATGTGGTGGGTGTATCTAACGAATCTCAAGAGCCTCCAGTTCACTAAAGAGTAATCACAACTTAAACTTAGCAAAAATGGCGTGTTTGAAGCTTCTCCATGGTTGACTTTCACTAACCCTTAGTTCTATTTTTTTTTTTGAAGAACTAGATCTAATACAACACTACATTTATTGACCTTAATAAACCTAAACCAATGTCCTTCAATATACAAGTTTTTGAATTGGATTAACCTCCTTTATAATATCCATTTGAGTTTGTCTGAATACTCATATAATTATATCTATTTTTGTCCATTTTTGACTTTAATTACCACAATCTTTTCATTAAATTCTTTAATGTATTATCTCCAACTTTTTTTTACACACCTACCCTTCGATAAATAAAATCATAATTTCAAAATACATTTTTCTAAAAGTATTACTTTTTGATGTCTTTACACGTTTTTAAACTAAAAATTCGGTTATTTGGATCTAATTAAATAAATGATGGAAGGAGTAGTATCCAACTTTGTTCCTACCATTGTTGAAGAACTTGTGTGATGCGACGCGGTGTTAGTCATATTCCATAAGATTTTTTCTTAGATACATTACTTCATCAGTGCACCGACCAGAGTAAAGTCCTAATTTAATCAATTGGGTATATATAAAACAAGAATCCTTGACTTGTGATCGCACACTATAATCGAGCACGACAAAATCAAATTAAAGTAGTGAAAACCATGAGAGCTATAATAATATATGTATGTATTATGTATTAGAGACACGTGAATGTATGTGACGAACGCTACTACTCATATACCACCTTGATTGTGATATTAAAAGTCAAAGATGTACTCAAGTTGGATGTCTCGACCAATAGAATTCTACTTCCATCTGCAAACATGCATGTTGGCTTGTGTGGGGCATCCTCATGTCCCTTAAGAACTTATCTGTGGAATAAAATCATCCCAACTATACTACGTATACTCTTCTACAAATGATTATACCATTCATATCCTAACATGCCTATTGACACGTAGGTTAAGATTCATCTAACTCAAGTATTGATGTGTGTGTATTGTTCTAAAATACTTCATAATTCAACTTCTAAAATAAAATATTTTTCATGAGCAAATTTAAGCTGAATTGTTAGTTTTCATGACGTCTGTTAAGTGAAGATGCTTATTTATAATTTTTTCAATGTTGGAAATAAAAAAATGATTAGGAATAAATATCATGGGAGATTAGTTCAGAAAATATCTAAGATGACGGTAGGAAAACTGCAAAAAAGATTATTAAAATTGTTAAGGATGAATGCCAAAAATATGAAAGATCAATACTGAAAATTTGACGATGAAGTGATAAAATAATCAACATAGGAAATATTTTCAGGGTAAAATTTTATCATAAATTATTTCTGGATACTCGATGCTTATAAGGAAATAGTTTAAAGTGTCATACGAATAACAAAATATTTTAGGACATGAGGCTTAGCTTCCCACTAAAATGAAACTCGTAACAAAAAAATGGAAGGTAAAATGATACGTGGGACCTATATGAAATTTTCTTAGGGTAATTTATATAGAAAAAAGAAGTATATTTTGTATGATTCCGAGTAATAGAGAGATGGTTAGACATCAAAGAACCCTGGATAGTGCCATCACATAAGGTAACAAAACTTGGGGCCCAATATATCAATATTCGTGCCATTATTGACAACCAAAATTACATTAGGTTAGATTTATGTGTGTGTGTGTAGAACATTTCCAATATTATCAGATAGATTCGTCTTACTATTGAATGTCAAAAAAATACGCCCATTAACTAATTGTCACTTACATGAAGCATATACTTGTTACTCCTATATAATTAAGCCAATAAAACCGACACCTACATGCATCCAGAGGAACAGGAGTACGTCTAGTATTATTATTTATTAGTTTACTTGAGCGGATATTGTGGATGATGATTTGATCGTTATGACTTAAGAGTAACATTTTTTTTTTCATAATCCGGTGGAACTTAAACTAATCCCTTTAGACATTTAGCAATAGTAAAATTTAATTTGTCAAGTCAAATTTTTTATAATGATATAGGAAGCGTGTTTGGATTGTTGACAGCAAAGTGTTATTAGTTGTAACGTAGGATGTAAACTTTGATTGTTCATCAATGAAACTACGTAGAAATGGTCCTAGATATAATAATTCGGGGGCAGCTATATCTTGGAAAAAACATATCCGATTAATAACAATAACTAAGCTTGAAAACACGAGCTCTATATTTTTTCCTTTCCCCTTAGTTTTGATTTAATCGATTTATTAAATGTTTCAAAAGTAACAAAATGTATCATTACATAATGAAGAAACAAATATTACATGATGAAATAATATACTTAGAATTATAGTATTTGAGCAAATATGTAACATAAATTATATACCTAGTAGAAAGAATAAATAGTGGGGGAAAGAAATTATAGTATTTAAACAAATAACCAAAAAAAAAAAGACAATTAGTTATAGGGCAAAAGCGCTGATCTAATAATTAACTGTTTCAATTTGGGTAAAACTAATAAAAGGCTATTCTACGGTGAATAAATAATAACCAACTTTATGACCCAGTGCAAAAATAATAAAACCGGTATTAAGTATTATTTTGTAGTTTGTGGAATCTTGCTGATATTATTTTCTAAAGTAAAAATGTTTTTTACCTCCTCATAATTAAAACCCAACTCTTCTTCCTTTTCCCCTTCCTCTTCCCATGCTAACTTATATCAACAAGGTTTCATTGGGAGGGGCAAAGTTGTATTTTCACTTTGAAAATAATATCAGTAAGGTTCCACATAATTACAAATTAACATCCAGCACCAATTTTATCATTTTTGAACAGGGTCACAAAGTTATATATTATGTATGCACAGTGAAATAGTTATATATTATTTTTGTCTAAACCGAAATAGTTAATTATTAGAATCATTTGTTAATAGTAGTGAAGGATATTGGTCAATAGCTTTTATGGATCTTGTCTTACTCTCTTTTAGAATTTGTAAACAGTGACATGTGTTTGTTTTTGTCTGCTCATTTACGCGTTTTTCAAACTCGTTTAGTAAGCGGTGCCATAGATCCCGCAATAATTCAGAAAATTCGATCAAGGGAATTAAAATTTAGTAATATGACATTAGATCACTTGCAACGTAATTTATTTTGCTACAACCACTTGCAGAGTAAATCAATTACGACAACGATTTTAAAATTTTAGAAAACTCAAAAGTTTGAAGACTCGTAAATTACTAGTCTATATGTTTTAAATATAAGACTAATATTTCAAACAGATGTTTTTATCATAAATATAATATGTCAAATTTTGTCTCATTAATCTTCATTAGTGTCACATATATATTATACTTTTGTCTAGCACATTTATAATTCTTTATCTCTTTCAGGATATTTGAGGAAAAATATTACACATTAATGACAAAGAGTAGTTACTAGCTAGCTAGTATTGGTATCCCATTATTACTCAGCCTTTCAACTCAGATCACCCTTATTTTAAACATGAATTTTAGAAAATGAGTTTGGTTCACCCACAATCTAATAACAAGACCCTTAACTCATAATCTATTGGGGTCTGTCACTATGAAACATGGAATATGACAAACAAACCATCTATTTTTGTCTACAAATATATTGGTTTCCCTCATGTTCACTTAGTTGTTGAGATGTTTCAAATCACTTTGAGCACTTATTAATTTCAGAACAATAGGTAACAATATTAATGATGAGAAGGGGTGAGTTGTAGCTGAATGCTTTTATATATTTATATAAAACTATCATTTATAACTTTTCGCGGACAAATTACACACACATATATGAGGCAGAAGAGTGTTGCGTGAAGCTAGCTTCCTAGCCTTTGCCTAATTAGTGTTCTTTCCTTACTTTATTTTATTTAATTTTAAGAGTTTGAATTTTAACAGCTTTAAGTTTTAGTCTCTCGAGTTCTTTTTATTAGAGGAATCTTTCGAGATTTTAATCATTTAATGTGTTTTTACCATTTTTACCTTAATTGAGCCCACACAACTCAACATATTTTCACATATTACATTCTCTTTAATATTTTTAGTCATTACTATTTAAGTTTTTTATTTCTTTCTCCAAGGGCATTATATTTAAAAAATCATTTTTTTAATATCCATTATTAACAAAAATGTTAGCTATTTTCGTAAACAGCATAATTTAGGCATCATATCATATTCTTATAAAAAGTAGGAAAAGTAGGAAGCAACTAGTTAGATATGCTCGTACGATTTCCGACAATGATTTGAAAGTTCAATAAAAAACTTTTGCCGGTTTGATTGGACGGAAAGTGGATGATGGAAATGGAAATAGAAATGAGTGTAAGGGGGTAAATATAGAAAATAGAGATAAATTAGGTAATGATGAGAAAGTAAAGTTTGTGAGCCTAGGAAAAGTGTGAGAGGTAGAAAGAAAATTTGTGGGCCTCGAGATATATGAAAATTACTTTTCTCATTTCCATTTCTCAATTCTATTTCCAAATTCAACTCAACCAAACTTGCAATTACTGCAAAAGTTAACACAGAAATGATAAATAAAAAGAAGATGTAAAAATAAAATTCGAGAAATTCAGATTCTTATTAAGTTGTATTATCCATTTGTATGCAAACTGCATGATTGACTTTGATTAATTAGCAAAGGCATTCACCTTTTCTTGGGGATATATCTCCTTTTGTTTTTTCACAACAAACAGAGGCACGTGCTGATAAAAAAACAATTATAGTGGCACAAACTGACACACGAGTTAGGCATATCATTGCACAAAATATTCCTGATTTTCGAGCTATTTGCAAATAATGACATTATTGACTACTCTGATAAGTTGAAATTAAAAAAATTTTATGTCAGGCGTAAAAAATTTGTATTCAAGAATTTCCAATTATAAGTTTAAATGGATTATATAATCTTAAAAACTTATATCATTTTTATAATCCTATGAATAAAAATGTAAAAATGTTTAATCAGTCTAAAGAAAATAAAATAAATATTTTTGATGATTATATTGAGAACCTTAAATTGTAAAAGCTCATAATAAAAATAAAAATTAATAAGTATGTTGAACATATTAGAAATTTTGAAATTATTTGTGAGCGATGTTAAAAGTTTCATGTGTGCTAAAATCATTCTTTCTCTTATAATTTTTATTTTTTGAAAAATATATCTGTTTTAATAATAAGTATGCTATAAGGTTATTTTATTCTAAACATAATTTAAAGTTAAAGTTAATGATCAACGAATAGTTTGAGTGGATGGAAATAAAAAATACTCCCTCCTATCCTAAATATAGGACCTAGATGATTTTTTTGAAAAATCCTAAATGAAGCAAAAAATAAGTTAATTATAAATTGATTTACCTAATTTTTTCTCTTAGACTAGTTTATTTTACCTATAAGCTAATGGATAATCTAAAAAAATATCAAATATGTCATGATTTAATAACTTATTTCGCAACCTTAATCTTTCCAAAAAAAAGTTATCTAGGTCTTATATTTAGGACCGGAGGTAGTAATATATATAGAAGGGAAAACAACACAGCGTCATGGAAACAATTCATATATTTACAATAGAACTTCATACTCAACTTCCCAAACCTATAATTATTCAAAAATTACTTCATCTTTACTACCTAATTGTACTGAACAAAGCAACCGAATTAAAAAACAGAACCAAAAATTCTTTGACTCAACCAATTCCCAACTTGCAAAACCATATATTAGTTTTACTCTACTCATAATAACTTCATATACATTTACCGAATATCATCCAAGGCAGAAACAAATTCAGCAAGACAGAGACAAATAATAAGGAAATTTCGAAAATTCACAACACGTACTTGAACATACAAATAAATTTTCCAACTCCATTTTACTTAAGCTTTTGCATTGCTTAATCAAACAATGCACAAATTTTAAGCCCAAAACCACCCAAAAACGTGCTAAAACAGGGAATTATTTTGGGTTTTTGAGATGAATCAACTATAACAAAACTAAATAAACTCAAGCTTTGCTTAAATGGGTGTAAGAGCCCCCGAAGAATTTCAAACTCTACAACGCCCATCCCCTAAATGGGTTTAGGGTTTAGGAACACATTTTCCTCCCTAAAGTGATCTTATATTTAGGAACAGAGGGAGCATTTATTAAGAGATGCATATATGCCTTTACATTTTGAGTTTTAGGATTTGATTTTACACTCTTCTTCCGAGTTTACTCGAACTTTTATGAGTTTCACAAATTCCTCCTGAAGAATACAAATGCACATTGACAAAATTTGAAAATATTTATTAATTCTGAAATTTCAACCAATCAACAAATAGAAAAGGACGTGGCGGCACATATAAAATTGATCGCAGACATTTAAGGAAAAGTCAGCATAAATGCATTTTGGTAAAAACAAGTCAACACAAATGCATAGCACAAATACTGAAATACAGCTAATAATAGCCTCTCATTAATAAGAATTAAACCCATTTTTCATCAGATAAATCCTAAAGAGCAGGTCCGGATCTGGTCCACTGCCTGCTTTTACATATGATTGATTATTCAACATTCAAATATGGTTTCTTTAATCATTTGGGGCTCATCGATGTGGACCCTTTTTAATATGACACGCCTACATGACTAGCTTCCCTATATAAATACATGAGCAAACCAATTGTAAACCATACCAACCATTACAGTACTTTCTTACTACAAAGATCAAGCTTTTATAGTTTGTTCATATATAATTACGATATTTTCTTTGAACCTGTTTTAAAACACAGCGATGTCTGGGCTTAATCCTAATCTTAATCTCAAATTGAGTATTTTCTTTTTATTGTCTTTTATTGTTGGAATTAATAATGTTTCAGCTCAGTTGTCTTTAGCTTTTTACGCCAAAACTTGTCCTTCAGCTCTTGCTATCATTCAAACTTCAGTACTCTCTGCTGTTGTTAAAGAGCCTCGAATGGGCGCATCCCTTCTTCGTCTTCACTTCCATGATTGCTTCGTTCAAGCAAGTCTAATTCCTATTTATCACTATACATTTCTCTCACACATACACACATCGTACTTATATTTATTTTCTTCTAATTATTTTACCCCATGCATGTACTATCTTGCAACGTGTTGCTTTTACTTTATGTGCATTTAATAATGAATAGAGTGAGCCCGGGGGCGTAGCTTGATGGTCTGAAGTGGATCCCCAAGGTGTGGATCCCGCCATTTAGCCAAAAGGTGTCAAGTTCGAACCCCCGGGAAGTCAGTCGCCCCGTTATATGGGAATCCCGGCTGGCGACTCCGGATTAGTCTGCACCCGAAGGGTGTGGGATACCGGGGGAAGCAATTCAAATAATGAATAGAGTGATAAATTCGAGGGCTGGCAAGGAAAGAGACAAATTAGTTTAGACAAACATATACTCATTTAATTAGCAAGTACTAACAATTAATTTAAAATTAGTACGTAGTGATATATATATATATATATATATATATATATATATATATATATATATATATATATATCATGTTTGGACGAGTATGTCCATCCAAAGCATAATTTCAAACCTAAAATCTATCTATAAATCTACACATATGAATGTGTGTGGATAATATCCCAAAAGATAAATATAAATAAAACATAGAGTATTGACTTTTTATCATTGGATTTTATTTATGCTTGCGTAGGGATGTGATGCATCTGTACTTTTGGACGATACTTCAAGTTTCACGGGAGAGAAGACAGCATTTCCTAACGTTAACTCTCTCCGAGGCTTCGAAGTAATTGACTCCATTAAATCGAAGCTCGAGACTGCTTGCCCGAAAGTTGTCTCTTGCGCCGATATCCTCACCGTTGCTGCCAGAGACTCTGTTGTTGCTGTAAGTATATATACATCATCCTTAATTATGTGATCGGTCATATAATACATTATACTTCATCCGTCCTAAATATAAGACTTAATTCACTTTCTCTAGAAATCCTTAAAAAAACAAGATAGGTTAATTATAAATTGGTTCACCTAATTTTTTTCCTTAAACTAGTTTATTTCATCTATAAACTAATTGATAATATAAAAATATATCAAATATGTCATCATTTAATAATCTACTCCCTCCGGTCCTAAATATAAGACCTAATTGACTTTTTTGAAAAATCCTAAAAAAAGCAAAATAAGTTAATTATAAATTTAGTTACCTAATTTTTTTCCTTAAACTAGTTTATTTTACTTATAAACTAATGGATAATCTAAAAATATTTCAAATATGTCATCATTTAATAGACTATTTTGCAACATTAACCTCACCAAAAAAAATTATCTAGGTCCTATATTTAGGACCGGAGGTAGTATTTCGCAACCTTAATCTCTCCAAAAAAAGTCAATTAGGTCCTATATTTAGGACCGAAGGTAGTATTAGACATTTGTTTATAAGTGATTCCGTATCTTATATAATTAGAATCGATATTTTAACATATTGAAATATGTTCTCAGCTCGGTGGACTCAGTTGGCCGGTACTATTGGGAAGAAAAGATTCAACTACAGCAAGTTTAAGTTCTGCTAACTCGGACTTGCCAGCTCCATCCTTGGATCTTAGTGGTCTTATCTCCGCTTTCTCTAAAAAAAATTTCACCCCAAAAGAAATGGTTGCACTTTCAGGTAATGATTAATTCACTCATGCAACATTATTTCTAAATTAAATATCCCATCTTTATTTATTTTCCATATGGTTGAGTCTTAGAGTAAATTAAAGCAACGGAAATATTAATTACTTTCCGATCACGTGACTCAGGCTATGTATGTCTATTAACCCCACCTTATTAAAGCATTGTGTATTATATTGGTTGCCATTTGATTTTTGATTGATTATCATTATTACATTTAATTGTAAATATTTTAATCGATGATTGTATTTTTTAGGAGCTCACACAATAGGGAAATCACAATGTACAAACTTTAGAGCAAGGATTTACAACGAGACCACAACTATTGATCCAACATTTGCAAAATCCTTACAAGCAAATTGTCCGAGCTCCGGTGGCGATTCCAACTTGGCGAACTTCGATGTGACAACTCCAAACATTTTCGACAACGCTTACTTCAAGAACTTGGTCAACAAAAAGGGTTTGTTACATTCTGATCAACAGCTCTTCAGCGGTGGATCAACAGATTCTCAAGTCACTGCTTATATAAACAACCCTGCAAGTTTCGGAGTTGACTTTGCTAATGCTATGATTAAAATGGGAAACCTTAGCCCCCTCACTGGATCCAACGGTCAGATTAGAACCAATTGTAGAAAAGTCAATTCTTGATTCAAGACCAAGTTAATGTTGTTGATGGCTACGTATAATATAATCTGCTGTGCTATATAGTGAAGGAGTGGGAGTACTAATCAAGCAAAAATTCTAGATTTTGATTCAGTTCTTCATGTTTCAGAATATGTTAAGTTCTATAGATTTGTTGTTCAATGTCTTGCATTGCGTATTATAAGGTGTTCATCAGAATTTCAAAAAGTGAAACAAGTGTGTTTATGGGCTAGAATGTCATGAATATGAGTACTTTTTCTATCACTATATTCTTCTTCAATTTACAAGAATACATGGTCATTTTCGTAGTTGAATTTTTATAGATTTTCACGGAAAAAAACTGCAAAAAAATAATGGAGTATAAAAATTTGTTTTTTCGTGCAACATGACAACCGCGAAGAATTGTAAATGAAGCCTATTTTCACAAAACATACATGAAATAATATTTTTCGCACAAATACGGAAAATAAGGTACATGTTTTCGCACAAAAACTATAGGGACATTAATTATTTCGCATTTTCTGCGCGAAAATATCTATAGCATTAATTTAAAAACTATCTTTTATATGAAATTTATGAAAGATAGGGTTTTTTTTTTCAGAAATTAATAAAACATATTATCTTACTATTGAATTGTAGTGATAAAATTAATATGTGAATTTAAACTAAAAATAACAATATACAAATTAACTAATTTGAGGTACATTATATCTGTTTTTTTATATATGGATTATATTGCTGCATATGATAGACGAGGTACATTATATCTTATATGATGGAAATTAATAATAAATAATATCCCATAAATGAGAAAAAGCTTGGGCTGCTGTTGATGAGCACACTGTGAAGAAAAATTAATGGGGAATTTGCATTGTAGTCCCTGGTAAGGGAAATTAATACTGGAAGGTCCCAACACATTCCAAAATAATTATCAAGTCCCAGAGGCCCTTTCCTGCAATTGTTTGCTTATCTTCAATGACCATTTTACCCTCATTAAAGATGGTTGCCATCTCACTGGTCCCTACATGGGGACTACAGGGGGACTATGCTTTCATCTTATGAGGGTAAAATGGTCATTGAAGATAAGCAAATAATTGCAGGAAATGCCCATGGGACTTGATAATTATTTTGGAATGTGTTGGGACCTTCCAGTATTAATTTCCCTTACCAGGGACTAAAGTGCAAATTCCCCAAAATTAATTGCAGATGATGATGAGCTAAATGAAGTGAATGGAGGTAGAGGGAAGAGAGAATCACAAATTTGAGAGAGAGAGAGTGAGGAGAGAATCACAAAGATGGGGTGCAAAGAGGGAATGAAAAACGAAGAGATAAAGAGATATTTATAGACTGTAAGTACATTTTCACGCAAAAACGTTCACGCTCGCGAAAGAATGTACATCTTTTCTCATTTTTGCGTGAAAATATTTACTGCGTTAATTAAAAAACTAAATTTTATATAAAATTATATAAAAGAAATTAGTAAATCATATATTATTTTACAAATTATTTAATGTTTTTAAGATAAAAAATAACTATATACAAATTAATTAATTTAAGGTACGTTATATCTTATGATAGAAAGAAACAATAAATAATATACCATAAATGAGAAAAAGTTTTGGGTTGCATTTGATGAGCAGACCAGAGAAATTAACTGAAGATGATAATGAGTTAACCGAAGTAAATGCATTTTCAGGCAAAAACGAAAAAGTTGTACATGTTTTGGCGAAAATAGTCCTCCGGCGAGATGATTTTGGTGTGGTGGGTGTATGCACGTGTATCTGATAAATCTCAAGTTCCTCCAGTTCACTAATGAGTAATCATAAATTAAACTTAGCCAAAATGGTGTCAATAGGCCAAATTGACGAATTGGCCGCGGATCTAAATTCCATGTAAGAAAATAATCGTTAGAGCCATTTTTGAATTTATTTGGATATTAAATGAAATTCTATATATCCATTTATAAATGAAGACATATCTAAAAAATATTTCTTATATATGAGTATTATTTTGAACTAATTTTAACAGTTCATGAGATAAAAAATTATTCACTTACTTGGGTATAATAAAAGGATGGAAGGAGTATCCAACTCTGTGCCATATTGTTGAAAAACTAGTGTAGGATACGACGCTGTAGTTAGACTATTATAAAATATTTTTTTCTTAGATAGATTAATCCATCATCATTTGCGCCGACCAGCGCAAAGTCGTAATTGAATCAATTGAGTATATATGAAACAAGAATGTTTGACCACTTGTGATTGCACCCTAGAATCGAGCACGACAAATCAAATTAAAGTAGTGGAAAATATGAGATTATATATATTAGAGACACGAATGAATGTGTCGAACACTACCACTCATATATCACCTTGATTGCGATCTTAGAAGTCAACATGATTTACTCTAAGTGTTAACCAATAATAGAATTCTACTTCCATCGTGCAAACATGCATGTTGACTTGTGTGGGGTATCCATGTCCCTAGCGATCCTATCTGTAGAATATAATCATTTCAATTACTCTTCTACAAGTCGATTCTACCATTCATTTGAACACGTGTTGACACGTAGGTTAAGATTCATCCAACTAAAGTGACAATTTATCTTCAATTATTTTGCGCTTCATCCTATATTATTCATCATCATCCTAAATTATTTATATGCATGTCAAATTATTTTGCGCAACACATAACACATAACAAATATTGGAGTAGACCTATATTTATTGTTAGTAGTAATTATTTTTTGAGCTGTGCTATCTCAGTTTTGAAAAAAAAATAATATGTGTTAAAATTGATAACGTGTGTTAAAATCTAGCATATCACATCAGATAGTAGTTATTATTTTAATTGATTAGGTAGTTATTAATTTATTTATTTTTGAATTAATAAGACCAATTAAGTGAAACAACTTGAATATTTCGTTCAAAAAGGAAAATAATTTGGATATATTTTAAATCTAATTAACGTTTAGTTTTTTACATGTTGACATGAGAATGTATTATTTTAATTTTATTAGATTAAAAATTAATTTATGCAGTAGTTTTTTTATTTTACTATAAATTATTATTTTGTTACACTTAGAAATCACAATTAAATAAATTATACAATTTTGCCCATTGTTCTTATTTTATGCACCAACACAGGAGTTAATATGTTCATTGTATTCTTATAATTTACAAACAAACAATTTCTATGATAATATTTTAAATATTAACAAACAAACAATTGTTGTTAATATTTTAAATATATAATTAATAAATCTAAATAATGTAGTAGGGGCATATCTGTCAATATTTACCTCCCCTCCTGAATCAAAAAAACAATATAACATCTCCTTCCCTCATCTCACCTCCTCTCCAACCAAACAAAATTTCATACCTCCCCCAATCTACCTCCCCTCCTCACCCCTCCATTGAACCAAACAGGGGTTAAGCTCATTTTTATCTTTCTCTCTCTTTAATTGAAAGGATTATACTCCAAATGCCTTGCTATGTGCTACAACAAGCAAGCATGTCATAGCTAGCTTGGCTTTATCTTTCTCTCTCTCATAAGATAATTTATTAGTCAGGAAAAAACGATATATATGTATCCTTATCTAATCCCATGTGAGGGCTCTGTTTTGGGAAAAAGGAAACTGAAAATTAAAAAAACGGATTATAACATACAAATATAAAAATTACAACCGAAACAAATACAATGAGAAGCTACAACCAATAGGACCAAATGATAACCAACGCTTTATAAAAAATGTCAAAACTTGAGCCTTATCTCAATCTAACTACAATATCACCATGTAATACACACTTCAAAGTCCCAAAGAGCAGGAGGGGTATATACAATATATTATTATCTCTCATAAAGTATGTTAAGTGATTATACTTGCTATTTTGTCAGTTCTGAAAATAATGAAAGATTTGGACTAAAACATGGAAGATAAATCTAGAAAAATTTAAGATGACAGTTGATGGAAATTAAAATTGCAAAACAGATTATTAAAAGTGTTAAGGATGATGGGTGCCAAAAACACGCATGAAAGATGACTACTGAAAATATGACCACAATGTGATAAAAAATTAAATAAAAAACATTTCAGGGCAAAATTATTTATAAAATATGTTAAAATAATAGACACTCACTAAAAAGTAGTTCAGAGTGTTGTAAGCAAATAACAAAATAATTCAGGACAAGAGGCTTCCCACTAATTATGAACCTCATAACGAAGGATGATGGATGCCAAAAATATGAAAGATAAATACTGAAATTAAAATATGACTACAAAGATATAAAAAATTGAGTCAATAAAATTATAAGGGCAAGATTATCTCAAAATATTTTGAAATAATGAATACTTAGCTTATTATAAGAAAATAGCTCAGAGTGCTGTAAAAATAACAAAATGATTTACGAAAAGAGGCTTTCCACTAATATGAAACTCATAACAAAGAGAATGAGAGATAAAATCATATTGGGACCTACATGGAAATTTTTTAGGTTAATTTTATGCAGAGAAGAAGTCTATTTTGTAACGATTGCGAGGAAATAGCAGAGATTCGATGAGAAATCAAAGAACCTAATATAGTGCCATCACAAAAGATAACAAAACTTGGGGGCTAATTCAAGCCGAACATGTACATACAATTCCACTATTATTAGATAAATTCGTCTTATTACTTTTGAATGTCAAAAAAGTACGCCTATTAACAAATTATTTATTGAAGAATATACTTATTATCATTGAGTCAATAAAACCGACACTTAATTCCAAAAGAACAGGACGATGTTTAGTTTTATAATTGGCTTACTTGAGCGGAGATTGTGGATGATGATTTGGTGGTAACATTCGGTTTTATTTTTATAATCCGATCGAACTTAAACAATCACTTCAGATATGAAACAAGATTAATTTATTAAGTCAATGTTTTGATAATGATGTAGCTACGTATTTGGATTATTGACAGCAGAGTGTTGGTGGCAACGTGTGAATTAATTAAACTTTGAGTGTTCATCAATAAAACTATGGAGAAATTGTCATATAGATATAATATAATTTCAGCAGGCAAGTTGGGGCGAAAATATGTCAGACCCCTTAATAGGAGCCTATGCCTAGCATACTTAAAGTATAGTCCGACCTATTTCTTTTGTGACACAATTTTAGGAAGGGTTTGGCTCAACTCAATCCAAAGGCAGGACAACTAGCCATGGTCCACAGAGGGAGGTGCTCCGGATTATAATAGAGCCAACTATTCACTACCCTGATCCTGACCTTTTTTCTTGCTTTCCCCAGTTACGGGATGCCTCCCCAAGAGCTCGACCTATTTAGTAATAGCTCATTGCTCATATTTTGATTTTTAGTCCTATCTAAGTAAATATGCAAAGCCTTTTTTGTAAGCCTAGCCTACACGCCTTCTAGCCTATTGATTTTTTTAAAAATTTATTTACTGATATATGTATGTGTGTGTGTCTATAACTTATTCATAATATCAATAATTTCAGCAACTTTTCTTCAATTCTAAACTTCACCCTTTATTTTTCATATATAAATCTAAACCCCCACCCCCCTTTTAAATCTTAACCCTTTCATTCACTAGCAGATATTGACCATTTTATACCTTCCCTTTCAGTCGCATAAGATGTAGGACTATTGCTACTTGCTAGCTCAATCACTCTATAATTTATATGATTTGCTTGGACATAAAAATTGTCGTAACTAACAATTTTATTTCTATTGTATAATCTCAATAGAAGTAGTTTATTACATTGTGTTCGATGAAATGAGAAGAGAGAAAATCTGTGAACATAAAAAGTTGAAAACTTTGTAGGATTTACAATTATTTAAGTATATATTTTAAGTAGGTTTTTAATTAGAAGACTTTTAAGCTTTGTCAGACTATAGACTCAGGCTAAAAATAATGTCTAAATACAAGCTCAAGTTCAAGCTCAAGCTAAGAGTTTATGTCGCAGACCCAGCCCTATCTTGGGAAAGAAATATTCCCTCCGTTTCTAAATATAGGACCTAGATGACTTTTTTGAAAAATCCTAAAAAAAGCAAAAAATAAGTTAATTATAAATTGATTTACTTAATTTTTTCTCTTAAATTAGTTTATTTTACCTATAAGCTAATGGATAATCTAAAAAGATATCAAATATATCATGATTTAATAACCTATTTCACAACTTTAATCTTTCCAAAAAAAAAAAGTTATCTAGGTCTTATATTTAGGAACGGAGGGAGTATATTTGATTAGCAAAAAATGAGAGCTTGGAGAAAGGCAATTAACTCATTAAAGAAAAGATTACCTAAATTAAGTGTTTTTGCTATCATTTATGAATAAGTGTGAAATAATATTTTATATTTGTGTTTCATTTCTCCCTTCTTCTTTTCCATTTCATTAAATGGAAAACGTTGTATCACTAGCATTACTTACTTTCAAACTGGGCCCTATATATAATGAGGACCAGTTTTTTCCCAAAAAATGGACCTATTAAAACGGCCGAAGTGGTACAATAATAAAAATAATCCACTGGCTTCAGTACCATGTTTTGAGAGGCATCAGTGGAGCAAAAGAATGATAATAAAACACATAATTGATCGTTAAAGAGCGATAATTCACAATAATTGATAAATTCAAAGGGCGATGGAAAAATTATAAACACCATAACCCACAGGGAATCTTGAGGGAAGGACCTAAGTTAACTTCTCTCCCTCTTAACGGTGATAATAACTTAATAATCCTACACAAATAAACCGTATTATTTTTAAACTTCGCTACTCCTACAAGTCAAACCGGCCGACTCATTGATTTAATATACCTAACATATGGTCTCTTAATAAATTTCAACAC
The DNA here is from genome assembly GCA_029929735.1 of Mimosa pudica. Classification (NCBI taxonomy): domain Eukaryota; kingdom Viridiplantae; phylum Streptophyta; class Magnoliopsida; order Fabales; family Fabaceae; genus Mimosa; species Mimosa pudica. The sequence continues at coordinate 3,177,520 of JAKELP010000045.1, forward strand.
CCCTTTCATTAGATTGGGTGAGGAGTCCTACTAGTTTTGTGTTCTTTTGTAGAGTTTCATGGGGTCGGCCTTTTATCCAAGTGTGTGTTTGTGCACTTGCATAATAGAGATTCATTCATTTTTCGTCAAACGTAAAATGTTCCTTTCCCACCAATAAGACAAAGTAAATTATCAACTATTGCAGATTATTTTTTGGATGAAATTTATTTTCTTCTGACAAGATGGATTAAATTTATTGCAGATTATGAATAGGACACGCGCATAAAATACTGGGTATACGTGCCTGTATACCGTGAATGAATATATACTTTAGTTTAATTGCACAATGAGGTTACTAGTCCAACGTTACTCCATTTTTTTGTGATCGATATCCAGTGAGTTAGATAATCGAAAACTTATTGATTAACTACTAATCAAATCAAATATTAAAATAGTAAATTACACTGATATTCTTTCTATTTTGTTTTAACAACACAAATTTCTTTCATATTTTGCAAACCTACAATTTGATGCAATTTATTTATTATAAACATCGTTAAGAATATTTTGAAAAGATTTTTAAATGCCTAATTTTAAAATTTAGTGTATAATTTATATATTCATTATTTTACCATTCATTCTAATGGACCTGTAAACTATAGGATATTAAAATTCCTTTGATTCCTCAAATTTCACTCCCAGTATATATAAGGTAAAATTAAGTGACTAAAGTTTGATTATAAATTCAAGTTATTCTTTTAATAAATAATGCATCTTTGGTTAAATGTTTACGATTTTATAAAAATACTATGTTTTTTATAGCATACAAATGTTATGTTTTACATTGGGAAAAATATGTGTTTAAGAAATTTAAAGGCTAAAGTATGTTTTTGGTCCCTTAAATTTGGAGAAAATCATGTTTTGGTCCCTTAACTTTGAAAAATGTGTTTTTGGTCCCTTAATTTTGGACAAAGTCATCTTTTTAGTCCTTTAACTTTGAAAAGTGTGTTTTTAGTCCTTTTAAATTCGGTTTAAGTATGTTTTCGGTCCCTTAAATTTACAAAAATTCATGTTTTAGTCCATTAATTTTGAAAAGGAAGGGACTAAAAACATTTTTATCCTTTTATCAAAGGACTAAAAACATTACTTTATCCAAAGTTAAAGGACAAAAAACACACTTTTCAAAGCTAAGGGAACAAAAACACACTTTTTCCAAAATTAAGGGACCAAAAACACACTTTTCAAAGTTAAGGGACCAAAACATGACTTTGTGCAAACTTAAGGGACCAAAAACATACTTTAGCCAAATTTAAATTATAAATTTCAATGAATTATATAATCTCAAAAAATTATATAATTTTTTTACCATCCTGCGTATACAATTGCAACATAAATATACTTTTAGAAATTAAAATAATTTCAAAGAAAATATGGAAAAATTTTACATTATAAAAGTTTATCATTTAACTTTATGAAACATATCCGAAAGTTTGAAAATATTTACTCGTGTCATCCAAAAATAATGGGTGTGTGAGGATTATTTTTATTTTATAAAAAATGTTTTGACAAATATAAATTCTTAAATGATTGTTATGATAAAATGGTGTATTTTGGTCCAATAAAAGTTTAAAAGTCAAGCTTAGTCGTGAATTAGAGAGTTAGGTAGCTAGAGAGAAAAATAATTTCAAATATAAAATGGATGTTTATATATATTTTTTCAAAGTAGAAGAGATGTTGCTGTAAATTAGATAAAATAGAGAGAAGCTGATTGTTTTTTCCCAAAAGGGAGAATATTGTATCTACTCATTAAAATTGTATAAAACAACAACGTTACACCACATGCAACAAGCCTGTTCAATAAAAATGAATGATATAGGTTTTTAATATTTTTGCGAATAAAAAGTTATTCAAATGTTTTTCATAATTTTTATATTTGTGGATATTAAAGTTTATTATTTAAAATCAAATATAGCATATTGTTGATGACCAATCTTGACCTGGTGGCTTAGGAAGATGGTCGGATGTGAATGGAAAAAGGTAGGAGGAAAAGAGCAAAACAAAGTATGTATAATAGTACAGGATATTGTGAATCCTCTCTCTCTCAAAAAAAAAAAAGAAACAAATAGTGAATGATATTGATCAAAAGCTTTTATGGATGAGTTAGGGTTTTCTTTGTCTTGTTCTCCATCCAGACCTTTTCATAAAAATTGAAATTTGAATTAATTTAGTCTAATATATGAGAGACAACCTTACATTTACTCATTATTTAATTCATTTTTCCTATTTTGCCTATAACTCTACTACTCTTTCACATCCATTAATGTTTATATATTTGTATCCTTTATTAGACTTATCATTTTTTTGTTTGTTTAGACTTATCATTAATTAGAGAAATATTGGAAAACGATGCATGTTCTTGACACATTTAATTCAACTTTCACATGTTTTGTTAATAAGTGTACGTTATGATGGCTAGACTCTTATTATACTCACTCTAATCTGTAATATAAAAGCTTAGTCGACAAATCAGGATTTTTAAGAAAATATAATTAGTTCGGAGTCTGAAGTTAATTTTCTCTAATTTTGCCCTTATTTAATATGATATCATTAAGAGAGAGAAATATGTAAGTATAATAAATATAAATTATAAATAGGGGCCGGTAAAATAAAAAAAATGCATTAAACGATGACAAAATGTATGGTTACCTTTCATATTTTAGATCAAATTATTCAAATTTTAGTTTTTTATATTATAGATAGAAGGAAGAAAGTATATTGGAGTGGAATGCTCTTTTAGAATTGTCAAATAGGGTCATGCTAGTTTTTGTCTCCTCGTTTACGCGCTATCAACTCGTTTGGTAAACGGTGCAAAATATTAGATCTAGGGAATTAAAGTTTAGGATTATGACATTAAGCCACTTGCAAGGTACCGTACATTATTTATGAAAAGATGTTACATTTAGAAAACTCTCATTAAAGTTTGATGATTTGAAAATTATTAGTCTCTTCCTTTTAAATATATAAGACTTATTTATAATAGATATTTTGATCATAAATATAAGATAACAGTTTTTCTTTGGGAAAATTAAATATAAGTCCCTGGTAAGGGACATAATACTGGAAAAGTATCAAAAATTGAAAAAATTAAAGTAGAGTCCATTGGGACCTCACTTTAATTATTTATAAATGTGTGGGCCCTACATTTAATAATAAAAAATCCACATTTAATTAAAGTAGAGGAGAGAAAAAAGGTGGGTGGATTTTTTTATTATTAAATGTGGGGCCCACACATTCATAAATAATTAAAGTAAGGTCCCAAGGGACTCTAGTTTAATTTTTTCAATTTTTGGGACTTTTTCAGTATTATATCCCTTACAAGGGACTTATATTTAATTTTCCCTTTTTCTTTTATCAAACATTTTTTAGAAATTTATCTACACCTTAAGGTCAAATTGGATACTTTTGTCTCCAATATTTAATACATTAATATATATCTTTGAGCGTATTTCAGGGAAAATGATACACATTAATGACAAATTACTAACTTAACTATTTAATTAGATCTTATATTTATAATAATAAGAAAAATTTAATAATTAGTAATGGACTAATGGTATTCTATTATAAATCAGCCTTTCAATTCGCCTTGAGTACTTCTTATTTTCAAAAGAATAAGTAACAATATTAATGTTGAGAAGAGTGAGTTGTTGTTTTCTAATAAAAAAAAGTTTTTGCTGAATGCTAATAAAATAGAGATAGACGGCAATTTTTGACTTTTATTTTAACTTCTTGTGGACAAATATCCAAATATGCATACGAGTGCACGCGTGCGCGTGTAAAGCTAGCTTCCCAGCCTTTACCTAATTGCAAGCTACTCCCTCCGTTCCTAAATATAAGAGCATTTCGACTTTTTTGGAGGATCCTAAGAAAACAAAATATGGTAATTAAAAATTGATTTTCCCAAATTTTTTCACTAAACTAGTTTATTTGACTTATGAACTTACATATGATCTAATAATATTTAAAATATGTTATGATTAAAATTGTTCATTTTACTTTCTTAGGATTCTCCAAAAAAGTCAAAGTGCTCTTATATTTAGGAACGGAAGGAGTATATGTTATGGAGGGAGTATTTGTTATGGTTCTCCTTCCGTCCCACAGTATAACCATATATTTTGGAAAAAGATAACATATATGTTAGACAGATAACATGGACTCTCACAATTGAAAAGAGCATACTAATAACATAACATAGACTCTATTAAAATAGACTTTTACTAAAAGTAATCAAACTGGCACTAGCAAGGCAAATGACATTTGTTCTCATATAGGTTATTAGTAGTGGAAAAGTAAGTTAATGATTCTTCAAGATCAAAACAGATGGTGGTTGTCCGATGACATGCTTTACCGAGCCCACCCCTTTGATGTCAATGCTATAAAAGCAGTTACAAACACACATTTCAAATATACCATCGGAAAGGTGACAAATAAGCCATTGGGGTTTGAATAACAAACACCGAGGAAAGAATGATCATGGATAACATAAGTCAGTTTCTGACACAAATAAGACTAACTCACAAAAGAAAGCAAACACATGACCAACTAGAAAACCAGACAAGGAACATTGCATAAAATTAAGACTATTAACTAATAGTGGTAACAAAGATTCAAGAGATACTATCAAAGATCCCCACAAATCCCGGTAGTACCACACTAAAGTAATCATGGTGTTTAGGCGGCTGTGAACTAGCAACCTAACTCTCATTGCATCTTATCCAAAACACCATCACAAATCCAAATATCCCCTTCAACTTCCCGACCACCTTCAAATTCCCCCACTTCTAGTTTTCAGAGAACAAACTAGCTAGATAGTCATATCGAACTCAATATGAGAGAAGTTAGTGCTCTAAGCCCAACCAATGTTGTCGTCAATGATGGTGTTATAAAAGAGGGTGTGGTCACCATACAACCTTTACCCACACATCTAAAACCGACCCCCAACACAAATCTTCATCCCACACCGTAGGAAACGACCTACATCGCGAAGAACTCCTCCCCACGCTGTGACATTATCCGCCTAACACCCACTATGAGAACCACCCACACTACGAGAACCTCCCCTCGCTCCCATGCCTCAAAAACCACACACACTGAGAAAACCACAAAATGCCATATCTCGTTCACCTCGAAAATCTGCGCCAGATCAACGTGAGGAGAAAGCCACCCTGACAATGGTGAAAGTCATCCCCGTAGTTGGAGGGAAGGGACTCGCCTATGTGAGGAGAAAAACAAGTGTCGTAACTGCATTGAAAAAGTAAACCCTAGAAGAGCTTAGAAAATGCATTTGAGGAGTTATGACTAGGTACTATGCTTGAAGCATTTGGTCTATCAAATAATATAACACTAACTTGCTTTTTAATTTGTTTGAGCATTATTGTATTTTTTCACTTTTACCCTTTGTTAAAAACGCTCTCTCTCATTACCAATCCTCTTCATATCTTTAATGGACTATGTTGTCAAATGTTAACACTTAGGAATTAGAAATGTAAGGTTACTAAGCACTTGAGTAATATTAGGCTTAAACTTATTGAGTTCAATTCATTGATTGAGTTCCCATCAAAGAATTGAAATTAATAAGTTAATTTGGTTGCGATTTTGCTTCTAGTCATAGGATCAATAGTTCCTTGTGATTAATATGTTTTCTTAATTTGGTCAAGAGCCAAATTAACTTAGTATGGGTTAATTAATGATTGAGGTTCCAGTATTAAAGACACTAATCTAAGCTTAGTTTAGAGGTTATCTCTAGGTTCTTAATTAATTGGTCATCTTTACTCCCCAAACGTCTTTCGTTGCAATGATCCTTAAGATACCCCATTTGCCAAGAATGCCCCCATTTATCCCACTTTAATCCAAAATCTCACTTTGATCCAACTATAATCTAAATATTGCATATACACAATATTTTTCCCAAATTTTCGCATAAAAATCAATCAAAAATGACTTTAGCCCATTTCAAACAACTTTACCTCTAGATATTAGGTTCCATTTGCGTTTCATCGGCTCTCCAAGAGATGGACAAGATTAAATAGTAGGTATAATATTGGATGCAACATGGTTTCTCTCAATTGTGGGCTTACATTATTGTTAACCAAATTAGGCGATTACTAATAGCTCTGAATTCCAATGGATAAATCTAAGAAATATCTTATTATGTGTCTCAAGGGTATCAGTCAATACTCCTTTAAAGTTTGAGGAGGGTAGGGAGGGGAGAGGGGAAAGTTTGAGATACTTTTCCCTCCCTCCTTAATTATCAATCTTACCAAGAAAGGGGAGGAGACAGAGATACACATATTTTTTTTTAAAAAAAAATGAAAGTTTTTTTTTTGAACTGAAAAGCTGAACGTTCATACCTACATTTTTTTCATTTTTTTATCCATATACATACTTTTTATATTTTATGCCATCCATGGAACGTACATATATATAATCTATAATGGTTTTGATATGGTTCAAAGGTGTGAACTTCGCTTAATAGCATTAATAGTTCTGCCGTTGAATGCTTAATATGATTGATATGAGCTAAATCTATGGATCAAAATAAAAAATCATTTGAAGTTTATGAATCAACAATACCGACGCTTATCAAAAGTATTGGTAGTTCGAGTGTTTTTAATGTAAACAAGGTCAATACTCCTGAATAATACAAATGCACAAGGACAAATTTAAACCGAAAATTTTTATTTCTTCCGAAGGCTGAACCGATCACCAATATAAAAAGGTCAACATACACAAGTGCATAGCACAATTAGGCGGTACTTATAAAAGTGGATATTCATTGAAAAGTCAACACAAACGCATTCGGGCATAAAAGGTCAACATAAGTGCATAGCACAAATACAGCTAATAATGGCCTCACATTAATTAATAAATACTTTAAACTCGCTTTTTTTCCAAATAAATCCTCAATCAGGTCTGGATCTGGTCCACTCACCAGGCTTTTCCATATTATTCATTTAATATTCAAATATGGTTTACTTAATCATTTGAGGCTCATCGATGTTGACCCTTTAGAATATGACACGCCTACATGGCAAGCTTCCCTATATTAATACATGACTCCACAAACCCATTCTAAAGCCATAGCAATATAGTACTTGCTTACTACAAAGCTAGCTAGCTTTCTAGCTTTCATCTTTTGCATTATTTTCTTTGAAGTTATTTTAAGACACAGCCATGTATGCTCTCAATCTTAATATCAAACTGAGCATTTTCTTGTTATTGTCTTGTGTCGCTGGGATCAATAATGTTTCAGCTCAGTTGTCTTTAGCCTTTTACGCCAAAACTTGTCCCTTAGCTCTTCCTCTGATTAAAGCTTCAGTACTCTCAGCTGTTATTAAAGAGCCTCGCATGGGGGCATCCCTTCTTCGTCTTCACTTCCATGATTGCTTCGTTCAAGCAAGTCTAATTCCTATCTGTCTATATATATTTGTCATTTTAGATATTACCTCTGGTCCTAAATATAGGACCTAGATGAGTTTTTTTTTTTTTGGAAAGGTTAAGGTTGCAAAATAACCTATTAAATCATGACATATTTGATATATTTTTAAATTATCCATTAGTTTATAAGTAAAATAAATTAGTTTAAGGGAAAAAATTAGGTGAATCAATTTATAATTAACTTATTTTGTTTTTTTTTCGGGATTTTTCAAAAAAGTCAATTAGGTCTTATATTTAGGACCAGAGGGAGTATATATATACATACATATATGTAATTTATGTTCTTTTAATTATTCACCCCATGCATGTACTATTATTCACCCCATGCATGTACTATCTTGCAACGTTTTGCTTTTACCCTATGTCATTTAATTATGAATAGACTGAAAAATTCGAGGGTTGGTAAGGAAGGAGACAACTTAATTTAGACAAACATATGTTTACTTGCATTCTTTTTTTTTTAACTCGTCAATAATTAGCAAGTAACAATTAATTAAAACTTACGTTCTTTGTAAAACATTATACGGATATTTTATACATAGCAACTTTATAAGTATATATCCAAAGCTCAATTTTAAGCCTACAAACTATTTTTCTTTTCATGTATTATTCTCTCTCTTTATATGTCTGCACATGTATGTATGATGGATACAAATAAATGTAGAGTATTGGCCTTATATAATTTGGATTTTGTGCTTGTATATAGGGATGTGATGCATCTGTACTTTTGGACGATACTTCAAGTTTCACAGGAGAGAAGACAGCCTTTCCAAACGTTAACTCTCTCCGAGGCTTCGAAGTGATTGACACCATTAAATCGAAACTCGAGACTATTTGCCCGAAAGTGTTCTCCTGTGCGGATATCCTCACCGTTGCTGCCAGAGACTCTGTTGTTGCTGTAAGTATATATACATCATCCTTATTATGTGATACGTTATATATAATACATTTAATTATACGTCTGTTTATAAGTGATTCCATATATATCTTATATAATTAGAACCAAATCGATGTCTTAACATATTGTAAAATGTTATCAGCTAGGTGGACCCAGTTGGCCGGTACTATTGGGAAGAAGAGATTCAACTACAGCAAGTTTAAGCTCTGCTAACTCAGACTTGCCAGCTCCATTCTTAGATCTTAGTGCTCTTATCTCTGCTTTCTCTAAAAAAGGTTTCACCCCAAGAGAAATGGTTGCACTTTCAGGTAATGATTAATCCATCATTCATCAATATTACTAAATTAAATATCCCATCATGCATTAACTAGGAGATTATATACGTCTATTCATTCCACGTGATGAAAATCTTGTGCATTGGATCTTGATTTTTAATTGATTAACATTAATACATCAAATTGTAAATATTTTATTCATTGGTTATATGTATTGTTTAGGAGCTCACACAATAGGGAAATCACAGTGTACAAACTTTAGAGCAAGGATTTACAACGAGACCACAACTATTGATCCAACATTTGCAAAATCCTTACAAGCAAATTGTCCAAGCTCCGGTGGCGATTCCAACTTGGCGAATTTCGATGTGACAACTCCAAACTTTTTCGACAACGCTTACTACAGGAACTTGGTGAACAAAAAGGGCTTGTTGCATTCTGATCAACAGCTCTTCAGTGGTGGATCTACAGATTCTCAAGTCACTACTTATATAAACAACCCTGCAAGTTTCAGAGCTGACTTTGCAAATGCTATGATTAAAATGGGAAACCTTAGCCCCCTCACTGGGTCCAACGGTCAGATTAGGACCAATTGTAGGAAAGTCAATTGATGATTGAAGACCAAGTTGATGTTGTTGATGGCCACCTACGATAAAATCTGCAATACTATATAATCAAGGAAGACAATTGATTAATCAAGTGTAATTTAAATACTAGATTTTGTTCCAGTTCGTTATTTTTAGCAAGTGTGATGGATGTAAGTTCTTTAGATTTGCTGTTAAATGTGTTGTATTGTTTACTATAAGTTGTTGAGTATTTAAAAAATTGAATCAAGTGTGTTTATGGGCTTCTATAGTGTCATGAATACGAGTACTTCTATCATTATATCATTTCTTCATATTTTTAGACAAATCAAACACATCGGATTACGAAAATTGAGAAACACAAAAACTAAAGCATAATGTATATGAAGTAAGCTAAAGTCGTAGCAATATAAATACAAATAAAATTTTGAATCCAGTTGCAAGAGATGCGGTTTAGCTTTAGCTACTTGCTACGTTTGGCCAGGTTCTAATCTCTCTTTCATCGCTTAACAAATGCGATATCAGATTCTTACAGCAAGAGATCGATGACATTATGGCATGAACACTGAACGTTCAATTTTTTGCTGGATACAGAGGATAACAGAGAGGCATGGAAGATGATGTGGCATTAAATCATATGTGTCATACATAGCCAAGTCAGAAAAAATAAGTCAGCTAAGGTTAATTTGGGCGTGGGTTCTCTCCAAATCCCTCCTCTCCTTTTCCCTCCTTTTCCTTCTTTTCCTTTTGAGACCATTAGATATTTGATCAAATGGTCCATAATTAATATTTTTACAAAATAAATATATTTATAAAAATACTTATAAATCTCATAATTAAATTTGATATGTCAAAATTTGATATCAACAGTTCATGACTGTATTGAAAAATCCAAAGTAAAATTTAAATGTACAATAGTGGTCTACAGTTCTGGACAGTTTACATAAAATTGTGACAGATCAAATTTATTTATTAGATTTTAAAATTTTATTATAACTATATTATTTTTATGAAAATATTAAATCTGAAGCAGGAATCAAATGAATTTAGAGGAATAAAAAAATTAAATTTGAACCATTGGATCAAAGATCCAATGTTTATCAAAGGGAAAATGAGGGAAAAGGAGAGGGAAGATTCTGAGAGTACCTTCATCCCGTTAATTTTTGTTAATTACATACTGACGTTCAAGATTAGATGGGGCAAAACTGTTACATTTGTATAATTTTGGGAAAAATTGATTAAAAAACTTCCGTACACCTTGTGATCCTTAGCTAAAAACCTTCCTAGAAAAATATCATACTTATCCTTTTAATTACTTCCTCCGTTCCTAAATATAAGATCACTTTGGGAATGTGGATAGGTTTCTAAATATAAGATCACTTTTTATTTTTTCTCATATTTTGCCTAAATTACCCCTATATTACTCCATCTTTCCCTCTCTCCTCCTTGTCATCACCACTTGTCAAATTTAAGTGAGGGGTATTGTGGGAAGTTCATGTTATTTAAATGTCTTCCTTAATCTCTTCAAATTAGTCAAAGTGATCTTATATCTAGGAACGGTGGGAGTAATATATAGTACTTCTTTTCCTCATTAATTATAAGGGTCAAGTGACTTTTTGTCCAGATCTCAAAGAAGACAATAAAAACCTAAATCAATTATATGCTATATGTAATTAGATTATGTGGTAGTTAATTAATAAGTAATTAAAATAATTTGGTTTTGAGAAAAAACAAATATAAACAATTTAAAGTGATATATTTTGTATATATACTGAATTTTTCCAAAAAAAAATCAATTAACTCTTATTTAAATTTGTATGAGAAGAGGGAGTATCCTCCTTGTTCTTTAATTTGTATATTACTATAGGGTTAAAGGTCATATGTGCACTTAAAGTATGTATGGAGGATCATATTTACCCTCAAAAATTCTTTGGCCCAAAGTTGCCCATATGTGCACAAAGGATCTATACCCCTAAAGTGTGCAAGAAGGATGATATATGCCCCAAAAGTATGCATGAAAGATTATATTTTCCTCTAAAATATGTACGAAGGATCATATTCAATAAAAAATGTTACAGTACAGTAGTAAAAAGTTAGGTGTTACATAAGATATAATTTTTTTGATATTATAATTTGAGGTAATTAACTCGGGACTAGCCCGGAATAGCTTAGGCTTACTCGAGAAACCCAGAGAGTTGCTTGGCTGACCCAGGTTGCGTTATTTTTCAAAACATTATCTTTGGAAAAAACCATAATTTGTGTTTTATAATTTTAATGATAATTTGATATCAATGACTACTAGTTTAGTGACAAAAAACTATTTCTAGGAATATTTTATTAACATTTATCTATTTTGAATTTTATTCGGAAGAACATTTAGTAATTAAGGACTGTAATGGCAATAAATAATAGATTGGTACTATTAAATCAATCTATCAAAGGATCTTAACAAATATTAAAGTTGTTATTTAATATTTGGATGGTATGATGGTAAATTTAAAATTTAAATTATGTTATTATTTCTCTTCGGTTTGACTCTCGATTTGATTTTGAATTAAGCCACGCTAACTCTTCACTCACTGTCTCAACCTGTTGATACGGTGCCGATTTATAACCTTAATAAAGCTAGAGAAAGTTTTAATAAGGATTAACAAAATACATAATACTGATCCAACGCTTAAACCAAAGCAATCAAAGTCGTTATTTGCGGTGTGTGTGCGGCATGTGTGTTTCTTTCACACGTCTTTTTCTACTTCTCATCATATATTAGAAAATTCAAAATATACACACACATCCACGAACAGTCTAATCAAATCTGTCTTAATCTTACAAAAAAATATAAAATAAAATTAAAACTATTAATATCTTGGACAAGTTAGGAGGTGGAGGGGTCACAGTATAGGCTAAGGATCCAATGAAAAAACAAGATTTTCTTACCAGTCATTTACATTCTGAAAAACACCAAAACAACTTTTTTTTCCTCATTCATTCTGGAAACCACAGCAATTTCTTTTTATCAAAGTATTCACTTTTGTGTTAAATGAGATTAATTCCTCAATATTTTGAAGTCTCATATAAGGGTAAGCATCTAACCCGTGAATTTAATATATGTGTGTGTGTGCGCGCATAAGATGTACTCCTATGCAGCTAGAGATAGAACCTTCAATAACTTGATTAAGAAATATGGATAAATATACAGCTAGGTATAAGTATAACTCATTAATTAAATTCACACATCACCACCATCACAATTCCCGCCGCAGCCTCTTTTGATTTAATAATGTCCAATATTCAAATGCAATTTTAATTCTTCTTTGTTATTACTACAACAAATGAGGGCACAAATTAAAATAATAGAGTTTCTTATGACACTGAACGTTGAACTAATAATGCATGCATGAATATGATAGACTTTGATTTAATTATTAGACAACTTGGAAAAACTAACAAATCAAAGGCCACATACACTTATAGATACACATGTTTACAGTATAAATATGAGTTACTTATTGCTGTTCTAGCCACAAGCCCCTCCATAACTATCTTCTCATGGCTTGCACCCCATTATTAGTCACTTTTTGTGGCATGAAAATGTTTAAGGTTTACGTATTTTCAGTGGTATGTTTGGGGATAATGGTGTCATGTCAATTAACATCTGATTTTTATGGGACTTCATGCCCTAATGCTTCTGCTACCATTAAGGCAGCTGTAGAGTCTGCTGTGAACTCTGAGAAACGCATGGGGGCTTCCTTGCTTCGTCTTCATTTCCATGATTGCTTTGTTCAAGCAAGTCTCCTTTCACTGTTTTTTTTATTATTATTCCTATAAATGTTTTACTACATATAACTGACTAGCTAACTACTAAGGTTTGAATAACCTAATCTATCTGACATTAAACTAGTGTAACTATTTACTTAGATATATGCACATTCTTTTTTTTTTATAGCAGATATATGCACATTCTTATACACTATATAAGGTAATTGTATTATGAGCTATTTTTTAAAATTTTTAATACTTTCCCAAACATTATTGTCGTATAAAGAATTATTTGATTATCTCTTGATGATCTAGGTCATCAGTTTATTTGAAACCCAGCCCCTTGGGTCCTAAATACAGAACATATTTATGAATTAATATTAGTCCTAAATATTGGGCCTTATTTTAATTTTTCGTCAATTTCTTCCCAAATTATTTCTATTAATTAGTGCCCTTGTAGCATTAATCAAGTAAGAGATGAGGAGAGAATAAGGGAAGCAGATTAATGCAAGCAATTTATTATTTTTTAAAATAAAAGGCCTATATATACCACACTTATTTTTTAAATATTTTAAACGAAAGGCAAATAAAAATACACACCATACTTATTTTTTAAGTGTTGGTATAGGTTATTATTCTTTAATATTTTACACCTAGACCTGCGTTTTAAGTGCCGGTATAGGTAAACGATATATGGATTATAATCTCAGAAGCCTGTTATATCAGCGTTATAAGAGGATTAGCTACGTCCAATGCCTGAAACGTAACAGGAAAAAAATCAAGCTACTTTACTCGAAGATCGAGTTTAATTCAATTTAATCTTATTTTTATCTAATATAATAGCCTTTAAAATTCATTTATGAACACAATGAACTTCTTAAACGTTGTTAATTAGGGTAGTTGTTTTATCATCAATTAAGACTACTTGAGGGTGGGATAGGATAACAATATGTAGTTGTTATTTAAAGAATTCATACTTAAATGTCTAGATGAGTTTATTCTTTTCTTCCAAAAAGTTAGTTTTTTGATTTTGTATATTTACAAGTTTTAAAAGTGTAGAATGAATCTACATTAATTATAAGAAGTTGATGATATATTTTATATTCGTATGTCTATGTGTATATATGGAACAGGGATGTGATGCATCAGTATTATTAGACGACACATCAAGCTTCACAGGTGAAAAGACGGCTTTTCCCAATGTTAATTCGCTGCGAGGTTTCAATGTAATAGACAATATCAAATCTCAAATAGAAGCCATCTGCCCCTCTGTTGTCTCTTGTGCTGATATTCTAGCCCTTGCTGCCCGTGACTCTGTTGTTGCTGTAAGGATGTATGTTATTCACTAAATTACATTGTTCATATATACATATACATATGTATAATAATGATATAATAACTTAGTACTAATGAATGGCAGCTAGGAGGACCAAGTTGGGATGTGTTGTTGGGAAGAAGAGATTCAACAACGGCGAGCTTAAGTGATGCAAATTCAGACTTGCCTGGTCCTGCTTCAGATCTTAGTGCTCTTATTACTGCTTTCTCCAATAAGGGCTTCACCACTAAAGAAATGGTTGCTCTCTCAGGTATCTCTAATTTGTGTTCTTGTTATTTTGAGATCACAAGTGCACAGGAGTCTTTGATACATAATTATTGCTACATTTCAAAGAGATGGCCCATATCAAATGAGTAGTATCGTTGAGTGGGAGCAACTTCTGAACTTTTATAAAGAGTGGTTATATATTTTGATATCAATTAATGTTTTGTGATTATTATTTTGATATCCTTTTATAGAAGAGTTATTCTCTAAGAAATTCTTTTAAAAGACTTAATTTCAAAGTGGTCCGAAGAAATTGTTAATAACTACTATTAACAAGTGTTATTGCCTTCATTAACAAGTGGTAACAACTCCTTTGGACCTCTTTAAAATTAAGTTTCTTATTTAGGACCTAGGTGCATTTGTCCTTTTTTTTAAAAAAAAGTAAGTTTTAGAATAGGAATATTTTCAGATTTAAAAGAAAAACCCATAAAAATTTTAAAATATTATTTCAAACTTTGACTAGGCTTTTAGCCCAAAAGTGATTTTAACCAAAAGCTGATGATCCAAACATAACTGGGCCTTCAAGGAGCTTGCGTTTCTCAATGTGATGCCTAATATAGCTTTAATATTTTGGAAATTGGAATATAGCTGAGCCATTGGATGCATGGGCTCTTGATACAACACCCATAGAAGCCCAAGATACTAGAGGCCGAACCCAAGGAGAGAAGGGCCCAATAGTGAGCAAGGGTAATTGAGTAAAGAAGTCCACTTGGCAGCTGAGGAAATAAAACTTGTGTGAGGAGAGATAATGAGGCATGTTGATTATGTGAATGTTTGTTGCCCCCACTGTTATGCTTCTCCTTCTCTGAACTTTTCTTCCTTCTCTGAACTTCTGCTTCTTGCTCTTATTCTTCTCTGGACCTTCTCTAATTGCTTTTACTCTTCTCTAGACTTTCTATAATTTCTGCACTGAGACTTGGTATTTTGTATTTGGAGACTATAATTTGTAATTGCGCATTTGAAATCATTATTAATAGCATAGTTGCTGCTGGTATTTGTGTTGGATCTGGAATATTTTGTGGTTGGAATATATTTGTTCATTGCAGATCATATCAGCTCTCAAGAAAAAGAGAATTATAATGACTCCAGCCCATAACTGAAAGCCTCACAAGACAAGTGGGATTTATATGTTCAAAAGTTTTTTTTGCATCCAACACATTAGAGCTAGTCTTCTAAAATGAACTCTCCTTCTAACTTGTACAAGTTGTACTAATTTACTCATTTTAAAGTCTAGTAACACTTGATCCAACATGTATGATTTTTCAGGATCTCACACGATAGGGCAAGCGAGGTGTACAAACTTCAGAACAAGGATATACAACGAGACTAACATAAACTCAACATTTGCAGCATCATTACAAGCAAATTGTCCAAGCACAGGTGGTGATGATAATTTGGCAGCTTTGGATGTTACTTCACAGGACACCTTCGACAATGCCTACTTCACCAATTTGTTGACTCAAAGAGGTCTCTTCCACTCAGATCAACAGCTCTTCAATGGTGGATCCACTGACTCTCAAGTCACTGATTACAGCAATAATCCTAATACCTTCAGCACTGACTTCGCTAATGCCATGGTTAAGATGAGCAACCTTAGCCCTCTCACTGGTTCCAACGGTCAGATTAGAGCTACTTGTGGGTCCATCAATTCTTGAGTTTCTCATAAGTCATTAGTCATTATTACAACACACCCGATTGTATCATGTTGTAGTAATTATCATATTTGAATTACGGCCAAGGTGCAAAAATGATACTAAACTTTACCTAAAATTGCATTTCTAATACTAAAGTTTCGCGAGGTGCAAAAAGAGTACTCAGCTTGATGTTCAGGTGCAAATATAGTATTTTCACTTGAGGGAAATAAAATTTAGATATGAAGAGACTCTTATGCCCTTATTCCTCCTTCATCAAATTTTTATATAATGAGGGACATAAGAGTCTTTTCATATCTAAATTTTATTTCCCTGAAATGAAAATACTATATTTGCACCCGGACCCCAAGTTGGGTACTACTTTTGCTCATTGCGAAACTTTAGTAATAGAAATGCAATTTTGGGTAAAGTTTAGTATCATTTTTGCGCATTCACCCTTTGAATTACTATTACATGTTTGTATAAGTATATGCTGAGTCACCAATACTATGTTTGTCATGTGGTATTGATCAATTAATGGTTGGTCTGTATTGTTATCAATTGTTCATGTGTTGAAATACCATTACATGTTGTTGTGCTTACTATAATCAATAAGTTGGAGTCCATATGTCATGTCTATCCACCTTACATACTTATTTCTTCATCCCTCAAAAAAATAGAGTTTTCTCCCTTCTCTCTTTTAATCTTTGATTGATTTTGTTTTATTTTGAGTTAAACCGTGGATTTTGAGTATTCGGTATTCTAAATTAATAATTTTTGGTAAAATCAATGTTATGAAATATTTTCTCAAAAAGTGAAAACTACCATAAAAATATTTCTTTGTTTTATATATGTTAAAAATTAATTAATTTAAAACACTGACTGTTATTATAAATTAATCGACATATGATATTGAGTTCCATAAAAAATACTTTATATGAATTAAATCAAATAAATAAAAAATAAAAATCAATTACACATTAGGCACTAACTACTATAAGACTATTATATTGAGGGATATATGAGTATATGAGCATAGAAGCTGGATGAACATGACATTTGGTGGGTTGAGGGTCACTTTTAGTTATATTATGACTTTTTCCATTTTCAAATAACTCAAAAAAATCAAGTCTATAAGACTATTATATTGAGGGATATATGAGTATATCCAACATACTCTATTGATTACACATTTCACTCTGATAATAAATTAAAGGTTATTCATGTATACTGATATCAATTGTTCATCGTGCGTTGAAATAGTTTAATCTGTAGTTAGAGTTGGGGAATTGTGATCACTTGAGCAAATACTCCATGGTACAAATATATAAACAAACTTTTGAAATTAAAAAATTTTCAAAAATTTATTTTCCAAATCTTGAATCAATTCTAATTGCCAATTCTTTTCTTACAATTCTAAATTGCCAATAATTCATTTTTTTCTGTTTGGGCCTGGTCAATTCGAATTGTAGGATCTAATTTAGTTTTGAGGTCATAAATGATTTTGCTAATCAAAATATTTATAAATTTTCTTAAGAAACCAAAATTTATTATCAGGATACTCAAATATACTCGTAAAAATAAATCCCAAAATCTCATCATATTCATGTTTAAAAAATTAGACCAGACATTGAACTGTTAAATCTGTTGGTCCAATAAGTTTCATTTGTTAATGTCAAATAAACTATATTTAAAATTTATAACTTAAATGAAAATAATAAAGTTTACAAATATTGATCATCACTAGCACCAAAATTTAGGAAAATAACACATAGTAATCTGACCGTAACAATAGTACATTAACAAAAATGAAAAAATCATGTAAAAGTTCAAAATAGGATAATTTAAATCGGATTGGAAAAATAAATTTCAAAATATGTGCACAATTAACTTCAACCTTATATCTTCCTTCCCGGCTTTTATCATAATTTTCCACCTATTTTCCCCTATTTGATGCTTAAAATTATACTATTTGTTTATATTTAATTTTTTCGTTTTCAACATCATATTTAATTCTATATAAATATAAAGAGGTATTGAATGGTTATTTATTAATTTGAAATGCATGCTTAGGAAGTTGTAATACAAATGTAAATATTCTAAATATAGATGCTAAACTTGTGGTGTAGCCAACCTGGCGGGTTGGAGTGAGTGGTAAGTACTTTCGTCCCTTAAACAAGTGGTTGGAAGTTCGATCCTCAGCTCTTGCGAATGGAGCAAATTCACAGGCCAGCTGTCTACCTCCTATATGAGACTTCAGAACGGCGAGGGATCAGTCTCACTTGTCACGCGGGTGGGGAAACCTTGAGAAACCAAAAAAAAACTTGTGGTGTAGCCCGTCACTTGCACGTTTCATTTTGTTATTTTGTAAATTAGATACTATCTCATAAATGAGTTAGTTTTATCAAAAATATGTGATGGGAGAAATAGTTTAATTGCACAATGTAAAGAATCTAACCGATTCAAACAATTGTTAACAGAGGTCGGAAAAAAGTCCAAAATATTTACATAATGATTGGACCCAAACACACAATATAATGAAATCAATTGACTGAGGCTAGAAACTATTTAAGGCAAAAAGATTTAAAGGTTTTGTAAAATGATTGGAAAGGAGGAAGGAAAAATTATTAAATTTGCACACATTTTATTTAGGAAATGTGGGTATATTGACAAGACATTAATATTTCTCGTTAAAAAAGGGTCCACTCAGTTCGATTCCACTTGGTGAGGGTGTTGAGGAATGAAATACACTAGAAAATCTTGCCTCTTTTTTTCTAAAGAGAGATTGATTCAGATCCACGACCATAGATCCCACAATAAGTGAGCTCACCGCTAAGTCAAGACGGCCTCTTCAAGAATTATATAAGCCCAAACTAGTAATTTCCCCGTGCGATGCACATAAAGTAATTGTTGCATTAATAAAAATTATTTGAAATTATTTATTGAATGTACTAATTTAACAGCCAATTATAGCAAAGTATTGCATTAATAATAATAATAATAATAATAATAATAGTAATAATAATATAATAATAATAATAAAGATCCATTTATTTTAAAGTGAATTAAAAAATATTGATACAAGAATTTTGGAATTTTAAAATTGGATCCAGAAGAAATAAAAACTAATCATCATCATCATCATCATCATCATCAATGCCTTTTCTTTTATATGCTCCTCCTATGAGAGTGTGATAGCCCTTGTGAAGTACCAGGTAAATTACCTATTGTTATAAAAAATGCGTGAGTCCATGCTCAATAGATTCGACATACTTTTACGTTGGCTGCTGAAGCCTAACACAACCCTACTCCTTTATCTGGGCTTGAGACCGACTATAAATATAGGTGAAGTATTCCGGAAGTCACAGACTTTAGATTCATGACTATAGCCAACAAAAATATTCTTTACTGATTTTTCTTCAAACTTTCTAGAAGAAATAAAAACTAATAATAAAAGGAATTCGGAAAATGGAAACTGACTCTATATGATTATTTTTTAAATAATTTGGTAACCATGTGAGTGGTCGAATAGGAATATTGTCACAACTTTTAATATAGATGATGATTATATAGTAATAGATAATAAATTAAAAATAATAGATTTTAAAATAATAAATAAATACATATCTAAAAAGAAAATAAATAAATAATTAAAAAATAAATTATAATATTTATTATAACGTTGGAATATATTAAAATGATGTCAAGAGAAAATCCCAAACAAAATCCTCCTCATACACAAAAGGACAAATCAAGTTATTAAATTTGTAGAAGGACAAATCAAGTCTTAGGTAGCAATTTATCCTTTTAAAAGGTTGATGAAAGACCAATATGCCCTTATCACACAAACATTTCCATTCATTCAGAAACCCAAGGATGAGCCCTCCTTTCCCATCCCCATCTCACAGAGAACCTACTCTCCACTCCCCAACACACAGAATCTCCATTATCATCATCGACGTCAAAGAGTAGCTCCAGACTAGTGCAATCATTTTCTTTTTTTATTTCACAGTGGGCAAGTGATTTCTTCCCTTCTTTCTTGTTTTAATTAATTTCTAGTTTTGTGCTACGATTAGGAGAGAAATCGCAAATGAAGTGAAGAGAATTGGAAGATGACTCTGTCTGCTAAGATGCTTGTGCCGCCACTGCCTTTATGCGATGGGTATTGAATATATATTTGACGGGTGTGCGATGGGTTTGCTGGGTTTGCTTTGGGAAGTGAAGGAGAACATTTTTGTCTTTCATCTACATTTTAAAAGGATAAATCATCAATATCATCATCAATACCGCTTGAAGTTAGAAATAATAGATGTGGTTTCAATAAAATTCAATTTATAAAAAACATAAAGGAATAATACATATCAGCCACCTTCTGACCTTCTCTGCTTTCGGTTTCCAATGCTTTCACCTACCAATCTACCATTTACTTTTATTAATTAAAATTAATGCACATATACTCATGCCCCAACTGCAATGGCTTCTTCAGTACTCACCTTTAAATTTAACTAATGGGAAAACTTCTTCCACCACCACCAGATTATTTGTTTTGGCCGCTCCTCACCTTCCTTTCTCTCTTCCTTCACATCCCACCATGAGAAAATGAAAGGTGGGATGTGAACAATAAAAATTAATCTACCATTAATCTAATGGTGAAGGAGACGTCGAGGACGGTGGCAAAGGACGAAGACATTGGTGGTGAACGGTAGATTAGATTGAAATGTGAGGCCAAGCTGAAAGGTGGATTTTATGTAGAACTAGAGGTTAAATTGTTTTTTTTTATTGTTCATCCGTGGGTATAAATTTTCTGGCTTTTGTTTTTACTATCTCTATAAATTCAAACATTATGAATCTTATATATTTATAACTTTTGCCAATGCAGGTATGGATTCTCTCCAGTATCCATGTTGTCCAAAAATTCTCAATAACGTATTATCCAAAGTGTTTGTGATTTCTGCATTGCCACCTGCTCGTGTCCTTTCCTATGTTTTCAAAATCCGACTCATTTGGTAAATTTTTGTTGTTTGCAATGACTCTCCAGTTTTTTTATCCTCTTAAACATTCACATGCACACAATAGTGTGTGAGCTCGGCCATGCATATCTTATTATTAGTGATGTTCCTGTCTAAGGACTGATAGATCTCTCTGTTTGCTCAAGTGTTTTTCCTTTACAGCAGATAGTTGAAATCGCTGGAAATTCTGTTCTAAATATCATATGACCTTATCGATTTGTGTGTGTGTGTGTGTGTGTTTGTGTTTTGATTCAATTTGGTTAACATTGATTTTTTTAGTTATTTAAGCCACTAAGGCAGCATATATTATCTTTGTTTTGTTTTTGCAGCAAAGGGTTAGAGGAAGATGAATATGTTTTAATGTAGTTTGTTATCCTTTGCTTGGCGAGAGTTAGAGGAAGATGAATATCAACAATGATTTTTATGTCTAAAGAGTTTAATCTCCCATATCCATTCACACCTAGAATCTTTGATCTACAACTTTATTGGAGCAAGATTATGTATAATCTTTGATTAGGAGTGTATTAGTCTATTACAGTTCAGCCTTTGCTTTTTTTTTTTTTTTTTTGTATATCAGACAAAAGTAAGAAGCCATGTTACAAGGCTTTGGTTGATAACATTTTTTTTTTCAGGTTGCAAGGTGATGGTTACCAACAAGTAGCAACTTGCAATTGTTTGGGTACTATCCTCTTGGGTTTCTAATTTTTTTCCCTTTCCTTTTCATACATCATTTCTCGGTACAACTTACTGTGATCCACAGGTAAGTCTATATCTGAATCGTCGAATCATGTCTCATGCCATTTCTTTGCAGTATGAGTTTATCAAACAAGAGGCTGTAATACAATTTGTTCTTGATACCATTCAAGCAGATATTTTCAATCCTTATTAGACTTTGTGTCTGATTGGGATTTATAGAATTGGTAAAGTTTTTCTGTCGGCACTCTATCTGTTGTGAATATAATTGTTATACTCCCTCCGGTCCTAAATATAGGACCTAGATAGAGACTTCATTTTGGTCCTAAATATAAGACCTAGATACATTTTTTGTCACCTTTTTCATAAATTACCCTTCTTCTTCTTAACAACTCCTTTGATAGGAGAGGAAGAGCTACTAAGTAATTAAACTAATTAAGGAGGGGTATTATTGGAAAGACATCTAAAATTAAGTCTTCCTTAATCTCCCCAAAAAAAGTTATCTAGGTCCTATATTTAGGACCGGATAGAGTATAACATTTCCAATGTGGATTGGAATTCGTTTATGTAGTATTAAATGCAGTTTTGTCAAAATGTTATTCAAATGTGGCTCTTCTATTAACAAAACAATTTTCAATCACACCATTTTTTATGCATAGACTTTTCTACTTCATTCTGTTAATATCATTACTTAACATGCAATACTCTAATATGGTGCAATCTCAGGAAGGAAAAAAATTGGGAGCAGTTGGAACTTCAATTTTCAAACTCCTGCCCATCTTTTTTTTTTCTTCCAGTGTCCTCTATATTTCTTTCTTCCCTCCCCTTTTTTCATTCTTCGCATTCAGTATATTTCTTCTTTTGCTGCTATATTGAGTGAAAACACCAGTCAAAATAAACTTTCGTGTGCACTTCACAAAGCATTATACCTTCCATGTATTAATCCTTTTGTTGTAGTGTGATTCATGATAAGAGAATTTGGGTCCATGGAATATTGAAGACACACAGTTGGCTCTAGCACTAGTGTTTGAATCTAATTCACCCAAGGAAACTCTTTTCTTGGCAGCAAGTAGGACAAAAAGAACAAAGATTCTTCTAGATTTTTTATTCTTGATGCTTTTATCTGTTTATTCTGTATTTTGAGCAATAATGTTCAATTTTTCTGTTATAATTGTGTGGTTTGCTGGTATATTAATGCATATATGATTATATACACTTAAGAAATGTATCTTGGTAAGGAGCATTATCTTCATGTGCTGATAGGAAATGATTGTAAGTTCACATTACACTAAAGAACCATGTGCATTAATTAGTTAGTTATTGACCTGTATTCATTTTAAACTTGATTGTTACCATGGAAGTTGTTTAGGATGGTGAGGTAAATCTCTTTATTTTTTCTGGCTATGAACCTGTCACTACAATTGTTCCATCTTATTCATTGATAATGAACCATTGACATTGACAAATTAACCAATTAACCAATTGATATTAATTAACATGGGCCATATGCTTCAGGTATACTAATCAGTTACTCCTCTCAGCTGAGAAATTCATTTCATGACATAAAAATGTTCTGTACAAATGAGTATTTGTATATAGTTCTACTTTCAAATTAATGATATATATATATATATATATATATATATATATATAGCCTTTAGGTAAGTACTACTAAATCAACATAAGTTATTACATATATCTGATTCGATAACTAAATTAGAGTCAATTACTGGTCTGGTGGTTTGAAACTTGAAGTCTCTGATTGGTGAATGTTATTTGTAATTTTTCAGGGTCACCGGGCATACACAGGGCACAAGAAATTTATCACCCTGAATAAGAGACACATATTACCTCATTTTATGAACTTTTCCTTAGTGCAGCCAAAGCTCCGGAGGCCTGGGAAGGATGTCACTAAGTTTCCAGTTCCTTCCTGAGTGCATGTGTCAAGACTCGCAATCTCATGATCCGATACAAAGGTTATTACTATGGGAAAAATGTAAGCTTATCAGTATGCAAAAAAAGCCTTCACATGAAGCAAATCAAGGATAATTTTGGCAGATACAACAATTTTCATCCGCAAGATGTCTGATCCATCGGGCTTTGATCGGGCTCAACCACGGTTTGTTTGTGAAGCATGCCAATTTCTTCAGATGTACAAATGAGTTATTACACTTGATGCAAAGGGGAATCCATGAATCAGTGATAAAAAATACACAACAGAAAAGATCATCCATTCTTTAATTCTTTTATACAGATGAGTTTGTATAGTATACACAATGTTCCCTTGCTTTTGTCTAAATCTTTGAACCATATTACAGATGTATGCATATATTGTATATTTTAAAGCTGAGCATATCATGAACTGAATTATTTACACTTTATAGAATGAGCAGGACCTCCCATGCATTGCACGGGGAATAATGTTGAAGCATTATTTTGTAGAATGGTTACGATCACTCTAAACAATTGACCTAATTCTGTGGACTTTTGTTTCTCTTTATTGTCATGTTTACACTGTCTTGAATCTTCTTATACAGAACATTTGGGTTTGAGTTTGCAAAAATTTGGATTCAACTCAACCTGCTAATGAACAAAGCATGATCATAATTGTCAAATAAGGAAAAGTATTCTTTTGATTCTTAGAGTGATGGCATTTTTGTAACATCTTATCTTGATGCAACTCAATTGTTATAGTTTTAATGTTACAACTATAAGGAAAAATGATTATTTTGTTGTTTTGGATAAAATGTTTATGAAAACTACAGTAGAAAGGTCAAAAGTTTGGATCTTTCCATGGTTTCTAGGACATATAGAAGGGCAAGGATTGATCAAGTAAAGAATTTGTCCTCTGAAAATTGAATTATCACCTGTTATCCGAAAAAAAATTATATATAATTGCAGTATTTAAATATTTGTATGAAGAGTTTCTTTGGTGAGGACCTTTTGGACAAGGTGACAAAAAACCAAGAGGGGAAGGATATAATTGCAGTATTTAAATATTTGTCAAATATTTGTGTTCCAGCTCAACAAATAAAACAGGTAGAGTTAAAGGTCCCCATCCCAATTGGGAAGGGTTGAGGGATTGAGTTTGACTATTTTGTTTTTATAAATGTGGGGTTTAATTCTTGGTCAAGTTAAAAAATATTTAAAATAAGTTTGAGAGGAATACTAATAGAAGATTGGGTGAGTGAAATATCTTTCTTTCACAACCATTCACTTTAGTGTTACAAGAAAAATCACATTCATCAACTCAGCCAATCAATTAAATGTCTTTGACCACTCTCAATAACTCATTTAGTATTTAGTATTGTAATTTCTAATAAAATAAATTCATCCAACTTATTCATTTGTAAACTATGTTTTTTTATATTTAATGGTAGCCCAATTAATTGTCATTATATCCCAAGTAATTGGTGCATAGATCATGGGATGAGATTTAATAAATTGAATATTATAATTTCCAAAGACTAATAACATATTGATAATGAGGTTAAATTTAGGAAAACAATTGAATTTAAAATATCATCGTCATTGCCAATTGTACACTTTAATGGTAATGAAATATCACTCAATCTTCTCAATCTATTTCTAATAAAATAAATTCATCTCAGTTCTTTTTTAGGTTGTCTTTTATATTTAATTGTAGCCCTATTAGTTAACATTTTTCCGAAGTGATTCAGTGCATAGATCATGAGAGAAACTATATGATGAATATATAGATTCAATGACATAAAAGGATCTATCATTATTATAAATTCATAATAATTTATTTATTTATTACATGGGTTCATGCTTAGGTATAGTTGAGAAGTCACAGGCATAATTTACATTTATTATTCCAAGTGGTCAGCAAAATCCTGCTCCATGAATTCTTAACAGTGGTTTTGGGGGGGGGGGGGTGTAATAATCTCAGGGTTAAAACTCTGGTAGATTGAGCATGTCAATTTACATCTTATTACTATGTTGTTATTCATTGCAGAGCAATAAAAATATTGCATGTAAATTATCGAGAATCAAACATTCAATTAAGATGCATCATGATTGCTATTGAAAAATATCCCCGAACTCCTAACTTCTTTTGTTTTTCTTAATAGCTGAGTCTGATTTTTTACTAAACTAAAAATAAGTGATGTTATTGTAAATTGTAATTATTTGAAAAGATTCAACTATATTTGAAAAGATCTATTGTTTTATAGAAGAGTGAGTTTGATTCCTCGGTTAAGTTATAAAATATTATTTGAAATCTAATAAATATTTAAAACCTATCCAATCTTAGTAATCATCAATATCACTTCTCTACATAACAATTGTACTAAAATGGTATGTGATCTTTCATCAATCTTAGTAATCATATATATATATATATATATATATATATATATATATATATATATATATAAATAAACACGACTCTTATTCAATTGGAACATATATATCTTTATATTAAAACGGTATGTGATCTTTCACATGAGAATATTAGTTTACATAACCATTATTTGAACATGAGAATATTAGCATCACACAGGAAGCCACTTTGTTGCTCTATAACTTAATATACTCCTTGACTTTGAATATCACATGAGAATATTAGTTTACATAACCATTATTTGATAATTTTATCAAGTATAATTTAATATATTCATTATCTTTGAACATCCAAATACTTTCATATTATGACAGTATAAGATATTTCATAAAAAAATACCCGTGCACGGGGAAAAATATTCTAGAATGGGTAAAGTATAATATAATAAAATGTTACATAATAATTAAGTGGTTTCTCTTCTCTAAATCTCCAAAATATAAAAGTGTGTGGACATCCCTTTTTATATATGACACAAACTAATGTGTTTATAGGTTAAGATGTAAAACAACTAAATGCTAAATACCCGCGCAACGCGCGGGGTCCATTCTAGTTGTTACCTAAGACCTGATTTGTCCTTTTATAAATTTAATAACCTTATTTATCCTTAGTATTAGGAGACTTTATTTGCGATTTTCCCTTAAAATATTCAGTAATAATAATAAACTAATAAAAAAAATAAAGAAAAGCACGTTTTCTAAAAAAAAGAAGATAAAAATAAAATAAGCATACATGACAGTTTTTTAAGGAAAGAAGGAAAAAAATAGATAATAAAATAAAATAAAAATAAAAAATGGCCTTATATTTCACCAGCGATCAAGACAAATCAAAAGAAAATCTTTTAGATAGATATACAAGTAACTGCTAGCGGAAACAACAACATCAAAGTGTCCGTAATAGGTTATGTATCCAAGAATCTCTGGATCATTGGTATTTATAATAAACACATTATTGTGCACACATACAGAATGAAGAAAGAGAATGAGTTAACGAACCATGCCAAAAATAGCAAAAGGGAAGGTATTAAAAACAGAATGAAGAGCTAAAACCAACAAAAGCATCTCTGCCGCATCTTGAGTTTCCCAATTTTGGATGGAAAATAACGCACACCACTTCCCTTTCCATCCTCAAGGGTCCTTTCTTACCCAACAAAACCCCACGACGAGGAAACTAAGAAACCATCTGATCCTCTAATCTCATATCCTCATCATCATGTCTCTCCCACCAGCCTCCTCCCTCTTCCTCCTCCTTTCCATTATTATCATTCCCCTCGTCTCTTCTAACAATGGCCACCATCTCACCCCTAACTATTACGCCCACTCTTGTCCTTCCTTCTCCTCTATTGTCATGGATAACGTATTCACCAAGCAAAGTGCTGTCCCTGCCACCGCGGCAGGCGTCCTCCGCCTCTTCTTCCACGACTGCTTCACCGACGGCTGCGACGCCTCCCTCCTCATCCGCTCCAACGCTTACACCAAGGGAGAGCGCGACGCCGTCCCCAACCTCTCCCTCTCCGGTGACGCTTTTGACCTCATCTCCCGCATCAAGTACACCTTGGAGCTAACCTGCCCGGGTGTAGTCTCATGCGCTGACATAATCTCCCAAACCACTCGAGACCTCGTTAAAATGGTTGGTGGGCCTTTCTATGAGGTCCCATTGGGCCGCAAGGACAGCCTCGAATCCAACATCTCCAGGCCCAACCAGACCCTTCCCGACAAGGGCATGTCCATGGACCAGCTCATATACCGGTTCACCTCCAAAGGATTCAGCGTGAGGGACATGGTCGCCCTCACTGGGGCCCACACCATTGGCTTCACCCACTGCAAGGAGTTCAGCCACAGGATATACAACTTCAGCGCCACATCCGCCGTGGACCCCACCATGAACCCTAAGCTTTTGGCTGGCCTCCAGAAGCTATGCCATAATTACACTGTTGATGACGGCATTGCTGCCTTTAATGACGTCAGGTCCCCTAGCAAGTTTGACAACTCCTATTACCAGAACATTTTGAATGGGCTGGGCCTCCTCACTACTGATTACTTGATGAGCTCCGACCCTAGGACGAGGCCAATTGTGGAGATGTACGCCGCCAACCAGACCGCCTTCTTCATGGATTTCGCCGCCGCCATGCACAAGCTTTCCACTCACCAAGTGAAGACTGGCAAGAGGGGAGAGGTGCGGCTCAGGTGTGACCAGTTCAACACCCTTCACATGTAGATCCACCCACTTACACTTGTGTCTATTTCTATATGTATATTTCCATATTATCATATATCTAGATCAGAAACAACCATCATGGGTTCGTGTGTGAGTGTGATAAAGCTAAGCCACATCTAATTAAGGGATCCATCTCATTCTACATGTTTGGACTTTTATCCTTCTATTTGTTTTTTCACCTTCATCATAATATTCTTTTGTCTCGTCGCCCAAATGACAACAAAGAGGGTCATTCACTCCTGCCAATTCATCCCTTAGCATCTCCTAACACCATTCCTACTTTATATCCTAATTCAAAACACCCACATATATCAATTGTTTCATCATCGTTAAAATCAAATTTGTATATCACATCAATTATGGTAAAAATCACATGTACAATTATCAACTGTACGTTGAATGCTTACTAGTTGAGATTTGTAAGTAAAAGGACACGTACCACGGTCATGAATAAATATATATAACGATATCCATCTACCAGTTTTGGGTAAACATTGATGTCGTGACTGTGCACGTGTTTCTGAGTTATTGTGTATACAGACATTGATATATTAGATTAAAAAACACGTTATTAATTTAGTTGTTTAGATTTAAAACGTGTTGTTTTTTATAATAAGTTTTATCAACAAAAACTGTTGGCTACCCTTGTATGTGCATTATCAACATTTTTACCATCGAACACCATTGTTGAATCAGGCATTTTATTGTCGGAAGAATCAGGTATTTTCTTTTAAAGAAAAACAAGGTAGTTTTAATCTAAATGGAGGGAATAGACTATGTACCTCAGGGAAGATGTCCTGAACTAATATCACATGTGATGTTTTAGCGAGTTTCGACCAGAATTTCAATGGAGATGCACTGTTCCGTATTACTATCACATATCTTGTTTCAGTGCGTATCTCCACCCCTATTAGTCGCCCCGTACTTATAAAATCCAATACTATTTTTATTTTCGAGACAACTTATGAATTTATAATTTGTATTAATTAGTTCACACATATATGTTCTATCTGATTTTCAATAAAAGATTAAGTCAATTAACTTTATTTAACACTATTAAAGTAACAAAAAATATACTACCTCTGGTCCTAAATATAAGATCTAGATAACTTTTTTTTGGAAAGATTAAGGTTGCGAAATAGGTTATTAAATCATGACATATTTGATATCCTTTTAGATTATCTATTAGCTTATAGGTAAAATAAATTAATTTAATAGAAAAAATTAGGTAAATCAATTTATAATTAACTTATTTTTTACTTTTTTTAGAATTTTTCAAAAAAGTCATCTAGGTCCTATATTTAGGACAGAAATGAGTATTATTTAGCAAATAGACACTTTTATAAGTCAATTCTCCACCGTATGGGGGTATTTAGCTAGGTGTGATATTGCAATAGCTTGATTTCAACTCGACTTGCCCATTCTTATTTGATTTAGAATTGGTCTAACATCATTAACAACATCATTGAATGAATAAAACTTATTGCATTCTTGAGAGTTATGTTAGTGAGCTCCAATCAATGCAAATCACACCCAAATTGCTTATCATTTTTTTTTTCAAATAGAGCACGCCAAATATGATCAATTATTTAATGCACATCATCTACATTTTCTTTGATTTATCTTATTGGAGTGTTCATAGTTTGATAAGTATTTCACATATTTTACATGGATGAAACACGTTCAGTCTCATATAAGTTAGA
Source organism: Mimosa pudica (assembly GCA_029929735.1). Taxonomy (NCBI): domain Eukaryota; kingdom Viridiplantae; phylum Streptophyta; class Magnoliopsida; order Fabales; family Fabaceae; genus Mimosa; species Mimosa pudica. The sequence goes on from JAKELP010000045.1 coordinate 3,207,728, forward strand.
TGCGCTTTTAAGAAATTTTCTCCATAGGCCTGCCATCAAAACAATGCCCAAGTTCAATTGAACCTTGATCTTGTTTCATCGTGATATATATTTATACAATTACCTCCATCATCACACTCCCTACATTTTTTTTGATAACAGTACCTACATTTTATGTCACACGAAAACGAGGTATGACTTGGAATTTGACAATGAAACTTGTTGCATATATGATTTTCTATCCTATTCTATTCATTCCAACACTTAAAATCTGAATTCTATGAAAATAAAATAAGTTGCTCAAAATAGGATAAAAAAAAGAAGGGAAAATGCCATTTAAATTCCTCCGAATATACAAAAGGACAATTCAGGAACTCAAACTTCCAAATGGACCATGAAGGAACTAGGACCTAGTTGACATTTTAAAATTGCGTGAAAAGACAAAATTGACCTAATCATAAAACAGAAATTACTAACCACCCTTAGTAATTTCTGTTTTATGATTAGGGCAATTTTGTCTTTTTTACGCAATTTTAAAATGTTAACTAGGTCCTAGTTCCTTCATGGTCCTTTTGGAAGTTTGAGTTCCTGAATTGTCCTTTTGTATATTCGGAGGGATTTAAATGGCATTTTCCCAAAAAAGAAGTGGAAAAATAAATGGATAAATGTGCAAAAATATATATGGTAAATTTCAGAAGAGACATCTAGTATCATGATAATTTTAAGAGTGCAAAAATATACATGGTAAGCCAAAATGGGGCAAATTTACCATGTATATTTTTGAACTTTTTACAATTTATCATGTACTCCCTCTGATCCTAAATATAAGATCTAATTGACTTTTTTGAAAAATCCTAAAAAAGAGCAAAATAAGTTAATTATAAATTGATTTACCTAATTTTTTCCCTTACACTAGTTTATTTTACTTATAAACTAATGGATAATCTAAAAATATACTACCTCCGGTCCTAAATATAGGACCTAATTAACTTTTTTTGGAGAGATTAAGGTTGCGAAATAGGTTATTAAATGATGACATATTTGATATATTTTTAGATTATTCATTAGTTTATAGGTAAAATAAACTAGTTTAAGGGAAAAAATTAGATAAATCAATTTATAATTAACTTTTTTTGCTTTTTTAAGGATTTTTCAGAAAAAATCAATTAGGTCTTATATTTAGGACCGGAGGGAGTATCAAATATGTCATGATTTAATAGACTATTTTGCAACCTTAACCTTTCCAAAAAAACTCATCTTTTCTCATTTTGATTTACTATATACTCCTATCTTTAAGAAAATCATTTACCCTTCTTCCTCCTTTTTGCGGGAGTTCCACACACTCTTCGAGTGTGTTTGGTTGTGTGAAAGAAAGTAAAAAATTAGAAATGGAAAGGGTAAGAGATGGAAAGTAGGAGTAATGATGAGAAAGTGAAGTTTGTGGGCCCCCCATAAGTGTGAGATGGAGAGAGAAAACTTGTGGGCCCCGGAATATATGTAAATGACCATATTACCCTTAACTTTTCAAATTATTTACACTCTCATTTCTTGGCTCCTTTTGGTTGTAGGAATGAAAGTGAAGAATTGGAAAGTGAAAAGGTAAAGATGGAAAGTATAGATATATTATGTAATGATGGGAAATTAAAGTTTGTGGGGCGCAGAAAAAGTGTGAAATGGAGAGAGAAAACTCTTGACCCGAGGATAAATGTAAATTACACATAAGCCTTTACTTTAACACTTTCAACAGTTTCTTTGAACCAAACTTACCCTTCATCTTCTCTCTTTTCTTTCACTTGTTCATTTTCTCTTGGAGGTCCGGTGAGAAAAAAAACGCCGATTTTCCGACGAGGCAAGGACAGATTGAACTAAGGTCACTAACTTCTCCATGTTTATATATATATGTATATTTTTTTTTTTTTTGCGTTTTGAGCGAAGTTGAGAGGGGGAGACTGAAAGTAAATTTTTATTCTATTCAATTATTACATGCAGTTTTGATTGCTTTGGTACATTCACTGTTATTGCTGTTCAGATTTGGGGAGGGATGAAGTTTTTTATGTTGGGAGTGGTTTTGTTTGGCCTATGATTATTGTTTCAATATTGTTGCATTCAAGGTGTTTGTTAAAATGCCTAGAAGAAAATTGTAGTGATTATAGGTAAGGTTATGTTTTGTGTACATCATTTCCTTTAGTTTTATTTCTCTTCTATAGTTATCTAAAGTTGTGAAGCCTTTCTTGGTGGTGTATTATAGAAAGAGATAAACTAGAAGTTTGAATTTTTCTTTTATTTGGTAAGGTTCTAGGATCCAAGCTTAAGACTTAGTTAGGGGATCAATGATTGTTGATGTTATTGATGATGTGGGTATTGTTGATGGAGGCTTAGTTGTGTTTTTTTTAGCTTCTTGTAATTTTGGGAAGCATGGAAAGTAGGGTAAGTACTGCCCAATCTTGTAGAAGATTTGGGAATGATAATGGGAGGATAATATATGTTCATAAAGTGATAGGGATTAAAATTAAGTAACTGATGACATGGAAGTTGTAAAATCACTTTGTTTCTCTTAGCTAATTAGTGGGTCAAAGCAGGGTAACAAGGTGACCATTGATTTTAATTGCTTTGATGCTGCCAATGAGTATAAAATGAAAAATAAATAAATAAATATAGGCGTGAGGTACAAATGAGAATGAAAAGTTGGAAGCACTAGGAATTAAACAAAAGAAGTTAGTATTTGTTCAATGTCTATCTCTTTCTTAATCTTGTTATTGTAATTGAGTGTTATTGGGCTGTGCGTGTGATTACTCCATAGGTTTAGCTCATTCTTATATACTACCTCCGGTCCTAAATATGAGACCTATTTCACTTTTTCTTGGAGAGATTAAGGTTGCGAAATAGGTTATTAAATCATGACATATTTGATATCTTTTTAGATTATCCATTAGTTTATAGGTAAAATAAACTAGTCTAAGGGAAAAAATTAGGTAAATCAATTTATAACTAACTTATTTTGCTATTTTAGGATTTTTCAAAAAAAATCAACTAGGTCTTATATTTAGGACCGGAGGGAGTATATGTTTGTGTGTTGTGCGTGTGATCATTGCTTCTTTTTTCTGCACTAGTTATGAAGTATTGGGCATGTATGTATTTATAGATACATTCACAGTTCCAGATTTATGTTCTCATTCCTTATTGTGTTGAAATGATTTCTGGTTGAGCATAGTATAAGTAATTCAATTAATACTGATTATGTATGATATTACTGAATATGCTTATGATTATATAATTGTCATTATTCAAAGTTCATTTTCTGCACAGAATTGAGATATTCTCTGTTCCTATTTAAGATGATTTTTATATTTCTATGTATGTGGGGGTGTGTACATATCAGCTATATATCAAGTCAGGTTCTGTAATTTGATGCGTAGTAAATGTTGCTGATAATGTTTCAATTGCAACTCTAGGATGACAGCATGGCGTATGCCAAGGACATAGATTTCCTTTGTAGTAAAAAGCCTAAATGAAACTTTGTGGCTTCACTACTTGTATTCCCTTTTTTCAATAGTTAGTCTCTTTTGACACGTACGTCTTTCTAATCCCACCTTAAGTTAACTTTGTTGGTAGATATTTCTCAAGTTAGGTTGGCTCACTGGACTAAGTGATGAATCTCTTATCTTAAACTTGTGTTCTGTTCTGTGATTTCCTTGGCATTTTATATATAAGAATCCATAAGCACAAAAAATCAATCAATAGAACTGATATTGGCTTTGAAATGATAAGAGTAGGGCTACAGAATGTTGCTAGAGCAGAGTTCATTCTCAGTCTTTATTCTTTGACAAATCATTCTCAGTCTAGTAACGTTTTCTAGTGCTTTTTAGTGAGAGTTTGGAATTGCAAACTTGATATTTATATTTATTTTGTACAGTTTTTTAAAATAAGAACTTAATGAGCTGAAAATTTAGCTTTAACTTACCATATTAAATTTCTCATATTCCAAAGCTATCCTCATCAGCTAAAATCCATTAAAATCCCTATTCCCTACTCACTTGCACTTCTTCCTCTGCTTCACTCGGCCATCCCTGCTGAACGGTGAGGTGAGATTGCCCTACCCTCACTTTCTCTTCTTCTTTTCCAAATCTAAACTGTATGCTTTTTTCAATGCTTTGTTGGGTTTTATCACCAAAGCATAAGGTTCAAACAAATTTTGGATTCTGAATATTATTTTTATCACTCGGCAATGTAGAAAGCTCGCTACTTCAGGTTTGTGATGTTCAATGGTAATAAAAAGAAAAGAAAGTGTTAGTGTAATGATTTAGTCCTCATTGTTTAGGTATTCAATTCAATGAATTCTGAATAGTATTTTCAGGTTAAATCTTATCAAAATATATACAAATATTTCTTTTTGCCAGGACCAGGACTAGTTTTTTTTTTTTTTTGAAAGTTGTAGTGATATTCTGTTAACCTCTCAATGCATGGGACTAATGGCAGAAGGGTGAAAAGATTCTAGTTCTATAATAGAGCTGAAAGAAGGTCCCGATTTTTAGAAAAGTTGAAGTGATTCTTGTTATGTGTTTCTGTACCTATTTTCAATTGGTTACTTGTTATTATGTGAGTATGTATTCAATTGGCTATTTTGATGTTGGTAGCATTAGCTGGTTTTTTTTTTTTTTTTTGAAGATATTGTGACCTCTCAAATTGGCGGGTTGGCGGGCCAGCCAGCAACCCACCATTCTGGGTTAGGGTTGGGGATTTCCCAACCATTTAAAATAGGGTTGAGCAGTCCGGCCCACTTAGCTCGTAGGTTGTGGCGGGCCAACCCATTTTCCCGGCTCTAACCTTAACCTTCAATTAGGCCCAAAAAATGAAAAACCTTAGCTTCTTATTGGATTCTCTCGTGTTATGTGTTCATATTCAATTCTGTTATTTGAGGTACTACTTAGCCCGCCTTTTTTCCTTGTAGCTATTCTCTTTTCAATCATTTTCATATCTCATTCAACAATGTATTTCAGGAATTAAATGCTTTTATTTCCTTGTATATAGTTTATGCTCTGTATTAAATCTGAAATTATCTTCCTTCTTCTTTTTGTTATATAGATTACTTCAGAAATTTGTGACAAATGGTTTGGAGAAGTTTACTCTGTAGAAATGTTGTCATCAAAAAACTTCACACACCCATTTCAACCCACTCTCATATTTCCAAATCTACCTCCATAATCACTCTTCAGACACTTCCTTCATTTCATTCTTCTCATCAAAATTACAACTTTACTACCTTCATATCACATAACTGCCCAAATCACAGAAACCTTCATTCTGGACCGTTAAGTACACCTAATGGTTCCGATTATGCCCCTAGATTTAGTTCAAAAGTGGAGGGTGATGATGCAGATGGGTCAACAAATGAGTTCTTATCAAGATTTGTGTGGATAATGCGCAAGAAGCTAAAGGAAGTGTACCCATCTTCTGATAAACAAACAATTGATGGCATGTTATTGATAATAGTTGGTAAGGTTGTGACTGAGCTGGAAAAGGGTGGTTTGAATGCTAAGGTTGCTGGTTCAGATGATTTTAGTGAGGATTTGTGGAGGACTGTGTGGGATGTAAGTGATATGGTGTTGGCTGATATGAATAAGGAAAGGAAGAAGGAAAAAATGAAGGGTTTTTTGCAGAGTGAGGAGGTAAAGGAGATGTGTCGGTTTGCTGGGGAGATTGGTGTGCGTGGGAGTTTGCTGAGGGAGCTTAGGTTCAAGTGGGCACGTGAGAAAATGGAGGAACATGAGTTTTATGAGGGTTTGGAGAAATTAAGGAAAGAGGCACAAGCTGAGGAAAGAGTGAAAATTGGGGAAGTGAGTGAGAGTAATGTTGATGATGGTGTTGAGGGGAAAAGTGAGGGTGTTAGTCTGCCTAAGAGAAGAGGGAAGATAAATTATAAGATATATGGGCTTAATTTGTCTGATCCTAAGTGGGCAGAAGTTGCTGATAGGATTCATGAGGCTGAGGAATTCATTTGGCCACATGAGCCAAAACTTGTATCTGGGAAAGTGAAACTTGTCACGGAGAAAATTTTGTCATTAAATGAGGCAGATGATCCGGCTTCCATGGTAGCTGAGTGGGTGGACATTCATCAACCTAGCAGGGTTGACTGGGTTAGTTTGCTTGATAAATTGAAAGAGAAGAATATGGCATTGTATTTAAAGGTACGTGAAGAGTTTTAGTGTTGCATCATTAGTAGTTTGGCCTGATTATTATTATGCTACAAACCATCTTTTTAGCTTTGGATTATAGAACTTTTAGATTTTAATGGATTGTCTGTTATAAATATATTCTGATGCTTCTGCTGATTATTTGGATAGAGTATTTAACTCTGAGTACATGAGAACTTTGCTTGATGAGGGAATTTTCTAGTGCATTTTCAACACTATGCTTTGATTTGTTCATTTCCATTGGCATGAAGAAATTTGACTAGCAATGATATAAGAAATGTAGGAAGATATTGGAGGAATCAGGTGGAGGGTTGTTTCTGATTTTTATGTGCTATTGCAGTTGTCTATAAGGCCTTAGTTGGCTAGATTTGTGGTATTATATTGCACATTAGGAAGATATTCGTTTTCTTTATTTCATCACTTAAGTGCCCATTCGATCTTCTATACTTAATTGTACTTCTCAATCTTGAAGAAGCTTCCATTTAGTCTTCAATGGAAGACAATCTTTAACTTGACCATAACTAGCACAAATCCTGTTTTCTCTGTTTTGCTCTTCCTGAAACAAAGAAATATGTGCAAGTTAAATGTGCTACAGTCTTATCTATCTTTTTATGTACTTTATTGGCACTAATTCAAATGAAAAATGTTTGTTGAGACTTGAGAGCTTGAAAAATAATTTAGGTTAAGCTGGTGTTTGATTTGGCTCTTTTTTTCCAATTTCCTATTAATTAAATGTTTGTGTATCAAACTTTGTAGTTTTGGAATTTGTTTTTTGTATTTATACTTTCTTTATCAAATTTAGTTAATCTTTTTCATATTTAAATTTTCGGAAAACAAGTTGTATGTGTAATGATAAATGAAAGATAAAATCGACTCATCCAAGACAGTTTAATAAATTACTTAAGGTGGTTGAGTAAAAAGGAGATAATGTGTATTTAATGTGTTGAACTGGCGCTTATTGATGACATGAAGATAACGTTTTTAAAAAACAGACTCAGTAAATGTCTTATATTTTCAAGCGAAAAACCTAGTCAAAATCAACTGAATTTTATAGTTGAGATTGGAATATGTGTTGCATTCTTGTAAGTTGCAGTGATTCTGTCGTAGATATTTTCCTAACCATCCCACTCCCCACTTAACAGCTTAACACCTTTGGTTTACTTTTGGTAGGAGATATGTTTTGCTTATTACTTCTATCTCTGGTTTACAAGCCTTGTTTAGAGTGTCCAAGAAGGCTACTAATTAATGTTTCACATGTGATTTTATGCTACTTGAGGTGTTAATGTTCATTAATAAATCCCTAGCCACAAGGAATTTTTTCTTAAAAAAATACTTTTTGGTCCGTTTGGTTATGTGGTCAACCTGGGCTATAGTTTATCCATTAAGGAACCATAGGGTTTAGGGTTCAGGCTCTTTCTAATTATGGTCAACTTTGATCACAGTGCCTGGAGATGACATGTTGCTGATATGGCAATTATATTTTCTAACAAAAGGGATTCAGAACAAAGTTGATCAAAACTCTGGAGATTGATTCCTTAATGAAAAAGCTGCAAGGACTTTGATCCATGTAGGAACTAAAAACTATGTTTTCCAGTTGATTTGGTTGGATAGTGATTTCAGCAGGTGTAGTTATGGGTGGATTATCAATTAATCACAAATTATGATGTATGTCCCATATATTTCTGAGGTGTTATGCTTATTTGATATTTTATTTTGGTAATGCAGATGAAACTATGACATTTTAGAACCTTTATCTATGATTTGGGCATAATTTTAAAGTGAACATAATTGAACTCGGGATGGACTTGAAGTTATTCTTGTCTATATATGAATTTAATTGGTTATCAAATTTTATACTTGTAGGTATCAGAAATTGCATTGACAGAAAAGTCTTTCCAAACAAATATTGGGGACTACTCTAAACTTATCAGTGTTTATGCTGAAGAGAGCAAGTATGATGATGCTGAGAGGATTCTCGAGAAGATGGGTGAAAACGGTTATATTCCTGATCCTATTATAGCCAGCACGTTGATTCACATGTATGCCAAGGCAGGTAATTTTGATCGTGCAAAAGAAGCATTCGAAAGCTTGAAAAGACAAGGCATCCAACCAGACACAAAAACATATAATGCAATGATCATGTCATATATAAATGCTGGCGAACCTAAGATGGGTGAGGCTCTATTGAGGGAACTGGAGACAGGAGGAATGAAACCTACATATGAAATGTACATGGCATTGTTCCGATCTTTCGCTCATCTTGGGGATGTTAATGGAGCCGTACGAATTTCATCATCGATGCAATTTTCAGGATTTGAGCAGACAATGGAGACCTGTACGCTTCTCGTTGAGGTACACGAGCGTGCAGGTAATCCTGATATGGCTAGAAACAATTTTGACTATATGATAAAACTCGGACATAAGCCCGATGACCGGGTTACAGCCAGCATGATATCAGCTTATGAGGGGAAAAACTTCTTGGATAAGGCATTAAATCTCCTTATGAAGCTAGAGAAGGATGGGTTTGAGCCTGGGATTGCCACTTACACTGTTCTTGTGGACTGGTTCGCAAAGATGCAGCTTATCGATGAGGCCGAACAGCTGTTGGGGAAAATTGCTCAGCAGGGTGAAGCTCCTCCTTTGAAAATTCAAGTGAGTCTTTGTGATATGTATGCAAGGGCAGGAAATGAGAAGAAGGCCCTTCAAGCTCTGGGAGTTCTAGAGGCTAAAAAGGATCAACTAAGACACGATGAGTTTGAGAGAATCATTAGGAGTCTTCTTTCAGGTGGGTTCATGCAAGATGCACAAAGAATACGAGGGATAATGGAGGCACAAGGATTCACTCCATCGCAGCCACTTCTAACGGCTCTGAGTGGAGTCGATCGTGGCAGAAGACCAGGTCGGAGATTTTGAGATAGTTCAGTTGTGGTAGATATGTGCTCTTTTCTGGTCTCTAACTGCCAGACGATCGACCAATGTAACACCTTGTCGTGGAAGCAACAGGATGCTGGAATATTTGCTGCGGGCGTGTAATCAAATACAGATTGAATTTTTGAATTGTGAGATTACCAGTTCTTTTACTGGGTTTTGGCAATCTTGCTGTTTTGAGTAGTTACATGCCAGCCCAAGTATTCAGAGGATTGTTTTCCCTTCACGTCTTAATTATTCTCGTGTCAAGTAGCTATTCGTAGCACATTAAGGGGACAGGTGATATCTTCCAAATAAGCATTTTTGTTGGCATGTTGGTTCTGATTTTAAATGTGACAAATAGTTAGCTTTGAAATTTCTTACAACACATTTACATAGTAACCCAGTTGAAGAGGATCTGGTGGTTTAGTTTTCTTTGATTCTACTATGTGTTGTTGGCCATCTGACACTATTATTGTTGGAGTATATCAATAACTTAGGATTATTATTTTTATTTGTATTTTTTGGAAGCGTTTTGGTGGATGAAACGTTTCATTTTCTGTATCCTAGATGCTATAAACACCCCTTAAATTTGGATTATTAGTATTGTGATGTAGAGAAACAACCACGAGGTGGTATGAAGTCAAAGACATCATGTATGGTATAAAAAAGACGTTAGCACCAATGACTAGTTGATTGAACAGGTAAGTGGGCTACAACCCCTGTAAAGATGAGAATGCGTGTTCGAATCCTGGGAAGCACTCTCATTGGGAGAGGGGATAACTTTTTCTATGTGGACAAAACTGCTTACATCTTGAGTCCGGATTAGTCGGTTGTCAATAGGTACTTTTTGTGTGTATGTGTGTAACACTTAGGAACATCAGTATAACTGCATAGGCAACGGGCCTTAATCTTTCTTTGGAATACAAAAGGGAGGAAAAATCCCTCAATCAACTCCCCTACTAACCTACATCATCCAGGAAAGTCATATCTTGAACTATCAACATTGTAAAATCGTTATTAATGGAATCCAACTTGCGAATCCTGTTGCCACCTATTCTTACCTAATTGGAGCCGGGCATTTAGGCGGCCTATACTGTTTGAGCTTGACCCGTCAAGGGTTTGGGGCCAAACCTAAACTCTCCAAGCCCATATAGGCTGCTTCCAAAAATGGGTGTTATGCAAAGCCCAACCTTTGAGAGGTTAGGTTTTAGGCCGGCCTATGGATTCACTTTTTCCAAAAATATAATATGCTTTCAAATATTTATAGCTAACTAAAAAAGTAAAAATATAAGATTAAAAAAACATAAATATGATCCAAATTATGTTGAAATATCAAATATTCTTAACTGAATAATTCAAAATGTAACACACATATATAAAGAAACTTATATAAATACCAAGTCATAATTGGTCAAATAATAAATTTTGTAGTTCATTTTCCATGAACCATAAGTAAATATATTATTTCATAAGGTCAACACACCACAATTAAATAAACTCTTACATAAAGTTCATATACTACAGTGAAAAAAAATCTATAAAAAGTAGTGATTAAGAAAAGTGGAAGCCACAAACTACATTAAACATTAAGAATTGGGAAATTTGCATTCTAATCCCTGGGAAGGGAAATTATTACTTGAAGGTCCCTACACATTCCAAAATAATTATTAAGTCCCTTGGGCCTTTCCTGCAATTATTTGCTTATGTGCAATGACCATTTTGCCCTTATGAAAGCATGAAAACCCAAAACATGCACAAGATAAAATTCAGGGACTTGCTACCGCGGGTGTGCCTACTTGCTACCGCAGGCTTGGGGACTTGCTACTGAGATGTTAAGTGACCAACATTCTCTCCCAAGTGTCATTCATATCTGAGGGCCCTTTAATAAAGCCAGTGACCACTTTTTGTTATTTCCCCGATATGTGCCACACCATGTTTTTCAAAAACCATTTTATTCACATGGGATGGGAGGGACTAGTCAGGGACTTGCTACAGCGGGTGTGCCTACTTGCTACTGCAGGCATGGGGACTTGTTACTGTGTTTACAGATCAGCAAACCTGCAGTAACTGGGTCCAGACCTGTCTGCAGTAACATGTCAGCGGATGTGTAGTACCAATCTCCCTTTAGAAATGATGAAATGCAAATACTCACACTTGACATAAATTAATCATTCATGTAGAATTTCACTTACATCCCTGACTAGTCCCTCTCATCCCATGTGAATAAAATGGTTTTTGAAAAACATGGTGTGACACATATCGGGGGAAAAACAAAAAGTGGTCACTGACTTTATTAAAGGGCCCTCAGATATGAATGACACTTGGGAGGGAATGTTGGTCACTTAACGTCTCAGTAGCAAATCCCCAAGCCTGCGGTAGCAAGTAGGCACACCCGCGGTAGCAAGTCCCTGACTTTTATCTTGTGCATGTTTTGGGTTTTTATGCTTTCATAAGGGCAAAATGGTCATTGCACATAAGCAAATAATTGCAGGAAAGGCCCAAGGGACTTGATAATTATTTTGGAATGTGTAGGGACCTTCAAGTAATAATTTCCCTTCCCAGGGACTAGAATGCAAATTTCTCTTAAGAATTTTGTGTCATTGTCATTTCTCCATCATCACTATGATTTATATCAAGGATATTAGATTGTGATTCACTATAAGTGAGGTTTTCTTCTTATGTTCTAAAAATATCATATGTTTCCTATTTTTTTCTTGTTTTTCATAAGTTAAATAACAATATAATTATAAATGAATTTTTTAAAACAAAATAGGCGGGCCTGTTTAAGTCTCAGTACGCGACCTGATGAGTTTTTAACCCTATAATCAAAGCACAACCCTCCTTGTGTTTGAGCTTAATACAAAGGTCGGCCTAGCGGGCTGGGGCCGAATCCCCAGCTCTACTCATTCCTAGTTAGGTGAAAGTGGTAATAAGGTTGTTTAGGATCATTGTATTTAATAAATATCCAAATCTTTTAATATATTGTTCGGTAAAAATATCTTTGAATTTCCATGCTGTATTTTTCACTGGTTTGTTAAATTTACAGATGTTCGGGGTGAAATAAGTAGAGACCAATTTACCAATATAATGTCCTCTGTTTTTGTGGGGAGAAGAGAAACTTCCCACCATTTGGTTAAGGAAAAAAGTATGCCTTCTTTAGTTTTTCTTGTATGGTCTACAGTTTGGCATATATAGAAGTATGTCACTCACATGTGTAGCTTTATATACAAACATGCTGCAAAGTAATCGTGGTTAAAAAAATTAGGGAAGCACATAGTTAAATAAATGAATTGGAGTATAATTTTTGGGACCTTACTTAGGTCAAGTTCCTTTCTCCAGGTTCTCAAGTTCTTTTAATATCGGAGTGACATGCACGTGTCCTTTTATAACAACCATCCATTCAATCTAATGGCCTATATTGAAAGAACTTAAGAACCTGGAGAAAGTAACTTGATGTAAGTTTTTCCATAATTTTTGTTATTATGTTAATATAATTTTAAATTTATATGTTCAAAAAAATTAAGAAAATATTCATTACTTGGTCGTTTCTAAAATATATTTCGCTTCAAATAATTTACGACACAAATAAGACCTAAAATGATAGTTGTCTAATTAAATGTCTTCAGATCAACTCAAAAAATAAAATTAATATTTTTTGTGAACACGATGCTTTATACGTGTCTTTTGTTTAATGTCAATTTTTTTGTCAAAAGGTGACACATATGTGGTCCCTTAGCTCCATGGCAGTAGGTTTGTGTTAGGATTATTTTTAAGCCAATTACATGGATTGAGACTTATTTTTAGAGACTCTTTTAGTTGTTAACGATAATTTTGTGTTGGTTTTAGTGTTTTACCTTGCGTTTAATGCTTCCATTTGATTGTCCAAGTCCAACATATAGATTGTTTAATTCATTTAAATTCTCCTTGAGAGAAACAATTTGAGTGTACAACTTTATAACAACCAATTTGTTATAAAAGGACATGTGTCACTCCTATATTAAAAGAACTTGAGAACCTGGAGAAAGTAACTTGATGTAAGTTTTTCCCTTTTTTTATTATTATGAAAAATTCATATTTATTTATATTTTTAAGAGGAAAAATTTTTCAAAATTTTGATTGAATCGCATAGGGAGATAGTCTCTCACGGAGAAAAAATCGAATTTCAACCTGAGAAGATAATTTCATCTTTCACGGCATGAAAATCATTCAGCACATTTTTCCTCTTTTATAAAAGCTATTTCATTTTACTACCTCTGGTCCTAAATATAGGACCTAGATAACTTTTTTTTTGAGAGATTAAGGTTGCGAAATATGTTATTAAATGATGATATATTTAATATATTTTTAGATAATCCATTAGTTTATAGGTAAAATAAACTAGTTTAAGTGAAAAAATTAAGTAAATCAATTTATAATTAACTTATTTTTTGTTTTTTTAGGATTTTCCAAAAAAGTCATCTAGGTCTTATATTTAGGACCGGAGGGAGTATTATTTTTTTATTTATGAAAGAGATTTCACAATTAAAATGATTACCCACATTATTGTGATTATTCTTTTCTCTTGATCAATATGATTATAATCAAATCATCATAATTTATTTCCATTTTATTTCTTCATTCCAGTCATTCTATTTGACTCTTATACAATTTGAATTATACTTGCCTTACAAGAAAGAATCAAGAGAGCATATCTTATTTTATTTTACTTTTTATTTATCATATTTTTTTCGTTTTTATATTTTTTTTTTATTTTTTTATTATTTTTTTTATTCATTTATTTGGTGGGATCCGGCGAAATAGAGTGTTTACAACGATTTTATATTACTTTTGACGACTCATACACTTAGAGACATATAAGTTCAATTACCTTTAAGTTCAATTGCATTATAGATTGGGTGAGTACGTATTTAATATCAATGAGATATTGATAAAATTTTGTGCCCTTACTTTAATTAAGAATGTAATGTCAACTTATAAATTTAAATAATATTTTAAAATTATTTAACCAAACGTTTAGATCATGGAGAGTTGAAATTAACCTATTGCTTATAAAAAAGGGCAGCAAAAAGGTTGATTTTCTAGCCAATCATGCATTGAATAGAGATGGAATTTTAATGCCCATCGAGTGGCAACTGTTTTAGTTAAGATCTTGAATATATTGGATTGATTTTTTCCCTATTATTTTTAAAATTAAAATTAGTCAATCTTTTTGTTCCAGAAGAATTAAAATTAATTGATTAATCACCTATGTCCTAACAAATGTCACCCAGTATATATTTATAATTCATAAACTATGTGACAGATTAACAAAATATTCTTATAAATTAGGAAAATACTGTCAAATTATGGATACACCATGCAAAACATTAATTCACTCCGATATCACAATTCCACTAAAAAAGAAATTTTTAAATATGTTTCCCCCTTTTATCTTATCTTATTTATATATTTTGAAAATAATTTAAGATATTTTGGACATATGATTATGAAATTATATTTTTTTTGGCCAGTAGATTATGAAATTATATTTAAACAATTATTGGGGTATTAATATTATTTCTCCTATCCTCTCTAATAATTCCTCTCCTCTTGTTATACCCATTTCATAATCTTTTCATCCATCTCGTCTAAATGAAGTAATATATAATAAACTATAGATAAAAGAGACAACATATTTGGAAGAGAAAGAATTATCATTTTCTCATACTATTTCCAATCTTAAATATAAAACTCAATTATATAATTAGATTCTAGTTAACTATAACGTATTTTACATGCTATTTCTGTAAACACTTATTTATATAATTAGATTCTACATAAATTTATAATTCAAAAAAGAATTTGAAGAAGATAAATAAATTCTTATATGTGTGTGTATAAAAAACAAAAACAAACATGGTCAACTACCTTTAATATTTAAGGCCATGTTGTAATATTATTTAATTAATGGAGGTATTTTTCTTTTTGATGCCTAGCTACACTACTCCTAAAGATGAAGTCCAACTTAGCTCTAAGTAATTCTCACAAAATAAGTCTCTCTATTACAAGTAAGGGTAGGAATAGTCTAAACTGATTATCAGAGGCCTATGACTTAGACTATAATGGCATTGGATTCACCTCTTTATTCTCACGCCAGACTCAGAACCAAACTTTTTCTTTTGTATTGTTTTGCTTACTTAAATAAGAAATTGTATTATTACTATATATGTTAGTTGATGTTATTTGTTACTATTTCTTTATATAAAATTACAATTATAATATCCTTTGTTTTAGAGTCTCTATTACCTCTCATTCTTCAAACATCATTTAAGTAATTAATGTCATCTACCATTCACCTCTCTATGTCTATTCTTGTAGACTATTTCATCTATTAGACCTCTTAACTGACTTATAGTTAGGCCAGCCCAGACCACACACCAGGTTTAGGCCTGAAAAATGGCATCTAGGCCATAGCTAGGCTCAGGCCTCCGTTCAACAATATAGATCAAACCAATTATGATACAAGCTTGAACCGGCGTAGATTATTCACACCCTAATTACAAGCTACTCTGTCGATCATAAGTCCTTCATTTGACTTCTTTTGAGAGTCAAGGAAGGAATCGGGTTATAATTATATTACTATATATGATCATAACATATGTCACATGTAATTATATCATAATTTTATAAGTAGAATAAATTAGTTTTAAGGAAAAAACATTATTATAAAAAATTTAAAGCAATTAATATTACATCTTTACT
The DNA here is from genome assembly GCA_029929735.1 of Mimosa pudica. Taxonomy (NCBI): domain Eukaryota; kingdom Viridiplantae; phylum Streptophyta; class Magnoliopsida; order Fabales; family Fabaceae; genus Mimosa; species Mimosa pudica. The sequence continues at coordinate 3,223,549 of JAKELP010000045.1, forward strand.
TTTTTAAAAAAAATTAAAGTAATCTTATAATTATGATTAGAAGAAGTATTATGGCTGGGTGCGTGCCACGTCTCACTAACGAAGCCTTTTTTTCACTAACAAGCCCCAAGTAAATTTCTCTATAAATACGAACCCTAATCAAAGCCTGATTATCAATAACATTATACACAAAAAACTAATGGCCTCACGTGGGTATTTCTGTATGGTTCTTCTTGAGTTTGTATTATTGGCATCGTTTACAAACTCAGCATTCTCCTCAACATCACTGTCTCCCAATTTCTATGACCAATCATGTCCCAAAGCTTTGAGCACAATTAAACAAGGTGTTCAGGCTGCAGTTATGAAAGAGCGTCGAATGGGAGCTTCCTTGCTTCGTTTACACTTCCATGATTGCTTTGTCAATGTAAGCTTATAATACCACCTGTGGTCCTTAAAATAAAATCTATTAGACTAATTTAGGTTAGGAAATCAGTTCAAGAAGTTATTTGATTATATATGTTGATTTCCCTAAATTATCCTCTTAAATCAATATCAAATCGGCACTGTCATCCCTTAATGCAAACTCTCTAAATATGTCCAGCCAATACAAATAGTTTATGAAATGCTCCCTCCGGTCCTAAATATAAGACTTAATTAATTTTTTGGAAAATCCTAAAAAAGCAAAATAAGTTAATTATAAATTGATGATTTACCTAATTTTTCCCTTAGACTAGTATATTATATTTTGCCTATAAACTAATGGATAATCTAAAAATATATCAAATATGTCATAATTTAATAACCTATTTCGCAACCTTAATCTCTCCAAAAAAAATTATCTAGGTCTTATATTTAGGACCGGAGGTAATATGACAAATATGGGAACTTAAGTGGATTAGTTGTGTGTGTATCCCACATGCATACGTGCATGGCTCTCGTTTTTTTTCCCTGTGTTCATCTTTGAATTCTAGAAATATTGTGTGCATATATATGAATGTACTACGCTAAACTCATATCACTTTGATTTAGGGATGTGATGGGTCACTTCTTTTGGATCCATCTCCAGATATTGACAGCGAAAAGAATGCATTTCCAAACTTGAATTCAGCTCGAGGATTTGAAGTAATTGACGCTATAAAGACAGCGGTCGACCAAGCATGTGGGGGGCCCATTGTTTCTTGTGCTGATATCTTGGCTGTTGCAGCTCGTGATTCGGTCGTTGAAGTAAGTGAATTTACTTGTACGAGCTATTTGACTTTTTTTTAAAATCCTAAAAAAGCAAAATAACTTAATTATAAATTATGATTTACCTAATTTTTCCCTTAAACTAGTAGTATATTTTACCTATAAACTAATGGATAATTTAAAAATGTATCAAATATGTCATAATTTAATAACCCAATTCGCAACCTTAATCTCTCCAAAAAAAGTCATCTAGGTCTTATATTTAGGACCGGAGGTAGTATTCATTAACCATGAGAATAAGTCATTTGATTATACTCACTGAGCATTAGAGTACTAAAACATGGAAGAAGACAATTCTAAATTAAAGCCACCAATATATGGGCATAAAACAAATCCAACAACATTATAAAGAGGATAGTTTCAGAAGATTAATTACACACACACCTCTCATCATGTTACATGTTCTTGAACCAGAACCAATAATCCACAGAACGTAATTCAGATCTGGATTAATAGGACTGACTGAAACAACAGAAACACTGTCAATAAAAAAGAATGTTAATTAGGAACTCTTCTAATCAGATTATGGACACATTGATGGAAACTACGGTGAAGAGTCATAACTAGCAAGAAAACCTGCCTCAAGAGTTCTATCATATTTATGATATCTCATCAAAATTAGAAATGACTAAATTTACATGAAATAGTACGTGGATGAGATTTTCTTATCGTGACACTAGAAGAAAACATGTCATCTTCGTGGTTTATTATGTATATGTTTCCGCACACGTTTTCGTGATTTCAAAAACTGCGAACAAAAGCAGTGTGAAAATATGTTTTTTGACCTAACAACATAGCTGCAAAATATTGTAAATGAAGCATATTTTTGCGGATATCCGCGAAAAAATATACATATTTTTGTGGAATTATTTCAGAAAAAACTTGTCTAATTTTCATTAAATTCCATGACAAATAGATGGGGTTATATATTTTTATCAGAATAGGGTAATATTTTACTATGAAATGCAATCAATAAATTGTTTATAAGCATTTAAAAATAAAAGTATATGCAAATAAATTAATTTGAGGTGCATGATATCAGATTAGATGGAAAGAAATTATATAGGAATTAGTTATATAAAGAGATAATTGTCCCATTAGAGGCATATCTACTCCACCTGAAAAAGTGAAAAAAAAGAGAAACGGTTAAATTATAACTTAAATCAAATTAATAAGTTATGAAATTATATTATGTTAGAGAAGAAATAATATACCATAAATGAGAAAAGGCGGCCCATGTAATGAAAAAAATGACAAAAGGCTCAGGTTGCAGTTGATGAGAACACCATGGAGAGGAATTAATGGAAGATGATGAGCATATCAAAACACAAATAGGGGGAGAAGGAAGATATTTATAAATTGGTAGATACATTTGAATCCACATTACCTACTCATCTAAAGAATGAGTACCTTGTGCTTTTCTCCTATAGATAATCTCAGCCATTCACACTATCTAATCTTGACCATTGATTTTATATTTTGTTTTTTTAAAAAAAATCCCAAGATCCACTCCACCATATTTTTCTCCCTCTTCCCCATATCTCTTCTCTCCCTTCACATCTTTGGTGGTTATCTTCCTTCCCCATCCTCACTACACACCGTCGACGACCTCCTTTCCTAGCCTCACCACCATCAACGGAGATTCACCAGCAACCAACGGTGGCCACGCTGACGATGTCGGTTCCCCGACATGTTAGTCGTGCCGACGACGACGTGGTCTCCGGCGACGCATAGCAACAACCTCGCCTCTTACTTTATGGTTGTGGATGACGGAGGCGGCAACAGAGATGACGCCAGCGAGGAGGTTGAGGGAGATCGTGAGGCTGTTGTTGTGGTTCAGTGTCATTGGAGATCGGAGACGGCGACCTCGTGGATGACGGTGGTGTGGATGGTGGCGGAAATTGGGGCAAGAGTGGGAGTGGTTGTTGTAAGGGTGGTGGGGGTTGGGGGTAGTTGGAGATGTGAAGAGAGAGAAGAGATATGGGGAAGAGGGAGAAAAATATGGAGGGGTGGATCTTGGAATTTTTTTTAAAATAAAATATAAAATCAATGGTCAAGATTAGATAGTGTGAATGGTTGAGATTGTCTATAAGAGAAAAGCACAAGGTACTCATTTTTGAGATGAGTAAGTAATGTGGACCTTGAAAACTTGTCCATATAATTTATTATTATTTATTAGTATCAACGGTCACAAGACAAGTTTTCGTCGTGGATTAGCGTGAAAAGTTGTGGTATGTTCTTCCCTATAAATTCAGAGTCTATCCTTACTTTTTTATTATTGCACTCTTCAATTATTTGTCGTTTGTTTTAATAAAAAAAAGTGTGACATGTTTTCGTTGTAAACTGCACTAAAATTGAAAACTACTCCCTCCGGTCCCTATTGTAAGAGCTAACCGCTAAAAAAACGCTTCTTAAGAAAATATGTGAATGTTAGTTGGATGTCTGGAGTTAATGCATCTTTTCCAAAATTGCCCATATTTATTATGGTACTTTTAAGAGAGAGAAATACATAAACATTAATAAATATGAAAGAGAGTTATGGGTAAAGTAGGAAAAAATGCATTAAATGAGGAGAGAATGTGGGGTGAGCTCTTACATTAGGGACCAAAACCATTCAAATTTTGAGCTCTTACATTAGGGATCGGAGGGAGTATAAAATATATAAAAAAATGTGATATGTTTCTGCGGTTTTTCGTGAAAACATTAATGTTGTCTTTTTTTGTAGACAACATTTATACTGTCATTTACATTTTTCGCGGTTTTACCGCAAAAACATGTCAAAATTAATTTTCGAAAACATGTAAAAAAAATAAAAGCCACAACTCTTTCGCAGAAATCCGCAAAAACATGAATTGTTTTTCATGGTTCCCTCTTCCGCGAAAGTATAACCGAGAAAAGGACTGAGATGCAAATAAGGGACTTATAAATACTATTTTATTCACTCAAATATGTTATTAGAGACAATTGCAATAGTCTTCACTAACAACTGCAATGCAATAGTCTTCATTAATAAGTGGTAACAACTTCGTGGGACCTCTTAATTAAGAATTAAGTCTCTTATTGGGATCTAGGTGCAATTGTCCTGTGTTATAATAAATACTAAAATAGATTGAGTAAAACTATTCTAAATTGAGTTTAAACCGTCTAACGTACAACATTCATCTACATCAAGAATGTTTTTCAATCTTTTCTGACATGAGACTTGTATATAAATATGCGTATATATGTTTTGCAGCTAGGGGGACCAACATGGGAGGTTAGTCTAGGAAGAAGAGACTCAACAAATGCAAGCCGAGACGATGCAAACAGGGACTTACCACCACCATTTTTTGATTTGCCTCAGCTCATACAGAGTTTCGACAAGCAAGGTCTTAACCAAACTGACATGGTCATTCTTTCTGGTGCCCACACCATTGGATTCGCTCAATGTGCCAATTTTAGAGACCGTATCTACAACGACTCCAACATCAATCCCGTCTTTTCAGTCTACCTTAAATTCTAGTAAGTAACTACTATATATTAGCCACCTGCATATATGTTTGGTTTACAGCATGAAAAATGAGCATGTTTTCCAAGTTGAACTAATTTTTGCCAAATGCTATTTTAATCATAGTTTTAATTAAAACCTGCCCGCTTCAACTATAAATCAACGAACCCATTCTAGTTGATGGTTCGGTAAAGAGTAGTTTTGGATGAATTGACCGGTTTAGAGTTTACATTTTATTGTCAATTTTCAGCATAAAACGGTTTAATGACACATTTTTTTAAACATAGAAATACATTAATCGTATGCTTACATAAATACTCCCCCCGTCCTAATTGTATACTTAAAACGAAGTTTTTTTTAAGTCAAGAAGCTAATTAATTGAATACCAATTTGAGATAGCTTTAGGAAAAGCATAACTTCTTGGCCTAAAAACTGAGTTAAAGCCAAAGAGAGTGTCTAACTTTTTAATTTGGCTACTTAACTTTATACCTTTTCAACATATTATTCGGATAACATTAATGGTATGTCAAATTCACTAGCTACTATGGGAGCATATTCAAACATAAATCATATACTATATTTGGTATTAAATATAAAAACTAGTTTGTTATCTTAAATATAATAGTTAGTTGGGCCGGGTTACCTTTTAATCGTCGGAATATGATTTTTTTAATGATTTTATCTCTTATATTTATTATTTTTTCCTCAAAACTATTTTGTCTAACTTATAAATCGATATCTATATATATATTTAAGTGTTATAGAAATATTATGTGACATATATTTTATAATTACGTAGTTTATTAAATTAGTTTCTATAATATTTTCAAATTAGTAAATTGAGTATTATTATAGGGTTAGGTGCCTATTTTATCTCAAAAGTTTCTTTTATTTAAAATACATTGCGATGTAAATTTTATAATGTCATTACATTGTTCTATTCTATCAAAAGCTTAATGTTGACTATTAAGAAGTTAAGAAGTTGACGTTAATCATCAATATTTTAACAGTAAAGAGTACAATTGTTCTATTTTAATACTTCAAGAGCAAATACCAAAACATACTTCCGGCAAAAAATTTCTCGAAGGACAAAAATTCAGGGCAAAAAAGACCTTTTTATGATATAATGTACCTGAAATAGTATTAATTAAACTAATGAACTTTCTCTAACTTTTGTTTGCAAAATACAAATTACATAATTGGCATATCACAAAACGTACGTTAATCTAAATTAAATAATATATAAACATCAATATTAAGGTAAAAGTCCATTTTCTAAAAGTTTGGCTTTCAAAAGTGATGGGGTACAAACATGGACGTTATTTTTTAATTTACAATAGATCCCAATAATCCATTAGTCCCCTCAGACATTTAATGGGGAATCAAACAAGATGATTGGTTAAATATTTGATTTATTTTTTATTGACAGTTGCCCTAAAAGTGGAGGTGACACTAACCTTCAACCGTTGGACAAAATAACACCAACAACATTCGATCAGTCCTACTATCTGAATTTGATTGCGAAGAAAGGCCTTCTTCATTCCGATCAAGCTCTCTTTAGTGGAAATGGTGGCCCTACTGATGCGCAGGTCACACAGTATGCCTTTAATCCTCTAGCTTTCCGCCAGGGTTTTGCTTCTTCTATGATTAAGATGGGGAATATAAAGCCACTCACTGGACATGAAGGCCAGATCCGTGTCAATTGTAGGAAAGTTAACTGATCGCGGAAAATGCGCAAAAGAAAACTAGTGTGATGAAACTACACTTTAAGTACTAAATAATTAATGTATCATCAACCATATAGACATAATGTATCATCAAAAATATAGACATGCAAGTATGTGTGTCATTAAATAAAACTACTTTATTTAAATTTTTATTGGAGCTATCAACTTGTGCTTCGATAGATTAGCATGCGCTCCCCGCAGCCTTGTGTAGGGAAAAATGTGTTGGGACATGTCAAAAGAAGATTCCCACGCGTTGCTTGAGATTGTGGTGAGAAACCAAGAATATATATATGACTATACGATCTTGAAATAGTAAATTGGTCAAGAAAAGGGTCATAGTGGGTTTCTTTGCGTAATGGGCCGTTGGAAACATATGCATTTGAAATCTGACCATTGTACTTGACACTAACAATTTCAATTGTGTTTGCATATAAATAAACACTCAAAGAAAGGCAAGTTTACGATCTAATAATCAACGACCAATCACGTTGGTTATGTTCTAAAGTAACTATATAGGCAATAAATAAATTTTGTTCACGTGGAAACGGAGGATTAAAGAATGAACAGACTACGAGCAAAGAGCAATACAAACTAAACTAAAAAAATTATTGTTTTTGTCAAGGTTTATCTGTTATATTTTAATTTACCCCCAAACCGTAACAAATGTGTAAAATATGTCAAGATTACAGAATGTTGATGTCTACAAAAATATTATGAACTCTATCAAGACTAATTTGGTTTGTTTTTAATAAAGGTTAATATGCAAATCCCCGGAAGTATACAAAAAAAAGTACAGATCCCCTTTATATATTTTTAGGTGCAATTTTACTCTGAAAGTAAAATTTTTGTGCAATGTCCCATCTCTGTTAGGTCTGATGATTAACACCATCTCCTATGGTCCACATGGCAGATGACATAGATTGAGGGCCCACTAATAAGTGACACGTGGATAGGTAAATGTGCAAATACACTCATGAAGTTTCCAAAATTTACAAATCTGTCCCTTAAGTATTTTTATGTGCAATTTTACCCCAAAAATATAATATGATGAAATTTTTTTATAGTATAGTTTATTTCTTGAGTAATCTAAGTTTATATAAAAAATATTGTATCATGTGAAAATATAAATAAAAAAATGTCTATGATTAAAAGTAATTTTGTTGATATAAATATTACAATATAGAATATACAATGTAATTTTTGACAAAAGTATATATAATTAAATATGAAAACAAAACTTTTTTCTCATTGTTACGACAAACTTGTTAAATGCTTAAGAGTTTTGTCTTAAAATGAGAATTTTTTTTTTCATATTTACTTACAAATTTTCTACTGTCCAATTTTGTAGATCTTTTTATTTAGCTAGTTTGGAAAAAATTACTTGCAGTCTAATCTTTTTTACGGTGCTCAATATGTGGACGATCGAAAGTCAAAGAGGCCATACCTCCTTGTATAATCGGGAAAAGGCTTCCCTCTTCACTTTAATTTTTATCCTCTTCCATCTTCTACACCCAAAAAAAAAAACTTTTTGGGGTCAAATTTTTTTGTTAAATTTTATCATTAGATTATACATAAAATTAGTGACATTTTGATTTACAAAATTGGTATAGTTTTCAATTTTATATACTGAACCATTCTCTATTACTCCAATATCAAAATGTTATTAATTTAATGTTGAACCTAATAATATAACTGAACAAAAAAAATTGACCTCACAAATTAATTTATTAGGTGTAGAGGTATAATAATCACCCAAAATGTCATCATCCAACAAAAACCCTTCATATTTTTTGGTAAAAACAAAAAAAAGGTGAAGGTGAAAAAGTGATACTAAATTTTACCTAAAATTGCGTTTCTAATACTAAAGTTTCGTGAGGAGCAAAAATAATACCCAACTTGGGGTCCAAGTGCAAAATAATGACAAGATTCATCTTAATACAATAGGCTTGTTGACCACTCCATTCAATACATAGATTGACTTATCTGAAACAAGAAGACCAGTCAAACCTCGTAGCCCTCTGTTTTGTTTGTCTCTTCTCAACAAACCAACACAAACTAAACCAGAAAAACCAACTGAGCACACTGAAATACAATACAATAACCATAGAACACTGAATCTTAGACACCATCACGAGAAAAAATCAACAATATAACCATGCAAGCTCAAAATTCACTCTTCTATCCTTCTTCACATATATTTCTTCTTCATCACTCTATTTGCTTCATACCCTTCACAATTCACTTGCCTATTCAAAGTAACAAGCACCATGTGGAAAAGATTCATATCCTCTTCTTCTGCTAAGGGAGTTCAATGGTGGGACCATGTGAAAGTGGCAGAGAAAGATCCCATTGTTAAGGTGAAAGAAGCTTTTCGTGCTGACACTTTTCCCTACAAGATCAATCTTGGAGTGGTAATTCAATATTTATATTCTTTTTTCTTTTGATTTTTCATCTTTGGTGGAAAATTCTTGTGCTTTAGTCAACATGGATGCATAGTGTTAATTTTTTGTATGTTTTTGTGCTTTCAGGGCACTTATAGGGATGATGATGGGAAACCTTTTGTTCTCCAATCTGTTCGTGATGCAGAAGCTAAGATTAAAGAATGTAAATTCGAGTGAGTGTTTTGGTATTAGTCTTTCTTTTTGTATTAAAAATAATTGTAATTGTTGCTTGACAATAAATTATTCAATGATGTATGATAAATTGTATCCAATAAATAATTATAGTGAAATTATTCAACCAAATTTAGTCAATTATTTATCGCCAAACATAACTACTAATATAGCACAATGAGTTCGCCTGATCCATATAGCCGACCCCATGTAAATGGGATAATTAAGGCTGTTGTTGTTGCTTTCAGTAAATAATGATGTTAAGGTTAGTCAATTTATGTTCAAGGGTATTATGTTGTTTATGTAATAGAAATGAGTAAATAATAGAACACAGAATTGAGGGTAGTTATAGGAGGGCAGTTGATGGTTAGCCAACAGAACCATAATACTAACCATCATATATGACCTATTAGTGGATCCCCTTAGTGAGGTGCACAACTTGGTCATTGACAAAATCATTATCCTGTTCCTGTCAAACATAAAATAACCACTCCAACTAAGTTTCCTTCCCTTATTTTTGTAGCAGTACTGGAAACAATACACACACATATATGCTCACACATGCACATATGCATATATGTATTTATATATACAGGCAGGTTTATCTTAGGCACAATTATTTGGCATTTTTAAGTTATACTACATATATATACAGTAAAATTGGAACTACTCAAAGTCTTCATGGGGGATATTGTTTGAGCTGTTGCCTCAGAGGTAACTCTGATAAATGGCTATATTAAACTCAGGGTTTTTGAAGTGCTTGGGGTAAATTAATACCTGATAATGTATTAGTACATGTGAATTTGGTGATTTTCGTCACTATTTAACATTTGCAGACCATAATTTGTAGTTTTGTACTTGGCATTATCAAAAGCAGTTCAAAACTGATCAACTATTGAAACTTTTGATTTCTCTTAATTGTTTGGAAAGGTTTCTAGCTCGTCAGTTCTTCGTCCAATTGAGGTTAAGTATCTAGAGTGATCTCCTATTATGTCCTTTGTATTGTTGTAGTGAAAAGTTGATCTTTTTTACCAAAGGAAGTTTCTGGAGTGTTGGTCATATAATCTCCCTTAGAATGAAAGTATTCTTATTCCTTGGGTAATTTTGGGTATTTACAATTCCATTTTTATAGTCTAAAAAACTCAACTAACTGACTAACCTAGCTAATACGTAAGCCACAAACAAAAATTCCCAACAGCTATATTCTAAACAACTAACTGCTTCTCATATTTGTTTACAATTATATAGCACATTACCTGTTATAAACATGCGCGACATTGTAAAGAGTACTTGTGATTTACTGTACAAAAAGGAAGGTTAGAAAGAGTACTTTTGATCTTAAATATGACTTTCTGGTAGGGAATTAAGCTCTTCTGCGGTCAGTTCAAAGTTTGTTCAGGAGAGTGTGAAATTAGCATATGGGAGTGATTCACATGTTGTCAGAGAAAACTTATTTGCTGGAGTTCCGGCTCTCTCTGGAACCGGTGCATGTCGTCTCTTTGCTGAATTACAACGAAATTTCTATCCTGATTCTCAAGTCTATCTACCGAATCCAACCTGGTCAAAGTTGGTCCTGCTCCTATCAGACTATTATAATATCTTTAGTACACAACAGACCTGAATCAATAATCACATCAATTTTGAATTTGAATTTTCTTTCTTAAAATTCTAGTATCTAATATGTTATGCCATTTTTTTCCATAGCCATCACAACATATGGAAACAGGCTGGAATTCCAGTCCAAATATTTCACTACTACAATGCTGATACAAAAGGATTAGATTTTGCAGCGCTCATGGATGACGTGAAGGTATAAAATCCTAACTGAAGTTGATCATATTTTACATGAGATTAAGAATATAATTCTTTTGCAAAGTAGAGAGGATTCATTTAACACCTGAAATCCCACTCTGAAATCTTGATATTTATAGCAATACAATTGTTCATGCTGCACAGTTAGTTGACATGCTGCTAAGGGAAGTCTTTTATTGTATTGATTTTCTTGTGTTTGTAAATTTAGAATGCACCAAATGGCTCATTTTTCTTGCTCCATCCCTGTGCTCACAATCCAACCGGTGTTGACCCAAATGAAGAACAATGGAGAGAAATCTCATACGAACTCAAGGTGACATTATTAAGTATGCTATGTTTTATTGTTTCGTAACTCGATTATGTAGATTGAATAATGTTGTTTCAATTGTTTTACAGGCAAAAAACCATTTCCCCTTTTTCGACATGTCATATCAAGGTTTTGCAAATGGAGATCTTAACAAGGATGCACAGGCACTTCGGATTTTCTTTGAAGATGGACATTTAATAGGATGTGCTCAATCATTTTCCAAGATTATGACATTATATGGGCACAAAGTTGGTTGTCTTAGGTAAGATACATATAATCTGACATATAATTTATGAAGCATTTCCATGGCAAAGCGCAAATGAATAACTTGAAGGTCAATTATCAAACTATCAATGTTTTTTTATCAAGATTTACATACGCTTTTGATTATAATATTCCTTCCTGATCTTGAGTTGTATGATTATCCATGACAGCATTTTGTGTGCCAATAAAGAGCAATCTGCTGCTATGAAAAGCCAGTTGGAGAAAATTTCGCTGGCCATGCATAGCAACCTCCCTATGCATGGTCTATTATTGGTCACAATGATCTTGCATGATTCAGACATGAAAGCACTTTGGAGAGAAGAATTGAAGGTAATACTGAAGCTTTTATGTTTACCTCTTATCTTCTTTATCTAAATTGACATCTGACTTTGATTTTCTTTTATGCCAATGTGTCTCATATGAAGGATATGGCCTATCGGATTCAAACAATGCGGTCTACATTGCGTGAGAGTCTTGAGAATTTGGACTGTTCTCTCAGCTGGGAGCATATAACTAAACAGGTTGGCATGTTTAGCCTTTTAGGAATATCCCCTGATCAGGTTAAACAACTGGAGAAGGATTTCCATATATACATGACTCCAGATGGACGAATAAGGTATGCTTCAAAGACAAATAAGCAAATTCGATCGTTATCATTATAGGCATTATCTTTAAGTTTCTCAAATTTTTTACTTTAACTAAAAAAGTCCTCATTCAGATGCATCATTCTGTCAAAACAAGAAAGTCTTCCAAAAACTAGTGTTGTTTCAATGAAGAATAAATCTATAGTGACAAGTAATTTTGTTTTTATTAGTCTATTGATATACATCCCCTATCTTAAAATGCTTTTTTGTTGTTAATTTGAACATATCCACAAATAAGCATATAAATTGACATGTGTATAAGTTGACATGTTACTGTGATGATTAAAATGATGTTGGGGATAGCGGCAGAAATAACTGATCTATTTATTCACAAGTCATGTTGAAGTTGAAGCCAAGTTTATTGGCTTTTGTTTTTTCTTCATATGTGAACCTTCTGAAATTGACATTTTAATATATCATCCAAAGAGTTTTCAGTCAAACTCACATTTTTATAGAAGTTTGTCCAGACATAAACCTAAATCTAGTGGCACGTAGATCTTTAAGCTTCATGGTTTCTTATGGGGATTAATGTAAGATGGAACAGCATCATTAATTTGTACAAATTGAAAATTCCTTTTCTGTAAGAATCAAGAATATTATTTTCTCTTTCAAAACTAAAGAAGATACTGTGCCATCTCTGACTCCATTGTAAATGCTTGGCAGCATGGCAGGTGTGACCAAAAGCAATGTTAAATATGTGGCAGACGCAATATATCAAGTGACCAGAATGGACGAAGAAGTCTTGTCTGCTAGCAACTCCAGAAACCAATAACTCTTTCATAATTTGGATTCTCCAAATTTTAAATGTCAGAATCCAAAGGCAGTCAGTCCTCCTCTCTATACCTTAATTTTGCCTGATTTGCATATCTAAATAGGAAATACAAGGACCATGGTTTTTACCAACATGCCAGAAAGAATCATGTCATCAAGACTCAATTATTATGATAGTGATTGTAAAGTAAATAAGTCAATTCTAGTACAATGAACTGTTGCATTAAAATCCAGATGATTAGATCAGCTGACTGGGGTGTTCTAGCTAAACCACTGGTCTCGAGTTTGAGACGTGAGAATGCAGCATCTTAGGGGTCAGGAAGCCAACCTTAATGGTTCATGTCATGCCTCGATTCAAATTAGTTTGAGGTCACTGATGTACCTGAAAGATGACCTTCCCTAGAATACATTAGGAGAAATCCGAAAAGAATTGTTGTATTAAGGTATAAATGAAATATCACATTAATTGATTGCTTATACACGTAAAAGTTTACCTGTAAAATGTCATGAAACATTGATCCTATTGACCCAATATAAAAGCTTTAACAAGTTGGATTGGGCTTGACCGTCTGGCTCTGTGGATAGATATACGCAATCTTTCTCTTCAGCCAGAGACGATGTTTCCAAGTTCTGAATATGTGACATTTAAGTCACTTGGTGACAACCTTAGCATATTACTTGCATACCTGAACTATAAAAATGAAAAAGAAAAATTGGATATGTGCGTTCAGATTTTGATGACATATTATGTCCATTCTAATATGTTCTACATCCACTGATTCTAAACATGGGAGTTGAACTAGAGGTCTAATTTTTTTTTTTTTGATAAATAACTAGAGGTCTACTTTGATTGTACACATAAGACTTGAATCCACTTGTGTCTGATTTATAATTTTTTTTTTCTTATCTCTCTATTGAACACACACAGTATGGGAATTTCTATCGTGGGATAGTTTCAATGCAAATAATATATGATATTTTAAAGAAATCAATACACATTTGCTACAAATAACATTCTCCCTCCTCGATAAGATCACTTTAACCTTTTTGTGCAAGTTAATAAAGTAAATCAGACCACTAAATTATAACATATACTACATGTCATTAAATTATATGTTAGCTTATAAATAGAATAAATTGCTTTTAATGAAAGAAGATAACTATAAACAATTGAAATTGATTAATTTTGCATCAATATTTCTAAAAAAATCAAAGTGTTCTTTGATTAGGACGAGAGTCTGGAGGGAGTACTTAACCAATTTTCATATTTGCAAATTAGTTAAATAGCTTCTATATTAGGGAGCAGTGAATGTAGGATCTGTAAGTACGATGAGTGTTGAAGAATGCGATGTTTAGTTAATATGTGTAATGAGACATAGAAATGCTCAAATGGTGGTCCTGACTCACTCACATGATCCAAGAGAGACATTTTCAGCTCATTATTATAGGACATTACCAGTTTCTCTGCCGACAAATTAGATGAAGCTATCCATAACAAATATTGCCTTATTCTTTATTGTTTTCTCCAATACCGTCTCCATTGTTTTCTCTGAGCATGCATTTCATTGGCATAAATTCCATTTAGTCTCTTCAAGGTTTTTGAATCTGTAATCCTGTCTCATAATCAGCGTCACTTTCATTGTATAGGAAGAATAGCTGTGTAGTTTTTTTTTTCTTAAAAAAAACAAATAGAAAGAAAAACAAGCTTTCAATGTCAAGTGAACAATATAAATAGTTATTTTCTATACTGAAACTTGTTATCATATGTTTTTTGGTTATTATCATATTTTAATGTGATTAAATCCCTTCATTAGGATGTTATAATAATTTCCTTGTATATATTTTAATTTTATTCTAACATCATCCTTTGCCCATTGTTCACTCATGTGGAGAACTAGACATATCCTACCAATGCTATGACTAAGTTATTTTTAGCATTTCTATCATTGTGTAGTTAGATTTTATTTTTGCATACTTTTATTTTGTATTTCCTATGTATAATCAAATAATATATTATTTGACAAAACATTAGTTTCGAACTAGTAATAAGTTATATTTAATTTTCAAAAAATAAGAATTGTATTATTTGTTGCAACTTGCTACCCCGGTAGAAATCTCCTTTTCGAAGCAGCTCAATTCATTACACTTCACTGGTCATCAAATTTTGTCTGCATTTAAGACTAGAGAACTCGCTCTTTGAAACTGACAAAACTAAAGTTTCAATCTCACTCATGAAATATCAGTTCAACATTATGTGGTGGTATTTCAAGTCAATTAATATAGTGCTCTCAATTCATAACATGAGTTCATTTTAGAAGAATTTCGTTGCCCTAAATATAAGTCATTGAGTTTGTGAGGCACTAAATGATTTATTTCAAATCTGTCACTCTCAACTTTCCAGAGGAAATAAAGAGTGGATATATACTCCCTTGGATCTTCATTATAAGGTACTCAATGGATAGAAGTGTTGCCCACATATAAAATGTTAGTTAAATTTGTCACTTTTTCCAACTTCACCTCTCATTAAATGATATGACTTTAGACTTTCAACTTTGAACCTCAATTAATGAAAAGGGTCTTGTATAAAAAAATGATAAGGGTTAAGTAGAGAAAAATTAATTAATATAGCGGTTGGTCTCTCATATTTGGGACTAAAATTTCTGTTTGCTAGTAATTTATAATAAGGATCAAAGATAGTACTTATCAAATTATAATTTTTATATGAGAACATTACTTATCAATTTTATTTATGTAATTAATGCTTAAATACTACTCTTTATATATATATATATGTTCCCCTTAATTAGAAATACTCCCTCCATCCTCTATTATAAGAGTCAAGGATGTAAAATAACACGGATTAAGGAAGTACATGAGAAAGATATATACATCTAAAGTAATTTGTTTTCTAAATTTTGCCCTTATAATTATTGAGTATAAACGAGAGAGAATGTGATCATAGTGTTATAAATGAGTGTGAAAGAAAATGCGAATAGAGAGCATAGGTAAAGTGGGAAAAAATCATTATATGCTTTGATGAATTTAGCTAGACTCTTATAAAAATGGACAAAACCATTTAATTTTTTCTATCATAAATAGCGTCAGATGGAGAATCATTTAACATAGCTAAAGTTGAAGTATATAAAAACATGGGTAAAGTTGTAAAAAATATGACTTAGGACCAATATAATAAAGGAAAATGACAAACTTATGCCTTTTAAATTTCAAAATTCCAAATAGAATATTTTAACTAGTTCAGTATAGGTATTAACTAGTTTAGTGTGTGTGTATTGACAACTGCAAATCACTTTTCTAGGATTTTGAAATTAAAAAGTACTTATTTATCATTTCCCCTATAATTAAATATTTATCATTTCTTAATTCTAATAAATTTGTTGAAGTGGCTTGGAAGGAACAAATATAGACATTTCTCTCCTCATGAAAAATGAATAGAGAGAATAGGCATATCTAAACTGTTGATATCACACTTGTTATTAGATTTGATTATATTAAAATACTTTTAATGTGTAAATACACAGTGTAAAATCAAACACATCGAGATGGTATCTAAACTGTCTAAGTAAGCTTAACTCCCCGTGCTCCTATTACTCGGTACCGTTCTCATTTGAACTAGATTTTTTCTACAGTAATGAACTAGATAGACCAGACGGTTAGACCGGTTCAACCCTCGACCGATTCACATTTTAACTCAATATTTATCAGTTTAACCGTCGGTTCAACCATTGGTCTAAGCGATTCGATCGTGATAAACCATAACTTGAAGCCCTATCCAGCTTGCCTTCCAGTCCAACTTTTATAACACTGATACTATGCATGCAAAAGCTATTAAATCAGCCGCATTAATACCATCAAACTCATCTCCCCACCTGTTTTCATCTCTCAACAAACACGCGCACATAACACACGAAAAAAGATCAAAACAAACAATGCAAGCACCTAACTTTGAGCCGCGAAAGTCCAAAACGTAATAAAAGATACAATACGTAATACTTTATAACTATTGACTTGTTGCTGACTTGATAATACTACTTCGGATACACCATAATCATAGCGCACAAATCAAACTTGACAAATTTCAAACTTCACAAGTTCAGTTCTATATAGCACAGAACCAATTGCCTTCTACCACAAGAAGATCATAACTTCAAAGATTTACAAAATAAAAAATAAAGAAGGAAAAAAAGAAAAAAAAATAAAACCAAGTGGCGCCTCATCAGATCTATCCCTGAAGACCACTTCACTAGAAAATAAACTGATAATCTGGTCTCCCATTATCATCAAACTTATTTAATTTACCTCAAAAACTCAAGAAATTATTAATACATCTACTAATGTCTAATAATTCATATCTGTGTAAAAATTTTATTTACACACAAGTTTCTTTCCAACATTTATTGAAACTGCATATAGAGTTCTCTTCACAATTTAACAATGGGGGAGGACCATGCCAACTCAAATTACCATTCTAACCTTGCCTTTCATTGCATCCTCCGAATCCACCATCATTGAAGCTAGAAGAGCGACGAAATCCAAAGCAAGAACTATGAACTCTTCTAGAATCTCCAACAACCACAGCATCATCATCTTCATCTTCTACTTCAAACTTAGATCCTCCCCACAAATAAGCAGAAGAACCACAGCTAGAAAATCTCCTTCTCCTCCTTCCATTACTAGAACCGACAGTCCTGGAGGAGTCCAATGAAGAAGAAGAAGAGGAAGTAGAAGAAGAAGAGAGAGAGGAAGAGAATGAAGAGTTGAGAAAAAGGGTCTTCTTAAGATTGAGTTTTGAGAAGGAAAAGCGAAAGAGATTTGATGATGGTGTGGTTTTCTTGGTGGTGGTGGTGTAGAAGTAAGAAGGAGGAGGAGTGAGAGGAGGAAGAGAGAGGTCAGAGAAGAAGGGATGTTTGGGAGTTCCAGGGTGAGATTCCCAGAGGAAAGGGATGGCCACAGTAGGAGTGACTCTGAAAGAAGGGTTGTTGGAAAGAGAGGAAGATGACTCTTTGGAGAGAAGTCTGTTGAAGAACTTGTCGTCTTGCTTTATTTGCAGAGAGATCTTTTGGTTGTTACTTTGGCCATTCTCTGCTTTCTCATTGTACATGGTTTTTCGTTTCTTTGCTTGGAGACAGAAGAGGGTGATGATGGAGTTGATGAGATTTTTTATAGAAGCTCTCAATTCTCTCTCTATCTATCTGTAATTCCAAGCTATTGCTTGCCTCTCTTGTCTTTCTTTTTTATAAGTGTCTACGGCCAGAAAAATATAAGTGTTTATGGTTATAAAATATGAAATGAAGATAATCTCTTAACTATCATTTTGCTAAATAATATGTTATTCAATTGAAAATCGTAAAATTAAAATATTAAATTACGATTGTCAAGATTTAAATATCACAATCTAGAATAGAGGAGCGCGCTCTCTACTCATCTTTGTGACAAGCATCAATATTAGTTCTTGAATTATGAGACATACTCATGTCACTCTAATAAGAGCTAGGGATATATGGTTGAAAATTGGGAAAATCCCAAATAAATCTCTCTCAATACCCAAAAGGATAAGTGAGGAACTTAAACTTCCAAAAGGACTATGAAGGAACCAACATCTACCTGTCATTTTAAAATTTTGTGAAAAGACAAAATTGCCCCATCCTAAAACACAAATTGTGAGAAGAGGGTGGGTTTTAGGGTGAGTTTATGGTGGGGTAGTAATTTGTGTTTTATGATGGGGACAATTTTGTCTTTTCGCAAAATTTTAAAATGACAGGTAGGTGCTGGTTCCTTCATAGTCCCTTTGGAAGTTTAGGTTCCTCACTTGTCCTTTTGGGTATTGGGAGGGATTTATTTGAGATTTTCCCTTGAAAATTCATTTAAACTTAAAAGAGAGCTAATGAATTTTAAGTATATATTTAATTCTAATTAAATTGACATTCATTCATATATCTATATAATATATGTATATCAAACTGACTTTGTTTTTATAATTGTTTGTATCAACTATTATTCTTAAAAAATTGAATTAGTTGTATACTATATATTTACCTTATTATGATAAGACAAAAAGAAACAACTTTTTCAGATAGTTCAAAATGTTACCGAAAGTGCTTCACCCGTACGTGGTCCTATAATAATTACTAATAACTTACAATCAGCTAACTCTTTTCAGGTGTTTCTGATAAAAAAAAACTCTTTTCAGATGTTAGATTCGAACCTATATGTTAAATAGAAAAAAATTTAATAAAGCTTTTTTGTTGCAAAGTTATAGCAAAGCTTTATATATACTACCCATATGATTCAGTTGAATTAGTTCGACATAAAATGGTTAGGTTCCAATTATATACTGGCTTCGTAAAATTAAAAAATGATCATTTGATAAGAAATGAGGATTATAATATTTAAAAATAATTTTATAGTTTGAAGAAAGTTTTAAATGGAGTATATCTATTATTGACTGTCATGATATATATATATATATATATATATATATATATATATATATATAAAGGTAATAATGACTTGATGCAAGGATAATCACCATGGTTGCTGGATGATACGTACCTAGCCTGCACTATATATTTAAATGAATGATCAATGGATGATTATGATTTTATTTTAGTGTTCGGATCATTAATTTGTGTCTAATCAAGGATAAAGTTATTATGCATGGTAAACTAATTAAATAATTAAAAAATAAATGACTTGTGACTTCAAAAGCAAATATAACTAAGCTATAGAGTTTGATAACCGCTCGTCATTTAATTTATGTTATAGTCCTCAGCGTAGAGAAATTTTATGTGTTTGGTTGATGTTACAAACTAAAGTAAATTAAATTTAGTCATTTTGAAAAAATAAATAAATAAGCCTTTCAATAATATTTTTGAGCAAATGAATAGTCACTCAAATTAAAATTAAAGTGTTCACAAAGATCAATTCCTTGCAAATTACAACTACTTACAACTAGAAATATTAAATGTGATGTAGTATATAGTTAGAAGATCTAATTATGTAGTGCAACTATTGTACTTTATGAATCAATTCCTCAATGATGGTCTGATGAACTCTATCAACTAAATGTCCTTTATGATCAAGTAATTAGATAACTAAATGTATTTTCTTTGAACATATAGATAACATCAAATAATTGGCATATTCAAAATACTCTATCCAATCCCAATAATAACACGGTTAGCTAAATATTAAATAATTTACATATATTAATATACTATGTTAATTTGTATTAAAAGCTAGTTACACACATTGATGTAAATCTTTTTATTATGTGAACTAGCTAGGAAGGGTAATAAAAATATAAATATAAAAGTAAATGTATTTAGATGTCAACTTTAGGAATTAAAAACCTATCAACCAATTTTTAGAGGTAATATTTAAATACTTTTACAGTTAGTGATTCAATTGGCAAGGCTTGCCTATTCTACACCTTACAAATTCACACACACATATAATTTGAATTGTGTGAACATTCCTTGATAAATATCTTTTTTTATAGGATAAATATATTTTTAGTAAATGTTCTTTTGAATGACATAATAATAATATCGTGTGTTTTTATCAAAAAAAAATTAATATAGTGTGTGATATATGGTTCTATTTTTTAAAACTCAAATGGACAATAAAGTTTTATTCCCAACAAAAATAGCACGTTGATCACTCGTCGGCACATGCAGGCTTTGAGAATAAATTATATTATGTAGTATATGAACATATATGAAACTTCAGAAATTTGATTAAAATGGGCATTAGCGTATGATCCGTACCTACCAATTTTGACCATTTACTTCAGTCTCGTAAGTTATTTGCGATTCACGATGCCTATGCTATAAGTAACGTATTACTCCTTCATGTATGTCTTGAATATAATCCACGGTCTCTCATTTTTATTATATTAAAAATTTTATATATTAAGTTAGTTGATAAGACGCAATGTTTTTTTAAAGTATTATTATTATCTTCTTTGATTTTCTCTAGTTCTCTCATTTGATAATTGTTAAGGGAGTATTAATAGGGGAAATTTAGGAAAACATTAACAAAAATTAAAATATCTTTTATTATGTAATGGAGGGAATACTATAAATTGAGTGTGTGAGCATTAGTTGTTAGGTCCCACAGCTAGAGCCTTAAAAATATATTGAGTATATGACTTAAATTTAAGGGCACATGTAAAGGATTGATCTGGCAGGGGCATGCCCAAAGAAGTAAAAGACCCTAAATCTACGGCAATAACATACAATAACATAGTGCAATAGAAGAAGTCAAAGCCACAAGAAACTGGCCACATGGTCCCCATGTGGGACATTAAAGGTGACATTTTCTCTTTACCACAAATGTTAAAAAACATGGTAATCTTGCAATGACATTGCTTTGGTTATACAATATACTAGTACCAAAAACAATAAAACTTGACTTTCTTTAAAAAGATTTTATATATATATATATATATATATTAATTAAAACATCATAGGCTTAAGGTGCAAATTCATCTTAGAATTATCAATACTTTTGAGGTTCAATGTAACCCTAGAGGTATTATAAACGTAGCAATGAAACCTTGAAAATACCCAAATAATGTACCTCATTGTAACTCTGGGTGTTCAATTAACAGAGGGTGTTCAATTAACAGAGGAATATTGCTATATTCAGTTATTTTTAGGGTTATGTTGAATCACAATATATATTTCCAGGGCGAATATACGAAAACTTTTTACGCCTCTGAAATTGAATTATTACACCTTAACCAACATTATATATTAAAGAAGTTGCTCTCAGTTGTGTCAAAGGCACTTTAAAATTATAATTTTCTGAACACGAGTTATGGTTCTACATAGATATCCCATATAAAAGAAAATAAATGTCTTCGTATGGTACGTGCAGACTCACATCACGTATCCACATGGCAGCTTCTTCAGAGAATTAAAGCCCAATCAAACATTAAGTCCCAAGAATATGATGACCATATGCCCCCTTCCTGCTAAATGAATAATGTAGCTAGGGTAGGACCCTTCTGTCACAAGTAAGAACTAAATAAACACAATTAAAGCCAATATTGAAGAAGAGATTTGTCTATAATTTAATAAAATGTTGAAGGGTTTATTTGTCCTAAAATTATTCTATTAGGGGTACTAGGCATTTTAAAATATCTCCACTGAAGTAGCGTGTACTATAATGGTTTGAAGCTAGCTAGAACGAGGTTACGTTGGTACAATGGTTTTATTCGGAATATCATCATGAGAGAAACCATGCAGTAAACCATTGTAAATAAAATGAAACTAAGATGCATGAATAAGATTTGGAGCTAATAAGAGAGATTAAAAAGGGCGCAAAATGGTTACCCGTAATTGGGATCAATCTTCCGAATTTTCGATACAGACCAAAATGAGCAAACTGACAACTTCAAATAAACTTCCATTGAAATAGCATATGGTGGGTAAATTACAGGTCCTCGAGCTATGCATGCTAGCTACCTTTAGGTGATAGTTAAAGGTTTTTAAGAATCCCAATGTTGTAGTTTATTATGTTTAAATATTCTCTATATTCTTAATTATAAGACTCGTTTATTCAATTTGATTGGATTTAGGACACTCCAAATACAATATTAGTTAAATTAATTAAAATTAAATGATATTATGAAAACATACACTCTAACATTTTACCTTTATTGGCATTCTCCTACTCTTACTTCTTCATTATATATTGAGATGTATCAATACACACACACACTTCCTCCGGTCCATAACATAGTAGTCCAAAATTTGAATGATTTTAATCAAAAATGTAAAAGCTTACAGACATTCTCTCTTCATTTATGAGATTTTTCTACTTTATCCATGACTCTTTTTCATATTCATTAATGTCTATGTATTTCTCTCTTTTAATAATACCATAATAAAAATGAATAATATTAAAAAAAGATTAATTTCAGATATTCAACTAACTTTTATATGTTTTCTTAAAAAGCGTGTTTTGGTAGCTGAAAATTTTATATTACGACTAAAGGGGTATAATTTAGGGAAATATTGAGAAACATTATATAGAAATATGATATTTGTTGTACGTTGAACATCATGTCTCGATTTTTAGTTGATATACAAAATTACAGGACCTATAAAACTAAAACTAATTAAGTTATAAGAAAAATTATATATTACCTCAGTTCTTAAATATTAAATCATTTTCCTTAATTTGATTAGATTAAATATGCTAGTTAACCTAGTTATTAACACATGATATTACTGATATATCTTAACCATATATATTTATTCTCACTCTATCACTCTTGTTTGTTTATTATAGATAAACATTATTAGGGTTTATTTAGAAAAAAAGTTGGAGAAAAATTATAAATTTTATATTTAGGTACAAATTGAAATCTAAAAGCGACTTTATATTTAAGAATGGAGAGAGTATCAATTAAGTTTCAGATACAAAATGCTATAGGACTGATGTTATTTTTACCCCTTTAAAAGAATACAGTCTACAGTAACATTTTTAACCAACAATTTTAAATAGTTAGTACCTATTTCATCGTTATCAAATGCCAAAGTACATACCTTAAAGTCAAAATCATGCTTTAATGCTTAAATAAATAACACTCATAACCTTCAATTAAAGTTTGAATGATCAGTTGAAGAGCTTATTGTAACCTTAATATAATACCTTAATTTACTATAGCTATATGTCTCCCTTGTCTATATTTCAAATTAGCTAGATTGGTCCTCCTTTAAAATGATAAAAATAAAGTAAACAATAATCCTAATGTAGTTATGTAATTTTAAAAAAATTCTAAGACATGCTTTTTTTTTATAACAAGACATGCTTTTTTACAAATAACATAGAATCAATTTTTTTTCAATCCATGCAAGTTTCTTTCATTTATGGTTGGAAAAAATACATGGTCTATATATATATATATATATATATATATATATATATATATATATATATATATAAAATTTCTGCTATGGAAATTAATGAAGGTCCTACTAATAATGAAACTTGGAGGACCATAGTATTGAGGAGTATTTATGGCAAAAATCTTAGAGGTATGATGTGGTTATTGTAGGGCTTGGTTTTTGGAGTTTGATGGGATTTCATTAAATGAGTGAACATGGGTTGTTGAGGGTTTATTATGTACTAATTAGACTGTCAGAAAAAATCACTACTCGTATTTGGTTGAATTTGTATGAGAGGTGAAAACATGTTCAAACTTCAAAATTTTCTAAGAATATTTAATGATATATTATTGTAAAAAACCTAAGGAGAAATGACATATAGATAAAAAAGGGGAAAACTAGCAATCAAATCCCTTAAAATAATCATATTTTATAGAATTCCTTAAAATCATAGATGATCAAAACAAATGCATTGTTAATATTTAGTATTGAGCTAGTTGTCATCACTAACAACTCTTTAAGGGCCTATTATTAACAACTCAATCATTGATACTCCATCCGGTCCTAAACATAAGACCTAATTGACTTTTTTAGAAAATCATATAAAAAAGTAAAATAAGTTAATTATAAATTGATTTACCTAATTTTGTCCCTTAGATTAGTTTATTTTACCTATAAACTAATGTATAATCTAAAAATATATCAAATATGTCATGATTTAATAGTCTATTTCGCAACCTTAACCTCTAAAAAAAAGTCAATTAGGTCTTATATTTAGGACCGGAGGTAGTATTAATTAACAATTACCAGCACAATTCAATTTAATCACACTCATCACTTTAAGAATTACAATAATTTTAAGGGACTGATTATTATATTTTTTCTGTTTCCCTAGACTTATGAATGAGTAAGACTCCATAAACCTTCATTTTATTTAATATTGAATATTTTCTTCTTGCCATAAATTAACATCAACATTGTGATTTTTAGATCAAACTTTAAGTCAATCATAAACCAAAATTCATATATAATACTGAATCTGTTTTTATTATTCATGATTACTACTGCCTGATTTTTTTATGTTTTGTTGGGTAAAAACTGCTGGCTGATTTAAGCTCATGATTTAACAAGACAAAACAAGATGTCACTCACATCCAAGCCGGTAAGACTAAATTCAGTGGCCTCTTCATCCTATCGTTTGATTTTTATTGATTTTTTTCGTAATTTAATACCGTTATTTCTTATTAATAATTTTTTATTTGAGCTCAAGCCTAGCTACAAAATTAAGTCCACTAAATCAATAAAAAGAGATTAACAAAACCACAAAATTAACATACAAAGTCGATTAAGGTTTTTAATTTATCAGGACCAAATTAAATCCATTTACTAACTCATAAATGGAGAATAAGATGCACTCGGTAATTGGATTATCCCATCTGTGACCGATAGATGAGAGACAGAAAATAACCTGTTACTTAATTTTTCAGCTTTCAAGAATAATAGATCGATAGATTAAATTTAATTAACTGCCACTCTACAATCATGCCTTAATAAGTGTTATTGCATGGTGGACATTATACGTTAGCGAGTCGTAATCATAGTGCTATCTTTGGTTGGATTCACTTATTAATTAACTAAGTTACTTATTTTCTACGTGCCACTTCTGTTAATTAACCTTTTTTTGTTGTAACCACTGCAAGAGAAATATTGGTTCAGTTCAGAAAAGTCTCAAATAACTTTTCTACGTTAAGAAGTCACAATCAATTTATAGCCTTTTGTTTTGATTCACAAACTATATATGATTTTCTACGCACCTTCTTTCTATCAACCAAGTCACCTTTTTCTGATATATATGTGTGTATTTCTTTTTTATTGTTGCTATAGTATATGTCAAATTGTAATGATTAATGGAATTGTTTATAGTTGGAAGATAAAAGAGGGAGAGGAACATGGGATGTCGCAGGTAAAAGAAGACACAATGAGGGATCTGTTTGAATTTTGAGCCATGAATCTCGTGATTCTCATAATGTACATTTGATAAACTTGATTCCTATATATATATTGTGCTTTGCTTCTTCGATCAATTTCTGTTTTTATTATTGGACAAGAATATATTGTCATTAGTCAAAGTCAATCACTCACTTTCATAATCCTTTTGCAGACACATATACAAAGTGGACATCCCCATAGAAGCCGCATCCAAACTTTTTTTAATGATTAAAAGGTAAAACTCATCATCCACCTTTTTATAATTTCATCTTATTTTTATTTGGGTCCACATAATTTCAAGTGAAAACAATTAGGTGAAACAATAGGGACCTGTAATTTATTTTATTATAAAATCAGATCTTGGATTATTATGATTTAGACTTGAACAGTATATTATGATTTGGTTTTCAAGAAATAAACTCATGCATTTCCATTGCACATGAGAGTTTCTACTTTTGGAGAAGATTAAAACAATATGTTGGAGGAGATGTGTAGGGAAGGGAGGGAATAAAAGGGTAGAAACACTGATTAGCTGGGGGAATAAAGGTGAATGGAGGTACAAAATTTTGTCTTCGCTTTGGTCATCATAACCTCTTCTATCTTACTATCACTTACCTTTTAATGAACCCCTACCCTCCCCCACAGACTTACGGGTGATGTTATACTTACCACCTCGGCACAAGCTGATAGATACTAGTACTACCTTTAGTATTAAACCCATAGATCAGATGACATTGGGCTTGGGAACAAAACTCGGACCAGGCTTAGATGTGAAAGGTAAGACTTAGAGTAATCTCCTAAAATCAAGAGAAAAAACACCTAAGCTCGACCATGAATGGTCTAATAAGAATACAAACATCATTTTTTTAATTAAACAAAATGGGTTCAATTTTTGGCCGAAAAGGGTTCAATTTGGGTTATTTCGTCATTTTTTGATCATGTGCTTTTTTTTTGGTGTTATTAAGTTATGTACTTTGCCCCAGCTTGCAGCCCAAGTATGACAAAGTCATGACCCTAACTTGCTTGTGGTTTGACTACTAGTTATAAATTATAAATCACGATAATTGTTAATTAGGTCCATTCCATGAGATGATGGATTCTTCTTTTTTTTTGTTGGGTAAAAGGCATCGGCTCCTTGCAATCATTTCCTCTTTTTTTTCCCAACCAGTAATCATGTCTTCATTGTCATGCTGGTTGTAAAATAATAGTATCAAGCCAATAGTAATATATTGTTTATAGATTATAATATACTAAAGTAATGTCAAATTTTAACGGTCACTTTATTCAAATATGGATGGAGCCTCTTGTCTATTATGAATTTACTATTTTCATACAACTGATACTGTATTACTTAGTATAATTAAATTTAAATTTGAAATTTCAATACAATCATTGATCCTGTGTATATTGTGCTCGTATCATTTCAAGAAATATCGTTTAATATTTCTTGACAAAAGTGAATGCAATTCAGTGCAAATATGAGAGTAACTTCCTATACTCCTTTCGCTCTTTAATATAAGATAAGTTTCAAATTTCAATTTGTCTTTAAATTTAAGATCATTTTCAAATTTTATCTATTTTCACTACAAAAAAAAAGGCTTAAATTGGACGTTTGCGTTTCAGCGGTTACCCAGAAACCGCTGATATGGGTGCCCATTTCAACACGTTTTTGTTGACCGCTGAAAAGGAAATGTCAGTCAACGCAATTTTATTTTTTTAAAACAAAACACCCCATATTAGCGGTTACAACCGCCATTTTGTACGTTAACTTAATTATTTTCAAACAAAAATAATAAAATAAATGTTTTTTTAAAAAAAATGGCGGAACAGCGGGTACACACAGCGGTCCCAACCGCTGTTATGGTTTAACATTTTTTAAATACATGTGTCAGAGCAGAATTTGCAGGTGACCGTTTATTGCAGGTGACATATCAGCGGTTCCAACCGCTGATATGCGTGTTATTTAAAAAAAAATTATAATATTGCGCCTGGGAAGATGAGATTTAAAATAATCATATAGCTAAATAGCGGTTGTAACCGCTGTAATGGCAGATAAAAAAATTTTCAAAATCTATCATATTTTAATTGATACATGGTGGCGGTTACCAATGCTATTTGAAGATGTCACAGGCATTACAGCGGTTGCAACCGCAGGTGTGGTACGGTCTGCCTATAAATAGAGCACCACCCACTCCTTCATTTTCGATGTTTTACATTTTCTCTCCCTCAAGTTGCTACGTCATTTTCTTTGATTTTCTCTCCCTCATCTTGATCTTCAATTTTCCAGTCAAGCCCATATCTTCAATTGTTTAATTTAAGCTTAGGTAAGATGTTCATATTATATTTGCTTCATTCTTATTACTAGTTACCTAGTCTTTTTTATATATACTTGTTTTATTTATTTATTTACACTTCTTGTTCTCTTTTCAGTTATACATTCTTCATTTGTATACACTTATCTTGTTCTCACCCTTGCATATATATATGCTCTCAAACCCAGTTTTCTTCGTAGACAACTGGGTTTGATTATATATATATATTTTTTATAATATTGTTTAGCACTTCAGCGGTTAGAACCACTGATGTGATGATTAAATATTTTTAAAGCATATTCTGAATTTTCCACTTTAGCGTTTGGTGTAACCGCGTAAGTGCTCCGTGGTTTCACAAAACGGCGGTTTGACCAACGCTACAGCGGTCCCATATACCTGCTAATATATTATTTGTCACGCACTGAATTACAGCGGTCGTTGGACGCGCAGTAATTCAGCGGTTACAACCTCTAATGTGTTCATTGCTTAACACGCCGGAATGGTACCTTTTTTTTGTAGTATTCTTTTCCAAATTAACTCTAATAATTCTTATCTATAATAATAAGTAAGAGAGAAAGTGAGAATAAAGATATAAATTGGTATTATCATGTATTAGTAACTAACTTAACTAGCATTATTAATTGAATCAAATTAGAGAAAATGATTTTATATTTAAGAATGAAGGTAGTATATTTTAGGAAATAAGATTAGCAAATGTAAAATTCATAAAAATGTTATCACACACATAAATATTTTCCTTAAAAAATGAAAATTAATACGTGTGTTTGACACCAACAAATGTGGCCCTAACGTATGGGAGGAACTTTTAACACTTAAGAGTGATTTATTGAGTTCACGAGAAAAACTGGTTCTTGGTGGGAGAATCGTGTCTCACCAATGCTTGGATTTGAATCATTAATCATTGACCATATCTAAAACTGTTAATAATTGATCCATGATCCATCAAGTGTGCTCTTATTTGGTATTAATTTTTCAAATTTCAAACAAAGTAATCTGGTTTTTCTAGAGACAAAATGATTATGTTATTATTTAACTAGAGACTAACATTTTAAAAGAAATAAAATTTGAGAGATCAAAACATCTTATTTAAAACTTGAAATACATAAACAAAAGAGGATAAACTTGAAAACCCAAAGATTTCATTTTTCATTTGTTGATAAATTTTTTTCGGGAAGGAATTGAGCTGGCCAACCATCCAATGACGTGCACTTAATGCTAGATGGACTCGTCCAGTCCAACACAGTTTCGATGTTAAAATGGAGATTGTAACAATACAATAGTCGATAGGCAATTTACCAAAGATTTCTCTCCAAACCACATAAATAGAACACCAATTAAATGATACTATCTCCATCTCAGTTCATAAATATAAGATCAATTTTTTAATTTAATTATATTAATGATGACAATTAAGACGATTAACACATGATATTACCAATTTATCTTACTTATATATCTTTATCCCCACTCTCCCACTCTCACTTGTTTATTAGAGGATAAATGTTCTTAAGGTTTACTTGGAAAAAAGTTGAGAAAAATTCTAAATGTTTATATTTAGGAACAAGTTGAAATCTGAAAGTAATCTTATATATATGAATGGAGGGAGTACTATTAATTTCATTGAGATAAATAATGTGTCCCTACCTTAGTACTCCCTCAGTCCCTCTAGTCCATAATATAAAAACATAAAATTTAAATGATTTTGATTTAAATCTTACATTATTTCTTTATTTAATGTACTTTTTCCTACTTTTCCCTTAACTCTCTTTAATATTTATTAATGTTTATGTATTTCTGTTGCTTAATTAACAAATATAGGCAACATTGAAAAGAAAACATTAACTTCAGATTCTCAAATAGCTTTCACATGTTTTTAATAAGCGTGTTTTTTAGCTGGTGAACTTTTATATTAGTGGAAGCCAAGAGAGTATTGTGGGGCAAACCTTGGTGTCTGTTTCCCTACCTGGAGCAAAGTCACGCATGAATATGCGCATTAACACGAGACAAACTCCCTAAAATTACGAAAATCAATGCAAATTTCTTTCCAACCACCAAGGGCATTTCAGTAATATCCCACTCAAACGTATATCTCCTTGGTCCACACACCACCTCATCACTATTTCTATTGTCGTCTTCTTCCTTCTTCACTTCCTCTCATTCAAAACTCAAAACTTTCCAACCTTAAACTTATAAGGCCCTGTTTGGCCTCCCCATTATTACACACCCACCATGGATTTCAACAACAACAACAACAATGATCGTTTCAAATGTGAGATTGACACTTCAGCTCCTTTTGAATCAGTTAAGGAAGCTGTTTCCAGATTTGGTGGTGGTGTTTCTTACTGCAAACCCACCAACATTTCTCACTCTTTTCTTCAGGTATTCAACTCAAGTTTCAAGCTTTCATTTCTGGGGTTCTTAAATAAATGCATGCCTGCTTCAAAGATTGAATCTTTTCTATGTTTCATTTCTGGGGTGTGTACTTATGTGTATCAGATATATTGTGTCTACTTGATTATAGTGTACTTTGAGTTGTTTTTTATTCTGTTGCCAAGTGTTTGGATATGAAGTGAATGAAGTAAGCTATGATTATGTCAGTCCAAAAAAATGTAGATTATAATTATGTGAAAAATGGTGTGCTGCAAATGGTGATATTAAGTGCTGTATATTTTATTCTCTCTGACTTGCTTATGGTGTATTGCTAGTATATTTCTGTAGTTGATTTCGTTGGTGAGTGTTTAGATTTGTTATTAGTATAGTAGGATATATAGTTATGTCTGGAAATGGTGATGAAGTATGCTGTGTATTTCGTTGGGTCTGACTTTCTTATGGTGTATTGTGAGTAAGTATATTTCTGTTGTTATTTTGTTTCTGATTGTTTGGATTTGGAGTGAGTAAAATAGTGAGAGGGGGAGAATGATTTTCCTTTTTGTGGTCAGCGTGCATCGGAGGAGGATGATGCTGGGAAGATAGAGGAGCAGACAGATGTGTTGCATAAAGAACTGATTATGAAAGAGAGGGAAACTCTGGATGTGTTGAAAGAATTAGAAAGCACGAAGAGGCGTGTGGAGGATTTGAGATTGAAGTTACAGAAGGAAGAATCTGAGGTTAAGAATATGACACTTCAAACCAATATTTGTGATGAAGTCATGGATAACAAGGAGAAAGAGGGTAAAGAAAACCAAGGGAGCCCGAGTTCGATATTGATGGAATTAAAGCAAGCTAAGCTGAATTTGACAAGAACTACGACTGATCTTGCTGATGTCCGAGCATCTGTGGACTCACTCAATAAGAAGTTAGAAAACGAGAAGATCTCGCTAGAGAAAACCCGTGAGAGATTAACTCATAATTCGTCAAAGATATTGTCTCTTGAGAATGAACTAAACCAGATGAAATTGAAGTTACAAGTGACCAAGAATGCTGAAGATCCTTCAAATATCAACAGTGAACTCCAACGGTTGAGTTCTGAGGCAGATAATTTCAAGAAAATGGGAGAAGCTGCGAAAGCAGAAGTCACGAAGACAATGTCTGAGATTGAGCAGACGAAAACCATGATAAGGACGGCCGAGATTAGGCTGGTTGCAGCCAGGAAGATGAAGGAAGCCGCTCGAGCTGCAGAAGCGATGGCCCTAGCAGAAATCAGCACCTTATCTAAATATGAGATGTCAAGTGGAGATTCCATGCAAATGCAGGATGGTGGAGTGACTCTTTCATTTGAAGAGTATCATGATCTCACAAAGAAAGCTCGAGAAGCTGAGGAGAAATCGAAGGAGAGAGTAGTGGACGCGATGATTCGAGTCAATGAAGCAAATATGTTCAAAATGGATATCCTTAAGAGGGTAGAAGAAGCTGCAGATGAAGTTCAAACAAGCAAGAAAGCTTTAGAAGAGGCTCTAGAGAGGGTTGAGGCTGCAAATAGAGGAAAGCTGGCAGTTGAAGAGGCGTTAAGGAAATGGCGAGCAGACAGTAACAAAAGGCGATCCTCATCAGTACAAAATTCTACCAAGTTCAAAAACGCTTATCCAATGTCTCAGCGGAGGGATTCCCGGTTACTTGATGTGAATGGATTGAATCTTGTGAATGATGAGATCAAACCAGTTCTTAAGCCAACATTATCAATTGGACAAATATTGAGCAGGAAGCTGTTTTTGCCTGAGGAGGAGAATGAAGCCGGTGGTGGCGTGGTCGAAGTTGGAGGAAGAAACTCGGTGAAACGAAAGGTGTCGCTTGGTCAGATGCTTGGGAAGCAAAATGATGATCCAGAATTTGGTAAACTTGAAAAGGAAGAGATTAATGTGCAGAAGCAATCTGCTGCAAAGAGGAAGAAATTTGGATTTGCTAGATTCTCTCTTCTTTTGGCAAAACAACAGAAGAAAAAGAAGAAGAAGCCTATTATGAATTTTCGGTGATGAGAGATTGTTGGATCATGTGCATATTGATGTTTAAGCTTCAATTTAGAACTTACTAGTAATGAGTGAGATTTATTGCTTCTTTCAGTTGAATCTTTGGTTTTTCAAGGAGGTACTTTTTATTGGACTGATAATTTTTTTTCAAGTTTCTTGTGATCAGTTTTCTGAGTGTAGATAATATTCTGAAGTTAATTTTGATATGCTTTGAAAAGAAAAAAATCACAAGGCCTGTTTTATATAGTAACATGTGATTTTGTAAATGTTAGTAACTTTGTTTTTGGAAAAGTTATTCCTCACGTAATCTAGTCTTTGTTCAGTGGATAAATAATAAATCTGATTTACATTGATGATGATATTGGTTTATGTATATCTATATATTGATATATAAATATGAATGGAACGGAAAGAAATTAAAGACACAGAGCTACCATGAGCATACAATTAGTGTGAATGTACTTACTGAATATACAACTCTACTTCCTCTCCACTGAGGGCGGGAAGGTTAAATCATTATCATATTGGTAAAAACCCTTCTAAACCACCACTCTACTTCCTCTCTACTTAACATTTTTACTATTGAAATTTAATGGTTAAAAATATATTAGAACTATTTGTAAAAGAACTTGTTTTCTTCTTTCAATTATAGAAAATCCTACAAACAACATTTAGTTGATGAAGTAAAAAAGTCCTATAAAATGTCAATAGATAGATTCATTTATTCACAATCATATTATATTTATTTGATGAAGTGCCGACTTAGCTCAACGGTAAACTTGCTTGCCATGTGGGTATGAGGTCGCGGGTTTGAATCAACCACTGTGCAAAAAGCATAAGTTGATTAGAATTGGGTTGGCCGAAAAAAATATTATATTTATTTGATACGCTCTATCAATGTTAATGTTTAAAAAATATAATGGAAAAAAATAAAGGAGTCAAAAAGGAAAACATTTTCATAAATTCTTTAATTTTAAGAGATATCGACTATTGAAAACAAATATGATGATAAAAATGCTAGGTGAAAAAAAAAATTAAGGGGCCATATAATATAAACGCCCATACACTGTTTTTTCCCCTTTTTTTGCGAGAGCCCATGAACCTTCTCATACAATAATCAAACCAAAAGTGTTTAATACATTAATTGGTTACAGTTGTTTATTTAAAAAATCGATTTTGATTTGATGCCTTGCCTTGTCGATGTTCCAAATATTTCTTTATTTATGTATCTTTTGGGATGATTTTCCTACTCTGTCTTGTACCGATGAAGCTTCCCCATGAATTATCCTGTCTACAACACATCAGGAATCAGGTAGACCAACATTTATGTTGTTTTATATATATAAACCAAGATTTATGTAATAAATAGAGGCTTCAGTTAATTCTTTTGGGGGAAACATCAATGATATAAATAAGTTACTTAAAAAAATATTTATGTTAGTCATTTTTCCAAATCAGTCCACTTTAATTAGTTATATAATTATATAATAATGTATAATCAAACTATAGAAATATTTGTTAAAATCAATTCCTATTTGATTTATTCAATCTTCTTTTTTTAACACATTTTTTGGACCAAACACAACAGTAAAACCAACTAACGCGGTTGGCAATCTGAAGTGCGAATGTCCTACTTATATACTCACATACACACACATTCCTGGTCGATGTGGGACTAAGAGATCCACAAGGACCCCCCAGTACGGCGCAAGCGCCACCCACACCAACATACGTAAGGCACATGCCATTTTTTTTGAACACATTTTTCGGACCAAACACAACAGCAAAACCAACTAACGCGGTTGGCAAGCTGAAGTGCGAATGTCTTACTTATATACTCACACACACACACATTCCTGGTCGATGTGGGACTAAGAGATCCCACAAGGACCAATTTTTTCAATCTTCTTAAAAAATCTTATCTTATATTTATGAGCCAAGGGAATAAATTTTATTGAGTCTCAAAGAAACAGTGAAATCAAATAAATCCCAAGAATTTGTTATTGTCAAGATGCCTTTTCACTTACTCCTACTAATTTTTATCACAAGACATCAACTTACATTTCTCACGTAACAATAAAATTAGATAAATGTATTAAATTTATCTCATAATTCAATTAATTTCCAATACTACTCTCATTCATTACACAAATTTCCAGACCTAATAACTATTATTCTCTCCTACAACTCTTATTAAATATTAACATCTGCGAAAAAATAATTAATGCACATTGGAAATCAACAAGTGCCTTATAAAAAAGATCAACAAAATTTGACATATAGTTGGTGTTTTATAATAAAGACAAGAAAGAGTATTAGCATTAACATTTTCACTTATTATTAATAGATCATGAGTTATAGTACTCCTATTTGATACTTTTAATTACTCCCATGGTCCTAAATATAAAATCGTTTTCTAATTGTTCTACATTATCCCAATTAACCCTAACAATGAACATCAATATTAGTAATAAAAAAGTAAGGAGAGGTGGGGATAATTGTAAATGGTTATGGAGAACTGATAATTTCATGTGATAACAACTAATTTAAATAAAACATGTAGTCTAATCAAATTAAATAAATTTGTGGGAGGAAATACTTCCTCCGGTCATTATTATAAGTCACCTAACTAACTTTCTCACATACCAATAATTTATTGGTAAAATGCATTTAATTTGTCTTACGATTCAAGTACTTTCCAATATTACCCCTAATTATTACACTTATTTCGTAAACTATTAACTACCACTCTCTCCTATTAAATATGAGTATATGTGGAAAAAAATAATTAATGCACATTGAAAACCATGAAGTGACTTATAAAAAGGACCAAGAAAAATTGGTAGTTGACGACTTATAATTAGGACCGGAGGGAGTATTAATTATGTTAGCTAAGTTCAATTCTCTCTAACTTTAGTCTCATGGGAATCAATCTCCCTTTTAGATAATGCCACGTGGCCATATTAGGAGACATATTTGTACTATCATGGACCTTCCCTCACAAAACCAAACTCTATCTCCTTCATGACTAGACAATCCAATTATTTATTTAACTATACAAAATAACAAACATTCAAAGAAGAGTGTACATCTCTCCAACCCTCTTTCCTGGGATTTCTCTTCACCTTCTTCTGCATATAATTTTTATTACAGGTATTCCTTTTATTTTTATTTTCCCTTTTAATTTTATTTCAATTCGATCTTATTTTTATATATATGGGTATGTATTATTTTTGGGTTGCTTCAAGCTTGTATCTTTATACAGTTAACTTGTGTTGTGTACATCTTATTCACCTAACATATTTTTTTCCTGCTGATTGGCTTCATGTGTTATTAGCTAAGATTAATATTGTTGATCTGTCAATTATTGTTGTCTGTTAGATTGATTGGTTGGTTGGTCAGTTGATTTATCATGTTAATGAATGTTAGTTGTGTCATACGTGGAACTTTGCTGAATTTGTTGAATATACTGTTGATCTGTTTCTTAGTAAGAGTCTGAAATTTGTGATTTTTATTTTTGGAAACTTGAATTGTTTTTATTTTGGGTTACTGCTTGCTTTATCTGATTTTTAAATCTCCTAGCCAGTTGTTCCACCCATCGAAGTGTCTCCAATTAGCTATTTGAATTAGTCTAGGGCCGTTGGTATGCTTGAAAGATGGTCTTCCCTAGGATACCGATGGAGAAATATAGAAAAAAAGGTGTTTTTTTGGCATTGAGTAGTCAGAGCCCTTTCCACAAGGACCAACATGTTAGTTCATCTCATGCCTTCTTAGAGAGGGTTGGGCATGAAATTGATAGTATATTCTTATGATGGGATTGTGTTGGTGACTCAATCTTGACACCCCGCCGTTGGAATGATATTGTGATATGGCTTTCTGTTGGACTGTATACCTTGAGTATCATCAGAGTTCACTGTTTGTATATGTCAAAAGCTTGCTACCTCTGTTTTTATGTTTTATCTTGTAATTTCCCTAATATTTTGTGAAATGTTCGTTTCTTGACCTCTGGAAAGTCGACTTAGCATTTGGTTGTTATCACAGGCATCATGGAAAGGAGAATGGGGCTCTTGTTTCTTGTTATCATGGGTGCTGCTTGGGCATGTGATGCCAGAGAATTGACTAATACTGATCTTCTTAGTGGTATCATGTCAAACTCTGATGCTTAGTATAAAATTTGTTAATTGTCCATGTTATCTTATATGCTTGGCTCAATGGTAAGACTGCCTAGTAGATTCCCTTCCTCAACACCCTATCAAGTGGGGACTCGAATTGGTTGACCCCTCATTATCTTATTCACTTGCTTTTGTGTTTTCCTGTTTTGTTAGCATTTGTTTATATTGCTTGAGGAGTGAACAAAGCTCATTCTTGATCACTTTCTTCAAAATGACATGACATTCCTGAGTTTTCTGTTTTAAGAAATTTTGCAGCAATTTAAAGGATGGTTTGATATCTAATACTTGAAAGCAAAAGGGCAATGGTTTAATATTGTTGCATGTCATCCTCTAAGATTATGCAAATTTTCTCGTATGAGTCATCTCAACTCTCAGTTATAAAGCTTGAACACTTCAAGAAATTGGTCATCTTTTTACATTGAATAATACCTTCAAATTTCCGACCAAAAAAATAAGAATAATACCTTCAAATGAAATATCAACTGTACAATAAGTTACCCCTCTTCTCTTTGTCCCTATAAACTTTAATGTCAATACACCCAAACTGCCTACTGTCTAAACGCAGATCTATAATAACTGGCTTAACTACTCTCCTATTCTGCACCTGTCTGTTTTTCTTGCTAAGATTAACTCCCTTAGTCTTAGTACTATCATTGGGAAAGAAAGGTCTGTCTTAACTCAGCATTTCTTCTCGTTGTGATGAGTTTTGAAAGAGAATAGTTTGAATAAAAATGGAGTCAGAAAGTGAAAGCTGATTAGGTAATTTTAGCATGTGAGATGTGTGTTGATAAAACCACTACTCTTCTTTTAAATCTGGAAGAATTACCCCTTAACGAGACCACAGAGGTAGTTGTGATTATCTAAAAACAATTTTCCAATCATTCAGTGTTCTGCTTATCGAATACACAACACGTATGGCTAGTTACAAGTGATATATCAAATCTTAGTCGCAAGTAATATATGATTAGTTTATCCACTTTACGTTTCTTCTAAAATGCAGAAGAAACCAGAGGACCAGATGTATGCACACTTTGTGAGGAATATAGTGCCAAGGCACTTGAATACCTAAAAGCAAACAAGACCCAAGAAGAGGTCATGCATTACCTTCACAATACTTGCCACCAGCTTCACTCTTTTGAACAGCAGGTTGGTATAGGATTTTTCACTTTAAATGCCTTAGTTTGTTTTCAGTTATATTGGAAGCTGACTATGATTTTCCAGTATGTAATTTCAATGGTCAACAAGCAATCCCAGTTATACCCTGTTAGTTATGGACTGCAAATCATTCACTGAATAAAAGCCAAGCTTTTTTTTACAGAACCTATTACCGCTCAGAACGTAAAGGGTGAATAGATGAACGTGTGAAAAATTATCACGCTTTAAATACTCATTTTGTTTATTCTGTATTGCACAGTGCATCACTTTGGTGGATTATTATGCTCCTCTATTTTTCTTAGAGCTTGATTCAGTTCAGCCTGGAGAATTCTGCGAAAAAGTCAATCTCTGTGAGCAGATTGCAATCATTTCCGCAAAAGTGCAACAGGATAGCTGTGGATTCTGTAAAGAAGCGGTATCAGAATTAATGGATAAGTTGCAGGATCCTGACACTCAGGTTTGGAAAAGTTTATCTAGTTGTTTCTGATATGAGCATAATTGTTGTACTCTTTCAAGTTCCCTACTTTTGTAATTTTTACAAACACCGGTGATGGTTGTCATGTGCCTCAATTATGGATGAGTTAAAATAAATCTGCCCGATTTCTTGACCCAGTCCAATTTGGCGCATTGATTTCTTCGCTAAGCCTGGCTCAGCCCCGATTGATTACCTCTTTGGTTGGCTCAACAGAGTTGATTCTCTATTAGTAATTGCATGTTATGTTAAAATTCATTGCATGTGTTGTTTATTTGAAATCAGATTTTGTTGTTTTTAAAGTCCTGCTCAGAAATTTTACATCAGAACCAACAAAAAAGAGAAAAAGATTGATGCCTATGGTTTGGATGTGATAAATAGAAGTATTTTGAGTGAAACAAGGAAATTTTTGTCATGTTGATTTGCACTGTCTTTCTGCCTATGATTAATGCCTGCTTGTAAATATACTGAAATATTCGGCGAAAAGGTTCTTTAAAATGTCGTGTGATTCGATAGAGGTGTGGGGTTGACAGTTTGCTTGGATGATAGTTACCTTCTGTTAGGCAAATTACAAGAACTCATAATTGATGTTTATCTGACAGATGGAGATAATTGAAACACTTATAAAGGTGTGCAATTCCGTGGAGAAGTACTCAAAGAAGGTAAGTTAAATCTTTATCCCTTATCTTAAAAAATATCTTTTTCCACTCTATGCATATGGTATTGATCTTGCATTATCAAAATAGCTTGTGGCATGACTTTTAATTCTTTAATTTCATGATCGAAAGTCCCTTTTTTGCTCTTCAAACATGGAGCCACAATATGATTCATTCAATGAAAATTTATGACATTCAAAATACATTTTTCATTCGATTGTTACCACAAAAGTTCCCATTATCTCAATCAATTTTCAAAATTTTGACAGTCTAATTTTTTTAAGTGTTGATATCTCAATTATCCACGTAGTGTCATAAGACTGTGTGTGTAGATTACCTAACTATGGAGGAATGGAGTGGAGAGATTGGCTTGATTGATTAAAGCACAAGATGGACCAAACTAAGAGTATTAGTATAATATTAATGGAAGCCGAGTATATCTAATGATTCTTACAGCCGAGTTCTTTCTGTTCACAGATTTTACACTTTTATTAATGTATAATTATATTTGCAGTGCAAGAGGCTGGTATTTGAGTATGGACCGGTGATCCTAATTAATGCAGAAAAGTTTCTGGAGACAAAAGATATATGCACTGTAATTCATGCATGCAAGGCATCATCCACACAAGAAATGCCCTTGGTTTCCGACTCTTAATTGTTTGAAGATAAATAATTACACAGCCCTATAGTTCTGTATTATATACAAACAATCACTTGGTTGTTCTTTGGTTTTACTGTCTCACTGCTATTCCATCTACTTCAAATATTCAAAGTTTGTATCTATATTTGCTTTAGGGTGTTCAGTATTTGCTATATACTCTTAATAATCACCATTGTTCATGAATATTACTATGCTTTTTATTTATAAAGATGTGTACATATTTGCATCCCTATAATTTTGCATTCCTATGATTTTTGTCAAATAGGGTGAGGGTTTGATCAACTATGAGGAAGGTTAAAGCCAATAATATCGGCCATTTGAATGGGAAGAGAATGAAATAATTGGGGCTTAGCAATGTTAAAAAAGATATACTTCCTCAATATGAAGTCGTTAACAACTTCAAACACAAAATCCAATTCAATAATGAGAAAATATTTTTTAGTTGGTTAAGAAATGTAAGAAAACAAATTCAAGGGAGAAATTGATAAAATTGACTAATAATGGCATACTAGATACTGAATCATCAAGGGTCATTATGATAAGATGTGAATTACTGAGAGTATC
This sequence comes from Mimosa pudica, assembly GCA_029929735.1. Classification (NCBI taxonomy): domain Eukaryota; kingdom Viridiplantae; phylum Streptophyta; class Magnoliopsida; order Fabales; family Fabaceae; genus Mimosa; species Mimosa pudica. The sequence continues at coordinate 3,263,721 of JAKELP010000045.1, forward strand.
TGTAAAAGCAATCTAATGACAAAAATTCTCACAACAAATGTCTAATATGCAATGACATGATCTGATGCAAAAAATGACAACAGATTGCATATTGCTTACTTGTTTTGAGACATTTCAATAATTATAATGATTACATAGTATTACACATTAAATCATTAATTCTCCCATATAAGTATGGCCTTTTCTTTTAACTGAGTATGGTCTTTAATTATATGCGTTTTCCACCAATAGAATTTAATCCATGATGACCTTATATTGTTTAATATTCAAATATAAGATGAGAAACTTCCTTCATATGATGAGTTGCTAATTGTCTAAGCTGTAGCATCAATCTATCTGGCAAGCTAAACTTCATTATTTTCAGTGAAATATGACGACACACAAAAAGTGAAATCATTGGTTTCAACTTTGTTGTTATGCATTTATAGAACTTTGTTTTTGTTATCATGATAAGGATACATGAATAGCTTGGAAGAATCAAACATATATTGACATGCGCATTTGCAGTGTGTATAATGTAGGCAAATGCAAAACTTGGGTGGAAACCATGATCCGACAAGCAAGGGATATCGTGTGCTAGCCTTAGATTTGTTTGTTAATACTAGTAAAATATATATATATATATATATATCCATAATTATGTGAGTCTATGTGCTGTGTTTTAATGTTGGACCCACCTAAATGCTGTCATCATATCAAACTAGACCATCCATTTTTAAGTGTTGCTTATCAAAAATTGATCACATGCTTCTTCATTGGGGTTTCCCTATAGTAGGAAGATAACCGAAGCCTGAATAAGATATTTTATCACTGAAATAGTAATGTTATAACTTGTAAGAATCTTGATACGATAAAACAAATTGTCAAAATAATCTTTCATTTTGTTTGTAAGAACCTACATGATTATTTTCATCCTAAATTTCTCTTTATTACTATATTTTTTGTTTTAAGAAGACAAATTCAAACTGCTTTCTATAAAATCATATTGAATTTGGAGGGATATTGATGTTTGCTATAGTCATATATTAATAATATTATTAATTATATCAAATATTAACATCACCGTACTAAAGATCAATTTAAACTCACAGCTTTAATCTCATATTTTTTACCTTAAATTTTACTCTTATATTTGAATGAAGAAAAAAGTGGGGAGAGAGAGGAGGGGTAACGGATTCTTCTATAGTGAATGAAACATACAAATTTTTCTTGTCATCCATGTTCTTTTATTTTCTCTTCTCATGTAAACAGTATAGCCAAAGTCCTCATTTTCTTAAAGTAAGAATGTTTTCAGTGTGAATTATTATTTTATTAATGAAAATGCATGCAAATGGATAAAACAAAAAAAACTCTAGTTAATAAAGATGAATTTAGAGAGATATTCCACCAATATGCTCTTGGTTTCTTCTAAATATGTTTACAATAGTCCATAATTGATAATTACATACCAAACATATTGTTAAGTGTCCCCAACCATTGTTTTCCGTCAAAGGTTACCTTATCCAGTTCAAAAAAAAAAAATCAAGGCCACCTTCCAATTTTGAGGCCCCATGATATGATATCCCAATATTGTCATGTCCTGCTTGGAAGTAAGCAGGCAGAAAGATCATTAGATAAGTTTGGGGAAGAAATAGAGAGAAGTAATTAAAAAGTGGAATTAGAACACAAGCAAATACTCTCAACTAATATACATAGTTTATGATAAATCTAAAATAAATGACCAATTAGGCTTTATTTGGAAGAAAAGAAATGATTATCTACAAGTTGCACCATTTCAAATCGATAGGCCCTATCGTTTCATCCAACATTCCAACCAACTCTCCCCTAGTTTTAAAATTTAAGTAAACAAAAGCTAAATGTCATTCTCCACTGCTTGAATATTTTAATCAGAATTTCATTACGACAATTGTAATATTATAATTAGCAATACATGATAGTGTTAATAGTACTTACTCATCATGGGTTTGTCTGCATTTTTACAGATAAGATCGGCCGACTGAAGATATTTTTAGGAGTAATATTTATTTAATTCTTAGTTGCTTACTGGTTATTACTATATTTTCCCCACTCAAGGTTATCATCTTTGCCTATGTTTCTTGAAAGCGAAAGGCACAATTATTAATTAAAGAGAAAGCGAAATCTTAAACAATTCTTTAAAAGAATAGTATTTGCCAAGAAAGTTCCATCTTACGCTCCACGACTCATTTGAACCACTAGAGAAAGCTAAGCCGAGTTTTGAGTCTCAATTATATAATGATGGTGCGACTTTAGTTGTGGCTTAAAAGCCATGAAAGAAATCCGACCATTTGTTAGTGGGGCATAAATTTTTCAAATCTTTTTCAATCTAGAAATTTCATCGCCTACTATTTGGTGACCCATACAAATTAAACTAACTCTTTTCTTAATATATTCAGTTCTTCTAAATGTAATAAAATAGTTTTTTTGTTTTAAATATGAAAGGATCCATCCATATTACCTTTCAAGATTATAGTATTTTTTTTCATTAACACATTCCGATTAATTGCACATATTGAAAAAGTAATAACTTGAATAAATAATAAAAAGGGGAAAACTTACATCAAGTTCCTTTCTCCAGGTTCTCAAGTTCTTTTAATATAGGAGTGACACGTGTCCTTTTATAACAATCATCTATTCAATCTAACGGCCAGTAATTGGAGAAATGGAGAACTTGGATGGAGGAACTTGACCACCTAAGTAAGGTCCTAATAAAAAAGTATTTCACAAAATTCAAAAAATTTATTTTAATAAAAATTTAATTTGGTATTTACAAATAAATTATTAAATTGCTAGATACGTTTATTAGTAAAGGAAGCATGCTAAATCTGATATTCAATATAATATAAACAAATAAAATTGCGTGGGTGTGAAAATATTTTTTTATAATCTATATGTAATATATCAATAATGTGATAACAAAAAATTAAATATTTTTAAATTTGGGTAAATTTGGGTAAATGTATGGTCTTGTCAGGTTGAGCAAAAAATGGGAAAATTAAAGTGAATTATCCGTTATACATTAAGTTTTCTATTTACACATTCTCATTTGTCTAAACTTTTCATGTGAATTTATATCTAAATAATACTAATTTGATCCTATATATAGGGTAGAGTGAGAAAAACTGTAAAAATTTGGTATTATGTACAAGACAACGTAATTTTCATTGTAGATATACAAAGTTGGCCTCATAGATTACTTTAGAACTTTGACACATTGTCCTGTGTGATCCAAGTGCTCAACGTATTAGTGAATATAATTTTTTTTTTGTATTTTATATTATTATGTTTTTTTATTTCATTTTTTTATTTCAATTATTATGTTATATTATTGGTTAATATGATTCCACAAATTGTAGGCAAGTCTGCTTCGGCCTACAGGTTATGTGGTGCGGACCTGTGTAACCTGCACTTTGTCTTTAGTTAGGATGCATGTCTAACTCGCTATTTTTTGTATTTGAAAAAAAATGCATAAATAGAAAAAATTAAATTCTAAATCAACGGAAAATATATCATTATATTATTGTATTGTCTAAACTAAAATACTATGAAATCAAGATCCACAATTATTATGGTAAAAAAAGGATTCACAATTACAACTTACAAATTTTTTAAACTAAAAGGTTTCCAATTTTATTAATAAGTATATTGGCAATCTTATTGACACAATTTAGATTCTAGCATACAAGCATAACAATTTATTATGTCATCTACAATTTGTCTTAGTGAGGCATCTAAAAAAACTTAACTTATTAACGAATCAAGGAGGGGTTCTTTTTCTTACAAAAAAGTTAATATAACTTTTAATCTTTGAATTTTCACTCCATTTTGCTTTTTGTCATTGAACTTTAGAAGTATTGGTTTTGATCCTTCAACTTTTGTCAGTAATGGTCTTATCACTCAACTAAGGCATTTATTGTCATCAATATTGATTTTTCAACGATTTTTATTATATTTCAAAAATCAAGACCAAAATTAAATTGGCCGGCAAATTTAGTGACAAAAATTATTGCTTTAGAGTCATGGATAAAAAACAAAATGAACTTAACTCAAAGATTAAAACCACTTATTTTAAAATTCATATATCAAAACTAAATTAAAGTGAAATTTGAAGGATTACCGTTATTATCAATCATAAAAGGGTAAGATTAAGCTATAGGCCGTCTATTAAGGGTCTGATTCATTTCCAACCCTACTAAATGAACTGTTTGGTAGACTAGAAAGGGGAAAAGGAATTGAAAGAGAGAAATGGAAAAAGTAATTTCCACATATCCCGGGCCCACAAACTTTCTCTCCACATCTCACACCTTTCTTGGGTCCCACAAATTTTTACATCTCATCATTACCTAATTTACCTCTACTTTCTATCTTTACCCTCTTACCCTCAATTTCCACCTTCAATTCCATTTTTCAATTCCAGTCATCCAAAAGGATGAGAGGTGAGTGGGGCCCACAAGCTGGGAGATAGGCCGAGAAGAAAGAACTGGAAGAGTGCACATCGAGACGTAGGCTTTAAGAGCTGCTGACCTGTCTTCTTCTGCCACGGCCTCACCACCATTCATTATTGACACGTGTCACCCTTCAACGGGCGTCCACACGGTAATTACGATGCTTCCTTTTTTCCTACGTGTCACCTTATCACTCGCTCCTCTTAGCAATTACCCAAAACACCGTTTGCTGTGCCAACAACCATTCTTCCCTTATCCTTCGAGAAGCACTCCTAGTAAAGAGTTAAACACATTTTGATTTTTTTTTTCTCAAAATTGAGAGAGCAAGCACATGAAAGATGAAACTTCATATTTAATGGAGAAATGCCATGCTATTAAATTATACCATATTTATTGGAGAAATGTCATGCTATTAAATTATACTCTAAGACATTTGGTCTTTTATGTTAATTTTTCACAAAATGTCATTTTATCTTGTAAAACACTTGTCCTCTATATAATTACAATTGATTGTTGAATCTACCTAATTTTGTTGTAAACATTTTGTATTACTTTATTCCTTATCAAATATATAAGGGAGGAGGATAATATATAGGGAAAATCCCAAATAAATCTCTCCCAATACCCAAAAGGACAAGTGAGGAACCTAAACTTCCAAACTAACCATGAAGGAACCAGCATCTATATGTCATTTTAAAATTTTGCGAAAAGACAACATTGCCCTGTTCCTAAAACACAAATTGCGAGAAGATGGTGGGCTTAGGTTGGGTTTAGGGTAGAGTAGTAATTTGTGTTTCAATATGGGGGTAATTTTGTCTTTTCGCAAAATTTTAAAATGACAGATAGGTGTTGGTTCCTTCATAGTCCTTTTGAAAGTTTAGGTTCCTCACTTGTCCTTTTGGGTATTGGGAGGGATTTATTTGAGATTTTCTCTAATATATACTTCCTCTAATCCTAAATATAAGACTTAGTTGACTTTTTTGGAAAAATGACCTGTTCTGAAGTCTCATATAGGGGTGGACAAATGACCTGTGAGTTTGCTCCATTCATAAGAGTTGAAGATCGAACCTCCAAGCGCTTACTTAAAGGACGAAAGCACTTTTCACTCACGCCAAGAAATAATGCTTAGAAGATGGTAGTACATTTTTTGAAGTAAAGTAAACAAATTAAATCACTAAATCTTAGCATATGTATATAATTAGATGATATGTTTCTATAAGTAGAATAAATAAAACAGTTTTAAAGAAAAAAGATAACTACAAATGTGACTACTTTTGTATTTTATATTTTTTAAAATAGTGTTATAATTAAGAAGAAATAAAGTATTTGATATATTACGTTCTTGTGTAATAAAGTTGTGTAATATGGTTGAACTAGTAAGTAAACAATAATTCATGTAAAAGATGAGAATGTATGTTTGAATCTCGAGAAACACTCTAATTGGAAGAGGACAATCTCAAGAAATGCACTAACCATACGAGTTTGCGTGAGCGGTAACTACTCTCGTCCCTTAAGCAAATAGTTAGGGGTTCGATCCCTAGTCCTTGTGAATGGAACAAATTCACAGGCCAGCAACTGTCTACCCCTATATGGGACTTCAGAATAGAAAGAGATTAGTCCCACTTATCACGCGTGTGGAATACCCTTAGGAAACAAAAGAAAAAAAGATAATCTTATTTATGTGGACAACACTCTTACTCTAATCCGTTGTTAATAGGAGTGAGATTATCGTACAGTATTTAAAAAAAATAGAATGGAAATTTTGTTATGGGAGGCAAATTGAATTGTTGTAGCAACCAACCAGTGTAGGGTCAGGCAGGGAAGCTAACTAGGTAACGCATGTGAGGTGTATAAGAAGGAAAGCTACTCTACGCCCATAGAAACTTTGGTTCTCTCAATCTTCTCTGTCATTTCACTTTCTTCTCTCTTCTTCCATTTCTCACCCCCCAATTTCTCTATTCACACTCAGGTACCACCCACCTACTCTCTTTTATTTCTCTTCACTCTATAATTGTTCATTGATAATTCTTGTTCCTTCAATCTTTTCCTTCCCTTTTATGTTGTAAAGTTTCAATCTTTTTTGCCCCCACTTTGAATTCTCTCATACCCATTTGAAGTTTTCATTGGTTAGTTCCTTAATTCTCTCTTTACTGCTAATCATGATTTGTTCATGACAATATTGATCCATCTCTGCATCATGAGAATATTGATTTGTATTTCATTTTATGATTTGTTGAATCCCTTTTTTTAATTGATAAATAATTTCCTTTGCTTGTTTCTTGTGATGCATTTTTCTAATTCTTATTCCTTTGGTGTTTTTGCTTGATTTTATTGTAACTATGCTGATTTGTTATTACATCTTTTTGTGGTTTTTGTCATCAACTGATTTGTTTGATTACAAGGGTTATTATTGGAATTGAATTCTGCTTGTACTATTTTCCTTGCAAACTCAAAATTTCTTGTAGTTTGGTTACTTGGATTGAACTATTAGTCTATTAGCAAACTATGAAGTAATTGTGTTCTGTCTTTCTTTCAGGTGCCTTTCATTTGTATCTACCCCTGACAGAATCTGAAAGATCTGACACAGTTGTGTTGATCCTTATTGGTTAGCTTGTTAAATTGCTAGTAGTTGCTAATCTTATATAGCATTCTCGTGTCAAAACAAATCCTAGGGAATGCTGAAAGATGTGCTTGAAAGTCAAAGTTTCTTTCTCTGATGTTAATAAGGGAATTGCTCCTTTTGAGCTGCCCTTGTTCATCTTTGAAGAGATTGGATGTTTGAATCAGTGTCCTTGTCTATGCCGTGCGCAAGTGCATGAGGTTTCTATAAATCAAAGTGGTCATTTGATGTCGAAATATGACCTCTGTGAAGATGGTTGACCTCTGAAGTTCTTCAATTAGCAGTTTACTGCTTCTTGTGGTAAACAATTGCTTGATATATATTCTGTTAGTATTGGTAGCTTTGGTTGTACAAAAAGTTATTAGAAATGGAACCGAAAGGTGTGCTTATGCAGCGATATGAACTGGGGAGATTATTAGGCCAAGGAACCTTTGCAAAGGTGTATTATGCAAGGAACCTTGTTACTGGCATGAGTGTGGCCATTAAGATAATTGATAAGGAGAAGATTTTGAAAGTTGGGATGATTGATCAGATCAAAAGGGAAATTTCAGTTATGAGACTTGTTAGGCATCCACATGTGGTTGAGCTTTATGAGGTAATGGCCACAAAAACTAAGATTTACTTCGTCATGGAGTATGCAAAGGGCGGCGAACTTTTTCACAAGGTGGCCAAAGGAAAGCTGAAGGAGGATGTTGCCAGGAAATACTTTCAGCAACTGATCAGTGCTGTTGATTACTGCCACAGCAGAGGAGTGTCTCATCGGGATCTGAAACCCGAGAATCTACTGTTGGACGAAAATGGGAATCTGAAGGTTTCAGATTTTGGGTTGAGTGCTCTTGCTGAGTCTAAGCGCCAGGACGGCTTACTCCATACTACATGTGGTACCCCAGCCTATGTTGCTCCAGAAGTGATCAACAGAAAAGGGTATGATGGGCCTAAAGCTGATATATGGTCATGTGGGGTGATCTTGTATGTTTTATTGGCTGGTTATCTTCCATTCCGTAATTCCAATCTGATGGAGATGTACAAGAAGATCGGTAAAGCGGATTACAAATTCCCTAACTGGTTTTCATCAGATGTACGCCGGTTGTTGTCCAGAATCTTGGATCCTAATCCAAACACCCGGATATCGATTGCCAAAATTATGCAAAGTTCTTGGTTCAAAAAGGGGTTAGAACAGAATGTTGTTGCCCCCAAGACCGAAGTGAAAGATCTTGCTCCTTTGGATGCTGATGGTGTATTTGGATCTTGTGAGAATAACAGTGGCCCTATTGCAGAGACAAAACAGGAACTCACCAAACCTTGTAACATGAATGCTTTCGATATCATTTCCTTGTCTGCAGGTTTTGACTTGTCTGGTCTATTTGAGGAGACTGATCGGAAAAAAGAGGCGCGGTTTACATCAAACAAGCCTTCCACGATTATCATCTCTAAGTTAGAGGAAATATGTAAGCGCCTCCAGATGAAAGTGAAGAAGAAGGAAGGAGGATTGTTCAAATTGGAGGGCACCAAGGAAGGCAGGAAAGGCGCTTTGGGTATTGATGCCGAAATCTTTGAGATCACCCCACTCTTCCACATGGTGGATCTTAAGAAGACAAATGGCGACACATTGGAGTACCAGAAGCTTATGAAAGAGGATATTAGACCAGCACTCAAGGACATAGTTTGGAGCTGGCAAGGAGAAAAACCTCAGCAACTCCAGCTGTTGGAGCAACAGCCTATACAATCAACTCCATGAATTACATGCTGAACAAATCGCTTATAGCATGCCTGTCCTTACTTCTCTCTTGTTTGAGTCATGGGAGTTGTAATTATAACATTGATGGAACTAAAATTTGTTAGTGCTATCTTCAGTTTTTATGAATAAAATGTGACTCTATGAGTTAGTCATTGTGTTAGTATTTACATCATTAGTGTTATTGTTGCTCTATTGATCTTTCCAAGGAGCTTATGTTAAACCAATAATAGCATGGATCATTGATCCTGCCTTTACAACCCTTTTCTGCCTTGGATTGTTTCTGAGGATAAAAGAAAGGTTACGCTCAGTTTATATGCTAAAACAAACTGTAAATAGCAGCAAATTTAAGTTATTTGTTGACCAGTCTATTTACTGATGTTTAGATGCATAGTTCATACAAAAGCAAAAGCTTCTCCTAAGATAAAAAAATGACTAATCCAGTTTCAGTCTCCACTTAGTGAGGCTGAGGGTGCTGAAGAAAGGAATATATAAGGTAGTCTTATCTTTGTTTTATGCAAAAAGGCTAATTCGAACCATGACACCTTTTCATGTAAAAGCTTCTCTAAGTATAAGTTAATATTTTTATGTTCCTCATAGATAGGCTTATATTTATATGTTCCCCATAAATACGCTTATATTTATATGTTCCGCCTTACTCTCTTCAATCCTTATTATAAGTCACTAACCACTCAAATCTCACATAGTCATATTTTATTTTCATTTTTCATTTCTGCCTCTCCCATCTCTTTCTTTTTTCATCTTTCTAATGCTCTTTTATATTGGAATCAGTAGGAGGAAATGTCAATATAATTAAAAAGTTTTTTTTTCCATAGATGATAAGGGTATTTTGGGAAATGTTGATAAATGAATCAGTTAATGGCGGTTGGTGACTTATATTAAGAACAAAAAAATTAGGGGTGGTTGGTGACTTATAATAAGTACTAAAGTGGGTATTATGATGCCCAGATTTATGGATTAGAGGAAATACTCGATTGTTATACGTTGGTCAAATCACAACACGACACTCATAATTCTTAATGGCAGTTCGGGCTATTTATAATTGTTATTAATGCTTTTATATTAAAATAGGTAACTCCTTTCACAAACCGACCTTAGCTCAGTTGGTAGAGCGGAGGACTGTAGTGGGAATATTCCTGTCAGATGATCCTTAGGTCGCTGGTTCGAATCCGGCAGGTCGGATTCTTTTTTCTTTTTTTCTTTTTGCTATTGTCCACTCTACATTTATTTATTCCCTTCTATTTTCTTTTATATATTCCTCCTATATTTAATAGTATAAGATTGATCTGAATTTATTATTAAGTAAGAATATAAATAAAATAACATGTTATATCCCAGTTTATAATAAATCATGTAAATTAGTTTGAAAAAAGATAAATGTAAATTATTTAAAAGAATGCATATTGCTACATTAATCTCAAAAAAATATCATTTTAATATATATACTTTCTGAGCAACCAATTTAATCTTCTACACTAAGTTTTTATAAATTAACGGGCAATTTAATGTTAAATCTTGATCCAATTATAAGGTATTTGAGCAAACTATTGCTCTAATTTTGAGTTTATTTCCCCTCCTAATGATTACATCTCCTGTGATTTGAACTCAATATCTCTATGAATCTAGTTGGACTTTACATTGTTAGACTAACTAAATATGTGTAAGTTATATAATGAATATTGTTGCATTAATCTCCTTAAGAAAATCAATTTAATCTTTTGTTAGCGACCAATTTAATATTATATACTAAGTTTTTAAGCATAGAGAGTATCAACGAAATATGAAATACTTAGTTGATCAACAAATGCAAAAATTGGACACTAATAATTGCAAATTCAGACTCCAATTTAAGGAATTGACACTCATATTTCCACGTTTATCCTCAAAATATTGACAATCTTGATATATTCCTCATATGTGTAGAAATTTAAATAACGATTTGCAACTTATATTCACGCATTTAATTTAGGTTCCCCCAGACTGTAGAGGGGTAACGATTTTTTTCCGTTTTACCATAGAGGCCAACGAAAATTAAAGATGAAATTATTGGCTACCTTTTCAATTCTTTTATAATAGTACAAGTAAACTAGAATAAATCAGTCTCGTTGTTTACGCGCATATATGATAAATAATCTACAAATTAATTTCACAAATACTCCCTCCGTCCCACAATATAATCTAATGTGGTGAGAAAATATTTGTCTCATAATATAAACTAATGTGGGGAACGATGAGTACTTATTGTAATTTTTTTGACATTTACCTTTTGTTGACAACACTTTCTCTCATTTCCCTATACACACACTCTCATTTTTTTCTTTCACCCAATTACCATCCCACTCATCTAATTAACAAACAGTATTAGTTAACAAACAGTATTGATCGTTTTCAAACACTTTTAACGGCTTTCTTTTTTTTTTTACCATACTTTCAACAGTTATCTCGAATATAACAATTTGTTAAACATTACTTGATATTGTGGGACTGAGGGAGTAATAGAATATGTCTTATAAAACCTTGTAAAATATGTGTGCACAAATCAGTATCTACGTAAAATTTATGAAGCACATTTTTATAATTGAGCCACTCAATATTTAGGCACCGATTAATTTGAGTAGGGTTGGGAATGGAAGAATTTCAAACCAATTCCAAAATCGACATATTGCAAAAAAAAAATCCTGTCTCATAATCCACACCGAATCCGTTTGGTATGTAACTAATACTAATAATTAAAAAAAAATCATTTATGAATGACTAAGTTTGTTTTAGCATAGAAACTGAGCGTAACCTTTCTTAGAGAATGGACACCCCGATATCCCATACCAGCTAACATCTAACCAGAATGGCTAAGTTTGTTTTAGCATAAAAACTCATTTTGGCGCCAGAGATTAATTTTACATGGTATACATTACATAATAGTAGGATCTAATTAAGATTTTGCATTTGGACTGCAAAGGAAATAAAAGAAATCTTATAAATTAACTACCTCACTACATAATTGATGGTATATTATCTTAGAGAATGGGCAATCCGATATCCCATACCAGGTAACATCTAACCAGTCCTCTTTTTCCAACTACCTCCCTATATAATTCATGAAATACGTACTATCTTAGAGAATGGACAATCCGATATCTCATACCAGGTAACTTCTAACCTCTCCTCTTCCTCCAACTACAAATTGTTATTGTAATCACCATCATATGAGAATTGAGGTCAGACCAGAAGATGAAGTATACTTTTTTGGGGCAAACACTAGCCACCTGAGGATATAAACATTATAGTTTCAAAACACTAGGCTGCAAGGTCATTGCAAGAGGTTAAGCATACTTACAAAAAGCAGAACTTGGTCTCATGAAATGTAGCTTGAATCTGTTCCAATTTGGGAGAACACCAGTTGGGGACAGTTGAATGCGGAATGGCCTTATTTCATTGCTTAACAAACCAGCATCAATTGGGTGTTTTATAAGGAACAACCATTTAACTCTCCAAAAGTCTGTTTTTTCTAGGCAGCCGTAATATAAACAAGGATAAACAAACTATAATATATACTTCCAATTCAATCCTAACAAAATCAAAGAGTCCTGATACCCATCTTTCTAAGCTGAACACAATTTTACATCTTAACGCTGAACAAATTAATTCCTTCACTCCATAACAGGAGGAATTAGTTGGATAAAAATGCATGATTAGTGCAATATTTTATTTCCTGTTAGTACCACTTTTCTCATTAAGACAGCATCAAGTGGGTGCATTTTCTTTTATTTTTCATTAATTTTTTTTAAGGACCAGACAGTGCAACAAGCTCGATTCTCCAAAGGAAACATTGCCTTCAAAAACAGGAATCATTCCCTTGGAGAAAAGAAGCGGAAAAAATAACTTGAACCAAATGGAAGGCACCTAATCACCTGTTGGCTCAAAAGGCCTATGCATCCAACATGTATTCCTATCCATGCCAAGAGGCATGTAAACATCAATCTCCCTTACAGAGAAAGGAAGATACAATGCATCTCAGTAAATCTAAACTCTACCAAAAGAAGGCTAACAGGTTCTTTTCCTTTTTTTTTGTCAAGTCTCATTTCCTGTCACTATCCTTTCTTAATCAAATGACCAAAGAGACTGTACATCTGGGGTGGGGGGTCGACTCCCTATAGGAAGCCTTGCAATAGATGACTTTCTGACGACTCCTTCCGCTGAACCATGTATAGGCCGTTCTTGTCTGCCAAGTACATACAAACCAAAATCAGAACTACCACTCTTCATTAAAAATATGAAACACAAGCATGATATAAACAATTATTCAGACAGTTTATATAATATTACAATTAAAAAATCATAGAAAGACTAACATGAATATGAACAAAAAGATTGCACCGTCCATGACATCAGATAAAGCAATAACATTGCTTTAATAATAATAGTATTGGTTGTCCAAAAAAGTAAAAATAAAAATGGTATTGGTAGCAACAGTATGAAGCCGAAGAAATTAAGAGACAAAAACAAAAAAAGAAACGTACAACAGCTAAATAAAGTTAAGAGCTCATCAGCATCTCACTTGAGGCGCAAGAGAACAAATGGTTTATTATGAAAGTTTAGCTAATTAAGCTAATATTATCATTACAATAAACAAGTAATTCCTATTCACCTATCTATTAGCTGGACAAAAGAATTCCCTCCTAGACGTTTTTTTCCTGTTACCGTTATGTCTTCACACATTTCAAGTTCAGAGTAGGCAATTCATGATTAACTTAGAAGACAGTGCTGTCGATGAAGTTGTATCATCAAATGCAGATTAAACTAGGATTAATAAATACCGATGCATTTATCTTCATATCATATTAAACCACAATTTGATGACATCACAAAACAGGGAGAAAAAACAAGAGTACTAAGGGTTAATAACTAATCAGTTCGATCTCATCTCCAAAATCCACTTCTAACCAGTTCAAACTCATCAACCAAAATCATTGGCATGTAACTCACTTCTTTCAGATGTCAACCAAATAATTGTTTTCCTTTCTAACTGGAAAGAACAACTTAGACCTTGCGAGGACGAAACAATTGTTTTGCATTTAGATCACCAGCAATTAAAATTCCTTTCTACTAACAATTCTTTAGCATTTATATCACCAGCAATTCAATACACAACCCTCGCCATAAATATGCAGACTGAGCTCCAAGGAATGAAGGATCAAACAAAAACCCCAATTTCTTATAAGCAATACAAAAATTTCAAGAGCCATAAATATCTAAACTCCAATTATGATGTGCAGGTTTGCATCCAAGCTCTAGCGCTAGCAACCAAGGATTTTGGCCCACAAAAACTTTCCATGCTAATGTTTCACACATTCCGGTTCTCATCATGAAAATGACATGACAAAAAACCTGCTACACACATATTTATGTCCAAGTTACAACCATACACTGAGTGCTTTTATGATCCAAAGGTTTCAGTATAGTTGCACAACTAGATTCCAATTTTTTCAAACATTCATAACTATTGCTCCTCAAGATTGTATACTAGCCTTTAAGCTCCTCTTTCCATTCACGCACACAACATTTTCTAGTGCCCCACAGTACACACCATGAACAATATTTCCCTCTAGCTATACCCCTCCCCCCAAAAAAAAAATCAACCGCCCACTTTTGTTTACCTTCACTAACATATAAGAAATAAGCATGACACTTACAATAACAATTTCACAAGTTTCCCCTGCCAAAGTTGGCGACCAACAATTTTCATGTTCTAACTTCAGCTTCCCAAGAAACTATCTTTCATGCAGATATTAAGCAACATCTTGTTTTGCTTCTATGATGATTACCTCTAAGGACGTATTTATTTCTAGATTAACAAGTAAAAAACCTCTCAAAATTGTAACTTAGGATGTTTCAACATGGACTAAGTCAACAAAAATTTTCATGGACTGAGCCAACCTTGCAAAACCTATATGAAGGAGGAAAAGGCCTCTTACAGTTCATTAATCATCAACTCCTAAAACACAAAACTCCAACAAGCAAACATAGACCTATGTGTCCTATTGCTGAAGTTTTTGTAGCTTCTGGTCAGAGCACTTTCCCTAGAACTTCTACATATTGATTATTGATCATTGAGAAATGACTTATTGATCACAGACTATTAATTATTGATAAATGTACAATCAGCAAATAATGTAATAACTGGAAGCCTGATTAGGAAGTATAAAAATTTAAATGGCAGTAAGGAGTACCAGAAGTATCCTACTAATAAAAAAAAGGCCAACCCAATCTAGACCCCACTTGATGAGGGTGTTGGGGAAAGAAATATACTAGGAAACCTTACCCCTGCTTTATGCAGAGAGGTTGATTTGAATCCACGACCTCAGACCACATAGCAAGAGAACTCTCACTTACCGTTGAGTCAAGTTGGTCCTTTAGAAGTATCCTACTAATATTTTTTAGAAATAAGAACGGTACATGATTACTAAGACACGTGCAGAAAAATGAGGACATTATTTGAAGATGATGAAAGAAATCACGTAAAAAGGAAAAAAATACTAACAGACATGAGTTTAGAGATAAAGATAGCATTTTTGTTGACTTAATGCACATATAGGCTTGTCCAATGCTACGTGGCTAAAATCAATTATGTCCCCACAAGGCGTCAACACAGTGTAAAAAATGACAAAATATAAGATTATTTTTTCCTATGGCAGGAACAACAATCCTGAAGCTCAACAGTTCAAGAAAAGAAAAGGAATAGAAATGGAGGAGCCTTTTTGTTGCATCTTTAGAATAACATAGCTTATAAGTCTATAAATGTTCCAACATGTTCTATTTTGACATATACAGCAGAGATTTAAAAGTAGCTAGAGTAAAAGGAGAGGCAGTTAGTACTCACTTGGACAGATTGTTAACAAAAGAACCTTCACGCACATGTACGGGAATAGATCCACAAGTACTCCCATATATCCTTTCACTCTGACCTACACCATCCTGAGCTTTAAGGCAACCTGACAGTGGCGGGAAGAAAGTATTCTGTAACCAAGGATCATAATCACTTGAACCAGTTATAGGGCTGAAGGTCCCACCACTCTGGCCATTAGGAAGAAAAACATTTTGAGCAGAATGGGAACTGGAAATAATGCTATCATCTTTGGTGAAAATGGATGCCATAGGTTTCTGACATGGAGGTTGCATTAGGTCATCCTTGTTTGTTGGGTTCCTTTGAGAGGGCAGAAGCCAGCCACCTGGGCATCCAACTAAGCCTAAACCTTCCTGACCAAGAGGTGAGGTATTCCACATCTGCCACGATCCCTTCTCAATTGCAGTTGCATCCTCTGAAGGAAAAGCATGTCCCTCATGGGCCTTGGGAGTAGTTGGAAATCGGTTAGAAGAGCTATGCTTTTCTCGGGATAATGGCGACTCAATTGGAGAAGGCTTATTAACTTCAGTGCAAGCAGATATGTTTTTTAAACAGTGATGCTTTTCTACTTCCATGTCTGTCCCAAATCCACCTCCAAGGTCTAGCTGAAAATTTTCAATCGACTCAGAAACGGGTCCAATTAAAGATACCGGGTCCGGATCATAACAAGGGTCTTCATATAGCTCTTGCTCATCATTTCTAAAATCATGAGGTCCCTCTCCAACAGGGGAGAAAAAGGGTTCAATGGCAGGAGTAAAACCTAGACTACTGCTGGTTTGTACGCTTGGGAAAGTAGATATATTAAATGGTGATGGAAGCCCAAACTGGATTGGATTATCAAATAATGGTGCAGATGATAATGGGCCAGATTGCTGAGGGCTTTTGACTTCTGATTGACTTTTGGAATTAGGTCTACATATTACATTTGAATTAGAATTAGTGTTTTGACGTACTGGCGAAGATCGAGTAAATAAATGCTCCCACGACTTTTTAGGAGCTGCCCATGGCTGTGATTCAGGGAGGACCTACAAACAATAATTCACCATCTTGATATCAACACTGTATCCTTCATACAAGATTTGTCAAGCTTATGAAAAGGAACTATACAAAGCATGCAACATCAAGCAAAACACACTTTCAAATCAAATTGTAGTTGATAAAATTGGATTATTGAATAATTCTATCACAAAGAGCAGGTAACTGTTATTTGAACATCACTCAAGCATCTTGATAGCTTGATACCAGAACAATATTGTGCCAAGATAGTTTGGGAGATATAAAAAAGAGTGGAAAACTTACAGTATGATTGATGATCTTAGTATCTGTATTCATATTTGACTTAGCTGCTGGACGTTCAGGATGGCATAAATCTCTCCTGTTGGAAACATTATGGGCATGATCTACAGAATTGTGAAACTTATTTTCTTTCACCATGGTAGCAGGAGTATTAGCACCTTTTCCAAAACCAAATGCCTTGGAGGAAGACATAATAGTACCTTTCATACGATCTAAATACCTAGTCCCAGTGCTCCCTCTGTGATAATTGTTCCCAGCAACATTTTTACCATGTGCATTGTCCATACTCTGTCCCTTCCCATTCTCAAAAGCAGATTTCTGATGATCTCTACGATCAGCTTCACCCTTTTTATCAAGGTCCCTCTTCAATACAGTTTCCTTGCCAGATTTCTTTTCCAATTCTTCAACATCAGAGTTGCTCTTACTTGACCCTTTATCTTTCTCTTTTCTTTTTTCCTGATGCTTCTTCCTACTATCCTTCTCCCTAGTAGAAAATGATTTGCTGCGATCTTTCTCAGCTTCCATTTTCTCATCTCTAAGTTTCCTACGTTCCTCCACCAACCTTGCGACCTCTTCCCTCTGTTTTCTCTCTTCCTCCTCCAAAAGCTCCCTCTCTAACCTAGCCTGCCTTTTCTCCTCCGCCTTTCTACGAGCCTTTTCCCCTCTGCTCTCATTAAGGTTTCCTCCATTCTCACCCCTTTTAGCTAATAGTGCCCTATGTTCAGCATCAGATGAGCACTCATCACTTGACGAACTAACTCTAAAAATCTTTCTCCAGAGCCACCTAATGCTCAAGAAAAATGATGTCAAAAGCTTGCATGAAAAAAACAAAACACCAGAATATGGCTTCTCTGTCAAACTATGCTCATCTCCTCCAAAAAGGCCACCTTCATTCACCCTCCAGCTGCTAGGCCTACCTGCAACAGACCCACCAGCCCAATTTCCATTCTCCAACCAATCCTGACCACACATCCATCCATTCTCAGACCAAACCCTACCATTCAATATCTTCCCACCTTTACAACCTAACTCCTTCACAATATTAGAATTCGACATCCCCAACCCCGGCGGCAAGTCCAAAGCCGGCCTCTTCGAAATATGCCCACAATACGAACACATAAACCGACCCCCACCCGGGTTCTGATCCCTATACGGATTCAAACAGTTCCTACAGCGCCTAGTCGCCGTCTTCCGAAGCTTCTGCAACTCTATCGCCTCCGACCTCTTCCTCTCCCTCAGGCGCGCATTCCGCCGCACCCGCCACGCCGACAGCTGAGGCATCAAAATCTCATACCAAAACAAAGTAACCAGCAGCACAAACACACAAGCCAGCCTGGGCGACGTAATCTCAAACCTAAACGCCGGCGGCAACAGCTGCGACACCGCCCACAACCCTATCAACGGAATTACCAACCAAGGCAGCATCGTCGCAACCCGGCGTGACCACTTCTGAATCACACACAGTATACACATTATCCTCCCAAAACCTCTCCAACTTTTCCCACTATCTTCCAAATCAGCCACACCAAACCCTAGCAAAATCTCCCTATATATATATCTATATATCTCTCTCTATATATAGATATCCTTTCCTTTGTTAAATACAATGCTTGCAATATGGGGAAAAAACCTTAAATTTGTTGTTGCCCTAACCCTAAAAATCCGAAATCTATTGTAAGAATCATGACATGAACATTGTAATTCTTGGAAATGAGTGAGAAAATGGAATTGTGAAGCTGAAAAGAAAGCGAGGATGATGAAGTTAATGGAAGGGGAAATGAAAAGCTTGAGATTTGACGTTCATGGCTAAATATGAATGAAAACAAGCGAAGAATAATAATGATAATGATAATGATAATAATAAAAGTGTGAGAAAATAAAGAAAAGGAAAGAAAGTAAGGAATGGAGAAAACCTGAGCTGAAGTTGTGACGTTCGATTGGGTATGAAGAGAGAGAGAGAAAGTGAGGAATTTAGAGAGAGAAAGTGAGGCGAAAATAGATAAGAAGGAAGAGAGAAATGGAGAAGAAGAAAATGTGAGAATGAATTAAATTTCATTTTTATATGATGGGAGGGCGGTTTTTTTTTTCTTACGGTCTGAAAAAATGGATTAGGACGGTCTGAATAAAAAATGGATTGGGACGGTTTGGCTTTTTTTTGGAGGATGAACCGGACCGGGTCTTTGGGAGTCACAAATTGTTAGGGGTGGGAATGGTTCAGGCCTGGCCTGGCCTGGTCACAAAATGGTCTGGCCTGTGGTATAATTGATCGGCCCGAGCCTGGCCTGTGGCCTATTACAGACAATTTTTTAAGTCGGCCTTTGGCCTGGACTGGCCTGACTATTAGCCTGTTAGGAGGCCTGATTAATTAAATATACTCAATAAGAGGGTTAGAAATATGAATGGTGGGTAACATCATTTGAATAAATGCTTAGAGAATGTGCGACAATAAACACACTAGAATAGAAGATGATATGATTGTAATTTTATATTAAAAATTAATAAAAATAACATCAATTAATATAGTAACATAATTTTTTATTTAAATAAATATTATTTAACTTCTTAATAGGCCAGCCTGATAGGCTAATAAACTTTTTTCTCAAGCCTGAGACTGGCCTGTTAAGCAAAATTGTTCAAAAAAAAAGGTCTGGGCCTAGGCCTGGCCTGGATATAAGGAGGCCGGTCCAAGGCCTTAACGGTCGAAGTCATAGGCCCCTGATAGCCGGCCTGGGCTATTCCCACCCCTAGACTCACAAAAGATGGTGACTATGAGTCTATGATGATGGAATTGGGGGTATTCATGGGACGGGATTGGGACACTCCTATCACGAAAAAGGTTCGAACAGGGCTTTTATCCCTTGTCCTGACCTAAACTTTGTCACATTCTGATCGAAAAGGGGACGAGATAGTTGTACAAAAATCTCGAAAACTTTTTTGATTTTTTTTATTAAAATATTTACTTGTA
Organism: Mimosa pudica; assembly: GCA_029929735.1. Lineage (NCBI taxonomy): Eukaryota > Viridiplantae > Streptophyta > Magnoliopsida > Fabales > Fabaceae > Mimosa > Mimosa pudica. The sequence goes on from JAKELP010000045.1 coordinate 3,283,722, forward strand.
CAAAATTTAACAATTTCTTGTGTATCATACAGAGAGATTAATTCAATATTGCTTCTTTTTCTTGCCAACTTTTTTTTTGTTAATCACCGCCTAGTTTATTCCGGATTCGAGGGATAGTGTTGCTCACATAGGTAAGGTTGTCACCTCTCCCAATGAGAGCGTTTCCCGGGAATTGAACACTCGTTCTCATCCTTATGGGGTTGTAGCCCACTTACCAACTAAACCAACTACTCAATGGTTTTTTCTTGCCAACTTTATTGATGATGGATGAGTGATTTTAGGAGAAGGGAGGGTTAATTTATAGTTAAAATTAAATACTAGATTTTTTAACTATAAATTTTTTTTGTTGTAGTGAATGTTTTAAGAAAAAAGAATTATTTAGTAGGGGACTAATTTGTGCTCAATATATTTTGCAATTCTATGAACAAGTTTATAAGTGTTCTCACATGTATGATTTATGGTAGGGGTGTCAAAACACAAGATGGGTGTGAGATTGACTTTCCCACTCCCATTCCTAGAAGGGGGCGGGAATTGATTTCTTTCCCTTTCCCATTCCCGTTCCGGTGGTAACCAGAACAGGAGCGGGATTTCCTAGCTTCTTTTATTCTCGATTTTTATTATATAGAAATGAAAAAAAAAATGACTTTTACCATGACTAACTACTAATTATCTAACTCGTCTCTCTAAGATAGTCACACATTCATGTATTATTATTTCATTGTAAATTCACAAGTATTTCATTGGATCTATCATATACTCCTTAGTAAAAAGGTTAAGTACAACCTGTGAATGGGAAGGGATTCTGGGGCCTATCCTGGATCCTGTCCAATCCCTGGCCTTTCAGTAATCTTCCCGACTTTGTCCGAAACGGAATGTGGTGGACAACCCTAAGTTATAGTAGTAATAAACTTTGCTAGAGCAATTCGGACCGGGTCTTGAAGAGTCTTAAGGGATAGTGATGGAGAGATTTGGGCAATTATAAGGTCCAAACTCCAGAGGTTTTCTTTTTTCCATTTTCACAAGGTAATAGTGGATTTAATTAACTGGCTCTCACTTTAATTTTTATAAAAAAGTTGACTTTATTGATGATGGATAAAGTACCTTAGGAGAGAGAGTTTAATTTGAAGTTATAACTGAATAGCTTTTTAAACTATTAACTTTTTTTAAATAGTATTCCCTCCTTCTGATAATATAAGGCGAAAGTAACCGAATAACAAAATCTAAAAAATTGATTAAAGTTAGTTAAAAAGCAAGATATATTAGGACTCACAATTTTAATTCCAAATATACTCTTATTTATGGAATAATATGAAACAAAATAATGGTAACAATTAAGAAAGAGAGTGTGTGAAATGAGGTCATTTAGTAAAGATGATATTTTTTTTTACCAATAGTAAATGTGATATTGAAAAATTATTTATTACCCTCACCAACTCAAACATCGCCTTATATTTTGAAACAAAGTTATTTAAAAAACTCTAACTTATAATATAGGAAGGAGGGAGTAAATGACATCATAACAATAAAGTGATAAATAAAGTGACAAAGTATTTGGTTAGGGACCTCTATATGTCTGTGTTCAACATATTTTGCAATTGCTTGAACAAATCTATAGATACTCGCAAGTACGATTTATGATTTATGGTATATTAGCAAACTTTGCTAGCACGTCTGTTGCTATATACTCAAATCTTTACAGCATGAGTGAATTGTCACAGTCCAACTACGACATTGTAGTATAAAATATAAATGTATGATATAAAAATTTCAATATCGATTGTGAAATTTATTAGATGCACATTCTCCGATTTTACCATTATCGTTGACCCCATCCCCTTCAAGGTCTAGTAAGGCTAGGATTTGCAATTATTTTATGTAGAAAAGCCACAATATATCCTTTTGTTCCTTGCAATCTCCCACATTCCACCAACCTCTAGCATTCAATTGCACATTAAATAAGATGTCAATTTTAAAATTTTATTCAACCCTCTCTCACTGTGGTTTTCAAAATTATTGACAATATTAAAAATCATGATGCTAGAGTTGCTTGGTTTACCTGCTACTATCTGAAGAGAGTCGACTAAACAATGAAAGTTATGGCTGTGAGTGGAGACGGACGTGGGGAATTTGGTGGAGGCTTGGAGGCTGAAAACACTTTCGATAGAGGAAAAAAAAAAGCAAGGGCTTCGAGCATGGAGTCAGAGTCTACTGAGGAAGACGTTTCTATTGAAGGAGGTAATAAGAAAACCTCTTATAAGGATACCTTATTGGAAGCTAATCCTAGAGGATATTCGACCGATTCACGAGGGAGTGGTGTTTTTGATGATGCATGGAAGGGCTATATTGATAGTTTGAAAGGCTACTTCTGGAAGGGTGGAGGTGATGAGAATGAGTCAGATAATGGAAGAACTGGTCACAATGGTGATGATAATAATATTCCCACGTTGGAAGTTACAAGGGAGGAGTATGAAAGGTGGTGTGCACCCTGGAAGAAGTCTTTGATAGTCAAAGTCATGGGGAAAAATGTATCTCTATGGGGATTAAAAAGTAGTCTCAATAGACAATGGAAGACAAAGGAATCATTTGTGATTCGAGACATTGATAATGGCTATTTTGTTGTGTCATTCTCTAATGAAGATGATTTGAATTATGTTTATTTAGAAGGCCCGTGGATGGTTGCAGATCATTACTTGATTGTGCAACGATGGAGACCAAATTTTGATCCCTGGTCAGCGGAGTGTCAAAAAAATGTTGCAGTATGGGTGCGTGTACCGGTGCTCCCGCTTGAATTCTTTAATGCAGAGAGTTTGAACAAGATAGGCAGGCTGTTGGGTAAGACTTTAAAAGTGGATGCTGTAACATATTTAGCGGAGAGAGGGAGATATGCTCGAATTTGCATCGAATTGGATTTAAAGAAAAAGCTTCACTCTGCTATTCGGATATTTGGTAGGGAAAGACATGTTGAATATGAAGGTTTACATCTCATATGTTTCAAGTGTGGGAAGTATGGACACCACAAAGACTCGTGTATGGAGCTAGGAATGCAGACTAATGAAGGAAACATGAAGCGGAATGTCTCTTCGTCTGATGCTAATGGTGAGGAGAAAGGGAAAGAGAAGAGAGGTCGAGATGCTTGTGAAGAGAAGGAACATGAGGCAGCTCCGCCGCCGGAGGGAAGCAATATTGGAGTGTGGAATTTGGTGAGGCGCCCGTTTAGGAAACAATTGACTATCCCTAAGAGTGGGGGATCTCCAGAGAATCAGGGAGCAAATGGTGTAAGAATAAATCATGAGGATATGATTGAGAGAGATAGGCGCATTGGCATTAAAATTGGAGGAAATAATGGAGATTCTCACATGGCAAGATTTCATATTGGTCAAACGTCCAAAAGCCGTAATACTAGCAAGGAAGCTGCCGTTGAGAAGAAATGGGTCCCTGTATCAAACTCACGGAGGAAAATAAATATTGGGCAAAGAAGAGTCAGAGAACAAATTGCTGCTGGGCCGAGTTTGTCAAACATGGGCTTGAAGGATCATAGTAGTAATTCTAAAAAGAAGGGAGGCCATTTCCTTAATACTTCAAACCCATTTAATATTTTAAGTGATAATCAAGATGCCCAACCGATTGACGAGGTGGACCAGGACGTTAGAATGGAGGCTACATGGAGTGAAGTAACTCATATAGATGTTGAGTCAAACCAAATATGTCTGTTTGGTGATAAAAAAGATAAAGAGGCTTCATTGGCTGAGATTGAGGAGGGAGGTAAAGCCCAAACATCTAATGATTTTTCTATATGAATTGTTTATTTTGGAACTGTAGGGGCACTGGCTCTAAAACATTCACAGGGCTAATAAGAGAGTTGTGCCAAAAATACAGTGTAGATTTTTTGGCTTTGTTAGAGACTCGTGCTAGTGGCCCGAAAGCTAGAAAGATTGCAAGACAATTGGGTTTTAAAAACCATTTTGTGGTGGATGCTATGGGATTTAGTGGAGGAATATGGATATGTTGGAAAGATGATGTTTGGCAAATATCTATAATTGATTCTTCTGATCAATTTGTTCATGTCAAAGTAGCAAACGGTAATTCTTCTTTTTATATAACTAGTATATATGCTAGTCCCAATCGAATTAAGCGCAGAGCCTTGTGGAGACGTCTCTTGGAATTGAAGGAGGATGTTAATGATGCTTGGTGTGTTGGTGGGGATTTCAATTGTGTTCTTTATGACCATGAAAGACGATCCACAGCTCTCTCTCCGGTTCAAGCGGATAAGGAGTTTATTAGTTGGATCGCTGAGATGGAGATGGGGGATATTCATTCTGTTGGGCCGAAATTTACATGGAGGAAAAATGGATGTGAGAGTAGGCTTGATAGAGTGGTGGTGAATAAATTTTTCTCGGATCGATTTATTGATGCTATGACTACCATCCTGTACAATTTTAAATCTGATCATGCGCCTGTCTTGTTTCAGATGGAAAGGCAAGAAAGATGTAGTTTCATGGATAAACCGTTTCGTTTTGAAGCCTCCTGGCTTATGCACGGTGAATTTAATAACTTTGTGGAAACAACATGGTCGAATGAGAAGGGATGGTGTGAGAATTTAAAAAACTTTACGGCTAGGATTAATTCCTGGAGTAAAGAGGTTTATGGTCATCTTGGACGAAGGAAGAGACATCTGATCAACCGAATTGATGGCATAAATAAATGTATTTATACTGAAGGGGAGGCACATTCGTTGAGATGTTTGCAGAGAGACTTATGGGTGGAGTTAGAGGACATTATTTTGCAGGAGAATTTGATGTGGGCACAAAAGGCAAGGTGTGATTGGTTCTCTCTTGGGGATAAAAACTCAAGTTACTTTCACAAAAAAGCGAATGCCCGAAGAAGAAGAAATCGTATTGATGCATTGTTGTCTGAGTCAGGAGAATGGATTTATGATATTGAGAAAATCAAACAGGAAGCTCTCTCTTTTTACTTGAATCTCTTCACAGAGGAAGGGGCTACTGATAAAAGAATTGTTTGTGATGTGGGCTTCCCGGAGATAAACTCGTTGTGGCTAGCTTCTATGTCTAATAATGTCTCTCAAGAAGAAGTTGAGAAGGTGGTGAGAGGTATGGGGCCACTGAAAGCGCCAGGCCCAGATGGCTTCAATGCTCTATTCTTTCTAAGCCAATGGTCTCAGGTATGTCCATCTATGTATAACTTCATTCTGAAGATTTTTGAGGATCCTAGGCTTATTCGAGATGTTAACCATACATTCCTTGTGTTAATTCCTAAAATTGACTTCCCGGAAAAAGTGAAAGATTTCAGACCTATAAGCTTATGTAATGTGATTTACAAGGTAGTCACGAAAATTGTAGTGAACAGGATTAAGCCTATATTATCCAATATTATCTCTCCTAACCAATGCAGCTTTGTCCCTGGAAGGCTTAGCTCCGATAACATTATTGTGGCCCAGGAAGTGATTCATTCTATGAGATATGCCAAGGGCAAGAAGGGATTCATGGCCATCAAGATTGACTTGGAGAAGGCTTATGATAGAGTGAGATGGCCTTTTGTGTTGGAGTGCCTCCGTGAGCTTCATTTCCCGAGCAATATCATTGAGTTGATTGAATGGTGTATTAGCTCTCCCTCAATGCAAATCCTTTGGAATGGTAGCAAAACAGAGAAATTTAATCCTTCAAGAGGACTACGCCAAGGCGATCCAATCTCCCCTTACTTGTTTGTTATATGCATGGAGAAATTAGCTCATTTAATTCAGGATCAGATGAATAAAAAAGCGTGGAAACCTATCAGATTAAATACAAATGGCCCTCCGATCTCTCATCTTTTCTTTGCAGATGATCTTGTTCTCTTTGCTGAAGCGAACATGAACCAAGTTAAAATTATTAAGAAGTGTATTACAGAATTTTGTAATGCTTCAGGCCAACGAGTTAATGCCACTAAAACTCGTGTTTTCTTCTCCAAGAATGTTAATCATAATGTTCGTGAAGAGTTGAGCAATGCTCTTGGCTATACTAGAACGGCTGATCTTGGGAAGTACTTGGGGGTTCCGCTCCATCATGAGAAAGTTAATAAAAATACTTATAAGTATGTTCTTGATAGAGTTAGAGCCAGGTTAGCAGGGTGGAAAGTACATTCTCTATCGTTAGCAGGCAGGAGTACACTTATTAAAGCTACTGTGACTCCAATTCCTAATCATGTGATGCAAACGACTCTTCTTCCGGTGAGTACATGTGATGAACTTGACCGTCTATCTAGAAATTTTCTGTGGGGTTCCACTGCAGAGAACCGTAAAGCTCATCTTGTTGCGTGGGAGGAGGTGTGTAAGAAGAAAACAGCAGGTGGTTTGGGATTGAGACACTCAAGGGAGCAGAATAAAGCTTTCTTAATGAAGATTGGGTGGGGCTTGACTACTAATAAGGAGGCTTTGTGGACAAAAGTTATTAGAGGAAAATATAGATGTGGCGATGATATTATTCCTATAATTGATAAAAGAAGGAAAGGATCTAGGTTATGGTGTGGCATTAAAGAAGTTTGGGATACTTTTATGAGTGGGATTGAAATTGAACAGAGGAATGCTAATTCAGTTATTCGTTGGAAGCATGAGAAAAGTGGAGTTTTTTCTACTAAGAGTGCTTATAGTATGATCGCTCAAGGGGAACTGACTGATCATAATGTTTGGGCAAAACTCTGGAGAGTCAAGGCTCCTGAAAGATGTAAGATGCATGTGTGGCTGCTTTCACAACATCGCTTAGCGACTAATGGATACAAGAAGAAGTGTGGTTTACATGTGTCGGGAGACTGTGCAGCATGTGTTGGGCAGTTTGAAGATATTTTACATGTCTCTCGTGACTGTCTTTTTGCACGTGAGATGTGGTTTGAACTAGGAGTCTTGAGATCGAATCATGTTTTTTGGCATAGCAACCTGGATGACTGGATAAAGATGAATATAAATGATAAAAAATACGTAAGAAATAGTGAGTGGAATGTTATTTTTTGTATTACGTGTTGGCTCTTATGGAGAAGGAGGAATGAGAGAGTTCATGATGGAAATACCCTTACAGTTGCGGAAGCTTTGGCAGAGATATATGGGGTTGCTCGCTGCATGTATAAGTCCGCTCACTTGAAACGGGGGCCTACCCCATTAGTATGGTCTAACTCGGACTTAGAGTGGAACATAGATGGGATGAGCAGGTCTTTTGAAGTTTGTGTAGATGGAGCTTTTTCTACGTCTACGGGATTATCGGGCTGCGGAGGAGTCTTTTTTGAGCATACGGTTGGTATGATAGAGGCATTTACTTGTGGTATTAAAGCTAGAAACAGTTTGGAAGCAGAACTATGGGGAGGTATATGTGGCTTGAGGAGAGCTTGGAACCTGGATATTAAAATCTGCAGGTTGTGGATTGATGCAATGGAGGTGTTGGAGCTGTTAAACAATAATAATTATGAGAGGCATGAGAGTGTGGAGTTAATCCGAGAGTTCAAGATGTTGCTGGCTAAAGATTGGAAGGTCCAGGTGGCTTGGAGAAGTAGGGAAGAGAACATTTACGCAGACTTTTTTGCTAAGCAGGCAATGCGCATGGGACCTGGTTTACGGCTGATGACAAATGAGGAGGCTAGTGCTATGTTAGCATTAGATGGAATAACTTAAATTGTTGCTTAGTATTTCCTTTTATGTTTTTTAACTTTCCGATGTATCAAAAAAAAAAAAAAAGAGTTGCTTGGTTTAAATGACATTTATATGGAGTTGCTTGGATACTTAATAAAAGAATCCAATTAGGCTTTCCAATTAATATAAAAAATATATGTTTACTAAGTATTATAACTTCATGCGAAATAATTTAGGAATTTTTGGGGTTATTCGATCAATTGCCAGTTCCCTTTGATTGTTGAGAAAAATATTTGATATACTTTACCTGATTGAAACTTGCAATTTGTCTTTGTGCGAACAGGTCTTCTCTTTTTTTAAAAAACAAATTGGTCAACATTTGAGATGTGTGCGAGGGGGCAAATGACAACGGAAGGGGTTGAATTTTTGTTTCAATTTTCAAGAATGATGGTGAAATGTGGCACTCTCGTTAGTTCACGGTCATTGAAAAATAAGTTAAGGCGGTGGGATTTAAATGACCAAATAAGAAACTAACATTTCAGGACGGAAAAAAAATGCGCGCTGCTGTTTTATCAAAGGAAGTTGAAGTTGAAGTTGAAGTGTTTGAAAAAAAAAATGTGTGCTGCTGTTTTATAAATTTTGTCATTTATTGCTTATATTAATTCATACATTAATTATATCGATGCTCTGAATGTTGTGTTCCATTTAATGAATTAATTATTTTCTGAAAAAAAAGTAAAATAAAGAGGGGGAGTTGAGGAATAGAGTAATTGCCATATATTTAGGATCAGGCGGGATATTTTAAGAGTGATTTTGCCACATTATTTACATTATTCATATTTAGGATCAAGCTTAGAATTATACCAATAGTAAAGCTAAGACCTATGTAGCTAGATGACAGTGTTTAAAACATAAATCACATAACAACTATTTTATCTAAATAAAGAAGAAACACCCAAACAACAAAAAGCATAATATATATAAAAGAGTTAATTAATAGTCAATTTTTTCTAGAAAGTTTTAGGAAATGACCAATTTTGTTTTGGGAATATTTTTGTCTAATTTAATTATGAAAATATTAAAATTGAGCAGTTTTGTCATTTATCATTAAAATATTAGCAGTGAACATGAACTTCTTAACCTGAATGTAAGATTTTTAACAGAATATATAGGCCTATTACTACATTTATGATACTTCCTAGATAATCTTGAAAAAAAACTTCTGGAGCAACATTAGTCGCGTGAGAAAACTTTCAAAGGGCAAAGTACTCTTAACACAACATAAAAGGATATCAAAACATAGAAATAGAATATATTTGAAGTAGAACACCGTGATTTGGGTTTAAGTTAATAGCCGGTAATGCCACCTCAAGTGTCTCCTTTAAGAATTTAAGAACCAAGAGGATAGTGCAAGAAGTCTCGTTCTCTTGAGGAGTTGAGATGCAATTAATACCCTAAAAACTAAAATAAAAACTAATTTAATGCAAGGAAGGTCTTTTTTTTATTTTACTAGGAGATTTGTAAGAAAATGGACTAGGTCTAGTCCACAAGTAGTGAATTAGGCTCAAACCAATGTTTGGGATTTGACTAGAACTATTCAGAAATATTATGTTGTTAAATGTAATATATTCACTTATTTAATTTAGATTTAAATGAAAATGATGTGTCAATGTGTCATTTGTTCTAAAGGGTATTTATTATTTGATCTTTTTTTTTTCTCAGGATATCTATTATTTGATCTAAATCGTCATAAAAGGGGCTAGACATATATGATAACAATAAGAATAACTACGTCACAACATATACTCCTTTGTATTCGTTCTTCTTTGTGTATTCTGCCGTATTCTAAAGTCAAAGTCCAATATGTTATTCAGACTCCCAAAGGCAGAAAGTTGAAGAGTTCTACAACCAAGTATGCCTAAATCCCTATAGTGGTAAAGTGAGAAAGGTATACATGTTAAAAATGAATAAATTGGACTGAAAAGGAATTTGGATCAAATAGGATGGTTCATTTTTTATTAGTGGGGGAGTTTAAGGGAAGCATCACTTCAAAAATATTTTTGGGAGCTTTTTGTTGTTGATTTCCCAATTGAACTCTAGAGGAACCCTTCTAACTTAGGCTTAGATTAATTAAATTGATAGTGGAACCCCGAACATTATTTCAATTTAAGCCAAGTTGATTAAGTTTTTCAATTCAAAAAAAAGTTGACTAAGTTCAAAATCAAAGAATTAATCAGTTGTATGTGAAGACTTTAAATCCACAATTTGGACCACCTCATAATTGCTATAATTTTTTTTGTAGTTCTAGTTCATTGATGACTGCCCAAATGATAAATAAAAACTAACAAGGGTGAAAATCCAATGTCACAACAAAATTGCTTAATTCTCATGTTATTACATCCAAGCAAATAACTCAACATTCACAAACCAATAGTCAATGCACCTTGAACTAGCACCAAATATTCACAATGAGCATAATAAAAATCATGAACTCATAAAATTTATTGAAACTCAAAACTATTGTGAACAAATGTCAAGCATCCAACAAAACAATAGAATAGTTCCCAATCCAAAGGACTTCAAACAACGCATGGAGAGAGTTGATTGTGTCCATTGATAGATGTTGTGATCAAAGCTTCATAGAGTCACAATGTTTTACATGTTACACTTGATAACTATCAAATGACAATATGGGACGTTATTGGACACTACTCCCCAAACATGACATGATCAGGTTTGGAGAATGGGGGACTTAATGTAGGCTCATATTTACAATTAATTGGGCTTGTGACAAGAAAGAAGGCCCAACATACAAGGAAGCCCAATATGAGGGCTGATTCAATTTTTTTTTGGTGAAATGGGCTGATTCAAATTTATGTTAAAACACTTCACCAAGGGTCATGCTCCTCATAGTTTTCCTTATTGACTGACAAATATATTTAATCAGTTGCAAGTAACGTCTAATTGACCCCGTCAAGATCGTCAAGATCACACCTAGCCAATTATTACACAATTACACACTCTGATTATAAAAAGGCAAACACATTTTGAAAGTGGTCGTCACACGTATTACATTCCATATTCACTACTAATAGATCACCCTAAAAATATAAAATCGCTATTTTACATTCATGTGATTGTATCTTGATGAAGTCATTCCTTGTAGCTTCTATTGCTAGTGACTTTATCACTTCTGAAATAAAATACATTTTTCCTCCATATTTTACTTGACCAAATTTTTAGCATCAACATATTTCTTTTTCTTCCAGTATCTCCGTTGATTAACAATTTGAGTCATCAGGTTTAGCTTTTCCTGCTGAATACCTAAACCAATTTGGTCCAAAGCAAGAGACTCTAGTGCCACTTTGGTCCAAGGCCCTTGCTGATGGTGTAATGAGTAATTCTGGGCATATGCAAGGGAAAGGTGGCAGAGTTCTAAAGCGTCTTGTTCTTGAATTTGCAGATGCTCATTGAAACATGCAAATTTACCTAGATTGCTGCATAAATATTTTTTAAATTTACTGATCCAAGCCCTTATGCAACTTAGAGATCAAACGATTGAATATGTAATGTTTCACCTGTATATTTTAACTGAAGGGAGAAGTTTTCATCATTTCAATATGATTGTTTTTTCCTATTCTTGATTATGTTGTTTCATCCTATATATATCATGGAGACATGGACCATGAATGATGCGAATGAAAGATCATGCTCAAATTGACACAATTTGACCATATTTTGGATGAAGCTCTGTATTATGTAAAAATCAGATAATTAAGTGTGTGGCCTTGGCTCCCTTTTGACTGGTGGAGATGATGAATATCAGAAGAACCACATACTGCTGTTGCTGTTACAAATACTATTTCTAAATTTTACCCTTGTAATTAGCCTTATGGGAAACATAAGCAAAATTAACATGGAATTAGTCCATGTGGAACTTTTATGAATTACTATAACTTTAAGACAGGATACTGTGTTTAGACCAGTATTTTTTTCTCCAAGTGACTCTATACATGTACAGGGTGTTTTTATGCACTTTCAAAATTGGATGGCATAAGATACATGTTAGAATTATTATTCACTTTCAATTTGAAGTTATCTCATCAAGTAAAATGAGGAAGGAGAATATGCATAGATGATCATTTTTCCAAGTGGAGTTTTTTGTGACCAAATTAGGGATTAGATCTCTGGGAATGGAAAAATTCTTGTAAGTAGATGAAAAGAGTTTGTTTGTATGGGTTGAATTAAGGATATGAAATGGAGCTTAAATGTTTAAAGGATAAATATTATATATAAAGAGATTTAGTAGAGTACTGATAATTATAATAGTGGAGGAAAAATGTATATGAATTCAAAGTATTCAAAAAATAGTGTATATGAATTCAAAGGACTACAACTTGCGAAAGAAGGATTTAAATAGGAAAGAAGGATTTAAATAGGAGTCTTCTTTGAAATGAAGCAAAGTTGTTAGAATCATGTCCCTATAAATAGAGTAGGCTAGTTAGGGATAGGAGCTTACTCCATATAGGAATTCAGTTTACATACAAATGATACAATACTATTTACATTTAGAGACTCTGAGAGATTGGATTAAGGGTAAATAAATTTAATAATGGGTTCTAGGAGCATCAAAGATTTGGACAACTATTGTGTATATCTTCGTACCACTTATTTTGTTATTTTTTACTTAATATATTGATCTTAATTAAACAGAAATAGCTAACTCAGTCCCTTACAATTAATATGCTAATTAATTTCAAACTTTTAATTCATCCATACAATATGATTGTATTGTATCATGGAGAAGTTTAATTGTTTTAATATGATTGTTTGATTGTATATTTTAACTGAAGGGAGAAGTTTTCATCATTTCAATATGATTGTTTTTTCCTATTCTTGATTATGTTGTTTCATCTTATATATAACATGGAGACATGGACCATGAATGGTGCGAATGAAAGATCATGCTCAAATTGACACAATTTGACCATATTTTGGATGAAGCTCTGTATTATGTAAAAATCAGATAACTAAGTTCGTTTGTGGCCTTGGCTTCCATTTGATTGGTGAAGATGATGAATATCAGAAGAACCACATACTGCCGTTGCTGTTTACAAATACTATTTTTAAATTCTACCCATATGTAATCAGTCTTATGGGCAACATATATAAGCAAAATTAAGATGGAATTAGTCCATGTGGTGGAACTTTTATGAATTACCATAACTTTAAGACAGGATACTGTGTTTAGACTAGTATTTTTTTTTCAAGTTACTCTATACATGTACAGGGTGTGTGACAAGTTAAGTGTGGATGTGTGTCTGTTATACAATAAAATCATTAACTATGGATGCCAGTATCATAAGTAGTTTAAAATGAGGTGGACTTTTTTGATAAATTTACACAATTTTCCAAAGGATAAATAATGAAAACAGTTTAAAAGGCTGTTTGCGTTTATAAGACTTCCCAAAAATGGTATTCATGTTAAAGTATATGTTCAATTACTTTTATATTCCAAATGATAAGAATTTAGTTGCTGCAAGCTCGAGTAGTTCCAAGATCCGTCGCATCTTCATATAATATTTGTCTCAACTCAGCTGGAGGATCATCTAACACATTGGACTATATTTTTTGAATGTTCAATTTACGATTAGTTGGATCAAAACATTCATCTTTAATGATACTAAAAATAATGAATTAATAGAAAAATTTTGGTAGGGATGAAATGGGATTCAGGTTAGATGAATGATGTTGGGGTTCGACTGGGTATGGGAGTAGATCAGATTAGGTGGTTGATTTTTATTGAAGGGTTAAAATTGTCTTTTGATTTTGCAAGATTATAGAAGTATGGTCTTTGGGATCCTATTTTAATTAATTTAGGCAATTAATGGCACGACTTTTCTAATTTATGTCTGTTTCATGAGACCCCAGATTAATTACCCCATGTTGTGAGAAGGGTATTATAGTATTTTACAATATTCCATTGACCAAAATGATCCATTTTTTTTTTTCATTGGCTAGAATGAAACATTTTATTGTTCATTGGTCAAATTGATACTTTCGAAATAGTTTATTGGCCAAAATTATATTTAACCCTTTCGACTTTATGTGTACCTTCCTTAACATATATCAAAGAATATAAGGTCTACATAATAACAAATTAATAAATAATATTATATAATTATTTGACAAAATAATAGTGTGACTTATAAATATGATAAAAAAAATTCTGTCTTGCTACAAAAAAATAGTTAATTTTAGTCACGGAATTAAGGGACGGAATTCTAAGGTAAAAATAAAATTGTGACTAAATGAGAGATTTGTAACTAATTTCTTTAACAATAACCTATTTTCTAACAAATTTTGTAGCTAATACATTGGTTTCTTAAAAGATATAAATAAGAAAAGGGCAGTAAATTAAGGATATAATAATATAGAGAAAAGAGATAATTAATAGAGTAGTGTTCCCTTGCTAGTTTCTTAATATTAACACTATAAAAGTTGAGGAGAATTAGTTATGGATTTACACTTTATGAGAAGGATTGAAAGAGATCTTGTCTCACAGGATAACAAATCCAACAACAGTTGGTCTGCCATATGTTTTACATGATGTTACATTGTTGAGTTTTTTCTTCCATGTAGCTATCTACCCCACTTACTCGTATATCCATGTATCTATATATATATGTCAATATAAATATAAATAGATGTGTTAATTTCAATATATCAAAATTCATATTAAAAAAGTTGTCCTCGACAAAATCTTATTAAAACATTCAAATAATTGATATTTTTACAGGGAAAAAGACAAATAAAGTCTTCCCAATTGATAAAAGGACAATTGAGATTGCTAAATTGTAAAAAGGACAAGTTGGGTCATAGGCACCTAATACACATTAACAAATTTGGGCAAATGACTCAAATACCCATAAACACGCACACTTACCCTACCCCTCACAAAACACATCATTCGATTCCCACTCCACCCTCTCCAATATCAAATTGGTAAGGGCATTTGAGTCTTTTCTCACAAATTTGTTAATGTGTATTAGGTGCTTATGACTCAACTTGTCATTTTTACAATTTAGCAACCTCAATTGTCCTTTTACCAATTGGGAAGACTTTATTTGTCTTTTTCCCATTTTTATAACTAAATTTTAGGAAATTAAAGAGTTAACTCATTTATAATTCAAGGGCATATTTTGTCTAGTTTCACTTACTTGTGGAGATATCTCCATAAGCCCCGACTAAAACCACAACTACCATGTTAAAATCAATCTAATAAGTTAGAGTATCATAATTGTAAGAAAATAAAAGAGAAAGGAGAGAAAAGGGTATTCTATTTTTGGATGGAATTAAATCATCCAAATGCTCATACCAGATTAAGACCACTATAAATTAACTGGCACAATATATTAGTACACTCGAGAAGGAATAAGAGACGGAGAGGAATTATAATTGAGGAAAACGCCCTTATTTACGTACAGCCTAGAGTGACAAAATATTAGGAAAATGAAATTACTTTAACAAAACTTTTCTTCACATATTCCAAATAATGTTGTGGAACATTACTCCTTAATTACTTGCCTTCAAATTAAGGATCTTCTAATAAATGCCAAAGCGAGGAATCATCAAATTCTGATTTAGTTCATATTTTAATTGGGTGAGAAAATCCTAACAAAAATATCTAAACCCATCAAGGTGGACCTGATGAAGTCAAATAATATTATTAAATAAAAAAAATTAAAAATACCACCAGTTGATAATGCTTGGATTGAGAGAAAGAGTTTCAATATTAGAAGAAAGAAAGAGATTTTATGCTGAGAAGTGAGAAGCTATTCTCATGAAAAATTCGATATAACTTGAAACTGAATCAATCGATAATGCAGGGTGATTTTCAAATTAAAATCAAAAGTGCTCGGTGCCTACTCCACTACTACATATAGAAATAGCAATTTATATCACTTTTCGTTTGATGGAGATCAAGTAAAAGAAGATCAATGATCATCAAGCACTAGCCATAGAAAATGGTTCCATGTATTGCGTGTGTGAAATGATTTTTACCTTTTGAAATTCTGTGGAGACAATTTGTGTGCAAATCCCACAAAGAAACTAAAATAAAGTTGGTGTCATGTACTGTGAAATGATCAAGTGAAATCCAACCAAACTAAAGTAGTTTCATTCACAGGAAGTCAATGCTATTAGTTCAAAAATTAATTAACGAATTAATTATTCCATTGTCGGTTTGGAGCCTAGGGTATTTTAGCAAGACAATGTTTGTTGTTGATTGTCACCTGAAAGTGACAACAAAAGAGGAAAAGTGAAAAAAACCCTAAACTTGTATCTGTAACCCATATTTTAAGGAACAATAAAAACAAACGCACTTAATTAGAAGGTAGATTTCAGAAAGTAGGGCACTGACAGAGGGGTTTTAATTATTACACTTTTGATTTTGATGATTAGATTTGTCGAAGCTAGCTCATGCATGCAATATTATACGACATTGGTGTAAATCATAACACTTTAATCGGCACTTAACCATGATGCATGAATATAATTCATCATAAAATACATAATATGAGAAGAATCAGGTTTCCTCCATTAATTATATATATTGGCCATACACTCTATATATAATTAATTAAGGCAGTTGTGAGTAGGGCCAGTAAGATGATTTAAAGATTATGAGAGATACGAAGGAAATAAAAAACTAAAATTATAAAACAATATATACAACAGTTTGTGTTTTACTTTGTCCAACTTTATACATTTAATTTAATTTGTACTATAGCACATAATCTCAGTCATTCTCTCTTTATATAAAAAAAAATAATCTCATTCATTCTCTCGCTGAGCATTTTATTGATTTCAAGTGACCTATATGTCATGAAATAATGAAATATAAACAAAGGAAATAGTTTTAGTTTTCTTTAAAATGAGTGTGAGTGGAAGAGTAAATTAAAATCCTCATATACTTTTTTTCGTGTTTCGCACAAAGATAGAATAGTAAATGGAAATGGATGATAATGAATATATATCTCGATGGATTGGGCCGGGGTGGATAAAGAGTTAAACTACTATGACAAATTATCAAATTGACCTTAGAAATCAACTCTAGGCTAATAAAAACCCACATATTAATTGTTCCATTCAAGTTCAAAAAGTACTTTAACTAATGAATGAACATGTCAATTGCAATTGCAAGAAGTTTTGATCCCACAACTAGTACCTTATACTTCTTGACTAACTTTAGAGTCCTGACTCATTGATGTACCACATTCAATAAATTAAGACTAGAAATTGGATGTTCAATGGTTCTCATATAATTCGAAAGGCCATTCATCAATCACTCAATTCAATAACTTAACATCATAAAGAACTAATCAAGTCGCCTTGCATAAGCACGATATTTTCAGTAAGACATTTAATTGAAAGATGAAACTATGCATTTATATGAAGTAAAAGTTAATTACATAAAATGCTAAGCATTCACAAATAGAAATGTGATAATAAGTTACAATATAATAAACATATACAACCAGTACTTACACCCAAATATAATAAAATTGAAAAGTTATCAAATTTTTAAATATAGCTACTGATGATGTTTAAAGATTTTCTTGATCAATGTAATATATGTCGAAAGTAAGTTATAACTAAGAGGAGAGGTTATAGGAGAATAATAGAAGGTTATATTGATGCTTAATTTTTTTTCATTCGGTAACTAAAATGCATGATGGTGTGAAAGACTTGCATTGTATTCATAAAGTTCATTACTTCATAAGCGGAAGTTGACTACCTTAAAGATACGTCATTCTTGTTCTCTCAGTGAAACACATATACTCCCTCCGGTCCCTAATGTAAGAGCCCAAAATTTAAATGATTTTGGTCCCTAATGTAAGAGCTCACCCCATATTCTCTCTTCATTTAATGCATTTCTTCCTACTTTACCCCTAACTCTCTTTCATATTTATTAATGCTTATATATTTCTCTCTCTTGAAAGTACCATAATAAATATGGGCAATTTTAGAAAACAAACATTAACTTCAGACACTCAACTAACATTCACATGCTTTCTTAACAAGCGTTTTTTTGACGGCTAGCTCTTACATTAGGGACCGGAGGGAGTATATAACAATAATAAATATCCCATCACACCCGACTAGATTCTCCCTCCATATATCCTTCTAGTTGCAACTCTCTATATCCTCATTGATCATATCTCTCGTGGTTTCAAAAATTTCCTCTCACAACCTTTGATCCAAGGGACCCACCAGGGTGGCCCCATTAATTATGTCACCCTTCTTCACTATATAAATAATATACTCTTATACATCAACGAACTCACACAACACTCCTGACCTTAACATTTCCGAGAAGCCACTTCCATTTCATAGTATTGCAATCTCATATGCTTGAAGCAACCATCAATGGCGGCTCAGGTTACACAAAAGCCATCAATCTCTACTCGGCTCAATTCCTTTGTAGCCAACAGCCGAGTTGGCAAGCGATTCAAGCTCACTGAGCGAAACACTAGCTTCACCACTGAGCTCCGAGCTGGCACCGCCACCTTCCTCACCATGGCCTACATCCTCGCCGTCAACGCGAGCATCCTAGCTGACTCAGGTGGAAGCTGTAGCGTCACCGATTGCCTACCCCTATGCTCTAACCCCACCATATAGCCCTCGCTGATTGCATCGACCCGAGCCTACATATAATTCAACCCGACCCGTCATGTAAGTACCCACCTGTCAACCCGGGTTACGCGGCCTGCCTCCAAAAAACCCGAAAGGACCTCATAGTAGCCACCGCGTGTCATCACTAATTGGATGTGTTATAATGGGCATTTTTGCAAATTTGCCCTTAGCGTTGGCTCCTGGAATGAGAACCAATGCTTATTTTGCTTACTCTGTGGTCGGGTTTCACGGGTCGGGTCATGTTTCATATGAAACCGCCTTAACCGCCGTTTTTATGGAGGGTTTAATCTTCCTCCTAATATCGGTGGCCGGGTTTCGGGCCAAACTCGCCAAAATCGTTCCCCGGCCCGTTCGGATCTCTTCCTCAGCGGGAATTGGGCTCTTCTTAGCTTTTATTGGGCTTCAAAACAATCAAGGAATTGGGCTTATCGGTATAGCCCATCAACTTTGGTTACACTCGGAGGCTGCCCGAGGTCATCTCTAGCAGAATTGGGTCCCGTTATAACAGGAGTCAACGGGACTGTTAGTCTGCTACCTGGTGGACCCGTATCTGATGACATATTGTGTTTGGGCCATAGGATGGAGAGCCCAACATTATGGTTAGGAATGGTTGGTTTTTTAATTATAGCATATTGCTTAGTGAGAAACATTAAAGGTGCTATGATATACGGTGTCGTTTTTGTAACGGTGATATCATGGTTCCGTAACACTTCCGTAACGGTGTTCCCCAAAACGGAGTTGGGAGATTCCATGTATGAGTACTTTAAGAAGGTGGTTGAGGTGCACGTGATTGAGAGCACGTTTTGTGTCCTAAAATTTAAGGGTGTGAATAAGCGTCATTTTTGGGAGGCATTGGTCACATTTTTGTATGTAGACATTTTAGATACCACGGGCACATTAACATCAATGGCTAGATTTGCAGGATTTTTGGATCTCAATGGTGATTTTGAAGGTCAATATTTTGCGTTCTTGTCCGATGCAGCTTCCATTGTGGTTGGATCACTCCTAGGAACATCACCTGTGACAACATTTATTGAGTCATCTACTGGGATCAAAGAAGGAGGACGGACGGGTCTAACGGCGTTAACAGTTGCCATGTACTTTTTCTTGGCGATGTTTTTTACTCCGTTGCTGGCGTCAATACCTGCGTGGGCGGTGGGGCCATCGTTGATCTTGGTGGGGGTGATGATGATGCGATGTGTGGTTGATATTAAGTGGGATGACATGAGAGAGGCTATACCATCGTTTATGACTATAATATTGATGCCATTGACATATTCTATAGCCTATGGTTTTATTGGTGGGATTGGGACGTACGTAGTGTTGCATGTATGGGATTGGGGAGAAGATATATTGAAAAAGTATGTGATTAAAAAGGTGAGAGAAAATGGTGATGTAAATGATGTAGGAGATGATAAAGTGGTTCAAGTATTGTAAGTTTGAATCTTATGTAATGTAATTTAGTTGTACAAGGAATCATGTTTTTAGAAAGAAACATGATTTATGAAATCAATAGATCCAATGTTATCATGCTACTGTCGTGATAAACGCTTGATTATTGGCATTCTATTATCTAGTACTCATTTTTATGTAAAATTTATTTATTTAGTTTCTTATATTATCGAAGTTAACTAAATGACTTACTTTTGTAATGTGTGTGCGTGTGTGTATATCTTTAAAACAATTTTGTAATATTCAGGTAAAAAAACAATTTTGTAATATAAGATTTCATCATTATATATCACTTTATAAATTAACATAATTTGTAGAAAAATAATAAATATGAAAGATCAAATATAATAAATCAATGTTATATACATTGCATTATGCTCATTTATGTAACAATCTGTTACTAATTACTTAATTAACCAATGATATCCATTTTAGATCTAATAATCTCTTTACTAACTATTATAGAAAAATGATTTCCATAATATCAATGTCCTATAGTTAGGAAAGGAATTTCCTAATGATTAAATACTATCCATGATAGAAAAGGATTGCCTAATACAATACGAATACTATCATGGATAATTAAAAACTAACCATGTTAGAAAGGATTTATCTAACATGGTTAATAAACAAAACCAAATATTATTTAACAATACATAAATATATATATATATATACATGCGGAAGCGAATGCAGACCTATAAATTGGCAATATACAACTCTAAATAATATAAACAACCTCTAAAACCTAATTCTCTTTCCTGCTGCTTGCGCCTGTGCATGAATACCTGCAAAAATGTCAGTAATCGTGGGATGAGACAATTTGTCCCAGTAATCACCGTTTAACTCACTATAACAGTAAGATGTGCGGTAGCGAGGGCGTCTAAAGGGTACCACATTTTAAACCAGTAATATGTATATAATCAAATCTTCTTTCATTCATCACTCAAATCCTTTATTCACATCCAAATCAACGTCAACATCACCATCCCTATTACCATATCCCACTCAGAATCCCTCAATCGATTCCATTCCAACAAAACCTCGTGTCTCCATCTCCAAACTGAGTACTTTCACTATAACTCTCACACTCACCTATAGATGCATTGTGCCATCAAGGGGGCATCCCAGCATCTAATCTTCACTATATGAATTTGACACTGTGTCCCTCTCCATAATGAGGGGACAATTTCCCTCTCTGGTAATCTCCAGAGAGGGAACCCCAGTTCTGTTTCCATTACAGAACGGGAACGGTTGGGCTCTCCAATGCCAAACAACCGTAGGTCACTTTCTCTCAATAAGTTGACCTATGATCCCCGGTCTAATCAATCCGAAAAGGATCATCAGTACAAATAACTGTCGATTGGCCAATCGACAGTTATCATCGCGCGATGGTACATATATATTTCAGTGTCATGCAACTCTCACCATTTCCATGTCCATCAATTTCAATCTCATCATCAATATCCTGCATTCTTACCATTCCTTTCAATATCTCAATCTCAACTATTCAATATCATACATTCTTACCATTCCCTTCAATATCTCAACTATTTAACTTCTTCCATCTAACTAACTATCAATATCCTTAACAGAATACTATATAAACCTGTCACATCAATCCCAGAATAATACCAATCCAGAATAATCATTCACACCATATACGATAATATATATATTGTTTCAAATTTCTTTTATACGAAAATAATCGTGTTTAAAAGGCACCCGATAGCCTGTTTTGTATAAAAATAGCTTTTCAAAGATAATATTTATATGGAGGGTGAGAAAAGGATTTTAAAAATCTCAGCTAACGTCACCCTCAACGTTATAGTAAGGTTAAGAGTGATTACCTGTCGCCCTTTAGCATTCTGATATTATTCCTTACCATCTCTCGTAGATTCCTCCAAATACTTTAGTTCCTCCTATAATGATAGGATACAAAATGAGAAATTAATATCATTTCCAGTTTATAATACTTTGGCGTCTCTCTCGTTCGTATTACTACTCAACCCTTTCTTCTTTTACATTATCGTATGGAATATTTTCATTATTGTCTAGTCTAAGTATCTTTAACAGTCACAATCAAAATCAAGTAGTTATTATAAACAAACCAACCTTCACATCATCGATTACTAACATCCAACAACGTAAGGAACCATAAATCAAAGCAATTCACAAACAAGGACATCAAAATCAAGCAAGTTCAACAAGCATTCACCCAAATATAAAATAAGAAACACGCATTTCATTCTAGCTATACCTTTGGAACAAGCAAGGAAATCAAAATCAAGCAAGTTCAACAAACATTCACATGCATTAGCACCGTTCAACTTTACCAATCCTTTACAAAACTTGGAACACCATATTATATACTCCATTTTAGGAACTAGTTTGGCCACAAAACTATTTTAACCCATTTAGACATGCACACTTAAACACCTCACATCATTTACAAGCTTAGCATACAACACTTAAACCAAGCAAATCAGACTTAAACAAAAGGAAAAACATAACAGCAAAACTTGCATCTTAGCAATACAAATTCCAGAATTCTAGGTAATCAACATGCATAAAGAACAATCCAGCAGCACCACTAATAAAACATACATGTGTCTAATTTGGGATTAACATGATTTAAAACCAACCACAACTTCAATATACCACATGCTTAACAACCAAAATAATTCTCAATCAACACTTATATCCTACTACTAAGCACTTCTTTAAATCCAAATGCCAGCAAAGTATACCATACATATATAATTTCCTTTACTAGTCATGAACCAAATAGAATATCACTTTCCTATCCATATGTCAATGCCATTAGCATTCTTTTCTTCTACATTCAGCCATGTTAAAAATCAAATGGCAAGATAAGGCAACCACATATGAAACCTCAGTAATCAACAAATTCAGCAAGATTCAAACATGCATGCATAACACAACATTAATAATTCCTCATGAACCAATACTACAAAAATTTAAACAAAAGAAATAATAAGCAAACTAAAACCAAACAGACACATTATTTAGCATTTTATGAATTCCCTTCCAACTCACAATTTAAGCTGCAAAGTGAAGTTATATTTAATTTTTAATTCCATTAAACCCTAAGCATACAAAAATCTGAAATTCTCAAAAGAAGTCCTAGAACACATCCAAGCATGGAAATCACCTAAAACTTCAAGAATCACCATACTTACAAGATTATACCAACAAGCATAGGCACTTCGTTAATATTTTGTTTACCAAGCCATAATCATCAATTGCATACAAGCATAAAACATGCATTATTTCATTTTACCAATCATAAATTAATTAGAATCAAGCAACAGACCATCAACATTCAACCCATTTAACTATCATATCTCAAAACAGAACATAAACTCATTCACTCCCATTAATCAGTCTAAAATTTCATTAAAATCTGTCCAGCCAGTGCAGGAACATACAATTACGTTGCCAAGTTCATATGCAAGCATCTCAAACACATTATTTGCACTTTACAAATTATTATCAACCTCCATCCCTTCCAAATCAGATTGACAATTAATGTAAAAACAACATGAGAAACTAGTGGATATGGCAGAACCAAAGAGGCCAAATGGGGACTCCATTAACTCAACAAATTCCAAGACTTAGGGTTTACCCAATTTCACAAAACATCAAATTAATGTATGAGATTCATTTTAACCAATTTATTAAGCCCTAAAGCTTTAAATCCATAACCCAATTCGTTCTTCCCTCAAAGCTCGCCCAAAACAGTGAAAGCAAAAATAGGCATTTCAAGAAATACTCACCGGAATCGAATCCTAGTCTTGCACATGAGGTTGAGCTTGGGGCCGTCGGTTTCTTTGCCGGAAAACAAAGAAGCCGAGAGGGAGAAACAGAGCCCGAGAGAAAAAGGAAAAAGTGAGGAATCGGAGTTGAAGAGAAGAGATATAACTTGAGGAAAGAGGAGAAACCAACGAAATAGCAGTGGCTTACCTCTTCCGCCGTCGACCGCCGTGGGCTCGCCGGAAAACGAAGCAAGAAAATGAATGTGAAGCTGAACAGTGAGGAAGAAATGAAACCGAGAGACAGAGAAGGGATGACGCGAGGAGAGAAAAGGACATGGTTTTAGTGAGGTCAAGGAGAGAAGTGAGGTGGACGGCCTTGCCGCCGCCGTCGCCGTCGGCCCCTGGGTGGCCGGCGAACACACAGGGACGCAGAGGATGAGGGAGGTCGGTGAAGAGAAGTGAGGAAAGAGAGAAAATGTAAATGAAAAGGGGAGGAGTCCAATGTTTTAAGGAAGAAAAAGGGGGAGGGACGCGTTTGGTTTAGTGAATAAGGGGGTTCTCTGATGATTTGTAGCTCAAACTCGCCATAGTGTACTCTTTTAATTTAAAACCACTTAAACCAGCCTCCAATCTCCTTAACCTTCAAAATATTTTGGGTTTTACCATTCCCTCATATTTCAAACTCTTCAATTTCTTAATTAATTATAAGCACATTTATTACTCAAAATTTCCAAAATGTCCTCAAAAATCACCAAAAATTCCTAAAAATTCCAAAATTCCAAATTTCTCCATGTATTATTTCCCAAAACACTCCTTGATCATGTATTAAATTTTCAGGATGTTACAATTTATTACTGCATATAAGACATATTTACCTAATTAATTTGATTAATTAGATTAATAATGTTAGTTATATTAATTAAAATCACATGATATTACTAAAACACTCTAATCAACTACCTTTATTAAGTCCTACCTCTTTCGTGTGTTATTGAGGAGCATTATTAATAATAATTTCAGAAAAGTTGTGAACACTTGCACAAAAAAGAGCATTTTGACCCCATAAAAGTGCTTTTAAACCAAACATCAGGTTTTGCTTCCGGGGTTTATTAAAAAGGTCAACACTTTTTAGACCTTATTAACATAAGGTATAAAAAGGGATAATCTAAATCTCACATAATTCTGAGGTCTAAAAGTCTAACAATTTAGACCTCATAATCCTCATGTAAGGTCTAAACTTTTATACATTTTGAAGTTTATAATCCCTCTGTTCCTAAATATAAGATCACTTTGGGTAAGTGTTTTTGTTCCTAAATATAAAATTACTTCCGAATTATGCTCAATTTACCCAAATTGTCCCACTAATACTACTATTCAATAAAAAAAAGTAAGTAGAGGGGGGTTGGAATAAAGGAAAATAAGGGCACTTTTATAATATCATATGATTTTTACTGATTTAACTAAAATCTTTAATCTCATCAAATTAGATAAATAGATTTATAGTTATTAATAAAGGAAGTATAATCATATAATATCTATATTTATCCTGTGGAGGTATATTATTTTTTGTATTTCGTGCATGTCTGCGTGACATCACCAACCCTAGTGGCAAAAACAAAAAATCACAATAACCGGGCATTCTTGAATTTGAGTTTGTGTGAATATGACAAAAATGCATTTGGGGGAGCCTTTCTCAATTATGTTTGATACTCCTAGATATCCACCTAGTTAGATAATCACTTAAAAAATTATAGAACTTTTTAATAGGTGACATAACTCATAATAAACTAATAGTGTAAAGTGTAAACTTCTAAATTCTGTGAGCAAGGAAACACTGTAAGTTATTGTTCACCCGCAAGAATATGGATTATAGAGTAGTATAAAAATCATTCTACAGAGATTGTTTCCAAATCCAATCGAACAATAGGCTGATGGTTTCAGTTAAGTTAAAATAATCAAATAATTATAGAAAACAGGTTTTGAAAACTATTTTTAAGAAAGTAGAACTAATTAAAGAAAACGAATAAGAAAGTGATAACTTCCGATGAATTAAGTCCAGGATTAACTCTCACCATTGAATTTCAAGAACTTTAATATTTTCCCTTTCATCTATTCCTTAAATGCTTGTTTGCATGTGTTTTCCTAAGTTTCTAAATAAACAAGCATCTTACCCCGTGCGTTGCACGGGAGGTAAATATTTATTTATCTTGTAAATACAAACATTACAGGTGTATTAAAGTGATTAAATATCCAAAAACTATTTTTTTATAAAAAATTCATCATTTGCCTTGCAAGGGGATGTATGGGTCTTATTAAAAACAATATAGTTGATGTATTATTATACCCAAAGATATTGTTGTAGTTGAAGTATTATTATATAATTGTTAATCATTTTACAAATTTTGAGAAATTTGGTGTACATTGTTTAATCATTCACTTAAATAAATTACATCAGATAATTTGCTAGGCGATGAAGAGCCTCAAAAATCCTAGAAAGAAAATTATACTAAGTGGCTTACCACGTGCAATGCACGAGGACATTTTATTTTTGTGAAATATTAATATCTTAATATAAAAGTATTTGAATGTTCCAAGTGAATTAGAGAATTAGAGACTTATATGTGATATTCATCTTATCATCCAACCATTATTATGTAATCTACACTCAAATGAGATATTTATGATTACTACCAACGAATTGTTTTAAAAAAATTAAATTACATAAAATATTTTTTTAATTTACATGAGAATCTACTCAGACCAGTTATAAAAGTAATTGAAGAGTCAAATTTTATCTCCAATGTCTTCAATCTAACCCCCCCCCCAAAAAAAAAATCCCCAAAGCAACTCCCGTTATATAACTTCATCGCCTACCTCCCCCATCCAAACTCTCCTCCCCCCAACTATAAATCGAATGCGATATTTACGATTACTATCAATGAATTGTTTCAAATAATCAGATTACATGTAATATTGTTTAATTTACGTGAGAATCAACTTAGACCATTTATAAAAATAATAGAAGAGTCTAATTTCATCCCAATGTCTTCCATCTAAACCTCCCAAAAAAATAAATTTCCCCGGAGCAATTCCCCCATCTAAAAGTTTACTTGGTATAATTTTTTTGGGCAGTCAATCTATCAAAATAATTTCAATTTACATTACATGAGTTGTTGTTAACTTGGTAAAGAATCAGACTCATTTGTGTATAAAAATGATGAGAATCTAACTCTATCACCAACCTCCCCCATTCAACCCCCCCCCCAAAAAAAAAAAATCCCCATGCACTTCCCCATGAGAAAGTTCACTTGGTCTAAATTTTTTGGTAGCTAATCTTTCAAAAAATGGTTTCAATATAAATTACATGTAATATTTTTAATTTTACCAGGAATTAGACTCACTCATTTATAAAAATGAAAGAATAGTACTTCATTTTTAATTTGGTTTTGATTGCTATTGGAATAGTTTCAAGATGGGTAATTATCACACTTACCAAACAGTTGTTTAATATATGGGGAAAAGAAGAACCACATAGGAAATCCAGTTATAATGTGAAAAAAAGGGGTTCAAATAGGAGTTTTTAAAAAATATATTAGAATAGGTAAAATATGTTAAAATATGTATGTAATTGACAGGGACAACTATCTAGATATAATTTGAATTAACAATATCGATAACAATTCACAGAGTCAAGAGATTAAATTTTATTAAAAAATGACACTTCCGTTCTGTTCATATAATATATAAACTTAGCACCAATTGCTCAGTTTAACGACAATTTTCATAGATAGGTTCAGTTATAGGTATATCTCATTAGTGTGAAGATTTCATTCATGGTAAAGCTTTTTATATCAAAACAAAGAGCTTATATATTGTTGCAACTCAGCTTTAAACAGAGAGGGGATTCTAGTTAAAAAGTCATTGATACTGTAATCACCACCATTATTATCAGTACTTTGTTCACCTTGGCCTTGACTGAGATTCAAGTTCAAATGCTTCTTGTACCTTACAATTATAGAGAGAAGAAAGAAACTATACGTAATGACGATAATTTCAGTGACACAAACTCAACAGCAATAAAATCGACCCAATAATTTTAAATTCATAAGATGGAACAATTGTAGTGACAGGTTCTTAGGTAGAAAACATAACAGAAACAAAATCCACCTTCCTTTCTAGTTCCAAAATATACTATAACACCAATGAGGGTTATTAAGAAAGAAGACCACTTCAACAATGCACATCAAGCCTGACTTTTAACCTGGAACAGCCCAAAATAATAAAATTCAAATGCAAAGGTTGACTGATAGCATGAAGAGATCCTATAAATTGAATAGAAATGCAAGTCACCTTTAAATTTTGGTATGTTTGAATAAATTTCAGTTGAACGAAAAACCTAATGAGGTCATTAGAAGATCATTACATATTACATAATCATATAATTAGTAATTAGAAGTGGCCAATGAAATCAGTGTTAAATAGAGTGGAAAGTTCTGTAAAAGATTACAGTGAAAAGATATCTAGTGCTAAACAATTTAAAAATGGACTGAATGCAATTAGTTACTCTACAATGTTGTTCCGTAATTTAAACATGGACTGAATGCATATATACATGGCAGTGATAGTAGAAACAGACACTAAGATCCAAACCACATCACATATCACATATTCCATAAGTTATGCATCAATCATATTCTGACATTGCATATTAATCCCAAATAGGTACATTTCTATTGGATAAATCATTGAGAGAAACAAAGTTGAATTTAATTAGTAGTAAAATAATACAAATGAGGTTACCTTATTGCTTGCTTTGCCTCGCAAAGTTTAGGTCGGTTTGGGATTCTGAAACTCTAGAAAAGAAGACGACAAAGAAGAAGACGGCGATGGAGAAGGAGAAGAGGCATGTTCAAAGGTCCAACACATGACTCTGCATCTCTTTTAGGGGTCAACAGATTCTTGACCAATAAAAAAGTATTTGATATTGGTCACTCATGGTGGATATGTCCATATCATGTCATGCACCAATTAAAACAGAAAAATCGAACATTTATGCTCAAAGTACGGTAATCTTGAGAATGTCAGACCTTTTGTATTATTTATGCTCAAAGTACGGTAATCTTAAATAATGACATGAACATATTGCAGTGGAAAAGTCAATGCATAAAAAAAGGTCTCATATGAAATTGTTTTCTTAATAGAAGAGCCACATTGGAATAACACTTTGGCAAAACTGCATTTAATACTGTAGAAACGAATTCCAACCCGCATTAGAAATATTATATAACAATTATATTGACACCTAATTGTATGTACATACTTGCAATAAAAGATATGCTTTAAAGTCAATAAATTTGTGTGAATCCAACTATTTAAGTAAAACCAAGCTGCTATGTGCTAAAAATTATGACAAACAAAAATAAGAAACAAATATATGTGTGTATGTCATTTCTCGTCAGTTTAACTTTTACCATGAAACAGGAAGCTACATAGCAAACTGAGATCAGGTTAGAAGATAAAATAAAAAGCAATCAAAAAAAGGAGAGAGAAACGTCCACACCCGTTCAGTGAACTTTTTTTTTGCCAGCGTCCACTGATCATTTGAGGCTATGTGATTGCAAAAGTGAAATGAGACTCACGGGTTATAAGCAAAATGAGATTTCTCACAAATAAAATTCTGCGACTCCCCTCTGAAATTTAACAACTTCCATATTTACTTTTATCTATGCATATCTCCTTGCAATTTATTAAATTGATCATGTTGCGAAATTAATAATTGTCAATATACTACAACTCAATAAGAAATAACAGATCATAGGATTGATAATATAATATTGATAGAGCTAAAACATGCATGTTCATCAAACAACTGAAAATTTAAACATATCCATGGTCCAGAAAAACATTAAACAGAAACTAAGAGCAAGTGGAGTCTAATTAGTAATTACTAATGCCGAAAGGGCCAAAAACGAAAATACCAAAAATCCAAAGAACAAACACTCCACCGATGCTTGTCCAGTGTAAATGTATATTCCAACAAACTGTAAAAAAAACGAAGAGAACATAAAAAGAAATCAGAGAGAGGAAGATCAATATCCATACTTGTCCAATGTCAACCACCATATCTCTGTAGGGGAAAAAATCCAAAACTGCCACAAAGCAAAATAAATCCCAAGCCACCACATAGGCAAGCCAAATCATCATACTAATTTAAAAAATGAAGCAAAATAAATAAGAGTTAATATATTTGGAAATAATACAAAAATAAGAATAAATGGAAGAAAGCGCATCTACGGTTAAACAGTGTTACCTTGCTGACAGATTATATATGAACTACCAAGAGGGATGTCCCCAACGGATAGGTCATAGAAACAGCATCATTTGTGTTCTTCTTGTTCCTGTAATCCTTCCTGAACAACACCATTCATATTTAAGATTCAACAGATTTCATACGCAAAAACCAAAGATCAAATTGAAGAGAAGAGAAGAACAACATCTCTTTCTCTTTTGTTGTAATGCCGAAGAGAGTAATTCCAATTTTTTCTTGAAATAGAAAGAGAGTAATAGTAAAATGATTTTACCGGAAGAGAGGAGGAAACTGCAATGAAATCGAAGGAAGTAGGAGGAGATTCCATGGTCGAAGACGGTAGAGGAAGATCTGGTGGAAGTAAAAGGAAGATGGAGAAGCAGGCACAAAAGAGAGAAGAGAGAAGAGAGAAATTTCGAATAAACAATAAGGTTGGTAGTAGTTGAGGATAGGCATTAATGGAGGATAGTACATGGGAAACAAAAATTGTCCAGTAACTACGTCCAGTAAATAAAATGAAATAGGAGTATTTAATAAGCATGCTTAATCCAGTTTAGAGTGGAAAAGGAAAGTGGATCAATTAGGAGATTTTAAGATATATATTAGATGGAAACGCTCTCTCAAATCAAAATCAATTATATATCACAACAACTAATAAACACCTAATATCTATCACACATCAAAGCAATATATATAATTTAATTAAAGCTGAAAATTGAAAATACCAATCCCCTAATGGTCAACGTTTAGCAAAGAAAAGGCTTGATTCCTTGAATATGGTGCATAAAACGTGTACAAATTACAGATAGTGTGTCAAATTTCGATGTGTAGAAATTGCAGGGCTTCTTTCATGTGACAATAGTTCGTGTTTGTTCGAGGGGTGGCTGGTTTCTAACTTCTTCTGAGGGACGACAATTCGACTGCTAATGGGGTTAGGAAGAGAAGGAATTGAAGTGGCGAAAAGAGAAGAGCTACAGCCGTAGGGTTGAAGAAGGAGGGCCGAATGATTAAGCTAAGGAAGGGGCTCCAAAGGTAGAGGTAGAAGGAGTGAGTGGGTAGTTTTTTAGAGCGCAGATGAGTCTTTTGACAACATTTCAAAATCTCATATTCCTCCCTAGTTCTTGA
The DNA here is from genome assembly GCA_029929735.1 of Mimosa pudica. Taxonomy (NCBI): domain Eukaryota; kingdom Viridiplantae; phylum Streptophyta; class Magnoliopsida; order Fabales; family Fabaceae; genus Mimosa; species Mimosa pudica. Next base: position 3,314,692 of record JAKELP010000045.1, read on the forward strand.
CTTATCCTTTTGTAAATTTGAGTTCCTTCATTGTCTTTTTATATATTTGAATTTCTTTGTATGAGATTTTCCCAATAAATTATGTATAACATTTCATTATTATATATCACTTTATAAATGAAGTAAAATAGCTTACTTTTTAGAAAATAATAAGTATAAAGGATAAAACGAATCAATGTTATACATTAAGAGTATACTCATCTATTACTATATAAGACATGTTTACATAATTTGATTGGATTAATTATAATCATATGATAGGACCAAACCACTACCCTTTATCCACTTCCTCCCTTTCTTGCTTTTTTGCTATTGAGGAGTGTTATAGCAATAAACCATTTGAAGATTCAAGCCCAGCAAGCCCATGCGGAAGCCAGCCCAGGAAGGCCCAATCCGCCGGATGCAATTTAAACATTTATTCCTTTGACCAGAAACGGTTTACCAACGACTAGTAACAGTAGCACCGATGAAGATCAAAACGGAAAGAGATATTAACATGGAGAATAATTACCTTAACGGGAATGTACTCTTGTAGACTATATATAGGACCCGATATCATGTAAAGGGGCCATCAAATCTTTACTGAATACTTACTGGAAAAAACTCTCAATCTTGTTCATTTGTAATAGTTGACTAAGTCTAGTAGACCAATTCTTTGTATTATCCTTGTGATCAATCTATTCGTTTACTTTGAATTGAGGTTCAAGTTATTGGTTTGCTATATGATAATTTGTGCATCAACAAGGAGTGTTATTAGAGATGATTTGAAAAAAAAGTTGTGACCAATTAAAAATATATCTTATATAACCTGGGGTGTGTGGTTGAGTGATAATGACTCATTCACCCTTAACCAATTGTCTGAGGTTTGATTCCTGGCGTTGGGTATGGAGAAGCATTAAATCTCCCAGGCCAGCTGTCCCGCCCTTTGAGGTGCCTACAAATCAGCGGAGGATTAGTCTCTCACTTGTCGAGTGGGGGGATACCTTAATCATAGATAAAAAAAATATATCTTATATTTATGATCAAACTTACCTCTTGAATATGTTTTACATTTTGGACCAAAGACCAATCCTACGAGAAAAAACATATAAACACACCAACTGGCATTACTAGTAAAGAAAGAAGGATTCATTTACTTAAGCACACATTCTTAGATTTGAGCTAGTTAGTATGAATATACAACAAATGTATCTAGGAGAGCTACTCTCAATTATGCTTGATGATACTAGTTATCTACCTGGTTTTTTTTTTTGCTCAGGAATTATCTACCTGGTTTCATAATCACTAAAAAACTAAATCAACTTTTTAAAGGTGATCTGACACGACTCATAATAAAAGAATAGTATTATAACCTTTTAATTTCTGTGAGCATGGACAAAATATAAGTCATTCATCACAATTTATACCCAATATTAGACCTTTTTTCGTCCAACATACCCAATATGAGATCTATCCAATTCAATTATAATTTTTGCATGAAAATTAACAAAAAAAATTAGTTTAAAATATTTTTTGTTGTCTTGGGAATATATGATGGCCCATCAAAATCAGTAAGGGGCGTACGTTTGAATTGCAATTGAGTCCAATCTATGAGAATATTTCTTTTGTCCAAAATGTTGAAACTCTTTTCGGCACCAAGTGCAGCCCAACTTCATTAACCGTTAAAAATATACCTGTCACACACAATACTGAAGCAAAAAAAAAAACTTATTGTCTTAACTTCAGAACCAACAATAAAGAATTTTTTTTTTAATTTATATGAAACGAGTGGTAACTCTCGTGCTGACGCACGGAAGCTCAAACTTACAGACATATCCACCTATATGTTTCTTACATTTTTCCAAAAAACACAAACGTTACTAACATAACTTCTCACTCAAATTTATTTTAAATTGAGAATTTAAATTAATAGATACAACCCTAAAAATCCACAGACATATCAAACATATTTTCTTTCAGCACATGAATTTCTGGAATATCAGGGTCTACATCAGCACAACTTGCATCCGATACAGGGCTCACAATAGCGTTACCTACAATCATATTAATAAAATCACATAAATTGTTTTTCAAGTTGCTCCATGATTTTACAATAGACCCATCATTATGAATTTTGGTAGTTAACTTTCAAACCTGATAAAAGATGAGCTTCAATCATAACATAATTACGCAAGTGAATAAATGGAGGGTCGTCCAAATCAATTCGATTTCTCAAATCTTTAGCAGTTGGTTCCACCCATGACCCTCTTAATACGCATAGGATTTTTTTATTTATCCTAACAGAAACAAAAGTTAATCAAAAAATCATTTACAATTGATTTTAAGAAACAAATGAACATGGAAAATACCAGCCAAAAGTACGATCCCATGTGCCCAACACAATTTCAAGCTCCTTCTCCCAAAGACTATTACATTTGACTTTCCGTACTGATGACACCTTGAGTAGGAACCCCACTACATCTGTAGAGAACAATATATGTTTCATTCACTTTACAGAATTGTTAATATATTTGTGAGCATTGTATTCTACACTTACCGAAAAAACCTGTTACATCAGCCCTTCCTCGTTCAAGTTGATATGGTATCTTAATGGTATAGGGAAATGTGCGAAACAAAATGTTCAACTCTTGAACAGCACATGATGCACGTAGAATTAAATGATAATTTTCATGTATATTCTCACCACCTGTCTCAACTGTAGGATTGAATATTTCGTAGACATTTCCTTCCTTTAGGATCTCGAGGAATATATCTCTTGCATCCTCGGTCATTAACTTCATCAGCATCTCTGAACCCTATAGATAAGTCTCGAATAAATTATTAAAAAATATTAAACTAAATAATATTGCAGAAGAAGGAAGATAAAATAGTGGTAAGTGTACCTCATTATCGAAAACTACAACATCTACTGAAATCAATTTTTTCATAGGGGATCTTCTGGGTCCAACAATCCACACATGTTCATTGTTAAATATTCTGTCAATTTTTATGACTATCTTAAAATGGGATGATTCTGGATTGAGAGATGAAAGAGTAGAAGTAGATAATATCTCCATAAAAAAATGAAGTTTCAGACAGCTGATTTCTACTGATATATAAATGGAATGCAATGGAGGTTTTGAACATAGAAGGGAAAAGATATCACAATAACTTGACAGATAGATCTATATATAAGGAAAAATGTATTACTTGATTTTGGTGTATAGGGTGAGGTGGTAGGTGTAGATATTAGGTTTAGTCGTTGTTATTGTGGCAGTAGGTTTTTTTATGTTTTAAATGCATCGAAGTCTTCAAATTTCTGGACACGAATTCAAAATTGTTTCTTTAAAAAAATTATAAATATGAAATAATTTTGGTTTCCTACAAATTTAATGTTTTAAATTCCTTTTAATTAGTTTATCAAATTATTATTCGATTTTTAGGACCTTATACTTCATCTAGCCTTTATTACACATTTATTGAGGCTTGAATCCAATAGATGGAAAAAGTGTAGACATGACTCATGAACACCCTTTTCAGTTCCGGGTACACATTCAGAGATTTCATATTGATTTGAAGATATGGCACGCTGGATTCATTGAATGGAATTATGTCGTTGAAGGAAACGTCCAAGTAATGTATTAAACTAATTGGAAAAAGCTGCTAATGCATGTACTATGATAAGGCAAAGAGGAACCCATTAGCACGCCTCATGAATTGCATATTTATAGTTGCTTTAATTTCACGTTCAAAAAGAAACAGTAACAAAAAAATTCATTAACCACTTGGCTCCGTGTTTCAAATGTTATGGGGAGAAAAAAACTTTGGCTTACATTTACTTGACTGTATTAATGAAATTTAAGTTACCAAGTTAGGCCTCGTTTAAGTGGTGTTCAACAAATATTGAACTCATCTGTGTGTCAGTGCCATTGGATGCCGTAGTTCAAAAAAGTGATAAGAGGATGAACAAATATGTTGTTTTTTTTAAAAACAATTGTAGGTGGACGGGAAGACCAACGATGCTCATGGTGGCGAGTAGCAAAGAGTCACTATCACTATCTGACAACAATTATTTGTTTCTGCAACCCATCTCCGGTGGTCTACAATTATGATTTGGTGCGTGGTCCTCGGAGGGTAGTGGCGGCGTTATTGTAGGCGCGAGTGGCATCCCCGACAGCGGTGAATTCGCCAAGTCATTTGCGGGTCTTGTTGGTAGGGTATCAGATCTCCACCGCGAACCGACCCCATGGACGCTTCCTTATTACTACTCCTCTGTAATGCTGATGTTCATGCCTCTCCTTTAAATTTGACTTTGACTTAGGGGAGGGAAGGGATTTAGAGGTATTACCCTCGTCATGTATAGAAAAAAGAGTGCAGGATTTTGTTTACTTTACTTATCTGACAAGACGGTGGCCGATGAGAGAGTTTGATGGTGGTTGTGAGGAAGAAGGGGAAGAAAAGAATGTTTAATTTATTTTACAAGGGCATTTTGGACTTTTCATGTCAAATTTTATTGTCATCTTAGTGAAAATATCATTTTTGACCCTGCCCAATATTTGAGTATCATTTTTGTACCTCGAAATAATTATGTACTAATTTTGTTCCTTGGCCAATAGTTATGTACCATATTTATGCTTATGTATTTCTTTCAATTAAAGTATCATAATAAATATGAGTATTATTCACGGACAAATAACTGAAGACACCAATTAAGTTCACATGTTTTGCTAAAAAGTCTTTGTTTTAATGGTTGATTCTTATATTAGGGACAAGGTAGTATTCTAGCAAACCTCAATAAAAGTGAAGATCAGAGAGATATTCCAATATATTGTTGGACAATAAGGTAAAATACCTTGAAAATTTGAGGACAAAGCAAAGCCTATGTAAAGACGTGGGGAAGTTGATAAGTAGATGTTGACTTTACTATTTAACATTAGTTGGCATGTTGATTGAATAGATAATTTAATATATATATATATATATATATATATATATATATATATATATATTAAATTATCTATTCAATCAACATGCCAACTAATGTTAAATAGTAAAGTCAACATCTACTTATCAACTTCCCCACGTCTATATATATATATATATATATATATATATATATATATATATATATATATATATAAAAGAGGAAAATTGAAGGACTTTTAACATGAATTATTGTACTGGGAACAGTGACTAGTAAGTAAGTATCTCTTCTCCTCATTTAATGAGTTTTTAGAAACTTGACTGTGGCTCAATTTTATATTTATTAATATTTTTGGATTCATTTTATTTAAAGATTGGTAATAAATATGTGGAGCATTGAAAAAAAAAATCAAAACAGTCAAATAAGTTCTAGATACTTTGATAAGAAGTCTATGTTTTAATGTGTGACTCTTATATTAGGAATGAAAGGGAGTATTATATTTTACCAATAAGACACGTCTCACTGAAGAAACAATTGTTATATCATTATATGTAGTTGGATAGGAAGGTGTAGTTGGATAGGAAGGTAGAAAAACTTCAAAACTTGGGGACAAAGGAAAGCACAAGGGGAGACGGAAGTAGATATAACATGTCACATCAAACAGTAAATCACATGTCTTAAAATATGTATATTTAATATTTAATATATATATATATATATAACATAAAGCTAAAGGTGGTTGCCTTGTATCCTTCACTTCATTTGTGTTTCTGGCTGTCTTCTTCATAGGGAGCAAGATTGAAGAAGTTTCAACATCATTCATTATTCTGAGCAACAGTGACAGGTAAGTAATTATCTGTCTCTTATTTTAAGTACTTATGTTTAGGAATTACAAAAAACATAGATGAATAAACTATAGGTACTTAGTTATGTCATAGATAAATAGAAATAGATGGTAGCTAATAAAAAATGATATGATTCTTTGAAAGCATTTAGTAATGAGTGATTCAAACATGAAACTATTTCTCAATCCAAGCTCGAACATTGTAACATTTGAAAGGTGAAGTTCATTTAATCAATGTATTTCTTTGTATCACTAATTTTAAGGACTATATATTCAATTCAATACATATCAGAAACACTAAAGCACAAAACTCACCAGAATCACTTACTGGAAAATCTTTCAAAAACCCACATGGGACTTCAACATCATCACTTTGATGATCAAAAAAAGAAAACCTCTCACGTGTACTGAAATTCCCTCCAAAGCTATACACATTCCCCTGCATATACCTTAAACCCCACGAAGAAAATGAAGACTTGTCCTTATGGTAATTAATATTATGGTACTTAAACAGATTCCTTCCCTTCATAAGATAAACATTACTTATACCATGTTTTAGAGTAGGAAGTATTGTTTTAGAGGAGAAGACCCATTCTCTTTTTTGACACATGGAGATGACCCTCCTGTAAAAACTCCCCGCCTGATTGGGAACCAAGCTAATTTATTTTGGCAAAGAGTGCTATTACTTAAGTTAGAAAAGGTATGGTATACCCAATGTCTGAAAAATAACAAATATAAATTCAAATTCAGTTTTTTTACACTCCACATGACGTAAAGAATAATATTTATACTGTATACAAAATTTTACTTATTGAAAATATAATAAATTTTATATGAAAATATGTTTAGTTGGGCAAAATATTGTTTTTCCCTCTCGTCTTGAAACATGTTCAGTTATGTCAGCTTCCATAACATGTTTTACAGAAGGCACAATGGGATAGTCATGAATAGACTGAGACTGATTCACTCTATTTCTTTTTGAAACATCAGGAGGAGATAACAAATGCGGGGCATTGACATTTACCTCTTGTGCACTGGAGATTAAAATTTAATTTTGGACAAATTGTAAACCCACGAATTGGCAACAATTCTCAGTCAATAATCAGATATAATAAAACTATGTACCTCTTCAACATTTCGTTGACCTCCGGGATGTCCATATTGAAATAAACTTTTGTGGCAAAAAGGAGGATGCAATTTGACGATCATCTAGTCACCAAATAGTAAATAATTAAAAAAAATCCTACGTATTCTAAAGATTAAATAAATCAAAAAACTTAGAACAATCTAATCATACCAGTGTCAGTCCAAGACAATCTACCAAGATTGATCACAACAACAATTGGTCCTTCACTAATGCTCTTATAGTGAAGATAAAAATTAACAGCAGTCTCGTCAAACAAAACACACTCTATTTCATTGTCCCTATACAATCAATATGAGAATTATCAAATAATTTTGAAATTATTTCTATATGTATTTTATACAAGAAAAAAATTTCATAACAACTATTGATGTATCGATATATTGTTACAATTTTGTTTTTATTTAAAGATTTAAAATCATTTTAGTTGTTCATTAAAAAAAAATAATCTACTAAAGGATGCGGTTATATTTAAACGACATTTTAGCTAGGAAAAACTTGTAACAGTTATATTAAGGGGGACTCTAATTAGTTGTTCTATTCTGTCCAACCGAATTGGTATTCATTTCTATCACACAAATACAAATATAATAGAATATATTACTTACTGTGTATCACACAAATTAATATGTAGAATGTGCTTAGTTTGTCCTCCAATCTCAAAGCGCTCCAGCTCAGTGAGAGACTTAACAATTCCCATGGCATCTGATTTTTTTGTCAGTAAGAATGAGGATAAAAAAATTATTTATTTTAAAAAATGAAGTTACCAATGAGATGTTCAGCTTCCTCATCACGAGACATTGACAGAATTTTGGATACAGCCCAAAAGTCCCAGGAATAATGTGGCAAATTGCCCTCAGCAGGTGCGAAAAATGTTTTTGTTGTAAACGTAATCCTATAAGGATGATCAGTAGCCCTATATTAACTTTGAAAGTTTCAAACTCATACACACCACCCTCGTGAATGGAGGTGTCATATTCCTGGTGAAGACGGGTAGATGTAACATCTGCTTGGATTCGGTTACCCTTAAACAATAAGAAAACACACATTGGTATTGTTTTTGGATAATAAAACTAATAATAGATAGTAACAAAAAGAATAAAACATAGCAAATTAGCATTAAAACCTCAATATCGATCAAGAGCATCGATATATAAAATAGGTCATTTGGGTTTTCTTTATGATAAACATTCCATTTCCGTTGAACCCTAACCAAGATAGACCACATGTCACGCTTGGAATTTATGTTACTGAGAAGGGTGTAAGCTTCCATGGTTTTTTTTTAGTGCCCCAGAATTGTTTTCAGTTCGTAAGTATTAACTTGCAATGGATAAAGGATGATGCATGGTATCCATGCAAAGGTTGCCTTATATAGGAAGAGCAACAACTACCACACTTCCAACTAATAAATGCACTCCAAAAGTCTGAATACATTAAGATATAACTCCTTTGTGAAAGATCATTATGCTAAACCATGCAATATGATTTTAAGAATAAAACAACACAACTATGGTTGCTTTTGTGGTGACTTTAAGTTCCAAAAATAAATGGAAACAGATTAAAGTATCAAAATCTCTAGTGATCCAATGTAAATATCCCTTCATATAAACTTGCTGGTAAGTTTTAAGACTCAACCAATTTGAACTGTATGCATACACAGATAAGTAAATTTCTTTAATTCTTATGTTGTAACTGGGGATTCATTGAAAGAGAGAGAAAGATTTGAAAGTAAGATGTTATACGCCGTAACTTTTAACTGTTCTCGTGAGTTCCTCGGCGCAAAGATACCGATTTTCTGGCTTCCATTTCTTATTACAATTTCGAAACAGACAGGTCGGCATCAACTCTAGGTGAGAGGAGGCAATTTTCACTTGGGACAATTTTTTCGTCAACTATTGTGCATGGCCACTCACTGAAAGTTGATGGGTTAAAGTATCACTTATTTGGTGTGTTTTAACTTCTCTGAAACCCCATTGCGATTTTTCTTTGTCTTTATGTAATTTTATTAAGGTAGGTTCAGTCTTTTAAACAAAGCTACACCTAACATAAAGAGTAGCTGAATTCTAAAGTATGCCTAAAGTGTACAGGATATAATTTGGGGAGATTAAGGAAGAGAAGACAATTATTTAACACTATAAGAAGAAGAGGTTTTGAATGGAAAGAGCGGTATAAGAGGAGTAACTGAATTCTACAGCAGGCCTGACATGAATCCTACTATCTCAAGTTGAAATAATTAGACCTAAAGTTGATTAGATCGATTTTTTTCTACGATAACAATTATGACATGACACGACAAGTAAATAATGTGATAAATACTTCATAACTTTATCAATAAAAAACAACAAAATTAAAGTTTTTTTTGGTTGGGATCATTTAATTCCCCAACCCCCAAATGCGTAGTCGTCAAATGCTCGATAAGAGGGACCTAGGGGATGGAGAAAACTATTGCCAATTGAATTTTTTTAAAATTGGAAAAATTTGTGTTACTTTCCCTACGTTCCTAAATATAGAGCTGATTTGGGAGGCATATATATATTTGATCATAATAACACCATTTTCAAATTTTTGTGACTTCTTTTCTGAATTTCCCTTATGTATACCCACATAATTAAACACAACCTCTTTCCCCAAACCACACGAACATTCACCGCTTCCTCAAACGAAGTCCCTAAACTCTTGGGAAAAAAATTTTCTTCGCCAATTCCTAAACTTCTCACCCTTCTATTTAACAAAGGCTCAATCAAATTTGAAATCATATTGAAATTGTCAAACCAATTTGGCAAAGAAACTTAGGATCAACTTGGAGAAGAAGGGATTAGGAAACTCGAGGATCAAAGTGTGAGATTATTTAAAAAAAGGTGGGAAGAGCTTTAATATGAATAATTAGAGGAAAAGTTAAAAAGAATTAAAAAATGAATTATTATATCCCCATTAATTGTTGCATGTAGTCTACTTGCTAGGGAGGGCTGAACAATTAATATTTAGTAAGAGTTCACCTGCTCCACTAAAACGTATCTTATCCTAAATGATCAGTCTATAGTGGTTCTTTTATTTTAATTAAGATTCTTGAATTTCAACTTCTTTCTATTTCGTCATTAATTTGCTTCTACAATTATCAACTACATTAAATTCCCTGTTTAAGATATTGAGATCTTTGTCATTTATTGAATAAGAATAGGTCCACTCTATAATCTTCAATGTCACCCTTTGTATTGTTGGGAAATATCTTCACACGTGGGACAAAATGTAATGATCCCAACCACCTGTTGGTAATTTCCTCCAAAGTTCCTGTGTCTTTCATCTGTGAGATTAATTGCAGCACATAAGTGTATGTTTTTCAACAAAGAACATGTTCATTTTCCAAGCTTACATGTCTAGATTAACGCATTTACGATGTGAGAATGTTGGACGAGTTATGACTATTAAATTGCCAAGGTAAAATGTCAAAAGAATGGGGAGGCTGAATTCTGTGTTTTTTTTTTTTGAAATAAAGGCTGAATTCTTTGTTCATAGGTCATTGAACGAAAAAACACTTTTTTCTAATTCAAATACGTGATTGTATGACAAGTTCTATATTTCTTTCTTTTTTTTTAATATCATCCCAAAATGATATTAATAACCAAGAGTATTAGTTAGTTCCAATAATGTTTCTAAAAGGAAAGTTAAAAACAGATCCATATAGTGGCACTTTTTTCAAATCAGTGTGATGAATGTTTTTTCGATTACATAAATATTATGTGTTTTATAAAATGATCCCTTTGATTATATATAATTCCTTATATTTTAGTAACCTAAAGATTAAGAATGGAACTGGTGTTACTTTATGCCCGAATTAAGGTCAATTTTTTGCTCAGCAATTAAAAAAAACATGAACCAAAATTTTTTTCAGATAGACTGTGTTCTTTACCTACGAAAAGACTATAGTGGGAGGTTAAATTGAAGAACACACGACACAATAAATTATCTCACCAACCCATGAACAATATTCACCAAGATTTAACTCATAGAACATGTTCATTAGTCACGCTAGCGTATTTAGATTATGCCACCCTACATTTGAGTATGGTGGATGAGATTTTCTTGTCGATAACTTAAATGAAATGGTAAACACATCAAACTTTGGATATTTTTTTCCCCAATACTCCAATCGCCTACTTTTCCAGAGAAGGCACGTTTCATTTTGCCCAAAAAAAATGTTCATTTGTCACGATTTCGTAACCAATTAACATAATATAATATCAAATAAATATCAAAACATAATATCTCAACCACCTATCCAATTCTGGGGCTAGGTGTTAAATTAGAGAGAAGAGCGAGTAGATTTTTGGGATAAACATTTTTCTTCAAATTGAAGCATTTAAATCACTCAACAATCAACCATAGAAAAAATGCAGAACAATAATGATGACATTAACGCTATCCATAGAGCCTACCTAGATGTTCCAAATTGCATAGTTTTATCCGACTACAAATTAATGTTAACAATGTTCAAATCCCATGCCTGTCGGAAATGTATGACTATGGTGACTTTTTTTTCATTAACGTTTAATTTATGTAGATATGTATAAAGAAAACAATGACGAAATTATGTTGAGTGAAGGTTAAAGTATGTTTTGCATTAATTTCTACAAACTTAAGGGTCTAAAAAGACACTTTTCAAAGGCGAGGAACCGAAAAATGAATTTCTCCAAAGTTAGGAGATGAAAATGATACTTCAGTCTTTATTAAAATTAATTCAGACTGAAGTTGATGAGTAAGACACTCAAATTTAAATGCGTTACAAACTAATTCATTACTTACAATTTGTGAGATATACAAATATAATTCAATTAACACAATTGCATATGCTAATTATAATTTGTAAATCTATATTCAACTATTTAGAAATACCAAATTATTTAATATATGCTACAATATTATTCCACAGCGGACTTTAATATTAACACATTGGCACTTGTTAAAATGAAATGCTACTGATATGATTTATAGTATGTTTTAGTGTCATTTTTAAAACCATTTATAAACTCAACTACTATATAGTTAAGGAATTAGGAAATTATTGATTTAAAGAAATTGTTGTCTTCCTTATGCCAGCTTCAACTATTCAAGTATTAGTTGGAGTTCACCAAACAAAGTTTTAGTCTGATAAAAATTTATGACTAATTTGATATTTTAAAATTGAGAATTATGCTATATTAAATTAATTAGAAACAATTATGGTTCAGTCTCCCCTGCATTTTTTATAGTAGCATTATTTTACAGTCAACAAAATTACAATTAATTTACCTGCCGTTTGAAAATTTTTTCCGGGATACTATACGTTTCCAACAATCTTTTTAACAGTTGATAAGAATACATACATGGAACGCATTTGTTTAAAAAATAAATAATATCAATTATCCTATTGTTTTAGCAAAGAGTGTAATTAAATCTTCTTCTAATTACTTCAACAATGATAATTGATTTTTTTAATCAAAATAATCATCATTGATAATCAGATGATACACATGAAAGTAATATTATTTAGTTCACTTTAAATATTATCATTGCGATATATTATGGTAGACGTGGTTTTGGAGTATGTTATACTACTTTCCATTTTTCCTTAATAATTGTAATAATCGAGGAAAGACATATATTAATTTGAAGTATTTGAAAAATAGACTATATTAATTGAAAGGATAAGATCTTGGTGATAAAGGATTGGAATAAGAAAGAAGATGAAAGTGGAAGTCTTTTCAAAAAATAGAGAACGTTATTACAAGATATGTCTATAAATTTAAAGTAAAGATAGGAAGGTTCATCATGCCATTCACAACATCACATACAGTCCTAACCATTCAAATTGTTTTTTGTTTAAAAGGTCACTGATCATATATGAACTCGGCCCAACATTCAATGATTTCAGATCCATCGAGTTAAGCTTAAACATAAATCTAAAAAGGGTTAATTATAACAGATGCATTAAGAATAATGTAAACGAACTTAGAAGTTCTCAGATACAATACACTAAGATCAACAGACATAAAACAATAGGTAAAGTCACAGTACAACACGCACTGATTACCCATAAGTAAAAGGCTCGTGATCAATACTTTTAAGAAAGACAAATATTGCAAGACCGAAATTAAATATTAATACATCGATATAATATATGCTAGACACTAATCATTCTAGTCTTGAGCTGCTGAATACGAGTGCTTGGAGGATCAATTTCAAGATACGAAGCATCAGAAAACGACTCCGCCATTGGAATACCTATTAAAAGAAATAAACCAAAAGATATTAATCTTTTTAATAAAAAAACATTTCACCATTATTTAAAACAGAATGCAAACCATATTACCAAACATAAAATCACACAAATTTTAAAATACATACCAGATTCAAGAATCCCGGAGCAGACAACATATCGAAGGTGAACAAATGGAGCCACATCCCTCAAATTTGCGTCCTTTATGACCCTTTCAACCACATCTAACCAGGAACCACGCAATATGCATATAACTATTTTGCCGGACCTAAAAAAGAACAGTACACATAAAGAAGATACAAACTATAAAACATAATGATATCTCAATAGTATTTTCTTACCCCCCAGCCCTAGTCCGTCTACACGACAGAAGGATACGAATCTCTCTTTCCCAAAATCCTTTATTTTTAACTTTTATAATAGGTGAGACGTACTGCAAAAATCCAACTAAATCTGGAAAAAAATTGATAGTTATAAAAACGCTAAAAATCATGTAATCACATAAATGCAAAATAAGAGAAATTTCTCCAAACCAAATAAACGATCGCCAGGCATCTGAGTAGCAGTCAGCTGAGCAGGAGTCCAAACGTCATAAGGAAATGGTGGAAACATACCAATACATTCCTTAAGTTGAGTATCATTAACAGTCTCCAAATGATAATCATTACATACTCCAAGACCAGTAGACCACCATAATTAACCCTCGGCCTAATGAGTTCAAATGCAAATCCTGGATATAAAAGCCAAACAAATTTATCCATGCTCTCCTGATCACCAATTCTTAGAATAATCTTGGAACCCTAAAAAAATACACAATCTCATTAGATCACCTTAAAAAGTAGTTTAAAAAAATATAGGAAACATTAAGGAATTCTTTGACCTTCTCATCATAAACAACAACGTCAATAGAGGAAAGAGTTTTTACAGAGGGTAAACCCTCGCCCAATATCTCCACATCCTCGACAGAGTAAACTCTATCTATTTTAAGGGCTATGGAGAAGGGGGCAGATCCAGGATGAACCATAGAAACGAATAGAATATCATGGGATGTCATCTAAACTATGACAGAAGGAAAGGCACGTCAATGGGCAAAAGAGGCCGCACACATGCCTTTATATAAGATAGACATACTGCCACTTATTATGTCTATATTAAATGCGCCTAAGTAAATGGAACAGAAAGTTTGACTTTAGAAGGCAGCATTTATGATCCAACTAATAAATTTAGCAAATTTTAATAAACTCTATGCAATAGGCAATTACAGTTGTATTGGGCTGCTGGCATTAATATTAATGAAGCTGCATGAAATAGACATATACGGCTTATGAATAGTACATAGCTCATCGCACTAACTAAAGCAAATTTAATTGCTTCTGACTCATTCAGGGAAATCTAAAAGAAGCAAACACGCGCTAGCCGAGCCACTGAAGACACAAAGTCGAGGGACGAGATTTATGTGTTATATTGATTAGTCACATACAGTTGAATGGTGTTGATATGAATACTAGCTCCTTATATGAAAAAAGGGTCATATTTCCTTTTATATGAAAACATATATCTTTATTCTTTAAAAACATATATCTTTATATGTGTGTGAGTTCCGACCCACTTCATCGTAAAAAATAAAAGAATTACACTGGTATATATTTTAAAAATGAAAATGGCATCGTAGGAAATGGAAAAAAAAGACCGGAAGGATTAGTAACTGTTGATGCCATGTTAATATACAAACAAATAAAAAAATAGTGTGATAACTTTTTTTAAAAAATTTCAAAGATTATTTATAACTCTTGACTCGTTAATTTCAATGAAGGGCATAAAAAAGTCAAAAACCCATGAGATAGTTTAATGAGAACATACATATGACTCCACGTGGGACAAAATTGTTCCATAATTTGTTTTAAACTAATTTAAATAACTCCCTTCGTTTCTAAATATAAGAGATCTTTTTAAAAAATTATTGAAGCAAAATAAACTATTTGATCATAACATAATAGGTCAAAAGCGCTGATCTAATAATTAATTATTTCAATTTGGACAAAAATATTAAACGACTATTTCGCGGTGCATAAATAATAATCAACTTTGTGACCCGTTGTAAAAATAATAAAAGCTGTTGTAAATGTTAATTTTAGTTTTGTGGAACCTTTCTGATATTATTTTCTAAAGTAAAAATATCTTTTTACCCCCTCACAATTAAAACTCAACCCTTCTTCCTTCCGCCCTTCAACTTCCCATGCTAACTAGTATCAGCAAGGTTTTAATTAGGAGAAGTAAAAATGTATTTTTCACTTTGAAAATAATATAAAAAGGTTCCACATAACTACAAATTGACATTCAGCACCTGTTTTATCATTTTTGCACTGGGTCACAAAGTTAAATATTATTTATGCACCGCGAAATAGACATTTATTAGTTTTGCCCAAACTAAAATAGTTAATTATCAAATCAGCGTTTTTGCTCTAACATAATATGCATTTTATTATATCATATGTTAGCTTATAAGTCAAATAATCTAGTTTAGAGAAAAACATGAGTAAAATCAAATTTTCAACAATTATTTAGTTTTTTATAGGATTTTCCAAAAAAAAAAATCAACTAAATTTTATATTGAGGAATGGAGGGAGTATGTCTCTTAGAAATTCAAAGTATATAAATCAAAATTTTAAAATAAAACAACAAAATACTTCTGTTCACACGAAAAAAAGATATCGCTTTATTAATTAGCTGTGAATGTGGTCACATGTTGGATCCCTCGGTCTAGGATTTCTTTATTATGTTGAAACTATACTCCTATGATTTTGTTCTTTATTTAACTCTTAATCATGTGTCTTTGAATCTTTTGCCATTTTCGAAAATCAAAACCATCCATATATTACGGTTAAGAATATTTTTATAATATCAATAAAAATATAAATTATAAGGATGTGACTGAAAAATTCAAAACCCGTCCTAGGGAAAATTTACAAATATAATTTAGAAAAAAAAAAGTTGTCTTCCCACTTTTACAATTCCATTGTGAAATCCCAGCGTTTCATTTTCAAAATTACCTGTTTTGAGATTCTATTAGGCTAGCTATTACCCATCTTAAGACATTATCTGTGGAAGAAGCTGATAAGTAATACGTTGGGGTTAAAGAACTTAAATATGGTTTTAAGTAAAACTAAGAACCAAACCTAAAATTTTAAGTAATACCGAAAAATTGTACAATTATTTTTACCTAAAAAACACTACTAATTGAGTCAATGTGGGGGAACTAATTAACAAATAAAGTGAGAACTATATAATTATATGGTTCATCATCAAGACACTCAATAATGGCACAACCAACGTGGTTTCTAGCCGGAATTGACGAGAATCCAATGTGGCTCATGTACCATAGTTTTTTTTTGTTCAAATGGCTCATATACCATAATGAAAATACAATTGAAAGAGAGTTTAATATGTACTTTATTCGTCCTATATTTATAGGAATGTCGAACTACATCACTAGAACAAACGAGATGTGATCAAGTGATTTGATTTAATTTAGTTTGTTTGATAATCAACCATTCATGATCTACCTATATTCAAAGGGTTATTGTGAAGAAAAAAGGACTGGATTAATAATAAGTATCAAGTAAATTTTTAGTTCAGGAAATAAAAATCTCCTACCTATGCTAGGCTCAAGTGAAATAAGTATTATTATTCATTGGGTAAAGGAGCAAATCTGGCCCCCAAGTAACCACCAAGGAGCGCTGAGTACCCTAAACTAACCACAGGCCCGGATCTGTACCCCAAGTAACCAAGATGTTAAAAAACTACCCCGGTTGGACGGTCAACAACGTTTGACCGTTAGTATGCCTACGTGGCCGCCACGCGAGCACCGGTTTCGCCACTTGGCGCCGCGTAGGATAAGTGTGTGGGTCCCACATTAAATAAAAAAAAAATTACTCCTTCCCTCTTCATCAACCCGCCAACGCCCCCTCCCCCCCCACCACCCACCACCAGCCCCACCCCTCCATCTCCCCCCACCACACACACCCCACCCCCTTCACCGCCCTCCCTCCCTTCACCTCCCCCCACCACCAGCCCCACCCCTCCACCTCCCCCCACCACACACCCCACCCCCTTCACCTCCCTTCCCTCCCTTCACCCGCCCCACCCCCTTCACCGCCCACCTCCCTTTCCGACGTGGCGTGAAGCGAGTGAGGAGCATGGGAACAGGACCGGAGAGGTTATTGTTGGAAACGTTGAAGTCGAGGCGGAGGGTGAGGAGGCGGTTCAGGAGGGTTAGACCGGCGAGGAAAGAACCGGAGAAGTGGTTGTGGTCGAGGAGGAGGGAGTGGAGGCAGAGAGGTCGAGGAGGGGCCCAGTGAGGGAGGTGTTGCGGAGGGAGAGGAGGCAGAGGTGGCGGAGGCGGGAGAGGGAGTTGGCGGGGAAGAGGCCGTGGAGAGGGAGGGAGGTGGGCGGTGAAGGGGTTGGGGCGGGTGAAGGGAGGGAAGGGAGGTGAAGGGAGGGAGGTGAGCGGTGAAGGGGGTGGGGTGTGTGGTGGGGGGAGGTGGAGGGGTGGGGCTGGTGGTGGGGGGAGGTGAAGGGAGGGAGGGAGGGCGGTGAAGGGGGTGGGGTGTGTGTGGTGGGGGGAGGTGGAGGGGTGGGGCTGGTGGTGGGGGGGGAGGGGGGGTTGGCGGGTTGATGAAGAGGGAAGGAGTAATTTTTTTTTATTTAATGTGGGACCCACACACTTATCCTACCCGGCGCCAAGTGGTGAAACCGGTGCTCGCGTGGCGGCCACGTAGGCATACTAACGGTTAAACGTTGTTGACCGTCCAACCGGGGTAGTTTTTTAACATCTTGGTTACTTGGGGTACAGATCCGGGCCTGTGGTTAGTTTAGGGTACTCAGCGCTCCTTGGTGGTTACTTGGGGGCCAGATTTGCTCCTTTACCCTTATTCATTTACCACAAATTCATTAATTAATATCTCCACTAATTTGTGCTAGCAAGTTTTACATTCACTGTCATTATTGGAGCATTGGCGCTGGTAAGTATAATGATTTCAAGAAAAGAAAAAGTAATTTTATAAAATTCAATTATAATTTAATTTGTTTAAGAAAATGTGACAATTTATTCTTTTGTTAATAGTGGTCTATTAAAGCTAGCTAATAAAGCGAAATGGTATAAGAATAATTTTAAAATTCAAAAGATCAAATAAGTTATTTGCAATTGTTAATTTGTTACTCAACTACATGAAAATTCATGTATGAGATTTTGAAATCAGAATATATTTTTTCTGCAATCTACTCATAACATAAGCATAAGATATCGACCAGCACACAAACAAAATCGTACGCATATCCATTATATAAAACGTACTGTGTGTAGTTTTTGTGAATTATGAAACTTCGTTGTTGAAACGAAATTATTTGAGTGTGTCAAACGAAACAACTCTCACATTGTTTGGATGAGTTGAGAGTACAAACTCATATAATTAATTAATATAATTAAGTCAAGTCACTTTTGTCTTTGAGTAATTAGAAGGAGAAGGGAGCTTGCGTGCACGATGATGAGACACCTAAGAGAAATTCAATTGAAATGCCTCGACTTCCCCTTGTGTGCTTAGCATATACGTGGCTTGTGACTGTTATGAAAAACATCATTTCTTATACTTAAAGGACATATTTATGTTTTTGGCTGGATTCATTCATCAAGAAATTGAAACAATTTCATGCCAAAATATTGCAACCGCCAACCAACAAATGGTTAAATTCTTAGAGATATATTTTTTGTTGTTTGTGGTCAGCTACGATCGGTTTGGTTGATTATCCGATATACTCGTTTTGTCTCCATTCCATATGTTTGTTTGCTCATAGAGGGATGTGCTTTCCGATAGCTATCCTATGCATATAAAAAGGATGGTGTCTTGATCAATAAAACCATCGAAACATTAATCATCATATTTTCCTTATAGTCGGTTAGTTTTGCAGCTCATTTATAGTATTGCGAGAAGGCTTCGTTTAATCATAAGTAATGTCACTTCATATTTTGCCGATGGTCGTAAAAACAAGTGGTAATTTTCTACTCCCTTCTTCATTGTTAGATATAGGAGCTAATTTGGGAGGTAGACTTGTTTCAAAATATAAGAGCCACCTCTTTTAATTTTTGTTACATTTTTCCTAAATAGCCCTTTACTCTTTCATCAACACAACAGTACAGCCTCTTGCCCCACTTCATAGCGTCACCAACCAAGCACCTCACGCGTCTTTTTTTTTTTGGATATAACCTCACGCGTCTTTTTTTTTTGGATATAACCTCACGCGTCTTTTTATCTAGAATAAAAAGTTTCCTTTTATACACTATATCCACCGATTAAACCCATATATCCCTCAATTTTTTTGATCACATCGGACAACCCTACATTATTAATCATTAGCCATTACTCTCATTTTCTGCCCACGAAAACATGGATAAGTAACAGCCATTTTAATTTTTTTTTCTTCAATTACCAAGCAATCAATCAAACAAATAGATCAAAAGCAGATGGCAGCTCAGCTCTCGCAAAGAAACTTAAAGGGAAAGAATGAATTCAAAATTCCAGAGGAATTTAATTTTAAAATGATTAGATCCAAGAGTGAAGTAAAAACATCTAGCCATGAAGAACTAAAGTTGATGAAGACCTATGAAATAAAAGATGTTCTCCAAGAACTTCAAAAAGAAAGAAAGAAAATGGAAAATTTAACTACTTCATTGCAATTGCAATTAACTTGATACCAAAAGCCCAATAGTCATACTTACCTTGTTAAGAACAGGAAAGAAGAGAAAGAGATGAAGTTACAACTTCAGACAAGGAAAAATGTTGAAGCAAGTGTCATTTCTGATGAGAGCGAGAGGCGATCTGTTGCTACTTCTAGAGGGTTAGAAGAAAGCAAAAATAGGCTGAGCGAATTGCTGAGCTTATACAATGACTTGGTAATAAAGCAAGAGCTACAGAAAAAGGGTTGAAAAAGAAAATTACGGGAAGATGAGCTGGTGCGTCTAACTTCAAAACCTGTATACATATGGCTGTCTGAGAGAAAGCGGTAGCAGCTTCTAGGATGGACATCCATGTGTTGAGCGGTCATGCACTCATGTTGAGCGTTGTGGTAGAAATTTTCATGTGAAGGAGACTGACCTGACAGCTAGCCTTATTGCATCCTCTGCTAGAAAACTGATTTTTTTAATTACGTTTGTCATTGGCTTTGTTTGATTTTGTTATGAACCCTTGCTCTGATACCATAAAAGGGAAATGAGAATGGAAAAGGGTGGAGAAAACAAAGATGGTAGAGTGAAAGAATGATCTCTTATTTTCTGTTGTAATTGTATAGTAATAGTCTATTTATACACAATAATAACATTACATAGTTGTCACTTTAAGTGTAACTAAATGGACAGCTGACATAACTAATTATAACTGAATATTTATCTAATATCATTAATATTGCAATAATGAATGACATACAAACTGAATGGGATCTTGCAAAGCTTATCGATAAGAAAAAGATGAAATATGTCGAAGGAGAAGAAGATGAACATGTAAGCTGTCAAAACTTAGGAGAATGGATCTGATTTTCTTTTTGGACTGAACGACCTGATCTGTTCTAATATTTGAAACAAAGTATTTTGGGGAAATTACTTAAAAATAATTAACTTAACCAACTTATTTAATCTACCCAAATTATTTAAGTAACTCCTATATTTCCAGGGAGTATTTGTCATGTTCGTGATTGAGACATTAAGCATCTCTAGTCATCAAGAGAGATTCTAATAATGAGGAGGATGCGCATCATATTCATATAATTTTCCTATATAAGCAATCAATCCATCACGTGAATTGAGTTTTTATGATATTTCCATACACCATATTCGCATGGTAGCTGTCCCTTTTCTAATAACACTTATAAAGAGTTTGATATGATATCTATATACACATTTCATCACTACTACCTTTTATAATTTCCCTTATTATTATATTTTCCAAAGACTTTTTTATGGGCACGTAGTCTTTGCAATTACTCCATATATGTGCTACTACTATAATTTACTGTTTAACAAAATATAAAATATATTAAATTTATGGGTCAATCACCTAGATTTCAAATTAAACAAGGGATTTAATATCAGATAGATTCAATAACAACTCATTCACTTATTAACAAATACTATTTCAGATGTTAGTTGGTGTCAGTAACAACTCTTTGGGACCTCTATGAAATTAAATCTCTTGCCTGAAACTAATATACAGTTGCACCAAATATATTTGTTCTATTATCATAAATGTGGACCGAATATATAATAATACAAGCCTGCCATCCGAGCCGGCTATGCATGTGATAGTGGACCCGTCCATTAAAAGAAATCAAACACATACATCTATTAAAGAAGTGTCTAAATTAATGGAGGCTAATATAGGCTTTTTTAATCTGGAGTGGTCTGACTTTACTTTTATTTTTTTTATTCTTTATTTAGGTTCTTGTAGAATTAAAACAAATGACTGATCATTTAAAAATCTTAAATTTAAATAATCCAAAACAAACCTAACTATATCATGCCATCACGCTGCTATTGATAATTTGATATCATCATTGATAAGTACAAAAATTGATTCCATATAGTTTAACCGAAAAATTGGTCATATACATTTGGCAATTATTCATATTTATAATAGTGTGCCAAAAACAATGACATAGACAATCCAAATTCCCTACGCCCTGAATTATAAAAAAATATCAAAGCCACAATTATTTCTCACATTTTCCCGACCGGCTATTGCGGTTTATACTCTAATTCTAAAATTCGAGGCCACAATGTATCTTTCCAAAATTGTGCACCAACTCCATCACCCTTTTCCTTCATCTTTACCTCAACCATAACCAGCTTATCCGTTAACCGGTTTACACAAATCCATACAACAAAATTACCACTTTGCCCCTCAATCTTCACCCCACAACCATCCTTCTTTCTAGCCACCTTCACTATATTCGGGTCAGCCACTGCCTCCACCGCCTCTACAATCCTCTCCGACGCCACGTTCGAAAGGACCCGTTTCACCCGACCCGAAAAATCCGGATCCGGGTCACCACCAAACATACCTGACATATCCAAACCAGGAGATAAAGATATCAAATGAAAAGCATTTAATGATTTGGGCCTATCCTCTTCTTCCCATTCTACATTCTTCTCATGACAAACCTTAATTTCTCTATACCCTTTTTTAAACCATGGATCTTCCTTAATCTCATCAATTGTAATCCGGGTATTCGGGTTCGGATCAAGTAACCGTTTGAGCAAATTTCTCAAATCGGGCTTGGCCCATCGCGGGATCCGAACCTCGCCCCGACGGATTCTCCTCAATTGGGCCTGCACATCCGGCCCACCAAACGGCAAAGAATGAAATGTAAGAACATACAAAACGACACCACATTGCCACACATCAACTTTATCTCCATAATAACCTTTCCCACCAATCATCTCCGGGGATAAATAAGCAGGGGTCCCACATATAGTATAGAGCTTACCGTCGGGTCGGGTCATACCCATTGTGGTACTCAACCCGAAGTCCGAAACTTTGATATTCAAATCCTCGCCGAGGAGAAGATTATCTAACTTTAAATCGCGGTGATATATGCCTTGTGAATGACAATGTTCAACGGCTGAGATTAATTGTTGGAACCATCTACGGTTCTGATCTTCATCAAAATGGACTTGATTTCCAACGATCCTGTCGTGGAGCTCGCCGCCTTTGGCGAGCTCCATGACGAGGAAAATCTTGGTTTTGGTGGCCATTACTTCGTGGAGTTTGACGATGTTTGGATGATTTAATCGGCGCATGATAGTAATTTCTAAGTGGACTTGCGCCGTGAGGCCACGCTCCTTTATGTAAGCCTTGCTAACAACTTTGATGGCCACACTTTGGTTGCTAACAACATTGGTAGCTTCATATACTTTGGCAAATCCTCCTACACCAAGTAGACCGCAGATTCTGTATTTTTCAAATAAAACTGAATCTATTTCTAGTTCATCGTCTTTGGCTGATGAAGAAGTAGATTCTAATGCTCTTTCCTCAGCATCAATATCTCTATGAAGTTGTCGAATAGTTTGAAACATGGTGAAAATAAAAAAAAAAATGAAGAGTGAATAAGAAAGAAGAAGGTGTACTGTGTGAGATTTTGATGTGGGTTGTGGGGGAGGGATATTATATATAGCTAGACGGAATATTACGGTATCTTTAAATCTATATGAATCATCATGTTGATATGAGTTATTTATCCTTATAATTTATAGTTGGCACTAACTGTACCGAGGTGTATTTAACTGTGTTTTATTCGTCTTTAACCAGGAGGTTAGTGTGGTGTTTGACTTATAAAATCGTAAACAATATTGCTGCTTTTTTAAAAGTTTGTCTGTATTATCCTGTTTGTCTTTGTAGATATGATGAAGTTATTTTTTTATGAAAATATTTAATATAATTGTCAATTCTTAAAAATAGTACTTATATAAAATAAGGGGAATTCAATAAATAAATACCATTAAAATATCAAAAGATATGAGTTTAGTGTGTGTGTAATTCTGATAAAAAAAGTGTGTGTGCAATTATGATCTCATTAAATTTTAAAGGTGTATCTTTTGAGGTGCGTATTAAATATATTTAGTTTTTTTAAAGTGCTTAAGACGTCACTTCAACAACTTGTTTTATTTTATTTTTACGTCTTTCTAAACCAAATATAACCAGTTGTGTTGATCTGTTAAAAAAAAACAACTTGTGTTAGTTGAATTGGGTTTAAGATATTGAAATTAAATTTCGGCCAACTTTTCAACCGTGTTTAATTAGCTAACAGTGATTGACATCAAATGAGTGATAAATACTTATATAGCTATTTATCGACTTGATTTTGTCATTCTATATATACTAAAACGTTCTAGTTAATCATCAAAGATTACAATTTTTTACGCAAAAAATTATTTCGTCAAAAAATAGTTTATACTCACATAAATTTAATTTCAACATCTTTATTAAAACGCCCTATATTGAATCGTTAAAAAAGAATGGGAACAATATTTTCACTCAAATATAAAGGATAGGTAGATTAAAAAAATTGCCCAAACACGATATAATTGTTTTAAGCTTTTAATATGTATATAGTATTATTTAATCCTGGTTTTAACTATGTGTCTTTTGACCTCTGAAGTAAAGTGTAATTAAACTTTTTATTTCCGTATATTGAATTAGTACTGCTAAAATATAATGTTAAATTAACTGAATTAAAGTATGACAAATCGATGGCATTGCTCATGCATGGGCCGGCTTGATTTGTAAAAGAAAATTAGGTTTAGACATTTAATAATGTATAATAATAAATCAAACTATAGCGACGTAAATATTATATTATTTCAATATACAATATTTAATTGAATGATTCTATGATTCTATCATACCAAAAGAGGCTATTGTGAAAAGATCCAAATGCTTGTGGTGGCTCTTTCCTTAGGTCGAATCATTTTCTCTTATCCCTAGTTTTTGGGTTATGAGAGTTCTTTTCTCGTCATTGTGCAAGTTTTCCTATGGTGTATTCAATCCTGGCTGGGGAATGAGACATCCGTAATTTATGTCTGTGTACTTTTATTTTCATTTTGACATAGGTTTCCTATATGGTTGTGTTGCTTGTTTCCATGAAAATAAATTGATTTGAGGGTTCAACTAACATTAAGGATAGATTTCTTCTACTCAATTTTCATCATTTATATAGATTCTTTTATTACTGTGATATATAATCATGAAATTTCGTCAAAAACCAAGTAAGTTAGTTTACTGCCGATAAGATGTATGAATCCTTTAGAATGATTACGTTCTTCAAACAACCACTACATACTACTCATGATGACTTCGTTGCGGGTGATACCTTTTTTCTACCCACAAATTCTAATGAAGGAATGATGAAGACAATGGTAGAGAGTAGTTCTTGATGGCGTCACTCTCTCCTACCTATGTTATTTTTAGGGTTTCTATTGTTAATTGTGTTTTTTTTTGTAAACATTTTATTTTATGTCTTGTATTTCACTTTTCCTTACTTTATAAAATGGTATGTGTTATTTGGCAAAAAAAAACTGTTGTGATATTATTTTGTTAGAAATAAGATATGATTTTGTTATTTGAAGTGTTACTTACTTAGTGCTTACTTATTTGTGTAACTAGACATTCAAATGCAAAATTAAGAGTCAATCTAGTTCTAATCACCACTTGGTGGAGATGTCGGGGAAGGGAATATATATACTAGGCAGTCTAACCCCTGGTTTTTGCAAAGTGGCTAACTCAAACCTAAAACCTCAGACCCCACGGCTAACGAGCTTACCATTAAACCAAGTCGGTCTTTCTATTCAAGTGCAATATAACTCAGTTACAAAAAGTGCAAGATAGATTTTTGGATTTTGAAGAGTAAGAAGGGAATAATTAGATTTTAGGTATAAATACCTTGAATTATAGTAAGATTCTATATTGTATGTTTTTATAAATATAAAGTATTCTATATCATACATAATATTTGGGCCACAAAAATTATCGTACAAAAATCTCTCTAACTAGTAGACGACATTTGTAATAGATACTAGCTGCTGAAATTAATTAATATATATTAGAAATACCAACATTTATGTATGGCACTTTTTACTTTAAAAATATTTTAGACAGTCAATATTTACTGTATTAAAACTTTTCATCTTTAAAAACAGGACATCTCAGTTATAAAACTATATATAAATTATAAAATAATTTTGACTAATCTGACTAATCAGAAATAATATTTTATGGAACTTTTTACCTCATTAAAAATATTTTAGACTGTCAAAATTTACTGTAGAAAACTTTTCATTTTTAAAAACAGGACATCTCAGTTATAAAACTATTTATAAATTATAAAAGAATTTTGACTAATCTGACTAATAATCAGAAATAATATTTTATTTCTTAAATTATTACACATGCCTTAGTTAGTTAATTTTCACTTTTCTTATCATATTAACTCGATTATTGATTTGTTATTTTTCACATAATTTTAAAACTTTCTTTATAAGATTTAGTTTATATTATTAAGGTTTAATCATACATATCTTTTTAAACCTTATATCATTTGTAAATGCCTCAAACTCTTATATTAATTTCATATATATTAAGTTTTCGGAAGTTACATAGATTGACTCAAAAATAAAGTTTAATAAGAGGTACATAATATAATTTATGGTTAGGATTATTGGCATGGCCTTAAAAGCACAAATTTTGAAGGACTAACCCTTTTCTTAATTAATATCTAAATTAGTATATTGTTAATATATTGTTAATATTGGGATTTATCGTCTATGCCATGTTTTGGAAGAGAAAAATTGGTATCTTTGAGGGAAAATTATATTAGGTAGAGGAAAAGGGTATATATATAGCACAAGAAAAC
This sequence comes from Mimosa pudica, assembly GCA_029929735.1. Taxonomy (NCBI): domain Eukaryota; kingdom Viridiplantae; phylum Streptophyta; class Magnoliopsida; order Fabales; family Fabaceae; genus Mimosa; species Mimosa pudica. Next base: position 3,341,288 of record JAKELP010000045.1, read on the forward strand.
TCTGCGCACGCGGGTGCGCGTGCAGTGTGAAACCTATTATATCAGTTGATGTTGAATCAAATGTGGAGCATATATAAATATATGATATAAAAATGTTGCATTATAAGTGAAAGAGGACAAAAGATTAAAAAGAGTGATAATGAAAGAACAAATTTGAAAAGTAGTGTCCAGAATTAATTCCTGGTATGTTGTGTCTGGAATATTAGATTACCTTTTATTTACAATATCTTGAATGTGGAGCTACTATATATATGCACCTCATATTTGGCCTCTTCACACATGAAAAATAATGTGTATACTATCTATGAGCTATAAATATAATTATTATACGTACATGCATGCAAGTATATACTCTCAAGATACTTGAAAGGGAAAACTCATTTTGAAACTCGCGTAGAATAATGATTGCATTATTATTTTTTTAAAAAAATATGCAAAAATAATGACTGTTTTTACTCGGATAGAATAATAAAGATTATACTAGCTCCGATTCTAAATGCAAAGGTTAGATTACTATTTCATGCTCTTGCATTGAATTTGAATAGTCAAATTATGTTTGTGTTTCAACATTTTTGTTCACAAATGTATTGTTAGTGTCGTTATGTAATTGTGCCTTGAATTAATATAATTGTCATTTTATAAAAAAAAATGTAAAGGTTAAATGGGCTAATTTTTTGTTTTAAACATAAGGCCCTTTTTTCATTTTATCCTCTATATTTCATCTTACTTATAAACTGATATTCAATCTAGTGATACATGATTTAAAATGAATTTGTTAGAAATATTATTTAATATAAGTTATAATTACGTCGTTGATTTAATTTCTTTAATCTTAGTAAAATATTCAAATTGAGCCTTACAGTAGCATTGTAATTTTGAAATACATAAATAACGATAAATATAACTGGTATGCTGGGACGGATGAGGTCTCGTGTGGCTTAACAAAAATGTGCTCAGACCCCTCCAATCTTTGATATGAAACAAGCAGATTTTTTTTAAAAAAAAAATTAAAGAAGCAAAAAGAACTATATGTTATCATAGTATATATTTCAAGTTATATATAAACTAGTTTTAGGGGGAAATGATATATATATATATATATATATATATATATATATATATATATATATATATATATAAGTATTTATGTAATTACTTTACTTCCTTAATATTCCAAAAAGTTAATTAAATATTATATTGAGGACGAGAATGGGTATATATATTTTGCTTATGGCTTATGAATATATACTTTCATAAATGAATACGTGCTATTTATAAATTAATTGAAGCCCTTATTTCCCAGAAGTTTATAATTAAATCGAATTCCTATATTATTTACTTTAACTTGTGAAGTCTACCTATAAAATTGACCACTAGACTTATGTTCAAACCTTGGCATGCTGCCTCTATAATTACTTTAGGTAAGATGATGCCCTGAATGTGAGCCCACATTCCACATGAAGTAGTTGCTAATTTGCCTGATATCAACGATAAATTAAAAAAAAAAGTGAGTAATGCTTACATTCATAAGTTGATATACAAAATTACAATAATGTGCTATTACATATATAATGAAGTGTGTGTGTGTGTGTACACACACACACACACACAATAATTACAATAATGTAGTTTGAGAGAGAGTCTCAGTTGTCTTCGTAAGCTCAGGGCATATTCATAACATGTTTGATAAGTATACAATCATATCATATGAAAAATTCACTTTCATATAATTATTTTACTTAACCACCATCATACGCGTGCATCTCATTTATATATTGTGTGCTCTTTTTAAATTTCTAGATATTGATCTTATCAAATCAACAAGAAGGGGAACATAAATTAATCTCAGAATGAATAAAAATAAATCATGTTATCATAATTAAATTTAAATATAATATGTCTCTGGTCGGTAGGATTCTTTGTAATTCAACTTATCTCATAAGCGGTTTAAGTCACGCCATTTATATAATGTGGTGGCATCTCGATCGTACAATGCAAAAATCAATGAATATGTGGCCAAAAAAATTGTCAAAACGTGCAGTGCTAATATAGATTAATTATTATTGATATTTCGAGGACAAGAAGGTACAAGTTTAAAATATGTGGCCTTAAGTACATAAATTGTCAACTTTGACCTCCAACTTTAATTTGTTTCATTGTGGGGCAGTAAGTGATTTTGGATCCTTTTGAATTTTGAGGTAATGGTTTTATGGCTTTCTTTCATCAAGGATTCATCCATCCACTTGTATGGAGGGTTTAGCCTTATTATCTGATCTTACAATAAACTTCTAAGCGAGAGGCATTGGGTGAGAGTTGATTTATAAGGCCTTGGTGAATTATTTCTGTGGGGAAAATTGGGGAGAATTATATTGTTAAAAAGGATTTAAATGAAAAATTGTGTTATACTGCCTCAGCCCCTCTGATCTTTTCAATAGGTTGTAATTTTTATATATAGGTAAGTAATAAGTCATTCGTTAGAAATATCCAAAAAAAATAATTAATGTAATTTTTTTTAATTTTTACTCTTAATTAAACGTAACTGCATCAATCATAAATTTATAGGAGTAACTGTATGCCAAAAAAAATATAAATAATAAAATACAAATATATTTTAAAAAATATATTTTATAAGTATTTATTGTATCTAATCAATGTTAAGTTTTTAATCTACAGGATGTAATTTGTCTATTTGCAACTGTATGATTCCTAGCTAAATTATACAAGTATTTTTAAAAAGATTCGGTCGACCTAAAAGTAGGAGTTATGTCTTATTAACTTAAGAGGCAACACGAAGACGATTACTTTTATAATTTTTAGCTAAAAATAAAAGCACATCCGATTAATGATAAGTAAATAAAAGAAGATAAAGAACTAATTACAACGACGAAGACATTACATACAAGGAGACAGAGACTGAAAAGGGAAAATGATTGAAGTGTGAAAGGAACAAAGAAACGGTGGGGAGTGGGGGTGGTTATTAATATTTGAGCAATTTCTTGGAAACTTACTTACGAAAGAGACAAAATAGTGCGGACAATAAAAAGTAATGTATGGTACCGTCATTTTTATAATAGGATCCAAACAAAAAATATAGGAGACACCGAGAGAATAATATAGTTGTCAATATCTTCAAATTCGTGCTCCTTCCTCGATGCTTCCATGTCTATCTGTTCATGGAGACGCGTGTTGATGGACTCATACATCACTTTCCTACACCAGAGTTTCAACCATAAGATGTCCTTATAACAGCTTTGCCGTGTTTGAATGATATCTCAGGCTTGATCATAATGTTGATAAGTTTGTGCGTACGCCTACTTAAATTGGTTGTAAAACCTGTTAGACACTATCATCAAAGGAAGAGAATTCATCTGGGGGGCATATAAAGCACTTTAAAAGCCACCCTGTTAATTGAGGTTCATGGCGTTTAGTCATGAGGTCGGCTATTGTAAATTGGTTATTACCATTAAGTACGTAGTGTGGGCCATTGCATTCACATCTTATTCATAATAGATAGTAGTCTCATGTTATAATCTGAATATGTAGTCATGTTAATTACATTGAGGCAACGAGGTTGACTCTTCTAATAAAAGTGAGTCTATATTTAATTTCCATCAACTCTCTATTGATAGTATTTCCAAATTATGTAGTAATATAAAATAGGGTAAAAGTGCAAAAATAGTCACAGTAAATTTAAAAATGTGCAACTATAACTCTGATTAAATTTAAGGGGGCAAAATCGTACACTGTAAACTAAAATGGGGCAAAATCATACATTGTAAACCAAAATGGGGCAAAAATAACCTCTCTGTTAGGCCGAGTTAAACAAGTATTTTCCAGACGTGAGCTCCACCATCAGTAAATGACATGTCAATTCCAAAATACACTGTGAAAGCTAAAATGCATCCAGCTAAACCCTAAATCACTCGAAACAAATTGTAAACCCCCAAATTATTTCTATAAGAAGCCAAATAGAACCCAAATTATGTGAAATTCACCTTACTTCTTCGTAATCATCTGAAAATATAAAGTCTCATCTAAAAAAATAAAGTCTCATCAATATATTGCACCCTTAAATGTATGTCACTTCATTTACTGATGGTGGACCACGTCTGACAAACGTACATTTAACTCTGCATAACAGAGGTTATAGTAACCCATTTTTAAATTTACGATGACTATTTTTGCAAATTTGCCCTATAAAATAAATTTGCTGTAACGTGTCAAATTTTGGTTAGGCGGCCCTACCCATTCTCTTCCCTAAATTTTCCTAGTGTTGAGATTTTTTTTGTTTTATATCATCGTTATATTTCACATAAAATCAATGAAATTCAATTTTGATATTATTGATGAAAAATGGTTTCGTTATCAATTATATACGATTTTCCAAAGATTTAATGTTAAAAATTTCATATTTTTAAATTTAAAATCATAAAAAATTGAAAAGTGAATTGTTTTTTATCCATTATATATCAAAATATCTCTAATTTAATTTAGAATCTAACGGTGAAATAAAAAAATTAACCCCAAATAAACTTTGAAAATTTAGAGTAGAGGAGGGGCACATGAGGGATAAGGTAGGGGAGAAAACCTCTCGTCAAATTCTCTATGGTATGCAACACCTACAAGTAATTATTGATGTGTTTGCATAATGGATGTGTGTAATACAAACATTTTGGAAGCGTTTTCTTCTTTGACCAACATCTCCTAATTTTATGACTTTCCCCATGTCCTCATCAATCATCCTCATCTAAAAAACATCCATTATTGAAGATAGGCTTAGATCCCCATTGCCGTATTTTTTCTATCCACAATTATTATTATCACAAATATTAATCAATATCATAATAATGTATGTTTATATGAGATTACTGTGGAAAATCCCAATAATCCCCTTAAAATAGAAATGATACCAAACTTTGAGGATAAATATGAGACTTTGATATCTTACGAAAATACCTAAATGCTCTAAAATTGTCAACTATACTTCATAAACATTTATAAGTTCAACATGGGGATTTTCAACTTAATTATCAAGATTTTCAAGTTTATGTTAACAATTCAAAACTCCAACTTCTTTCATTAAGAATTGACAAGCTTAAGGCATTGTAAACGGACTTCATTACAACTTCAACATAAAAATTTTAAAGCTGATCATAACAATTTTCAAATTTATGTTAACAATTCGTAACTCTAATTAATTAAATATTTCATTAACAATTGACATATTTTGAAAATCCTTTACAAGTTAAATGTAGAAATTTTCGACTTAACCATAACAAATTTTCAAAATCATGTTAACATTTAACAACTCAAAATGTTGAGAACATTTGTGTCTTTTTGTAATACATGAAAATCTCATGTTGCTCTCTTGGGTTTGATCGAATATTTCTCAATTTTAAGGCGCAGATTTGTCTTTTTAATATGGGTGATGAAAAAGTAGACATTAATATGGCGAAAGAGGTACGTGTAGGGTAATTAAAATTTTTTTGACTGACCTAACAATTTTGTTTATGTATAAATTAGTGAATTAGTTTTCAACCACATCTGCACCGTTTTTCTATCAGCAAGGATCTCAATCAATCATTTCCTGGTCCGGTTTTGCATTCTTTCAAGGCACAATTAGAACACACTCGGACAAAAATTGTGAATCAAAGTTCTTGTTCATCTTTCCATCCCCATTCTCTCCTTTTGTTATAATTGTTCTGTACTTTCATCATCATTCATACACCCTTTCAGTTTTTCATACACCCATTAATTATTTCACCAAATTGTTAATTATTAATTTCTACAGGCCACTTCTTTCTATTTATCTATATTATTTTTCATACGTTGGGCTTCAAAATTTGCATCATAGGGCACTTCTTGTTTCATTTTGCGCGCCTATTCAATTTTCATTTTAATAGTACCCTGTCCAAAATTAAGAGTCTTATGTGTTTCCATTCCATATTTTCTTTTGCACCACTTTGTCCTTTTCTTCCACACTCCTGCACATCTCTTCTGGGCGGCAATTTTGTGATATCTAGTCATCATCATCACTCACTGTTTATCATCAACAATTTTCACCACCAAAGATTGCTGGTTCCTTCACTCCAACTTCTCTTTTAGTTTTATTATTACTTTCATTTCATTTTATAATTTATTTATTTATTGTTTTTTATTTATTTAAATCTTTTATTTATATTTGCCCATTAGTTTATTATTAGTTATTTTCATATAATTTAATTTATCGCTTATTAATTATTGGTGCTGGAGTTTTTGTGTTAGAACTAAAAAAAAATTATTTATATTACTTGATTTTCTGTAAGGAATACTCCGCCTATATTTATAGCCAGTCCCAAGCCCGGATAGAGGAGTAGGATTGTGTTAGGCTTCGACAGCCAACGTAAAAATATGTCGAATCTTATGAACGTAGATCCACACATTTGTTGTACCAATAGGTCATTGCTTATTGATCAGAACGGTGTCGTGTGATCCATATAGCCGACCCCACTTAGTTGGGATTAAAGCTTTATTGTTGTTGTTGTTGTTCTTCGACCCAAAAAAATAGTTAAATGTGAGCCGTGCTAACTTGCATGCATTATAATGATCATAATATATAACGCGTGTTCATGTTTTTATTTAGGGATAAATACAAATTTCATTTTGGAAGTATTTGCCAGGTAGTAATTTTGTCCCTAAAGATTTTGTTGAATCAATATCACCTTGGAAGTATGAAAATTGCATCAATGTCACCTGAATCAAGGGAGATGTTAACGAACATCACGTCATGGTATTTGTTAGGATGGAGATAAATCATTTTCTCTAAAAGTTCTCTTTGAAGGGCCATTTTGCTTTGTATGTTTTTTAAATGTCTCCTAAGTTTAAAAATCTTACGTGACAAAATCGCTCATCAGGAAAATCTATAGGGCAAAAGTGACTCATCTACTATTTTGGTCTGAAAAATATTTATAAATATTTATGTATTACATGACATGGTCCATTAACACAGCTCCATTAGTTTAAGGCAATATTATTACACTTTACATACTGACATAACTACATTGGTCCCGAAACAACTTCTACGGAATAATCATTACTAGGGGTGGAAATGAGCCAGACCGTAAATAGGCGGTCTATGACTCGGCGAGCCAGGCCTTTTTAATAAAAAGGCCAGGCTCAGGCCTTTTTCAAAGTTTTTTTACCTAAAAAGGGCAGGCCTATTTTTGTGAAGTCTGGCTCAAAAGCCTACAGGCTTGGCCCGTTTAATATTATATTATAAAAAATAATTATATTAATAAATTCACATATCAAGTTGATCAATGTGTCATATTTTTTACCCTTTTAAATTTGATATGTAGGCCTTAAATAGGCTTAAAGCCTTTTGAAGGCCTAAATTCGAAGTAGACCTTTAAAAGGCCTGAAGCCTTTTAACAGCCTACATAGCAAGTAGGCTTTTAAAAATGCTTTCAGGCCTTAACAATTTCTCGCAGGCCTAGGCTTTTTTTTTTGAAAAAAGCCTACATGCAGGCTCAGGCCTAGGTCTATTTTTTCTTATAGTATTTCAGGCCTAGGCCTATTTAAGCAAAGTCTATCTTGGCCCGGCTCATTTCCACCCCTAATCACTACCCAATAAATACTTGTAGAGAAAAACTGGTATTTGAACTTTTCATTTCATTTTATTTTTTTACTTAACATATTGTAACACGAACTTGAGTAATTTAACTACGTATACATAAAAATTCTTTTAACGAATATATAACTATAGAGTGTGTTAACATCGACATGACTCATTACTTGACTCTCGAGAGGGAGATTTCACAGAGGCATATTGCCAACCCATCTTCAGCACAGCTTCCTCCCGAATCTACTACATTCAATATCGCATCAAACAAATCACTTATATCATTAGACCATAACCTTCAAGATGAAGAAACAGCGGGACTCAACAACAAATATGGATATAAAATACTCTTTCATGGTGAAGTTTTCAACCTATGGTGTTTCAATCCACATACACATATGGGCGCTTTACAATGCCAACTCACTTCATTACGTGACGCATTGAAGTTCATATTTATTCAATCAGCAGTAGATTATTGCCTTACTCAGTTTCCTTTGTTTTTTGTTATTGCAAGTTTATCGCATGTAAAATAATACATAACCACTATAAGGTCCACTGGAGTTTTAATTTCCTACTAGAGGAAATTAGAACTATGCTACTCTCCTTTGTATGTTACTATTATGTTAATTAATGCGAAATACTTTTACATAAAAAAAACTATAGAGTGTGTTAATAAATGTTCATAATAAAAATCGGTTAACCAAGGCAAGATGAATAATAATTTATTCATAAATATTGAATATTCCTAATGCTATATTTTATTCATGCAAACACTTAACACTAACAATCCATTAACCAAGAAACCTTGAATCAGCACAAGATATTCATAAAGAGGATAGTTAAATAATGGATCTATAAATTTAATTAAACTCAAAGCTTAACTAGCACAATGTCCTAGATAATTACATAAATCAAAGCCAACAAACTAAGAGGGAAATAACATAAACAACACAAATCTTTGTTTCTACCATTCTCATATACAAAATATAGATTAAATACACAATTAATTACATAACTCAATCTCTATAATCCTAGATAATTTGAAATACATAAAAGGAAGAGAGGATGAAGAACAAAGAACTCCCATTTGAAGAACTCAAAGCTCAACTCATCTTCTTCTGCTCCCAAGAGCAATAGAGACATATTAATATTCACGGGGGAAGGAAGGAAATGGAGGAAGAAGTGAGAAATGGAGATAGATAAAGTGAAGGAAAATGGAAGGAATGGAGAGATGATGACGATGGAGGTGGAGGTGAGAGAAGATAATGAGGGGTTAGTGGTGACTAGGATATTTTTAGTGTGGTCTCTCTTTTTGCTTTTTGACCTCTCTTTTCTTTCTTTTTTGTTTTTGGTCCTTTCTTCACATGAGTTGCTTTGGATCCAATTTCAGTCCATCTCAAATAGTCATTCAATAGTCTTACAAGTCAAAATAGCATAGAAAAAAAGATCAAATGCTCTATAAGTTAATTATTTTTAGCTAACTAGCAATTATGACAATTAATCCTATATTTATGCTAATTTTACTTAAAGACTTACGATATTAGTTAATCACAATTAGACAAAAATTGCATCTCTAACATGTTAACTACCTCAAATTTAGCATTTAAAAACATTAATGCTTGTAATTTGTCAGTACTATAAACCATTTTCTTCCCCTTGAGTCAATATTCAATCTCTCTTTTTTTTTATGAAAATATTTAATCTCTTATATGTATCAAAAAAAATATTCAATCTCTTATATGGAATACAGAAAAGTCGTTACATCATCATTATTATCATTATTATTATTATTATTATGAAGCAAACGAGAGGTATTCGGGTGAAAATAAAAGCTCAAGAGTTAGATTTAATGGCAACTAATAGCTTGAAATATTAGAAACAAAATAATCTTGAATATATAAAACAAGGCCCTTCAGTTCTGCAATTATCGCCATGGCCACGTTCTAATATACTCATCTTGAATGTGATCCACACATGACAATTGTCACAATCACCACCACCACGACCACCCATCTTCACTTCTTCTTTTTTTTTGACCACTTCCTCTGTTTTTTTTTTCTGGTTCTTTTTTGGTCAAGTTTGGGGTTATATTAGAAGATTCTAAACATCATATTTCTACTTATTACTGACCAAAATTTAGCATGCGAACTAGCCTTAGCCCTCAAGTAACAAACAGTTTTCCTTTTCATACAATTAGGGGTAGATGATATAGATAGATTATCAAAAATTCGGAAACTCTGAACTTATATACTGATGTGGATTCAGATCCTCTCATATTATTTGTCTGTGGGCAGTTAAATGTAATTATGTGTTATTTAAAGTCTTGAGTTAGGTGTGTGTGTGTGTGTGTGAACGTTTTCAGCATGTCATTAGATTGGATGTAAGTGTGTAACTCTTATCTAATTTTCTCATTAAAAGATAAACAAATTCTTTGTTCTTTTAATCTCTTAGTCATAAATCTTCCAATTCCTTTACCCAAAGGAAAGTAGATATAACTTGATATGAGGAATTTTAAACACACAAAAATGCAAGATATAAGTCAAAAGGATTAATGTTAGTTTTCTTATAGCACATATGTAACTAATTTGGTTAAGTTATTGAAGGACACCGATTTAACGGTCGGTGTAGTGTGTCTTGGGCCTAATCCTTCAAGAAATTTTAGGACCTCAAGGTAAGCGAAAGTTACCTCGGGTATCGTTCTCAAAGGAGCCTACAAATGTAAATGATTACCTAGTACTAGTGTGAAACTTGTTTGAAACCGAGAAAAATCATTTTAATTAATTTCCTTTTTTTTGTATTAAATCTAGAGAATATTTTGTATGATAAAAAAATTGGAATAAAAGGAAGATTTTTGATAAATAGATAATAAGATGTTCTTAGTGATTGGGAAATTCAAGAATCACAGCTTATATAAAATATTTGGGGGTAAAGTGGTCAAATCAATAAACTCTCTAGAGGAACCCCTCTAGGCTAGGCTTAGGTCAATATAATTAATGTCGGAACCCCTAACATTAATTATTTTAATCTAAGTTGATTAAGCACATGACCAGATTAAATTTACTAAATACAAAGAACTATTAATCCTACGACTGGAACCCCGAAGCGCAACTTGATTAACTTACTAGCCCTAATCCATTGTTGAGACCTCAACCAATAAATTAAAACTAATAAGTTTAAATCCAATGCTACTCAAGTGTTTACTAAAAATATTTTACCAATTTCTAAGCATGAACAAACAACACCATTATCCACTAAATAAAAACCCTTACTTAGCACAAGATTTTAACTAAAAACATGTATTAAACTCATGAACCCATAATATCAAAACATGTTCAAGTCAATAAGCTCAATGTTGAAAGTTCACACTAAAGAAAATTAACAAAAGAGAATTTGTTTCTACACATCTTAAAAGATAAAGATAGATTACACAACCAATTACATAGATCTAATTCCTAAAACCTTAGAAATTTGAACTAAATAAAAGGAAGAGATTGTGTAGGACAAATTACCCTCATGTGAAGCTCACTAGCTCATCATTCCATTCCCATCACCAAGAACAAAGAGAGGATTAGTTACTCATATTGAAGGAGAAAGCATCAAAGAAGGATGGGTGTGTGAGAGCCATTGAGGAAATAGAGAAATGTGAAGAAATGAAGAGGTGAAAAGAGTGACTTGAGAGGAGATTTTCCGCACCCCTCACTTGTATATCTTTTCTCCTTTTCTCAATTCATTTTCAGCTCTCCTTCTTCAGTTTCGGCGCTTCACTCCCTCTCTGCCAAGCTGCTCCAGAACGTGCCACACTCTCCACACTCCAGATCCCTCCTGCGTTCAGCCCCCTCCTCCCTTTTCTTGTTTTTTTCTTGTGGGCCTCCTCCTCTCTCCTTGTTGCTCCTTTTCTCTTTTCTTTTTCTTGGGCTTTTCTTGCTCTTTTTCTTTCTTTCTTTGCAAGCTCAAACTGCACAAATCAGCCCATGCTCTCTTTAATTGACAATGATAAAGTTCCTTTCTTGCACAATTAAAAGTGTGGGCACATGAAACACAAGTTTGACATTTTTTCTTCTTCCTATGTTAATTCATAAATTTCTTATCCTATTCAACTAAAGTCACGATATTATTTTCAAGATCAAACCACTTTAATTCTCTATCAATGACTTCCCAAATATAACCAAAATATTTGTCAAATATATTACAAATGAGAGTCATCAGACGTAAGAGCTTTATATATTAATCAAGCACAATTGGATAAACATTGCATCGCAACCATGTTAATTGCCTCAAATTAAGCTTATTAAACCATGCAAATCCAAGGATTTGTCATTAATTATATGAGTTTTCTTAGTTATTATGATGTGTTCTGTTTAAATACCCCAATCATCTACCCATATTTTCTCATCACACATTATTTATTGATTTGTTTGATGGAATTGATAAAGATAATTCAGGCAAAAAGTTTATAAAAGTTAGAATTATATTTCCTATATTTAGGACAAGATAAACTCTTTATCTAATAAAATAATTTGTATTATGAAAAATTTTATATTATAAATATAAATATTAGTTCTGTGCATGTACCAACTGGTCTCAAGATAGAAAGGGCAATCAAACTGCACCGAGTTCTGATGGGCTTGAAAATGCAAAGCCCATAAAGCCCATATTCAACATTTTTATTAGATCCCGTTATGCAATGATCAAGGACAAATATCTTTGGGCCTCAACTACCTATGGAGAATTTTAAGACAAATGCTGAGAACGTTTTGTTTTTTTAAACACAAACACTTAAACTGCCGTACAATAGGGCGCCGCCGAAAGGTTTTCACGGGTCATTTTAACTTGACAGACCCTAGTGGATCAGCTATAGGCCTTTCTTATGCATCTTATGTTGAGGATGAAGAAGGCCTCATCTATTAAGCCATAAACCATTAGTGAGATGCCATTTTAGAAGAGATAGAATTCAACATTGTAACAAGATCCACCAAATGGTCAATCTCATGTAGATTAGTTTCTGTAAGCTAATTGTTTGTCTTTAGCAGATAGAACCACAATAATATTTTCACTGTCCTCTGCGTTCCCGGGGTACGTTATGCATACACCCCACATTCAAAAAAGTGCCACTGACACTCTGATAAACACAACATTTATTCTTTATTTTTGGGTTCGGGTCATGTGTGACAAATATCGCTGTGGTAATGATATTCTCTCTATTCATTGATGCAAAGTAGCATGGATTCAAATGGAGGGGTGAGATCGGATTTGGCCTTTCCAGCATTTAACTACTGTGATTATTAAAGATTGTATTGGGTCAATGAACCCATAGGAATAAGCTGAGGTATCCATCTTTAACATTAAAAAAATGAATTGCCTTTCATATTAGGTATATATGACAATATTATTGGAAATTTGGAATGACATCTTAAATTTATAATCACTAAAAAGGTATAAGGATAGTGTTTACTTTGATGGTTTTAAAATAATGGTTGGTTTGGTAAAGTGTAAAATAAGATTCTTATGTCTGTTAAGCTATATAAAGTAGTGACTTAGTTGGATGGAAGTTAAAGACAAATATATTCCATAATTTGGCCGGCTAAGTCATTGACCCTCAATCTTTCAATATATTTGTTATAACCAACTCCATTCTTTAAGTATTTATACTTTTAAAATTGTTTTGTGTGTCCCTCAATCCATTCATTAATATTCTCTCCATCAATATCATATGGATTATATTCTCTCAAATATATTAATTCAGTGATCGATGCTTTTGATGAGTACTATATAGGCATGTAATGGAATCGTCTATCAGGAAGTTATTATTATATTCTACAGTTCTGAAATTAAATGACATGCGTAATTGATTTTTGCCGTAAATAAATACAAAGTTCTCTGTGAAAAAGTTTTCCATTTAGCAGCTAATAATAAAGAAAAAACTAAAGTGAAATAATCTCGTCTACCTAAGTAGTAAGGATCATTGGCTACATTAAGATAAATGTAATTCTTTTTGACAGTGTAGTTTTAAGTTGACAACATAGCGGATTAAATGAAATCGTTCTTGAGTTTTCTGTAATTTTCTTCAAATTTTAATAGTGCATATTTTCTTTTTATCAAATATCTTAATTGCAGTTTTTAATTCTAGGAGTCGGAAATACATAAGGCGGCGTGGGTTAAAAAGTTGGTTTAAAGAGGTTTATTATTCTTGCTGAATTATATGATAGGTTCTCTTAACAGATTATATGTACATTGTTAAATATAAAACAAATAACAAATTGATTTAGTGATTGAAATTATCAATATAAAATATAATAAAAAATGCTAGCAAGTCATTCTATTCATAATTTCATACATAACATAAATTCATAATTTTCTTTAACTATAGGTAGGGCGACATCTCCTTCTCCCTTTCCATTCTATTTCATTATCTTCCTTTTTTTTTTTTTGAGTTTTTAATCCGGTGTCCTGGGCCAGCCCCTATGTCACGGGGAACTCAATGGGTTCAGACTAATCCAGATCCGCACAGGTAACCTCCACTTAAGGACAAAGTGCTGGCCAAGGGGCAGACTGCATTTCCAGAGTTCAAACTCGAGACCTCTGATTAAGCGGCGAAGTGAGGCTACCACTACGCCAAATGCGCTTGGTTTCCATTATTTTCCTATTCTAACTACGTAGAGTAATATTTGAATGCTTTAGATATAGTTTTATATACAGATTGTTTTCTTATTTTCATTATTATAGTATTACATAATTAATATCAAATTTTAACAAATTTAAGATTCATTTGATTATTTTTAAATTAATAATTTCTATTTTGTAATAATTTTATAAAATATTAACCTGGATCATTCAAATAATCATCACACACACAGAATAAAGAAGAAAGAAGAGAAATAATAGAAAAAGGGAGAACTGCATTCAGTTCTTAAAGAAGACAATTCATATAAAATAAGTTTTCATTTTGACTTATCAATGAGAGGTAGAATTGCAATATTTATAAGGCTGTTGGACTTGTTAATAGCTAAATATTAATTGGCTTTCTTATGACCTAAATGCAATTATGCTAAAAAAATTGCTCTCTTAGCTTCGACTAAATGTTCATTTTTATGAGTAATTTTATTTAAATACAAAAATATTGCATTTTTTGTCACCCAACACAAAGCCACGCAGAAATAATTACATGCAAAAAATATCAAGAAATCTAAAAGAGATATATTAGAATAAACAATATGTTATGATTTTCTATATAATTCAAAGAATACACGAAAAGGTATTTATGAGTAAAGATTGCCCAACACACATCATTCGGCCAAAAACATGATTTTCAACTATCAACGTTTTTTACAGACTTTTGATACTCCCCTATTCCTAAATATAGGATTGTATTGACCTTTTTAGAAAATACAAAAAAACAACATAACTTTATGGAAAAACTAATTTGTCTAAATTTTTTCTTTAAGCAAGTTTATTTGACTTATAAAACAATATATGATATAATAATACACAAAATATTTTATGATTAAATGACTCATTTAATTTTTTATTTTTTTTCCAAGAAAAGTCAACCTGATTTTTATATTTAAGATCAAACCAATATCTTTTAATTTAGATTGGGTGATCAGATCGATTTCTCTCAGTAGCATTTCTTTCAAAAACCCTCGGTAGTTTTTATCTTGCACGTCCAAGCACTTATAATGGTAGAAAAAGCCTCTTGGATTAGGAGATTCACTTATATAAAAGATAAAAGCTCCTTTATTGCAACAACCAGTTAAGATTTGCTTATGAGGGTTACTAACTAAACTGAACATATCCATTAACATCCAAGCGAATTAGCTTGTGGATATATTTTTAGGGGGAAAACACAATTGTTTGACCAAGTCAATAATAGATTTCCTTTTGCTTTGTTCAATTAACACACATATCACATGCCGAAAAAGTTAACACACATATCACGTGCAAATTAAAGCACCTATCAACTACTCTTTAATTAAAGTATGTCGAAGTGGCAGAGGACGTGTGAGAAGAGATGCAAAGCAGTACTCAATGTCATGAGATTTATTTTTCCTCTCATCAACGAAACTTCCGTTGAATCACGAAATAAAATTCACTACACGTTTCTTTATGTTTCATTATATATCCATCAAAACCAATCGGAACAAACCCAATACTTTTGCATTTCTTTCCCAGTTATTTTATTTAAATTGGAATCTTATTATTCTATTCGGATAGTTTTGGTATATAGTTTTTGGGACAATTGCACCTAGTCATAAATAAGAAATTTAATTTTAAAGAAGTCCAGACGAAGAGTTGTTAATAATGACTACTATTAACAAGTGGTAACAACTTATTAAAACCTCTTTGAAATTAATTCTCTTATTTGGGACCTAGGTGTTGTCCGATAGTTATTTTTATGAAATTTCAATATAAAAAATGTATAGGTGTTACATTCATGTTAAATGAAGCGAAGAAAATTGCATCAAATTCATAAACTCTATATTTTTTTTAGGACAAATCATAAATTCTATAAATTAAAACTAGTGATTATTACGTTCAAAAAATGATGCCTATATAATGGATGGATTATGAGGACTTACTAATATATAGGTAGTTTAAAACAAAATAATTAAACTACCTATAGAGACGTTATTCAAAATCAAAATAATTTGCAGTTAGAAAATCGAAATAATTTATAAGGATTTACTAATTATATCCATCAGTTTACTCAATATTACATAAAAAGTAATTATAAACTGATTGCATATAAAAATCATATATAATATTCATTTATGCTATATTCTCTTGAAAATTTTAGTGAACGAAGGTAAAAGGCTAATTTTGTTAGAAGAATGTGAAAATCGCCTAATTGGGAGGAAGGATTTGAGGTTGCTGATAATTTTTTTTTTTTATTTCTCAAGGGTATCTCACCCGCGTGTCAAGTGGAACTAATCCTTCACTGTTCTGAAGTCCCATGTAGGGGGTAGACAGCTGGCCTGTGAATTTGCTCCATTCGCAAGGGGGTAGACAGCTGTTCTGAGGTTGCTGATAATTTTTATCCTATATATTGTCAAAATTAATTTAGGTATCGGAGACCAACCAATGTTGCATGATCTTAATAAAAAAGGTTCTCGCATTGTGGATTTATATATCCCCACGAACTGAATGAATTAATTATTTGATTGCTAGTATTGCTACATAACACCGGGTTAGATAAATCTAAAAAAATGATTTTGATCGTATAACTATTGGTAGAGTTCAAATTAATCCAAATATAGAAAAAATGTATTATAAAGCAATATCCTTGATTGGACTTTACAATCTTTGAATCTGACCTAATCAAAGAGATATATAGAAAATTAACTGGGAGAATTAGCTCAATAATTTCTCATTAGATACACGCATTCATGCATTCACTATAGAGTGTACGTAATTTTTTTTATGACTAAATGTTGGGTGGTTCTTATAAGCTCAACGAATGCTTAAAAAAAGATAGTTACAAAATCACTCATTAACAAGATCCATCACTACACATTGATGAGATTTAGACTCGCAACATTGTGGTTATGATCCAACCTCTTTACCAGTAGGAATTGAATGATATTCAGTATCATAGTGATGTAATTGTATAAGGTAAGGGATTTAATCATTAACATATTAAAAAATCTTCAAGTTATTTTTTCTGGAATGTAGTATGAAAACGTGAGTAATTAGTGGTAAACTGAAAGTAATAAGCGCAGCCATGAGACAACTTGATTGTATTTACATTCAATATAGTAATTATTATTTAATAGTAGTACTATTTTGTAGTAGTAATTTATTTAAATAAAAATATATTTGGATATATATATATATATGTAATATGGTGGGGGAGGGGGATCGCCCACCGAAATAAATAAATCCAAGTTATCAAATCATGTAAATGTGTGCTAGCTAGCAGATTTTCGTATTTGCAATGATGTGATTAAGCCTAACAAAAATACACATTAAAAAGATTGACCAAATTGAATGACGTCTTAGTCAAGATAGAAAACAAAACAAAACAACTCACAACTACTAAATATCCCATGTTTTATGATTGTGTCCAGATGCAAACCCCAACGTTGTAGTCACTGTCAAACTGAAGTGGAGACCTTATCTCATTCTTTCATCTTTGGAAATAATTAGCTGCCGATCGATATCAACGCGTCTGTATAAAGGGGAGGTGTGCAAATATGGTATGTATAGATAGTATAATTCATATTAGATTAAGTTGCTTCTCATTCTGATAAAAAAAAAGTTGCTTCTCATCATCTCAGAAGAAGAATTAAACAAAGGTAGTAGTTAACTTAATAAAAAAAATGCAACATTTTCCCAGCTTTACTTACATTTGTAACCGCTAGCTACTTTTAACTATTACTTATTATAACTTTTATGGTAGCTAGTGAATAATTAGAAATACTATTAGATTTTTTAGTCTTGTTTTAGGACATTTAATAGGAATAATATGACAAGAAAATTTAAATTATTATTTAATTTTATCTATTTCTCATGTATCAAATAATGACATTTAAATCATTAAATATATTTTTGAAGGAATTACCCGGCCCACGAGCTTTCCCGAATCCCGGAGCTTTGAACCCGCACCCGAACTCGGATAGAGTTGCTGCAAGAACAAGAACAAACAAAAAGCCGTGATATTCAGTTCACGCAGAATCCCGAAGGATTCGCACAGCGAATAAAAACCTTGAGAAGGAAAGCCAGAATACAGTGGCTGAGGTGCCTCTGCAATTTCTTGTTTACTGACAAATGAACGGGACACCTCTATTTATAGTGACAGGAGTGTCACTAAGAAAGGTAGAAATATCACCGTCATTATTGCAGTCATTATGACACCAATCAACAATAATAACTGATTTGATTCTCTTAATCAAATCAATCACATATTAATGTTGATTTGTTAACTGATTTGATTCTAATCAAATCAATCAGCATCAATCACATATCAATGTTGATTTGTTAACTTTCTGCTTTCTTAAAGGCCGTCGGATTTAGCAATCGGACGATCCGGTCCATTGAGGGCGGATCCGATTAAATATTTCCAACAATTTTAAACTAGTAAAACATATGAAATTTGCCAATTTTATTTATTTACATTTACAAATCATTTATTATCTTGTTTATATCCTCGTTATCCTCTTTCTCTGTTTCCAATATGTATTAAATAAATAAAAATATAACTGGAAAATAATTTGCAAAAGCTTCCCTTGATGTGGATTTATATTTAGGGGAAAATATTTACTTTTTTTTTGCCAAAGGGGGAAATATATTACAATAAATATATAAATAGTAAGGCCTTGATTAGTATGAATAAAATTTTCCGGGTGGAAGACTCATTTGAGATCGGAGATATTGACTATCTATCTATATTTAAAATAATCGCGGCCGACGATGGATGATTTATTTTTTTTACAAAAAAATTATTAGTATTTATTTAAAGTTGACCATTGCATCTGACAATTCTAACTACCCTAAGTCCTCATATTGTCAACTCAGTCTAATTCTTTTGAAGAGGCGGGATCGCAAACTGTGGGGGAGAAGATTGTAGTACCACTAACTCTGCCAACAAAAAGAATGAGTTTCTGCTTGCTAGAATATTCGGAAATGAATTTGATTCACGATCACATGATACAAACTCAACTTCACAACTCAACCTTAATGTCTAATAATGGAGATCGACTTGCAGCAATCATTCTCAGGAAAACTTGATTGGTTATTCACTCTAAACATGAAAACCTTGCTAAATACTCTAAAGCACGACAAGTATATATACTCCAATATTCACGTGAAATGATCAATTAAATTTATAATCATTAAAATAAACTCCAAATTTCAAATAATAATAATAAATAAATATGAAGAATTTGGTCAAATTTAGACGGTCCGGAGTGCATTAATTTCAAAGTTACAGTTATAATGGCTTCAATGTCAACTTAGATTTCACTAACTCATTGGATACTTTCGACACCAGATTAACCCTTTGAGACTTTTACATTGTTTTAAGGATTATATTTCCTCCCGTTATAATAAGACTCTTTAACTTTTGTTTTTAAAGTTAAGAAAACAAATTAGACTACTAAATTATAACATTTGCCACATGTAAGAATGAGAATATATTTCATTTATAAATAGAATAAATTAGTTTTGAAAAAAATATATAAATATAGACACTTTAAAGGAATTAATTTCATATGATGAATTTCTTCATAAACGTTTGAGGGGTCTTATAACTAGAATTGGAGGGAGGGAGTAAATATTTTCAAACAAGCTAAGTTAAGTTTTGAACTAAAAATATTATTAATAGTTTGGATCAGATGGTTACCAGGATCTGCATATGATTTTTATGGATATGCATATGATTTTTTATCAATCTGGAAAAAGTATATGATTGTGTGCCAAGAGAATTACTTTGGAAAGCTTTAGAAAAGAAATGTTCAAGTTGGGTATATCAGAGTCATTCAAGATATGTATGAGTAGGGCTGCACAAAAGCCCGGCGGCCCGATTGGCCCGTCATGACCCGATCCGGTCCTATGCCAAAAATGGTATGTCACAGTATGGCCCGGGACTGGCCAGATCAGGACGTGGCTGACCCGACCATCGGGTAGGACAAGACCATGACATATGTTCCATGACCAACAGGACAAGACCCGGTGATTTTAATATTTTTAGTAAAAATATTTTAATTAATTAACACAATTATCACATTATTTCATATATAATTAATGAATTAGTTATTTAGTTTAAAAATATTTTATTACACTTTTTTATTTTCCCAAATAATTCATTAATTTATTTAATGGTTAAAAAGTGAATTTTTTAATTTAAAAAAAGTTTTGGGACCAACATAGTCCGTCATGTGGCCCTGTGGTCATGTTCGGCCTGATCTTGTTCTCGAGTCAAACAGGACATGACCGGGCCTCGGGCAAAAAATTTTGGCCTGACAATTATTTAGGACAGGACCAGGGCATATAGTTAGTCTGATCATGTCCATCATTTGTGCACCCCCATGTATGAGGGAGTAATGACTAGCGTTAGAACACCTGCATGAGAAACAAATGATTTCCCAAGAAGATTGTGAAATTGTGAAATTGATGGAGAAGTTTAAATATTATTTAGGATCAATTATACAAGAAGATTGTGAAATTGATGGAGATGTTAATAATAGAATTCAGACTGATTGATTTAAATGGAGAAAAACTACTAGGGTTATATGTGATCGTAAGGTTCAAAATAAGATAGAAGGAAAGTTTTACCGAACAACCATTAGACCAACAATGTTATATAGTAGTGAATGTTAGACACTTAAAAGACAACATGAACATAAGATGGATGTGACAGAGATGAGAATGTTGAGATGAATGTGTAGTCATACAATAAAAGATAGGATCAGTTATGATCATATTCGTAAGAGAGTTGGGGTAACATCAATTTCAGAGAAAATAGTAGAAAATCGTTTAAGGTGGTTTGAGCATGTTCAAAGAAGAGAATTAAATGAGCCAGTAAGAATAGTTGATCAAATGGTATGGAGTCCCTATAAAAGAAGGAGCGAGAGGAAGCCAGAAGAGAAATCTTAACGAAGTTATTCACGATATCTTTTAATGAAGAGTTTATCTCCAAACATGACTATTGATCGAGCACAATGACACTGTATGTTCCATGTAGCCGACCCTACCTAAGTGGGATAAGGCTTTGTTGTTGTTGTTAGTTATCAAGTTTTATTTTTCTCCCCCTTAATTACCAGAGAATTAACGGACAAGAACCTGAATTTCTCACCTTACAAGACATGTGACTTTATTGCATAAAACCAATATACAGTATAAAAAGATGATTTTTCAAACGTTGACATTTGAAATAACAGTAACTATATCTGCACTTTTTTGCAATTAGAGGAATAAAAATAAGATTCAATAATGTTTGTTCAATAGTAATGTTATTCACGTTACCTTACAGACAATCCAAGGCTTATAATTTCGTGAACTACGACTTAAATTTTGGCAATTTGAATTCCTTTACTTATAATTTCAAAAAGGAACGATTTTTGCCCCACATTCAATTTCACCTTCTGAGACATAATCATAACTTCATTGATTTCAGGAATAATTATAGCTTTTTAAATAATAAGCGAGCGTTTGTATTTTGACATTTTCATAATTCATTAAGTCAAAAGGGGTTTTTTTTTATTCCACTTAAAAATAAAATAAATGAGTATTAACCATTTATGAAAAGTATTCCGAAACTAATTCAACTCAAAGCTTATTCAACTCGATGCCGCTTGTCATAATTAAACATAATTGTTACAAAGTTAATTTCAAAATACAAAAGAGTCAATAACTTTGCGTTGAAAATGATCAATTACCGTAGTACATTGAGAAGCTAGCGCTACATAGCTAAGCTAGCTTAATAATGAAGGCAAGCATGCGGTTTACATCTCAATGATCATACCAACTGTTTTAGTGATGCTGATTATATTAGGCTAACATTAAACCTTTATATCAATTATAGATCAACATTTCATTTTTCAAATTTATATTTTTTCACAAGTTATTTTTATTGATAGATTACACATTGATTTCTATTAAGGATATTTCTATGCAAACATGGCCTTCCAATATCATATATTTTTCACACGTAATTACTTCATTAATGCTGTTTATTTTTGAGAAGGATCATTTTTTACTAGTTCAATGGAAAGAATAAAAATAATTTTATCATAATATTGATGAGAGTGACTTTTAGTACTTCCCTTTTTTGGTGAAATTAGTACTTCCCTTTTAACTACACTATATATACTCCAACATCATGTTTCAGATTAGAAAAAGGAAAATGCACAAATTTAACGACAAAGTTTTTTGTCAACATTGTCTACACTATAAAGTTCTTCAAGGAGAAAAAATTGTACATACAGTAATAAAGATGGGCGAATGCGAATTTTGAAGTACATATTATGTACATTTTTATTTTTACTTTTCAAAACACTTCATGATGTTAAACATGAAGCTTTTTTGTTAAATATATAATCTTTACATTTACTCTAAAAAAGCCTCCAAATTATTACACACACTACCCTTACCAAATTAAAAACAAGCATCAATAATAAAATATATTTAATAGTAGTACTTCAAACCATCAAATGTTTTATGAAAATAAAAAAAAAGTACTCCCTCCGTTCCTAAATATAAGACCTAGATAACTTTTTTTGGAAAGATTAAGGTTGCGAAATAGGTTATTAAATGATGACATATTTGATATCTTTTTAGATTATCCATTAGCTTATAGGTAAAATAAACTAGTTTAAGAGAAAAAATTGGGTAAATCAATTTATAATTAACTTATCTTTTGCTTTTTCTAGAATTTTTCAAAAAAGTCATCTAGGTCCTATATCTAGGAACGGAGGGAGTATTTTCTAAGTGGCACCTCGCATGATAAGACTATATGAGAATTGTTAATATGAGGAGAGGGGATAAAAATGTTTTATGAGAATTGTAAATATGAGGAGAGGGGTTGTATCAGAAAAAAAATATGAGGAGAGGGGATAAAATCAATGTAGGAAAAAAATGCTAAAAACGTACGTAGTAAATGCTCATCATATAATCTCATGTGAATTTTGGGTCAATTAAGGAAATTAGATAAACTATATAACTTTAACGAGTGTAATATAATCTCTTTCTTTATGTATGATATTATATATATATTATGTGTAATTTAATAAATTAAAAAAACATAAGTAGTGAAAAGTGAACAAAATTAGTAATAACATGGATAAAGAACTGCTATTTAAGATGAAGAAGAAACGCCAAATTAACAACTGCATATAATATACGCCATCATTTAATTATTCCCGATCGGTGACAATGAATCATGAATCAGTTATCTAAAACAAATCTTTATGGGAAGACGAGATTTCTCCTCTAGTTGTTTCAAGCCGACACCTACAATGACACATTTTTTCTTATTAATTTTCCCATCAAAAGATAAATTCTCCACAAAGATTAAAAATAAAAAATGAAAACAAGAGTATTTATGAGAAAACATACCAGAGCTACCGAGTTGAAAAACCACACATATAATTCATAAAATAAATTTATAAACCCACACATATATTGATCACATTGGGAAAAACAAATCGAATCATTTTATTACATGGACACTTCTCAGAAGCCACAACATCATAGATATTATATATGATGAGACCTGATGAGTGGACTCAATTGAGCAAAAGAACATTAAATTCTTCCTACAATAATATTAAAGGACCATTGATTTTATGCACAGAAAGTGATGGCGTGTTTCTTCTCAGTTTGCAGGCCATTTCTCTGGTCACACTCATCACTGAAAACAAAAATTCATGGAAAAAAAATAAAGCTTTTAAAAGCAACCTACATAGCTGGGATCTGAATCATTGCCCAGTGAAACAATTTGCACAAATAAGCGCATACTTTTTCTTCATTTTGTTCAACACATATATTCTGTTCATATAAGTCCACATAAAAAGAAACTTTAACCAAGGAGAATAACAATTAAAAATATGATACACACGCACACATAAAGTAAAAGGAAGCGTTCCTATAAAAAATGACTATGATAGTTAAATCTTATCTGGATGTGCACCGAAATATTTTAAGTGATAACACCCAGGCATCCAATAATTGATTAGTTCAATCAATAATTTAGTGTAATCGTGCCTGACAATGTCTTATTTTAAAGAATTTAATATTATTATGTACAGCCAATTAGACAGCCAAGTCCTCACCAACTTATGCCATTCGCAGCAGCCTCACCAATTTGATCAAATCTGTGCCTACCAGGCCAGTTCATCTTTCATTTACATGGTCAAGGAATTTCCTAACTCTAATCACATCTTAAATTTGTAGACATATATGCTTTTATTTTAAATTCAAATAAGAAACATTATACTAATTTTGCCTCATTCATTTATGTTATCTGAAACTAGTAAACAAGATTTCATTTCATCCAAAACAGTACCCTCTCATGTCTTTAACAAATGACATAATTAGGAAATTGATCTTAGATCTATTTTTTTATGAATAAGTTGATCTTATTAGTTCTACATGCACGATTTATTTATAATTTTGTCAACTCTATCCTAAATCATTTTTATTGATATGGCCTCAACAATAATTAGGATAGAGAGAAAAGAAGAGAATGAAAGAAGATTATTATGACATTTTAGGGGAAAAAAGAAAAAATATATTATACTCCCTTTGTCCTTAATTATAACTCTATTTTGACCTTTTTGGCGAAAATTAAGAAAACATATTAAACCATTAAATTATAAAATAAAGGGATGGAGGGAGTAGTAATAAACTTAATTAACATACTAAATATAATTAAATCATAGAAATATTTCCTACATCTAGCATATTCATACATATGATCTCTTGAAAATGTCATAAGAGACTAAATATAATTAAATCATAGAAATATTTCCTACATCTAGCATTATAGCATATTCATATATATGATCTCTTGAAAATGTCTTGAGAGACCAAATAAATGCATAAATGCTTGCATACTTGACGTGGCATATTCATTTACATACAAATACATGAAAACGTCAAACAATACAAGTTGCTTCCTGTAAACTTTTGCAAAAAAAAAAAATTCCCAAAACGAAAATGAATTACAAGAAGCAAAACCAAAGACCCCAATATTAATCTCGTGTGCTTGTCCACGTTAACGGGAGAAAAAAAAAACAAAACCAAAGCCAAAGTCGGCTGTTATTACAGCGCCATCAACATCTGATAGACTTGACCAAGTGCCACAAATTTATAAAATCAGGAATAACAACACTTAACAAACACAATTATTCAATTAATCGACCAATTCAGTATATAATATAATAAAAACAAAGTCGACCAACCAAAACATAGTCAAAAAAGGACAGTTGTATATAATTCATTTCATTCATACATATAGTTTCCGCCAGCAAGAAGCATTCCCATACATATCCATTAATCCATACCTTCTTCCTTCAATCCTCATGAGTATTCTTATTCTTCCCTCATAAGTTACAACCTCAGAAAATCAAAACTCATTCATCCTCGTTCACTCTATTTCCATTCATGGCAATTCCTCCTCAAATTTTCCCTCCTCGTAAACGACGACCATCACCTACGTCGTTTATATCCCCAAACCTCACACAAAACGACCTTCTCCACTCTCTTTTCCACCTATCCAAACACATCTCATCTCTCAAACCACTCACTTTCCTTCACAAAAAAAATTCCATTTCCTTAATCAGAAAATCCCACCTCCTAAATCTCCTCTTCGAACACCTAATTACCAAACTACCCTCCCTCCCCTCCTTAATCCTCTGCTTCGACGAAATGTACCTTATCCTACACCGCATCAAAACCTTACTCGAAGACTCCTCTAACGGCAGCAAAACGGCGTTACTCTTACAAAACGACGTCGTCGCTGATAGCTTTCGTAAAATCACTTCTGATTTATCTACTCTTCTTGATATTTTCCCGCTCAAAGATCTTCACTTAAACGACGACGTTTTTGAGATTGTTCTTCTCATCAGAAAACATTGCTATGAATCGAAGAATTTCGTGGATCCTAAGGATAAAAATCTCAGAGACGAAGTTTTAGCCATGCTTGAAGGTATTAAACAAGAAATTATACCTGATCGTTCAAAATTAGCTGAGATTTTTCAGAGATTAGATCTTAAAGATTCTTCTAGCTGTAGATCTGAGATTGAGAGTTTAGAAGATGAGATTCATAATCGAAGTGATGAGAATTCGAAGTCGAATCTTGTTGCTTTGATAGGATTAGTACGTTACGCGAAATGCGTGTTGTACAGAGCGTCAAGTTCAACGGCGGTGAATTTGAATTCCGGCGAGGTTTCACGGCGGAGGGAGCCGTCGGAGATGGTGATTCCGGCGGATTTCCGGTGTCCGATAACCCTAGAGCTTATGAAGGACCCTGTTGTCGTGGCGACAGGACAGACGTACGATCGAGATTCGATCAGGCTCTGGATTGAATCTGGGCACGACACGTGTCCGAAGACCGGTCAACGTATGGCCCACACAGAGTTAATCCCGAACCTAGCGTTGAAGAATCTGATAGCTATGTGGTGTAGAGAGGAGAAGATTCTTTTTGATAATAATTGTACAGCTGGCGTTAACGTTAAGCCTCACGGCGTTATTGTTAATAAGGCTGCGTTGGAAGCTACTAGAATGACGGCGTTGTTTTTGGTCAACAGGTTGACTTTGTCAATGTCAGTTGATGACGTTAACGGCGTCGTTTATGAGCTGAGGGTTTTGGCGAAGACGGATTCTGATAGTCGTGCTTATATAGCTGAAGCTGAGGCTATTCCTTTGTTGGTTAGTTATTTAGGTTCAGAGAATCATGACCTGCAAGTTAACGCCGTTACGACGATTCTTAATCTTTCTATTTTGGAAGTGAATAAAAAGAGGATAATGGAGACTGACGGCGCGGTAAACGGTGTTATTGAGGTGTTACTTAAGGGTGCCACTTGGGAGGCTAAGGCAAATGCGGCTGCCACGATATTCAGTTTGTGTGGGGTCCATGCGTATAGGAGGAGGCTAGGGAGGAAGGCACGTGTGATGAGGGGGTTGGTTGACTTGGCGAGGTGTGGGCCCGCGGGTGCTAGGAGGGATGCTTTGGTGGCGATTATGACACTTGGCAGTGATAGAGAGGCGGTGGGGAGGCTGGTGGAATGTGGGGTGGTGGATATGGTGGCGGAGGTGATGGAGGGGACGCCAGATGAGGCGGTGGCGGTCCTTGAGGTGGTGGTGAGGCGAGGCGGGTTGGTCGCGATCGCTGCCGCATTTGAGAGTGTGAGGAAATTGGGGGCATTATTGCGTGATGGTTCTGATGGGGCTAGGGAGAGCGCGGCAACGACATTGGCCACAATGTGCCGGAAAGGTGGGTCTGACGTGGTGGCGGAATTGGCCGGAATTCCGGGGATTGAGAGGGTAATTTGGGAATTGATGGCCATTGGGAGTCCTAGGGGAAAAAGAAAGGCCGCCACTTTGTTGAGAATTCTCCGGCGGTGGGCCGCCGGTTTGGACGGTGGTGAGTTAACGGATGGATTTTCAACTGCCGTTATTGCTTCAACGACCATGGTCTCAACTCAATAGTATAAGGGTATTTGTCTATTTATTTATGAATTTGAAATTTGAAATTTGAAAATTGTAAATGATATTTCATAGATTTTTTTGGTCACAATTCGTGCTAAATTGTAACATATGGAGGAGTTCCGTGTATAATCTGATTCTTTCATTTGTTTTTCGGTACAAACAATCTGTTGTGTAAAATCTTTGGTTTGCTACATTGGCATGTGTTTGAACAGAATATTGAGAGAGGGGCCACAGCGGAAGGAGAGTTGATTTTGGCATGGAAACATACGGGACATGGTGAGTTCACTACACGGAGTGCCTATAACTGGTTACATGATACTCCAGTGGATTATAGTACTAGTATTTGGAAGAGAATATGGAAACTTCAAGTACCAGAGAGAGTCAGGACCTTCCTTTGGCGGTGCTTACGGAGGAAACTGCCCACGGCAACAATTACTAGCAAATGGACCGGGGGACATGCCAACTGCCCAATCTGCCTAAATCAGCCGGAAGACATCTTGCATGCACTCAGAGACTGTCCTCTGGCTACGGCAACATGGCGGAAATTAATACAAGTTGGAGATCGTGAGATTTTTTTTGGATCTAATTGGGACCATTGGTTTGAAGGGAATCTGATGTGGAGCAGGACCAGAGGAGAATGCCGTCTGTGGCCTGAGTTATTTGCTGTTACATGTAGCCACCTCTGGCAATGGCGTAATAAGCAAAAATTTAATCCGGATTTTGTGCGACCTCAACATGGCGAGAGCATTGTAAGACTTTACTTGGAGAACTATCTCAACCGATGGGATCTCCAATCTGGGCAGCGTGCTGATAATCACCGTGCTAATGTTTCCTGGATAGCACCCAAACCAGGATGGTATAAATTAAATTCAGATGGGGCATGGAAGGGTAGAGATAATGGAGGTTGTGGGGGAGTTATCCGTGGAGCTAATGGCAATTGGGTATGTGGCTATGGGAGTAAGATTGAGGCTCTTGACAGTCTAAACGCTGAAGCCTGGGGGGTGTTGAGAGGATTACAGGTCTGCTGGACAAGAGGAATAAGACAATTAGAAGTGGAAACCGATGCACTAGAGCTAGTGGAGATGTTATCAAAGCCAAGGCCTCACCGTGCTATTGTGGAACCTTGGGCGTCCATTTGGGGATTCCTTCAGAGGGAGTGGAACTGCAAGATTAATCATGTATTGAGGGAAGCTAATAGGGTAGCCGATTTGATGGCTAATCATAGTTTTCAACAGTTGGAGAGGGATAGAATTTATGTAGATCCACCAACTGCGGAGGATAGCCTGACCCTTGTATGATGGCAAGTGAGCAGTGGGCATATTTGTAACTGGGCGTTTGCCCCTAACTTTACCAAAAAAAAAAAAAATCTTTGGTTTGCTGTATATGGTAGAAAGTGACTTATTTATTGATGCTCACTACCACCATCATCATCATGATGTTCAATTTACATCAGTTGACTGTTGAATGCTGTTTTATCGTGCTCACGTGGCATTAGAATGTGAGATACTTACACGTTTTCATACATGGCATTGTCAACGCGAAACACAAAAGTGATAAGTTTGGTATTTCATTATATGACTAGCACAAAAGTATTTCTTTGAGTATATATATTTTTCTTTTAAGAAACAAACACTATCTATATGAGGTTATAACTTATAAGCATATGTTGATTGAACTGTGACCTTCTCTTACAAGAAAGTTTTCAAGCCCATTGGGCTACCAAGTCATTAACTCATTAAATGCCCTGAATCACTACATTAATGTTGATTAAATAGTTGTTGTGAAAATGAAAGCTTCCCTTACACAATCTTTACTAGGTGAGGGGCCTTTTCATTGATATCCATCTCCATTTCACCTCCATTTAATACAATGATATTACTAAAAAATATGTATTTAATGTTATCCTATATTTCCCCCACCTAATGGGATACCTATATTTTCAGAAAGGGCAAAAACGCTGATCTAATAATTAACCATTTTAATTTGGGAAAAAATAATAAATGACTATTTTGCGGTACATAAATAATAATCAACTTTGTGACCCGGTGCAAAAATAATAAAACCGGTACTAAATGTTAATTTGTAGTCTTGTGGAACCTTTCCGATATTATTTTCTAAAGTAAAAATACCTTTTTAACCCCTCAAAATAAAACTCAATCATTCTTTCTTCCGCCCTTCATCTTCTCATGTTATCTAGTATCAACAAGGTTTTATTTGGGAGGGGCAAAAATGTATTTTTCACTTTGAAAATAATATAAAAAAGGTTCCACATAACTACAAATTAACATTCAGCACCGGTTTTGTCATTTTTGCATCGGGTCACAAAGTTATATATTATTTATGCACCACGAAATAGTCATTTATTAGTTTTGCCCAAACTGAAATAGTTAATTATCAGATCAGCGCTTTTGCCCTTTCAGAAAACTGTTCGATAAAATGATGGGTAATATATAACGGATATTTAACTCTAAATAGAGATTAAATGAGGAGAAGCTCCTGACTTTTTGTTGTTATCCATTTGAAAGAGCATTGTGCGTTTTTGATCCCACTATGAGAAATAATTTTGACTCTTAGCTTGTTGATTTTTTTTAACATATGAATTGATTCATGATTGAACATCTAGCATATCTCTGCATCTTCTTCTATCTATAAAATCCTGTTAGATGACTATCCAATCTTCAGATTTGAATCCTCCACATTGATTGGCTTCAATTCCTTTGATCATGAAAATAGAGTTTTATATGAATCATTCCCGTGCATTCCTTTTTTGACCCGCTAGTTATTGTTGATCTTAATATCTATGATGAAGTGCATAATTTATTTTGTCCCAAATAATATGAATAGGAATTCTGATGGCCTTTAAATGAGAGATTTCTTCATTCCTGGACAAATAGAATCGTATTAAGAAACAACCAAATTAAATCAGATTGCATTTGTTAATGAACGTGTTTAAGATGCGTGATCTGTTGCTTCTTTACAGCTACAACCTATGAAATAAGACATAATTCAAAATAATACGTAGATTGATGTTTTTATTCATAATTTCACAATAAGTAACAGAATTAAGAAGGTTGAACTAATCATGAATGGAGTTAGTTGGTTGAACTGGTAAGTGGGTTTCAACCCAAGTAAAAATGAAAACGTATGGTTGAATATGTTCGAATCTTGGGTAATATTCTCACTAGGAGAGAAGATAACTCTGCCTATGTGGGCAATACTTCTACCCCTCGAGTATGGATTAATCGGTTGTCAATTAATGTTCGGTTACTGAATTAATCGGTTACTGGCGATGTTTAAAAAAAAGGTTTGAAATAATCAAATAAAATTACATAACTAGGTATAAATAAATAAATATACCTATTTATAAATAAATAGGTATAAATAAATAAATATAACCATAACTATGGACGAATTGGTAAGAATATTTTTTAACGATTATAATGTAAAAATAGATAATAACTTGTTTCATCAATTTATTCTTTTTTATAACATAAAGTTTACATGAGTTGTGTCCCGGAGACTCACCATGGTCCGGACGTGCCTTCGGGCTCAAAGAGCGCTGACAGAGCTACTTACAGATCACACATCTATAAGGTCCTTACATCAGCAGGATTCAAACTCACAATCATATAGTTACAAGTCAAACCCTTCTACCAACTAAACCAACATTTGTTGACACCATCAATTTACTCTATTATTTAGGGATAAATTGAAAAATATTACTTCAAATACGACAATAAGCCCATTATAGACCATACCCAAACCATGTGAGTGTAGTTGAAATTCATTGAAATAAAGCCCAGAAAATGTTTAATGGGTCATGGTCATTTTGACAACTGATGAAAAGAATTTAAGGCCATTTTGCATCATCCCACGTGAAGTGAATCTTATCATGGTTCATTTTCAGAGTAGATTATCTATTGCAATCAAACAACAATCAGGGGGCTAAGCACAGTATTATATCACAAAATAGTACCAAACAATAAGCACAAGTGCACAACAGAAATGCACGACGTACATTCATTGTCCTTCCTAAAAAACAATCCAACTTAAAGACACAATGAGGTTGGTCCCCATCTTTTCATTAATGAGATGCTTGACACAAGCTTTATTTTGACACCTTCTAGGTCGTTACTATGGCCACACCCATCTTCTCTTTTCTTCGTGTACTGTTCTTTGGGACCATTCGACCACCACCTTCAAAAACATTCCCAAAACTTCAATTGTTCTTCATCATTATCATCTTCTTCTTCCTCCTCATCCTCAAGCTAATGATGACAAAAATAAGTATGTTCCCAATGCAATTTCATATTTATTTACAGGCTAAGACATCATGTACTCACCACATTTCTTTGATGTACAATTCTTACCTTATTCTTGAAATTCTAGGGATGTGCGTGGATTTATGTCATTTTTAGTGCTTGTCTTCTTCTGATTATATATGGACCATGACATTCTTTTTTTATGCTATGATAAATCAAATTATTAAGATAAGAAATCTATTTGAGAACAGAGGACAGTTGGCAAGGAAATATGTTACTTATCAAAAAAAGGTCACGAGATGTATTTATTTGCATATGTATTATATTTCTATAACATTACTTATAAGGTTAAGAGAGAGCATTTTTTGGCTTAATATAAGTCATCTCTATTTAAATTTAATATATGAATGCTGATGTTACCTTAAGTTTGTTGTTCTTAATAATATTGTTATTTTGTGTATTATATTTCTCATTAAGGTGTGTGTGTGTGTGTGTAAAAAATGATTTAATTAGAGAGACTTAATTTGATATTTCTTCTCATTTTCTACACTCAAATTTTCATTTCACACTTTTCAATTCTTAGACTTTTAAGATGATTTAGCGCTCCAGAGTAAGCCATTGCCCATCAATATATGGAAAAAGTCTCTTCTTTGAATATGATAGTGACTCTTCATAAATTTTAAAACTGAGTTGATGAGATTTAAGTTTTTAATATTATTAGTGCTAGGGAAACATGTGTTAAATTGTCTTATAATCATATCAAAGAGTAATTATTTCATCAGTATGGATTATTAAAGCATAAGCGATTACGAGTATGAATCATGTGATCTTACCGGTTACAAGAACCAACTAAATTAATCTTTGTTAGCCAAAGGTTCCAGCTTTGATTATCTTGTGATGAGTAGTTAATTTTGTCTCAATTAGATACAGATTGCAAAGAGAAGTACAATTTCAGTAAAGTTCTACTTATAATTTTTATTGTGCTTAAGCCCAACATAGTTTGAGTACAATTTTGCTTTTTTCATTTTCCAAAAGCAAAAGATCTTCAACCTAAGTGAAGCTAAATCAAGCCCGTGATATAGTCTTGCACTAGAGATTTTTGACCTTATTATAATTTGCGTTGCTATTGAAGTGATATCTCTTTGTCCAAATTTAGAGGCACGGCAATATATACAGGGGCTAGCTAGAAAATGATAGATTCACGGTTATTCCTAATAAATTTAGAGGCAAGGCAATATATCCAGGGGCTATGCTGAATTATGAATATTTTCTGTGTTACTTTTTCCCTAAAAAACATGACAATATAATTATAGAACAAAAATGGAAATCTTTAGATTTCTGTAATCTGACATTAATTGGGACTCTAAGCTTTTCTAAATTGGACCCCCACACGAATTTTTCCACTTTAAAAGTTTCTTCCTTTACTTGTTGTCTTTTTACTCCCTTTTTTCTGTGTTGTCACTCACTCTTTGCACAACATTTTTTCCTTTTAACCACAAAAGATATGGTTGCTCTTTGCAATAAGCCAATACCCACTTTGTTCAAAAATAGATTCTATCTCTGCCATTTTCAAAAGTGAACGTATACATAGTTGTCTTTTACATCTGATTTTAACTGTTATTTTTAGATGTGTACCTACGATTAACTAAGGATAGGATTAGGAGTTACTTAAAAGGGTTTAGTTTCAGAGTCCGTAGTCTATGTTTCATGTGACTTGCTCTATGATTGTAACATTAATAAATCAATAAAATACTCCCTCCGGTCCCTAATGTAAGAGCCCAAAATTTGAATGGTTTTGGTCCCTAATGTAAGAGCTCACCCCATATTCTCTCCTCATTTAATGTATTTTTTCCTACTTTACCCCTAACTCTCTTTCATATTTATTAATGCTTATGTATTTCTCTCTCTTAAAAGTACCATAATAAATATGGACAATTTTAGAAAAGAAGCATTAACTCCAGACACCCAACTAACATTCACATGTTTTCTTAAGAAGCGTTTTTTTGACGGCTAGCTCTTACATTAGGGACCAGAGGGAGTAATAAATATGTCTTCCAAAAATATAGTAGATCATAGGGTGTCCCATATCACCTACGGAAATTAACTTCACATATCAGTATCTTCATGCTTATTATAACATTAAATAATCAGCATATATTATAAAATACATATGATTATTCCAAAGACTGAACGGTGCATTTTCTTGTTAAGTCTTCTATAACAGTATACCAAGAAAAATATGTCTTCGTTGAATTATTGGAAGAGCCAGTTCAAGCAGTAATGTAAACAAAGTATCCTTTCAAAAATTGTGTTTTATTTTTATATGAAATTGTTATTATGTTTTATGAATGATGAATTTATATTTATTTATGCTTTTTAGCCATGATATAGTTACTCTTGTTAGATATATAGATCAGTACTACTTTTGTTCCTTCATAAGAAATTAATTATTAAAACTTTACTAGACATAGTGAAAATTTGGAATTTTAATACTCACTCTAGTCCTAATTAAAAGACAACTTTGACGTTTTTGAAAAAAAATTTAAGGATGCAAAATTAATCATCACTTTTAATTGTCTATAGTCATATTTTTTCCTCAAAACTAATTTATTTAACTTACAATATAATTACATATAGAACATATTATAATTTAGTGATTTAATTTGTTTCATTAACTTACACAAAAAAGTCAAAGTGACTTTATATTTAGGGTTAGAGGGAATAATAAGGATTAAATATCAAGAATCTTAGTTTAATTTATTGGCAATAAATATGTCAATTAAATATCATTTTACGTTTGAACAATTTCTTAACTGTTCAAATCATAATCATCTTTTTCTTCATTCCATATATGCAAATTCCAAACAAGTTTTACAATACTACGCCAATCACTTCTTTTTATCCCATGAACTCGTAGTTTTAGGCTAAAAAAATTGCTTTATTAAGTCTCATTGCTATACTTTTAAAGAAATTCTTTCAATCATGCTAAATAGTTGTCAAGAGAATTTTCTGGTGTTATTCAAAAAGAAAAGCAACAAGTATTTGATAAGACTTTGAATGTGAAGTGACTGTAGAGATATCACATGATCTGCATGAAGAGGGACTTCTTGTTGTTTTCTAAGTGTGAAAAGAGGGCTCATTCATGCATGTAATCTTGATAAATATTACTTTCTACTGCTGTTTTCACCAATAAAAACTACCCACATTACGTAAAGTTAACTTTTAATTAAAACTAATTATAAATGATAATTATATAAGAGATACAATCTTTTTTATAAACATACTCTTACATATAACTGCAATCAGCATCAAGATAGAGAATAAAGAGCATAAACAAGATAAGAGAAATAGATGTAAAATAAAAGGATAAGAAAAATATATACTCCCTTTCCTTTGATCCTAAATATAGGACTTATTTAGGGAAATGATGTTGGTTCTAAATGTAAGACTTTTTATATTTGCTTGCTGTTTTTACCCAAAATTATCCTCATTTGTGGTTTTAAATAATAAACAAGAAAGAGGAGAGTAGGGATAAATGTTGTAAATATAATTAGGGTATATTGGTAATGTATAACATGATTTAAATTAACATAACTAATATTTTTAATCAAATAAATTATGTAAATATGTCATATATTTAAAAAACTGAGAGGGTACAAAGTCAAGGATAAAAAGGAAATTATCTTACATTAAATTTCTATAAAACATTAAATAGGTAAGAACATTTTTCGTATAAATAGGTTAAAGTAGTATACTTTTATTTATTTACGTTGGCATAAAATTTCATTTTAATTCTTAAGTTTAAAGGTACATTTATAGCCCAAATTTTTACTAACACCATTAATTTCACTTAGTAGAAATTGATGACTCTTCAAATGTAAATTGTGATGATCTAGTTACATGTAAATGAAAAATGATGGAATTTTAAAATAAAAATGATTATGCCAAAAAATCATAATTATCAATAGTTTGTTAACATTTAATCATATTGTCATCCTTTAGAATTGACGATTCATTGTTTCCATTAATCAAAACTAAGGATGTATGTTAACTAAAAATAACCAAAAATATACTTTTTAAAATTAAATGTTCAAAATGAAACCTGATGTAAGGATAATAAATGACCAAAAGTATGCTTTAGCTTTATACTTTATAAAAAACATTAGAGGGATTATAGAGAGTTTAATAAGGATCATGGTATTATTTACTCATAAAAAATTGTGGTCAAAGATTAAATCAATATAGTAATGGTAACCAGTATTCCTTTGATTTCACCTAAACGATTATGGTCATTTTTACAAAGCACTATCCACCACAATTTGGTTTGATTTCACCTTACATTATGAGACCTTATGGGATGGAGGGAGTATCATTCAATGAAGGCTAAATTTAGAAAAATGATACATTTATACATAGATTTAATAACTATAATAAAAAAAAGATTTAATAACTCAACTACGTGAGTGAATTGGTATGTAGTGTCTTGTAATAAAGTCAAGAGAGTGAGTGACAGCATTATATCTCAAGTCACAACTACTGCTACACTACAATATCTGTTACCAAATCTTTGTGTGTTTGGTAATTAATTAGTGTCGTAATTAATAAATCTCTCCCCTACCCCACTACTTATTTTTCCGTGTGTCAAACTTTTCTTCTCTCATGGACCCCACCTTCTCTTCCGCCAATTCCAAAACCCTCTCTCCCTATTATATCTTCAAAACAGACAAACGCATGGAGGTATCCCATTTCCACACACACACTCATCTAGGTACCACTTAGAAGCTTCAAGAACAGAGAAAAACACGCACAAACACACATTAGAGGGAGGGAGAGAGAGACGAAGATGGGGAATTATAGGTTTAGATTATCAGATATGATCCCTAATGCTTGGTTTTACAATCTGAGGGACATGGGGATGATGAAGAAGAAGAAGAACCAAACACTGGAAAACAAGAAGAACAAGAAGAAGAAGGAATCTCTATCCTCATCATTAACTTATACAACCTCAAAAACATCAAAACCAAAGCAGTCCCACAACCAAACCATCCCCAGAAAGTCTTACCACTTTACAAGGGATCTCAATGATAGAATCCTAACTTCACCACCTTCCTCTAACCCAAAACTCTCCATTTCAGACACCAATTTCACTGAAACACCCACAAAATCATCCTCCAAACACAAACCAAAGAGAAAAACCACAAGAACTTCCCCAAAATTCGTGTCTTCCTCAGTTTCTTCTAGCTGTCACTGCCGAACCACCATCGAATCTGTTTGGACCAAATCAGATTCTCCACGTGAAATTTCTTCTTCTCCATTTGATAGCTCTGTTGATTCTGAATTCCCTGAAGAAGAACCAGAGTTCAGAACAGACCGTGTCCTTCCAACTGAGTCATCATTTCATGATGATTTCCATGAAAACGACATCGTTATTGATGTGGACAAGAATTCAATCGCAAGAAAAGATGATAAACTAGATGAGTTTGGTCCATTTTCGCAGCTTGAATTACCTCCAATCATAACCAAGCCAACCAAATTGAAGAAACAAAACAGAGTAGTCACCAAAAACAGAGCATCTACATTTCAAGAACAGACCCAAGAAGAAGGGAATCATAAAGTTGATATTTTGAAGGAGGATTTGAAGATTAATGGAGAAATGAAGACACCCCATGTTCGTAGATTCTCTGTTAGCTCACCGGGGGTGAAGATTCGGATGAATTCGCCGAAAATTGCTTGCCGGAAAAGTCAGGGGTGCGGTGGCCGGAAAAGTGTGTCGGCGGCGGCGAGGGGTGGCCGGAGAAGTGTCTCCGGTAGCTTTGCGGTGGTGAAGTCTTCGTTTAATCCTCAGAAGGATTTCAGAGAATCAATGGTGGAGATGATTGTGGAGAATAATATTAGAGCATCTAAGGATTTGGAAGATCTTCTTGCTTGTTATCTTTCTCTCAATTCTGATGAGTATCACGACCTCATCATCAAAGTGTTCAAGCAGATATGGTTTGATTTGACTGATACTCATTAGAATTTTGATTCGAGAAATTATATTAAACCAAAAAAAAATTCTCAATCAATTTCTCTGCTATTATACCTATTTTGTAGTAATATGTAAATCTGCATTTGTGGATGTCCCTTCCTTTCTCTCACACTATTTTTTTTCGCTTAATCTCTCGCTGTTCTGAAGTCCCATATAGGAGGTAGACAACTGGCCTGTAAATTTGTTTCATTCACAAGAGATAGGGATCGAACCTCAACCACTTGTTTAAGGGACGATCGTATTTACTATTCACATCAACCCGCCAGTTTCCTTTCCCACTACTTTGCACGATCTATTACTATGCATTTCTAGAATAAGCTTAGACAAAAAAGGTAATTGTAAATAAGATTTGCATATTTTATGTATATTTATTATTTTAAGTTAATTTATTTTGAGATATTAGACAAGTTTTTTTGAGTTACCACTTATCAATAACAATGACATTTTTCACTTCATAACAATGACATCTTCAATTGCTTGTCATTAATTCATTAGGACTTATCTAATATTATTCTCTTTACATACCGACCACAATGTGATTGTCCCACTTATTTTCAATCATTCAAGGAAGAGTGTATATCTGGATAAAAGTATTTGCTTAGAAATATTATTGGTCAAAGGTTTTAATACAACTTATATTCAATAGGTACAACAATCTATATTCAATAGGTACAACTTATAAAAGTCTCAAAAAAAATATTTGCACAAAGTTCGGTTAAATATTTGTTGCATATAGTTAAAGAAAATTTGTATTATTGTCTAAAGATGAGTTCCATATCTAGGGTTGAGTTACATCCAAATGAAATTCAATTCTATCCACCAACAAAAATTCCACGCAAGTTACTTAAAGCAGTTCGATGAAAATATTGTGACGACACAAAATATGTTCTTGTTAATGAATGCGAGGAATTGGTTTGGTAGTGATGTTGGGTGATGTTACTTAAAGAAAAAGCTGAAGGAGAGTAAAATATGGGTATGGGAAAACAGAGACCGTACAGAGCCAAAACTGTATAAAATGGTTTATTTATGAAGGGACCAAAATCTGACATTTTCTTCCTATGAATTTTGGATTTTTACCGCAAAAGAATGTGCCCTTTAAGTACAAGTTCTTTTATTTTCGTGTATTTCCTCAGAAAATTTGAATCCAAGCTTGGCCTCCCCCTGTTTCTCATCTCACATACACACAAACACAAACAGAGCTTTTTGGAGTCTGAAAAGTAAAATTAAAGAAAAAGCTTAAATGAATGTTTCTGGACAAATATAAGTGTGTGTGTGTGTGTGTTAGTTATTCAAAATGCAATGTGAGATTCAAATGAGTGAGAGATAGTGTAGCATTGTTGAACACAATGAAGCTTACTTGACCCACAAAAAAATAAAAGTGTAGAATTTGCTGAGAGGGTTGTCTAAAGGTGTGGTGGCTATAGTGAATTTAATTTTGAAAAGCTAGTAAAGTTACTTCGGTTATCACAAAAGTTCTTTAAAAAGTCTTTGATGGACACGTAGGTTTTTGAGGTT
Organism: Mimosa pudica; assembly: GCA_029929735.1. Lineage (NCBI taxonomy): Eukaryota > Viridiplantae > Streptophyta > Magnoliopsida > Fabales > Fabaceae > Mimosa > Mimosa pudica. The sequence continues at coordinate 3,380,838 of JAKELP010000045.1, forward strand.
GATTATTTTGCCTTTAGTGAAAATTGAAAAAAAGTTAAGTGCTGTTTTAGCCTTATAATATATCTACTTTAAAACATCTTTTTAATAATAGTAGGGCGCATTGGGTTTTCAATTAAAAAAATTAACAAAAGGTTAAGTTGGTATTTTAATTGGTATGTTAAACAAACAAATTTCTTAACATGAAAAATGTCAATAGAATTTTTTAAGAAAAAATATTAATGTAAAATTAGAGCTAGGTACAACAAAAAATAAAAGTGTATCCAAAAAAATTGGATGATTCCATATTAGAATGGTACTTTTATCTTTTTCTGTTCATAGGGACATAATAAAAGTAGAATGACAATGGGGTAAATTTGTCTTCGGGCAGGACAAATTAAACTATAGAGGTTATAGCTTGACAAACCGACCAAATCAAAAAAAAAATTCTGAATCATTAAAAAAAATGAAACATAAGGAAAAGTCCAGTGACTCTAGTAGGACGAAGCTAGATATTTAAAATCACAATCCACTTCTCCACGCAAAAAGTCCAGACATAAGTATTATGTAATCTATTTAACTATTTAATTAATAAAAAATCTATTGTATTTTTAGTATGTAATAACCAGATGGGATATGATGATTAGGAAATGATTATTTGATGGGAATCACAAAAGAATCAGAAAGATGACAAAGAGATTTGAAGATTATCATATTAGGATTTTATTATTATCAATTAGTGTTTCTAGATTGTTCTATTTTAATTTTGAATTAAATGTTATCAATTAGCATTGAGTATGATTTATATTCTAGAGTATTATATCATTAGGGTTTAGGTTGAGGCTTATATATAGTCTCTCAACTATTTGCTATGTAGACTTTGATGAATTGAATAATAAACATATTGTTGTCTTCTCCTCTTGCTCTCTTCTTATTCTTTCTTCCTTCTAAATTCTCTCTTCTCTCACTCTTCTCTCTTCTTATTCTACTTCTACTTCTAAACTCTCATACACTTTCTCTATTCTCACAAATATTCTGCATCATAACCTCATTAATTTTGCCTCTACACACGGTTTACTTGTTATGAAGTCGTTTAGTGTTGAAGTGTTGGGTAAATGATCATTTTCACCTATAAACTATAGCGCAAGTATTACTTGGCACATATAAATAAATTATCTTTTATATATTAAAGAACTTTATATAAAAATATCATATCCACCTATGAACTATGACACATATGTCACTCAACACGTATTAATAGGTAGTCTCTTATATATTGAAGAACTTTGAATAAAGTATCATTTTCGCCTATAAACTATAACTCAAGTATTAACTAGCACATATATTAAGAAATTTTCTTTCATTTCCTCCTTTATTCTTCCTTTGTTCTTCATTTCCTCCCTCGATTCAACCCTTTCTTTGTCTTTCATGCTTCGTCAACTCTTTCGCCTAAAGTTATGGTTCCATTGTCATCCTCAAAGTCATTCTCTTTCCCATGTCTCTCATTCTGGCTAGCTTAGGGTTCTCTCATGATGAAAATTGGTTTATCTCTTTGATTATTATTTTTATTATTTTGATTACTCTTAGTTCCTATGCTTTTACTTTAAATTTTTTATATTAGCATATGATTGTTATAAATTTAATTTTTATGTTTTTATTTTATGTTTTTTTAAATATTATCTATTATGTAATGGTGAATTTTCAGATAGGTCCATATATTTTACTTAAGTAACATGAATATTGAGTTGACGCTAATGTGTCAAAGAATTGTTGGCCAGTAACATAGTTTTAAAAGTTTAGGAAAATTTTTCACTTTTTAAAAGTTTTTTGTGTATAAGAGACATTTATTAATATATGTGCTGAGTTATACTTGCGCCATGGTTCATAAAGGAAAATGATCTTGTACCCTAAATTGTGTGCGTGATTAGGTTCTCTCAACTCTTTTTCAAAGTGTTTTACAGGAGTATATTAATATTTGTATGTATTTGTAAGAGTGTTAGTATATTATGTCCTGCTCTTATACGTTAATCTTCTAACACCATTTAAATCTAACTATGGCCATCTTCTACAGTTTAATTAATCTTTTCAGGTTTCACGATCTTCCTTCACATCGGCTAATCTAAAGGTAGTGTGTGTGTGTGTATTTTGTCATATGTCTTGTCAACTTTTCTTTGATTTCACATACACAACACACATATGCATTACACCCGCACAGACAAAAACTATGTATGTAGAGTAGGGACACGCGAATAAGTAAGCCTGCGAATCTTATTTTAATATAAACAGTACAATATAAATTAAATTACTGGTGTAATTTTAATATATGATTGAATGAAATAAGATAATACTAACTTAAATGAATTCTAAAAATTTACTGGGTACATTGATATAAATAAAATTTCATTAGTCAAAGGACCTCCTTGGGAACTAAAGAAGTATTTTTACAGTTTTAAGAAACAAATCTTCTTTTATTTAATTGGTTAAGATGCAATGGAGGTTTCTCTCAAGAGATATTTCGTCATTTACTGTTAGGAATATTAATTATTCGTTTCAATTTTTTAATAGTCAATGTCTGCATTTTGATATTAAAAGGCAAAATTGCTATGTTTGAAACTATTTGAGCAATTTTAAACAAAAAAAAAACTTACAAGGCAAAATAGTTTATATGCAAAATTTTCCAAAACAAATTTACGCTTATTAACTCTTTATTTATCTTGTACAACATTTTTTTGAACTGATTTATCGATCTTGTATAAAATAATTAAAACCATTTAAATTATGTTAATCCAAATAAGCATTAAATTTGCAAATTAAAAAAATTAAACTATGCCCTTTATCCCTATTAGTATAAAGCATCTTTTGTTTTTGGCAACGTATAAAGCATCTTCAGTCACCTTTGATACGTTAATTATTCTCGGTGTTGAAGTCTCCTTAATTAATATTATGACTGTACAAAAATATGAACTTTTAATATGGTTTGTTCTTTTGCTAATGTTATATTGATGTCTCAAAGTCATATACGCCATAATAAATCATCAGAATTGACAAGTTTGTATATGCGCGTAACAAGACGCGTTATACACAATTTAGCTTTTATGAAAGTATATTCTGATTTTCCTCTTCCCTAACAGAAAACAGATTTGATGATGTGTTAGGTCACCAGAAGACAGAATTTCGAAACAATATGTAGGATTTAATTCTAACGTATAGAATTGGGAAATTGCATGCACGCTAGTTAGCATCACCGATCTATCATAAGAATTGTCAAAACTAAAAATTTTATATAAATCATAAATATCAGATAAAAAAATATAAACAATAAATAATTATGAGAAAGATTAATGTTACCTTTATATAAAGGGCCCACAGACAGTTACATTTATGTTGTCATACTATCATATAATAATACAGACCTACTACAATAGGCTTGTGACCATGCGTGTGTGTGTGCATGTCAAACAAAAAAACCCCTACCAACATGTTTTATTTTATTTTGACCATTATTCATACATACTACTATTTGATTACTAACCACACAAATTAAACCAACAGCTATAATTTTTCTTTTAAAAAAAGAAACAAAAAGTGGACCTTTTGATTTGGTACCTACGACTCTTTATTACGCCCTGCAGTTATCAATTGTAATTTTGATTCAGTTTGATTAATAGTTATGTATGTCAATGATATCGTGTACAATCTAGGTTTCTTATTTAAAAAAATTGACCGCGTACAATCTGAGCTTAATTGAAGGAACGTAAGGAGCACGAAATTGACACATATCAATACGAAAATATAGAACAGTTCTATACTTTATGGGTGATTTCAGTCATCGACGACCATTTATGAATATCTAAATGTGGTAAAAAAATTGTATAGTACTCATAATGTACAAAGGCCTAGGCTACTCTGTCTACGTATAATATAACCATAGGGTAACTTTAAGAATTCAAAAGTATTATCATTCTTTAAGTTATTAGTAATTACTATTTATTATTCGATGCTTGGGGGAAAATGTATTGAATTCATATTGATTTATCACTATTTGTTTTATAACAAGCAATACTCATATGATTGGACATGGTGAACATGTTTTGGAAGAACTTCTAATTAACTTTAAAATCATAAATGTGTTCTAACATTTTGGTAGGTATGGGATCCAAAAAAATTTCATGTAGGCAATAACCCATAAGAAATAGGGTTCATCTTCTCAGTTTTCACGGGTTATATTTTTAAATTCAAACCATTCATAAGTTAATAGCATGAATTTTGTGTTTAATAATATATTTAAATTTATTTTTATTCTTCTTTCTATTATATAATCCGTGCAACTTTGAGTTAACGGGCACATGTTTATATTCTAGTTTTTATACATCAGATTAATGGAGTCGATGTTTTTCCTGGTTCTAGCTTATCATTTTAAATGTGACTCAGGATGAAATCAAATGAGTACTCTTTTAGTCCTATTTAATTTATGGATAAGTTAACAATATGTTGAAAATTTTTTATGCCATCAAATAATGACCATCATTTTTTTCTAGATCATATTACAAGGTATTTGAGTAGCTACTCAATGGTTTGGGTTTATGGCTAAATAATTATGTTGATTGAAAAGGCTTTGAATTTGAAGTCTAATGAATGGATCGGATTTCAATATTTTCTATTTTGTACTAGCTAGTTATGTTGGAAGTAACCATCAAATATCAAAATTAGAGTAGTATTTTCCAAGTTATATATGTGTTGCTTGGTTGAAAATATAATAGCTCTCAAGCTATTATAACTTAGTGGTGCCAATGAAGTAGCTTGGATCGGATCAATTAATTAATTTCATTAAGTAGTTGATTATTATAACTTAGTGGTGTCAATGAAGCATTAATGGTAAGCCTTTACAGAATCTTCATCAAATGGTATATGATGATAAAAATAATAGATTGACTGAAAAATAAGGAACTACTCTCAGTGGTTTTAATTATAAAATCAATTTGACTTTTTTTATATAAAAATATACAAAATTAATCACTTTTTAAAGTATTTATAATTATCTTTTTCTTCAAAACTAATTTATTATACTTATAAACTAACATATAAACTAATCACATATAGTGTGTGTTGTAAATTAGTGTTCTAATTCACTTTCTTAATTTCCACAAAAAAGTCAATGAGATTTTATATTTAGAGCAGAACCGCAGTTCTTATTAGGGAAAATGACAAAAAATTGATAATTGAATTTGAGTTGGACAAAATAGAGTCTCCAATTCTAACTTGTACAAATAAGATATAATCCTCAATTTCTCCTAAATGAAGTTTGCGAATTTGTGGCAAAAGAGTAGTTGATGACGATTCTAAAGTAGTGATTGCACCATACTTTTGCATATATTTTCATGGCCAAATTCATTGAATTAATGCATGTTTTGATGATAATTGCACCTAACTTGCATAGATTCTAACTTGCACTAGTTGTTGGAATTTGCTCTAATCAAGGGCAATTTAGGCTTTTTTAGCATGCTATAATGTTTTATATGTTTTCAAGAACATTTTGATGCTACCTTTAAGACATTTGAATATGTAGGTTGGGAGGTTGAAGGTGAAGATTCAAGAAAAAGGGTCAAAATAACGTTTCTGGATGAAGTTTGCATTTTAGTCCTGAGGCAGGCCAACTGGCGAGCCTGACGCTGTCAAAAATCAGTCGCGATTTTTAGGGTTTCTTGGCCTTATATAAGCTTTCTAAGAGCCCCCAAACCTCTCTCCAAGCCCCATTTACACGAAAATAAGGTGGCTATGCTAGGGTTCACTCAAAATCTCTCAAACCCACTCATTCCACTTCCATTTCCATGACATTTCACCTCAAATCTTCCATATTTTCTTCTTCATCTACATCTCCTCTTCCATTTTCACCACCATTCTTCTTCATTTCATCCCTCCTCATCACAACCACTTCTTGGGTAGATTTTGGGCGAAATTCCTCTCCTCCTTCCATGAGAGGCTAAGTTCTTGGTGCTTTGGTGGTGTGAAGATGGTCAATTGCTTCAATAGGCTTCATAGGGGAGTTTCTCTTGTTCTATGTTCTTTCATTGTATATTTGGGATATGTGGTTGCAATTCCTTGTGTATTTTGAGTAGAGACATGATTTTATCTTTCTATTTGTTATGGATTGATATCATATGTATTGGATACTATGTTTGTATGTCAAATGTTATGCATTTCCTTATTTCCTATGTGAATTGATTCATGATGCTTTACATGCTTTAAGTGATTGTTTGGCTTGAATAGCTATTGTTTCAATTAGGTTGTTGTGGTTGCACTTCCTTGAAGAGGATTTTGATTTACAAACTTGTTTCTAATACACATCAAGTGGAATCTAACTCTAACCCTAAGTAATGGCTAGTTTTAAGTGGTTGCTTGATTAGCTATTAATTAGTGTTGGGGGACCCTTAGTGGTTGCTTTGGGATTTTTCTAATAGACTTGATGAATGATATAACTCTCACGATCTTTTTAAAGAAGCAATTGAACCATTGAATCACTACTAAAGCCCTTTCCATTTCATTGATTTAAACATTCACAACTTTTACTTGAAAATACCAAAAACAATCTTTTATATTTCCTTAATAGTTTAGTTAGATAATTTATAAAACCAAACAAAACCTCCTACACTTTTACGCATTTCAATTGCATTTAGTTCATCTTAGGGTAGTTTAGAAGACTCCTCAAGAGAGACGACCCGAGCTTGCGCCACTGTGTTGCAATCCTTAGTTTCATAAATAACTTGCATTTAACCCCAAGGTGATTAGGAAACGGTTAAATCAAGTAGTTATCGGCGATATATGAGTAGTTACTAAAAATGGTAGTTAACAGTGATACAAAGATAATTAGTTGCGATACGCGAGTAGTTACTTCGTCGATAACTATTTGAGAATCGCCATTAACTATCTCTTGCCACAGAGTCACAAACTTCATTTAGGACAAATTGGGGACTATCTTTTATTTGTCTAAGTTGGAATCGGAGACCCATTTTGTGCAAATCAAATTCAAGTGTCATTTTTTTCCATTTTAAATGTAAAAAGTCGACCACACGTTGTGGAATATAAAGAAGGTTTTGGCAGAACATGCATATAAGAATCGAAAAAATTAATGTAATGTGTCGGCGAGCCGCAAGGAGGGAGTGATGATGAGTCGAAAAAGAGACAAAAAAAGAGACACAGACGATATAGAAGAAAACACAGAGACGACATTACAAAATATAAAAAAACATATAACATAAGCGCAGATTCTGCGTTTTGCTTTAAAGTTCTACAGCATTGAATTAATGTTGTCATGTCGCTCTTTGCAAAAATTTGTGTTGAGATTTTGTTATGAGAAAGTGAGTGAATCGCACATGACAGAAAAAGAAAGCCAACCAAGAAAATATCGATTAAACAATTATAAAAAAATGAGACGCGGTACAAATAAAAAGAAAATCAAATTAAAGGTCCTTGTTGTTTTTGAAGCCATATAGCTAGCTATGGTTATCTCTAGCCTTTATGTGTGTGTGTGTGCGTGCATGTCTGTATCTTTGAATATTTCTACCACTTATGTGCATTATTAATGGCCCTCCATTATTGCTACAATATGCCACCACCAAACCCCTTTCAGCATTTTTCTCATTTGCACGCTTGCACACGGTATATGGACAAATTCTTTATTCTTCTAGTGTCCCAACAATAAGACTCTAACACATACTTGTAATTAACAACTTATTACTCTGTTCGTTTCATCATAGTATGACTCGGTATCTAAAAGAAATTCTTAGTATATAAATTTCTTGGTGGTTGTTGATCAACTTTTTTCTCTAATGTTACTCTTACTTTACTGTCTCTAATTACAAAGCCCTCTTTTTTTGAGTTATTGTACCCTTAATTATTTCACTTTATTTGAGTAATAAATATATTTTTACTCATTTTACTCATTCGTTAGTTTCTCTCATTCATTCTCTTTCATCTATTTTCATCACTACTCTCCCCACTCATCCATAAACTATTATGCTTTGGAAAAATAATATGTTTTCTACACAATTACTTTTTAACAAATATTTAGTGCTTTTTTGATAAAAAAAATATTATTAAGTGCTTTTTAGAAAATCAGATTTTACTTTAAAATGCATTTTAGTAATACTAATCCGTCCACTCCTTATTATAGAGCCTCAACTAGCAAAATTTTTTATCTCTAATATAAGACATCAATTGCCATATTAATTGTTTTTTTCTCACTTCACTCCTGTTGGTAATGCATATTCAAAGTTGAAAATGTGAAATCACATTATTCAATGAAGGGTGAAATTGAAAAAAAAGTGACAAATTTAGCATATATATTTCATGACTTAATTGTCATTGTTTTGTTTTGTGAGAAATGATAGATGGTGTCTTATAATATAGTAATGAATGGAAGATGCATGCAGTTCAATTTACAAGGAAACGAGGAACTTACTTGAAAATTGAAGTCTAAAGTAATACGCTAGCTTTTAAATGGAAAAGGTTGGGATAAGAGAATGTTTTATTTTTTGGACAATTTTAACAAGTTAACCATATCTCATTGGTTCTTATGGTTTAGTTAGATATGACTTATAATACGAATGAGATGTAGCATGAACCGTTTGGGTGATGTTTAATCAATTAAAGCTCTGTGTGAAATCTTAGAAAAGAACATGGAAGTTGTTATAAGATGGGTGTTGTGGAAATTAAAGTAAATGTTGGGTTACTATATATGTCGTCTCACCTAGCAGCGTTGTTATAAATAGTTCGAACTTTTGTGTTAGACTTCAGAGTTCACATGCTCGTCTGGTTTGCAAATGCAACCACACACTTAAGTTCCTATTTAGGGATGGAGTTACTTTTTGTCCTAATTATAATTTTTGCCAATATTTTATATATTATATATATTAGTATAATTCTCCAACAAAACCTTGGGATGGGAAGGGAATAAGAGGAATTAATTGGGGAGGTTTAGAAAAAAAACGCATAGTCATAACTAATATATAAGTAATATTTTTAATTTAATCGAATTAATTAAATGTATTTTATATTTAAGACATGAAGGATTTTTTCATCCACATAACGAAACTCAAATGAATGATAATTATTAATTTTTTTAAACTTAACAAAATCAACTTCCATTTTCTTCTTTAAATTTGTTTCACATATCTCATTTTTCTTTTAATCATCGTGTACTACCAATAAATATATAGAAGTAAAATTGGAGTATGGTAATTTGTACAATCAATTTTTTTACCAGAAGTACAATCTTCTATATATGTTACTATATTACATACATGGATCAAGATCAACTATTTATTCTAAAATGTGATGTATATTTTAATTTGGACAGGAAGGAATATAGTATATATGTACTAAATATAAATTGCATAAACATCAAGCAATAAAGTAATTAAAACCTCTACCTCAACGACCAAATTCTATTTTAAAGGTAAAAAACTAATTTTTTAACACCCAACCAAATTTTTTAATCTATGTGAGTTTGTGTTAGATGGGGGCAGATAGTAATTAAAGATCGCGATAAGAAAGTTTGGACTTTGTGGTTTTATTACTCGCATGTCCTTGCGGAATCAAGGACGACCAAAATAAGTCTATATGCAATCAAAATTATTCCCTCCAATTTGTAATAATATAAGAGTGCAAAATTTAAATGATTTTTTTTTCAAAATATAAGAGTTCATCTCACATTCTCTCTTCATTTAATGTATTTTTCCTACTTTACCTCTAAGTCTCTTTTTTTTTTTATAATGACCTCTAAGTCGCTTTAATTTTTATTAATGTTGATGTATTTCTCTCTATTAAAAGTATATAATTAATATGCACAATATTTAAAAAATATTAACTTCAGACACTCAACTAATTTTTATATGTTTTTATAAGAAGCATTTTTTGTCGTCTGAACTCTTATATTACTCCTCCGGAGTAGTTACTCATTGATAAATGATTTCACACGCATACAAAAATTTTCCGCACTCATTTGTGCTGCTAGAGTTTTAAATAGATTATCGGGTACCGATGTCCAATTCTTTTATGCTTTTTCTTATAGATCTTCTATTTTATTAAGAAAATAAATCATATATTGTTATACTAACTTATGTTTAAGTTGCATATATCAATATGCAGTAACTAAACTAAATTATTAATTAAAGTGAAAAGGTTATATCGTAAAGACAACAAATTTACTTTGGCAAAAATAAGACAACAAATTTAATTTTTTTTTAAAAAAAATTAAACACAACATCTAATCATGATTTACTTAATCTGTTTCTATCATTTTCAACCTAATCATAATGTCAATAACTTGTATAATGCGCGGATCCAATCCCTAATCAAAGTCACATAAAGTGGGTGAAATTAAGGACGAAATAAATACTCTGCGAATAAGACAAATTATATGGTTATATTAATGCAAATAAATTAAAGGAAAGAGGGTAGATGCACGTGGACAGGGGACAAAAATCTATGCGAAATCTGAAAAAATGAGGCAACAAATCATATCTTAAAAATTTGTATACTGCGACAATTTTGTGTATAAACTACGACCTCCAGTCAACAATACCCATCATATTTATCTTTATCTTTGTTAATCTTTATCTTTATAAACTACGAACTCTAGTCAACAATACCCATAATATATATAAATAATTGTATTGAATATATCAATATTTATCTTTGTAAACCTCAAAACTGAAAATTTTGATGAAATTTGTATATAAAATCATCAAACATGATCAAATAAAAATAATTAAAATGATTTTTACAGCAAAATAAACTAAGGAAATTTTCTATAAGGTAGAAATGTAAAAACGATACATTCGACATGTAAATTCGTGAGCTTTTTTACTAGTTTAGAGGCAATACAAATTTAGGTGACTCGTAATATGTTTTGGTTATTAGATAGAGCCGTAAAAAGAGTAAAATTAGACGGTCAACTCGTGAGTTTGATAATAATATTTATACTTTATAAGACATTCATAATAATTATTTATTATCATTACTAACATTTTTATTATATTAATTTATAATTTTACCTTTATTTAATATAAGGGTAAATGAGTATTTTTAGTACTCTAAAATATAGCAAGAAGCACTAAACATAATATGCAATATCTTGATCAATTTGTGATAACTAATAATTATTTTCGTTGCTTATATAGTAACCTGTTAGCTAGAACTCACTTTTATAAAATAAAAGTTGATGTGACATAATGCTGTAATATAACTGCAATGATGAGTACCTGATGTACAGTTCCCACATAGCCCATCAGGATGATGATCTTCTAGCCTTTTATTCGTGAGGAGTTGATCATCCATTATCAACCAAAGCTGAGTTTTACATCGCTAGGGGATATTCTATTTTCAAATTTGAGCCCAGTCACTGGTTCATGTTTGAATAACACCTGTTGTTATCGATGAGTAAATCGAACTAATGGTAAAACTAATGTAATTGCTATATATTAAATTAGTTCTTGTACAATTACTTATCATGGCAGGTATATCACATCATTATGTCACATCAGCTTTTATCTTATGAAAGTGAGTTCTAGGTAACGAGTTACTGGATAAGGAACGAAAATAATTCTTGATTATCACAAATGGACCAAAATATTGTATATTATGTTTTGTATTTCTTGCTATATTCAGTAGTACTAAAAATGCTCTTTTATCCTAAATATAATGTACAGATTTTGTTCTGATGTACAATGTGTAATACATGAGTAAAAATTAAGAAAAAAATGTTAAATTAAGAAAGAGATAAACTATTTGCACATCTTTCTGCTCTTTTCAATAATACTCCCTCCGGTCCCTAATGTAAGAGCCCAAAATTTGAATGGTTTTGGTCCCTAATGTAAGAGCTCACTCCACATTCTCTCCTCATTTAATGCATTTTTCCTACTTTACCCCTAACTCTCTTTCATATTTATTAATGCTTATGTATTTCTCTCTTAAAAGTACCATAATAAATATGGGCAATTTTGGAAAAGAAGCATTAACTCCAGACATCCAACTAACATTCACATGTTTTCTTAAGAAGCGTTTTTTGGCGGCTAGCTCTTATATTAGGGACCTGAGGGAGTAATTAATAAGGATAAAATTAGAAACAAATAACTAATAACATTAAGTGGAACAAAAAAAACTAATAACATTAAAGTGGAATCATATTTGAGAACAATTTTTCCTTGAAGTAGTGGACTTATAACAAGGAGGGAGTGGTATAAATGTAAATGGAGAGTGCGAGAGAAAGAGGATATTTCTGAATATAAATAATGTAATTGAAGATAGAGGGAAAGATAAAGTATCACACGTAGCTGTGATGTCCCTTTGCTGTCAAAGAAAGGTATATATGGTATGGAGAAGCCACAACATAAGACAAGAGTGAAGGTTTCATGTGTTATTTTGGTATGAAGAGTCCTTATTTTGGACGCCCACATGTCCTCTCTTTAATCCCTTTCACACTCTTTGCTCTTTGTTTTCTGTACACATATCGCCATTTCTTGCTGAATTCAATAACCAACACTATACTCTCACATCACTCACACACACGCACACTCCTCAATAATTTTTTTTTTACTTCTGTCTATTCCACATTCTGTTGTCTCTCTCGTGAATCCTGAAAGCACTGAAACTCGTTCAACCATGTGTATCTGTGACTATATGTGTATGTGGTGAGAGCTTATAAGGCTCTGATGTAGTCCAATATCCAATGCAGATTCTCCTAATGTGTGGCCCTTTTTACTAAAAACTACTCTCTCCGGTTTTTATTACAAGTCACCAGTCAGTCTCTAAATTTTGGTCCTTAATATAAGTCACCAACTACTATTAACTAACTCATTTATTAAAATTTTCCCAATATACCCTTATCATTTGAAAATGAACATTGGAAAATGAGAAGAGAGAGAAGATGAAAAAGACACTTGTATACTCATAAAGATAGAGGATTAATGAAAAGAGAGAAAAGATAATGAGTCACAGTGATAAAGGTGGGAGAGATAAAAATGAAAAGAACAAAAAAATAAGACTAATTTAATTATGCAACTTCCAATAACCTCCATTCCTTGGTATGTACAATTTGGGTGGTTGGTGACTTATAAATAGAACTGGAAGGAGTAGCAAGTAAGGTATTCATTGCATCTTTTAGATAGTTATTGAAAGTTAGGTGCCATGTTGTTACTCAAGATGCAATTCTTAAATTAAAACAAGGTAAATTTGGAGATTTTCAATTGTCAAATATATTTAACGATTTAAATTGTATTTTCAGTCAATGTCAATGCATTAACCGCCTCTGTATATCTAATCATGGTAAGATAGTGAAAATTGACTTAAATTATTGATAGAAGGAATAAGTATTGTGTTGCTTTGTTACTCCCCCTCCTCGTATTATTTACAAATTAAATCACTCACCATGTACACAAAAAACTTCAAATTTCATTAGCTTTGTCTTAAAAAGGTTGACGTTAGAGTTAATTAAAGCCTGTTATCAAAAGAAGAAGAAGAAGAAGAAGAAGAGTTAATTTTAAAGCCAAATTGATAATGTTATGAAAAAAATTCATGTACTTTATATCATATATAATATAGTATAAATTTAAGAAATTAGATAAGTGGTTCCTATAGTATAGGCATTAGAAATGAATTTGCATATATATTGAATAGGCTAAGTCAATCTTAAATTTAGGTTAATTTTCTGACCCTGATATATAAGGTTATAGCATATTTCATCCCCTAATAATTCCATTATTAAAATATTATCTACAAGAAATATTAAGTGTATGTGAATTATGAATATTAAATTAGAACTTAGCTACGATTCTAAAATAACCTCCCCCGTCCTATATATACCTAAGGTGAATGTTTTTGAATGATTTTTTTGTCTTACAATATATATAAAGTGACACGATGTTTGAGTTGGTGAGCATAATAAATTCATTTTTTCCATTATTTCCCTAAATAGATGCATATTCTTTTTTCTCATTTTTATCATTAATCTCTTTCTCATTATATTCTTCTTATAAATAAGTGCATTTTGAAACAAAATTTTGTCTCATAAATATTTATTTTTCTTAACTAATTTTAACAGATTTTTGTGAACTCATGAGTCGGTTAAAATCTCCTTACAATATGAGAGAGATGTAGTATAAATTACCAATTAATAATACTCTTACATTCACTTTCGATGAATAATGAGTCATATTCTTAGCAACAAGCGATCCTCTTCACAGTGTAAGTCGATTTGTAACTACATCATAGCTTTTGAAATATACAAGAGCATGTAGGTTTTACTCATAGGCTAAGAAATAATGAAATTGATTAATAATAATACGAGACATGTTATTTCAAGACCCTTCATTATCGATGATTGTACGCGATGTGTTTTTTTCTGAGTTGATTAAACGATAAGTTAATTAAGTCGGGCTCTCGACCTCTCACAAATCACAATAATCTAACAGTAAGATTATGATTGGATTCTATTTTTTTTCTTTAGGATATACACTTGCTTCAAATTAGTTAGGGCCTCATACACTTTCAATTGTTAATATCATTATTTGACACTTGTGGGGCCTCCAACATCGACATTCTAACAGAAATAATTTACAATGTATTCTTTTGCTCCACCTGCATGACACATGATTATGAGTGTGAGTATATACTACACTATATTTATTTAACCGCGATGATTTTTGAAAATTAAAGCCAAAAAAACACACACAAAAAGAGCAAAATGAAAACGGCCCCGTAAACCAATTTACTTTGATTTGACTTCATCATGGTTTAACGTTTATAGTTCCAAAAGTTTGAGTTAGAAATTGAAGAATTTTTTTATATATTTAAAGGATTGAGGAGTCATCCATAATATAAGAGTTCAGTCACTAAAACACACTTCTTAAGAAAACATGTGAAAGTTCTTTGAGTGTCTAAAGTTAATTCTTTTTCCAGTTTTGCCCTCATTTATTATAATACTATTAGAAAAATAAATATGTCAGCATTAATAAATATGAAAGAGAGTTAATTAGGAGTAAAGTAGGAAAAACACATTAAGTGATAAGAGAATATAACAGTAAACTCTTATATTTTAGACCAAAATCATTCAAATTTAAGACTTTTATATTTTAAACCAAAATCATTCAATTTTTGGGCTTTTATATTATATGTCAGGAGTGTGTACGTAATTAATCTAATTGCTTCCTAATGTTTCTTAGAAATTGAAGATATGGAATTACTTGAACCAAGTTTGTATAGTAGTATGCCTAACCTATCTCGAGTTAAAAGATTTATTTTTTTGTGAACAAGTTGGTTTGACGGCCTTTGGGTATGGTAACACCAAGCCACAATCATGTTTATTGAATCAAAAAATTATCCCGGTCATGTGCCTAATAACCTGCCTAACTTTCCAAGTGTTGTTTTTTTTTAAAAAAAAACAAATTGTTGTAGTAGTATTTGAATTTGTGAGCACCAAACTATACTGCTTTATATTCAATCCGTTTTTATTAATTGATTGATGTTATCCTATATAAATTAAAGATTATCATTTATATGATGATATTGCTTTTTGATAAAAAAAGATATCATGATACTGCTTTCAAATATTTTAATATTGCAATTAACTTGCTTTATATATTTTTTTCTATATACTTTATCTCTCTTAATTGGTAATTTTTTGTATGATGTTGACATATTAAAGTAAAAGTAACTTTCCTTTCAACATTTTCTTTATTAATTAACTCCTGCTTTTTTGTTCATTGAAGTGGTGTTGGGGTCATTACTTGGTTGATTACAGCTATATATCAAGTAAAACTTTGATCGGAATATTCACTTAGTCGGTCAAATTACCCAAAGGAGTTTTTTTATCAAGAGTAAGGAGTTTATGAAATAAAGAAGATTTTTTCATGGTTTATTAATATTATGACTATGCAGTTTTGTTTGTGTAGCGAATATACATAGAACCTATATTTTATCTAAAATTGTAATATTATCCAATTGATTAAAAAAATGTGCAAATTGTTTATAATTAAAAAAACTTTTCAAAATATTGTAAATTTGTAATATTGTACTGTCAAAGTCAAGGTTCAAATGTCCAATGAAGAAGTAGTCAACAATGGGCCTTCACTCAATGATTATGTTTCTCATGATTCCACTTAAGTGTTCGCAAAGAAAGGTCCTACTACGCATGTCCTGATATCCAGCATATAATATGCAGGCCATAAGCCCACAATCCTAATTAAGTCATAATTTTTTTTGATCGAATAATTAAGACATAATTAAAATAATTTAGGCTAAAGTATACTTTTAGTCCCTCATGTTTGTATCAAGTTTCAATTTAGTCCTTTATGTTTGGAAAGTACACTTTTAGTCCTTTTTTTGCTAACACCGTTAGTTTAACTTAACGGAATATGCTAACTTAACAATTTTAAATGGTTATTAAATACTGAAAAAATGTTAAGAATAAAATATTTGAGTGTAAATAATCTTATATTTTCAAAATTTATCATTTTTGGTTCAATTTCATCATAAAATAATCATTTAAAATTGTTATGTTAGCATATTCCGATAAGTTAAACTACATTGTTAGCAAAAAAGGACTAAAAGTGTACTTTCCAAACATAAAGGACTAAATTGAAACTTGATGCAAACATAAGGGACTAAAAATATACTTTAGCCAATAATTTAATTATAGATTTTGCTTACCCTAGAAACATTCGTTTTTCCTATTAATCTTGAGATATTGTTTCTCTCAAGTACTAATAAAATATCATAGAAGGAAATCACTACTTGTACATGTTAATCAATGTAACATCTAATATCTGACTTTATCACTCCATCTTTATAATGTGTGAGTACAAGAAATATTTATGGTTCTTTTCTGTTAATACATTGTTTCGTTTCTCTAAACTGAAACGATTGATAGTGATTTTTTTTTGCTCACAAATAAAATTGAAACAATTATGTTTTTCACAATAAAATTGAGTTAAACGTCTTTTTTATTATTGAAGTCTACTTAAACATATTATATTGCATCATAAATCTTTTTTATATCGTTAACTTGTATTTGATGGCTTGGTTTCATACAACTAACTATTTAAATTTGGATGCTTGTGACTTCCCCTCTTAACATAGTTGTCTTTCCTGTGACATAATGAACTTGAGACTTAGAGAAATTTAGTGGGTTCAGACTTCAAGAACATTAATGAATCAGATCGATGTCATTTTATTAACATTAGTCCAAGCAATCATGTATACAAGTAATGAGTCATTTATAAAGAGGGGTCAAAAAAAGGTGTGAGAATTGATACAAGAAATAGAGGCAAAGCAGGAAGAGAAGTTGGTCAAACAAGGTGATAAAACGGCCTTTTTTATCAGGAGGGTGAGATCTGTGTTTGAGATTAGAAGAAAAACACTTGAGCTCTATAGAAAAAGAGGCATCACATTGGTCCATTCTGCTTGGCATGAAAATCATGTCCCCACGAACACTTTTCAATCTTCTCTCGCTCCATTCCTGTCCACACATTATCCAATTTTCACACGAGGTTTTACTTGGGATATATTTTAGTCCTCAAAATTTCAGTCCAAGGCCATAAAACTTCAAAAATATTGGCTGAACTATACACATTTCTCAACTTTAGACTATTCATATATGCCTCATCTCTAGGCTATAAAACTTTACATTGGACTCCATAAGCTCTTACATTTATGCATATCACTCACACATAAAGTGTTAATTCTTTGACACAACTTATAAACACAACTTAATGTTTAGAGGGTTTTCTACATATCAATCGAAATTTGAGGGGTTGTCTATATTCAAAAAACTTTCAAGGAAACATTTAATCAATAGTTAGGACCACTTTAAAGTTTCTTGTTTGATTTCAAAGGACAGGGAGTTATATATTTATTTGTAGATGTTGTTCAAATTTTAGAAAATCATCCTTTATACCTAAATATAAGACCACTTTTAAATATCAATTATTTGTTCTTAAATATAGGACCACTTTTTAACTATTCACAACTTTTCTCAAACTAACCATAATAATGCTTATCAGTTATGAACAAACAAAAGAGGGAGGGTGACGACAAATGTATAAGGTTAGGGTGAATTGACAATGTTATGTGATAATAACTAGTTTAACTTACATTCTTAATTTAATTAAATTAGATAAAATGATCTTATATTTAAAATCGGATGAAGTATAATATACTCCAAGATATTGACTTAATAGATTTTCTAAACTATAAACACACTAATGACATGCAATAATAAGTGAGATCAAACACATAATAATCTTTTAAAAAATTTATCATGCCATTGAATAAGTACAAGACACCATTGACGCTTCATTGAATTTCAAGTGTGAAGTGTAATATAAAAAACTTTTATAGCCCCGTATAAATCATTGGAAGGCCATGAAGTTGCCTTGAGTTTATTAATCAAGATAAAAGTGTATATAGGGATTACATGAACAAGCACACGCATGTGATAATTAAGCCACATAAACACATGTTGGGTGTCATGTGAGCTAATGTTCATTGGTGATTTTAGCATACTTTTGTTGGCAAGTTATCTTAGTAATGGACATACCTCAAGTTGTTTGCCAAGGGTAACAACAATGGTGTGTGGAGCTGCATCAAACGAAAGTGGACCTCTATGTGATTGAACGTAGAATATGCAATGCTCCAGAGGTAGATAAAAACGCAAAGCATAATCCCACAAATCCTCGTTTTGATCACTCCCATTGTCGTTTCTGTGCCTATACCTACACAACCACGTCGCACTCTCCATCTCTTCAATCTTCATCACCCCCTTCAATTCCTCCATTTCACAAAGAGCCATAATCACCTGCTCCACAATCCCCTCTAGTTTCCCTGCAGCTTCCCCCATCTGTAGCCATAATCTCCCATCCTTCATCTCCTGATACGAATAACATCGAATAATGCAAAAATAAATTTCAATGGATCAACAATACTGCATTTATACAACGAGAAATTCTTGTGTGAATTCAGTGCACCAATATCATTTGTGGTCCAACTAATCACAAGTAACCACATAAGCTCTAATGTGATCTCACTGTTAAGAGATTAAGCGATTAACTAACAAATAAAATAATTTCATGTTTTCAAAATTTTTATCATTTTAGAATTTGAAAAAAAAATTGTATCATTCACAATACCATCAAATTAAAAGTTTCAAGTGGAAACTTATGTGCTTATCACAATTAGTCAGACTATAAATGACATGGTGTACCATGTTGACAAAAGAATTAGTGGAATGAGTAGTTTCATTAAATAACATAATATCAACAAAATTACAATTATACCCTGTTCTGATTATCCAAAACGCATGGGATTCGAATTCTGTCACTAACACAACGTCCTTTGACATTGGAATCTTCAAAAACGTTATTAGCTTCAATGGCCATGGACTTCAAATTTTGATCAGAGATCCCATGCCCAAAGATCACAAAAGAACCGAAGGCCTTGGCTGATTTCTGTAATATTGTGTTCATTGTTCCTTCTTTGAGCTTATGGTAATCAATCATAGAAGGCAGCGCAGGATTTCTCATAGCCGCAGGCATGTGGGCATCTGGCAAGGTTAATTCGGGAATTTCATATGATGTTGTCGTATGCTGTCGTTCGAGGAAATTCATGAAGAGATCGTTTGCTGCGTTCCTTGTTCCTCTTGCCGTTGGTACCGGCGATGGCGGTGGCGCCTGTGTTTGGCTGCGGCAGCGCGCGAGATTTCTCATCGTACGTACGTGACTATGGATTTGAGAAATGCATGCAGAGATGTTTGTGTTTACGTAGATCTGTGTGTAGAATTAGTATAAATGTTGCGACTTTGATTTGTGTCATTAGGACATTGAAGATTGACCGCAAAAACTAGCTATAGCAACAATTTCGGGTCTGTGGATCACTAGTTTTTTTTTTTTTTTTTGTGATTTTTGGTTTTAAACCATAGTCTTGATGTATATGCTTGTAGTAGATCATTCACACTATGTAAATTAAAGGGTTATTCACTCATAAAAAGGGTTAATTTATCTTATAAGTTATAACCATTTGAATTTTTACCCAATTTTAGTTTTTATTCAT
Source organism: Mimosa pudica (assembly GCA_029929735.1). Classification (NCBI taxonomy): domain Eukaryota; kingdom Viridiplantae; phylum Streptophyta; class Magnoliopsida; order Fabales; family Fabaceae; genus Mimosa; species Mimosa pudica. The sequence goes on from JAKELP010000045.1 coordinate 3,400,914, forward strand.
AAGATTAAGATAAGTGGTTTTAGTCCTTCTTTATTATAACCATTTAATATGTGTGTGTGTGTGGGTGCGTATAAATCCCTCTCAATGTAAATTTTAGGGAGGTTAGGAAAGTTAACATTAAGATCTAAATCTTTGGAATATATAGACACATATATAAAATAAACGTATCATGTGTGTGTAAAAAATGTTATATAAGTAAATAGAAAAAAAAGGAAAAGAAAGATAATATAATAGCAGTAGTAGCAATAATAAGTAAATCAACACTCTTACAAAATCATATACCTATACACACAAATTTAATAGGTATAGATAAGATCCAATATCTAAAACCTAACTTTATAACTAGCTAAGATAGTTGCACTAAACTTACAAAATTTACAGATTCAAATTCCCTCATTTATAAGAAATATTCTATTTACATCAAATACTATATAATTATCACATATAGCCATATCATCTCTTTATCCTTTCATTCAAATTTAAATCAGAACAAATTTAAAAGTTAGTGGCTTAAACTTAATTTGAATGAAAGTTGAAGGATAAAAAGCACATACTTTGAAGTCCAGGGACAACGAAAAGTGGTATTTATCCCTAAATTAAAACTACATTGAAATTTTACACTAATTGTGGTTAAAAATATTGATTCTGAATGGCATTGGCACCTATACATTGCACAACCAGATGTATATATCCGTTTTCTTAGGATCGTAGAGAAAGTAAGGTTGATTATTTATTATATATCTGTACACTTGGCTATTATATGTTCTGTTTTATGAAGTTGATGATACCTTATTTCCAGATATTTATATAATGTTCTTAACAATCAAATGGAAGTTTCAAATGCCCTTATTGGACAACAGGACATCAGAAAACAGAAAGCGAAGCACAACGATTAATATACAAATTAAAAACCACCCAAAGTTATAAGAATAAAATGATCCAAAATCCATTAGGAGTTTTTTTAAGAAGCAGACCTCCATGTGCCTGTGGGATCCTGGAAGCCAATGTTTTCAATGGCACCTATAGTCTTGAACATCCTTCTCTTATGTATCTCTTCCATCAATGATCTCTGCAACTGCTGGCTCCTCACATCCACATATGATCTCATCCTCATCATGCTCGCCGGCCGGCGATCAGTACAAGAACATCTCCTGCAACAATCTGTTGTTCTTCTAAAGCTCATCTTCTTACTACTACTGCAATTGCCTTCCATCTCTTTTGCAGGACAGAATCTTGAGCTCTTGTAACTTGCATCATGCTCATCTTCTTCGACCCCCATGTCGCAGTGATTAATGTTTGCATACTTGAATGAATTCATGGAACCCTCTGAGCTTGTATCGTCCAGAAAGCCATAATCTGCTTATACAATTCATATTTTGAAGAATGAGTTCAGATAAAGATCAATTTTACTGTTATTTATATGAAGGTCTATCTAACTATCTATGGGTTAAGGATTATATTTGCTCCTCAAGTATGCATGGAGGATCATATCTACCCTTAAAGTATTTTGGTACTCATATTTGCCCCTAAAGTATGCATGAGGATTATATCTGCCCTTTGAAGTTAAAATATTAATGGTCAAATATGATCCTTTGTACATACTTTAGGGTAAATATGACTTTTCTGATATACTTTCGGGGCAGATATGACCCTTTATATATACATCAGGGGAAAATATGGTCTTGCACACTTCCAAGGCACATTTAGGCCAAAAAATACTTAAGGAACATATATGATCCTCCATGCATATTTTAGGGGCAAATATGACCCTTAGCCCATATATCTATCTATCAATATACCTTGAAGCCAATCTTGAGGAAGTGGGAAATGGTTGTTCCCACCATAGAGAGCCTTGCTAGAGAAGGTAAGCATTGGAAGAGAACTATGAGAGGAGGATCTTGAAGAAGATGACAAATAAGGATGGTGATTGCTGATATCTTCTTCTTCTTCGTCATATGTAAAGCTGTGCTGACGTGGACACTGAGAGGTGCCCCAATCCTTCCAAGTTGGAACTAGAGATAATATCTCTTCCTCTATCATTTGTGCTATCTCCAATGGCTCCAAGTCGTGTATTTCCAATTCCCTAACCATCTCAATGGCCACGTCCATTGCAGTGTCATTTATGGTGTCAAATGGGAAGTATATGTTCCTAGCATGCCCTGATTTCACAAGAACAACTCTTGAAATAACATAATTGAAATAGGGAAAAGATTTATTATGGATACATGCAAGGCTGCAATGTTAAATCTGCATAGTGCAATACCATTTTTGTCAGATATTTGTACTTTAAGGAAAACTGTGTCATCCTCTTCATTCAATGTCCCAGTTATTGTCATGTTTGTGCCCTTTGTTTGATCAGCCATGGAAGAATGCACCTTGGAAACTACTGGATTGTGGGAATTGGGCTTGTGAATTTGAATGAATGGTGATGGCAGACATGGTGGTGGTGGTGGTGGTGATTCGAGTAGGACCGGGGCTAAAAAGGGATCCAACAAGAGTTCCTTAGCCGGCAATCTCTTTGACACATTTGCCAAACATATTCCCACAAATCTCTGGGCTTCCAAATCTTCAATTCTGTAAAATGCTTCTGGTAGCTTCCCCTGATAAACCAAATTATTTGTTGCTTGTCAACACAACTCACATCTAATAAGAAATATTTCGACAAAAGTGTGTTTGAATGAGCTTATGGAAAAGTAACTTATTTTTAAGTTGAGTTGTTTTTAAGTCAGTTTGAAAATAAGTTAGATTGTGAAATGAGATTAATATTTGGATCAGATGTGAAAAAAGTGAATTCTAAGTGATTTATTTTCCATAAGACAAATTGTGTATGTTTGGATTAGTTCTAATTAGATGTGTAAAATAAGTAAAAATTTGCGAGGTTCACATCATGAGCTACTTATAAAACTGAAAATAAACTATTTTTTTATACTTATGAAATAAGTTACTTATTTCATCAAAAAATAAGTTCAGTCAAACATAATAAAAACACAATCTGATTCAAAAAAGATACTTGTTCAAAATAAGTAGCTTATTTAGCCAAAATAAGGCGAGCTAAACATATTCAAAGTGTTCAAAATAAGTAGCTTACTGAGGTGACTTTCTTGTAGATTTGTGCAGGGTTGGAGCACTCGCTGTATGGAAACTCAGAGGTAAGCATCTCTATCATACACATCCCAAAAGAATATATATCTACTAGCTCATTGTATTCCTCTTCATACAGTTCTGGAGCCATAAATTCAGGTGTACCTAAAGTTTAACAAAAAAATAGAAAAATATTATTCAAAACTTAGATTAATCATTAAATTGCTTATATGTTCAAATAGGGAGACAGAATCCATGCCTATGACACTGTGTGCATGTAGAGAGCCACGTAGGATCGCCGCGAGGCCTAAATCGCCGATCTTGACCTGCCCCAGATGGCCATTGACAAAGATGTTATCACACTTGAGGTCTCTATGTATTACAGGAGGATCATGGCAGTGTAAATACTCCAAACCACTAAGAATTTGACGAGCCCAGTTCCTCACAGCTCGAAGATTTACTCTAGGGTACTTCATCCTATACCTATATTTATATATTTATGTGTTTAATTTCATAGCAAGATGAAAATCATATTAGTTCATCATTTTAGAATGAATGAAATATAAGAAATGGTGGATTAATATTAATATTATTACTCTCTGAGTGTGCCAGAGGTGAAAAGTTCAGTGATGAAGTTGAAGGTTCTGTGGTGGACATCGATCCATGAAGCATGGAAGGACATGATGGATTCATGATCAAGGTTCTTGAGAAGATGGACCTCTGAATAAAGGCGTTGCAGTTCATCTGGGGAATGAAACACATCTCCAAGCTTGACTTGGTTCCAAGCTACTTCAATTCCTAACACCTCATCAAATGCTCTATACACAACCTTCATAGCCCCTTTCCCCAAAACATCCCTGAACTGCTTGTACCAATGATCACAAGAACAGAGTTACTATTAACCCACAAGTTAGCGTTTACAATATGGGTTAAAGGTTATATTTTCGCTGAAGTATGCACAGAAAGATCATATCTCATCCTAAAATATTTTTTGGCCCATGTATATCCCTGAAGTATGCAGGGAGATCATATTCGTCCTTTATAGTTAAACTTTTAACGATCAAATATGATGTTTGAGCATACTTGAGGGGTACCCTTTGTGGATACTTCTAGGGCATATATGACCCTTCATGTATATTTCAAGGGCAGGTATGATCCTTTGTGCACATTTCTGGGGTAAACTTAGGCCAAAAATACTTGAGTGACAGATATGATCTTTTGTGCATACTTCATAGGCAAATATGATGTCTACCTCTTACAATATTTCATTAATCAACACTAACATACACCGACAAATTATTATTATTGTTTGACATTATTATTATTGTTTGACCTCCTCTGCCCACATCAAGCTAATAAAAGTGACTTTCTAGACTCGATCATGGGAACCTGTCTAGAAAATACCTTTCTTTACCAATTTTCGACCCGTCTAGAAAATAACCTTATCTAGACCAGTTACCGGATAAGGTCCCAAAAACCAATTTGAACTGTCTAGAAAAAGGTCATTTTAATTTGTACTAGCTTTTTTTCACAATTGATTTAATCTCTAAAAGTGACTCTTGGCCCTCGGGGAACTAAGGGTTGACCTTGCGTGAGAGAGTGAGTAAAACATGTCATGGGGAAAAATAGGTCTTATTATGTCAAACCCACTGGGAAATGTCATGTTTTATTTTTCTAATAAATAAAATTAAGAAAGGAAGAGAGATTAATTTTTCCCTTGGTTAACTTATAGGCTGATTAATTAAACAAAATTTCACCATATATAGTAGCCTATAAAAAAGCATCGATAAAATTCAAACATTTTCCGATAAATTTTCAGCAACATCAAGTAGCATCATGATCAATAAAGCAAGCAAAATCTCATAGAAATCCCAGACTGAAACAGTATATCTTAAATTGATCAGCAAATCCATGATATAATAATAGAAATATAACAACTCATCAATATCCTCCTATATTCAACCTGTTTATCAAGCACCAATTATTCCTCAAGGAAAAAAAAAGTCAACCAAAGGAAAATAATATAAAACAAGAAAAATCAGAATCTTACTCGTCCATATCGTCCAGATGGATCTGTTTCAATGTAATGAATCTGAGCCAAGCCCATACCTCCTAATCTCATCTTGTTCATGTCATAGAATTTCAACCCCACCAACTAATATTAATCAAACCGATGCTTCACGTGTATATATATGTAACTATATATAAGAAAGGAAGTTGTGATACTAATAAGTTGACTTTGAGAAACAGTGTGTGTGATTGATTATAGGAAGAGAAGAAGAAAGAAGAAAGAAGAGAAAGAGAGAAGCTAAGTGCTAGGAAATCCGAGGTTTGCCTTCATAATTATCATAACAGAAGACACCAAATAGTAACCAGAAGAGCCTTGAATAATCAATACTAAGCATGGAGGAGGCCATTTCAATAGCAGCATGGGAAAGCTCGTAGTGTTTCTTGTGCTGGGGAATCATTTGGGTTATGAAGGGTGAGAAAAAAAGGCCTTTAAAAATGGCTCTCTGCCTTTGAAAGAGAAAGAGAGAGATATTTTTTGAAATAGAGCCCTATGGGCTAAAGATGATTATTGTGGAGGGAGAGAGTTTTGAAGGGAGTGAATAGTTTTAGAAAAGGAAATGAGCAGAGATGGGAGACAGGGACAGAATTATTATGGTGGTTCTGAATTTGAAGAATCTGTGGCCACGCTTTGATAAATACATTTGTGGTTGATGTGAGGAATAAGGGTCTCAAAAATCAGATTACAGAGAGAGAATAAGAACAAGAAGAAGAAAGAGTTTACCAGAGAGAGAAAAAAGATTCAGATTTTTAGAGTGATATGAAGAGAAAGTCTTATGTTTTTGAGAAGGTTTGAGTTGAGTGTCAATGCTATGGTGGTTGGTAATGATAGTGTATATAACTATGTATATGCAGAGTCAACAGAACCAAAACTGTTTGGTAGATTAATAATGTAGTACTTTAATGGAAAAAATAATGTTGCAGAAATTGAAATAGGAGTTTCTTTTGGGAAAAAAAGGGATTATTATTCAGATTTTTATTTCATTTTGTGCTTTAAAGATTAATAATTAGGAATACTGTTGAAAAATTCCCCAATAAAATATGTTAGGTCCTAATCATGGGTTTACCCTAATCAGGGGTTTACGGTTTAACTACAATAAACTACTTATCTAATTTACGAAATGGGTTATGATCATATTCAAGCCTATTGTTAAGCCTATATAACAAGTTAAGTAAGACTTTTTTTAAAGACTTTGCATATAAGCATATGATGGGCTTGCTTAATTGTTTGTAATTTTCACCATAATATATACTTTGAAATGGATCAACTATATAAATTATTTAATATTATTAACTTCTCTTTAATTACCTCTAAACTTCACATATGATCATTTGTACACAAAGTTTAACCCTTTCACTAATTTGTCCTTTTCTTCTTTTTTAACATTTTCAAATACTTATGATACTCAGTCTTAATTATAAAACCACTTTTACTTTCTTTTGGAGAAATTAAGGATGAAAAATTAATCATTTAAAATTGTTTAGCTTGCACAAAAAATGATCTTATTTTTAAGACTATAGGGAGTACGATGCTAATCCATTACTATTCTCTTATTTGTATGATCTTCTCAAGAATAATGATTTTTGCAACTAACAAGTTTATTCCAATTGTGCTATATGAAATATTATAATATTAAAAACAACAATTTATCATAGTTCCTATACAATACAGACAAAATATACTTTTACAACCTTAAAATCGTTTTGAGACATAAATATGTGTTTAATATGTTGAAAGATCATATGAAGTCAAAAGTATCTTCTTAAGCCTATTTAAAAATCTACATTTGAAGTAGGTTTTCAAATAGACTTTTATTTCTTGTTAGGCCTTTTGAAGGCCTTGGCCCAGGCGTAAAAAACTCACAGACAGGTTCATGCATTATTAGTTTAAATTCTACATTTTTTATCATACTCAAGTCTACTAGGTTGGGTACATACTTTTCATATGTAAGTTTTGGGTAAATGTTTTGTACTATTTGTAGTATATATGTTAGTTGAAGAGCCCATGGATGGAGGTAAAATCAAGATGGTTTATATGTTGATCGGCAAACTAAAATAAAACTGGACATGGCTTTTTCGTATACTATTTTTTTTGCCATGCTTTTTGGTATACCATTACTTAATGTTGTGACTCAGATTATTTATTATTATCTATAATATTGTACTAGGTTGATATAAAATTTATATCATATATCATCCCAACAACTTTTAATGCGTAGGGTCAAAATTTAAAACACCCTCCCATTTATGAATTATAGGGCACCAAATAAAGGTCTCCATTATATATATAAATTTTCGAAAGTTTCCCTTGTCTTTATAACAAATTCAAGCGACGTTAAAAGGAAAAACTAAAAACCAAAAGCAATTACATCAACAAGCATTATCCTTGCATGAGCCATTTGATTGAGTTTGATTCATCATACATGCTTTATTTTAATGTTTCTTTGATCGATTCATTCATGTTTATTCCTGTCTCCTTGTCGGTATGGGGATTATGGACTAATTTGCGGATAAAAAATATGGACCGATTGTATATTTAAATCATTCTTTAAAAAAACATATTGATTTTGCAATGCTCGCTAACAGTTTGTAATAATAATGAAAACATAATTCATCTAATACAGGAAAATAAACAAATCACTTTAAAATATTTATATTTATCTTTTATTTCCAATGACAAAATATATTATGATTAAATAATTTATTCACATTGTTCATTAATGTTCTAACAAATGATAAATTGGATCTTATATTCAATACAAAAAGAAGTATTACTCCCTCTAAACCATGATATTCTATTTATTTGATTAGTTAGATTATATTAAATATGTCAGTGAAATATTTTTACATGTCATGCTTTTTATAGAACACTCCATCCATCTTCCTTTTTGCATCATTCTTTTCTACTTGCTTATTATTGTTGATTGAATATTAATAGGGTAGTTTAGGAAAGCATTGATAGAAATTAGAAATATAACTTATATTTGTGATCCAAATAAACTTTAAAAATTAGATTTTATATTAAAAACTAGACTAGATAAATGAAATATCAGTTGAAGAAACAAGTTTCAAATTTTAACTCGGGTAAAAGAAAAGTACAATTTTAGGAGAGGAGGATAACAAAATACCTCTCATTTTAGGGTCGAGGCCTTATTTATTTTGTAAAAACTAAACATTTTTATTGATAAACTGTTATGATTTGTAATGACTATAAAATTATAATTAGATATAATATAATATTGATAAGAAATCACATAAGTTACAAGATTGGATATTATAAGTAGCCTTTTAACAATATACTATGTTTTTGTAGCTTTGAGCCTTTTACGAAGAATTACAATTTACAAAATGATTAAAATTTTAGTGATCATTACAACGAGCAAACACTAAACAAATTATCCCATAAAGTAAAAGTGAAGCACACGGTTTGAAGTTAATAAATTATACTTCCTCCGGTCCTAAATATAAGACCTAATTGACTTTTTCTAAAAAATCCTTAAAAAAGCAAAATAAGTTAATTATAAATTGATTTACCTAATTTTTTCCCTTAAACTAGTTTATTTTACCTATAAACTAATGGATAATCTAAAAATATATCAAATATGTCATCATTTAATAACCTATTTCGCAACCTTAATCTCTCCAAAAAAAGTCAATTAAGTCCTATATTTAGGACCGGAGGTAATAATAATTTATTAAGGGTTAAAGATCATTTTATCCAATGATCTTTTGTTTAAATATCATATGGTACAAAATTAATAAATAATATCATTTCAACTAATTAAATTTTGTTGTATAGTCCTTGTCACGTGTCAACATGTTACTGGTCCATGGCATTATTTTCATTTGTTGTCAATCCACGTAAACACGAGTGACGTGTCAACATGTGCCACGGACTTAACATTGTTCAGTGTTATCTGACGGTGTTATATATTAATAATTATAAATTTTTTTGATTAATTATCCTTACTTAAAATAAAATATGATTTTTCCTTTTTCATAGTTTGAATTATTAGATCAATTTAAAAAAATTTAAAGCAAACTTAATGATTTAATCACTTTTTCGGAAGTGTGTTATACAAGATGAAGTAGATAAAAGAGTACAAAGGCCAATTAAAGTGTAGAGAAAATCTATTGAAGGGGATAGTGAAACCAATAATAGAGCATTAACAATTAACTTTTCTCTTTCATGAAGCCGGCTTAATCATGACGTTCAATGGATGATCACACGCGTGCTCCAAGATAAATAAATAAAAAAAGGCATCGATCTGAATCGAGTCGCTTAAATGTTGAATTTAGTCACAGTAATTTGTTTTTGTAGTTATATGTTTTAATCACTATATTTTGTAGCTTCTGCATCTAAGCGGCTACGTAAGTAACTAATTAGAAGTTAGAAGTTTAAAAAAACGACAAACCACCCCATTGATAAATAATAATTTCAGCTACTATTTAAAAGATTAAACTGACATTTTTTTTATTAAGATCACTAAATCAAATTAAACCACAAAATTGAAACAAATGCTACATTTAGATTATAGTTAGTTTATGAGTAAAAATAAATACATTTTAAGGAAAAATAAATATAAATAGTTTAAAGTGATTTATTTTGCAATCTTAATTATTTCTTTAAGAAGGTCAATTTGATCTAATAATTAACAACACGGGGAGAGGAGTTGTTTGACCCAAATCAATTTATTACTCAATTGGATGAGACATGACTAATTCTTCATCAAACCATTCAATTTTAACAAATATCATGCTCACATGCTTTTGCTTGTATTGTATTATCGGACATGTACCATAAAGCAGCTAAAAAATTGTTCTTATTTAATTATTTTTCAAAACTTTTTTTTAACCATCATTGAACAAATTTTCATATAAAAGCAAAAATTAATCTCTTAGTTTGGCACAATAATGGATACATAAATACAATTTCAATTCAATTCTTAATATGCATAAAACACTTGTAAACATTTAATTTTTTATAGATATAAGGACAGTGACCAAGGAGAAGCAAGATGTTATTTCAGAAGTAATTAAATGGAAGTTTACGTGTCGAAATATGTATAGGTATTCAAAAAAATCAATATTAATTGAACATGAATTAAAAATGATGAATGTTATTAGTATTAGTAGTTGTTAAATAATAATGTCGAGTAAATTATTGTTAATAGGAATTAATAACAAGTAGATGTAGATGGAGGAAACGAGAGGTTGACCAAAATGAGCGTCACTTGATAAAATTCAATAATGGCTATGATTTATTCGTTTGAGAGAGATAGGAAGCCACCTGGGATAGTCCCACCACCAATTTTATACAGTATATTCTTATCATTTTCCTGTTGATCAATCTTTTCATCTTTTACTAACAAAAAAATCTCTTCGACATTTGGTAAAATCACATATATGTTTTTAAATAAAATACCCTTGAATTCCATAATTTAAGATAGGAGATTTATTTTGACTATTCAAGTTAAAATTTTAACTAAATGAGTAATCACACTGACAGCTTTACATCTATATGTAATTTAGAAAACTAAGTGGTGTTTTTTTTTAATTTCCCCAACCTTTCATAATGTTCAAAATCCAACAATAATATTATGCTTACTCTTCCCGGTTAATATGATTATTTTGGTTTTAAATAATCAATTTTCACCTAACCAATTTACAATGTTTCCTCTATCCATATGTATTGTTTACTTAATGCTAGGGATTCCTATCAATAATTCCAACGCAAATTATGAAATATATGGTATATATTCTTCATATGTGACATATTTGAAAGTTAAGGTTGGTCATAAATAAACTATGACTTATCTATAATTTTTGTCAAATTTCTTACAAATTACCTATATCAATGATCCATCAACAATAATTAAACAAGAAAGAGGCTAGAGATGAAATTAAGAAAGATGAAATATGACATTTCAGGAAAAATATGCTATATTAATTAACCTTATTGATATCTTTAATCTAATTATTAAACTAGAAAAATGTGTTGTACAACTAGGTCAAGAAGGAGTCGTATTTCAGTTCAAAAAAAGAAGAAGTCGTTTTTTAGGAAACCCATAATTCACATTCTTAGTGAATAACTGTTTTTCTAAAAAATTCTAGAAAGTAGTTAAATAATTAAGTTCTATATAAATGGGATAGTTAAAAACGTACTTACATAAGCTCCTTAGGTGTGTGGTAATCAACTTATTTTACTGTCTTTCATATGGATGTGCCCACAATTAGCAATTTGGATTGTGTGGAACTATGTATTATTTGACTGAAACATGATTTGTCTTTAGGTACACAAAAAAGAAATCCTAAAATGAATGGACTTGAACTAATAAACTCCAGTTATATTTTCCTAGTGAGTTGTTTAAATTTGAGATTCAATTATTTCCAACTTCTTAGTTGTGACTTGCTTGTCACAATTCAATGTATGAGATGATGAGTCGGTATTATGGTTTTTGTAAATATTGCAGCTTTACTATGTAAGTGATTGAGACTTTTAGGTGGGATATGTGTGGTTATTTGTTTCTACACGCTATTTATGTTTGAATAGGTTGTATCTACTGGTTAAACATTTAATAGGTTGTATCTAGGTTATTTACTTTGGATTATTTTTTCCATTGATTAGTTATGGTAATACTCTTTGAAATATTAATAAATTTGACTTTCTGATTGAACGACATGTGAGGTTTTTGTACAAATATTGTATGATTGTTAAAATAACTTACCTACGTTGATTTGTTGGGTGATGATATATATAGACAATTAATTAGATTAGTTTTGAAAAATTTCGATTTTTATTACAATATATTTATTTTAAAATGTAAACAATTTGAATTTAATCTGAATAATTCATGTACACCCCTATACCTAATATACAACAGAAAATGAAAAATATTTGAATCTATTTGTTCTTGCATGGAATCTAACTTCTTCATGCGTCAGCTTGCCATGCTATTTGCGGAATTATTTAATATTTATCGACATACAAATCCCCTTGAATGTATAATAACCACAAACAGCTACAACACGGTCAAAAACGACAGGCTATGGGATTATATATACAAGGGAAAATCTTAAACAATACGAATTGAAACCCAAAATCTCATTTGATTATTTATATAGTTAAAATCATTACTCAAATAGTTAAAACCACGTCAACGAGAATTTTAACTCCAAGTCAAATTTTTTTACAATTCTTTCATTACATGATATACATACGTTGCATGCAATATTATAAAAAGGCCCTATACGTTGGTTAACTAGAAATATCACATTTGTTAAATTTTGGTCCATGCCTTTAATTCATCTAGATGAAGAAGCTCATGCATCCACCAAATCACAAAATGACGTTAAGACTGATTAATGGATTTGAACTCAAAAGATTATTTAACATAATAACTATATTTATCCTTAATATAAAACTCATTTGATTAATTTATTTGAAGAAATTAAGAAGGTAAATAAATTACTTTAAAATGTTTATATTTTTTGTTTCTTCCAAACTAATATGTTTAACTTATAAACTGATAAGAATTTAATGATACACATGAATATTTTAGAGAAACCATGTAATAACATACATTATAATCTACCTAAATTAGTTAATGTGTCTTATATTACGGACTCATAGTGGTACTTTTAATTCACTCTTCTACAGTTATTACTTGCCCTGGTTTGAGTTTCTATTTTGTCTCTAAATATCATATAAGGTATCAATTACATTTCTAAAGGTTATCAATGTTTAAATTCTCATTATTAGATGTAATTTCAATGGTTTAATGGATGTGAAAAGTTCCTTTAATTTTTAGACAAAGTTGATGACTTAGCAAAATCTCTTTGGTTTTGAGTTATGGTCGGTGCTATTCTTTATAATAAAAATAAACTAAGCATTGTTATTACTTGTTTCAAATAATATAAATTTAAATGGATGCTATCAAATAACGGGGGTTATCATGCAATTGACTCCCTAAACCATTTTTAACAAGTTATGATTGCAATGCTTTGGCATAATGTGTTCAACAAACTGAACACATTCGCTCATGCATTCATTAAGACACAAGATCATACGTGACCAGATTTTCCTAGTACCCATTCGCTTGTCATCTTCCACGATTCTCTCTCTCCCTGCAAAATTCTCTCCTCTTTCTCCCTCCAAGATTTCCAAGAATCCGTGGATTCCCTTCTCGGGGCATCATCAACATGGCGAACCAAGTTCCAAAATTGGATATTCCTATAGATGTTGTGGAGAACATCCTCTTAAGGATTCCCGTCAAATGTTATTTTCGATTTCAAGCAGTTTCTAAAACTTGGAAAACTTTCTTGCAAAGCCCTGACTTCATATCTAAATATTTTGGCCCAAGAATACTTCTCTCCTCATCTTCACTGACAAAGACCATAATGCCCCATTTCGTTTCATAGATCAAGCTCTCATACCATGTTAAATTTTAGAGAGGAAACATAGAGTTTTCAAAGAATTGAGATGAAATCTTGTTAAATATTGAATCAATCTTACATCTAATAGACTTGTGTAGTTTATATATAGTGTGAGTGAGAACCAAATACGGAACTAGGCCTTGAACATAAAGTCCAACATGTTTTAGCCAAGAGACCCAACACTATACATTGAACTCTAAAATTACAATACAAAATAAAACTATCTTCATATTTCAACAGCTTTGTATACTTCATTAACATATTTGAAAACCAAACAAAATATCTTTTGTCCATGCCATTCTTGTATTTTAGACATTTAGTTTACTGGGTAGTTTAGTTGAACATTGTCTTATTGTGATACGACCTGAGGTTATGTCCTATATACAATTCTTGGGTAATAAATTCTTGCATTTAAACTCAAAGCGTAGGGTAATTAAGGTCAAATCACATTGCTATCGAATCCACATTTTATCCATATTAATAATTAATAACGGCAACGTGTGTATACGTGCATGTTGATGAATCTCATTCCGATAATAAACTTGACTTTATGCATGAAATGTAAATTTTATATTTCCCTCATCACTGCTACGCGTGGCTCGTAGTTTCAACTTTCAAGATCTATATGTTATTACTACTATATTTTAGTGAATACTTGTTCGACACGTATGGTATCTCTTGTTTTTACTTGTAGAGTGATTTCCAAATATATATATATATATATATATATATATATATATATATATATATATATATATAAAAGTAAGTAAATTCACACTTGTATTTTGAAGGGGAAATTCCAAATAAATTACACTTGAATTTCAAGATCGTAGAAACTGAAAAGAGGATTTTAAATAGTAAATGTCGATATTTTATTAGTTAATCTTGACACTTAACTAATTAAAATGATTATATAATTCAACTGTCACCTATTTGAGATTTTCTCTAATTTAAATCGTGTGCTAGTTATTTATGTGGATCATGTTTTTCCACGTTAGTTCCCTTGATCTTCCTTTAAAACAATACATCTTTCTATTGTTGTTGAATTTTAGTATAATATAATTAGCCTATAACAATATAACCATTATAAATATGACAAGTGTATATAGTTGGCAAAAAAATAACAAGTATACATGGTTTATATAAATGATTACGAAATTTCATAATCGACTGGGTGAAACAGATATAAGGCAAGGACAAGTATACATAATTTTATATATGATTGTGAAATTTCATAATCAAATGGGTCAAACAGATGTATATAAGGCAATAGTATTTCGACAAGTCTGTGTCTCATGATGGATGCACAGCACAACTCTCCACGGAGACAAGGGCTCATAAGAAATTTTAGGTGGACCTTATTTGTCATGTTTATTTGTGATATATATATATATATATATATATATATATATATATATATATATATATATTAGCAAACATCTTTTTGGTAAAAAAATGTAAGCAAACACATCTTAGGTGTAAATTGTACATTATAATCTGATTTGGCATCTAAAAGTTAGATTGCAGATAAAAAAATTAACTTACTGTTTTTGACCTTTTTTATTTTGAAAATTGAAATAAAAATTCAGCTAGCTAATTATTTTAGGGAAAAAGACAAATAAAGTCTTCCCAATTAGTAAAAGGACAATTGGGGTTGTTAAATTGTAAAAAGGACAAGTTGAGTCATAAGCATCTAATACACATTAACAAATTTGTGAGAAAAGACTCAAATGCCCTTAACAATTTTAGATTGGAGAGAGTGGAGTGAGAATCAAATGATGTGTTTTGTGAGGATGAGATAAGTGTGTGTTTATAAGGGTATTTGAGTCATTTGTCCAAATTTGTTAATGTGTACTAGGTGCTCAAGGATGCCGGATTAGCAGGTCGGTTTAGTATCTCGGGACCACTCCTTCAAGATAATTTGGACCTCGGGGTAAGTGAAAGTTATCCCCGGGTATCGTTCTCTTAGAGGAGCCTACAAATGTAAATGACCTTAGAACTAGTGTGAAACTTGTTTGAAAGAAGAAAAATCATTTTAATTAATTTTTTTAATTTTTTTTTGGTATTAGGTTTGGAAAATATTTTGTATGATAGAATAAAAAGTAGAATAGAAATAGAATTTTAGATAAATGGATAATTAAATGTTCTTAGTGATTGGGAAATTCAAGAATCATAGCTTATATAAAATATTTGGGGTAAAGTGGTCAAATCAATAAACTCCCTAAATTAAATTAAAGGAACCCTTCTAGGCTAGACTTAGATCAATATAATTAATGCCGGAACCCCTAACATTAATTATCTTAATCTAAGTTGATTAAGCACATGACCAAATTAAATTTACTAAACACAAGGAGCTATTAATCCTACGACCGGGACTCCAAATCGCAACCTAATTAACTTATTAGCTCTAATCCATTGTTGGGACCCCAACTAACAAATTAAAACTAGGAAGTTTAAATCCAATGCTACTCAAGTGTAAAATCCTTAAAAAGTAAAATAAGTTAATTATAAATTGATTTACCTAATTTTTTTCCCTTAAACTAGTTTATTTTACCTATAAACTAATGGATAATTTAAAAATATATATCAAATATGTCATCATTTAATAACCTATTTCGCAACATTAATCTTTCCAAAAAAAAAGTCAATTAGGTTCTATATTTAGGACCGGAGGTAGTACCAGTTAAATCTATTGACAACTTTTCACTTGTTAACCAAGGTTATTTCATTTGTTAATAGTGATCGTTAACATTTCTTTTGGATCTCTATGAAATTAATTATCTTAGGACCAGCTTGCAATTGTAGGCGATAGTCTAAAGCATCAACCCTTTATTGTTTACTCCCTCTGTTTCTAAATATAAGATCACTTTTAAAATTCAGCTTGTTCCTAATTCTAAGATCCTATCTAACTTTTACTAACTTTTTCCCAAATTAACCCTACAATGCTTATCTAAAATAATAAGTAAAAGAAGAAGAGCGAGGATAAATATAAATAGTTGAAATAAATTGATAATATCATGTGTAAATAACTAACTTAACTAACTTCCTTAATCTACTCGAATTAGAGAAAGTGATCTTATATTTAGGAAGAGACGGAGTATGTATTTATTACCAGAGTGTGGATCAGAAGAAATCCATGGGCCAACATTGTTCCAATGAAGAGGCCCATGATATGTTCTATTGGGCCGACAGAGGCCCAAATAACTGAAACAATCATAGTATTTTGATGATTTTCTTTCTATTATCACTCTCAGCAGCTGAAAACAGAGATTGTAGAAGAAGAAGAAGACCAAGTGAACAAAACAAACATCTCATGGCTATGTCTACCTTCAGAGACAAATGGGTTTTCTCATTTCATATGTTACTTCTTCCCATTATTGCTTTTGCTTACAGGCCTGGCGATATTGTCCCTATGAGCAGAATGGGTCAATACCATTCTGTATGTACTTTTTTGTATTTTCCAAAGTTCTCTCCTTTTTTCTCAAATCGTGATTTTTAATGATGGGTTTTCATTTTGTAGTTAAGAACTGTGTGGCATGATCTGATTGGCCGTCATTGCCCCATATTTGCAGTGAATCGTGAGGTTCAGATTGTTAGGATTGATTTGTTGGTTTGTTTTATTTATTTGGTAATTTGGGCTGATTGATTCATGTGTTTGTGAAATTGATTTGTAGGTTTTGATGCCCATTCCCAAGCCCACCGGTTTTACTGGGGCTGATCCTTATAAAATGTAAGGAATTTAAAGTGTGATTTTTCATTCAATGTTCATATAAGAAGTGTTATGTGTGATTTTTCATTAAATATAAGACGTGTTATGTGTGAATTTTCATTAAATGTTCATAGTTTCATAGGCATGAGATGAGAGATCTGACGTCATGGATTCGAATGAGTCTTTCTGCATTACATTAGTATATTCCCTTCCCTATGACCCTCACCAAGTGGAGAATAGAATTGGGTTGACCCTTTTTAGTTTCATACTAGGAGGAAAAATTTTAGGGGAAATGGTATCTGTTGAATCGTTTGCATTATGGAAGTTGCTGTTGTAGTGACTGTAGGTTTGGGTGGGGGATTGGCATGGGTTATGAGTGAGTTAAGTGTTTGGAGAAAATTGTGTTACCTTTGGCTTTGAGTAGAGGAAGTTGAGTTCCTCTCTTGTACTGATTTTTTAATTTTTTTAGAAAGTTGATCTCCTGGATCACGGGCGTGTTTCTTGTTTTCTGTTGCTTTTAAGACAAATGCATTAAAATGGGGTTTACTTTCTGAATAAATCGAGTTTAGTCATTGTATTATTTGAAATGGTTCTAGTATTTCCCAATGTAAAAGGGATGGTATAATATGCACATAGAAATCAGTTATATGTACTGTATCATTTAGGGTAGTAAAGTATTTGCTGATGAGGCTTAGGTATGACAGTAAAAGATAAATGTATGAACATAATGTGATGAATTGTTTCTTATGCCGCTATGTTTCTGATATATGTGGGAGCAGATTGCTGTTGTTGGATTTATTTGTACCTTTTACAAAATGTGCTTCTCAGTAGTTTTTTTTTATATGCATGTAGATCATTTCAAGTTGGAAGGGAAAAGTTCTTCATCCCATGGCTTCTGGTGGTAAATCGAAAAAGTACTGAGGTTCCAATGATTGAAGTGAACTTGGTAAGGCTGTGTCATGAATGCAATGGATTAAATCAGTTCCAAGATAAATTGCAATGGAAAATCTATTAAGCCATTTGTCACTTGAATAAACGTTAGAAGGCTTTTAAGCTGCCAATCTGTATTTCATGCAGAGGTATTCGGGTACTGATTTGCTTGGTGTCACTGCAAAAGTTGTGGATATGCCTCACCATTGTATGTGTTTCCTCCCTTATTGTTTAAGGTTTTTTTCATTATTTATTTTCTTCATTTTTTCAGTCCAAGCTTAGTTTATTTGTTTTTATGAAGTATCAAAGGAACAAGGAATCACTTGTTGTTATCATGATTGATGTGTGATCAATAGGTTGTATCAGAGAAGTGTACCTCTACGGTTGCACATTGTTCATGATTTTAAAGGCTTTGGTGTTTAATGTTTGAAAGTTGTATCACAAATTAGGTATTATTACATTATGCAGTGGGGGGCACTATTTTAATGTTGCTTCAGAAACTTTGCCATGTCTAATTTTTATGTTCTACAATATTCTGCTGATAATTCTTGATTAACAATTTATGCTAAGGATCAAATAGACACGATGTTGAAATGAATAGGGTTAACGGTATATTAAACACGTTGTGATGATGTTTCCTTCACCATATAATATGATTTACATTTTACTGATTTCTTTTAATTCCCTACCCTTAAAAAGATGTTCATTCACATCATGAATATCTATTTATCTTGTGTGTTTATTGCACTTTGATCTAACGATTCAAAGGGTGGGGTCTAATACTAAAGGGATAATGATAGCTAGGAACAATATTGGGTAACCAGAAAAGTGGGAAAGAAGAGGGATAAAGAAGAACAGAAGGGTTGTATGTTATGTGATAGTAATAACAACTAATACACCCTCTGTTCCTAATTATAAAACATATTTACCTAATTTAATTAAATTAGGCTGCCTAATCTATTATTTGGGGGCTAGAATTAGGTTGGCCCTTTTAAGGATATTTTTTAAATTAGCTAAAATCACATGATATAACAAAACAGCATAATCACCTATAGTTATTCCCAAACCCACCCTCCCTCTTGCTTTTTTATTATTGAGGAGTATCAATAGGGTTAATTTAGGAAAAAGTAGGGAAAAGATAGAAAGATGAATTATATTTAAGAACAATCTAACTTCCCCAAATAGGTCTTGTCTTGTATTTAGGAATGGAGAGAGTATGCCCTAATATCCCCTAAATTATGTCTTAATACATGTTTAGCAACCAGAGGTATATAAACACCTTATTGTGATTAGTGTAAGACTGATTTTGATTGTAAAAGAAAAGGTCAACCCACTTTGTGAAGGTTTTGGGGAAGGGAGAATATATTTAGATTTGAATCTTTCTCTCTTGGCCTCTCTCTATCTTCTTCTACCTCTTCTCTACAACTCTTCACTTATCCTCTCCTTTCTTCATTGTTTCCCAATCTTTCTTCCTAAAATTACATTCATCTATCATTGTAGAAAAGAATAGGAAATCTAAGGTTGAAGAGAAAGAACAGACGACAGAAACTGAATAATCACACTAGTTCATTCATCATATCAAGTATGAGAAAATAATGATGATGACTATCATTATTTATAAGTTATGGGTAATCCTAATCCTAATGAAATATCTAATTCAAATCTCTAAATATTTAAGCTAAAACAAATCTTAATATGTAATAATATTTAATCCTAATAAAATAAATACTTTTAATCCAAATCCTGGTAAGATAGATGATTAATCTTAATCCTAATTAGACAAATACTTAAATCAAACCCTAACTTCGAACTTTTATTATGATTACAGAACAGATTGACTGTTGCTGTATGGGGGCGGGGGTGTATATGGGGTCAAGTGGCATGCATGTAATTCACTTTCCCTTGTTTCTCCAACTTTCTGACTCTATTCATGTTTTAGATATAATGACCATTCCTTAAATTTTATACTCATTTTTGGTTTTTACTTGACAGATGTTGAAATGCATCCTGAGATTCGTAAACATTTCTGGGATGTTGAGCACTGGCCAAAGCATATACTTGTTCGATATACATGGTTGGTGCTGTTTTGTTTTAGCTAAATGTATCCAAATTTAACATTGTAATTTTTGTTTGTCTATAACTTATATTTTCTAATAAATCAATGTTAACACAAGTGAAAAAACCCTTTGGTCAAATGTTGTAGCATTTGAATCACTTTTAAATATTTTCTTTTGAAAGCATAAACTTTTTTCCCCGTTTAGTTTTCTTCTATGCTGGTTATAAAAGATGTAGGGAGGATATATCTGCCTTGTGTAAACTCAATATCCCTTTTATTTAGTGATCCTGTAATTTTTCAAACTTCTATTATTTAATTCTGTCTTCATAAGCTTTCCCTACTACTATTAACTTTATGGTAGTGGGACTGATGTATTTGATTGTTTATACTTGGTGATAAATAATTAGTTGAACCTGTGCTGAAAGTGGTCATATGCTAGCTTTTATCCGAGTCATCTGCTTTTTATTGCCAGAAATCTTTAATCAAAAAGCCCTTACAAAATGCTTAGTGAAAACAATGGGAACAGACTTGAAGTATTTCACTCACCATTCTTTATTTTTATCATATGCTACCTGGTTTAAAACAAATACAAGTGTATTTTAAGCATCCATTGTGACTTTGCATTTGAAATTTTTCAGGCAGGAGCAATCAGAGATAGACGTGGCTTCTGGATTTTTTGTTCTGTTTGGCTCAGGTAACTAGTGATCATTTTGCTCTAACTCTGTTGTTAGGTGAACTTATGTCTTTGACATAGACAATAAGCCTTGTTATTAAATATTCCTTGCAATGTTAACTTTCATCCAATACCTGATCCCCACATATTTAGACGTTTTTATTAGTTTTGCTGCTAATTTACATCCTATCTCACCATTGTCAGTAATTTGGTGCACAGCCTTTCTCATATTTGTATTATTGACCAATACACCTCAAACAACCTTGTTTTGTCTTGACATATACATGTATTGATGCAGGTCTTGCATTATCTTTTATCCTCACAATCTATGTATTACAGTCCTCGCGAGACAAATTGGAAAGGTGCTTCCTTTATCTCTTGCTCATATTAGATTTCTAGTTCTCATATTTCTAGATTTACTTACAATTGTGCTTAATATCATTGCAGGTTTGTAAGGGAAACTGTGGTAGATAGCAGCATGCCTATAGGAGTTGGGGTAGCAAAGGTTGAATGACAAATTCTTGAACATTGTAATTAGGACACTGTTGTATAAAATGACATCTAAACAATAACATTTTTGTAATCTTTCACCTATAGTGGTTGTCAAATGCACTATTTCTGGCTCTGCATGGTATCAATTTAAAATACATCCATATTCATAGCATATTCCAGAAGAATTTGATTGGAAAAATGAGAATCTGCTTCACTTCTAATCTTTTGAAACATTTGACCAGTCTTCATCTTGCATATTATCCATTAATTTTAATTTGAAAGGTCTTCTCCCGCATCGACTGGTCAAATTGCAAACTTTTCCCTAATTGAACTTTTCAATAAACTAGATTATACCCTTTAATGAAGTGGGAAAACTTCTATTTCTGCTGTATATATTGTAAATTTTCTTCAGCTCGACAATGAAACGGGAACCTTTATATCCTCCAGGTTCTTGATCAAATATAATGGGCATTCTTTTCAAATTGGCAAAAGAAAATATATCTCTTAATTGTATAACACTAAAATAGAAAAAAAAAATTATTGTGAAGCTACGATATTTTTAGTAAAATGCAGAAAAAAGTTGGATTAAGATTTGAGACTAATGATCAGAGATTTGAAGGAGTTTCACTTTATCCTTGTTTTGTGGCTTGACTTTGAAAATATCCCAAGTGTTGTTTGTTTGACATTGTTTTCAAAGAAGACTCTCAACACCTAAATACTGGTTCGTCTAAAGGTAGGCATGAATGGTATGAAGTTATAAACTAGATCAAACATGTAACATCCCACTTAGAATAAGAGTTTCATAGCACTAGGCTAAAATACTATTGACCCCTCTCTATAAGTTAAGGTCTTCTTTCACTTAAGTTGGGCCTATGTTAGAGTCTCAGGGAATATATATTGTTATGATTTAAGATCACTGCTTACCTGGATTAGGCCTCTACTACTAGCTATGCATGTGCGTCTCCCTCGTATAAGATTTCAACCATAAAATCTAATTTGTCACTAGGCCAACTCTTGACTTCCATTCATTGAATTGAAGCTAAAAGACAAATTGCAGTCGCAGTGAAGAACTATATATGATCTGTGGTAATAAGGATAAGGATTTGGACAACTGTAGTGCAGACACTAGATACAACGGTTGGCGACTTTGAGCATATTTAGTACTAGAGGAGAGGAGGGAAAGTTTTTGTCACTTTTATTAACAAAAATTTCAAAATTGGATTTAAATAATAATTACTCTTTTATTTTACATCCTATATTTCATAGATATCTAACAACTTCTTCAGCTTTTAAAAATTCAACTCACAAAAATTTTTCTCCCACTCCCCACTTAATCCCTTGTACTATACAAACCCTATGAGCCATTGGATATGCTTTCAATGGATGAGATCTTTTTGTTTCAATTGTAATAGGTATCCCTTGATGACAATAGTGGATATACTAAAAATTGATAGAAAATGAAGAGCCTTTGTAGAGGGGCCTCTAACCCCAATGGTTGGGTATAAGAATTATTGTAACTTTTTTTGCTAAATGAAACAGTCATCTTTGTTGTCCACTTCCACAAAAATGGCTCTTAAAAACTCTGCATAAATAGCCGCCTTCAATTCTGGCGCCAATAATCTACTACATTCGATGAAGATAGTTATAGTGCAAGTGATTAGAACATATATTCTATATAAATCAACCCATTCACTACAAATAGTTCATTCAACTAATTTTGTGAATATCTGTATATTAGTAATCTAACTCTTCGTTAATCATAATACTACCTTCGGTCCTAAATATAAGACCTAGATGACTTTTTTTTGGAGAGATTAAAGTTGCGAAATAGGTTATTAAATTATGACATATTTAATATATTTTTAAATTATCCATTAGTTTATAGGTATAATATACTAGTCTAAGGGAAAAATTAGGTAAATCATCAATTTATATTTAACTTATTTTGTTTTTTTTTTGAATTTTCTAACAAAGTTAATTAGGTCTTATATTTAGGACCGAAAGGAGTAGATAGTATAAAACCAGCATTGGTACATAATATATAAATGGCGTACTAATATTCTTTTTCTTAATAATCAATTATCACATTAACAATTTAAAAGAATGGCTGCTAATTATATTTATTATTATAGTACTCCAAGTACACAAACCTCGTCATCTACATACAATTTACCTCAGGCCATCATCATTAACTCACAAGGTTGCAAAGTAATCAAGACACTAATTAATCAAATAGAAATTTTGCAGCATAATTATTATTTTCCTTATTTTTTATTCTCAATATTCACAAAAAGATCAAACTCATGTATACCTGATTTAATCATTTACTAAAGAGAAGAAAACAAAACTGATATATAGTAATAGCTAAAAACTAATATAACGATTTGCTGCTTCCTATGTGATGACAATGACAGGTGTTGCTTTGAGATCTCAAGGCAAACTAAGTCTATGCTTCCCGTTATATTTTTATGAACATATGTATAACTAAAAAAAATAAAGGAAACAAAACACTTTGATTTCCTACACCGTCTTTTTATGGGTGGAAGAATTCGATGACCCACATTACGGAAGAAGCTAAAAACAACGAAAAGTGAAGTTATAAATTATTAATGAACAAACTAAAATAATGCATGAGGGGGGATTGTAATTGGATGTCAGGTTGGTCCCCATTAAGATTCATAGTACAACCCAAAAATAAAAAGTCCTGACTCATGACCAAGTCACTAGCATCCCATGGGGATTAAAGTGCTCATTAATTAAATATATAGTTACAACGTAAAGCATGTTAACACACACACGCACATTATTTAGAGCTCTCAATGCTTAGTGATATTCCTTCCATATATGCTAATAATTTTGCAGTCTATTGACATGGGAGGTCCCCAATAAATGGAAATGTGCATGGTCAATTTTGTTTGTAACATCGAGTCGTTAAAAAATGTCTCATTTATTTTTTCTCGTTTCTAGGTTCCATGTAACCTAACTAATAAAAGTAATACAACATCTCAATTAATTTTTTAGTAATTTTTTCAAGTTACAAATAAGCGTGTGTTCTTTTGTGTGGAAGATATATAATTCTTGAGTATCAGTAAATGAATATGATTGAGTGCCGATATATATTAGAACGTTATTAGTGAGAAATTTACAAATTCCTATATCAATGTTGAGTCGAATGCTTGTCTTGACCCTGGTGGGTTTTGGGACTCAATTCACATAGACATTTATGCAATGTATAAAATACATTAATTTATTTGTTTTGGTATCATCATGTTAGAAAATTATATGTGAGTACCTATGAATAATTTAAAACTTGAGGAAACCTAATCATGTCATCATTAAGTCCTCATGCATGCTGATGGACAAGGAGTTTTGAGATCAGAAAAAACTAATGGTGGGACTTTGTCATTATGATTGTAAATTCTCTAAGTGACATGCGATAATATAAACTAGTTGATGTGATTATAATAAGATATCCTTCTTCTGGGACATTAATTATCGTAATAATCGTACGATGCAAGCATGTTCTATACTTAACCCTTTTACAATAAAATTTCTGCTCTAGAACGTGTTGGCCACCTTTCTGAACTTCGAAACCCTAACCGTTGATACCTTCGTTTACTTTGCTATTCCTCCTGAAAAAGGCTCAAGAACAAAGTTAGACAAATAGACTGTGTGTGCGCATTAAATAAACACACATATAATATATGCATCAAAAGCTGCCTTCAGTTGTTTTCCTTCTTATTTTCTTATGTAAATGATTCCCACCAACTATTGGAGTTCCAATGTGTGCCAAAAAAGTCTCATATTGTTGAAGATTGTACTAATGTTTGCCTTAGTGTATAAATATATAAACTTGAGCTAATAAAAGCCAAACGCATAAATTATTTGCCTTAAACTGTAATTATACTAATGTTTAGACAGTTTCAATTGTTATTAAGCTATCTTTACACACTCAATTATGCGTGCCATCCATAACTTGGCATCTACCCATAAAATCATGTCCGTACTACATGAACAAGTGCCTTGAATTTTGGGAGTTTCAGCTTTCCTCTCCTGATCAGTTCATTCATATTTATACTGTTGTGTCTGTAGTTTCAGCAAGAAAAGTTGTTCACCTGCACCATAATATATGCATGTGTTTTTGTTCTAATCCCCATTTGATCTTTACAAATCGATTCATTAATTATGTGTGTGTGTGTGTGTAACTGAAATACACATTCTTTCCCGGTCATTAAGCACTATACGATAAACTCTATATTCCATAGATATATACGCACGACGACGCATCATCAAAATTGTTAAGTCAAGAGTGTATGTTCATCACAAGTAGATTTTGCAGCTTAGCGTTATAAATTTTGTAGTTTTGTAATGTGGGCATAATAATTTAAAAATTGCAAGGTTTGATATAAATTATAAATGAATTGTTAACTGTGTACTCTCAATGTTAAGATCATGACAAGGTGGCATATGCTGAAGCAGTGGTTGGTGTAATGGGGCAAGGGCAAGGGCCATGGCATCTTCGTACACTGCAAATTCAATGGTCCCAAAGTCCCTAGTAGTTATAGTGCCAACGTGCGAATGGTTTTCTTACATACTCACGCATGCATACCGAATGTACGATCAAACCCTTTTCTTTTGAACAAAGTTACAAAATGTATAGCATTAATTAATGGGCGAAGGTGAAAACTTAGCCACCGTAAATTTCAAATGGGACAAATGAGACACCTCTAAATTTAATGAAGCAAAACCGTACATTGTAAATCAAAATAAAACAAATTTAACTCCGCTGTTAAGTAGAGGCAAACAGACGTTAGTTCAAGCGTGGGTCCCACCTTCATTAAATGACGTTGCAAGACACTCAGTAGAGTAATAAAATTCAGCATGACATCTGAACCCTAATTCCCAAAGGAGTATTTGCACTTAAGTCCCAAAGAAGGGACTTTAATACTAATAGATCCCAAAGAATTAATCATATAATTATTATTAGTTCCTACTCCACCCCACCCCACTCCCCTCTTCTCTCCTTCACGTCCTCCTCCGTCCCTCCTCCCCAATTCTCCCTCCTTGCACGCTGCCGCCGCCGCTTCTCCAGTGACCAACACCTTTGGAGGAGCAGGAGTTCCTCTCCCTGGTGGTGGAGCTGTGTGAGCCCCTCACCCTCCTCCACCGCATCCTCCGCCGCCCCCTCCTGGAGGCAGAGGCCGCGTCACTCATGAAGCAGCTCTAGGAGGCCCTGGCCCACTGCCACCTCCTTCGCATGGCCCACAGATATTGAGTCCAGCAGTGTCGACTACTGAACCCACCATGCTGGACACCCCAGGGTCAGCCCTCGCATTTTCCCCATTGTTGGCAGGCCCAACTCAGGTATTGTAGGAAGGCTCAAGGCTCTCTCGAGTCCACGATCTAATGCTGCAGCATTCTTGGGATAAAGCCTTATCATTGGCCCTCCAAGGGATTAAAGTCGAGACCTCCCACTTTATAGACATCTAGAATTTTTTGTTGAGTCCAGCAGTGTCGGCTACTTAACCTACCATGTTGGACACTCCAGGGTCAGCTCTTGCATTTTCTCCGGTGTTGGCAGGCCCAACTCAGGTATTGTAGGGAGGCTCAAGGCTCTCTCGAGTCCACGATCTAATGCTGCAGAATTCCTGGGATGAAGCCTTGTCATTGGCCCTCAAATAGATCGAAGTCGAGACCTCTCACTTTATAGGTATTCTAGATGTCTTACTTGTCACCACTTGAGCTGCTGGACTCGAGAGAGCCTTGGGCCTCCCTACAATACCTGAGTTGGATCTGCTAACATCGGGGAAATTGCAAGATCTGACCCTGGGTGACCAACATGGTGAGTTCAGTAGCCGACACTGCTGGACTCAACAAAAATGCGTTTTTTGAGGGGAGCACGGAAGTATACTGAACTCCCCAAATGGGCCCTTGCCGACATAGTATTAGACCCTGCATTACTCGAAGTTGAAGGCTCCGTCGAGACCTCGATCCCCAGGCTGCAGCCCTGGAGGGATTCGATATCGCGACTTCGAGCTATCACTCCCTTAAGCCAACACTTAAGGGAGTGGCCTTTACCACTTGAGCTGCAGCCCAAGTGATGATAAGCGAGGCATCTAGAATGCCTATAAAGTAGGAGACCTCGACTTCGATCCCTGGGAGGGCCAATGACAAGGCTTTATCCCAGGAATGCTGCAGCATTAGATCGTGGACTCGAGAGAGTCTTAGGCCTCCCTACAATACCTGAGTTGGGCCTGCCAACACCGGGAAAAATGCGAGAGCTGACCCTGGGGTGCCTAACATGGTGGATTCAGTAGCCGACAATGCTGGACTCAACAACAGACCTTCACATCACTCTCTCTTGCCGCCCTATTATCGTCCAATGACCCCCACGCCGTCTTCCTCCGGTCTCCAACTTCCCTTCACCTCAACCAACTCTCAAGCCAAGGTTAGTTAGCTTTCTTTCATTCCCCATTACACTTCATTCTAAAAAGAAAACTTTTTTGTCTTTTCTGATCCAGCTCCTATTCAATCTTCACGGGACATTCTACTATTCTGGTATAATTTTTTGACTTGTTATTTTTTTTTTTAACGATCACTACTATTCCTCCTGTTGTTTTCAACTCAAATAGTGTTGCTTCCTTAACGGTGTTGGCCACCGAAGGAGAGGCGGCGCAGGCGTGCAGGGAGGGAGAGTTGCTGAGAAGGGACGAAGGAGGAGGTGAAGGAGACAAGAAGGGAGTGGGGTGGGGTGAGACCTAATAATAATTAGGGCAAAGGTGCAAAAATAACCATCATAAATTTAAAAATGTGCAACTATAACTCTGGTAAATTGAAGGGGGCAAAACTGTACACTGTAAATCAAAATGGGGCAAAATTGAGCATATGTGCAAAAATAACCATCGTAAATTTAAACGTACTTTTTCCAGACGTGACCCCACCGTCAGTAAATGATGTGTCATACATTTAAGGGTGCAATATGTTGATGAGACTTTAATTTTTTGATGAGACTTTATTTTTTAGATGATTACATAGAAGTAAGGTGAATTTCACATGATTTGGGGTTCTATTTGGTTTCTTATCGAAATGATTTGGGGGTTTAGAGTTCGTTTTTAGTGATTTAGCTTCAACTGGATGCATTTTAGCTTTCACATTAGATTTTGGAATTGACATGTCATTTACTGGTGGTGGAGCCCACATCTGGAAAATGCCTGTTTAACTCGGCTTAACAGAGAGGTTACTATTGCCTCATTTTGGTTTACAATGTATGTTTTTGCCCCATTTTAGTTTACAATGTACAGTTTTGCCCCTTTCAATTTACCAGAGTTATAGTTGTCCATGCTTAAATTTACGGTGGCTATTTTTGCATCTTTACCCTAATAATTATATAATTCTTTGGGATCTCTTAGTATTAAAGTCCCTTCTTTGGGACTAAAGTGCCCCTTTGGGAATTAGGGTTCAGATGTCATGCTGGATTTCATTACTCTGCTGAGTGTCTTGCCATGTCATTTAATGAAGGTTAGGCCCACACTTGAACTAAAGTATGTTTACCTCTACTTAACAGCGGGGTTAAATTTGTTTCATTTTGATTTACAATGCACCGTTTTACCCCATTAAATTTAGGGGTATTTCAGTTGTCCCATTTAAAATTTACTGTGGCTAGCTTTGCACCTTCACCCTTAATTAATTAACTTGATCTTAAACTAAGGTAAAAGTGAAAAGCATATTCTGGTTTCATATTTAAATTTGGGTTTAGAGTTTTAAAAAAAATGTCGTTAAACAACTGAAAATCCCAAAAATATCCTTAAAATAGAGAAGAACAAATCAGTCATTAAATTTAAAGTATTCCAAAATAGACTATAAGAAATATTGAGATTTTCATATATTAGCAAAAAAAAAAAAAAATACAAATGCGTTCAACAATTGGAGTTGTGAATTGAAACTCGTGAAATGAAATCCATAACTCAACTTGTGAAACTTATAACGTATCACTACTTGACAACAATGATGCCATTTTTGTCTATTTTCTATGATATAAAAATTGCATATTCCTACTTAAGAGTCTAATTTGGGATATCTAGAATTTAACGGACTATTTTATCATTTTTCATTTTCAAAGTGATGTGGGATTTGATCATTAAAAGTAATTCTGCCTTGACTTAAATTCCTGTTGATATAAGTAATATACGTAATACATAATTACCCTTAAAATTTACACTCACAAATTGTGGCAACATACAATCTAGCGCTTACAAATACAACGTGTTTGGATTGAGTTTCTAGGGATTAAAAGCTCTGTCGCACTGTAAAAATTGTCTTTCTTGATTTTTTTTCATGCTTGACAGTGACCTTTTTGATATGCGCCTCTAGTGCTACAGAGCTTTTTTGGTTAAGCTAATTAGAGGAGCTTCTGGCTTTTGACTTTTGACCTCTAGAGGAGAGAGAAAGACAATGGAAAAAAGCAAAGACTTGATCCCCACTTGGTCCACTTTTATTCTTAAAAAAAGTCACTTTTATGCTTACAAATTTAATTATAAATCACATCACATAATTTAATTTCTATTCAATCTTACTTCTAAAAAAGTTAATTAGATGAAAAAATCTACCCTTCTAGTCCTTTTTATAAGTCACTAACTACCAATTTTTCTTGGTCCTTTTTATAAGTCACTTCACGGTTTTCAATGTGCATTAATTATTTTTTTCATATATACTCATATTTAATAGGGGTAGTGGGAGAGAACAATAGTTAATAGTTTTGGAAATAAATGTAGTTATTAAGGGTAGTATTGGAAATTACTTGAATTTTAAGACAAATTAAATGCATTTAACTAAGTTTATTGATATGTAAGAAAAATTAGTTGATTACTCATAATAAGGACTAGAGGAGGGAGTACTTCTCTTCCTATTTCAAACACACATATTCCAAACACACACATAATTAAAAAAGGGTATAAAAAGCTTAAAGCTAGCTTACCTCTCTTGGAAAGTTTAATGCCCCCCTTATTCAACTACCCCCCCTAAAGCTGTCAAAACGGGCCGGCCCGGCCCTTAAGGGCCAAGCCCTTAAGGGTCAGGGCTAAACGGGCCAAGCCCATCAGGGCTTTTTTCCAAAAAAACCTCTGTTTTCTAAAGCCCGGCCCTAGAGCAATCGGGCCAGGGTCGGCCCTCAAGGCTTCGGCCCATATAAAAAATTTAAAATTTCAACCACATACTACACAAATTTTAACTTTTAATACGCAAGTATACTACATAAAACTCAAGTATTAATATAAATAAACTAAAACATTAATAAGGAAATAAGAAAACATTTAAATACTAATAATCTTATAATCCACAAGACACAATTACAACTCATAAAAAAAATCACAATAAATATCATTCGGCAACATTTGATTGTGCTTGGCTATGAGTTGCCTCCTCATCTTCTCCACTGACAAAAATATCAAGTTTTTTCATTTCTTCTTTACACCATAAGCATTATCATCTCCATCATTTGCAAAAAAAAAAGTAACTAATAATAAATTGTCTTTCAAGCATATTTGAATCTATTAGCAAATAATTAATTGTCCTTCAAGCATATTTGATAAAAAACTCACAATCATATTTAAATTCATGCAATTAATTTCTTGTGCAAATAAAAACCTGAACATTAATTAGATGGATGCAACTTGCACATTTGGCCCATTACACTATTACAAACTTACATTGAGACTAAGGACTTTGAGAGTGAACACCTCTATTTTTTTATTTTTTTTAGTTTAGGAAAAAGGGTCGGGCCTAACAGGGTCGGCCCTCAGCCCGGCCCTCAAAAGCCCTAGCCCTTAAGGGCAGGCCCTTCAGGGCCCACACCCCTATTTTTCCCTCTAAATCCCAAGCCCGGTCCTACAGGGCTTAAGCAAAAACGGGCCGGCCCTACGTGTTCGGCCCATATTGACGGCTCTACCCCCACCCCAAAAAAAAAAACCCTCTTTCGAAGGAGAGAATTCTCTCATTACCCTTGATGCTTGGAATCTGCTAACCCGATGATATCACGCTAACAAACAACAAAGTGCTACCTTTATTCATATCTCCTCTGAATATTGAGTTATATGTGAAGATATTATTTTTAATTTAACCTTCAAAGGTTAGTGCTAAACTTAAAGACATACAAACTTGTGCATATAAATTGTTATGTTTATGTACTTTTTTGAACTAAAATAATTGATTTACATATTTACAATCAAAGAGTTTATAAAAGTTATCCGTTTATATAATAATCTGAATTGAGTGACTTCTTTTTGTTTAAAAAATAAAATTTAAACGGATGTATACTATGCATCACCGTTTCTAACTAAAATATATACAAGGACTATAGTTTCACTATTACAATAATTAAACACTCTTCACACATCCGTTCTAGAGGGGATGTGTATGTGAGTAGCATAAAAAGTTTCCTCATCTATCTCCGTTCTACACGTATATTTTGGAACAAAAACGTAGAAAAGATTTATTCATGTCTATCGTTAGTCGAAATTAACATGGAATGTTTACTTTCCACATGGAAATTGTATGGGCTGATGGTTCCATTTAAGCCACATATATTAATATTACCTCTTATTTGATTATGTAAATGTTCTCTTAATCCCATTTCAATAAAATCTAATCTAATCTCTTACTAATTTCATTCTTAATCATCTTTGGTATATGCAAAATTATTGGTATGCACATTCTTAATCATCAATATATACTCCCTCCGTTCCTAAATATAAGATCACTTTGGAAAGTGGATAAGTTCCTAAATGTAAGATCACTTTCTATTTTGTCTCAATTTTGGTCCAAATTACCCCTATACTTCTTAGCTCCCTCACTTCTCTCTCAAATCCCTATTTGTCTTTTAAATTTAAGTGAGGGGTATTTTGGGAAGATCATGTAATTCTAATTCCTTGGAAAGTCTTCTTTAATCTCTCCAAATTAGCAAAGTGATCTTATATTTAGGAACGGAGGGAGTATTATGCTTCACATTAAGACTATCCCAATACGGAAGATCAAAGAAAATAGACATTTCCTTCCATATATTTTTCTCGCTTGTGACCATTTCATTCTTACTGAAGATGACATTTGAAGTTCATTTAAGAAAACTTACAGGGTGTAATTTGAGACCCTTAATATTTTATATATATATATATATATATATATATATATATATATATATATATATATATAAATATAAATACTTTCTTCAATCCTTAATATAAGACTTATTTGGAAAGTTGATGTTGGTCCTAAATGTAGTATATCTATTAATATATTTTTCTTAAATAATTACCTGAATTGATACCCCCTCAACTATAATCAAGTAAGTGGGTAATAAAATCAAGAAAATGGATAAGGTGTGTTTGTTCGCACCGCAAGTGTACAGGTCGCGCCAAATAATAAAGTGATAAAAAACTTATCGTTCCCCTGAGGATTTGGATTAAAATCCCAACTAAGCAAAAGACTAGGTGAATTAAATTAAGTTGGACTAAGAAAATATTGGTGGTTGTTTAAATAAAATAAAAGAAATCTATTTCTAAAACTAATATAAACAATTGATCTTTTGACTTAAACAATCAAATAGTGTCTAAGATTATTTATTTCCCTTGTATTTCTCAACTTTAGATTCACCTCCTCTTATAGATGCTATTAATTGACATATGTGCTAATCTAGGGTTCAAAAGGTACTTGTAAACGCTCCGTCAAGTCAACACTACAAAATAAGCGGCTATTAGCAGCGCACACGTACCGGCGGAAAGCTCAAACCTGCCCCGGAGAAAATGCGTTTTGGCGGTCACACCCATCCGAGGGTGAGTTGCGAGGAAACAATTTTTTTTGCTTGTTTGTGCATGCGTGGCAGCGGTCCAAAAAACAATCACCGCCCCCATGCAGCACAAAAATAAAAAAAAAAAAATTGCTTCGGGGGGGGGGGGGGGGGGGGGCGCGTGGGGGCGGGCGATCGCCCCAACGTAAACAGCAACTAATTTTAAAAAAAAACGCGTTGGGGCGGGCAACCGCCCCCACGCGGCACAGATTTCTGTGCATTCATGTTGGGGCGGTCACCCGCCCCAACGTGGCCGCCCCCTGCTCCAATGCCATTGGAGTATTTAAGGGGCGTTGGGGCGGATGACCGCCCCCATGTTCCCGCGCAAACACGTAATCCATAGGGCCCACCGAAAATAAAATCTGTATTTTTCCATATATATAGTCGCCTTTCTGACATAACTGATATCCGGGTAATGATGCAAGCTAAGAGGAGCAGCAACGAGAGTCAGAAGAAGACGCAGATTGGCCGGACACGTTGGCACATGGTTTTGATTCTCACGTTTTTGATAGTGATGTACCTCTTCCACATGATGAGCAGATTCAGGGTGGGAAGGAAGTGATCGAGATTCCCGGTACCGGCGGTTTAAGGGTGCATGTTCTTAGTACCGAGCAAATAGAAGAAATATTGTTGGAAATGTTTTGCACTGATAATGGGAGGTTAATTACGGGTGAGGAGGTGGATAGGCCTAAGGAGGGGGAGAGGCTGGAGGAGGCGGATAGGCCGGAGGAGGGGGAGAGGCTGGAGGAGGCGGATAGGCCGGAAGAGGGGGAGAGAGGCTGGAGGAGGCGGATAGGCCGGAGGAGGGGGAAGAGCAAGGGGGAGGAGGAGGAGGTGAGGGCGGGGGAGGAGGCACTGGTGCTCCCGTCCAGCCTAGAGTACAACTTCGACGTGGAAGGAGGTCATCAAGCAGCTGTCGTTTGGTGAATGTGAGAAGTAAGTACATTTTGATTATATATGTGTTAAATTATTTGAATTATATATATATATATATATATATATATATATATATATATATATATATTAGTGTATGTTTTAATAATTATTTAGTGTATACTTTATTAATGGATTATTGATTATTTTATTTTATTTTATGTCTTTGTAGTAGAATATTTATGTCTATTTTATTTATGTTTATTAAATTTTTTTAATGTTAAAATATAGATACCGCTGGGGAGGTTAGGTCGAGGAGACTGTCTGTTGACATGGTGCATCATTTGCCGGCAAACGAGAGGGTGGAGTTGGTTCATTTCAGCAGGACGGGGCAACCACTCAAAGACGCAGGTTGTCTGTTCAACCGCTTCTGCCTCAGCATCGGACGATAAACCCAGCGGTTCCCGATTGACCCACTTGATTGGAGGCTAGTACCTGATCCCCTAAAGTTGGCAGCGTGGGAAGCGGTTAAGGTAATTGAAGGAATTAGTTAAATGTTACTTTTAAAAATTTTATTGTATTATTTTTAATTAACATTTTAATATATTTAATGTATATTGCAGGCTCGTTTTTGGGTCAGTGATGACCTCAAGAAGTTTGCGATCGCCAAGATCGGCGACGCCTGGAAGGAGCAGAGGAACGATTGGTTCAATAACAGATGGAGAAGGGGTGAGAGGACGAAAGAGCAGATTCAAGCAGACGTTCCTTGGGGCATCGACCCAGCCGAGTGGGGGCGATATGTGGAGTGGAGGTATTCCAAAGTGGGGAGGGCTAGATCTGAGCGAGGCGCAGCTGCCCGAGCTTGTCAGGATGTCACCCACACCGGCGGCTGCAGACCGTTTGTGGTTCTATATGATGAGATGGTAAATGATAAATTATTGTATGCCTTTTGAATTTAATGTGATTTATTTATAATATTATTTTGCTAACTAATTTTTTGATTTTACTCTCCTTGCAGCAGGAGGATGCCCCAACGCGTAGCGGCGGTGCTTAGGGACCTACAGCGTAAAACCTTCTGCCCCAACGCAGCGTTCCCACGTAAAAATCTGCCGCGGTAAATATTACCGCTGGAGCGCCATGGGCACCGCCCCAACGTAGGGAAAATGCCCGCCGCATATCTGCCCTTTTTTGTAGTGCAAGAACAAATGTTTAATTCTATTTAGTTGCTCAATCTCTTTTTACAATCAATAAAACCCAATTTCTAAACTTCAACCCTAATGTGACTATGCAAGGTCAATAAGTATATCTCTATCTTATCAACAAAATGATCCATTCATCAAGCAAACTTCAAGTTCTTGCCCTATTTTACCCAAGTTTTACACTCAACCTAGCCCTCTCTCAAGCATCAATCAAGTGAACTCAATATCTAAATGGTGAAACAAGCACTTAGAAGCATTAGGTAAAGAGTAAAATAAACACATATGTCATTAATCACAAAATAAGAGGAAGAATCTAATGTTAATCCATACAAAGGTTCAAAATAATCCTAGAATGAGAGTTTAGCTACTCATAAATGGAAGAAAATTACAAATCCCAAAAATATAGGAAGTCATAACATGAAGTTCAAGACGGAAGAAAGGGAAAGAAGAAAAACCAAGGGAAATGAGGTTGAATCTCTTCAAAATCTTCAATTTCCACTTGAATTTCCTTCAAAACCACAAAACCCTAGCTAAGAGCTGCCTCCAAGAGTCCCCAAAGAGTGCCTAGGTCAAAAGATGTGTTTTTGTGTGTTTTGGGCTCTTTTATAACCTAAATTCGAGCTGATTTTCGCCTGTTTTTCTTTTCAATGTGTTGGTTGTAGCCAAGAAAGTCTGTTTGTTTTCTTGGCTGTAACTTGGTCCATTCTGACATGTGTTGGCTGCAGCCAACTATTTTTGCTTGAGATTCTCAGCTGTAGCCATATGCATTTTTCAGCTTTCTTTAGCTCCTTTTTCTAACATTTCACCTCAAGTCTCCTCCAAATGCAACTCCAATGTGGCCTACTTGTTTAGCATTAACAACCTACATAACAATAAGATCTATATCAAGCCAAAGTTGACAAGTAGATGGTCAAATATTCACAAGAAAATCAATAATTCCATGATTTTAATCCAAACTCATACTTCAAAACAAGTATGAGTTTATCCAAAATATGTATGAAGTATAGGAAATGCTAAAA
Organism: Mimosa pudica; assembly: GCA_029929735.1. Lineage (NCBI taxonomy): Eukaryota > Viridiplantae > Streptophyta > Magnoliopsida > Fabales > Fabaceae > Mimosa > Mimosa pudica. Next base: position 3,437,285 of record JAKELP010000045.1, read on the forward strand.
TGACATGAATTTCATGAGGCTAACAGTGTTGAATAATACGTACCATGTTATCAAATAATTTTTTTCTATGTTTATCACTGGAGAGAATATTAATTAACTGATGAAAGATATTATGTGCAAAATTCAAAAGTTTAATTTTCATCTTTATTATTACGTTTTAATACAATTTGAATGCACACTAGCACATATACATGTCAATGGTCATCACCTAAGGTTCGGGGCTTGGATTTCTTTATCTTTTCAGTTCAAGTCCTAAAGGGGAAGCTTGTGTTGGAAGGGGAAGACATAAACCCCAAAAATAGAGTTATCAATTGCTCAAAGACCTTAAGAGTATCCGGATTAGGCCTTAATTGCTAGTTGTATTTTAAAAAACCACGCCATTATTGCTCATATTGGGTTTCTTTTTTCCCCTCCAAATAATTTGAGAAACAACATTCAATCTAGTAGGAGTATATCCGTGCTTAGAAAAAAAGAAAGAAAGAAACATTATCTCCAAATCAACTTTATACGAAATACTCCGTCAAGTCCCTAATATAAGAGACCAAAATTTGAATGATTTTGGTTCCTATAAGAGCTCATCTCACATTTTCTTCTCATTTAATGCATTTTTTCCTACTTTACCTCTTCTCTCTTTCATATTTATTAATGTTTATGTATTTCTCTCTCTTAAAAGTATCATAATAAATATGGGCAATATTGGAAAAATAGCATTAACTCCAAACACTCAATTAACTTTCACATGGTTTCTTAAGAAACGTTTTTTTGGCAGCTAGTTCTTATATTAGGGATCGGAGGGAGTAATCATCAACTTTGCAAAATCAATAAGCTCAGACTCCTTTTTGGCCCAACCTCGAACATATATTCTTTCCAGCCCTTATTATAAGACACCAACTACCAAGGAATGATAGTTGAGTCTTAAAATTTATGTTAAATTTTGTCACTTCATCCAACTTCACTCTTCATTAAATGACATATTTTATATTTTCAATTTTTAATCTCTATTAATGTTAGGGGTAAAGTGGGAAAAAACATTTAATGTGGGGTTGGTGTTTTATAATAAGATCTGAATATTGTAGGTAGTTGGACCTTATAATAAGAAACAGAGGGATAGTACTAAGGAGAAAAGACTTCAAGTAATTAATTAAGCCCTTGACACTTGAAAGATATTGCCCTCTTCATGATATTGATATTGTGTTAAACAAATTAAATAAAAATATTGAACTTCATTAGAATGGGATCAATAATTCAGTTCTGTCATTCTCAATTATAGACGAAGTTCAAGATTATATTATTCAATTTTGTACTATGCGGGGGAAAAACGGGTGTGGTCCATTAATCATAAACTAAAGTGTGTCGATTGACACAATTATTATGCAGTCTCATCAAATGCTTATTGGACCATAACTCCATAAGCAAAATAATTTAGTGCAACCCTATGTGTTTCTTGTTCCAAGGCTGCTATATAGCTTTTGTTGATGCGTTTTTCCAACATGCATGACTTTTCGAAGTTATACAAAATTAAGTGAACCTAATTGTCATTAATCTAATTAGCAAATTGTCCTTTAGCAAAGGGGAACCTAAGACCTCCATCATTTGGTCTTTGTTCCCCTACATATAATTGAAATTTCAGGAACCAATGAAAAGACAAACACCAAACTTGAACCTTTGTAGACGTATATGTATATAACTTTTCACTTTGACAAATTCATATATAATGTGGTTTGTAGCTATGTAGGTAGGTGGATGTATTATAAATTAATAATAACCAGATTAATTAATATTATTGATCAATAAAGACCTAAAAGGTCATTACTTTGACACTGTACTAAAGTTGGGTGTATGAGGTTTAAGTGAATAAATAACTATAAAGTTCCTTATCTACTTTATTTTTCTGGATTTATATTTAATAGTGTAGTTAAGAGCATAAGTTCAAGTAATAAAAAATGAAGTGCGGAAGTGGAAATATTCCATTTTCCCCATATGGTTATTATAAATATAATTCAAATATATAGATATCGTACAATATAGACAGCTAAGAAACTTGAGGAGCTTGATATATACTAACCTTTAAATTTGTGGCCACACAAACTATCGAAGAGACAATTTAAGATTGCAACGTCACTTTTTATCTTTGAACTTGGAAATAATCAGATGCGCGCGCACAAACAGACGCATCTTACTCATGTGTTTTTCTGGTATTTTGTAGTTTGAAACATGTAAGTATACAATTGATTTTTTGAAAAGGAAATTAACTATTTAGATGGACTTATTAACCAAGGATTTGATATTGAAAACTAACTTTTGGTTTCTATTCATTTGTCAGATTGAGGAGAAAGAACACAATTTTACTAGAATAATAGTCCTCTCTCCTTAATTATAGCATAGAAGTTTTTAAGAAATTTGTTGCTTTAGTGATATAACACCACTGACCATACTTCGATGAGGTCTACCGGTGACAAATGTTTGTATGTAAATGTGTTTAAGCCATATAAAATAAAATAAAAAAAAAAATAAAGATGTAACAATTTTCTCAGAGGGAACAGTCACACTGCAAATAAAGTTTTTCGTTCATGTGATCTTATTTACTTCAACTTTTATCGGTTGATCAATCCTACAAGTGTTTTAGAGTCGCCTAGTAAGGTAAAGGTTTGTTGATATCCTCTTAAAAGCCCCATGATTTGTATGATTCTATTGATCTATTACAAAATTTACAATGACTAGTATAGATTGTAATTATAGGTTGAATTGAGCATGTTAGGGGCAAAATTGTCATTACTCTTAATTGTTTCAGTTAATTATTTAGGACATATAATACTTTTTATGCATATTTTAAGTGTTTGCCATGACCTCGCACCAATGAAGCCACAAGCACAGTATGGTTCATCATGGGACTCATACCAACGACTTATGGTGAAGTAGGCTCGATGTGTCTGACACAAAAAAAAGTACATTTTGAACTTAAAATACCACTTGAATAGGTTTTTTCTCGTCCAATCTAACCTAAACCTATTCATTTCAAAACTTTACTCCTCACTCACCCAATTCAACCAAACCTTCGCCATCTACCCATGAGAAAATGCAATCTCTTATCCTTTTTGTTATGGTTACTTCATTTAATTAGTAGCTAAAAGCCTCGATCGGTTTTCCTAGAACAATAGATAGAGCTCAAGCTTGGAGCTCAATAGGGGCTTTACTTCGAATTTCTTCCTTTCTCTGTATTTCTTAAATTAGATTTTAAGTCTAGGTCTTTTGTGAGATACATTGATTGTTCTTTAGAGGTCTCATTCGGTGAAATTTTGGTGTGTAAACTTGTTTGTTTGAGTACTCGATTCCTTGTTCATAGAGCATTTTTTTATCAGACTTATTCATAGTAGATGACATTATTGATTTTACAATCGGAATAGTCGGTCATTATTTCAATTATAATCAAACTCATAACTCTTTTTTATTTTCACTTATTATTCATTTTTTATCATCACTTAGTATATCTTTAATTAGCATCTTATGAGCAACGATAAATCAAATCAAAATATTAACTCATACTACAAAGAAATTAAATTCGGTTACATATTGGTTCCTTTGATATTGACAACCGGGATTGTATTCATTTTTTTATACATAAATAAAGATTACAACTGTAAACTAAGAAACACTAGGAAGTTCAGCACAAGTATGGCTGAGAACACTCCAAAGTTTAGGAGGAACTTGATCTACAATATGATAACCAAAATCCGCAGTAAGCACTCTTTTTGCTAAAAGATCAGTTGTTTCGTTATTAACCCTTGAGGTCCAAGAGAGCTCAACAACCCATTCATAGGCGATCAGTTCTCTAGCATGTTGTATAAGTGAGAAGTAACGATGATGAGTAGGAGCAAAACAACCGGGATTGTATTCATCACTCCTATTGGATTAAAAGAGTCTTAAAGAGTGAAATCCAAGGAATTAAAATAAATTTTCTAGAATATACATAAAACCGACCAACTCTTCAATTACTTAGCTATTTTTCTACAAAATATAAATTCCTCAAGAATTCTATAATAATATATCTCAGAGTTGTGTTTAGCCAACTCAAGGTTATAAAATCTACTAATTAAACTTAAGTGGGATCATGGATTGGGAGCAACCAAGTCATGCATTCTATATATTATCCACATTGGACTCAAATCGATGTAGCTCTTGTGATTTGATGCCAAAACTATCTTAAGGTATCTTTACTTTCTCTTAGTTATTATTACTTTGATATCTTTTTAGTTTATGGGAAAATGCCATTTAAATCCCTCCGAATATACAAAAGGACAATTCAGGAACTCAAACTTCCAAAAGGACCATGAAGGAACTAAGACCTAGTTGACAGAGATTTAAATGGCATTTTCCTTATTTTAAAATTATTTATATAGTTTTCTAAATATAACTAAACTAGCCAACTGCGTCTCATATTAAATATCAGAGGTTGTATAACCTTTAATAATTTCAAAACTCAAAAACGTAATTATTTGACATGGTGCTAAAGAGTCTAAAGCTACAAACAGAGACTAGTTATCAAGCACCATTCTGAGAGCCACACGCGCACGTAAGAAAGGGAGTCGCCTTGTCCTCTTTAATCATACCCCATGTGAGCCATAATTTGTATAATATATAGTCTAATTAGTGGCTGGCTAGTTTGCATTTTCTCTTTGTCTTGATATACGTACGGGATAATTTAACCAACTATAGAGTATAGACTAATGATTAAGTAGGTATTACTAGATTGTGTTATTTTGTTTCAATTAATTAGTAATTACTAAAAAATGCTGATGTTTAATTTTCAACAGCTGCGAGGCTCAAGGAAAAATCATTGTTTTATACATTGGGAATATTTCACTCTTTTTAACGGTGCCCGCGCGAAATCTGTTTCACAGATGTTAGGATAGAGATAACAGAAAAGAACAAACATACTTGTGATTAATAAGACATCAACAATAGTTAACCATGCATATCGATCATTGAATTTAATTTGTTAATATTGGAAAATTACATTTGGAAGCTGGGCTTCAAGATTTCATTTTCAAATCATGGGAAAACCATTTTGTATATATTGGTACTTTCTTTCAATTTTTAATTTGATACATGAATGTTTTTCTCTTTCAATTAAATTCTTTAATGTTAGCTATGCCAATACTGTTACCCATTGTAACTTTGCTCCGTCAGCACCGTTCTAATGGTGATAATAGAACAACATTCAAAGAATTCAACAAAGAGAATAAACTAATTAAGGGAAAATGCCATTTAAATCCCTCCGAATATACAAAAGGACAATTCAGGAACTCAAACTTCCAAAAGGACCATGAAGGAAATAAGACCTAGTTGACATTTTAAAATTGTGTGAAAAGACAAAATTGCCCTAACCATAAAACAGAATTACTAACCACCCTATTGAAAATGGTGGGTGTAAGGGTGGTTAGTAATTTCTGTTTTATGGTTAGGGCAATTTTGTCTTTTCACACAATTTTAAAATGTCAACTAGGTCCTAGTTCCTTCATGGTTCTTTTGGAAGTTTGAGTTCCTGAATTGTCCTTTTGTATATTCAGAGGGATTTAAATAGCATTTTCCCTTTAAAATACTTGTATATATCATATTTCTGCAAGTTAATTTTCTTAACTTGTATATTTATATACAATAGGGAGAATTACATCTAGATTTCATACATGGTAATTAATCACCATTAACTTTGAAAAAATCATTAAGTTACATTGGAAACTCTCAACACTTGATTAATATCATCCAAGCTCCTACGAACTTCAATATAATTTAATAATTTTTAGGATCAATCTGGTTGTGATTATAAATAACCATCCTTAAGACATAGTTGTAATTCTCCCTTTATAATATAAAGATACATATGTGAGATAACATAAGTATTTCAAAAACATTCTGTAATTTATTTAGCTTCATTAATCCCACAAATAGTCAAATCACAAATGGGTGTTATATTAAGAAATTGATTTGTTATTACTCAAAAACCCTAATTAATACAAAACAAGGGACTAGGATCAAGTATTCACTAATTTTTTTTAATGAAAGGTCACGAGTAGATCTTAATTGTAAGAAAAAAACCAGTTACGAGTATAAAGCTAGTTACAGAAGTTCCCTTAAAAAACGGAAATTCTTGTACCTTATATATGAGCATTGTCCAAATACATAGCATCACTATTATCTATATATATCTTGATAGGAGAAAAATCAACATAACATTAATTATTAGATTCCTTAAATGTCTTATTGAAGATGATAATCCAATCAGGTATGCTGAGATCTGTCAAAATTCAGCCCCAAAAAAAAAAAAAATCTGTCAAATTAATTATGCTAGCTTGAGTTTGGTGATTGTCTAATTCACCAAATTAAAATAGCTAAAGCCATTTAGATACTCACGTCCAGCTTTGTATATTCTTAATTTACATTCTAATTATTAGACGTAGAACTTCATTCTCTAAATAAATACCTAATAATGTCTTAAATCAAGATGGAGAAATATGAATGAGTCAAAGAGCATTTCCCATGAATGAGTCAATACTAAAGCTTATATATGTTATGAGCATGACATTGAAAAGTTTTAAAAAAGAAGTGGCGAATATAAATTCAAGAGGGTCTCTCACTTAATTGATTAGTCTTTGAGTTAGATATTTATGACCTTAAAAAGGCTACAATTGTTATTTCAAAATAGGCTAGTCTTTATTGTTGGCTCTCATCATTTTATATTTGTGCTCGATAACGTGATTCCCATCAGCTTGCGGGTGTGCTTGTGCTTTATAATCAGTTAATATTTTATTTTAATAAACGCCTAACCTATTTGTCATTCTTGTGACAGCCAACCCTCCACAAGAAACTTTCACTCTTCAATATACTGATCAAGCCTTCAACATCAAGTCTAACGATCGACCTTCTTGAGGTGGAAGCCATAAATAATTTGCATGTGAATTTATTTTGTGGAGTAGTTCGATTATCCGTGCCTTGTCATATCCTTGGTTGGATTTTAATGGTAGAATAAAGCATTAATCTTAAAGGAAACTTCAAAGTAAATCAATAATGAGATTGGAGCGTTAATACTACTCTCTGATGTCTAAAAAAGACGCTTACTTAGAGCTGTTTAATAGGTAGAATCAACATTGCTTTGTTGTTTTGTGGTGTGTCATTAAGGAAACAGCCTAGCAAACACGTCAAACCTAGTGTGTAGGAGACCCACATGTGATTCCTCTCTCCTATATTATATGCTTCCTCTCCTATCAAATATATATAATTCTTTCTTTCTATCAACTTACATATAATTGTATACATGCTACTTTCGTCTCTATCATGAGCCACTATCTGTGTTCTTGGTCTTTTTGTCATTTGAAAGTCTATATGAACATATTACTAGAAAAAAGGCTTTTAACGACCATGATTAACGACTAAAAACCCAACTTTGGTAGTTGATAAAAAACGTGGTGGTATAACATGTAAATAACTGTCCAGGCGGAGACTTTTCACGACTAAACTTGCAAGTTTGGTCGTGAAAAGGGCACTTTCTACGACCAAACATTCAAATGTTTGGTCGTGGAAAGTCACAGTTCCACGACCAAATTCTGAATGTTTGGTGGTGGAAGTGTGACTTTCCACGACCAAACATTCATATGTTTGGCCGTTTTGAATGTTTGGTCGTGGAAAGTCACACTTTGGTCTTGGAAAGTGTGAGATTAGACAACTGCGCTAGGGAGATTAGACAACACTGGGCGAGTTGTAGGAGTTTCTGGGAGAGTTGGGCCAAAAAGATTTTTTGGGAAGAAAATACGAGAGGTGTCTCGTAGCAGTGTGTCGACTGAGGAGATTGATGCAGTGGTGGAAGCACGTGTGAACGAAGTGGTGGATGCAGTGGTAGGAGAACGGGTGGCAGCTGAAGTGGCTTCATTTAAATCTCAGTTTGATCGGATAACATCACAGTTACAAGCTCTTCAAGCATTCCAAAGAACAACTTCAACAGGGAGTGAGCCAAGTGCACCTGATCCTGATGACAACCACGAGGAGTGCTACTTGCATCTCGATGGGCCTCGTCTACACCCTGTTGCTAGGGCTTACAAGGTCCCAAATCAAACCACCATTCACGGGACGCCTATCCGGGATGATCAAGTGAAAGTGTCAGTTATTTCTGTGATGGAGGGCCAGAATATGACACGTATTCCTTTTTGTACTAAAGAGATCACTACTTTAGGCAAGCAGTGAGAGCCTTTATTGCTTGGCCTAAAGGACAGAGTGTGGCTATTATGTCTGCAAATACATGCTTGACATCGTATATCGAAATGAAATTAAACCTGGGAAGAAATTTCATCCTGTATGCTTCTAACATTTATCTCCAAAAAATAGTGATTTGTAATTGATAGTTATACTAGTCTTTTTTAACATTGTTTAATTATGTTGCAGCTTTTGGAGGGATTGTATGGACTCAGTATTGACCCGTTTAGTAAAGATGAATATATTGACTTGGTACAAAACCTACTTGCAGAATATTTAATCACTATGTGAGGCAGAACTTGTATAGGCTTGTAATACTTGTTTAAGCAGTCAACTTAGTATAGACTTGTCTTGACTTAGATTGTACCTTTTAGCATCTTTGTTGTAGCTGAAAGTTAGAACTTAGATTATGCCTTTAGTATTTTGTTGTGTAAGTAAGATATTATTGGATACATAGATGAGATACGTTTTTGGAATAGTTTTGGTATTCTGTATATTCTGTACTGATAGTCTTCAAAGTGGTGTGTAAATGATCTGCAAAATGCAGATGGCTACACAATTTAATCACAAATTAAAAAAAACACATTTCACGACCAAACATTCGCAAGTTTGGTCGTGATAGGTGTTCATGAGACACCTAAATAGACCTAAATAGGTGTCTCCTAGACACCTATCACGACCAAAAAAGTTTGGTCGTGAAAACACACTTTTTTATGACGCTATGTTTCACGACCATATTTTTGTGGTCGTGAAAGACTCCATATTTTGGTCGTGAAAGACCTTATTTCCAGTAGTGACATAAATCATTTTTTCATATATGTAGTGAGGAAAAGTTAAAGTGTTGAAATTTAGTGCAATTAAGGTTGTACTGAAAACCACTTAATTAAATTTCATGACAAATTTAATTTTTTTTGAATATATTTTATTAAATGATACATGAAAATTTTTGTATATGTGAGGTTTGAAATGAAACTTGTTCAAGATGTTACAACGCCCACAAACAAAAATCCCAGAAATATATCTACAGTAAGCCGTATTAATTACTTCAATAAAAACTGGCAAAAGTCATTTTTTTTTGGTCGAGAGCAAAAGTCATTTTTCAGATTATTACATACATATATAGTGCATGAAAATACGTGTTTAGTCACTAAATACTTATTAGGTTTGAATATTGGAATCAATGAACATCACGTGTTAACCAGTATAAATGATTTCAGTTTTGTAGTTCATAGCCTCATCGGTTTAATTAATTTAAACCAATTCTACAATCAAATATATATTACTTTTTTGTATATGCGAAGTACGATTCTTGCAACTGAAATTATTATGTAACAACTTTATTAGCACAGCTTTCTGGGAGGTTGGAATGTCTTAAGATATTTAAACACAAGTTGATTTAATTTTTTTTGTTAGTTTATCATTTAAAAGAGATATTTTGTTTAGCAAGCATTTGGATCTTCAACATCACCGCGCGCCATGTCTAAGAAAGGGGAAAAAGCTTGAGATAAAGAAAAAAGTGAGTAAAAGTAAATTGAAGAACATATACACCCTCAGCGTTTGCATTAGTTTTTTTTTCCTACTTCATAGATACTAATATACTATCAGTATCACTTCGAAAAGGTCTAAATTTTATAAAGCAATCTTGTTGGCTGCTCAAGTAAAATTTAATTATTCAAACACGTGCCCGCAGCACACAAAAAGCTGCCCAAAGTGTTTGGCTAAACTTATATATACACGAACTCAATTTAATAAATAAAACCAACTATTTATAGTTTGTAAATAGTACAACTATTTTAGTTTTTTATTTATATTACGAGGATTCGAATTATGACTTCTTCATACTCTGCCCTATTTTTCACTACTTAAGTTATCTTCCAAAGGTGATACAAACTGTAGGCAATGAATGAACTGTACCCTATTTTGAATCATGAACAGAAACACTACATAGTATACCCTAATTCTACCATTGATGGTTTAAAAATCGGTAAAAACATTTCTAGCTATTTTAAAAGTCCAGTGGCAGAAAACATAAAATTTGAGTGTTGGTGTTTTCTATGCATGAAAACTTACGGATTGCCGATACTTTTATGTATAAAATTATATCAGGTCCTTTTGTGGTTAATGAAAATCAAGAAGTGCTAATTTTGACCGTTTTGAATATGGAGATCTAAATGACTGTCTTTCAATTACTGCTGAAAGAAATGGATTTGCCTTCTTTTGGAATCGGATTTTTTTATCAGAACTTTGGAACTGGAATTTGGATGCATGAACTTTGAAAGCGTCTTAAATATGTTGTTTTGTAATAGCCTGTCTTAAATATGCTTTAGCTAGAGAGAATACGGAATGATTGTAAGAATGATTTAGGTTGGGATTTTGGAATTTCGATCTGTCTAGATGCAATATATATTTGATAGGTGTCACATCATTAAATATTCCCCTTATGTATTAATCGTACGTCTAACAAATATCCACATACCTCCGAATTGATTCTCCAATTAAGGTACATTTAGAATATATAACCTTGTACTGGATGCCTTAAATATATATTATTCTCGACAGTTTGGTCTTACACTTTAATTTGTTCACGCTGAAGTGCATGTAGCCATGTACATATGATGTTAGATTATTCATAATATTCTGATAAAAAAAAAAGATTATTCATAATATTGATTGTATTGACCATTGAATTCCTTTCTGGAAATTTTGGCTTCCATTCAAAGCTACTACTAATTAGACTGTCAGAAAAAATCACTACTCGTATTTGGTTGACATTAAAAACATATTCACAAGCATTTTCTAAATTAAAAACAACTCGTAAGGCATTTATTGACATTACATACGACGCTACTTCATTTTCCAAATATCTAATTTATTATTAATTATATTACTGTGTCATGCCCAACTGTTCTAGTTTTCTCTCTCTAGCTAGCTCATCACATTGCAGGATGATACTCAAATCTTCTGCTCACACTGCCATGAATGTTCTTTAACTACGATTTGATCTATTTAAGGTTTTGAATCATTTGATAAACAAAAGAATTATTTAATGAGTTAATTTCATAATCCCTTACTAATTATCTTCCATTGCACGGTCGGAGTTTATAAGACCAATAGTATACTTTAAGGTTAATAACCTATTTTTTAAAAAAAATTAAAAAATCAACATACTCCACAAGTCCACAAACATATACACTTACAAACAAGAAGCTTAAGGTCTATCAACAAATCTTGATACATTATAGCTTATGTAATTATAGGTCATTTATAAGTCAGAGATCACATATTCAATTCTATCCACCTGTAAGTTGTAATCCTATGTTAGTTTGTGCTTATTTTCTTTGCATCAAAAGAACATAGGTAACATGGAGCTAGATACCATAATGTTGTGCTTCTAATTGAGAGAAGAGACAATTGAGCATTGGTATCAAACAAGAGATTTAATTTCAAAGAAGTTAAAAAGAGCAATTAATGACCACTATTTACAATTGAAATGACATTTATTACCAAGTGAAAAGTTGTCAATAGATCTATTTTAAATTAATTTTTTTGTTGGGGATCTAGAAGCAATAGTCCCTTGAAAGAATGTGCATGTGTGTGCGGGGCAAATAATAAAGACAATAACAAATCTCATTTGATTGAGTCTATCAAATAAGATTATCTTTTCTTTCATGTGTAAAATAACTTTGTATATCGAAAAGATTACGTTGCATTAAATATCCAATAATACCTGAATTTGACCGAAAAAAAACCACTTGATACCCATTTATTGTTGGAGAGGATTTTAACTTATTGCAAACGATTTCATTACAAAAAAATATGGAAACAAAAAAGGCAGCTAGGAATATAAATTAATGTAAATTAAATAACAAGCACAGGTATATAAATTAAATACATAGGTTGTGTGTGTGTGTTCTGCTTCAACTGTTTCCAAAGCATCACATAATTCCCTCTCTGCCTCCTCTCTTCTGTTTCCTTCTTCCATATGCCAAGGCGGATAATTATTAGTTGCACAACCCAACAGTCCGTACATCTCCTTTCTTTGGACTTTGTAATCTTCTATTTTTTTCAAGGTTTGCTCTCACTTTCTTTTCATGCCACATATATTTGTGTGTGTGTGTGTGTGTATATATATATATATATATATCAGTAAGGAAGAAAAAAAAAAAAACAAATAACACACACACACACACAAAAGCAGACAATATATTTGACAGTTGAGTTTTTTCTCGATTTCAAGGAACTTTTTGTGCATTTATTTATAGCTATCTACGGACTCTGGATAAACATGTGCACTGGGAATGCTGAATCTCGACAAATCCTAAATGGTGGTGAGGTCGTCGTAATTTCAAAGGTGGAGAGAATGAGAGATAGAGATAACATAGACGAAGAAGACGATGAAGAAGAGGACGATGATGATGATAATAATAACAATATTGGTGAAGGCTTTACTTCTTGGTTAAGAAGCAAAAGTGGCAGATTCTTTCATGGTCTTTTTCAACATATCTCTGCTCAACTTCCTACCATTTCTCTCTTTGAGGTTTCTCTCTATGTCTCTCTCTGGTTTTCAATTATTTGATTTTTCTCTTTCGGGTGTGATTCTTTGTTGCTTGCTTTTGGAAACCTCATAAATGTTGATAGCATGACGTGATAATGGAATAAAGACTAGCTCTTGGTTATAAAAGGAAGTTGATGTGAAAATTTCCATATTTAGCATTTTGATAGTGATTGTCCTTGGTTATCTTGTTGAATTAACAAGATTGATTATTAATTTTATCGTGTGGAATATTAATATAGCACAATTAAATTGTCTAGAGAAGAGGAGTTTTATGGAAAGTTTATGTTTGTTTTTTTATTCGGTTTCTGCCTTTTTCGCCTATTCTTGTTTTCTCCTTATTATTTGTTACTCTTTCCAATACAATATTACAATTTACTTTCGTTATATTTATTTTATATGCATATTATTTTTATACATACAATTTAAAAACAAATGCAAGAACTTATGTATGACTTTCTTTGACTTAAGATCAACCCAAAAATTGTAAACACCAATAATTTATCAAGAAATAGTCGTTTTTTTTATTTTTCAGATTCTGTATAATGAATAGGGCCTACAATTTATCATTTGACTTTTACAACGGTGTGTTGTCAATTTTTAATTTGAATGGATAGTTCATGTACCTACACAACCTTATTAACTATAAAAATCAATTGAATATTTATATATATATTGTGGTTACATGAACTTGTACAGTGAGTGATTTTGTTGAGTTTGATGTATCAAAACTTGATTGTTGATCATGAAAAAGAACAGTGACTTTTTAATAACAAGTGAATACATGTACGGCAAATTAAGCAAATCCCATGTTCTAAGCTACCTAATCTTATCCTCATCTCCCATCTTGATTTGACTCCAACCCGGGAAACTAGTTACAATACATTAATTCAAATTTAAAATATAACAAATCTAAGGCACAATTAATTATAAAACAAAATACACCTCCTTAGCACATCATTATCCAAACTTGTCAGTTCACTTCTTTGGACAACATGTCTTTGTCTTGAATTTCTTACTTTTTTTATCAATAAAAGTTTGCTTGAGTTATGTTTTGGGGGCTCAGAGTCAGTGGAATTTGAACACCAAGTCTTATGCTTGTGAGTCAACCCTGATCAATATAATGTTTGTTGGCTAACTTTTACTTACGTGGTTACGTTTGGCTCAAATTAACAAAAAAATAAGTTAAGGAAGTGCCCAGAACAGGGAGGGAGGGAGCGGGGGAGAGAGTCCTATTTTAGTTCAAATTTGGGCTTTAGTATATAAGTAGTCTACGTTTGAGTCAGAGTTTAATTAAAGCCCAATGTCAATGTGTAGAATTTGTTCTGTTATGGTCTTATGTAGGGCCTAAGGTTATCAAATGAAAGGTTGAGGTTGGGATTTTATGGTTAAGTTTACGCTTTGAAAAACAAATATTATTTTGCTATAATATTTTTGAAAAAATAGTGATTAAATTTCTATTTTGAAGACCTCTACATATAGTCGAAGATATTTTACACACGATTGAAGAATTCTTTGTGCATTTTGATGAGATCACTGGTCTACACTAATCAATAGAGAAATCTTGTTGAAACATGATAATTAAGTTTACTAACGTTTATTTGCATACATGGATGCAAACAGGTCAAAGAAGAATCACAATCATTAGCCAAAGTGGCATTGCCAATTATAGCAACAAGCACTCTCATGTACTCCCGTTCAGTCATATCAATGCTCTTCTTAGGTCGACAAGGCAAAGTAGAACTCGCCGGAGGCTCACTCGCCATCGGCTTTGCCAACATCACCGGAATCTCGGTCATCAAAGGCCTAACAATGGGAATGGACCCAATTTGTTGCCAAGCTTATGGAGCCAAAAGATGGTCAGTTCTTAGCCAAACATTCCACAAAATGCTATGCCTCCTCCTCATTGTTTCCTTACCTATCATCCTCCTTTGGCTAAACATGACCACTATACTTCAATGGCTAGGTCAAGACCTCCAAGTCATTAAAGTAGCTCAAGTTTACTTACTTTTCTCTATCCCTGAATTACTAGCCCAAGCTCACCTATTCCCTTTAAGGGCTTTTCTTAGGACACAAGGTTTGACCACTCCGTTGACCATAGCCGCTTCTTGTGCTGCAATCATACACATTCCAGTGAATTACTTCCTATCTATGTATCTCAACCTTGGAGTTAAAGGTATTGCATTAGCTACTGGTTTGAACTCCATTAACATGAACTTAGGACTTGTGATTTACATTCTTGTCTCCGACAAGCCTCTAAAACCATGGCAAGGATTTCAAGAAGAGAACAAGATGTTCCTCTCTGCTTTCCAAGGGTGGGGCCCACTTTTGAGCCTTGCTTTACCTAGCTGCCTCTCTGTTTGCTTAGAATGGTGGTGGTATGAGATAATGTTGTTCCTTTGTGGACTTCTAAATAACCCTCAAATCACAATAGCCACCATGGGAATCCTAATACAAACCACTGGTCTTCTTTATATATTCCCATTTTCTCTTAGCTCTGCTTTAACTACAAGGGTTGGACATTCCTTAGGAGCAGGACAACCCGCACGTGCACATTGTACAGCAATTCTAGGGCTTTGTTTGGCTTTCATATTTGGGATTGTAGCCTTTCTCTTCACAGTTTCTGTGAGGAAAGTGTGGCCAAGGATATTTACCAATGAGATACAAATTATAGATATGGTGACAAGTGTGTTACCAATTGTGGGGTTGTGTGAGATTGCAAATTGGCCTCAAACAGTTTCATGGGGAGTATTATCTGGTACGGCACGTCCTAACATAGGGGCAAGGATAAATTTGTGTGCTTTTTATGGTGTTGGATTGCCTGTGGCAATATTTGCTACTTTTTTTTACAAGTTTGGAATGATAGGGTTGTGGAGTGGGATGTTAGCTGCTCAGATTTCATGTTTTGGTATGATGCTTTACACTTTGTGTCAAACTGATTGGGAACAACAGAGTAAAAGAGCAGAAGCATTGGCCAATAAAACTAGAGAGGTAGAGGAAGAAGATAATGGTGGTGAGAAGGATGATGAAGAAATGGGGTTGCTTAATTCTGATTTGTGAGGTTTCATGAATAATGATATGATTGGTTATTTTATAGGAAATAGAAACATTCTTTTCTTCCTTTGTGATTCATATTACACATCATATAAGGAGCGAAAGTAATAGAGGTTGATTGATTTTCTCGTGAACAGCTCGTTCACACACTAGACAGTCTTTGGTTTTCACATGTGGTGAGGAATTTGAAAAGGTGAATGCATGCCTAATATTAGTAAATTAAAGTTATGTTAGAATGGTGTGGTAGAAATAACAAAATGCACATGTAATGATTTTGTTTGAACTTGTATGAAAATGATTCTAAAGAGTTAATCCAAAAAGCTGTTAGGTCTGTTTGGTACAATAAAAATTGAAGGGAGGGAAAATTTTCATTGAGTGATTTAAAACAAATGAATAAGCCAGCTTCTTAAATTTTAATAAATAAATGTTAGATAAAAGGTATGAAAAAATAATTAAAAACTTTTAAACCCTCTTTTCCAATATTTTTTAGATCATAAATCACACCGATTAAAATTTACATAACTTTCCATTGCAGCATTCAAATTTCTAGGTTCTGGTCATGAAGAGAGAGAATTGCAACTTGAAATTGAGATTATAGTTAACATGTCAAAACCCCTGTTTATTTTGACGGCTATTTCCCAAAGCATGAATATGAAAGTATAATTACTTACAATAAGATCATATTCAAAAAGCCTAGAATCTCACCCTCTAAAAATATATACATTATACAAGCATCATCTTAGTAAAATATTTTTGGATATAGTCTCGTCTTCTAAATTGCGAAGGTAATTTGAGAAAAACAAAGACTACCTTCTGCTTCTTCTGTTCGACACATAATCAAAGAAAAATTTGAACACGCATGTTGGTGTTGGATAGAGACACCTCCGCAGTATAGGATAAAAGGGTTCAATGAGTGGGCAAGTATATTATATCTTTTTTACTGTCATATGTTATTGTTTTTTATTAAATTATAATGGACCTTTTATTTAGAATATTTACCTCCTCTTGTACATAAGGAATACAAGTGGTTGTCAGAACATGATAGTGCAATTTGACAAATTAAGTGTGCAGACATTTTAAAAAATTTAATGTATCAAACAAGGCAACAATACTTCAACAATTAAGTTAGGTCTTTCATAGATTCCTACCCTTGTGATGAATGATTAAGTGAAAGTGTGGTCATCAACAAAGTTCCATGAGATTAGTGAGGTAGCTAAAAGTAATCGAGCATCTCCTAAAGGAGGTGCTTGTCATAGAGGGGTAGTATTCCTAATACTTCGCATAGAAGGAAGCTATTAATATCATACCATTCATCATATAGGTGAAGATTGAACAAATAATTAATTTCTACCAGCTTCCATCTATGCAAAGTATTAGAATACTACCCCTCTATGACAAGCAACTCCTTTGGGAGATGCTCGATTACTGACTTATCGCGAATTTTGTGCGTTTCCGTAAGCATACGGGTCGTCAAGTGTAGTATAGAAAAAGTGTCGTTCCGCAGAGATTATAGTTCAAACAAAGTGATTAGCACTAATTGCATGCCCAATTACCTTAAGTAAAAACATATTGAGAGTTGTTGTTAAATTAAGAAAATAGTTTGAAATATAAGTGTAAAAAGAGTTGGAATTCAAACACGATTTAACAATGATAATTAAGGCCTAGGGTTGCTAATCCCCTATTTACTTCATGAACCAAGGTTACCCTCTCCTCTTTAAGTGATTAAATGAAAATATGTGCAAGTCTAGGGTTCAAAATCATTTGAAAAAGCTTTCCCAAGTCAAGATCAAATTTATGCTAGCATTTATTGTGCAATTTCTTGTCACAATAAATGCTAGCTCTTTTCCTTAACCACCCTAATTATGACTATGTTAGGTCAATAACTATATCTCTATGTTATCAACAAACCATCCATTTAAAACCATAAACTTCAAGTCTAACATATTCTTATCCAAGTTCTAAAACAAAATACACTTTCCCAAGTCATATTTCATTTAGCTAAGTAAGTGGTGATCAAGCACTTAAAACAAATAGAGAGCAAGATAAAAACTACACATATACTTCATTAATTACTTAAAGAAAGAGAGAGTAGATGTTTCAATCCATAAATACATTTATAACAACCCTAGACTAGGGTTTTAGTTACACATGAATGTAAATAAAACAAACCCTAAAACTATAAAAGAAGTTCATTGAAGGATATGAAGAAGAGGGAAGAAGATATACAACCACAAATGAAGAAAGCTCAAATCTCTCCAAGCTTCCCACTTGAATCCCAAGCTTCCCCAATGTTCTTCAAGCTCTTCAAGCTCCAAAAATGTGCCCTAGAGATGTCCCAAGTCGTATTTTCAAGTCTGCCTCCTAATGCCCTAATTTTTCCCTTTTATATGCTGAGAATTTTGGCTAAAATGCGCAGCTGAAACGTACTCTCGCCAGTGGCTCGCCGGTTGGCGTGCCACTGGCGAGATTCCAGAGACGACATGCCGCTGGCTTGCCAGTTGGCTTTGTGACTCGCCATCGCCACTGGCATGCAGCTTCCCTAAAGACTGATAATTGGCTTTTCCTTGCTCCTTTTTCCTCTTTTGTTGTAGCACTTGGGTTTCATAGAGCTTCTAACACCTGTCCACCTCTTCCTACACAAGCTAGAAAGAGGGTTGAAGAGTTTCTATGTCTCACATATACAATCATTAAGCTCCAAATTTCACACAAATGAATGATTTCCTATTTGCATCACTTTCTATTAGTATTTGTGTGTTTTGTTGTCTATGTATCATCAAAAAGAGTGTGAACTAGAAGGAAATAGAGATGAAAATCTGTGAAATTATGGAGTTTATCAATTACTTTTAGCTACCACACTTATCTCATGGAACTTTGTTGACGACCACAGTTTTACTAAATCAATTCATCACAAGGGTAGGAATCCATGAAGGCCTAACTTAATTGTTGAAGTATTGTTGCCTTGTTTGATACATTAAATTTTTAAAATGTCTGCGCACTTAATTTGCGAAATTGCACTATCATGTTCTGACAACCACTTGAGTTCCTTTTGAATAAGAGGTAAATATTCTAGATATCTATTCTAATCTAATAAAAAAAAAACAAGTGGCAATAGAAAGATTATAATATACCACCCACTTGTCGAAACATTTTAACCTATACGTTGGAGGTGTCTCTACCCAACACCAACATGCATGTTCAAAATTTCCTTTGATTATACCACAAATGTGTCGCACAAAAGCAGCAGAATGAAACCTAAAAAAAGAAAAACAAAAATAAAAATGATTAATGGTATTCCAATAAAGAAATAAGATATTGGAAAACTTTTGATAACCACTTAGGTAGTGTCGTCGGGCTCTACCAATATTCGCCCATATGAAGCATTCAGAGTCGAGGGTTATGAGCTTTCATTTCCCAGAGATCGGGCATGGGGGGTGGGTTTTCAGTGGATGGTGCTTCTGGCCAAGATGCATGTCCACCATTAATTTCAAAGGATGGAGTTTTTTACCAAAATGCATGTCCACTATATGGGCGTTGCAATTGTGAAGCTAGAAGATCCACCTAACATTATGGTTATTTGCTCTTGGAATTGATTTAGGTCCAATATGCGGTTGTTCTTCTATAGATGGAGTTACACTACTACAAATTGTCCCTCTACCAGCGCACCTTTACATGCGCTTAGAAGAAACGCATGTATTGAGGGTCCTTTACATGCGCTTAAAGCGCATGTACAGGTAAGAATCTATACATGCTCTTAAAGCGCATGTAGAGGCCTTATCTCTACATGCGCTTTAAGCGCATGTATAGAAATGTACATCAATTAAAATTCACTAAAACAATGACTAGCAAAGGATTTAAGTATTTAGAGATAAATAAAATATAAAATGAACTTAGGTGAAGAGCTCAAAATCATATGGAAACACCCTTTACATGCGCTTAAAGCGCATGTAAAGGCACAAACACCCTTTACATGCGCTTAAGGCGCATGTAAAGGCACTACTGAAGTGCAAAACATGGAGTCATGCATAAGAGGTCCTCCTCAGACCTCATATGGTGTTCCTGCTTGTGGAATTAGTGTTTAAAAGCTCCATTACCACTTTTGGGTGCTATGAAATTGGTGAAACACCCTTTACATGCGCTTTAAGCGCATGTAAAGGCACTACTGAAGTGCAAAACATGGAGTCATGCATAAGAGGTCCTCCTCAGACCTCATAAGGTGTTCCTGCTTGTGGACTCAATGTTTCAAGGCTTCAGTACCACTTTTGGATGCTATGAAATTGGTGAAACGCCCTTTACATGCACTTTAAGCGCATGTAGAGGTAGAAACACCCTTTACATGCGCTTAAAGCGCATGTAAAGGGTGTTTATACCTCTACATGCGCTTAAAGCGCATGTAGAGGCTCTACATGCGCTTTAAGCGCATGTATAGGCCTAATATTAAAATAAAAGAGAGGGCAAAACTGTAATTTTTCCCCAATCCCTTTACAAATATCAATTCTCTTCATTCATTCATTTCCATCTGTCTCTCTCTCGAGCTCAACCCTCTCATTTCTCCTTCCTCTTTGTTTCTTCTTTTTCTTTTCCTCCGGACACAACTATCGGTGGCGTTCGGCGGCGGCGAAGGCGCACAGCGGCCGAGCTTCATGGTTAGGGTAAACATCCTCTCCTTCATTCTTCTTTCTCTTCCTTTCTTTTTCACCAATTCCTCACTCCCTGCGTTCCTTTTCAAAATCCGGCGAGCACGGCGGATTCCGGCGGCGGCGAGTTCAAATATGACAGGAAATACCAAATTCCAACTCCGGTGAGTCTCTTCTAACTGTTCCCATTCTTTTTTCTCTTGTTCTTGGTGAGATATGTGAGAGAACGAATCTGGGGTTTGCGTTTTTGGCCTAAGGTAACACATTACATTGAAGTTAAGCTTCAATTTGTAGAGTTTAAGAAGTGATATGATGATTAATTTGAAGTTTCATTGAGTTTTTCACAAAACCCTAAATTTTGGGTACTCTAGGGCTGACGGGTTTTCTTAGGTTTTGGGTTTAAAAATCTTCAATTTGTTTAGGTAGAAGTTCTCACATACAATTTGTTTAAAAATCTTTTTGAACAGGATTTTCTGAAAAAGTTCTCACATACAATTTGTGATATCAGAACTTTCAATAAAAAATTGCACATTGTTCATGGATTTTAATTATTGAAAATCATGAGAGATCAATATCTGGGAATATTTACCAGAAATTTGCTACGAATTTGCATATAAGTTCCACTGACCTCTGAGAATAAAAATATTGTAGAGCGCATTGGGTATTCAAGTTTGCAATCAAATAGTTTGTTGAGTGTTGTTGAATGCTGGAAAGGCTTTAGGGTTACTTGTTCAACTTAACCTCATGTTTTTTCTCTTGTCTAGTAGTAGTTAGATTGTTATTTTCTTCCTGAAAATAGATATGTAAGTGACATACATTGAGCTTTCTGTTTTAAATACAATTTTATCCCTCTGTTGTATGCTTTAACTAAAAAGTTAATTTGATTTCATGATAGGTTATCGTTATACTTTGCTATGGTTTTCTGTGGGAAATATATCATAGTATACTCACTGTTTAAATAAGTTGAAATAGTAAACCTGGTTATTTAAATTTTGAAATTACCTTTATGGTGATATATTTTAGCATAATTGAAATCTTGCCTGAACTGTGTTGTCTATTGATGGACGAGGGGCTCCAAGTTGCAAGTTTGATAATCTTACTGATAGCATATATGCGATGGTTTCATTTCAAGAAAAGATGGAACAACAATGGACTGGGCAACAAGGATGAAAACTGCTATTGGATCTGCAAAGGGACTGGCATATCTGCATGAAGACTGTGAGTTTGCTTTAGACATTATGTAACAAATTTACAGTAGAGACCTGGTAGTTCTTTCAGTTTGATATGTTGGTCTTGAAATTTAAGTTTTTTCCTGTGTAATGCTATTTTAGGTCACCCAAAAATCATACATCGCGACATCAAGGCATCTAACATTCTTCTTGATGACAAATTTGAGGCCAAGGTATGATTTGTAACTTTCTAAGCTTTCTAATTCCTTCCAAAATGCAACAATTCACTTTTTCTCAAGCAATTAGGTTGTGTATCTCTTATTCAGGTTGCAGATTTTGGACTTGCCAGAATTTCATCAGATGTTGATACCCATGTCTCCACTCGAGTAATGGGAACCTTTGGGTAATTTTTTCTGATGAATCTTTTTTCTTGAATCTGGCATGTAATATATTTACTTGACAGTTTATTTCTTTGAATATAGCACAATGACATCATGTAATTCATACATGTATTTCACTATGACCGATTGCATTAATGGGATATTTCATGTAATTCATACAGTGGGATTACTTATAAAGTGGGATTACTTATGTTTAAAGTGGGATTACTTATGTTTAAATGGTTGCATGTTGGATGGAAACCTACTGTTTCTATTTCTCATACTGACCAAATGGCTTTGGGAGTGCATAAATTGGTAGATTTTCATTTCGCCTGTGTTTGATTGTTGTTACAGCTCTGCACATTATTCCCCTTCAATGCTGATTTAAAAGTATAAAAATTCAGTCGATAAGAGATATAAATCTCTTCTAATCATGCATCTTAAATTATGGTTGATAATTAAGATTTCTATTGAGAATGGATTCTATTTGATTAGGTATACTGAGATAAGAAGATACATTTATTTCCCTTGAATATTATTGGCAAAGGTGCAAGTTATGTGATTTTAAATGTGTAGGCATGCAACTATGGAAATCTTTCATGCTCAAATCAGGAACTAGTTTGGCATACATTCCAAGAAAAGTGCACGGCCAAGATAATCCAGGCAACTACGTTTTCTAGTCCTCATTGTGGTGAGCATTGGAATCTTTTTACTGTGTTTTCATTGAAATCTTTTCGAAAGAACATGCAATATATTCTTCTTAGGTCATATGTTTTAGCTATGTTACACTAAAGCAATACTTTATCAGCATCCCTTGGTATAAGTGATGATATATCAAATATGATGTAGGTCAAGCTTTTGTTATATTTACAAGAAAGGAAGTAGCTGAAGAAGTCCTCAGAAAATTAAAAAAGAGTTGTTTATTGATGTCAAATGGACGGTATGTCTACACTTCTATTGATGAACCATATTATATCATAAGTTGGTAATTATAATCTCTTTATGCACGTTCTAAATATATTATTTGTTGTGGTTTTGCAATAAAAAATGTAAATGGGAAAAGGGAAAGAGAACAAAGGAGAGGCCAAAAAAGAGTAAAAGTAGAGATGGAAAGATAAGTAGAACTGAAATTCTAATCCTCAATCAATATGTCAAAAACACGAAGTACAATAGATTTACGGATTAGTTATAGCCCAAGGTCCCTTGCTACCTTAATCACATTCATCACATACGATTCATTTATTTATTAACATATCCAATGTTTTAAAAACTAGGCCAGACATTGAGTCAGAAAGGATAGTGGGTCACAGTTCAATATAAAATTATCCCTAAACAATTGGTCATCTCTTAGACTCTTTTGTGTATACACACTCTTACATTCAATGAATAACTTATAATTCGTCTTTATCATCTGATGCATTGATTTTTGAAATACTGAGATTGCTTTATTCTCACCTGAAATATTTGCAGTCTTCCTATATTTACCTTTTTCGTACTAATGTGCTGAGATTTATTTGGTTGTGTGGCAGTCCCCTTGTTGGGTGCCCTAGAAATCCTTGCTTCCCACAAAAAAGGCGAAAATTTATTGGCCATATTGTTATTGAACAAATTCGGGTCACACGAGAGATGGTATGATTTTTATGCATCTTGTTCACATTCTTGGATCAATCTTAATAAGTGCTGTCTTCTGTAGAGGTATTAAATTCTTGTTTGCTATCCTTTTTTCTATTTTTATTTTTCTTTGTGCAGAAAGATGCCGTCTGTACTGCTCATTGTTTTTCGTGAGAAGAGAGGGGAGGCCGAAATGGGGTTTTAGGATTTAGGTTCAAAGGGACTTTGGCTTTAAACTTGCTAATGTGTATGTTCATTAAAGTTGTAAAATGACTTTGCATGTTTGATTTGTGTTTGGATTATAGGTTTAAGTGCTAGGAACTTGTGTGATTTAAATTTTATATCAAAGCCTATGACTATTTCCCAAAGCATGAATATTGAGAATGTATAAGTTGTGTATGTATGTTATTGGTTGTGCATGTGATTAGTGATTTTTGGGGCTATTTGCTATGATTTTGTGATTGATTTTCAGTATTGGTTGCTGTCATGGTTGGTTTGAAATTCGCTGATTTGTCTCTGATTTAATGGTGGACATTGTGAACCATAATAAATACATGTTATATAAAAGTATCTTGCATAATGCTTTGAGATTGATTTGCTAGGGTGCTAAGTTGGCTTCCAAAATTATCTAAGTATCATTGCTGTGTGTTTATAATGTGTACCATCAATCTTGAATGCAATATCTATCAATAATGTAAAGGTGTCAAATCATAGAATGAAGTATATATTGAGCTTATGATTTTAACATCAATGAGCTTAAGATTTGAAGTATATATTGAGCTTAAGATTTGGAGTATATATGTATCTATATATTGAGCTTAAGATTCCATCTTTGCATTAGATATTATAAAGCAGATTGGTTTCTTAATGTAAAAGAATATATTAAAAAAAAAATACCTCTACATGCGCTTAAAGAGCATGTAGAGGTATGTACCTCTACATGCGCTTTAAGCGCATTTGTACCTCTACATGCGCTTTAAGCGCATGTATAGCCCCCCCTCTACATGTGCTTTTTAAAAGCGCATGTAGAGCCTTTACCAGTGCCCCCCTCTACAAGCGCTTTATAAGCGCATGTAAAGGCCAAAATAAGCGCATGTAAATGGGGTAATCTGTGGTAGTGTTATACTAATTGGCACCTGATTATTTGAAGATCTAGGGTTACTTGATTGAGCTTTACCACACTTCTGCTTATCAAATATCATTTGCATGCATACTCAAATGCAAACAATCAATTAGTCATTAACAATAAAATTATAAGGATGAAATTAAACTAAGAGTAATGCAACGAGAGTCAATATACGAATCATATACATATATAGATATACCACCGTCGTTGTCATCCTCCTCTGCGTCGTCGTCTTCCTACTCCCCCTCTAGTCGTCATCACACTCCGCCTCTTCGTTTTGTCTAAATATAAAATGATCATGTCAGGTGATAGCTTCTACCTATAAAAATCACAAGCTATGCGCTTGTATAAAATAAAAAAATTAAAATATATAAAAATCTATCTCACTTTTGTTTTTCGGGCCTAACGAGCATCCTTGCTATCTTCAATTATAGCTATACTCAGGAATTTATCTTCTCCCAGCTTACCTATAAAAAAATTTTTAAAAACAGTGAGATTCAAAAAATCTTAACAACAGTTTATTTCAATAGTCTTATATCTTCTATTCATGATAACATTAACTTCTACAGCTATGTGCCGGCCATCGAGGGCTTTCGTCCCTCCATCATTGCCTACCACTAACAACAATATATTCATTAAATAGTAGAGGTATTATGTACCTGCATGTTTTGATGTTTAACTTTTTGGCATAGGGGGTGCAACCCAACCCCGCCTTGGAGTACTCCACTACTCCCCTTCTTTATTTTCTTTTTATATATTTCCTTCCTCTTTATATATATACCTTTTCCTCCTAGGATCAACATTATCATGCCTTGAAAAAAATAATATAATATTCATGTGCATTTATACCATTTATCATATTACTATTGAATTAAACTGCTACCTCAACTTTGCATATTACTATGACTACCTCTCCTTGTCTGTCTACTGCCTCCAACATTTACTAGACTAGTTTTCTATTGTTACATAAAGAAATAATAGATATAAATAACAGTTCTATAATAAGCAACACTCTCTCAATTTATATTACTACCCAACCCCTTCACTAATTATACTATTTTGGAGAATTTATGAATTCCCAAATTGGCACAAACAAACAAGCAAAGCAAGAATAACAATTCAAGGTTCACAAATCAGCTTTGATTCAGTAATAGCACGAGTTACACATACTTTGAAGGTCTCCAAGATACTATTACACTTAAAATCTGTTTATCTTGACAAAGTTTGACATTCCAAACTTGTCACAAACGTGCACACACATGAACATATTCAAACAAGAAAGCTGTTTAAAAACAAGTATCAATACCGATTCTTCTCTTATTTTTAAATCATTCATAAGCCTTTTACAATTTCAGCATTTTTATGAATGCTTCATATCCATCCCATCGCAACCAACATTCAATCAACTTCCAGCCAGTTAACTAACTCTATTTCTTCTAAACATTGTATATCTCAAACAGAACCATCTAAAAAACATTTAATCACATACATCACTTTAAATAATCTCTACAACTCTAAATGACATCTAGATATGCTTATTTCAATTCAACATACTACTAAAATAGGGCAGGAAAATATAATCTGTTTCAATCAACAAATCCAAGCTTTAACTAACACAACTTCACATCCATTTAAAAATAACAAAACATGAAAATTTCACAACTTATTGCTTCATACATCACAACCACCTTAACTTATCTGTTAAACTTCAGAGAAAAAGATTTATATTTAAATAGAGAAAATATTTTCAATTACAATTGATTTCCAAACACTTGAATATCATTCAACCAATAAAATAATCTAATCACTAATTAAGGAAAACCAAAGAGCAAACTCCCTTTTGGTCAATCATTAAAAATCTAAACAGAATCAATGCCCTAAGGGAATTAGCATTATAAATATCAAAACACAAATAGTTCATTCATTACTTCCAACCCAAATCTCCTTCTAGTTTATCATCATAAAGTTACCCTCTTCATATTAATTGCCATTTAAATCATTTGCATTTAAATCACTCACTTGGCTGGTGCAAAGAGAACACAAATATCTCTTCAAGTCAACATGTAACCACTCATAACAGCTCAAACAACATCACACATATTACTAATCATTTTCAAAATCTGACTCAAAGAAGAAAAATAGGAATCAGTCAAACCAATGAAAGACAGAAGAATTGGTGATAATAAACTAATATCTCAAACTCCCAAATACTTAGAAATCAGTTCAGACAGAGCAGAATATTCATATACAAAGCAAGAAAAACGAATAGCCAAGAAAACTATAACTTCAAACAGAAATTTATCATGCATGTTCCAAAATAAATCAAATGTTGCATTTATAAGTATTTATTTTTGATGAACTAAGGGCAATGACTCAATTTTGCTAACCACCGTGGACCACTGGACACCTTAAACTAACACCGGTACAATTTTACCCTTGAAGTAACCAAAGTGATCCAATTTTACCCCTGACGAATGTAATGTTGACATGTGGGCGACACATGTCAACATTACATTCGCCAGGGGTAAAACTGAATCACTTTGGTTACTTCAGGGGTAAAATTGTACCTGGTGTTAGTTTAGGGTGCCCAGTGATCCAGGGTGGTTACTTGAAGGGTAAGATAGGGCTATTGCCCATGAACTAATCAATATTCTATCGTTCAACACACAAAACCACAAATGAAACACCTCATACTAATGAAGGCATCCAATCTGTAAAGCCATCAATCCAAGCATAAATCAGATCATTTTACAACATTAATGAATTTGAAGCTTTGTATCCTTAAAGCTTCCTTGGCCCATTGAATTTCACAGTAACAAATTAGGGTTCGATAGAAATTCAAACAAGAATCTAACTACAACTCAAAATCTTTTACATATTCTTTATATTGAAATATAAGTAAGTTATATTTGAAGAAAAGAGTGGGAAACATAGAGAAGAAGGTCACCTAAGCTGGAATGAGAGTTTGAAGTTGTTCTCCACCTTTCATCGTCGAAAAAAGCCGCCGGAATTTAGAGAGAGTTTGAGAGAAATGGGAATCCGGTGATGCATGTGAAATCGGAGGCACCTGAACTCGCTGCTAGAATGAAGATGAAGGTGGGCGATGTTAGGGTTAGAGGCATTTGATGTGAGGGTTAAAAGGTAAGTATTTCAGCAAGTTTTCATGAAAGGGAAATCTAGTAATTCCATGTGCTAGACACTGAAAGTAATTATTAAATGAAGAGATTATTTGGGATCTGAATTTTCTAAACCTATATTTTCTAAGCCTCCCTCCATCTTCACCATACTTTTTATCTAATAGCTCACAAATTGACACATGTAACATTGGAGAAAAAGACTCCCCTACACCCACCCCACCAAATCTCTCTCCCTCATTCCTAACCACCATATGTTCATCAACAGCCACCCCCACCACTGACCACCACCTTCCGGCCACCCCCACCGTCACACCACCGTGGTTAGCGTTGTTCCACCGTCGTTCACCGCCGCCTTCTCGTCACCTCCATTGCTGTCGGCGTCCAGTTCGGCTGGCCCTCCAGATCTCCGTCTTGACCACTTCATGTAACCTCCAAAATTTTGTCTGAGTTGCAGATCAAAGTTGCAGATGATGACGTCGATGCCGAGGGGGAGAGAGGTGTGGCGGCGGAGGGAGAGAGATTGTGCAAAAGAGAAGGAAGTCGCCTCCAATCGGGCCACCGGCGTCGTGCAGGAGTTACCAGATCGACGAGGGCGGCGCCGACATCTCCATGTCCGTCCCCGTCGACGACACCTTCGTCGTGGAGACGTCTGTTGGTTCGGGCGGCGGTGAAGGCGTCGCCGTGGAGACATCGGCCGGCCACATGTTATGGAGTCCGGTGAGGAGACGTCGGAGGAAGTGAGGATGACGGCGTGGACGTTGGAGGAGAGGTGAGGGTAGTGGAGGAGGAGGTGATTTGGGCGGAGGTGGGTGGTTGTGGAGAGAGAGACAGTGAGGAGAAAGGGGGGAGAAGGAATATGGTGGAGTAGAGTGTAGGAGAGTTCATGGGTTGTGAGCCATTAGATCAAATAGAGGGTGAGGATAAGGGGAGGCTTAGAGAAGCTTAGAAAATGGGGGCTTAGAAAATCTAGATTCGATTATTTGAAGTTATTTGTTGAGTGTTTACTAATTTTATAGTCAATTATAGCAAATTATTGCATTGATAATAATTAGTATCTATTTATTTTAGAGTGAATTAAAAAATATTGATATAAGAATTTCGGGATTTTAAAACTACAAATGAAATAAATATTAATAATAAAAGGAATTCGGAATATGGAAGCTGAATCTATTTGAATTATTTTTTAAACTTTAAATAATCAGGTAACCATGAGTTCCAATCATATTGTAGCAAGTGGTCCAATACGAATGTTGCCACCACTTTTAGTATATACTACCTTCAGTCCTAAATATAAGACCTAATTGACTTTTTTTTGGAGAGGTTAAGGTTGCGAAATGGACTATTAAATCACGACACATTTGATATATTTTTATATTATCGATTAGGTTATAGGTAAAATAAATTAGTCTATGGAAAACATTAGGTAAATCATCAATTTATAATTAACGTATTTCACTATTTTAAGATTTTCCAAAAAAAAGTCAACTAGGTCCTATATTTAGGACCGGAGGGAGTATAATAGATAATAGATTTATACATCATCAATGGGTAGTTGATTGAGCTGGTAAATACTACAACCTCATAAGGATTGCTTATATGGGCAACACTCCTACTTTTCGAATTCGGATTAAACCGGGTGGTGATTAACCAAAAAAGTAGATTATACCCCATAAAATTTGAAAATGAATCAATCTTGCCCTACCCTTAGAGATATTAATTTTGACTATTATTTTTTACTTTTTATGTACACATGCTAATTAACATTTATCAACTCATCATCCCACGTCAACAAAATTCATTCCAAGCCAATGACCATTTCTCTCCTCTCTTCATTATATGTCAACAATCGGTGGTGCCATTGAAGATCATCTTGTTTTCCTTCTCTGTCAACTATGATTTTTTTATTTGGTCTAAATCTGTTCCTGAAGTATGCAACATAATCATACTTTTCCTTTATAGTTAAGATATTAACAGTCAAATATGAAACTTCTTGCATACTTCAAAGGAAAATATGACCATCCGTTCTTACTTTCAAGGTAAATATGACCCCTGATTCATATTTCAGTGGTAGATATAATATTTGTGCATACTTCTGAGGCAAATTTTGGCAAAAAAAATACTTGAGAGGCAAATATGATCTTCAATGCATACTTTAGGGGCATACATGACCCTTAACCAATGAAAATTTGGAAAATAAATCTTACCAATATCGATCATACATATTTTTTTTAAAAAAAGAATTGATTCAGATTGTATTTTATGTCAAGTTTTCATTCAAAAGATATTTTACCTTGCAAAATATTTTTTAAGTTTATAATTGCCTTGAAAGTTTCAAAATACAGTAATATTTTCTTATGGAAAAAACTTATATCAAGTTGTTTATATCAAGTTTGTCCAATTCACCTAGATATTGCCACTTGTTCAGTTTTTCCACGTCAACAAGGAGGTGTTTGTTGTCTCATAGTACTCAATCCAAAAATCAAATAATAAAAAAATTATGAAACTTACGTTTTTCACAGCCAAGAATAACAGAATAGGAATCAACATCGGCTTCTCAGAATCGGGATTGACCCTTCATCCACACTAGCCCACTCATCTTCTTCATTCTCCAAAAACCAAATATGACCTCTTCTTCTCTTCTCTCTCATCTTCACTAAAACCCCATAATCTCCACCACTCATTCCACCATGGCCGCCTCTCAACCTCCATAACCGCTCCCCTCACAGTTTCCTCAACCATAAACCCTCTCCGTCTTTCCATTATCACTCCCTCCTACCTTCTTCTTCCTCCTCTCTCTTCCTCATGCACCGAACCCAAAATTCATCCCTCACTCATCGTCGTCTCCGTGAATGCGATGGTGGAGCAATGAAGGCGGAGAGAGAGAGAGAGTCACATTAATCACTCATCACCATCAGTTCATCACCGTTTCCTTTTTTTTTCTTTTTTTACCTTATTTGATTGTTTTCTTTTTCTGGATCTTTTATGTTTGAGATTTGTGAGACAACAAACACCTCCTTGTTGACGTGGAAAAAATGAACAAGTGACAATATCTTATAGGTGAACATGACAAACTTGATATAAACAACTTGATATATGTTTTTTCCTTTTCTTATTCCATCAAAAGATCATGTTTATGGTGCAAAATTTTATTAACCATTATTATTTTATTAATAAAAGGAGAAACCTCTCTATTTTAATACTTATAGGGTAAAACTGGAAAAAAAATGCTTATAGTACAAATTTTCTCCTCATAAAAAACCTATGAAGTAAATTAGACCTTGAACCTATAAAGAAATTTTGTATGCTCTTGGTAAAATACTACTAATATAAAATTCTCATAAGTAGAGGCTATGTCTAATAGAATGCGTTAGTCCAGCACAACTAAAATTTAATGTCTATATTCAAAGATGTGTATATATTTAATGTTTTAATCAAAGTTGCATTAAACATTTCAACATTAATTTCTCATGTTGTTCTTAAAATAAAGCTGATCAGAGGAAAATTAAAATCATTCATTAACACATTTTTTTTTATCAGAGTTCATCATTACACGTTTTCATGATTCATTTTCTTATAAGTTAAGGGATTTGTATGTATTACACTCTCATACAAAGGAGTATTATAAATATCAAACAGATACTTAAAACCTTGGGGAAATAAACATAAAGGATCCCTATTGCATAGGAAATTAAGATAATGACATAATTTATGATAAATTAGTTGAGAAAATATTAAGCATGCGTCCCTTTCGTAAAATTAAGTTAGTACTGATAGCATCCATTAATTTGTCAAAAGGAAATTAAATGAGCCATAAAAATTCGTAAGCCACTTCCTTTAATTAGTGCTATATATCATGTTTATATTCATATTATATATGGTCATTGATACAGCCACACACTCACAAACCAAATACTACATACTCCTTTCCTAGATATAAGATCACTTTCCTTTATTAAGGAGTAGTATTATTTAGTAACCCTATTCTCTCATTTGCTAAATATAAGATCACTTTCCGTAATTTGATTTTATTAAGGGTGCTAATTAATTTAGTTATTATAACAAGATATTACTATTCTACCCTAATTATATACCTTTATTCTCACTCTCCTACTCTTACTTATTCATTATAGATATAGATAAGTATTACTAGCGTTCATTTGCGAAAAATTGAGAAAAATTAGAAAGTTGCTTATATTTAGGAATGAAGAAAGTATCATTTTATGAAATATATTCAAGCATAGTTAAGTTTGTTTATCACCATGTCACTATGCAAGATTAGACCAATGTCGGACAAATATGGGGTAATTAACTCGATCTCCTAGGATCATTTTCATTTCCTGCATTATCATAAACTCAAACTAAAAGTATTGTGTGTAAAAGGTTCTTCACTTTGATCGAAGTCATTTTAACTATAGTCAAGTATTAATTGTCAAGTTTAATTTGAGATAATTTTTTTTTTACCAGATTTAGAGATAAAATTTTGAAGGGAAAAACCAATAAAGACACTCAAATTTCAATTTGGACAATTTGAGACAGCAAATTACACAGAGGACCAAACAAAACATTGTCCCAAATTGTCCAAGATAAATTAAAAGCAAATGATCCAAATACCCCTGGCCAAATTATTTTAAATATTTTTTACAAAAACACAATGTTGGGATTCCCTATGATATGTTGATATTTAGTATTCCCCTATAAAATCTCGGTAATACCTCATCGCAAATTGGTAAGTAAAATTTATGTCATATTGAATGTTGGGAATACTCTATTCAATGTTGGGATTTCTTTATAACGTTTTGGTAATACACTTCTGTTCGCTCCGCAAGTGCACGGGTCGCGCCAAGTAATAAAGTGAAAGTAAAGATCGTTCCCACGAGGATTGGGATACAAATCCGGTCAAACAAGAGGCATAATGATTAAATTAAGTTGAGCTAACAATAAAAGTGATTTGATGAGTAAATGAGTAAAAACTAATTTCTAAAATTAAAATTGGACAATGATGACAAGTTGCTCTTTTCAAGGAATAATTGGCACCTAGGATTATTTATCCCCCTTGTATCTTGTAACCTTTAATCAACTCTTCTTCTACTTGCTTTAATGTTTATATACGTGTTAACCTAGGGTTCTAAAATACTTGTAAACGCTCCGTCGAGTCAAGAACAAGTGTTTAATTCCATTAATCATGCAATCTCTTGTCACAATTAATAAAACTCAATTTTTAAGTTTCAACCCTAATGTGGCTATGTGAGGCTAATAAGTATATGTCTATCTTATTAACAAAACCATTCATTTGTCATGCAAACTTCAAGTTCTCACACTATTTTACTCAGGTTCTACATTTAACCTAGCTCTCTCAAGTCATAAGTCAAATGAACATGTCAACTAAATGGTGATCAATCACTTAGAGGCATTAGGGCTAGAGTAAAATAAACACATATATATACATTAATCACAAAAGGATAGGAGTTTTAAAGAGTTACTCCATACAAGGGTTCAAAATAATCCTAGATAGATAGGTTTAGCTACTCATAATCAAATATAAACTACAACTCCAAAAGGAATACATAGTCATAAATGCTTACAAACAAGGAGAGATGAAGAAGGAACCAAGAAGAGGAAGATTTAAATGTCTTTAATGCTTCCAACAACCTCCCACATTCCAATCTTCAAGCCCTAGCTCACCCAATGCCAAGAAACCCAAGAGAAAGGTGTTTTTGTGCCCTAAGAAATGCCCTAATTCTGTCCCCAGTCGGCCTCCTCAATGTGGTTCAATTCAACCTTTTATCCTTCAGCTTTTTTTTCAGTCCAAAACGCACAGTTTCAGTTTCTTCACAGGTTCGCTACACGTTCGCGACATGCGAACCTATAGCGAAGATTTTGGCCGAAAGGGTGTAATTCTGCATCCGTTCGCTGAGTGCTAACGGCTAGCGAACCTCCTTTTTCACAGTTCACTGTGCGTTCGCGAAATGCGAACGTGTAGCGAAGATTTTGGCAGAGACGGTGTAATTTTGGATGCGTTCGCTGTCCGTTCGCTGAGTGCTAACGGCTAGCGAACCTATTTTTTCCTTTTTCTCTTCTTCTTTTTCTTCCTTGCTTCCAATCTTTTGATGTTCCTATGCTTGCCCATTTATTCCTGCTCACATTAACTCAAATAGGAAAGGTTAATTCCTCAACACATATATATCAAAAATTAAGCAATTTCAACTCATAGTCTCAATCACATGTATTTTATATCCTTTTCTCTACAATATGAGTATTGCTCTATTCCTATCTATTTGTTTACTAAAACATGTGATAAATCAGAAAATTTAGATGAAATGTGTGTGCAATTATGGAGCTTATCAACTTCGCCATTTGGAATTGCCAAAATTTACTTGGACCAGTTGGAAAATTGACCTAATTGGTCCAAACATTGAATAAAGTATTTCTAACATACTAAAAGGGACAACATTGAATAAAGCATTTCCATAATGCCTCGAGAGCTCACATAAACATTACATGGAACGTTACTAGATTGTGATAAGTTAATATCAAAATATCATTAGGGAATTCCAACATTGCATTTGTAAAATAAAAGAATTTGACTATTTCAATCATTTTCTTTTAATTTTGCTTGGACAATTTAGAAATTGTCCTAATTGGTCCTTTTGTAATTTATTGTCTCAATTGTCTTAAGTGAAATTTAAGCGTCTTTATTGTCTTTTCAATTTTGAATGTGATTTTCTTTTTCCATTAAATATGAATTATCAATCCTTTTAAAGAATAAACGAATTTCTTTCACTAATTGAGATTATTTCTGGTTTCGGATCCTTTAATTTTATATGTATTTTTGTATTGGAGATCTAGCGTTTTGAAGACTCCCATTTTATAATATTAACCTGTTGGCTGCTTGGTGATCCATTTTAATAATAAAAGCTAATTTCATTAAGGAACTAGTGTCGGCAATATGAAAACATGTAACTTTTTGGTACAAGAGTTAAATTCAAATTTGTGAATTAAATTACAATGAGAACTTATGCAATGGTTTTTTTTATGAAAAGGAAAGATTTAATAATAAAAAAATCTAAATAAAAAATATAGAGTGTAATCTATTGTATCATTTGTGGTGACACTTGTCATTACATGTTTCTCCATTATCATACATACTCTAGAAAACTCTGAAGCTTCTTACAGGGAGAATAACGAAGAAACCTGAAAATTACATAATCCAACCCAAATTTGTTGCATGAAAATTGCAATGGAGTACTCCCTCAGTCCCTATTTATAAGATTTTTTTTTTTTGAATAAACTTGTCTTTTTAAAAGGGAAAATGACAAATAAATACCTCCGAATGTCCAAAAGAAAAAGTAAAGAACTCAAACTTGCAAAAGGACAAATAAAGAACTTCAGTAAGAATTAACAATTGGAATATATTTATGAACATTTGGAACATAACAATTAACAATTGTCTGGTTCCTTAATTATTCTTTTGAAATTTGGAGTTCGTTACTTGTCATTTTGGAAGTTTGAGTTCCTTACTGTACTTTTGGATATTCGAAGGTATTTATTTATCATTTTCCCTTTTTATAAGGCCCTCTTTAAAAGTGTCTAAATAATAAATGCACTTTTACCCATTTAACTCATTCATTAGTTTCTTTATTACATTTTCTTTTATTATTTTTCTCATTATTACTCTCTAATAAGTTTTACTCATTCATAAAGAAGGCCACTTTTAGAGAAGATTGTTGATTTCAACCCATTTATTACATTCAACTAGTTTTATCTATTTTTTAAGAAATGAAATCGTAATTTAGTTAAAAAGGCTTATATAGAGACGGGAATAAAAAATAATTTATGAGTAATTCTATGGAAATTGCCTCATTTGAGTTTTCGCAATTTTCATGTTTTCTTGGCATTTTCCCCTTTTTATTTTTGGGTTAAGGTGCATTTTTAGTACTCTAGAATATAGCAAAGTGCACTTAACATAATACACAATATTGTGGTCGATTTGTGGTAACCAAGAATTATTTTCGTGGCTTATTTTGTAACGACGTTAAATAAGTTAAATTTGACCGTTATGTGTCAAATTTTGACCGTTAAATTGTATGGTAAAGGAGTATTTTCAGTACTCTAGAATATAGAACGACCATCAAACATAATATACAATATTTGAACACCATAAATAACTAGTCACAATATTATTCAAAGTGTCAAATAATTAAACACTTCAAAGTTATAAAGATCCATAGACTATCCTAGTATCATGCATGTATAAACTAATAAGTCATTAGTATTTTACATATATAAAAAGTGTAAGCAAAAAATCATAAACTAAACAAGTTGGCCTTACTGAGTTTAAACGGGTTGATCATACTGACTCGACACAAATTAAAACGGGTTGGTCATACTGACTTGACCCAAATTAAAGACCCTATGATGTAATATAAGAAGAGTTACTTCTATCTGATTACATAATTATAAACTTAAAATAATGTTCGTTACATTGTCATTTCAATATACATATATTACATCATTATGTCACATTAGATTTTATCTTATAAAAGTTTGTTTTAGCTAACGAATTACTAGATAAGCAATGAAAATAATTCTTAGTTATTACAAATGGACCAATATTGTATATTATGTTTAGTGCTCCTTCTATATTCTAGAGTACTGAAAATGCTCCTTTACCCCACAATTTAACGGTCAATATTTGACACATAACAGTCAAACTTAACTTATTTAACGTCATTACTAAATAAGCCACGAAAATAATTCTTGGTTACCACAAATGGACCACAATATTGTGTATTATGTTAAGTGCACTTTGCTATATTCTAGAGTACTAAAAATGCACCTTAACCCTTTATTTTTCACCACTTTATTATTAACCTTTAGCCGATAAAATGTACATGAACCACAATAAAGTGTTTATCCTAGAGAGAATTTCAATGCAGGACCAAATTTCACAATCAATTTCAGATAAGGACCAAAACTTTCTGAAACTTCACTGCAAGACCTTGGTCCTTAAATGAAATTAAATTACTACGCTAAAAGACTAAAACAGCCATTTATTTGTACCACCCCAAGATAAAAAGGAAAAAGCATATTCCTCATCCTCTGCTTCAAATAGCAACAGACAAATGAATGAGAAACAAAGCAAATCAAAAGATCGAAGTGGTCCTTTCATTAGCGGTGGTTTCTTCTTCCACCCACACTCAATATTTCTTCAATTTCTACACAGGGAAGCAGCAAGTGACCTTTCGAAGAAGATTTGAAGTCATTTTACTGTAACTTTGTATTTCAAGAAATTTGCAGTTAGAAATTGAAATTTATTCTTTCTTAAGTGTATGGTGTCGGCATTACAACAAGAGAGAGAGACATTGTTCTTCTCTTGCTTCTCTTCAATTTGATCTTTGGTTTTTGCGTCTAAATTTTTTGAAACCCCTTGATTGTAAACTGTATTTTTTTATTGAGTTTAGCTTCAGATTTGTTACGTGAGTGCTACTTTCTTTTTGTTGATGTTGTTAGTGATAGAAGGCTTGTGTTTAGCTTTCAGTGAGTATGGGTTAACTTCTTATTTATTTGGCAAAGAGCAGACGGTTATGTATCTCTGTTATATTTATGAAGCATCTCTCTTTGCTAGTCCTATTCTTGGAGTGATTTTAGACATAATTCAAGCCTATAGTTTTATACATTTAGAATAGTCAATTTCCTTTAAGTCTGATTTCAAAGTGATAAGCATTATTGGAATTTGTTGCATTAACTACAGCCATGATTTCTCATGATTTCGATTAGGAGGAGGAAGTTATCGTTAACTACTGCCATGATTGTTAGCAAATGAGATAGTTTAACAAAGGATTGGGGTTTGACAAGAAGATCAGATAAGGGTTGAAGGAGGTGTTCTTTTAAAACAAGTAAAAATGTCATTTGAAACAAGACAAACTCTCTTTTGAAACAGGTAAAAATGTTATTTAAACAAGTGACAATTAATGTAAAACACAAACTTATGAGACATTGAACAAGTAAAGTCCTTGTCTCAACTGGTAAAATGGTCATTTAAACAAGATGTAATTAATATGAAACACAAACATGTATGATATTTTGAACAAGTAAAATGGTCATTCATTCAAACAAGGAAACCCCTCTTTTGAACTCGTAAAAAGGTCATTAGAACAAGTGAAATGTGGTCTTCAACAACTAAAA
Source organism: Mimosa pudica (assembly GCA_029929735.1). NCBI lineage: Eukaryota > Viridiplantae > Streptophyta > Magnoliopsida > Fabales > Fabaceae > Mimosa > Mimosa pudica. The sequence goes on from JAKELP010000045.1 coordinate 3,475,374, forward strand.
TCAGGTTTCAACAAGTGGAATGACCATTTGAACGACTAAGGGTTCATGTGGCTAAAACCAGACCTTCAACAACTGAAATATGGTTTTCAACAACTAAAACCAGGTTTTCAATAAGTGGAATGACCATTTGAACGAATGAGGGTTAATGTGACTAAAATCAGACCTTCAACAACTGAAATGTGGTTTTCAACAACTAAAACCAGGTTTTCAACAAGTGGAATGACCATTTGAACGAGTGAGGGTTAATGTGGCTAAAACCATACCTTCAACAACTGAAATGTGATTTTCAACAACTAAAACCAGGTTTTCAACAAGAGGAATGACCATTTGAACGACTAAGGGTTAATGTGCCTAAAATCATACCTTCAACAACTGAAATGTGGTTTTTAACAACTAAAACCAGGTTTTCAACAAGTGGAATGACCATTTGAATAACTGAGGGTTAATGTGCCTAAAACAACTTGCACCAGACCTTCAACAACTGAAATGCGGTTTTCAACAAGTAAAACTAGGGTTTCAACGAGGAAAATGGTCATTTCAACGAGTGCATGTTAATGTACACCAAATGCCTGTACTATAAGACGTTCAACAAGATAGATGTTATTTGCAACAACTAAAATCAGGTTTCCAACAAGGAAAATGACCATTTGAACGACTGAGGGTTAACGTGCCTAAAATACTTGCACTAGATCTTCACCAAGTGAAATGTGGTTTTCAACAAGTACAACTTGGTTTTCAACAGGTAAATTAGCCATTTCAACAAGTGCTTGAAATTCTCCCTTTATCTTGTGAATTCTTTACAACAACAAGAACAAAGTATTTGAAAGCATTTGAAACACAAAGTGCTGCTTAAGTAAAAAAATCCCCTCTTATGGCTGATATAATTACATAATAATCACACTCTATAAGTTCCATTTGACTCATTCGAATGCCAATGATGTCAATTTTCCAACAAAAAAACAAAACATCCATTCAATACATTTTGACCTAAGCTTTTCTACCACCTTTCACTGCTTCTAACTCTTGTAATATTGTCATCTTTGCTGCATTCTTATCATGATCTTTAAGTAACCACACCAAATCATGCCTTATTTCCTTCATTGATTTCTGCACCACAATAAGAGATCACATGGTAAGGTCAAACAGTTAGTGATCCACTTAAATTAGGCACTACACTACAGTCTGCATTATTCTTAGTGATTGCCAAAGCTATGCTATCTCCCTTTCCAAAATATAGAAGAAACATAACAGACCTACCACTATAAAGATCTGCACAGAATTTCTGATCCTACCAAAAGATTCAAGGTTCTAAACTTACTGCACAAAACTTTGTTTTTTGCAGAAGAGTATAAACTAAATTTTAAGCCACCAAAACTATATCTCCTTCAATAGCAAGTACAAAGCAACCATATCCCCTTCATCATTTTCTAAAATAATTGACTAGAAGGAGTATATAAGTTCAGCAAGACATGGCATGATCAAGCTCCTTCCTTGACATATTAACAAACCAACATAGATGACAACAAAGCCAATAAACACCCATAAATATATCAACGCAACATTATCATCAATCCCAAAATTAGGAAGCCATTACATATGCAAATGATTATGTAAACTGATAAATAGCTTTTATAACCAAACCACAAACTTCAAAACTCATCCAGCCAAAAATAACATGTGAAGCTGGCAATTAAAATTTCCTATTTCATCAGCATCTCTTGATTAAATATCCAGCTTGAACTCAAACACGAGAGAATCAATTTGAAAGCGGAGAAAAATAAAAAAGAAAAGAAATAATGTTGATTGTAATAAACAATACCACAAGCAGCATATTATTTGGATTATACACATTGGGTCATCTATCAGTGACTTAACGGCAAACCATATACCTTACCCATGGAAGTGATTGGACCAAATTTTATACCTTTAAGCATGTGCAATTGAGCTTAATTAGTGTGATTTAATGGATATATTTGATCATTATTGGCATATTTTATTGTGCATGCTTATTGGAATTAATTGGTGAATATTAGCCTTATTACTTGCATTTTATGAAATCAAGGGTATTTTGGTCATTTTGACTATGGGATGTGTTTTTCATGTAGGGGGTCCCAAGTGGGCCCCATACACCCTTGGTGGGGCTTCGGTGGAGATAATTTGGCAAGGAGGAAGGCTAGATGACAAGAATTCAGATTTGCATCCGGAAACACAGCCGCATCCGGAAGCACAGCCACATCCGGAAGCATAGCCACTTCCGGAAGCTAGATCACATCCGGAAGTGAACTCACATCTGGAAGCGGATTTGCATCCGGTAGTGAATGCCCTTGAGCTTGCTGAATGAAGTCTTGCATCCGGAAGTTAGAGTCCATCCGTCAGCAAGTGAAAGAGCCAGACCGCACAATGTACGGAAATGTCAGCTACTTTTCAGAAGTCTGCTGTGCAGAATAAATTAAAGGCAAAGGGTTGCAGCTTTAAGGCATTGATGGAGTATCTTTCCAAAAGAGGCAAAATTGGCTCCAACTTCAAATTCAAACTGGGAGGCCTCATTAAGGGCAATTTTGGAAGCACAATCACTTGGAGAAAAAGGAGGAACCTTTAGAAATGCATGGAGATGAGATCTAGTTCACATTCATCCTCACCTTTCACCAAATATCGAAAATACCCTTCCTTCCATTTAACCTTACACCTCTCGGCCATAACCCTCCATAATCACCAAAAATATCTTTTGACAGCTCATAATCCCAAATTGACAGTTCATTAGACCCCTTTGCCAACTCATCATCTAACTAACTCACTTACTTAATCCCAACTAACTTCATTTTGACACATCTTATCATCTCACTTCACTTTCACTTTCACTTTCTCTCTCCTCTAACAAACTCTCTCAACTCCATCTTCATCTCCTCCATCTTCATCGAACCTCCATGGCCATTTCACCACGCAAATCCTTCATTTCTTCCGTCTCCATGCGTGGCTAAGTGTCCTTCTCCTTCCTTCAAGTCAAGATTTGTGCTAAGAGCTTCAATGTAATCGGCCTTGTGTGAGAATTTTCCTTTTCTAGGTTTTCAAGTTTGTAATCATTTAGATCTTTCATTTCTAGAGATTTTTAGGTATGTCAGATCTAGGATTTTGCATAGAGATTTCTATGTAGAATTCATTTATCCTTCCAAACTTGTAAACCTAGCTTCTAGATCTTGAACTTCATGTATGACAGGTTTAATTTTGTTGTAGCTTCATGAGAACAATCATATGTGTTTACATTTTAATTGTTTCTTGAAGTGAATTTTATATAGAAGTTAGTTTTAATTTCTATCTCACCTATGGATATGCATCAAGTTCAAGGCTAGGCTATCTTGATTAATTAGTTTAAACTAGCTAAAGCTTCTTAGATTTAAGAGGTTTGGCCGATTTAAGCTCGTTAATTAAGAGGAGATTGCCACATGAGGCCTAACACTTGAGATGCACAAATCAAGGCTTGAAGGAGGAGTTTCACTCTTGAATTTCACACTCATACTTTCGGTACATTCTATATTTTTAGTTGTTAATTTTAGTTGTTAAACAATCACCAAACCTTGAATCATTGTTAATTTGCGTGACAGAAATACTTTTAATTAGCAAGATTAAACCTAGATCGTGGATTCGACTCGTACTCACCACTACTACCTAGTGGAGTAGAGTATTGAAATGTTTTGATTAATCTTTAGATTGGGCCCATACAGCTAGTAGCTAGCACACATCCCGTGAATAATGTAGCACTTCCTCTCCTCCTTAAAATCTTGCTTCAATGGGTTTCATATTTGGGTTGGATGTGAAGGGCAAATTTTTACTCCACTGACAATGAGAATTGAATGAAGAGAATGATCGGAGGAGATTATTGATTAAATGAGAGTAAGAATGCATTGTGAATTGGGATGAAGCTGCGGCTAAGGGCTGGGAAGGAGATTTGGGGGGAGGAGATAGATTTTGTAATTGAAACATTGGAAGAAGGTTAATATGGTCTTTCCCCCTTCCAATTTAATTTCACTTTGCCCACATGGTCCTTAACTGATGTTTCAGAATATTTTGGTCCTACTTTTTAATTAAATGTCTACAGAGGTCCTCAATTGAAATTCTCCCTTTATCCTAACTAGGTGAGTCCGCTACGTACGATGCTATTGTATTCTATCAATATTCTTGTTCGACGATATATTATTGCCCAGAAGATATATTTTGATGACTTTTTTTGAAAAACTCCACATCATTTAATCAACCACTCTTGCTAGTGCATCTAATTGTCTTTTTTGAACATGTTCAAATCAACTCAAGCGACTTTCTAACATTTTCTCTACAATTAATACTATCCATAAGGATGAGAGATATAAGGATGAACTTTTATATTATGGATTTAAATCAAAATTTGAGCTATTATATTAGTGTACTTGGGACTGTATATACATTGACTTTGTGAAAGAGAGGGGAAGGAGTGATGGAGGTCGGTGGGAAAAGTTGAAAAGGAGGTTTATAAAGGGGATGTGTAGAGGCTTCGATGCCACGTGGGGAAGGGGTACGAATGAAGTGAAGGCAGGTGTAATTTTGTTGAAAGCTGCCTAGAAGTGACTCAAGAAACAGCCATTCAAATTCCCTCAACTACCAACTGTCTTCATTCTTCAATTCCATCTCTAAATCCTGCCGTACATGAGGTAGATCACCAATTAATGCCCCATATACTACTCATCACATCTTGTTGAATTGCATCAACTTCATCCCAATCAATGCCCCCTTGTACTCACATCTTGTTTAGTTGAATCAACTTCCTTGTACTCACATCTTGTTTAGTTGAATCATCAACTTCATGCACATTTTGTCTGATTTAGTACTCCACTAGTCCTTTAACTAACATGAAAAATTTTTGGAATTTTTTTTCTATAATATGCTCCATCCGGTCCGTAATATAAAAGTTTAGTCATCAAAATATACTTCTTAAGAAAATATGTAAAAATTGGGAGTGGCTTAAGTTAAATCATTTTTCTAATAATAATCATATTTATTATGATACTATTAAGAGAGATAAATACATAAACATTAATTAATAGTATGACAGAGAGTTAGAGGTAAAGTAGAAAAAACAAATTAAATAAAGAGAATGTAAGGTAATAACTTTTATACTTTATAACAAAATCATACAAATTTTGGGCTCTTATATCACGAAAGGGAGGGAATAAAAGATAACATACAAAAGTCAAACTAATATATGCCTATTTTACACTTTTACATTTATATATTACTAGTAAATGCAAGAAGAGAAGAGAAAGTGTGTATAGTAAAGGGAAAATTAATTACAGGTCCTTGGTAAGAGACATAATACTAGAAAAGTCCCCATAACTTGTGAAATTAAAGTAAAGTCCCAAGGGACTCTACTTTAATTATTTTTGGAAATGTGGGCCCACAGTTAATAATAAAATATTACCTACCCTCTCTCCCCTCTCCCAGTGGGATGAGTGGTTGCCGGAATTCTGTACGGGTGAGTTTGGTGGGTGGGTCATATTATATTATTAACTGTGGGCCCACATTTTCAAAAACAATTAAAGTAGAGTCCCTTGGGACTCTACTTTAATTTCACAAGTTAGGGGGACTTTTCTAAAATTATGTCCCTTACCAAGGACTTGTAATTAATTTTTCCTATAGTAAATGAGTAGAGAAAAAAATAAAAATTTATTAAACATACCTACAGTAGGATATGTGGAATTTTATTAGGTTGGAGAAATGACCATTATAAGAGACAAACCGAAAAAATTCAATTCTCAACCTGTGTTTAGGATAAGAGTGGTTTTTAGTTTTGGGAATTAAATTTTTTTAAAATGTATTGATTAAAGAAACCTCTATTTCGTGGTATATTATTTTTTTTATCCATGATCAAGGTATCCCATCACTCGACAAGTGAGAGACTAATCCCCGCTGATTTGTAGGCACCTCAAAGGGTGGACAGCTGGCCTGAGAGATTTAATGTTTCTCCAAATTCAACGCCAAGGATCGAACCTCAGACAATTAGTTAAGGGTGAATGAGTCCTTGCCACTCAACCACACACCCCAGATTTTTACAAAAATCTTTTTTTAAAGTGAATAATTCACAAGATAGGCAATCTTCAACAATAATCTATATAGAATTGCCTAATCACCGCAATCATTTAATACTCTATATTGTTCTAAATATAAGCTTAAAGTAGTTTATTTGTGTATATTACAAAATCAATTAAATTAATAAAAGTAATGAATATGAAATATGTGGATGTAATAAATGAAAAAAAATAAAAGAAATTAATATGTGAGAAAAAGGGAATAAGCAAGTGCGAGATAGAATGGAAAAATGGTTTGTGATCAAAAAAACAAAAAAGAAAAATGGTTGAATGATCTAAACAATTTAAACTGGAGCTTATGAAAATTAAGCTTCTTCCCAACGAAAGTTCATATCTTGAACTAGAGTTAGTAAATCATGAATGTGATGAAGTCTATATTTTGAATTCAGTCCAAAAAGTCTATCTTTTGAATTATATTGGAGTTATTAGGTGACAACACGTTTTAACCAATAACCTTAACTCCATCCCGACCTTAATTTAGGTGTTGCTTTGGAAGATGATCTTAATCCAAATTACATGAACTACTTTGATTGATGTTCCTTATAAATAATAGAAGGGAAAATAAATAAAGGGATGATTAGGATGTTTTGAAAATCATCTCATATAAATAATACTCCTATATTATAATATGTTATTTAATATACTCCTTTCAATATATCCTAAATATAAGATTTTTTTACTTAATTTGATTAGGTTATACTCCCTCCGTTCTTAAATATAAGAGCACTTTGACTTTTTTGGAGAATCCTAAAAAAGCAAAATATGGTAATTAAAAATTGATTTTCCCAAAATTTTTCACTAAACTAGTTTATTTGACTTATGAACTTACATATGATCTAATAATATTTAAAATATGTTATGATTAAATTGTTCATTTTGTTTTCTTAGGATTCTCCAAAAAAGTCAAAGTGCTCTTATATTTAGGAACGGAGGGAGTAATAATTATAGTTACGTTACTTAAAATCACATGATATTACCAATGTATCAAAAACATTTACCTTTATTTTTACCCTCACTTTCTTCTTTATTTTTTTTCATAAAAGACAATTTCTTTATAAGTAAAACAATTACAAACTATGACTCTTTTCTTTAATTATCATAGAGGAGTGTTCATAAGAATATTTTGGAAAAAGTTTAAAACAATAAAAAAGAGACCTTTTATTTAGAATCAAGCACACAAATAGGTCTTATAGTTTTTTTTATGATGGTAATTAAATTAGGTAAAACAATATATTTAGGATAACAAGACTCCATTTGGTCTTAATTATATGATCAAATTAACGTTTTGGTTAAAGTATATTTTTGATCCTTTAACTTTGGACAAAGTCATATTTAATCTCTTAACTTTGGAAAGTATGTTTTTGATCATTTCAAATTAACACTGTTAACTTCTGAGATCAAGTTTATTCAATGAATAAAAAATTAAATCTAACAGAAAATGCTTATGGTATAAATTTAAGATGTTGATAGGGAAGCAATAAAATGCTGGCTTTCTATTATTAAATTAATTAAATTGAAAATATGAAAAATAAGAAAATAAATGAAATTATATTATTCATCAAGCATTTTTAATTTTACCTAGTAAACATTTTCTCCTATATGGTTAACAGGGTTAATATTAAAAGACTAAAAACACACTTTTCAGAGTTAAAAAACTAAAATGTGACTTTGTTCAAAGTTAAGGGAGTAAAAACATACTTCAACCTAAATTTTTTGGAAAAATTAATTATGGAAGCAAAATAAAACATTTTAAATTGTTTATATTTATCGCTTTTCTCAAAACTCATTTATTTTACTTTATAAAGTAACTTATAATCTGGTTATATCTATCATATTTTATAATTTAATTGTCTAAATTGCTTCTTTAAGCTCCACATAAAAATGAACTTGATTTTATAATTAGGATATGAGATATCATAATAACATTTTTCTATTATTGTAGGCTGTAAGAAAATTGATATATAAAATTTTTATGAATATTAAAATCATATATAAGAGGTTTAACTAGTTGGGTAATAATAGTCGCCAGTTGAAAAACAGTACTGACAAATTTCATATTTGAGATTTACGAGTCAAATGGACCTGCATTCATCATCACTTATTTTTTAAGCGTGAGTCTCAATTAACCATTTTTTAAACATTAACCATTTAGTGGGCCTCACATTTTTCCTTTAATGAAATAATAAATCGTTGGGTACTGTGGTTGTACTTCATCCAACGGATCAAATTTACAGTAGGAATGGGTGGATATAGTTTCCTTTTCTTCATTTTTTCCATAATGAGATATATGGATATACACTAGATTCCATCTAGCTCAAGTGCTTTCCAATCTCATTCTCTACCTCGTGATCCCCAAAAAATATATATATGAAATTTCAAATTTTAGTATAATAAGAGTTAAACAATATTATTATGCATTAAATTTGATCTGAAAATGAAATCTCAATCTATTTTATCTTTTAATAGGACCCTAATGTTTACCAAAAAAATATCCACATTGATTGCTTGTATGAATGATATTTCTATCAATTAATTGATTGTTGTGAAATCTAACACATATGATAAAAAAATGATAACTTAGTGCAATCAAGTAATCAACAACCACCTACAACAAATAAAAAACATAGCTTACCTTTTTAATTTCCCGTAATTACTTATTTCGGTCTAAAATTAAAAATTGGAGGTAGTATTAATTAAATTTGAGGTAAATGTGTATCTAGCATCCTAAAGTATATATTTTACATTAAAGTATTTTACATGTGTATCTATAGTATCTTAAAGTAATTTGTGTGGTGCATACAACGATCTGAAATATTTTTAAATACATGCATCCAAAACCTTAAAATATTTTTTTGGTGCATATTACATCAAGTTATAGTAAATAGTTTAGAGTGCTGGACTCACCTTAAAAAAAATACTTGATCACAACAAAATACTTGAAGATGTTGGATATTCACCATAACCCTTAATTTTATATATAAATATATATATATATGTTCTATTTATATTCAACAGTCCTTCTAGTAAAAAATATTACACTTGGTCCTTAATATATATCCATGTTGACTAATTTGAGGAGATCATTAAAACATGTAAATAAATTATTTCAGTATAGCATGTCACATGATTTTTTGTAAATCGTTATAATATATATATCATTCTAATTATTACAAAACAAGCAAATAACGTTTGAGATAAATAATAAAGCTAAATATCTTCAAATAAGTTACTCCCTCCGGTCCATAGAGCCTGAAATTTGAATAATTTTGCTCCAAATTATAAGAGTTCGCCTTACTTTGTCTCTTTATTTAATGTAATTTTTCCTACTTTACTCTTTCATATTCTCTCTTTTAATAGTATCATAATAAATATATGCAGTATTGAAAAAAAAAGAATTAAATGCAAACAAACAATTAAATTTTACATATTTTTTAAGAAACATGTTTTGTCGGCTAGACTTTTATATTGCAGACTAGAGGGAATATTTAATTATATTAATTTTCTCTCAATTTCTATATTAGTGATCAATGAGCAAGAAAATTAGAAGTACAAAAAACGAGTGTATGACACATGGCAATTAGTTGTTGTGAGTTATTAACTCACATCAATAGCGAAATCAAACCACCTAATCCTCTAGCTAGCCCTCCTCCTAGCCAAGAAAATTTCTCTATATAAACTCACACACCCTTCATCACTAAGCACAAACATATCAACTAAGCAACTCAAGCCAATTCAAAGCACACATACACCCTTCCTCTCATATCTTCTTTCATTTCAAGTTCAATACAAACACAACAATATAATGGCAGCTCCAATGATGAAGGTGGCATGCATGGTGGTGCTATGTGTTGCCCTTGTGGCTTCACCAGTGGCAGAAGCCATCACCTGTGGCCAAGTTGCCAGCAGTGTTGCTCCTTGTGTCCCTTACCTCCAAAAGGGTGGTGCTCCTTCACCGGGCTGCTGCAGCGGTGTCCGAGGCCTCGTCGGACAAGCTCAGACCACCGCCGACAAGCAGGCCGTGTGCAACTGCCTCAAGTCAGCCGCCGGCTCCATGTCCGGCCTCAACCCTAAGAATGCTGAGTCCCTTCCTAGTCAATGCAATGTCAACATCCCTTACAAGATCAGCACCTCCACCAACTGCGCCAGGTAAATAGATCTTATATTTCAGATCGGAGGGAATAATATTTTTGTACTTGAGACTTGAGACTAATCTCTTTCGAGTTTTATAGTTTTATTTTTTTTCTTTTTTAACTGTGACATCAAAACTTCAACATGCATGTAATGAGGTATAAGCCAAAAGTCGAGGTTGAAACAATTTATTCTGTCTTCATGGCTTTTTTGGTTTAATTTAAATATATATACTAAAATTTAATCTTTAATATATTCTTTAAACAAGTATGTATACCAAATTAATTTTCTTAGGAAGTCAGTCCTAACAAAAATTACGTTACGTTATACTAACGAATTTCTATCCTAATTAATATCAACTTTACAAAGTGGTCACTTTTAGTTTCATCACATAATATTGTTTTTTCTTCTGAAAATACTATGACCTATATATGTTCTCTCTATTTTTTACGTTAATGATGATGTGAAATTGTATTGAAAATTGCAGCATCAAGTTCTGAGGCGATATGTAAATGGGTGTATATGAGAAGGTATAGAAGTGGAGAATAAAGGAGGGTTTACTTTCAGTGATCGCTGTGATGATGACTTGAAGGCCTTCCACATATCTTAGTTTCGTTTTATATTATTATGTGGAACTTTTCTCTTTCTTTATATGCATGTAATATGTGAGCATCTCATCTGTACGAGTTTCATATTTATAGTTCTATATATCCTATTTTTAAACTTCTTCATTGCCTTATTAAGTATTTTAGTCCACTTAAATTAAATTGATAATCTTTTATAAAAATATCTCTAAGTAATTCACCCAAAAAATATAAAGTAAATAAGCATTGGTTCTAGAATAATTAAAAAAAGGTTGCAATTATTACTCTGTTCAAAAAATGGTTACAATTACTTAAAAACAATCAAACAAATTAAATATATACAATGTCTCTCAGCCCGACAATGCTTGAATAGATAATATCAGTATTTTGAAATATACTCCATATAACTTTAGCTCATCCAAAAAATGGTCTGATGTTTATTATTAAAAGAGTAAAAATTAAAATGGAATTTTTTTTATAAAAAGATAAAATGATATTAATTAAAAAAGATTACATAATTCTAACAACATCATGAAAATAAAAAGAAAAGGCGCTAAACAAATCATCTTGAAAAAATGGAATTTATTGAACCATCTTTATACAATGTCATGGATCATAATCAATCCATCCTTTTATAGATAATATTGTCGCCAATCAAGTTTCTAATAAAAACTTACATAATGAATTTAATTAAAATTAGTTATTTATCATAAAATAGCATGCTTAACCTCAATAAAATTGTTTTATTAGAGGAGATTAATTAATTAGTTAAGCGTTTTATAGGCACATAATTAGAAATACTGTGTGAAGAAATTTATATTATTAACGCTTTAAAACAATATATTATGATATCAAACAAATGGCTTCTAATAAGATTATCAAATACTTCCTCTAGTCCTAATTATAGATCTACTAGAATTTTTATTGTTGAGATTAAGAAAGAAAATTAGGCTATTAAATTACAGTATAATATATGCTACATATAAATAAATTATATATTAATTTAAAAATAAAATAAATTTTGAGAAAAGAAGGATAAATACAAATAATTGAATTAACGTGATTTATTTGAATCCCTAATTGTTCCAATAAAATAAATTAATCTTATAATCAAGACCGAATGCAGTATATGATGAATCACAATTTCATAATTGTGTAGGCTTACCATCTAATTTACAAATTTTTGAATCCAAGCTGAAAATCCAAAAAGCATCAATAATTGAAATCCTAATACAGTTAGAGATCCTAAAATCCTTTTATTAGGATATTTTTAATTAATCATTTATCATATTCACAATTTCACACTCGAAAATTTGAATAAATAAAAAATAAAATAATGTATGCAAATTGGGAATGTCGGAAAAATGAATAGGATGATAGCATTGTTTAACTTAAAATTATTCCAACCAAAGCTATCAAAATTTCCATGACTTTCAAACATTTATACTTCAAGATTTTCCACTTATATGTGATAAGAGTAATTTAGGTCAAATGCCTTTTCTCTTAAATGTTAATACGTATACACCCTAGATTATTCTTAATTAAGTTGAAAAAATTTGGGGTCGTAAAATACCATTATCCTCTTACTTTAGTCTGAAACTATCATGTACCCCTAAATCGCTAATTTAAAGGTTATTATATATCCTTATACCTAAAATCCAAATCATGAGTTGCTATTAAACATATGGTAAAAAAAAAGTTACTATTAAACAAATGATATAAAGAAATAGAGTGTTTTCAATTCATCTTTTATTAATGTTTTCTACTTTCTTTTAAGTTAAGGTTGAAAATTTTCACGATAAAAAAGAAGATCTCATTATCACAAAAAAAATTAAAAATTAGATCTCAATGTCCATATATTAATACGATTGTTGAAACATTTTTATCATACATTGATTCACCTTTTGCTTTCTAATTAGTTGTTAGGTTCTATCCTTAATCAGTATAAATTGTCGCCTTTGTCCTTATCAGTGCGTTAGGCAGCTTATTTATGATTTTCATTTTCAACTAGCTAGGAGGACAACATTTATTAGTATTGCACAAACTATTGCTTTTTGATACATGCGTCAATGGAATAAAGATCATTATGGTTAACAAACAATTTTAAATGTATCAATTTGACCCACAAACAATTTCCTTTGTCCTTATCAGTGAGTTAGGCCTTATTTATGATTTATTGTTTGTAGACCAAATTAATAGTACATTGAAATTTTTTTGTTGACCAGAATGATTTTTTAACTCTTTGTCAATTTATATATGCAAGTATTTACAGACCCAAACAGGGAATTATTTTCTCAATATGATATTTTCTTATCCTTAGAATTTGAATTTCAACTTTACTGTACTTGAAAATATTAAATCATTTTCAGCAATACAATTACGAATAATTATCACTTCATCTTCTGGATTTAGGAACTAAACTGGATATATATTTTGGTCCAAGACATCAATTTGTTTTACCCCTTAAATTTATTATTTTTCCTCAAAACTCTATGTTGATTTCTAAGGCTACACATAAGCCTAGCAGCATGGTGGCCGGACACAAACCGACCCACTTTACCCAGTTCATAATAACAGTGCCTGCATGTGATAGCCTTGCTATTTCTTATTGTTATATATTTGGTCTTGCGGGCATAGTGTGGGCTTGGTTCCATATTTAAAATTATAACTTGAAAACTCCTCAATTGAATTGCTCTCTTTCTTATTTTTTCATTCCTGTAGGCCCACTAAAATTAACTTTCCATTGCATTTAGGGGTTTATCAGTCTTTTTCTTTATTTACCCTAACTTTTTCTAATACAATATACAATAAATTATGGGGTGAAACCTTGCTAATTTAAGTATAAATAAACAAATAATTTCGATTATTTTAAAATTTTGAAACCCCTCAATTGTAAAACTCTTATTCTTATTTAATTTCTGTTTTTTTTCTTTCCTTTAGGGCCAGAAAAATCGATCAACTTTTCATTGCATTTATGAGTTTATATCAAATTTTTTTCATGGGTTAAAGGTCATTGTGGCCAACAAACAATATGTATTGTATCAATTTGGCCAACAAACAATTTATGGTCTCATTTTGGCCAATAAACAAAATAAAAGTATCACATTGGCCAATAGGATTTAGGAGTAATATAATTCAAATGTGAAAAGTCTATCCTACCCTTATTAAACCGAATAAAAAAGAATATGTGGGTCCCACTTTTCATAAAAAAAATCGTCTTCCTCACACCTATCTTCTTCCTCAAATCAGCCCGTCAACACAAGGACCACCACTGAAGCCACCACCACCACCGAAATCCCGACCGCCACCACCACCATCACCGTCCCGGCCATCATCACCACCATCAATTTCTCACCAAACAAGCTAAAGTTTTCATCTTTCACCCTTTCCTTACTTCTAACAGCCTTTCCATCATCAAAAGTCAAAACTGAATGCAACATCACGAGAAAACCAACAGTAAAACCAAAGGCAAGAACCAAAACAAAAGCTGGAAGCAAAATCATGGAAGAAACCTTAACCATAGAGATTGACAATGCACTCACAAAACCCAAAAGGAAAAAAAATGTCCTTCCCATTAGTAAACCCAATTGAAATTAGAAATCTATGAATCACATCTGACTCACTAGGTTTTTCATTGGAACAAGCAATTTCTAGAAGCAAGGAAACGGCCAAGCTCAGCGAGTTAGGTGTGGGGAAGATGATTTTTTTATGAAAACGTGGGACCCATATATTCCTGTTTGTTTGGTTTAATAAGGGGCAGGATAGCCTTTTCATATTTGAATTATTGGCCAATGTGATACTTTTATTTTTTTTATTGGCTAAAATGAGACCATAAATTGTTTGTTGGCCAAATTGATACAATACAAATTGTTTGTTGACCACAATGATCTTTAACCCTTTTTTCATTTTTCTTTAACTTCTCTAATACAGTGTAGTAGTGTACAATAAATTGTGGAGTGCAAGGTAAGTTAAGTATAAATAAAAAAATTATTATGATTATATTTTAGGAGATACTGTTTTGAATGCCTTAAGTTTAGAGGGATTCCTATTTTAATGCTTAGAATTTTACGGTAGAAGATGTTTTTGTATAGATAGCAACACCATCAATGAATATATTTACTAAAAAGTTTTATCTACATTTATGGGTTAATAATTTGAATAATATTAGCTATAATATTAGGGAAAATCCCATTTAAATACCTCCGAATATACAAAAGGACAATTCAGGAACTCAAACTTCCAAAAGGACCAACAAGGAACTCGAACCTAGGGGGCATTTCAAATTTGTGTGAAAGGACAAAATTGCCCTTATCATAAATTAGAAATTACCAAAAACCATTACACCACCATTGCCTCTTCTCTGCGCCTAATACCACCATTGCCACCAAATCTTCTCTCTGAACCCTAACACTTGCGGCGACTCCTCTCTTCTCTCCCTCACGTTCTCGGTTGCGTCTCCTCCGTTCTGCGGCTTCGCTTTGTTAGGGGTCATCAAACCCATCATCATTTTTCGATATGGAAGCAACTTTTACAGAGTCATATTCAAGCTCAAGCTTCACACGATTAATCAAACCCATTTGGAGTGACGTCACGACCCGATGAATCCATCACAGCCTCAAATCCTTCCTTCACAGACGGCGTTGCCACCAAAGACATCCACATCGATCCCTTCACATCTCTCTCCATAAGAATCTTCCTCTCCTAGGTTTGACACTCTTCTTGGCTTTTTTTTCATTCTCTGCTGTGATTTATTTCGATCTTGTTGGTGGTGATTTTTTTTCAAACCCATCATCATTTTTTTTCATTATCTGCTGTGATTCGAGTATTAAAGGTTTAAACTTTTTTTGTTCTTTTTGACCTAGGTGGTGATTTTTTGTTGTGATTCTGCTAATGTGTGTATGATGTATTTGTGTGGTTTTGTTCATTTTGTATTTGTGTGGGTATGATGTATTTGTGTGGTTTTGTTCATTTTGTATTCGAGTATTAAAGTTCCAAATCTGTTCATTTTGTATGCAAGTTTGGAGATGCCAAATAGGGTATTGAAGGAGGTAGTTGAGTTTATAGGGTATGGTTTTTCTAAGGAGGAAGAGAGTGGTAATGTTGTCGGAGATATATTGAAGTTATGTAGTTTTGATAATTTGAGCAATTTAGAAGTGAATAAGAATGGAAAGTTGGCATCTGGAGAAGAGACCAAGACTTTCTTCAGGCGTGGAGAAGTTGGGGATTGGAAGAATTATCTCTCATCTGAAATGGTTGAACAACTTAATATTATTACTCATGAAAAACTGGAGAAACATGGTTTGAAGTTTTAGATCCTGTTTACATCCCTTAGAACATTCTGTTTCTGCTTAAGAAGAAAAATAAAGTCTCTAGGTATCATTTTACTTAGAGTATTTAATTTGTTGTTACATTAGCTTGAAACCCATTATATAATTTGTATCACGTACTCACGTGGATCAATTATTACCATGTTTTTTTATAAGAAGTGCATCGTTGTATGCTGTGTACGTGTCGACGTCATTTTGGACTTTGAAGTCTTGGCTGATTTCAAATGTCAAACAAGAAGTGTTGTGGGATTTATAAAGTGACAATGTTCTTGTACTGTGAAGCTTTTAGGCAGTGACAATGATCTAAAATAAGGCAGTAAGTTGTGTCATTCTACTTTTATTTATGTTGCTTAGTGTCATTTTTGTAGGATCATGGCTTCAAGTTCGAGACCTAACCACAAAAGTCACGGGATGACGGGGTTGAATCTGTTCAAAAAGAAGTGGTTCAAGGAGCGAAACAAAACAGAGCAATTTTTGCCTGAGATGAACAAGGATGCATTAAAAGCTTGGAAAGCGCTCTCAAAGGCTGAGGCGGAGAAATATAGAAAAGAAGCAGAGAAGTCCAAGCCATTAAAAAAGGCCGCCAGGGCTAAAGAAAAGTTACCTACCCGCTGCTCACCTCACAAGTTTACGTTGTTGGCGGAAATAGTACGTAGAAAGGATGAGTTGAAGGTGTGGACTGAAAATATTGGCTTTGCCCATCTATGTTGTCTAAACAGCGTGAAACTTCCCCACAATCTTCTTGCTGTCATTCTTGGAGGCTATGATCCACCCACTCAAGAATTTCGGATTAGGGGGGTGACATACAAGATATCTGTTGATGATGTGAAAGAACTTTTACGGGTTCCTTGTGAAGGGAAACCGGTCGGGTGGGAAGTTGATGAGGATGATGCAGCGTATAAGAGGTTGAAGTATAAATTTTACCGAATGAAGTTTGAGAATATTATTGGCTTGATAGAGAAAGTGAAAGATGAAAAAGAGTTTCACCTGCTTTTCATGATTTACACCTTGGGCACTTTGTTGTGTCCAACTGCAAGCCCCATTGTAAGTGAGCACTTGCTGAAGGTTGTACACTTTACACAAGAAGGTTTTAACCAATATAACTGGGCCTCATACATGTTGTACGAACTTCATCAAGAGCTGGCTCACTATACAAAACATTTGAAGGAGCAGAAGAACCATTCATGTTATGTTGGAGGATGCCTATACCTGGTGTTGGTATGTTATTAGTACATTTTAATTTAATTTAATGTTTTTATTGAAATAAAACTTGTGATATGACATGTTCATAATGATGCAGGTACACTTTTGTGAGCGCTTTGCCTTAAGTGAGGTTGAACCCCATGAGAATCCAATTGAGTTCTGGACTGATCCAAGAATAAAGGAGGTGGTGGATTTAGAGCAAAAGAGTTACAAAGGCATTCTACACATGGGACATTGCAACGTTGAAATCATTCTAGACCCGGTATTTGTTAAAAAGTGGTCATCAATGTGATTAGATGTCACTAAATGGTAGTTTGTTCAGATTAATATGTGTTTGTATGGTGTTTATGCAGGACCTTAGGGAGTTGCGGAATGAGTTGGTGGCTAATATTGATGCCAGCATGCTAAAGCAGCAAATGAAAAGAGATGCAGCCAAGCGGGTTAATGTGAAGGCAGCAAAGGGCGGTGATAAGCATGAGGACGCAGGATTGAAGGAACTTGAAAGTGATGACGCTGCTGCAGAGGATGAGGATGAAGGATTAAGTGAACTTGAAGGTGTTGAGGATGAGGATGAAGTGTTGAGGGAGCGTGAAAGTGATGCCGCAGATGAAGATGCGGCTGGAGATGATGATGGAGGAGTGGGGGAGCTTGAAAGTGATGCCGCAGATGAAGATGCAGCTGGAGATGACGATGGAGGAGTGAGGGAACTTCAAAGTGATTCCGCAGATGAAGAGTGAGGGAGCATCCAAGCGAAGATAATGAACATAGGAAGGAAGAGGAAGGGGAGAGACATGAAATCATGTGTAGTACACCGAAAGATGTTGATGCTGATCCTGCGGTGCAGCCAAGAAGATCACAGAGAGCAAGTGAGCTAGCTGTTGCATCTCCGTGGGTTACGCTTCAAGCATATCGTAGGAAGAAACGTGGTGCGTCTCCTGCTGATCAATTTTTCCAGAAAATATCCCAACGGTCAACAAAAGACTCCGAGTACGTCATCGTAGTCGAGAAAGATCATGTCACATATGCTGAGCTCCGTAGTCTTGGTGGTAGGCAAAGGGTGAATACTCGGGTTAGTTATGCACCTTAAACTGTGAAACCATACCTCTATCATTCTATTGCTAATTGCATGGTCTGTTATCATTCTAGGGCTAATTGCATGGTCTGTTATGTTCGTGGTGTGTGTTGCAGGTCATGTCCCTTGCTTGTAAGATTATAATGGATGACATGAAATCAAGAAGAGAGGTGAAGCGGTACATATTTGATGCTGACTTCATGGTAAGCCGCCTAATTTGATGGTTATCTGTTATCTATGAAGTATCGTGCACATCATAGCAACTAACACGTTCATATGTAGAGCAAGATGGCCCAACACTTCTGGGACGCATCAAGCAAGAAGAAGCAATATATGCCTAGACACATCGGACTTGACATGTCAAAATGTGAGCTGATTTTTGGTCCCATGCTTGCGGACGAGCATTGGTATTGTCTCGTCCTTGAACCGAAGACAATGAACATGCACATTTTGGACTCAATCAACCGAACTCCGTCAAAGAATCAACGACATAAGAATGTGTCGGCTGATAGGCAAATGGATGTTGCACACCGCTGTGTAAGATTTCCTAAGTTATTCTATGCTGGATTTATGGTATTGGTCTCATACTTAACGATGTCATTGGGTGTATTTCAGCTGACTAGATTTGCTGCTATGCTGGAGGCCATCAATCCTGCTGAATTTTGCGAGAAGCCCCTTGGTAGAATTATTAGAGATTCTGTACCTGTCCAGGGAAACTTGTACGATTGCGGCGTTCATGTCCTTATTTGGTTGCTACAATGGTCTCCAAGAGCCAGACTAACATACACAGACGCCGATGTTGCAATATTTAGGTCCAATCTGATGTGGTGGCTTTTCTCACATCCTCAGAATATTGTGAAGGATAAGGCTTTGGCACTTCTAGATGACCATGTGCAAACAAAGAGAGCGAGAATTGTATGATTGGATAAAAAGGATTGTTAGTTTGGGTATATGTTAGGGTAGAAACATGGAGTTGTGTTTTGTGTTTTGGGGCACATGTTTTGTGTAACAATCAATTGTGCCTATTAACATGTATATTACTTACAAGCAATTGTGCGCTTCTCAATTAATGTTATATTTGAACCTTATTTGCTGCCCAGCATGTATATTACTTACATTTTCATTGTGCCTATTAACATTTATACAGGATCTATTAACATTTACACTAGGAAGATTAACATTTTCGTAGGACCCATTAACATTTGAACTTCCAGAAATAACGACAGAACTTCGGACTTTAACAATGTGAACATAAGTGTTAACTTATGCGTTGACATCATGCTGGTATTAAAGCAAATACACCGTCCATATTAACAGGTGAACTTAGGTAATTAACGACAGAACTTCACCCTTTAACAACGGGGACACTATTATTAACTTAACTTGTGCGTTAATGATAAACTCCATAATTTCACATTTTATCTATATTTCCTTGTAGTTCACACTCCTTTTGATGATACATCGATAACAAAACACACAAATACTAACACTCATTCAACTAGGAAACCGTCCATATTAACAGGTGAACTTAGGTAATTAACGACAGAACTTCACCCTTTAACAACGGGGACACTATTATTAACTTAACTTGTGCGTTAATGATAAACTTCATAATTTCACATTTTATCTCTATTTCCTTGTAGTTCACACTCCTTTTGATGATACATCGATAACAAAACACACAAATACTAACACTCATTCAACTAGGAAACCGTCCATATTAACAGGTGAACTTAGGTAATTAACGACAGAACTTCACCCTTTAACAACGGGGACACTATTATTAACTTAACTTGTGCGTTAATGATAAACTCCATAATTTCACATTTTATCTCTATTTCCTTGTAGTTTACACTCCTTTTGATGATACATCGATAACAAAACACACAAATACTAACACTCATTCAACTAGGAAACCGTCCATATTAACAGGTGAACTTAGGTAATTAACGACAGAACTTTACACTTTAACAACGGGGACACTATTATTAACAACGGGGACACTATATACTAGCATTTAGCCGCACATGTTAACACTTGAACTTGAAGCTTAACATTATGGTCATTAACAAGGGAACTTCCTCATGAACATATGCTTTCATTAATAACAACGTTGGTGTCAGCATTTACATGGCACCTGTTAACAATTGAACTTCCAACAGAAACAATAGAACTTCAAGTATTAACATTAAGAGCATAACGATTAACAGCATAATAACTACAGCATTGAGAAATTGTCCAGCAGCAGTAGAATGCTCAAAATATATACCCTGTACCCAAAATACCCTTCACAAATGCCTATTGCTAATAATTACAGCATTGAGAGACTGTCCAGCAGTAGAATGCTCAAAATATATACCCTGTACCCAAAATAATACCCTTCACAAATGCCTATTGCTAATAATTACAGCATTGAGAGACTGTCCAGCAGTAGAATGCTCAAAATATATACCCTGTACCCAAAATAATACCCTTCACAAATGCCTATTGCTAATAATTACAGCATTGAGAGACTGTCCAGCAATAGAATGCTCAAAATATTTAATCTATAACCAAAATACTACCCAATACCCTTTACATTCAGCTTGGGTTGGGATTCCTGCAGGTTCTTCTTGTGTGACCGACCTCATGGCATCTTGCACAGTGATAGATTTTCTTGTCTTGGAATTGTGACTCTCTCCTTTTACTTTTAGGTCTGCCACTAGGTCGGCTAGTTATTGGTGGCTTCAGCAATGGGTGTAATGACACATCAATGTTGTTTAAGTCCGGCATGTCTATAGTTACGACTGGAATCATGCTGCTTCTGTAGATCCTCTGTTGTGATGTTACTTTGTAGCATTCGTGGACATATTCATAAACATTTCCATGAAAGTGTTTTATTGCCACACATACATGTGGGCAAGGGATTCCAGACTGTTGCCACGCTGCACAAGTACATGTACCAGCCCTCAAATCCACCGCCAGTGTACGACCATATACTGTACGAATGCTGAACTTGTCTTCACCATGCGGCAGCGCGGTCAAGTGTGAACTTATCCCAACATTGACATGTTCCTTTATCTTTGCTTCTATTCTTGGACCAATCCCGTTCTTCCACTTGGACATTGCTAAACTTGTAGCATACATCTTATTTGCGACCTTCTCACGGTGTTCGTGGATAAGTGCAGACACATTGTGTCGTCTCTCGTCCAGCATCCAGGCATTAAAGGATTCAGCAATGTTTGTGGTTATGTTATCCCACCTTTTGAATGGAAACCGACTTAGAGCCCACTTGTCAATGTCCCCATGGGTAATCAACCACTCATGCAGCTCTGGATACGCGTTTTGCATATCTTCCATTGCTTTGTTAAACTTGTACTCATTCCTAGCATATGCAATGTTGTCAAACAAAATTAGCCCGTCATCCTTCATCTGTTGACTCAGGCGTTTGCCATTGTTGTTTATTTTATTCATTTCTTGGCTGAAGTTCTCCTTAACATGCCTGAAACAGTATGCATGTCTCTCGCCTCCAAATATCTCCTCCACAGCCGTCTTGATTGCTTGGTGGCGGTCTGAAACAATCGTCAGCTCAATTGAGCCAACTACCTTTTTTATCATCTCCAAAAACCAACCCCAATCGTCAGACGTCTCTCCTCCCACGATTCCTATTGCAAATGGGAACATATCATTGTTTGCATCGTAAGCAGAGGCTGAGAGCATTGTTCCCATGTATGGGCCCTTCAGGTGTGTTCCATCTATATACAGTATGGGCCTAGCACCAGCCAAAAAACCATCAATACAACATCCATAAGCAATGAATAACCGCCGAAATATGTGCCCCCCTACAATAGGCCTAACATAATCCCATTCTGCCACTGTTTTTGGGTCAGTCTCCTTCAATTTGTCACATATCCACGGTATTAACATGTAGGAGTGTTCAGGATTACCCTCCAATTCTTGCTTTGCCTTCTCCTTTGCCCGATATGCTTGCTTATATGTCAATTGCACCCCATAATCCATAAGTAAAGTCTTCTTAATCTCACTTGCCCTCTTGTCAATGTGATTGCTTACCTCGTCAATTATAAGGGACGACGTCAAGCTAGCTGGCGCACAATTTCTGACTTTCAGCAGGTCTTGCGCACTGTGATTATGTTCATCAACAAATGTTTTCACTCTAAGCATCATAGTTGTCTTCCCCACAGCATTTGCCGTTATCTTCCACTGGCAACCATCTACGGCATACTTCACCGACATCTTGCTGTTGCTATTTTTTACATATGTGTACTCAAACTTGTTTCCAACACTGTACTTGTATAATGTCTTCCTGAATTCAGCTGCATCAGCAAATATTTGCATTGGACTCGTGAACAAATTCCTCCACTTCATTGAGGTTAGCTCGGAGTTTGGAGTCGGTGTTCGGGACGGTTCACCACATATCAATCTAATATGGTTGCCACCGACCTGTTGTGTTAATCCGCCTACAACATATTCCATAGAAATGGGTTCAACAACACTTTCCACAGCCCGTTGAGTCAACTCTGACCTTGTTTGTGATGGTCTTGAACATCTGTGAACAATTAACATTCTAAGTTAATGTATTAACAGCAGCAGCATTAATGTTAACAACACCAGCATAAGTAATAACAATTCGGGAAAACAGAGCACACAAACTTACATGTCTACATTCATTATGGGAGATGTGTTATCATTTTCTTTTGGTCCAATATAGATGTGGCCAATCCTTTCATTGTGAGCAAACAAGTTCACAACCTCCTCCTCATCATCAAGGTCTATCAACACCTTCTCATCATACATAATGGTATATTTTATATCACAATTATTACCATCCACCCCAAGCCATGATGCAATCATCTCCCTCAAACTTTCAAGTTTTATCCCCTCTTTGATGTTTCTCATCTTTACATAGCCTCCAATGTATTGAGCTATTCCTTCAGGGTTACTTTTAAAATTACCTCCAACATGGAAATAACAACACAACTGTTTAAGTTCCATTGATCCACCATCACTTGCCATTTTAACCTGTACAATGCGATTAACAACTGTAACATCAATATTAACAAGTGCAACATACGATTTAACATTTTCAACATAGCTATTAAAAGACAATGTCAAATATACAGCATGACACCATCTACAACACTAAGGGTAGGACAATATAACACAACAACTTTTTCTTAGTTCCTCACATGAATTTCACATATAGTGACTATTTAGGGTTAACACTAGTTTTTTATTTCCCCATATATATGAAACAATGACCAAAGCCACTTGAAGGGAGTGGTATTTTCTCTACTCATCTTGTATTACTTTCCCTTTTAATCATTAAGAACTTGGTCCAAAACCAAACAAAGAAGATGGAAGAAAGAAAACAAGTTATACTAACCTCAAAAACACCTCCTCTTGCGTCACCCACGTCACCACCGTTGCCACGTCACCGCCGTCACCGTTACCTAACACCGTCGCCGTCAACGTTTGGAGCACATGAGTTCACATTTTCCACTTGGGGGGGGAGGGTTTTCCAGTACGTGAATTGAGCCTCCAAGTTGCTCACTTTAGTCAATGAAAGCATTTTGTTGCTTTTGTTTTTAAAAGGGCAATTTTGTCCTTTCACACAAATTTGAAATGCCCCCTAGGTCCGAGTTCCTTGTTGGTCCTTTTAGAAGTTTGAGTTCCTGAATTGTCCTTTTGTATATTCGGAGGTATTTAAATGGGATTTTCCCATAATATTATTCAAATTATTAACTTTACTATTTGATGATAAACTTTGGAAAAATCCCAAATAAGTCCCTTCGAATACCTAAGAGGACAAGTGAGGAACTTAAACTTCCAAAAGAACTATGAAGGAACCAGCGCCTATCTGTCATTTTAAAATTTTGCGAATAGACAAAATTGTCCCCATCCTAAAACAAAAATTGCGAGAAGAGAGTGAGAGTTTGAGTGCGTTTAGGGTGGGGTAGGAATTTGTGTTTTAGGATGGGGGCAATTTTGTCTTTTCGCAAAATTTTAAAATGACAAATAGGTGCTAGTTCCTTCATAGTCCATTTAGAAGTTTAGGTTCCTCACTTGTCCTTTTGGGTATTCGGAAGGATTTATTTGGGATTTTCCCATAAACTTTACTATTTGTTCATTAGATGTAACCAACATTGGTTTACCAAATAATAAACCCATACTTTTAACTCATTTATAGATTTTGATAAGGTGTTGTGTAACATGCTGTTACTAATTTCCTAATTATCCTGTGACATCTCTTTTAGTTCAATAATATATTTGCTAACTATGATAGAAAAAGGAATTTCAATAATATCAATATCTCTATCATAGTTAGAAAAAGAATATCCTAATGATTAAATTATTATCCATGATAGAAAAGAATAAACTAATACAATACAGCTGCTATCATGGATAATTTATTGCTAACCATGTTAGAAAGGATTTGTCTAACATGGTTAATAAACAAAACTAGTTGATATTAAACAATAAATAGATATATATACATGCGAAAGCGAATGCAGACCTATAAATTGGCAATATACATTTCTAAACAAATTAAATAACCTCTACAACCTAATTCCCTTTCCTGATGCTTGCGCCTGTGAATGAATACCTGCAAAAATGTTAGTAATCGTGGGATGAGACAATTTGTCCCAGTAATCACCGCTTAACTCACTATAACAGTGAGATGTGCGGTAGTAAGGGCGTCTAAAGGGTACCACAGTTTTAAAATGAATATCTATATATATTTACAAGAACCAAGTCTTCTTCCATTTACCACTCTATAACCTCTATCACGTCCCAAAATAAATCAAATTCAACTTCTCAACTCTCATCCACGTACAACCTGATGCTCTACTCATGCCATCCTGGAGGCACTACGCTCGAGCCCTATATGTATTCCAAATGAATTGACACTGTGCCCCTCTCAAATATGAGGGGGCAATTTCCCTCTCTGGTAAACCCATGAGAGGGAAACCCCAATCTGTCTCCAATCAGAAAGGGAGCAGTCTCTGTCTCCAATCAGATGACTGCTGGTCACAGTCTCCAATCTGTTGACCATTGGTCACAGTCTCCACTCTGTCGACCCGTACAAATAACCGTTGATTGGCCTATCAACCGGTTATCATCGCGCGATGGTACATATGCCTCAGTGTCATGCAATGTCCACAATGTCCAATAAATTTCAACCTCATCAGTATCTCAATTTCAATATCAATATCTTACACTCTTACCATTCCCTTCGATATCTAAATCTCAACGTAACATTGTTTCCACAAATTCAACCCAATATCCAACTCTCTTTTCTATCATCATACCTCTCAAACCACTATCTAAACAATATACCTATATATCCTTCACACCATTCCAAATCAATAGCAACCATCCAGCAGGATAATATATATATGTATCAAAGTCTTTTATATGAAAGTAATCGCGTTTGAAAGGCACCCGATAGCCTGTTTTGTATAAAAATACTCTTTTAAAGATAATATATATATATAGAGGGTGAAAAGGGATTTTACAAAATCCCTAACTAACGTTACCCTCAATGTTATAGCAAGGTAAGTCATGTAGAGTATTGCAAGGCATAAAGAATTAAGCGTTGTATACTTGTGAACCACCACAATCTTTCATTGACACAATTTTCATGAGATTTAACCTACACGCACCCAATCACTTCCATGAACTTCTCATACTCAACCAATTCCATTCAACTATCATCAATCCAACATAACTATACACAAGTATCCATCGCACAAGTATCAATTTAGCTAATATTTGTTCATCTCAATCAAAACAGAATCACAGAGCATAACAAATTTAGGATACCCAACATACATAGGAACAACAAAATTCTAAAATAGTTTCTTTATTATTAATCAAGATTTCTAACCCAAACTCCCAAAATCAGCATTTATTTCTCTCTCAAGCTCAACCAGCGCAAGAAAATAATGAAAATAGAGTGTGAGAGACCGAAATTAAAAGGAAAAGAGAAGAGTGAGAGAGAGAAGGCCTACCACTCTTAGACCGTCGCCGCTCGTTCTCGCCGGAAAGCTCTCGCCGCCGCTGCAAGACTCCCGGAATCGGCCCTTAGGTGACTGGCCGAGCTTGAGCAAGAGAAAGGAAAAAGGAAAATGAGAAATGAAGTTGGAACATGAAGAAATCACAAAAAGAACTAGAGAAATTATCACCTACCTTCACCACAACTTCCTTCGCCGGAAAAACGCCCACCGTCGCCGGAAAAAGGGAAAAATGCGACGGACACCCACACACATACGCAAATCGAAACTGGAAAAGATTGAGGAGCTCAGGAAAAGATGCTATAACATAGAAAAGGAAAAACAACATGAGGAAATTCAAGAAAAATCGGACCTTTCCTTTGGTCCAATGCTTCACGTCGCCGGTCAACCACCGCAAGCCGCCGATCGGACTCGGCCTATCAGACCCGAGGAGAAGAGAAAATGAAAAACAAAGTCAGAGAGCTTTATGAATCAAGGGAGTTGAATAGGTGTATGTGTGGGTGTGGAAAAAGAAGAAAGTGAAGGGAGGAGGAGTGGCCGCCGATCGAAGAAGGGAGGAGGGAGTCCGTGTTTATAGATAAGGATAGAGGGAGGGGCGTGTTTGTTTAAGGGGAAATAAGGGTGATTTTTGGTTATTTCAAGCCTAAACTTGCTATAGTGTACTCATTTTGATTTAAAACCACTTAAACCAGCCTCCAATCTTCTTAAACTTCAAAATATTTTTAGCTTTTCCATTCCCTCATATTTCAAACTCTTCATTTCTTTGGTAATTATATGCACATTAATTACTCAAAATTTCCAAAATATTCCCAAAAATCGCCAAAAATTCCTAAAAATTCCCAAAATTCCTAATTTCTTCATTTATCATTTTCAAAACACTTTTTAATCCTGTATTAAATTTTCAGGATGTTACAATTCTACCCCT
Source organism: Mimosa pudica (assembly GCA_029929735.1). NCBI lineage: Eukaryota > Viridiplantae > Streptophyta > Magnoliopsida > Fabales > Fabaceae > Mimosa > Mimosa pudica. Next base: position 3,502,741 of record JAKELP010000045.1, read on the forward strand.
CTTAATTAATTTCGTCCTCGAAATTAGTAGAAAGTATTACTAAATACAAGGGAAAAGAACAGTTTTCTTGGATTGATAATCCTATTTCAAGAGGAAGAAAAGAAATTTGGATATAATTTAGGGAGAGTCAACTCATTGGCATTGAGGATTTCTTGTCATGAGTGTCATCCATATGGCACAATGGAGATGACATTTAGGATTTAGAGGAACTATGAACATTCTATACGAGGCTGCTAACCACAATTTTCTAGAAAGTATAGTCAATTGTGGGGTATGAAAGATGTTTTCTCATGATAAAGGTGAAGTTAAGTGTACTAGCACCTATTATCATGTTCCTTTCAGGGATTCAAAAGAGGTGAAATCAAGTCAGATTGACTGGAATATACATAATGTTTTGATTAAAGCTAGAAGTACTACGCAAGGAAACTAAGAGTATAACTAACATTCCATTCAAAATTACAATTTACTCTGCTATACTAGCAAATTAATAAACAAATTTGTCAAAATTCACAATAAACAAGTCATAACAATATAAATCTCACTGCATAAAACAGAAAAACACTACTCTAACTTTGTCACGCCTTATTTGTCTCATCTCCTTGACTTATAAGACAAGAGTCATTCTTTTGTCACATATCAAGATATTTTGATCCAAAACTCATACTTTGTCAATCCCTTAGACCCATTTCTATGGTAACATCTCATATTTAGAGACAATTTCATCACTTTTAAAAAAAAAATTTACCACTATCTAACCATCAAATGCTTCACCATTCTACATCACACTTAGGTGTCCTTAAATTCAATCCCAAAACAATAACTTTCAGTTATTTTTATCCACTTCGGAGTTCTTGAGTTTACTACTCAAAATGGTTTTCCCTATTCAAAAGTGTCATTTAAAAAATAGAATTCGACTACCAATATGATCTGCCACTCTGCCTAAATCTATATCTAATCGTTTCTGCAATTATATTCTTATCCTCTTACTTCTTCCCTAGAAATTTGCTTCTTAATTTTGACTCTTGATTCTAATTTACATATGCCCCAGTATCTTTAATTTCATGACCAATCTAGTACTTTCACTCCTTATACCAAGGTTAAACCTCAATTTCAATAGATTATCCCACTTAGTCTTCAATTCATACCTAAAATATTACTCTAACTCATCAAACCATAGTTTAATCCCCGTGGTCTCCTTAATGAACTTTAATCAAAAACCTGAATTTTCTCTAATCAATCATTTATCCATAGTCATCACTTTAGAACAATTAATCCATCTTGATAATAATTCACATATGCAAAAACAATTCTCAATAACAAACCAACCATTCCTGTAAAACCAAACCATCTCTTACTTCTACGATTCCAATAGTTTTGTTATACTAAACCTCCAAAATTTAAAAACACCTTTCCACTAAACCAAATCATTCCTCCCATACAATAAAGAAATTACGATCAACATAGAGAAAGGATTATTTCAACCAATAACCACCTAACACAAACAAATTTCATACTAGAGGCATACAAACAAAACATGGAATATTCTACCCATTAGCAACATCACTTTAACAATCAAATTGCATAAGAAAACACGTTGCACAATAAGGTGCTAACAAGAATTCATACCTGCTGAGAACTACACATAAGGATAATGCAATAATCCCACATACTAAGCTTATTTCAACCCAGTTCCAAGGTCATATATTTACTACACATATTAATCATAAAATTAAAATCATATATGATAAGCCTAAGACTCTTGCAGTTAAAACTCTAAAGTTAATATTTAATTTACCATATAAAAATTCATTCAACTTTAAACCCGAAACAGAAAATCGATTAAACGTCACAAAGACAACTCTAAGTTGAAGAAACACCTAAAAGTTCAAGATTCTTGTTTACAACCACCAAAAGCCTAAATTCATCAACAAAATCTTTAAATCATTCACTAAAATCATATCTTACACTTCATCTCAACCCCCACATTTAAATCATTGTCAAGCAAAACAAATTTATATCTTTTCCTACCATTTGATCGACCAAAAAGGGAAAAGAATGAGAGAATAGTTACTTCTTATTGTTCTTTGTAAACAATCATACAAAATTCAAACTCATCATATTGAGAAGTAATTCTTCATATCACAATATTATCCTATTGAAAGAATCCAACGAAGCAAGATGAGAACAAGGATAGGACCATTAAACCAAATTCCAATTGCATCATATAACTTATTCAAAGAGTATACAACAATTTACTTCAACCAATAATTCCTAATTGGAAAAATCAAACATCCTCTTTTTAAATGCCATTAATTTTCCTACTAGATGTTACAATATTGTCACAATTTCCTACTTCAAAAATCCTTAATGATTTCCAGTAAATTGACAGGTTAACATGTAAGCTTCAGATTCCACCTAACAAGTATACAAATAATTCATTTTCATCATTCTTTGACTAAACAAGCACACCAACAACAAGGGAAACATTAGAAATGATGTTTCCCCTCAACCTATACCAAACTTGAATAATAGCAATACACTTGGATATAGCACACACAATTCCCAACCAAATAAACAATATTTTTTTATTTATTTATTTTTTTTAAGATTTCGGTTTAAACAAGCAAACATAACAATTCCATCCCTCAATTAAGCAACTCATTCAACAAATAAACTAAACAAATAAAAAGCAAGGTCAAAGATTCTTATTTCACATCATATTCATTATTAAATCTTATTTTTAAATTTTCTTCAACCCCTTAACCCAATAAGGTATCTCATGATGCCTCGACTATGATTATGGCCGGCACATAACTATACTCGAGACCCCAGAGAAACATCCTTATTTCGCTATTTTTCCTAAATTTTATACATATCAACATTAGTTTTGTTATTCTTTCTATGTTCATCTCAATCTCTCCACAGTACCTATTCAATTTCTCTTATCACTCTCTCCCCACCACGGGATGAGCGATAATCCTCTCAGAAAGGCCAGATATTCATGCACAAAAGGAAGGGAATACTAAAAATGTATATTGCCAATCTATATGCAATGCAGCACAGTCCAGGGTTATCGTATACCAAATACTGATAACCAAGTTGTAACATGCTGTTACTAATTTCCTAATTATCCTGTGACATCTCTTTTAGTTCAATAATATATTTGCTAACTATGATAGAAAAAGGAATTTCAATAATATCAATATCTCTATCATAGTTAGAAAAAGAATATCCTAATGATTAAATTATTATCCATGATAGAAAAGAATAAACTAATACAATACAGCTGCTATCATGGATAATTTATTGCTAACCATGTTAGAAAGGATTTGTCTAACATGGTTAATAAACAAAACTAGTTGATATTAAACAATAAATAGATATATATACATGCGGAAGCGAATGCAGACCTATAAATTGGCAATATACATTTCTAAACAAATTAAATAACCTCTACAACCTAATTCCCTTTCCTGATGCTTGCGCCTGTGAATGAATACCTGCAAAAATGTTAGTAATCGTGGGATGAGACAATTTGTCCCAGTAATCACCGCTTAACTCACTATAACAGTGAGATGTGCGGTAGTAAGGGCGTCTAAAGGGTACCACAGTTTTAAAATGAATATCTATATATATTTACAAGAACCAAGTCTTCTTCCATTTACCACTCTATAACCTCTATCACGTCCCAAAATAAATCAAATTCAACTTCTCAACTCTCATCCACGTACAACCTGATGCTCTACTCATGCCATCCTGGAGGCACTACGCTCGAGCCCTATATGTATTCCAAATGAATTGACACTGTGCCCCTCTCAAATATGAGGGGGCAATTTCCCTCTCTGGTAAACCCATGAGAGGGAAACCCCAATCTGTCTCCAATCAGAAAGGGAGCAGTCTCTGTCTCCAATCAGATGACTGCTGGTCACAGTCTCCAATCTGTTGACCATTGGTCACAGTCTCCACTCTGTCGACCCGTACAAATAACCGTTGATTGGCCTATCAACCGGTTATCATCGCGCGATGGTACATATGCCTCAGTGTCATGCAATGTCCACAATGTCCAATAAATTTCAACCTCATCAGTATTTCAATTTCAATATCAATATCTTACACTCTTACCATTCCCTTCGATATCTAAATCTCAACGTAACATTGTTTCCACAAATTCAACCCAATATCCAACTCTCTTTTCTATCATCATACCTCTCAAACCACTATCTAAACAATATACCTATATATCCTTCACACCATTCCAAATCAATAGCAACCATCCAGCAGGATAATATATATATGTATCAAAGTCTTTTATATGAAAGTAATCGCGTTTGAAAGGCACCCGATAGCCTGTTTTGTATAAAAATACTCTTTTAAAGATAATATATATATATATATAGAGGGTGAAAAGGGATTTTACAAAATCCCTAACTAACGTCACCCTCAATGTTATAGCAAGGTAAGTGTGATTACCTGTCGCCCTTTTGCAATTCTACGCGATTTCTCAACCTTTCTTCCTCGATGCCATGAAAGTCTACTGCATCCATTCCTATAATAATATATAGCCAAATGATAAATTAATATCATTTCCCTTTTATCGTAGCTCGACGTCTCTCTCTCTCTCTCATTCTTATATGTTACCACCCAGTTCCTCTTTTTCTTAATTCAAATATATTAACCAATTTAAATCACAAGTCACCTGAATTTCACAATCATCAACTTCATTCAAAGAACCACATTATGCAAGTCAAGAAGTCTATAACTGGTCATATCCATTTTACCATCATTAATTCAGCAAGAGAGGAACTCCAATTAAACAGCAAAACCTTCCCTGTTACCTTTAATTGGCTAACTGTACTTTCAAAATGTCAATTAACGATATACGCTTGAAGAACCATATATAACCTTTCATCAAAACTAGCTTAAAATAGAAAAATCAGTACACACACACATATTCCTAGAGACAGCCAAAAGCATTGCGAAGCTATGATTCCAATTCATTCTTCATCTTAAATTCTAATGATTGTTCAAGAGAAACAAACACACACACACAGGCTTAATGATTCAGCAACAACCAAGAAGAAATAGAGACCTAGAAAACCATTATTCCAAGCACAATTGAATATGAAAAGGCATCTTATAATTCAACCTAATCCTAATATTCATGCACACTAGACAACACTGTTCATTCCCTATAATTAAAAATGTAGTTGAAAATGTTCTCAAGATTAAACCTATTTACTCACTAAACCATCCACAAATATCAAAATCAAGAATATCAATTGTTTCTACTTTCATTTTCATATCATTACTTCATAACTTTAGGCACTACACTTAAAATTAAGCAAAAAGGATCCAAACACACACAATTTCTTAACTCAAGCAACCATCTTAGAGAAAATATCTTCAGATATATCATCACACAGAACTGGCATCAAAATAAAGGGTAAGCAACCTTTGCCCCCAACAGATTCTCTTAAAATAAATCACAAACATATACAGCAGAGATGGGAGTTCATCTCCTCCTATTCTCCTACAAAAACATTCACTATCTCAGTTAATCAAGCAAACCACAAACACCTATTATTTCATTTCATATTCAACCTATTATCTTAACATTTAAAGCTTTCACTTAAGTACTTAAACATCAACATGTGCTTAATCTACAAAATTTAATTGGCCAATTTGTGCAGAATATCCCAAGTAATGAACAAGGAGTCAAAATTGAACAACAACATATCACGGGCAAAGAAATCGACCATACATGGCCCTAAACAATATTTTCAGCTAAGAAATTCCTCAATCCACAAGGGTCAAACATGCAACCAGAACTAGCCATATCTCCATCACAGTTTAATTATTATCCAAGTCATGTAGAGTATTGCAAGGCATAAAGAATTAAGCGTTGTATACTTGTGAACCACCACAATCTTTCATTGACACAATTTTCATGAGATTTAACCTACACGTACCCAATCACTTCCATGAACTTCTCATACTTAACCAATTCCATTCAACTATCATCAATCCAACATAACTATACACAAGTATCCATCGCACAAGTATCAATTTAGCTAATATTTGTTCATCTCAATCAAAACAGAATCACAGAGCATAACAAATTTAGGATACCCAACATACATAGGAACAACAAAATTCTAAAATAGTTTCTTTATTATTAATCAAGATTTCTAACCCAAACTCCCAAAATCAGCATTTATTTCTCTCTCAAGCTCAACCAGCGCAAGAAAATAATGAAAATAGAGTGTGAGAGACCGAAATTAAAAGGAAAAGAGAAGAGTGAGAGAGAGAAGGCCTACCACTCTTAGACTGTCGCCGCTCGTTCTCGCCGGAAAGCTCTCGCCGCCGCTGCAAGACTCGCCGGAATCGGCCCTTAGGTGACTGGCCGAGCTTGAGCAAGAGAAAGGAAAAAGGAAAATGAGAAATGAAGTTGGAACATGAAGAAATCACAAAAAGAACTAGAGAAATTATCACCTGCCTTCACCACAACTTCCTTCGCCGGAAAAACGCCCACCGTCGCCGGAAAAAGGGAAAAATGCGACGGACACCCACACACATACGCAAATCGAAACTGGAAAAGATTGAGGAGCTCAGGAAAAGATGCTATAACATAGAAAAGGAAAAACAACATGAGGAAATTCAAGAAAAATCGGACCTTTCCTTTGGTCCAATGCTTCACGTCGCCGGTCAACCACCGCAAGCCGCCGATCGGACTCGGCCTATCAGACCCGAGGAGAAGAGAAAATGAAAAACAAAGTCAGAGAGCTTTATGAATCAAGGGAGTTGAATAGGTGTATGTGTGGGTGTGGAAAAAGAAGAAAGTGAAGGCAGGAGGAGTGGCCGCCGATCGAAGAAGGGAGGAGGGAGTCCGTGTTTATAGATAAGGATAGAGGGAGGGGCGTGTTTGTTTAAGGGGAAATAAGGGTGATTTTTGGTTATTTCAAGCCTAAACTTGCTATAGTGTACTCATTTTGATTTAAAACCACTTAAACCAGCCTCCAATCTTCTTAAACTTCAAAATATTTTTAGCTTTTCCATTCCCTCATATTTCAAACTCTTCATTTCTTTGGTAATTATATGCACATTAATTACTCAAAATTTCCAAAATATTCCCAAAAATCGCCAAAAATTCCTAAAAATTCCCAAAATTCCTAATTTCTCCATTTATCATTTCCAAAACACTTTTTAATCCTGTATTAAATTTTCAGGATGTTACATGTTGCCAAATTGATATATGAGTACCAAGATTCAATATCATTTTTACAAACTATAAGTATGAAATTCTAGATATTAAATATGCAATTACAAATTTAAGATGTGAAATTACCAATTTGAGATATAAAATTACCAAGTTTTTCAAACAATATATTTCCTACTTTAAATATGTAACTGACAACTTTAGACTTTACATTGTCGAGTTGCGATATAAAATTACTAAATTCTTCTACCAATACTTAAACCTTGGTAAGTTGTTGTCTCCATTTCTCTAAATTTGCAAATTGCATATCGAAACTCCCAAATATCATGTTTGAACTTCATAAATTTGATCAAAGAACTTGATAATTTTACATCTAAAATTGGCAGTCATATCCAAAATCCGATCAAAGACTCTGGTAAAGTCATATTTAATGTTAATTTGGTATTGCTTGATCAACATTCAAAATTAGGCAAAAGTTTGAATTTGTTATAAAGGTATAAGAAAATTGGCCAATACCAAAAAAAAAATTTGTAATTCCTTATCAAAATTTGAGAACAAATTGGATATCTGCAATGGGTGGTAATAATTTAAAACAATAATTTGATTAAAAGAGCATTTAGTTAATTTTCATTAAACCCTAAAAAAACATTTGAATCCTTGACACGTCATAGCAAAGGGATAATGTAGGATACTGTACCTTTTTATGCTGTACGCATTTCAAGATTCTTTTACTCTATATATCACTTTTTATGTGATTCCGCTCTCCTTCCTCCTTTTTTTTTTTTTTAGTTTTTAATTCGGTGTCCTGGGCCAGCCCCAATGTCACGGGGAACTCAACAGGCTCAGACTAATCCAGATCCGCACTGGGACCTCCACTTAAGGGTAAAGTGCTGGCCAAGGGGCAGACTGCATTCCCAGAGCTCGAACTCGAGACCTCTGGTTAAGCGGTGAAGTGAAGTGATTCGTTCCTCCTTAAATAGACTAAGATAATATTATAGCATGAGAAGTAAAGTGATCCGTTCCATCCTTAGAATAATGGTTACCTTACTATTAAAAATATTAATTAAGTTAATTATTTTTATAAAATTTATTTTTCCTTAAAAATTACTTATTAAACTAGCATTGACTACATGCGCAATGCGCAAGTGCTAAAGTATAAGTATATTATCAAATAGTAAAATTTGATAATATACTTATACTTTATTTTGCATCTCATATGTGAATAGGTTTGGTTTCCTAGCAAAACAAACCGGATGTGATAAAATCATACCCCTATTACCGCTTTACCTATAATTCATTTTGTACAAACAAAATGTTCAAAAAATATTCACCATTATTGGAACTCTAACAAAATATTCACCTAGCAAACCCTTTTGCCGGCAGCAAGAAGTCCAACGGCAGATGAGGGTTGGTTTAAAAAAAATGATTGAAGGTATATTTACGTGATTTCCTTTGAATTTTGATAAGCATAAATTAGATCATAACAACTGATTAAAGTTATGTGCATCTTCCTGTCTTTCACTTATATAATATCTTCTTTTGTCTTAACCCTTTTATAAAACCTTCAATTTAGTGGCAGCTATTGAAAAGTGTAGAGATAAATGCAACCAAAATTACAAATCATACATGTTATTGATAAGATGGAATTACATAATTTATGTAATAGTACACTTAAATTTGATAATAAAATGATTATGACTTTGATAATAAAATGATTTCAACTATGTTGTCTAAAAAACAATACTACACACACACACGGTAGTCGGGAGACATTTTTTTCGTTTAAACTAATAGGATTTTTCAAACTTATATTAAGAAAAATAAATGTTTTCACAGTGCACAAAAAACGTTTTCAGTGTTTTTGTTTGCGTAATGGAATATGTTTCTATTGGTTCCCATTAATATCTGTTTCTTTGGGCCATGCCTAACAGATAATTGGACCCCGATGTAATCATATCATCAGACCCATCAAGTACAGCTTTTGTCAAGGAAAGAAATTAATAATTTTTATATCTTTTGAGAAATTTTATAATGTTTAGTTTTTTACAATAATCAAAATTAAGGAAAAATACTTTTAATTATTTTGAGCAGCTAAGCTTTCACAAACAATAAGATGGGATAGGTGAAATAAGTGCTAATAAAAATAAGGACATGTCCCATTTGAAAATTATAATATAATAATGGGATAAGACCTAAAATGTCTTAGAAGTATGCCCCCAATAGGTCGTGGTGTCTGAAAGTTTTTGAATAGACAAATATGCCCTGAAGTAATTAAAAAGTATTGATTCCACCCTACATTAAAGTTACAAACAAACAATTAACCGTTATTTAATCAATTGTTTGTGACTAAAAGGACTGTTTTTGACCTTAAAGGAGGGACGAAATTGCTACTTTTTTTTATTCTAAGGCATATTGGTCCTGCGAAAACTTTCAAATACTGAGTGCTTAGTAGTGGATACTTCTGGGAGATTTAAGACCCTTATCCTTATAATATAATCATATAAAATTAGCAAACAGAAATTATAGCCATGTTCTGAGACAAACTAAAGGCTCCACCTTATTCGTTATCACGATGTTTCTATCTACAATGAAAAACTTCGATATACCGTTTTATTTTGATACCAAACACGCGAAATGACGACGAATGATGTTAAAAATCAAAATTTTCCTTAAGATTTATGTATGTATATTTCTAAGTATCTACTACTACCTCCGGTCCTAAATATAGGACCTAATTGACCTTTTTTGGAGAGATTAAGGTTGCGAAATAGGTTATTAAATGATAACATATTTGATATATTTTTAGAATATTAATTAGTTTATAGGTAAAATAAACTAGTTTAAGGGAAAAAAATAGGTAAATCAATTTATAATTAACTTATTTTGCTTTTTTAAGGATTTTATAGAAAAAGTCAATTATGTCTTATATTTAGGACCGGAGGGAGTATCATATATGGCTCAATCACATTATCAATAAGGGATAAGCTCAAATCATTCCTGGAAGTTTTCACTAATAGATTGATAGTTAAATTGGTTAAGTTTTATGCATGTCATGCCACTTGATCATCTAATATTTGGGAATCATGATTTGGCCTTCGCTGCCTTTCTGGGTGTTCTGCCTCCGCTGCCGGATGGGTCCAAGTTCTCTGACACGTGGAATTAGTTTGAGTACATAGATATAAGGAGGTTATGAAAAGAAGCATCTTCATCTTCAGGGTACACGTTGGGCTAGCTAGTTTACTTAGGGTTAAGCACAATATTAATACTACTACGGGCATTGATTACATGATGGTTCTATATTTTCAATCTTATATAGTTTCTCGCAGTTTAGCCCTTTCATGAGTTGGGTTTCAATTTTTTGTTAGTTGGTTTGTGATTGTGTTTAGATACTTATTCAATATTTAAGTTGGGCATTTAATTTGTGGCGAGAAGGGGAGAGATAGATAGAGATAGGAGGATTCTGTTATGGTTTTTAGGGTTATGTCTCTTCTTGCAAATTTGTTGAAGTTGGGAGTGAGAGTCTGGGTGAGAGGAAGAGATGATGTGAAATAATGTGTATTAAGTGGATGATTAATTAACATGACATGAAATAAATTTGACCAATTTAACCGTCAAAATTAACTTTGGTTAATTGCATGTTAAAAATTGACATGTTTTATAAATTTTTGGGACAAAATTAATGTTGAGCAAAAATTTCCTAGATAAATTTGACCTTTATCCCATATTACTAAAGGAAACCGAAAATTCAATGTTGTGCGGTCAATAAAATTTTGATAAAAAATATAAAATTAAACCACACATATATGAAGTTTATCACTCTAATCCTTAATACAAGCCATATTTAAGTCATTTGTAAGTTGTAACTTTCACATATTTTTTAATTTGTATTAATGTTTTTAAGAAAATAAAGTTTCCCTTATTTAAAGAATGGATATGGCTGGGAAAAGTTATTTTCCGAAGATACTAATGCATCGTTAATTTATTCATCTAACTTTTAATATTGAATAAGGAAAAACAATTTTATTAAGGTAAAGAAAAATATACGTAACTTTTTGCCTCTGACTTTTTTTTTTTCAATTCTTCATTTAATCTCTAAATTGTACTTCAATATAATGAAGTCCTTATAATTAATGAAAGCAATAGTTTTAGCTTTCGTGAAATATTGTTATTTCTGAAATTTTATCTGAATACCCACTAATTTTGTTTGCATGAGAATAAGTCACACTGATTCGTGTGTCATCAACACGGCTTGACTTTGAACTGTCGCTAATTTTTTGGCAGTAGTGTTAACATGTATACGTGAGCTAAGTGAATTAAATCTGATCAACGGACCAAAATCAGGACATTTTACTGGGATTAGAGGGCACCCAAATAGGTGCTTACCTTAATGTTTACCTCCAAAATTCCCACACAACAAAGAAGATTAAATTAATCACCTTATGAATTATGGGTCAACTTCTTAGTAATTGGACCAACTTTTGTTGGCAATTTGAATTTTCTTAAGGGTAAAAGGGCAAAAACACCCCGAAAGATTTCATGAAAGGGCGATGGACACTCGAAAGTTTTTTAAAAGGCAATTATACCCTGAAAGTTTTAAAAATGGGGCAATTTTGCCCCAACTATTAGAAATGTTAATTTTAACTATAATTTTTACTTTTATGCACACATGGCAGTTAACATTTATCAATTCATCATCCCACATCAACAAAGTTCATTCCAAGTTAATGACTAATCCTCTCCCCTCTTGCTTCTCCATCAACAATCAGTGGTGCCATTGAAGATCATCTTGCTTTCTTTCTTGGTCAACGATATATGATTTTTTTATTTTTGTTTTAAATTTTGAATTTTGCTAGAAATAACGATAGAGTGTTATCAATCTTTAACTCAACTTATAGATTAAGACAACATTCCAATTCCCTTAGTTGGTTCCGAATGTTGACGGAGAAGGAAGAGAAATGGGAGATGAATGGTCATATGGGAAAACTACATGACAATAGTTGACATGGATTTTGTTGAGGTGGGATGATGATGTGATAGACGTTAACTGTCATGTGGCATAAAGTAAAAAATGACATCTCTAATGGCAGGGCAAGATTGCCCCATTTTTTAAACTTTCAGGGATAATCGCCCCCTAAAAACTTCTGAGTGCTAAGTGCCCTTCCATGAAAACTTCCGGGCCATATTGTCCAATAACCCTTGTCTCAATCTCAAGGTGAATAAATTACCCTTCGTTTTTGAAAATGGACCCAGAGACTAAAAGCAGTTGAGTTATTTTTTGGTGAATACCTTTGGTTCGGTTTTTCTACCAATATGCTATAGGACAAAAACAAATTTACCAGTATACTACACCAAAAAACTTATTTACCAATATGCTACATCTATGGAAGTCGTTCTTGGCAAGAACGACTTCTAGCAAGAACGACTTTAGAAGTCGTTCTTCCCAAGAACGACTTCCTTATATCCCGCACGCATCCCCATGCAAGGCCAAAAAATGTTACTCCCTCCGGCCCTTATTATAAGTCACCAGCTAATTTTTCTCACATACCAATAAAATTGGTTAAATGCATTTAGTTTGTCCTAAAATTCAATTAATTTCCAATACTACCCCCAATTATTACACTTGTTTTTAAAACTATTAACTATTATTACTCTCTCCTGTTACTTCTACTAAATATGGGTATATGGAAAAAAATTAATGCAAACTAGAAACTACTCCTTCCGATCCCTAGTGTAAAAGTCAGCCGCCAAAAATCCGCTTCTTAAGAAAACATCTGATTATTAATTGGATGACTGTAATTAATATGTTTTTTCCATTTCTACCCTTATTTATGAGTAGTTGTATTAGGAGAGAGAGAGAGATCTTATAGGGTACACTTATTTATTTTTTGTAAATTTGGTTATTAGTTTTTATTTATATGCTCTTTAAATTTAAACTAATATACACTTTATTAAATTTTTGCGTCATTATTTTTTTTATGACATTAATTTTTCTAAAGATAGTAATGAAAATGGAGAAAACTAAAAAAGATATATGTTTAATATGATTAATTCTAATTAAGTTACATAAATATGATGAGATAGTTTGAGGTTAAATAATACTCCCTCAGGTCCTAAATATAAGTCACCTATTACTCATTTTTCTTGGTTTTTTTTATAAATCACTTCATGGTTTCCGGTGTGCATTAATTTATTTTTTTCCATATATACCCATATTTAATAGAAGTAACAGGAGAGAGTAATAATAGTTAAAAGTTTTGGAAACAAGTGTAATAATTGGGGGGTAATATTGAAAATTACTTGAATTTTAGGACAAATTAAATGCATTTAACCAATTTTATTGGTATGTGAGAAAAATTAGTTGGTGACTTATAATAAGGGCTGAAGGGAGTAACATTTTTTGCCTATGCATGGGGATGCGTGCGGGATATAAGGAAGTCGTTCTTGCCAAGAACGACTTCCATATATGTAGTATATTGGTAAATAAGTTTTTGGGTGTAGTATATTGATAAATTTTTTTTTGTCCTATAGTATATTGGTAGAAAAACCCCTTTGGTTCTTGCCGAACTCTATCCCTTACTCAACTGAAAGTCAGAACTCAAAGTGAGTTGTAGATAAAGATAAAAGTTTGAGCATAGAGTGAAACTTTTGTATCATTCATTAAAAATGGTGTGCAGAAATGGCAGTGTTGCTCAGATCCGTAAAATACTGTCTGCTTCATCTTACCACCTTACATTGCTACACCTTACAGTGCTTAATTACTGCATTTAAATTTGCCCAACCACATCTCTTTATGGCCCTGAACTATTCCACCTACCCAAACAATCACTCCCACGTGCCTTGTCCCATCATTATCATCTTTTTGGAGGGAAACAAAATTAAACGGGGCACATATAAACTGCTTAGATTGTAACTATAATTGAATCTAACATAAGTTACAAAGATTTCATGTGTACAAAGTCTTCACCTCTTGTGTGATCATCTTTCAATGCTTTTGAAATATAGGTGCAAGAAGTATTGGACTGCTTCTATGAATGAGGTCAAATGTGTAACCTCCCACTTGCAAAAAAACTTTAATACTTGTACTACTTTGCCCCATCCTCCCACACACAGTGTTCATGTTTGATATGATGTCGGCGTTTAAAAATTCATGTCTCTAAAGATAACATCTTCCAATGGTGTCCCATGCACCCCAACAATGAAGATTTCACCGAACCTTTTGCTATAGAAACAAAAAATTCAAAATTGTTTAATGTATCTGTATACTGTTTTTTTCCTTACTTTTTTGGTTTCATATGTTTGTATGGCATGATTGAATTTAAAATTTCCTGCCCATATCGAGTATTCATCTCAGACAACGTAGTTATAAACAGTCCACTGCATTTAGTCCAATCTTAGAAATTACGTAGTTATCTTGTATCAATATTATAGTATCCAAGGTACTATAGTATCAACCTGCTTGTCGTCCTTCATCATTAACTCGTTTCATATTTCTTTAAGGACTCTACCTAGCTAAAAGATTTAGAGAAAATTACTCTCAAGTCACACACATTTTTGCCATTATTGCTAGGTAGTTTGATGGTAATTAAACTACCCATTCATAATTGACTTCAGTAAAACAAATTCACCATTGTAGTGAATTTGACAAGGACGAATTAATTAGAGATCTCATGTAAGATACATAATTAAAATGATGTCCCACGAGTTGAAATCACTAGGTCATAAGTTATTATTGTAAGGTCAAGAAGTTGTAATTTATAACTTGTAGGACTTCATTTTAATTATCTTTCTTCCATGGGCCTCTAATTAATTCTCCCATTTGACAATTCCCTTCACAAGTACTATGTATCTTCTCTATATTGACAACCTTATAAAGAATTACCCAGCAAAAACTAACAATTCTAATATAAAAAATTGGCAATAAATCAACTATGTGATGTGTGTATGTGATATAAACTAAGTGCACACAATGGTTCTTTTTTTTGGACTATTAAACACAATGGTTCAATAATCTTAAGTTCACCTAGTAATCAAGAGGTCCAAGGGTTAAGTCCTACCAGCGCATCCCCATATGTGACTTGAGAATAAATTGAGAATAAATTGATTGTTTCAAGAGACTTATTGTATTCTTTTTTTTTATACATGATCAAGGTATCCCCTCACTCGACAAGTGAGAGACTAATCCCCCGCTGATTTGTAGGCACCTCAAAGGGTGGGACAACTGGCCTGGGAGATTTAATGCTTCTCCATACCCAACGCCAGGGATCGAACCCCAGACAATTGGTTAAGGGTGAATGAGTCCTTGCCACTCAACCACACACCCCAGGTTGACTTTATTGTATTCTAGATTGTTGTGGAGGATTTTTGAGTGATTTTTCCCAAAGTTTGTCTATCACACCGTTCTCTCCCTCTATAAATACCATATGCTGAAGCCTCAACCAACATAACATCCCAAAAAAGAAAGCTAGTTTGAACTACTACCATCTTGCCAAGAAAAAATAAAAACAAACTAATGGCAGGTTCACTAGTGGTGAAGTTGCTTAGCCTATTGATAGTGTGCCTAGCACTTTGTTCTCACAAGGCCAACGCAGTGGATTGCCAAACTGTGTTAAATGACCTGACTCCATGTGTTTCCTACTTAATGAACGGTGGTACCACCGTGCCGGGGCAATGCTGCAATGGGGTCAGAACCCTCTTTGGCCAGGCTAAGACCACACCTGACCGCCGCACCGTTTGCAACTGCATCAAGAATGCTATTAGGAATATCCCTTACAATAGTAACAATCTTAACCTGGCTTCTGGCCTCCCTAAGAAATGTGGAGTAAACCTTCCTTACCAGATCAGCCCCAATATTGACTGTAACAGGTATTTTGAATACCCTTTATTTATATTTTATCTTAAAAAAAATATTTGAATCCAAAGACTTGTTATTAACTATCCAGACTCATTACCACTAAACTACAATCATTGTATGTGGTGTGTCTGTGTCTATGTTACATTCCTAGAGGTTCAGATTTAAAATATTGCATGATGCAACAGGAAATCTGCACTATTCAACAGCATGACCAATAATATCCCTTCATTATTAACCTTTATGATTTTTGAGACTTTTCTTTTCCTTGGATGCAGAGTGCAGTAAGGTAGATGAAGAAGCAAATGAGGGATGTAGCAGTCTGTGTGTGAATAAGTGGATACAACCCACATGGAAAATTGTTAGAGAAATTGCTTCTTTGAAGCATATGATCTACTAGTTTAATTGTTTTCTTGTATCTTTGGGGTGTAGTAATGCTCAGTGCCGCTTCTACATGCTGCTATGCTGAAGGCATTGAGTTGTGCAATGTAAAAGCAGTTGTTTCCTTAATGATATGCAGTTTGTGTTGGTAATTTGTTCCAAAAACTAATTTCATTGCTCCCTTTATTCCTCCTCATAGGATACAATCAAACAAATCACGTTGCTCAAAACGAGCTAAAGTAAGATGGAGATAATAAAGATGTAAAAAAATGTAATTTATGTGAAAGAGAGAACGTGTAGCCCAGTAAAATACAGTGATAGGATGAGTAATATGAGAAACTAAAAGAGTCATAAAACGAAATCAATAAAATAAATAAATCGAGACAACCTCTCTGAGTATATCTTGTTAAGGGAATAGAAGGACTGCAGTTTTTGGTACTTCAACAAGTCACTTTGGCTATTTCAAGTCCCCTGAATTTACATAAAAAAACATCAAAAGGGACTATAACTATAGGTACCTCAACATGTCACTTTGGTTATTTCAAGTTTCCTAAAACTACAAGGACTTCAGAAACAGTTAAGCTTTCAAGATCCAAAATAAGATAAATAAAACAGGACTATGAATTAGGATTGAGAAAAAATTTATGTAACACCAGGGTCTCAAAGCCAATGGAGAGATACAATGACATGAAAGAAATACCCATGAAACGTCACAAAATAGCAAACTTCTATGCCGTAAAGTAATAATAACTAGTACTAACCACAAATAAGTATTTTTACCACTACATCTAGAGCTAGTATAACTAATAAATTGGCCCAAATATATACAGCAAGGGTGAAAATACATAATGCCGTCTACAGAGTTACCTGCAAGGAATTTATGGATTATTTATAGAGCAACATCCGTTGCAACTTCAAGCTCAAGCCTACACTCATCGCCGCTACACCTAGTTCTTCACTTTTCAGCAAAAAATATATATACACTCCACGTCAAGGCCTTTGATAAAAATTTATGTGTGTGAGGATTAATCTGTTGTGAGAAAATACATGGAAGGAGACATGATCATATTAGTCTATCAGATAAGAAAGAAGTTTAATGAACCAAGCAATGCAGGAAGAAGAAGATACATTGCATAAAAATTGCTATACCTTAAGTAGTGCAGGTGATATGTTTATTCATTGTCACTTATTTCTGCAGAGCAAATGTGACTTTCCATTCGGTTCACGTAATTATTTATTAAGAGCCTAAAACGTTGGTTCTCTTCTCTTAAGATGTCCAGCTCTCTCTTCAACTCAGCATTCTGTGCTCCAAATTGCGAATTTAAAGAAACCTGCCTCTGAAGAAGTCTATTTTCCTCTTTTAATCTGCTAATTTCCTCCTTCAATTCTGCAAATTTGTCATCTGATATAAAAGGTCTCTCCCTCAAATTATCCTGCAACCCAAATAAGTTAATCGTTTCATTGTTTCATGATTCAATGCAAATAAACTATATAAAGAAATTCAACGATCTATAATCTCACGTCACAAATGCGAAACTCTGGCGGAGTGTCCTCCACAACGAGATTTTCAAGGTTGACCTCATGCTCGTTGCATATTTGATCATAAAAGCTTTTTGTGGGTTTATCCTCTCCTGTAAGGTTTTCACTTTTTCTATGAGGTTCATAACATGAGTTGCTCTCTGTTGGGGTATCCACCACATTCAACTCTGTTGGGGTACTATCCACCACAATTAAGTTTACAACATTGACTCCTCCATGAACTCTATCACATGCACTTAACTTTGTGGGAGTTTCCTCCACTATTTGGTCTTCAAAATAAGCCTCTTCTCTATGAACACTATCGCATGTGCCCAACACTGTGGGACTGTCTTCCACTCTATGGTTTTCAAAATTCTCCTCTTGCTCTTTTAGTAGTTCATGAGATAGAGAAGTACTGTTTTTTAGCCCTGAATCCACATCAGGAACCTGCTTACATGCAAATCCCAATCAATCATAATGAAAAACGGTGACAAGCATGCATAATTAAAGTGGACATAGCAGAAAACAAGAGAAAAAAATATCCATTTCGATTTGAAGCAAGATAGGTTTATTAAAGATCAGTTTCTTTTATGAATACATTTTAGAAAAGAAACAATGCACCATGGTTTAAACTAATTGGAACCACAACAAAGTGGTACTCCCCATAGATTAAACATGCTCCACATAGTCGCATCTCTCACCCTTTCACCCGTTAAATCCACAGACAATGGTTTATTTAAGACCACTTCTATTGATAGCATCAATTTATTTAATTCAATTAGTCCTTTAATGCACTTCAACTAAAACTTGTGACTTACACTGATTGATGTATTTGTTGAAGGCTTTGGTCCACTGGGAAGCCCCTTAGAGTTATATTGTAACTCTAATGCCTCTTTGATTATGTCTACTTCCAACTCTTGAGAAGAAGGTTGAAGCGTCCAAATTACCTTCCACATGAAGAAAATAAAGGAATCTGATGAGAATATACGGTTGTATATTTGAATCAACATAGAATTACAATACAAAGAGTGACAATAATACAGAGAAGTCCAACGACTTAAGTGATTCAAGACACCACTCTCCTTATTCTCTCAATACAAGTATGCTCTCCTCTCACTTAATCTCTGTTATTTATACTAATCAACTGCTGTAACTAAATATCCTAACTAACAGACTTGCTTAGCTTCCCTGCGTCCCTAACTGTCACTTATCCTAGCTGGCACTTCACCCAAACTGCTATTCACATGCATCCACTTACCTCTTGGGCCTGTAATAGGCCCACTATCAGCCCACTCACTTACTCCTCCTCTTATAATATGCATAAAATGGCCCTAGTTAATTAGAATCAAATCCCACTTCTTCATCCTTATTTTCTTAAAAGCTTTATAAAGCATTTGAATGAAATTAATTTTATAACACAAACATGAGATTCAAACAACAAAATAACGCTTTAAATAGCAGCTTCAGACTAGAGGATTCACAATACTATTGCCATTTCAGTCAATACATATGTTTTCCAGCGTGAAGGAGCCAATAACAAGAGGAATAAATAAAAGTTCAAAGAAAGTTTTGATGTTACCTGGTCATCCTGCAGATCCTTAAACCTTGAAGCAAACCAATGCCTTTGATTCGATTTACTATTATGCCATCGACACATCCGAGGAAAGGTCGAATCAAGTTCTTGTATACCAGGCCGGCCTATGTCAAAATGCTCATAAAACCATGTCTGTTCGCCACAGATAAGAAAATAGACAAGTTACACAATAGCTCAAAAGAAATCCAAATATGAAACAAGCATTAACACCATAAGGGAATAAAAGGGTAGGTGCATAAGAGCGTACTCTCTCTGGTCCTAAATATAAGACCTATTTACCTAATTTAATTAAATTGAAGAAGTTAGTTAAGTTAGTTGAAATAACATGATATTACCAATATACCCTAATTATCTACTTTTCCCCTCACCCTCTCTCTCACTCTCTTCTTGTCTTTTATTAGGGAGCATTGGTTAGGATAATTTGAGGATATTAGTCAATCATATAAGTAACAAAATAGCCATACTCTAAACTTACTTGAAGAAAGATGAGACATCCACCCACATATTGCACATTACTTTCTTTCCTCTTGTCCAACCACTTAAATAAATCTTCAATGACAGCAGCACCCCATGCAAATTGATCAACCTCATCCAAATTTCGAAGAAGCGATAAATAACGGGAATCAACTTTTCCATTTGAACTCTGAAAAAGCAATGTCCCAAATGTATACAACAGAAACACCCTAATGAAATCATCACCAACAGACTCTCCCAAATCATCAAGCCTACTTTCAAGCGAAGCTACTGCGATTTTCCTATTCGACACCGTCGCCCCGAATTCCTCTTCCAAATCAGAGAAAGGCTCATCTTCTTTTAACCTCACATGATTCCCAACAACCTTTAACCCCAAAATCAAAGCCACATCCAATAGGCTAACTGAAATTTCCCCCACATGAAAAACAAAGGCTTGCTTTTCACAATCCCACCTATCCATTAACTCAGCTAATAAATTCTTGCTAAGTGAATGATTAGGAAACAACAATACACTACCAAACCCCATTTTCCTTATTGCTGATTTTTGCTCATCACTGAGTAACTGAACCCTCTTCACATATGACTTCAAAGAGAATCTTGTACTGATATTCCTCACCTAAAGATACAAACTTTATTAAATTTCTGAACCAAAAACATGAAAAAATATTACAAAAATCATGGGTTTGTACAAAAACACACACAAAGTCAATCACACCTATTACAGTACAGAGAAAAGGAATTCAAAAAACAATTACCCACAAAAAAAGAAGGCAACTTTGTAGCTTTTAGTAATTTTTATTATGGTAATTAAACAGAAAATCATAAAAAAATCGTGGGTTGCAAAAAAACACATACAAAATCAATCACACCTAATTACAGTACAGAGAAAAGGAATTCAAAAACCAATTACCCACAAAAAAAGAAGCCAACTTTATAGTTTTAAGTGATTATTCTTATGGTAATTCAACACAAAATCATAAAAAAAATCGTGGGGTTGTAACAGATTTTGCACGGACACAAGGAAAAACCAATTACAGTATAGATAATCAAATTCGAGAGGTTAAATTTGTAATTTGAAGTGATTTTTGTTATGAAGATTTGAGATTGTACCTGTTCTTCAACATGGGCGAGAGAAATGAGGGAGCTTCTGGTGGATCTTCTCATTGCGAAATGGGTTGTGTGATTTTTGAGAGTACAGAGATTTTGAGATGAAGAATTTGAAGGCTAAAAGCTTGTTGAGGAAGCTTTGGTATTGAAAAGGAGTGACGTGTCACTGAGATATCAAGAAGGCGCGAAAAATTAAAATTAAAATCAAAATTTAGTCAAAATTTAGGGAAAATGACATTTAAATCCCTCCGAATATACAAAAGTACAATTCAGGAACTCAAACTTCCAAAAGGACCATGAAGCAACTAGGACCTAGTTGACATTTTAAAATTGTGTGAAAAGACGAAATTGCCCTAATCATAAAACAGAAATTAATAACCACCCTATTGAAAATGGTGGGTGTAAGAGTGGTTAGTAATTTCTGTTTTATGATTAGGGCAATTTTATCGTTTCACACAATTTTAAAATGTCAACTAGGTCCTAGTTCCTTCATGGTCCTTTTAGAAGTTTGAGTTCCTGAATTGTCCTTTTGTATATTGGGAGGGATTTAAATGGTATTTTCCCCAAAATTTAAGTTAAATTAAGATGTACTACCTTTCTTTCCAAAATATAAGATCACTTTCCTAATTTGATTAAATTAAGGATGTAAGTTAATGTAGTTATTAACACATAGTATTATCAAATTACTACCCCACCCCTAATATCCACCATCTTCTTGCAATTTGTGTTTTAGGATGAGGCAATTTTGTCTTTTCGCAAAATTTTAAAATGACAGGTAGGTGCTGGTTACTTCATAATCATTTTGAAAGTTTAGGTTCCTCACTCATCCTTTTGGGTATTGGGAGGGATATATTTGAGATTTTCCTTTAAGATTTAATCTCAAAATGAGTATATGTAGACTGATCTGTATGAAAATTTAAGTTGAATTAAGAGACATGTTTAACCTGTGTCTTATACACTAACATGTACCAGTACTATTTTGGTTACTTAAACCAATTCAAAATATGTCATCCTCATGATTACAACATAAAAGAAAATTTTAAATTTGATTAATTTGGGTAAATGTGCAACTTTTACAAACAAAAAAATACCGAAAGAGCATTGGGCATAAGAAAATGTTTCGTAGTATAAATTTATCAATGGACAATTAAAATTGGTGCAATTTCGCCTCTATTGTCAACTTTTGAACTTTGATGACCGTTAAAATTGTAGTTACTAAGAATGTTGACTTTTGAGAGTCAACGTCCAAGACTTTAACAATTTTAGCGAAACTGCAAACATTTTAATAGTTTATTGGTAAATTTTCACCCAAGAAATACTTTTTTGTGCCCATTTTTTTTGCTAAAAGTCATTTGGTCAAATTATACATTTGTCCTTATTAATTTTACCTAAAAATCTTGTAACTTTCTAAATTTACTCGTATTTAAATACTCAGTAATATTCAATACATCACATGAAAAAAATTAAGAAATTGTACACGATGATAAAATATTACATTTATAAGAAAAAAATACTGAAATATTATGTTCCATGGGTTCAATTAGTGAAAAGGTTGGATGTTCGACCATTTGTCGAGTCGAAAGAATCACTTTGTTGTAATTCTAGTTGCAGCTCATAGGGAGGCATCTCCACACCTAAGTAAAGCTAGACAAAACCTACATATATAGGTGTAATAAAATGGTTTATTTGTCATGTTTCATAGTTCATATCTCTAGGGATGGGTCCTGAATAGATCATGAGTTGAAAGTCATGCCTTTAAATTGAGTGAATCCATTATCATACCTCCGGAACTTTTGTTGTAAAAATGAATAATGTAACTTATTAAAAAAGTTTACCAATTTGGCCAAACTTTTCGATACATCTCATTTGTCAATTACGAATGTGCATATGAAAATTTATAAATTTTAACTTAAATCATGAAAGTTTATACAAAATATTTTATGTGTTTACAAATAGAATTTACAGGGTCCAGATTACCTTAGCGGCCATCCTCCTCAGAATCCCTCAACGGCCAAATCTAGACCCATTAAAATCAATCCTAGAGCTCACAATGTGCCACTTCAGCATACCCTAAAAAAATAAAAAGACTAAATTATAGTATATAATTAATGAAGAACTTTTGAAACATTTTCAAACCTTTTAAAATGAAAAATTCCAACTGTCTAGACCTATATCAAGAGAAATTTAAAATGAGTTTTTGTTAAATTAAAATTCTTAACTGTGTTTACCGAGTGATGATAATGATCGGTGTGGAGTTTGAACCCGTAAATTGACATGCGGATTAATACAAAGATATGTAGTTTAAATAGCTAATATCTTAATCATAAATTGCATAGTACTCCCTCTAGTTGGTAAAATAAAGATGCTTTGTAAAATATGTAATTAAGAATTTTTGTTAGCTTCAAGATGTCTTGTACATTTTTTATTTTACATCCATATTAAGTAAGATTAGTATAGAGAGAGAGTAAAATTAATATGACATTAGAAATTGATGTAATTGAAAAGGGTGATATTGAAAATCATTTTGATCAGATTTTATAATGAAATTAGTACTCTTAGGTGTTTTTATTTATACATACATATTAATTAGAAGGGAATCATATTTGCTAAAAGGAAAAGGAGAGATGGGGAAAAATGAAGGATCCTCTAAAGTACTATTTTTTAAAAAATAATAATCCAAATAAAACGAATATCATATACCGAATGTTTCAAGAATGAACTTGGTTAATATTCTTTTTTTAACTCTAATCCATCAGGGGATACTACAAAATATCAGTCTCAAAACCTAACATAATTTTCCAGTAGATTTTTTCTGTAGGTATGTGTATCAATCAAGAGCCGTGGGGGAAAGGGAATGGAGGAACCGAATAAGGTTGATGTTGACCATCTTTTTAAGCCGCAAAACCATTTATTAGGATTTAAAAAAATACGATTCTATAAGTCTTTTCATAGTTTTATCAAGGCTTCATTTAGTTTCTTGGAGGGTTTTTTTATTGGTGTTTACTATTTCTTTGACTACAGATATTAGTGCCTAATTCCTTACGATAATTAATGTAGATGCACATGTACGTTATCATAAAGTACAAAATAAAAACACAGGGTTTAAAAAATAAAACTCATTTCCTTTGATCCATATCTGTTAGTTTAGCTGCCGAAAGACTTGAACATTTGATCATCTTAACAAGTACTCTCTCTGGTCCTTAATATAAGTCACAAGCTTCTAATTTTTCTTGATCCTTTTTATAAGTCATCACTTCATGATTTCCAATGTGCATCAATTATTGTTTTATATATATAGTCATATTTAATAGGGGTATAGGAGAGACAAATAATTAATAGTTTTGAAAATAAGTGTAATTATTGGGGGTAATATTGGAAATTACTTGAATTTTAGGACAAATTAAATGCATTTAACTAATTTATTGGTATGTGAGAAAAGTTAGTTGGTGACTTATAATAAGGACTGAAGGGAGTATTTGATTCAGAGTACCACTTAGTTGTGGTTTCAGTCCCGGTGTTTGAGAAGACATCTCTACAACTAAGTGAAACGGGTGTAACCTACTTGTATATGCATAAATAAAGACTTGTTTGTTATGCACTAGAGCCACAAAACAAGTGAATCATGAGTTAGCAGCTCTGCTTCAGATCGTGGTTGAGTCAAACCTCTTTCCAAAAAATTACTCCCTCCAGTCCCTAATGTAAGAGCTAGCCGTCAAAAAAACGCTTCTTAAGAAAATATGTGAATGTTAGTTGAGTGTCTGGAGTTAAGGCTTCTTTTCCAAAATTGCCCATATTTATTATGGTACTTTTAAGAGAGAGAAATACATAAGCATTAATAAATATGAAAGAGAGTTAGGGGTAAAGTAGGAAAAAATGCATTTAATGAGGAGAGAATATGGGGTGAGCTCTTACATTAGGGACCAAAACCATTCAAATTTTGGGCTCTTACATTAGGGACCGGAGGGAGTATTTATTAAGAAAATGACTTCCTTTGAGCATATAAACAAAAGTCGTGTTAATTTTTTATTGAATAAAGTTTTGTTAATTTTTATTGAATAAAATTGGGGATATCATAAAATACAGGGTTGATTTTAATTTTGTTGTTTTCTTATGGAAAAATTAATATGTTTAGTAGCTGTTGGTGAGAGCCACATGCTCATATGCTAACTTAGTTTCTCGTTCAAAACAACAAATTCATTGAATAGGATAAATTCAAGAAAATTGGGGACACAATCCTATTAATTGAATTAATTGTGGATATGACCTAACACTTATGACAATAATACTTAATACTATATGCCAGGTATTATCGACTAGTTAATTTGCTAAATAGAATTTCTCCCCAATTTTCCCAAGAAACTAATGCCTGTAAATGAAAGAAAAAAAGACTAAAGAATAAATTAAACTATAAAAAACTTCTACTAAAAATCAAAAATAAAGGTACTATTACTACCCCTTTTTTAAGATTTATTTAAATACAAATTAGATATTACTCCTTGAGTCCCATAATATTAGATTTTTAATGACCTTGTTATTTTATCAATGTAACCCTTAATCAATGCATTATTTAAAAAGTTGAGTCAAAATTATAGTAAATGTATCTTCATCCTCTTTTGTTCTCGACTGTTGCTCAAGGATGTGAGCCCAATTGGGTGGGTTAAAGAACCATCACTTCCTTTCTCTTTTATTCTGACTTGAGCTACAATGAATGCTAGTGAATCTCGTGAGCCTTCTTCGCCTAGCAATTTGAATTACATTTGTTGTTTTGTTCCGTACTTTGCTTTCTATTAGTTTTCTCAGTCATTTGTTGTCTTGTTTTTTCCCATTTGATTGATATTCGTGTTTCACGCCTTTGTACCTAGTTTTTCATCTTCTAATAAAAGACATTTTCAGTAAAAAAATCCTCTTGTTACTTTTCTTCATACATCACTTATCCTCATACATTTTATTTCCTCTTTTTTATTCTTAGGCTATTTCTTATTTTTTTCATAAATAAAGGCATTTTTAGAAACAAAATTATATTACACACCTATTTATTTCTTTTTAACTAACTTTAATTGTTTTTCTATGAAGCCAAGGTTTAATTAAAAATACCTTATATTGTGAAATTATGAAATCGGACAGTGTTTATCAACAATGTCGGGTAGGATGAGGATGTATAGATTATTTAACCTATAATTTGAAGGTGATGTCTGATCTCAAAATCAAGTAATATTATTATTTATAAAAAAAAAACTCAGACAAAGACAACAAAATATCAGTGACCTGAGAGGTATAAGTCGCCTAACGCGAACAGTGAAAGGAAGGTAAAGATATTTTAGTGGGTTGATTTTTTTCTCCTTTTTCTTTCACTTTTTCTTTTCTTTTATTTATTCTCAATCATCTTTTGATAAAAATGTGCCAAGTAAGTATATGCATCATCACACGTCAAATTAATTAAATAGGAAAAAGTAGCCAGGAAAAAAAATCAAAAGGCCTAATGAAACTGTGGAAAACCATGTCTACTTCTCACAACTGACAGTTACATTGAACAAAAGTCATATTGCATTTGCTGTATGAACTTTATACCAAACAAACACTGTTCATGATTCCCCTAAGTTTCTTAATCATTAATGATTACATGTTCTTGGTAAGCAAATCTCTCCCCACAATTTATCTGCTCCATCAACATGTAATTTTAAAACTCTAGTGCATTGTGCGTTTTGGAATTTGGTTCGAATACATTGAAGTCTCTGCCAAAAATGTAAAAGAAAAACTTAACCATGAATAACTATTTTGTATTTTTATTTTTTGCAATTATAATAATCAAATTGATAAAGGAAGTCAACTTACTAATGTAATCTAAAGTCTTCACGTTATTTTGGGGCAAACGAAAACCTATGGTTAGGAGGAGCTTATCCCATTGTGCTGCTTATGATTTGGATCGTTTAAATTGGTCTTGAATGGCCGTAATATAATTTTTTACATTCTAATTTAATTTTATTTTGAAAAATAAAAAATTAAAATTAGAAATAATCTCATAAAAATTTTAGAATAACAATAGTGAAAAAATAAATGAAACTAGAAAAATTAACCTCAATGATGAGCACTCATATATAATTGCGTGAACATGAGAAAATTACAAATAAATCCAAAATAAGGAAAACAATTGCTAATATATTTTTCTTCTAACAATGTATTAGAGGATAGTGATAACTTGTTAGTAATCATCGAGGCTCCAAGTAAAAAAATGATGAAATGTTTACCATTTAAGCGCCAGATTTTGGATTTGAGTCTATAAATACTAAAGTTAATCTTTCTGAGATGATTACTCTAGTCTTTTTTTATACCATGACGAGATAATTACCCTAAATTGAGATCCAACAAAACGGGCGTATTGATAATAATTTTCTTTAATCTGCCACCGATTCACTCTTTACGTATTTATATAAAAATTCACTAACTGTCATTATCTACGACTACATTCTCTTTACAACATGAAGTGTTGAACGGATCTACAGATAAAAAAAAAGAAAACAAAATCTGATCCCTTTGCTTTTGCAATTTATGCCCGGTCTTGTACGGTGTCTCCTAAAACCAGACTATACGCTGCTATTCATGAACAATATCCACTTATTCTCTACCTATCTATCTATCTATCTATCTATCTATCTATGTGTATATGTGTCTACACATTTATACACACATATACATATACTACTTTCCTGATGATATTGAATATAAGATTTAGTTGACTTTTTTTGGAAAATCTTAAAAAAACAAAATAAGTCAATTTTAAATTGATTTACCTAATTTTTCCTTAAACTAGTTTATTTGACTTATAAACTACTCTCTCCGTTCCTAAATATAAGATCACTTTGGGGAAGTGGATAAGTTCCTAAATATAAGATCATTTCCTATTTTATCTCAATTTTTGCCCAAACTACCCTTATACTCCATCTTTTCATTGAAAACCCCTCCTCCTTTTAAAGTTAAATAATTGAGGGATTTTGGGAAGATCATGTAATTTTATTGTCTTCCTTAATCTCTCCAAATTAACCAAAGTGATCTTATATTTAGGAACGGAGGGAGTACTTGATAATCTAATAATATCTTAAATATGTCATAATTTAGTAACTTATTTTAATACCTTAATTTCTAAAAAAATGTCAATTAGGTTTTATATTTAGGACTAGAAACAGGGAGTAATATGTCTATCTTATTCCCCACCTATGAAGTAACCTGTGGGTGACCAGATATATCATACCAAAAACCTGAATCTGAGTTTTCAGTAGATATTTTGGAATCCCCCACAAATCTCGTCAATCTTCTTATCCAAAATTGCTCAATTAAGCAGCCTAGCTTACAAGCAAGACAGGACCATTTCTGATTAAAAAATATCAAAAGCTGGGAATCAAATACACACCAAAACCAAAACACACAACACATAACAGAACGGTCCCCGCCAGTTCTTCTTTTCTTTTCTTTTTCCCCCTTTATCCCTACATACACAAGAAAGTTCAAAAGAAAATAACAGATCAAATATGCTTCTCAATCTTATTACCTTGTCCTTTGTCCCTTTCCTAGCCAGAATCTTCACAACCACACACCCATAAGGCCATCACTCACAACTCAGCTTCTCCTTCACAATCTCAAAGCACAACACCACCATCCCTTGTTTTCAAATCTCACACTCAACAACACACAAGAAGAAGAAGAATCCTTAGTAGAAACTCAATAAATAGTTTAGTTCTTATACCTGCCACTACAAAGTTCAAATTTTGAGTCCACACATTAGAAAATTCACCACAATCCAAGCCAATTCATACTCATCGAAGACTCAAGAAGAAGAAGAAGATCAAGAAACCATCAGTGACTCAAAAACTAAACCAACTTCCACTACTCAAGAAATCCAAAAGCAAAGGTACTATTCCGGAATTTTCAAATTTCACACCCCACAAAAATTTAAACCACCAAAATCCTCAAATCTCGCTCCAATCCAAGAACAAGAACACAAAATCAGTGATTTAGAAAGTAGAAACCCATTTCCTCAAGAAATCCAACAGCAAAGGTACCATTCAAGAATTTCCAAATTTCATATCCACACCCCGAAAATCTCAAATACCACTCCAGTCCATAAAGAAAAGGAAAACCCCAAAGTACCCTTCCAATCATGCACCGCCGACTTCTAGACACGGGTCTAACCGTACCACCATCGTACGGAAACAAAACAAGTGAATCATTCACAGGAGATGTCAACTTCGATGCCAACACAATAGTTATACTCGTTGCTTTATTATGTGCATTAATATGCGCTTTGGGGTTGAACTCAATTGTACGGTGCGTTTTAAGGTGTACGGACAGTACGGAGCAGACAACAACGGTGTCTACTACTAGGGGGCTGAAGAAAAAACAGCTAAAAAAGATTCCGGTGACGGAGTACGGCGGCGACGGCGGCGGAGAGGGTGTTCCGGCGGCGGAGACGGCGGAGTGTCCGATATGCCTCGGGGAGTTTGAGAAAGGGGATAAGGTTAGGATGCTGCCAAAGTGTAATCACGGGTTTCATGTGAGGTGTATTGACACGTGGCTTTTGTCTCATTCTTCTTGTCCTAATTGTCGTCATTCGGTTTTGGAGAAACCTGTGGTTAAGGGTTTGGGTGGTGGTCACGTTGTTCGCGGAGCACCCGTGGCCGCGGTGGGGCCCGGTGATATGGCGGTCCGTGATGTGGTTGTTGGTGAACAGACAAGGTCAGCTGGAGAAATTCTTGTGTAAATCTGGTCCTATGATATGGCGGTTCGTGATGTGATTATTTGTGAACACGTGAGTTGAGGTAGAGAAATTCTTGTGTAAATCTAATTATCACCTTGAGGTTTAAGCAATCACAACAAATATAAAATTATGTGCTCAAAGGAACAATTGTTTGAGTTGAGGGGATCTTGAGATGTTTTTTTTTCTGGCCACAAACAATTGCATGTTAGAATTAAATGATAGTAGTTGTGATAAGATTCGGTAAGCTTCTTTTTAATGGAGTTTAGATAGATTTATTTATCTTTTTAGTAAGATGTTTGAAAATACAAGAATCTTACTTGCAAATCAAGCATTTGAATCTCATATATTACTACCATTAAAGATTTTAAATTCTCATAGTTTATAATTAATTTGAATTACCATTGACAACATAACCTTTTTCAAAATTTTCTATAGGTCTTTTGAGGCACTACTGATAACTAAGGGCCCGTTTGGTTCAAAAACATTGCACACATGCAATGGTAATCTTGATTACATTACCATATGTGGTCTGTTTGGTTGGATTTGGTAATGGTAATGTTGATTACAATTGTAATCAACATTGCACATTTTTTGGTAATGTTCTTTCATAGGGGTCCCCCTATGAATCTTCATTGCACACATGTAATATTATGTGATATGTCAATTTTATCCTCGTCAATTTAACAAAAAGACAACATTTGCCCTCATCCAACAAATTAAGCGAAATTTATTTTCCAGATCAATATTTCATCCTTCTTGCAATTGAATTGGGTAACAAAAATCAATCTTCATCAAAACATATCAAATCAAACAATCAACCAAAACTTCATCAAAACAAATAAACCAAAACTTATTTTCCAGATCGATATTTATTCTTTCTTGCAATTGAATTGGGTAACAAAAATCAATCTTCATCAAAACGAAATTAGAATCAATCAGAGACCGAAATTTAATGAAAACAATCATCTATAAGCAAATGTTTGACATCTCTTCAATGTCTTCTTAATCAAATATAAAAGTAGGGTTTGGTTTCAATTTGAAGCAACTCAAAGGAAGGGTAGCGACGAATTCTCCGTAGACTTGGTAAGAAATTCAACATTTTCTTCTCGATGTTTTAATTATAGTTGTATTTCTTCTTTGTTCTCTTCTCTTCCTATATACAACAAAACTTGAATTGGGATTTTTGTTATAAACACGAATTGGGATTTTTGTGCGAAACATGAATTGGAATTGTTTTCTCTTCCCACTGTGTATTAATGTTTATGTCATTTGGGATTTTTGGATCTATTTCTTATGTGAGTTTCAATTTTATTTATTTTGTCAAATTTGGTATATAATAGTATAAGGCAATTTTCATTCTATAAAAAAACTATACGGCAATTTGAATTATTTTGCATGCCTTATCAATTCGTTTTTGAGAATATTGTTGCATATATTTCGGCATATAATACATATGGGTGTTCTGTGTATTTGTAAAACAAGAAATTAATTCATTATTTTGTTTGTATAATGGTATAATTGAAAGACCTCATCGTGATGGTATAAATATATGCAGATATATTTTTGGCAATGGTAGCCTCTTTAGAAAGATGAAGGCTAAGGGCCTTAGGGAAATGGTAGATGAGATTTTATTTTAACAAATGGGGGTAAAGGGTAAATTGGACTTTGTGTTATATTATAATTTTAAATAAAATACTGATTGCATCTTCCCATTGAAGACGAACCAAACACAACCCTTGTAATTAATATTGCATTGCATTACCATTACATTGCATTGCACATCATTACATCGTATATTGGGTTTGAACCAAACGGGCCCTAAGTAATCAAGTTTATAGGAATACATGTTTACAATGGAAAAGTCTTACTATATTTAAGTAATTATCGTAACTGTATAATCTGAACATTGATTAAATTGGTGCAACACAACATTTAAACATTTTTACATGATTTTTTTTAGAACCTAAGCGTAGCCAACTTATTTTTTTTAGTATAACTGTTCTTTTTTACTTAGAAATGAATAGTTATTGTTTGGCCACCATAATTAATTAATAATTAGATTTTTTGAGCAAACTTAAAAATTTAGTAGCTTTAATATGAATGAGCTAAATTTGAATATGATTTGGTTGTCTCCTTGGGGACATCCGATAAACGATACAGAAAAGATTAACATAGCCCCTGCGCAAGAATGACACACACAAATCGAGAAATGGTTCAAATATGATCCGGCCTAGTTAATAAAGTATAAACATAATAGTTAGTTTTTTGTTTATACATAAGCTTAGTAGGTTTATAAAGTTTAGTAGATTTATACAAATACGAAGGGGAATGGCTAATATGCCCCTTAAACATATATACATTCGTTTGACACACACACATAAGATAATAAACGTTATAATAAAAAATAGTAGAATCGGAGGTGTACCTCTAAAACCCTGAAAGGTTCTCTTTTATATCTATTTCATCAAATCAGGATAAAATAGTATGAATAGTATCTTTCCAATTTTTACTTGAATTTAGGACAAATTTGGCTGAACAAAACAAAAAGAGAACTCTACTAGCTAGAAAAAAACTTTTGAACGATGGAAACATGCCCAACAAGGGTATGTTTTTGAAATTTCCACCAAGATCTGATTAGCATGAATATACCTAATCACTGAACGCCGAAAACATTGAATAAGAAAGAATGTACTGTTGATTGGGATCGGAGTTTAAAAAAAGCTAAATCACAAAAATTCTTCGAATTTCATGCATAACATTTTTCATTTTAAAAAATTTGGAATAAATTTTATAAACTCTTATAATCATATAGATAACTTTCCTATTACTCATTTGTACATAAAGTTCAAGGGGGTATTATGTGCAAATATTTTGAGAGATTGTATGTAGACAAAACTAAAGTTCAATGAACTACATAATTGAAGTTTGAAAGTTATCCAAACAAGTTAAACAATTTTAGGATGACTTATTATTCAAATGTCAAATGTTAAATGATCTATCTTCTTACAGTTTGGAAGTTAACACAAATTTGGTGTAATTTAGCCTTATTTGATTCCGTATGGGCACAACAAGCATGCATCTATCCGCATTTGTGAATGGTCATGTCAAATGAGCTATAAAAAATAAACGATCGTGTATTTATCTATCCATATATATATATATACCCATACACACACATGCATGTCCCATCCTATTTAAGATCAATCTAAATAGGATAAGTTTTACTAGTAGAATTATTGATGCTATCACTTTTCTGTCCATTTTATATTTAGTTTATTAAAGCATGTTCTAAATTGATAAGTTTACAATTAACTAAAAATCCATGATATATAATTGATTAGC
Source organism: Mimosa pudica (assembly GCA_029929735.1). Classification (NCBI taxonomy): domain Eukaryota; kingdom Viridiplantae; phylum Streptophyta; class Magnoliopsida; order Fabales; family Fabaceae; genus Mimosa; species Mimosa pudica. The sequence goes on from JAKELP010000045.1 coordinate 3,535,970, forward strand.
TATCAACTTTAAGTTTGAAATTTGTGATTCTCCCCTCTAACACAACTAATGCCTTCTTTCTAACTCGAATCTTAAACTTATAGTATTCAAAAGAACCTTACATCACTAAACATATTACTCCCTCCATTTCTGAATGAATGTAACATCACTTTCCCTTGGAAATAAACACACACTTCTTAGAAATTCATGTGACTTGAAAATCTAATTGCAAAAAGTTGGATACTTTAGTGTTGGATTTCATAATTTTAATACTTGAAAAATATTCAAATTGATGCTGAAAAACATATAGATATTATTGCGAATTCTTCACTTGTGTCGATGACTCTCTGGTTACAAAATTCAATAATTTGGTCTTTTACCTCAAACATTTTACCACTTTAGCTCAGTGGAGGTATGGGTTTTCAAATTCTTTGGGGGAATATGAGGTTAATTCCATTTTTTGGGTTTAATGAAATTTTCCCAATATAAAAATCATGATTTTCCCTATTTTCTATGAACTATATTTGAATGACAAGTGGACCTCATGCAACATGTCATATACCCCGTTCCTTAATATAAGAGCTAGCCGCCAAAAAAAACGCTTCTTAAGAAAACATGTGAATGTTAGTTGGGTGTTTGAAGTTAATGCTTCTTTTCCAATATTGCTCATATTTATTATTATGATACTTTTAAGAGAGAGATCTACATAAGCATTAATAAATATGAAAGAGAGTTGAGAGCAAACTAGGAAAAAACGCACTAAATGAGGAGAGAATGTGAGATGAGCTTTTATATTAGAGACCAGAATCATTTAAATTTTGGGCTCTTATATTAGAGACTGAAGGGAGTATTATTTTTCATATATTGCTTTCCACTTTATAACACCAATTATTGTTCGAGTAGTTTTGCATATTTTCAGTGCAAAGCTTCTATCAAATTTGTGTAAGGACTCAACCTTTGAAGCCTTTTGTTCTTGTATAATGAAAGGCATCAGGGTAGATCATATGCTATAGTAGTATAGTTGAAGGTTATATATGTTGATGACTTCACATTTTTAGGCTTACGCAAAGTTTAGATACTAATTAAAGCATGGAAAAAAATAAATTAATTAAAGATATTAAAGGTGTCATAAAAACTAAAGTTTTGACTTGACTCTAACTCTTAACAAACAAATAAGATTCCATCTCTTTTTTCACCTCAAACTTTAAAATGGCAATGGCGTATTGAAAAAAAAAACACAATTGTAGACCGTGATACATGCAACACATTCAATTTCTTCTTTAGTTTACAGAGCAACTATGCCTTGCAGTATCACACGAGGTCACCTCAAATGAACCAAAAGAAATTTGAACGAAGGGTACATAAAAGGGATATGATATATTCTTATCTCCTTATAAAATAATGCGAATATAATTTCGAATATAGAATCGGGAATGGAGGAGAACTCTTAATTAAGTCTTTTGAATACTCATTCAGTTTTTAAATATTATGTCTAATCTCCTAATTTAATTGTATTAATAGTTTTAGTTAAGTTAGTTAAAATCATATTATATTATCAAAGAATCCTAATCATCATCCTTTATTCTAAACATCACTCTCTCTTGTTTGTATAATATTGACGACTGTTGATAGGGATTGATTGCACCATATATTTGCATATCTTTTCATGGTCAAATCCATTGAATTAATGCATGTTTTAATGATAATTGCACCTAATTAGCATAGATTCTAGTTGTTGCTTAAGTTGTTGGAATTTGTTATAGTTAAGAGCAATTTTGTCATATTTAACTTGATTTATCGTCATTAATCATTTTGAGAACTTTGTGATGCTACTTCAAGTATTAATTTCTTGTAGGTTAATGGAAGAAAACACTCAAAAAGATTATGGAAGCAAAGCACAAGAATGAGGAAGCAAGGAAAGCAAAGAAAGGCAAAAAAAAGGGGAAATGATCAGTTTGACACCCCGGACGCCCAGCACCTGGGCGCCATTACAGGTTGGTGGCGCCACATGGGCGTCATTCTGCAGCAAAAAATTCAGATTCGCAAAATTAGAGTTTCTACACCCTATATAAGCTTCCTAATTAACACCCCCAAACCTGCTCTCAAGCACCTTTAGGACGAAAATAAGCCCCCTAAGCTAGGGGTTCTTCAATCCCATCCATTCCCCACTCATTCCAACTCATTTCTATGCATTCCAACTTCACTTCTACCATATTCTCTACCATTTCTTCACTTTTCCACCATCCTTCTACCATGAATTGGGCATTGGAGCTTCTCTTGGTGGCTTCATCTTCTTCCATGTGTAGCTAGGCTTCCTCAAGCTCTCTTGGTGATGGGTTAAAGTGGCTCAAGCAAGGGTTCTACAATAGGGGAGTTTTTTCTTGTTTCAATCTTGTATTTATGACTTCCAACATATTGTATTTAATATTTCTCTTGGAATTTTCAGATTTTATGTGTTGTTGAAACTATGAATATGTAATTGTTGATGAGATACTTGTGTTGATGGATTGAGTCTTGTGTAGAGAACTTCATTTTCTTAGTGTTAACTTCAATTAGAGTTTTTATAGTTTTGTTGTCTTGCATGATATCATGTGTGATGATTTAATCAACTAGCTTATTGATGTTGATGCTTTTGTTAATTGGTTGAGCTCATTTAGGTTGAATTATCAAGTTCACTAGTGCTTAGGTAATTTAATTAGTTGAACTCCCATTATAGTATTCAATGTAATTCCTCAATCTAATCCACAAGAGTAATTGGGACAAGATCTTAATTAACTAGTTGCTACTTGATTTGATCTATTGCTAATTTGTCATTGGGACTAACAATGTTGAGTAACTTGGGAGAAATTCTAAGTAATTCCATTCATTATCCTAGTATTCAATTGACATAGGATTAAGTTAAGTCAATTAATTTTTTAACTAAAGTTGAGTGGTGTTACAAGACATAGTTGACCCATTCCTTTGGTTTGTAATTAACAAAGCCTAGTTGAATGATATTGGTCCAATTACTCCTCACACCCCTTAATGTATGAGCCCAAGTTTGCCACTAAGACCTTAACCAAGAGAGCCCTCATCTTATTGATTGTCATTTATCATTCCATTTTAACCAGAAAATCCAAAAATATGTATTTATATTTAGTAGTTTAATTAGAGGATCTTTTAAACCAAACCCCCAAACTAATTCCTTCGTTTGTTTCGATTGCATTTAGTAGCTTAGGTAGATCATTAGACTCCTTGCGAACGATCCGGGGTTGTACCACTTGTTACAATCTTTGGTTTTATAAATAATTTGCATTTAACCCCAACCTCACCTATTCAAATGGATCATATATCAAGAATTCGCATAATATTATATGCCAAGTTTAACCCTAACTATACATATGTTTTAAAATTAACTAATTTATAGGTTTTAAAGAAATCAATCAGTAAAGTGAGTTGTTTATATAATATGTAAATATGTATGGCCTTAGCTTATTAGAATACTTTCTGATACACCATATTTAGTAGTTAATATTAGAAACTACTCGTGAATGGAGATCCCTCAACATGGGTGATTAGGGATATATGTGACGGGGAAAGGGTTCGTTTTAAAAATTGAAGTGGATTGAAGTTCAATACCTTGTAGCAAAGAAGACCTCATAGCAAAATGGACAATTAAATCAGCTAGCTGAAGTTGTTTCGGCTTAACCACGAGTCTTGATGAGTTCGAGACGTGAGAATACAACATCTGTTAGGCGTACAAACCTTTATGGTTCATGTCATGCCTTGATTCATATTAGTTTAACGCCGTTGATGTACCTGAAAGATGGTCTGCCCCTGGATATCGAAGGAGAAATAAAAAAAGAAGAAGAAGACCTCATAGCCAACTAACTCATATAAAGAAAGTATTAGATATTGATAGAGTCTTTCTTATAAAGGAGAGAAAACATTTTTGTCTCATTTAAAATTAATCGATATCTTCTATCCTTATATAAAAGCCCGAAAATTGAATTGATTTGATCCAAAATATAAGGGCTCACACATTTTCTTATCATTTAACGTGTTTTCCCTCTATTTTGTCCCTAAATCTCTTTCATATTCATTAGCTACATATATTTTTCTCTCTTAATAGACTTATATAAATAAGGATAATATTAGAAAAAGATGTATTACAGATAGATTTGATTACTTTTATATGATTTTAAGAAACATAATTTGGCCGCCGATAGCTTCCAAGGTAGCACATCATTAGTATCATATAATCTTTCTCTTTATGTATTATTATGCATACTTTTTTGAGGTCCCCCACAAGGGACTTAATACTAGAAAAGTCTTAAAAGTTGGAAAAATTAATGTAGGGTCCCAAGGGACCTCATACTTGAAAAGTAAAAAGACAGTTTTGCCCCTAGCCTATTAACACTTGTCACATGTGCCCAGTAACTTGTCAAGGTGTAACAACTTACTGGGCACGCTTGACAACTCTTTGGGCAAACCTTGACAAGTTACTGGGCACATGTGACAAGTGTTAATAGGCTAGGGGCAAAACTGTCTTTTCACTTTTCAAATATATTAAAGTGAGGTCCCTTGGGACCCTACATTAATTTTCCCTATTTTTGAGACTTTTCTAGTATTAAGTCCCTTGTGGGGACCTCAAATTAATTTTCCCTTTTTTTCTGTTAACCTAAAGGTGGAGTAGAATTTAATGGAATATTTTAAGAAATTGTTGATATCAAGAAAAATAATGGTGAGATGTGGAAGCTACCTGGCCTTAGATCTGTACTCCAGTTGCTTATACTAACGGAAATTTAAGCCTGAAATCGCAATTCAGTTTGACCAAACTTGCAGTTTTGTTTGTTTTTTATATTCTCATTTTTGTTTGTTTTTGAATAATGTTAATAATAAATTACTAATAATAATAGTAATAAGAATAAAACAGATTTTAACTTTGACCATCTGTCACTTCATTAATGGAGTTGTACTTCCTTGAAACTCCCAGGCAAATATGGGAATTTACCATTATGGGCCATCATTGTCTAATCCATCTTCAACTTCAACTACAATCAACACGTTTTTCTCAACAAGGAAAGCTAACAAAAAATGAAAAATAAACTTCAACTTCAACAAGGAAAACTTCAACTTCAACTACTGTGTTTGGTTCGACTTGTGGAAATGTGACTTATTTTTAAGTCAGTTGGAAAATAAGCTCTAGGTTGACTTATTTTTATATTTGGATGAACTTTGAAAAAAGTGGTTTATTTTCTCATTTAACTTATAAACATGTTTGGATGACTTTTTGTTTAAAAGAGGCTTATTTTTAAGCTAGCTTATTTTTAAGTCATGTAGAAAAATAAGCTGGCTTATTTTCAGAAATAAGCTACCTTGTGTGACTTATAAATAAGCTGGCTTATTTCAAATAAGCTGGGTGAAAAATAAGCCGAACCAAACATAAAAAAAAAGTCACACACCCAAAATAAGCTGGCTTATTCAAAATAAGCCAGCTTATTTTGAAAAGTAAGTCTAACCAAACACACTCTATATTTCTTTCTATGACTTCTCGATGTCATTTTTTATAGTACTTTATTAACATTCGATAATTAATGTTTTAGAAAAAAAGGTGAAAAGTTGTTATAACAATTTGATTGAATATTCATCATTATAGTAACTTTAGGTACCTTGTAAGATTTTATTTTATTAATATAAAAGTATCAATACTAAATATTTTTAACTACTAAAATCTTTTTTTTTTAACTGAAATATACTAAAATCTTTAAATAACACTTTTCACTATTTATTTTTCAAGTTGAATTGTCTCAAGATGATGTAAACTAATCCCAAACTTTGTGTATCATATTTTTTTCTACAGAGGCAAACATTAACACTAAGTCAAAATCAAACTTACAACATTACAATTATTGATAAGATGTCATAATTAAATTGCAAAAAACTTTAATATATTTTATTTTTTCTAACTTTTTTACTTCTAGAGTTATATACTATTTGCTTTGATACCCATATATAATAATATACATATGATATATAAAAGCATAACCACCATTCAAAATTTACAGATTATAGTAATTATTTGTGAAATTTTATCTAATGTAAAGGCAACTAGTTATCATGAATCATTTCATTGTATTGTATGTAATTACTGTATTTCATACCCCTAACTAAGCATTCCATAAAAATAATGTGAACATGAAAATAGTAGTAGAATACTGTAGTAAGGACAGAATGGTCAAAGAGAAATTAGCTAGAAATAAATTAACAATAATATTATTTGATATGAAATAAATAAATTAAGTTTGTGTTTGGTAGGTTTGACCACTGCTCATATCTCTTTGACTCAATCTCTTATTATATTTTTGGCATTCAAATGTTTCAGCTTTCAACTTGCTTTGCTTCCAACTTCTCTCTTCAAAATCTTTACTTCTCAGACTTTCCCGTCTGCTTTTTTTGACTTCCATTTTTGCCTTTTCTTCTCTCAAACCATACCCACAATTTTCAATCTCACCATTTCCTCTTCTTCTGCTACCTTCTTCATAAAAGGTTTCATTTTTATTTAATTCTTTCATTTTTCTTGATTGCCCATTAAATTTTAAGCCTTTTCTATTGTGAATTTGCTAGGCAGCTTCTGTTCTGGTATTTTTCCCCCTCTTGGATTCTCTTGTTTTTGTTTGTTGCATGAATGAATGGGCCAATGAGATGGTGAATTAAATTAATATATGATTTTTTCTTCATTGGAATGTGATGGATTCAATTGTGGATAGAGGATATATGAGTGATTTGATTGGTCAATTCTTATTAATTTTGATTGGTTAATATTTGGTTAATTGGGAGCAATATTGAGAAAATGAATGGAATGAAAATAGTGATAGAAATGAATGGATTAGAGGATGCTATATTTGATTTGTGTACATTCATGATTATCATCTTATTGTTTAGCTATGTTTGGTACCCATGTATGATTTAGAAACATGAACCAAAACTAAGGCTTTGTGTATTTTTTTTCTTTGTTTAAGTTGATGAAATTTTTCAACGTAGATGATGATGTATTTGATTTTTTGTTCCATTTATGATTACCATCTTGTTGTTTGGTACCCATGTATGATGTAGAAATAAATCCAAATCTAACAGGTAACAGGTATTTTATGAAGAGAAACTCTCAATGTAAATGGGGGCTTTGTATATTTTTTTTCTTTGTATAAGTTGATGTAATTTTTTAAAATCATGTGTTTTGAAAACATGCATTGAAATCCTTCCTTGGGGGGTTGTCAAAATATTACTGATTGAACTAAAATTGTGCCAGAATCTAATTTATGCTCTTTTTGTTTGTTCTCTCTAAGCAGAAGTATACTTCTCTTCAATATTGCTGAGTTCTTAGTACAAGATGAGGTGCTTTTCTGTCTTGAAAAGTAAGAAGAAAAAGTCTGAACAGTTCATTCCAATGAAACATGTAAATCATAAAGAACATGGAGTAACGACAACCATATTGTCTGAAACTAGAATTCATACAAGATCATTGCAGTCTGCACCTCCTAGTTTCAAGACAAGAGTGAAAACCATTCAACCTGCTAATAAAATCACGAAAAATAGAATACGAGCATTATCTGCTCCTTCAACTCTTGATGCTGCTGAACAAGATGATATGGTGTCAATTGAGTATGGGGAACAAGAAGAGTTAAGACACCGAGCTGGATTGATGAAGGAGCCGCGTGTGTCCACTTCACAACCGTTACCTCTCCCATCTCCTCATGGTGGTGCCACACTTAAGCCTATGAGTAGCTTTAAGTTAGGGACAGTTAGTGGTCCTCTTCATGCTTCTGGTCCTTTGTATGCTTCTGGACCTTTGCCACTGCCACCAACTGGTTCCCTACGAAACTTTCCATTTGAGGATATTGCTGCTGCTTGCCACAATTTCTCTTCAGATCGATTCATGTCAGAAAGTCTTTCTTCTACCATGTATAAAGCTTCCTTTGGTGATGATGTTTCTAGTTCAAAAACTTTTGATGCCACTGTCACTCGCCTTCACCCTTCTACTCAGGTACTTGAGTCTCCAAACTGAATTATATTTATTTTCATGTCTAGTAGTTGCGATTATCCTAGTAGCATATGTTTCTTACACAATTAAGAGAACTGATGTCTTATGTCTTATCCTAGAATGGCCATATCCAATTCTCCTATAATTTTTATAAATGGGGCTTGGATGACTTTGTGAATCATGTGAACTTCCTGCACTGTTGTGGTTTTAATTGTATGTAACTTTATGCTGATTCTATGAGTTTTCTCCCACCAAGAAATTTGAAGCACATGAAGTTCTGAAGTTCTGTAGTGTTGTCTCTCATTTTCAGGGCTTGAAAGAATTCATAAATGAGGTTAACATTATTGCATCCTTGCAACATCCAAATCTCTGTAAATTGCTGGGCTATCACGCTCGTGAGGGTTCAGAACAGAGAATGTTGGTTTATGAAAGGCTCTCTCATGGAAGTTTGGACCGATCATTGTATGGTAGATCTGATGGCCCACCACTTGATTGGAATACGAGAATGAGAATTGCGTTGTGTGCTGCCCAAGGTCTTACTTTCTTGCATGAAGAAGGGCCCTTCCAGGTAATATTTCCTATTAAAACTTTATTTCCTGTGAGTCTTTTCTCTTATGCAATCATTTATGCTTTATGCAACTATATTTTGAGTTTTACCAGACCTTCTATGGTACTTTGACTTAGTGGTATGCTTGTTTATATTGTTGCTGACATAACTCTTACTGTTTTCAGGCAATGTATAATGAGTTTTCTACAGCCAACATACAAGTAGACAAAGATTTCAGTGCAAAGCTTTCAGGATATGGTTGTGTTGGACATATTCCTGAAGAAGAGATTCCAAGCAGTTCATCTGTAAGTTCTGACTTTAAAGTGTTTTTACCAATTCAGCATATTGCTGAAAATGATGAAAATATTTGCAATAATAATATTAGGTGGTGTTTGTTTAGAGCCTAAAGAAAATGAAATCCTGAGAACTTTCAGCATATGGAGCCATCACTGATGGTTTCTGCATCGATTCTTTCCTTCATATTAATCTATTAACAATCGATATCATTAGTTTCCCAGACTTTATTTTTAATGGAGGCCAATAGCTTTCTTTATTTCGTTTTCATCCTACAGTTGGTGCTGTCAGCATTACAACTTACAAGTCCCAAGCTGAACTTTCACACAAACTATGCAATAATGAATTCCTGTTTTAAAAATTTAAATTCCTCTAGTAAACGTTAAATTATTTGACATTATAAACTGATCTTCTCTGCATTATGTGCTTCGATCGTTTCCGTTGTGCAATATGATTGCAAATTTCTATCTCCATTCAGTCCATTCATAAACTTATTTATGTGCAGGCGGTGGGGAACCTATCAGTGGAGACACTGGAAAAACGATTGCTAACTCCAAAGAGCAATGTATGGAGCTTCGGCATTTTCCTTCTGGAACTACTGACTGGAAGAAAGAATCTGGATAGCCGTCACCCCAAGGAAGAGAGAAATTTAGTCAAGTGGAGTTGGCCCTTCTTAGCCGACGATTGTCGACTATCCTTGATCATGGACCCTCAACTTAAAGGTCGCTTTCCTTCCAAAGCAGCGAGGACAATAGCTGATATTGCACTAAAATGCCTTCAGAAGGATCCATCAGAAAGACCAACCATGAGAATTGTTGTGGAGGGTCTGAAAATGGTACAGGATATGAAGTACTCCCTTCGGTTTCCTCTGCAAGAGCCTGCTGCAATATCCGGGAAACAAATGTCTAAATCGCCGAGTCTTAATGGCATTGTCGTCTGTCCACAGCCTAGAATGAGTTTCTCTCCATCACCACCTCTTCCTTTTGGAACTCAACCATCTGGATCGCCTCCAAGATGGTCTGGTGGGGCCCACTTTCTTCCCATGAGAGGGTGTTCCTCCATGCTCTCTTTGGATGAGCTTGATAGGCAGTTGAGCCAGAAGTCATCTTCCTCAGCTTCTAGGAGGGCTAGTGTTGTAGGATATTGACTGTCTATAACATTTGTTTTTAATTTTTCATTCATGGGGTTAATAGTAATTCATAGGATATGAAAAAAATTAAAGGATCAGATTCTTCCACCTTTTACATTATTATTGTGAGAGGATGCTCTTTTGTAGATAGTGGAAAGGTATATTTATTAAATTTATAAGGTGATATTCTTTTTCTTTGCTTCCATTCTGTGTTTGACTACAGTCTATAGGGGGATGTACACAAGTAACTATTAACAACTAAAAGCATTTGAGTTCTCGACAGATCTAAATATTTTTTGTATTATTATTTTTTGAGGTAATTTTTTAATGATTAAAGTCAGTCCATGCTTTAGAAGATGGAGAAGACTGAAGACTTGACCTGATGACTTGTATTGGATGGTGAAAAATGTGTAGTCAAACAAGTAAACAAAACGCTAGATATAATGTTGATTCTACTGAGAGTTTGTTGAGCTTATACTACCTCCGGTTCTAAATATAGGACCTAATTGAATTTTTTTTTGGAGAGATTAAGATTGTGAAATGGGTTATTAAATGATGACATATTTGATATATTTTTAGATTATCCATTAGTTTATAGGTAAAATAAACTAGTTTAAGAGAAAAAAATTAGGTAAATCAATTTATAATTAACTTATTTTGTTTTTTTTAAAGATTTTCTAGAAAAAGTCAATCAGGTCTTATATTTAGGACCGGAGGGAGTATTATAAAAAATATATATTTGTGCTTTACTAGAGAAAATAGGCACCAAACTTGAATTTGAATTAGTTTGACAAAAGTAGAAAACATCTCTTGTACATGTTCAACGTAATAGGTACTCAAAACATTATTAATCATATATAAGCTCTCTAAAGTAGTCCATAGAATTTATCAAAAAAAAAAGTGGTTGATAGAAATATGGTAAAATCAATGCAAAATAACAAAAAATATATAGCAAGTCGTATCATTTTTCAAATATGTTGCACTTAACGTATTGGAAGTTCGTGTTAGTCTACTTTCTTCCAATACATGTACCTGATTTTCAAATCCGGCATTGTAGACTTTTGGACCAAGGCTTCTGAATTTTCAAAGCATTCTACCAAGTTTGCCGTGAAAACTTAGAAGGATATATTGAAAGGTACAAGGATAATAATATCAAGTACAAATATGCAATTTTACTAATAAAGTGTTGCAATAAAAGCATTTCACATAAATATGTTTAGAAGGGTGTTAATCTACATATAAATTGTCTTTAAAAAAGGAGAAAAACAACTAATGTTAATTTTTCCAAAATATGTATCAGCTTAAACACGAACACACGCACTCCAAGCATAACTATGAATCATGTAGCCAATCCCACCTAGTTGGGATAAGATTTTGTTGTTGATGTATGAGCTTAAACACAAAGGATGAGTTAAAGAAATAAACAAATGCTTGAGAAAAATAAATGGCGTCAATGATTTTATTTTGTTTTTAAAAGTTGGGACAATTACATCTAGGTCTCAAATAAGAGATTTAATTTTAAAGATGTCTCAAGAAGTTATTACCACTTGTTAATAAAGGCTATTGCACTTGCCACTAGTGGTTATTAACAACTCTTTAGATATATGTTTTGTTTGCAATATATGTGCCAATTTGATTTATACCCGAAGTATTATTCTTTTTATCCATTCCACTTTCTTTGATATTATGTTCTTTTTCTTTGATTTAGTTTCCTATTTTTAAAAAAATAATTGTTATATAAATTTTAAACGTGCCAATTTTGGTTAACCAAGGTTGCTGGCAAGCAATCTATCTTACTTCACAGCTACAAGACCTCATCTAACTACCTATTGAAATGTCTCTTTCTGTTTGTGAGCCACGTGTTTGCTTAAATGGTGAATTTTATATGTACTGAGAATCGATTTGTCAGTCTCATTTTTTAAGAAACCAGCTGCTCCTTTGGACTCATTTTTATGGCACATGACAAAAGAACTTGTAAACTGTAAATAATTCCTTTCAAGCTATTGGCTTCTGTAGACTGCAGTTCACAGCCTAAAACACAAGTTCCAGCACGTATAATTATTGGCTCACACTCACAAGATACAAATTATGAAGCAAAGAACAAAAATATAAACATCCAAATGATGCCGAAATCAGTGTAACGTAAGGACTTCAGGAAGTGGGGTTATTTTCACTTTTGTCTTGACCACTGTTCTCTTCATTATTGCTTTCTTGCTCCTTAACATCAGAAGCAGCGTGACGATCTTGGTGTTTTTCCTCACTCTCATTAGTGGTCTTCCCCTGCACTTTAGAAGCCGAATTTGCTTGTTGCTCTGATACCAAGCTAGTAAGACCATTTCGCTTCAGATAAGTCTCTAAAGGCAGACTTGCTTCTTGAAGTAGACTCATCATGCTGACGCCATTTGAGCCGGCTTGCATGTCATTTCGGTCGGGATCACAATTCAAGTCTAACTGTCCCTTGCTAGTTTCAGCGACATCCGGTTGACTTCTTGAGTCCAACTCATTAGGCGCTCTTGCTTCCGTTTCAGAACCATCAGCAGGAGTTACATTTCTAGAACTGCTTTCTACTTCTGATTCGTCCTTAGGCCCGCATGACGGCTGATTTCTCTGAGCAATCTCTGCTTCACGTTCAGATTGACGTTTCTTCTTTCGCATCATCAAGGTCTTAAACCGACGTTTAACTGTCATGCACACATTGCAAGTGCATGTAGGTTTGTGTTTTCCCTTTCCACTTGGTGGCTGGATGCAGACAATGCAGGAGCAGCCAGGTCTATGCCGAGGGTGTTTTGTAGTGGTAGCAACTGGTGTCCTGCTAGAATCACCTGCTTCGTCTCCAAGTATTGCAGCATTGGCCAAAGCATCCAGTCCAGAATATTCGTGCTGCTCCAGGGATAGCCGGTGGCAAGCCGCCAATTTTTGTTTCTTAAATTCTATACAAAAGTAATAGATGAAGTATCATCGATCCAGAACTTTTTAAAAGACAGAACACCATTAGTTGATCATAAAGCATAAATTGTTGAAGGACAAAGGTACAATTTACCAAAACACTTTTACCATAAAAGTGATTTTCGGTGCAAATTTACCAATGAACAATTAAAATGAGTATAATTTTACTGAAAGACTTTTACCAAAGAGCCTAGGGCACTAAAAAGTGTTTTTCGGTGAAAATTTACTGATGAACAATTAAAATGAGTGCAACACCATCAGCTCTTGGATGTTGACCAAATTTTAGTTACTAAAAATGTTGACTTTTGATGGTCAACATCCAAGGCTTTGACGGTTTTGGCAAAATTGCGCCCATTTTAATTGTTCATAGGTAAATGTGCACCAAGAAACACTTTATGTCCAATTCTCTTTTGGTAAACGTTTTTTTGGTAAAATTCCACATTTACCCATTGTTGTTAATTACCAAATACATTTTCCAAGATCTGATGCGTTAAACAAGATAAGAATCATCTTGAAAACCTACATATTTAGTCAATGTCAACATGCAAACGGTATTGCCATGCTTTGTTTGCAACTATCTAGTGAAACCGCAATCATACAGAACCAGAGCTACATCGGTAATGCAAATTACACTGATGAAACAATTTTCTTCAGAAAATGGACTAAGAAGCGGTGACTCAATTACATCATATACATATATAGAAAGAACCGAAAGCTTGAGACATACCCTTATTTAATCTCAGAAGATTATCTAGTTCCCTTGGGGTGAGCTCATTAGGGGCAGAACATGAACACCTGTTGACAAAATCGCAAAAATGTTAATGTCTTGCAATGAACATTTTGATAATAACTGCATTGCAATAAAAGGTTTTCTGCCGTCTGCTGACCTGCTCTGATCCCATGAATTGTCCGCGCAAGTCCACTTAGGGGGAACAAGTACATCCACAGGCAACTTTCGCCATTTTGAGCAACTATCACATTGAGTCCATTGTTCATGCATCCTAAGGTTAATCCATCCATTCATGCCATATTAGCACAACTTGGAAAAAGAAAGATATGACAAGCATTGAAATATAAATGACAAAGGGATAATAGTCAGGGGAAAATCAAGAAACTTGTGATTACCACCAGAAATGACAACAATATGCATCTTACCCAGTTGACCGGGCTACAAATATAGTTCTCTTCCCAAAGATAGGAGGTTCCTGCAAGAATCCAAGCACAAGAATTTTACAAGTCAAGCCTTCCAGATCCTTTTGATAATCTGAAGCAATTATGTGCGTCAAAATTTCTCGTTTTTGTGGAAATTTTCAATCACACATTTTTGCAAAGACCAGAACTGAAGATGGAAAACTTGGGAAAAATCACCAATAAATGTGTATTTCATAAAATTTGCTACTTACTTCATATTCTTCAAATACATGATCTTCAATCATGACAATGCTTGGCTGAACTGCTGGTGGTGGACGAAGCAAATCTTGGGCCTCTTCCCATGTTAGTTTCAGCTCCAGTGCATCCTGGCTGTCAATAAGCAATCTCTTGCTTTTTGGTCCAATATTACGAGTCTTTTTCTTCTCTGGAACCAGCACAGGTGGCAGAGGCAATCCTTCTCTTTTCCTGCCTTCAGGCATTTCAATATTATGCCCATTCATGTCTCCACAAGCTGAATTCCACTTTTTAGACAGTGCATTTATATGAGTTTCTGAACTTCCTTTTAATGACTGAAGAAGGCCAGAGTAGCCACTTAATACAGGTAAATTCTCATAAACACCAGGATAGGAGGTTTCACTTGAACGATTGCCATTGGGAATGTTAGGTGGATGAGATTCCTGTTCAACAAGCAAATCAATATTTAGATGGCTGTTTTGCCCACCATTTTGCTAAATGTGTGTATCAAATATTTTAGCTTGAGTTCTCATTTTGGCATGAAACCAAATTGGCTGTTACCTGAGCTGCAGTAGAATTTGTAGCCTTCCGAAACCCCATTATAAGTTTTCCCTCAGGGTCCATACGACTAAATGTCACTGCATCATTTTAATATAGAAGAACTTTATATCCACATTTTGCACTCTAGAAGGTAGTAATAAAGTAAAGACACAACAGATGGTCTCCACAAAGTTAGAAGTGGTAACAAAATTAACTTTTCATCAAACAAAGGCCACTTGACAATATTTGCAAATTTGCAGATTCATGAGCAATGTTGACAGTATATAGCTCACTGGCAGGCAACTTTTATCAAAGAGAAAATGTAGCAAAAGATGTTCAACAAACTTCACAAGTTTATTTATGAGCTGAAGAAATCATGGAACTTGAATAACATTGTAAGCAGCCAGCATCTTGAGACATTATATCTACCAGGTACACCTACTAGTTAATTATTTTTCTGAGAGAAATTCTGTTTCAGACCATGGGTTGAGAGGAGGGCATGTATTGCAAATAATGCACCCTTCTAGCTTTATGGCTATCCTGACAAAAGGAGATAGTCCAGTCCAAAGAAAGACTTTTGAAGAAACGCTGACAATTTTGTAGCAAATAGACCAATGTAAAATATAAGAATTTCCAACTTCTGTAATTGTTACAAGATGCACCTTTTTTAAGGGAAAAATGTTCGCATAGCCTATCTTTTTCTCAAAACATCTATGTTAATGAATTAAGCAATGCAAAATAAAACATACCAGTATCCCCAGCTTGCAACTGCATAGACTGAATGCAGGGAGTTACCCCTTCAAGAACATACATTCTGCTGTTATTGTTTGGCCAAAATCTAAACTGGAATACCCATTCTTTTCCTTTCACATCTTGGATTCGTAAGGGAAGGCCCTCAGGCTGAGAGATAGGAGGAAAATATGTCTGCACAATGATTTCCTCATTCAGTTCTAGCTGACTAATAACAAGACTCATTTAATATATTGTAAGAAACAGTTTCATTAATGTTTGGATGAAATGACAGCAATGTATGTAAAATTTGAGGGCAAACTCAAGCAAACTTACTTCAGCACAAGCCTTTGGAAGAACCAAGCGACCAATTCGACCAGCATCACTAGCACTAAGCATCTTTTCAAACAAAGGCACAATTATTGAATTTGAACTTGAACATATCATGAACAATGGTTAAGGAAATTGTGTAGTTTTTTTATGTTAAAAGAGTAATAAGAAGAACAGTATCAAGTGCAGCATTCTAATTTAAGTATCCTACCAAAAATTAAACAGTTTAAACAAACATATTGATGGATACTCTCCAGAGATTTGCTGCAACTCTTGATCAGTGATCCTAGGCCAATAACGAGGAAGTAACTGATTCCTCCCCCGTCCTTCAGCAGGTGGCCTGGCAACACGAATTTGAGATACCAACCCTGCATTTACCTCCATGCTTGACCGAGGAGGCTTGGGTAAGAGATGGCGAGATCTGGGCCCTGGTAATGTTGGAGACAATGTTTTACTGTGCTCCCTTTCGTCAAAAACATCATTACGCAAGGAGTTTGAATTTCCTAAAGAAGCACCAAGAGTCATACTCAAGTTCGTTTGGGCAAATGATTCATACATATCTCTAATTTCTCCATCAGTCTTGCAGTTGTCAACTTTGACAGCCTTAGAAGATCCATTAGACTTTGGATGGAATTGTGATATTGAAGTGCTTCCAAGTTCCCCAATAAAAGGCATAACTTCTTGTTTTAATCGCATAGAAGGCCCATTTGTAGCACCATTATGAGAATGGAACCAACTCCTAAGCCCATCATTCTCCATATAATCCCCTACTCGCACCTCTCCCAATTTCTCAACATTTATTCCTTTAAATTGGTTAGGAGCCAATGAGCATTGTGGTTCACTTCCATTTCCCAGTTTCATTGTACCACATACATAAGGCTTTTCCATAGTTGAACTCTATAAAAGAAGGATTATCAATTCCAGAAAAATAGCATTAAACTCAAACAAAAGCATCAGAACATTAAATTCTCTTTTGTTAACAGGCTTTAATGCAGGAAACAACAAACCATATAACATATTTGGTTGCAAGTCACGCACAATGCCATTAAATTAAATAATCAAATCCATAAACAAGGGGAATCATTTAGTGCTCCCTTTGGAAGTACATTGATTACTGTACCACCCTTTTCCCTAGCAGTGAATATGTATATATTTTGTTAAGTAACTGAAAAACTAAATTGATCTTACAGGCTGTCCTGAATTTCTCACACAATCTGTGCAGCTTACACCACCGGTATCTAACAGCTCAAGCATATTTTGAGAAGCAATGCATCCGCAATGAAGACGCTACATATATTAAATAATGCATAATCATCAAAAAAAGTGTAACATTTAAGAAAGCCAGAAAACAAGGAGCTGAAAAAGTAAGTAACTTTCTTGTAAGTGTCTACCTTGCCACAAGAAGCGCACTCCCTCCAACCTGAATCTTTCGAGTGAAACACATAGCAAAATGTTGATTGCTCATAAGCAGAGCTAGGGAGGGAAAAATACAAAGAAAACGACTGTCAAATTATCATCATACATCTTCAATCTAAATCCAATCGAGGCCACATGTAACCTTGATGAAGTAGTTCATAACTATAGTCATAAAAACACTCAATGATCATCTAACTCAATACTTCTATTACTTCAAAGTATTTATTATGAACTTCATTTATTCTTGACATTGAAATTTAATTGTCCATCCATTGAACAGTCAATTCCTCTGCATTACAGGCAGGCTACATAAAATCCCAATTTGTTTCAACGTTTACCCGTGACTCCCCTTTTCATATCTAAAAATCTTACATCATTCCTAGGCCATGAAAAAATTAACTTATTTTCATTTTTAGCCATTTATATGTCAAATAATTAAATCTCTCATATTGTAAACTAGAATAGGATCCTGCCCAAAAACACTATGAATTAAAGTCCTATTAAAAACAAAGAAGTCAAAAGAATAAAAACACCGCACATCATCTTCAAGCCCTATTATTAGACAATGGATCAAATAAAAACAAACAAAATAAATGAGCTAAAACAATGGAACTGAATGAAATGACTAAAAATAGAAAATAAGAAAATCCGTACATACAAGTACAACCCCATGAAATATGAATAACCCATATAGTAAAAAAACACAAAATTTAAATAAATCATATGTACTTACCCACACTTATCACATAGATCAGCAAAATCTCCGGATCTCAAGGGCCAACCTTTACGCCAATGAAGAGATGTACACGTGGCACAAGCCGCATTCATGCAACGTTGTGAACCCATTTTCAAACTCAATTCTTCACCCCCCATTATCACATCAACTCCAAACAATTACATAAACCCTAGCAAACTTCAGAATCAGAGAAAATTCACAAACTTTAACAAACAAAAAAAAAAGCTGAATTAATAAAGAGAAGCCCAGAAGAAAAATATGAAAAGGTGCTTGGAAATAGTGCTGACCTTAAGTTTAAGGTTACATTAGGAGAGGTTTGAAGTGTATCGTGGAAACCTTAAATTTGTCGAAAGATTTGGTGGCGGCGGGGGCGTTGAAATTGAGAGGAGGGGTAAAATGGGAATATGGTGAAATGTTGGGAGAAGAGGAAGGGAATGAAGGAGAAGATGATGAAGGAAGGAGGCGTGTGCATGCACAGAGAGAGAGAGAGAGAGAGAGAGAGAGAGAGAGGAGAGAGATTGTGTAATGTGTAATGTGTTAATAATGCATGCACGATGATGATGATGATGATGATGATGATGATGCTTGAAGACTCAGCTAACTGTTCCACTTACTACTTACTTACCCCATTGTACCATACCATGTTTACTCTTTAAGTACTTTTCCGGTACTAAATATAAGACCTAGTTGACTTTTTTTGAAGATGTTAAGGATATGAAATATGTTATTGAATGATAACATATTTGATATATTTTTAGATTATCCATTAGTTTATAGATAAAATAAATTAGTCTAAGGAAAACATTAGGTAAATCAATTTATAATTGACTTATTTTGCTTTTTTAGGATTTTCCAAAAAAGTCAACTAAGTTTTATATTTAGGATTGGAGGGAGTATTATTTTTATTTTCTCTATGTTTTCTTTTTTGAGAAAATGAACGGTTTGGTTAGACGGAAAGTGGATAGTTGAAATGAAAATGAAAATGAGTGTAAGAGATATAGATGAAAAGTAGAGGTAAATTGTTACTTAATGATGAGATGTACAATTTGTAAGATCTAAAAAAAGTGTGAGATAGAGAGAAAGCTGATGGGCCTCGAGATATATGTAAATGACCAAAAAGACTTTCCATTTCCTTCGTCCAATTTTTTGCAACCAAATTGGCTCTTGCATTTCAAATTTTCAATTACAAATTCACGTTTTCCCCCTCCCCTCTCTTTTTTTTCGAGATAAACATTATCCGGTAATTTGACTCGTATTTGTAATTGACTAAACCATATTTATGGTGGCTGGGATACAGTACATATAGGTAGAAATGTTTTCTCTCCTAATAAGTGTGTTTCCTAGTATTCGAAAACGAATTATCATTGTTACAATTTATAAAAAACATTGGACATTTTATTACTAAATAAAAAAAACATTGGACATGGGTTACCCAAATAACTAATAAAAAGGTAAAACAATTAATATTGACATTCCAAAAAGAAAAGTAAAAAAGTTTGGTGCGTTTGATACCTATTTTTATACAATTTAATACCTATTTTTCTTTGAGGTTTTGTGTTATAAAAATAACTAAACACATGGACAGTAAAATAAAATTATTTGAGAAATACAGTTCTCAATTAACATTTGTCGTCTCTTTGAAATGTGAGGTTCCTAAAGCAAAGGAAATGCAAAATTTTGTCTTTTATATATCATGGGTTGGTCTAATAGAAATAGGTTCAAATATGATTTGTCTTGTCTACAAATGTGAGCTATCGAAAATGGTGGTATAGTAACCTCATTTTAAGCAGCATCCACGTCATTAATAAATTTTTCAACGTGGAATATTGGCACCCATGATTCACGATTCAGTAAACAAATATAATGTGGGCTCAATCAATATGTATGTGTGTCAATTCGAATCACGCTGAAAAGAATTCATTCCATCAAGTTCTGTTTGATGATGAGCACCTGACTTTTCCTGCATGTTAATGTTTATAGTGCGCACCTAAACATATTATTAAAGAAAACAAAAAATTATTTATATATATAGTCGTTTTTAATAGTAAGTTGTCATGATTTGATTTTGTTTTTAGTTATTTTATTTCATGATTTTATCGTCATACCCTTTCTTTAATTTCTTTGGCAAAAAAAGTACTCCATAATGTCTTAATTATTATAAGATTTGTTTTTGTAAAAATTAATGATATATAATTAATCACCTTTAATTGTCTATGTGGTATCTTCAAAACTAGTTTTTTAACTAATAAATTAACACATAATCTAATTTAATGTGACATATGTTATAATCTAGTGTTCTAATTTACTTCTTTAACTCAAACAAAGTCAATAAGAAAAACTGAAACCACATGAGTTGATTATATGACATAGTCAACAAGATTAGTGCTTCCCTCTAAGTCCTTTATATGCAATAAACAAAACTATCTAAATCATGCAGCAAATTAAATATATTCATAAAAATGTTTGAGACACACCATGATCAATATAATTTTTCTACCTTTATGGTTGTGTTCATACGGACGCCATATATATAGGAAGGCGTTAAATTTTTTTTTGGGGGGGGGGGGGGGGGCTAAAGTAGTCAAGATTCATATATGGAAAATAATAAAATAATGGAATGATTAAAATATTAAAAGGAGATAATACGTAGAAGGTAAGCGTAAAAAGCAAATTAGATATAAGGGGGAATGAATAATGATGATAGAGCCAGGAAATGCTCCACTAAGGGAAGGCAGAATGACAATATAATCCAAGATTTGCTCGAAAAAGGCTCGATAGAATATGTACTTTTTTGTCATTTCAGAGATTCCACTTTTGACACCCTGGTCAACCATCATGTTTCGCCAGCATTACATTGGGTGTGTTTGGTTCAGCTTATGGAAAAATGACTTATTTTTAAGGTGACTTATTTTTAAGTCAGTTGAAAAATAAGCTCTAAGTTGGCTTATTTTTATGCTTGGGTGAACTTTGAAAAAAGTGGCTTATTTTCCCATTTGACTTATAAACATGTTTGGATGACTTTTTGTTTAAAAGAGGCTTATTTTTATGTCATATAGAGAAATAAACTGGTTTATTTTCAGAAATAAGCTACCTTGTGTGAGTGTGTTTGGTTGGGGCTTATTTTTCAAAATAAGCTGGCTTATTTTGAATAAGCCAGCTTATTTTGAGTTGATGGTTTTTTTTCATGTTTGGTTGGGCTTATTTTTCACCCAGCTTATTTGAAATAAGCCAGCTTATTTATAAGCTACACAAGGTAGCTTATTTCTGAAAATAAGACAGCTTATTTTTCTATATGACATAAAAATAAGCTAGCTTAAAAATAAGCCCCTTTTAAACAAAAAGTCATCCAAACATGTTTATAAGTCAAATGAGAAAATAAGTCACTTTTTTCAAAGTTCATCCAAACATAAAAATAAGCTAACTTAGAGCATATTTTCTAACTGACTTAAAAATAAGCCACCTTAAAAATAAGCCACTTTTCCATAAGCTGAACCAAAATAAGCTGGCTTATTTAAAATAAGCTGGGTGAAAAATAAGTCCAACCAAACATGAAAAAAAGCCACCCACTCAAAATAAGCTGGCTTATTCAAAATAAGCCAACTTATTTTGAAAAATAAACCCCAACCAAACACACTCATTAGCAACCTTTGCCGTCTTGCTCTCTATTTTGTCTACTCAATAGTTAGGGAAAGGCCACAACACAACGACACATGTACCATTTTCCATAACTCGTTTATTCAAATTTGTATGAGAATTTTTGGATCAAAAACTATATATATATATATATATATATATATATATATATATATATATATATATATATATATATATACTCTGTATGTTCTTTGAAGTTCAATATTACTATCCTAAAAATTTTTAAACATAGCAATTTTATGAAAATTCTTACATTTTTGCACATGAAAAGTACTCCATATAGTACTAGCTGCAATTCTAATAAGATAGAAGTATTTGTGTATGTTCACCAACTTTTATATTTGGATCCATGATTTTTAACGTTAGTCTTTGCAGCTATAATTTGTTTATTAAGACACCAATGTTTCGGTTGCTGCGGTCAGTATGAGCACCTCCGATTTGTTACGACTTAAGATAGGAGTATTATCGTAGCTGTTAATTTCTTAAAAAGCTTTAATTAATATAACACACAAAGATATCAGTTGATTATTATAAGTATGGCAAAAGATAGAAAACGCTTAAACTGATTAACTAACATTATATATATATATATATATATATATATATATATATATATATATATATATATATATAGAGAGAGAGAGAGAGAGAGAGAGACCATACTAACATTATATATATAACAACCAATGAAATATGTAATATACACACACACACACTTCGATGATGTGTGCTATTGATTAGATATCTCTTTCTTTTAATTAGTTGGGAAATGATACGTGGGAGATATCCCCAATTCTACCAATCATCAATCGCATACCAACTTTAAAGGTAAAAAAATCGCATACCAACTCTCTAAAATCCCATCACACGATAAGAATTACGTTATCTCAACTACTTTCTTGGCTTTTATCTCTTTCACAATCAATTGCTCCAAATAAACCAAAAAACTCAACATACAAAAACCTTAAATTGCTCTTTAAAAGGTACTACTTCCTCCGGTATATATTGGATTTAGCTTGTTATAGCCCTAAATTTGTGATATTGATGTTACTCCTTTATTTTATGATTTTTAATTTTCATACAAACCACATCTCTATTGAATGTACATGTTTTATAACTTTACTAGTTGTCAGTGATAACTAATTCAGTAATATTGACAATATCCTATATAATACGATTAATTTATTAATTGTCCCTCAATTATTTAAGCACTTAAAAAATTTGAACTGAATTAAGCACTTCAAAATAAGAACTAATTGATTTCAAAGAAATTGTTTATTTTTTCGATAGAACTTGTGTATAATATTGAGTAATGACATCATGTGAAGGAGGTGATGACGAAGATGGAAGGGAAAGAAGAGTCAGTCTCACGTAGGAATTAATTGAATCGAAATTAAAGGGAGGGCCATATGAGTGGGGAATATATGGCACGCGTGCGTGCATAGTTGTTAGTGTGCTGTGCTTGCGTCACCTAATACTCATATCCATGAATTATAATCTCAACCCACCGATAATATTCTTCGTACTCATATCAAGGAATGAAGGTTAATGGAAGTTGAATCGTTAAATTAATCTTATTCTTTTGTCTTTTCCATTTTTGTCTCTCTCACCTTTATTACTATGACCCACTACCTTTTTCATCTTTATGAGTATACATGTGCTTTTTTCATCTTCTCTCTCTTCTCATTTTCCAATGTTCATTTTCAAATGCTAAGGATATATTGGGAAAATTTTAACAAATGAGTTAATGTTAGTTGGTGACTTATATTAAGGATCAAAATTTAGTGGCGGTTGATGACTTATAATAAGAACCGGAGGGAGTATCTTTTTACCCTAATTATAGTGTTAGGATTTTCACGCTAACCGTTTCTTTTTCTTTCCAGTGATTTCATGCTAAGTATCCGATCCATTCATACGAGGTTTAATTGTTTTGACAACTCTCTAAATAAGATACTCATACAAAGCAACAAATATATTAGAATTTAATTTAGAGTCTTATAATAAGAAACTCATGGAGCAAACAAGAACCACTCCCTTTAAATTTCTAAAAAGGATTCAAACAAATGTCTTGAAAATGAAAAGAAGAGGGGTCTTAATAATTTTTGGGGAGCGTCAGAGGAAGATTAGAAACAAGGAAGCTTAGCGGCTTTGGGTTCACTGACGAGGGAGTTGAACAATGAGTGACGGGTTGCCACCTTGTCCTGAGTTTGATTTATGGGAAGGACATTCAGTATAAATGTCTCCATTGAGGCGATCTAGGTAGATGATCTTAGCTGGTGGTGAAGCGGGTGTCCCTGGGGAAAGGTGCCAAAGTGCTTCCTGCCCTATAGTTAGGCGGAGACGCATGTACTCTCCCACCTGATCCGTGGTACTGTGGAGCTGCCAGATACCTTGCCCTGGCCTGGGATGAGTTCAGCCTGAACCCTACCTCAAACTTTTTTTGTAAAAAAAACAAGGAAGAACGAGAGCATATATTATATATCTAGGCCCCGATATTATATCTAGCCCCCGGAACTGGATGAACAAGCTATGCATAAGAAATATAATGGGATGGATTTTTTTTTTTATTTTTTAGGATCGGGGTTTGGCATATAGAGTACCATATAGGGGTGCAGGTCATGTGTGATTTGTAATTTAACAACTGAAATTTGACGTTGACTTTGTTCAGGGTAAAACTACCATGTTTTTCTTTACTTCTGAGGTAATGATGCTAAGGATAAATTTGTGGAGAGATTTAACGCCTTTGTGGATGCTTTTACATTACTCCCTCTTATCATTATCATAAGGTTATCAACTTCAAACTATTCTTGCTGATAAAAAACTACAAACTATTCTTCATCTTTTTTATAAGACACTTGTTAGTTTTTAAGATGCATTAATTATTTTTCTCCATGGATTCCCGTATTTACACTACAAGAAAAACATAGGCTAGTGGCGTATGAAATGTGGGGTTTGTGGCGTTGAATATCGAGACAAAACAGGTATGTCACGTGTGAACCAAACGCCACAAAACATGACGTGACAAGCTGATCTGAACGCCACAAACTGGCGCCTTACGTGACACATAAAGTGAGGTGGTTATGTGGCGTATGAACCTGGTCCAAACGCGACATACACCATACGCCACATATTTTTTTTTAAAAGTTGGTGTCATGCGTGACATACACATGCATGACATACACATTTTAACATGTTATCCATTATATGTGGCGCAACATTCATACGCGACATAATTAGGGAAGTTCAAATTTTTATGCACTGGCGGGAAATTTACATTTTTACCCAAATGAAATTTTAATTTTATTTGTCTGGTTCTAAAATGTTTTCATTGTAATATGTATAATTTTTAGGGGTCATTTTTTGGAATTTGGCACTTTATTGTGTTACTAAATAGTCAATGAGTCTTTTGTCCCAAATTTAGCTAGCCAAACGTTGAAAGCAACCTACAAAATGAAATAACAAGATTAGCATAATTCATTTAATAATAGGCTAAGAACATTAGTTAGTAGAGTAAAAAAAGTGAAAGAATAGTGTATGAAATTAATTGTAGAAGATGTGTAAATGAAAGTTGGTCATTACCTTAAGTGAAGAAATAATGATAGTGGGTAGGAAGAAAGATGGAGATGGTAAAGGAAATAAATGAAATGAGGTGAATATGAAGATTTTAGAAGTGAGTTTATATAGGGGATTGTTGGAGCTTGTCACGTTTCAAATTATTTCACGCATGAACAGATGTGGCGTATGAATGCATTTGGCATTTGAACACTGTGTGGCGCATGAACTGTATGTCACGTATGGTATATGTCACGCATGGGTCATTATGTCACGCATGAACTGTATGTCACGTATGGTATATGTCACGCATGGGTCATTATGTCACGCATGAACTGTATGTCACGTATGGTATATGTCACGCATGGGTCATTATGTCACGCAGGGATTGTTGGAGCTTGTCACGTTTCAAATTATGTCACGTTTGGGGTAGTCATGCGTGACAAAAAAATTGCATTTCCAGTATGTGTCACGTTTGGGGAAGTCATACGTGACAAAGAAAGTTGATTTTTTCACTCTTGCCCCATGTGCCACATAGCTTGCGTGACTAGACTATGTTTTTCTTGTAGTGTTAATAGGGTAGTAGTATAGAGTAATAATTAATTAATAGTTTTATAAATAAAGTGTAATTGGGCAAAAGTGCTAATCTAATAATTAACTATTTCAGTTTGGGCAAAAATAATAAATGATTGTTTCGCGGTGCATAAATAATAACTAACTTTGTGACCCGATGCAAAAATGATAAAACCGGTGTTATGTGTTATTTTGTAATTATGTGAAACTTTATTGATGTTATTTTTAAAGGTGAAAATACCCTTTAACCCCTCTCAATTAAATCCAAACCCCCTTTTTCCCTCCCCTTCCACTTCCCCTTCCCCTTCCCAAATGCTACCACCACCGACGCCCATCTCCCATTTTTCCCCAGCCACCGTCAACCACTTCTCTAATGATGATGGGTGAAAATAAGGATTGGGAGTGAAATTATGAAAAACTAAACATTTAAACACTAGAGAACCCATATAATGTGGGGATTGCATTCTTTGGAAAAGAAATCGTTGTTCTCTGAACATCACATAAGCATTTTCACTTGCAAATAAGCCACAAAATCAGCTCAACAGTCCAAATAAATCAAACTAAAAAACCCATTAGCATCTTGCAGCTTCGCTTATAATCAGCTCATCAGTGGTAAGCTCAACAGTCCAACCTTTGAGTTTTTCTTCATGCTCGGCCATGTCAATGGCCAGTACACCGTCGAAGGCCTCTCCTCCATAATTTGAAGTTTTACTTAAGCTCTCACAGCCCACGTCACAAAAAATAAAACAAGAAGAAGTTGTGGTTTCAATATTGTTTCAGATCTGGAAATGCAACAAGAAGGTTTTTTAATTACCCACTTTGAGCTTTCTGGTTTACATTTTATTTTTCAAAATATGCTCATGGTTGCCGATGACAGTAATGTTGACATCGTCGGTTGTGGGAGCCAAAGGTGGTCGGGTGTCGGTGGAAAAGGCTATCGCCGGCGTGGGGGAGAAGGTGGTCACCGGTGTGGGACGAGAAGGTGGTTGCCGGCGGTGTGGGTAAAGGCAGTTGACGGCGTGGGTGGAGAAGGTGGTTGCTGGGTGGTGAAGAGGATGAAGATGAATTGATAACTATGTGCGTAAAAATTTGTTATTTGTAATTTGAAGTTTTCTTTGTTTGAGAACGGGAAGAGGAAGGAAGGATTGAGATGGGATGAGGGAGGAAGGAGGAAGAAGGGTTGGGAAGGGTTGGGTTTAATTGGGAGGGATAAAAGAGTATTTTCAGTTTATTAAAAAATAATATTAATAAGGTTCCACATAATTACAAATTAACATTTAGTACCAGTTTTATCATTTTTGCACCGGGTAACAAAGTTAGTTAATATTTATGCACCGCAAAACAGTTATTTATTATTTTTGCCCAAACTGAAATAGTTAATTATTAGATCAGCGCTTTTGAAGCATAGTTATTAGGGAAAATGTCATTTAAATCCCTCCGAATATACAAAAGGACAATTCAGGAATTCAAACTTCCAAAAGGACCATGAAGAAACTAGGACGTAGTTGACATTTTAAAATTGTGTGAAAAGACAAAATTGCCCTAATCATAAAACAACATTTACTAACCGCCCTATTGAAATGGTGGGTGTAAGGGTGATTAGTAATTTCTGTTTTATGATTAGGGCAATTTTGTCTTTTCAAACAATTTTAACATGTCAACTAGGTCCTAGTTCCTTCATGGTCCTTTTGAAAGTTTGAGTTCTTGAATTGTCCTTTTGTATATTTGGAGGAATTTAAATGACATTTTCCCTAGTTATTTTAAGGTCGTGACGAGAAACCAATAGTAGAAAACAAATAGTGCTGATTAACAATCAACCATGATAAAAATAAAACGATACTACGTGCCTAACAAGTTTCAACGAGGCTCATTATCATAGATCTTTTTTTTTTCTAGAAAAAACATTTCGATCTTGGTTAGCTTTCGTTTTTACATCACATATATCTTTTGTTGATTATTGTAAATTGTAATACTTACCTTTTGTTAAAGCATCTGTTTTCTCATTTCTCAAGTCTATTATAGCGCCCCCACTCGGATTTACGTGCAAGCCTCCCACTCTTCAAAATTCCAGGTTGTTCGGCTTATTCGACCCAAATAAAGTTCAACTAAATGTTTGCTTAGTGATATTTGAATTTCGATAGAATGTTGTATAAAATTAAAACTAATTATTATAAAAAGCTAACGGTAATTTGACTGAATTGATCATAATGCCTTCTTAGGTTCGTTTGCTTGCTGTTATATTAATTAGGTGCAATTCTCTCTTGTCATGTAGACTTTAAATTAGGGATAAACACTCAATTTTTGGTCATTTTTTGGGTAAAAGTCGAATTAATAAAAAAAAACGAATTGCATATATCATGAAAATCGAAATGAAACTGAATTATAGCTGAATTACACGAAATAGTTCCGTTCGATTTCAATTTTATCTTAAACATTGACTTTTTTACTTTATAATAAATTGGATTTTTTGTTTTTGATATATAAAACTCAATACAAATATTGATATATTGTACATCATTTTGAAATTAAAATAAGAAACACAAAAGTATAACTTCAAGCATTAAATTTCAACTTATTCAAAGAAAAGTATGATATAATTAATAATACTATTTTATTTTTTTTAATTTTTTTAGTATTTCAGTAATTCAATCATAACCAAATTATTTTTTAAAGATCCAAACCAAAAGCCGAATTTAAAATTGAAAAATCGAAATAACCGATTTTAATTTGGTTTGGTTTGGTTTTCGATTTGATTTGCTTACCCTACTTGAAATTGAAATGCCTTGGCCCACACCGGCTAGCTAATGCATTGACCTTACTGTAATAGGGCTGAGAAGTATGACCCTTGGATTATAACGCCTCAAATCTCGTGACACCGGAGCGTGGCATTTCCTTTTATACACACACATATATTCCATCTCTAGTAAGAGTTTACCAGAAAATATATAAACACTACCTCTGATTCTAAATATAGGACCTAATTGACTTTTTTTTGGAGAGATTAAGGTTGCTAAATAAGTTATTAAATAATGAAATATTTTATAGTTTTTAAATTATTCATTAGTTTATAGGTAAAATAAACTAGTTTAAGGAAAAAAATTAGGTAAATCAATTTATAATTAACTTATTTTGCTTTTTTAAGGATTTTCCAGAAAAAGTCAATTAGGTCTTATATTTAGGACCGGAGGGAGTATTATATGGAAGAAATTAAACAGTACAAGAGATATCATAATTATTGATGTGTAAAACCTTCGATTCGAGGGTAAAAATTAAAAAGTAAAAACTATATATAATACGTGGAGCAAAAGCAATATATCTCTCGTTGGCCAAAAAAAAAAAGCAATATATCTCTCACGCTAAACGATTGAATGTCCACTTTTGAAAATGATGACCTGCCTCTATGTTTCGAATCTAATAACCTACTTTCAGCCATATCTTACTATTAATGGATGCACAAACATTGGTAAAACCTGCAAAACTTGCTACCTCCCTATTCACATGTAGGCTCAATCTAAAAGAATCTCCAACCTTAATCTAACATTGGGCTCAAATGGGAGGGGCCCAAATCACAACTCATTTTTATGCCATTTTTAATTACGTGTTTTTGGTAAAATAAAAATATTCACGATATAGTTATAAAAATAATTCACGATAGCCACATTTATATGCGTCAGTGACCAAAAAAATTAGCGGCCAAAAATATTTTAAATCACCTTATTTTTACACGTTTAGAAAAGAGTAAAAATCATATTTTTATAGGATAGCAAGAAGTCTTAGGGTTTTGTTCTTGATGGACAATAGTTTAGATCAATTATGTCTTGGGGTTTTGTTCTTGGTGGACAATAGTTTAGATCAATTGTGTCTTAGGGTTTTGTTCTTGGTGGACAATAGTTTAGATCAATTGTGTCTTAGGGTCTCATTAGACCAATGGAGAACTCCAGGTTCAATTAGTGTTTACATCTTGTAAACCACTTAATCATGACATATTTTGTATATTATTATATCATATGCTAACTTATAATTCATATAAACTATATTAGAGAAAAAATTAAGGAAAACAATTTTTAATTACCTTATTATGATTTCTTAGTTTCTCAGAAAAAAAGTCAACTAACTCTTATATTTTAGAATGAAGAGTAATACTCCCTCCGTTCCTAAATATAAGAGCACTTTGACTTTTTTGGAGAATCCTAAGAAAGCAAAATGAACAATTTAATCATAACATATTTTAAATATTATTAGATTATATGTAAGTTCATAAGTCAAATAAATTAGTTTAGTGAAAAAAATTGGGAAAATCAATTTTTAATTACCCTATTTTGTTTTCTTAGGATTCTCCAAAAAAGTCAAAGTGCTCTTATATTTAGGAACGGAGGGAGTACTTAATAGCTACCTTAGATCCAAAAATAAGTTCATGAGTGTGGAAGCTCTTCCCATATAATTTATGGGTATTGTAACAGTCTTTGCCAAATTGTTAATTGTGGGAACAAAAATTGGTAAATAGTCTGTCAGTTCATTAGCTTCCAATATTTAATACAAGAGATATCAATATATCCCATGATTGTAGCAGGATTTGAGTAATACAGAAAATAAAGAGATTCTATCCTGATTCTATCTATCATTTATTTTCCTAATCAAATCATATAATTTCCTAATACTATAATTCACAATAATGACTAAGATAATACAAATAATTTACATAATACACATTAGGAAATATTAACATTATTTTCATGATTTCTAACATTAATTTTTGTATAAAAAAAGATTTAATATGATTATCGGTGATAGATTTGATTGGGTGAATTGGATTTATTCTTATTTTCCTTTTTTTTAGATGACCTACTTCACACATTGATTAATATTTTGACTGCACCTTTTTTTTGTAGAGAACCCATTCTCCCTTCTTTGTATTGTTTAAGGAACTTGGAAGCGAGAGGTGGCCGCTGCATGAACCCATCTGAATAGAGAATGGTCTATTCTATCTAAAAGGTAACCTTTGTAATTTGATTTTATACAATGGCTAGGAACATGCAATCTATGGACTATGAGATCATGATGGAAGAGACCAACAAAAGCGTGGTAGAAAATAGTGCAAAAAACAAGAGTGAGTTTGAAAATCTTCCTCAACATATCATCCACCATATCATGAATTTTCTTCCTTTCAAAGAGGCAGCCAAGTTAAGTGTTTTATCCAAAACCCTCAATTCCATGTGGCTTTCCTTTCCAGTACTTGACTTTGAGTGGGACAATTCAATTTTTGGTCAATGGGAAGACCCAAATACCTTCTTGTCTTCCATATTTCAAATCCTCCGTCGTCGTCCTCATCATATGGACAACTCTTTGCAAAGGTTAAGGGTGGATTACAAAGAAGTTTATAGAGCTAATCCTTCATTCCTCCATGTTGTACTTGAGGAGTTGTTATACATTGCAATAAAGAACAATGCTAAAGAGATCATTTTTCATATAAGCAATGAAGCATACATTAATGTGACAGGTTACACTCTTGATCGTCTATTCAAATCACAGTTTTTGACTGTGCTCCACCTCCAGGGTTTCCTATTTCTAATTTCTGATTCTATCATATCGTGCCCAAAACTCAAAGAACTATTTATCCATTCATGCAAAGGATTACGAACTATGACAGTTTTATCTTTGTCTTTGGAGAAGGTTGAAATTGGTTGTTGTTGTGAGTTAGAAGGAGTTGTGTTGAATGGGAAGAATCTATTGAAGTTCTGGATGGATGGTAGTGCAATCCAACGACGTGACGTTAATGTTTCTACTTGCGGAACCATAAAACAAATGACTCTAGTTCACACACACGCTTCAAAGCAGTTAATGAATTTAGTCACCGATCGTTTGGAAATTTATTGGTGTGTCTTGCCTGAGAACTTAACTTGTCATAATCCTAGCATCAAAGTATTGCAGATGAGGGATAACTTTTACCTGAAGAGCATGGTACTTCTGGCTACAAATCTAGAGCGTTTTGTTTTTTCCTCTCGAAGAAAATGTAGTGTTGATATCTCAGCATGTGTGGCTCTCAAGATTCTAGAATTGGAAAGAGTAACACTAACAGATGAGTATGTGAGGAGTACAATATCACATTTAGGTTGTCTTATGGAGCTTACAATAAGTGATTGTGATGAGTTAGAAAAGATGGAATTGAAAAATGAAAAACTTGAGAAGTTATCATTGAAGAGATGTTCTAATTTAAAAGAGTTAATTGTTGATGGGCCAAACATGCACATATTTGACTATGAAGGAAGCCCACAAGTTTATCCTATGCAAATCTTATCAACCAAATTCCATACTGCCCTCATCATATTAGCAAAACACAACAGGAAGCAAAGAACTCTCTTATGGTATGGTAATATGAAGCAGTTTCTCAGTTGCTTTGTTCAAGTCAAAAACCTCTCTATTGATTGCTGCCAAACAGAGGTACTAATTGATTTATCTCTTTACAGTTTGGCGTGATTAGTTCCTAACATAGTTTTTATAGGAATGTCCATTTTTGAACTGCGAAATTCGATTATCAAGCTTACAAAAGAATCGGAGAGAGTATCTTTAAGATGTGTTCAAGAAATGAGGTTTCTTAAGTCTTGAAATTGATTAATTTGGAAACAGTGCATGACTCTTTTGATGATCTTTTAACTAGTTAGTGTTTCTTGTTTTCCGTGTTGTGAGTTGATATTCATTTGTATGATTCATATATGAAATGATTAAAAAATGTGTATCTAGAAAACAAAAGGTCCACCTCCCTCATTGGTCTTATTTTTTTCTTTCATAAAATTGTATTTGGAATCTTACTTGGTTCGTTTTTTTTTTGGATAAATTTACAGGATTTGATCTTTCCAGCAGGTATTCTGAAAAATGATGCATGTCCATTGCGTGACACGAAGCATATTAAAATAACAACCAAATATACTATTGGTTGTCATGCTATGACAAGATTGGTGGATAGCATACTTCGACTAGTTCATAAACCGTTGGAATTGAAATTATTCATGATGCCTGGAAGCAGAACGGGCACTTTGATGGTATAGGTTTTATTAAATTTTTATTTACCTATCGAAACATCAACATCATCGAAGTTCTATTGAGTGGAATTGTCTTAATTAGTTATCTAAAACAAATTTATAAGTCGCTTCTAATATGATTCACGGAATCACGGTCATTTATTTAGCTTAAATTTCATTAACCTGCCTTTAAAGATAATTATATGAATTTGTTCGAGAAACTCACTTAATACACTAATACTCGCATCCTGTTATAAATGCAATTTCATATGTTAAATCATCTTTTCTGTAGCATGTCTTAGAGATGATTGAGATATAGATAAGAGGGATTAGGCTTCTTTTTTTTTTTTGTTCTTGTTGAATGATTTTCTATAGCTTGTAACTAGTTGGTATGTAGTCTTGAAAAAAGCACAAGGTTTTACCATGTTATATAATTCTTAAAACATGCTCTGAAATAAATCTGAAATATATTGCAGTTCGAATATGGCAAGATAGTGAAGAGGACGAAGCTCACGACATGCTGTCTAGGGACTTCCTCAAAATGCTGGAGACACTATGCACTCAAGGTTAACATTCAAGGATTCGAAGCTTCCGATGCAATGAACTTGGACAAGTTGTTTGATCCTTATACTTCATTATGAAGTACTCTTTGTTTTTAATTCCTATTTAAATTTTGGCTACAGAGTTGATTGAATATACTCTTCTGATTTACAGAGAGAGATTTTTTTTTATTTAGTTTTATATATAAGTTGAACGTGACAAGTTGTTTGATTCTTATATTTAACGTGAATGTACGATAAATATAAATTTACCTTTCATTTATCGTGTGCATGTTGTATACAAATTGACCTTTCATTTATCATGTGCATGTTGGATATACTTCTTTGGTTCTATTTATGATGGGTCATGATTCGAGGCTCAGCAGGTCCCTTCTCATCAGGCTTCTCATCAATGAAACTACGCCGTTTCAATAAGTGAAGCCACCTGCCAACTGAAAAAAAATGGGGCCACGTGCACACAAAATTTAAACCATTTAGACCTATTTTATTTCAATACAAGGATCTATAAGATATATAGACTAGTCCAGTTAACTGTAAAATAAATTTATAGTTAACTAACTGTAAAATTTTTTACAGTTAACTGGACAAGTCTGTATCTCTTATAGATCCTTATATGAAATGAAATAGGTTTAAATAGTTGAAATTTTTAATGCTAATTTTTTTTTATATTATGACACATTTTTAGTTTTATCTTTAATGGTATAAGTGACAAATTATAAGCTCTTAAACGAATCTTAATGGGCAAAATAATACCCCAAAGAGGGGATTATGAGGGAATAGGAGGGAACAGATTATGAGAGAATCGGAACCGCAAGGCATGACACAGAAATTTTGTGTGCACGTGGCCCCATTTTTTTTTTCAGTTGGCAGGTGGCTTCACTTATTGAAACGGCGTAGTTTCATTGATGACAAGCCTGATGAGAAGGGACCTGTTGAGCCTCAAATCATGACCCATTTATGATCCAATATAGCTGATTGTGACAAGTTGTTTAATTTTGATATCTCATAAAAAATTACTCTGTTTTTAAATTTTGGCTATAAAATGATTGGGTATTGTTGATGCACAAATTATAAGATAGCAAATTAAGGACTTGAATCTTTATTAAAGACAAATGTGTGGGTAGTCCACAATGGAAATACAGAGATTTATTCGTCTTGACTTAGTCGACTATTACGAGTGAATACAAGTGAGTACAATATTCAGTCAATATATGATGATCCTTTCTACATGATACCAAGTTCTATAAATAGTCTTCAAACTCACCTTTCCGTTAGCGCAGTTATTTCTCACATTAACAGCTTTTTCCGTTTTAATCTTCATCAATATGACGGTTACTAGTCGTTAGGGATGGGAATAGGCCAGACCGGCCTAATACGGCCTGCCAGGGCCTGGTTAGGCCTGATTAAAATTAGGTCAGGCCCAGGCTCAGACTTTTTTTAAAGCCTGTTCTTATTAAAAGGCCAGACTCAGGCCTCTACAAAAAAGCCTGTTAAGCCTTGTAAGCCTGTTAAGCCTTTTTACTTTAAAAAAATTGAACCCAAAACGTAGCCCAAAACTTCAGCCCAAACCCAACTTACCATATTTTGTGTAACACTCATAAAGCAAAACCCTACTCCTACTACTTTATAGCCGCCACACACTCTCTCTCTTTCACTTCTCTCTTTCACTTTCACGTGGCATTCATTCTTCAATTTCACAAGACTTTTTTTTTCAAGAAATTTCACTAGACTCTCCCTCTCTGCTTCTGTCAATCTCTCTCTCTCTTCCATTAATTTTTCTCCTTCTTCCGATGACGGTGGCGGCCTTCAACGGTGGAGAAGGTGAATCCTTACTACCTATTTCTTGTGATTTGGAGCTTACAAGTTACTAGTTGATCTAGCGATTCGAGGCTCACGAGTTGATCTGATCTTGCGAGTAAGAAGAAAGAAGAAGACGACGAGAGGAGTTGCGATCTGATCTTGCGAACAAGAAGAAAGAAGAAGATAAGAAAGGATCTTGCGATCTGATTTTTGCTTGTTAAGTTTGGATTTTTCTTTGTTTTTATGTTTGTAAAGTTTGGATTTTGTTGGACTTGTGCTTTTTTTGTTAAGAGTTTCTTCTCTTCTCTTCTCTCTCTTTCCTGATATTTCAATCTCTTCTTGGATTCTGAGTTTTGCGCGCAAGGGCCTTTGATGAGTTTATAATGAAGTATTGTTTTATAATGATGTGTTTTTTGTTGGTTTAATTGTCTGCATTGGGTGTTGTTTCAGTGCGGGAGAGTTTGAGAGTTTGAGGGATGATATATTATGTGTTGTTTGATTCCAGACCTGTTAACAGGCTACCAGGCCAGACCATATCAGGCCTGAACCAGACCCCAGGCCTGAAAAATGCATTTTAACAGGCCACAGGCCAGGCTCAGGCCCCCTTCTAACAACACAAGCCAGACCTATTTAGGGTGTGGGCTGGCCTGACCTATTCTCATCCCTACTAGTCGTTTGTTGGACGTTATGAGTTGACGGAATTAATGCCCCTGATGCAGTCTTCAATGTAGTGGGTTGAATGGGTTGGCTTCCTTGTGGGCTTATTGGGCTTCCTTGTTGGCTTATTGGGCCAATAAAATAATGGGCATAACAGGTATACTCCTCTAATCCTATCCTCTCAAGTTAGTTAGGGACTAATTACACGGAATTTTGTACTTCAAATAGAATGTCTGCCAGCGGGTGATCCATGCTGTAGCTTTTGGACAGTAGCTACTATTTGGAGAATTTTGTGTTTGAATCTACCATTATCATCAACTTCTTCACATAGTCAGACACTTGTGCACTATAGCTTGAGGTTGCAACAAGGTACCTTCAAAAAAGACCAATCCTGTGAATTCATGTAAATAATCACAAAAAAGACAAGGTGATGTGAAGGGTTAATTAGAGAAAGCCACACCTTTAATCAAATAAAAGTATATACTTCGCGCATGACTTCTCTTTTCTAAACCCTTGTGATTCAGGGAACTGTTGTGGTTTGATCAGTTTTTTAAATAAAAAATTAGCGATATCTCCCGTGCATTACACGGGAAAGATAGGCAAATAAAGAGACACAATAAAACATTTGCAGATATATATTAGGTCAAAAAGATCATCATAATGATGACACTAAAGATATAAATCTTTAAGGCAAATTCATACAAAAAAAAATATGTGACCAAAATAAATTAGCAAAAAAAAATAAAGAAAACGTAGCCCAAATAAATTCGTACAAGAAAGCAATCACATACAATAGTAATAGAGAATGTCAATCATTGCACTAAAAATTTGCTCATGAACAATATCTCTTGTTGTTTTCTCTTGGCATTAATCCTAGGAAGGTCATAAAGACACACAAAATATTAAGGACCACTATTAATTGTTTGGATAAGTAAAAAATATTACTTTCTAAAAATAAAGTAGTTTGATGGGACAACAAAGGAAAAACTTTTTAAAAGGATAGAGAAAATAAATTAACTTCTCTAATATTGGATAAGTAAAAAAATATTAAAATAAAATAATAATAATAATAATAATTAAATGTATCAACGGTAAGCTCGCTTGCTGTGTGGGTATGAGGTCCTAAACTATTTAATTATCTTCGACATTGGAAATATACTTTTAGTCACTTTTTTATTAAGATAAAAAGGGTGTATAACAAATTTAAATAGAGAATCTATGACTAAATATTGATAAAAGTGCTTAAATTAAAAAATTTATTGTAATTATTCTTATATTTAAAAATTTATTGGTTTTTATAATTGTTTAGTTATAAAATAACACCTTTTTTGGTACATATTATAAAATAACACTTTAATGAGGTTGAACTAAATAGATCTCACAATCAATTTGTCACCAACAAATATGTATTGATTGATGATTGATTGATGATAAAATAAAATAATAATAACAATAATAATTTAATTAATTAATTAATTATTAATATTAATATTATTATCAATTATTATTATTATTATTATTTAATATTAAATAATATATTATATTCCACCAAATCACTGTTCATGAACAGTGCTATGAACAGTGATTTTGTGGACAACTTTTACTTGATATATTGATGATGATTTCAGAATATTCATATATCATTTATTTCAGAAGATTCATGTTCAGATTCCATTTATAAAATAGTACTACTCCAGAAAAGAACATGTAGTTTGTCACTTATATAGAACTATATATCCTCAAAATTGAGGCAGAGGAGTGTGAACACTGTCACTTCTAGTTGAATATGAAATTGAGGGCCGTCCACTTTAACATTAGTTGAACTAGCGGAATCTCTCGTGCGTTACACGAGGATGCTCCCCGCGCTTTTGTTTAAAAATTAGCATTAACCAAAAAAACTATTATCTAACCTTAATCTTAGAAGGAAGAAAATTTCAATGAATATTTCTTGTTTACATTATCAAATGACCATTTGTCTGTAAGTTGTAATGAAAATCGAAATTAAATCTAACTGAACACATCTTCCCTATGTGAAGAAACAACTCTTCTTTTTGTGTTCTATATCTACATGGAACAACTTCTAGTTTGCACGGGAAAGATAGGCAAATAAAAAGACACAATAAAAGATTTGCAGATATATATTAGGTCAAAAAGATCATCATAATGGTGACACTAAAGATATAAATCTTTAAGGCAAATTCATACAAAAAAAATATGTGACCCAAATAAATTAGCCCAAGAAAGTAAAGAATACGTAGCCCAAATAAATTCGCACAAGAAAGCAATCACATACAATAGTAATAGAGAATGTCAATCACTGCACTAAAAATTTGCTCATGAACAAATTTTTTAACAAATTTGCAATAAAAAATATATGACAAATTTTTTTAACTAAAAATGGGGTGAAAAAAATCATATAATAACTAAAAAGAGACAATAAAACATTTGCAGATATATATTAGGTCAAAAAGATCATCATAATGGTGACACTAAAGATATAAATCTTTAAGGCAAATTCATACAAAAAAATATGTGACCCAAATAAATTAGCCCAAGAAAATAAAGAATACGTAGCCCAAATAAATTCAAACAAGAAAGCAATCACATACAATAGTAATAGAGAATGTCAATCACTGCACTAAAAATTTGCTCATGAACAAATTTTTTAACTTTTTTTTAACAAATTTGCACTAAAAAAATATATGACAAATTTTTTTAACTAAAATATCGGGTAAAAAATCATATAATAACTAAACTTTTTTTAACTAAAGATATAAATCTTTAAGGCAAATTCATACAAAAAAATATGTGACCCAAATAAATTAGCCCAAGAAAATAAAGAATGAGTAGCCCAAATAAATTCGCTTAAGAAAGCAATCACATACAATAGTAATAGAGAATGTCAATCACTGCACTAAAAATTTGCTCATGAACAAATTTTTTAACTTTTTTTTAACAAATTTGCATTAAAAAAATATATGACAAATTTTTTTTACTAAAATATCGGGTGAAAAAAATCATATAATAACTAATTTTTTTTTTAAAAAAAGAAAAAGTTAAAAAAAATAATATATTATATTCCACCAAATCACTGTTCATGAACAGTGCTATGAACAATGATTTGGTGGAAGACTTTTAATTGATACATTGATGTTAGCCTGCAGTTCTTTCTTAGTGAATAAGTGAAATGACCCAAATCAAGAGCATACAATTACCACATGACTTTCATAAATATAATATATGAAACTTGAGAAGAAAGACCGAAAGAGATTGAAATGTGTTAAAGGATGTCATTTTAATTATCTGAGGTGTTTAACTAATAATAATGAGTGGTTATCCATTTAATTTAATAAACAACCGATTAATCATGAAGATTGTGTATAAACTATAGAGAGCCTCTTGGTGTTGTTTAAGTGGTCTTGCAGCTATATTGGATTGGTGTACTTAATTTATTCAATGTAAGTCTCACAGAAACTTAATATAGAAGATTTGACAGATTCAGGGTTATATAAATTTGGTTAGGTTTTCACTTGTATTATTATAGTTAACGACCCTAATTTGATTTGCTTTTTCCAAAACTGCACTCGACATAGAAATAGGGGGAGAATCCAATGTCATTGACGTTAGTAAGAACAATATTAACAAGCTTAATTTGATTATTTTAGGCAAGCTTCTCACAACTATTTATCTAGGATTTTGAATTATAGTTAGTTCTAATTGATATCATTTTTGACTTTATTTTCACCGGCTTTAGATGGAAAATGGATTCTTTAAATCTAAGTTTTGTAGAAACGCTGGTATGTATTTTCATTTTTTAAAAAAATAAAAACTGTTTAATTTTTTTAAAGAAAATAAAAAATACATATTGGCTTTTTATAGAAACGCCGGTACGTAATATTTTAAAATAAAAACATATCGGCGTTTCTATAAACGCTGTTAAGCTTCGCTTACTCGTATAAATACCTCTTCCTCCTCCCATACAAAATCTGCTCCACTTTTTCTCCCCTCCGTCTCTGATCTCTTCTTCTTTCCTCTGTCTCTCTGCTTGCATTCTTGTTTGGTCTATAAAGTTAATCTAATTTTATTATTTGCTTACATTATTGTTGAGTTTGTATGTAAATATTTTTGTTATGATTTACTTGTTTTATTTGCGTACATAAATATTTTATATATTTTTCTGTTATATTTTTTTTTGATACAATAAAGCACTAAACTCATAACATATTATGTGGCATCTCTTGTCTAACTTTAGTAGCAACATGAGCAGACACTTCCTTAAACTGCACAACTCCAGCACCCACTGTTAGCGCATATCTTGCGAGCAAGTCAGCAACACTATTCCTCTCTCGATTACACCACAATATTTGGACATCCCATGCACGCCTACACAAAGACAGAATCTCTTCCATCTCATTTGTTCCATTCTCATCCATCTCACGGTATTGCTCAATATCTTGGACAAGTTCAAGACAATCAGATTCAAGTATGAGATGTCTAACACCAAACTCCCAGCTCCATTTTAATCCCATGAGAATAGCCCACCGCTCCGCTACGTAGCAGTCTCCTCTTCCCATATTGAATAAGAAGCCTCCCCTCACCTTTCCTTTATAATCCCTCATAACCCCCGCACACGCCGATGCTCCTCCATCCGGGTTACATGCTCCATCCACATTAACCTTCACATATCCTTTCCCAGGAGCTTCCCATCCATCAATATCCCTACCACGGTTCAACCCATGAGGTATACACTCCCCACTCCATGAGGCACATGCTCTAACTTTAGCAATAATAGTTCTAGCTGTTACCTCTCCATCATTAAATATCTTGCTATTCCTTGCGAGCCATAATTGTTGACAAGTTAGGGAAAATACAATTTGCCACGGAAAGTAGCACAAAACGTCGGAAAGCTTCAATAGAAAATTAATATTATATGTAGACATACCGGCGTTTTCGGAAACGCCGGTTTGCAACTTTTCAACGGTTTTTTCAGCGTTTCACAAAAACGGTGTAGCGTCAATTCGCCGGAAAGAAACGCCGGAAAGAGGCAAAAAAAGCCGGTAAGTAGCCCGTGTTTTGTAATTCCCTTGCTATATTCTAGAGTACTAAAAATTCTCCTTTACAATTTCACTCCACCATTTAACGGTCAAAATTTGACATCTAGCAGTCAAACAAATTTTTTAACGTCATTACTAAATAAGCAACGAAAATAATTCTTGGTTACCACAAATGGACCACAATATTATGTTTGGTACACTTTGCTATATTCTAGAGTACTAAAAATGCACCTTAACCCTAAATTTTATAATCATTTTAACTAGTTGAATAACAAGATTTTGACTAGCGGCATTTGCTAATCAAAATTCCCTTTATGTGATTTTTTGGCATCTATCTTGGATTTCCGTTTCTCTTTCCCTATTTCCTATTTTATTAATAATAATAACTTGGAAACCCTGAATTTGTTTTTAAAAAAAAAACGTAAATGTCAATTTTTCTAACATTTGCTTTATGAAAGATTTGAGGTAGATGTGATGTGGCAACAAAAGCATGGACTACTACAAATTACTCCTTTTCTTATATGGTTAGTTGATTTTTTGGAGAATCCTAATAAAACAAAATGAACCACTTAATCATGACATATTTTGTATATTATTAGATCATATGTTGACTTATAAGTCATATAAACTAGATTAGAGAAAAATTAATGAAAACAAATTTTAATTACCTTATTAATATTTTTTAGTTTCTCTGAAAAAAAATTAACTAGTTCTTATATTTAGGAAAGAATGAAGAGTAATACTTAATGGCTACCTTAGATCCAAAAATAAGTTCATGAGTGTGTAAGCTCTTCCCATATAATTTATGGGTTTTGTAACAGACTTTGCCAAATTGTTAATTGTGGGAACAAAAATTGGTAAATAGTCTATGTATTTCTATGATCATTAGCTTCCAATATATAATACAAGATACCTCAATATATCCCATCATTGTAGCAGGAATTTGAGTGATACTGATTCTATCTATCATTTATTTTTCCTAATCAAATCATATAATTTCCTAATACTATAATTCACAATAATGACTAAAATATACAAATAGTCTACTTAATACATAATAGGAAATATTAACATTATTTTCATAATTTCTAACATTAAGTTTTGTATAAAAAGATATTTAATTGATATGATTATCATGGGTGATAGATTAGATTGGGTGTATTGGATTTATTCTTATTTTCCGTTTTTTGAGATGACCTACTTCACACATTGATTAATATTTTGATTGCACCTTTAATTTCTTTGTGCAGATAACCCATTCTCCCTTCTTTGTACTGTTTAAGGAACGTGGAAGCGAGAGGTGGACGCTGCATCAACCCATCTGAATAGAGAATCGTCTATTCTCTCTGAAAGGTAACCTTTGTAATTTGATTTTATACAATGGCTAGGAACATGCAATCTATGGACTATGAGATCACGATGGAAGAGACCAACAAAAGCGTGGTTGAAAATAGTGCAAAAAATAAGAGTGAGTTTGAAAATCTTCCTCAGCATATCATCCACCATATCATGAATTTTGTCCCTTTCAAGGAGGCAGCCAAGTTAAGTGTTATATCCAAAACCCTCAATTCTATGTGGCTTTCCTTCCCTGTACTTGACTTTGAGTGGGACAATTCAATTTCTGGTCAACGGGGAGACCCAAATATCTTCTTGTCTTCCATATTTCAAATCCTCCGTCGTCGTCCTCATCATATGGACAACTCTTTGCAAAGGTTA
Organism: Mimosa pudica; assembly: GCA_029929735.1. NCBI lineage: Eukaryota > Viridiplantae > Streptophyta > Magnoliopsida > Fabales > Fabaceae > Mimosa > Mimosa pudica. The sequence continues at coordinate 3,578,604 of JAKELP010000045.1, forward strand.
AGGGTGAATTACAAAGAAGGTTATAGAGCCAATCCTTCATTCCTCCATGTTGTACTTGAGGAGTTGTTAAACATTGCAATAAAGAACAATGCTAAAGAGATCATTTTTCATATAAGCAATGAAGCATACATTAATGTGACAGGTTACACTCTTGATCGTCTATTCAAATCACAGTTCTTGACTGTGCTCCACCTCCAGGGTTTCCTATTCCCAATTTCTGATTCTATCATATCGTGCCCAAAACTCAAAGAACTATTTATCCATTCATGCAAAGGATTACGAACTATGACAGTTTTATCTTTGTCTTTGGAGAAGGTTGAAATTGGTTGTTGTCGTGAGTTAGAAGGAGTTGTGTTGAATGGGAAGAATCTATTGAAGTTCTGGATGGATGGTGGTGCAATCCAAGGACGTGACGTTAATGTTTCTACTTGCGGAACCATAAAACAAATGACTCTAGTTGACACAAACGCTTCAAAGCAGTTAATGAATTTAGTCACCGATCGTTTGAAAATTTACTGGTGTGTCTTGCCTGAGAACTTAACTTGTCATAATCCTAGCATCAAAGTATTGCAGATGAGGGATAACTTTTACCTGAAGAGCATGGTACTTCTGGCTACAAATCTAGAGCGTTTTGTTTTTTCCTCCCGAAGAAAATGTAGTGTTGATATCTCAGCATGTGTGGCTCTCAAGATTCTAGAATTGGAAAGAGTAACACTAACAGATGAGTATGTGAGGAGTACAATATCACACTTAGGTTGTCTTATGGAGCTTAAAATAAGTGATTGTGATGAGTTAGAAAAGATGGAATTGAAAAATGAAAAACTTGAAAAGTTATCATTGAAGAGATGTTCAAATTTAAAAGAGTTAATTGTTGATGGGCCAAACATGCACATGTTTGACTATGAAGGAAGCCCACAAGTTTATCCTATGCAAATCTTATCAACTAAATTCCATACTGCCCACATCATATTAGCAAAACGCAACAGGAAGCAAATACCTCTCTTATGGTATGATAACATGAATCGGTTTCTCAGTTGCTTTGATCAAGTCAAAAACCTCTCTATTGATTGCTGCCAAACACAGGTACTAATTGATTTATCTCTTTACAGTTTGGCGTAATTAGTTCCTAATGTAGTTTTTATAGGAATGTCGATTTTTGAACTGCGAAATTCGATTATCAAGCTTACAAAAGGATTCTGAGAGAGTATCTCTAAGAGATGTGTTCAAGAAATGAGGTTTTTTGAGTCTTGAAATTGATTAATTTGGAAACAGTGCATGACTCTTTTGATGATCTTTTAATTAGTCAGCGTTTCTTGTTTTCCGTGTTGTGAGTTGATATTCATTTGTATGATTCATATATGAAATGATTAAAAAATGTGTATTTAGAAAATAAAAGGTCCACCTCCCTCATTGGTCTTGTTTTTTTTTTTCATAAAATTGTATTTGGAATCTTACTTGGTTCGTTTTTTTTTGGATAAATTTATAGGATTTGATCTTTCCAGCAAGGATTCTGAAAAATGATGCATGTCCATTGCATGACACGAAGCATATTAAAATAACGGCCAAATATAATATTGGTTGTCATACTATGACAAAATTGGTGGATAGCATACTTCGGCTAGTTCATAAACCGTTGGAATTGAAATTAGTCATGCCTGGAAGCAGAACGGGCACTTTGATGGTATAGGTTTTATCAAATTTTATTTACCTATCGAAATATCAACATCATTGAAGTTCTATTGAGTGGATTTTTCTTAATTAGTTATCTAAAACAAATTTATAAGTTGCTTCTAATATGATTCACGGAATCACGGTCATTTATTTAGCTTAAATTTCATTAACCCTGCCTTTAAAGATAATTATATGATGAATTTGTTCGAGAAACTCACTTATAATACACTAATACTCGCATCCTGTTATAAATGCCAATTTCATATGTTAAATCATCTTTTCTGTAGCATGTCTTAGAGATGATTGATATATAGATAAGAGGGATTAGACGTCTTTTTTTTGTTTTTGTTGAATGGTTTTCTATAGCTTGTAACTAGTTGGTATGTAGTCTTTAAAAAGCACAAGGTTTTACCATGTTATATAATTCTTAAAACTTGCTCTGAAATAAATTTGAAAAATATTGCAGTTCGAATATGGCAAGATAGTGAAGAGGACGAAGCTCACGACATGCTGTTTAGGGTCCTCAAAATGCTGGAGACACTATGCACTCAAGGTTGACATTCAAGGATTCGAAGCTTCCCATGCAATGATCTTGGACAAGTTGTTTGATCCTTATACCTCATTATGAATTAATCTTTGTTTTTAATTTCTATTTAAATTTTGGCTGTAGAATTGATTGGATATACTCTTGTGATCTCCAGACTCCAGAGAGAGATTTTTTTTATTTAGTTTTATATATAAGTTGAATGTGACAAGTTAATTGATTTTTATATTTAATGTGAATGTATAAATTTACCTTTCATTTATCATGTGCATGTTGGATATACTTGGTTCTATTTAAAATCTAGAGAATTAAACATGCTAAATGTGACAAGTTTTTTGATTCTGATGTCTCATAAAAAAATACTTTTTTTTTTAATTTTTATTTTAATTTTGGCTATAAAATTGATTGGGTATACTCCTTTGATCCTATCCTCTCTAGTTAGTTAGGGACTAATTACACGGAATTTTGTACTTCGAATAGAATTTATTTGGAGAATTTTGTGTTTGAATCTACTATTATCAACTTCTTCACATATATTGCAGATTCAGACACTTGTGCACGATAGCTTGAGGTTACAACAAGGTACCTTAAAAAAAGACCAATCCTGTGAATTCATGTAAATAATCACAAAAAAGACATGGTAATGTAAAGGTTAATTAGAGAAAGCCACACATTTAACAAATAAAAGTATATACTTTGAGCATGACTTCTCTTTTCTAAACCCTTTTGATTCAGGGAACTGTTGTGGTTTGATCATTTTTTAAATAAAAAATGTAAGCGTGCGGTTCTTTCTTAGTGGATAAGTGAAATGACCCAAACTAAGAGCATACAATTATCAAATGACTTTCATGAATATATTATATGAAAGTTGAGAAGAAAGACTGAAAGATATTGAAATGTGGTAAAGGATGTCATTTTAATTATCTAAGGTGTTTAAATGATAATAATGAGTGGCTATCCATTTAATTCAATAAACAACCGATTAATCATTAAGATTGTGTATAAACTATAGAGAGCCTTCTTGGTGTTGTTTAAGTGGGTTGTGTATAAACTATAGAGAGCCTTCTTGGTGTTGTTTAAGTGGGCTTGCAACTATATGGATTAGTGTACTTAATTTATTCATTGTAAGTTTCACGGAAACTTAATATAGGAGATTTGACAGACTCAGAGTTATATAAATTTAGTTAGGTTTTCACTTGTATTATTATAGTAACCGGCCCTAATTTGATTTGCTTTTTCCAAAACTGCACTCTGACATAGAAATAGGGGGAGAATCCAATGTCATTGACGTTAGTAAGAACAACATTGACAAGCTTAATTTGATTATTTTAGGCAAGTTTCTCACAACTATTTATCTAGGATTTTGATTTATAGTTAATTCGAATTGATATCATTTCTAACTTTATTTTCACAGGCTTTAGATGGAAAATGGATTCTTTAAATCTAAGTTTCTCAAATATTAGTATTTGGGAACAAAATATATAAAATATTGTAAATATACCAATATATGTTTTCGAAATTTTATGATAATTATTATGTAATAAGATTTATTTTAGGTATGAAAGAGAGGGATGAAGTATACCCAAGTGATTTGAAAGAGTGAAGTCATCATATTCCAAATTCAAAATCTTTCAAGATATATTTAATTTCTGAATTCAGATTGAAATATATAATTATAAAAAATTTATGAGTAAATATAAGTTCCCAACACATGTTCTATACAATACATGAATATTTAATTTGTTCTAAAAATAGATTTGAAATCTTATGCAAATCTATTAAATTTTTTATATTTTAAATTATTAAAAATTCTAATTCACCTTTTTATTTCTAAATAATATATGAATATTTTATTTGTATATTACTCAATAAGAATTATGTTTCAATCTAAACTTACTTTTCAAAATAACTATCCAAACATGTTTGTAAAATTCTGTTTGAAAAAAGTCACTTCTATAATTACAAATTCAAACTCAGATCCTTCACACAATTTGACTTTTATCTAATTTTATTTCTACAAAACTCAAGTTGAAAAAAGTCACTTTGCTACCTTTTGTTTCGATAAAAGGTAAAATGACATTAAATAATATCTAGTTATTACAACAGGTTACTAATATCCAAAGCATATAAAACATAGGGAAATTTGCACTGTAGTCCCTAGGAAGGGAATTTACTAGTGGAAGGTCCCAAGGGACTTTGATGCAAATTTTTCCATTTATTCCAATGACCATTTTGCCCCTTAGTAAAAACATTACTTACCCCTAATTCACTCATCATTGTCTTCCTCTTAGCTTCTTCATCCTCGTCGCTACACTTCATGCAGCACCTCCATCATCATTGATCCTGGTCGTCAATATTCACCGCCACCATCATCAGTCTCCATCTTCACACATCAACACTATTCTTCTTGCTTCGATTTCCGTTAGACCTTCCTTCTTCAGGTAAGATTCTCTCTCTGGTTCAATCGAATTTGGAGGTGAATGACTTGAGAGTAAATTGGGGTTTTCTTCTACATTGTTACTGTTCATGTGATTGTGCTATGATTTTCTGTAACTGTGTTCCTCATGGTCATGAATCACGTAAAGAGCATCATGGCTTGTCACATTCCATCTCAAACAGAATTCTGGTTGTAGCTTAATGTGGAGAACTCTTGATTTTCTTCCATGCATGTTGTTGAATTTCCTTTCGGGTTTTGTCTTCGCATATGTCCTATGGAATAAGGATTCATGTATGGCCATTGCAAGTTGTTAACATTGTTTGCCTCAAGTTTCCAAGGAAACTGAAATGAAAATTGATCTTAGAGGGATGGACTGTTATGTAATTTTCTTGGTTAGTTATTGTTGGTTATGGTTGTATTTTGTTATAATTCTGTTGGGATTCTGTTCGTTCACTTTTGGTTATGGTTTGCTTGCACTTTATTAAATTTGATGTATTTATTATATTGAGTTCCTTGTGGCCCCAAATGCAATCAAAATCCTTCCTCCAAAAATATTCACCGCAACAAATCCCCCTTCTTCCAAACTCCTCAAGCTCGCTTGGTTGTTCAATTATTTGGTATCCAGGTATCCACTAGCATGGAACACACCAACCTCATTGGTGGTGTATATGGTGGGAAATGGAGTGATAGTGGAGATTAAAATTTTCTTCACCACTTTCTGAAACCTGGAATTGAATGGATAGCTTAAACTTGTCTCCAATTAAAATGAAGTAGCAATCTATCATTAAGAACATCGTCCATCTTTGTTTGGAATTCAAAAGGATTTTAGTATTTCACTCCTTATGCTAATTTCAATATCCCTTTTTCAATCTCTCTTTGTACTTGAGCTGTCATATAGCAAAATTGAAAATTGTTAGTTTTTCTATTCTCCTATTTCTTATACATCTTAATTCCTTGCATGTTAATCTGGAAGGCAGCTGGCAATTTCAATTTCAAACTAAGTAGTTATAGTTCAAATAGGGATTTCTATATATGTATGTATGTGTAAATAATTTTTGTGATGGTGGAAGTGCTTTTTTCAAATTTAGTTTAAATTCCAAGTTTTGTTTAAAACAGTGGTTGATAATAGTTTGACTCAATGTTAATACAGTTGTTGAAAGTGATGATCCTGTGATTGTTTATTTAGGACAGAGCCTTTCATATTTCATATATAACTTCCCCCTGTTTTGTTTAGTGGTGGACTAACAAGTAGGTCCATGTAAAACTTCAATCTTTAGTACAAAGACATCAGATGCAGAGATATCATTCCATATATGCTCAAGTTGTTCTAATTGATATAGGCACAAATTTCTTACTGGAATGTTTAATATTGGAATGATTAATTTCTGCTGTAATAAAAGTTATAGTGAATATTTTTAATTTCAGGTATATGACAATTGCACATTGTTCAATATGAAACAATGCTTGTTGGATTGGCAAGTTGACAGAGGTCCCCTTATTCTGCTGGGAATCCAAATGACCAAATGAAAATAATTGCAATGCTTCACATTGGCCAAGATTTAATACCTCTAATAAAGGACACTTCAAAGTATATTTTTTTGGCATAACTGATGTATTCACTGCCATTTTACTATTCCTCTAACTGATGGAACACATTTTGTTGATTAATGATGTTGTGCTGTAATGGAAATTCAAGAGTGACTGATTTCATTGTTTCTTTCTTCAAAATTGACAGGGAGGATGTGGGTGTGATCAATCAGAGTGGGTGGAGAGCAATGGAGGTGTCTTACAAGAAAGGAGAGATGTTGACTATGACAATGCTGAGATCCGGGAGGAGATGAAGAAGATATTAAGTAGTCTTAAGGACCATGTGGTGTGCATTTGGCATTGAATTAGTTCATGCTGTTTGCTTTTATTCCGATGTATTTATGATTAATGGATATACGTATGTATGAAGGGGGTGATTGGTGTATGTTTAGAAAAAAAGCAATGAAGATAGCCTCTTTCTCTATGGTTAATCTTGTGCTTTAGCAAAGAAGCTGCTGCCTAACACTGATATAAACATTCACAGCAAAAAAGTCTCACTATCACACATATGTCTCCTATATTTTTTGAAGTTCAATCAAACCAAAGCCTTACAAAGTGAATTTATGTAACCAAAGCTGTGCACAGGTGTAGCAAAGCTACAAATGCAAATTAACAGATTGTTTAAATTGGGCATGATATATTGCTCATTATCTTTTGGCATTGACAAGTGGCTATAACTACCATAACAAGTCCCTAAACTTGCAGTAACAAGTGCTCCCCACTTAATACTAAAAATTACCTTTCACAAATTTGCCACTGACAAGTGATCATTAAAATAATATCAACTACAAAATAGATGCATTAATAGGTCCCCCAAATGTTAATTTAAACTAGATATGATAGAGTGCTCACTTAATTTCTCACCAGTGTCAAGTGACCATGTCTTCAGTAACAAGTCCTAACACCTGCAGTGACAAGAGCCTCACTTGTTACTGGCAATTGTCCTTCACAAATGACAAAATTCATTTTCGGCCTGTAACAAGCGGTCATGAAACTAATAATAACTACAAAATCGATGCATTAACAAGTCCCCAAATGTTAATCTAAACTGGGTATGATATATAACTCACTTAATTTTTTGTCAGTGACAAGTGACAATGTCTTCAGTAACAAGTTTGTAGGCTTGCATTAACAAGTACCCGACTTGTTATTGGCAATTGTCCTTCACAAATGATGGGTTCATTTTAGGCTAGTGACAAGTGGCCATGAAATTAATGACAAATACAAAATAGATGCAATAACAGGTCCCCAAAATGTTAATCTAAAATAGGCATGATATATTGCTCACTTAATTTTTTGCTAGTGGCAAGTGGTTATGTCTGCAGTAACAAGTCTCCAGATCTGCAATAACAAGTGATTCACTTGTTACTAGCAAATGCTCAGCAGAACATTTATGATACCTTATATAAAATGTCCAGTTCCTATTAACAACTAGACAACTTGTTAATGTAGAGTTCAAAAGTTGTCATTACATGCATTCCTGCTTTTCACTCATGTAAAAGTCATTTTACATGCAAGGCATACCCAATTCCAATTAACAATATATAACTTGTTAATGCAGTGTTCAAGAGTTGTCATCACATGAATTCTCACTTGTCACTCATGTAAGAGACGTTTGACATAAGTGACATACTACTTTCTGAAGTTACTCATGATAAACAATATATATTAATTTCATTAACTAATTGATGATGTGAACAAAAGTTCCATTGACTATTTCAATATTATCAAAATACACCAATGTCATTAGGTTACTATTAGCTCAAAATCAAAATACATCATATAATTTTAATAGCTCCCATGCTTTGCAATTTAATAGCTAATATACTATTCTATTTATGCTTTCTTGCTCTTCCATACTTCTCTTGCAACAGTATTAGAACTTAATCCACGTGTAGATTGTTGTGATGAGTAACAAGCCACCACAAACACTCCTTCTTCAATTCTAGAAGTTCTTCCCTAAAGTACTTGGGCATTTTGCAGCCCTCTTCAATTTTCACCTTTCCATTCTACATCTATAGCCAAGACATTACATGCTCTCCACATGAGCTCCTACAAAACAAAGTTGAATTAAGTATACAGATTAATTGCACACACAATTTACAAACATATTAACTACAACCAATAAGTATTACATGTTTCCTGACGCAATTGCATATGTGCAAAATTGTTTAGATTGAGAGCCAATTCTTTTTTGAAAATCGCATCCATTCAAACATATTTATTTGATCCATGTATAGCAGTGAAATTTTGATTCTCACCATTATGGCACCAACAAATCTAATTCTACATGAAAAGCACATTATTCTACCAATTTTCCAAGGATTTGAGCACATAGATTGAAGTACACTCCAAATTGCTTTTTTGTCACAGCACCATCACAAATTTAAGTGGTAAAACAAAACAATATCAGTTATGACAGCATACACACAACAATAAACCATCACAAATTAACTGCACAAAACAGCAACAAAGTCGCTGCAATTATGCAGCAATTATAGTTGTAAAATACATTATACAAATTTTCAAATGCATTATTGTCCTCGTGATTTAAAGATTCACAAACTTTCATTCACAGCTTGCTGCAAGAGAGACAAACACTTTAGCCTTCATTAGGAAGGATCAACAAGTTTTTTCAGACTTTCATCCACAAGTTATTTTAGACTTTCAATCACCAGAAATTGCCATAAGAGCAAACTCCCTCAACAAAGTGGTGAACCCTCATGTTATCCCTGACAATAATCTTTCTTTCTTCAATTCTCGCTGCATCACACATAATTAAACTTCTTTTAGAAGTTCCATTAGCTAAAGCCAATCATGCATACAACAAACCTAAAACTGCATTTTCACAACTACCTCCCATCTTACTAGCTACGTTAGATAGATAAGACATATTTCTCAAACAAATTGTCCTTACATGGCAACTGGAATATAATAGTATGATGATGAGTGACATAGGGAAAAACCCAAGATATTATAGGCCTCATCATACTTTCATATAATATCTGAGATGCTTCCCAAGTGTACTTGTCTTTATCAACATCATGCATCCTACAAATTACATTGTACTAACAAGTAAATCACAAATATTAACAAATATTAACAACTATGCATGTTGCTGTTAACATCACATCTCACTTTGCACAATAAGTCTAGAAATAACTACTCATGCTATTTACACCACCTTTTTCTTCTTTGCATAGACATTGTAATAAGAAATTTATCAACCCATGTTCATTTATTGACACTTAAATCTAGAAACAAAAGATAAAATATCTTAAAACGTTAGCATTGTATTAACAAGTTAACTACACCTAATAACAACTACATATGCCACTATTAACAACACGTTTTTTACTTGCTTCATCAGTGAAGTATTTTGAGATTCTCATTATTTCATTCTTAACATTGTGGGGGTGCTTAGCTCATGGGTTGGTTCAATATAATCTAAAATAAGACCTAGAGCTTGCCCAGTAACAAGCACCACAACATTAAGAGTAAAACCCATAAAAATCAAAACAAAAACCACAATAAAACTCATTTCATCCCCAATGTGAAGAAGAGAGATTCATGGACTATGAACAAAGGAATAGAGTATATATGAAAAGATGAAGAACACATACTAACCCAAAAATTTCACTCTCCTCCTTTCGCCAATCACGTACATCAAAGCCACCGACCTCCGATGGACACAGCTCACACTTGACACCGATATTCGTCTTCCGCCTTCTTTGCTTTCTCGCAAGAATTTCAAGCATCTTGTGTTCAGGTCTTTCTCTATTCTCTTGCTGATCATATGTGGGTTAACTAAGGGGCAAATGTGTCTTTGAATTAATGTAAAGCTTTGCATTTAAGTCCCTTGGGACTTTATGATGATTTTGGAATGTTTTGGGACTTCCCAATAATAAATTGTCTTCCTAGGGACTACATTGCAAATTTCCCTAAAACATACTTAAAATTAAACAACAAACTAATAATTAAAACATATAATAAAGATACAACATCTAACCATTTCGGAGCACCAACAGGCAAGTAGCCGTATAGAACGAATGTGGTAGTTCCGACAACCATTGACTTTCTGAAAGTAGCAAATGGTTGTAATTGGAGAGACACAGCACTACAAGAGTTAGTAGAAACCTAAAGTCTCACGACATCTATACACAGAGATTTGGGAAAATTAATGAGGTCCTTCACAAGATACTTAATACTTGAAAGGTCCTATAAACTCCCTTATTAAAGTAATGTCTATCCCTAGGGACCTTACTTTAATATATTCTAAATACCTAAAGACCATTTTGCCTCTCATAGTATAAACATACAAAAGTAACAAATAACAAGTTGATGAGCAACAAATAACGAGGTAATGAACCGGTATGACAACGTAATGAGCCGTCAATAACAAGATCATGAGCAGGTCTAACAAGTTCATGAGTAACTCTCTGACGAGCTAATGAACAACAAATGACAACATAATGAGCGAGTAAGTATACAATGTAATGGGCCACAGGTAAGGTTTCACGGAAATAAGGGGTAAAATGGTCTTTTAGCATTTATAGTTTATTAAAGTAAGGTCTCCTTTATTAAAGTAAGGTCTCTGGGACCACATCATATTCTCACCTTAATATATCCAAACACACATAAACCATTGTTCTATCCTTGTCCTTAAAAGCTCTGCAAAAATCAAATCATCACTGCTTCTATTCTAATTCTTCGATTCGGCCTTTGAACATCCGACGTTCCACACCTTATGGTGAGTTCCTCTTTCCATTTCCTCTGATTTGGCCAATTTGGGTGCCTTAGGTTTTAACAGTTTGTCTTCGAATTGGGGATTAAAGTTTAATCAACTTCATTAAAGTTTTAATTGCGTCATCATATAATGTTAAATGAAGAATTAGTGAAGTATTCCCTCCCTTCCTAATTATAGGCCTACTTTGTCTTTTTTGTGTGAAAGTTAGGGCCTGTTTGGTTTGAGGGAAGGGAAGGGAAGGGGAAGGAGGGAAGGGAATGGAAGGGAAGAGGAGGGTTTAATATTCCTTTGTTTGGTTTGATAAGAAGGAGGGAAGGGAATGGAAGGGAGGGGGAGGGTTTAATGATTGTTTGTTTGGTTAAGGAGGGAAGGGGAGGGTAATAAATATTAATTTACCATTTTATCTTCATAGTTATATATTAATCATAATTGTTTGTCATATAAATTAATTTACATTTTGATTCAAAATTAAGTTGCTTATTAAAAGTCATATAAAAATTGATATAATAGTATTATAAATATACTTCATATTGATATTTTTGAAAAATAATAATGTTTAACCTGTTGGACGATATGCTAATTATAATGTGAATTGGTCCTTCAATCTTGTAAAGATAAGATTGCTTAATTAAAAATTTTATATAAGAACGTTCTATTGTAAAGTTGTTTAATTATGATAAAAAGGGAGGAAGGGAAACTAATATTAATGATATTTTGTTTGGTTCAAAGAAGGAAGGAGGGTGATAATGATTAATTTATCATTTTATTGCATTACTTTATTAAAACTCATTTCACTTAGTTTTTTAGTGGAACTTTTAATTGGTTAAAATGTGTTTGAAAATCAAGACTAGTATATATAATCATTTTTTTTTCAGAATCGAATTACAATATTTTATTTGGCTTTACTATTTTGCCAAGTATATCTTCCTCTTCTTCCTCCAACACATGTTTTTCATTGAATTTTGCAAAGCCGTGTAATGCCTCTGCATTACTCATATTGAAATCCAAAAGCTAGAATCTCCCAGACTTAGAAGCATATCCCTGGACAATGAAGGAAGGGTTTTAGTCGTTTTGTTCTAACCCCTACAGACTACAGTACAGAGATTGTTATTAAAAGAAAATTTGATACCCGCGTAGAAGAAGGATGCTTCGTATTAAGCAGAATGTACTGGTGGTGAGCAATAATAGTCACAGAAGCCAATTGATATTTGCAGCAGTGAGACAGGGAGGAGAAAGACGAGTGTTTATTTTGATGAGGGTGACATAATTTATTTGAAGTGAGGGTATCTCATGGAAATATAAAAATATATGAGGATAAATTGGTCTTAAATTTTGCCCTCCCTCCAAAACCCCCCAATTTGGAGGGAGCCAAAATAAGGGAATGGAAGGGAAGGGGATGGAATATTTTAGGTTCCCTCCCCTCCAATTTTTTAAACCATGCAAGGGGAGGGGCTCATTTTCTCTCCCCTTCCCTTCCCTTCCCTCAAACCAAACAGGCCCTTAAGGAAGCAGATTAAGCCACTAAATTATAAAATACTCCCTCCAGTCCTAAATATATGACCTAATTGACTTTTTTTTTTGGAGATGTTAAAGTTACAAAATATGTTATTAAATTATGACATATTTGATATATTTTTAGATTATTCATTAGTTTATAGGTTAAATAAAGGAAAAAATTAGGTAAATCAATTTATAATTGACTTATATTTTGCTCTTTTAGGATTTTTCAAAACAGTAAACTAGGTCTTATATTTAGGACCGGAGGGAGTATAACAAATGTAATTACAATATATGTTAGCTTATAACTAGAATGAACTAGTTTTGTGGAAAAAAGATAATTTTAAAAAATTTCAAAATGACAAAGTTCGTAAAGTTGACCTATAATTAGGAACAGAGGGAGTATATAATTATTGTTATATATTGTTTTCTAGAAATTTGAAATATTGCATAATTTCTGAATATTCTCATTTTTGTAGATTTAAGTCACTGATTTTGTGTGTGTGTGTGCGTGTAATGAAATGGATGGCTTTGCATGTTTGATTGATATAGTAAAGTAGATGTAATGGTGATATTGCATGTTTTGCTTGGGGATTATCTGTTACTTAACTGAAGAAATTACCCTTGCTTGTTTCTCTGAGTTTTGCTGGTATTTATGTGAAGTTGTTGCTCAAATCATTAGTGTTTTGAAGGCTTGTTTGCTGGAGTTCACTATGGTTAAAAGCTACTAAAATGAGAGGTGGACGCTGCATCAACCCATCTGAATAGAGAATGGTCTATTCTATCTAAAAGGTAACCTTTGTAATTTGATTTTATCCAATGGCTAGGAACATGCAATCTATGGACTATGAGATCATGATGGAAGAGACCGACAAAATTGTGGTTGCAAAAACTAAGAGTGAGTATGAAAATCTTCCTCAACATATCATCCACCATATCATGAATTTTGTCCCTTTCAAGGAGGCAGCCAAGTTAGGTGTTTCATCCAAAACCCTCTATTCTATGTGGCTTTCCTTTCCTGTACTTGACTTTGAGTGGAACGATTCAATTTCTGATCAACGGGAAGACCCAAATCATACCTTCTTGTCTTCCATATTTCAAATCCTCCACCATCGTTGTCCTCATCATATGCACAACTCTTAGCAAAGGTTGAGGGTGATGTACATAGAAGGTTCTAGAAAGGACCCTTTCCCCTTCCATGTTGTAACTGAGGAGTTGTTAAACATTGCATTAAAGAACAATGCTAAAGAAATCATTTTGCATATAGTCAAAGAACAATACGTTCATTTGACAGGTTATAATCTTGACCGTCTATTCAAATCACAGTTCTTGACTGTGCTCCACCTCCAGGGTTTCCGATTTCCAATTTCTAATTATATCATATCGTGCCCAAAACTCAAAGACCTAGTTATCCATATTTGCGAAGGATTACGAACTATGCAAGTTTTATCTTTGTCTTTGGAGAAGGTTAAAATTGGTAATTGTCGTGAGTTAGAGGGAGTTGTATTGAACGGGAAGAATCTATTGAATTCCTGGATGGATCAACTATGTGACATTAATGTTTCTGCTTGCGAAACCATAAAACAAATGACTCTACTTCTCACAAACGCTTCAAAGCAATTAATGGATGTAGTCACCGATCGTTTGGAAATTTATGAGTGTGACTTGCCTGAGGACTTAACTTATCATAATCCTACCATCAAAGTATTGAAGATGTGGAATAATTCATACCTGAAGAAAATGTTACTTCTGGCTACAAAGCTAGAGCATTTTGTTTATATTTCCCGTACAAAATGTAGTGTTGATATCTCAGCATGTGTGGCTCTCAAGATTCTAGTATTGGGAAGAGTAACACTAACAGATGAGTATGTGAGGAGTACATTGTCACACCTACGCTGTCTTATGGAGCTTACAATAAGTGATTGTGATGAGTTAGAAAAGATGGAATTGAAAAATGAAAAACTTGAAAAGTTATCATTGAAGAGATGTTCTAACTTAAAAGAGTTAATTGTTGATGGGCCGAACATGCACACATTTTACTATGAAGGAAGCCCACAAGTTTATCCTATGCAAATCTTATCAACCAAATTCCATACTGCCAGCATCATATTAGCAAAACGCAACAGGAAGCAAAGACCTATCTTATGGTATGGTAACATGAAGCAGTTTCTCAGTTGCTTTGATCAAGTCAAAGACCTCTCTATTGTTTGCTACCAGACAGAGGTACTAATTAATTTATCTCTTTACAGTTTGGTGTGATTAGTTCCTAATGTAGTTTTTATAGGAATGTCGTTTTTTGAAATGCGAGATTCGATTATCAAGCTTATAAAAGGATTGGAGAGAGTATCTTTAAGATGTATTCAAGAAATGTGGTTTTTTAAGTCTTGAAATTGATTCATTTGGAAACAGTGCATGGCTATTTTGACGATCTTTTAGCGTTTTAGTGTTTCTTGTTTTCCATGTTGTTGTGAACTGATCAATTTTATGATTTGTATATGAAATGGTTAAAAAAATGTGTATCTAGAAAACAAAAGGTCCACCTCCCTCATTGGTCTATTTTTTTCATAAAATTGTATTTGGAATCTTACTTGGTTCATTTTTTCTGGATAAATTTATAGGATTTGATCTTTCCAGCAAGGATTCTGAAAAATGATGCATGTCCATTGCGTGACACGAAGCATATTAAAATAATAACAGAAGATACTATTGATTGTCATACTATGACAAAATTGGTGGATAGCATACTTCGGCTGGTTCATAAACCGTTGGAATTGAAAGTAGTCATGTGTCGAACTAGAACGGGCACTTTGAAGGTATAGGTTTCATTAATTGTGTTTTTACCTATCAAAATAACAACATCATCGAAGTTCTATTGAGTGGAATTTTCTGAATTAGTTATCTAAAACAAATTATAAGTCACTTCTAATATGATTCACGGAATCACGGTCATTTATTTAGCTTAAATTTCATCAATCCTGCCTTTAAATATAATTATTTGAATTTGTTCGAGAAACTCACCTAATACACTAATACTCGCATCCTGTTATTAATGCAATTTCATATGTTAAATCATCTTTTCTGTAGCATTTCTTAGAGATGATTGAGATATAGATAAGAGTGATTAGGCGTCTTTTTTTGGTTCTTGTTGAATGGTAACTTGTAACTATTTGGTATGTAGTCTTGGAAAAGCATAAGGTTTTACCATGTTATATAATTCTAAAACATGATCTGAAATAAATCTGAAAAATATTGCAGTTCGAATATGGCAAGATAGTGAAGAGGACGAAGCTCAAGAGATGCTGTGTTGGCGACACTATGCACTCAAGGTTGACATTCAAGGATTCGAAGCTTCCGATGCAATGAACTTTTACAAGTTGTTTGATCCTTATACCTCATTGTGAATTACTCTTTGTTTTTAATTTCTATTTAAATTTTGGCTGTAGAATTGATTGTATATACTCTTCTGACCTCCAGAGAGAGATCTTTTTTATTTAGTTTAATATATAAGTTGAATGTGACAAGTTGTTTGATTCTTATATTTAATGTGAATGTACAAATTTACCTTTCATTTATCATGTGCATGTTGGATATACTCTTTTGGTTCTATTTATAATCCAATATAGCTGAATGTGACATGTTGAATATGACAAGTTGTTTGATTCTGATATCTCATAAAAAATTACTCTGTTTTTAAATTTTGGTTATAAAATTGACTGGGTATACTCCTCTGATCCTATCCTCTCAAGTTAGTTAGGGACTAATTACACGGAATTTTGTACTTTGAATAGAATGTCTGCCAGCTGGTGGTGATCCATGCTGTAGCTTGTTTACAGTAGCTAATATTATTTGGAGAATTTTGTGTTTGAATCTACGATTATCAACTTCACATAGCAGATTCAGACACTTGTGCACGATAGTTTGAGGTTGCAACATGGTACCTTCAAAAAAGACCAATCCTGTGAATTCATGTAAAGAATCACAGAAAAGGCATGGTAATGTAAAGGGTTAATTAGAGAAAGCCACACATTTAATCAAATAAAAGCATATACTTTGCATGACTTCTCTTTTCTAAACCCTTTTGATTCAGGGAACTGTTGTGGTTTGATCATTTTTTTAAAGAAAAAATGTAAGCGTGCAGTTCTTTCTTAGTGAATAAGTGAGTGTGAATCCATTAAAGATATGTCTCTACAGGATATATATGTCTCTACAGGATATATATGTCTCAAAGAACTTAATGGACTTTGTCACAGGAAATTTGTCCATTAGTGAGTGTGATTCACCTAAGAACCTAAATATTCGAAATCCTAGCATGAAAGTGTTGGAGATGAGGGATAATTATGAACTGGAGTGCCTGTTACTCTTGGCTCCAAAGTTTGAGAAGCTGTTATTGAGGATACCTTTTGAATTAAAACGGGCAATTCTTGGTGCTCCAAACTTGATCAAATTTGAGTATGAAGGAAGCCTACAAGTTTATCGGATGCATATATTCTCAATCAAATGCAGTATTGCCGGCGTCAGATTGTCACTGCAACTTATATCCTCTCTTGTGGTTTGGTAACATGAAGAAGTTCCTCTCCTGCTTTAATCACATCAAGCCTCACTATTGCTCCAAAGTGAAGGTACAAATTGGTTTCTCTTTTGCAGTTCGGTGTGCATGTGAATTATATTTTCATCTATTGAAAGAATGTGGATTTTGAGTCTGAGTCTTGGGAATATATGCGGTTTTTAATTCTTGATCTTGGGGAAAGATATGTGAAGTCTTTTGGTTAGTCTTCATATAATATGCATAGTTATCTTAGTTTTGTTGGTAGAGTTTCTTATCATACACGTTTCTATGAACTAATTTACACACGTATGTAATAATGAAAACATGTTTATCTAGATAACAAAACGTCATTTTCCTTCATTGGCCTTTTATTAGGAAACTAGTATTTGAAATCATAAGTTTTTTGTTTGTTTTGATTTCCCGGAGTTGATCTTTCCAAGAATTTTTTTGGAAAATAATGCATCTGAATTGCTTGATCTGATTCATATTTGAGTACAAACAAAAGATATTCCAGAAGGTCAATCATTGAGGAAAGTTGTGGAACCAAAGATTTTAAACTAGTATATGAAATCATAAGTCTGTTTGGTTTTGTTTGACTCAATTGCCAGGATTTGATCTTACCAAGAAAGTTTGTGCAAAATACTGCATCTCCATTGCGCGATGTGACACATATTTAAGTACAAACAAAAGATACTCCAAGAGGTTAAACATCATGGATATTGGTGGAAAGTTCCCTTTGGCATGTTCATAAACCCTTGAAATTGACATTCTTCATCTCTGGCTCAGACATGACAAGAACCTTGAAGGTGTGCTTTTATTGAATTTCACTTACCTATCAAATTATGAACCTATGAATGGCGGTTTTAATGTGTAGAAAAGTGTTATACGAGTTATTGGAAAATTATGGCATACCTTTGCCCATAACAATTACGTGGTTTTAGAATCCTGCTTCTGATCTATGGTTTTTTTTAACCATCTTGATGTATTTACTTAGAAGTCTTACAGACAGTGTGGTGGGAAGACCAATCTGATCACACGACTTCATTTGAGAAATCGAAATATACTTCTTTTACCTTGTTTATGACTTTTATTGTGAGAAAATGAACGTGCTATCGGGGATGGGATTCGATGCAAGATCATCCCATAGTCTGTAAATGCAATTTTATATGGTTACTACCTCATCTTCCTTTGCCTTGTTGTTTTTAGAGTTGGTTGATTTAGACGAGGATCAGGTTTGTCTTGTTGTATGTTTTCTTTGAGCACTTTCTAGTTCTTATGTAATCTATAGCTTGTCAGTTGCTATGATGCCTTCAAAGGGCATGAGGTGTAATTACGGGCAAATCATTCCGAGTTCCTAAGGAATGTAACTACAAAAATCTCTAATAAATATTGAGCAACTTGGATATATTGTCATTTCATATTCTTATACATGTTATTATATAGGGCAAAGGCCCAAAAATGATACATAACTATTGGCCAAATAACAAAAATAGTACATAACTATTCCAAGGAACAAAAATGATACTCAACTTTTACCATGTGATCAAAAATGATATTTTCACTAATATGACAATAATATTAGACATGGGAAGTCCAAAATGCCCTTATAATTAAATAAACTTTTACATGGTGACAATTAATTTATAAGGGCATTTTGAACTTGTCATGTCTAATATTATTTTCATATTAGTGAAAATATCATTTTTGATCACATGGTGAAAGATGAGTATCATTTTTGTACCTTGGAATAGTTATGTACTATTTTTGTTCCTTGACCGATAGTTATGTATCATTTTTGGGTCTTCGCCCTATTATATATGATGCATACTTGTTATGAGACCTTTTTTTGTAATTACTCCCTTATTTGGGACCTCATAATAACGATTTACCCCTTTTATCATATTATAATTATAATCATTAAAATATTAAATGGAATTGATTTGAAAAATATTGCTGTTTGAATATGGTAAGAGAGAAAAGAATAGGAAGGTGGAAGAAATAAGTTGTTTGGGGATTCCACAAAGTTTTTGAGACACTGTATTTTCAAGGTAGACATTGGCTTTCAATGAATCTGAGAGCAAATTTGAACAAGTTGTTGGATCCTTCTACCTCATTATGATTTTATTTTTGTTTTAAGAGTTAGCTCCCTTTGATTATTATATGATTTTTTTGTGGGATTGCTTCATATCGTGTTTGTTATTTGAAGCATTTGTAATTCATGTCTACACAAATTCTTTTACTTAAATATCTTGCCATTATGCCATATGATCTCTTCGTAATTTGATCCCGTAAATTTATTTTGACTTGTGAGAAATCATGGCATGAGAAAATAATCCATAGCTTACACCTAAAAATAAATACAACGACTTAAC
This sequence comes from Mimosa pudica, assembly GCA_029929735.1. Taxonomy (NCBI): domain Eukaryota; kingdom Viridiplantae; phylum Streptophyta; class Magnoliopsida; order Fabales; family Fabaceae; genus Mimosa; species Mimosa pudica. The sequence continues at coordinate 3,598,005 of JAKELP010000045.1, forward strand.
CCCCCTAAAATAGGGATGGATGAAAGCATAAATTTGCGATGTTATTCGTTTGAAAGAAATTTGGAAAAAAAATTATTTTAGCCCAGGAACAAAATTTATTTTGATCTTCTCAAAAATTGTTCAACTACAAGTGTAAAATTTTCTATCAGTATAAATTGAATATTTTTTTGAAATATATACCCTATGACATTGCTTTGCTTCATTGTTAATGATTTCTTTTGCTAGTGCCTAAAACCCAGAATTTAGCACTATATCTCTTCCCATTGACCAACTAGACAATAATTAGCACTTTACATGTAAGATTCATCGACCCATTTCGTAACATTATTATATCTACATATTGTCAATATCAATTTATGAATATCTATAAAAATTCGCATTATCATGAATCACCAATACGTCATTTACTTCTTACATGATTTGATTAGGGGACATAAAAAGCTCGGTTCAATTCGTTTTTAAAATGTCAGTTGCTTTTAAAATGTAAAAATTCAATTGAGATTTCCATAAATATTGCTTCATAATATAACAAAACTTTCTTAGTACTTAATAGTAATACAATTTTATGTATAAGTAGTAGTAAAACGGTTTGAGAAACTCGAAAGGGTTCTACTTCCAGCTAATTATTAATTATTTTTTTTATTCAAAGGTGCAAGCACTAACGGCTTGAGGTTACAAGCGGAATCGAACCCGCAACCTCCCACCTAAAGGGAAGATATCATACCACTGGGCTACAAGGCCCTTGGTAATTAATTTATTTTTATACTCATGATGATAAGATGTTTGGCTGGTGGTCAGAATCTCACAACAATAGTTTGAGCAGAAAAACTACTCTTTATATTGTTATAGCTAAATATATCCACTGAGCTTAGTAGATGGAAGATAAGCAATCTCTCTCTTATTGTTAATTACTCCCTCCGTTCCTAAATATAAGAGCACTTTGACTTTTTTGGAGAATCCTAAGAAAGCAAAATATGGTAATTTAAAATTGATTTTCCCAAATTTTTCCACTAAACTAGTTTATTTGACTTATGAACTTACATATGATCTAATAATATTTAAAATATGTTATGATTAAACTTTTCATTTTGCTTTCTTAGGATTCTCCAAAAAAGTCAAAGTGCTCTTATATTTAGGAACGGAGGGAGTACTTTTTAAGTGAACGCAAAGTATTCACTGCTGATAGCAATGACTAAGGGGTTAACTACCTTATTGTTCATCCAATTAGTAAAATATGCACAATGAAAGTTGATAGTTTGCACATGACTTCTCTTTAAACCCTTTTAATTCATAGAACTTATGTGGTTTGTTTTATTTTCTAGAAAAACAGAATGCCTGCAGTTCTTTTCGGTGAAAAAAGTGTAATCATCCAAATAAACAAGCCTAAAATTAACATATAAATTTTTAAAATATATAACATTAAAGTTGAAAAGAAAGAGATCATATGTGATTAAGAATGTCCTTTTATTAAATGAGGTGTTTAGATTATAATAATAAATGGTTATCTGCTTCAACAAATCTTAATTAAATGAACAACCGAGTAATTATGAAGATTGTGTATAAACTATAAAGAGCTCACTTTGTGTTCCTTAAGTGGGCCGTGAATTCATATTGGATTAACGTGATTACGCAACTCAGCGTAAATCTCACGAAAGCCCAACATAGATTTGACCGACTCAGTGTTATATAAATTTGGTTAGGTTTCCACTTTTATTATAGCAACCCTAATTTGATTTTCTCTACCCAGATCTGCATTCGGCACAGACATAGAAGGAGAATCCAACACCACAAGCTTTTGTAAGAACACTTTTTTGACAACCTTGATCTGATTATTTTGGATAGTTTCATAGCCATTGTTTTTGAGTCATAGTTCAAATTGATATCATTTCTTATGTTTACCTAATTTTCATGGGCTTCGAATGGGAAAAATGTGTTCTTTAAATATTAGTTTCTCAACTAATTGGTAACAAAATCTTAAAAAAATCGTAAAATATATACTAAAAAATTTATGAATGATTGCAAAGATTACGTAATAAGATCTATTTTAGGGATGAAAGAGAGGGAGGAAGTATATCCGACAAGCCGATCTGAGTTACTCGAAAGAGTGAAGTCATATTCAAAATTCTAAATCGTAGATCTGACTAGATCAGATGTTTTCCTGTCTTTGACCTATTTAACTAATATTTTTGTTGAGGGTTATTTTATAATTCTAGTTTGATCAAACTAGCCACCAATTCTAAATAGTAGATCTGACTAGATCGGCTTGACCAAATTTTTGCAACCATGAAATTCTTATTTTTGCTATAGATTTTGTTATTTTTTCCGAATTTTATATCAATTGTTGTGGACTATATATGCTTTAATTTTACATGGAATTAATATATGGGAAAACATAAATAATGGAAGCTCAGCAGAATTCCATATATAATACAAAAAAAAAAAATTGCTGGTAAGATTTTATATAATTTTACCCAAATATTTTCGACATTTTCATGAGCCTAATTTTGTTTACTATGTCTAGCGCCCGAGATAGTTATAAATGTGAGCGAATTCGGCATGCAATTAAAATATGAATGGAAAACACCATATATTACATATATTATATATACAAAAAATGACGGAATTTAAAATCCCAAACATGTTAGTTTTAGTTGTTAATATCTATACTCAACTGATTAAAATCTCCAATTTGAGATTTGAAATTCATAAGACATTTTTTTGTCATCTCCCCTTATACTATATAGCAGCTTTACAAACACAAAATGTTTCCTACTAGTAGTGCCATCTCTATCACACACACACACACGTGTGTTTTTTTTATTCTCATCATGTGATGTGAGCATCTATGATAATTAATGTTTCTAATATTTCTTATTTGATGCTAATTTAAGGTGACTAGCTAGATGGAAGAAATTACCAAAATGCCTAGACTTGATGGTGATCAAGGTATAGAGTTAAACGATTTTCCTGTTGAGATTATCCACCAAATCATGCTTCCTCTTGATGGTAAGGACACAACCAAGCTCAGTATATTATCAAAGGACTTCTACTCTCACTGGCTTTCCTTTCCAGTTCTTGACTTCAACTATGATTTCTTTCGCCAAAGGAATAATTCTAATGAAATATTCTTCGATTATATTCGAAGAACCTGCCAACTCCGTTCACCTCACATAAGTTGTTATTCTCCAACATTAAACTTTAAATACTATGCGGAGTTACAAACCAATCAACCATTTCAATACCGTACAGAATTTGATGCCTTACTAGAATCTGCCGTGACAAACAATTGTAAAAAGCTCATTTTTGATGTGCAAGTCACAGTCCCTATCCGCATTTTCATGCAAAACATGAATGTGGCTAGTGAGCTTGTGAGTTTTGAAAAGCTTGTTCCTATATTCAATTCCAGGTTCTTGACTGTGCTCAAACTTAGTGGTCTAAAGTTTAGACCAATTGCTGATGCTACCATAACATGTCCAAAGTTACAAGAACTTCTAATCACTCTATGTGAAGGATTCAACACTATACATGTTGTGACCCCATCAATTAAGAAATTTGAAATAAAATTCTGTAGAGGGTTGAGCTCATTCAGAGTGGCAACACAAAGGTTAGAGAGTTTTAGATTTGAAGGTATTATAAACTGGAGTCATGGAATAGTTCAACCATGTGAGTTTGACCTTCCTCTTTGTGATTCCTTGAGAAATTTGCATCTTGCTAGAGTTGAAGTCATGATGGCCTACTACCTTAATAAGTTGGTTGTAGAGACATTGTACCTTGGTCATTGTAACTTGCCTCAAGACTTGAGAATTTACAACTCTCACATTAAAGTACTAGAGATGGATAGCAATCATGGGGTGGATAATCTAGTTCTTAATACTCCCAATCTTGAGAGTTTCAAGTTTAAACCTAGTGAAGGACAAGAAACTACATTAAACATCTTAGCATGTGTGGCTTTAAGTGTTTTGAAATTGGTTGGTTGCACTTGCATTACCGAGGAGTGGTTGACTAGTGTGATGTCAAGCTTGATTTGTTTGAAAGAGGCTGAGTTCATTACTTGTGTTAAGCTAGAGAAGATGGAGTTCAAGAGTGATGTACTTGAAAAATTGACTCTTTCTGGCTGTCCCATTCTTGGTGAGATTGCGGTTGATGCTTGTAATTTGGAAGAGTTTAACTATACTCCAGATCACTATGGGATTCCTATCCTTATTAAGTCAGGAAAATGCAGTGGCAACATAAAATTTGCACGCAATACACAAGATCAGTTGTTATGGTTCGAAACCTTGGCAAAATTCCTTCGTTATTTTGACCATTTCAAATACCTCACATTTTCTTGCTACTCACCACAGGTATTTAATTTTTAATTTAAAACGCAATATATATACATACTCTTCATTTTTCAAAACATAACACCTAGTTGATTAATTGACTTTTGTTTTGAGAAGTTAAAGAAGTGAAATGAACAACTTAATCATAACATATTATATCCATAATTATACCATATGACAGGTTTTTAGTCAAATAAACTAATGTAGAGAAAAAACTTCAGAATCAATTTATAAGAAACTTGTTTAACTTTTTAGGAATTTTTTTTTTAAAAAATCAACTAAACCTTATATTTGGGAATGAATCATGTGTGTGTAAGTATATATTGTATTTCTCTTTTTATGACATTTGAATCCTCCTTGATATACATTTATTTTAATTTTTCAAAGGATGTGATCTTTCCAAGAGAATTTATGTGGATGAATCGGACGCCTCCTTTGTTCGATGTGAGACATGTCAGATTTGAAATGGGAGAGATACCAAATGATGAAGTTGTAGCTCAGTTGGTTGAGTGTTTAATGTGGTTTGTTCCCAAGCCTCAAACAGTGGCTCTAACTTCCTTTGGCTCCGGGAAAACAAGAACATTAAAGGTACGCCTTACTAAACTATATTGTTCGTTCTACTACCAATTTAATTGTATTTGATGACCAAGTATAATAATTTTAATATTTTACATATGTTTGATCTTTAACTTCATTTTTGTGGGTCTAACGTTTCCTATTACTGTACGTTAAGTGCTGATTTAAATTAACCTAAAGCTATTTCATGTAAATTTTCACCTTAAAGTCAATTTTAATTCTATTTTGGTTGAAGAACCTCCAACCCTATAGGAAAAATTGCATTTATCCCAAAGTCTTTTACTTCAAACTTAGTTGCCAGGCCACAAGAACATAGTTTTCAATATTTCCATCTCTTCTGTATTACCACCATTCAAAATCATATCATTAATATAGGCCATGAAGATGTTTTTCACAACAAAGAATCAATTTGTCTTGAAACGATAGTGTGATCGATCATACTCCTTCCAGTTCTAAATATAAGACCTAATTGACTTTTTCTGGAAAATCCTTAAAAAACAAAATAAGTTAATTATAAATTGATTTACCTAATTTTTTCCCTTAAACTAGTTTATTTTATCTATAAACTAATGAACAATCTAAAAATATATCAAATATGTCATCATTTAATAACCTATTTCGCAACCTTAATCTCTCCAAAAAAAAAATCAATTAGGTTCTATATTTAGGACCGGAGGTAGTATTTCCTTTCTTACTACTTCTCCGCTTCAAACCCTGGCCATGAAGTATATTATCTTGGACCATGCTTCAAGGGAATATTTTCTTCACTCCATAATAACACACGACATATATGGCTTTTTTTCAGAAAGATCAACAATGCTAAACAAAATAAGTTAACCAAAAACTTGTTTGTTTGAATTTTTTTCTGATAAGTAGTTAATTATGCACTACATATTTCATGTCTGATTAATGCATTAAAAGATCAAACATATGTAAAATATTAAAATTGTATTTGAAGAGTTGAGGTTATTAAAATAACCTCATATTTCGGACCAAACAACCATTTGTCTGTCAGAGTTTGTGGTGAAAGCAAGATGGCTAGCTGTAAGACTTCATACATATGAAACATCTTTTTGTAGAATCTAGTTCAACATAGTTCTTTTGTAAATGCAATTAGGAGATCGATATATTAGAAACCTCATCCACTTGTTTTATGTTATCCAATGTAAATTTCTTTTAAAGAAAATTAAAGGTGTACATTTGTTCCGAAAATTTTAATAAGTTTCAAAATGTAACAGTACAGTTTATCAATTTACAAGTGAAGTTAAATCTGTTGTGTTTTGAAACTTCTACGAAATTTGAAGCCAAAAATCTTTCAAAGCAAAATAGTTTCTGAAGAAAAACATTGAAACAAATTTGCTATAAATTTGAGTTGTTCACCATTATATTGTTGTTCTTATTTTATAAACATTGCTCAGTAATTTGGCATTTATTAATAATCGACTAATCCAAATTTAAGGGTAGGAGCACTACATATTATCTCATTGTTTTTCCCTCATTGTTTTTCCCTTAATCATAAGTTAAAATATTGATGCAATTAGTGATAATCATATTTCCCAAAATATAATCAACAATTTAGTTTTACTTCATGATGAGCTCTTTAGGGCGCGCACACATACGCATATAATCATCCTTAACTACTAGTGACGGCCTTGTGGGTGTCTGTGTGCAACTGTTGTGAGGCTTGGAAAGTCAATGACTCCCAAGAGATTGGTTCTTCTAGGTTTCCATTTGGCTATATAATTTCCCATAGTCTTTCATTATCACTAGTAATGCCTTATTTTAAATATAATATAAGCTCTATTCCTTGCCTATAGCTAGAGATTAATCATCCCGCAACGTAGTGATCATATAAGTGGGAATTGGCTATTCCAACATACTCTAGGTTTTTTTCATTACCCTTCCTTCAAGTGGGAACTTCAAAAAATTCAAAAACATTTTTTATGACATTTTCACTAAATTAAACAACAGCATTTTTGATCAATACATTCATTCTTCATCAGCCTCTAAATCATGATAAAAAAATACATAATCCATACCCACAAGTTTTCTTCTCTGACTTCGACTACTGGCTTTCTCTCTGGTAATTAGTGCACAATGGCCAAGAGGAGATCCTGTTATATGTTGTTTCTGATATATGGACTCTGTTAATCATATGGTATCAGCCAATATCATTGATAATCCACATTAGTAGTGATGTGTATTTGTCATAAATTCCTGATTAATAGATGATACCATGAGTCCATGACAAAGTAATATTTTACTCCTCGTTCATAAATATAGTTTTCAATTGAAGAGGTAAGATTGTTTCTAAATATAAGGTTAATTTCTATTTTTTTCTCAATAATTTTTTCTTAAATTATCTCTGTTGATGCTCATCAATAATAAATAAACAAAAGAGTAAGAGTAGAAATAAAATTTCAAGTTATTTTAACTAAATTCACTAATATCCTCAATCTAATAAAATCATATAAAATTGTTTTTATATTTAAGAATGAAAAATATATTATTGTAGTTTGGATATGGGAGGAGGGTGGAGGCGAGAATGGTGGGAGAATGCTGCTCTTATCTTCCATTCAAATGCTGGAGACACTTCGTACTGAGGGTTGCATATGTAGGGTTTGAAGGTGATGAAGATATGAAGTTGCCTTTGGAAAAGTTCTTTGCTCCCTATATGCGTTATCCTGGGGAATATTAGAGACATCCATCAGATCAGATTTGATCGATCATCATCTATATTTGCTAGATGACTCTATGATTTATTTTTTGTTGTCTTTTCAAAAACTTATGTCAATGTCTATGACTATATGTATTTGTGTGTTGCTTTAATTTGTTATTTTCAGACCGATAGTAGTACTTGTTGTTTGTGATTTGTTTTGTGCCTTTGTTGAATGAATGAACCTTAGACAAGTTTCTCCCCCTCAAATTTTTATGCTTTCTTTTAGTTTATATATTTAATTAATTCGTAGTAGTTGTTCGCTATGGTTGGCAATTAGCCATTTAACGATCTCTTTTGGTAGTTTCCAGTATTTTTTATCTAGCAACTGAAATAGTTGCCGGTGATTTAATTAGATGGCCCGGGAAGAGTTGAGAAGAAATGATATCTTATGTCTATGACATAGTTGCCGGTGATTACTACGGTTGGTACAGAGGAAGCAGTAAACAGAGAAAAATGTAGAGAAAATGTATGTATTCAATTCAACAACTTTCTGTTACAAGCTGGGTCTTATTTATAACCGCCACTTCTAACTGACTTCTCATCTCACGTGGCCTACCGCCTACGTGGCACTCTAACTAACTAACTAACTGCCGCACGTGACCTACTGTCCACGTGGCTGACTTGGCGGAGTATACAATGTTACTAATACATTTCTTATTAACCCACAGTATTAACCCCCTTAATAGGTCCACGTATCATCACTCCCCCCCTAAAAATCATCCTTGTCCACAAGGACATTCTGGGTCAAAGGTGCTGTTGTATCAAAAGTGGGAAACTGGGTGCGAATAGAAGCTAAATCCTCCCAAGTAGCATCTTCAGGTCTGGTATACTGCCATTGTACTAGCACTTGAGTCACCGGCAAGTTGCCTTTATTAACAATCTTGCGGCCTAAAAGTGCCAATGGTTCCAACATAAACTGCCCTTCATCATCCATAGCAGGCAACTTCGTAAAGACCGGGGTAGCCGATTTACTAGCACGCTTCAACAACGAAACGTGGAAAACTGGATGAACTCGACAATCTGCAGGAAGCTTGAGTTCATAGGCAACAGTACCGACAGGCTTAAGCACTTCAAAAGGACCAAAATACTTAGCCGCCAGTTTATGCAAGGAAGAATTATTAAGCTGATTCCTTCGAAAAGGATGCAACTTAAGGTACACAAAGTCTCCAACAGCAAAATGTCGATCACTCCGATGCTTATTCGCATTATGAACCATACGATGTTGAGCCTTCAGCAAGTGACTCTTCAACAATTGTAAAGTCAGCTCCCTCGAAAGACAAATACGATCAACTACATCATTAGTAGAATCACCAGGAATATAAGGCGAATGCACAGGAGGTGGTATACCATATACAGCCTGAAACGGAGTCATTCCAATAGAAGAATGATAGGTGGTATTATACCACAATTTAGCTAAAGGAAGCCATTGCACCCACTACTTAGGAAAGTCCGCAGTCATACATCTCAAATAACACTCTAAACAACGATTAACCACCTCTGTCTGCCCATCCGATTGAGGATGATATGCTGATGAGTAATGAAGTTTAACACCCTGAAGGCGAAACAACTCCCGCCAAAATTTGCCACAGAAAGCAGCATCCCGATCATAAACAATAGTTTTAGGAAAACCATGTAACTTGACCACGGTATCCATGAATAATCTGGCCACATCAACAGCAGTATAAGGATGCCTCAAAGCAGCAAAATGGGCAGCTTTACTCAAACGGTCAACCACAACCAGAATAGTAGTCTTCGCATAGGACTTAGGTAAACCATCAATAAAATCCATAGAAAGATCAGTCCAAATGTGAGTAGGAACTGGTAGTGGTTGCAACAATCCCGGTGAAGGAACATTCTCATTCTTAAAGTGTTGGCAAACCGTACATGTGCGAACAAATTCCCTCACATGTTTCTCCATACCCTTCCAATAAAACACAGAAGAAAGACGACGATAAGTTGGAGTCATACCAGAATGACCACTCGCCGGATCGGTATGAAAATAGGACAGCAAATCACTCCTTAGCTGCTGATCTGCCCCTACCACAAGTCGTCCTTTGTGTTTAAAAAGTCCCTGCTGCCACGAGAAATGAGAATGAGATTGAGGATCTTGTTCTATCTCAAGAATAAGGCGCTGTACATACTCATCCACCAACCAAGACTGTTTAACCCGGTTCAACAAATTGGTTCAACCAAGACACGGCCATCATGCAAACATCCGTTACACGCGACAAAGCATCCGCCACCTTATTCTCCCTACCCTTCCTGTACTCAATAGTATACTGCAACCCCCATAATTTCCCTAACCATTTAAACTGCTCCGGGGAAACATTCTTTTGTTCCAAAAGATGTTTAAGTGGTAAATGATCCGTACGAATAGTAAACACATTACCAAGCAAATAGGATCTCCACTGTTGAACAGCAAAGATAATAGCACGAAGTTCCCTCTCATAAGTGGAAGTAGCGCCAGATTTAGGACCAAAAACCTTGCTAGCAAATGCAATGGGATGTCCGTTTTGCATTAATACAGCACCCATACCCGAATTAGAGGCATCCGTCTCAATAACAAAACGGTCCTGAAAATTAGGAAGAGCCAACACCGGAGCAGAACATACAAGATCTTTTAACAAATGAAATGCAGAAGCTGCTTCTGAATTCCATTGAAACTTGCAATCCTTCTTCAACAATGCCGTCAAAGGTCTTGCTATAGCCCCATAACTTTTAATGAACTTCCTGTAATATCCCGTAAGGCCTAAGAAACCCCTGACAGCCTTAACATTGGAAGGAACAGGCCAATTCTTCACCACTTCAACCTTAGAGGGATCCACCGCCACTCCTTGTGCCGAAATGACATGTCCCAAGTAATCGATCTTATCCTGGCCAAATGAACATTTACTTGCCTTGGCAAAAAGTGTATGCTGCCGAAACAAGTTAAATGTAAGCGCCAAATGGTGCAAATGGGACTCCCAATCACGGCTATATACCAGCACATCGTCAAAGAAAACCAAAATAAACTTTCGCAAATATGGTTTAAAAATGACATTCATGAGGCTTTGGAAGGTAGCTGGCGCATTACTTAGTCCAAACGGCATGACACGAAATTCATAGTGACCCTCATGAGTCCGAAAAGCCGTTTTATGAATATCATCAACATGCATCCTCACTTGATGATATCCTGAGCAAAGATCCAACTTAGAAAAATAGGAAGCACCCTGTAATTCATTTAAAAGATCATCAATCAAAGGAATGGGAAACTTATCTTTAATTGTGATCTCGTTAAGTCGGCGATAGTCTACACAAAAGCGCCAAGTACCATCCTTTTTGTGTACTAAGACTACCGGAGCCGCGAATGGACTGTGGCTAGGTTGTATAACTCCCTTCTCCAACATAGAACTGACTTGCTTCTCAATCTCATTCTTTTGTAAAGGACCATAGCGATACGGCCGACAAGAGATGGGTTTCTCATCTTTCAGTACAATCCGATGATCTAAGTGCCTAGGAGGGGGCAAAGCATCGGGTTGCCCAAAGATGTCAACAAATTCCTCCAAAAGTGCTTGCAACTGGAGCTCTTGTTCCGCCGATAGTGACGACGATAACGAAGACCCCTTGGCTGCCACATCGCAAAGCAAAAAAGCATACCTTGCTCCCACCAAATCCTTATCCGCCAAATCCTCCTCTACTGGCCCCTCCATAGGTGAAAACCCAAGCCCATACATTTCATAATATTGGCCCAACAGAGAGAAAGCCATAAAAGACTGACTCATATCCAATACAAATCGGCCCAAACGTCTTAACCATTGGGCCCCTAAAATAAGATCAAAGGCCCCCACATCCATCACCATAAAATCATCCGAAAAAATTGAGCCTGCCATCATCCATTGCAAATTCCTGCAAAAACGATCTACACACACTTCACCACCACCAGCCACTCGAACCTTCACGCCTGCGTGTGACATGCAAGGGAGCCCTAGCCGTTTCACCAAAGTACTATGCACGACATTATGAGAGCTCCCTGTGTCCACCAGAATCACAACCTTTTGTTTTTTAATGCTGCCCTCAAGCCTAAGAGTGGAAAACTCTTCCCTGCCTTCTATCGCATTGATGGTGCCAATTACTTCTAATTCTTCTTCCCCCTTATCCATCACATCCTTCGCATCCACAAACTCGTCTTCTTCACGGCCTGGTACAATCAGCATCATCACTTGCGATTCTTTACAACGGTGCGAAGAGGAATACTTGTCATTACACCAATAACAAAGCCCCTTTCGTCGTCGTTCTTCCATCTCCTTCTTTGATAACGTCACCGAAGGATTTTTAGTGATCAACGATGGAGTAACTGATTTCTCCATACTTGCCACTGGTTTCCCTCCCAAATTAGGAGAAAATTTCGATGTTACTCCCGTCGTTGTGGACCATGGCCTCACACTAGGTTTCGGTACATTGTCATACAATGCTTTGATAGACCGCTCTTGAATCCGTGCCATCTGCATCATGCTACTCAAAGAGGACGGGCTAAAAGCAGTCACCGAAGCCTGAATGTCAGGTCTCAAAACTCCAAGGAAACAATTCATCGCTAACTCTTCATTCAAATCAACTTCAGTTAGCAAATTGTCGAATGCATCTATATAATCATCGACTGAAAGTTGTAGTTGCTGCAACTGTTTGATTTCCACCATCGGATTCAGATAGCGAATATCCGTAAAGCGAGCCTCCATATGTTTAAAGTATTCATCCCAAGGTATCTCTTCTTCACTTCGATTCCGCATAAAATTCAAGTGCCACTTGAGAGCGCGATCCTCCAAGTGAATACTCAGCAATCTCACTCGTTGATCCAAAGGTGTGGCATCCACCGAAAAAAATTGTCTACACCTATAGGACCAGCCTCTGAAGTCAGTACCATCAAACCGAGGAAATTCTACTCTGCTATGCTTCGTAGGTGCAGAGTAATTTCCCCCTCCCAAGCCATATGTACCGAATTGCATATGGCTTATCTTCCGCGTATGACTCGACGAAGCTCCAGCTTGTTCGCCTGAACTCAATCCTTGCAAACTCGCCATTTCCTTCAAACAATTCTCAATTCGCGCTATGGAGTTTTTCAATTCGCGATTACTCTCTAAACATTCGCGTACGTCCAAAGCGTTCCTTTCTAAACATTCGCGATTACTTTCCACTAATGAAAAGTGAGTTTCCAACCTTTGCTCCAGATCGCCTATTCGTTGGCCCTGAGATCGTGTATCCGGCGCCATGAAAAGCCGGATTTCTGCTCTGATACCAGTTGGTACAGAGGAAGCAGTAAACAGAGAAAAATGTAGAGAAAATGTATGTATTCAATTCAACAACTTTCTGTTACAAGCTGGGTCTTATTTATAACCGCCACTTCTAACTGACTTCTCATCTCACGTGGCCTACCGCCTACGTGGCACTCTAACTAACTAACTAACTGCCGCACGTGACCTACTGTCCACGTGGCTGACTTGGCGGAGTATACAATGTTACTAATACATTTCTTATTAACCCACAGTATTAACCCCCTTAATAGGTCCACGTATCATCGGTCATGACGACTCCATGAATTTTGCATGACTTTTTTTGAGTAATTTTCTTTTTGTTTTTAGGTTTGTAAAAAAATAAAATTTCCATATTTTCTTTTCTTTGTAAATATAGGATTTTTAGAAAACTTTGAAAAATGGTTTTTGAATTTAAAAAATTGAAAAAAAGAAAAGAGTTGTTTGTTCGTGCAAGTTTTAATTTTAATTGTAGATATTGTTAAATTCTGATTTGATTTAAATTCAAAAGAATTGAGTTTGATCAAGATTTGATTCTATGTTTTTGGAATATAAGTATATAGGTAAAGAATTCGAGTTAGGTAATTATCTTCAGGATGTCAATGAACATGTGAGTTATTTGAGCCTTTATACACACTACTACAAATTGTCCCTCTACCAGCGCACCTTTACATGCGCTTAGAAGAAACGCATGTATAGAGGGTCTTTTACATGCGCTTTAAGCGCATGTACAGGTAAGAATCTATACATGCGCTTAAAGCGCATGTAGAGACCTTATCTCTACATGCGCTTTAAGCGCATGTATAGAAATGTGCATCAATTAAAATTCACTAAAACAATGACTAGAAAAGGATTTAAGTATTTAGAGATAAAATATATAATGAACTTAGGTGAAGAGCTCAAAATTATACGGAAACACCCTTTACATGCGCTTTAAGCGCATGTAAAGGCACAAACAACCTTTACATGCGCTTTAAGCGCATGTAAAGGCACTACTGAAGTGCAAAACATGGAGTCATGCATAAGAGGTCCTCCTCAGACCTCATAAGGTGTCCCTGCTTTTGGACTTAGTGTTTCAAGGCTCCATTACCACTTTTGGGTGCTATGGAATTGGTGAAACACCCTTTACATGCGCTTTAAGCGCATGTAAAGGCACAAACACCCTTTACATGCGCTTTAAACGCATGTACAGGCACTACTGAAGTGCAAAACATGAGTCATGCATAAGAGGTCCTCCTTAGACCTCATAAGGTGTCCCTACTTGTGGACTTAGTGTTTCAAGGCTCCATTACCACTTTTGGGTGCTATGGAATTGGTGAAACACCCTTTACATGCGCTTTAATCGCATGTAGAGGCTCTACATGCGCTTAAAGCGCATGTAGAGGTAGAAACACCCTTTACATGCGCGTAAAGCGCATGTAAAGGGTGTTTCTACCTCTACATGCGCTTTAAATGCATGTAGAGCCTCTACATGCGCTTAAAGCGCATGTAAAGGCTTATTCTTCAATGGAATTCACTATAACATTGTTAAGCACAAGATTTGAGCATTTTGAGATGAAGTATTGAAACAATTTTGTTGAAAAGGACCAAATCATATGAAAATCCATATAATTAAATGGACATTGGTCTTTACATGTGCTTTAAACGCATGTATAATCCATAAAATATTATTATAACATTGGAAAGCCAATACATGCGCTTAAAGCGCATGTATTGGCTTTTTCTTCAATGGAATTCACTATAACTTCTATGGAACATTCTCTAGGGCATAAATAATCTTAGAGTGGGAGAAAATATGTGTGTTGGAATATAAAATAGCTTTATAATTTTTTAAAGAAGGAATGTAAAATAGAAAAGTAAATAAATGAAGATGGAAGGGCAATTTTGGAATTTAACCCTTTAAAACCCTAACATATCTTCTTCTATCCTTATCTCCTCACCAAACACTGCCACCCTCCCTCTCAAACACTCTCAAACCCGAGCTCCCTCTCTCCCAATTTCCTTTCCATGCTCTCAGCGCTCCGGCGAGTTCCACGGCGGCTAGCAATGGCGGAGCAAGCCAAACAGCTCCTCCCCTTCCCATTTTCGTTCAGTTCCCTAGCTTCTTCCACTCTCTTTTCGTTTTCTTTTCCTCTCAGTGACTCCGACAGTGTTTTTCCGGCGATGGCGAACTCCATTGAGATATGCCTTCTCGGATTCAAACTCAGGTAGCTCTTGTCTTCCTATTTCTGTTTCCTTTTAAGCGATTTCGAGTGAGATTAAGGGAGGGCCGATTTAGGTCTTAGGGTTCTTAAAGTTTCAATCTTTAAATTGATTAATAAATAAAATAAGTTCAGTTCGAATTTGTAAGTTCTTCTAGATGTGTGATTTTCATTGGATTAGTGGATTCTTTGATTTTTTTTTTCCTATCCCCTTTCTTTCTCTGTTTTTGGCACATACACTGGTTCGTTCCTCTAAAGCTTCATTCAAGTAAATCATTCAATATATAAATGTTATTCAGAATTGATTTCAGTACATATATCTGATTTTGATATTTTCTTGCTCTCTTGCTTTCATTGACAGAATCAATTTCGGGTTTTTGTGTTTAGAATATGTGATTATTGTCTTGTATATGCTTGATTACAGTTATAACCAAGCTTGCAATTTAGGTTTTGAATGATAGCTATCATTAATCCTAAATTTTATTTCCCCAAGCTTAGAAGAATATTTCTGATTAAATATGCTAAAGAATTGTTTGGATAAAGAATGTGAAGTGGAATAATGTATGATGCTGTTTATATGATGGATTTTGGAAATCATTGATGTTTGATTTGAATTGTTTTATGGGCTGAGTTGATTTGGGTAATGATTCATTATTTTTGTTTTGGACATTGTTGGTGATATGCTACTTGTTTGAATATCTTAGATTTGTTATGCTATTAGATTTATGAATTGAAATAACATTGAGAATGCAAGCTGGTATTTGCAAGCTTGTTTCCTTGTTTCAACAAGTCAATAAATTGGAACATTTAAGAGATATGCTTGGTTTTGACTATTTTAGGCGTGAGTATTTGCAAATGCATGAAGACTAGTTTTTATATGATCTAAGGATTATCATTGTGAATCAGAAACAAATGCAAATTATTTTGTATTGATTGACATGTGTATCTATGTTTAAAATGAGCTAGGAAGATACATGTTTATTTTACTTGTGTTGGTTCTGTTTTGGCTGAATCGAAAACATGATGAAGATGGGAATAATAACAATTAATTGTGATTATTACATAGTTATTGCTGATTGATCGATTTCAAATAAAGAAGTTTGATTTCTTCATTTGTTTATTTGTTGGTATAATCATTTGAATATTAAATGACTATATATATAAGATCACGCGCTCTTATCTCACCGCCGCCATTATCACCACCGTCGGTTGTTCTCTCGAGGTTTACTATTAATCTTTCTTTCTTGATTTTCGTTTAAATTAAGGATCTTTAAAGTTATTTTGCTGATTTTTTTAAATGGGTATGATGCAGATAATATCTCCCTATCATTTGTACTTGAATCCAAGGTGGTGAATCAATATCAGTTCTGGCGTCTTGTTACTAATTTCTTGTACTTCAGAAAAATGGGTAATTACTAATTTCACTCTTTCTTCTTTATAACACTGTTATGCTATTGCTTCAATTGGAGGCTTCATTCTTTTGTAGATACTAACATTACTTTCAAATTTCAATTCTTTCTGATTTTCCCCAAATTTTTCCCAAGAGGAGGAAAGTGGATATATGATTAGGGTGAATAGTAATATCATGTACTAATAACTAATTTAACTAACATCTTAGAAAAAAGGGCCAATCCAGTTTGATACCCACTTGGTGAGGGTTCCGGGGAAAGGAATCTACTAGGTAGCCTTACCTCTACTATAACTGATTTGAACTCACGACCTCATACCCCACGACAATTGAGCTTAACACTAAGTTAAGCCGGCCCTTAAGTAACATCTTTGATCTAATCAAATTAGGAAAGTGGATTTATATTTATATTTAGAAACGGATGGAGTAATTCAATTTAAGTTCTTATTTACCCCAGCATTTAGATGTTTTTCAACTTTACAATGGCTTTGTTTATATCAATGGGTTAGGCTGGGGAAAATATTTAACCCATTATTGGCATGCTCAAAGATAACGAGTGAGATGACTGATGGTGGGTTAAGAAACATCTACTTTTGCTACCCCTTATTTTGCATTACATTTTTATGTTGTTTGTGATTCAGTTCTGGTAAATCATGTTAAAGTTTGACTTGTGAACAAGTGAATGCAAGGTTTTCTGCCTCTTTGGGTGTGACACAGTTTGAGGCTAAAGAAAGTTTTAGTGGAAGAGTCAGTCAAATTTCGTTATGTAAATGTTGCAAACACTGATTGGCTTTCCTGTACGACATAACAATTGGTCCTTTTGGCTTTAATCATCCTTTTTAAATAAGAAAACCTTGCATTTTTATTGAATGGATCGTAACAAAATTCTTATGCTTGTTTTTTTTTTTTGCTAATGTATGTTGTACATTTTAAAGAAGCATAGTACTGGTAAAGTTTTCATATTATTGACTTGTGCTTGCATCACATTATCTGATAGTTGGACTAGAGGTGTGTCAGACCACGCATCTTATTATGCTTGACCAGGTTTTTCTCATTTGAATGGCAGACTTGGATTTCTTGTTTCATATGTTTTTTCTTGCCCGATACTGCAAGCTTCTTGAGGAGAATTCATTCAGGGGGCGAACTGCCGATTTCTTTTATATGCTCTTGTTTGGCGCTACTGTGTTGACTGGAATTATTCTTGTTGGTGGGATGATACCTTATTTGGCAGCATCATTTGCAAAAATTATATTCCTCAACAACTCATTGACATTCATGATGGTCAGCAACATTCGCTTGTAATTTTGTTGTTGACAGTTGATACTTCATGTTTGCATTCCTTCTAAAGTTTTAAAATTTTAATTCAGGTTTATGTTTGGAGTAAACAAAATCCCTTCATTCATATGAGTTTCCTGGGCCTCTTTACTTTCACAGCAGCTTACCTACCATGGGTATGTGAACTCTGCTGTCGTTACATTATTGGACATGTTAATTTGATTAATGCTTTATACTTAAACCAAGGATTTTATTATTGAAGAAACCTGTTCTTGAAATTTTATGTAAATTTATTGAAATAATGTAAATTTATAATATTATTGAAACCTGTTCTTGGATTTTATTATTGAACTACAGCTAGTATTGGTGGTTATATTGGGAAACAATGTAAATTTATAATAATTTTTTTTTAAAAAAAAAACATTCTATACATGCGCTTAAAGCGTATGTAAAGGTATGTACCTCTACATGCGCTTAAAGCGCATGTAGAGGTATGTACCTCTACATGCGCTTTAAGCGCATGTACATGCGCTTAAAGCGCATGTAGAGGTACATACCTCTACATGCGCTTTAAGCGCATGTAGAGCCCCCCTCTACATGCGCTTTTTAAAAGCGCATGTAGAGCCTTTACCAGCGCCCCCCTCTACATGCGCTTTATAAGCGCATGTAGAGGCCAAAATAAGCGCATGTAAAAGGGGTAATTTGTGGTAGTGACATGTCATTTCTTTTAAGAGCAGTACACCTATTATTGTAATTTGATCTCTATAACTTGTGTTCCTTGAATCTTTTTTGAGGCTTAAAATTCGTTTTTATGTCTAAAGATGATTTAGACATTCATTTTCATAGCTAATCATCCTTATTATCGTTTCCATCCTTAATTTACTCATTTGAGTCCACCGTCTTAAAAGAAAATTTGCATTGACAATATAGCATCTTTCATTTTCGTTTGAGTTGCAATCTTTGTTCCTTTCCATTCATGTTTTGGAAGAATTTCTCCCATTCATTGACTACTTTAATAAGCCCTAAGTTATTCAAATATAGAAGAAGAGTGATGAATCTTTCTTTAGAAAAAATAGTTGCACAAAAAGAGGGTACATGTGTATGTCAAAAGTAAGAGTTACAAAAAGAGAGAGAGACAAATGTTCAAAAAAAAAATAATAGAAAAAGAGAGAAACACAAAAAGAGAAATATGGACGTGAAAGAAAGAAAGAAAGAAAAAAGTTTACAGTTTAGCATGTAGAATGTGTCTCTTTTTAGCTTGATATTTCTTCACTCCGTAGGTATGACCATAGAATGCTTTGCACTGATTGAAGTATTCCTTCCATCTCATGTTCATTCCATTATCTTTCCTTAATGATCATGGCCCTTGAAAACGCCTTTTGATTTGTTAATGCATTGACATTAAAAAGTGAAGATTGAGATGAAAGACAAGTTTATGGTATTTGATTTTCAATAGATGTAATAGAGTGAAAAACAAACCTTTATATAAAATGAGAAAAGAGTGCAAACACTTGACTTGTGAGTAACATCTTATTGTTATTTATCTTTGTCAAGTTACTTGCTTTGTCACTTACATTTATGGAATATAGAAAAGATAGAAAGATAACGAGAATACTTACCACTATACTTGTAGTGACATTTTCAGAAACCAATTTATGGCGTGTTGTAGGACCTGGGTTGCTCACATGACAGACAAGAATTAATACTCACTACTAAACCACAACTTGACCCATAAACTTGTTCCCAAAAATGTTATTGCAAGTATATGTGTCAAGTTTAGTAGTATATTAGTAAGAAAAGAGTGGTTCTGCTAGGACTTAATTAAGGCAAAAGTGAATTTATTGTTATAATTATAATTTCAATTAGGTTGGCGGAAAATATTTGTGGTTTGCATTCCTAAAATATCTAAAATGAAAATAACTTAGAAAAAACTAAATCAAAACTTCAACTAAAAAACAAGAAGTGTGTAAAATTACTTATATATTTTGTATTTCATGATGGTTGGTGCATAGAGCACAATGACATCGTATAATTCATGTAGCTGACCATATACATAATAAAGGTTTTGTTGTTGTATTTCATAATGCTCAATTGAATCCCCTCTAACAACTCCCCAATCTTTAATAATCCTTTTAATGTAGCCACAATTACTCCCGCACTAAAATATATACCAATCCTAATAAAACAAATGGGGAGTCATCAGGTCATATTCTCGTATGTATTGTTTTTTTTAATGTTATTATTTAAAGTATAATTTAAATAATTGGGACACGTTATTGGTCATATATTTGATTATATATGGACATGTTTACTTTTTAGTTTGACCAAGTTGAAAGTTATTTTTCAATTTGTTTATTTGAAAAAACGTAGAACATATATGGGTTAAAGTGTAAAAATGGTTTCCGACCAAAAAAAAGTGTAAAAATGGTCATATAATTGTTACGAAGGTGCAAAAGTGACAATGTCAAATTTTGTTTTGAGCAAAATTCCCCATGGAAATTTAAAACTGGGGCAAAATGACCAACACAATTAATTTTTTAACTTTTTACTCATCATCTTTTGCTGATTCATCTTACATGTTATGAAATCAACTAAAGGCTATGTTTGGTTCAACTGAGTGGAAGGGGAGGGGAGGTTCATTAAAGGGAGGTGAGGGGAAGGGAGGTGAGGGGAGGAAGGGATGTGAGGTTTAATTTCTTATTTAATTGTGGGAGGGGAGGGGACTAATTAGAAGTTGACAAATATGTCCTTGTAAGTATATATAAATCTCTTCCTTATTATTTTAAATTATCTAGATTCACATACACAGGCACGCCATCTAGATTCGAATCCTTCCTCTTAAACGTTGCATTCTCCATTAAACCAGCAACATTAGCAGACAAGGCATCCTCCTGGGTTGAATTCATCTTTTAACAATTCTAAATAAAACCAATAAATGTCAAAAAGTTGTGAACTTTCACTATTCACTTTGCATTTTAGAAAACTCCCTATTCCACCGTTGCGTAGAAACAGAGAAAGAGAAGTGGTTTTGATGAATAGAGAAATTCAATGGCCTTTTTTTTGATCAAAAAGAGAAATTCAATGGCCTGGGGACACCCAGATATGAATTGGGTATGTTCACAAGCCGATTCTTGATGGCAACGGTTAGAATATGTGGGTAATTATTATTTATTAAAAAAAATAAACAAAGCACCCGTACATCATCTTCCCTTCTCACCGTCACAAACATTAGCAAAGTTTGGTCAGAGACGAAGCACTCTTGATGAAGAAGGCGACCGCAGAGACGAAGGAAACAAAGAAGATGAAAGGGCAGAGATGGAATATTAAAAACATTTCATGGGTAGTTTGGTCAGAGTTTTTCACCCCTCCAAAAAAACCCCACTTTTGGGCCTGTTTGGTTTGAGGGAAGGGAAGGGAAGGGGAGAGAAAATGAGCCCCTCCCCTTGCATGGTTTAAAAAATTGGAGGGGAGGGAACCTAAAATATTCCATCCCCTTCCCTTCCATTCCCTTATTTTGGCTCCCTCCAAATTGGGGGGTTTTGGAGGGAGGGCAAAATTTAAGACCAATTTATCCTCATATATTTTTATATTTCCATGAGATACCCTCACTTCAAATAAATTATGTCACCCTCATCAAAATAAACACTCGTCTTTCTCCTCCCTGTCTCACTGCTGCAAATATCAATTGGCTTCTGTGACTATTATTGCTCACCACCAGTACATTCTGCTTAATACGAAGCATCCTTCTTCTACGCGGGTATCAAATTTTCTTTTAATAACAATCTCTGTACTGTAGTCTGTAGGGGTTAGAACAAAACGACTAAAACCCTTCCTTCATTGTCCAGGGATATGCTTCTAAGTCTGGGAGATTCTAGCTTTTGGATTTCAATATGAGTAATGCAGAGGCATTACACGGCTTTGCAAAATTCAATGAAAAACATGTGTTGGAGGAAGAAGAGGAAGATATACTTGGCAAAATAGTAAAGCCAAATAAAATATTGTAATTCGATTCTGAAAAAAAATGATTATATATACTAGTCTTGATTTTCAAACACATTTTAACCAATTAAAAGTTCCACTAAAAAACTAAGTGAAATGAGTTTTAATAAAGTAATGCAATAAAATGATAAATTAATCATTATCACCCTCCTTCCTTCTTTGAACCAAACAAAATATCATTAATATTAGTTTCCCTTCCTCCCTTTTTATCATAATTAAACAACTTTACAATAGAACGTTCTTATATAAAATTTTTAATTAAGCAATCTTATCTTTACAAGATTGAAGGACCAATTCACATTATAATTAGCATATCGTCCAACAGGTTAAACATTATTATTTTTCAAAAATATCAATATGAAGTATATTTATAATACTATTATATCAATTTTTATATGACTTTTAATAAGCAACTTAATTTTGAATCAAAATGTAAATTAATTTATATGACAAACAATTATGATTAATATATAACTATGAAGATAAAATGGTAAATTAATATTTATTACCCTCCCCTTCCCTCCTTAACCAAACAAACAATCATTAAACCCTCCCCCTCCCTTCCATTCCCTTCCCTCCTTCTTATCAAACCAAACAAAGGAATATTAAACCCTCCTCTTCCCTTCCATTCCCTTCCCTCCTTCCCCTTCCCTTCCCTTCCCTTCCCTCAAACCAAACAGGCCCTTTGGGGGTGAGGAGAGAGAGCAAGGGGCCAGATAAAGACAAATTTTTTTCCCTCCCCTCCCCTCCACTTTTTTGAACCAAACAAGGTAACTTGCCTTTCATCCCTCCCCTCCCCTCACCTCCCCTCCAAAACCCTCCAACCAAACAGAGAAGGAATCTCTTCTATTTATGTCTCCTCCGTCACTACATCTATTTATGTCTTCTATTTATTTAATTTGTTGAATTTGTTCATAGTTTTTGTTGAAAAAACCTTTGCAGGGCTGTGTGTAGTTTTACTTTGTCATAAACGGTAATCACAATGTGTGATTTCGGAAAGTTTTTAATTTTTGTAGGCAATTTGTATTCGAAAGTTTTTTTTAATTGTGTATTCAAATTAATCCAGAATTGATTCCTAAAATAATTGGTTCATGTGAAAACCCATTTATGTGTAGGAACAACATCATGTTTGGAACCCCTAATTTTAAAATAGTCACAATAATAGGATTATGATATGATATTTAATTACTATTCTAATTTATTTTTATTTTAATATTATTTTCAAACTGAAAATTTTTGTTTGAATAAGGTTAACATACATAAAATCATAAATCTCATTTATGTTTGAGAACAATATTAACGTTTTAGAAGGGGGGTTTAAAAATGTAAGAAGTTGATTTAGGCACTATAACAGTAACATCAAAGTTGTCAACTTCACTTTTTAATAAATCAGATTCTATTTCTGATGGAGAAGGATTGTGATATCGATGTAAAACATGTTTTTCGTGAGGGAAACAAATGTGCAGATTTTTTGGCATCCTATGCAATGCAACTTCAAGAGGGCTCTCATTTCCTACAAGATCCTCCTGTTGGTTTGGAAGGTGTTCTTCATGATGACTTAGTGGGCGTTTCTCAAGAAGGTCTTATTCTGGTTAAGTGATAATTGCTGATCCCCTTTGTAAACGGAAAAAAGTTGTCAACTTCACTCCCTTTCTTTGTTTTAAGAAATTAACATTTTTTTTTCGATTCAAAGGGGCAAACACTAATGGCTTGAGGTTACAAGCGAGATCGAACCCGCAACCTCTCACCTAAAGGGGAGATATCATACCACTAGGCTACAAGGGCCCTTGGTTAACATTTATTTTCAAAATTTTAAGAAAACGGAAAAAAAGTTGTCAACTTCACTTCCTTTCTTTGTTTTAAGAAATTAACATTTTTTTTTTCGATTCAAAGGGCAAGCACTAATGGCTTGAGGTTACAAGCGGGATCGAACCCGCAACCTCTCACCTAAAGGGGAGATATCATACCACTAGGCTACAAGGCCCTTGGTTAACATTTATTTTCAAAATTTTGTAATGTCTACATCTCTTGGATCCTCTTGTTTTCCCCCTTTTTTCTCTTTCTGGATTTTTGACTTTTGATTAGGATAGGAATTCTAATTTTGCTTATGGGTTTTTTTTATCAGAAGCTTGCGGGGTTTTTTAAATAATGGATTTAGAGATATGGCTATGTTGAGTTTGGTTGAGCATTATCAAAACCGGACCAAGCAGGACGGTCGGACCGGGAACCAGACCGGTTTTAGGAAACCAACCGGTCCACTTTTAGCCACTAGAAAAGTGAGAGAAAAAATTGAACCCAATATTATTATTTTTGATGGAAAAGAGACCAAATCGCAAATCTCAAAATTTTGAAGCCTCTATGCATCTTCAAATATATATTATTGTTTAATCCATAAATATATACTTGTCCTTCGAACCAGTTCTACAATATGCTTATACTTGTTCTTCCTCCTTCTTGGGAAAGCAATCTCAGCTCCCAAATACCTTCCTAACTCCGCCACTGGCTTAAAACCACTTCTGCTGCATATTTCTCTTCTAGTGTTGTTTTCAACATTTGGAGAAAAATAAATAATTGTTTTATCTTATCTAACTCTGTGTTCTGACATATCTCTAAAAACCTGCAAACACTGCAAAATAACATCTATATTTTTTTGCGCAGCTTCTACAAAAAGAACTAAATCATCAACAAACATCAAGTGAGTAATGGTAGGGCCATTGCACCCAGCTCTCATTCCTCTCCACTGTTTCGTTCTCATTCTATCCAAGATTAAATGGGTAAGTTTTTCCATTCCAAGTACAAATAGATACGGGGAAATAGGGTTTCCTGCCTTAGTCCCCGAGATGGCTTGAATGTGTCTAGCTTATCTCCATGCCACAAAATATTTGTTGTTGTTGTACAAATATAATTCATAATTCTTTTAATCATAATGTTTGGGCATTGTAACTCCTCAAGCACTTTTTCCATGAAATTTCAGCTTATCCGATCATACGCCTTTTCCAGGTCAACCTTGATATCCATAAACCCCTTCTTACCTTTCTTCTTTCTCATGGAGTGAATCATTTCATTGACAATTATAATATTGTTATGAATGTTTCTCATGGAGAGAATGTTGAATGTTGAACTTAAAATTGTTTACCGACTTTTGATTATTTACTAATATCGGTAAACAATTTAATTAAGGTCAACATTCAACATTCGCTTTTTTTTTGCTGCAATTAAATGGAACTAAAAAACAATATAATGTATTAATAAATAGTGAACCGGTATGAAATATGATTTTAATTTGGAATCATAAAATAATAATGGATATAAAAAAATAATAAACAGACATGTCTCCCTAATTCATTATTTTTAATATAATAGTGAGCAAGAAATTTTAAGAGAAAATGAGAGAAACTAAATCCCAAAAATAATGATGAAGAATCAAGTCCAAATTATCTGTCAACGTGTTAGTAATCCTCACCACGAGAAATTCGGGTTGGTAATCCTCACCACGAGAAATTCGTGGTGAGAAATTCTTGTGAGTTTCATCCTGACATGACATTTTTGTCAAAAAATATGACATGACATGACATCTTAAAAATATTAACAAACTAATAACAATATTTTTTCCGTTTGTAAAATAAAAAACATTGAAAACATATTTTTTTGATAAAAAAAACATTGAAAACATATTATAGAATTTGGAACATATTTTTTTTAATGTGCATGTTAGATAGATTTTTTAGGATACCAAGTCAAATTGGATATACTACACAAGACATATATGTTTATGAGAATTTCTTGTGTGAACCTGGTGCACCATGTCATTTGTGGTGTGACCAATCACAAGTAGACACATAAGATCTGACGTGTAATTTTAAATTTGATGTGGCACCCTAAAAACATCAACTAACTTTGAAATTTATGTTTTATTTAGAATGTATAATAAAAAACATTGAAAACATAAGATTTAAATTTTTTTTATTGCTCAGTTCCAATTTTTAGGGTGCCACGTCCAATTTAAAATTATACATCAAATCATATGTGTTTTCTTGTGATTGGTCAAACCACAAATGACACACCAGGTTCATACAATAATTTCTCTTTATGTTTAGGCGCTTATTAGCCAAACCACAAATGACAATATTCACACAAAAAATTCTCCTAGAGTATTTTTCCATCAACAAAGTTTGATATAAATAGAAGCATTGATAATGAAGTATGAAGAAGATGATTTTTGTTTATCAGAGTATGAAGAAGATGATTGATTTAATTTTTTTTATCAAAAAATGATTGATTTAATAAATGTAGGCATTCAGACCAAAAAAAAAATAAATGTAGGCATTTCATATACTTTTTGAACCAGCTTTGCGTTTATTATGGTAAAATTTGAAATCTCACAATATATATGGTTATGAACCACACTATATATATGATTTTTTTGAAGAATTGGGCATTCTGATAATCGATATATTATAATTAATTCTGATAAAAAGATATATTATAATTAATTTCGATAAAAAAAGATATATTATAATTAATGCCTTTTTATCAGAAATTAATGCCTAATTATATGGCAATGATTGATAATATTTTATGCTGATAAAAAAATTAAAAGATAGATAAATCTTATTTTAAAATATAAGATCAATTTACCTAATTTATCTCTAACTATATAAATTTATTCTCACATTCTTTTTTCCCCTCACATTCTCTCTTACTTGTTTATTATATAGATTATAGATATAGATAAACATTATTAGATTTTAATTGATAAAAATTGGGAAAATTAAGATTATCTTATATTTAGTAACAAATTGAAATTTAATTTGGCCTCGTTTGAGGACGAAGTGATTGGTTTAATGATAAAATTATCCCTTATTATTATAAATTGGACGGAATTGCCCTCATAATTATGTTGAAACGTGACTAATCTAAAAAAGCTTAGAAGGCAAGAAGCTTTTTTTTTTATCAGAAAAGGCAAGAAGCTAAGATAAAAGGCAAAAACGTAGTTAAAATTTGTTTATACGGGAAATATATAAAAAATATTTAATAAATAAGTATTTTCCTATAAAATTAATAACTACTAGGAATACATTTTCTTTTGAACCAATGAAATTTACTTCAACAACGTACAAAAAGTTTTTTTTCTGTTATAAAAAAAAGTTTTTTTTCTCCGAAACAATATAGTAAAAGTTGGAATTTTATAATATTGAGTTAGTTTTTCAGGGCTTGAGCAAGATCTCAAAACAAGGTTTGTACCTGATTAAAATTAGTTTTTTCAAAAAGGTTAAAGTATGTTTTTGGTCCCTTAAGTTTGCACAAAGTCATGTTTTGGTCGCTTAACTTTGAAAATTGTGTTTTTGGTCCCATAATTTTGGAGAAAGTATGTTTTTGGTCCCTTAGCTTTGAAAATTGTGTTTTTGGTCCTTTAACTTTGGATAAAGTAATTAATGTTTTTAGTCTTTTGAAAAAAGGATAAAAATGTTTTTAGTCCATTCCTTTTCAAAATTAAGGGACTAAAACATGACTTTTTGCAAACTTAAGGGACCGAAAACATACTTAAACCGAATTTAAAAGGACTAAAAACACACTTTTCAAAGTTAAAGGACTAAAAAGATTACTTTGTCCAAAATTAAGGGACCAAAAACACACTTTTCAAAGTTAAAGGACCAAAACATGATTTTCTCCAAAGTTAAGGGACCAAAAACATAGTTTAGCCTTTAAAAAAAGTATGAATTAGTTGAGAAATTTTTGTTGATCAAAATAGTTGAGAATTTGTTTTTTTAATATAT
The DNA here is from genome assembly GCA_029929735.1 of Mimosa pudica. NCBI lineage: Eukaryota > Viridiplantae > Streptophyta > Magnoliopsida > Fabales > Fabaceae > Mimosa > Mimosa pudica. The sequence goes on from JAKELP010000045.1 coordinate 3,625,564, forward strand.
ATATATATATATATATATATATAAGGTAAATATATGAATTAATTTTCAACACTGTAACTAATTTTATTTATTTATTTATTAATATATTCAAGAAAATAATAATTAAATAGAGCCATAATAGGCGGTTGATGAAAAATAGGAACTGACCTATGAATATGGAAGAATTTCTCAAAATCATCTAATGAAGATTTGTAATTGAGAAATTTGTTTTTAAAAGCAATCAAAATACATTTAAAAGCTCGATAAAAAAAGGCAAGAAGCTTTTTTTTTTTCGATAAAAAAAACATACATTTAGAAGAAATTTATTACGTCTCGTATCTTGCGAGGAGAAGAAATGGTCGATGCAGACTTGCAGGTACTTATACATCACCTACTTTTCATTGCATGTTTCGATTCGTAATTCCCAGGGTTTCATATAGTATCATCGTTTTTTTATTTTAAAGGTATGATTATTGAGATTATACATATAGCTTCTGAATTTGCAGCAACTCATATTATTACTCAGGCTATCTCTCCTTCAATTTTCATCCTTTATTTCAGCTCAAAAAAAATTTCATCCTTTATTTATTTCTTGTGTATCGCATAGATATATTGTATCTCTCCTTTAATAATAATCTGAATCCTACGAATTTTTAGAATCCTACTGGCACGAGTTAGGGTTACTTTTCTATCCTCACTTTATTCTTTAAGTTATTTATTTAGTATAATATCGATGCTGTATTAGTGGTGAAAATTACTGTACTAAAATTTTTATTCTAAAAATAATGTTTATAATATTTTATATTTGATGTTGTGATTGTTAGTACAAGAAGCCAGCAAAAAGACCCACAATAATGGATGATCTGCCTATTGATGTCATCCACAATATCATGATGCGCTATCTTCCTTATAAGGATGCAGCCAAGTTGATGTTCTTATCTAAATCCTTCAAGTCTTATTGGCTTTCATTCCCAGCCCTAAGTTTCAGCTTTGAATCAACCAAATCGGAGCGTGATAATGAACAAAATTACCAGGAGTTCTTCAGCAAAGTTAAGGAAACCCTCAAAGTTCGTGGCCCTCACATCAACAGTGCTTTACACAGCCTAAGCTTATTTCACTATGGTATAGGAGAAAACAACTCCAATGCTTATCAACAGCTGTTGGATATGTTACTATACTTTGCCTTAGAAAAAAAGGTTGAAGTTATAGAGTTACAAAATTTGGAGCTAATCATTCATGGTTTCGGCTGTGTTGAGATTGTTGATGTGCATTGTGACTCATTTCTTCCATTGTTTTCCTCACAATACTTGACCATATTGAAGCTTACTGGCATAAATTTTTCACATGTTGCTGACATTTTTATAAACTGCCCAAAATTGGAAGAACTATCAATAAAAGATTGTGATGGTTTTAGTGCCATAAAAGTTTCAGCTTCATCATCATCACTAAAGAAAGTAGAAGTAACATGTTGCACAAACTTGAATGGAATTCAGATAGAGGACGGAACAAGCTTACAAAGTTTCGTGTTTGAGGAATTTTATGAAAGCGAACAAGATACATTATATCAATATACAGTAGATATCTTAATAAGTTGTCCAAAACAACTTAGGGTTTTGAAATTGATCAAAGCAACCACCATTACCGACGAGTGGTTGAACTCGATAATTCAATGCTCATCTTATTTGGAAGAGTTGGAAATATCTGAGTGCAATTTGCTGAGGAAGATAGAATTTGAAAGCCAAAGCCTTAAGAAGTTTTCTTTGCTCAATTGCATGAATATGGAGGAGGTGATTGCTACTGTTCCTAACTTACATGAGTTTAACTACGATGCATGTGCATCAGTTGATAAGATGCTCATTTTAGGTTGTCCAACTCAAATTAGGGTTTTGAAACTATTCAAAGCAACCGTCATAACCGACGAGTGGTTGAACTGGATAATTCAGTGCTCATCATATTTGGAAGAGTTAGAAATATCTGAGTGCAGTTTGCTGAGCAAGATGGAATTTGAAAGTCAAAGCCTTAAGAAGTTTTCCTTGCTCAATTGCATGAATATGAAGGAGGTGATTGCTAGTGTTCCTAACTTACATGAGTTTAACTATGGTGCATGTGAATTAGTTCATAAGGTGCTCATTTTAGCTTGTCCAACCCAAATTAGGGTTTTAAAACTGTTCAAAGCAACCACCATAACCGACGAGTGGTTGAACTGGATAATTTGTGGTTCATCTTATTTGGAAGAGTTAGAAATATCTGAGTGTAATTTTTTGAGGAACATGGAATTTGAAAACAAAAGCCTTAAGAAGTTTTCCTTGCTGGATTGCCTAAATCTAAAGGAGGTGATTGCTGATGTTCCAAACTTATACGAGTTCGACTACAATGGAAGTTTGTTGGTTAGTAGATTGTCCATTGTAGCTTCCGGATGCAATGGAAACATCTCATTACCATCTATGATCCCATATCATGTTCTTAAGGATTTCTTTCGTTTCTTTAGTCACTTCAAACAGCTCACTCTATCTTTCACAAGTTATGAGGTACGTAATTATTTGTGAAAAATCCAAAAATACAAAGTTCATCATTCCAGTATGTGTTTGATTCTTCCCTTGGTTTTTTTCTCTAATACTCCCTCCATTCCTAAATATAAGATCACTTTGGTTAATTTGGGGAGATTAAGGAAGACAATAAAATTACATGATCTTCCCAAAATCCCCTCAATTACTTAACTTATAAAGGAGGAAGGGTTTTCAATGAAAAGAGGGAGTATAAGGGTAGTTTGGGCAAAACTTGAGATAAAATAGGAAGTGATCTTATATTTAGGAACTTATCCACTTCCCCAAAGTGATCTTATATTTAGGAACGGAGGGAGTATTTATTTTCCCTGATTAGGTGTATTTTGCAGAGTTTGACCATTCCAATGCATAATTGTCCTCAATCTCCAGCAATTTATGGTAATGGTATGTTGGATATTAAATTAAAAGTAAATCTTTATGATCCAGTACCAAGTGGTAGAACATTGACCCAAGTGTTGGAGACTCTGCTTTGGTTGATTTCTAAACCCCGTTCTATAACATTTTCCTCCACAAACACAGAAAAAAGGAGCACCTTGAAGGTATTATTATTCTTTCATCTCTTACTCATCAATCATGTTCACAAATATATGTGCTTGATTTGTAATTATACGTCAATATGTTCCTGTTTTTCATTAACTAATTCTTTGAATAGAACTTCAAAAGCTAACATGTGTACAAAGGTCTTGATTTTTTTTTGGTCCTAAAAGGTCTTGATTTTATTATACATTTAAATAATTACACAAACTTGTGTTTATGAAATAGATACGCATTTTTACATCACCTGTGTTTATGTGCCTCCAGAAATGACATATTTAAAAAGTCTTTGTTTTTGTGGCACAAGCTGTTATTTATACTTTATGATTAAGTGGTATTATCAATTGAAGCGGAAATTTGAAAATATTGTAGTTTGAATATGGTGAGGAAAGGAAGTCGAAGATTGTGAAGGTGGGAGAATGCTGTAAAGATAATCCTCTGAAATGTTGGAGACACTATGAACGGGAGATCATATTTGAAGGCTTTTATGGAAATAAGAGAGAGCGTCTGGAGAAGTTTTTCAATGTTAACTGATTTTTTTGTTCCTTAATTTTCAGTACATATGTTATGTCCATGGTAATGCATTAGTTGCAATAGACCTCTTAACACTTTATCCAAGTTTCTGTTTGTAAATTATTTGTATCTTCCAGCTCTTTTTCATCTGAACGACACAAGAGTCCAATAGCTTCTGCCAACCTTCCACATACACATAGACCTCTTAACACTTTATCCAACTTCGGGTCATTATTTGAGACCTTTAAGTTAGAATTCATTACCCCTGTTGCCTTCTACCAAGTAATTGATATGACGTTTAACAATTTGATAATTGACATAAACATGTATATGATCTCTCTGTTAAAATAAAAATGAAAATGAATTTAAAAAATCATAACAATACACAATTAAAAATGTTTTGACAAATATACCTCTGCATCACGTAGTATCATTTCTATGGGTAGATTGTTTTGAGAATTTTTAGGGACAAGAAGTTTCCAAATACGTATGATAGGAACTTGACATGGATGGGAGTATTAACAAATAAAATAAGAAAAGAAGTAAAATAAATATGCATCCAGGTTTTAAAATAATAGTGGGGTAAGAAAAAGTACAGTTAAGTATATATAGATAGATAAGTAAAGAAAGTTAAAAGTATGAGATAGAAAGGAATAAAAATGATGAAAGAGAAACATGAGATAAAAGTTAGATATTGGGGATAAAAGACCAATAGGAAATAGACACTTATCAGTAAGATAGGCAAATTAAATGTCAAACAGAGAACATTCTAGTGTCCCTACTCAGATAGATAGATAGGGGCCAAGAAAAAAATTCTACGATTGTGTCTAGTCTATTAGTAAATAGCTTAGCCCAGGCTTTTGGCTGGGCAGGCCAAAGCGCGGTTAGGTTATTTCCACCCTTGTGCTTGCCCCTTTAATTAAGAAAAATATTTAGGGGTTGTTTGTCATGAGAGTAAGGGTAGTTAATTTTTTAATATTTATTTTTTAAAAAACCAATCACAATAAATATTAAAAAAACATCACAATTTGGTTCTATGTTTTTGTTTGTATGGTAAGTATATTTAAAAGTAAGATAATTTTCTTTAAGTATTACATCATTGGTTCGACCAGGTCCAACTGATCCGACCGTACGAACCATGACCCTTAGCCTCTTCTAGTCTGGATTTTACAACACTGGTTTGGTTGCTATTGGTTCACATGTTTGTGGATTTTGCTAGGTCGATTGTTTTTGTGTTTTAGAGACTGAGATGTAGATAGTGATAATGTGGTGAAGATGATGATGATGTGGCAGGTAACATGGCCTAATCAGGGTGAAGTGACATGAGATGTGTTCTAATTCGATCAAAATCAACGGTCGAACCCGTCAAAACTGATGAACTTTTTACATTTGAACCATATTAAAACCGACGGGTGCTAGACTTAGAACCTGAAATTATTTTTTGTGTTCAGTGAAATTTTTCTTATAGTTAAATAGTTAAATACTTAAGTGGTAGATTTGAAACTTAACCTTAAAATAAATTGTATGCATATTGTTTTCGCTTAAAAAAGTAAACCTAACATTTTTAGGAAAGTTTTTTTTTAATTATGGCATTTATAAAAATTCTTTTTATAAGTTTAAACGTGAAATGAAATAAAATTGGACTAATATAGTAATATTCACAAAATAAAATATAGGCAAACATTCGCTCTCTTTTGGCTGCAATGGAAGTAAAAAATATTATATTATGTATTAATAAATAGTAAAGCGGTATGAAATATGATTTTAATTTGGAATCACAAAATACAAAAGGATATAAAAAATAACAGACAGATATGTCTCCCTAATGCATTATTTTTAGGCTAAAGTATGTTTTTGTTCCCTTAACTTTGAAGAAAGTCATGTTTTAGTCCTTTAACTTTGAAAAGTGTGTTTTTGGTCCCTTAAATTTGGACAACGTCTTGTTTTAGTCCCTTAACTTTGAAAAGTGTGTTTTTAGTCCCTTGACTTTGAACAAAATGATGTTTTTAGTCCTTTTAAAAAAGTCTAATGTGTGTTTTTGGTCCCTTCACTTTCAAAAGTTAAGGGACTAAAACATGACTTTATCTAAATTTAAGGGGCCAAAAACATACTTTGACCCAAATGTGAAAGGACTAAAAGCACACTTTTCAAAGATAAAGGACTAAAAGATTACTTTCTTTAAAATTAAGGGACTAAAAACACACTTTTCAAAGTTAAGGGACCGAAACATGACTTTCTCCAAAGTTAAGGGACCAAAAACATACTTTAGCCTTATTTTTAATATAACTAGTATAGACCCCGTGCATGAGGATGTTAAGTTAGAATAAAGTTTAAGTATGTTTTCGGCTCCTTAATTTTAGAGAAAGTCATCTTTTAGTCCTTTAACTTTGAAAAATGTGTTTTAATTTTAATGATTGATTTTATTTTTCTACCTAAAATAATATATTTATGTTTCGTCAGCATTTAATTGAAGAGTCATCACTAAAAATTGATGAGTCAGCGATTTTCATTAAGTTGAGTGACAGTGTTAGATTTGAAGGACTAAAAGTGTACTTTTCAAAGATAAATGACTAAATTGAAATTTGATGCAAATATAAGGGACTAAATGTATACTTTAGCCATTTTTGAAATATAAGATCATTTTTGATAAAAAAAAGAAATATAAGATCAATCTATCTAATTTATCTCTAACTATATACATTTATTTTCACATTCTCTCTTACTTGTTTATTATAGATATGCATTATTATAGTGTAATTGTTAATTAGAGATTATCTTACATTTTGTAATATAAAAAAAGAGATTATCTTATATTTATGAATAAATTGAAATTTGATTTGCCATCATCTGAGGACGGAGGAATTTTTTTGATCAAAATGAAGGAGGGATTTTTTTTATCAGAAAGGGAGGGATTGGTATAACATTAAATTATCCTTTATTATGATAAAATTGGACAGAATTTTCCTCATAATTAGGTTAAAATGTGACTAATCCAAAAATTTAGTAGCTAAAAGAAAGGCACAAATGTAGTTAAAATGTGTTTATATGGGAATATATAAAAATTTTTTAATAAATAATATTTTCCTATAACATTAATCATTAATAAATATTCTTTTGAACCAATGAAATTTACTTCAACAACAACAAAAAAGTATGAATTAGTTGACAAATTTTTTTTCAAGATGTTGAGATACACACACAAGGTAAATATAATTAATTTTCAACACTGTAACTAATTTTGTTGAATTATTAATATATTCAAGAAAAAAATGTTTCGAACCAATGAAATTTACTTTTTTTTTTTTGATCAAAAATGAAATTTACTTCAACAATGTACAAAAAGTTGGAGTTTTATAATATTGAGTTAGATTTTTATAATAATGAAAGACTAAAGTATGTTTTTGGTCCTTTAACTTTGGAGAAAATCATGTTTTGGTCCCTTAACTTTGAAAAGTGTGTTTTTGGTCCTTTAATTTTGGACAAAATCATCTTTTTAGTTCTTTAACTTTGAAAAGTGTGTTTTTAGTCCTTTTAAATTCGATTTAAGTATGTTTTCGGTCCCTTAAGTTTGCAAAAAGTCATGTTTTAGTCTCTTAATTTTAAAAAGGAAGGGACTAAAAACATTTTTATCCTTTTTTCAAAGGACTAAAAATATTACTTTATCCAAAGTTAAAGGACAAAAAACACACTTATCAAAGCTAAGGGACCAAAAACACACTTTCTACAAAATTAAGGACCCAAAACACACTTTTCAAAGTTAAGGGACCAAAATATGACTTTGTGCAAACTTAAGGGACCAAAAACATACTTTAGCCCAAAAAAAGTATGAATAAGTTGAGATTTTTTTTCAAGATGTTGAGATATATATATATATATATATATATATATATATATAAAAGGTAAATATATGAATTAATTTTCAACACTGTATGTAACTAATTTTGTTGATTTATTAGTTTATTAATATATTCAAGAAAAAATTAATTAAATAGAGCCATAAAGGGCGGTCAATGAAAAATAGGAAAAATAGGAACAAAATAGGAGCTACCCTATGAATATATAGACAACAATTTCTCAAAATTATTTAACAAAGATTTGAAGTCAGGAAATTTGTTTTAAAAAGCAATCAGAGTATATTTAGAAGAAATTTATTATCTCTCGTATCTAGCGAGGAGAAGAAATCGTGGTTGCAGACTTGCAGGTACTTATACATCACCTACTTTTTATTGCATGTTTCGATTCGTAATTCCCAGGGTCTCATATAGTATCATAGTTTTTTTATTTTAAAGGTATGATTTTTGAGATTATACATATAGCTTCTGAATGTGCAGCAACTCATATTATTCAGGCTATCTCTCCGTCAATTTCCATCCTTTAATTTATTTCTGTTCAAAAAAAAAATTCCATCCTTTATTTGGTTCTTGTGTAACGCATAGATATAATGTATCATACCTTACTTAGGTCAAGTTACTTTCTCCAGGTTTTCAAGTTCTTTTAATATAGGAGTGACACGTGTCATTTTATAACAACCAATAAAGGACACGTGTCACTCCTATATTAAAAGAACTTGAGAACCTGAAGAAAGTAACTTGATGTAAGTTTTTCCCTAATTATCTCTCCTTCAATAATATGAATCCTACTAACTTTTTAGAGTAGTGTCATCATTTTCTTACTTTATTGAACCAAACAAACATGCACCTAATTAGAATAGCTTATGAATTTGCAGCAACTCATATATTTTTTTATACATGTAGCATGTCATATTATTCAGGCTATTTCTCCTTCAATGTCCATCCTTTATTTATTTGTTGTGTGACGCATATTATATATATATATATATATATATATATATATATATATATATATATATATATAGATTGTATCTCTCCTTCAATAACCTAAATCCTACGAACTGTTTAGAATTCTACTGGAAGGCGCGAATTAGGGTTTCTTTTCTATCCTCACTTTATTTTTAGTTATTTATTTAGTTTAATATCTGTGCTTTATTAGTGGTCAAAGTTACTGGGGTTAATATGCAAATCCACCCCTGAAGTATACCAAAAGGTGCAAATCTCCCCCTCACATATTTTGAGATGCAATTTTAACCTGGAAGTAATAATTCAATGCAATTTTACCCTTATGTCAAATAAAGGTGTTTATTTTAATGCAAAATGGCATTAAATGTCTTCTTCATTATATTATCTCTTCTCTTCAACCCTCCCACCCTAAACCCCAACCACCACCCCCACCCCCCACCACCACCACCTCCTCCACCTAAACCCCCCAACCACCGTCGTCGCCCACCCACCCAACCACCATCACCACCCCAACCCTCCCCCGCCGCCCAACCACCCAACCACCACCACCACCACCCCAACCCTCCCCCGCCACAACCACCACCGCCCCAACCCTTTGTAAGCTAAATAATACCCTTATCTTCATCACTGGAAAAATCCCTCCTCTCTAGTTTGGAATGAGCAGCAGTAAATATAAACTTCTCTGCTTTGTCTAATCCGATCCGAGAACGTCGACCATCCCCACAAACCCATCTCAACAAAGAGAAGTTATTGCACTTATTCCACAAGAAGTTGCATGAAGGAGTATTAACCTCACTGCAATTTTCTCTAAAGACATGAAACTCAGTGAGGTAAGTCTCCCACACAAGCCTACTGCTTTGGTGGTTGTGGCGGGGGAGGGTGGTGGTGGTGGTTGGGTGTTTGGGCTGCGGGGGAGGAGGGTTGGGGTGGTGATGGTGGTTGGGTGGGTGGGCGACGGCGGTGGTTGGGGGGTTTGGGCGGAGGTGGTGGTGATGGTGGGGGGTGGTGGTGGTGGTTGGGGTTTGGGGTAGGAGCGTTGAAGAGAAGAGATAATATAATGAGGAGGGCATTTGGGTCATTTTGGATTAAAATAAACACCTTTAATTGATAGAAGGGTAAAATTGCATTGAATTATTACTTTCAGGTTAAAATTGCATCTCAAAATATGTGAGGGGGAGATTTGCACCTTTTGGTATACTTCAGGGGTGGATTTGCATATTAACCCAAGTTACTGCACTAACATTTTTTATTCAATAAATAATGCTTTATTTAGTTTAATATCTGGGCTTTATTAGTTATTAGTGCTTTATTAGTCATTTTATATTTGATGGTGTGATTGTTAGGATCGAATAATACACACACGAAGCCAGCAAAAAGACCCACAATAATGGATAATCTGCCTATTGATGTCATCCACAATATCATGCCCTATCTTCCTTATAAGGACGCAGCCAAGTTCAGTGTCATATCTAAATCTTTCAAGTCTTATTGGCTTTCATTCCCAGCCCTAAGTTTCAGCTTTCAATCTACCGCATCGAATAATAAACATAATTACAAGAAGTTCATCGACAATGTTGAGGAAACACTCAAAATTCGTGACCCTCACATAAAAGGTTTTTTGCAAAGCCTAAGCTTATTTCACAATGTTATAGGGAAAAAAAACTCCAAGGCTTATAAAAAACTGTTGGATATGTTGCTATACTACGCCTTAGGAAAAGAGGTCAGAGTTATAGAGTTACAAAATTTGGAGTTAGTCTTTCATGGTTTCTGCCGATCTAAGATTGTTGGTGTGCGTTGTAACTCATTTCTTCCATTATTTTCCTCACAATACTTGACTATACTCAAGCTTACTGGCATAAAGTTTTCACCTGTTGCTGACATTTTTATAAACTGCCCAAAATTGGAAGAACTATCAATAAAAGATTGTGATGGTTTTAGTGCCATAAAAGTTTCAGCTTCATCATCATCACTGAAGACAGTAGAAATAACTTGTTGCCCAAACTTGAATGAAATTCAGATAGAGGACGGAACAAACTTACAAAGTTTCGTATTTGAGGGTTTTTATAAACACCAACAATATACATTAGATATCTTACGTTGTCCAACACAACTTAGGGTTTTGAAACTGATCAAAGCAACCACCATGACCAACGAGTGGTGGAACTCGATAATTCAGAGATCATCTAATTATTTGGAAGAGTTAGAAATATCTGAGTGCAGTTTGCTGAGGAAGATGGAATTTGAAAGCCGAAGCCTTAAGAAGTTTTCCTTGCTCAATTGCACGAATATGAAGGAGGTGATTGCTGATGTTCCTAGCTTATACGAGTTCAACTACGACGGAAGATTGTTGGTTAGTAGCATGTACATTATAGCTTCCAGATGCAATGGAAACATCACATTACCATCTATGATTCCATATGATGTGCTGAACGATTTCTTTCGTTTCTTTAGTCACTTCAAACAGCTCACTCTATCTTTCACAAGTTATGAGGTACGTAATTATATGTGAAAAATTCAAAATACAAAGCTCATCATTCCAGTATGTGTTTGATTCTTCCCTTGGTTTTTTTTATCTCTAATATTTATTTTCCTGATTGGGTGTATTTTGCAGAATTTGATCATTCCAATGCATAATTGTCCTCAATCTCCAGGAATTTATAGTGATGGTATGATGGATATAATATTAAAAGTAAATTGGGATGATCCAGTACCAAGTGGTAGTACATTGACTCAAGTGTTGGAGAGTCTGCTTTGGTTGTTTTCTAAACCCCGTTCTATAACATTTTCCTCCCAACACACAGAAGAAAGGAGCACCTTGAAGGTATTATTATTCTTTCATCTCTTACTCTTCAATCATGTTCACAAATATGTGCTTGATTTGTAATTATACGTCAATTTGTTCGTGTTTTTAGTATTAACTATTTTTTAAAAGAACTTCAAAAGCTTAACATGTGTAAAAAAGTCTTGATTTTATTATACATTTAATTTACATTTAAATAATTACACAAACTTGTGTTTATGAAATAGATACGCATTTTTACATCACTTGTGTTTATGTGCCTCCAAAAAATGACATATTTAAAAAGTCTTTGTTTTCGTGGCACAAGCTGTTATTTATACTTTATGACTAAGTGGTATTATCAATTGAAGCGAAAATTTGAAAATATTGCAGTTTGAATATGGTGAGGAGAGGAAGTCGAAGATTGTGAAGGTGGGAGAATGCTGCAATGTTGGTCCTTTGAAATGTTGGAGACACTATGAACGGGAGATTAAATTTGAAGGCTTTGATGAATATTTGAGAGGGTGTCTCGAGAAGTTTTTCAATGTTATCTGATTTTTCTGTTTCTGAATTTTCAGTACATATGTTATGTCCATGATATTGCATTATTTGTAGTAGTTTTTAGGTCCGATGAATTTGTGGTACTTGAAAAATATATATAATCCTGAATTTTTTTTCTTTTTTTTTTCATGCTTTCAGTCTTCTTCTTGTTCATCATGGTCATGCAGATTTACCTCATCAGCTAAATTATTTTTATCTTCCAGCTCTTTTTCATTTGAACGACACAAGAGTGATAGACCAAAAGAGAATAATAACAATACGGGAGGTTGGTTTGTTTTTCAATACTTTTAAAAAAAATCAAAAAAGAAAGCGAGATATGAAAAGAGAGGGGGCCGGGAATAAAGAAGTTGAAAATGGAAATGATCTGATAAGGATTTGGATAGAGGGGGAGAGAGGGAGTAATTTTCACTCAAGAAGGAAACATTTAGTTAGAAAAAGATGAAACTTAGCTTCACAAGTGAACTGGAATAAAGCCATCAAATTGGAGCGAAATTCAAAATGAATGCACGTTGTCAAACTTAAACCAAAAGATAGTGATTGTGGAGAACATATTGTAGGATCCAGATTTTCTCAGCGTCTCTCAGCGTTTCTGAATCTGGACCCTTATTTTCATCTAATGGCTCTCAATTTCGCACATGAAACATTTTATTTTACACCACATATGTACCCAATCTTTCTTCCTCTTCCTCTTCTCACACATGAAACATTAATTAAAAAATCTCTGGCCCCTAAAAAAATTACAGAATCGGTGACAAATCTCAGAGATCATTGTGGGTCTAAAGAAGACTGGAAACTTAATTAATTGATTAATCTTCAACCTGATTTCATGGGGCGACAATATGATTTTATTATTCATATTATAATATGATAATTGCTTTTGGGGCAAGAGGTGTTCGGTTTAGATCGAGGTTTTCTATTCATCTGCAGAATTATTATTGGAGGTATGATAATCATCTTGTATGAAAAATTCTGAGTGTGTACAATCAGCTGATTGGGAAAGTTCAATCTTAATTTTGACTCTTATTTGACTATTGTCTTTTCACATAAATCTGCAGATTTTGGTCCTGTGCTTACTCTGCCTGAAGTATTAAAAATATCTATACATAGAATCGATCTTGAAAGGGATGGAATTTCCTTGAAGAAGGCATGTTTGTACTTTATATTTATTCTTTTGGTCAGTTTAATGCATCAGCTTGTTCAGTAATTTGAGCGCTACATGATGCGAATATTATATACATACAGGTTATAGATACATTGGTTTGAGCGCTACAGACTTTAACTAGCTGAAGTTCTTAATTAATTGGTGAGTTCTTTTGAATTTCATTATACATACTGAATGCATAGTTAATTTAGTTTATCTCTCATTTGACACAACATTTTCTTTGGTTAAGCAAATCCCTTCGTGACTATATATTGTTCATGTGGACAGATTATCTGGTTTATATAATGGAAGCTGATTTGACTCTTAGATTGGGAAAAGAGTTTGATAATTTAGAGGAAGCATGGAGGTTTTGGAATGAATATGCTTGTAGAGTGGGCTTTAGTGCAAGGAAAAATGGGACCACAAGGAGTAAGCAAGATAAAAAGAAAATTATTGGCTACAGATATGCATGTTCGAAAGAGGGAAACGTAGACCAGATAAAAGGTACACATCGTTCACTAATCATCGTTCACAAGGACCGATTGTAAAGCTGGAATGACAAATATCAAATGAACTACCATAACAAGGATATAAGTCATACCAATTACAAAACCATTGAATTTAAAATCCATTGCGCATGACATGATGCTACAGATGCGAATATGCCACAAATAATTATAACAATAAAAAAATCAGATCATATCACAAGCTTCCTGGAATGAACCAAAAGTTTTTTTCTTGAGAGAAAATGTAGTCTTGTATGAATAGCAATTGATGTGGCAAAAGTCTTAACAAGACTCGGTAGAGAATACCGTTTATACTTCCATATCTTAGCTACTTTTAAAATCAGGCTACCTTATCATTAATTATTCTGCAGTATAAAAGTACAACTGTAGAGCATGAAAACATTGGCCAGCTTATTTCTCACAAAGGGACATTTTGAAATTGGCTCATCACTTACGAATAATATACTACATGATCTGAAAAATCAGACCCTTATTTAAGAATATATTTAGCTAGAACCACAAATAAAACCCACCACATGCTTATGCTCAAGATTATGAATGGCATCCCATCTTAAAGGTTATTAATTTGGGGAGATCATGTAGCATCAGATGTTGTTTTTAAATAAAAATTGGGGGGAATGAATGAATTGAAAAAGAGATATCCCAATCCGACGAAAAATAAATTAAAACATCTATCCAATGAATATGGTACAAAAAAAAACGGATCCAGATTTTTTTTTTCTGAGATTGAAGAGAGGGTACTGAGAGTCATCAAATAAAACAAAAGAGAAATTAGGAGACTTACCAATTGCAGAGTACAGTCGCTATGAAACAGAGACGAAAAGGCATGAATTGAAACAAAAGAGAAATTAGGAGACTTACCTCAGAAATCGAATCTTCACCCAAGAGGGAGACTACGAAGAAGAAAGCCAAGAAGAGGAAGAGAAAGAAAGATTGGGTACATATGCGGTGTAAATAAAATGTTTCATGTGCGAAATTGAGAGTCATTAGATGAAAATAAGGGTCTGTGGATTCACAGAAGCTGATAGACGCTGAGAAATTGGACGCTGAGAAAATCCGGATCCTTCCAGATTGTAGAAGTAATGGGAAAAGATGCAATCAATGTAATAAATAAGGAATTAAATGTTGGGAAAATTCTCCCAAATAAATAGGCATACGAATCAATAAGTCAACAAGAAAAGATGCAATCAATGTACTCCCTCTGGTCCTAATTATAAGTCGCCTTTGACTTTTTTGGAAAATCCTAAAAAAACTAAATAAGTTAATTATAAATTTTTTTACCTATTTTTTCTATTATACTAGTTTACTTTACTTGTAAACTAATGGATAGTATAAAAATATATCAAATATATCATAATTTAATAACCTATTTCGCAACCTTAATCTCTCCAAAAAAAAGTCAAAGACCACTTATAATTAGGACTAGAGGTAGTAATAAATAAGGAATTCAAAGTTGGGAAATTCTCCCAAATAAATAGGCATAAAAATTTGAAATATGAATTTTTTTTTTTGATCAAGAAATTTGAAATATGAATAAGTCAACAACACTTGTGTAAAAAGGAAAAAACTTACCTCAAGTACTTGACCTCAATTACATCCATTACCCAATAAGAATTTGACACATGTCCAACTTACCCCATACACAACTAACACATGGAGGAGAGAGAAAAGAATGAGAAAATGGTGTGGGTTAGTTGGACATGTGTCAAATTCTTATTGGCTTACTGGATGTAATTGAGGTCAAGTACTTGAGCTAAGTTTTTTCCGTGTAAAAATTGGGCGAAATACTAAGGGAAATAATAGACAATATTTTTCTGTGAAAAAAGAGAATTAAAAATCAAAAGAACAAAGAAGAATAAGCAATATTTGAGAATTTATAGAACCAGAACAGCAAACTAGAGATCTCTTGGGATGGAAATTGTTGACGGAACACAGTGATGATGATAAATAGTTGCCACTTAATGTAGTAATTGCCGCGAGAAAGAGATGTGGCAGGAGGATTGTTAGAGAAAATCCCCGATGGAGAGAGAGAATATTGAGATATAAGGTAAATATACGAATTGATTTTCAACACTGTATCTAACTAATTTTGTTGTTTTATTAATATATTCAAGAAAAAATTAATTAAATAGAGCCATGCCCATAATTGGCGGTGGATAAGAAATAGGAACTAAGTCAACTAACCTAAATACGCAAGAATTAGATTTGAAATTAAAAAAAATGTTTTTAAAAGCAATCAGAATATATTTAGAAGAAATTAATTACGTCTCGTATCTAGCAAGGAGAAGAAATGGTCGATGCAGACTTGCAGGTACTTATGCATCACCTACTTTTTATTGCATGTTTCGATTCGTAATTCCTAGGGTCTCATATAGTATCATCGTTTTTTTCTTTTAAAGGCATGATTATTGAGATTATACATATAGTTTATGAATTTGCAACAACTCATATTATTATTCAGGTATCTCTCCAATTTCCATCCATTATTTCAGTTAAAAAAAATCCATTATCCTTTATTTATTTCTTGTGTAACGCATAGATATATTGTATCTCTCCTTCAATAATCTGAATCGTGGGAACTTTTTAGAATATAGTGTCATCGTTTTCTTACTTTATAGCAGCATCTCATATTATTCAGGCTATTTCTCCTTCAATGTACATCCTTCATTTATTTATTGTGTGACGCGCGCGCGCGCACACATATTGTATCTCTCCATCAATAACCTAAATCCTATGAACATTTTAGAATTCTACTGGCACGAGTTAGGGTTGATTTTCTATCCTCACTTTATTTTTAGTTATTTATTTAGTTTAATATGTGTTTTATTAGTGGTCAAAGTTAGTCCACTTACATTTTTTATTCTATAAATAATGTTTTTGTTATGAATATGCTGTGATGACCAAGTCTCTTATCACCAAGTATCTCTCCTTATATCTAGTTTAACTCTAATTCTCCTCTATATAGAGAGGATAGACTCATATTGTAGACTAAACACTCTGAATAATATTCTACAACAGTTTCTTTTACACTAATTCTTGTTTCTTTTACACTCTCTTATTCTCCTTTATATTTACAACAGTTTTAAAATATTTTATATTTGATGGTGTGATTGTTAGGATGGAAGAATTATACACACTGAGCATGACGCCAGCAAAAAGGCCCACAACAATGGATGATGTGCCTGTTAATGTCATCCACAATATCATGGGCTATCTTCCTTATAAGGATGCAGCCAAGTTGATGTTCTTATCTAGATCCTTAAAGTCTTATTGGCTTTCATTCCCAACCCTAAGTTTCAGCTTCCAATCAACCGCATGGGTGCGTGATAATGAACGTAATTACAACAAGTTCTTCAAAAATGTTGAGGAAACCCTCCAAATTCGTGGCCCTCACATAAAAGGTTTTTTACAAAGCCTAAGCTTATTTCACAACGGTATAGGAAAAGACAACTCCAATGCTTATCAAAAACTGTTGGATATGTTGCTATACTACGCCTTAGAAAAAGAGGTCAGAGTTATAGAGTTACAAAATTTGGAGTGCGTCTTCCATGAATTCAGCCGATGTGAGATTGTTGATGTGCATTGTGACTCATTTCTTCCATTATTTTCCTCACAATACTTGACTATACTCAAGCTTACTGGCATAAATTTTTCCCCTGTTGCTGACATTTTTATGAACTGCCCAAAATTGGAAGAACTATCAATCAAACATTGTGATGGTTTTCAAGCCATAAAAGTTTCATCTTCATCATCATCACTGAAGAAAGTTGAAGTAACATGTTGCAAAAACTTGAGTGGAATTCAGATAGGGGACGGAAGAAGCTTACAAAGTTTCGTATTTGAGGGTTTTTATGAACACAAAAAATATACAGTAGATATCTTAAGTTGTCCAACACAACTTAGGGTTTTGAAACTGATCAAAGCAGCCACCATGACCGACGAGGGGTTGAACGCGATAATTCAGGGATCATCTTATTTGGAAGAGTTAGAAATATCTGAGTGCAGTTTGCTGAGGAAGATGGAATTTGAAAGCCAAAGCCTTAAAATGTTTTCCTTGCTCAATTGCATGAATATGAAGGAGGTGATTGCTAGTGTTCCTAACTTACAAGAGTTCAACTACGGTGCATGTGAATTAGTTCATAAGTTGCTCATTTTAGGTTCTCCAACTCAAATTAGGGTTTTGAAACTGTTCAAAGCAACCGCCATAACCGACAAGTGGTTGAACTGGATAATTCGTGGCTCATCTTATTTGGAAGAGTTAGAAATATTTGAGTGTAGTTTTTTGAGAAACATGGAATTCAAAAACAAAAGCCTTAAGAAGTTTTCCTTGTTCCGTTGCATAAATCTAAAGGAGGTGATTTCTGATGTTCCAAACTTATATGAGTTCAACTATGACGGAAGTTTGTTTGTTAGTAGCATGTTCATTGTAGCTTCCAGATGCAATGGAAACATCTCATTACCATCTATGATTCCATATGATGTTATGAAGGATTTCTTTCGTTTCTTTAGTCACTTCAAACAGCTCACTCTATCTTTCACAAGTTATGAGGTACGTAAGTACGTAATTATTTGTGAAAATCCAAAATACAAAGCTCATCATTCCAGTATTTGTTTGATTCTTCCCTTCCTTGTCTTATCTCTAATATTTTATTTTTCCTGAATGGGTGTATTTTGCAGAATTTGATCATTCCAATGGATAACTGTCCTCAATCTCCAGCATTTTATGGTAATGGTATGTTGGATATTATATTAAAAGTACAGCTCTATGATCCAGTACCTAGTGATGGAACATTGACCCAAGTGTTGGAGAGTCTGCTTTGTTTGTTTTCTAAGCCCCGTACTATAACATTTTCCTCCCAACTCACAGAAAAAAGGAGCACCTTGAAGGTATTATTATTCTTTCATCTCTTACTCATCAATCATGTTCACAAATATGGGCTTGATTTGTAATTATACGTCAATTTGTTCCTGTTTTTAATATTAACTATTAACTATTTTTTTAAAGAACTTCAAAAGCTTAACATGTGTAAAAAAAGTCTTGATTTTATTATACATTTAATTTACATTTAATTTAAATAACTATACAAACTTGTGTATGTTTATGAAATAGATTTGCATTTTTACATCACTTGTGTTATGTGCCTCCAAAAATGACATATTTAAAAAGTCTTTCTTTTCGTGGCACAAGATGTTATTTATACTTTATGACTTAAGTGTTATTATCAATTGAAGCGAAAATTTGACAATATTGCAGTTTGAATATGGTGGGGAGGTGAGGTCGAAGATTGTGAAGGTGGGAGATTGCTGCAATGATGTTCCTATGAAATGTTGGAGACACTATGAGCGGGAGATTAAATTTGAAGGCTTTGATGAATATGTGAGAGGGCGTCTGGAGAAGTTTTTCAATGATATTGCATGATTTGCAGTAGTTTTTAGGTCTGATGAATTTGTGGTACTTAAAACTATATATATGTAATCAAGTTTTTCTCCTTTTTCATGGTTTCTGGCTTCTTCTTATTCATCATGATCATGCAGATTTACCACATCATCTAAATTATTTTCATAGACTTAGCTTCTTAAAACTTTATCCAAGTTGATAAGACAGATTTTTCTCTCTTAAGTAACAATCACAAGAGAGATTTATATATCATGCATTTGAACAGTCAGCAACCTTGCATTTTTATAAATAAGGCATTTTTTTTTTTGGACAAATATAAATAAGGCATTTAATGGCAGCAAATATGTGGGGAAATCCATTTGCTACATAGCTCTCCCGCCAGTCCAAAAACATTGGACCATTTAACCAATTTGATTTTTTTTTTTTTTGATCGAAAATTTAACCAATTTGATCAAAGCACATATGTTAGTTAGCATGTTGCGTTTTTTTTTTTTTCTAAAACACCACAAATCATCTATCCTTATTCCTTTGATTATTGTTGGAGAATAATTTGGGAAGAAATGATACAAAATAGAATTGTCATATAAACTTCCAAAAACAACAGAATAAAGTAAGCTTTCCTGCTTATTGAAAATCACCCATTAGTGTGAATACAGTCATAACCACACATGTGCAAAGAGAATGAAAGCCAGCACGATAGTAAAAGTAATAAGGAAAATATAATAAAAGAAAATGTTTACCCACTGTTATTATCATTCTCTAACTGAATCCTTTTCCCCAAGAGCATTGGACCAACTATGGCAAAAATATCACCAGTGGGAGTAGGAAACGCCTCCAAATGCAAGTGTCAATTTTGAGATGAATAAATGAGATGCATAGAAGAAATGTGTCCAAATTGTTAAGAGTAGGGCGCTGAGTTGGTCCTTGTAAGAACTCATCTATGTGGAGGGAGGGGGAGAGAGAGTTGTCTGTGATCATGTAAAAGTTGAGATGACATATCAATGGGCTCCAATTCTCCAAACCATCTGGCCAGAGATAAAAGAATGGAAATGAACAATCAATACCAAGGTTAATGATCTGCAATGGCTTGCGGATCAAAAGGAAGTGTAAGAGTCATCAACAAGTTTTGACAAGTACATTGAGATATAGAAGTGTAAAATGAGTATGAGGACTTCTTGTTTGGTACAACAAATAAATGTTATATTACCAACAACCTCAATCTACAAGAAAATGGATTTAAATACACCACCACCTCGCTTTATTGCATAACCAAGTAAATTGGAGTGACTACACAATCTTCCTTGTGCATTGAGCTCCTTGATCAATTCATCAAAACAAAGTCCACTAGGGATTCTTCCATTTTCATCCATCAAAACCAAAGTTGAAACTGCTTCTTCTGTCCTTCCCTGATCACAAAGTGCTTGCATCATCACTTCATATGTCCTCTGATCTATCACTATTGAATCTCTCTTGGTCATTTTCTCAAACACTTGGCATGCATCTTCAAGCATACCTTTACCCTTTCCATTCCTTGATTCTCTACACAACCTTCTCGCCAAAGTCCCCATCATCCTCCCATCCACTTCAAACCCAAGTCTCTCCATTTCCTTATAAACCCTCAAAGCCTCACTAACCTCATTCCATTTCAATAACCCATGCAACAAAGTGGCATAACATACATAATCAGGAACACAATCTTTCCTCCTCATCATTTCCATAACATAAATACCCTTCAATGGCCTCCCTTCCCTAGAATACCCCTGTAACAAAGTATTAAAAGTTACTACATTTGGCTTCAAACCCATTAATTCCTCAGCTTCTTTCAATAACCTCATGGCTTCATCTGATCTACCCACTTTACATAAACCATCCATTACAACACTATAAGAGTAAATATCAGGCTTCATAGGAATCATATTCTTCTTCATGTTCATCAACATATCATAAGCTTCTTCCACT
This sequence comes from Mimosa pudica, assembly GCA_029929735.1. Classification (NCBI taxonomy): domain Eukaryota; kingdom Viridiplantae; phylum Streptophyta; class Magnoliopsida; order Fabales; family Fabaceae; genus Mimosa; species Mimosa pudica. Next base: position 3,646,336 of record JAKELP010000045.1, read on the forward strand.
TTCCCCACATAACAAAGTCCCTTCAACAAAAAGTTGTAAACTTGAACAGTGGGTTTTATTCCACTTTGGTTCATGAGTTCAAAAATTTCAAAAGCCTTCTTCATCCTTCCCTTTTTGCAAAAATATTGAATAAGCATCATGAATATATCAACATTTGGCTTCAACCCATTTTCCAACATTGAATTTAAAAGTGTTTTAGCTTCATTTATATCAAATTTCCAATTTTTATTGTCACTGGAGGATAAAATCCTAATCCTGTTTTCTAGAGTTTTTGCTAGATCCTCTTTTATTTCTAGTTGGGTGCTTGAGGAGCAAATTTCTTGAATAGTGAAACCATATTTGAGTGTGGTTTGTGAAGGGTTTGATGTATTGAGAGGTGATTGCTTACCTGCTTGGGTAGTGTTGTTACTAGTGATGTGTGGTACATTGTAGCTGCTTCTGTGATTGACATTGGAGAAAAGAGGGATGTTTGGTGCGGTGAATTGGAGAGGGGAATGAAAAACTTGATGGGGTGGAAGAAATTGAGAAGCCATAAATGCAGAGATGAAGAAATTCGAATATTAAATTGATTGAGCTTGTTTTTTCGCCATTGTGGGTAGGAAACAAATCTGGGATAATCACAATGCCAGCTTACTGTTTTTTTTTATAAAAGACAAAATGTAATTAATTAAAGTTTAGCTATTAGAAAAATGTTTACTCATATCCAAAGCATATCTAAATATTTAAAATGAAACCATAAGTTGAGAATTAAAACAGATAATAGGGAGACAACACCAAACTTTTTATGTGCACTAGCATGCAAGTAGCTACGTAGAACCGATGAAGTAACTATGAAGTTGGAAAAGTGGGAAAATTTACCATAAATTTTAAAACCAACTGCCATTCCTTGGTATGTGAGAAATGGGTAGTTGGTGACTTAAAATAAGGAACGGAGGGAGTATTTACCAATGGATAGTTGGTTGAGTTGGTAAGTGGGTTACAACCTCCATAAGGATGAGAAGCCGTGTTCGAATCCCGGGAGGCGCTCTCATTGGGAGAGAGGACAATCATGTGGGCAACACTCCTATTCTTCGAGTCCGGATTAAATCGAGCAGTGATTAACAAAAAAATAAACTACTCCCTCCGTTCATAATTATAAGATCACTTTGGGGAAGTGGATAAGTTCCTAAATATAAGATCACTTCATATTTTATCTCAAGTTTTGCCCAAACTACCCTTATACTCTCTCTTTTCATTGAAAACCTCTCCTCCTTTTAAAGTTAAGTAATTGAGGGGATTTTGGGAAGATCATGTAATTTTATTGTCTTCCTTAATCTCTCCAAATTAACCAAAGTGATCTTATATTTAGGAACGGAGGGAGTATTATTTCACTTATGAAATAAGTTACTTATTTCAAATAAGTCTTAAAAAATGAATCCAATCAAATATCCCAAAAACACAATATACTTAAGATAAACTATTTATTTCGCTTATTTTGGCAAAATAAGCAAAGCTAAACACACACATGATTGACATTAAAAGACTTCTGGTTTAGTTTTCATTGAGAATTGAGGAGCCATAAATGTAATTAATTGTCTTATGTAGAATTTCTATGTGATTTTCCCCAACTTTGAGCTTGAGTACCGATTTTCAGTAACATTAAAAGAAGAGATGGGAAGACCAAAGGGAGAAAGACCCATTAGGCTTGTTTAAATGGTGGTACATATTGGGATTTGCATGTGTGTGTTTCTCAAGTGTGTATTAAAGGTTTGAACACGTTGATATGTTCAGCATTATAATTATAGTTTACTAAATAGAATTATAGATATTAGATAAAATATATTTAATTTGGGTGTGAGAACTTCTTTGCAAAAAAAAAGAAAACTGATTTTTTAATTAGAAAAAAAAACTTGGGTGTAAGAACTGACTATTGAGAATTTTATAAATTCGTAGCATACGCCACAACGAACTTGCTCTATTCAGCCTTCTACAATTGGCTTTTCTTCACCTTGTTTCCCATCTTTTTATCCTTCAATGGTACAAATAAAAAATGTAATACAGGGATCAAATTGTTATATAATTAATTCAATTATTCTTACTAATTAATATCCAATGATAAATTTTTCATCGAAGTAATGATATTTAATGAGTACCTATTGTACCATAATTCTACGTCTCAAACATGTTAAAAACCTCAAACAGTCATATAAGAAATATAAACCAAAGGGTTTCTCACACTTTTTTAGTGTTTGACTGAATTTTTCTCAAACTCAAGTTTTTTCATCCCATATCTAAGTTGAAGAAGTTAAGCCAAACATGCACCTGCTAAGAAAAAATTGTATTACAAGTTTACAATTCATGAAGAATCTCTATATTATATATTTTCCACATACTTGCAACCTTGCTACATGAGTGGTCTTACTTGTTGATAAAGCAATATGCAAATTATTTTTTTCATCATTATCCATTGTAACTATGTCAGGAGGAGTTGCTCTAAAATTATCAAGAGTAATAATATAAGAATTATATCTCTTGAAATTAAAGTAAGAGCACTTTTTATTTGATACAGTATAAAAATGCTACATCACTTAAACAAATTCAATGATGCAATAAGTAATTGGATTTCCAAACCGGAGCTTACTTGAACAACACCTAGCATCACTTTTTTGTAATTGGATTTCCAGTAATTTTTTCTAGCAACTGAAATAGTTGTCGGTGATTAATTAGATGGCCAAGGAAGAGTTGAGAAATGTTATCTTTTTTTTTTTTGATACAGAGAGAAATGTTATCTTATGTCTATGACATAGTTGACGGTGATTAATACGGTCATGACGATTGCATGACTTGTTTTTGAGTAATTATTTTTTTGTTTTTTAGGTTTGTAAAAAAAATTAAATTTCCATTGTTGTTTTCTTTTGTATATATAAATTTGGGAAAATTAATTACAAGTCCCTGGTAAGGGACATAATATTGGAAAAATCCCAAAAATTGAAAAAATTAAAGTAGAGTCCCTTGGGACCTCACTTTAATTATTTTTGAATGTGTGGGCCCCACGTTTAATAATAAAAAATACAGAAATAATTAAAGTGGGGAAGAAGGAGAGAAGAAGAGAGGAGAGAGAATAAGTGGGTGGATTTTTTAATTATTAAACGTGGGACCCACACATTCAGAAATAATTAAAGTGAGGTCCCAAGGGACTCTACTTTAATTTTTTCAATTTTTAGGACTTTTTCAGTATTATGTCCCGTACCAGGGACTTGTATTTAATTTTCCCTATAAATTTTTAAAAACCTTTTAAAAATTGTTTTAAAATTTTTATAAAAACTTGAAAAAAATAAAAGAGTTGTTTGTTTGTGCAAGTTTTGATTTTAAATGTAAACATTGTTAAAGTTGATTTGATTTAAATTTAAAAGAATTGAGCTTGTTCAAAATTTGATTCTATGTTTTTGGAATGTAAGTATATAGGTAAAGAATTCGACTTAGATAATTACATTTAGGATGTCAATAAACATGTGAGTTATTTGAGTCTATATATATATGTCATTTCTTTTAAGAGAGAGTACACCTATTATTGTAATTGCATCTCTAGAACTTGGGTTCCTTGAATCTCTTTTGAGACTTAAAATTCTTTTTTATGTACAAATATGATTTTTGACATTCATTTTGATAGCTAGTCATCCTAAATGTTTCCATCCTTAATTTACTCATTTGAGCCTAAAACGTCTTAAAAGAAAATTGCATTGATCATATAGGGTCTTTCATTTGAGTTGCAATCTTTGTTCCTTCCCATTCATTTTTTTGTAAGGATTCCTCCCATTCGTTGACTACTTTAATAAGCCCTAAGTTATTCAAATATAGAAGAAGAGTGATGAATCTTTCTTTAGAAAAAATAGTTGCAAAAAAAGAGGGTACATGTGTATGTCAAAAGTAAGAGTTACAAAAACCAATGTGTACTTGGTTGAACAGGTAAGTAGGCTACAACTCCATGAAAACGTGTATTCGAATCCCGGGAAGCGATCTCATTGGGAGAGTGCACAACCTTGCCTATGTGAGCAAAACTCCTACCCCTCGAGTCCGATTAAATCGGACGGTGATTAACAAAAAGAACTAAGAGTTACAAAAAGAAAGAGAGACAAATGTATAAAAAAATACTACCTCTGGTCCTAAATATAAGAACTAATTGACTTTTTTTGGAGAGATTAATGTTGCAAAATAGGTTATTAAATAATGACATATTTGATATCTTTTTAGATTATCCATTAGCTTGTAGGTAAAATAAACTAGTGTTTAAGAAAAAATTAGGTAACTCAACTTATAATTAACTTATTTTGCTTTTTTTTAGGATTTTTCTAAAAATTCAACTAGGTCATATATTTAGGACCGGAGGGAGTAATAGAAAAAAGGAGAGAAACACAAAAAGACAAATATGAATGGGAAAGTGTGGAAACAAAGGATGGGTAAATAATCTGATGATTATATGATCACAAATTTATAATACAAAAGTTTCCTAAAAGATAGTAACTTCTCTTACAAGTTTAACTGACATGATTCCTTAATAATAACATAATATTCTTCTACTATAAATATTTCCTAATAATATAATTCACAATTATGACTAAGATATAAAAATATTCTAGAAATACAAAATAGCTTGATATTTCTTCACTATGTAGGTGTGTATTGTAAAAAAAAAAAAGAATACATTTATAGGAAATTTATTGCGTCTCATTGCAGGTACATATATACATCACCTACTTTTTATTGCTTGTTTCGATTCGTAATTCCCAGGGTCTCTGATATAGTATCTTCGTTTATATATTTTAAAGGTATGATCGTTGAGATCATACATATGTAGTTGGTGAAGAAATATTTCGAATCGTGATCAATTGAACCAAACAAACATGCACCTGCTTAGAGTAGCTTATGAATTTGCAGCAAATCATATTGTTCAGGCTATCTCTTCTTCAATAATCTAAATCCTACAAACTTTTTAGAATTCTACTGGCACGAATCAGGGTTAATTTTCTATCCTCACTTTACTCTTCAAGTTATTTATTTAGTCTAATATCGGTGCTTTATTAGTAGTAGTGAAAGTTGTTGCACTAACATTTTTTATTCTATAAATAAAGTTTATAATATCTTATATTTGATCGTGTGATTGTTAGGATCAAAGAATACACACAATGAGTCATGAAGCCAGCAAAAAGGCCCAGAATAATGGATGATATGCCTATTGATGTCATCCACAATATCATGCACTATCTTCCTTACAAGGACGCAGTCAAGCTCAGTGTCATATCTAAATCCTTCAAGTCTTATTGGCTTTCATTCCCAGCCCTAAGTTTCAGCTTTGAATCAACCAAATCGGAGCGTGATAATGGACTTAATTACAAGAAGTTCTTCAGGAATGTTGAGGATACCCTCAAAATTCGTGGCCTTCACATAAAAGGCTTTTTGCAAAGCCTAAGCTTATTTCACAATGGTATAGGAGAAATAAACTCCAATGCTTATCGGAAATTGTTGGATATGTTACTAAACTACGCCTTAGAAAGAGAGGTCAGAGTTATAGAGTTACAAAATTTGGAGTTAGTATTTCCTGGTTTCTGCCGATCTAAGATTGTTGGTGTGTATCGTCACTCATTTCTTCCATTATTTTCCTCACAATACTTGACTATACTCAAGCTTACTGGCATAAATTTTTCACCTGTTGCTGACATTTTTATAAACTGCCCAAAATTAGAAGAACTATCAATCAAAATGTGTGATGGTTTTGAAGCCATACAAGTTTCATCATCATCACTGAAGAATGTTGAATTAACATGTTGCAAGAATGTGAGTGGAATTCAGATAGTGGACGGAAAAAGCTTACAAAGTTTCAAGTTTGTGGGTTATAATGCACAGGAACAATATAAATTAGATATCTTAGGTTGTCCAACTCAAATTAGGGTTTTGAAACTAATTAATGCATACACCATGACCGACGAGTGGTTGAACTCGATAATTCAGGGATCATTTTATTTGGAAGAGTTAGAAATATCTGAGTGCAATTTGCTAAAGAAGATGGAATTTGAAAGCAAAAGCCTTAAGAAGTTTTCCTTGCACAATTGCATGAAGATGAAGGAGGTGATTGCTTATGTTCCTAATTTATATGAGTTCAGCTACGGTGCATGTCCATCAGTTCATAGGATGCTCATTTTAGGTTGTCCAACTCAAATTAGGGTTTTGAAACTGTTCCAACCAACCGCCATAACCAACGAGTGGTTGAACTCAATGATTTGTGGCTCATCTTATTTGGAAGAGTTAGAAATATGTGAGTGTAGTTTTTTGAGGAAGATGGAATTCAAAAAGAAAAGCCTTAAAAAGTTTTCCTTGCTCCATTGCCTAAATCTGGAGGAGGTGATTGCTGATGTTCCTAACTTGTATGAGTTCAACTACAACGGAAGTTTGTTCGTGCGTAGCATGTTCGTTATAGCTTCCAGATGCAATGGAAACATCTCATTACCATCCAGGATTCCATATCATGTTCTGAAGGATTTCTTTCGTTTCTTTAGTCACTTCAACCAGCTCACTCTATCTTTCACAAGTTATAAGGTATGTAACTATTTGTGAAAAATCCAAAATACAAAGCTCATCATTCAAGTATGTGTGTGATTTTTCCCTTAGTTTTTTTTATCTCTAATATTTATTTTTCCTGATTTGGTGTATTTTGCAGACTTTGATCATTCCAATGCATAATCGTACTCAATCATCTCCAATAATTTATGGTAATGGTATGATGGATATAATATTAAAAGTAAATCAGTATGATCCAATACCAAGTGGTAGAACATTAACCCAAGTGTTGGAGAGTCTGCTTTGGTTGTTTTCTAAACCCCGTACTCTAACATTTTCCTCCCAACTCACAGAAGAAAGGATCACCTTAAAGGTATTATTATTCTTTCATCTCTTACACATCAATCATGTTCACAAATATGTGATTGATTTGTAATTATAAGTCTATTTGTTCCTGTTTTTTATTAACTAATTTTTTTATAGAACTTCAAAAGCTAACATGCGTAAAAAAAGTCTTGATTTTATTATACATTTAATTTACATTTAAATAATAACACAAACTTGTGTTTATGAAATAGATACTCATTTTTACATCACTTGTGTTTATATGCCTCCAAAAATGACATATTTAAAAAGTCTTTGTTTTCATGGCACAAGCTGTTATTTATACTTTATGACTAAGTGGGATTATCAATTGAAGCGAAAATTTGAGAATATTGCAGTTTGAATATGGTGAAGAGGTGAAGTCGAAGTTTGTGAAGGTGGGAGAATGCTGCTATGATCTTCCTCTAAAATGTTGGAGACACTATGAACGGGAGATTGAATTTGAAGGCTTTGATGAATATGTGAGAGGGAGTCTAGAGAAGTTTTTCAATGTTAACTGATTTTTTTGTACCTTAATTTTCAGTACATGTGTTATGTCCATGATATTGCATGGTTTGCAGTAGTCTTTAGGTCTGATGAATTTGTGGTACTTAAAACTATATGTAATCCAGAAGTTTTTTTCTCCTTTTTCATGGTTTCTGGCTTCTTCTTCTTGTTCATCATGGTCATGCAGATTTACCTCATCATCTAAATTATTTTTCATCTTCCTCTTTTTCATCTAAAATTAAACAGGAGTTCTCACACTCAAACAAAAAAAATTACAAGACAGATTTTTCTCTCTTTAGTAACAACCACAAGATAGATTCATATATCATGCATTTGAACAGCCAGCAACCTTGCATTTTTATAAATAAGGCATTTAATGGCAGCAAATATGTGGGGAAATCCATTTGCTACATACTCCCGCCAGTCCAAAAACATTGGACCCATTTAACCAATTTGATCAAAGCACATATGTTAGTTAGCATGTTGCGTTTTTTTTTTTTCTAAAACACCACAAATCATCTATCCTTATTCCTTTGATTATTGTTGGAGAATAATTTGGGAAGAAATGATAAAAAATAGAATTGTCATATAAACTTCCAAAAACAACAGAATAAAGTAAGCTTTCCTGCTTATTGAAAATCACCCATTAGTGTGAATACAGTCATAACCACACATGTGCAAAGAGAATGAAAGCCAGCACGATAGTAAAAGTAATAAGGAAAATATAATAAAAGAAAATGTTTACCCACTGTTATTATCATTCTCTAACTGAATCCTTTTCCCCAAGAGCATTGGACCAACTATGGCAAAAATATCACCAGTGGGAGTAGGAAACGCCTCCAAATGCAAGTGTCAATTTTGAGATGAATAAATGAGATGCATAGAAGAAATGTGTCCAAATTGTTAAGAGTAGGGCGCTGAGTTGGTCCTTGTAAGAACTCATCTATGTGGAGGGAGGGGGAGAGAGAGTTGTCTGTGATCATGTAAAAGTTGAGATGACATATCAATGGGCTCCAATTCTCCAAACCATCTGGCCAGAGATAAAAGAATGGAAATGAACAATCAATACCAAGGTTAATGATCTGCAATGGCTTGGGGATCAAAAGGAAGTGTAAGAGTCATCAACAAGTTTTGACAAGTAGCTTGAGATATAGAAGTGTAAAATGATTATGAGGACTTCTTGCAAAAAAACTTTTTCAATTAGAGAAAAAAACTTGGGTGTGAGAACTGACTATTGAGAATTATATAAATTCGTAGCATATGAACCGGATTGAGGATTACAGTCCAAAAATTTAGTAGTTGATGGCCACAACGAACTTGTTCTATTCAGCCTTCTTCACAAACAATATCTTACCAATTTCACCTAATTAAAACAGATCTTGTATCCATGTCACAAACCATATTATACAAAACAATATAGAAGCTCCTAAATGTTTCAGAGTTCATTATTTCACTTGAATTTTCAATGTGGTACAACTTAGGGAACTTTCTTCACGAGTAATAGTTTAGTTTGAATTCCTTAAAAGTATCAAATATGAATTTTAATGGACAATCCAAATTACAAATATCAAAACAAGAAAAGCTTGAACTAGCAAGCTCTTTATCTACCTGATGCTCCAACACTGCATATTTGAACTAGGTTCCCCCTGTATCAGGCATATAGTCCAGGCTCCTTTGCATAAGCCAAGACATCATGTTTTCCAGCATTTGCAGGCTCTAACTCAAAGAATTTCTTTAAAGCAACCTTTAACATCAAACCTGATGAGAAAAAGATATGATAAAGCGCAAATAAAGTCAGTTTTATAGCTTAATAACTATTAACAATATATAACGATGCATCAATAAAATAAAAGTGTTGTCTTTGTCAACATATTCCTTCGTTAGACTAGGAAAATGATATCTGGGTGTTCATTACCTTGTCTGGATCCTTGATACTGTCCTCTAATATACATATGGCATCCTGTGGTGACTTCTACACGTTTCAGAGAGTTCCCCCTTGGTCCCAGAAGTCTTCCAACAAAGTTAAACTGACATAGATACGACAATATACTATTAACACAACTATTCAGACCATGAAATTGACAAAACTCGCATCTTGGGAATACCAGATTCAATATCAATAATTGACCACACTAAATAACTGGACAGTTCCAACAAGTTGCTCACTTTAACACATAAATGGCTATGAATAATGATGGACCACAAGTAATCACAGCAGATCCAGACAACACCAACTACTCCATTGACAGAGTGGTAATTTCCCCACCCCTAACAATCTTCCAAGTCCCAAGAGAAGAGATTAGAATGGAAACTTTCTCCATAGATACTGAGTGAAGGGATGCAAGATTCTAGGAACCAGCTTCAAGCCTTCAACAAGATTTAATGCCACAGTTTCAACAAATACTCTAATGAGAAACCAATGGTTTCTGAAGATGCACCACAACTAATTTTGGATCAAATACAGAATAAAACAGAACAATCAGCTATACAAAAAGCAGCTAGCAGTCAGCTAGAAAGAAAGGAACATATAGATCACTATCTGACAGGGTCTGTACATCAGATAATACTGAATGAGTGAAATTGACCTTCAATAAATACCAAGAAGGCTGAAATAATGCTAGGGCAAATATACCCAACTCATACTGAATGATTTGTGCCTTACCTCTTCTTATCAATAATTTGAACTGGTTTACGAAAATGCCACATATTAGATACCCCTGGAACCAACGTCCAACCTATGTTACTATTGCACCATTGAAACAAAAATGTTATATCTATGTCAGAAACTGTATTATACAAAACAATATAAAGCTCCTAAATGTTACAGAATTTATTGTTTCACATGAATTTTTGATGTGGTGTAATTTAGGGAACTTTCTTTGGAAATGATAGTTTGGTCTTAATTCCTTAAGTATCAAACCGAACTTTAATAGACTATCCAAATTACAAATATCAAGACAACAAAAAAGCTTACACCAGCAAGCTCTTTATCTACCTGATTACTTCAATACTGCATATTTGTACTACGTTCCCCCTATATCAGGCATATAGTCCGCATCCATCAGGATGCATCTCATATCTTCAATCAGCTTATAAATCTCATCAGATTGATGATGAGATGTATCACCCTTATAGAAGACGAAAACTTTTCGTTGTACCTCTATCCTGCTATAACCAGGCTCCTTTGCAAGCCCTGACTTCTTCATCACAGCCCTTATGTCTTCAACATTGTCCCACAGCCCAGAGTTGGCATATGCATTAGCCAAGACAACATGTTTTCCAACATTTGCAGGTTCTAACTCAAAGAATTTCTTCGAAGCAACCTTTAACATTCCCATGTCTCCATGAATCTTACAAGCTCCAATCAGTGCACCCCAAATTGCTGAGTGTTTTTTAAACGGTGAATTCAGCACAAACTCATAAGCCTCCTTTAACTTCCCAGCACGCCCTAAAAGGTCAACCATTGTTGCATAATGCTGACCTCGTGGAAGAATTTCATATTCCCTTGTCATTGAAAGAAAATATTTCCACCCTACATCAACCAAACCGCCATGGCTACATGCACACAAAACAGCAAGGAAAGTAACATAGTTTGGTCTAAAACCTTCTGATATCATTTTATGAAAAGATTCTATAACTTCTACAACCCTTCCATGCTGACCATAACCAGAAATTAGAGTGGTCCAAGTTATGGTATTCCTGCTTGAACATTTATCAAATAGCAGCTGGCCATCAAAGATACTACTGCATTTAAAATACATGTCAATAAGGGCACTGTTGACAACTACATTGTCACTAATTTGACACTTGATCATCACACCATGGGCTTGCTTCCCAGGTTCCAGAGCAGCCAATGTTGCACAAGCTCTGAAAACTGATGCAAAGGTATACTGATCTGGTCTCAAACCAGACTGCCTCATCGAATAGAAAAAATTCAATCCGACCTTTTCAAGGCCTTTTTGAATGTATCCAGCAATGATCATATTCCATGAAACTAAGCCCTTCTCTGCCAAACCATTAAAAAGAATGCAGGCAGTTTCTAAGTATCCTGATTTGGCATATAATATCAACAATTTGGTCTTTAAGTATTCATTGGGAACATATCCTACTACAATCATCTGTGCATGAATTCTTCTGCCTTTCTTGTATTCTTTCCTCAATATGCATTCCTGCAGCAGAAGAGAATAGGTTCTTGAGTGCACTGCTAATCCGGAACAACACAACAGTCCAATAGCTTCTGCCAACCTTCCAGATATACATAAACCTCTTAAAACTTTATCCGAGTTGCAAGGCTTTACCTGAAAACTAGTAATATCGGCCCGATAATGATCACAAACACGGCCAAAGCAGGAATTTTCTCACTAAACAAGTAAACTACAAGACTGAATTTTTATCTCTTTGGTCAGAATTACAAGATGGGTTCATACATCATCCTTTTGAACGGTCAGCAATCTTGCGTTTCTAAAAATAAGGCATCTATTGGCAGCAAATATGTTTATCAGACTAAGGATGTTAGTTATGTTTGTCTGTATGCAGCGTTTTTTCCTAAAACACCCCAATCATCTCTTATTCCATTCTCATCACTTATTTGATTATTGTAAGAAGAGTACCAATGAGTATAATTTGAAAAGACATTGATAAAAAATAGAATAAGTTTCCATAGTTAGAACCAAATTAGTCATAATTGCAATACTCCCTCCATTCCTAAATATAAGATCACTTTCAAATTTCAATTTCTTCCTAAATATAAGCAAATTTTTAATTTTTGCCAACTTTTTCCCAAACAAACCTTAATAATACTTATCCATAATAAACAAGGAGAGTGGGAATAAAGGTATATAGTTAGGGTCGATTAGTATATCATATGTTAATAACTAACTTAACTGGCATCCTTAATCTAATCAAACTAGGGAAAATGATCTTATATTTAGGAAAAAAGGGAGTAAAATAAACTTCCAACAGCAACAAGAACAACAAAAAAAGTAATCTTTTTCAGCTTATTGCAAATCACACATTAGTTTGAAAAGTAAAAGAAGCAATATAATAAAAGAAAACGTTTACCTACTGTTATGATTCTCTAACTGAATCCTTGGAATGTGAGGAGTGGGAGAAGATGAAGAAAAGGGCTCCAATTGAAAGTTTGGATTTTGGGATGAACAAATGAAGCTGCGTGCTGAAATATGAAGTGGGGTGGTTTTGATTTTGGGGAAATGAGAAGAAAAGACTGAAAATTTGAAGTTGTGCACGGACTTCATCCTGGGAATTGATTTTTGGAGAAGGGTTTTGTCTAGGGAGGCAAAACTAACTAAAGGGCATGATTTTGGGCATGGTTTTGTCAACGGCAAATAAAACGCTTATAAATGTTAGTTGAATGTCTGAAGTTAATGTATTTTTTTTAATATTGCCTATATTTATTATTTATTATGATATTTTTACGAGAGAGAAATACATAAGCATTAATAAATACTCCCTCCGTTCCTAAATATAAGAGCAAGTTGACTTTTTTGAAGAATCCTAAGAAAGTTAAATAAGTTAATTAAAAATTGATTTTCCCAAATGTTTTTTTTAAACTAGTTTATTTGACTTATAAACCAACATATAATCTAATAATATGCAAAATATGTTATGATTAAGTAGTTCATTTTGTTTTCTCAGGATTCTCCAAAAAAATCAAATTGCTCTTATATTTAGGAACGGAGGGAGTATGAAATAGAGTTAGAGGTAAAGTAGGAAAAATACATTAAATGAGGAGAAAATGTTATGATTAAGTAGTTCATTTTGTTTTCTCAGGATTCTCCAAAAAAATCAAATTGCTCTTATATTTAGGAACGGAGGGAGTATGAAATAGAGTTAGAGGTAAAGTAGGAAAAATACATTAAATGAGGAGAAAATGTGAGATAAGCTATTTTATCAGTATCAAAACTATTCAAACTTTGGTCAGATGTGAGGAAGTATATTTTTTTTTGGTGAGAATTCACGTGTTATATTAAACGAGAAGAATATTGAATAAATTTAGATAAGTCAATGGCCAGAGTTTAAAATTATCTTAATTGGAATGTTTTTATTATTTGTTCTTATAAAATCCTGTAAATTTGATATTTTACCATTTTTTTATTACATTTGGCTTTAAACCCATCAATCCCTTAGCTTCCTTCAGTAATTCCATGGCTTCATCTGATATACCCACTTTAACAAGCCATCCATTACAGCAGTATATGAGTAAATATCTGGCTTCATTGGGTGATTTGATGTATTGACTATTGAGTGATGGTTGTTTATTTGTTTGGATAGTGTTATGGGTGTAGCACATTGTAGCTGCTTCTGCGATTAACGTTGGAGAAAAGAATCGGAGAGGAGATTGAAACATTTGAGAAGGAATAAGGTGGCATGTAGATATACGATACTAGCAATGTAATTTGGAGTCGAAGTTATCAAATCAGTAGTAAGAGAATTATTAAGTGGCATGTTGTCAATTTTTGCTAGGCATTATATACTAGGCATGAGGTGCCTACCAATATAAATATTTTGTTAGGTAAAAATAACTATATTTGAATATATAATTACAATGTACATTGTGTTGACAGATTTCAAACTGTCATTTATATTGAAATTGATTGTTTGATTGTTGGATTTGAATTAATAACTTCAAATTAAATGTCCTTTAAAATGGATCCAAATTGATTGTTTGTTGAATTTCACTTGAGATTTTCATACTTCTTAGTTCTTAGGCATTGCCATACGTTTTTGACATGTTGACAAGATATTAGAAATTATGAAAGAGAATCAGTCAATATTATTCATGACTATTTATGGATGGAGGCTTGTAGTCCAAAAAAAAAAGATTAAATTAAGGAAGTTATAGGCTTGTAGCTTATAATTAAGAAGTTTTGAATAAAGAATCAACATGTTGTAAACAGTAAGTTTTGAATAGTTCATGTTCTTGTGATTAAGACCATATATTTAAAATTAAAATGGAGAACATGACAAATGGTCATTCAAAGGGTTAGCTTTATGAGTCTTGGGGGAGGTAAATTGAATTCATAGTGAAGGAATGTTGGACAATGAGCTTAAAATCGATTTTTAAGCCATCAAAATCAATTTTAGGCTAGAGTGGTGGTGTGATTGTCCCCTATTACTTGAAGAAAAAATGTGTCACATTAGACAATTTTGTATATATTGAACTCAATTCACTTTCCATTTCTAATTCTTCGCCCAACATTTCCACAACCAAACGGCCCTTATTAAGAACGTATAGGGACTGGTGTTGTTGATGCCGGTCTTGGAGGATAGAAACTCCAAGCTCCTCATTCTCCAGCATTGCTTTTCTACTGGCTTTTATTTCCTCAGAGGACTGGTTCAACCTTTCAGTTGACATCAACAGTCTTCCTTTTTGATCATTTCATGCCTAAATCATTCCAAAGTGTTCCATAAGGATAAGCATCACATAATGCACCAAGACAACAAGGCAAAAATATTCCCTCCATCTGAAGACAAGTAGTCAATGCTTCACTGCATGCAAACAGGCATTTTTGCTAGAACTTGCTCATTTCTGGTTCAGTGGCTTTGAAGCAAATTTTATCAAGAGTGAAACCATATCTGAGTGTTCTTTGCGGAAGGATTTGATGTATTGAGTGATAACTGATTATCTGCTTGGATAGTGTTGTTACATTGTAGCTCTGCTTCTGCGATTAACATTGGAGAGAAGAGAGATGTTTTGTGCAGTAAATTGGAGAGGAGATTGAAACATTTGAGAAGGTTGTCGTCCTGAAATAATGAAACCCATTGCAAACATCACTTTGTGGTGTAACTATGTATGAAAAAGAACAATTTGCGGCATAAATTTTTGGGGTGCAATGTGAGATAAAATTGCTCCTTGAGAAATTTTTTCATAGCAAAAATATTATTCCCTCTAGTCTTAATAATAACACATTTAAATCTTTTTTAGAAATTGAAGATGCAAAATTAAGTAGTTTGAATGATGGAAACAGTTATTAGTAGGATGAGATATTTAAAATTTATTTACTTCAATGATGTAACAGGAATTAGTAGGATTGTTTTTTTCTGACTCAAGGAATTCAATAACCCTCACTTAGTGTCTGTTTTACACACCCTCAAACTTAGGTTTTGAAATTAGAGAGCAGACAAAACCTAAGTTTGAGGCAAAAAAAAACGTAGGTTTTACTAGAAACTATTTTTTTCAGCTTTTTCAGAAGTTATCCTCCATAATCTATATTTCAGAAGTAATTACATGGACTCCATAAATTATTATCTAAATGAAAACTACATCCATAGATAGAGAAGAAGTTGGCTTACTAACACTATTATAAAACCGCTATGATTTTCGGCTAATGAATTATAAAATCTATAGGATTTAAGAAAAATAGTGTTTTTATATAGAGAATAGGAGTATTTTCAGACAAATTTAATCGTACTAACACATTGGGTAGAAAACGTGACAACAACTTGCATTTAATGAGTGTCATGAACTCAAATCATATCAGTACTATTTTATTGAAATGAATGTTATTACCTCAATATTTAAGTATCATACGAGTATTTTTAACAATTTCGCTTCTTAAATTGTGTGCTTTCAATTCCTAAATCATAGGGTGAGTTCCCCCTCACATACATGGTATCAAACCCTATAATTTAGCAACAAATACGTTAAGAATTTGGTGTCAAACACTACAGGGACCATGGTGGAACTGGAACCACCAGCTATGTATTTGAATCAAATGTTGACTGACATTTGAGAAGGTCCAATTTTTTTATTTTGGTGTGATTAACTAGTATGATGTATCATTATATGTCACGAAGCCTTGACCTTGTCTTATTTACTCGAAAAAATTACAGGGACCATTTGTTTGAATAAAATGAAACTTGAAGAACCAAAACCTCTTATTTTAAAGTATATGGACTAAAATCAAAGTTAATGTAAACTATAAGTACCAAAACCTCCAATTTTAAATTTTATGAACTAAGCCCTAAATCACTCCAAACTATAGGACCAAAAACAGATTTATAGCTAATTTTAATTATTTCAATATTATCATAATAATCTTCGTTGGCTCAAGAAGACTAGTCATGAGGTTAGTCTTCTTGGATTGTCTTCTTCTTTAGGTCTAAATCAAGGGTCATTAAAGGTATAGTTTGTAACCAAAGTTTTCGATAATGAGCTATTTTAAACCAGATTTTTTTTGTTCAATATCGTTTTGAAAATTTCAAAATGGAGCAATTTCACTTTATCGATTCACAACCACAAATTTGGAATACGGGTAATAAGGAATTGCTTGTTGAAATCAAAGTTTATAAATTTAAACTTAATCACTCTATTCCGGTCACTCTCATTCTCTCATACCCGTACTTCCTTCCTCCACAATGAAAAGGAAAATGTCAACCTTCCAAGTTCCCGTCATCTACTTTGACGACACCACAGTTGACATCGGCGATCTCACCGTTGACTCCTCCACGACTTTCAAGAACTTCCAGTCCTATGTGGCCCGCGAAATCGGCCTCTTTCCTCACCAAATATCCATCTACCTCGGAAACACAGAAAGAGACCGCAAAATCCACGTCACACCTAGGACAAATTTCGCGGACATATGCCACGTAAGCAAACCACGCTTCTTCATTGAGCGACGCACCATACCGTATGAAGTTCCTCCTTCTCTTTCTGAGAATGTGAAGTTTCTGAAGCAAAAGTCAGACTTTGATGCCATCGATTTCATTAAATTTGCTGAGGAGTGGAATAGGAAAATTGACGCTGAGGACGAGCAGAGAAGGCTTTTGATGAATAAGAAAATGAGAATTCCTGTTGAGAATAGACACATTACTTAGGATTAGGTTATTATTTCTCTTGGGGGTGTTGTTTCATGTTTCATATTTCATATTTCATGTTTCATGAGTTTTTGAGTTAATGTTATGAACTGCTTTCTTTCTCATTCAATTGTATTTTTGTTTCATGTGACTTCAATGATAAAGACATTTATTTATTTGTAATTTTGTAGAATCTTTTTTCAATTATGGTTTTGCGAATTTGCCATTTTTTCCTTTTCATTTATAACCATTTCTTTCCTTTTCTTGTGTTTCACGATTTATACCTTAGTTGGAAGCCGTTGGTAAGGGAGAATCAAAATCCTTATGTGATTCTAGTTTATATTAAAGATACAATTAATGTGATAATGTCTTTTATATAAAATAATGAATTGTATAAAATAATAAATAATTAGTCAAACTCAATTTATATTACCTAAGAAACACTATATCCTAAATAACTAAGAGGGCTGTATAGTGGACCACGGCTTAAACTGTACTAACACATTAGGTAGAAAACGCGACAACAACTTGCATTTAATGAGTGTAATGACCTTAAATCATATCAGTACTATTTTATTGAAATGAATGTTATTACCTCAATATTTAAGTATCATACGAGTATTTTTAACAATTTCGCTTCATAAATTGTGTGCTTTCAATTCCTAAACCATAGGGTGGGTTCCCCCCTCACATACATGGTATCAAACCCTATAATTTAGCAACAAATACGTTAATAGTTTGGTGTCAAACACTACAGGGACCATGGTGGAACCACCAGCTATTTATTTGAATCAAATGTTGACTGACATTTGAGAAGGTCCATTTTTTTGATTTTGGTGTGATTAACTAGTATGATGTATCAATATATGTCACCAAGCCTTGACCTTGTCTTATTTACTCGAAAAAATTACAGGGACCATTTGTTTGAATAAAATGAAACTTGAAGAACCAAAACCTCTTATTTTAAAGTATATGGACTAAAATCAAAATTAATGTAAACTATAAGTACCAAAACCTCCAATTTTAAATTTTAGGAACTAAGCCCTAAATCACTCCAAACTATAGGACCAAAAACAGATTTATAGCTAATTTTAATTATTTCAATATTATCATAATAATCTTCGTTGGCTCAAGAAGACTAGTCATGAGTTTAGTCCTCTTAGATTGTCTTCTTCTTTATGTCTAAATCAAGGGTCATTAAAGGTATAGTTTGTAACCAAAGTTTTCGATAATGAGCTATTTTAAACCAGATTTTTTCTGTTCCATATCGTTTTGGAAATTTCAAAATGGAGCAATTTCACTTTATCGATTCACGTTGTGTAACACCCACAAATTTGGAATAGGGGTAATTAGGAATTGCGTGTTGAAATCAAAGTTTATAAATTTAAAAACTCATTTGGACGTGAAGTTTATATATTTGATTTGTATGTTTGGAAAATTCTGTTTTCTTTGATCATCTTGGTTTATTCAATTTTATTAATTGTTGGATGGGAACATGCTAAAGTTTGTAAGAATTTATTAGTTGTATGTTAAATCCATATTCTGAATAAGGAATTTGATTTTCACTTTTCATGCTCCATTTTGGATGTGTTTGAAGATAACAGGTCACTTAAAGCTTCAGTGGGATTCTACAATATCTCTATGCTAATTGAGCTTTGAAAAAGTATTTTGAATAGGCGAGAATGTTTGACTGTTGTTTGGTTGTTCGGTTGTTAATTGAAGTTAAGTTAGATCCTTGAGCAACTAATGATCAACTCCTAATTGAATTAAAGTTAAAAAATATCTAATATTTATCCATGTTTTAAGGAAAATATATAGGATTTAAAATATTAATGTTTTTATATTGAGAAAGGTAGTATTTTTTAACAAATTTGATCGGTGGAGAAAAATATTCACGTATATCCAAATTATAAACCGTCGATCCAAAGTTTATCAACGGTTTTAATTAGCTTAGAAGACAGTCACACGGATTCAAATAATGAGTTGTCAAATCCAACTTTATCGACGGTCTAGATTTTAAATGAGATTTGAAAATTTAATAAAACCCAAAATTAAAAAAATCCCTACTATTTATCCATTTTTAAGGAAAATATCTTTAATTTTTCAAAAAAAAAAAAACATGCCACCCAAAACCTATAAAAGCCATCAATCACTCACTAGCTCACTCACTCTATTCCGGTCACTCTCATTCTCTCATACCCGTACTTCCTTCCTCCACAATGAAAAGGAAAATGTCAACCTTCCAAGTTCCCGTCATCTACTTTGACGACACCACAGTTGACATCGGCGATCTCACCGTTGACTCCTCCACGACTTTCAAGAACTTCCAGTCCTATGTGGCCCGCGAAATCGGCCTCTTTCCTCACCAAATATCCATCTACCTCGGAAACACAGAAAGAGACCGCAAAATCCACGTCACACCTAGGACAAATTTCGCGGACATATGCCACGTAAGCAAACCACGCTTCTTCATTGAGCGACGCACCATACCGTATGAAGTTCCTCCTTCTCTTTCTGAGAATGTGAAGTTTCTGAAGCAAAAGTCAGACTTTGATGCCATCGATTTCATTAAATTTGCTGAGGAGTGGAATAGGAAAATTGACGCTGAGGACGAGCAGAGAAGGCTTTTGATGAATAAGAAAATGAGAATTCCTGTTGAGAATAGACACATTACTTAGGATTAGGTTATTATTTCTCTTGGGGGTGTTGTTTCATGTTTCATATTTCATATTTCATGTTTCATGAGTTTTTGAGTTAATGTTATGAACTGCTTTCTTTCTCATTCAATTGTATTTTTGTTTCATGTGACTTCAATGATAAAGACATTTATTTATTTGTAATTTTGTAGAATCTTTTTTCAATTATGGTTTTGCGAATTTGCCATTTTTTCCTTTTCATTTACAACCATTTCTTTCCTTTTCTTGTGTTTCACGATTTATACCTTAGTTGGACGCCGTTGGTAAGGGAGAATCAAAATCCTTATGTGATTCTAGTTTATATTAAAGATACAATTAATGTGATAATGTCTTTTATATAAAATAATGAATTGTATAAAATAATAAATAATTAGTCAAACTCAATTTATATTACCTAAGAAACACTATATCCTAAATAACTAAGAGGGCTGTATAGTGGACCACGGCTTAAACTGTACTAACACATTAGGTAGAAAACGCGACAACAACTTGCATTTAATGAGTGTCATGACCTTAAATCATATCAGTACTATTTTATTGAAATGAATATTATTACCTCAATATTTAAGTATCATACGAGTATTTTTAACAATTTCGCTTCATAAATTGTGTGCTTTCAATTCCTAAATCATAGGGTGGGTTCCCCCCTCACATACATGGTATCAAACCCTATAATTTAGCAACAAATACGTTAATAGTTTGGTGTCAAACACTACAAGGACCATGGTGGAACCACCAGCTATTTATTTGAATCAAATGTTGACTGACATTTGAGAAGGTCCAATTTTTTGATTTTGGTGTGATTAACTAGTATGATGTATCAGTATATGTCACCAAGGCTTGACCTTGTCTTATTTACTCAAAAAAATTACAGGGACCATTTGTTTGAATAAAATGAAACTTGAAGAACCAAAACCTCTTATTTTAAAGTATATGGACTAAAATCAAAATTAATGTAAACTATAAGTACCAAAACCTCCAATTTTAAATTTTAGGAACTAAGCCCTAAATCACTCCAAACTATAGGACCAAAAACAGATTTATAGCTAATTTTAATTATTTCAATATTATCATAATAATCTTCGTTGGCTCAAGAAGACTAGTCATGAGTTTAGTCCTCTTAGATTGTCTTCTTCTTTATGTCTAAATCAAGGGTCATTAAAGGTATAGTTTGTAACCAAAGTTTTCGATAATGAGCTATTTTAAACCAGATTTTTTCTGTTCCATATCGTTTTGGAAATTTCAAAATGGAGCAATTTCACTTTATCGATTCACGTTGTGTAACACCCACAAATTTGGAATAGGGGTAATTAGGAATTGCGTGTTGAAATCAAAGTTTATAAATTTAAAAACTCATTTGGACGTGAAGTTTATATATTTGATTTGTATGTTTGGAAAATTCTGTTTTCTTTGATCATCTTGGTTTATTCAATTTTATTAATTGTTGGATGGGAACATGCTAAAGTTTGTAAGAATTTATTAGTTGTATGTTAAATCCATATTCTGAATAAGGAATTTGATTTTCACTTTTCATGCTCCATTTTGGATGTGTTTGAAGATAACAGGTCACTTAAAGCTTCAGTGGGATTCTACAATATCTCTATGCTAATTGAGCTTTGAAAAAGTATTTTGAATAGGCGAGAATGTTTGACTGTTGTTTGGTTGTTCGGTTGTTAATTGAAGTTAAGTTAGATCCTTGAGCAACTAATGATCAACTCCTAATTGAATTAAAGTTAAAAAATATCTAATATTTATCCATGTTTTAAGGAAAATATATAGGATTTAAAATATTAATGTTTTTATATTGAGAAAGGTAGTATTTTTTAACAAATTTGATCGGTGGAGAAAAATATTCACGTATATCCAAATTATAAACCGTCGATCCAAAGTTTATCAACGGTTTTAATTAGCTTAGAAGACAGTCACACGGATTCAAATAATGAGTTGTCAAATCCAACTTTATCGACGGTCTAGATTTTAAATGAGATTTGAAAATTTAATAAAACCCAAAATTAAAAAAATCCCTACTATTTATCCATTTTTAAGGAAAATATCTTTAATTTTTCAAAAAAAAAAAACATGCCACCCAAAACCTATAAAAGCCATCAATCACTCACTAGCTCACTCACTCTATTCCGGTCACTCTCATTCTCTCATACCCGTACTTCCTTCCTCCACAATGAAAAGGAAAATGTCAACCTTCCAAGTTCCCGTCATCTACTTTGACGACACCACAGTTGACATCGGCGATCTCACCGTTGACTCCTCCACGACTTTCAAGAACTTCCAGTCCTATGTGGCCCGCGAAATCGGCCTCTTTCCTCACCAAATATCCATCTACCTCGGAAACACAGAAAGAGACCGCAAAATCCACGTCACACCTAGGACAAATTTCGCGGACATATGCCACGTAAGCAAACCACGCTTCTTCATTGAGCGACGCACCATACCGTATGAAGTTCCTCCTTCTCTTTCTGAGAATGTGAAGTTTCTGAAGCAAAAGTCAGACTTTGATGCCATCGATTTCATTAAATTTGCTGAGGAGTGGAATAGGAAAATTGACGCTGAGGACGAGCAGAGAAGGCTTTTGATGAATAAGAAAATGAGAATTCCTGTTGAGAATAGACACATTACTTAGGATTAGGTTATTATTTCTCTTGGGGGTGTTGTTTCATGTTTCATATTTCATATTTCATGTTTCATGAGTTTTTGAGTTAATGTTATGAACTGCTTTCTTTCTCATTCAATTGTATTTTTGTTTCATGTGACTTCAATGATAAAGACATTTATTTATTTGTAATTTTGTAGAATCTTTTTTCAATTATGGTTTTGCGAATTTGCCATTTTTTCCTTTTCATTTATAACCATTTCTTTCCTTTTCTTGTGTTTCACGATTTATACCTTAGTTGGAAGCCGTTGGTAAGGGAGAATCAAAATCCTTATGTGATTCTAGTTTATATTAAAGATACAATTAATGTGATAATGTCTTTTATATAAAATAATGAATTGTATAAAATAATAAATAATTAGTCAAACTCAATTTATATTACCTAAGAAACACTATATCCTAAATAACTAAGAGGGCTGTATAGTGGACCACGGCTTAAACTGTACTAACACATTAGGTAGAAAACGCGACAACAACTTGCATTTAATGAGTGTAATGACCTTAAATCATATCAGTACTATTTTATTGAAATGAATGTTATTACCTCAATATTTAAGTATCATACGAGTATTTTTAACAATTTCGCTTCATAAATTGTGTGCTTTCAATTCCTAAACCATAGGGTGGGTTCCCCCCTCACATACATGGTATCAAACCCTATAATTTAGCAACAAATACGTTAATAGTTTGGTGTCAAACACTACAGGGACCATGGTGGAACCACCAGCTATTTATTTGAATCAAATGTTGACTGACATTTGAGAAGGTCCATTTTTTTGATTTTGGTGTGATTAACTAGTATGATGTATCAATATATGTCACCAAGCCTTGACCTTGTCTTATTTACTCGAAAAAATTACAGGGACCATTTGTTTGAATAAAATGAAACTTGAAGAACCAAAACCTCTTATTTTAAAGTATATGGACTAAAATCAAAATTAATGTAAACTATAAGTACCAAAACCTCCAATTTTAAATTTTAGGAACTAAGCCCTAAATCACTCCAAACTATAGGACCAAAAACAGATTTATAGCTAATTTTAATTATTTCAATATTATCATAATAATCTTCGTTGGCTCAAGAAGACTAGTCATGAGTTTAGTCCTCTTAGATTGTCTTCTTCTTTATGTCTAAATCAAGGGTCATTAAAGGTATAGTTTGTAACCAAAGTTTTCGATAATGAGCTATTTTAAACCAGATTTTTTTTGTTCCATATCGTTGTGGAAATTTCAAAATGGAGCAATTTCACTTTATCGATTCACGTTGTGTAACACCCACAAATTTGGAATAGGGGTAATTAGGAATTGCGTGTTGAAATCAAAGTTTATAAATTTAAAAATTAACTCATTTGGACGTGAAGTTTATATATTTGATTTGTATGTTTGGAAAATTCTATTTTCTTTGATCATCTTGGTTTATTCAATTTTATTAATTGTTGGATGGGAACATGCTAAAGTTTGTAAGAATTTATTAGTTGTATGTTAAATCCATATTCTGAATAAGGAATTTGATTTTCACTTTTCATGCTCTATTTTGTATGTGTTTGAAGATAACAGGTCACTTAAAGCTTCACTGGGATTCTACAATATCTCTATGCTAATTGAGCTTTGAAAAAGTATTTTGAATAGGCGAGAATGTTTGACTGTTGTTTGGCTGTTCGATTGTTAATTGAAGTTAAATTAGATCCTTGAGCAACTAATGATCAACTCCTATTTGGGTGTTTATATTTAAAATTGATTTCTCAGTAATGGGAATAAATTATATGTAGGCTAATGGGATGGTAAGAGAATGATTCAAGTTAGACATGTATTGTTGAAGTGTGCATGCTCGGTAATTGTGAAGGGTAGCTTATTTCAAGTGTGATTGGGAAATTCTGAACTTATTCTTGTGTTTGTATACATGGTGCTATTTGTAGTAGTGCATTTGCTAGACAGGTGAGGGGAAAAGTTTCTAAATTCTATTAAGTGATCTTAAAGCTTTCATATAGTCAAATTGTGAGAATTAGAAAAGATTAAGCATAAGCCACTCATTTAAGAATTTTTAACAAAGAATTATCAAAAATGGGATTGGGTAGTATTTAACTTAATAGGGATGAGAGAGACGCCAATAATCATAAATTTATTACTATTATTATATTATGTAATAATATGAGTGATTAGAGATGAGAATACTTGAAAATGTTGTAAAGGATCAGAAAATAAGAAAGTTCAACAACAAATATTGGAGTTTAGGTAGTGGGTTATTTCATTAATAAAAATAACATGTTATGATAAATATAGCACCGACTAAGTGATTTACACACAATCATCTTAATTTGAACAATGGTAATTAGACTGTTAGTGTATATTTGAAAATATTGCAGTCTAATTATGGTAAGAAAAAGAAGAGGATAGGACAAATGAAGGCATAGCACCTTGAAGGCTGCCTATTGCTGCTATTATTTTCCCGTTTACATAAATGCTAGACCCTATATATGTGAATAAGCATTTGAAAAGGTTCTTTAATTAATTATACTATTGCTTCTTTATGGAAATTAGTAATTATTTACAGAGATACTTAAGCACACTATATAACTCTAGTTATTTGCACAACAATAAAAAGTCTTCTAGTCATTTGTAAACTTATGTATGAGTTAACCCACACATCAAAATACAGTCCACAAGAAATTCTTCCATTTTCAAACATAATCAAAACCAAAGTTGACACTGTCTCTACCAAGAGACGCATATTTTATAAATAGACAAAAAAATAACAAACATGATCAACAACTATATAAATTAAAAATAATGAATAAACCTGCAGCCAAACTTAATTTAATTACATTATTTAAGAGAAACTGCCGCGTAAATTATTAATGAACAAACAAAAAAGGATATATATTGATCAAAAGTGGAGAGATCTGCTATGAACCTTAAAAGTAAGAGGGTGTTGTTTAAGATCATGAACTTGCTGTATTGATCCATCACTCCTCTTAGAATTTACACCAAGAATTGGATTGATGAACTTCTTAAGAACCCGATGTAACACTGGCCTGAAACCACGGCATTTCTTTCCCTGCGTTGTTGATTCTTGTTGAAATGATGATGAGACGCTCAAGCTCCTGTTCTGCATTGCCATTTTCAGGTGGGACTCGTACCACATCCTCTCGAACTGGTCCAATAGATCACTCTCTTCATCACCAAATGGTGTTTTGAGTCCAACCATTTTTGGGTGATTTTAATGTTGTATCATCTTCTTCTTCAATAATCATATATATGCATAACGACTAGTGATGATGCCTTTTACAGAGAGGCAGATGAATAGAGATTAAGACATTTAAGTAGAGGTAGTTGTTAGAAGCTATACCAACTTTGCCACCAACATATACTGCAAACTCAAGCTCTCAAATAAATGTCCAATTACTCACCAATTACTGCTTCCTCATTTACTACTCCACTTTAAAAAGAGGTTAAAATTTGAATCTTATACTAGTCCTGTCATAAATTAAATATATATTTACCTACTACATCATAATTAACCATACACCATTTTATATAG
The DNA here is from genome assembly GCA_029929735.1 of Mimosa pudica. NCBI lineage: Eukaryota > Viridiplantae > Streptophyta > Magnoliopsida > Fabales > Fabaceae > Mimosa > Mimosa pudica. The sequence continues at coordinate 3,672,455 of JAKELP010000045.1, forward strand.
CTCCCTCTTGTTTATTTATTAACTTCAAAAATCAATAAGGATAATATGTTTTTCATTATTAGAATTGTTTCTTCTTCAATAAACAAATTTAGGTCTTATATTTATATTTAGGAGCAGATAAAGTGCTACATAAAAGAGTTTATTGGAGTTGGTTTGTGTATGGTTTGAGTAAGAAATCGTGAGATACAAGCACATAATGCACAATCACTCATTTTAATTTGTTGTTTCGACAATCTAACTTATATATGAAATATGCTAAAAGCAATAATTAATCAACGAGGTGCTTAAAACATAGGGAGAGAAGAGGAAATATGATAGAAAAAAGAGAGGTAAATGCAGTCATTAAGGTACACCTAGCATCCAAATGGTTGGCTTCCTTCATTGTTATTCTTTTCTGAAGGGATTAGGTTTTGTATCCTTTTCCCGTTTCTACTTGTATCCTCAAATTCTCTTATACAACCATTATATTAAAACTTGAATGGTGTGGATGCTTTATTAAATTAGTACAATTAATAAGCACAAATAGATATATTTAAACTATTAAAAATTCTGTCAATTAATATAATTGCAATAAAAATCTAATGATACATGACTTTGCTAGAAATTTCAAGTAACATATTCTTCAATTAATTAATTAATTATATTAATTATCATCAATATAAACAATTTATGACATGTATATTACTTTTAGTATTTTTAGAGTTAGAATTATTATTGTCAAACTTGCAAGTCTACTCTATGATTTTAATGTCACTACGCCTCTATCTAACTAAAATATGTCACGAGTTACTTAAATTCTTGCTACCTGTAAACTTGGTAAAAGCACATGAGTTTACACATCAAATTTGTCGTCTTTAATTTTCTAGATTACAGAAAATCTTTTTAATTTACTAGAAATCTCATGTTAATTTTTTCCATGTGAGATTATTCATGGAATTTATATATGAATTTCATCAAATTAAAACTTCTTTATTGAACTTGGTAAAGTATATATGTGGATATATTTAGTATCAACTATCTATATTTATATTTTGTAATATATTCAAGTTAGATTATTATTATTATTGTATTTCTTAATTCTTATTTATATATTGGTGAAATATGTATTTATTAATTAAGGTATATTCTTACGAATTTATGATCCAATTTTATTCTTTTCACGAGTTTACTTAAATGTACGAGTTTCACAACCTTGATTAGAATCATTTTGTTCACCATCACCGATTAAGGGAAAATATGTTTCTTTACGGATTGGTCGCAATCGTATTTAGCCAATCATGTATTTTAAAGACCACGTTCATTAAGTGTCGTCATTCTTCCTTTTGACATGTTTTCCAGTAGCAAATTTGAAGATGAAGAAAAACCTATAGTCAAGAAAATTATTATATTACGTACCTAAACAGAGGATTAATCTACAGTAAGTGAAAACTGTAATAAAGGTTTCCACTCTGCATCACTTTGGTGGGGAAAAGCTTTAATTTGCAATTTGCAGCAAGTGTATGTATCAGTAAGTCAAATGTGAAGATATAATCTGCAGAATATGTTTGGATTAGGTTTTAGAAATACTATTAGAAGAAAAGCATATCATAGATAATAATCAGTAGTTAGTTGAGCTAGTAAGTGAGTTTCAACCACGTAAGAATAAGAACGTTCGCTTGGATCCTGGGAAGCATTTTCATCGAGAGACGAGACAATCTTACCTACGCACAGGTACACTACTGCTACCCTTTGAGTCCAGATTAATCAGTTGTATTAGTCTCAGGCCATTGATGTGTCTGAATGATGATCTACCCTAATAATATATAAGGCATGGGGGAACGAATTTTATTTAGATATAAGGGAAAAAATTGGTGGATCTCCAAAATCAAATTTGACTCTCATGTTTGATGAGTAGGGAATGGTGTGGACCATCGAAGTGCCCGTTCCGTAACACTTTGAAACCTATGTTTGACTTCAAATCTTGAATTCATAATCAGATAGTTTAACACTCTTGTTTTATAACAGTTGTTTTTCCTGTTAATGTCTAGATTTCATTTAAGTCAAACAAATAATTGTAGGTTTTTTCACTATAGTCTTTTTGCATGAAAACCTAAGTTCGAGCAGAAAACCTTGATTTTGCTAGAAGTTATTTTACTCTATAATCTCAGAAGCTATTCTCCATAATTCATTCTATAAAACAAGGGTTCTTTCAACTTTTCTTCTTAGAAGTTTTTCTCCAAAAACTAATCCAAATAGGCCCTGAATCGATTTTAAATGAATCTGCATGTTTAATTTAAATCTTTTTTTTATGTTTTCAATATTTATTCAATTTTAAAATAAAGACCACCATTTATAATTAACCCTTTAAATAATTATCATTTAGAAGCATAATTCAAATTAAATAATTTTAAATCTAAAACATCTAAACTAATTTAGACAAAGTTTAAGGGACATTTGCTTTATGTTTAGAAATTGAAGCAAAAGTTGAAGTTCATATATTTAGGGGCACATAAATTTGCTACTAAGGACTCAAAAGTCACGAGATAATGGGGAAACATTTGCTTATGGGGTATTTCTTATGACATACTATATGCATGTTATATGATATAATCGGGCTATCGGAATAAAGTTTTGTTGTTGCCCCAGAATTGCGTATATCAATTAATAATGTTAATGAGTGAATTTATATTTAAATGGTTTTATATCTTGAAATTAAAGGGGATTTTGGTTATGCGTTGTTGTATTAATGTTGTATACAAGAAATCATTAACACACTTCATATGTGTGTGTGTGTTTATACTCATTTCTTCCACTTTTGTTTCTCTCACGCTTGAACGCATGTGCAGGTCATAACATATACTGATGTCTTCTTCAAACAGAAATAGTGAGTTTGCTGACCTCTGAAATATTACACGTTACTGCGGAATTATATAGAGTTAGAGGGTAAATTATGTTTTCTTGTCAGATTGTACGCAACCAATATACGCTTTTTATTAAAAAATAAATTTACAAACCATAAGCTTAAAAAGGTTTTAAGAGAAGAGATTATTAGTGCAAATTGGACTGCATATATGAGTGCGAATTTCACCGATAGAATTGAATTTTTTTTGTGAATGGATAATTTATAAGTGCCCTCGAAATAAACTTTAAGCCACATATATAAAATTTTCATATTCATAGTCTACAATATGTCTTTGAAACTCAATTTTTACCTAAACTTGGTATGTATAAAATGAATGAGAAATTGACATAAATATATACTTATTAATTAACTTTTTGTTGTAGACTCTACGGGAGTACCTAAAAATTCTAAGATACACTTGAAAAGCATAATGCGTTTTTGGCATGATGTTGTCGAGTATGTGGTTATGGAAGCTATGGGGTTAAGTATGATTTTGTCTCCACAAAGAAATGCAAGAGGTGTGATTGCACATTGCAAGATTAATCACTACAACTCATTATCTCATTTGGTGTAAGACTATAAGTGCATTTGATTATCCTTACAACAGACTTCTGCATCAAACTTTATCTCAATTCATTCCATTTTTCGAAATGATTTTTTTCATAATCATTATTATTAGTACTTTTTCTGTGAGCGAATTAAGTATTTTCTAAATACTCCCTGCAATGCTAGTCCTTTCCGCTCCATCCGTCCAAAATGTAGGGTGTAATATACCCTTGCAGAAATGCTTGGTCTATATTCCTTGAAATCCATGGTCTATTCTTTATAATGTTATTTGAGGTAGTCAACTATTTTATACAAATTTAAAAAATATATAATAGAATCATTTATTATTGATCAAATTAATTAATTTTCCGATTTTTTTATTTTATTTACAAGCTCTCTCCCCTCTCTTTATATTTAGTATGTACTGGTTAAATTGTTTTTGTCCTGTGATGTAATAGCAAAAATTGAAATCGAACATTTTCTATTTTAACTTTTGCATGTTAATTACCTCTTATAATGTGTACAAAATGTCATGTTTCCTCTTAATTAAAACATGAACTTGAGGGAGTATAACTGTATAAGCCATAACCCTAAAAAGTTATTAATTACAAGTTTCCTGATTTACTTTTGTTTACATGCATATTAGATGAGTAGGATGAGAGATAGAGGAAGAAAGAGAGATGGGAATAGGATTATGAGCAAATGTATGTGAAGTGCATTAATAGTTTTTTCAATTTTAAAAAAATTAATAATTCCTTATTAATAATTTTGGTGAGCTGATTAAAAGGGACAAATTATGGAAATACTACCTCCGGTCCTAAATATAGGACCTATATAACTTTTTTTTGGAGAAGTTAAGGTTGCAAAATAGTCTATTAAATGATGACATATTTGATATATTTTTAGATTATCCATTAGTTTATAAGTAAAATAAACTAGTTTAGGGGAAAAAATTAAGTAAATTAATTTATAATTAACTTATTTTGCTTTTTTAGCATTTTTTGAAAAAGTCAATTAGGTCTTATATTTAGGACCGGAGGGAGTAATTAAGTTAAGAAAGTATAAGACATATTTTTAATATCATCATCTATTGATAAAATGGAACTAGTAGGCTTAAAGATATACTCCCTCCGTTCCTAAATATAAGATCACTTTGGGGAACTGGCCGGATAAGTTCCTAAATATAAGATTACTTCCTATTTTATCTCAAGTTTTGCCCAAACTACCCTTATACTCTCTCTTTTCATTGAAAACCCCTCCTTTAAAGTTAAGTAATTGAGGGGATTTTCGGGAAGATCATATAATTTTATTGTCTTCCTTAATCTCCTCAAATTAACCAAAATGATCTTATATTTAGGAACGGAGGGAGTAGTTGGTTCTTAGTATTTTTTTTAGTCTTATTTTCTTTTTATATAAAAAAAGATGGAACTAGTAGGGAAAAAATAGCCTTGAGAGATAGTTAATGTAGTGATATAATATAATAAATTGGGACAAAAATAAAAAATGATTAAATTTTCAAACATTATTATTTTATTAAATTTTATAAATTGGATGGTGACCTTAAAAATTACTCTACCTATGCATGATGGAAGGGAATAGATAGGTGTACGTACGTGCATGCTTGAATGTGTTGTTTGCAATACGGCACGCATAACAATCATCAAAGTATATGGTATATCATTATTTAATGTACATGCTGAAGAAGCAAAGGAACAAGGGATTAAAAGTGAAGTGTGTAGATTAAAAGTGAAGTGTGTAATGTTTGTTTTCTTTGAATTGAAACAGAAATAATGAGCGATGTACAGTTCACATGCATTTGTGGGAAACATGGGATCATTGTCCCATTCACCATGCCTAAAATGCTGCCAACTTAAAAGATAAAGTTTCTTGAATGGTTTATGCTTTTAAGGTCTCCTCCTTGTGATCACTTCTCATTATGTCGTCCCACCATGATATCACCTATATTTCATAATCCACCATCAGTTAATTTATCTATTCAAAGATTTAAACAAATTTACTTCACGACGACGACAAGACTTCATTATTCACTTATATCAATCAAGCAAAGTCGTATCTTTTACAAAATCATTATCTCTACTCTTGTTTGTTCCATCTCTCATTTTTTTATTAAGTGTAATATACTAATATTGAGTACCACTCTACTCTCTATTCACCACTACAATTTGAATAATCTTGCAAGAGGTGAATAGTACTAATTTTTATGAGGGCGTAATTTCCTTTTTAGTTTTGCAAGTTTGGTGATTATCGGATGTTTATAAATTGAATTGTAAAGGCAATACTGTACATGTGCTTATACATTTATTATATGTTATGTGAGTGCATTTTAAGTTTATATGCAAATCTTTCCTCGTTTTTGTTGAAAATCGGAGGAAAATGATACCTTCTCTTTTAATTAATAAATTCCTTCAAAATAGTAGTCAGCAAAATTTAGAAATTGTACAACATTTTAATTTTTAACGCCACTAAAATTCAGTACGATATTTTTATTAATAGCTTGCAGCTAAAATTTTCCCAAAAAAAAAAATCAATTAATACTTCTTTTCAAAGAAAAAACGGAAATACTACTAATTCAAGCTAAAAAAGTATCAATAATGCAAGATAGTGCTTTTTAACTTTTCCTTTTCTGGTCACCACCACCCTTTTGCTGCATAATTTGTATTTTGTAATCATGACTATTAGTTAGATTTTTTTAATCTTGTTTCCCACTTCCTTTGGTGTTTTCAAAATCTACACTCATTCTCAAGCTCAGTTACTTACTTCCATAAAGAAAGGAGAAAAAAAACATCACTTCCTTTTATCCCACTGACATTGAATAGTAACTGAATTTGAATGCATCAGTGATTCTCTTCAGTAAGGCTGAACAAGTTTAAAATAAATAAATAAATAAATAAAAGAAGTAAAAAAATTATATTAAAAAAACACAAATTCAAACAAGAAAGTAAACTCTCAAGGATAATTAATCCGGCTGAACATTCTTTGCCTGTATATCTCTTTTAGTTTATAGAGCAAGCAAACTGGATTTCTCTTCAGCATGCATGTATTTTTCTCTGAAATCTTATGTTATTTTTCTCAAACTTTACTTTTTTGATCGAAATTTTTTCTCAAACTTTACTAACTTACACATTTATGCTACTTCCTCTTGTCCTTCTGAAGGGCACTGTATTAACTCTAATATGTTGATTACTTCAGCCATGTCTGGACGGTTTGAAGGCACTTGTGATGCACATATTAATCCTAATTTTATCACAGGAATTGCTTCTTCTGCAGCGAAATTTCCCAGAAGCCTCGGATCGATACATTGATCCACCTTTCCTTCCTCCAATGCTCCTCTCACCATGTCACACAACACAACCACATCATCCTCCATATATTCCACAGGCCTTTTCCCTGTCACTACCTCGAGAACTAGTATGCCAAACCCGTATAAATCACATTTCTCGGTTATCTTGACTGTGCGACAAGCAAACTCAGGTGCCATGTATCCGAGCGCGCTTTGAATCTTGCTGCTCAAGACACAATGGTCCAGCATTGGCAATAGCCTCACTAGGCCAAAGTCTCCTACCTTTGGCTCACCAGAGCAGTCAATGAGAACATTTGTTGATTTCAAATTATAGTGAATTATGTTCATTTGGTGCAAATGAGCTAATCCTCTTGCCATGCCAAGAATAATCTTGAACCTTTGTTGCCATGAAAGGATGTCTTTAGTGTTTTCATCATGTAAAAGCTTATGTAAACTCCCTCTAGATAAGTACTCATAGATCAGAAGCTGCAAGGATGAAGTCCAATAATAACCTTCAATTGCAACAAGATTCTGGTGCCTCATCTTCCCAAGTGTTTTCACTTCCTTCTCAAAGTCTTCTTGGGATTTCACCAGACTGGAAACCGTAAGCTTCTTGATCGCAACAGATCGCCCATCTCGAAGAATAGTGCGATAAACAACTCCAAATCCGCCGCGACCAATCTCATTGTCTTTATTGAGAAGATTATGAGCCCCATCAGCAAATTCAGCATCTCCAGTGAACATGACAAGCTTGCCATAGTTTGGATCATCTTTAGGCGAACCACTATAGTCTTCACCACCGGATAACGTGAATGGTGCAGCAGAAAGCGACATTGAGTTACGTGCACGTATATTTAGCAGTGTAATAGCCACCACACCAATGATGATAAAAGCAGCAGCACCAATAGCAATGAGGGCAGAGATACTGAGAATGACCTTCTTATGACGACGGTTTTGAGAGGAAGGGCCAGAATTCGAGCCAGAAGAGTTCGGGTTAAGAACAATGGGTTTGGGATGAACAGATGGGCAGGAGTGATTAACAATGGAACCACATAACAATGGATTAGCAGAGACAGATGAGGGAGGGATGGTATTGAAGAAGCCACCCACAGGTAGCTCACCATGAAGGTGGTTGTAGGAAACATTAAAGGAAAAGAGGTGAGAAAGATTTGTTAGCTCCTTTGGTAAGTTTCCTGAGAGTTCATTCCATGATAAGTCCATGTGTTGAAGGTTGGATAAATTAGCAATTGCTGAAGGGATTGAACCAGTAAGCTTGTTGTGATGAAGATTCCTGCACCATTCAATTCAAACAAACAAACTTGAAATAAGATTCTCCAAATTAACATTTGAATTTCACTATTATATAGATATATATATGTATATTAAGCAAAGAAAGGATAACAGAAATCATGGTTGAGAGCTTACAAATATGTCAGGGATGAACACTTATCGATTTGGGTTGGAATTTTCCCGCTTATGAAATTCTTCTGCAGTCTCAATTCACTCAATGAAATCAACCCTTCTATTTCAGGAGGAATGCTTCCATTAATCTTGTTGTCACTAAGGTCAAGAATGAACAGAGATTTGATCTCTCCAATGCTCACTGGAATAGCACCAGAGATATTATTGGTGGACATGTTCAACACTTGCAAGCTACTAAGGCCACCAATGCTAGATGGAAGACTACCAGAAAATGCATTGGATGACAAATCCAAAACCTTCAGGCCATAATAAGATGTTGAAGTCGACGAAAGCGAGGGGATATTGCCCTTAGTGAAGTTGTCCCATGAAAGTGACATACTTTTCAAACCAATCTTAAAAATCCATGAAGGAATGTGGCCATATAACATATTGTGGCTCATGTCAATATCCAAGAGCTTAAGGCAGTTACCTAGTGATTCAGGCAAGTTTCCTGAAAGTTGGTTCCTAGAGAGATTCAATTTACTCAGGGAATCAAGATTCCCTATTGACTTAGGAATCCAATCAGAGAATGCATTTGAAGAAAGGTCCAATACCTCAAGATTTTTCAACTCTCCAATCCAATCAGGAATGACACCAGTGAATGAATTCCCTTGCAAACTAAGAGATGCACATGAACTAAGTTTCTGCATAGAATCAGGAAGCCTCCCAGAGAGAAAATTATAACTAAAATCAAGTGATTTCAACAGCAAGCAACCTCCAATACCCTCAGGAATCCTACCAATAAACCTATTCTTCTGCAGAATCAACTCTCTCAAATCATTCTGATTCTCAATCCCCTCAGGAATCTCACCCTCAAGCAAGTTATTAGACAAATCAAGAGACTGCAATCCCCTCAAATACCAAATCCCAGAAGGCAACTCTCCACTAAGCTGATTATAAGAGAAGTTAACACTACCCAACATAGAACAAGAACTTAATGAATCAGGAATTTTACCAGAAAGATTGTTCCTTGCAAAAGAAACAGCCCTCAAGGACCCACATTGCTGGAAAAACTCTTGTGGGATTGATCCAGTGAGACTATTCTCACTCAAATCAACAAGCTGCAAACTCCAAAGGTGAGGAAGATCAGGAATTATGGTCCCACTAAAGTTGTTCCTAGAAAGTGATAGAACCTGAAGAAACTGCAATCTCATTAGGCCTTTATCAATATGTCCTGACAGTGAAAAACCATCAAGGACTAAAGCAGAGACCCTTCTTGTTGTGGGGTCACATTTCACTCCTACCCAATTGCAGGGTGTTTCATCATCCTCATTCCAACTAGAAAGCTTAAATTTTGGATCTTTTAGACCCTCCTTGAACACAATCAACCCCAGAACATCATCATTGAATCCTTGGTCAGAAGATATAACAAGGAATGTAGCACAAAGAAGATGAAGAACAAACAGGAAATGGAAAAGGGTATGTTGCATTTTCATAGAGAAACAAAGAGGGAGAAATATCATTATGTATGTATGTATGTATGAATTCAAATGGGAGAGAGCATAGGATATGATGAAGTTGGCATAATGCAAAGGAAGGAAATTTGAAGAGAAGATTCAGTTTTGAATGGTTTTTTTTTTGTGTTGTTTGGTGAAGAGAGAAGAGAAAATGGAAGGAAGAGTTATTATGAATGGCTAATGGGTTGGTGAATGAGGAGATGAGGAGGTTGTTGAGGTAGTAATGAGATGGAATAGTAATGAGGAGTACACTTTAATTTAAGGATTCAAAGAAGGATTAAATAAGGGGAGAGAGAGAGAGAGAGATTGATGACTAGTGAGAATGGAAGGAACATTGGGAGAGGAGAAGCCATTAAAGCAGAGGGAAAAGCTTCTATTCTCTCTGGCAGTGGCAGAGGGAGAGAGAGAGAGAGAGAGAGAGAGAGAGAGAGAGAGGCTTGTTTATTACGAAAGAGAAGTGTGTGAGGCATGTGAATAGTGAAGTGAGGAGTGATTTTTGGTCAAACTCGAATCCTATGAGTGAATGATGCATGTAACATGCTCTCACTTTTTACTTTTTAGTCTCCCTCCCATCTAACACAACTTCAAATGCATATCCATAATGATGGGTAGATGTAGAAGATTTTATTTAATCGTATTTATAGGGAAAATTCTTAAATTTTTGTATGTGAATTTACAATTTTATCTTTGGTTATTATTGTTTGATTTTATTTATTATGTGGTGTAGTGTATATTTGCTCTCACACGTGATATAAGAGTTCAGTCGTCAAAATATGTTTTTTAAGAAAATATGTAAAAGTTAATTGAGTGTCTAAAATTGATTTTTTCCAATTTTGTCCTCATTTATTATGATAGAGAGAAATATGTGAACATTAATTAATATAAAAGAGAATTGCATAAAAAATAAGAAAATGTATTAAATGAGAAGAGAATGTATGAGTAACCTTTTATATGTTTGTTCAAAATAATTCAAATTTTGGACACTTATAATACTAGTCTTACTAGAGAATATTAAATAGAATAATAATTGGAAAGTTGTCACATTTCAACATATAATTAATGGGGTTCAAGGTTTTCAATGCATTCTGTGAATCATCTCAGAAATGCTTTATAAATACTCCCTCTGATCCCTAATATAAGAGCTAGCCGCCAAAAAACGCTTCTTAAGAAAACATGTGAATGTTAGTTGAGTGTCTGAAGTTAATGCTTCTTTTCCAATAGTGCCCACATTTATTATGATACTTTTAAGAGAGAGAAATACATAGACATTAATAAATATGAAAGAGGATTAGGGGCAAAGTAGGAAAAAAATGCAGTAAATGTGGAGAGAATATAAGATGAACTCTTATATTAGGGACTAAAATAATTTAAATTTTAGGCTCTTATATTAGGGACCAGAGGGAGTAGAATTTAAAAGTACTCCCTCCGTTTCTTAATATAAGAGTTCAGTCGCTAAAACACGCTTATTAAAAAAATATGTAAAAGTTAGTTGAGTGTCTGTATTATATCTTTTTCAATACTGCGCATATTTATGATGATAAGTTTAAGAGAAAAAAACATAAATATTAACAAATATGAAAGACTGTTACGGAAAGTAGGAAAAAATGCAATGAGCTCTTATATTTTAAATTAAAATCATTCAAACTTTGGACTCTTATATTAAAGATTGGAGAATAGTATTATTATTAAATCATGTTTTCTTCTCTTTACATATGATATGCAATGATAGAAATGGAAATCGACCATTTACCATATTAGTTATTACTCTCATGTTACCTTTAAAATGGGCAAAAAAATTATTCCCCTGTCATTGCATTTGTGAGAGTAATAAAAATATATATACTAAAAAAAGCAGTATCGTTGCATACAATGTAATAATGTAATGAATGGATACATTCATTGCATTTTTAGTACATGTTACATCTTATAATGTATACCAGATGGAGTAAGTTATGTAGAGAATGTTTATTAACAACTAATGTCATCAAACTTTGCATATATATGATAAATTTATTATCCAGACTCTGTTTTCAATATATATAGTTGATATTCTCTCCATCAAATTTGAGAAGTTGTCTTCAATATTTTTTCAAATTCCGGATCCGAAAGAGAATATTTGAGCTCTCGCAATTACTAAATATTTTATCATGCGTGAATCTAAGAGTCCATGGCATGTAAGAATTGGATAAGAGTGACGAATAACATTTGAAAAAAGATAATAAAGAATATATGAAGAACAAAATAATTGGAATTTGAAAGTAGTGCAATAAAATTTTTAGAGAATTCTAAAGAAAGTTTATAGTATGTTGGAACATTTTTATTCGCAAATATAAAACGTATACTCCCTCCGGTCCTAAATATAAGACCTAGTTGACTTTTTTGGAAAATTCTAAAATAGAAAAATAAGTCAATTATAAATTGATTTACCTGATTTTTTTCCTTAAACTAGTTTATTTAACCTATAAACTAATGACTAATCTAAAAATTTATCAAATACTCCCTCCGTTCCTAAATATAAGATCACTTTGGTTAATTTGGGGAGATTGAGGAAGACAATAAAATTACATGATCTTCCCAAAATCCCCTCAATTACTTAACTTTAAAAGGAGGAGGGGTTTTCAATGAAAAGAGGGAGTATAAGGGTAGTTTGGGCAAAACTTGAGATAAAATAAAAAGTAATCTTATATTTAGGAACTTATCCACTTCCCCAAAGTGATCTTATATTTAGGAATGGAGGGAGTATGTCATAATTTGATAACATATTTTGTAACCTTAACATCTCCAAAAAAAGTCAACTATGTCTTATATTTAGGACCGGAGAGAGTAATATATAAGGGCACATGGAGTAAATAGAGGCAAATTTGTAAAGTTGTTAGCTTCCAATGTAGTATATTGATTAGGTTTTAAATAAAATGGTGATTTATATAATAGGTAAGATATTAAATCATTACTCCATCCTAATTAATGAATATAGAGAAAAAGAAGATGTGAGGTCTAATAAATAATCAATAACAGGTAAGGTATTATTAAATCATTACCATGTTTACTAAAAATACAGTTTAAACACCTATTCATAAATGACAATAATTTTGGAAGAAAATATTAATTTAGTCACATTCGAAGAGTTAACTACGTTTTCTGTATACGTGAGAGTTAGACTAAAGTATGTTTTTGGTCCCTTAACTTCGGTGAAAGTTATGTTTTGGTCCCTTAACTTTAAAAAGTGTGTTTTTGCTCCCTTAACTTTAGAGAAAGTATGTTTTTGGTCCCTTAAGTTTGAAAAATGTGTTTTTTGTCTCTTAACTTGAGACAAAGTGATGATTTTAGTCATTTCAAAACAAGATAAAATATGTTTTTGTCCCTTCCTTTTTAAAGTTAATGGACTAAAATATGACTTTGTGCAAAGTTAAGGATCAAAAACATACTTTAACCGAATTTAAAAGGACTAAAAACACACTTTTCAAAGTTAAAGGACTAAAAGATGACTTTATCCAAAGTTAAGGAACTAAAAATATACTTTTCAAAGTTAAGGGACTAAAACATGACTTTCTCCAAAGTTAAGGGACCAAAAACATACTTTAACCTGAGAGTTATATAACATATAATTATACAAGGATCAATGTCAGAAAACATATATATATGATATAAATAAATAGTTAATTTAATTTCCTTATTATTTCTCAAATTAATAAACTGAATATTAAAGAAAATGAGAGATATTTAAGGGTAAATGTTTGCGACAAAACTCCATCTTGGAAATCTGTATGTATAACCTTGAAAAGATAGGAAACAAAATTATAAACTATACATGATGAATATGAATGCCAAAGGCACTAAACAGTGACTTTAACATAAACTAGTGCCAGTAGCCGCGACTTTTTTGTTTTGGAGAGTTTGACTCTGGGGGACTGCTCCCTCTTTTTATTGAAGCTAAGACCATGAATTTAAAATTCATTTTTTCTAAACTGAACATGAAATGATTGTTCAAGATAAGTAGATATACTCATATACCACCCCATTTCATTTTATATCTTTAATTAACACTCTCGCTTGTCCATATAATAAAACCCTTCGATTGTAATTCACATGGATTGAAAACATTACATTTATTCAAAAAATTTCAAATAATTTTTAGTATCATCTTATTAACAATATTAAATTCTAATATTGTATTAACTATTAACTCTCTCGCTGCACATATTAAATATGGGCATAAAAATAGTCGAATCTTATCAAAAGTATCACAATGTAATATAATATGAACTAGATCGATAGGTTATCAATATTTTTTCAAAATATCTCTACTAATTGCACAGTTCATATTAAAAATGCAACAAAATTTCTATCAATCAGTTGTCTTAGTACATATTATTAACGATAATATTTTATATATTTTTGATAGACTAAAAATATTTATTACAAATAACTACTTTTAGTATAAATTATAGTGTCAATTAATATTTTTTTGGTTTCCCAAGGATATCCTCATATGCGTGTCAACTGTCAAGTGGGACAATCCCTTACTGTTCTGAAGTCTCATATAGGGGTAGACAGCTGATTGCTTGTGAGACAATCCATTATAGTGATTGCAAGTTTCTGGAGAAAATACCAAAATAGTGAGCTAATTGCTTGTGAGAGCATCTGAACCCTAACACTTACATGTTGATAAAAAAAACCTTAACACTTTCCCAGTTAACAATTTTCTCCATCTCCTTCTTTGCCACAACATTCTGACACATGAGAGACATCCTTCTTTGCCGCAATCTGACACGTTGAGACAATAACTTTTGAGAATAAACTTCACTAGCGGTTTTAATTGATGGATCTTTGAACCTTTTTTGTAGTATCTTAGCGTCCTTTTGCCTTTTGTGGTTGATATTCTTCAAACTATTTTCCACATATTTCAACACTAATCTTTCTAAAATCTGAACCCTTTCCATCAAAATATTGATGGAAGTCAAATCCCTTCCCACAACACCACTAGACATTCCAAGAGATGATGATTGTGAAGGTTTGAAGCTTTCCTTGGATAATTTAGTTTGGAGTGTAAGGATGAAGCAATTCAGATCCTTGTTAATAAGCTTTTCCATAATGTCGTCCTCCTTCTCCCACACTAATTCTGTGAGGGTTAAAAATATGTGGTTTTTTCTTCTGTTTTGAGCTGGCATCGCATCCGTTGGACAGCGTTGAAAATGACCATGTTATCCAATGACCGAATGTTCCTTTCCAGAAAAATCATTTCTGGGTCGTGTTTTGCAAACACTGGCAACCTTGGTCCATGGCGTCCGCGGAGGGGGAGAGAGAGGTGGAGGCTCTTTGGTCCATGACGTCTGAGGAGGGGGGAAGGGGAGGTGGAGGCTCTTTGGTCCATGGCGTCCGAAGAGGGGGAGGTGGAGGCTCTTTGGTCCATGGCGTCCGCGGAGGGGGAGGGAGAGGTGGAGGCTCTTTGGTCCATGGCGTCCGAGGAGGGGGAGGTGGAGGCTCTTTGCTCCATGGTGTCCGAGGAGGGGGAGGGGGGAGGCTCTTTGGTCCATGGCGTCCGCGGAGGGGGGAGGTGGAGGCTCTTTGGTCCATGGCGTCCGCGGAGGGAGGGGTGGAGGCTCTTTGGTCCATGGCGTCCGAGGAGGGGGAGGTGGAGGCTCTTTGGTCGATGGGGCTCTTTGGTCCATGACGTCCGCGAAGGGGGAGGTGGAGGCTCTTTGGTCCATGGCGTCCGAGGAGGTGGAGGCTCTTTGGTCCATGGTGTCCGAGGAGGGGGGAGGTGGAGCCTCTTTGGTCCGAGGGGGGATCTTTGGTCCATGGCGTCCGCGGAGGGGGAGGGAGAGGTGGAGGCTCTTTGGTCCATGGTGTCCGAGGAGGTGGAGGCTCTTTGGTCCATGGTGTCCGAGGAGGGGGGAGGTGGAGCCTCTTTGGTCCGAGGGGGGAGGTGGAGGCTCTTTAGTCCATGGCGTCCGCGGAGGGGGAGGGAGAGGTGGAGGCTCTTCGGTCCATGGCGTCCGAGGAGGGGGAGGTGGAGGCTCTTCGGTCCATGGCGTCCGAGGAGGGGGAGGTGGAGGCTCTTTGGTCCATGGTGTCCGAGGAGGTGGAGGCTCTTTGGTCCATGGCGTCCGCGGAGGGGGGAGGTGGAGGCTCTTTGGTCCATGGCGTCCGCGGAGGTGGAGGCTCTTTGGAGGGTTAAGCTTGAATATGACTCTTGAATCCCTTTTAAAAATTTTTTTTTTAACATGCAAGTTTGATATTTCAATTTAGTACTTGAAGCATTGTATGTGACATTTTAACTATAAAGTGATTGTTAGTTTCTCATGCAACTTTTTTTAGGGGGGATTGACCATATGAGTGAGCTATCAAAAGTGAGTTAGACCTTAACTGATTATGAGTGGGCCAATTACTCTCTTACCTCCTAGAACTTGTCTTAACTCTTGTTTGAGATCACATTGCATAACATATTTAAAATGATAGGGGCGTTCATTCTTAAACCCTAATGACCCAAACACTTAGCCAACAAATATATCCTTTGTTTCACCCCTTTGGGCCATCACTTTCTTTTCTTCCACCTTGACCAATTGGTAAACATGCATCCATAGCATATACTTGCATTTCCATTGTTCTTGTATTGTAATATGTTGTGAAAAGGCATGCTACATGGTGAGAAGAGATAGTGGCCGAGAGCCAAGTATAAAAAAAATGAGAGAGAGATGGCCAAAGGCCAAGAAAAAGTAAAAGAAAAGAAAAAAAAAGTGGCCGAAGGCCTAAGAAAGAAGAAGAAAAAATGAAAGCACAAAGTGCTAATGTATGCCAAAGGCATAGAGCGAAAAGAAAAAGAATAGAGAAGCACAAAGTGCTTGGAAAAAAAAAAGAAAAGAAAGAAAAGAGTGACATGTAGCATGCTAATGTGGACTACCCTTTATTGTATATTACATTTATATGTGGTGGTTAATTGTTTACACTATTGGTCATTGACTACATACCATTATTCACCATTCATTATTAGCCTTTCCATTCAACCCCAAAAGTCCCCTTGATTTAGTTATGTTATGCACTTAATGGGTGGAGAACTTAGAGTGATTACAAGCTTATGGTGTGGTAGAGAGAATTGAGTCAAAGAGTGAATTTCCAAGTCCCTAGTTAGGCATTTTACCTAACTTGAGAGTATGAGTGTAAACACTTTTAATCCGGTGAGGAAAATCTCAATGGGCACTCTTCCCTACTCTTAGTTGCATGTTAAACTCTCACCCACTTTATATGCTTGAATTCGGCCTATGCATTGTGTAGAGGAAAGATTGAAATCTTAAACTTGTAGTCTAGACCTATTTCAATTGGATTCACCATGTCATGTAATAGCTTAATTTTCTTGTATGACTTTGCCCGGAGTGCAAAGAGTAAGTGTGGGGGATTTTGATAAACCATAAAATTAGCTTGTCAATGTGTGCATTTTAATTGTAATCAGTGGACTTAATTGACCAAAAATTGAGAGATATTGAAGAATTGATAAGAATATGCACATAGTAGACAAAAATGAGAATTTAATGTGATTCTTATATTTTAAATATGGAAGTCCAGAATTGCACTTGGTTTTGTGTTTTGCTATATCTTTATAACAGGGGCTAATTTGCAATTGATGGAGCAAGGGATATAAGTGGAATTCGGCATTAAGGGGGCAGACGTGTAATTTCAAAAGAAGAAATCTAGAAGGAAGGCAAGAAGTAAAAAACAAATTCAGTTTTGGGTTGTTAGAGAGAAAAAGGGAATTAGTTATAACCGAATTTGAGAGCAATTTGTAAATTCTTATTCTTGCTTCATTCTTTCAACTTCAGAATTCACACTCTTCTTCTTCCATTTAATTGCTGCAATGGAGAACTTTATTTCTCAACTTGTTGATCTTAATTTCAGCACCATGAGCGGATAGATTCTTCTTCTCTAAGAGATGAGTTAATGCCTGAGTCATTGATCTTCAAGAGAGTAAATCTGATTAATGTGTTAGATTAGGATTAAACTTGTGATATTTCAATTGTTGCAAAACTTTCAGGGAAGATAATTCAATTGTGATATTCTTTTTCGCCTGAATTCTTTTCTTGAAAATTCTCAAATAGTTTTACTAGAAATTCATTCTACTTAATTTGTTTTACTCGATTAACTAAAATTCGTAGATCTTAGCTCACCGTGATCAACCTAGGTTAAGCACTATACTATAGAGCTTTAGTCTAAAAAATCTTTGAGAGCCTCACGACAAGGCTTTATCACACCCACCGTGATTTTACAGCATAAATTAAATCAGTACAGTTTGGTACAACTTCAACAAGCAAGGCAAACTAAGTTAGTAGTGTTATATTCTTATTGCAATCAAGGTCAACACCTCAATTATGCTCTTCTGCAGAATCAACTCTCTCAAATCATTCTAATTCTCAGGAAGCAAGTTATTAGACAAATCAAGTGACTCCACTAAGCTGATTATAAGAAAAAGTTAACACTACCCAACATAGAACAAGAACTCAATGAATCAGTCTGAAAGATTGTTCCTTGCAAAAGAAACATCCCTCAGGGACCCACATTGTTGTGGGATTGATCCATTGAGACTATTCTCACTCAAATCAACAAGCTAAGTTGTTCCTAGAAAGTGAAAGAACTTGAAGGAACTGCAATCTCATTAGGCCTTTATCAATATCTCCTGACAGTGAAAAAACCATCAAGGACTAAAGCAGAGACCCTTCTTGTTGTGGGGTCATATTTCACTCCATCAAGGACTAAACCATCAAGGATTTTTTTTTTCAATTTTATTCTCATTTATTATGATACTGTTAAGAGAGAGAAATATGTAAGCATTAATTAATATAAAAGAGAATTACAAAAAAATAGGAAAATGTATTAAATGAAGAGAGAATGTATGAGTGACCTCTTATATTTTTGTTTAAAATAATTCAAATTTTGGATACTTATAATACTAGTCTTACCGGGAAATATTAAATAGAATAATAATTGGAAAGTTGTCACATTTCAAAGTATAATTAATGGGTTCAAGGTTTTCAATGTGTAACATCCTAGATTTTTCTTTAAATATAAAATAAATTAAAAAATACCTGAAATTTAATCTAGGATAAATTTAGAAAGTTTAACATCTTTTTAGGGAATTTGTTAGAATAATTTTAACATCTTTTTATGGAATTTGTTAGAATTTTATTTCCATTATATGTGAAGGATAATAGTTAGTATTTAATTTTTATTTAGTAATAGTCATGAATGTTCATTATTTAGGAAATTTTGTTTAGAATGTTGTGAAATCCTTGAGTGTAAATCAAAATAAATTATGATAATGATAGATTTAAGTAAATAAAAACTAGGGAGAAATTTATATTTAATGCATTAAATTAGGAAATTATAAAGGTCTCATAATTAAATTTGTTAATTAAGAAAATTCATCCAGAAATGAGAGGTTTAGAGTTTAATTTGATTTGAATGGGTATAATTCAATGTCCAATTAAATAATATAATAATAATGAAATGATGTGCTCTTTTATAAAAATAGAAAACTTTATAGGGTAATTTTGTAATTTTCTTGTTGGGTCATTAACCCTAGATTTCCCTTTATGTATATTCACTTCTCTCCTTCCTTTCCCACACATATGCGCAGCCGCACACATACCAACTGAACCCACTTGCTTCTTCGTCTTTTTCTTCTTCCATTCTTCTTCTTCATCACAAATCCCTTCCATCCTCCATCTAAAACCAACGATTAATCAATTTCCCCTTATCTTCACACTGATTTCGCCGCTCCATCCCAAATAGCATCTTCATTCTCACCCTCTCCGTGCTCTGTTTCGATGCCGCCGTCGTATCGTCGTTTTCCGCCATGGGTGTTGCATATTCTCCATATTCATAGTTCATAAGGAAGAAAGCTTTATTTGTGTAAGAAACCTTTTCAATCCTTGTTTGATTTTGAGTGAATACTGATTGGGGGGAGGGAGAGAGAGTTAGCTTTCATTTTCTTCTTGCTTGCCTTAGTATGACATGTATTGAAATTGGTTGATTATTGGCATAGGTGATTCTGTTGTATGTTTCTGCACTTTCATTATTATAAGCGAATGAAATTGTTGGCTTTTTATGTGCCCTGTTTGGTTGTCTTACTTTTACATTTGTAGGATTTTTAAGATATGATGTTTGTACATATAGGTATTTTCCTAAACTGATTGGTTTTGTTCCTGCCACTAATCTAGTTAATTTGAAATCGATATGTGAATTTTACTCAAGGAGGCTGTAATTTTTGCTTAAGCTATTGAGATGATATTTACATGATAATAAAAACTTTTAATTAGGAACTTATGGAAGAGAGGGGGGTAGTTAGGAAAATTCTTATATTATTATTTTACTTTATTGTTTAGTGACTATGCTATAAACATTATTGGTAGCAGTTAATTAGGCGGAGTGTCATATGCTTGGTTTAATTTGTGCTGTGCTGTGGAAATAAATGCAAGTTACCAGGTAACTACTTCACTTGTCTGCGTGCGTGTGTATGTTAGTAAGCATTTAGGTAGTCTATAGGTATATGATTACTGTTGATGTGCTTATGGAATGCTTTTATTGGAATTTCTGATTTGGTTGTGGTACATTGAGTAATATTATTATAATTATGTCATTCCTGAATGAGGTTCCCTTGCCCGTACAGCAGGGACTAACTAAAAATGAATAAAGAGAAAAACGTTATTGGGGAGAGCGCCCCCGGTTCAAGCGAGGGTAGTGAGTCCCTATTGAACCGTCATATTATCGATGTACTTGTGTATTGTGTTTGATGGTAACTATTATTGGTGTTATTATTATTATTATTGATGTTTGAGTTTGTGATGTTGTGAGTCTGTGATGTAAATGAATAATTGTTTTGCTGTAATATTTGGTAATTGATATATACTTGAAATTGAAAATAGATGATATGTTCATGCAACACAGCATGTAGCACACACCACCAAACACGACATTAGCACACACCACCTTGCCGGCATGCACATGCACGTAGTGCAAAAATGTGCATAGGCGAGTAGTTGTTAGTTACGACATCAGGGTCTACCCCTCGTGGTTGAACATTTTACAGGTACTAGATCGAGGCAGGAATGATGAGATGGGATCTGGAGACTAGAGAACTAAGCTTTTAGGCTCATATGTTCTTTCGCATTCTTTCATATTATGTTTCATATTCTTGTTTATTAATTTGTACATCTTATGAATTTTATTCCCCTGGATGACTGTAAATAATTTTATGTTAGATAACTGTAAATATTAATTAATACAGGGTCGTGTGTTTATTTGAAATTTACTATAAAGAAATTTAATCAAGTATTGCTAAATTTATTTAAATATCCATGTTACAATTTGGTATAAAAAATGGCATAAAAAATGGTTATAATATTTGGTTGTTACACCATGGTTATCAAATCGGGATACGCATCGTGAATCGAAAACCTCATTTTTTGAATCGTGAATCGAATCGAATCGTGAATCATAGGATTCACAATCAAATATAAAAGATAAAATATTTACAATTTTTACTTTAAAAATCAAAGGCATAAAATATAAAAAGGCATATAACACTTTATAGAAATAACATGTAAAGAATATAGATGAAAATAAACATAAGGGGGTCTAAACAAGTCCCAAATTTAAATCAACGAAGCTATCGTCATAGTCATTGTCACACTTCAAAAATCATTAAAAAAAAATAGAACTAAGTTTCTAACATTGAAAGAAGGGTTCTGTTTTAATGTTGGTGAGAAAACGTGAATGAGAATATGAGATATATAGGGCTGAATTATATTTATATTAATTAATAATATAATATAATAATACATGAGGCTCGTCTAATATTTTTTTAAAATAATTTTATGGATATCAGGAAAGGTAAAATATATCTGGTCAAAAGATAGGAAAGGCAAAAAAATAAATATTATTGGAATTATTGCCAAAAAATGCACATGTCATTCAAAAAGAGCATTGAATAAGAATTGATTGATTGAATATTAATCAAATAAATTAAATAAGAGTACAAAACAAAAACTGAACCGTTCTCTCTCTTCTTCTATGGGTAAAAAAAATTTCTCAGAATCGAATGAATCGTTTTTGTATCGAGATTTATAAGATTCTAAATGTATCTTAAGATTCAATATGGGATTCAATGTACTTTTAGATACACAGCATGATTCGAATCTTTTTCCTTCAATTTTACATCGTATCGTAAGATACGTATCCTGAATCGTAAGATTCTAACTACCATGTGTTACACAATGCATTGTGCGAATCATCTTAAAAATGCTTTATAAATAGAATTTAAAGAGTACTCCCCCCGGTAATAATTGGAAAGTTGTCACATTTCAAAGTATAATTAATGGGTTCAAGGTTTTCAATGCATTGTGCGAATCATCTTAGAAATGCTTTATAAATAGAATTTAAAGAGTACTCCCTCCGGTTATTAATATAAGAGTTCAGTTGCTAAAACACACTTCTTAAAAAACATGTAAAAGTTCCGAAAAATGTGTTAAAAAAACATGTAAAAGTTAGTTGAGTGTCTGCATTATATCTTTTTCAATACTGAGAGAAAAATACATAAATATTAACAAATATGAAAGAGGGTTACGGAAAGTAGGAAAAATTGCATTGAGCTTTTATATTTTAAATTAAAATCATTCAAATTTCGGACTCTTATATTAAAGATTGGAGAATAATTTTATTAAATCATGTTTTCTTCTCTTTACATATGATATGCAATGATAGAAATGGAAATCGACCATTTACCATATTAGTTATTTTTTTTATTACATTTACCATATTAGTTATTACTCTCATGTTACCTTTAAAATGGGCAAAAAAATTACTCCCCTGTCATTGCATTTGTGAGAGTAATAAAAATATATACTACTAAAAATGCAGTATCGTTGCATACAAATACAATGTAATCATGTAATGAATGGATACATTCATTGCATTTTTAGTACATGTTACGTCTTACTATAATGTATACCAGATGGAGTAAGTCATGTAGATAATATTTTTTCAAATTCCGGATCCGAAAGAGAATATTTAAGCTTTCGTAATGACTAAATATTTTATCATGCGTAAATCTAAGAGTCCATGGCGTGGAAGAATTGGATAAGAGTGACGAATAACAGTTGAAAAAAGATTCTATAAAGAATATATGAAGAACAAAATAATTGGAATTTGGATGTAGTGCAATAAAATTTTTAGAGAATTCTAAAGAAAGTTTATAGTATGTTGGAACATTTTTATTCACAAAATAGTAAATAGAGTTGTTAAGTTGTTAGCTTTCAATGTAGTATATTGATTAGGTTTTAAATAAAATAGTGATTTATATAATAGGTAAGATATTAAATCATTACTCCATCCTAATTACCATGTTTACTAAAAATACAGTTTAAACACCTATTCATAAATGACAATAAATTTAGAAGAAATTATAAATTTAGTCACATTCGAAGAGTTAACTACGTTTTCTTTGTACGTGAGAGTTATATAACATATAATTATACAAGGATCAATGTCAGAAAACATATAGTATATATATGATATAAATAAATAGTTTATTTGATTTCCTTATTATTTCTCAAATTAATAAACTGAATATTAAAGAAAATAAGAGATATTTAAGGATAAATATTTACGACAAAACTCCATCTTGGAAATCTGTATGTATGACCTTGAAAAGATGGGAAACAAAATCATAAACTGCACATGATGATGAATATGAATGTCAAAGGCACTAAACAGTGACTTTAACATAAACTAGTGTCAGTAGCTGCGACTTTTTTTTTTGGAGAGTTTTGACTCTGGGGGACTGCTCCCTCGTTTTATTGAAGCTTAGACCATGAATTTAAAATTCATTTTTTCTAAACTGAACATGAAATGATGATTCAAGATAAGTAGATATACTCATATACCACCCCAAATCATTTTAGTATATCTTAAATCAACAGTCTCTCGCTCGTCCATATTATAAAACCTTTCGATTGTAATTCACATGAATTAAAAACATTACATTTATCCAAAAAATTTCAAATATATTAAATTCTAATATTGTTTTAACTCTCTCATTGCGCTTACTAAATATGGGCATAAAAATAATTAAATCTTATCAAAAGTAACACAATGCAATATAATATGAACTAGATCGATAGGTTATCAATATTGTTTTTCAAAATATCTCTGATAATTGCACAATTCCATCAAGCAGTGGTCTTAATGCATATATTAACGATCATATTTTAAATATTTTTGATAGACTAAAATATTTATTACAAATAACTACTTTTAGTATAAATTAAATATAGAGTCAAGTAGTATTGTGATTATACTAATAAAATAAAGCAATTAACAACACAGCTCCCCAATCTATTCTACAATATAAAATGGTCTGCGGAAAAAAGGTTAAGCTCGGAGAAGAGCGAGCCTCCTTGAAAAAATTAAATTCCTCTCTGACTCCATTGTGTGTTTGTTTGTTCAATGTGTAAAACTGTTTACGTTTTTTGTCTTGAAGTTTGACAGTCTCAATGCCACATGGTGAGCATGGTTTTTGACTCTTTTTGCCTTCAAAGGCAAGCAAATATTATGTCTTGCTCTGTTACTCATAACACTCTATCATCCTTCCTTCTTGACCTACATCCCTCTTAATTATTTGACTAACATCATCAAGTTAAATTCACATGCCTCTTTGTATTGGTATTGGTGACATTTCCTTTTTAAAATTATTAAATTTAAATTTATAATGTACCCTTAAAACTTTGTTTTCTACTACTCTTTTTAAAAATTTTGATTAACTTTTGACACGGTACAATTAAATTCTTATACCGTGAGCGGGTGGATAGCTAAAATCTACATTGTTCTTTATTGAGAAACTTCACAACGTTTGCGGTTACAGTTCAAATGGATGCGAGGATCTAATTCCAAAATCAAAGGGACTTATGTCATTGACTCTTTAGTGGTGTTTATAATTATATTTTTTTCCCAACGTAATTACAGCTATATATAGACTCATAAAAACGATATTACAATTATATAAACAATAAACTTCTTTATGGGAGACTATCCCCAACTTTCCTAATTAAATTTACTTTTTCAAAATATGAATGAGGACAAACAGCTAAGCATTTAATTTATTTTTGCGTGATCACATTAACAGCTAAGTTGTTTAAGGAGAATGTAAACGCAGGTAACTTATATATTTATCTGCAATTGTCCATGACTGTATCTGAAAAGTGTTTAAGCTCATAATGTAAATATTCATTTATTGCTTGTCTGTGCCGGAAATGGCGCTGCTGCCAAAAAATAAATCAAACGCATTAAAATAACACTTAGAAACCCAAAATTTTGGGTCTTTATACCCTCACATATTGAATTGGGGTAAAACTCTAGAATCAAAACTCCATACTGTTTTGAAGATCTAGTAGTCCAGCCCAATCCTTTATCATTTTGCTCCTCACCCATATTCTTTATTCCCTCGTTTTTTTTTGAAAAAT
The DNA here is from genome assembly GCA_029929735.1 of Mimosa pudica. Lineage (NCBI taxonomy): Eukaryota > Viridiplantae > Streptophyta > Magnoliopsida > Fabales > Fabaceae > Mimosa > Mimosa pudica. Next base: position 3,697,607 of record JAKELP010000045.1, read on the forward strand.
CAGTATAAGTTTATAAAAGAAGTGTGACAACCAACGTCAATAAAAGGTGGTTCAATTAGTAAAATGATTTGACTTATAATTATGTGGTAGTGAGTCTGAAACCCACCAATGTGAGAACCTTGTTGGTGTTCGTTTTGTAAGTACATATGTAAACGCTCTTTGACCTTAGATGTCTTCCCTAGAAAAAGAAATGTGATGACCAACACTAAAGAGTACTTCTCCTTTCTTACATTTCCTTTCATTAGTAAACAGATATGAAAAAACATTACAAATATAACCCGCAACAAAGAGCACACCAAGTGTTTTATATACTCCCTTCTCATAAGATTCATCCTATTAGCTTTTAATATCATGTTATCAATCTAAATGAAATATTCCACTTTGGTATTCAAAATACCATCTTTAAACTAAGAAATAGTTGGCCTAATAATATAAAACTATCATTGATTCCTTAAGGTTTAGAGTTTGCATCATAGATGAGACACTTATGTCAAAAGGGAAAGTCACGAACCACAATATTAAAGTTAACTGTTGCTCGAATACCTGCTAACATAATACAAATTGGGCTTTGATTACTAGTTTGTGTGTGTAATTCATTCCTTAAATGTGGTTTGACGTCATACTCTTTCCAATAAATTATATCGATTGAACATTAATTTAATGATTGCATGAATTTTGGACAACAAATTAACATGTTTAAATTTTGTTTAAAGCCTTAATTTGTCTAAATACATGAAAGAATTAATAAGTTCTTGGAAAAAGAATTGAAAATAGCATAACTAGATGAACCCTATATGTCATGAGGATCTACATATTTAACAAGTTGTTATCGATACTTTGAGTTTTCTTGGTGAAAACCAATTAATATATATATTTACTCGCTATTCAATGATGTGATGATGTTTTAATTTGATATCTTGTGTTTGGTTTGAGGAAAAGAAGAATGATTGTACTTTGCTTGCATTGGAGGTGCATGCAGGGGGCGGAGGAATCAATGCCTTGCTTGCCTCGTTTCTCGAATTTTAACAACCTCTCTAGTCAAGCCTACAACTTGACCCATACTAACAAATGCTAGTACATTGTAGTATATCATAATTGTCACTTTTTATATGGAAAACCATTTTTCATGTCATCATATTTTTCTTTTTTTTTTATATAAAAAGACAATTTCATTAAAATTAAAATGATTATAAGCTAATACTCACTTATATAGCTATTTAAGAGAGTTTATTATTAAAGTACATGCAGGAAAATAAAAAGTAGACTGAAACACAAAAAAGAGAAAAGTTAGAAAATATACAACCATAATAAAATTAACTAACGCTAACCGACTCCATTTGAGGTAGAATCTGCATTGGATGATATAATAGATTGAAGAGGTGGCAGCCAAAAGAGAGAGTTAAAGCAGATTCATGATCTGCAAGGAGTTCCATAAAAGTTAAGCACTACGAAGTATAAGGTTATACTTTACAACTTTGTCACCCAAAAGAGGGTGATAGATGGAAACAGAGAGACAATCTCCGCAAGAATCTTTAACAACACTCACAGCCATTTCAGCCAAAAGATGCAAAGGTACCCGATAGAGTATGATCATTATAGTAGTTGTATCATTATATTTTTCTTCAATTCTTAATCTGACATCCAATATTTTCTCTTGTAAATAAATTCTTTATTATTTGACCCTTCTTACCCCCTATAACTCTTTTTATTAGCACTATCAACCCCATGCAACAGAGTTAAGGTTCTAATTAAGAGGAAAGCCATAAGAAATTGGACTAAAAATTGAGAGAAAGCAAAAGTAATTCACACAAAATGGTTTTCTCAAATATTATATAATAATTATTTAAGAGGTGGATACTATCAAGTTAACATTAAAAGAATCAAATTGAATTAAATATAATTATCTCAATATATGAACTCAACAAGATTGGTTGAGATGATAAGTAATCTCACTAATAAATACACGAATTAAATTATGAGAAACATACTTTTCATGGAGGAGGAGTTAGGGTTCAAACTTCAAACCAGGGATGAAGAGTTCCCCCACACTTTCTTCTTTCTTTGTGTTTTTAAAAGGGCAATGACCCTATTTTACCCTTCACCCTATATCACTAGGCACCGTAAACTAACATCAGGTATAATTTTACGTAACCAAAGTGGTCCAATTTTAGTCTATTGTGAATGTAATACTGATACGTGTCATCCACATGTCAATATTACATTCCACGTGTCAACAATACATTAGTAAAATTGGACCACTTCAGTTGTTTAAATGGTAACATTGTACCCGATATTAGCTTATGATGTTCAGAGTAGTTATTTGAAAAGCAAAATAAGGTCATTACCTTTTTTTCTTTTTAAAAAAACAAATGTATAGAAAAGAAAAAGAAAATCATTAAGAAAATATATTTTGGTGATGAGGTGTCATGTTCCTAGGACTCAACCTTGAACACTCCAAATTACCAACGACAGAAGCTCCTCTGTTGTACAAAATTGGACTCTCTCCTCAATTCATTCATTCATACAAACGCCTCTTCCTCCCACTCTCCTTTCTTCCTTTTGTATTCTTCACAACAATAATCTCTTTATTTATTCATTACCTTCCTCTCCATTCACACACTCTCTCACTGCTTAATCTCTTTCTCTTTTGGGATACCCAGAAATGATTTCCACTATGAAATGTGTTTCCCTCATAAACCCTAAGCTTTCCCATGTCTCAATCTCAATGGGCATGCCTTCTGGTTCCATAAAGTTCCATCCTTTCCTCAAAACTCCCACTTCCTCTCTCTGTGTTGTCCCCAATGGTTTTTCTCCAAATGGGTTTCTCACACTCAACCGCCCTACCCCTTTGATTCTCTCTTTTGCAGCTTCCCGTGATGACCCTGTAAGATTCAATCATTCTCAAAAATTCAAACTTTTTATGCTTCTCTTGATGAATTTCAGCTATTGGGAATCCTTCAAATGTGTTTATTTTGATGCTGTGGTGTTGACAAGTTGGTGTTTTTATCATTGAGGAAGCTCTGTGATTGATACCTGTGGTCTACATTAATCTGAATTATCTTTAAATTGCCATGTAGTTGTTTGTGTTTATTTTTTGGATGGGCAAGGTCCCTTTTTCGCCCTGAACCATTGAGTATCTTGAACTAACAAATGGTATATTTCTGCACTTAAAATTATTAAAGTGAGTCAATTTTCCCTGACTAGGCGAACCCACTAATGAGTGTCGTCCACGTGTCAGCATTATATTCACCAAAGGGTGAAAATGGCCCACTTTCATTACTTTCAATGCGGAATTGTACCAGTTGTTAGTTCAGGGTGTTCAGTGGTACATAGTGGTTACTTTAGGGGCAAATAAGGTCCTTGCCCTTTTTGGACTCATGCTCTTCCCCAAGCAAAAAAAAAAAAAAAACTTGCTGGGTTGTGAGGTTTGTTACCAGGTTATCCCTTTTCTTATTGATTAGTTATGAGATAGTAATGACTAAGTATGTTGCTTATCAAGATTACTCTCAAGGACTACAGACTTATCCTCATAGGTTATACTTTGTGGATTATTTATATTCCAGATGTTAGAAAGGTGTTGTCATCCCAAATCACAGTGTTGTTTTCATACAGAATAGCAAGGTTGTTTCTATGGCAACAAAATTATTTCTTTCCCAATAATCGGAATGATAGGTTGTAATTTTAGGAAGAGTGAGTGATAGCTTATGGAAACACCGGTGGCAACTTATTTCCATGGTATCAATGTGAGTTTTGATGTTTTAGGCATGAAGCTATTCTTCATATAAAAATGTGGGTCCTTCCCCTAGACCTGCTCTTGATTTCATCTTATACAATCATTCATGATATCTTCTAGTCAATCTGGATTGGAACTGTAAGATGATACTTTTCTTTTGCACTTCAAACTTCTTTGAAACAGAAGGACATTGAAGTAGACAGCGGAAAGGAGGAGCTTGAAATGGGATCTGAAGAATCACAAGAGGCATGGAAGCAAGCTCTTGATACATTTACAGAACAAGCCAAGAAGATTCAAGGTGTTTCTCAAGAAGCATATGAAGAGTATTCAAAGAAGGCAATTGTCATTTTGAAAGATACTACTGAACAGTTGAAAGTTCAGGCAGATAAGGCAAGGCACGATTTGACTGTGGCTGCAAAAGAAATCGGTGAAGAAGGCAAAGAGTATATCACCACAGCTGCTGAAAAATCTCCTGAAATGAAGGAGATTGTGGAAACATTTACCTCCCCAACTGATGACCTCAGTCATCTTTCTGGAGTGCGAGACTTCTATGTCGGTATACCTTACGGTAAGTATTATGTGGACTTGAACCTAATGCAATCCTTGGTAAATAAAAGTTACTGAAGAGTAATAATATTCCTTATTTTTGTCCTTTTAATTCTTCTTTTGCAGGGTTGTTGCTCTCTGTTGGAGGCTTCCTTTCCTTTATGATAACAGGAAGCCTTGCAGCTGTTAGGTTTGGGATGATTTTAGGCGGTCTCCACTTGTATTTAAGCATTGCAAGTCTAAGAGCATTCAAAAGAGGGGAGTCATCTCCCCGGGCTTTGAAAGGCCAAGCTGGTAAGGTCATATGACTGGAAAAATAATTTGAATCACATATATGGTAAACATAATTAGAGAAAAATTTCAAAATGCAAATTTAACCATCTTCAAGTTTTTAAGCAATTATACAATGTTACTCCTTCCGTTCCTCATTATAAGGTCACTTTAACTTCTTTGAAAAAAGTTAAAACTGCAAACTTGATTAGTTTAAATTGTCTAAAATTATCTTTTTTCCTCAAAACTAGTTATTCTAGTTATAAACTAACATATATTGTAATTACATTTGTGTTATGTTATAATTAGTGATCTAATTTGCTTCCTTAACTTACGCAAAAAAGTCAAAGTGACTATATATTTAGGGACAGAGGGCGTATCATTTTATGTACAGATTTTATATTACATCTTTTTTGTATCAATTCAACGTAATCAATAATCATTAGACTGACTACATAAACTGGTTGTATCAGGGCAAAGTATTCGTTTGGCAATGAATTATACAAAAGGGGTGTGATAGCTGAGCTAATTAGTGTAGTAATTTAATTGGGCTTAAACCTGATGGATTGTGAAATGAATGGGGCGAACTTGGGGAATTTCGACATTACTTTTCTTTGAACGATCATACAGTTTTGTTAAGTGTGATAGGGTGTAGTAAAATCTTTGAATTCAGACTATATGATTTGCAAGTGTTGTTTCAACTCTTTTAACAGTTTAATTTATGTGCCAAACAAAAATGGTGGAATGCTTTAGGTTAGAGATAAGGGATTGCATTATGATGTTTTCTCAAATCAGGGTAGCAAGGTGGCATTGCCTCATATTACGCCATCTTTGCATTATTTTAATTTTAATGTACATGGTCAAAATATTTGTTAGCCCTCGTATACTTGACCACTGTAAGATCAACTTGCAATTTATTTATGAATGGTCACCTAATTGAATATGGTCTTTATTCATTAACAAAGTCTTCAACCTTCTTTTAGTTGTTATTTGTATACTTAATTAATAATTAATACTGCAAATGTTTTTTTTTTGAAAGTGTTAGTAAAAAATTTTCTACTCTGTAAACCATTAGGAGGAATAGACAAGTAATTGTTTTGGCATCAAAACTTTTGGTGTATACACTACTCACATTATTTTCTTCTATCATGTTTTACTGGTTTCTTTTTTATTTTTAAGCTTACGATAAATTAATTGTTGAACTTGCAGCAATAGCAAGCATAATATTCCTGCGGGAAGCTATCATACTAGGCAAGGTAAGCCATTTTATATTTGTAATTTATTTAAATATATTATAAAGCATAATATATTGGCTCAATGGTAAGTTCATTTGATGTGGGGTCTATGGTCGTGGGTTCGATTCAACCTTTTTGCATAAAGCAGGGGTAAGACTGCCTAGTACTCCCTCCGTTCCTAAATATAAGATCACTTTGGGGAAGTGGATAAGTTCCTAAATATAAGATCACTTCCTATTTTATCTCAAGTTTTGACCAAACTACCCTTATACTCCATCTTTTCATTGAAAACCCCTCCTCCTTTTAAAGTTAAATAATTGAGGGGATTTTGGGAAGATCAAGTAATTTTATTGTCTTCCTTAATCTCCCCAAATTAACCAAAGTGATCTTATATTTAGGAACGGAGGGAGTATATCCCTTCATAGGGATTAGAACTAAGTTGACCCTTTTATAGTATAAAGCGTAAATTAATGGGCTGACTTGATTCAACGGTAAGCTCACTTGCCTTGAGGTCTAATGTCGTAGGTCAGCCTGTTTGCATAAAGCAAGAGTAAGGCCACACCAAGTGGAGACTGGAATTGGGTTGGGCCTTTTTGTATTATAAAGCATGAATTTCAAAAAAAGGATAGTCTAAAAGGTGGCTCACACACCAAGACAACAAGTTTTTCAAAACACTGATATTTTATATTATTTCTTTCCTTTCCCAGGGGTCGCCTCTCATAACTCGATTCACTGCTTTGATCAGGTTCGTGAAATCTTCTTGATATAGTATTTAGTACATATCTGACCATTGTTTGAGAACTGTTGCCTTTCCCCTTATTTTCCATAAAGGTCAATTACCTATGCATATATTTGTAAAGGCATGCTTCTCTGTACAAAAAGGATTTCTTCAGCCATTGGTTGAAGAATGTTTCTCACCCTTCAAAATGCAATGCTTATAGTATCTGATGATCTTAAATTACCGCCATTTCAAACTTGAGAGGACCATAGGCATAAATATTCCATCAATTGAATCATGGCATCAATGATTTAAGATCAATGGCCCATGGCATCAAAACCATATCTATGACTGCCTGTACTTTAGCCTTAATCCTTATAGATTTTGCTAAGGTTTCTATTGGTAGTTTCAGTGACTTGAAATAGTGCCTTGAGTGTAGATGAGTGTTTGATTTTAGATGTTTCACTTTTTCTCATAATTTATTGACATATAAATAAATTACGTTCCCCTAGCCAATAGGTTAACTATAAGAATTGAAACTTCCATATTTCACTTCCTCACTTACAGTTGACATGTGCATGAATGAATCACAAATGGGTTCAATTTTAGCAGAACTATTCTTCAGAAATTTTCCTTTTGATTTATTATCCATGTTCATGAAACTAAGTTACTTCAGTCTCAGTGAGTAAGATTTTGTATGATAACAACGTTTTTGTCCAATGCAGTGGTGCAGTGGCGGCATTTTATGTCTATAGATTGGTACTGGAACTTAAACCACTTGAAGACTCAAACTTGGAAACTGGACCAGAAAATTAATCTAATAACATTAAGGTTAGAATTTTGATGTATGTTGTAATTCAGAATGCAAGGATGTCACTTACACATAAGTTCTCTTTTATTTTCCACTCAGTATTAGAAGATCCTCTTGGAAAAATGTCAGGGTAAATTTCCATTTTTGGTAAAAATATGGCCTTCTTGGCTGATGTGGGAGTAAATTTTATGTTCATTTGTAGTTTTAATTTGTGGGAAGCGGTTGTCCCATGATGAATTCCTGTATGAAGTATAAGCTTTGGAGAATGTTGATCTGATTTAATAATCAATCTCATGTAATATTGTGATTTGAAGTGGGCATTTTTTTATTCTGTATTCACTCTTAAATATTAATGACATGTAGAGTTGGAAGAAAATACATTTAGCCTTATAAACTCAATTTTATTTTGTTACAAATGAATTACAATGTCTTTGAACTCCTTCCCTTCTGAAGAATGATTCTGTAAAACTTTTTTAAAGCTCACAATGTGGAATAGAATATGGGTTTTCTTTGGTAAAACTTTTATTATATTTTTGTTTAGCAAATATAGTATTGATATGATAGTTAAGGGCTTTATTTGAGATTAGCATAGTTTTTAACTTAAATTTTGTTCATGGATAATTTTTGGCGTGCTAAGACCCATATTTATCAGTACCATAAGGTATTAATTCTATGGGGATATTTATTAAGGAGTTAAAAAACCCAGTGGAATATGCTCCTGTTTTACTTGTATAAATTGGGATAATTTGTTTTGTATTGATCTGAAAACTAGCCAATTTTGTGGAGAAATAACAGGGGTTTATTTCTTATAAGCTTTTCAAGGTTGAATGCAGAAATCAAGAATATGTAATCAATAATTATTGAATATGTAAAAATTAATTTCCGATAGGGAATATCAGCCATGTTTGATGTAAGTAAACAAAATCTTGCAATGTGAATGTTGTATATAAAGGGCCAATTCAATTTTAATCCTCACTTGGTGAGTGTGTGAGTGTGTTGGGAAGATAATATATTACGCAACCTAATACTTGTTTTCTGCAAAACGGCTGATTCGAAACTACTACCTCAGGCCTAACAGCAAGTGAGTTTACCATTGAGCTAAACCGACATTTGTATGTGAATGCTATACATGGAAAAGAAAAATAACTATAGCATTGTTAAAACTTAAAAGATCACACTACAAATCCCTAATTTTATATAAATAATGATGAAGGGAATGATGATACTAAGTTGACTCATTCATATATAATATATGACATGTAATTATCTTTCCCTCCATTAATAAACTTCAGCAGCTGCAGAGGATGTTCTAGATTACATCATGAGCTTGATTATGGACGTCTGGTTGATTATCCAAGGGCATGTATTGCGCCATAATTGCCCTTATTTCTGAATCCATGTATCTCTGCACATATTCCATCCCAAATCCAAAGCCACAAGAAAGGAATTACTCACAATATAATTACCCATATATGAATTACATCCAAGAAGTTCTATAGGTCGCTTTCAACTAGTACTCACACCAAATAATGACAGAAAATCATTATATTTTATAACATTTTTTTTTCAAGATTGCCTTCATTAAGTCATTTGTATTGGAAAAATATGCTACATAAATATTTTATCGTCTCCTTCCCGATTCACTAGGTAAAGTTGGAAAAAAGAACTGGTAACTAACAAGTCTCCAAGGGAAATGTATTTAGGATGAGCTATTTCTTTCACAATATACTTATAAAAAATATCAGAATGGTAACAACATTTTGAATTGGGGCAATATTGAAAAAAAAAAAAACTAATTAATATACCTCCCTTTGTGACTTATAATCAGGAACATTTAAGATCATTCATAATATTTTACTATTGGCATATGAAGGAAAGACAAAGGGAATGCTATTAGCTTAGCTACATAATCTAGTGAAAGAAGAAGAATACCTGGATTCTGTACTTGTAAAAGGCGTACCCCCCAGCCGAAGCAATCAATATGAAAATAATGAGCCAAATAAATCCCCCACTGCCTCCTGAATTGGCAGCATACTTTCCTGCATTTATATATATCATGTTAATAAGATATAAGTAGTATTGCTGAGCACAAGAACTTCATATATAGTAGTATTTGTTATATACAAAGGAATCATAGAGACGTAAAATATCAAAGTCTCACCAATACAAATATCATTCTCTCTCACGTAAAACAAGTCCCCATTGCAGCTACAATCATAACTTCCCCAAGTATTTCTGCATTTGCACTCTGGACACTGGCAAGCCAACTTCTCTTTACACTCATCTATATCTGTACGTAACCAACATAATAGTAATCCCATGTCAAAATGTTTGATACTCTTGTATGTATAATAAAGAATATTATAGTTCATAGATAACATGATTAAAATGCATTCATATATGCAAGCATTATTCTACAGAAAACACCAACATCCGGGTAAAATGTATTTAGGAAAGATTAATCTTTGTGCCCTTCTAGTTTTGATTTAGTTGTAATACAATCTTTAAATTTTGATTCGGTGCAATTCAGCAATCCCTATAGTTTTGGCTTAAGTGAAACTTGGTCATTGAACTTTAATTTATTACAAGCCATTCCATGTAGTTCTAACCATTTATAAGTATTGTCTCCAAACATCATGAAATAAATAATTTTTTTTCCAAATTATAACACTTTAAATGATTAAGCTATAGAGAGTAAATTGCATTGAGTCAAAGTTTAGCGATTGACTTGCATTGAGGAAAAATTACTGGAAACGAATTGCATCAAGGTAAGGTGTAGGGATTGAATTACAAAAAAAAAAAAAACTTATTGGCAAATATATTAATTTTCCCCAAAATTTATAGCAAGTTGAATTATACATGGCTTAAGAATAGTTCAACTCATTTTTTTTGCACTTAGTATTAAGATCCAATGTATAAAATTCATAAGGTTAAAAGGGGATGTATCATTAATAAGCTGTGTAAAGTTCAGCTCAACTTAAATCTTTAATTTGTGTTATTATTACCTTCACAGGATTGGACTCCATCACCCTTGAAACCAGGAGGACACTTGCAACCTTCCGTATGGTCATCCTGCTCCATCAGTTAAACAAGAAATCAATTTATCATTAAGATATGTTCTCAAATAGTCTCCACCATGAAACAGTAGAAAAGGATAAAACAAATACTATCTGGATCCTAAATATAGGACCTAATTGACTTTTTTTTGGAGAGATTAAAGTTGCGAAATAAGTTATTAAATGATGACATATTTGATATATTTTTAGATTACCCATTAGTTTATAGGTAAAATAAACTAGTTTAAGGGAAAAATTAGGTAAATCAATTTATAATTAACTTATTTTTCTTTTTTAAGGATTTTCCAGAAAAAGTCAATTAGGTCTTATATTTAAGACCGGAGGGAGTATGAATTTTTTTTAGTTAACACACCATATGTAATTATGAACTTAAAAATATGGCATAGATGGCTAAGATCTATACATGTTTGAAAATAGGGGAAATCTCAGATTAATTATAATTGATTTTTTTGAGTAATTAATGTCGTTACTCCGCTAACTAATCCTACTATTCAACTAATTAAAATGATTTTGAAATTCAACTCTCCCTTATTTTGGATTTCCCCTTGAAAATAACAAGCTTACTTCTCTACTTTTTTTAAACCAATCAGTTTACCATTTTTCGGGAAATAATAACAAAAATATCACAATAACAAGTGAGCAGCATGGAATTCTATATATTGTCATTTCATGTTTTACTTATTATTGAGACTTTATAGTGGTTATATTTTGGTTCCCCAAACAAAAAAAATATTCTCCATCTACAGTCACCAAACCTTCATCCCAAAGCAAAAGGACAAAAATAAGAGAGAGAAAATGAGAAAGTTGATGCATTAAGAAGTACTCACAATACAAGCTGAATAGGTCCTGCCATTTTTGGTTCCCTTCCAACAACCTCCATTGTTGATTTCACATCGCAAGGCTCCTGAAGCTGCAAGATTCAACAAGCTCTTACACATAATAATTAAGTGATTAATTTACTCTCAAACAATATGGAAGACATTTAAGTTGTAAGAACCACTTATAACTTTCAAACACCATAAAAACTCACTTTTACGCGTTACAAGACAAAACTTATCTCATATATTTATCACATATTATGAACAATCATTTAAAATAAATTAGAAATCAATTAGTAGTTGGTTGAACTGGTAAGTGGATTAAAATAAGGATGAGAACGTGTGTTCGGATGCCGGGAAGCGCTCTCATTGGGAGAGGGGACAACCTTGCCTATGTGGGCAACACTCCTACCCCTCGAGTTCGGACTAAACCGGGCGGTGATTAACAAAAAAATAATAGACCAAACACTAGGCCATTTTTTTGTGTTGGACTGATTTTTACTGCATAATTTATTTACACTCTTGAGTCAAGATTATTTACCTTCACAGTGGGTATATCCATCACCAATAAACCTCACATTTTGTACAATAGGGCATTCACACACTCTACCTCTGAATGTATCCTACAACATAAAAGGAACAGAGAGTTAGGTTCCAATAAAACAAAAATAACAATAATATTAATCTTTTCTAAAAAAATGTGCTGAACAGCTAAATGAATACCCTGCATGCAGTAATGTTATTAGATGTGTCCTGCCAGCAACCACCATTGTTCTCTGAACACTGGTTTGTTTCAATGTCTGCAAAGAAACATCACTAAACTTCATTAGCTTTTGGAATAGGTTCAATTTCAATAATTTCACAAACAAATACCTGTCCCCACCAAAATGAAATAATTCCAATAATTTCACGTTAGATTTTTTTTTAACTAAATTTTAAGGAATATAATTAAAAACTTCTAATCTCATTTCTCTAATTTTTGTAAATTCAAGTTAAAAAGATTTTCCCTTCATCTAATCCCCCCCCCCCCCCTCTCCCGCTCATACCAAATAGGCCATTAGGACATCTCCAAGTCATTTGAACTTGAGACTGACACTTGTTGGACCTTGAGTGTTTCAGCCATAGCCCTCTTAATAAGTGTGTTTTCTAAGATTCAGACTTTTGTGAATGGAGAAAACTCCTTTGTAAGAGCTACCTCAATTGGACCCAACAATACTCGAATATGACTCAATTAGACAATCATATATAAAAAGGAAAAAGAAAAGAAGTGTTTATTTCTTTTGATTTTTAAGATAGAAAAAGTATCACAAATCACAAAGTACCAAATAGCCAAATATATATCATCCATTTCACCAAATGAGCCTAGGGAAGTTAGTGGCACAAATAATTTCTTTGAAGAAAAAGTAAGGACGAAATGAAGTAAGGACCTGGAGTTAAACAAATTGATGGCTCAGTGGTTTCTTGGAAACCTGCACAGATTGCTTTGAGAACAGCTGCCTTTTCCAACTTACCTAAAATCAGTGAAAATCCAATGTTACCAAGTACTCCCTCCGTTCCTAAATATAGGACCTAGATGACTTTTTTGAAAAATCCTAAAAAAAGCAAAAAATAAGTTAATTATAAATTGATTTACCTAATTTTTTCTCTTAAACTAGTTTATTTTGCCTATAAGCTAATGGATAATCTAAAAAGATATCAAATATGTCATCATTTAATAACCTATTTCGCAACCTTAATCTTTCCAAAAAAAAGTTATCTAGGTCTTATATTTAGGAACGGAGGGAGTAGAATGTAGTTATATGTAGTCACTAAGATATCTAGAAAAACCCTTATCACACCTCTATACTGTCCGTTGTTTATAACAAGAGTTGGCAGTATTGTAACATCACCACGAGGACCCCTGCCAACCTATAAACAAAAGTGGAATAAGATGTAATATGATACCAACAAAATAAACTGTATGATCTAGTTTGAAAATGAGCACAACAGCTAATAGCCTTATAGTCTTGTGGCATGAAAGCTTCATTTTAAGTGGGAGATCATGGTCGCATGTAACGTCAAGCCATTAGTGCATGCCCCTCTAATTCAAAGAAAGAAAGAAACAAAGAAAAAAAACAAGTGTAGTGAAAAGACCAGGAAAATTTAGTTTACAACACATTGAACTAACCTGTGCATCCTGTTCAGCTTTGAGAATAGGATTGTCAATATCTGCTTTGGGATCTCCAATACAATCCTTAATTTTCTTCAGATCAACGCCTGTTAAGTGAAAAGAGTGTGTTGACATTTTTCAACTTGGGAGTGTAAGTGCTTAAATTTATGCCACAAGGAAAGAATAAGTCAGCCAGTTACATTGTTCTTGTGGTAGGTTGAGATTTTAGAATAATATGGTTCAAGGTGCTGATATAGACTTAGTATTGTTCTTTTGAAAAACGAGGCAAAGCTTCAGCATTTGAAGAAAAGGAATTCTAGGCATCTTGAAGGATACAACTAAGGTGAATATTAAAATAAGTATACTCTAAGTTTTCATTAAAACAATGACACTGGATCTCATTCCTTAAACTGGTCTTGGACAAATTTCTAGTTGTTGAAAGAATCTGCAGATTACTAAAGAGTATGATAAAAAAAATTAGTAAAAGTCAATTTTTAGTAATCCAATTGAAACCAATTTATTCATGTATACGACTAGACATTCAAATGAACAACAAAGGAAAATGCTATCACACATACAATCACACATACTCACACACACACTTCCCTTGGTCCCTATTTTAGGGATCTTTCAACCAAATCACATGGGTAGATGAATAATAGTTAACTCATTAAATTTGTCCATGCCAACAAAATTTTACAACTTTACCCTCATTAATCAGAGGAGAAAATTTGGTAAATAAGAATTAATGACTTTTCCAATGACTTACATGAAGGACCAAAGAATCTTTCTAAAAGGCACCCTATAATAAGAACGATAGAGCATATGCATGGCTACTCCCTGTATTCCCCAACCCCCCAAAACAAATGAAAAATTTTCTCATGAACAAGGTTTTGAAGAAAAGACAAAAGTACAAAGATCTACATTTAAGCATTAAATTTAAGGATAGGCAGATAAACGATTAATACTTTCCATTTGGCTTATATCAAGGAACAAAAATTCCTTATAGAAGAAGCCTTATAATATATGTATGAAATGCGCTGAAATGAATGAAAGAAAAAAAGAAATAAAGTGTCCAAACCTTACCTAGAGATTTAATTACTTCATCAGAGCATTCTTCAGTGTACTTGTTCTCTTTCATGGGGCAACGGATGGAGAAGTCAGTGACATAATCCCACCATTGCCATGGCTTTCCACTCTCATTTGCCACTCGAAAGAAGCATGCTTGCCTCAAGTTCTGCATAACTACATCTTTCCCCTCATACCCTCTACTGAAATCAAGCTCAGGATCAGGAGCACAATACCTTCCATTGTTAATGCACTCAGACTTGCATTGCTTGCTATTTTTGAATGCTTCAGGGCAATACCAAGTTATATAGTGAGGTGTGAATTGTGTGAAACCTTGCATCTCAAGAAATTGAGCTGCACCTTTAAAGTCCTTAACAAAATTGACTTGCATATTACACTTTGGTCCACACTCATCATTGCTATTAGTCCAAAACTCATATTCAACTCTATCATCTGGATGTGGAAGAGCTTCTCTCCAATCAAGGTTCACCTTAACCATGTCTCCTTTCAAGAGGGACTTCTTGATGCTTTCTCCTAGTGCTTTGGTGATGAGAGCTGAGGGAATGTTGATCTTTTCCACGTAATCCTCGTTCGAATTCGCTCCTTCTTCCGGCGTGTCCATGGTTATTAGTGGCTCCATCGTGTTGTCTACAACCAGAACAGCTGCTGCTCCTCCCTTCTGTGCATTCCATGCTTTCAAAGTGAAGAAGCAATCTAACAATAGCAAAGAAGAGTCACCACAGTATCAAAATGTGAGAGTATCACAACAACTAATTAAATATTGAAGGCATATAATAATAAGAGATCATGTCCTAGATTAAACTATTTTGATAAAAGACAACTTTAATGACTATGCCACCAAAATTTGGAAACATCTTATACAGTAAGAATGTCATTCGATATGGAGTCCAAAAAACAGAAAGGAAAGTAAAAATGAAAAGAATTTTAAATTCTTTTTTTTTCATACAAAAAAGCATGTAAATTTTGCATGAGGTTGTTGAGACTATATAGAAAAGTACAAGTTCCTATCAAATTAATTTTTTCTGTTAGTAATTTCCTCCCTTCACATACGACTTCTCAATATTTTCAATATGAATTAACTTCTTCAAAACTTGTTCTTTTGTTCTTTTAGCTCGTACATCATATACAAACACGTAGACACCTACTTTTACAAACACATATGTATATATTACATTCTAATAAAACTCACAACCTCCTATCTTTTTGAGTAATAGTGAGGTAATGTGCTAGTGGCCCAAGTCCAAAACTTGTTCATGTATTACAAAAATTCTTTAAGTTTAATTATGTTCTCATTCGATTCCTTGAGAGATAATGTAAATAAAAAAAATAGAACTTGAAACATTTTTATGGTTTGGCTATCTGATTATTTTCATTACGGAACTCCATTGACCCTACATATGTGGTGATTTAGGTGTGATATGCTTTGTATATGGTAGAAAACAAAAGAAAGGAAACGTTTATGAATATGGTAGATATTCTAATGACTTAACTAAAACACAGAATAATGAAATTAAAGGATGCAAAAGAGATAATAGAATTTACCTCCACGATCAATAAGAACAAAAGTGGGAAAACTTCCAGGCGTAGACTTAAAATCAGAATCACCAAATTCTTGGCAGGCCTTTTGATTATCTTTTGGGTATACCACAGAACCAATCATAGTTCCTCCATATTTTGGAACCCCAAAATTCCCAATAGCACATTTATATGTTCCTTTCAATGAATTAGGACTTGTTATTCTTATATTGTTCTTCTCCACCACAAATCTCCCCCAACAATTCCCCCAAAGAAAAATCCACACACTCAACACAAATATCACCCTCTCTATCATATTTCCTTCCTCATTAACAATTACCACATCATATTAAAAGATTCAAAACTTGCATATTCTTACACAAAGAAACAAAACCAAACAATAGAGAATCAAAAAACGAAAAAAATATGGGTTATGAGTGTAGCTTAAAGATGTAAAAGTCAAAGGTATTAAGCATCGAAAGAAATGGACAAAAGGGAAAAAGTGTTGGCTTTATTATGGACAAAGGGATATAAATTAAGTTTATTACGTTCAACAACAACGTTAGTAGTATAAATCATGGCCGTGGAAATATTGACGATGAAAACGGATTGCATGATTCATTGGCCATAAATAGAATAAGAAGCTGCATGTGTATATATTTGCATGCGCCATGTGGTGAACTACTTCTATAGTTACGAGTTTTGTTCTGAAATTATCAAACTTATTACATTTATTTATTGAGAACCTATTACATTTATAAGAGAGACCTTTCAGCAATATTATGGTTTTTATTACTCGCTTCCTTCAGTCTTAATTATAAAATTATAAGATGGTTGATTTGTTTTTCAAAGTTAGTTAAAAGAAGCGAATCAATCCACTAAATTATATTCCTTCTTGTTTTAAACATAAAGCCACTTTAGGGAGATGAGCTTTGTCCTAAATTTAAAACCTCTTTATAATTGTTTCAATTTTTCCCCAAATGATCCCTACTAATGCTCTTTAATATTAAAACAACAAAGGAGGGAGGGTAGGGTAAAGGTAATATGGTGAGGGTGCTTTGGTAATATCATGTGATTTTAACTAATGTAGCTAATATCCTTAATCTAATCAAATTAGGTTAATAGGTCTTATATTTAAGACCAGAGAGAGTAATATATATTACAGCAATAAGACTATATGTTAGTTTATGACAAAAATACATTAGTTTTTTTAAAAAACTGAATATGAACATTTTAAATCAGTTCACTTTCACACTTTGCATCTATCTTTAATTTCTCCTCAAATAAAATAAGTCACTTTAATCTTATAATTAAAACTGGAGGGAGCATATACTTGGATGTGCATATATATTTTTTTATAAAAAAAATGTATGTGTATCTGTGTGTGTATTTTTAGCTTGATATTTACACGAATTACATCGTTTTCATGAGATGTACACATTCTGAATTAAGGTTATTGTGATCTCACGTGTGAAAGGCAAAAGTTCAAACATGTCCTGTATATTGAGATGCATAGGTTCAGATTTAAATATAAAATTTTAACAAATTTTGATAAGGCCAAAAAGACAATTTTGTAATCTAGTTAAATGACTACATTGCCCCTCACTTTATTTAAAGCCACGTATTTTCTTCCCAAGTTGCCTCTTGCGACAGCTCAACAGCCCAACCAGCGAATGAAACTCTGGTGACAACGAGCTTCGGCGTCAATTAGTGCTCCTCGCGGTAATTGATGAGAGAGAAAACACACTAGTAAAACGTTCAAGGGCATTGATGTAAATTTATAAGATCATAAAATCCCAAATTAGTTCTCTTGATCAATTAATGAATTTGATGAAAGTATAGGTCAAGATGTAAATTTCAATATTTCAGCTAAATTTAATTGGGCCTTTCAAATGATTTTTAGGCCCAAAAGGCCAACACTAACTCAAATAACTAGATTTAATTAATATTAATTGAGAATATTCAAGAAGGAAGGAAGAGGTTTTGGCTACCAAATCAAAGATAAGTTCAAGCTACTAGCTCTTCTAATTAAAGGGTCAACTCATTTCTAGTCCTCACTTGGTGAAATTGCTAGGAAAGGGAATATATACTAAGCAGTCTTCTCTAGCCTTATACAAAGGGGCTAATTCAAACCCACAATCTCAGACCTCACGACAAATGAACTTACCGTTAAGTCAAATTGCCTCTCCCCCCACACACCCAACACAAAATTTTTTACCAAACAATAAGAATAATATATTGCTTGACTTAATTGTTTAGGTTAAATTTAAATTGCTTAGGCATTTCAATTACACAATCAATATCAATATGAGAATATTAAAAAAAATGAGAAAAGCCACACTATTTCCAGTGTATGGGTTTAACTTGAGCTCCATGGGAATCTCTAGTTCACTTGATTACTCTATCAAGACTATTCAGGTTTGGGGAATGCTGGCAAAGATTAAGGCAGTTCAATAAAATTGCAAGGAACACTAGGATCTCAATCTGATAACCACCATAAGCTGTTGAAAATGCCCAACTATACATATCCATTGACATTGGCATTACTCTTTCATTTTGAACAATTTTGGCCTAGTTTTCCATTTGCCAAATGGTCTGTTTTACATATAAACCACACATGTTTATGAACAAACCTAAAGGCCTCTTGAAAGATAAGAGGTCATATGGGATCATCCACATCTATGGCTATACACAGGTGGGGTTAGCAATATCATTCTCGCTTATCTTCCTCAACATCTTCAATATATGTAAGATCTGTGGTACTAGAGCCTTTTCTTTCTTTCCGGTCCAGCTTGGCAGCCACATCCCCACTCATCTTAATTACACCGCTTGTCAGAGAGATACCCTCCTCATCAAAGTCATCTCCTGTTCCTTCTAAGTACGCATACCTAGGAGAAATCAAGGTATTAGGTACATACCAGAAGAATAATACCAATACCATAATTTATATGTCGGCTTTATAGATCACATTACGTCATTATACTCCATTAACAACCAAGTCTTCAAATGGAATTATGGAAATACTAAAATAAAAAAACTTTTGAAGCCACATTACGTCATTGTGCTCCATTGACAACCAAATATTCAAATGGAAATACTAATATAAAAAACTTTTGAAGCTAATCATGCATCATCAGCACAGGCAGCATTTCTCTAGTTATGTAACAACAATACTGTCATTGATATAAGAGTCAGCTTGATAGAAGTGAAAAAAGAAATCAACTTGAATGATTATAATCACAATGCATGAAAACAAGCTTAGTATCTTGATGCAATTTTGCTTTTCCCTTCATGTCTTACACCTTCACCTTAAAACATAAACTTACTATGAACAAAATTACATTAATCTCCATTGGAATTGTTTAAAAACATACACTCCACCATCTACTTTCAGTTTATATGCAAACACCTCCCTTATATCAACAAGAATCCAAAAGGCCAAACTAATGCTTATATAACACAAGGCAGGTTGTTAAACATTTTTAAAACCACAAGGAGCTTAAGTGTGAGGTTTATAAAATTAAGAAAACAACTTGGCTTTGATAGAAGCCACAAGCATGAAAATTAATTTCAAAACATCAAAAGGGGTGAAGGATAAAATACTTTGGCCCTATTTTGCTGTTCAAGTAACCACCCTGGACTACTGGGCACCTTAAATCAACACCAGGTATAATTTCACCCCTGAAGTAACCAAAGTGGTCCAACTTTACACTCTGGTGAATGTAATGCTGACACGTGGATCCACGTGTTAGCATTCCATTATTCAGAGGGTAAAATTGGACAACTCTGGTTACTTCAAGGGTAAAATTGTACTCAGTGTTAATTTAAAGTGCTTGTGGTCCATGGTGATTCCTTGAAGGGTAAAATAGGCTATTGCCCTTAATCAAATTATGCAAACAGGTCCTATATTTTGGAATGGAGGAAATATTGCTTCAAATTAGTAAAATACATTGAATGGAGAGGACACATGTTACCTTACATCAATCAAATTCAGAAAAAACAACCAACTCTAGAAAGGCCAAAGAAAAGGTCACTACCTAGTAGGGTTTCGAGAAGGAGCCCAAAGGATACATATCACCAACAAGAGAGCAAATGCAAGAAGTGACCAGAAGGCAGGAATAATCCATGCAATTCGCCACAGCTCACTCAGTGGGTCCGTTGCATTAAAGTACAGCTGATTTAATTCAACACATAGATAAACCATGATCAGCAATGAGTCACAAGCCAAAAAAAAATGCATAGCATTCCAATGTAGGAAATCACATGGCAACTTTGAATCCACCCTTCTCCCCAAAAAAAATAAAAACAGAAAGAGAATAAAAGAAAAAAACTACCTCAAATCCAATCCATGCAATAGAGAGCAGCACAGACACCGCAAGAGTATTAGTAAATTTCCTATAGAGATCCAGTTTAGCCATGTTTCTCCTCATCTGCACCAAAAAATTAAATGCAAAGATTAAATAAAATTGACACAAAATGGGCAGAATCACAAGCCTCTGCACACACAGAAAAATGTTGCAACTCAACAGATCAGCACCCATAGCACTTTTTATTAAAAACACAGATACAAAAGAATAAATGTAATAAACACCCAAACTGAAAGCTAAGGAAGCAATGAGAAGGTTGAATTCAAGGAAAACAAATTACCTGAAGTTTCTCCAAGGTTTTTGATAAGGATGAAAAGATCATTAGAATAAAGCAGGTGTCTAGGAAAACGACAGGAAGGACCAAAACTAACTTTGTTTTCCCAGAAAAATCATTGATATTGCCCAGGTTTTCAACAAGCTCAAGAGCCTCTGATGCAACAAAGTAGACCAGCCCAAGAAGAAGAACCTTTGAAGTGATACCACCAAGGGTTGGCCTAACTACACCAAAACCCATTGAGACAACCAACAGAAGAAGGCGAGAAAGAGTCTTTTTGACACAAGTAAATGTCACAGCCCATATAGTGATTCCCATTGGCCTAGTTCCTGTTGAATTAAAGTTGACATATTCAAAATACCATATAGCCATTTCACACATTCCAAGAGCAATTACTGCTGTAATGTGGTAGTGTAGCTGAATTATATCCCTCCAACGCTGAACAAAACGCAGGAACCAGACAAGACCAAGCAGAAGGTATGCTAATGACATAAAGCCATAGAAAGTCATTAGAGGAGCCATCTTCCCTGGCAGATAACCATCAGGATTTCTCCATACTGTCCTTCCTGTTACAATAGTCCCCTTAAGCTGAGGGTCACAAATCATAAAGTAAAGGTAGTACATCCCAGTACTATTTACTTGAATGCTCTGTGTTTCCATTTTAACTTCCTCACTGTTTCCTTGGAAAAATGTCTTAATCCGTTTAGGAAACTCGGAATCTTCTGGGTCTTTATGGATGATAACTTCTCCAGTATTGCAGTGTCCCTCTTTAGCAAGAGTGGGTGTGCAACATATTAAATCAGACTTCAGAAAAGAACCTCCAATCCTTTCCCTATCTTTTACCTCAAGTATGATGGCTTCAACCAAACCAGTGTTCTGTTGCATCTCATTGTGCTTATCAGCATATTCCTTTGGCCTCACAAAAGTCACGGTATCAAACCTGCAGTTCTATAAGTGAGAATGAAATCATCCTCAAAACTAAATCAATTAAGACGAAAAGTATCCAGAGACAGTTTTCTTTTCACTGACGAAATCAACATTTATCAGCCTAATCTCAAAATCACCCTATATTAGTCAACAACTTCACATCAGGTATACACAGTTCCTCCAACAAAGGAAAACTCAGTGGCCCTAAAAGTATCAGCTTGACAAACATTATTCCTCCATCTAAGACCCAATCGCGTTTTATTGGAGAACCTAATGAAGACAAATGAGCCACATAATCATAATGTATGTATTTTGTATATTATATATTATATAAGTCAAATAAACTGAAGGGCCGGCTTAGCTCAACGGTAAGCTCGTTTGCCGTGTGGGTATAAGGTCGTGGGTTCGAATCATCCACTGTGCAAAAAGCATAAGTTAGACTGCCTAGTATATTCCATTCCCCAGCACTCTCACCAAGTGGGGACTAGAACTAAGTTGACCCTTTATATAAGTCAAATAAACTAGCTTAGAGAAAAAAATTAACATAAATGAATTTATAAGCAACTTGTTAATCTTCCTTATAATTCTCTAAAAAAGTCAACTAGGTCCTATACAAGGTGAACTATTGAACAGGGTTGATGTCTTTCACAAATCACAATACTGCTACTGGAAACATGCACAGAGGAAAAAACAACCCAAACCACGTAAAACAAGGAATAACTGAAATTCCAAAGAGTTTTGCCATTTTGCATTACTGTCAATTCAGAATCTAGCCAATGCAGACAATACCAAGTAAACAAAGCTCATTCCAACAACACCAACAGAAACACACAACAGAAACTAAAAAAAAACATAAAATCAAGCATGCAACTAATTCAAGGGAATAAACATCCCCAGTCAAAAAATAACCACCCAACAAGAGACTTTCCCGTAAAATCACATTCCAATAAAAAAATAAATCAGTCATGCAAATAATTCGAAGGAATTAATGAACCCAGTTAAAAAGATCAAAACTTGCAGTTCAAAAAATAACCACCTCATAAAACACCAACATAAACACACAACACAAACCCCAAAAACACAAAACCATAATTCGAGTAAATTAACGAAACCCCAGTAAAAAAAAAATCAAAACTTTGAGTTAAAACAATAAGTATTACCTAATAAAAGATTTCCCCTTGAGAGGCTTATCTGAAGAAATCTGAGTAGAAGAAGAAGAATCAGGAATCTTAGAAGCGTAAAGTCCTTCACTACCACCATGGAAGAAGAAAGCATTAGACCTATGAGTGAAAGCTTCGTTTGCATATTCATGAATTGAAGCATTCACAAAAGGAATCAAAACGCAGAGACAAATGACGCATTGGATTAAGAAGAAATCAATCTTCTTCTTCTTCTTCTTCATGCTACTTCTTAGTAGCATTTCTGATCAGAACTTGTTTGTTTGATCGATCGATGTTCTGAGAAAAAAAGTGTGTGATTTTTTTTTTTTTGAGATTCTTGTTGTTCTTCGAGGTGTTTCTTTTTTTTTTTTTTTTGAGCAACTTCTATGTGTTTCTGAAAAGCATTAAAACGCTTCTTCACATGATTGCTACCATTAAGCCGATGTCGTTTTTGAGTTGGCCCATTACTAGGCCTAACCCAACTTATTTAGCTTCAATTTTTTTTATCTTTATTTGCTTATAGCCTTCGGTGTCCAGTCCCCTTAGAGGATGATATAATTGTAATTCCCTATTTTATGGTGACAACTTCCCAAGGGTTCGAACCCATGACCTGGTGGGTACGCGGTGTCTTACCTTCCCCTTCTTTACCAGCTGGTCTACGCCCCCTTGGGCAACTTCAATTTTTTGTTCTCATAATAACTTATATAGCATCATTTAATTTTGAGTTAAAGGTGCAAAAATGACCAATAATTGTCACGAAAGTGCAAAAATGATCATCATAATTAGTTTTTTTTTTAACTTTTTCACTCATCATCATGTGTCGCATCATCATCACATAAAGGCAAAAAATATATAAGTCTGCCACATATTTTAGTGAGAGATAAATTGATAGAGGATGATACATGTCATTTGTGCTCCAAGGATGATCATCCTGTGTAGCATCATCATCACACAAGAGCAAATAAACACTATATTCTGGAATTATACACACATGTCATTGAATTTTTTTAGAAATTGTATACATGTCATGCTGTACATGGTGTATATTAAAATTAACAAAACGATAAAACAAAAAAAACTTCTTATATTTGATAAAAAAATAATTAATTAGTTTCTCATATATTTTAAGATTCTTATCTATTCATTTTTGCTAATTTCAGAAAGAGACAGAAGTACATTATTTTTATCATCAATGGAAATCTCACATTCATATGGAATATTTCATTTTGGATTTTGTTTTGTTTTGTGTATCTCTCTCTAAAGTCAATGAAAATTTGTGAAAAACAACAAAGAGGTATACCAACCTCTTTATTAATCCACAAATCTTCCCTGAAAATACTAGCTTGCACTATATAACTTGTAATGTTTTATAATTTTTCAATTATTGGTTCATTATTTAGATTTTCTTCATTTCATCTAGATATTTGAGTTAAAAAATTATATATGGAAAATGAGTTGAATGCTTTAATAAAGATGGAGCTATTTCAAGTTTAAATTCCAGTGATTAACTGTTAAAAGTTACAGTTTTCTGTTTTTTCCCTGTTGCCATCTATTTTTCCCTTTCCTTTTTGCGTAACCATATTAGGATATAATAATATTGGATATTTAAGTATTGTGAAGATCAATTAAAAAGAAAGGGATGAGGTTCAATCAAGAACAGGGAAAGTGTGCATTTTTAACCGGAGTTATGCATCAATGAGTATTATCCAGAAGTTTGTTCATGAGCTTTTTGGTTATGGAGGTAGGTAAAATGAAGCAATTAAGTCCTAGGTGTTAGTCAAAGTTACGTTAAATCTCACTATTAAATACTCCCTCTGTTCCTAAATATAAGATGACCTAATTTGAGTAGATTAGTTAAGTTAGTTATTTACACATGTTATCATCAGTTTATCCTAACTATATATCTTTATCCCCACCCTCTCTCTCTTACTTGTTATTTTAGATAAACATAATAGGGTTAATTTGGGAAAAATTAGAAAAAGATCTTATAATTAGATACAAATTGGATTTTAAGAGTAATCTTATATTTAAAAACAGAGGGACTAACACTTACCACTCTCTACATGCGTGGCACTTTATAAAACATAACGATACCACCTAGCACCTAATATTACACTTGAAAAAAAAAATCACTGAATTCTCCCTCTCTCGTCTCACTACCTTCACCTAAGGGCGGAAAGATTTTTTTTGAGAGATGAGGGGCAGAGATAGATCGAGTGATAATTTTCAAATTTATTTTTCAAGTGTATATTAGGTGCCAAGTGGCATTGATGTGGGCATGTGGCTAATAGAATGCCATGTAAAGTGACACATATTATTTCATAGTTAAAGATAACTTTGACAATCACCCTAGACAAAATTGCTTCGACAAGAACGCTCCTAAAAAAGCTTTGAGATATTCTGTACTTCTTGATGCATACTTCCAACCCAAAAATACACCTTAGGCCCAAAGAAAAATATTTTCAAATAATACATTTTGTTAAAGTTAAACTTTCACATATGAAATTGCTATTTGTAATGTTATTTTACCAATCCTTTGCTACATTGCCAAATTTTTCCTTCAAAAATGTACTC
The DNA here is from genome assembly GCA_029929735.1 of Mimosa pudica. Taxonomy (NCBI): domain Eukaryota; kingdom Viridiplantae; phylum Streptophyta; class Magnoliopsida; order Fabales; family Fabaceae; genus Mimosa; species Mimosa pudica. The sequence continues at coordinate 3,722,870 of JAKELP010000045.1, forward strand.
TACATATCATCACCATTGTAGGCATAATTTATAATAGACGGATTTGAAAAGAAAAATAATTTTAAACGAATAAAATGTTGGTTTTGATAATAATTGGATATATATGAAAGGGATAAAATTAAAAAAAAACATACAAGAAACATTATAATGGGCTCATTGTTTGTTGATTTAGCCGTACGTTGAAATGGTTGAACTTTCACCCATCTTATCTAATGTTTGATCCTTAGGAGTACCCTTTGATTGTTGTTCCGGTCGTGATGTTTAGGGAGATATTGCCAAAATTAAGTGAAGTTGGGTAAAACCTACCTCAGTATTGTGTCACCTAGATTTCATATAATCTAAATAACTTTAATAACATAAGCATATTATAATTCTAATAATGATTGATTAACATGATATATGAACAAAATATGGATTATCTATTTCGAGGTATAAACCTGGCCTAGAATAATCAAGCTTGTGGGCTGGATTCGATAATATGAGCAATATTAAGAATTAAACATAGTAAATATGGATTATGAATTAGGGATAATAGAGATAATCTGAGATAAGATAAATCATGAAAAGCAATCAAGAACAACTAAGATATTATGAAATATAAACCGGAATAATAAGCATAAACAGAAATTAATGGATAGAACCTGGCGAGCTTTATTGAATAGGATAATCAGAGTACAAGTTGAATAGCCAAATACAAGGAATCTCTCAATACAAGAAAGTAAAAAGTGATTCTATTCCTGCTCTCAGGTATTCCGTACCCTAAACCCTAATTGGACCTCTCTTATATAGACTAAGGGATCCCACTTATTTCTCCCTGACGTTACTGCCAGGTGTCCACCTCAAAGAGCCGTTTAACTGCCAGGTCTTCAGCATGCCCGAGTCTTCAGGCCGAGATCGTCGCCTGAATCCTTGAACAATCATCTTCTCCTTATCTCTTAACGTCAGCCTAGTCCTCCACCTTCCGAAATTTCTGTTACACGTGTCTCATCCTCTGCTTCCACTTTTCTTCATTCAATTAAATATATGTTGAATCTGTTTTATATTCTCGGGTTATTGGGCCCAGCCCAACAAATGGGTAAATGCGAACCCAGGGCAATACATTTACTCCCCCAGCCTCCACGTGGCGAGCTCAGCGAGGTTTGTGGGGGTGGTTTGAAGCACTTGTCTGGTCTGGGTGAGCAGTTATTGGGCGGTTAAAGGCGGTTTTATCCATTGCCTTCCTAACCGTTAGATCTTAGCGCTCATTTTGAAGTGGATGCACCTGAACCGTTAGATAGACAGGTTCATTTTAGGTTTGAAAAAATCTGCCTTTTTAAATCAGATCTTATTCGCATTTTGTCTCTACCTTCCCATTTCCTTTTCTGGTATTCCAAATCTTTGTTGTCCAAGCTTTTGAAATTCCGACATCATCAGGTGATTTTTATTCTCTTCTGGTTCTGGCATTCATTTCACGTTTCTTTCCTCAGTTTAGTTGATAGTTTCTCTCTGTTGGGCATGGTTCGTACTCGTAGCAAGATGGCTACAACTTCCTCATCTGCAACTGTCCCTCCTTCTCCAATGGACAAAAAAGGAACTGCTTTGAAGACTTTCAATCCCATCCCTGATTCTCTGAAGGAAAGCACGCTGGATTCAGGTATCATGGACAATGATTACCCCTCGATTTTAACTGCTGAAGACCTAGCTTTACTGTGCACCCAAAACAATCTAGATGTAAGTCTGCCCATTAGGCTCCCAGAGGGCGAAGAACAACTTGATTGGTATAGCGAAAACTGGGCCACAATGTGCATTGATTATTTCCCTCTGCGTAAGATCATTCCTTTGCCTAAGCTTGTTCTGGATTTGTGTCTGGGGCATGACCTTGCGCCTTCCCAACTTATGCCTTCATGCTGGCTTATCCTCCTTTCTGTGGAGGAGTTGTGCGACAGGCTGGGGCTGAAATTCACCCTAATGGATCTCATGAAGTGCTACACATTTCAAAGGAAGTACTGTGGGCTCTACACTTTGCATGCTCGCAACAGGTATAATCCTTTGATTACTGTCCCTGCTGATATAGAGAAAAGGTGGAGAGGTAGGTTTGTGTTTGTCCACAAATCTGCTCTGGTAGATTCTGGCGTCAATCTGAGGACCCAATGGGTGAACATGGGTAAGTCATTTGTTATTTGAATATTCAGGTTAACTCATTGGTTATAATGTATTAAAGGTATCACATTTTGTTTGATAGAGTCCGTAGGAAAATACCTGAGACCTACGGTGGAAGAAGGTTCTGATGGCCGCATTGATGCCTTCATGAAACTCTCATCTGAAGAGAGAAATTGTAATTCTATCTTCAATCTGGGTAAGTCAGTTTTAGTTTTCATTTTTTATTTGCTTAAAAATGCTTTTATATCTGGAATTACTGAGTTTAGAATTACCTTTTGAAGGAATTAAGCAACTATCTGAAAGTGCCCCTACTCCTGTGAAGGAGAAAAAACCCAAGGTTCCCCCTCGTCCTTCCTATAGTAGGAAAAGGCATAGAACTGCATCTGGATTTTCATCTGGTTTAGGTGATAGATCCCCCACCAAATCTGCAAAAATCGAATCAGCTACCTCTGATCCGATTAGTATTGAAACTATTAGAGAGGAAACTGGTATACCTAGCACACATGAAATGGTGTCACTTCTGTCTGATTCCCCCAAGAAGGTTCCAATTGCTGGACCATCTGTGAAGCATCATGCTACTGCAGCTATTGACCAGAGTATGGTTTCTCTGGAAATTGGCAAGGGTTCCTCCCTGTACACAGGATATGAGGATGTGCATCAGGAATGTAGCAAACTCCTTCTTCCTCAGGATCGTAAAACTATCCTTTCCATGAAGTCTAGAGGCTCAGGTCATATCTACACTCAGGAAGCCATGAAGGTAGATCTACTTCATCTCAGCTTTATATCAGTTCACATTCTTCCATTCATTTTTGTACCATGCTCTGCTTTCTTATTGCTGCATTATTTTGTTTGCATCAGTTATATTTGCTGTCTTTGACCATGGAAGAAGATATATCATTGTATAAGACATTAGCAACTTCTCGTGCTATGAGAGTTGATGAGCTTGAGCGAAGACTCAGTGAATCTGAGACTCTCCGCCAAGAAGCTTTTGAAAGGGTGGTTAATGCAGAGAAGAGCCTCACCTTAGCACAGGAGGAAAGGGATAAAGCTTTCATTGAAGTTGGGGTTGTTTCTGGAGAGAATGCTGATCTAATATTGAAGAATGCTGATCTGGAACGTGCTTTGAAGCAAGCTGAAGCTGAGAGAGATGAAGCTATTGCAGTTAGCAAAGAAGTCACAGCTAGGGAGCTGAGCACTGCTGAAGAATGGGCTTTGAAGGCAACCATCACCACAGCTCAAGAATTCAAAGATGGGAAGTCTAACCTCTGGGATTTGGAGCTTTGGAAAAAGGAGTATGAAGAGAAGTTTGGTCCATTCCCTCAAGAATCAGAAGAAGCTGTTAAGCTACCAGGCGGCGAGGAGGAAGAAGTCTCTTCTGGAATTCCTCTCAAGACACCTGCTGAGCCATCAAAAAGTACCACTGACTTAGAAGCTGGAAAAGCAGATAATCCTCAGCCAGGTCCCCTGAAACAACCGCAAACGCCACAATCTGGGGTTAAAACCATAAATTTTATTGCAGGAGGCTCAGATATTAGCGGTGTAACGTATTCAGCAGCCAAGAGGCACACCAGAGAACTCCCGATGGAGCCTCAGGAGCTCCACTTGGCTGAGGGGGAAGCCATACCCGGACCTATAACCTTCTCAGATGAAGAAATAGTTCCTGGAACCCATGATGATGCGCTAGTCATTACACTCAAAATAGCTGACTACCAGGTTAAGAGAATCTTGATTGACCCTGGGAGTTCAGTTAACATCTTATATAGAGGCACGGTGAAAGAAATGAACCTGGAGGATGAAATGTCCTATTATCCCACCACACTAGTGTTCGGGAACGGAGCTGCTGACCAGTCCAAGGCAATTATTAACCTGACAACCACAGTAGCAGGAATGAATGTGAAGTTCACCTATCACGTCATGAACTGCCCATCCTCATACAATGCCATTTTAGGGAGGCCTTTCATCCACAAAATGAAAGCTGTTCCTTCTACACTGCATCAATGTATTAAGTTTAATACCCCCTGGGGAGTTAAAACAATACATGGTCAGCAACGCACCTCCCGAGAATGCTATCAGGCTGCCTTGAAGGCAACCACCCAACAACCTGCATAGCAATCACAGAAATCTCCCCAGGAACACCTTTCTTGGGGGGAACAGGTAGAGGACCTCACGCCGGAGGTCCTTGACCCTCATTTTCCAGATCGGCAAGTATTCATGGGGGCAGGCCTAGACCCAGAACTTAAAAAACAAATCCTGACTTTCCTGTTCCAGCATAAAGATTGTTTCGCATGGACACATTCTGATATGACTGGGATTGATCCAGAAATCATTATGCATCACCTGAATGTAGACCCCACCAAAAAACCAGTAAGGCAAAGAAGAAGAAAGTTTGCCCCAGAGAGAAACCTGATTGTCAATAATGAAGTGGAGAAGCTTATCTCCACAGGAGCCATCAGGGAGGTTCACTACCCTGAATGGTTAGCTAATGTGGTGGTGGTGCCCAAGAAGAATGGGAAACATCGAGTGTGCATAGATTTCATAGACCTGAACAAAGCCTGCCCTAAGGATTCTTTTCCATTACCACACATTGATTCGATGGTAGATGCAACAGCCGGCCATCAACTCCTAAGCTTCATGGACGCATTTTCAGGATATAACCAGATCAAAATGAATCCAGATGATCAGGAAAAGACCTCATTCATCACTGAAAGGGGAACATACTGTTACACAGTAATGCCCTTTGGGTTGAAGAATGCTGGAGCAACATATCAGAGATTGGTCAATAAGATGTTTGCACAACAGCTTGGAGAAACAATGGAGGTTTACATAGATGACATGCTGGTCAAATCCCTTAAAGCTGTCAACCACGTTGAGCATTTGCAACAGACTTTTACCATCCTAAAAGAGTACAACATGAAACTAAATCCTGAGAAATGCGCCTATGGAGTAGCTTCAGGTAAATTCCTTGGGTACCTTGTGTCTCAACGAGGAATTGAAGCTCACCCGACTCAGATCAAAGCTATATTGAACATTCCTTCACCTAAGAATGTGAAGGAAGTCCAGAGACTTACAGGGCGTGTAGCTGCATTAAACAGATTTATCTCAAAATCATCTGATAAGTGTCACCCCTTCTTTCAAGTCCTCAGGAAAAACAAAAGCTTCATATGGGATGAGAATTGTGAAAAAGCTTTGCAAGATCTGAAAGCTTACATGATAAGTCCCCCTCTTTTATCCAAACCTAGAACTAAGGAGCTGTTGTACCTGTACCTGTCAGTATCAGATAAAGCAGTTAGCGCTGTCCTGGTACGAGAGGAGTCAGGCAAACAGCTGCCAGTGTACTATGTGAGTAAGACCCTCCTGGATACGGAGACCAGATATTCCCCAATGGAAAAGTTAGCCTTATCCCTGATCATCGCATCTCGGAAGCTTAGGCCTTATTTCCAATGTCACCCCATTGTGGTTATTACCTCACATCCACTCAGAAACGTCCTGCACAAGCCAGATTTATCAGGAAGGTTGGTCAAATGGGCAGTGGAGATTAGTCAATTTGACATCTCATACTTACCCAGGACCTCTATTAAATCTCAAGCAGTAGCAGATTTTATCTCAGATTTCAGCTCAGAAGGTGATCCAGAGATAATACGAGAAATATTCTCAATAACTGATGAAAGTCGTTCAGGCTTATGGATCCTTTATACTGATGGATCCACCCATTCTAGGGGAACTGGATTGGGAGTGGTACTCCAATCTCCCACTGGAGATATCATAGAGCAAGTTTTTCACTGCAGCTTTCGAGCTACCAACAATGAAGCAGAATATGAAGCCTTGGTCCACGGATTGAAGGTAGCAATTGAGCTTGGAGCGAGACGGATAGAAATCAGAAGTGATTCTCAGTTGGTGACCCGTCAGGTAGAAGGGACATATCAAACCAAAGATCCCAGAATGCTAGCATATTATCAACTAGTTACTGCACTGTGTAATCAGTTTGTAGAGTTCAGAATATCTCAGATAGGAAGGGAGGATAACCAAAGAGCTGACGCTTTGGCTAACCTTGGGTCATCCATTCCCTCTGACAGAACCAAGCTATTCCAATTATTCACCTTCCAGAGCCTTCCACCTTGATTCGTGCAGGATCAGTTCTTTCAAATAATTTGGTTTGGGATTGGCGTTCTCCCATACTAAAGTACCTGACAACTGGAACCTTACCAGATGATACCAATGAAGCCAGAAGGATTAAGGCTCGAGCTGCGAGGTTTTATGAGGATGAAGGAATTTTATATAAAAAGTCCTTCACAGGTCCCATGCTTCGCTGCCTTGGTCCCCAGGAAGCTCAAGCAGCTCTTAGAGAGATTCATGAGGGAGAATGTGGAGATCACTCTGGAGTTCGAAGTTTAATAAGAAAAACATTACGTACAGGTTATTTCTGGCCGACCTTGGCTCAGGATGCCGCCACCCTGGTTTCCAGATGTGATGCTTGCCAGAAATTTTCTCCATCTAAACATCAATATCCAGAATTCCTTCATTCTATTGCTCCAGTTTGGCCATTCATGCGCTGGGGTATGGACATAGTAGGAAAACTTCCTGCAGCACCTGGAAAGCTAACTTATTTGCTAGTGGTTACTGACTACTTTACTAAATGGATCGAAGCTGCACCTTACGCTCAGATTCAAGAAAAACAAGTTGTGGATTTTGTGTGGAAGCACATTATTTGCAGGTTTGGTCTTCCTAAAGAAATAGTTTGTGACAACGGTTCCCAATTCATTGGAGCTAGGTTCAGAGGTTTTTGTGAAAATTGGGGAATCCAGCTTAAGTTCTCCACTCCCAGAAATCCCCAATCTAATGGACAAGTTGAATCTAGCAACAAGGCGATCATGAATTCTTTGAAGAAACGCCTTGGTAAAGCAAAGGGCAACTGGGCAGATGAGCTTCCAGCTGTTTTGTGGGCATATAGAACCACATCCAGAACTCCAACAGGGGAAACCCCTTTTTCTCTTGTGTATGGAGCAGAAGCAGTAATTCCAGTAGAGTATGGAATCCCCAGCCTCAGATATAAATGGGCTCAGGATGAACTAAACTCTTTGCATATGAGGTATGAGCTAGACCTGCTTGATGAACGCAGAGAACAAGCTCTGATTCGTATGGCAGCATTTCAACAACGAAGTGCTAAACAATATAACAAGAATGTCAAAGAACAGCAATATCAGGTGGGGGAACTAGTATTAAGAAAAGTGTTCCCAAACACCCCCGAGGCTTCAGATGGAAAATTCAGCCCTAATTATGAAGGGCCTTACCTGGTAAAAGAAATTACAGGGCCGGGTTCTTACCAGCTTCAGGACTCCCAAGGGAATGTCCTGCCAAGAAGCTGGAATGCTAAACATCTCAAAAGATACTACCCATGAAGGGTAGGAAAGGGCCAAGTGCCCTAGCCCTTGATAAAACAAATTCTTATCAAGGAAATGAGAGGAAACAACTTTTTTATCCAGTTTCCCAGATTTCTAAATCTTCAAAATTGAGGTTCACCTGGACCGTGAAACCTCACTCAGCATCTCTATGCGTGCCCTCGTGACGACGAGATCAGCACCTCTGTCGCGGAGTGATTCTCGAGAATTTCCAGATCTCAGCTCCCTTTCTCAGAAGGTCCTCCAGAATAAGGGAGATAAGTCACAGTTTCTCAGGTACAAATTAGTCTAATTTCTAAGTTTCAAATTGATTCCAGATAATTCATTCTCTTATCTGTGACTTTGCAAAAATCCAGGAAACACAAAGGTCATAATGAACGACATTTAAGTTCAGGTTGACTTCAGATTGCAAATTCAAAAAAGGTAGAAACCCTTACCAATTTCAATTCCAACTCTAATCAATTTCAAATTTTTCATTACTAATTACATATTGTATTTGGTTTCTAACCTTTTTAGGGGGAATAAGAATAATGAGTCATTCCTAAAAAAAAAAAAAAGGAAGAAGAGTAGCGCTTACGTTATTCTTTTGTTAACCCCCTGTATGCTAATTACCTTTACTTACTTACTTTTATTTCGCAGAATTAAAAGCAAAATTCCTTCAAAGATTTCAAAGGAAATCCCAGATGACAACCAGACCCAGAATTTCAAAATAGAAACAGGTAATGAACTGTACTTAGAAATCTAAATTCATTGCTAAGGACAAACATAACAAGATTCAAAGCTAACTAAACAGAAAGCAAATATAGAGTACTTGCACTACAATGAGTGCATTTAGCAAAATACAAACAAAAGAAATCATAACCAAGTTCCCAAACACATGGTTTGTCCAGAAAGGAAGCTAATTAGATCCTAAATACCAACTTTATATTCTATTACATCACTTTGGATCATCTGCTTTTCCAGCTTCTAAGTCAGTGGTACTTTTTGATGGCTCAGCAGGTATCTTGAGAGGAATTCCAGAAGAGACTTCTTCCTCCTCGCCGCCTGGTAGCTTAACAGCTTCTTCTGATTCTTGAGGGAAGGGACCAAACTTCTCTTCATACTCCTTTTTCCAAAGCTCCAAATCCCAGAGGTTAGACTTCCCATCTTTGAATTCTTGAGCTGTGGTGATGGTTGCCTTCAAAGCCCATTCTTCAGCAGTGCTCAGCTCCCTAGCTGTGACTTCTTTGCTAGCTGCAATAGCTTCATCTCTCTCAGCTTCAGCTTGCTTCAAAGCACGTTCCAGATCAGCATTCTTCAATATTAGATCAGCATTCTCTCCAGAAACAACCCCAACTTCAATGAAAGCTTTATCCCTTTCCTCCTGTGCTAAGGTGAGGCTCTTCTCTGCATTAACCACCCTTTCAAAAGCTTCTTGGCGGAGAGTCTCAGATTCACTGAGTCTTCGCTCAAGCTCTTCAATATTCGTATCCTGATCAATGTCCCCACGGACGGCGCCAAAATGTGTCACCTAGATTTCGTATAATCTAAATAACTTTAATAACATAAGCATATTATAATTCTAATAATGATTGATTAACATGATATATGAACAAAATATGGATTATCTATTTCGAGGTATAAACCTGGCCTAGAATAATCAAGCTTGTGGGCTGGATTCGATAATATGAGCAATATTAAGAATTAAACATAGTAAATATGGATTATGAATTAGGGATAATAGAGATAATCTGAGATAAGATAAATCATGAAAAGCAATCAAGAACAACTGAGATATTATGAAATATAAACCGGAATAATAAGCATAAACAGAAATTAATGGATAGAACCTGACGAGCTTTATTGAATAGGATAATCAGAGTACAAGTTGAATAGCCAAATACAAGGAATCTCTCAATACAAGAAAGTAAAAAGTGATTCTATTCCTGCTCTCAGGTATTCCGTACCCTAAACCCTAATTGGACCTCTCTTATATAGACTAAGGGATCCCACTTATTTCTCCCTGACGTTACTGCCAGGTGTCCACCTCAAAGAGCCGTTTAACTGCCAGGTCTTCAGCATGCCCGAGTCTTCAGGCCGAGATCGTCGCCTGAATCCTTGAACAATCATCTTCTCCTTATCTCTTAACGTCAGCCTAGTCCTCCACCTTCCGAAATTTCTGTTACACGTGTCTCATCCTCTGCTTCCACTTTTCTTCATTCAATTAAATATATGTTGAATCTGTTTTATATTCTCGGGTTATTGGGCCCAGCCCAACAAATGGGTAAATGCGAACCCAGGGCAATACAAGTATATCATGAGTTAGGAGTCATGTCATTGGATTATGGATTAGCCAAATCCATTTCCTAAAATTTTTTCATATATAAAAAAAGAAAAATACAAATTTATTAAAGTGATAGATTTATATGAGATTAGGCTGAGAAATACCTTATTATATTTGTAAATTATTGTTCATTTAGGTAATTATTGGGTTGGTGGGCTGTTATGAATTATTTTTTAAAATTTATACCCATATCAGATCATAAGAGAATTTCAAAAGAAGGGGCGACCTAACTACACTTTCTATTGACAAATTAAAAGACACCAAATACTTGTGAGGTTATATCGCAAATCGCAATACGTGTGGTTGTCATAACTCATATATAACTCGTTAAAGTAATAACCGAGTTGTTTGATTCTCATGTATTTTATTTCCCCCTATACCCATTGAAGAATCATTATAAAGAAAAACAGAAAATCAATCTATTCAAGCGGTACTTAAGGATACTATTCTTAAAAGTCATTCCTTAATGGTTAATCACTAGCAGCATAAATAAAAAGCCTCAACCCCAACCCATTGTGTGTGGGTTCAGTGGCGAAGGGATTGAACAATGAGTGTCGGGTTGACCACCACGTCGCGAGTTTGATCCTGGGGAGTGACACTTTGTTGTGTCTTCATCGCGGCGCTTGGAGAAGCATCTCCGTAGCTAAGTGAAGCTGAGAGTAACCTACCTGTGTGGACAGACATAAAGGGTTTGCTGGTCATGCTCCAGAGCCCACAGAGACAGACCCAGTGGATCATGAGTAGGGGTGGAAATGAGCCAGGCCGTAAACAGGCGGCCTACGACTCGGCCTATTTAGGGTCTGGCTCAGCCTGACCTTTTTAATAAAAAGGCCAGACTCAGGCTTATTTACATGCCTTTTTACCTAAAAAAGGCAGGTCTATTATAGTAAAGTCTGGCTCGAAAGCCTTCAGCCTGACCCGTTTAATATTTACTACTAATAATAAAATAATAATATTAATAAAAGCTATAACATTCATTTACACAATCTGTACTCTAGCCTCTTGTGGTCTTGCCCTCTCAATATGGTCCTTTTAAGTTTGATATGTGAGCCTTTGAAAGGTTTAAAAGCCTTTTAAATCCTAAATTCGAAGTAGGCTTTTAAAAGCCCAAATCCTTTTAAAGGCCTACATTGTTAGTAGGCTTTTAAAAAGGCTTTCAGGCCTTTACTATTTTTTGCAGGCCTAGGTTTTTTTCTGAAACAAAGCCTATAACCAAGCTCAGACCTAGGCCTAAGTTTTCTTATTGCGTTACGGATCCAGGCCTATTTAGGCAAAGCCTGACTCGGCCTGGATCATTTCCACCCCTAATCATGAGTTAGGTGTCCTGCCCTTGGATTGGGTTGAGCCCAAACCCTTCCTAAAGTTTTATTATAAAAAAAGCCTCAACCCTATGATTAAAATGACTCTTCTCATGACAGTGTAAGGAGGCAGAACTTATAAATAAAAACGCAACACAGCAACAGAGTTAGATGAGAGGGAATTATAATTTTTTATGCCAATCATGGTTTCACCCTTTCTGTGGGCACAGGCAGACATAGGAACCGAAAGACACAGTCACACCCTTTTGTGACTAAACAGGCTGCAAATATTTGCGGAAAACCAAAAAATGTTTTTATAAAATGTGTTGAACCAAATTTATAGTTTTTTTTTGTTAAGTTCTTATGTGCTTTCCGAATTTCAGTTTATGTATATATACAGTGCAGTTTTCATCCAAAAAAAGAGCTACACACACAAACACATATATATACTATATATGTGATAAAAAAAACACATATATACTACGTGGCTACGAGCACAAGAGGGAAAATTACCGGATTTCAAATTTCCCTTAAGCTAGCCAATCATTGTGCATGTGAGACCACCTATCATTCTAGCCCAAGTTCTAGCACATAATGGTTGTTTCATTTGGGACGTGCACAATTTTCCTCCTTTTCACAACGGTAAGCAGAGTCACTCAATTGATAAGGATTAAAATATTATAAGATTAGGAAGAAGAGTAGTTTAGAATAGTAAATATATAATAGTGCTTTTTGCTTAGATTTTTTCAAAAATATAGTTGTTCAGTATAGAATAATCAGTGTTAAACAAATATGACTCAAATTCCACAACAAAACCGTTGGTGAACAGTGTAGAATTCCCACTATGAGAAAGTGACTACTACACACCACGTAATTATTAAGGACATCATTGATACTAGATATCACGAATTCTAGATATATTAGAAAGAGCTAAGGATCTTCTGCCATTAGTTGTTAATTAAAAAGTCCCAAAGCCAACTAGTTTTTGTTGGATAAATCCTATACTTGTAAAATATGCATATAAAATTATTTCCACCAATCTCAGAGTAAGCAATGGAAGACTTAATTTATAAATACATGTCTCCATGATAAGTGATCTTTAGGAAGAATCCATATAAACCTTGAATTCTCCCTCGAACCACCAGAAATAGAAAGAACCACCATATACATAAAGGAAGAAACAAAGAAATCTATTGACTTGTAGATAGACACAGTGATGACCTGTTTCTGGGTTTCCTTCTCTTGTTAGAGAATCTCCTATTTATTAATAAATATTTGAATTAATATATCTCTAAACTACATATGAGACATGTATGCATCGCTAAAATTGTATGACATTAATTTCCGATCCCATGGGTCACACAGATATATTTTAATATATATTCACAATATTCACAATTCATTATATTCTAATATAACCATATATTAAAATTTATATAATAAATATTATATAACATATCTAATAGTTTTATTTTAGAGGGATCTTCATACATTGGCGCACCCTTTATAAGAAAAATTAGGTCATTTCACAACAGTCTAAAGTAGTCTTCCAAAACATCTTATATATTATTTCATTATGGTGGGGGGCATTATGAAATTCTCGTGTCCTTCCCAAAAGTCATTTCAAGATATGTGATCTCTATATTATTAATATCCTTACAGGATGTCATTTTCGCTTTCCACTATATGGAACAACTTGAACTGCATTAAAACAAGTACTATTAATTTATATATGTTGCATTAATTAATAACTACGACTTTATATTCGACAATCCTTTTTTAGAGGCAGCCATGGATTTATAAGTAAGATTCATCAAAAGACACCAAAAGCAGATCAAGTTAAGAATCAAAGAAGGATGGCTATAGGAGGAGGAGTAGCTCATCATTTGGATGCAATTTTGATCTCAATGAGTGTCTCACTCATAGTAGGATATCATGGCTATCTTTGCCACTACATCAAGATCAAACCATCCATCACTACTTATGGAATCAAGAGGCTCAGGAGATCAGCTTGGTTCCTCCACCTAAATCAGGTTCATATATTTTCTATTTTTTGGGAATGGATTCCATATAGATTAAAATAGACGGAACGTTCCAGTATTTTTGATTAAATTTAAGAGTGATGATGAAGTGTATAATACTCTGATTTTCAATTTTTTTGAGAAATTTATTTTCAATCTTTTATTGGCAAAAGAAAGTAGTTTTGGGACCCTTTCCTTTTTCTATCTTCACCTTGAACTCCAAGTGCACTTTTATAGACAATTTAGATCCATTTCTTGTTTCGATCGCTCTTTATATTTTGATCCTTGTAGATGTACAAAGAACTCATTCCTAGACTATTCCAAACAAGTGTCCTGCCCTTCAAGTTTAAAATATAAATGGCTCTTTAATTTGAATCTCGGACAACATAAGATCATTGAAGTTAAACTATTGAATTCAATAATATCGTATGGAATTTGGAACTCATTTTTGTTTATCACTACTCATCAATTATCAACCCACATCCTATATGTTGTTTTTAAACTTCATTTCTGAGAGATCTTTTATTTTGATACTATATAATAGTTGAGAATCATCAAAAGAAATATTTCTTTCTTAAAAGATTTATTGGTCTAACTTTTTTTGTTAGATTGAAGCTTTACCAAAAAAGCTATAATTTAGTTTATCTGATAATCACACACAATATTTTATCAGTCAATAGTTAACAAACTATGATTACTGTAAATTATTGTCGTTTTGAATGTCAATTTCCTCTCACTGTTTTGTTAGTCGTGTTTTGATAAAATAGGGAAACAAAGAGCAAGCAATGCTAGTAGTGCAAAGCATGAGAAACACCCTAATGTCAACAATCTTCATAGCAACCATAACCATTCTTATCAACTTCGCTTTTGCCACCATCACAAGCTCCAGCTACACTGCCAGCCGCAACCATCACCACCTCTTTAACGGCACACTCATGGGCTCAAAATCAGAAACAATATATGCATTGAAATATGCATCAGCCTCATTTTTTGTGTTGATTAGCTTCGTTTGTAGTTCAATGGCCATAGGGTTTCTAATCGACGCAAACTTCTTGATGAATACTCATGGAAGCAATTTGTATGAAGATTCACACATAGAAATGGTGTTGGAGAGAGGATTCACTATGGGTGTTATTGCGAATAGAGTTTTGTGTTTCAGTGTGCCCTTGTTGTTATGGATGTTTAGTCCTATTGCTCTAGCACTGTCCTCTTTGGCTTTGATTTATGTGTTTCACCAACATGATTTTGTCCCCAAATTCCCATGTAATATTGTTCATAAGTAGTGATGGATGCATCACTTCAAAATAGATTGAACTCCATCGATGCTTAACTGTTGCTTGTGGTATTGGCAATTATTTATGATAACGTTTAATATTTCTGCATCCAGTTCTTAATTTATGACCTTCTTAGCCAATTTAAGATTATTGAAGTAAAAAAATCACTTAATTATAGTTAATATATATCTCTTTGAAACACTTATTTGTACCATTACATTATATACCAATAATTTAGAAAATTGACAAATTAATTTAGCTGACATAATAAATATAGATATTTTTAAGTATTATATTTAACTTTATATAATTATACTAGGTTGGCTATTATAATACTCCCTTCATCCCTTAATATAAATTAAAAGCCCAGAATTTGAACCATTTTAGTACAAAAAATATAAATGTTTATCTCACATTCTCTCATCATTTAATATGTTTTTTTTTCTATTTTATCTTTAACTTTCTTTCATATTTATTAATACATATGTATTTTTTTTCTCTTAAAATTTATCATAATAAATGTGAGCAATATAAAAAAACATTAACTTCAGATACCCAACTATTTTTTATCACATGTTTACTTAAGAAACATGTTTTGGCGGCTAGCTAAACTCTTATAGTACAAAAAAATTACTTTCATTTCATCATGATTATTGAGTGAGTCCATTACAATTAACTCCTCTGGTATCCACTAAGGCCATTTTGATGACAAGAATTTAAAAAACGATATGAGAATGATAATTTTCATATATCACGGAATTCACAAGTTTTCTCTCACCATCTCACATTTTTTCTCGCCCCATAAATTTTACTTTTTCATCATTACCTAATTTACCTTTACTTTTCATCTTTATCCCCCTTAAACTCAATTTCATTTTCATTATACACAACCAAATGGGCCCTAAATACCCACTATAGCTAGTTTCTCAATTGAATCCCTATAGATGGTTTAATTTGTATTCCAATTTACTTGAGGTCTCCAATTTGAGAAGCACTCATCAAGAGTTGTTTTTGTTTGAGTATTTTTGTGTACCTCGTTTCATATAATAATTATGGGCTAATGCATGTGGGCAAACTAACACTCTTTGCAAGGGCATCTTCTTGAACCACTGGCGCAACTTGTTTCTGGTGCTCTAGTGAAGTAATCGTACCTATAATGAATGAGTTGCTATGCTGGGAATTTTTTCATGTAATTATCAGATTAAATTAGATACTACTAGTGGTATGGTAATCCGGAATGAAATTACTCAAATTACATTACACATCTTGTGAATGGTGTAAAATTTCCAGGTTAATTATCTTATTATCATGTGGAGTAATATCACTATACCCAGAAATGACCATTTTAGTAATATCACTATGCCCAGAAAAAATAAATGTAGTTAACATCTAATTGTTTTAAGGTGTTTAATTAAGTTATTATATTAACGTTATATCCTATGTTTTTACTTATAATTGGGAATACCATAAATGAGCTGGTGAATGGAATTCACCTAATAATTTTTCCATAATGAAAATATCAGTTCTCCAATGAATCACCTGCACAAAAATGGGAAATATGAAGTAAGAAAATCGGACCAATTCTAAATTGAATTACAAGATGTGTGCGAAGCACAAAATCCATACGGCGTCTAAAAGTTCAGTTAAGGAGAATTAGTTAAATATCCATAATCCACTAGAAGTTGACATATGAATTCCCTTTATAAAACACAATTTGTGCTAAAAATCAATTCTATCTGGTTAAAACTCCAGATGGTGATGTATCAAAAAAAACTCCAGATGGTGATGATGGTGATGTATTTTATCTTAAATGATATATATAATTGATATTTTAAAAATTCAAATATATTTCATAATTTACTTTTTACTCAATTATCATTCTCCACAATTAATTTACCCTTTTTAAAACACGTTTATAGTTCAACTACATTGCAAGTCTACAATGACAATCAAAATTACATTACCATGGAGAAAGCATCTGGTTGTTCTTTAGGGTCTGTATGGTACTAGGGATTTGGAGGGGAGGGGAGGGGAAAAAATATTTTTGTAAGATGAATTTTTAAGTATTGAAGAAGTGGAGTTGTGATATTTTAATAAAGATAAGATGTTAAATACTCCCTCCGTTCCTAAATATAAGAGCACTTTGACTTTTTTGGAGAATCCTAAGAAAGCAAAATATGGTAATTAAAAATTGATTTTCCCAAACTTTTTCACTAAACTAGTTTATTTGACTTATGAACTTACATATGATCTAATAATATTTAAAATATGTTATGATTAAATTGTTCATTTTGCTTTCTTAGGATTCTCCAAAAAAGTCAAAGTGATCTTATATTTAGGAACGGAGGGAGTAGGAGTATAAGAGTTATATATATTAATTTAGAATTTCAAGTCTCACTTCTCAAATTTTTATAAATTCATGTCACAACAATTTTTCCTCCGTTCAGTTTCCCTCCCCACCCCTCGTACCAAACAGACCCTTAGTGTGGTAATAAGGATTACCCTGGCAATGACTATTACCACAAAAATTGGTAATCACCATTCATAACTCCCCTGGTAAGGTTCATTACCATCCATAGCAGTATTTTAAAAGATGTAAAATATTCTTAATTTAATTTCATATGTTCCCTTTTTTTTTGGCTCTATATGTGAAGCTAATGTTTCATACGAGTAATCCACCCATCATGATCTCTTTCCCGTCCCCTTCCGTCGGCATACCATGATGCTGCACTCAACATCTTCCGTAGCACGACTAAATGTCTGTTTAGACCTTATTCCCATCCTTTTTCAACGCTAGTCATATTAATTGCCTGTCGACTTCATAGGCTTGTACTCCAAATCTAAGCAAGCAAGATAAAACCTTTTCATTGTTAGTGATATTCAAGTAAGTTCCCATCCTTTGTTAGTGATATATATTATTCCCAACCTTTGTTAGTGGCATTCAAGTTAGTTCCCATAGATGAGTACTGTATAATGATCAATTATTGCATTTTCAATTAATTTTGTTTGATTTAGAATTTCTGGGTAAAGTTTGATTAATTTCAAAATATGATCAATGTATGAATTTGTTACAATGGTTTGATGATTAGACCCTTTTATTAGCTACGGGTAAAATAATACTAGTACTTTTTTATACTTTGACTAATGAATGTCATTCCATATTTTTATAACGTACCGTAACATTGCATGTAACTTAAGCTGTTATCTAGAAGATTAGTTAACAACTTGTTTCTTTTGATCTTGAGTCTACCAATAATTTCTGATATATTTACTTCAATTCCTTTACCCCATATCAGACACAAGATCTATCAATCTCCCCTACATTTGTAAATGGTGAAAGTGACATAACTTTTAGCGTTTCCTTAAAAGGCTTGCCCTTTATTGGATAGCTTGGAATAGAGCCCGGAATATGGGTTGGTCCGTCTCAACCCAAGGGTCAGATGGGAAGGTCAGAATGGCCGTATTAAATGGGCTGAAATTTGGCCAACCCTAACCCGGCATGCAGGGTTACAGGGTCAACCCGTCACTTAAAAAAACAATTTTCTAGACCAAAAAGATATAAGAGATATAGTCACTCTTCGTGCAATAGTGCGATGTATATAAAAAATAAATATTCAAAATTCGAATAATATCAACACCGACTAAAAATTAAGAGTTGCATTGTTCTAATAATATCATAAATAAAACAAGTCTGACATTCAGACAAATAATACAAGTTTAGCACACCGAAAATTCAAAATACAAAGGTCAAATAAAGCAAACTAAAACTTCATCATTCAATATCTTAGGAAATTGAAACTTCAATAACTTCCTTCTCCTCAACTCCATCTATCTCGGGTCAAAAAAAACTCCATCTATCACATCATGGATTTGGGTTTTGGCTTAGGCCTTGGAGAATGAGGTTTTGAACTTTTATATTTTTGGGATTAAAAAACCAGGGTTGGTTCGCCAACCTGCCGGGCTAACCCTTGTTAACTCAGGAGTTGAATGAGTTGGGTCAGTTAAATGGGTTGAAATTTTATCAACCCTAATCATATAAAAACCTGCGGGTTGTCGGGCTCAACCCACAGGTTCGACCCATATTCTCGGCTCTAGTTTGGAAGGGTTGAATTAAAAAAATTGGTTATTCTGAAGTTATTTTATTATTGAATTTTGCCGTTTTGGAATTGCATTTAGGGAAGTCATTGTATAAGTGAATCAAAACTAAGGAATTGCGGGTAGGTTTAATTGAGAGGTGAGATTCTTCTACACAATAATTTACTTGTGGTCGATAATATTAATGAGAAAGGTAGAAAAAAAATGAGGAGATAATTTTCTCCAAATCTATTATATATACTAAGATTCATGGCGACATTCCTATTGAACCAGTTGCTACAATATATATAATTGGATCACATGTTTACATAATTATTTGAAGTTAAAAAAGGGCAATGGGCCTATTTTGCCCCTTCAAGTAACCACTCTGGACCACTGGGCACCCTAAACTAACAATGAGTACAATTTTACCCCTGAAGTAACCAAAGTGGTCCAATTTTACCCTCTGACGAATGTAATGTTGACACGTAGGATGTAATGTTGACATGTGGACGACACGTGTCAACATTACATTCGTCAGAGGGTAAAATTGGACCACTTTGATTACTTCAGGGGTAAAATTGGACCACTTTAGTTACTTTATGGATAAAATTGTACCCAGTGTTAGTTTATGGTGCCTAGTGGTCCAGGGTGGTTACTTGAAGGATAAAATAGGGACATTGCCCTTAAAAAAATTTCAACATAAATAGTTTCCTTTTTAGGAATTCTTTGAATTATTAATTTAAAAATTCTTGTACCAATATCTTATACCAACATTAATTTAAAATTCTGAAATTCTTGTACTGATATCTTTCAATTCACTCTAAAACTAAGACATCCTGATTATTCCTATTATATACTCTAAAAGTGGTGACTAGATTTTTATTGGACCACTTGTTACAATATGAAAGGACCACATGACTACCTATTTATACCAATTTAAAAAAACAATTCCAATAATTTCAGTTTTTCCTTTTCCAAATTCCTTTTAATAATAATTTTTAATTTGCCTCTATTAGTTTTGCTTTAAAGGGATCCTAATTAGACTTGAAGAAATTATTTTCTATAATGGCTAATTAAATTATTAAACAATCAACAAATAATTTCATTTTTTCCTTTTCTGAATTTATTGTAATAATAATTTTTAATTCGGATCAGTTTTCCTTTAAAGGGATCCTGATTAGAATTGAAGAAATTATTTGCAATAATTGGCCATTAAATTATTAAACAATCAATTAATAATCAACAATTAGTTTGAGTTTTTCACTTTTTCCTTTTCTTTGAAATTACTGTAATAATAATTTTTAATTCGGACCAATTTTTTTATAAATAAGAAGTTTAGGTGAGTTAGATCCCATTGGCTCACCAAGACCAAGACAATCCTTCAGGCTCAAAGAGAACCTACAAAGGTACTTACCTAATGTCAATCAAAAAGGTCCTCATACAACGGGATTCTACTAAGGTACTTTCAAATAATCCTTCAGTTCCCACGTTTGTATTATTTCTTCACATTGTGAAGGATTCTGCTAAATTCAACTCATGTTTGTTTCCAAAGATCCTTAAATGACCATTCATTCCATCATGATTATCACTATCCATGATCTTAATTGTCATTTGATTGTAGGAACCTTATTACTCTAGAATGAAGGTTAGTCATAAACATAAGTCCAATAGGAATAACTCGCCTTCTAAGAGAATTTTCACCCACAAACCTACAAACCGTGACAATTTTTCACGATTTTTGGAACCCAAACCATTACTAATGGCTGGAGGAGAGGAATGATCATGAGTCCAACAATGTGCTCTGATAACAAAATTTAAAAGTGAAACGCTAATTATAGTGCTAATTATACTTACTTCAATTTCTTTAACCAATATCAGACAATGATCTATCAATATCCTCTACATAATTCGTTTAAGGGAATTGTGTAGTATAACATTTATGGCAAATGAGAAAAAAATTAGGACAAAAATTTATCCAACTCGTTCTTAAGTTGAGATAACTTTACTCTGACTTGTTCTGGAAAGGCATAATGTAAACCCAAAATAGAAAGCAAATATCCTAATGTTAGTTTTTGTTTTTTAATTTAATAAATACTTCAATTCAATTTCAATTTTATGCATTAAGTTCATAAAATACTACGTTCGTTCTTAAATATAGGACCACTTTTCCTAATCTATATATAATAACAGGACCACTAGTAGCCCCTCTAATTGACATTTGTCCCTCTAATTGACATTTGTCAAGTGACAAGTGTTCCTCTTTATTTCCTCTTCTTCCCTCTATTTTCAAACTTCTTTTCCCACGTTCAAAAAAATTGAAACAATCCACTAGCTACACACTTATTTCAATTCTTTATTTATCTATTTTCTCCATAAAAACTGTTTTCCCCCACCCCCACTAACCCACCTTCTTTCGGTTAGTTATTTTTTTTTTCCGATTTTTTTTTCAGTTTTCAATATGTTAATCACAACCATTTTCTATTCCCTTTTTTCAATATGACATTTTCAAAATACTATCATTCATTGTGTTCTACGTATCTCTTTCATCCACCATAATTCTTTTAAATCACACGTTCTTTTCATCAACATTTCTCCCCATCATTTTCCATTTTTATCATGACTCCTATTTTTTTTAAATCACTTGCCTATTTTAACTACCATGTCCACCCATGATTTCAGTTTGCTTTAATCGTAGAAACTGGTAAGATAGATGCAGAGAGATCCCACTAAAAAAAATTCTCCAAGCAATCAAATGGTATGTTTTCTTTTCTTCCCAAATCAATCAAAGTTTCTATTTTTCTTTGGATTTTGAAGACTCCCTTCTTCTCATACATTTAATCAAACATAAATGAACATTATTTTGAATTGCCTTTATTATACCCTCCTAAATATTTCTCTCTTCCAAATAGTACTTATACTAACATAAATTAATTACTGAAATATTATTTACACACGCGCATTGCGCGGGTCCTAGTTTAATTAGATAGATTAAGGATGATAGTTATGTTAGTTATGAACACATGATATTACTAATTTACCTTAACCATATAACTTTATTTTCACTATCCCAATGTTGCTTATTTATTATAGATAAACATTAGTAGGGTTTATTTGGAAAAAAATAAGAAAAATTAGAAAGTTATTTATATTTACAAATAAATTGAAATCTGAAAGTGATATTATATTTAGAAATGGAAAGAATATCATTTAGTTTCCCAATCCTAGCTCCATTAACTTTTTCCAATCATTATATAGTAAGTTATATGAAGAAGATATAAAAAATGCATCTAAAAATGAGAGAGAAATCGATGATTGATAATAAAAAAGTAAAAAAAAATAAAAAAAATCCAAAAGTGTTTACAATGCTCTTTTCTTTAAAGAAAAAAATTTCCTTTTAAGGCATGCCTAATTTTCTATAGTGAGGCAATCTTCCTCAGTGCATTATCAACCACTAAATGTAAACACTTTCATATAGAGGTTTCTACACATTGTGAAGGACTAGCTCATTCTACTAACTTCAACCAATGTTTGTTTCCAAAGATCCTTAAATGACCATTCCTCCTATCATGATTATCTATCCACTATCTTAATGGTCTATTGATTGTGGGACCTTCCCACCTTGGAATGTTAGCCTGAAACATAGGTCCAATAGGAATAATTGGCCTTCTAAGAGAACTTTCACCCACATGATAACTAAAAAACTCATGTATAGATTTTTTCTTCTTCTCTTCCTTTTTGGATCTTGATGATCTTGAAGAATATGAAGAATCTTCCTCAATTGCCAAACATTTAAGTTCCTTTAACTTTTGATCTAATATCTTAACTGCCAAGTTTTCTTTTTCTACTTGGGCTGACTCGTCTATAGAGCAGATAGAGTCTTGTTGAGGCATAATACAATTTGGTGTGTCAACGTCATGGATGATAGGGAGAGCGCTCTTAGCTGCCTTCTTCCTTTTAAAATTAATTTCTTTTTTCACTTGGGTTGACTCTTCTATAGAATGAATAGAATCTTGTTGGGATATAGTACAATTTGATGTGACAACATCATCAATGATAGGGAAAGTACTACTAGCAGAATGTTTTCCTTCAAAATTAATGTCTTTAGCACTGTTATGATTGGTCCATGAAATGGGAAAGGAAAGATCTCTCAACCTTTTCATGACATTTTGATTATGAGTAAAATTATCTATAGTTAGTCCCAAAAGAGGAGCAAACACGTCATCAAATAAAAATTGCTCCAGATCATTCCTCTTCTGAAAAATATAATAAGCATCATAATTTCAATTTGTCAAACTTCAATGAAAATATTAAATATATTTAAACTTATTCTATCCTCATTTTCTTATAATAGGCCTATAAGTGTCTTATTGACAATTTCCTTTTGAGAGAAACTAACATTCTTGGCCAATGAGATATTCTTTTTACTGTTTATAGGCCAAATTGACACGGATTATTAGACAAATCGATACTTGCGTAGTTGTTTGTTTGAAAAATTGATTATTAAGATTATATTTGAGGTAAAGGAATTCAATTACCCGGCCCACGAGCATTGCCAGATCTTCAGTTACCCGGCCCACGAGCGTTCCCAGCTTCGAACACGAACCCGAACAGAGTTCCTTTCACAACAAGAACAAACAAAATTGTGATAACAACCTTAAAAGAGTTCCTTTAACAACAAGAAAAAAAATCGTGATAACAACCTTAAACTCAGAGCCAAGAATCCCGAAGGATTTATCCTATGCAGAACCGGGTTACTACACAAATCATATTTGCACAGCAAATCACCCTCTAAAGAAAACAGTGAGAAAGAAAGTCAAAGAATGCAATGGCTGGAGTAAGTCACAACTAAACGTGACACCTCTATTTATAGTGACACTCCTGTCATGATGAAAGGTAGAAATGTCATCTTCATAATTGCAGCTCATCATAACGCCAATCAGCAATAATGACTTATTTGAAAATCAAATCAAAATCAATCAGCATTAATCACATATTATTTCTGATTTGTCAACTCTTTACTTTCCTGGAGATCGTCAGATTAAGCAATCGGACAATCCAATCCATTGAAGGCGAATCCGATTAAATATTTTCAACATGAGCATTGATTCAACATTACAAATCATGATTGCGGAATTAATTCCTCTTAACACGGCTAAGCTACTAGATAAAAGCGGCGTGGAACCCCTCCTATTCTCTCTCTCCTTTTCTCCCTCCATTTCCTCAATTATAGCCCTGCATCTCATCTAATGTTCATAATGTCTCACTTATCTCACAACTCATTTCTCCTTCCATACACACAATACCACCATCTTCTCTCTCACCATTCAATAATTATAATTGCCTATTTTAATTTAATCAATCATATAAAAACTGCCTATTTTATTATTTTATCCCATAATTATAGACCATTGTTTCTGTCATTTTCATTTTTTTTGACATTAAACTTCCTGTTTTATTCGAAAACCAAATTATATATTTTTTATCAATCATATATAAACTGCTTATTTTATTATTTCTTCATTTTTCTCATAGGAAATTATTAATCTCCCCCTTAATTAGCTTATCAACCATTAATCTCTCCCCCATGATTTTCTCATTGTCAACTCATCATTGTTTTTGTAAACAACCTATTATTTCTTTAAGCAACATCTCTTACATGAATTAACCGAAAAACCTATTGTTGTTAAATAGGAAATTATTGATTTTCAGTTGGAATCCTACACAAGCATCAATATTATTTCCAAATTATATTATTTTTAATCACTGAGAATATTAACCAATCAATATTATTTCCAAATTATATTATTTTTAATCAGTGAGAATATTAACCAAATCGAATATTAATGTTCGGACCGATAATCATGCTCTACAACATACTCTACAAACCGCGACAGTAGACCAAATGTTTACAGTATGATTATTGGTCATCAATTCCCAATTCACGCAACAATTCCTAAGCTTCATCCTCTCCCAACACGGCCCCTCTTCCCTTCCCTACACAGAAGACACCAAGTGGCTAATCCCTTCCTCTCCCAACAAATCCTTCCCTACATGCAGACCCTCTGTTAATCTCCTCCAAGCCGACGACACAATCCCCATGACCTTCCAAGTCGTCACCAACAACATCCCTGTCATCATTTGGCAAATGGAATCATACCCACGTCACCCTCCTTGTGTTTATGTCAACCCCACCAGAGATATGATCATCAAAAGACCGTGACCGTGGGTTACGTTGTTTGTTTGGAATGATAGTGAAGTGCATTGTGTGAGGGAAAATATAAGGGTTGTGTGTTTGGAAGACAGTCTTTTTGGTTTTACAAGGATGGGTCAAACAATTTTTGAGATAAATAAGTTATTTTGTTCATTTTAATTGATTGAGCAAAACAAAAGAGTAGAAGAAATAATAAAATAAGAAATAATATATATATATATATATATATATATATATATATATATTCGCAGGTTTATCAACTCTATAAGTCAAGACTTACTTTTCCTTTTCAGCATAGAACCTTCATTTCTCTATTTATTCACCGTACAGGCTTACGCTTTCCTGATTTCCTTTGAGAGAATATGATAGTTTTTGAGAGTTTTTCTCTCTTTTTTTTTCCGTTTTTACTTAGCTTTATACGTGTATATATATATTATCCATCCTTTTATTTTTTATATTTTTCTATAATTACCTTGAAGTAAATACGTGATTATCTTTTGTCAGGTCAGTCATTAGATTTTATCTAAATCGTATATATATTATCCATCCTTTTATTTTTTTTTTTATTTTTCTATAATTACCTTGCAGTAAATACATGATTATCTTTTGTCATGTCAGTCATTAGATTTTATCTAAATCTGTTTCTAGGATTCCTGACTCCATCCCTTACTTCATTCTCACGTAACAATTTGTTTTATTTTCCTCTTTATTATTTATGTTGTAGTAGTACTTACATAATTATCTCAACCACTAACTTCTATATCTCCTAGTTTTTATTTGTTATTATTATTATTTATTTTATTTTTATCTTTATCTTTCTAAATGTCCATTTAATACATTATTATGTAATTATAATTATAATTCTAATAGATAATATTTTTATTTTATTTTTATATGATTACTAATATATATGTGTGTGTGTTACAGGTTCGACCCATATTCTCGACTCTAGTTTGGAAGGGTTGAATTTAAAAAATTGTTTATTCCGAAGTTATTTTATTATTGAATCTTCCCTTTTTGGAATTGCATTTAGGGAAGTCATTGTATAAGTGAATCAAAACTAAGGAATTGCGGGCAGGTTTAATTGAGAGATGTGAGATCCTTCTACACAATAATTTACTTGTGGTTGATAATATTAATGAGAAATGTAGAAAAATAAAGGGCGAAGGTGCAAAACTAGCCACCGTAAATTTTCAAATAGACAACTTTGGCACCCGTAAATTGAATGGTACAAAACTGTACATTATAAATCAAAATGGGACAAATTTAGCCACGTCGTTAAGTTGAAGCTAACAGACGTTTTGATTTAATGAAGGTGGGCCCCACGCGAACACAAACGTCTGTTAGCTTCAATTAACGACGTGGCTAAATTTGTCCCATTTTTATTTATAATGTACGGTTTTGCACCATCTAATTTACGGGTGCCAAAGTTGTCCATTTGGAAATTTACGGTGGCTAGTTTTGCCCCTTCGCCCAAAAATAAAAATGAGGACAGAATTTTCTCCAAACCTATTATATATATACTAAAACTCATGGCGACATTCTCATAGAATCAGTTGCTACAATATAATTGGACCACATGTTTACATAATTATTTAAAGTTAAAAAATTTCAATAGAAATAGTTTCCTTTTTACGAATTCCTTGAATTATTAATTTTTATTTCATTTGTATTCAGTTTTGAAATTCTGAAATTTTTGTACCAATATTTTTCAATTCGCTCTAAAATTAAGAGATCATGAGTATCCTATTATATACTTTAAAAGTGGTGGATACATTCCTATTGGACCACTTGTCACAATATGATAGAACCACATGACTACTTATTAATATCAATTTAAAAAAACAATTTCAATAATTTCATTTTTCCTTTTCCGAATTCCTTTTAATAACAATTTTTAATTTGTCTCTATAAGTTTGCTTTGAAGGGATCCTAATTAGACCTGAAGAAATTATTTGCTATAATGGCTAATTAAATTATTAAACAATCAACAAATAATTTCATTTTTCCTTTTCTTAATTTATTGTTATAATAATTTTTAATTCGAATTAGTTTTCCTTTAAAGGGATCCTGATTAGAACTTAGAACTGAAGAAATTATTTGCTATAATTGGTCATTAAATTATTAAACAATCAATTAATAATCAGCAAATACTTTGAGATTTCACTTTCCCTTTTCTTTGAAATTATTGTAATAATAATTTTTTTCAGACCAGTATTTTTTTGTAAATAAGAAGTTTAGGTGAGTTGGGTCTCGGGCTCATCAAGGTCAGGACAACCCTTCAGGCTCAAAGAGCACTTACAAAAGTACTTACAGAACGTCAATCATGAAGGTCCTCATACAGCGAGATTCTACTAAGGTACTTTCAAATAATCCTTCAGTTCCTACGTTTGTATTATTTCTCCACATTGTGAAGGATTATACTAAATTCAACTCATGTTTGTTTCCAAATATCCTTAAAAGAACCATTCATTCCATCATGATTATCACTATCCATGATCTTAATTGTCATTTGATTGTAGGAGCCTTCCTACTCTAGAATGAAGGTTTGTCATAAACATAGGTCCAATAGAAATAACTGGCCTTCTAAGAAAATTTTCACCCACAAACTTACAAAACGTGACAATTTTTCACGATTTTTGGAACCCAGACCATTATTAATAGCTGGAGGAGAGGAATGAACATGAGTCCAGCAATGTGCTATGATACCAAAATTTAAAAGTGAAACGCTAGCTATAATGCTAATTATACTTACTCCAATTTCTTTTACCAATATCAGACAATGATCTATCAATCTCCTCTACATAATTCGTTAAGGTAATTGTGTAGTACTTATAACATTTATGACAAATGAGAAAAAAATTAGGACAAATATTTCTCCAACTTGTTCTTAAGTTGAGATAACTGTACTCTGACTTGTTCTCAAAAGGCATAATGTAAACCCAAAATAGAAAGCAAATATCTTAATGTTAGTTTTTGTTGTTTAATTTTATAAATATTTCAATTCAATTTCAATTGTATGCATTAAGTTCATAAAATACTACCCTCGTTCTTAAATATATGCATGATATTACTAATTTACTAATTTAACCATATACCTTTGTTTTCACTATCTCAATCTTGCTTGTTTATTATAGATAAACATTATTAGGTTTTATTTGGAAAATGATTAAGAAAAATTAGAAAGTTGCTTATGTTTAGAAATAAATTGAAATCTGAAAGTGATATTATATTTAGGAACGGAGGGAGTATATCATTTAGTTTACCAATCCTAGCTCCATTAACCTTTTCCAATCATTATATAGTAAGTTATATGAAGAAGACATAAAAAATGAGAGAGAAATCGATAATCGATAATAAAAAAGTAAAAAAAAATTAAAAATAATCCAAAAGTGTTTGCTATGCTCTTTTCTTTAAAGAAAAAAAGCAATCTTATCTTTAAAGAAAAGATTGTTCCTTTTAAGGCATGCCTATTTTTCTATTGTGAGGCAATCTTCCTCAATGCATTATCAACTGCTAAATGTAAACACTTTCATATAGAAGTTTCTACACATTGTGAAGGACTAGCTCATTCTACTAACTTCAACCAATGTTTGTTTCCAAAAACCCTTAAAAGACCATTCATCCTATCATGATTATCATTATCCACTATCTTAATGGTCCTTTGATTGTGGGACCTTCCCACTTTGGAATGCTAGCCTGAAACATAGGTCCAATAGGAATAATTGGCCTTCTAAGAGAACTTTCACCCACATGATAACGGAAAAACTCATGGATAGGTTTTTTCTTCTTCTCTTCCTTTTTGGATCTTGATGAACTTGAAGAATATGAAGAATCTTTCTCAATTGCCAAACATTTAAGTTCCTTTAACTTTTGATCTAATATCTTAACTGCCAAGTGTTCTTTTTCTACTTGGGCTGACTCGTGTATAGAGTCGATAGAGTCTTGTTGAGGCATAATACAATTTGGTGTGTCAACATCAAGTATGATGGGGAGAGCACTATTAGCTGCATGCTTCCTTTCAAAATTACTTTCTTTTTCCACTTGGGTTGACTCTTCTATAGAGTGTATAGAATCTTGTTGGGGTATAGTACAATTTGATGTGAAAACATCATCAATGATAGGAAAAGCACTACTAGCTGCATGTTTTCCTTCAAAATCAATGTCTTTAGCACTGTTATGATTGGCCCATGAAATGGGAAAGGAAAGAACTCTCAACCTTTTCTTGGCATTTTGATTATGAGTAAAATTCTCTACAGTTAGTCCCAAAAGAGGAGCAAACACGTCATCAAATAAAAATTGCTCCACATCATTCCTCTTCTGAAAAATATAATAAGCATCATAATTTCAATTTGTCAAACTTCAATGAAAATGTTAAATGTATTTAAACTTATTCTATTCTCATTTTCTTATAATAGGCCTACAAACAATAAAAAAAAAGTGTCTTATTGAAAATTTCCGTTTGAGAGAAACTAATATTCTTGGCCAATGAGATATTCTTTTTACTGTTTATAGTGTTTATAGGTCAAATTGACACGGTTTATTAGACAAATTGAAGCTTGCGTAATTGTTTGTTTCGAAAATTGATTACTAAGATTATATTTGAGGTAAAGGAATTTAGTTACCCGACCCACGAGCGTTCCCAGATCCCGAAGCTTCGAACCTGAACCTGAACAGAGGTCCTGTAACAACAAGAACAAACAAAGTATTAATTACAACCTTAAACTCGGAACCAAGAATCCGGAAGGATTCAGCCCACGCAGAACCGGGTTAATAGAACACGAATCAGATTTGCATAGCAAATCATCCTCTCAAGAATATCGTGATAAGGAAAGCCAAGGAATGCAATGGCTGGAGTAAGTCAAAAATGAATGTGACACCTCTATTTATAGTGACACTCATGTCGCGTCGCCGATTAAAGGTGGAAATGTCACCGTCATAATTGCAACTCATCATGACGCCAATCAGCAATAATAACTTATTTGAAAATCAAATCAAAACCAATCAGCATTAATCACATATATTAATGCTGATTTTTTAATTCTTTACTTTCTTGGAGACCGTAACATTTAGCAATTCGACGATCTGATTCATTAAAGGCAAATCCAAATAAATATTTTCAACATGAGCATTGATTCAACATTACAAATCATGATTACGGAATTAATTCCTCTTGACACAGCTAAGCTACTAGATAAAAGTGCATACTTTAGAATTTACCATAATATAGTTAAGTATAACTATAATATTATAGTTCAGTATCTCTTGTATAAGCTTCTCGGTAGGATATTGAGATGACTCCATAGACCTTGTGCCCAAACCTGCATACAGAAGAAAAGATGGGTATAGAAGAAGAGATGAGTGTATGTAGAATGAGGGAGTAGAGGGTTTTTTTTTATACATCGGAAAATACGGGAGTAGAGGGTTTATATAGATAGTGATGCAACCAAAATTTTTTATTAAAACTCCGCAAGTATACGGCTCGTAAAATAGTAAAATCAAGGTCGATACCACAGAGACTCAGACAATTACTAATTAGGCACTAGATTTCCTACTTTCGTTTAGTTGAGTAAAACAAGAGAATTGATTTTATAAGCTAGTGAAAAAGATTAATTGTGATCTAAGAAAAACTACGTTAACACAGGTGAAATTTACGAATCGAAAGATCAACCTAGAGTAACTAATCCCTTATTTGCTTCTTAGATTTTATTCCCACTAAAATTAATTATGAATTAATCACATTAGCTAATCTTGAGTACTAGTGTCTATAAATGTCTTTCAGTTTCCATCTATATCCTTGTCTAGTTTAATTACACAATGTCTTGCATTAATTTATCAAGCCTAATTTAAATCGGTATTACTCTAATGTGACTCTGTAAAGCTTCTAGTATATGTCTATCCTAGTCGCAGATCAAATTAAAAATCTAATCTTACACTATTTAATCTCATGGTCTATTTAAAATTCCCCTTTTCAAGTCTAATTCTAAATTCCTTAAACATGTTTGTCCAATCACTAAACAAACAATAATACCAAGATTAAATAAACTAAATTAATTTAAACATAACTAATAGTGTGAAATAAACAAATAAGTTCATAATACCCTAAGTTGAAAAAGAAATTTAGCATCCCAATAAACATTGAAATAAATCTGAAAGCATAGTACCAGATGATGTTGATGTTCTAGTGGATTAAAGGATTCTTAATACCAATAACAACAACTTTCTCTTCTATGCAATCTAACAAAGAAGAAAATTGAAGATGGAACTTCTTCTCCTCCTTGCTTTGATCACTTTGTTCCCTCTAACGCTTTGGTGAGTGTGTGTTGAAATTGAATAATTGTTGATGAATGTCACCACACAAAAGACAAAAGGTGCCTCTTCGTTAATCTTACACTATTTAATCTCATGGTCTATTTAAAATTCCCCTTTTCAAGTCTAATTCTAAATTCCTTAAACATGTTTGTCCAATCACTAAACAAACAATAATACCAAGATTAAATAAACTAAATTAATTTAAACATAACTAATAGTGTGAAATAAACAAATAAGTTCATAATACCCTAAGTTGAAAAAGAAATTTAGCATCCCAATAAACATTGAAATAAATCTGAAAGCATAGTACCAGATGATGTTGATGTTCTAGTGGATTAAAGGATTCTTAATACCAATAACAACAACTTTCTCTTCTATGCAATCTAACAAAGAAGAAAATTGAAGATGGAACTTCTTCTCCTCCTTGCTTTGATCACTTTGTTCCCTCTAATGCTTTGGTGAGTGTGTGTTGAAATTGAATAATTGTTGATGAATGTCACCACACAAAAGACAAAAGGTGCCTCTTCGTTTTTTTTTTACTCGCGTGCGTGTGTGTATATGTTTAGAACTCCAGCTTCTCCTTTCTTTCTTTCTTTCTTTCACTCGTTAATCTCCCGTTTGTGTGCGTGCTTTTTTTTCTTCCCCCAGCAGCTGCGTGAGTGAGTGTGTGTGTGGTGTGTGTGTGTGTATATATATATATGAATCATCCCAAAACCGTCGCCTTCTTTTTCTCTTATTTCCTTAACTGGCTTGCGTGAATATCTCCCTCCTATTGACTGAGTGTGTATAGTCGTTATCTTCCTTTTCCTTTGGCTCAGATTACTTGAATATCTCTTGCCCGTTATGTCATATGTGTGTGTATTTGATATTTTTTTTAAGGCTAAAGTATGTTTTTGGTCCCTTAACTTTGGAGAAAGTCATGTTTTGGTCCCTTAACTTTGAAAAGTGTGTTTTTGGTCCCTAATTTTGGAGAGGAAGTGTGTTTTTGGTCCCTTAACTTTGAAAAGTGTGTTTTTTGTCCCTTAACTTTGGACAAAGTGATGTTTTTAGTCCTTTCCAAAAAGGATAAAGTTTGTTTTTAGTCCATTCTTTTCAAAATTAAGGGACTAAAACATGACTTTGTGCAAACTTAAGGACCAACAACATACTTAAACCGAATTTAAAATGACTAAAAACACAAATTCCAAAGTTAAAGGACTAAAAGATGACTTTGTCCAAAATTTAGGGACCAAAAACACACTTTCCAAAGTTAAGGGACCAAAATATGACTTTCTCCAAAGTTAAGGGACCAAAAACATACTTTAGTCTTTTTTTAATCTGCATCATTATATCATCATATGGAGAAAAGAGAAATAGGAAATAATTACAATAAATAGTCATACATTCCCATTAAAATGAAAATTACTTTAAAAATATTCCTTTACCTATTTTCAGTTCCCTACTTCAATTAAATTTTAGAGTTCAAATAGAATTACTTATATGATTTTTAAATCATTCTCTTTTTAATTCACATCAAAATCTCTTAGTTATTTAGATGATGACTCCTCAAATACAATAAAATACTTTTAAGAAGATGTGGCGCCCCAACACATCAAAAATGAGAAAAACCAGTGAAATGATCAAAATACCCCGAGTAGCTTGTAGTGCAAGTAATTAAGCTTAATATTTTTTCGATCAAAAAAAATTAAGCTTAATATTTTTCAATTCTTTTCAAGCTAGAATGCACATATATAAACCTCAATAATGAATAAAAATACCAATTAAATCCCACAAATTAAGCACAAATGCACATGCTAAGCTATGTAAATATATGTACGATCAGATAGAAACCTAAAAAGGTTCAGCAAAAAAACAAAAAGAAAAACTCTAAAAAGATAACCATGGTTCATGGGTAGGAGTGAGTAGTCGTCATCGCAAAAACCCTACAGTTTTCTTCATCTTTCCTTCATGTGAATTTGTGGGTAGAAAAGAACCGTCACCGGTAAAAAAACCATTGAGTAGTGGTTGTTGTTTAAAGAATCATCACAAAGAAGAATTCATACATCTTATCGACAATAAACCAATCAATTTGGTTTTTAAAAACCTTCCACGAGTAGATCTCACAAAAGCAAAGACACTCATAAAACTAATAAAGATAAAGGTTGGGTAGAAGAAATTAATTTTTGTCGTTGCAACTCCAAAACAAATTTATTTCAGCATAGACATGTCATTCAGAACGAAAGAAACATAAAAGCAAACCAATGGAAGTTACGGACGTCTCCTTCCTTAATATGAACCGGGGAAGGAGACGCCGATGACAAAACTCGTACAACGATTAGAGGAAAGATCTCACCACCACCCGAAACGTAGAGAGGAGGGGGAGAGAGGATAGAGCCAACTCAAAAGAGCCGGCCCTAGAAAGTTTTTGACTTCAATCCTTCTTCACACACACATGTATACATATGTATATATATTATTATTATAGTTTTTTTACTTACCATTTATTCCACTTAATTTTTATTTCCTTCTCCCAATATAACACTTAACTTTTAAGTGTTCAAGATAAGGTAAAAGGGACGTTTTACGGAACAGCCAATAGACCAGCAATGTTATATGGTAGTGAATGTTGGACACTCAAAAGACAGTCTGAATATAAAATGGAGGTGACAGAGATGAGAATGTTGAAATGGATGTGTTGTCATGCAATAAAAGATAGCATACGCAATGATCATATTCGAGAAAGAGTTGGGGTAGCTTCAATTACAGAAAAAATGGTGGAAAGTCGCTTAAGGTGGTTTGGACATGTTCAAATAAGAGAATTAGATGAGCTAGTAAGAATAGTTGACAAAATGGTATGAAGTTCTTACAAACGAGGGAGAAGGAGACCAAAGAGAACTCTTGACGAAATTATTCTATTAGATCTTAGGATTAAGAATTTATCTCCAAACATGATTATTGATCGAGCACAATGGCGTCGTGTGATCCATGTAGCCGACCCTAGGCCACCTAGTTGGGATAAGACTTTGGTATTGTTTCTTTATTTGTTCGAACAAATTTATTATATCTCTAGTACTCTATTCTTAAATTAAATAAAAAATTAAATATCATAAGGACCATTTATTTCTAATTGCTAAATATATGGAATGTTACAGAGAGCAACGAACAATAGCAGCATGTTCAAATTTGATATGGAAGAATAGAAGAGAGGTTTACCTAATTGATTCCCCAGTTAATCTACCTAGGTTTGAACAGCGTTGGGTGGAGAAGGCAAGGCGTTTATTTATAGAATTAGGGTGAGGTGTCACACAATTGTTGGTGATTTTTTTTGTGTATATATTTTAAATTGAAACTAGATTTTCTCTTATCTTTTTTGATAGACGATCAAGGTATCCTCCCACTCGATAAGTAAGAGACTAATCATTCGTTGCTTTGTAGGCACAGGGTGAGACAACTGAACTGAGAGATTTAATGTTTCTCCATACCCAACGTCAAGAATCGAACCCCAGACAATTGGTTAAGGATGAATGAGTTCCTGTTACTTAACCACACATCCAGGTTAGATTTTTCTCTTATCTGCTATACATGGAAATTAAAATTTATTTTTAGTAATTATTTTATGATTTAAAAAGTTTTTTTAGAACCACAAAACTTGATTTCATATTGATGATGTTTCCTATTATTAGAACCCAATCATAATCACTAAGGGTCTGTTTAATACGAGAGATTTGGAGAGGAGCGGAGGGGAGGGGAGGGGAAGGAAAATTTTTGTAAGATAAATTTTTTAATATTGAACAAGTGGAGTTGTGATATTTTAATAAAAATAATATGTTAAATCTAAGAGTTATATATATATATATATATATATATATATATATATATATTAGTTTAGAATTTTCAACCCCACTTATCAAATCTTAATTAATTTACGTCCCAAAAATTTTCCCTCTGCCCATTTTCCCTCCCTCCCCTCGTACCAAACAGACCATAAGAAGGTTTTACGTGAACCCGATGCACCACGTAATTTTTAATTTAATGTAGCACCCTAAAAAACTCAACTAACTTTGAAAAACAATTTTATTTATATTGTAAAATAAAAAACATTTTCTGCCAAAGTAAAATAAAAAACATTGAAAACATGAGATTTGAATTTTTTTATAGGTTAGTTCCTATTTTTAGGGTACCAATTTAAATTAAAATTTCACGTCATTTCTTATGTGTCTACTTGTAATTGGTGAGAGACATGGTCAACATGTTCACACAACAATTTCTCTTTGTGTATGGGTGTTATTTTGATTTTAATTTTTTCCCAATATAGTGTCAGCCATTAACTTTTACATTATGAGAAATCATATTCATAATTAACAATATTTATGTGTCTATTTGTAATGATTCAGAGACTTGGTCAACAGATTCTCACAAGAATTTCTCTGTGTATGGGTATTTTTTTTATTTTGATTTTTTCCTAATATATTGAAGCCATTAAATTTTAAATTATATGGTATATTTATTATTTGGAAATATGACATATTGCAAAACTTTTTTTGTCAAACACCTCTTGATAATCAATTATTTATTGGTAAACAACTAATTCGCACTCGAGGAGTAGGAGTGCTACCTAGGGGTGAGCAAACCAAACCGAAAACCGAAAACCGAACCGAACCAAATTGAATTCGGTTATTTCGGTTCGGTTATTTCGGTTTTCTGTTCTTATTCGGTTTTATAATTCGGTTATTTCGGTATTCGGTTTTCGGTTCGGTTTTTTTAAAAGATAATTCGGTTAATCGAATAACCGAATTAATTAAAAAATATTATTTTATCATATTTTTCTTTAAATAAGTTAAAATTTAGAGTTTAAATCTATAGTTTTTTTATTTCTTCTTTTAAATTAAAAATGATATGCATTATATCAATATAAAATGTTGATATTTATATATTAAAAATGAAAAAAATCAAATTTATTATAAAATAAAAAAAATTCGGTTATTTCGGTTTAAACCGAAACCGAACCGAACTATTTCGGTTATTTCGGTTCGGTTACCGAAATAATTCGATTTCGGTTCGGTTTTCATAATATATACAATTCGGTTTTCGGTTATTTCGGTTTTAACCGAATAACCGAACCGAAAACCGAATGCTCACCCCTAGTGCTACCTACATACGTAGGGTTGTCTCCTCTTTTAATGAGTACGCTTCTCGGGATTTGAACACACGTTCTCAGCTTTACAGGTTGAAACTCACTTAACAACTCAACCAACTACTCATTTGCGGTAGGGTTATCTCTCACATTTTTTCCAACGGTTCGTGTCCCATTCCCGAGCAAATAAGACCAAAAATTTCTTATCCTCGACAAAACCGGGAAAATTACGCACGGTTGAGAATAAGAATTCTGCAAGAATAGGATGGGATCTAAGATAAGCCTCAAGAATCCCGTTCCTTGGTTGTACATATTTTTTGCTAAGGAGTGAGTATATGATAGATCCAACGTACTACTTGTGAATTTATAATGAAATAATATTGATTTAGACTTTAGATTATAATATTATCTGGGTGTGTGACTATCATAGAGATGAGTAAGAAAATTAATAGTTAGTCATTGTAAAAGTTAATTTTTTCTTTGTTTTTGTATAATAAAAATCAATAATAAAAGAACCTGGGAAATCCCACTCCCATTCTCATTCCCGCCGGGAACAAGAATCTCTAGGAACGGGAACGGAAAGGAAATCCAATCCCACCCCGCTTTCGAGAATGGGAGCGGGAATGCCAATACTTGCACCTGTTCCAATGGTGGTGTGGGATTGGAGGGGGAGGGGAGGCCGATGGTGGTGTGAGGAGTGAGGAAGACTGGATGTGTGGGTGGTGTGGTGGCGGCCGGAGGGGGTGTGGATGGGTTGTGGTGGTGGTGGGGGAAGAAGAAGAAGTGGGGGTGGGGTCGGGGGGTGTTTTTTTTTTTATTTTTTGTATTAATTTAAATTATGTGGGCCCCACACACTCAGAAAATTATTGTCACGTAAGCATGCCACGTCAGCAAAAAAATCTTATTTCTCCCGCCACGTCAGCATTTAACGGTCAATGTCGGTCAACATAAACGATGTTCCCTATATTGGACCAATATTTATTATTCAGTCCCAGAATTGAACCGAAAATACTTGTTACCCCTATGTGCTCCTGGCGTAATAGTTTGAACTCATTTTTGCACATTTACCCATTTATAATTAACTTATTTTTCTTTTTTAGGATTTTCTCAAAAAGTCAACTAGGTCTTATATTTAGGACCGAAGGGAGTAATATCATTTAAAAAAAAATTCCTAATTTGCAATTACCATTAAATTTCTTTCATATTTATTAATATTTATGTATCATACTAAATAATAAATATGAGTAATATTGAAAAATAAGCATTAACTCCAAACTTTCAACTAACATATTCACATATTTTCTTCTTTAAAAAGTGTTTTTTTGTAGTCTAACTCTTATAGGCCGACTCTTATATGTATCTCTAGTTGCAGAAGTGGTTTTTTTTTCAACTTGACTTTTTCAAACGTTATTAAATATTACACAACTAAAATATTTTAACTTGACTTTTTCAAACGTTATTAAATATTACACAACTAAAATATTTCAATTTGACTTTTTCAAACGTTATTAAATATTTTATTAATGCAAATACGAATAAGCTAGTCA
The DNA here is from genome assembly GCA_029929735.1 of Mimosa pudica. Classification (NCBI taxonomy): domain Eukaryota; kingdom Viridiplantae; phylum Streptophyta; class Magnoliopsida; order Fabales; family Fabaceae; genus Mimosa; species Mimosa pudica. The sequence continues at coordinate 3,760,581 of JAKELP010000045.1, forward strand.
CCAATGCCCAATAAGCTACGTGTGTGTTTGGGAGCAGCTTTTAGACCCAAAAAAGCTGGTTTGGACTGGATAAGCTGTTTTCAGCTTTTAGTGCATGTTTGGGTCTTACTTATTTTTCACTGAACTTATGGGTTAAATCAGCTTATTTTAAGAAGCTACAATTTGGAGCTTTTGGCTTCCATGACTAGCTTTTCCATTGGAGCTTCTGTGCATTTATGATAATTATAATATTTATGATGATTATACTCATCACATCTCTCATATCACACACCACCAAATTTCCTTTTTCATTGCATCTCACCTTTCTCACCTCCTTCACACAACACCATATATAAAAGAAGGGAAATTTGCAGTTTAGTCCCTGGTAAGGGAAATTAATACTGGAAGGTCCCAATACATTCCAAAAAAATTATAAAGTCTCAAGGGCCCTTTCCTGCAATTGTTTGCTTATGTTCAATGACCATTTTGCCCTCATAAGATGAAAGCATAGTCCCCATTAGGGACCAGTGAGATGACAACCATCTTTAATGAGGGCAAAATGGTCATTGAAGTTAAGCAAACAATTGCAGGAAAGGGCCCTGGGACTTTATAATTATTTTGGAATGTATTGGGACCTTCCAGTATTAATTTCCCTTACCAGGGACTAAACTGCAAATCCCCCATAAAAGAATTTGGAGCCAAATTGCTCTCACCCAATAGCTTGCCGTCACCGCCGCTTACAAACAGGTTGGTGCTTTCTTTTTCCCTTCATTTGATATTCGGAGGCTTACAAACTGTACGGGATCTTTGATACAACAAATTATGTAATTCAACTATCCAAATATAATGTAACATGACCTATAATTTATATGCACTTTAATCTATTAATTTTTTCTTATTTTCGATTATTGAAAATTTTATGCAATTTAATCTATTAATTTTTGTAATTTTAAATTATTGAAAATATATTAATATTGTAATTGTGTATTATTCAGTAAAAAGAATGTTTTTATCTAAACTGACTTCTCAAAATAATCATCCAAACATGTTTGTAAAAGTCAGCTTAAAAAGAGTCACTTCTACAACTAAAGATCCAAACATAAACTAGTTTACACAAAATGACTTTTATCCAAACTTACATATGAAAAAGCTAAGTTGAAAAAAAGCTGTTTCTCCACCACTTCTCCCAAACACACACTACAAATTGGAGCTTCTTTTGATAAGCTGGTTTGGCTTAAAAGTCAAGTGAAAAATAAGTAAGACCCAAACATAGAAAAAAAAAGCTGAAAACAGCTTAACCAGTACAAACCAGCTTATTTGGGCTCAAAAGCTCCTGCCAAACACACACATTATAGACCTGAGGGAGTATTTAGTAATCACTAACCACTAAAATGGAGTATTTTTCACGCGATCTTACTATCTTAGATATTGCAACATAAAATTCCTCGTACTTTTCTAAGACTCCTCACAAAAACGGTGCGTTTAAGTCAGAGGAGAGTGGCAATGGAATACCATAGATTTGTGTCATAGAACAACAATGCATGTGCATTCTATGTTGTAAGAAGGAAGAAGAAAGTGAAAGAACACAACTTTGAAACAAAACAACACAACCCACATTGAATAAATCAAACATGAGGCGTTTCATGAACAAATCTTCATTTATTAAAGCTTCCATGCTTGTTTCCTCACAAAATAATCTCCAAATACTTCCTTCATACCCTTTGTCTCGTATGGCTTCTAATCGTTTCCTTGATATCTATCAGGTACCCTCTTTTTATTTATTCTTTGATTTGTGATTAATGACATTTTCTTGAAAGAAAAAAGGATTTTTTTTTTATGTTTTGTGGGGATTGATTGGATTTGGTTGTAGTTGGGAAGCAAGGCAGCTATTGAGAAGGAACGTGCTAGAATGTAAGTTTTGTTTTTTGTTTTTTGCTTTGTGGGTATTGAAGGAAATGTTAGTTTGATAGTTTTGTTGAAGCATTGTTAGTGATTTTGGGCAGTGCAGATGAGATGAGTAGGGGTTACTTTGCTGATATGGCTGAGATGAAAAAACATGGTGGCAAGGTATTGCTACATTCAATTTAGCTTTGATATACTCGCTTGGTTCCTTAATATAAGAGTTAGTTGACTTTTGTTTTAGAAATTAAGGAAGCGGAATGAAAAACTTAATCATCACTTATTTTGTGTATTATTACATTATATGTTAGCTTATAAGTCAAATAAAGTAGTTTCTGAAAAGATGAAGGAAAATCAATTTTATAGTAATAACATATTTAGCTTTACTAGGATTCTACAAAAAAGTCAACTGACTGTTATATTTAGTAACAAATGGAGTAATTGGATTGTTTTAGATTTTTCGACTGACATTTCTTTGTTAAACATCTTTGATTTTTATGCATAGAATGTACTAAGATAGAATTTAAGGTATCCTTCAGAATGAACTAGCATTAATGCTTCGAACTCATCTTTTTTCTTGCTCAATTTCATATAATTTCTATTAGAATTATGTTCTGACTTTGTTCAGTTGATGCTGCTGTCATGTTGAGTTTTCTACTAATTAAACCATAAAAGTTAAAATGCTAAATTGCTTATGGTAAAAGCCGAATAATTGCTTGCTTTCTACTGTAGTTACATCTTTGGATGCTTGAGATTTATCAGTTATATTTTCGCAGATTGCTATGGCAAATAAAGTGATCATTCCTGCAATGGTAGCTGTTAAGTTCCCTGATCTGGAAGTCATTGATAAAGACGGTATGACATCTAAGCTTCCCTTCCGTCAGAGTGGAAATCTTAATGCTGGCCAAGCAACAGTTCCAAAGGCATCTTTGCTTGGTCTTTCATTCCGAGCAAGCTCTCAGGTAGTGAATGGTGGTAAATGTTTAGTAAAGATATTGGTACTCTTGTTCTTTACAAACATGCATGATGTGCCCATCAAAATTTATCCAACACCAACAATGTATGTCTGGAATGGTTAAATTCTATGATAAAAATTTCACATATTTTTATTATCCAATTTATGTTTTAAGAGGCACATTGTAATTGCTATCATCTAATTAGTATGAAAGGGTTATATGTACCTTCTAAGAAGTTTGTCGGTGAATACAAAAAGCCTTATCCCACTAGGTGGGTTCAGCTATATAGATCATACGAAGACATTATCGTTGTCCATGTTTATGAGATTCAATAGGGTTTTATGTTGGCTGTCGAGACCTAACACAACTCTCCTCCTTTAATAAGATAAAAGGGAATAAATGGTAGATTGATATGTGAACTGGAGAGCCTTTTTAATGCTTACTAGGCTAAGTCTCATCGTACTACTCTAAGACCAGTGATTGTCCATGGTAGAGAAGGCCAGTCATTTAAGGGATAATGAAGACAAAAAAAAATAAAAAACAGAGTAGCAGAATGTTAACGTAGATATGTGATCATACTAGAGAATATTATATCAATTAGAGCCATATATAGTTAAAAGTTGGAAGGCATTAATTGTGGAGAAGCTGTTAATATTATTTTTGGTGGTTTGGATAGCGCAAATATGTCCCAAAGAGGTATCAATAAGGATTGTTGAACAAATGGTGTTGATGCTGTGAAGACAGGTAGAGGAAGACAAAGAAGAATACTCAAAATGTTGAAAGGGGAACTTTTGGTTAATGGTGTATATTTAGAGTGGGTATTGATAGAGTGATCCATGCACGTAACCCCACCTAGAGGAATATGATGAGGCGAGATTTCCTGTGACATATATCAGAAGGAATAAGGCTGGGGTTGACAGTTAAATAGGGCGGCAGGGGTAGTATGGGAATAGCAGTATTAAGGAGGGGTAATATGGGTAGTTTACCTATAATTCAGTTAGAAGTTAGTTACTTACAGAATAGTATAAATAAGAGTTCGAGCGAGGGTAGAGGCATGCGAGTTGTCTGGCTTGTTGAGAGGGTTGTGTTCTTATACACTAGGAGGGTGGTGTTCTCATACACTAATTGTACTTTGCTGTGATTACGTTTTCTGTATTCCTCTATCAGATTCAATCTGAAGAGGCGAAACTTTGATAAGAATCAATAATATTGTTGTGATTTCTTAACAAAGGTATCAGAGCAAAAGACCTAGGGCATGGTTAGTACAAGAAAGATGGAAACGAGGATTGAAGATTGTGGTTCTCGCTTGAATTTGGCGGAGAAGCACATTGAGAAATTAGGATCAGATGTTAGTGTGATGAAGGAAGAATTTTCGACAGTGAAGGAATTGCTTATGGATTTCATTCGCGATTTCAAAGGCAAGGAGAAGGACGACGAGAGGAAATTTGGCGAGTCGTCGCATGAACAAGGCGATCGCGATGACGAAGGAGATAGGCGGAAAATCGAAGGCGAAGGAGAAAACAATGATTTTTCTAGTTTTCGAAAACTAGATATGCCATTGTTTAGCGGCGAAGATCCTCTTGGCTGGATTTTTAGGGTTGAACGTTATTTTAAGGTGAATCGAGTGAGTGATAAGGAGAAATTGGATGCCGCTGTTCTGTGTTTTGAGAATCGAGCCCTAAATTGGTTTCAATGGAGGGAGGTTCGTTCGCCGATTACTTCCTGGAAGGAATTGAAAGAGGAAATGTTGTTGCGATTTCATCCTTCTCAGAATGGGAGTGCGTATGAAATGCTGATGGCCTTGAGGCAAACAGGAGGTGTCATGGATTATATTGAGAGGTTTGAACTTTTGTCAGCAACCGTGGATTCAGGTGATGAGGACATGATGAAAGCTGCGTTTATGAATGGTTTAAAACGAGAAGTGAAGGCGGATTTAAGGCTGATGAGGTTAGGTAATTTGGCGGAGATCATGGATATGGCCGTGAGAATTGAGGAGCGGGACAGCATTAAAGCTCAGGTTAATGGTTACAAGAGTTTTGGATATGTGAAGAATTGGTCGGATAGCTATGGTTCTGGAGTAAGAGTAGCGCCGATCAGGTCAAATTCACTTAGTGACACTAATTCTCTGAATTCACAAGGGGTGAATGTAACACAGGACTTTAGATCTAAGGAAGAGTCTAAAGGCAATTTGGTATCTACTAACAAAATGATACCTAGGAAGTATACAGATGCAGAGATTGAGAGGAGACGTGAGTTAGGTCTATGCTTTAAGTGTGATGAACGTTTCAAACCGGGGCATAGATGTAAAAAGAAACAACTCCAAGTGTTGATTTTGTCTGACGGAGTTGGGAATTCTGAACCTCCTGGGGATCAGGAAGAAGTGAGACCTAGTAGTGATGAAGAGCATGGGAAGGAGGAGGAAGAGGAAGATGGACAATTGATGACATTGTCTCTAAATGCTCTTTCTGGATTTTCTGGTGGTAAGACCATTAAGCTGGTGGGGACTTTGTTTGGTCAGAGAGTGTTAATTCTTGTTGATTGTGGAGCTACTCATAGTTTTATTCAACAAGGATTGGTTGAGTCTTTAGCCTTGCCAATTGATGAGAGAGTTACATTTGTGGTTCAGGTGGGAGATGCTAGGAATGTGAAAGGGAAAGGAGTGTGTAGGGATGTACCAATACTTGTACAAGGATTGGAGATTAGACATTCTTTGTACCCTTTCAGGTTAGGAGGATCTGATATAATATTGGGGGCTGATTGGTTAGAGTCTCTTGATGAGATATTGGTGAGTTGGAAACGGTCGACTTTGAAGATTGACATGGGAGATGAATGGATTTGCCTACAAGGAGATCCAACCCTACAGAAGTCAGAGATGAGTTGTAGGGAGTTGAGGAGGTTAGGGCGTGAAGAAGATGAAGCCTATTGGGTTGAGTTTGCGGAGTTGAAGATGACAGAGGTGAGGGTACAGGAAGCGGATGAGGATATTCAAGAGGTGTTAAGTCAGTTTCCTGAGGTACATTCCCCTGTTACCATGTTACCTCCAAATAGGGCAGTAGATCATGTGATTGATCTTAAGCCCGGGGCTATACCACCCAATATAAGGCCATATAGATATCCACATTTTCAGAAGGCTGAGATAGAGAAAATGGTTCAGGATATGCTGCAGAATGGCCTTATTCAACCAAGTAAAAGTCCATTTTCAAGCCCTGTTTTGTTAGTTAAAAAAAAGGATCAGAGTTGGCGTTTTTGCGTGGATTATAGGGCTCTAAACAACTTGACTATACAGGATAAGTTTCCTATTCCAGCTATAGAAGAGTTGTTAGATGAACTGGGAGGAGCGCAGGTGTTTACTAAGATTGACTTGAAGTCGGGTTATCATCAGATTAGGATGAAACCAGGGGAGGAACACAAGACCGCTTTTCGCACGCATGACGGGCACTATGAGTTTAAAGTCATGCCTTTTGGATTGAAAAATGCACCATCCACATTTCAATCCTTAATGAATGATGTGTTCAGAAAGCATTTACGTAAGTTCATCTTAGTCTTCTTTGATGATATCCTCATTTATAGTAATAATAGAGAGTTGCATATGGAGCATTTGAGGACAGCTCTACAATTACTTAAGGATAATCATTTGGTGATTAATGTGAAAAAGTGCATTTTTGCTCAGACTCAGTTAGAGTATTTAGGACATATCATCTCAAAGGAGGGGGTGATAGCTGATCCTAGTAAGATTGAGAGCATGGTTAAGTGGCCAACGCCAACCACTTTGAAGAGTTTGAGGGGATTTTTGGGTTTGACTGGTTACTATAGGCGTTTTGTGAAGCATTATGGGCTTATTGCTGCCCCTTTGACTGATTTGCTCAAGAAGAACGCCTTTATTTGGTCTGAGGAAGCTAACCAAGCTTTTGAGAAGCTTAAGAGTGTAATGACTACTGCACCAGTACTTGGATTACCTAATTTTGACCAGCCATTTATTGTAGAGACCGATGCTTCAGGGAGTGGAATAGGTGCAGTTCTGATGCAGGGGAAACGGCCATTAGCTTATTACAGTAAATCCCTTTCAGGGAGAAAAAGGTTGAGCTCGGTATATGAAAGGGAATTAATGGCTGTGGTGTTTGCCGTGAGGAAGTGGAGGCCTTATTTGTTGGGAAGAACCTTTATAATAAGGACTGATCAGAAGGCTTTGAAGTACCTATTAGAGCAGCGCATTTTGGATGAGTCACAACAAGGGTGGGTAACCAAGTTGATGGGATATGACTTTCAGATCCAGTATAAGCCAGGATCTACTAATTCAGCTGCGGATGCTCTTTCTAGAAGAGAGGAGGGAATGGGGTTAAATGCCATTTCAGTGGCTCATGTTGCTGAAGGGGACAGGTTGGATGGTGAGGTTAAGAAGGATAGTAAATTGGCAGGGATTCTACAAGATTTGTTGCTGGAAAAACAAAATCACCCTGGTTATTCAGTGAAAGGGGGTCATCTTTTGTTTAAGGGAAGTTTGGTTTTACCAAAATCTTCCACTTATATTCCAGTTTTGATGAGGGAGTTTCATGATTCTCCTATTGGAGGTCATTCTGGATATTTGAGAACATATAAGAGGTTGGTGGGACTGTTTTATTGGGATGGGATGAGAAGGGACATCCAGAATTATGTTGCAGCGTGTGAGGTTTGTCAACGCAATAAATATTCAGCTTTGAGTCCTGCTGGTTTATTGCAGCCTTTACCAATACCGGATAGTGTGTGGTCAGATATTTCGATGGATTTCATTGATGGATTACCTAAATCGCAATCTTTTGATACTATATTTGTAGTGGTTGATCGTTTTACAAAATATAGTCACTTTATACCCATAAAACATCCTTATACTGCCCTTACTGTAGCTGCAGTATTTGTCAAGGAAATTGTAAGATTGCATGGGTTTCCTAGATCAATAGTGTCTGATAGAGATAAGGTGTTTACAAGCCATTTTTGGGAGGAAATGTTTCGCTTGGCTGGTTCTCAATTGTGCTATACCTCGAGTTATCACCCTCAAAGCGATGGTCAAACTGAGGTTACTAATAGGGGGTTAGAAATTTATTTGAGGTGTTTTTGTAGCATGCAGCCTACTGTTTGGAGCAAGTGGATGTGTTGGGCTGAATATTGGTTTAATACCAATTTTAATGGTTCAGCTGGAATGACACCTTTTAAAGCCTTGTATGGTAGGGATCCTCCGGCTTTATATCGGTTTCAGGAACCATTATCAGTAGTAGAAGCTGTGGAGGTCAGAATGAGGGAACGAAATGCTATTTTGGATGAACTTAAAGCCAATTTAGTTCGTTCACAGGATAAGATGAAGGAGTATGCGGATGTGAAGCGAAGGGATGTTCAGTTTGAAAAAGGGGATATGGTCTTTCTGAAATTACAGCCTTATCGATGTAAATCATTGGCTAAAAGACCCAATGAGAAACTCAGTCCTAGGTTCTATGGACCATTTGAAGTGGAGGACAAGATAGGGAAAGTGGCGTACCGGTTGTTATTACCAGAAACGGCAAGAATACATCCAGTGTTCCATGTTTCTCAATTAAAGAAGTCCTTGTCACCTTATGTTGTTGTGCACCCTTTTCCGGTGGGGTTAACTGAAGAAATGGAGATGCAAGTTAATCCTCAAAGGGTGATTAAAAAGAGGAAGATGACGGATGGCACTATACAGGTTTTAGTGCAGTGGCAGGGTTTGGATGAAGCTGACAATACCTGGGAATCTGAGGAAGTGATGAAACAACAGTTTCCTTTGTTTGACCTTGAGGACAAGGTCCTTTTTGAAGGGGAAGGAAATGATGAGGCGAGATTTCCTGTGACATATATCAGAAGGAATAAGGCTGGGGTTGACAGTTAAATAGGGCGGCAGGGGTAGTATGGGAATAGCAGTATTAAGGAGGGGTAATATGGGTAGTTTACCTATAATTCAGTTAGAAGTTAGTTACTTACAGAATAGTATAAATAAGAGTTCGAGCGAGGGTAGAGGCATGCGAGTTGTCTGGCTTGTTGAGAGGGTTGTGTTCTTATACACTAGGAGGGTGGTGTTCTCATACACTAATTGTACTTTGCTGTGATTACGTTTTCTGTATTCCTCTATCAGATTCAATCTGAAGAGGCGAAACTTTGATAAGAATCAATAATATTGTTGTGATTTCTTAACAGAATAAGACTTGTATTTTGCTTATTAGGTTATGTTTAAAATTCAGCCTTAATGCGCCTAACATTTCCTTGTTGAATATCAATTAGTGGGAGGGGAGTGGAGTATCTTTTCAACCTCTTTAAAGAAATCAGGGGTTTTGTGCATAATTATTTGATGTATTTTTTATAAACTATTTTCTTTAGATCCTTTTTGCCCTGTTGCTGTTACTATAAAATTCCGTACTTTATACTTGTCAGGCAATGATCAATTCTTGGAGCTTGCCATTTATTGAAGCATTTAGTAAATCAGAAAATGTCCACGTCTGTGAGGTACATTTCTAAATGTTTTTGTCTCTTTGCATTTTCCCACTGCTTGTTAGAGGCTCTTCCTTAGAGCATGCAGCTGTAATTATCCTCACTTAGATATTGATCTCATGTTTAGTTCTGGAATCATATTGAGGATGGAGAGACAACTATAAGTCTATAACATTGGATAATCTCTTACTTTTTTGATATCTTAATTACAGTTTATAGTGCATACTTCTCTGATATCTGATCTTCTGTAAATAAGGGCACTGGGTGGTTCTTTAGATTTTTCTTAATGTGGTTGTCACAGTACCTCTGCAAGTGCAAGGAATGTTATTAAGGAAGTGGACTCTGCACCTCAAATTTGTTTTATATATTTTCATACATGCTACCGTGTTTGTGTTTACATATCAACTACCACCTGATAGTATAGTTCAGCTTTTTGAAAGGAGTGTTTTACACATCAATTACATTTTTGTGATTATAGTACAATGTCAAAAAAAAAAATTTTGCAGTTAATCCCTTGATCTCTCTCTCTCTCTCTCTGGATGGTGCAAGTGAGTTTGTCAATTTAATCTAGGGAACAAGTGAATTGTTTCAATATAGACATATATCTTACAGATCAAATGTATGTGGATGATAAACTCTAGTTTTTTCTGCTTCCATATTATAAATGATACCTACCGAATTTTCAATGAAATATTCATGTTTTATCGACAGGTGTCATTTATAGACTCATGGTTGTTGCGCCGGAGTCCGATCAAGCGAATGCTTCTGTGGTATATAAGGAAATCTAATCGAGTTGAAAGCAAGGATACACTTCAGAAGAAGACGGTGTACTCGTTTGGTGATCATTATTACTTTAGGAAAGAACTGAAGATACTAAATCTCCTTACGGGGTATATGTTAGGACTCAAACTAGTCACCTGTTTGAATAATGTGGTATATTTTGATTAAATCAAAATTAACCTCCCTTCAACCACTGCTATGGCTAAAAGGGAGTCAAAAAGTAACTCTCACATGCCCCTGAAAAACCCTTTAGCAAAAGATCGTTCTATAATACCCCTAGGCAAATCTAACTCTCAACATCTTGCTCCAAAATTGTAGGAGTTTAAAGTCAACTTGAATATTAAAAGCATCTATTTCTTTTGCTTGCAACTTCCTATGTTTTCTCTTATAGGGTTATTCAGTATATGAATTGTTCTTTGCCTATCTAATCCATGGTGAGTCAGTAAACTTGCTCTCAAGTCATTTATTGTGCTTAACATGTTATTTTCATAGGTACATCTTTCTACTTGATAAATTTGGTAGAATACGTTGGCAAGGCTTTGGAATGGCAACAGAAGATGAGCTAGCTTCCCTTTTTTCTTGTACATCAGCTCTTCTAAATGAGGAATCAGGTAAAAGCTCTCATCCATCTTTGGATGCTAGCTAGCTAACTAGACTGGAGTTTTATTTTTGTACCGTTTTTTAGTTAAGAAACTTTAGATTTCATCCATCTTGACACAGCCTCGCTATGCTTTTTAATTTTTTCTTGAAAATAATCTTTGGTCCGCTCCTCATCCCATTAATTCTGTAGTCAGATTTCTAATCTGCACTTGTAGAAATTTTGGAGATGACAAGCTCAGTCAAAAGAGATTTTTATGAACATTTCTTTTGTGATTTGAATGATGTTTATTTGCTTGAGGTAAAGTATGGTTTAGCTGCTCTGAAATTTATATATTATTCACTTATCGTTTAATCCTTTTAGTATGGTTTAGCTGCTCTGAAATTTATATATTATTCACTTATCGTTTATAAAGAAAAAAATACTAAAGAAGTTCTAATAGCTTACACCTCAGCCTAAAATGTACAAGGTTCTGAGATTGATTTGTCCAACTACTAGGTCATGGAAAAAGTGGTCTGCTCATTTTTGAAATTCCTATAAAGAAATGTGATTCAGTGATCATAACCCATGAAAATAGATATTAATAAAATTATCATGTGTTTTTCCTTATTCCCTTCTTGTAGATGTTGGACACTGTCCAGAGCAGCAAGGAGCAACAACTAAAAAATGTGAGGATCATCTCAAAGTTGAATCAGATAAAAGCGCTCTTCAATCTTCGGCTGCAAGATAACAAGCCTGAAACTTATGTGGGGTCTATGTGTACCCCTTCTTCCATGAGGGAAAATTTTGATTGATTTTATGTGAAATTTTCAATACTTGGGTTCGTTTTTTTAAGGAATAATCACAATGAGGTTCCTTGTAAAACACTTAATCACATTTAGATCCCAAAGAATGGTGAAATTGAGTTGAAGTTCCCAAAAGACTTGGGTGATATCGAATAATTTGTCATTGAATTGTCAATATGACAATATCAGTCCTGAGTTGTTAGTGCTGCTCTTGAAAATAACAATTGAAGGAACTAGAATTGACAGTTAAATGACAAGTCATTTGATATCACCAAAGTCCCTTGGGACTTCATTTCAATTTCAACATTCTTTGGGACCTAAAATGTGATTAATTGCCTTATGAGGGACCTCATTGTGATTATCCATTTTTTTAACTTGTCATCCTATTCACTCTTTATAGTCAGATATTTATCTGCCTTAGCAAAGATTTTAGGTTTTATAAGCTAGATAAGAAATAATTTTTTTGTGGGCCAATTATTTTGTGATTTCACCAAAATTGTAGCCTAAGAATTTTTGGGTTGGAATAATTCCATGTAGAATTTTTGAGTAGCTTGAGGGCAAAAAATTAACCGTAAAATTACATGTTAAGTTGCTCCCAGTTTCATGTTCTACTCATTTACCATTTAACCATCTTGGTCTTGTTTGCTCATTGTATTGTTGAAAGAATAATCATATATGCTCTCCAATTCTCAACAATGGATTGAGGGTGAGCAATCCATCTTTGAAAAATGTTGAAAGTTGATTTGCTTTTCATTCTCTTCCCTCTCAATATATTTTTTTAGGTTCAATTTCTTTGTTTGATCGATTTTTTATAAACGAAAAATGGCTCAATTTCAAATTTGGCATGATTTTTCAAAGATTATACTTTAACTTCAAAAATATTACAGATTTTTGAGCATTTAATCTTTGAAAAACCTTATCACAAATATCTTATTTATGTATAGTAACAACATTGGAAGAAGTTATTGGATACAAATGATATTTGAAGTTGTGTTCAACTCATCATTCTTTCAAAAAGCCATGATATCATATTAATTGTACTTAATAGAAGAGTTCGGTTTGTCTCAAATATGAAACTTCGATTCACTCTGTCTGTGAATAATACTGAATATGTTAGTGGTAAATATTTCTTTCATCCAGTGATTAATCTTTCAATACAGTGATGACTTAGATTGTTTCATTTGTGTGAGTTATTCAAATTAACAGTACAACTCATGACTTGAAACAATGTTATAGGTAAAAAAAAATATATCTATATAAAATTTCCTGAGGGAGAGATTTCTTTAGAGAAAAGGTCTCGTGTTTTGAAGTGAAATGCCCAATGAAGCCCAAAAAAACCAATATTCAGGGGAGACCTGATTTTATTTAGAAAATAAAAAAATTATTGAGGTGTAGTCTAAATCTTCCCGAGGAGTCAAAAAATCCTAACATTTCAGTCCTGGGCCTCAAAATTTCAATTCCTGTGGTGGACTGCTCCAACTAAACTAAAGCGACTTGGTGGGAGTTATGGTCTTAGTCTTTTGGAATTCCTTCAATTAAATTAAATTCAATATAATCCGTGTGTTATATATATATGTGTGTATGTGTGTAGATAAAAAAAATTCTTCAAAACTCAAAAGCATTAAATATTGTTTTATATGTAATATTAATATATAAATATGAAAGACGCTAATTTGTTGAAAAGAGTGAATAGAAAAAATAATATATTGGGGGAAGAAAAAAAAACACACACCCACACCATACCGAATAAAAGCCTAGTTCTGGCAAGAAAAACAAGATAAAAGCCTAGTACCCTTAACTTTCATCATGCTATCATTATATGTAAATTATTTCTCATATGCTTACAAAATTTAACTACATGTTTACAAGCCTATGTAGTCACTATTCACATCATCTTTATGTCACCTTTATTTTCCTCTTTCTTTTTTCTTCCATTTCCTTCTACACTTATTTGTCTTCTTCTCTATTTATGCATTTCACGCATTCCAAGAGTTATTTTTATTTTCTTTCCTATCGTCAGTTCATGATTGGTACATCTATCTTTCTTCATAAGATACTCATATCCATTATAAAATCTTCAAAATAGTTCCTTTCTAGGCTTTACTCATCATATTGTTGACATTTATGTACTACATATTCTGATAATAATTGACAAACTCTTCTCTTAGCTTAGTTTTTATTAAATTTTCAAATTTATTGGTCTTCATTTTGTCATAAAATTCGATTCAAATATGTGTATGTATAGACACATGCCCACACATAGACACACACATAAACACACACGTGTGCATGTATGCGAATATGCTATATATGTGTGAATATAGCAAAAACATTTGGGGTAGACAATACGATATCTATGTACATGGTGGATATATACAACCGTGTCGATTCCCAAAAGAAATATCGTGCAAAATGTTGTTACTATCACAATCTCTGGTTATTAACGAAACAATTGATTCAATAATAATATAACACAAATAAATGAATATATCTTCCACCCACACACACACAGTGTTAAAGCTCGAATGTAAAATTCGAATTTATATTGCATGAAACGTATAGATATTTTTTTGGACATAATCAGTAGCGAAACGTATACATATTACCTGTATTTTATTTTCTTTATTTTGGTCATGCCGCATCATTCAATCTATGGTGTCGTTTTCATTTAAGACAATGAATATAGAAGCATTCACCAATTTCTAATATGAAGATTAGAGTTTGTAGAGAGTACGATATCTGATTGATCCGTAACTGCCAAAAAATATTGTTTTTACATAAATTTATTCACTAATTTAACTATACTGCATATAATATAGCTAGGTAGTTTGATTCAGAACCGAAAGAAAAATACTACCTCCAGTCCTAAATATAGGACCTAGATAACTTTTTTTTGGAGAAGTTAAGGTTGCAAAATAGTCTATTAAATCATGACATATTTGATATATTTTTAGGTTATCCATTAGTTTATAAGTAAAATAAACTAGTTTAAAGGAAAAAATTAGGTAAATCAATTTATAATTAACTTATTTTGCTGTTTTTTTAGGATTTTTCAAAAAAGTCAATTAGGTCTTATATTTAGGACCGGATGGAGTATTAAATATGTTTTTTTTTGTCTGATTATTAAATATGGTTCAAAAATTCTCAATGCAGGCTGGTAAAGGAAAAAAGTAACAAACGTATTAGATCAAGGCATGAAATAATATTAATCAAGAAGTGCAACCTTAATATTCAGCGCTGACTTAATGGGGGAACAACATGCTGTATAGCTAGCTGTCTATGATCATCACATATAAACAAGGCAAAGAATATGATCCAAAGAATAAAAAAGAGTGTGAAATTGAAACCAAGAAAATTATTTTTGAAGTCAAATAGTTTTAAACATCACAACATGCATGTATGAAATGAAGATGTCTGTTCACATTTAATTGTAAAAATTTCGATGATGCATTTGAAATTCAAGTCATAAGCTAACTGTCCAAGCTAAGTCTTAAATCCAAACAATTAAATCACATTGATTACAACAAAATTTACACAAAGGGATTAAAAGTTAAGCAATGTTTTTTTAAAAGAAATGAAAAATAAATCATCATTATGACAGAAATATTTTTTCACGTTTTATTATTACATAACTTTAATTAGGAAGGATATGCCTTTTTTTCTTTTTATCCAGAAAGAGATATTTATTCATCACAGCTGTTGGACAATGCTATAAATAAAAATATATAGTCCGTTTGATGTTTAAATTTGGCTTTTAAAAATAATTTCAAATAATATGAATCTTTTTTTTATGATCTCTGAAATTCTCTCTGATAATAATGATGGTAAAGAATATGAATCTATAAGAAAATATAAATGATAAGTTATTCTTTTTATCCCATAATAAGAGTCTTATTTTCTTAAAATATTTATTGTTATTTGTTCAAAATAATTGTCATTTGTGAAAGACTTTTTCCAAATATATAATAGCACGCACAAGGGTTTAGGATCAAACTTATATATTCTTGATTATAAAAATAGTAAAAAGTAAAGGAATGAAACAAATAATTTTCTGTCCATTTCTACTGGAAATATGCGAATTTTGAATGGTTCTCTCACTAATTACAGCTAGATGGCATGACAAAGGAAAAGGAGAGATGATATATTTCCAAAACTATGTTAGTGGGCGTTGGTTGTGGAAATAAACATAAAAATACAATGTAGCAAATAAGAAGATTTTTTATGGAAGTCATGGCCTATGGGTTTGACTTATTAATTTTTACTAACTTAATTGACTATATGTAACACGCGAGGTATCAAAACATAAACAAGTTTTTTGATGAAAAAAAAACATTAACAAGCTTCAACTAAATATGTGTAATAAAATTGAGATAGCGAGTTAGTAACTTATTTTCTGGGGCAAACAGTAATTTGGATCATTATACAATAAATAAATGGTGTAGTTGAAAGAAGTCTTGTCGTTTATAAAGTGTGAACCCTTGGTGGAACATTGTACAATGGATGATGAGAACGTGTGAGAAAGAGTTCGTAATATTCTATTATGACTTGACTTTGATCTCTATCCTATACTCGATCCTCAGGTTTTAGTTACATGGACTGGTAAAACAAGTTCATCTTAATCATATATATTAATTAGGTAAATTTTATAAGATGAACTATTTTATATTTTATGAAAATTATGTCACATTTGTTATTATTAAATAATTTATTCAAAATTTTAATATAATAAAATCAATCGGAGAAGTACACAACACTATACTATTCCCTAATTGTCTTTTAATTTTTAGTATGATGTCCATACAAAACAATTCCATGTGCTGGATGGAAATTGGGAGGCGACGCAAATATCGTTTTCATCACGTACTTTGGCTTCTTTCTATTATATTTTTTTCCTTATCATTCTCTCTTCTTTCAAATATGTATTATTTTAGTCAATAATTTTGAACAAATTAAATTCATTATTTTAATATCAAGGCCTTATATCATAACATCTAAGAGGAAATTATAACAAATTCTAATAAGATAATTAATAATCATAACTGAATCTCTTTAGAAATATATAATGATGTTCCTAGAAATCTAGATGTGATTAAATTGAATTACCAAGTTAATTATTAATAATGTTCATTGAGTTATTATCAACAAATTTTTAGAACATATAGTTCTTATTAATGTTCAAGGAAAGGAGAAGGAAAAATTCTTTTTATATTCTTTTAGTTTATTTTTAATTTTAATGTAAATTATTATACATATTCATTGTTAAATTGCTCATTCATTGATTAAGTTTAATTACCTTGTATTTTTCGTTAAACAAAACTAACTGTACGGTGTTAAATTAATAATTAAAAGGCATTTTATGATCTTACGGAATTAAAATAAAAGTTTATGAAAGTGTAAAAAATCAATAGTCAATAGTATTATAAAGTTTAAACGAAGATAAATAGCACATTATTAATGGACAAGTTAAACAACACCTAAAGAAACTACTACATATACAAGTAATCGAGAATCGCCAATTAACTTATCTTTTAGCCAAAGATTTGATATCCTTGTACGTTGTGCCGAAATTCTAATGACGTCATCAGTAAACAATAATTTAATTGAGTAGAAAATTTTTCTTCCTTGGCCGCCGCCACTTAATTGCCTTTTTTGTTCAACAAAAAAAGTCCTAATTTGGTTGCGAGGAAGAGCACAAATAGCCTATCGGAGGCTAGATGCATTTCACTTTACTTTTTCTCTATTAAAATAAAATAATTGTTGCTATTGCTTCTTTTTTTTTTATTACAACGAGGGGCCGGGCTAGTATTCAATATGGGTTAATGGGTAGTCTCAAGTCTCAACGCACAATTTTTTTTTTTGATAGCTCAACGCACAATTATTTTACAATCAGCAATATGTATCCTAATTAAATTATTTATTGGAGCAATCTCATCTGTTAAGTGTAAAGATCATTTCTAATAAATATGGATGCTTAGTGTTAACTTAATTCAAATTTATTCTTAAGATATCTTTGTTCCTAATATAAAATTTTTTTAAGGAAGAATAACTAACACAGAATATTAGTAGGAAATACCATTGATTTTGCTTCATTGTACATGCATGGCATCATATTGAGTTATCATGTATTTTTCAAATTTGGTTTCCAAGAAAAGAGGATTTAATTTATTTAGATTAACATAGATCAATTCACATTGATCTCACAAGTATGTGTGTGTGTGTCTGTCTATTATAATTTGATAATTGTTTCGTCGATACGGTCAAGGAAAAAATCTTGACATATACTAATGGTCAGCATCAAAACATGACAACACACATTTTTGGTTGGAAATATGGGATCATCAAACGCATTACGCATGTCATCTAGTTCGCTAATTAAGAACTCATTGATAAAAAGAAAATAGTAAGCTCACACTAACTATAGATAGATGGTATGTAGAAATGGCCTCATATCACACACACACATGTATGTATATCCATCGTCCTAACCAGGTATAGACTGTCTAGTTACTATCTAGAATATTACTTCATCCGTTTATAAATATAAGATCATTTTCCCTAATTTGAGTAGATTAAAGAAATTATTTAATTAGTTATTTATACTACCTTCGGTCCTAAATATAAAACCTAATTGACTTTTTTTTTTGGAGAGGTTAAGGTTGCGAAATAGACTATTAAATCATGACATATTTGATATATTTTTAGATTATACATTAGTTTATAGGTAAAATAAACTAATCTAAGAGAAATAATTAGGTAAATCAATTTATAATTAACTTATTTTGCTTTTTTATAGGATTTTCTAAAAAAGTCAATTAGATCTTATATTTAGGACCAGAGAGAGTATATGATATTACCAATTTATCCTAACGATATACATTTATCCTCACTTTCCCTCTTTTGTTTGTTATTATAGATAAGCATTGTAGGGTTAATTTGGGAAAAAATTGGGAAAAATTAGAAAGTGATTTTATAATTAAGAATAAGTTGAATTTTAAAAGTGATATTATATTTAGGAATAGAGGGAGTATTATTTTATGGTATGTGGAATAGCTAGAATATTAATTATTTATGCAGACATAATTAGTGTCAAGTTACTATTCATTTTTAGTGGGTTTGAAATCTTCTATGCCTACTTGTCCAAGGGATTGAATAAGTTAAAGGATGTGATGGTGACAGGGGTACATATCCTTATGACGATACTTTTTTTTTTCTCCACGCGCGCGCACACACAAATAACTCAGTTTCAACAAAAATAAAAATGTATTCATTACTGAAAAATTTTACATTGAACGACCAGTAGCTGATTTTGTATTGGAGCAAGGAAAAGAAATAATCTTCATTATTAGTTAATGTAATAAGAATTGTAAGTTTTAAAAAAAACGAAAATAAGTAAATCAATTACAATTTAAATTAAAGATGGGAAATAGATCAGAATACCAACGTATCGATAAAGAACAATTTTATAAATTAAAGAGTACTTTCTTAAGAAAAAGGAAATGTAAGTTTCAAGTTCGAATGGTGCAAAAATACTCTAAACCATATTGTTCTGTAATTAACACTGTAAAGAAAACATTTATTCTCAAAATTTCCAGGAAAGTACACATGCGTATATATATATGGGGGCCAAAAAGACAAAAGATTAAAAGTACAGTGATCAAATCATCTCAAGTAAGAGATCTTCAAACACGGGAGGGTGATCATAAAATATGGGAGAATCAAACACGTCCAGTTGTTCACCATTACTAGATCCTAAAGGAGGAAGAACAGCTTCTACATCATGATGAGGAGACACAAGACATGCACTTATTGGGTGAAGATGACGGACCTGCAACATTAATGATCTTATCATTATTATTAATGCTCTTCTCTTGCTTGATGTTGTGATGACATTGCTCCTCGATTTTGTCGGAGCCACCAGAAGATGAAAATAAAGAGCCAGACGAGATAAAGAGATCACTATGATGATTTTGTTAGATTAAGAAGCAGCTAGTGTTGTTGTTGTTGTTGTTGTTGACTTTTGGGTCAAAGTTGGTAGCAATAAGATTATTATTGTTGATGTGATTATTGTCGAATCTGAGAATATATGAAGAGGATGAATTACGTAGGTCATCATGAGAATCATCAAGAAAGATGAGAGGATTGAGGAGGTTGGTGCAAGTGTGGTGTCCAAAGTAAGTGTTTCTATATAGAGGAGGATTTTCTTGGATTTTCTGAACTTGTTTTGTTGCTTCACATCCTTGATCGTGCCTGTGAGTGCATCTGAAGTAGTGCCTGCATTTACATAAAGGAAAAAAATATTAAACATGTCTTTTTTGAAATTAATAATATTATCGAAGATGATGATTCTTTTAAACTTGCATAGAACCATATATAACAAAAATTATATATTTAAGGCAACTTATCTTGCTAGCTCTGAATTTTAAGTATCGTATGCATTTTAAACACCATATTTTAGTCTGATATAATTAAATATCATAAACCAATGGCCTGATATTATAAGTAGAAGCGAGAAAACCTAATTGTACAAAAAATTTCATGCCAATAGTAACCTAAAGCGCAACAATTTACGAGAGTCAATTATATGTGACTTGAAGTTTAAGATGGGGGGGGGACTCAAATATATTTTATGGAAATCAAATTTCATTGTCCACAAAATTGCTTGGGATAAATTAAAAAAAGACCTGGGATGCTTAGTGTTGAGTATGCTTTTTTGGCCATATTTCCTCCATGCATACCCATCTTCCTTTTGAGTCATTTTGGAGTCTTCCACCCAACTTTTCCTGCAAAACACTCTTTTATTATTATCAACTTGAATAACTAATGAGCTCCTTATTCTATTATTCTATATTACTCCAGTATTAAACTTAATTAAGCACCGATAACAAATATATACTTATTTTGATCATTAGCATGAATTGTGAAGCTATCATTATTTTTAGGTACCAAAGAACGGTAGCTAAGTCATTAAATTTAATTATCTTAAACGAATGATTTTTTAAATTAATCCCTATTTTAATTATGTGACCTAATTTTTCTTAATTAATAAGGATAAAGTGAAAAAAAAAAGAATTGAAGTGACTGTCAGTACTTTATGTATATGTGGGACAAAAAAATTGGGAAAATCACATTTGAGTCCAGCTTAAAAGAAATAATATTCGTTTATAATAAAAAAGAGGAATAATATTCAGCAAGCTAAGTCCCTCAACGAACATGTAAATTACAAAAAAATGTCACCTTTAATAAGTAATAGAGCATCATTAACTAGTTATAAAATTTATTTAATATCAAATATAGGTGGAATGATTTTTCCAAAAGAAAAGTTTTAGTTAATTAGTGCCTTGTAAGGAGATTGGATTTTGGAGCACAATCCCAAATCATTTCGCCTAGATCTACACCCAAAAGTCGAGAAGATTGTTTTAAATCTAAGAAATGTATCAAAAGGTTTTGAAAAATCCGATCTGAGAGAAAGAAAAAGATGAAAGAGTGCATATATATAAGAACCTTTTCTTGGAAGAGGATCTTGTTGGATCTTTTATGGAGAAGGTGGGGCTTGTTATGGTATTAGGGTTATCATCATGAGATTTACCATAGGTAGAAGGAAAGTGATGGGAGAATAAGGAAGAAGAAAAAATGGTGGAATTTGCAGAAATATTATTATGACTGAAGAGAGAGAGTGTGTTGGTGAAAGAATCAATCACTTTGGCCACCAGATCCTCAGCATACGACTTTGTTTGGGCCTTAACCTTATCATCATAATCATAATGTTGTTGAGATATCAATCCTTGAAGCTGGTTGACACACTTTCTCCCTGTCTCTAGTTCCTTGATCACCGCCATCAGATTCTCCATATATATATTTAACCACTCTGATCAATAATAATAGAAAACCCTTTTATTAAAACATGAGAGTGTATAAGGATAAGAAGAGTGTATTAGACTTAGAGAGGTAAGGAGGGAGGGAGGATGAGTAGGAGAAGGGAAAACAAAAGATGCCATTTATATTAGAGACGAGTGACTAGTGACCGCTAGGCCTACCATTTAGATCATAATTCATTTTTTATTTTATACTCCGGCCGGTCCGTAATATAAAAGTCCAACTGCCAAAAAACGCTTCTAAAGAAACATGCATGTGAAAGTTAGTTCGGTGTCTGGAGTTAATGTTTTTTTTCAACATTTCTTATATTTATTATGATACTTTTAAGAGAAAGAAATACATAAATATTAACAAATATAAAAGAGAGTTAGGGGCAAAGTAGGAAAAAACGCATTAAATGATGAGAGAATATGAGATGAGCTCTTATATTAGGAACTAAAACAATTCAAATTTTTGCTCTTATATTAGGGACCGGAGGGAGTGTGAAAGAGAGTATGGCTGCACTAACCTTATTTGGAGCATCAATTTGAGATGTGATCATGTGAGGAATACATCAAGAGTTCAACCTTAGAGTATGTTTGGTTGGTAGAAATGATAGTAAAAAATTAGAAATTGAAAGGGTAAGAGATGGAAAGTAGAGGTAATGATTAGAAAGTAAAGTTTGTAGGCCCCACGAAAAGTGAGATGGAGAGAGAAAACTTATGGGTCCCGGGATATATGTAAATGACCATATTACTCCTTAACTTTTCAATTATTTTCAAGACAGTTGCTTTGGCTTCAAACAACTAAACAAGCCTTTTATATTTAGCATTAAGTTTAAACTAATCTAAATTCATTGGATTCCATGCATGACATAGAAACTCACACATGATACTGCGGTACATAAAAATTGGAAGCCCATGGGAAAATTTCAAGGACGGAATTATTTTTTAAGGTTCCAATCGCTTTCATTCATGTGCGTGAGACACCATGGGTCGAGATTACTTGTAAAGTAGGGATGTATTTCAGTGTATGTTGGGCTATGACGGGGAATGACGTCACCCGATTGCGTCATGGATAATGCGTTAACCAATGACAGCATGCAACGTGGTAGTTTCTCGTTGGTTAGAATTCAAACCTTCCTACTGTTTATTAAAAACATCCATTTACTATTGACTATTTGGCTATTTGCCCTTTTGATGAATATCATTTATATGGGATATCCTTACTGCTTGAGCTGCCCGTATCTATCAGAGTGGCTGCTATAGTAGTTGGGAAAAAAAACAGAGAATGGGGTGTACAAATAATTGGACATATCTGTGTTTGGATCAACTTACGATAAAAGTTTAGTGAGAAAAGTAGTGATAAATATCATATTTGAAAATATATTTTAAAGAAAAGTTTTGGAAAGCAGAAAAAAATAGGGATTGATCGTATTTATCTATTATATATATCTGATTTTTGTTACCAAATTGTCTTATAAAAATTTAACACTAAATCGATTATCAATATCGAAATTGGAAAAAAGAATATGTATCATTATAAAAAAAAAGGTATGTATCAAAAAAAAATTTGGAAAAAAGAATATTTTTGAAGCATTTATTGTTGGCGATATCTTCCAAATCATCAAATAATCCATGGATATCTTCTAACTCCCCACCAATGTTAATATATCCAATTAGCAGCTCTAACTAAAAACAATGAAAACACAATAATAAAAATGATGAGTCGCATCCTCAGGGACACCTTCCTTTAGAGGTATTTCGGGATCACCGCACCGACAAGCGGAAGCTGCTCTCCCCACGATTAAACTGATCTCTCTTGCTAACTAGCAAGACACAACAGAACAACAAAAGATTATTCACTTAGTAAGGAATAAAATATTCAAGAGGAGGAGGAAGAAGAATGCTCTAACTCAAGAGCCAAGAGTCACTCTATACACTCTGTAGTGATGCACCACTTTATAGGTTCCAAAACATTTTAAGTTAATCTCATCAATAGCATAGAAAACTGTTTTTCTTTTAGCTATTAAAGCACAAGTAATATTTGGCAACAGAAAAGTTTTTAGTGTTAAGGAAATTTAAGACAATTAAATGACATACATAAATAGTATTCAAAACTCATAACTTCCAAAAACCCCATTATCAAATATATCATCCTTGCCTTTATATGCACATTTAATGTGATCCACAAAATTAGTCTTTATTCATTTAGAATGCATGTTAATGAAATATAAAAAGTTATTCTCCCAAAAACTTGATTTCATATTTCACAAAATATTGCCTAATAAAAATGTGCTCAATTCACAATTTAACTCATATAAATGGATGGGGAATATAGCCGGATTTATCCTCTTGTGTCACATTATTGTATGAGTTAACTTTTCCTCTTCTCCAATAATTATAGTATTCCAAATTCACTTATAATTTGGAATCCCACAATCCCAAACAATATATGAGACTTGTTCCTTATTAAACACTCACTCAATATATTCAACATTTATTTGATTACAATAAAGTGTCTATAAAAAAGCTATACTCCCTCCGGTCCTAAATATAAGACCTAATTGACTTTTTTGAAAAATCCTAAAAAAAGCAAAATAAGTTAATTATAAATTGATTTACCTAATTTTTTCCCTTAAACTAGTTTATTTTACTTATAAACTAACGGATAATCTAAAAATATATCAAATATGTCATGGTTTAATAGACTATTTTGCAACGTTAACCTCTCAAAAAAAAGTTATCTAGGTTCTATATTTAGGACCGGAGGTAGTATTAAATTTCACATTATTTTTTATGACTTATCAATATATGTAGTTTAACACAACAATATTGGGTGGGGTTCAAATATAGATATTTTCTCATAATGTTATAGATAAAGTTCATCAAATTAACACCATTCTTTTTGAACACATTTTCGGACACCATTCTGGTAAACAGAGAAACCAATCCTAGTTTGGTCAAAAAAGTTTTGCACAGGTCAATCTTATTTAGCTTTTATATGTTTTTCGTATTGGGATAATTAATTAGAGGTCCCCCACAAGGGAGTTAATACTGAAAAAATCCCAAAAGTTGAAAATATTAATGTAGGGTCCCAAGGGACCTCACATTAATATATTTGAAAAGTGAAAAGACAGTTTTACCCCTAGCCTAAAAAAATTACCCCTCCCTCCTCCCCCTACCCCCACCCCTTCTTCCTCCCTCCTCTTCCCCCACCCTCCGCCCCCCCACCCCACCCTCCTCCCTCTTTCGCGAGGAGGAAGGAGGGGGAGGGGTGGGGGGCCGAAGAGGGAAAGGGGACGGGGTGGGGGTGGGGGGCCGAGGAGGGAGGGGGAGGGGTGGGGGGCCGAGGGGGGTGGGGGGGCTGTGGGGGGCCGAGGGGGGGTGGGGTGGGGGTGGGGGGCTGTGGGGGGCCCAGGAGGGGCCGAAGGAGGGAGGCTGAGGGTGGGGGGGCAGGGGAGGAGGCTGGGGATGGAGGGAGAGGAGGGAGGAGGGTGGGGTGGGGGGGCGGAGGGTGGGGGAGAGGAGGGAGGAAGAAGGGGTGGGGGTAGGGGAGGAGGGAGGGGTAATTTTTTTTTAGGCTAGGGGTAAAACTGTCTTTTCACTTTTCAAATATATTAATGTGAGGTCCCTTGGGACCCTACATTAATATTTTCAACTTTTGGGATTTTTCCAGTATTAACTCCCTTGTGGGGGACCTCTAATTAATTACCCCTTTCGTATTTTCACGGAACTTGAAATGATATGATATTTTTGAGTTAAAAACTGCCAATATATTGTCATATATGTTTATATTCTGCTAACTATATTTTCTTGGATGAGTTGTAGATTACATAAATGTTCTATTTATTTGTAGGAAAATATTATTTATTTAAATTATTTTATTCTTTTATTTTTTTATATATGAGTAACTTTTATATTTTAATTATCATACTATTGTTTTAAATGAGTTAGAGAGAATCGGTTTAACTATATTGTTATACAATATTTCTATGGTCAACTTAGTCTTTTGAATATTGTATCCATCGGTTCAATTGATAAAGAACCATTTTTATTACTGCATATACAACAAATATTATTTTCTTATATTATTTTCTTAGAAACCTTTGAGATTGGAAGGATTCTAGAACATAAAATCTAACGTATAACATGAAACTAATTTAATACTCCTGGAATAACTTTATTTTCTTAAAATCTAATTAAAAGCAAATATACATTTGTTATTAAACCAGTCAACCATGAATTGACAAAATTGATAAAACAAGGATATATGTACAACTTTGAAGTCAATGATGCCATTGAAGGATTTACATTATCAATAATTAATAGATAATGCTTAGTAAAAAATATTCAAAATTATATTTTTAGGTTTTGCAATATCACCCGTTATAAGAGTTATATAGAAAAAGAAATTTTTTTAATTGTGGTTAAAAAAGAAAATAAAGTATTTAAAAATTATCAAATAATTATCCTCTATATTCATATTTTAAACTAATATTACAGTAATGTCAAAAACAGAAAAATTAAATCTGTAGGGCCTATAATTAAGAGTTGCCAATGTTGATTGTTGATTCTTTCAAACAGTCAATTGGATGCAACACATAGTGAAAGCAACAGAGCATGTTGTTTTATGAGTCATTATGGTTGTTTTTATTCACAAAGAATCTTGTTTTGTTTCTCTATATTTCTATACTCTCTTTGGAGTCATATATAAAAGCTATATAGGTGGGAGTTTTTGTTCAGTAATGACTACTTTTTCAGTCAAAAATGTTCGAACTAGTATAAAAGTTTATTTTGGCCATATATTTATGACATTTTTTCATTATATTTTATGTTTAACATTTAGACAAATGTCCTTAATTAAATACTACTCCTGAACTTGTATAGCAGTAAGAGCTGCCATACCCATTAATTAACTACTTTGAGTATCCCAAATGCCCATGAACTACCATATTGGCTTTGAGGAGCTGAAATACTCAGATTTAACAAAGACCTCAAATGACGTCAACATATACATCCACATTTTCTTCTCATTTTGAAAGTTGAAATACCCATGAACTATCATTTAATTTTAGGAGCTGAAATACCCATGAACTATCTTTTTAATAGCTGAAATACCCATGAGTGAGGGGCATGTTGGGAACAAAAGGTGGATGTGTTAATGTCATTGAAAGACTCTGTTACATTTGTGTATTTCAGCTCCCAAAATGATAGTTTATGAGTATTTCAACTCCTAAAATAATGATAGTTTATGTGTATGATTGTTCTTGCTATATAAGTTTAGGGGTATTTAATAACCTTTTCCCTTTTCATTTTTCACCAAATTAAGATAATGAAGAAATTTCCAAAAGAAAATGAAGATAAAATTCTATCTATTTATTATGTATAGTTTATTTTTATTTTGGTTTCTGATAGATGTGCGCAGCTCTCCGGAAGGAAAGGATTGGACCTTAGGATATCTACGTCTTGAATTTTTTTTTTTTTTTTGAGGGGGGGGGGGTTGAAGATCATGAGGGGGGGAAAATCATTTAAAAACGACTTATGTACATTATTCATAATAATTAAGATCTTGTTAAAATTGAATTATTTTAATAATATAAAATATGTATGATTAATATGAGAAAAGGAAAAAAAGGTTATATCAAATTGGTTATTGTATATAATTAATATGTATTTTTAATGAAAAATAAAGGTGAAAAAAACATATGATGAAATAGTGTGAATGAATACCAAGCCCAAAATTTATTAACCCGTTGTTCTCCGGTTGAACCTTGTCTTGTCTGGTACTTAAGCTCATCTTTGATGGTCGTTGTGTTTGAGCATGGCCAGGCAGGGTAGGCTGTGCATCCCTACAATTTAATTTGCACGATCATTGAATGGTCAATGTCTTTGGCAGGAGCCCTATGTTATTCTCGTCCGATAGATGGTCAAAAGTTAAACGAGTAAATAGAATATATTAAATTGTAGTGAAAATCTTTTGGAAGAGTCAAAATAGTCCTAACACTTCAGTTGTGGGCCTCAAACGTAAAGCTCCTTTAGTGGATTAGTTTAA
Organism: Mimosa pudica; assembly: GCA_029929735.1. NCBI lineage: Eukaryota > Viridiplantae > Streptophyta > Magnoliopsida > Fabales > Fabaceae > Mimosa > Mimosa pudica. Next base: position 3,787,952 of record JAKELP010000045.1, read on the forward strand.
CTTAAGGTGGCATGCTCTTTTTATCTTTATTTATACAACAACATTGTACCTCATATAAAAGATGTAAACTCTTGATCGTCTTATTACGTCTTAAGAAGACATGTGACTATATATACAATTAAATTTGAAGAAATGCTAAGTAGTGTCATAGGGAAGAAAAGCTGCTAATCCTAATTGTACATTCTTAAAGATTCTCACGCTGACCCATCCATATTTGCCACGGATAAGTCAGGCATAAATGACTTTTGGCAGCGTGGTCCGAACGTATCATTCTATCACTGTTAACTTGGCTAATTATAAAGAAGTTAGATAGTTCTAAGACTAAAACATGCAAAGATTAACCAATAAGTGACAACTTGCATTGGCAATATTGAGCGTTCACATTCATTTAAAAGATATAAAAAGTATATTATAGCATTACAAGCTTAAATGGAAAAAGACAAAGGAGCATGAAAAGCAAGGTGTTCCCTTGAAAATAAGGCATGTCTATGATCACATGTAAATAAGGCAGAGAATATGGTCCAAACGAATAATAAAAGAAAGAGTGTGAAACTGAGAAAATTATTTTTGAAGTCAAATATTGTTCCACGTTACTGCATGCAAGTATGAAATGAAGAAACCGGCCATTTCATTTTAAATAGTGAAGAATGTTATGATGCATTTGAAATTCAACTATTTATCATGAATTCAATGGTTAAGTCAACAGTGCAAGTCTTCCATCTAAGTCTTATAAAATCTGAAACCTAGGCTCACTTATTCCTTCCTTTAATTTTACATTTCTTCACATGTATGACCCAAATTACCACATCTATCCTTGCCAAATAGTGTTTGACACAATCCACAATTTTTTTTAAATTTGTCATTTCAAATTTCATAGTCCTTATTAGACTTTTGAGTGATTAAATATAATATTCTCAATCTGAAAAAATGATTACATCTCTTTTTTAATACCTTTTAGTAATTCCTCTCTATTTTAGTTTTCAAGTTGTTTATTACCAAATATTAGATTGTGGAATGTAAACTTTAATATAATTTGACATAAGTCATGGAGTATTAATCCTAGTAATATGGTTTTATATGGTTTTTGAAGATATGTTATTGTAGATTTCTATAGGATTGACTTAAATTGGTACTGATTTATATCATAATTATATTGTGAGATTTAGTTATTTCCCTTAAATTTAAAGAATTAGTTATGGTTTTGTAATTGTATTAGTCTAACTACTACAATGGAACAATTAGCAATATTTCCCTTTTCTGTTAAAGGATATTGTTGGTTAAAAAAATATAGGTCGTCATACTTTTTTAGTTTAAAAACACTATGAAAGTAGAGGAGTTAGCATATAATATTCGGTGAGTTCAAATCCTATTGCTAATGTAAAAAACTTAAGGGCTAAAGTGCAAAACTGACCACGTAATTATCAAGAAAGTGCAAAAATGACAATGTAAAATTTTTCGGAGCAAAATTGCCCATCAAATTTCAAAATTGGAGCAAAAATGGTCATTTTTGGACTTTTTCACTTATCACCTCTGCCTCACTATCATCACATACACAAGGGCAAATAAATACATAAGGCTGCCACATATTTTAGTGAGAGATGAATCAGCAAAAGAATTTTGCCCCAGCTTTAAAATTCGATAGGCAGTTTTGCTCCAAAAAAATTTTATATGGTTATTTTTACACCTTCGTGACAATTACATGATCATTTTTGCATTTTAACCCAAAACTTAATTGTTAACTAGGTGTTCTTTGAGCTTAGACCCGTACCCCAACCTATATATTTTTAGTCCCTACAATTCAACTCACGTAAATATGCTAATACTATATATATACAACTATAAATGCTAGGGTAAAGTTGCAAAAATAGCCATTGTAAATTTAAAAAAGAGCACTTATAACTCTGGTAAATTTAAGGGGGTAAAACCATAATTGTAAACCAAAATTGGGCAAATGTAACATTATCAAACAGATGTGTTAAGTTTGACCATTAATTGACTAGGAATTCTAATGGGACTTATTGACGTGGCAATATATAACATTAGGTGTCAATTTTTTTGATGTGACATAAGCTGAAGGGGCATATTGATACTTAAAACTAGCCCAATACAACACACGACACACAACACATTGAACTCATTCAGAGATCAAACCAACCCGGCCCATTTCGAACCCTAACCTTAGAACCCTCATCGTTTTAGATGATATAGGGCTCAACTTGATGTATTTCGGCTTCCACGATTAATTTTGGAATTGACACATCATTTACTGATGGTGGGGCCCACATATGGAAGGTTACATTTGACCTATTTTAATTTACAATGTATGGTTTTGCCCCTTAAATTTACGAGAGTCTTAATTGCTCATTTTTAAATTTATGGTGGCTATTTTTGCACCTTTACCCTAAATACTAATAAAATTAGCATGTTTTCATATTACCCGAAATATAAATATGGTCATCACAGTAAGAGGGATAGATGCTTTTTTCAATCCCTTTTATTTTACGTACTAAATATTTCGGGTTATGCGATTTTTTTTTTCAATAATAGAGTACTCAAGTCTTTAGGATCATCAGACTGACATACACTCTCACTCTCTCTCTCTCTCTCTCTCTCTCTCTCTCTCTCTCTCATCAAATACATACTCTCGATTATTTGGGAATAGTAAAAAGTAAAGCTTCCAAAAAATTTAAAACTAATTTGTGTCATTTCAACTGTAAATATGCAAATCTTGAATAATGGTCCTCTCACTACTTACAGCTATTGGAATGGCAAAAAGAATCAATCATATGTTAAATAGGTTATGTTAATGGGCGTTGGTTTTGTGGAAGTAAACATGGATATGAGAAAAAAGAAAGTTCTTAGTTTTTTCTTAATGGATTAACCCTTGCTGGAAAACAAGTTTCAGTTTGACTTAGTACTTTAATTAATTGAATCGAAAAAATTAACACATGGCATTTCAAAACATTAACAAACATTAAATAAGTAAAGTTAAAAATAAAATTCGTGGTCAGTTATACACCTTTTTCTTGTGGCAAACAATAATTTGGATCAATAAACAAATTAATAATGGTCTAGTTGAAAGGAGTCTTTGTCGTAAGTGAAGTGTGAACCCTTGCTAGAAACTGTTTCGTAATGTGTGAAAACGTGTGATAAAAGAACTTGTAATAATATTCTATTGGACTTCAGTTTGGTCTTTGGATAGTACTCCCCGATCCCGTACTGCTTCTTGCAAATTCCAAAATTCAATTTTTGGTGCATCTTATCTTTAATTAATCCAAAGGAATGAAACCTTACTATGCCTATTTTGTAATTGATTCTAGTAGTTAATTAAATATGAGATCAACAAATACTCATGGTCTGATGAGTGTTGTAGACAAGGTTTTGAAAGCCAAACAAGACTGCGAGCTGGAAATACGAGTGGGTCGAGGTTCAAACGGTTAATTCGGTCGGGCCATTTGGTCGGACCTTTGATATAATAATTTAATTTAAAATTATATATACAAATGTATATTATTTATTATAATTTGCATGAAAATAGAAAAAAGCAGTTGAAGCCCATTGTCCAACAATTAAAAATATATAGATAATATTTTATTGAAGGACAAGTGAAACAGATTAACCACATGCACCCACTTTATCAACAATTATCCGTGCGTTAACTTAGCTTGAGATTAAGGTTAATAATTTAGGATAAAGATATGAAACCCTTCTTCTGAAATTCTAATGATGTCAGCAAATAATAATTGAACGGAGTAGAAATTTTCGTCACCGGCCGCCACCGGCTACTTGCCTTTTAATTTTTTTCAAGAAGAGAAGAGTCCTAACTTGGGTGCTATGAAAAGCCAAACAGGATCTGATAAAAAAAAGCCAAACAGGAGAGTAGATTAATTTAACTAACTTAATAGAAAATAATTGTCACTATTATTTTTCAAAATAAATTAAATTATTGCAACTAGGACATTAGTCAAAATAAAATTTCAGCTTTATTATGTTGGGTTGAAGGGTATTTTAACCACACAATTGTTTTGCAAGCATTGCAATAGATAAGTATCATCTGAGCCAATTATTTTTTTTATCAGCAAGCTAACGCTAAGTCATTTATTAAGACAATGCCATCTACTATTAATTTTCAAAAATTATTACAATGCCGTCCGCTTCACCAACAAACATTGATTTTTTTTTTTACATTTAAATTTTTGGGCATATTATGACAGTTAATTTTGGGTTAATGGTCATATTTTCCTTTAAAGTATGCATAGAGGATCATATATATGTCCCTAAAGTATTCATAAATTGGACATATTTGTTTTTTCTTCCATTGAAGTTAAATTTTCTCATACTACTGGATGCATGTTTTAGAAATTGTCATGTTGCTAGGTGTTTCATTTAACTTACAATTGCCAAATTTACATCCTGAAAATTATCATGCTACTGAGTGTACCTTTAATAAATTACCATACTACATATTGAGTGCATCTTTGCCCTTAAAAGTTAAAACTAAGAATATAAATTAAAAAGTGATTTTAAAAAACCCTTAAGGAACAATCATATTCAAACGTCCCAAAGTAATCCAAACAATATATTCCCTTCTTTATTTCCTAAATATAAGATTCCTTTGATTTTTTTAAAAAAGTTAAGGAACCATCAGACCACTAAATTATAACATTTGTCGGCATATGTAATTATAGAATATAAGTTGTTAGTTTATAAGGATGAATTAGTTTTGAGGATAATATAATTATAGACAATTTAAAATGATTAATTTCATATATTTCATTTCTTTAAAAATGTCCAAGAGATCTTATAATTGGGAATTGGGAAAGCATTTTTTATAATTAACATTGTAAAGCTAAGGGAACATTTTTTTCGCAATATTTCCAGGAAAGTAACACTCACGCACTTAACTAATAATCTCGTATAAATTTGGGAACCAAAAAAAAATTCAAAATACAGTAATCAAACAATCTCAACTATGAAATCATCATACACGAGAGGATCATAAAATAGAGCAGAGTCAAACACGTCCACTGGATCATCACCACCATATACAAAAGGAGGAAGAACGGCTTCTTGATCATGAGGAGACACAAGGCAATCATTGGATGAACTTGAAGGAACGACAACATTATTAATCTCATCATTTTTATTAACGTAATTGTTCTTCTTCTGTTTCTTGATGTTGTGACACTGTTCCTGGCTTTTTGCAGAAGCAGAAGATGGAAATAAACAGGAGCCAAACGAGGGAAAGAGATTATTGTAATTGTTGTTGACTTTTGGGCCAAAGAGATTATTATTGTTGGTGTGATTATTGTCGAAGCTGAGAATATAAGAAGAGGATGAATTAAGGTGTTCATGGGAATCATCAAGGAAAATGAGAGGATAGAGGAGGTTGGTGCAAGTGTGGTGTCCAAGATATATGGTTCTATATATAGGAGGATTTTCTTGAATTTTCTGAACTTGTTTCATTGCTTCACATCCTTGATCATGCTTGTGAGTGCATCTGAAGTAGCTCCTGCATTTATCTCCTTACATGATTAATTTAATCATCTGAAGGAAAATTAAATTAGTGAATATGGTCTAATTTTTATGGAAAAATTAAAGTATTTCGTTTTTTCTTTTGGAAAAACCAGCTGCATATAAACCTTAGCTAGGTTACTCTAACAGGGAAAAAATAGGTTTATCATAATTCTTCTAAACATAGAATTATCCATAACAGATTATTTAAATAGACAACTTGCTCTGAGTTTTGTACATTAATTATATGAATTTAATATTTGTGCGAAATATTTTTTTATTATGAACTTGTTTCTTTCTGAACAAGAATGATAGAAACTAAAGGTAATAGAATTTAATCCGACTTTGCTTTCACTCAAAAAGAAGTTTTGGTAGGTTACAAGGCCATTAATAGCAGCTTGTTCATGATTGTGCTAACAAAACACAAGTAAAGAAGGTGATTTGTGTGTAAACTGAAGTTTAGACGAGTAAAAATCATATAAATTATATGAAAATTAAGTATATTTTTCTAAAATAAAAAGGTGCATGGAAAAAAGCGAAAATGATCGAACAACCTAGGATGTTCATTATTGAGTATTGTTTTTTGGCCATATTTCCTCCATGCATGCCCATCTTCTTTTGGAGTCATTTTGGAGTCCTCCACCCACGTTTGTACTGTACTTTTCCTGCCAGCACAAATTTATTAATTATTAGCAACTTGAATAAATAAACTCCATAATTAGCTCCTTAATTGTATTGCTTACCCTAACTTGAACTCCAGCATTAAACTTATCCAAATACTGACAACAAACACGCGCACGCACGCACTCACAACTTACAATAACACAGTGTAACATACTAAAAATTTAATACAGGATTAAGGAGTGTTTTGGGAAATAATAAATGGAGAAAGTGGGAATTCTGGAATTTTTAGGAATTTAACAGTGTTTTTGAGGACATTTTGGAAATTTTGAGTAATAAATGTGCTTATAATTAATTAAGAAATTGAATATTTTGAATTATGAGGGAATGGTAAAACCCAAAATATTTTGAAGGTTAAAGAGATTGGAGGCTGGTTTAAGTGGTTTTAAATTAAAAGAGTACACTATGGCAAGTTTGGGCTACAAATCATTTGAGAACCCCCCTTATTTCACTAAACCAAATGCGCCCTCCCCCTTTTCTTCCTTAAAACACATCGGACTCTCCTCCTTCCTCACCATTTCTTCATTTCCTCTCCTCCGCCCTCGCGTTTTCCGGAGGCCAAAGGCACGGCGGTGCCGGCCCCTTCAACAAACACATCTTCCTCTTCTCTTCCTTCGTTTTCTTCCTCTCACAATCGGATCTTCACTGCGTCCTCATCTTCGAATCCTAACTTTGTGCCTTCGTTTTTCCGGCGTCTCCTTCGGTTTTTCCGGCGAGGGACGGCGACTGATGGCAAGGTAAGAGAAAGCTTGCATTTTTCCTTCGTTTTCTTTCTCTGTTTTCTCATTCTCATTGTTTTCAACTTCTTTTTCCATTGTTCTTCGTTCTCTACGTTTTCTGGCGAGATGCAGCGTTTTCCGATGATGATTCACGGCGGCTCCGACAACCTGGTGTACATACAAGTGCATATTCGAGTCTGGGTAAGCTTTCTCTTGTGATTTAGGTCATGTTTTTGCGAGTTTTGGGTGAGATTGGGTGAAATCCCAACTGATTTTGTATTTGGGGTTCAATAAGTAATCAAAATCATAGTAAAGCTCCAATTTCTTATGGTTAAGGTTGTATTTAAATGTCAATATGAGTTATGTGCAGATTTTTGCAAACCCTAGATTTTGGTGTTGAAGAAATATTATGAACTGGTGACAATTGAACTTAAAAACTTTAATTTAATCACTATGGTAGTTCATTTGAGTCTGAATCTAGCATTTTCAGTTTGATTTGTTGGGTTTTAGGACTTTGGCCTTGTTTTAACCAAAGTGGTGTTTGCTTTTCAATGTGGGTTGGTGTTTGTTTGGGCTGTTTAAGGTTGAGAATATTTTGTTTGTTAAGCATGTGGTATGTTGAAGTTGTGGTTCAGGTTTTGTTCCTTTTCAGGTTTTGACATTTTATTTATATGTTTCAACTTTGATTAAAGGTTTATAAAAACAAGATAATAATTATTTGGTCATACATAGTACATTCAGTTTAATTCAGATTGAAATACTAATTAATTGTGTTGTTTTGCCTGCAAGAATCTAATGGTTCTAAAGGTTGTTGATGTTCTTTTCTTTCTTCTCTGTTGATCCTTGATTGGGTGAATTCTGAAAATATGTTCCTTTCTCTTTTCCTACTTTGGTGAAGCATGTAGACTTTGAGTTGAGCTTTGTAAATAATATATTATTGGTTTATTCTGTTTTGTGTAAGATTTAAAATATTAGGAAATTGTTTTCTATCATGGATAATGTTTAGTCATTAGTAAATTCTTTTTCTAACTATGATAGGACATTTATTATTATGTAAATCCTTATTCTATCATAGTTAGTAAAGAGATAATTGAATTAAAAGGGATATATTAGGTTAATTAGGGAAATTAGTAACAGAATGTTACACACAAGCACAGCCCCATTATCATTTCATCTCACCTAGATCTTAACTAAATCTGAGACTTGAAAACCAGTTAGAAAGATTGACGTGAAATGTATCAAAAAGAGTAAAAAGATAGTTGATCTAATCCGAGAGAAAGAAATAAGTGATGTAAACATGGTTCAGGTGGTTCACACACACACGTGAAATTAAATTAAAGTACCTTTTCTTGGAAGAGGATCTTGGATCTTTAATGGTGGATGAGGCGGGGCTTATTCTCTTAGGGCTCTCATCATGAGATTGAGATTCATTAGAATTAGAAGGAAAGTATTGAGAGAAAGAAGAAGAAGAAATGAAAGAATTTGCAGAAATATTTTTATGATTGAAGAGAGAGTGTGTGTTGATGAAAGAATCCAGCACTTTGGCCGCCAGATCTTCAGCAGAATCTACCACCTTAGCCTTATCATCATGTTGATGAGATATCAATCCTCGAAGCTTGTTAGCCAATTCTCTGCCTCTCTCCAGTTCCTTCACTGCCATCAGATTATTCTCCATGTATTTCACCAAAACCACTGATCAATAATAACACAACCGATTTATAGTATATAAGAGTGAAGTAGTACTGTATGAGAAGAAGGAGAAGAAGAGTATTAGACTGCGTTGAGAGAGTGAGAGAACAGTTTTAAAGGGGAAGGAGATTAAAGAGAAGGGTAAATATATAAACACACACATAGCATATTAGCAAGGAGCTATACCCACTGATTTTTTGGATGGTTCCTTTATTTTTTTTATTCTTTCTTTGAATTATGGATGAATATACTATGGGAAAATGATAGAAAAACAACTTTTGAATATGAAAATTCTATACAAGTGATCTGAAATTGTTAGTACTTATATTTAACTACAATTGTTAATACTTATATTTAACTGGTTAAAATAAATCACTATTTCAAAATTTGAAATTCTGAATATATTTTTTGCATTTTCCAATATTTGATGCCAACCACTTTAGATTTGAGGCAGGTCCTGCTTTAGATCTGAAAAATCAAAAAACTTTCGCTAAAGATTAACTCCTTTTAAAATTTATAGATCAAATTTTGCTCGAACCTATGTTTCATCGGATTCGCATTCCATGCTCACTATCAATTTACACTATTAAAAAGGTAATCTCATCATCAATCCACACTGGTAGATTGAATTTTGACTGTTAAATAAATTTGTTTTGAATTAATTTTTATATTTCAAATAAATTTGCATTTCAATATATGTAAAATGTGAAATAAAGATAATATTACAATTACTCCCTCCATTTAATGTTTTTTCTAGCTTTGTCTTTTGTTGACAACACTCCCTCTCATGTTCCCCATACACACAATTCTTTCATTTTTCTCTCATTCAATTATCATCTCACTTATCCTCTTCATAAATAAGGGTAAAATTGGAAAAAATATGTTCATAATATATTGATTGTTTTCAACGATTTTTAACAGTTTTATCAAATATAACAATTTGGTTAACATAACAAATATATTGGGACAAAGGAAGTATATACTCCCTCCGGTTCTAAATATAAGACCTAATAATTGACTTTTTTATAAAATCCTATAAAATAGCAAAATAAGTTAATTATAAATTGATTTACCTAATTTTTTCCCTTAGACTATTTTATTTTACATATAAACTAATGTATAATCTAACAATATATCAAATATGTCATGATTTAATAGTCTATTTCGCAACCTTAACCTCTCCAAAAAAAAGTTAATTAGGTCTTATATTTAGGGCCAGAGGTAGTATCATTTATCAAAAAATGGATTAATCACATTATATACAGATTTTAAATGTGAGCCGAGATTGAAAACTGAAGGTTAAGATGTCACTACAAATCAAAATGTGTTTTCTCGTCCCAATATTGAACATCGAACGCGGAACCGTGTTTCATCGCAAATGGGCTTGCTTAGCTCACATATTTTTATTTTATTTTATAAAATATTAATATTAGTCAAATGCGCGGGAACAATGGAGAAAACCATATAGAAATTTCCATGGGAGGATTAATTTTTTAAGGCTTCAATTGCTTTCAAGTGCGTGTGAAGCACCAAGGGCTGGGATTTATGCCAAGGAGGGGTGGATTCAGATGGGATGGAGAGAATGACGTCACTAAGATTATGTCATGATGACGATTTGGCCAATCACAGGAAGCAACGTGGCATTTCCCTGTTGGCTGGACTTCAAAGCATAATTTTGTTTATTAAAAACAAAGGGCGCAATCCATTCAATATTATTGTTTGCCCTTTGAGATAGATACGTTACTTTTGGAGGCATGCATCTATTAGAATGGGTGATGTTTTTTCACTCCTATATGGTAGGATAACAAGTTGGACACTTGGATTAGTTTTTTTTAAACAAAAAAGTTTTAAAGAATAGTTTTGAAAAGCAGGGAAAGGGGCTTCTAGAAACTAATTAAAGGTTATTTTTTGTAAAAAGAATTATGAAAAAATGAGTGTGTTTGCTTTGTTTTTTCTTAGAAACCATGGTTTCCTCTCCAAAAGAATAAACAAACACACAATTAGTCACTCTTCAACTATGTTTCTTAATACAACGGAAAGAAATTGGGATTTTCATGTTTGCTTGGTTAAATTTGAGTAACTTTAATTTCTTAATTTTGGCAATTACCTTATTATTTGAGTAACTTTCTAGGTGTTTTGCTTATATAATTTCATCTCATAGAAGCTAAGTTCTCCAACAATCAATCTATTTGAGTTTTTGCCCATTAGATGGGTGGTTCTTTCATTTGGGGTGTGATGGTTTTTTAAACCCCAGTACTAGTCCTTACAATGATATTGATTTCGTTCATGAAATTTCTTTCTTTGCAGCATTATATTGGATGAAGGATGATTCGGATTAGAGTGCTTGGTGGCCTTGTATAGGGTTTCCTTCTTTAATCTGAGTTAAAATGTGTTTGGCATTTATTCACAATTATTTTTGCTCTAATTTATACTTTTATTTGTTGAGCCTATGAAATTATTATAAGATCAACAAATAGAAGTACAGTATTGTCAGGACAATATATTCATAGTCGTTTTCTTACCGGACTGACAATATTGTCCGGTAAGAAAAGGTCTATATACTTATGTTATCGTTTTATATTCTTGTGGTATATACACACATATGTAAACTGTTTATAATAAAAAAATTTATTTACAAACACTTTGATTATCAAGATTTATGTTTTTCAAATTTCCTAGACTCTTTTTTTGTTGAATGAAGTGTGTATACAAGAAGTCTCGATGCTCCATTTAGTTTAATTTAGATGAATACTTTATGAATTTAAATATTAATCTTTTTAATGATCCTATCAGAATATTTTTAATATTTTAGTTAGTTGTTTTTGAGTTGATCATTTGTAATCATAGTTGAATTATTCACGTATGCAAAACAATTTAATCATTATTTTATCAGAATCAGAATCATTTTACTTAGGTTAAAAGGATTATAGCACAGCGAATAAGAACAAGCATTAAACTAATTTAGGAATTTTTTTTTCCTAAAACAAATCTAAATAAAAAAGGTAAATATAGATATTTGTTATTAAACCAGTCAAACAGGAATTCACACAATTGATAAAACTAGAATTAGTACAACTTTGAAGTCAGCCAATGATGCCATCATCATTCGACGAGACATCATCAATATTCAAGAATCCCGCGTTCACGCCCGGGGGTGTAGCTTGATGGTTTGAAGAGGATCCACAAGGTGTGGATCCCGCCATTTAGCCCAAAGGTACCAAGTTTCAACCCCGGGAAGTCAGTCACCCCGTTTACGGGAATCCCGGCTGGCGACTCCGGATTAGTCTGCACCTGAAGGGTGTGAGACACCGGGGGAAGCAATTCAAAAGAATCCCGCGTTCAGTGACGAGGATATATCGAAATTATAGCTCTTTTGTTTTTTTTCCCATAATCAAAATTATTGTTTTGAACCCATACAAAGGCACAAACTAATAATAAGACGGTCATTATTAAAAGCAGTAAAAAATCTGTAGGGCGCTATAATGGTGAGTTGCCATTGTTGATTCCTTTCAAAAGTCAATAGGACGATGCATCACTACTTTGTGAAAGTAACAGAAAATGTTATTGTATGAGGAAATCAAGCATGTGCATTTTGCAGAAAGTGCATTAGTTAGTGTTGCTTTAAAGATATGTAATTTAATTTTAGAAAGAGTTTCAGCCATTATAATTGTTTTTACAGAGAATCTTAAAGATATGTTTGCTAAATCATAGAAGGTATAAGTGCAAGAAGACTAAACTTTTTTATTATAATTTTCTGATAAAAAAAGCTCTTTTATTATAACTCATTTTTTAATTCTTTGTAATTTATATTCCCTCTCAAAATAAAAAAAAATAAGAGTTAACCTAATCAACAGGGATTAGTCTCCCACCTGTCGGGTGAAATACCTTGATTATCAATAAAAAATAATGAGAGTTTTTGGTTTGGATTTGACCATAAATATAAAAGCTCAATCTATATTTATTTTCTATATTTATTTTTTATCAAATTAGTTGCTCAAACTTATGAATCCATATATAATCTACTGTTACCAAGGTTTTTTAAGGGAGATAGTGTTGCATTTGTTATAATGAAATGAACTAATTTATCTTTTTATAATTTACTTATGTTAATAAAAATGATATTTTATTATATTAAGGACAAAAAAGAGCCTTTTTGGTTGCTTGTAGATTTCAAATGGCCCACGCATATATGTTTTGCCCCAGGACGGCAGAAATTCCACATACACTTTTTTTTGTAGTATTTCATCATTACACAAAACGAGTTTTTACTTGCCCCCACACAATGTGCCGGGGAACAAGTGCTTCTCTATTATATGCCGTTAATATTGTTTCGTTTTTTTCGTCATCCCCCTTATGATAACCTCAATCTACATCCATTACCAGAAACACTCTTTATTTTTACTTTTTTTTTTGTTGAAGGTTTTTTCATTATAGAAATTTTAGTTTATGACAAAATATTTTGTCAATATTTTTTGTTCCATTGTTCCGTTTTTAAACTCAGACTGGCTATCAAATCGAAAAGTCAATAAGTCATTGTTCAAATGGACACTTCAATTTAATAACAAAAAATAAAAATATTAAATCATGTGTTTTTTCGATGTTACCTTACGTGTTATTTATTAAACTATAAATGAAAAAAAGAGCACAGTTTTGACTCACATAAAGAGAGAAGAAAATCTTAACTTTTTTAAGAAAAATAAATAAAGAAACTATTGGAATTAATTTTAAAATTTAAGTTTGAAATGTCCTATATATATACGCTGGGCTTGGCCCTCATGACCTAAATGACCAAAACTTTTTGTGTATAAAAAAAACTTGGTCCAATGTGACAGTTGATTGTTCATAATGAGATTCTTGATCTTCTTCATAGTGCCAATGAGAGGATGATCATAAAAGTGTGTTATGGATGAAATTACAGATAATTAACATTCCAATTAATTTAATTTGGCGACCTTCAAGATGCCCTTTGCCCATAGTTCCTTGTGCAAGACAATTAGAGAGTTTATACCTTTGTTTTGATGTAAAAAGTGTTCATAATGTAAAAAGTGTTCATACTAGCTTACTCCTTTTCTAAGATCATTCAAAATTTACTCATTTCCAAACACGTCATTAATAATTATACTATGATATAAAATTTTCAATAACCTACCAATGAGTAGTTGGTTGAACTGGTAAGTGGACTACAACTTTCGTAAGGATGAGAATGTCACATTGCTTATGTGGGCAACACTTCTACCCTTGAGTCTGTATTAGTCGGTTGTCAATAGGAGCCGAATTATCGGATTTAACCAAAAAAATTTCAATAATCTACTTTATCAAGTCAAAAACAATACTATTGGCTGCCATTCATTTCTAGGACAATGTTCAAAATCCAAATCCACAAAAATTAACAATATAAACACATGTATCTTTTTATTTGAGAAAATCTTGTAAAACAATTGTTAGATATTAGATGGGTCCATCTTCAATAAGAATTTGAAATTTTATTTGTCATATTTTAAGATGATATTATTTTAATATTTTCTTATAAACCTAACTCTCCAATGGTGCAAAATATTGATGTTTTGTTATATATGCATGTGTCTTGAAAGATGGATATTGTTGTTGTGAAAATTCTCTAGCTAATATAGATGTAATATTACTAATGAGTAGTTGGTTAAGTAGGAAAATTGCCTCATCCCATAAAGATGAAAACATGGGCGGCACTTGTATATATTGAACTCTGATTGGTCAATAGGCGCTAGATTAGTGAACGATGTTTAACAAAAAAATGTAAGATATGTGCTGATGAACACATGCATGCAAATGTTTATCAAGAAGTGACAATCTAAATATTCAAGGTTGACTTGTATAAAAAAATATTCAAGGTTGACTTTAAATATTCAAGGTTGACTTTAAGCGGAAACAAAATGTTATATAGTAATTAGCTGGTCCAACTAATAAACAGTAGAGTGTGAAACCAAAAAAAAATTATTTTTGATTTAAAGTCAAATAATATTAATAAACCACAACATGCATGTATGAAATGAAGAACCTCTTCACATTTAATTGTGAAGAATATGATTATGCGTTTGAAATTCAAGTCATAATTAAGTCAACTTTCCAAGTCTTTCCATCTATAATAAAGTCTTATAAAATCGAAATATAATTCACATATTCCTTTCTTTACATTTCTTAAATTAAATCGGTATCTTATGAAATGTTCAAAATAACTACTGAACATTTTCATCGAATCAAAAGTTTGAATCAGAAATTCAATTGTATTAGCTTGAGTACAATGGAACTACTATCGTTTATTTTTCGAACAATGGAACTGTGAACTTAATATTAGTGGCTAACTGGCTAATGATAGCCAGTTAGCCACTAATATTCTGCGGAAAAAAAATGGCTTAGTTCACAAAGAAATAAATAATTGGTGTAAGTGAAAAAGTCTCTTGTCGTTAATAACGTGTAAATCCTTGTTGGAAATTTGTACAGATGGATGAGAACGTGATAAATTAACTTGAAATATTCTAATGGACTTGACTTCGGTCTTTAAATAGTAATTCTCCTGTTGGCCACCAAAAAAAAAAAATCAGTAATCCTCCTGTACTGAGCCAGTATATGAAAAATTAAAGGTTCCAATTAGTGTAAATTATATTTTTTTCTGAAGAAATTAATTTCTTTAACTTATAAACTTACACACACACACAATGTTATGCAAGAAAATCAGGTCATCAGTCATTATAGTTAATTAAGTTACATTATTTTCATACTGAAAAATAATAAAATTTCTAAGAAAATTTGTTATATATATAGAATATATAGATAAATATATTGATGATGGGCGAGCTAGTGAAATGCAACCTGCATCACTTTCTCTAATAATTCATGAATCACTTCACTGAAATTGCTAATTAACTTAGCTAATTGATAGTGCTAAGGTTAAGAGATTTTTGGCCTAACAATTATCAAAAAAAGAGTAACATTTTTTTTCACCGGCCACTTACTTTTTCAGTCAACAAGAAAAGTATAATTTTCGGTATTATCAAAATTACGTTAGATTTTAACCATACAAAATTGAGCTAACCTCAACCCTGCTAATATTTATGTAAAAAAATTAAAATTGTTACAATGTCTTTCTTTTGATTAACAAAAGTTAACTATAAACTTTATTTGAAAGAACATCTTTACTCCTAAACTATATGTATTCATGGAAGAATAGCGAGTTTTATTTTAAAACGCAGCATAGTGCTTAAGGTATCATATATTTTGCCAGTTAAGTAGTCATAAAAAAAATCAAAGCTTTATCAATCTAAATGATTCGTTAACAGTACTGTTACAAGTTATATATTTCTGTCATAACTTTATAATTGGGTACTCGCTCGTCAAAAAAAGAAAAGGAAAAAAAACCCTTCGATCGCCTATTCTAAAGGTCAACATCAAATTAAATTACAATACATATATTTTGGTTAAACAAAATGAAATGTGTGGCTGTCACCCAAGAGGGGGGTGAATTGAGTGGTGGAATAAAACTTAAAATGCTCTTTTAAAACATGACTTCTTGTGCTTGATGAAAATGACGATGAATCATGCTATGCACAAATAAGTATATAATGGTGTGGTGCTGGAAATAAGAAGATTAAAGACAGAATAAGCACACACAGATTTATCCTGGTTCGGTCACTTTCTGACCTACATCTAGTCCCCAGGCTTCACCTGAGATTTTCAAACCACTAAACTTCTTGTTTAATCTAGGCACAAGAAAAGCCTTCACACCTAAGGTTTTACGAACACGAGTTCACCTAACAACCCACAGGTTTTGCAACGGGCTTACCTGCAAACCTTGGAGATTTAGAAAACCTCTAAATACTCCTCCTTACTTTTGTAAAGTTACAACACTGTTCTTCAAGCACCAAGCTTTAGAACAGCCTCTATCAATTAGAGGATTTGATAATATGTTCACTCTATGAACTGATTGTGATAAACACTTAAGTACAAATGATTCTCTCAAGAATTCTCTCTAAGAATATTACAACTCTAAGATCAAAGAGTAGAAGATAAGAAGAATGTAGACTACAATATCTCAGACAATAAGCTTGTTGTTCTTCGTCTCTTCTTTTATGAATGCTGAAGATATTTCTTTTATACTCAGCTACCAACACTCACTGGCTTGGGCGGCAATTTGGAATATGTCCGTTTGAATATAGTCGTTGATCCCTTGTTAAGTACATCTTCATTAATGCTTAGCAGGGTTTACTTTGCTTTTAATTAATTTTGCACAGAGGACTTCTGAATAGTAACTCTGACATTTCTGTTCTGACAAAAAGCAATTCTGACTTCTGAGCACTTGTATGGACTCTGACTCTTGTACTTGCTATCGGATGGATTTTGGCTATCGGAAGTAAGTGCTTCGATCTGCAAGTGTTAGTCCAAGTTTGTGCAATGCAAAGAGTGTCCACTATCGGATGCTCTTTTGCTATCGGAAGTAAGTGCTTCGATCTGCAAGTGTTAGTCCAAGTTTGTGCAATGCAAAGAGTGTCCACTATCGGATGCTCTTTTGCTATCAGAAGTGAGAGCTAAGTTCTGCACTCAAATGTTAGTCCCACAGAGTAATATAATCAAGTGCAATGGGAAGCATTTTTGCTATGGGAAGCTATCCTACTTAGCCTAGGTTCTGACTTAGTGTTCTATTGACTTCCGCTATCGGATGTGTACTACATCCGCAAGCGCTAGTTACGTTGTTATTGCTCTAAGTCATCCGGTTGTGATTTTACATCCGATTGAATTCTAACTTAGGATTTTTAACTTCATCTAATTCTTCCTAAGTGTTCATTATGATCTTTCATATTTTAGTCTTCATCAAAACTTAAGATTCTAACAAAAAATAGGAGGGTGAAATGTATATGTCAGTTAGCCCATCAACTAAGAACGCGTCGATAAAAACAAAAAATAACATTTGTCAGTTCTCACACTAATTATAAGTCGATGATATTGTACTCTACACACACATACATGCTTCCTTAATCATCCGAATGATTTATTGAATTTTTCGAATAACATTTATTTAGATAGTTATTTACATGTTACTATATATTCAAGTTATTTACGTGTAATAAAAATCTCAAGTACAGGAATAATTTATCTAAAAGAAATCAAAGAATTACAAATGTATAATTGCTTTTAAATTCTCTAAACCTACTTGTCTGAGGGAAAATCAAAGATAAAGGATATGATGTTGACATGGTACATATCCGGAGAACGATACTTATTGTCTCAACAAAAACCGATAGAAGTGTGTGCGACTCGATAAAAAATCATAATTTATGACTCGCATAAGAAAATCATGTCACTGAACTATCAGTAGTTGATTTTATGTTAGCAGGAGAAAAATCTTTATTAAATGATATTAAGATTGGAAATTTTTTCGAAAATAAAATAAAATAAATAATAAATCAATTAGTACTGCAATTTAGCATTAGAAAATGGAATACCAACTTAACAAAAGCACTTGTTTAAATTAAAGAGTGGATTAACTATTTTTTCTCTCTTAAGAGTAGTCTTCTATAGTGAGAGTGCCATTTTTTCCTCCTTGGTGATAGTATTTTTTCTCCATGTTTTCAAGCGTGCGGGTTTAGTTTCTCACCCTATGGCGATTATCCCTATGTTGGCCGCCAGGTGAGAGAGAGTCGGATGGGTTGTGTGAATGTGTTCATGGATTTGACTACTAGATTTAGAAAGCAAGTGGACAAAGACAGCGATGAGATCTAGATTTTGGGGGATCAAAAGTTAGCTAAAAGACCTTCTACACTATCACTGCGGCAGAGCATTATTGAAAAAACCATATTGGCCTTTCATCTTGCAGGTATTGCCTATAAATGTGACCACAATTGAGTAGGTTAAGAAACAACCACTTCCTTCGTCTTTTATTCTGTTTTCAGATGCAGTGGTGTTTACGTTGATGAATCTCTTAAGCCTCCTTCGCCTATCAAACAGCAATATGAAGTACACTTGTTGCTGCATTTGTTGGGTACTTTGTTTCTCACTCATTTGCCGTGTTGTTTCCTCCTATTTCATTTATGTATTTGTGTTTCAATGTTTTGTATCCAGTTTTTCATCTTTAAATAAAAGACATATTTTCAGTCAAAAAAATTAAAGAGTGGATTTTTTTTTAAAAAAACAAAGACTTGTAATGAGATTCATATATGGCCCAAAAGTAAATCTAAACCATATGATCTGATTATATAATTATAACAGTGGAAATAAAACATATAGTCTCAATTTCCAGGAAAATATATATCACACACTTTTTAAAAATGATTTAGTATATATGAGGAAAAAATATTAAAAATACAGTGATCAAATAATCTCAAGTAAGAGATCTTCAAACACGAGAGGATCATCATAGAATATGAGAGAATCAAACACCTCCACTTGATCAGCGTCACCAGATCCAAAAGTAGAAAAAACAGCTTCTTGATCATGAGGAGACACAAAGCAATCACTGGATGAACTGTTGTTATTAATGATGTTCCTATCTTGCTTGATGTCGTGGAATTGCTCTTCATTCTTCATAGAACCTGAAGATAGGAATAAAGAGCCAGACGAGCGAGAGTGATTATTGCTTTGGTTTTGTTGGATTGAAAAGGAGCTAGACATAGTGCTGTTATTTTTGTTTTTGACTTTTGGGTCAAAGGTGGTAATATGGTTATGATTGCCGTTGTGATTATTGTTGAAGCTGAGAATATAAGAAGAGGACGAATTAAGGTGTTCTTCTGAATCATCGAGGAAGATGAGAGGATTGAGGAGGTTGGTGCAAGTGTGGTGACCAAAATAAGTGGTTCTGTAAAGAGGAGGGTCTTCTTGGATTTTCTGAACTTGTTTTGTTGCTTCACATCCTTGTTCATGCTTATGAGTGCATCTGAAGTAGTTCCTGCATTTATATATGTACATATGATTAATTTAATCATTTTAAGTAAAGTAGTTATATATGGTCTGGTTTTAATTAAAGGAATGATTAAATCATAAAAAACCTATGTATATTTCCTTATTTGGTAAAAAACTTTGAAAGGGTGTGATTATAGGAAAAATGCCATGTTAGACATGCCTCTTATTTAATTTATTAACATTATTGAAGATGATGATTTACTTAAACCAAGAATAGTAACAAAAAAATTATATAAATAAGGCAACTTGCTCTATGTTCATGTATCTGGGCTTTGAACTTTGTGCTAAACAATTTATTATTATCAATTTGTTCTCAATTATAGGGTAAGGTATAAACTAAAGGTTTATGAGATTTAAATAAAACATTATTAATGTTAATCTTTCACTTGTGTGTGTGATAAACTTTACATCATTAAGTTAATATCATTAATAAAAGCACAATTTGTTAAGGAAGTGATTCGTATATGTATGTAGTTTGTTTTTTCTAAAAGATTGTACGGGAAGAAATGAATATCACTTAAAGGGTTTCATAACTAACACTACAAAAAAAACGGGTCATTCCGGCGCAACCTTACCGGCGTTTTGGTCCAAAACGCCTATATGAGACACATACCGGCGTTTTTACCCAAAGCGCCTATATGAAAACGCCAATAAATTTGGCGCGCGCTTCCCGCCTTTTTTCCCGCGTTTCCATATCGGCGTTTTGGGTATAACAAACGCCGGTATGGTTTTTAAATTTAAAAAGAGGGGCTGACAGTTTTTTTTTTATTTTTTTATTCAGAAAACCGCATATAGGCGTTTCTTCAAATCGCCTATATGCGATTAAATATTATTTTAATCGCACATAGGCAGTTTGAGAAACGCCTATGTGCATAACGTGCATTTAATATGCACTTTATGCGCATATCGGCGTTTTGAAAAACGCCTATCTGCGCATTAAGTGCATATTAAATGCACTAAATGCATATAGGCGTTTCTCAAAACGCCTATATGCGATTAAAATAACATTTAATCGCATACAGGCGTTTTGAGGAAACGCCTATATGCATTATTTAATGTAAATAATGCATATAGGCGTTTGACAAAACGCCTATATGCATTATTTAATATTAAAATGCATATGGGCGTTTTCCAAACGCCGGTACGCACCTCCGTTCCCTATAAATAGCACCTCCCTCCTTCCGCAAAGTTGCTCCTTTTCTCGTTTTCTTCTATTTTTCTTCTCTTCGTCTCTCATTCAATGTTGTTGTTGCTTTGTTTTTTTTGCTAGTTTTGCTGATGTTTTTTATTTCGTGTTTTTTGGTGGTATTTGATTTTATGAATTACTCTTGTTATTGCTTATGTTTATATATATTATTCTTTATGTGTATGTAACTTTGGGATTAACATATTATTCCTTATGTTTTTGAACATTTTTCTTCCTGGTTCTAAACAATCAAGAAGAAAAATGTTTTTTATTTTTTTTTTTTGAAAACACATACCGGCGTTTTGCAAAACGCCGGTATGAAATATTATTATTTAATACCGCACATAGGCGTTTTATAAAACGCCTATGTGCATAAATAAAAAAATATTATTTCCGCATACCGGCGTTTTGCCCCTCCTCCAGGCGTTTTCCAAAACGCCGAGATGCCGCATTTCGACGGCAAATTTATAGGCGTTTTGCCAAAACGCCGTAGCGCTATTTCGCCGAAAAATTCCGCCGAGGCGAGGCCCTATAAAACGCCGATATGGGCCCCGTTTTTTGTAGTGTAAGTGATTGTGGTTTCAAATCAAGCCAATTTGAAGACCTTGTTAATAGACGATTTATAATATAAATACCTATGTAACCGCTCTTTGAGTCTGAAGATTTGTCCTAACCCTATGAACCTAAAACCTAACTCACCTTAACTTTTGTTATAAAAAACAAATATCGAAAAATAACAAACCTGGGATGCTCAGTATTGAGTATGAATTTTTGGCCATATTTTCTCCATGCATACCCATCATCCTTTGGACTTATTTCGGAGTCTTGCACCCATGTTTGTACTAAACTTTTCCTGCCACCACAAAATTAATTAATTATTGGCAACTTGAATGTTTAATTAGATCCTTAATTATTCTATACCGTAACATGAACTCCAGAATATTGTTTGAAAGCATATCCAAATAATGATCACAAATACACACATACTTAGTACTCACACAACCCCATATCATTTCACCTAAATATACTAATTAACAAGATCTGAGAAATGCATGAAAAAGGGTTAAGAAATAGTACCTTTTCTTGGGAGTGGATCTTGATGGATCTTTAATGGAGCTTGAAGATGAGGGGCTTCTTCTGTTCTTATTCTTAGGGATCTCATCATGAGATTGATGAGATTCTTGAGAGTTAGAAGGAAAGTGGTGAGAGAAGGAGGAAGAAGGAGAAATGGAGAAATCTGAAGAAATATTATTATGAGAGAAGAGGGAGAGAGTGGTAGTGAAAGAATCAAGCACTTTAGCCACCAGATCCTCAGCAGAATCTACCGCCTTAGCCTTATCAGCATGTTCAAATATCAATCCTCGAAGCTTATTAGCAAACTCTCTCCCTCTCTCTAGTTCTTTCACTGCCATCCGATTATTCTCCATAAATATGTATATAAGATGAGAGTGAAGTAGTACTTTGTGGTGTTGAAGAAGTAGTTGAGAGTGTATTAGACTGTGTGTTGTGAGGAGAGAGGGAGGCAGGGAGAGAGAGAGATAGAGAGGGAGGGTTTGAACTAAGAAGATGAGTAGAAGGAGAAGGGTAAACGTAAGATTCTATTTATATAGGGGAATGGCCACGGGCAATCCAAGTCTACATGTTATAGAAAGATGATAAGGAGAGCCCAACATATTTTAATAAATTAATCTTATTTAAACATCTATAGGTGATTTTACAAAAGAAAGCCTTTGGTCGACAACCTAAAGTCGAATCTAAACGTTTATTTGATATATAAATGGTTCAGATATACTTCATTTTAGCCGAGAGTGTTTAAATGAATGGTACATATTTCATCTAACCTTAACTAAAGTCTAAATTTCATTCTCTAATCTATTTGTGCATATGGAGAACGTTAAAACTTCTAAGTGGTTGTCCCACACATGGAGGTAGCAACAATTAGCGATTAGGATTAGTTTGTGGTCATTAATATACCTAAAATATTGTATACACTAGGATATCAAAGAATACATTTAAACAAGAAAATGCTTAATTTCTGCTGTATGTACAACTATTGATGTGAAAACAATTGGCTCCCTTTTTTGTTAATCACCACCCAGTTTAATTCGGACTCGAGGTGTAGGAGTGTTGCCCACACAGGTAAGATTGTCCCTTCTTTCAATGAGAGCACTTCCCGGGATTTGAACACGCGTTCTCATCCTTACGAGGGTCGTAGTCAACCTACCTGTTCAATCAACTACTCATTGGCAGCAAATGATTCCCTTTACTATGGCTATTTTATTTTATTTTATTTTTCATAATTTGCGATAAAAAATTAATCATTGGGCACATTCGTGGAACATGGAGGAAGCAAATGAGAAAATTCCACGGTGAATAATTTTAAGGATACACGCGATTTATAGCGCGTGATTAGAACGGAGAGTCAGAATTTGTGGAGGGTGTGGAGCGTGGGGTTACTTTCATGGCAAGGAGGGATGCATTTAGGGGCTATAAAGAAGAATGACGTCACCAAAATGATGTCATAGTAAGTCAGTAACTAATGACAGCAAGGACCGTGGCATTTCCGCGTTGGTTGAATTTCATTGCATTTATTAAAAAACAAGCATCTTTTGTCCCATGTTAGCGCAAATATGACACATGTATTCAACAAGTTCAAATTAGTTCATATAGTCCATATAAGAGTTCAGCTATTAAAATACGCTTGTAAGAAAACATGTAAAAATATGTAAACATTAATAAATACAAATTAGAGTTAGGGGCAAAGTAGAAATAAACACATTAAATGATAATATTCCCCCCGGTCCTAAATATAAGACCTAATTGACTTTTTTGAAAAATCCTAAAAAAGAGCAAAATAAGTTAATTATAAATTGATTTATCTAATTTTTTTCCTTAAACTAGTTTATTTTACTTATAAACTAATGGATAATCTAAAAATATATCAAATATGTCATCATTTAATAGACTATTTTGCAACCTTAACCTCTCAAAAAAAAGTTATCTAAATCCTATATTTAGGACCGAGGTAGTAGAATGTAAGAGTGAACTCTTATATTTTGAAGCAAATTTATTCAAATTTTGGGCTTTTATATTACGGACTAGAGTACTCCCTCCGATCTGTAATATAAGAGTCAAAATTTAAATGGTTTTGATCCAAAATTTAAGAGTTCATCCTTAGATTCTCTCATCATTTAATGCATTTTACCCACTTTGCCTATAAATCTCTTTAATATTTAATAATGCCTATACATTTCTCTCTCTTAATAGTATCAATAAATGTGGGCGAAATTGAAAAGAAAAAAGAATTAACTTCAGAAACTCAACTAACTTTTACGTGTTTTCTTAAGTAGCGTGTTTTGGCGGCTGAACTCTTATATTATGAACCTGAGGGAGTATTAATTTGTAGTGTGTTTGAATCCTTGAGACTATATCGATAAATTTGTAAACAAGATTTTTCACTTATTCATGTGCGAGAATCAAATGTTATTGCTATTAGAAACTAAAAATAATTTTGAACCAACTTTGAACATATTTTTCTGTATATAATATACAAATTTTTAGACTTGCCCTACTTCAACTGGATGATTTATCAGAGTTTAGACCTGAACAAATCCGTCATTTAATTTCTGGAAATCTTGTCTAGTTTGGACTTGGATTATAAATTCTTCTATTGAATTAAGTGCATCCATCCATCAAACCGTAATCACTTGCATTGATGGTAGAATTGCTTCGTCTTTGAAAGCATCTAAATCAATCCGTACCCCTTATCAATCTTCCAAATGAAGTGAGGTGAGTTTAGAAAACTCTATGATCCATGCACACAAAATATAAAAGAAAATTGTTGAAAAATTATTCAAATTTGATTTCAAGCTTTAATAAAATGATGCATTTTGCAGCACATACATGAGCATTTCCATTTACCTGGATCGATAGATTCACGGCGGATAAGAGACAATTGGAAATTCGCTTTCAAGTTAAAAGAGAATTATAGCAGGATGTCAGTTTTAGAATATATTTTGTTGTCGCATTGATAGCTAGCAAGATTATTGAACTCAAACCAGCATTTAGATCGGTCAAGATTGTGAGTGAAGGGTTAGTGGGACTGGGACAGTTCAAAGCTGACTCTGAAATCATTCCAATAAAAAATAATATAATTGAGAAATAATTAAATTTTTTAAATTTATTATCATACCATAATTAACTCGGTTGCCAGATTCTGAGCTGATTTTAGTTATTCTAGTAATTAGTATCTTTTTACTGTTATATTATTATTAAGGTTATATGTGTATGCGTGTATATATGAACATTTTAATATTTTGATTAAAATCATACTATTTCATTTATATTTGAGTTTATTCCATTTTTTGCCAATTGATTCCAATTCAACTATAGTTAGATCCAAGGTTCAAAGAACCGGATCGGACTGGGAGGTTCGACCGGTTAAACTGTCAACCGGTGTTCAAACCGGTTCGATCTAGGCATTGACTCGGTCGTATCAATAACCCCGCAGTAGACCGGTTCGACTCGTCAGAACCGGCCCAAACCCGTTGAACCGGAACAAACCGGTTTGACCCGTTAGAAATGTCTGAATCACCTCGTTTGATTATGAACATTGTTCTTAATGATCGTGATACTTTTGTCACTAGTCAAGAGGCTAATGCCGATGTCAATGAAGATAATAATATAGATGATGATTTTGATGAAAGATGAATGTTTGTTGATGGAATTTAATTACTTTTTAGGTATTGTTGTATTATTATTGATAGAACTTGAAAGTATTGCAAGTCCATATGAAGCAGATGTTATATTGACTCTCGATGTATTGTACATTTTTACTATTTTTAGTTTTAACTGTTAT
The DNA here is from genome assembly GCA_029929735.1 of Mimosa pudica. Lineage (NCBI taxonomy): Eukaryota > Viridiplantae > Streptophyta > Magnoliopsida > Fabales > Fabaceae > Mimosa > Mimosa pudica. The sequence continues at coordinate 3,813,525 of JAKELP010000045.1, forward strand.
AATATTTGATTAAATATAATTATTTTATTATTTTCGGGTTGACCTATTTCAACCGCGGTTGAACCAATAACCCTTGAACCAGTAGCTTGCCCGGTTGGATGTCCGGTCCGGTTTTTCGAACCTTGGTTAGATCTCCATGCTCGACCAATTTGACAGTGCCTTCATCATCATTTCCAAAACGAAAGTGTGGCCTTATAAGTTTACAAACATGACCAAATAATTGTGCAGACGTAGTACGCACCAATCATTATTTTCTTTAGAAGCCACCGAGATTAAAAGGAATTCTTTTTTTTGGCCAACAGATTAAAAGGATTCTACAACAGAGAATCCAACACAAAATATAAAAATTAATTTAGGGATTTTTTTTTTTTCAAACATATCTAACTAGAAAGAAATAGATATCTATAATCAAATCAGTCAAACATGAATAAGCACAATTGATTAACAATGAATAAGTACAACTAACTTTGAAGTCATTCAGTGATGCTATTCGATGGATTCACATTATCAATAATAATATAAAATGCTTACCTTAATCCCGCGTTCAGTGACCAGGATATCAAAATTATAGATCTTTTAATTTGTTTTCCCTCCAAAATCGAACTCTATATAATTCTGAACTTCGAATTGATTAAAATTTTATGTATTGCAAATTCAAAAGGAACAAGCATATCCTTTATAAAATGTGGATAAAGTAAAATTAAATCAAAATTTTAAAAATGATTATCTCATTTATATTCCGAACTTCTGATCTAATGATATAGTCATGTCGAAACCAAGAAAAATGGCTTCCCAGACTGGTTATCCTACCCTTTGGCGCCTACGAATCAGCGAAGGATTAATCTTTTAAGCACTTGTCGGGTTAGAGGAGATACATTGATTATTGATTAAAAAAACTGTAGGGCCTATAAAGGGAGTTGCCATTGTTGATTCTTTCCAAAAGTAAATAGGATGCTTCGCATAGTGAAAGCAACAAAAAATGTTATCGTATAAGAAAATCATGCACGTGCGCACAAATTAAAGTATATTAGTGTCGCGTTAATTTTCAATGATCACCATAAGACATTGTGGTTGTTCTTACTCACAAAGAATCTCATTAGATATGTTTGTTAATTCATAGAAGGTGTAAGTGCAAGAATAGACTCTTTCATTAGAATTTCTTTTGTTTCCATACAATTTTATACTCCCTTCGGAATCAAATATAAAAAGTAGCTGGAATATGTTGGATTACATAATAAGTATGAAATCTCAATTTTTTTGTCTTCTACCTTAGTTTTATCCCCTAATTAAATTAATCTACCTAACTTTCATAAGTAATCTAATACTGCTCAGAAGTATTTCAAGGATATCATCTCACAGCTCACACTTGCAATACTATATTTAATCCTTAATATAAGAGGTAATTAGTTCTCAAATTATTTTGGGAAAAAATCTAAATAAATTAGTAAATTATATAGCATTTGTTACACAATCTCTCTAAAATATACCTCTATGTATTATATTATACTATCTCTGGTCTATAGGACCGATTTGGTTAGTTGTATAAATATAGGACTTAATTCTCATTTTTGTTAAGTTCTTACCAGATTATCCCTATATATTTGTGCTCCTCTAACAATAATAATTTTTAAAAATCCCTTTTGTTATTAGAATTGATGTTTAGAGACTTTTGACTACTTGACGAGTAGTATATAACCAGGCAATGTCTCGCTGCCCCAAGACAAGCTAGGCACAAGAATTCCACAAAGACTGTTTGTTGTTCTTAATCATTGAACACAATAATGCCTCATAGACAAGAAGTTTCTCGTTTGTTGGTCAAATCTTCACTACTACAAAAAAGACTTTTTAAACCACATGAAAAAGGCTTTTTAAACCACATTTAAAAGTGGTTTAGAAAAAGGGGGTTTAGAAAGTATGACTTTTTTAAACCACATAAAAAAGTGGTTTAAAAAACATACTTTTTAGACTACTTTTGTAAAAATGTGGTTTAAAAAAAATATTTTTTAAGACCTCTTCTTATGTAAATATAGTCTAAAAACATATACTATTCAATATATATATATATATATATATATATATATATATATATATGCATGTCGATTGATAACCAATGGAAAGAAAACTAACAAATCATAATAACATAATACATTCGGAAAATTCAAAGCATTCTAGTTACAATTTGAAAACTATGTTTTCCAACAATGTAAATTTAAAAGTCTACATGAGTCTAACAATAAAGTGAACAAAGAGAAATTCATGAGCTCATCTCTTTGTACAAAGCTGATGTTATATGAAACAAGAGGAATATTTAAGTCAAGTGTGCAAACATGTACTGTATAGGCCACCTATGCGCAAGTGCTTCACTCCACGTGTACCAGCACACTTCAAATCCTTGAGGATATTCACAATACACTCAACATTGAGTCTTGTACATCCAGGTCCACTATCCAGTACTTAACATAACACAAAATTGTCTCTCGACCAATTTTGGTTCAGCTGATATACTTTTAGCCTTTGGCGCCATAATCAATACACTAAGAGATCACGGAAATTTACAGAGTAGTACGGAGAACAGAAGCTTCTTGTAGACCAGAAAAGGAAAGGAAGAATCCGCATTTGCACCTTGAAATGCCTCACCTTGGACGCCATGGAGGCTCAGAATTCTGAAAGGGTGAGAAGAATTGCAGGTTAAAATATTAGGCTTGAGAAGGGAGCAAAGCCAGTGAACTATTAGTGTTAACTCTTTCAGCAAGCATCCATTTATCACCTATTTTAACATCACCACTGAATTCTCTAACTCCAATTACCATTCACAACAGAATATTAACAGCAACAGAACATAAAATTCACAAATAAAGCAACTCAAAGTGCAGAATGATAATCCTAACGATCAGAAAGAAAATTGCCCTTCTTATGCTAACTTGTCAAGAACCATACCAGAGCACACATTTATCACTTATTTTGACATAAAAATATCACCATAACAAAATCACAACAGAGTAAGCCAACTTAAAAAACTTTATTTCTCACAATTAACAAGCAACAAGAGACCAGAATACATACGCCCTAGCAATTGATCAATATTAATCCTCATTTAAGATCATATCTTCAGAAATTCACATATAATCAACCCAAAACTGAAGCCATAAATTCCCCTTCCTCTGAATACATGCACACATAAAAGAAGAAGGAACAATTGAGGTGAATCAGCCGGATGTCGAAGCTTTCCATCAACAATTCTATCATCTGCATGCCATGTCAGATTTTTTGCATCATTTTCATTAGCAAACAAACGCTTTAACCTTGGAACAATTGGAAGGTACCATAAAACCTTTGCAGGAGTCTTCTTCAACTTGTACCTTGGTTTCTCACATACCGGACACTTCTCCAACTCTTTAAACTCTTTTCTATATAGTATGCAATCATTTGGGCATGCATGTATCCTTCTGTGTTTCATTCCTAACGGACACAATATTTTCTTCGCATCATAATAAGAGCTTGGCAGCACATTTCCTTTTGGAAACATGCGCTTCAACAACTCAAGCGTTTCTGTAAAGCTTATGTCACTCCACCCATGTCGTGCTTTCAAACTTACCAGCTCCAACAATGCATTCAATAATTGGAAATCTTCAGATCCAGGGTATAAAGGCTTTTCTGCATCTGTACGCATGTTACCATGTACTTCCTTAAAAGCCTCTTGCCCAACATCACGAATCATGTCTTCAATCTGATCGTGCATACTTACATCATCATCATCATCATCATCATCATCATCAAAGGCCTCATTCGCTTGTTGGGATACACTTTGCCTTTCCATTTTTTCACCATGCCAGATCCATAATGTATAGCTCTTGCAAAACCCTTCGCAAATTAAGTGCGAGTATATATCTTCAGCACTCAATCGCGTCTGATTTAGACATTCAACACAAGGACAATAAAACATCCCACTCTCATCATTAGCGTTTCTTTCTGCAAAGTCCAAAAACTCCTTCACCCCATTTATGTACTCATCACTCGTTCGTTTAGCATTTATCCAAGTACGATCCATATTTAGATTTGATTTTCAAGACACCTAATCACAATTAATTTCACACATTTTTCCAGCAACAATTAACAACTTTAAAAACAAAAGGAGGTAGTATTCAATTATATCAGAAGAAAATCTTACTCAATCCACTGATAATCAGCTGGCTTCTGTTACTTAACTGCAATAGATAAAACAGTAATATAATGATTAGTCATAAACAGAAAAGGAACTTGGATCCCATGGATCACCCCATAAATCTGCTTGAGGTATATTATAATGATTCTTCTGTTACACTTTTTTATTTAAAAAGGATAGTTTTAAGTTCGTTTAATGAGATAACTAAGCATATAAAGTATTGAATCTTTTCAAAGTGCTAGCTTCTTACTTATAATTTTACTTATAATCTAATTTGAGAACCACAAACAAGTTACTTGAAGGAAATACTCAATAAGTAAACAATGTGTGAAATCAATAACTTAGAACAAACAGCAAGCACTTGTATGAAAACTGAAAAATGTTTGTTGGATATACTTATGTCTATAAACCTATAACATTGACATATGTCTATAAACTGAGGGATTAGTAAATAAACAGATGTCATGAATGTTGCTTTATCAAAGTATAGATCCTGCCATTCTACTTCCTATTCAAAATTGAATATCACTCCTCGTTAGTTGAACAAGAAGAAGAAATAGGAAAAAAACAAAGATATCAAAAGAGAAAGGTCGATCATAGTAAAGAGAAATAAATTTCTCTTTTTAACATCAGCTCAAGCTGAAATCAATGATAACCTAACATTTAAAAAAATTCAGAATTACCTGAAAGAAGGTGGAGGAGAAGGCAACGAGGAAAGTAGCAGCGGCCCAAAGAAAGGCGCCAAGAGCAATAACATGGGCCCTATTATGGCGCAAGGCAAGGTAGGCAGCTAAAGGAATCAATTTTATATATTACTTTAACATTGACATATTTGCCTTCAACGTACTAAAGTTTCATGCTTTGCCTTTTGTTTTGTTTCAGGGGTTTATTCAGTAAACATAGACGCAGATTCAGGAAAGGTACTAGTTGCAGGAAACATTGACCCAGTCAAACTCATAAAGAAGCTAAAAAGAGCAGGCAAACACGCTAATCTCAATACCAGCATATAAAACCTTAAGTTCATGCCTAGTTCATGTCAGTAACTCAAAACACATTAACTGATCCAAATCATTGAAGCAAGTCAACAAGCATTCAAATATGCAGAGATAACAAAAAACACTTACTGCCTATTCAAATTAACATTAAACAGCTATACAAAAGAGAGCAACAACAATACCTAACAATCTTTTTAACTATCAACTTCCCAATCCCCAATCTGCGCAACGAAGGAATGACCTGCAAATCAGCAAACCATACCTATGCATTCAAATTGACCAAAATAACCTCACAAAACAAAACACCGATTTTTCAAAAACATAAAAACACACTTTCTTCAATAACATGCAAATTCATTTCACTATTACCATCACATCATAAATGGAAGCAGTAAGGCCACAATCAATAATTGCACGACCAAAGCCTACCAACTGACCATCAAACGACCAAAGAAGATTAACACTTAAGCACAAAAACTCAGTCAAAAGCCAAAGATTAAATTGCCAAATAAAAGTAAACATAACAAAAAGAAAATCACAATTTCTTCTACCTATTAACTGATAACTTTCCTTAATAGGCTTTAGTCACATTAAAATTATTTTTCAACCATAAAAATCTCTTAACCTGAAACTTCCATTCAATCCAAACAGAGCCATTCAATTGCAAAACAAGAAAATATGCGAATAGAGGATAAATGACTTGCAAGATAATAACTTCACTACAAATAATTACAAACACGGTCAAAACAGTACACGCCATTGCCATAAGCAAACCAAGCAAAGATCAAGGAAATTCATAACTTCAAATTAAAACATTAGCATAGAAGTAAATATTCCTCACTCGTAGAAGAAAAAGGTATATATGAAGGTAAGAATTGCGTGCCTTTTCTGCTGTGATTGGTTCTTCCTCTTGGTTCGAACAGAGGAGATTTGTGCTAGATTTTCTATGACATTTGACCATCAAACGGTTTTGGAACGAAGACAAAATCGCGAGTTTTTGTGATTTTCTGAAACGCAGGCGAGTTTCTGAAATTAAAACATTTTGGAACGAAGACAGCTCGCGAGAAGAATGAACGAGATCGCGAGAGAACAAAATTGAGCCAAGAACGAAGACTTTGATGATGATTCTGATTCAGATCGCGAGAGAACGAAGACTTTGCTTATATTTGGTTTCTGAACGAGATCGCGAGAGAGAACGAAGGCTTTGCTTATATTTACAATCTAATAAGACTTCTCATATTTACAAATTTGCCACTGCATATACTTTTTAAACCACATTTATAAATAAGTGGTTTATATAATCACATTTTTTAAACCACATATATTAAAAAAGTGGTTTAAATAAGTTTTTTAAACCACATATATTAAAAAAGTGGTTTAAATAAATTTTTTAAACCACATGTTATATAAGTGGTCTAAATATGGTGGTTTAAATTACCATTTTTGTAGTAGTGCTTCTTATCTAGATATACCATATTGAGAACTCTTTGAATCATAAATATTTTCGTTTGTTCGGTTATAACCTTAAGTCCCAAACGATTAATTCATATTAGGAAAGAGGAAGATTCATGTGTATCCATTTAGGGGATTGGTAATGATTCCTATATATTTATCACCTTCTACCAGTCCAACCACAAAGTTACGTCCAGTCGATCAGTGGTTGACTTATGATTAGCACGGTCTTGAGTTCAAATACAGTCGTTAGCATATAAATTTTGTTACTTGGTGATCTGTGAATATCACTAGATATGCCCTAATCCTTGCAAGTCATTAGGATCCAATTCTTCTAATTGTTTTGTGTATGAAATGAGATCACTGATTTTCTTGATAGTGCTAATGGGAGGATGATAATAAAAGTGTTATGGATGAAATTATGGGTAATTGTCATCCAAACAAAGAGAAGACCTTAATGGATGCCCTTTTCTCCAAGTTCCTTGTACGGACCTGTTAGTGTTATTCTCTACTTTGATGCCAAAAAAAAAAAAAAAACAAATTTTCGTCCTGGCTAGCTTCCATTTTAAGATCATTGAAAATATTTTAAGTACTAATGAAAGTTACATCTTTCTTAGACAACATCTCATACTTCATAATATAACATGTGCCGCATTTTATTTTCCAAATGTTTCAACTTGACCAAAAAGTGTTGACCAGGCATATTGGTTTAGTTGCTTGGACCAAGGAAAAGGTAAACACGCTTTTACAAGACACTCCCATAATAATTATATTTCTTAATTTTTGTAATAAGTGGGAGTAGGTAACAAGCTTAATACTAATAGTTGACTCATTTTGGAGTTCAATTGGACTGTGCAGTGTGGGCTTAGCGTGAGGACAATGGACCATTATTGGTTTATTAGTTTATACAAGGAAATCTAGTCTACTAACTGTGATGAACATTTACTTTTGGGCAACTACCTGCTAGAAATTTTATTCATATGTAAAATGTTCATTTGTTGATTTTCTAGTCAATTATTATTCGATAATTTATATAAATAATTTTTATAAACAATATAAAAATAATTTTTAATTGATTCTTATTTGGGTTGAAGGTCATTCTAGCCAATGAACTATTTTTTTTATCCATGATCAAGGTATCCTCCACTCGACAAGTGAGAGACTAATCCTCCGCTGATTTGTAGGCACAAAGGGTGGGACAACTAGCCTAGGAGATTTAATGTTTTTCCAAACCCAACGCCAGGGATCGAACCCCAGACAATTGGTTAAGGGTGAATGAGTCCTTACCACTCAACCACACACCCTAGCCAATGAACTATTTTGAAAGTGTCAATTTGGCCAACAAATAATAAATGGTCTCATTTTGGCCAATGAACAATAAAAAATGGCTCATTTTGGCCAATAGGCTAATGAAAAATACTAAAATACCCTTTGGTATTTTATTAATACAATTTTTGAAGATGTGAGTCCCACACTTAAAATAAAAAATTACTCACCAAGGCCCCATCTAAAACCCTGCATTCATTTTTTAATGGAACTACTATATTATTATTTTGTTATATGTTTTGCATTAGAACCAAGAATGAAATTTAAATTTTAAGAAACTCAGGTTGTTCAGTTCATTTCACAAAAAATATCTTACTACTAATATTTCTAGCATGAACTTGTTATTTCGTACTTTGAGATTGAAACTTGCATTCCATACTAATCACTTGATATGAAACTATCTAATAATAAAGTCCCTTTCTTTGAATCTCAATAGAGTTTCCCTCATTGTGAACATGAAAGACTAGTTTTGCTTAGTTTGATGGCTTAGAAAAGAAAAGGGTAACGTACATTGGCCAGTGAATATTAACTTCTTTCGTTTCAACCTTTTTTATAGAAGAAAAGAAAATTTTTCCTTTGGAATAAACTGATTTTTTTACACCACTAATATACACTTCTATAATGTAACGTGTCTCCCAATTTTCCCTTTGGGACCCCACCTGCTTTATATTCCTCTATTCTTCCCATTTGCCCTCTATATCAAATATATATATAGCAAAACATCCCCTTCTCTCTTTCCTCCTCACTAAGACTCTCAAAAGTCTAAACAAGTATTCTATCCCGACCAGAGGCATTTGAAAAAAGAAACCATTAAGATTAGCTTCATGACTTGCCTGTGATCCCCATTCATCACCACCACATTACATTCTTGGTTTACCATGTTATATGTGCTTGGCCATTTGTGTCACGTCAATGCACACTGCCACTGCAACTCATCTGCAAATCAAAATAACAAGAGATCACATCAGGAGGCACAGGCATGAATAAACATATCTTGACATGTAACAACAATACAAAATATGATCTCAAGGTTTCCTTTTGATCCCCTGACTTTGCATTGTTAAAATTGATCCTTTGACTCTTGATTTGTATTTAAACCTTTGGCTTTGCTAGACAAAACTACTAGTTTGAGAATTATCTAAATCCACAAAAATAGTACTTTCTGTTCGTCAAAGTTTATCAGGTTCTTCTCACCAAACAAGTTTCCCCAATATTTCCAAGAAAATATATCATTGACAGATAACTAGGTGGACAAAACTACTAATTTGGGATAAGCATACAGATCAATGAACCAATTTTCCACGGAAGAAAGAGCCAATATCCTACCACTTCAGCATCAACATATCTACCAATACAATACACGCTAGCAATAGCATGACCATGAAACAAATATTGAAAAAAGGGGGTCAACCTAGTTCTAGTCTCCACTTAGTAAGGGTGCTAGGGAAGAGAATATACTAGGCAATCTTACCCCTGCTATATGCAGAGATGCTGATTTGAACCCACGGCAAGTGGACTTACCGTTGAGCCAAGCTAGCCCTTCGAAACAAATACTAAAGAACAGATAAAATTTTGGCATGCACTTCTTATCACAGATCCACTTAATATCTTACACACACAACTATGGACCCACTTTTAACTGCGATAAAACATGAAAAGGCTGCCTGTCTCATCATAGTAGCCTTAAGAAGTTTTTATAACAGATAAATGTAACAAATAATTTTGTTGACAATCAGTCTCTACTCCCGAGACCACCTCCGTCACCCTACATTTATCTTTTTCGTTTTTCTACTTGGGTTTGCCCATATCAGTCTCAACTTTAACCTCATATTTCAATTATGTAGCTTAATTATAACAATGAAACATAGTAATGCCTCTTGAACTTCTGTTAGTTTATCTGTTTTCAGGACTACATGCAATTTCAACATGATTAATAGCAATAAAACTACCAAAGAAAAGCAGCTGCCATAGATTATAAACATCTCTCTGATATTACTCCTGATATTTTCTACATATTTAAGATCCGTTTGGCATGATAGTACAAGCCAATGCACTAAGGGATAATCATTTTATTTTGGGCATCTAATGTATTATAGAAGTTTATATTTATATCAAACATCACCACCATAACTAGCTGCTGCCACCATCATTGGGCACCATGACCACTGATCATCATCACTATCATCACTAACCACCAACATCAATATCATATGACCACCACCACTACCACTACCACTACCACCTTTGGCCACCACTGCCACAAGTCATCACTTCTTCCGTATCATCATGACCATCCCCACCAGCCCCACTTGCATTATTGTAACATTACAAAAATTTTCCTCTACAAATGAATATAGAATAGCAGTTCATTGTCCCAAATAAATTTATTTATTTAAACTTTTAAGTAAAGGGAATTTCTGTCAAAAATTGTACATTCTTCAAGAGTATCATATATCAACAAGCATGGGATTTATTTAGATACAACATTATGAATGTGATATCAAACATGGCATACTTTATCAATCCTTCTTATCCTATTGTTAGAGAATCTCTTTGATATTGTTTGAAGAATCTGTTTGATATGCATAATCTCTTTGATATGCATTTATGTTTGATTGATTGTATTTACCATTTTTATATTCTCTCCTCTCCTATATAATGTCTCACCACCATTGTACAACTAATCAATAAGAGAAATTATTCTTCTCCTTAAAACTTCTCTCTTCTCAATTTCTACATGGTACCAGAGCCTTGTTCGAATCAGAGAATGGTTCGTTCGATCTGAATCCCGGAGAGAGAGAAAGCTAAGAAGAGAGTTCGGCCGGTGTAGATCTGGAGCAAACCATGGCGCGTTACACGACACCGCCACCACCGTTGAGTTCGCACGGCCGAGATCGGCCGGAACCTCCGTCGCGGCGTCAAACGGAGCCGCGCGTGGATCTCACGCGCCGCCCACTCGCCGGCGCGTGTACTGCACGCGCCTTAACATTCCCGGCGCGTGACACCCACGCGCCGCCGCACGCGGCTGCCGGAATTTCGCAGATTCCAGAAACACTCTTACTGCCTGTTTTTACTCCTCTGTTCCCCGCATTAGCTCCTTCCAAAGTTGACAAATCTAATTCTCATCTCATGGCTCGAATGGGTAGCTTCTCAAAAGGTTTTAAGAGGCCTGAAGAAGCACCAGAACTTCTGTCAGAGCCGCAGGTGATGATTATCGATTGCAAGTCAAGAGTAAATCTTGTTCAGTCAGGTAATTCCATAATTGCCCTTAATACTGCTATGACTGCTGATGATACATGGATCGTTGACTCGAGAGCTACGGATCATATGACTGGAAATAGAGGTTTATTCAAAACTCTTAGATTATGCCCTGAAAATCTTAGAGTCAAAGTTGCAAATGGAGTTGTTACAAAAGTTGCAGGAATTGGTTCTGTTTTGTTGACAGAACATTTAGAAGTTCACAATGTTCTATTTGTTCCTGCGCTCACTTGTAATTTGATATCTGTAAGCAAATTAATTAAAGGCAAGAGATGTAGAGTGATCTTTGATGAAATTGGGTGTACTTTTCAGGATTTAAACTCGGGGAGGACGATTGGCAATTCTAAGGAATGAGATGGACTCTATTATCTTGAAGGATCTAACCGAAGGAAACGAGGAGCAAATAAGGCACTTGCTAGCTCGCATTGCAATAATGAAGATGTTCTTTTGTGGCACCAAAGGTTAGGCCATCCAAGTTTTGATTATATGAAGCATTTGTTTCCAAGTCTATTGAATAAAAATTCAGTACCATTTTCCTGTGAAACTTGTCAACTTGCAAAACAAAAACGATCCACCTATCCTCAACTATCCTATAAGCCGACCGCACCCTTCACAATAATCCATAGTGACATTTGGGGGCCCGCTAAAACCAAAACCCAAACCAATGCCAGATGGTTTGTAACCTTTATTGATGATCATACTAGAACTACTTGGGTTTACCTAATGAAAGAAAAATCTGAAGTAAACCAAATATTCCAAAGTTTCTACTCTTATGTTAAAAACCAATTCCATACCTCTATCCAGATTTTAAGGAGTGACAATGCTAAGGAATACTTAAGTGGTTCTATGAAAGAATTTCTAACCAAGCAAGGCATCCACCACCAAACCTCTTGTGTGTACACCCCTCAGCAGAATGGAGTGGCTGAAAGAAAGAATAGACATCTTTTAGAAGTAACTAGAGCTATTATGATAGAAAGAAATGTCCCTAAAATATTCTGGGGAGATGTCATCCTTACCGTTGCCTACCTTATCAATCGCATGCCATCTAAAGTTCTCAACTTCTCCACTCCTATACAAAAACTCCTTGAAACCTACCCCAACTCTCCACTCATTCATACCTTACCTCCAAAAACTTTTGGGTGTGTCGTGTTTGTTCACAAACAGGCTGAGGGCAAACTTGATCCTAGAGCAGAAAAATGTATATTTGTTGGGTATTCTCCAAGTCAAAAGGGTTATAAATGCTACAGTCCAATCATTCGAAAAACCATTGTCTCAAAGGATGTAGTGTTTTACGAAAGTGAGGCATACTATCCCAAATTACCCATTCAGGGGGAGAGTGATGGTCATGGTTCAGAATGGCTAATTGTGAATCCCACACCTAAGTCAAGCCTTGAACAAGAGATCTTAGTTTACCCTGAAATGTCATCCAACCCAGTAGACTCTGAAAGAGCCATAACCATCCCAGAAATAGAAATCACCCAGGACAACCTTAGTGAACACAATTCTCAACCCAGAGTGGAAAACAATGCTGAAATCAATACTGAGATGGTCTCTGAAGATCAACATGATGAGGAATTACAATCAGGCAATGAAGCAACTGATATTAGAGTTCCTTCCGCTCCGAGGAATGACCATGAATCTGACTCGAGAATAGATCCTGAAGAGATGGGCTGGCCTATTGCTCTGCGAAAGGGGGTAAGATCTTGTACTCAACATCCTATTCAGAAATTTGTTTCTTATGGTAATTTGTCTGCAAAGATGCAGAGCTTTATAATTAACACTGCTCAGGTGAAAATCCCACACACTTTCCAGCAAGCTATGACTGATCCTAATTGGAAGTTAGCTGCAGAAGAGGAGTTGAGGGCTCTCAAAGAGAATAAAACATGGGAGATTACAAATCTTCCGAGAGGGAAGAAGGCAGTTGGATGCAGGTGGATATTTACTCCAAAATTTAATCCTGATGGGAGCATCGACAAGTATAAGGCCTTTGTTCAGGGGCAAGCAGATCACACCTTGTTCACTAAACATAATGGTGAAAAAGTGACAATTTTAATTGTTTATGTTGATGACATTGTTATTACAGGAAACGATGAAAGCTCCATAGCTCAGCTGAAACAAGATCTAGCGAGTGAATTTCAAGTGAAGGATCTTGGTCAGATGAGATACTTCCTTGGCATGGAGATAACCAGAAGCAGGAAAGGCATTAATGTGTCCCAGCGCAAGTACACACTAGACTTGCTACATGAGACCGGGATGCTAGGCGCAAAACCGGAGGAAACACCTATGGATGACCAATGCAAACTAGAAATAAAGGAAAAGGGAGTTCCTGCTAACACTGAGAGATATCAGAGACTTGTTGGGAAATTGATATACTTGACTCATACACGTCCGGATATCAGTTTTGCTGTGGGAATGGTAAGTCAATTCATGCACCAACCACAAAAGGAGCATATGGATGCAGTTATGAGAATACTTAGGTACTTGAAGGGAAATCCAGGTAGAGGAATATTCTTTAAGAAAGGAACAGCTAGGAACTTGGAGATTTATACTGATGCAAGTCTTGCAAGAGACCTAGAAACTGGAAGATCTATCACAGGTTATTGCTCATATCTCTGGAGAAACTTAGTTACTTGGAGAAGCAAGAAGCAGACCATTGTATCACGAAGTAGTTGTGAAGCTGAGTTAAGAGCTGCATGTCTTGGTGTATGCGAAGGAATCTGGATCATCAGATTACTGCATGAATTGAGAATTCCTTTTGATGGCCCACTGCAAATATGGTGTGATAACAAGTCCAGCATTGAAATGACCAGGAATCCTGTTTATCATGATCGAACTAAACATGTCGAGATTGATAGACATTACATTAAGGAGAAAGTAGAGGCGGAGATCATGGCATTGACGTATGTCCGTTCTTCTGAGCAGATTGGTGATATGATGACTAAACCACTTGACCGACCTACATTTGAGAGATTCCGAAGCAAGCTGGGAATGCTTGACATATACTCTCCAGCTTGAGGGGGAGTGTTAGAGAATCTCTTTGATATTGTTTGAAGAATCTGTTTGATATGCATAATCTCTTTGATATGCATTTATGTTTGATTGATTGTATTTTCCATTTTTATATTCTCTCCTCTCCTATATAATGTCTCACCACCATTGTACAACTAATCAATAAGAGAAATTATTCTTCTCCTTAAAACTTCTCTCTTCTCAATTTCTACACCTATCAAGCCTTATGCTATACAGTATGCCAAATGAGCCTTTAGTCATCCAAATAACAATTATGGAACTTCCTTTCAACTTTAGGCCACAATTAAGTCCAAGGAAAGCAATTCAAGTACCATATTGAAAAACAGATACAAAAGGAAAATCATAAATAAATTATGAAAAACAACACACATACCAGATGACCTTAACAATCAACAGCCACAAGAAAGCAATGTGATGGTCAAATACAAGGGGTGCCAGTCGATCGAGCTCTCACTAGTTTCTAGAAGACAGACACAAGTTAACTAGAAACTTCTTGACTTGGACTCTGATAATCACGATGTTTTGTTATTATCTCAGCTTCTCTTGCTATCTGGATATCAGAGGGCCAGAATACTTGATAAACAACTTTACAGACAAATCGGGGGAGCATTGCCACAATAATTATAAGCAAAATTGTGATCCAATATGTAGGAGACTTGGCCACATGATAAAAAGTCCTGCAATAATTTGGGGAATATTAGTCATCTGCTAGGCATTACTGCAAAAACAATAACAGGCATTACTAAAAAAAAAATAACACACAATACACATATTGGCCAAGGTAAATGTAACTAACCAGTAGTTGGGAAGGACAGGAAAAGAATCCAATACCACCATGCAACCAAACGTGGTTACTATAGACCCCCATACAGCAAGATGAGTGATTAATACCCAATGCTTAATATCCATAGCCAAATGTACATTTACAAGGACAACAACCGAAATTGTCCACAAACTGCCCATGCTCCATATGTCAATTGTGCCATCCTTATAGGTGAACAGTGGTATGTAGAATAGAACAAGACTCTGCCATAGTGTGTCAATCATTGTGATCCAAAATAAATGCATATTGTAAGCTTCATGCCGGTGGCCTGCACCATACAGTTTGGGATGCCGCAAGAGTGTCTTATGACTCAAGTCTTTGTCCATAATACCAACAACAATTGTAGGGACTGAAGTATATATCACAGAATAGAATACACTGCTCCAATCCGTCAATGCAGAAGTTGTTGAAAATGCAGTGCATAATATATACCTACAGGCAAAAGAAACAATAAATTAAAATTAATAAAGACTGATAAGTTTACAACTATTGTTAAATGATAGCATAAACAATGAAGTATTTAATCCAATTTTGAGGGCAAAATTTTTTTACCCCCTGCATACAAGTTTCAACAAGGATAGTATACAGAGGAAAATAAACATGAGATTTGCATTAAAATAAAAGATAAAACAAACTTTTGATCAGCCTACTTGCTATTTAATATATATTAAGTTCAACCCTCAATATCATCCTTTATTGATTGAATTTCCTTTATTAGTAAGAAATACGAAAACTCATAAGCTGCCACGTCCAGGTTACCAATCAAAATTTAAATACAGAACAGTTCTACAAAAATACATATATTTTGCCCTGTCTCAAAAAGTCATCTGTACTTAACATATTATCTGGACTGGTTTTGCCAGTTCTACTAGACAAAATAGACAACTTAACACTGAAAAATCAGAATGCACAAAATAAAACAGAGGCCTTCAGTTAGTAACATGATGGAAACTATACATACCAGAATAACATCAAGACAAAGACAGCATTGCGGTAGAAATTGTAGAGAACTAAATAGCCAACACGCTGATAATTCCAGTGTCCATGCACCAGAAGCAATCTTTTCAAGAACCGAAACTGTCCCATAGCAAAATCAGATGCCATCACTGCTTGGCGCCCTTCCTGCCCACATATTCCAACACCAACATCAGCCATTTGGATCATTGACACATCATTGGCCCCTGAAAAAATGGGAAGGCGAAAGGGTTATAATTTCAAATTTAGTCAAGTCTTAATCACTTAAGCATACAAGGGGTATCTTACAGAAATTGGCATTCTCGTAATTCATACAACCCTAAAGAAAAGGATATCTCACATAACAATTTAAAATTTTACTGGCTTACAGAAACTGTTGAGTCCATAATTTCTTATGCAACTTTTTATTATGCTACCAGATTTGGAAATTTTAAATAGGCGTAATATCTCGTAGAAATATAATACTCCCTTCATTCCCACAATATAAGCCAATGTTTTGGGAGAGGGTCTGACTGATTATACAAGCTAATGTTGTTTTTTGTCTGTGAATTTATTGTATTTTTCCACTTTTACCCTTTCTTGACAATGTTCTCTCTCATCTTCCCCATACACTCCCATTCTTTTATCATCCAACCACCATCCCACTTATCCTCTTCATAAATAGGGGCAATGTTGGGAAAAAAATATGTTCCAGACGTATTCATTTCTTTCAACAGCTTTTAACAGTTTTCTCGAATAGTGATTTGGTAAACATTAGCTTATATTGAGGGACAGAGGGAGTAATACACAAGAGGCACGAGAATATAAACATCAATGTGCGACACACCCAAAAATAAATCCATTGCAAGCCAAGTCCTGAATAAAAGCAAAACACAAGTTATAACATCCCCAGCTTCATAATCATTATGAACTTACCATCACCAATAGCCAGTGTCATATCAACGGTGCGGCTCTTGATCAAGTCAACAATTCCTGCTTTCTGCAAGGGTGCAACACGGCAGCATAGCACCACTCTACAAGAAGTCGCAAGGTCGAAAAGCTGTTTGACAGAGAAACAAAATAAGAAATATATCATGATATGGTGAATGGTATGGCTCAAACATAAAATAACTGTCTGTGCACCAAGCTTTAGCATCCAAATGCACAAAAACATTCCAAAAAAACTTCAAATGAAGAGAAATAATCTTACCTCTGACTCCAGCTCCTTCTCCAAGATGTAAACCAAACTGTTTCCATCAATTACAAGTGCCAGTGCAGCATTAGTTCCTTCATCCCTTGGATCGCATTTAGGCATATTGCATGACTTTGAATTATTGGCAGTCCCAATACTACCATTGGCAGTCCCAATATTACCATGTCCATCATTTGTTTTGTGCCTCATATTCTGGCCTCTTTTACATACAGATCTTATACCATATTTGGCTTTGGCATCAGCCAAAAGATTTCTGCATTCATTTTCCGATGTACCATTTATAATTATCATCTGCATATCTGGAGTTAAGAGTTTGCAGGAGAGACCGATTGAAATTGCTGTTTCTTGCTTATCACCAGTAAGAACCCAGACCTTAATTCCAGCTTGCCGCAGGGACTCTATAGCTTCTGGTACACCCTCTTGCAGCTTGTCCTCAATCCCAGTTGCTCCAAGCAGCTTTAAGTTGCATTCTATTAGAGCAGCTGTTTGTCGTAGTTTTGTACCTCTATCTGTTAATGAAGTGCTTGCTTCTTCATACATGCTCTGCCACTGCTCAAGTTCTGCATCTGAAAGATTCCTGGAAGCAACTACAAGTGTGCGTAAACCTTGCAAAGAATATTCATTCAAATGACCCAGAGTTGCACGACATATACTATCACTGCCCTCAATTTCATCAGCTAAGATGCTAAACATTGAAGTATCAGCTCCTTTAACCAACACCTTTACTGTATTGTCCGGAAATCGAATAACAACAGACATTCTTTTCCGAACACTATCAAACTCGTGCAGACCCAATACATCCAACCTGTATTGCATTAAAATAATTAAAATACTGAACAACACAAACCATAAACAAATTACAAGACTAAAACAAATTAGCACAATAAAAATCCTGGGTTTTGCAAGGGCCATGATTCCATATTTACCTTAGTTTCTCACCATTGACATCAATAACAATATGTCCTGATGTCCGCTCAAAAAGTGTATATCCATAAGCAGATGCAGCAGAAACCAAAGCTTGTTCATCAGGAGATTCTCCCTGATACTCAACCATACCTTCATTTGACTCACTTGCTGCACAGCTAACGATAGGGATCACAGTATTACAGGCAGCCAATGTAAGGAAAAATTCATGAGCGGCAATCCTCTCTTCTCTATCTGAGCCTGTATGCAACAATGTTACGAGTTCTGAGTCAACAGTAATTTCAGATTTCAGCTTCCACCTCCCACTGCCACAAACTGTTGACGCTGCTATTGTGAAATAAAACAAAAAAAAGCATTCTGGTCATAAATATGCAACAGAAAAAATTGACAATTCACAAGCTAAAGTAAGACAACTGATGCGCTCGATTAACAACTCATTTGAACAGACCTTGAGACTCAAATCCAGACATCCCTCAATCATTGAGTTTATAATAGATAATCTGAGAATAATCAAGCGAGAATTGGGGGAGAAGGGGAAAAAAAGAAAATAAATTGTAAGAAATTATGAAAGTAATATTGCTAATATTGTTGTTTCCTATTTTGTATTAGAAGAATATTTAGAGTAGAATAATATTATGTTATTATTAGGTGAACTTGTAGGAGAAGTTTATTGTCTTTTAGGAAGTTTTTGTATTATAAATATGATATCATATAAATGAAATATTCATCGGATTATTCAGTCATCTTTGTTTCCACATAAATCTTACGCAAAGGATAGATCGCTTATCCATATTTTTTCTCATTGGCTAATCCAATAACTACAGACTAAATCTTATGCTAAGGAACAGAGGTAGTGTTACTAATAAACAAGGCCTAATCTCAACTAGGTGGTAGTGCTACTAATAAAGAACCAATATCGAGTGCGTCCCTGAAACTTCCACAATGAATCAAATTATTTCCATTATCTAAGTAATTAGTACCATAAAAGAATTGGAAAATATTTATATCATAAAAAAGAGATATTGGCATTATAACACATTATGAAGCAGTCTAGAATTTTGCAATTATCTTAGAGAAAACAGAATACCTGTTGTATTATCTCCCATATGCAATGAACTCCCATAATTCATTCCATGTATACTAGCTCTTCGAAATTCCATTTTATTTTCGGTAAGTGTTCCTGTCTTGTCTGAGAAAACATAACGTATCTGACCCAAATCTTCATTGATATTTAATGACCTACACTGAAACCTTGATCCAGAGCTGGCACAATACATATCTGTGTCCTCAATCATGAAATATGACTGGCCCAATCGAACTAACTCCATAGTTATGTAGAGAGATATGGGTATCATTATCTGAAAAACTATAATAGAGCTCAAAAATGAGAAAAAGATTTCCATTGGTATCCCATAATATCTGTATCTTTTTCCATTGTCAGGGCCTTTTGTGAAGTATCTTTTTCTGTAGTATGGCAAGGTGTCAAGTTGGTCCTTATGACGAATCAGCCAAAGACCCATCCCAATGGCCACAACCAAACACATGGTAAAGAGAAAAATTGACAACCAAAGAGTTTCTCTGTTCATATAGCCCTCTAGTCTGCTTCTCTTTGAAGGGGAAGCTGCACTGTTCAACATAGCCTTTGTTTCCTGCCCCGCATAAACCACGACCCCAATTATCCAATCTGTGTTCTTCAGTTGGCAACCACGCAGAACAATGTTTGATTGGCTAAGGGGAAACCTATGCCCATTGAACTCCATGTTCGCTGTAAATTCATATATATTCCTGTTTGGTTGCTCGCATCTAATGATCCCAGAAACGGCACAACAATCTGGAGATACCACTGAAGCCACTTCCTGGCGAGCATACCTAGTCTTTAAATTAGATTCACCATCCAAGTTCATTGTCTGAATATAGGCAAGCCCACTCTGATCACTAGTCCCCAATAAGACCATGTCAACGGGTATAGTTTCATCAGCTAAGATTTTAACAACCTCGCCAACTTCAATATTTTTCCATTTTTTTGGTCGGAAATCACCACATTGAAGTACCAGAGACTCTCGGTTGTTCTCATTGCGATCCGACCTGTGCCTCCTCCAATCCTCATAACCATCCTTAATAGCTGTGACACAGAGAACAAACAGGAGGGGAAAAAGAGACACAGTCCTGCCAAATACGGCCAGTGGAGGGAGCTGATTCAAAGCAGCAATAGCAAGGAAGTACAAATAAGCAACACGATGAAACTGAATGAAAAGATTCTTAGGCAGGAAGGTGATAACTGAGTATCTACTAGTCCGTATCTCATTCCCTGTGAACTCATATTTGTCATTTGTCTTCTTGGGATCATTGATGTATATTGACCTCGAGTTGTCATCATGCAAGAAGTTATCTTCAAATTGCACGCTTCTGTGGCGAATTCTTTGTGATTTATTCTTTTCCTGCACTCGAGATGAAGCACCTGATATTTCGAATGGCACAATATTACTATTCATATCATGATGTTCCATCGCACCCCACGATGTCAGGCGCCTCCTCTCCCGAGTGGAGCATTCCAGAGGTAGCTGCTGGTGATACTCAAATTCAGCTGATAGAGAGTCCCTATCGGACACAGAATTGCGATATTCAAGCGCAGTACGGAAACTAGAGTCTCCAGCAGACACGGCGTCTTCCTCCTTTACACCCAAACTACCAATTTGAGTTTCATCAAAAATGGTAGACGGGAAGGAGACAAACCGGCTGAAAGTTGGTTTCCGAGAACGCCTATGAATCCCAAGAGAAAAATCCGATTCCGAAAGCAGTGGCCTATCAGGACTCATACAAAGCTCTTCATCTCCATTGGAGGATCACATACAACAACACCAACCACCATCAACAAAAACAATTCACAACCTATATCAGTCGCCACATAACCCTACCTAATGTGGTCCCGGATCTCTAATCCGGCTGCTATTATTTTCATATTTCCTCCCAATCCTCATAGATACTCCGAGTATTATTCCAGCATGAGAATATAAAAATTTCAAAAATAAATGTAACCTTCAATGCCCGGATCCAAAAGAAGCTGCTTTTGAATCACAAAGGATCACCAGTGCTTCAAATACACACAAAGCTGTAGAGGGGATCAATCAAACAAAAGGGAGTCACAACTCACAATATAAACATCAACACACACTTCAACAAATCCAAAAAACTAATCATTTTCCTTCTAGCCACATCCTAGTCAACATCATAACAAAACAAAAAACAAAAAAAACCCCACATTTCAATCATTCTACATATCATCACACAAACAAACCCACCTCCCTCCATATCCTAATCTAAGCAATAAACCAATCAAACCACAAACCACAATCCCTTCAAATCCACATCAAAAAACCACATATACACATGCATACACATATATACACACACATATATATAGAGAGAGAGAGAGAGATGAGCAAAGCTATGATACCCTTTGGGGAAAAGAGGAAAACCCAGATGGGGAATGGAGAGAAGGAGCTAAAAAGGCGAAGAGATGAGGAATGGGATCTGAAGCGAGGAGAAAATGAACCGGATCGGGTCGGCCTGGAAGAGATTTTGAAGAGAGAGAGAGAGAGAGAGAGAGAGAGATGGGAAAAAAGGAAAGTTTTTAGGGCTGGAAGAAGAGGAGGAAGAAGAAAATGGAAGATTGATTGATTGATTGATTGAGCAGAGTGATTATTTTGGGATGGGAATGGATGAGAGAGAGAGAGAGAGAGAGAGAGAGGTTTTAGAGCGAGAAAATGGGAAGGATGAGGAAATTGACAGTGAGAGAAAGGAGCGGTAAGCCACGAATAGCTTTGGGATTTCCCCTCTCACATTCAATTCTCAATTTCCTCAAACATACACTCTTTTATTTTTGGTTTCTCTCTCTCTCTCTAAACCGGGAGTGCTGTAAGAACCGAACCAGATTGAACGGTCGGACCGTTCACAGTGGCTTTGACTATCGGTCTAAGCGATTTGACTGAGTTGAACCATGACCTGAAGGTTGTCCGGCTCGCCTTTTGGTCCGGCTCGCAAGTGTTGTAAGCACCGAACTAGATCGAACTGTAGGACTGTTCACCGCTTCATATTTCGGTTCAATGGCTATTAGTTTGACCGTCGCTTTAACTATCGGTCTGAGCGATTTGACTGTGTTGAACCATGGCTCGAAGGTTGTCTGGCTCGCCTTTTGGTTCGGCTCGTCAGTTTTGTAAAATCGAACCAGACCGAACGGTCGAACCGTTCATCTCTTCATATTTCGATTCAACGGCTATCAGTTTGACCGTTAGCTTAACTATTGGTTTGAGTGATTCAACTATGTTGAACCATGACCTGAAGACTTGTCCGACTCGCCTTTTGTTCCGGCTTTTCAACTAAACTACGAGTTTAGTTGGACTAAAAGTGTATAATGGAAATGTAAATGGAATTGAGTGAATGGGTAAAGATGAAAAGTAGGGGCCCGTTTGGTTGCATTGGAAAGTGGGGAGGGAAAGTGAAAGTGTGGGAAAGTAGTGGTTTTATGGTAATTTACATATATCCTGGGGCACACAAGTTTTCTCTCTTCATCTCACACTTTTCCTGGGCCCACAATCTTTACTTTCTCATCATTACTTAATTTACCTCTACTTTCCATTTTTAACCCCTTACACTCATTTCCATTTCCATTCTCATATCTACTTTCAATCCAACCAAACTGGCCCTAGAGGTAAATTAAGTAATGGTAGGAAGGTAAAGTTTGTAGGGCAGAAGAAAAGTGTAAGATAAGTTTGTAGGGCAGAAGAAAAGTGTAAGATAGAGAGAAAAACTTTTGGTCCCCATATATATGAAAACTATATTTCTCATCCAAACGGGCTCAGCTCTTTCTTCTTCACTCTTTCTTCTTCTTTCTTTGTTTCTTTCTTTTCTGTTTTGGTTTTCACCTAACCAGTGCCACGTATTGCGGCTTCCCTTTATTATTTTCAGTGATTCATGATTTCTCTGTTTTCTCTCTTTCTTTTTGGTACGGATATTACAGGCTTCTTCTTTTTATTTTCTTTTTTTTATATTGCTTGTTCTGAATTTGTGTACGAATTTTTTTTCAATTTTTGTACATTATTGTTTTGTTGGTTATGCACGCAAGATCCCACTTGTTTAAGTTTTTATCAGTACTACTTTTCTTGTACTATGGATATGGATCTAACTATGGTTCACAGTTCACATGACCAACTAGAGATTTTTTTTTTTGACCAACTAGAGATTTTAAAAGTTTATTATGGTGTTTAATAACATGCAGTAAGTTTTATACCTGTATAATGTGTGTTGTGTACTATACTTGGTGAGTACTCTAAAATTACAGCTCATGCCCTATTTATAAGTCAATTCTTGCATGTTTCACATTAACCAAATTAATTTTCCAATAAAACCCAACAAATTAAAATTCTTATTATACTCATATTTAATATCTATTATGCAGCATGAAAAAAAATCAATATATAATAAAATAAGGGTACACAACACACATTATACATGTATATGCATGTTAGGCACATGAAGAATAAAGAAGTATGTTATAACACATAGTAAAGGCGTTATCATAATCAGATAGGATTATGGGCCAATTTTGACCAATTTCTCAGATTCCCAGAGAATAAAGAAAACAAATAATGCTACATCGGCATGTTAAGAGCATGAGCAGCTATAAGAATCTAATAAAACCTACATGAAATAATTAAATACTCCCTTCGGTCCTAAATATAAGACCTAATTGATTTTTTCTGGAAAATCCTTAAAAAAGCAAAATAAATTAGTTATAAATTGATTTACCTAATTTTTTTCCCTTAAACTAGTTTATTTTACCTTTAAACTAATGGATAATCTAAAAATATATCAAATATGTCATCATTTAATAATCTATTTTGCAACCTTAAAATCTCCAATAAAAAGTCAATTAGATTCTATATTTAGAACCGGAGGTAGTATAATGTAAGATTATATAAAGGATATTAGATTTGTTATCCCTTAATTTTAAAATTAATTCAGATATAAGTATTATACACTTTTCTTTTTGCCATTGAGTATGAAAGAGCATTCGACAGAAAATGAATTGCACACTGTTTACGTGTTTTTCCAATTGCGATAAAACCATGGAAAGCGTTATATGAAGGAATTAATGTATACAAAAATAAAGAGAACATACATTTTAACTAAGTTCTATTCATTGACCAAAAAAATATAAGTTCGACTCGTGGGAACATGTAAGCCATTAATTGATTACCATGCATGGTTGCATACTTAATTAAGACAAACAATACGTAAATTTAAACATTTGGTGGTGGTGGTGGTTTGAGCTATATCATTTATTTTGGTCCTATAAAATATACATACATGGGATTTATTATATTTTTAGGATTAATGTGATAAATTAGTAAAGAGACGTGTCATATATACTCGAAAATATATACCAAAAACATGCTACATGCATAAAATAAATAAGCTCACGTTCGTATGGATCTATCTCGATTCGAGGTTTTTAATCCAAATTCATCCCAAAAGGTTAATTGTCATCCCGTTTGGCCCCACCCAAATTACGTCAAAAACTGCCATTTAAATTAGCAAAGTGAACAAATAAATACCTTTTTTCTTAGTGTAGGTGATGGGTCAAAGCCAGAGAATGAAAATATTAATGAAATGATTATGTTGGAAATTCTAGACAAAGTAATGCTTATTTTGTACAAGCACTACCCAAATTATCTATGGCTTTTCATTAAAAAAAAATAGGTACATTATACACATTTCTAGAAATGTTGAGAAAGTGAGCCTCTTTAACTCTTTACATAGGGACATTTTTTATAGAATTTTTTTCACATAATTATATATTAAAATTATGAACAGTTGTTCATATTACTCTCTATGATCATCAATTGTTCATATTGCAATTTTTGTTCACATAATCATATATTAAAATTATGAACAATTGTTCATATATTACTCTCTATGATTCTCAAGTGTTCATATATTATATACGTCATAAGTTACTGATCATGGAGAGTTTGACATTCGACCATTTTGACAAGTAGTATATCATTTTGACGAGCATATCATTCTTATGGAATATATACTAGTATACTACTTAAAAACATGGCTTCCCCCATGGTGCAACATGTTGCATTTTTTTTTATTTAAAAACATGGTCCGTTACATGACGTGACATGTTTCATGTTTTTATTTAAAAGCAACATGTCACAACAAGTTCCTTACAAAATTGAAAAAATCATGTCACACCACTACGCGTGACATGGTGCCTTTTCTTCATTTAGATGTGGTGCCACTGTGACACAATACATGGAAAATATATTAAAATAAGGTTGTCGTATCACAAAGGTGTGGAATATTAATCACTTATATATAGTCATATTCCTTCTCTTGTCTCTTATTTCAATTGATTTTTCCTCCTTCTCCTTTTTCTTTTTCTCTTTATATAAAGCTTATTTCTTCGACTACCTATCATTGATTTTTTTATTTTTTTCTTCAATATAAAATTTTTTGTTCATTATTCTTTTACTTAACTAGTTGTCTTTTCTTATTTTGTAGATTATTTGCCTATACACTATAATTTCTACCCTACTATTTTATTTTTTTACCAGGTATCCCTCAACTCTTTCTCCATTACAACCATATATTTGATTCTCCACTCTTTCTCCATTATAAACACGTATTCAATATTTATCTACCCTTTCTTCATCACAACTACCGTTGTGTTCATTCAACTAGTTTTTTACATTGAAAGTGTTGTGTCTCAGTTAACTAGTGTGACATAAGTTGAGGAATTTTTTTAATTGTTCCAATCTATGTCGTGATTTGAAGCGCGACATGAGATAATTTTTGTATTCTTAGAAGCCCATGTCGTGGTTTGTTCCCCGACCTAAACTAGGGAATTTTTATTAAGTATTTAGATGTCTATATCGTGTATTTTTGTTCGTGTGTCCCATATATTGGGCCCACCGACCTGCGAAATAGTGTCTCGTTTTGCAACTTATACCATAGTTTAGTCAAAATCTGCGATATAGGTTTAATTTCGCGCCTAAAACCGCGACTACATGCACAATCCAAGTGCGGATACAGCTTCCAATTCAAGCTCTTTATCTGATTTTTTAAAAGCATATGAAAAAGTACATATTAGACAATCAAACAAGTGTTAATATTCTCCTATTTACAATTTATTCACAAATAATAATAAAATATCCACATTGACCATAATATTGTTGGTATTATATATATATTGGGCCAATTACTTATCAACTAGACCAAAGTTCATTGGTTAATTAATTATTATTAATATTTTACCTAAACACAGATTTGATGGAAGGATTATCAAACGAGCTAAGTGCGAGAAACACAAGAGATCAAAATAACCATCATTTCATGTAATGTCTACATTTTATATTCAGATTCAAACAATCATCGCCAATGTGATTCACCCTAGCAATACAAATAGTTATGCAAGAAATATATTGTCTTTTGACTTGCATAAGCATATTTTGTGCACACTAATAGAATAATAAGTTCATACTTTAAGTTGAATAGTTCACTAATGTCATTTACATTATTGTATCATCATCAAAAAATGCTTAAAAGAAGTATTTAAAACTTACCCACTTACAAAATTTTCACATGGGATTGGACGTGAGATTTGACACTAGAGTAGCGTAACTTTGAGTTACAAGTTACCCCGAATGAAACCAAATTTCATGGGTTTAGTTCAAAATTTACCTTATATAGAAACTGGAAGAAGGATGATAAAGTAGAGGTGGGAAAGACAAGAGAGGAACACGTGCACATGAAGCCTATTTGTCGTGTACTTATGAATGACCATGATGAATAATACTAATGCTGATGCTGAATCGTTTTTCCATTTTGCCCTTTGCGTGGATTGCGTCTCCCCGTAACTTGTGGATGTTTGGTGCCTCTTTGGAATTTACATTTATACCCTTCCCTCTTTTATTTTTTGTCTCATCCTCCTGTTCTTTAATTTTACTTGTACAATACGTACTGCCATGTTGTTTTGTGATATGTGGATGAACGGAACGGAGTTAAGACTTCCTTAACGGGAAGCTCTGCTATATCAAGTTACTACTCTTGGCTTCAAGTTTTCTATACGTTACGGGTGGTTCAGGAGAAAGGACTCTCCATGTGTACTATGTGGATTGGAAATTGCCACGTGACCCTGGGCCCTTCTTGATTACTTGTTGTGAGCAAACACAGTTTCATCTCTCCAGTTAAAAAAAAAAGTAAAAGTTTATAGTAAAAAAAAGACTTGGTATGATATTATTATATGATAGGGAAAATGAAAAAAGACCGCTTGAAAATGATAAGAACACAAAGGTTACCCTCAATTCAAAAACAATTATTAACTCATACTATTAACAGTAACTAAGTATGGACTAATTTACAAGTAGTTATATTTTGAATTTATATCTCCGCCCAATCTCTAAATTTACCTTATTTAAAAGGATTAATAATTGCAATAAATTAAATAAAAGACACGAGGTCCGAGGAAGTATATTAATTTCCTTAAAAAGGGAAGAGTAGTATATCACTAAAAAAATATATACTACTTCTATAATTTCTATACAATAAGAATAAGACCTCAATTAAGAGATAATTTTAGTTTTAATTATCAGACACATTATGATGTATGCTAATTTCTTCCCAAATTATCTGATTGATGTCCCAAACATGGATAATGTCAGGGAGGGTAATAATGGAATAAGATTAACTTAATCAGATGTATATGCCATATGTTTAGGATAAAAAAGAAAAGAATAATTAAGATCGCTTTTTTGCCACCATTAAAAGATGGTATATTGCATCTAGACAGTGATCTACAACAAAAACTTAGCAGATAAGAAATTGATTTATATTTTGTTGTGGAAGAGAACTGCTCGTGAAGGTCTTTGTTGACACGTGCATCTTTTGCTTTTCCTTTAATAGCTTCGACGGCGGGTAAGGAAGTCCCTTTGGTGTCGAGAATTGAGATCCTCACATTTTGCTTTTGAATCATCATCCATTCATCCCGGAGAGGTGTTGTAGCTAATGATCCTCATGATTTTTTCCCTTTAAAGAAAAGGAAAAGATCATTATAAAATCTCAAAAACCATGAATATGACCATAAAGAAGTTTCACAACAAGTGAACATAATTTAATAACAAGTTCCAATCAAAAAATGGAAACAAGTCTGTAGCCGCAATATTTTGTAGTTTTGAGATTTTATGATAATTTTCAAAAAAAAAATTAGTAAAAGCATATATATAGTACAGTTTCGAACAAAGTCTTAGAATTATTACAGCGATTAAAAGTGAACACATTCCCATTCCACATAAGTTTATTATTTTATAAGAAATAAATTTATAATTATATATTACATCTAAAACATAAAATTAAAGCAGTTATTTTATTGCAATAACATAAAGCATAAGTATGCGTGCATGCTATAACTTTAACTTTTCAAAGAGATATACTATCAACTTCAGAAATCATTTTTATCTATCAATAGCAATGAGGAACTTGAAAATAAAGTCCAAATGACAGATGAAAGGATGATACTTCCTTTTTTGGGAAAATTAATGAGTTCCTACAGAATTTTAATCACTTAACTACAAGTTGTTATCGTTAGGATGAAAGAGTTATTTACAATTTTATTCGACCTCATCTTAATTATATTATATCTTTGGAACATTGAATTGTTTTTATCCTTTGTTAAATCAACAATTTTAGAAAATTTTTTTGATACGTGGAATCTTCCACAAAGGATCATTTCACATGAAACGTATGTGCATGTAGTAGTATAGTGCGAGATTATAATGGAGTGTTCAGCAAATGTTTCATATTTTACAGTGAACAATAAATTGGGTTTTGTTGCTGAAGCACTCATTGATGATCTCAATTAGACATCCACTAATTGCTGATCGATAAGATCATTCAACTATGCTATTCTAGTAGAGACATATACTCAATGAATGGGGAGTTAGGAAGTTGAAATTATTTAATTTGAATGTTAAGTAAATGTAGTTGTAGATGCTATCAAAGGAAAAGTTTGTTCTTTATTGACAACGATAGTAGCGCTGCAACCTCTCCCATAGTCGGTGATTTCGTTTCTTTAGCAGAATCAAGCTAAATTGACACTCCACATGAGTCAGGATAATTAGTACGGCATACGACATTTTATTTTAGAAAATAAAGATTAGTTCAATTGATAAAATGGTTAGTCATTACAAAAAAACTATGAATTTCAAATCCTAATCTATATAATGACCATATAAGTAAGGGGATAATCACATTGAGGGTCCATCGTAAGATAATTAATCATATTTATGTCTCAAAGAATGATGAAATTGAATCGAAGTCTTAAAGGAATTGAGTGATATTAAATGACCTGTCATTTTTTTTTTTGATACAACGGAAAATTAACAAAAACTAAAAGAAAACATAGCAAGAGAGTTAAGTAACTCCATCTAATGCTAGCATATTAGCAGCTTCCTCGCGAGTCCAAATATGTAAGCCTGGTCCCAAACACAAAGCCTGCTTAGCAAAAAAATCAGCATACATATTCTCTTCCCTGCTTCTCCAAACGATCTGCACCCTCCAGTCTTTAACTAGCATCAACTTTATCTCTTGTATTATAGCCCAACTTTCATGGCGATCAAAATCATCTAAATTGATTAAATCCAAAACCTCCATTGAATCCGTCCATATCCTGCAATTTCTGATATCCAGATTCCAAGCTCTTCTCAAACCACATAAGCATCCCCATAACTCAGCTTCCAGGCTGCTTTTAGCCTTAATACCACAAGTAAAGGCTTCCTTTAAAACACCCTCCTGCTCAAACAGCACTCCTCCACAACCAGATAACCCTGCAGACATGAAAAAAGCCCCATCCACACACACTTCATAAATCCTGCTTGCATCATCCCTAACCCGTGCTGCAACTGAATTAGACCAGTAATAAGTGATAGGATTCCTCTTCAGCTGATCCGACATACGCATGCAGCGAGCTATACCGTGAACCTCTGCCACCGCTTCCGCTACTGTGAGAGTTACCCCTTGGTGAACTCTTTCGTTCCTCCTCCTCCATAAAAGCCAGCAAGTAATGACAAAAATGATGTTCCAGTTTCCATGCATACCGGTGGAAATATTATTGATATTCCTCTTCAGCCATTCATCCAATGTACTGTTCCAGAAGTTAAAATCCGATTGACAGATTCCTAGCTTCAGCCAAATATCTCGTGCATGTATGCAGTCACGAAACACATGAGTAATATCCTCAGCAATCCCCACACAAGCATCACAATCACCTGATGCATGCAAACCACAACCCTTCTTGAACTCATTTGTAATTAAACTATGTTTTTTTATCAACCACACATGCATCTTGCATCTTTCAGGAGCCTTGACTTTCCACAGTTTGGACCAGAAATTATTTTCAGAATCCTCCACTTGAGTAAGCATGCTATACGCAGAATTTGTAGAAAAGACTCCATTTTTCTCATGCTTCCACCTAGCTACTGTATTATCATTCCCTTGCCCAATCTCAACACCAATACGAAATGGATCCCAAACTTCTTTAATACCACTCCATAAACGAGATCCTCGCCTTCTTTTATCAATGATAGGAATGACCTGTCATTTTATTGTCATTGATCTGTCAATATCAACCCTTGAGTTATCAATGATGCTCTTGAAAATGAAAATTCAAGATGCTCGCATTGAATGACAATTAAATAATAAGACATTTATTATCACTTGAGTCCCTTGGGACTTCAGCTCAATTTCACTATTTTTTGGGGTCTCAATGTAATTAATTGCGTTATGAAAGGACTTCATTGTGATTTTCCTATAAGTAATTGATATCTGAAACTGAAGCCTGAAGGAATATATGAAGGAATATATGTAAGTATCTTCATAATTGATATTTGAATTTGAAGTCTGAAGGAATATCTTGATCCGTTTCTTGTACCCAATTCACCTTGTTTTGTTAAAGGGCTCTCTTTTAACAAATGGGCAATTGGGCATAGGCTGGCAAATCCTGCCTCTCTCTGACAAATAATGGAATACTCATGCTCGCCTACTTGTCCTACACAATCAACACACATTCAAATTTATCATGTCTCTCGTCGCATTTCACGAGTTGTTATTTTATTTATCAGAGATCTGGTACAAAGTATGTAGCCAAAAACAAGCCCCATTTGATGAAAAATCTGTAATAAGCTGCAAAAATAATGTACTCTTTCCATTTTAAAATACAAGTTGTCTTCTTAAAATATGGTTTCTCTATAGGGTGTCTTCTTAAAAAAATAGTATGTATATTATTGGTCACTGAAAGCGTTAATACACCTATTTTGAAAGAGTAAGGGTCAATTTTGCCTTGAAAATTTTCCCTTAAAGACTATTTTGTCCAAGAAGTTTTTTCAGTTTAAAATTATTGTTTTGAAAGTTTCAAAATGTAATAATAGTCCTATTCTGATAAAAACTCACGCTAACAGTTAAAAAGGTGGTGTTAATCATTAATATTTTAGCGGTAAATAACAAAATTGCTCATTTTAATACTTCTAGGCAAAATTGGTCCGAAAAATAATTGTGAGATGAAATTGGTCATAAGCTAAAGCTTACAGGGCATGACAGACTTAACCTGTTGAGAAAAAAGATTTTACACATTGAGGTTAAACTAGAGACAAATTTAAATAAAGGAAAAATTATAAATTTTTAAAATGGCATATTTAATGAATCAATGATGATAAAAAAGGTACCAAGGGCCTTGTAGCCCAGTGGTATGATTCTCCCCTTTAGGTGGGAGGTTGCGGGTTCGATCCCGCTTGTAACCTCAAACCGTTAGTGCTTGCCCCTTTGAATAAAAAAAAATGATGATAAAAAAGGTAAAAACTCGACGAAAACTAACAAATCTTTGTTTGTTGACAATGATTGTCTCACAACCCATATTAAGTTATCAGATGAAAATCCCAACACCGATTTTAAGAACTTCACTTGATATGCAATATGTAATTTCCTTTGTTAAGCATTTTTTGAACTTAGAACTATACCCCAATCATAACAAGTCCCCTGGAACCAACTTAAACTTTATATAAAATGGTGTTAAAAAATTGGTCAAGACCAAGTATAATAAAGCAAGCTAGTATACTTTGCTTGGCTTATAAATATTGTTCAACTTGTTTGTTTATATAGAGACATGTTTCTTTGAGATTTCTCAGATATAAGTGAATGAGAGTTAGAGATAATCCATAGGAAGTTCCAAATCTTCTTCAGTATCCCAATCTCTAAGATTGCCTTTCTTTCTCCTAAAACTTCTTGTCCTTGAAGGTCTTTCAAAGTCTGAATATTCTTCAACATCTTCCACAGACCCCACGTTCTGGTTGCCCAATAAGCCCTGGTGTGAAAAAATAGTCAGTTCTGTTACCAACAGTGCATAGCAGTAGTTTGGCTACAACTTTGAAAACTGAACCAACGCATGTAAAACAAGATTTATTATATGTATTACTACCCCTGGTCCTAAATATAAGACCTAGTTGACTTTTTTGGAGAATTCTAAAAAAGCAAAATGAACTACCTTATCATAACACATTTTGTATATAAATAGATCATATGTTTCAAATAAACTAGTTTAGAAGAAAAATTTAGGAAAATCAATTTCAATTACTTTATTTAACTTTTTTAGGATTCTCTAAAAAATCAATTAGGTCTTAAATTCAGGACTGGAGGGAGTACGTCTTTGCCATCATTGTTTATTTATTCTTTCTTTATTTCTTGTTGATTTTTCTAAGTGTACAGACATGTGGTTATTTAACATCTCCTCAGTTTTTTTTCTGTCATACCATTATATGATGCACGATCCTGTGATTTCAGGAGGAAATAACTTTCAAAGTCAGGAACACAAAATGAGAAAAAGTATATATTATATACTTTCATGTTATGAATTGTGCAACTTATTTTGAATTTCATGTAAATATGTACGGTAACTATAGTTTCACACGTTATTCTTTTACTGAGGGACCCCATAACAGTTATTCCATCCAGTCTTGTCCAAATCAAATCAAAATCAAGATCAAAAGTCAAAACCATCTCAGTTCATGTGTTTCCATGCATATAATGAGTATGAAGTTATAATCTTGAGTAGAAACTTGCAAAACAAGTAAAACCTACTCCCAGGAAACTGATTAGCTACAGAGTTTACCAGACCTATAGTAGAAGCTCAGACAAGGAAAATAAGTTGAAAGGATACTACAACAGATCAAGAAGCTTGTTTTAACGTTTACAACAGTAAAGCAAAAAAAATGACAGACAAGTAGGAGTTTAGGTGCAGTCATGAGACACGTGAAGTGTTGAATTTAGTTGATGGTAACTTTTTGGGATGAGTAAACTCTATTCCTGTTGGTGAAAAGGGGGTGTGAACTATTTTGTTTGATACTCCCTTCAGTCTCTAATATAAGAGCCAAAATTTGATTGGTTTTGGTCCCAAATATAACAGTTCATCTCACATTCTCTCCTCATTTAATGCGTTTTTTCCTACTTTGCCCCTAACTCTCTTTCATATTTATTAATGCTTATGTATTTCTCTCTCTTAAAAGTATCATAATAAATATGGACAATATTGAAAAAGAAGCACTAACTCCAGGCACCCAACTAACATTCATATGTTTTCTTAAGAAGCGTTTTTTTGGCGGTTGGCTCTTATATTAGGAACCGAAGGGAGTATTGGAAAGTGACCAATAGGTGTTAGAAAGGGCTAATCCCTCACAACATTACAAACAAAAGTTCGAATCCCTGTAGAAAAAGGTGTTCATATTTAGGGTCTGACATTGCCTCAAATAGAATCACCCCAATGGGAGGATCCCGTGCCCAAATAGAAAAAACCATATAGTGTGGTAAGGAGAGTTCTGACCCTGGAAAGCCATGTTTTTCTGTATTGCAAGCTAGAGTTGTCAAAAGTCTGATCTGAACTTCTTTCTTATTATCATGTACAATTTAAGTATGTATACATCAAGATAAGATAATGAATGATAATCCCTGATTTGTTGGGATAGCTTCTTAATTCTATATTATTTCCTAACAATCCCCCTCAAGTTGGAGCATATATGTTAGTCAATAAAAAGTAAAATAGCAATTAATCTTCCAAGTAAGTTGGCAACTCATATCTCAATTCTTGAGCTAAAGGTACCTTTGAAAGTCTTTGTATGCGTGAAGCAGCAGCTTCATGTACAACAACTGCATCAGATACAACTTCCAGTACATCTTCAATCATCAAAGAGTAGGTAGTCACCTAAGATACAAGAGGCAAATATACTCAATTTGCAAACTAAAACATTAAAAACTGAATTTACGAAAAATATTGGACATTGTTCTTGCATTTACTAACAGAAGGTGGAACAATTACAAGGCAAAAAGTGATAAGAGTCAGCAATTTACCAAACTTGATGGGATGATGGAGAGTCCGAATGAATCAAGCTCAAGCTCTTCAACAGCCCCAGAATTTATATTGAAAGTGTACCCACGCACCTAAGCCAATTAAGATCTCCAAAATTTAATAAAGATTTATAAAATTTCAAAATAGCTATGGCACAATTGTGAGAAAAACATATAATCACCTTTCCAATGTTCTGCTGAGAGGGCGTTACAACCTTGTATCCTACCTGACAATAATTCATAAAAATTTTAAAGGCTATGACAGAAACTTGAGCCAATACCTCAAGCTAGTTACACAAATTGAAGAAAATAATAAGCACCATAGTTCTAAGAAGAACTATTTTAAGAGAGGAGTGGTAAGAAATTCAAATATAAACACCACAAAATCCCCGAAGAAAGAAAGGATGTGAAATTTGTCTTCTGACTATGGATTAAAACGATTCTACAAAAATACAACTCCAAAGAGTGGAAAACAAGCGCTTATTTCAATAGAAGACATTCCACAATTCAGTCTTCCATCAATCACAGCTAGAATCCCAAGTCAAAAAGCAAATTTACGCAGATAAGAGAAAGGATACAGCCATATGTTTCTGACCAAGTTTTTCTCTGGTTTCAAACAAAAGTGGTGCATATATTGTCTAAATAGAAGTATCACCATTACACATGTTCCAAGAAAACATAAATTATCTGTATCCTTGGAGCAAAACATCAAATTTCAAGTATTACATACTAGAAAAGCATACTCCCTCCATCCCATAATATAAGCTTCATATCTGTGAATTAGCTTGTCCCAAAATATAAACTTTATTTTATGGTTGCCTAAGCACTTCTTGCATTGTTTCCAATTTTAGCCATCATTTATCTTCTTCCCATTCGTCTCTTTCATCTTTGATAATAAGGGTAAAGTTGGAAAATAAATTAGATTCCTCACATAATTAATGCTTTTAACTAACTTAAAAAGTTTTTGCGGATAAAAGAATACAATTGTTTGAAACTTATATTATGGATGGAGGGAATACCTTTTAATCATAGTGTATCATGCCAATGCAATGCACGCCAATAAATCTCATAAAATGAAAAAATTCAAATTTCTAAGTTTTATTAAACTGTATGACATACCAGAGTCTCCAGTCCAACCATTCGATATTCATTCTCTACAACACTTTCATCTTGGACAAGGACAACATCCCCGACCTGAGAAGTAGACAAGAGGAACACAAAAAAAAATTTTAATCAAGAAGTCACTTGTAGCAAAAGCAGCTAGGTACACCAATACTTTGTTTTAGAAATTAAATATGACCTCAGAGAAAAAAAAAATACAAAACTACGCTTCAAATATCATATCAGAACTAACAAACAGAAACCATCAGCCACAATCTGGCATTGCCAAAAATATAGAGTTGGAATCACTACCACAATCATCATAGTCAGCCATTAATCTAGCTAAGTGATTATCTTCTTCAAATTAAGCATGCAAAAGGACTAAAAAAGAAAGTACTATATTCAAGAATGCATACAACAAAAAACATATGTTTAAATCAGCACATGCACATTCATCTCAGCAGTATAAGTTCCCATGAAGGAAAGTGTTAATCCCTACACTTGAAGTTTTATACCTGACTAATATCCTCCAAAAGGAACCTTTCTGATTCCCCAGAAAGCAAGTTGGGCCTCACCTCAACAAACAACACCACCCACTGAAAAAAAAATAAAAATTTAAACAAACAACTCAGTCCCATAAATATACATCATTAACAAACTAATTCACACATTAAAAACCTTAAAAAAAAAACTTGCTTACAAAGTAATTTTACATGGCTTGAACTGACAAATTTAAACACTCACAGAAGTGGTGTCCACCCAAAGCTGAGAGACAAATCCCAAGCTAACAGCAGAACAAACACTGATCACTTGTTTAGCCAACAAATTAGACCTCCTAATCACCTGTTTAACTTTTCTAATCCCAAGTTTACCCCTAAATTTCTCAAAGTCCCCATCTGTATCTAAATCAACCTCATCTTTATCACTCTGAACTGGAACCAAATCTTCCTCACTAGAACCATCATCTTCCTCAAAAATATGATCTGATTCCAATGAAGAAACCTTTATATCCTCCTTAAAACCCAAATTTTTATCTGGGGTTCTAGCAGATAACCCAGGTTTTGTGAACCTTACCTTATTATCCTCATCATCGTTGGCCTGATTTCTCTCTAAAGAAAATATCTTTTCTCCTTTATCTTCAAATTGAAGTTCACTGAAGCCAATATTCTTTGACCCCATCATGAAAGATTGTCCCTTTGACACAGAAGGACTCTTAAGGGACTGTGAATCAGCATTGTTATCATTGGTAGGGTCTAAAAAACTGGCATTTACTGAGGTAACACATATGGGGGTATGGAATTTGGGTTTAAGTTTGATTTTTGGGTTTATACTGAGAAAAGCAAATCTTTGAGGCTTGGACACTGAAATGGGGAGAGAATTTGAAGGAAGGTAATCACACATACTCACATAGTCTTTGGAAAAAAATTTGTTTTTTGGTTGAGGTTTTGACTAGGAGAATGACTTAACTTGTGAAGCAAATTTTGTGCAGGAGCAAGTGTTTTTTTTTTTATCAAAAATAGTAAGAGCAAGTTGGAATAATGGGTTATTGTTGGATTCTTTTTTGGTTTGGGCCATTATTCTTAGATTCGGAGGAGAGAAAAAGTGACAATTCTTTTTCTTTTGAGAAATAAGGGAGTGTGGAAATGAGAAATGAATAATGAATAAATTTTAAAATAGGAGTTTTATAATACTACTATCATGTAAAAAGGATCTAAGAACTACTCATATCATTTGAGAGGCAGGTGGCTACCAGACCAGTCTAAGCTTTCAGAAATGGTGACTCAACCTCTTTCTCAGGTAGAACTAGAGATGTAGATTGAGAAGTTTATTTCTGAGTTTGGAGAATGGAGATTGAATACATTAGAGTCCCTTTTACCTCAAGATGTAGTTCGATTTATTCATTCTCAGCATATTGACTTAAATATGGAAGATAGTCCTAGTTGGAGATATAATGCTTCTGGGGCTTTCTCTACTCGTTCAGCGTATATGAGTCTAACAAAAAATGGTAATGGGCAGTGGAAGTGGAAGAATTTGTGGAAGTTGAAAGTTTCACAAAGAAGCAGGATGTTTATGTGGCTTTAGTGTTCAGAGAGTTTGTTGACTAATGTAGAGAGTAATAAGCGGGGTATGACGGATGTGATGGACTGTGGAAGTTGTAAGGGGATACCTGAGGATGTACTTCATGTTGTTAGAGAATGTAAGAAAGCTGCGGAGGTTTGGAGAATTATTGTTCCAGTTAATGATTGACATCTTTTTTATAACCATACTGAGTTGAAAGCGCGGGTGGATTGGAATATTAAAGCTAATCTTGAATACAATGGAACGCCATGGAATGTGTTTTTTCCTTTGGTTTGTCATCAACTTTGGTTAGCTAGGAATCAGAAGGTCTTTAATGGAGTGAATGTTTCTACCCAATTGATTATAGCAAAAGTTTTAGCTTGTGCTAATTGGGGGGTGAGTGTATTAATCCTTGTTTAGAAGTAGATGAGGGGAGATGGAGGCCGCCAATGAAAGGGTATATTAAGATCAATGTGGATGAGGCTACTACCTCAGAAGGGAATATGACTGCTTGTTCTGGTATCATGCGGAATTATAAAGGGGAGGTGAAAGGGAGTTTCTTGTGCAATATTGGAAGAGGTAACAGTTTTTTAGCTGAGACATGGGTCATTCTGATGGGGTTAAGGTGGAGTTGGGATTTTGGAGAGAGACATGTATTAATTGAGTCAGATTGTCTACATCTTGTTCAAGATATTGAACAACTTTGGGATCATGATGTTGAAGCTCAACGGGAAGGAGTTAGCGCTAAAGTCAAGGAGATTATATCCCTTTGTAGTCACCCATGGGATATTAGAATTGTGTGGTGCAAAAGGGAGCAGAATGAGGCTGCAGACAGATTAGCGAGGCACGCACTGGTAGGAGATTATGGATTTGTTCAACTACAACAGATTCCTGCTGATGTCCAAGATGTTGTAGTGAAAGATAAGCAATTTGTTTTGCATTAGTATATGTGCTTTGATTGAAATAAAAAAAAAGATCTAAGAACTACTCATATCATTTCATATTTCCATTCTTGGAATATATGAGATGTATATGGATGAAATAGTCTTTTATTTCTAGATAATTTGTGAGTAGTTGATACGAGTATTTTATGTTTGGGTTAAGGTTGTTAAATATCTAGGAAATTTTACCCAATGGGCAGGACTAGGAAGATATTTTTGGATCTTAAATAGTATGGAAGAATTATTTTCATAGTTTTTTGTCCATTTTTAATGGTGACAAGTAATTGGGTTTAAGTGGACACTTAATGAATGCTTAACACTAAATGAATAGTAAAGTTATGAAATAATACTTTCATGACATTTAAGATTTAAAATCAAACCTTCCAGGTGCTGGGTGATCCATCGAGATAGATAATAAAGCCATGAAATAATACTTGTAAGACATAACACTTAATTGCAACCTAACTAACTAGATTGACCTCATTAAGGAAAGATTGTGTTACCACCTGTTGAGTAATTGGGTTGACTACTACGAGAGGAGGGGAGGAAAAAAAGGAAGAGGGAAACTTTTTACCCAAATCCGGTCCGATCATCCTGCACAACTGCCTGCCTTTGGTCCGGTGCTGAACCGGGTTGACTCGCCCAGAACCGCGAAAACCGGCCAGAATCCGGTTGACCTGGTATCTTGACTCATCTGTTTGCTTAAATTAAAAAAACCTTCACTCATCTAACTAAATCGAACGCAGAAGGGCTAAAGGGCAAAACGAAAAAAACCTCACACACACCATTTGAAACCCTAACTCACCCTTCAATTTCTCAGAGACGAAGAAGCCATTTTCAGAGACGAAGAAGTGCCGAAGATGTGTTTTTGTTTAAGGATGTGAGGAGGTGAAGATGGTGATCGATGGAGGTGGATTGTTGTGTGTGAGTGGCGGCACAAAATGAAATGAGTGGGAGAGGGAAGATTAGTTTATATAGGAAAGGAAATATTAGGGTTTGGGCTAATGGGCTCACATGATAATTGCAAAAAAGTCCTTGTGAGTCTAGCAAATAATTCATATATCCATTTATTATTAAATAGTTGTGTTCAAAAAATATATTATTAAATAGAGAGAAAAATTGCCAAAAAATCCCTATGAGTTTATCTTATTTATCTATTTTCTTATATATGACAATTAAATAGTATTATTTTATTATTTCCGGTTTGACCCGGTTAAACCACGGTTGAACCAATAACCCTTAAACCAGTAGCTTGTCCGGTTGGATGTCCGGTCCGATTTTTCGAACCTTGCTTTTTGCGACTTAGATTTACAAAAATTTGACAAATGGGATCAAAAGTTTTAAATCAATATTCATTACTCTTTTATTGTACATTTTATCTTTCTTAAAATATCATAACCCACCTTTTCGATTCTTAAAATTCAACTTATAAAAATTTTTCTTCCTCTCCTCTTTCCTCTAAATCCCTCATACCAAACAGCCCACTGAGTTTCCTAACCTATTTTCTATGTATTCTGATTTTAACAACTTATATTCGATTTTAGATCATTACAATTGATTTTTTTTATTACATCGTTACAATCGATTTTAACAGCTTACATTCTTGCTAGTTACATTTGATTTTAACTACTTGTCTTTATAAATTATTTTGTATGCATTTGTCTTTATAAATTATTTGATGATGTGAAAATTAAAATGATTCTATCATTGTGGAATTTACTATTTATTTTATTTTTACCTATTAAAAGAGTAAATCTTTTAATGTTGCACCTCATTTTTTAATAAAAAATACCATGTGATATAAATGTTGGTTAAGCAGCATAGTTATACGTTTAATCTCTTCAAAACAATAAATTCTTACCTACAAAGTTACAAGTTAAGGTACTATGATATCATCACATAAAACAAGATTCATAAACATATGACTTAATAATAAAATATTAAAATTTGGTAGAATTCATGACTAGGATTTTCTCCACGGCAAGGGGGAAATAATATTAGAAGAAAAAGTGTCTTTTTATAAAAAAATGGTATAAGAAAAAAGTATATTCCCATGTGTTTAACATTATAATTGTGTGTGAAACCAAAATTCCAAAGGCATAAGGAATAAGAAGGCAGAGCCAAATAGCATATTCCACCCTCTAAAAAAAAAATCGGCCAATAACACAATACCTAGCGTTATGAACTGAAATAACAGAAGAAGCCATCAATTTTTCAAAAATTCTTTTTAACTGTTTTATATTTATATTCAATTAAAAATAATTTTTTTTGAACAATTGGTTCTATTATTTTAAATTATTTGATATTTGATTTGATATTGCCAATGTTAAAATATTTAAAATGATTTTGACTTCTAAATATTTTTAAATAGAATAATTTCATAAAAGAAAATATTTTAATGAAACACATAAGCTTTTTCATTACCATGTAACATAAACTTTAGTTAATTAACTTAATTTTATGCTTTCATATATTCAAATTAGTTAACAAAATCTATTAAGTAAGAAAAAAGATAGCATCACATTAAATAAAATTCATTAAGAACAAGTCAAAATAAGATATTGAAATTAGGTAGAGTTTTCAGTTCAAATAAAATTAGCTAGAATGCAAGATGAGCACTATCTGATCTTAGATTAAAAAATTATCAATATCCAAAACTAAGATAATGAAAAAAAATATAATCATCATAAAAAAATATCCAAAACCATGTGAAAAAGAAATTGTTACTTGTTTTTTTGGGTGCATTTGTCGAAATAATAGCATATTCCCCCTTCCCTCACAATCACAACTCACACGGAATAGCGCCACGTGTTTCCCGTAAAAATAACGCAAACCAAACCATATATATATAATTATATAGACCGCTTCCATTTTGTTGTTCACACAGAATTTCGTGAAAGGCGACTTCCCTCTCTTTCTCTCTCTACAACCTCCACAGGTTCCTTCTCTCTCTCTCCTCTCTTCATTTTCTGCGTTTTCCAGCAAACCTTTGAATTAAACGACTGCGTTTCAAGCTTTGACTTCGTGTTTTAGTTCAATTTAATAACTGTTCGCATGTTAGTGGCGGCGCCTGACTTTATTTATTTATTTATTTATTTATTTACTGTTTCATTAATTGATTGCTTGCCTGTGTGTTAATCTTAATTTGATTTTCGCTCGTCATTAATTTTGTGTTCTTGTTTTGAGTTTTGCGAATTTGGGTCCCAATTGAAATTCTTATTTTTGACCTATCTGTAGATCTTGGTTCGTATGAAAATCTGCTTTTTTTTAAGTGTCTTACTTTGAATTTCATTTGATTTTTTGTTATGCTAAGCGTTTATCAATGGGAAATTCACAATATGTGTATGTAGCTGCTGGTATGGTTTGGAGATTTGTTTGTGAATTCAGTTATACTTGAGAACCATTTTTCAGATTTTCCTGTGTATTAGTTTCTATTACAGTTGTGCTTGAAATATGGGATGAGATGAGATCATCCAAGTGTATGCAGGAGCTTAAGTACTACCTCTGTTCTCAAATATAAGATCACTTTCAAATTTCAATACAACTTTATTATTGTTCCCAACTTTTCCTAAATTAACCCTAATAACCTCTATCTATAATAAAGGTAGATGATTAAGTTAGATTAGTAGTATCATGTGCTAATAACTAACTTAACTAACATCCTTAATAGAATCAAATTAGGGAAACTGATCTTATGTTTAGGAATGGAGGGATTATATCATTTATACATCGTTGACTTATTTCATTTGATTATCAGCTCAAGTTATGATACTTAGTGGTGATGTTGTGATTGGTTTATGTCTTCAAAATATTACATCCAGAGTTGGCTAAAAGAAATTAAAGGAAAAGAAAACTAGCCAAATCAGATATGCCTTTGTGTATGGTGTTTTTTCTCAACCTTTTCCTTTCCTGGGTTAAATATGCAGATTGCTAATTGGATCTTCATGAGTTCAACACCTACTGGACCATACTCCGTTTCCTGTGCATCGGGAAACAAGAACTGCCTCTTCTGCTGGATTTTGCTCTTCTTACTGCCAAAGTATTTGGGAACTCCATTTGCACGCTTCAACTTTCTTCTCATTCAGGCAATTGACAGGAGTCCATCGGCAGTTGGGGGATTTTGTTGCGATTAGTTTATAGTGTTGATTCGTTTGGCCATCAGCATATTTGGATCCCTGTGTTAATTGGCATAATGGTTTCCCCTCAGCTTTCTGATTTGCCTAAAAATGGTGTTTGCAAATCATTCCAGACACAAGTACTCTTTCCTGCAAGCATCACTGACAGTGTAATTACAGACCAAGTTGAGCTTGATTTCTCTGATATCTTTGGTCCAGTCACAATGACTTCTATAGAAGAGATTGATGAAGATTCTGCTATTGTTGAGAATGGTGAAGAATCAAGTGAACTTGTATATGACGACCCGGCTGTTATTTATACCCGCTCACACTCGTTGGTTGGCCCTTCCAGTTGTGTTAGCCAATCACTCAAGCTTGGAAAACTCACTTTAAACGATAGTGTGGATTCGTTGGAAGAAATGGAACATGTTGCTGGAGAAACCATTAAAGAAGTTGATGAATCTAATGGCAACATAGGTGAGGAGTTTCTTGATGGTGATAGCAAGCATCACATGCAGACCCAGAGTGTGAGCATTGAAGATTTTGAGATTTTGAAGTTTGTGGGACAGGGAGCATTTGCAAAAGTATATCAAGTGAGGAAGAAGGGTACTTCTGATATTTATGCAATGAAAGTTATGAGAAAAGACAAAATAATGGAAAAGAACCATGCTGAATACATGAAAGCTGAGAGAGATATTTTAACCCAAATAGAACATCCCTTCGTTGTTCAACTCAGATACTCTTTTCAGGTACTCATTCTCAAATTAGTAATTTTAGAGTTTGCAGTTGCTTGTTTATCATTGTTGGTATAACAATTAGCATTTATTGACATAGATTCTTACAAATTCAACGTTGCTTATGTAATTTATTATTATATTTTATTTTTAAGTAATTTTTGATCACTGTCATTGCTTTCTCTTGATGATCACAGACCAACATAGTGTTGTGTTTGTTTATTTCAGACAAAATACAGATTGTATCTTGTGCTGGATTTTGTAAATGGGGGTCATCTTTTCTTCCAGCTTTATAATCAGGGCCTTTTTAGGTATTTTTTATTTTTGGCCTTTCATTTTTAAGAAATATTGCATAGCAAGGAGCATAAATACCTGACTTTGTGGTTTTATTCTTGTTTACGATTTTCAGAGAGGATCTAGCTCGTATATATGCTGCTGAGATTGTTTCGGCGGTTTCCCATCTACATGAAAATGGAATAATGCACAGGGATCTAAAACCTGAAAATATCCTGCTGGATGCTGATGGCCATGTATACCTCCCTTCCTTCAACTTAATGCTTTTATGACTTATGGTTCTGCTTTAGACTTAAAATAATGTGGTTTTTGTATTGATAAATTAGGTTATGCTGACGGATTTTGGCCTGGCCAAGCAATTTGAAAGTGATACAAGATCTAATTCTTTGTGCGGAACAATAGAGTACATGGCACCTGAAATCATTCTTAGTAAAGGCCATGATAAGGCTGCTGATTGGTGGAGTGTTGGAATTCTTCTGTATGAGATGCTTACTGGAAAGGTTTGTATCTGCATATTGTATAATTGTAGTTGTTAATTTTGAAGGGCTGACTTAGCTCAACGGTAAACTCGTTTGCCGTGGGGTATGAGGTCATGGGTTTGAATCAGCCTCTATGCATAAAGTATAAGTAAGACAACCTATTATATTCCCATTCCCAGCACTCTCACCAAGTGGGGATAGAACTGGGTTGGTCTTTTTGTTTTTGCAGTTGTTAATTTTAGCCACTGAAGTTGTTTGAGACTTATTTCTCATCTCTTCTTTAAATGATACAAAAAATAGTGTGGCAACGTATCCTATTTGCTTTAGTTTTGTTA
This sequence comes from Mimosa pudica, assembly GCA_029929735.1. Lineage (NCBI taxonomy): Eukaryota > Viridiplantae > Streptophyta > Magnoliopsida > Fabales > Fabaceae > Mimosa > Mimosa pudica. Next base: position 3,858,171 of record JAKELP010000045.1, read on the forward strand.
CCTATTTACTAATTTATTTATTTATTTTTATTGGTGAACATATTATAATATGTTATTGCAATGAACTTTTGCGTTCATGGTGATTTAGTAGCCAATGATGTGCTTTTGGTTTGGGACAGAAAATGATTGTTTTTGTTGTTTGGTCATCTTTCCTGCAGCCTCCCTTCTGTGGTGGAAATCGTGATAAGATTCAGCAGAAAATAATTAAAGACAAGATCAAGTTGCCATCATTTTTGTCTAGTGAAGCACATTCTCTGTTGAAGATGGTAATAGTTCACCCAGAACTCATTACTTTATTATAATATCCTTCGTTTCAAATCAGATTTTTCCTTGTTTAGTGGGTTAATTGACTTTAATTCAGGCAAACTGGGAGAGATGTCAGTTTGCATGATTAGAGGTGATTAAATAGTAGGGTGGTATAGAATTGGGTTATATCTAGGCATGACATATTTTTATGTATTATAAAACATTTCCGTTTGACATTTGAGAAGTTGGCTCATCAATTTCCTGTGAATTTAGAAATCCATTCACCAGTTTTTTTTTCTTTCATGTATATTATATAGAAATATTCAAGTTAAACATGATTGTCTCTGTTACAGTTACTTCAGAAGGACGCGAGTAAGAGATTAGGCTGTGGAACAAGTGGTAGCTTAGAAATTAAAAATCACAAGTGGTTTAAGCCTATCAATTGGAGGAAGTTGGATGCACGTGAGGTCCAACCAAGCTTTCGTCCGGAGGTTGCCGGTAAACATTGTGTTGCCAACTTTGAGAAGCGATGGACCGATATGCCCATCACAGTTTCACCAGCTTCTAGCCCAAGGGGTGGCGAACATTTCATAAACTTCAGTTATGTGAGACCTGCAGCCTCTTTCCTTCAAAGGAATGTCACTGCTTGATAGCTATAACTGGTGGCATAATATGCACCAGTTTTCTGCAGCAGTCAGTTTTATTTATTTAGCTGTGTGAAAATAATAGTACTATGGGACAACACCAGACATTTTCTTGTGTTCTTGTGTGTTTTTGTAACTTTCACAGCTCGCGTATTATTATTACATTGAGCTGATTTGGTTGCCTGTTGTGGTGTGGACATATATTATTGCCTATTTGCTTGGATGTAATTTCTTCATCTTTACTGTCCTGAGTTGGATGATGTTGCTGAAACAGTTTTTTTTTTCTGCACCAACATTTTATTTGAGAAATTAGAATGCGAACACTGCTAATTTTTTTGTTTTACCGAGTATCGTCATGTTGCTACAATATTTGACTCGTGTATTTTAGTATGAACGTTAAAATAAGGAAAACTAAAAATCAAAGATACACAATAAAATGGACAAAATGATAAGATAATTTTTAAAAATGTAGATGTGGCTCTATGAATGTTAGTTTGTAAAAATAATAATAAAAATGTCAATGGTCTCAATCACTCTCATGCATATATGTAAAAGAAATTGTTTAAGAAAAGGATACAACATGAACAGAATCTATTGTTTTATTATCGAATAGGTTGAAATACTAATCATCGTTGGTCAATTTTTTTGATAATTAAAAAGGAATTGATTAATGTTGGGTACTTAATAGTAAAAGAATTAACTGCCAAAAAATGGTATAAGAATTAGTTTGATTTTTTTTTTATAACAGAATTAGTTTGATTTTTTTTAAGAGATTAAGCAAATAAAATAAATTATTTGAATCATTACATTTACATATATTTTTAGAATTTAAACAAACTAGTTCAAAAACATTTAAATAAATCAATTTATAAGTGATTTGTTTAATATTTTTAGAATTTTCCAAGAAAATCTAACTGAATTTTAGGAAGTATTGAACATATGATGGATGCATTGCCATTTGTTAAATTCGTTTTTTCATAGCAGAAACTGCAATGTTGTACGTGGATCCTTAATGATTCATGCTCTAAAAAAAACACTAGACGTGTCAGCAATAACAAGAGCGATTCATTACTTATGAAAACCCAAAGAAAACTAGATAAAACCATGAGGCACACACAATTGTCATGGAGTTTCTCAATTTTTATCTTATAATATGCATGTTGTAGTAAAATTTTGGTCCAAGAAAATATATTCTTGTTGGATAAAGCAACAACAGTGACACATGGCAAAAGAGTTGCCACTGCCTTATGCTGACGTTACTCCAAAAGCTACCTCAAGTTTCTGAACACAACACACTCATCTTTCAGTTTTCATGGCTCCCCTTATTCATCTCCCTCCTACATCATATATGCTTCAACATAATCTCATGACAATACCCTTCTCTTCTCTTAAACCAACTTCACCAAATAACATACCCTTCTTAACAAGTCAACGTTTCAAGAGTAACAATGTAAAGTGTAAAGCATTTTTGGACAACATTCCTAATGATTTGTTGGAGTACACTATCTACTTGAATGAATTTCCTGTTTTGAGATCAGGGTTAGTCCAGTTTCAGAGGTTGACTGAGGACTTATCAGATTTCCAGAAGTGGGGTGTCCTTGGTTTTGCAGGGTTGACTTGGATTTATTTGACTGCTAGGCCTGGTGTTCTTATAGGTGCTATTGATGCTTACATTTTGGCTCCTTTGCAGCTTGGTTTGGATAACTTATCAGGAAGAAGGAATCTTAAGAGGACTGATTTTATGATTGGAGATAAGATTGGAGAAGGGTCATTTGGTGTTGTTTATTCTGGTGTTGTGGTTCCAAAGAATGTTTATGTTGAAGAGAATGTACAGCAGACGAGGGGAAGAGGAAAGACCACAACAAATCTGAATGTGAAATCTAAGGATAAAGTTATTCTCAAAAAGGTATTTTTATTTTCATAATTCAATGAAGTCATTGTTGGATCAGTTTCTTTCTACAGATAGTAAAGACAAAATGTGCGTGTTAGTTTATATGAATTTCCCTTGTTTACTTTGCTTTGGTAACCAGTCCGGTCCCAAATAATTTGGGTAGATTAAGGTAATAAAATAAATCGGATAATTTTGAACAAATGTGACATAATCTATCTTAAATATTCTTGTGTAACATTAGATTATATATTGGTTTGAGTTAGGTAAATGAGTTTGGGGGATAATGATAAATATATAATGGATTGAGAGCTTATATTTTTGACCAAATCAAACACCCAAACTAGCTCTTATGTTAGGGACATGAGGTAGTAGCGTTTATAACATTCAAAAAATGAGACCAAAATTAAAATCTTTAAATTTTGTTACATGAGCTTCAAAGTTAACGAGAAACTTGTGAGCTCCTGCATGGAAGCAATATCTTTCTCAATGCATTCCCTTGTTTTTGTCCTAATTAATGATAAACATGTTGAATGTATTCAAACGTTGGCTGGATGGCATGGGCAGGTGAAGGTTGGAACTGTAGGTGCTGAACAGTTTGGTGACTTTGAGGAGTGGTTCAATTATAGGCTATCCAGAGCAGCTCCTGAAACATGTGCTGAATTCCTGGGAAGTTTTGTTGCTGATAGAACAAATTCACAATTCATAAAGGGTGGAAAATGGCTTGTTTGGAAGTTTGAGGTGCTCTACCTAATACTTTCATTGCATAAACAACAGGCATAGATTATTTATCAAACGATGCTTTACTGAAATTAAAGTGGGAAAAACTGATGAAAAATCCTTTCCATGCATAATAACATTTTAGATCCTTTCTATGTGGGGTTAATATTCATTTTGGCCAACAATTTATAAAGTATCAATTTGGCAACAAACAAATTCATATGCGTTGAAGTTAAGATGGTGGGTCAACGGAGAAAGGGAAGACGGTGGAGGCTGTGGTTGTATGTGGTTGAAGGTGGAGATCACGGTGGTGATGGAGGTAGGAGGGAGATGGGGGATCAAAGAAGGAAGGAATGCGTTTTATTTTAGAAATTGCATGTTAGTATTTTCCAATATTTTATTTTGAACTGAAAGTATTTTCCAATAGTTCATTGGCCAAAATCGGACCTTTTTTGTTCATTGGCCAAAATGAGATTATTTATTGTTTGGTGGCCAAATTTATACTTTGTAAACTGTTTGTTGGCCAAAATGAATATTAACCCTTCTATGTATATAACATGTTAGGTCCTTCTGGCTATCAAATTCCCAAACAAAGACTATACACCAATTTCCCAAAAAATTTTGTTCATCTATGCATCAATCATCTTCCAAAAAATTTGTTTCAGTGTGTTGTGGTGGTCTTAATTGTCATCTTATAAATACTTATACTAAATCAAGAAATTTGATAAAAATGTGCACACACATCATTACCATCTATATTTTTATCTACTAATTGTAGGTTGTCTCTGTGCAGGGAGACCGCACACTTGCGGATTACATGAAAGATCGTAACTTTCCTTCAAACTTAGAGTCTGTAATGTTTGGAAGTGTCTTGCAAGGTGTAGACTCTTCTAAACGAAATGCCTTGATCATCAAGCAAATAATGCGTCAGATCATTACATGTCTTAAGAAAATTCATGACACAGGCATTGTTCACAGAGATGTGAAGCCTGCCAACTTAGTAGTCACTAGAAGAGGGCAGATTAAACTGATAGATTTTGGTGCAGCAACAGACCTTAGAATTGGTAAGAATTATATACCTGACAGTACCTTACTGGATCCTGACTATTGTCCCCCAGAGTTATATGTTCTCCCAGAAGAAACACCAATTCCTCCTCCTGAGCCAATTGCAGCTTTCCTTTCACCAATCTTGTGGCAGGTTCTCTAATGCTTATTCATACCTTGTTTCTTTCTTAACCATTATTCATATCTTGTTTACAGACTCAAAATTAGAAGCTACTTCCTCCGGTCCTAAATATATATAGGACCTGTTTAAGGACATAGGATTGGTCCTATAAGACCTCTTTTTAGTTTTTTTCTCAAGCTTTCCTAAATTGTCCCCCCTCAGTACTGAACAAGCAAGGAAGGGAGCATTGGGGTGTAAATGAATGTATATGATTAGGTCGCATTTTGTGATATGAAGTGATTTTAACCAACTTAACTACTCCCTCCGTTCCTAAATATAAGATCACTTTGGTTAATTTGGGGAGATTAAGGAAGACAATAAAATTACATGATCTTCCCAAAATCCCTTCAATTACTTAACTTTAACAGGAGGAGGGGTTTTCAATTAAAAGAGGGAGTATAAGGGTAGTTTGGGCAAAACTTGAGATAAAATAGGAAGTGATCTTATATTTAGGAACTTATCTACTTCCCCAAAGTGATCTTATATTTAGGAACGGAGGGAGTAACATTTTTGTCCAATTAAATTAAGTATATTGATCTTATATATAGGACCAGTAGGAGTATTTTATAAGTTTGAGCAACGAATTAAATTATTAAAGGCAGCCGTTATGCTAAAATAATTATGTCTATAAGGTATAGTGTGGGATTAAGGGAAAATGACCATGAGGTTTCAAGGAAGAGATGTGATCAGAAAAATCCCACAGCAAGTGAGCATCATGATGCACTGGAACTTTTCATTGCATACTTGTTGTGGGACATTGGGGTAATTACATTCCTTCCTTAGGATCTCGTGGTTATTTTTCGTTAGAATTTATTTATACTTTTTGCTCCATAGATTCTTGTTCTCTTGAGGTTAAGATTTTTGTATTGGCTAGAGTCTCCAGATTGAGATGAAATGCCATTTTATCTGGAGTTATTCTGTTTCCATCTTATTGTATGTGTGTAGTGAGTACCAAATAAGGAATCATGTGATTCTTGTTGCAGCTGAACAGTCCTGATCTGTTTGACATGTACTCTGCTGGAGTTGTACTCCTGCAAATGGCATTACCATCCTTAAGGTCTCCAGCTGCTATAAAGAACTTTAAATTGGAGATCAAAGCATGTCAGTATGATTTGAACAAATGGAGAGCTTATACTCGCTTGAGGCCCGACTTCGAGATTCTTGACTGCGACTCGGGTAGAGGGTGGGACTTGGCAACCAAGCTTATCTGTGAGAGAGGTCCCTTTAGAAGAGGACGTTTATCTGCTGCAGATGCTTTGAGGCACCCTTATTTTCTTCTTGGTGGTGATCAAGCTGCTGCAGTACTTTCAAAATTGAGCCTAAGCAGAAAGTGAGATGGTTGATGATGTGAGTATATATATATTCCTATTTTCATTATTTTTGTTAGAAAAATTTAATCTATTTGTCATTATAGTTTTGACTCAGTGTAACTCGGTCCTTAAACATTAACTTGGTGCAACTCAATCCTTATAATTTTTACCCGATTGCGACTCGGTCCGTGAGCTTTGACTCAATGCAACTCATTTCCTTTGGTTTAACCATTTCAAATATTGGTCCCTATACTTTAGAAAATAAAAGTATATATTTCATGAAGTTTTGGAACTAAAAGTATTTGATGGTTAAAACTAATAGGGATTGAGATGCAATTAGTGAGAATTCAGGTGCCAGTCTCAGTTGAGTCAAAATTATAGGGACTATTATAATGAGTCAAATTTGATGGACTGTTTTACAACCAAATGAAATCTATAGGGACTAAATTTTCCCCTCTTTTGTTTTATATTTCTAAGATTGGGCTAAATGTTGTGTTTTTGCTGTCAGTTTGTCTTGTGAAGCTGTACAGCAGATTCTTTCCTGTTTGCAGGATGAGAAACTGAGTAAATAAGTCCAATATGAACCTGAAAAGTTTTGTTACACATTGAATTAATTATATAAGGATGAAAGGATGCCCTCTATGTGGACAGATTGTGACTTTTCTTTGTTCAAACTTCTTTCTTCAACTTCGTGGGCACGCACGCACGCAATGTGCTTGATCATAAGAAAGATTTGAAAGAAAATGTGTTTATATTTCACACAAAAGAGAACTTCCATTGCTTCTGGCCTAGGTGTATATCAAATTCAGGTAAGATCACTCTGTGAAGTGGGAGCTAAATCAATCTTCTCCCATGATTCATAATTTGGTTATTTGAGTTGTATATCAGAGCTGCTTTGTGGGATGTCACATGTAATTCCTTCTTACTCCTATGGCTTGAAAATAGAAGGATAGAACAAAGTGAATCCGGTATCTACTGCCATATTCTGGTATCTGATGTTCCATTTATTTGGTGAAACTGATTATACATCCAAGAGAAATGATATGATCACTTCTATGTGATAGATTCATTTGAGATGTGGTCTAGTAGATGATGCCTCTTTTGCAGCCTTAGTTTTCACATTTTAATTCTCTCTCTTTTTTTATAATATTGCACATTTTAATTCTAGCTTGATGCAAATGCTTGTGTTTTACTTGTAAATTATAGTAGTATCCTGTCACTACATAAACATTAATACAAATTGAATGAGAAGTCCTCCCCCAATTTTCTTCTCTGAAGACAAGAAGGACCGACTTAGCTCAACGGTAAGCTCGCTTGAGTGTGGGTATGAGGTCGTAGGTTCGAATCAGCCACTGTGAGAAAACATAGGTTAGGCTGCCTAGTATATTCCCTTCACAAGCACCCTCACCAAGTAGGAACTAGAATTGGGTTGACCTTTTTAGAAGAATGTAGACATATTCTTAAGTTTCAAGATATTTGTCAGCTAATTTTGATAAAAAAAAAAGATATTTGTCAGCTAACATCATCTCCATATTGCATATATGCAAGATTTTATAGTTTCAAACGAAACAATACAACTACATGTTTGGATCACTTTTGGGCCAAAATATCTTGGATAATTTTTTGGAAAAAGGAATTTTTTAGCCAAAAGTCAGAATTCGAACCGAAGCAAGTTTTCATGACATGTCTTTATAACACTCTAAAACTAATTTTTCAATATATCACTTGAATAAGTTTATATTAAATCGAAGTCTAAAAATCTAAATTAAATCACATTACGTTGAGAAAATGTTACTCTAACTTTTACTTGTAAAATTTAGTTGAACAAAGTTTTTTTTTTTTTTGCAAATGATAATTCAAACAAGAGGATATAGGCAACACCATTTCATATACTTATACTCTAACCAAACCTCGTATATCTAATCTTTTTGTTCCATACTTTCGTTACCAGCTGTATGGATCGGATAAGATACATAACAGGTGCATAGGTACATAAATTAGGATGCATTCATGACTAATAATTGCCTTTAATTTGTTCATGTACCTATGTATCAAAAGCAAGTTAATCTAGACAAGCTTCCAAGTTTATTGCTTTATCAATTTTAGAAAACTTCATTTGACAGCACTCTTTCTATGTTTGGTCTATGATGGAATAATTTTACACTAAACTAGCTGCCGTTGAAATAAAGTTTAATTTATTGCTGTATCAATTTTAGAAAAATTCATTCGGCAGCACTCATCCTAAGTTTGGTTTCTGCAAGGAATTATTTTAAAGTGAAAATTGCAAATTCATCTATACATGTTTGGATACTCATACATCAGTATATAAGAATTTTAGCTATTAATCTTTTCGAAAATTTTAAATATTATGTTTAAATGACAGGAATGTTACTGAAAAATCCTCACTCCAATATTTATTGTCCGAAAATACTTTAGCTGTATGCATGCTAAATCTAGTTATGTGCAAAACGAAAGATATTTTGATGGAGTTAAAAATACATTGCACACAAATAAATGAAACTACAAGTGCTTAAAGTCTTGGTTTTCCGAAATGCCTTGACTCGTTGTAGTAAATAAATTTTCAGCATTTTTTCTTCAACTTAAATGTTGATGTTCATGCATGCGCTCTTGTAAATGTAATCTCACAAATCACTAATGTACAAACGTTTGAGAAAAAAAAATTGATCAAAGGTACAAGCAAATTAAGGAAAATCTATCCATCGATTCCTGTCACTATAAGTAAGCTATTAATGTCTCATGGAAAATTTATAATAATTTCTTTAGATGTCATACAACTTGCTATAAATACTTCCTTCGGGCTCGACTTGTGGAAAAGTGGCTTATTTTAAGTTGACTTATTTTTAAGTCAGTTAGAAAATAAGCTCTAGGTTGGCTTATTTTTATGTTTGCATCAACTTTGAAAAAAGTGGTTTATTTTCCCATTTGACTTATAAACATGTTTGGATGAATTTTTGTTTAAAAGGGGCTTATTTTTAAGCTAGCTTATTTTTAGGTCATGTAGAAAAATAAGCTGACTTTTTTTCTGAAATAAACTACACAAAGTGGCTTATGAATAAGTTGGCTTATTTAAAATAAGTTGGGTGAAAAATAAGTCAAGTCAAACATAAAAAAAAGCCACACACCCAATATAAGCTGGCTTATTCAAAATAAGATGGCTTATTACTAAAAAAAAAATCCAGCCAAACACACTATGAGAACCCTTACATTTTCTCATAATTTAACGTATTTTTTTCTACTTTACCACTAAATCCCTTTCATATTTATTAATGCTTCACACATTTTTTTTTCTTAATAGTATCATAATAAATAGGGGCAAATTTGAGAAAAAATTAAATTCATACACCCGATCAACTTTGATATGTTTCCTTGAGACTTGAGAGTTAAATTTTAACGGCTAAGCTCATATATATATTATATACCAGAATGAGTACATCATAATTTCATAAACAAAATGAAACATGCTATTCTTTATAAAAAATGACAAGATTGGTTTCATGCGTATTCTGTTTTTTGATAGATTATTATATGTGCGTAGTACATATAAAGGTTCGTTAGATAGTTAATTTTATTAATAAATATAAGACGACATTAATTCATTTTATTATTTATATGCATCTTTTTCACAAACTTATGTACCTAGCTGATAAATTCACATGTTGCTTAGACATCATGCCCTTTATATGAGAATTACATAATTAATTTAGGTTGATTAAGTAACAAGTTAAACTATTCAATTGTACCAAACATGACATGAACAATTTATAAACTTGGTAGATTATTTGGAGGGGAAATGATAATTATCAGCTCATATATTTATAACTAGAGGAGTGTGATGTTACTCAAAATACCTTTGCTTGATCAAATCACACATTATGATTTTTCGAAAATTAATCATTTCATCTTTATAGTCTGATGGAGTCTACGCTCCAAGTTTCCTATGTCTTTTAATAAAAATTTGAGTCAATTACTATAATAGAAAATAAATGTTGCTTATTTGACATCTCCACAGCTATTCAATCTTCTCCCTCCCATTCCATTGCCCTCTTTCTTCTCCCTTTGCCTATGACAAGGATACCAAATAAACATTTATCCCTATTAGTACCACATGGGATAGATCATGGCAGTCTCAAACTTTGTTTTTCTTTTATAAAAACAGGAAACTGAATGAAAGAGATATAGCGAGATAAACTATAATAAGGATGAGTTAGTCACCAATTCGTTCAAACTATAATAACAATAAAATGATGAATTTTCTCTAAGATCAAATAAGATGCTTACATTTCTTAATCCATTCAACTTCAATTTTGACCTATTTTCAAGGATTAATACTATTTTCTTCTTTTAATTTTCACTATCAAAATCGATGGTTTTATCCCTTTAACTTTGAACATTTTGTAGCTATTGGTTCATAAATCTTGAAAAAACTTTGACAACCAACGGTTAAAGGTTTTAAATGACATAATCTTGATTAACGAAAACATTGGTATAAAGTTCATAAATCAAATCCAAAATTTAGTAAAATTTTATCAAAACTACTAATTTTAAGTTTCAAAACCAAGACTAAAATCAGGTGAAAATTCTAGGTCTTGAAGTGATATTAATCAAATTTTTAATGTTAAGGACTATACTACTATTTACAGACATACACGTTAGTAACATAAAATTTATTATACTTACTTTTATCCATATTATAATAGGAAATATGAAAATTGTTTTGGTCTACAATATAAAAGGTTATACAAAAAAGTCAAGACAATAAATGTTTTATCTTATTTTTGCCCTTCCTTATTAAATATAAAGTGTAGAGAGTATAGGTGTATAATAAATTATGCAAGGATAAAATTGGAAAACCATATTAATTCTACTTACTCTATAATAAATGATTTTCTTGAAACACTTTGATTACTGCGGGGTGTATGTTTATATATAAGCATAAGAGCTGCCTAACCCTAGTGAGCCCCGGGATCCAACTCATCTAAACTTTTTATTATATAAAAAAATAGGCATAGGAGAGTGAATTACATATTTCATTACTATCCTACATTCACTACATGAAAAACTTTAAATAATTACTATATTTTGTGTTTATATATTTAAGGGAGAATTAATGAGATGTCCAATTAAAGAAACAAACGTAGTTAAGATGAGGTTCTTTTGAGATGTAAATAATAAAAACTTGTAAGACGTCATCTTAAATTCTTGATTGAACTTCTGATGCTAAATTTTGTTTATTTTGGGGAAGATTCACAATAAATATTTGATTAAATGGAGCCACCAAACTCCATTACATTACAGGGAGGCACACAAACATAAATAGTGGACTACACTACACAAACCGCGTGGGGCCCACATATTCTTTCCCCATAACTCTGATCTGTCATGGCTCCCCTGAAATATTCCACCGTTACAAGGTCATAACCGTCATTTCACCCTCCAAAACACCTCTTTCATTCAAGCTTTACTTTCACACAATCCTCAATAATCAACTTGTAACATCCAGCTATATTTTGTTAAAACAATCTCAGCCGTTGAAATCTCATCTCAACGGCCATCACACGCATTACTAAAGTAACCACTGAAACATGAGTTTCACTTAACAAGTTCTCATCAGATCTCTCTCATTTCTTCAAAGTCTCAAGCTTTTCTTCGTCATTATCACTTAGCTTCTTCAAAGTTTCATTTTTTTGATCTGGGGTTATCATATTGCTAGAAAGTTCACATTTTTCTGAGCTTTTCTGATCATGCATGATAGTATAAGGCTTTGGATGATGAAAAACTCAAAAGGGTATCATCTTCTTCATTGGTTTGTACTTCTCTTAGCTTTTGTTGAAGTTCTTGAAGCTGCAGATTATGTTCCTTCAGATAAAATCCTGTTGAGTTGTGGGGGCCCACCAGATTCAACAGACACTGATGGAAGAAAATGGACTTCTGATATTGGCTCAAAGTTCTTATCATCTTCATCAGCAAAGTCAAAGACTTCTGATGCTTCAACACAAGATCCTTCTGTGCCAGAAGTTCCATTCATGTCAGCGCGTGTGTTTCAATCGCCATTCACATACTCTTTCCCTGTGGCAGCTGGTAGGAAATTCATAAGGCTTTACTTTTACCCTTCTTACTATGATGGATTCAATGCCTCAGATTCACTTTTCTCTGTCCATGCTCAATCCTACACTTTGCTTAAGAATTTCAGTGTTGCTCAAACGGTGTTGGCTTTGAATTATGACTCTATTGTGAAGGAATATTTGGTTAATGTTGATGGAGATTTGTTGAATGTTACTTTTACTCCTGCTTCCCCTAATGCTTTTGCATTTGTTAATGGGATTGAGATTGTGTCTATGCCTTCTGATGTTTATGGTGCTGCTAGTGATAGTCCTATGATTGTGGGGACTGGTACTCCTTTTGGTTTTGATAATAGTACTTCACTTGAGACTATTTATAGGCTTAATGTTGGAGGGAATGATATTTCTCCTTCCCATGATACTGGTTTGTTTAGGTCATGGACTGATGATACAAAGTATCTTTATGGTGCTGGTTATGGGGTCACTGAGCCTGCTGATCCTTCTGTTAACATTACCTATCCTCCTGGCACACCCTCTTATATTGCCCCTCTTGATGTTTATTCCACGGCTAGATCGATGGGGCCGAACGCGAATATCAATGGGAATTACAACTTGACTTGGATTCTTACTGTCGATTCCGGGTTTTCTTATCTTGTGAGGCTCCATTTTTGTGAGGGTTCTACTAATATCACAAAAATCAATCAAAGGGTGTTTGATGTTTTCCTTGGTAATCAAACCGCTGAAGATGGACTGGATGTTATTGGCACGGTGAAGACTGAATATGATCTTCCACATGATAATGGGGTTCCGGTGCATAAGGATTATGTTGTGTTTCTTCCTAATGGGGGGCCACAACAGGATCTGTGGCTTGCACTGCATCCTGATTCTAAGTCGCAGCCTCAGTACTATGATGCTTTATTGAATGGGGTGGAGGTGTTCAAAATTAGTGATACGAATAAGAATCTTGCTGGGCCGAATCCTATTCCTGCTCCAGAGCAAGATGTCATCGATCCAGCTTTGGTTAGAAAGGGGATTAATGGCCAATCGAAGAGTCAGACAGGAGCAATTGCTGGAGGAGTTAGTGCGGGAGTGGTTCTATTACTTGTTGGACTTATTGCCTGTGTTGTTTTGCGTCGTAGGAGTCATGGCAAGAAGGATTCTGGCACGAGTGATGGGCCATCGGGCTGGCTTCCTCTTTCTCTTTATGGAAACTCCCATTCCGCCGGTTCTGCTAAGACCAACACGACGGGAAGCTATGCGTCATCACTCCCATCAAACCTTTGCCGTCATTTCTCGTTTGCTGAAATCAAGGCTGCGACAAATAACTTCGACGAGGCTTTGCTCCTTGGCGTGGGAGGATTCGGTAAGGTTTACAAAGGAGAGATTGATGGTGCAACTACCAAAGTAGCCATTAAACGTGGGAACCCTCTTTCTGAGCAGGGTGTACATGAGTTCCAAACTGAGATTGAAATGCTCTCCAAGCTTCGCCATAGGCATCTTGTTTCACTGATTGGCTACTGCGAAGAGAACACTGAAATGATCCTTGTCTATGACTACATGGCTTATGGAACTCTTAGGGAGCATCTATACAAGACTCAGAAACCTCCTCTTCCATGGAAGCAAAGGCTTGAGATATGCATTGGAGCCGCCCGAGGTTTACACTATCTACATACCGGTGCCAAGCATACCATCATCCATAGAGATGTGAAGACTACAAACATTTTACTCGATGAGAAGTGGGTGGCAAAGGTTTCTGACTTTGGATTGTCCAAAACCGGTCCAACATTGGATAACACGCATGTGAGCACCGTAGTTAAGGGTAGTTTTGGGTACTTGGATCCGGAATACTTCAGGAGGCAACAACTGACTGACAAATCCGATGTTTACTCCTTCGGGGTGGTTCTTTTTGAGATCCTATGCGCTCGCCCAGCTTTGAACCCGACCCTTGCAAAAGAGCAAGTGAGCTTAGCGGAGTGGGCTGCGCATTGCTACAACAAGGGCATTCTTGACCAGATCGTTGATCCTTACTTGAAGGGCAAGATAGCACCAGAATGCTTCAAAAAGTTTGCTGAGACCGCGATGAAGTGCGTGGCTGATCAGGGAATCGAGAGGCCGTCAATGGGAGATGTGTTGTGGAACCTTGAGTTCGCTTTGCAGCTGCAAGAGAGCGCAGAAGAGAGCGGTAAGGGCATCGGAGGAATGCATAACATCGACGAGGACGAGCCATTGTACGCAGCCTCCAAGGGCAAGAAGGACCCCAATGACACTTTACCAGGTTTCGACAGCAATGTGACCGATTCGCGAAGCTCAGGGATGAGCATGAGCATCGGTGGTCGAAGCTTGGCTAGTGAAGACTCTGATGGACTAACACCAAGTGCAGTGTTTTCTCAGATCATGAATCCAAAAGGTCGTTAATTTAATGTCATTGCAAGAATCAACAACGCAAGGATGAGAGGAGTACATGATTACATAAGTTCAAGTTGAGTAGTGAAGTCCACTCTAGACTACTTGAAGCTGTTGATGTTAATGAATGTTAATCAAAATTGGTTTTTTCAACTTAATTATTTTGTTTCATGTAAGTTATATATATTCTGTTTGATTTGTTTTGATCTTGTAAGTTGTAATTTGTGACCACATTATATGAGGATGAAACATAGAGGTTCAGTTATTGACCATTACCCTCCCCTGAAACTTTTGGTCAATATTTATCCTTATTAATAATTCTTTTAAGCAAATTCAAGGTTATAGCACATTTAAATGAAAATATTCTTATCTAGCGTTTTCTTCGCAGATTTAAATGTATATTCTTTTTTGGTGGTTTCTCTGTTTTGCCCTCCATGAAGCAGAAATATTAAGGTTTTTTTTTTGGTTATATATGATATTTATTAATTAATTTAAATGATAAAATGTTACAAAGGACAGAAAATTCAGATCATATGTGTACTCGACAGGTTGTCTTTTTTCAGATTTACAGTTTAACTTAACTATTAACTAGAAAAGCTTTTCATAAAAAAGAAAAAAATATTAACTAAAAAAGCTTTGGATTTCTAAAAATGAGGGACAAAAGCACACCCGTTCATTTTCAAATATTTATGACTTTATGTAGTACAAATAGAATTTATAACAACTAGGGAACAAGTCAGATGCTTTGATATATCTTAAATTTAAAGCAATACCGATATAATTTTTTTAAAATAAATTTGACATTGATATATCGAAAAAGGACCTACCCAGAAGCTCATTTGCATGATTTGCGGTGGATAGATAGTGCAGGTGGGCCCCAGTTTAGCTGTGACCATGTGGATTGTGGAGGCGTTCTGTGACTTTGTGAGTATGACTCTTATCGTGTAATAACTAGGGATAATTAATTAGAGGTCCCTCACAAGGGAGTTAATACTGGAAAAGTCTCAAAAGTTGAAAATATTAATGTAGGGTCTTAAGGGACCTCACATTAATATATTTGAAAAGTGAAAAGACAGTTTTGCCCCTAGCCTTAAAAAAATTTTACCTCCTCCCTCACCCACCCCCTCCCCCTCACCCACCCACCCCCCCCCCCCCCCCCCTCCCCCCTTTAGCCGCCCCCCACCCCTCCAGCTCCCCCCCACACCCTCCCCCCTCCCCTCCAGCGTTGCATATAGTTAAGTTAAATGTTAATGCTAATACTATAATTTTTGGACCTCAAATTTGCTCTCACTTCAGTGTTGATATAATCTCTCTTATCATAAATATAAGACCTATTTTAAGAGTAAATCTTGTTTCTAATTATAGGAAATATTTATAATTTACTTTTTCCTAAAATGTTGCAAACCAAAGGTTTTTAGTCTCCAAAATTTCATTTCATTTCAAAAGTTGATCCCTTAAATTTGTTATAAACTTGGACAATTTTCCTTTAGAAAAATCAAAACATCTGTTTTATAATTTCGTTGTTAATGGCATGTCAAAACCAAAATATAGTAAAATTAAGCGACCACAAGAATATGTTAGCACTGAAGGTTATGCCAAAAGTATAGGGATTAAAAGATTAGTATTTTTTTTTCTCTTTTAGAAAAAGCACTGTGCTATATTTTTCAAAGGAAAAAAGTTGGGGCCAGTCGATGTCAAACGCGTCGGGGAGGATAATGTGAGTTCAACTTGATTGATTTGATTCTTTGAAAACTGTATAACAACATAAGACACCTGTATGTCAAACTCAAATTAAATTATATCCCTCTCCACCAAACCTGGTTTATTTATTATGAAGGCGCCGTCTCTATTATATTCCTAATTATTCATCCCTTTTGTTCGAAGATAGAATTGGAATATATTTTTTTAAAAAACACCACCCATTAATCCGACGTTTATTGACAGTCGACCAATTCAAACTTGAGGCGTAGGAGTGTTGCCTATATAATCAAAATTATCTACTCTTCCCATGAGAGCGCTTTTAAGGGTTGAAACACACTTACTATTTCAATCAACTACCTATTAGCACAATATATTCTAATATAATGCAATTAATCTTGTGATGAGTGAATGTGAAGAAGTCCACCCTTTTTTGATATTATTACTGATATAACTTTTAATGCATAGGGATTGGTCCGTAAGGGTTACTTATATCCATAGGGAACACATTCCATCAGCAAATTATCTTGCTAAATTTTCTCATAGGTTAGATAGTGGTTTTACTATCTTTGATTAACAACCACTTGATCTTCCATTCTTCCTCAAGTGGGGATTGATGAAGAATAACTAATCTCTGGTTTAGAGGTGATCTTGTTTGTAATCTCTTGATGAGTGAAGGACATCTAGTTTCTATTTAAAAAAAAGTTGACATAACCATGCTGTAGTGGGTGCCACGTACGTGTACCATTTTTCTCGTATGTGTAGCTTGTTTGGTTGTTTGAAACCAAAGAAAGTTCCTTGAAAATAATTGAAAAATTAAGGGGTATTATGGTCATTTACATATATCCCGGGGACCACAAGTTTTCTCTCTCCATCTCACACTTTTCGTGGAGCCCACAAACTTTACTTTCTAATCATTACCTCTACTTTCCATCTCTTACCCTTTCCATTTCTAATTCTTTACTTTCCTTTCTACCAACCAAACATATATGTGTGTATTGCATCGTCATCGTAATTAATCAAACAATCATTTTCAATCAATAAAATACAATATCTTGTAGTACTAAAAAAATACCATATCTTATTTTTATATATGGTTGACCAAAAAAATCTTTAATACGTGCCCTGGTTAACTAATTTAAGAGATTATACAATTTAAATAAAGTAATAATTCATAATACATATTATGATATATCTATGAAAAAAATGTGTATCATTATACTATATATTAATTTATAACTCAAACAAATTACAAATCAACCCGAAAACATGGTGCATATAATAATTAAAATAAAAATATATATTTAGGATAAAAAATAAACTCGAACTCACTCGTTTATATTTAAAATCGAGGCAATATACGAAATCTATTCGTCTTTTCCAATTTTGTTTTCCTAAATAAGAGGTAGTATACTATGCCTAATGATCGGCCTTGTCCATGAAAGCCCACTTTTTCATTGGGCTACTTTTTTTGCGCAGGGTAGGGCATTTTTTACCAGGTTAAGGGGGGTGATTGCACTATATTTTAATACACTTTTCATGGTTAAAATAATTATATTAGTGCATGTTCTTGGGGGTAATTGCAGATAAATAGCGTTATATTTTAACTAGTGCACACTTTGTTGGGGTTTATACTTTTTGAGGGCAATTTGGGCATAAACAGCCTGATTTATTGATTAACAGCCTATTATACTTTTCATGGTTAACATTATACTACCTCCGTTCCTAAATATAAGATCACTTTGACTAATTTGGAGAGATTAAGGAAGACTTTCCAATGAATTATGATTACATGATCTTCCCAAAATACCCCTCACTTAAATTTAAAAGACAAATAGGGATTTGAGAGAGAAATGAGGGAGCTAAGAAGTATAGGGGTAATTTGGACCAAAATTGAGACAAAATAGAAAGTGATCTTATATTTAAGAACTTATCCACTTACCGAAAGTGATTATATATTTAGGAACGGAGAGAGTACTACATTTGGGTCATTTTTATGCTTAGGTCTCGTGCCTATAATATAATTCCCAGATGACTTCAAGTCTTAGTTGTCAGAATGACATGTCATTTTTATGAAAAAGAGAATGTAAAAGAATGCAAAAAGAAAAAAAAAGAAAAGAAACGGTATAGAATGTGTGGAGACGTGGGTGGTTAATCCAACAATGGGAAATTAAAAATCTACAATTTAAATGTCATGTGGCACAAAAAGAGATGTGACAGCAGGTGGCAAAACATTAGACGTGTCAGATGTCATTCAATGGGACTCCAAGGGTAAGAATAACCTAAGCTGCTCCAGAATTGTAACATAATTGGCCTGACCTATCATGTTGAAAGGAGGTATGAGTCTGACTTGTGACCTATTAAAGACTATTTTCATGTCTAACTATGGTCTGTAGCTTAGATTGACATGACTATTAGCCTGTTAGAAATATGTGTGGGCAAATTAAATTGAAAACTGAAAACGGAAAGGTGACATATATTTGTTAGTAAGTGTAACAAATACACATGTGTTTTATATTTTTTGGCATAAAAAGACACATGTAGCCAAGGTAACTTTGACCTCGAAAGGTGCTCGGTAACCAGAGTAAAACACGTGTGTATTTTTTTCCAAAAAAGTATATGGTAGTTAGTGATACCATGAGAAAAATACTTAAATGAATTTCACTCATTAAATTGGTTTTCGTCAGTTGGCCCTTATCTCACTGGTTTTCCATTAGATTTTAATTGATTTTCTGTTTATTTCCTCTCGTGTGTTTTTCCATTCCCCAAATCTTAAAAGTGGTTTGTTTGGCTGTAACAAGTGAAAGTAGAGAAACAAAAAGTGAAAAGATAAAAATGGATGTAGAGGTAACGATGAAAGTAAAGTTTGTGGGTCCCAGAAAAAATCTGAAATAGAGAGAAAAAGCTCGTGGACTCTAGGATATATGTAAATTACAAAAACAAAACAAAACAAAACTTTCTTCACTTTTACTTTCTTCCCCACTTTCCTTGGCCAACTAAACTGTCTACTTTGAATTGATTTAATTAATTGAATTGATTTTTTTAGCAATACCGAGTCTTCTACTAGTAGACTGTGGATATCTTGGTAACTTAATGTTTTGATCACGTTGAAAGAAGACAATTACTCTAGTAAGGAAAGTTAATCAAATAATGTGGAGCCCTCCCAAAGAAGGAATGAGAGATCAAAGATAACTTTTAATGAAGTTATTAAATGAGATCTTTTGACCTATAATTTATCAAAGAATATTATTTTTGACAGATCACAATGACATCATATGATCCATATAATCGACTGCAACTAGTGGGATGATACTTTGCTGTTTTTGTTGAAAAATCGATTCAAACTAAGTTGTTCTGGTTTCTCAAAACAGAAAACTACATTGAAAACATTGAATCAAAGAACATGTACATCTCTCCTTCTACTTCTACTTCTTCATATCAACATCATGTCACAAGTCAAATAAAAAATCACGACTAAACAATTACATCACGTGAGACAGCAAAAGATAACAACTTGTCATATTTCCAAAAACACCAAACTTGAATACAATGGTCACATGAGGCCCCCAAAGGCCCCTAAAAAACAATTTCTACATTAATCCATACATAAAAAATTCCACATAATTTTATTGATGGCTACCTAACACAACCCTCCTTCAATCTCCCTCAAAAAAATACATCGATCACATATTGCATGAACACATCACATGTGAAATGTCATATTTACATCACAAATACAAAGTTTACAGATAATCCACCAGAAAGTCAAAAAAAGGAGAATGCCCATGAGTTCTTTTCCTTTTGTAGAAAACAACCTATGAGTCCTTACTATAAGTTAATAGCAATCACCATTGACTTTGGGGCCTGGAGGCTGGATCAACAATGGCATTGATCTTCTTCTGCAGCTCTGGCTTGTTAGCTCCCACAAGTTTGTCAACCTGTTCTCCATTTTTGAGAAAGAAGAAAGTTGGAGTGGCTTTGATGTCCCATGAAGTGCTGAAGTCCTGCAACATATAAAACCATGTCAAACACTTGCAAGTCTTCACTCACATCAAGAGTCAACAAGGTCACATAAGAAATTTACTACTGCCAGTTTTTTGCTGTACAAGGTAGAATGTGATTTAGTTTTGTCTTGTGAAATGCCAGAGCACTTTTTTTGAAACTGATCCAAATAGCTTTAATAATTATTATAATATTGAAGAATAACGTCTACAGATTCATTACTTACAGCTAGTTCATCCACGTCAATCAACAAGAACATCAAAGATGGGTATTTCTCAGATAAGTCGCTGTAATAAGGTGCAATTGTCTTGCAAGGACCACACCATGTGGCACTGAAATTTGCAATCACCTGTGAAACACACAATTTTAGAATTAATTCTGTTAAAAAAAAAAGATCACTCAATTAACAAGTTTCTCCATGCCTAGAAAGTTCACAATTTATAATTTTATATCAATAATAACAAACCAGTGATTTATCTCATGCCCAATTTTGAAAAGATCATTTAATAACTTAAGTCTTTTAAAGAAATTTTATTTAAAGTTTCTGCTTGTATCAATCAGCAGAGATCAATACTATATCATGGTTCTTAATCAGAGCATAAGATATATCACTCAGATTTTTCCAAATAAAATCCAATTATCAGATTGAGTCCGATTAATTATGGAAATAGTAACCAAGCTTTTAATGACATGCAAAAGGAAATAGAAGACAGTAACATATTCAATGACTTCTGCATATCGTTGAGCTGGAATCACATAAAATGAATGGTTATAAACTAAGGGAAGGGAAACAAAGAAGACAAAACAAGAACTAAGGTGCATCTCACTGATATGGACTCTCAAATGCAGATATACCATCAAAGTTCATACGGCAACATTGACAAGTGTGAGATAAAACAATTACTGAGGCTATCAAATATAGAAATGTGAGGTATAATTTAAGATTTATCCAAACACACAAGACAAAATTGGTCTTTGTGATCTATAGTGTTGAAAAAATCTTTATGATGGAAAACTTACAGTTCTGCCATCCCTTGCTGCTTCTGCCAACTTTTGATCCCATGCTTCTTTGCTGGTTATAAGTTGCACATTTCCAGAAGCAAACTCCACATGCTGATCAGAATCATCATCCTGATCTCGTGGCTACAAGCATCACAATCATTATTAAACTTGTCCAGAAGAAAACACCACATAATGAAATATGAAGACTGATAAACAATAAATTTTATAAGCATCAAGGTTCCATAAATAATGCCCCAAACTATCATAAAAACAAATCATTTTCTCATTTTCTTCTTCTAAAACGTATGCATTGGGAATGATAAAACAACTCAGGAGGATAATATATTGGCAGATAACCAAAGTTTTAAGCTACAGTTGGAATACTATAGAATCAAGCTGATTCAGTAGGTTTCATTTTCTATCCATGGGCCCCCACTAACTATAGCTAAGTAGATTCAGATTGGTTTGAGCAAGGATTTAGAACATCCTTTTATCAAAAGTTAATTACTTCCATCATTGTGATAGACAAAGAAGGATCGGCTTGACTCAGCGTAAGCTCACTTGCTATGGGGTTTGAGGTCGTGGGTTTAAATCAGCTTCTCTGCATAATACCAGGGGTAAGGTTGCCTAATATATTCCCTTCCCCAGCATCCTCATCAAGTGAAGATCGAACAGGGTTGGCCCTTCATTGTGATAGACAAACTGAAAGCTTCTAGAAGAACTCATCCTTTAACTAGCCATATTGCCCTTGGATCCATTTTTCATTCTTTAGTATTTCATAATCGTTGATCAACACAGCTTTACAAGTTGTGTTCAATTTGACATATATTTGATGATTACTAATTATGGCGGGATGGGGGACCTGGGCTAAACCAGATCAAATATGGAAAATTTATGTACATTGAAGAATGGTTTCCATATATTGAGCAATCTCACAATATACAGTTGTTTGCCTCAGTCATATTGTCATATTGAGCAGGAAATATAAGCTGCCTAACTTCATATGGCAAATCTTTTACTTTTGCCCCAAGGGTGCCATTTGAACTACGACCATTGGATGATATAGAGAAACTTCAGTGTGAAATCAGAATGCCCCAGATAATTAATAACCGTTCAATTTCACTAAAAGCTAATTGTGACATTTTTGTTTATCTGCCCATTATTATCTTTATCTAACAATCTACTACAGAACACCTATAATGGAGTTTACATAAGTGGGGTTGAAGATGCCATGTTTCATCTGATTGAGGGCTGACAAATGTAGAAACTTCCAATCAACAAGAAATGAACATACAGGCTAGGTAACAAACAAAAAACAAATAATTCTTGAGCTACAGACTAAGCTTAGTTCCTGCACTCAGAATTTGCAATCGCATTTTAAATTGATGACTTCCACAGCAAGAATATGCGATTTGTTAAATATAAAAGTTCATCACCACAATCGAAAAAAGAGGTGCAAAAGCCATTAGCTCTTCACATTTGTATCACAATGGTTTCGATTGATATGCTCACCTTACAGAAGCAAATACCCATTCTTAGTTTCAGAGAAATAAACTTGTAACCTTCAATGTCTAATAGCTACAACACCTGAAGCCTGAAATCAGAAAAACCACCAATGTCAGAACTCATTTCCAAAGTCCTTCAAATCTCAAAATAAAGGATAAAATACAGAAGGAAACACAAATATCACAGATCCACCATTCAATCCATGCAATCCTTAAAAATGGAAAACACTTTTTTAACTTCAAGGTGTTAATTAAAAAACCTTAATGTTTATCACTTGCTTCTATAAATGTAAACCAAAAAACTCACAATCAACTTCCTTGCATGCAAGAAATCATAAACAAGTGGAAGCTAGGTAAAAAAGACCACATAAAAATACATCAAAACAGCAATTTTAGCAGACTCAAACACAAGTAAAAATCAAGCAAAACAAAACTTTCAAGCATTGAAAAATAATAGAAGAGAAAGAAAATTGGAAATAAAAGCGAAAGAAAACAAATGAATAATTGAAAAAAAAAATCAGGCATAATTCACCATTTACATATTTGGTTACATAATCATGACCTTTAAAGAATTTCCCAAAATTCCAAGAGTTAAGTACCTTAGCTACATATATTATTCTATCAACCCCATCAAAAACAATAAATTAATTGACAAAAACAACATAAATTCCACTCCACATTAACCATATGAATTCAAAGTTCCAAGCTTTCTAATCAATATGCATAGAAAACAAAAAAAATGACAGAAATGGATGTATGTACAAGAAAATACAATGAAGAAAATAACCTATGAATTGCAATGGATCAGATCGTGAATTGCTAAACGCGGAAATCTAAATAGTAAATGCAAGATTCAAAGTAGAATCCCAGAAAATCTGAAGCTAAAGAAGCTTGTATGAAGAAAGAAAAGGAAAACAGTTTCCTTTAATAGCTTTGAAGACCAAAAGGGTAAGAAAAAAGATTGTAACTTTGGATTGCAAATGTCATATGATTAACATGGGATTCATTAAAGCCATCAAACGTTGAACGGAGACCACTTATAAAGAGACTTGGTTTTGAAGGTGGAGAGATAATGTTTGGATAATGACCAAAGTGCCCTTGGGAGGTTGGAAGATGGGGTGAGGGGAGAAAGGGTATTTTGGGAAAAAGAAAAGAAGTTTGAGGGAGAAGTTATTGGTGATGGGAGATATGATGTCAGAAGTCAATGTTTGGATAATGACCAAAATGCCCTTGAAGGTTGGAAGATGGGGAAAGGGTATTTTGGGAAAAAGAAAAGAAATTTGAGGAAGAAGTTAATGGTAATGGTCTATGATGGTTATGGTTAGGGCTGCACAAAAGCCTGGTGGTTCGTTTGGTCCGCCATGACCCGACCCGGTCATATACAAAAAGTGGTCTGTCACGATGTGGCCCGGAACCAACCCTATTAGGACATGACTGACCCGACCATAGGATAGGATAGAACCAGGGCATATGTTCCATGATCAATCAGGCGGCCCGGCCAGATTATTTATTAATATTTTTATAATTTTTTTATTATTTATTAATATTTTTATAAAAAAATGTTTTATCAATTTTTCTATTAAATATTTTTTCTTTGCTTGTTTCTATTATAATAGCTTCAATTCCTATATGGTTAATGTTTATTAATATCTCTAGAGTAAGTTATCAGGTTATGTTAACAATTGTATTTGCATTTTATTAATCTTCGGTTAACCATCTTAATTTAAAAGTCACTCAACTATCTCTTTAATTTTCAATTTAGAGTAGTTGGTGCTATATTCAAAGTGATTTTATTTTGGTTGAGAGCTATATTCAAAGTGATCACTAACTCCTTTTTGAAGTAGCTATATGTGACTCATTATATTTATCGTTGCATTGTTGCTTCTTAATTGTTATTGATGAATGATGATCAAATTTCTCCTTTGTTCTTTCTAAAATTGGGGTTGAGTTTCTCTCATTTTGTGCTTGGTATGACCATCATGGTCCGTCATGTGGCCCTGCGGTCATGTCCTGTCCGATCTTGGTGTCGGGTCAAACAAGGCATGACCGGGTCTCGGGCAAAAAATGTTGGCCCGACAATTATTTAGGACATGACCAGAGCATATAGGTGGCTCAGTCATGTCCGTCATTTGTGCAGCCCTAATGATGGCATTGACGGGGATATGATGTTGGAAGTCAATGTTTGTATAATGACCAAAGTGCCCTTGAGAGGTTGGAAAATGGGGTGAGGGGAAAAGGGTATTTTGGGAAAAAAGAAAGGAACCTTGAGGGAGAAGTTAATGGTGATGGAGATGATGATGTCAGAAAAGAAAAGTGGTGTGAATAAAGAATTTGGTCAATGTGGGAATGGAAGACCAAGATGGTGGACGGAGAAACCTATTTTTATAATTCCTATGTGGTGAGTTATTATGTTATTTATGCAATGATTCTTGTCTTTTTTCCATGTTCTTAGAATCGGTTTTGTCGGGGTTATTAGGAACGGATTAATTTGACCAGTGAGAATATAGATTAACTAAACTTATTTAGAGAGATGATATTGATTATATATATATATATATATATATATATATATATATACACACACAGAGACACACACGTACATATTATCCCTAATAATACTCTTTGATAATGAATAAGCATGAGAGAGAGAGTGACATGTGATTTTAACTAACTTTCTTGGTATAATTAAATTAGCTCTCATATAGAAGGTCTATAGATCTTGATGATCTAAAAATGAGAGCTAAATGGTTTACATAAGTATAACTTTCTCTACTATTATTCCTTTTATTGAGCAGGGGAATCAATTCCAATAAAAAAATGGAGAAATTTACTGTCTCTTTGATAAATTATTGTGGTTAAATAATTCAGATTTAAAGTTTGAACACTCGTAAGGGTTAAATTGGAACTCAATTTCAGTTGATATGAATCATATGATAGAGACTTTTTGGTGATACTTTGATGATCTTTGCATGTTGCTCGAGAATTTAGGGTGATTCTTCCACTTGTTTTTTTCCTATTAAAAACTAAATTGATGATTTTGTATATTTTTTTAAGAGAATCATATTAAAGGAGGGAATCTATAACTTATGATTAACAAGGTATTAAATTTATAACTCATATAGCAACAATTTAATTGTCAAATTATAACTATTTATCATGCATTCATAGTCAAGTTTCATATAAATGATATATGATATAAATTTAAGACATTATTTAATACATTAAATAACTGAATTTCATTATTGTTGTAAAAACCTATCTGCAAGAAAATTATGTGCACAAACAAAATACTTGCTCTAAGGTGGAATAGGTAGACCGTAACTGACACACAGGATCATTAAGGCATTTCATTTTTATTAATGGGAAAATCCCAAATAAGTCCCTCCGAATACCCAAAAGGACAATTAAGTAACCTAAACTTCCAAAAGGACCATGAAGGAACCAGTACCTATCTGTCATTTTAAAATTTTGCAAAAAGACAAAATTGCCCCCATCCTAAAACACAAATTCCTACCCCACCCTAAACCCACTCTAGCACCCACCCTCTTCTCGCAATTTGTGTTTTAGGATGGAGGCAATTTTGTCTTTTCGCAAAATTTTAAAATGACAAATAGGTGCTGGTTCCTTCATGGTCCTTTTGGAAATTTAGGTTCCTTAATTGTCCTTTTAGGTATTCGGAGGGACTTATTTGAGATTTTCCCATTATTAATTTCAAGGCCTGCTTTGATTTTGATTAACTTTTTAAGACTCAACTCATAATAACTTATCATTACAATAAAGCTAGAGTATACTTTTGGTCCCTTATGTTTGCATCAAGTTTCAATATAGTCCTTTATGTTTTTTTTAACACATTTTCGGACCAAACACAACAGCAAAACCAACTAACGCGGTTGGCAAGCTGAAGTGCGAATGTCCTACATATATACTCACACACACACATTCCTGGTCAATGTGGGAATATAGCCCTTTATGTTTGGAAAGTACACTTTTAATCCTTTTTTGTTAACACCGTTAGTTTAACTTTACGGAAAATGTTAACTTAACAATTTTAAATTGTTACTAAATACTGAAAAAATGTTTAGATTAAAATATTTGAGTGTAAATATTCTTATATTTTCAAAATTTATCATTTTTAGTCCAATTTCATTATAAAATAATCATTTAAAATTATTAAATTAGCATTTTCCGTTAAGTTAAACTAACGGTGTTAACAAAAAAGACTAAAAGTGTACTTTCCAAACATAAAGGACTAAATTGAAACCTGATGCAAACATAAGAGACAAAAAGTATACTTCCTTACAATAAAGAAAAATCATTTATCAATCAAACTAAGTTTGTTTATATATAAACTTTACGTATCTGTGGACCCAGTAAATGATCTCATTTGCAACAAAATAAAAATAAAACACGTAGATGTGATAACGAAAGTATTGGAAAGATGTAAGCTTCTCGTTTACCTTTGTTTTGTGTTCATAGTGGGAACTTGAGTGTGGAATTAGAGAAGACGCGTCAAGAATGGATTGAAGAAAAAGAAAATGACAAAACACAGACATTCAGTGGCATCACATGGAATTTGTGCTCAAATATGTTCATACCAAAGAACCTTCCACCTAATTGCTTCATCAAACTACGCCAAAAATAGGAAAATATCATTTAAATCCCTCCGAATATATAAAAGGACAATTCAGGAACTCAAACTTCCAAAAGGACTATGAAGGAACTAGGATTTAGTTGACATTTTAAAATTGTTTGAAAAGACAAAATTGCCCTAATCATAAAACAGAAATTACTAATCACCCTTACACCCATAATTTTCAATAGGGTGGTTAGTAATTTCTGTTTTATGATTAGGGCAATTTTGTCTTTTCACACAATTTTAAAATGTCAACTAGGTCCTAGTTCCTTCATGGTCCTTTTGGAAGTTTGAGTTCCTGAATTGTCCTTTTGTATATTCGGAGGGATTTAAATGACATTTTCCCTTATATTATTAAGTTGCTTTCTAGTTTTGTTCTGATGACAAATAGTAGTATCACATAGTTATATTAAAAATGCATTGTGACCACTTTAGTTAAATTTTCAACATGGTAAAACCCTTGCTTTTATGAATAGTATATGATCGTTCTTTTTTTTTTTACTGAATATGATCGTGTTTCCTCCATCTATAATTAATATAATTAATTATAAGGTAGTTCATCCGCCACTTTTGTAAAGAGACAATAAATTAATTTCCAATTAATAGAAAATATAGTGGTTGAAGTTAGTTGAATTAATGTGGCCCAAAAAAAGTTAGCTGAATTAATAAAAATACAAGTTTTAATTCTCCTCATTTAATGACTTTTAATGAATGTTTTATTAATAATTACTCCCTCCGGTCCTATTTATAAGTCGTCAACCGCCCATATTGTACAAACCAAGGAATGGTGGTTAGTGGTGGTTACATCATTAAATTGGTCTTGTTTTTTTTTCATTTCTATCTTTGCCCCTCCTCACAACTATTAAATGAGTCATAATGAGGCAAGCAAAAGTAAATGTAGAGATCTCTTTTTTCAATGACAGGGGCATATTTGGAAAACTTTAATTAATGAGTTAGTTAGTGGTAGTTGGCAACTTATATTAAGGACCAAAATTTGGTGGCGGTTGACGACTTATAAATAGGACCGGGGGGAGTATTCCCTTTTAAAGAGGGGATATAAAACTCAATAAACAATCTACTCAAGAGGTTGTTTTGCTCATAAATAGGGGGTCACTATAAAAATAAAAAAAAGAGCTAATTCATTTTTTTTCTTACTTGTTGACGTTATTGGGGGAGGATATATACTAGACATACTTATCCCTGATTTTTGCAAAGAGGTTGACTCGAACCCACGTCGACAAGCGAATTTACACTTAAACCAAGTGAGTCCTTCGGTCACTAAAAAAATATTTACAAAAAGACAAAAAAGGTGAAACAAATTTCAACAATTTAGTGATTTTCTGAAATCAAAAACAATTTAGTGATTTTAAATGAATTAGTGATTTTTTCGCTGATATACTCCATTGCAAGTTTTTTAAAAAATGCGAATTTTTTTTTCTAAACACATATATGCTTTTATAGAAGGTAATTCTGTTTGAATCACTATTGGGCCCTAAATAAGTAAATATTAGCAAAAAAAAAAACCTTAGTTCCACATTTTGCAAGGCAATTTGAATTTTGAAGGCTTTTTTGAAGTTGATTAAAAAAACTGATGACATTGATTTGTGGGTCAAACTGCAAGGAAATAGGCATCAACTAGGCTACTTTGTTTTCTCAGCATGTGATAAGATAAGTTTATGAATTTCAATTAGAGAAGGTAGAGAATAGTTAAGGGAAAATATTCATCATCAAAAGTACAATTAGAGATGAGATATATTCCTAGCATAACAATGTTTATATAGCATATTACTATTTCTACATTGATTCAACACAGGACAAGCCAAGCAAGACACAATAAAATCTTGTTTGGGTCTTTGTATCATGATTTAGTATCACAGAAGTTAAACTAGAACCTTGCCAAGATTAATTAAGAAATTATGACACCACCATCCACTAACCCTCCCCAGAGAATTGGAAGAGACAAAACACAAGCCCACAAGAGTTTTTTCTTTTTCCATATCCAATGTACAAAGTTTAAGACACTAGCAAGTTCAACCCATGGCATACTTCTGAGTCCAGCTGCGAGCAGTGACCTCATACTTGGACCGGTCTGTTTTATACATGTGAGCGATCTCCGGTACAAGGGGATCATCAGGGTTCGGATCCGTCAACAGCGAGCAGATTGACAGCAGTACCTGAAATGCCAAGCAAAGATATGGTTTACAATCTCAATATCAAGATCATCACATTCTTGATGGTGAAATCAAGAATAATTCATCCAAAACTAAACAAGATTTTGGAAAATAAGACAACCGGTGTCCTGTGAGCAATTGAACATGAACTCTTAAAAAGAGTAGATTGTTCAAGAAAGTTAATTGATCCATGAATAGCACTAATATTGAGAGAAAATTATTCTACAGCTAAAGTAACACTCCTGACAGAAATTTTTTCGCCCTGGAACCCCAACAAATGTACACGTGAGTATTAGTGTTTCTCAAGAATCTAGACTACACTTCCTTATCAAGTAACATACCAAATCAGTATCCAAATTATGTTGGCAGTTTCTATTATGATTTCTCTTGTAGATACATGATCCCAGATGAAAATCACTTGTTTTAGGAAAATTTGAAAAATTAAGGCTGCATCTAACCATTAATTTTAAAGGGTTAGTTTTTCAGTCATAGGTCACTTTAAGAAAGTAAGCAGTATGAATGAAATGTTTCAATGAGAGTGAAAGGTGACCATCTAAGAATTCTGAGAATTTCTAGCAAACTCCAGCCAGCTCTCCTCACACTAATAAAAGGAACCTAAGGCCCCATTTGGTGAGCATTAAGAAAAAGGTTTCATTTTATATCACGTAAAAATTGATATGCTTCGATTATATCATTGTAATTATTACATAAAAACAATTACATAATTGTAGCACTATTTTTTTCCAGTGCCACATAGGCACACCGCACATATAACATTACAAATCACAAAAAGTTTCTTTCATTACACTTTATTCCCTTAACCATTCTTCATTCCATTCTGCAAACCAAACAAGGTCTATTGATTAAGGGTAAGTAAAAGTACATTCATTAAATCAAATCAAATCATATCATAGCCATGTCAGTTTAAGTAACATAACTCATTGCAATTCTTTAAGACGGATGTAAATAAACAATACTTTAGTGAAATCACATATTTCATATCCAAGAATTGTATATTTGATGAAAAGAAAGGTAAACCTTAGAGATGGTAAGGGCAGGGCTCCATTGTTCCTTCAGGATATCAAGACAAATACTGCCATTGCTATTAATGTTTGGATGGAAGACCTTAGTTCTGAACGCAACCTACATGAATAAGGTAATGGGGTCTCAAGTACATTTAAGAAATTGAATCCATCAATGCACAGGCATTATGCCATGACACCATTGTGCCAACAAAATATAATTTACCTTGGGGGGCTTGAAAGGGTAATCTGGAGGGAAATGAATCGTAACTAGAAAAACACCTCCGGCATATGGGCTATCAGTAGGGCCCATGATGGTTGCTTGCCAGTGAAACATATCTTCAGCAACTGGACCTGTTTCAAATAAAGCATTGAGAAAACTGACTTCGAGATACAACATAAACATACCATAGATGCAAACAAAATCAATATAATAACTGCACAGTCTAATCTTCATTCATTATTTCCATTTATTTTATCAGCAAGAGGAGGGTCATATTTGTAAAATCGACACACTCCTTCTGACTACATATCCTTTGAAACAACGCTCATGTAAGCAGCTGATTCAACCTTCGGACTGAAAACGATAAAAACATTGGAGACTCTTATAATTTATAGCCCCTTTAAGCCAGATTATGTAAAAACATCTCAAGCAGTGGCACAATTTATGCTCACAACCTTACATATGAAACTTATTGTCATCAATCAGATAATCAACAAAGCAAGAGGATGATCAGTTTAACTGAGGCTAATGCACAGCAACCCTTGAAGCTGCTGCCACCAATTACTTTGCAGAGCAAATTCAACAACTTAAATTTTAAACCTTCCTTTATTTTACCACGACACAACAAACAAACTGAAACAAAACAAAGCACCTGCAATATAATAAAATAATCCCTCTGCTAACTATGTTTAATCAAACCACTTCACTGATTTATACCAGAATTTTAGGTTTCCTAAAGATGAGCCATGTGTATTAATGTTTAACATATATAAGAAATAATCTATGTATTCAAGAGATTAATAATTAATTCAAGACCAGAACCCCGCGCTTCGGTTAGATAGCAAACTTTATTCCAAAAATCTTTCCACTTTCTGTGAAGGGCATACTTACTATTAATGAACCAACAGATATTTATTAATTAACACAGTTGCCTCTCCAATGAATGGAGAAAAACAATCATGAGAATATCAATTTTTACTCCATAAATTCCCAAAAACCTCAATGTATGCTTTAGAAGACCCATATGATTTAGAAGACCCAAAAACCTGATCAAGATAAAATACCTCGAATCCCGTTACGCTCTTAATATCAAGTGTGTCAGCCTTTCATAGTAACATTAAATTCAAGTTCAAAACTGGACCAATGACACGACGAGTATCCATATTAGGTGGGATATGCAGAAAACAGTGCAAATACATTAGCTATGCAACCTAAAGATCAGTTTTGAACTTAGATATGTAAAGCACATCTAAGTTCTAATGATAATCATCCAGAAATAAATCTGCAGCATAAAGATCAACCTGCAGTGATAAATCCATCACTTTCAAATACATTACCTAATAAGAAGCTAAGCATACATTGAGGCTAAGAAGTGATTAAGTATATGGTTATAACTAGAAGTGAACAGCTGAGAACCTGAAGATCAGAAGCTGATCTTTCATAAAACAATCTTCTTCTTTACTTGAAACCAGAACTAAACATACAGCCTGTGCTGACAATTGAGGGATAGTCATGAACAAAAAAACAACTGAGTGACACATAAGAGCTTGACATGACATAAAAAGTAAATACCTGCCCTATAATTCGAATCACAAAATGGATGACATCGAATTCGCAAACCAACACGCAAGTTCATGTCAACCTGAAACTTAAACTTCAGACTATGATTTTTCACAGAATTAATATCTTCCAACATCAATTCCATATTGAATATAATAAATTCAAGCAAATGCATTCTATAGAAAAGTCTACAGCATGTCATCAGCTAACTTACTACAAACTCCAAGCATTACAACTCACAAAATCTCAGAAAGTTAGTGGAAATGTATGATCAGAAACACCTAAATCCAGCCATCATAAAATGTAAAACACATGAAAAGAAAATACACACAAATGGAAGTGCAAAGTGTAAAACTAATGGTGACACAAAAGTGACATTTTTTGTTGAAACCTGCACTGCATGAAGTTGGTGGATCTTTCTGCAAGTCCTTAAGCTCCTTCAAGATGCGCTTTGAAGCCATGTCACTTCCTCAAACAAAAGAACTGAATCAGAACCTGCAGGGAAACAAAATGTACCTATCCACAGTACAATCAAACATGTATTCATTGCAAAGATGATACGTGAGGTAGGATAGGAGGGTAGGGAGAGTAGGGATGAGGCTTGTATGACACGTAGGCATAAGCCACGTGGAGTTAGTTAGACAGTTAAGCCACGTGGAGTTAGTTAGGCGGTTAAGCCACGTGGACAGTAACACATGGGGTTAGTTAGTCTGTTAGATCATATTAGTATAAATAAGCTAACCTGTACTTGACATGGTGTGGAATAAACAGATTTCAGTTTCTCTCTTTTCTTTCTTCTTCGCATTTCGCTTCCTCTGTACCATTTGGTATCAGAGCCGTGTATCTAGCTCTCATGGCGCCAGATACTCGGTCCAAGGATCATCGTCTTGGTGATCTCGAGCATCGCCTGGAAACTCATATCTCACTGGTAGAAAGTAATCGCGACAAGCTTGACAGAAACGTGGAGGAGATTGGGGAATTGAAGAATTCGATGTCGCGAATTGAGGAGTGTTTGAAGGATTTGACCGGATCTATTGCTAGTCTCCAAAATTCGAGGTTAGGAGAACAATCCTTCCCTTCGTCGAGCCATCATATGAAGAACGGATACATGCAATTTGGTACGTACGGTGGTAATGGAGGTGGCGGAGGATATTACTCGGCTCCGACAAAGCACAGTAGGGTTGAATTCCCTAAATTCGATGGAAGTGACTTCAAAGGATGGTCGTACAGGTGCAAACAATTTTTTTCTGTGGACGCGACACCATTGGATCAGCGAGTAAGGTTAGTAAGCATTCATTTGGAAGATCGTGCTCTCAAATGGCACTTAAATTTCATGAAAAATAGGCGTGAGGAAGAGATTTCTTGGGAAGAATATTTCAAGAATATGGAGGCTAGGTTTACGAATGTAGGTCATCTCAATCCAATGGTAGAGATTAAGCAATTACAGCAATTGCAGCTTTCAGTTGATGATTATATCGATGCGTTTGATAATCTCTTAACCGAAGTGGATTTGAGTGATGAAGTAGCTATGAATTGTTTTTTGGGGGGTCTTCGATTGGATATTCAAGCTTCGGTGACAGCTTTCAATCCATCGACGTTGGGTAGTATGATGCAATTGGCACGTATCCAAGAGAGATCCATTAAGGCATTGTATGATAATGTGCCTAAACCACCTCTTAGACAATGGTCCTCGATGAATACAACAGCTTCGAAATTCTCTTCGAATGCCGTTAATAGAACACTACAGACAGGGGATAAAATGTTGAATCCTTCTGTGGCTACCAAAAGTTCATCTGTGACCTTGTCTAAGAAGGAGATGGAGGAGAGAAGGAGGAAGGGACTTTGTTATTGGTGCAATGATAAATTTTCTTCCTCTCATCGCTGCAAGGAATCTCAGGTTATGATGTTGATTGTTCCTGGCCGCGAGGAAGATGAATTTGTTGATGCACAGGATATTATGGATAAGGTGGATGAAGATATGGAACTTGTAGGTACCATTAATGCAATCGAAGGTAAGGAAGAGTTTTCTACTCTTCGGATTGAAGGAAGTATTAAGAAGCACAAGATAATGATTTTAGTGGACACGGGCAGTTCTCATAATGTTGTGCATACAAGAGTAGTGAAAAGGCTGGGATTGCCCTGCATACCTCATGTTGGCGTGAAGGTGAAGGTAGCAGGAGGAGAGGAGGTTAGAGTTGATCGCTTCTGTAAGGACTTATGCTGGTACATGTCTGGTTCAGCATTTTTGGATGATTTCATGGTGATGGACATTGGTAATTTTGATATGATATTGGGAGCTCAATGGCTACGCAGATTAGGGCGCTTTATTTTGGATTTGAGTGACTCTTTTATGGCTTTTTCCTTGGCTGGTCAGTATTATGAATTTCATGGCATTAAGATTCCATTATCACAGTTGCTCGAGGAGGAAGAATGGTCGGATAAGGTGGTTAATGATGCAGCTCATGCCTTTGTGATTTGTGATGTGTCTAATGATAGTGCTTCTCATATCACATCATCATTCTCCTCAGATCAGCAGCAACAATTAGCTACTCTTCTACAGGAGTTTGCTGATATATTTGGACGGCCTGTGGCACTGCCTCCAGCTCGTCAATTGGATCATCGTATTGTCCTTAAGGAGGATAAGCCAATTTCTTGTCGACCATATAGGTATGGTCCCTTACAGAAGGATGAAATAGAACAGCAAGTGCGTAGTATGTTGGAGCATGAGGTTATTCAACACAGCCATAGTCCATTTGCTGCTCCCGTGGTGTTGGTTCATAAGAAAGATGGGACTTGGAGATTTTGTGTTGATTATCGGCGGTTGAATGAGATGACAGTGAAGGACAAATTTCCTATTCCTTTAATAGATGACCTTTTGAATGAATTACAAGGTGCCTCTTGTTTTTCTAAACTGGATCTTTATTCAGGATATCATCAAGTAAGGATGCATGAAGCTGATATTCCTAAAACTGCTTTTAGGACTCATGAAGGGCATTATGAGTTCAAGGTTATGCCCTTTGGATTGAGTAATGCCCCTGCTACATTTCAAGGACTTATGAATCTGATTTTCAAACCTTACTTGCGGAAATTTATTTTAGTCTTCTTTGATGACATATTGGTGTATAGTGGTGATTGGGATTCTCACATGAAGCATTTGCGAGTTACTTTTGAGCTGTTTAGACAGCATACCTTGTTTGCTAAGGCAAGTAAGTGCTCTTTCGCTCGGGATCAAGTTGCTTATTTGGGACATATAATTTCGAGCAGGGGAGTAAAGGTGGACCCTTCCAAGGTGGCAGCAGTGAGTCAGTGGCCTGTTCCCTCTAATGTGAAGGCTGTGCGGGGGTTTCTAGGTCTTACCGGCTATTATAGGAAGTTTATTCAACACTATGGTGATATTGCCAGACCCTTGACAGCATTATTGAAGAAGGATGGTCGTTTTCAATGGAATTCTGAGGCAGATATGGCATTCACTAAGTTGAAGGAACTTCTATGTTGTGCTCCGGTTTTGGCTCTTCCTAATTTCAAAGAGAGATTTGTCATTGAAGCTGATGCTTCTACCACTGGAATGGGGGCAGTGCTGATGCAGAATGGGCATCCTATTGCTTTTGCAAGCAAAACCTTTGGACCCAAAACTGCAGCATCTTCTACCTATGAGAGGGAGCTTAGGGCTATTATATTTGCTGTTCATCAATGGCGGTCTTACTTGATTGGTAATGTTTTCACCATCCGTACGGATCACTTACCCTTGAAACATCTTTTAGAGCAAAAGAATGTTTCTCCTGACCAATTCAAGTGGTTGGGTAAATTGTGGGGTTTGACTTACAACATTGAGTATCGGAAAGGGAAGGAGAATTTCGCTGCTGATGCCTTATCTCGAGTTGCTGAAGTGTATGTAATGGCTGTGTCCTCTCCTATGACAGAGTTATTAGACCGAGTCAAGGCTTCTTGGAGTAGTGATGATTTTACACAGAAAATTATCACTGACTTGGAACTTGATCCTGCATCTCATTCACATTTTTCTTGGGCTAATGGTTTGTTGAAACATAAAGGGCGGTTGGTAGTAGGAGCTCATCCAGCTTTACGGAATGATTTACTATCGTACTTTCATGGTGATCCTGCTAGTGGTCATTCGGGTATGACTCCTACCTATCGTCGCTTATCATCTGTTTTTTATTGGAAGGGTATGGAGAAGCAGGTGCGTGAATTTGTTCGTACTTGTGTGATATGTCAAAGGTTTAAAACTGAGAATGTGGCTACACCTGGGTTGCTACAACCTTTGCCAATTCCTACTCATATCTGGAGTGACCTTTCTATGGACTTTATTTGTGGACTACCTAAGTCTTATGGGAAAACTGTAATTTTTGTGGTTGTGGATAGGTTGAGTAAGGCTGCTCATTTTGCAGCTTTGAAACATCCTTATACTGCTGTAGATGTGGCGAGGATCTTTATGGATATGGTTGTCAAATTACATGGTTTTCCTAAGACTATTGTGTCTGATCGGGATGCTGCCTTTTGTGGCAAATTTTGGCGTGAATTGTTCAGACTTCAGGGAGTAAAGCTGCACTATTCTTCTGCCTATCATCCTCAATCAGATGGCCAAACAGAGGTGGTTAATCGTAGCTTGGAGTGCTATTTGCGTTGCATGTCTGGAGACTTTCCTAAGCAGTGGGTTAAATGGTTAGCTTTAGCGGAGTTGTGGTATAATACTACATACCATTCTTCTATTGGAATGTCTCCATTCCAGGCGGTGTATGGTATTTCACCACCGGTGCATTCTCCATACATTCCTGGGGATTCTAATAATGACATGGTTGATAGGGTGTGTTTATCTAGAGAGCTTACTTCGCAATTATTGAAACAGCATCTTTTGAAGGCTCAGCAACGCATGGTGGTACAGGCCAATAAACATCGCACTGAGAGGCACTTTGCTAAGGGTGATTTTGTTTTTCTGAAGTTACATCCTTTTCGAAGGAATCAGATTAATAATTCCTCTTTGCATAAGTTGGCAGCGAAGTACTTTGGTCCTTTTGAGGTTTTGGATAGGGTGGGATCTGTGGCTTATGAGTTGAAGCTTCCACCTGGTTCTCGTGTTCATCCTGTATTCCATGTTTCTTTACTTAAACGTGGAATTAAGAATGATGCCATGGTGTCTACTGCTTTGCCTGAGACTGATCAAGATGGTCATTTTGTGCTTGAACCAGTTGCTATCTTAGGCAGGAAGTTGGTGAATAAGGGGAATCTACCGGTCACTCAGGTTCTGGTGCAATGGCAACATTCAAGGCCAGAGGACGCTACTTGGGAGGATTTATCTTCTCTTCGTGATCAATTCCCTCAATTTGATACTAGTGCTCCTCCAGTTAATACCATCCTTGTGGACAAGGATGTTTTTTAGGGGGGGTGCCATTGATACGTGAGGTAGGATAGGAGGGTAGGGAGAGTAGGGATGAGGCTTGTATGACACGTAGGCATAAGCCACGTGGAGTTAGTTAGACAGTTAAGCCACGTGGAGTTAGTTAGGCGGTTAAGCCACGTGGACAGTAACACATGGGGTTAGTTAGTCTGTTAGATCATATTAGTATAAATAAGCTAACCTGTACTTGACATGGTGTGGAATAAACAGATTTCAGTTTCTCTCTTTTCTTTCTTCTTCGCATTTCGCTTCCTCTGTACCAAAAGACAAGCCAAAGACTTGATTTTTTTATCACAAGATGTGATGCAAAAGTCTAAAAGTGAAACAAACAACAACCCCAGAAAGTATAGATAAAAAAAATCATGGGAAAGCAAGAGGGAGGGAAGATTTCATTAAAAAATGAATGTAGTCATGTGGGGTTGAAAAAAATGGAGGAAGAAAGAGGAAGAGGAAAGAGTAATACCTTAAAAAGAGAAACTTGAGAGACCAAGATTCAAGAAACAAGATTAAGGAGTGAGAGATTCAGAAAACAACAACTCTCTCTCTCTCTCTCTCTGTGAGGGATTGGTGACGACAAGAACTGAAGCTCTTGCTGATGCAGTCAAAGGTTCTTCAAGATGGAGGCTAGAAAAGTCAAATGACATTCTTATCCATTCCAAATTTTATAGCCATGGTAGATTCTACTGCTGTATTCTAGATAACTTTTTTTTGGAGAGATTAAGGTTGCAAAATAGGCTATTAAATCATGACATATTTGATATATTTTTAGATTATCCATTAGTTTATAAGTAAAATAAACTAGTTTAAGGGAAAAAATTAGGTAAATCAATTTATAATTAACTTATTTTGCTTTTTTTTATGATTTTTCAAAAAAGTCAATTAGGTCTTATATTTAGGACCGGAGGGAGTACTACATAGATCCCTTTCTAAATATAAGATCACTTTAAATAGGAAGTTTGTTTTTAAAGGAGTATATGATTTCTAATTTGACTCAAGTTTTTTCCCAAATTACCCCTATACTCTCTTCACCAACAAAAATAGTGGTTTGAAGAAGGTGAGAAAATATTTTTAAAACTTAGGTGAGGGGTATTTTGGAAATTTCATGTAATCCTAACTAATTGGAATATCTTCCTTAATCTCTCCAAATTCGCTTAAGTGATCTTATACTCCCTCCGGTCCTAAATATAAGATCTAGTTGACTTTTTTGGAAAATCCTAAAAAAGCAAAATAAGTCAATTATAAATTGATTTACCTAATTTTTTCCTTAAACTAGTTTATTTAACCTATAAACTAATGACTAATCTATGAATATATGAAATATCCCATAATTTAATAACATATTTTGTAGCCTTAACATCTCCAGAAAAAAGTCAACTAGATCTTATATTTAGAACCGAAGGGAGTATTTAGGACCAGAGGGAGTAACTTATAAGGTGTCTTGTAACTGTAATGTTTAATTATGGTAAAAAACCATAATGTTTGATCCTTTTCCTTTTCTTCCTACCCATCAATTAAAAAGACGGAGAGTGGGTCAATATAATATGACAAATAAATCTACATTATTTAATGGGCTAAAGTATTCATTTGGTCCCTTATGTTTGCATCAAGTTTCAATTTAGTCCTTTATGTTTGGAAAGTACACTTTTAGTCCTTTTTTGTTAACACCGTTAGTTTAACTTAACGGAAAATGCTAACTTAACAATTTTAAATGATTATTTTATAATGAAATTGGATCAAAAATGATAAATTTTGAAAATATAAGAATATTTACATTCAAATATTTTAATCTGAACATTTTTTCAGTATTTAATAATCATTTAAAATTGTTAATTTAACATTTTCCGTTAAGTTAAACTAACGGTGTTAACAAAAAAGGACTAAAAGTGTACTTTCCAAACATAAAGGACTAAATTGAAACTTGATGCAAACATAAAGGACCAAATGAATACTTTAGCCTTATTTAATGGGATATACACTTTTGACCCACTTTTGAAATTCGATGGATAGTTTTGCTCTAACAAATTTTACATGAGTATTTTTAACCTTCGTGACAATTACATGGTCATTTTGCACTTTTGCCCTAAAATCACTAACGAAAGTTAGATTATTAAACAGTATGGACATTTTTGCCTCACTTTTGAAATTTCATGAATAATTTTGCTATAAAAATTTTACATGGATAATTTTGCACCTTCACGACAATTACATGAGTATTTTTTGCACTTTAGCCCTAGACATTAACACATGATATTAACAATTTATCCTAACCATATGTCTTTATTCACATCCTCACTCTCTTACTTGTTATATAGATAAACATTATTAGAGTTAATTTGGGGAAATATTGGGGAATATTAGAAACTAATATTATATTTAAGAACAAATTAAAATCTGAAAGTGATTTCATATATAGAAACGGAATGAATATTACAGTTGCGAAAATTGATTTAACAAGTTTGGATCACAATGCTGAATTTGTATGAAAAAAAATTATTTTGTTCTTCCTTCTTTCTCTGCTGATTTAAGGGTTCGTTTGCTTAGGAGGAATTGAGATAATGGAAATGGAAATGGAAATGGAAATTAGTGTAAGGGATAAAGATGAAAATAGAGGTAAAGATGTGATGTAAAGTTTGTGCCTCAGGAAAAGTGTGAGATGAAGAGAGAAAGCTTGTGGGCCCAGACATATATGTAAATTCCC
The DNA here is from genome assembly GCA_029929735.1 of Mimosa pudica. Lineage (NCBI taxonomy): Eukaryota > Viridiplantae > Streptophyta > Magnoliopsida > Fabales > Fabaceae > Mimosa > Mimosa pudica. Next base: position 3,898,611 of record JAKELP010000045.1, read on the forward strand.
AAAAAAACAATTACCTTTCCATTTCTTTCCTCCCATTTGCTTGCTTTACATAAGGTCGTCTAACTTGTGTCTGATTTGGAGTTGAATTTATCTTGTAGTACTCCCTCCGTTTCTAAATATAAGATCACTTTCTATTTTGTCTCAATTTTGGTCCAAATTATCCCTATACTTCTTAGCTCTCTCACTTCTCTCTCAAATCCCTATTTGTCTTTTAAATTTAAGTGAAGGGTATTTTGGAAAGATCATGTAATCGTAATTCATTGGAAAGTCTTCCTTAATCTCTCCAAATTAGTCAAAGTGATCTTATATTTACGAACGGAGGTAGTATCATTTTTGTGTATGAAATATGTTACTTTTTTTTTACCAATGGGCAGTTGGTTGAGCTGGTAAGTGGGGTACAACCCCCGTAAAGATGAGAACGCGTGTTCGAATCCCGTGAAGCGCTCTTATTGGGAGAAAGGACAACCTTACCTATGTGGGCAACACTCCTACCCCTCGAGTTCGGATTAAACCGGGCGGTGATTAACCAAAAAAAAATTGCTTTTAGAAGTTTCGATCACGGTTCTAAATTTGTTTAAATAAAAATTTTGTGTGGTTCTTTCTTTTGTTGCCGATTAGGAGGTATTGCCTAAATTGAAATTAAATTTATCTCATAACTCGTAATGTATGCAATAGATCACATGAATAATTGCTTTTTAAGAAGGTCAGATCACAATACTGATTTTTTTTTAAAAAATACTGAATCTGTCTGAATAAATCTTGCATAATTCTTTCTAATTTTAAATTTTCACCTTTTACCCTCCCTTTCATTTTTGTTAAAAATTACATAACTATGCAGGTTCAATCAATACATAGTTTGTCTAATGCTATAAGGCCTTATTACATCCCTCTTTACAGTCTTTGAAAAAAAAAAATCCCTCTTTATAGTCTCTGACTCTCAAGTTCAAGTCTTAACAAAGACGCTTGCATTAGGAAGGGAAACCACAAACCCAAAATTAAAGAAATTAGATTCTCCAACACTTAGTAATAAGATCCAGAGTTTAACATATATAAAGAAAAGGTATGCTGAAGTTTGGAATGTATCATGGCTAGGGATTTTCTATTTAATCGATTTTCTTAACAAAGTAAAACACATTGCACATAAAGAAAAAAATTAGGCCTTTGTAGAAAAGTTACACCCAGATCAGTGTTAAGAAAGTTAACTTCATTGGCCAAACATTCGTAGTAGATCTATCTACTTGCTTTATTTACAAATTGATTTATACATCAACTCCACTGAAAGCTACTAATATTAAATTAGAGTTTGGAAGATGTATTGTATTGAATGTCCTCACCATGGTTGTCAAAAACACTATTAATATTAGATTAGAGTTTGGAAGATGTATTGTATTGAACGTCCTCACCATGGTTGTAAAAAACGCGAGTCAACTTATGATGCAGATTAAGCTAAGATCTTCTCCCGCGCTTTGAGGGGCTTGCCGGTGAACTCCTTAGATGGGGTGGAACTTGAGGTGACTGGAGCTGCATAGGGGTCATGGCCATGGAAAGTGGATGGACAGGTGGTGGTGGAACGGGAGCGAGAGCGGGAGCTTGTCTTGGTGAACCAGAGGAAGAAGCCTGACTCGTCGAGGTCACATGAGCAGCGAGTGTGTTGCGACTCTTCCTCAACTCCTCTACCTCACTTTCTAGCCTCCCAATCCTTGTCCAGAGGGTGTTGCCGAATTCAGCAAGTTTCTTGTCGAATACATCTTCCACCAGCTTTATCAGTTGGGCGCGAAACATTGACTGTGGACCACTACCACCTGGCTCTCCAGTAGCAGGGATACTCCCTTGACCAACATCAACATTGCTTCCCCCAGCCCTTTCACTAGCCTCAACATTGGCTTCAGTCGGGGTGTCCCAAACATGAACAGTTCCCATGGCATACTTCTGAGTCCAGCTGCGAGCGGTGACCTCATACTTGGCCCGGTCGGTTTTGTACATGTGAGCGATCTCCGGTACAAGGGGATCATCAGGGTTCGGATCCGTCAACAGCGAGCAGATTGACAGCAGTACCTGAAATGCCAAGCAAAGATATGGTTTACAATCTCAATATCAAGATCATCACATTCTTGATGGTGAAATCAAGAATGATTGATCCAAAACTAAACAAGATTTTGGAAAAATAAGACAACATGCGTCCTGTGAAAAATTGATCATGAGCTCTTAAAAGAGTAGATTGCTTAACAAAGTTAACTAAGAAAGAGACAAGGGCTAATAGTCATACATGAAAATGTTTGACAAGTATTTATTTGCTTTCATAATATGGAATAAAAGCCGTGAGCAGTGCTGATATTGAAAGAAAATTATTCTACAGCTAAAGTAACACTCCCGACAAAGAACATTTTCACCCTGGAACCCCAACAAACATACACGTAGCATTAATGCTGCTCAAGAATTGTATATTTGATGGAAAGAAAGGCAAACCTTAGAGATGGTAAGGGCAGGGCTCCACTTTTCCTTCAGGATATCAAGACAAATACTGCCATTGCTATTAATGTTTGGATGGAAGATCTTAGTTGTAAACGTAACCTATATGAATAAGGTAATGTAATCTCAAAAACTTTTAAGAAATTGAAACCATCAATGTAAGACATTATGCCATGACGCCATCGTGCAAACAAAATATAATTTACCTTGGGGGGCTTAAAAGGGTAATCTGGAGGGAAATGAATCGAAACTAGAAAAACACCTCCGGCGTATGGGCTATCAGCAGGGCCCATGATGGTTGCTTGCCAGTGAAACATATCTTCAGCAACTGGACCTGTTTTAAATAAAGCATTGAGAAAACTGACAACAACATGAACATGCCCATACATGCAAACAAGATCAATATAATAACTGCACTGTCTGATCTTCATTCATTATTTCAAATTATTTTATCAGCAAGAGGAGGGTCATATTTGTAAAATCAACACACTCCTCCTGACTAAATATCCTTTGAAACAACGCTCATGGAAGTGGCTGATTCAACCTTCGGACTGAAAACGATAAAAACATTGGAGACTCTTATAACTTATAGCCCCTTCAAGCAGTGAGACAACTTAAGTTCACAACCTTACATTAGAAACTTACTATCATCAATCAGATAAGCAACAAAGTAAGAGTATGATCAGTTTAACTGAGGATAATGCACAGCAACCCTTCAAGCTGCTGCTACTAATTACTTTGCAAAGCAAATTCAACAACTTGAAATGTGAACCTTCCTTTATTTTACCACGACACAACAAACTGAAACAAAAAAAATACACCTGCAATAATCCCTCTGCCAAGTGCCAACTATCTTTGGTCAAACCGCTTCAGTGATTTATACCAGAGTTTAGGGTTTCCTAAAGATGAGCCATGTGTATCAATGTCTAACACATATAAGAAATAATCTATTTTCATAATTTCTAACAGAAATGTAAGTTCAGAAACAAATAAATCCAGCCATCTTAAAATGTAAAACACACAATGTAACCAAAAAAAATAAAATAAATTGTAAAACACATCAAAAGAAAATGCACACAAATGGAAATGCAAAGTGTAAAACTAATGGTGACACAAAAGTCACATATTTTTTGTTGAAACCTGCACTGCATGAAGTTGGTGGATCTTTCTGCAAGTCCTTAAGCTCCTTCAAGATGCGCTTTGAAGCCATGTCACTTCCTCAAAACAAAAGAACTGAATCAGAACATGCAGGGAAACAAAATGTACCCATCCACAGTACAATCAAACATATTTTCATTGCAAAAACAAGCCAAAGCCAAAGACTTATTCTTTTATTACAATATGTGATGCAATAGTGTAAAAGTGAAACAAACAACAGCCCCAGAAACTATATATCAAAAAAATGATGGGGAAACAAAAGGGAAGGAAGATTTCATTAAAATAAAAAAATGTACCCATCTGGGGTTGAAAAAAAAATAGAGGAAGATGAAAGAGTGATACCTTAAAAAGAGATTGATCAAAAAAAGATACCTTAAAAAGAGAAACTTGAGAGGCCGAGATTGAAGAAACAAGATTGAGGAGTGAGAGATTCAGAGACCAACAAGTCTCTCTCTGTGAGGGATTGGTAATGACAAAGAACTGAAGCTTGGAGTCAGAGGTTTTTTTGATGGAGGCTAGAAAGGTAAAATGACATCCTTATCCATTTCATATTTTATTATTCCCCTTAGCTAATCTTTATACTTTTTAGGGTTAAAATGACAAAATGCCTATGTAATTGTCACGAATGTGCAAAAGCACCTATGTAAAATTTTTTGGAGCAAAAATATTCATCAAATTTTAAAATTTGGGCAAAAATGCCCATCACAGTTAATTTTTTTTTTTTTTGACTTTTTCACGCATAATCTTCTGCATATTCATCTTTCAATAAAACATGAGACAAACTTATGTACTCCATTTATTTACCCTTACGTGATGATGGCGTGACAGAGGATGATGAGTGAAAAAGTAAAAAAAAATTAACTGTGATGGACATTTTGCCCTAATTTTGAAATTTGATGAGTAGTTTTGCTCCAAAAAATTTTACATAGGTATTTTTGCACATTCGTGACAATGACGTGAAAATTTTGGCACTTTAATACTTTTTTTTATTCAAATGTTGATTTGGCTTGATTGGAAATTAAATTTATCTTATATATTGGTTATATTGGTTATGTATATTAATATACTTCATTCTGTAATTTAATTAGATTAAGGATGATAATTAATTTAGTTATTAGTACATGATATTAACAATTTATTTAACTATATACATTTATCTTCACTTTCCCTCTCTTACATGTTATTATATATAAACATTATTAGGGTTAATTTGAGGAAAGATTGGGAAAAATTAGAAAATGATATTACATTTACAAACAAATTGAAATTTAAAAGTGCTGTTATATTTAGGAATGAAGGGAGTATTACAATTGAAAAATTGATTTGACAAGTTTGGATCACAGTGCTGAATAATTTGTGATTCGTTCTTGGGAAAATATCATTTAAATCCCTCCAAATATACAAAAGGACAATTCAGGAACTGAAACTTCCAAAAGAACCATGAAGGAACTAGGACCTAGTTGACATTTTAAAATTGTGTGAAAAGACAAAAATGCCCTAATCATAAAACAGAAATTACTAACCACCCTATTGAAAATGGTGGGTGTAAGGGTGGTTAGTAATTTCTGTTTTATGATTAGGGCAATTTTGTCTTTTCACACAATTTTAAAATGTCAATTAGGTCCTAGTTCCTTCATGGTCCTTTTGGAAGTTTGAGTTCCTGAATTGTCCTTTTGTATATTCGGAGGGATTTAAATGACATTTTTCCTTCCTTCTTTCTTTGCTGATTTAAAGGTGGTGTGTCTAATTTGGAATTGAATTTATCTTTTATCATATTTGTGTATGAAATATGTTACATTTTTTTTTTGAACCGAAGAAATATGTTATGTTTGAACAATTGATTTTATATGGTAAAAAAAATTGATTTTAGGAGTTTCGATCACAGAACTAAATTTGTCTAAATAAAGATTTTGTGAGATTATGTGGGAAATGAAAAGTCAATAATTGTAGAGGTATAAACATATAATGAAATAAGGGTTACTAATTGTAACCTTTTTTTTTCGTGATAATGACTGATAAGTTCTGACTGATAGTCTCATACTCCCTCCTCTCTTTATTATAATTTACCATCTGCCCAAATTGTACAAATCAAGGAATGAAAATTACATTATTCAATTGGTTTTATTTTATGAGTTTTCCAGTTTTGTCCTTCCCGTCTTTGTCACTATGACCCATTAACTTTTTTCTCTTTTCATTAATCCTCTATCTTGATGAGGGTAACAAAAGTGAGGTGGAGAAAAAGTCAATTCAATCAAAGAAACATTTTTTTTCCAATGATGAGGGTATATTGGGAAAAATTTAATAAATGAATTAGTTAATTAAGGTTAGTGACTTATATTAGGAACCAAAATTTTGAGGTATTTGATGACTTATAATTAGGATTGGAGGGAGTAATTGATAACCCATTAAATCGAATAATTCATGGGAAAATTAATTTGTAGTCTCTCACAAGGAACTTAATAGAAGAAAAGTCTCATAAACTCCACATATTAAAGTAGGGTCCCTATGGACTCTCTTTTAATATACTTCAAATATAAAAAGACCAAATTGTCCCTCCATGTGACAAGGTCATGGACATGGAATGACGAGGTCATGCACATGAATAACAAGATAATGAACAACTCTAACAAGGTCATGTGCACGTATAACAAGTGCATGAGCAAGGGCGAATGGGTAATCTGGTCTTTTTGTATTTGAAATATACTCCTAAAGAAAGGTCTCTAAAGATCCTACTTTAATATGTGAAGTTTATGAGACTTTTATACTCCCATAATTCATCCGCAGCCCAAGAAGACAAATTTTGTGTTTGATACATTTTGACAAATCTACCCATCCTAGTCTTTCAAAATTCCACGCCTACCCCTCACACTACAACGCTTTACCTCCTCGCCTTTGTTCTCTCCCCACCTCATTCATCTGTGTCTGCTTCACTCTCGTCCTCATCGCCGACCACCGTGGACAATAATGCCCTTCATAAAGTTTCAGTCTTTTGGGGTCACACTAATTACCCATTTCTCCAAAATCCTTCCTTTCTTTTCACATCTCAAACCATAACCAAAAAAAAAAAAATTATCCCCACAAGGAAGCCTTCAAATTAATTTCATAACATTTCAATAAACATTTCCCATTCAAAAGCTGATATATACATAATTTATTTACATTCATATTATATTTGATATATTTGTTTAAGACCTTGTAGTATTAGGATCAAAGTTTTCATCTTTCATGAGGTATATTGCTTTCTATGGTTATTCAGGAATGCAAATTTAATGACTTCATATTAGAAAAGTGGATTTGTAATTGTCTTCTTGGGAAATATCATCATTCACAATTTTATAGTGATCACACATTTTTGAATTTATAGTGTTATCATGGAAGGCTCATCAACATACGTAGATATGTGAACTTTTGAATTTACATTCATTGATGTTGATTTATGAGAGTGATTTCCTTTTGATATTGCTTCATTGTATTTAGCTAGTTACTCCTTAAGCTAAATGCTTAGTTAGGTGTAGAGCTAGTGGAAGCAAATCAAATTTTCAAATTGTTGCTTACATAAAATCAATGGCTTCTGTTTTGATGTCTCGTGTTTCGCGTAGATGTGTTAAATCGTCATTGTCTAGATGCCGATCGATATTTGATTCTTCAGTTTCCACTCAGTCTTCTATTGATCTAAGTTCTACACTGAAATATTGCCCTTCAAATGGTCCATTTAGTCCATTCAGTCAATCTATCCCTCAGATTTTTAATTTAGAATTGTGTAGAAGTGTTAGGCTGCATCCTGGTTTCAGTTTTGTTGAACACCTCTCTACATCATCTGGTGTGGGAGGGGATTCTGAGGAACAGAAGGATTTAGGTGGGAATGAAAATGACATGAGATTTCCAGCAGCTAGCTTGTCTTGGATTGATACATACCTTCCAAGGAAGATTCAGCCGTATGCTCGACTTGCTCGGCTCGATAAACCAATTGGAACATGGTTGCTTTTTTGGCCTTGCATTTGGTATGAATCTTTATATTGGTTGTTCCCCCTTTATCTTTGTGAAGGAATTAATTGTATTGTCGAGGTAGCATGTAAACTGTAATAGTTTTGATAGACAACTCGACAACTAGTTGATACACAAACAAACGTGTTTGTGTATATAGCATTGTTGTCTAATTTCAAGCTGGCCTGCTTATTCATGAATTGTAAATTATATAACATGTCTTGAGAAAATAATCAAGGCATAATTTGTTAAGTGAATGATATTCTGGAGTTTTAATCATTTATATATCCACAGAAACTTCTTATTTGTTATTACTTTGTTTACTTTCATGGTTGAAGGCCCTTATTCTTACCTCATCCATTTTCATCCGTATTTCTGATTTTATATGCTATATGTTGCAGGTCAATTACATTGGCGGCACCTCCAGGGCATCTTCCTGATTTTAAAATGTTAGCGCTGTTTGGATGTGGTGCATTGCTTTTACGAGGTGCTGGTTGTACTATCAATGATCTCCTTGACCGAGACATTGATACAAAGGTATTTTAGTTCCTTTCATATCTGGTTTTACTTCTAATGGGAAATAGGGATTTTGTGCTTGAAATTGTTATACCCTTGAGTGTGACCAAAAGGAATCCATTCATTGATTAAAAATCAGACAAGAGGAGCAACCAAATCTAATCAAACCAAAGATTATCAAACTGAACACTGAAAGAAAACAACTAAAAGTATGGCGACGCTGGACAGCAACTCCCATTAACTCAATCATCCGATCTATGTTCACCTGGAAAGTCTGCAATGGAGTTGGAGGTCGTAAAACCCAACTAAAATCCCATACTTGTGATCAATTCATTCAGTTATCAACAGCTAGAGAGGTGTATTCTGAGAATTGTGGCTCTCGAGCACATGGGTTTTAATGTTCATACAGTTATACAGTATATACACAAGCAGCCAAAATGGTATAAGAAAATGGGAGAATATGGTGGGTTAAAATTTTGATCTGTTAGTTACTGCTTGTCTCCCAACCCTTGCCTGACCCTGGGGAGTTTTGTTGCATAATTATTTTTTTACAGTAGTTTCATTGCTGATTTTAATTTCATGTTCTGAATAAATTTATTTTTAAACATATAATGCAGGTAGAGCGTACAAAGGTCAGACCAGTTGCAAGTGGTGTTCTGACACCATTTCAAGGAGTTTCATTTCTTGGTTTTCAATTGCTTTTGGGTCTTGGGATTCTTCTACAACTTAATAATTATAGGTTAGTGCTAATTATTTATGAGTCCTAAGTTCTCATCTTGTAACCCTGAACTGCCTTCTGCGATTCATGAAAGATTTATTTTCCCAATGGCCTCTATATCCTGCAGCAAGTTGTTTTGAACTGTATTCTATTAGGACTCTCACTCTAGCACTTCACCAAGTTGCACAATTAGTAACTGTTTCTATCATCATTATGGAACCGGAGTAGATTCTTGTTTGAGTTTTTGACAGAATACACTCTTGAGTATTAGAGGTTGAGCCACCCACTTGTTATGAAATGTAGTATGAGGAAGGTGATTATGGTCAGGATAATACTTTGGTCTTGCTAAGATTTTAGGTGAACAATTTACCCCAATCTGCTCTATTGATTCGGAAAACTTACAATGATTTGTTTCTGCCTGGTTTTCTTGTACAATGCATCTTAAATATATTTTTTTATCATTATCCAGTTTGTATACATAATTTTGGTAAATACTCATTATTCAAGGACATATGGTTCTTATATGAAGTTTTAAATAATTATGCCTTCTGTTCTTTTGGCAGCCGTGTCTTGGGAGCGTCATCTTTGTTGCTTGTCTTCTCCTATCCCCTCATGAAGAGGTTTACATTTTGGGTAATGCAGTTTCCTTATTTCTAGTTCGATTAGTAGATCTTAATCCTATCGTTGATGAATGATTGCGCGAAACTTTAATCTCATATGACTTCATCTTTTAGCCTCAAGCCTATCTTGGGTTGACCTTCAACTGGGGGGCTCTATTGGGATGGGCTGCAGTCAAGGGAAGCCTGGATCCAGCTATTGTGCTTCCACTTTACGCCTCCGGTGTTTTCTGGACTCTTGTATATGATACAATATATGCTCACCAGGTACTAACAGCTGTACTTCTTGTGAGAAGCCAATATCCTTTTTTTCTGTTTTTTCACCTCTCTTCCTTTTTTTCAATATCTTCATATTATTTAGTTCCTATTTTCTAAGGTCCATGCAATATGTTCTGTCTTCCAAGATAATATGTGGGTCTAAATTCTGTTGCTGTAGCCAATGTCAAATTTAGATAATATGTGGGTTTGACAAGGTTTTCTTACCATTCTTACACAGTCTTCTAATCAGTCACTACCTCATCGTGCTTTTTGCATCTCTCACTCATTACCCAATGGGTTAATGTCAAATTCTGGTTTGTGAGGGAGAGACATCCTGGTAATTTGAACTGTGGGGAGCAGGTTCTAGTTTTACAAATTTACACAAAAATAGATTGAATGTGGTTATATTTAGAAGATTGGAGGAAATTTATGCTCATTTTGATCAAGGATTTTCTGGAAAGAATTTGGCATCTCAAAAGCTAGTGCCTATTTATGTTTCTGTATTTTCTTTCTTTGTTGCCAAACTGTTCTGTTATACTGTTGTTCTTCTGGTTTTTGATTTATACCCACAATTCTATCTATGCTCACATATTAGTAGGGATTTTTCTGTGTTATTTTCACTTGAATACTGCTTGAGCAGCCGAGTATTATTACTCTCAAAATTTGTCTGGATCAGTTTTAAGGCTTTGGTGCCAGTATAGCCTAACTTGAACATAGAATTACTTATTTGGATATATCAAAAAAAAAAAAGAATTACTTATTTGGAATTCCTTAAATTTCTGGAGGTTACTATTTGCACTTCAAATTTTTGGGTATTCAAGGACCTTTTTTCCCTTGACATTATTGCGTTTTGAAATTCAATAGCCAACTCATTAATTATTGTTTAGATTTTAACTTCCTGTCTGTAAAGGGGAAGCACTGTTAGCTCCTTCAGCTAAGCTATGTTTAAATGTTAAGATATAGTTATTCACTATTTTGGATAACTTGTCCAGTTTGGGTATTATAAAACAGAGTGCAATGACGGTGAGAATCCTGAATCCTAAAAGTTTTGGGCAAGCTTCATGGGGAATATAATAACACTGCTTGAGGCCCTTTTATTGAATCTTCTTATGCCATATATTGGCAACCAGGATAAAGATGACGATGTGAAAGTGGGAGTTAAATCAACAGCATTGCGCTTTGGTGAGTCAACAAAGGAGTGGATTTCTGGTTTTGGCATCGCATGCATTGGTAGTCTTGCCTTGAGTGGATATAATGCTGAGATCGGTATGCCGTATAACTTCATTTGTTCAATTTGTTTTATGGATGTGCCTCTTACAGCTGGAACGCAATTACTGTTTTCTGCTGCATGATTGTATTTACATGTGTGTGTTGTATATATATGCAGGCTGGCCATATTATCCATTTCTGGGAGCTGCATCTGCGCACCTAATCTGGCAAATTTGGACAGTTGACCTTTCATCACGTTCTGATTGCAATAACAAGTACGTTTATGGGGTTTATCAACTTTCTGGTTTTTGGCCATAATATTTCTGTTATTTACCTATTTTCTTATCTTGAAGTCCGGCTTTAGTGTGTCCTACTGATTTTTCACTTTTCCTTGGCAATTTATTGGTGTCAAACTTCCATTGGAGCTTTAGAAAAGCTAGTACAAGTCTTGTTAGTTGCACGGAGTTATGAAAATGGGTTGCACAGATCATGGGTCATAAATTTTAAATAATACTCCCTCCAGTCCTCAATATAAGATCACTTTTACTTTTTTAATGTTTTTTTTACCAAACTTTTACTTTTTTAATATTGAAGTTAAGGAAGCAAATTAGACCGTTAAATTATAACATATATCACATGTAACTTAGATTATAGGTTAGTTCATGAGTAGAATAAATTTGTTTTGAGGGAATAAATTTGTTAGTTGTATATATTATAAATTTATCTTAAATTTTTCCATGTGACTTTATTAGTAAATCAGTTTTTACTTGGGAAAATGACAAAAAGATGACAGTTGAATTTGAGTTGAACAAAATGGGGTCTCCAATTCTAACTTGGACAAATAAGGCACAATCCCCAATTTGTCCTAACTGAATTTTGTATCAAAAGACCTAAATGCCCCTATCATATATCATCAAAATAATCCTCTCTCCTTCATCATCTACAGAAAGCTTCATCCTTTATCTTCTCCTTCTCCTTCGTTTCTTCCACTGGACTGTCTCCTACATCATAACATCCCCTCTTGGACTCAAACAAAAGATCTTTCCTTTCCATATAGTTTTCGAATGATGAAGGCGAGTTCCATAAAGAAGGACGATTGGGTTCGATGAAGGAGGGGGAACAATGGGGTATATTTGCTGAGAAAGATGAAGGAGTTCGGGTTCGTTGAAGGAGACGAATAATGGTTTGAGGAAGGAGATGAATAGTGTCACTGGGTTTGTTTGCTGAGAAGAAAGGTTTCCATGAAGGGGAGAAGGGATCATTTGATGATATAAGATAGGGGCATTTAGGTCTTTTGATATAAAATTCAGTTAGGAAAAATTGGGGATTGTGCCTTTTTTGTCCAAGTTGAAATTGGAGACCCCATTTTGTCCAACTCAAATTCAACTGTCATTTTTCTGTCATTTTCCCTTTTTACTTCCTACATTTTGTGGCTGGGGGAACCCTCACCAGTCACTAATCAATGTTATGCGTAGACGTAGAACCACTTGAAAATTCAGTGCTTACTCTGCTATATACTCCTGGCGCATAATGTAGGACCTAATTGTAAAGTTGATTGTGGTCCTTAGTGCAAAACTTATTTCCCCCATATTTGTTAATCAATTCTTAATTTATCTCTATTGATGCCTCCTCACCAATAATAAGTAAATGAGGTTGAGAAAATTAAGGAAGATTAGTAGGGTAGTTTAGAACATATATGTCATCTTAACTAATCTAACTGACTAAATCTAATTGATTAGATAAATAGGTTACATCAAGGACCAAAGGGATTATTATTTTGAGTGTGCTAACTATTTGATTAGATGCAACTTACTATATGTCTGTTATAGCGAAATGTTCATTATAATCTATCTGTATTTTATGTCATCTAAAATGTTGAACTTAGCTATACATTGTGACAAAATGTTAGGGGCACCTATTGAGCATCCAGTATCCTGAGTCTTGAATATGAACTACAGCCCACTGGATGTTTTAATTTTTCCCAGACCCAATGGTGGGAGCCTTCTGCATTGGGCTGACCTTGTTTAAAATTTTATGTTTGTGCTTGTGTCTTGCTTTTGAACATAATGAACTCTATGTTGGCACTAATAATTTTTTTTCCAGATTTAACTCAAATAAGTGGTTTGGAGCCATAATATTTGCCGGAATCCTTGCTGGTAAACTTGCATCATAGCGGTAAGGTTTTCAATTCATCTAATTTACTTCCACTGATAATATCTGTTTGTCATAGCCTCATGGGTCTATGGATGCCAAAAATGATCTTATGCCTATGGATTTGATGTCATCTTTGCATACTGTTGGCATAAATTTTTTTACTGAATCAACCTGTCAGTTTCTTGTTTGATGTTTTCGTGATATTCAAGTAAAAATGGAAGATATTCAAGTTGCTCAAGTTGGTCTATATATTTCATTTTGCAGGGTTATTAAGTCTTTGAACTCAGTTCGTCATGGCTAAGCTTTATCAATAAGTTCCCAACATAATAAAGGGTCAACTCAGTTCTAGTCCCTACTTGGTGATGGTGCTTTCCCAACACAATATTTATTTAAAATGAATTAGACACCAGCAATCTTGTTTCTTTTTTCTCTTTATGGTTATCTGGCTTTAGAGGGTAAAAGATGCTCTCGAAGCCTCATTTAGTTAAAGTGAAGTAAAGGGTTGGAGCTTCACACTGATGGATAATTAGATTTCTCAATTGTTTGCCCCTCTCAATGATGCTTTAGCGCTTGGTACGCTGACGCAATTAGTCCACATGACCTCAATCTCAGAGCCCATTTGGTGTCATGAGTTTGGGAAAAAGATTTTCTTTTCAATACAAACAAAATATAATATATGATGTCTATTATGTTATTGTTATAATCATTTAAACATTGATAATCTCTTTGTATCATTGCTTTTATATCTAGAAGAAGAGTGTCATTTTGTCATCCGACTTTGGGTTTTCACCAAACGGTGAGAGTTTGAATATTTATTGCAAATTTTGCTCGAACAAATACTCCCTTGAATCCTAAATATCGGATCTATTTAATTACTTTGCTTAAATTAATGGTGTGTTATTTATGCTAGTTAGTATGTTGTGTATTTTTGGGTTAATATAATGTTTTTTTTTTTGATAAGAAGGTTAATATAATGTTTAGTCTATATAGTTTGTCTTCATTTTGTTTTTCATCAAGTTCTCTTCCGTTTAAAAGGTTAGTCTTTATTGGATTAGTCTGAACCCCTGATAAATCCTCCGAGTTAAAAGGAGGTAGATTCAGGATACTGGATGAAGAAATTAAAAAAAAAAGGTTAGTCTCTATGGTTTAATAATGAACTTGACAGTCTTAAATACGCATTACGGTCAAGTAGGCTAATGTGGCTCGAAGACAATCTGATTGTACATCTTGTAGCTATTGGCTAAGTTATAAAATTAAAAAAAAAACAATTGCTTTTTAAGGTAGTGGTACAAGACAATATATGTAATGGAAAGTTTGAGGCCATAGGCGAATGATGGTGTCAGATATTGGACTAGATTGTATTATTATATTTTCAAAAACTTAGTTAAGAGACCTTGCCATATGCATCCTTAGATGTTAATTCTTCTTATTACTGTTTGATTGCATTAGATTCGAGCATTGTCAGACTTAGTTGAATATAGTTTGTCTGAATGCATTTTCTCAATTCATTGAATTGAATCGTGATCTTTTAATTAAGCACTCAAAGCCTTTTTGCTTTAACTACCACCTCTTTGATATGAAGATTTGATTTTAGTAGATGATAATCTGGATAGAAAAAGGAAAAAAAAAGGCGTGTTTCTCTAGGTAGGTATAGAGTGAATGCATGTGAGAGAAGTTTAATACGGCGCATCATGGTGATATTATTGGTTATCAATTAAGAAAATGATTTTCCAGGGGTATTATTGCATGAATTTTCCACATATATATCAAACAACTGCATGGCATCTCTATCCTTGATTGCCAGGTAATGACTAATAAGTACTAAGCTTTACAGTCTGTTTGTACTTTGTAGTATGTGAACATCAATATCAACGTTTGGTTGCGGCGCACTTTACATGGCTTTACCTTTTTCTTTTGCCAGTTAGAAGAATAAGAGGTCCAATAAGACTCAAGATTGGTATATAATGTGAAAGGATTATTTTTTTTATTACAAATGGATTTAAAATATAAAAGTTTCAAGATTAAAATTTCTGAATAGAAAATTTATATTTGAAAAGTCTTATTACTTAAGCGTGACTTGGAAGTGTAAATTGGAAGTGTTTGATTGGAAGTGTTTGAATATCAAATAGACTGGTAAAAAAATTAAAAAAAGGAAAATCTACTTCAAAGGTTCAATTATGGAACAAGTCTCATTAAGAGAGCCTGTTTTTTCTTCTTCACGCTTAGAAGAATATTACTATTATTAAGTACTATTTTTAGTCCTTAATATATTATATTAAGGACTGAAGTTGTATTAATTGAACATATAGCCAGCATCTGACAAAAGGAAAAAATCAAAAAAAAAATAAGTAGTACAAAAGTCCCATGAACTTTAAGCTAAGTAGAAATAATTCTATCTTCAATAAAACTCTTCCACCATTCTCTTCTAAACAAGCTTGCTCAGTGTCGTTTTCTTCATATTTTTACTGTAGAGAATGTCCCGTCATTGTTTACAGAGGTGGCCCACGATGGAAAAGTAAATGTTGCCGTATTTATGGCTTATTGGTTTTATCTTTTTGCTACTGTATGAATAGCTTATTATTAATATTGTCTTCTGCTTCTTCTTTCCTAATGCTCTTTTTTAGAATTATTTATCGTTTAGTTGTCTTTAAGTGCTGGTATTAAATTTTTTTCACTCACATCATCAGTGACCATCTTATGTTCTGTTTCATTATTTTATTTAGATTTACTTTAATGAGTTAATCTATTTTAATGTCCGCTTAGTTTGAAGGTAGTACCTTTTATCTTTCTCCTGTATATATATGTATTTATATTTATATATTGTGTGTGTATATGTCTCCCTATATATATACATATATATTTATATATCGTTGGGTCCAAAAATATATATGGGAGAAAGACAAAGGGTGCTGCGTATGTCCAAATATTTATATATTTATATGTATTTAAGTTATTCTGAAGGCTTATTATTAGTTAATAAATAATAATCAGATTTTAGCCAAAAGAATTATTAATATTAATAATAGCCTATAAACAAAATTATAGTAGAATTATAATTATAAATAAAGATGAATGGTAATAATGGTGTTGGTGTCTATTTGTGGGACCAAGTAATCCAGTTTTCCTCTACCGCATGCTAGATGGTGGCCAGAGAGAACTTGTGACTTTGCTTGCATATATATAGAATTTGAAAGTTTTGACATATTTGTTTGTACAAATCAAATGAATATAAAGCTTATATAGTTATGTATGAGTGCATAAATAGATTGAAAGTGAACATGGTCAAGAAGTTTTGTGCATAAACAACATCAACATTGTTGATTTGATTAAGTTCTTTTTATATAAAATTGATTTGATTAGTCAATAAATTGGTTTTTGTTGTAGGTATTCCTAGGCTCCATTCTTTCCATGATGCAACAAGGGTGTTCTTTGTGCGTATCATCCTTGTGCAGGGGTCATACTAAATTTTTCTGTATCATTCCTATTTTATTGGATGTCCACGAAGGGATGCAACAAGGGAGTTCTTTAACCCTTCTTTTCCCCATAATTGCATTAGTTCATCATGTGTATTCTTACAAGTTACAACGAAGTTGTTTCAGCATTATCTTTACTTGCATCTTTTGATATTGTTGGTGGCCATAATAACTACACTTAGATGTCAACTTATTGTTTTTCATATCATAATCGCCCCTCTGGAGAAGGAATTAAATTAACTTATTATGTAGCTTGTAATGTTGTTTTATGGTTAGTGATTCTATCTTTAAACCCTTAACTTCAATAAATATGTACTAAGCACAAAACTTCAACTTATTTGAATTTGATGACAACTTTTTTGTTTTACTTATCTAACATCTCTTTTTTCCCCTTATTTTGATAAATATTTTTTAAATTAATATCGGCATGCGTGACCAATCCGTAAACATGGTATGAATTGAGATACAAAGCTATTTTTTTTTTGCTCAGGAGATATAAAGCTAATTAAAATAATCAAGCATTGAACTATTTTTGAGAATAATTCTAACCGCGCTAGCCGCGGGGGTTACTTGCTAGTTTATCAAATATTTAGAACATACTAAACTGGAATCATTTATCTATGAGTTAAACTTTATTTTCATGCAGAGGCCTCGTGAACTGAGTTAGAGCCACAGCATAACTCCTTCAAAGTTTAAATTATGTGTATATAAAACTAATAATGTGGGAGTTATCTACATAAATCTAAGAATTTCGGGGGGTTTTTGCAAAGGTACAAAGATAAAATTCAGGGCAGATGCCTCGAATTTATGGAGGAAATTAAAAAAAGTTCAACTAAGATAGTGGCTTTTAATGGTTAGTGAATGTGAAGCAAAAATGTTAATGAAGATTGTGTGAATGGCCATTTGGCATTTCAAAGGGGATAAGTGGATGCTTTCAACATCTTATCATAATCAAAATGGAAGACATTTTCAGATTGACGGATCTAAAAATGCTATTATATTCCAATGAATGTATAGATACGCAACTATGCATTGGAAGAATCACTATGAGATACTGAATTAACTAAAAAAACAATATAATTATAAAAAATTAAAAAGAAGTGAGTATCATATGTGATGCAAAAATTTGGCATAAACGATTATTACAAGGGAAAATATCATTTAAATCCCTCCGAATATACAAAAGGAAAATTCAGGAACTCAAACTTCCAAAAGGACCATGAAAGAACTAGGACCTAGTTGACATTTTAAAATTGTGTGAAAAGACAAAATTGCCCTAATCATAAAACAGAAATTACTAACCACCCTATTTATATTTGTATATTCAGAGGGATTTAAATGACATTTTCCCTTATTACAAAGTCATACTGTTCATTTGTTATTAAAAGTTTACTTAAATATTTTTTGGCTGATACTTAAATATTTAACAATACCACCTCAATTTGGAATGTATTGCAGTTACTTAATTTAGTCATTTGAAAAAAAAAATTATTCAACTATTTTTTTTTAGAATTTAGGTATTCTCACTCTACTCTTGAGGCGTGAAAATCACCGGATGAGTTTTGTCTGTCTCAATAAAACTTTTTTGTGCATATAGTCTAGTTTAAACTCGAGATATTGTGTCTAGACTCAATCATATTTACCAATTATACTAACCCTTGTTTGTCTCTTTCATTTTATTTTAACTTTTAAACATGAACAATCTAAGGTAAGTGAGACCTGAAGATTCAGTATGATTTGAGGAGGCTCATAGCTTACAAAATGCTTACAAAGTGATATGAACATCAATAGCAAATTTAATTTTTTTTCTAAACATAAATTAGAAAATAGAGATATTCTTTAGATTTACTAAAATTACGAAGACCACACCACTTATATCATATATATTAATATATACACAATCTAGTCCAATTTTCAAAATCAGTAATAATATTCTGTTTTAATGAAAGTAAAGAATAGACTTTTTCAAAATAGTAATTTAGAAGTAGCGTAGCGTCATGGTGATTGTGTCATTTAAAGGGTCCGATTTTTATAACAAGCCTTAAAGGGTCAAATTAACCTCTCAAGATTGTAGATGAAATTTCAAATTCAACTTTTTTAATAGTTATAGATTTGTTTGCGTAATCGAGTAATATGACTCTATTTGGAAACTTTTAGAGTAGTTTTAAATCTAAAAAAATTTCCAAATCAAAATATATAGCTATTCAATGAAAACTTCACGGGCAAAATATACTCTTAATTATACCTGGGGTGTGTGGTTGAGTGACAATGACTCATTCACCCTTAACCAATTGTCTGGGGTTCGATCCTTGGCGTTGGGTATGGGGAAACATTAAATCTCTCAAACTAACTGTCTCACCCTTTGAGGTGCCTACAAATCAGCGGGTCCACCTTGATCATGGATAAAAAAAAATATACTCTTAATCCTATTATTTTTGCAATATACTTTCTCCTTAAAAAACCTGACAAACCAAGACCTTCATAATTCAATTGACATATCATGTATCCTCTCATAGGTCATGGGTTCTACAATGCATGTTTTATATAGGAGTAGCTGTGCATGTGATAGGTGGGTTATCTCCCTATGAAATAAGAGATGTGTGAGTTCTATGTTTGGTATCTATATTCAATTTCGTTTTGGTTCAATGCATGCTTTAGAGGCAATTCTATTATATCGGCTAATGAATGTAAACCAAAGGAAAAAAATTGAAGGATCATTTCATTCTTAATAGATTCAATTGAATTATTGTAAACAACCACTTGCTTTTTCCCTTCCACCTAGCAAATTTAGACGGATACCATTCACACTCTCTATTAATTTAAAATAATAACGGTAATGGTAATTTCAATGTTGATTATGATTAGAATAAATGTATAAAAATGGTAACGAGCTATTACGCTAGGAACATTCAGGGGAAAAAAGTGTTTTCGGTCTCAATTCTGGGAATGAAGAATAAAAATTGGTGCAATTTTAGGAACTTAGTTAAGTTTGACCAATGTTGACCAATGGAAGCTAACGTGACAGGGCAAAACCATTTATTTGCTGACGTGGCAAGCCCATGTGTCAATCATTTTTCTCCTTTTTCTCCACATCACAATTTTTATTTAATTAATTGTTTAAAAAATAGAGAAAAATGATTGCCTAGTGGGATTTCCACGTCAGCAAAAAAATGTTTTCCCCTACCACGTCAGCTTCTAACGGTCAACGTCAATTAAACTTAACAGTGTTCCTAAAATTGCACTCATTTTTATTCTTCATTCCCAGAATTGAGACCAAAAACACTTGTTTCCCCTAAGTGTTCTTAACGTAATAGTTCGTTACATTTTTATACTTTTACCCTTATGATTAAGAAGTATATTAAACAACAAGAACCCAAACCCTCATCTCAACTAAGGGGAGTTAGCTAAATGGGGAGTTAGCTAAATGAATCTTAAGACGTCATTGCCCTCTATCAGCAGTCATGTGCGGCAATATATGATTGGCCAAAAGATCTTGTAGAATAATTTCGTTTAGAGTTTTCTTAGGTCTCTCTCTTCTTCTTTTAGGAGGACTCCATACTATTTGAACAACTATTTGTACTCACACATCTAATTGTCATCTTTGAACATGCCTAAACTAACTCAAGGGACTTTCTAACATTTTCTTACCTCAATTCATTTTCAAATATGATCATTCCAGATCCTACTTTTTCTCTTATGACCACACATCTATTTTAACATTATCATCTTATTTTGTGAGAGAGAGTACAAAGCATAGTGAGATATAATATTTATCATCAAAGTAAACTCCCACCAGATTCGTACTCCTTCCGATCCGTAATATAAAAGTTCAGTCGTCAAAACACGCTTCTTAATAAAACGTGTGAAAGTTAGTTGGTTGTCTGGAGTTATTGTTTTTTTTTTCAATATTGACTATATTTATTATGATACTTTTAAGAAAGAGAAATATATAAACATTAATAAATATGAAAGAAAGTTATGGGCAAAGTACGAAAAAATACATTAAACGAGGAGAAAATGTGAAATGAACTTTTATATTTTAGAACAAAATCATTCAAATTTTGATCTCTTATATTACCAGCCAGAGAGTATATGATAATTTGGATTATAATCAGTATATTAGACTCTGATTCGTAATATAAAATCTAGTTTGTAGTACAATTTTTTAATTATAAATTAAATTATAGACAGAAGTTAGTAGCATACTGGGCAAAGGTGACGGTAGTTTGTTAACGATCCAACTAAAAATGTTAAGCAGCAGGGGTAATCAAAAGGAAAGGTTTAATGGGTAGATCGAGAATCAATGAAGAAAAAGATGAAAACAATTGAAAATTTTGTCTTGGGAAGTTATGCGATTAGTAGACACGCACATAGTTTACTGACAGTCATACAATGTCATCATAAACTTAAGCAGCAACAATAATAATTAATAACATATATATGAGCCTCAAAAGTTGAACAAAAAGGTGTAATTTGATGTGGTGGGTGCGTCTGCCACACCAAACTTCAAGTCTCATATTATAGAAAACATAATTTCAGAGAAATACAATAAAAAATGTGGTCGTGATTGACAAAATATATGTTGATGATGTGGTAAGTAACTCGGCACGATCTTTAAGACTAGCAATAAATCTTAGTTTAATTAATATTTTTTTGGTCAAATAGTTCAAATTACAAACAGAGAAAATATTTATTGAGAGATACGAAATTTATTTACGCACTAAGCTTAAAATAAGATTATGTAGTACTTAAACAAAGAATTAATGTGTGACTTTGAATTGTATTCATATTCCATAATGAAAAAAAGTTTCAAGTTGTCTCTCTCTGTTTGGTTTCTCAAGGGTATCTCACCCGCGTGTCAAGTGAAACTAATCTCTTGCTGTTCTGAAGTCCCATATAGGGGTAGACAGTTGGCCTGTGAATTTACTCCATTCATAAGGGCTGGGGATCAAACCTCCAACCATTTGCTTTAAGAACCAGAGTACTTACCACTCAAGCAGACCCGTCAGGTTCAAATTGTCTTTCTTTTAACTTTAAATAATATTTAAAATGTGATTTGTTAATTTTACAAAGTAGTTATCTCTAAGGTTTGTCTCTGAATAAAAAAAACTTATATGTTATGTTTTAAATTAAAAAAGTAAAATTAATAGTATTTTTTAGTGTAAGTATTAGAAAACTGAAAAAGAGAACACTACATGAAAAGAAACAATTAGGTGAAAGTTAAAGAGACTAAAAATACATTACATCTTCCATGACTGTATATGCACTATTATCTTTCTTATAATATTGTACTCATTTTTGTATCTGAATAAGTTTATACTCGTGGGTCTTTAATACCCTACACCTTGTAAAGTTTAATGAATTATGATTTTTAAAATGTCCTTATCTGATTATCTCATTATCTTTTAGCTTAAACAATAAGTCAATAATGACTTCAATTAATTTTAAATTTAATTTTTAAAAATCATAACATTCTTTGACATTTAACTAACTTTAAATAATTCCCTTAAATTTAATAATGATTAACAAAGCCTTATGATAAGAATAACCGAAAATGAGTTTTTTATTTCTTTCCCCAAGAACCAATGCATCACACATAAATATATAGGGACTATAATGATACTGATGATTTGGTAGAGTAAAAGGATACAAACTAACTAAACTGGTTTTCTTATTCATAAAATGAAGAAGTTGAGAGAGAATTAAATATATCTAAATCGTCTGCATCTCATCTGGACGGTGTATATTTTAAATTCTCTATATCTACATATTTGAATATTTTAATAACATTAAATTAGATTGTTTATATGAGATGTAAACCTTCTAAATATATGTAGCCAATACTCCTATTTTTTATAAAGAAGAAATCTTGCTTCAATCCAAATTCCAATCAAAAAATAATGTTATGAGTGAGTTCTTTTTTGGCCAAAATGTTATGAGTGAGTTGGCAATTGGCATCCATATCTTATGGAGTATTTACATATTGATTTCCGGGGAATTTGCACTGTAGTTCCTGGTAAGGGAAATTAATACTGGAAGGTCCCAACACATTCCAAAATAATTATCAAGTCTCATAGGCATTTCCTGCAATTATTTGCTTATCTTCAATGACCATTTTGCCCTCATAAGATGAAAGCATAGTCCCCTGTAGGGACTAGTGAGATGACAACCATCTTTAATGAGGGCAAAATAGTCATTGAAGATAAGCAAACAATTGCAGGAAAGGACCCCTGGGACTTGATAATTATTTTGGAATGTATTGGGATCTTTCAGTATTAATTTCCCTTACCAGGGACTACAGCGCAAATTCCCCTTGATTTCTCTCCCACAAACGTGTCAAACGGATGCTATACGCATTATTCTCAAATTGTTATCATTATTCATTACATTTATTCTTCCATATTCTCCTGGAAAAACAAAAGAAAACAAATCTTCCATATTCTAGAATTTATTAAATTCCACATTCCATTCCCCCCTCAATTTTTTTAATTATTTTATATTATATACTCAACAAAAAATTAACTAGAGATAAAAGATAATTGAAAATTGTTAAGGCTTCCGAAAAAAAATTGTTAAGGCAGTATTGACTGACGAATTTATTTTATACAGTTTACTCTCACTCTATAGTATTGTTTATTCATAAAATTTAACTTCAAAACCTTTGTTCTTTTTGAGGAAATTATTGAATTTTATTACTTTTATATTTAAATTTTTTTAGAAATTCTTTTTTCAGAGAAAATTAGATGTGGACGACGAAGGAATGGACAAAACTTAAAATCCAAACTCGTGATACACAATAGGCACAATTTTCTCTCCATCACTACACCATTTTATCAAATATTCTCAAAACCAGCTGTGCTTGTGTATGTGGAAAAACTCAACCCTTAAAGATATATGGAGAAAATGAGTGAAATAGAGTGCTAAGCCAGCTATCATTAATAGTTGGATGATTTTATACTTTAAACAAGATTTTGGGTTTAAGTCCTTAAAATCATATTATATGAAATTTAATTTATTTTATAAATTCAAATTTATTCATTAAGAAAATATCCCTGCCTAGCTATTTTGTGTTTCAATTAAGATAGATTGGTGTTTATAGTATTTTACTTTGAATTATCTCAAAACATTCTATCTTTTTTTTAATCTCACCAAACATAACAAACTATATTGTTTTCCTTTTTACACATAACATATTTATCATGCCTATATTTGTTTTCATGGAGCCCACTTATCTAGTTTGTTTGTTTTTTTTTTTGAAAAAGGTGGGAAAAAGATAATTAGCTGCCTTTTGAATTTTATCTCCCTTTTAAACTTGCGTTCTCACTTATTTTCTTTTGTCAATTTCTAAGATGGTTAAACGATTTATAAATAGAAATACAGCCCCAACCTAAGTTTATCAAGTACATATCACAATAACTGTGGCAAATGGATATGCATTATTGGTGAAAAAAGTTATCCATCCTCATAATTTTCTGATATAACTCCTTGTTTCTAAGATCATTTTTTGTGGAAATTAAGGATGTCTTCCTATATACTAAGGTGAATCTCAAGATATATATACATCATTTATTACAACTTGATGTTAATAGTGTTTTCTGTAATCAAACAGAAGAGTATCAACATCACTTGTTTCTCTCCATTGTAACTGGGCAAGAACGGTTTGGTTTGCATATTATTTGGATTTTAATTTACAGGTCAACCAGATGATAGCCTTCAAGTAACTCCTTGGCTAAATCATATATTCTCTAGGTGCTCATTAATTGATATCCATAAGGACATTTATTTGTATTAAATTGTTTTGATTTTGTATCATCAAAACTTAAAAAGGGCATGATCAAAGTCAAGGGCATCCTTGCGAGGTTTTGGAATTGGCTTAAAGATTCTCTTATATATCAATGTGCATAGATAGAAACGAAAATAGATTTATTTTGAACTTGAATCCTCCCATTCATCAATGATGGATCATTCTTCATTCTACAAGTAAAAACGAAGAGACTGAAGGCTGCAATGCCAACCTATACTACTCCCTCAGTTCTTACATATAAGATTTAAATTTAGTTGATATTTGGGAAAATCCTAATGAGACTAAATAAGTTACTTATAATTCAAGTAAATTAATTCAAATTTGATTTAGACTACATATCTATTAAAATAGATACACAATCTAGACTATGCATATATGTAAGTTGATTTTTGTCTAGCTCTCCCTTCTCGTTTTTTTGATGAGTAGAAAAGTTGGGAAAGCAGATATATAGTCTCATATTTTGGCCGGTAACCTTGATTAAGATTGTCTAAATACAACATTAACTCTATTACTTATTCGATCTGCAGACTTGCTATTATTTACAACTGTGGACACATATACTTGCAAGCACAAAAACAACCTTTTGATGGAGATGTCATTCACATGGATATCAAGCAGCTTTTATCCAATTTCTCTGCAATCTTTTTCTTCAAGGAAACAGACTCAACTAATCTAGTTGATCTCATTTCTTCTTTTCAATTTTCTATTGGAATATTTTAATCATTTAGTATTTGATGTTTATGAATGTACCCTTTTGATTTATTTAATGAAAATTGTCTTTATTACATGAAGAAAACCCTACACTCTCCCTTAGTTTTGCCCATGAGCAAAAATGAGAGCTATTTTGTTTAAGTCTATGCAGACATTGGTTTGAACTTAATTAAAATGTAGAGACATGGATTTAATTTTACTTCTTTTAACACATAATTGCTAAGTTCACTTTGTCACTTACAATATTTAACGATCACGCATCGAAGTTTGCCAACATTTAGTTACACGGTTGTAAATACTAAACTCTTAGTTGTAAATTAAGAACGAAAAGAAAATAAACATTGGAATTTTCAACTAAGCCTAACAAAATTACAAATATAATGGATTGTTATGCGCAATTTGTATTTTAATAAAGTTTCAAAATGGTACGTTATAATTTAAAGATTTAGAAAAAAAACAAGTTATACTCGATTAAAAAAAAAAGAAAAAAAAAACAAGTTATAGCATTATTTACTGATACCAAACAAACCGTTGGACACGTTTTATTCCACTTGGGAAATTTGTATGCTTTTTGTTGTCATTTTTTGTGATAGGGTATCTAGCTAATGTCAAAATCATATTATTGACTACCACCATGTCATATATGCCAAATCATTCATGTTTATATATCAAAATAAATTCAACAATAAATCATGCTAATATAAATGTACTTCGATCTAAATCTAAAAAGCAGAGTAAAAAACAGAAAAAAAGAATATAATATTTGGCAAGTCAGAATACTTTGGCTGTTGGTAGGAAGCTTCCCATATTTTCCAAGAACTTACTAAAAGAATGGCTAATGAATAATGATAAAGTCACTAAGGATTCGTCATTCATATGCATCATCATCAAGGAGTAATTAAAATGAAATAATGTTATAAAAAATAAAATGAAATAATGTCTCCTTTGTTTTCCATATTTTTTTCATGATTACAATGGCCCAAGTCTTAGCAATGAATTCATCTACTCTGTTCATTCTTAAATATAAAATCATTTTACCTAATTTGATTAGATTAAGGATATTAATTAAGTTAGTTATTATCACATGATGTTACCAATTTACCATAACCATATACATTTATCTCCACTTTCTCTTATTTGTTTATTATTGATCACTATTAGTGGGGTTAATTTGATAAAAAGTTTGGAAAAATTAGAAAGTGATCTCATATATATTTAAGAATAATCTGAAATTTAAAAGAAGTCTTATATTTAGGAATAGAGAGAGTACTAATAAAATCAAACCAACTAAATACATTTAGGATGCCACTGACAGCATCCTCGCCACAAAATCATAAGTCCACCTTGAATTCTACTTCCGGCGCAAATTTGGAAAACCTAACGTCAACATTGCCTCCTATTTTGATGTTGTCGCTACTCCGGCATTGGAGGCATTCTTGTGGTGTTGCTCTAAAGTTTCTAGTTGATAATCGTCGAAAGATTTTCCGAACAAAGTAGGGGATTTCCCAACGAGCCAAAGAAGAAGTTGTTGGAGAATGTAGTTACCAAGAGATTAGAGTCTTTTAAATTTGTCTTGTGTTGGGTGGGTTTAGCTTATATTGCTCTTGGAGATGATATTTTCAAGTGAGTTCACCATGTTTTTGGGAAAGATGAAAGAAGATTCCAAAGGAGAGGAGAGGGTGAAAATTAAATGTTCATTTCTCATCACCTAAAAATCTCTAAAGAACAAAGAAGGGGAAACTTCGTTGTTTAAATTTCCAAGTGTCGTAGCACTTGCCGATGAAGTGACACGCCACTTCAGCACAATCAGTCAACTAACAGTTGATCATTATTGAGGTGATAAATGCTCCTAGTTTTTTATGACTTCTGGCACAATATTGCTCCTTAAAACCTTCTAGGGCAGAATTGATACTTAGATAATACTTTTATAGAAAAATTGGTATTTATTCCAATATGTTATACCCAATTTTTTTTTTACTAAATTCATATATGTGTATACATTGGACAATGAACTTTGTAGTAACAAACACAAATTTTCAACAATTTCTTCCCTTTATCTTCATATATTAGATGCTAAATGAAATAGATTCAACCGTTATTGTTATGCATAGTTATATTAGAGGTTTGATTATTCCCTTTAAAAAGGTTTTCTCTCCATTTACATACATATTTAATTATTTCTTCAAAAGAGTTTGATCTTTATTATAAAAATAAGGAAAATATAGAATATTGAAAAGAAGAATAATAGGAAGATCATGAAGAAGAAGTAAGATGAGAGAGAAAATAGGAAGAGAAATGTGCTGATATTTTTATTCATTCTTTTTTTTTTTGTTACAATATTTTTATTCATTCTTTGAATACACAATATGTAGTAGAATATCTCTTATTTATAGGTCATCAACCTTAACTAAGTAAGTTACAAGAAAGTAAAAAAATAAATTCAAATTTTACAAGTGCGTAACATTTGATTTATGACAAACAACTCCTAAAAAGAATATATTCATTAGAGAGCTTATGGAAAAACTGAAAGGTTAAGAGTTGTAGAAGAAGTATGAACATCTATATAATCAAATACTTGTACCTTTCTTAAAATTATCATGATTAATTAATCAACCCACAACATATGCATATATATATATATATATATATATATATATATATATATATATATATATATATATATATATAATTGGCATCTACTTCCATATGCCAAGGGGTCCCACACAAATTCAGACAGACGACGGATCATTCAATGAGGGAAATTGTACAATTGTTTTTGGGCCCAGCTCATTAACCATGTGTATAATAATATAACCAAAACGACCAAGTCTATTTAACCAAAACGACCAAACCCCAAAATTGAACTATAAATTTGTGTCATCCATCATGGTACAAAGAGCTATAGAAGGCATAACATTATTTGTGACCAAGATACTAAACACCATCATGGACATGGTAGTGCTAGTGAAGAAGCACAACATGTTGTTGTCACCACCTTGGCCACCACCACAACCACCGTTGTCCTCGTCGGAGACGACGGAGTTGGAGATGGAGGAGGAAGATGATGATGAGTTTGGTATGAAGTGGAGGTTAGGTGTGGAAGCAAACAATGTGGGACCATGGAGAACAGTTCCGATGAGATGTTATAAACATGTGGAGAGATATATGATGGAAGGAGAGTACCAAAATGATGTTCAACTTGTCTCCGACCGTATTCTCTCTAATGCCCTCCATATTCCTCTCTCCTCGGACGGCCGTGATGCCTGGGTTTTTGATGTTGATGATACTTGTATCTCTAACATCAGCTATTACAAATCTCTACGATTTGGGTAATTCCTTCCTTCCTTCCTTCCCATCTCTCCTTTTAATCTCCCAAAACTCTGAATTTTATTGTTTAATGGGTTATGGTATCAAGTTCAAAGGAGAACCCATGGCAAAAGACTTGGTTTGGTTTTCAAGTGAAGGAACTCCCTTGAACTTATAAACTATTCTCCCTCCACTCTGTTTTGAATGATTTGGTTTTGAATGACTGAAATGATTTTGGTACAAAATATAAGAGTTCATCCCATATTTTCTTCTCATTTAACGTATATTTTTCTACTTTACCTCTAACTCTCTATGATGCTTAGGTATTTTTATCTCTTAATACTATCATAATAAATATGGACAATATTAAAAAAAAACAGTAACTCCAGACACCCAACTACTTTTATATATTTTTCTAAGAAGCGTATTTTAACAGTTGAACTCTTGTATTATGAAAGGAACTACTTATGTAAAACTCTCCAATGTGATATTGTCATGATGAGTCTAACATGTAGGTTAAATTGCACTCAAATTCTAAGGTATTCTATGGAATCACCAAATTACTATGAAGTTCATAGAGAATTTAGAGTAAAATGTTGGAATTTAAAAGAACGCGCCCATATCCTTATGTTTATTCAGTTGTCGTCATTAACATTTGCCATTGTCACATCATACATGCCTCACTTGTTAATTTAAACTCATAATGAACCTCCCTTCATTAAATGGTATTGTAAAGACTCATGTTCGTTCAGTTAAAAAAAAGACGTTATGTTCTTTAGAAACACTTAAATAAGATACATGTAATTCATACAGGAGAATAAAGCGTTTTTAGGTAAAATTATTTGTGTTTGTGTGTAGGTGTGATCCATTTGATTCAGGGAAGTTCAAGGAGTGGACAAAGAAGGGAGCATGCCCGGCAATTCCATCAATATTGGGAGTGTTCAAGAAACTCATAGAGAGAGGCTTCAAAGTGTTCTTGCTCACTGGTAGAGATCAAGCCACTCTAGGCCAAATCACTACTCTCAATTTACATTCCCAAGGTTTCATTGGTTACCATCGTCTCATTTTGAGGTACTCATCATCATCACTTTTAAATTTTGTTTATTATTTATGTTCAATCTATATGTGGAGATGGAGAGAAAGCAAAGTTTTTTTTTTCAGCGGCACACACAGATATTGATTCTTGTACTACTTTTATAGTTTTGCGTGTTTAATGCGCTTTTGTACTTTTAGTATGGTAGAAATAAAGACATACACGCATATATAGTTGTGCCTAAAAATGGTTTAATTAATTAGGGAAAAAAGCAAAATTGAGACCTTATATTAGGATGTCAATTTAGGCGTGAGAATACAATTTTTTTTTTATAAATTAAATGAAGAGTAAGGGATATAAAATAGGTGAGTATATAAGGACAAAGTGTTTACAAGCAATATATAATAAAATTTGTTATTGCATGCGTACTTCTTACTCAAGAAGTAGATAGAGACTACCTATTTCATAATACCCACGCATGAAAATTATATAATAATATCATGATAATTTAGGCTGATACGATAGGAGTTTTTTTTTTGCTCATGAACATATGATAGGAGTTCTGTTAGATTATTGAGTTTCTCCCCAAATTTAATTCCTAGCTTCGTGTCTTATCTATAAGATAAGGTCAAGATGTACGTTCAGTTTGAGGGTAAATTGTAAAAGGGGTGTTCAACACCATAACAATTTCGAGGGTGCAAAAAACAACATCGTAAATCAAAATGGGGCACTCCATCATCTTTTTCCTCACTACTTCGTTCCACGGTGCTGGATGCCCTATTTTGGTTTACCATTTATAATTTTGCGCCCTCAAAATTATCATGGTGCTAATTTCGCCTTTTACAATTTACCATGTACATATTTATAATTTTGCATCCTCAAAATTTATCATGAATCATAGTATTTATAAGTGATATTGTAGACAATATTATGTATTTTTATGATCATGTAATGTCTATAATAATCACATGTAAAAACTTTACATTAAGAACCTCTCTAAGTTTTTGCAACCATGCATGTAACCTTTTATTTATTTATTTCCAAATGGCTTAAAATTTAAGAAGATTATATGCATATACAACGACGCAAAGTTGTTTGGTATGTGTGTGTGTGTGTATACATACAAACACACGCACAAAATAAAGTTTATAAAGGTATAAAATTAATTATTTGGATTTTATTTACATAGACTTATGATGTTGTTTATAAAAAATCTATTATATACTGACTTATGAGGTTTATGAATAAATTTTAAACTGTATGTATTGGAAAACATTTTATTAAAATATTTCATATATGAAGGTTTGAATGTCACCATATACCATTTAAAATAGTCTGACCATTCATGTGCCACGGGTTTAATATTTTATTCATTAGTTGTTATCCATGAAATGCATATGAGGGGTATATATTTTACGCGTGTATCTATACAAGTATTAGAGAGGGGGTGGCGTAATTGTAGCTTTTAGCCCCTATAAAGTATTGCTTTCCACCTTAGTCCCTGTCGTCCACTCATCAATATTATCTAAAAGTGCGGTGTGGCTTTTATTGGTATCACACATCATCATCATCTCACATTGGAAGATCAATACACAATTTCTTCACGTTTGACATGTTCAAAGGTCGCAACAGATTCTAAATTTTTAATGTAAAATCAATAGCCGAAAAAGAGTCGAATTACGGACTGTCGACTGACCTGTATGTATAATCCACTTCAAACTTTAGCACTCCATTTAGTGTTAAATGTAGAATGTCTTCTCAAGAAAGTTTGCATCCATAATACAAGTCATCCGTTGGTTAGTGATTAATGAATTTTTTCAAAATTAATATCCATTCACAATTCACTTTGAATAGACCTCAAATCTAATATACTGTTTATTTATTTTAAAATATAGGCAAATTTAGAAAAAATGTTGCATTTCTAAGGTTAATTAAAAATTAATAAGTTAGTTGGCCGGTTACATCGCCTTAATTCTGATGAGATAGTTAGAGGTGACTTTTAATTTGATTTAGAAAGACAACATTTAAGAAATTTGTCCAATTTATTAGTAACCCTTGCAATAAAACTCTAAATCATCATCCACACATGATGTTATGTACTTATGTTAGGTCTTTTTTTTTGCCAGAATATGTTATGTTAGGTCATACCTGAATGTTTTTTTTTTTGTTTTTTAAAGGTTTTGCGTGCGTAGATGCTTTCTCTATTTCTTGATGACATTTTTTACGGCACATGCACTGTCGTGTAATGCGTATTTATATACGTGTGTGTGTGTGTCTACACACACACACACACACACATATTATGCCGACTTCGTTCACAAGTGGGAATTAACTAGTTAGAGGACAATTACTTGAATAATCATGTTTTACTTCTATCTAGCTAGATAACATATTACCAGTAATGGATTATTTTCATATTAAATGTATATGAGACCACTTTCACACGACTCTTTCCCACATATTTGTTCCTTTCTGTTTACTTTGAACGGTTCAATTGGTATGTTTATATATATATATATATATATATATATATATATATATATATATATATTATCTTGGGATCAATGCGTTTATATCTGATAAAAAAAAGATCAATTCTTTTATGTATTTAAGAATTCGTTAGTGGGATAATTAGAAAAATACATATGCGTAGATTTGAAAATGATGCATTTTCTTTTCAATTTAGTTTAGAAGGATCAGAAAATGTGTGCCTTGAATATGTGTTTGCCAGCCCACTAGTTTAATCTAGGTACCCTTGAAAAAGGGAAAGTTACAGGAAATTCTGTCAATTTGATTAATTGTTTGCATTTTTTAGCCAACTAAAATTAACGAGATGGGTTCGAATGCAAATTTTGACAAGACTATTTGACTAATTAAATATATATAATATGATTACTTGAAGTTTCAATGAGTTTAATTTGAATGATATATAGTTAATTTTGTTCCAAAACTTAATAATCAATTCTCAATTTCTCACGAACATTTACTTATGTAATGCAACAAAACTCATTATATTGCCTCTTTTATTTGATTTTTCTCTTTCACACCAGAAAATTTTAATTTGAATTATGGCCCTCTACTCATATTTTACCTTATTCTAATCATCATTTGAAAAGAAGACTTAGGAGGCATCATTTTATTTTGAAGTGATGATTTTTTCCATTGACATGAATTTTCAATTTTTATTATTGTACACTTTTGGTCAAATTTTGTATGTAAATTTAAACATTCACTATAGCAATTCATTGCTCATATAAAATTTAATTTTTTTTAGCAAGAAACTTTGACCAAAGAAGAAGACATTATCTGCCGTCAAAGAAACATCATGTGATTTGGAATCTTTAAGTGTGATAATGTATAGTAAATAGTAAAAAAAAATTTCTATAAATGACATCAAATGAATAACTTAAATTTTCAAATATTTATATAGTCGTCAACCTCTCATGATTGGCAGAGGAAAATGTGATGAAAAGGAGCGATTTAGGATTGACATTGTCGTACATTTTAATTCAGCTTACCTCCACGATAATTAATTACTCTTTTAGTTATAGCCACAGCCCACATGTGTCGTGATTTTTTTGATTAATCATTCCCACGTTAGTAATTAAGTTTGTAAAGTTTGGCACAATAGTCAATACAAGAGGAACAAAGAACAAGTCTTCTTCGTCTTTAATTGGTTAAATAGCATTTTCAGTCATTCATGTCGATCCTTGTTTTCTCTTTTCTGCCGTTTGTGATGACATTTCAGTTTCAACTCATAATAATATAATATATATATTTCTTATAAAAAAAATAAATTAAATTCGGTCCATTTTGTTAAGACGAAGCTCTTGTGCCTGCTGCTTCACGACGTTTTTGCATTCAACGTCTTCCTCATTCGTTCTCCTCACATGCTTGCACCTTATCATAGATCAATGAACTCATTAATTAATTAAGTACTAAGTGTGTTTTTATACATAGTACCTTGATTTACTGTTATAGTTAGTAATGCATGTAATTAATTAATCAGAAGTAGTTTTAGCAATAAATAAAATCGTGATAGGGAGGAACTTAATTTTTTTTATTACTAGGGAAGAACTTAATAATTATGATTGCTGGGATATAGTCATGATTTTTATATACCTATTTTTGTTGTTGTATATAGTTATGTATGTTTATTTTCCTGATGAATGCGCATGATATCATGGTTTTAATATATACTTTTGATTTACTATTGGTTGTAAATGTTATCCATGACTTGTCATAGATTCATCTGTGTGTGTGTGTGTGAATAGGTTGGAAAATCCAGGAGAGCTTGATGTATTTTTGTATTAATACAATCTTTGGAAAAATTAGTACTTCAAAGTTTTCTCTCATTTTAGTTTCCGTCCTACAAAATTTTGATAATGGGTTTTTGTTTTGAGTCCTCATCAGTGAAGAGGTCAAATGCACGGTCCATGATTTTATTAAATTATAGGGATCTGTTTTAAATGGAATAACATTTGAAGAACTTGAAACCTGTGGATTTGAAACTTGATGATTCAACAAAAAATTAGGGCAGAGTAAAAGAACTACAAATCGTATTAACCCATTTTTTACTTGCATGAAAAAAAATACTCTGCATTATGTTATACACTTAAATTTAGGATATAGCTGATAAAATTTTTAAATAATTTAAGACTTTTCATCAGTCTACTACAAATGTTATTGTTGTATCATAGATGTGATTGATTTCTTTTGATCTTTAGGCATCGCCCAAGAATTTTATAATATAACTAAGATTATTATATATTTGTGTATAGGAAAGGAGAATACAAAGGAGAGAGTGCATCAAAGTACAAGTCAGAAAAGAGGAAGGAGATAGAAGGAGAAGGATACAGAATATGGGGTAATGTTGGAGATCAATGGAGTGATCTTCAAGGTTTCTCTTTGGGAAAATGTATTTTCAAGCTTCCTAATCCCATGTATTTCATCCCCTAATTAATATTAATTGTCCACTCTAATTCACAACTTCAATTAGCTACCAGCAACCTGGCCAGCTAGCTATTTTCTTAATTGTAATATTCCCTCATTAGTATTAGATTGATCTCCCAACAATGTAATTGCATGCCAATTCGACATGTGCACTCACATCATCTACAAATTGTGATGCCAATATGATTTTAATCAATGTCTTCAAACGAGTTTGGCTGCCTAATTTGATATTCGAGTTACGAATCTCTCTCCTCATTCCTTCTATACCTATAGAGATATCTGCAAATTATATGACTTGTAGTCCTTTCTAAATACAGAAACTCATGTGGCAAAAAAAAACAGAAATCTTGGGAAAAGGGTTAGGCACGCCCCAATCCAACAGCAAGGCTTATAATTTACAGCTCACTGAAGTCTATCTTGATGAGTTTTGGAGCATAACAGACAAGTAAACCATTTTTGTCTAAAAATGTAGGTTTCATATAACTTTACTTAGCTGTAAAGAAGTTTCTTAAGTGCCATGATTGGAATTGCAACCAATTAAGTACCCATAATTTGTTGGTTCAGCTGGCAAAATGGTTGAATATTTGACCATTTTGGCAAGTGTTTAATTCCTAGAGAATACCATTTAGCTGTGGTTTCGGTCATAGCATTTGGGGAGGCATTTGCAGCTAAATGAAGTTGGGCGAAACCTATCTATGTGAACAGAAAGGGCTTGATTATCATTTATCATGCTCCATAATCCACAAGTACAAGCCCTGGTGGATCATGACTTAGGAGTCATACCCTTGTATTGAGTTGAGTCAAACTCTTTCCCTAAAACTTATTTATGATTAAACACCCATTCATGATAGTTGTAGTCTTTTTTGCAAACTTTTTTATGGATTGTAGAGCTATTTTTTAACAGCAACTTTTAAAAAAAATTGGGGAATTCCATGTCTCGTCTTAATCATGATCGAGACGGGATAAATGAGAGTTTTTTTTGGAAACACTAAACCTAATAATCCAGCATTTATTGCCAACCAACTAATGCGAATTCAAGAGGTAGGTGTGCTGCAAATATAGACAAGGTTGTCCTCTCTCAATGAGACTATGAATTAGAGTTGTTTAAATAAAAACAATAAATGTGTTTGTATGGGCTTATGGAAAAGTGACTTATTTTTAAATTGACCTATTTTTAAGTCAGTTTAAAAATAACTCAGATTGTGTAATGAGATTTATGTTTGGATTAATTGTGAAAAAAAGTGACTTATTTTTCAATTTGACTTAGAAAAAATGTTTGGATGATTGTTGAAAAGTAAGTTGAAGATGAAAAAGACCAAAAAGTAAGTTAAAATTTGTGGGGTCCATATAATAAGCAATTTATAAGCTGAAAATAAGTTCCTTCTACTTATTTGGGCAAAAGATAAGCTACTTTTCTACTTATTTGGGCAAAAAGTAAGCTGCGCTACTTTTTCACAAGTCCAGCCAATTTACTTATGAAATAAGCTACTCGTTTTAAATAAGTCAATTCAAAAAATAAATTCATCCAAAAATCAAAACACAATCTCCTTAAAATAAGCTACTTTTTCAAAATAAATAACTTATTTGAACAAAATAGGTAAAGTCAAACACACACATAGTGGCTTTCATGCTAAATCTAAATCAATGCCTCCCCTAACTCAAAAATTTAGAGCATAACAATATTATTCGTCTCCTTAGATAAGGTCAAAAAGACCAATTCAAAATATGTGTATGTGTTGAATGGGTCAAACGATTAGAGCAAGAGCGAGAGTGAGAGTGAGAGTGAGAGTGAGAGAGAATAGAAGATAATGAGTGAATTTCCTAGAAGATACATGCTGTAAATTACATGATATTTAATAGTAATACTTAAATTTTTTTGGAGTAAATTTAGTTCTTACATTGTTAATATTATCTTTGCTCTCAACAAATTTGCCGTCATTTTGGACAGATCCTTCAAAGTTTCAATATATTGAAACATATTGCATGCAATCTAATGAAAAATTGGAATATCTTGCTAATAAAAGGACAGAAATCTCTTATTTAAAATTTAAGAGACAAAAATCCAAATAAATGCAAACTCAGAATGTTATATTGACCCACATTTAAATATATGAATGTAATTGAGGGAACGTTACTACGATCTATATAAAAATAATAGTAAGAGAGGGCATGCAATACGTGTATATAAAAAAAATATAATATAGCAACAAAACATAAAAGTGAAAGTTCCAGGAAGATTGAGGACCATGTGGGTTGGAAAGTTTCAAAACAAGATACTGATGAGAAGCAGATAGAGAAGTGATGTACCCTTTTGACTCTTTCAACATGGATTAAGGGCTATTATTTGCCATATACTTGTACTTGTCAATTTGTCATCATTTAAAAAGGTATATAAACTGCAACTATATCCAAGAAAGCCACATTATTATTGACTCGAAAAAGCTACTTCCTATTTATCACAGAGTCTAGAAAGTATCTAATCACGTGGCTTACCTGGCTACTTAGATTACAAGGGCAAAAGGACAGATTAGGATATGTTTGATTAAGCCTTACAAACTTAAGTTTTCATTTAGATTTATAGATGTTTTACCAATAATAATTAGAACCAAAAGGAGTATTAGGGTCAGTTTGGTACGAGAGATTTGGAGGGGAGGGTAAATTTTTGTAAAATAATTTTTAATTTTTTTTATCAGAAGAATTTTTAAATATTTTTTATCAGAAGAATTTTTAAATATTGAAAAAGTGGGGTTGTGATATTTTAATAAAGATAAGATGTTAAATATAAGAGTTATATATATTAATTAAGAATTTTCAACCTCACTT
This sequence comes from Mimosa pudica, assembly GCA_029929735.1. Lineage (NCBI taxonomy): Eukaryota > Viridiplantae > Streptophyta > Magnoliopsida > Fabales > Fabaceae > Mimosa > Mimosa pudica. Next base: position 3,935,797 of record JAKELP010000045.1, read on the forward strand.
CTCAAATTTTTATAAATTCATGTCACAAAAATTTTCCCTTAACACATTTTCCCTCCCCCTCGTACCAAACAAGCCTTAATGTTGAGAAGGAATGTTTATATAGATCCTTGCTTCATTATATAGTAAGGTCACATTCCCACTTTTATTTGTCTAATATTAGAACCATTGATTAGGAGGTGGGATTCTCTCATAATCATTGATTAGGGGTTGCTGTATCTATTATCATTACCTTGATAATTAACTTTCCCAAGTCATGAATTTATTGTTAAAAAATTCTGTGCTCAGAGTCTTATTTTATATATATAGAATTTTGATTGAGTAAAGAAAATGTACTTTTCGATCTTGTGTGTCATATTTTATATTTTATGGTTGAACTTAAATTATGTCACGTTCTTTTTTAGTTGTTATTCACTTTATATTCTTCATAATTAGTCTCCTTTTATATTAATTTGTGTAATTTTTTTGGGTTTATTATTTATCTACGTCTACACAGTTTACACACCACTGATTATTATCTACTTTACGGTGCAAAGTCAATTTTTATTCATAGATATTATACCTAACCAATTGTTTTTAAATATAAATCTCCAAAAGCTCCCTACTTACCTTATCGCCAACAAATTGATTAATATGTTTCTTTTGGGTTAAAACTAACTAATGGTTTGATCATTGGGGAGATAACTCACTTTAACTGTTTAAGGGTACTCCCTCAAGTTCTTATAAATTTTAGTATAAATTGTAAAAGCTCATTTTACACTCTTTCTTTATTTACTCCCTCCGGTCTTAAATATAGGACCTAGATGACTTTTTTTTGGAGATATTAAGGTTGCGAAATATGTTATTAAATGATGACATATTTAATATATTTTTAGATAATCCATTAGTTTATAGGTAAAATAAACTAGTTTAAGGGGAAAAATTAGGTAAATCAATTTATAATTAACTTATTTTTTTGTAGGATTTTCTAAAAAAGTCATCTAGGTCTTATATTTAGGACCGGAGGGAGTAATACTTTTTTCTTATTTTTTTCCTAATTTTCTTTCAGATGCGTTAATGCTCATACATTTCTCTTTTTAATAAACTCATCATAAATAATGGTAACATTAGATCAAGATTTAAATTTTAAACATATTAAATAATTTTAACATCTATCTAATATAACTAGTAATTGTACGTATGGAATCTTTTCCATTGTGTTCACACTATAGCTTCACACAAAACCCATACAAAACCCATATTTAAATGCCCATTTAATTGTCTTTTACAACATTTATTTAGCCCCAATCATACAAATGTTTAACCCCTTTTAAAATACATAATCAGTTACCTATAACCCTCCATGGCCATTAGCATAATATAAAAGCTAACTTCCTAATTTCCTTCCAGCTCCTTTAACATGATAAGATTCCATTCGACTCAATGTCTATGACTCAATGTCTATTGGCACCTAGAAAAAACACAATAATCAGAAATGATACAAATAAGAAAAGTGGACGAAATTTTTATATTTCTATATTAAAATATAGAAGAAATATAGAAAATAGAATTCTATATCTATATCTATAATATTAGATATCTATAATATTAGAATAAACTATAGAAATATAGAATAGAATTAAGAATTAAGAATTTCATAATTAGATAGAATTTATTATAGATATATAAATAAAAAATAAAATCAAAAATATATAAAATATATATATATATAATATAATATAATATAAAGTATAATATAAATAGAATTTTGAAAAATATAATAAATATAATTTAATTTAATTTCATTAATGGTACATATAATGATCTTTTAATGAGTTGTTTATGGCAATACGTTTTCCATTTTAAATTTAATTTAATACGTTTTCCGTTTTAAATTTAGAGTCTCTCTTATTTACTTGATGTTTGATTTCATTCCCCACATGGTGCTTGATTTCAGTATCAAAATCAGATTCATTCGTTTCACTGCCATTTTAGGGTCACAAAATCATATTCTTTTCTATTTCGTCAGGAGGCTTTCCCTAGCCCTTAGACTGATCTTTGAGATGTATATGTACTTTTTATTTGTACCTAGAGTAGTTATGAGCTGATTTGAGGGTTAAGGTATGTTTGAACCAATTATTTGTATTTAACTTCATCTTTGTTTCTGATAAAAAAAAAAACTTCATCTTTGTTTACTTAATCTTGAATCAATTTTCTACTTATTGATTGATTTATGAATTAGAGGATATATCCTTGGAAGAGAGATCTTATTTAGACTTAGGATTAAGTAATGTGGAATTGAATTTTATTTTTCTAATTTACCAATAGAATAGAGTGAAATCAATTATTTATTGCCTCTTGAATAGTTTTGCTAGGAATAACAAATTTAAATTTAAGAGAGGGATGATGATTGTTATATCCTTATCTTTACAAATAAATTAGGTTAACAATTCAATTTTAAATACAATTTTGCTATTTACATGCTCTAAATAAAAAAGGGGATTGCACTAGGTCATGTTTAATACTCCCTCTGGTCCTAAATATAAGATCTAATTGACTTTTTTGAAAAATCCTAAAAAACAGCAAAATAAGTTAATTATAAACTGATTTACCTAGTTTTTTCTTTAAACTAGTTTATTTTACTTATAAACTAATGGATAATCTAAAAATATATCAAATATGTCATCATTTAATAGACTATTTTACAACTTTAACTTCTCCAAAAAAAAGTTATCTAGGTCCTATATTTAGGACCGGAGGTAGTATTTTGCTTTCCTTTAAATTTATTTTTGATCAAACTTACCCTTGATGGTGCGAATTATCTCATTTCCTCCTTCACCTTTTCCTTCCTTTTACTTTTGACACACCAATAGATCAAAGATCTAATGGTCAAGATTTGATATTTTTATAAAAAAATTAATTATAATAACACTTGAAATCTTATCAATAAATTTGATGCGTGAAAATTTAAATGTTTCACAACTTTAATAAAAATAAAAAGGTTAAATTTATAATAGTAGTTATTTCTCTTTGAATAGTTCACACCAAACTTTGACAAATCAAATTATGAGATTTTTAAATATTTTCTCTATTATTATTAAATATTTTAAGAACAATAAAATATCAAGTATCAAATATTTTAGTCCAATGTTTCTTTAGTTGTTACTGCTACTTTTGCTATAGAATTTACCTATCTCTCTTCACTGTAAGATTATAGTTATATACTGTATTTCTTATGGATTATAGTTATGGATTATAACTAAATCATAAATCAGCAAACAAGAAATAATAAATCAATTACCCACTGATTTAGGCAATCTCTATCTTAATTGAAGCAATCTTCATGATAAATCAGTTTGAATTTCGCTACTAACTACATAAAAAATTATTGCCATATTTAAATTTTGGAGGAAAATTTACAATTACCATGTGAAAGAACTGTAAATTAGCAATGAAAATAGCAATGACAATAACTTATAGGGATTCTAAATTTATTGGTTAAATGACAATTATGGAACAAAAATTAATAGGCAGAATTATACTTTAGAAACTTTTATTGAATTTCTTAATTGGACCTATAATCATAACCTCTTTTCTGTACATTCCTGCAAAGACAAAACATGAGCAATATTTGAATTGTGTTAGACATTTTTGGCAGTTGAGACAAGGGGTATGTAGAGATCATGACCTCCCTATGAGTTTGCTTTTTTCCAGAGAAATCAAATTACATAAGTAGCAATTTATAAATTTCTTTTTTCCCCACTTTTTCCTCTTTGCTTTCCATATTGAGTTATTAACTTTTCAGTGTCTACACTACACCCTCCAAATCAATTATAGTCATTGCCAAAATACTGAGATAGAAAGAAATAACACATAGACACATACATTAAGTGTAACAAAATAAAAAACTCATTTAAAGTCATTGGATATTTTCTGAATTTTCAAAACAAAGTAAGGATTTCTCAATAATCCCTTTAAGCTATATTACTTTGTTTGTTGAAATTCATCGTATCAAAAATTAATATTAGTATTAGTATTAATATTTAATTGACACTAGAGCAATCATCTGTTACTTACAATACAAAAATTAAAATTAGTATTAGTATTAGTATTAGTATTAATATTAATATCTGTTGCTATATATATGTATTCTTTTTATTATGACTTCATTAATTAAATGATTCACTATCTTCCAAATTGTTACACAACACTCATTGGATCAAGAATGATTTCTGATTATCCAATGAAAATGGACTGGATCTGGTGCAAATTTTGAATCATGACTAGCAACATACTCATCAATTAAATGATTTTCTAGCTAACGTACAAGATGCATGTCTAGCCATTTATTCCCATGATTCAATCTGTTGCAGTTTGCCTAAATTTATCCCAATAATGCCCTCAATAATAAAATGATTTACTAGCATCCAAAATGTTATGCAATGCTCATTAGATCAAACCTGACTTCTGATTTTCCAATGAAAATGGTCTGCTTAGTTCAACATTTTCATCATTTGCTGATAAAAAAACTTTTTGATCATGACTAGACATTTATTGCCGTCATTTCATCTGTTAATTTTCCTATATTTATCCCAAATGTGCCTCATTACTAGCCAAGACAAAAGGTTCATCATGCATCCAAACATATGTAATGGATAAAAACAAAAAACTAATGTGATATATAATGAAATTCCATTTCCATGATTTCATTGATTACCCTTTTCCTATATTTATCCCAATTATGCCCTCATTAATCAAAGGATTTACTAGGATCCAATATGTTATTGTTATTAATTAATTCACATATCTTATGTTTACATTAAACATATATAGAGGTTTAGATTTTTACCCAAGTAAGTCATGGATTAACCTTTCTAGAATTATACTGTTAACTACAATTTGAACAAATTATATACCATGTGAACATGCATGTGTGTAAGAATTATGCAAGTCTAATAATGTATGACTTGAGAATAATGGAATAATACTACTATTGGAAATATCTATTGCAATTATGGCACAATGAACACTACTATTAGAAAATCCCTATATCAGATAAAAAATAGACTAATAAAAATATAATATTCAACACCACTTATATGGTATAACTAGCAATTCCCCGTGCAATGCACTGAAAGTAATCATTAAAAAAAGATTATTTGAAATTATTCGTTGAATGTTTACTAATTTAATATCCAATTATATTAAGGTATTGCATTACTAATATAATCATGATCAATTTATTGTGAATTAAAGAATATTGATACAAGAATTTCGGAGTTTTAAAACTGAATCCAAACGAAATAAAAATTAATAATAAAAAGAATTCGGAAAATGGAAACTGATTCTATTTGAATTGTTTTTTAACTTCAAATAATTAAGTAACCATGTGGCCCAATCATATTGTGACAAGTGCTACATAGAAATGTTGCCACTACTTTTACCCATAGATTTCTTCTCAAACTTAACAATCAATATAAATATAAAGTAAATAGAAACTAACCGAAGTAAAGGGCCTACTTATGAGAATTTATATATCCAAAAAATTGTAATTATTTGGGAAAATCAACTACAAAAAGAACTAACCGAAGTAAACTTTTGGATGGGAAGGTGCCCTGGGGAAATTTGACTCTCTTTTGGGGCCAAGGTTTGGATGAGGAATGTTGGGGGATGGAGTTTAAATCTTCCATTATTTTTTTACACGCGCAAGTTTAATTATTTAATAAGTTAAAAATATTACATGTAACAAAAATTCAAAATATTTGAAAATACAACTACCAAAAATATTTAGTCCGAATGAACTTTCAAATGGGGGGAGGCCAGGTGTCTAGGGGAAATTTGGTTTTCTTTGGGGGGGTTGGGTTTACATGGGGGAGGTTTAGTAAACTACGAACTAACCTTTTGTAATCCCATGTAGTAAACATATTTCTTAAATCTTATGTATTTATTTAATTTCATAAATTTTCGATTACTAATTCCATATAATAATGTATAAACACTATTTTGAACTCTTCATTTCTCTCCCTCTCTCACAATTCCTAAGGATATAATTGACCTCCTTTGGTGTAAATTTTGTATCATGACTAGCCATTTAGTGTCATTATTTCATCAGTTACACTTTACCTATATTTATTCCAATAATGCCTTCATTAATTAAATGTTTTTGAACCATCCAAAATATTATCCAACATTCATATGATCAAATATGAGTTATGACTTACCAATCAAAGTGTACCAATTTTGGAAAAGCCAATTAATTGAATTATAAACTTTTCTATTATAGTGTATATTAATTAGAAATTGGAAATTTAAACCCCAAGATTACATCAAATCAAACTCTTTAGTTAAATCAAACTAGAAATTTGTTGCATATTCTAATAAAAATGAATATGTTGCATATAAATTGTTACTCTTTTATTGCTATTTATAACGCATTCATCCATTTTTCACTCATACTAAGAAAATTCTAAAATCTTATTAAATCTGCATGAAACATTCAGACCTTTTTGACTATACCCTTAAATAATACTTTAAAAATAAAAATATAAAATATATTAAGTGGCGAGAGAGTACACTATACTAACATCCCACTAATCGATTTGTGGGGGGATGTAATAAAAATTTAAAATATTTAGAAATACAACTACCAAAAATATTTAATCCCAACGAACTTTGCATGGGGGAGGTTTGGGATGATACTTGACTTTTCTTTTTGTTTTTATACACAATTAATTGTTTCCAAACTGAGATTTACATAATGGTTGGATAACACGTTTAATGTCATTTTTAGGTGTTTTAAAAAGATATATTTGGGAAGTAAAAAGGGTCTGGAGTTTATTTTCATAAGTAATTTAAATATTACACATGGTATAATTTCCATTTTATTTTCTAACTCAGTTTAATTCTCGATAGTTCTATATTATTGCCTTTGAAAAAAATTTAGCATTAGGATTTGGGAGCGATATAGTCACATTGGGTTAATGCACCATTGTAATTAACTCACAAAACATACACAATTGATTAATAACTAAAAATATTGATGTCCTATCGCACAATATTTCCTTCCTCATTTTCAATCGTTTTACAAAACCTTTAAATTTTGTTAGGTTAACTATTTTCTTAACCCAACCAATTGATTTCATTCGATTATGCTAAATTATTATTTAGATCCTTCACAAACTTTTTTCCTAACACCAGTTGCCTTATATTGTACCAAGTAAATTATTTCTCTATCACATATAAAACTTTAATTCACTTGGAACATCAAAATACCTCCAAATTAAGACAATATGTGATGTTTCATTAAAAATAAAAACATCGATATGCATTGCATGGGGTAGGCCACTTGAAAACATTTAAGTGGCAATAGAAATAAGGGAGGATGTTTTAATAGGAAATAAAATTTAATTGATTTTAACCACCCCATGCCAATTTTATAATTAATAAATTGGGTATTACATTTTAATGTTAAGTGTTGATTATTGATCAACCTCAAATGAGGGATGATAAAACTAGCCAAGTGGGTTACCATAATCGTACCAGTTTGTTGTTTCTAAAACAAATTGTGCGAGATTCCCTACTCTATGATAGACATTAATATAAATATGCTTTTATTTGTCTTCTTAATATCTCTCAATAATAAAAAATCAACAATTAATTTAGTTTGAAAATGACTAACATACATAATTAAAATTCAATTTCAATCCTCTTGTATGAATTGGTCTAGAACTACTAATCATATTAATATTAAATATAATATCAAGTGATAATAAAAAATCCCATAATACATTAATACAAAAGCATCCCATGCATCGCACGAGGTCTATCACTAGTTCTTTTTAAGAGGCGTATTTTAACAGCCGCCCTTTATAAATAGGATAAAGTATTAATGTTGGAAAGAAATCCTTATAGTCCATTCATCATTTCTAATTTTTTTTTGTTAATTATCTGATAGTCCACTATTTGCTGTATTTATTATCATTACCATGATGACTTTTCCCAAGTCATGAATTTATTGCTAAAAAAATCCTGTGCGCTCATAGTCTTGTTTTATATAGAATTTTGATTGACTGAACAAAATGAACTTTAATACTATCATGTACGTGTGTCATATTTTACAATTTTCTGGTTGAATATAAATTTTGGTAAGTTTTTTCTTAATTGTATGAGAAAATCTCAAAAAAAATCTGAATATTTAAAATGATAAGGAAGGAATCCAAATATTTTCCAAGTATGTATGGCCTCCTTCCAAGAATACAATATTTTTTCCAAGAATTAATTTGATGGAGAAATGATTCCGTTTAAGAATTTCAAAAAAAAAAAAAATCAAACAAAGAAAGAAAGAAAATTAAGCTGGGCTTGAAAAGTTGATAGTCCATTTTAAAAAATTTAATTAGCTAGAATTCTTAAGCATATGCTTGGGCCAAGTTTCTAAAAGTATGAATGAAAGAATTTGGGTCATGTTTTAATCCAAACTATGTCCTGGGTTGGGTCTTCAAAATGAAGGAGGAAACGAATTTAGACCGAGCTTAAATTCGAAGCCCGTTTTATATACATTAAGATGTAAATCCAAACCATGTTGGCAAAAAAAAAAATTAAATCGATAAACCATTTTCTAAAAAGAAAATCATTAATTAGTTTTAAACTTATTTTAAAGGGAGTTTTACTTCATCGCTAAAAATATACATTACATCTTCAAACAAATTGGAAAACATAATTGACATGAAGAAATAAATCCAAATCAATAAAAAAAGAATACGTCTTGATAATTTTATGAAAATCATATAGCTATCATTTTTAGCTCCAAAATATATTAAATTTATGCTAATCTTCTTTGAGTTTTGCCCATTTTACAGTAATTTTCATCCTTCACATTTTTATTATATATACTAGACTATATTTCCTTAAAAAGAAGATATTTTTTCAAGGTTACCTTCAGTAGATATGTTCTCTAATATTTTGGAAATAAAATGTGTACATATGAGATATGTACACAATTTTCAAAATAGAGAGAATATATCCTTACAACTTCAATGTGGTAAAAAAACGAGAGTCATGTTTTCATTAATTAATAGGCAAAATTATGCACACGTTTACACACACACACACACATATTAGTTTAAGGGTGTGCATAATTGATGTTAGGGGGTCATATATAAAAATTTAAAAATGTAGGATAATTTACTATATGACGTTTTACATATTAAAATAGTTATCTAAGCATGATGTTATCCTATATTTTATTGTTCACCTTCTACACGTCATCATGAGTACTGGTAAACACCAAAATTATATCCCTTTGAGTGGATATACATGTCAAAGTCCCATCATCAACTGTTCCTTTGACTTATGATGTGATCGCTTACCCTATTAGTTAATAGTTAATTGTTGAATTGATTTATTTATTTTATAATAATTGGTAGTGAAACTTTTATATGATGAAGGGCTCCATTAAACCCTTTCTCTCTCTCTCTCTCTCTCTTTTTTGCCTAATTCATTAAACCCTTTCAATCTATATTTTTGTAATACCAGTGTGTAAAATCACTGGCGAAGACTAAATTTTATTGAGGTCTATGCAATTTTTCTCCTCTAAATGCAAAAAGGGAATCGATAGTTTTTGCAATATGAGGTGGTTAGGCTATCAATAATGTTAGCTCTATAAATTTTAAAAAAGTGACGCATGTTTAAATTGAATTATGTCATTTTCTCAACATATATATTCTTAAATTCAACGTCAATGATGTATATTTTATGTTAAAATAACACTAAAACAATTGGTTATATTGTAATTTTGTAATGCAGTGCCGTAAAAGGAATACATGCGTTTTCTCGATCAGTCATGCTACATTACTACTATCAACAAATCATGTGTGAAGAGAATATATGAAGCGTTGCTTGGATATGCAGGTAACCATGATCAAGGGTAAGACACAAGCACTATTTAATTAAATTATATATATTATCTCATACACGCTCAGATACATGATATATGTTGGCTTTATCCAAGAGCTACCAACATCAATAATAATAAATCTGCTGGCAAAAAAAAGATCAAATCTATTAGATTTTCCACTGAATATTTTATCACAAAAAAATTATACGTAAACTAGTTGACCTAAGATAATCGTGTAAAGCCATTAAAGAGGTGTTTTAGCCAAAATAGATATAAAACTTTCTCTCTGAAAAGGGTACTGTTATCGTTATCTTGATAGGCTTGATCTAACAGCTAGACGAAAGATTAAATACACCAAGTGTGTGTGTGTGTGTCTCACTGGATAATTATTTGACCATGTCCTTTATTTTCATATAATCTTGTTATTTTCATTGATGGTCTATAACGTTTACTAGAACAAGACTATAATTGTTGCTATGCTAAGTTATTCTTTTTTTTTTGCCAGAAGTTATGCTAAGTTATTCAATGCGAGATAATATATAGGCTAAATTCTTTTTTCCCCTGTTTTACAGATAATGGGCTAATTTCAACCATATTAAAAGATAATTGCAAGGTAACATTCACTCAAAAAGATGCAAGGTAACAATTGAAGTCTTTGTAAGGATAAATGTAAAACGACAAGTTTTTAATTTGTAAACAACAACTAAGTAATCGTATCTAAAAAAAAGTACTAGCCTTTCTCTCCCCTTTTAATTTAAGGTTGTAGGAGCTTTCGGCTTGTTTTTGTGTAGTTTTTTTTACGGCATCTCCCTCCACAGTTCTGACTAAGGAAGGAGATATCCATATTTTACAACTGTCTACTTTTATTTTTATGTTTTTTATCCATATAACGGTGTTACTTTTCTTTGCAGAAATATGTTGGTTTAATTTGAGTGTTTAAGCATCAATGAGAGTTTCTTCTATTCAATCTTCATCTTTTGTGTTTGTGTGATTAATTTATTTCCGTGAGATATGTTCATGGAGATTTTTTAAACAAATTTGGTTGATTTATTGTCGATAAGAGGAGTGAATCTTTTGAAATGCTTCTACGAACAACTACTATACTTGTGATGGTTTTGTTGCTAATGAGAGTTTTTTTCTACCCATAGATTATGACGAGATCATATAATCCTTAGCAGTGAGCTTTCCTTCTACCTATGTTAAGTTATGTTACTTTTAGGGTCTCTACCTATTGTTTTTTTTTTCTTTTTACAAACCTTTTGTTTTATGCTTTTTTCCTCAATATTTTTTAATTTAATAAAATAAAATAATATATTTTATTTGACCCAAAAAATTTGTAAACAACTAAACATATGCTCCTTCTTTTTCTAATTATAGGATCACTTTGATTTTTCTGAAGAAATTAATGACGTAAAATTAATCATTTCAAACCATTTATAATTATGTCTTTTATCCAAAACTAATTTAATTTACTTACAAACTAACCCATATTATAACTATATATGACATATGTTATAATTTAATAGTTTAATTAACTTGACTTCCACCAAAAATTAAAGTGATCTTTAGAGGGAGTATGCTTGACTTGTGAATTTCGAAGTTTCTTTATTACAAAATTGTAGGAAAGATGTTTGAATCATCACCTACAATCTTGGGGCAAGACCCTCAACTCATGATCTATTGGGGACTATCTATGTGAGTTTTTGAGCATGACAAATAAACCCTTTAATTCCGCCACAGATAGATTTTTGTCCAACTTCAGTTAATTGTGAATTCTAAAATTTTAGTTGTATGCATGTTTCTCATTTTATATTAATTAATTTCTAAATCGGTTTTGATTGTCCTTCTCCCTATCCAAATCTTGTTTTGTTGTTTTTTCTTTGGCAACGAATCTTGTTTTGTTGTTGAACAACTTGAGTGAGATCATTTTAATCTCATATGAAAGCTTAAGTTTTATTATTTTAATTTGTTTACCTTTCACAATTTGTGATTTTAATCATATGATCTAACATAGACTTCCTCTTGTTTTAAATCAATAGTTATATCAAGGATTTCGTGCATTTTGGTTTGAAAAGTCAATGTTCATTATATTAAATATTTTATTTTCGGGTACATCCTCTACTAATTAATAGATTGTAAAAATTATGATGCCTGAATTTAAGGTATATATAATAGTGAAAATATTAATATTTCATCAACTTAAATACTTTAACTAGCTTTCAACTAATTTTTCACTTGCTTTATTTTCCAAACATATTTTCTCTTATATTCATATGAGCTCAAATTGGGTTTAAACAGCCAACAATACTTTTATGAAAAATAATTCCTTGTACTTTCGATTTCCACTCATTTTCATGATTTGTCTAATCATTGGGGTCATTATATTATTATTATTTAAGTGAGGACATGCCAGGCCATATTTAAAATGATATATAGGTGTTGAGCACCCACTGGCTGTTCAAATTTGGTGAACCATCGTATGCCAACGTGAAACGCATATATATGAATACTTTAATTTGTTGGACTGAGTATGAATAATTTAATTAGGAGCTAGTAATTATTAATGTTTAAGCAAGAAGAAAGCTCTTTCTACTAAGCGAATAGATTGAGATAGCAGAAGAAGGAATATGTGATTTAAGAGAGTATGAAAAAAATGAGTAGAATATTAAAAAATGAATAAAAGAAAATGAAAAGAAATATGTGGTTTATATAGGGCACATAGAACATATATGTCGCGGTTTTTACATTTTAAATATATGTCCCGCCACATTTGTAACACGTATAGGGCAAATGATCCATTTTATGTCGCGCAACGTGGTGTGACATGAGTTTTTAAATTAAAATAACATGTCCCGTAATGTGGCACAACTTGTATTTTTTAAATCTAAAAGATACATGTCGTGCAACGTGGCATGACATGTCTGAAGCAAATTATCATGACTGCTGATCATTTTATGTCGCGCCATATTGTATGTTTGAAGCAAACAATCACAAGAGGATAGATGGATGCACCAAGTTCTAGCCTTAAATGGTGGTGGTGTGTTTAAAAGGCTTTTAGTATAGGGTAAAAATAATGAATGTCAACTATGCTTACGCTAAGGGATAAAATTGTTTGGAGTGTAGTAGTGGTATTTTGAAAATTTTACAAGTGAGGAGAAATGAATGGATTTCTCTTCGACACTAGGTGCGGAAACAACTACAACGCTAAGTGTGGGTATTCTAATAGTTGTGGATTTGATCCAACTTATAATTTCAAGACATTAGTATCTGTCTTTTAATTAAAAAACTAATAACTTAGGGCCTGTTTGGTTCAATTGCAGACCTCTTTGGCAATGCAATGTAATGTGTTGCAATGCAATAATGATTATCATCAATGTGTTTGGTTGTGTTTGGTTGGTGATTAACAAGATATGAGGAGTTTATTTTTTTATATTTGATCATATTTATGAAAGGTCCTTAATGCCCCTTAAACCAAAAAAAAAGCTTCACATCCCAATTCTTTCTTCTCATCCTCATCGGTTCCATACCATCATCAATGAATTTGCCAGAATTCATACGCTTCTAGAGATAAAAAAAGAATCACCAAATTTTGCTTCAAAAATCAGCAATACAGCATCACCAATGGGTTTGTCAGAATTCGTCAGCTTCTGGAGGTAGAAAAGAATCAGTAAATTTTGCTTAAAATTAGCATTACACCCATAGTTTCAATCACAGATTTACAACCAGTAAACTTTACAATCACTGAATTACACCCATACACGCATAGTTTCAATCACAGATTTACAACCAGCAAACTTTACAATCACTGAATTACACCCATACACGCATAGTTTCAATCACAGACTTACAATTAGTAACACAACCAAAAGATTAATTTTTCTTAAAAGAATTGCACAAATTTTCATATCTCAGATTGCTTATGTGCCGAAACTTACAGAAGCAATAAGGTCAAACTCCCAAAACACATATGTACAATCGAAAGTAAAATGATCTGAAGAGGAAGCAAATATGCAGAACACCCATATGTGTTATATGACAAAATATAAGCAACAATATTCCCAAAATCGAAATGATCAGGCTGCAAAATTATAATTGATAAGAAAACGTTGATTTCCTACCTGGTCTATGGAGAATTCTCCTTCATTTGCTCATATTCAAACCAAACCCTACTCTTTATTCGATAAAGAAGATATCGTATATTTCAAACCTTTGATTATAGATGATTTTTTCATTGAATTTCAGGTTTGATTGATTCTAATTTCATTTTGATTTGATATGTTTTGATGAAGATTGATTTTTGTTACTCGATTCAATTGCAAGACGGATGGTCTATTGATTTGTAAAATAAGTTTTGGTTAATTTGTTTGATGGAGGCAAATGTTATATTTTTGTTAAATTGACAAGGACAAAATTGTCATATCACATAATATTACATGGTTGCAATGAAGATTCATAAGTGGACCCCTATGAAAGAACATTACCAAAAAATATGCAATGTTGATTACAATTGTAATCAACATTACCATTGCCAAGTCTAACAAACAAACCACATATGGTAATGTAATCAAGATTACCATTGCATGTGTGCAATGTTTTTCAACCAAACGGGCCCTTAGTTTTTCATTGCAAAGTACTGTTGAAAGAAAAAAAAATAATCTAGAATTTTAATAAACTTAATTCACAAGAATGCAAACTAAAAAAAAGCACAAGAAAATACAGCTATTTCTAAATAACAATCACGAGCAAAAATATTTTAAACAATATATTCCATCTGCCAACAACTTACAACTCCAAGAAAAAACAATAAATCTCACAATCGAGTTGAAGGTGAGAAAGATTAAGACTTAAATTTAGTGTTTACACGTGATATCTTTAATACTCCCTCCGGTCCCTAATGTAAGAGCCCAAAATTTGAATGGTTTTGGTCCCTAATGTAAGAGCTCACCTCATGTTCTCTCCTCATTTAATGCATTTTTTCCTACTTTACCCCTAACTCTCTTTCATATTTATTAATGCTTATGTATTTCTCTCTCCTAAAAGTATCATAATTAATATGGGCAATTTTGGAAAAGAAGCATTAACTCCAGACACCCAACTAACATTCACATGTTTTCTTAAGAAGCGTTTTTTTGACGGCTAGCTCTTACATTAGGGACTGGAGGGAGTAATAAAATAATAAATAATTCAATAAAGGAGTATAATGCAATCCAATAATGAGTATCGTGTGTTTGAGACATATAGGATCTCATCGTTGACCAAAGCCGCCACATCCACCAACCATGTTTCAGTTTCACTTCCTGTTTCACATTCTCCCTCCTAACCCCACGCGCCATTTGGCGCGTGCATATAATCCGCTCTCAAAGGATGTGTCTGTTCATTGTAAGTGGAAAGTGAAAGTACCCCAGATGGAAAAAACGTATAAAATATCCAAAGAAAGCAGCTTTCGTTGAAATGTACCAACCCAAATGTCTTTTGAATATTCAAAAACCAATCTTTTCATCACCATCACCATCACCATCACCACCTCTTATTGTTGTTATTGTTGCTTGCACAGGAAAAAATGGAAAAAGAAAAAAAACTCACCTTTTGATTGGCATAAAATACCTTTTTTCATGATTTAGCAACCGAGTTCCTACCCACTCCATTACCTGCATTGACTTTTGGACTTCAAAAATCTTCTTGGCTTGTTTCTAGCCCATATTGGTGAATTGTTTTTTCCCTTTCTCTCTATTATAGTACTCATCTGAATTCCCTTCAGTTAAGATTTTTTTTTGGTTGGTGATTGTGTTTGTACATTTGATTCATGTATTGAGTTTATTCTTATTTGAGGGTATTTGTTTATATGTTTGTTTGTTTAGTTTTGTTGTGATTGAGGGGAATGTAGGCTTTGGATAGATCAATATGATTGGCTTTGATTTTTTACTTGCCTTGATTCATGTTTTATTCATTTCCAGGTTGTTGGGATGCGGGGTAGGAAGTTATATGGATTTGGCCTGGCTTTTTGGTTTCTTTGTTTTATTCTTGTAGCAGCTGCACAAAAGACACATCCTTCAGAAGGTGAGTAAACGAGTTCTATATGGATTGTCTTGTTCTGTTTCACCTTCATATCTGTTTCTCTTGTGCTTCATTCTGTTCTGTAGACAAGCACCTTCATACTGAATCATGATGCTGCATTGTGTCAAAACACCTCTGTGTCAGGATTAGAAAATCAGTATTATTATGTCCTATTTTGTATTAGTAGAATATTAGTCATAATAATTAATTATGGAATCAGGAAATTCGGTTATTAGGGAATCGTATTAGGTAAACTTATAAGAGAAGTTTATTATCTTTTAGAAAGCTTTTGTATTATAAATATGATATCATATCAATGAAATATTTATCGGACTATTCAGTCATCTTTGTTTCCACACTCTGAAAGTAGGAAAATGGCTTGGTAGTTGGCATTTAGAAAATGTTAAAATTTCAAAGTTTTCACATGAAGTGTTATTGATAAATTGTGTGTGTGGGCTCTTGATACTAATGCCAAAAGAAAGAAATTTCCACTTTTTGCCTATACTTACTATTTTACTCTAAAGGGTAAATAATCCATACTTGCATATCTGGCCATCATGGTAAGCTGGGAAAAGAATATTACCTTGAGGTTTTAAGTTCAAGTTCTAGTACCCACAAGCAGTAGAAGTAGAACTGGAACTGTGTTACACTGCAACCATTTTATCTTCCTTTATCTGAAGCTGCAGCATAATTTGATTTGGTGAATGAAACTTCTAAACCTAATATATGGCCTGTATAAACCATTTGTAGTGGATGCATTGGTCCAAATCAAGAAAAGTTTGATTGATCCCAAGAATCATCTAAGGAACTGGAATAGGGGCGACCCGTGTACATCAAACTGGACTGGTGTTTGGTGTTTTGGTAGGGTTGAGAATGATGGATACTTCCACGTCCATGAGCTGTATGGCCCCTTTATCTTCCTTTTTTTCCGTTTTTTTTTTAAAGTTTCAATCTGGCAACTTGTATTGGTGGAACTAATAGGGTAGTGAGGATAGGTATAGATTTACAGATATATTGACAAAGTTTTGATTATTATTCTGCAACTTTGCTGCAGATACTTAATGACTTCAAATCTCTCTGGAAGTCTATCACCTCAGCTTGGTCAGTTATCTCAGCTTAAAATAATGTGAGTTGTCTCAGTGGATATACTTCTATGTTCAAATTAAACCAGATGTGCTAATGCTTATAATTTTCTTCATGAAGGAATTTCATGTGGAATAATCTGACAGGAACCATACCAAAGGAGATAGGAAATATCAAGTCACTGAAGCTCTTGTAAGACGGCTTTTACTTTTTTCTAGATTTATTTCTTTTATACATAAACTTCATTATGGAACTGATCCTCTAGCATTAACCTATATAATGTAAGAAAAAACGTGCTGCCTTGCTAGATGATGACGATGATATTTTAATAAAAAATGGTCTCTCTTATATATGTATCTATTTGTTCTTTAGTTTTGCTATGCTGACAGATATATTATAAATTAGCATAATACCAAGTGGCGGAAATCTGAAATTTAGACAGCAAGACTACAAAATAAATTTATTTTGGAATTTTCTGTTGTTCTGATTTCTGTATTTGGGTGTTCGTGGTTGAAAAGAAAAGTGAACTTGCTAATGCTGCAGAAATTTAGTTATTGATATGCAACAGACTTTCGATTCAATTCGCTTTTATATTTTGTAACATAAAAATGATTATTCCTTTTGTGAACTGTCTCTACAGACTCCTGAATGGCAACAACTTATCTGGTTCTTTGCCTGATGAACTTGGCAATCTCTCAAACTTGAATAGGCTCCAAGTTGACCTAAACCAATTGTCAGGTCCAATACCACTATTGTTTGCCAACATGGTCAATGTTAAACATCTGTAAGCGAATCTCTGAGCTAAATGCATCACTTACTTGGTTTGGAGCTGGATTTCATTTGTTAACTTTATCTCCCTTATCTGTATCATTCCAGCCACTTGAACAATAACTCATTTACTGGTCAAATTCCACGTGAACTTGCAGCGTTACCTAATCTACAGCATTTGTAAGTATTCAAGGCTGAAGGATTTTCTTAATTTACTTTATTAGCTGCATGTTTCTCCAATTTCTTGTTTTTGTAAAAGTTCTTCAGCATGCTTACTTGTTGAGATGACATTACAGGCTTGTAGACAATAACAACTTTTCCGGTCATCTTCCACCAGAATTTTCTGCTTCACCGGCATTACGCATACTGTATGCTTCTGTTCCTAGATAGTTTAAACGAAACTGCGTTCATTATTTATGGTGGTTGACATTTATCTTCTTGATTTTTCCGCCTATACATTGTCTTCGGATGTTTCTTATACATTCTTGATTTTTGGTGGGAGAGAAAGAAATGTAGCTATAGCAATGTCTCATTTATCGTATTTTCTTTTGTACTTGTCACAGCCAAGTCGATAACAATAACTTAAGTGGATCAGAAATTCCTTCTGCCTATGCAAACTTTCCCAAGCTAGTAAAACTGTAAGTATTTCTATTGATAACTCTTTTTCTTTATTTTCATTCTAGGATGTTTAATGTTAGAGATGTTGAATAGTGTAATTTTAAACCACCATCATTTGGCTCTCATCTTATGGCTTGAACCATTAGATCAGAATGTTCTTTGACCTTATTTTTAAACCTTGTTAATTATGAAGCCAAGAGTTCTATTTATCCTTTTGCAAATTTAATTTTCATTTATGATTAGAAGAGAGTCCAACTTTATATCCTTCAAGGACAAAAGGCTTTTATAAATGGATGCATGTTGAACATGGAAATATCTTTCGGGATTCAAGTGACAGCTCAAATTTCAAGATTGAGGGTGTTTTGTTTTTAATAGATATCCTCAACGAATGCATCCAAGGAATTTGCTTTCCTTTTGTCCTAAGGATTTTGTGTTTCTGCTAGAAACAGCAAATAGGATTCTATTGCAATTAAAAGTACCAAGAAAGGATAAGAATTTTTTTGGGATTTTTCAATTATAATATGATCAAGCTGGTTTGTTTTCCTGAGCTAACATGATCTCTTTGGCTTTACAGAAGTCTTAGAAACTGCAGTTTGCAAGGAGCTGTTCCTGATCTGAGTTTGATAAAAGAGCTAAGCTATTTGTATGTACAAATGAATTCTGTGGTTTGGTTATACATGTGCCTGATGACAGTTCATACCTCCTCTCCATCACTCTAGACCACCTATTAACTTGTTGGGTTCCTGTTTCAGGGATCTAAGCTGGAATCATCTTACTGGGCCCATACCAGCAAAGAAACTCTCAGATAATATCACAACTATGTGTGTACTTGGATGATTTAATTCTTTGTATTCTGTAACTTCAATGCCCCAAATTTCCCAATCTACCTTCATAGCAGATATTAGAGATTGACATTGTAATTCTCTATTTATTGCAGTGACCTGTCAAATAATAAGATCAACGGATCTATTGATGGAAGCATCAAATCACTTCCTTTACTTCAAAAATTGTAAGAACATACTCATAAATCTGCAATTATTTCGGTAGTATGAGTGATGGATTATGAAGTAATTTATTGGAGTATCTTAATTATAACACTTCTCCAGATAAAAAGGCAGCTTCCATCAAGACTATTCTTTACCATAATACCATGGGTATCACCCGTTTGTATATCTATCTTTTTGAATGTGTCAATTGCAGGTCATTAGCAAACAATTCTCTGTCTGGATCTATCCCTGCAAGTTTATGGCAAAACGCGTCCTCCAGTCAGAACTCTAAGCTAACAATGTAAGTTCTGAATCAAACTCGTGCTGTTTACAGATCTTGTAGTAATTCTTTGCATCAAGCTAACTCTTCTGAGTTAGTACAATTGAAGTGTAATCAAGTTTTCATTAGCCACTTAATGGTGGAGTTGGTGGAATGGAATTTCACAACATTTTTTCAAATTATATTCTAATGTTTTGTCCATTATATGCAGTGATCTTAGCAATAATGCATTTTCAGACATTTCAGGCAGTTCAAGGGTACCAGAAAATGTCACCTTGAGGTATTTTTTTACTGTCCATATTCAGCAATACATGGGCTTCCATGCATCTATTGTTCTGCAAGATATGATTCTCTCTCAATTGTTCTGTTTGATTCATGATCATAATGTGGCAATCATTTTTGTAGTATTTTATGTGGACTTCTAATTGAAATTGAAGCTGATGTATTGTCTTATAAGTGGTTTAGTAGTTGATGCTTTTAAGTTAGATCCACTGTAACAACCTAAGGTGGGATACAGGAGATTAGATTAGCACTAAACTGTAGGGCAGTCTTAAGGAAGCTGCAATGCAATGGAATGGAATACATATGATTAATCTAAATGATGCCAAATAAGGTGTTTTATACTCAAACTTCTGTTGTCATGATAGGTCTATTTATCCTTCCTCGTGGTATTTGCTCTTCATTCCTTTAAAGGTGCTAATTTGCTGGGCATGTGAAGGGGTAGTGGGGTCTTTTGGGATTATTTATATTTCAAGTAGGATATTTTCTCCTTCAACCAAAGCTGTGATTGTCTCTTCTAATAATGAATTCTCTTGGGTAGGGCAAAAGAGGTGATATCAAAAGGCTTGTAGTGTATTTATGAAACCATCTAACATGTTAGAAATAGGTTCTTTAAAATTGATGCTTGTTTGAAAAGTATTTCTTGGTATTGTCATTTTCTAATTAATTTCTTTCTTTTTTTCCTTTAAGGCTTGCTGGCAATCCTATCTGCAAGAATTCTAACATTCAAAATATTGATCAATATTGTGCCTCCAAAGAGGACGAAACTGAAAAACCTTTGAATTTAACAACCTCCTGTCCTGATCAAGCTTGTCCAAAGGACGGTGGCTTTGAATATGTCCCAGATTCTCCTGTTCCTTGCTATTGCGCGGCACCTCTAAGAATTGGATATCGTCTGAAAAGTCCTAGTTTCTCTTACTTTTCTCCTTATAGAACTTATTTTGAGTTATATCTGGCTCAGTCTTTACATTTGGACCTATACCAAATATGGATAGATTCAGCTGCTTGGGAAGCAGGACCTCGTCTTAGGATGTATTTGAAACTTTATCCTAAATACAATGATTCCCAATCTCATACGTTCAATACGAGCGAGGTCCGGCGTATTCAAGGCATTTTCGGATCATGGAGTTTTCCTCGCACTGATTTTTTTGGACCATATGAACTTATGAACTTCACTCTCCTTGGACCTTATAAAGAATGTGAGTGTCTTTATCAGCATGAAATTCTTATTATTTTATAAAAAAAATAAAACTTGTATTTTATGTTATCTTATAGCGTTTTCGATTTCTGCTAAAGTCTTATATCTTCATTACCTAGTTCCACACGTATGTAACATTTACTACGTATCCAATTGTATTTACTGCTTGCATTAGTGGTTGGCAGATTTTGTTCATGATACATAGAAACTAACCATTCATTTTTGGTGCTTTGAACTTCAATTGTTGTCACTTTTGTTTCATGTACAAGTGGAAGCCATACACCTATTTGTATATTTTGCAATAATAATTTTTTCCGTGCGAGTAAAAAGTATTAGTGTGCATTCGTTTATGAATTCAAATTGCTTCTTCTATCAAACTAGAAAATATGCAAGAATTATTTTGATCAACCAAAGAATTTGAATGTCAATGAAAAAGCAAGCTCCTTTTTGCATGTTTTACTTGCACAGACCAAATTTTATTTGGATTGAATTGATATAGCATGTTTTACTTATTGTGGTTCTCTAATTTACTTTTCTTGTTGCCATAGTAACTCCTGGGCCCAATAATGGGAAGATCAGTACAACCGTGTTGGTAGTTGCCATAATTGCAGCAATCGCTTGTGCTGGCGCGGTCTCTGCTATTGTCACTCTTGTGATGGTCAAAAGACATATCAAATATCGTCCCAAGTTATCCAGGAATCATATGTGTAAGTATGTTCTATATCTAGAGTGGGTTCTGTGCATGGAACCTGTGATAAGTTATGCTGCTAATGGCTTGTAAATTATTCAGCTCCTTATATTTTTAATATATTCTGTCAAGACTTTTCGAGGTGAGCAATGGCATTCTCAAGTTTGAAAGCTTATCTCTTTTTGTAGCCTCTATTTCCATCAAAATTGATGGTGTGAAAGCATTCACTTTCAAAGAACTGGCTCATGCAACCGACAATTTCAGCAGTTCAGCTGTAGTTGGCCAAGGAGGTTATGGGAAGGTTTATAAAGGAATTCTGTTTGATAAAACAGTTGTGGCTGTGAAGCGAGTAGATGAAGGTTCTTTACAAGGCCAAAGAGAATTTTTGACTGAGATTGAACTTCTGTCAAGGTTACATCATCGAAATCTAGTTTCACTGGTCGGATACTGTGATGAAGAAGGAGAGCAGGTGATTGTTCTTAGCTAGTTATTCCTTACCTAAACCATCTTGCATGCTCTTGTTGATTTCTCTTTTAAGCACTCATTAGGTATTGGAGTTTGTTAGGACCAAACAGATTTAAACACCAAGAAACACAATTCATGCTTGTTACAATAATAAGCACCATAGTTAATCAGGCGTGTTATTTTAGTTTTTAAAATATTTAATGGATTTTAGATGCCAGATCATATTAATGAGTCTCATCTACCATTTTGCTGGTTCAGATTCTGGTTTACGAATTCATGCCTAATGGTACCTTGAGGGAGTGGATTTCTGGTATGAAATTTTGAACTTTCTTTCTTTGTTTTGGTTACATGAAATTATGAACTTTCAATTCATTTTTACAATCCAAATATAAAGTATTTGTATCTTTCATTATTTGTTTTGTTCTTATTTCTTCATCCCTTTAATGTATTACTCTCATCTGTTTTATCGTTAATTTGCAAAAATATTATTGATATGTTTGCAAGAAACTATCTTCTTAATCTTCACTGATTTAGATGGCTGTTGTGGCAAATCTAGGCATGGGAGAAAGAAACCACAGGGACTAGTTAAATAACATATTTAGAAGCTTTTTTTTATTATGAATACAATAACCACAGATCTGTTATGCAGGTCTTTTTAAAGTCAGGCAAAAATACAGCACTCTCTATAATTTTTTCCTGTGTAAGTAGGATTTAGGATTTAAGGGTATTGTTATATATGATAGGTAAAAGGAAGGGAAACTTAAGCTTTGATATGAGGATGAGAATTGCAATGGGCGCTGCCAAAGGAATATTGTATCTCCATACTGAAGCTAACCCTCCTATATTCCACCGAGATATTAAAGCTAGCAACATACTTCTGGATCGCACGCTGGTTGCTAAAGTTGCTGACTTTGGACTCTCACGTCTTGCACCGAATATGGACGATGAAGGGAACATGCCTAAATATGTGTCAACTGTTGTGAGGGGAACACCAGTAAGTTTGCTTCTGAAAATTGCAAGAATGACTTCAATTCCATTGTTGAGGATTAGACAATAACATACACACTCATTTTGAGACTGTTCTGGCTGCTCAACTTCTTCACTTAGTGTTTATATGCTTCTACTTGTCTGTTTTCAGGGATACTTAGATCCTGAGTACTTTTTGACTCATAAATTAACGGACAAAAGTGATGTTTATAGCTTGGGAATTGTGTTTCTAGAGCTTCTGACAGGCATGCATCCAATATCACATGGGAAAAACATCGTTCGTGAGGTACCATGTTTGATTATAGCACAAGATAACTGGCTCAATTAAATCAGTTTAAATGTTGAAAAACTGATTTTAAACTTTGTTTTTTGTTCAGCTATAGTGGATTTGATTTTTTATGCTTAATCAGTTTGGTTTTGAACTAACAATGCCAAATGTTTTGACAGGTTAACGTGGCGCGTCAGTGTGGCACGATAACATCCATTATAGATAGCAAAATGGATTCTTATCCATCAGACTGTGTGGACAAGTTTCTCAATCTGTCCCTCAGCTGTTGTCATGAGAATCCTGAGGAGAGACCATGCATGGTAGATGTAGTGAGGGAGCTAGAGATTGTTCTCTCATTGTTGCCAGATTCTGAAAATGCTTTCCCAGACTCACATGATTTTTCCTTAAAAATGGCTTCGTCATCGTCATCATCAAAATCCTACATGGCACGAGATGGCCAACATATGACCTCTCCTATGTTGTCAGGAAGCAACCTCATCAGTGATGTTATTCCCACCATCGTCCCTCGTTAACCGGGGCCACACACTTTCTCTAAGACACATGATTATAGGAGATCAAATTGGAACTAGATCCTTTCACCGTAACAATTCTGCCACCCTCTCCTGTGCATATTCCATGTAGGTGTTTGGATCAACTTATTTCGAGTGATCTTGCGATGTACAAGGTAAATATGTGAGATGAGTTTCTCTCGTTAATTGTTATAATTTAAACTCCTTTCAAATGGTTGAGAGAACTGAATTCATTAACTATGAGTGCATTGCATATACTAGTAAGAACTTGCTTGGTCAAGTCCCTCTTCTAATAACCCTTAGAACAGATCAACGGTCCGAAATTTCAGACAAGAGAAGACAGTGAAGGTACATAATATGTTGAGTTTTTCAGAGGAAGAAGGTTGTTAGTTATGGGAGCTGAGAAGATATTTGATTCTAAGGTGGGGTTGTGATTAGTCGATGGAGTTGAGATGTACTATGATTTAGTGAAGAGATTGCGTGATGCTAAAGGCAAGTTTGTAGATAGAAATTCTAATATAACTGTGGCACTTGACTGATCCAAAATTTTGATGTATCATATAAAAGCATGAAATTACATTGTTTGAATATGGAAATATTTATTTTTTTGGTCAATTATTCATTAGATCTTCATCTACAGTATTGAGTCCATGAGGGGAGGGGAGTACTTCAAACTTGGATACTAATTCTGCAAGGTAATAGTAGTATTTTCCCCCAAAATGAATGTACAAGTTAAATTACTATGCTTTTAATAAAGTCAAATTTTTATAACCATCTCAATTGAAGTAGTTGAATGTTCCATTCTCAACATTTATGTATAGACTATAGATGAAACTTAATTAAAAAATGTAAGCATTCTTATTCTCGATTATTCTTTTATTTCTATTACAAGTCACTTGGTATATTTCACACTCATTCAGAAAAACTTCAAACCTTATTAACTATGTTTTTAAATTAACAGCTTTTCAAATTTATTCTTATCTAATATCCAATGTTTCACATCAAAATAAAGCCAATACATGCATAATAATAAAAGGTGAAATTGCACTCATGGAAAATTTTAAAGAGTACTTTATTAAGATCACTGCCTTTTGAAAGAGATTGGTATTCTATTGGGAACAAACAGGAGACTATTGCACTTAAGTTTCAAATAAGAGATTTAATTTCAAAGAAGTTCTAAGGAGTTATTAATGACTATAATTAACAACTGCAATAACTTTCATTAACTATTGATAATAACTAGTACCTCTTTGAAATTTAGTTTCGTAGTTAAAACCTAGGTGTAATTGTCCCATAAAAATCAGAGATTGGTATTCACTATAGATTAGGAAAATTATTCAAACTATGTGATTTGAAGTCCAACTACTGATATCCAGCTCAGCTTCACTAGTAGGAGGCAACAAAATTGGACTCACTGATCCTCTGAAAAAAAAAAAGAACAACATGATTCTGGACAACTGGACCAAATTTTAAATGATTTATCAATTCATTATTTAAAAACATGTTGATGGAATTTTGACTTTTCCCTCTAAGGAACTAGTCCCTATATATTAATAAGACAAAGTATGAAGACGAAAATTGTTTAGAAAGTAGAAAATTAAGAAAAAATATCTCTGCCTAATTAGTGGTCCAGACTAGTATTCTCCTTTTTTCCATTAATATTAATAATAACTGATGTGACTAAATCTAGGCCGTAAAAATTGGATTATTAAGAGTTTGTGCAAGGACAAAAACATGCAGATCTTATTCCCCCAGAAAATGCAATGGACCCATGTGACTCGCTTTATAGATTCAGAAGTGCTTGAAAAATAATGCATGATCACATTATTCTAAAAAGAAAAATGCAAGCATATATTAAATTAATTTATTTATGCTAATGTATATAATCATCCTTATAAGAAAATTAAATTTAATGAAAATCATTTTATTCATGTAGGGTCAATAAGTTTATCCTATGAACTCCAAAAAAAAAAAGTTTATCCTATGTTTGATTCAAAGGATGTGTCGAGGAAGGATAGGGGGCAAGGGGAAAATCAGTATAGGTTTCTGAAAAGGATGTCATAACTAAGAAAATCTCATAAAAAACCTTATTATCATTTTTACAGGGGAACTATCAGTATACGCTATTCATATATTGTGAATATTTTTGTGATTATATCCATTTTTTAAAGCAAGAAAAAATCCTCCCAAAATGAATCAATAAATACTCCCCTTATAGGTGACTTTAACTAATTTGAAGATAAGGTGACTTTAACTAATTTGAAGAGATTAAATAAGACAACTAACTTAGATAATATTTTGTGTTTTTCCAATAATGCTCCTCTTCATTCCTCCTCCCACCTCATAAAATTAGATTGTAAAAAAATATACAATGAGGGTAAGTTTGAGAAAAGATAGATAAATATATGAGACAAAATGAAAAGTGATTCTGGTTCCAAATTCTATAGATTTTTTCCCAACCAAATTTTATTCTGTCGTTAGATCTAAGGAATAATGCTCTATATGCATCATGGGAATATACTTTAAAAAGTTCATCTTACACTTGAAATTGAAACTATGATTTTATATATTTAAGGATTTGGATAAATAAAGTTAAGTAAATTCGTGAAGACAACATAAAATAGGGTCATATAAACTTGTAAGAGTTCACGTTTATTAATAAACATATATTTATCGTATATAATTAAACAAGAATACAAAAAATAACAATAATTTAACTTGAATATATTTCAAATATAGATAGAAGATTCATTTTTATCAGAATATGGATAGCAGACTTAAATATATCAATATTTATACTATATCAACATCAATAAATAAAATTCTATTTCAGTTCAAAAAAATAAATAAATTTCTATGCATGAAATTTAAATTTCTATGAAATTTATATATAAATTCTATGAATTTTGTCAAATAAAAATAATAATTATAATTATAAGTTTAATAATAAATTTAAGGGTGAAGGTGCAAAAATGATACTCCCTCCGTTCCTAAATATAAGATCACTTTAACTAATTTGGAGAGATTAAGGAAGCCATATAAATGACATGATCTTCCTAAAATATCCCTCACTTAAATTAAAAATACAAAAAGGGACCAAACACAAACTCCTCCATCTACACTTCACCTCTCACTCGCCCATCCTCGCTTCTTCGGTGAACTCTGCAAGAAAGCACTTGCGTTATATGATGGTGTGGTGGCCTCAGATTAATGGATGAAGACGAAGACTTCCTTTGAAGATGGAGGTGATCGGCGCTCATGCAAGCCCTTGTGCATTATAGCCCGACGGCCCGACGGCTTTCCGGCAAACCGGAATTGGTTCGCCAGCGCCGGATAATTCCGATCAGTTAATCACAAGAAGTAGGCTTGAAATCAGCTCAATTCACTGAAATCATTCATGCCGAGTTTGAATATAGAGGCTTTGTTGCTAATAGTTTGACTGATTTGGAAGCTGAGATGTTAGATTTACTGCCGAGTGAGATTGAGTCGGTGGCGGTCAACATTGCGTGAGCTGTTGGAGTGAAACGTGGGCTTGAGAAAGTGATAGGCTTGTAAAAGTGGTATAAGGGTAATTTAGGCAAAACTTGTAACAAAATACAAAGTAATCTTATATTTAGGAACTTATCCACATCCCTAAAGTGATCTTATATTTAGGAACGGAGGGAGTACTAAACTTTACCCAAAATTGTATTTCTAACACTAAAGTTTTGCGATGAGCAAAAATCGTACCCAACTTGGGGTCCAGGTGCAAATATAATATTTTCACTTGAGGGGCATAAGAGTCTTTTCATATCTAAATTTTATTTCCCTCAAGTGAAAATACTATATTTGCACTTGAACACGAAGTTGGGTACTCCTTTTGCACTTCGGGAAACTTTAATATTAGAAACACAATTTTAGGTAAAATTTAGTATCATTTTTGAATCTTCGCCCTAAATTTAACACAATTTTCTATAAAGTAAAAACATAAAAAACATTGAATTCACAATATATAAACGTGAGTTTCTATCGAGTTTTCATCCAATACTCGTGAGTCGTGACACATTTTAGTTAAGTAAAACAGCAAAAACATAAAAATAATCCTGAGTGTCAACTTTCCATGTTAGATTGATGTTATCTTGTCTTATAATCAAGTCTAGACCCTGTCTATAATCTAATCTATGCATCAAATTAACACACTACTACAAACAAGCATTTGACAAATATAACAAGGGAATATCCCTGAAGGCAGTAGTACCGTTAACTTGATCCTGGGGGTACCCACCAAAAGGAAGGAACAATATCGCACACAGTTTCTTCCATTTCTACATTTATTCATTATTCATTAATAACTATTCATTCATTCCCTTTTTCTTTACTCTATTCCCTATACACACGCTACCCATTAGCCAATCCAAAATCCAAAAGTTCCTAATAAATATACTCCTTACGGTCCTAAATATAAGACCTAATTGATTTTTTCTGAAAAATCCTTAAAAAAACAAAATAAGTTAATTATAAATTGATTTACCTAATTTTTTTCCTTAAACTAGTTTATTTTACCTATAAACTAATGGATAATCTAAAAAGATATCAAATATGTCATCATTTAATAACCTATTTTGCAACCTTAATCTCTAAAAAAAAAGTGAATTAGGTCCTATATTTAGGAACGGAGGTAGTATATGATATCACTATCAATCAAAACAAGGGGCTTTCTTTTCTTCCTTCTCTCTCAATAATAAATCATTAGCTTCCTTTCACATTCTTCCCACCTCATACGCTAATTTCCCTTCTAGGGTTTTTCTCTCATTCGCAGGATCTTTGGGTAATTCTCTTTTAATTTTGAAATTGGCTCTGTAATTGAGGGTATCATTTTTACGATTACCCAATTGAATATCTGATTCCTGTTCTGATCTTTCCTATTCGGTTAAAATTTCTGACTTTGAAGATTGAAGATGCCCTTTGTGTGTAATTGAGTTCAGAAAGTGGGTTCTTTTTATGTGGGTAGATTGAGATTCTGAATATTATGTGAAATTGAGTTTAAAGTTTGTTCCTTTCTAGTTTTTTAATTAGTTTGGGTGATGGGGTTTAGCTGGGATTTATTAATCATTCATGTTTGATTGTAAAAGAATGTCTTTTTATTAGAATCAAATTACTACATGTACTTGATTTGATGTTTTATTGCTGCTAATTTTTTGTATGATTATTTTATTTGCAGGCTAGTTGACTGGAGAGGTGAAATTTGGTTGGAAATGTTAACTTGTGATTGCTTGTCTAGACTCTAGGCTAGTGTTTTGGTTTGGATGAATATTTCTTGTTGGTCATATCATTACTGAGTGGGGGCTACCTAATTGTGCTCATAGCATTTTCTCTATGCTATGAGCTTCTGTTATGCATCCTTGATTGATGATCATGGGGCACTAGCATCTGAAGGTTGCATTTGGGGCTGGTGACCTTAGGAAAGCCTTGTATTTGTTGACATCTGGAAGGATAATTTGGGTAACATGGCTTGGAATCTAAAGCTGCCACTATGTGTTGCTGTCTTGTTTTTACTGTCCTTTGTTCTATTATTTGGAAATTCAAAAGGTGAAGTTGACCATGAAGTTACACAAAAAGTCATATCTGCTCCTCATAAGAATGTAGGAAGCAAGGTCATTGATGGTACTGGTCTAGAGAATTCTCTTGATTTTGACGAAACGAATAATGGGCTGAATGATAGGAAAGGTGGTAATAGTAAAGTTTCTGTGTCAACTGTTGCATTATTCACTTTGGCAATGGCGGCTGCAACCGGTTTAGGTGCTGTACCCTTCTTCTTTGTGGAGCTTGATCCACAGTGGGCTGGATTATGCAATGGAATGGCAGCAGGTGTCATGTTAGCTGCAAGTTTTGATCTTGTACAGGAAGGACAGGAACATGGAGCTGGAAACTGGGTTGTGATTGGGATTCTAGCTGGTGGCGTTTTTATTTGGCTATGCAAAAAGGTGAAGCGCTGGCCTGTTCTTTGTACCAAAATCATAATTTGACTTTCTTTGAACAAAGTGGTTGAATTAATAATTAATAAATATATATATAGAAAGAGAGAAACAGTGGTTCCCTGCTGATGCGTGAACTTTATTCAGTGTTGTTGTGTCTGAGCATTTAGAATGTCGAGGATAGAAAATGTATTATTCATTTTTTTTCCAATAAGAACTAACTATTCATCTTAGGCATATCTTTTGGGGGTGAACCCATCTACTCCAAGAATGTTGCGGATAAGATGATTCGTCATTTGATGAACGAATTCAATGTTAACATCTGCTTCTTTTGTTTTATTATCTTTCAGGATGCACAGTCATTGAATCCTGTATTTGCGATTATATTTTTAAATTTTGGTTCATTACATTCTTATTTGTTTTGCATTATCTCCTTGGTTTCAGTTTCTTGAGCAATATGGGGAAGTAAGCATGTTGGATATAAAGGGAGCTGATGCAGCTAAAGTGGTTCTAGTTATTGGAATAATGACACTTCATTCTTTTGGAGAGGGTTCTGGGGTTGGGGTTTCATTTGCTGGCTCAAAAGGCTTCTCTCAAGGTCTGTTGGTTACATTGGCTATTGCTGTACACAATATACCAGAGGGATTGGCTGTGAGCATGGTTCTAGCATCAAGGGGTGTCTCCCCACAGAATGCTATGTTATGGAGTGTAATAACTTCTTTACCTCAGGTATTGTTGTTTTTGTTGTTGTTATGGACTGTACTAGCATTTCTAAGTTCCAATGATGATATATACAGATATAATAGCAAATGATAGGATACAAATTAATAACTCTGGGGGCACAAATCAATAATTAAATATTGTTTGTATACTTCAGATAGTGTACAGTTGTGTGGTTCTTAATGCTTGGGTATGTTTGTATTGTTATAATGATTTTGGGCTAGCAGTATGCTTGAGTCTGTTTTGCTTTGTGTGAGGTATTACTTGTATGGCTTCTCCTCTCTATTCTGAGTTTCATTTTCCTTTATAGACTTGTATGTTTCCACAACATAAAGCACTACAAAGTTGCTGAATCAGTTTGCACTGAGACTGTACTGTCTAATCAGTTAGCATTAGTCTCTCTTCTCAACCATTACTTGTGAAAGACTTGGTAGCATTTTTACTTTTAATATGATCATGAAATGCAGTAATTAACAGTGTCACCATTAATAAAAAAATGATGAATTAGGGAAATCCTAGCCAGCGTGGCTGAATTACATGTCTCTAAAACATAAATATGAGTGAAAACAATGAACTTCTGGGGGTATTATTGTCTTGTTTTTGCCACGTAGTAAGGATTATCATTCATGAATCAATTACTCACACTATTATTTGCAAATAAGTATAAGTTTTAAGGGTGTTTTCTGCACCAATTTGAAATTTTATGGTGACTCTTCAAGTTTAAAGTCAGAGTATCTGTGCATGACTTAAAATTCATGACATCCTTTGCAATTGTCTATTTTTATGTTTCACGCAATTTTGCATTTGTTTATTAATTTTTTATTTGTTTTTATCAATTATCTATGATTCAGATTTTGGAAACAAGCTTTTTTTGTCTCTTGTTGCCCATGTTGATACTGATGGCAATCATTGGTTAAGTGGTTAGGTTCTGTGGTAACATAATAATCATGATCAATAACGAATGTGTTGAAATGGTAGTTTTTTAGCCATGATCTCTTACCATGTTATGCATGATTTGATGCAGCCAATTGTAGCAGTTCCTTCATTTATGTGTGCTGATGCATTTAGTAAGTTCCTTCCTTTCTGTACGGGATTTGCAGCTGGGTGTATGATCTGGATGGTTATTGCAGAAGTTCTCCCTGATGCATTCAAGGTGATATATTTGGCATGAATATTATCCATTCTTATCGTTAAAAGTTTTTACTTCGTGACTTATCTTTATGTTGTCTTTTAATACTTTGGTGGAGGCTGGCAACATGGTGACCGAAATTGGTACAAAGTTCACCATGAGCACCATTCCCATCAGGACATGACATTTCCACTCTCTTTTGCCAGCATTGATTCTAACTTTTTCTTGCATTGGCTTGATTACAAATTTGATGATCCCACTTGTTCGCATTTCATGTTAAATGTAAAGATTGGAATTTCATTGTTATCATAAGGAACTGCTCCCCTTGATCCGTAATGCATTTCTTATGTTATTTTCCTCCCTTTATGTAAAGATTGGAATTTTTATTTTCTTATTTATTTAATGTAATAATATTGTGCTTTGGATTACAGGAAGCCTCTGCTTCACAGGTTGCATCAGCAGCAACCCTTTCTGTAGCATTTATGGAAGCTCTCAGTACCCTTTTTGAAAATTTCAGCCATGACTACAAGTGAGTTTATGACAAGGAATAAATTGAATATCTAGATGTCCACATCATTGTTTCAAAGAAGTAACACTTACTATTTTTTTTCTTTTCCTTCTCCCTCCTGAAAGTTTGATTTCTTTTTCAGCTCTGAGGATGCGTCTGGCTTTTTTGTGTCGTTACTTTTCGGCCTTGGCCCATTACTTGGTGGTCTCATTCTGGTTGCATTTGCTCTCGCCTTTCATCTACGGCATGCTCTTCTCATGGGCACAGCTTGTGGGATTGCTTTTGTTCTCGGTGCTTGGCGTCCATTGCAGCTTATTTTATCATTGAAGTTGGGATTTTTCCCTGTTTTATTCCTCCTTGCAGCAGGGGCTGCTTTTGTTCATGTTTCTAGCTCCAGCATGTTGAAGGTTGCATATTCCAAAAAGACCTCGGCTAGCGACTTACCTACACTCACCGGGTTCCCACTGAGCGTTCACACCCTCCAATCATTCATTTCATGCGGAACGATTGCTATTCATGCTTTGGCCGAAGGACTTGCATTGGGAGTAGCCGCACCAAAAGCATATGGACTCGGCCGTCACATGGTGCTTCCCGTCTCTCTCCACGGGCTCCCACGAGGAGCAGCCGTGGCTAGCTGCATCTTTGGCGCTACTGATAGTTGGCAGACCTCCCTTGCTTCTGCCGCCATAATTGGATTTATGGGCCCTGTATCAGCAATCGGGGCCATTCTTGCTGGTATCGATTATAGTGGTCTCGACCATGTTATGGTCTTCGCATGCGGCGGATTAATCCCAGGTTTTGGAAATATGGTTAAGAGAGCACTAAGTTTGGAAAAAGGTAAAAGCACCTGTGGCCTTGTAATTGGTATGGGTTTTGCTATTCTATGTCTTACATTCACTAGGTTGGTTTGCTTGCATACACCTTACTGCAATTCTGCACCAGAAGCTGTAAAATAGGGATTACTGTGGTGCTGCATCACTATCTATACTGTTAATGTTCTTATACAACAAAGACATAGAACT
This sequence comes from Mimosa pudica, assembly GCA_029929735.1. Taxonomy (NCBI): domain Eukaryota; kingdom Viridiplantae; phylum Streptophyta; class Magnoliopsida; order Fabales; family Fabaceae; genus Mimosa; species Mimosa pudica. Next base: position 3,969,202 of record JAKELP010000045.1, read on the forward strand.
CTTGGATTGATTACCCAAGTCAGTTTCCAGCCATGAAAGTATGGAGATCATTGATCAAAGGAGGATAGATATTCATCAATATTTACAGTGGAACTGTCCTTTGGGGGGGGGGGGGGATTTAAAGAAACTAACCAAGTTTTGCTTTTTTTGCACTGAGGCAAATTTTTATTGCAGGCGCTAGAGTTTTCATTCAGAACTTCATTATGTGTTGAAAACATGTAGCTTTTGCTTTGTATATAGTTTTATATTATATTGATATGAAGTTATAAATCTTTATTTCATTAAGTTTGATGGATGAAGAAAAACTCAGAAAAATCAGCAGATTCTGATTTTTGGACTGGATGATGTTATACAAGGATAAACAGCTGTTTAACTGGGTTCAAATTTATACTCGGTATAGTGTATTGTTTGTAACTTTGTATACAGCTAAACATTTTTAAGCTTGACTTTTTATTCCCAGAATTTTTAGTTGAAAATTTTATGACTGTGATAGATACTAGTGATATTTCAAAAATGTTTTCTAATTCTAGTACAATATATTTGAATGATTCTTTTAAGGGTTAAATATCAAATGGCCTTGGAGGAGTCTTGCTTCAAATATCAGTTTGATTGAATTCACCAAGTAATTATAGATTAATAAGTAATCAAATATCAGTTTGATTGAAATCACCAAGTAATTGTTTTGTTTGATTCAGTTAAATTTTTACAGTCATATCTCGATTTTCTATTTCTTATGATTGAGAAAGTAAAATCTAGGCATGTTATGGTTTTAATATTTTTGTTTGGACCGCGTCAACTTAGAGTCCGGTTGTTTGAAATTGGGAAATGGAATTGGAGGTGGAAATTGAGGGTAAGGGGTAAAGATGGAAAGTAGAGATAAATTAGGTAATGATGGGATGTAAAAGTTTGTGCAGCCCAGGAAAAGTGTGAAATGGAGAGAGAAAGTTTGTGGGTCTTAGGATATATGAAAATTATCATTTTCAATTTACACCTCAATTTCCATTTCCCAATTCCAATCAACCAACGGGAATCTAAAAGAGAGGAGAAATATTAAAATCTCAAACGACAAGTTTCATGTGTGAGTGTCTGACTTCTCTTATTTTAATGTAATCATTTTCCCTAATTTGATTACATTAATAAGTATGTTTGTTATATTAGTTATTAGCACATAATATTACCACTTCACCCTAACCATATATATCTATTTTCAATCTTCATCTTTTGCTTATTTATTATAGCTAAGCATTATTGAGGTTAAATTAAACAAAAATTGAGAAAATTTATAAAGTGACTTATATTTAGAAATAAATTGAAAATTGAAATTGGTTTTATATTTTAGAATGACAGTATTATCGATAGGAAGGACTCTAAATTGATAGGAATGGACAGAATAATTTTTTCTGTATGAACCTGCCCCAATGGTTAAGAACTAATATTTTTAATTCGGGTACTTGGAAGAGAGATGGATGGAGTGAGCTATTCATAACGATATGTTGGTTACTTTGGAAGAGAAGGAACCTCAAGATATTTGAACAAAAGGAAGAAACTAATGAGAGTCTCCTCATTAGAGCTAGAGCAATCTTGAAAAATATAGATAAAGCGAATATTATGATTAAAGGAACTTGTATGAATGCAGTGTGCGTCCAGTCACAAAATGACACAAGGATACCTTAAACTTAATGTGGATAGAGCTTTTAGCTTAAAATTTTGTGGTGGCTGTGGTGGAGTTCTTAGGGATGAGAATGATTGTAATATGTCTACTGATATAGGCTAGTCCTGTTTAAGGGTTTCCCTTCTTTTATTATATAAAAAAAAAAGAATGACAGTATTATGATAGCGCGTATGCCCGCCCGTGGATGTGTATGTTCATATATATAGTGATATATTAGCTGGATGTCACATTTCTTAAAGGCTAATATAATGTTTGTCATTGAGCTTGTCTTATCTTCCTACTTTTAAGGGAAAATTTCAGATAGTGTCTTGAATATCAAAAGTACAATAAAGGTACTTAAATTTGTATAAGGACAAGTCCAGTCCTAAAACCTAAATTGAAATTATGAAAAGTTAGGCACAATGACTTCAATGTCCTATTCCTCAAAACTCATTTCCAATTAATAATACTTTTATAAAGTATTTACAAATCCGTGATATGCATTAACAATTTTATCATCATCATTAACAAACTAATAATAACGTTATATAACTTTTACGTTTGTAGATTGGTATAATCTCAACAATTAACAACTTTGTCATTCTTATTAACAATATCTTCATACTAATTAACAACTTTAGAAAAGACGTTAACAACATTAACATAGTCAATAACAATACCTCTGAATAACAATTTATAAGCTTCAAGTTTGTTAATGACTATGACGAAGTCGTTAATATGTATCATATATTTGTTAATCCTTATAAAAGTGTGTGGTCAATCAAAAGTGGGTTTTAGGAGTAAGGCTATGGGTTTGTGATGTATTTTGAGAACATTTGAGTCACCAATGTTCAACATTTCATAATCTCAATTCAGATTCTACTATCTGATTTGTACTTTTGCAAAATTTGAGTACATTTATTCTCCTTTTACATATTCAGAGTACTAATTTTGTGATATTCCCTTCTTTTTATCCATATTATATCAAACAAATATCTTCGTTTGTCAAATTTCCTTCGATCTAGATGATTGGTCCCCTTGTTTCAACATAAAAACCCAACCATTTGTCATAAAACCTGGGTGGCTCCCAAACTTGTGTATTAAAACTAGGATGAGGACAGATACCAAACATTACATAACCAATCCACTACTTTGATATCTAATTTCAAAATTATTTTATTCATCCAGAAAAAAAGATTTTAATACATAACTTAGCTAGCTACAAAATAAATACATTCATCCACACTCAAAAGTGCAAAAGGATGAACTACTCGCTACTCTAGCTAGTTCCTCTGCAATACTCAGAAACCAAGTAAAGCCTCACAAAAGAAAACACCTTCTGATCTTTCAGCCTTCATCATCTTCACTTCGAAATCGATTCGTTACTTCTCTGCAAATCCTCTTCTCTGCTCTCCAAACCCTCCTTCTCCACCAACAATGGATCCTTCTTTTGTGCAGACACACTCTGAGAACCAGTCACCCTTGCAAGCATCACAAAAGTCATACCACCAACAACATTATTCAAACATCTCACCACAAGCACAAACGTTTTGAACACCAATGGAGGAAGCCTTTTCTCCAAAAGAAACTCAATCCCATTCAAACTTTGATACCTCAAATTACTACTAAACCCCATATGAGCAGCCCATGTCATAGCATTCAACAATGTAGGAGGTGGCTTATTAGGTGTCTCAAAATTAGGATCCATCTTCTTCCTAATCTTAATCAACCCATTTGAAATTGTAGTCCCCACAAGTCCAGCTCCAAACCCCACTGCAGCAAAAACAATCCCCTTATACACCAATGTCCCAAATCTCTCAACAATCCCATTAGCACCTGGCTCAAACATATGACCAGGAGGACAAGTTGCAAAGATTGAAGGCAAATTTGATGACAATGAAGAACTAGCCATAGTGGGTGCTAACAAATACATAAGTGCAAAATTCAGAATTGACCCAACTACAAGTGTGCAAAACACAAAATCAAGCTCATTCAATCCAAAATTCGGCCTAGTAGCCATGTCACCAATTATACAAGCACTCACACCCACAAGTTCCTCCATCAAAACCTTGAAAGGAAATTGGGGATCAGCTTGAACCCTTGACCTCCATCCCTCCAACAACATACCCAAAATCCCAAATTTCTCCGAATCGCCGGAATTCAAATCATCATCGGAATTCGAATCCCCGCCATGACCGCCCCAATCACCGCCGTCTCCACCGTCGTTCCCATCGCCACCGGCAAAGGAAACTTGGAGATTTTCAGGCAGATTTGGCTCATAAACCTTTGGATTTATGAGAGGAAAGGAACGATTTTGAGATTGGAGGGAACATGGGAAGGTATTAAAGGTTTTGGGATTCAACATTCTAGCATGGTAGGTTCCAGAGAGAGGAGAAAAACGAAGCTGAGACATGGCTGCCATGGTGGTTGGGTTTGTTAACTCCATGATCTGAAAAATTCAGAACAAAATTAAAAAACCCATGAATTGATTTGACAAAAGCACATAGATTTGGGATAAATAGTGTAATAAGAACATGGTTTACAGATCAAGAACAGAAATAAGAAACAGAAAGTTCAAAATGTGTATCATTCACCTCATTTTCCATTGTGTACGGACGCAGAACATTACTACTACTACAAGAATAATTAAAAAAGAGGGAACCCCACAAAATTCTAAGGAGTACCCAGAAAAATTTGTGAGAAAAAAGAGAGGAAGTGAAGGAAAAATGTAAACTTTAAGAAAAATGAATATTGAAAAGAGAATATAAGGAGAAGATAGTAATTACCTGAGGAAGGAGAAGACGAGAGAGTGGAAGAATAGAATTCAGAATGTGAAGCTTAGATCCTCAAAACCCTAAGTAGTAAGTACTATGAAGATACTATGTTGTATAAATAGATACATACATATATAGTTACAGGGTGGTCTGAATTCTTGAATCTCAGGAACCCTACTTACTATGTTGAGAGTGAAAACTGAAAAGGACCTTTCTAAACTAAAAAAAAAAAAACAAAATCATGTTTGGTTTAGTTTTAATTTTTACTTTTCTTTTTTAAATTAAATTCAGACCAGATATTTTTTTTCTCTCAGAAATCAGAATTCAGCCCAGATATAAAAAAATAAAATAAAATAAATAAATTCTGACCAGGGTTGTTTTTTTTCTTGAAGCAAAAAAATAAAACTGGGATGTTTGTTGAATCGGACGGTCCTATTCGAAGCAAATAAGCAGGTTTTTTTTTTTATAAAAGGCAAATGACAAATCTAACTATTACAAAGGTTTCCTAATATCCAGATCATATAAAACATACTACATCCATTCCTAAATATAAGATCACTTTGGCTAATTTGGAGAGATTAAGGAAGACTTTCCAATAAATTAGGATTACATGATCTTCCCAAATACCCCTCACTTAAATTTAAAAGACAAATAGGGATTTGAGAGAGAAGTGAGGGAGCTAAGAAGTATAGGGGTAATTTGGACCAAAATTGAGACAAAATAGAAAATGATCTTATATTTAGGAACTTATCTACTTCCCCAAAGTGATCTTATATTTAGGAATGGAGGGAGTATTTAAAATTAAACCATAAACTAAGAATTAAAACTAATAGTGGAGAGACAACATCAAACCCTGTCTGAGCACCAGCATGTATGTAGTCATGAAGAACCAGTGAAGTAGTTCCAACAACCAGACATCTTCTAAAAATGGGGGGAGGTTGGAACCAAAGAAACATGTCACTACGAGAGCTAAGAGAAACCCAAAGCCTCACGACGTCTATACCACAATGGGCATTGAAATGTTTTGTAGGTGTTACAATGCACCAAAGATGCCACCCACTGAACCTGCTTAAAAGGAGGTGGAAAACCACAACCAACCTCCAATTGTGAGGGGGAAATGGAAGAGATTTTGGGGAGAGATAGTTGTTTTTCCTCCTCCTTTTAAGAAGAGATACATGATTTCACTGCTAAGTACATCCACTAAGAGAGAGCGGGAATCACAGGAAAAAGAAATTGAACGAATCTATCAAACTCATCCGAAGAAGCAAGCATTATTTGATATTATGAGTTTCCTTCCTTTTTCCTTTACGGTCATCTTTGTTAACAAGAGAATGAAGCTATTTTCCCCACTACAGTTCTGGGTTCTGGCGGAGCTTGTGCCAAAAAGCTCCGCGTGAGTGGATGATCTCAATGAGGACCTCTAAGCTCATCAGCAGCTGCTTAGAGGTCCATCTTGCAGTGCTGAAGCAAAATGTGAAAATGACAAAATTATTACAAAAACTTCCTCTTTATTTTCATTCATTAATTTACCCAATTGGGAAAAAAACTGGGCTGGTAAGATTTGATATATTTAAATATAATTTATTCACCTCATCAATTTTTAATCAAACAATAATAGACAATTGCATTTACACCATGAGATCATAGTCTATTCTCTAGATTATCGTTGAGTCTTGGTCATTCCTTCAGGCTTAGTCCACCTTCTCATAGTCTATTCTCTAGATTATCGTTGAGTCTTGGTCATTCCTTCAGGCTTAGTCCACCTTCTCAGACTTCGTGAGATCATTGAGAAGAAATCTTCAAGAAGTCACATGTCTTAGCTTGGATAGTACACGTGTCACGGGTGGGCGTTAATTTGAATTTTAAATAGGCTAATGAGCTTTATCAGTGTTAGGCTTCCAGAAATGCTTCTAGGCCTTCTAAGAATCACTTTGAACTGGACTTGCATAAGATTAATTCTTTGGTATCACAACTATAATGGCACCAATAGCTCAATTGCTTTATTTTTAACAATATTGGCTTGCCAACAACAATCACACAAGAATCATCTTCCGAGAGAAATATTTGTCTTCTCATGTAGGCCACCGTTAGATCTTTTGTCCAAACTGGCTGAGTAATCACTTTCATTGGCTTCATTGATAACTTTGTGGGTTGTTTCAATAGAAAACCTCCACACATCATTCGAATATCTCCAACAGATAGTATTCTCTTCTCTAATTGGGTCTAAAGATTTTTAACTAGGATGAACTATTTGATCTCCACAAGGGAACCATTCCCCTTTTTTCTGTCCCCATATTTTTTCATATTCAACATCCATGTGAGTTCTAAAATCAATGTTAAGTCAAACAATCACAGCCTGGTGAAATGCCAGCCCAAATAAAAGCAGGCTGGCCCGTGCAACCCTGCAGGCTAAAGGGGCTGGCCCGTTTACCATCTGATTCTTATTAAACAAAGGCACTACTTCACATCTCCATAATATTTGTCAATTATGTCCTGCTCAAAGCAATATGGCCTGCAAAATGCCTCAAAGCAACATGCTCTATTAAAAATCAACCAAATTGACATTGGTACTAGTATATGCAAGATTAGCTTTGATTTAAATCACAACCACCAGCGTATCCACCAGCTTTTCTTTATCATCAGGCAAAATATCAGAATCAACATTGTTCTACTTTCGAAGCATTTATTATACATGGCAAGTGCTTTATTTAATTAACTTCTCAATCTGATGATGAGACAATGCTTAAACTTCTAAAACTGTCCTCCAGAGGCAACCAATTTATGGAGCCCTCACAATAAGTAATAGAATTATCAACGTGAATTGCAGTTTGCAGCCACAGCTCTAAAATTTGTCTCCATTAGGAGACATAATTGTCATTCAATAATAAAATTTACATGTTACATACTACTACTAATAATTCAGTTCATAGGATTCAAAGGGGACAATACTTTTTCTAAAATTATTTGGGCTAACATACTTGATCCAAATATCAGGGCTATATAACAGTTAAACAACAATCACACAACTTTTTTACATGCTACTTACCGCAGCAGACCATCATCTAAAGCTTTGATTGAACATGGTACCAGACTACCAGTGACCACAATGGTTATATTGCCATTTCTTCAATCACACTAAAGATATTCTGCAGAACTATTTATGCTACATACATCAACAGAGAACAACCGTACCTTGACCATTAACTTCCCTGCTTACCTTTTCATGATATTATTTTCCCCCCTGAATATCATGGAAATCCACAGTTGATTACTAGAGGTTGATCCGTCTTTATTTATTGCTCTTCTAGATTCAAAATATCAGAGCAAAGTCTACTTGATTGTGATATAGCGGTTTGTGCCATGTTTAGCCCAGTTGTCCTTCAAGTCAACTGGGTTTGACAGATCATGGCCCTCTGCTGCAAGTCGGCTAAGAAGCTTATTGAATGCGCCTCCACTCATCTTTCGTCCACCAACCCTAGCATGCCTCTTGTTGGGAACTGCTGGAAGTGGATACATTGATAGAGTTGTTGTGCAACAAGCAGACTGCCAGCCCCCGTTCCCCCATTTGTAGCACTGTCTCAGAACACCAGTACAAGAACATACAGGTGCTGGCATTGTTGACTCATCATATACTACCTGGTTCAACCCCAAGTCTTGTCCTTTCCAATCTGCCTTCGAAGCCCCTAATTGCTTGTTAAGATCATCACCTCCATTAACCATTTCCTGACCACTCTTCCACTCATGTGCCTTGCTAAACATCAACTTATTTAAGTCTTCACCCTCCCTCTTGATCTTTTTTGCTCTTGGTGTCTTCTTATTAGGTGAAACTGACTTACCATCCTTAGGCCGCTTGGTCCGACGTGATTTACCAGCTTCATTAGGCATTGATGCTGTTGGAAGGTCATCACCAGTGTGCATTTCCCGCATGCCATAAGAAGTGTCCCCCATATGAGGTAAATGATGTCCTTGTTGCTGAGGATGATGCACATGCTTGACACCTCGGGCAATCTGGCATCCTGGAGGACAAGAAGACATGCTACCATTAGCCAAGGAGTTCTCTCGATATTGAAGGGTAGCAATTGCATTATCTCGTTCCATAATGGCAGAATTTCGTTCATTGATAGCAGTATCTCGTTGCAAGAATGCCATATCACGCTCTGCAAGGGCTGCCTTTTTTTCAGAAAGGGCTAGATTCCTCTCTTGTATAGCTGCATCTCTTTCAGCCATAATTGCCATAATTTGCTTCATTGAGGGTTGATGCTGCATCAACCACTGCAACAAGAATATTGTGATCACTATAATTAAAGACACTTTATATTCGGAAGGAATAACATACCACACTAAGTAACTATTATTTCATTCAAACTTCAACAGTAATAAGGCACAAGCCAGAAAACACAATATGTACTCCAGCCTTTAATCACTTAAGAGCCGTGCAAGATGAAAGTCTCAAAGTACTAGTATGTAGATGTGCAGAAATTTATTTCAATTTACCTGCCCCTGTGCTGATTTATATTGATCGACTTTGTGCCTTCCATTTTCACGATGCCCAGCATCATCCATCAGAAACACACAAATGAACAGAAAAGATGAGAACTTTTCTACGTATGCCCAGCCAGTAAAGAACTTGGTCAATTGAGCAATACTGTATGCTACAAGTCCTGCATATAAAAATATATGTGTTACGAACATGATTTAAGCATCACTTTTCTGCTTCTTTTTCTTGGTGTAAATCTACAACTCTAGAGCTCTTGCAAAAAGATAGTGTAAACAAAAAAGATGAATGCACAACTGATTAAAATTCCTCCTGCATATATGAATACAGCATATGTAAGTAAACAATGAAGTACAAGGATCCCAACTTGCAAATAATGCTAGCTGTGTGAGTTTGCAACATGCATAGGAGGGCAGATACATTATGGAGACATATATTAACGATGTAATAAGTTACTTCCATTTTAGAGATTAGTTTGAGGTCTTCGTTGAAACTTAAGTTGCAAATCTATGATTAACAGTTGGAAGGGTAGCATAAAAGCATGCAGTGGAATACAACGAACCTATACAAATCTACTTCACATAATACAATGATGCTTGTTGAGTTCCATAAATCCTTACCATTTCCCTCCTTCTAAGAATGACAGTGGTGAACCTATCAAAAGCCAAACACATTTCAATTTTCCCAATTTGATAGTAACTACTCCCTTCAGTCCTAATTACGCCCTTTGTTCCTAAATATAAGAGCTAGTTGACTTTTATGGAGAATCTTAAGAAAGTGAAATGAATTACTTAATTATAACATATTTTGTATATTATTAGATCATACGTTAACTTATAAGTCAAATAAACTAGTCAAGAGAAAAAAAAAATAGGAACAACAATTTTTAATTACCACATTTAACTTTCTTAGGATTCTCCAAAAAAGTCAACTAACTCTTATATTTAGAAACAGAGGAAGTATAAGACCACTTTGACTTTTCTTTTGAAAAAATCAAGTATGCAAAGTTAATCTTTTAAATTATCTATAGTACTCATTTCCCTAAAAACTAATTACTTCTCCTGATGAACTAACCCATTATCTAATCAAACGTGACAATATTATAAACAAGTAGTCTAATTCAATAATACTTAACTTCCAAAAAAAAAGTCAAAGTGAAGTATACTAACAAACTAGCTCGGATCATGCCCTTCTCCTAGTACCAGAGCTAAACAAGTCCTAAATTCAATCAACAAAAAACTCAAATCATTCAAAACATCTCATCTGAACAATCTAAACTGAAAACCACTCAATTGAGCAAAAGTCCAAGTTCAAAGAACAAAAAAACTGAACTTCCTCAGAGAAACTCATCAAAACAACCATAGAAGCTAAGAACAATTCAAGCACGTTCAAATAATTGAAAGATCAGAATTGAGAGCTGAAGCATAATAAGAGATACTAGTATGAATTATGAAAGAGAGAAGAAAGAGAAGAAAAGAGACTTACGAGAAGAGGAAGAAGAAGATAAGAGAGAAGAATGATTGATCACTGAAAACCCTAATCTAAGGGACAAAATTCCCTTTCGCTTTTTCCACTTCACTTCTCTCTTTCTTTCTTCACTCTCAAAATGAAAATGTTGTTTTCTTCCATTCCATTATTGTCTTTTGGTTTTTCCCATTTCTCTTTTTCTTTCTTTTTTTATTTATTTATTTAATATTTGTGAAGTGGTAACATGGAAGTAAGTAAGAAAGTTAATTGACGCGCCACGTCGGATTAAGACAATAATCATAGACAGAGGAAACAATTATTATAGTGGGCGAAACTAGGTAACAGTGTTGACTTAGTCAAATGAACAGGCAGTATGTGTGATTCTCATGACATTGGCTTGAGGATAAATACTCTTGTCACTTAAAGTAAATCTTCCTTCAAGTCCTAAATATAAAACCTAGTTGACATTTTTTTGCAGAGATTAAAGTTGCGAATTATGTTATTAAATTATGATATATATTTTTAGATTATTCATTAGTTTATAGGTAAAATAAACTAGTCTAAGAAAAAATTAGGTGAATCAATTTATAATTAACTTATTTTGTTTTTTTTAAAATTTTCCAAAAAAAAGTCAATTATGTCTTATATTTAGGACGGGGAGTTGAGTATTCAATCTATAGTTCTTGTGAATGGAACAAATTCACAGGTCACCTAATCTGACTCACTTGACGTGGGTGGGGATACTCTTCAGGAAAAAGGAATTTCGATGAAGAAAAGAGGATTAGGGAATGAAAGAGGTGGAATTAGAGAGCCTTAGAACACGCCCTTTTTGAAAACTCTCAAGACTAATTGAGTACCATGAATGATTGACCACTACACTTCATTGGGTGAGTGTTTTAGAGTTTGTAGGTGTATTTAGTTTTTTTGAGAAACGTGATTTGATGATCATTTTGAAAAATAAGTTTAGATGGAAATTCACTAAAATGAACATGGTTATTTTTTAATAGACACATTTTAGTAAAGAGATTTGGCTCACATACAATCAAACAAAATGGCCCTTAACTCTTGTTTACAAGAACTCGCCCTTATAGGCTCTTATATATCCATATCATGTTGTAATAGTCTTATTTAACATATAATTTAATAAAATAAATTTGTTTAATTTATAAACTAATATATAATTTAATTAGCTTATTTGACATCTCTTGAAAATGAATTATAGTGTCTTATATTAAAAAAATAATGAAATAGTAATTAAATTTGTTTGGGTGAGGGGGGCCGGGGAACCATGTTACTCCTCATTTTTATTTTCATTAAATTCTAAGACGGCCCACACATTTATCACAGGCATTGATACATAGAAAAAAAGAAATTAATGTCTACGTATTCTATTGTCAAACTTATACTAATTTAGTTTTACTTATAAATTACTTTTTACATATTTCAGTGTAATTAAAAAACTTTATGTTATTTATAAATTTTTAACTCTGGTTTAATATTTTATAAATTTTTAACTTTATGTTATTTAACATACATTTGCTTTATGATCCTCTTGTGAGACACCAACTTAAAAAATTATTTCCAACATAAGGCAACAATATTTATTATATTTGTCCCACTCGATCCTTACTACTAGTTAAGGTTTACATCGACAAAATTTGGTAATTAGATAGAGTAAACTCTATAAAATAAAAAATGAAAAGTTAAAAAAATGCAACCATATAAAGGGGTGTTTTAGTCCTACTTTGTAAGGGTTCTAGAGAAGGAAATATACTATGTAATTCTACAACTACTTTTTGCATGAGATTGATTTGAAGCTACTCATCTATTCATAATATATTTACGTTAATATTAAGGACCATAGGGAATATTTGGAATAAGAACAACTTAGGGAAAATAACTTATATTTTGGAAGTGTGAGAATGTAAACTTTGCTCCTATGATTTTACTACTACTACTTTAAACACATTTCAATAAGACGCAAATATAATTTCATTAGTTTTACCTTAAAATTCAATACCTTTTGCAATTTATCCTTATTAAAAACCCATGGAACTCACAAACCATGTCTAAAATTTAATTAGTATTTATTTTTAACCCCTATTAAATATACATGAACTAAAAATTAATTAACATACCCCAATATGTATTGAGGTGTAAACGGAGAAACTAATCTTTAATGGAATAAATAATAATTAATTAATAGTGAAAATTTATGTTAATATACATGCCCGATCAATTGTGGCCAATGGCCAGTATGACTTGTCCTTTCTCGCACTCATAAGTCATAAGTATAATGCCCCACCACATCTAATTTAAGTAATAATCTGTAATCATTCAACAATATCAATGTTTTTCGATCACTTTATGTGTATTTATTTTCCTTATAGATCATTTACACTCGGGTTTATAACCATAAGTGTAATCTATAAATGAATTATAACCTTTTGACAAACTAATAAAAGCAATATTAAAACTAATCTTCTAGTTAAGTTAATATGTTTGAGTTACAGAATCAAAAGTTTTTTGTTCTAATAATCATATTTTTAATTTTTTGACTGGATAGTTCTCATAATGTGCTTTTTTGTCCTAAAAAGTTTTGTACGAATAATCATGTTCATAATTTCTTGACTTGATGACATTATTTAAGAGTGCAAGAGTTTTATATTTTAAAGTCAAAAACTTGGGAAGCTTGATACATTCTAATATAATCATTTATGTTTCTATTTTATATTTAATAAAAAAAAGTTATTAAATAAAATATAAGTATAGAACTACAATTAGCCTTGATATACTTTTCAAAATCATATAAATGTAAGTGAAACATCACCACAACCCTCTAGACATATAGCCATTATTCATTTACTTCAATAGATAACAAAAACTCTCTCAACACAATGTAACATCCTAGAAATTTAATACAAGATTAAATATTGTTTTTAGTAAATGACCAAAAGAAAATTTGGAATTTTTAGGATATTATGGGAATTATTGGATTTTTGGAAGTTTTAGGGAAATAAGTGCATAAAATAATCAAACAAACAGTTGGAAAATAGGAATTATGCGGATTTTGTGGAAATTAAATTTTTTTGGAGGTTAAAGAGGTCAGATGCTTGACTTAATGAATTTAAATTAAAAAATAGGGTATTATGGTAATTTTCATTAACCCATTAAATAAAACAATGAGTCATTTGTAATTCGACAAATAACAACTAAACATGAAGGTCAAACGTGGACTATCCAATTTGACTTGATATCCTAACAAATCTAACTAACACATTAAAAAATTTGAAATGACATGTTTTCAAAGCTTTTTTATTTTATAAATTGAACAAAAATATTGTTCTTAGTAAGTTAATATTTTTATGATATTACGTCAAATTGAAAATATCACGTAAGACTTTACATATTTAGTTGTTATTAGTCGGACCACAAATGAAATGGTGCATAGGGTTCACGAAATAATTTCTTCTTACTTATGGAAAGAGTAAAATATTTATAAGGAGCCACGTCCTAATAGAGCTCATTGGAATGATTAGACATACAAGTAAATGTGGAGACAAGCAATCACTAAAACATAAATATATGTGACAAAAGTGAACCTTTAATTACCTAACTTTATAAAAATATTCCAATATGGCCCCTTGATTGTATAAAGTACCTTTTCAATCCTCTAACATTATTAATTTCAAATAATATCCATTATGTCCATCATCGTTATTTTGAGAAATCAAACTTACTATGCTAATATCAGTGAATAAATTGTCAACATTCACAATTTCAATGTTGGTATTTTCAGTTAATGAAACTAAAAGTATCAGGTTATGAAGATTGAAAGGACGCTTTATAAAATTAAGGGACCAAAATAAGTTTTTGTACAAAGTCAAATGACCAAATGTGCACTTTTACCTTAAATATACATATCAAAACTTTTGGCCAAGAATTATATATACAAATAAACAAACCCACTTTTTTTTCCCTTCATTTTCGGTACATTCTAAGATATACCTGACATGCATAGTTCTAATGGTAACATAATACAAATGCTTTGTGACAAACAACTAGAAATAATTCTCCCCTATGCTTCCTTATATATATAATTATAAATCATAGACACTTGACATGCCTCACAAAACTTCTCAGACCCTAAACACCTTCAACATCACATGTATTTCCCACACTTCTCAAGGGTAAATCTAACACAAGAATAAATCCAATGAATGTTAAAGTTCTGGAGAGCCCCAAAAAAAACAAGAAGAATAAAAGACTGATCTAAATAGACCTAGTTTCATCTCAATACCCAACTATATGTCTTGTTTTAATCTTTTTTTTTTCTTTTTTCCTTTTTTTTTTGTTCAGAAAGGACCAAAACCACCAGAATGCTAGCCAGCAAAAATTTTATAAGCCTATGCTTTTTGTAGCTGGCTGAGTCTGTCAATAATGTATGAGACGATGATAAGATGAGCATTTTTAGACAAATAGTAAGAGAGAGGTTTCTCAGCGACCTGTTTTTGCACGTTTCATCCCACTAGAATTGAATGGAGATACACTACCACTTGGTCCAGGACTCTCTTCTCTGAAATTTGAATTCAGCATGGCTAGTTCACGTAACTGCTGCCTCTTTATGTAGTCTTGTGACTCATCCTGCACATAAATTGAAGATGTACATCTCACAAGTTGTATAAAAACTTTTGCCTCAAGTAACATCATTCAGCAAAATTCTATTATAGTAATTTAACTTACAAACTAATGTTCCAGCAGAGAAACAATTCATGGCATCAAAAACCAAAGAAAGCAAAAGTACAAATGTTAAGTGCAATATTTGTTGGCCGAATTTCTTAAGTCCCACGTTGGATCCGGTAGTCAGAAATAAAGAGAACTATAAATACTTGTTCAGAAGTTTAGCCAAGTGAAATACTTGTTAGAACAATATTTCACCTAGTCTCAGATTGATCAATAATTTAAGAAAAGGGTGATGAGTTTCCTTGAAATAGAATCTAAGGTACTTATAAGGATCTTGTGTAGTTGTCATTCACAAAGAAAGTGTTACAACTTTTTTGGGTTCAAAACGTGTTGAAAAATGTAATGACAATTATGGAACTTTACTAAGGTCTTGTCCACCGTAAACGTCCAAATAACAAACACCAAGTATTGTGTTGATACTTGCTGCAAAACATAATAGTGTTTGCTTTGGGTGCACATTTTTCCACGTGTTGATGATCTTAGACAAAGAGAAGCATAATGAAAACCCATTCACCATTCATATCATACAATGTGACAAAGGAACTTACTACAGGTTTGAGCAATTCTTCTATAATTTCCTGTGCCTGTCTAAGCCTTAAGTCAACAATACTTGCAGGTAAATCAGCCTCTATCAAAATGTGCAGCGGTTCATTGAGATGCTCATAGCCTGGTCTTCCCCTTAATTTCTCTTCCTGAAGATTGACAGAGATAAAGATATGATAAAGCACATAATAAAGTCATTTTCAAAGCTTAATAACTAGTAATAACATATATCGATACATCAATAAAGGTGTTATCTTTGTCAACACATATTCCTCTGAGATTAGGAAAATGATATCTGGATGTTCATTACCTTGTCTGGATCCTTTATCGATCCCTTTCCTCTAATATATACACGGCATCCTGTGGTAACTTCTACGCGTTTCAGAGAGTTGCCCCTAGGTCCCAGAAGTCTTCCAACAAAGTTAAACTGACACAAAAATGAACACTTTACTTTTAACACAAGTATATAATTGAACTTCTACTATCGAAAAAAGTATAGTACAGATGTGTGATCAAGTATTCAAAGACAGGTTTGAGCAATTGGAATGTTTGAAAGCTCACATTGGGGAATGTATCTACTGGAATTTCCAATCGCAATATCCTCTTGACAGTGATTGAACTAGGACTTGCTGGTGCTCCACCTTGCCAGTCCATTGTCATTCCAGTCGGTCCAATAAATCTCTGCTTAGCAAAGATAATGTCATTTTTCACATGTATAGAAATTCTTATAGGGCATAAGAAGATTATGTTGGGGAATGATGACAAATGACAGCTTTTCATTATAAAAAATGAATTCAGCAATGCTGTTGAAATCCACAAAACCTCTCCTTTACAAAGCAGGTAATGTCATCTCAGATGTACAGGAGTCAATAGATGGCAGAAAATGAATCATCTCCAGAACCAAAAAAAAAGTATGACAGTCTCTACCAAAGTGGACTATGGAATGAACAACAATTCCAAACCCTAGTGTCCCCAGAACACATTTTCTTAAGGGTTTACTAAAATAATATGGCAAACAGAAATACTTCCTTTAATCATAAATATAAGACCTAGTTAACTTTTTCAGAAAAACCTAAGAAAACAAAATAAGTCACTTATAAATTGATTAACCTCATTTTTTCCCTTAAACTAATTGTTTGACCTATAAACTAATAGGTAATCTAAAAAAATATAAAATATATCGAAATTAACTAACTTATTTTGTTTCATTAATCTCTGAAAAAGAAAATTAACTAGGTCTTATATTAAGGACCGAAGGAAGAACATTGAAATGTAAAGTTTCCTGAAGAATTCAGTGTCAAAGTGTTCTTCAAGTCATATAGCTCACTTTCATGGCTGGTATGGTAACATGATCAGAATGATAACTCATTGGGCACTTTCTGACCTCATGATGTTGTCAAAATTAGAAAAAAATCACGAGAAAGTAAGAGTCAATTGATCAGTATGCTCAAATAATATGCAGATACAGTACCAAGTTAGTGAATTAAGCATATCTTTTATCCACGCACATTTATCTGAAATATTTAACTTTCTTAATATTCCCATAAAAGTTAATTGACTCTTATATTAAGGACTAGATGCAATATAAAATATATATTTCAGATCATCGCAAGTATTTTGGTTAAAAGATTCAAATTAAACCCTCATAGACTTTTAGAGTAAGCTTTAATTTCAAGAAAAATTTGTCTGCTTTCAGTAAAAATATAAGTCCTGAAAATAATGTTAACACTAATGTTAAATGTTGATGCAAAGATAACCATAACAATTAGATATATTATTTACTTGATTTATCCTAGGTTGACTATTATGGAATTTGATTTTGGCAATTTCTTTTATCCTATCATCTGTCACCCCTTGAATTCCAAGAAATTTCATTAACATAAACTAACCAATCAAAAAGCTCTTCTCGATTCATTCTTTATTGACATTCTCATGCAACTACTTTCAATGACAAAGCAAGACTAGCAAGAAATATAACCTCAAACTTAATCTCATGAACTATGGAAAAATCATTATTTACTAGAGAATGCTAGGTACAGAAAGGAAGCATAACATGCAATATGTTGTATACTTCTATTAAACACACCTATACCATTGGGCTAGGTAAACATGAAACTTTGGACATAAGCAATAGGAAAATTTATGTTAATGATGATGTCAAGAACAAGCGCTAGCATGCTTATAATACAACCCAAAAATCGAAGACCCGCTCATTTGTATGTACAAATGATTCATAGATAGTAGTGGCAAGCATAATTTGAGGTGTATCTTGATTTTATACTTTATTACTTCTGTTTTTACTTATTTAGCGAGAGGATTGTCTTCATCCATTAACAGGTGACTCCCCGGAGGAAAGGAAACATTCATCACATCTCCCTCCAAGTTCTAAGTTATGTCTTCCCTTATCATTCTGCTCTCCATCCCTCTCCTCCTCTCTGTTTCTATCCCCCCCCCCCCCAATATTCCCTCTTTCTAACATCAGCGAGTGAAAGTGTTCCTAGGTCTGTTTGCTTATCAATATAATACGACATATATGCAAAAGTTACAAATTTAAGAAGTTCCACCTCCTGGGGATTCCAGCCACCTAATCCAGTCCCAGCAACATTTGACATGAAATTTGAAGAAGCCATAGGACTTGGGCTTCTATTTCGCAGTCTGTCAAGATCACCAAAATTTTGGTTGGACATCATTCCAGAAACTTTCATTATTTCTGCACATAAAACCCAACTAATCAGATATTAATAGGCATTATGTTAAACCATACTCAATAATATAGAAAGACCTAAACTAACAAATAAAGAAAGAGGATCATGTATAAGTAGACTCAAGTCAAACTATATCAGATTGACATTAGCCTAAGAGCCTTTCAAGTTCATCCCTAATAAAACAAAGAATAGTCAGCAGAAGCCAGTCAAGCCACTTCCCCTAAAGTTCTGTAAGCTGTTAGGTTCATAGCTGTCAAGTATTTTTGTGTTAAAGGCCACATCAATCTACATTGTATCGAAATGAAATTCTTGACCTTTACGAGCAAACTTAAAAGTCAAGAGCTTGTACAAAATGAATCAAGTAATGCCAAACCCTTTGCAGAAACTTCAAACTACTTGCATAAACAATAGCAACTCCATGTTTTCCTAAGAAGTTTCTTCTTCCAGCCACCAAGAGGGACTGCACGAAATTTCGTCAAAACCAACCCCAAAAATAAAAAATAAATAAACTATTCACCCCATGAAATTGACAAAAATCACGCCATCAATAATTGTACACAACAAATAACTGGACGGTTCCAACAAGTTGCACACTTTACACAGAAGTGGCAATGAATACTAATGGACCACAAGGAAAGCAATCAATGCACGATCAACAGGTCTAAAGCTAAGAAAAACTAAAAAGCAAGATTAACACAAACAAAATCCATCAATACATGATCTGAAGCACAATAAGTGAAAAAACAAAAAAGGAATGTAGAGATCCACAAAAGGGATGATTAAAGAAGCAACCTTGATTCAAAAGCCGACTGCATATCGGTAAAGCCTGAATGAAAGGTCCAAGCTTTTGATGTTCTGCTAACAATTCAGACAAGTACTGACTGCAAAAAATAAAACCCATGTAAAAAAAACTCATCTTTTGAATCAAATGCACAGAATTTCCCTAAAAATTAAACAAACACACTGACTTTCATAGTCAACTTGATTTCAATCAAACATTCAAAAAAACCCACCTTTCCACCACATCAAACAATAAAACCCATGTAAAAAAACTCATTTTTTGAATCAAATGCACAGAATTTTGCTGAAAACTAAACAAAGACACTGACTTTTCATATTGTACTTGATTTGAATCAAACATTTAAGAAAAACCCACCTATCAACCACATCAGGGGTACTTCTAATCTGAGGAGAAGCAGCTCTAGCATGAGAGAAGTTCTGATTGTACAAACCAGACATGGGTTTTCACCAAAGCTTCAATTTTGACCAAAGAATTGAAGAAAGAATGAAATTTGAAGAGAAGGGGTTGTTCAATAGATGATGTTGTAGTTGTAGTTGTAGTTGTTTGTTGCAGAGAAAATTCAGAGAGGAAGGAGGCAAATGATTATTATGTGTTTTTTTAATTATTATTTATTTTTTATTTTATTTGTGTCAGTCACTGTGTTGTATACTTGTGTGTTGTGTAGGCCTTTATATATATATATATATATATATATATATATATATATATATATATATATATATATATATAATCCTTGTCCACAAACAAAACAAAGGTGTGTGGTGTGAATATGGGAAAAAATCGGAAGGTGAAGGAGAGATGAAAGAGAGTGGAAAGTTAAAAAGACGTGTTGGTCATGCAGCAGACTTGACAGAGAATCTATTGTTGTGTTCCTAAATACATGCCTTACATGTACAGTCGCTACCTTAAATTAAGGAAACTAGGTGAATCAGTAAAATTTACGTTACATTATCCAAATACTATAAATATTTACATTTATTCTCATTATCCATCTCTATCTCTTGTGTATTCTCATCATGCTTCAGAAAAACTTTCATGGTATTTTGAGAACCTTAATATGACCCACATTTTCATTCATTCAATAAGGATTTAATCTGAAGTGGCGTTCAGTCTTACATGGACAACATCCATTTTATCCGTTTATTAAATTTGATCATAAAAGTTATGTAAGATTAAAAAAACTTTCATATGTCAATAGCCCCTTAGGTAAAATTTTCTGAGTATTTCAAAGTTTTAATCCTCTTACTATCAAGGAAAATCAATTGAGACCATTTAGGAAAATGTAATAAAAAAAATTAGATAAAGGTATTATATTTATTAGCAAGTTCACATTCTCAAATAGGTCATGTAGTATATTTAAGAATGTACTAGTAATACCTATAAATAAATAAATTATTATTGTGTAAAACAATATGGACTAGAAGATTGATTTCCCTATGGACTAGTAGTTCCAGCGTGTTAAAGTGTAAGGGTGAATCTAAACAATATGGACTAGAAGATTAATTTCCCTATTTTTTGTGTTAATATTGTGATTTTTCAATGAAAAGGCAATTACAACACCCCTTCGTATATTAAAATTCACTTTTCGTTTAAATTGACTCAAGATAATATAAACACAGAAGTCTTA
Source organism: Mimosa pudica (assembly GCA_029929735.1). NCBI lineage: Eukaryota > Viridiplantae > Streptophyta > Magnoliopsida > Fabales > Fabaceae > Mimosa > Mimosa pudica. The sequence goes on from JAKELP010000045.1 coordinate 3,990,009, forward strand.
GTTTTGTGTATGTGTGTGTATAAATGGATGGATTTAAATGGTTTCGCCCAATTCAACTTTAGCCAATCTTAAGCTATATCTGAATGACTTCTTTTATTATGAAATAAAGATCATGTGATTTGGATCTTGAATGTGATTTGGATCTTGAGTGTGGAGTATGGTCATAACATTCGTTAAAATGACTGTAATGGCTTCTGATATTTGAGTCATAAAAGTGACAAAACAATATAAGACATTGAAGGGATGAATAAGTCTTATTATAAGTAATAAAGCAAAGCATTAATTACATTTTTAGAAATTAACTTAACGTCAGATTTAATTTTCTATAGCTTATTGGGTTGAAGTAATTCATGGTTCTAAATATGAACAAATTTAAATAAAAAAGATAGAAAGTAAAATGGTAAGTGTCATACGTAACCAAAACATAAAAAAAATTCGCCTGTAATTGTTAATTATTTCAAGATTTGGTGTCAATTTTTAAATGGTTAACCTTAAAGTTTAAACAGCTAGGGAATATTTGCTCATTTTTTAACACATGCAAATTTGTTTCTCAAAAAACTTTAAATAGCACATCCTCCTAAGTAGGCACTTCCAAAGCAAATTTGCACATTAATCATATGACTACATAAAGTAATACTGAAAACAAATGCGATAGCTTTGAAACGGATTATATTTAAAATTTGAGATGAACTAAGAAAGTATTGAATGTGATTTTGCCAATCAAATGGCAAGTTGCAGGCAGCCACCCATTACACTTGGATACAGTCTCACTCTACTCTTACTTTGACACATGGTTATCAAATCGGGATATGAATTGTGAATCGAAAACCTCATTTTTTGAATCGTGAATCGAATCGAATCATGAATCGTAGGATTCACAATCAAATATAGAAGATAAAATATTTACGATTTTTATCTTCAAAACCAAAGGAATAAAATATCAAAAGGCATATAACACTTCATAGAAATAACATGTAAAGAGTACACATGAAAATAAACCATAAGGGAGTCTAAATAAGTCCCAAATTTAAATCAACGAAGTCATTGTCACAGTCCTTGTCACACTTCAAAAATCATAACTCAATAAAACTTATTAAACAAATCAATTTTTTTATATTTAATTAACTTAATCAATAAAAATAAGAGTCTTTTATTTTTTAAAACAAAATAAAACAAAATGGGGAGGAGCAAGTCACGTGGTCAGTCTAGGAAAAAGAAATGATGAGTTGTCTCATGCGTTTTTACTTTTTATTCTTTATCTTATGGGTATAACATAAAAGAAAAATAATGCACTTTACTAACTATTGGTAACAGAAAGATACTGTATATCTTCATCTTCCTTCTTCGTGTCTCTTTGTTCTAAAGCATCATCTTCTCAACTCAGTTCAGCATCTCTAATCTGGCCAACACACATTTTTTCCCAATATATCAAAGCAAAAAAAAAAACCATAAGCGGTGAGCATTTAACATTTAGCTAACCCATTGAATTGGGCTGCCTGAGTATCCAGTCGATGGCCCGACAGGTCGAACCGTCTGGATCGGTCCGGTTTAAACATCACTGCTCTGCGACAAAGCCACAAACTGACGTCATCGAAGAAACTCCCAGAATCGAAGGAATCACCCTTGTATCGAGATTCATAAGATTCTAAGCGTATCTCAGGATTCAATATGAGATTCTTGGTACTTTTAGATACACAGCATGATTCGAATCTTTTTTCTTCAATTTTGTATCGCATCGTAGGATACGTATCCTGAACCGTAAGATTCTAACTACCATGCTTTGACATGATTATACCTGTTGAATTGTATAAAATAAAAAAAATGGTTTTTCCTAAGCAACATCATTTAAGTACTACTCCCTCCGGTTCCTAATGTAAGAGCTAGCCGTCAAAAAAACGATTTTTAAGAAAACATGTGAATGTTAGTTGGGTGTCTGGAGTTAATGCCCATATTTATTATGGTACTTTTAAGAGAGAGAAATACATAAGCAATAATAAATATGAAAGAGAATTAGGGGTAAAGTAGGAAAAAATGCATTAAATGAGGAGAGAATATGGGGTGAGCTCTTACATTAGGAACCAAAACCATTCAAATTTTGGGCTCTTACATTAGGGACCGGAGGGAGTATTAGTTTTCTGGCAAAAAAAAGTATTAATTGCAAATAATCATACATTTGACTTTGATGTCAATTTATACATTGATATAGATTATATTTCTTCATACAATAAGTGGCCTAACATACAACTTATAAACAATCAAATTTAGTTTAAAAATAAATTCATGTATAATATAATTTGATATAAAGAAAAAATCATATTGTTCCCAAGTGATAAGTGGTAGTCATTATTTGTGATGCACCCTATGCAGCCACATCAAGTTAATAAATCAAATAGCTCATCGGAATGTTTTCATAAGTCACCAAATTGTAAGTTAGCGAAAAGCCATTTGAGGTTTAAAAAAATGTTAATGTAATACCATGATAAAACAACAACAAAGGGAAAATAAATGTCATTTAAATCCCTCCGAATATACAAAAGGACAATTCAGGAACTCAAACTTCCAAAAGGACCATGAGGGAACTAGGACCTAGTTGACATTTTAAAATTGTGTGAAAAGACAAAATTGCCCTAATCATAAAACAGAAATTACTAACCACCCTTAAAGGGATTTAAATGGCATTTTCCCCAAAACAAACATATCAAAACTTTTGAGCAAGAATTATATATACAATAAACAAAAAAAACACTTTTTCTTCATTTTTGTTGCATTCTAAGATATTCACCTGACATGTAAGGTTCGAATGTTAACAGAATAATACTTGCGACAAACAACTAAAATGAATTCACCCCTATACTGCCTTTATATATAATATAAATATAAATCATAGGCACTTGACATGCCTCACAAAACTTCAGACCCTGGACACTTTCACCATCACATGTATTCCCCACACTTTTCAAGGGTAAAAATCTAACACAAGAATAAATCAAATGAATGTATCAAGTTCTGGGGAGCCAAAAAAAGAGACAAGAATAAAGGACTGATCTCAACAGACCTAGTTTCCATCTCAATACCCAACTTTATGACTTGTTTCAATCTTCCTTTCCAACTTCGTCCAAAATGGACCAATTCCACCAGATTGCCAGCCAGCAAGAATTGTGTTAACTTATTATTTTCATGGCTGCTGGACAGGTTGGAAATGTACCGGACCACGATGAGCTAAGCAATTTTTTAGACAAATATGTAAGGAAGAGATATTTCTCAGCGACCTGTTTTTGCACGTTTCATTCCACTAGAATTGAATGGAGATACACTACCACTTGGTCCAGGACTCTCTTCTCTGAAATTTGAATTCAGCATGGCTAGTTCGCGTAACTGCTGCCTCTTTATGTAGTCTTGTGACTCGTCCTGCACATAAATGGAAAAAATCACACCTCAGGGGAAACAGATGAACAACATTTTCATAAATGACTTGACTAAGCAAACTTCTATGATAGTAATTTAACATACAAAATGATGTTTAAACAAAGAAAGCAAAAGGGAAAAAAGATAGAAGCAATTTTTGTCAGGAATGTTATCTCAAGTCCCTCACCACATGCAAAAGTCTGAAAGAAAAATTTGATTTCAGGCAAAGTCAAGATGTTTAGCACTTTAAATAAAGGAAATACTTGTTTGAATAATATTTTTCCTAGTCTCAAATTGATTGAGCATTTGAAAGGGTAGAAGTTCCCTAAAACTAGAATCTTTAGCATAGTATTAAAAACCGGCACAGCTGATGGAACAGGTAAACTGGTGACATGGTCGCCTGACCAGTCCCGAATTTCGATTCCATTGGGAGTTGAGTAAACCAGATTCAACCTGGTGCAATCCAATTGGTTGAACAGATCAAGCAGGCTACCTTCATGTCACGCAACACAAGGCTATAGGAGGAGGGTGCTTACCACAGGTTTAAGCAATTCTTCTATAATTTCCTGTGCCTGTCTAAGCCTTAAGTCAACTATACTCGCAGGTAAATCAGCCTCGATCAGAATATGCAGCGGTTCATTGAGATGTTCATAGCCTGGTCTTCCTCTTAATTTCTCTTCCTGAAGATTGACAAAAAATAAAATAAGATTAAGCACATAACAAGTCATATCCAGAGCCTAATGACTATGAATAATATATATACCAATGCATCAAGATAGGCACAGTCTATGTCAGAATTTTCCGTCTATTAGACTAAGAAAAAGATATCTGGTAGTTCATTACCTTGTCTGGATCCTTTATTGATCCCTTTCCTCTAATGTACACGCGACATCCAGTAGTAACTTCTACACGTTTCAGAGAGTTGCCTCTCGGTCCCAAAAGTCTTCCAACAAAGTTGAACTAACAAAAAAAAAAGAGCAATATAATTTTAACACATGTGGATTATTGAACTTCTAGATTGGGAAGAGGTATAATACAGATATATGATCCTGTATTAAAAGACAGTTTAGTGCAATTGGAATGTGTAAAAGCTCACATTGGGGAATGTATCTACTGGAATTTCCAATCGCAAGATCCTCTTCACAGTGATTGAACTAGGACTCGCAGGTGCTCCACCTTGCCAGTCCATTGTCATTCCCGTGGGTCCAATAAATCTCTGCACAGCAAAGAAGGTGGATGTCATCTCAAGATGTATAAAAGTCCATATATTGCTGAAAATGAAACATATGAAGAACCAAGCAAACATGATAGCCTTTTGCAACAAAAATGGACAAATAACTCCTTTAAGCTGGCATTTTCTGACTTCATGACATTGTTAACATTAGAAACAACCATGAGAAGGAAGGAAAGGTTCAGTCCACCAGCAGCTCAAACCATATGCAAATGCAACACAAAGTTAAAGAATTTTTTTATTTACGCTAGTTTTCAATTTCCACTACCCTTAGATTTCCTTTCACAGACAGAAATATCACACAGAGATTAAGATCTCAGATGTCACAAGCATATGCAATGTCCACTGCATTAATGTATACAACTGAACACAAGAAATAAACTAATCCAATACATTTCACCTGCATCCTATTGATTTTTATGACATGCTAAGCTCACTAACCATTGTAGCTTAGAATGCAATGAGAGTAGAGTACTAATATAGTCTTCTATTTTTCATCAAAATGCAAAACATTGTATTAAAGTAAAAATATACTTATTTATGAGACAAGTACAGAGTAAAAGGTAAAAGCAGGCATCATTGGATGATAAAAGATACCCCATCATAAGGCGTAGTAGGTGTAAAATGTGATAAATGTAAATTGTAAAATAATATACACAAACTTGTCTTGAAATTTACTAAAATACCATATTCCTCACCTTCATAAAAACCTTGTCCATAAAATAAGTATTTTGGTTAATCAAACGTATTTTGGTCAAAAGATAAAATTAAACCAAAGTGTAGGCTAATAGCATAATTTTTTTTTTGTTAGAAAAGTTTGTGTAATTTCAGCAAATTGAGGAAGGTAATGTAAGCTAATATTAACATTAATCAAAATAATGTTAATATTAATTTTATATGTGATCGCCATAACAAGCAGAAATATCAGTTTATTGAGCTAACCTAGGTTGATTGTGGCTTTAGATTTTGGCAGTGCCCTCATATCATTTATCATTACTTGGATCTCAAGAAATTTTACCACATTAAACCAACTAACCAAAACGCCCTTCTTAATTCAGTCTGTATTCCCATGCAACTGCTTTAGCAACAAAGCAAAACTAGCAAGTAGTTTATCCTCAAAGGCTAAAACTATATCTTTTGTACTTTTGTGAATCATTATTAATTTCTGGGCTCCCGTAAATAAAGACTAGCAAGTACTACAGAAAGCTGAGTACAACAATGAAACAAAGAAAGAATGAAAGGCAACAGAGACTTCACTCATTTTAACCCATACCTCTGGGCTTCTATAATTGTGAACACAAAACTTTTGACTGAAAAATTCGAGGATTATGTTAATGACAAGGATTTATGAATAATCTCCAACCATAATATAAATTTATAACCCAATCGAAAAAAGAAAACAGCGACTTGGTTTTTTTGGCATGCACAAATGAAACATAGAAAGCAGCAGTGACAAGCATAAGTTGAGGAAATTAAAAAATACAAGTAAGAAGTACCACCTCCTGGGGATTCCAGCCACCTAATCCGGATCCAGTGACATTTGACATAAGATTTGTAGACGCCATAGGACTTGGGCTTCTATTCCGCAATCTGTCTAAATCACCAAAACTTTGGTTGGACATCATTCCAGAAACTTTCAATATTTCTGCACATAGAAAACCAGTATTATGAGAAATTAGCAATGCACAACGACCTTACTCAACTGATAAAACAGGGGGGGGGGGAACCGAAATGAAAAGATATTGAGTGATCCCGAACAAAAGATTCGTGTATAAGTAGACACAATCCTAGATATATCTAATTGACAGAAGCCTGAAAGTCATTCCAGTCCAACCGATCTGGAAAATTTTTAGTTGATCATTAACAAAACAGAAAATGATCAGCAGAAGAATTATGGCAGTCAAGTATTCTCATGCTGAAGGCCCCAATAGCCTACATTGTATCAAAATGACACTCTTGTCCTTTAAGCCCCAAGTAAAATTGAAGAGAAAAACTATTCCAAGTCCAAAGCCTGTACAGAATCAATCAAGAAATACACAACACCTCATGGAAACTTCAAACTACTTGCACAAACCATAAGAACTTCATGTTTTCACTCGAAGTTTGTTCATCCGGTTCCATCCACCAAAAGAGACTGCACAAATTTCTTCAATACCAACCCCAAAAATAAAGAATATTCAGACTTTGAAATGACATAAACTAAACCTTGGAAATACACACTACACATAATTGGACGGCTCCAACTAGTTGCTTGCTTCAAACACACACACACACACAGCAAATAATATGTACATTTCAACAATGTCCAGCTACTAAAGGTGATTCAGATGTTCAGTCATAAAAGAAATAGGGATCAACATTCATTTCAATTAAAACTAAACTAATAGTGTCCCCATACACGTGACTATCCAAGAAAGTGATGATGGCTACAAGCAAAGCAAACAGTGTAAGATCGAAACTTCTGGGAAGTGAGATTCACAAACAAAAACATCATTGATACACGATCTGAAGGGAATGTTAGAGATCCATGAAAAGGGTATGTTAAAGAAGAAACCTTGATTCAAAAGCCGACTGCATATTGGCAAAACTTGAATGAAAGGTCCAAGCTTTTGATGCTCAGCTAGCAACTCTGACAAGTACTGACTGCAAAAAAGAAAACCCAATAAAGCAAAACAGAAAAGAAAAAAAAAACATCATCTCCCAAATCAAAAGCACAGAAATTTAATCACAAACTAAACTAAAGACTGAAACTTTCACACCATACTTGATTCATATCAAACATTCAAAACAACCCATGTAAAAAAAAAACTCATCTTTTGAATCAAATACACAGAATTCTGCTAAAAACTAAACAAAGACACTGACTTTTCATATTCTACTTGATTTGAATCAAACATTTAAGAAAAACCCACTTATCAAAAAATGAAACCCAAGTAAAAAAACTCATCTTTTGAATCAAATGCACAGAATTCTGCTAAAAGCTAAACAAAGACAGTGACTTTTCATATTGTACTTGATTTGAATCAAACATTTAAGAAAAACCCACCTATCAACCACATCAGGGGTACTTCTAATCTGAGGAGAAGCAGCTCTAGCATGAGAAAAGTTCTGATTGTACAAACCAGACATGGGTTTTCACCAAAGCTTCAATTTTTAGCAGAAAATTGAAGAAACAAGAGAAGTGAAAAGAAGAAGAAGACTATGAAGTTGATGTGGTGATTGTATTGTTAAAGGGGAAAAGGAGAAATAGAAGAGGAAGAGAAGCAATAAATCTGTGAATGAGTTTTTTTTTACAGAGAGGAAGGAAGGAAGGAAGGAAAATCATTGATTGTTTTTCATTGTTTTATTTTTTGTTTTTCTGTCTCTATGTATATTTTTATTTTTTTTGGCTTTCCTTTTTTATTTAAGTATCATGCTTGTCCACAAGCTGTGTGTGTTGTTGTTGTTGTTGCCTGTAAGATGTGAATGACAACAAAATGAAATATTAATATTAATATTAAAATATTAAAAGGGAAAAGGAGAAGAAGATGGACTCTGTGACTGTGAGTGGAAAGTGGAGCCAGAAATATTGAAGGTGGTGGGGATTTTTTTTATTTATTTTTAGGGTCAGTTTTGGATGGGTGGAATTGAGATGATGTAAATGGAATTGGAAATGAGTGTACTGTGTTTGAATAATTGGGAATTGGAAATGAAACGTGGGAAAGTGAAATGATAATTTACATATATCCAGATTCACAAGTTTTTTTTATCCATAGCACATTTTTCTTGGGTCACAAATTTTACTTTCTCATTATTACCTAATTTACCTTTACTTTCCATTTTTACCCCTTTACAATCATTTCAATTTCCATTTTCATCACTCACTTTCCGTCCAACCAAACGGGCCGAGGGTTTAAGTATGGAAAATAGAGGTAATTATGGGAAATAAAGTTTGTGGGCCTTAATAAAAATGTGAGATGTAGAGAGAAAATTTGTGGGAACATGGATATATGTAAATATAACAAAATACTTCCATTTCGATTTTGCTTAACAAATTTCATTCAAAGCAAACAAAATACTTCCATTAAGATTTATTTGTATTTTTATTTTTTTATTTTTTAGTTTTTGGGGTTGCAGAGAAAGAAGGAAGGCAGAGGAGAAGGAAATAAAGGAGGAAAAGGTTTTACCTTTTTTAAACAATGGGGATTGGTGAATGGTCAGAGATAGTGAAAGAAAGTTAAAAGACATGTGTAGGTCATGCAGCATAGCAGAGAATCTATTGTTGGATGCCTAAATACATACGGCTTGAGTATGTAAAAGGAAAAACCTAATTCCAATGAAATAAAAAATTACTCGATGTGTTTTTCTTATTATAAAATTCAGAAAGTGGTTAAAAATATTTGAAATTAGTTATAAATTATAAATATATAGAAAATGTATCGTTTCTTTAAATGTGGGAAAACTCATTTGTAAAGTTACTTATAGATTTTTTTAAAAGGTTTAATTTGGTGGTACCAATACATTTTCTTATTTTAATGTATGCTTTCAGTGTGATTTTGTTGTTACAAGTACAAGGGCTAACAATGTTAATAAAATATGAAATTGTCAAGGGACCAGCGACCTAATGGTTAAAAAAGAAGAGATAAGGTCTCTCTTCGCCTTCAAGGTCTTGCGTTCAATATTTGATGCACCCTCCCTAGGCAAACTCTAGATTAGTCGGTTTCATTTTTTCAATTGATCTTACTGTTCAAAAAAAACATAGCATCCCTATTAGGAGCCAATTTCTCCTCAACCCATCTCTCTCTCTCTCTCTAGCCATAAGGATTCTTAACTCTGCATTTGAGAGAGATTTCCGAACAGCATGGACTTTCAAGTAGATTATTGTCAACAGATTTCTACCACATTTTCTAACAAATTGGTGAGTGTATTAGTCTCCATTTGGTGAGTGTGTTGAGGAAGAGAATATACTAGACAATCTAACATTTGTTTTTTTGTAAAAAGACTGATTCAAACCTACGACCTCAAACCCCACGACAATGGAGCTTTTAAGCTTTGTTTTTTGTAAAACTCTATGACGTGGCTCAATTTTAAGTGTTGAGATCAATTGAATGGTTCAGATTTTATGATTCTGATAGATTCAGAGAATCATGCCGCGGAGAGAATCAAGACTCCTCTTCCAACATGTGTTCATTTCATTCATCACAATGAGGCAGACTATACTGGGTCATTCTATTAGAGTTATCCTCCATTGGTCCAATAAAATAATCTCATTTTTATTTATAATGTTTGCTTTTGCTTATATCGGAAGGGTACACACGAAGCTGCCAGAATTATTTCGTTTTGCCAACAAGTTGTGAGCTGGAGATTATGATACCCTTTACACACACATACACCCAAAAAAAAACTTAAATATAAAAGTTATTAACGGATTTGTTTTAATTTGAAATTGAGTTAATATTCATTCTGGATAACAAACAATTTACAAAGTCTCAATTTGGTCAATAAAAAATAAAAGGTCTCATTTTGGTCAATAAACAAAAAATATGCCTCATTTTGGACAATAAACTATTAAAAATACTAACATTAAGATTTAATCCGAAGAAATATTTTTTATTTTGTTAATGGCATATTCGTTTTTTCCAATAGTCTATTGGTCAAAATGAGACATATTTTTATTCATTCGTTAAAATTGGTCTTTTTATTATTTATTGACCAAATTAAGACTTTGCAAATTGTTTGTTAGTTAGAATGAATATTAACCCTTTAACATTTCAGTCCATTTTGTAACTCCCATTCAAAAATTATATCAAAGAGATTTTTCATTGTAAAGGTAATCCTTCTATTCAAGTCAATTTCAACCATTTTAGCATTTAGCTTGTTAAATATGCCTTTTTCAAAAAAAGAAGAAGTAACTTTACACTTGTTAAATAAGATTTGGAATGAGGGAAAAATATGATAAGCCACATTTAATTTAACTGTTAATTACATTAATTTTGTCCCCAAAAAGTGTTACTTATTACAAGAATAAAATTGGGCGCATGCATTATATATATACTCCCTTGTGGATTTATCACTTATGTTAGGATAGAACTACAGAAAAAATAAATCTAAACTTGACTTGCACTATATTTATTTGGAATAGTTTGCAATATAGTACTAATATTATTAAAACAGTACTTCAGGAAACGAACATGTAATAACCAACACATAGTTGGTCTACCATAGTTTGTCTCCTTTGTAACTTTAATTATACTCCCTCCGATATTAAATATGAGACCTAGTTGAATTTTTTGGAAAATCTTAAAAAAACAAAATAAGTTAATTATAAATTGATTTACCTAATTTTTTCCCTTTAAACTAGTTTATTTTACCTATAAACTAATGGAAAATCTAAAAATATTTCAAACATGTAATCATTTAATAACCTATTTCGCAACCTTAATCTCTCCAAAAAAAATCAACTAGGTCTTATATTTAGGACCGGAGGTAGTATCTCACCTCTATTCCCACCCATTCTTTATTCATCGCTTTATAAATAAGGATACATTTGAGGGAAAATCACCTCTTAAAGATTCATTATTTTGAACAAATTGTAAATGATATTCAAGTCTACACATTTTTGTTATTTGCTACCTATATATCACACTGATCCTTTTGTGAAGAACATTTTGGGAAAATGTTTTTGCCATAATCAAAATTCCACCTAGAAAGACTATTATTTATTGTATTACGATTATTATTACTTTTTGAGCAACCCACTGTTCAATGCTTTTTCAGAGTATGTTTGGTTGCAAGAAAGAAAGTAAAGAATTAGAAATGGAAAAGTTAAGAGATGGAAAGTAGAGGTAATTATGAGAAAGTAAAGTTTGTGGCCTCAAAAAAAGTGTGAGATGGAGAGAGAAAACTTGTGTGCCCAGGATATATGTAAATGACTATATTACCCCTTAACTTTTCAATTATTTTCCATCCACTTTCTTTGGTTTCTTACAACCAAACGAAGCCTGAATATTACCTCAGCTATATCTAGCAACAAATTACAAATTACTAAATTACCATATTACCCCTTAACTTAATTACATCACCTATATCTTACAACCACCTATATCTTACAACCAAACTAAGCTACTCCTAAAACACAAATTAATACCCCACCCTAAACTCACCCTAACACCCACTCTCTTCTTGCAATTTGTGTTTTAGGATGGGGACAATTTTGTCTTTTCACAAAATTTTAATATGACAGGTAGGTGCTGGTTCCTTCATAATCTTTTTTAAAGTTTAGATTTCTCACTTTTCCTTTTGAGTATTGGGAGGGATTTATTTAGGATTTTCTCAATTATAAAAATATGGGTCAGGAAAAGAACAACAGAAGGACCAAGGTTGGTGATCCTGCCGATTTTGATTTCGGTGATCTCTCTCCATTATAAATTTTTGTCTTAATATATATATATATATATATATATATATATATATATATATATATATATATATATATATATATATATATATATATATAAGCTACTCAATTGCAAGCTTAGCCATGTGTTTCAACTACACACAAAATTGAAGAAATGTGCAATAATGAACACAAGGCCAAGTTGGTGGTATTGTGTCGTATCGTTTTGTTCAACATCATATTAAAATATATGGAGGATCTTAATGTAAGTAACCAAAATTATATTTAATAATGTTTTGGAGCGAGCATACATATAAGGATGATCATTTGGCTTAATTAATTATGGGTCAAGTAACACATGATACATATATTAATAAATATTTTTCTACTCTAAATATTTACCAATACTATAATTGATAATTAGAATTAAGATTCTATTTATGGAAAATAGGAAAAAAGATTAATTTTTTAATTCTAACACCCCGTTAATCCATTTATCGAACTTATGGGTTTGATTCATATATGTGGCAAAAAATTTCAACGTCTAATTTAGATTTGACGGCATTAGCCAATTTGTTCAATTTCAAAACTTCTTTAGTTAGCATCCATCGTGCCATTTATCAGCATTTATGTCAAGTGATACTTTTCACAATAGTTCTGAGCAAAATAATCTTTAACCCTATATATGATAATAAGAAAGAGTTTAGAAAAATATAATAACTCAAAATCACCATTGATATTAATTGTTATAATTTCTGTTAATAAAATTATATGTAATTTTATCAATAATAATTGAAAGATATTAGTTGTTAGAAACTAAAGTTTCAGTTATCACCTAACTCTCCTGTCTATTGGGGCTTTTATGTAACTTACCTACCAACAGCTTTGTTATGTTGACCACGTCCTTCCAAAAATATATAGGCTTTATTTTTTCGGCGAACCAGAAAAAAGCTTTTTCTTTATGCCAACAAAGAAGTACTGGCATTCACATAAAAACCAATTCATAACATCTAAATACAAAAAATAGACAATAAAACACCAAAATAAATAAATAACCTATCGGTTGCAAATTTACTTGACATCTCTTCTGAAGGAGTTCATAAATGAAGCAATTTGAGTCATAGTTGTAGGATTTCGTCCAGATTATAACAAGTTATTGATTAATGAGATTTTCAAATCTTTATATAATTAACAAGATCAAATCTACTTAGCTTGTTAATTAACTAAACTTCGTTGATAACTGAAGCATATAGTTGTAGGCTAGGCACTTGATTTTTTTTTTATTTCAAGGCTAGGCACTTGATTTTTTGAAGGTATAAAGGTTTTGGCATCAAAGACCATATGTACAAACCAAATAATATGTGATTTTAACCTATATTATTCACCTTTCTTTGTGTATGCCATTTTAATTAACTCGCTTGATTTATTGTATTTCAGCTCGTTTTCTTTTTCACTATTGTTGTAAAATTTATGTAGTTATTATTTATTAAGAAAGAAAATTTTCACATCTACATAAGAGCTCGTATCTTTGTAATCACACGCTGGCAAAAAATGTATTTATAATTTTATATACACACATTCTGCATGTGGCTTATGTTATAGCTAGATGAATATACGTAGATGCTGATAAAAACAATTTACGTAGATTAAAAAAAGGATTAAATATCATATTTCTTTTTTAATAGACAGAGAAATAAGGTTAAATATCTTATTTCACAACCAACAATTAATGAATTATCATAGTATTCCACAACAAATAATGAATGGTCTTATTTTAACAAATGAACCATAAAAATGTCTTTGATTGGCCAATAATTCCATTACAATAAAACAATACCAAATTTTAAGCGGAATGAAATGTCATTTCACATTATTGGCCAATCATAGATTTTTTATACTCCGGTCCATAATATAAGGGCACAGCCACCAAAACATACATTTTAAGGAAACATGTGAAAATTAGTTGGGTGCGTGAAGTTAATGTTTTTTTTTCAAAATATTGCTCACATTTATTATATACTTTTAAGAATGAGAAATACATAATCGTCAATAAATATGAAAGAGAGTTAGAGGCATAGTAGGAAAAACACATTAAATGAGGAGAGAATAAGACATGAACTCTTATATTTTGTACAAATATCATTCAAATTTTAAGCTCTTATATTACGGACCGGAGTGAATAGTTCATTGGCCAAAATAAAACTATTTATTGTTCATTGTGAAATTTAATATTTCATTAATTATTCATTGTGAAATATGATACTTAACACTTAAAAATATTAGCTATGTGATCATTTGTACCCTTTGAATAGAAAGAATACAAGTTAGTTACATTTGTATCCAATAAATATGATATTAGGGATAAAATCGTTTTGGCAGGCAAAGTAATTTGAGGTCTTATATTATGACGAATTCAACATCAATAATTAATTTTTATATCAATACCGTAGAGGTGGTGTGTGTGTATTATTTTCTCATATATTTACCATGCATGCTCTATCTTCCTATATCACAATTTTAGATTAAAAAAAAAAACATCATCGACTAATGACAATTAGGAAACCGATCAAAGGGAATAAACTGGGTTGCTGGTTTTCGTTTTTTTTTTTGGTTTGAAAAAAAAAACATACTCCCTCCGGTCCTAAATATAAGACCTAATTGACTTTTTTGAAAAATCCTAAAAGAAAGCAAAATAAGTTAATTATAAATTGATTTACCTAATTTTGTCCCTTAAACTAGTTTATTTTACTTATAAACTAATGGATAATCTAAAAATATATCAAATATGTCATCATTTAATAGACTATTTTGCAACCTTAACCTCTCCAAAAAAAAGTTATCTAGGTCCTATATTTAGGACCGGAGGGAGTAAAATGGTTTTCTGCTTATTTAGTGAAGCTTGGATCCCCACCTACCCTTAATTTGTTTCCGATACAGCTTTTACATACATATTCTTTTATGATATTAATATAATATTACCTCCATCCAAATGCAAAGACATCATTATGCAGTGAATTTATAATGGTCCTAAGAAAACATGTATCCATCGTATCCCTCAAGTAGTCAAATTTACAATTTCTTCACATTATACCCTTCTTAACTACACATGTAAGTGGGACTTTATCAAAGTTTTTTTGATAATATATGTGCATCATGATTAAGAGGATATTTTAGAAAAAACCAATCATATTTTTTTTTACAAATATCTAGTTTAAAAGTCAACACGTTGATTAAATTAAAAATGGTTTATTTTATTATTTGCAGGAAAAATGTGTTGCCCTCACATAGAAATACCGTAGCCTCTTTTCTTAGTTGCATATAAATTACCACTTAATAAAAAAAATAAATTAATATAAGTCATCAACATGAAATGGTTTTTTAAATGCTACACTATTTGATAAAAAATGTTGAGAAGCTAGTTAAGATAAAAATTTATATATTTAAAATTATATTATGTTTTTAGTGAAAATAATCTAAACAATAAGATTGCTCAAATAAACATACTTAAATATGACATTTTGAGGAAAACAATTTCATTTGTTTCAAAAACTTTGTTTAACTAATTTTCAAAAGCTATAATTGAGACCTAAATATATTTCTTATAAAGTTATATTAGAATTTCGGAATTTCATTAATGGTTGAATTCTCAAATACAATAATGACATTTAATTATGAGAGTGAATAAATATCGTTGTCGCGGTGGAAGCCACCAAAAGCTGGACATGTCATGTGATAAGAAGAGTATGATCATTAAACTTCCTTATATACTTCTCACAAGAGAGAAAAAATTATCACATTATATATACTTTCAAAATGCGTTAAACGGTGTCGCTTTTGGTGAACACGAGATGCACCCAAACAAATGTTTATAACGATAGTATTGCTCTTCAATTTATCCTGTTGTTTTTCATAATAACAATTGGTATATATAAAGTTATCTCAAAATTAGGATACCAATGAAGTTAACTCTGAATGCATGATTGAAAAATATTGTATTGAGTGTCTAATTATTTTTGGTACCCAAGCCTTAGATATTCAACGGTTTAAAAGTTAAAACAGAATTCAAATGTTCTATAATACTCCCTCCGGTCCTAAATATAAGACCTAATTGACTTTTTTGAAAAATCCTAAAAAACAGCAAATTAAGTTAATTATAGATTGATTTACCTAATTTTTTCCTTTAAACTAGTTTATGTTACTTATAAACTAATGGATAATCTAAAAATATATTAAATATGTCATGATTTAATAGACTATTTTGCAACCTTAACTTCTCCAAAAAAAAGTTATCTAGGTCCTATATTTAGGACCGGAGGTAGTATTATATAATTGATTTTTCATCTCCCATAATTCAATCCATAGATAGAGAGAGTCTGATATAAAATCTACCTTTTGATAGAGGCCGTGAATCCTGACTTATTCATTCTTACTTCTTAATTTATTCACTCATTCTTACTTCTTAAAAAAAAGAAATATATTACCAACTTCATGAATGCATGTATATATACATACTACTCCTTATCCTTTCAAAAAATCTGGAAATATCAATTGTGTAAATAACTTATTGGTTAAAATGAACTGAATCCAAGTACTAGAATTTTTTTGTACAAAATTTATAAAGAATACTGATACTTTCTATACATAAAAATGTAATTTCCATCCTTTTTTTTTGAAAAATTCACCGATTTTTTCAATTTGATTGATTGAGGACAACAATGACACACCAGCAAAAGCGCAAAAGACTGAAAAGAGCCGATTGATTCCATCCACGAGAAGAAGAAAGAATGTATATAAATGACAATGATAAATGCACAAGAAGAGAAGACACAAAATTTGTGAGTTAAAGTCATTGAGGAATATATATAAAAATAAACATAATTTGAAGACAAAAAAAGAGGAAGAAAAAGCCAAGAGAGGGTGGGTATAGGAAAATGGGAATGAGGGGGTTTTCTGGACTAAACGATAAATGATAAGTTGAGCACAAGGCAGACAATGGATAGTAGTGGCCCATTCCATTCTCTGTTTGCCTTGTGAAGAATCCTAGAATGTTTTTTCATTTTATATACGGAGTAGTATAATAGTATATACAGACCCAACAACCCTACGTTTTCCCAAAAAATAGCATTTTTCTTCTTGGTAATTTACTTATTTATTTCACTTCGGATGCAAGAATTTTTTTTGTCAAGTTTGAAATTTTATCAACTCAATTTATTTTTTGATTAATCATCCACTCAATTTATTAAGTTAGATGTTTGGAGTTGATTTGAACATGCAAAATAAAAGTGATAAAAAATGTCAATGGTAACAGTATTTTAGATACTATGAAGTATTTTGAAAAGATGTAGTGAAAACTGAAGATAATGCTCTATTAAGTTTTGAACGTTTAATTAATAATATTTTCACTCATTTAGTTATTGACAGAATTTCATAAAACTATAGGAGTACTATCTATATCATTAGTCTCACCTAATACAATAAGGTTTAGTTGTTGCTATTTTGGCGGTCTAGTCATGTCATGTGGGCCAAACAATGTAACCTATCCCACTTTTTTTTGAACTGATAACCTATCCCACTTGATGGGAGGATTCTTTACTACCTGTGCCTTTTTGACGTATAAAAAGTTTATCAATTCTACTACCATTTCCCATTTTTTGGTGTGTTTTTCGCCATGCTATTAAAACTCAATCAATGAAACATTTTGATAGCAAATTTGATCAAGAGTTTTAAACCAATTACGTAGATTGAGTTTTATTTTTTTTGTTCTATGATTGATGAATATAAAATTGCGTGGTTTTGAGTTTATTTTCTATTAAACACTGCCCAGTAATCAGGAGTTTATTGACGATCAACTAATCCGGATTCAATGAATAGGAGTGAGTTTTGATTTTTTAGAAAATAGCAACATGTCATATCTACATTTTAATAAGCTATATCTTGGTGGAGGGATTCATTTATATGTGGATTAACATTTATTAATTTTTTTTTATAAAATGATCAATTATACCAAATACGACCACATTAAGATACTTATAAAATAACAAAAAAACAATACACATGCATGATACATTAATACCCTACTTCAAATATAACCATTTCAACTAACCTAAAGAAATCATACTTGTAAAAATTCTAATTGTCAGGTCACAATCAAATAATAAATCATCATCATCAAATAATAAATAATGCGGAAAAATCATCCTATAGTAACATGACATAATACAGAAAAGTTGAAGTTTCTGAACTTATTTTTATTTAAACATAATTCAATCTTAGGATATCACCTAAATATTTCTGTATTATTTAAATGGGAAATGACCTTATTTGCCTCTGAAGTAACCACCATGAACCATTGAACACTCTTTTTTTTGGTAAGGGAAACCATTGAGCACTCTGAACTAACAATTGATACATTTTACCCCAAAAGTAATTAAAGTGGACCAATTTTCCCTTGATTGGACGAATTCACGACCGGGCGTTGTCCATGTGTCAACATTACATTCATCAGAGGATGAAATTTGCCCACTTTAGGGCCTGTTTTCTTTCTAGAATTGAAAGTAAATAAATGGAAATGAAATTTTTTTGGGTAATTTAAAGATATCTCTGAGCTCATAAGCTTTGTATCTCCATCTCACACTTTTCCTAAGCGCACAAACTTTACTTTCCCATCATTTCCTCTACTTTCCATCTTTACCCTTTCCCTTTCCATTTCTCCACTTTCCTTTCTCAACACCAAACGGGCCCTTAGTTACATCCTGAGTAAAAATGTACCAATTGTTAGTTCAGACTTCAAAGTACTCATTAATCGAGGTAGTTATTTTAGGGACAAAAAAGGTAAAGTCTGAAATATGGATTTCATTGTCATGCACATGGACAAATTGATCCCAATAGATAACACAGCCCAATAAGAAAGCCCATCTAATGAGGCCCATTACTATAACAATGATGAGGTATCTATAATTCCGAACCCTTGAAAAACGAAAATTACAATTTGAGGCCTAAGAGAGAGAAAAGGAAGAGATCAGAATCATCTCATCGAAGAAGAAGAAGAAGATGAGTTGGATTTGGCTGGAAGCAGCTCTTCCATTAGGAATAATCGCAGGATTCTTATGTGTTATGGGAAATGCTCAGTATTACATTCACAAGGCTGCTCATGGCAGAGTAAGCAACTTTTTTTTTTTAATTTTTGTTTATTGTGTTTTTTTTTGGGTTTTTGTTATCAAGTCTGGAAATTTATTGGTACCCTTTTGAAAATTTTGGATTTTTCAGCCAAAGCACATTGGAAATGACATGTGGGATGTTGCTATGGAACGAAGGGACAAGAAACTCATGGAGCAAGCCTCTTCTGCTGCTTCTCCCAATTAATTTGGTGCGTTTGTTTTTTTGTTTGTACTATGTTTTTGATGTTGAGTGATGTTTATGTTCTTAGGTGATGATTTTTTGGTTTCTTGGTGTTTTGGAATTTGGAGGATTAGTTTTGGTTGCAGTGTTTGGCTTATTTTTTGATTTGGCTGGCTAGGGTTTCTAATGGGGTCATTGTAGTGCTTTATTTTCATTGGCTGTTTTATACAAATTGTGCTCTGTTTGCATTAGGAAGAGGAAGAGTTTCCCTTGGGGGAAATGCATCAATTGGCTGTTAGCCTATAATTTTAGTGAAGGCCCGACTTGGCTAAACGGTAAGCTCGTTTGCCGCGGGGTCTAACGTCATGGGTTCGAATCAGTCACTTTGTAAAAAGTAGGAGTTAGGCTGCCTAGTGTATTTCCCTTTTCCAGCACTCTCACCAAGTGAGGACAAGATCTGGGTTGACCCTTTATATAGGCAAAAAGAAGTTAAAAAATCTGAATTCACACATTACTACACTAATGTAGATTGAATTGAACGAGAGTTATTAATATGAATGGAGTGGTGGACAATGTTTTTCCTACCAAGCTTTTCACACCTAATGTGTGGGAACTATGCAACTGCTTTTTGTTTACTATATTGAGCAGTATGTTGTGTGCGATTAATGATCAAGGGTAATCTATTAAGTTTTTTGAAAGAGGAACGGGACAAAGAACAGAGAGAATGAGAGTGAACTTAATGATTTATGGATGAAAAATGGTTAACATATATTTGTATGACAAACGGCATTGAGTTGAACAAATGGTAATACAGATTTGATTGATGCAAGAATAAAAATCTGCCTTCACCCCTCTTTTCGAAATGTCAACTGAGGCTCAAGTGTCTTGTTTCTTAACTCTTTTTTGGATATGTCTATCCGTATCATGAACCATTGGTGATGGTGCAAAGTTGTTCTTGTCCCTATTAGTTATAAATTGTAAATTAGGTTTTGGGTATTTTGCCCACGATTGGCTTGTGTGGTATTGCTGTCAAACGAAAAATTCTGTATGCTAAATATGCATATCTGTAGCGCTAAGCTTTAGGAGGCTTTATTTAATGTACAAATATTACCCCCTCCGGTCCTTATTGTACGATCAATTGGGAAGTTGAATTTGGTCCTAAATGCAGAACCTTTTTCTAATTTTGGTCATTCTTTCTCAAATTACTCCCTTGATGCTCCCTCAACAATAGTGAAGAGGAGGAGTGAATTAAGGAAGATTGTTGGGTGTTATAGGAAAAACATATTTTAATTAACCTAACTATCATCCTTAATCCAATCAAATTAAGTAAATATGTCCTATATTGAGGTATGGAGGAAGCACATGCTATTGATGTGAAGTTACAAGACTAATATAATTAGAGGACTGTGGGTAATAGTCATGATTTTCTGTTACCCTTATGATTGAAATTAATAATGAATGCAGATTTAAGCCTGGTTTCCTGTGAACCTGAGTAGTTATTTGTCTCTAAAAGTCGGATACTTGGAATGACTATATTGAGAGAAAAAATGATATTGTTTGATGTCCCCGGTAACTATGGCAACCACCATGTGACTACATTGTTGAATTTGAATATAGCAGAAATGATATTGTTTGGTGAAAGAAGGGACAAGAAGCTGATGGAGTAAGCTTCTTCTGCTTCCCCCAAATAAACTGGCATCTACTTTGTTTGTTTGTCTCTCTTGTATTATATTTCTGATTTGAGTGAGGTATGTTCTTAGGTGTTGATTTTTGCTCGTGTTATTTTGAAGTTTTTTGGTTGCTGCGGCATATGGCTAATCTTTGATTTGGATACCAAGGGTTTCAAATATGATTGTTGTAGTGTTTTATTTCTATTCTATGGTTTTGTACAAATAGTGCTATGTTTTCATTAGGAGGAATTTCCCTTGGGGGAGATGCACCAATGTGGTTATTATCACAAGAATTCAATACCTAAGTAACTCATGTGAGGAATTGGAGAGAGAGGGGGGGGGGGGTATGGATTGACTCATCACTCTACCAATGTAAATTGCAATTGAACTATTGATTTTTGTTGCAAGAGTTTTTTTTTTTTTTTTTTTTTTTTTTTTTGAGAAAAGTGAGGGGATTCCATGAACAGGAATGTAGTGCACAGTATTCTTCCTTCTAGACTCTTCATGGCTGATGTAAGTGAACTATGCAACTACTTTTGTTTGCTATATTTAAGAGTATGCTGTGTGCGATTAATGATCAAGGGTAATATATAATGTTTGTTTGGTACACAAAATTGAAAGAGGAACGAAACAAAATACACATTTTTCTATGCTTATTGCTGTCAAGTTAAGCCATTTCTCTATGCTAGAAAAATGCATATCTGTAGTGCTAAGCGTTAGGAGGCACTGTGTCTTGGATAAATATCTCCTACATGTTATTGCTATAAAGGAAGCAAGACTAATAGAATTAGAGGGATATGAGTGAGATCGGACTTTAAAATGTGTAATGCTGATTCAAGACTAGTTTCCCGTGAACTTGAGAAGTTATCTGCCTCTAAAGTTGGGTATTTGGAATTACTACCTTGAGAACCAAAAATGATACTCCCTCCGTTCCTAAATGTAAGATCACTTTCCATAATTTGGGGAGATTAAGGAAGGTGGTCAAATTACCTGATGTTCCAAAAATACCATTCAATTAAATTGAAAACACAAATATACCCCTTCATGCTTCCAACTCAACCCCACAACTCAATTGTAAAAGGAGTATGGGGCTATTTTGGGTAAAACTTGGGAAAAAAGAGAAAGTGTTCTTACATTTAGGAACTTATCCATATCCCCAAAGTGATCTTACATTTAGGAACGGAGGGAGTATATGGTTCAATGTCTCTGGTTAATATAACAACCTTTAAGTGACTACATCGTTGAATTGATTTCCTTCCCCCCTTCCTCCTTGTCAAACAAAGGAAAGTTCATGGAGTGTGTTTCCATATTTTGAAGTGGACCACTAGACAATTTGACCTCAAAATTTGATTTTGGTTTGTGTAAAACTTTAGGATGCAATTATGGAGTACAAATTATGACACTGATGTTGCAAAATGCAGGCTATTCCATCAACATGCTTCTGGAAGAAATAAATCACTCATCTGATGATCCAGCTGTTTCAAGTTCTGACAAAACAATATGGGTGAAAAAGTTACATTTCATCATATGATTTCTTGTAATATACCTATCCTGTGAATCACTTTTCCAGATCTGAATATTTTAACAGAGGCTTGTTCAAGCTTGTGTTTGGCTTTGAGATATTTCTTCCCTATTAATGTTTGATCATTCTGTGCTTGATTATCAATTTAGAGACAGTAGTTTACTACATGACTTGGTGAGCAACCCTCGTAGATCATTAGCCCGTATTTAATACATTCCTCAATAAAACGTGAAGGCATTGTTTGCTTCACTTTATAGCAAGGTATAGGTTGAAATTTGAAGCTTTACGCTGAGATTTGACAATGTGTGGTAAATAATGACATGATGAAAGCCTGGCTTGAGATTGGTCCATGTGACGACTTTTTTATGTAGCAGGGAGTAAACATGTGATGTTTGTCTGTCTTATAGAAGGAAATTAATGTTCACAAACATGCAGGTTTTACCCAAGTTTACAAACCATTATCATTCATGCCCCACCTACTACACCTTTTATGAAGGATGAAATAAACCTGAAGAAAGGTTTCCATGTGTTGATGAGAGCATATCATAGCTGAAAAATTTTTGCAGGGCTGATTTCCCTGCTGATGCTAGTTGAATTTTTTTGCTTTTTTAATGTTCATATATTGATGGGTGTTAATTGAAAATTTTCATTCAAAATCTTCTCCTCATTCAAAATTTTTTTTGCTCTCAAAGAATGATTCTCCTTTTCTTTTCTGGCTTGCCACGCAAGCTTCTACACAGTGCCACCTAGACTCAATCGTTTGCCACCTCAGTGACATGTAAACAGATTTTTTCTAACTTCGGCGCCTTTAAGGATTCGGGTGATAACTTTATAAAACTATGATGTCTAACCTAATAACTGAGGCAAATTATTGGGGTCTCTGCATTTCACATTTATGACATAGAGCTTGCATTGCAAGTCATTTTCCCCACCTTCTATGCACATTTTGTGATCCTGAAGATAGGCCTCCGTTAGGCCATTACTTGAGAAATTCTTTCAATTAGATCCAAATTGATGACATCGTCCATATAAAAAAATTTAAATTTTACTCATCTTTATTTTGGCCCATATGATTTCATTCACCTAGTTTTATTACATTTGACATTTGGAAAAAAAATACTCCCTCCGGTTCTAAATATAAGACCTAATTGACTTTTTTGAAAAATCCTAAAAAAAAGCAAAATAAGTTAATTATAAAATTGATTTACCTGATTTTTTCCCTTAAACTAGTTTATTTGACTTATAAACTAATGGATGATCTAAAAATATATCAAATATGTCATGATTTAATAGACTATTTTGCAACCTTAATCTCTCCAAAAAAAAGTCATCTAGGTCTTATATTTAGAACCGGAGGTAGTATTTGATAACCCAAATTAATAAAGTCAACTTTGAAAAACTCTGGGATGACATGTTGCTTATGAGATGGTTTTACTTTGTTCAGCCAAACAATTTGTTGACTTCTACATTTATAATTTTTATTGGGGATATGAATAGGAGTGAAACAATTTGATATCAACTTGCAGCTTGATAGTCACTCTCTGCTTACAACATAAGTTAACTTTCAGAAGCATTATTGCTGGTCCCCAGAAACAAACAGAACAAAAAGAGAAACAAAAAAATTTGAGCAGCACCATTATTATTAAATTATCTGTATTTGGGTGATATTTCAATAAATAAGCCTGTACAGAAACAAATTCATATATATTCCATAAATTTCTTAAAACAAAAATTCATTGTCATTACTCGTTAATGTCCATTAAAGACATCTAGAAGTGGGAACAGGTGAATCTTAATAAAAAGTTCTTGAGTGCTGACAGAATAGATAGAACAATCAACCACAAAAAAAAAACCAAAGAAACTGAAAAAAGCCAGGTGTGACATTATGACATTGACCTTTGACCTTGCAAAAATAAATAATGGTATATAATATTGTAACTGACAGCTCAACTTTTCAAATGGTCCTTATTGTAAGCCAGTCACTCCAAAACTTGCACTCCCACTAAGTCACTAGCTTTGAAATAATGCCCTCCTATTATTTGCCGACTTATTTGTCCCTATAAAAGCAACTTCCACAATTTCATTTCAATCTAATCCTAACCTATTAGTGTAATTTTTATCTCAGACTTTTTGGTCAAGTTAGTTGTTTTGAACACGAGGTAAAAGTATGAGAAGAGAATACTAAAGGAAGATAAGGATTTTTTTTTATAATTTGATCGAAAAGCAAGAGAAAAAAAAGAGATATAGGGACCACGAGCTTTCAGCCCTGTGTTTTTTCTTCAAAAATAGAAATACTTAAGATGGAAAACACGCTTTGAGAGATTGTTTAAAAGAAGTCTAAGAAGCCAATATCATTTTCATATGGCTAGGATTGTCTAAATAATTACATCTTCTAAATGGTTGGATTCTTTAAAGAGGACGTCAGTCCTCATATATTCCAATTAGGCTACATGAAAAATATTTTGTTGGGAGCAAAACCAATTTAGTGATATGATCTTTATGTCTCAAGAGCATTAGGTGACGGTGAAATATTTCATGAACTCTAGAGATAAAATAGAAATCCTTTTGAATTTTGAAATTAATAAGGATACTTAAGAGAATAAAAATTAAAAATTTGAGAGGTAAAATAGAAAATTCTTTGTCTCAATTTTATACTACCTCTAGTCCTAAATATAAGACCTAGTTGACTTTTTTTTGGAGAGATTAAGGTTGTGAAATAGATTATTAAATCATGACATATTTGATATCTCTTTAGATTATCCATTAACTTATAGGTATAATAAACTAGTCTAAGAGAAAAAATTGTGTAAATCAATTTATAATTAACTTATTTTGCCTTTTTAGGATTTTTTTAAAAAAAAGTCAATTAAGTCTTATATTTATGACCGGAAGGAGTATTAAAAGTCAATTAAGACTGAAGGAGTATTTTCTCTTCTGGTTCAAAAGAAAGGTAAATGTCTCTTGAAGGCTTGAACTATTATATGAGATGCATATTTATAGTTTATTCTGTAAAGCTCTCAAGACTCAAAAGTCAAAAGATTTTTTACTTTTTGAGACAGTCAAACCAAAAATTAGAGAGGTTAAAATTTGATGAGGATTTTGACTTTTTAGTAATTTTATGTTCTGTCAGTTTGCTTGTGGATTTCTAGTTTGCTTGTGGATTTCTAGGGATGCCCCATGGCTATGGGCAGAACAAGAAGGTTCTTGTCTTTATCTTCTGCCACATTCAGCTTTCGCAGTACAACAGCCTAAACAAGAGCAAGAGATCAAGTAGAAGAACAAGGAGAAAGTTGACCCCATTTCTAAAGCTATATGTAAATATTAAAAGTCCTGCCACATAGAATCAAGAATCCGTAGCTAAAAGTCACATAAAAACACATAGTTCTTTTTTTATGTAAGCTTTAAATATGAAGGCCTAACTGATTAGGTAATATGTAAGCATCCTTTGAGTTATGAAGTCTTGTGAAGTTCGCACCAACACCCTCAGGACCTAAATGTGCATACTTTCTTGGATCTTAACGTTGGTTGTTTATAATAAATTGCCAGCAGATATTTTTTTTTAATTTCGTTAGATTTAACCATTCGTATTAGATCTATTATGAATGGAAACTCCTTGAACATATGCAATCAATAAAGATAATTGAAAATATATTCGTAAACTTGGAAGATAAAGTAAGCTAAAATATTATGCCTAAAAACAAAGCAAATCTCCAAATCAGTTACTGTCTTTTTTGGTTAAATATTGTCTGGTAATTCAACGCTTCTTAGCAACCAACAAATCCGGATTCGATGGTAAGATTGCTGCCCATAGAGATAGGGTTGTCAGTTTCCCAATCAGTTTCTACCTTTAGGATAGAAAGGAAGGATATTAAATTTTGAAATTGATATATGACTTATATGATTGAACCAAAATAATAAACATATGAGGTAAAATGGACAGAGGTCTTAATATTTAGGATCAACCCAAATTCCTTTATTAATCCTTATATTTTTTTACTAGAGGGAGCTAGGTAGTAAATAAGATATTGTAATTGTTTTATGGGTATTATGTTGAGCCAAAAAATATGCGGGTTTTGTTTTTCTTGTTACGTTCCACTAGTCTTGAACATGATCATCCAAAAGCTACGGGTAATTAAGCAAGAGGACAAAAAAGTGCACTTTAGGGAATGGTATATTTATGTGGGGCTGAGTTGTGATCATCTGCTCATTTTTGTTGAAATGTTCTGCCTTCTTTTGTAATTATATATTGAAACTAAGCGCTCTCCTTTTAGCCTTGGTGATGATAATGTGATAGTGCTTATTACCTTAAATAATTATAATGCACATAATGACAAAGATGGAAGCTTTAAAGGTGATGACAAGAAATTGAAAATCTGTATGTGTGTGTGAAAATGTTGTGAGTTGAAGCAAGAATGATAGACAAAACAAGTATTAAATGTTCACATGTGAGAGTCAGAGAGGAACAAGAATTGGATTCCTTTGCCTTGGCCTTCATGTGCTCTCATCTCTCGTATTGTCTTATGATAAAAAAAAAATCTCTCGTATTGTCTTTACTCGAAAATACATTCAACCCCTAACTTTATTGCTTACCACTTCTATTTGCATTTCTTTGTATTCATATGTACACTTTACACTAATTAAATCATGTTTTTTTGGACAATGAAGGAGCGAAACTATGGATGAAGTTCACTTTTCTCAAATATTGAACATACATTTGAGCATCTTCTAAAAAGGTCTCATGGACAAGTCATACCATTCTTATAATGTGTAACAAGTGTTACTACTAGGATTTTGTTACATGGACTGCTTCAAATTAATTTCTCAACTCCTAATCCTAGTACAAAAGCAAGTTAAGGGTTTGTTTTATTTCTAAATGTAAGATCTTAATTGATGTTGCATTCTAATTAATTTATATATTATTTTCTAAATTATCTCTATTAGCTGAACAATTAAAAGAGTTTTTAGTATTGGGGAGAAGAATTAAAAGAATATTTTAAGAAATTCAACACACATTTATTAAAAATAAAATACTTTTATATCTATAAACTGGTTATTTAGCTTCTTCACTTAAATATGGAGGAATACTTTTTATATTGTCATGAAATCTGATAACCAAAGAAATTATTATTCTTTAAAACTTGCATTCATGTAGAACTTTAGGAACCAAAGTTTTAGGAAGGAATTCCAGAAAGTGATCTTATTGGGAGAGTGCACAATCTTGTTCATGTGAGTGATACTCCTAACCCTCAAGTTTGTATTAGTTAATTGTCAATAGGCTCCGGTCTACCGGGCAGTCTTTAACAAAAAAAAAACAATTAGGAAGGGATTAGTCTACATACAACTCCACCTGGTTCCCATTATACTCCTACTTCACTAACCTATAGAGACAACTTCTTAAGTGGTGCAACTGGAACCATAACAAATGATAATCATCAAGGATAGAAAACTCTCCAAATAGTCGCTTGTCTCACCCATTCGCCAACTAAACCCATATACAATAGTTCATTCAAGTAGAACTTGACAATGCTGAAACTTACATTTAGTCAAAAATATTAATAAAGCTTGGGGAAATCCTACAATGGAAAAATTATTGGTGATGAATATCTCTATCAAACTATAGATATTTTATGATACAAAATTTGCAAAATACGGCAACTTTCTATATATAAAAAATTATCACGTGTTTCTAAAAAAATTCAACAATGACTCGCAATAAGAATTAATTCATACTACCAACACATAGTTGGTCTAGATTTTAAGGTTCTTGAGTTCAATTCAAATCATCGAGAAAAAACACTTGTATTTGGGAGGAAGTTACATAATAATAAGATCTAGAAATGTGCTAATTGCAATTGATATATATAAAAAAAATTTGGTGCTAATACTTTATTCAATTATTATAAAGTGAAGTTTTTTGTGTTTCATGAAAATATTAGAGATTCCATGGCTTGGGGAAACGAGATAATGTGAGATCTTAGCACCATTTTTAGTATTTTTACTATTGCAATTGTTATTATAGTGACAGAAGTAAAATTCATTTGCATCACAAAATCCTTATATGAAGTAATAAATAACTCCCACCAAGTTAATGTGATTTAAGAGAAAGGAGCAATTTAATCATTTTATTTTAAATTACTGTAAGTCCTTTTTATTACCAAGAATTATATATTTCTCATGAAAGTATTTTGTTTACATTCCTAAGGCATGCTAAGCATAATTTCTTTATTATTATTTTTCTCAAATGTGTCTTCATTCCATTCATACATTTGACATTCCCTTCTAGTAAAAATTTTTTCTCTCAAATCTCAATCAACCAAAACAAAGCCAAGTTCATTCCCTTTTGACTTTACCATACGCACTCCTTTTGTCTCTACTACAAAACACCTCCAACCAACTCACTTTAACAAATGAGTGATGGATAAGTCATTATATTTAGTTTTTTTTTTAAAAAAAATCACTATTACTCATTCAAAACCATAAATTACATAACGTGAAGGAAAATTTGTATCAAACTTTTATTAGAGGTGATATTAGAAAATGTAATTAATGACCCACTTGGTAACTTTAGCCCTCCCGTATGAGTTATAAGAGATGTTTTATAATATTGTGGGAGGCAGTAATGTCAATTTAAGACTATAAAAATATCCGGATTTATGGTTTGATGTAGGATCCTGGAAAGCAACCCCATATTATAAATAAAAATATCAAACTCACACATCTTAAAGAATGGTGAAATAAATAAACAACAGTCTTTTTGTCTTCTTGGTTAAGACATGAGACAGATCACACAGAATAGACAGACAACAACATATATGAAGTAGTATGTGTGTGTGTGTGTGTGTGTGTGTGTGTGTGTGTGTTCATACAAATTCAGACTACTACTATATAGTATGAAATACGATCACTTTAGTCAAAAGAAGTAGAAATTTTGATTTCCTTTGCTTTGGTTGGTTTCAATCTATTTTCGAAAATTAAGACTTCAATCTGCAAATTGTTAGATGTGAATAGAAAACAGTTGGCTACCTTTTTTTTTCTTTGCCTCATTTATGTCATTTGACATAGGATTCTTAGAGAACAACCCCATTTATCTTGGTCAAACTTATACAACTCACACAATGTCAGGAAAAAAATTGGTTTCTTTTGTTACATACTAAGAGCCTAAGAGGCAGTGTCTACAGTCTTTTATATATACTTGTGTATACAATTTGAAGTAATGACTAATGAATTATTGATGTTAAAGGATTTCAAAAATTAAAGCATGCCTTAGGATTTAAACCACATATATAAAAACATATTTCTGTTAGTCAATAATTTTCTTCTATCTCATTTAAAAATCATTTCTAGCATTTTTCATTAAAACTGAGCAAAGCAAAGGATGGAAAAACGGGCTTTATTATAAACCCTTAAAAAAGTTTCATAATTTCCTAAATCATTGAACGAGGAAAAAGGTAAAATTGTATAATAAATAAACAATATGGTGCCTTCTGAAAAGGATCACAAAATCCATACACATCTTATAAATAGGACCAAAATGGTTTTTTCTTTCAAGTTTCAATAACCCATTTGGCAGTTAAAGTTACACTAGACTTGAACTATTTTAGGTTCAAGCAGGTCAAAACCCTACTTAAAAGTAACTCTCCCATTTACATCTTTTTTAGTTCAGACATTCAATTTCCTCTTGTTATATTTATTACTAGTGTTTCTTCTTTTTTTCTCCCCTTCTTTTGCTATAGAGGTGCATTAATACAATTGAACTGTAAAAGTTCTGGATTGACAAGTGCATGCTCTTAAAATTATGAGGATTTTCATTTACACCCTGTCCTGCAGACCAGACTTAGGTTCCAATGTCCCTTTCAGGAGAAGATGGGCCCACACAAACCGCCAGCAGAAGCACTTGTTATATATCTGTCATCTCTACATTTTCCTATGCCCACTTGTCCCTTATGTGCTTAAATACAAATCACAAAAAGACTAAGGATTAATTAGAAATTATTGCTCAAATCATTTCAAAACTTATATCTCAATCCCCCTTTCAATCTTCTACATAAAACTCATTCATCAGTAATATCATTAACATTTCACAGTTACAGAGAATTTGAAAAGATTTTCTCAGAAGCAAAGTAATGGCCTGCTATCTTTGGTCCCCCTTTCACATAAATGAGTGAACAGAAAGCAGAGAAGACAATGAAAATATAAGACCAATAAATGTAAAACTACATTTTTCTTTTATTCTTTGTCAATGGAACAACTGAATCATCATCACATATAGAATCACTTCTGGTTGTTTGTTTTCTGCTACATTCACACCACAATGAATCAACAAAGAGATAACAAGAGATATACATAAAAATTCTATATTACCGACAATTTATAAAAACCAAAGAGCCTAATAAATATGCCAACGATGGGAGGGAGGTGAAAAGATGCACAACACCACCAAAAATAGGTGTGAGTGAATGAGGATTGATCAGATTAATTCCTGAATTCAGTGGAGTAAGAAGAACATCCCAAGATTCTGTAAAAATAGTGTTTATTCCCTTTTCATGGAGCGTATTCATGTTCAAGACTCGGTTGTGTTCGAGTACCGGATGCAGCAGGCGCTTTCGTGTCCCCAACCGGAGCCATATGAAGAGCTTCTCCCACTTCTGCTTCTTTTTCCATCTGTTGCCTTCTCTTCTCTTGCTTGAACTTCTTCACACACAATACCAACAATACCAGCAATATCAGAAGCACCAATCCGCCCAAAACAGACCCAACAATTATCCACACTTTCTTGTTACTCTTCTTTTTCGCATTCTCATTAGGAGCCGGCGTAACCCCAGGACCCGGCGCAGGCGCTGGAGAGGGACTAATTGACTCGGTCACAATAGAGAAATGGCCCTGCTGGGTGGCTGAACATGTGTTGCCTCCTGTGACATTGCTGAAATTGAATGTCCCTTGTAAGTCAAACAAGACACATCTTGCAACAGCACCATCAGGAGCCAGGCTTACACCATCAAACTTTACCGAAATGGGGTCACCGGACACTATTACATTCAGTTCTTGTAGGCTTTTAGCAGACAAATCAGTGCCATCATAAGCAAGAAGCCCCAGCACAGGAGACAAGAAAGTATAATTTGGCAACTGAGTCTGATAGTACACACTTGACCAATTCCCCAAATTTTGGTACACCAAAACAAGTCTCACAACATATGGTGTAGCAATAAGTCCCTTAGGAATACCAAACTCTTTGTAATTTTTCACACCCTTTCTCCTTAAACTACCACTTCTCAGCCTCAATGCTGAAACATTAATTCCAGTCAAATTAGAAGGTACAGTGCCATCATAAATTTGGCCTGTCACCGGCCTCACCAAAGCGCTGAAAGCATAATCTTGAAGAGCTACATCAAGGGCTCTTATAGAAGACACATTTGTTGCAGAAGATTGAGCTTTCCCATGAGAAAACCTTTCAGAATACAGCAGCAGAACTAGCATAAGCATCGCGAGACTTCGACAAAGAAGTCCCATCGATGCAAAATTCACCTCAATGTCTCTCTAAAGTGAGGCTATCAGCTTGAAGACACCCACAAGATGTGTCAACCACAATATAATGATCCCTTTGAGAGCCTCAAATCTCAAAGAATTGTAACAGATGAGCTAAGTGATGCAATTAATTTGCTCTTCTGCAGGCACGTTTTGCTCAAATAAATGAGAAAATTAACATGAAACGGATGTGAGTAAAGAGAAATATTCTTCTCTTCAGAGAGACTAATTAAAGCAGCTTTGAAGGTTTATTTAACCGTTACAACTCTTAGCTTTTTTTTTTTTTTGCTTTCAAGAAATAGAATCCTTTCAAAAGAAGCTCTTAAAGGCAAAATGCCAAACACTAACTAACGACTTGAGAATCTTCAGAGCATTTCATTTCATTTCATCATATCATATCATATCATTCCTCAACCAAAATCAAAACCCTCCTTCATTCTTCATCACCATGCAATAATTGGGGTCTAATACAAGACAATAAATACAAATTCTGAATTTCAAAATCAAGCAAAATAATACAAATTGAGAAGCAAGATCCTTGATGAAATCACCAAATACCTGAAGATAATTGAAACCCCTAAAGTACTTTACTGAAGCTGAACACAAAACCACCTCTCAAGATACAAACTTTGGACTTGAGGATCATTTGGGAGCTGAGAATCTTGAGGAAAATCATGACTGCTTTAATAAGTGAAGTGAAAATGAGAAAACCCAAATGAAAAAGCAGTGAAATTGAAGAATTATAAGCTAAAAAGCCCCCAAAGAGGGTGCATTTGAGCTAAATCTGAAGGATGATGATTGATGAGTGAAGAAAAGGGTGAAAATGATGGTGGGTATGGAAAAAGGAAGGAACTTTGGGGAGAAAATGGGAAGATGGTGATGGGTTTTCAATTTTTCTATATTTGGAGAAGAAAGGAGTGTAGGAGAGAATGAAGAAGATGGAAGAAATGAGTGAAGGGGAATAATAAGGCTGTGTTTGGTTGAACACTAAGGGATTATTAGAGAGAATTATGTATGTGAGAGAGAAAATGAAGAACAATCAGAGAGAGAGAGAGAGAGAGAGAGAGAGAGAGAGAGAGAGAGAAGATAAGTTTCTAGAGTTGCAGATGCTTAGATGGCCACTGAAGATGATGGACCTATGTGGGAAAGAGGAAAAATAAAAGACAGAAAGGCAAAGAGGTTTTGTGTTGTGTGTGTGTGTGTGTTTGTGTGTGTGTGTGTGAGAGAGAGAGAGAGAGAGAGAGAGAGAGAGATGACAATTGTTTGGTTGCTGTGTGTATGAAAAGTTTTTTTAGTTTTTGATGATGATGAACAAAAGGACGGAAGTACTCACTAAATATAAATATAGGATCATTTTATTAAATTTGGAGAGATTAAAGAAGATATTTCAATGAGTTAAGATTACATGAAATTTCCAAAATATCTCTCATCTAAGTTTTAAAAATATTCTCTCACCTTCAAACCATTATTTTTTGGGTGAAAGAAATATATGGGTAATTAGGGGAAAACTTAAGTCAAATTAAAAAATGATCTTATATTTAAGAACAGGAGAGTATTAAAATGTAGTATGTTAGGACAATGAAACAAAATAAAATAATATTATAAATTGTTTATTATTTATAGACTTGTAACAAGTAAGAGTAAACTATGATTTTTTATTCCCTCTGTGGCTCCTTTACCAACTGTAAATTGGATCGAGTGCTTAGATTTATAATAATTGGCTGGATTTTTACTTCGCTATGATTGATGGAAATGAATTAATGTATGTAAAAAGGTAAAATAATATATTAGATTGGTGTTTGTGAATATATTTGATATTTGATCAAAATGAAAGGCATGTTCTTTTCATGTGATATATTTTTGTCCATTATAGAAATATCTTACCAATTCCTTTTATTGAAAAAATTTTTATAAACTGATTTTTATTTTTAATGTGAGGATACAAACAATTACATCAATATTTATTATTTAACTTATAAATTATAATTTATTTTTGATAGTATTGCCTATTTTGGATAGCTACTTCATGAAACAATTTCAAGCACATAATAACTAGGTTTTTATTAATAAGACAGTGTTTTGAAAAAAAATGACATCAATTGAGATAATGACTTACAAATAATCAACCAATGTGGAGTTGTATTAATAATAAACAAGCTAGAGAGTAATAAGTTTTGTTATTAAATTTGAGGATGGACTCTCTAGTTTTACTGTCATTTTTACAATAAATTATACCACGAATTGTTTGAATTCGTACTGTCTCTATTGAGAATAAACAAACTGGAGAGCCATAGGTAAGTTTTTTTCAGTGATTGACAGAGGAATTAATGAATGGTCTAATGTGTGAAGGCACACTAAATAAGTGCAATACTGGAATGTTCTTCTTCTCATTGTATTAAGTATTAACCAAAATTTAATAGGTGTATATTTCATATAGGCTAGAAGAATTTTTTTTATCAACAAAAGTTAAAAGAAGTTGAAATACAAGAAGTTGTTCACATTTGATTTGGTTTTATGTTAGTTATATAGAAAGAAAACCTCTAAATATCCTTTAATTTTTTCTGAATTGAAGGACAAACACTAATAATTTGAGGTTACAAAGTGACATCAATTCACAACTTTTCATCTAATAGAGAGATGTCGTCATATCATCAAAATATAAGACCCTTTATTCATAAATGTTAAATGTTATTACTTATTTTAGATTCATGTAAAAAAATTTATTTAAAAGGTTTATCATAATTAGTAGTATTTGTGAGTGTGTGTATAAATATAATTGCATTAAGTTCACGAGAAACCTCACTCTCAATAAACAGTATCGTGAACCTCACTCTCAATAAACAGTACTATAATCGATCTGAAATTATACAAAAACACACATAACCACTTACTTAAAATGTAAAATGAATATGAAGATTTAAAAATATCAATCTACTTTTTAGAATTATTAGGTGTGTTTCTTAAAGTGACTAATACATCATTTCGATTTTACTTAATTGTTGACCACGTTGTAAAATGTCAAAGGAATTTCAAATAATTTTTAAAATTCTAAAATATTATAATATCAATTAATCATTTCATAACACGCCGACAATAAATATGGAGGGAAGAAGAAATGTGAAGTTTGTGAAGAATGAGAATTGTAATGATTTCAGTCCAAAAAAGAATTGTGAATGATTTGACAAAAATGCGATATTTGGCAAAAAAAATGCGATGAGAAGGATGCATGAGATTGCAATAATAGTAGAAGGAAAAGGCAACAGGGTAGTTAGGTGGACTTGATTAATTAATCATTCGGTATAAACCAATATCATTTCAATTTATTGTAAAATGGCTAAAGTAGATCTCTTATATTTGCATCAAATTTCAATTTAGTGTTTTATATTTGAAAATTTTACACTTTTATTTAGTCCTTTTTTGTTAACAAATTTAGAAAGAAAAGACAAAAGAGTAGTTATTAGGTGGACTTAATTAATTAATCCTTCAGCATAAACTAATTTCAATTCAATTTATTATAAAATTATACAATACTTTGTGGTAAAAGATAAATATTTTCTCTCAACCAGCTAAGTAATTAATTTTTAGTTAAAGAAATTCATAAGTTTGAATAATATATTTATCAAGAATAGGCTACTGTAGAAGCCATATTAAGTTTTTAAACACCATGAAAATTGAAAGCATAAATAAGTGAAAGAAGTCGTTGATCATATCATGCACTACCAGTTGTATAGGAAAAAAATAGTAGAAATATTTGATGGAAAGGTTTGCAAACACATTAAACAGACAATTGCAGCTTTGATTATTTCTCAAACAATCCTGAAATTTTGATCTAGCAGCAAAAACTTTGCTTGTTTTATCTTTTGCAATCTTATATTCTGGAATGGACAAAGGATATTTTATTAGGCTTTTATCATATGTATAAATTAAATTATAGTCAACTAATTAATAACATGAAACTAAAATCCTCTGTGCAACGTACAGCAGATTTAACTCGTTAAAACACAAATGAAGAAGAGTTGCTCTAACACACATTATATAAGAAATGAAAGGGGAATAAATAAATTTTAGTTATAGGCTAATTAAAAGTTGCATATATAGTATAGATATAAAATTATTATTACTTTACTGTACAGAGTAATACTATATTTTATTTACACGCACAAGAAGTTGACAGCTGTGAGTGTGGGATCCCTTTTTTTTGGTCGATTCTAAGAGAAAGTACTCCAAAACATTCCAACCGCAACGCACAACAATTTCTGTACTTCCTTCGTTCTCACACTTTATCTTTCTTTACTCTTCTCTTTTTTCCTTCAACACACACACACACTCAACATATGTATAGAACTTTAGATGACTCTCCTCTTTTTTACAAGTTAAGATTACTTAATTCTCATATTTCAAGACAAGTTGATTTACTCATTAAATATGTCTATTTTTTTTCCAGTGTTATCTAAATGAATTTTATACATTTTGTTTCATCTCTCTCTTCTCTCGTCATTTATTAACAAGGGTAAAATGTAACATTAAAATAAAGGGTTAAGGGTCAAATTTAGCACTCTACTATTGTCAAAAGTTCACCTAACATAAACAAGAATTCGATGGTTCAAATGTAGCACACATCTTTTCAAAAATGGCTCAAATCTAGCGTTTCCGTCAACTTTAACGAATTTGACTGTTAAGTTTGACTTGACCATGCAATGACACCCGCCACATCACTCAGTTTTGCCACGTGGCATGCCACGTCACCCAATGGGCCCACTCACTACCCATTATTGGGTGACGTGACGGATGACGTGAACTAAAATGCAAGATATGTGTATACATACTCTATAATTATCCTAAACATGAAAGTTTCTAAAATAGTTTGAAAATGTAATAGTCGTCCATTGTTTAATAAATGTATCAGTCACAAGAATGATATAAAAATATACATAAAAAAATTAAAATAGTGCATAAGTGTTACTATCATTAGGTCCAATAATGTTTATTGCTATAACTTATAACAAACAATTCCAATATATTTTGCACAATAATGTTGAAAACTCTCGAAATTCCATTACGATCATACAATAATGTTTTTGCTCTCGAAATCAAACTCTTGCATTGTATTATTGGATACTTTGTATGACACACTCTATGCTACTCCGCGAAGGCACTGCCTCTCCTACAACAACCTCATTCTAAACTAATTCAATTCACAACCTCATCTTTAGCATAAGCAATTTAATTTTGCCTGATGAGTTAATGATAAGCTTTGGGTCAAGGGCAAAATAATAATAAATGTGTCATCTGTTTGAAGAAAACAAAGAAGGGATATTTGCACTTGAACTTATATTAAAAATTACATTATCAATATAATTTACGTAACTTTCTGATGAGAGGCTGATTTGAGTAATTAGAAAGGTAGCATATTGGTAGAGCTAACAAAAGAAATAAAAGATCAATCAGAAGGGAAACTATTCTTAAATACTCCTGTGCTTATATGGCAGGAGTTGTCATACTCATAAAATATTTTGGACACCTTAAATATCCATAAACTATCTTTTTATGAGATGAAATACTCAAATTCAAAAGACTCCTCAAACGGAATCAAAGACCAATCTTTTATTCACATTATGTTTCTCATTCATGGGTATTTCAGCTTCTAAAATAATGATAATTAATAGGTATTTTAGCTCCTAAAATAAATTTCATGGGTATTTCAACTCCCAAAATGGGAACAAAAGATTAATGTGTTAACGACGTTAGAGGAATTTATTAAATTTGAGTATTTCAGCTCACGAAATGATAGTTCATTGTATTATTTAAGCTCCCAAAATAGTAGTTGATATAGATATGGTAGCTCATACCATATAAATTCAAGTTCAGGGTATTTAATGCCAAATGAGAAGTTCAATAATCCTTCATAATATAAAATAAACGTTGTACACTTGTACTCCTATTATTAATTTATCTCAAATTTCATATTGTTGATGAGCTCACGATTCGGTTTTTGTTAATGTTCATGTTTGTTTCGATACACTCATACACCTAATAACTTATTT
Source organism: Mimosa pudica (assembly GCA_029929735.1). Taxonomy (NCBI): domain Eukaryota; kingdom Viridiplantae; phylum Streptophyta; class Magnoliopsida; order Fabales; family Fabaceae; genus Mimosa; species Mimosa pudica. The sequence goes on from JAKELP010000045.1 coordinate 4,028,116, forward strand.
GATCAGAACGGCTTGATACACCTCGTATATTAGTTTCCTTTAAAACGATTCTCGTTTTGAATTTTGATTTAATTTGAAGAAAACATTACAGTCACCATTGATTTTGAATGATATTTTTTCTGACAATATTGTTTTTATAACAAATCAATGTTATAGACTTTTTTTTTAAAAAAAACTAATAGTATTATGGTTGATGACTTGAACGACATTTTATAAAATGTAGTGACCACAAGAGAAATGTGTAGCTTTTCCACTTTAATTTGTTAATTACCTAAAAATTATATTATATTATATAAAATGACTACATACATCAGTTAAAATATGTTGTTTACATACATGAATGTGATTTTCTTACCCATATTGATTTATACATATTTAAATCGACTTTTTTTTTTGGCCAAAGGATACATATTTAAATCGACTTACTTGTCGATAAATAGGTGCATGAAATTAAAGACAAAATGAGGTGATCATAGATGTCAGAAAAGCATATTATTCATTTTCCAAGTAAACTTGGCCCATCAGTCTAATCATTTCTTTATTATATATTTTATAAATTAAATATGAGCAAACTGATTTACAATTACAAATTAGTAAGACGGGGTACATCGGTTGAGATTTTGAAGAAATTAAGTAAAAGACAAAATTACAAGGTGTCATTTAGTCGGTAGTGCTGATTTTTTTAAGAAAAGAGGAAAAAAGGGGCATGAGAAAAAGAGATGACAGCTAATAAAATCTGAGTGTCATGATATTTGTTGGAGAAGGTCCACAGTCCCATCTCCCCATGCCACTACACGTGCTTGCTCATGCATCCCTGGGCATGTGAACTCCCATTTCCAATTTTTTGACATCTGCTTGTACTTTAGTTTTGACTAGATTGAGCACATAAATAAAACTAATCAACATGACATGTTTATGATGACAATAATGTTATGAAGGACGATTCAAGTTGTTTCGATGTTTTCTTACTCTAATTATAATCCCCCTCCCCTTGCCCCAATTTACCTTCTACTAGCTGTAAAATATGTTCCTTATGTTATATTTTCATTATACTATATTAGCAAAAATAAAACATTGACATGTTGCATCTAAAATATTAAAATTATTTTTCTTATTATTCCTTCTATGAATCTCTTACTTGATTAGTATTAAACAACTATATCTATGGATAGTGTTAAACAAATTCTAAAATAAAATTATCCATGCATGTAGAGAGTAAACTATTAGTGAAAAAGAAATCCCGTAGCTGAAAGGTATGTGCAGTGCTTATGGAGAATTCCGGTCACATGTAAGGAAACCTTCAAATGAGCAAGAATATTTCTATAGATAGATGTGTGTGACGCTCAGCAAATGTTATTTGTATCCTCACATTAATGTTAAAAAAATATCCTCTTCTGATAAAAAAAATTAAATATCCTCACATAAGATATTGGCCAGACAAATTACGATGAACGAATCCTAATGTATCTAAGGTGCATGTAACATATATATATGTTGGATTGTTAATGATAGTGATAATAAAAAATAATAAAAATCACAACAAAGCTATATGTCTTGTCCTTTAATGAGGAGTAGTATGATGTTATGGCAATTCAAAAATAAAATGCAAATGACTCCTCTCATATATAAGTCATAAATATATAATAACCAAATTGTGCAGACGAAGAGTTTTATTTTGATTAAAAGTAATCCATATGTGATACATGTTTTTCACAGAGAACATATATGCTTATCTGTGGAGAGAATGCGACAAGGAAAATTCTTAACCATCGTGTGATGATGTCTAATAAAAAGATTAGTATTCCATAAGAACAATAATAAATAAGGGCACAAGATTATTTTGTTTTTATCCATGAAGTGTTCACAGATAAACTGAGGGCTTTAGAATATTTTAGTTGAAAGTCATCACCTATAAACCCATGCATATAGCAATTTCTCCCCACTGTAGAAAACATGTCTATGCTAAAAATCATGAAGATGCTGGCAAACGAAAATCATGAATATGTCATATACGTATAATTAAATTTTACAGTCTTTATCATTATAATGATCATGGAGATTATTTTTGCGTATGAATGTATTAACATCTCTAAATATATCACCACCACCACCACCACTTTCTTGTTCATGACTTATTTTTGCCCAATTGTGGGCTTTCAAAAAATCAACCACACTTTTTCCTACAATAAACATGATTGCCCAATTTATATTGTTTTCTAAAACATATATTTTAAAATATTAATTAAGTTATAGTTTTTTTTTAATCTCCCTACATGTTGTATTCGATGTTCCTATCAATAGAATAGCCTAGTTCGTAAGAATATAAACATAATTGCATTGTGTTTTAAAAATTGGGAGACAATGGTCCTACTATCAAGTAGATATACTTTCAAAAAAAATTAATATTATCTTTACTCTCATAAATTTGCTGTGATTTTTATTTGTGATACATCAAATTTTAAATTAGAAGTTTTAGTCTTCAAATTTGATTTTTAAAAATATTATTAGTCCCTATAGTTTGATAAAACAATTTGTATTATTTTGTCTCTACAAAGAATAAAACATTTTATTTAAATATAAAGGATCAAAATCAAAATAATTACACACTTGAAAATTATTATATTAGCTAAGGAGCGTTGAGGGTTGACCACAGCCTATCAAGTATATCAATATGGGGGAAGTGAACGTTCAAGAGCGTCCCTCCTACGGCTACGACTTAAAACAATAAAAAATTTCATGACATAAATTATATTAAAGCCAAAACATACCCATTCTTATTATTAAAACTATTTTTTCCAAAATATAATAAAATGGAAGATATATATAGTTTTCCCATAAAACAATGTAAACGTGTGACTAACTACTGCGCAAGATCACATTATATATAGGTTTCCAAGATATGATAAATGTCGCTCAATGGACTGTCACTATTACTTTAATTTTGAATTTGAATGTTGTGTCTTTCTGATAAAAAAAAAAGAATGTTGTGTCGATAAAAATTGTGGGATTATTAATTGATAGAGCCCACTATGTTCAAGTTTCAAATTGAATTACATGCTTAATTAAGGTTGGGAAATTAAAACTGAGAAAGTGCAACAACTATGGTGGGGCGGTGGTCCTAAGGCAGAAAGATAGGCCCTCCAAGGGGGATCAAAATGATCCTAAATTATGTCTCTTCTAAAAAATAAAGCTTTTTTTGGCTGAATTCTAAAAAATAAAGCTGACATAATATTTTGGTACACTACGCATTCAGTCTCTATTTATTGCTACCCTACAAATTTAAACCAATAGGTTTATGCATCCCTTATTTGTAGTTATATAATCAAATTTTAATATGAGTAGATATTTTTATTCTTCATTTATGATTAACATTGTGTAGAGATTGTATTCTTGGATAGAGTGTATAATTAATTAGTTATAAGTTAAAGAAATTTTATTTTTCTTAGTTCCGATAAATTTGATACAAATAACGTATAAAACTATAAATAGTATAGGAGCATAGTTTATAAAAGTATATAGGAGTATTAAGCTACGCTCACCCTTGTATTTCTATACTTAATTAGGACCTGACAAGATGAACTTATTTCAAGTGAATTTATTATATTTAAGATAAATGTCTACAATAAAGAAAAACACAATTTAATGTCTAAATAAATTAAACTAGCGAGAAATTGAAGTTTTGTTATCAGGCACAATATACTAGCAAAACACATGCATATTCATTCCTCTCTAAAAATGAAAAATTAGCGAGGGGCAATTCTAATTTCTAAGTGTAACGAGACAAAAATTACATTTTGCTAGGGAAGTTAGTGATTTAATCAATAAGTTCCAGGTTTATTCAGTTATTTTTAAGCTAACTTGAATTATAATTATAATTTAAACAGTGGAGTAATTATTGAAAGGGAAAATGACAAATAATAGTCTTCCCAATTGCTAAAAGGACAATTGAGATGACTAAATTGTTGAAAGGACAAATTGGGTTATTGGAACTTAACTCACATTACCAAATTATGAGAAAAGACGCAAATGCCCTTATAAACTTCCTCCTTTTCTTCATTCTAAAATCTGTAATCTTCTTCATTCTTTATCTTCTCCATTCTTCTTCATCTTCACTTTTCATTTCCTTCCATTCACTCCCTTAACCTCACCATCATCGTCATCATCAAAATCGACCACCCTCCTCCCTCTTTCTCACATTCTTTCCTCGTCCCTCGCTTCCCTTTGTCTTTTTCGATTCCGACGAACTCAGCGGAGTGCACGGCGGCAAGGTCAGGGAATGACGGCGATGAGTTAGAAGAACAGTGGGTAAGTTTCCTTCCTTATATTATCCTTTTGTTCTTCTTCTTCGTTCGTTTTCTCTTCCTCATTGCTCATTTCTCACTAGCTTTCTCAAAGTGTGATGTGTGATTTCTATTTTGTTCATTCCCCTCAGCTTTGAGAACATATTCAGCTCATAATTTCTTGGTTTGTGCTGCTAAATTTTTTATCATATCCTATTGTGGTCAATCTTATATCTTCATATGCTACTGCCTACCAAGTGTTTGATAAAATTCTTGTGAGAGTGTTTTTTAATGTTCAAGTGATTATGATAAACCATTGAATCGTTTTAAATTGTTGTTACAAATTTATTTGTTTTATTTTGTTATGGGAAGAGGCCTATGCTATATCATTGTCCTAAATTGTTGTGGAAGTCTTTCCATCTATTGTTATGTATTCCTTCACTGTAGTAAATGGGTAAGGTGAAAGATAGAGGGTCATTTGAAACAGAAGGAAACACTTCTTATCATTTACTGTGATGTGTACATAGAATTATTCATGTCACTAGTGTAGTTGAAACATAGAGAATGGGAGAAAGTTCATCCTTATTATCTCAGCTTTAGACTGAACCAGTGAAGCAATCCGGCCCAAAAAAATATAGCCAGCAAATCCACACGTGCAGAAAAAGAACACTTAGGTTTATTTTTTCATCCTTGGTAGTATGAGATATTAGCCTTGTATTGATCAATGTGAGATGGTCAAAATGCTAAAATGGGTTATATAGTTTTACCACATTAACAGTAAAATGGGTTATATTGATCAATGTGATATAGCCTTGTACTGTGATGTGGCATGCTTGCAACTGTATTTGCTTCAACTGATAGCACACCAATTCTATATTATTAATGCATATTGTTCAACTATTGACTTGTCCAGGTCAAGGGCATTGCTGCAACATTGAGGAATAAGTCAATGCAAACGGCTCAAGGAAGAATGTAACATTCTGTTACTAATTCCCTAATTAACCTGTGACATCTCTTTTAGTTCAATAATATCTTTACTAACTATGATAGAAAAGGAATTTCAATAATATCAATATCTCATAGTTAGAAAAAAAATATCCTAATGATTAAAATATTATCCATGATAGAAAAGAATAAACTAATTTAATACAGCACAGCTGCTATCATGGATAATTTATTGCTAACCATATTAGAAAGGAATTGTCTAACATAGTTAATAAACAAAACTAGTTGATATTAAACAATAAATAGATATATACATGCGGAAACGAATGCAGGCCTATACAAATTGGCAATATACAATTCAAAATAGTCCATATAACTTCTACTACCTAATTCCCTTTCCTGATGTTTGCGCTTGTGCATGAATACCTGCAAAAATGTCAGTAATCGTGGGATGAGACAATTTGTCCCAGTAATCACCGCTTAACTCACTATAACAGTGAGATGTGCGGTAGTGAGAGCGTCTAAAGGGTACCACAGATATAAAAACCAGTAATGTAATATATATATATAAAGGTTTCTTCCATGCTCACTCAAGTCCAACAATCACCTTCAAACCAAATCAATTCAACATCTCCATACTCCAATTAACTAATACTACCCCAACAACTCTCACACTCACCTACAGATGCATTGTGCCACCACGGTGCATTCAAGCATCTATTCTTCACTATATGATTTGACACTGTGTCCCTCTCCATAATGAGGGGACAATTTCCCTCTCTGGCAATCTCCAGAGAGGTAACCCCAATTCTGTTTCCATTACAGAACGGGAACGGTTGGACTCTTCAATGCCAAACAACCGTAGGGGCGGTTGGGCTCTTCAATGCCAAAACAACCGTAGGTCACTTCTCTCAATAAGTCGACCTATGATCCCCGATTCAATCAATCTGAAAAGGATCTTCAGTACAAATAACTGTCGATCGGCCAATCGACAGTTATCATCGCGCGATGGTACATATATAAACCAGTGTCATGCAATGCTCACCATATCCTGTCAATATCTCATCACAATCTCCACATTCCAATCACAATTCCCTTCAATATCACAATGTCAACATAGCATGGTTTCCACAACCTAACTCTCCATAATCTCAAACTCAACTTCCAACTTTCTTTTCTATCTTCATAACCTCTCAAACCACTATCTAAACATTATACCTATATATATCTTCCACCTCATTCCAGCTCAATAACAACCACCAAGCAGAATAGTACATATATAATGTGTCAAAGTCTTTTATATGAAAATTATCACATTGGAAAGGCACCCTATAGCCTATTTTGTATAAAAATAACATTTCAAAGACTTTATATATATAAAGAGGGTGAGAAAGGATTTTAAAAATCCCAACTAACGTCACCCTCAATGTTATAGCAAGGTTAAGTGTGATTACCTGTCGCCCTTAATACTGTTGTCATTTTCTTTTACTTTGTCATGCCTTGAGGAAACTATGCAAATCACCTCATTTCCTATTATTACACCATGTAATAATAGTAGGTTAATAATTATTTTAAGTCATAGATTAGCTAACGTCTCTCCCGTTCATATTACTACCCATTTTCCCTTTTCTTAAATCAAATACTTTAACCAATTTAAATCGTGAATCATATGAATCAAATATAAACACATAATCGCAATCACACATAGAGGAAGAAAGAACCTCATGTTGTAGCAATCACATCAACCACTAAGTATACTTCCTTACAACAAAACACTCTATACACATATTTTAACCTTTTTGCAACCACAACTTATTATTGCAATGTACAAATCACAAACCGAACCAAACCATACCTAATCAAATCAAACCTCTTCATTCATTTCCAATTAGTTCAGCTATGGTAGTAAAAGAGCCAAAATTGTAAGACACATGCATCCAACTCAATAAATCAGCTTTGTAACATCCAGCAGCATATTGTAAGCACAATTTGAAACATTCGCCTTTTTACTTGTCAAATCTACTACAACAATAGCATTACACATACATCTCAGAACAAAATAGCATCAAGACACAAATAAACATCAATAATGATTTATCCTTAGTGTAGTCAATGTACAAGTCTATTATTCTTGAAAGTCTATAATAAATTTTCCTTACTTCACTTTCCAAGCTATACGTATAATCATTTTCCAGCCACAAGCATAATCCAAACATTCTCTGCATTACAATTGATATTTATCTATTCATTCCTAAAAATTCTCAATCTTATTTCTATTCCAGTACTGCAGTTCACACGCAATCCATACCAAAACAGGGTTGGTTTAGAAATCTAAATCTTACTTTCATATTCTTATATAATTTACCATATCAAGTTAACAAAATTTCTTACAACCCATAGCCTAACCTCTTCCAACACTGGAAACAGCAACACTAAACACACGACAACAATTTATCATACACTTTCACACTCCTCATTCAACTAAATTTTCATTATAAAGAAAGATACTCGGTTATCCCAATGTATTCTGCCATAACAGTAAGAAAAAGAAAAATACAAAAGTACAGAATTTATACTACAAGTGTAAATATTTCCTTTTCAATTATCCTTAATTATTAAACCTTCTTGCACTTCTTTTATCACTTTAAACCATTGTTGGCCAGAGAAAACAGAACAACAGAGCATCTAATTTGAGATGAAAATCAAACATATACCCAAGAACTTTCACAACTTTAGTTAAATTCTGAAACACCTCCTACCGCATAACCAAACCTACATAGCAATTACCACTGCAACCCCACATACCATCAAAACAACCATACAATGCAGAATAATACCAAGACAATATAAAATGCAACACCACCTGCTAATACCATCATGAAATCATCAACCATGGAGTTGATTAGAAACACCAAAATTTAGGGTTTTGAGGAATTACAACCAAAACTCATTTGAACACTAAAATATTTCATAAAACTTCAAAATCAAAAATCTAAACATGATTTCAAGTGAATTATTAAACCCAAATCAGAAACCCATTTTCGGCCTTCACTCATATCTCGCCCAAAACTCAAGGAAAAGAGTGTAAAATGAAAGAGAGGGCTTACCCAAAGCTTGGGTATGGGTCTGTATGACCAATAGGCGCCGGAGCCGCCGTGGGTCGCCGGAAAAAGAAGGAAATCGAAGGGATTGGGAAAGAAAACACAAAAAGAATGAGACTCGCACGGAAAAAGCAACAAAGATCAAGAATTACAAGGCATAGCTGAAGTTTTACCTCTTTCTCATTGTTGTGCAACGGCGAACTAGCCGCTTCTTCGCCGGAAAAAGCTTCGCCGCCGTTGTTGGTGGCTGGGCGAAGGGAAGAAAAGTGAGGAGAGACCACAGAGTTCGGCCAGCCTTGGTCGCCGTCGCAGCCGCCCTTCGCCGGAAAGAGGAGGAACGGATAAGGAGATGGAAGGGAGAAGGAATGGAGGGAGGCCGAGACTGAGGAAGGAAGGAGGGAGGCGACGGGAAAGGAGAAACGCAGGGAAACAGAGAAGGTAGAGGAAGCCATGGCGGCTTCCTTCTCCTTCATCACTTCAGCGGCGCCTACGTCGGCCTCTACGGTGGCCGGCGAGAATGGAGATTGGAGAGGGAGGAGGTCGAAGAAAGGGGGGGGCGAGGTTTCGGCCGACAGAAGAGAAAGGAGTGTATATATATATATATATATATATATATATATATATATATATATATATATATTTTAAAATGGTTTAGGGTAAGATATAGGGAAAATCACCATTAACTCCCTTATTGTTTATTCTTAATTATATTTCTAACCCAAAAGTTTGTATATATTACTATATCTCTTTCTTTTCATCCTAATATGATCTAAATTCTAATTTTTACTTTTCATGGAAGTTTCTATCCCCAATTATTTCTTTTAATCATATTCCTTTAAATTTAAAATAATTAAGATTTATTGTCAATAAATCACCCCAAATCTCATAAATTCCTCCCTAAGACTTTTAATTCCCTTAATGACACCTCAAAAATTTTGAATTATCTTTAATTAAATTTTTGGGATGTTACAAAGAACAAATCAAAGGTCTATCATGACAGATGTTAAAGAATGTTGAAGATGGTGAAGATCAAGATTAGAAAAGTCAAACAATAAGATGTCACAAGACTTATGTTTGTTGAGGTTGCTTTAATCGGTTTTTTATTGTTTCTGGGTGCTTGGTAAGTGAAGACAGAAAAGGGGGAAGGAAGGATGATTTGGCTTAAGTTCTTGTAAGGGGATGCCTTGTTGGAAATTAATTTAAAATATGTCTTTGGTTAGTTTAAGCTTTTGGTTGTAGTTTAGGGTGTTTCTAGGATGGTTGCTTGTATTGAAGATGACTTAGTCATCATGAAGAATGTTTGTAATGAAGATGAACTACTTAATATGAAATTATGTTTCCTTTTAATTAAATTATGTTTCCTATCTACAAGATTTGTTCTTTTCACGAGTAAGCTGAAATTAAGTGTGCTAAGATGAATTATATGATGTTAAACTTGGAGGTTGTTGGTCATACTAAATGACCATTATGAAGGTCACAACAAGGCCATTAAAAATCTCTTATGGTACAAAAGTGATCAAAGGCCATCAAAAATCTGTCATGGAACAAAGTTCCATTGTTATAGTGGTTAAAAATCTGTCATGAAACAAAAGTGATCAAAGGCCATTAAAAATCTGTCATGAAAGGCCATTAAATTGTTATAGTGATCAATAACGTTAATGCAATGGTTAAATTATAGCACGTTCCCAGGCACTTGGCAAACCCATCTTTAGCCTCAGGGATGTTGTTGTGGTTAATGAGGAAGATGACGTGGTTAATTTGGACGCTGCAGTGGTTAAAATGGAAGATGCTTGGTTAAATCATGACACGTCCCCAGGCACCTGACAAACCCACCTTTAGCCTCAGGGACGCTGCTGTGGTTAATGGGGACGATGTCGTGGTCAATTTGGACGCTGCAGTGGTTAAAATGAAAGATGCAATGGTAAATCATGGCACGTCCCCAGGCACCTGGCAAACCCACCTTTAGTCTCAGGGACATTGTTGTGGTTAATGGGGACAATGCTGTGGTTAAAATTGAAGATGCAATGGTTAAATCATGGCACGTCCCTAGTCACCTAGTAAACCCACCTTTAACCTCAGGGATGTTGCAATGGTTAATGGGGACATTGCAGTTGTTAATAACACTGTTGCAATCGTTAATTTATAGCAAAGCTCTACATAGCAATGGTTAACTGGGAAAACATGTGAAATATGATTACAAAGAGCTACATTACAATACTCCAGTACTTTGTAAAGTAAATCAAGTAAATACATAATAGTCCACTTGAACCACACAATTCTCTAGTTTTTTAACTGCCTAAACTCATAAATATTTTCCACAAAATGGCCTAACAATGCTACATAAGTCGATATGCTCATCCTGCATTTCTCGGCCTCTTTTATTTCTTCCTCCCTTGAGCAGTGAGCATAGCTTATTCATTGCAGTGAGCTTCCTATTAATCATATCCAAACGTGAAGATCCCTTCCTTTGCTTTTCACAACATCTACATAACATAATCACTCAATTATAAACTCTCCCAACATAATGGAAATAGTATATATCAAATTCTCCATCCAGGCCACCATGCACACTCATTTTCCCCTGCCATTCCTTCATATGGTAAAAGCTCATATTCTGTCCTTTATCACACTACCTGCAACATTAGACTCACCCAAAAAATCTGGACATCATATTCACATACTTGAACTTGGATTGCCTTTTTTATATGTATTAGTTGTTAACATGAAGATATCTTGCCAACATGATCTTCTAATCCATCTAGAAATCCCCCTTCTTAGAAATACGTGTACAGTAAAATTATAATGAATCGAGTAGAACAAAACTAAAAAGAATTTCAGTTCCATATACTTAACCCAGACAGAATAGAAGAGGCTAATTATTTTCCTTGTAAAATCTGATAATATAGAGCAGAATTAAAAGTTAAAACATTGTGGAAGGAAATTATTATGTATACATAAAGATTCGTTTGGGTGAGGAATTAAAGAAGGGCACCATGGACAGTAACACAGATCCTGGGCTTTTAAACAAATGAACCCAGAATATAACCCCAATCGACGACGATAAAGGCTTAACGGCGGATGAAGGCAAATCAATGGACGAAGGCTTCACAGAGGGTTCGCGACGGCTTCGCGGTGGCTTCACAGAGGGGGTGTTCATTTTCTATTTCATTTTTTCTTTCTAGTGGGTGTGGGCACAATGTTTTTTTCTTTTTGTTTAGTGTGGGATTCATGTTTGGTTGTATTGTAATATATTAGATTAGTAAAAGACATTTTAGTCTTTTCCCTAAATGTGGTAATTTGTTTTAAGTTCAAATGACTCAACTTGTCATTTCCACAATTTACCCACCTCAATTGTCCTTTTTCCAATTGGGCAGACTTTATATGCCATTTTCCCTTATTAAAATGCTCTTTGACAAAATTAAAGTGATGAGAAGAGTGGCGGGGACAATTGTGACATAAATGAAGGGAGCTTTTTTGGTAAGGAGGGCAAGGTAAGGAGGGCAAGGGTAGGGTGACCCCACTAATTTCTTTTGATGAGTTCCACTTTGACACGTTCCACTTATTGTAATTTTAATTATTCGAGTATTATTTTAAAGGAGAGCAATGCATTTCTGATACATAACTATTTTTCTAAGAAAAACAATTGTACGTATATATTTTTTTGTTTAACAGTGATACCCAACTTTTATCATGGTTCAACAATGAGATATCCGTCAATATTGTATAAATTCTGTTAATTTGACATTTGAGGGGCGATAAGATTAAAATGAAAAGTTCAAAATGTCCTTTTAATTAAAATTAAATATTTTCTTCTTCCTCAATATCAAACACTCCATCATATCAAACATTCTATCATCAAATCGTAAAGGAAATGAAAGCAGGAAACAAAATGGATAGATGTTATTCAGTGGAGGAAATTTGTGAACAATTTTGGGCTTTAACGACACCCACCGTGAAGGACGAACTATTCTTCGGCGACATGAATTGCAGTGCCTACGAGTGTGCCTTCCAACAGTTTATTTAAGAAGATTCTGCAGCAGTAACTTCTACTTTCGAGATTAAGGAACGACCTAAAACTAAACAGGACTTAACAGTGTCTTCCATTCCCATCATATCCAATAATACAGCTGCCTCTACAAGCACTATTATGGATTCAGACCAGTATCAGGTCATTCTTAAGAGCAAACTCAATCTCCCTTGCGCTGCTGTCGCCTTGACTCATGTAATCCCTCCTCTATTACAATTTGCATTGTACGCCCACTTTGAATGATTTTTTTTTGTATTTTGTATTGATATGGTGGAGTGTTTTATGTTGAGGAAGAAAATGAGGAAAAAGGAGGAGGAAAAAAATCTTTAATTTCATTTGGAAATACAGTTTAGACTTTTCATGTTTAATTTTATTTCCTCAAGTGTCAACTTAACAGAATTCATCCAATATTAACAAAAATATCATTATTGATCTCATGTTAAAAGTTGTGTATCGTTGTAAAACAAAAAAATAGATACAATTTATTGTTGCTTCTAGAGTAATAGTCATTTAGCATAAATGCTCATTAGCTCTTTTATAAACTTCTTTTTTATCCTATTTATAAGTTTAAACAAATCCTTTGGAAGAACCTCCTTAATACATTCTAGAGGAACGTCAAAAGACCTTACTTAGGTCAAGTTCCTCCATCCAAGTTCTCCATTTCTCTAATTACTGGCCGTTAGATTGAATGGATGATTGTTATAAAAGGACACATGTTACTCCTATATTAAAAGAACTTGAGAACCTGTAGAAAAGAACTTGATGTAAGTTTTTCCCAACGTAAAAAACTACAATGTTTCCGGATGCTCCTCAAAAACATCAGAGAGGGCTAGCTTTAGCGCTTCACAACTATCATTTTCAAGGACCGGAGCCTTGAAGCCTGACTCCCACGCTAGCTAGAGAAATTTCACTTCTATGGTGGTTTTTTTTACAAAACACCAAAAAACTTTAAATATATTAACTTTATATTAAGTTCAATAACTTTAAAACTTTATTATTTCTAAAAAAACTTCTCAACTTTATTATATTTATTATTTTCCCTTGAGATCAATGCCAATATACACCGAAATTTGAGTAGTTGATTGCGCAGACCGAAATTTGAGTAGTTGATTGCTCAGTTACTTGATAATAAGATCTATAGAAAATGTCATCATCATCAACGTAAACCTTATCCCACTCAAAGTGGGGTCGGCTACATGGATCACACGACGTCATATTGCTATGTCCCTATTCTTTCCTTCAGATAAACCTTTCATTAACATATCTTTTTGAATAACTTCATCAAGAGTTCTCTTTGGTCTCCCTCTATTTCTTATATACGTCTCCCTTACCATCTACTCCACTATTCTTACTATCACATCTAATTCTCTTCTTTGAACATGTTCATATCACCTTAAACGATAATCTCTCATTTTCTCTGAAATTGATGTTACCCCAACTCTTTCACTAATGTGATTATTACTAATCCTATCTTTTAATATATATTCACTCATCCCTCTCAACATTTTCATCTCTGTCACATCCATCTTATGTCTTGTTGTTTTGTTTAACTGCCCATCATTCACAGTTTAATCCTACACCCGTTCACTTGCTTCTTTATATATCCCTTCTTCTGTAAAATGCTATACTATGACATATTGCAAAAATGGTTGTATGTGTCCATGCTTTAAGATTAGACAAATTTTACGTTGGCTGCCGAAGCCTAACACAACCTACTCTTTTTTATCCGGGCTTAGGACCGGCTAAATAAATAGGCAGAGGATTGCTCACAACAATTATAATAACACATAAAATAGCATAAATATTAAAACTAATACAAATAAATCTAACACTAATAAGAATGAATCTAGAACAAATAATAACAATAAATAAAGAGATAAAACAAATCACAATATAATAAAATAGTAAAACAATATAATATAAATAACAATATAATAAAACCACAATACTGAAATAAATAAATAATATATAAATAAATAAATAAATAAATGAAATAACAATATATAATAAAACCACAATACTGAACAATAGAATAAAACAATAAATTAATAACAAATAAATAATAACAAATAATTACAAATAAATAATTAAATAACATTAATAATAACATTAATCACAATAATAACAAATAACAAATAATAACAAATAACAAATAAATAATATTAATAATAAATAAACTAGCACAAATAATAACAAATAAATAAAGCGATAAACAATAAAACAATAATCACAATACAATAAAATAATAACACAATACAATAAAACCATAAAAACAAAATAAAATAATACATAAACAAATAATAAAATAAATAAAAATATACAATAAACAATAAAACAGAACAACCACAATATTTAACAATAAAATAAAATAATAATTAATAAATATACTATGAAAACAGAACAACACAATATTCAACAAACAATAAACAAAGGTTAAGAGATGCATAAGAAACAAAATATTTAATAAAACTATGTAAACTTAGTAAAATGCCTTAAAAAGAAAATCAAAATTAATTCATTTTGATAGATTGATGAGAAGAAAGATTATGATAAATGAGAGGAAGAAGAGAAAAGATCAGATATGAATGACATAGATAACACTAAAAAAAAAAACTGCATGTTCCGCAAAAATAGGAGAATGGGTCAAAAACTGCAATTTCCGCAAAAAAAAAAAAAAACTGGGTCAAAAACTGCATTTTCCGCAAAAATAGGAGAATGGGTCAAAAACTGAATTTTCCGCTAAAAAAAAAAACTAACTCCTTGAAATTCTCCTTCATCCACTCCTTAAAATTTTCTGACTATGTCAAACATGAACCCAAACAAGCATAACAATTTGCCTACAATCTTGCCACTAATTCCAAATAAAACTCCTAACAACTAGGAAACTCATCTAACTTCACCATGGACAAATCCTCATTCACATCACAACTCCGGCAACTCATCCTCCCTATTTCCGACCACTTGCAAGCAACAACTACACTTTCTATTATACTACCATTAAAATCCTATTACTAAAAATTAATGTAGATCATAAAAACACATGTTAAAAGGAATTTCAAAGTCAATTATATAACACCCAAAAACTTGAAACACAAAACTCACACACTAAATATAAAACACACAACATATAAAGGAAGAGATAGATAGAAAAATCGTACCTTAATAATCACGAGACCTGCAATTGAATAAATAATAACAACTAAACTGACTTGGAACATGAGGCACAACCACGGCGAGCTAATGAGATGAATAATACAATTAGAAAATTCACAAAATCAAGATCAAGAAGAAGGAGAAGCACCAGAAGGAGGAGGCATAAACGCAGAAGAAGAAGCTTCCTCATCATCAAACAACAAATCATCACTCCTCCTAAAAACCCCATGAAGAATCACAAACCCCACACCAATCAAAAGCGCCACAACAACATTAAGCGTGACATCAGTCAAAAGCAGAACCACATCATCATCGGGAGAGAGGGTGAAGCTTGAAGATGTTGAAAGGGGGATTATTATGGGAGATATAAAAGAACATAAATGGTATCTATAGAAAATGTGTTGTAAAAAAATATATCAGAATCGTATAATCAACCGAGAGAAAATGCGTCAATGGTCAAACTATGATTTAACTAGAGTTGGGTACCACAACTAAATTAAATATAGAGTATTCATATATAAGTTATAACAATGAAAACAATGAGGTGCAAATGAAAAAGAACATCAATTTTAGAAGAGAAACATTATATATGCATGAGTTACACATAATGTGGCAACATAGAGCTACTAAAGTTACGAATATGATACCACTATTCTTTAATTTAGATTAAAATGACTTCATTTGAGGCTTAGTTAAAAAAATCAATCCAGTAAATTCATCTAACTTTGGGACCGACATGGATTTTGATACCATAGGTATTTATTTTCAAACAACACTCAATTCAAGCTCAAAAACAAGACATAATTAGTTTTCAATACTTATTTATTTTCAAACAACATTCAATTCGCTCTTATATATCACAAGACATAAAACTTTTCAATGGGGTTGCGTTGTCTATACAAACATTGCTTGTTGATATTGTATACCTTTGAGAATTGAGATGAGACTTCACACTCAACAATCCAAATCATTATCCATGCATTCCTACAAATGCTCTGCGTGTAATTGATATAAGAGCTCAATCCTCGCACAAACAATAATGACACTTGCCCTTTTAATTGTTGGCACACTTGGCAAATTAAGATATATTAATTCATATCCATCACTACTCACTTTTTCTACCTAAAATCTGATTGATTTGATGTGATGAAAGTATGCAATATGATTAAAAAATCATATACTATAAATAAATCACTCCTATGTAATCCTAAATATAAAACCACTTTACCTAATTTGATTAAATTAGAGATGTTAAATTAAATTAATTATTATTACATGATATTACCAATTTACTTTAACCATATATCTTTATCCCCACTCTTATTCTCTCATTTATTTATTATTGTTAAGCATTATTATGATTAATTAAGGAAAATTCGAGAACAATTAGAAAATGATTTTATATCTAAAATCAAATGAAAATTTGAAAGTGATCTTAATTTAGGAAAGGAGAGACTACATAATAAGTAATTGTAGAACAATTTCATCTAATTTAGAATATCATATCAAAAACATAATATACTATTTTTCTCCACCATTTGGCTAAGATCACGTGTGTCCATGCTTATCAAATAATGCGTGGACTATAGTCAAATAAATGCAAACAAATTATGTTAGGCTATATTCTTCCTATTTGATTCACTGAATATGGATTAATCAATGGACAAATAGGAGAGGCAGTGAATGAAAACAAAATCGCGTGGAAACGATTTTGTGAATAAAAAAATATGTTAAGAGGCTGGCTCCTCATTTAAGCTGTAATATAATTCAAATTGAAATTAGTTGGTAGTTGTCGTTAGATGGCTACAAGGGGGAAATCTGTGATTAATATAAAATTCATTTATTTTTAAATAGATTAACTATAACTATTGATGAAGAGTGGTCAATGTACGTTTACTAATTTTTTTAAATGTTGAATTGATCTTTTCACTAAATTTTTAAAATGTTGAATTGCTTTTTATTTTTCGCATAAAATGTACTCGGATCCATTATCTAGTGTCAATATAATATTAAATTAACTTTTTTTTTTTGCTGGGATTAAGAGCTTGTTCTGTACACAATAGTTGAAAGCTAAGGGAGAGAAAATTTGTGGGAGTTGAATTTTGAAGATTTGAAGGAGTGGGGTTTCAATTTTTTTTATAAAAGGGTTTCAAAAATTTCAACAATAATAAATAAGATAAAATAGTAAGAAAATTTAATTGAAAACTTTTAACCCATTTCTTTATTTTTTTTTAAATCGATTAAAGATTTCCATTATTGGCCCACTTTCCTCCCCTCTCCTTCATTCCAAAACAAACCTTAAGGAGACAAAATAACTTCTTTAATTTTTCATATATTATATATAATTATCTTATACATTAATGTAAAAGTAAGATAAATTTGTTATGAGAAAAAGCTATAAATATAAATATACTTTAAAGCATTTTATTTTGTATCCATAATATTTTTTAAATAATCAAGTTGATTTTATATATATGGATGGAGGGAACACTAAATAATCTTTTAAAATAATGGAATAATATTATCTTGAGTTAAACCACAACACAGGTCAAGTTTGTGAAAGAATTTTTAGCTCCAGTCTTGACTTAGCAATAATGGTAAAAAAAGAAAGACTATATTGCTTGTATCGATTTTCAAAAACTACGTGGCTAAATCGTTGTCGAAAATCCATTCTATTCACTAAAGGTCTTAGTCTAAGTGGTTTGAATATGGTAAAAAAAAGTCCAAGAGGTATGGTCATGCATCTGTCTGATGAATTAGGGTTGCATGTGTGATTCCGTTTGTAAAGTTACTACCATTATTCAAATAATAACTTCTGCATTTGATTATAAGGTATTTGTATTATTCCCTCTGGTACTAAATATAAGACATAACTGAATTTTTTAGAAAATCCTATATAAAAGCAAAATAAGTTAATTATAAATTGATTTACCTAATTTTTTCCCTTAGATTAGTTTATTTTACCTATAAACTAATGTATAATCTAAAAATATATCAAATATGTCATGATTTAATAGTCTATTTCACAACCATAACCTCTCCAAAAAAAGTCAATTAGGTCTTATATTTAGGACCGGAGGTAGTATTATTTATGAGGCTAATGTAATCTCAATGCACTTGATTATGGAATAGACAAAACTAATTAATTCAATCTAACATTTTTAGAGACAAATTCAATCCAACTATATAATTATAGTCACTCATTAATACACAACTATTTTCTTTCTTTCTTCCTTTCTTTTTTATTTAACACTTGCTATAATGCAACGCCTATTGACAACCAATTAACACAGACTTGAAAGGTAAGACAATTGTTCATATGAGTAAGATTTTCTCCTCTTCCAATGAGAAATTTTCCTATGATTTGAACACCTTTTTCATCCTAATTAATGCGAATACATTTACCAGATTGACTAACTGCTCGTTAGCAACTCTTTATATTCTTTTTTAATAACAACTTTTATGTTCTTTTTTCGATAGGGTTAAATTGTAAATTTGTTGTGTAAGTTCTTTTCTTACATTTATTATTTTAAGTTCGAATTGTCTTGGAAGTTTCAAAAAGCAACAATTCTACCATTTACCATTAAAACATCAATGTTCACCATTAAAAATTTAATATTGACCATTAATATTTCACCACCAAAAGCAAAATCACTACCTCTTCAAACTTCCTCCGTAATTTTAAACCCAAAAAAAAGCTTCCAAGACTCCATAAGAAAAATGCCCAACTAAATTTGCCCATGAACCCTCTCCTCACTCTCTAATATTATCAAGTGTTCAGACTTCCGTCACTCATAGAACGTGACATATTGATAAATAATATATTCAAAGAGTTGGTTACCAATAGAGCACAATGACATTATAATTAGAAGTGTCCAAACTTGAAAACGAGAGTGGAAATTGACATTCTCGCTCACGTTCCCGGAAAGGGGGCGGGAAAGGGAGCGAGAATGTATTTCAATCCCGTTCCGGTTCCGGAAATTCCCGTTCCAGGGGGAATGGGGATGGGAGCGGGAACATGAATTCCCGGTTTTTATTATACAAAAAAAATGACTTTTGTAGGGATTAAGTACCAATTATCTAACTCATCTCTCTAAGATAGTCACACATCCATAAAATATTGTAATCTAAAGTCTAAATCGATATTATTTCATTGTAAATTCACAAGTAGTTCATTGGATTTATCATATACTCCATAGCAAAAAACAATTAAGTACAACCCGGGAACAAGAACACGATTCTCGAGGCCTATCCCGTATCTCGTTCCGTTCCCAGCCCCCGAGAATATTCCCGGCTTTGTCTAGACGGGAAATTCTCAGTCCCGTTTGCCCAGGAACGGGACAGGATCCCCGGGAACGGGATATGCTGAACATCCCTACACCATATAATCTATGTAGCCGATCACACATGGTGAGATAAAACTTTGTTGTATTGAACAACCTCTCATTGAAACTCTCATATTATACTCCTATAATCAATGAGAATGAAGAAAGTGTGATTTATCAAAAAGCCCAATTACTTTCAAAATCTCCAATTCCAATCCAATCCAATCCCCACAATAATCTCAACACACCCATTCATTTGACATATCAAAGTCCACATAATATAACACATTCTCTTCTCTCCTTCTCCATCAAAATCTCCACCCTTTCCTTTCTTCCTACACACACACAAGCACATACACTTGTGCTTCTTCTTCCCTCAACGATACGTATCCTCTGATTCCATTTTCACCTTCCCTTCATCCAAAGCTTCAATCTTTCCACCACCCCTTTTCCTTTCATGTCATACCCACTTCCCAAAATCCCTCCTTTTCCCCTTTCATGATTAGGGTTAGGCCAATCTCTCGCATGGACCCTCCCACAGGCAATCCCTCCCTCCCTCCTCCTCCCTCCTCCTCCAATCCCAATCGGTACTCTCTCTCTTCTCCCTCTAATTTCATTCATGCCCCTTTATCTTTATTGCTTGAACATTTAGGAATTCTCAGAAGCACAAATACTAGGCCTAATGGTAATAATAGTCATGATTCTGAGGGTTTGATTAGTAATAGCAATCGTTTGTCATCTGGGTTTGGTGATGTTGTTGTGCCTAATGATGGGGAGGTGTCAATTAGTATTATTGGGGAGCATAATAATGGTAATGGTAATAGGATTGAGCATAATAATGAAGGAGAGAGGGAGGGTTTGGGTTTGAGTGATGAGGTTTCGATACCGGCGGTGGGAGGGCAGGCGATTTCGGTTGAGAATGGTGTGGTGGAAGAGGGTGTGTCTCAATCTGTGAATGGTGGTGGTGGTGGTGGTGATGCTGAGGCTGCTGCTGGTGGTGGTGGTGGGGATAGTAATGGGAGGGATTCTTCGTCGTCGACGTCGTCCCAGAGGTATGATATTCAGCAGGCTGCTCGCTGGATTGAGCAGGTGCTTCCGTTTTCTTTGCTGCTGCTCGTTGTGTTCATTCGGCAGCATTTGCAAGGTACATTTTGAATTCTTGACTGAGCTTTGCTGTTATGGGACTTTGCTTTGTGTAGTAAGTGTTGCTTAGTTTTGTTTCCATAGGTTTTGTTATACTGAGGTTCAATCCCGATGAATGACAATGGAAACAGGAATCTTTTGTGTGATTAACGCTTAGTGTTACGTGCAGTTATATCTGGTTTATGTATGGTTTGATTGCTCTATGTCCATGCAATGAAGTTTGATGGAAGTGAGGACTGTTAGGTATCTTGTAGTTCATATATGGACAAATAATTTTAGACGGTGAGAGAGATAGACTACAATGATTTCTGATTAGGAGATATTAATGTTAGTACTTTTGCTTTGGCATGTTACTTTGTTGGGCTGGTATACTGAATTGAAGTTCAGTGTATTGATCTCTGATGGTCATATTTTAAATCAAAAAGTGGAAATCTGGGGCTATATTCTTTAACAAATAGAGGGTGGGTAGGTTGTAGGATGTTCCAATTAGGTTTGTGCTGTCCGTTATCATGAGTTATTGAAGGAAAGAAAGTCATTAGGGATGTCAAGTGTGGTAGGAAAGATCAATCATCTTTGAAGCTTATTTTTTTTTTATCTGAGCCACTTGGTCTTGCCACCTGCTGGGCTAAATTATTCTGTAACTGTACCTCCGAGTTCCCTCTCGGTGTAGTGCTTCAGTCAAATCATAACATTGGGAAGGGATTGAGAATATTTGTTCATTTTGCTTGATGAGTTATCATACTCTACCAAATCAAAATGTATATGCAACTTTATATTGTGTTGAATGTTGATAGTTCATTCTGCCACATTTTGTGATCAAATGTTGCAGGCTTTTTTGTTACAATTTGGGTTACAGCCATCCTTTTCAAGTCAAATGACATTTTGCGGAAGCAGACAGCTTTGAAGGTTTGGTAGCTCATGCATTTGCAATTTTTTCCTTGGTGACCTTTGTACAGCCCTTTGTTGTCAATCGAAGTTTGTCTTGCTTATTAAGTTTTCCTGTTATTGGCTGCTGCAGGGAGAGAGGAAAGTCCCTGTATTGATAGCCATTTCTATTGCATTTACATTGCACGTGGTTGGTGTATATTGGTGGTGTCAGAATAATGATATGCTATACCCATTGGTTATGCTTCCTCCCAAAGTCATACCTCCATTTTGGCATGTTATTTTTATCATCACAGTTAATGGTATGTTCTAAATTTTATGTGGCAAAGTTTTCTCTATTGTAGCATTGTTGTTTTTTTCACTTTCTTCTGCCAAAGGATACTTGTTAAAGTCTTTATTTCGTTAAAGTCTGCCAGTGAATTACTAGCAAACAATTTACTTTAACTTTTTGTCCCTGAATAAGAGCTTTATACATTAATAACGGCAAATATATTTTGACATTCAGAATATACTTTAACTTTTTGCATAATTAGGTATGACTGCTGCTCCTTTTCCATGCAATTTTATTTATTTACTTTTTCATTTTTGTTCAACATGCAATTATTGTTATTTGTTAAAAATTGAAATACAGTGCACATTATCATAGAACGTTTCTTGGGGGGAAGTGTGAATTCTGACTAGTTGCAAATTACTTAGTTCTCTTGAAATATTATTTTGGAGGCTTGTTTCTTCTAATTTTATTGCTACCCTGTCTTATAAACTTCAGATGCTTTGGTCCGCCAGGCAGGAATGGTATTCAAGTGTATTTTGTTGATGTATTACAAGAATGGCAGAGGCCGAAATTATCGTAAGCAGGTGAGGTAATTTAATATAAAATGCTAGAGTCAATTGAATTTAGCATTTTGTAATTCACTGAAAATAAGGTAGGTGACTGGAACTTTGAAAAATGAAAAATTTGAGTCTCTAATTTACTTCCGATGGGCACAGCATCTCTAGTATATTTTAGTTTTCATTCAGAAATCAGGATATTATTACATTGTACATGTTATCAATTTATGGTTAAAAATATTGTCTATTCAACAGGGCCAAATGCTAACTTTAGTTGAGTATCTACTTCTTCTTTACCGTGCCTTGTTGCCAACTCCTGTATGGTATCGCTTCTTCTTGAACAAGGAATACGGAAGCTTCTTTTCTTCATTGATGACAGGATTATACTTAACATTTAAGCTGACATCAGTCATTGAAAAGGTATTTAGCCCCTTAAAATGTGTTGTAGATTCATATTTTTTTGTGCTTGTGAAAAGTAAATTGTTGGATTCACTCAGCCTTCTAGATTATCTCCCCGAGTATTTAAAGCTGACTTTTAGTTTTTTAAACCATTGAATCATTCTTCCTTCCGCTTAACCCTAACAAACTGAAGTAGTTATATTCGTATTAGATAACTCTTTAGTGTGAGAGTGCTTTTTGGGTATTCTCTGTTAAGTTACTTGTTTTAGGCGAGAAAGTCTTAAAATATCAAGAAATAATGTCGGCATGCTGTTTGCCCTTATTGTTCAACTCTTTTATTCTTCTCTTTTTGTAATGTTATCTCCTTTTATCCTAGAAGCAGAATTAAATGAAGCACTTTTTGGCAGTTCATGAACTGCCTGTAGATTGCATTTCTTTTAGTTGTTATATTCTGGCCCAATACTCCTAAATTGTTTTTTTCCTGATGTATGTGCCGGTTGTCAGGTGCAATCCTTCTTTGCTGCAGTGAAGGCTTTGTCACGTAAAGAGGTGCACTATGGGGCTTATGCAACATCAGAACAGGTAGTCCACTGAGTTAGCAAATGCCTCAAAAATATGTTTGATCCGTTTTCTTTCTCTACCCTTAGTGATAGAAGTCTAGGGAATTTTTGTATTCTGCATTATATTATCTGTCATCAAAATAATGGTATAACGCCCGAGTTTCTTATCTGATGAATGATCACTGGGTTCATCAAATTGCATGCATATTAACTTCTTAACTTCTCTATTTGATGCATGCAGGTGAATGCTGTTGGTGATCTTTGTGCTATTTGCCAGGAAAAGATGCATACCCCAATCTTACTTTCTTGCAATCACATCTTCTGCGAAGAGTGTGTTTCAGAATGGTGATTCTTTTGCTTTCATTGCCTATTATTTTGCCTTAGGGCCTGTTTGGTTGGCCAAGGAAAGTAAGAGGGAAATGGAAAGTGAAGAAAGTAGAAGCTTTTTTTGTAATTTACATATATCTCGGGGCCCACAAGCTTTCTCTCTCAATCTCACACTTCTTCTGGGCCCACAAACTTTACTTTCATCATTTTCTATACCTTCCATTTCTCCACTTTCCTCTCTTTCAGCCAAATGGGCTTTTGTGCAATTACCATTTGCTACTTATTTCCAATTATAGATGACTTTGCTAGCATTTGATTTTGTTCTTGTGGTACATTTGCTTTGCCCTGTATTTCATTTGACCTTCTATCTTGGTGTTTCTCGTAAAAATATATTTGAGAAAATTTTTCTTTCAAGGGAAGACATGTGCAAATTGCTTACTTAAAGTTCCAAATGTTCTTTTTTTTCTCCTAATTGTTGCTTGCTGTTACATGTTTCATGCTGACCCTCTTCTGCTTATATCTTATTTTGCCAGGTTTGAGAGGGAAAGGACATGCCCCTTGTGCAGGGCTTTGGTAAAACCTGCTGATCTAAAATCATTTGGGGATGGCTCTACTAGTTTATTTTTCCAGCTATTCTAAGTTCACATATCATACAAAAAGATTGCAAGTTATCCAAAGCTGATACTAGAGTCCTTATCTGTACATCAGCACGGGTAACTATGTGCCCTGATCCATCCATGGTTAAAAACCAGTGCACCAAACGGAGTTAAACTGGTGATCTTGTTCATATGATGTAGTAGTAATATGTTGATGTGTGTATCTATCTAAACAGGCCCTGTAAGTGTAAGCTAGAGGGAAGCTAATTGAAGAATTAATCAAATGTACATTTGTGGGAATGAGCATCTGCTTTTCCATCCCCCATTGTATTGTATGGTTGAGATATAACATTTCTTGACAGAAATTCAAGGCCAAAAAATATTCATAGTAATTACGGCTTCTGGACACTTGTTCTTTTCTGTTTATATGCTAATGTTAAGAAACACCAAAAACTTGGATTATCACTTCTTTAGAAAAAAAAAAAATGAGCTAAGGGGTGTATTTACTGATCAGAATAACTGTACAAAGAATCTGGATAACGAAAAGGATAGCAAAATGTTTTTGTTCTATTTCATATGATCCAGCGCAACGAAAAATTGCTTTACATTGGTAGATTAAATTTGGAATTGAAATAACATTTTACTCCATTGGTTTCTAAATATAAGATCTAAATGAATTTTGATTAAGTTCTAATAAATGTAAATAAGTTACTTGCATATTGATTTGTCTTAATTTTTCTTCTTTAAACTAGTTTATTTACCTTTTAGACTTGTATACAATTTAATTAGATATAAATTTGTTATGATTAAGTGACTTATTTAACTTCTTTGAAATCTAAAAACAAAGTCAACTAAATTTTATAATAAATAAGACTTATATTTAAAAAATGAAATAAATATATTGACTGGCCTAGACTAGAAGGAGGCCCGTATTGAATGAAAATACAAAGACCAAATAAATCAAATGAGATGAAAAACAAGCTTCAACTTCACACCCTTTTAACAAGGTCTAGAGTCCAGACACTGATGTATTCAAATTCCAAAATCTCAGTGACACACGTAAGCTGAACAGATAAGATTTGGGCAAAATTAAAAATAAAAAAAAATATTGACAAAATAAACCCAACCCTGATTGAAAAAAAAAGATACATACAAAAAAAGAATAACAAATATGTAATATGCTCAAGCACTCACTCCAAACACCCTCATGCATAGCATATCTAGCTACAAGTGAAAATCCTTCCACAAATATTCCAAAACAAAACATCAAAACCCCATCTAACCTATAAAATGGACCATTTAGGAGGATCATTTTCAGATATTGACATCCCTTGGAGGAGACTCAAAGTGAGGCCCTGAGGTATTATGCAGTTCCTCTGGATGGACTGGTGAAAGTTCTTCTGTGGCTGATGCATTTTCCTCATGCAATGAAGAGAGTGAGGAAAGAGACAACATCCTAGGGATACCATCATTGTTGCAAACTACTTCAGTCACTTCTTCCATAGTTTCATCTACATACACCAGATCCTGCCTTGTCAGTTGGTGATATTCCACAATTTCCCTCAGGAACCTGTTCTCTCTTGCATATGTCTCATTCTCATTCGCCAAACGAGCCTTCTCAGCTAGAAGTGTTTCAAGTTGTTCTCTTATCTGTTCAACACATTAAACCAAGAGTTACTTTAAGTTACTTTAAGTAATGTAATGTTCATAGTACTCCCTTTGGTCCACATTATAAGATATAGTCAACAATTTTAGAAAAGTCAAGGAAGCATAGTAGAGCAATTTATACACTCACCAAGTGAGGATTAGAACTGAGTTGACCCTTTATACACTAAGACACTCACACTCTCTGCTCTTTACATTTAATATGTAAGGACAAAAATGGATTAAGCATTAATTATCCTAACTTTCACATGTTACCTCATAATAAATAATGTGGGTGAACAAAAATTCTCATGTTACCTCTTATTCTATGGGCTAGACGAAGTACTTCATATAGTTGTAGGTAATGCAGTTTCAGGGTCATGAAAGATAAATTTAAGATGAACATCTAGAAATAAGGTACATGAACCACAAAAAATACCAGATCATCATCAGTACGATCATGTCCCTTTTCACGGCCTTCCCGGTCTCGAAGTAACTTATTTTCTTCTTCTAGTTGAGCACATCGTGCTTTGGCAAATGCTAAATCTGCTTTAACAGTTTTCAGCTCACGAAGAAGTAATTTTGCTTTGGCAGCTGTTGCCATTGCCACCTGTAACCAAAGCAAAAGGAAATTTATGACAGTCAACTCATATGCATCTAAAGCCACTGATTCTAATAGAATAAACAAGCATTAGAAACCCGGTTAAGGATTATATTTTTCCCTCAAGTATGCATGGAAGATCATATTTACCCCTGAACTATTTTTGGACCCATATTCGCCCCTAAAGTATACATGACGATCATATTTGCCTTTAACAGTTAAAATAGTAATGGTCAAATATGATCTTTTATATATACTTCAAAGGCAAATATGACCGTCCTTATATTGATCGTCGGTGCACACTTTCAGGGCACATTTGGGCCAAAAAATACTGTAAGGGCATATATGATCCTCCACGCATACTTCAGGAGCAAATACTACCATTAACCTTAGAAACCCAGACAAGTATTTTAAAACAATTTTCCTACATGTAATGAGGATGTCCCCATAATGAATATGAGTTCATATAAGAAGAGCATATTCTTGCATGAGATGCAGTATAAGATAAAACTATACAACAACCATATGACATTAAAACAACAACTTTGTGGTTAACTTCAAATTCATTTATTTTAGAAACTGCAGCCATATGATGGATGCATGAACCACAATTACATGGTTGCCACCTTACGTCGCGGGATGCCTTGAGTTGTGTTTCATGATCTGTTAGATTCTCTGCCTGTGGTGGTTGATTAAATGCATTGCTTAATAACACACCAGAAGCTTGATTTGGATCCCCAAGATTGCTTCCTTTACGCCTCATTTGAGTCCTCAAGTCTGCAATTTTGGTTTCCACAATATTCCGACCTTCCTGAAAAATCAATATATGTTCATACATCAAATACATATTATAACACTCATATGCTTGAACAATTAAAGAACTAACCAAAAAAAGTTACGAAAATGCAGTTATCTCAGGAGCGTAACAGAATTATAACAGAAGATGTACCTCATAAGCTCTCTCAAATGTATCTCCAAGTTGATTGAGGGAAGTGGTAATAGCATCCAAGCCCTTCCGTAATCTAGGATTATCCATTTTTAGAAGACCCTCAGGTGATTGGTATGATTGCTTGAAGTTGAACTGTTAACATGCCAAAAAGAAGACACAAAAAATTGAGTCCAAAACAAGGTTCAAATTTAAAATATCAGGAAACCAAGTTTTGAGTTCCCTGCCCTGCATTAAACAAGTAATCCAATTACTCTGCCCCATTTTAAGAAAGCATTACAATTTCTCTTGCCCATTTCGATTCTTATTATGAATCATTTATAAAATGTAGCATTAAGTAATCCAATTTCTCTTCCTCACTTTTAACATATGACATTAATCAACATTAAGCATGTAATCCAATTTCTCTACCTCATCTTGAACAACATCACATTGATCACCATTTTACTTTGTTTAAACACCACCTAGTAATCGGACACCCATAAGCAATAGACTAATTCAGACTTGATTGATAGAAATGTCGCCCAGATAGACAGGTTTGCCCCCTCTTATAATGAGAGGGCTTCCCATGTTTCATACAGACGACCTTCTCATTCTTACTGTGGGGTAGTCCCACAAACCAGCATGACCAAGTGGCTGGTTGATTAAATAACATTTTGATGAACACACATATCAATGTATGCTAGAACGCACAATCTGTCACAATCACCTGGCCAGTAGTATTAGAGAAATTATTGAAAGCCTGCGATCTAAATCTGTCACGCATTTCAGTTGGTGACATCAAACTATCATCTTCAAGAATAGATTTAGCTTTCATAGCCAATGTCCCCCAGAATCCTGACTTGGATTCTTCCCTGCCTGGCCCCTCCTCATCCACAACATCAAATCCCTTCATTCACACATGAACCCATGTCAAACAAACATAACATGTGTCAGTACACACACACACACACACACACACACACACAATTGATGAGTTAAAGATCATATTTCCCGCTCAAGTATGCATTGAAGATCACATATGCTATTAATGGTCAAATATGATCCTTTGTACATACTTCAATGACAAATATGACCTTCTTATATATTTTTGACACAGATATATATGACCCTTTATGTATACTTTAGAGGCAGATATGATCCTTGGTGTAAACGCACATGGTACATTTGGTTCAAAAAAATACTTTATGGACATATATGATCCTCTGCAGGGGCAAATATGACCCTTAACCCCACAATGATTTATATTTCAAGAATGTATGTAATAAAAAGTAAAGGAATGAAATAAAATGAATAAGGTAAGGGAAAGGAAGAAAGGAAGGAACCTTGGATCTGACATGGTGGGGATTAGAGGGATCACGACGAGAGGAAGAAGGAGAGAAAGAATGAGAAGGATGTAACGTGGGAGAAGAGTTATCATTGAGGGAGGGATCATGAGGAGAAGGATGGAACTCTTCTTTGAATGTTGATGCTCTTGAAACTCCTTGCCTTCTCCTGTATGCCATTGTCTTGTATTGTACGGAAGGAAGGAAGAAAGAAGGAGGATTGGTGGATTTAACTGTAAACCAACTTTGTTGGTTTCGGTTGGGAAGGAGAGAGAGATGTTAAAGTCTGAGGATAATCCAAGAACGTTAAAGTGTTGAGATGCATGTTTCTTGTAACAGAAACCAAAGGAACATAATGGAGATGTGGGGCCTCCTCATATATATATATATATATAATAAAGGCTAAAGTATGTTTTTGGTCCCTGAACTTTGGAGAAAATCATGTTTTGGTCCCTTAACTTTAAAAAGTGTGTTTTTGGTCCCTTAATTTTGGACAAAGTCATCTTTTTAGTCCTTTAACTTTGAAAAATGTGTTTTTAGTCCTTTTAAATTCAGTTTAAGTATGTTTTCGGTCCCTTAAGTTTGCAAAAAGTCATGTTTTAGTCCCTTAATTTTGAAAAGGAATTGACTAAAAACATTTTATCCTTTTTTCAAAGGACTAAAACATTACTTTATCCAAAGTTAAAGGACAAAAAACACACTTTTCAAAACTAAGGGACCAAAAACACACTTTCTCCAAAATTGAGGAACCAAAAAAACGCTTTTCAAAGTTAAGGGACCAAAACATGACTTTGTACAAACTTAAAGGACCAAAAACATACTTTAGCCTATATATAAATAAATAATAATGGAAAGAGAGAAAGAAATAGAGTGTGTGGGACCCAGATGAACCATACATAGTAGTAGTACGCATGTGTTGCCGGGTTCACGTCCTACTTCCATGAAATAAATGTACAAAGTTTCTGGAAAAAAGGGAAAAAAATTGTACAAAGGTTTTGAAAGTAATGCATGTGATTTTATATTGATGATGTTTTTGCTCTCTATTTTTTTTTAGCATTTTGCTTTCTATAATTACATGAAATCTTGTAATGGATTTAATCGCCAATTTTGATTGCCAATCTTTGATTCATATACTTTGAACAAAGGTAATAAAACATACACCGAAGTTTGAAGCGATCTAAGAGCCAGTTTGGAATTAGGTGGCCTTACTGGTGGCCAGTGGAGGGGATAAAAATGTAAGAAAAAACGCCAATTTAATCATATTAATAATTTAGATTTAGACCACTATAAAGAAAAAGCCTAATACAAATTTGTGATTTTGAACGTTGTAAAATTTCTTCTAATTGATCACTTTCTCAGTTCCTAAATATAAGAGAACTTTGGTTAGTTTGAGGAGATTAAGGAAGACAATAAAATTACAAGATCTTCCCAAAATTCCCTCAATTACTTAACTTTAAAAGGAGGAGGAGTTTTCAATGAAAAGAGGAAGTATAAGGGTAATTTGGGCAAAACTTAAGATAAAATAGGAAGTGATCTCATATTTAGAAACTTATCCATTTCCCCAAATGTGATCTTATATTTAGGAACGGAGGGAGTACCTTCTATGATTTGCTGTTGTATCGCACTACACAATTTACATATCTAGATTTCAGTAGATTTTGAGGGTAATTGATCTCTTGTATATGAATAAAAAGCAAATGCCCATAAAGCAAAGCCTAGACTATATGTATATTGTTTTGTATTTTATGCTTTGCTCTTAAAATTGTTTGAGTTGGGGTCATAACGTCATCAACAGAGCCTAAGGTAACTGTGTAAGCGAAAACACTAGGCCCAAAGGAACAAATGACAATTCATAAGATACTTCATCACTCTATGCGTTATCTTGAGATGCCACTACCATTAGTTATTGAACTTGATAATTTTAAACACACAAGTGAATGGTGAGGTTGGAATTCAGAGCTCAATTTTTCTACAAGGTATAGTTGATTACAAGTGGTGATGATCTAGTTCAGCAACAACTCAGAATCGTTGGAGATGCTTTCAACGAAAGTAAAGCAAAAAAGAGTTTTCTTTATTGACAGCTAATCCACTTCTCTTCACTCTTTAAATTTATTCTCTTGAATAATACATGTAAAGTAGAGATGCATCTGCATTATTTATTCCTATATATAGTGAAAGCCATTCAATTTCATCACCACTAAAGGAAGACTTGTCTAGTTGAAAAATCTTTAGCCTTATAGTCATGTGTCTAACTTTTTTAATGATGAATTGATAAATAATTCTTTCAAATACATTTCACAGACTGTATCAAGTATATGTAACATCGGCCAAAAAAAAAGGTATATGTAACTGCATCAAATGGTTCCCAGTCAAATTGTCAGGGCAGGTTTGCTCCATGGGAATTGAAGAATGGAATTGAAATTGGGAATTGAGAAAGGTACTTTACATATATCTTAGCCCCACAAACTTTTTCCATCTCACTTTTTCTGGGCCTACAAACTTTACTTTTCCATCATTATCTAATTTACCTCTACTTTTCATCTTTACCCTTTATACTCAATTCCATTTCCATTATACACTTTCAGTCCAATCAAACGAGCTCTTAGTTATACTATTAGTAATTTTTTTTATAAATGTATTTATGTATGTATTCTAGATCCTTATACTTTAAACTGAATATTGATTGTTGAATTTCGCTATTTGGATTAAGGAGCTTCGGCTGTGATCAGTTGACAATTGTACTTGGGGGAGACTAATCAAATATTTATTTTTATCATCTGACATTAATAATATTAATGTTCTGATTAAATTATGGTAAAATGACATATAAAGTATTCCAAATATAAAAAAGAACAATGTAAGTAGTCAAATTCCCAAAAAGACAACTCAAGTACTAAGGAGGAATATGAGATATTGAAATGTCAAAAGACCCATATGCTCCTACTTAATCTCTATTTTCTTTCCACATTTTTCCCATACTACATTCTTTTTATTTCTCTCTCACTAATCAAGGGTGCACCCTTGACAAAAATTTCATTTTTTACTTATTTATTACTTTAACTATTTCAAACCAATTTCTTTTTTTTTCCTAAAAGGGGGCAAGCTTAAAAGCTTGAGAGATTAATTTCCAAAAGATGGGGTCGCTGGACGTTGATTCCAACTGCGGTCACGTTCAATTAGTAACTGACACGCCGCAGGGGGTAGTTGCAAATAATGACTGTCCTCCAATATTTGGTGAGCTGTCTTGGCCAAAAAATCAGCACATCTTAAATGTTCCCTGGATGAATAGTGAATGAAGATATCCTGGTCTTCATATATGAGGTCTCGAAGCTGTAAAATCTCTGTCCTCAGTGGATGAGTTGTAACGTTGTCATGAAGAATTGCCCAGACAGCCTCAGTTGAGTCTGTATACACCATGATCTTGGAAAATCCCATACGTTTACATGTCTCGACTCCTGTTTTGATAGCTAGAAGTTCAGCCATGGATGTAGTCATCACTCCAAGCTTCATTTGGAAGCCTCCCATCCAGTCACCGTTGTGGTTTCGAATTAAACCTCCACAGGCCGCCACATGGTCCTCTCGAACTGACCCGTCCACATCGACACGAATAAACGGTGCCTCCGGTGCTGTCCAGTGGTCTTCACTGTTGGTGGTGTAATTAGAAACCTGTTGGTTGAGATGGATGTAAGTTTCTGATTCCATAAGTTGTCGCAGGCATAAGTGTCTGATCTCCGAATGTTGCATGTTGGTCCCTTCAATGGCTCCGGTGCAACGGTTCCGCCACAAGTTCCAGCAAACGGTACCAAAAACATTCTTCCACGGGTATCTCCGCGTCCTCCCGAATCCCAGATTCTTGTGCATATTCTCCTTGAGCCAAACCTACAAAGAAGAATTAAAAAAAGCAAAACGGTTATGAAAATGGACTAGGTTTGTCCACACCTCTCTGGCTACCTCACAATCTCTAAGCACATGAAGTATTGTTTCCTCTGTTTGGCAATTAAAGGGACACTCTCCACTCGTGTTTAGACCTCTCAATGCTCTCAGGTGATTAGTAGGGAGTCTCTCATGGAAGACCTGCCAAAGGAAAAGTTTAACTTTCTCGGGTAATTGAAGTTTCCAGATCACCTCCCATGTCTGTCTTGATCTGAAATCCTCAACCGCGACAATGTTGTTGTAAGCACTCTTGACACTGAAGGTGCCATCAGAGGCCCATCTCCAGTAAAAAGTGTCCTCTCCCCCATCTCTGGATACTCTCGTGTGGGCTAATTTTGCGATGACCCAGGGTGGAAGAAACTGAGCCAGCTGTTGTGTGTCCCACATACCATCATTCTGCACAAAGGAGTGCACTTTTGCCTGCGGGTTGATAAGGTGATGATTTCTTTCTACTAGTTCAATCAGAGGCATGTCAAATCCGGACCAATTATCCCACCAGAAATATGACGTTTCGCCATTCTTCACCCTTCTGCTAAGACCCAGCTGAAATTTGTGCCAGACCGCCGTTATACTATGCCAGGTTGCTGAGGCATTTTTCCTTTTGCTAACCATCGGGCGGTCTCCCTCTCCGCATCCATATTTGTGTCTCAGGCATCTAACCCAGAGAGATTCAGGATTGGTGATCATTCCCCAACATAATTTCATAATGAAAGCAATGTTTTGAGTACGGAGATCTCTAATTCCAAGCCCCCCGTCCTTTTTCCTAGCCTTAATTCGATCCCATGAAATCAGATGCATTTTGTTACCATCTGTTGCCTGATTCCAAAAGAACTTGCGGCTACATTTTTCCATCTCTTTAATCATGCCTTTTGGTAATAGGGTCGTCTGCATATGGTACCCAGGAATAGCTGAGAGAACAGCTTTGATGAGAGTTGTCCTACCGGCTAAGGTGAGAAATTTACCTTTAACCTGACATTTTCTGTTGCATTTTCTGGATAAGAGGGTGATAGGTCATCTTAGTGGCTCTCTTGTGTAAAAGAGGAATGCCCAAATATTTGCCCAGATCTGCAGTGATGCCTATGCCCACCAACTGACTGAGATGAACTGCTCTATTAAAGTTAACATTGCTGGAGAAGCAAGCTTTGGATTTTTGTAAGCTGATCTTATGTCCTGATATCTCACAGAAAGTTTTCATGACCGAGCTCATAGATCTCATTTGATCTTCAGTTGCTTCGCCAAACAAGAGAAGGTCGTCGGCGAAGAATAGATGTGTAATTTCTGGTCCTGTCCGCCCCATTTTTATCCCTCTCCACCTCCGTTGGTTCACTTCTTGGTTTATCATATGTCCCAGTCTTTCCATACAAAGAATGAAAAGGTAAGGACTTAGGGGATCCCCTTGGCGCACCCCCCTGGTTGGCTGAAAAGTAGGTGAGGCTTTCCCGTTCCAGAGTACCGCTGTTGTCACGGAGGATGTGCATTCCATTATGATCTCTACCAGATCTGGTCGAAGCCCAATTCCCTTCAGAGTTTCCTGTAGAAAACCCCAATCTAGGCGATCATATGCTTTTTCCATATCGACTTTAATAGCAACAAATCCCTTCTTCCGTCTCTTGTTTCTCATAGAGTGCATTATTTCTTGAGCTATGATGACATTGTCACTACCTTGTCTCCCCGCAATGAAGCTGCACTGTTGGGGCTGTATGAGATATTCCATCGCCCGCTTCAATCTATTGGCCACCACCTTGGTCATGATCTTCAAGCTAACATTGCATAGTGATATTGGCCGAAGATCCTTTAAGGAAGTGGGATGATTCACTTTAGGAATAAGCACAATTTTGGCCTCATTCAGATCCTTAATCTTGTTTGGATGTAGCCAGGCGTCCCTAATGCATTCACAGATTTTACTGCCAATTATATGCCATTGGGATTGAAAGAAATGTGCCGATAGTCCATCGGGACCGGGAGCTTTGAATGTGCCCATCTGGAATGCTGCATTTTTGACTTCTAGATCGGAAAGTTCTGAATGTAGAAGAGCCAGATCGGGGTCCCTAAGAGCTGGGAAATTTAATCCTATATCAGATTCCCGTCGGACCGAGTCGTCCCTGGTGTACAGCTCTGCAAAGAATCTACCTGCCATTTCTCTAATTGTATCTTCGCATGAGATCCAGTTCCCTTCTCCGTCTTGCAGGGTGGTAATATTCTGTTTTCTTTTCTTGCAGACTGTTGAGGCATGGAAGTAGCGAGTATTCTTGTCACCACATCTCAACCACTGGCATCTGGATCGCTCATACCAGATCATTTCCTCCTGCGCTGCTAGTTTATAATAATCCTGCCATAGTTCCCGCTCCAATCGATATAGGCCATTTTCCACATTATTATTCCTTTTCTTATCAATCCCCTCGATTCTTCTGAGAAGCTTGTTTTTCCGATAGGTGAGATTGCCTATGGTGGATTGCTGCCAGGCCTTAACCTCTCGATGAAACTTCTGCACACCCTCTGACCACTCACAATCAGCCCAGGTATTATTGACAAGGTTCCCAAAAGACTCTTCTAGCGCCCACGCTGCCCTGTAGCAAATTCCCTTTTGCTGTGTTGTCCTCCTTTCCATATCCTGCGCATCAGATACTACAATAATGCGATGGTCAGATTTGAAGAACAATTTGTGGCTAACCCGACTCTGATTAAATTTCAATAACCAATGAATATTACAGAAGGCCCAGTCCAACCGTTCTTTGACATGTGTTTTCTCCCAGGTGTATTTTTCTCCCTCAATTGGGAGATCGATCAACCCCGTGTCTTTGATACATTCACCAAAACTCTGCATAGCCGGAATACTGGGTCTGATGCCACCAAGTTTATCATCCTCGTTGAGAAAAGTGTTGAAATCACCAATCACTAGCCATGGGGAAAGTATTGAGGGGGCTAGGTTAGTGAGAGCTTCCCATAAACCGGTCCGCTTATGTTGGGAAGGCTCCCCATAGACAAAAGTGATAAATCTTTCTGCCGGAGTCCTCCGATCCACAATCCTACAGTGGATAAATTGGGTGTTTGAGGTAATGTATTCAACCTGAATATTTGTATCGTCCCAAAGAATCCATATACCTCCCGCAAACCCCGCCGCTTCCAAGCGTAGCCAGTTTGAAAAACCCAACTTACGACTCACCCTATCAGCTTTAACTCCACTTATTCGAGGTTCAAGTAAACACATAATATCTATATGATATTCACTAACTATTTTTTTTCAAGGTGCTAGGAAAGTGACGGCCCCCAGCACCCCTACAATTCCATGAGCTAACAATCATCGATAACTAAATAATAAAAAACACCCATCAAAGGAGGAAAAACTTACTCCACAGGGACGTCTTCCTCTATTCCTGCCATCGCAGCCAAACTCGTCTCCACCAGCTGAGTCTCATCGGAGATTTGGACAATACAAGGGTGATTGTCCTCCATTTGTTCATTGAGATTATTATACCGCCAGTTGTTGGCTTCCGATTCCCTATGATCACCTTGTTTCATGGTGCCTTCCCCATCCTGATGGTTAGGGGGTGTGGAAGTGGGGGTCCGTTTAGGGACATACATCATTTGGGCCGGGCCCTCAGTCACATTCCCAGCAATGACCACATGGGTTCTCTGGTTGGTTTTCTTCTCCTTATTCAAAACCGGCCCAGTATTACGTGCGGCTTCTTTCTGTTTTGATGGCCCACCTGAAAAGTGGGCCTTACCTAACTTGCCCAGCCCATTTTGGCTAATGTTTTCTTTCCCAAGTCTATTGTTCCCCTGGTCACGGGAGTCAACAAGTCTCCCCTTCCATTTTCCAGCGTTCGTTTCCCTATTTTCTGACACCCTACCCTTTCGTTTGTCCTGGTAGATGACCAACTCTGTCCCTGGATTCCTCGTTTGCATCGACACGTCGCCGCTGACATCTGAGCAGGCAGGCATAATAGTCTCTTCGCTCTCTTCTTCCATATCCCCAAGGACATCAAATCTCGTTCTGGACCCCCCTTCTTTTTCCTTTCTGACATCTTTTCCTCGTTTCCCCTGAACTTCTGGCTTACTTTTGACGAAAGGCTTTTTCGGAAACCGAGCCTTCTGGTTATTACCCACTAGCATCCATGCACCAAATTTCTCCTCTGGCTGTGGGACTGGCCTCGTCGGAGTATTCGTCGGCCTGATGGAAGAGGCCGCCGGGGTGTGTACATGTGGAGATGGCATGCCCTGACCTTCACTTGGCTTCTCCTGAGTATTCTCGGCACATGAGTATGGGCAGTATTCACGGCGGTGTCCTTATCGCCCACAACTAAAGCAAATGACATTTAAGCCCTCGTATACTACATTATACACTGAGTTTGCAATAACCCTTGAGATCAGCTTCTTCTGCAAGTCTAGTTCCACACATATTCTGGCATACTTGCCCCGTTCCACTCTAGGTCCCTCCATATGTGAATCTGAGAGGGTGTTCATATCCACCCTTAAGGTCCTACCAATCCTATTACCAAGCCTGGTAATAAAACTCTTATTATAGCATTGGGGGGGAATATTGGGTATCCGAACCCAAGAGATTACTTTCCGAGGTTGGTTGAAGTATGGATCAAAGGTGGCCGACCATTGTTGGACCACAATGCATTGATGTTGAACTACCCAGGGCCCACCATATAGAACCTTCTTGTACATGTCAATCCAACCATCCTTTTCTGCAAAGCGCACAATGAAGTAATTGTTTGGTAGGTCGATAAGATCAAAATCAGTAAATCCCCATATCCTGCCTAAGTGGTATTTCAGTGTGTACACATTGTACTTCCGTCCCAAAACGGTGATAATCAGTGTGGTATTCCAGGGCCTACACCACTCACTATATTCCTCTGGTTCAATGGGGATGACTGGGTATTCTTTCATCAGTTCCCTCACCTCATCCGTAATTTCCGGGAGATCCCACTCCTTAGTAAACACATCGGACAACAGTTCATCGTCCTCCAGGTATCCACCAGCATTGTCAACTCCATTAAAACCAAGGAGAGATTCCTTGTACGACGCTGGTTTGCCTCTACTAGTCCCTGTCGGAGAGGGTAAGCCATCCTCGTGCTCCATGGGAGTATCTTCCTCCTTACTCTCCGCTTCAGGGGTGGTCTCCTCCATCACAAAATCCGGCGAAGGCGGGCCAGGTTGTGACAACTTCGTCTTTTTCCTGTCTTGGATGCAAACCAATTCATCCGAGGGGCGGTCCGGTGGAACTTTCCGGACTCCGTGGTCCTCCATAACCGAGAAAGTCAGAAGCTTTTCCTAAGGCACGAAAACCAAGAGAGAGAAAAAATTTCCTCGCTTATTCGCACGGTGACCTTCAAACCAATTTCTTAACCCACATAATTTAGTTATCAGCTTCTTACAACGAGGACTAGATAGGCACTAACCAAGTGTATAAAGTTTTGTCATTGATTCACAGTAATTTTATAATAAAAATAGTAATAACATCTATCCTTTCCTGGTCAGGATCTAGGAAAGAAAAATCATGTATTCCTCTATTTTTATTCACATAAACTTAAACAGTGAGCCAATATACAAATTTCACTAGAGAGAAGTCACCTTCTAAAAGCAGAGATGCTTTACATTGAAGTGCTACAACAGCCTAAATTGTAAACTAGATGGAGTTCGAAATCACCACTACATGCCTTTCATCTATATTTTTTCTTGGGAAGGGATTGTTATACATTAATCAGGAGTAGCCATCATGATGAATCCCCATTAAGCCAAAAGACAAAATCAGTGAGATTATATACCCTAAACAATTTTTGCAATCTTTTTTTTTTTTTTTTGCCATGGAACAATTTTTGCAATCAAGTTCACCATTTCTGCCTCAGAAAAGAATATTTAAAAACAGAATAATCCACATAGCCATTGAGAAGACAGCAAAAATGTGAACCCAAAAGAGTACAGCAGCTGCTTCCCTTCCACAACCTCTTAAATTAGCAACAGCACCTGTAAACAAGTAAGATTCAGACATGAAAACCCAATGTTCAGTGTTTTGTTATTTACATTTGAAGCAAAAACCAAGGGCTTGTTTGGATTAATGGACTTCTATCCCTGTTGACTTTTTGCAAACCCAGGTTGGGCAAAAGTCAATTAGTGAAAGAAAATTAGGTCTGGATATACTTTCATATCAATGAGGACTAAGAAAATGTCTTAACAATGAGGACTAAGAATGTCTTAACAACTTGTTTCAAAAGGTAAAGCCAAAAGTTTTAAGAATGAGGACTAAGAATTACCAGCAAGAACAGATGTGGGCATGGAATGCTGCAGGAGAAGGACAAATCTAAACATCTTATCATCAGGGGGAAGGAAACCAAGCTTATCAGCCAACATGACAATACCAATTCCAGCTGGAGGCACCAAAATTAACCGCCCCACTATAATAGCCACAGTTGTCCGCAAACCAAGTTTCGAACTTCCAGGTCCTATTAACATACATAGAACAACAATGATCTATGAGTTTCACAAAAAAAATTTGATTTGAGGAACAATATCAGCATGGTTATTCATATAAAATGACACTGCCAAAATGAGTTTACCGTCAACAAGATTGCCTCCTAATGCCAACAGGATACAAGGAATCATGGCCTCCCTGATAATAAACAGCACTATCAGACAATGTCACCAATCAATGTTCCAATAACATACCTAACAAACATTTACTTCTGACTGAAAACAACCCTTTTTAATCAATAGTATAGATTATATACTGATACTAGCTTGACCAAACTCCATATGAAACACTTATATTGAAAGTTATAGATTGCTTTGTAACTTTGATAAATATCTTCATTAAAAATTTTGAAGATAAATCTTCTAATGGCTGTGAATCAAATTTTGATGTTACAAATCAAAAGATGAACATCTACATCAAATGATTTGTCACCACAGCTATAAACTTTGTATTTTTACTTTAGGTCTCGTCATTCAGCTCAAACTTTTCTTAGTAAGCATGCTAATTGTCACCAAGATTTTAATTACTAAACACTTCAAGAGCTGGGGTGTTCAAAAATGACAATACAAATGTGAAAACGTTCTTTTTAAAAAAAATTGTTCTTTATGCATATAAAAGATTTATGTTAAAAAACAAATGAAGTATTCTAGCTCCAATAATGGAATGTCTAGAGTTTTCACTTCATTGCAAATTAAATAAGCATACCCTAGAATCATGCAACTATCAGTGAAGAAGAATAGAGGAGCATCAGGTGTAAGGATCAATCGCTTCAAAAATGGTACTGCACCAAGTCCCATGGCTAGAATCTGCCACATAAATAATTTCAGTAAATTAGTACCATTGCAAGATAAATTTAAGTTTACAATATATATGGGAACATGAAGCAATACTTTGGTCAATATAGTAATGTAAAATGCATACAAGGTGAGTAAATATGCATGCAAATCTGTTTAAAAGTTCTCATAAACATTCCAGATGTTTTAAACTTTCTACTTGACCGGATTGAATCAGTTTTGAAATGGGATCATAAAAGCATGCTTATTTCCCACAGGTTTCCCCAATTGTACTGACTCACTGCACAAAGTTTTGTTACTCAATTGTCTAGCACATATTTAAAATGACAGCCTACGTAAATTGGATTGGCCTATCAAGAAAAGTACATATTAATCTTCATACCACAACACATGCAAACAGAAAAAGTATGAGGGGGTGAAGTCAGTGCAGTGTGTGAAGCTTACTGATGCAATAATAGGAGGCTGAAGAATTTGCTTAAGCTTAAGCTTGAACTGCTCATACAGGAATGCAAAGAAGTTTTTAATCTGCATCAACAATAAGGTGTCACCGAGCATGTTAAATAAGATTATAACATGTGTGTGCATTTAAAGATAAAATTCAAAGACAAAGTCAAATTCAGAATCCATAAGAAGACATGTCTTTGATAATTGGCCTCATTGACTTGGAATGAATCATCTTAGATACTTTGTGCCCAGTTAAATTAGAGAAAATGACTATAAATATAGAATGAAACTGATGGGACCCAAGCCCTTGGAGAGCCCATCCCCAAAAGCTAGCTGTTAGGGAGGGAGAGCCAAGGGTTTAAATACCACACCAAGCATCCCATTCTACTCAATGTGGGACTTCGCCCATACAAAGTCCCCATCAATACATTGATGGGGACTTTGTATGGGCGAAGTCCCACATTGAGTAGAATGAGATGCTTGGTGTGGTATTTAAACCCTTGGCTCTCCCTCCCTAACAGCTAGCTTTTGGGGATGGGCTCTCCAAGGGCTTGGGTCCCATCAATGGTATCAGAGCCGGTTGTCGACCTATCGGAAAGGGCTACCTACGGAGGGTTCTGACCGGAGGGGCTGACCGGCAAAGAGGCCGAGTGAAGCGCCGAGTGAAGTGCCGTAGAGTGGAGCCGCCGAGACGTCGGCTTTCCGGGGAGGGTGTATTGATGGGGACTTTGTATGGGCGAAGTCCCACATTGAGTAGAATGGGATGCTTGGTGTGGTATTTAAACCCTTGGCTCTCCCTCCCTAACAGCTAGCTTTTGGGGATGGGCTCTCCAAGGGCTTGGGTCCCATCAGAAACATTAGTAATTACTATTGCAGAAAGAAACACAATTGTTGGGAGGCACAAAAGAAAAAATAGAATCCATCTTTCTTTCTTTTTTTTTTTGAGTTTTTCATCCGATATCCCAGGCCAACCCTTATGTCACAGGGAACTCAACGGACTCAGATTAATCCAGATCTGCACTAGGGACCTCTAGCTAAAGGGCAAAGTGTTGTCAAGAGGCAGACTGCATTTTCAAGGCTTGAACTCAAGACCCTTGGTTAAGCGGCGAAGTGAGAATACGCTACACCAACCGCGTTTAGTTAATAGAATTCATCTTTTGATAACAAAACTGCACTAAACATACGCACATAAGATCAGACTATTAGCTTAACACTACCTGAAGTTGGAGCCTGAGAATTTATTTTTCAGTTTGTCACATTTCTCAATCTACTTCAATGTGTTATGTTGTCTAATAGGATCATTTGATTATCTTAATACACATGGCTTGACTATGACATCATCATCCC
Source organism: Mimosa pudica (assembly GCA_029929735.1). Classification (NCBI taxonomy): domain Eukaryota; kingdom Viridiplantae; phylum Streptophyta; class Magnoliopsida; order Fabales; family Fabaceae; genus Mimosa; species Mimosa pudica. The sequence goes on from JAKELP010000045.1 coordinate 4,070,197, forward strand.
ATCAGGGTGAGTTTTTATTACCATTTATAAATTTATTGTGCTGAAAAGATCATGGAACACACAGAAAACCAGAAAACCATTTTAGACACGGGAAATTAGATCACTGATAGAATAGCTTAAATGTAAGAGACAAATATCAATGTCAGTGTATCAAGTGATTCTCACCTTGCGTGTTTCAGGAACATTTGGTTCTGTTGGGATGGCCTCTTCCTCAGTGAGCAAGGGAACTTGTACATGAGAGCCATCACTCTTTGCACCACTCTTTAGGGGAAGACTTTCGTGATCAATGTCAAAGGTGCCTTCAGGAGGAGGCGCCAACATATTAAATACATATGTGTATAGGATGATAGCACCAACCTAAGAAAAATCCAAATGAATAATTCCTGTTGACTAGTATAATTTTATTTTACTGGAAGTATGGTTTGCAAAATTGGCATAAAAATATAAACTTGCTGGCACTATAGAGAGAGCACTTTTTTTCCCTTAAATCACTTTTCAATTGAATATTCGCAAGTTAAAGCACTAAGACAGAAAAAGTAGTATCATGCAGACATCTAAAACCTACCCACTGGCCAAATGATATATAGGCAGTTCCATCTGTGCTACATTTTTCTGAGTCTCCAAAAGGATTGGATTGGTCTCTACATAAAGCAGCAAGTAGGACGAGCGGTATGTTCCCAATGTTCCCTGTTTCAGAATTTCACGAAGACATGATATGTTAAAAATCAACACAAACTTCACAACACCAACATAACCTGAGCACTAGTTTAGGCTAACATTCCACTATTACACACTTGAAAGATACAGTCAGAAAGCTTTGCCAAGTTCCAAAATTGCTGATCCCAGATATTGGTAAATAAGGTTGGGAAAAGAGACTATATTGTATGTGATTAAACATGAGTTTCAAAATAATTCATTATAATCTACTCATAAAATGGAGGTGTTCAAAACATTCAGTTACATTGCAGGTGGTAATAGGTTCTGGATTAAAGATCCACATGTTCTTGACTTAAATATGCACAACATCAAATGAAGGCATTTTTTTTCATATATAAACTGACGGCCCCTATTCAGGATTCAATGGAGTTCATGTCTCCGCATCACAACACTTGTGTCTCCCCTAGAACTCATACTCGAGACCTAAAGGGACCTACCAGGGTCTCATGCTGAAAGACCAACTATGTGTTGGTCAAAGGAAGGCAATTTAAGAGTATAACAAAATTGCAGATATAGCTGGCCCATTGAGGACTGTCAACTATATAAACATAACGGCAAATGTGCACCCAGTAGTATGGTGATTTCTAAAAGGTGCACCTAGTAGCATGGTAATTTTGAGAGTGCAAATTTGACACTTGAAACTTAAAATAGGGCGATGTTTTTTTTTCATCCATTGAAGTTAAGTTTTCCCATACTACTGGATGCCCCTTTTAGAAATTACCATGCTGCTAGATGTCTCATTCAAATTACTAAGTGTCAAATTCGCATCTTAAAATTACCATACTAATGGGTGCACCTTTGTCCTAAAGGTAACAGTATATTAAGGCCGTTTCTTAGGGAGGGCTTACCAATTCCAATTTGTATGATTGTGAATCTGAAGAAAGGATAAGGGGGACGGACAATCGAGGCCACGATTAGGCCAATCAACGAACCAGATATGGATCCCAAAACAACATTCATAGGAATGAACCACCTGAAAAAAAAATGACACACACCTTCTAAGCATTTAAGGCCAGTAAATCTCACAAATCTAACACACAAATTAAACAAGTAAAACAAAAAAGACTCATGAGAGCAAAGCAATCAAATTAATCACCATTGAAGCATTTTCTCCAAGGTAACAGCTTGACCAAGTTGAGAAAAGATCAAGCAAGGCAACAACAATGAAAAAACCAACTGCATCAAAAAAAAACATCACATATAATCATCAAACACAGAACAAAACACATAAAAGTGAAAGTAATGAATCAAAATTCAGCAAAAGATTTGAAATTGAAATTGCTGACCCCATTTAACAACTTTCTTCCATTAGCAGGCAAAATGTTAACATACTTAGAAGCCATGAGAAAGCCCAGAAAACACATAGTGAAGACTTTAGCTATGGGCAAGACAGCAATTTTAATAGAACCCAAAAGGGATTCTCCTCCTTGCTCAGAAGCCAAAAGGGTTCTCATTGAATCCATGTTTGCACCAAAATCAAGCCAATTCCAACAAGATCCTAACTATAACAAACAACACCACCACCAAAGACTGAAGAACAAACATAAAATTCAGTCTTTGCTATTGAGAATCGAATATATTTATAGGAAAGATTTCTTTTCACAGCAAGAAAGTTAGATTCATATTAGAATGACAGATGAAGCTAAGTTAGGAGTATAATATAATTGTGTGTGTGTGTGTAATTATATATACATGGGAAAAAAGAAATGATGGGAATTATTATATGATGATGGTTAGAGAGTGAGTAGCGTAGAGAGTTTACCTTAAACGTAGTATTCCTACGGTCCTATATATAAGACTCAGTTGACTTTTTTTTTGAGATGTTAATGTTACAAAATATTTTATTAAATTATGACATATTTGATATATTTTTATATTAGTCATTAATTTATAGGTTAAATAAACTAGTTTAAGGAAAAAATTGGGTAAATAAATTTATAAATTACTTATTTTGCTTTTTTAGGATTTTCCAAAAAAGTCAACTATATATTACTTATATTTAAGACTGGGATGGGATATTAATAATGTACTACTATTAGGGAAATACTATTTAGAAATAAATAAGGAAGGTCCCACGAATTTATTTATGGAGAATTTAATTGAAGTAAAGTAGAAGAAGACGCCAGAATATGATCCGACCCGAAACTATCACATCACGAAAAAAAAAAAAACTTATTGATTATAACTCATATCTTTTGTTATATACAATTTCAAATGAACTGGTTATTGAGAAAAATTCGTGTAAAATAATTTATAATTAAATTATTTAGCATTTTTATTATGTTTTTTTGATTTAATAATAATGAGACAAAGCTCTGATCATTTTATATTGTGTGAAGGTTTATTTTTTTTGTTCAGAATAAATTTATTCTACTAAAAAAATTAAAAACAGATGGATTTATAAATAAATTATATTTTATTTAGGAGCCAATGAAGAATTAATTTATAATTCAAATAAATTAATTTTTTTAAAAGAAGAAAAATTAAACTTTTGAATCGCTAATTTTACACAGTGCTTACTTATATATTAAAAGACATTTTCAATCATTCAACCCTGATGTTTTTTTTTTTACCTTGATCCCTGATGTTGATAGCATCAAATGAATTATTATTATTATTATTATTATTATTATTATTATACTTAATATATTATCATTTTAATTGTTTTTTAATTTAAATTCTTTATATTAGTATTTTGTGTTAACAGTATCAAGGTAAAAGGATTAAAACAACACGTTTTAAAGTTTAGGGACCAATAGAAAACATTTAAATGAAGTTAAAAACCACTTTAACCTAAAAATAATGAATATAAAGGATAATATAATTAGGTCCAAAAAGTTGATTGGACTCAGTAATAAGCATGCATCTTTTTTTGGTAATTAATACTCACTCCGTTCCTAATACAAGGTCACTATTTAATTTAGTTAGATTGAATATATTGGTTAAAGTAGTTATTATCTTATGATGTTATCTATTCACTCTTACCATATCTTTTATCTCCACTACATCAGTTAAAAAAAATGTTGAAAACAATTAGAAAGAGAGCTTATAATTAATGACAAATTAAATTTAAAAATTCACCTCATATTTAGTTGTTGAGTAGACTTACCATAAATGATTCGTTCGTTGTATGGAAAGCTTTTTTTGGGGCCATCATTTATACAGACCGTAGAAGATGCTTGTGGTTTCCAAAACAAATTGTCCAAATGGAAACAAGCTATAGCCCTTACCCCTGGTAATTAATGCTTTCGTTATAGCAACGTCATTCGGATGTTGACTACTAATTCATAAGTTACTCTGAACCCATGAAGTTCTTAACAATCGAATCATGAACGTTTTTGTCATATTTGCATGCAAAACTTGTAATGGTTTTTTTTTTATTTTATAGAATAATGAGTTACTATAATTCCTGCTAATTCTGAACTCCTTAAACTCACCAATATTTATAATGAGTTTTCCATTTTTATGTTTTTAACTTACAAAATAATCTTATCATTTTGGTCTTAAATTACACGTTAATTATTTTTATTTAACCATAGATCCAAGAAATTTATATAAATTTTATAGAGATTTCATTATTGAATTTGACAAAGTATTAATGTTGATATAATTAATATCTATTATTCATATTTGAAGTATATTATTCAATAACGTAATTTAAAAACATATTTATTAATAAAAGTAAACTTTTTGTGAGGTTACAATTGGAGTTCACAATTTGATTCTACATTATTGTCACGAGTTTACTTAGAATCACAATTTCGTTTACAACACGGGAGAAGAGAAGAAATAGGATATTTTCTTATTACTTAATTATGATTTATGAATGAGCTTGAGTTCACCAACATTTTAAGGGCATGACTCCAAACTTATATTCATTGAAACTTGCTCATGTGGGCTTTTATAGCATAGCAAGCATTTTTTTTTGTTTTGGTTAATCACCACCCCGTTCAATCCAGACTCGAGGGGTAGGAATGTGGCCCACATAGGTAAGATTGTTCTCTTTCTCAATGAAAGCGCATTCTGGGATTTGAACACGCGTTCTAAGTAGTGTTCCCTAAGAATCTAACATTTGTCAAGATAGTCGAATATTCAACTTTCTCACTAGTTGAACATGAACGATTGGCAGAAAAAAATAGTACTACTATACCAAAATTTCAATAAAATCAAATTAAATTAAATTTAGTAAATAAGATAAATGTGTGAAGGACACCGATTTTGCGGGTCGGTGTAGTGTGCCTTGGGCCTAGTCCTTCAAGAAATTTTAGAACCTCAATGTAAGCGAAAGTTACCCAGGGTATCGTTCTTAAGGGAGCATTGCTTAATTAAACTACCCTAATAAGTTTAATGCAATGCAAGATGGATTTGGGTAAAGAAAAACTATTTTGTTGATTTTTTAAAGATGGAATGAAGGATGCAAAACAAATAAATATTTTTGGTATTTTTTGGATAAAAGGTTGTAGTGGAAGTGAAGTGCTCTTGGAAATGAATTTCAATGACTATCATAGCTTTATAAGGATTTTTGGGGAATTCAATGCACTAATTTCCTAATTTGCCAAACCTCATGGACCCATAAGTTCAATACCTAATTGTTGGGACCCCATCCAATTAGGCATTGTTAAGCTCTTTAGTGCTAGTGGACCTATTACTTGCAAGGAACTATTAATCCTACGATCGGGACCCCGAATCGCCACTTAATTAATCCTAAGATTTTAATTCACTATTGGAACCCCACATAATAAAATAAAATCTAAGGATTAATGTCCTATGTTACTCAAGCAATTAATAGGTTCACTTTGAGTTTCTCTAAGTTTCCTAAAATACCAAACCTCACCAACCGGCAAGTCTAACACCTAATGGCATGGACCCATTTAATTAGGCATTATTAAGTACCTTAAGTGTGATTAATGACTAGTAATGGTTTAGGTTCAATTATAATTCAATTCAATCAAACTATCTACCAATACCATGAATAAATAGAAAGATATCAAATGAACCATAATGAACATATACATGACCATGTATATTGATGAGTCCAAATCTCTCATTACAAACCAAAATCACAAATAAACTCAAGTAAACATAATAATCCAAATCTCAAATATATATGATAAACCTAAATCTAGGAAAACCATAGATATAAGAGAAAGGAAGAGAAAGAGAACTCCCCTTTCCCCTTTTAAGACCATGAGCTCAAACTATTTTCAAATCATTGTCAAGAGCAAGGAGGGTATTTTAGTCACTCGTAAAGAAGAGCTTTGAAGCTCCAAGCTCTAATTTATGAGTGAGCATAGTGGGTGGATGGAGGAATTTATGGGAAATGAGATAAGAATAAAGAGGGAAAAATGGGTTTGCTTTTCGGTGCATCCCTGCATCCCTCTGCTCTCTCTCATGTCCGCCTCCAGCTCGGGCCTCCCTCCTCAATTCCTTCCTTTCTTCACCGCCCCTCACTCCCTTGCTCATTCGGCGCTCCTTCTTCTTATTCAGTTCCTCCCTAGTTCACTTCCTTTTTTCCCTTGCCACGTGTCCTCTTTTTTTTCAAAACGATGTGCTTCCTCTGTTATTCCTTTCCCATTGATCAAATAAGGTCAAAATAGTTTTGCTCTCCTCAGATCCTAACATGTGGCTGCAACATCTTTCTTTTATATATCTTTGCTTTTAATTGCTAGGCTGCCACATCAAATAAAATAACCAAATCATCAAGGCTTGTTGCAAAATCTAGAGCTGACTTTTCAAACATTTTAATTACAACATGTACTATTAACAACCTTGAATATATATTTTCTTTTGAATTGATGACACCTAAATATGATTAAATTATATATGAAAATATACTAAAATTAGGAAACCATCAAGACCAAAATTGCATCTTAAATATGTTTAGAACTCATTTTAGGCATTTAAACACATACAAATTTTAGGATTTGTCAATGTGACTCTAACATAAAGTCAAAACCAATTGAATACACAATTTTTAGAAGATGTCGTACAATTAAGGTACAATGTAATGTCTTGGGTCCAATTTAATCATGGGAAAATTCCATTCACGTCTCAAAGATTACAAATTAACATTGCAAGGTCTTTTGATATCTCAACATTACTTACCCGTCTCTAGGTATTTGTATATAGTATCATGAAATTGTGAAATTACTAAGTTGTCCTTAGTGATTAGTTGTTAATTAATACACGTTGATCCAATTATTAATGTAATTTTTTAAGTTGTTAATAACAAATATGTTGAGTACATAGATATTATTTGTTTATAACAATATGGACATATCATTGATTACTAGTTTCTATAATTCGATACTTGTGTTTCAAGACATCCTAACTTGTTATCAAAGGCTAAATTGATAACAATCTTCTTTGTCTATAGCAAGGGCAATAAAATAATATAGCAATTGTATAATATTATTGCTCTCAAAATCATGAAACTAATTAATAATTTGAAATTTTGATGGGCCTTCTTTTATTACTCCATCTATTTATAAATATAGGACATACTTGAGGATATGTGCTAGTTCACACATAATTAAGACATCTTTTGATTTGTTCTCATATTTTCCTTAAAATCTCCCTATTAATACTCCACAATTATTAACCAATTGTTTGCAATATAGCATTAACCGCAAGTGCACGGGTCACAAGTAGTATATAAATTGTTAGAATCTTAAGTTTTGATGAAGACTAAAAAAATGAAAGAACAAGTTAAACACTTAGACAAAATTAGGTTAAAATAGAACCACAAGTAAGAGTACAACCGGATGTGGATTTACTTCCGGATGGTAACTTGGGATAAACAGCTATATTCAAACGGCTATGCCACCTACCAAGAGTGAGAATGCTTAAGGACTATATAAGGAAGCTCATCTTCATTTATGAAGATAACTTTGACATCTTGAAGAAATCTAGAGCAAGAAACTGAGAATATCATTCAAGCATTCAAAGCTACCCAGAAAAGCAAGAGAGCATTTAACGCATTGAGAGTTCTATTCATCTACTTATCTTGTACTCTTTGTAGTTATGTCTCTTCATTTATTAAGAGCATTAAGTGTACTTAAGTGTGTAACATTATCCGTTCTTAAAGAGAACTAAGTTTAGAAAATCCTTTATTTGTAAAGGTTGAACCCTTGCAGGTTGTAAGGGGGAGTAAGTTGTCAGGTTGCAAGTGAGCCTGTGTAAAACTTGTGGTTGTAAGGTTGCAAGTGATCCCGGTCTAAAACTTGCGGTTGTAAAGGTTCCAGGTGAACCCGTTTGTAAAACCTGGAGATAGTGGAACTCAACCTGGGTGGTTGAGAACTGGACGTAGGTCAGGTAGACCGAACCAATATAAATCCTTGTGTTTTATTGGTTAAGTTTTTTATTTGGTAGCACAATTCACCCCCCTCTTGTGCATCCATACCTTTCATTTGGTATCAGAGCGGGTCTTTCTGACTTGATTCCAACGAATCTAGAAAGAAAAGATCTAGTAATGGATGCAGATTATTCTTTGCCCGATGTTGCTATTCAGCCAAACAAGCCTCCAGGCTTTGATGACCACAACTACCCATTCTGGAAGTTTAGAATGGAGACCTACATCAAATTTTGCGACATCCGCCTCTGGGATGTAATTGAACGTGGAAATAATGTCCCTCTAGATGATGAAGGTCTTGCAAAACAGCGATCCAGATACACTAATGAGGACTATGCGCTAGTACAGCTAAACTACAGGGCCATGCACTACATTCAATGCGCCTTAGTCCTAAGGAGTTCCACAGGATCAGCCACCACAAAACAGCGAATGATATGTGGGAGGCTCTTGAGGCTGCTCATTCTGGAACCAAGGGAGTCAAGGCAAGACGGGTCGAGATGCTGGTTGAGGAGTTCCACAAATTTGCTATGCTTAGTCCCACTGAGCCAATTAGAGAGCTGGAGCTCAGGTTTACTCATCTTATCAATAACCTGGCCTCCCTAGGTAAAGACATTCCTGAAGAAGAACAAGTCAGCAAGATCTTAAAAGTCTTGAAAGGTGATTGGATCACCAAAGTTACCATCTTGCAGGAAGTCCAAGGAGAGTCAACCAGCTCTATCACAGCCCTGTTTGGTTCCCTAGTTGAATATGAACCAACCCTGCTGGCTCAGAGAGCTCCTCAAGCCACATCTAAAACTAAAAACCTAGCCCTTGTTGCTCCCAGCAAAGAAAAGATTGATGATAATGACGATGATGAGGATGATGAGGAGGACATCGATGATGAGGAGATGGCTATGATGGTAAGAAAGTTCAGAAAGTTCTTCAAGAAGAAAGGAGACTTTCAGAAAGGTGAATCCAGCCAGAAGAAAGGATATAAGAAGGAAAGGGCCCCAGTGTGCTTTGAGTGTAAGAAGTCTGGCCACTTCAAAGCTGAATACCCAAGCTTGCAAAGATCAAAAGGGAAGGATAAAAGGAAAGCCTTTGTATCCTCTATCTGGGTAAACAGTTCGGATGAGGAAGCTAGCGATGAGGAGGAGATTGCTAACCTCTGCCTTGTTGTCAGAGAAGATGGTGAGGAGGAATCCTCAGACTCTGCGCCCATCCAGGACGATAATGAGGTAACTTTTCTTGAGTTACAAGAAGCATATAATGATGTTCATGAAGAATTTCTTCGCTTATGTAAAGCTTATAAAGTGTTGAGAATTAAAAAGAAATCACTTGAGTCCAAGGTGGACTCACTGAGTGAAGAGCTAGCGGAAGCCAGAAAGCTTCCGATAGCAGATGGCAAGGGATCTCCCCAAGATGAACCCAAGGCCACAACACTAGAAGGCTGCCCTAACTGCAGCAAGATTTCTATTGAGAGAGATAGACTGCAAAATGCCCTGCAGAAGTTTACTAATGGTTCTGAAATGTTGAATGTTATTTTGATGAACCAAAGGGCATATAAGGATAAAACTGGATTAGGGTATAAGCATAAGGGTAAAAAGTGGGTGGAGCCCAAAGTGAAACCATACTTAAAATTCTTCCACAAAGCTACTAGTCACAGCTCCACACCCTTTAGCTTCTGCAACTATTGCAACAAGAAGGGACACTCCACGTCCGCTTGCAATGCAAAGAAGCATGGAGTAAATAGCTCCTATAAGTGGGTTCCAAAAGGAACCAGGGTAAATGAAGATCCTCCAAAGAAAGAAAGTAAGGGAGGACAAGGACCTAGAACTTGGAAACATATTCCAAGGGAAGTCCGTCAGCCTAGAGCCCACACAAGGCCAGAGACACAACACAATCACAAACCCAAGGTCAACACTGGACCAAGGGGTATGAAGACTAATGATAAAGGACCCAATAAAGGTTGGGTACCTAAGCTTGTCTAACTTATGCAGGTCTGTCTCAAGGCATCCAAGAACAAAAGGTGGTACATTGACAGTGGATGCTCGAGACATATGACTGGTAACAGAGATAAATTCAAGTCCTTGGTGATCAAAGATGGAGCCACAGTAAACTTTGTAGGAAATCAAAGTGGAAAGATCACCGGAGTTGGAGAAGTAGGACCAGTCAAGGATGTCTATCTGGTGGACGGTCTCTGTCACAACCTGCTGAGCGTGAGTCAGAGCACTGACAAAGGAAATTGGGTAATCTTTGATTCACATGAGTGTATGATAATAGACAAGCATGATCTGAACCTAGATAAGGCCAACCTAAAATGCAAACTCAAGGCCAATAGAAATGGAAACCTATACACTCTAGATCTATGTCAACAACTAGAGGAAAAATGTTTAATATCTAGTGATGAGAATAGTTGGCTTTGGCATAAGAGGCTAGCGCATGTTAATTTTACCCAACTTGACATGCTGATTAAGAAAGAGCTAGCTATAGGGATTCCATCTTTTAAGGTTAAGCATGATTATATTTGTGAATCCTGAAATGTGCGGCTGTCACCCAAGAGGGGGGGGTGAATTGGGTGAGGAAATAAAACTTTAGCTCCCTTTTCATGTCTATTCGAACCCGCAACCAAGTGGGAGCAACATTTGCTCAATCACCAACTTGTTGCCACATGGGTCATGAATACAGACTGCTTGTGCTTGGTGATGATGTTAATAAATAATGGTATGCACAAGTCAGTATGTTTTGTGATGCAAAATAAAATGTTTAAATGTAAATTTATGCACCCATAAATTTATCCTGGTTCGGTCACCCAGACCTACATCCAGTCCCCAGGCTACACCTGAGATTTCCAATCCACTATTCTTGTTTAAATCGGGCACAAGAGAAGCCTTTACACTTTAGGTTTTACGAACACGGGTTCACCTAACAACCCACAGGTTTTACAACGGGATCACCTGCAAACCTTACTACCACAAGTTTTGCGGGCTAACTTGCAACCTATGGAGATTTAGACAACCTCTAAATGCTCCCCCTTACAATTGTAAGATAACAATTCTGTTCACTCTATGAACTGATTGTGCTAAACACTTAAGTACAAATGACTCTCTCTAAGAGTAGATGATGTTACTCACTTAAGTACAAATGAATTACTCTCTAATAATGTTACATATTTAAGATTGGAGAGTAGAAGATGAGAGGAATGTAGAATACAATGTTTCAGACAATAGGCTCTGTTTTCTCTCTTTCTCTTACTCTTCAGAAATGAAGAGTATCTCCTTTTATACCAGCCTCTGATTATCCAACCGTTAGAGAGGCAATAAGGCCGTTTGAATATAGCTGTTGGGGCCTTGTTTACGTTGTCCTCATTAATGCACAACAGGGTTGACTTTGCTTTATCTGAAAAGGTGCTTTGCCCAGCTGTTCTGTCAACACTGTTCTGACAACACTGTTCTGGCAAAAGTCGTTCTGACATCTATACACTGTACGGTCTGACTCTTGCTTGTTGTCACATGAGGACTTCGTTCCTCAAGCATAAGTCCAGGATGCTAAGAGACTTACTATCGGAAGCTCTCTTGCTGTCTGAAGTGAAGCTCGTGGACTCTAACATTCTGCTTGCTATCTCATAGAGGAACTTTGTCTTCCAAGCACTTGTCCATGAATGATAAGAGCGCTTTGCTATTGGATGCTCTCTTGCTATCAGAAGCTCTCTTATGGACTCTGACTCTTGTGGGTAGTATGAGCTTTGACACCTTGAATGAATCTTCAGATTATGTTCTCCTTATCTCTCATACTCCTCATGCTTGGTAGGTAACGATTTTGTTCGAATATCTGTTAACCTATTGTTACCGTTGGAAAGTACATCTTCTTAAACTCTCCATTAAAGCTTAGCAGGGTTGACTTGCTTTATCTCTGAAAATTAGTCGTGACACCTCTGCTCTGACATAAACATTCTGACACTGCATCTCTGAACGTTCTGACATTCTGATTGCTTGCGGGAGCAACTTCTCATCCGGAAGCAACCTTACTTAGTGTGCTGTACTTGAACGTTTGTTTAGCAATCTAAACACATTGTCTCATGCAGTGGGTGTTCTCTTGGTCTATGAAGCATCCGGAAGCACTTCTTCATCCGGAAGTGGCAAACTTGCTCTGCAAGTGTTAATCTCTGAAATCCAATGCCAATAGTCTTTGCATCCGGAAGCTCATTTGCATCCGGAAGTGTGACTAAATTCTGCACATAATGGTTAGTCCCACATAGCAATATATATATATATATAATCAAATATCAAATATAGTAAGAACTATACATGCTGTGGAAAGCTTGTTGGCTATGGGGAGTAGTCTTACTTAGACTATGTTCTGACTTAGTGTATACTTTGAACGTTAGTTCTCTTAGTCTATGATGTATTCGGAAGCACTTCTACATCCGGAAGTGATTCCACTTGATGAAGGATTTTGCTCACTATCACTCACTCTCGCTCAGTGTCCTTCAGTCCAACAGTCAGCGCTAGTCACTAAGCTATCGGAAGCACTTTTACTTGACGTGGTGAACTCACTGACGCTTAGGGTTATATCTCTTTTATCAGCCTGTGCCAGTCTAAGTCTAACTGGAAGCAATTTCACTTGACTTGGCTGATTTACTGACACTTAGGATTATATAACCTCTATCAGTCTGTGCCAGTCTAAATCTATCATGAAGCACTTTTACATGACGAGGTAAACTCACTGACGCTTGGGGTGATATCTATTCTATCAGTCTGCGCCAGTCTGAATCTAACAGGAAGCAATTTCACTTGACGTTGCATTTTCACTGACGCTTGGGGTTATATCTATTTTATCAACCTGCGCCAGTCTAAATCTAACAGGAAGCAATTTTACTTCCGATTGAAACATAGCTTAGTCTTAAGGTTTTGTGTACTTAATGCTCATGGACTAAGTTATGACTAAGTGAAGTGCTTGCTGTCGCTGGGGGATGAGACATTCATCCGCGTGCGCGAGTCCTAGTCTATCCGGAAGTGATTCCGTATCCGGTTGTGGCTTAACTTAGGATTCAGTGTTGGCAATCTAGACTGGGTTCTAACCAAGTGTCTCACTTGCTTCCGTTTGCGTCCCCTATGGGATGTGTACTCCATCCGCGAGCTCTAGTGCTAATACTTCCGGAAGTGATCTTGCATTCGCACGTGATCTAACTCAGGATTCTAACCATATCATCTAATCCTTCCTAAGTGTTGATTATGTTCTCTTAAGTACTAGACCATATCACATCTTAGTCACCATCAAAACTTAAGATTCTAACATTCTCCCCCTTTTTGATGATGACAAACCCATAGATGACTGGAGAACATAATTAAACTTAGATCACTCCCAGAGCTATATTTCTTTCCCCAGTTCTCTCCCCAGATATCTAGACATCTTATCTTATCTCTCAGCTCTAGACATCTCATGTCTCATCTCTAGCTAGACATCTTATATCTCATCTCATGTCTCATCTCTAGACATCTCATGTCTCATCTCTCTCCCCCTTTTGGCTTCATCAAAATTCAACATGTGCAAGCTAGCCTTAGGGATGGGGATACTTCTATCGTTCTCCTAGGAATGGGCTTTCTACCTAATATTTTTCCCTAAACATTATGTAGGATAGCTAAACAGTGTGAGACAAAACGAAGAAATATTGATTCAGTATTCTAAGTGAGTTTACTCTCCCTAACCATTATGCAAGATAATCAGAACATGTTTTGCAAGGATTAAGTCTAGATCGAAACATACAAAACAGTTCTCTTTTTGAAGGTGAAAATTCTTTTCAAATATAAAAGACATCAAAAGTAATTTTGACCCTCTAGAAATAATTAACATGATATCAAAATAATTTTGGTGCGTTTAAAATGATGATTATGATATCAAATGAAATCAAATGAAATATGTGAGTTTGAATTTGTGATATCATGTGAAATGATTGAATGCCAAGTGAAATTTGTGAGATTAAAATTCCAAAAGTAATTTCCAAACAAATTGCGTCACAGCATCTCAAGAGTTTATTATCGATGACAGCATGTAACTCTCTATTTTCAAGGGATCATTATCAAGTAATGTCCATCTGCTTCTCTTCTATATTAAGATTAATCATCACAAAATCAAGCAAGGAAGCATATAAGAGAGGTATGTTATCAATTACTTTCCAGCGTGTCATATAAAGAATACAGATGTGTGAGCTAGGATGATTTTCTAAGACAGTGAATGATTTTGAAATCAATGCAGATTGAGAAAAAAAATCCTAAATTGACACCCTTACCAATGCCATGTATGCATCATATATAAGCGATGGTAAGGTGTAGATGTTACCACAGATGAGGAATCCTCATACTCTATTAGACTTAGGAATCTGAATCATACGCAGATAAGCATGCTTCCTGACATCTTCAAGAGGTGCGCTATCTCAAGTGGAAACCTCTAGCGCAAGTGCTTTGATGATTCGCTTCGGCAAGCTGAGCTACAACCACAAGCAGACATGACTGAGCAGTCACTCTACTCTTCCCATGGTTCAATAGTTGGCCTGCTATCGAAGACGCTGATTGTTGCGAAAGCAACCTTGCTCAAACTTGATGATTGGTCCTGCATGTGCTTGAGGAAACAAGTGCTTCCTGATGGTCAGTGAAAGAACTTAAGATTTAACATTGGAGACCATCCACAGGACATTCAAGTCAATCTGCGTTAATCAGCACAAGTTAATAATTTTAAGAAATCATGCTTGCTAATTGGTTTAAGAAAATATGAGCAATGATTATGTGAAAACTACTTTTGAAATTGTCTATACGTTCACATAGTTTCACTATCAAGACATGAACTTTATTTATACTCTCATAGATAAATATCAAGGTGATAGTACAGAGAGTGTCAAACAGGTGGCATATTTTCAGAGTTTCATAAGCAAGTATAGTTCAATAAATATGCCTCAAGGATGTTCATGTTAGATCATGAAGACATGTGAATAATTATCATAATGAAAATTTAAAAAAAATTCTTCATCCTCACAAAAATGAAATACAGGAAATCTTCATGCTCACAGAATAGTTTGATTTTAAGACTAAATCCGATTTACAAAGACAACCAAATCTCAGCATATGATTACGAGAATAATTTCCAAATTTTAGCTCAAGTTCTTCTAGATATGCTCAGTGTGATCTCATTGTTCTTAGGATATCAACAAGCTTGAAATTAATACAGATTATAGCATGCTTGTGATACTATGCCATGTTTTACAGATCTAGCAGAGTTTAATTCAAGGCATTTCCTAAGATTTCTAATGCATGTCAGACAAGAGAGGGACTATCCATTAAATTTCACAACAGAATGTGTAAGGGATAGAAATGCTCATGTGTATTGGCGAGAGTTTCTCAGGTTTAGTATAGCCATTCCACACATCTTGATAAGGGGCATTTTCGTTGTCATTCTCTCTTGGTTATTCTCATTGTTCAAGCTTCAATAATCTGTGTCAACATCCTTAAACCACAAACTTGAACCGAGATCATTAGTAGATTGAGAACTTAAAGATGTAATTAAGAGGGATGTATTGTTCTCGAAACCATAGCTGCTTATGCATTGAAAAACTTGATGCATGAGATACCACATGAAATGGAAAATCAGAAATAACTTTTGAATGCTATCATGAGGTATGGTTGTCATGTAAGTTTAAAGAGGATCGAAATCTGTTTTGAAAGTTTGTATTTCAAAAAGGATCTTTCAAAAATCAAGGTGAATGCATAAACTATTTTCTTCCATGAGAGGTGCCCTTAAAAGGATTCACTAAGCATATATGAGTAAAACGATTTAGACACCATATGAAAACTCTGAAGAAGGTTTTTAGTTTTAGTGTCAAAATTCTGAAACTAGTTCTGAATCTTCTTAACAATGTCAGAAATCTTGGAACACAATGATTCAGCATGCACAAATTCAGAAGATTTTGAAGAAAGTTCAGTTTCAAGGTGTCAGACTTCTTGAATTTGTAAAATCAGTATGCATTATATCAGAAAATGAATTTGATATGATAGGATCGTTTTTACAGAAAATAAGGTCATCACAGATAAGGGAAATCATATCAGTTTCAGAGAAATAAAAGCTGTTAAGCCCATCATGCATTTACTACCCAAGTGATTATTCAAGTAAAGAGGAAGGTAGGAATGATATCACCATAGCTCCATTCGCATCAAGTAGTAGCTCGCTTGATTTTGGTTGGCAATGCAAGGATTCTATTTTTCAGAGCAGCACCAAAATCTATGCGTGACGAATGCTCATCAAGACTTGACTAATTGTTCAGATGAGGTACAGTCCTGAGTCTTGCTGAGGCTAATAGGATGGATTGGAGCTGGTGCAGAGGGATGAATTCACTTTGTGATCACTGGCCTCTTGAACCCATACTTCATACACAGCTCTTCAATCAGATTGGGTGCTGGCGCAGACGGAGACACAGGCTCAGCAGAGGGTATCTCCGTAGATTGATCACTCAGCGCTATCTCAAGCTTGCCTCTGTGCTAGCAGACTGTTGGGGGCACATGAATCAGATGGCTTCCCCAAGGGCGAGCCTTCCTTCTTGGGCAATCCGCTTCAATTCAATTTCCCTTCAGTGACATCCTGGTCAAGTCCGAGGGATGGCTATCTTAGCCTATCTCTCTCTGATTTTGCTCATGCTCCTTGTTCATTTTAGCCCATAACTCATCTAACTCTGATTGATTGATCTGGACAAGAATCTGTTGAAGCTCCAGGCTTTTCAGATCAACAGTCTCACTAAATTCAACAGATCCTTCAAATGTTGATGCATCTCCTATTGTAATGGATCCGTGAGGGAGATAAACATTTTGATCTCAACCTTCAAAGCACATTTTATAACCCAAGTCAGCCTAGGTCTTTGCACTTGAGATCGTTGGATCCTTTAAACAAGTGACCTTGCTCTGATACCAATTGAAATGTGCGGCTGTCACCCAAGAGGGGGGGGTGAATTGGGTGAGGAAATAAAACTTTAGCTCCCTTTTCATGTCTATTCGAACCCGCAACCAAGTGGGAGCAACATTTGCTCAATCACCAACTTGTTGCCACATGGGTCATGAATACAGACTGCTTGTGCTTGGTGATGATGTTAATAAATAATGGTATGCACAAGTCAGTATGTTTTGTGATGCAAAATAAAATGTTTAAATGTAAATTTATGCACCCATAAATTTATCCTGGTTCGGTCACCCAGACCTACATCCAGTCCCCAGGCTACACCTGAGATTTCCAATCCACTATTCTTGTTTAAATCGGGCACAAGAGAAGCCTTTACACTTTAGGTTTTACGAACACGGGTTCACCTAACAACCCACAGGTTTTACAACGGGATCACCTGCAAACCTTACTACCACAAGTTTTGCGGGCTAACTTGCAACCTATGGAGATTTAGACAACCTCTAAATGCTCCCCCTTACAATTGTAAGATAACAATTCTGTTCACTCTATGAACTGATTGTGCTAAACACTTAAGTACAAATGACTCTCTCTAAGAGTAGATGATGTTACTCACTTAAGTACAAATGAATTACTCTCTAATAATGTTACATATTTAAGATTGGAGAGTAGAAGATGAGAGGAATGTAGAATACAATGTTTCAGACAATAGGCTCTGTTTTCTCTCTTTCTCTTACTCTTCAGAAATGAAGAGTATCTCCTTTTATACCAGCCTCTGATTATCCAACCGTTAGAGAGGCAATAAGGCCGTTTGAATATAGCCGTTGGGGCCTTGTTTACGTTGTCCTCATTAATGCACAGCAGGGTTGACTTTGCTTTATCTGAAAAGGTGCTTTGCCCAGCTGTTCTGTCAACACTGTTCTGACAACACTGTTCTGGCAAAAGTCGTTCTGACATCTATACACTGTACGGTCTGACTCTTGCTTGTTGTCACATGAGGACTTCGTTCCTCAAGCATAAGTCCAGGATGTTAAGAGACTTACTATCGGAAGCTCTCTTGCTGTCTGAAGTGAAGCTCGTGGACTCTAACATTCTGCTTGCTATCTCATAGAGGAACTTTGTCTTCCAAGCACTTGTCCATGAATGATAAGAGCGCTTTGCTATTGGATGCTCTCTTGCTATCAGAAGCTCTCTTATGGACTCTGACTCTTGTGGGTAGTATGAGCTTTGACACCTTGAATGAATCTTCAGATTATGTTCTCCTTATCTCTCATACTCCTCATGCTTGGTAGGTAACGATTTTGTTCGAATATCTGTTAACCTATTGTTACCGTTGGAAAGTACATCTTCTTAAACTCTCCATTAAAGCTTAGCAGGGTTGACTTGCTTTATCTCTGAAAATTAGTCGTGACACCTCTGCTCTGACATAAACATTCTGACACTGCATCTCTGAACGTTCTGACATTCTGATTGCTTGCGGGAGCAACTTCTCATCCGGAAGCAACCTTACTTAGTGTGCTGTACTTGAACGTTTGTTTAGCAATCTAAACACATTGTCTCATGCAGTGGGTGTTCTCTTGGTCTATGAAGCATCCGGAAGCACTTCTTCATCCGGAAGTGGCAAACTTGCTCTGCAAGTGTTAATCTCTGAAATCCAATGCCAAGAGTCTTTGCATCCGGAAGCTCATTTGCATCCGGAAGTGTGACTAAATTCTGCACATAATGGTTAGTCCCACATAGCAATATATATATATATAATCAAATATCAAATATAGTAAGAACTATACATGCTGTGGAAAGCTTGTTGGCTATGGGGAGTAGTCTTACTTAGACTATGTTCTGACTTAGTGTATACTTTGAACGTTAGTTCTCTTAGTCTATGATGTATTCGGAAGCACTTCTACATCCAGAAGTGATTCCACTTGATGAAGGATTTTGCTCACTATCACTCACTCTCGCTCAGTGTCCTTCAGTCCAACAGTCAGCGCTAGTCACTAAGCTATCGGAAGCACTTTTACTTGACGTGGTGAACTCACTGACGCTTAGGGTTATATCTCTTTTATCAGCCTGTGCCAGTCTAAGTCTAACTGGAAGCAATTTCACTTGACTTGGCTGATTTACTGACACTTAGGATTATATAACCTCTATCAGTCTGTGTCAGTCTAAATCTATCATGAAGCACTTTTACTTGACGAGGTAAACTCACTGACGCTTGGGGTGATATCTATTCTATCAGTCTGCGCCAGTCTGAATCTAACAGGAAGCAATTTCACTTGACGTTGCATTTTCACTGACGCTTGGGGTTATATCTATTTTATCAACCTGCGCCAGTCTAAATCTAACAGGAAGCAATTTTACTTCCGATTGAAACATAGCTTAGTCTTAAGGTTTTGTGTACTTAATGCTCATGGACTAAGTTATGACTAAGTGAAGTGCTTGCTGTCGCTGGGGGATGAGACATTCATCCGCGTGCGCGAGTCCTAGTCTATCCGGAAGTGATTCCGTATCCGGTTGTGGCTTAACTTAGGATTCAGTGTTGGCAATCTAGACTGGGTTCTAACCAAGTGTCTCACTTGCTTCCGTTTGCGTCCCCTATGGGATGTGTACTCCATCCGCCAGCTCTAGTGCTAATACTTCCGGAAGTGATCTTGCATTCGCACGTGATCTAACTCAGGATTCTAACCATATCATCTAATCCTTCCTAAGTGTTGATTATGTTCTCTTAAGTACTAGACCATATCACATCTTAGTCACCATCAAAACTTAAGATTCTAACAAATCCTGCCAACGAGGGAAGCAGACAAAGTCCTCGTTCAAAACCAAGAAGAGAGTCTCCACCAGCAGGCCCTTGGAACTAATCCACATGGATTTAGTTGGGCCAGCAAGAGTGAAGAGCTTGGGTGGAAACATGTATGCTCTAGTTGTGGTGGATGACTATTCTAGGTTCACTTGGACTATGTTTCTTGCCTCTAAGCAAGATGCTTTTGATGTCTTTGTTGTCCTGGCTAAGAAAGTGCAGAATGAGAGAGATCTCAAGATCGCAGCCATAAGGACAGACCATGGAGGAGAATTTGAGAACCATAGCTTATCTGAGCTGTGTGAGCAGAATGGCATTGATCACAACTTCTCAGCTCCCAGAACTCCTCAGCAAAACGGTGTGGTCGAAAGGAAGAACTGGGTTCTGACTGAGATGGCCAGGAGCATGCTCAATGAGAAAGAGGTTTCTCAAGTGTTCTGGGCGGACGCTATGAGCACTGCTTGCTACATCTCTAACAGAGCCTATGTTCGCAAGGGCTTGGACAAGACTCCCAATGAGTTGTACAAAGGCAGAAAGCCCAACATCAGCCACCTCAGAATCTTTGGATCAAAATGCTATGTGCATAACAATGGAAAGGTAAATCTGGGTAAGTTTGATCCAAAAGCTGATATAGGTGTATTCATAGGGTATTCCCTTAGGAGTAAGGCTTATAGAATATACAACATGAGGACTGGAACTGTAGAAGAATCTATGCATGTTGTATTTGATGAAACTCCTACATGGGAACAATCCACAGAAGATGATGGGATACTGAACTTTCCAAAACCACCGTCATCTTCACCACCAAAAGAAACACCAGCAAGTAATGCCAAAGAAGAAGATGAACCCAGTGATGAGCCTAGAGTGCAGACGGTGCCTGATGAGGTACAGCTGCCAACGGCTAGGAGACATCACAGGGATCACCCTCTTGATCAAGTGCTTGGTGATGTTTCTTCTGGTGTCAGAACTAGAAGGCAGGTTCAAAATGAAGTTGAGTTTGGTGCCTTCCTATCTCAGATCGAACCAACTTCAGTTGAACAAGCTCTTGAGGGCTGCGACTGGATTATTGCCATGCAGGAAGAGCTAAACCAGTTCGAAAGAAGCCAAGTTTGGGAACTAGTCCCAAGGCCGTCTCATCAATCCATAGTTGGGACCAAATGGGTCTTCAAAAACAAACTGGATGAGACAGGTCAAATAACAAGGAACAAAGCCAGATTATTAGCCAAAGGATATAACCAAGAAGAAGGCATAGACTATGAAGAAACTTTTGCTCCAGTCGCTAGACTTGAAGCAATAAGGATTCTTCTAGCCTTTGCATCCATGAAACGTTTTAAGCTATATCAAATGGATGTAAAGACTGCATTTCTTAATGGCTATATTAAGGAAGAGGTTTATGTAGAACAACCTCCTGGCTTTGAGGATCACAAGCATCCTAAACATGTGTATAGGCTAAAGAAAGCTTTGTATGGCCTGAAACAAGCTCCTCGAGCTTGGTATGAGAGACTCAGCAGCTTTTTGCTGGGCAAGGGTTTCTCAAGAGGCAAACTAGATAATACACTGTTTATTCTGCACAAAGATAAAAACATGCTAATTGTCCAGATTTATGTCGATGATATTATTTTTGGGGCAACTAATGAAAAACTTTGTGAAGAATTTTCAAAGACTATGCAGGGAGAATTTGAGATGTCAATGATGGGAGAACTAACGTTCATCCTAGGCCTGCAAATTAAGCAAAAGAAGGATGGCATTTTCATCTCCCAAACTAAGTATTGTAGAGAGCTGCTCAAGAAGTTTGGGATGGATGAGTGCAAGGAGTATGATACTCCCATGAGCACCACTGCCGCACTCGACGCTGATGTAAAGGGAAAATCAGTCAGCCTGCCCATGTACAGGGGAATGATAGGTTCCCTGCTGTATTTAACAGCAAGCAGGCCTGACATTCAATTTAGTATAGGCATGTGTGCTAGATTTCAAGCCAACCCCAAGGAGTCACATCTAACCTGTGTTAAACGTATTTTAAGATACCTTGAAGGAACACAAGAACTTGGTCTTTGGTATCCCAGAGGTAACCAAGAGTTCTTGTGGGCTTATTCTGATACTGACCATGCAGGTTATAAAACTGATAGGAAGAGCACCAGTGGACAATGCGCCTTCCTTGGTGGTTGTCTGGTCTCTTGGGCAAGCAAGAAGCAAACCTGCGTGTCTTTATCATCCACAGAGGCAGAGTATATTGCTGCTGCAAGCTGTTGTGCACAAGTGCTGTGGCTGAAGAATCAATTGAGGGATCTTGGTCTGGAATTTCCAGAGGCTCTCATTCTCCGTGATAACACAAGCACCATCAGCCTTGCCAAGAACCCTGTTCATCACACAAGAACTAAGCACATTGACGTCAGACATCACTTCATCAGAGATCATGTTTAAAAGAAGGATGTCAAGGTGCAGTTTGTTCCCACTCACCACCAGCTTGCAGATATCTTCACCAAGCCTCTGGGGGGAGATCAATTTACTTTTATAAGGGGAAATTTGGGAATGGTAAACCCAAATGAAGTTTAATCTTCAAAATAAACCTGTGTTTAATTGATTAAAACCTGCAACTATACTAACTTAGGCATCGGAGTGCCAATCTTTAGTTTTGCAGGTCCCCCACAATGTTAAATCTTAAGTTAAGCCCAACCGGAAGCAAAACCACTTCTGGATGCCTTTTTGCTGGAGCTGGGTGATGACTCAAAGCAACCGGGAGCGTCAGTGTCTGGGTAAAAGACACGTCACTTCGACTCAGAAAACGTTTCACCTTCTCTGTGCCTCTTCTGACATTGTGCAGGGACACGTGTCTCAAAGGTACGACGTTTCAATTTAAATGTTTACGTTTTCCCACAAAAGGTGCATATTTTCAATGAAGAGTCATTATGAACCATCAAATCGCTTATTACTTCGCATATATATATGCCATTGTCATTCATTTCTCACTTCTCACACAAATCAAACACCCAAACTCTCTGAAATCATTCTTCATCTTCATCGCATCTTCTTCTTCATCTCTACATTTCTGTGCATTTCATTTCACTTAAAACCCTAAACATAAAATGGCCGGATCACATGAGACAAACCCCAACACCGAGATAGCCACTTCCTCCAAGAAAGCAAAATCTAAGTCTGGGAAATCTGGGCATCACTCGAAATCTGGAAAATCTGGGCAAGCTCATTCTGGGCAATCTGTGCATCAACAAGAACCTTCGAAGAAAAAGGGGAAGAAGAGAGTTCAGTTTAGTGAAGAGCCTGCTTCTAAAAGACAGCGAGTAGAGGAGGATGATCCTCTTGTGTACAGAGATGGGCCATTGGAGGCTGTTTCCTCCAAATTTGAAGTCGCGAAACCCTACTTCAATCATGGAATGTACATCGACTTGAATAAAATTGAAGAACTAGGGTTTGGCCA
Source organism: Mimosa pudica (assembly GCA_029929735.1). NCBI lineage: Eukaryota > Viridiplantae > Streptophyta > Magnoliopsida > Fabales > Fabaceae > Mimosa > Mimosa pudica. The sequence goes on from JAKELP010000045.1 coordinate 4,093,408, forward strand.
TTTGAGGGAGCATCTCCAGAAATATATGTGCTGGCTGGGAATCAACCAAGAGTACAACATCAACGTACTCAGGGTGTTCAGCCAGTCTCTCACAGCCAATGCCAAGTACAAGATGGTGAATGGAAAAGAGACCATCCGCAGAGTGAATTTCAAGGCCACAGTGAGAGGAAGGGATATAAGTTTCAATTGGCGAGATATCAACGCCATGATCAGGGTCACTGAGGCAGAGATAAACGAGTGGATATACCCTGAGAAACTCAGCAAGGAGGAGCTTGAGAAAGTCTATGACACCCAGGGAAAGAAGGTGTCTGGCATGTCTGACTCCAACCGGATCCTTCACTATATCTACTCCCGAATGATGACTCACAAAGGGGGAAACTTCAACGAGTTCACTCTTCTTGACAACCCCTGGCTCCCCAGATTCCTCACCCAGCAGCCAATTAACCCAGGGCAATTAATAAGTTTAGAGCTGCACAGGTGGATTGACAATAAGAAGTCTGAAAATCTTCCCCATCCAACGGTCATCGCCTTCCTCTTGGAGAAATTCCTGATCAAATCCACATCCACTCTAGGAAGCTGAAAATGTCAAGTGCTTGCCCGTCAGCGCAATGAACATCAGCAAGATGGGGATCAAGTACAACAAGCCAGCAAGGGCCACTCGTTCTGGCTCTCAGACAGGGAGTGCCTCACACACAACTGCTCCCTCTGCGTCTGAAGCAGGGGACCAGGAAGTTGACTCCCATGCTGGCCCAAGCAGAGCCCCAAGGCTGTCTGTTGCACAGAAGACAATGATGGCTGAGTTGCGAGAGGAAATATTTCACAGGCTGCCTGAAACATTGTTGGCCCCTCTCAGAGCAGAATATGATGGAGCCCTTCAGCAGCAAGGACAGAGGATCCAGGGCATCGAGGATCGCCTAGGAAGGGTCGAGGCTAAGTTAGACCTTATCATCAATCATTTCCACATTCCTCAATCACAAGGTAACCTACCTCCACCTCCTCCACCTCCTCCACAAAATGATCAACCTCCACCTCCTCCTCCACAAAATGACCAACCTCCACCTCCTCCACCTAACCAACCATCACTCTCTCCTCCTAATACACAACAACCTCCTCCTCAGAATGACTCACATCAACCTTCACCACAAAATGAGTCTGACACTCACAACACCTCTCACCAAACTCCTCAAAGTTCCCCCCGCCAATCACCCCAGAACTCACCTTCACCTCATAACTCCCCAAACCATTCACCACCCCAAACTCCATAGGGCCCTCCAATCCACCTCCTAACACTCGCCCCACCATAGCCTAATCTCTTGGATTTACCTCTTCTGACCATCCACTTCACACCTTCTACCTGCGAGACCAGTCTCCTATTCGGTGGATAGTTAAACAACCCACCGCCTACTCCTCTACCTACCCCTTCGATGGCCTATTCACAAACCCTACCTTCTTCGAAAGAAACCAAGCCCTCTTCCCTAATCCTCCTTCTTCACCTGACCCCACTTTCTCACCAGAAACCTCACCTTCTTCCTCACCCCCTTCCTCACCTGAAACATCACCACTCAGAACCTATGGCCCTGATCCTCCACCATCCACTTCACCCAATCCTTCCTCCCTGGCCCTCGCCCTTCTTGATGATGCCAAAAGGGGGAGAGAAATTCTCAATCAACCCTCCTTATGGCTAGATGAGGACATAGCTGCTGCTCTCCGACGTACAAATGATCTAAGGCAAATGGGTAGTGCTGAGGATCTGATTAGAGGGGAAGCAGTGAGATTCATGCAACAGCAGCGCCTGGATGAGCAAAGATCTAAGTGGGCAATGGTGTTGTTTGAGCAACCTGATGAGATCCCACAGCCTGAGCCACAACCTGAGCCAGAAGCCTCTTCTGTTGAGCCTCCTCCCTCTGAACCTGCCCGAAATTTTATTGAAGAGATAATGATGAAGTATGGGCTGAAGAGGCAAAATCATCCACCCATTGTGATAGCCAAGCCAATTCCTCCCTCTGAGCCATCCTCTGAGCCAACCTCTCCTCCTCCTCCAGTAATCCCCCCATCTGAGCCAACCTCTGCTCCTCCTCCTTCAGTGGTCAGCTTCAGTCAGTCTAGGAGAAAGCATGTTGCCAAAAAGAAGGGTACTGCTACTGCTGAGTCTTCTGAGAGTGAAGAGGAACCTCGTGGTCGCTCTGAGGATCATGAGTCAGATAGGGTATCTGAGAGGGAAGCATCTGAGGTTCAGCCATCCACTCAAGCATCATATGTTCCTCCGCCACTAAAGGAAGTAAAGCTGGAAATAGAGGATATGACTGCTGATGAGTTCGAGAGGTATGGATGGACTGACAAGATCACATTTGGTCAGATGGCCTGCCTTGATGCTGAAAGAGCAAATGCCAAGGCTTCCCAAGAAAGAAGAAAGGGCAAAGGAAAAGGCAAAGGGAAAAGGAAAGCCAAGGAAGTTGAGGAGGATCCCAATTTTCCTGTGTGGAATGTAAAGATAAGGGCTGTCCATTATCCCAATGGCGAGGTCGTTCCCTTCTCCGATGCAACTGGGTTCCCTGGGTTTGAAGAAGTTCAAAATCTGAAGAGAGCCTTTGAGGAATCCGTTGAATCTGAGAGACTCAGAAGGGAGAAGGAAGAGGCAGAGCTTCAGAACATAATTGCTCAGATTGACCAGAGCGAGAAGGATGCCCATATAGCCAGACTTCAAGAAGAGAGTGAGCAAAGGCAAGCAGAGAGGGAGAGGAAAAAGAGACACCGCCTATAAACCCCACTCTACCCTAGGCATTTAACTTAGGAATTTTGTTTCTCTTTCATACTTTTTTTTTCATGCATAGTCTATTTTGCACAGTTTTGATTACTTGTGTATTTTATCTGTTATTACATATCTGACTTGTAATCTTTTGCTCATCAATAATATCTGTCTTTACCCTTTTGTGCCTTATCTGATTATTACGTTTTAAATCTTTCATATGAACTTACTTGTATAACTTAGTTTGTCATCATCAAAAAGGGGGAGAATGTTAGAATTTTAAGTTTTGATGAAAACTAAAAAAATGAAAGAACAAGTTAAACACTTAGACAAAATTAGGTTAAAATAGAACCACAAGTAAGAGTATAACCGGATGTGGATTTACTTCCGGATGGACTAGGACTAGCACTCGCGGATGAACGACTCATCCCCCAGCGGAAGCAAGTAATACACTAAGTGATAACTTAGTCTAGGAACATTAGATGTATAAAATCCTTGAGACTAAGTTAGGATACATCCGGATGTGGATTTGCTTCCGCATGCTTACTGACTAGCGCTGCCTGTTGGGTTAGGTAACACTGAGCGTCAGTGAGTATAACACTAAGCCATAACTCAACGTCCAGAAGGAGTGCTTCCGGATGTGGAATTGCTTCCGGAAGTAAGAGAACTCCCTAAGACTAAATGAACTCCCACTGCATGTGACTATGTGTTAATATATTGCTAGACTAACGTTCAAGTGCAGCACTGAGTGATGTTGCTTCCGGATGTGGATTTGCTTCCGCAAGCAATCAGAATGTCAGAACGTTCAGCAAGAGCAGTGCAGTGTCAGAGTGCTTTTTGGCAGAGCAGAGTTGTCAGAACTACTTTTCAGAGATAAAGCAAAGTCAACCCTGCTGAGCATTAATGGAGCATTAATTGAGCCAACGGTAACTTGGGATAAACAGCTATATTCAAACGGCTATGCCACCTACCAAGAGTGAGAATGCTTAAGGACTATATAAGGAAGCTCATCTTCATTTATGAAGATAACTTTGACATCTTGAAGAAATCTAGAGAGAGAAACTGAGAATATCATTCAAGCATTCAAAGCTACCCAGAAAAGCAAGAGAGCATTTAACGCATTGAGAGTTCTATTCATCTACTTATCTTGTACTCTTAGTTAAGTCTCTTCATTTATTAAGAGCATTAAGTGTACTTAAGTGTGTAACATTATCCGTTCTTAAAGAGAACTAAGTTTAGAAAATCCTTTATTTGTAAAGGTTGAACCCTTGCAGGTTGTAAGGGGGAGTAAGTTGTCAGGTTGCAAGTGAGCCTGTGTAAAACTTGTGGTTGTAAGGTTGCAAGTGATCCCGGTCTAAAACTTGCGGTTGTAAAGGTTCCAGGTGAACCCGTTTATAAAACCTGGAGATAGTGGAACTCAACCTGGGTGGTTGAGAACTGGACGTAGGTCAGGTAGACCGAACCAGTATAAATCCTTGTGTTTTATTGGTTAAGTTTTTTATTTGGTAGCACAATTCACCCCCCTCTTGTGCATCCATACCTTTCATAAATAATATAATTGCAACTTAGAATTAGACTAAAATCCCAACCGCAAACAAAATGCTAACTAATTCAATCAAGTTGAACAAAGAAAAAAGTTTTGGGTAAGCAAGTGAAAGATGAATTCTATTTTTGGAACTAAAAAGTGATAAAACAATTTTTTTTACTTAAATAATTAATTGGGACATAGGATTTTTATCCCCTTGCATTTCATAAGACATGAAAGATTATTCCCTCTAAAATGGTATTTTCAATGAGTATATGTGCTTGTCTAGGGTTCTTAGGCCCTTAACTAAGCTCTCTAAAGTCAAAATCAAGTTTATCTTTCTATTAAAATGAACAACCTCTTGATACACGTAATGAAAATCTCTTTGAGAACCAACCCTAAGGTGACAATGAAAGGTTAGTACGTAAAGATCTCTTTATCTTACCAACAAACTTTCCATTTAACATGTAAACTTCAAGTCAAGCATAATTTTAACTAAGTTTTACACATGAATTAGCTCTCTCAAGTTAAACACCCATGTGTACAAATCAATCTAAATGGTAGCCAAACATAAAGAAGTATTAAGAGAAAGATAAAATCGACACACATATTATTTCATACCAAAAGAGAGGAAGTATCAAGTCATAACCCATACAAAGGTTGAAAATAATCCTAGAATGGAAGTTTAGCTACTCATAATGAAAGAGCCACAAATCGAAGGGAAATACAGAGTCATAGCAGAAATTACAAAGAGTAAGGATAGAAGAATAAGGAAAAACCAAGAGAAACGAGGTCGAATGTCTTCAAATCTGTAATCACCACTTGAATCTCATTGAAAATCTCCAAACCATAATAGAGAGAATGTCCCAAAATGAAAGCCTAGGTCGACAAGATGAGTGGCTGAGTGAGTGAGTGAGAGCCCTTTTACACCCTGTTCTTTGAGCTGCTATTTTTTCACTCTATCACACTTTTCGCTGCAGCGACATGTATTTCCTTTGCTACAGTGGATTACTCTCTGTTTGGAAACACTAACCCTCCTTGGTTGCAGCAAAAAGTGTAATGTCTTCGGTGCAACAAATCGGCCTCTGTCTCCCAGATTCATTTAAGCTTTACTTTATTAATGCTACTACTCCACTGTCTTTTCCACTTCTTACGAGACTTTAACTTCAAATGTAACTTAATTATGACTCAATCCACTAATTTCAACAACCTATAAAGTAATGACATCTATCAAAACCAAAGCTGGTAGAAAGAGGTGAAATATTCCCATTGAATCAAGAATTTAATTATTTCAACCTAATATCCATTTAACACATATTGATATGATATATGTACACACTAAAATATGTATGAAAGTACTCAAAATATGACTAAGTCAGAACGTGCTGAAACAACATGAATTTCATGATGTTAACACCAACAATAATGGATGGTGGGAATAAAAGAGTGTGATTATGATGTTTTAGCAATGTAATGTGATCCTGTTAACTTAATTAATATCCTTAATTTTATCAAATTACATAAATATATCTATTATATTTAAGACAAAAATGAGCAATAATTTACATAACTTGAGCCATTGAACGCATTATTCCCTTTCACCTATTATTATGTGCCCACCAATTCCTAAGTTGAGCTATCAGATAAAGACCGAGCCGCCCCTGAAACTTATGACCTATACCTAATCTTTTATTTTCTTTTCTTGATTTAGAAAATAACTTTTCAATTAATTAGTTAACCAATTTGTTATAACAATATTGTGATTTCAAAATTAAATTCTACATGACCACAAATTACATAAATTAGTCATTTGCTAAAAGCCAAATATGGATAGATAAATAAATAAAAAATCATGTTTAATAATATACTAATATTGACTAAATAATGTATTTTATGTAATTAATATATACTCCCTCTCACTAAAAACTCCAAATTACCGACAAAAAAACCCCAAATTACTGATTGAATTTTGTCGGTAATTTGGGGTTTTTGGTAGTATTTAAATTAGTAAGATATGGAATATCTTAATACGTATCTTAATTTAAACTATTCAAATATACTACTCACCCAATACAATTTGAATTAAAATGTTAAAAATATATCAAGGTAATATTAAATTATATTTATTAATCCAAAGGTACCTACACTTATTTGTGTAAAAAAACATGGTGCTCAATTATCTAATGCCTTGATATGGTTTCCATTTCCAAATTCTGTAGTTAAACTAAAAAATAAAATTATTTTAAAAAATTATTTGAGACTACACCTTTGTTTTTCAGACTTGGAGATGCTGCACGGTCGTCCTTGATCATTATATACTAAAATTTATTAGAGACTATAGCTTTATTTTCAACCAAATTGGTATTAATTTTATGTCAACTTAAAAATAGATGAGAAGTGTTTGTTTTATTTCAAACTTTTATTGAGTAGTAGGAAGGCCTTGTATGATTTTATATACGAAAAGTACCCATGTCCTACAAGCTAAGATGGAGTATCCTTTTCTTTTTCGCCAGATACAAGATGGAGTATCATATACATGAAAGTTACCGGTACTCAAACTCAAGTCATTCACTTGAATATGCTGTTGCGTGTATTGATTTAATTTAGTACAAATGTGTGTGTGTGTGTAAACCAATTAGCGGGTTACATAATCCAAGTACTCAAAACGGGTTAGTTATCCACCTCACATCACATGCAAGAGCAGAACACATGTCTCCCACATTTCTTTTGGCTGAGATGATGCTTTGTTTTTGTTTTTTGTGCTCATCAATCTGACGATTTTTCTAATATAACATGTTGATTTTAATTTATTTTTCTGGCCAAATATTGAATTTATTTATCAACTTCCACACACATACACACACAACCTAATATATTTCAAAATAGAAGCGTGCATGGTAATTATGAATCAAGCAACAAGAAAAATACTATGACATGATTTAATTACATGCTTCAATGCAGTGTTTCATAATATATCTAAATTTAGTTAAACTATTCAATATGATCTTCTTCTTTTTAAAATTTTGTTTAATTAATTATCAAAAAAATATTTTTTGTTTAATTATATGAATGCGTGTATTTAATATCTAATACCAGTTGCCGACAGTGATTGATCTAGTTGGTATATGAGATTTGATTCATAACTATGTGTTTGTGAGTTTCAATCTCGCCAATGTGCGAACCTTATTAGTAAGTGATCTGTAAATACCTATGTAAACATTCGTTGAGTCTAAAGACATACACTTACCCTAGTGAGCCTCCAAGTCCAAACTCACCTAAACTTTTCTTTATGAAAAAAATATCTGATAGGAGTTAATTAGTAATTCAACTATCATAAGATCAATTGATTTATATTTAATTATATTCTATTACTTTTGATATTTTGATATATATCATTCAAACTTGTTTCTCCATCCATTTAATGCTTTGCCAACTAAAAATTAACATTAAATCTTAGTAATTTTATCTTTTTCGAAAATAGTCATATGTACTAGGAATGCAATAAATTTTCCTTGCAAAAAAGCTTTGAAAAACACAGATATTTATGAAGATAAATTTGTCATAAGTGACTAAAAGGAATTGGGTAAAAGGAGTTATATGTTTCCAGGAATTTGTTTTTGGCTGAGACTGGTGATGAATAAGTAATTTCGGATGTCCCATTGCTAATAATTGAGCAACTAAATTATTGGTTTCACGCTGCTAGAGCTTCGGTGACCGACTGGTGTCTCTAACGAGGATAACCTTAAGTCTAAAAAAATTGTAATATCTGTTTAATCATTATGTATGAATACGGTGTTTTGTTTATTGACACATCAGCGTTTTGGAAATGTGAAATTTATATCGTATTTTTTATGTATTTTTTTCAAAAACCAAAATTAAATCATTGCTTCAGTGAATTGAAACCCTATTATTTCACCCAAAAAAATTTAAAGCCTATTGCATATTCTTTTCTTCGTGAACTCTTAATGACCCGTTTGGTTGGCTAAATCTGGGGGGTAGGAAAAGGAAAATCAGCATTTCCCTTAAAATGTTCATCCAGTCAAACTTGAGTTTGATCATATGGAAATCGAGTCCAAGCCAAGCATACAAATTGGAATCTCATCTAAATTATTAAAGGTAATATGGTCATTTTAACATGTATTTTACTTTCCTTACCACTATTTCCAACCTACCAAACATAAATCTTCCTATCAAAATCATTTTCCGTCCTGGATCAACCAAACACATCAACCCCTTTCAATTTTCTATTCTATTCCTTTCCATTACAAAATTTGCTTTCTATTCTATTCCTCTCATCAGTCTGCCAATCAAACGGAATGCTCTTCAACAAAAGCTAAAGTAATGATCTATAAAAAGGAAAGTTTAAAAGTAAATTATTAATTTGGTTATAAAATATTGTATGTGAATGTCCATAAACTCTTCATCTTTTTATTATTCCTCATTAGATCTTTTTACTTCTAAATGTCATTAACTTTGTAACCCACGGTGAATTACATATAAAGAGTTTCTAATGTCATAAACTTCATCATAATTCTCTTTAACTCCACACATAGTCTTCAATGAATTGGGCCCTATAAATAGAGGTTACGTACAAGACATTTGGTACTATTGAATTACAAGTGAACATGATTATTCTTCTTCTTCTTTCTTTTCTTATATGTTTTACTTATCCATCTATCTCTTCTTTAGTTTTATCACAAATTCCAAATTCATGTATAGCTGCCGAATTTTCGCTCCACATTAGGCAGTAGAAGCAAATAATAATAGTGGTCAAAAAATGTGGTCCCGCTAAACTAAAAAGAGACGTTTGCATTCTGGTAAAAAAACAAAAGTAATGTTTGCATGGATAAGCTTATAACCGAAATAACAATGACAGTTTTTTTTCATCTAGATGGAGTAGTTTTTTTTCCATAATTTTTTTCTTCATTTTTCAAACATTAATTAAGTTGAAAAAACTAAAGTAACATTCAATCAAATCTTTAAAATTCTTACAATAAGGTTGCATGTTGATTCCTTATAATTATAGAGCGCATATTTAATACTAGGGTTAAGGGTCAAATCTAGCACTCTACTATTGCCAAAAGTTCACCCAACATAAACAAGAATTTGATCGCTCAAATGTAGCACACATCTTTTCAAAAATGGCTCAAATCTAGCATTTCCTTCAACTTTAGCGGATTTGACGTTAAGTTCGACTTGATCATGCCACGTCACCTACCACGTCACCCAATGGGCCCATTTACTATCCATTATTGGGTGACGTGGCGGGTCACATGGCAAAACTGGGTGACGTGGCGGGTGACGTGGCATGATCAAGTCAAATTTAGCGGTCAAATCCGTTAAAGTTGACGGAAATGCTAGATTTGAGTCATTTTTTAAAAGATGTGTGCTACATTTGAGCTATCAAATTTTTATTTATGTTGGGTGAACTTTTGATAATAGCAGAGTGCTAGATTTGACCCTTAACCCTTAATACTAATTAAACAGAAAATTACGGTCTTAAAATTATAGAACCAAAACTATATTTTTGACAGCTTATTCAATTCTCTTGGAGCTTCGACCGCCTTCACAGCGGGCCACCGAAAACTAATTATTGTTCTATTTGTGTTTTTTCGTACTCAATGCACTTGTTTATAAAAGAGTTAGACATTTGTAAACGAGACTTGTTTAATTTCTATTTTTCATTTGCCTATTCATCATCTTGTTCACGAGGAGTTGAACACTTGCAAATGTGATCTTTTTTTTTTATAACACTTCGCTTGCAGATGTTTTCTATTCATTAAAAATCGTTGGATCAAGAGTATATTTTTGACAGCTTAATTATTTGATTCTCGTCTAAGCTTCAACAGCCTGTAACACAGCCAACAACCGAAACTAATTAATTAGTTCCACTTGTGTTTGTTAGTACATGTATTACATTTACTTATAGAAGAGTTATACAAACATTATCAATGAATAATTGGTCGAGCTGGTAACTGAATTTACGAGTCCATAAAAATGAGAATGTGTGTTTGAATTTGATCCTGGGAAACGTTCTCAATAGAAGAGGATAACTACTCTGTTTATGTAGATAACACTCATAAGTCATACCCCCGTTTCCAAATTATTCTATTGCTTTTATATAAAGTATTCATACATTTATGCTACCTATATATACCCCCCTCAATCGTTACTATAAGTCTCTAACTACCTATAATTTAGGTCCTTAATATAAGTTATCAACCGCCATATTAAATGTTTTTTTTCCACTTTACTTATGCTATTAATGAATATTCAAAATTGAAAAATGAAAGGTGAAGTTTGAAAATGTGACAAATTTAACATCAATTTTAAGACTCAACTACCATTTCTTGGTATGTGAGAAATGAGTAGTCGGTGACTTATAATAATTAAGGATCGAAGGGAGTATATGAGAAGTTGGACACTCATGGGTCCGTTAGTTTTTTTATTTTCCCAAGGGTATTTCCACCGGCGTGTCAAGTGAGACTAATCTCTCGCTGTTCTGAAGTCTTATATAGGGGGTAAATAGTCTGACTTGTGAATTTGTTCCATTTACAAAGGTTATAGGGATTGAACTCCCAACCACTTGCTTAAGTGACAGAAGTACTTATTACCACTCACGCACGCTAACCAGCTAAGTTTGGATCCCGTTAATTTGTGTTGTTCATATATGTACTTCGTTTGTTCATGATAAGTTGCATTGGATACTTGCAAGTGATCCACATATATAAACAACGCATATTAAACAAGTTTCATTTAATTTATACTTGAGTTTATCTCAGCACGAACAAATAGAAAGCACATATAAATTAAACAAATTGAATAAATTAATTTTCAGTGCTTGTTGATCTACTTATCTTATTCGTTGAAAACCCTACTTATTGTAAATATTCTACTTATGTGTATACATTACACACTACTATTCGTATCCAATATTATTAAAGTAATTCAATTATTGTCAACGAACATAATTTAATTTTGTTAAATGTGTTTTTCGGCACCCCCACTTGAATTTAGTTTTAAAATTTCATTCTTGAGTGGTCATCATAATCTCATGAGTCATGATCTCATGCACCTTGCAATATGATTAACACCTTTGCATCTTTTCAAATTAACTTTGATATCTTGAAAAAAGACAAATTTATATTCACATCAGCTTATGAAGTAAGCGATGGAGAGGGGACATATTGTCTTATGAGAATAATGATGAGTATTTGAAGTGGAACTGTACGGCGTCATATTCTTGAATTAATAATTGAGCAACTAATGGAATGCATTATTACTTATAGAATAATTGAGCACCTAAATGTAATATAAGGCATAAGTTTTGTTTGGATTTATAAAATAATCATTGTTAATTTAACTCAATTAGTCAACATTTCAGTTAAATTAACAATTTGTAAGATAAATGATTAAAAATGGATTTTAAATTTAAGATCCAAAATCAAATTTGACACAAATTTAAATGACTAAAAATATATTTGTTTTTAGTTTTAGTTCCTTTATATAAATATATGACGAACGGAAAAATGTCACCCACCTTTTACAATCCCTGCTGCCTTATCATTGATACAATGAAAACGAAATGTTTGCGTGTTTGGGTCATCAATTGAAACTGCCTTCATACTCATGCTAGATTTTTTTTAACCGGAATACCCATGCTAAATTATTTTAGGGTTACATGTCAATTTTTCTTTAGAAGTTTTTGCCCAAGACAAATTTTACTCCATAAGTTTTTTGTGTTCAAAATTCTGTGATAATATTAAAATGGAGTAAATTCGCAGTTTATTGTTAAAATATTAATGATTGTTTTCAACTTTTTACCCGTCAACATGAGTTTTTTAAAAGGATAATGTAATATTGCGAAGATTTAAGACTTCAAGGGAAATTTTCAACACAAAATACTTTCAAGACAAAATTGGTCTTGAGGGAAAACTTCCTGGGAAAAGTACCATTAACCCATTATTCTTTAATGAATTGGAGAGAGCAAGTAATGGATAAGTAGTAAACCATATTAGATTAAAGAAAAAACTAGAAAACATAAAAATGTTGGCTTAGTTTTTAAAAACAATCTTTTCGTTTTGGAGAACAACTAAATGGAAACAAGTTTTTTTTTTCTTGAAAACAGAATAAGCTATTCTGAAAACATGTACTAAAAATGGGGTTCATGGTGAATTCTTCGAAAACTTGTTATTAAAAAATGTTTTCATAAACAAAAAACCAAGAACAAATCCATACAACCCTAACTTGTTGAAACAAGTAAAAACACTGCAACTTCTTAAGTTTCGAAATGGATTAATCTCAAGTCCAAAATGGTTTGAAAATATCTTTGATTCTAACCCAAAAAGTTTTATGCTGCTTTAATGTGTAAATATATATTTCTCTCATCGGTTCTTTACTATAAATATAAAACATATTTGAAAATTAAAGTTAATCTTTGTCATAAATATAAAGCCTATAGATAAATTTTTGTCAATGTTTTTCCAAATTACCCTCTATGACACTCCTCATCAATGATCAAGTAAGCAATTGAGATTGAAATTATAACTAACACCATTAATTTAAAAAAATTAAAAAAATATGTTTTATATTTAAAAATAATTGAGTATATTCTCAAATAGTAATACTCTTTATGTTCCTAAATATACGATATATTTAAAGATGTAAATTTGTTCCTACATATAAGAATTCTTTATAATTTTTCTCAACATTTATCCAATAATATTCAAATTGATGCTTCTTATTGAAAAACAAATAAGCAAGTTTAGGTTCAACGGAAAGTGGATGATAGAAATGAAAATGGAAATGAAAATGAGTGGAAGGGGGAAATGAAAATGAGATGGAAAGTAAAGGTAAATTAGGTAAAGTTTGTGGCTCAGAAAAATTGTGAGATGAAGAGTGACAACTTATGGGCCTAGGATATATGTACATGACAAAAAATTTCCCATTTCATTTTCCTTTTTCATCTCTCTTCCAACCAAACGTACCCTTAATTATCATTATTTTTCTAATCAAATAAGCTAGATGTGTTTTATATCTATATATGAATTAGGGCAAAGGTGCAAAAATAACCACCGTAAATTTAAAAATGTGCAACTATAACTCTAGTAAATTGAAGGGGGCAAAACTGTACACTGTAAATCAAAATGGGGCAAAATTGGGCAAATAATGTGCAAAAATAGACATCGTAAATTTAAACGTACGTTTTTCAGACGTGACCCCACCATGAGTAAATGATGTGTCATACATTAAAGGGTGCAATACGTTGATGAGACTTTATTTTTTCAGATGATTACGTAGAAGTAAGGTGAATGTCACATGATTTGCAGTTTTATTTGGTTTCTTATCGAAATGATTTGGGGGTTTAGAGTTCGGTTTTAGTGATTTAGGGTTCAACTGGATGCATTTTAGCTTTCGCGTTAGATTTTGGAATTGACGCGTCATTTACTGATGGTGGAGCGCACATCTGGAAAGTGCCTGTTTAACTCGGCCTAACAGAGAGGTTACTTTTGCCTCATTTTGGTTTACAATGTATGGTTTTGCCCCATTTTAGTTTACATTGTACAGTTTTGCCCCCTTCAATTTACCAGAGTTATAGTTGTCCATTTTTAAGTTTACGTTGGCTATTTTTGCACCTTTACCCTTTGAATTATAGATGGAGTATTATATTGAGTTATTGACGCATTTAAACGTGTGCTAATAAAAGATTTAAAAAGTGGAAAAGCCAACGAGACAGTATGCATGAACGTGAGGGACAGGGAATATAGATCTAATATGAAATTTGTCGAGACATGTATAGATGGAAACTGAAGATGATAATTTAATTTGTACGTGCTTCAATGGACACCATTATTTTACACTCCTTAAATATATGTCTCCTTAAATATTTAAAATTAACGATGTCAAATAACGATGCATTTCAAATCAACTAAGACAATATGCATGTGGTATGTTACACTCCTTGAATATTTATAATTAACGATGTCAAATAACAATATGAAAATCAGTTATCATAAGAAGAAATACAAATACCAGCAACATCCATTTATTGTCTCCGATTTCTTTTAGGAAGAAAAACACTCCTTCCGAATTATAAAAAAAAAACACTCCTTCCTCTCCTTTTTTACTATCATAAATATATAAATATAGGATGTGTGTGCCTAATTTGATTAGATTAATAATGCTAATTAATTTAATTTTTCATATTTTTTCTATAACAGTATGTTTATTTTCCTTAATTATGTCCCTTTCTTTGGCATATGATCATTGTTGACAAAATATCATCAGTGGTAACTTAGGAAAAAAGTAATAATAAAAATTAGAAATATGTCACTCCTTCCTCTCCTTATTACTCTTTACAATATTAAATATAGGATATGTTTACCATATTTGATAAGATTAATAATGTTAGTAGATTTAGTTTCATATGTTTTTTAAAGGCTGCAATTATTTTCCTTAATTTTTTCCCACTCTCTGGCACATGATTATTGTTGACAAAACATCATTAGTGGTAATTTAGGAAAAAGTAATAAAAATTAAAAATATGTCATACAATTAAGATTAAAAGAAACTCTCTATATATAACTCATCTATTTATGATCAGATTGTGCATAAACTACAAGAAACAAATCTCGTAATCATGCAAAAAAATGTGAATAATGTCACGCCGTATTTTAAAAACTTATTGAAACCACTTTTTTAATATATGTGGTTTAAAAAAACTTATTTAAACCACTTTTTTAATATATGTGGTTTAAAAAGTATAAGCAATGACAATTTTGTAAATATGAGCACTCTTATTAAACTAGAAAAATGCATATTCTCCTTTGGGCAAATGTGCAAAAATAACCACCGTAAATTTAAAAATGGGCAACTATAACTCTAGTAAATTGAAGGGGGCAAAACTGTACAATGTAAACCAAAATGGGAGCAAAACCATACATTGTAAACAAAAATGAGGCAAAAATAACCTCTCTGTTAGGGCGAGTTAAACAGGCATTTTCCAGACGTGGGCTCCACCATCAGTAAATGACATGTCAATTTCAAAATATAACGTGAAAGCTAAAATGCATTCAGTTAAACCCTAAATCACTAAAAACGAACTCTAAACCCCCATATCATTTCGATAAGAAACCAAATAGAACTCCAAATCATGTGAAATTGCACCCTTAAATGTATGACACATCATTTACTGATGGTGGGGCCACGTCTGGAAAACGTACATTTAAATTTACGATGGCTAGTTTTGCACATTTGTCCAATTTTGCCCCATTTTGATTTACAGTGTACAATTTTGCCCCCTTCAATTTACCAGAGTTATAGTTGCACATTTTTAAATTTACAATGACTTTTTTTGCACCTTTGCCCTTCTCCTTTCTATTTCACGAAGAGGGTGCCCGCGATTCTTTTTCTCTTCTCCTCCAACTTACCTTCTTCCTCCTTCAACTTCAACATTTTCTCTTCGCATCACAATATTTTCTTCTCATCTCCGTTTTTCTCTCGCATATTTTCATCTCCCTCTTTTCCTTCAACTTCTCAATTCTTTCACTGTAGTTTATATATGAAAATGCCAGAATCTCCGTGTTTCATATAAACAGTTGGTGAATCCTTTTGCCCTCAGAAGAGAAGATTACTCAGAAGATTCTTTTTCCACCTCGTGTTTTGGTTTGACCTTTGCAATTACTCAGAGTTTTCTCATTTCCTGTTTGGACCTCGTTCATTAGGTGCGTTATTGATTTATATTATTATGATTATCTTTTTTTTCGCCTTTGAAATTTTAATTCTGAAGATTCTGGCGTGGATTCCTTTTGCTATTAATTTTTTTTCTCTTGCTTTTGACTCTGTGAATTGCTCGCTACTCTGTAAATTTTGATTTATATTATTTGAAATTTTGATTCTGAAGATTCTGGCGTGATTAATGGATTATGATTCTGTTAATTTTGAGTTTTTGACATTTTTCTCTAATCGATCCAATTGCTGACCTTGATATTTAAAATGTGTGATTAAGAGTGTAGCTATTTGTTTATGTACATCTTGACTATGCATGTGAGTATTAATTGACTTGATAAGAGTTACTTATTTCTCTGGTTGTGAGTAATGCTGCAATGTGGGAAAGAATGATATGAATTTGAACTGCATGAGGATTTTGATATGAGATAAAGTTGAGTATTGTTGTTGTAGATGTGTGTAAAATTTCTGCAACTTTACTAATTTGACCGAGAGGCTATTAATTATCCTTAAGATATCTCTGGTTATGATGTTTCATTCTTTATTTATTTAATTGTGTCTATGTGAGTATGATGTTTAAGTTCCGTGATAGGTTCCTTGCTTTGTTTGGGAATTTGAAATTCTCTTTGGGATTTGATTTACTAAGGTGCTTGTGTTTCTTTCTCTAAATTGATTGAATATATATTTGTATGCCATTGCACATTGTTTTGTTTTCTCCTTTCTCTGCTTGTTCTGTTCAGCTTGGCATAGTAGAAAGAAGAGATTATAAACAAGATTTAAGTAATTGAAAATTAGTATGAATAATTTGTGCATGAGTTTCTACTATTTTCATGTCTTGTTTATGTCTTTTTATTTCAGACTAAATGAAGTATCAAGTATAATATATATGTTCCGATTGATTGATGCCTATAATGATGGAGTATGTTGATTGTTGAACTTGCTTTCTTTTGATAGCCCTGTTCTTGGACTGTTTTGATTTAGGATCTCTTATTTTTGTTGTTGGTTTGTAAGTATTTGTTTAAAAAAAACTGCACTGCAATGAAGCATTAATTCAGTAAAATTTATGAATGAAGAAGTTTGTTGTTGTGCTTTTATTGTTAATCAATTTGGTTTTCTATTAGAGCTTGTGTCATTATGATGATAAACAAGTTTTAATAATATTAGAGCTTTCTTTTGAGACCAGTCCTTATTTAGTGTCCCCTCAGATCTCATTGTTTGGTTTTTACTCAGTTTTGGTGACTTACAAGCCTTTTTGCTTCTTGCTGATCATTCATAAGTTGGTAATGTAATTTATCTAACTAATGTTCTAAAAATGAGGCGATGAGTATGGTCCTTATTTGATCTCATTCACAGGTCTCATTTATGTTAGGAATAACGCCTTATTTAGTCTAAAAATGAGGTAATGTAATTTACAGTCCTTATTTAGTGTCCTGTGAGATCTCATTGTTAGGATTAAAGCGGTGATCCTTTAATCACAACAAAACCAGTGTCGGTTGCTTACCTGGTGGGAAGATTGTTGTGTTTACTGGTTTGCTTGAGCATTTTACAAGTGATGCAGAGATAGCCACAATTTTGGGACATGAGGTACAGTGATTCCTTGGATTTGCAATTTTCTGGTTGTTTTAGAACTGTTGGTCACATTTTGTTTATGTATCAGGAAACTAATTCATGAGTATTTATGGTTATCTTAATAATTTGTTTTATTTGTTATTCCTTAGGTTGGCCATGCTGTGGCTCGACACCATGCTGAAGTGATGATGAAAAATCTGTGGTTCATGATTCTGCAGTTGATACTCTATGAATATATCAAGTCTGATGTTGTCAACAAAATGTCATCTCTATTCCTTGAGCTGCCTTTCTCTAGGAAGTAAGATTGGTTCATTCTTAATAACCATTTTGTGGTCTATTAATTGATTATCAATAATGTGGTGTCGCAAAATTAGCCTGTTATATAAATAATTCATTGCTTCCTGGCCCGAGCACACCTATATCTTGGGGGCTGTGAATATCAATTAGACATCTAAATTAAAACTTAGAAGATTTATCACATGGCAAGTACTTCTAGTTTTTGGCTGACATCAATCTCTCTTGCTATCAATGGCTGTTAAAAGACATATATACAAAAGGATGTCCATGTTTCATAATGGAAAATGTATCTTTTTGTATTATTCTTCACTGCATTAATTTGTGCAAGATCCATATGTTCTGTTTTGATTTGAAGTTTAATGCAGCTGGTTGAGCTTCTCCTCAGTTCTATGAACAAAATTTGACAATCTGACTGACACCTTATCATAGCTTTTTGGTCTCTTAAGTTCTGACTGGCACCTTTTTAGGGGTTCTAACCTTAATATATATGTGTACCAATTGTTTTCTCGTTTACCGCCTGTTATTTGGGAAATCATGTGTCATTGTGATGAAAATTCACAACAATTCTATTGAATTTCAACAAAGTCACTCCTTCTCAGATTGAAATCTGTAGAAGAATTACAGGAAAGAATTCACAGCAAGATACAATCGGTGTGTAAGTACACCACTCTCCCGAGACAAGCCAAAACTCGCATAACTCTCTCTTTAGCCCTATCGCCTATTTATAGTCTCTTGCTCTAACTAACTTCTAACAGAATTATTAGTGGAATCCCTAAACTACCCTCCACTTATTACTATAATTCCCACTTGCCCCAGCCGCCTTACTTATCCGCTACCCCAGTCTTATTCCTCCTATAATATGTCACAGGGGATCGCATCCCATCATTTCCTTCCCCTTCAAAAGGCACCTTGTCCTCAAGGTCAAATGAAGGAAATTGCTGCTTCATCACCTCCTCAGGCTCCCAGGTATTATCAGAATCATCCATATTTCTCCACTTCACCAGAACTTGCACATTACCATCAGTCATCTTCCTTTTTCTGATCACCCTTTCAGGGACGACCTACAACTCCATCTCTTCAGTTAACCCCTCAGGAAATGGGTGAGCAGAAACATACAGTGACAAGGATCTCTTGAGCTGAGACACGTGGAAAACAGGATGGATCCTGGCATTTTCTGGCAGTTTAAGTCTGTAAGCTACTTTCCCCACCTCATCTTCTATCTCAAAAGGTCCATAAAATCGTGGACTCAGCTTTTCATTAGGCCGGATAGCTAATGATTTACACCTATAAGGCTGTAGTTTCAAGTAAACTTTATCCCCCTTCACAAAATGCACATCTCTCCTTTTCATATCCGCATATTCCTTCATTTTCTCTTGTGAACGCACTAAATTGGCTTTTAGTTCATCAAGAATAGCATTTCTTTCCTTCATCCTTATCTCCACTGCATCCACAGCAGATAAAGGTTCCTGGAACCTAAATAGTGCTGGTGGATCTCTACCATAAGGAGCCTTAAATGGTGTCATTCCAGCCGACCTATTGAAATTGGTATTAAACCAATATTCAGCCCAACATAGCCACTTGCTCCAAGAAGTAGGTTGCATACTACAAAAGCATCGCAAATAAGCTTCTATCCCCCTATTAGTCACTTCAGTTTGACCATCACTCTGGGGATGGTAACTAGAACTATAACAAAGTTGAGAACCAGCCAATCTAAACATCTCTTCCCACACATGGCTAGTAAATACTTTGTCTCGATCCGATACTATGGATCTAGGGAACCCATGTAACCTAACAATCTCCTTCACAAAGACAGCAGCTACGGATATAGCAGTATAGGGATGTTTAAGTGGTAAAAAATGCCCATATTTGGTAAATAACCTGAATGACCTCCAATAGGAGAATCATGAAATTCCTTCATTAGAGCTGGAATATAGGTAGAAGTTTTTGGTAAAACTAAGCTACCATTAAACAATAAATGTCCTCCTTTCACCATAAAACCAGGATGAATTTGTTGTCCCAACAACAAATCTGTTAAAATTCCAATCATTCTGCACCTCTGAATCCAGCCTACTTACATCAGTCACATGTGCCACAGATATGGCATTTAACTCCATTTCCTCCTCCTTTCTAGACAATGCATCAGCCGCTGAATTAGTGGATCCAGGTTTGTACTGAATCTGAAAGTTGTACCCCATTAATTTGGTCACCCATCCCTGTTGAGATTCATCTAATATCCTCTGCTCAAACAGGTATTTTAAAGCTTTTTGGTCAGTTCTGATTATAAATGGCCTTCCTAACAAATAAGGTCTCCATTTCCTCACTGCAAACACAATCGCCATGAGCTCTCTCTCATAAACCGAAGTCATTCACTTCCTTCCTGAAAGTGACTTGCTGTAATAGGCCAAAGGGCGACTGTCCTGCATCAAAACTGCCCCTAGCCCAACACCTGAAGCATCCGTCTCCACTATAAAGGGCTTGTCAAAGTTTGGTAATCCTAACACCGGGGCAGTGGACATCGCGGTCTTAAGCTTATCAAAAGCTACTTGAGCTTCTTCAGACCAAATAAAAGCATTTTTCTTCAATAAGGATGTAAGAGGAGCAGCAATTAATCCATAGTGTTTAACAAACCTCCGATAATAACCCGCTAATCCTAAAAAACCCCTCAAACTCTTCAAAGTAGTAGGTTTAGGCCACTTAACCATACTTTCAATCTTACTAGGATCAGCTATCACCCCTTCCTTAGATATTATGTGACCCAAATATTCTAACTGTGGCTGTGCAAACACACATTTCTTCATATTAATCATCAATTTGTTCTCACTCAACAGTTGTAAAGCAATCCTCAAATGCTCTAAATGCAACTTCTTACTGCTACTATAAATGAGGATATCATCAAAGAAAACCAAGATGAACTTACATAGGTGCTGCTGGAACACATCATTCATCAAAGATTGAAATGTTGATGGAGCATTTTTCAATCCAAACGGCATGACTTTAAACTCGTAATGTCCATCATGAGTACGGAAAGCTGTTTTGTGTTCTTCCCCTGGCTTCATCCGAATCTGATGATAGCCCGACTTCAAATCTATCTTAGTAAACACTTGAGCTTCCCCTAATTCATCCAATAACTCCTCCACTGCAGGTATAGGGAATTTATCCTGTATGGTCAGATTGTTCAGAGCCCTATAATCAACACAAAACCTCCAGCTCTGATCTTTCTTTCTAACCAAAAGTACAGGACTGGAAAATGGGCTTTTACTGGGTTGAATGATGCCCGTTTGCAGCATCTCCTGAACCATCTTCTCTATTTCTGATTTCTGATAATAGGGATATCTATACGGCCTGATATTCGATGGTATAGCTCCTGGTTTAAGCTCAATAACGTGGTCCACTGCTCTGTTTGGCGGCAACACAGTGACTAACGTTTGAACTTCAGGAAACTCCCTCAACACCAGCTGCACACCCTCTTCAATATCCTGAAAAACCATCTCAGTCAACTTCAACTCTGCAAACTCAACCCAGTAAGCCTCCTCCTTCCCTTGTACCATCTTCTTCAACTCTTTACTGCTCATCCTTGATTTTTGCAAGGTAGGATCACCTTGAAGACAGATCCATTGATCACCCATGTCTATTTTCAGAGTTGACCGCTTCCAATTCACCAAAACCTCATCCAACGACTCCAACCAATCAGCACCTAAAATAACATCCGACCCACCCAATCTGAATGGATACATAGAATGTTTGATTTCCAAACCCTGCACTACCAGTGATACATCCCTGCAAACCCCTTTACCCTTCACATTCCTGGCATCCCCCACTTGAACTACAAATGTTACCCTCTCATCAATCGGCAACTCCAAAGATTCCACCAAATCTTGATGGATGAAGCTATGTGTTGCCCCACAGTCAATGAGAATCAACACCTCCTTTCCTTGAAGTTTTCCCATCAACTTAATTGTTTTCCCTCCAGTAAATCCCGAAAGTGCATTCAGGGATAATGTCATCAACTTCCCCTCATCATTATCTTCTTCCTTTGTTAGCTCCTCATCACAGGACGTTCTCAACTCTTCCTGTTCCTCACTCTGCTCACTTCCCTCCTCTCCTTCAGATAGAATCAAAATCTGAAGTTGTTTCTTCTTACACCTATGCCCAGGTTCAAAGCGCTCATCACATTTAAAACATAATCCCAACTCTCTTCTCCTTTCAATCTCAGCATCCGTATACTTCCTCGGTATCATCTTATTTGTAGACATCATCCCTCCCTTAACCTCTTCCTTGGACCTCAAATCAGATGCCACACTCAGATTATGTGGACTAAATGAATTAGTCTCACTAAAGGTTGTAGGTCTGGTCGACGTAACCTTAACTCCAGAACCGTAACTATTAGACCAATTTTTGACATAACCAAATCCTCTGTGAGAGCTCATCTGAGCCTTAACACTGTCCCTTTCTTCGATCCTCACAGCCATATCCATGATCTCAGCCAGATTTCCGAACTTCATCAGCCTCAAATCCGCCTTGACTTCCCTCTTCAACCCGTTCATAAAAGCTGCTTTTAACATTTCCTCCTCACAAGAATCCAGTGTCGCGGATAGGAGTTCAAATTTTTCAATATAATCCATCACTCCTCCCGTTTGACGTAGTGCCATCAACATCTCATAGGCGCTACCATTTTATGAAGGATGAAAGCGTAACAACATCTCTTGTTTCAGTTCCTTCCAGGATAAAATTGGCGAACGCACCTCTCTCCATTGAAACCAGTTAAGCGCCCTATTTTCGAAACACAACACAGCCGCGTCCAATTTCTCCTTTTCCACAACGCGATTCACCTTAAAATACCGCTCAACCCTAAAAATCCAACCAAGCGGATCTTCACCACTGAACAATGGCATGTCTAGCTTTCGGAAACTAGAAAAATCACTGTTATCTCCTTCACTCTCTGTTTTAGGATTCCCTGTACCTTCGTCGCGACGATCATGAGTGTGCGAATCCTCCTCTTCTCTTCGCGAATCGTCGGTTTTACTCTTTTCTCTAAAATCTCTCATGAATTCAGTTAGCACATTCTTAAGCACCAGAAATTCATCCTTTATCGCGTTAACATCAACGCCTAGCTGTTCGATGTGCCTCTCCGCCTCATTCAACCTCGAATCACAACCGTCAATCCTTGATTCCATCTTCCTTGTACTTACCATGCCCTAGGTCTTTGCTCTGATACCTTTGATGAAAATTCACAACAATTCTATTGAATTTCAACAAAGTCACTCCTTCTCAGATTGAAATCTGTAGAAGAATTACAGGAAAGAATTCACAGCAAGATACAATCGGTGTGTAAGTACACCACTCTCCCGAGACAAGCCAAAACTCGCATAACTCTCTCTTTAGCCCTATCGCCTATTTATAGTCTCTTGCTCTAACTGACTTCTAACAGAATTATTAGTGGAATCCCTAAACTACCCTCCACTTATTACTATAATTCCCACTTGCCCCAGCCGCCTTACTTATCCGCTACCCCAGTCTTATTCCTCCTATAATATGTCACAGGGGATCACATCCCATCACATTGCCTCTCAGGCAATAATCTGGTCATCTCAATTGAATCTACATATACTCACCTGTTTGTGTTGGATCTGTTTTAAGTAAAACTCTTTATTCTATTGTTATTATTGTGTATGTATAGTATGTAAATGGTTATGATGCACATCCTGTCATGTTAACCTTATTGACAACTTTCAGGTTGGAAATGGAAGCAGATTATATTGGTCTGCTTTTAGTTGCTTCAGCTGGATACGATCCACGAGTGGCGCCTACAGTCTATGAAAAGTTGGGAAATGTTAAGAGGGAATCAGCACTTAGAGATTACCTTTCCACTCACCCATCTGGAGAAAAGAGGGCACAATTGCTGGCTCAAGCTCATGTCATGGAGGAAGCTCTAACTATATACAAGAATGAAAAAGCAGGTCATAGGGTTGAGGGCTTTTTGTAGAGGAAAGTGCTTGGAGGCAAAGTTTTATCTGTGCTGACATAGTGATTGTTTTTTATATGAAGATTAACATCTTGCAATTGTCAATTTGTCAATTTCTATAATAAATCCTTTGTTGATTGGTAATTTTTATAACCAGAGCACCTCTGCTTTCAGTTTGTTCAACTTCCAAAAGCATATAGAAGGGAATAGGATAAGTGACGGGTATGAAAAGTTCTTTATTATGAAACCTTGAGTATCATGAAACATTGAAGTGTAGTTTAAAAAAATCATACTTTTTAAACCACATTTTTAAAAAAAGTGGTCTGAAAAGTCATTTTTTTAAAACCACTTTTTTATATGGTTTAAAAAAATCATACTTTTTACACCTCCTTTTTCTAAACCACTTTTTTATGTGGTTTAAAAAGTCTTTTTTATGTGGTTTAAAAAGTCATTTTTATAGTAGTGACATCTACTTCCTCCGGTCCCTAATATAAGAGCAAAAATTTGAATAATTTTGGTCCCTAATATAAGAGCTCATCTCACATCCTCTCTTCATTTAATGTGTTTTATCCTACTTTGCCTCCAATTCTCTTTCATATTTATTAATGCTTATGTATTTCTCTCTCTTAAAAGTATCATAATAACTATAAGCAATATTAGAAAAGAAGCATTAACTCTTGATGCCCAACTAACATTCACATATTTTCTTAAAAAACGTTTTTTGGCTGCTAACTCTTATATTAGGGACCGGATGGAGTATCATATAGTGGCCTAATCTCTCTAGCGTTTTGTTTTTTTTTTTTATCAGCAATCTCTCTAGCCTTTTGTACTCCCTCATTTTTGTCAATCCAAACGATCTATTCAGGGACACATGTCCGCTCCGATCCCTTCCAAGTCTATGAAGTCTCAGGAACTACTTCCTCCGATTCAGTAAGACACGGAAGCAAAGACTCAGTCGAAGGGCATTCTGAAGGCCTAACACTTATCTTAGCAGTTAGAATTTAAGAAGGATTGGCAGGTCGATCTAGGAATAACCCCCTGAACGTTGAGTCTATAAATACAAGAGGTCGTTATGTGAAGTGTAACATCCCAACGTCTCGTTCTCGAAATTGTCCGCTTTGGGGAATCCTCACCCCTCACGGCTTTAAAACGCGTCGAGAGGGAGAGGTATCCAGACCTATATATAGCACCTTTCGTTCTCCTCCCTAGCCGATGTGGGACTTTACAATCACCCCCCTTGGGGCCCAGCGCCCTCGCTGGCACACCGACCCGAGCCTGGCTCTGATACCATCTG
This sequence comes from Mimosa pudica, assembly GCA_029929735.1. Lineage (NCBI taxonomy): Eukaryota > Viridiplantae > Streptophyta > Magnoliopsida > Fabales > Fabaceae > Mimosa > Mimosa pudica. The sequence continues at coordinate 4,118,528 of JAKELP010000045.1, forward strand.
TAACATCCCAGTGCCTCGCTCTCGAAATTGTCCGCTTTGGGGAATCCTCACCCCTCACGACTTTAAAACGTGTCGAGAGGGAGAGGTATCCAGGCCTATATATATCACCTTTCGTTCTCCTCCCCAGCCGATGTGGGACTTTACATGAAGCATCTGTAAATCCTCATGCTTATACTTGTTACTCCCTTCGGTCCCTAATATAAGAGTCTAAAATTTGAATGGTTTTGATCCTAATATAAGAGCTCATCTCATTTTATCCTCATTTAGTGTGTTTTTTCCAACATTGCCCCTAACTCTCTTTTATATTTATTAATGCTCATGTATTTCTCTCTCTTAAAAGTATCACAATAAATATGAGCAATATTGGAAAAAAAACATTAACTTCAGACACCCAACTAACATTCACATGTTTTCTTAAGAAGCGTTTTTTTGGTGATTGGATCTTATATTAAGGTTTGTACTCATTGTCCCTATCATTTACTCTTGTAATTGGATTGTGCATGAGTTCACAAGTCTTTCTTGTAATGGTCAACTCATAATGAAGATCTTGTTTCATCTTACTCTCTTGGTCATCTATTTGTCTCGTCTTTCATATTTACCCTGTTGATCACTCAAAAATCTGAACCACTCTTACATATATTACATTTTTTGGGTAACACATTTTGGCGCTGACCGTGAGGACCGGCGATTTGAATCGACCGTGACAATACATTTTTTGGGCAACGACGCCATGCATTTTGAATCGACCGTCATCGCCCTTGGATCAATTGCAAAAGATATTTATATCGGATGCAAGGTTGTAGTAATATGGTGCAATCCAAGTCGTTCGCAAGGAGTCTTGTTTAATTCAACTATTCTAGTAAACTAAGTGCAATGCAAGAATGATATGGGTAAAAATGATATTTGTTTGATTTTTAAAAATGGGAATGAATGATGCCAAAAAAGTAAATATTATTGGTCTTTCTGAATGAAAGGGGTGTAATGGATGTGAAGTGCTCTTGGAAATGACTTTCAATAACTCATGAGTCCAATTACCTAATTGGTGAAACCCAACTAACTAGGAATTGTTAAGCTTTTTAACATATTTAAGTTTTCTTTAAGTTTCCTAAAATATCAAAACTCTAGTCTCATGAACCCATTCAATTAGACATTATTAGGTATCGAACTTTAGAGTGTGATTAATGATTTGTAATGCATTAGACCAATTATAATTCAATTCAATCAAACTATCTACCAATACCATGAATAAATAGAGAGATATCAAATGAATCATAAAGAACATATTGATGACCATATAATCACATATATATTGACGAGTCTAAATCCCTCATTACAAACCAAAATCACATGTCAATGTTGCAGCAAAAATTGGTCACATCAGACAACCTTTTTACAGATTAAAAACCACTCAACTTTCCATTTCCAAGCTCCCATTTCTCACAACTAAATGGGCCCCAAGACTTATAAATGGTCATAAGGCTTAGAGCCTCGAACATAAGCATGATTATTATAAGGGGATTCTTAAAAAGAAATTTCTACAATAATAAATAAAAAAAATACATATTTAATCTACATACTTTAACATCTCACAGATTTTTCTTAAAAAATTTTGATAGTTTTTTTACTCTTCATCATATGCCCTCCTGAAGTGTTAAAGATTAAATTCTTACTATTTTAACAATTGTCGCCATATATATATATATATATATATATATATATATATATATATATATATATATATTAGCTCTCAACAATTGTGAAGTGATGATCCAAGGTATAGATAATGAATAAAGAAGTAAGTGAAGGGTATATATTCCCCTCTCAACCGTTCTCATCATTCCTTGTCACTAACAAAAAATTATGAAGAGTACAATTTATTTATTTATTTTGCCAGAATACAATTTAGTTAGTATTATGTAATCCAACTTTGTTGTAAACCCCTTCCTTTATTCAATGTAAGCTTCAACCGTTTAAAAGAGGAAGGAAAAAGGAAAGAAACAATGGAAATACAAAACAACAAGAAGAATCTGACATATATTCAGACTGAAACACTAGTAGTGTTTCTGCTTCGACTGAAACGATATGTATGCAACTTCTCACACAAGCACACGTACGTATTGTATACTGGATATATAGAACCTAACGAGATTTTCTGATTCTATTATATCATACAGAAAAATGTTTATTTTGTTTCAATTATGAGTTATATTGTAAAATTTTCATGTAAATATATAAAGTGCATCATATGTGAAATTATATCGTTGAAAAATTGTTAAAATTTAGCAAATTGATAATGAAATTTAATATTTTCTTGATTTAGATGAAATATGTTGGAAATAAAATTTAAGTAGCTAGGATATGAGGAATAACTCAATGCTACAAGTCATACATCGGAGAATAAGATATACAAAGACAGACATAATAAAAAATTAAATAACCCCACTCCCTCTAAGTGTGTGTGTGTGTGTGGGGAGACGTACTGTATTGCGACCCTATAGGTATAATTCTTTCAATCCTTTTTATATACCATTGAAAAATTGTTTATTTCATTGCCATTTATAAGTTGCAATGTCGCAACATTACCATTTTTTATATAAATATACAACCATGCTGCTCTTCATTATGAGATACATTGTAATAAAGGTAAAATTAAAAATTGTTACATTTTAATGGAGTGTTATTGAATTGTAATTCTTTTCTTCATTTACCTAGAAGCATGTTAAGGGCCCGTTTGGTGGGACGGAAAGTGAATGATGAAAATGGAAATGGAAATGTAAATCGAAATGAGTGTAAGGGGTAAATATGGAAAGTAGAGGTAAATTAGGTAATGATCGGAAAGTAAAGTTTGTGGGGTCCACGAAAACTGTGAGATGGAGAGAGAAAATTTTTGGGACCCACAATATATGGAAATTGCCAAAAAACCTCCACTTTCTTTTACTTTCACTTTCCCTCCCAACTTTCCCTGTCATCCAAACGCACTCTTATGACCTATTTGGTTGCATGAAAAAATCACAAAGAATTGGAAAGTGTAGAAAGTAGGGAGTATTTTTGTAATATACATATATCCTGGGCCCACAAGTTTTCTCTCTCTATCTCCCACCTTTTTTGGGCCCCACACACTTTATTTTTCATCATTACTTAATTTACCCCTACTTTCCATCTTTACCCCTTTCACTTTCCATTTCTCCACTTTCCTTCATGCAACCAAACAGACCCTTAGAGTGTCATATTCCATTGGAGGAGTAATTTAAGTTTAAACTTGTCAAACTCGTAATTTTATGTATACTTGTGAAAACTGTAAAATTGGATTGTAAATTCGTTAGAGCTTACTTTTATCAATGAATCTTTGCTAAAATTATATAATTAATAAGGTAGAAATACAAAAATATCACCAATTTAAAATAAATATATTTTTAATATGAATAGTTCATATATGATACATCAATATATTATAATATGGCGTTTTAGATAAGTAAAACTCTAAAATTAGAGAGTCAACCTGGTGAATCTGACAACATTTTTTTATTACATTATATTGCACACACATGAACACTAAATAATCTCTCTCCATTTAATTATTTTATTGTGAGAAAGAGAAACATGAAGCATGTCATACAGACAGAGATCAGATAAAAATACAAACCATCGCAACAATATTGATTAATTAGAGTTTGGTGACTAGAAGGGGAGCTCCATATTTGGGAAACAAGACAAGTTTGTAGAAAGGAGAGTGACGATAATTAGGCGACATGGAGAATGAGAATTTGGAAAGAAGAAGGACCAAAGCTAACTTGGCTTCAATAATGGCGAAGTGTTGGCCTAAACATATTCGAGGTCCAAATCCAAATGGCATGTAGGCTTGTGGATACTTGCATGCTTCAAAAACACCACCTTCAAATCTCTCTGGTTTGAACTCATCCGCATCTTCTCCCCAAATCTCTTTGTCCCTATGCATGGCTGCTATAAAAACCAAAATGTATGTTCCTTTTGGAACCACCATGTCTCCAACTTTCAATTCTTCTAGTGCCTCCCTTGAACTTGATACTCCTGGCCCATATAGTCGCAGACTTTCTTGAACCACCATTGCTAGCTACAACAATATCATCATATAGTACTAAATTAGTTGGTCATAGTGTAACATTTGACCTTCCGGAATAAAAGTTAAACATGAGAATAAAGATCTGTTTTGCCTTGAGTTGAAGAAATTGAAAGAAGGCAACTTTTGAGGTTACAACGAATTGGGGTTGAAATTATAATTTTGAAAAGTTTTGGGATATATAGGATCGATGATTTTGAAAATGCACCCAAAAATTTAGAAAAGAGGTTAAAATAAAGATAAAACCTCAAATATGATTTCATTTCCAAAATCATCTTCACTTTCATGAAACTTTCCAAAATTATGTTTTAACCAACTTTTAATCTTATCTCAAATGTTGTCTCATTTAAGTTTATACCATTATATAAAAAATGGTGTGGTCAACCTAGTTTTAATCCTCAATGGACAAGGGTGTTTGAGAATAGAATATATATTAGACAGTCTTACCCTTACTTTATATAGTACATAGTTACGTTTATAACAATATGAGCTGGTGAAATTCTATTTGAACCGCACAAATATTGTTGTATTAACGAGCTCTTAGTGCTCAACATTAAAAATGTTACACCTAATGATATTTGGCCTTTACTTAGGAAGGTGGGATGTCACACACGTTCATAATGATAATGAATGTAATGCATTACAAAGAAATGAAATATTATAAAGTCTATACTTTTATATAAGAAAGTGATTAGCTAGATGGTGTACTTACTTGTTTCATCTTGCGAAGCTTGTCCATGTCATTGTTGATGGAGTGAGACGATATGTTGGGAAAGATTTCGAAAATCTCAGCTCTTAGGCGATCCTGCCATTGAGGGTGCAAGGAGAGTTGAATGAGGATCCAAGTGAGTAAAAGAGCAGTTGTATCAGAGCCTGCGAAGTAAATATTTTTGCATATATCCACTATCAGTTTCTGGGTTTCGCGTTTATGTTTGCGCCTCTTCAATATTCCCCATACACTACTATTATTATTGGCTTTATCATCATCATCACGTAAATTACTATTATTATTGGCTTTATCATCATCATCACGTAAATTTTCAAGAATCATATGAAGTAGATCCTCTCGATTCTCATCTATACGGTTCTGGCTTTGTAACTTGTGATGGTGAACAACTTCAAGAATCAGCTCTTCTATCTCTTTCTCCAACCTCCTTATTTCTTTGTTTTCCTTGGTTGGAAGAATTCTGGCAACGACATATACAAACAAGATTGTTAAGTACATACATACGTATTTATATATTACTGAGTACACTCATGCAATTCTATTCATAATCCTTAGAGGATTATTTTTATTATATTTATAAATTCTAAATTTTTTTTCACCTTAATTTAATATTGTGCATACTTTGTACTCAAAACATAATATATTAAATAAGGTTAAAGTTCAAGGACTATTAAATCTTAAGGAGTAGGTGATAAGATTTAACTAATGTTTTTCGTGCTTCTATCGAAATATGTATGACTAGTCACTAATATTCCTTTTATCCTATTTATACTGTAGAAAAGTAGATTTTGTTGTTGTCTGGATCAAATGATTAGATTTTTGCATGAATATACAGTTTTACCCTTAACTTGTTGTTTAAATTTGATACCTTTGAGATAGAGTTTATATTATTATATTAAATATGGGTGAAGAAGTTGGAAAGATAAAGAACTGATTAGGCTTAATATTTCTTTAGATTCTAGTAAAATAATACTCCCTCCGTTCCCTAATATAAGAGCTAGCCGCAAAAAAAAACGCTTTTTAAGAAAACATGTGAATGTTAGTTGGGTGTCTGAAGTTAATGCTTCTTTTCCAATATTACCCATATTTATTATGATACTTTTAAGAGAGAGAAATACATAAGAAGTAATAAATATGAAAGAGGTTAGGGGCAAAGTAGGAAAAAACGCATTAAATGAGGAGAGAATGTGAGATGAACTCTTATATTAGGGACTAAAACCATTCAAATTTTGGGCTTTTATATTAGGAATCGGAGGGAAAAAAATTTTAGGGTTCTTATATAGAATATAGATAAAGGTGTATAACATTGGTATATCATAAATCAATGGAGAGAGCAAAGGTGGAAGATGTCAAATGTATGAATGAAACCAACCTGAGGTATAAAAATCCGAAAAGAACAGTAGGGCTAGAAACAAGATTTTGCAAGGCAGTGATTTTAGCAAAAATCTAATTTCCAAGAGCATAAGAACCTCCAAAACAAGCCTTGGAAATGATATCAGCAGTGAGTTCCTTCATATCATTATCAATCGCAATCTCTGCCATTTCCCCTCCTCCACTTTCTTCTATAATCCTTTCCCATTTCCTCATTATTTCCCTTGTTGATTCCTCCATGAAATACACCATCTTCTGCAAATTCCACAACAACAACAACAACAAAAACTGTTAATAATACACACACATACACAAGCCACTACTACTTGATGATATATATAAATTAGTAGGTGGTAATGACTGGAAATCGATCAGCCAATGAACCTGAATTTTGGAGAAGTTAAACTGAGGAGCAATAAGGCTTCTTTGGAACTGCCAGTGGGGTCCATTAGATCCGATAATGCCAGAACCCAACAATGGCTTTAATGGCTTGGACATATAGGTAGGCCAACCAAGATCCCAACTCTTAATCCGAATTATATCTTTGAGAACTTTGGGATCTTCCAAATACAGATGCTGCCTATGTCCAGTGGAGTACATAATGTTGTACCTGCGCATATCATATATAGTTTTCGGCCAAGCATATCATATACACGCACACAAGCCCAATAACAAGGATTGTATGAACTATGAAGTCAACAAACATAAGCCAATATTAAATAAGCAATATAATAAAAATAGGAAAAGCATAACAATTTAACATGGTAGAATCTTATCTTCAATGAGGGGAAGCAAAACAAACGGGTACAGATTCTTTGTTTTCCAATTTTTCTTTTGACACCATTATTGAAAGATCCAATGATCCAGATTGAATGCTTTTTATAAAAATGAATATAATTATGATAATACTTGAAAAGTCTGATAAATAAATTTGATCTATCATATTTTTTAACAATTAACAATTGTATATAAAAAAGAAAACTAAAAGATAAATTTATGAAACAGTTTAAATTCTAAATAATTTATACCAAATTTTGACAGATCAAATTTATTCATGAAATTTTTAAAAATTATTTAATTATATTTATTTTTATAAAAAACATTAAACATGGACCATTGGATCTTTCTTCTATTGGTGTTAAATGGGAAAATAAGTGGGAAGAAGATGAGAAAATCTGGACGCAGAACAAAATCGATCTTAAAAAAAAAGTTGAATACAACATTCAAGTGCTTAAATAAATAACTTCTCGCTTTTCTTTTTAAGTCAAAGCTTTGATAAGAAAGTTTTATAAAAACAAAAGCTTTAATAAGTTCAATTACTTCATTCAGGCAAAACAAAGTGCAATTACATCCCTCCAAATAAAAGTGCAAAACAAGGTTTTAGCTTCTCACGTGTCTCTATTTCATCCCTCCAAATCCCCCGTATCTCTATAACCGAAAAAACCAGAAAACGATTTTGGCTCTTCCAAGTAACCGAACTGAAACCGAAGTTTTGTATAAACCGAACTGAAATAACCGAAAAATATTCGGTTCGGTTTCGGTTGTCTTTGAAATAACCGAACTTTTTTTACTAAGATTTGACCGAATTTTAGGATTCAAGAATTCAACATTCATAACTCATAAGTATGAGAATGAGAAAGGATTCTGTAAAATTTAAAATGCATACAAACCAATGCATTCAAAATTCAACCTTACATAATATATTCAAAATACATAAGATGATCATATTTAAAGTTTGTTAAAAATATCATATTTAAAGTTGAAATACAATAAAAGTTCTCCAAAATAACTTGTTCAACAGTGATTCTTCTCTCATCAAGATGATCATATTTAAAGTTGAAATAAACTAAAAGTTCTCAAAAATAAGTTGATCATCAGTAGTTCTTCTCCTAGGTTTAAAATAAAGCAATCAGTTCCTACAAAAAAAAATCCACCAATAGCGTGCAGGACCGATAATAAATCTGGTAAAAAAGGCCTAAAAATAAAGGAAGCAAAATTGAGAATATATATATATATATATATATATATATATATATATATAAACATAGACATATATTACACACAAACGTACGCGCGCGCGCGCGCACATTTCGGTTTTCGGTTTTAACCGAAGTTCTTTTTAATTAACCGATCCAAAACCCGATATCCGAAATAACCGAAATACAATAACCAAATTATACCGGAAAACCAAAAAAACCGAACTTATTTCGGTTTGGTTAGGTTTTCGGTTTAGCTTGCTCACCCCTAGAAAAGATTGTGTTTTATTTTTTTTTTTAAAATTTCAAAAAAAGATACTCTCAAAAGTAAGCATTTTTATCTTCAAAATCATAAAATTTAAAAATTGCAGCATTTTATACCAAAAAAATTAAAATTTCACTCATTCCACGTATAATCTAATGATCATGAAATAAAAATAACAAAACAAGGGTGCATTAGATATAATGCTTAAATATATGCATGTGGTAGAGATGACCAAAATCAAATTTATCATAAAAAAAAAGATGACTAAAAAATACAATAGTTCTTACCATAGAGTTTTCTCCAATGTTGGAGAAATGGGAAGAGAGAGGGAAACCATTGTTCATCAGGTTGGTGAGAGGAAGAAGAGATATTGTTGGAGGAATGTGATTGAATGCGTTTTATCTCAGGGATGTTTCCCAAAGGGAAAGAAGGTTTTGGTCCACTGATTCCTTGTTTCTTCAGAACTGATCTGATTCTTTGAGGTTCCAACCACAGTTTCTTCCATATTTTCATCACCATCAAGCTCACAACAATGGCTGCCACCGCTAATACCATCTCTTTCCTAATTATTTCCTGCCATTGCCATAGCCACAACCCTTCACCACCTTCCATCTCTCTCTCTCTCTCACACTCACACACACACACACACACAACTGAGCCTAATGAGCCTGAACACTGTTAAGCATTGCTCTTATAAGAGTCTGACACGGATGAATTAATGATTGCAACGCAAAAGGAATCATTTGGATATGTTTATGAATTACTCCCTCCAGTCCGATTTATAAGTTGTCAACCGCCCAAATTGTACATACCAAGGAATGGATGTTAATAGAAGTTGAGTCATTAAATTGGTCTTATTTTTTTGTCTTTTCCATTTTTGCCCCTCTCAACTTTATTACTATGACCCACTACCTTTTTCCATCTTTATAAGTATACATGTGCCTTTTTGATCTTCTCTCTCTTCTCATATTCCAATATTCATTTTCCAATGCTAAGGGTATATTGGGAAAGTTTTAATGAATGAGTTAGTTAATGTTAGTTGGTGACTTATATTAAGGACCAAAATTTAGTGGTGGTTGGCGACTTATAAATAGGACCGGAGGAAGTACACATGTTTACGAGAACTCGTGCCATATTTTGAAATTTTATTCATTCATAATGATATACTATATATGACAGTGACCCAAATACATTAGGGTTGGGAGGAGGGGGTTAGTAAAAATACTTGTTGTGTTATGCATAATTTGATTATGAACATGATGACCCTCCAATGATGAATAATGTTATAGATGTATTTTGAACTTATGAGGTTCATGTACACATTTATTTGACATTCATGCACTTAGACTATTCAGGTATAGTATTTAAATATATTCATCAATTTACAATTGACCCATGACATTTGTTCACATATTTAATACCTTACCTTATTTAATTTCAACCTTACCTTATATAATTTTGGTCTCTCGTTTTTTTATCAGGAAGCAGAAGTTTTTTATTACACTAGAAAATCAGAATACAAAATAGGTTAGCAAAAAACAAAATTCAAATGATAATACATAGAAAACCTAAAAAGGTAAACATGGATAAATAGGAGTGAGCCGCCGCGATCGGAAAGACTCTACCATCTTCTTCATCTTTCCTTCATGAGAATTTGTGGGTAGAAAAGAATCGTCATCGGTAGAAAAACCATTGAATAGTGGTTGTTCAAAGAACCATCCCAAAGGACTCACACCTCTTATCGGCAATAAACCAATCAATTTGGTTTTCAAAGAAGCTCCTTAAGTAGATCTCACGAAAATAAACATACCCACAAAACTAATACATAAGATGAAGATTGGGTAGAAGAAATTTCTCTCGTCGTCGAAACTCCTAGACCAATTTATTTGAAAATGAAAGAAACATAAAAGCAGACCAATGAAAGTGATAGACGTCTCCTTTCCCGACATGATCCGAGGAAGAAAACACTGATGAAAAAGCTCGTACAACGAAGAGAAAAGATATCTCACCACCACCCAAAATATTTGAGAGGAGAGGGAAAGAGGATAGAGCCAACTCAAGAGAGTCGGCCCTTAATTGTTTTGGTCTCTTAAACATGTGTGAAATCAGCTTTTGATGTTTAAAATTATTCATCATTGTCAAACTCGTGCCAATAAATCCGAATAGTTAGCTCACAAAAGTCTACTTTTATTAATAAAACTATATTTAAAGTACATTATTAAAGAAAATACAAGATATAATAATATGACTTAAATATATTTTAAATATGAATAATTGATATTAATATAGTTACATTCATCTGGCCAAAAAAAATATAGTTACATTCATACTTTCTCAAACTCAATAAAAAATGTCTGCATATTAACTTTATACATAAATTTATTGAATACATGATCTAATAAAAATAATTAACTTGAGATTTAGAGCAAGTTGATAAAATCATTATCTCGTAAGTTAGAAACATGAAAACGAAAAACTTGGTGTGTAAACTTTGACTTAAGCGTAACTGAGTTTACAATTAGTATGTATTAAAGTGACTTGTGACATGCTTTTTATATTATATTTTGGTGATTTTGCTTGCATGGGATACATTGTATATTGAATAAAGGTATAGTTAAAAATTGTTAAATTTTAATGTAGTGTAATGTTTTTCTTGGTTTATATAGAAGTACGATAGAAGTGACTTATTCTATTGGAGGATCAACTTAATTTTAATATTTTCACTCATGAGTTTAATTAAGTAAATTTGTGGTAAAGATATAAAATTGGATATTAAACTTGTAAGAGTTTATTTTTATCAATAAATACTTGTTTAAACTATATCATTAAATAATATTTGACTTATTTATACTTTTTTCTATTTTTTCAAAAATTACCCTCATTAAAACCCTCTCAAAAATAATTGAATAAGAGAGGCGGGAGCAAAAGTTGAGTAATATGAATGAGGTGTTTTGTGAGTGTGTCATATCAACTTTTGTTTTTGACCTGAGGTCATACTAACTTAATTAAAATTTTTAATATAATCAAATTAGGTAAATATACGACTTATAAATAGGAGAGAGGGATTATATTCTAAGAATAGTTATAGTATTATGTTGATAATGAAGTCTTTTCTTGAGTGGGAAGGGATCGCATTGCTGGTAATGTAACACTTATGAATGGTCATAAGGCTCGGACATAAGCATGGTTATTATAAGGGGATTCTTAAAAAGGAATGATTGTATATGATTATTTGACATTTGTAACCCATTAATTATAATAATTTGCCTCTTGTCTTAGGATAATATATGGAAATTTAGGTACTTTTATACTTAAAATTTTGATGCATTGAGTTATTTGCAATTAGTGCTAAATTGATCATTTTAAGCATTAAACTCATGCATTTAAGACTTGTGGGCTTGGGATATTACAATTGTGCTTGAATTTGTTCATTGCAGGAAGTTTTAAAGACATGAGGCCTGAATTTCAGAAATTGCATTTTAGTGCTCAAATTTGGAAAATTGCAACTTGGTGCTATAACACTGCTTGTTTGGATTGGTCAAGGACAAATTAGGCTATTGGGAGCTTATTGAAGGGCAAAGATGAGATAGAAATTTCTGGAGTTACTTTTCTATTTTTCTTATTGGAGATTATAAAAGTAAGGGCCCTGTTTGGAAGCTCACTAGGATATCTTATCTAAACCTTTAGATCTAGGGCTTTAATTTGATAAACCAAACTGTCCCTTAAGCTCTCCAATGCCCTAAAATCCAGAGTGATCACGCAGAGGCCAGAGGAAGAGAGATACATCGCACAAAGCCACTCCATCACACACCATCCACTTCACCCACCGGCCACCATCGTCGACGGCGTCCGCCTCCGCTACCCACTGTCGTCGGCCATCCCTTCATTCACTCTCCATCTCCAAAGATTCACCCACTTTAATAAGTGTCTTCTCCACCTCAGATTGTTGTTGATGGCCGAGAGTGGGATTTACTTCGGTGGAGGTAATCTCATTGTCATGAGCAGCTAATCCTTGGTTTCTTGGTGATTGTTGAAGCTAGCTGGAGTTCTTTGAGCTACTAGGGAGTTTCCTCTTTCCTTAGTTTCAGTTTTATTCTCTTTATTATTGTATATTATGGTACCTAGATTTCTAGGAACTGTGATTTGCATTTTTATCGAGTTAATGTTTCGTTTGTTACATTTTGAGACTGAGATTTGTATTATGCTTGCACCTTAATGATGTGGTTGGATGTTTGTTAGCCTAATGTTAGCTTTATTCAATGACTCATGTATTTGAAGCTCTTAACTGGCCATTTGGTTTCAAGCCTTGTCAATAGGAGTTGAGAATTCTTTATGCAAAGTGTAATGCATATTGAGTGCCAATTAAATGTACCTACTGAACTAGACTAGTCTAGGTTACTAGAAGCATTGTTTGGAGAAGATTTCTTCTCACAAGCCTAAGTACTTGATAAAGGAAGTGAACTCAATTATTTTGGAACAAGGATAGCTAGTGTATTCAATCATCAAGGAAACATACATTCACATTTTATTTCACTTATCTTGACATAAAACACCAAAAATATAGTAGCTTAGGATTTAATCTTATTTCATCCAATTAGTTGTAGTGAAAATATTCAAAAACTCTCACCCCCTTTTATTGCTTTTGATTGCATTTAGTTAGCTAGGGTAGTGTAGAAAGACTCCTTAGAGACGACCCGAGGTTGTGTCACTGTGTTGCAATCCTTGGTTTAAAATAAATTTGCATTTAACTCCCAAGGCGACTAGGAACCGGTTAAATCAAGGAATTTATACAATATTAAATAAAAAATATTTAATTTACATATATACTTTTACATCTATCTCAGATTTTTGTTTTGAAAAAAATGTTGATAGTTTTTTTTTACTTTTCATCATATGCACTCCTGAACTGTTAAAGATTATATTCTAACTATTTTAACATATTTATATTGTCGTCATATATTAGATCTCAACAGTTGGGAAGTGATGATCCAAGGTATAGATAATGAATAAAGAAGTAAGTGAAGGTATTCCCTTCTCAACCGTTGTCATCATTCCTTGTCACTAATAAAAAATTATGGAGAGTACAATTTATTTATTTATTTTGCCAGAATATAATTTAGTTAGCATTATGTAATCAATATAACTTTGTTGTAAATCCCTTCCTTTATTCAATGTAAGCTTCAACCGTTCAAAAAATGAAGGAGAGAAAAGAAAGAAACAATGGAAATACAAAACAACAGCAAGAATCTGACATATATTTAGACTGAAAAAAAACTACAAGTAGTGTTTCTGCTTCGACTGAAACGATATGCATGCAACTTCTCACACAAGCACACGTACGCATTGTATAGTGGATACTGAATATATAGAACCTATAATGAGATCTAATTTTCAGATTCTATTATATCACATAGAAAAATGTTTATTATGTTTCAATTTATGAGTTATATTAAAAAAATTTCATGTAAATATATGAAGTGCATCACATGTGAAATTATATCGTTGAAAAAATTGTTAAAATTTAGTAAATTGACAAGGAAATTTAATGTTTCTTGACATACGTTGGAAATAACATTTAAGTAGGATATGAGGAATAAATCAATGCTATAACCTGGCGGGTTGGCGTGAGTGGTAAGTACTCTCGTCCCTTAAACAAGTGGTTGGGGGGTTCGATCCCCAGCCCTTGCGAATGGAGCAAATTCACAGGCCAGCTGTCTACCCCCTATATGGGACTTCAGAACAGCGAAGGATTAGTCCCACTTGACATGCGGGTGGGATACTCTTGAGAAATAAAAAAATAAATAAATAAATCAATGCTACAAGCTAAGTCATACACCGGAGAATAAGCTACGTTACAAAGGCAGACATAAAAAATTAAATAAGCTCCCTCCCTCTAAGTGAGTGTGTTTGTGTGTGTGTGTGTGGGGGGGGAATGTAATCTAATGCGATCCTATAAGTATAATTTTTATATTGTATTGAAAAATTGTTTATTTCATTTCCATTTATAAGTCGCAACATTACCATTTTTTATATAAATATATACAACCATGCTGCTCTTTATATTATACTTTGGGGGTTTTGTTTTCATGACATTGCATATTGAATAAAGGTAAAGTTGAAAAAACCTGTTTAGTTGTCAGAAAGAAAGTTAAGAATTAGAAATGGAAAGGGTAAGAAATGGAAAGTAGGGGTAATAATGATGAGAGAGTAAATTTTGTGGGCCTCAGGATAAGTGTAAGATTGAGAGAGAAAACTTGTGGGGCCCGAGATATATGTAAATGACTATATTACCCCTTAAATTTTCAATTATTTTCAACCCACTTTCTTTTACTTCTTACATTTTGGTGCAGTTAGTGTATTGTAATGCTTTCCTTGATTTATATGGAAGCATGTTAGGAGTGTCATATTCCATTGAAGGAGTAACTTATAAGTTTAAGCTTCTTAAGCTCGTAATTTTAGGTAGACTCGTGGAAATAATATAAAATTGAATTCAAAATCTTAATAGCTTACTTTAATGGGAAAATAACAAAAAAATGTCACCTAAATTTGAGTTGGACAAAATGGGGTCTCCAATTCCAACTTGGACAAATAAGGGATAGTCCCCAATTTGTCCTAAATGAAATTTGTGACTTTGTGCCAAAAAAGTAGTGAATGACATATTCTAAAGTAGCTAATAGCGATACTTGAGTAGTTATTGCGAATGGTAGTTAATAGCGATACATGAGTAGTTAACAACGATATTTAAAGTAGTTACTGGTTAACTACTCAAGTATCGCTGTTAACTACTTTAGAATATGTCATTCACTACTCTTTGGCACAAAGTCACAAATTTCATTTAGGACAAATTGGGGACTATCCCTTATTTGTCCAAGTTGGAATTGGAGACCTCATTTTGTCCAACTCAAATTCAAGTGTCATTTTTTTGTCATTTTCCCTACTTTAATCAATGAATATTTGTTTAAGTTATATAATAAAGTAAAATAAAAATATCACTAATTTGAAATAAATATATTTTTAATATGAATAGTTCATATATGATATATCAATATCCATACCAAATTAAATAAAGAAATTTTTATTAATTTAAATGTCAATTCATTAAACATGGTCAAATAAAAATAAATAACATGAGATTTAAAACAAGTTATTAACAAGATTATTCCATAATGTAAACAAGTAAAAACGGCAAACCCAATTTGTAAACTTGTGGGTTTAATCGAATTCACCCCTAGTTAAATTTAAATAATTTAGGACACGTTTTAGGTAGGTAAAACTGTAAAACTGGTAAAATTAAAGAGTTAACTGGTAAATCTAGCAATATTACAAAGACATGAACATTAAATAAGCTCTCTCGCTCCATGTAATTATTTTATTATGAGAAAGAGAAACATGAAGCATGTCATATAGACTTGGACAAATATGAACATACAAACCATCGCATCAATACTGATTAATTAATTAGAGTTTGGTGACTAGAAGGGGAGCTCCATATTTGGGAAACAAGACAAGTTTGTAGAAAGGAGAGTGACGATAATTAGGCGACATGGAGAATGAGAATTTGGAAAGAAGAAGGACCAAAGCTAACTTGGCTTCAATAATGGCGAAGTGTTGGCCTAAACAGATTCGAGGTCCATATCCAAATGGCATGTAAGCTTGAGGATACTTGCATGCTTCAGAAACACCACCTTCAAATCTCTCTGGTTTGAACTCATCTGCATCTTCTCCCCAAATCTCTTTGTCCCTATGCATGGCTGCTATAAAAACTAAAATGTTTGTTCCTTTTGGCACCACCATGTCTCCAACTTTCAATTCTTCTAGTGCCTCCCTTAAACTTGATACTCCTGGCCCATATAGTCGCAGACTTTCTTGAACCACCATTGCTAGCTACAACAATATTATCATATAGTACTAAATTAGTTGGTCATAGTGTAACATTTGACCTTCCGGAATAAAAGTTAAACATGAGAATAAAGATCTGTTTTGCCTTGAGTTGAAGAAATTGAAAGAAGGCAACTTTTGAGGTTACAACGAATTGGGGTTGAAATCATAATTTTGAAAAGTTTTGGGATATATAGGATGGATGATTTTGAAAATGCACCCAAAAATTTAGAAAAGAGGTTAAAATAAAGATAAAACCTCAAATATGATTTCATTTCCAAAATCATCTTCACTTTCATGAAATTTTCCAAAATTATGTTTTAACCAACTTTTAATCTAATCTCAAATGTTGTACCATTATATAAAAAAAGGTGTGGCCAACCTAGTTTTAATCCTCAATCGACAAGGGTGTTTGAGAATAGAATATATGTTAGACAACCTTACCCTTACTTTATATAGTACAGAGTTACGTTTATAACAATATGAGTTTTGTATTAACGAGCTCTTAGTGCTCAACATTAAAAATGTTACACCTAATGATATTTGGCCTTTACTTAGGAAGGTGGGATGTCACACACGTTCATAATGATAATGAATGTAATGCATTACAAAGAAATGAAATATTATAAAGTCTATACTTTTATATAAGAAAGTGATTAGCTAGATGGTGTACTTACTTGTTTCATCTTGCGAAGCTTGTCCATGTCATTGTTGATGGAGTGAGACGATATGTTGGGAAAGGTTTCAAAAATCTCAGCTCTTAGGCGATCCTGCCATTGAGGGTGCAAGGAGAGTTGAATAAGGATCCAAGTGAGTAAAAGAGCAGTTGTATCAGAGCCTGCAAAGTAAATATTTTTGCATATATCCACAATCAGTTTTTGGGTTTCCCGTTTATGTTTGCGCCTCTTCAATATTCCCCATACACTATTACTATTATTGGCTTTATCATCATCTTCAAGAATATTTTCAAGAATCATATGAAGTAGATCCTCTCGATTCTGATCTATACGGTCCTGGCTTTGTAACTTGTGATGGTGAACAACTTCAAGAATCAGCTCTTCTATCTCTTTCTCCAACCTCTTTATTTCTTTGTTTTCCTTGGTTGGAAAAATTCTGGCAACGACATATACAAACAAAAATGTTAAATACATACAAACGTATTTATATAATACTGAGTACACTCAATGCATTCCTATTCATAATCCTGAGAAAATTACTTTTATTCTATTTATAAATTCTATCATTTTTTAAATTTTAATTTAATATTGTACAACTTTGTACTCAAAACATAATATATTCAATAAGGGTAAAGTAGAAGGACTATTAAATCTTAAGGTGTAGGTGATCAGATTTAATTAATGTTTTTGGTACTTCTATCGAAACAATATGACCAATCACTAATATTCCTTTTATCCTATTTATACTGTAGAAAAGTAGATTTTGTTGTTGTCTTGAATCAAGTGATTAGATTTTTGCATGAATAACAATTTTACCCTTAACTTGTTAAATTTGATGCCTTTGAGATAGAGTTATATTATTATATTATATATGGGTGAAGAAGTTGGAAAGATAAAGAACTGATTAGGCTTAATGTTTCTTTAGATTCTAGTAAAATAATATATTTTACGTTACTTATAAGTTACTTATAAAATATAGATAAAGGTGTATAGCATTGGTATATCATAAATCAATGGAGAGAGAAAAGGTGAAAGATATAAAATGTATGAATGAAACCAACCTGAGGTATAAAAATCCGAAAAGAACAGTAGGGCTAGAAACAAGATTTTGCAAGGCAGTGATTTTAGCAAAAATCTGATTTCCAAGAGCATAAGAACCTCCAAAACAAGCCTTGGAAATGATATCATCAGTGAGTTCCTTCATATCATTATCAATCACAATCTCTGTTGTTTCCCCTCCTCCACTTTCTTCTATTATCCTTTCCCATTTCCTCATTATTTCCCTTGTTGACTCCTCCATGATATACACCATCTTCTGCAAATTCCACAACACCAACAACAACAAAAACTGTTAATAATAACCTGACGGGTTGGCGTGAGTGGTAAGTAATTTCGTCCCTTAAATAAGTGGTTGGGGGTTCGATCTCTAACTCTTGCGAATGAAGCAAATTCACAGGCTAGTTGTCTACCCCCTATATGAGACTTTAGAACAGTAAGGGATTAGTCCCACTTGACATGCGGGTGATGATACCCTTGGATAAAAAAAAAAAAAAGTAACACACGCACACGCAAGCCACTACTTGTTGATATATATATAAATTAACAGGTGGTAATAATGACTGGAAATCGATCAGCCAATAATGAACCTGAATCTTGGAGAAGTTAAACTGAGGGGCAATAAGGCTTCTTTGGAAGTGCCAGTGGGGTCCATTAGATCTGATAATGCCAGAACCCAACAATGGCTTTAATGGCTTGGACATATAGGTAGGCCTACCAAGATTCCAACTCTTTATCCGAATTATGTCTTTGACAAGTTTGGGATCTTCCAAATACAGATGCTGCCTATGTCCAGTGGAGTACATGAATGTTGTACCTGTGCAATCATATATAGTTTTCGGCCAAGCATATCATATACGGTTATACTTCTGTCTGTGTGTAAAAATATTTACTACACGTACACAAGCCCAATAACAAGCTAAGGATTGTATGAAGTCAACATAAGCCAATATTAAATATAAGCAATATAATAAAAATAGTAAAAGCACAACAATTTAACATGGTAGAATCGGGAGAGGGGTTTCTCCTTTTCCTTCCCTCTCCTTTTCCCTTCTTTTCCTTTTTAACAAAATAATCCGGTATTATTTTGCCCATTGAGATTCATCGAAGAGTTCATAATTTGTCACTTGTACCATTAAAAATAAAAACAAAATATATTATAATATAAAAAAAATTTAGCAAAAAAAATTCAAATATCTAGACCTATTTCATTTCAATATAAGGATCTATAAGAGATATAGACTAGTCCAGTTAATTGTGAAAGTTAACTGTAAAATTATTTCACAGTTAACTGGAATAGTATGTATCTCTTATAGATCATTGTATTAAAATGAAATAGGTCTAGATAGTTGAAATTTTTTATGCCAAAAAGTGTTCAAAAATAAAAAAATTAAAAGTTCTTCATTTATTTTATATTATAATACATTTTTTAAATTTTTAATGGTACAAGTGACAGATTATGAGCTCTTAAATGAATCTCAATAGACAAAATAAAACCCCAAAGAGGGGATTCTGAGGGAATAGGAGGGTTAAGATTCTGAGAGACTCCGAACCCGGTAGAATCTTATCTTCAATGAGGGGAAGCAAAACAAACGGGTTCAGATTTTTTGTTTTCCTCTTTTTCCTTTTGACACCATTATTGAAAGATTTTTTTTTTGAACTGAATTATTGAAAGATTCAATGGTCTAGATTGAATGGTTTTTATAAAAATGAATATAATTATGATAATACTTAAAAAATCTAATAAACAAATTTGATCTATCATATTTTTTAACAATTAACAATTGTAGTAAAAAGGAAAATTAAAAGAAAAATTTATAAAACAGTTTACAATTCTAAATAATTTATACCAAATTTTGACCGATCAAATTTATTTATGATATTTTTAAATATTATTTAATTTACAAAAAACATTAAACGTGGACCATTGGATCTTTCATCTATTGGTGATAAATGGGTAAAGAAAAGGGAAGAAGATGAGAAAATCTGGACGCAGACAAACATAGCCCAAAGTGAAAGATTCCACAATCGATCTTAAAAAAGTTGAATACAACATTCAAGGGCTTTAATAATTAACTTCTCTTGGCCAAAGAAAAAACTTAATAATTAACTTCTCGCTTCTGATAAAAAAAATAATTAACTTCTCGTTTTTTTTTTGTCAAAGCTTTAATAAGTTCAATTATTTATTCAGGCAAAACAAAGTGCAAAATGTGCAATTACATCCTTCCAAACAAAAGTGCAAAACAAGGTTTTAGCTTCTGACGTATCTCTATTCCATCCCTCCATATCCCTCGTGTTTATCCTTTATGAATAACATAAGTAACATTTTGACATGGGTGTGAAATGATTGTGTTTTATTTTTTATAATTTCAAAGAAAGATATTCTCAAAAGTAA
This sequence comes from Mimosa pudica, assembly GCA_029929735.1. NCBI lineage: Eukaryota > Viridiplantae > Streptophyta > Magnoliopsida > Fabales > Fabaceae > Mimosa > Mimosa pudica. The sequence continues at coordinate 4,138,969 of JAKELP010000045.1, forward strand.
GCATTTTAATCTTCAAAATCATAAAATTTAAAAATTGCAGCATTTTATACCAAAAAATATTAAAATTTCACTCATTCCACGTACAATCAAATGATCATGAAATAAAAAAGAACAAAACAATTGAGAAGTTGGAAATTATATGGGGCATGAAAGGGTGCATTAGAAGAGGGATACTAAATTAAAGATAGTCCTTAAACATAAGAACAAATAAAAGTTATATGGATAATAAGTAATACTCTTAATAATCGGAAATTATTGCTTAAATATATGCATGTGGTAGAGATGACCAAAAACAAAATTATCAAAAAAAAAAAGAGACGACTAAAAAAATACAATGGTTCTTACCATAGAGTTTTCTCCAATGTTGGAGAAATGGGAAGAGAGAGGGAAACCATTGTTCAGGTTGGTGAGAGGAAGAGGAGATATTGTTGTTGGAGGAATGTGATTGAATGCGCTTTATCTCAGGGATGTTTCCCAAAGGGAAAGAAGGTTTTGGTCCAATGATTCCTTGTTTCTTCAGAATTGATCTGATTCTTTGAGGTTCCAACCACAGTTTCTTCCATATTTCCATCATCAACAAGCTCACAACAATGGCTGCCACCGACAATACCATCTCTTTCCTAATTATTTCCTGCCATTGCCATAGCCACAACCCTTCACCTCCTTCCATCTCTCTCTCTCTCTCTCACACACACATACAACTGAGCCTAATGAGCCTGAACACTGTTAAGCATTGCTCTTATAAGAGTTTGACACGGATGAATTAATGATTGCGACGCAAAAGGAATCATTTGGATATGTTTATGAATTACACATGTTTACGGGAACTCGTGCCAAATTTTCAAATTTTATTCATTCATAATGATATACTCCCTCTGGTCCCTAATGTAAGAGCCCAAAATTTGAATGGTTTTGGTCCTAATGTATGAGCTCACCCCACATTCTCTCCTCATTTAATGCATTTTTTCCTACTTTGCCCCTAACTCTCTTTCATATTTATTAATGCTTATGTATTTCTCTCTCTTAAAAGTATCATAATAAATATGGGCAATTTTGGAAAAGAAGCATTAACTTCAGACACCCAACTAAGATTCACATGTTTTCTTAAGAAGCGTTTTTTTGACGACTGACTCTTACATTAGGGACCGGAGGGAGTACTATATATATGACAGTGACCCAAATACATTAGGGTTGGGAGGAGGGAGGTTAGTAAAAATGCGTGTTATGCATAATTTGATTATGAACATGATGACCCTCCAATGAATAATGCAATAGATGTATTTTGAATTTATGAGGTTCATGTACACATTTATTTGACATTCATTCACTTAGACTATTCATGTATAGTATTTAAATATATTCAATTTACAGACTCATGACATTTATTCACATATTTAATCCCTTACCTTATTTAATTTCAACCTTACCTTATTTAATTTCGGTCTCTTAAACGTGTGTGAAATAAACTCTTGATGTTTAAAATTATTCTTTATTGACAAACTTTTCTTTTTGGTTACCCAAGGGTATCCCCACCCGCGTGTCAAGTGAGACTAATCCCTCGCTGTTCTGAAGTCCCATATAGGGGGTAGACAGCTAGCCTGTGAATTTGCTCCATTCGCAAGAGCTGTGGATTGAACCCCCAACCACTTGTTTAAGGGACGAGAGTACTTACCACTCCCAACTCGCCAGGTTCTTTATTGACAAACTTGTGCCAATAATAATGTGAAATCGGGTCGTGAATCCAAATAGTAAACTCATAAAAGTCTACTTTTACCAATGGGTAGTTGGTTGAGCTGGTAAGTGGGCTACAACCCCCGTAAGGATGAGAACGCGTGTTCGAATCCCGGGAAGCGCTCTCATTGGGAAAGGGGACAACCTTGCCTATGTGGGCAACACTCCTACCCCTTGAGTTCGGATTGAACCGGGCGGTAATTTACCAAAAAAAAGTCTGCTTTTATTAATAAACATATGTTAAAGTGCATTATTAAAAAAATACAAAATATAATAATAACATGAATTTAATATATTTTAAATATGAATAATTGATATTAATTTAGTTACATTCATACGTTCTCAAACTAAATAAAAATGTCAGTCCATAAAATTTATACATGAGTTTATTGAATACATGATCAAATAAAAATAATTAACTTGAGATTTAATTTAAAGCAAGTTAATAAAACCATTATCGCGTAAGTTAGAAACATAAAAACGAAAAATTTAGTGTGTAAACTTTGACTTAAGCGTAACTGAGTTTACAATTAGTATGCATTAAAGTGACTTGTGACATGCTTTTTATATTATATTCCGGTGATTTTGCTTTCCTTGGACATATTGTATATTGAATAAAATTAAAAATAAAAAATTGTTAATTTTAATGCAGCGTTACTGAATTGTAAAGTTTTTGTTGGTTTATATAGAAGTATGATAGAAGTGATGACTTATTCTATTGGAGGATCAACTTAATTTTAATATTTTCACTCTTGAGTTTAAGTAAATTCGTGGTAACGATATAAAATTGGATCATAAACTTGTAAGAGTTTACTTTTATTTATAATATTTGTTTAAACTATATCGTTAAATAAAATACAAATAAAAACAATAATTTGACTTAATTATAATTTAAACATGAATAGTTGATATAAGAGCTATCAACATTCACACTTTAACTAAACTCAATAAATAAATTCATATTAAATTTAAACATAAAAATTATTAAACATGGTCAAATAAAAATAATCAACATGAGATCTAAAGGCTATTTACTGAAGGATTAAGGGTAAGAAATACACATGTGTTTTACCCAAAAGGTCACCCAGCACTAAATATTATTTAGGTCAAAATACACATAAGTTTTCAAAGTAGATTCATAAATACACATAGAATATGTGTATTTGTGAATCCAATATGAAAACTTATGTGCATTTTTACCTTAATATTAAAACTATTTATGTATATTTTTTGCCAAAAAAAACACATCTATAATTTTAACCCTTAACATTTAACTTAATTATGTCATAGAGTAGAAATGTAAAAAAGATAAACTCCTTAAAATCGTGAGTTTAATTGAGTGTACATCTAGTGCAAGTTTAAGTAACACATGACACATTTTAAATAGGTATAATCACAAAAATAATAAAATCGAGAGTCAATACGTTCATGTATTTAACATTAATATACAAGTTTATACACCCCATTAGCTATGTTACAAAGAAAGACAATAACATCATTAAATAAGATCTCTCTATATAATTATTTTGTTACGAGAGAAAGAAGCATGAAGCATGTCACACATACTTAGATAGAGATGAACATCAAATCATGGCAATACTAATTCACCGATTATTAGAGTTTGGTGACTAAAAGAGGAGCTCCATATTTGGGAAACATACAAGACAAGTTTGTAGGAAGGAGAGTGATGTTAATTAGGCGACATGAGAGTTAATGAGATATTGGCAAGAAGGACTAAAGCTAAAGCTATCTTAACTTCAATGATGGCGAAGTTTAAGCCTAAAAAGCTAAAACAGATTCGAGTTCCAAATTCAAGTGGCATGTAGGCATGTTGATACTCACATACGAGTACTTCAGAAGCACGGCCTTCAAATCTATGGTATAAATTTTAGTGTTTATGAACTTGTGAGTTAGTGAGCCCATCCGTAACACATGAAATTTTGTTTGTTTAGGGGCCTGTCATTTAGGCTTGTGATAGTCCAAATCGTATCCATGAGCCAATGAAACTACTACCAATAGATAGAGTATACGACAATTAATTTGTGCCATAGATAGAGATTTGAATGTGGTTGCGGATGTGCTAGTATCAAAGTTTGTCTATACTATGGGTATAATTTTGTTGGTGTTTATGGACCTAATTAATATCTTACCTGAATATTCGTAGAATGTGTTGAACAGAAGGACCTCTTTCCTTTTGGAACTGAACACAATGGATTTTTTTTTTAATGAAAAGAAATATATTCAATTCATCCATCATGGAATCATATATTTACAGCTTGGGAGTAAAAACATGTACCTGTTGATGTACATATCTAACTAGTACTTCCTATGTATAGGAGAAAATTCAGAAAAACAATTAATTGAGTGCAAGATAGTGATCTAATTTAATTTGACTAAGAACTTCATCCACTTGATGGTGTGTTCCCGTAAATATATATAGCACTGTTCCTGCATGTATGCCCACAGTTTCCAGCATGTTACAAAGATCCCCCACACACCATGATTTTGGCCATCTTTTCTGAACAAGAATCTCCTTAAGCCAAGTAATTATAGAGGTCCCGTTGACTTTGCTATTATAAATTTATAATATCAAATTGGTGCATTAGTTAGGGAATTTCAAGAATAATTTTCGATAAAAAAAAATGATTTGATATTAGGTGAAAGAAAGTTTTTTTATAAAATATATATATGCATTGTTGCTATTCTTGTTATATGTTACATTTTCGTTTTGCTTCTCCTTCCCTTCATCAGATTAGCATCTTGGGCCATTTGGAGAGGAAAGCTATTGACCTTTGTTAGATCCAAAGACAATGGACTAGTAGGGAGCCCACTCAGCATTTTAATTGCACAAAAATATATGCATGACACAATAAACATAAGAAGAGCCATTGTTCTAAATTGATGGATAATGTTAAGAATTCAAGATGAGAGAGTGGTAACAAGGAGGGGTGCACCATATTTAGGCATCAAGAGCATCGTGTAGGAAGGGCAATGGCGATAGTTTGGAGAGATTGAGAATGAAAAGTTACAAAGAAGAAGAGAGAGAATGATCTTTGCTTCAACCAAAGCAAAATTCTGCCCCACACAAATCCTACTTCCAAATCCAAATGGTACATAAACTTGTGGATACTTGCAAGCTTCTGAAATCCCTCCTTCAAATCTCTCAGGCTTGAATTCATCACTATCTTCTCCCCATATTTCTACGTCTCTATGCATTTCATATATTAACACCCATATATTTGTGCCTTTTGGCACCACAATTTCACCTATCTTCAAATCTTCAAGTGCTTCCCTTGCAACTGTTAGTCCCGGCGGAAATAGACGCAGACTCTCTTGAATCACCATTGTTAACTACCACAACAAAATTTGTCAATTAACTAAGCTTGGTATATCAATTTAAGTCGTTAGATGAATTCAATATATATATAATGTTGAGGCAAGTTTTTTCACCTTATTTTAAACTTAAATGATAAAAAGACAAACTAACTTGTGTATTATACTGTTAATTCATGTTCATGCATAACATTAGAGTCATTCGATTAGTGAGATGTGAAAAAAATTAAAGATATGACCATAGACCTCTAAACAAATGGAATTAAGGGTAAAGGTGCACCCGATAACATGATAATTTCTAAAAGGTACATCTAATAGCATTGTAATTTTGAGGGTGCAAATTTGACACTTTTAACTTAAAATGGGACAAATTTGTTTTTTCTTCCATTGACGTTAAGTTTTCCCATGCTACTGAAGGCCACCCCTTTTAGAAATTATCATATTGTTGTGTCCCATTTAAATTTTAAGTGTCAAATTTACACCATTAAAATTAACATGCTGCTATTGGGTGCACCTTTGCCGAAGAATTAATTATGTGTATGTTAAATTTGTCTTTCTATATATATATATATATATATATATATATATATATATATATATAAGGATTTAACTTATTTTGCAATTTTATTAAATTGAATTGTGTTTTAATATTGTACTTACTTGTTTAAGCTTTCTGAATTTGTCCATGTCTTGGAAGCAAGAAGGTGATGAAATGTTGGGGAAGGTTTCAAGAATTTCAGAGCGGAGTCGTTCTTGCCAATAAGGATGCTTTGCAAGAAGAATTAATGTCCATGTGACTAAGAGAGCAGATGTTTCTGATCCAGCAAAGTACATATTGGAGCACATGTCCATTATCATTTTCTTGCTTTCATGTTTCTCTGAAGCACCGTCTATGATTATCTGTAAGAGGTCCTTTCTATCCTCATTTGGTTGCCTTTGATTTTCCAGCTTACGATCTTCTATCACTTTTAGTATTAGCTTCTCGAACTCTTTCTCTAACTTCCATATCTCTCTGTTTGCCTTAGTGGGAAGAAATGTTAGGTAGTGATACAGAAATTGGTATGTTCTGTTTGCTGATTTGTTGATATGAGACAGTGGAAAATTGTTCAGCAATATTTATTATTAAGAAATTCGTTGTGAATCTTATATGTACCTAAATTGTGGTTCTGAATTGGTAAAGGTTATTTATTTGAGCTATTTAAAATTTCCCATGACATAAACAACAATAAACAAGACTTGTACAATTGTATTGTATTAGTGACCGAATCTTAAATATATTTTTTAGCAATAGATCTCGCCCTACAATTTCCCTAAGTGTTTTTTTAGTCTCACTCTCCCTCTTTTAATTAGACTCCAGATGGTTTGATCACTCTGGCGTTATCTAAAGGTTTTCTTTGTACATGCCCAAATCATCTCAAACAATTTCCTACTATTTTCTCACTATAGGTGTCACTCCAACTAGTTCGCATATATAGTTATTCTGGCTCTATTAATTTTTTATATGACAGGTTTGATGAATATTGCGCGATATTAATTTATTGTTCTGTTTTATATATACTACTTGATTTTATAGTCTTGAGAGATGATTTATGGATTATGCCACTAAATTATAAGTCAATAGGAAGGGAGTTAGAGACAAAACCTGATAGTATTGTCCTTCAATGGTTACCAATTTCAAAATTTGAATTTGTCCTTTCCTTTGTTATATCCCACTCATCATGCATTGTTGCTTTGTTTCCTTTTCCAGTCCTCTGCCCCTCTCAGCCTTCTTCACTTCATTTCCTTCATTCGCTCGTGCTTTCCTTTTTCGTGCCTTTCTATTGTAAATCCATTCGCATTCTGCATGGGTTCTATCAATGATGTTCCTCTTTCCCTTCATCAAATCTCTGAAGGCCGTTGTGAAGGCGTGCTTTTATTCAAGGTTGACAGGGTGTTTTTTCCTCAGATCATTCATTGTTTGCCTGATGGGAAACGCTTGAAGGAAATGGTTTCTGTTGATCTTGTGGTGTATGATCGCTCTGTGAGTTCATATATAAATTTTTTTTTTTGCCTTTTGAGGGATTGGATTTAGTTTTTGCATTTTTCATTTGTTATATGTTTGTTTAGTTCAGGGAACCAGGATTTTGGCTTCCCTGGAAGATAACGCCGCCATTGTGATGCATGCCGGTGAAATTGTGCAATAATGAAAATAACTTCTGCTCACAATTGTGCAATATTTTAAAGCTCACAATTTCAAATCTTGAAAATAATATATTCACTAGAATTCTTTGAAAGGCTAAATCATGCATTTCAATGCTGAAAATAACTTCTGCTCATGCAAAATAAACTGTACACACAGCTTTCACTACTACAACACTTTTTACAAGCTCTGTAAATAATGGCTTAGAAGAAGTATACATACATACATACATACATACATACATACATACATACATACATACATACACACACACACACACACACACACACACACACAGATATATATATAGTTTGAATTTACATGATAGAACATGAATGAGGGTTATCATCATTGAAGAAGACCATGAGCTTCATTTCAGGAGTCTTGGGGTCTCCAAGAGCTTCAGGCACATTTCTGACAAAACCATTGGGAGCTTTGATGTCATAAACTCCGATTTCATAGGGGAATGTCACTAAGTCATGATCCACAAAAGGCCATGCCTCCACTTTCTTTCCTGTGTTCTTCACTTCCTCAATCACATCTTTTGTCTTCACATAGCCCTTCACTGTCACCCTTTGTTCCTTTTGGTTTATATCCACTGATTCCACACCTTCATTCCCACAAAACTTTTACATTATCCGTTAAAATAAGAAAATTGCTATTTGCATTACTTTTAATAACAAGAAGGATAGATTGAACAGTCAAATTAAAAGAAAAAGTCAAAGGTCAACAACGCTTTATTGCATATATGAACAAAATAACACCTAGCTGTTCACCAAATATAATAACATATCATATGATCATATGATATGATAAAGATAAGAAACTTATACCAAGCTACATGCCGTTTTTTCCATTGGACTTATATGGATGGTAACAAATTTTACTTTGACTGCCTTTTGTAAATTTACGTGTGGATAAAATTTAATTAGTGTGATGTGATTTGCATTTGAATGTTTCTAGTGAAAAAAATAAGTCAATTTTAAATAAACTTGTTTGAATGAAATGTTGCGTTTTTTTTTTACAAACCAGAAGCAAGTGGCTGAAAAATAAAAATTGCCTCAATTTTAAAGCTAACTTGTAAACCAAAACAAAATTAATAGCTCCCAAATCCATGGCAAATATAGTTTGTTATCCAATTGAATTTTTTTTTATCCCAATTGACTTTCGAGGCTTCCTAACACTATGGTGACATATTTTGCTGTCGAACAATATCCATGCATGGAACAAGATAGAAAGACTGAAAGAGGTTGAAGAGGGAGAAAAGTAAGATTAAACTGAACCTTCCAAGCCTTCCACAGCACTCCTAACTTTCCTGACACAACCTTGGCAGTCCATTTTCACCCTCATATTTACAGTCTAATATATATCCTCATCATCAACAAAAATGGGAATGATTTTAATTAGTTACACATACTATATTTAATTGAAAAGAACCTACAGAAAGTAAAATATGTAAAAATCAAAGAAAGACATATAGGAGTGTCAAAGGTGAAAATTAAACCTGCGAAGGCAAGCGTTTGTTAGTTGGAAAGGAACAAGAAAAGCATTGAGGAAGATGATCAAGAAACCCCATTTATGAGAATGATGAGATCTTACTTCTTCTCATGCTTAGGTAAACCCATAATCTTTGAATGTTCTTTTATAGAACAAAACTAAAGTATTCGAATACAAAATATCTTAAGATTTTCCCATTTTAATTTGTTTATACTAGTTAGCTATAACTAACTGTTAGAATCCGTTGAATACCGATTAAAAAATTGAGATTTGAAAATGTGACATTAAATTATACTACATTTACTCTAGTTACTTGTCCATTTTATGACGTTCTACTATAGTTGTAGGCTGCCGCCATCAAATTTAAATGTATTATCGTTTATAACTAAATGATTGGAGGCAAGTTTTCTTTGTAACTTCCCTAGCATGAAGAAATATATAGCACCTCTTGGCTACTGAATAATTAAATGTACTGAATAATTTGACTAATTCCACCATGCAATCATATACATCCATGTAACTTCCCTAGCATGAAGAAATATTATTGTTCAGCCAATTGTATGAACGTAAAATGGCCTCTAAAATAGTCAAATAAAAGTTGCTAATAAACAATCATGTACATAAATGAACTACTTTAGTAAATGTTATATTTGGTAGGATAGAACTCTCAGCCAGAAGAGAAAAATATTTGAAAGGATAGAATGGGTTATTTAATAGTTGGAAGGAGTCAAAAGACATGTTTGGTTGAATGAATACAATGATCATGGAAATTGCTTCTTTCAAGAAGAAAAAATCAACTTCTGGCGTATACAAATATGCACAGAACAGATATATGATTATTGAGAAGAAAGGGAGTAGAGTTTATTCTGCAATATGGGCTTGCCACATGGCGAAATTTTTCCATGATTAAGTAGTATGGATTTACATTTTATTTCACACACTTTTTTATGCATGTAAACTGATTCGGATCAAGATGTCATTTTTGTGGCTCGGACATTCTCGTTCATATCGATATTTTAGAAGATGAAAGTACTTAAAAAGGCATTTTTCTTTATGGTAAAAGATGAAGATGTAAAAAATTTTCAACATATATATCAAAAAAAGAAACGAAAAGATATATTCAACATATCATACCACAGTTGAATCAGTTTCTAGTAGAAATACCATCATTATACATGTACAAAATTGCATCAGAGAAAGTGAGTGTCAAACTATTTTCTAAAGTTCTGATTTGAAAATGTTCAGAGAAAACATAATACTTCGTCCCTCCAAATACACAGTGTCAATCTCCTAGCCCTCTGACAAAAGTGTAAGAACAATAAAAATTTAGAGGAAACTTGGTTTAATCTGGTTTCTTCAAGTTTAAGCAATTATCTGACGCTTGCCTATACAACTCCTGCACCTGATTTAACTCCTTCTCTGGCATCAATAACATATTAAGAATGTTAGTTAGTCATTCACAGATCACAATTGTCTAGAAACTAATGTATCATTTCATCATAGTTGTGATTCCATTACAAATTGACATGCGGATCCCATGTTCGCAACATTATTCTACTTCAAATGAGAATCAAATACAATGTCATCTATAGACCCATGAAACAATCTTTTTTTGTTTGGTTTTCTCATATTCCCCACATTCGAAAAAGAAAAGAAGGCAGATTTCTCAAGCATAAAGTGAAGGTTAACAGACCTGCGGCTTCCAATTGCTTCTGAAGTTCTTGACCTATTAGATCATTTTCAGCCTGCGAAAATTAGAGAACAGCTTGAGAATATGAATTAGATTTAGCAGCACAGCAATCTTGCAAGCATGAAATCTATCAAATAGAATATACTCGCACGGGTTTTTTGAAGGACAAATCCTGACAAAACATTACTCTTGTAGGACACGCAATCATTAAATGATGCAAGTTTATCGACGAATGAATTGAATTTCATACCTGTAATTCTGCAATCCTCTTAAGTTGTGCTTCTTCTTCCCCTCCCTCAGATATCGGAAGTGCAGCAACCATTGTATCAAACTAGACAAGCAACATACGACATACTCAAAAGTCAAAATCACTAGGTGTCATGTAAGTCGTGTCTTCCCAGAAAGGATATCATAACATGTATCTTAAGTCTGAACAGTATAATTTTTTATTTGTACAGTCTCAATAATATCAATCACAACATATAAGTGATCTATGTAATGGATCAATTGATCTGATTAAGTTTAATGCAATTCATGCCCTCAATCCTTTTTAATTCCACCATAAATCACTGCTACAACATGTTCTGTTGTGTTCAATGTGCTTCCTAAAATTTCTATTCCCACTGCATTAGATAAACTTGCTAGTATATACTAGCCTTGTTCTATTTTGTTTTGAGCAAAACCAAAAATATAAATACCTGTTTCGCAGCCTTTACCAATGCAGCACTCATAAGCTTGGGCTGTTCTGCAAAATTTGCTGCATCCTCTGTCGGATGTGCAGGTGGTTCAGGGTAATTTGGTGACAGCCGATTAGGAGGAGCATCCCTTTGCAGCGTCCCAATGGTATTAAAGGCAAGATTGGCAATTGAATTAACTTGTTCTTGTAGTTGAGAGATTATATCCATTATGTTGACCACCTGTAGAAGAAAATTGTCTCAGGTAAAATTTCAGACAGAAACATTGTGTACAATTTACATTTCATACAAATAAAAAAACTTTATCCTAAATAGCCAAAGTATCCCAAAGTTACTGGAAACATTGAGACTTAAAGCTACACATGCATTTGTACCAAACATATGATTACACAGGTACAAAACCCTTCTACATATTGATCCACAGATTATGGCTATAAATTGTCTGGCCACCCTAGACACTACACAAAACCTGTTTGCAAGCCATATACTGAATAAAAATTAACTGCTTCAACTAGTACAAATCTGTCTCTAGTATATCACCCATACAACAAAACTCACCAACCTACTATTAGTGATGTCAATTACAAGATTCGGCATTCTTTGAATGATAACTTGGAGGTTAATTGAATTTTGTCCAGCATTCTTATGGTTACCTCATCATGACTTCTCAGAGTTTATCTTGTGGTTAATCAAATTCCTTAACTCCCAAATAATATAAGTATACCATGTAAATCAAAGAAAAAAATGGGGATGCTATTGCATATCATATTGCTCTTTTAGCCATAATTTCATTAGCAAGCAAATGTAATCTACAACTGAAATTGCACAAGTGTATGAAGCACGGCTAAAAGGGCAATGTCTATGACCTTAAGCTCTGGATAATTCAAGGCAAAAACAATGCATCCTACTGGAAGCTTGGAATCACTCATGTCCATCTCATAAGATTAAACCAACTACAGAGTATCTATCAATCCAATATAACTTTCTTAGACTTTGGTACATTACTTCCTCTGCAATTTTGGATTGCACATCACCTGAAGTCTTTGATCGTTTGAAACATTATCTCTCAACAAGAAAACCCCTTTCTAATCATATCAATTAATGGCCAACTAAACATGCAAAAGGAACAATTTGTGAAATTCCATTAATCACTTCCGAATTCCAAAATCTGAATCGCACATCCTGAGATATAACAACTACACCAATAAATATATGTGTGCATATAAGCATCTAGTATCACATTCTCGTCTTCTTTCATACTCCCTCCGGTCCCAGTATAAAATCACCTTACTTTTTTGTGGGGATCAATGAATCAAATTAGATCACTAAATTATAACATATCCTATATGGAATTAAAGTATAAATTAGATTATAAGTAAAACAAATAAGTAGAACTTAACATTTAGGATGAAGAGAGAAGCAACAACAGCAGAAAAATGACAAACTTTATTTGATACAAAATCAACCTTTCGTAAGTGAAACAATAAGTTGAACTTTAATACTGTATAAAACATTAAAGTGATTTATTTAGCATAATTAATTTCCTTAAAAAATCAACTTGAACTTCCAATTAGGACGAAAAGAGAAGCAACAACAGTAACAGGGCAACAAAAATTCATGCAATCACAAAAATAAGCTCCATTTGATTCTGAAGCAGCTTCATTGGGCTCTATATCATAAAATCAGCATAGGAAACAGCTCTATTACACTAACAACTACTAGTAGTAACTGGTTTTATGCGAAATCGGAATGGATTAAGGGATGAACAATAGCAGTATAAAACTATATTTCAATATCTGACAAAGAACTCTCTATTTCTTTAAAGAAGCTAAATTGCTTTGCTTTAGATTTAATGAGTTCAATCACACTCAAAATAATCCCAATCACAAATCGACCCTCACTCTCTCTTTCTCTCTGATGTAGCTAAGGGTAGGAATAAAAGAGGAAGCTCACCGGAAACAAGGAACGACGGAAATATCACGGCTTCTACTTCGCCAGCCGTCGTTCGCAGAGAGATGATTGATCGTGTTCGTGTTCTTTCGAAGGTGAATGGGGCTTGCAGGAAAAAGGTAAAATATAGACAATGACATATTTGCCCTTATCTTAATAACTAAGTACTGTATTTTTTTATCCATGATCAAGGTATCCCCTCACTCGATAAGTGAGAGACTAACCCCTGCTGATTTGTAGGCACCTCAAAGGGTGGGAAAGCTGTACTCGGAGATTTAATGCTTCTCCATACCCAACGTCAAGGATCGAACCCCAGACAATTGTTTAAAGGTGAATGAGTCCTTGCCACTCAATCACACACTCAGGTTATAACTAAGTATATTTAATTACTCCCTCTATCCCTAATTACTCCTTGTTTATAAGATTACATTATTTAACTTTGTTAACATTCTAATTCTACAATATATGAAATGACATTACATGTATTTTATACTTTAGTGTGTGTGTGTGTGTGTATATATATATATATTTCTGTATTACTTAGTATATAACCTAATCATTAGTATCCTACTTATTGTATAAGGACCCGACTATATGGATGTTGTTTATTTTTGAATTAGTATGGATATGGATATTTGTTAAGTCATGTGGTAGTTTTATTTTTTATTATTCCATTGTTAGACTTATTTTACAATATGGAATTACATATTACTCCCTCCGGTCCTAAATATAGGACCTAGTTGACTTTTTTGAAAAATCCTAAAAAAAAGCAAAATAAGTTAATTATAAATTGATTTACCTAATTTTTCTCTTACACTAGTTTATTTTACCTATAAGCTAATGGATAATCTAAAAAGATATCAAATATGTCATGTTTTAATAACCTATTTTGCAACCTTAATCTCTCCAAAAAAAAGTCAATTAGGTCTTATATTTAGGATCGGAGGTAGTATTAAATTTGAATTTCATATTTATTAGGTATAATTTTGGCGAGAGCATGATTATATGGGCCTACTAGTATAACAATTTATATATTTTTATTTTTCAATGTGTGTATTTTAAAACCTACAAATGAAGGTAAAAAGCTTTGAAGAATTTCATTAGCTTCTGACTCTTGTATTTTAAGCCCATAATGCAGAATAAACTATTAAATTTGACGGTCCTTTAATACACACATGAATCATATTTTTTTAAAGTCTTATAATTACATCTATTCTACATCCTTTTGAACTTAGCTATGCTATACGCTTTTGTTCCTCTCAAGACTTAAATCCTAATGATTAACAAGATTCATATGTAAAGAAAAATACCAACAAACATGTACTCACTTCACACTTTTACATCCTTCCAATATATACCAATTATCAATTCAACTATTTCCCACATTATTGATAACAGAAACCTTACACCCATCAAATTACATCCTCTATCTCACCTTTGTCCTATAATCAAACACTCATTAATCAAATTCAAACATCCAATGTAACAATCTATATTCCTATTTTGAAATGACTAAGCTAGTATTCCTCATAAATCCTTTATATTGCATAACCTGAAAACTATTAATTCCACATCAATTTGACTTTTCAAACACCTTTCGACTAGAGCAGAGACTAAAGATCATTGTAATCTTACATATAAAATATCACAGCAACCATACATTGCAAATCTTGTGGTCCTTAATCAACAACACTTTTAGGTCTTGCAGAAATAAATTTCCAGTTTTAAATGATCCATGTTATAATACTTAGCTTGAGATAAACTTGCATACTCAAACCAATTATTCTTCCTTAAATAATTAATTCCCTTTTAAGATAAATAGTAAAGTAATAACTCCAATTCCACCTTCAAATTTAACATTTTCTTGTTCAATCACCCATCTCTACCGCTAAAACCAGTTTCAAGTTCTACATCAATAATCATGCTTTACATTTCAAGACATACCTCAACAAGACTTCTAACACTTTTAGTATTACCTTCCAATAGATTCTTTGCACAAATCCTTTAGCACTAACTTCCTATAATCCTATTTAAGTCATACATGATTACCCAAATTCATTCATCATTAACTTAATCTCTCTGTTTTTTTTTCACTATATTCCATATAACCTTCAAAAGTCCTCTATTTTTATGTTGACCAAACCAAATAAATCAATCCCCTAAAATTTTACATAATACCTCTCCATTAAGTCAATCTCAATACCTCAATATCAAATAATATCCAACAGAACAAAATGGAGCATCAAATCATCCAGCCAAAAACAATTTATATATAAAGACATACATGTACATATATGTTTCTGTGTTTAGATTCTAACATGGTAGCTTTCACAATTATAGCCCTCAACAATCATAACTCAACCAAGTTCTTCTTCTACACATTTTTGCAAACACCTTATGTGCATCAAAATTCCAACCACACATAAGAACTAAAAATCGAACACATGAGAAGAGAAAAATTCAGGAATTCTTAAACATCCAAAATTTAAAGAAAATCTACAGTTTTATTATTCTTTCAACTTTGTGACATTTCTACTTAGATTAATTAGAAGTTTTAACCCCTGGATCCTCTGTAAAACCAATCGAATCAACTTAGGGTATTTGTGAAATCTCAACTAAACTCAGTTCCAACCTCAAATTCCTTTCTAAAAGATTAAAAAAAATCCATATTTATCATTATATTCAGTTGATTATTACACCTAAAAAGTCAAGACCCAACTTGAAGCCCTCACAATCACCTTCCAAATACTAAAATCGGGTATATAAAGAAAGGAGAAGTTCACCTTAGCTCACACATGTGCTTGCACGTCGGAACCCGCGCCGGAATCGTCGCCGGTGATGGAGGTCAAAGAAGAAAATGAAGAGAAATTGAGGTTGATGATGAAGATAAAGTCGGCAGAATATTCTATTCTGGAAGGGGAGGACCAAAGTACTCCCGAACTATTTTCCTTTCAAATACCTTTATTTTCACAAAATTTAATTTTAACACTTTTTAAGTTCTCAATTATTCCCTATACCTTTAACTAATTCTTTATTATTTCTATTCTAATTCTTTTGGGGTGTTACATGACTATTTTGTGGTGCATAAATAATAATCAACTACCCAGTGTAAAAATAATAAAACTGGTGCTGAATGTTAATTTGTAGTTTTGTGGATTAATTTCTAAAGTGAAAAATGTTGGAAATATTGTGTGGGTGTGTCATAGGAACATGTCCCATATTGTTTGGGATTGTGGAATCCAAATTATAAGTGAATTTAGATTACTGTGTATAGGTAAAGCGGAGGAATTAACTTACCTAATAATGAGCCACTAGAGACCAAATCAGGTTAATATTCTCCATCATTATGTGCAAGTTAATGGTGGATTCATTGAACACCTTATTGGAAGTTTTGGATTATCAAAATTATACTATGAATAGCATTGGTGACATAAAAGTAAATTGTCTTAGTCTTTGATTGCATCTCAACGTTAATCAACATAATGGCACATGATAGCATTTAAATGCTCTTTATTTTGTAACTGATACAAAGGTTTTATTATTTTATAACCTCTTAATTCCTTCTACCACATGCAATTATTACAATAAAATTTTTTCACTAATTTTATTAATAGTTTTGTAACTGATGATTTGTTGGCTTGGGAGGGTGGCAACGTTCAGATGTTTTATTGGTGTCTGTTTTATTGGTGTCTATTTAAGGTGTTCAATCAAGGTGTGAAATAGAGCTCTTGAGTTCTAGAGCACCACTCTCTTCCTCTTCCTAAATATTTCATGTCTTAGTGAGTAAATTATCTCCTGTAGTTCTATTTACCCTGTTTTACAGGAAGAGTTCGTTTCATCCTGGGGAGCAAACGTCTTGTTTTGCCGGTAGTCGTGAAATAACTCTTAAGGAAAGTGTCCTTGAGGACGCAACTCGAACTGTGTTTTCAGTGGTTGCAGGTATTGTTGCTGACTGGATATATTAGCACTCGAGAGGAGCTAGAAGATATCCATGGATGTATTTGAAAATTTAGGAGCGAACACCAACAAAAAATACCCTTTTGCCCCTCCCAATTAAAAACTTGCTGATATTAGTTAGTATGGGAAGAGGAATAGGAGAAGGAAGAAGAGATAATTTTTAATTCTGAGGGGTAAAAAGGTATTTTACTATATAAAAACTATCAACCAAATTCCACAAAACTACAAATTAATATTTAGTACCGGTTATATCATTTTTGCACCGGGTCACAAAGTTGATTATTTTTACACCGCGAAATAGTCATTTATTATTTTATCCCAAATCAAAATAGTTAATTATCATATCAGCGCTTTTGTCCTTTACATTTTTATTAGAAGTACTTTTCGTTAATAATGTCAACATTACTAAGGTTAGAGGAATGAATAGTCACAAGATAAAATGTAAGGATTAATTAGAATGAAACTGTAAAATTGAAGTTTCTCTATGAAAAAGATTTGTCATATGTAAATGCATACATACTTATGTAACATGTATTGCCTTTTTTCGGTAATTGTATGTATTGCTTGGTTTACGAGTTCACGAACTAGTTTCTGGTATAAATTTTATATTAATTAAATTAATTGATAAGCTGCTCTATGTTCATAATGAAGGGAATAATTAGTGCAGAGAAGGTCGATTCGTTCAACATACCAATGTACATGCCAGGATCAGAAGAAGTTAAATCATTGATTGAGAAGAATGGGAAATTCAAAATAGAGAAGTCAGAGTTATTACTTAGTCTCTTCAATGATCAAGTTCCAGATGTTTGTAGTGCATGCATGCACATGAGAGCTGTGTGGGAAGGTGTCTTCAAAAACCACTTTGGAGAAGAGCTTTTGGATGAGATTTTTAATGGCTATGAGAAGAAACTGGCAGAATCCACCTTCCTTTTGGACCCATCATTCAAAACTATGGGACAATTTTTGTCATCAAGAGTACTTTATAATTATGGGTCTCAAGAATATTGGTTTATTTATGTATGTATTTACTGTGAAAACAGTAATTTTCAAAAATTATGCGTGCATGGAAGAAAGTCATTTATTTTGTTTCTTACCATTCCGACTATTTTTCTGAAATTTCGTGTGTTGGATTAATTTGTATAGGTGATAATGTTAAGTTATTTGTGTAAAATACTCAGTATATTTTTTTGCCAAAGTGTAAAATCCTCAATATCTATTTTCATAAATAATCTAGAAAAATAAATAAGAAAAGAAGTAGAAAACTTTATAAAAACAGCCACACTATTTTATTTATTTTAAACTTTATTAAGAATCTTCTTTGGGGGGATCTAGCGGCAACTACTCAATTGAAGTCACAGTGATCTCCGAAGTGATCATAACCTTCGAGGCTATTGCCATAATGCTATTTTATGAGGAAGAAGATGCTAAAAGGTTTTGAAATAGTTCTCATAAACTATATACGGGTCTAGTGGAGTAGGCGGACTTTGAGGTTGTGGGACGTCGGCGGGAGCATTACTAACTATTCAATAATCACCCTTATTTCGATAATTGGCATCTTAAACGTTACTTTGATCAGAGTACAAACCTTGTTATGAGATCAGGCTCAGTTAAGGTCATGCATATTAAATGTTACTAAATATTAGTAATAGTGAAATTTAAACAATTAATGTTCCAACGGCTAAATATTTTATCCCAAAAAGAAAAAAAACTTATATGAAAAATTGCATCAGAAAATAATTAAAGACATAATCCTTTATATAAAAATAACCATGACATCCCCAGTGTGGATCCACACTAATCATACTGCACATACCAATTATTCTTCCAAATTTGTAGGTAGCAGCTGCACAAACCTTTGCAATTTTCATAAAATTAATCTTATTTGGGGTAAAAATAATTTTGAATCCCCCTTTTTCTTTCTTTCTTTCTTTCTTTGTTTTTCCTTGGGAAAATTAATTACAGGTCCCCTGTAAGGGACATAATATAGAAAAAGTCCCTTTAACTTGAGAAATTAAAGTAGAGTCCCAAGGGACTATACGTAAAAAATTCTGAAAATGTGAGGGAACCACATTTAATAATAAAAAATTATCTCACCTCCACCTTCTCTCTCCTCTTCCCCTCCCCCTTCTTCATTTCACCGACACCCTCCCCCCCCCCCTCTGAAACAAAATTCATCCGTCGGCCTCCCCTCAAAACAAAATTCATCTTTAGGCATGTCTGTTATCAGAAAAAGTGACCTTTTTTATTTTGATTCGAAGATGACGATCCAAGAAGATGGTTCTGAAAAGGGGTCTCTCAGTTGTGGCCGGCATTGCCTTGGAAAGTGTTGCCTGATTGGTATTACTAGCTTGGGTTTCAACTTTTAATTCATACAATCATGCTTGATAATGAAGTTGTTTGCTTTATTTCAATGACCATTTTTATGCAGTTACTTGAATTGAAAAATATGTTTTGGGTGCTATAGGAAGAAAAATGAAGCATATATGGATGGATCAATCTAAGTATTTAATTACTCGTTTCATATACTGCTGTAGGCAAGGATCAATTAATTTCAAAGAATTTATTAAAGTATAGTCCCTTGGGACTTTACGTTAATTTCTCAAGTTAGGAGGACTTTTTCTATATTATGTCTTACAGGGAACCTATAATTAATTTTCCCTTTTTCCTTTATCATCTACGACTAATTAAATACAAGAAATTAAGTATTTCAGAAAGAATAAAACAGCACATAATAATCAAATCGAGAGCATTATGATAGCCACAATTATATAAGCATGCATGTTTATATGTAAATGTAGGAAAAAACATACATACGTATACATAAACATATACATATATCAATACAAAAAAAAACTCGTTGTTTAGTCGCATCCACTTTCTGGTGTTTTCAATAAAACCGGTAGAAAGAAACACGACTTTCTGGTTCTAAGTCCAACGCGGCAAAGTATGGCCCGAAACGCGGGAAAATGGCTTGTGTTAGAATCTTAAGTTTTGATGATAACTAATATAGATCATAGACAAAGCGATCACTAAGAGTAGAAATTATAGATGCTTAGATCACTGATGCAAAGTAAAGACAGAGCGATCACAAATATAAATCATAGGCAAAGCGATCACTAGAACACAAGTCATAGACGTTGCGATCACTAGTGTTAAAATATAGATCGAGTGATCACAAGCATGATTATGGCATAATGCGATCACTAGAGCAAAATATGAAAAAAGCAGACACTAGCATGAATTATAGACAAAGCGATCACTAAGATAGATATAATTCAGATCTTGCGATCATAAGTTAGACTTGTGAGAGAGCGATCACAATAGCAGAACAAAATGATTAATTGACTAAGTAATCTCGAACAAGCAATCACAAGCAAGAGCGATCATAAACGATATAGATCACTTGAAGATAGCGATCATAGAACTATATCAAATATCCTTCTAAGTGATCGGACTAACGATCGAAACTGATAATGATCGGAGTGTTGAATATTATCGTGCATTTAACCTTTGATCTAAGTGTGCAGCAAGTGATCGAAGTTAGTGTGAACAAGGCATGATCGAAGTGACGGTCAGAAAAGCAGATCAAGTACAAAAGTACACTGTCGTGCTCAGAATGCTTTTTCAGAAGACATTAGACTCATTCCTCTGGCATATATGCTCTCAAGGCAACTTCTCACCTAAAAGAAGCAACATTTGCTGTCAAAGCTCGAAGCTGCATTTATTGTTCATCTTCTTCTTCAAGCAACATGAGAAGAACCAAGTACCAAGCATTAAATGAGTTCAACGGATTCAAGTCTTCTTTCCTTTGTGTCAAACGGCTATATCCTCCATTGAAGACTATAAATAGCACAGTGTAATTTATTGCTTTTTTACCAAATTATCTGAACTTGCACCTACTCTCTGTCAAAATCTTAAAAAGTCTTTTAAGTCACTGCGATCACAAGCTTAAGTGTTTAACATTATCTGTTCATTTGTGAACTTAGTGATTTGAATTAAATCCTCTTAATTATTTTTATCTTCCGGTAGCTCTTACACAATCACACCGTCAAGAACAACACTCTACAAATCACTGCCTCCACCGTCGATCATGGCAGCTTCAACAAGCTTGGAGAGCTTCTCTCTCTCCATCATAGACCCCAAAGCTGGGCAACGCCTTCGCCTCCGTTCACCGCCTTTGCCTCTGTGAAGAAGCTCGCATGCTCCGTTCATTGTTCGTCACAGTTACCGCCACCACCATACTGTCAATCTCTTGATACTTGTCTCTCCTCATGAATATGTTCAAGCTCTCTCCTTTTCCGTTCCAACCCTTTCTCTTTGTTGGTTAGGAGAGCTTTTCCTGTTGGGAGGCGGCGGCAATGTTGTGGCCGATGTGGTGGAGGTGTCTTGGTGGGGTGGGGTGCCGAAGTAGTGGTGATATGGTGGTGGTAAGTGTGGGTGGGGTGAAGAAGGTGGATGGATGGTGTATAGGGGTGGGTGTTTGTTTTGGGGGGAGGTCATGCCATGAGGAAGAAGATGGGGTGGGTGGGGGGTTTATTTTTTTTATTAATTTAAATAATATGGGTCCCACACACTCAGAAAAATTATGGACATATAAGCACACCACGTCAGAAAAAAATTTTATTTCCCCCACCACGTTAGCTTTTAACGATCAACGTCGGTCAAACTAAACAGTGTTACCTAAATTGCACCAAAATTTATTCTTCATTCCCATAATTGAGACCGAAAACACTTGTTCCCCTGAGTGCTCCTAGCGTAATGGTTCGTTACCATTTTTGCACCTTTACCCAAAAATAATTGTCACTAAGTAAGCCACTTCAACAAAAAATTTTATTTCCCCCGCTACGTCAGTTTTTAACGGTCAACGATGGTAAAACTAAACTGTATTACCTAAATTGCACCAAAATTTATTCTTCATTCCCATAATTGAGACCGAAAATACTTGTTGTCCCTGAGTGTTCATAGCGTAATAGTTCGTTTCCATTTTTACATCTTTACCCTATTAAACTATGAAAGGTATAGTCTAAAATATGGAAAGTAATGAAGATACATACCAACATACAGAAAAGTAGTCTTGATGATGGTCCAAGTAACATTAGAGGAGTAAAGGAGATACTCCCTCCGTTCCTAAATGTAAGATCACTTTCCATAATTTGGGAAGATTAAGGAAGGTGGTTAAATTACCTGATGTTCCAAAAATACCCTTCAATTAAATTGAAAACACAAATATACCCCTTCATGCTTCCAACTCAACCCCACAACTCAATTGTAAAAGGAGTATGGGGGTATTTTGGGTAAAACTTGGGAAAAAAGAGAAAGTGTTCTTACATTTAGGAACTTATCTATATCCCCAAAGTGATCTTACATTTAGGAACAGAGGGAGTACAAAATAACAAACTGAAAAGTGACCCAAGAGGATGCAGAGAGAGGCACCAAAAATACAGGCAAAGTGAAGGGCGCAACGTTCCTAATGACACCTGTTAGGTTTGGATTAATGTAATGAAATATCCCACGTTGAAAAAATGTTCATTACCCAATAGGGTATGGAGAAGGTCATGTTACACAAAATGAGAGGGAAATATGAGCTAATATTAGTGTTAGATTGTACAATGTTGGTACTGAAATTCTTGATTAGCTCATACACATTTTCAACGTGATTAGCTCATATTTTCTTCAAAGAGGGAAAATCTAGTACTCAACTGTCAACAAAAGTGCACCAAATATAAATAATAATTTCGAGTCCCAAATCTAACACTCATCATTTACAAAGTAGTCATATTTAGCAACCTGTCATATTGGTCATTAATTGATCTGTTGAACTAAATACCTCTTATGATTAGAAAGGGGTTTTCTTGTTGAGAGATAATGTTTCAAACGATCAAAGACTTCAGGTGATGTGCAATCCAAAATTGCAGAGGAAGTAATGTACCAAAGTCTAAGAAAGTTATATTGGATTGATAGATACTCTGTAGTTGGTTTAATCTTATGAGATGGACATGAGTGATTCCAAGCTTCCAGTAGGATGCATTGTTTTTACCTTGAATTATCCAGAGCTTAAGGTCATAAACATTGCCCTTTTAGCTGTGCTTCATACACTTGTGCAATTTCAGTTGTAGATTACATTTGCTTGCTAATGAAATTATGGCTAAAAGAGCAATATGATATGCAATAGCATCCCCATTTTTTTTCTTTGATTTACATGGTATACTTATATTATTTGGGAGTTAGGGAATTTGATTAACCACAAGATAAACTCTGAGAAGTCATGATGAGGTAACCATAAGAATGCTGGACAAAATTCAATTAACCGCCAAGTTATCCCTCAAAGAATGCCGAATCTTGTAATTGAGATCACTAATAGTAGGTTGGTGAGTTTTGCTGTATGGGTGATATACTAGAGACAGATTTGTACTAGTTGAAGCAGTTAATTTTTGTTCAGTATATGGCTTGCAAACAGGTTTTGTGTAGTGTCTAGGGTGGCCAGACAATTTATAGCCATAATCTGTGGATCAATATGTAGAAGGGTTTTGTACCTGTGTATTCATATGTTTGGTACAAATGCATGTGTAGCTTTAAGTCTCAATGTTTCCAGTAACTTTGGGATACTTTGGCTATTTAGGATAAAGTTTTTTTATTTGTATGAAATGTAAATTGTACACAATATTTCTGTCTGAAATTTTACCTGAGACAATTTTCTTCTACAGGTGGTCAACATAATGGATATAATCTCTCAACTACAAGAACAAGTTAATTCAATTGCCAATCTTGCCTTTAATACCATTGGGACGCTAAAAAGGGATGCTCCTCCTAATCGGCTGTCACCAAATTACCCTGAACCACCTGCACATCCGACAGAGGATGCAGCAAATTTTGCAGAACAGCCCAAGCTTATGAGTGCTGCATTGGTAAAGGCTGCGAAACAGGTATTTATATTTTTGGTTTTACTCAAAACAAAATAGAACAAGGCTAGTATATACTAGCAAGTTTATCTAATGCAGTGGGAATAGAAATTTTAGGAAGCACATTGAACACAGCAGAACATGTTGTAGCAGTGATTTATGGTGGAATTAAAAAGGATTGAGGGCATGAATTGCATTAAACTTAATCAGATCAATTGATCCATTACATAGATCACTTATATGTTGTTATTGATATTATTGAGACTGTACAAATAAAAAATTATACTGTTCAGACTTAAGATACATGTTATGATATCCTTTCTGGGAAGACACGACTTACATGACACCTAGTGATTTTGACTTTTGAGTATGTCGTATGTTGCTTGTCCAGTTTGATACAATGGTTGTTGCGCTTCCGATATCTGAGGGAGGGGAAGAAGAAGCACAACTTAAGAGGATTGCAGAATTACAGGTTTGAAATTCAATTCATTCGTTGATAAACTTGCATCATTTAATGATTGCGTGTCCTACAAGAGTAATGTTTTGTCAGTCAGAAGCAATTGGAAGCCGCAGGTCTGTTAACCTTCTTTTGTTTAGGACGAAAAGAGAAGCAACAACAGTAACAGGGCAACAAAAATTCATGCAATCACAAAAATAAGCTCCATTTGATTCTGAAGCAGCTTCATAGGGCTCTATATCATAAAATCAGCATAGGAAACAGCTCTATTACACTAACAACTACTAGTACGTAGTAACTGATTTTATGCGAAATCGGAATGGATTAAGGGATGAACAGTAGCAGTATAAAACTATATTTCAATATCTGACAAAGAACTCTCTATTTCTTTAAAGAAGCTAAATTGCTAGGGTTTGCTTTAGATTTAATGAGTTCAATCACACTCAAAATAATCCCAATCACAAATCGACCCTCACTCTCTCTTTCTCTCCGATGTAGCTAAGGGTAGGAATAAAAGAGGAAGCTCACCGGAAACAAGGAACGACGGAAATATCACGGCTTCTACTTCGCCAGTCGTCGTTCGCAGAGAGATGATTGATCGTGTTCGTGTTCTTTCGAAGGTGAATGGGGCTTGCAGGAAAAAGGTAAAATATAGACAATGACATATTTGCCCTTCTCTTAATAACTAAGTACTGTATTTTTTATCCATGATCAAGGTATCCCCTCACTCGACAAGTGAGAGACTAACCCCTGCTGATTTGTAGGCACCTCAAAGGGTGGGAAAGCTGGACTCGGAGATTTAATGCTTCTTCATACCCAACGTCACGGATCGAATCCCAGACAATTGGTTAAAGTGCACCCTTGAAACTAAGTTCTGCACTCAAATATTAGTTCAACAGAGTAATATAATCAAGTGCAATGGGAAGCATTTTTGCTATGGGAAGCTATTCTACTTAGACTCGGATTAGGCTTAGTGTTAAATTCACTTGCGCTTGGTGATGTGCCTACTTGCTTCCGGAAGTCTACTTGTTATGGGAAGCTTTTCACTTAGACTAGGTTAACTAGGATCAGACTTAGTGTTCAATTGACTTCCGCTAAGGGATGTGTACTTGCTTCGAATTGAAGATTTTTTGCAAGAGCAATATGATATGCAACCCTATTTGTTTGTAAAAATTACAATACAGGTATACAAATAACCCATTTCAGTACTTTTGTTTGTAAACCCTAACAGGAAACTTGGTTTAATCTGGTTTCTTCAAGTTTAATCGTTAACCAAAAATTGCTTAAACAAAATCAGAGAAAGTGATTTTGGTCAAAATGACAAACTGATTGGTTGAAATTTCTGTTAGGAGAAATTTCTCCAAGCATTGATTGAGTGGACAAAAGTACAGGGTGATTTCTTCTGATGAAATTTCATCAGTTTTATTGTAGAAATACCTAGCATTGTAGAAGACCAACAAAAGATACCTTAGCATATGTATATTTGTGATCTCACTAAATGGGTTAAACTGATTGACCAAGAAAATTGCCAAAATAGGATTAATCTATTGATCTCACTAAATCAATAGAGCAATTGTGTAAGAAGAAGAAATTGATTTAGTGATCTCACTAAATCAACAAAAGATACCTAGCATTGTAAGAAGAAGAAACTGATTTACCAAGTTTCCTTTATTTCATTTGTGTAATCAAATTTTTGTTCAGTTTTATTGCTAGGATTACCTCGTTTGAAATTTCTCCTAGCATTGATTTTTTGATTAAACAAATTTCTCCTAGCATTGGTATTAGTGAGAAATTACAAAATCACTTTGCGAGTGTCAATAACCCTTAAGCATTGATTACACTAAACTGAAGAAATTGCATCAAACTGAAGAAATTACTGTGACAACTAATGGTATTGATTTTTAAAATCAATACCTAGTAGTGTGTGGGACACAATTGCTAAACCTCACTAAATCTTCAATTCAAATCAATACCTAGCATCGACCATTTTATACACACCACTAAATCAATAACAAGTTTTGTCATATTGCTCTATTGATTAAAAATCAATAACCCATTAGTTGATTGCTTAAATGAGAAATTTGGCATTAGTGAGAATGCAAAGAGTGTGTATAATGTATACCTTAGCATTAGTGTTGATTTGTGAAGGGTTATCAAGAAAATTTGTCCGTCGTTCGTCATATATATATAAATAAAACACATTTAACTTATTTGATAATATAGGGTACGCCGTTAATGTTGACCGTTAAACGCTGACGTGGCGGGGGAAATAAGATTTTTTGCTGACGTGGCATGCTTATGTGGCAATATTTTTTGAGTGTGTGGGCCCACATTATTTAAATTAAAAAAAAATATAAAAAACACCCCCCACCCCCACCCCTCCTTCTTCTTCTTCCCCGTGCGCCCGCCACCACCCCCCCCAACCAAAAAAAATATCTCCCACCACCCACCCACTTCACCCCTACCCACACCTGCCCGCCGCCGCCGCCGCCGCTTCTCTCCCGCCCGAAAACACCTCCACCACTTTGGCCATACACTGCCGCCGCCGCTGCCTCCCCTCAAAACAAACAGCCACCACAATCTCAGCCCCCCAACCACCACGAAACACAGCCCCACCACCCACAACACCCACCCCCTCCAGTCCCAAACCCCTCAACCGCAACCGCCAACAATACAACCCCCAGTCATCTTCATCACGCACACACACCCCCCAACACACATACACTCGTCGTCGGCCGTCGCGGGCTAGAAACGAGGAAGGACGAAGCAGAGCAGAGAATGGATGGTGAAGACGGATAAGATGATGGTGAGGATGGGGGAGGGTGGTGAAGGATGGTGGCGGCGATGGAGGTGTTTTTGGGGCGGGGGAGAAGCGGCGACGGCGGTGTATGACCAAAGTGGTGGAGGTGTTTTGGGGCGGGTGAGAAGCGGCGGCGGGCAGGTGTGGGTGGGGGTGAAGTGGGTAGGTGGTGGGAGATTTTTTTTTTGGTTGGGGGGTGGTGGCGGGCGCACCGGGAAGAAGAAGAAGGAGGGGGTGGAGGGTGGGGGGAGGGGGTGGGGGGTATTTTTTATATTTTTTTTAATTTAAATAATGTGGGCCCCACACACTCAAAAAAATATTGCCACATAAGCATGCCACATCAGCAAAAAATCTTATTTCCCCCGCCACGTCAGCGTTTAACGGTCAATGTCGGTCAACATTAACGGCGTACCCTATATTGCACCAATATTTATTCTTCAGACCCAGAATTGAACCCGAAAATACTTCTTAGCCCTATGTGCTCCTGGCATAATTGTTTGGACCCATTTTTGCACCTTTACCCTATAAGAATTTCTCTCCATTAATTGTCTCTGGTTTCTTTTAGAAAAAAACACTCCTTCCTCTCCTTATTATTTCTTAAGATCATAAGTATCATATACCTAATTTGATTAGATTAATAATGTTAATTAATTTATGTTTTGATATTTTTTTCTATAACACACTGATGATTTCCCTTAATTCTCTCCCTCATCTCTCACATAGAACATCTTTCGATTTCAATTAGGTTGTCACCTTAAAGACACGTCTTCAGAAATATAAAACGCATTATTTTAAATTGGATTTATTTTCATTATTTGTTCTTTTCCTGTTAATTAATCACATATTTTTAAGTCATCAATTACATCTACTATGAACCACACGAAATTAAAACAAAAGGTATACTATGTTCTAAATATACTGTACTAAGCGTTAACTAATTTGTATACATTAAAATAATTAATAAAGTAAGCTACCTATAAAACGTGCGCTAATTCCAAAAGATATTTTTTTCATCAGTCTTTTGCATTTGCATTGATACTAGTCTTTTGCATTTGCATTGATCCTGCACTTTCTTAATAAATTCTTTTTCATCAGTCTTATGTGTAACCAATAGAAAGTGTTGAAAAAACATGGCTATAAATTTGAGAGACAAAGAGCATTTTGAAGCCTTATAATCTTCCAATCCTAATGTGGGATCTATAGTTCAAACTTCAAAGTAAATTTTGGTCCCTAATATGAACCCTTTTATTTATTTTTAAATTAGCTTGCCTAACTTGTAACCTGTCATAATCTAAAATTTTAGAAAAACATTTAGAGAGAGATCATTGATTATCTAACTTCTTTAACATCTCCAAATCAGATAAACATGTATTGCGTTAAAGGCCATCAGAATATTTAGGACAAAAAAAAATTAATCTACTAATTAGTAAAATTTATAATTCTTTCTCCTTAGATTTGTTATATAAGATCTATTTGAGGAATTGATATTGATCATAAATATAAAAACTATTTATAATTTTTATAAATTTTTTTTATCAAATTACTCATATTGATGCTCCTTTTGATTAAAGAAGATGTTTATAGTGTTTAAAAACAAAAAAACATATATGGTAAAAAAACATAAAACATATAAACTAATTTGAATAATATAATTATGATCGTCAAATAAGATAAAGAAATTTCGATTAAAAAAAAGATAAAGAAATCATGTGCTGATTAGAGGAAAAACCTACTAGCTCCGGCGAGAGTATCATATTAAGATGGGCTAAATGCCTAAATTGCCCAAAAGTATCAAACGCCTTTCTCGCGTCATAATTAAGCCCAGACATATTGCTTTTGAGAAGTGAAACTTCTCTTATTAACGATTTGTTTATCTCTATAAGGGATGTTGACTACTCCCTCCAATCCTAATTATTAGACCATTTGATTTTTTTAAAAAATTAATAATGTAAAACTGATCAGTGTAAATTGTCTATAGTTATTTCTTATAAAACTAATTTATCATACTTATAAACTACTAACATATAATTTAATTACATGTGACAAATTTTATAATTTAATAATATAATTTGATTCCTTAACTTTCACAAAAAGTCAAAGAGGAAATATTATATTTAGGACATTAGATAATACTCCCTCCAGTCTGTAATATAAGAGTTCGAAATTTGAATGATTTTGTTCCAAAATATAAGAGTTTATTCTTACATTCTCTAATCATTTAATGCATTTTTTCTATTTTACCCCTCACTCACTCTTTCATATTTATTAATTTTTATATATTTCTCTCTCTAAATAGTACCATATTAAATGAGGGCAATATTGAAAAAAAATTATATTAACACTCAACTAAACTCTTATCTAATGGACCGAAGGGAGTATTATAGAAGGGCTAGTACCTTATTAATTATTATGATGAGACGAGCCAATGAAAATTCCAAAAATGTCTCAACATTTAGTGGCCACAAAATGTATCGAACTTGATTGCCTCGGGAAAAAATATACATATGTTTTGAAGAAGTGTTTATCTTGTAAATAATACTCCCCTTGGTCTTGAATATGTGACTTATTTGGGGACATAGTGTCAATCCTATATTAATGAGTTATTTATGACTTTTTCTATTTTTTTTCTAAACTACCCTCATTAATACTCTCCCAACAATAATAGAATAAGAGAGGTTGGGGCAAGAGTTGAGTAATATTTTTTTGAACTGAAAGAGTTGAGTAATATGAATGAGGTGTTTTGTGAAAAACATGTCTTATCAGCTTTTAATTTGTTTATGAACTGAAGTTATATTGACAAATTTAACAAACATTTTAATATAGTTAAATTAGGTAAATATATGAGTTATAATTATAGGAAAGAGGGATTATATTCTAAGAATAGTTATAACATTTATGTTGATAACGAAGTCTTTTATTGAGTGGGATGGGATATTGGGATCGCATTGCTGGTAATTAGGGGTGGGAATGGTCCAGGCCTGGCCTGGCCTGGTCACAAAATGGCCTGGCCTGTGGTATAATTGATCGGCCTGAGCCTGGCCTGTGGCCTATTACAGACAATTTTTTTAAGCCTGAGCCTAGCCTGTGGCCTGGACTGGCCTGACTATTAGCCTGTTAGGAGGTCTGATTAATTAAACATACTCAATAAGAGGTTTAGAAATATGAATGGTGGGTAACATCATTTGAATGAATGCTTAGAGAATGTGCGACAATAAATACACTAGAATAGAAGATGATATAATTGTAATTTTATATTAAAAATTAATAAAAATAACATCAATTAATATAGTAACATAATTTTTTATTTAAATAAAAATATTATTTAAATTCTTAATAGGCCAGCCAGATAGGCTAATAGGCTTTTTTCTCAAGCCTGAGACTGGCCTGTTAAGCAAAACAGTTCAAAAGAAAAAGTCTGGGCCTGGGCCTGGCCTGG
Organism: Mimosa pudica; assembly: GCA_029929735.1. NCBI lineage: Eukaryota > Viridiplantae > Streptophyta > Magnoliopsida > Fabales > Fabaceae > Mimosa > Mimosa pudica. Next base: position 4,169,593 of record JAKELP010000045.1, read on the forward strand.
ATATAAGGAGGCCGGTCCAAGGCCTTAACGGTCCAAGTCATAGGCCCCTGATAGCCGGCCTGGGCTATTCCCACCCCTACTGTAATGTAAGACTTATAAATGGTTATAAGGTTCTGACTTCTGAGCCTCGGACATAAACATATTATAAGGGGATTTTCAAAAAGGAATGTCTACATATATTAAATAAAAGATACATATTTAATCTACATACTTTAACATCTCACAGATTTTTTTAAAAAATGTTAATAGTTTTTCTTTTTTACTTTTGATCATATGCACTTCTGGACTGTTAAAGATTAAATTCTAACTATTTCAATATATTCATATCGTCGTCATATATTAGATCTCAACAATTAGATAATGAATAAAGAAGTGAAGGTGATTCCCCTCTCAACCGTTCTCATCATTCCTTGTCACTAATAAAAAATTATAGAGAGTACAATTTATTTATTTTGCCGGAATAAAATTTAGTTAGTATGTAATTCAACTTTGTTGTACATGTACACCCCTTCCGTTATTCAATGTAAGCTTCAACCGTTTAGAAAAGGAAGGAAGGAAAAAGGAAAGAAACAATGGAATACAAAACAACAACAAGATTCTGACATATATTCAGACTGCTACAAAAGCAGTGTTTCTTTTTTTTTTTTGGACAAAAAAAAGCAGTGTTTCTGCTTCGACTGAAACGATATGCATGCAACTTTTCACACAAGCACACGTACATACTGTATAGTGAATATATTTTTTTCACACAAGCACACGTACATACTGTATAGTGAATATATAGAACCTAATGAGATTATCTGATTCTATTATATCACACAGAAAAATGTTTTATTTATGAGTCATATTATCAAAATTTTCATGTAAATATATAAAGAGCATCAACGTTGAAAAAATTGTTAAAGTTTATGTTTTCTTAATTTAGATGAAATATGTTGGAAATAAGTAAGATATGAGGAATAAATCAATGCTATAAGTCATACACTGGAGAATAAGCTACGTTACAAATTAAAGAGTCAAAGACAGACATAAAAAATTAAATAAGCCCCCTCCCTAAGTGTATGTGTCTTGGGTTAATTTTTTTTTCAAAACGCCCACATTTATTATGTTACTTTTAAGAGAGATAAATACATAAGTATTAATCAATATGTAAGAGAGTTAAGGGGAAAAGCAGGAAAAACACATTAAATATGGAGATTATGTGAGATGAACTCTTATATTTTAGACCAAAATCGTTATTTAAATTTTGAGCTATTATATTACTAATTGGAGGAAGTACGATTGAGAAATTGTTTATTTCATTGCTATTTATAAGCCGCAAGATTACAATTTTTAATAAACATACAACCATGCTGCTCTTCATATTATATTTTGGGGATTTTGTTTTCATGGGATACGTTGTATATTGAATAAAGGTAATGTTAAAAAAATTGTTACATTTTAATGTTGTGTTACTGAATTGTAATGCTTTCCTTGATTTATGTAGAAGCATGTTAGGATTGTCATATTCCATTGGAAGATTAATTTAAGTTTAAACTTGTCAAACTCGTAATTTTAAGTAGACTCATGAAAACAATATAAAATTAGATTATAAATTCATAAGAGTTTACTTTTATCAATAAATTCTTTTTTTACCTTTCATTAAATCCTTATTTAAATTATATGATAAAGTAAAAATACAACATCTCACTATTTGAAATAAATATATTTTTAATGTGGATAGTTCATATATGATACTCCCTCCGGTCCTAAATATAGGACCTAGATATAAACTTCATTTTGGTTCTAAATATAAGACCTAGATACATTTTTGGTTACCTTTTTCCTAAATTACCCTTCTTCTTAACAAGAAATTTGATTAAACCATGCCTCCTCCAGGTTTCTCTCTCGCTAATCCTCTCTCCCTTTTCTCCATTCACATCAAATCTCTCTATTTCTGATTGAACTCTCAATCTCAAATCTTCACTCCCAATTTCACTCTCTCTCATCGATCTACCTCCCCTGAACTTTCCTCCGCATTATTATGAATGCGAGGACCTTCATTTTCCAGATCTTTAAAGGTTTTGCATTAAGGCGCGTGCTTTTTCGAACATTCTTACTCGCCTCTGCGTTTTCAATTGCAACGTTAATCCGCATACCTGATAGCTTAAATTTGGGAGCTTTCGCTCCAATTGATTACATTGACTGTGTTGCGGATTCAGATGCAAATGGCTGTGTATGAGCTTTATTTTCAAGACTCCTCATTTGATTCATCAGGCGAGAGAAGATCTAGTAAGTAATTAAACTAATTAAGGAGGGGTATTATTGGAAAGACATCTAAAATTAAGTCTTCATTAATCTCCCCAAAAAAGTTATTTAGGTCCTATATTTAGGACCGGAGGGAGTATATCAGTATCTATGCTTTACCTAATTCAATAAAGAATTTCATTAAATTTAAATGTTAATTAATTAAATATTGTCAAAGAAAAATAACTAACATGAGATTTAAAGCAAGTTATTAACAAGATAAATAAGTAAAAATGGTAAACTCAATTTGTAAATAATTTGGGACACGTTTTAGGTAGGTAAAACTGTAAAACTGGTAAAATTAAAGAGTCAACTGGTGAATCTAGCAACATTACAAAGACATGAACATTAAATAAGCTCTCTCCATGTAATTATTTTATTATGAGAAAGAGAAACATGAAGCATGTCATACAGACTTGGACAGAGATAAGCATACAAACCATCGCAATAATATTGATTAATTAGAGTTTGGTGACTAGAAGGGGAGCTCCATATTTGGGAAATAAGACAAGTTTGTAGAAAGGAGAGTGACGATAATTAGGCGACATGGAGAATGAAAATTTGGAAAGAAGAAGGACCAAAGCTAACTTGGTTTCAATAATGGCGAAATGTTGGCCTAAACAGATTCGAGGTCCATATCCAAATGGCATGTAGGCTTGTGGATACATGCATGCTTCAGAAACACCACCTTCAAATCTCTCTGGTTTGAATTCATCCGCATCTTCTCCCCAAATCTCTTTGTCCCTATGCATGGCTGCTATAAAAACCAAAATGTTTGTTCCTTTTGGCACCACCATGTCTCCAACTTTCAATTCTTCTAGAGCCTCCCTTGAACTTGATACTCCTGGCCCATATAGACGCAGACTTTCTTGAACCACCATTGCTAGCTACAACAATATTATCATAGTACTAAATTAGTTGGTCATAGTGTAACATTTGACCTTCCAGAATAAAAGTTAATCATGAGAATAAAGATCTGTTTTGTCTTGAGTTGAAGAAATTGAAATAAGGCAATTCTTGAAGTTACAACGAATTGGGGTTGAAATCATAATTTTGAAAAGTTTTGGGATGGGATGGGTGATTTTGAAAATGCACCCAAAAATTTAGAAAAGAGGTTAAAATAAAGATAAAACCTCAAATATGATTTTATTTCCAAAATCATCTTCACTTTCCTGAAACTTTCCAAAATTATGTTTTAACCAACTTTTAATCTAATCTCAAATGTTGTCTCATTTAAGTTTAAAACTTTCCAAAATTATGTTTTAACCAACTTTTAATCTAGTCTCAAATGTTGTCTCATTTAAGTTTATACCATTATGTAAAAAAGGTGTGGCCAACCCAGTTTTCATCCTCACTCAATAAGGATGTATGAGAAAGGAATATCTAAGACAGTCTTACCCTTACTTAATTATAGAGTTAAGTTTATAACATAATAAACTAGTGAAATTCTATTTGAACCGCTCAGATATTGTTGTATTAACGAGCTCTTAGTGCTCAACATTAAAAATGTTACACCTAATGATATTTGGCCTTTACTTAGGAAGGTGGAATGTCACACACGTTCATAATGATAATGAATGTAATGCACTACAAAGAATGAAACGTTAATAAAGTCTATATTTTTAATAAGAGAGTGATTAGATAGTGTACTAACTTGTTTCATCTTGCGAAGCTTGTCCATGTCATTGTTGATGGAGTGAGACGATATGTTGGGAAAGGTTTCAAAAATCTCAGCTCTTAGGCGATCCTGCCATTGAGGGTGCAAGGAGAGTTGAATAAGGATCCAAGTGAGTAAAAGAGCAGTTGTATCAGAGCCTGCAAAGTAAATATTTTTGCATATATCCACTATCAGTTTTTGGGTTTCGCGTTTATGTTTGCGCCTCTTCAATATTCCCCATACACTAATATTATTATTGGCTTTATCATCATCATCAGGTAAATTTTCAAGAACCATATGAAGTAGATCCTCTCGATTCTCATCGATACGGTTCTGGCTTTGTAACTTGTGATGGTGAACAACTTCAAGAATCAGCTCTTCTATCTCTTTCTCCAACCTCCTTATTTCTTTGTTTTCCTTGGTTGGAAGAATTCTAGCAACGACATATACAAACAAGATTGTTAAATACATACATACGTATTTATATATTACTGTGTACACTCATGCATTCCTATTCATAATCCTGAGAGGATTATTTTTATTCTATTTATAAATTATCATCTTTTCACCATAATTTAATATCAAGTATATTAAATAAGGGTAAAGTCGAAGGATTATTAAATAATCTTAAGGCATAGGTGATAAGATTCAATTAATGTTTTTCGTGCTTCTATTGAAACATGTATGACTAATCACTAATATTCCTTTTATCCTATTTATACTGTAGAAAAAATAGATTTTGTTGTTGTCTTGAATCAAATGATTAGACTTTTACATGAATATAAAATTTTACCCTTAACTTGTTGTTTAAATTTGATACCTTTGAGATAGAGTTTATATTATTATATTGAATATGAGTGAAGTTGGAAAGATAAAGAACTGATTAGACTTAATGTTTCTTTAGATTCTAATAAAATAAATATTTTATGTTACTTATAAAATATAGATAAAGCTGTTTAACATTGGCATATCATAAATCGATGGATAGAGAAAGGGTGGAAGATGTAAAATATATGAATGAAACCTGAGGTATAAAAATCCGAAAAGAACAGTTGGGCTAGAAACAAGATTTTGCAAGGCAGTGATTTTAGCAAAAATCTGATTTCCAAGAGCATAAGAACCTCCAAAACAAGCCTTGGAAATGATATCAGCAGTGAGTTCCTTCATATCACTATCAATTACAATCTCTGCCATTTCCCCTCCTCCACTTTCTTCTATTATCCTTTCCCATTTCCTCATTATTTCCCTTGTTGACTCCTCCATGAAATACACCATCTTCTGCAAATTCCACAACACCAACAACAACAAAAAACTGTTAATAATACACACACACACACACACAAACACAAGCTACTGCTTGATGAGATATATATATATATATATATATATATATATATATATATATATATATATATATATATATATATTAACAGGTGGTATTGACTGGAAATCGATCAGCCAATGAACCTGAATCTTGGAGAAGTTAAACTGAGGAGCAATAAGGCTTCTTTGGAAGTGCCAGTGGGGTCCATTAGATCTGATAATGCCAGAACCCAACAATGGCTTTAATGGCTTGGACATATAGGTAGGCCTACCAAGATCCCAACTCTTTATCCGAATTATGTCTTTGACAAGTTTGGGATCTTCCAAATACAGATGCTGCCTATGTCCAGTGGAGTACATGAATGTTGTACCTGTGCATATCATATATAGTTTCGGCCAAGCATATCATATATAGTTGTACTCATATGTCTCTGTGTAAAAATATTTACACGAACACAAGCCCAATAACAATGATTGTATGAAGTCAAAATAAGCCAATAATATTAAATAAGCAATATAATAAAAATAGTAAAAGCATAACAATTTACACATGGTAGAATCTTATCTTCAGTGAGGGGAAGCAAAACAAAGGGGTTCAGATTCTTTGTTTTCCTCGTTTTCCTTTTGACACCATTATTGAAAAGTCCAATGGTTCAGATTGAACGACTTTTATAAATATGAATATAATTATGATAATACTTAAAAAATCTGATAAATAAATTTGAACTATCATATTTTTTAACAATCAACAATTGTAATAAAAAAAATTAAAAGATAAATTTATAAAACAGTTTAAAATTCTAAATAATTTATACCAAATTTTGACCCATCAAATTTATTTGAGATTTTTAAATATCATTTAACTATTTATTTTTATAAAAAACATTAAACGTGGACCATTGGATCTTTCATCTATTGGTGTTAAATGGGAAAACGAGTAAGAAGATGAGAAAATCTGGACGTAGAACAAACATGGCCCAAAGTGAAAGATTCCACAGTCGATCCCGGTTTAATCCACTCGAGGGGTAGGAGTGTTACTCACATAGTTAAGGTTGTTCACTCTCCCAATGAGAGTTTCTTACGGGAGTTGTAGCCTACTTACTAGCTCAACCAACTACTCATTGGTATCCGTGTTTATCATTTTTTGAATAACATAAGTAACATTTTGACAAGGGTGTGAAATGATTGTGTTTTATTTTTTTTAATTTCAAAGAAAGATACTCTCAAAAGTAAGCATTTTTATCTTCAAAATCATATATAAAATTTAAAAATTGCAGCATTTTATACCTAAAAAATATTAAAATTTCACTCATTCCACGTACAATCTAATGATCATGAAATAAAAAAGAACAAAACAATTGAGAAGTTGGAAATTATATGGGGCATGAAAGGGTGCATTAGAAGAGGGATACTAAATTAAAGATAGTCCTTAAACATAAGAACAAATAAAAGTTATATGGATAATAAGTAATACTCTTAATAATCGGAAATTATTGCTTAAATATATGCATGTGGTAGAGATGACCAAAAACAAAATTATCAAAAAAAAAAAAAGAGACGACTAAAAAAATACAATGGTTCTTACCATAGAGTTTTCTCCAATGTTGGAGAAATGGGAAGAGAGAGGGAAACCATTGTTCAGGTTGGTGAGAGGAAGAGGAGATATTGTTGTTGGAGGAATGTGATTGAATGCGCTTTATCTCAGGGATGTTTCCCAAAGGGAAAGAAGGTTTTGGTCCAATGATTCCTTGTTTCTTCAGAATTGATCTGATTCTTTGAGGTTCCAACCACAGTTTCTTCCATATTTCCATCATCAACAAGCTCACAACAATGGCTGCCACCGACAATACCATCTCTTTCCTAATTATTTCCTGCCATTGCCATAGCCACAACCCTTCACCTCCTTCCATCTCTCTCTCTCTCTCTCTCACACACATACAACTGAGCCTAATGAGCCTGAACACTGTTAAGCATTGCTCTTATAAGAGTTTGACACGGATGAATTAATGATTGCGACGCAAAAGGAATCATTTGGATATGTTTATGAATTACACATGTTTACGGGAACTCGTGCCAAATTTTCAAATTTTATTCATTCATAATGATATACTCCCTCTGGTCCCTAATGTAAGAGCCCAAAATTTGAATGGTTTTGGTCCTAATGTATGAGCTCACCCCACATTCTCTCCTCATTTAATGCATTTTTTCCTACTTTACCCCTAACTCTCTTTCATATTTATTAATGCTTATGTATTTCTCTTTCTTAAAAGTATCATAATAAATATGGGCAATTTTGGAAAAGAAGCATTAACTCCAGACACCCAATTAACATTTACATGTTTTCTTAAGAAGCGTTTTTTTGGCGGCTGACTCTTACATTAGGGACCGGAGGGAGTACTATATATATGACAGTGACCCAAATACATTAGGGGTGGGAGGAGGGAGGTTAGTAAAAATACGTGTTATGCATAATTTGATTATGAAGATGATGACCCTCCAATGAATAATGCAATAGATGTATTTTGAATTTATGAGGTTCATGTACACATTTATTTGACATTCATGCACTTAGACTATTCATGTATAGTATTTAAATATATTCAATTTACAGACTCATGACATTTATTCACATATATTTAATCCCTTACCTTATTTAATTTCAACCTTACCTTATTTAATTTCGGTCTCTTAAACGTGTGTGAAATATACTCTTGATGTTTAAAATTATTCTTTATTGACAAACTTGTGCCAATAATAATGTGAAATCGGGTCGTGAATCCAAATAGTAAACTCATAAAAGTCTACTTTTATTAATAAACATGTGTTAAAGTGCATTATTAAAAAAAATACAAAATATAATAATAATATGACTTTAATATATTTTAAATATGAATAATTGATATTAATTTAGTTACATTCATACGTTCTCAAACTAAATAAAAATGTCAGTCCATAAAATTTATACATGAGTTTATTGAATACATGATCAAATAAAAATAATTAACTTGAGATTTAATTCAAAGCAAGTTAATAAAATCATTATCTCGTAAGTTAGAAACATAAAAACGAAAAATTTAGTGTGTAAACTTTGACTTAAGCGTAACTGAGTTTACAATTAGTATGCATTGAAGTGACTTGTGACATGCTTTTTATATTATATTCCGGTGATTTTGCTTTCCTTGGACATATTGTATATTGAATAAAGGTAAAAATAAAAAATTGTTAATTTTAATGCAGCGTTAATGAATTGTAAAGTTTTTGTTGGTTTATATAGAAGTATGATAGAAGTGATGACTTATTCTATTGGAGGATCAACTTAATTTTAATATTTTCACTCTTGAGTTTAAGTAAATTCGTGGTAACGATATAAAATTGGATCATAAACTTGTAAAAGTTTACTTTTATTTATAATATTTGTTTAAACTATATCGTTAAATAAAATACAAATAAAAACAATAATTTGACTTAATTATAATTTAAACATGAATAGTTGATATAAGCTATCAACATTCACACTTTAACTAAACTCAATAAATAAATTCATATTAAATTTAAACATAAAAATTATTAAACATGGTCAAATAAAAATAATTAACATGAGATTTAAAGGCTATTTACTGAAGGATTAAGGGTAAGAAATACACATGCGTTTTACCCAAAAGGTCACCCTGCACTAAATATTATTTAGGTCAAAATACACATAAGTTTTCAAAGTAGATTCATAAATACACATAGAATATGTGTATTTGTGAATCCAATATGAAAATTTATGTGCATTTTTACCTTAATATTAAAACTATTTATGTATATTTTTTGCCAAAAAAAACACATCTATAATTTTAACCCTTAACATTTAACTTAATTATGTCATAGAGTAGAAATGTAAAAAAGATAAACTCCTTAAAATCGTGAGTTTAATTGAGTGTACATCTAGTGCAAGTTTAAGTAACACATGACACATTTTAAATAGGTATAATCACAAAAATAATAAAATTGAGAGTCAATACGTTCATGTATTTAACATTAATATACAAGTTTATACACCCCCTTAGCTACGTTACAAAGAAAGACAATAACATCATTAAATAAGATCTCTCTATATAATTATTTTGTTACGAGAGAAAGAAGCATGAAGCATGTCACACATACTTAGATAGAGATGAACATCAACTCATGGCAATACTAATTCACCGATTATTAGAGTTTGGTGACTAAAAGAGGAGCTCCATATTTGGGAAACATACAAGACAAGTTTGTAGGAAGGAGAGTGATGTTAATTAGGTGACATGAGAGTTAATGAGATATTGGCAAGAAGGACTAAAGCTAAAGCTATCTTAACTTCAATGATGGCGAAGTTTAAGCCTAAAAAGCTAAAACAGATTCGAGTTCCAAATTCAAGTGGCATGTAGGCATGTTGATACTCACATACGAGTACTTCAGAAGCACGGCCTTCAAATCTATGGTATAAATTTTAGTGTTTTTGGACTTGTGAGTTAGTGAGCCCATCCGTAACACATGAAATTTTGTTTGTTTAGGGGCTGTCATTTAGGCTTGTGATAGTCCAAATCGTATCCATGAGCCAATGAAACTACTACCAATAGATAGAGTATACGACAATTAATTTGTGCCATAGATAGAGATTTGAATGTGGTTGCGGATGTGCTAGTATCAAAGTTTGTCTATACTATGGGTATAATTTTGTTGGTGTTTATGGACCTAATTATTGTCTTACCTGAATATTCGTAGAATGTGTTGAACAGAAGGACCTCTTTCCTTTTGGAACTGAACACAATGGACTCTTTTTTTTTTAATGAAAAGAAATATATTCAATTCATCCATCATGGAATCATATATTTACAACTTGGGAATAAAAACATGTACCTGTTGATGTACATATCTAACTAGTACTTCCTATGTATAGGAGAAAATTCAGAAAAACAATTAATTGAGTGCAAGATAGTGATCTAATTTAATTTGACTAAGAACTTCATCCACTTGATGGTGTGTTCCCGTAAATATATATAGCACTGTTCCTGCATGTATGCCCACAGTTTCCAGCATGTTACAAAGATCCCCCACACACCATGATTTTGGCCATCTTTTCTGAACAAGAATCTCCTTAAGCCAAGTAATTATAGAGGTCCCGTTGACTTTGCTATTATAAATTTATAATATCAAATTGGTGCATTAGTTAGGGAATTTCAAGAATAATTTTCGATAAAATAAAATGATTTGATATTAGGTGAAAGAAAGTTTTTTTATAAAATATATATATGCATTGTTGCTATTCTTGTTATATGTTACATTTTCGTTTTGCTTCTCCTTCCCTTCATCAGATTAGCATCTTGGGCCATTTGGAGAGGAAAGCTATTGACCTTTGTTAGATCCAAAGACAATGGACTAGTAGGGAGCCCACTCAGCATTTTAATTGCACAAAAATATATGCATGACACAATAAACATAAGAAGAGCCATTGTTCTAAATTGATGGATAATGTTAAGAATTCAAGATGAGAGAGTGGTAACAAGGAGGGGTGCACCATATTTAGGCATCAAGAGCATCGTGTAGGAAGGACAATGGCGATAGTTTGGAGAGATTGAGAATGAAAAGTTACAAAGAAGAAGAGAGAGAATGATCTTTGCTTCAACCAAAGCAAAATTCTGCCCCACACAAATCCTACTTCCAAATCCAAATGGTACATAAACTTGTGGATACTTGCAAGCTTCTGAAATCCCTCCTTCAAATCTCTCAGGCTTGAATTCATCACTATCTTCTCCCCATATTTCTACGTCTCTATGCATTTCATATATTAACACCCATATATTTGTGCCTTTTGGCACCACAATTTCACCTATCTTCAAATCTTCAAGTGCTTCCCTTGCAACTGTTAGTCCCGGCGGAAATAGACGCAGACTCTCTTGAATCACCATTGTTAACTACCACAACAAAATTTGTCAATTAACTAAGCTTGGTATATCAATTTAAGTCGTTAGATGAATTCAATATATATATAATGTTGAGGCAAGTTTTTTCACCTTATTTTAAACTTAAATGATAAAAAGACAAACTAACTTGTGTATTATACTGTTAATTCATGTTCATGCATAACATTAGAGTCATTCGATTAGTGAGATGTGAAAAAAATTAAAAGATATGACCATAGACCTCTAAACAAATGGAATTAAGGGCAAAGGTGCACCCGATAACATGATAATTTCTAAAAGGTACATCTAATAGCATTGTAATTTTGAGGGTGCAAATTTGACACTTTTAACTTAAAATGGGACAAATTTGTTTTTTCTTCCATTGACGTTAAGTTTTCCCATGCTATTGAAGGCCACCCCTTTTAGAAATTATCATATTGTTGTGTCCCATTTAAATTTTAAGTGTCAAATTTACACCATTAACCTTTAAAATTAACATGCTGCTATTGGGTGCACCTTTGCCGAAGAATTAATTATGTGTATGTTAAATTTGTCTTTCTATATATATAAGGATTTAACTTATTTTGCAATTTTATTAAATTGAATTGTGTTTTAATATTGTACTTACTTGTTTAAGCTTTCTGAATTTGTCCATGTCATGGAAGCAAGAAGGTGATGAAATGTTGGGGAAGGTTTCAAGAATTTCAGAGCGGAGTCCTTCTTGCCAATAAGGATGCTTTGCAAGAAGAATTAATGTCCATGTGACTAAGAGAGCAGATGTTTCTGATCCAGCAAAGTACATATTGGAGCACATGTCCATTATCATTTTCTTGCTTTCATGTTTCTCTGAAGCACCGTCTATGATTATCTGTAAGAGGTCCTTTCTATCCTCATTTGGTTGCCTTTGATTTTCCAGCTTACGATCTTCTATCACTTTTAGTATTAGCTTCTCGAACTCTTTCTCTAACTTCCATATCTCTCTGTTTGCCTTAGTGGGAAGAAATCTGAACACATGAATATATATTTAGTTGGTGAAACAGGAAAGAATGAAATAAATGTTAGGTAGTGATACAGAAATTGGTATGTTCTGTTTGCTGATTTGTTGATATGAGACAGTGGAAAATTGTTCAGCAATATTTATTATTAAGAAATTCGTTGTGAATCTTATATGTACCTAAATTGTGGTTCTGAATTGGTAAAGGTTATTTATTTGAGCTATTTAAAATTTCCCATGACATAAACAACAATAAACAAGACTTAGGGTGTGTTTGGCAACTGGTGGAAAAGTAACTTTTTTCCAATTTGACTTTTTTAGAAGTAAAATAGGAAAAAAGTCCGATTGTGTGTTGTGATTATGTTTGGATGTGTTGTTGGTATAAGTGACTTTTTTCATTCTGACTTTTAAAAAGATGTTTGGATATGTATTTAATAAAAGCAAGATTATATTGTTATAATTTAGAGAGAATACACGAATTAAAACTAAAAATTTGGAAATGCTACTAATTCAAAATAAAATACATATAAATTAAAAATTATATATACACAAACATACATACTCCTTTCTGTCCTAAATATAAAACCTACTTCTAATTCTTATCAAAATTTCTCAAATTATCCTTCCCAGTGCTCTACATTATTAGACAATAAGAGAGAAATGGTGGAGGCAAAGGTAGATGGTTAGTGTATATTGATAATATCATGTTATGTTAACTAACTTAACTAACATCCTTAATCAAAAAATTAGGTATTTTTCAATCTGACTTTTCAAAAAATTAGGTATTTTTCAATCTGACTTTTAGGCTAATTTTTCAAAAAATTAGCATGCGTTTTCTGGCAATAAAAATAAAAATTTTCAATATATATATATATAAGTTTAGAAAAGAAGGAAGAAGCAAAAATAAGCAGAAGCAAATAAGCAAAAGTAGCTTTATCTTTCTTTTGTGTTCACCTTGCTTTTGAGGCATAAGCAATTTGAATTTGATTTGTTCCCAAACATGTTCAAAAGCAAAAAAAAGTCAAAAGCAAGAAAAAGCAAAAAATTTGCTGTGCAATCATGCTTATGCCTCTTGCCAAACACACCCTTATACAATTGTATTGTATTAGTGACCGAATCTTAAATATATTTTTTAGCAATAGATCTCGCCCTACAATTTCCCTAAGTGTTTTTTTAGTCTCACTCTCCCTCTTTTAATTAGACTCCAGATAGTTTGATCACTCTGGCGTTATCTAAAGGTTTTCTTTGTACATGCCCAAATCATCTCAAACAATTTCCTACTATTTTCTCACTAATAGGTGTCACTCCAACTAGTTCGCATATATAGTTATTCTGGCTCTATTAATTTTTTATATGACAGGTTTGATGAATATTGCGCGATCTTAATTTATTGTTCTGTTTTATATATACTACTTGATTTTATAGTCTTGAGAGATGATTTATGGATTATGCCACTAAATTATAAGTCAATAGGAAGGGAGTTAGAGACAAAACCTGATATTTGTAAAACCAAAAAGAAGGTTTGGTTTTGCAATAGCAACTTGCAAGGCGTCAAGGGTAGAAAAAATTTGATTGCCTTGGGCATAAGAGCTCCCAAAACAAGCTTTGCAAAGAACATCAGCTGTGAGTGCTTTCAAATCTTTGTCAACCACAATCTCAACAGTTTTCCCCCCACTTTCTTTAATAAGCCTCTCCCACTTCCTCATGGTTTCTCTTGTTGATTCTTCCATGTAATCCACCATGTTCTGTAACTTTCACAACAATCAAACATCATACTATTTCACCCAAATACTCCCTCTAGCCCTAAATAAGAGATCACTTTGAATTTTTCCGTATAAGTTAAGGATACAAATCAGACCAATAAAGCATAACATGTCACATGTAATTATTGTAGGTTTTGTTTATAAGTAGAATAAATTAGTTTTATGAAAAAATAATTATAGACAATTTAAAATAATTAATTTTGCATTATTAATTTATCGGAAAAAAAAATCAAAGTGACCTTATAATTGAGACTGAAGAGAGTAGCTTTTTGAGCTTCATGTTTTTGTCATGCTTAAAAATATGGAAAATAGGAAGACTGGAACTAAAAACTGACCTTAATCTTAGAGAGGAAAAGTTGAGGAGCAATAAGGTTTCTTTGGTAAGACCAGTGATGCCCATTAGCGCTAATGATGCCATGTCCTAACAAAGGTGTCAAAGCCTTAGACAAATAGGAAGGCTTACCAATTCCCATGCTTCTTATGAGATTCAACTCTTTGATCAATTCTGGATCTCCCACATAAAGATGCTGCTTATTCCCAGTGGAGTACATGAATATTGGACCTGCTCATCATATTTATATACATATTCATGTACCTCTCTACATATACATACACATGTTGATATTAAAATGTGAGATGATATATTTACCATATTGTTTCCTCCAAGTATGAAGGAAAGGAAAGAGAGAGTGAACCCATTGGTCTGAAAGTAAGGAAGAAGGGAGATTAGAGAACTGTGATTGTATTTTTTTAATCTCAAAGATATTTCCCAAAAGGAAGGAAGGTGTTGGCCCTGTGATGCCTTGCTTATGAAGAACTGATCTTATCCTTCTTGGCTTCAACCAAAGTTTTTGACATATTATCAACAAAGTGCAGCTTATCACTATGGTAATGACTGACCAAATTATCTTCTTCATCTGCCATTGCCATACCTCTTCACCACCTTCCATCTCTCTGTCACATGTAGCAGATGAGCCTAGCAACATCTTTCTTTTATTTCTTGTCTTCCAAAAATAATGGACTGATAAGAACTCAGGCTAGTGTGGAAGAGTCTTTTTTGGGTTTAAAGAGTTTCATAGCCATTTGATGAGCTGAACATATTGATATTAAATAACATCAGTTGACCAAAATATCAGACTCATATATATATATAATATATATATATATACACTATAAACAATAAGTGTTGATATTTGATTGATTCACTCATAGGCTTATAATTTCCTTTGCATATGTTTTTAGTAGATGACTTGACAAATATTTAGCAGTTTTTTAGTTCAATCATCAATTGGTTGGTAAATGATTGTTATAAAATATGTATCATATATATTATAGGGCGAAGGCCCAAAAATTATACATAAATATTGACCAAGGAACAAAAATAATCAATAACTATTTCGAGGTACACCAATGATACCCAACTTTTAGGATGGATAAAAAAATGATATTTTCACTAATATAACAATAAGATTACACATGAAAAGTCCAAAATGCCCTTATAAATTAAATAAATTTTCTTTCACCTTCGTCTTCACCCTCTCCTTCCTTCTTCCTTCTTCACACACTCATCACCCCTACACTAATCTCCACCATACTCGCCTTTCCAGATCCTTCGATGAGGGTGGAAGTGTTTATGAGAAACATTGCCTCAGCGCACAGTGAAAAAAAAGTCTTGAATTACAAAATGTTGTTACACCAAACAATCAAAGGCCAAACAGAGCATAACATACATGTTCAATCTTGGCAGGTGAAAAGAGAAACAAAACCACTGCCAAATACCAAGTCTAGACTTCAAAATTCTATATATAGGAGATATCAACTAACTAAATGAGTAACCGTATTCACTAGTTAAGTAACCGTTGCCTGTTTTCCACTTCAATTAAGAAAAGAATAAAGAAAAAGAGGTATTAATTAATTAATTAATTATATGAAAAGAACAAATACTTTTTGTGCATAACGGAAAGCAAGAAAACCTAGAAAGAAAACAAGAGCTTACGATGAGGAATTCAAGGGGGAAAGCGGCGGGTGAGCTTTCTTATTCAGGAGGCATGCGAACGAGATGGCTGTGTGAGCGGCGATGGCGAATAGAGAAGAGAAGTGTTTCTGAGCTTCCTCATTTCGATCATCAAACCCTTGCGTTGGCTGTAGGAAGGAGGAAGGGAAAAGGAGGAGTTTAAACAAAATTTATTTAATTTATAAGCCTATTTTATACTTTTCATACGTAATCTTATTGTTATATTAGTGAAAATATCATTTTTTATTCATCCTAAAAGTTAGGTCCTCAAAATAATTATGTATTATTGAGGCGTAACCTCTTGGCCACAGATGCAGAAAATGGAATATGATTTCCGTGTTTTTATAAAACTTATTTCTTTGAAAATGCTGCCCATATGTATATGCTGCCCATGTGAATGTACAGCTAGCACTAAGCGATGAATGAATGAGTTTAATAAATGACTTCTTATACTCCCTCCCGTTTTTATTATAAGTCGTCAACCGCCTCTAAATTTTGGTCCTTAATATAAGTCATCAACTAACATTAACTAACTCATTTATTGAAGTTTTCCCAATATACCCTTCATTGGAAAATGAACATTGGAATATGAGAAGAGAGAGAAGATGCAAATAAAAGTCACATGTAAACTCTAAAGATGTAAGAGGTAGTGGGTCATAGTAATAAATGTGGGAAGGGCAAAAATGGAAAAGACAAAAAAACAAGACCAATTTAATGATTCAACTTCCATATAACCTTCATTCCTTGGTATGTACAATTTGGGCGGTTGACGATTTATAAATAGGACCGGAGGGAGTACTACTTAAAAATGACATGATATAGCCCGGGGGCGTAGCTTGATAGTTTGAAGTGGATCCCGTCATTTAGCCCAAAGGTGCCAAGTTCGAAACCCCGGGAAGTCAGTCACCCCGTTTACGGGAATCCCGGCTGGCGACTCTGGATTAGTCTGCACCTGAAGGGTGTGGTATATCGGGGGAAGCAATTCAAAAAAAAAAGACATGATATAATAAATTTTTAA
Organism: Mimosa pudica; assembly: GCA_029929735.1. Lineage (NCBI taxonomy): Eukaryota > Viridiplantae > Streptophyta > Magnoliopsida > Fabales > Fabaceae > Mimosa > Mimosa pudica. The sequence continues at coordinate 4,186,572 of JAKELP010000045.1, forward strand.
CCTGTACTTCACGGGGCCACACAGGTGTGGAAGGAACACTCTATCCGACAGACCGGGCAACTTAAGAGTCTAAGAGTGTGTTTGGTTGGTTGAAAGAAAGTAAAGAATCAGAAATGGAAAGGGTAAGAGATGGAAAGTAGGGGTAATGATGAGAGGGTAAAGTTTGTGGGCCCCACGACAAGTGTGAGATGGAGAGAGAAAACTTGTGGGCCCCGGGATATATGTAAATGACCATATTACCCCTTAACTTTTCAATTATTTACACCTCACTTTCTTTACTTTCATACAACCAAACAAGCCCTAAGGTGAGATGAAATTAGAATAATAAGATCGGATTTTTCAAATACAAATACAAATACATGTTTGTTATGCTTGTTGTTGGTGCCAAGTAAGAAATACACATATGTTTTATCCAAAAGGTCACCCAACACCAAATATTATTTAGGGGTCAAAATACACATAAGTTTTCAAAGTAGGTTCATAAATGCACATAGAACATGTGTATTTGTGAATCCAATATGAAAACTTATGTACATTTTTGACTTTAATATGAAACTTTATGTATAATTTTTGCCAAAAAAACACATCTATAATTTTGGCCCTTAATCTTTAACTAAATTATATCATAGAGTAGAAACGTAAAAAGATAAACTTGTCAGTTTAATTGAGTTTACACCTAATGCAAATTTAAGTAACTCATGACATATTTTAAATAGGTATAATCGTAAAATTAATAAAATCGAGAGTCAATTCATTCATGTGTTTAACAATAATATACAAGTCTATACACCCCATTAGCTACGTTACAAAGAGAGACAAGAACATCATTAAGTAAAATCTCTCTTTATAATTATTTTATCATGAGAGAAAGTAACATGAAGCATGTCACAACACATACTTAGATAGAGATGAACAACAAATCATGGCAATACTGATTCACCAATTAGAGTTTGGTGACTATAAGTGGGACTCCCTATTTGGGAAACACACAAGACAATTTTGTAGGAAAGAGAGTGACGATAATTAGGCCATATGGAGAATTAATGAGATATTGGCAAAAGGGACTAATAAAGCTAAAGCTATCTTAACTTCAATGATGGCAAAGTTTAATTAGGTCGAGTTCTAAATCCAAATGGCATGTAGGCACGTTGATACCTACATACGTAACACATGAAATTTTGTTTGTTTAGGCCTGTCATTTAGGCTAGTGATGGTCCAAATCATACCCATGAGCCAATGCAACTAGCTACTACCAATAGATAGAGTATATGACAATTAGTTTGTGCCATAGATAGATATTTGAATGTGGTTGCGGATGTGCTAGTATCAAAGTTTGTCTATACTATGGGTATAAATTTGTTGGTGTTTATGGACTTATCGTCTTACCTGAATATTCGTAGAATGTGTTGAACAGAAGGACCTCTTTCCTTTTGGGACTGAACACAATATAATGGACTCTGTTTTTTTTAATGAAAAGGAATAATATTCATCCATCATGTAATCATATACTTACAGTTTGGGAATAAAAAAGATGTACCTGTTGATGTAACTAACTAGTACTTCCTATGTATATAGGAGAAAATTCAGAAAAACAATTAATTGCCACAGTTTCCAGCATGTTACAAAGATCCCCTACACACCATGATGTTGGCCATATTCTCTGAACAAGAATCTCCTTAAGCCAAGTAAATATAGAGGTCCCGTTGACTTTGCTATTATAAATTTATAATTTATAATATCAAGTTGGTGCATTTGTTAGGGAATTTCATGAATAATTTTCAGTAAAAAATTAAAGAAATGATTTGATATTAGGTGAAAAAAAAGTTTTTTTTTTTAAAAAAAAATATAAAACTGTTGCTATTCTTGTTATATGTTACATTTTCGTTTTTCTTCTCCTTCCCTTCATCAGATTATTAGCATCTTGGGCCATTTGGAGAGGAAAGCTATATATTGACCTTTGTTAGATCCAAAGACAATGACTAGTAGGGAGCCCACTAAGCATTTTAATTGCACAAAAAGATATGCATGACACAAAAAACATAAGAAGAGCCATTGTTCTAAATTGATGCACAGTGTTTACAATTCAAGATGATAGACTGGTAACAAGGAGGTGTGCACCATATTTAGGGATCAAAAGCATCTTGAAGGAAGGACAATGGCGATAATTTGGAGAAATTGAGAATGAAAAGTTACAAAGAAGAAGAGAGAGAATGATCTTTGCTTCAACCAAAGCAAAATTCTGACCCACACAAATCCTACTTCCAAGTCCAAATGGAACATACACTTGTGGATACTTGCAAGCTTCTGAAATCCCTCCTTCAAATCTCTCTGGCTTGAATTCATCACTATCTTCTCCCCATATTTCTACTTCTCTATGCATTTCATGAATTAACACCCATATATTTGTTCCTTTTGGCACCACAATTTCACCTATCTTCAAATCTTCAAGTGCTTCCCTTGCAACTGTTAGTCCCGGCGGAAATAGACGCAGACTCTCTTGAATCACCATTGTTAACTACCACAACAAAATTTGTCAATTAACTAAGCTTGATATATTAATTTAAGACGATAAATGAATTCAATACACACACACACAAAGTTGAGGCAAGTTTTTTCACCTTGTTTTAAACCTATATGATAAAAAGACAAACTAACATGTGTATTATACTGTTAATTCATGTTCATGCATAACATTCGAGTCATTCGATTAGTGAGATGTGAAAAAAATAAAATATATGACCATAGACCTCTAAATATATGGAATTAATGGCAGAGCACTCTAAAAGGTACACTTAGTAGTATGTTAATTTTGAGAGTGTAAATTTGGCACTTTTAACTTAAAATGGGGCAAATTTGTTTTTTCTTCCATCAAAGTTAAGTTTTCACATGCTATTAGAGGTCACCCCTTTTAGAGTAAATTTAAGTTATATATATAAGGACTTAACTTATGTTCCAATTTAATTACATGGGTTTGATTTGAGTTGTGTTTTTAATATTATGCTTACTTGTTTAAGCTTTCTGAATTTGTCCATGTCATGGAAGCAAGAAGGTGACGAAATGTTGGGGAAGGTTTCAAGAATTTCAGAGTTGAGACGTTGTTGCCAATGAGGATGCTTTGCAAGAAGAATTAATGTCCATGTGACTAAAAGAGCAGATGTTTCTGATCCAGCAAAGTAGATATTGGAGCACATGTCCATTATTATTCTCTTGCTTTCATGTTTCTCTGAAGCACCATCAATGATTATCTGTAAGAGGTCCTTTCTATCCTCATTTTCTTGCCTTTGGTTTTCCAGCTTACGATCTTCTATCACTTTTAGTATTAGTTTCTCGAACTCTTTCTCTAACTTCCATGTTTCTCTGTTTGCCTTAGTGGGAAAAAACCTGAACAAATGAATATATATTTACTTGATGAAATAGGAAAGAATGAAATGAATGTTAGGTAGTGATACAGAAGTTGGTATGTTCTTGTGTTCAATTTAACTGTTTACTCTGTTTACTGGTTTGTTGATATGAGACAGTGAAAAGTTGTTCAGCAATAATTATTATTATTAAGAAATTCGTTGTGAATCTTATATGTACCTAAATTGTGGTTCTGAATTGGTAAATGGTGTTTATTTGAGCTACTTAAAATTTCCCTTGACATAAACAACAATAGATAAGACTTAGGCCTGTTTGGATTCAGCTTCTAGAGAATAGCTTATGGGAAAATAACTTTTTGAAAATATCTTTTGAGTAGAATAACTTTTTTGAAAAATAGCTTTTGATGAAATAAGATTGTTTAGATTAACCTTTTTAAGAATAGTTTTTAAGAATAACTTTTGAGCAGAATAGCTCTTTTGAAAAATAGTTTTGATGAATAGCTTTTCATGTTTCATTTATTTGAAATAAGTGTTTTCCTAAATAAGAGATCGAAGCTTTCAGCTGGAAAAAGAGAAAAATGTAGTTTCTTCTCAAAATAACTTTTGGAACCTCAACCTAATTTTTCTTCTCAAAATAGTTTATCCAAAAAATATTGAGTGTTTCGGTGTGAAACCTAGATTTGGGAGCCAGAATAGGTTTTAGAAATGTATCCAAACAGACTATATTTTTAGATAACCAAATTTGTATTATCCAGAATAGCTTCTCAAACGTATTGTATTAGTAACCAAATTTTTAGATATATTTTTTATTGATAGATTTCGTCCTGTAACTTTACTAAGTGTTTTCTTCAGTCTCCCTCTTCCTCTTTTAATCAGGCAACTTCAGACAGTTTGATCTACCCTCTTCACTAACGTTATCTAAAGTCCTTATCTAAAGTCCTTCTTTGAACACGTCTAAACTACCTTAAACGATTTCCTACCATTTTCTCACTAATAGGTGTCATTCCAACTCGTTCCCATGTATGGTGATTCTGGATCTTGTAATTTTTTTATATGACCACACCTTACATGTTTGATGAATATTGCATGACAATGATTTATTGTTCTGTTTTATATATACTACTTGATTTTGTAGTCTTGAGAGAGGATTTATGGATTATGCCACTAAATCATAAGTCAATAGGAAGGGATTTGGAGACAAAACCTGACATTTGTGAAACTAAAAAGAAGGTTTGGTTTTGCAATAGCAACTTGCAAGGCATCAAGCGTGGCAAAAATTTGATTGCCTTGAGCATAAGAGCTCCCAAAACAAGCTTTGCAAATAACATCAGCTGTGAGTGCTTTCAAATCCTTGTCAACCACAATCTCAACAGTTTTCCCTCCACTTTCTTTAATACTCCTCTCCCACTTCCTCATGGTTTCTCTTGTTGATTCTTCCATGTAATCCACCATGTTCTGTAACTTTCACAACAATTAAACATCCTACTATTTCACCCAAATACTCCCTCTAGTCCTCAATAACAGATCACTTTAACTTTTTCCGTGGAAGTTAAGAATGCAAATCAGACCACTAAACTGTAACATATGTCACATGTAATTATATAGAATAAAGGGTTAAGGTCAAATCTAGCACTCTACTATTGTCAAAAGTTCACTCAACATAAACAAGAATTTGATGGCTCAAATGTAGCACACATCTATTCAAAAATGACTCAAATCTAGCATTTCCGTCAATTTTAACGGATTTGACCGTTAAGTTTGACCCAATCATGCCATGTCACCCAGTTAGGCCATGTCACCTGCCACGTCACCCATTCATTTATAGTAAGTGGGCCCATTGGGTGACGTGGCGGGTGACGTGGCCTAACTGGGTGACATGACATGTGACGTGGCATGATCGAGTCAAACTTAACGGTCAAACCCATTAAAATTGATGGAAATGCTAGATCTGAGTCAATTTTGAATAGATGTGTGCTACATTTGAGCCATCAAATTTTTGTTTATGTTAGACGTACTTTTGAGAATAGTAAAGTACTAGATTTAACCCTTAACCTTAAAATAGATTAGTTTTGAGAAAAAAATAATCATAGACTAATTAAAATAATTATTTTTGCATCCTTAATTTATATAAATTCAAAGTGATCTTATAATTAAAACCGAAGGGAGTAGCTTTTTGGGCTCCATGCTTTTGTCATGCATAAAATATCAAAAAATGAGGGAATCGAAACTAAAGTAAAAACAGACCTTAATCTTAGAGAGGAAAAGTTGAGGAGCAATAAGGCTTCTTTGGAAAGACCAGTGATGCCCATTAGCTCTAATGATGCCATGTCCTAAGATAGGTTTCAAAGCCTTAGACAAATAGGAAGGCTTACCAATTCCCATGCGTCGTATGAGATTCAACTCTTTGATCAACTCTGGATCTCCCACATAAAGGTGCTGCTTATTCCCAGTGGAGTACATGAATATTGGACCTGCTCATCATATTCATATCCATATCATGTACCTCTCTACATATACATAGACATGTTGATATTAAAATGTGAGAGATATATATTTACCATATTGTTTCCTCCAAGTATGAAGGAAAGGGAAGAGAGAGTGAACCCATTGGTCTGAAAGTAAGGAAGAAGGGAGATTAGAGAACTGTGATTGGATTTTTTTAATCTCAAAGATATTTCCCAAAAGGAAGGAAGGTGTTGGCCCTGTGATGCCTTGCTTATGAAGAACTGATCTTATCCTTCTTGGCTTCAACCAAAGTTTTTGACATATTATCAACAAAGTGCAGCTTATCACTATGGTAATGACTGACCAAATTATCTTCTTCATCTGCCATTGCCATACCTCTTCACCACCTTCCATCTCTCTGTCACATGTAGCAGATGAGCCTAGCAGTATCTTTCTTTTATTTCTTGGCTTCCAAAAATAATGGACTAATGATAACTCAGGCTAGTTTGGAAGAGTCTTTTTTGGGTTTAAAGAGTTTCATAGCCATTTGATGAGCTTAACATATTGATATTAAATATCATCTGTTGACCAAAATATCATACTCACATATATATTAAACAATAAGTGTTGATATTTGATTGATTCAATCATAGGCTTATAATTTCCTTTGCATATGTTTTTAGTAGATAACTTGACAAATGATTAGCAGTTTTTATGCAATTTTTTAGTTCAATCATCAACTCATTGGTAAATAATTGTTATAAAATATATATTATATTATGCGACAAAAGTAAATGAGATCATAAAATAGAAGTTTTCAAACCCCCCCCCCCATTTGTCAGGTTGTAACCTCTTGGCCACAGATGTAGAAAATGGAATATGCTTTCCGTGTTTTTATAAAACTTATTTCTTTAAACTGTTGTAAAATTTGAATATGCTGCCCATGTGAATGTACAGTTAGCACTAAGAGATGAATGAATGAGTTTAATAAATAAATGACTTCTTATGCTACTTGAAAATGACATGATATAATAAATTTTCACTTTGTACTTCAAGGGGCCACACAGATGTGGAAGGAACACTCTATCCGACGGACCCGGCAACTTAAGAATCTAAGGTGAGATGCAATTAGAATAATAAGATAGGTTTTTTCAAATACACACACATTTGTTATGCTTGTTAGTGCACACTTGCTAGAATGCGGATTGCTACATCCTAACAGTCAACAACGAGTTGACCCATACTACTAACTCCATATCATGCAAATATAAATTTTAAAATGTGTGCTTTAACTTTTAAGATAATTAACATTTACATACCTATATAAATAATAAAGGTCAATTCAGTTTGATATCTCATTTGGTGGGTGCTAGGGAAGGGAATATATTAGACAACCTTATCTTTGTTTTCTTGTAGAGAGATTAATTGAACCCACAACATCAGACTCCATCAAGAGAGCTTACCACTAAACCAAGTCAACCCTTCTAATATATCCAATAAAAATATTAATCAATGTCAACTACTCCCTCCGGTCTTAAATATAAGACTCTGTTGACTTTTTTTTCAGAGAAATTAAGGAATTAAAATGGGCTAGTTAATTTCACTATGTTTGATATTTTTTAGATTACCTATTAGTTTATAGGTCAAATAAATTAGTTTAAGGAAACAAAATCAGTAAATCAATTTATAAATTAAATGACTTATTTTCCCTGATTTTGCAAAAAGTCAATTAGGTCTTATATTTTTAGGTCATAGGAAGTATCACACAACAACAACAAAATTCACTTATTTACGTAAGTTTCAACACAGTATAACAGCTTAAGAGAAGGAAAAATCAGAAGTTTGTCCAAATGAAGTTTTACAGTAGGCAATAGCAGCCTGAATTGAGTTATCAGAAGTACGAGTGATAGAAAAGCCCTCATGAATGGGTGAGTTGTCACAAGAAGACATAGTGGAACAACTTTTCCTCTTATTAGAACTATTTCCTTTCTGTGAAGTACCAACAGAACTAAACATGCCTTTGAGTGCACCCAAATCAATCTCCACCACTGATTTGTTCCATGAAGATCTTCTGCTGCTTCTGAAGGACCCCTCATCATTACTACTAATATTATTAATATTGTTGTTGAAATCCCAAAAGGATTTGCTTAATCTTTTTGATGATGCTGATAATTTTTCTTCCTGGCATGATGAGACAGAGGGATTAACCACCATGTTCTTTTGATGGTAGCATTGTAAAATGGTTCTGCAATATTTTCTAGTGCGTCCCTTATTGTTATTGTTTTGGTCTTGGCATGATGGTGGCTTTAGGAGGGATGATATCACTGTTGACAACTTTATGCCTCGAAACTTAATCAACATCTTCATTATCATCCCTCCGTTTCTCCTTCTCATGCTTCCTTCTTTTCCTCTGCTGTGCCTAATATACATGTACATATATTGACATGTCAACGAATTTTCCAACAATACCTTTATTAAAAAAATAAAGGCTGCCTTTATGCATGAAACGTAGGGTTAAGAAGTGAAGTCAAAGTTCCTTGTTCATTAATTGCTACATACATATAGATACTTATTGACATTTCAGTAAGAAAGCAATTAATGAACAAAGAACTTTGACTTGTCATTGATATTGGAATCATCTCAGCTGCAGTTTGTTTTCTTGGGCTTAAGGGAAGTTAGCTACTAGTACTACTATGATTTAAAAAACCTTACCTGACATAAAGTAAATGAGGTAGCATATTTACCACTCCTCACATTAACTAAATAACTAATTATCAAATACCAATATTGTAAATTGTTAGTTATATCATTAAATATGTCTTACATTGATAAAAATTTACTAAGACTACCATTCAAGATTTCCCACTCTCTACATTTATAAGTTATTATCTCACATCTCTCCTCTATTTTTTTTTCAAATAAGAATTAAATAAAGTTAAAGTTGGAAAACAATTATTGATAACCTCTACGTGAAATGATATTTAGGAAAAAAATACCTACAAAATAAGGATAAAAAACATGGTTTCTAAAATAATTTATTCTTTATTCCCAAAGGAGATTTCACGTTGCCTAAATAAAATTTCTGTAATTTTAATGTTCAAAAATAAATTTTGTATTATACTTTGTTTAGACACTACAAAAGAAGCGGAGATTAGCCGCGCACGCGTCCCGGCGGTTCACCAAAAACCGCCCCCACGAAAACGCGTTCCGGCGGTCTAAGCCATCCGAGGGCGAGTTGCGAGGGGAAAATTTTTTTTTTTTTTGTGGTGCATTCGTTGCGGCGGTCACAAAAAGAATACCCGCCCCAACGCAGCATAAAAAAAAACTTAAAAAAAATTTTCATTGGCACGGTGCGTTGGGGCGGTCGCAACCGCCCCAACGCGAATAAAACACTTTTAAAAAAAACATAAAATCACGTTGGGGCGGTCACCCGCCCCCACGGCAATGTCGCTTGGGGGCGGTCGACCGCCCCAACGCGAATAAAAAATTTAAAAAAAAATAAAATCACGTTGGGGCGGTCACCCGCCCCCACGGCGCACAGAGATTTGTGCGCATTTTATTTCCCGTGGGGGCGGTCGACCGCCCCAACGCGAATGAAAAAATTTAAAAAAAAAAATAAAATCACGTTGGGGCGGTTACCCGCCCCCACGGCGCACAGAGATTTGTGCGCATTTCATGTCACGTGGGGGAGGTCGACCGCCCCCAAGCGAATAAAAAATTTTAAAAAAAAATAAAATCACGTTGGGGCGGTCACCCGCCCCCACGGCGCACAGAGATTTGTGCGCATTTCATGTCGCTTGGGGGCGGTCGACCGCTCCAACGCGAATAAAAAAATTTAAAAAATAAAAAAAAATCACGTTGGGGCGAGCAACCGCCCCCAAGGTGCACAGAGATTTGTGTGCATTTACTGTCGCGTGGGGGCGGTCGCCCGCCCCCACGTTGCTATCTCTCCCTATAAATAACCTCCCCCCCTCCATTTCTACCGCGCGCAATCTCTTCTTTCTCACTTTCTCCCTTTTGTGTTTCTTGTTATTTTCATTGTTGGTGCACACATGATGTCTAAAAGTTTGTCTTGCTTTTGGAATAGGTATTGTTTATTTTTTCTTTTTTATTTTATTATATCTGATTGTTTTTATTTCTTATTATTTTGTTTTCGTAATATATCTTATGGATTTTGGATATGATCTTTTTGTGCTTGATGGTTTAGTATATATTTATTTCATATATATTACAATAAAATTAATTTTTGCTGCATTTGTTTTGTTTTTATTCCTTTTTCGGTCTTCAATTTAAGTCATTTTCATCAAATTGTTCGCATGAAGCAATTTTTTTTTAGTAAATATAACAGCATGTCGGCGGTTCGATACGCCGGCACTATTTGATTTTTAAAAAAAAAAAATCGCATGGCGGCGGTCGTAACCGCCCCCATGCCTTTTTTTTAAAATTTTTGTATTCGCGTTGGGGCGGTCGACCGCCCCAACGCGTAGGGGCGGTCGACCGCTCCAACGCGTAGCGGCGGTTGGTCAAGGAGCTACAGCGTAAATCTTTCCGCCCCCACGCAGCGTTGCCACGTTAAAATCGCCGGCGGTAAATTTGACCGCCGGAGCGACATGGGGGCGGTCAGAACCGCCCCTACGCTGGGAAAATACCCGCCGCAGATCTAGATTTGAAAAATTAACTCTTCCTTTTCAGCCCATGAAAAGCATTTAACCTTAAGAACTATATAGGGCCGAATCTCTTAAAAAGTGTTGGGTATTGTAAGAGATGAGTCTTGGTTGCTACTTTCCGCTGTGCTCTTAAACATCGGATATTCTTTGATTATAAAACTTCCCACAAATCTTTTTTTTTTTCCTAAAATTTTATTCATAGTTGCAGGTATAATAAGGGGATTTTCCACTCAATGGGTACTTTCCATTTTCAAAGAACGATTGAGAGAGTACTATTAATAATTCATATATCAAGATTGTAAAATTACATATTTCATATGAGACTGAAAGAAAATTGGAGCAAAAAATGTGTACCTAGTAGGGGAGTGGAGGCCCATGTCATGACAGGAGTTGAGAGTTATACGTGTACTGTTATGATCTGATAATGAACCATTTTGAACATTGAAGTCTCCCGATTTCACTCTGCCTTCATTTGAATCTGCAGAACTAATCTGTCTCACAAGAGGAGGTAGTGGACCTGACATTGATGAGGCTAAGGGATTAATACTTTTCTCAGAGAAATTGACAACACAAAATTGTTCATCATCATCAACAACATCAACATCATTCGGAAGAGCAACCCTTGATGATATAGAAATGCGCAATTCTTCTACGTTCTCTTGTTCATCCTCGTCCACCTTGTCATCTTCTTTCTCGGGATTCGAACACAATGTTGGTGGCTTCACCATTGCACATGAAGAATAATCCAGCTCTATTTCAATGTATGAATCTTCATTCTCTGTCTTATTGTCTTCCATGTTCTCTTCTCTCCACTTGTCCTTCATCCTCTATCATCACCAACATATGCCTTCCTAAATAGTATAGCTGTATTTGTAGTGTGTGTGTGTGTGTGTGTTTCACTATATCTTTATATATAATATACAGTCACATGAAGGGTTGTGAGTATATTTGTACTGTTATGCCACGGGGTGTGATCTCCAGATTTTTGGATGATTGTATTGGGGTTTATTTGATTATGATTTTATGTTTATTAAATTGAAATGCTGATGGATGCGTTTCCATAAAATCAGGTTTGGTAGCGTTATCTTTAAGTGATTCATCCTATTATATTCGTATTATTGACCAAATTAAATCAACTAGGGAATAATTGTTAGCTAATCAAATATGTCTGCCTATTATAGGGTTAACATCCCAGCTAATGAACCTTATATACTTTTTATTTAAATTTTGAAGGAACTAGTGAAAGACAATAGTAAAACTGTCAAACTTACAAGTTTAAGTAAAAATCTATAGGTTGAACAGAAACATGAATTGTGAATATTGTGTGAATTTTGAATAGTTTATTTTTTCAATAAATATGTGTTCAAAGTATATAATTAAATCATTATAAAAAATATATAATTAACAAGATTTCATAAGGTGGATAAGATTGAAACATAAACTATGGTGAAGAGTCGTAGTTATTCATTAACTATATAATGAAATTGACAAATAAACATGGATGAAACTTTAACGACCCGAAAGAAATAAAAATCGAACAATTTATTACTGCCCATATTATTATAGTCAAGAGGGGATTCCTTTGATCTTTGATTAAAAAAGATAGTCAAGTGTGTCAACAATATTATACAAACAAAACATATATAATGGAATCATTTATCATGAATAAATTTAATGTGGTTTACCAATTTCATTCTTATAATTTATGTTTTAAGAATCGAAATTAAACATTTATATAAGGGTGAAGGTGCAAAAATGATACTAAACTTTACCCAAAATTGTGTTTCTAATACTAAAGTTTCGCGAGGAGCAAAAATATTACCCAACTTGGGCTCCGGGTGGAAATATAATATTTTCACTTGAGAGAAATAAAATTTAGATATGAAAAGACTTTTATGCCCTCATTCCTCCATCATTAAATAAAAATTTAATGAGGGGTATAAGAGTCTTTTCGTGTTCAAATTTTATTTCCCTCAAGTGAAAATATTATATTTGCACCCGGAGCGCAAGTTGGGTACTATTTTTGCTCCTCGCGAAACTTTAATATTAGAAACGCAATTTTTGGTAAAGTTTAGTATCATTTTTGCACCTTCGCCCTTTATATAATCATACTATTGACTTTTACATTCTACGATGTGGATTAAAAAAACAAAACTCTAAAGTTACCTCTTAAATTATGGAGCTGGTGGAGAAACGTTGAAAAAAAAAAAGAAAAAAATAGTCCAAGAGGATGTCTAATAATGATTGTAATAAAAAAAAAAAAGAGGATCTCTAATAATAATAGTGAGGGAAAAAGTGCTGATCTAATAATTAACTATTTTAATTTGTGCAAAAATAATAAATGACTATTTCGCGGTGCATAAATAATAACTAACTTTGTGACCCGGTGCAAAAATAATAAAACTGGTACTAAATTTTAATTTGAAGTTTTGTGGAACCTTTTTTATATTATTTTTTAAAGTAAAAATAAGTTTTACCCCTCATAATTAAAATTCAACCCTTCTTCCTTCCGCCCTTCATCTCCCCATGTTAACTAGTATCGGCAAGGTTTTAATTGGGAGGGGCAAAAAGGTATTTTTCACTTTGAAAATAATATCAGAAAGGTTCCACATAACTACAAATTAACATCCAGAACCGGTTTATCATTTTTGCCCCGGTTCAAAAAATTAAATATTATTTATGCACCGCGAAATAGTCATTTATTAGTTTTACTCAAACTGAAATAGTTAATTATCAAATCAGCGCTTTTTCCCTGACAGAAAAAAGATATGGTTGAATTTTCCAGGAAAACCGCAAGGAACTCAACGAATCAATCTGACTCAAATCTAATGATACTTAGGTAGGACTAGGAGTGAATCGTAGATAGATCAGTTTAGTTTATAAGTTTGCTTGATTCCCTCATAAACCACCACGTGTTCCCTATCCCTTAATTAACGCTAATCCATAAATAATTAATTAATCATGATCCTGTTTTAACCCCCCTAATCAGTGACAACCCTCTGTTTGTTTCTTATCCGCCTCCTATGTCATTTACTCATTCCTAATTTGTTTCATGAGACAATTGCATTTAGGTCCCAAATAAGAGACTTAATTTCAAAATAGTCCCAAGAAGTTGTTAATAACCACTAGTAACAAGCATTATTGTCAAACTCGCGAGTTGACTCTCCGATTTTACTGCTTTTACGACACTACCTAAACAAAACGTGTCACGAGTCACCTAAATTTTCAGTCTTTAAAAATTCAGTAGAAACTTACGTATTTATATTGTGAATTCACAGTTTTTACTTTTCTACCTTATAGAAATTTGTGTTATCTTGCTATTGAACTCATTTTAATTATTTTTAATTGACAAAATTCAATGAATTTAAATATGGATTTCATGGAAATTTATCTATTGAGGTTGATATAAAATAAATATTGATATATTTAAATCTACTATTTGTATTCAAAATAAATTCAAGTCAATTTATTATTATTTTTTGTATTCTTATTTAATTATATAAAAGAAATACATGTTTTTTTATAAATGTAAACTCTCACGAGTTTACGATTCGAGTCTACCGATCCGAGTTTACCTTCTCTCCACAAGTTTATTTAAACTCACGAGTTTGACAACCTTGGTAACAAGTGCATAGCCTTCATTAACCAGTGATAAGTGGTAACAACTTCTTGGGACCTCTTTAAAATTAACTCTCTTATTTGGGATTTAGGTGCAATTGTCCATTTTTTCATTTGAAGGTTACACCCTCTAATTCCTAATGGAAGAACTTTTTTATTGAAATTCTTAATATAAGAACTCAATAGCCAAAACAAGTTTATTAAGAAAATATGTGAAAATTAGTTAGATGTTTGAAGGTAATTTTTTCCAACTCTGCTCTCATTTATGCTCTCATTTATTATGATACTATTAAGAGATGAAATGTGTAAACATTAATAAATATGAAACAAAGTTAGTGGTATAATAGGAAAAAACATATGAATGATTAGAGAATGTAAGAGTGAACTCTTATATTTTGGATAAAAATCATTTAATTTGGCTAAAGTATACTTTTGGTCCCTTATGTTTGCATCAAGTTTCAATTTAGTCCTTTATGTTTGGAAAGTACATTTTTAGTCCTTTTTTGTTAATACCGTTAGTTTAACTTAACGGAAAATGTTAACTTAACAATTTTAAATGATTATTTTATAATGAAATTGGACAAAAAATGATAAATTTGAAAATATAAGAATATTTACACTCAAATATTTTAATCTGAATATTTTTTCATTATTTAATAACCATTTAAAATTGTTAAGTTAGCATTTTCTGTAAAGTTAAACTAACAGTGTTAACAAAAAGAACTAAAAGTGTACTTTCAAAACATAAAGGACTAAATTGAAACTTGATGCTAACATAAGAGAGTATTTCATAAATAATGCAATATAAGCCCGGACAAAAATATTTAGACCTGGCCAGACAAAGCCTAATACAATTTTCTGGTTTGTCAAAGTCAAGACACAATTGGCAAGACTCCAGGTCCATTTTGTTATTTGGAAAGAGAATTATAATATTACATAGGATGATGTGTGTGTTTAATGTTTACATATTGTATTATATATCTAAAATTTGAATTGTGTCATTTGTAAATCAAATTTATAGATACCAATTCTTTTTTTTTTACCAAAGATATCAATTCTCTTAAAACATTACCATATATATTAAACCAAATTTGTTGTACTTATTCATATGAGAAAATGAGTGAATGACAATAAGATAACATTTGAATTTCAATTGGACAAATATATAATTTATCTCTTAAAAGACCAAATAAGGCATAGTCACTGATTTATTCTAAATGAAGTTTGCGTAAAAAGACCCAAATGAGCTTATCTTATATCTGGATGGGATTATGACGGGATGAGATTCTCTTTGCGGCATCAACCCTCTACGTCCCTCTTTTCTTAAGTATTTCCTTAAATTTCAGCCACTAAAATTTTAATGTAAGACCTCATGGGATACCACATCATCATGTTTTTTTAACAAATTTATCTCATACTATTTAGACATGGAATAGCTTTGAACTATTTTATTAATCTATGTTTATTTTTAATTTAGTATCTAATTTTTTTGGACTGCTTACTTTAAATGCAGAATTAATTAGAGTTACAGATTAATGCAATTAATTATAAAATATAAAAGACTCTCCCTATATTTATATACAATTTTTTGGCCTTCCCTCATATCAAGAGTAAGATCCATCCTAATCTAGTCTATTATAAATTACAAGAACATAAAATGAGATAAACCTATTATGAAGTATCTTGGTAGTTGAGTTTTACCATTTTTTATGTAACTCTAATAAACTCTATAGTTAAAATAAGCATTCTAAAAAATTAGATTCTAAACTAAAATTAATTACAATTACAAATTAAATAAAATAGTTCAAAGATTTCATGTCTAAGTAGTATTCCCTCAAGTCCCTAATATAAGAGTCAACTGCAAAAAAAAACTTTTTAAGAAAACATATGAATGTTAGTTGAGTGTCTAGAATTAATGTTTTTAGACATTGCTCATATTTATTATGATACTTTTAAGAGAAAGAAATACATAAACATTTACTCTCTGAGCTTATTCTTTTTTTTTATACATGTGAGCTTATTCTTTTTAAGCTTGATTCATTCTTTTCTTAGAGAATGACAAGATTTTCCCTTTTCAGTATTCCAAATTTTATTTTGTCAAGACAGTGTGAATGACAATTCAACCCGTGGTAATAATAGTTGATGCTCTAAGTATCAGTGAGTGATGATTTGATATTTTGTATTTTGACTTGGAGAAACTATATACTTATTCTTAGCTCTTACTCTCTTCCTTACTTTTTTTTTTTTTGATAAAAAAGAAACAAAACAAAACAACTAAAAAACTAACTAACTAACTATATCTACAACTTGCTTTGACCGACCATGCCTGACAAAACTTCCATAACCGCCCAGAAACTTCTTTGCCTGCGCCATACACCGAACAATACCTATAGCTTCCGCTACACCATCATCAACGCTAGAGCAAGATCCATGATGAAAAACTTCATTTCTCCTCCTCCAAATTAACCAACAAGCTACACAAAAAATAGCTTTCCAATTTTCTATATCTGCCCTGCGAGAAAGTTTCAAATTACTCTTCAACCATGTCTGAACATCACTCTCCCAAAAGTCTAGATCATAAATAGAAATTCCCAGCTTAATTTCCTTAATTTTCCTTAATTTGAGTAGATTAAGGAAGTTAGTTAAGTTGGTTGTTTACACATAATATTAACAATTTATACCAACTATATATCTTTATCCTCACTCTCCCTCTTTTGCTTGTTATTGCGAAAAGTTAGAAAGTAATCTTATAATTAGGAACAAATTGAATTTCAAAAGTGTTCTTATATATATTTACGAATGGAGAGAGTATTTTATAACAATATTATACCAAAATTATAATTTTTCATGGGAAAATGACAATAAAATAACATATGAATTTTAGTTGAACAAATAAGTAACTCCAATTTTCAAAAGAACAAATAAGTTATAGGCACCAATTTTTACTAAATAAAGTTTAGGGAAAATGACTAAAATCCTCTTAATTACTCATGTATTGCAAATAACTAGTTTACCAATGCAAGTAACAAATCGAGTATCAGTTTTACATGTTATGATTATCCACAATTTTGAGACATTTTAAAACATCATTCAAGTAGTTAACTTCTTCTCTATTTCTCTCTTCTCTTCTTCTCTATTTCTCTCTTCTCTTATTTATCTTTATTTCTTCTATTGTTTTGATTTGCATGTTTAGTTATTTTCTATGATTGCAAAGGACTGAATCAGAGCCGTGTATGATTAGTCCAAAAATTTCATCTTTCTCTTATTTCTCTCTTCTGAAAAAAAAAATACAATCTTGGTTCCCATAGTGATATAAGATTTTTCCCTTCTCCATTTTTCCTCTTTTCCTCTTTTCCTATTGCATAGTTGCAATTCATTATACCATTTAATTTCAACTCTTTCTTTACCTTATCTCTTCAAAATCTCGATTCTTTCAAAAATAAAATTTTACACCAATTTCAATATAAAAATCTAACACCAATTTCATATTGTTCAATTCTCAATTTTAAAATTTATCGTCGTTGGTAACTTGTGAGGTTATTCTTTCTAGTGGATTCAACTTCGTCTACCGGTGACTTTTTCCATTTTATTCATTTATTTCTTTATTAATTTTTTTATTCTTATATTTATTTATTTATTTCCATTATATATATATATATATATATCCGTTGCTTCTCTTTTTTTTTTTGTCTGAATATCCGTTGCTTCTCATCCCTATAAAACTGTTGCTTTTTGACGGTTGTTTATTCTTTTGTTTGTTTATTATTTATTTTCATTTATTTATTTGTTTATTTGTTTATTTATTTATTTTCCCTTTTATATGCGTTGCACAATCCACAAACACACATATATATACCGTTGCACTTTGGTTTGAATGGTTCCTTGCTTCTTTTATTTATTTATTTAATTATTTATTTATTATTTCATTTATTTATTTATGGCTAAAGTATGTTTTTGGTCCCTTAACTTTGGAGAGAGTCATGTTTTAGTCCCTTAACTTTGAAAAGTGTGCTTTTGGTCCCTAATTTTGGAGAAAAAGTGTGTTTTTGGTCCCTTAACTTTGAAAAATGTGTTTTTTGTCCCTTAACTTTGGACAAAGGGATGTTTTAGTCCTTTCAAAAAAGGATAAAATATGTTTTTAGTCTCTTCTTTCCAAAATTAAGGGACTAAACATGACTTTGTGCAAATCTAAGGACCAAAAACATACTTAAACCGAATTTAAAATGACTAAAAACACAAATTTCAAAGTTAAAGGACTAAAAAATGACTTTGTCCAAAATTTAGGGACCAAAAACACACTTTCCAAAGTTAAGGGACAAAAACATGACTTTATCCAAAGTTAAGGGACCAAAAACATACTTTAGCCTTTATTTATTTATTTATTTTAGAGGTTCTTTCTTTTCATATGGAATACTCCCCCTATATTTATAGCCGGTCCCAAGCCCGAATAAAGGAGTAGTGTTGTGTTAAGTTTCGGCAGCCAACGTAAAAATATGTCGAATCTTTTGAGCATACGGACACATGTATTGTTTATAACAATAGATCATTGCTTGGTGCTTCACAAGGAATATCACACTATCATGGGAGAAGACACATAAAGAAACAAAAGGTTCAAAGAAGAGAATTGGATGAGCAGTAAGAAGAATTGATCAAATGGTATGAAATCCATACAAAAGAATGAGAGGAAGACTGAAGAGAACTCTTAACGAAGTTATTCAACGAGATCTTTTGATGAAAGGTTTACCTCCAAGCATGACTATTGATCGAGCACAATGACGCCATGTGATCTACGTTGTCGACCCCACTTAGTTGGAATAAGGTTTTGTTGTTATTGTATTCAAGTAGTTAACTGCATTGCTAAACTGGTTATTCGCGATATAGTGCGAAATTAGTAGTTAATGGGTTCATTATTTTTGTTCATTATTCCTAAATTTCATTTAGTACACATTGGTGAATTCGATTTAGGGCTCGTTTGGAAGCAGGAAAGTTTTGCTCTGAATCTGAAAGTAGTGAAATGATTTCAGTTTACCAAGAAAGCATTTCAGGGGCGGCTGTTTGGTTGACTAATGGAAGAATATGAAAGTGAAGCACATAAATGACACTAATGCCCCTTCCTATTGTAACATTCCCAAAAAGCCCCTTATTGAAAAAAGAAACCCCAAGTGCAACACATCTCTTTTGCTACAAAGGTTGTCTCCGGCAAAGGAGGTGGCGTACTGAGGAAAAAGGCGGCTAACTGGAGAATGGAAGATAGAAACTTGGAGACCAAATTCTGGAAGACGAAGTTGGGGAGGTTTACAGATTTTGGGTTCATTTGTGGAAGAGATTTGGGTGTTGGGTTGAAACTCTAGAAACTCTAAAGGAGAAATTTTTATTGGGTGTTCTCAGATCTTCTCAGATTGTTCTTGCCCAAACAATTTTCTAACAATGGCGGTGGTGATATGGAGTTGTTGGATGTAATTTATGTCAAATGGAGTTTACCTGGAACAACCTCCATCTTTCCCATAACAGTCATGGTAAAATCGATTTTGTCAGCTTAAAATCGATTTTGCCATCTTAAAATCGAGTTTGCCATTGTAAAATCGAGTTTAGCATCAACAATGACAGCTACAAATAAAGTGACATCACATGAATTTTATTAACAATTTAATTACTTCAATTTTAATTTCACATGGTACTTGGTAGTAATTATTTAATTAATTGAAATTAAGATTGACATGATATTAATCGAGTTGTTACTGATTTCAGTTATTTGAAATCAAAGATTGGCGTGATATTAATTACTAAGGCAATTGATTGAAATTTAATTTCACCTCATATTAATTGTAAAGTTAATTGAAATTAAGATTGACATGATGTTAATTGAAAAGTTACTAATTTTAGTTAATTGAAATCAAAGATTGGCGTGATATTAATTATTAAGTTAATTGATTGACATTTAATTTCACCTTATATTAATAATTGTGACGTCAATTGATTTAAATTTAATTTCACCTGGTATTAATTATAATTTTAATTAAGATTGCTGATCAAAAATAGTAAAAGTTAATTAAGAGTGGTGTGATATTTAACATGGCTCTCTGCTACAAAAGATATTTAATATGACTCTAGTGAGGCAGTGCCAAATTGATTGTGCCAAAATGAAATCGAGTTTACCTGAGTGAAATCGAGTTTTCCTAGGTAAACTCGAGTTTCCTAGGTGAAATCGAGTTTTCCTGGGTAAACTCGAGTTTCATAAGTGAAATCGAGTTTTCCTGGCAAACTCTGCACTTAACAAATGCAGACCTACAATATGGCAACGCAAGCACCTGTACAACAACTTTAAACAACACCCAGGCAGATTTTTACTATGTAACTATAGTTTGGAAACTAATCATTGCTAACCCATCAATTTTAAAGTTCAAACCAATTCATTTAAGCAAAAAGCACGCATCACACACAAAAAACACTTCAAAAGAAACACAAACAGAGTCATGACTTAGAATGCAAACATGTTTGGGTTCACCATCAACGCCTAGACAAAAATAAAACTATTCCACCAATATGAAACTACATTGATCACCCTTATCTTTGTCTCCTTACTTGGCACAATGTGCAGCTAGCTAATTTGAGTTAAATGCCACCCACGACAACCCACACCTCCTCACTGACAAATTCGTGTCTGCCTGAAGCTCCCAACGTTTGTGCTGTATTTGGTTAGAGTAAATGAAGGGCAATGTGGTATTTAGCATATGGGCCCACACTCAATTTTGGTGGGAAGCCAAATTTGTATTTCTATTCTTAATTTTGGAGGGAAACTTAAAATAGAAACTTTCTAATTCAGAGCTACAGTTTCTGGCTTCCAAACCGCGTGAGAATGTGAATTAATTTCACTTTCAAATTCAGAGCAAAACTTTCCTGCTTCCAAACGGGCCTTACATTTTTATCCAATTGAAATTTAACGGTCATCTAATTGTCATTTTCCCATTTCTGTTCAAATAATTCAACAAACAAAAAATAATGATCCATGAAAAAATTCCAGCTTGTGGGATTTAACTACATAGTGAAAATGACAAAAACAAAAAAAAATGACAAAACCAGTGATAATTAATCCACCAATAACAATTGGCCACGTGGAAATTACCTCGTACTCATCACTAAATATCTCACTCTTATTTTTACTATCTTCCTCCGATCTTCCTCAGGTTCGCTCTTTTATCCTTATCTCTTTCTTTCCTCCAATAATTAAATCTTCAAATAAGATAAAGTTCTTTCTTTTCGCTTCGTTCTATTGATTCTCTCACAAATATTACAACTTCTTCATTCTATTCCTTTTCTTTAGGTTTTCATCCTGATTTTACTTCATTTTTATATGTTACATCTCTGTTCTTCATTTTATATATTGTGAATTTTTTTTTTCGAATCTTTGTATTTTTTTTGTACTGTCTCAGGGTGTTTCATGCATTGAATTAGGGTTTTTCATTTTGGGATTTTGTGTTTTTCATTTCTTTCGTATTTGCGGTGGATCAGGGTTTTGAGTTTTGATTTCAGATATTTTTTTCTTGAGCAGTTTGACTATCTTAGATATTTTTGTCATTTGATTTCAGGGTTTTTTCTTTTTGCGGTGGATCAGGGTTTCATTTTTGTTTTCTTTTCACTTGTTTCCATTTTTAACTTATATATGTACAGATAACTTAATGAGCTTAATTGAATTTTTTTTTTGTTTAATTTAATATTTCCCCAATCTTTGTTGTTTTTCAAGGTTTGAGGGTTTTTTATGTGGAGTTTTGATTGTTTATTTTAGGTTTTGTTTTTCTTGAGCAGGTGGACTACCTTGCGTTTTTTAATTTCATTTCATGGCTTTTTATTTTGTTTTCAGTTAACTTGTTCCCATTTTACTTGAGAAATGTATGGATAATTGAATGAGCTGAATTGATTTGTCTTTTGTAGACTCAGAAGAAAGTTGGTGTTGTGTCTTCAAAGAAACAACAGAAAGAGGGTGCTGTTAATAGAATGGGGGGAGACAAGAAATATGTTTCTTCTGAGCAGCCACATTCAATTGCTGATAGCAATAGTTCTTTAGCGCCTATTACTCCTATTATAGACACAGAAAATGGGGACTTTTGCATTGGTCTTAAGAAATCACCTCTCACACTAATGAAGAAGACACCATTTAAGCTATATAGGCTTGATTCCATTTGCAAGGAAAATGACAGTAAGGTTGATGATATTGCTGCTACTGCTATTGCTGATTCTGTTGCTGATAATGGTAACCCTATAACCCCGGAGGCTGATGAGTATGATTCTATTTCGGATCAGGAGATGTTTGAATGTTTATATGAGGATCTCCTGGAAGTTATTGTATCAACACAAGGTGAATCCTTGCTTGCTGAACTTGCAGATGTTGCATATGATTCGGATGATTGTAAAACGCCTTCTTCAGCTGTCTTGTTAAATGGAATCGCCAAAACCTGTCCCACTGTGCCTATGAAACCTGCTTGCAAAAGAAGGGTCATTCCGGTAGAGCTACGCAGGAGCTTTGAGTTTTGATTGGAGAGAGTCATGATCAATTTATTTACATAAACAAAGTGTTGTGAGGTAGGTAGGTTAGAGGAAGGTTTTATATTTTGATGTAATTTTAGAGTTCCTTGTGTGTATAGGCATATAAGTACTTGACTCTTAATTACATGTCTAGTATATTGTGTTCCCTTCAAAGTCTAGTTCCTTGTAATTACATGTATAGGTAAAAATAGCCTATTCTTTGTAAGTTTGAATCATTTTTAGAAAGTAATAAGATTGTCGTCCTCTTCATTCTTCCAAATTTTATTCTGCCAACACACAGTGAATGACAATTCAACTAGTGGTAATAATAGTTGATGCTACAAGTATGAGTGAAAGTTAATTTGATATTGATATTTTGTATTTTGACTTGGACAAACCACATAATTATTCTTTTTTCTATAACAAAATTTTAGAAGAATTCACTTTTTTAGGGAAACGGCTAAAGTGCAAAAATGCCATGTAATTATCACAAAGGTGCAAAAATACCCACGTAAAATTTTTTGGAGCAAAACTGTCCATTGAATTTTAAAACTGGGGCAAAAATGTCCATCACAATTAATTTTTTGACTTTTTGACACATCATTATCTATCGGTTCATCTCTCACCAAAACATGTGGCAGACTGATTTATTTATTTGCCTTGTATGATGATGATTTGACAGAAAATGATGTGTCAAAAAGTCAAAAAATTAAATGTAATGGGTTTTTTTTTTGCCCCCAATTTCAAAATTTGATGGGCATTTTTGCTCAAAAATATTTTACATGGGTATTTTTCACCTTTGTGACAATTACATGGGCATTTTTGCACTTTAGCCCTTTCCCTAAAAAAGTGAATTCTTCTAATGATTGATTCGACAATTTTCGGTTTATATGAAATTATTAAAAATTGTCTCATTTATAACATAAGTCATAAGCTTCTTTTCAAGGTGAACAAGAACTTAGGATTACATGAACAATACGATAATCAATCGCAAACCCAACATTTTGTTATCTCTAATAGTCATATCTAAGTAAATGAATTGATGAAAGGAAAGGAAACAACATTTTTTATGTCTCATAGTTAACAATTTGAAATAATTTTAATGAATAAAAGATTGATTTTAGTAATTTGGATCATGAGTGATGGAGTATTAAATGGTTAGGTTGATTGATGATATTAAACTTTCTATTAATCAAATATTCAATCTTCAACGATTTCAAAGCTTATTGGTGAATTCAATAACATACTTTAATTTATTGGTGAAATCAATATTAATATTTATTTCATACTTTAATTTAGGAAAAGGTTTTGTGGAGATGTATTACCTTCATCAATTGAGAATAACTGCAAAGGGTGATGAAAGAATGTCTACATCATGTTTGAAACACATGGCCAACGCAAATTCAATCAAATTGGGATAAGTTCAAGGGAAAATCCCAAATAAATCCTTCCGAATATCCAAAAGGACAAGTGAGGAACTTAAATTTCCAAAAGGACCATGAAGGAACTAGCACCTATCTGTCATTTTAAAATTTTGCTAAAAGACAAAATTGCCCTCATCCTAAAACACAAATTCCTACCCCACCCTAAACTCACCCTCTTCTTGCAATTTGTGTTTTAGGATAGGGCAATTTTGTCTTTTCACATAATTTTAAAATGACAGATAGGAGCTGGTTAATTCATGGTCCTTTTGAAAGTTTAAGTTCATCACTTGTCCTTTTGTGTATTTGGAGGGACTTATTTAAGATTTTCTCGTAGTTCAAAAAATCAACGCATTAAGCAATCATGCACTCAATTTGGTGTGAGCCCAAATAACCTCACGGCAAGCTATAACCCACCCATAGTTTTTCGGCCAACAGCTATAACCCACATATAATCATTTAACGAACAAATACAAAGAAATTTCGCAATGCTTGCCTTAAACAAAGGGAAAATGCCATTTAAATCCCTCCGAATATACAAAAGGACAATTCAGAAACTCAAACTTTCAAAAGGACCATGAAGGAATTAGGACCTAGTTGACATTCTAAAATTGTATATGAGGGGATACCTTGATCATTGATAAAAAAAATCACTATAGGGAGAAGAACTTGTTCCTAAATATAAAACTACTTTCTAATAAAACTACTTTCTAATTTGACTCAGGTTTTCCCCAAATTACTCTTATACTCCTTTCACCTCAAAAAATAGTGGCTTGAAGAAGGTGATATTTTTAAAACTTAAGTGAGGGGTATTTTAAAAATTTCATGTAATCCTAACTCATTGGAATGTCTTCCTTAATCTCTCCAAATTTGTAAAAGTGATATTATATTTAGGAACATATTAAAAGCCAAGATCAAAATGATTAGACTTTTTCTTGTTTCAACCAAAAAATAAGGATCCATCATCCATCATCCATCATCCATCATCCATCACTAGCTTGTGGGATTTAAATCAAATACAATGTAACGGTAAAAATTTAAATACAAAGTGAAAGGGAAAAAACAAAATAAAAAAGTGGCAAAACCAGTGATAGTGGATCCACCAATAAAACATTGGCACGTGGAATTACCTCCATTTTATCACTATATATCTCACTTTTTCCTCCTTGGCGCTCCCTCCTACCTTTATCTCTCTTCGCCTTCCTCCCATCTTCCTTCCGCCGCCACCATTTCTTTATCTCTTTCTCAGGTTCGCTCTTTTAAACCTCAAAATTCAATAAAGTTCCTTCCTTTACGCTTCTGAAATTCGTTCTCTCACAAATATTCCATCTTCTTCAATCTAACCCTTTTCTTTAGGTTTTCGTCGTGACTTTATTTCATTTTTATGTTGCGTCTCTGTTCTTGATTTTATATATTGTGATTTTTTTCGAGTCTTTCTATGTTTTTTGTAATGACTCTTGGTTTTTCATGTGTTGAATTAGGGTTTTCGTTTTGGGGTTTGTGTTTTTCATTTCTTTCGTAAATTCATTCCTTTTTCTCTCTCTTTTTTGATTTGATTTCAGCTTTTCATGTATATGCACAAGTAAATGAGCTGAATCGAATTTATTTTATTTCATTTTTCCCCAATCTTTGTTCTTTATGCGGTGAGTTAGGGTTTTTCTTTTTGAAACAATTCTGAATTTTTTTGAAACAACAGTGATTTAGGGTTTTGATTTTGGGTTTTGGGTTTTTCATTTTTTTCGTAATTTTATTCCCTTTTCTTTTATTTGTATTGATTTCAGCTTTACCTGAATAATGTACGCACATCTGAATGAATTTATTTGATTTTCTTAATTTAATTTTTCCCAATTTTTATTCTTTATGCGGTGAATTAGGTTTTGGTTTTTTTATTTTGGGTTTTTTTTCTTAAGCAGTTGGACTATCTTGCGTTTTTTGATTTCATTTCATGGTTTTTGTTTTCTTTTAACTTGTTTCCATTTTACCTGGGATATGTAGGGATAACTGAATGAACTGAATGAGCTGAATCGACTTTTTTTTTGCAAGGTTTGAGGGTTTTTTATGTGGTGAATTAGGGTTTTGATTTTTGATTTTGGGTTTTGTTTTTCTTGAGCAGTTGGACTACCTTGCGTTTTTTAATTTCATTTCATGGATTTTTTTATCCCTTTAACTTGTTTCCATTTTACCTGAGAAATGTAGGGATAACTATATGAGCTGAATTGACTTTTTTTTTTGTAGACTCTGAAGAAAGTTGCATTTTTTTATCAAATTTCAAGTCTTTATTGAGCTTAATATGGATTCTGGAGCTTGCAAGAATCCCTGTGGTGAATCTTCACATCAACAACAGGAGGAGGGTGTTGTCAATAGAATGGGAGGAGACGAGAATGGTGTTTCTTCTAAGAAGCCACATTCAGCTGCTGAAACCAATGGAACCTTAGGGCCTATAACTCCTATTGTAGACAGAGAAAATGAGGACTCTCGCATTGATCGTAAGAAATCACCTCTCACGGTGATAAAGAAGAAACCATTTGAATCATATGGAGTTGATTCCATTTGCAAGGAAAATGGCAGTGAGGTTGATGATGTTGCTGCTATTGTTGCTGATTCTGTTGTTGATCATGCTAGCCCTAAAACCCCGGAGGCTGATGTTTTCGACCCGTTTGCTCCTGGTCCTGAAATCCTGGCACGAGCACCCATGTGCAAGAAGTATTGTAATTATGTTACGGGTTCGGTAGCTCGGCGGATTAATTTTAACGAGTATTCAGATGAGGATGATGATGTTCAGCAGAAGATTTCTTCTGGAAGTGATGGGTATGATTCTATTTCAGATCAGGAGATGTTTGAATATGTATATGAGGATCTCTTGGAAGTCATTGTATCAACGCAAGGTGAATCCTTGCTTGCTGAACTACCCGATGTTGCATATGATTCGGATGATTGTAAAACGCCTCCTTCAGTTGTCTTGTTCAATGGAATCGCTGAAACTTGCCCTGGTGCGCCTATGAAACCCACATGTAAAGGAAGGATCATCCCGGTGGAGCTACGCAGGAGGCTTGAGTTTTGATTTGAGGGAGTCATGATCAATTTTCATAAACAGGGTGAATGGCAGTTCAACCAGTGTAATAAGAGCTGATGCTTCAAGTATCAGTGCGTGATGATTTGATATTTGATATTGACTTGAAGAAACTACAGCTGACCAAGATGATATAGTGTTAGGGGTAGCAGTAACTATGTATAGCTAATCTGTGGCATTGGTGTTTTTCGATATTGAAATTGAAATTGCGTCCTGATATTTTTCTAATACATGATTGGTTGAGCTAATTTAATGCTTTCCTCTATTCATATTTTGCATACTCTTAAAGCTTGATTACTCTAATTTTTGTATGTTCATTTCATTGGTACATTCACGGGTTATTTATCCTCCTGTTATATTCATTTTCCTGATACTTGTTCAAAATGGAAGTGTGCATATTTGTCCTGATCCCCTGAAGAATGTTTTGGTCTAGAGAATTCCATTTTTGTGGAATATTGGTTATTTAGTCTTTGCTTCTAGTTTGACTGAAATGAGAGTATCGTGAGCAAGTGTTGTCTTCAGTTAAAGGTTGAAGTGATTATATTCTGCAGCTGATGCATCCCATTCAACCATAGCTTTGCATCCCATTTAACCATAACTTTTGGAACTAGAAAAGGGGCAGGCAGGGGAAAAAGTTGTTTTTCCTCTTCTCTATTTTTCTGTTTCAAAGCAAAATGTTGGTGGACATTCTCAGATTCTGTTCCCTATTCAGTTGAGAAATCAGAAATGCCTATTATACAAGAATGCGGTGTAGCAGTTGTTGTTGGCTCAAGCGTAAACGATGTAATAAATGGACGAAGGGTTACTGATATACTATTTGTTTTGTTGTTAATTTTTTTTATAAAAGATTGTTTTTTGTTGATGAAATTACTAATTTGTCAAATGAGAAAAAGCAAAACGATAGATAGATAAACCAAATAGGGGCTCACTACGTCAGAAGTGGATGTAAAGCATGTGAGAGTCCAATATGAGGACCACATAAACACGGAACTAACAAACACAGAAATGTAAGGCATGTCAACCTAAAAAAACTGATGCAATATACCCGAAAATGATAAATTTGCA
Source organism: Mimosa pudica (assembly GCA_029929735.1). NCBI lineage: Eukaryota > Viridiplantae > Streptophyta > Magnoliopsida > Fabales > Fabaceae > Mimosa > Mimosa pudica. Next base: position 4,214,737 of record JAKELP010000045.1, read on the forward strand.
AGTCCAAAAACAAACCTTTAAAACTGATGTCAACTCTGTGTAATTGCATATATGAAGCTGGTATGACATAGGGTACTCTTAGTGTCTCAGTTTTTATTTTCCTTCATAACTAAATCTCCATCATCAGATTCAATAACTTTATAGCTTTATGTTTAATGTTTCAGTTGTGGATAAGATGGTGAAGATTGAACTCTAAGAGAAACAGAGAATATATGATGCTAATAAAAACTTGGCCCATGTTCCTCGAGATTTTGAAAAGCACTTGAGGAGGAAAATCCAAAAGCTGCAGGAATTGACCATAAGATTAGGAAAGAGCCTCACAAATGATCACTCCTCAATGCTTTACACATCAAGAACAACAGACTGGGGATAAAAAAAAAAACCTTTAAAACAAACAAAACAAAGATAAGTAGCTACATATAAAATCCTAACAGAAAAAATAATTAAAGTCAATCATATAAAGTTGCAAGTGAGATATATATCAGATAATCATAAATTACAGCTGAGTATATGTATAGAGCACCCCACTAGAACATATTCTGTATAATCATAATAAAAAGGCATAAAAAACCAAATACAACCACATCCACCATCAAACTAACAACTCCTATCACACAACCCATCCAAAAAATATAGCCTCTCCAACATTAGTTTCAAAACTTGGTCTTATTTTTGCAAGATTGTGATTTAATCTTCCTATCTGAAACATCAATAGTGAACTGACATTCAGAAAGTGCAACAGCATGTCTCTTAATAAAACCAAGTATGGTAACTCTGCCTGGAATCCTAGTAGAAGACTCCATAGACAATTCTCCACCCATCAAATCTCCTATCAACTCAGCAACATCCGAAGCCAACTTATCAACCTGAAGCGTCAACCGGCTCGGGAGAACGGTCGACCTCTTCGCCGGAATCTCACCGGAAAATATATCAGTCTCTCCAATCTGAATTCCCTTATAAAACAACACGCTTTTCCCTTGTTCATGCTTGAAGCTTGCATGGTTTGGATTATGAACCATGAGATTCAAATCAAGAGTGATGTTTAAATGAATCTGAACTGTTGGAAAAGTAACACTTGGTGATACACCATCAAGTGAAGCTGACACAAGTGAGACTCTAGGATTCTTTGGCTTGAACACAGTCAAGGCTAAAACAAGAGCAACAATGAATAAGAGAATTATAAATAATAGGAGTAAGCATAGGATAAGGCGGCATCTTCTTCTGTTTTTGATCATTCTACTTTGTGGGGCTGTGATCTGAGCTTCATTATTGTGCATGGTTGTTGATTCTGTCATGATGAGGTATTGTTTGATTTGAGTTTGTGGTATTGTTGGTTGATTGAGGGAGAGATGTGTGAAGTGAAGATGAAATATGAGAAAACTAGAGATTATAAATTGCTATGGATGTATTAATGATGTTGAGACTTGAGAGGATGAAGATGGTTAGTAGTTGGAAGGTGAAGCTCATCTCATTTAATGCCACTCCGTGTCTCAAAAATGACCGTTTTCTTCGCTTTGGGCTGAATTATTTTAAGAGATCTATATTAGTATTTTTTTTGTTAAATACTATTGGCAATCCAGTGTCAGTCTATTGGCAACCGAATAATTTGAACTCGAAGGGCATAAGTGTTGCCCACATAGGCAAGGTTGTCTCTACTCCCCTCTCCTAATGAGAGTGCTTCTCGGGCTTCGAACACGAATTCTTATTCTTACGGGTTGTAGTTCACTTACCAGCTCAACGAACTACCCATTAGTTAAGAAATCCATATTAATACAAAAAATATATACTCTTTGTAATTTTAATTATAATATCACTTTATTTTTTAAAAAAAATTTAACGATGCTAGGAGTATTTATTATCACTTAGAAATTATCTTTTTCTTGAAAATCAATTTATTCTAACCATAAATTAACCTAGCTATAATTTAAATACATGTGGAATATGTTATGATATAATGGTCTAATTTACTTCCTTAATTTTCAAAAATAAAAATTGTTAAAGGGAACTTATATTTTGAATCAAAAGGAATACATACATATAAACATATTGTATACACAAACTATATGTAATATGATGCCTCCCTAATAAATGTTTGATATGTGGATGGGACGAAGCCAGTTTCATCCTCACAAGCCATAATATGAGTTTAAGTGTTAAACATATATATTGACCTTGAATTTTTTAAGTATAGACTTTTTTTAAAAAAAAACAATTAAATCTAGACAGGTCAAATCAGGTATAGACTGTCTTCATGTGTTTACTATCAATACAGTACTTTTTTTTCGTTAGTAGAGAAATCTACTCCCTCCATTCCTAAATATAAGATCACTTTGGGAAGTGGATAAGTTCCTAAATATAAGATCACTTTCTATTTTATCTCAAGTTTTGCCCAAACTACCCTTATACTCTCTTTTCATTGAAACACCTCCTTTAAAGTTAAGTAATTGAAGGGATTTTGGGAAGATCATGTAATTTTAAAGTCTTCCTTAATTTCTCCAAATTAATCAAAGTGATCTTATATTTAGGAACGGAGGGAGTATTTTAGAACGGAAGGGTACAGATACAGTGCTACTGTTTATCAGGGAGACTCTTCCTGACAAGTTAGACTAGATTTTCATATGATTCTTTCTGTTCATGTACGAGGCATTTCCGCAATTAATTAAGGAGAAGAAAGGTTGGTTGAATAGTTTTTTATTTATATAAGTTAGTGGAATGATTGATTTTGTCTGAAAATAAAAAAAACATATAATGACAATTTTTAGATTTAAACATTGATATCTAGTGTTATTAACAATCAATTAGTCTGGTTCGCGTGAGTATAGGCACACAATATAATTGGAACAACTTTGCATCCACCAAAATTGCATATACTTGTTTTTTAAAAACATGGAAAATCTCATTTGAATCCATATAGAATCTCCAAATCCAAATTTATGCCAATGATTCCATCAAAATCTCTAATCAGGCTAAGAGGCTTTTATTCGGGAATTCTAGATTTTGCTATGCGCACTTGTGTTAAAACATGTTCAATTGTCATTATAAAAAAAACATGTTCAATTGTATTATCTAAAATTTTATTTTAATAATAATAACAAGAAAATGCTTTTTTATATAAGATACAGACTTTTTTAAAAAAAAAAACAGAGAGATAAGACAAGAAGAGAAGACTTAGAGAAAAAAAACACAAGTGCATATATAGGTATAATCAACTAATTCATTCAGACCAAAAAAAAAAAACTAATTCATAAATCCCTCATAATACCTCTTTGCTTAATAAGAGGTTTATTGAAACTAGCTACATGCATAAATTTGGATCTTTGTATTTTATATGAACTTAAATAATTTTAATTAAGGCATTAGTACGTTGGATTTGTTTTCATTGGTTGAGATCCAGTACAATTGTAAAATATTATACAATCATCGGTAAATAGATTACAATATTTTAATTAACCTTATAATAAATCCCGACCATTAAAAGAAAATCCAATGGTATACTAAGTGGAGAGGAAGTCAGAGTCTACCTAGTGGAAAAGCTCTTGGATGGGCAAAGTTTTATGTTGTGCACATTGTTGTTAGAATCATATTTTACTCTATAGCTTAGGAAATCAAATCAATTTACACTTAGACTAATGTTAGCTATAAATTCAATTAAATTCACTGGGTTCCGCAGAGTATGTTGTTTTTACATATGTCTCTAACCTAAAAAAATTATGTCAAATGCTCTTAAACTCATACTACTCCCTCTAATCCTAAATATAAGACTTATTTGAGGAGATGAAATTGGTTCTAAATATAAGACATATTTTTAATTTTTATCGAGATTTCCTCAAATTATTCTCATGAATGCTCCTCAATAATAGACATAAAAGAGAGGGAGGGTGGGGTAAAGGTAGATAGATGGTTAGGGTATATGAGTAATATCCATATTGTTTTAACTAACTCAATTGACATCATTAATTTAATCAAAATAGGTAAATAAGTCTTATATTTAGGATAAGAGGGAGTAATATTTTTGATATAATCATGTCCAATAGCTTTTGATGCGTACTGTATAGAAATGTTTTCATTGAATATGATAAATTATTCAAGCTGTTGGATCAAATTCCAAAAATATCTTGGTATAGTATATATTAAAATCAAATCTTTGTTATTTATTTTGTTTCAATTATTTACTTATACCATTAAAATGCATATTTATTAGTAAATTTAAATTCTTAAAAAGTTCACATTTTAAATACATGAAATTAGTTTATTCCCTTATCACAATTTTCTTATAAATTATAATCAAGAGTTTCACAACCTTATCTTTCATCTGTCAAAAAATTGTAAAAGAAGTCACAATCTATCTATATATCTATAAAACTCCAAACATAAATCTTATTTTTTTTTGGGGGAGGGGGGGGGGGTCGGATGACAAAAAACATCTTTTGAATTTCAAAACCCCAAATATAAGATTATTTTAACTAGTTAAAAATTGCAAATCATTATTCTTGGATTTCAAAATTCGGTATTTTTTTATCATTTCCCCTACTTTTTTTTATCTGAAACACAAGTTGTCTTGGATCACTTGTTTGAAAATGTCGTCTTCTTTCAACCTTTATTTAGCCACGCATTGGATCAAGCCATGTCAAAAAGTGTGTGATAGTGCATTAATTAAAACCACGTATATAGCTTCCATGAGTGATATTAGACATTCTTCTATTCATTTTCAAATATCTCCATATTATCTTATATTCACGCTCGTTACCCATCTTTTCAACACTTTATTTATCCATTTTCAAATAGCTTAAAATGATAGAGTATGGGAAAAATTCAAATGATGGAGGCTATATATATAGAGTTTATACTTAGAAAAGGGTCAAAGGTAAAGCATACCATTACTTCTCTCAAATGCTCGTCTTATTATACCATATATGTTTTTTATGATGTAAAAAAGCCCATGAACTTCACAAATTGGGGCAAAAATACCATCCTTTAAATTGTCAAAGCTTCCATTAAGTGGACATATTATTTTACTACTTTTAAAATTTTAATTTCCTTAAAAAATTCAACTCTCTGATAACTTCCCCACAACCTTTTTCCCTATTACGATCGTCGGCCCTCTCCCACTCTATCTCCATTTCTTAGGAGACATTAGTCATAAAAAAACATCCGGAGAAAAATATAGCAATATTAATACTAACAACAAAATGGTGACATACATTAACATTAAGGAAACCAGGGAAGTAATACTCATAACTAAATATTCGTCATAGCTAGCTAGCTTCTATTACCGTAGTATCCACGAAAGATCAAAGGATAAAACATGACTAAATCGTGCACGCTTAATATTTTATCATAAACCAATATAATTAATTTGGTGCATTTTCTTTTGTTTACATTGTTATTAGGATAAGTGAAGAGTTTATCCCGATTCTCCTGTAATCTTATTTGAGATTTTGGACAAATTAAGAGAACGATGTGATAGTGCCAAATAGTTCAATATACAATTTCATATCTCAATTGTTTCACTCATACTTTTTTAAATACCAACATTTATATTTTCATACCCACAAGAGATCGATAACCAGTGGAAAACATACTCGCTCGTAAGTCTGCCTTAATAATCATGACAAAAAAATGTAAGAATTAAAATTAAAATTCTGAGAAGAAGTGTTTTATAATTAAAGAATAAAAAATGAAATTTAAAATAAATTAAAAAAACCGCAATCACTTTGACAATGGTATCGTCATATAAGTGGAACTTTCTGTTTTTCCCCTTAACACGAGATATCATCTTTATTATTAGTGAATTCTTTTTGGCCTGGTGGTAGGCAATTCAAATAACTTTATACATATTATTTATATTATTCAATAAAAATTTTGTATCCACTGAATTATTATTTGTTTTTATTCTTAAAAATATATGTGGTTATAAATTAAACAACATGGATTTCCGGTTGAGAGGAGAAGCTGGATGTGTAAAAAGAGCAAACAATTCAGTCAAAGCTATTTCTGGGTAGTACATATTGTATAAAATGTTACTCACTCGTGATCTAAATATAGAGCTTATTATTCAGAAAGTTGACATTGATTCTAAATATAGGATCAAATTTCAATTTTAATAAAAAACACTTCTTCACAAAATTAGTTTTATTAGTGCTCCTCCAATAATAATCAAGTGATAGATGATAGATTGTACAAAATGATGGGATGTTTTAGAAAAATTATATCCATTTCTGTTCGATCTAATTATAATATCAAATAGAATCTAACCGAAAAAATATAAGTCTGGAATATTTTTTTTCTCTAATACTTTTGAGGGCTACTATTCATAATTTCAAAGTTGTCCAAAATTTGATGATAGTCCCGTGCTACACGCTGGTGCGAGATGCCCGACTCCACCCAACTTATTTCTCCATCACATGTTGTCCATATCAACGCACATGCATGTAAAAATATCAACTAAAGAAATATTTCGTTGCTTTTAAATATAAGATTTGATTGATTTACTCATTTACATTTACATGAAAATTCTGAAAGAACCAAGTTTATATATAAATTGATTTAGTTGAATTTTTCTCTAAATTAACTTAATTGACCTATAATCTAACATATATAATATAACAACACACATGTATAGTAAGATCAATTGATATATTTAGCTTCTTAAATTTCTCCATAAAAAGTAAATTATATTTTATATTTATGACAAGAAGAAGAAGTAAAAAATGATGCTTAAAAATATTTGGGAAAAAAATTTCTAATTATTGCTGGACATTTTTCTATTTCTTATATTTTATTTATCATTTTTCTCTTGTAATCAAAAAAATTTATCATTTTTCTCTAGAACTACTAATTAACTTGTTTATATATATATTTGAAAAACGTAATTGATCCTCGCTGGCACCTAATGGTATTGCTGAAGAATTGTTTTTCACTTTCAGCTTCATATCGCTCCCTTTCTCTTTCAAGTATCTTTCAATTTGAAATATAAGACTCAATTTTTATTTTATTAACTTCTTTCCTAATCATCCTTATTGGTACTCATTAAACAATAATAAAGTAAAAGATGAGAAAAAGTGAGGAAAGGTGATTGAGGTGTTCCAAAAAAAGACACGTCATGTTAACTAATATAACCACCGTACTTCATTTATTCAACTTATTTAAATAAGTCTTCTGGATTATCTCACTCATTAACGGAGCTAAAGAGTGGATTAATTTAGGTAAATACAAAATAGCATATATATGTGTGCGCGTGTGTTTTATCGTCTGCCAAGAATATAAGCCAGGTACAAAATAAAAAAAGTAAACAAAAATAAGTAAATACACCTCATAGACACTGTTGATTTTAATGGATGGTGTCTAAAGAAGAGAATCCGTTATTTCACGAATCTCAAGCTTCCTCTCTCAAATCATCACCACCATTATTATCATAATCTCCTCCTCCTCCTTCTTGGTGTATCTGTCTCCATTTTTTCAATTCTCAAAAAATGAAGACAGATCCATCCTCAAAACGACGACGTAACGTCTACCTCGCCGTCACAGCATGTTTGCTCAGTGCAATCATCATCACCACCGTGGTCTTAGGATTCACATTATTCAAACCAAAACCTATAATAGCAACCGTTAACTCCATCTCCCTAGAAGAAATGAACGTGGGCCTCAATGTAGCAAGATTCAACGTAGATCTTAACATAACTCTTGATATTGATGTCTCTATAGAAAACCCTAACATGTACGGACTCAAGTACTCGGATTCAAATGCTCAAGTTTATTATAGAGGGAATTTTGTAGGAGAAGTTCCCCTCCCTGCAGGTGAGATTGTTGCCCGAGGGAATTCAGCGGTTGACGTGAGTTTGACAATAATGGCAAATAAGCTTTTGTCCAATACTACTCAGATTTTCACGGATTATGTCAATGGTTCGTTGCCTATGAGTACTTCTATTGAGATTTCAGGGAAGGTTAATGTTCTAGGGTTTATTCATTTTCCTGTGGTTACTAAATCTTCTTGTGATTTTTCCATCAATGTTGAGAATAAGACCATTGATGATAAGGACTGTGATTACAAAACTAAGCTTAATTGATTGATTTAGTGGTGTTCTTGAAGAGGATCTTTAATTTCTACTGCTTATATCTGTTTGATGAAATCAATTGTATACGTAGTGTATATGTTTGGTTTTAATGTATACGGCAGGTTTATTTTGTAGGAATATTAGGCATTCTTTTTGTTTGTAATTTTCTATAACATCAACTTATATAATTGAGGCCAAAAAAAATAGTGATCAACTTATATAAATGTCCATTTCGATTTTATACTATTATCCCTTGAGGAAATTCATCGTCATGCACTACTCATGCAGTCATGCTTGTTATTGCAACAAAGGATATAAGTTAGATTTCTCATGATTTTAGATTTGGAATATTTAGAAACATATACTTTAAATCGTTTTTTTTTTTGATCAAAACTTTAAATCGTTTGAAACTATTTGAAAATGTAAAAATAAAATATATATTGGAGATGTGGGCAAAGAGGGTATATCAAGTAATATATGGAGTTATGTGAAAATGAATCAGAACGTGAACTGGAACAACTAAGTGATGGTTTTATATATTATGTTCCTTACATGAGAAGTAGAATTAATTTACCTATTATTATTGAATGAAACCACTTAACTAACACATTTTAACATTATTGTAGTTTAATATAGTGTGCCCCACTAAGTGAATCAAATGATAAGACTTGTAAATATCACGAATTGGCTTGCTTATATATCTATGTTTTAAATTTTAGATTTTATGTACAAACTTTAAATTTTAAAACTTATAGTTTAAATTTAAACACACTTGTGACATCGACATAAACTCATATGTTGTTGAAGTCGAATTATAATATTTAAAAATGTATTTTACAGACAAAATCAAAGAATAAATATCAATTGTACCTCATGAGTAGATTTGTTTCTAATTTTTGTGATTTTTCTCCTTCTATTATCTATATTGCTGCTTTCAATCATAATCAAATAGGAGAAAAGAGAGAACTAGAGAAGATGATTACGGTGTTTCAAAAAATATAGGTCATATTAACTTACTAGTTAACATTTTAATATAATTAAATTAAATAAATATATTACCATATATATTAAAGATCGAAAGAGTACTTGTTGGTTGCAGTTATCTGTCTGCTTTCACTCTATGCCAAAGAAACGAAGTTGGCCAAATTATAAAGGAGGGATTATTATATTCATAAAAAAAGTGAGCTTAAGTTTGCTTGATTTCATCATGAGATTCAACTTTTTATATAAAATGCCTTCACCATTTTAGAAAGATGTTTTTCTCAATACTAACTTTGGTTATTCTGATCAAAAAATACCAACTTTGGTTATTCTGATAAAAAAATACCAACTTTTGTTATCGAAAGCTAAATTGGACCCACCACTGGCTGATTCGAATGCTGAGTGTAAGCAAAGGTAACGTGAGCATGAATTGGGGAGGAAAAGCAATTGATGAGAATATTGAGAAGTGTATAATTATATAAGAAAATATGAAACTTGTGGGTATCACGTACAATGTTAATGGTATCATAGCATTTCAATGAAAACCTCTTTTGAGCTTATAGATATCATTTATCTTTCAATTATTTCTATGTTTTTATGATTAAATTTATAATCATATATACTATATTTTATACTCTATTTAAAACCCTTCAACTCTAAGGACAATTACACACACTTGGAATTTATAATTTTATAACTTCAATTTATATATAGTTAATCTTTTCTCTCATTTCCTTAACGGGAAGGAGATAGTCATATCATCAACAAAAATCAATTGCACACACTTGGAATTTTTTTTGGTATATGATATACCAGGTCAAAACAAGTAAGGATTCAACATGATATCCATGATGCAGGTCATCGTCAATCATTAAAAGGTAACCATGCATTTGTGTATATCCTAACGTTATATATCTAATTAATTTCAACATCTCTCTTTTTCAAAACTTTTCAAAATACTTCTATTTTCATTTTGATGAAATCACTACTAACTAACAATTTATATAGATCATATTACAAGATAATTGGTAATCAATTAATCCTGCCCCACCCGATGGAGGTATACTGAAGGAGTTGGGGTACTCATGCTAGCTAGAGTTTTCTCCATACATAAAGATCAAATACCGACTAATGATGAAGGTTTTGAGTTACCTAACGTCAGGTTCAATATCTCTCTCAATGTACAATAATGAACTTTTGTAAAATAAAAAACTAATTGCAAGTCAATTTCAATATTTTTTTCACATATTAACAACAAATCTAAAACGCATGCAAACACACCATCTATATTCACGATCTCCTTTCTCCTTTCCTTCTTTTCAAATGAACTCGAGACACTTGATGAAACCACCATAACACAGATGGCAGGACCAAAATCCCATGCCTACTAACTTATTAAATGACTCTTAAATTTTATCTTTGCAGCTACTTGAATGCACTCTATGTATTGTACTACCAAACGTCGTCTTAATTGACAACTTATTGTGGAAATCAGTAGAATTAACAAACTTGTGCATTAGTCACTATAAAATCAAATCCGAGTTATACAAATTCAAACAGAAACAAATGATAATATATATATATATATACTGAACAGAATGGTTGTACAAATAAAATAACCTTCTTCTGTCCCTTTTCTGTCCTCTATTTATTTTTCTTTTCTTTTCTCTCTCTGTACTTCATCAAGTCACAAGGCTCAAAAGATGGAATTAATAAAAGACCTATTTCATTGAAAAGAGCAGTTATAAGAATGAACAGATTAGTTTTGTGAATTTGGTGGAACTTTACATCTCAAAACCACCTATTTTATTTATGTATCAAAAGGTGGGACGGAAATTAAAGTCCCAAGTTTAATGTGATGGTGATAAATAATTAATTAATATTAATCAGATTGGGGACCTTTTCCTCTTGAAGGTTTGAGAATATGAAAGGAGCAGAGTAATGTCTCATCCACACACATGAGAGCTCCGGCGTTGTCGAATTCTCCACAATAGTTTGGTGCAGAGAATATTGTCACTAATTGTCTATCTGCAAAGAACTCATACCCATCTTCCACCACCTGCCAATTATATAGCCTTTAAAATTATTATAATTCCCAAAATCACTGATAAAATTATATAGATCTATCTTTTCTCAGGTTTTTCTAAACCTACATACGTTCTTCCTATTTTTATGATCCATGCCAATTTTTTCTAAATACAAAGTGACAAGTAGCTAGGCTGATTCCTTGAGATTTTTGGCCAACTACTCTAGAATTTTATTGGAATAATCAGACCAATTTTATTGTGTATAGTGTCAACGTGAAAGAAAGAGAAGTGTATATGCTTTTAACATAACACTTTTAATACACACACATATAAACTTGAAGTATGCATAATTTGAACAAAGCTTATTATAATTCAGTATAATTATTTATGATTCTGAAAATATATAAAAATTGAATGATTCAGGAAAAGTGCATCATCGATCAATAAAGATTAACTATTTGTTATAGGATTAAGTTACAAATATGTCTTAAATTTTTTCTTTCGAACACTATTACTTCCAAAGATTTTTAAAAGCAATGCTACATAAACAAATGTTAAAAGAATCAATTTTGATCTATACTATTATAATATGTTACATTTTTAAAATTTCGGAGCAATTTTAATGTTACATTACTTATCTAGCTCGGAAGTGTGCAAAGTACATCATCCATTAAAATATCAAAGGGCAGCATCAACTATTTAACCGTTAATATGATATTTTCAATGGTAAAGTGAGAATGTAATACATCTTGCAAACATACGAGGAGGCAAATTGGACAAAAAATACTTCCAAAACACATGATACACCTTGCAAATTTTTTAGGCAAATACAAACTGATAGCATGTCACTTTTCTTATCACATTCTTCCGTTCAATTTGCCCTTTGTTAAATTGTTAGGAATGTCACTTTCACTCATTGAGATTATAACATTCTGGCATATATTGCCCATATCATCACATAATCAATCACTCCAACATCCCAAAAATTGTCAAAAACAACATCACATAATCAAAGAAAAATTCAAAAAAGAAAGAGCAAGCAGAAATTAATATTGGATAATGGCTCTATTTTGCCCTTCAAGTAACCACCCTGGACCACTGGGCACCAAACTAACACCGAGTACAATTTTACCCTTGAAGTAACCAAAATAGTCCAATTTTACCCTCCGGCCAATGGAATGTTGACACGTGGAAGGTAAATTTGTACCCTATCATCCACGTGTCAACATTGCATTCATCAGAGGATAAAATCGAACCACTTTGGTTACTTATCAATGGTAAAATTGTACCCGATGTTAGTTTAGGGTGTTCAGTGGTTCAGTGTGGTTACTTGAAGGGTAAAATAGGGTCATCGCCCATTAATTAAATTTACCTGATGAGCTCTACAAATAAGATCCAAATCATTCTTCTTCAAGAACTCAGCAACCTTATCCGCTCCAAACGTAACCGAAACACCTCTATCATTCTCAGCCCACCCTTTAACATTCTTATCAGGATCTGCCCACAACAAGTCACACAATAACCCTTGATCAGGCACATCCACAGGCCTCTCAATCTCCTTTATCTGACTCAAACTTTCCAGCTCAGGTGACAACCCACCATGCATGCACAATATCTTATCATCAATAACAGCAGCCACAGGTAAACAGTTAAAGCAATCAGTGAATATCTTCCATAGTCTTACGCTGAATCTTCGCTTACATTCGTCGTAGAATCCGTAGATTCGGTTGATGGATGCACATTCATGGTTGCCACGTAGGATGAAGAAGTTCTCTGGGAATTTTACCTTGTATGCTAGAAGGAGTGATATTGTTTCTATGCTTTGTTTCCCTCTGTCTACGTAGTCTCCTAGGAAGAGGTAGCTTGCTTGTGGTGGGAAACCTCCGGATTCGAATAAGCGTAGTAGTTCTGGGTATTGTCCATGTAAATCTCCTGTTCAGCATGCAAAGAAATTGCAAGATTATTGTGAGATAATAATAATATATAGAAGTTGATTTTTTTTCATAGTAAAAGGTTTGACTTGTAACCATAGGATTATAGTTTTGTGGAATCTGTGTAAGTGCTCTTTAAGGCTGGGTCTACCAGACCTTGGTGGGACCTCAGGATCTAACTCACATCAACTTTTTTTTATAAAATGAAAGAAGTTGATTTGTAAGGTAATAAAAGTTTAGGTGAATTGGTTCTGGTGGGTGTTTAGCAAGGTTAGGGTTGGCTTCCATGCATTTTCAAAAAGACTCTTATAGAGATATTTACAAATTTACAAATTGTCAAATAATTAGGTTCTTACATGCAGATGTGGAATCTCTGTAAGCGCTCTTTGAGTCTAGATCTAATCTGACCTTGGTGGGGCATCGAGATCCAACTCACATGAACTTTTATTTATAAAATGAAAGAAATTGATTTTGTAAGGTAATAAAAGTTTAGGTGAATTGGTTCTGAATGCTTATCAAGGTTAGGGTTGACTTCCATGCAATTAAAAAAATGCTTATAGAGATATTTACAAATTTACAAATTGTCGAACAATTAGGTCCTTACATTAGTAGGATTCGAACAACATCATTTGATTAATTATGAGCCAACTTCTTTAGCAATTAGACTGACATTTGTTGGCAGAATTTGATTTTTTTTATTTGAATCAAAGAAGAAAAGAAGTACCACAAACATTGATGGGAGCTTCCAATTCCAGAAGATTAGGCTGGTCAAGGAAGATATCTTTTGCTGTGATACAGAGATTTCGAATCTCTGATTCACTTAGAGTAACCCTCTTGCCTCTATTTTTCTTTGCATCCAGTAGCCTCTCTATCAATTCATCTAATCCTTCCATGCCCTTTGTGTGATTATCAAACCAAGAAAATATTATCTTGTTTTTTTTTTTTTGCTGTTTGTTATTGTCTTTGTTGTAATATGTGTGTTGTGAATTGCATTTTGTGATGATAGCTTGGAATATTATTGAAGGTGCTGAGGAAGAAGATTGTAAAATGTGGAAGGAAATGAATTGGTTTAATTTTCTGGGTTTAGATGAAATGATGGTGAATAGATGAGAAATGCATCCCAAAAGAATAGGAGAGAAATATGGTAATAGATAATGGAGAATAGATGGACTTTGACTTTTATTTTCATGGCTCAAAAGTTGAGGTTTAAAATTAGAAAGGATGAACCAATTTTGGAGAAAGATGAAGAGTGCCCCATCTGGCCATGGAATCCAATATGAATGGTAGAATGAACAGCATTTATTAATTTATTTTGTTATATAGTATATCATCAATACAAATGTTAATAAAGTTAATGGAATTCGAACATTATTAATTTATTTCATGAAGAGTTACAAATAAGGAATTTTTTTTTCTATTTTAAGACGTTCTTACTAACAATTTTCAATTGGTCCAAGCAAAAAAAAATCAATTGGACACTAATTTTCAATATTCTTGTAATTTTCTTCAGATTTTTTACCAACTAGTATCAACCCGCGCGATACGCGGAATATATTATACATAACTACATAACTCTGATACCATTTTTATTATTATAATATTAGTCAAAATTTAATAAATTTCACTAAATTTTTTTTCATAGAAATCAATTTTGTATGATAAAAAAATAGAAAATCAATTTCTTAGTGTGTAGTTATTTTTGGGCAAAGTGTTAGTGGGTGTGTGAGTAGTTTATAATTTATCCAAATAGTGTTAGTGGGTGTGTGGGCAAAGTGTTAGTGGGTGTGTGGGTACTTTAGTTGGTGACAAAAGTAGAAATAGTAGGAGAAATAGTAGGTTATCCGAATAGTTTATAATTAAAAAATAAATAAGGAAATAATGAGAAGTAAGATAGAAAAATAATTTAAAAGGTCATGAAAAAAAGATTAATTTTGATAATTTTTAAGGAAAAAAAGGAGAGAATTCATAGGAGATATTTAAGGAGAGATTATAAATTACTTAGAGATCTTAACAACGCATTAAAGAATCAAATGTCAGTTTTTTTATCTTAAAATATATGGAGAGAGAATGTGCTTATATGCATATTTCTTGTAAAAGAATTTATAGGAGATAATTAAGGATATTATAATTTAGGGAGAAATTAGAAAAGATTTAATAAAGAATTATGTCAGTTTGTTTTTGTTAATAATAGATGGAGAGAGAATGTGGTTATGTGCAATTTTTTTTCTAAAAATAGATTGAGTGAGTGGGTGGTTACCTGAATGTAAATAGATGGAGAGAGAAAATGCTGAATTTAAATAGATGGAGAGAGAAAGTGCTTACGTGGCTTCTTAGAATTCTTGCTTTTAGCCCTCTCTTTATATATAAGATAGACTTATATTTTAATATAGGAGAATCTGCGTTGATTTATTGAAGAAGATACATTTTCAAGGAGTACATAAGAGGCATGCATGCTTTTGACAGGTTGCTGGAAACAAGAGCCCTAAGAGGCATGATTTTTTTTGGTAAAATTCCAAATAAATCCCTTCGAATACCCAAAAGGACAAGTGAGGAACCTAAACTTCCAAAAGGACCATGAAGGAACCAGCACCTATCTGTCATTTTAAAATTTTGCGAAAAGACAAAATTACCCCCATTCTAAAACACAAATTCCTACCCCGCCCTAAACCCACCATAATATTCACCCTCTTCTCGCAATTTGTGTTTTAGGATGGGGCAATTTTGTCTTTTTACAAAATTTTAAATTATAGATAGGTGCTGGTTCCTTCATGGTCTTTTTGGAAGTTTAGGTTCCTCACTTGTCCTTTTGGTTATTCGGAGGGACTTATTTGGGATTTTCCCATTTTTTTTACCAATTTATGGTTGGTTGCCTTGTCAAAAAATAATTCCTAGTTAAATATAATCATTCACAATACTATATTATTTTAATGTAGCCAATTCAACCCCAAATTGACCTTAATTGAACTTTTGACTTTTGAACCAATGCCTTAGCGGATGCGCGAACACTTGAAACCTTGAAAAAAAAAATTGATGTTATAAAATATAAAGTCAATGTGATTATTCATTATATAACTCAAAAAAGTTCAACCAATCACCAATTCACTCTTATGAACTACTTCCTCGGTTCCTAAACATAAGAGCACTTTGACTTTTTTGGAGAATCCTAAGAAAGCAAAATGAACAATTTAATCATAACATATTTTAAATATTATTAGATCATAGGTAAGTTCATAAGTCAAATAAATTATTTTAGTGAAAAAAATTGGGAAAATCAATTTTTAATTACCATATTTTAGTTTCTTAGGATTCTTCAAAAAAGTCAAAGTGCTCTTGTATTTAGGAACGGAGAGAGTACTATACAATCATATTACTAATGCGTCTGATATGAATGTGAATGTTGCTATCAAGTAAATGTACCAATGTTCAATACATATTACATTATTATGTCCCCTCTATATCTTAATTTACATGCAAATGATGCAATCCTACTAGAAATTTAAGTAACAATGTAGTCTTACCAAAAAAGAGTAACAACATAGTATAACATCAATATCAATAACATTATAAATGCAGGAGCGTGTGGAGAACTTCTCGCATGTTAGACTCTAATAAAATGTAATATCCGACTTCATATATTAAGAACAATCAAGAGTCAGACAAAAACAGCTGCATTCAAAATCTCATTACAAAGTGATCCTGGATAACCAGCCCAGGATAATACAAACAAGACAATAACTTAGAAAGTGTAAGTAAAAAACCCACATTAAAATAGTGGGCAAATATTTGTCAATTATTCAATTGAAGGCTAACACTATCTCCTTCCTGATAGTAAAATTCAGGTAATCTCTTTTAAGTCTAGTTATCAACAACTTCAATGAGAGTTGGCTCATAGTCGCTTGGAGCCTCAAATCCATGGAGATTCATCACAGTGGCAGCAACATTGGCAAGCCCACCTTGGGGAAGGTCTTGCCTGAACCTCACACCAGCTGACAGACCAGGGCCTCCAATTGCAATAGGCACCTAAGGCAAGCATAAAAAAAGCACCCAAAATTAAATAAACATTTAACTTCAACATCCATTACAACAAGTGAAGATCATTCTCTAAGGGGCAATGGGTTGAGAAAGTCTCTGGATTTTCTAGTTTAGGCAGACTGATGATATTAACTTAAACAAACTCCAAGTTCAGTCAATTTAAACATTCCAATTCAGGCCATAAAAAAAAGAACGAGGGAAAACCCATTTGTTGGTACTCTTATTCAATTGATTTTGGTAACTTTGTTTTTACCACTATTGGCACATCTTATCTTTGTTCACTTAGCATGGATACCAATGGTATTTAAAATTCAAAATTAAAGCATTTAACTATGATAAAAATACACATAGGTACCAAAATCAAAACTAGATAAAAGTGTAGGTACCAAAAAATGTATTTTTCCAAAAGAATAGGCAATGGAAAGTTATTAAGAAACAAGTTGTTTTGATTATCCACAATAAAGTAAAGGCCAAAATCTGATCAAAATCACTCCATTTACAACTTAGAATTGAAACAGATTGGACTCAATTAGAGGGCAGGGGGGAGCCTGCCACACATGCATGCACTATTGTATTGATAAAGACCATTTTGTTGTTAACAGAACAGAGTTGTGAAAAGAAAAATAACAGAACTAGCAGGAACCACCCAGGTCATCAATAAGCTGAAGCAAATCACAGTGACGTGAGATTCCTATATTTATAACCAGAAATTAGGAAAAACTTACAGGCTCAAGAGTGTGAGATGTGAGAATTTGGATCTTTCCATCCTTGCCAAGTTGAGGTTTTCCGGATTTATCCCTTTTCACCATGTCCTCAGCATTTCCATGGTCAGCAGTGACCACATAAATTCCTCCCACTTGCTCTATCGCATCAAGGATTATCTGCAATTATCATATATGATGGGAGAATGAGAAAACGTTTGTATCTCCCTCTAATTTCCTTATTTCTCACAGCAGCAATCAAACACACATAAAACATGCATGCATATGTATTCCTTTCTGCGATGCAGGTAGATGTCAAGCCACAAATAAAATTTCCTTTTATCCTCTATATGGGGTAAAAATAATTAGTTAAATAAACCATCATTAATGAAAACCCATGATAAACATACAATGATTAAAATCAAGTATTCATAATCAATAAAAAATTGAATATTATAAGATAAAATAAATGCCAAAATGATCATGAATTGACACTTTTAACATTAAAAAATCCCGCTACGCATTCCAATGAATGTGATGTAAGCATAACAAGCGAATTTTTATTTTTACTAGCTGGAACAAGTTAGACTGTTGTTAATGTTTCAAAATATACAAAAGTAACAAAATCTTTTTATTCTTCCCAAGAAACATGAGTTCCACGCATGATTTCCAACTTCTTGTCATTTTCATCTCAATAAGTATATTTTTTCCTCTACATTGCAAAAGAGATAAGCCTAAAACCTTTCTTAAACAAGGTTGGCTGAAGTCCATGAAAATGCATATACTTTTATTGGTTTTGGGGTAAGTGGAGCTGAACTGAAAGAGCCATATAATACATGATTTATGAATAATAAAGCCACTATTTCTTTAATATATTATTAGTATTGATTAGTTAAAAACCTTGCAGCGCAATGAATTCTCAAAATTTTACGTAGATCATACAATACACAATGTCCATACCTTAACAGCCTCATCAGCTGCCTTGCACGCCACAACTGTTGCTTCAATGTCACCAGTATGTCCCACCATGTCACCATTTGGTAAATTAACACGTATCTAAGCAGCATATACAATGAACAGATAAGTGAAAGTTATTCCAACAAAACCATAGCTCTCAAATATTTCCTGAATTAATCCTAATACCTGATCAAACTTTTTGCTGAGAATAGCATCTCGTGCCTTTTCAGCAATCTCCAATGCCTTCATTTTTGGTTGGACATTGAATGTGATCCCAGAGTCACTGGGAACTTCCACATATTCCTCCAATTCCGAGTTAAAATATCCAGAACGATTTCCATTCCAGAAGAATGTGACATGTCCAAATTTGACAGTCTCACTATTAAAAAAAGAAAGAAATTAATGTTTATATTTAGGTCAATGAGCCACCAATCATTTATAAGAAAATAAGGATAGATGGAAGGAAGTAACTAGTCACTCATCCCTGGGTGCCAGAGACCACTTTTTTATTCAGGAACTATTTTTACTTCCCATGTCCAATTTTTTAATGACTCCTTATTTATAGTGCTAAAGGGCAAATAAAAGAATCACTAAAAACAGGTTAAAGCTAACTACGGTAAATAATAAGTTAACATTTAGTGCATTGCAAAGTTATAATTAGTCACAGTCAAGAATAGAATGAAGATCTAGAAACACAAATAATTACAAACAATTCAAAAGATGATGGAAGTTCTATCACAGATTAAGAGAGTGATAGCTTACCTGCATGCAAAAGTTCGGATGCCATTATGCACTAAATATTCACCAGAAGTCCTGTCAATCTCTGGTGGAGAAACAAGGTAATGACTAGGAAGTTTCAATTCACCGTCATATTCAAGCATTCCAGCATAGTGGATTTTAGGCACACGGACTCTATCAAATTTGTCAAAGTTTTCATATTCAAGAGACTTAGCAATCATAACCATACGATCTGCACGGAAGTTGAATGTGACAACAGCATCACCATCAACTATAGGGCCAACAGGCTTCCCGTTCTCATCAACAATAACAAAAGGGGGTAAATACTGATCATTGGCCTTTGGTTCTGCCCTAAGTGTCTTGACAGCATCAACGGCATTTGCAAATTTATAGGGTGCTTCACCAAGAACTTGAGCATCCCACCCTCTTTTCACAACATTCCAGTCATTCTGCAGCATGCCCCGATATCAATATAAGGACAATATACTAGAATTGTAATAGATAATTAAGTTTCAAAACACCTTTTACAAATTTCAGATGTAAAATAAACATGTTCATATTGACCCACCAATCAAAAAACAAGATAAATCTGAACTGTACTTCTTAGTTTATACTGAAAACTAATCCTGATCTTCATACATTTAAGATTCTTTAAAAGCTCTAGAGCTGCTATGGAACATATTTAACAAAAATAGACGTGCTCATTATTCCCCTTTTAGACAATATGCAAAAATATTCGTCCCAAATATGGATGTCATCTACAACTAAACTGCAATATGGGCGTGGTGCATGCTAGATATATTCCTTACCTCATAACGGTCCATTGTAACATACATGCGACCTCCTCCAGATGCAATCCTTGCATCAACACCTTTCTGGCGCAATGCTTCAAGATCCTTTTCTAGAGTTTCCACAAATCCCACACTTGAGCCATCCAAAACATCACGGCCATCAGTGAGGATATGGACACGGATTCTTTTAGCGCCACGTTCACCAGCACCTTTGAGCAACAACTGCAAAAAAAAACCCAGTTCATGTAAGAAATTTTTAGAAGTGAAAGAACAGAAGTTGTACCCAAGAACATACCTGTAATTGATCGAGTCGGGAATGAACGCCACCATCACTGAGTAACCCAATGAGGTGCAGGGTGCCAGTGTCAAAACATTCCTGAATGTACTTGAAACCTGCTCCCTCAAAGATTTTTCCATTAGCAAGAGCAATGTCAACAAGCTTTGCACTGCAATCAGACACGAAATACCCCCAACCTCAATTAATAAGCCAATAATTAAAGATAAATAAAATACAAAAAGAACAAATAAAGAAATTCATAGACAAATCCACATTACTTCAATAATTTAAGGTGGTATTACTATAAATTACCATATGCAGTTGACCTCCCATGGATGAGAACATTAAGGTTATGGAAAATGAGAAAATGCAATAAGATGAAGACCACTTTTTTCAAAATAAACTTATTAGATCTTAAATGTATGCAAGCAAAATTAACTATAACACACACAATAAAAGAAAGCCTGTAAGACAGAAATAAACAGTGAAGGTCACTCAAACAGAAAATCATATTTATTGCCAAGAGAACCGTTATAACACAAACAAATTCACATGAAATGAGATTAATTTCTGTTCTAACAAACAGTGAGAAAATAGAGTTACCATGAAACCACAAATATCACAAATCAGTTCCATAAACATTAAAATCCAATGAAAAGGTCAACTTTACCCTTGAGCGAATATGCGTCCAGCTCCAAGAGCATTGTGACCGACTTCACTGTTACCCATGTCATCCTCAGATGGAAGTCCCACCGCAGTTCCATGAGCCCTCACCAATCTCCATTTCTCAGGAGCACCCTATACATCAACAAACAAAAACAAAATCAATAAAATCCCAAGGATAAAACCTTTGTACCAATACTTTTATTCAATTTTGATTTTTCTACCTATGCCTCATAATCTTCTAATTAACTCATTAATTTTTATCAATCACTTCCCTTAGGATAGTTAGAAGTTAATTAGAAGCTAATGATAAAAGTACACATATATACTCCCTCCATTCCATAACATAAGATCACTTTCACATTTCAATTTGTTCCCAAATATAAGATCACTTTCTAATTTTTACCAACTTTTCCCAAATTAACCTCGTAATATACTTAATAATAATAAACAAACCAGAGATGAAGAGTGAGGAAAACGGTATATGGTTTGAGCGAATTTGTAATATCATCTTATATAACTAACATAATTAACTAACATCCTTAATCAAAATGATCTTATACTTGGAAACGGAGGTAGTAGTTACCAAAATCAAAGTCAATATATTTTCCCAATACTTCTATTCAATTTTGATTTTGCTACCTGTGCCTCATAATCTCCTAATTAAATCATTAACCTCTATCAATCACCTCCATTAAGATTAGTTAGACTTTAAACAGAAGCTAATGTTAAAAGAACACATATATAGTTACCAAAATAAAAACTCAATATATTTTGCCAATATAAAATGATGGGAAAAACCAAAAACAAAAACATAAATATAGATCAAGATCTGATTTTTCATACGTCTTTGAGGGAATCCATGGTGGGAGTTTCAGCAGTATGGATACAATTATATTCATTGGGATTAGCTTCACCCCATCCATCAAGAACAATAACAGCAACAGGCTTTCCCTTTGGGAGTTTTGGGTGATCAGGAAGTTTCCATGAGAATCCAGAGCTACCCATTTCTCTTTCAATCAATTAATCTTCGCTGACACAATCAAATCCAAACCCCACAAGAAAAAAAACAATCTTTTTCAGAAATAACAACAACAACAATATGAACAACAATAGGAAAACATCATGGGATGTTGTCGTTATATAGATGTGGAAACATGTGAAAAGTGTAAAAGGGTACCTTTGTTTTCAAGATCTGCGTGCAAAGGAAGAGAAGAGAGAGTGTAAGGTGGAAGGAACTAAACAATGGAATGGTGGGTAATGGAGAAAGTGGGTAGTTTTGGAACCCTTGAATGTGTGATACGGTTGGCGTGCATTGTTTCTTTGGTTTGGACCGTCTCTATTAATAGATACAGACAAGGGTAAAATTGTCCTAAAAGGTTTCTTGCGTCAAAATCTAAGAAGTTGGTCAAAAAAAAAATCAAAATCTATGAAAAAAAAAATTTTGGCCAACAGAAAAAAAATTTATTACTTCTTAATACACACATATACATATACATACATACATATATATATATATATATATATAAGATGTAGTTATTTAATTCATTAAGTACTCTCTCCAATCTATAATATATGAGTTCATCCGCCAAAACACGCACTTTTTAAAAAACACGGGTAAAAATTAGTTGGATATCTATAGTTAATTCTTTTTTTCATTATTACCCCTATTTATTATGGTACAATTACGAAAGAGAGATATGTAAGTATTAATGATATGAAAGAGAGTTATCAACAAAGTAGAAAGAAACGGATTAAACAATGAGAGAATGTAAGTATGAGCTCTTATATTTTAGACCAAAATCATTCAAATTTTGAGCTTTTATATTGGAACAGAGGAAGTAATATGAAATTTAATATATATATATATATATATATATATATATATATATATATATATATATATATATATATATATATATATATATATATATATATATAAAATATGTTATGATTAAGGGAATTGTTTAGTTTTCCTAATCTCTCGAAACAAAATCTACTAGATGTTGTAATTTTAATAAATACTCCCTCCGGTCCTAAATATAAGACCTAATTGACTTTTTTAGAAAATCCTATAAAATAGCAAAATAAGTTAATTATAAAGGGAAAATTAAATACAAGTCCTTGGTAAGAGACATAATACTGGAAAAGTCCCAAAAATTGAAAAAATTAAAGTAGAGTCCCTTGGGACCTCACTTTAATTATTTATGAATGTGTGGGCCCCACATTTAATAATAAAAAAATCCACCCACCTTTTCTCTCTCCTCTACTTTAATTAAATGTGTATTTTTTTATTTTTTCAAGGGACTCTACTTTAATTTTTTCAAATTTTGGGACTTTTCTAGTATTATGTCCCTTACCAGGGACTTGTATTTAATTTTCTCTATTATTAAATTGATTTACCTAATTTTTTCTCTTAGGTTAGTTTATTTTACCTATAAACTAATTTATAATCTAAAAATATATCAAATATGTCATTATTTAATAGCTTATTTCGCAACCTTAACCTCTCCGAAAAAAGTCAATTAGGTCTTATATTTAGGAGGTAGTATAACACAAATACCATTACATCAAAAATATTTTAGTCATGTTATCAAAAAAAAATATTTTAGTCATATTTATCTGTTGTGTGTAAAAACAAAAACGAAATTCGATCATTTAAGACCTCACGATTTAGAAAAAGATCATATATAATGATTAGAAAAGAAATATCTAAGATGGTAGAAGACAAAATTATACTCGATAAATTATTATTTTAAAAATGTTGATTGATAGTTACTCTAAGATACTGTTGAAAAAACAATTCTACAATATAATACTCCAAAATATCACTTATAGCTTGAATTTCAGATATTATGACACATATTTTGAAGAAGTTTTTGGAACATTCTAATTCTAATAATAATAATAAATATACAAATAAAGTATACTAATATCTAAAGTTCACAACTCATACAGTCTATGAAAGCGGTTGTCCATTTTTGCACGGCAACATTCACAAATTGAAGTCAAAAGAAGAAAAAGTTGCATGACAAATGCTAGAAGTGTCAATATAATTGTTCTAGAGAAGCATAAAAGAAATTGAAGAAAGGAGAGTCTCCTTCAAACCAGGCACATCATCTTAAGCCATTGGATCAGAATAGTAGGTACACTTCACACTTATTGCTTGCCATCATCATGCACGCTTGTTTCGTTTATATGTTATTTATCTCACACCTATAAATAATGATCACATTTAATATATTATGAAATTAATACTTGTGATCTCTATTAATATTATATATATATATATATATATATATATATATATATATATATATATATATTATATATATATATGCTACCTCAATGCCAAAAGAAAAAAGTTACTCTCTCCAATCCTTATTACTTCTATACATTCTGTAAAATTTTATCACTTCCGTTTTTTTTTATAATATCTTGTATGTGTTTTTTTATTACAATATCTTGTATGTGTTTGTTTGGGCATTAAGCAAATAATTTTTGATCAATTTTATTAATTCTCAATAAATTTAATAATTTATTAAACTAAACAATTTGGTTATTTTGGATTATAGATAATTCTAGTAATCAATATAAAACTTTGTCATTTTCATCCCAAATTAATTCTATTGATAGTCCTCTAACAAAAATCGAGTTAAAGATGTGGAAGATAATATGAGAAGATGATTTGAGTGTTTTAAAAAAAGTAAAATATATTAACATTTTAATTTAATCAAATTAGTTAAATGGACACTGTATATGTGACTAGAGGGAGTATATGAGAATAAAAAAAAATCAAAGGATTGTGTGGATGAAGTTACAAATGAAAAAAACAATGTCAATCACATTCGTATGTTTGGTTTTGTGATAAAAAGCTCTTTTTTAACTGAATTTTTTTTTTAAAAAAAAGACTATCAAAACAATGTTTTGGAGGAAGCAAAATCTAAAATAAAATCAAATATATCTTGACATTAATTAGTGTACAGCTTTTACCACTTATTTCTTTGAAATTGTGATCAACAACAATTTAAGTTCCCCAGCGATTAATTACTAACTTTTTTGCCAATAACAATATACTACTGGGATTTTTATGAGATCCTATATATAAAGTCATCACTAAATCGTCAATAAAGATTGATCTAATTGATAAATAGTTTAACTCATATATAAGTCATAACTATGTGGTTATATGTTAAAATTTTGCTAATATAAAAACCTTATTGGCAAGTGATCCAACAGTTTTATTCTATGACGAGTGAGTGAGATGACAATTGAACAAGAATAATAAAAACGAAAAAGGGGTGACTCATGTTTCAAAATGAAGAATAAGGAATAATAATTAAAAAAAAGATGCCACATTTCAGAGGCATCTTGCAACTTTTGGATTGAACCGAGGGTCATGATAAGAATTAAACAATAAATTAAAAAGGAGAGTAAGGTGAAAAAATTAGTTGGGGGAAATGTTTAAGAAGAAGGAATATCCGGTATATTCTTTTTCATAAGGTTTCTTCATTTCTTGTCTTATTCCTTTGAGCTCAAAAGTGTCAATCTCTTGAAGTTTATTTGAATTGAAAATTTATACAATGGGTCGTCTAAATTCTTTTATTTTTTATTGTTGTTTCCTAAACTGATAAAGTTTAGTTTAGATTTTTCAATGTCAATTGTTAACACTATAAAATTGAAGTAATAATTGTGTCAAACATTCACCAAAGTTAGAGTTGCTTAAGTCTTAATATTTTTAATTTATAAGATTCAAATTTAAAGCATGTGAAATACAAAGGAGAAAAAGACAAAAAAAAACATGGGTTAAGGGTTAAATCTAGCACTCTACCATTGACAAAAGTTCACCAAACATAAACAAGAATTTGATGGCTCAAATGTAGCACACATCTTTTCAAAAATGGCTCAAATCTAGCATTTCTGTCAACTTTAACGGGTTTGATCATTAAGTTTGACTTAATTATGCCACGTCGCCTACCACGTCGCCCGCTACGTCATCCAATAATGGATAGTAAGTGGGCCAATTGGGTGACGTGGCAGGTCACGTGACAAGACTGGGTGACGTGGCGGCGATGTGGCATAATCAAGTCAAACTTAACGGTCAAACCCGTTAAAGTTGACGGAAATGCTAGATTTGAGTCATTTTTTAAAAGATGTGTGCTACATTTGAGCCATCGAATTCTTGTTTATGTTGGGTAAAATTTTGGCAATAGTAGAATGCTAGATTTGACCCTTAACCCAAAGTACATTCCAATTTTAAAATTTCAATAACTATTTTTATATATGTATTAACACCTTCATTATTGTATCAACAACTATCAACAGCTCAACATTTGAAAGGTATTTTTATTCATTCAAATAGAAATTTAGAAAATTTAAATTTTGGTCAGTTTCAACAAAATTTTAACTCAGTTTACACACTAGAAGTCGTTGAAACTCAATTCATGTCTATTTGATTTTTTTTAAACTCAATCCCTAAGCTTTGACTAGTTACAATTCAATATATTTTTAGCTATTTTATAGTTTAATCAATGTAATTAAATCATGCCATATTTGTAAAGGTGAATTATTAGAATCATGAGTCCCTCCTTCTAGAGCCTTCCAACTTCCACAAAATTTGTAATTTCATACAAACGTAAACAAAATAAAAGAACAAATCCAACTGAGTTATATGGGATCAAAGTTTAAGGACTACATTACAACTGATGAGTTAAAACTATGAGTACCATATTACACTATTTGTTAAAACCATGTTCCAACTTAGTCGATATTTTTTTTTGGTCAAATACATACAACTTAGTCAATACTAAGAACACTAAGTTTCCCTTTTATCATGGACACATTTTTTTTCAACTGGAATCTCCTGTACACTACAGGACACAATATATTTATTTTGATTCCGATTGAACTTGTGAATTTATGTATTTTGTATCGTTTGAAAAGAACAATGTATTTATATTTTTATTTTGTACTGAAAAAACCCACGAATGTATTGTACAGGCAATGGATTACTCATGCCTATGGGCCTAGGGTGTACGTATGGACTGTCACCCACATGAAGGCAGTCTGGACTACAACAAAAGTACAAATACTTAATAATAAAACAAGGCCTTGTTTGTTGATCCAAAAACAAAATAAGGGCTTGTTTGAAAGTGAATTAGGAGAACAAAAAAAGTTAGATTCACTATGACATTGTACTTGTATGTCTCCTTACGTTAATGTGGATGGAGCTACTACACTGAGGGAAGTGTGTCTGCTTGTTGTGGTATCATGCGTGATTATAGAGGGGAAGTGAAAGAGAGCTTCTTATTCAAGATTGGAAGAGGAAACAACTTTTTAGCTAAAACATGGGTCATTCTAATGAGGTTAAAGTGGTGTTGGAAGTTTGGTGTGAGACATGCGGTAATTGATCAGATTGCCTTCATCTTGTTCAAGAGATTGAAAATTTCGAGATTATGATGTTGAAGACCAATGGGAAGGAATTAGAACTGAGGTCAAGGAGATTATATCTTTTTGTAGACGTCCATGGGATGTTAAAGTTGAGTGGTGTAAAAGGGAGTAGAATATGGTTGCAGACAGACTAGCGAGACATGCACTAGTAGGAGATCATAGTTTTGTTCAGTTGCAACAGATCTCGGCTAATGTCCAAGATGTAGTAGTAAACGAGCAGCAGTTTGCTTTGCATTAGTTTTTGTGCTTGTAATCAAAAATATAAAATCTTGTTCACAAATATTACTCCTACTAGTATCATTTTTTTGGTTAGGGGTATTTTACTATTTTTTATATTCTCACACAATTAGTACGGGCTTAACTAGAAATGTAACCAACGTTAACACATTCAATACTGATGGACGTGTTATTTTTGCACAGTTAATAAAACAATTATCTATATTTTGGCACCCAACAGACTACAGCATTAGGCTTAACTATATTAAACTACCATTGGTAGATTTGCAAAGTCACCATGACTGAATATAATTATATAGAGGAGTTTTGCCATCAACTTAAAAAAAATCTAAAACAGAGTGAAAGTGACAGAGGTGTGCATGGTGTGTTCCTAATTTATTTATTTATTTTTCCCATGCTGTGGTGTTGAGTTTTGAGATAGTATCAAAGCCAGAAAAGATCCTCACAGACATTGTGCTCAGTGCTACAAGTCACGAGCGCATGTGATGTGAAAGTTTTTGAACACCATTCCTATTTAACAGCTTTTGTCTGCTTCAACCAAGAACATAAGTTTACAGCTTTTTGCAGTTCATTGGTAAAACCCATCCTTATAAAATTCCAGCACTAGTACATATATCAAATTAGTACGACTTGTTGGGAACATAAATCACATATGTTTATTTTATTTTGAACTCTCCGTGCTCTACAAGGAAGAACATCTTTTTAATTGTATTTATAAGTTAACTTTGTAAAACACAGTTATTATAAGCTCATTTTGGAAGCAATGAATGTGAATTTAACAAATTCATCCCTATTAAATGTGTTGAAATTAAATAAGAGAGAATGTTGATAAGTACAGAAAAGTAGTGTAGTGTAAGATACTATTTCAATATTCATGGTAAAATTGGAAAGGTCGATAAAAGATATGCATTATTTAAGATAAAAGATATGCATTATTTAAAATCACAAGTACCACTCATTGCCATGTAAGAATTAGTTGTAAAAAACATATAAAAAATAATAGTGGTATATATGTACTCCCTCCGATCCTAATTATAAGTCGTCTTTGACTTTTTTTGGAGATGTTAAGGTTATAAAATATGTTATTAAATTATGACATATTCGATAAATTTTTATATTAGTCATTAATTTATAGGTTAAACAAACTAGTTGAAGGATAAAAAATAGTTAAATCAATTTATGATTGACTTATTTTTCTTTTTTAGGATTTTCCAAAAAAGTCAAAGGCGACTTATAATTAGGACCGGAGGGAGTATATACAATACAAACGAATAAAATAAAAAATGAATTGTTTTATAAATACTTGTTATTTGATTTTTTCCAACTAAAAAAAGAATATAATTTTTTCTCTAACAATTATTAGGGACAAAGGGCGGACAGGAGAGAGGGGAGTGCATTTAATTTATTTTCTAGTACACCTGTATTCTATTTTGACTAGGTAAAAAAGTTATTTTAAACAGATAGCACGATACTCTATATATTTTGATGTTTTCGTTACCAAACTTTTTCTGAATCCCATTGCATATGCACGATTAGGCTCCTTATGTTTCAACAAATTTACGATTACAGCTGAAATATCATCTTAAAGATGCTAAAAAATTAATTATTTTGCCAAAAATAATACATTAAAAGTAAACATGAAATCTGATTGCGTTAAAGTACATCAATAATTTAATCTAACTTAACACATTTTTATAACCCTTTTGTTTGAAAACAATAATAAGCGTAAAAGCATTTCAATTTTCTGCCAATAATAAAAAGCACTCCAATTAATCATTGTTTAGTTGGTTGACATCATTGATACTGGTAGTTATTAATTATTTGTATGATTAAAAAAGTATTAGATTATTTATTATGGTGGAGTATGATGGTGAGTGGCATATTGTTATTATTAGAAATGATAAAAATGATAATAAATACAGTATTATTGTAACTTTGAAAAGAAAGAAAGGGACATCCCGCAATTTTACCCAAAACCGAAAATATTCACATTGCTACTTTGCACTTTGCACTTTGCACTTTGCACTTTGCACTGAAGTTTTTATATGATCAATCCTACATGTTTTTTTTTTTCTGAACTGAAAAATCCTACATGGTTTTAGAAGTATGAAAACTGTAACAATCTTGATGTGAAGTTATGGATGCATGAACCAACGTAACATTATGATCTTGCCATGGCCCACCTACTTCAATAGAGTGACACTTGCCGGAAATATCTTTAGGGTAAAAATTATGTGAATCCTTATTTAGTATACATGAATTTTAAAAAATTGCTCACTCACAATCTATAGGCATCATTCTTAATTAATGATCTATTAGGTACTCCCTCTAATTCTAATTATAAGTTCACTTGGCTTTCTTTGAGAAATTGAGTATACAAAATTAATCACTTCACGATGCTTATTGCAATCGTTTGCCTTTAAAACTAAGTTACATTGATTATAAACTACTTATTTTAAATTACAATTGCATCAACGATATGTTTAAATTAAGTTGTTTACATAGCTTCCTTAATCTCCACAAAAAGTTGGTCTTATCCTCCTTCCCTCTCAAATATATTTTTGTCACTTTTAATATTCAATTTGTCCCTAATTATAAGGTCATTCTCCATTTTGTCTCATATATTTGTCAATTTTTTCCCAAATTACCTCTATACATGTATACTATTTTACAAACAAATCATATCCTCCACATTCTCACTCATTTCTAATGTTGAAAGAAATGCATTATTAAAAAAACACATAAAATTATTTAACCTAACTACTTTCCTCAATCTCTCCAAATTAGGTAAAGTAGCTTATATCTAAGGACGAAGGGAGTATTTAGGACATGAATTCTGAAGCATGATAGACAAGTAAACGTATTTTTATCTAGAAAAGTAATTCCCCCAAATTCATTTGGGTAATGCCTCCCCAAACATGGTCATGACTATAATCAATAACTTAACTTCTACTCTAGCAAGAGTCGAGAGTTAAGACACAAGATGATCAAATGTCCAACTATTTCTCGAATTGGACCTACAAACTATGGGCGAGTTTGGATTACTAGAAAGTGAATAAGGAATTGAGATTAGAAATTGAAAAGGGTAATTTTCATATATCTCGGAGCCCACAAGTTCTTTCTCTCCATCTCACACTTTTCCTGGATCCATAAACTTTTACATTTCATCATTATCTAACTTACCTCTACTTTCCATCTTTAACCCCTTACACTCAATTCCATTTCTATTTCCATTACACACTTTCAGGCCAACCAAACGGACTCTACGTAAACCTAGCAGATTGGCGTGAGTGATAAGTACTCTCATCCCTTAAGCATGTGGTTGGGGGTTTGATCCATAGCCCTTGTGAATGAAGCAAATTCATGAGCCAGTTGTCTACCCCCTATATGAGACTTCCGAACAGCGAGGAATTAGTCTTACTTGACACGCAGGTGGGATACCGTGGGAAAAAAAACGGGCCCCACATAAATTGAGGTGAATTTTATTCAGGGACAAAATTGTTATTTATCCCACCCAAGAAAAAAAAAAAGAAAGAAGAGAAAAGAAAGGAAAGGTACAGAGAAGGCGAAGAATGAAATTCTGGGCCTCCAACATATCAACATCTTCTACTTCTCCTTCTCATTCTTCTTCCCCAAAGACTCACTCACTCACTCCATTCATTCCTACTTCCTCACCATCTTCTTCTTCTCCTCCTTCTTCTTCACTTCTTCAATGGGAAATTGTGGCACCAGAGAAGAATCTGCTGTCATCTCCAATGCACAAGGTCCTTCCTTTTCCTTTTCCTTTTCCTTTTCTTCTTCTTCTTTCTTCTTTTGTCTTTTCCACTTTCAGATCCAGGCCTCTATCTTCCATCCCATTATCAAATTTCACATTTTTCAATTCCCAATTGCTTTACTTTCCAAAAATCTCAACTTTTTTTGCTTAATCTAAGTCAAACCCATCAACCCCATGTTTTATTTTGTCCTTATTTTTAGCTTCTGGATTGATTTTTCCATGCATTGTGAAATTTAACTTGTGGGTTTCACTTGAATTGACTTGCATTTTGATAAAAATGTGAACTTTTTCAGTTCAACAGCTTCATATGTCAAGTTTGAGTACTAAAAGTGTGGCTGGTGAGAAGAAGCATAGTAGGTCTGTGTCAGATCTGAGTGACATTTCTACACCAAGGCATAATTTTGAGGATGCTAGGAAGAATACTCTTCTGTATACTCATGTCATTGCTTTTACTTTGTATGAGCTTGAGACTATTACCAAGAGTTTTCGCTCTGATTATATCCTTGGAGAAGGTGGTTTTGGTACTGTCTATAAAGGTTACATTGATGAGAATGTTAGAGTTGGTCTCAAATCCCTTCCTGTTGCTGTTAAGGTTCTAAATAAGGAGGGTCTTCAGGGACATCGTGAATGGCTTGTATGATTTTGATGCTTTGTTGATGGTTTTACTTTTTTGTTTTTGTTTTTCATGAGTTTGATTTGATTTGGTTCTTTGTTGGTTGGTTATTTGGTATGATTGCAGACAGAAGTCAATTTTCTGGGGCAGCTTAGGCATCCTAATTTGGTTAAGTTGATTGGATACTGCTGTGAGGATGATCATAGGCTGCTTGTTTATGAGTTCATGTTTCGTGGAAGTTTAGAGAACCATCTATTCCGAAGTATGCAACATACTTAATCCTTCTTTCACCATTTGTGTCTCCTTTTATGCTTGTTTCTTTCACTTCTCTCCTTTTGTGTCTCCTTAAGAGACAAGAGAGGGGAAATGTTGGGTTGAGCTCCAAGTTTATGTATTTTTCTATCATGTGTGTCTTTATCATGACTTCCTGAGTGATTAAATTAGATGATATCCTCAAATGTATGTTATGATCCATGCACCTCTAATTGGCATTTTCATTGTGACTAATGGACTTGTTTAGATCCTATGAATTAGCTCAATTCATATAGTAATTTTTTCCTTTTATGTCGAGAAAAAATGATTGACACATTAGAATCTTTTGGATTTCTTTCTGAAGGTCTCTTACTTTTTTAACATTTTCTGTGCTGTATGATTTTATTTAGTGTTTCGCACTTGCTGAAGAAATAAATTGATGGTCTGTACCCCTTAAATTAATTAGATTGACATCTTACTCAATTTTGTGATACAGACTAAACACGGATGTAGTTATTTAATAGCAAAGTTGTACAAAATTCTACTGAGATGCTATCTTTGCCTTGTTTGGGTGCAAGACATTTGTTTTCACTTCAAATATATGTGAAGGTAAAACCATAAGTCAACATAATGAATATCATGAAATCTTTTATGTTAGCCATGGAAATGTTACTAGTCAGCCCTGAAACTAGTGAAGAGGAGGTTCTTCTTAGATTGTTGGTGTATTTTGTTAACTCAAGTTGATATGACCTTTCCTGAGGTTTCCAGAGGCAACTGTTCCTTTATCATGGGCTACAAGAATGATGATTGCCCTTGGAGCTGCGAAGGGGCTTGCTTTTCTTCACAATGCTGAAAGGCCAGTAATCTATCGAGACTTCAAAACATCTAATATATTGTTGGACTCTGTAAGTTTCTAATATGCAACATTCATCTGGATATTTTTTTGATTACTGTGAAGGAAGGTAATAATTATTCTATTCACTTGATGTTATCGATGTCTTCACAGGATTATACTGCCAAGCTTTCTGATTTTGGGTTAGCAAAAGCTGGACCACAAGGTGATGAAACCCATGTGTCCACCAGGGTTATGGGTACTTATGGATATGCTGCCCCTGAATATGTAATGACTGGTATGGCCTCCCATTTTCTTGTAAATGATTTTCGGTCCATAAGTAGAAGCAAAACGAGTAGCTGCAGGATTGAAAAATATTGACTTTCCCTAAAAAATCATTGTCCTGTTTATGTACAATGTTATGGGGGAGTGAAGAGAGTTAGGTGGGTTAATTTGAAAGATCTGGGGGTGACTACTCAATTTGGTGCTGTTCTTCCCTCTCCTGGCTAGGCCTGATGTAAGAATAATGCATTATGCCTGATCCCATGTTATTTAGTATTTGGGAATAACTTAGAGATATCTTTCAGTCATTCTCCACCAGTAGAGGATGAATGGCAACGTGAGATTATTAAGGAAAAGCAAGGCAAACATGAAAGGTAATTTGTTTGTACATTGATTCGACTGAAAGTAGGTTGGGTGTCGAATGGTCAAATATCCATATGAAATGACTTCATTTTACCTGTTAGTGCTTTACCATCCTTGTGTACCTTCCAAATTGTCTACACTAGCTTGCATGTGCTCACAATTCATGTTATGAGCAGTGTAATTTTCATTGTGCGTGGGTGCATGATTGTGTATGTTAGATTTTCTTCAAAGTCATGTCTAAACACGCCCTATATGAAATTATCAGGGCACCTGACTGCAAGAAGTGATGTGTATAGCTTCGGAGTTGTTCTTTTGGAACTTCTAACCGGAAGAAAATCTGTTGACAAAACAAGACCGGGTAAGGAGCAGAGCTTGGTGGATTGGGCTAGACCAAAGCTCAATGACAAGAGAAAGCTCCTGCAGATAATTGATCCTAGATTGGAAAGCCAATACTCAGTGAGAGCAGCACAGAAAGCATGTAGCTTGGCTTACTACTGTTTGAGTCAAAATCCTAAAGCCAGGCCGTTAATGAGTGATGTAGTTGAGACATTGGAACCTTTACAAAGTTGTAGTGATGGTTCTGGTGAAGTCTCATCATTGGGATCAAGTAATGGATTTGCCATGAGTGGAATCTCCGACTACCGAATGCGCCAGAGGTTTTCTAACAACGTTGGTCCAGGCGCTACTTGTCGGTCTCCAAATCCAAACTGCTCACCAGGTGCCGCCGCAGCGTGCCGCGTCAGATGATAACCAAATGTATTTCTTATCTGGTGTGCTTCTAAAATCTCAATTTTCACCTGATCTCATCAAAGTAGTATAATTTGCTTGTTAGAATGGGGGGTGTTCATGGGGTGTAGTATTTGCCGGTTTGTACATGGTGTTTTGGTTGACTAAAAGCCCTTTTGTGGATTTGTTTATTTTTGTATCATCAATGTTTGATGTTTGGGTTTAAGTGGGAGTTAATTCCGTGTGGATGAGTAGTCTACTGTGTGTAGTTATATATAATCATCAACATCAAAACTAACATCACTGATTCCAGTTTTTACCCCTAAAGGGCTCATCAGAAGGCTCTAACTTGTGTGTTACAATCTCAATGTTTTATGACTCACCAGCAGCTCATTCAAACTATAAATACTTTTCCTGTGTAGTATGGTTCTTTTCCAGGAAACTGAGGAAGGGTGTTGTTATGATTTCCTTTTTTTTCTTTTCCTTGAAGCCTAAGAAGTTTGTTTGTGCCTCCATTTTGATGTTTGATTGCATTTTATGTATATTTTAGCAATGGAAAAAGTGTAAAATGTCAGCTATCGTTATGTAAAATAACAGGTATTTTCTGAATTAAAGTACACCTGTTTGAATCTTTATCATTTTTAACCTTTTCTCCATATGCTAGTGTGAAAAGCAAAGTATTCTTTTCCATTTCTTTTGTTTTCTTTTAGTTTTTGTTATACAACCACTTGGTATTGGCTATTATTTGATTTAGACTTTAATGTTATCAGGTATAAATGATGGGGGGCCTTTTTAAATTCAAACTTTTTGTCATCCACAAGACTTGATTCGATAATCTTAACAACCTATTAGACTCTAGGACAGTTTCTCTACCAGAGTTATTTTATTTATTAGAGGTTCACGTTATTTTGGGTTAGGCCTATTTAAGCTGATTTTTAATGATTTACAACTGTTAAAATAGTGCAGACTGCATTATTTCGAGTGGTACGAGATTGAGGCATCTATCTTTAATCTTTTTCTTTTTAGGCGTTCTTTATATTTTATTTTTTGCAAACATCTTTAATACAGTATCAAATAATGTACTTGGACATAAGGATGAAGAAAATAGAGACAATTCTTATGGTAAAAAAAAAATGGTGGAGCTCTAATATGTATACTAAAGAAAAGTGCAGGAGATGAGATGAAAGGCATGTTTAGCACTTAAGTGCAGTCTTGTCCTACCCAAAACCTTAGAAGACATATACTGCAGATACTAGCTTCTGATTAGACAAGGACAAACAATTTATCGTTGAAAATTCATTATTTATCCTCTAGCAACCTTTGCTAATTAGCTTCTTTAACTCCTTAAAATTTAAAACATACTTTCTTCAGTCTTAATTATAAGACTACTTTGACTTTTTAGAAAACATTTTAGAATGTAAAATTAATCACTTTAAATTATATATAATTATTTTTTTGAAAAAAAATTGATTCAATTTATAAATTAATTTATTATATAATTACGTGTTAAATAAGAGTATGTTATAATGTAGTGGTTTATTTTGCTTGTTTTTTAGAATGAAAAAGTTAAAATGGCCTTATATTTAATATAAGAAAGTGGATTTGTTTTAGTTTGATTGGAAGCAAGCGCGTTAAGTATATAAACTTTAATGCTTAGATTTTCTCATTTAATTTGTCGCGTTTCTTTGCTGTAATACTGATTGGAATATTTTGACCAAAAAAAAGTATTGATTGGAATATTAAAAGTTATTTTTATGTTTCATATAGGTTTGATATGATAATAAAATGAGGACAAGGAGAGCTTTTTCGAACCCATCTTTATCTTGTTTTATTTTATTTTGTCTGAAAATACTAATAATTAGAAGAATCATTCAATGATCTCTGGTTAAAAAAAATTCAATAGTCTAATACAAAATTTAAATATAAAAAAACACTAACAACAACAAAGTCTTATCCTACTACACGGGTGGACTATATAGAAATATAAAGAAATGTCAAGAAAAATTATTTTCTTACAACTTTTACTTGTACAATGATGCAATTCCACTTGCACATGGATTTGTAAACAGCTAAGCGCATGCATTGTTAAATTTTACTTGTACATACAATTCTTTTAGATGTTTCTATGTTTAATTTTCTTCTTTCAGACTTATGAGTAATTTTCTCCTTTCTTAATTTTTTAGCACTTTTTTCAAGCTTTTTAAGTTTGAACTTGTAGGAATTTTATATCATTTTGTTTTCGTTTGATTTTTTTGATAAATTGTTTTCGTTTGATTTTGAAATGCACAAAAAGAATATGTTTAAATAAAATCTCTTTCAAAATAATGAATATTTCTATTCATTATAGATATAAATATCATTATTCATCGAAAAAAAAGTATTCATCGAAAAAAATAGGTATACATATCATCATACGAAAAAAAAAACAAATACAACTGACCAATACTTTAGTTTAAGATCAAATATGTTCATCCTGCTGTCAACTTTTGTAGCATTGCTAATTTGCATGTGTATGCTACCGTATCCAAATTTGTACCTATGTATTAAAATTATAATAATATGAAATAATTCTTGAATTTAAAATTTTTAATCTTTAATCAAACGGGGACTTATCCATTCAAGACAGGATGAGACAATATGGATACTAAAATATCAGGCCTAATTGCTGACAAAAATAATAAGATTACTGGGGAAACAATTTTTATGAGCATTTTTATATCAATAATCAATAAGTTTTTGAATACATTCATGGTGAATGCAGGCAAAAAAACATGGTTGGATGACAAAGTTGGGAATTCTTTAATTTGGCTATAATTGTTAATCCCCCTTTATATGTATTACTATAGTACTATTGTTTTATATATTTTCATGGATATCTCATGTATGCATTATTATGGTCCTTACTGTTATTTTAACTAATTCATATAATGAAGAATAACAATAAATTACACACACACACACATGTCTTAAATTGATAAACTTAATGATGTTACACTTATCAAAATTCTTCTCTCTATACACTGACAAATTATTTTCACCTCTCCCGTTCTCTTATTTCTCTTTTTCCAAGTTGAACTAAGTATGATTAAAATGGGAAAAAATTAAAAAACAACCGTTTGAATGATCTATATTTAGGAAAAAACTTTCTCCAAAATGAATCTACAATCATTATTAGGAGTAGGAACCTTGAATATTCACATAATTTAACTGTAATTGTTACAATTACAAGTTATGGAAAAAAATGTTAAAATTACAAGCTAAAAAATTTATTCAAAAGACACAATAAGAAAACACTAATGAAGTAATGATAACAACACAAATTTAGAGATCACATACAGAACTCATCAATTTAAGACTTTAACCCCTAACAAAAAAACTGACATGTTTAGATACCTCCTTAAACTAAAAAACCAAACTTTAGTTAGATTACAAATAATAATGTGGAGCTCATCACAATAATTTGCTAATAGGACATTTTTTCATATGTTTGATTTCTTTTCATCATTAAAACTTATATTGTGTGTTATGCTTTCGTGAATGCTTCTATGAATACATTAGCTGGGGCCTTCGTGTCTTCAAGGACTATGATTATGTTGTGAAAATAATAAAGACCTTGTTATATTTTTTCCCTACAACTTTATTTGATCATTTTAATTTAATTAAATTCACTTTCACGATTTCATATAAGTCCTTTTTTATTGCCAAATTTTTTGATGCATCAATAACAATTTAGGAAGAATATTTTGATCACTCGCCTACATTGTAATCAATTCCACTAATATTTTCCTTTTTCTTTCAGTTTTTTTGTTACTTTATTGAGAACCGTTTATCACATGGTCTAAGGCTTAAACTGTATTAATAGTTTAATTCATATTTTACATTTTCGTCCTCAAAATTTCATATTTATTTCTTTTATTATCATTATTATTATCATCATTATTCTTTTACACATTTAAAGAGTTTTTAACCCTTAACTCATACTTACATCTCATTTCACCCACACACGCACATGTATATATATTTATCTGAGCTAGCCTTGTATGATGGTACGTTTGGTTGACAAGAAATGGAAGAATGAAATGGAAATAGTAATTTACATATATCTTGGGCCCACAAGTTTTCTCTCTCAATCTCACACTTTTCCTGAGTCCCACAAACTTTTACATCCCATCATTTACCTAATTTACCTCCACTTTCCATTTTTACCTTCTTACAGTCAATTCAATTTCCATTATACACTTTCAATCCCCAAATTTAGTTGTCTCATATTTTTCACCTAGAAGCAAGTGAAGATTTCTCCCAACATGTTGTATAGGGTTTTTCAAAGTTTGAAATTGGACCTTATTCTTTCAATTTTAGTTAGCATTTTTTATTATTAGTAAAAAAAAAATGGTTGGGTTGGTTTTGAAAAATTCCATGTGAATGTTGAATTTCAAAATCTAAGAAAGGGGATTTGAGTAGTAAATGTCACTACTCTACTAGTTAATTCCGCTATTTCATTAATTAAAATGATTTTGGAATTTAGTTGTACTGAAATTTACCCTTTTAGTTTTGAGATGTAGTTTTGCCACATGTTTGAAGACTCCATGCGATTGATTACGGTTTTGTGATGATATTTTTGATAGCTTTGAAATTGATGAGAAAAAAAATTGGGAGCTATAGAAAATAATATTTAATAAAAAGAAACTAGCCAACGTAAAAATATAAGACCTACTTGACATTTTTTTTGGAGATGTTAAGGTTGCGAAATAGGCTATTAAATCATGATATATTTTTAGATTATACATCAGTTTACAGGTAAAATAAACTAGTCTAAGGGAAAAAATTAGGTAAATCAATTTATAATTAACTTATTTTGCTTTTTTATAGGATTTTCTAAAAACAGTCAACTTGATCTTATATTTAGGACCGGAGGGAGTATTACCGTTACATTAGAGGAAGTATCTATATATGATTGATTGATAGTTGATATCTAATGTTTTACATTTTTATCTATTTTAAGTATTGGATGAATTGTACGTATAAATGCACCCATACATTTTTTCAACGATTTTGGAAATAAACAGGAAAAATCTAATCAGATTTAATTACATTATAAATTAGTAAAAATAAATAATTTGACTCATTTTAGGTTGATTTTTTTAATTTAATTTTATACGAAAAGCCGTCATTTTGTTTGTCTATCAGTATGCTACTACTTCATCGTTGAATTGTCATTGTCTTGTGAGTTGTGACAATATATGAATTATCTTACATCCTATCTTCATTTAAATAATGACATAAACATAAATAAAACCTCCAGAGTTTTTCTCAAGATTCAAATAACTATGTTTCTTTGTGCGACCATACGTTGGAAGTAAAATAACAAACATGATTAACAAACAGGAAACGGACCTTCTCGATTTAATTTTCTCTAGTATCCTTCATAAAAAAAACTATGAACCATTGGTTCTTGAAGGATAAGATGTACTCCCTCTTATCTTAATCATAAGACCTCTTTAATTTTTTTCAGAGAAATTAAAGATGCTAAATTAGTTACTTATAAATGTTTATATTTTTCTTTTTTCCTCAAAACTAAATTATTTTACTAATAAACTAGCCTATTATCTAATTACATTGTGACATATGTTAATAATATAGTGGTCTAATTTATTTCCTTAACTTTAAGAAAAAGTCAAAGGTTATTATATTTAGGACATGAAATAGTATTCAATAGGGTTAACACAACTTTCAATCCTAAAACTTTTAGTCAGTTTTGATTTTGGTTCTTGAATTTTAAAATTGGTAGTCTTGACCTATAAACTTTTAGTCAATTTCGGTCTTTATTTTTAAACTTTCAGTCAATTCTAGCCTTGAGCTTTGTGCTTTAAATTGTTTCAAGTTTTTTAAATTAAAGCTAAGGGACCAAGACAAAAATTGACTGAAAGTTCAGTACAGTGACCAAAACTAATCAATTTTAAAATGTATGGACAAAAATTAAAATTGACCGAAAGTTGAAGAGTTAAAGCCACCACTTCCAAAGTTCAAAAAATGATACTGAAGTGAGCTTAAAGTTTAAAGAACGAAAGTCGTATCACTATATGATGTGTTTTTTTTATATAGTAGTAATATCATTTAGATGCATTTAACGGGTATGATTGAATTCCATAGTGAGAGGAATGTTATAGCTTACAAATTGTATTTTCAATTTTTAAGTAACATAATGATTTTCATTACTTTAAAATTATAAAAATATTAACAACATTTAACTTTTTCAGTGGTCAAAGATAAAAATTGGTGGGTTATGGATGATGATCAGTTAATCATAAATAATAATTTTTTGGTGGAAACCGTACACCCAATATTTAGAATATATATAAATAATAGATCAGATAACGAGTTGTGAATTAATTATAACAAAGAGGATGCTCTTAGTATGAGTGGATGATTATATGTGTGGCTGAGTTTGAAAAGGGAAGTTGGGAAAGACAACAAGCTTTGGTAGGTTGAAAACAATTGGCACAAAGCCAAATTGCTGCGATAAATGACAAACTGTGAAACCTTATTATATACTATAATAAAATATTATATGAAAACACCATGTCACCATCAATCAACACATATATTACATATATACAAATTATAAAATCCACGTATACCTTTAGATTATATATAATATTGATTATTTCTCTAATTCCATGCAATGTAATGAAAGCCTATACATCTCGTGAATATGCGTATACTCTCTTTTTTCTTAAATATAAAAATAGCTATATATATAACTAATTTGTTTCATGGACCAGACATATATAGCAAGTTATGAAAGAGATTAGGAAAACTAAATCAAATTAATTCTTTCTGAAAAAGTTTGCAATTTTTCATGGACCAGACATATCGAATCAGCAACTTCTGACCTAAGAAAGGGATGATATATTATAGGGTTACAAGACTTTTGGTAATACTCACTCCGGTCCTAAATATAAGACCTAGTTGACTTTTTTGAAAAATCTTAAAAAAGAAAAATATAAGTCAATCATAAATTGATTTATCTAATTTTTCCCCTTAAACTAGTTTATTTAACCTATAAACTAATGACTAATATAAAAATTAAATATATCAAATATGTCATAATTTAATAACATATTTTGTAACCTTAATATCTCCAAAAAAAGTCAATTAGGTCTTATATTTAAGACCGGAGGGAGTATATTTTATTTAAAGATAAAGATAAATTCCTCTATACTATCTCTTACATTTAGTATGAGATATAATGGATGATTGCTTGTCATAATAAGAATAAATAGACTATAATATAATAAGAAAAATTTGCGGTTTATATATACAATGAGATGTGTTAATATTTTCTGATAAAAAAAGAGATATTAATATCAATTAATATTAATATTATATATACAGAGAGAGAGAGAGGGAGAGAGAGAGAGAGGGAGAGGGAGGGAGATTGAAGCATCTTTGATTCGAAGAAGAGACACATTCACATTAATTACTAGTAGTGGTTAAAGGGAATGAGAGAGAGAGACAAAGAGAGAAAGAACAAGAAAAGAGTCATGGTTTTGTACCAAAACTTGTGGCATACAGCCACTAAATCAAATATATATTAGTTGCTACTTGCTATTTCTTATTTCTTGTCACGAGACAGATGTTTCCACTTTCTATCTATCTTTATCTCACCCTCCACATGCAATTTTATTACTATATTATCATGTTAATTAGTTTTTATGCATGGCCGCCTTAAGCATGGTAAGATATATCATAATCGAATTTATGTCAATGTTCAGAAGAGATACCCTTTCTGATAGAGTTGTATCTGTTCAACTTGTTTTTAAATTTTCACATGGTTGTAGTTTGCAATATGAAGGGAGAGAAAAAGATACATCAGAATTAATCAATTAAGCCAATTGATCTAATTTTGGAGTTACATACATTTCGTCACCACATTTTTGTCAAATTTTGTTATTCTTTTATACCTTTCCTTGAACACATTTATACAAGACTACTTGTCTGCATTTAAATTTCAAATCCATTGATTGGATAAATTTGAAGAGTCCTTAAAAAAAAGATAAATTTGAAGAGAATAAAAATGTGTGTGTGTGAGTGTTTGGGGGGGGGGGGGGTGGCAAGTGGATTGAATCTATATATATATTGTGTTGTCAAGAATGAATCTTTTAAGTTTGGCAATGCCAAATCTTTAGTCACATGAATATAATTAGAAGAATATATATCTTTTTTGTTTGTATTTAGATTCTAAATCCACCGGATCAATTTGGAAGGAAACTAAATAAATAAACAAGAGAACGACAGAAGCGATTGAGTTGGCCTCTCCTTTAATTTCTATGATGAAGACCTATAAATCCTCTAAAACAAAGGATGATATATTGATTAATCTATACTTTTTTTTTTGGATTTATATATCCACTTATATTTGGCTGTCACTATTTGCCACGGACCAATTCGATTCACCGACTAACGTTGGCTCACAATGAGCGAACCTCACTAGCTACTTCTAATAATATCAATGCCACATCTCTAGGTTTGAACTTGAAATCCCTAATCAACTCACAGCGGTTGATCCAAACATTTTGTGGTAATATATAAATATTATCAAATTAAATTTTCAGAAAAAACACACGCAAACATTTGTCTTATATATAAATTATGCACACACGCAAACATTTGTCTTATATATATATATATATATATATATATATATATATATATATATATATATATATATAATGCATTTTATTATTTGATCTATGGTCAGAATAATTACAATATTGTTATTCTCTACTTGTCTGTTGTAATGTCAGTCAAAGAGTCAAATATTAGGCAAGTATACAAATTTTCAAATTGAGATGTAGTAGGTCAATAATTCATGTAAGAATAAAATTGAATATTGACTACATAGTCATGGACTATGTATTATTTTTT
Organism: Mimosa pudica; assembly: GCA_029929735.1. NCBI lineage: Eukaryota > Viridiplantae > Streptophyta > Magnoliopsida > Fabales > Fabaceae > Mimosa > Mimosa pudica. Next base: position 4,258,347 of record JAKELP010000045.1, read on the forward strand.
AAAAGAAATAGGAATATTTTCTACACGAACTTTCAGTAGGTTTGCGTTTATACCATGAGTAGTCTCAAGTCTCAACACTTTGAAAATATGCTCCTTCCATTCTTTAATTTTCAGACTCCTGTGAGTGTGTGTGTTTTTTTACAAAATTTTGAATGCTCAAGTTATAAACTTTTTGATGATTTCACAATAATATATATTCATGCATAATAAATTATAAATTAAGAAAAATATATAACATTATATGTGTTATAGAAAAGAAATTAAAATTGATTTTCATATGATGAGTTTAATTTAATAACTCGTTTGATAATTAACTTGGAATAGAAAAACAGATTTGATATATGATGTACAAAGATTATGATATTTTTCATTAAGAGATTATGATTTGATTTTATAGAAAATTTGTAAACATAATCATTTCAATTTAAATATTAATATTAGAAAGCAAAGGGACATTTGGCTCCCTACATTTGTGCTCAGTATTGTTAATGCTATATGTGTAATTATGATGTTGTTTTACTTCTTTGAAATGAGATTAGGGGAACAATAATACCCCATCATATCATGCATATGACATATTTAGTTGATTTGATTAGAATAAATATATTAAAGCGCTTTCTATCATCGAGCATGGATGCAAGTTCAAACTCATGCAAGACATAGTTAAACTTTAGTTTTTTTATTTTGCTTTTAGTTTTATTTCTTTACTTCCTTATGTATAAAAAAGAATAAGTATATTAATTAATGTGATATGTGCTTGTTCCTTCATTCTCTTACTTAATTATTGTTGAGAAATAATCAATCTGGGTAATTTGAATAAAATAATATTAAAATTGTGATATATTTAGAATTAATACCAACCCCTTAAATAATCACACATTAACTCTCTGCTTGGATGGAGGGAAAATGGGAGAGGAAAGAAAATGGGAGGAAAGAAAATGGGGGAGAAAATGTTATCCCTCATCATGCTTGAATGGATGAGAGAAAATAGAAAGGAAGGAAAATGGGTGGGTGAGGTGAGACATGGTTATTGGACAATGTTATGCAACTTTTCTCTCTCTTATAATCCCCCCATTTTGGGAGGAAAAACTTGGGAGGAAAATGGGGCATGTGGCCCACCCACTTTTCCTCTCCCATTTTCTTTCCTCTCCCATTTTCTCCCCATCCAAACAAGGGAAAATACTTCCCCTCACCCCATTTTCCTCTCTCATTTTCTTTCCTCTCCCATTTTCCCTCCATCCAAGCACACCCTAAGGACAGAAGAGAATAAATAAATTATTTTGTTTGTTTTGAGCTAAACACAACAAGGATTAATTAGAGATTAGTGGCTTTCAGGCAAGGGTTGAGCCACTATTTTATTTAGCGAGGAGTCAGTATTATAAACTATACATACTCTGGTCACTTAAGCGGTTTGGGTTGGTTGAAATTCGAATTCCAACGCTTGGTTACCAATTTAATTGGTATTATATGTCCACCCATTGTTCTCAATGTTGGATGAAACTTTGCTATAGGGTAGACTATAGAGTTTAATCCTTGTGTCTCCTAAAAACCAAGAAAAGCTAGCATAAATCTTGGAAACTGCAAAATGCATTGGGAAAAATTGAAGTTAGTTTAGTATATTCGATCGTTGTTATAGAAGTCTTCATGATATAGTGTTAAATCACTTGCTAGTTTTAGGAAATATTAAATCACAATACATGTATATATTTAATCAAAATAGTGGAGCAAAAACTAATATGATATTAGAATTTAACATAGTGAATAAGAATAGCACTAAAAAGCAATTGAACTCAATAGATTGTAATGTATATATATGGGTTAGTTATAGAGTGACTACGATCTTGAATCAAATTATTACATATCAAAACAACCGACTAATTAAACAAACAAAGCTTATCTTTTTGCATGACCAAGTATAATGATATACTCACTCAGGTCTCTAATATAAGAGCCCAAAATTTGAATGATTTTAGTCTCTAATATAAGAGCTTATCTCACATTCTCTCCCCATTTAATGCATTTTTTCCTACTTTGCTCTCAACTCTCTTTCATATTTATTAATGCTGATGTATTTCTCTCTCTTAAAAGTACCATAATAAATATGAGCAATATTGAAAAAGAAGCATTAACTTCAGACACTCAACTAACATTCACATGTTTTCTTAAGAAGCATTTTTTTGGTGGCTAGCTCTTATATTAAGGACATGAGGGAGAGTATATAAATAAAGGTGATGGGTGAGCATATGTAATATAAAGAGAGATCAAGTAGTATTAATTAGGGAGAGAAAAATAATGAAATTAAAGGAAGAGCGCATAAGCAGCAAAACCATTCTTAGTGGCAGAAAGTAGGGCCCTACTTGAGAAACTCATGTTTCCCACTAAACACTTATATTCCTCTTTCCGCGCGCACACTTATAAGCATTGTATTTATCATCACATAGCACACCCTCTTCAATTTCATTCTCAACCTATATCTTCATCATCTTCTTCTTCTTGTTGTTCTCTTGCCATGACCACCAGAATTTATCCAAGTCGCCACCATCATCATAAGGGTCAAGACGGGTCCATGTCCAAAGAGGTCAAAGCTCATAATCAGCCTTGTGTTCTTACCGTATGGATGAGATCCACCATGAGCTTTCAGGGTACCGATGGCTTCACCGTCTTTGATCACCACGGAAAGCTCGCTTTTCGTGTCGATAACTACTCCAAAAACATGTCCTCCGCCATCCTCATGGATGGTGCAGGCAACGCCTTGCTTACCCTCAAACCTCAGGTATTATCAACGACAACAACGAAGTCTTATCTCAGTCAGTACGTTGATGATTATATTAGACATATTTTTGTTATGACCACAAGTATAATTAAAAGAGGGTATGTTCCATAGCACCATACTTCACTTGGTTTCTTCTCACCAAAATATTAGCATGTTGGATGGGAGAACTCCTTAAAAACTTATAAATCACATCCACTTCTTTTGTGAGTCTTTCTTACATAAGACTCATAAAAAGAAAAGTTATGTAGGAGAACATCCTACTTGTTAAACTTTGTGTAACTAGCCCTTTCTTTCTAAGGTCATCGCCTGCTCTCATCGATCACCTGAAAACTAGTCCTATTGATGGGGATAGAATTAGCCATTTAACTTATAAAACCGACTTTTTTGTATGTATTATTATTTAATTTGGTGTGATGTGGGACTTCTAATATTTTTATTTTTAGGAAATAATTAATGCAAGAGATGATGAGTCCTGATGATGTATGTTTATAAATATATGAATATTATTATATTCTATATGTTGAGTTGTTCATTATTATGGTGTGATAGATATTCAGCATGCAATGGAATGCATACAGAGGAGAAGGAAGTTGCAGTAGAAGAAAAAACATCACCAATAGTGAAGGGGCAAAGCCAAAAGCATTATTCTGCATGAAATCAAGTGGATCAATGGTATTCAATGGAGGAGGAGACAATAATAAACATAATCATGATGAAGCTCAAGTGTATATGGGATCATCATCATCATCAAGAAACAAAGGTCAAGGTTGCAAGTCTCATGATGAGACACCAGATTTCAAGGTACAAGGTTGTTTCAGGAGAAGAAACTGTGTAATCAGGAACAACAAAGGACACATAGCTGCCAAGATTTCAAGGAAGAGAGTGAACAATAAGACTGTGCTTCTTGCTGATGATGTCTTCAACCTTATTGTTCAACCTGGTTTTCAACCTCAACTCATGATGGCCTTTGTGATTGTCTTGGATCGTATTCATACTAAGTACCACTATACTCCCCTTTTGTGTTCTTAATTTAATTAGCGTGTATATTTACTATATGCATCACATGATGTACACCTTCATTATATTATAAACATAACAAGAGGCATGGCTTATAATTCTGAATGATCTTTTTTACTGCTATTTCAAATCCTGACTCTAACTCGGTTTCATTCCAATGGCTTATTGCTAAATCTGCAATTCGTTTAGCTATAACTTCAGGAACATGTATAAAAACTTCGTAAGTTGGGTTTGGTTCTAATGGTCGATGACCTGTGAATACATTTATAAACATTTTTAAAGGTATGAGGCTTGCCATAATTCTGGTGGACGGATTAGTTCTAAGACATAATCACTGTTATGTACTTTAACTATTGCTGAATATATAACTTATTTAATTAACTGCTCTTCGGATCATAACTTGCATTAAACAGGTTCAAATCAATTCTGTCATGAGATACTAAAAAAATGAGGATTATTTAATAGGTTAAAGGTGTAAAAATATACATGGTAAATTGTAAAAAGGACACCCAACATCATGGCAATTTTGAGGTGCAAAAATATACACGGTAAATCAAAATAGACCACCTCATCACCTTTGTTCTTACCTTTGTTCTTCACTCCTATGTTGCCGGTTGCCTCTTTTACAATTTACCATGTATATTTTTTAGGGCGAAGACCCAAAAATGATGCATAACTATTGGTTAAGAAACAAATATAATACATAACTATTCCAAGGTACAAAAATGATAACCAACTTTTACCATGTGATCGAAAATGATATTTTCACTAATATAACAATAATATTATACATGAAAAGTCCAAAATGCTTTTATAATTTAATCGTCGTCCGGTAAAAGTTTATTTATTTATAAGGGCATTTTGGACATTTCATGTATAATATTATTGTCATATTAGTGAAAATATCATTTTTTTTATCACATGATTAAAGTTGGGTATCATTTTTGAACCTTGAAATAGTTACATACTATTTTTGTTCTTTGGCCAATAGTTATGTATCATTTTTGGGCATTCGCCCTATTTTTTACATCTTTTACAAGTTTCCATATATATTTTTGCTCATTTTTGTTTACCACATATTTTTGCACCTCCAAAATTGTTATGGTGTTGGGTGCCCCTTTTAAAATTTACCATGTATACATTTGCCCATTCTCCCTATTTAATATTGATAGGTGATCTATAAATAAGTATCTATGGAGTGTTCATAAGTAATGAAAACTAGTTCAAATTTTATTTGGAAAAAACTTGCAATCTAGCTACACATGAGTTTTGTGCAAAAAATTGGAAGCCAAAACTTAACAGTTGGTTGAATTGAGTGCTGAATCCATTAGGTTTTAAGATTTAATAGGATAATTTGAAACTAGTGAAACTAACCTAAACGAAAAAAATGAATTGTTTGTCCTGGTCCAAAGCCCACAGAAAGACCTTAATGGATCATGTCCTTGGGTCGTGGGTGAGCTCAACCTCTTTCTTAATTTGTATAAAGAAAACTTTACTCCCTGTGGTCTTAAATATAAGACAACTTTTAATATTTAATTTGGACCTAATTCTAAGAACCTTATTTACTATGTCTCATATATTTGTCTATCTTTTTCTTAAATAACCCTATGAAGACTCTAAAATGTTTGAGCCTAGTGTGTGTCTTTAGTAATTTAATTTGAAGTTTTTTTAATAGTAGGAACTGATTTAACAACTTCCTTTATTTCTCAAAAAAGTGGAAGTGGTCTTATAATTAAGATTGGAGGAGGGAGTATAAAATTTCATGATCTTGTTTTACAAGTTTCAAGGCATAGTATAGATGTGTGACATCTAAAATTCTAAACTTACATGTGCAAGTTATCAAGCAACAATAATATTAGCTTACTTAACAAGGTAACAGAAGGATAAAGTCTAAACCTTGGTCAGGATTAGCTGGGCTATTAGTAGTAGCCTACATTTGAGTGTTTTTTTTTTAAAAACTATATTATATCTTTATTTTTTTGGCCAATATATTATATCTTTATTCCTTTATGTTTGCACTAGCATTTTAATCCATTTTGTTAACATTGTTAATTTATAAAATATAAGGATAATTATGGTAAAATTTTCCCCAAAACGGTCCATTTTGTTAACACTGTTAAAGCCGAGACACAGTTGTGACTTAAATTAGATTACATGGGGTGTGATATTTTATGGGCTACTATTATTTTCAAAGCTTGGAAACACATTTTTGGGTTCTTGGTTCTGAGTGAGTGGATATTATGTTGAAAATTAAATATCTAAGCTTGTTGGTTGATTTTGATGGTGATTGATCATTGTCAAAAATACTCACCATGCTCCCAAATGAACTGCACAATTAATAAAATCTAAGCTTGATATTTTGCAAGGATTAGTAAACTCCCCTCTCCATTACTAAATATTATATCACTTTCACATTTCAATTTGTTTTTAAATATAAAATCACTTTATAATTTTCTCAACTTTCTCCTAAATTATCCTCATAATATTTATCAATAATAAACACACAACAGAGTTTGGATAAAAGAAAATAGTCCCTCCGGTCCTAAATATAAGACCTAATTGACTTTTTTGAAAAATCCTAAAAAAAGCAAAATAAGTTAATTATAAATTGATTTACCTAATTTTTTCTCTTAAACTAATTTATTTTACTTATAAACTAATGGATAATCTAAAAATATATTAAATATGTCATGATTTAATAGACTATTTTGCAACCTTAACCTCTCCTAAAAGAATTCATCTAAGTCATATATTTAGGACCGGAGGAAGTATATGGTTGGGTTTGAGTTGGTAATATTCTTTGATAATAAGTAACTTAACTAACATTCTTAATCTAATTGAATCAAATGACTAGACATATTCCTAATAGTAGTATTATACTCCCTCCGGTCCTATTTATAAGTCGCCAACCGCCTAAATTGTACATACCAAGGAATGGAGGTTAATGGAAGTTGCATCATTAAATTGGTCTTTTTTTTGTCTTTTTCATTTTTTCCCTTCCACCTTTATCACTATGGCCCACTACCTTTTCTCTTTCTTCATTAATCTTCTATCTATAAAGTGTCTTTTTCATCTTCTCTCTCTTCTCATCTTCAAATGTTCATTTTCCAATGTAAGGGTATATTAGGAAAATTTTAATAAATAAGTTAGTTAGTGATAGTTGGTGACTTATATTAAGGATCAAAATTTAGAGGCGGTTGACGACTTATAAATAGGAGCAGAGGGAGAGGGAGTAGTACATTACAAGTTTAACTAGGCTTTAAAATAAAAGAAGAAAGCCCAAGTGAGTGAATGAGAGGGCCCAAATTTACAAACCCTACGCTATGCATTTGCTGATTTGCAGGCATCACCCAATTTCGTCCTGTAAGTCTCTTCACTTGCAGTCACCGGCGCCGTCTCCACCACCGGAGAAATCACATCACGGCGGCGAAGAACTCAATTGTAGATAGATTGTTGAGGTTTTTCTTCTCATCACTGTTTCTTCATCTTCTCATACCAGACATATAATTTCAAATATTTTAGCATTTCCATTTACCCTGCAAGTGATTTCTGTAATAATGTTGTAAATTTTCATTTTTCATGGCCATTGATTCCATTTAGTGAACCTTTATCTATGTCTCTCTGAGCATTAGTTCCCTTTGGTGAAAATAATTCAAGTAGGGTTTTTTCATACTTGTGCATGAATTTGGATATTATGTTGAATCATTGTCAAAAATAATTATTCACCATGCTTCCAAATGAGTTTAGTTATATTTGATCAAATATGTGTGTGTGCTTGGAAGTATGACTTTTACTTGGGGGCCTTAGTAGAATGTCAGTGTTCCATGTGATTTCTTGACAGTTTTATCACCTGGAGGTTGTTATTGTATAGGCTATTATGATACTGACCTTTATGGGCTATTATTTTCAGACATTTTGTCATGCTCCATAGAAATGTTTGGAAAGAATGCTAATTTTATGTGTTGATCTCTTATTGTAGTAATTATTATGGTTTTAATTACTTGTGGTTTACTTCATGAGCTTGTGGCTTCCAAAGTACTATTCCTTCTTTTCCTAAATATAATGTCATTTTCCTAATTTGATTAGATAAGGATGCTAGTTAAGGTGTTTATGAGCACATAATATTATTAATCTACCCTAACCATATACCTTTATTGTCACACTCTCTATTAATTGTTTATTATAGATAAGCATTATTAAGCTTTATTTGGGAAAAAATTGAGGAAAATTAGAGAGTTGCTTATATTTAGGAACAAATTGAAATTTGAAAGTGATCTTATATTTAGAATATGAGGGAGTATTCTTTTAAAGAATGTGGCATTGGACTTTGACAGGGGTGAAGCAAATATCATGTTGGAAGAGCAACTTTGATTCCCCTGCATTTTGATTCTGAGTTACAATCTTTGATTGAATGAGAACATGAGGTTTACTGTAATTTCCAGATTACTTCCTTGCCGCCAAACTCTGCCTAGTATATGTGCACTTGGGAATTCTCGTGCATTCCAACCTGATTTTGTACCCAGAGATCCAAAGGCAAAGAAGATAAAGTACAAAATTCCTCAATTTTATGATCCATATGGACCTAGACCTCCTCCCTCAGAGAAAGTCATTCAGCTTGCAGAGCGGATTGCAGCACTACCTGATGAAGAGCGCCGCTTAATCATGCCTACATTGGCACAAAAACTAATGCTTCCCAAGTTGCAGCCAATTTCAACTGAAGGCATGGACTTGGCTCCACAGGGTGGTGGTGCGGCTGGATCAAAGGCTGAGGAGAAAAAAGCAGAAAAAACTGCATTTGACCTCAAGTTGGAAAAGTTTGATGCTTCTGCAAAGATCAAGGTGATTAAGGAGGTTAGAACATTTACCAACCTGGGTTTGAAAGAGGCCAAAGATCTAGTTGAAAAAGTACCAGTTGTGATCAAGCAAGGGGTCACTAAAGAAGAAGCAAATGACATGATAGAAAAAATTAAAGCTGCTGGAGGAGTAGCAGTTATGGAGTAAAATTGTGATAAAGCAATGAGAATTACATTCTGTAGGTTGAGGAAAACAATTACAATTTGATATTGTTTTGAGAATTTTCCTATAGATAGATATTGCTAAAGCTCACTGTTGTATCTTGACAGTTAAAATTGCAGTTTGTCCTGGAGGTCAATAATTTTGAATGGTTCTATGATGTACTCAACAAATTATGTCAGCCAGTTGCCTGTTCACATATTCTTGCATTCCATGATTCTCCTGCTGTCCTGCGCATGACTCTTACATGATAATGAGCTAATCTTGTATTTATTTTTTGTGGGTGAAAAATTTGGGGTAGGGGTTTGTTATGCGCTTGTTTGAATTTTTTTGGAGGTCTCTTGATGTATTTTCATATTACTGTAAGCATGAGATGAAAATTTTGATTAAGCTAATTTCTGTTCATTTCTGATCGTGCCCCTTGTTGATTTTCTGTTCATTTGTTTTAGTCATTTTTTTTTTTGGCCGGAAGTTTTAGTCATTTTTATAAGGCAATTGGTAGTTTCTAATGAGCATTAATTACTGTAGTCATATATGTCCATATTTAATGAAGTCGTGAGAGATTTATAGATGATGTCTTATAATAAGGATCATAGAGAGTACTCCCTCCGGTCCCTAATGTAAGAGCTAGCCGCAAAAAAAACGCTTCTTAAGAAAACATGTGAATGTTAGTTGGATGTCTGGAGTTAATGCTTCTTTTCCAAAATTGCCCATATTTATTATGGTACTTTTAAGAAAGAGAAATACATAAGCATTAATAAATATGAAAGAGAGTTAGGGGTAAAGTAGGAAAAAATGCATTAAATGAGGAGAGAATGTGGGGTGAGCTCTTACATTAGGGACCAAAACCATTCAAATTTTGGGCTCTTACATTAGGGACCGGAGGGAGTATAATAATAAGCATTAAATGTAGGGTTGGAAGCTAAGCGAATATAAAGCAAAAGAGAAGATGGAAACAGACAGGAAAGGAGGATTGGGAAATTAATAATGGAAGGTCCCAATACATTCCAAAATAATTATAAAGTCCCAGGAGCCCTTTCCTGCAATTGTTTGCTTATCTTCAATGACCATTTTGCCCTCATAAGATGAAAGCATAGTCCCCCTGTAGGGACCAGTGAGATGACAATCATCTTTAATGAGGGCAAAATGGTCATTGAAGTTAAGCAAACAATTGCAGAAAAGGTCCCCTGAGACTTTATAATTATTTTGGAATGTATTGGGACCTTCCAGTATTAATTTCACTTACCAGGGACTAAATTTCAAATCCCCGAAAGCTTGGCTTTGTTAGTGTATTTTTCAATGGAAGCATCTTAATTTACTTTCATCTCTTTACTGTAAGTTACTGTGGTTCTCTGCAACTTCACTGTTCTTTCACACGCATCTATATCTGCCGTCAAGGGGCTATCTGCAGCATCAGTCTTCAAGCCTTATAATCTCCACACACAATCCTTGCCCCTTCTTTCTTTCTTTCCCAATACACACAGTGTACTCTTTGTCTCTGTGTATTTGGCAGGTCATTGTTAGTCAAGTAGTACTCCCGTATATAAGGACTTTTGGATGAAAGACTTTTGTATGGAATTATACAGTCTATGTCAAGGAAGTGATTGAAGATATGAAATAATTATAATTTTTCAAATTTACCCTTATTTATGATAGAGAGTATAAGAGAGAATTTTAAAGTAAATATGTAATCAAACCTTACCGGTTTAGAACCTGCCGATTTGGGCATCAGGCCGAGTCAGGTTGGAAACTAACATGAGTCAGGTTGGAAACCCATTCCCACCCAAGAAACATGATGTACTCATCAGTTCCAACATAGGTTTAAGAATATCTATTAATTTTTTTTGTTAATTTTCTTTTTAAATTCCTTACCCTTTAAGTCATGAGTTAATTATGTACTGACCCTTCACCTAGACCGGACTGGTTGCCGGTTGAGTTTAATTACCTTGAGAGCTATAATGAGAAAATTAGCATGAGAGAGAAAATATTCAAAGTTTAGCATGGAATGAGGGAATGAAAAACATTAATGTCAAGTCTATATTATTGACACATTCAAAAGTAAATAGGGGTGTAACCAAAAAAAAAAAGTAAATAGGGGTAATATGGAAAAATTTTCATTTATTTAACAAAATAAACTTTTGTACATTCTTATATTTAGGGAAAAAGTCATTCAAACAAAGTCTCTTATTTATAGAGATGAAGGGAGTACTACTAAATATTAGATATAGTTTAGATTTAGGTCATGGTTGTGTTTTAATAACGAAAATTGATTTCTTGGGTCATATATTTAATAATTTTGGTTTTGATATACGTATATGTACTTTTAATTAAACAATTAATTTCACTATATTAACACCATTAGCTTTTCTAATTTGATTCTACTAGTATTATTAGGTTGTGTACTAGTGTACTAATAAAATAAAAGTAAAACATTTAATTGTGATAAAAAAATATGCAGGTATCAATATAAAATCAAAGGCTAAAGGGTATATTTGCTCCTGAATTATGTACATAAGTATTTTTTTCCCCAATTATGCAAAGTATATCGAATTTTCCATTTTCCATTAAAGTCTCATGTTGACTCTTAAGTAATTGACATTATTGTTAATATTTTAATGGGAAAAAGAGAATATGACACTTTGTACACTTAAAGGGCAAATGTGACTTTCAACCTCTAAGTCAATTTTCCAAATAAGTCATATTTTGAGGAAATTAATTGGCAACAAGAATTACTACTATATCTTTCAGGAATTCAATGATTTTAAAAGACATGACTCTTTACAAGGGCTTGATTGTAATTCTATATACTCCTTCCGGTTCTAAATATAATACCTAATTGACTTTTCCTTGAAAATCCTTAAAAAAGCAAAATAAGTTAATTATAAATTGATTTACCTAATTTTTTTCCCTTAAACTAGTTTATTTTACCTATAAACTAATGGATAATCTAAAAATATATCAAATATGTCATCATTTAATAACTTATTTCGCAACCTTAATCTCTCCAAAAAAAGTCAATTAGGTCCTATATATAGGACCGGAGGTAGTATTTTATATGCTCCTTTGGTCCTATTAGGTAAGAGAGAATGTAGAATTTGGTCATATATGTAGGACATATGATATAATTTTGATATAAATATATAAAAATGTCAATATTAAATCAATGGCTTCATTTTCTATGCATAGTATTATATACTCTCTCAACATATTTGACTCATTTCGTCCTATTTATATTTATAGACAGAAAGAGAAAATCTATTTTAGTTTTATACATAAGTCACTTTATTATGAATGTATAATTTCACCATTCATTTATTATAGGTTGACTACTTGACTTTATATTATTCATGTGGTATATACTTAATACTAAGTATGAGTAAAATATGAAATACTATGTTGAATTTTAGAGGGAAGTTAATTATATTTAATTTAATGTTTTTTTTTTTGTATGTGTGAAACATATAAATAGAACATGAGAAGTATATTCTTATTTTCAAAGTATATTAATTAAGGATATAGTTGAAAAGTTCTTATCTTTAAATTTAGAATTAATAAGATTTCATAATTTCATTAGTTCGTGGGAAACACTATAGTCCGTTTGGATGTAAGAAGGAAAATGAAGAAATTGAAAGTGAAAGAGTAAAGATGGAAAATAAATTAATGATGTGTGAAACTAAAGTTTGTGGAGTAAAAAAAGTGTGGGATAGAGAGAGAAAACTTATTACTTTAAATATATGTAAATTACAAAAAAAAAAAAAACAGCTAGTTTCTACACTTTCCATTTCTTTTCTACTTTCCATAGCCAACCCAACGATACGTTTTTTGAAGCTTTTTTTGAACAAGAACAAAGAGGATGGCATATGAAAATGAAAACTGGTTTGGTTGGGACGTTGGAGAATCGTTTGACCGAAACCTGAAAGAGAGAGTAAGTGAGGGAATCAGACTGTGAGACTGAGAGACTAACTATCACATCTCATCCTCTGAGCCTTTGACACTCAATGTTATTCCCCCTAGCTCTCCCACGCCTACCCTACCCTCCTACCCCATCATCTGTTGCTCTATTCTTTATTTATTTATTTTTTTTGGCCAGTGCTCTATTCTTTATTTTGTCCCCCTAAATTCTCATCATTCTTTATTTAATAATTTTAACCACTTTTTTATTCCTAAATAGTTTTTATAAGTATTACATAATCGGACTTGATAAATGAAAGTTCAAAGCTACTTATTAAGAGCTAATAAGAAGCTTCTCATGATAAACTAAATCTATAATAATATCAAGTATCTCCTTGAATTGAACAGCCCTCATCCCGATCTTCAGAGCCTTTTTGCAAGAGTATTTGCAACGCTATTAGCTTACACCAATGAACCTGTACTTCCCAATCTCGCCTTACATGAACTTGATTTCCTCCATGATTTGTGGACAAACCTTGCATCATATGCTTCTACTCAAGACTTTAATAAACAGCCTCTAAACAATTCGTCTCCAAAAGAACGTGTCTTAGCTTGCTCCCATTTCCCAGCAAATAATATTCCCCACATTTCAGCCAAAAAACATTTTAATTTTTACGTCTTCTCCAACTCTTTTTACTTCTGTTCCCATTATTTTTCTCACACTAGTTATCTTAGGGTTACATTTTTAATTTTTTATCAGTAGATTTTACTAAAAATTAGTGACATTTTGATATATTATGGACAAAAATTAGCTACTTTTTAAATTTTATGTTATTTTTTTAAAAGTCAATCCGATAAATTAGGGAAAATGACAATAAAATGCCACTTGAATTTCACTTGGACAAAATGGGGTCTCCAATTGCAACTTGGACAAATAAGGGTGCAATTTGGACAAATAAGGGTCAGTCCCCTATTTGTCCAAATGAAATTGAAGCCAAATGACAAAACCACCCTTCCCTTACATAAAACAAAATGAAGCCACCCATTTAATTAACATATTCTTCTTCTCTTTTGTTCTTGCGTGGCTGAGAAGAGAAGGGCTTCATCTTCTTCTTGTTGCTTGCCAAGTTGAAGCTTGGAATGTGAAAAAGGTGGGAACTTTGGGTATTATTGTGATCAAGATAACACACTTAAACACAAGTTGGAAGCTTTTCTGCATTCCTTGCAAGTCAGTGGGAGGAATGAAGCCATTTTAGCCAAGGTGAAGCTTGTGAAGGAGAAAAAGGTAGAAACTTTACATATTATTTTGATCAAGATGGTATTCTCCCTTTAAGTATGTGGTGAAAAATGATATTTTGGTTCATTATTTTGTTGGGTCTTCTTCAATGTTGATAAATGGTTTAAAGTTTGTTTTTTTCTTGATCATGGGTGATGATAATATAAAGTTGGAAAGTTGATTTATATGAATGATATAGATAAAAATTATATATCTCTTTTAGTTTGAACTCCTTTGGATGATGATAGATGATATGGGTGATTCAAGGGAGTAGGAATGGTCTCTGTTGCATGGGAAAGATGAAGACTCTGTTGTTTTCGTTATTTGACAGTTGAGTTCCCGCTGAAAATGTATCACAGTAGGTGGACTCGGATATGGTAGTAAATAACATTAGCATAAGTATTTAATCGTGATTCTGGAGTAGTTACCAGAACTCGCCACACATTATAGTTAATCTTGATACTTGGACAGTTAATACATGTACCATAGTAGTTAATGAAATATGTGAATATGTTGAATCATAATTGAAGCTACAGAAATATAAGTGTATAAGAACACATATTTTGATTAATGTTTGATTGTTCTTATGTAGGTTAGCTTGCAGGATGGCACATTCAAAGTCACTCATGTGCTATTTTCATGTTGGGGGGAATTTTGAAAAGAATGTAGAAGGTGGAGATAAATATTGTGGTGGCAATATCAGGTCTAAAGGTTTACAATAAGGGGTTACATTTGAAGAATTGAAGGGTTTGGTAGGGGAATGGTTCAACATAGATGAGATGGTATGTGAGATGAAATATACGATGAAGTTTGATGAAAAAGTGTTAGTGGACTTGATCAATGATGATGAACTTGAAAATTTGTTTCGATATAATGACAATTGTGCACATGTGTATGTGGCAACAAAATCCAGGGATAACTATGCAACAGAACTGGACGATACATTAATGTAAGTAAGAATTTAATTCTTCGTTCAAAGTGGTTAATTGTTATACTACTATAGTTAGTTGCTTTTCTAAACTGATGAACATGCATACAGGGTGGATGAGCTGTTGACACTTCCAGGATCAATGTTTGATATGAATGCATCTCAATTTGACAAAGGAGATGGAACTCCTGGAACTTCTAGCGGCAATGTGAGACACACTCAAATGCTGCCATGTGGAGTAGAAATTGCAGCAACACCAGTGCCAGAAAGGAACAGTAGTAAGTGGAAGGATGTATTGCTTGGTGTAAATCAAACATTTGCACATGTCGATGCATTCAAGGATGCATTGCACAAGTTTAGCATCACACATGATTTTGATTACCATTTTTCAAAAAATTCGTTTCGCAAGATGTATGTGAGATGCAAAGTTGTGGGTTGTCCATGGAGGATTAATGCCAAACAAGATGGGCAAGGTGGACCTTTCATGCGTGTGACAAAGTTCAAAAATGATCATATTCACAATGGTCAAGACATGCTTGGAATGAGACATAGTGCAACAGCCAGACGAACTTCAACAATAATAATTGATGAGGTGAGGGATCACATAGATAAGAAGCCTAAGGAACTCATGGCAACTTTGTCAAGAGAGTATGGGGTGAAGCTGACATATAAGCAAGCGTACCGGGCAAAGGAAAAAGCGCTGGAGGAAATACAAGGTAGTCCTTCACAGTCTTACATGATGATACCATGGATATGTGAACGCTTGAAGGAGACAGACAACGGAACAGTGGCAGAATACAAGGCAACTCCAGACAACACATTTGAGTGTGTCTTTATTGCATATGGATGCTGCATTCATGGATTTCTTGCAGGTGCAAGACCTGTGCTATACATTGACGGAACTCACTTGAGTGGCCCTTATCAGGGAACTTTGCTCGCGGCTTCTGGGTATGATGCGGACAATGAGTTGCTGCCCGTTGCAATTGTCATTGTCCAGGCTGAGACAAATGAGGATTGGACATGGTTTTTAGAGAAGATAAAGAAGATAGTTGGTGAGAAAGAGATAGTGATTGTGTCTGACCGTCACAAGTCAATCATTCATGGAGTACAACAGGTGTTTGGAGATGCAAGACATGCCTTCTGTTACAGACATGTGAAGGAAAACTTTACTTCTGAGATGCTGAAGTTAAATAGAGGGCAAAGGAAAGTCAGTGGTCAAATGAGAGACGAGGGACAACACTTGTTTGATGCTATTGCATATGCAAGGCTTGATAGTGACTTCAATACTGCGATGGAAAACATGTACAATTTCAGCCGGGAAGTACACGATTGGGTGGTCACCCACGGTGATGTCAATAGGTGGGCATTGAGTAGGTTCCCATTTAAAAGGTGGGATAAAATTACTACCAACATTGCTGAGTCTTTCAACGCTTGGCTAGTCGACGAGAGGAAACACCATGTGAACATGCTTATCCATGAGCATCACGAGAAAGTAGCAAACAAGATGTATGCAGCCGCCATGGCAATGAAAGAGTGGAAAAATGGTGTTGGGCCTAACATAGAACGTGAAGTGATTGAAAACATTGAGAGTGCTAGAGGTTGCAGAGGTGTACCCCGTGGAGGGGGCTTGGTGGCTGTCCATACCATTCGCGGTTCTCTAAGTGTTGACATTGTTAGACATGAGTGCACGTGTAAAGCATGGCAAATGTCTGGAATTCCATGTCGACATGCATGTGCAGCCATTAAGGCTTGTCATTTGAATGTGTATGACTATGTAGATGACTTCTTCAAACTTTCTTCTCAGGAGAAGATCTATAGCAAATGCATGATTCCGGTTGTCACCATTGATAAGTCGGATCCAAACAACTATCGCCTGCCCAATATAACAAGCCTACCGTTGTTGAAACCGCCAAAGACTCGTCCAAAGGGTGGAAGGCCAAGAACCAAGAGGATTGAGTCACAGTTCCAGAAGAAGAAGATATACAACTGTAGCTACTGCCATAAGCCTGGACACACTAGGAGGAGCTGCCGGAATCTAAACCCTCGATAGAGCAAGGCGTCAAGATGGAGCAATGACTTTTTGAAGTTTGTTATTTTGTATTATGTGGATAGGAGCATACCCTTATATATTTTTTGAACAAGGGTCAATATATATGCTTCTTATCCCTTTTTGTACGTAATGTAAAGTGAATGCATTATACTTGGTGGTAGTCATGACAAGAAAACATTAGGAGGCTTGAAGAATCCTAATGTTCACTTGTCAAGAACAATGCTATTATGTTGGTGACATATATATATATGTAATGTATTTAGTTGATTGAATGCCATATCAAGATCTTGATGTTGATAGCCACTATATGATGTCGTACCTTAATTATTTATCAGTGTTCATAATTACTACTGTTGCAGTAACAGGTTTGTTGTTCAGGTTTTAAAATGGTTGCAAGCAAGGTAAAACGTGCCAGTTAATGGCGATACTGTGGTAGTAAATAGAGTTATACGCGGTAGTAAATCACGATATTCGGGCAGTGAATATCCCTCTTGTTTTCCTCTTGTTTCCCAGGCTAGTAGTTAGTGAAAGGGGGCAAGCAAGGTAAAACGTGCCAGTTAATGGCGATTCTGTGGTAGTAAATATAGTTATACGTGGTAGTAAATCGCGATACTCGGGCAGTGAATATCCCTCTTGTTTTCCTCTTGTTTTCCAGGCTAGTAGTTAGTGAAGGGGCCTAAGCAAGGTACAACGTGCCAGTTAATGGCGATACTGTGGTAGTAAATAGAGTTATACGCGGTAGTAAATCGCGATACTCGGACAGTGAATATCCCTCTTGTTTCCCAGGCTAGTAGTTAGTGAAGGGGCCTAAGCAAAGTACAACGTGCCAGTTAATGACGATACTGTGGTAGTAAAGAGAGTTATACGCGGTAGTAAATCGCGATACTCGGGCAGTGAATATCCCTCTTATTTTCCTCTTGTTTTCTAGGCTAGTAGTTAGTGAAAGGGGGCAAGCAAGGTAAAACGTGTCAGTTAATGGCGATACTGTGGTAGTAAATAGAGTTATACGTGGTAGTAAATCGCGATACTCGTGCAGTGAATATCCCTCTTGTTTTCCTCTTGTTTCCCAGGCTAGTAGTTAGTGAAGGGGCCTAAGCAAGGTACAACGTGCCAGTTAATGGCGATACTGTGGTAGTAAATAGAGTTATACGCGGTAGTAACTCGCGATACTCGGACAGTGAATATCCCTCTTGTTTTCCGTAACGTTAAAGTGATCAACCTATTCAAGCATCCTTAAATACACAAAAAGAGGAATGAAAAACATCCAAAACATTTACTTGTTTGCTTCATGTAACGTTAAAGTGATCAACCTATTCAAGCATCCTTAAATACACAAAAGAGGAATGGAAAACATTCATAACATCTAGGAGTGTGGTCTTGTGCTGCGCCTCACATAGTGAACGTTCTTCCTAGCAGTATGCTTAATTCTTTGTGATTTTGGCTGGTCTTGGGAAGCATCCATCTCTGCCTATGAAGTAGCTACCACTTCTTCGGCTACCCCTTCTTCAGCTACCACTTTTGGATGTATCAAGGCTAGTGCATCAAGTTTATTAACATTTAATTGATGATTGACCATCCACCACATTAATTGCATCCTCGTGGTAGCAACCTCGGCAGCACTGTAAGAGATTTCCCGGTGTGGCTGCCAAGTGTTCATCAGCATGACCACAAGCACTCCACAGTCAAACCTACCATGAAGTCACGATACATAATCAATTAATTCTCTGCTGATCATCATGACTATTAAACTAACAGTAATTCAATATGCACACACAAGTAAGTTTGTTGAGGTACTGGGGGGAAAACAACTTCCTCCAAGGAGATCTTCTTAATGCCTGAATTTGGCTTGAGGAAATCCATAATCCCATAGAAAGCAGTCCGCTAGACACCACAAAAATTCGTTTGAGATACAGCCCAATCGGTTATAGTTTTATAATCCACAAAATTTCAACAATACATTACTTACAAACGCATCAACTGCCTCAGTATAAACGCGTTGATGGTCGTTCAATTTCCTTGACCTTGAGAGAGTCCAGTTGGGCTTTGATGAGTCCAGCACGTAAGCGAACCCTGTTCTTGTATCAAGAACAAAGCATATCCAGTGATCGCCCACGAGTGCAGGCCCTATCAAAAAATCACACTCGGCAATATTGTGCTGAACATATTGAGGTAGCAGTTCATTCTTTCTGCCCTCTGGGTCCATCCTGTGGAGTTGCTCTGAATTATGCTCTGAAAACAAAGCAAAACAATGTTATGATTATAATTAGCACACCTAAAATCTATACGACATCACCATCCCCCTACCATGAAGTCTGGGGTAAATATGTGCCTCGTAATATCCCCAACTTGCTTCATATCTTCCATTTGCAGCTTACAAATTAGAGATACAACCCGATTGCTCATTCTCCCCCGCCTTCCCAGGCACTTCAACTGGCCTCTGGTTAGCTCCTCATCAAGAATATTAACCAACTTCCTGTAAAATCAAGTGCGAAACATTAAGACACATGTGTAATACACAAAAACATAATTCTAACTTTCTAACAGCCAAAGTTTCGCTACTTACGCATTAGCTTCGGCACTTGTGCAAGTTTTGTCTATGATATTATAAAATGCTTTTATTTCATCATCATCCGCCTCATTATTCTTCCTTTGCCTTTTTGCTGCCTGTGTGACGACCCACGGGGACATGTTTTTAGGTCTCTTTTCCCTATGAGACCTTCTCAAGGGAGGCACCATGGTCTCACGCTTTTCTCCCAAATCATGACTGCAATTTTCTTCCAACTCTTGTTCTTCAACTTGAACATTTATTTTTTCAGGCTCATTTACTGCAACATGGTGCTGACCACTTGTGGTACCTGCTGCAAAACCAGTACATGCACCTTCAGGACATGCAGCTTCAGATTCGGTTCCAACAGTATGTTCAGAGGCCTTTTTTTATTGTTTTTGCTGATGCTCCAAGTTGTACTGCATTTTAACTAACTCAGCATCAATGCAATGCACCAATTGTTTTCGACTTTCCTCAATCTTTTCTTGGAGCATTTTCTGCAGCCTTGTATGGTCGTTGTTAACCAGCTCAACTAGTTTTGTGCGAAAGCCTTTAAGCACCTACATAAAAGCAAGATTACATCATATCACTAATAACATATGGACCAATGCCATGTATACAATATCAATATTTACTAATAACAGAATTTTAAACATGTGAAATGAAGTTAGAAAGATTAATATGTATCCAATAGACAATCAACAAGTGCAAAAGCTTACAGGATTGAGATAAGCCACAACATTTTGGTTTGTTTCATCGTCCCTTTTTGGCACCTCCTTCTCCTTCTCCTTGCCGCCATTACTTGTCTCTCCAAATAGAAAGCCGATATTGCTGTCCTTCTCCAAACTGACCATTTCTTGCACCTTATCATCAGTCCAATACACAACAGCATTGTCGATAGCTATCTTGTCCTTCTCCAAACGAAATTCCTCACCGAACAAGACCTGCGATGCCAACATAAAATATGAAATTACTCTCATCTCACAATACTCTATACAAGACAAAATAAGTCAAGTACATACCAACAAAAAGTATAGACATCCTCCTACAAACGGGCATGCTTCCTTGTTTTCTCTGTAAGCCTTGACATAATTACTCAATGCCATTTGCAACTTCTTCGCAACATATGCTGCCCAATCAAAAGATTTAACATTTTCTTTTGTACACAAGACCACCTTCAGTAACTTCCTCGCCACCGTGTGGCTTGCTGTGGGAGCTAAAAACGTGCCGAGCATGCACAACATAAATAATTCGTCAAACTCAACACCAGTCGCCTTTCCTTCTTTTATTTCTTCCACATGCCTGGCATATGGCACGCTCTTATACCTCGAGAACATCTTCTGCAACTCCTCATCATTATCACTCAAATCCTCTCGCACTTGTTGACCTTTAAAAGGGACTCTTAACCATCGTGCTACATCTTCCGCTTCAATACCCTTAGTTTTTCCCCTTATTCTAAGCACATTCATGGGGGGGTCATAAGCTCTAAGCACAGCCACGATAAAGTCACGAGGGAGTTTACTGCACTGAATGTCTAGAAGATTTCCGAAGCCTAATCTGTGTACTCTCTCCTTCAGCTCCTTCTGCTGATTGATGTAGCACATCAATGGGGTAAATTGAGGCAGAGAAAAATGGGTCTCAAAAGCAGCTTTCTTGCTTGTTCTCACCTTCTCGGGTCTTGCCATCTTTACCCTCATAGCATAAGACTTCTTTTCTTCCTCGCTGAGAGCACTCCATGCTATTGACATTTCCACGTTATGGTCATCGATACTTGTCACTTTGATTCCCTTCTCCTTTAACTTATTGGCTTGTTCTTTTTTAAATAG
The DNA here is from genome assembly GCA_029929735.1 of Mimosa pudica. Lineage (NCBI taxonomy): Eukaryota > Viridiplantae > Streptophyta > Magnoliopsida > Fabales > Fabaceae > Mimosa > Mimosa pudica. The sequence continues at coordinate 4,279,666 of JAKELP010000045.1, forward strand.
CAAGTAACCATTCTGCTCTTGATCTTCCATCTGAAATGACCACAACAAATCCTCAATATTATGCAACAAGTGAAACAAGACTTTAAACCAGGAAATGTAATAACTCACAATTATATTTGGCAACAAAACTATCTAATCACCATGGAAACAACTCAAGTGACCAAACAACCAACTTTTTCATAAGTTTGACCCAATGCTAATAATGATGTAAACACTACATCATTAAATCACTCATAAAAACTTTGGCAGCTATGCCCAGACCAGATCCACAGGAGCAAATAAATCAGAAAAGAATCAGACAGGTTGAAATTCTTGATTTGATCAATCAATGCACAGTAATCAACACAGAACAACATAAAGCAAAGACACAATGCAGATTCTAAGACACACAAACCTGAAGGGAAAAGAGAGAGAAGGGACAAGATTCTCATTCAATTTTTTTGAAATTGAAATCAAAAGCCAATCCTATACTACACCAGATATAGCCTACAAAGCGAAGATATGGGATAAAGCATTTGCAGCAGAGGAAGTAAGGAGGAAGCATAGGCACAACTGTGATGAAAAGACAAATATTTGTTTAACAAATAACATAACAAATAACAACAGCCCATTAAAACGTGCCACATAACCCTCATGAAGACTTATTATTTTCAATGCAAAGCAAGTGGGACACACAAAGCGCCCACCACAAGAGAAAGAATTCATCAACATTCAACCAAACCACAATATGCATCAAGAATGAAACCGAGCTTAATTGAACAGGAACAGCTTAGATGAATAGTATAGGAAGAGAGGAGCCACAAATAAGCCAAGTCTTTTCTCATTGCACATATTTTATTACCAACAAACAACAAAGAGAGAGATTCATGGATTTGTGAAAAACCCAGAAATGAAAAATGAAAAAGGAAGGAAATTTAGAATAAGAAGGGAGAAGGGAGTGACACTGAAGTGAAAAAAGAGATGAAACATGCATGCACTTGAAAAAGAAAATCATTAGAGTACAAGACATGAAAATGAACTGTGGAAAGTGGAGAGAGATTGAGAGAGAGAGGGGATCTACCTGGCTTTCTTGAATCGACGGAGAAGAGGAGGTACAAGGGAGCTACGACACAGACTTTATTGATTCGACGGAGAAGAGGAGGTACAGGGGAGTCGACGGAGAAGAGGAGGTAAAGGGGAGTTGACGGAGAAGAGGAGGTACAGGGGAGGCTAAGGCACACACTTGGTTGAAGCTCGATGAAGAAGCAGAGGTACATGGGGGTAGTTTCGGTTTTGTCTTATGTAAGTGAAGGGCTGTTTTGTCATTTCACTTAAATTTCAGTTGGACAAATATGGGACTCACCCTTATTTGTCCAAGTTGCAATTGGAGACCCCATTTTGTCCAAGTGAAATTCAAGTGGCATTTTATTGTCATTTTCCCTATAAATTATGAGGCTTTTTCAAGTAAAACATAAATGTTTTAAAACTCATAAATTACAAAAGTTACTAAATTTTCGTCCATAATATATCAAAATATTACTAATTTTATATGTAGAATATAGTGACTAAAGCATCCTTAAAAAATACTCCCTCCGGTCCTAAATATAGGACCTAGATAGAGACTTCATTTTGGTCCTAAATATAAGACCTAGATACATTTTTGGTCACCTTTTTCCTAAATTACTGTTCTTCTTCTTAACAACTCCTTTGATAGGGGAGGAAAAACTACTAAGTAATTAAACTAATTAAGGAGGGGTGTTATTGGAAAGACATTTAAAATTAAGTCTTCCTTAATCTCCCCAAAAAAAGTTATCTAGGTCCTATATTTAGGACCGGAGGGAGTATCATTATTTGGGAGTAAAGGATGGAAGAGAATGAGAAGGATATTGGAGATGATTTAAATCCTACATAATCACTTTTGTCTACTTCAGTATTCATGTAATTTTTTTCTAAAATATTATCCATATATACACACACACACACACACACACACATATATATATCACCATTTGTTAGATCAAACTAATGTGTGCATATATGTTCATTCAAAGATCAAGTTAATGCTGCCACCAAAAAAGTCAAAAATATAAGTGTTAAACATGTAATTTATATGTTCCAAATTTGAATAAAGTAAACTCTTTTAAATTTTCCTTGTTTGATTTGTATGCGTTGAAATAGGTATTATTGTTCATCTATTCTTTTTCAAATTTTATCTTATAATCTACAATTTTTTTTCCATTTTTATTTCCGATATCAGGATGAATCATTAACATAATGTGTCATTTTATCTCTCTTTTTTGCGCTTTCGTTATTCATTTATCTTTCTTTCTTTTTCTTTTTTTCGCTAATTGACTTTTTGTCTTTGTTTTCTTTTTTTCATATTCGAATATGAGTCTACATATTAATCCTGAAAGTTACATTAATATACAACGTAATACTTTTCGGAAATGATAACTTCATCTCCTATTACAAGATATGTACTTCCTCCTTACCTTATTATAAGTCACTAACCTATCAAATTTCATATACCAAGGAATGGAAGTTACATCATGAGATAACTCAGTGGGTTATATTTTATTTACCTTTTTCATTTTTGCCCCTCTCACCTCTCTCTCTTTCATCTTTTCAATGTCCTTTTCATCTCTCCGATGCTCTTTATATTGGAAACAAGAGTAGGAGGAAAAGTCAATGCAACTAAAGAGTTCTCTTTTTCCCATGGATGACGAGGCAAATCAGATATGATTTTACATGTATACTTCAAAGGTATATATGACCCTTAAACCTAATTTAAATTTACTATAATTGTTATGGTTATGTGTAAGGGGATGTTAAGCAAAGTAATAAATAAATTTGGTTTAAATATTATTTATAGTATGAATTTGGTACGGTTGATTCAGTTTTTTAAATATGATATACTTCTATTCAAGGAATGTGAAAGGTTGTAACTGATGTCATTAGGTTTCTCATATCTTTAGTTGTTAATTAATACTTTAATGGAATGTGAAAGCTGAAAGAAGTATTGTTGATATTTTTTTTTACCAAATGGAATAATGTCGAATAAATATAAATATGTTTGATTCAATTTTTATGAAGATTACACACCCTTATTAAAGGGTGAGCTTCCCCCTCTTTATATACATCCCTTTTCATTGCCACTTGCCTTGCACTCTAACACTCACCTCTCTCCATTAGATGATTGTGTGATTCGCATTGCAAGATTCAGCTTCCACATTATCTAATGGCTTCACCGTTCTTGAGGAACCATGCAAAGAAGCCTTCATTCTTTAAGGTCTTAATTGAGGATTTCACCACTCGCTTGGTAAGAGTAGTGTGAGTGTTATGTATATGTGTATGGCATCTTTCGTTAGCTTTGTTATTATCTGCCTTTTTTTACAGTTTTATCATAGGATAACAATGACTTTAATTGCAATCTCCTTGATTCTTCATTTCTACATTTCGATTTTATTATTTCTCGCTTTATATTACATTATATTGAATTCATGGTGGGTTCACTGAGAACATATCTCAGCTTGTATAGTCTCACTTATCATGATGTCCAAAAGTCAAAACTTTTCATTCGCTCAACACACACCTTCACGGACCGGTTTCTTTACTCATTAAAAAAAATGAGGAAGGAGAGATAGTCATATGTAAACCGTTCATATGAGTTCTAGACGGTAAGTTACAACTCTCCCTACTCATCTTTATTATGCACACACTCACATACACTTTTTTAATTTATTACTGTAATATCTATGGTTAGTACAACGTTTTAAGTAGTAACCAAATTTTCAAAGATTTTAACGGTTCTTATATGTTTTTTTTTCTGTGTTGAAATGTATAAATGAATAGAAAATCCCACCAGCTTTTATACAACATTTCGGGGAGGATGTGCCAAAGAAGACATTGCTTGAGACTTATTTTGGTAGATTCGAGGAAGTTGAAGTGGAACAGTGTGGGAACAAATTCTATTTTCATAATGGATGGAAAAAGTTCGTGGAAATTAATGATTTGGAAACTGGTGATTTTTTGGTGTTTAAATATTTTGAACATGATTCAAAGTTTAAGGTTAAAATCTTTGGTAAAACTTGTTGTGAGAAGAAGTACGGCATGGTTAGTGGTAAAGAAGACATGGAAAATGTACACGAAAAAAGAAAAGGAAAGAGGGATGTAGTAGATGGAAACAAAGAAGACATGAGATATGTACTAGAAAAAAGAAAAAGAAAGAGGGATGTAGATGATGAGGAGGATAATGGAACCGAAGATGGGGAATTCAAATCAAAAGCTTTCAAAAAGATTATAATTGATATTGATTCTAGCTCTTCTGAATCTGATGATGATTATGAAGGAAATGGAATTGGTAAGGTTCAATTCATTTTTGTCGTAATTTTTTTTATTATATTTGTTATTTCTCTAAATTAATATCAAAGTTGTTTGTGATTTTATTGAAAAATTAAGGAGGTATAAGGAAAACAGTAGCAAAGACAATCAAATCCAAGAAGAATAGAACAACCAATCCATTACCTCCAGATTTCACTGACCAAATACATTTCCTTTCTGAGAATCCTTTCTTTCATCTTCAGCTGACGCATTCAACCGTCAGTTATTATGTTGTAAGTCCTTTTAAACTTTAGCTTTTTAAATCTAATTTTTATGTGTTTTGTCCGAATTTATTCACCCCATACATATAGGATTGAATCATATTAGATTTCACTGTATATATGTATAATGTATTTTGTTTCACAAAATCTTCATCATCAGAAATTCTGGTGAGAACTGTAAAAAGAGGGTGAAAATATTTGGACTTTTTCAGGGTTTTTGTTGATATCAAAATACTATTGGTGGAAAAGTTGAAAAAAAGTTTTCTTACAAAATTCAGTTACATGCAATAAGTTCTCATGGTGTTACTATTATTTATTTCTTTACTTGATTATTACCGTGCTCTAAGGACTTTCTTGCGAATTTTCTTAATTATATTGAATTTTATTTTATTTTATTTTTGCAACCCGTAATATGTCAAAACTCCTGCAGTAAAATAGCTTTTATCTGAAGAAAAAGGTTATCATCTCTCTGTCCTTTTTTGTCTACTGATTTTTTTTTTCTGACCGTTGGTAGCCAAAAATATTTTCTATTGATGCGACAATATTTTTTACTATTCTATATTTATATTCAATTATCACGCATAAAAATTATACTAACTACTGAATGTTGTGTGTGTGTGTGTGTGTACACACGCATATATGGGTGTGTGAAAAAATCTTCCATGTTTGGTCTTAAATATGCATTCATGTTCGATTCTACAGTATATACCAATGTGGTTTCTTGGAAAGCATATGGAGGTACTAAACAAAAGGATCAAGTTTCAAATATACCAAGAAAGTTGGGATGTGAACCTATATTTTACCGGACGAAATGGGAGGGAAGCAAGGGCTACTAGAGAATGGAAGAAAATGGTGAAAGAATATCATTTGAAAATAGGAGATGTTTGCATTTTTGAAATGATCAAAACTGATGATTTCGATGACTGTTGTGTGTTTCGTATTCATGTTTACAGATGGGACTCTAAGAAGGAAGAGTTTGTTAAAAAAATGTAGTCACTACTAAATATATAATCTCTATCAGTGCTTGCAGAATAATATTGGACACTTTTTTTTGTTGCGTTTATGCTTTTTTTTATAGTCTGAACTTTGTAAGATGTGATTAGACTATTTGGATTTGGGTTTGGTTTTTGTTTGCAATATGTTTGAGGTTTTGTTACATACATACATATATATTGTCTTTTTCTTGGCAGAAATAGTCCTTTTTTAAGTATACCGAAATAAAAGGTTGTCGGTGACATATATGAAATATATTTCTCAATAGTAATAAGTTAATATTAGTTAATTAGTATGTAAGTGATTATTATCACTTGGTTAAGTCACTACAAGAAATTTAGCAGCTAGTCGGGTCATTTGTGACACGTATTGGGAAGATGTGACATGAAAAAAATAGTACGCTGTGCTTACAATATAAAACGCGACCCAAATCGTTGCAAAAAATTGTATAACAAAGAATGTCGCGTTTTGAAGACAAATTTGTCGCCTATCCATGCATGTTATGTTGGGCTTTTTTGTTTTTTTTCCTTGTTCTATTGTATTGTCACGTTTTAAAAGTGAGACATAAGCATTGTTTTAGTGCCACATACGCGACATAAGACATAAGTTTCCTGTGCAACTTACACTGAATTCAAACTTTCCTGCGCCTTCCCTTCCTATATAAACTAACTTCCATTATTCCCATATTCCATATCACTTAATTTTTTTCCTTCATCTCCATCTTCCTTCCTACCCACTTTCATAAAATTTTCACTTTCATTCCTAAATTATGTTTCACCATAGCCACTTTCATTTGCACACTTTTTATGAACTCATGTTTCATCTACTCTACTTCAACTTTCTTTAAACTCCATCTTTATAGTAATTACATTTTAAATTATCATTACTTTACCATGTTACTTATATTTTATATGATTTAGCTAATTTTATTCTTTCATTTTGTAGGTTGAATTAATCACTAGACCAACTAAATTTGGAACCATATACTCCTCTACTATTTATTTACATATGAATATTTTCACAAAAAGGGTGTCAATAATGCATATTGAAATTAAAAAAATCTTGGCTTCAAGAAATTAACAAATTCTGCCGCCCAAAAATTTGAATTTGATCAAAATTAATAACTTGGACGCACATCCACACGCAACTAGCTTTTTACTTATATGATAAATATTGTCGTGCATGAATGCACATCCATGCACAACATAACTTATCATTGATTTAATATAAAAATGTTTTCCCTCATTTATGTTGTCGCGCGTTCTGTCAGAGACTCGCGTTTGTTTATACGCGACAAATACCTTGCTACGACATGATAAATCGCGTATGCTTTATACGCGACATAGCTACATTGTCACTGTTTTAAACGTGACTATGTACCTAAATTATGCGTGACTAGCAGCTAAATTTCTTGTAGTGAGTGTTCAAGTTTTGTAAGTATTGAGCCCTCAGTTGCCAACAAATCCTACAACACAATTTGTATGTGTAAAGAAAAAGATTTGATTTTTCTTGAGTTCACTTGGTAGAAAACCGGAAATTTATTTATGATATCCTCCAGCCTTTGAGAAAATTAAATCCATTTATGTAAAAGTTGGGTCAGATGTTGATGAGATCTAGAGGCGTATTTGCAAAAGATAGAGCTTTTCTAGAATGCTTGCTAAGGAATTTGATATTAATTTTTTTTTAATTAGTAATGGATATAAGTTCAGAAAAGAACTTCAAACATAAGAATCTCATGAAAAGTTTTGAAGTTTTTTATTCTTTATTCAGTTATCATCTAGTTTGGTCGGTTCTTTCAAGCAACTATTACATTTTTGTTCTTTGATTGACTCTAATAAGTTGTTTTCATGACATGCATGTCATGCATTTTTCCATTTAAATAATATTGGCTTGTTTGATACTAGGGATTTGCAGGGGGATTGTGAGGTGAATTTAAAAAAAAAAATGAAAATGTCTGGTTGTAATTTTTAGTATGCCTTAGAAAAAGTTTAATTTTTAGTATGCCTTAGAAAAAGTTTTCTCAACCCACTTTCTCGCCCCCCCCCCCCAATACAAAAAAAAAAACCCTAAATAAACACGAAGGGTTTTATTATCTATCTATGTTATTTTATAGTCCATATATGTACTGTAAAATTTCAATCAACCTTAACCGTTGTGAAAAATTCAAATCACAGATTATGGAAATTAGAAAATACAGCACGACTACCTCTGTCATAACTAACGAGCTTACGGTGTGAGATCATCTGTATTTAAACATGATTTATGACATCTTAAATTCACATGTAGGTGCTACAATCAGTAGTTTTAATTAACATGATGTCTTAAGCTTTTACCAGTTTTAGTTATCACTTCTGATGAGGTCTCAACCTTAAATTCACATTTGCTCTCCCTTCATCACAATTGTGTTCGATTAATATTTGTTGAGGTCTCAACAATTCAAGGAAGTGAGTATTCTCATGTTCTCTCCTTTTATCCTTTAATTTATTTCATTCAACAGTGTTAAAAACATATAAATAATAACCTCTTGTTTTAAGGAAAGTAGCTAGCCCAAACTCCTGCCCGATTATTGTTTGACTAATTTTCTCGTTAAAAAATAATTAAGAGAGTTAATCAGTTCTAATCCTCACTTGATGAGGGTGCTAGGGAAGAAAATATATATACTAAATAGTCTTACCTTCGCTTTATGGAGAAGTTAATTCGAACCCACACCTCAGTCCCATGACAAACGTGCTTACCATTGAGTCAAGTCGGTCATTTCATTAAACGGATAATTATTTACAAAAAAGAAAAATGAAATGAGGACATTAAAAGATACTCCGTATTAGCTTTTTTAATACTCCTTCCAGTCCTAAATATAAGACCTAGTTGACTTTTTTGGAGAATTCTAAAAAAGAAAAATAGGTCAATTATATATTGATTTACCTAATTTTTTCCCTTAAACTAGTTTATTTAACCTATAAACTAATGACTAATCTAAAAATATATCAAATAATCTCTCCGGTCCTAAATATAAAACTTAATTGACATTTTTAGAAAATCCTATAAAAAGAAAAATAAGTTAATTATAAATTGATTTACCTAATTTTTTCCTTTATGTTAGTTTATTTACTTATAAACTAATGTATAATAGAAAAATACATCAAAGGGCAATGAATTGAGGTTCATGGTGAACATGGTCAGAAGATGTGAAATGAGATGAGGATGAGGATGATGATGTCATATTACTAGGATGACTAAAGTTTTGAGGTTGTTGTTCACTAATATTGTGATCTTCAAGTTGTGGTTGGGTAGACAAGTATATATCCACCACGAGGAATATGTGGCTTATCACGAGGAATATGTGGTAGTGGCAACTCAATTGTTGGGGGAGCACGTTGAGGGTTCATATTAAATCGTTACTCTCTAAATGCAAGCAATATACTCCGCTGGTGTTCAGCAACCCTATCTCGATAATTAGTGCAATCAGAACATGTTGGACGAGAATTAATCGTTAGTCTGTATAGCTCCTCTGCTATGTCTTTTGATCAAAGCTCCTCTTCTATGTCTGACTACAATAAACAATAAAAAATAAGTTATGTCACTTTTCAAATAAAGAAAAAAATGATATTACTCACAAAAAAAGAATATGGTATTTACAGAAAAAATATGGGAAACTTACTACGTAGCCAGCCAGCCACTATCAGCACTAATACACTGAATCCGTCTTCTTGTATGTCTCCAGTACCATTGCATGTACTATGGTGTTCAGTCAAGTTCATCAACACCCACTGGAGCATTGACAATAACTTTTGACCAGCTATTCCATGCTTGAATAAATTCGGAGTATTTATGAATCCAATTTGTTGTGATTCTATCCTGCAATTGCATAGTGTGAAAATTTCCTAAGCGAACATGATAGGAATCAGTTGTTGACGACCAAACTGTTGTAGCGCACTGTCATGTTGATGCCACTCAATGATATTGAAGCAAAGAAGTGGAACTGAAGCAAGCCAGATTTCAGTTGAGTTCAAGCAATATTCTGAAATCAATTGTTGGACTGTAGGAAATTCATATGGCTGCCAAACTATCTCATCATCAACCATTTTATCTAAGAAACTCCTATATCTAAGAAAAGTCTCGTTTGGAGGGCGAGAGTTTTGTCTCACATTTTTCCACCTATTACCACAAAAGTAATGTTAAAGTTTGTATATAAATATAATGATAATAAGTACATATGAAGTATTTTATAGATAGATTTAGTATTCCTGAAACCCAGAGAGGTAAGATAGGGTAAATATCTAAATATGGATCTGGGTACACCAGCTATGGTGCAATCATATGGAAGCAATCTCATGCCCACAAATGTAGTATTGACAAACATCCTCCAATCCCATTCTCCGTTGGGTTAGTGACATTGTATAATTCTTTATACAAATGAGCTAATACTGCTGATCTCCAACTGTAATTCTCGGCTTCTTCAAGGTCGTTAAGTAAAGGTAGAGACACATTAAGTACATCAGACCACCTGATCTGTTAAGCATATGCTCAAGTGAATTATTGCACTTGCACATTGTATGCATCGTCACATGGCACATCACATAAGTTGGCATACAACTCCGCACTTGCCTTGAAAATCTTGCAATCACTTGCCACATTTTCTTTACATCCAAATCATCTTCTAAATTACATGCTTGATATTGTGGTGGATTCATGCAAGTGGGATACCTATACACTAGATTGCCACAATTTGATTTGGAGAAATACACAGCTTTTGTCCAATACTTGTTTAAATTTACCCAATGTATTATTTTAGTTAACTTTGATTATTTTGACTCTATTATAGTCAAATGTTGCACCAGATGGACCATTATAAATGCATCCATAAGAAAACACGCACAGTCTTCTTTCTATGGTTTATTCTACTTCCTAAATATAGCATTATGATAAGCATTATGATAGTTGATCAAGCAAAGTATCTTGTAAAAATTATCGTAATAACTAAAAACAAGCATAGTAATAGAGCATTTCTTATGAATTATCTTAATTACATAAATCTCCAACTTAAATAAATTAGATTTTTTCCCCTGCGTTGCACGAATACTTTATGTCCAAGAATCAGTCATTTGTTTTTATGAAGTAGAAGAATGATGTATATTTTGTTTAAGGTGAAACTAAAATGGAATGTAAGCAATGCATGCATTGATGTAAGAAAAAGAACTATTGCTGTTTTTAAAGTAGTATGACGCAGCATAAACAATGTGGATTGTCTGAAAGAACACAATGAAAACACCCTGTACTTTAATTTTCAATGCACAAATTTCTATAAGTACAACAACTTCTATAATTAGAAGAACAAGGATATACCAAAAGTAGGAGCCTGGTTAGGCTAAAAGTGCAAAGTTGATGATGTTGACAACAAAGGAAGTGTTACAGAATGAACACTGAACTATGGATATGCCAAAAAAAAAGAACAAAATAAAGTAAGATCAACAGGGTTGCACACATTGTTACTCTGCAGTTGCTACGTTGAAGAATACTTCGTGGTACACAACATTGGCGGTTTTGTTTCCTTGATCCAGATGTTCCGGGTTCAAAACAATTTTTAATCCCTCCATAGATGTAACTCTTGAAAGTGCCACATATAATTGCCCATGTGTGAAAATTGGCTTTGACAAATAAATGCCTACTTTTTTCAGAGACTGGCCCTGACTTTTGTTGATAGTCATTGCAAATGAAAGAGCTATCGGGAATTGTCTTCTCTGCATCCTGAAAGGTAGAGATGACTCAGAAGGATTCATATCTATTCTGTGAATCAGAACTTTCTCATTTGGATTAGAACCATTCAAAGTGACTGCCTCAATCACCATTTTTCCAATCTTCGTCACTATTAGCCTGCTGCCGTTGCAGAGACCTGAATGTTGGTCCACATTTCGAAGCAGCATTATTGGAGCTCCGACCTTAAGTAGTAGCTTGTGCGGTGGCAATCCAGAAGATGATATTGTGTTCAAAAACTCAGTAGTATATAAGTTGTCAAGTGTATCTGACGCGGTTGATGCTTTACAAACACTGTCACTGCTAAGAAATTCATGTAAGTCACCTGGAAGGAGACTACACATATGATCATTAATTTGGTTGACCATTTGAATTGTTGGTACGAGAATTGCACGATCATTAAAGTATGCATTTGAAGTAGCACTTGACTCTAAGTTGTCATAAGTCCATCGTACAATAGTATCAATTGGATCATTATGACATGGTAGGAGTAATTCATCAGGAATTTGAATCTCAGATACCCCTTCGATAGTTGAACCAATCTTGCCATCTCCAATGTCTAATAACCATTTTGAGAACTTTTCTATTTTAGCATTTGAATCTGGATCATTGGATGAGGTTAGGCGCATGTTTTGAGTGAGCTGGAAAACTTTGCAATACCGCCACAACAGAGATGAATTGATGCAAGAATTTACTATCACAGCTCTTGGAGCTTTTGGAATGACAGGCAGAATTTGTCTGAAGTCACCACCCATAACTACACATTTTCCACCAAATGGGAGAGCACAATGAGTAATATCTTGCATTGACCTATTAAAAGCTTCGACACAATATTTCTGCATCATAGGTGCTTCATCCCAAATTATAAGTGAAGTAACCCTCAAAAGATTAGCTAAGGCTGAGTTCTGACAGATGTTACAAACGGAATACTCATTAATTGAAATAGGAATGGCAAAACGGGAGTGTGCTGTTCTACCTCCAGGCAATAATGTTGCGGCTATACCGCTAGATGCAACTGTTAACACAATGTCTCCTTTAGCCCTCAAAGATGAAGCTAGTGCATTCCATAAGAATGTCTTTCCTGTTCCTCCATATCCATAGACAAAGTAGAACCCACCTACTCTCTTGTGTATAGTAGACATGATTTCTTTGTATGCTTTCATTTGATCACGGTTGAGAGTTTTGATCAAATCTGTTGATTTTTTTTCCAGCATTAACCTGTCATAACTTAATTCCTGCACTATCAGATGGTTAGAGACATCAAATTGTTCAGAGTCATTATGAATAGGCATTTGGTTGAAGTCGGATAAATTCTTCCCACTTAATTGTAGCAATCTATTGATTTCTTTGAGTGCAGCTTCTTGCTTCTGTTCTTGGGTAATGGTTACAACTGTTAAACAGAATTAGTATCATGGTATTGAAATAGTTAAAAATTTCAAATCCCTGAGAATGTCTAAATAAAAGGATGTAATGTACAATAAAGTTGTTTGATTAAAATGCTACAAATTAAATTAGAAATTACCTGAGCAAGATGGATGATTCCTTGGAATATAAAGCAGATCCTCTGAAATGATAGTGGTTGTTGCTTCCCATACAATTCTTGGCCTATGCAATGATCCACATAACAACATTTGAACAAAGAGTCTTCTTAGTGAAGGTCCAGTTGCCCAAGAAGCTGCTTCTTTAATAGCAGAAATATATTCTTTGTCGTCATCAAGGAGACCACGCGCAAAACATGCATCCCTAAAACTATCATGAACAGTTCCGTTGACAGTTTTGATGTCATCATATGACTTTGGACCTCTAACCTGAGTCAAAAGAATTCGGAGATAGTATAGTTCCCCTGCAGATGGTGAGATGTGTGCCATTCGGCCAACAGAAAATCCCTTCTTCCTAATCTTCCATGCACGACTATTCTTCTCCCATACATATTTGTTTGGAAATTCAGAGTATGTTAATTTAGCAGCATCCTTATCAACAACATTAGTTTTCATCCAAGAGAGAAATTGCGATTCACATACTCTAGGCTTCTCTAAAAGATTAGACATATCTTCAGTGGCCTGATATATAATGAATTGCTGATTTGGAAGATGAAAACTAAGTCTTTCAACTGAAGGAAACCTATGATGGATAGGGAATCCAAAAATACGCCATGCAGCTTCACAGGATGAAACATATCTACAATTAAGGTACTGTTGTATTTCATCATTTTTGGATGCATTTGATCCACCATTGCTACTGTCGAATAACCCGGCAACTACTCTGTCATCACCCTTATTAATATATTTAAATAAGTACTTGATTGCACTTGATTGGTTGCACTTCTCAATATTAGTATGAGCTTGAAACATTTTAAGTAGAGTGGAATTGTATGGAATAACAAATCGATTGTCCAAGTAAATATTTTTCACCTCAATTGTTCTCCCATCGTTCCTACGTCTATATGTAGGATAGCCATTGTCATCAATAGAAGTGACATCTTCAAACTTCTTTGGAAAAAACTTAGAACACTGTTTTTTTTTCATGCAAACAGCATTAGGAAAGTCAGCACCACATGGACCATGAAGCATTAACTTCACAACTAAATTATGTAAATGTGGATCCTCATTCTTGTCTGGGATTTCAGCTGAGATGATCTTGTCAATCTTGTCTGGGTCATTAATCTGTTGAGTCTGATCTAACCACAGTAGAATATGCGCATGCGGTAATCCCCTCTTTTGGAACTCTATGGTGTAAACCTCTGAAGAAAAAAAATTATATACAATATGAAAGTGGCATAATGGTCTATGATAATAATAGAGTGAATTGTACAATAATACATAGAAGCATAAAATCATTTTGATAGTCTATGATAATGAATTAGGAAATACCTGCTCGAAGTTTTCCAAACAATTTTCCAGCCCTCAAAACTTTCATCAAGTTACGCAGCTTCATGAAGAACATACGTGATAAGATTTGTGGGCAATCATTAGGACAGAGATTCATCTGATCACATATCCTTGTTATTTCTGGCCAAGATGGATTGCAGGTGTAGGTAATAAACAAATCAGGGTAACCCATGGTTTGACAAATGGCGATTGCATCTTGATAATTGCTTAACATGTATCTTGCCCCACCTGTAAAGGAGGAAGGCAAAATAACTCGTTTTCCTATGGCTGAAGCATCTGTTTCACCACTCATCAATGCTTCAGAGATGCCTTTGTACAAATCAACCCTCAATTCTTTTTGATGCATACGGCACCACAATAGTCTCTGTGATTCTATCATTGTGTAGGTGTCGACAATAAATTGTTGGAACAGTTTAGTAGCATGAAGTAGTGGTGATCTCTCAATTTTCCTAAACATCAACTTGTAAGCAACCCATTCACGTATGCTAACCCTTTTTGTGGATTTAGTACTTATCAATGTCTCTTCACGATGCATGATATTATCTCTATAGCCATCTTCACCATAAGGAAAAAGCAATGGATATTGAAGAGGAAGGTAAGCAGCATGCAACTCATTAATATACTGCAAATCTCCTGAAACTTCCTCGATAATGACGTCTCGAACACTAAAAGATTCATTTATATCTCCAACAATGAGAGCAGCAACCTCAGAGGCGGTTGGTAAATTATATGTTCGACCATCATGTTTTCTATTCCCAAGTAACACCATTTTCAGTGTACATTTGTTTGGAGAATGAAGCATCTCGGCTGCACGGCGGAATTGTTTGACATATGGATTACACAAATCTAGCTCGGTTTTTATATGTTCCACAATATCTGCTCTGATAGTAGTGGTATTTTGTTTGGAGCTGCTGAAAAGTTTGATCATGTCAGTTTTTGTATTTGCACAAGAATTTAATAATAAATTTCAAAATATATTGCACTTTTGTCTTACCTGACAGCTTTGATCCTGTTGGAAACTTCATTTCCAGTGTCATGGATGTATAATTGTGATAAAAATGGAGTTCCTCCCTCTGATGGTAAGAGATTTCCAATTGTATGATGGTTCATCCCAGAAAGAACAAAAGTATAAGGTCCTTTTCCTTTGTTTAATGAATGGTTGATTTTCCCACCCATGGAAGTGAAAGAGAACATATTGTTGTATTGCCTAATATTTTCACGAAAGTTCTTTGATTCTTTAGATCTTTTATCAAAGAACAAATAGTTTAGAGCAGATGGCGGTTCCTTGACAAGGGGGAGAACGACCTTTCCTTTTAAGCAGCACATTGAAAACAGGCTTACTACACGTTGGTTTCTATCTTTTTTTACTCTCTCATTATACCACATAATAGCCTCACAAAATTGGCATTCATACACTGGGTCTCCTTCATCTACAAAATACATTTACGCAGGTGATTAAAAAAACGACAGTTCTAATAATGGAGTTTTAAGTCATGAGATGATATGAAGCCGTCATTTTTTCCTTTTCGTTTAGACAAAGACGATAGAATACCTATATAAGCTACTCCGTCTGCTTTTTTCTTCCCCTTTTGTGATCTCTTGGATGTGGTTTTCCTTGGTTGTTGGCTAACCAAAACATCTGCAGCAGAAACGGTGTAACAAATACAACAAAGAGAAATAGATTAGCATATTGGCCTTCATACATATTATTAGCAAACTAAGGCACACCAGTAGATATTGTGGACATCATGTTTTTCAACCAATAATGGGTTATATATACTGCAGTTTACTTACCTTCCTGTACAATATCATCACTGTCACTGTAGTCTTCTGCAGGTGGTTCTGCCTCCAAATTGAATTGCACATTTCTGTAATGCTCCTCTTGTGGTATACTAAAATTGGTTACAACTACACTCGTGTCCATTAAAAAGAATGAGATGAGTATTTTTTATTGCATAGCCTGTCTCTTGGTAAACACTTAATCATTTACCTTGTGCATTAGAAGAGCTTTGAATGTTAAGTTTTTTCCGAACCCTTGCTGGAGGAACACTTGTTTTAAAGTTCTCAAGGCCACGCCACCTAGCACTTATTCGTATTGGTTGTGTCACTGAAGGACATGAAGAAGGGGAAAAAGCCGGATTATAGGAAAACAATTGTCCATACCATTAAATCAAGCAACTATGTACAATAATTGTGTTCCAAATGTGACTTACGATGTATGGTTATACTCTCGTTGTCATAAAACTGTGTGGCGCCCACTAAGGGTATCCTCCTTTTGTTCTTCCTTGATCTGGATGTATAAGTCACATCAGTAAGTTGACTCATGCACTGTGTGTGTACAATGGAATTCTCAGTTTGTAGTGACATATCAGATGAGTTAACTGCAGAAAACAGAGTTAAAGATGATTATTTTGTTGTAGGAAACATTTATATGTTCCATCTATCTTACAATAGTCATATCTTTACTATTTAATTCAGTTGGTAGGACAACACCGTTTGGCTGTGTTATGCATGAGCATGCTGCCTCTGTCTCTTGTGTTGGTGGTGTTGATTTCCTTGTTCTCTTTTTGCATGTTGACATTTTTGCATTTTGACGTTGGTTCTCCTTGTTTTTTTCATGGTTTGCTCCTTCTTTCTGGATCTCCCTCATCGTTTTCCAATTGATGCAAGTTCCTGATGTTTCCTATAGCAGTGACATGGAGAAGGTCAATGTTAAATTGACTGAAATGTGTACAGACACAAAGGGGTTAGGCTCAAAAAGCAAACTGACCATCATATATAAATCATGTCAGTGTGGCGCGCAAATTTTTGATAATTTCATTAAGGATGAGTATTGAGGATTTATTTTTGTTTTGAATTTTGTAATTGTCACTACACTAGAGTAAACCATGTAAAGAATCACTGATCAACATGTCAGACCATGCTTAAATAAATCTCCCAATTATTTAAGAGCTTTGTTATTTTTTATTTTTTTCCTAATATATTTTTCTGTAATTAGTCTATTTCTCAACTTACTAATATTCTTCACTCTAAAAACATATTACATATTCCTTTACTTACCAATTTTCTTACTCAAACAACAAATTTAAACGAAAAATATAACTAAAATAAAAATATGTGTCTCTCAATCAGACCTATAATATATATACCATGATTTATAATATAATATGATTAAATGAGAAAACTTACTATTGAACGAGACACCTCTATTGTTTTTTCAAATTCCTTAGTCAACCACTGTTTGATCACCTAAAATAAAAATACAAATTTACTAATTCTATGGGAAAACTTACTATTTGATAAATACCTTTTCATGTTTCTTTTATTTGAAATAAGTGTTTTTTCTAAATGAGATATTGAAGCTTTCAGTTGGAAAAAGAGAAAAATGTAGTTTTTCCCAAAATAGCTTTTGGAACCCCAATCTAGCTTTTCTTCTCAAAATAGCTTATCCAAAAAAATTGAGTGTTTTAGTGTCTTTATGTGAAACCTAGGTTTGATAGCCATAATAGCTTTTGGAAATGTATCTAAACAGACACTATAACTTGAACAAATAAATTATGTAAACAAGCAAATTTTAAAATAAAATTACAGAAACCTTACCTCACACAAGCAATATAAATTGAAAATGAGAATAAGAGTAAGATGTTCTGCAAATGAGTGGTGTGTGTAGAAAAATATGTAAGAGAGGGGCGAGGGAAGACTACGCAGAATCTTCAAGTGTATATGTGAAGAATGAGAGGAGGGAGTGAGAGTTATTTAAAGACGTGGGACAGCATAAATGTGAAGAATGAGACGATGTGAAGAATGAGACGAGGGAGGGAGTTATTTAAAGAAGGGAAAATGACAAATAAATACCTTCAAATATCCAAAAGGACAAATAAGGAACTCAAACTTTCAAAATAACAAATAAGAAACTCTGAATTCCAAAAGGACAATTAAAGAACTAGTCAATTGTTAATTGCTATGTTTCAAATGTTAATACCTATGTTCCATTTGTTAATTTTTACTAAAGTTCTTTACTCGTCCTTTTGAAAGTTTGAGTTCCTTACTTGTCCTTTTAGACATTCGAAAGTATTTATTTATCATTTTACCTTTGAAGAGACCGAGAGTTTCACGTGCATGCGAGAATGAGAGGAGGGAGTGAGTTATTTAAAGAAGAGAATGAGAGGAGGGGGTGCACTGTGAGTTCACGAGACTGAGAGAGACCTTCACATGCATGCGTGCTGGATGTACAGAATTTGACATGAGAGAAGAGGAATTGATGTGCATGCAGAGAATATGTTGGCGTGGGGTATGAGAAATGAAGCATGCGTGCAGTTGCGTGCAGTGCAAAATATATATATATATATACACACACGAAGTCAACGATTTCTTCGGAAGTATTAGTATATGGGAGAATTTCAATTAAGGACCTCTATAGCTATTTAATTAAAAAGCAGGACCAAAATATTCTGAAACATCAGTTAAGGACCATGGAGACAAAGTGAAATTAAATTGAAAAGACAAAAGACCATATTAACCTTCTTCCCAAACTCACTCGGCACCTTCCAAACCTGTCTCCTCCCCTCAACTGAACCAAATTCACAAATCCAGGGCCACCGACCCAACCTCCAAGCAGAATCCACCTAAAGTCTCCATCCACCATTGTCGAGGTCTCTTAGTTGTCCACCTAAATCAACTCAAAGTCTCCGCCTTTCTTTCTTTGTCAACGAATAACGATTCAGCATTCTGTCGAGGTCACCATCCACCATTATCTACCCAGTGAGGTTTCATGCGACAAGATTTGAAGAAGGTTTGAAATATAAGGCTTTGAACATGCTTTTTAACTTTGATTACTACGTTTTGCTTCAACTATGATTATACTTGTTCCTCTTTTGCTTTATTTCCCAAAATGACTTATTTGCTTTGAATTGTATTTATGTGAAAAGTAGGACTTGTGTATTGCATTCTGGCTGCTATTATTTTTCTAGACATGGGGCCGTTCAAGCTGCACATAACTTGTTTGATGAAAGTTCTCATAAGAATGTGGCTTGCTGGACTAGTCCTATAAGTGTTATTTTTGAAAACGGGTTGGTCAATGATGTTACCTACAATGCAAATGTGCAATGATATCTGGGTATGTGAAGAATGATTTGTTCAATGAGGGAATGAGGAATTGATGTTACCTATTGTTGCTATTAAATCTGATATTTTCGGATCCCTTAGGTCAGCAGTTGAGACTGTCTGCAAAGAGAAAATAGAAGAGAAGCTATGAGTCAGACATAACTTGAGCACTATAAAGATAATAAAAAAATTAATTTCAGTTGGTCAACTCACTTCTATATTACCTCTAGGAGTATTCAGGCGTGGCTATTTCCATACAAAGTTTTGGTATATGCCTGTGAAATATAATGGTAGTTTCTCAAGTTTCAAAAACATGACCATCTTTTATCTAATTTTGTAACCAGCCCTTATATTCTGTACTGGATTACAAGAATAAGATTGAAGCATGACTTCTCTTTCTTTGACTACTGAATTAGGCAATTAACATGGAAAATCTAGTACTTCTGCTTGCTCAATATTGTAGTTACAATTATAAATATCAACAACTTTAATTTCAAAATCTACATCATTATCTTCAACATATACCAATATATACAAGTGGTCCCTGATCCATCAATCATCTAACACTCCTATACTGGGGCAAGTAATCACTGGAAGACAAAACATCCATTATCTCTTCTGGTAATGCACAGCCTTTTAGCAAACCAACTGTCTTTAACGCTCTTTAACGCTGTCATTCACCTATTAGCATGTTTGTTCTATTTTACCTATAGCTTGCAACAGGCCCATTTAGTACAGTACAGGCTCATGATCAGCCTTTTAGCAAAACATCCATATCAGCATGTTGGTTCTATTTTACCAATAGCTTGTAATCACATATTTCTATTGGATGAAGCTTGGAGATTATTTTGATGTATGTATTAAGTTTATGGTAATATTGTCATTCATTGAGCACTATGGATGAATGGTTGATATGTTGGCTCAAGCAGGACAAACTAAAGAAGCAGAATTACACAAGTACTGCTAAAAGCATGCCAATAAAACCTGATTGAGCTATATGGGGATCAATTCTCAATGGGTGTGATGCATGGCGATACTGAGTTGGGGCTGAGACTTGGGAAGCTCCTGATTAAATTAGAGTCTCAACATAGTGAAAGATATGTCCTTCTAGCAATGTGGAGAGTACTGTCAAATGCCCTCCCCACTTTTAATTGATGCCCTTAAGAGAAGAAAGTTTATGAATATTGAATGTACTTGTTTTTGGTGTATCATTTACATTGTTGCCATTGAAAATGTGTTGAATGTATAGATTGTGATTAATATGGTAATATTAGAGATGAGATGAAATTTATTTTTCATTTTTGCAACATTTTGTGTTTCATGTAATGGACAAACTCACAGACATAAAAAAACAGATATTTAATCAACAAATAAGACATTTGAAAGAGTAATGATTAATATCCCATTAGAGTTTCAACAAGTGAAAATTGGTTTTGAACAGGTGAAATGATTATTTGAACAAGTAATTATTTATGTCCTCAAAAAACATTCCTCAAGGCTTCAACAAGTGAAAAACGGATTTCAACAAGTGAAACCTAGTTTTGATCAGGTGAATTGACCATTTCAACGAGTAATGATTAATGTTCTTAAAAATGGTTGCTTGTTTAAAATGTCATTTTACTCGTTCAAACGCGTGGTTCAGTTGTTTAGAATGCTCTTTCACTTGTTGAGGGTTTGATGCAACATTGTATGACCAATTAAATGTTTGCTTGTTCAAATACAAGTTTTTCTTGTTCAAACAAGGACTTCCCTTGTTGAGAATGCCCTTTCACTTGTTGAGGGTCTGATGCAACATTATATGACCAATTAAATGCTTACTTGTTCAAATACAAGTTTTTCTTGTTCAAACAAGGACTTCCCTTGTTGAGAATGCCCTTTCACTTGTTGAGGGTCTGATGCAACATTGTATGACCAATTAAATGCTTATTTGTTCAAATATAAGTTTTTCTTGTTCAAACAAGGACTTCCCTTGTTGAGAATCCCATTTCACTTGTTGAGGGTCTAATGCGACATTGTATGACCAATTAAATGTTTTCGTGTTCAAATATAAGTTTTCAACAAGATAAACCTAGTTATAAATAGGTGAAATGGTCATTTCAACGAGTAATGGTTAATGTCATTTCACTAGTTGTTCAAATTGTCATTTCATCTGTTCAGACGTGGGTTTCTGTTGTTGAAAATGACATTTTACCTGTTCAAGGTCACTTCTTCAAAGTATGATACAAACTAATAGATTAAGTTTCTCACATACATTCAATAGTTTTTTACCATTTCATTCTTCATAAATTTCAACTTGGCACTTGACACATTGTTCCACCAAGTACCATCCTGGAATTACATTACAAAAGCATAACTATCTATAGTGATGTAACTCATTCCAAAAATATATATAATGGGTGCTATATTTACATGAACTACATTCCCTCCCAACCACCTAAATGACAACTACCTAAGTTGCAGCCCATTCCAAAAAGAAATAATGGATCTATATTTACATCTAGCTCCTTTACCAACAACCAAAATTAGCCAACCACCTTATACTTTTGTTGAGTTGCAAGTCCAACTCCAACTCCTCTCCAAATTCCTCACAACAAACAAGCCCTGGAGTTTGCATTCCATTGAGCTTTCCCTTTCTTCCTGAAAATTAAATGAAGGACACTCAGTATTGTAAAAGTTCCATAAAGCAAAAACTATAACATATATGCAGGTTGTAGTATAAAATTGCCTCACTGACCTTGCTTCCTAACCTTCCATCCTTTTGATATCCATTAAGCATCACTTATCAGTATTTTGGATGATTAAAAAGCCATACATCAACAACATCAAAACTTTCTTTCAATTAAAATCTATCACCCTAAAGAGCTAAAACAAAGACCCATTAGCCATTACTAAAATAAAAGAAAAACCATATAATTTAAATGAGAAACACAGTTTTTCCTTAACCTCCAAAGACTTTATGTACTCATCTAACTTATAATGAAATTAAAATTTATCTATCTTCCCTTCTTTATCCTCCTATTCATGAACAAACAAGGCAGGAAATAGAAGAGCCAATATTCTTTTCTTCTTTACAAACAACAGCCAAAACAGAAAAAACACTTAGATAAAACAAACATACATCTTTTTAGTTCCTTTTCATAGATATTTACTCCATTACTTCTTTAACACGAATCAGTTGCTAATATTGAGCAAGAAAATTATACGAGCACCAACACACATGTAAACTTGAAAAACAACCATAATCTTAAATTTATTACTCATAATTTTCAAACACCCAAGCACTGCACAATCAGCTAGAGGAAGAGAAGAAGAATTGAAAATCTATAAACTAACAAAATCTAACAAAAAACACTTTAAAGTAAAGCTCTAATCTTCTCTAATACATCAAAAATTGAAGCTTTATCTTCATTTTAATAAGTTTAAACTCTTAAAATTCTAACCTAATTCCAAACCCCAACTCTCAAACGGTTCAAATCGAAGAATCAAATGCTAGAAGAGTGTAAGTTAGGCTCACCAAAATTCAATTCCGATTCTTCTTGGTGAACGGAGGCCGGTGCCGCCGTGAATCATCGTCGATGTCGTCGGAAACCATTGGGAGAAGAAGAGAAGTCAAAGGAAATGAGAAAGCGACAATGAGAGTGAGAAATGGAGAAAGAAGGAGAGTGAGGGAGAGTGATGCTTTGATGGTGAAATGGGAAAAGTGAGAAGAGTGAGGTGAGTTGGTGAGGTTGGTGATGACCGATGAAGAAGAGAGTGAAAGTGAGATGGTTAGAGTGGTGGGGATGAAAGTGACGAGAACGATATCCCAATGCTATTTCATTTAATTTCATTTCAGGACCAAACTTAAGGGCTTTTTAGTCTTTTCAAGTATACATTTTATTTCACCCAAGGACATAGGTCCTCCACAGAATTTTCAGAATGTTTTGGTCCTTTACAGAAATTAATTCTCAAATTTGGTCTTTAAATGAAATTCTCCCTTAGTATATTGGTATTTAATTTTTGTGTGTAATAGCTTGGCAATTTTTTTTTTCTTTGCAGCATTTTGGTATAAAAACTAGGAAAAGCATGTGAACCAAAAATAATTTTTATTTAGGTGGAGTAAAAGTAGAGGAGAGGGGAAGTGAAGAGACCTCTCTTTCTCTCCATTGTATCAGATGCAAAAAAAAGTAGGTCATCGTATGATTATACATGTAATATACAATTATTTATATTTAGACTAGCCATTAGTAAACACAGCATTCATGTCCTGAATATATATAAGCGGAAATAAACTGATAGATAAAATATATTCATAGAAAATGATTACACCTTTAAGCCTATATTATCTCTCGTTAATATCAAAAGCACGCAATATATAATGTACAGATATATTCTTACTATACAACTTATACCCATGCATATTTCCTGTTAAGTAGTCATTCTTATCTCAAATGACCTTATACCGCATAGGTTTTTCTATTTAAATACTACACCAAAAGAATTTTATTACCAATATGCTATAGCAAAAAAATAATTACCAAGATGCTACAAAATAGAGAAGTCGTTCTTGCCAAGAACGACTTCTAAAGTCGTTCTTGCCAAGAACGAACAGCTCGCTTCCCAGTAACATTTTCAGATGAATTACATTATATATGCACGCACATACCATGCTACTTCCTCCGGATCTAAATATAAAACCTAACTGACTTTTTTGGAAAAATTAAGGAAGCAAAATAAGTCATTTGACTATATGATATATTTGATATATTTTTATAGTGTCTATTAATTTATAGGTCAAATAAACTAATTTAAGTGAAAAATATAGGTAAACCAACTTATAAGGAATTTATTTTGCTTTTTTAGTATTTTCTAAAAATGTCAAATAAGTCTTATATTTAGAATCAGAGGTAGTTTTATTTAACCTCAATAATAAAAATAAAAATGGAGACGATATAAGTTTAATATGTTTAATTCTAATTAAGCTACATAAATAATATATGAGATAGTTTGAAAGCTACATAAATATATGAGATAGTTTGAGGTTAAATAATACTACCTCCGATTCTAAATATAAGACTTATTTGACATTTTTAGAAAATACTAAAAAAGCAAAATAAATTCCTTATAATTTGATTTACCTATATTTTTCACTTAAATTAGTTTATTTGACCTATAAACTAATAGCCACTATAAAAATATATCAAATATATCATAATCAAATGACTTATTTTGCTTCCTTAATTTTTCCAAAAAAATCAGTTAGGTCTTATATTTAGATCCGGAGGAAGTAGCATGGTATGTGTGTGCATATATGATGTAATTCATCTGAAAATATTACTGGGAAGCGAGTTGTTATTGGGAACAACGAAAGTCGTTCTTCCCGAGAACGACTTCTAAAGTCGTTCTTGCCAAGAACGACTTCTCTATTTTATAGCATCTTGGTAATTATTTTTTTGCTATAGCATATTGGTAATAAAAATTTCTTGGTGTAGTATTTAAGTAGAAAAACCCGCATATCAACTTTAAATCACTGACACACAAAAGAGTGAAGTAACACAATATTCTTTTGGTGTGAAGATCAAAGATTGAGAAGTGTTCCATCCAAGCACCATGATGTATTCCTAAAACACATATAATTGAGTGGCCTTATGAAATTATTACATGTTAACTATTTATTTAAAACATGCATGCATGGATAATCTTTAATAAGGTCATTACAAATGCCGTGGTAATGTGACTTAAAAGAAGGACAGATTAACCGGAGAAATTCAAAATATGGTGAGACACTTTATTTTGAATTTGCCCCATATATAGTTTGTCTTTGATGATAATAAATGTTGAATCTACATTTTTGTCATTTGTGCTCTTCCCTCTGCTATATCTCTACACAGAATTGGATTATTACTTGAATTCTCCACCTAGCTTCACAATCACCCGCTCTTTTTTAACTTGTACACTTTTGAATTCTGCGTCAATTGAGACATGAGTATATGCTTGTCAGTCATCTCATACTCCACTTGGTAAGAGTGTAATTTTAAAAAAAATGAATAATGAATAAAATAATAATGCATATATCTATAGCATGCAATCTTTTGCACATGCTGAAGCAGTAGAAAGTTCATTGATACGTCCTTTCCGATCCAGAGACAGATCTGCATCTAGAATGGACGATTTAATGCAAAAAAGAAAACAAGAAAAGAAAAAAATAAAGCCAGTGAATCAGCTGAAACTAAAAAAAAACACCTAATTTGCAAATCTTAGATACCCTAATTAATTTACAATGTAAAGCTTAGAGATACCTTCTTTCAATGTAAAGAAATTAATTTAATTAATATTCGTTTATCAAAATTCCGTTCCACCACCAACACAAACAATTAAAGTACAGTTGTTAAACTCATGAACTTAGTGGAGTTCTAAACACATAACGTAAACTCACTCACATGGTAAAAAAGTAAGAGTACACTTATTAGTAATAAAAAGGGTTAAATATTATTTTGACCCATGAAAATTATCCAAATATTCATAATGAAGAATAAAATGTCTCAATTGTACCTAAGAACAATTAAAAAGTATAATTTTGGCATGTCAATGACAATTAAGCAAAATTTGATAGTATTGGCCAAAATGAAATTTTTTTATTTATTCTCAGAATCTCAGGCATAGTTTGTTCATACATTTTGTTGCTCATTTTTTCGACTGATACTTAAGTAATTGTTCATTGGCAAAAATGAAAGTTAAGACATTAAAAATTACAAAATTTCTTACACATGCTTCAAATAAATAAGATATATTTCAAAGGTAAACAATTAAATTAGATCAACGAACTAACATTCCTTCATGTTCATTTATAAACTTTTTTAACACACTGTTGCTAAAATAATATTTCCCAGGAGATTAATTTTTCTCATTTATTTATGGTTGAAAGCATGTTTAATTCAAATGTACGGTCTATCAATAAAAACATTTCTAAAATTTGTAAGCAATATATTTTTAAAATAACCATGAATTTATATTCACAAATAAATAAAAGGTTTAACATAACTTTTAGTTTCTCAGGTTTCATCCGACTCATTTTTATTCCCTCGTATTTTGAACAATTGGTTTTAGTTCCTCAAAAGTAACTCAGCAAACTTTGAAATGGACTTGATGATACATTTATCATCATTAAATTTCCCTAGGTGGCACTATTCTGACGTGGCGCTGATTTATAAAATCTAAGCTGGATATCTACACGATTAAATGATAACGAGAAAGGAAAATTTAAAAAGGAGATGAATATGGAAGCAACATCCTTGTTAGCACAAATTCCTCAAGCTTTCCAAAAAATAAAAAGAGGAAACAACAAAAACAAAAAAATCAAAGTATGAGTATCTGATGAACAATCTCTAATAATGTTCTCCCATCACAGCAATACAATTTATCAAATCATAGCCTAAACTAAAAGGCTAAAACAAGCATTAAAGCAATCATTTTATAAATAAAGACACAAGTAATACAATAATTAATCTCAAGGTTCTCTGTGATATCATATGTAAAGAAAACATAAGCATATGCGCGAAAACTCAGTGTCATAATCTAACTTTAAGATATCCTAGATATATGGTTAAGAGGTAGAAAAGGAAGATACAAAAACCAAAAACAAGTATCTTCCACAGCAGATAAAGGACGGTCCATAAAATCAGTCACCAGCCACGTATGACTTATCCTCGTAGTATCTTTTCTCGCTCTCACCCTTCTTTTTGTTGCGTTGCTGCATTCATTCATAATGGAAAACAATAATGACAATGATAATCACAAGCAAAACTAGAACTAACCTTGTAAGCACATTACATGAGGAATTAATACACAATAAAAACATACATGATATATTATTAAAAAGATAACTACAATGCCAGGATCCTGTGAGGTAAATATTGGACAATTATATTTAGGAAATGAATAAACTGAAATTCCTGAGATTCCAACAAAAATTAAAAAAACAACATTACTTGGTTCGTTCACAGAAGTTACAATCATCACTGTAAAAGTGCTTCTACTGTTGTGCCATCTTCGTTTACATTTATTTACATAATATTAAGAGCTAACAAATTATTGAAGTGTCCTGCATTATAGATTAGTTTTTTCATGTTTGCGGTACCACGAAGCACCAAAATCATATCGGTAGCACACATATAAATGGGTTCCTATAAGTAGCACATGTATGATAGAAGGATGCACTAAATTCTTCTTTCTCTAATAATTATGCAGTCGTCACTACAATATTGTGGTGTAAAGCAGCTTGATAGTTTGCAAGGGTCATAAATTTCTAAAGTCTCGTGTTCAAATCTCATCTTGGCGAAAATTCAATTTAAGGCATCAGAAAAGCATAAAAAATAATACAGTTAAATGTAACAGGCATGGAAAAAGATAATTACCTGGTATGCCTCATGGTTTGCTACAATCCTTTTAATTATAGTAGTAGTTGTGATATCTCGAGGACTTTCTAAGATCTGCAAGATGCCCATGCTGATGGGAACTTCATATGGATTGGTATCTTCCTGTATGAAAACCAATCTCAGTTAACACCAAATAGAAAAAAATTGTATATAACAAGCATGTTATTGCCTTCTACTGGCACCTGGGGTATGAAATTATAAGAATTGGAGACTGATTTGGTTAAATAATTAAAATAATTACGGGTGGCCATTTCTGGAAAACATTCCAGATCTAGCATGAATAATTACTGACCCAAATCTTCTTTTAATGCCCAGATTTCCTGTAACAGTTATATTTTCTTTTTCTCCTCTTTTTCACTTTTTTACCTTTTTTGATATATAGTTAGGCTATTATTACCAAAATTATTGTATTTTATTTTCTTCTTTATGCATAAAGCAAAGGTAAGGTTGCCTACTATATTCACTTCCCTAGCACCCTCAATCTGGAGCTTGGGCTGCGTGCTATCTTCTAGCTCTGGTAACTATTTATTTTATGTGCTTGCCCTCTGTAATTCAGATTATTCACAACAAAATAAGAGTATTCTTCCATGAGACTTTTACCTCTATCAGGAACAATAAGTAATAACAGTACATGAATCGGAGTTTGATGTAAATTATGTACACTTGCCTTCTGAAAATCACTATTTTCTGCTACGGTGCCATGGACAACTAATGAGATGTTGAATGTAGTGATCTGCACTCGAAACAGAAATTTAACTGTCAGTACATCACAATAATGGATGCATGAGTAATTACTTAATATCTACTTTTAAAAATGTTATAAACAGAAAAGCATTTATACTTCATTTCGAATAAGATATCTCTTCAAACATATTAGCTAAATGGCAGCAGAAACATCTTTGCTATTGAACCTAGCAAAACATTTTAAACAGCTCTATCCAGCATTCAGAAGATATGATTTGCTTCTTTGCTGCAATAATCAAAACATGTCCTCCATTGAAAAACGTTCATAAAATAAGCTAATCCACATCCTAGTTACTTCTGAAGAAAAAGGATAGGTTATTTAAGAATGGAAGGATTCTAGTCCCCTCAAGTCTCCTCTCTCCCTTTCTCTAGCAATTAAATAACCTAGACAAAGGCTCAAAACTTGAAACACAGAAAAAGAAAATTTTCATATATTAATTGTCATCCAGTTTTTAAGTTTATTATTTCTCAGTACATTTATAATACATAGAACATCAATTCAATTATTCCTTCTATTAATTGATCATTGATCAAAACAAATATTGACCACATGAACAAATAAACATTCCAAAACAAACTATTGAGTTTAAGAACCAACCATATCCTTTGACACTTCCCAGGGTGCTCCAATTATAACCTCGTCCACATAGCGGCATGCTAACACACTTAGACTTCTCTCATGAAGATTCATAATGGGACGATGTGCTCCTCTAGTTGACCTATAAAGCCATTAACAAAATATGTCAGAATTTTCTAACACTACCCATCTTAGCATAGTAAAACATGTACATTAACAGCTTTACTCATAATAATTCCAATAATTACTATATTAAGAGAGGATAAATTGCATCAAAGAAACAAAGTCCTGGGATAAGTCACCAAGGAGGAAAAGTACTGACATTTCCATATGACAGACTACAACCTATTCAGGGGAAACAACAGGGACAAGAAACAAAGAACATTGATGAGGTGCTTTTGAACATGGAGTTTTCTTTTCACCTTTTAGGTATAAATCATACCACCAAGCCAAAGGGAATTCTCATTATCTTCTTCAGCATAAGGAACACACCGTGTGATTAAAAATAGATCATAAATGTCAATACTGGTTACATGAAGCAGGAATACAGCCTTTCCAAAGAAAAAAAAAACCCTTCTTCAAGTATGCAACCTCTTAGAAATATTTTTCACAAGAGGGTCTCATAAAAGAAATATCCTTTGGCTAGTTCCTGGAGGAACTCCTATACTTGAGAGCGGCTGAAGAGCCTGACAGCTAACAGAGGAAACAGAGAATGTCTATCCTAATCAAGAGCTGCTAATATGGTTGTGAATGAATTAGTCATGCAGAACAAGAAAGAACAGCATTACTATGTTGCTTACGAAGATTCAGCATCTAATACAAGAAGAACATCATCCAAAAACAATAGATGACAAAGTAACACCTCCAAACAAACAAGAATATTCTTACTAAAGAATATCCTTAGTAAGAGGCTGAAATCCCTTCAAACAGCCAGAACATCATCCAATGAAGTGGTGAACTGCGCACATGAATGTCTTAACTGATTATTCATCAGAATTAGGAGAAAGTGCACATGGTGACATGATGCTTGCAGAATCACATAAGAAGCAGTTCTTAGTATTTTTTTTAGTCTTATCTTATTTTCTTTTTATATAAAAAAAATATCACATAAGAAGCACAAAATAAAAAAAAAAAATCAGTGTGGAAAAAAGAGAATTCAAATAACCCGACAGTCTGATCGGTGTGAATCCCAACAAGAAGAAAATCTCCAAGCTCCCGTGCACGCCTCAGGATCTATACAACATGAAAGCCAACAGTCAAAATGTCATGTTGCTAGATCCAAATTTCATGTCCGCATATATAAAGGTCAAGATTAAAAGATACTATCAAGGGGGAGAGTTAAAAAGGAAATCCACTTAAATAAGGTATAAATAACTAAAAGACAGGGATGAAAGATAAATCTCAAATTGAAAAGTTGCCCATAACGAATCATTTACACAATGACAATGTCCATATGTAAGAAATTTTCCTGAAACCTCATTATATTAACTACCGAATGATGTGAACCACAGAACATCTTGGTGTTCATGAAACTTTCTTTCAGCCAGTAACCCACATCTTCAATCAAACCCCACCCAGTTTGGAATTACTGATCTTGCACCAGTTACCACACTTGTTAACTTTACTTTATAAACTAAAATGCCTAAATTTAATATGTTAACTTTGAAGAATTAAGAAATTAGCACTGCCTATGCAAAATTATCATCATTATGAAGTCCAGCAACATGCCAAATAATTGCAGTCCAGTAAAGAATGCACTTGAGTATGAAAGTAAAGCAAGAATGCTCGCATAGTAGCATACCTCCACATGTCCAGCATGGAAGAGATCAAAAGCACCATCTATATAAACTATACGGGAATTAGGACCTGGACCCTGGACAATAAGCACAAGAGTAAAATAAGTAGGGGGTAAGAGATATAGCATGCACATTTCTTGCCTAAATTATAACCAAGTTGAAGGAAAAAATAGGCCTTTCATCTGACATGCCAAATGACTAACTAAACAAAGGAGCTTATAGCATGCTGCCCCCCCCCCCCTCTTCAAAAAAGAAAAAAAAAATAATATCATATAAGAATTTAGAATGGAGGGGAACGGAGGGAGGAAGAGGACATTATTTGATATGAAAAAAACTGGCACTAAGAAAGTTGATGAAAAAGCTACCGTGTTAGAGCAAAACATGAACATACCCTTCCATTTGAGAACTGGACAATTCTGCGAGATGTAGGAAGAAAATGAGATATACGAGTTGCACTTGCAGATGCACCATCTTCTACCTCGTGCCTATTACCATGGCTGAACTGTCTTTGTAAAGAAGAATGACTATTACTATCACTAGAAGTCCTTTCTCTTACGCAGAGAAGCATTCGACCTGGACATAAAATTGTTGAGTTAAAAATAAGTATCAATGTGAGTATAGTGAACAATAAACAAACAAAATTTGATTTGAAAAAGTCAAATACTCAATAAAAGCATAATGACACAAAAGCTATATTGTGCAAAGAAATTTCATCACTACTAGCCAACTTTGAAACAAACCATGTGCAAAACAAGCCTGAAATAATGAGGAGTGCCACTTGCTTCAATTTAATTCCCAAGTCTGGGTATGAAAAAGTTAATGCAAAAGGCAGGAGATATTTCAAAGAGGTGATAAGATGAAAGGTCATAGAAATTTCATCTTTCACTAGAAGAGGAAATTGTAAAACTCTATAATTACAACAAAAAAGAAAATCCATGAAGACACTATCAAGTGCTCTATATTTGATTAAAAAAAGGGCAAAGGGATGGGTTTCTTCTTCTCTTTTCCTTTAAAATCTAATATTGATACCAAAATAATAATCTTTGTCAGCTAAATTATCAGTAATTAAAAATTAAGTAGTAGTATTATAAAAGTAATATATTTTATGGCCTTTGAGGAAATTTTACATTGATTTCTCAATTATTTCATATTTTATGATGACCAAGTATTTTTCCTTACTTTAAAGCAGTTAACCTTGTACTCCATGAATCTCATATCAACTCTGTTGGAAAGACCATCTATGCATAATATTGAAATATCAGATTTATCTCACTGAATGGATTTTACTTCCTTACCTTTTGCAATTTAATTTTTCAATTCAACACTTTTATATTCATGGCAAGACGAGCTATTATTCAACTTCACAATTCTTCAGTTGAAATGCTGAAAGAGTCGATTTTCTCTCCACGCACAAATCTCAGTGTCAATGCGCATGCTAAGAATGACCCTCAAATTACAACCACATATCAATTGCAAAGCCTCCAAAATAAGTAATGTTATTTCAATAAGACCAAATCAAGAAGGGAAACAGAAAACCATAATTCTCACCAACAATATCTGTGCTTGAAACTCCTTCTGTGCGTTTAATCTGTTTATATCGACCAGCTCTTTTTGCAACGGCATAAGCATCAGTTCCATCAGGCAGAACACAAGGATCATCACCATGGATAATGTAATCTATGTTGTATTCATCAAAAAGCTTTTTCATGAATTCTTCGGTTATAGCATAAGGCGCATCAGGAATAACCTCGTCAACCCATTTAACACCATTAACCATTATTAACCTATGATAAAAGACACATCTTTACCAGTTAGAAAACTGCTGATAAAATTCACAAAATATTCAACAACAAATGAAGTTGTTCCAAATAAGAGCTGACGAAGAATACAATCTAATAAGGCCTCAAACATGAAAGATTCATTCCAAGAAATGCCAGATCCCCATAAGCATAGCAGTTTAAGCAAAATTCTAGAAAAAATTAATATAATTCTATCAGACAATCCTAAAGCAAGCTACAAAATTCAGTGACACAACATATCAGATATAGAAAATTATTGCATAACAGTCGATAGAAGTTTGATATCCAACTAACGAGCCCTTCAAAGATTATACATAAGAATCAGATTAGGCAACAAAGACTTCCAATTCAATACAACACCAATTCTTCTTTAACTACCACAACCAATACCAAAAATGACAAGAAAAAAAATCAAATTTTGATAAGCAGGGGAAATAAACCTACAAATCCAGTTACACAACATCTAAAACACAAAAATCATTCCATAACAAACAATAGAAGTTAAATAAATTGCTATCCATGTAAGAAATCATAAACATCTAGCTAAAAAACCCTTCAAACACCATACATAGAATCAAATTAAACCCCAACTCTAAAAAATCAAGTTTTGATAAGGAAGGGAAATAAATCTACAAATCCAGTTACACAACATACCCAACACAGAAAAATCATTCCATAACAAAGAATAGAAGTAAAATAAATTGCTACCCATTTAAGAAATCATAAACATGCAGCTCACAAACCCTTCAAACATCACAAAAATGACACCCAACAAAAAAAATCAAATTTTGAAGAGTGCCAAAAAAAACCTTTCTTCCAAAGGAGTAACAGGAGAAATCATTCCATAACAAAGAATAGAAGCTAAATAAATTGATACCCATGTAAAAAAGCATAAACATCCAGCTAACAAACCCTTCAAACATCACCAACCCAACAAAAAAAAATCAAGTTTTTGAACATCCTCAATATAATTTAAACACATTGCTACCCATGTAAGAAATCATAACCATCCAGCTAACAAACCCTTCAAACATCATACATAGAATCAAATAAAACCCCAATTCAAAAAAAATCAAATTTTGAAGAATCCCAAAAATAAAAAAAGAAACCTTTCTTCCAAAAGAGCAACAGGAGGCCCTTTATTCACATATCTAACACAGAAAATCATTCCATAACAAACAATACAAGTTCAATAGTAAATTGCTACCCATGTAAGAAATCACAAACATCCACCCAACAAACCCTCCAAACACCATACATAGAATCAAACAAAACCCCAATTGACAAAAAAAATCAAACTTTGAAATCCCAAAAACAAAAAAAAAAAAATCCCCAATTGACAATACAAGTTAAATAGTAAATTGCCACCCATGCAATAAATCACAAACATCCAGCTAACAAACCCTCCAAACATCATACATGGAATCAAAATTCACAAAAAAAAAAAAAAATCCAACCTTTCTTCCAAGGGAGTAACAGGAGGGCCTTTATTGGCAATAATCTCATCATCACTAACAACACCAACCACCAACTGATCACCAAGGGCACGAGCCTGACGCAGGGCATTGCAATGCCCATAATGCATCATGTCAAAGCACCCATCCATGTACACTCGAATCGGCCTCTTCCTTCTTCTTCGCTTTCTCCACATCCCCAAAGGCAAAGCCTTCTCCTTTCGGCAATATAGTCCGTACAGTGACGCCCCCACGATTACGCCGCCGATTATGCATGAAGCTATTAGCTTCGCTGCCAGTTTTTTATCTTCTGATTCGAAGGCCATTATTGAGATTTGAATTGAATGTTAGGTTTTTTTTTTATAGGGATTAAGATTTGAGAAAGGTGGTGGTGATTTGTGAGATTCTTACGTTTGGGTGCGAGGAATAATGGTGATCTTCCATTTATGCCTACTAGCTACCTAGGGTTCACATTCTTTCTTCTTCTTCTTCTTTACTCTCTCTTTCTCTCTCTTTACCTTTTTTCATGCAAAATTATTTAACTCACATTATACTTAAAATAAAATAAATCAGAGCTAGCTAATAGCCTAATACTCATATTTAACCCCTCTTAACTGGCATGAAGTATGTATACAGATGGATCATATTTATTCTTTACGGTTAAAATATTAGCGGTCAGGTCAGATATGATCTTTCATGCATACTTTAGGGGAAAATATAACCCTTCGTGTAGACTTTCGGGGCATATATGACCATTCGTGTATACTTTAATGGTAGATATGAAGATATGATCCTTTTTTTGCTTAAAGTATCTGATATCCGGCACTCTTTAAGTTTCGACTAATGCGAAGTTTGCCAGAGAAATTCATCAAGTTGATGATAAAATACATGGACGTTCCAGCGGACATTATGCACTTGTTACCCAACAACCCCTCATAGGAAGGGCCAAACAAGGGGGACAACACAAGTGTTGGAATATGTAATGAAATATATATGATAGACGTAAATTTTGGTTTCTATATGATAAATGTACAAATTAGTGCACCAAGTATTGAACCCAGGACCTTGAAGGCGAGGAGATGCCTTATCTCTCCTTTCCTAACCATCAGGTCATTGGTCCCTTGGCGAAGATATGATCCTTCATACAAACTTGCGAGGCAAATTTGAGCAAAAAAGTACTTCATAGCAGATATGATCTTCTAAGGGCAAATATGATCTTAAACCAACATAAACAATTAACTGGGTTGTTATATCATTTTCTTTTAGTTTTTAATACTAATCCAGATCTACAACTAAGATAATTTAAAGTTAGTTTGTAAGTAGAATAAATTAGTTTTGAGGAAATATGATAAATGATAAATTATCTAAAGTGATTACTTTTTCATCTTTAATTTCTCTCAAACTCAAACGAGTCTTGTAATTATAAGCCAAGGGAGTATTTAACATATGGTAAAATGTGGTTTGAACACAGTTCTAAATATAAGGTTTTCTTTTTTTCATTTTACGTTTTTATTTTTTAGAAATAATTCGAAATATTTATGAACTTACACGTGTAAATATATATTCTAATGATAAGTGCAAGTTTTTAAATGTAACATTTGTCCATTTTAAATATACATCCCAATTGAGGAGGGTGTTCATATATACACATAATACTTCTTTTGAATGTTTTTACATTTTTCTAAAATTATCCCTATTAATATCTCATAAAAATAATTTCGTAGGCATGCTTTGGTAATATCATTTAGTTTTAATTAATTTAACTAGCATCCTTACTTTAGTTAAATTAAGTAAATATGTCATTTGATAAGTGAGAAAGTAGTTAAATAGTACGAGTATATTTTAGTTAATGATAAAAAAAGCAGTTCTTCCATTCTTTTTTTTTTTTGGCCGAAGGAAAAAAGCAGTTCTTCCATTCACCACACGAGATATGCCTATGATGCACCAATAGGCATTGCAATTGTAATGATGAGTCATTACCGAAAGCAGAAAATGGAATGATCCTAAATTTTTTGGCCAGCAAATTGATCCAAATCTAACATTGGTTTAATGGGTATTTATTTTTCACCATCAACTACTCCAACATTGTTTTTTTGACATTCATCAACTACTCCAACCTTTTTTTGATCAGCTCAACTACTCCAACATGAGTATTTGGTATCTTAACTATTTTATAGTGCATTGTAGCCTCTAAAATTATGAAAACATTACAATGTTAGCCCTGACATTAGAAGCTAACATCCGACAAACAAAAGAATAAAAATGAAAAATTTTCATCAAACTTCTTTCTCTTATTACCAAATTTTTAACGATGTCTATCTCATATCTTTTGCTTACAGACATTTATTTCTCATTGCCATATGGGTAACAACACAACATTTCTATATTTTTTATATGATAATAAATGGAACATTACACCACAAAAAAGTTCAGAATACTATTTTCTTAATTCTCTGAGAACAACAGACACTAAATAACTATATTATAATTAATCTTTTTCACTAATTATAAATAATCTAACTTATAAAACGCTCAACACTCACCACATGCAATTTGTGTGGTTCATTCAAGGCCATCATCACTTGTTTCTCACTTAGATCATTGAAGCATTTATCAATTTTCTTAACTTTCACTCTTCATCAGTCTTATTTTAATAAGACTTTCAGTCTTTTTTGTATAATAGCTCTTTAATCATCACTACTGTAATATTCTAATCTTCACGGAATTACAGATTATTATTAAAATTAAAGGTAGAGAATATTTTTAGAATAATGAACTTTTAATATATGTGAGGAATACGACATCGCTTGCAATGTAAATTACAAGGAAAGGAAATAAAACACTTGTGAGAACCAAAAACGTCGTAATTTCAAATGTGTTATTGACAAAAAAGTACAATAAAATGAAGTTAATTGTTGTGTAATATTCTATGGAATATTTAAAAGCATATCCTATGGTTTGGAACTTTTTATTCGGTCTTGTTACCATCAAAACATATAAAAGATATTTCACTCTTTATTTGTCAAAACAAAGAAATTTCACTCTAATTTTTCTAATTTTGGTTGGCACTTGTATTGTCTCTTTTCCACGTTCCGGATGGATCTTACTTTTTCTACCTTTTCTTACATGGGCAAGAGGGTTCTCTAATGTTCTGATCTTTAGTTTAAAAGGAATTTATCTTGTCTATTTTATGTATGAAAATAAAAAAGGACAAATCAATATCTCTTAAACTTGAGAAATATTAAATCAGAATCTGAAGAATATCACATTTCTATAGCCGCAAAGTTTTGTTTTACAATAACACATGTTTTTTTTAAATGTCTTTTTCTTTTTTAGGCGTTGTATGTTTCGAATTCACTTGTCATTTTGCAAACACCTTCATGTGAATTGGAAATAAGCATGTTTGACTTGAAAATTCTTCTATTTTCCTTACAAACAATATAAAGTCAATTGACACTAAAGTTATTTAATTTTTCAATTAAGAGGTGCACTGATCTTTCAAAAATTTATGGGATCGTTTGACAACAAGGTGTAAATTAATGATTTCTCGGGAGTTTTGTCTCATGAAAGACAAATCAATACACAAAGGTCCTTTTTAATCTCAAAGTTTCTATTAGATCTTGAAGAACATGAGGATAACATAATGCAATTATGAACTGTTCTTTTAGCCCATTCAATGAACAAAGAAAATCATTAACGAATAAATATGCATTAATAAACGAGTTGAGCTCAACAACAACTTTCTTAATAATATGAACATGCTCAACACGCTTGATATTTTTTGTTGGAACATGCTCAACACGCTTGATATTTTCTTTTGGGAATATGCTCCACACGCTTGATATTTCTTTATGGGCCAAAACACTCTTGATTTTGACAACCAAACTAAGCTACATCAACAACTATTGCTCATATATTAATACTCATTTTCAAACTTTCAATCCTAAATATAAGGGCACATGCCTGATGCATTTCAATGCCCATAATGCATCATATCAAAACATTGATCCATATAAGGTGGCGAAGGTGCAATATGTCAATGACAACTAATGAAAGGGGCATTCCAAAAAAAAAATAACATTTTTTAGGAGCAAATTTACTGATTGACTTTTCTGAGGTGCAAAAATGTCAGCATCGTTATCAAACTAGAACACCCCACATATGGACATTAACTGGCGCACACATGGTGCCCTGTGGGACGGTCAAAGAACACGTTTTGCATTTGATTTGGATAAAAACAAGTAATTTACCCCGTGCGTTGCACGTGGGACAAATGAACGTCAACAAAAATGATGTAGTTATTATATTATTATTTGCAAAGAATATGGTTGGACTTGATAATTTAGTATATAGTTATCAAAGTAATTACATATGAATGACTTGATGCTAGTTGGTTAAATATAGTTGACGAAAACAAATCCTGTATATGAACAATGAAATTAAGTGAAGATATGAAAAGAAGTAGTATATTACAAAGCTATCAAATTTCATTGTTGTAATTCAAAACTCTTAAACATGCACATAAATAATTTAAGCTACTTAAGTTTGATTGCAAATAAAATAACTATGAAATATTAGTTCAAATCTCCATGAACATTTTGGAATGCCTCAAAGTAAGCGACATTTGTTGTGACATTAGTCGGCTTCTTGTCTTTGTCAAGTATGAGAACTTTTAGCCCATCTATGGTCTTAACTCTAGACATAGCAACATAGAGCTGTCCATGTGAGAATACTGGGTTTGGCAAGTATAACCCAACACTTGACATTGATTGTCCTTGACTCTTGTTGTTGGTCATTGCAAAGGACAAAATGACTGGAAACTGTCTTCTATTCATCCTGAACGGAAGTTTTGTATCAGAAGGATTCATATCCATGCGGTGTATCAACACTTCCTCCCCAACACTATTCCCATTCAAAGCAATACCTTTTATGAAATGTTTTCCCAACACTGTTGTATGCAACCTTGGTGGGAAGTAACACGAAATGATAAACATCTCCTTCTTTTGGAAACTTTCGATAACGATCAATTAAAGTCTTAAGAGTTGCATAGGCCTCAATGCGAGTACCCTGAGAAAGGAAAGCAAATATTAAACTGGAATGCTACAAAAAAAATCATTACAAATCTAATATGAAAAATTAACCTCTTCATCCATCAACATCATAGACAATTTCCATACAGGAAAAGGAGGAGTACTTCTATGGACTTCCCACTTTCTTATTACCCGGGCATTGAAAATCCATGTTTCTTTTTTAGTACTCCCTCCGGTCCCTAATGTAAGAGCTAGCCGTCAAAAAAACGCTTCTTAAGAAAACATGTGAATGTTAGTTGGGTGTCTGGAGTTAATGCTTCTTTTCCAAAATTGCCCATATTTATTATGGTACTTTTAAGAGAGAGAAATACATAAGCATTAATAAATATGAAAGAGAGTTAGAGGTAAAGTAGGAAAAAATGCATTAAATAAGCAGAGAATATGGGGTGAGCTCTTACATTAGGGATCAAAACCATTCAAATTTTGGGCTCTTACATTAGGGACCGGAGGGAGTATCAAGGTTCTTCAGCAAGGAGGCCTGCATTGTTGAAAGTGTGTGCAACTGCAGTGAGTAGGATTCAAGGGAATTGTAGAAGGATATGTCAGAGAATATGATTCCAGTGACTGATAGAAGAATATGTCAGTGTATTTATTTATAGGCCGACCCAAAATATATGTGAGATTCATTGTAGTTGAATGCATGCGTGTAAAAAGACATCCAATTAATGTTGCAGACTTCAGATAGTTTCAAGGCCAATGATACATGTAAATCAAAGAGATTAAGTGGAATATTGGCACAATAAAATACTATCAGACCTGACATGTAATTAATTAATGCCTGCTGAAATTAATTCCCAAGACTAATCAATATTAAGGCCATGAAAGGAGCAAAACACATGGTTTAGTGTAAAAAGTGAGAAGCAAAAGATAAGCGCATCAATTGTAGAATTATGACATTAGCTCTCTTGAAACCACAAATCTAATTACTATTTGTGTCACATTGGAAGAACCCATATAATTTGGTTTAATGAAGGTAATTATATCAGTTCATAGAAATGGCTCATGTATTCAATGCATGTCTGCTGATAATCATTTCCCAAGTAAAAGGCACAACAATCTAAATCTAAATGTTTAGATAAATATAAACAATGTTTAAATAATTAATAATAACTAACCATTTGCCTATATGACCAAAGCAGTAACTGCCAACAATATGTGTGTCCTGCATGTCAATAAGCACCCATGGTCACAGATATCAATAGAAATCATGACTATGCAGACAGTATTCACCATGAGTCTCATAGTGTGCATGGCACATGGCAGTATTCACCAAAGAATGTTCCAATGCACTCGGCCAACAAAAGCAAATATCAGTAAGTGTAATGTGTGAGAACAGAAAACAAAGTATTAAATGGGGCACACATGCATTCAATTCAATGTAGTAAGTTTGCATCCTTAGTCTTTCCAATACATGACTACTTAAAAATTTGACAGATATTGGTGAGAAACGAAATAGTGCATATGAGAGCATAATTTATTTGAGAACCAATGAAAAAGTATAAAATAATGTATCCTTCATTAATGTTGGTGTGCTGCAGATAGTTTCAAGGCCTATTAGTATTGTAAATCGAAGGGAGTATGTCAAACATTGGAACAATACAGTACTCTGATTCCTGGTATGTATTTAATTCATGTCTGCTGAAAATTGTTTCCAAGAATAAGCATTATTAAGTGCAAAATCTCAGGAGCAAATCACATGGCTTAAATATAGAGTAAGTAGACAATATACTTACTTTAACAGCATGTCTAAGAAGCCTATTTTATTAATGTTTGTGTGCTGTCAACGTTTTCCAACCATATGGAACTGTAAAAAATAAAAAAAAGTGTGAAATGTCAGAAGAAAAATCTTAGCGCATGGAATGGAGCATAATGATATTAGTTTTCTTGAAACCACATATATAATTAGTATTCGTGTCACATTGGAAGTACCCAACCAACTCGGAATTAAACACAACCAACTTGGTTCAATAGAAGGTAATCATAATAGTGGATACAAAATGGCTCTGGTCATTTAATTTATGTCTGCCGTAAACATTCCCTAATAAGCATTAACAATATACTGTGTTGCATGTCAGTAGGCATTCATGGTCACAGATATCAACAACACAAATGATTATGCAGGTAGTAATTACGATGAGACTCACATTGTGCATGCCACATGGTTTAATTAATTAATAACACCTAACCATTTGTCTATATGAGCAAAATATAATCAATACTTGTGGGCTGGAGAATGTTCCATTTTACTCGAGCCTGCAAAATGAAATATCAGTATTTGGCAAAAAAAAAAGAAATATAAGTAAGTGTAATGTGTGAGAGTAGAACACTTTGCATTAAATGGGGAACACATGAATTTAATATGGTAGGTTAACATGAATGTCTTTCTAATACATGAGTATATAAAACTTTGACTGAAATTGGACTCCACGAACCACTTCACCTCCAAGTCTAGGCGACACCTGCTGCAGGTGCGTGGCTGCTTGTCCATTGACAGGTGAAAAGAACACTGCACGTAGGCCTTGACATGAAATATTGGTCCCCCAGTCAAGTTTGGAGCAAGAACTGGGAACCAAACCTGCAATCTCTTTCTGATCCTGTGGACCCTTTCTTCTTCGTAATTATGACCTGCGCATCCAGAGTGAGACCACAGCAGTAAAGATCAAACGTAGACAGCATTGTGATAGGCCTTCTTAGCAGTGTTCTTGAGAAGCTGATATCCATACTTAAAGCGCCCTCCAGCACAGAAAGAATGGAGAAATGCATGTCAAAAGAGAGCTTGGTAATTTCCAGCTATCAAGGCTGAATCCAGGACTCGCTCAATAGAAGGGTTTACCACCTCACAAAGCATTGCAAGTTCCCTAATAGTAGCTTTCTTGACAACACATGCACGTTCACCAACATCCCTAAGAGTCTTGCATGTGGCTTTAGCATTGATGAAGCTCGCCAGAGATACCCTTCCCAATCGCTTCATAACCTCGACGATGAGCTCAGTTGGGAGCATAGTGAGGGAGTCACAATGTGTGGGTCCACCATTGCCGTGTACTCCAGCGAGCTTGACTCTCTCTGGTGTTTCCATAAGTCACTCATGTTAAGCTCCATGTTCATCTTAGAACAGGTGTACTTTGGTAGGGACACTAAGTGCTTTATAAAGATTGAGTTTGTCCACACACTCGTATATATAATGCCATGTCATAAACGAAGAATAGAGAAGGCAAGGGAGTGGTATTTCACTGTATGGAGCCCAACATGCGGATTGAGTAAGTTAAAAAAAGAGAATGGGCCTTCTAAATATTTTATTCCAACTGGACCATTTTAGAAACGGTCAAAAAGCATAATAATAAAAAGAGAAAATCTATTTAATTGAAGGGGAGAGTTATTGTCCACACAGACTTGTTTATACTGCTACGTCAGTCATGGAGAACTGAAAAGGGACATCTGTCAATATTCAATAAATGGTGGCCAACACGTGGGTAAATTAGGTTGAAAAAAACAGAATGGGCCTTCATATTATTTTCACTGCAGATGCAGATGGACCATTTCGGTAATAGATAAAACCAAAATAATTAAATGACTGTAGAATAATGTAAATAAGCATTGACCAATTGATTAACCGGATTGCAATGTGAAATCAAAGGGGTTCAATTAGGAGATTTAGAGGTAGATATTAGAAGGGCGAATGTGCAAATTTGTAAATGACAATTACTATAAGGGGCATTTGGCACACAAAAAAAATTCCAGGGAGCAAATTTATCAATTAACTTTTTATGAAGTTCAAAAATGTCATCATTGTTATTAAATTGGAGCTCCCCCACATATGAACGTTACTGGTGTACACATGGCGCCACGTGGAACGATCAACGAATATGTTGATATCTAATTTGCATAAAAAAGGGCGAAGCGAAGATGTAAACTTGACAGTGACAATTATCAAAAGGGCATTTTGCACAGAAAACATATTTGAGGAGCAAATTTATCAATTGACTTTTTTAAGGCGATAAATGCCAACACCGTTAGCAGATTAGAGCACCTCCACAGACTGACATTAACTAGCATTCATGTGGTGCCATGTGTAAACATTTTTACCCCCATAAAATGTCATCTCATGTATTCTCTTTACAAATAAGAGTATAATAGAAAAAAAGCATATCCTAAAACCTGTTTGTTTTATAATTTAAGTAATGCTTTTTGAAGTACGTGATTTAGATAACTGTTCTTTATGAAAAAGATTAGGGGGGAGTTTTCCAAAAATACATAATATGATCATGAACCTGAAACCCTTAGACAAAAACTTTTGAATGATTCGCATGAAAGAAATAGATCTTCAATTAGAAGTTTCAAGGATCGACCAAACTATCTCCACTTTTGCATCATAGCTTTTTTCCAAAAGCTCTTGAAATCAGCTTCATGGAGAAACTCAATGGGCAGTGAAAATAGGGTGAAGGACTTCTTTTACTTGAAACCCAAACATTTAAAAAAATCAAGAAGACTGCTATTACTGTGGGGCTGAGCTTTTTCATCTAAATGGAGTTGCCAAACACGTTGTTTTATGTGTTGGCAATCCAGTTTGGATGAAGATGGGCTGATGACTATATCCAAAATAGCTTTTCCTATTTTATCCACACCAGACTATCTTATCCAAAATGTTCCAAAAATTAACTTAAAAATTAGACCTTTAAATTTTAATATAAACGACTCGTAATTCGAATATATAATGCTCCCTCCATACCTTATTATAAGAGCCAAAAATTTGAATGGTTTTGTTTCTTATTTTAAGAGTCTACATAAGGTAGTTTGAATGATTAATGACTTTTTGCTAATTTTCCCTCATCTTTTTTGACCTTGTTATTTCTGGGCAACTACTATCATTATTGCTTTATCTTTCTCTCTCTTATACAACCTCATAAATAAGGACAAATTCGGGAGAATACATTTATTATAAACATATTTATATCTCCAAACTACTTTTTTAATGTGGTTTTACCCTTAGTTCTTATAATAAGGGACCGAATGAGTAGCTACACTCCTTTAAGGAAAAGGACATATTTTACATCTTTAATTTTTCCAGAAAAATCAAACAACTCTTATAATAAGCACAGGAGAGAATTATAGATGAGATTTCAAACCAAAAAGTTACAGTCCTTTCCTTGCACATATATTTACATTTATTGATCAATTACAAAAAGGATCATTAGCAATATATGTACATTAGGGGACCTCAATCTAATAAAAAAGAATTTCAAAATAATTAAAGGGAATGAATTGA
Source organism: Mimosa pudica (assembly GCA_029929735.1). Taxonomy (NCBI): domain Eukaryota; kingdom Viridiplantae; phylum Streptophyta; class Magnoliopsida; order Fabales; family Fabaceae; genus Mimosa; species Mimosa pudica. The sequence continues at coordinate 4,324,118 of JAKELP010000045.1, forward strand.
GTTATCTCATCTGGGAACACCTTTTGAGCTCCCCTTTTTGATATATATCCTTCTTAGACACACTAACAATACCTGATTGTTGCTCAACCTTTCTTATGAGAAGCTTCAATAGTGGAACCTTTGATAGGGTTCTACAAGAACCCACCATGATCAGCTTTTTCTGCACAAATATTCACAAGCCAACTTTCAAGACACAAAGGTCAAAAAAAAAAAAAAACTTTCAAGACACAAGCCACTCACAACATACATATATACAGCAAACATAATAAAATACCTTGCCACGTGTGAGGGCCACATTTATCCTGTGCCAGTCTCCAAGCAGAGAAGAAGCACAGCATGATGGATTTTCACTAGACCTCACAAAAGATACTAATATACAATCCTTATCTCTACCCTGAACAAGGAGTAAAAACCTCAGATCAAGGACAAGTATATCTATAAAAAAATATTTTAAAAAAGAGAGCAGAAACAACTCAGTGATGCCTGACATAAGTAAAATGCTAGAAATAAATATTGAGAGTCGTTATTTTACCAGAAGTCAATAAGAGAATTTTAAGCTAAACATCATGTTCTATGCTTTTAGCTTATTTTATTACAACAACAACAAAGTCTTGTCTCACTAGGTGGGGTTGGTTTTCAACTAATTTTAATATGCTAATGAAAACCAAATCAAAATAAGCTGACAATAGATTTTCTTCCAACAATAGCTCATGTTTTAGAATAAGGTTCTCTGGAAAACTCCTCATGTAACTTCATCTAAATCACTTCATTTTGCTAGTATAAACAAAAAAAAGCCATGAATTGTAAGGAGAATCAATTATGATAAAAAAGTAGAACAATGCACATTATGTTATGTAGTCTTAACATATCAGACCAAAAAAAAAAAAGTCTTAACATGTATGTCTAAAACGGACCTGGTATTTGTCAATAGTATGAACCTCCAATGAAGTCATGCAAACAGCCTGACGGATGAGATTTGCCTGGGAATTGTAGGGGGTGATAATGCCAACATGTTCTTCTCCAATTCCATTTTTTATTAATGCCTTTGCTATCTGCATTACAAGAAGAATAAAAACAATTACTATGCTTCAATTTAATAACATATTAAGGCCAAAAAATAGAAGGTTTATCATCATGTGATACCTCGGTGATTATGTGAACTTCAATAAGGTTATTTATAGTTTTCTGTTCTCTCGTCTCTAAAGCGGGCAATTGATCTAAGATGGAATAAATTACAGCTTCGTTAATAATTCTAAAATAACGAAGAGCATGAGTAGTTAAAGATGAAACATCATCTTTACATACCAGTATCAATGAATATCACTGGCCTGCTTGGATTCAAAACCTGTATAACACGCCGAAAGATGGAAATTTACATCCTTTAAACATAGTCAATTCTGTAGGGTAAACTAGTTTTCTTTTGTTTTTTTATCGGCAGGGTAAACTAGCTTTCAAGAGAAAAATGTTTTGGTAACTTCAAGTTCACGCAAATAAAAAATTTGCAAACCCATTCAATAGGAAATAAATTTCTAAATTAAGTTTCTTGCAACGAAAAGATAGAAGATAAATTTTTTTTTTAAATGGCAATCATTGGCTTGCTTAGCCAAGTCTCGTGTGTATTTATACTTAAAAGGATGTATAAAACATCAGATAGTACAATAAACACCGACTAGTCAGTATACTTATTTATTTCCATGTAAACAATACATAAGATTATATCACTTTGTAAGATTGGATGATAATCATACTTCACCCATGTGAAGAAACACTATAATTGAAAAGCTTAAGACAAGCTCATTCCAGTGTTGGAGTCAAAGCCAATCCATGGAGTCATTATGCCCTTAATTTTCTATCTGCAACTTTATTTCAGAAAAATATATTGTTGCATTCACTTCCTATCTTACAATCATTTCTATCAGCATTAGCTACTTAATGCGGCTTTGGATAAGCATTAGACAACCAGAATTTCAGTCAATATAATGTAACACACTTTTTGCAAGTGAGAACAATGTAGCAAGGCAACTGAAACAATGAATTTCAAGAGTTTGTATTAGCACTACAGAAGCCCTTACTAATGCAGAAACAACTGAGTAGTAGAAGGAAAATGAGGCAAAATTTTGAAGATGGCCACCATGTAGAAGACAGGATTAATGACACAAAAGAAAGTATAAGAAGAAAATAAAAATTGTTTCCTTCAATGAGAAGCTTATTGAATAAATAAAATTCTGTGAGCGTAATTCCAATAACAATTAAAACAATGAGAACCTGGAGTAGTCTTACATTTTTTACCCAAGCTATGCCACTTTTTAATGTAGAAAAGCCAAGTTTAGCATTCGCAATCTCAGTGGAACCACACCTTAACCGATCACCATATATTAAGGCATTCGATAAGTCCATGATGCCCTGGCACATACGGTACTGTGTAGATTTCAAATTAGTATGTAATTCAATAGATATCAAAAGCAAAAGAAACTAGCGTGTTAAAAATCATACAAGTACCTGACTCTGTAGTGCCGAAATTGCTTGTGGATGTGCTTCGGAAAGCCTACAAAATAAACTTATCCCCATTCCATTCTCTCGAGCTTCCGCACTCTAAGAATTATTTGACATAAATTTTAAAAAGGTTATTAACAATATAATACCAAAAAACTGAAATAATGATGCAAGGTCAATACCTGGACAAGTGGAGGAAGTTGATAGTGATCACCCACAAGTACAAACATTGAGGAAAACATGAGAGGGCCCAAGGAAACCTAACAAAACAACAGTTTGCAACAAAGTTATATCCAATTATTTAGTAGTTTTAACTGAAAACAGACTTGTTTGCTACTACTTTGACACTTAAACTACAAAAAATTTCAATGGAGAACAGAACCAAGCATGAAAAGCTTAAAATTTCAATGGAGAACAGAACCAGAAAATTCAGGGAGGCCTAAACATTGGTGAGGGCTGAAGAGATTATAAAGAATACCCAATTTTTTTTTTTTGGTTAATCACCGCCTGGTTTAATCCGGACTCGAGGAGTAGGAGTGTTGCCCACATAGGCAAGATTGTTCCTTCCCCCAATGAGAGCGCTTCCCAGGATTCAAACACGTGTTCTCATCCTTCCGGGGGTTGTAGCCCGCTTAACAGCTCAACCAACTAGTCATTGGTGAATACCCAATTTTTAAGAGCTGACATTTAGGTAAATTCTTTCCAGACAAGTACTTGAGTTCAAGAACAGAGAAGACACATCCATTTCAGGGACATCAAATATTTCTAATGAGTAAAATGTCCTAAAGAAACCTTTTCTGTTCAGGGATTCATCTGAACGAATTAAACTATAGTTCAACACTTGAACATATAGTACATACCATGACAAGTATCACATGTACTTCAAAAATATTAGAAGGAGCAAGTAACATACTGGTAGAGTTGTCTGCCCAGCTTCGTCCATAATGCATACATCAAAAGTCCTGTTGGCAAGCAAGGGACTGGTGATGCCCAGACATGTAACTGCAACTACTTTGACTTGTTCTAACCTTACTTTGATCTCATCAACATTTTGTACATTTGTTGCTGCCAGTAGTGACATTACTGAGTAAAACTACAACACCATGTCCAGATTAAGAGTAAAAAAGACTGCACAGCCAACCTGAAAGGCAGTTTTCTCTGACCTCCTCATGCACAGCTTCATATCTTCCAATTCGAACAAAATCAATTCCCTACAATTCAATTTCACTATGCTATGAATCTTTGAATTCGAAATTTTTTAAAGTATAGTAATGCAGAGGAATATGCATCATACAGCGTTGGAATAGTGAATCCCAGCATGTAATCAAGAAACTTATTTTGATGACTCATGGGTTTTCAGAAAATAATATTTATTTAGCAATGCATTAGTGAATGAAAAGTTTCAACACGTGATCTTGTGCCCTGGTTTCAAACCCTAGAGAATTTGACGAGAAGTGTATTAGAGGTTTAGTAAATAAACTTGTGATGGTCTTCACATGAGATCATGTGCTTTAAGAAGCTGCAATAAATGAAAGCACAGATACCTGAGCTTTTAATTTGATAAGTAAATTATCTACTGCTGAGTTTGTATAGGCTGTCAGCAAAATAGATGTGCCTCTGATTAATAATGCTTTCACAGCATGGACCATGGTTGATGTCTTTCCTGTTCCAGGCATTCCAAGTATGAGTGCATAATCCTTTGCCGTAAGAATCTGATTATTAGTGACACAGCAGATCCACAGAAACATCAATTCTATGTTAAATTGCCACTAAAACTTGCTGAATAGATCTGGGGCATGAATTAAGGGAATTCAGATTTAATTGGAACCTTGAGGATTGATCTACGCTGATCATCGTTCAAACTCTTCTCTGACCACACATACGATATTGCTGGGTCCTGACTGACCATGGATCCACTGTCGAACTTGGGAGCCTACAGGCAACCTCCAGCAAGAGGGCGGAATAAGATCATGTAACTAGTAAAGAAAATTAAAGTTAGGGGATTGAGCATGAAAGCAGCAATCAACTTGCCTCAAGATCAACAATCATCTTCCTCAGATGAATACTTTGAGCATTTTGGAGAAAAAGTTGTACTAGATTAAACCTTTAAGGAGCAAAAAGTCACAATAAATCATACACGTAAATAAATTTAAAACTGCCAACTGTCTTAAAAATTGAGGTCTAAGTTAAGTAATAACAAGAGAAGCACCTCATAATAGCAAATGACGTAACAGTTTCATCCTTATCAATTCTCCAAACCAGCTTACAGAGATCTTGGCTAGAGGAGGTGCAACCAGGAATCCGCAGGCGCTTTGAAAAGGAAACCTAGAAGATTTAATAATAAATAAACAGTTGTTATCTCCAGATCAGCAAGGATTCTGAATCTTCTAGTCCTTGGAAACATATACTTTAATATGAGCAATGGAAGTAAAATGCCCAATGAGAAAGTTTAAGAGAGAACAATAATAAAAATCAGACAAAAGATATTCAGATACTCACAGAAACATGGTCATGACTAATATCTGCAATCACCCCACTAGCAATAGCTTGACGGCTAGATTTAGTGCTCAATATCTAAAATGTTAAACAGAATAAATAAATAAATAATAGTATGAGCAATTAGTGAAAAATAATATGTATAATCATTTTCAAAGTAAAATAGTACACTTATTTTATTCTGGGAATAAAATAATAAGTGTACTGCGTACCGATGAAAGCATGAATGATAGACTTATAGCCACACAAAATACAACCTGAGGTAAAAGAATAACCATAATAACATGAAACCATGGGCTAAGAGAAAAAAATGGACAAATCATTTTCAAGTTTATGTTTGAGCTACGATTTGATTATATTTCATTGCTTCATGCATGTTTTCGACGCTAATTTTCTTGAAATAAAGATGGAGTCTCATTTAATCAACCAAATAATAACAAATAAAAACTGTAGAAACAAATCACAATTGTAATAGAACATCATATTAAAAAAACAACAGCAATGTGATCACGAACTTTTTTCCTTTTTTTTGTTTGGGGGGGAGGGGGGGTGGTTAGATGCCTGATTAGAAGTAAGACGAAGTGATTCCTACCACATAATCTCCACTTCTTAGTTTGAGGTCCAAATAATCTGTAGAAGCCTTAGAAGGATCTGACACTTCAGATGGAGAAGATGGACCACATCGTACAAAACGATAAATGAAAGAATTATCTTTAAGAGATTTCTGACATGCAATTTTATTTGAAGCATCAAGGATGACAGAAGAAAGGCCAGAGCTATCATGACTTTTAAAAGTATGTGATCGCCACATCTCTTTCTTCAAAAGCTGCAAGAGTAGTGAGAAATAGACATAAATATAAAAGTTACTGCTGATATAAATAAAGAAGAAACCTCAGTGAGGCCTAATATAAAGATCACTTCCTTAAAAATTATACCTCAGTCTCTTTTGCTTCTAAATCAATCAGCCGATCCCAATGGCAAAGGAACTTACAATAAGTAGTTGAAAGGTGATTAGTAAGTGAATCAAATACATCTCCCAATCCACTACTTTTTGCACTTCCTCCTTCAACCTGAATCATTTCAAAAGATTGCAACAAAAGATGAACTAATAAACACTTCAACAAGACTACAGGCTAACTGAAATTATGCTATAAGATCATGAAAAGCTTGGAATAAAAACAGTCGACAGGATCAGAATATTATAAATCAACACAAGCCATTTTGATTTTCTTGGAATAGTATTACTTTGAACCATTTCTTTATTTAGCTACTCTATACACGTTCTACATTGGCTCTATCATAAGAATAAGCTTAAAAAATTTTCAGTGTGAATAAACTTAGACCAATCATTAAATTAGTAAAAGCACCAATTCAGAAGTCAATAGTTGGACTATGGTGAAACCATTTATGAATGAATGGATCATATATTTAGGACAATCATCAACTCCCAATACGTCCTATATTAAGGACTAAGGGGAATAAGTTAATATTCTTTCAACAAAGAGAAGTATAAATCTGTAAATAAAAATGAATGATCCATAATCTTCATCCAAAATGCATATACTTAATTTATAACTTAAAAATTAAAATGACTTAAGGTTCATCACCGAAGAGCACTGGGTATCCGTAAGCTTATTAAAGAGCATTTTTTTGCCTTGGAAGTAACCCAAACATAGCATTTTCACCTTGAATGTTAGTAGTTAAATTTGACATTTAAATGACATGTGACACGACAAGCCACCTCATAGATATAAAGGGAAGTTTTTCCTTAAAGACAGATGGTTAATTTTTTTATATTGTTGCAAGTTTATGTTTGCTTTTGCCCCCAACAAAACATAATCACATTGGGTACACATAGTGAAATCCTTTGTTGCTAAATTTGCATCTTTACACAAATTTTTAAGAATTAGGAGAAAGCAAAAGAAAAGGTATGAATAATCATAAGTGAATAGGTCAAAAACAGTTATCATAATTTTCTAAACCCACTTGACAAGGTACCTTATGATAAATGCTACAAACATTAAGATGGCGGCAACCTCTGCAAATACTTGGACTCTGCAATTGGAATGTGAAAAAACAGGGAGTGACATTTGATAAAATTATCAAAAACACCAAGTTTAAAAATGTGAAATAAGCTCATGCCTGTAACATTGGAGGCATTTGTTGTGTGGTTAGTGCCTTTAAAATATCACTAGCAAGCTCATTACGTCTCATGATTAGCCCAACTAAGTCAGATCTTTGAACCGCAATGCCCTTCATACAAAAATAAAAATGACCAGACTACTCTTCTTATCAAAAAAGATATAGCTAATTAGTAACAATATAACCTTACTGATACAACCAGAAATGACTAGAGGAAATTTAGATGTTGAATAGTAGTAGGAATAAAGGAAAACAAATCTACTTGTAAAGATTAGGCAAGAATCTCGCTTAATCTCTCACAAATAGCCAAAGAGAATCTCCATGACAATGACTTTGCTCTGTAAAATTCTGTTCTATCATTCCACAGGGCCAAAAGGCCTATTTATACAAAATTATTACAGAGACTATTTTTGGTATTTTCTGTTTTATGGGAAAACAAATAACTGACACAAAATGAAACTAATAACCACCACAAACTGCCACATACTACATAACTAACTCCCACTACTAAAGATCATGGTACAACATGACCTTTTTCCTACACATTAAATAAAAAACGTACAGAACACATAAGCAACACATAACTAATATAACAAATAACACAAACAGACTCTTAATGCTTAATCTGACTTCTTTTTCCTCCTAGAATAAGTCAGGAATGGTTTTGGGACTCTATCATTACTCCCTCCCTTAAAATGCAACTTGTCCTCAAGTTGAAATAGTGGAAATTGAGCTGTAAGCTTGTCATAATCTTCCCAAGTTGCATCTTCAATTGGGCGGTCTTTCCATTGAATAAGCAACTCCAATGTGTTAGATGTAGTCCAGCGGTGATTCAGAATTTTGAAGGGATAAACCAGCAATTCCAAATTTTCTGAGAGAGGCAATGGAGCAGGAGGATTGCATGGTGTTTGGTTTTGTGCAGGACGAAGCAGTGAAACATGGAACACTGGATGGACTTTGGATGATGAAGGAAGTTCTAGCTCATAAGCAACCTGTCCTACAGGTTTCAACACTTTATATGGGCCAAAAAACCTTGGAGATAGTTTCTCAAATCGTTTTCTAGCCAAAGATTTCTGACGATATGGTTGTATTCTCAGCCATACTGCATCTCCTTCTTGAAATTGCACATCTCTACGGTGCTTGTCAGCTTGTTGCTTCATTCGATTTTGGGCTTTCATTAAATTACTCTTTAAGACTAACAACATATCATCTCTCATTTGAAGCTGATCTTCCAATTCTGCTACTAATGTTTCACCATGTACATAAGGAATGAGAGAAGGTGGTTCTCTTCCATACACCAATTTAAATGGTGTCTCTTGTGCAGAAACATGGAAACTTGTGTTGAAGGAGTATTCTGCCCAACATAAAAAATTACTCCACCTTTTAGGTTGCTCATGAGTAAAACAACGTAGATATGCTTCCAAACACCGATTGACAACTTCAGTTTGTCCATCGGATTGTGGATGATACGCTGTGCTCATATTCAAGCGTGTTTGACTTAGTCGGAAAAGTTCTTCCCAAAAAGTGCTGACAAACAGAGCATCCCGATCAGAGACAATTGATCTGGGTATGCCATGTAACCTGACCACTTCTCTGCAGAATGATTCAGCCACCGTCTTTGCACTATAAGGGTGAGAGAGTGCAATAAAATGACTATACTTGCTAAGCCTATCCACCACCACTAAAATTACATTGAATCCTCTGGATTTTGGGAGTCCAGAAATGAAATCCATAGATATGTCTTCCCAAATACGTTGAGGAATAGGGAGTGGCTGTAAAAGACCAGCGGGAGATAATGTTTGATACTTGTTTTGTTGACAAGTAGAACATGCTTGAATAAATTTCTTGACATCCTGTTTCATACCTTTCCAGTACAAATGGGCACTCATTCTCTTCAAAGTTTTTAAATAGCCCCCATGACCCCCAATAGGAGTACTATGAGCCTCTTCCAACAACTTAGCACGCAATTGAGTATTGTTTGGAATAACCAAACGAGTTTTGTAATACAATCTGCCATTAGTGTAGTGGTAAAGTGAAAAGGGATCTGATTTCTGCTGCAATCTTTCAATAATCTTCTTTGTTACTTCATCATCTAATAAAGCTTGAGGAAGTTGTTGCAAGTCATCGCTCATAGGAATGACAATATGAAAGAAATCAGCATACTGAGGCATACGAGACAATGAATCAGCAGCAGAATTATTCTTCCCAGGTCTGTATTGGATGGAAAAATCAAACGGAAGTAATTTAGACATAAGACGCTGCTGTGTTGGAGTTAAAACTGCTTGTGTCAACAAATACTTCAAGCTGTAATGATCAGTTTGAATGCAAAAAGGATGACCAAGGAGGTAATGGCGCCACTTTTGCACTGCAAGTACTAATGCTAGCAATTCCCGGTCATAAGTTGACTTGTATCTGTTAGAAAAAGAGAAACCTTTGCTGAAATAAGCAATAGGATGGTTATTTTGCATGAGAACAGCACCAATACCACTAGCTGAAGCATCACATTCAACCACAAATGGCTCATTGAAGTTTGGTAATCTCAGGACAGGAGTGGATGTGAGTGCTGATTTGAGTTTTTCGAAAGCTTCTTGTGCCTGAGGAGTCCAATTAAAAGCATTTTTCTTTGTCAACTCAGTCAATGGTCTTGCTATAATACCATAGTTCTTTACAAATCTTCTATAGTAACCTGTAAGCCCAAGAAATCCTCTAAGCTCCTTCACATTATGTGGAATTGGCCAATTCAGAACTGTTATTATTTTGTCAGGAATAACTTCCACACCTGCTGCTGAAACTAAGTGACCAAGATAATCAACTTTGTTATGACCCAAAATACATTTTTTGGCATTTGCATAGAAAGAATGTTGCTTCAATACTTGGAATACAACATTAAGATGTGCAATATGTTCCTCTTCAGTTTTGCTGTAAACTAATATGTCATCAAAAAATACAAGCACAAACTTCCTCAAATAAGGACGGAACAAGTCATTCATAATAGCTTGAAAAGTGGCAGGTGCATTAGTCAATCCAAATGGCATAACAATAAATTCATAATGACCAGAATGAGTACGAAAAGCAGTCTTGGAGATGTCAGATGGGAGTACTCTAATTTGATGATAACCTGAACGAAGATCAATTTTGGAGAAGAATGATGCACCATGTAATTCATCCAAAAGTTCATCTATGTTCGGTATTGGATATTTATCTGGAATAGTGATTTTATTCAGCTTGCGATAATCCACACATAGTCTCCAAGATCCATCTTTTTTGCTGACTAGTAGCACAGGACTTGCAAAAGGGCTGGAACTAGGTCTGATGAATCCTTGCTGTAGCAACTTATCAATCTGAGCTTCTATCTCATTCTTTTGATTATGTGGGTAACGGTAGGGTCTCATCTTAGGTGGAACTGAATCGGGCAGCAATGCAATTGAATGATAATGATCTCTATGAGGAGGCAAACATGTGGGTTCTTGGAAAACATCAAAATATTCATCATACAGAAAATCAACATCAATAGCAGAGACTGATGGAACAACTTTTTGGTTGCAAATCAGACTTTGAAGACATACTGAAGAGTTAGGGCCTGAAGCCACACCTTGCAGCCTATATTTCTTCCCATCAACCCAAAATACCATGAACATTTTGTTCCAATTGGCTTCCACCGTATTTAATGAAGCAAGCCATTTAATTCCCAAAACTAAATCAGTGCTACCTAAAGCAAAGAGAAAAAAGTCTTGGGAGATTTTTAAATCAGCTACCTTGATTTCCAAGTTAGGGCAGACTTTGTTGCACTTGATTAAGCTTGTATCGCCTAATTGTACTCCAAAAACAGGAACCTTTTGGATGGGTAATTTTAATTCCTCCACCAAAGCTTCGGAAATAAAATTGTGTGTGGACCCACTATCCACCAATATCAACACTTTTCTGCCCAGCAAAGTACCTTGAAGCTTCATGGTTGAAGATGAAGTTTTCCCAAGAAAAGCATTGAATGAAATTTCTGCCTCACCCTCAATCTCAGCAGCAACTTCTTCAATTAATGGTGAAACTGGTTCTTCATCTTCCTCAGTAATTTCCATGAGAGAAAAGGAATTTTTGCAGCGATGACCAGGTCTGAAAGTATCCCCACAGCGAAAGCACAAACCCTTATCCCTTCTATATTGCTTTTCGGCCTCCCCCTTGCTTGAAGCCGATGAAGAAGAAGCTCCTTGACCTACAATACGGTGCGTAGAATTTCCATAAGACTGCCTGAAACATACCTCCTAATAATACCTTAATAACCTACTTACTTCCACCTAATAAAACACATAATCAAAACAATCCATACAAATGGTGTCTAACCATGTTAGCAAGAGTACATCTAACATGGTTAGAAAGAGAAAACGATATCAATCAATACTAGATGCCCTAACCATGTTAGTAAGGGATTCACCTAACATGGTTAGCAAAAGAAACCAAGCAAGCTACATAAAGGTTAACCATATCAGAGCGGGGCCCATCTAACATGGTTATATAAAATAACAACACTCATCACAACAATAAATCACAATCAACAATATAACCATGTTAGGAAAAGGTCTTTCCTTAACACAATTATTCAGAACACCTGTATCAATTAAACTCATTAAAACTACTATCTGACTTAAGCATGTCAGTACCACAGAGCACATTCAAACTTCATTAATCACAATTATATGATACATTCGTATCATGAAAGAGAAATTGTCTTTCCATTAGCAGACAATTCTCAACGGTCAATTCACCACTATATAATCAATCAACACACTAATACAGTGTGTGATACGACCACCACTGTCACATTCTTTCAATATCAGTGATTAACCAACAATCAACAGAAATAACTAACACAATTCATTCCAAACAATACAAACAAATGCGGAAGCGGATGCAACCTAATAAATGGCAATATACATCCCTACGGTGTACCTCCGGCCTACTCACTGACTCAGTGCAGCTGGCCGGTCCCTCTTTCCCTTCCTCTCAGACTACCTCTGGGCATGATCACCTGCAAAAATAAAGGGAATGGGGTGAGACAAAACAATGTCTCAGTAATCACTACTTAACTCACTGTGAGACTCAGAAGTGGGGTAGTGGAGCGTCTACAGGGTACCACAGTTCAAAACCTGCATACAGCACATAACATTTGCAAATATATCGATGTATATATCCAGAATAGATGCATCCATCTCTCAATAGACAAAAATAAACATGATTGACACTGTGCCCAGTCTCAAAACTGAAAGCATGTAAAGGGAGCACTTTAAAAAGTGAAAACGTCCCTGGGGAGCACTTTAAAAGTGAAAACGTCCCTGAGGAGCACTTTAAAAGTGAAAACGTCCCTGGGGAGCACTTTAAAAGTGAAAACGTCCCTGGTTCCTTTACAATCCGAGGAACCTGTACAATTAACCTATCGATTTGCGCAAATCGATAGGTTACATCGGCCGACGGTACAACTAACCAGTGTCATGCAACATACCAAAGAATATATATAAATATGAATTTATATAAAGTACAGTTCAGTTGAAAGGTACCCTATAGCCCACGTTTATGTATAACATAATCTGAATTCATTTTATTTATATATATAAATAAGTAGAAGAGGATGTCAGAAAATCCTCAACTACCATCACCCTCAGTATCACAGTCAGTTAAGCGTGATTACCTGTTCAAGCTCCAAAACAGCACTATATATATATATCCTCAGTTATTATCATCCGCGAGCTCCACTCGAAGCGCTGCCGTTTACAATCACATAATGAGCTGCTGATGGTCAAGACACAATATCAGTGACTTTGACCACCAATTCAAACTAATTCTAAACAATTATTGATCACTTTGTCCTACTATCAAAAAGTCTTCTAAAAAGTAATCACAAATCACTTCACAATTCCATTAATCAACTTCCAATATACTCCACTTCCTAAATATGAACTTTCAGGTTTACAACTAAACAACAACCCATCCAATTTCTATTTAACTTTCCACGTCATAAACTTGCTAACCTTAATTTCTTGAAACCTGTTCAGATTTTCAGTCATTCTAAAACATCATTTTCATCTACTAAATCATGCCACAAAACAGATTTTTAAATTAAAGCACTAAACTTAATAGTTTAAAGCTTAAAACTGAAACTATTTCCTTCAATTCCTCAATAATATAACATTGCATTCCCTCATGTTTTAATTAGAATTTGAGCCATAAACATATAACTACCAATTCAGCCAAAACAAGAAAGATGAACTTTAAGAACCCTCAATCACAGCACTGATCAGACATTAAAGCGCCTAGAGATTCCAACTCTTCATCACCTTGAAAACTAAATCAAGTTCAGAAATCTCCTATCCAAAGAGTTCATAATTATTTACCACTTAAATTCTCAATCACCCACATTAGTCAAAATAGTCTATACCAATCATCCAAAATCACCATAATCTGAATTGCCCCAATTATTCACTATTTCATCATTCTATACTTACCTCTCAAATCTCATCTAACAAATAAAGATCACTATTTTATTACCATTGGCATAAATTTCGAAATCCCCTTTCAATTCCTAGCATTTGGCACTCTAATTGCTCAAATTCAATGTTTCAATGTCCATAAATTACAAAACAATCACAAACCATTAAACCACCATATTAATGTCAAATTTACAACTCAAAGTGTTCACAAACCTTCCACCAAACTCCAACATATCCTTACATAACCAAATTCCTCTTTACCCAACACTTTAAATACCATACTTCTTCCTAAACACCAATTCAATCAGTTCCCACATTTCAATGCCTTCTTCAAACCTTAATAAACAAATTCTAAATCACCATTTTATTCAATTAATCTTACATTAGCAAAACCCCAATTCCACAGAACCCTAAATGTCCAACAATTCCCAAAATAATCTCCAACTTCAATAAACCTAAATACTTCCCAAAAATCTTTAATTAACCATTTAAACATTCACAAATTTTTGTTTAAAGTCCCAAAGATTTAATTATGGCAAAATCCTAACTTGAAAGAGTCACAACTATCACCAAAAATTCCCAAATACTTAATCTCCTTTAGCAAATCCAATTGCTCCCAAGAATACTCAAATTCCATGCCTCAATTTCAATATTAAAGCATTAACATTCCAAAGATCACAATATAACCAAAACCTAACTCCAAAGAATCCTAAAGTATTCCCCAAAATTCCAAAGTATTTTCCAACTTCAAGAAATATCTAATATCCTCACAAAACTTCCATTAATCACTTAACAATTATTATGGTAGCTTGACAATCCTGAAGTTCCAATTTTTCACAAAGCCCTAAGTTTAAAAGAGGGAACTTTATTCACAAATCAACATCACAAGGTAGTAAGAGAGCTTACGGAATTCAAGAATGAGAAGGGAGACACAACCGCCGCCAACCGCCGTCCAAAACGCCGGAAATCGGCCACTGTAAGTGGTGGTTGAGCATGGAACAGCCACGGAAGGAAAGAAAAATGAGAGATTAACCTTGGAAGGGAGTAAGAACTTCAAACACATAAAAAAAAACTACCACCAACCTCTCACCGCCCTCGGCCGCCGGAAAAACAAAACAACCCGCCGGAAAAACAACTCCAAGCTGCCGGCCGAACTGGAAAGAGGAAAGGGGAGTTGAGAAGATTGTGTTGTGAAGTTGAAGAAGGAAGAACAACATGAGAATCACAAGAAAAATCAAACCTTTCCTCCCTAAATGCTTCACGTCGCCGGAAAAAGCTGCGCCGCCGGAAACCACCGCAAGCCGCCGGTCGGACTCGGCTAACAGACCCGAGGAGAAGAGAAGATGAAGAACACAAAACTGATTTAAGGTCTTAGAGAGAGAGAGAGAGAGAGAGATAGCCGAAGTGGTGAGGAAGAAGAAAATGAAAATGGTGAAGGGAAGGAGAGGGAGCACGCCACGCGAGAAAATGGAGGGGGTCAGATTTGTTGATAAGGAAGGGAGTAGGCCGTGTTTGGTTGATGAAAATAAGGGTGATTTTGGTTATTTAAAGCCCAAACTTGCTATAGTGTACTCATTTTGATTTAAAACCACTTAAACCAGCCTCCAATCTTCTTAAACTTCAAAATATTTTTAGCTCTACCACTCCCTCATATTTCAAACTCTTCATTTCTTTAGTAATTATATGCATTTTAATTACTCAAAATTTCCAAAAATCTCCAAAAATTCCTAAAAATTCCAAAATTCCTAATTTCTCCTTTTATCATTTCCAAAACACTCTTTTAATCTTGTATTCAATTTTTAGGATGTTACAATTCTCCCCACCTTTTAGGAATTTTGTCCCCAAAATTCACTATGTCAGACAACCCTTATGAAATAATATATAGCCTAATCTGCTCACTACATCCCTAATGACTTGAATTAGGGAAGAAAACTTCAAATCCTAGCCAAACTAATCTAAGCCATTTCTTTTTCTTCTAAATATTTAAATCATAATGCTAATCTTAGTACACCTTAATTGTCTAACTACTTGACTTAAAAGACCACAAGAGTTACTCTTTATTCACTAGCCAAGATATTTCTCGCCAAATAGTCATATTTTGCCAAATCCTTATATAGAGATGAGAACAAATCTCAAAACCTATGCCAATATCGATCAATCACCTATCGACCATCTTCCCCTTTTTCTCAAATAATTGGTTTCTCTTCCATTTAACATCAAAACTGCCTACACTTTAATTATCTTCATTACTCCCTCTCTCTTTCCAACTTCTCCAAGCTCTTCACTTCTTACAGTTAGATAACATGTCTCTAGGAATTTATTCCTTATTTTAACTCGTCTAACTTAACATATCCCACCATATCTAACTCACTTAATTCTATTCAATTCCAATGAATCAATTAAAAGTTCGCTAAAACTTCTATATTTATTTAACTCACCCATGCTCACAATTTCCAAAATCCATCACCAACTCGAAACGTCTTAATTCCCTTAGTAGAATAACGACAACTTTTCACATATTGCTAATACTAAATGTGATTAATACTATCCAACCCAATCTTTTGTCTAAACACTCGTAATAAAATGTCAATTATCTACATGATTCAGGATTTCCTACTAAATCGATTTAAATCACTGGATATACTAATCGTTCACCCTAGTTACATCCATGAGCCTAAACAATAGTCCATATTTATATCATTTATAACCTTTGGCTTATCAACTATATTTTCTAAATTAACATCAACAATCTCCCTTTATTAATGTCGCTTCCCATAGCCAGTAAACTTCAGAAGTCGTTAAACCCACAGTTGAACCCTAAGTAGTCTCCTCAATCCACTTTAATTCATAACCTGAATTTCCTCCCTTTCCATAAACACTATAGTACACTGAAATCTACAAGTTCACAACTTTGTCCAAATACATCTAAATCAATACATTCTAATTATACCCTCACTACCATATTCCTTCATTAATACCATACTTCAATTCCAACATGATCTAACTTAAGTAATCAAGTTATAGTGTACATCAAAAACCGTAATGATTTCATAATCCTACAAAACTATACAATTACAAATTTCCATCAAAATCATATAAGGTAATAAAAATCAATAACCCGTTCAACGACTTAATGATTTCATAATCCTACAACTCCTTTATAATTTCTTTAACTACCTAAATTTCAAAGTTCAACTTTAAACCACCATCACAATAATCTACTATAATCTAAACCAAATCAGGTTGCATTTCACCATTTAATTCAACCAATTATCCATATGCCTATGAATCCAAAACAAAAGGCTCACCAACTCTTAAATTCCCAAACTGGAGCCCAATCATAGTCTTCGCAACATTAAATCTGTCGAAATTTCTTTTCTAGATCATATATCGCTAACTATTCAAGGCAGGCCAAATTATTTTACAATTTCCAGCGTCAACCAAAACACCACATCTTCATTCCTTTCTCAGGCCCTATTCGTCCGTCCCCAAGTAAAAATGGTAGAATTCCTATAAACACAACCTAACAGCCAAGTAAAACCCCAAACAATTAGGTACAATTTAAAACATGTGATCATAAAATTCTAAGTTCACATGCCAACCTACATGACTATGCTTTGTAAATTGTTTCTAATAACCAAGATAATCCTCAAATTTTCTCACTTTCTCTCTTACTTGAAATATTCCTAGGTTAATCGCTTTTTCACCAACATCATCTCATTATTAGAAGTTTCTCTTTCAAAATACCAAATTAACTCAAATCTTCCTAAACAAAGATTAATCAATGGGATATCTAATAAAAGTGCACTATCATCAAAACTCAAACGAATCAAACATGCAGAGATATAAATAACTTGCTTAATCCTGTTGAATTAAAATTTGGAATCGCACTCCTTAGAAACCTAAAACCATACTCTGAATATTCCAAATCATATGCTTCTCAATTCAAAATCAAGCCAGTATAACATTCTAAAATCCACAATATACACCCGACTTCCAATTCTACATAATCAAGGATTTGCCTAATCGGATCCAAATGTACTCTCAAATGTCTCCATCATGAAGCACAATTACATACAACCCAAAACCAAACACATTTGCATTTTACAGTATTCCACTCTAAACACAAAATCGGGCTCAAGATCAAATCCTTCTATTTAGCCACATCATCATTATTACATTACCTTATAGGTATTATATAACAAATCTAGAACCCAAAACTACACTTAGAATACTACAAGTCATATGTTTTCTCGTCCCAAAATCTAGTTCATATAACAACCTTAATTAAATTCACATGAATCACCAATTATTCTTATTAGCCTCATCACAAAAGCATAAATTTCCAATATTCCCATCATTAATAAATTCCTATGAACATTATATTATTTCTCACTTAACTTATTAGTTCTAACATCGACTCAAATCCTCCCATAACCTTATAAATCAAGTTCTTTCCACGACATTCAAATATATTATCATTCTATCTTCAATGAAGTCAACTCGCCAAAAAGTCTACCTCCTTTAACCAAATAAAGTCTCTCATGATGTCTCGACTATGATTATGGCCGGCTCATAATTATAATCGAGACCCCTGAGAAGAATCCTTATTCAGTTAACATCCTAATTCCTTATCATTCTCTCGAATACATTGAATCTCTATCTCCTGTTTTGTCAAATAAATCCTTATATTTTCATCACTGTCAACACAATTTCCAAAATCTATGTGTCTTCCCTAAGCTATGTCTATCTCACTGAAACCATCACACCATCCAGCAATGATAATGACCAACGCACGATAATCGATTTAATCTTCACCATAAGGTTTAACTTCTTTCTACCCATTGATAAAACAACTTGTAATAATTTCTTAAATTCACAACATTTCTTTTGAATTCAAACAAGATAGTCAACTAATCCGCTTAACCTTTAAAACAACCTCAACCTATCTATTTATTTTAGTTACTCCCAAATCAAATTCCAGCTTTAAACATGTCAATCTCATGGTATACTTAAAACTTAACTCATTTTAGTAATTACCATCCAGCTCCTAAGCTTTAACTGAAAAGCTTTAATCCACCAATACTAATTCTCCCCACCATAGGAATTTTGACCGCAAAATTCACTGCACATATCCTCAAAGCAAAGGTTAGTGATCATGCACATTAGGAAGGGAAAAGGAATATATATTGCCATTCTATATGCAATGCAACAGGCAGGGTATCGTTTACCATAAAACTGATACCAAGTTGAAACATACCTCCTAATAATACCTTAATAACCTACTTACTTCCACCTAATAAAACACATAATCAAAACAATCCATACAAATGGTGTCTAACCATGTTAGCAAGAGTACATCTAACATGGTTAGAAAGAGAAAACGATATCAATCAATACTAGATGCCCTAACCATGTTAGTAAGGGATTCACCTAACATGGTTAGCAAAAGAAACCAAGCAAGCTACATAAAGGTTAACCATATCAGAGCGGGGCCCATCTAACATGGTTATATAAAATAACAACACTCATCACAACAATAAATCACAATCAACAATATAACCATGTTAGGAAAAGGTCTTTCCTTAACACAATTATTCAGAACACCTGTATCAATTAAACTCATTAAAACTACTATCTGACTTAAGCATGTCAGTACCACAGAGCACATTCAAACTTCATTAATCACAATTATATGATACATTCGTATCATGAAAGAGAAATTGTCTTTCCATTAGCAGACAATTCTCAACGGTCAATTCACCACTATATAATCAATCAACACACTAATACAGTGTGTGATACGACCACCACTGTCACATTCTTTCAATATCAGTGATTAACCAACAATCAACAGAAATAACTAACACAATTCATTCCAAACAATACAAACAAATGCGGAAGCGGATGCAACCTAATAAATGGCAATATACATCCCTACGGTGTACCTCCGGCCTACTCACTGACTCAGTGCAGCTGGCCGGTCCCTCTTTCCCTTCCTCTCAGACTACCTCTGGGCATGATCACCTGCAAAAATAAAGGGAATGGGGTGAGACAAAACAATGTCTCAGTAATCACTACTTAACTCACTGTGAGACTCAGAAGTGGGGTAGTGGAGCGTCTACAGGGTACCACAGTTCAAAACCTGCATACAGCACATAACATTTGCAAATATATCGATGTATATATCCAGAATAGATGCATCCATCTCTCAATAGACAAAAATAAACATGATTGACACTGTGCCCAGTCTCAAAACTGAAAGCATGTAAAGGGAGCACTTTAAAAAGTGAAAACGTCCCTGGGGAGCACTTTAAAAGTGAAAACGTCCCTGAGGAGCACTTTAAAAGTGAAAACGTCCCTGGGGAGCACTTTAAAAGTGAAAACGTCCCTGGTTCCTTTACAATCCGAGGAACCTGTACAATTAACCTATCGATTTGCGCAAATCGATAGGTTACATCGGCCGACGGTACAACTAACCAGTGTCATGCAACATACCAAAGAATATATATAAATATGAATTTATATAAAGTACAGTTCAGTTGAAAGGTACCCTATAGCCCACGTTTATGTATAACATAATCTGAATTCATTTTATTTATATATATAAATAAGTAGAAGAGGATGTCAGAAAATCCTCAACTACCATCACCCTCAGTATCACAGTCAGTTAAGCGTGATTACCTGTTCAAGCTCCAAAACAGCACTATATATATATATCCTCAGTTATTATCATCCGCGAGCTCCACTCGAAGCGCTGCCGTTTACAATCACATAATGAGCTGCTGATGGTCAAGACACAATATCAGTGACTTTGACCACCAATTCAAACTAATTCTAAACAATTATTGATCACTTTGTCCTACTATCAAAAAGTCTTCTAAAAAGTAATCACAAATCACTTCACAATTCCATTAATCAACTTCCAATATACTCCACTTCCTAAATATGAACTTTCAGGTTTACAACTAAACAACAACCCATCCAATTTCTATTTAACTTTCCACGTCATAAACTTGCTAACCTTAATTTCTTGAAACCTGTTCAGATTTTCAGTCATTCTAAAACATCATTTTCATCTACTAAATCATGCCACAAAACAGATTTTTAAATTAAAGCACTAAACTTAATAGTTTAAAGCTTAAAACTGAAACTATTTCCTTCAATTCCTCAATAATATAACATTGCATTCCCTCATGTTTTAATTAGAATTTGAGCCATAAACATATAACTACCAATTCAGCCAAAACAAGAAAGATGAACTTTAAGAACCCTCAATCACAGCACTGATCAGACATTAAAGCGCCTAGAGATTCCAACTCTTCATCACCTTGAAAACTAAATCAAGTTCAGAATTCTCCTATCCAAAGAGTTCATAATTATTTACCACTTAAATTCTCAATCACCCACATTAGTCAAAATAGTCTATACCAATCATCCAAAATCACCATAATCTGAATTGCCCCAATTATTCACTATTTCATCATTCTATACTTACCTCTCAAATCTCATCTAACAAATAAAGATCACTATTTTATTACCATTGGCATAAATTTCGAAATCCCCTTTCAATTCCTAGCATTTGGCACTCTAATTGCTCAAATTCAATGTTTCAATGTCCATAAATTACAAAACAATCACAAACCATTAAACCACCATATTAATGTCAAATTTACAACTCAAAGTGTTCACAAACCTTCCACCAAACTCCAACATATCCTTACATAACCAAATTCCTCTTTACCCAACACTTTAAATACCATACTTCTTCCTAAACACCAATTCAATCAGTTCCCACATTTCAATGCCTTCTTCAAACCTTAATAAACAAATTCTAAATCACCATTTTATTCAATTAATCTTACATTAGCAAAACCCCAATTCCACAGAACCCTAAATGTCCAACAATTCCCAAAATAATCTCCAACTTCAATAAACCTAAATACTTCCCAAAAATCTTTAATTAACCATTTAAACATTCACAAATTTTTGTTTAAAGTCCCAAAGATTTAATTATGGCAAAATCCTAACTTGAAAGAGTCACAACTATCACCAAAAATTCCCAAATACTTAATCTCCTTTAGCAAATCCAATTGCTCCCAAGAATACTCAAATTCCATGCCTCAATTTCAATATTAAAGCATTAACATTCCAAAGATCACAATATAACCAAAACCTAACTCCAAAGAATCCTAAAGTATTCCCCAAAATTCCAAAGTATTTTCCAACTTCAAGAAATATCTAATATCCTCACAAAACTTCCATTAATCACTTAACAATTATTATGGTAGCTTGACAATCCTGAAGTTCCAATTTTTCACAAAGCCCTAAGTTTAAAAGAGGGAACTTTATTCACAAATCAACATCACAAGGTAGTAAGAGAGCTTACGGAATTCAAGAATGAGAAGGGAGACACAACCGCCGCCAACCGCCGTCCAAAACGCCGGAAATCGGCCACTGTAAGTGGTGGTTGAGCATGGAACAGCCACGGAAGGAAAGAAAAATGAGAGATTAACCTTGGAAGGGAGTAAGAACTTCAAACACATAAAAAAAAACTACCACCAACCTCTCACCGCCCTCGGCCGCCGGAAAAACAAAACAACCCGCCGGAAAAACAACTCCAAGCTGCCGGCCGAACTGGAAAGAGGAAAGGGGAGTTGAGAAGATTGTGTTGTGAAGTTGAAGAAGGAAGAACAACATGAGAATCACAAGAAAAATCAAACCTTTCCTCCCTAAATGCTTCACGTCGCCGGAAAAAGCTGCGCCGCCGGAAACCACCGCAAGCCGCCGGTCGGACTCGGCTAACAGACCCGAGGAGAAGAGAAGATGAAGAACACAAAACTGATTTAAGGTCTTAGAGAGAGAGAGAGAGAGAGAGATAGCCGAAGTGGTGAGGAAGAAGAAAATGAAAATGGTGAAGGGAAGGAGAGGGAGCACGCCACGCGAGAAAATGGAGGGGGTCAGATTTGTTGATAAGGAAGGGAGTAGGCCGTGTTTGGTTGATGAAAATAAGGGTGATTTTGGTTATTTAAAGCCCAAACTTGCTATAGTGTACTCATTTTGATTTAAAACCACTTAAACCAGCCTCCAATCTTCTTAAACTTCAAAATATTTTTAGCTCTACCACTCCCTCATATTTCAAACTCTTCATTTCTTTAGTAATTATATGCATTTTAATTACTCAAAATTTCCAAAAATCTCCAAAAATTCCTAAAAATTCCAAAATTCCTAATTTCTCCTTTTATCATTTCCAAAACACTCTTTTAATCTTGTATTCAATTTTTAGGATGTTACACTGCCCATGCCCATCACGTGTATAACTGGTGTATGTGCTGGATCGATTTTGGTTCAAACCAGAATTGGGGCCCGATTTAAAACCACGGTTTCTTATGGCTCCTTGTTTCTCAAACTCAATTGCCAAACTGACAGCACGATAAACAGAACGGGGTTTGCGAATTCTAACTTCAGAACGCAATTCTTCTTTCAATCCACTCATAAATACCCCCAATTGACAATGCTCTGGCCAGTTTGAAACCCTTGCAACTCTTTTTGCCCACTCCATTCTGTATTCATCAACAGTCCCTGTTTGTTTAATATTGCACAAATGTTCATCAGGATTCAAATACTCTGGTGGACCAAAATGTTGTTCCAGCGATTTCACTAAATCCTCCCAAAACAGAATTGTACGATCAGCATTTATCCAAGAAAAAAGATCTAATGCACCCCCTTCTAAATACATGGATGCTATGTCCACTTTATCATCTTCTTTTATCCCATAATATCTGAAAAATTTCTCAGCCTGCAGAATCCACCCTCTGGGATCTCCTCCACTAAACTTGGGAAATTCAATTTTTGCTTGAGGAAACCTTGGTCTGTGAAATTGGTTTTCCTCTTCTTCACATTCATCTGCCCATCTACCAATCCTTGATTTCTTCTTCTCATTATTCTTTGACTGTACTTCCAGTGCTGCTACTTTATCCCTCAATTCATCAAGGGTTTCCAATCGAGAGGCAATTGCAGCCAAAGGATCAGGCCCAAGAGAAGTCCCTTCTCCAGGATCATGTTGTGATGATCTTGTAGTAACCATTGAAAAGAAACCGGCTCTGATGCCAAATTGATACAACCAGAAATGACTAGAGGAAATTTAGATGTTGAATAGTAGTAGGAATAAAGGAAAACAAATCTACTTGTAAAGATTAGGCAAGAATCTCGCTTAATCTCTCACAAATAGCCAAAGAGAATCTCCATGACAATGACTTTGCTCTGTAAAATTCTGTTCTATCATTCCACAGGGCCAAAAGGCCTATTTATACAAAATTATTACAGAGACTATTTTTGGTATTTTCTGTTTTATGGGAAAACAAATAACTGACACAAAATGAAACTAATAACCACCACAAACTGCCACATACTACATAACTAACTCCCACTACTAAAGATCATGGTACAACATGACCTTTTTCCTACACATTAAATAAAAAACGTACAGAACACATAAGCAACACATAACTAATATAACAAATAACACAAACAGACTCTTAATGCTTAATCTGACTTCTTTTTCCTCCTAGAATAAGTCAGGAATGGTTTTGGGACTCTATCACTTACCTCTGTCTGATCCGAGCGGAGATAATATAGAAGACCAGAATCAATAGTCTTCATGTACCTGTCAAATTAAACCGACGAAAGTAAATAAGAGAATGTTTTCATTTAATATTCTAAAATAGATACACTACTAGAAAAAAGATTATGCACCTCTCAGACATCAGAAGAGTGTACAAAATCACTTGGGCACGATGTTCTATCGATGACTGCAAATAACAAATGCAATTTTCACAAGAAATGTCATACAAGATAAGAAAAGTGAGTGATGTTTTATGCATTCTCACAAGAATATAAATCCAACATAACTTTTTATCACAAATACTAGTACTATGGACCAGAATCTTGCCTGGCCAGACATTGCTTTCCCAGTTTTAAATTCTAATGGCATAACCTTCTCATCTGCTTCATTACCCTTTGGTAGAACTTTCACACTGACAGAAGCATCAATCATCCCTTTGAGACCATATTTAGGAGCCCACGCCATCTCCTCAATATCAATAACCTACATGTGACCCAAATGCCTTTAACAATAAAAGATGTTCTTTTTATTAAAAAAACAGAATTAAAAAATCATATATACATGTGCATGTAAGGCGAAACTCTTTAAATTATAAGTTCTATGATTTTTAGAATATGACAGTAATATGAGTACTCTGGAGTCTGGACATAAATTACAATCAAGGACATTATAACTTGATAATGAAAATACTAAAATCATATTAGCATACTCCCTCTTAGGCTTATCAATGAATTCAATCAAGGAGCCTGCACACCGCAGTTCATTCAAAAGATCTAGAGTCTACTTTCTTTTGGGAAACTGTTATTTGCTGCTTTCACTCAACTACATTTGTTATTCTAAATAATTTAAATCTATTGAAGCAAAAAGGCACTGTGGGAGAAAAGCAACTTGAGACACCCATCGATCCCACTAACAAGTTGAGCCTAAATGATAGGACAACTCCCATAAAGAGAGGGAGGTATCAAGGATTGGTGCAAAGCTCATTTATCCCTAACACACAAGACCAGACATGGGCCTTCCCATCAAAATGGTATCTCAAATCATGACAGCCCACAAGAGGAACATATGAAGGCATTAAACAAAATTTTGAGATATTCAAAGACACCTCCTGGAAAAGGATTGTTCTTTCATAAAGGAAACTCTAGAGATGAAGTCTACAAGTAAAAACATGCAGGTTGGGCTGGAAATATACTATCAGGAAATGCTACAGGAGAAAGAGTAACAGCGCATGAAGTGTGTTTGAACAATGTTTCGGATGGGTAGGTCAGTTAGCAAATTCCATGGAGTTTGTAAGGTCTTTGCAGCAAAAAGGAATCAAACAAATGGAAGTCTTGTGTCAATATTTATAAAAGATACAAATCGATATTACTAGAAAAAAATGGCACCAGACAATCAACTCAAAGACAATGACTGAGGAAAGCAAACCAAATGAGGAGGGAAATAGCCAAACTTTGTTAAGTGTTTGGACAAAAATTTGGACCATAAAACTCAAAGCTTAATTCTCCATGACAAATGTCAAATGAAATGACAAAGTCTGAAAATCCCACATTCATTAGTTTTAAATTGGGACAATCATGTAAGATGCATAACTTAAGGAGGGCTGTGCTAGGGACCACATTTAGGGATATCAGAAAATCATGAAACATAAAAAAAACATGTATATTAAAAAAACTACATTATTTTTTATTTCAATCCTAAAACTGATAACATGATCATATGCATATGAACTTATTGGACAGAAAACTATAAATTTTGAAAACAAAGACCACATCAACATTAACAATTAAGCATATATCCAACAACTTTTATTTTCCTGATAAAAAAAAACAACTCTTATTTACAATCACATCATCTACTATTTTATGCATGGGTTCATAGTGATATGCAATCGATCAATTCGGTTAAGCAGAGCGATCAAATTTGGTGCTTGCCTCAGATATTTCAACTTTCTTTACACCATCATCGCATCCAAAATCAACATAAGCATCATTCATTTCCTGTCGAAGTCATTTACTCATCATAGCAAACAAATGAAGCATCAAAATCATGACACATATAGATATAAATACACATACACACTCACACACGGTGCAGACTACTAATAAATATAAAGTGGATATAAATATGCATTCACAGGCCTTACTTAAATGTTTTCTCTGTATGACTTCTTTGTCCACATAATTTATTACGCTAATTTCACTTGTGCAATTCACTTTCTTACAGTTTAATTTCCTTAATGTTACTCTCTTCGTTTTGTTGTAACTATATGATAGGCATTATGCAATCTATATAGCCGACTCAATCTAGTGGGATAGTGGCAACCCCAAATAATGTAATTATTTCCTATTGTGTATTAGTAAAATGTCTGAAGTATCTTAGTCATAATTATCAATTATAGTATTTCGAAATTCTTGTATAGAAGACTAGGAAATAGTATTAGGTAATACTTTTAGAAGAAGAATAATTTATTTTAGGAATTTTCTTTTATAAATATGATACCTTATCAATGAAATTATCATCAGACTATTCAGTCATCTCTGTTTTCAATGGGGATAAGTCTTTGTTCTTGTTGTTACTCTCTTTACTTTAGTTTTCTACATTCACTCAACTTTCTCTCAAACCAGTCTACTGTGGGCTACTGCTGCTCTAGCATCCTTTTCATCTTGCATAAGTTTAAATACATATATTCGCACATGTATTATTTTCTATTTTCATGTAAATTAAGCATTCTTCCTGCTTTTACTTCTCCCCAGTCTTATTATGCTTTGCTCCGTTTTCCACAAGGCTTTCTTCTCTACTCTTTGTGCGCACGGACATGCACAAGGATAACACAAACACACACTAGCACATCTATGTAAATGCTACGTAAAAAACACACACTAGCACGGACATCAATTTTAAAAAATTGAAATTTAGAATATCTTGATGTATTTGAATGGAATTGAAAGGCGATTATGAAAACCCTTGTAACAAATTTGCCAAATCAGAAACCCATAAAATCTGTTAAAAGATTATAACGTATTGCAACATGTTTGCTGCTAGAATACAACAGATTAAGCCATTAACAAAAAGAAATGATTAAATGAGAAAACCCTTCACGTTGTTGAGTAATGCTTCACTTAAATATAGCAATTTCAGTTTGATGCATACAATACAATTCAATACTTTAGAACCACTACCCTCAGCCCAATGATGTGTCATAAGCATGATAAGGATCATATGAATTACAAAATAATCGTCCTTTATTCTTCGAAACCTCTTATGATTCTTTCTAATAAATCCTAATCTCACAAAACTAAATCAAATTATAAATAAGATAGGCTAAATATTAAGCATAAGTTTATGTTATTAAGAACTGTTCATTTCTACCTGGACAAAACTAAAAAGCAAAAAGTTAAGACATGTATTACAAAACATAGCAGCTAATGATAGTTGATAATTTATGGACAAAAGCTAGAGCTATTTTAACGCACCTCTGAATTCCTGAACAGTTTAATCCAATTTAACAACCGTGGGATAGCATCTATCAAGGTTTTGTGTACATCATTTTCATTCACTGAAAATATTCACAACGGCTAAAATCAATACTCCTGAGGATGATACAGAACAGAAGACCAAAAGTTTTTTCTGAACAAGTGACAAAGGAAACGTTAAGAATCAAACACAGGAGCAATAAAGTTAATTCAGTCTTTTGCTGCTAATCTATGCAATCAAAGGTTGGAAAACTACCAGCTCACAGTGAGAACTAGCAATGTACGTCTCATGCATGCACAAACTTATATAAATACATGGACAGACCCTTACCTCCACAGGCATACAAGCTTTCAATGTTTCTGTGTAGAACCAATCCTGCATATTCCTCTAAGAAGTTTATTGTAGGGCTATCCTTGATAAGTCCAGCCTGCCATACCCATCAAATCCCCATCCCATTGCAAAAACAAAGGAAGAAAAATGTGAATCTGAAATTCGATGTTTGCTTCATCACAGTATAATAATAATAAAGATGCAATAACAACTTTATTGGCTGCAGAGCTTTATAGACCTGAAAAATTTGGTGAAGTAATGTTCCAGTTAATGCAGCAATTGAGTACTCATTACTTTTTAGCCTCTCATCTAAGACAGTTCTCCTCGGACAAGTAAAACTAGAAGCTACCTGGAATAATTCTGTATATCAGAAGGAAGTATACAAAATAAAAACAGTGCAATGGACTTTTAAAAAAAATCATAAAATAGAATTCAAAAAAAAAAAAATCCTCCAAATCTCTGTTTAGAAAATAACAAGAGCATCTATATAGGGAAGAGAAGACAACTAATCTCCAATAGCAAAAACTGGTATTCTCATTTTATACATGAACTTTTAACAAAAAAGATCTGTAATTACAGAAAATATGGAAGTTTTGCTCCTGTAAAATTACTCCATTATATAAAAATTATCTAATTAAATGTATTAAAGATAGAAAATTCATGGACTGGAAAAAATATATAAGTATAGTTCTAAGATAGCAAAACATAAATACCCGAGATCCAGACACCAGAATATCTGGATGTACAATCAAAAAATTGTTATCATGATCTACATCACAATGCCCCTCATCACCAAATTGGCCAATTATATTCACAGTATCTCCAGGAGCAACAACACTGTAAGACCTGAAATAATTTTAAACAATTACAGAATCCAAAATATAATTACTCAAAAATAGTATTAACAGACAGGATAATTAAGAAAGAGTCAAAATTCAATCATCAACAACAAAGCCTTATCCCAGTATGTGGGGTCGGCTACATGAATCATACGGCGTCATTGTGCTCTATCAGTACAGTTTTTAACTAGAATCAGCAGATATGATGAACCATTAGGCATGCCAAATAATGTCTCTTTTGAACTATTACATATACATACAATCATTTACATTTACATACAATCGTTTTACTAATTAAAAATCAGACTTAAGCTCAACTTACCATTCTTCTAACAAGTTTACAGCCTTTTCTTCTCCAGTCTGTTCATTTACTAAACGAAGCACCTAGAAAGCAATCAATCACGTAGATGAATTAGCAGGCCTATGCAAAGCCTTGACAAATAAGCGTGTTTTAACAATGAGACTAAATAAACCTTGTATGGGCCTCGCGGAGCAGTTGAATTAGCAAGCCCATGGTTTTCAGATACCTAAAACAAAACACAAGTGGTAAGCCTACAAGAATATAATTAATGTTTATTGAAAACAAATAATAACGGACCATAATTCCAAAAAAAAAATACCTCCAACACCAAATAATTAGAATTAGACCCACCAACGGCCTCTTTTGGTGTATGAATTATAGTGCTTTCTGCTGCAGAATCAACTCCAATGGGCAGATTATCCGCAATTCCATCTTGAGATTTGATGTAATTTGTATTTTCATTACATATTGTGGGTTTTTCAACACATATGGCATCTTCAACTTGATCTAAAAGTTCAAGTAATGCCTATAGAAACAAAGGAAACAAAATAGCCAAATAAGTATATGGCTTTCACATGCATTGTAACTCATGCGGTTTAACTGATTATAGTCTTGTAAAAAGTCACAGGCCCCTTTTCATGAAATAGAACTATATGCAATTGGAACAGAAGACATTTTTTTGAAAATGTGCATGCAATCATCACACAGGAAAATGTAATTATTTCTCTCCATAAAACATTGCTTGGGATGCACTTCCTTTATCATATGCTTCTTGACACCACTCTCTGAAATCAAAATATTTTCCTTTCCTCGCTAATCTAACTCTAACTGGTTCATCAACAACTTTTCCAAAAGTGAATTGGTCCTTGTTGCAACAGGAACAATAAGTTGCATAAATGTCACATGCCTCAGATTTTCAAATTACGGTGAACAAGATCTGAATGAATTAATATTGCAAAAGCAAATCCAAAGGCCTGACCTTTTTATGCTGTCTCAAATAAAGCTGGTCAGGTAGTCCATTGTGCTCAACGCCCCTGTCTTGCTGCACCTTCAAATGGAACATGAAATGCAGATGGTACTTAAAAGCATTATTTGAAAGACACAAAGGTTATCATAAAAATACAAACATGTTGAAAAATAAAATAAAATAGAACAATGAATTTTGAAACAACATTTTCTATGAATTTTTTATCTATGTCTTCGATTGTGGAGAACTATTGGGCATTCCATGTTTTTCTATTCTAAAATAAATAGTAACAGATCAACAAAACTAATAATACACTATGAAGATTAGAATACCTTATCAGAGCAATAGGAGAAAGATGGTGGAGTTCTGAAGGGGCTCTGTCCAATACTTATGTCAAAATTATTCACAGAAGTTGAGCTACCATCTTGGTCTGGGTTCAAGCGTTTCAAGTGTTTTCCATTCTTAGACACTGTTGACCTCTCAGCAGCCTTTGTAGCTGGTGAAGTAAGCAACTTTTCGAATTTGCCTTCTTTAGTCAGAGAAGTCTGCACCATCCACTGTAATCATTAACCATATTGAACAATAAAAAAAATTTAAAGTGCACTCCTCCTCAAAACTTGCCTGATTCCCTGCAGAAATCCCAACAGGCAATAAGTTGATCCTAGACGATTCAGCCAAAGCTTGAATTACCTTAGGCGTGTGTTTTGAAACTGCTTGAAGTCTTTCATTCACAGGAGATATCTTCCATGTAACTTCATCAACCCCATCATCCTGGCTCTGTTTTATGTACTACCCACAAATATATATATTTGTAAAGACATAATTAGAAACATTGAATGAAACGGGAAAAGATGTAAAATTGCGATTTAACCAGAAACTTGCAGTTGAAGGTGATCACAGAGGAAATGTGTTATCACCACTTCCAAGTTATAAGATCAAACCACAGAAATTGTAGTTCCAATTCAGATGCAATTGGAAGCATTACCAAAAATGTTTTCCCAAAAAATAAAAACTCTGATGACTAATTAGCTACCTGAACTAAGAACCTGTAAGATTTCAAGGGCTATTTTTGAATAATTAAGTGTTGACAATCAGTTTAAAAATTTAAATAAAAATGAACGAAATGATCAATTATTTTACTCACTTTGGTCCTAATTATAAGAATCCTTTTACTTTTCTAAGAAGTTGAGATACGAAATTAATCACTTTAAATTGTCTTTAGTTATCACTTTTCCTCAAAACTAATTTATTCTACTTGTAAACTAACCAATAACCTAATTATATGTGGCATTGGTTATAGTTTATTGAACTAATACTCATCCTTAACTTCCAAAAAAAAAGGTAAAAGTAATATATTTATTAAAAACAAATACCATTCCAGGTGAGAACTTGAAGCGCTTATGGGACACAATCTTAGAAATTTCTGGAGACGCCTCAGGGAGATTTTCCACATCAACAGCTGGTATTGAAGAATTCTCTGAGGGAGTATTCTGCAACACAGCAGTGGATTCATTTGCTCCTACTGGCACGGCATCTTTACGCTTTTGTGATTCTGAGTTTCTCAAATCACATTCAGCTCCAGGAAGAACGGAAGAGATGTTCTTTGCAGCAACAGCTTGCGACCCAGTAACAGAAGATGATACATCAGAATTAATACGCCCATGATCATCAACTTTTGACGGCTTCTGAGAGGCCAGAAGAGCATTTTGAGTGTGCCGCTCAAAAAAATGTTGAATGCCAAACTTGGAAGGTTGAGCCTCGCCGTTGGAATTCGATTTCTTGGAGGAAGAACTGGGTTTCTTCCTCGGAGGCATGTAGGTACGTCAATGGGTAGTTCCCAAAAGTTTAACTAAAAAAACCCAAAGCAAAAAAACAGAACAGAACAGACATCAGATTATTCAGCACAAAAGGCACACCAAAGAGAAATAAATCATGGGTCCAAATCAGCCTCTCTCTGCATAAATAATAGAGGTAAGACTGCCTAGTATATTTTCTCACTAAGTGAGAATTGAACGATAAATTTAAACATGCTCAATGCCCAAGCAGGGATCGAACCCCTGACCTTGACCTTGGTTAAGTTTGAATGAGTCTCATACCACTCAACTAAACAATCTTAATTAGGGTTTTGCATTAATCAAACTATGAAATGACAATGACAATGTACCACTCTCAGAAAAGGAAATACTAAGTACTAACTACTCCAAGCCAAAACCCTCAATGACACTTCTAACCTTCAACATTCTTGAACTGAAGTCAATCAAATTGTTTGAAGAATATTTCGTTTTGTGTGTATAAAAATATATGGAATAAATAAGCCACAAATATGTCAGATTGCTAAGCTCATTGTACGACATAAAATTAGGGTACTTACCTGAATAGAACAGAATACGACCCTAATGAGAATGAAATTGACGAGAGAGAAGAGAATGGCGGTAAAAAAGAAAAGAAAAATCCTTTGAGGTTTCCCGCCTAAAGTGTTGCAGGATTTCGCACATGGGCCTCAATTTTTGTTATTGGGCCTACTTCACATGAATCAATTAGAGTCCGTTTGTGTTTGTATGGATAGAATTGAGATGATGGAAATGGGTATAAGAGGTAATGATGAGAATTAAAGTTTGTGGGCCCCAAGAAAAGTGTGAGATGGAGGGAGAAAACTTATGGACCCTGGAAAATATGTAAATTACCAAAATATCTTCACTTTCCATCAATTTCACTTTCCCTCCCAACTTTCCTTGTCATCCAAACGGACTCTTATGGTCTGTTTGCATGAAGGAATTGAAAATGAAATTATATATAGTAATTGAAAAATGGAATTTCCTTATAACTTGGGCTCACATACAAGTTTTTTCTTTTCATCTCACACTTTTTCTGGGCCCCACAAACTTTTACATGTCATCATTACCTAATTTACCTTTACTTAACATCTTTACTCTCTTACACTCAATTCTATTTTTCATTTTCATTACACACTTTCAGTCCAACCAAACGGGCCCTGGTGTTTATTTGTTCTTTACAAAATATAGGAGGTGATCGCCCGTTTGGTTGGACAGAAAGTGAATGATAAAAATGGAAATAAGTGTAAGGGGGTAAAGATGGAAAGTAGAGGTAAATTAGGTAATGATGAGAAAGTAAAGTTTGTGTGACCTAAGAAAAGTGTAAGATAGAGAGAAAAATTGTGGGCCCCGGCATATAAGGAAATTACCTTTCTCATTTCCCACATCCATTTCCCTTTCTCAATTCCATTTAACCAAATTGGCCATTATTGATTTGTCTCAATTTTTTTCTAAATTGTCCCAATTAAATATTTCACAATAACGAGCAAGTAAGAGAGGAGGTTGGAGATGCTTAGAGTGTATTAGTAATTTCATGTGATTTTAAGCAATATAACTAATATCTTTAATCGAATAAAAGTAAGTAAATAGGTTTTATATTTAGGATCAGGGAGTATAATGAAATTAATTTTGATTAAAAAAAGTACATGGTATGTTTTTTTTGTTACAAGTACATGGTATGTTTGATAGTATGGGAATGAGGCCTAATTTCCAAGTAAAAAGACAAAAAAGTCGTCTTGATTTTTTTTCAAAAAAAAATAAACACTAAATTGTGGCTTGTTTGGGACAAGGAATTTGGAGGTGAGGGAAATATTTGTAAAGTACTACCTATAAGATCACTTTGGATAATTTGGAGAGATTAAGGAAGACTTTCCAATGAATTAGGATTACATGATCTTCCCAAAATACCCCTCACTTAAATTTAAAAGACAAATAGAGAGAGAAGTGAGGGAGCTAAGAAGTATAGGGGTAATTTGGACCAAAATTGAGACAAAATAGAAAGTGATCTTATATTTAGGAACTTATCCACTTCCTCAAAGTGATCTTATATTTAGAAACAGAGGGAGTATGTTTAAAGAAGTTGAAAATGTGGGATTCTATTTTTTAGACGTAAAATAAATATATGAGATAAAAGGAATACCTAAAAATTCTTAACCCCATTTTTCAATTTCTTTTATAAAAACCGAGTAAGAACAAGTTTCCCCTTACCTTTGTACAATTACCATACACATGATTGAGGTCTTTGCAAGAATTCAGCAAGTTTTTAGCCTCAATTGAAGCAAAGCAATGGCTTGTGAAATTAAGAAATCAATCAAATCCATCCTTCATTAGTTGATTGTTAGACACTCAAAGATCTCATCCTAATCTAGCCTTCGCTAATCTAAAATGAAAACAAGAGAAGCGAAGAAAGATGTCTATATAGGAGAAATGAAGAAGAAACATGGAGAATGAATAGAGTGCCCCAAAAATGAACTTAGGACTCGAAAGACTAAGGTGCTTTGCATTGAGGGTGGGTGGCGCTTGAGAGAATTGTAAATGAATTATTTGGTCGGGTGACAATGGGTGGAAAAGACTTGTGGGAATAATCCTGGTAATATAAATAACATTGTAGGATTAGAGTACAACTATGTTATGGTTTAAATATACAAAAATTTAAATTAACTTATTATTACTAGGACCATGAAAACCTTCAGGTCACATAATCTCGCCTATCTGAACTCCTTTTAAAAGAAAGAAAAACTAATGATGATAGATATTTGAAGAATTATCAACCTACGTCAATGTTTTTATATTTATTGCATCAAGTCCTCTAATGACACATTTTCATTGTGTTTCATTTATTTCATATGGATCTGTAGTTAAAATCATGATAGTTCAAACAAGAAATTTCATCATATGTAATTGGAAAACTTGAGAAAGTATACATCTGAAACGTGGCCTCTGTATTTTTCAAAAGAGCTAAATGTAATTGAAGAAGTGAACAAAAAAGATATAAGGGGCTCCACCTAAGTATTTTTTGTGTTTATATAGTTTGTTACAAAAACCGACGTTGAAATTGATCAAGCAAAACTGATAAGAAAATTACCTCATGTATATAGAGGTTAACAAGGGACAATTGTTTCTAGGTTCCAATAAGTAAGAGATTTGATTTCAAATAGGGTCATTGACAATTTTTTCACTTGTTAATTAATGTTATTGCAGTTGTTAACGGTGGTCATTAATAACTTTTTCACTTGTTATTAATGTTATTAGAGTTATTAATAGTGGTCATTAACAACTTCTTGATGCCTCAATGAAATTGAGTCTCCTTTTTGAGATTAGTGAGCAATTGTCCCTTAATTGAATATGTAGTTTTTATTTTTTTTTCATGATATCAAAAATGCAGATAATTTTTTTATTAATTTTATATATAGTTCTTTTTCCAATAATATGAATGTGATAATGTCTTCATAGATAGAAAATATACTTGATTGTGCTAAATGAAGAGCAAGGATCTCTCATCAAAAAAATAAGAGCAAGGATCAAACCTTTCATATGCCTTGCACTTGTAAATACTCCCTCCGGTCTTAAATATAGAATCTAATTGACTTTTTTTATAGATGTTAAGGTTACAAAATATGTTATTAAGTTATGACATGATTGATATATTTTTAGATTATTCATTAGTTTATAGGTTAAATAAACTAGTTTAAGGGGAAAAATTAGGTAAATCAATTTATAATTGACTTATATTTTGCTTTTTTAGGATTCTTCAAAAAAGTAAACTAGGTCTTATATTTAGGACCGGAGGGAGTATGATATAAAAATCAAAGACAATAAAACTTAAACTAATTAAGTTATAATAAAGGTAGAGAATATTTTGTTATAAAAAAGGTAGTAGAGAATATTTTTAGCATGAACTTTTAGTATATAATATGAGGAATTCAACATCACATGCAATGTAAATCATAAGAAAGGGAAATGAAACATTTGCGAGAACCATAGGTGTCGTGATTTTAAATGTGTTGGGGGCAAAAGAAATAATAAAATGAAGATGATTGTCATATTATATTCCATGGAATATTTAACGGCACACCTTATGGTTTTGAACCTATTTTTGGTCTTGTTACCATAAAAACAAATGAAAGAAATTTCTCTCTTTTTGTCAAAACAAAGAAATTACAAACTAATTTTCCTAATCTTGTTGGCACTTGTGTTGCTCTTTGACAGTTTTCCAGTGTTCCCTTACATGGAGTTTATCTTAATTTTATTTCTTATTTACTTAAGAATAAAGTTAGGGAAAATTAATTTTAGATCTCATCCACTAATTGGTTAAATTAAAGTAGGTCCCTATACACCTTACTTTAATTATCACCTAAGAGAAAAAGACAGTTTTGCCCTTTATTTATCTTATTTTTAAAATTATAAGAAGGCAAAAAGAGTCCTTTTTCTTTAGAGATAATTAAAGTAAGATCCTAGGGACAAATGTGGTTTGTCATATCCAATTTAATGACAAATAAATGTCCAATCAAATAAAGTTGCAATTACAAAAATATAACCTCTAGCATGATGAAGTTGCATTTGGATTCTTGCATATCTTAATAGTATGTTCAACCCATTGATATCTTCCACTAATCAAATCCAATAATGTTCTCCAATAATCAAATCCCTCCATTTCGCACAATGCACCTCTTTAGGTGATGTTGAGATCATTTATGTAGATCATTCAAATGGCTAATTCTTCATTCAACAAAGCAAGTAAAGACATATATAGGGATAATAACCCTCTATCAAATAAACTAGCAAAATTTTCTCATGGTTTAAATGTGAACTTTACTATCTTTGATCAAAAACTACCTAACCTCTATCAGGTGGCATTTGATGAAGGATAGTGAACCTCAAGTTCTCTTTTTGGAGGATACCTAGTGTTTTATAATCTTGCGATGAATTAATACAGTCCAATTTCATTCAAAAAAAGATATATATAGACTATCTATATGAATCACCAACAATGTTCTCCTTCATGCATGTAATGACAACTCAAAGTCTTAGTAATGACAACTCAAATACATTTCAATGATAGCTCACATGGAAGTGAGTAACATATACAACATTAGTTCAAATATGAAATTTGATTTATTCATCTTACTCCCCCTTTGAATCTTCAATTCTTTGTATGATTTGATTTGAAAATTAATTCTATGTATATATGTCCACTTTCTCAACGTAAGTTAATAGAGTTACTCATTCCTTCCTCTACGAGGTCCACAATCATCAAAGCGAATAGTGAATTTAAAAAAGAAACTGCACTACTTCCTTTTCTTAGAATTGATGTACTTGCCATTAATTTTTTGTTCTGCTACAGAATCCAACTGTTATTGACAACTATATGAGATACATTATCATCTTTTGAGACTTGTATTGTTGACCAACAAAACAATATAGTCATTGACAACTCAAACATTACATCTTGACAACCTCTGTGTCCCACATTGACACACAAATTTTAATGGTCTAACAAATA
Organism: Mimosa pudica; assembly: GCA_029929735.1. Classification (NCBI taxonomy): domain Eukaryota; kingdom Viridiplantae; phylum Streptophyta; class Magnoliopsida; order Fabales; family Fabaceae; genus Mimosa; species Mimosa pudica. The sequence goes on from JAKELP010000045.1 coordinate 4,361,595, forward strand.
TTCTAAAAGTTTCTTCCTTTCTATAGATACCCAACTTTTTATATTAAGACACTCAAACACCTAGACATCCAAAAAAATGATGACTTCGTATATTTTAGATGGAAAAGAAAACAAAAGTCTTAAACCTCAAATTTTGGCATGAAGATGAACAGCATTGGTGGCTCCTCCTGAAGCAGTGAAGAAGGGCGTTAGTTTTTGGATCATTCATGGGGAGACAACATTGATGGAGATTTTTTGTATTGCTTCATGTCAACGAGTAAATAATGCTAAGACTAGAGTATTTTTTTTCAAAGAATGTGAACCATAACGTGAGTGAAGAACTCAATAATGCTCTAGGTTTCAGTCGTGCTGCAGACTTGGACAAGTATCTTGGTGTTCATCTTCATAATGGGAGAGTTACTAAGGCCACTTATAATAAGTTTGTTGTTGATAAAGTTCGGTCTAGGCTCTCTAGGTGGAAAGTTAGATCATTGTCATTAGCAGGCGCGAGTATTCTTTTGAAGGCAACTGTTAATCTTATACCTAACCACAGTATGCTGAAGGCTCTTTGGGTATACCTAATTAACCACGAGATCAATTTCATCATGGAATTGTTTCTTCTGTGCAAGAAGCTTTAGATGAGATTCATGAGATTGCAAGATGTGTGAAATTATCTCCTCAACTGTTGAAGAAAACAAAGGGGATAAATTCATCAAGAATTTCATAAGCAAATCGCTCGGGTGTTGTAGATGATAATTGACATGTCCTTCAAGTAGATGGAGCCTTCTCTAGGAGGGTTTTGATTAATGGAGATGGTGTGCTTGTGAAATCTTTTAGTCATAATATTCACTGCCATACAAGTTTTGAAGCGGGGTTATGGGGTGTATTGCAGGCATGAAAAGAATATGGGATATGAGCTTTAGATTTTGTTAAGGTAAAGGTACAAAAATGGTAATGAAATATTATGCTAGGAGCACTTAGAGGAAAAAATGTTTCGGATCTCATTTATGCTAATGAAGAATAGATTTCATTTCAATTTAGGTAACGCTAAGTTTGACTGGCATTGACCGTTTCAGTTGCCATTTGGAGGTATTTAATTAGATATTACGGTAAACTATGTAGCTCATGAAAAGTAGCGGCGCGATTGAAGTTTTTCAACAGCTTTTGACGAAGTATTGACAAATTCATGTGTCATGGAAAAACAAGGATGAGAATCACCTTGTAGATTATGTTGCAAAACACACATTACAATGTGGAGTAGGGATGCAAATATTTAAAAAAGAGATGGAAAGTGGCATCGGCTTATTACTTGATGGATATTCAATAGTGTAGTTTATTTTTAATTGCTCTTATGTTCAATTATAAAAAAAGAGCTACTAGCAACTAATTAACTCAATTAAAGTATTAACTGAAAGGGAAAATCTTAGAGAAAAGACGGTTTTTTATCATCTATAAGGGACGGTTAAATATCAAAACCATTTTCACTATTTGAATAATCTTTCTTCCTTGAGAAGGGCCAACTTATCTCAACTGTAAACTCACTTGCCGTATGGGTATGAGGTCGCAAGTTCGAATTAGCCACTGTGCAAAAATCACAAGTTAGGCTGCCAAATATATTCCCTTCCCAGTACTCTCACCAAATGGGGACTATAAAATTGTTGACCCTTTTTTTTTCTTCCTTGAAATAATTAATTAACCATCTTTCTGATAAAAAATAATTAACCATCTCCCTAACAACACGAAACCATGATCGGTTAAACCAGATCAACAAAAATAGAACCAGTTGAAAACAGTTACATACAATTGATACATACATACATACATACATACATGTGTATCATTAATCATTAAAGATTACAAAGACAGAAGTCGGTGGGTGCGTTGTGTCGTACTTTGATGACTCTCTTCTAACCTCCCTTCCTTCTTATTGTCTATACGCTACTCAGTTTCAAAAGAATATACCAACAGAATAAACAAACAAACCTCTTCAAAACTCTCAAAAGGCAAAAATACACAGAAAAGAAGAAAAGAAAGAGGTCAAGTTTGAATTTTGAGAAGTGGGTTTCCTTTGATTTGATCTCACAATCAATCTTATGGCTTCCACTGAGGGCCTTGTTCCTATTACACGCTCTTTCCTCGCTTCTTATTACGATAATTACCCTTTTGAACCTCTTTCTCATGATGTCTCAACTCTCACTTCTCAAATTCGTTCCTTGGCTGATGATTTGCTTCAAGATTCTCCTCCTTCCCAAGGTTTTTGTTCATGTCTTTTTGTTTTTTGAAGTTAGTTTGAAGAAAGATTGCATTTTTTTGGGCTGATCAACTAGTAGTGTGGAGTTAGTTTTGAATTTTCTTTTTTTTATCTGGGGTTTATTTATTTATTTTTATTTTTGGGTTTTTACTGGTTTTAAAGAATGTGGTGTTTTTCTTTATGTAGAGCATGAAATGGGGGTTGGATAGAGTTTTGATGCTTATATAGAGTGTGGGGATCTAAGATCTTGGGGATACATTGAAATGCATGATGTTTAGTTAGGTTGGGTATTTAAAGAATGTATGAATGTTAATAGATTTGCTCTTGAATATGTATCAAAGACAATCTTTTTACCCTCTCTGCTATTGCCTCTGAAGATGCTGAGTTGCTGGCCAATTAGCAGTTAGTTTGAATTTTTATCTGGGGTGGTTTTATTTATTTATTTATTTATTTTTGGCTTTTTAGTGTTTTTAAGGAAAGTGGTGTTTTATTTTGTAGAGCATGAAATGGGGGTTAGATTGAGTTTTGATGCTTACATAGAGTGTGGAGATCCAAGATCTCCGCGTTCTTGGGGATACATTGAAATGCATAGTGTTTAGTTATATTGGGTATCTAAATAATGTGGCAAAGATAATAGATTTGGTCTTAAATATGTATCAAAGACAATATTTTTGTCTTCCCTGCATTTTTTTACCCTTGCCTATGAAGCTGATGAACTAGCGGTTTGGAGTTAGGATGAATTTGTATCTGGGGCTGTATGTTTTTACTGCCCCCTCTTTACTGTTTTCTGATAAAGTGCTGTTTTCCTATCTGGAGTATGATATTGGGGTTAGATTGAGTTTTGGTGCTTGAATAGAGTGTGGGAATCCAAGATCTTCGCATTGTTGGGGATACATTGAAATGCACGATGTTAAGTTATATTGGGTGTCTAATGTATCAAAGGTGGTAACAGATTTGCTGTTGAATATGTAAGATTACTTTGTCTAACCAGGCATGGGCATCATATATGAATCTTGAACATCTTTTCAATTATACAAGCATTTTCATGTATTACATTGCATCTGTATGTTGCGTCCAAGATGCCTACAGTTTACAACCATGCTTGATTATTCAAGGGAAATATATGTCATATTGGCACTTTTGTTCTCAATTTTATGTTCCATTGTAATAGTTATTTTTTAAATAAACACATAATTTTAGTAGTTGATGTCATTTCAGGAGAAAAAAATTTAATAGAAGAAGCTGACCGCCAACCTCCGCATAAAATTGATGAGAATATGTGGAAGAATCGAGAGTGTATGGAAGAGACAGTCTTTTTATTAGAAAGGCCCAATTGGCCAGAAGGGGTAATCTCTTATTTATATCCTCCCTCCCATTAAGCTCAAATTTATGAAGGGGTCCCCCCCCATAATGCATTTGGTCAATTTTATAACTTGTGAAAACTAAGTGAGTACATTGTTGAGTTTTCCATCAACAAAACAGCCATAGTTTTTACATTCTACTTGGTATAATTTTTCCCTCAAATTTCTTTTCCCCCTTAAACGTTTGTCTAGAACTGAGAAAATGGTACCCATTCTTAGAAGCTTTCATGCTGTGAATTCAGCTCAGGCAGCAGTCAACTCCTGATGATGTAGAATGTGCTGCAATGCTTGACCGGCTTAAAGATAAAGTTCATAATGTACTAATGCTATTGGAGTCTTTCCAAGCTAAAAATGCAGACCATGTTTTCAACACAGGTACCTCCTTGTCTTTGTCTTGAGCTAGTTGCTTTTGATGCATAACGGACTTATAGTTTCTTGTGTTCATGTTATTATTGGATGTGAATCAGTAAAAGGACCGATTACGTTCGCTCACATACACACAAAAAGGAAAGAAAATGGGAAATAAATAAGGACTCTAAGCTTAAAATTTCACTATTACACGATTTTAAAGAACCCAAGATCTCATGAGACTCTTACAATTGTTAATTAACGTTAGTAAGATTCTAAAATAGAAAAGCTAATGCTGTTTAGTGAGTTCACATGGTGTTGCTTCAGTTGATCCTTTTATTCTGGGTTTACATATGTTGATTCTTCTATTTACCTTTCATAATACCCAAAATTGCTAACTCAAGGATGCGCACAATCAGAATTCAGAGATGTACTCAGGTGATCCTTGGGTTATACTTTTGGACACTTACAGCTTTCTAAATAATTACATTTTCTCTCTAGATATTCACACGTAACTTATTCATGTTTTTTCAATTTATTTTGCATGTTTCTCTGATTATCGAACATGTTCATTGTAATATTATTCTGAAAATGTTACCTGCAAGAATTTTATACATATAACTTTTTGTTGCAGTCACCTGAGTTCTGTTTCTCTGGTGCATAAAATTTCCTTATATTGGTTCCTGTGCTTGTTTTTTCATACTAGAGATCCAACAGAAATATTGGCATTCCTTAGATGAATGATAATATCATATAGGAGATTTCTGCCATGGAATTACTTTAGGACAAGGTTTCTGTTTAAAAAATGAAAAGGCATCCTATAAGCTGAATCACTTTGAGATTTTCAATTCCCGCACTGTATTGGTTTTTCAAACAGTCCTCAAATGAAGGAACTTGATGCTCCTGATATTTTCTATCTTCATAATTAACTGTCTGACTGTGTATCTTTGATAACCTCTCAATCAACTTCTCAAGTCTGAGTTGAAGAAACTAAAAACTTTTCGCAGTGATGACATATTTGCCTCAAGATTTTCGAGGAACTCTCCTCAGACAGCAACGTGAACGGTCTGAAAGGAATAGGCAAGCAGAGGTTGATGCTTTGGTAAATGCTGGAGGAAGTATACGGGATCGATATGCATTGTTGTGGAGACAACAAATGGACAGGTTAGGTTCATCTCTTTTGTTTACCCTGTTATGTATAGCTGTTGCATAATAATGTGTTAGCTGTTAATGGTTTGCAGGAGAAGTCAATTAGCTCAGCTTGGTTCTGCGACAGGTGTCTACAAAACACTCGTGAAGTACCTGGTTGGTGTCCCACAAGTATGTCTTTGGATGCATTTGGAATACATTTGTAACTTGTTGGATTTATGTCTTCAATTGTTCCTCCATCATTAATTCATGCAATTTCGATTTATGTCTTCAATTGTTCCCGCTTGTTAATTTATGTAATTTCAACTTTGTTGTTTTTTTTTTATTTTTCTATTTGAGTTGCAGGTATTACTTGATTTTATTCGGCAAATAAACGATGATGATGGGTATGAATTCACTGGTTTCATTTTCAATAGAATTTCTTTGATTGATCTCTGAATATGATAATGTATGAAAAAAACATAATGCAAGAATTTTTTTTTTTCGCTGGTAGGCCCATGGAAGAGCAACGACATCGCTATGGACCACCATTATATAGCCTCACGTCGATGATTCTTGCTATTCAACTCTTCCTCTCATTGTCATGGAAGCGGCTTGGGAATAGTAAATTGTGAGATAGCTTCCATCTTTGGTAGTTTGTAAAGACTTGTTAGTAATTTCGGTAGCAAAAAAACGGATGTTTATGGATTACGCTACTTTTATTTTTCGAAAACTTGTAAGTCTCCTAGCATGCAGATAAATTGTGGGTGGTGGGGCTTGGAGAGGGTAAGCATTCTGTGAGTGCTGTACGATTAATATTCTATCCACTTTAACATCCAGAGTCTATAGTGGTCTTGCATGTTTTTCACTTTTTTATGACTAAATATATTTCAATCCATGAGACTTGTAATTTGTGGTTTTTCTTTTTTATTCTTGAATGAATTTGAATTATGGAATAATGTTTCATCAGATTTCTGAAATCTCATAAATTTCTGCAAATTATGTCTTTCTCTGGGAAAATTGAGATTTGTGGGCTGTTCTGGTTTTCCCTATAATATTCAAGAAGCTAAAAAACACTAATTGAGTCACACACATTCGATGGGCCAGGTTAGTAGTTGGCCTGAGCCTGGATGGCTGGGTGGACCTGTTCAGTATGCTGAGTCATGCACATACACCCACAGCTATAACTTCAATTTGTGCAGTGGCTGATGGGATTGGCATGATTGGCAGAATACCTTGCCGTCATCAAACAATCTAAGACTTCAAATCCTGACCTTATTAGAAATGCTATCAATATCATGAACACTATCATTTTTATTTTTGATTTCTACTATTAGGGCATGCTAGGTTTTGTCATGTAAAGGTCTAATATATATAGACCCATTGTACAATTGTTAGAAATGAATGAACAATTGAATTAAGATGTAGGAGATTGCTCCTCTCTCGTCCCTATAACTAGAATCTGGTTCTAACCCCCTTCCCTCTAGGATTTTCAGATTCTGGATCCTAGAACCTCTCTACTTTCCTCTCCTTTCCATCCATTTGTCCTATGTGTGTTTATGTTTTTTGTGGGTTCTATCATTGATCTTATAAAACTACCCTTTTTATTGGCTAAATATATCATAGAACTTCCTTAATTAAAATAAATCTTATGAATATTTTTTCTGAGATGGAGGGTCAAATATTGTGGACATGTATCTTGTTTTCTATTTCTTGTTTTCTATTTTTTTGGTGCATTTAATTATGTTAAAGTTGTTTGAGGAAGATTATTGATGCACTTATATTTGCCTATTTAGTGTTTAACCTTTTATAATGGTTGCTAGGAGTTTTTGTCATGTGCATGTTTGTTTTTGCCCTTACTGTAGATGTTATTTGGTGGACTATAGTAACTGATGCCTTATTCAATTTTTCTTGATAACTTGATAGGAAAAAGGAACAAATCAGTGTCCTGGAACAAGCTATTGGTATCTACACAGTGGAATTCGAAAGGTTCATTAGATTCCTCAGGTACTCCCATGCTCTGATATTCATACAAATGTCTGCTGCTTATTTGTATCGATTGGTATATTGGGATAGTAGGTTTCATATTGTAGTTGGTTAAATATATAGAGTGAACTGGAGGTGGTGAACTGAAGGTGGTGAACTGGACGTCTTTTTGAATTTGTTTTTCCCAACCTAAAACCAATGAATCAGTTAAGAGCAATTGCAAAACTGAACTTTGAAATGAGATAAAGAAAAGAGGAAGAAGAAGAACCCACTTGACCTATGTCCAGTTCTAAAAACCATCTTGAGATTTTCAATATAATGTTGTAAGATTCAAACTTGGTACATAGAAACCACGGCATATCCCACATCTCACTATATTTGGTCTTGATTTCGTTTCTCAGCCCTTACAGTTAGCATCCAAATGATCACTAGTCATGTAATTTGTAGCTTCAGATGCAACGTCCCAAACCTGGAATTCAAAGCTTTAGAAGTGCTACATAGTTTTTTTAGGCAGCTCTGCAACTTACGTCTTTTCTTGTAGCTAATAAACTAAGCTTTTAGCTTGTATTTTCCAAATAAATTAGCTACTTGGAATATGTTTATATAACCTTTGTTAATTTTTTGGTTCATTTTGTATCAACTTGTCACTTTGGTCAGGGAGGTCTTTGCCAATTCGCCTTTCTTCATTTCTGCAGAAGTTGCTGGGGCGTTAGATGGGTAAGTTTGGAATATTCTAGTGTTATTGTTTTTGGGAAAAAAATTTTGATTTTGCATTTCTTAAGTTACCTGGTCAAATTTTAGGAACAATGATGAGTACAAGGAGATCAGTATTCCTGCTGGAAAAAGTCATGAGGTATGTTTATAGTTGTTGCAAAAAGTATGAACAGATTTTTTTCGATTGAGGGTGACCGGACCATTGAGGGTGAGCAAGGGTATATAGTTTTGTGGAAAAATAAATAAAAAAAAAGAGTATATTTTCTAAAATGATAGTAATCCATTGTGAATGAGTGATATCTTTTTTTATGGCAAAGAATTTGTTGATGGGAAGAGAAACCAATACATCGAGGGGGGATAAGTGATCCTTAAGCATGAGGAAGACAATGATGAACTTTAACTCAGTGGAGTTTGCCAGTTATTTTGATGCTTTTGAACATAATTTCACCTCTTGTCATATATTAGCTCTAATGTTCTATGATGATGCTCTTTTATTAGGTTCTACTCACAGTGGACTCAGTGAACTCGTACATTGCTTGGGATTTTTCATTAGTACAGGGCAAGATAACTCTGGTATTTCTGCAAATGTTTTCTTGAAGAGCTTGAATTATATTTTCCTTTGAATTATGATATTGACCTTTATGTTGTTTTCATCAGGATATTGGTTTTAGTTTGGAGTTTATTAGTCCTTCTGGTGAAAAAATTGTAAGTTGCTATGCCATAATGCATTAAATCTCTATCCTATTTTGTTTAGTTTCTCTTCAGGCTTTTCATTTTTTGGATTAAAGAACCCTTGAAGCAGTGCTAGACAATTTATTACAAGTGTGGATATCATGCCATGGAGGAAATATTAGGATAGCTGAGATGTTTTGGTCTAAAGAAGACATGAACTTCAAGGGGATTTTTGGATTTCCATATTAGTTTATAAACAGAAGAATTTTTCATAGTCATAAGATGGTTAGAAAAGTACTGAAAATACTTGCAGGAAATGCACCATGAAAAATCATGGATTCTAACCCCTTATATACAATTGTAGGATTTAATAAAAAATAACATCAAGCACACGCAACAGCATTCAAGTTCAGAAGTTACATTTTTATTTAGGTTCTAACGAAAATGTAATTTTCATATAATGGAATTATTAATGCCAAGGGAAAGCTCTTGCTGTTAGTCTCAGTTAGCTTTTCTCACCAAGTTCAGAAGTTACCCTGCATGCTACTTTTTATTGTCTCAAATATTTTTCTTGTGTATTCATTTCTAATATTCATGTATGTTGATTGGATATGATGCAGCTGATGTTACCGTACCGGCGTTTTGACGCAGACCAAGTGAGTTTAGCAATCTTATTGCAGATTTGATATTTCATGTTGGACTTGAGAAAAGTATCTTATCTTGTTGTGTATGAAAAAATATCCAGGGAAACTTCTGCACATTAAAGGCTGGAAGCTATAGGCTTATTTGGGACAACACATACTCTAATTTTTTCAAGAAGGTAAATAACTGTTAACTGTTTCAATTGAATGGAAACCATATTGTTATTTTCCATATGGGATGTAACAATAGAATTAATTCAGACAAAGGCATGGATTCAAAAAAATGTAACTATACATGGAGCCATTTCTCTTTATATTATTCACCCCTACACCAAAAAAAGTGTAACTTTTGCTTTGTAATTATAGAAGATTGGAATCCATCTTCATGCATTTTTTTTATATTGATTTACATAAATTTTCTCATGTGTACTAAAAATATTATTACATGGACCGTAGGTGTTACGGTATAAGGTGGACTGCATACCTCCTGTTGCAGAACCTGTGCAGTCTGAATGAAGCAAGAATGAAGATCTTGTTAGTAACTGATGGATGGATGATGTAATCTGATTCCTTTTTTAACTCTACCTATGCTCTTGAGGTTGATGCTAACCTCTGGTTTTATTCACCTTGAGATTGATACAGATGACTCGATTCATTTGGTAGTGGAGAAGGAGAACTGAATTGGAAATTGCATTAATCATTTGTATGTTATTATTCTTGTATGACATTAATGGTTACAGAAATTTCAAGTGATAGCAAAAGTAGCTATTCTTGGTAGATTGATCTATGGATTATATGCTTATATATAGACTTCATATGCTGATCATTACGCAATGAGATGTGAATCTTGTATTTAAATATTATTCTTTTTAATCACTAAGCTTTGCATAAATTGCAATTTTTGTTTTAGCTACTTGCTAATTTTGATTAGAATCTTGATCCTTTGTATATTATTTCACGAGTGACTAAAATACACCTTAGTAAATAAAGTTTTTTAAAAGTGGTCCTCTTGTTAATACTTGAGTCTTAACTACAATTTATGCTTTAGTAGTTTAGAAATATGGATTGAAATTTAAAATGTATGTATGACCAGCTAAATAACGGATTCTTGATTGGTTTTGGCAATTGGATTTTCTATATTTGAATTCAGACCAATTTCCGCCACAACCAATTGAATAAACCAATTAGATCTGGTTTTCTAAACTATGGTGGTCAAATTAACATATCGAAAACATGAATATTTTAACAAATAGAGCCAGTAATAGTAATATGATTTTAACCTGCCAGCGTACTATTTAGGATTGGAAAACCCTCTAGAATCTAGATGCAGTTCACACCAAATAGATGCACTTCATATATATGTTAGTTTTTAAAACAAAATAAAATCTCTATTTACTTCATTGAAGATTTACTAATATAAATTGTGTTTGACACAACAAGTATTTGTATAGTGAAACCTAAACTTTGTTTTTTTTTATATAAAGCCAAATTCATTAAAGATAAAATGAGTACAACAAAAGTCTCCAATTACATAGGAGGCTCAACAAGCTACATACAGTGCAGAAATTACAAACTTAATATAAACCATCACATAAAAGCATAAACTATAGGATGCACAGATCATTGGACCAAAAAAAGTCAAAATAAACCAAGTCCATAGACCCAGTTGTATTATAAGAACTGTTGCACAAGTTTGATATAGGAAAAGTCTAATGATATTCGCTGTATATGAGAGGTATATGAGTGGTTGGAGCTCTCCAATGAATGTAACAAAAAAACTTCTCCAATCAAGTGAAAAAAGCATTTCCATATCCCATAATTATTAGTGAACAGTACATACTGAAATTGTGCTTTCTTTAAAATTTTTAAAACAATTAACATAAATATTTATATAGGTTCAGCCCAAATCTGGGCCTACTTACATTTCTCCAATTTGCAGATGGGTTCCACTAATAATCTCAAGATTCACACAGGCTCTTGAGTGCCTTTACAAGTGATTCCTCAGTAAAAACTCTCTCTTACATATCGCTCCCCTTTACAACTTGTAAGATTACAATCACTCTTAAGATCCCACTATCTTAATAGTAATTTCACTTACAATGAAATCACAACAGGGAATTGTTCACTCAAATGAATTGATAATGATACACACTGAAGAAAATTACAGAGTATTTAACGAATTATTGTGGATTGTGCTATCCATAACCTGTACAACAATTTATTGACAACATTGCTATTTAACGCATCAGAATATATATTCTACCCAAAGAAGAAAACATGTTATATTTCCCAAATCTGCATCCAGTTATGCTTAACATAGCTTAACTTGGCTGATCATATCAACAACATCTGCTAAGTCATTGGCAATTATGATTTGTGGCAGCTTGATGCAAGATACCTTATTTCCATTACAGTTTAGTTTCATCCAGCAATATTATCTGCTTCTAATGATAATATTCTTCATTATATCTTAGCCCAAAAATGATACTACCTCATATCCTCAATACTAACTTCAGTATTTGATATAAAATCCAATTGACTAACTCAAGGAGAATATAGAAGCCAAATAAATAACATAACTATAGCATATGTTACATGATCCCCTCAAAATACTTGTGTATTATTAGATTATACATTTGTTTATAAGTGAAACAAATTATTGTGATGAAAAATGATACATAAAAATATTCAAAATTAATTCATTTTAACATTTTTAATTTCCTCAAATTAAGGTCATAAGTATATTTAGGACATGAAGTAGTATTGAGTGAATCAAACAGTAATTGCCCAAAATGAATAAGCCCACTCACCAGAATTTTATAACCTTCAGGCGACAGATAAATATTGTGCTGTATGAAGCATTGTTGGACAAAGAGATTATGCATATAAATGTCTGAGACCCCATGTTAATAAAGGCACTTCATTCCTCTTCCAGGGAAGAAAAATATTCAATACCACCTACAAAACATATGCACTTGTAAACTTGACGTGCTGAAAAACATCATACTTCACTTATAATTTGAGGGAAGTGTAGAAAGCGCATCAAACTCTCATTGAAACCAAGTTAAATTTAATGAGATTGTAGACATTTGAATTTCATTTAACAACCCCAATCTATTTCAAGAATCTAATTCTAATAATATTCTATTATAAGAGTAGCACAACATAAATGAGGTAAAAGAATATCATGTTGAAAACACCTTTCAAAGCTAGTTAGTGAAACTCAAGCCAATACTCGCCTATATAAAGCCAAGTCTCAATTTCCTTTAAAACAATTATGCAAAACTCACCATTTTGGTGCAACTCAGGCCCATCTCCCGCCCATTGCTTCTTCAAATAAGTTCACCCTGCAAAGATGTGGAGGCAAGAACCAATACAATCACATAGAGAACATCAAGAACCAATACAATCACATAGAGAACATCATTACACGATTAAGGTGGTCAGAAAATAAGGGGAAAACGAATATTCTCAATGAAACTAATGATTCCACCAATGGCAATTATTTTGCTGATTAACAACTTAGCAATAGAAGAAGACTAAAATGATGACAATTGACAAATTTTTATCCCATTGGGTAGAATCGGCTACATTGGATTGCACAACACCATTGTGAACTATCAACAACCAAATCTTGAGATATATTAATCAAAAGGTCTCAAACCCAGGTAAAGGTGAAGGCATGTGTTAGGCTCTCAACAACCAGTGTTAGACTTTGTTGAATCATTATGAACTTAACACTAGGAGACATGATAAAAACACACAAAAATATACAATAGATGCACGATAATTTTCTATATAGAATTTGAAAATTGATAGTGCGATGCAAGAGAACAGCGTGTTTGCACCATGAGAGGTGAACAATACACAGCATCAGCTGCATGAGCGACCAGAAACATACATGTGTAAAAGATAGTTGTTAATTGAATAATGGATAGGGCAGGGGTCTCATTGATTGGGATATCCATATATGGAATGACAACTAAAATATAAATAAAATCATTATTAAAAATAAAAAAGAGGAAAAATATTCCCAGCTTCGGGCCATGGTTGGTGCTTACATGAAGAAAATCCAATACATAATAAGACATCATTCCAGCCTAGAAACAATAAGCAAGATAACACAGGTAATCTAGCCCAGACAAAGTAACTTCTTCATGTAGGGTGGCACGTACACAATATCCTATAACTATTTACAATGAGGACCTAATTCTTCAAGTTGGGGCACAAACTAAGAATTAATATATGAAATTATCAAAAGAAAAAAAAAACTGTCAAATCCTTTTACCTGACTAAAACTCTGAAAGTTCTGAAGGCCATAATACTATATGTTCATCAAAATCAGATGATGTCCAATTTGAGCCTACCAGAGAAATTGCCAGCATGTGGCAATACAACAATTTCAGCCATTGGTGATTTTATTTCTTATTTCCCAAGTATCACGAACTCCAAAACTCTTGCAAGCTCAGGATATTTCTTCAACCAGCCTTTAGATGTAGAATGTTTGAGAATCTCACAAGTAATCCCATCAGGTTGACACCCTTCCATGGCCATACTTTTAAATAGCCCAATAATATCCCAAAACTTGCCTCTATGAAACATTGCTTTTAGAATGGCATTGTATATTGCAATGCCTGGAGTCATCCCATTCACAAGCATTTGCTTTCTTATATGCAGAGCAACTGATATTTTCCCTTCCCTACAGAAACCACTGATCATGGATCCATAAGTAAAATGATCTGGTTCCAGTTTCTGCCTATACATGCCTTTGAATAATTGGCATAAAAGTGACCTATTGTGTTTCCTAATTGAAGCATGTATAAGAATGTTATATGAAATAATATCAGGCGGAAAACAAGTGTTCTGAATATATCTGAAGAAGGAGCATGCTGTCTTAAGTAAACCATTTTTGCAAAGTTGGTCCAGAATCACATTGAAAGTAATTGTCGGATAACAACCATCACGCAATATCAATTCTAGAAGCTCAACACATGCAGATAATTTCCCCACTTTGCCAAAATATTGAATTAAACAAGTTGTACCAATAGCGTTTGGCTTAATGCCTTCAGACTCCATGCGTGACAATACTCTCTCAATAACTGATGAGTTTTCTTGTTTACATGCAGCACACAAAATTGTATTGAAGGAAACTGAATCTGGCTTATTAGCATCCCATTCAAAACAATCCAAGAGCTTAAAAGCTTCCTCAAGATTCTCTTGAGCAAATCCCTTCAAAATTGTATTATAAGTAATATTATTTGGACGAAATCCATTTTCCATCATTGGTTTCAACAAAGATATTGTTTCTTGTGATCTCCCCTCGAGGCATAGGCAGTGGAACAATATGTTTAAAACTGCAGTATCTAGAGCATAGCCTTTTGTATTAAGCAATATCTTTAAAGCAACCCCTGATTTTCCTATTTTCAAAAGGCCTCCAGACAAAGCAGCACATGTATGTGGACTAGGAGCATACCCTTTTTGATCTATGACCTGAAGGAGTTCCACAACATCATTCTCTCTATCTTGATGACAGAGTTCACGGAGAATTACATTATAGGTGGTCAAGTCTGGTTCACATCCACTACTTCGCATCTTGGCAAGGTATTCTAGTGCCTGTTCAATTTTCCCACCATCACATAGAAATTTGATAATTATAGTAAAGGTTTTGACATTGGGCTTACAACCATCACATTCCATGTCATGTAGACAGCGTAGAAGAACTTCTTCATGCCAACCTTCTTTACAAATTCCATATACTAAAGCAGTATAAGAGCAGTCATTAAGAACCATACCTTTCTTTTTCATTAAATGAATCAGTTGTAGGGCAGCATAACTCTGCCCAGACTTACACATAGCCCATAGAATTTTATTATAATTATGTGTGCCACAGAGGTAACCCTCTTCTTGAAGGGTAGATAAAACAAAGTATGCTTGTCGGATCATCAAAGCAGTGCCAAGCATAGAAATCAAAGAATCTACGGTGTGCTGCGTAGGAAAATACTTCAACTGCACCATGATGTTAAAAACACTGAGGGAATCAACATGATGCCCAGAGTATATCATTTTTTTCAACATTTTAGACAATAATCTGAATGATGGGATAAATCCACTTCTGTGCATCTCCTTTGCAATTGAAAAGGCAGTTTTCAGATCATTGAGAGCCAACAGCCCAAAAAGAAGTGTGTTGAAAGTTTCCGCATTTGGAACAGGACCAAACTGTCTCATTCCCCTATACAATTGCTGTAGCTTGTTTGTTGATGCATTATGGGATCTCAAATAGCAATGAATCAAACCATTATAGTCATAAACAGAAGGCTTCCCAGCAATATTTCTCATGCAACACAGTGTCTCCATGGCTCTTTCAAAGTGGCCTGAGGTAGCATAAGCCTTCATCGTATGCTGCAATTCTATGTAATTACAATCATGGGCTTCACCAGCATCCACCAAATCCATTGTCTTGAGAGCACTAAGCGAAGAAAAATTCACAAACACACTGCCATTCCTACAAATCCGATATAAATTACTTACAAAAGTAATTGTGGCAGAAGTCACCACTGGCATGAAAGCCGCAATCTTTGCAGAGTAGGGTCAGCTGCTCCTTAAACTCTGGTAAAAAGGTAACATCCAGGAAACGTTAGATAAATCTCGAAGGACAATTACTAAGAAAACTATTAATATCACATAATAAACACAAATGAATTTACAGAAACTGTAGAAAAGCTTCATTACAAAGCACGGTTCATTTCAAATGTCAAATGCATTTAGTGAATTCTAGCTGTGCTAATTCCAATAACAATCAAAAACACTGATTTGAAATCATAACTGCTGTCACATAGTTACAAATTAAGCTATACAAATGCAGTTGTATATAAACAAGGGAAGCTGAAAAACAAGGTCCACAACACAGACCAACCAAACTAATCAAAAACAGATTTCAAAGTTGATACATTTCAACCTTCCAAAGCTCAAGCTACAAACATTGATTCCAAAATTGAAACATTAACAGCTCTCACATAATCACCTATTCATTCAGCTTCATAAATGTACATACATAAACAAAAGCTATAAAAATCAGATTTTGAGCAATGATACAAAAAACCCAACAAGCAAAACTTAAGTCAAAACAAAAAGAAGTGAAAAATTACAGCAAAATGAAGAAAAATAAGATATTGGGTAGAAATTTAAATGTGCCATCAAACTAAGAAGATTATAATTGGTACCTATAAACTTGCCACCGCCGCCGTAGATTGTTTTTGGGCAGCAAAGAACGAAAGTTTCATTACTAAGTGAGAGATAAGAAAGAAAGTGTGGACTAAGAGAATTGCAATTACAGTTGTATTGGGCTAGTAATATATCTTTAGTACTATGAATATATAAAATCACAGTAAGGTACTCAAATTTATAAAAGGATAGATTAGGTACTAGACATTAAATTGAGATTATTAAATATTGCAAATGTATTGAAATACCTTCGTGAGGATGAGAAGAAGAAGGAAGTAGTGAGGATGAGAAGGCTGGGGTTGGTGTTGTGAGAAAGGGATATGTTGGTAATTTTGCAATATTTATTAATCTCACTTCAATACTCCCTCCGGTCCTATTTATAAGTAGCTAACCGCCACTAAATTTTGGTTCTTAATATAAGTCGCCAACTACCACTAACTAACTCATTAATTAAAGTTTTCCAAATATGCCCTTGTCATTGAAAAAAGAGATCTCTGCATTTACTTTTACTTGCCTCATTATGACTCATTTAATAGTCGTGAGGAGGGGTAAAGATGGAAATGAAAAATAAAACAATACCAATTTAATAATGTAACCGCCACTAATCGTCATTCCTTGGTTTGTACAATATGGGCGGTTGGCGATTTATAAATAGGACTGGAGAGAGTACCTAGTAGTAGTCTGATTTGTCCAGGACAAAAAGACTGGGTAGGTCTTGTGAGAAATTATGTTAGTAATTCGTTGATCTTTTACAGTATTTCATCTAGGATTTCCCTTTAGTAGTTATCCAAAACAGGTTCCAACATAAAAGCATTATTAGGAATTTAGGATTATACGACTTGGTTTCATTTCATCTATTTTTACTCCTTGACTTTTTTTCATTTTGTTTTACTTTCTTTAGACATAGAACATAATTTCATGAAGCCAATAATACTTGATAAGAAAATTTTAGAAAATAATTTATTGCTACTTGACTCACTTAATTTCTCTCTCCATATAAAATCTATTTGAGGAAGTAACTTTAGACATTTTATAATTTTTGATAGACTTTTCATTTATCCCTATTAATGCCAATAATAAAAATAAACAATTAAGATTTGGTAATGATAGATGGTTATAATGTTTTTGGTAATATTATATGATTTACCAAATTAATTATAATCGATAATCTAATATAATACTCCCTCCGGTCCTAAATATAGGACTTGGTTGACTTTTTGAAAAATCCTAAAAAAGCAAAATAATTTAATTATAAATTGATTTACCTAATTTTTTCTCATACAGTAGTTTTTTTTTACCTATAAGCTAATGAATAATCTAAAAAATATCAAATATGTCATGAGTTAATAACCTATTTTATAACCTTAATCTCTAAAAAAAGTCAATTAGGTCTTATATTTAGGCTGGAGGTAGTACAATGTATTTATCAAATTTTATATATTTATGAAATTACCGAACAAAATATTTTATCTAATGAAGTTATAGATAAGATTTTGTATTTTCGGGATGGAAGAAAGTAATAGGTCTTATTTTATCAAAAAAAAAAGTAAAAGGTTTTACAATTTCACTTAATTTTCAATTGCTTCCAAGATCAATTATAACTAAGTTCAGAGAATTAATTATAACTAAATCATTGAAATCACTAAATCAATTTAAAATTTTTGTAGATCTATGTAATATTAAATCTGATATGCCAGAAGTGGTTAATGCAACTCTTTTGAGTTGACAACTATGTCATTGCAAACTTTTCAATAACAATTTATTAAATTGCATTGATGTCGTCCAATACATTTGATTTAATATCACTAGTAGGGGTGTTCATGGGACGGGACAGGACCGAGACACCCCTGTCCCGTGTCCCGTCCCAAAAAAGGCTCAGGATGGAGTTTCCATCCCGTGTCCCGTCCCAATCGGGATCGGGACGGGAAATTCCCGGAAAAAAAAATGGAACTTTTTTATTAAAAATATCTACTTGTAAAAAAATATGACACTTTGTTTTTGTAACAAACAAATGAATTAGTTCAATATTACTTCTATAATACATCTTATACAACATAATAAAGTCAAATTATATTATTACCGCGTTTTTCATAAAAAAATGTCATGTATATTTATAAATACACATACATTTTTTTAAAAAAATATTATATCAAAACACATAATTATATATTCGGGACGGGACGAGATTAGGATGACCTCGTCCCATCCCGAGGAGAAATTTTGTCCCGTCCCGAAACTTTTCGGGACAGAAATTTCCCATCCCAAAATGCCTCGGGACGGGAAATTGTTAAACACCCATAATCACTAGTTGCTGGTTTCCTAGTGACTTCAATATAATTTAATGATTTTATTGGATTTGGTCGATTGATTCTCTTATATGAACTTAGTTGTAACTTCCCCCTTAATATTTTATTTTCTATTTTTCTAATTAGTGACTTATCCTTTTTTTTATATGAAGCTAAGGACTTCAGTTAAAATGTTAAAAGTGCGCCTTTCAAGCTTCAAAGAAGAAAATAATTCACAACAAAAAGTAAGTGAACTAAAGTGATTCATTCAATTCTAAATACAAGATCTACTATTTAACAAAGGATATTAGTTATATTAATAAGTATTATATATGTAGGAGTATTTTTTTTAGAACACCAATCATCTCTCCATATTCTCTAACCAATGTCGTATTTTGTTATTATTGTTGGGGACACCAATAATGATAATTTTAAGAAGAAATTGACAATGATAATTTTAAGAAGAAATTGACAAAAATTAGAATTAGATCCCATATTAAAACTAGAATAAACTTTCTAAATAAGTCTTATTCCGCACGTTGAAAATTACACAAAGTCATTCCATGAAGGATAAAAGCTGAATCTTGAAGGCAAGCATTACTGAAAAACAAACATGCGAGGAACACATAAATTAAATATGTACAGATCTGCTCTTATTTTCTAGGTGGGACTCGTTGGAGTAGATTTTTGTCATTGTCAAGTGTGAAAGATGGTTTCTGTGACTACCATAGACTTGTGAAATCTTACAGCAACAAAAAATAACATGAAAGCAAATTATATGAAAGAAGATGACAAATCAACAGTTTCAGTCCCGTGACATTGTGCTATTTGCTTTTTTAGATGTTTAATTTGATAAAAAAACTAATTATTTTTTAAAACGTCTTAGTAAGTGACTAGACCCTGCATTGATCAAATTAAAAATAAGTAAAAATTCTCAATAAAAAAATTGGTAATTTTATGCAATCACATGTTGCTCGTTCAGGAATGTTCAGTGAGATTTACATCAGTCTAATTCTTTCGAAAACAACAATATTGTGTGACTAATCCTGCAGTGAGGCCATGATACAAAATACACAAAACCAATAATTAAATCACTGGTAGATTGATGAGGCCAAAACGAAGCACTTGGTTAAAGTGCAACAACTCCTTCAATACCATGCTTTCCGGTCCTGGAATTTCCAGTTCTCATTTTTTGCCTCCTACTTGAGAGTTATACTTGTGTATGCCAAAAAAAAAGTTAACCTTAAATATGGCGGATTTTTTTTTTATATATAAAAGATAAGCCCAAAATTTTTGCTGATTTAAAAGTATTAAGGTATTTGCCTTCACTTTTAAAGAATGACACTCATATTTTTTTTTTAATATTCTTCTTGTATGTAAGTAAAGGTGATGAAATAATTTCATAGTTTCATTGTATCACCCTCAACTCCTCAAGTCCTTTGTGACCTATTATTAATTTTAACATTTCAGAACCTTATCATATTGTTGAGAGCGATTTTCCCAGATTATAAGACTGTAGAATCACACACAAACAATGAATATACGAGAGATTGAAGATACAGGTGAAATGGAAGATAACAATGCCATAGCGATTCTGATTTAATAAAAACATTGACTAAAGAATAAAAACTACTCCTGTACTAGGAAGCCAACTCTAATAATAATAATCTCATCGAGTCCGCTTGGTACGCCGAATCAGCCATAAAATGTCGCTCCCATGGAACGATTTTCTATGGCGTCCAACTTTCTGGGTACACTACAAACACATAACCATTCACAATTAACAAAAAAAAGAGCAGACCCTATAAATAAGGCAAGGTACAAAAATGACCTTATAGTTTGACTTATTGTACACTCAACATCACACCTCATTTTTTAGGCATAAAAGTAACCCATGGTTATTAAAGTGGAACAAAAGTAACCTATCATTAATATTCATTTGACACCGTTACTTTTTAAGGTTAGAACACTTTTTTGACATAGCTTCACACATCAACATATGGTTGAAGAAAGAAAAGAGAAAAGAGAGATTGTTGAGGTGTCAAACATATACTGATGTGTGAAGTTAAGTGTAAAAAATAAGCATTCATTCAGTGTTGTAACCTTAATAACCATGTTAAATAAATATTAACACTAAGGTCTCTTTTGCCCCACTTTGATCACCACTGGATGACTTTTGTCTCTAAAAAACTATGAAGTGTTTGGAGTACCTTGAGCCAAACTACATCGTCATTTTTACCTTCAATATATTCATTATATATGTAAAGATCTAGGATCTAATAAACTCACTTGGAAATGAAATGTTGGATTTGGGACTTTAGTTAACACAGACAAACCATCCCGAACAGGCACCACTGTTTATAGTATATACAAAAATTAGAGATATTATATTAGTCTATGCCCATTACCATTATGCATGAAAAGATATTATGTTTTTCTCAAATGGGCCTTACTTGTAGCAGAGGCTGACATTACATCCTGATCCATTGCAAGCTTAGTGTTCATGTTGCAAGGCGTTGTGCCTTCAGAATCACTGCTTTAAAAAACCATAAATGCATGTGAGACTTCCTTATATCAATGTTGTTTCTGAGTGTCTAATAAACATAAGGCCACATTCTGCCCATTATTATTAGTTTTAGTACCTAGATCTTCGGCTGTTTGATTTCCCAATAGTGGCAGCTGATCCATGAAAACGTATAAATCATCATAAATGTATATATATTTTTGTGATTTCTTTAAGAAAATCTATAAGGAAGAGTTGAAGCACTTACATGATAATAGGTAATGGGAGTGAAAACGTGGTAACTTCTCAATCCATCGCATATTAGTGAGGGCGAGCTTATCAACGTATTGTTCACAAGATTGAAGTCTCTGCCAAAAAAAAAGACCAACTTAATTTATAGCTCTATTTGCTACCAATAACACAAATATGCTCTTTTTTTTAAGTGTTAAAAGAAGACTGACTTGTTTGAGGGTATTGATGCACAATTCAGTGTCAGAAAATGCATTGGTATGAGAAATAAGGCTTTCAATATTGGCAGACACGTTGCCAAGATGATCTATAACAGTAACCACAGCCTTGCATAAGTACTCCTTTGTGTTCTCCACCACCCTGCATCAAGTCATCAACATCAGTTAGGAAAATCTAAATTGTTCACATTCAACAATAATACTACCCAAATTTGGTAATGGGCCATTTTAAGCATGGAGTAGGCCCATGTGTGCAAACACATTGGGTATGGGCTCAAGCCCAGCTCATAGATGTCCCCATAAATTTCGAAACTGCACTCCACTCCAAATGTTAGTAAATAGATATCAAAACTTCATAAAGCCCCAACTTTAAGAAAACTTTATAGCCTTTTTAATCGTCTCAATTTCAATGAAAGTGTCGCTATAACTTATAAGTGCTGGGAAAAACCAAATTAACCGTTGGAATTATTGGAGTGGCCAAAACCTTATACCATACTTCAATGTAACCTTTTTATGGATGTAATAGGTACTAAATCTAACAACAACAATAAAGTCTTATTCCACTACGTGAGGTTTCGCTAAATAAATCATACAACTCTGTTGTGCTCTATCATTCACCAACATTTTTGGTATATAACAATGTACAAAAAAAAATTGAAAACTCCAAAAAGACATAAGTGAAATGATTTGCTCAAGCCAGAAGGCAGATATTAATGTTTGTACGTATTACTCACTGTGTCTTCTCTTTTCCTTTCAAGAACGTACTTTCACTATAATCTGCTGCATTATGAAGCTGAGACCTCAGCACTCTTAGCTCCTGCAAATTCATTATGAACAAGAGCCTTAAGTTCTTTTATAAATTATTAATAATGCAATTTGCATGTAGTAAGACAAGGCAAATAAAATATGACCTGAAGAGACTTGTCAAAGTTGATGCTTTCTTCCACCTCAGCTTCTAGGGTTTCAAAGGGAGAAGAAGAAGAAGGCTTGGATACAAGTACAGTCTCCATGGAAGAAGATATGCTAGTTTTTTTTTAACTGAAAGAAGATATGCTAGTTCAAAGTGCTGAAAGTAAGGCTTATAAACATTCAGAATTTATAAGAGTGTAAAAGCTAAGATGGGTTTATGTGACAACCATAGGCATAGGCATGTGAAATCTTACAGCAAACAAACAAACATGAAACCATATGAAATGGAGGAAGGTGACAAATCAACAGTTTCACTCCCGTGACATTATGTTCTGCACTTTTTAGAGCTTTATTTGTTTTAAAAAAGTGATCACTCACTGACTGAGCAGCAGCAAACACAGTACAATTTAACAACATCACTGCATTGATCGATTTTAAAATTAAAGAATTTTATATGCAATAATGTTATATATTGTTCATAACTGTTCAGTGACATTACCACCTGTAATTCTTTCAAAAATGACAAGATTGTGTTTCCAATCTTACAGTGATGCCTGTAATGCCCTAAAAAATCTTCTTAAAGCAATACTAATTAAATAAAGAACAATTCGATCACAATCGAAAGATAATCTGGAAATTACTTCTTAATATTAATCAAATGAGAGAGTTTACAAGATGTACTTCTTGAACAGAAAATACAACATGAACATAATGAATTGAAAAACAACTTATTTAAACTAAACTACATCTGGAATAACTGCCATAACACACGTTCCGGGATCGTGTGTTCTAGTGCTTAGCGAGACCTGTCCACGTGTCACGACGGGTACTCCCCACCTCTCATGATCTTATCTCCTGTTACTTAGAAACGACTTCCCACTAAATTGGTGGTGATCTTCTACATCCATGTGGACTTGGGCCGCATTCTGTGGGCCAAACGGGTTGGGCTTGGCTCTGGTATGAATTCTGGTAACAACCTAGGCAGACAACCATACAAGTCGTTGGCGAAGTGATCTGGTTTTACTCCAGGGTTGCCACGTGTTGAGGAGTTTTTGAAATTCAAATTGACAGAGAGAGAGAAAGAGAACGGAACAGGCAACGGGCCACTACATTAACTCCCCCACAGCGACACGTGTTCGTTTCTGACTGGCACGGGTTGATGTGATTGCTCCATCCGTTGAGATCTTTCAAAAGTAGCCGTTGGATTGAGGAGTTTTCTTTTCAGACACCCCTCAAGTCTTATAAATTTGACTTTCTGGTAACTTCCTGTACTTTCGCTTCTAACACGCAATCTCTGGTATTCTGGTTTGCTTAGGAAATCTGGTCCGCATTCCTGCATTGTCAACAACGTACAATACTTTCTGGTAAGCATGAACTAATTCGTGATATTTGTCTGGTTGTGCTAGTTTTATTTGCTTTCTGGTTAGTTTTGTGCATTGTTCATTCTGGCGAGCGACACTAAGGGATTTTTGCATCTTTTCTTCCTTTCCCATATTTTTGTAAAAGGTTTTTATGCATGTTATTGCCTTAACATTTTCACAAAGAGAGATTAGTTTGTGCGTTCTTGTAAGTTTTTGATAGAGACTAACGCGCCAACATTTTGCCAACTAGAGTAGTGAGATATGACTAAAGTTAGCGACGTTTCATCTTCGGGCACTAAGAAGGTTGTGACCAAGGGTTTCGATCCCATTCCTGCTGATCTGGTAGAAGAACTACATGACGGGAAATTGCTAGAAAAGAAGAACAACGATGAAGCCCCAGTCATTACAGAAAGGGATGTGGCTGCGCTCCAAGAAGAGTTGGGTCTTGATAAGTCTTTGTTGATCCGGGCACCCAGACCAGAGGAGCGTTTGGACTGGGGTAGCGAGAACTGGACCACCTTAGGTGTGGACTACTTGAAGTTATTTCCTTGTATCCCTCTCCCACCACTGATATTGGAAATTTGCCGTTTCTACGACTTGGCGCCATCGCAACTGATGCCGATGGTCTGGTCGGTGGTACTTAGCCTGGAAGCAATCACCAAAGACTGGGATAAGAAGGTCTCGTTGGCGGAATTGCTGACAAGTTACAGCTTTGGTAGGAAGTCTAGTGGACTTTTCACTTTGACTCGGTTGGAGGGAGACACTTTGATCATTACCCCCTGGGATTCTGTTAGACGGTGAAAGCGCAGATTTGTGGTTGTGCATAAGAGGTGCCTGGTTCCTGACGGTGGCCCTCTTCGGACTGAATGGAATAACTTGTGTAAGTGCATGTTTTTGTGTTCAGGTTTTTTGTTCTGGTCTCTGGTATCTGGTAATGCGTCAAGAATTTTTGTATTTGTTTAACTCGTATTTGGATTGGTTTTCCTTTCGCTTAGTTAAAGCTGAAGAGAAGAAGGTTCCTTTGCGTCCGGAATCTGATGAGGTGATAGCGAGGGTCATGGCTCTCCCTATTGACAAGCGTACTTATGTTAAGATTTTCAAGATAGGTATGTTCACTGTCTTTTTGACTTGTTTTCTTTTTCTGGAGTATCGTGTGACTGCGCTGAGTCTCCCATTTCTGGTGTTAGGTGAATCTGAAGTTCCTAAGCTGAAGTTGAATGTTGTGGATGTTGGGAAGAAAAAGAGAGGTAGTACGGAGAGCGGATCTAGCAGTGATGTGGCCTCCGAGACAATAGCATCTCGGATGAAGAGAACCAGACGTGCTGTTGCTACCACTTCAAAAGTGCCTGTTGATCTTGACCCTATTGAAGAGGAAGTGGACAAGTCACAGGGAACTAGAGCCATTACAACGATTCCAGAACCTGTGGTCATGGACTTGGACGCTGTTCTGGAAGTGGGCAAAGGGGAAAGGGGTGGAACATCTCAGGCTCTTAGCAATACTGATGGGCAGGACTTACTGGTTTCCTTGACCACCAGTTCCCTTAAGGTTTGTGGTGTGAGTTTTAGTCACAAAATGTGATTCTGTGCATCTCGTTCTTGTAGGTTTGTTACTAAGGGTTTTGATTTTGACAGGTTAACCAAGTGGCTGAGGCCGTGCGCAAACGCTTCTGGGATCTGGAGAAGTCAGCCGAGATGATCCGTCTGGAACGTGACACTCTGGTGAAGCGTGTAAAAAACCTGGAGTGGTTTGATCAGGAGATGAGGAAAAAGCAAAGGGAATTGGAGGCCGCGCACAAGCTATACCGGAGCACAGCGGAAGCGAAGTTTCGTCAACTTGAACGAGAGATCGAAAATGCCAAAGGTGAAGCTGTGGATGCTCGAGAGGAGGTAAAGCTTTCAGACATTACAGTTGATGGCTTGAGAAAGCAGCTTGCTGATCTGGAGGAAGAGAAGGATAAGAGTGAGAAGAAGGTTGCTGCTTTGATAGAGAGGGAGAGGCGGGAAGTTTCCAAGTTCATGCTGTTTGAGCGTATTAGAATGGTGAAGGAGTTTCGTGCGGGAGGAGGTGCGAACTGGGACCTGGAGGAGTTGGAGCAGATGTTTCAGGATGAGGGTTATTCTATGCCTTCGTCAGATGGTAGTGGTGAAGAATCAGGGGATGAAGAAGAAGTCAACTCTCATCGTGAAATCCCTGGCTCGGACAAGAAGCAGGCTCCCGATCACGAGGAAGGAACTGGAGACTCCCATGAAGTAGATGGAGGGAAGGCTGGTGGGAAGGACGTTTAATATAAGCTCTTTTTGTGTGTAATGACTTATTGTGTTCTGTGTTTTGGACGTATATTTCTGGTGAATGTTGTTTTTGCTTAGCTAATGTTAGCTAGTTATGTTCTGGTGTTTTCAGAAGTTTATGTTTAACTAGTGTTAACTAGTTATGTTCTTAGAAATTGTAATAGTTCAGAGGACCAATGATGAATATTTATAAAGTACAAGTTGCGTATACTTGCTTGTGCACTCTTCTGGTATTTGGATTTAATATCTGGTGAACAATTTGTAGATGCATCTTTCTGGTTGAGCGATCTGGTTAGACAAACACGGTCAGGTTATGTTAGAAGAATTAGGATTAAAATAGGTATTAATTAGAGTCTGGGATTCGTGTAAGTCTAATTAGAGTTTGGTATACCTTAGATATTGGAATCAGGTTACTCAGGGATGTGGTGGATCGTCATCCATACATCTTTCTGGGTTCAGGATGGTCTATAAGTTATGTACCGGGTTAGTAGCTACTATGTACTTAGAGTTAATAAGTAGTTTAATGCAACAAATGAATAAACAAATGAAGTAATTTAGGAAGAGTAAACGTACGATATAAGTATTATGTACCTTTGGCTCCGGGAAGTTGTACCAAGTGAGATGCATTCAGTTGGTGGAACTTGTGTTGGAAGTTAATTTCCTGACTTTGGGATTTCATTTGAGAAGAGTGGAGTTGTTTATTGTCTGAGCGTTGGCTCCGGGAAGTTATATCATCAGAAGTTTAGTTTTGGTGATAGAACTTATGTCGGGGCATTGTTAGGATATTGGCTCCGGGTAGTTATGTCATTAGGAAGGTGTTCCTCGTGACAGAACTCAGTTCTGGGCATTGCATGATGGTTGGCTCTGGGAAGTTATATCATCAGGAAAATGTTCCTGCTGATAGAACTTAGTTCTGCATAGTGCCTGATGATTGGCTCCGGGAAGTTGTATCATCAGGACAGTGTTCCTGTTGATGGAACTTAGTTCTGGATAGTGCCTGATGATTGGCTCCGGGAAGTTATAGTTCTATAGTATTAGAGGAAAAGAAATTTAGATACTATGGGAAATACCTTTTTAGATGGATTGCGTTCTAACTCCTGGGGAGCAATTTTCCTTTAGAGTCTCGCAATTGGTAAGATCCTGGACCTATGATGCTTTCAATCTGGTAAGGGCCTTCCCAGTTGGGGCTGAGCTTTCCGTCTCTGGATTCTGGTGTATTCGGGAATACTTTTCGTAAAACCAGCTCTCCTACTTGGAAGCGTCGTTCTTTGACATGTTTGTTGTATTGACGGGCTATCTGTTGTTGATAGGTCGCCATCCGGATTAAAGCCTAATCCCGTTTAAGATCTAGTAGATCTAATTCGTAGTTCAGGTGAATGTTGTTAATCTCTTCGTTTGTCCACTTGTACCTTAGACTTGGTAGCCCATACTCGACGGGGATCATTGCTTCTGATCCATATGTCAAGGAGAAGGGTGTCTCTCCCGTTGGAGTTCGTGCTGTAGTCCTGTAAGCCCATAGTACTGCTGGGAGTTCATCTGCCCATTTTCCTTTGGCTTTTTCTAGTCGTTTCTTCAAGGAAGACACAATTGTCTTGTTACTGGCTTCTGCTTGGCCGTTGGACTGGGGATTCCGGGGAGTGGAGAATTTCAACTTGATGTTCCATTTGGTGCAGAACTTCCTGAATTTTGATCCAATGAATTGGGACCCATTATCGCATACTATCTCATATGGTAGTCCAAACCTGCAAACAACATTCTTCCAGATAAAGTCAATGACTTCTGGTTCTTTGACTTGTTGAAATGCTCCTGCCTCTATCCACTTTGTAAAGTAATCAGTCACCATCAACAAGAACACGCGTTTTCCTGGTGCTGGTGGTAACTTCCCGACTATGTCCATCCCCCATCTCATGAAAGGCCATACTGGAGTCAGGGAGTGTAGGAATTCTGGGTGTTGCTGGAATGCGGGTGCAAATCTTTGGCACTTGTCGCATTTGGAAACAAGTTTCTGGGCATCTTGTTGCATTTTAGGCCAAAAGTATCCTGCTCTCAGGAGATTCCTGACCAAACTTCTGGAACCAGAATGATTACCACACTCTCCTTCATGTGTTTCTCTTAGTGCATATTCAGAATCATCTGGGCCAAGACATTTCTGGTAGATGCCTGCAAAAGACCACCTGTAGAGTTCGTTCCTGAATATCCGGTATCTGGATGCCCGTTGTTTGATTCTTCTGGCCTCACTTTGATCATCCGGGAGTACACC
This sequence comes from Mimosa pudica, assembly GCA_029929735.1. Lineage (NCBI taxonomy): Eukaryota > Viridiplantae > Streptophyta > Magnoliopsida > Fabales > Fabaceae > Mimosa > Mimosa pudica. The sequence continues at coordinate 4,389,970 of JAKELP010000045.1, forward strand.
TGTGTCCAGGTATCTGTAGATTGGAGATCTCCAATCGTCTGGTCTATAATTGGCCTGGACATGGTGGACAGGTGTGGTGGTTAGTACTGAGTCTTGTAATCGTATGATTGGGATGGCTCGGGTTCTGGAGCTTGGGATGGTGGATCCCAAGTTTGCTAATGCGTCAGCATGCTTGTTGCTATCTCTGGGTATCTGCGTTAATTTGAATTCCCTGAATGATTTTGATATCGAAGTGGCCATAGTATAATATTTTTGCATTCGGGAATCCTTTACCTGGTATTCTCCTTGGACTTGTTTTGATACAAGTTGGGAATCGCATCGCACTTCAACGTCTTGCGCTCCAAGTTCTACTAGTAAGCGCATTCCGATGATTAATGCCTCGTATTCAGCTTCATTGTTGGTTGCTCTGAAAGTACATTGGAAGGACTGTTCCATGGTATCTCCGGTTGGTGACTGGATGACCACTCCGAGCCCAGTACCTTTCGAGTGTGTTGAGCCATCGACATACAAGATCCAAGTATCTGGGATTAATTCATTGCTCATGCAAATCAAACTTCTAGCCACACCTATCTAGATTTCAGGTGCAAATTCAGCAGTGAAATCCGCTAGTACTTGAGACTTTATTGCAGTTCTTGGGACGTATGATATATCATATTGACCGAGTTCGATCGCCCACTTGACTAGTCTGCCCGATAAGTCTGGTTTCTGGAATATGGCTCTGAGCGGGTGAGATGTCACAACCTGGATGGGGTGGCTCTGGAAATATGGTCTCAACTTTCGGGATGCTACGACTAGGGCTAGTGCTAGCTTTTCGATAGGCGAGTACCTGGTCTCAGCGTCTAGGAGAATTTTGCTTACATAGTATACTGGATACTGTATTCCTGGATCTTCGCGTATGAGTACAGCACTTACAGCATGCCCAGATACAGACAAGTACAACTGAAGTAACTCATTGGGTTTTGGTTTGGAGAGGAGTGGCGGTTTGGACAGGTATTCCTTGAGGCCTTGTAAGGCTGCTTCGCATTCCGGACTCCACTCAAAAGTTTTGTTCTTTCTGAGTGTTTTGAAGAAAGGATGGCACTTGTCTGAAGAACGGGAGATGAACCTGTTCAGAGCTGCAATCATTCCTGTTAGCTTTTGCACATCTTTTGCCCGTCTGGGAGAGCAGATGTTCTGGATGGCTGTTATCTGGGTGGGATGAGCTTCAATGCCTCTACTCGAGACCAAATATCCAAGGAACTTCCCGGACTTGACCCCGAAGGAGCATTTTTCTGGATTAAGCTTCATATTGTACTGCTTCAGGATTCTGAATGCCTCCTGTAAGTTCGAGATGTGTTCTTCCTTGGACTGGGATTTAACAAGCATGTCATCCACGTAGACTTCCATGGATTTTCCGATCTGGTTTTCAAACATTTTGTTGACCAACCTTTGATAGGTAGCTCCTGCATTCTTTAGGCCGAAAGGCATTACTTGGTAGCAGAATGTCCCTCTGTCCGTGATGAAAGAGGTCTTTTCTTGATCTGGAGGATACATCCGGATTTGGTTGTATCCGGAGAAAGCATCCATGAAGCTTAGCATCTGGTGTCCAGAAGTGGCATCTACCATCATGTCAATGTGTGGTAATGGGAAAAAATCCTTGGGGCAGGCTTTATTCAAGTCTGTGAAATCTACACAAACACGATGTTTTCCGTTCTTCTTGGCCACTACTACAACATTGGCTAGCCACTCTGGGTAAGTCACCTCCCTTATTGACTTGACTGCCAATAGTTTCTGGACTTCTTCCTGGATGATTTGGTTTCTGTCCGTACCGAACTTTCGACGCTTTTGTCGGATAGGCTTGTGTTTAGGATCCACATTCAATCTATGGATACTGATCTGAGGATCGATTCCGGTCATGTCAGAATAGGACCAAGCGAAACAATCTTGATTTTGTATCAAGAATGCTATCAGTTGGCTCTTCAAGTCTGGGCTGAGATCATTTCCGATGAAGAGTTTCTTGTCTGGCTGGTTTGGGTCGATCTGGATGGTTTCGAGTCCGATGGATGATTCATCCCTGGTCTGAGGTCTCAGGGATGATCCCTGTAATTGCTATGCTGGTAGTTTTTCGGACTTCTTCAGGGAAGTCTGGTAGCACTCTCGAGATGTTTTCTGGTCTCCCCTGATCTGGCGTACTCCCCAAGGAGTATAGAATTTAACTCGTTGGTGCAAGGTGGATGGTACAGCCTTCATCTGGTGGAGCCATGGTCGTCCCAGGATGGCGTTGTATGGAGAAGGACAATCCATAACATGGTAAGTAAATGTTTGATTAATTCCGGCAGCATATGTTGCTAGATTAATCACGGCCATTGACTTGTCAGCAGCGCCATTGCCGAATATCAGGGTGGTTGGATAGTATGACATGGCCGATTCCATGTTCATTTCCTTAACCGTATTCAAGTAAATAATATTGACAGAGCTACCTGGATCTATGAGGACCCTCTTGACTTCGCAGTTGGCTAGGTAGATTGAGATGACAAGAGCATCATCATGGTTCTGGTCATTGATCTCATGGTCAAAGAATGCTAATGGTCCTTCTTGTGCCTCTACGTCTTCACCACCTATAGTCAGGGATTCTATCTGGTCAGTTAAGGTCCTGATGTGTCTCTTGGCAGCAGAATAACTGGTTCCCATGATACAAGATCCTCCGTTAACAAAGTTTATCATCTTGGTTGGAATCGGCGGATTTGCAGGAGTGGGTTGTGTATTGCTTGTCGTCTTGTTTATCTGGTTCTGCTTCTTTGATCTCTCGAGCAAATGCTCTAGGTAGCCTCTCTTCAAGAGTTCCGAGAATTGGAAGCGCAGGGATATGCAATCATCGGTCTTGTGTCCGTGATCTTGGTGGAAGTCACACCATTTAGATTTGTCTCGCTGCTCCGGGGGTACCTTTATTTTTCCCGGCCATCGCACTTGATCCCCCATTTTTCCTAGTTCTTTAACTAGTTCCTTCGCGGATAACTGCAAGCCTTGCTCTTCTATTCGGGGAGCCGGTGGTCTTCTTGGTCTGGTTGACCTCCCGGATCGTTCTGGTGCCTTTTTAGCATTAGAGTAGGACTCTGCTCTGGGAGGCTTTTCAGGTCGCTCCTTTCGTTTCTTGCTTTTGCCTGCATGACTAGACTCGGATTCAGGTGAGTCATAGTCTCGGTTCATCCGGTCTTCTTCTAGCCTGACTTCGGCCAATACCCTCCGCATGACCTCTGTCCATGTCTTAGGTTGGCATTTGGTCAGCTCTTCATACAAGGGCATCCAGGTCCACAATCCCTTCCTGAAGGCGTTTATACATGTCATTTCATCCGGGTGATCTATCTCCAACCTTTCCTTGTTGAATCTGGTAACAAAGCTGCGAAGGGTCTCCCCTCGTTTGATATGAAGTCTGTACAAGTCATCAGCGGTTTTTTCCAACCGTTTGCTACTTGCGAATTGACTCACGAAAGAGTCATGTAGTTCAGCAAATGTGGCGATGGATCCTACTTCAAGATGCATATACCATTTGAGAGTGGGTCCTGTGAGAGTCATCCCGAATCCCCTGCACATACATGCTTCGCGCACTTTCTCAGGGACTGTGATGGCGAACATGCGTTGCTTGTAATGTGCCATATGATGATCCGGGTCTGTTGAACCATCATAAGGTGTAATGGCCGGATAAACCAACCTGGAAGGTAGCTTTGCTCTGGATATGGCCTCAACGAATGGTGAATCTGCGTAACTGGAAGGATCATTTTTCTCGAAGGGGATCGGGGCTCCTGGAAGTTGGAACATGGTTGCTTTCAGTTCATCTAACTCCCGTTGCATCCGCTTAATTTCCGGGTAGGTTCTCCGCATTTTTCGCATTCTGGGGGTTGAGTTTCTGGGAACGGTTATTTTGGATGCCAAGTGCCTTCGTGGCTTTTTGGGAGGGTCAGACTTGTCAAGTGTGTCGTTGGAACTTCCAACTCCTTCTTCGTCCTCGTCAAAAAGTTCGACTCTGGGGTTGTAATCCGGGTCGTCATACTCAGTGTTCTAGTATCGATCATCCATTTTGGTATCCTGTGGTTTAGTTTCTGGAATCTGATGTTTGTTTCTTCTTCTGGTTTGACGGCATTTGTGTTCTGGATCTCTATGCCTCTCCTCTGGTATTGCGCGTTCAGGAATCCAGTGATCATCTCGCACTTCTGTGTGTCGAGATCGATGTTCATGTAGGTCTTCGTCGGGCTGGTATTGTTCTGGGTTCTGGTATTCAGGGTCTGCGTTCCGGTGATACATACTTTCGGAAATCACTCTTGGAATAGGTTGTTCTTCTTCCATATTATCTTCTGGTATATGGAGTCGGGTCATCCTTAATTCGGTGATTTCAAGTTTCAGGTTCCTATTTTCGCTTGACAGCTTCTTTAGCATCGCAAAGTGTTCTCGCTGCTGCTCTTGTAATCGTTGCACAGTGAGCAACAGTGGATCATTTTCTGGAACGTTATGGGGGGCTTCCTGAGTGTTCCCTCCAGGGTATCCAGTAGAGGAAATCTCTTGGATATTCGAGTGTGCTGGCGCGTCAGGGTTGAGAGGCGATATCGCGTCGTCTTCCATGGTTCGGGGTTGCAAGGTAACGAGAAGAAATATCAATTTCTCCCCACGGTCGGCGCCAAATGTAATGCCCTAAAAAATCTTCTTAAAGCAATACTAATTAAATAAAGAACAATTCGATCACAAATCGAAAGATAATCTGGAAATTACTTCTTAATATTAATCAAATGAGAGAGTTTACAAGATGTACTTCTTGAACAGAAAATACAACATGAACATAATGAATTGAAAAACAACTTATTTAAACTAAACTACATCTGGAATAACTGCCATAACACACGTTCCGGGATCGTGTGTTCTAGTGCTTAGCGAGACCTGTCCACGTGTCACGACGGGTACTCCCCACCTCTCATGATCTTATCTCCTGTTACTTAGAAACGACTTCCCACTAAATTGGTGGTGATCTTCTACATCCATGTGGACTTGGGCCGCATTCTGTGGGCCAAACGGGTTGGGCTTGGCTCTGGTATGAATTCTGGTAATAACCTAGGCAGACAACCATACAAGTCGTTGGCGAAGTGATCTGGTTTTACTCCAGGGTTGCCACGTGTTGAGGAGTTTTTGAAATTCAAATTGACAGAGAGAGAGAAAGAGAACGGAACAGGCAACGGGCCACTACAATGCCTATATTTGAATGTATAATAAAAAAATATGATGAACAATGAGAGTTGGGTGTAATTGAACAGTTAAAATTTGGTTTGGACAATTTTTATTTTAGATTGTACATTGATTAAATTAAAATATGTCTAATAGAATTAAATATGGGCTGCCCATTTTATATATAGAGGATCTAGCTCTCTATACACATCTTTTTGAAGAGTAGAGAAACCAATTCTGATTCTATACCCATATTTCAGAAATAAGGAAATAAATTATTCCCTGAAGGATGAGTGGGGAAATTGGTCCCATTTTTATACCTATATTTCATTTCAAAGAGAGAAACAAGTACAAATCTCTCTTAAAAAATGAGTAAAGCAACTTATTCAGTTTTTTAACCTATATTTCTAAAAGGTATATATAAATTACGCCTTATTATTCTTAACGTGAGAGTTATACAAAATATATTTTAACTTCAAGCTTCTTGGCATGTACCACCTAAGTTTGATGCTTGATGGTAATTCATAGCCTAATTAATAGGGATGTGAAAAACTATAAACAGCTTTGAGATCATTACATCCTACACATTTATCCCTGAAAATGCTCGTATGGTAATGCAAGGGTATGAAGATTAAGTGATACTAATGTCATTTGTGATGATAACATATTAAGTTTGTAATCATTAGTCTTGTGTATCCGCCACAAAAAAAGTATAAATGTCGTCCCATGCAATGCTTCTAGCTTGAGAAAGTGCCATGCCACTTATAGTTGACCACATAAAATAGTCTTTGATAAAAAACCTAGTTTTTTATAAAGGACCTTGGTTTTTGTTTATTGTTATCACAAATGATTGTGTGACAAGGAGTTGTGTCTTTTAATTTACACCATGTGAGAACCTTCTCATTTGACTTTTAAAAAGTATATTTAGAAATTGACTGTCACACTATACAAATTCAATAAACAATTAATAGTTTAACTTCATTTGTTAGCTTAAAGCCTTAAACTAGAGATGAAAACAGTTTTTCATTTGGTCCATCCTTCATTCCTTTGAACCCCAAAAAATATGAGGGTTAGTTGGACATCAAAATTAGCATTATAGGAAATTGGTCTAATAAGTGCAACACTAATAATGGATGATGACCCAAGGTGTGGTAAGTTTTGACACTTTTACTTGTTTATTTAAAAGTTTGTTTATTGGTTTTCGAATTTTATACTATTCCCTCCGTTCCTAAATATAAGATCACTTTAGCAGATTTGGAGAGATTGAGGAAGACATTCCAATGAGTTAGGATTATATGAAATTTCTAAAATACCCCTCACCTAAGTTTAAAAATATCCTCTCACCACTATTTTTTGGGTGAAGGAAGTATAAGGGTAATTTGGGGAAAACTTGAGTCAAATTAGAAAGTGATCTTATATTTAGGAACAAACTCTCATCCCTAAAGTGATCTTATATATAGGAACGAGGGAGTATTTAATATTAACGATGTTGCAAATCAAGTTATTAATAAAGTATAAATATAAATATTTCAGTAGACTTGTTATAAAAAAATTAAGATGTTAAAAAAAATACTTCAGTTTACTTCCCAAAATATTTGTGTTACTTGGTAATTAATTATAAGGCTTATTGTTCATTTTTTTACAATTTTCTAAGATTGGTTGTTTTCAAATATACTTCATACATTTTATTTTTCCCCTAAACAGAGTTAACTTTTTTAAAGTATTGTATTGAAGCTTTACTTGTTATAACGTTGAAATTGTTAGGTATATATATCTTTTCTGCCATAGGAAAAGAATAAGTCTACTTTGTGTATAGACTTTAGTGTTTAAACGTTGAAATTTTCATTTTGTTACTTCAACCTTTTTCATTATAATTTAATTTTGATTATATATGTCACAATTCACTACATAAGTAGACATTAAAAATTAAAAAAACTGAATTACAGTATATAATTTGTTTTCTCGATGAATAAATAAAATTATAATATATAATTAATGAAGAACTCTAAACATTTTCTAAGATCTTTTAAAATGAAAAATTTCACATGTTTAGACCTATATCATTTCAACATAAAAATTTATAAGAGATACAAAATGACCCAGATATCTATAAAAAAGCTAGACCAAATTGAAAGTGGGTCGGGTTGAGTTGACCTGTATAAAATCAGACTAACCTGAGATACTAACTCTAAAATACTTCCTCTGTTCGTAAATATAAGATCACTAACAAATTTGGAGAGATTAAGGAAGACATTTCAATGAGTTAGGATTACATGAAATTTCCAAAATATCCTCTCACCTTCTTCAAATCACTGTTTCACTATTTTTTGGGTGAAATGAGGGATAATTTTGGGAAAACTTGAGTCAAATTAGAAAGTGATCTTATATTTAGGAACAAGCTCTCATCTCTAAAGTGATCTTATATTTAGAAACGAAGGGTACTAAATGACTTATACTTTTTTATTGCAAGAAAAGAAAAGCAGAAACAAAATCAGAATCAAAACAAAAGAGAAACAAAATGGGCATAAACTCTCCATGGATAATACATACATTCCCAAAGTCAAATATTGGGCCAACCTCTATTCGGGCCCAACTAAGCCCAATATAAGATAAAAATATCCATCTTCAACCTTCTTATTCAAACCCTAGGGTTTCTCAGAACATCAGCTGAAGCAGAAAGACGCCGAAACTGCATTCGCCGCAGCCATGGTTCTCAAGTAACCTCCTTTCCCTTTCCTTTCCTTTCCTCTCTCATTTCTCGTTTATGCATAGTAATCACGATCTCTTATCACTGTTATTTCACTTTTTCTCGCTTTTTTCGCCATCGTTTATTTTTTCATACATTTGTAAGGAAATTAGTGGATATAATAGATTCCTGATGAACTAATCAATTCAACAATGAAAAGTGTAATCCTTGTTTTCACATCTGATATTATAGCTTCATATTGTTGAAACTGGATTTGACTTAGTTAAAAATTATTTCTAGTTCTGTATTGTGTGATATTGTGTGGCTAGAACTTGAAATATCGTTAAACTAATAATAATTGGGAATTATTACACGCAAGTCTGTTTTTTTTTTCTCGGTTAGTACAGAGAAAAAGAAATTTAATTTTTTGTTTTTCAAATAATTGGCTTGTGAGAAATCTGGTAACTGATTTTTGTACTGGTATGTTAGGACGGAGCTCTGTCGTTTTAGTGGGGGCAAGATTTACCCTGGAAAGGGAATCAGATTTGTTCGTGGTGATTCTCAGGTGACTGTCTTTAATTGGTTTAGTGTTTTATTTTTAGGGTTGATATGATGATGATTATCATGTACAATAGGTGGTGAGTGTGTTTTTTTATGTATTTTCTTTTGCAGGTATTTTTGTTCGCCAACTCGAAATGCAAGAGGTATTTCCACAACAGGTTGAAGCCTTCAAAGCTCACATGGACTGCCATGTATAGGAAGCAACACAAGAAGGTATTGTTAATATTGAAATTATCATTTGTTTTAATCAACCGTAGCTGGTGGTATCTGATATCATTTGAATGAATTTATCATTCTGTGATGATAGGATAGAAGTAGAAGATGGTAGGGAAATGTAGGAGAGATAGAGAGTAAACAGGGGTCAGAGAGGAATTAGAAAAACCGAGGATTATAAGGCATGAAGTAAATTATATTGGTCTGTTAACTAGCTTTGGTTCCAGCATAGTGACTTCTTGCTTGTGTTCAATGTTTGCTGCACTGAGAAGTTAGAATTAGGCACATATGACATGATGTGTGTAGTTAACTTATTGTAGTGTGAGATGTGGTATCGTATGCGTCAAATGCGTGATTCTTGTTTTTGTATGAGATATCTGCAGGACATTGCCCAAGAAGCTGTGAAAAAGAGGTGTCGCACAACCAAGAAGCCGTATTCTAGGTCTATTGTTGGTGCTACTTTGGAAGTTATCCAGAAGAAGAGATCCGAGAAACCTGAGGTTCGAGATGCTGCTAGAGAGGCTGCCCTTCGGTGTGTATCCTTGGCTCTCTTTCACTGACACTCTTTTTGTTGCCGGCTCATATTGGATGGCATAAAGTTTTGTGTACCATATATATCATCTGATTATTTGAATGTATTGATTGATGCAGTGAGGTAAAGGAGAGGATCAAGAAGACAAAGGATGAGAAGAAGGCGAAGAAGGCTGAAGTGATGGCCAAGACACAAAAAGCACAAGGAAAAGGAAATGTTCCCAAGGGTGCTGCACCCAAAGGTCCTAAGCTTGGTGGAGGCGGCGGAAAGAGATGAATTTGATTTTGAGTTTTGAGATTTCCATTTGGTTTAATGTTATATTTCGGTTGCATAATACTTTATGTGGATCTTATGTTTTGTGGTTTAGAGCACCTGACTGAATTAATATGCAATTTTCCAGCAGGTTTATTGTTATTTTATTGTACTTTAGGCTTGTGTTTGAATTGGGTACCACCCTTTAATTTAAATTTAAACTTGATTAAAAGGAGATGACATTATTTCTGCTCAATTAGAAGTGTCATAAATTACTCGGATAACGGATTTTGTGCAAAATTTTATCTCTCCATCTACTTTAACTCGCATATTTATAATTATTGTTCTTTTTGAAATATCCATTGATTGATTTCACATTTGAGGAGCTTATGTCTAATGTTAGCCATGTGGATGTTATTTGAAGAAAAATCTGCTTTTCGGTTGTCAATCTGCAGCGTAGCCTAGAAAGAAAGAAATAAAGACAAACAAAATGAACTGGTGCATTTCCTTGCATTCAAATGCATGACTAGTTTTTTCCCCACGGCAAGTATAAAATTTTGAAGAATGAGAAAACATTGGCATACAAGAATGAGAAATATTGTGATATTTGGAAGAAACCTTCTAATGAAAGAAGTCTACATTATTATATATTTTAATTTAATAAGTTTTATTTTAGTGGCTTGCAAATTGATGTATTTATCAATATTTTACTGTGCAAGCTGTTTTTGTATATTGTAACCTTCTAATCGTCTCTTAGTAAGTTTTCATTTGTAAGCTTTAACTTTCTGCGTTAGGAAGGGAAACTTAGTCTACAAATAGGATGGGGATCATTTGTATTCGTTAGACTTTGATTCATTAGACTTTGATGATGGATGGTATTTGTTAGCTAAGTGATTGTGAGTATTTTCCAATTGGTTTTACACCATCAAGCTATAAATCAAAATCTTCATATGCAACAAGATATATATAAGAGAGGATCTGTATGAAAAGTGAGAATATGATACACATATACATTCTTTCGAGTCTTTCTCCAAATGCATTATTTAGAGAACCAATAGTTACAATCTTTTTTTACTCGGTGCTAGCACAGGTCCTCTCAAACACCTTTGAATCCATTCTCTGAGAATTCCTGGATGTAGGAGAACTAGATCCTCTAGAAGAACCCAGCCCAAAGAAGCTAAGCTTACTAATCCTTCTTGAGAAAGAAGTCAAAAATTTTCTTGAGCCAGACTTTGCCATATCCCTTTTCAAGAACACATGGTCCCTCTCTAGATCATTTAATCTCATTCTCAAACGAGCTAGCTCAAGTTTTAGCTCACGATTTTCGCGTCTCAATGATGCATAGTTGTCTCGGGGGGATATTGCTGCACTTAATGCTCCACTACTCATGCGCCATGACTGGTGCATTGGCCTGTGCTCATCTTCCCCAGAGGAGCAGCACAGGGCATTTTTCAACCTTAATTGTTCAAAGTAAAGAACTTGAACAATAGATTGGAGCGGCAGGCGCTCATTTTGGGCAGCATGAGCTCCAGCCTCTTGTGAAAGCTTTTGGAAATCAAGTAATTTGCATAGCTTCTTCTTGTCTGAATCTGACAAGCCTAGATGAGCCTGCGAAAATCATTGAATGATGAATTAAAACAGGTGTAATTATAATGATGTTAGGGGCACTGTGAGAGTAAAAAATGTGAGACATGTTTTGTGTTAGATTTGTAAAATTAACAATTCAAAGACAAAATACTCTATAAGGGATGGATAGAGAGAAACTCATCTTGTAATTTCTGTGAGGATGATTGTGTATTGTGATGAATAAATTTAAAGGTGCATGATTCCTCAGTTTTACTTAAAGATTTTGAGTCAAGAAATGCAATGAAAGTCAAACTCACTTATCTGTTTTGTCAAAAGTCTAAAAAATAAAGGCCCAACGGATATACCTGGGGCATGTCTCTTTAAGGATAAAATTTCGTGCGTGTGAATTTGTGTGAAAGAAATAAAAATATTTTTTGCCTCATGCTAGATTTGAATGACGTGATTCTAGAGATAGCATATCACATTTAAGAATACAATTAAGAAAGAAAAGTAAATGTCATGTTTGAAACCATAATTAACTACTGCATTCATAAGTCTGTATAAACTACTTTAGGAAGAGAATGGCTAGGCAAGTAGTCTCACAGAAATTGAATCAGAAAGCATTTCTGAAATGAATAGAAATTTCCTTTAGTTTAGTTTCATTCCTAATAGGTTTACTTCATTTCTACCCTTTGAAAAGTAATCTAAATGATTACTAAAAATTTTGTTCACATATAGTATATGATAAGAAGGAAGACAAAACATACTTTCAAATAAATGTCAATGGCTCGATATAGCCCATCATGAACTGTTCTTGCATGTGCCGGCAAGGTTTCTGCAATGACCATAAACTTTGAAAGCTTCAGATTTACATCAGGAGCAATTTCAGCAAGGTAATTGTCCACTAATTTTGCCACTTTAACTAATGCTGTCTGTGAAGGAGACCGAGGGCTATCAGATTCGAAAACCGAAACATCATCCAGATCATCCTCACTATCTTCCTGCTGACAAAAGTTCAACAAAATTCTATGAACTGTGTCTACATCAAATAAGGTATCACCTTCATGCTTAAATGATGGAATCAGAAGATCATCAATAGTGGCAACATCAAGATGTGATCCAATCCTTCTTTCTAAGTCCAGTCTGGAAGAAATAGCACAATCAAACATCACTGCACTTCGCAGAAGGCCAAAAAGGAAAGTGATTGGAACTGCAAGCTTCTCAACTGGCAAAAGGCTGACTATAGTTTCAACCACAAGCTTCTCATGATCAATTAAATCAGAATCAGCTTTATTAGTCTGACTAGATGGATTCCACAAGCTGGATTTCTTTGTTAATTCTTTCTGAGCATAACTTACAAGGGAGGCACCAATGCTCTCAGGCCGGACGCCACGACATTTCATTGCAGTCATGACTCGTTGATACATGTCAATGCGAAGAACAGACAGATCTTCTATCCACCAGTCACCATCACAATTGGCTTGCCTGCTCATGTGTAGTCTTCCTGAGCTGCTATACTCTAATCTTGAGAAACTAGAAGCTATTTGCTCTGCGCAGGCTCTTGAGGCGATCGCTTCTATGCAACGGTTAACTAGTTTTAGCTCATCAGCAAGAGGGAGTAAGTTTTCACATTGTTGCAACACTTCAATGCACATTTCAAGGTTCTTGCAAACAATTCTGTCTAGATATTCCTCTGCCCTGGAGCCAAGGTTGTCTTTTGAGAATTCTTCTGTCATTTCGAGGTAATCAGAAACACAACAGAGCTGGGCAACGTTTTTCGATGTGATTTCAAAGTTTATGTTGTAGCAGAACTTGGCAGCCAGCTCAAAGAACTCAGTGCCTCCTGGTAAATTAAGGAGCTCAATTCTTGAGACATCAGAAGCTCGATTTTCTGCAACTAAGCTCCGTATTCGACCACTTCTAGAAACAAGAGGAAACTTCATATAAAGGGAAGAACAATCAGAAACCTTTGAAATGTCAATCAAAATAAAATTTCAAACTAAGAAAATTGATACTTGCCTTGTGCAAAGAAAATGTCACTCCATTAACATCTATCGTTATATCACTTGGTACATCCCGGAAAATCCTACATATGTTCAAGAGTCAGACTTTCAGAAGAAATTATTTATTGCAGGAATAAACTTGAGGATGAAGACTAACTTAGGATTTTAAGAATCAATTGATAAACTATATGATTTTCTTGTACATATTTTGAAATTGAGAAGAATTAAGCAAAACATTTACCACATCCAGTATATAAGCTTTCATGGAAAAAAAAGATCTTGATCTAACTCATCACTTGCTAGCATCAAACTGTTAACCAAATAAATAATAATATAAAGAAAACATGTTAACATAAATTACACCAGAGTTCATGTGTTATGAACTATTATGCACCAAGCCTATTCCTCAGGTACGAGTCTTAATAGACATAAATATTGGCAAATCAGGGAAATTCATATAAAGTGTGAAAATATACAAAAAAACAGGATTTAGATAGCTTGGGAATAGAAAGAAAAAGAATTCAGATTGTACACATTAGTGAAGGAGAATGATCAATTCCTCCACTTTGAGAGGTATGGAAGTTAGGGATCACAGAACCAATCCAATGAAGAAGGATTTTCAGTTTTTGAAAAATTGGAGTTCCAAATTCCAATAGCAGTATGATCTAATCAAATGAAGTATCAAACTAACACCACTTGGTCACCATTGAGAAAACTTGAAACAAAGACTAATACATCACCAAATGTTAGAACTTGGACACTTGAAAAATATAAGTCAGAAGCTAAATTTCAAGATAGGGAAAGTAGAAATAAAAACATTTAACTTCATTGAATAAAAGCCAACCATACAATCCATAAGTTTTAGTTCCATGGTATAAAAATGTGAGTAAGAGGCTAAGGATATAAGTTCAGCTTCCACAAAGTAAAAATCACCCAAAACAACAATATTATTCACATAAAGTAAACAAAAAGAGCAAATTAAGCAAACAAAAAGCATTAAGAAATCATGGAACAAAGTACAAACCATTCACTGGATCGATGCCTTGTACTCTTTCTCAAGGACATTTGCTGCTGCTGCTTCTCAGTACGATCCATAAAGAATGAGAATTCACAAATTTAGCAATATGATATTAAAAAAGATGTCAGAGAATGAAAAAAAAGTATAGCAGTGTCACGACTATAAGGTAGTGAAGTGGAGAAAGAGACAGAAACACTCAAATAGGTGATGTTGATATTGTGGAGGCTCTTTGGCCACTTTCATTAAACAGCTGTGGTTCAAACCATAGATTGTACTTGTTCAGAGCCATGGGCCCCACCTGTTTGTGGGTCATACTTTGCTTTTCTGACAATCACCCTCATCAATATATTCAAGTACATTATATTCAAAGTTCATACTTCATAATATATTATGTTCAATCTTCAAGGTCTATAAGTCTATAAAACTATGAGTTTAGTGATAAATAAGACAAAAGAATGTGGCAGGAAACAAGAAAGGTAACACAGGACAAAGTCAAAAATGGGAAATGTAGAGTATATAGCTTTAGATTCAACATAACATAACAGAAAGGAAACTGAGTTAAAAACTGGATGTTAGGGAAAAAATGTGTAACATCCATTTTGCCACTGTCATGACTCATGTATGTACCTTTTCACGTGAAATAAAAAAGAGATAGAAAGCGAGAAAACGACAAAAAGTAGGAAGACCAATAAAGGAACTTGGCCTAGAGTTAATGGAAGTGGGGTATCGACTATGGAACCATATACTAATAATTACAGAGATACGATATGATATCTTCCACTACTAGTCAAGTAGTTAGTCTCTCCTTAATACTCCTCATATCGTAATATAATATAAGATCCCAAAATTTGAATGATTTTAGTCTAAAATATAAGAGTTCATTTCATATTCCCTCTTTATTTAAGAAGCGTTTTTTAGTGGCTGAGGTCTTATATTACGAACTGGAGGGAGTATAATATAAGAGCCCAAAATTTGAACAACTTTTAATTCAAAATATTAGAGCTTATCTCACATTCTCTCTTCATTTGATGTATTTTTCCTAATTCACTCTCAACTCTCCTTCATATTTATTAATGCTTATGTATATCACTCTCTTAAAAATATCATAATAAATATATGCAATATTGAAAAAAAAAAACATTAACTTTAGAGACCTAACTAATTTTTACATATTTTCTTAATAAGAGTATTTTCGCGGCCAAACTTTTATATCACGGAGTAGGGGAGGAGAGTATCTTCTACCATTCCTTTTCATGAACATGAAAACAAAATAGGGAAAATTAATTTGTATTCCCTCACAAGGTACTTAATACTCCCTCCGGTCCTAATTATAAGTCGCCTTTGACTTTTTTGGAAAATCCTAAAAAAACAAAATAAGTTAATTATAAATTGATTTATTTAATTTTTTCCCTTAAACTAGTTTATTTTACCTATAAACTAATGTATAATGTAAAAATATATCAAATAGGGTTAAGGGTCAAATCTAGCACTCTACTATTGCCAAAGTTTACCCAACAAAAATAAGAACCCGATGGCTCAAATGTAGCACACATCTTTTCAAAAATGGCTCAAATCTAGCATTTCGTCAATTTTAATGGTTTGACCGTTAAGTTTGACTTGACCATGCCACGTCACCTGTCACGTCAACCAGTTTTGCCATGTGGCCTGTCACGTCAATCGCCACGTCACCCAATAAACGATAGTGAGCGGGCCCATTGGATGACGTGGCATGCCACGTGGCAAAAAAAATGAGTGACATGGTGGATGACGTGGCATGGTCAAGTCAAACTTAACGGTCAAACCCGTTATGGTTGACGGAAATGCTAGATTTGAGTCATTTCTGAAAAGATGTGTGCTACATTTGACCCATCGAATACTTGTTTAAGTTGGGTGAACTTTTGACAATAGTAGAGTGGTAGATTTGACCCTTAACCCTATCAAATGTGTCATCATTTAATAGCCTATTTCGCAAACTTAATCTCTCCAAAAAAAGTCAAAGGCGACTTATAATTAGGACAGGAGGGAGTAGTAGAAAAGTCTTATAAACTCTACAAATCAATAAAGTAGGGTTCTTAGGGAACTTACTTTAATATATTTCAAATACAAAAGGACTAGATTGCCCCTCCCTGTGACAAGGTCATGGATAGGGAATGACAAGGTCATGCACACGTATAACAAGATCATGAGAAACTCTAACAAGGTCATGGTCCACCCTTTGACAAGTCAATGGGCAAGCATTGAAGAGAACATGGACATGAATGACAAGGTCACATGCATGTATAACAAGTTCATGGGCAGAGAATAAGGGGCAATCTAGTCTTTTTTTATTTGAAGTATATTAAAGACTTAAAGTAAGATCCCTAAAGATTCTACTTTAATATGTAGAGTTTATGAGACTTTTCTACTATTAAGTCTCTTGTGTTGTGAGAGACTATAAATTAATTTTCCCAATAAAATATGGGTTTTTTTTTATCAGAAATAAAATATGGGTTTTGGGACCAAGTCAAAGTCTTTTTTGACTGAGAGACTTATCAATTGGGCGCGTGACCATGTAGGGTTGGAAGGAACACTAAAGGCATGCGCATGTGCGTGTGTGGCAGTCAATTTATATGGACATTATCAATAATTCTTCATCATATTTTTGCACTGTTTGAAATTTCTGATCACTTATTGAAGAAGCAAGCTCATCTCATCACAATCATTATAATGTACAAATTAATCTATTTGAATATCAAGACTCTGGTAGATTTGGTTTCCCTTCATACTTGAACAAAATCAAACTTATAGGGATAAGTCGTTAAGTATCATAGTATATTAATAACACCTAGATGCACACACTAAAGTAATTTTTTAAGTAGTACATACCCAATATTCAAAAATAATTTTTGATGCATACAATATTTTGTAAACTATATTTCTAGTAACACTCAATATCCTAAGTTTAGTTGACAAAAAAATGTATCATAAGTTCATTTATTACTACTGAGAAAAAACATTTTATGCACAAAATTATATAAAAAATATTTTGGAAAGGTTGTTATTTGAAGAATATTTCATGGGTTTGAATCGACAAAAATTAATTTAAGATACTGAGTGTCACTGGAAAAAATACTTTTAAGTGTTGGACCTTTCTTAACCTAAATTTACATTAGGATTTGCACTAGCATGTCTATATGTGAATGCCATTGCATTCATATATCGTCTCACTTAATCAATTTTAAAACTAAAGAAATCTAAATGTGAAAACTTATTTTGAAAAGGGGAAATAAATTTTGAATTAAAATTTAGATATGGTAAAAAGCACAATCAATGACAAATTTATTGTGTTTGGTGGAATGTTAGATCACATGATGTTGTCTCCATTTAGATTTGTTCATAATGAGCATCTAGAAAATGCATCAGAACACGTTCAGTTAGGTCCTCATAATATCCAATGCTTTCCTGTGGACACTTGTTTTACATACTGTACTAACTACTAAGCTATATGGCCAGGAGTCATACTAGAATCAGCTATTAGGTCAAATAAATAATAGTTGCCTTTGACTTCGAAATACACACAACACTACTTGCTTTGACATGTTGACGAGATTTTACTTGGGAGGAGGTTGAAGTAGGTTGAACTGATAAGTGGACTCACCCCATGAGAGTAACAATTAAAACATGTGTTCAAATATTGAGAAACACTTTTATTTGAAAAAGAGACAACATTGCCTCTATAGGCAATACTCATATGCTTTAAGTTCGGATTATATTAGATGAGATTTTTATTTTTTTACTAACCAATATTTCTTTATACTTTTCTTGACGTCTAATATAAGACTTGGATAATGAGTTAAATTTTCACCTAAACTAAAATCCTCTATGAACTTTGTCTTCTAACATCATCTTTTTATTGACCGAAGTTATTTCCCCCCTTAAAACATTAGTATTAATCACATATTTGGAGCTTTCACATAAATCAATAGAAGTTCCATTATTCATGATTTCATGTTTAAATGCGGTATTTATGAAAACCATCCATTTATTACAAATAAATACTTAACTAATCTTTTCATATTTGTAATTCATATATCTATCTCTTATATGATGGACAAGATGTTTTTCTCTCTAATCTTAAATATAAGACCTATTTAACTAATTACATAAAATTAAAGATGTTAGTTAAGTTATTGTCACATGGAATTATATATCAATTCAATCTAAATAAACATTTAAATTTATTCTTATCCTCACTCTTTCTTATTTCTTATTGATGTGCATTGCTAAGTTTGAGTGCAAAAAAGTTGGGAAGAAGAATAACTATTTTTTATATTTAAGACCAAATTCTTCTCCTAAGTAGTACTACATAATATTTTTATGTTGTACTTGCACTTCAATAATTAGTTATGTACGCTTTTCTTTTGTTTTTGAATATGGTATCTCCGACAAACTATTATAGCTGTTCTTCCTAAGTTAGTTTTTGATTCATTTTTGATCCATCTTTCATTCTTAGCTTTTTTCATACATAAACTGTGTCAAACTCCTATAACTTATTTCAGAAATGCAAGCCCAAACTTTTATAAGTGACTTCAACTATATAGAGTTGATTAGGACACTAATTCTTTTTACATAAGAAGGCCATCAGAAAGAGACCAAGCTAAGGTTTTACATCGAATGACATTAATGTAAAACCTACATTACTAATTTGTGGAAATTAAACAAGCTAAGCAAATACCTGATTTCAAAAATTAATTGATAAGACAAATTTTGTTTGGAGAAAACAATAAATTAAAATACTTCATAGTACTATGTCTAATCCTAAATTTAGGACATATTTTTCTAATTTGATTAGATTAATGATATTCGTTAACTTAGTTAACTTCTGGCAAAAAAAAAATAGTTAGTTAACTTCGTTGACATGATATTATCAATGTACCTTAGTTATATATTCACATTCTCATTCTTGTCATTGTAAGTTATTGAGAGACATTAAGAGCCATGATATAGGTAAAAGTTGTGAATAATAAAAAATGTCTTACCTCTCCAAATAAGTCTTACATCTAGGGTTGGAGGGAGTAATCAATTTAGCTTGCTAATTATTCAATGGGTTCTAAGAGGGTGAAAGTAGTAATTAAGACATTGGAAATGCATGTTTTTTTTCTGAAGTTAGATGAGGTGAGTCTGTGGGGTTATCGACGTGGATGCATATTTTTGAGTTTAGAGTAGGTTCATACAAAGCCCAACCTGTTGATAAAAAGAAACATGCCAGATTAGACTCAGCATGTATCTGAACTCCAACAATAAAAGATGACCTGGTTAGGCTTTTGGCCCAAGACCAAAACCAGGTTGAACTTTGATTCACCAAGTCATTGGGCCGGTTCAATTAATCCATTTAAAATATTTTAAAATATTATTAACATTTTGAATTTCAACTTTCATTTATCAAGAATTTCTCCTTATATTTAATCAAAACAAATTTCTCCTTATAATATGCCAGATTAGGCTCAGCATGTATCTGAACTCCAACAATAAAAGATGACCTGGTTAGGCTTTTGGCCCAAGACCAAAACCAGGTTGAACTTTGATTCACCAAGTCATTGGGCCGGTTCAATTAATCCATTTAAAATATTTTAAAATATTATTAACATTTTGAATTTCAACTTTCATTTATCAAGAATTTCTCCTTATATTTAATCAAAACAAATTTCTCCTTATAAATTTATAATGCTATTGTATGTTCGAGGATATGTTTTAAATAAAAAGCATACAAATATGTTTTTTTCACCAAATCCCTTCAGCTCCCCTTCCTTTTTACTCATCTTTCCTACTATTTGAGCACTTTCCAATTTTAATCACTTTCTAAATGTTTGTAACTATTTTTCAAAGTAAACCTAATAATAATTACTCCCTCCGGTCCTAAATATAGGACCTAGTTGACTTTTTTTTGGAGATGTTAAGGTTACAAAATATGTTATTAAATTATGACATATTTGATATATTTTTAGATTGACCATTAGTTTATAGGTTAAATAAACTAGTTGAAAAGAAAAAAATTGGTGAATCAATTTATAATTGACTTATTTTGGTTTTTAGGATGTTCCAAAAAAGTCAACTAGGTCTCATATTTAGGACCGGAGGGAGTATCTATAATAAATAAACAAAATAAACACTTTTAACTTACAGAAGGGTCAAATTGCACTGAATTGTTACTTCTAGGTTAAAATTGCATCTGAAAATATGTCAGGGGGAAATTTGCAAGTTTAGGTATACTTCCAGGGTGGATTTGCATATTAACCCATATTAAAATTAGGGAAAGTGATACTACATTATATTTAGGGTAATTGATAATTGAAATAAAGGTTTCCATTCTTGTCCATGAGTTATTTCCATTTGTGTAGTATGGGTGCTGAAGCTTCTCACTTCCATTGATTCATATGTGGTGTTTGAGTAGATGCTTGAAAGGAAATTCTTATGTGCACTGAATAGTTTCATTACTTGCAGCCATGACTCAAGTGACATATAGACCAGTCTATGACAATACGTATTATTGAATATATCTCATCTCATTTTTTTATATGAAACATCAAGTAAAAGAAAATGAGAGATTAAGATGACAAAATACGCAAAAGAAACTTTTACAAACACTACTAAGTGCATCAATAAGCAAACTACACATTTTGTTCTTCTTATATGGAGCCTTTTAAGAAGAAGCAGCACATGCCTCTCTGAAATAAGAATGCTTCCCATAGATACACCAAATGCAAGTCCACCTCCATATCCAATCGCAATTACTATCCATTTGATAAGGGACCCATCATCTTTGTCATCAGTAGCTGAAGGGGGAGTTATCACATGATCTCCGTGATGATCTTTATCACATTTATTCAACAATTGCATCCCACACAATCCTTGGTTTCCCTTGAATGAATCACTGTTAAATGTGTCCAACTGAGTAGTTTGAGGTATTGGACCTGAGAGATGGTTGTAGGACACATTGAGGAATCCAAGGAACTTGAGTTCTGCAAATTCTTGAGGAATCTTCCCTGATAAATTGTTGTTGGAAATGTCTAATGCCTCAAGTTGAGATAACTTCCCCAAGGAGGGTGGAATACCACCAGTGAACAAGTTATTGGACAAGTTGAGCAAAACAAGCCCCTCCAAACCTCCTATGCTCTCTGGGATTTCCCCACTAAACTTGTTGCTTGAGAGATCGATGGCTATAAAGAAGTAAAGTTGTTGGAGCCTATTATAGACCATGAGGTTGCCTTTGTTGAAAATTGTCAATGAATAAAGGTAAACGAAGTTCCAGTTTGCTCTCAAGTTCTTGTAATAGTGAGACCAGGTTTTGTACTTGAGCTGATTTGAGTTGAAAATCCTCATGGATGTCGAGTTCTGCAACAACTCAGGAGGCAAATTTCCTGAGAAATCATTTTGAGAAAGGTCAATGATGTGCAGCTTGGGAAATGTACAAGTTCTTGGGGCACTTATAACTCCAGAAAACTTGTTAGAACGCAGCACAAGGGCTTTCAACTCAGGTAGATTTCCCAACCATAAAGGAAAAGAACCATTGATTTGGTTGTTGCTGACATCCAAATACTCTAGCATTCTACAGTTGCTCAATGTTTCAGGAACCTGACCTTGTAGCCTGTTTTGGCTAAGATTAATCATCGTGAGGGCACTTCCTTTAATGAATTTTTGAGGAATGGATCCAGATAACCTGTTGTTTCCTAGATTGAGTGTTTGCAACTCTTTGCTAAAGGTTCCTAAACAAGGTGGAATGTTGCCACTTAAATTGTTATAGGACAATTCAAGGAACTCAAGTGACTTCAGGTTGCAGATCGTTGGTGGAATTCCTCCAACAAAAGTATTATTGGAAAGATATAATGCCCACAGATTTTTCTTTCTAAATATCCAACTTGGGATGGTACCTTGAATTTCATTGTTTGACAGTTCAAGTTGTTCCAGCTGGTCCTGGTCTTTCAGAATTTCTGGAAACTCATTCACGCCGCAGAAAGCCAAATATATTGCTGTAATATTCATGGTATGACTTACATTTAATGTACTTGTCTTGCTAAGCAATGATAGATTGTTATCTGATAAACCGAGAACGGATAGCATCTTAAAGCTCCTGAAAAACATGTTAAGGTCTAATTGCCCGTGCAAGTGATTAAATCTCAGGTCCATATAGCTGAGATTCTCTAGTGAGAAAATTGAGAGTGGTATCTCCCCGTGAAGCTCATTGTATAAAACATCCAGATGAGCTAATTGGGTGATATTTGACAAGGAAGAAGGCAGCTTTCCCGTGAAATGATTATATGAAAGATCCAAACAAGATAGCTTAGTAAGGTTTCCAATTGAATCTGGCAGATTCCCTCGAAAGCCTGCACCTCGGAGTTGTAAAAACTGTAATGATCTACTCGAGTGAAACTCAGGCAAATACCCAGTCAGACCCGGATTCACTTCCACATCGAGATACTCCAATTTTGGAAGATGGAAATTCACCATATACTCCGGTGCCACGTAGAAAAAGATATTCCAAAGAAGACAGATTGGTGAGTGTTGCTGGTATTGTCGATGATATATTAACAAAGCCCAGATCAAGTTCTTGCAAATTAGTCAAGTTTTGAACTATGTTTCTCCAGTTCTGCTGCTTCAAATGCAGCAGATATATTAGAGGAGATGATGGATTATAGTCACAGCTCAAGTCAAGGTACACCAAGTTAGAAAGTTGTGTAATCTCTCCAGGGGTTTCTCCAGAAAATTTGGACAAAGAAAGGTCCAAATGGGTAAGCCTTGTAAGATGGGCTAAGCTCTTGATGGGATATGAGAGTAGTTGAAGTGATTATCAGAAAGGTCGAGCCTTTGAAGTTGTGAGAGGTGAAAGAGAGTACTATTGGGCCCAATGGAAGCATAAATCTGACTGCTGCTAATGTCAAGGCCAATCACATGACCTGTTTGCTCATCACATTCCACACCAAGCCATGTGCAGCAGTCTGAACTTGAATTCCAAGAATTTGTTTTAGGATAGCTCATAGAACTTTTAGAGGCAAACTTTCTAATGGCAAAGGTTTGCTTAAATTGCAGCAAGGCAGAACTTTCGGCTTCAAGACACGGTGCACATGGTGAACCCGATTCATTATATCATTATCATTTATAGTCTTCACCAATTGCAAACCCACATGTAATGTGTGATGTGAAAATTTTCTAAAGACTGTGCACTATAATAAATAATTAGGTTATTAGCTAATCTATCGTTTTGAGTTGCCTAAGTAAATTAAAATATCCACCTCATACCTACATATTTGATTGTGATTATTAATGGAGACTAGACCTGAGAATTTCTCTCTCTTTTTTACCATAAAAAAAAAAGAAGACCAAATTTTTATTAACGTTGCAATGACTTTTTTTATAATGTTGCAATTTTTGTTAACGTTGAAATTACTAATAATTAAAAAATAAACAATCCAACCAATATTCCTAAAAATTTTATCTAGCTAAACTGATTAAATTTCCTATAATTATTCAACAAATAATAAATTTCGTAATTAGAAATTTAAATTATTCAAAAATAAAAAATATTCAACTTAGTTTTGAATTAGGCTTCAACACTCCTCATAATTCAAAAGTGGATTATGCATAAAAAACAAGACTTCATCATCGTGTGACTTGTTTGTTCTTCGCCTTCTTCTAGAAAATATTGTTCAAAACAAGACTTCATCATCGTGTGATTTGTGTATTGTTCGTCTTCTTCTAAAAAATATTGTTTAAACTTCTTTTCATCATCCTTTTGTGGTCCCAAACACATACTTCTCACACCTTAAAGTCATTCCAAAAAAAAAGCAAAAGAAGAGAGCTTTGCACACTTCCATGCAATGCACGGTGTATTTCTTTTTTTATTTTATAGAATATCTTATACTGTCATAATACAAAGGTATTTGAATATTAAAAGTGAATTAATATATTAAGTTATACTTGATGAGTTATCAAATAATGGTTATGTATGTAAACTCCCCATGTAATGTTTAAAATCAAAGAGTATATTAAGTTATACAACAAGTGTTTTTATTTTTGATGAAAGATCATATACCCTTTTAATATAAAGGTATTTATATGTTTTAAGTAAATGAAAGTCTTATATATGATATTTAACATGATATCCAACGATTTTTTTTGTACCAAAGTGTAACATCCCAAAATTTGTATTAGTAAAGTCACTTAATCTAATTTAGAATAATAATATTATTTGACATTCTTGAATATTCTTTAGCTAAGATAAATGGAGAAATTTATAATTATTAAAGATGCTTAGCTAAAATATAAAAGGGAAAGAAAAAAAAACAATTTAGGAAAATTTGTGGCCACATAATTATATGTGGTGTTAAGGGCCTTGTGTTAAGATTGTTAAATACCAAAATTGCCCTTCACCCAATAACACTTGTTCCTTCCTCATCAAAACCATTCCCCTTCATCTCTCATCAAAACCAAATTCCTTCATCTCCTTCACTCTCTCTGTCGATCTCCTCACTTTCTCTCATTCCTCTCGGCTTCCCGTCACCAACAACGACGATGGAGGCCATCCTCATAAATGGTAAGCTCTTGTATCATCATCCTATTCTTCTTCATCGATTTCTCCTTCTCTTCCTCACTGCTTTCTCTCGTCATTTACCGCAAAGGAGATGATAAGGAGCTTCACAATTTCTCTCGTTACTCTTGGGTTCCAGCAGCCAAGACTTCATGCGAGCATGGCTTTTGATTCAGGTGAAAATTCTCTATCTTCATATACCTATTTCTGTCAAGTTTTGCGAGCTGAGAGGGAAGGAATCAATGGGTTTGCAAGCTGAAGTTCCATAATTACTTAAATCATAAATTAAAATTCAATATGGGTGGATTCAAAGGTTATTTAAAGGTTTAGTTGATTTTAAAAAAAAAATACCCCCAAATGGGTGCTCAAATCTGTTGGGTTTGGGAATTTTAATGGACTTAAAAGTTTTAAACTTGCTAATATGTAGGTTCCTAAAAGCTGTAAAATGACTTGCATTCTTGATTTGTGTTTGAATTGAAGATTCCCTAAGTCTTTTCTCTGTCATGGCTGAATTGTTTTGGGGCTGAATGTGTTTTTGGAATCTAATTACAAGTTGTATGTTTGGTTCACATTTGGTCATTTGATATTTTGTTTGACAATGTTTTATGAATTTTTAGTCAAAGTCAGCAACTGAATTAAATGGAAGAATTAAGATAATTAAATTAATAAGTGTCCTGAACCTATTCTTGCTTTGTGTAGGTGTGGAAGTGTTTGGCTTATGATTGATGATATAGAATGATATATATTTGAATGTTTATATGTTAACATTTGGAAGGTGATTGTTTGTTTTGTACTGCATTGGTAAACAGGGGTTATTCTTGTGGTTTTGAACTTGTTAGGCAAAATGCTAAATGTATAACTTCTCTTAAGGTGTATGAAGATGGTTTTAATTGATAAAATATGAATGATTAATGATTGTTATGAAAACGTGTGACTTTGGTGTTATTGATTCCCTTGTTCCTTTTAAGGTGTAAGGCTAATGATGAAAAATAAGTTTAAATTATTCAATTGCGTGTGACCGATTTGAATTGATGAAAATTGTTTTGGACTGAACAGAACAAAGAAGAAGAAAAAAAAAACTATACTATAAATCTGATTGGAAAATGCAATGAATGAAATATTAATGTTGTGACAATTGTTTCCTTTGCTACATTTATAAAAAGGGACTATTCTTGTGGTTTTGATCTTATTAGGTAGTTTGTTAATGAAAAGAATTATCTACATGGATTTTGAAAGAAATATGTGATTGATATAATTGCTAATATGATATACATGAGATTACAACTAATAATTGGAAATCTTTGCTGTCATGTGTGTGTGTGTGTGGATGATGCTTGAATGTGGTGAATTGATAGTTTGATAACATTGATTAGTTGTTTGTAAACTTTGACTGAGATTGAAAATAGACTTAAAATGGAAAATATGATTTCATAAGGGCGTGGGGTAGTGATATAGAATATGAGAGAGAGACGCTTAAGTATTACAATGTAGGAATGATATTGATTTGTCATTCTGTATCCTATTGTTATAGGAGTATATCATGGTGATAATATTTGAAGAAAATCTAAGAGGAAACGGTAAGGAAGAACCACAGAGTGCTAAAGGGCGACAGGTAATCACACTTAACCTCGCTATAACATTGAGGGTGATGCTAGTTGGGGTTTTCAAAATCCTTTCTCACCCTATATATATATATATGTTGAAGAATGTACATTGTAATAGTTTCTAGAGTGTGCTATTATGTTCTATGATTGTTCTAGAGAGTGTTAGTAGAGTAAGAATATTCTAGAGAGTGGTTCATAGCATTTAGGAACCCACTTGTATAAATAGCACTTCATGCTTGAGAATAAATCATCAGAGACATTTTCCCTTAAACATTTTATCATGGTATCAGAGCCAGGTTGCTCTATACTTAGCTTCATTCGTTTCTGATCATCTTCAGAGAGAGAAAGAGAGGTTTAGAGAGAGAAAACAGCTCTGCCCTAGCCTGTTCGCTGTCTTCCGAGCCATAAACACCGACACGCGCCGCACCATTGTCACCGCCGTCCTCAGATCGGCCAGAACCTCCAACCGCGAAGGAAGCCGGAGTTCCACGCGCCCACACGCGCCTCCGCCGGAGTCCACGCGCCGTCGCCGGAGTCCACGCGCCGTCGCCGGAGTTCACGCGCCGCCGGCCGGAATTCACGCGCCGCCTGCCGGAAAACCGTTTTTCGCCGCCATTCACCGCGGTTTCTTCTCCTCTTGCTCAGAATCACCTCTCCTTCCCTTTAAACCATGTCTGAGGTGAAAAATGGTGCTGGATCTTCCTCAACCGTTGGTGCCATTACCCATGGAGACTTGCCAAATGTTCCTACAGCTTATAAACTGAATGGAACTAATTTCTTAAGCTGGTCTCAATTTGTTCGCACTTTTTTGAAGGGTCGAGGGAAGCTTAGTCACCTACTTGGAACAGGTCCTAAGCCTGGAGATCCAACCTTTGATGCTTGGGATGAAGAAGATTCTCTGGTGATGTCTTGGTTATGGAATTCTATGGAGTCTGAAATCAGTCAAACATGCTTATTCCTATCCACAGCTAAGGAGGTTTGGGATGCTGTTCATCAAACTTACTCAAGAGTAAGAGATGCAGCTCAAATTTATGAGATAAAAACCAGAATCTCTGGCTTCAAACAAAGGAGTAAGTCTGTTACTGAATATTCTACAGCTATGAAAAGTTTATGGCTGGAGCTGGATCATTACAGATCAATAAAAATGAAATGCAGTGAAGATGTTGCTATTCTAAAACGCTTTATGGAGCAAGAGCGTGTTTATGAGTATCTTGCAGGTTTAGATCCAAAATTTGACCAAGTGAGGTCACAAATTCTTGGAAAAGATGACCTGCCGTCTCTTAATGAGACTATTGCTATTATCTTAGCAGAAGAAGGACGGAGGAGTGTTATGATGGAACCACCGCAAGTTGAGAGTTCTGCACTTATATCAAAGCCTGTTACTAACCGTGCTGTTGACAAACAAGGTGATTCACAGGGCTCGAGTAAGGAATTATGGTGTACCTATTGTAACAAGCCACGTCATACTAAAGAGAGGTGTTGGAAGCTGCATGGAAAGCCTTCTAGAAAGAAGCCTCAAGCTAATATTGCTTCAGGAAGTGAAGAGAAGCTTAGTCAGAATGATCTTAAGGGGGAGTTAGAGAGGCTAAAATCCTTGATAGCAACACTTGAGAAGGATTCTCCTTCTACCACAGGTACCTGTGCTTTGGGGTTCTCAGGTATTTCATTTCATACTTCATCTGTCCTATTTTCATCTGCTCTTAATGCCTCAAATAAGGATTTCCTCCACTCTTGGATCATTGATTCAGGAGCCACTGATCACATGACTAATTCTTCTAAACACTTTGTCTCTTATAATCCATGTCCTAGTAATAGGAAAATAATTGTAGCCGATGGATCAATAATGACCGTTGCAGGTCAAGGAGATGTTTCTATTAACTCTACCCTTGTTTTGAGAAATGTCCTCCATGTTCCTAAACTTTGCACTAGTCTCATCTCTGTTCAAAAACTTGCTACTGACTCTAATGTCTTTGTCATTTTCTCTTCAAACTCTTGTATTCTTCAGGAGCAAGAAACGAAGCAGATGATTGGACTTGCTAAGGAAAAGGACGGACTTTACTTCTTTGAAGAGCATGGTGAATGTGGTAGAGTTAAGAGTCTATCATCTTCCTCATTTCAAACTAAAAGTGTCTTGGCAAATAAAGAAGAAATTTGGCTTCAACATCGTCGTCTTGGACATCCTTCTTTTAATGTTTTGAAAGTTGTTTTTCCTTCTTTATTTAAGAATGTGTCCATCGAGTCTTTACATTGTGACATCTGTGAATTTGCAAAACATAAACGTTCCTCATATCCTATAAGTAATACAAGAACTTTTGTTCCTTTTGAGCTAATTCACAGTGACATTTGGGGTCCATCTAACATTTCTAACATCTCTGGATTTCGATGGTTTGTGTCATTTATCGATGATTGCACTCGTGTCACTTGGATTTATTTGTTGAAACAAAAATCTGATGTGAGCTCTGTTTTCCCGCGTTTTCACAATATGATTCAAACACAATTTGGAGTTCAAATAAAAAGATTTCGTTCTGATAATGCTAAAGATTTTTTCAACCAATCTTTATCCACATTTTTTGAAAAACAAGGGATTTTACATGAGTCATCTTGTGTCAATACTCCTCAACAAAATGGAGTAGCCGAAAGGAAAAATAGTCACCTTCTTGTAGTCACAAGAGCATTGTTGTTTCAAACAAATGTGCCTAGACATTTTTGGGGTGAAGCTGTTCTAACAGCTACACATCTCATTAATCGACTCCCAACTCAAGTTCTTGGTTCAAAGAGTCTTATAGAGGTTCTCACTCATTTTTATCCTAATTTTAATGCATCAAATGGTCTTATTCCTAGGATTTTTGGGTGTGTTGCTTTTGTGCATGTACATTCTCATCAAAGGACCAAACTTGACCCTAGAGCTCTCAAGTGTGTGTTTGTGGGATATTCCTCTACTCAAAAAGGATACAAATGTTATCATCCTCCTTCAAAGAAGTTCTTTGTGTCAGCTGATGTGACGTTTTCTGAGTCTGAGTCCTACTTTGGTAGTTATGTTAATAATGATCAAGAAAATGAACATTTTTCTAATGATCTTTTAGATACTAAATTTCAAGAGGATTCAAGACTACAATCCCATCTTAATCCATCTGTAGAGGTTTCACAAGAATCTCATTCTAACCCATCTGTAGAGGTTCCACAAGCACTTGACTCTACTCATTCACCGCTGCGTTACAGTAGAAGGAAAAAGAAGTCCCAATCGGAGCAAGTTCAATCATCTGAACCAGGTATCAATGAAGAACTTGAAATTGCTCCTGAAAATACAGAGGTACCTTCATCTCCTTCTTTTATACATGGGGACTCTCTTGTTTCTACTGATGATTCTGATTTACCTATTGCCTTAAGAAAGGGAGTTCGAAGTTGTAGTAAGCGCCCTTTATATCCTCTATCTTCATTTCTTTCATATGACAAGTTGTCTTCCAACCACAAAGCTTTTCTCACTAATCTCCAGTCCATTCCAATACCAAAAACCTTAAATGAGGCAATGACAGATGATAATTGGGTCAAAGCAATGAAAGTTGAAATGGAAGCTTTGGAGAACAACAAAACATGGGATCTTGTTCAATTACCCAAAGGAAAGAAGCTTGTTGGATGTAAATGGGTCTTCACACCCAAATACAATTCCGATGGCAGCTTAGAACGTTATAAAGCAAGATTAGTTGCTAAAGGGTATACTCAAACTTATGGAGTTGATTATGAGGAGACATTTGCTCCTGTTACAAAAATGAATACCTTTCGAATTTTATTGGCCTTGGCTGCCAATCAAGGTTGGGATATGTTGCAGTTTGATGTAAAAAATGCATTCCTGCATGGAGACTTGAAGGAAGAAATCTATATGGAAGTCCCACCTGGCTTCTATTCTCAGGTTGCTCCTGGTACAGTGTGCAGACTCAAGAAAGCACTGTATGGCTTAAAGCAATCAGCAAGGGCTTGGTTTGGGAGATTTACAAAATCTATGGTTCGCATGGGATATAGACAAAGCCAAGGTGATCACACTTTGTTTATTAGACATTCATCTTCAGGGGGAGTGACAATTTTACTTGTTTATGTTGATGATATCATTGTCACAGGAAATGACATAGCTGGAATTAATTCTCTTCGAACACAGTTGATGAGAGAATTTGCCATTAAGGATTTAGGAAGACTTAAATATTTTTTGGGTATTGAAGTTGCTCATTCCAAACAGGGCATCTTCATTTCTCAA
This sequence comes from Mimosa pudica, assembly GCA_029929735.1. Classification (NCBI taxonomy): domain Eukaryota; kingdom Viridiplantae; phylum Streptophyta; class Magnoliopsida; order Fabales; family Fabaceae; genus Mimosa; species Mimosa pudica. Next base: position 4,420,399 of record JAKELP010000045.1, read on the forward strand.
CAAAAATATATTCTTGACCTCTTAGCTGAAACGGGAAAACTGGGATGCAAACCTGTGGATACACCTATAGAACAAAATCACAGACTGTGTGAAGCAGGTAGAAGGTCTCCAAAGTGGAGAAAGAAGAAGTCTTGTACACCACCTAAAGATCCTCCAGTTGACAAAGGATCCTATCAAAGGCTTGTTGGAAAGTTGATTTATTTGGCTCACACAAGACCTGATATTGCATATGCAGTGAGTGTAGTGAGTCAATTTATGCATTGTCCTAAAACATCACACTTACAAGCTGCCCATCGAATACTTCACTACTTAAAAGGTACTCCAGGGAAAGGAATTTTATTTAGAAGGGGGAGAAAACTAACAATTGAAGCATATACTGATGCTGATCATGGAGGTGATCTTGATAACAGAAGATCTACAGCTGGATACTGCACTTTTCTTGGCTCAAATCTTATTACATGGAGAAGTAAGAAGCAAACTGTGGTCTCAAGATCTAGTACTGAAGCTGAGTTTAGAGCAATGGCTCTCGGGATTTGTGAATTGTTATGGATAAAGATCATTCTATCAGATTTAAGAATTCACTGGGAAGGTCCAATGAGGCTATACTGCGACAATAAGTCAGCTATCAATATTGCCCATAATCCAGTTCATCATGATCGAACAAAACATGTTGAGATTGATAGACACTTTATCAAGGAAAAGTTGGAAAGCGGTCTGATTTGCACTCCATTTGTACCATCAGGAGATCAATTGGCAGATGTTCTCACAAAAGGGTTGCCTAGTGAACAATTTCGGAATATAGTGTCCAAGCTGGGAATGGATGATATCCACTCTCCAGCTTGAGGGGGAGTGTTGAAGAATGTACATTGTAATAGTTTCTAGAGTGTGCTATTATGTTCTATGATTGTTCTAGAGAGTGTTAGTAGAGTAAGAATATTCTAGAGAGTGGTTCATAGCATTTAGGAACCCACTTGTATAAATAGCACTTCATGCTTGAGAATAAATCATCAGAGACATTTTCCCTTAAACATTTTATCAATATATATTATCTTTGAAAACTTATGTTTATACAAAATAGGCTATCAGGTGCCTTTCAAACGTGATTACTTTCATATAAAGAAATTTGAAACACTATATATATTATCCTGTCTGGTGGTGATTATCATGGAATGATGTAACATGTATGCAGTGTAGTGATTTGATAGTGGTAAGGAGAGGTTACGAGGATAGGAATTGGTTATGAGATGAGTTGCAGAGAGTTATGTTGAGAGATATTGATAGTTAGGTGGAAGAAAGGAATTGAATGAAATTTGTGAATGAGATATTGACAAGGACTCGGTGAGGATTGCATGACACTGAAATTGATGTACCATCGCGCGATGATAACTGTCGATTGGCCAATCGACAGTTATTTGTACTGATGATCCTTTTCGGATTGATTAGACCGGGGATCATAGGTCAACTTATTGAGAGAAAGTGACCTACGGTTGTTTGGCAGTGGAGAGCCCAACTGTTCCCGTTCTGTAATGGAAACAGAATTGGGGTTTCCTCTCTGGAGATTGCCAGAGAGGGAAATTGTCCCCTCATTATGGAGAGGGACACAGTGTCAAATCATATAGTGAAGAATAGATGGTTGAATGCACCGTGGTGGCACAATGCATCTGCAGGTGAGTGTGAGAGTTGTTGTGGTAGTATTAGTTGATTGGAGTATGGAGATGTTGAATTGATTTGGTTTGAAGGTGATTGTTGGACTTGAGTGAGCATGGAAGAAACCTTTATATATATATATATATATATATATATATATATATATATTACATTACTGGATTTTATATCTGTGGTACCCTTTAGACGCCCTCACTACCGCACATCTCACTGTTATAGTGAGTTAACCGGTGATTATTGGGACAAATTGTCTCATCCCACGATTATTGACATTTTCGCAGGTATTCATGCACAGACGCAAACATCAGGAAAGTGAATTAGGTAGTAGAAGTTATATAGACTATTTTGAATTGTATATTGCCAATTTGTATAGGCCTGTATTCGTTCCTGCATGTATATATCTATTTATTGTCTAATATCAACTAGTTTTGTGTATTAACCATGTTAGACAAATCCTTTCTAACATGGTTATCAATAAATTATCCATGATAGCAGCTGTGTTGTATTAGTTTATTCTTTTCTATCATGAATAATAATTTAAGGCTTAGAATATTCTTTTTCTAACTATGATAGAGATATTGATATTATCGAAATTCCTTTTTCTATCATAGTTAGTAAAGATATTATTGAACTAAAAGAGATGTCACAGGTTAATTAGGGAATTAGTAACAGAGTGTTACACAAAGCGATATTTATGTTAAGGGTAATGGACATAATTTGTCATCCAAGTAACCATCCATAAGCATCGGGCACCCTAAACTAACAACAAACTCATATTTGCACTCAATGTGTTTAAAAATTACCTCAGTGGAGGTCATTCACGTTTGACCGTTAATCTGCTCATGTAGCCGCCACGTGAGTTAAAGTTTTGCCACCTGGCGACTTGCCACCTGGCGGCCACATGAGCACATTAACAGTCAAACGTGATTGACCGTCCACTGGGGTATTTTTTAAACACTTTGGTTACTTTGAGTGCAAATATGAGCATGTTGTTAGTTTAGAGTGCCCAGTGCTCCTGGGTGGTTACTTGGAGGACAAATTAGATCCATTAACCTTATGTTAATACCAATGAATTGTGTTTTTAAAAAATTAGATTCAATGTAATACTACCTCCGGTCCTAAATATAAGACCTAATTGACTTTTTTTACAGGTTAAAGTTGCGAAATAGGCTATTAAATTATGGATATTTGATATATTTTTAGATTATACATTAGTTTATATGTAAAATAAACTAATATAAAGGAAACAATTAAGTAAATCAATTTATAATTAACTTATTTTGCTTTTTTATAGGATTTTCTAAAAATATCAATTAGGTCTTATATTTAGGATCGGAGAGAGTATTTTATAACTTAATCGAGAATTAAACTTGCCCTTTTATAAAAACAATAGAAGAGTTAAATTTCATACCCAACAACGTCACCCACCGAAAACCCCCTCTAAAAAAAATAAATGACCCACTTCCTTCCTTCCTCACTTCACCATCAGCATCATCATCACACCTTTCTTCCTTCCTCACTTCTCTTTCTCGCGTTCTGCTCCAGTTCCTCACTTTCCTCCGTCGCTTTTTTTTCGATTTTTCCGGCGAAGCGGCGGGGGGTTCGGCGATGTGATGGTGGAAGAGGTAAAGCTTCAGCCTTTCTTGCATTTTTCGAGCTATGCTTCATATTGATGTTGATTTCTCATAATTTCCTCTTCCCTCTTGGTTTCTTTTCGGCCCACCACTGATTTGGTACTTTCCGGCGAGTTTTCCGGCGGCGGCGAGTTCAAATCGGACAGGAAACACCAAATTCCAACTCCGGTGAGTCTCTTCTAACTGTTCCCATTCCTTTTTCTCTTGTTCTTGGTGAGAAAGTGAGAGAACGAATCTGGGGTTTGCGTTTTTGGCCTAAGGTAACAAATTACATTGAAGTTAAGCTTCAATTTGTAGAGTTTAAGGAGTGATATGATGATTAATATGAAGTTTCTTTGAGTTTTGCACAAAACCCTAAATTTTGGGTACTCTAGGGCTGACGAGTTTTCTTAGGTTTTGGGTTTAAAAATCTTCAATTTGTTTAGGTAGAAGCGTAATGAAGTCAAATATTGCGCTACATGGTTGATTTTCTTGAAGTTTGCTGTATGTTTTACATTCATATGGTAATGTGAAGATTTTTGTTCTATTTCTTTTCGGCTGAACTGATGTGTTGATGTGGTGGAAGTGATTGATTTAAGTGGATGATGTTTTTATGCTTGTATGAGAATCTGAATTTTCTTTGTCTAACTACAAGGGGAAATATGTATGAATTTGTTGTATGTGATTGAGGTCTGAGTTTATTAGTTGTGGTGATTAATGTGTTTTCATGGGAGATTTTAGAATCTGATTTGGAAGTTCAGCAAGAGGAAAATAAATTGTGGTTCAGGTTTTGTTGATTTTCTTGTAACATTTAGGCTTGAAATTTGAGGTTTGTTGAAGTTAGGATTTTAGGAGTTTCGGTTCTGCTTCTTTGACAATGTTTTCCTTGGTGTATGTATATATGTGTACATTGTGTTATTTTGGGACTTAAGTAGATTAAATGAAAGGGGAATTGCTGATTCGCTTTATTGCATACTTAAAATATAGAATATTTGGTTTGCCATCCCCCTCTGTTCTGGTCCATTATTGGATAAGTGAATCTTTGTTTGGGTGTTAAAGTTTTGTTAAGATATTGTTGATTTTCAGGTTTTGGCATCTTATTTAAATGTTTTCAACTATGACTAAAGGTTGTTGATGTTCTTTTCTTTCTTCTTGTTTGGTTTTTAATGGATGAAATGAAAGGGAGTTGTGGTTGGATCATAAAAGTTGATAATGTAATGATTAAAGTTTTATATATGAGTAGTTGAAGTACTTACTTTGTTTGAGTGAGATTTATTTGGTTTATGAGTAAGAGAGTGAAATAAGATGTGTCCTGGATTTGTGCTAACTGATGTTAAGAGATTTGGTTGTTATTGGCTATTGATTTTGTTTTCTTGTTGATTGTGACTGCTTTCATGAGTTCAAATCTGATTTAGAAACATATAAATTCTGGTTTGTGGTTGTTTAGGTAGGTATATAATTGCATATTATAGTTACAATGCTTTTGGGTTTCTTTTTCCCATTGGCCGAGACCTTGAGAGGGTAATCCGAAATTGAGTTGGGATTTCTAGGTTCCATAATCATTCATTCACATAGTAGGTTTCAATTCTAAGCAGAGAAAAGGATTTGAGAATTTAAGTTAGGTCTTGGTTGAAGTTTGGAGTAGTTGTGGGTGAAACCCAAATTTTTGGGGTGCATAGGTAACTTCATTTCCTTGTTCCACACTTGTTTTTCATTTTTGGCCGAGACTTTGAGAGGGGAAATCCAAAATGAGCATATTGAAATGGTTAAGATGAAGTTTAGATTTTAATTTGGGGTATATGGAAGAGGTTTCAAGTCTTAAGTTAATATTTTAAAAACAGTTTAGGTTAAAGCTCCAATTTTTCTGTGATTTTTGGGCTGCAAACTTATAATCAATCAACAATATAATCTATTGGAGTTTATCTTAACAATTTCATGGTTGTTTTGATTAATTTGTAATGTTTGCAAATATTCTGAGATTGCTTCTCTTGTACTGGTTGAAAGAGTGCTTGTACTTTGGAGAAAATATGTTTTGTTTTAAGGTGTGAAGTTGTTGAAAAGGCTTGATTCAATTTTTGGGCTATTTGGTTCAGTCTCATTTATTCTCTGCTTCTTTGTGATTGTGTGTTGAATTGAATGTGAAATGATAACTGTATGTAGTTACGATTGAATGATAACTGTGGAATGGATTTGGTTTTCTTGGTTTTTAATGATGTGTGTTTTTATTTAAATTAAGATTGATGAAAGGATATACTATATATTATGATGTGTACAAGTTGAATTGGGAAACTTTGTGTTTGTTTCTGCATGATGAAGTATGAAGTTAGTTGAATTGATTGATTGATGTTTTTAGGGAATTGAGAGGGTGTAGAAATGATTAAAAGTTTGCATAATGAAACTGTGATGACGATGAATTCTTAGTTATTATTGTGATGATTAATATCATGGTCCATGTAAAATGAGTCAATCTTACAAATAAAAATGTTGATGACCAGAGTTTAGGTTATAGTTTATTTGAAAAGAATTTTTGTTTGAATTTGCATTAGGCATGGTTTATTTAAGTGATTATTGATTAAATGAAGTGACTAAAGTGGTAGTTTGACTTAGTCTTGTCATTATGGTAATTAAAGTGACCTTCACGTAGGATTTTAGAAATTTCTGTGAATTGTAACTACCTTTTGGTATAGTAATGTGATTATAAATGGTGTTTGAGGAGTTTTGAATTTATGCTAAAGGAATAAAGCTAAAATTATGAAAGGAAGGGGCATTGTTGTATTATGACTTATGAGTTAAGATTAAGAATTGATTAGTTTTACTTGCTTGATGTGACTTATGTGGATTGAAGTGCAATTGGTCGGAAATCTTTGAGTCTTTGTTATTGATCATGTTGTTTTGTGAATGTGCATGTAGTTATGGATTGGTTTATGGATGACTTATTAAATATTACTATGGAAAGAGTGATTTTCAAATCTAGGAATTTTGTTTTACTGAGAACGGCATTAGGCTGTGTATTAGAACTGGAAATATTTGAATGGTGATTTGATTATCAAAGGAAAACATTGTGTTCTGGTTGTTAATAGTTATTTTATGAAATGATTTACTCAAGGAAGGGAGGTTCCAAATAGTGTATAAAGTCTGATGTATGAACGTTTGTACTTAATTTGCTCATTGAAGGTTGTTTGGTTTAAATCTATGCGGAAATAGAAGCAATGAGGGTGGCTTTATATGTGATTAATCTTTGTCAATTGTTTAAAAGTTCTATAGGTTGGACCAATATTTTAATAATGTTGATAAAGCAAAGGCTTAAGCTTATTGTGACATGGTTTAGTTCTAGGAATAATAATTTATCTTTTGTTTATGTGGAAGTCCCTAAATGTTAAATAAGTGCAGGGAGCTTTCAATACATGAGAAATGGTGTTGCTTGATTGTAAGAATGTTGTGATTGATTGTTTTTGATTTGGTATGAAGAATTGTGGTGAACGCTGAATGAATTTCATGAATTGAGCTGAATGTGTTATATTAGGATGACAAATATAAGTAATGAAGGGGTAGTAATGCGGATACGAGAGAGACGTTAAATATTATGAAGTAGAAATGATACTAATTTATTATTCTGTACTACATTATAGGATTGATTGCGATATGACTTCCGTGGCATCAAGAAAGGTTGAGAAATAGTGTAAATTGCTAAAGGGCGACAGGTAATCACTCTTAACCTTACTATAACATTGAGGGTGATGTTAGTTGGGATTTTCAAAATCCTTTTCACCCTCTATATGTATATATTATCTTTGAGAACTTATTTTTATATAAAATAGGCTATTGGGTGCCTTTCAAATGCGATTATTTTCGTATAAAAGAATTTTACACATTATATACTATTATCCTGCCTGGTGGTGGCCATTGATCTGGAATGACGTGAAAGGTATATAGAGAGTGTTGGGTAGTGGTTTAACAGGTGATGAGGATAGAAAAGAGAGTTACATGTTGAGTTGAGAGTTATGTGGATGAAATATAGAATAGTGATTGTGAGTATTGCATGACACTGATTATTAGTACCGTCGGCCGATGTAACCTATCGATTTGCGCAATCGATAGGTTAATTGTACAGGTTCCTCGGATTGTAAAGGAACCAGGGATGTGTACACTTTTTATAGTGCTCCCTTTTTCAGGGACGTTTTCACTATTTAAAGTGCTCCCTTTTTCATGCTTTCAGATTTGAGACTGGGCACAGTGTCAATCACGTTTATTTTCGTCTGTTGAGTTGACTTAGAACTGACTGAGGGATTTGAGTGATATGTGGAAAGTAGAGATGATGAATTTGAGTTGATTTAGACGGAGGAACTTGAATGATGAATGAAAGACTTGATATATATATATATATATATATATATATATATATATATATATATATATATATATATATATATATTATTGGTTTTAAATGTGGTACCCTTTAGACGCCCTCGCTTCCGCACATCTCACTGTTATAGTGAGTTAAGCGGTGATTACTGAGACAAATTGTCTCATCCCACGATTACTGACATTTTTGCAGGTATTCATGCACAGGCGCAAACATCAGGAAAGGGAATTAGGTAGTAGTAGTTATATAGACTATTTTGAATTGTATATTGCCAATTTGTATAGGCCTGCATCTGCTTCCGCATGTTTTCTGATGAAAATGAAAAATAGATTCAGTGATGTTTATTATGAAATGTAATATAAGCATAGTGCTTTTCTAACTATGATAGGTTTGTAATAATATGGAAAGTCTTTTCTATCATAGTTAGATAATTAATAATGATTGATATTAGTTGCTTCTTTTCTAACCATGTTAGGTGGACCTTTTCTAACATGGTTAGCTATTAATTATCCATGATAGTGTTCAGGTGGTATTGGGAAATTCTTTTCTATCATGGATAGTATTTAACCATTAGAAAATTCTTTTCCTAACTATGATAGACATTGTTATTATGGAAATCCTTTTTCTATCATAGTTAGTAAGAGATGATTGAATTAAAAAGGGATAACTTAGGTTAATTAGGAAACTTGGTAACAGAGTGTTACACTTTCTTTTGTGAAACCTTGCATTGAACAAGATATTGATCGTCTTGTGGATATGGTGATTATTGTTAATGTTGTTTACTGCTGATTGGTTATATTTTCTGGAGTGAAAAGTTGTGGTGTGACCAACTAGGTGATTGTAAGTATACTTGAATGATGTGATTCCCTTGGATTGAAATTGATGATTTTGAAATTCATGAAACTTAGGATTCGAATTGGTTAAAGGATTTGAAGTAAGAAAAAGGGGAAAATGGGTAGTAACATATAAGAACGAGAGAGAGACGTTGAACTACGATAAAAGGGAAATGATATTAATTTATCATTTGGCTATATATTATTATAGGAGTGGATGCAGTAGGCTTTCGTGGCATCAAGGAAGAAAGGTTGAGAAATCGCGTAGAATTGCTAAAGGGCGACAGGTAATCACACTTAACCTTACTATAACATTGAGGGTGACGTTAGTTAGCGATTTTGTAAAATCCCTTCTCACCCTCTATATATAGATATTATCTTTAAAAGAGTATTTTTATACAAAACAGGCTATCGGGTGCCTTTTAAACACGATTATTTCTGTATAAAAGATTTTTTACACATTATATATACTACTACCTCCGGTCCTAAATATAGGACCTAGATAACTTTTTTTTGGAGAAGTTAAGGTTACAAAATAGTCTATTAAATGATGACATATTTGATATATTTTTAGATTAACCATTAGTTTATAAGTAAAATAAACTAGTTTAAAGGAAAAAATTAGGTAAATCAATTTATAATTAACTTATTTTGCTGTTTTTTATGATTTTTCAAAAAAGTAAATTAGGTCTTATATTTAGGACCGGAGGGAGTATTATCCTGCCTGGTGGTGGCCATTGATCTGGAATGGCGTGAAATGTATATAGGGATAGTGCTGGGTAGTGGTTTAAGAGGTGATGAAGATAGAAAAGAGGGTTAGATATTGAGTTGAGATTGTGGAGAGTTATGTTGTGGAAAACACTATTAAATTGGAGATATTGAAGGGAATTGTAAGAATGTATGATATTGATGTTGATTGACATTGTGATATTGAATGAGATTGAAATTGGTGGATATTGTAAGGTTTGCATGACACTAATATATATGTACCATCGCGCGATGATAACTGTCGATTGGCCAATCGACAGTTATTTGTACTGATGATCCTTTTCGGATTGATTAGACCGGGGATCATAGGTCAACTTATTGAGAGAAAGTGACCTACGGTTGTTTGGCATTGAAGAGTCCAATCGTTCCCGTTCTGCAATGGAAACAGAATTGGGGTTCCCTCTCTGGAGATTGCCAGAGAGGGTAATTGTCCCCTCATTATGGAGAGGGACACAGTGTCAAATCATATAGTGAAAATTAGATGCTTGATTGCACCGTGATGGCACAATGCATCTGTAGGTGAGTGTGAGAGTTGTGGTGACAGTATTAGTTGATTGGAGTTTGAAGATGATGAATTGATTTGGTTTGGATGTGAATGTTGGACTTGAGTGAGCATGGAAGAAACCTTTATATATATATTGCATTACTGGTTTTTATATCTGTGGTACCCTTTAGACGCCCTCACTACCGCACATCTCACTGTTATAGTGAGTTAAGTGGTGATTACTGAGACAAATTGTCTCATCCCACGATTACTGACATCTTTGCAGGTATTCATGAAAGGGAAATTAGGTAGTGGAGGTTGTGTAGTATATTTAGAATTGTATATTGCCAATTTATAGGTCTGCATTCGCTTCCGCATGTATTTATATTTATTTATTGTTTAATATAAACTAGTTTTGTTCATTAACCATGTTAGACAAATCCTTTCTAACATGGTTAGAAATAAATTATCCATGATAGCAGCTGTATTGTATTAGTTTATTCTTTTCTGTCATGGATAATATTTTAATTATTAGGATATTCTTTTTCTAACTATGATAGAGATATTGATATTATTGCAATTCCTTTTTCTATCATAGTTAGTAAAGATATTATTGAACTAAAAGAGATGTCACAGCCTCACAGGTTAATTAGGGATTTAGTAACAATATGTTACAACTTGGTTATCAGTATTTGGTATACGATAACCTAGGACTGTGCTGCATTGCATGTAGATTGACAATATACATTCTTAGTATTCCCTTCCTTATGTGCATGACTATCTGGCTTTTGAGAGGTATATCACTCATCCCGTGGTGGGGAGAGAGTGATAAGAGCAATTGAATAGGTAGTATGGGGAGATTGAGAAGAATATAGAAAGAATAACGCAATAAATAAAGACAATGATAAAACTTTAGGAAGAATAACGAAATAAGGATGATTCTCTGGGGTCTCGAGTATAGTTATGTGCTAGCCATAACCATAGTCGAGGCATCATGAGATACCTTATTGGGTTAAGGGATCAATAAAATTTTAAAATAACTATTGATGAGGAATACAATGTGAAATAATAATTTTTGACCTTGTTTCTTGCTTGTTTATTTATGTGTTAAACTGTTTGGTTTATTGATGGTTTGACTTGTGCTGCCTGATTCTTTGCAATTGAAATAAAATTCTCTTGAAATTGTATGTTTTATACGCTTTATCATGAGTCTTAGTTGATTATCTTGTGGAATCTGGTTTGTCCTCCCTTCTTTGGTTGGGGCTGATCTTGGTGTTGATCCAAGAATGTGACAAAAACTTATGTTTTGAGGATACTAAGGCAATTAGCCAAACTAATTTGTGGCTTAGTGAATGGGAATAAGGGTGCTGAAATTTCTGAAGTTTGATACATTATATAATAGAATATGTATATGTTGCTGTTGGTTGATGATGTGAAAATATGATAGTGTATGTTTTAACATTTGTATGTTAATTTAAAGATGTTTGTTTCTATTTTTGTTTGGCGGAATGGAATTAACTGTTTAATGTGGTGGAAGCTTATTTATGTTGTAGTATAGTAATTGTTAGTTTGAGTGTTGAGTTCATAATGGATTAACATTGTGTATATAAATGATTTCAGTTGTTTACAAGCTTACAAGTACATGAATGTTGTTTGGTTGATGACACATTCATTGTAAATTTTCCCTACTGATATGTGCTGGCCAGTTGGTTTTTGAGTTTGTGAAATCTTAGGATTCGTTTTTTTAATGTCTGACTAGGTGTGCCTGGACAAATGTGAATGTTGGAAATTGTTGTTGTTTGATTTATTTCCTATTGTGGTTCTGATTTCCTTTGGTCACAGGGCAAAGAAATGAATGATGATAAATGTTTCTTAATATGTATGCTTGACTTTTGGTGAAAGCTATGAAACTTTGTTAGCTTTCACTTTCTTTTACTCTATGTTTGTAATATTGAGTGTTGATCGAAAGTGATTTTGAGAATTCTGTTTGATTTGATTGGAGTATATAGGTTTACTTGCTGCTTGTCATGGTTGTGATGGCTTAACTAATAGGTGGATAGCATTTTCAATGTATGGAAGAGTGATTAAGAGTTTTACGTGTCTCATTGGTCTTAAATTGAGTTGAAGATTAAGTTAATACTTCATTTGGGTAAACAGAATTATGGAGGAAAAATATTGATTATATGGATTAAATCATATTGTTTTATATATAATATCTTACTTTGTTACTGGTTTGGGCATAGGTGATTTCTACTTTGTTTGGTGTTCAAAGCTGATTTCATGATGTAAAGGGGAGTGTTGATTTGGTGCAACTTTATTTGGTTTATGATTTGAGGAATTATTCTTGAATAATGAATTGGAGCGTGTTTTCCATGCTATGCAGTGTCGATCATAATATTTGTTTTTGTTAAAGATTGATTGATAGTCGCTTGTTTGGTTTTGTTGTTAAATGAATGAAGTTTGAGTGATGGAGGCCTATGAATGGTACTAAATTCTTGAAATCGTAATGGGTTATTTATGATATGTGATTTTGGGATTAGAGTTTTTACTTCATGACTGAATTGAAACACACATTGTTCTTATACATGCTTACTTGAAATTTAGTAGGATTTTGTTGAATGTGAACGGATATTTGGTTTGTGATGCATCAAATTATTATTGAAGGATGTTAAAAGGTGTCATGTTAGGGAGCAAGTTGATTAAAGGGAAATACTTGGAAATTTAATCTATAGACTGTTTATAAAGGAGGAATTGGAGAATGTATTAGATGGAATGTAGGAAAATTGTAATCAAATGGTAGGAACTTATAATTGGAAGATTTGAGGAATTTAAGAAATTATAGGAAGTCACAATTGTCGAGCTCGTATGAATTGAATTAGAGGTCATTGGGATGAGTTGACTTTAAAGGTTAGAATTACTGTGTATTGACCATGACCCAAAGAGTGACTAAAAATTTGGCTTGAAGAATGAAATTTAGGAATTTATGCTTTGAATTGGAGTTAGGGTGATTAATTAGTAGTACATCGTGGGTTCATGACTCAGAGCAATGTATTGATATTGAAAGATATTATGACTTGGTGATGTGTTAATATTAGGATTTTATGGATGATATTGGAATGATTTGAGTTAGTGATGAATTTTAAAATTTTGCTTATGGTTGAGTAGAATAGATAAAGAGACTATTTGAGTGTAATATATTAGGTTGGAAGTTAGTAAACTGCTACCATTGATTTACTTAAGTTGGAAGTAATCAATCATTAATCTGATGATATGTTGATATGGATGAATGTATATGTTAAGTTAGAATTATGAGCCAAAGTTACAACTGAAATTTTAGGAGTTGATGTCTTACAACAAAGAAGTGAGGTCTTGAAATATGATTGAGGAAACTATTGGAGTTTGAAAAACGATGTTATTATTTATGATGGACGACTTTAATACAAGTAATATAAGGTTAGGGTAGTTAGTAAATGAATGTTAGTTAAGGGAAACAGGATGAGGATTGGTGAATATCTATGGGATTAACTGTGGATACATGGTGAAAATAATGTTGAGTGCAATAAATTATGGTTGAATAGTTAGAACTTTGCATATAGTTAGAGCTGAATTACATATTTCTTGGTTTTAGGCGTTATTTCAAGCGAATTTTGGGGACAAAATTCCTAAAAGGTGGGGTAAATTGTAACATCCCAAATTTTGATTAAGGTTAATTGGAAATTATTGAGGTGTTATTTAGGAAATTTGAGTTTTAGGGAGAAATTTATGGAGATTTATTGTTATTAAATCTTAATTTTTGGAATTTAAGGAAATATAGTTAAAATAATTATTTGGAGTTAGAAACTTTCATGAACAAGTATTTGGGATAGTAGATAATATTATGATGGAAAGAAGGAGATATAGTAATATATACAAACTTCTGGGCTAGAAATATAATTACGAATAAACCTTAGGGTAGTTAATTGTAATTTTCCCTAAATTATAAATAAATACATCATCTCCTTCCTTCCATTTCATTTCTCTCTCTCTCTCTCTCTCTCTAGCTCCCTCCGCCGACTCCACCCCCTCCGTCGCTTTCTTCTTCTTCTTCTGCGAATTCCGGCGGCCTAAGGCGCGGCGGCGCCGGCCACCTCACCATCAGCATCATCATCACACCTTTCTTCCTTCCGCACTTCTCTTTCTCGCGTTCTGCTCCAGTTCCTCACTTTCCTCCGTCGCTTTTTTTTCGATTTTTCCGGCGAAGCGGCGGCGGGTTCGGCGATGTGATGGTGGAAGAGGTAAAGCTTCAGCCTTTCTTGCATTTTTCGAGCTATGCTTCATATTGATGTTGATTTCTCATAATTTCCTCTTCCCTGTTGGTTTCTTTTCGGCCCACCACTGCTTTGGTACTTTCCAGCGAGTTTTCCGGCGGCGGCGAGTTCAAATCAGACAGGAAACACCAAATTCCAACTCCGGTGAGTCTCTTCTAACTGTTCCCATTCATTTTTCTCTTGTTCTTGGTGAGAAATGTGAGAGAACGAATCTGGGGTTTGCGTTTTTGGCCTAAGGTAACACATTACATTGAAGTTAAGCTTCAATTTGTAGAGTTTAAGGAGTGATATGATGATTAATTTGAAGTTTCTTTGAGTTTTGCACAAAACCCTAAATTTTGGGTACTCTAGGGCTGAAGAGTTTTCTTAGGTTTTGGGTTTAAAAATCTTCAATTTGTTTAGGTAGAAGCGTAATGAAGTCAAATATTGTGCTACATGGTTGATTTTCTTGAAGTTTGCTGTATGTTTTACATTCATATGGTAATGTGAAGATTTTTGTTCTATTTCTTTTCGGCTGAACTGATGTGTTGATGTGGTGGAAGTGATTGATTTAAGGGGTTAAGGTGCATTTTTAGTACTCTAGAACATAGCAAAGTTCACCTAACATAATATACAATATTGTGGTCCATTTGTGGTAACCAATAATTATTTTCGTGGCTTATTTAGTAACAACGTTAAATAAGTTAAGTTTGACCGTTATGTGTCAAATTTTGACCATTAAATTGTGGGGTAAAGGAGCATTTTCAGTACTCTAGAATATAGAAGGAGCACCAAGCATAATATACAATATTTTGGTCCATTTGTAATAACCAAGAATTATTTTCATTGTTCATCTAGTAATTCGTTAGGTAAAACTCACTTTTGTAAGATAAATACTTATTGTGACATAATGATGTAATATATGTATATTGAAATGACAATTTAAGGAACATTATTTTATGTTTATAACTATGCAATCAGATAGAAATAACTCTTCTTCTATTACATCATAGGGTCATTAATTCGGGTCGAGCTAGTATGACCAACCCGTTTTAATTTATGTCGAGCCAATATGACCAACCCGTTTTAACTCAGTAAGGTCAACCTATTTAGTTTATGATTCTTTGCTTACATTTTTTATATATGTAAAATATTAATGACTTATTAGTTTATACATGCATGATACTAGGATAGACTATATATGGATCTTTATAACTTTGTAGTGTTTAATTATTTGACACTTTGAATAATATTGTGACTTAGTTGTTTATGGTGTTTAAATATTGTATATTATGTTTGGTGCTCCTTCTATATTCTATAGTACTGAAAATGCTCCTTTACTATAAATTTAACGGTCAAAATTTGACACATAACGGTCAAATTTAACTTATTTAACGTCGTTACTAAATAAGCCACGAAAATAATTTTTGGTTACCACAAATGGACCACAATATTGTATATTATGTTAGGTGCACTTTGCTATATTCTAGAGTACTAAAAATGCACCTTAACCCTTGATTTAAGTGGATGATGTTTTTATGCTTGTATGAGAATCTGAATTTTCTTTGTCTAACTACAAGGGGAAATATGTATGAATTTGTTGTATGTGATTGAGGTCTGAGTTTATTAGTTGTGGTGATTAATGTGTTTTCATGGGAGATTTTAGAATCTGATTTGGAAGTTCAGCAAGAGGAAAATAAATTGTGGTTCAGGTTTTGTTGATTTTCTTGTAACATTTAGGCTTGAAATTTGAGGTTTGTTGAAGTTAGGATTTTAGGAGTTTCGGTTCTGCTTCTTTGACAATGTTTTCCTTGGTGTATGTATATATGTGTACATTGTGTTATTTTGGGACTTAAGTAGATTAAATGAAAGGGGAATTGCTGATTCACTTTATTGCATACTTAAAATATAGAATATTTGGTTTGCCATCCCCCTCTGTTCTGGTTCATTATTGGATAAGTGAATCTTTGTTTGGGTGTTAAAGTTTTGTTAAGATATTGTTGATTTTCAGGTTTTGGCATCTTATTTAAATGTTTTCAACTATGACTAAAGGTTGTTGATGTTCTTTTCTTTCTTCTTGTTTGGTTTTTAATGGATGAAATGAAAGGGAGTTGTGGTTGGATCATAAAAGTTGATAATGTAATGATTAAAGTTTTATATATGAGTAGTTGAAGTACTTACTTTGTTTGAGTGGGATTTATTTGGTTTATGAGTAAGAGAGTGAAATAAGATGTGTCCTGGATTTGTGCTAACTGATGTTAAGAGATTTAGTTGTTATTGGCTATTGATTTTGTTTTCTTGTTGATTGTGACTGCTTTCATGAGTTCAAATCTGATTTAGAAACATGTAAATTCTGGTTTGTGGTTGTTTAGGTAGGTATATAATTGCATATTATAGTTACAATGCTTTTGGGTTTCTTTTTCCCATTGGTTGTATTGATTCTTGATGAGAATCAGAAATTTATTTGTTTTGGCCGACCGAAATCATGGAGGAGCTTGTTGGAGACGCATGTAAATGTGAATAAATGAAGTGGACTGTTATATTAAAACAATTAAAATTCTTTATTTTAAGTAAGTTGTAAATTTTGGCAAAAATGGTAACTTTATTTTCTAATATAATTCAAAGGTTCTATATGCCTTGAAAGATAGGTTTAAATGTATAAGAATGAAGTAGATGAATGACAATTCATGTGTGTTTGATTGATGATTATCACTGAAATATTGTTCATGCATATGATTTTACAAAACAAGTGTTGTGATTTCCTTGGATAAACTGAACTGCACCAAATTGCAATGATGTACCTTTTATATGCATGGTTGGTGTCTTGAAATGGGAGGGTTATGACTAATGTACGAGATTGATTGAGTTGTTAGTGTTAATTTGGTAAATATTAATTTTAGTTTGGTAAAGATTACTTTAATATTGTGATATTGTGCAATTGTTAGTTAATTTGGGTGCTTTCTTTTGTGAAACCTTGCATTGAACAAGATATTGATCGTCTTGTGGGTATGGTGATTATTGTTAATGTTGTTTACTGCTGATTGGTTATATTTTCTGGAGTGAAAAGTTGTGGTGTGACCAACTAAGCTAGGTGATTGTAAGTATACTTGAATGATGTGATTCCCTTGGATTGAAATTGATGATTTTGAAATTCATGAAACTTAGGATTCGAATTGGTTAAAGGATTTGAAGTAAGAAAAAGGGGAAAATGGGTAGTAACATATAAGAACGAGAGAGAGACGTTGAACTACGATAAAAGGGAAATAATATTAATTTATCATTTGGCTATATATTATTATAGGAGTGGATGCAGTAGGCTTTCGTGGCATCAAGGAAGAACGGTTGAGAAATCGCGTAGAATTGCTAAAGGGCGACAGGTAATCACACTTAACCTTGCTATAACATTGAGGGTGACGTTAGTTAGGGATTTTGTAAAATCCCTTCTCACCCTCTATATATAGATATTATCTTTAAAAGAGTATTTTTATACAAAACAGGCTATCGGATGCCTTTTAAACACGATTATTTCTGTATAAAAGATTTTTTACACATTATATATACTATTATCCTGCCTGGTGGTGGCCATTGATCTGGAATGGCGTGAAATGTATATAGGGATAGTGTTGGGTAGTGGTTTAAGAGGTGATGAAGATAGAAAAGAGGGTTAGATGTTGAGTTGAGATTGTGGAGAGTTATGTTGTGGAAAACACTATTAAATTGGAGATATTGAAGGGAATTGTAAGAATGTATGATATTGATGTTGATTGACATTGTGATATTGAATGAGATTGAAATTGGTGGATATTGTAAGGTTTGCATGACACTGATATATATGTACCATAGCGCGATGATAACTGTCGATTGGCCAATCGACAGTTATTTGTACTGATGATCCTTTTCGGATTGATTAGACCGGGGATCATAGGTCAACTTATTGAGAGAAAGTGACCTACGGTTGTTTGGCATTGAAGAGTCCAACCGTTCCCGTTCTGCAATGGACACAAAATTGGGGTTCCCTCTCTGGAGATTGCCAGAGAGGGTAATTGTCCCCTCATTATGGAGAGGGACACAGTGTCAAATCATATAGTGAAAATTAGATGCTTGATTGCACCGTGATGGCAGAATGCATCTGTAGGTGAGTGTGAGAGTTGTGGTGGTAGTATTAGTTGATTGGAGTATGGAGATGATGAATTGATTTGGTTTGGATGTGAATGTTGGACTTGAGTGAGCATGGAAGAAACCTTTATATATATATTGCATTACTGGTTTTTATATCTGTGGTACCCTTTAGACGCCCTCACTACCGCACATCTCATTGTTATAGTGAGTTAAGCGGTGATTACTGGGACAAATTGTCTCATCCCACGATTACTGACATCTTTGCAGGTATTCATGCACAGGCGCAAGCTTCAGGAAAGGGAAATTAGGTAGTGGAGGTTGTGTAGTATATTTAGAATTGTATATTGCCAATTTATAGGTCTGCATTCGTTTCCACATGTATTTATATTTATTTATTGTTTAATATCAACTAGTTTTGTTTATTATCCATGTTAGACAAATCCTTTCTAACATGGTTAGAAATAAATTATCCATGATAGCAGCTGTATTGTATTAGTTTATTCTTTTCTATCATGGATAATATTTTAATCATTAGGATATTCTTTTTCTAACTATGATAGAGATATTGATATTATTGCAATTCCTTTTTCTATCATAGTTAGTAAAGATATTATTGAACTAAAAGAGATGTCACAGGTTAATTAGGGATTTAGTAACAATATGTTACATTTCCTAGTAGTTAATCTCTTCAAATAATTTTAACTTACATTATATAGATTATTTTTGATATGGTAAAGAATCAGACTCGTCTGTTAATAAAAACAAAAGAGGGTCAAACTCCATCTCTAACCAATATATGTGTGTGTGTGTGTGTGTGTTTAGAATCCCATTAAAATCAAAACTCGCCCGTCTATTAAAACAAACTCCATCTAATCTATTAAAATTATTTAATACTAAAAAATCCCATTAGATTACACGATTTATTTTCAACTCACGTTTAAAATAAAATAAAATAAGATTCAAACTTCATCCCCAACTCCCCCGGCATAAAATAAATTTCCCCGAGTAATTTTTCGTTTTTTGGTGAATTTTCCCAAAAAACTGAGTTCTTCAGGGATCAATTCAACAATTTGTGGTATATATATATATGCAATTATTAAAAGTAGAAATTTTAAATAAGGGTGTTGTTGGAAAATACTATCAATATATGCTATGGTAAAGGAGCAAATCTGGCCCCCAAGTAACCACCAAGGAGCGCTGAGTACCCTAAACTAACCACAGGCCCGGATCTGTACCCCAAGTAACCAAGATGTTAAAAAAAACCTCGGTTGGACGGTCAACTACATTTGACCGTTACTATGCCTACGTGGCCGCCACGTGAGACCGGTTTTTGCCACTTGGCGCCACGTAGGATAAGTGTGTGGGTCCCACATTAAATAAAAAAAAATTCCCTCCCTCTTCTTCAACCCCGCCCCCGCCCCCCCCCCCCCCCCCACCTCCCCCCACCACACACCCCACCCCCTTCACCTCCCTCCCTCCCTTCACCACCCGCCCCACCCCTTCACCGCCCTCCCTCCCTTCACCTCCTCCCACCAAACAAGTCATGATTTTTCAGAAGTTGATCTGCTTCATTCCTTTCTCCAACTGGAGCTAGTTCATCCACATTCTTTTCTCCAACTTATATTAAGGAACAAAGGAAGTATTACCGTTGGTGTCGGTGGAGAATCCGATGAGGTTGACGAAACGTTTTGGGTTTTGGCGGCGATGAGCTTGCCGTCGTCGAGGGTGGCTTTGTACACACTTCTGTGGCTACCTTTGCCGAGAAAGGTGTCGGCGGAGAAGTTTCCGGTGGCGGCTAGGAGCTCAGAGGAGTGAAACTCTCTGATCTTGAAGAGCTTGTTATTCTGCTTGTTGCTTTTGTTGTTTGGAGTAATATTCTTTTTCTTGAGGTCCCAGTAGTGAGAATCACAGGTGAAGGGAGGGAGGGAGGTGAAGGGGGTGGGGTGTGTGGTGGGGGAAGGTGAAGGGAGGAAGGGCGGTGAAGGGGGTGGGGCGGGTGGTGAAGGGAGGGAGGGAGGTGAAGGGGGTGGGGTGTGTGGTGGGGGAAGGTGAAGGGAGGGAGGGCGGTGAAGGGGGTGGGGCAGGTGGTGAAGGGAGGGAGGGAAGTGAAGGGGGTGGGGTGTGTGGTGGGGGAAGGTGAAGGGGGTGGGGCGGGTGGTGAAGGGAGGGAGGGAGGTGAAGGGGCTGGGGGAGGTGGGGGGAGGTGGAGGGGGGCGGGGGCGGGGTTAAAGAAGAGGGAGGGATTTTTTTTTATTTAATGTGGGACCCACACACTTATCCTACGTGGCGCCAAGTGGCAAAAACCGGTCTCACGTGGCGGCCACGTAGGCATAGTAACGGTCAAACGTAGTTGACCGTCCAACCGGGGTATGTTTTTTAACATCTTGGTTACTTGGGGTACAGATCCGGGCCTGTGGTTAGTTTAGGGTACTCAGCGCTCCTTGGTGGTTACTTGGGGGCCAGATTTGCTCCTTTACCCTATATGCTATATTGACTGATTCACATTCAACAATTTTTGGTATATGTGAAATTATTAAAAGTAGACTTCTAATGTCAAACAAATTGGTAAATTATGTTTCCAAGTCACACATATGAAAATAACTATTAACACATATCATCAACACAATTCCTATAGCATTCACTTATAAAAATTCTTTTGAAGTCTTATTTGTACTTACGACTAAATACATGTTAACCTAAAATTGTACCCAAAATGTATAAATTTACTATCTTGAACCACCCCTTTTGAGTTTCAGTTCAAAAAACCACCCCTTTTGAGTAAAACAATCTCCTCACAATAAAAGAAGAGCCAAATTTCCCCAGGTATCCCAAAATAGAAATTGTTGGAAAACTTATTATTTTTTTTATGAAATGGAAAACTTATTATTGGTGAATATTGTCTTATTTTAAATTTGTTGTGTCTGATGAAAATATGTATTTAATCAATCCGCATATCCATTTAAATTGAGAAGATGAAGAATGTTTCATAACCATAAAAATAGACCAATGACAATCATTTTCATGAATTCAATTTTTTTAAGTTCAATCATATTATCAATATGTCATAAACAAACTTTAAAGTGTAAAACCTATAATAAAGTAATTTTTTTATTTGTTGGAAGCATAATAGACTAATTATTTAAATATTGGAATATTTATGACTAAATTGACTTGGGAAAAAGGTAATCAATAAATCTAGCGCCATAATTAATCAAATCGTAAAAAAGTCCTTTATACTGTAATTTGATTAGTTTGACATTTTTAAGTAATTGTTGATTTTATCATAATTTCATAAATAAGTCACTAAATAACCAATTCGATCCATTCATTGATTATTCTTCCCTCCTTTCTTTTTCTCTTTTTCTATATAATTATTAATTTCCCAGAATTGTTTGTGAGTCTCAAAAGCCTAGTTTATTTTCTAAATAGCCATGCTACAAATTTTAATGTGTTTAAATATATTAGGGATTATGAAATTCTAACTAATGTAATATTTAAATTTAAATACATGATGATAAATTATGTTGGTTGCTGACCCCGTGGGTTGCACGGATGGATAAATTGAAAAAGTTAGCACATATTTGTCCATATAAGAGTAAATTCTATGGTTCTTATTATAAGACACCATCTATCAACTTTCTTAGTCCTTTTTATAAGACACTTATTAGTTCTAAAATGTATAAATTATTTTTTCCATGATATCCATATTTAAATGTAATAGTTGATAATTTTTGAAAAAAATAGTGTAATTAGTGGGTAATAGTTGATAATAGTTGATAATTTTTGAAAAAAATAGTGTAATTAGTGGGTACTTATACAAAAAAAAACATAAACTTTCATTTCAAGTTTCAATGAATTTACACCCCTTTTATTGAATGCATGAAAACTCCCATCAATGTAATCTAATTGAGCAGGTTTGAAATAATTATGCATCAAAAACACGTTTTTATTAACTTTGCCAGAAAAAAATCTAATTGGTAGTTACCTTTGTTGACATGATAGTACTACCTTAATTATGAACCTATATTCATAGCATCATTCTCTAACTTGTAAGTTATTGAGAGGCATTAGTGGGGATGATATAGGTAAAAGTTGTGAATAATTAAAAATATGTCTTATGTTCAAGACAAAACTTACCTCCCCAAATAAGTCTTAGGTTTAGGGGCTGGAGGGAGTAATCAATTTAGCTTGCTAATTATTCAATGGGTTCTAAGAGGGAGAAAGTAGTAAAAAGGTTGGAAATGCATGTTTTTTTCTAAAGTTAGATGAGGTGAGTCTATGGGGCTTATCAACGGTCAAATGCATATTTTCGAGTTTAGAGTAGGTTTGTACATGGACCGTACCTATTATCAATGGGTAATTAGTTGAGCTGGCAAGTGAGCTACAACCCCCATAAGGATGAGAACACATGTTCGAATATTGGGAATCATTCTCATTTAGAGAGGGAACAACTTTGCCTATGTGGGCAACATTCCTATCCCTTGAGTCCAGATTAAACAGGACTTTGGTTAACAAAAAAAAAAAGACCATACCTGGTGATAAAAGAAACACATACCGAAGTAGGCTCAGCATATATCCAAACACCAATAATAAAAGATGACCCGTTTAGGCTTTCGGCCCTACCTAAACCAGGCTGAACTTTGATTTACCAAGTCATTGGGCTGGTCCATTTATAGTATTTTAAATGAATTATTGGACGTGATAGAAAAATGCATGACATCATCTCATACAAAAATTAGTAAAAATGAATTTTATGACATTGAAACACACCAAGTAGAACTTTGTAACCAATTTATAAATAACTTGTTATATATATATAAATAAAATAAAATATAGTTTATGAATAATTATTATCACTGGGTGGTTGAGGCCAAATTGTTTGATTATTTAAGAGATAGTCACAATGAAGTCGCTCATAAGATAATTAATCACATTTAGATCCCAAAAAATAATCAAATCATTGAGTTGTCAAAACCAGTCTCGTGAGTTGTCAATGCAACTTTTGAGAGTTCAACTCAATTTCATCATTCTTTATGACTTAAATGTAATTAATTGCCTTATAAAAGACCTTCATTGTAATTTTCCCATTATTTTAACCTGAAGTTCTGTCCACACAGTGGTTGAACAGAATGACCATGTCTACTATTGCTTTGGCGCTATTGTTTAGGATGGTTTTTGGCTGAGACCAAGTTCGAATGGATGAGTGAGTGGGGTTACATGTGGAGCCTAATTTAAAGAGTACCTGTAAACATAGGGAAAAGTCCAAAAAAAAACTCCTAAATTTCAAATCATGCAACCATTTATATCTGGTTAAAATAATAAAAAATTATTTCTGATTTTATTTTTAATGATGGGGAGAAAATGTATCAAATTGAAAATCAATCCTATTTATTCACTATTTTTTATACAAAAATTTTGGGAAAAAAATTTGACTCACTACGATCTAAGAATTGTTCCTAACACATGTTCCTTTGAGATGTATCCTATTTATCTACTTTTATGCTCTATGGCATGGTTGGATTCTTTTTTTTTTTTTGATACATGCATGGTCGGATTCTTGTGATGCATAAAAGAAAATATATTAAAGGATACTTTTAGTCTTATTAATTTGCATCAAGTCTATTTTTTGTCATGAAGTTTGAAAAATTCTCTTATTTTTGTTAACATCATTAGTTTTATTTAGCATAATATGTTAACTCTGCAAATTTAAATGGAAATGATATAGTTCAATATTAACAAAAAGGGTTAACTTTTATAAATAAATATACTACATAAAAGCAAAATTTAAACTTGTTTCGTCAAAATTTAAAAACAAAAAAATTATTTAACTTGTAGAGTTAACATTTTTTGTTTAACTAAAAGTGCACTTATCAAATTTAAAGAATAAAAAGCAGACTTGATGCCAAAACACATCAAACAATGAAACAAAAGTATTGTTTAGCCTTAAAAATAATAAGCATTTTCTATTGCAAATTCGGAAAATCCCAAATAAGGGACAATTAAATTTCAAAATGATTTTAACTAATGAAACAACATGATTAACTAGTTGAGTAAAGAAATTTACTACTGAAAATCCTTTCTTTTTTTGGGATTTTGAAATTCGAATTTCATTCATCTTGTATTTCCCCTTGTAAAGTTAATGCTCTTGCACTACAAAAAAACTCTCTTAATGGGACGGTTACATTTCAGCGGTTGCTCGCTAACTGCCGAGATGTGTCCACATTTCGACGGTTGTTGCGTAACCGCTGAAATGGAAGTGATAGTCAAAGGATTTTTTTTTGAAAATAAACCCGGCATATCGGCGGTTGTAACCGCCGAAACATTTTTTTTTTTAAAAAAATATATTGTTTTAAAAAGAGTGCAGAAGAGTGTAGAAGCTTCTCGATTTTTAATATTAAAATAACATATAGGCGGTTGCACCCGCAGATAAGCTCCTCGATTTTGCAGCCGGCCGTTGGACTCTGGAACATTGCATCCCTCGAAAACCTAAATTGTAATTAATTAAGCATTTCAGCGGTTTCAATCGCCGAAGTGCAGGGCCTTATATATAACACCTCCGTCACATTTCATTTTCAGCGTGTTGCATTTCTTTTCAGTGTTTCTTCTTTCATCTTCATCTCTGGCCCACCTGCGAAGTGATCTTTGTAACATCCTGTATTTTTAATAATAAAATAAATTAATCTTGCAAATAAATTTAGAAAGTTTAACATTCTTAGGAAACTTGATAGAATTTTATTTCTATTATAGGTGAAAGAAAATATTTAGTATTTAATTTTTTTATTTAGTAATAATTATGAATGTTAATCATTTAGTAACTTTTATTTAGAATGTTGTAAAATCATGGAATTCAAATTAAAATAAAGTATGATAATGATAAATTTAAAGAAATAGAAAATTGGAAATAATATATGCTAAACTTGAGTGGTCTTGTTGGTAATTATCTTGTAAACCTTAACCCAAATATCTCATTCTTTATAAACCTAACTCCCTCTCTTATATACAAAGTGTGGCACACTTACCCCAAAATTGATATGACCATCATTATATTTTTTTTTGTCCCCTACTCCATTTGATAGTATCCCAACTTAGTGAGTTTGTTAGTAATTTTTCCATTGGGCCTTAAACCCTAGGTTTTTCTATTCAATGTAACATAAGTATTCATTTGGTCCCTTATGTTTGCATCAAGTTTCAATTCAGTCCTTTATTTTTGGAAAGTACACTTTTAGTCCTTTTTTGTTAACACCGTTAGTTTAATTTAACGGAAAATGTTAAATTAACAATTTTAAATGATTATTAAATACTGAAAAAATGTTTAGATTAAAATATTTGAGTGTAAATATTCTTATATTTTCAAAATTTATTATTTTTGATCCAATTTCATTATAAAATAATCATTTAAAATTGTTAAGTTAGCATTTTCCGTTAAGTTAAACTAACGGTGTTACCAAAAAAGGACTAAAAGTGTACTTTCCAAACATCAAGGACTAAATTGAAACTTGATGCAAACATAAGGGACCAAATGAATACTTTAGCCTATATATATATATATTCTCCATCTTCCTTCCTTATTCTTTTGATGAAACAGCCGCACTCTTCCCCTCATATCCTAGCCAACACACACATACATACACCTTACAAATCACAAATCAAACATGTTCTGTTCATCACTCCCTCATCCTCACTGATTCTCTACATCACCCCAAAACACCTCACTTCCTTCTTCTATTTCATCACTTCACTCACCTCCGTTCCTCAATCTTCTTCGTCCTCCTTGTCTCCGGTGAGATCGCGGTGTTTGACGGCGAAGCACGACAGAGGAGACCGTCGTTTGTTGTGTCGGCCTATTCTTTAATTTAGGTGAGCTTTCCTTTTCTCTTTTCTTCTTTCTTGTTGGCTGATTCGTGTAAGGTTTGAGAGGAATCGATTATGATTTTGGAATTTATGAAATCTGACGAGTTTTAGAGGGAGGGCTATAACTTTAATTAATTAATTAATTCATGTAGGAGTATAGTGGAAACTGAATGAATGTGTTACACGTTTAATGTGGTTGACTTTTGATTGATTTTAATTTTAAATTTTCCCTTTTCTTCCCTGTCCAAATCTTTCCTTTCTGCTGTGGGTGTTCTAAATGGGTGTTTTAGAATCTTATATATATATATATATATATATATATATATATATATATATATATATACACACAGATTTTTTAACAGAAAACGTGTACTTGAGTTAAGAGGAGTATATACTCTATCATTTGTTATTGTGAAATAATGGAAGCTGCATGATTTTAAGCATATTAAATCTGTTTGAGTCTTAGGAGGAAAAAGAGTATTTACTTGTAATAATAAAGGAGGAGAAATAACCTTGTTGTGGACCTTGTTCCAGATTATATAAGTCATGATTGTATCGTGCTTTAAGTGTTGATGTATGGGTAATGTTAAGCTTGTTCTACCTGATTGGTGAACATAAATTTTGTTGAATTATAAATTGTGTTTCTAAATGCTATAGTGTATGATTCTAGTTTCTTTGAATGAGAATTTCTTGTTGGGAAGAAGTCTTGATGATTAGTTGTTAATAATTAGATCGAGTTTCTCTGTTAATTTGCGGCATTAATAGGATGGAATGTTAATATGAACAATGAACTAGTAATTATTTCAATCTTCCCTGTTTTAGTTCTTAATTGGTCCTCTTAACCTTCCTCTTTGATTCTGAATTCAAGGAGTAATCAATAGTGTGTTATAATGTGGGTTGGGATTTATTAAAGTGAATGATGTGATGGGGATTTACTGTGAATTTGGCTTGTGTATATACGATTTCTTGGTAATTTCTGATTCAAGGATTTGTATGAAATAAACTTCTAAATTCTAATTGAGAAATGTACATGCACCAATTTAATGTGACTGTAAGTAAGGGGTTTGAGTAGTACTTATAGGAACGAGAGCGATGTTAATTAGTATACATGACCATTTATTAATTTTTAATCATTTGTATGTGTCATATTATTGCTTGTAGAAGTTGTTTATTGACGCTTGAGCACGTGCGAGCATACGTTTATATTTTTGGTTTAAATGCAAGGAGGTAACTACTTAAACTTGTTTGCGTGTGTGTGTATGTTGGTAAGCATATAGGCTAGTTTATGAATTTACAATGTTTATTATATGCTTTATGAGAGTTGATGATTTGTTTGGTGCACACCGGTTAATATGATTATAATTATGTCATTCCGGAATGAGGTTCCCTGTAAAACCCCAGGGACTAAAATGAAATTGTTACATGTTCAGTAGGGTTGTTAGTCCCTTTGAACCAGTTCAAGTGAGGGTATATCGATCATCGAGTCGTGAGTCCCTATTGAACTGAGATATTACAGTGTGTTGTGTTTGATTTGATTTTTGTTAGTGATGTTTTGATTACTTTTGTTATGGATGTATTGAGTTGTGATGTGTTTATAAATAAATATTTGTGCTGCTATAAATTGTAATACCTGATATCTGATAGTTATTTGAAATTAGCATATATATAACATGTTCATGCAACACAGTATGTAGCACACACCACTATACACAATATTAGCACACACCACCTTACGGCATGCACATGCACGTAGTGCAAAAATGTGCGTAAGCGAGTGGTAGTAGTTGCGATTTCTGGGTCTACCCCAATCATTGATATTACAGGTACTAGATCGGGGCAGGAGTGATGGGAATGATCTGGAGACTTAGGACCAAGCGTCATGTTTGCATACTATTTTTCATATTTCATTTATTAATTTGTAAACCCTATGATTCATTTTCTTTGGATTACTGTATGTCTGTGTATAATTTTAGACTGGATAACTGTAATTATTTCTTAAACATGTTGTGTGCTTATTTGTAAATAATTGTGAAAAAAAATTTAATCAGATATTATTAGATTTGTTTAAATATTCATGTTAGTCAATTTTTATCTAACATGGATATATCAGATTTGATAATTTTAAATAAACGATTTTCAATTGTTAATTTTATATTTCATTATAAAATGATTTATTTTAATTTATTTATTTCCAAATTACATGAAATCTTTTTCTAACCATGATAGTTTATTTGTTACTAAAATTCTTTTTCTATCATGGTTAGCACATTAGTTTATATTTTATGGAAAATAAGAAAAATAAGAAAAATTGTTTTTCTAACTATGTTAGTCATTATTATAATATAAATTCTTTTTCTAACATAGTTAGACTTTAAACTATTTTTAATTAAGGCTACTAACTTGTTTCTTTTGAAAAGTAAGAAAAGTCTTTTTCTAACTATGTTGGCTACTATTTTGTTAACT
Source organism: Mimosa pudica (assembly GCA_029929735.1). Lineage (NCBI taxonomy): Eukaryota > Viridiplantae > Streptophyta > Magnoliopsida > Fabales > Fabaceae > Mimosa > Mimosa pudica. Next base: position 4,448,844 of record JAKELP010000045.1, read on the forward strand.
GGATTCTTTTCTAACATAGTTAGTAATTATGAAAAAAGAAATATAGCGTAAAAATGGTTATAAAAGTGTGGTTGTTAAAATCTTTCATTATATATAGCGTATCATGTCGGGGCGTGATAAAGGAAAGAGCATTGCAAGTGATACAAGGGAGGACATTTCAGATTCGGGGAACAGCAGTAGTGTGAGCAAAGATTTTAATTTAGACGTGCCTGTTATTCCAAGATTGTTCACACTGCCTCTGGACCGCAATAATAATGATGTATCGATGGATAGATTGTTTGATGAGGCTAACAGAAGAGGAGAGCTAGGTGGACACCATTCAGGCAACTGGATCAATATGGGGCAACATGAGGGTGGACATTACTATGAAGAGGGACATGGGAGCAGGAATGATGACGAGGAGAACTTTGATGAGGAGGAAGGAACCATTGAGGATGAGGATGAGGATGGGAAGAGGATGAGGGGGGAAGTGGAAGGGTGCCGCCTGCTCAAACCACATTTACTCGGGAGAGAACGCATACAAGTGGAGCTGGCTATGACGTTCGAGTTAGAAGTGAGGAATTTAGTTTGTTTGAATTTTATAATTTTAATATTAATAGATATTTTTTAATATTTGTTATTTCTTTTTTATATCACATGCAATTTAATTAATTTATTTTTCACTCTTCACATAATGCAGATGCTCATGGTGGCCAGATTTTTAAGAGGCGGTTGACTGTCCAACAGACTCATCACCTCCCTCTGCATGAGAGGCTGGTGATTGATTATTTTGACGTCACAAGGAAGCCCAGCGGACAAGAGGGTAGCCTATTCAACCGCTTCTGTCGTAGTGTTGGAGTTGATTTTTCCTTGTTTCCCATTGATTTGCTTGATTGGAAGAAGGTGACGGAGTACAAGCGTAACCACATGTGATTCAATATTCTGAAAGTAAGAATCAATTACTTAATTTTAGTTGTTTAATTCAATTTTATTTCTAAAAATTCTCCAGTTATTGTATTTAATTATTATTTGTATACTAATTTATGTCGTGCTTTCTTTTATTAGAGAAAATTTGAGATTGCAGATCGTCGTGGTTTCGTGAAGAACTATGCACTCAAGAAGATTGGGATGGGTGGAAGACGAAGAGAAATGATTATTTCATCATAAGGAATCCGAGGGATGAACTATCTGAAGAGGAGGTTGCTGCACAGGTGCCGCCTGGGGTTGATCCAACTCAGTGGGAGAATTTTGTGAAATTCCGTTTCAGCCCGGCAGGCATGCAGAGGTCTCAGATTGGTAAACAGTCCCGTAGTTAGCAATAGGTTCGCCACACCACTGGCTCCCGTCCCTTTTCGGTTATTCTGGGCGAGATGGTACGTGCATGATGGGTATAAATATGCAAATTTTATAAATTTCGTTTCAATTTTATTTTTATTTTGTTTATTATAATAATTATGTAGTTTATATATGTTTTGTTGTTTAATATAATAATATAATTGTAATTGTTAATTCCAGCTTAGAAGGGGTCATGAGCAAGGAAGAACTACTGAGGCCATCGCGAGGGATTTCTTATTGGAAATATGCAGACACGCTGACTGGTCATTTGTTCCTTATGCTGAGGATGAGCTGATAATATTTTATTTCTATGTTATAGAAATGAATTGTATAATTTTATTGAATGAATAATTGTACTGTAGGCGGCGATTGATCGAGCGTCTAAGGAGTTTGCAGACGCAATTGGGTTGGGTAACGAGTTTAATAGAAATGCTAGGTCTACCAACCCATTTGAGATCATAGCCAGAGTCCGGGCTGCCATTGGTGCTCGTGAACATTCCGGGTGAGTGCCAGGAGCGGGATTTGGTGCTACCCTTCCCAAGTATATGGTACTCGTTATCGGAATGTGGAGGTTGGCAATACAAGTGGAACTAGTGGCACCTATGGTGGCAGCCAATCTAATGAGGACCACCAGCGGGAGGAGAGTCTGCAAAAAGAATCAGAGGAGAGGGATCAACGGCTCATGGAAGTAGTTAATGAGGAGAGAGATCAGAATAGGCAGGAGAGGGAGCAGCTTAGGCGAGAAAGGGAGGAGCTGCAGCGGCGGATGGATGAGTTTGAGCAATTCAGACAACGGTATGAGTCAAGACGCCACAGGCGCGAGGAAAGACATGAGAGGCGGCGTCAGGGTGGAGGTGGAAGAAGCTAAAGAAGAGATGATGGCGGTGTGGACGTGAGAGGCCGGTTGGGTTGTTATGTAGCTAGTTACTTATTTTGCTTATGTGTTTTTTTGTTACATTTGATTATGTTTTTTTATGTTGTAAAATTTATCCTTTTTTAAAAAGGAATGAATATTATTATATATGTGTTCAATTATAAATCTATCCTATATATATATATATAGTTGATATTTTAATTAAAGCAAATTAAAATAGTTGAAATTTAAAAATCTCGGTTACATGCTAATATTTCGAAATAAATCATTCGTAGTCTTCTTCCTCCCTAATAGCAGGTATGTGCACATCATCTTTAGTAATGAGATTATCCAGATTCTACGGTACTTCAAGCTGAGTAGTTTCTATTGTTGCATCATATTCCTCGCCCATGTTGTACAGGTCTCGGGGCTTCACATGAATAACCATGTGCCAATCCTTGTGTCTAGGATAAGCAACGTAGAAAATTTGTTGTGCTTCGTCAGCAAGAATATACGGCTCATCATCTGGTGATGATCCTGTGTCGATGAGTCTTGAAAAGTTGATCGATGTGATGCCCAGATCGTCCACGTTTTTTCCTCTCTATCCCCTTGTGTCTGCCCAATCACACTTGAAAAGAGGCACGAAGAGATGACCATTATATGCAAGCATAAAGATGTCAACGAGCTTTCAGTAATATGCAATATCTCCCTCACGCATCTCAGTGTCCTGTACACTAGCATAACTTCTTGTTCCAAATGTACCAAATATTCCGATGTTTTTGTTAGAATCTTAAGTTTTGATGGTGACTAAGGTATGATATGGTCTAGTACTTAAGAGAACATAATCAGCACTTAGGAAGGATTAGATGACATGGTTAGAATCCTGAGTTAGATCACTTGAGAATGTAAGATCACTTCCGGATAGATTAGGACTCGCGCACGCGGATAAATGTGTCATCCCCCAGCGGCAGCGAGTAAATCACTAGGGATTTAACTTAGTCCATGAACTTTAGGTGCACAAACCCTAAGACTAAGCTATGGTTCAATCGGAAGCGAAGTTGCTTCCTGTTAGACTTAGACTGGCGCAGAGCGATAGAATAGATATTACTCCAAGCGACAGTGAGTCTACTTCCCCAAGTGAAAGCGCTTCCTGTTAGAATTAGACTGGCGCAGAGCGACAGAATAGATATTACCCCAAGCGTCAGTAAGTCTACTTCCCCAAGTGAAAGCGCTTCCTGTTAAACTCAGACTGGCGCAGAGCAATAGAATAGTTATTACCCCAAGCGTCAGTAAGTCTACTTCGCCAAGTGAAAGCACTTCCTATTAGATTTAGACTGGCGCAGGTTGATAGACTAGATATAACCCCGAGCGTCAGCAGAAATGCAATATCAAGTGAAGTTGCTTCCTATTAGATCTTGACTGGCGCAGACTGATAGAATAGATTTCACCCTAAGCGTCAGTGAATTCACCACGTCAAGTAAGAGTGCTTCCGATAGCTCAGTGACTAGCGCTGAGTGTTGGGATGAAATACACTAAGTGAGAGTGAGTTATAGTGAACAAAGATCCTTCATCTAGTAGTTTTACTTCCGGATGTAGAAGTGCTTCCGGATACCCCTTAGATTTAGGGATCACCCACTGCATGAGACTATTTGATTATATTACTAAACTAACGTTCAAGTGCAGCACACTCAGTAAGGTTGCTTCCGGATGAGAAGATTACTTCCGCAAGCAAAAAGAATGTCTGAACGTTCAAGAGATGCAGTGTCAGAATGCTTATGTCAGAGCAGAGGTGTCAGGACTACTTTTCAGAGATAAAGCAAGTCAACCCTGCTGAAGCATTTAAGAAGATGTTCCTTCCAACGGTAACAAGAGGATAACAGACATATTCAAACAACATTGTTACCTACCAAGCATGAGGAGTATGAGAACATAATCTGAAGATTCACTCAAGGTGTCAAAGCTCATACTGCCCACAAGAGTCAGAGTCCATAAGAGAGCTTCTGATAGCAAGAGAGGATCCAATAGCAAAGCACTCTTATCATTCATGGACAAGTGCTTGGAAGACAAAGTTCCTCTATGTGATAGCAAGCAAAATGTTAGAGTCCACGAGCTTCAGATAGCAAGAGAGCTTCCGATAGTGAGTCTCTTAACATCCTGGACTTATGCTTGAGGAACGAAGTCCTCTCTGACAACAAGCAAGAGTCGGACCGTACAAAGTGTTCAGATGTCAGAACGACTTTTGTCAGAATAGAATTGCCAGAACAGTGTTGACAGAACAGCTTGGTCAGAGCACCTTTTTAGATAAAGCAAAGTCAACCCTGCTGTGCATTAATGAGGACAACGTAAACAAGGCCCCAACGTCTATAATCAAACGGTCTTATTGCCTCTCCAACGGTTAGATATTCAGAGGCTGGTATAAAAGGGATGTTCTTCATTTCTGAAGAAGAGGCTTGAAAAAGAGAGAGAGAACAGGGCTATTATCTGAAAAACACTATTCTACATTCCTCTCATCTTCTACTCTCGGACTTTGATATGTAATATTCTTAGTGAGTGATTAATTTGTACTTAAGTGAGTAACATCATCCACTCTTTGAGAGAGTTAGTTTTGAGCTTAAGTGTTTAACAAAATCAGTTCATAGAGTGAACTTAATTGTAATCTTACATTTTGTAAGGGGGAGCATTTAGAAGTTTTCTAAATCTCCATAGGTTGCAAGTTAGCCCGTAAAACTTGCGTTTGTAAGGTTTGCAGGTGAACCCGTTGTAAAACCTGTGGGTTGTTAGGTGAACCCGTGCTCGTAAAACCTAAAGTGTAAAGGCTTCTCTTGTGCCCGGTTTAAACAAGAATAGTGGATTGGAAATCTCAGGTGTAGCCTGGGGACTGGATGTAGGTCTGGGTGACCGAACCAGGATAAATTTATGTGTGCATATATTTATACTTGATCATTCTATTTTGCATCACATAGCATACTGACTTGTGCATAGCATTATTTATTATCATCATCACCGAGCACAAGCAGTCTTTCGAAAAGAGTTTAAGTTTTATTCCCTCACCCAATTCACCCCCCCCCCTCTTGGGTGACAGCCACGAATTTCATTTGGTATCAGAGCGGGTCACTTGTTTAAAGGATCAAACGATCTCAAGTGCAAAGACCTTGGCTGATTTGGGTTAAAATGTTTTCCAAAGGCTTTGATCATACCATTCCACCTGTGTTAGAAAATATTGATTTTTGTTGGTGGAAAGCAAGAATGGAAAGTTTTATAAAATCCACTAGTTTGAAAATGTGGGATATTTTTGAAAATGATTTTGATTTCAAACCAAGAGGAAACTGGACTGAAAGGGAGAAAAATTTGTTTTCCTTAAACATTAGAGCAATGCAAATTTTATACAAAGGCTTAACTGAAAATGATTTCCAGAAAATCAAACATTGCTCTAATGCTAGAGATATTTGGAATACTCTTGATGTGATATATGCTTCTAACCCATCTCTTAAAAGCACAGCTGTCCAAAGCTCGACTCGTGCTCTTTGTGGATCATCTACTGATGAGCTTCTGGAAGCTGATATTGAGGAAGCAGACTTCAGTGAAGAGAGTATCCATCTCTGCCTAGAAGATTCAGAAAGTGAGGTATCTGGATCTGAAATTGAACTCTCTGATTTGCAAGATGCATACAATGAGTTATATACTGAATATTGTAAACTTGCAAAAGAACTTCTAGGCTTAAAAGAAAAAGATAGGAAACTTGAAAAACTAATTTCTTCTTCTACATCTAAAGTTTCCGAGGGTTCTTTTAAAGAACTAGTGGTTCCGATAGCTAGCCCACTATCGGTAGGGAAAACATCAACATGTCTTGAAAAATGTTTTGATTGTAAACACGAGTTGAAGGAAAAAGAAAAGCTTTCAAAAGAAACTGAAATTTCAAAGGAACAAAAAGCTTTTCTAAAGAAAACTAATCATGATAATGATAGGAAGCCTCATTTTGATTATCATTCCATTATCTGTCATTATTGTGGTAGATTAGGACATATTTCTCACACATGCAGTCTTAGAAGAAATTCAAATGTGAGAAATAAGTTTGTATGGATTCCTAAAGGACAAGTAAGGTCCAGTGCTAACCATGTAGGACCCAAGTACAAATGGGTACCAAAACATCCTCCTAGTGCCTTACTTGTGCAGGATAGATCAAGAGTTCCTCTTATCCCAAAGAAGAGAACTCGTGGTGATGCAACTGCTGAAACCCACTGGTACAATCATAAGAAGCTGTCGGCCACCACAAGGGACAATGGTTCTGTCTCAAGGATGAGCTATCACAAAGTTCCATTCAACTATCCTGAGAAGAACAAGAGAGAGTGGATTCCTCGATCATCATTGAAAAGGCTCTTGAATCCTACCTCTCAGAAGAAAGTGCTTCGAACCAAGGATAAGTATAGAAGATCTCCTTGGGTAAGCAAGGGATCACTTAGCAACGAAGCATTTGATAGTAAAATCTCCTATGCTAATGTTAGATGGACTTATTGAGATTTTACATTAAGCATCCTAAGATGTGAACATTATATTCATCATAGAAGAAAGCTTGAAGAAATAAGTAATGTTCATAATCTACATACTGTCCATGACTATCTTGATCAAAAACCTTGTATATCCTTGTGCATATAGTCATGAAAGATTCACCATGTCATACACATAGGACGTAATCTAAATGCATGTGAACTATATATAGCCTACAAACTAACCTTCAGATCCAGACTTGGATACAAAAGGAAGGGACTATCTGATATTTTGTAGGAAGGGCAATCCGAAGGTTCAGCAAGACAAGGGTGAAGAAGACCCTTGCTAAAAGGAAGAACTCCTCCCCCCACAGTGAGCCATCTGATTCATGTGCCCCCAACAATCTGCTAGCTCAGAGGCAAACTTGAGATAGCGCTGAGTGATCAACCTGCGAAGATACCTTCTGCTGAACCTGTGTCTCCCTCTGCGCCAGCACCCAATCTGAGTGAAGAGCTGTGTATGAAGTGTGGGTTCAAGAGGCCAGAGATGCCAGTGGTAGTAATCACAAAGTAAATTCATCCCTCTGCACCAGCTCCAATCCATCCTATTAGCCTCAGCAAGACTCAGGACTGTACCTCATCTGAACAATTAGTCAAGTCTTGATAAGCATTCGTCACGCATAGATTTTGGTACTGCTCTAAATATAGATTCCATGCATTGCCAACCAAAATCAAGCGAGCTACTGCTAGATGCGAATGGAGCTATGGTGATATCATTCTTACCTTCCTCATTACTTGAATAATCACTTGGCTAGTAAATGCATGATGGGCTTAACAGCTCTTATTTCTCTGAAACTGATATGATTTCCCTTATCTATGATGAACACTTATTTTCTGTAAAAACGACCCTATCATATCAAATTCATTTTCTGATATAATGCATACAGATTTTACAAATTCAAGAAGTCCGACACCTTGAAACTGAACCTTCTTCAAAACCTTCTGAATTTGTGCATGTTGAATCATTGTGTTCTAAGATTTCTGACATTGTTAAGATGATTCGGAACTAGTTTCAGAATTTTGACACTAAAACTAAAAATCTTCCTCAGAGTTTTTCATATGGTGTCTAAATCATTTTACTCATATATGCTTAGTGAATTCTTTTAAGGGCACCTCTCATGGAAGAAAATGGTTTATGCATTCACCTTGATTTTTGAAAGATCCTTTTTGAAATACAAACTTTCAAAACAGATTCTGATCCTCTTTAAACCTACATGACAACCGTACCTCATGATAGCACTCAAAAGCTATTTCTGATTTTCCATTTCATGTGGTATCTCTTGCATCAACTTTTTCAATGCATAAGCAGCTATGGTTTCGAGAACAATACATCCCTCTTAATTACATCTTTAAGTTCTCAATCTACTAATGATCTCAGTTCAAGTTTGTGGTTTAAGAATGTTGACACAGATTATTAAAGCTTGAACAATGAATATAACCAAGAGAGAATGACAACGAGAATGTCTCTTATCAAGATGTGTGGAATGGCTATACCAAACCTGAGAAACTTTCGCCGATACACATGAGCATTTCTATCCCTTACATATTCTGTTGTGAAATTAAATGGATAGTCTCTCTCTTGTCTGACATGCATTAGAAATCTTAGGAAATGCCTTGAATTAAACTCTGCTAGATCTGTAAAACATGGCATAGTATCACAAGCATGCTATAATCTGTATTAATTTCAAGCTTGTTGATATCCTAAGAACAATGAGATCACATTGAGCATATCTAGAAGAACTCGAGCTAATATTTGGAAATTATTCTCGTAATCATATGCTGAAATTTGATTGTTTTTGTAAACCGAATTTAGTCTTAAAATCAAACTATTCTGTGAGCATGAAAATTTCCAGTATTTCATTTTTGTGAGGATGAAGATTTTTTTTTCAAAATTTCATAGTGTTAATAATTCACTTGTCTTCATGATCTAACATGAACATCCTTGAGGCATATTTATTGAACTATACTTGCTTATGAAACTCTGAAAATATGCCACCTGTTTGATACTCTTTGTACTATCACATTGATATTTATCTATGAGAGTAAATAGAGTTCATGTCTTGATAGTGAAACTATGTGAACGTATAGACAATTTCAAAATTAGTTTTCACATAATCATTGCTCATATTTTCTTAAACCAATTAGCAAGCATGATTTCTTAAAATTATTAACTTGTGCTGATTAACACAGATTGACTTGAATGTCCTGAGGATGGTCTTCAATGTTAAATCTTAAGTTCTTTCACTGACCATCAGAAAGCATTTGTTTCCTCAAGAATATGCAGGACCAATCATCAAGTTTGAGCAAGGTTGCTTTCACAACAATCAGCGCCTTCGATAGCAGGCCAACTATTGAACCATGGGAAGAGTAGAGTGACTGCCCAGTCATGTCTGCTTGTGGTTGTAGCTCAGCTTGCCGAAGCGAATCATCAAAGCACTTGCGCTAGGGGTTTCCACTTGAGATAGCACACCTCTTGAAGATGTCAGGAAGCATGCTTATCTGCGTATGATTCAGATTCCTGAGTCTAATAGAGTATGAGTACCCCTCATCTGTGGTAACATCTACACCTTACCATCTCTTACATATGATGCATACATGGCATTGGTAAGGGTGTCAACTTAGGATGTTTCTCTCAATCTGCATTGACTTCAAAATCATTCACTGTCTTAGAAAATCATCCTAGCTCACACATCTGTATCCTCTAAATGACATGCTGGAAAGTAATTGATAACATACCTCTCTTATATGCTTCCTTTCTTGATTTAATGATGATTAATCTTAATATAGAAGAGAAGTAAGTGGACATTACCTGTTAATGATCCCTTGAAAATAGAGAGTCACATGCTGTCATCGATAATAAACTCTTAAGATGCTGTGATGAAATTTGTTTGGAAATTATTTTTGGCACTTTTAAAATCACAAATTTCATTTGATTTCATTTCATTTCATATGGTATCACAAATTTCATTCGGCATTCAATTATTTCATTTGATACCACAGGTTCAAACTCACAGATCTCATTTGATTAGAAAATGGGCTTTTGATATGTTTTGTATGTTTTGCTCTTGACTTAATCCTTGAAAAACATGTTTAGCTATCCCACATAATGATTAGGGCGAATACAATCATTTAGGATCATGAATCATTATTGTTTTCCTTGATAACTCTCGTACGTTGTATTGAATAGTCTAGAACAAATCCTTATTAACGATACATAGGGAGAAATATTAGGTAGAAAGCCCATTCCGAGGAGAACGATAAAAGTATCCCCATCCCTAAGGCTAGCTTGCACCTGTTGGAATTTGATGAAGCCAAAAGGGGGAGAGAGATAGAGATGAGATGTCTAGAGATGGAGATGAGATGTCTAGAGATGAGATATAAGATGTCTAGCGAGAGATGAGACATGAGATGTCTAGAGCTGAGAGACAGATAAGATATCTAAGTTTAATTATAGCTCTGGGAGTGCTCTGGGAGTGATCTAAGTTTAATTATGTTCTCTAGTCATCTATGGGTTTGTCATCATCAAAAAGGGGGAGAATGTTAGAATCTTAAGTTTTGATGGTGACTAAGGTATGATATGGTCTAGTACTTAAGAGAACATAATCAGCACTTAGGAAGGATTAGATGACATGGTTAGAATCCTGAGTTAGATCACTTGAGAATGTAAGATCACTTCCGGATAGATTAGGACTCGCGCACGCGGATAAATGTGTCATCCCCCAGCGGCAGCGAGTAAATCACTAGGGATTTAACTTAGTCCATGAACTTTAGGTGCACAAACCCTAAGACTAAGCTATGGTTCAATCGGAAGCGAAGTTGCTTCCTGTTAGACTTAGACTGGCGCAGAGCGATAGAATAGATATTACTCCAAGCGACAGTGAGTCTACTTCCCCAAGTGAAAGCGCTTCCTGTTAGAATTAGACTGGCGCAGAGCGACAGAATAGATATTACCCCAAGCGTCAGTAAGTCTACTTCCCCAAGTGAAAGCGCTTCCTGTTAAACTCAGACTGGCGCAGAGCAATAGAATAGTTATTACCCCAAGCGTCAGTAAGTCTACTTCGCCAAGTGAAAGCACTTCCTATTAGATTTAGACTGGCGCAGGTTGATAGACTAGATATAACCCCGAGCGTCAGCAGAAATGCAATATCAAGTGAAGTTGCTTCCTATTAGATCTTGACTGGCGCAGACTGATAGAATAGATTTCACCCTAAGCGTCAGTGAATTCACCACGTCAAGTAAGAGTGCTTCCGATAGCTCAGTGACTAGCGCTGAGTGTTGGGATGAAATACACTAAGTGAGAGTGAGTTATAGTGAACAAAGATCCTTCATCTAGTAGTTTTACTTCCGGATGTAGAAGTGCTTCCGGATACCCCTTAGATTTAGGGATCACCCACTGCATGAGACTATTTGATTATATTACTAAACTAACGTTCAAGTGCAGCACACTCAGTAAGGTTGCTTCCGGATGAGAAGATTACTTCCGCAAGCAAAAAGAATGTCTGAACGTTCAAGAGATGCAGTGTCAGAATGCTTATGTCAGAGCAGAGGTGTCAGGACTACTTTTCAGAGATAAAGCAAGTCAACCCTGCTGAAGCATTTAAGAAGATGTTCCTTCCAACGGTAACAAGAGGATAACAGACATATTCAAACAACATTGTTACCTACCAAGCATGAGGAGTATGAGAACATAATCTGAAGATTCACTCAAGGTGTCAAAGCTCATACTGCCCACAAGAGTCAGAGTCCATAAGAGAGCTTCTGATAGCAAGAGAGGATCCAATAGCAAAGCACTCTTATCATTCATGGACAAGTGCTTGGAAGACAAAGTTCCTCTATGTGATAGCAAGCAAAATGTTAGAGTCCACGAGCTTCAGATAGCAAGAGAGCTTCCGATAGTGAGTCTCTTAACATCCTGGACTTATGCTTGAGGAACGAAGTCCTCTCTGACAACAAGCAAGAGTCGGACCGTACAAAGTGTTCAGATGTCAGAACGACTTTTGTCAGAATAGAATTGCCAGAACAGTGTTGACAGAACAGCTTGGTCAGAGCACCTTTTTAGATAAAGCAAAGTCAACCCTGCTGTGCATTAATGAGGACAACGTAAACAAGGCCCCAACGTCTATAATCAAACGGTCTTATTGCCTCTCCAACGGTTAGATATTCAGAGGCTGGTATAAAAGGGATGTTCTTCATTTCTGAAGAAGAGGCTTGAAAAAGAGAGAGAGAACAGGGCTATTATCTGAAAAACACTATTCTACATTCCTCTCATCTTCTACTCTCGGACTTTGATATGTAATATTCTTAGTGAGTGATTAATTTGTACTTAAGTGAGTAACATCATCCACTCTTTGAGAGAGTTAGTTTTGAGCTTAAGTGTTTAACAAAATCAGTTCATAGAGTGAACTTAATTGTAATCTTACATTTTGTAAGGGGGAGCATTTAGAAGTTTTCTAAATCTCCATAGGTTGCAAGTTAGCCCGTAAAACTTGCGTTTGTAAGGTTTGCAGGTGAACCCGTTGTAAAACCTGTGGGTTGTTAGGTGAACCCGTGCTCGTAAAACCTAAAGTGTAAAGGCTTCTCTTGTGCCCGGTTTAAACAAGAATAGTGGATTGGAAATCTCAGGTGTAGCCTGGGGACTGGATGTAGGTCTGGGTGACCGAACCAGGATAAATTTATGTGTGCATATATTTATACTTGATCATTCTATTTTGCATCACATAGCATACTGACTTGTGCATAGCATTATTTATTATCATCATCACCGAGCACAAGCAGTCTTTCGAAAAGAGTTTAAGTTTTATTCCCTCACCCAATTCACCCCCCCCCCCTCTTGGGTGACAGCCACGAATTTCAGTTTTGGGTCGTCGCTGATCCACCATCTCGAACAACGATTTTGAAGTGGAAACCTTTGACATTATATGCCGTATATCTTAAAGCATGATCGAGAGGACCAACAGCTAAATTTATCATTTCTGGAGTCGCATTGGGATTGTTAAGCGTCGTGTTTCTAAACCAATATGCGAATTCAAGGTGACCATCTTATCCGCAACAGCTGCTGATGCCCCTTGTCGTCTACCATAAGTGATCGTCTGATGAGTCTTCGGTACTCACTTATCAAATTATAGAATAATTCAAGGTCAAAATTTCAAAAAACTTCTTGTCAGTATTAAACAATTGAAAATATAGAATACTTACTCGCGATATGTATCTAAACAAGAATAACTTATCAGTACATGCCTATGTGCTTGCATCTTTTGGATCGGGTCGAGATAAAAAATATGACCAGCTCCGACCAGCATACCGTCAACTGGAGGGAACAATGTGTGAGACGGTGATGACACATTGGTCATATTATCATCAATATTGGACATCTCTATGTCATTGAAATAACGTGTGACATCTTCCACAACCTCGTCTCCAATGTAACACTCTGCTATACAACCCTCTGGTGAGGCATTATTCCTCACATAAGACTTGAATTTCCCCAAGCACCTACAACCAAAATAATAGTATTAATTAAACGTCTATGGGAACATACTAATAATGATAAAAAAATATTGGGGAACGCATAAATCACCTCCCAATTGAATACATCTAATGATAGTGCATTGGTCCTCCCATTTGCGCTTCATGGATAAGGTAGAGGTAGAATAAGAAGAGAGAGAAGTGAGAGAAGAGAGAATTTAGAAGGGAGAGAGAGCAAGAAAAGAAAACAACTCAATATTCTTTTTATTCAATTCATAAAAGTCTACAAAGCAAATAGTTGAGGAACTATATATAGGCATCAACCTAACCCTAAAAATTAATGATAGAATACTCTAGAATTTAAATCATACTTAATGCTAATTATATCAATCAATTTAAAATTAAAATAGAACAATCTAGAAATACTACTTGATAATAATCAAATCCTAATATGATAATATTCAAATCTCTTTGTCAACTTTCTAATTCTTTCTGATTCTTTTGTGATTCCCATCAAATAATAATTTCCTAATTATCATATTCCATAATTTCTCCCACGCTTGAAAAACTCGACTCCCGACGAGTTGATAGAGATGTGTAAGTCTGAATTATCAAAGTGGTTTCTTGATTTGGGAATCCCTTCCAAGAAGTGAGGTACTTGAAGATGAAACCATTGCAAGTAGTTTGAGAACAATTAAACTCTGGAAAACCTTTCCAATAGGTGAGATAATAAAAGAGAAACCCAAGCAAAGAGTGAGCAACTTGCAAAAACTTCAATGTAAATTTTGATTTGGAAGTCCCTTCCAACATGTGAGGTACCAAAAGAGAGAACCCTTGATAAAGTAGCTAGTTTTATCAGTAAGAGTATCTGGAAATCCTTTCTAGCAAACAAGGTACTGTTGGAGTGACTTGTTAAACAAAGAAGCACTGGATTTGACAAATGAAACTTTAGTTTGATAATCTTGCATTTTCATAGTCCCAATTAAGGAAAGATCTAACTTTATTGGTATGGAGTAATTGAAGTATTCACCAAAAATAAACTCTTAATACTTGAAATCAACATGATTAGTGTTACCAATTATATGATTAATTTGATCCATAGTGGTTAAAATTTGAGAATGATCCACCTTAGTTGAAATAGTGTCTGGTAATGTTTGTTGTGAAATAAGTTTTGGTAGACTAACCTCATTAGCATGAGTTATTTCCACAATTGAAGAGAACTCTCCTAGTTCTAAAGGAGAACCTCTTACTTCTGTTGTCTGTTGTGGAATAAGTTCTGGTAGAGTAACCTCATTAGCATGAGTGATTTCCACACTTGAAAAGAACTCTTCTAGTTCTAAAGGAGAATCTTCTACTACCTCAGTTGACTTAGTTGCTTGGTTTGTTTGACTCCTCCCCTAAATGTAATGATTTCTCATATGTTGGCGAATAGTCTCCAAGACATCCAATATCATAGAATGTTCTTGTTCAAATTCTTCATTATATACTCTGTAACATCCTGAAAATTTAATACAGGATCAAGGAGTGTTTTGGGAAATAATAAATGGAGAAATTGGGAATTTTGAATTTTTAGGGATTTTTAGTGATTTTTGAGGACACTTTTGAAATTTTGAGTGATAAATGTGCATATAATTAATTAAGAAATTGAAGAGTTTGAAATATGAGGGAATGGTAAAACCCAAAATATTTTGAAGGTTAAGGAGATTGGAGGATGGTTTAAGTGGTTTTAAAAATTAAAAGAGTACATTATGATAAATTTTGCTACAAATTGTAATAACATACCCTATAAACACCTAAACCAAACACTTCCTTTTCTCCACCCCTCTCATTTGCGCCGACAGGACCCTCCTCCCCTTACCTTCTCCGATTTTTCTTTCTTCTCTCCGCCCAAACGGCGCCCTTCACCTCCACGGGCGGCGGCGGCGCTGTCCGCCCCCTCTCTCCCTCAACCTCACTGAAATTCGTTCCTCTTTCACCTCCCCTTTCCATTTTCAGTTTCATCTCTCCCAGCTCATAGATTTCTTGTTGTCCTCACCCCCCCTCGAGGTTTCCCCTTCGTTTCCGGCGAGCCCACGTCGGTTGTTGGCGGGAATAAGGTAAGCTTTGCCATTTCTTTACTCCATGCTCTTCTTCTTCCTAACAAAATCAAAGCTTTCTCTACCTCACTTCGTTCCCTTGTTTGTTCGGCGAGTTCCAGCTATTCCCGAGAGATTCATGGCGAATTCGACAACCTTTTGACATACAAGTGCATAGTTGAGTTTGGGTAAACCTTCTATTTCAATTTACATCGCTTTTATTCGAGTTTTGGGTGAGATTTGAGTGGAGTCCGAGATTAAGGTTGAGTTTTGGGTTAATAAAGTTATTGATTTCTTGTTTCTTATGTCTTGGATTGATTTCTTTAGGTTAATACATATGTGAATGTGGTGAAATTGATTGATTTTATTTTCTATTGGTGGTTCAAATGGGTTTTGAGTATGCTTGGCTGTTGAAATCAAATGGTTTATGCTTGAAAGATGTTTTCTAGCAAATGGCTTCTCTACACTCTCAAAACTGTTTTCTAAATGGGTTCTACATGTGGGATAAATTACAATTTGAATTGATAGATGCATTAGTGTTTAAAAATCTGATTAAAGTTGTAGTTTTAAATCAGAGGGCCTTAAAGATTTGTAGCCGCTCATTGTATCATTATGAGTTATTAAGGAGTAGTTTTGCTTCTTTGTGATCATAAAGATTTGAATTAATAGTCACTCATCATTGGTATCCCTTGGTTGTTTTGTAAAGCGTAAATTAATATTGATGGAAACTGTTATTTTGCTTATAGTGGCTGAATTGATATATATAGTTGAATGGAGCTGTCTTTTCTTGGTTATTGATGTTATAGTGAGTTTTCTCTTCTTGTTTTTCCCACTTTACATCTTCGATTGGCGAGTATTTGAGTGGGAATCGATGTAGGCTTCTGGGGATTACAGAATCTGGCGAGTTTCTTTGGAGTTTATGGGTTCAAAGCTTTCAAAATCTGTTTCCTTCCATGTGTCGGTCTAGTTTGGGAATTCAGTTTGATCTCTGGTTGTTAGTTCTACCATTGCTCTGTTGTTATTTCAACCTGAGGACTGTTTGTGGCTGGAATAATTGAACTATGGTCTTTTATTAATGTTGAAGGATGATTTAAAAATAGTTAGGAAGCAAAGAGATTTCTCTAGAGATGATTTTAGTCAAGTAGCAATTTATAAAGCTCAGTCATATACTCTGTTTGTGCATGATTTGTGTATGTAAATGTGGCTGTTTAGGAGACCTTATTAATGAATTGTGAATTGTGAATGAGGTTTTGAAATTATGAAAACTCCCTCTGTTGGTCAGACTTGTAGGCAAGGAACTTAAATAATTGTATTTAGGAAGTTTGGTGGTTTTGAAAACTGAATTTTAAAGACTGCATAGATACTTTCGAAATTCAATGATGTGGAGTAGAGGTCAATTGTGAATTGTTCTAAATTTTGAGATTTGGACAGCTCGAAGTCAAATGATTGCCACTATTTAATGTTTTCCCAAATAATAAAACAACTGTTCAGATTTCAAGGATGAAGACTTATTCAATTAAATAAACAATTGTGCAGATTTTTAAGAAGTGATAAAGTTCTTAGAAGAAGTTATAATTCCTCTTTGATGCTCTTTTATTTTACTTGATTGAGTACGAAGGTTTTAACTTGGTTAATTTTCTGTTTGCTCCAATTAATAAGTATAATGGTTTGAGTGTTTGGTTCCAAAATCTAAATTAGTGAAGATCAATGAAGAATCAGTTTTATAAGCCAATAAATTGGGTTTAGTTTACAATGATATGTTTTAGGAGATTATGAATGAATAAGTACCGTTGCTTACAAGCTTACATGTCGTAATTCTAATTTTAAGTGATTTAAGATTATGATCGTCTGTTGCTTTGGTCGAAGGTTGTTTGGAATGGGAGTATCTCAATTGTATTTAATATGTTATGGAAAAATATTAGTCTTGATGTTCTTTGTCTCTTCTTGGACTGAATAGTCTGCTGTCTGGTGTGTGAATATTAATAAACATATGAGTCCATTAGAAGTAGTAATATGGCTTCGCGGGTTGGTTCTATGACATTTGTTTTGAGCATTGGAACTTGAATGATTGTTTCATGGTTCTCATTGAATTTTCTGCTTGGTGGCTACCTTTTCTGATTTATTGCTTTGAAGTTTCATCTAAAAAATTTTGCTATAACGTCTAGTACATTTTGTAGTTATTTATCTTCCATTTTGGGTGCATCTTTTTGTTGAGCGTTTGATGTGAGTATTGAAAGGTTGATTGGTACTATGGTTTGAATAAATATGAAATTAAATGATTGTTCATTGAAATGATATATATGTGATTGGTATTATATAAAATACAGGTGATTTTTATGTTTGACCTTTAATTGTGTGATTTCATACTTTGGATACTAATGAAGTGTCATATGATAAAGTATAATAGTTAGAATTAAAGAACTTGAGTTGTATATAGATAAACATTGTGAAATTATATTCTGGAAACATAGGAATGTGATTTAAAAGGTAGTAAGTGACATAAAGTTTTGTATTGGTTGCTCAATTGGTTGTTTATGTTGGTTTGATTCTATACATGACTGAATAAATCCTAGATGGGACTGGGTAGTAATTTCATGAGACCGAGAGAGACGTTAGTTAATTTATGACCTAGAATGATTATTAACCTTCTATTATTACATAATGTAATAATAGGAAAGGATGTGATTTGCGTACATTACACGAGGCAAGGAAAAGTAAAGGGAAAGGACAACAAAGTGCTAAGGGCGACAGGTAATCACACTTAACCTTGCTATAACGTTGAGGGTGACGTTAGTTAGGGATTTTGTAAAATCCCTTCTCACCCTCTATATATATATTATCTTTAAAAGATTATTTTTATACAAAATAGGCTATCGGGTGCCTTTCTAACATGATTATTTTATATAAATGATTGATTTACATTATATATATATTATCCTGGTGATGGTGGTAGTTTTTTTTGAATAGTATGACATACAGGTACCATATTCTGATTAAAGAGGATTGTGGTTTGAAAGGGGCGTGAATTGATGAGTTTGAGATTGTGAGGGATTTATGTAATATTTGGTTAGGAATAATGATAGTTAGGTGGAGGAAGGAATTGAATGGGATGGTGATATTGAAAGGAAATGGTGAGTGAGATATTGAAAAGGATATTGTGGACATTGCATGACACTGAGACATATATACCATCGCGCGATGATAACCGTTCGATAGGCCAATCAACGGTTATTTGTACGGGTTAACAGATTGGAGACTGTGATCAATGGTTAACAGATTGGAGACTGTGACCAGCAGTCTTCTGATTGGAGACAGGGACTGCTCCCTTTCTGATTGGAGACAGATTGGGGTTTCCCTCTCATGGGGTTACCAGAGGGAAATTGCCCCCTCATTCTGAGAGGGGCACATTGTCAACTCATTTGGAACATATATAGGGCTCGAGCGTAGTGCCTCCGGGATGGCATGAGTAGAGCACCAGGGATTGTACATGAATGTGAGCCGAGAAATTGGATTTGAGAAAGGTATGAATGAGAATTTCAGTAAGGAAAGCATGGATTGAAGATTGGATGGTGAAGTTTAGTTGATGTGGGAATTAATTGAGGGATTTTGAGTGATATTTGAAAAGTAGAGTTGATAACCTTGATTTGAATTGGACGTGACAGAGGGACTGAAGTGTTAAATGGAAGAAGATTTGAGTTATATACATATTACTGAATTTAAATTGTGGTACCCTTTAGACGCCCTTACTACCGCACTTCTCACTGTTATAGTGAGTTAAGCGGTGATTACTGGGACAAATTGTCTCATCCCACGATTACTGATATTTTTGCAGGTATTCATGCACAGGTGCAAGCTTCAGGAAAGGGAATTAGGTAGTAAAGATGATATAGTTTATTTAGAATTGTATATTGCCAATTTATAGGTCTGCATTCGCTTCCGCATGTATATATATCTATTTATTTTTGATATCAATTAGTTTTGTTTATTAACCATGTTAGACAAATCTTTCTAACATGGTTATCAATAAATTATCCATGATAGCAGCTGTGTTGTATTAGTTTATTCTTTTCTATCATGGATAATATTTAATCATCAGGAAATTCCTTTTCTAACTATGATAGGACATTGATATTATGGAAGTCCTTTTTTCTATCATAGTTAGTAAAGAGGTTATTAGATCTAAAATGGATATTATTGGTTAATTAAGTAATTAGTAACCGAATGTTACAACTTGGTTATCAGTATTTGGTATACGATAACCTAGGACTGTGCTGCATTGCATGTAGATTGGCAATATACATTCTTAGTATTCCCTTCCTTCTGTGCATGAATATCTGACCTTTTGCGAGGAATATCACTCATCTCGTGGTGGGGAGAGAGTGATAAGAGAAATTGAACAGGTATTGTGGAGAGATTGAGATGAACATAGAAAGAATAACGAAATAATGTTGATATGTATAAGAATTTAGGAAGAATGACGAAATAAGGATGCTTCTCTGGGGTCTCGAATATAGTTATGTGCCGGCCATAATCATAGTCGAGGCATCATGAGATCCTTTATTGGGTTGAGGGTATATTATCAAATCTGATTCTACAGCTATTGGGTTTGAATTTGTGGTTTTAAAACCATTATTAGTTGATTTCTAAGTACTCTATGGGTTGGAGTTACTTGATTTTTAGTTAGGATGATGATTTGTCAAAATTAGATGTTGGAATGCTAGGGTTTGGTGAGGATTTCGAAAATCCTCTCATTGTTCTGATTATTGGTGTTTCCTTATGGTTGTAACTTGCTATAAGATTATCTAAAATGTGATAAATATATGACATGGAGTATTTGAAGTGTGGTTTTGGGTTCTAGAATGTGTTTATAATATTAATAAGGTTATGAAATGATGATGTGACTAAATTGAATAATTTGACCTTGTGTGCGACTTTGTGCTTGGAGTTGAATACTTTAGTATGTGGATGTGCTTTTATTTTGGGTGCATGTAATGACCGTTGAATAAGGGGTTATTAATTGAACGTGTGAAGTTTAGGAAAACTTATAGAGTGCTTGTGTATATTTAATCAATTGGATTACTTTGAAAGAAGATTTTATTTGAATGCATATATGATTGGATGGCAAGAGATTTAGTTACATGACTTTCGTTTGTGATTAATTGTGGAATTGTATTGACAAATGAATTAGTTCATTTTTGTTTTGAAGGGATCCATTGTAATCCCTCCAACACTAATTATTGATGGTTTTGAAGTTTCAACTATGAATTGATGATTGATTGAAGAAATTTAGGTTTCAGGTTAAAGTTTATTAGGGGTAATACTTGAGTTAAGATGTGCTTGGATATCTTAAAGTAATATTTTGGTTATGAATTAAAAAACTGAGTGGGATAGTTTGCCGAAGTTGAGGCTTTACAGTGGTTTTATGGGTGAATATACTATATTGATCATGAAACTGAGGATTTTTGGACATGAATATTGTTTAGGTTTGATTAACAAAGGTAGTTAAGGAAATTAAAATTTGCTGTATTATCGAAATCTAATGTTTTGAGGATTCAAAGAAGACAAGACTTAGGCTATTATAAATGGTTGGGGAAAGTTTTTGAGTTAGTATTGATGCAATGACCTAAGGAGGAAGCAGTAATATCTTTTAAATGGGGCAATGAGTACGTAGGTGTGAGGTTCATTCCTAATTTGAAAGAAACATAATGGTGTAAGTATAGGAATATGGTGAGAAACTTTTGGTTAATGATTGGAGAATGACCCTCGTTGCCCGAAAATTCTAGGAAATTAGACACCTCTGTTGTAGCAAAGTTAGAATATGATTCAATAATTCAGAAACTAAAGGAATGGAGTGGAATAGTTTGGCTAGAATTTGAAAATTTTCTTCTCTAATTCAAGATCTTAGAGATGTATTGAGTGGGATAGACTACGTATCAGTTCTTAGTAAAGTTTAACTTGGGTATTGTGATTTTTGACATGTTTATCCATTAATTTGCTAGTATAACAAAAGTCAATTGAGATTTTGAAAAGAATTCTAGCTATAATCCTAGTTATCTTGCGTAGTACTTTTAACCTTAATCAAAATGTTATGAATATTCAAGTCAATCTGACTTGATTTCACCTCTTTTGAATCCCTGAAAGGAACATGATAATGGGTGCTAGTATACTTAACTTCACCTTTATCATAAGAAAACATCTTTCATACCTCAAAAATTGACTACATTTCTCCAGAAAATTGTGACCCATAACCTCTAAAGTGATTTTAATTTCTCGAAATCATTGTTAGTATCTCCTTTTTGATACATGGACGACATTTATGGCAATGAAGCCTCCATGCCAATGAGTTTAATCTTCCAAAGTTATATCCAAATTTCTTTTCTTCCTCTTGAAATAGGATTATTAATCCAAGAAACTGTTCTTTTCCCTTTTATTTAATGATAAGTTCTACTAATTTCGAGAACGAAATTATTTAAGAGGGGTAGAATTGTAACATCCTGAAAATTTAATACAGGATCAAGGAGTGTTTTGGGAAATAATAAATGGAGAAATTGGGAATTTTGAATTTTTAGGGATTTTTAGTGATTTTTGAGGACACTTTTGAAATTTTGAGTGATAAATGTGCATATAATTAATTAAGAAATTGAAGAGTTTGAAATATGAGGGAATGGTAAAACCCAAAATATTTTGAAGGTTAAGGAGATTGGAGGCTGGTTTAAGTGGTTTTAAAAATTAAAAGAGTACATTATGATAAATTTTGCTACAAATTATAATAACATACCCTATAAACACCTAAACCAAACACTTCCTTTTCTCCACCCCTCTTATTTGCGCCGACAGGACCCTCCTCCCCTTACCTTCTCCGATTTTTCTTTCTTCTCTCCGCCCAAACGGCGCCCTTCACCTCCACGGGCGGCGGCGGCGCTGTCCACCCCCTCTCTCCCTCAACCTCACTGAAATTCGTTCCTCTTTCACCTCCCCTTTCCATTTTCAGTTTCATCTCTCCCAGCTCATAGATTTCTTGTTGTCCTCACCCCCCCTCGAGGTTTCCCCTTCGTTTCCGGCGAGCCCACGTCGGTTGTTGGCGGGAATAAGGTAAGCTTTGCCATTTCTTTACTCCATGCTCTTCTTCTTCCTAACAAAATCAAAGCTTTCTCTACCTCACTTCGTTCCCTTGTTTGTTCGGCGAGTTCCAGCTATTCCCGAGAGATTCATGGCGAATTCGACAACCTTTTGACATACAAGTGCATAGTTGAGTTTGGGTAAACCTTCTATTTCAATTTACATCGCTTTTATTCGAGTTTTGGGTGAGATTTGAGTGGAGTCCGAGATTAAGGTTGAGTTTTGGGTTAATAAAGTTATTGATTTCTTGTTTCTTATGTCTTGGATTGATTTCTTTAGGTTAATACATATGTGAATGTGGTGAAATTGATTGATTTTATTTTCTATTGGTGGTTCAAATGGGTTTTGAGTATGCTTGGCTGTTGAAATCAAATGGTTTATGCTTGAAAGATGTTTTCTAGCAAATGGCTTCTCTACACTCTCAAAACTGTTTTCTAAATGGGTTCTACATGTGGGATAAATTACAATTTGAATTGATAGATGCATTAGTGTTTAAAAATCTGATTAAAGTTGTAGTTTTAAATCAGAGGGCCTTAAAGATTTGTAGCCGCTCATTGTATCATTATGAGTTATTAAGGAGTAGTTTTGCTTCTTTGTGATCATAAAGATTTGAATTAATAGTCACTCATCATTGGTATCCCTTGGTTGTTTTGTAAAGCGTAAATTAATATTGATGGAAACTGTTATTTTGCTTATAGTGGCTGAATTGATATATATAGTTGAATGAAGCTGTCTTTTCTTGGTTATTGATGTTATAGTGAGTTTTCTCTTCTTGTTTTTCCCACTTTACATCTTCGATTGGCGAGTATTTGAGTGGGAATCGATGTAGGCTTCTGGGGATTACAGAATCTGGCGAGTTTCTTTGGAGTTTATGGGTTCAAAGCTTTCAAAATCTGTTTCCTTCCATGTGTCGGTCTAGTTTGGGAATTCAGTTTGATCTCTGGTTGTTAGTTCTACCATTGCTCTGTTGTTATTTCAACCTGAGGACTGTTTGTGGCTGGAATAATTGAACTATGGTCTTTTATTAATGTTGAAGGATGATTTAAAAATAGTTAGGAAGCAAAGAGATTTCTCTAGAGATGATTTTAGTCAAGTAGCAATTTATAAAGCTCAGTCATATACTCTGTTTGTGCATGATTTGTGTATGTAAATGTGGCTGTTTAGGAGACCTTATTAATGAATTGTGAATTGTGAATGAGGTTTTGAAATTATGAAAACTCCCTCTGTTGGTCAGACTTGTAGGCAAGGAACTTAAATAATTGTATTTAGGAAGTTTGGTGGTTTTGAAAACTGAATTTTAAAGACTGCATAGATACTTTCGAAATTCAATGATGTGGAGTAGAGGTCAATTGTGAATTGTTCTAAATTTTGAGATTTGGACAGCTCGAAGTCAAATGATTGCCACTATTTAATGTTTTCCCAAATAATAAAACAACTGTTCAGATTTCAAGGATGAAGACTTATTCAATTAAATAAACAATTGTGCAGATTTTTAAGAAGTGATAAAGTTCTTAGAAGAAGTTATAATTCCTCTTTGATGCTCTTTTATTTTACTTGATTGAGTACGAAGGTTTTAACTTGGTTAATTTTCTGTTTGCTCCAATTAATAAGTATAATGGTTTGAGTGTTTGGTTCCAAAATCTAAATTAGTGAAGATCAATGAAGAATCAGTTTTATAAGCCAATAAATTGGGTTTAGTTTACAATGATATGTTTTAGGAGATTATGAATGAATAAGTACCGTTGCTTACAAGCTTACATGTCGTAATTCTAATTTTAAGTGATTTAAGATTATGATCGTCTGTTGCTTTGGTCGAAGGTTGTTTGGAATGGGAGTATCTCAATTGTATTTAATATGTTATGGAAAAATATTAGTCTTGATGTTCTTTGTCTCTTCTTGGACTGAATAGTCTGCTGTCTGGTGTGTGAATATTAATAAACATATGAGTCCATTAGAAGTAGTAATATGGCTTCGCGGGTTGGTTCTATGACATTTGTTTTGAGCATTGGAACTTGAATGATTGTTTCATGGTTCTCATTGAATTTTCTGCTTGGTGGCTACCTTTTCTGATTTATTGCTTTGAAGTTTCATCTAAAAAATTTTGCTATAACGTCTAGTACATTTTGTAGTTATTTATCTTCCATTTTGGGTGCATCTTTTTGTTGAGCGTTTGATGTGAGTATTGAAAGGTTGATTGGTACTATGGTTTGAATAAATATGAAATTAAATGATTGTTCATTGAAATGATATATATGTGATTGGTATTATATAAAATACAGGTGATTTTTATGTTTGACCTTTAATTGTGTGATTTCATACTTTGGATACTAATGAAGTGTCATATGATAAAGTATAATAGTTAGAATTAAAGAACTTGAGTTGTATATAGATAAACATTGTGAAATTATATTCTGGAAACATAGGAATGTGATTTAAAAGGTAGTAAGTGACATAAAGTTTTGTATTGGTTGCTCAATTGGTTGTTTATGTTGGTTTGATTCTATACATGACTGAATAAATCCTAGATGGGACTGGGTAGTAATTTCATGAGACCGAGAGAGACGTTAGTTAATCTATGACCTAGAATGATTATTAACCTTCTATTATTACATAATGTAATAATAGGAAAGGATGTGATTTGCGTACATTACTCGAGGCAAGGAAAAGTAAAGGGAAAGGACAACAAAGTGCTAAGGGCGACAGGTAATCACACTTAACCTTGCTATAACGTTGAGGGTGACGTTAGTTAGGGATTTTGTAAAATCCCTTCTCACCCTCTATATATATATATTATCTTTAAAAGATTATTTTTATACAAAATAGGCTATCGGGTGCCTTTCTAACATGATTATTTTATATAAATGATTGATTTACATTATATATATATATTATCCTGGTGATGGTGGTAGTTTTTTTTGAATAGTATGACATACAGATACCATATTCTGATTAAAGAGGATTGTGGTTTGAAAGGGGCGTGAATTGATGAGTTTGAGATTGTGAGGGATTTATGTAATATTTGGTTAGGAATAATGATAGTTAGGTGAAGGAAGGAATTGAATGGGATGGTGATATTGAAAGGAAATGGTGAGTGAGATATTGAAAAGGATATTGTGGACATTGCATGACACTGAGACATATATACCATCGCGCGATGATAACCGTTCGATAGGCCAATCAACTGTTATTTGTACGGGTTAACAGATTGGAGACTGTGACCAATGGTTAACAGATTGGAGACTGTGACCAGCAGTCTTCTGATTGGAGACAAGGACTGCTCCCTTTCTGATTGGAGACAGATTGGGGTTTCCCTCTCATGGGGTTACCAGAGAGGGAAATTGCCCCCTCATTCTGAGAGGGGCACAGTGTCAACTCATTTGGAACATATATAGGGCTCGAGCGTAGTGCCTCCGGGATGGCATGAGTAGAGCACCAGGGATTGTACATGAATGTGAGCCGAGAAATTGGATTTGAGAAAGGTATGAATGAGAATTTCAGTAAGGAAAGCATGGATTGAAGATTGGATGGTGAAGTTTAGTTGATGTGGGAATTAATTGAGGGATTTTGAGTGATATTTGAAAAGTAGAGTTGATAACCTTGATTTGAATTGGACGTGACAGAGGGACTGAAGTGTTAAATGGAAGAAGATTTGGGTTATATACATATTACTGAATTTAAATTGTGGTACCCTTTAGACGCCCTTACTACCGCACTTCTCACTGTTATAGTGAGTTAAGCGGTGATTACTGGGACAAATTGTCTCATCCCACGATTACTGATATTTTTGCAGGTATTCATGCACAGGTGCAAGCTTCAGGAAAGGGAATTAGGTAGTAAAGATGATATAGTTTATTTAGAATTGTATATTGCCAATTTATAGGTCTGCATTCGCTTCCGCATGTATATATATATCTATTTATTTTTGATATCAATTAGTTTTGTTTATTAACCATGTTAGACAAATCTTTCTAACATGGTTATCAATAAATTATCCATGATAGCAGCTGTGTTGTATTAGTTTATTCTTTTCTATCATGGATAATATTTAATCATCAGGAAATTCCTTTTCTAACTATGATAGGACATTGATATTATGGAAGTCCTTTTTTCTATCATAGTTAGTAAAGAGGTTATTAGATCTAAAATGGATATTATTGGTTAATTAAGTAATTAGTAACCGAATGTTACATACTCCATTAGCCTTATTACATTTCTCAATAAACTCGAGGCGTTAGAATAAAGCCACATACATATCTAAATCATTGGAGCGTTCTTTCACCCATATATATTTTTCGTAAACTTGAACTTCCTTTGGGTAGACGTTAATGCTATCGCATCATAGCATTCTTCATCAATATAATACTCTTCATCATGTTTTTCATAATCTATATTCATATATGGTATCATATTCAAAAGGATATTCTAACGATGTATATTTCTTCAAACTCATTGGTGTAACAAGGTAACATGCTTTTCAGGTTTAAATGTGAGTCTCTAACTTATATAAGGTTCCCAAGTTGCATGCACCAAAAAGGTGAAAAATACTTAACAAGTTTAACCTTTAGGGACAAGCCACATGGGTTATTCTTGTTAAATAAGTAAGAACTTGAGCGAGACCTTCACAGAAACCTTAAAGGGAAACCCTTCAGAGAATCTGTTAGAAATCTCTACTAACTTAGGGTAAATGTGACCCGAGTATAGGGCCAAATGTTGAACAGATAAAAGGTTTATAGATGACTAAAAAAATAAAAAAAAATCAAATTTTTTTCACAATTTTTTCTCTTCTTTTTTGACTCTTTTTTTTTGCCTTTTTTTGTTTTCTCTTTTTTTTCTCGCAACAATAGGAAAGAAAAACTAATACAAAGAAGAAATTATCAAACTCTTTTTTTTTTCTGTTTTACTAAAAACAAGATAACACTAATAAGAAGAGAAAATTACTGTAGAATTTCTTCCAAGTGAAACTTTTTCTGAATGATGATCTTGATGAACGGTAGTTAGTTGATGGCGATGAGGGAGTTTGAGCAAAGGAAAGGATTGACAAGGCTCTGGTAACAATTGATGCAGAATGGGTGTGAGAATAGAGAAGGTATATGAAAATTTAGAAGTAGAGGTAGAATAAGAAGAGAGAGAGGTGAAAGAAGAGAGAATTTAGAAGGGAGAGAGCAAGAGAAGAAGACAACTCAATATTCTTATTATTCAATTCATAAAAATTTACAAAGCAAATAGTTGAGAACTATATAGGCCTAAACCTAATCTAAAAATTAATGATAGAATACTCTTGAATATAAATCATACTTAATGCTAATTGATATCAATCAATTTAAAATTAAAATAGAACAATCTAGAAATACTAATTGATAATAATCAAATCATAATATGATAATCTTCAAATCTCTTATTCTTTCTAATTCTTTTGTGATTCCGATCAAATAATAATTTCCTAATTATCATATCTCATCAATAGTTCATGCTGTGATTTTGACAAAAGCATTGCTTCATAACTTCGAAAAAATTGAAATGCAAATTAGATGTTTGAGGAAAGAATTTGAATCTAATGAGATTTAGGTATTGAATTTCTAGTAAGATTTTTCTGAGACTACTATGATGTTTGAGATGCTTAATTAGTAATATGATAGGATGATTGTTTTATGGCATTGATTTTACATGTGGGGCTTGTAAAACTAAGTAGATACGGTATCTAGTTAAAATAAGGTTGTTCTAAGTTTATGGGTTCATTTTCAGCGATTGATATGTGGTGTTTGAGTAGATGCTTGAAAGGAAATTCTTATGTGCACTAAATAGTTTCGTTAGTTGCGGCTATGAATCAAGTGACATGTAGAACAGTCTATGGCAACATGTACTATTCAATATATCTCATATCATTTTTTTATATGGTACATCAAGTAACACTGAGGAAAATGAGAGACTAAGATGACAAAATACACAAAAGAAACTTTTACAAACACTACTAAATGCATCAATAAGAAAACTGCATAGGTTTTATTTGGAAATATATTCTCTAAGCTCTTCTTATATGGAGCCTATTAAGAAGAAGCAGCACATGCCTCTCTGAAATAAGAATGCTTCCCATAGATACACCAAATGCTTCCCATAGATACACCAAATGCTTCCCATATAATTTACGATATTCACCAGTTTCAATACACACGTAATAATATGTGTGGTGTGAAAATTTTAAAATGACTAGGCACTCTAATAAATAATATGACAAAAATCATTTTTCTCATATTTTCTCTTAATTTTGCAAGTCGTAAAAAATAAACTTATTATCTAATAGCTAATATTTTGAGTTGTCTAGTAAGTAGATTAAAATATCCACCTCATCCTACGTATTTGTTTGTGAGTATTAGTGGAGACCACACTTAAGAATATCTATTAAACTTATATACATTTGTCTTTACTTGCCAGTCAAGTCAAGTTCCGTGTGAGTTAATTTGGGCATCTCATTCCATTATCCCATCCAGTACGTTCGCAATGACTTGCTGTGGTTGCATGAAGGAAAATCATGGCGATAATTGTGTGCATGGTTGTAGAAATACAAAGATTTTAAGGATGCAAAAAATTCATGTTGTGTCAACCTTTTAAATCGATGATAGTCGAATTTCGTTCAATTGTACGAAATGGTGAATATTCTTGCAAAGAAAGCCATGATATAAAAAGAATCAAATACTAGTCAAAAGAAATTGTTAGCCGGATTAGAAAGTCTCAATCACTTAGCTTGACCTAGTAGTGATCGAGATAGTCCCTTTTATGGCTATTTGCAAATGAATGAAGTTTTCAAATTAAATAACCATGAAATCCTTAAAATTCAAATTAAACTGGACAATGGCTACCGTTAATTTATAAAAGGTTTTGGGTACATGTAGTTTTTTGTTGCTACGTAGTAAAGAAGTAAAATCATAACGGTGATGAATTGGCTTACTAAGCTTAAACGGATACCAACCATGAACCATATTTACAGTACATTAACAGTGGGATGTTACGTTTGTGCATGGGATGTTGATTGAGCATGAGATATGGCTGAAGGTTTCCTAAATTTTTTCATGAACACACACAGACATGTCATAAATATTGCATCATGCATGAATTTAGGGGAAAACATTTTTAAAGTTTATAAGCAAATATATTTTAAGGGTAAGGGTTTATGAGAAGATATATTTTGAAAAGGTTATTGTCTTATTTTCATATAGTAAATGAAATATTACTTTTGATATCAATTAATCTTTCTCCTAAAATTCTTTCACTAACAATTCATAAATACTTGGGAAAATGACAAAAAATGACACTTGAATTTGAGTTGGACAAATGGGGTCTTCAATTCAAACTTGGACAAATAAGGGATAGTCTCCAATTTGTCCTAAATGAAATTTGTGGCTTTGTGCCAAAAAAGTAGTTAATGACATATTCTATAGTAGTTAATAGCGATACTTGAATAGTTATTGCAAATGGTAGTTAATAACAATACTTGAGTAGTTAACAGCGATACTTAAGTACTACTCAAGTATCGCTGTTAACTACTTTAGAATATGTCATTCACTACTCTTTATTACAAAGTCACAAATTTCATTTAGGACAAATTGGGGACTATCCCTTATTTGTTCAAGATGGAATTGGAGACCCCATTTTGTCCAACTCAAATTTAAGTGTCATTTTTTTTGTCATTTTCCCTAAATACTTCATCAAGAATGTGAATTGAGAAGACAATGTTTTTGAGCCTTATAAGCATATACATTTTACGGGTGTACGTGGGGGTTTCTAAGAACATATATTCTGAAAGTGTATGTGGGGAATCTTTTAAATAGTATTTGAAGTATTACATTTAATATACAAATCAATTTTCTTCCAAAAATTTTCATTAGCAAATCATATAAGTTGCATCATATATGGGGATTCAAGCAACAATATTCTTAAGGGTCATAAGCAAATATATTTTAGTTGACGGTTTAGAAAATATGTTTTGAAAGGGCGTAGGGGGACTTATATATCTTCATATAATAGTTGAAGTATTACCTGTTTAATACAAATTAATTATTTTCCAAAAAATTTCATTGATATATCATGAATAGTGCATCATGAATGAGGATTTAGTGGATAATGATTTCACCCATTATAAGAAGATTTATTTTGGGGTGCACTGTTATAAAAAGATATGTTTTGGAAAGGTAGATGTTCATATTCATAGTAGTTGAAGTTTTACATTTAATATAAATTATTTTTTTGTAATTTTTAATTAGCAGTATTCCAAAATACTATATAATGAATCTGGATTCAGGGGACAATATTTCTAAGCATTATAAGTAGATTTAGTTTAAGGTGAGGGGTTTTCTAAGAAGATACATTTTTGAAGTGTGGAGACTTATTTTTATAGTAATTGAGATATTACATGTAATATAAATCAATTTTTTTCCTAAAATATTTTCATTAACAAATCATAAATACTAAATCATGAATTTAGGGGAGAATATTTTTAGGGTTATAAGCGAATATATTTTAGAACAATGGACCTATTTTGCATATGTTTTGAAATAACGAGTGATCTATTTTCATAGTACTTGAAGTATTACATGTAATATAAATTAATTCCATTTCTTAATTTTTTCATTAACATATCATAAAAGAATGGTGACACTATTGACTTGTATATATGGTGAAGAATGAGACTTTCTTGGAAATCAAGATACATGCATCATCAGTCTTGACTCCAGTTGTCTTTATTTGCCAATCAAGTTCCCGATCAATTAGCGTATCGAACTTCAATATGCCCATTTAGTATGTTGGTAGTGACTGAATGCCGATGGTTGCCTAAAGGAAAATCATTGTAATGATTCTGTGCATGGTAAAGATTATAATGAAATAGATTTTGTAGAAATATCCGTCGCAACTAGACTTTGTACAAGGTAAAATTTTTAGGGAAAGTTAATTTATAGTCCAATGAAAGATATATAATAAGTGAGAGGTCTCATCCCACAAAATGGTAAAATCAAAGAACGGTCCCATGGGTTATTATACATGCGGTAAAATACAATATATTAACAAATTATTAGACTTGTGAGTGGTGCTCACTAACTTTAACTTACAACAGAGAACACATAATGTACATCCCAAAAATTTATTATGAATATTAATAATTTACAACACTTGTGATCATGCTCAAAAGATGTTACATATGCCGAAAAACTAATTATAACATTTGGCCTTGTACAACTTGTGAACTAGACTCATAAGTTTAACTACTGTATAAAACTATATCCTATAAGCTGTACACTATCTCTGGTCCTAATTACAAGACCACATTAACCTATACTTATAAACTAGGGTGAAGATCCAATTTTGATACATAACTATTGATTA
The DNA here is from genome assembly GCA_029929735.1 of Mimosa pudica. NCBI lineage: Eukaryota > Viridiplantae > Streptophyta > Magnoliopsida > Fabales > Fabaceae > Mimosa > Mimosa pudica. The sequence continues at coordinate 4,480,586 of JAKELP010000045.1, forward strand.
AGGAACAAAAGTAATATATAACTATTGAAAAGGTCACAAATGATCCTCAACTCTTGGGAATGAGATAGATAAAAATAAGATTAGCCTTGAAAAGTCCAAAATACCCTTATAAAAATAAAACTGAAAACAACAGTTGTGCATGGTCTAAATGACCTTATAAGGAGTTGTCTGTGTACAATGGTGGCCACCAACACACATCAATGCACCATCAACTCCTATTCGAATCCCCCTCCTCAGCCACACATCATCAAAGTTTGAAGTTGCAAGGGTGGTGGAGACAAAAAATGTGTTTATTTTTATTTTTCATAAGGGTATTTTGGACTTTTCATGTGTAATATTATCGTCATATTAGTGAAATATCATTTTTGATCCCATGGCTAAAAAATGAGGATCATTTGTGACATTTTCAATAGTTATGTACTATTTTTGTTCTTTGACCAATAGTTATGTTCACCCTATAAACTATCGTATAATACATTAATATTTCAGAGACATTAAAACTAAGTGGTCTATTTAGTTACCTTAAGGTGGTAGTGGCGATAGCGGCAGTTACGACGGTTCTAGCGGTGGCTGCGGTGATCGCGGCGGTTACAATGGTGATCGCGACGGTTATGGTGGTGGTCGCGGCGGTTGCGGCGGTGGTCCGAGCGGTTATGGCGACGATTAAGGCAGTGGCTGTGATGGTCGTAGCGGTTACGATGGTGGTCGTGGCGGTTGCAGAGGTGGTTGCGGTGGTCCGAGCAATTACGACGGCGGTTAAGGCGGTGGCCGTGGTGGTCGCGGCGGTGGTCGCAACGGTTACGATGATGGTCGTGGCGGTTGCGGAGGTAGCTGCGGTGGTCACCGCGGTTTGGCGGTGGTCCGAGGGTTACGACGGCGGTTAAGGTGGTGGTCGTGGTGGCCACGACAGTGGTCGCAGCAGTTACGATAGTGGTCGTGGCGGTTGCAGAGGTTGCCACGGTGGTCACGACAGTTACTGTAGTGGTCAAGGCAGTGGTCGCGGTGGTCCCAGTGGTTACGGCGGTGGCATAACAATTAAGGCGGTGGTCGGTGGTGGTTGCAATGGTTGCGGAGGTGGTCGCAGCGGTCACGACGGTTATAATGGTGGTTGCGGCGGTTCTAGTGGTGGTCGCGATGGTCCTAGAAGTTACGATGGTGGCACGACGATTAAGGTAGTGGCCGTGGTGGTCGTGGCGGTTGCGGCAATGGTCACAGTGGTTGCAGCGATTGTTAGAATCTTAAGTTTTGATGAAGACTAAAATATGAAAGAACCAGTTAAACACTTAGAAAGAATTAGGTCAATATAGAACCCCAAGTAAGAGTACAACCGGATGTGGAATTACTTCCGGATGGATTAGGACTAGCGCTCACAGATGAAAGACTCATCCCAGAGCGGAAGCAAGTAAGTCACTAGATCAGAACTCAGTTAGAGTATAAAATCCTTTAAGACTAAGTTAGGACACAACCGGATGCAGAATTGCTTCTGGAAGTCTTAGAGTAAAATTAAGTGACTAGCGTTGACGATTGAGCTAGACATCCCCGAGCGTCAGTGGATATAACACTAAGTCATAACATAGTTATAGTAGGAGTGCATCCGGTAGCAAAATTGCTTCCGGTAGTAAAAGAGCTTCCCATAGACAATTGAACTCCCACTACATGTGACTATGTGTTATTATTATTGGACTAACGTTTAAGGGCAGAACTGAGTGTTGTTGCTTCCGGTAGCAATCAGAATGTCAGAACGTACAACAATCAGAATGTCAGAAATGCTTTTTGGCAAAGCAGAGTTGTCAGAGTTGCTTTTCAGATATAAAGCAAGTCAACCCTGCTGAGCATTAATGAAACATTTATTAGTTCAACGGTAACAAGGGAATAACGGCTAATTTCAAACGGCATTGTTACCTACCAAGAGAGAGAATCCTTAAAGATGCTATATAAAGAAGTTCATCTTCATTTATGAAGATCATCGAAGAAAACTAGAGAGAGAACCGAGCATACTCTTCAAGCATTCAAAGCTGCCCAGAAAAGTAAGAGAGCACTTAATACATTGAGAGTTTTATTTATTATCCATCTTGTACTCTTTGTAGTTAAGTCTCTTCATTTATTGAGAGCATTCATTGTACTTAAGTGAGTAACATCATTTGTTCTTTGAGAGAACTAAGTTAGAAAATCCTTTGTTTAAAAGGTTGAACCCTTACAGGTAGTAAGGGGGAGCGAGTCTATAAGGTTGCAAGTGAGCCCGTGTAAAACTTGCTGTTGTAAGGTTGCAAATGATCCCGTTGTAAAACTTGCGATTGTAAAGGTTCTAGGTGAACCCGTTGTAAAACCTGGGGATTAGTGGAACTCAATCTTGTGTGTTTTTATTGTCTGTTTTATTTGGTAGCACAATTCACCCCCCTCTTGTGCATCCTCACTTTCATTTGGTATCAGAGCAAGGTCTTTCTGACTTGATTCCAGCGAATCTAGAAAGAAAAGATCCAGTGATGGATGTTGAATATCATTCTCTTCCCGATGTAGCTATGCAGCCCAACAAGCCTCCTGACTTTGATGGGTATAACTATCCCTTCTGGAAGTTCAAGATGGAGACCTTCATCAAGGCCAGTGGTCTTCGTATCTGGGATGTGATAGAGCATGGTAACAATGTTCCTCTAGATGATGAGGGTTTTGCAAAGCCACGATCCAGATTCACCAATGAAGATTATGCTCTAGTAGAACTGAACCACAAGGTCATCCACTATATTCAATGTGCCCTGAGCCCGAAGGAGTTTCATAGGATAAGCCACCACAAAACAGCAAAAGATATGTGAGAGGCTCTTGAGGCAGCTCATTCCGGAACCAAGGGAGTGAAGGCAAGATGTGTTGAGATGCTGGTTGAGGAGTTTCACAAGTTCACAATGCTTCCAAATGAGCCAATCAGAGATTTGAAGCTCAGATTCACCCACCTCATAAACAACCTAGCCTCTCTGGGAAAGAACATTCCTGAGGAGGATAATGGTTTCAATTATCCTAAGGGCATCATAGTTTCAATTACTCGACACTTCGATCATCATATGGATAATGGTTCCGATCAGCTTCTGATTGATATTCCAATTGCTGATTTAACTTAGAAAATTATTCTCTATTCATTTCATGATAGCTTAAGTCTAAGTTATGTATGATCGCAATTTATGATGATTGCTATGCACTGTGATTGCTATGTCTACCCTGATTGCAATGTCTTATGATCGCTATGTCTATCCTGATTGCAATGTCTTATGATCGCTATGTCTATCCTGATTGCAATGTCTTATTATAACCATATTTTATCCTGATTGTTATATCTTCTGATCTTAATTAATTATCATAAAAACTTAAGATTCTAACAAGTGATTCATGTGTTTCAAAAATCCTAAGATGAATAATCAAGAATCCATTCAAAAACCTCCAAATCAAGACCTAGCCTGTAGTTATGAAAATCCTTAAAAATAAGAAATATCAAGAATGCCTCAACTATTGTTTAGATAACAGAAAGGGTTGTGCTCAAATTTATGCTGCAATCCTTCGCAAATTACTTCAAGACATTATTCAAGAAAGTGAGCAAGATTCCATTGTGATTCACGTGTTTCAAAAATCCTAAGATGGATAATCAAGAATCCATTCAAGAACCTCCAAATCAAGACCTGGCCTATAGTTTGAAAATCCTTAAAAATAAGAAATATTAGGAATGCCACAAGTATTGTTCAGATAACAGAAAGGGTTGTGCTCAAATTTATGCTGCAATCCTTCGCAAATTACTTGAAGACATTATTCAAGAAAGTGAGCACGATTCCATTGTCCAAGAACCAAGAGACGAAGAAGGTGAAGACTTCCAAGATCATAATGATTTTTCTGATTCTAGTAATAATATGCATTGCCGAAGTAATGATTAATGTTCAAGACTATACATTTATTGTTGTTTTGTATTCTTCTTCATCAATCAATATAAAGATTTTTTCATTCTTGGTTTTGTTCTTCTTTCCACATCTACTTGTCAACAGTATTCAATTGTTTAGTTTCATGTTGAAGACCATCAAACCATTATTAGTTGTTTAGGTTGAACTCTTTAATTTTATTTAATTTAAATCAAATTTAATACATATCTTTTTTTGATAACATATTAACATTTAATACATATCTTTGTTAAAAAGAAACTCTTTATAAGCCAACAACTTAAAATAAAATTACACAAAGAAATTTTTCAAGAAGCTTGGAAAATACATGTAAAAAGATATCCCCTCAATAAATATTTTCAAGGGGAACGAAGATATACATCCATGTAACTTCAATCAATCGAATCCAACCATACAATCCATAAGTTTTGGTTCCATGGTATGAAAGTTGTGAGTAAGAAGCTAAAGATATGAATCCAGCTTCCAGACTTCCAGTCATAGTCAAAATCACCAAAAACAATGTTATTTACATAAAGTAAACAAAAAAGGGATGAGCAAATTAAGCAAAAGAAAAAAGCATTAAGAAATTATGGAACAAAGCACAATCCATTCACTGGATCAATGCCTAGCACTCTTTCTCAAGGATATTTGTTGCTGATGCTTCTCAGTATGATCCATAAAGAATGAGAATTCACAAAATCCAGATGGTATTAAAAAAGACATTCAGAGCCATGGGCCTCACTTGTTTATGGGTCATACTTTTCTTTTCTGGTAATCACTCTTTTCAATATATCTGAATTTCATCCTTCACAATGTATTATGGTTCAACTTCAAGGTCTATATGTCTATAAAACTATGAGCTTACTCATAAATAAGAGAAAAGATTGTGGCAGGAAACAACAAAGGTATACAAACAGGACAGTGTCAAAAATGGGAAATGTAAATTATATAGCTTTAGATTCAGCATAACATAACAGAAAGGAAATGTAAAGTATATAGTTTTAGACAAAAGTATTTTTGATGGAGAGACTTATCAATTGGGCGTGTGACTATGTAGGGCGTGAAGGAACACTAAAGCCATGCACATGTGCGTGTGTATATCAGTCATTTTAAATGAGCATCATCAATAATTCTGGCCAAATATGAGGTTCAAATCCACCTCAATAACAATCAAAACTAAATGAGAAATGATGGGAAATATGGGAGGAAAGCAGAATTCAAAATTGACTACCCAAGCTGAAATTTGTCACAGCCCCTTGCTATATATGCTCTTGATCAAACTCAATGCAGCCCTCTCTTTGAAAGATGAACAACAACGCCTCCCTTCCTTCACAATATGAATGTGTGATGATTAAATAGCAGCTCCTTCCTGGAAGTCACTTAGCATACTCAACCAGCCTCCTTGATAGCTCACTCCATTCCATGTATGTCTAAAAGCTTCTGATTGAAGGCATTAATAGTGTTAAAAAGTTGGAGTGCTTTTTCATAATCCAGTGGTTTCACCATATAAATTTTGTCAACCATTTTAGCAAGCACTTCCTTAACTCTAGTTGTGATAATTATTCTACTTCCTGATCCAAAGCAATCAAATTCTCCAACTGAATTTTCTAGTTGATCTATATCATTAACATCGTCAAAAACGACAATAACCTTTTACTGGAGAAGAATGAAAGAAATTTCAGGACAAGAACAAAAGAAACAATAGCTTCAGGAATTAAGAATTAGAAAGATAAGCCTAAAAAAATGAATTTTGAGGTTACATAAACCATATTTGTCACCTAAGGCAGCTCCATATGGCTAAGATCTTTTAAATCATTTCCAAAAGAACATTATCATTTCCACATACTATTTGAATATGTAACAGAAATTCACAATGACAATGACCAACAAAACACAGTAATGTGCTCAATACAAAGTTCATCCAGCTAAGTATATCAATTAAAGTAGTAGTAAATCTAGGTTATTTACACGTGGCCAGCCCTGTCAATGAACTCATTGACCGCCAAACAAAAAAAGAAATCCACAAACATGGAAGGTGGAGCAGAAGATAACAAGTCAATAGCTACTATACTGATACCTGCCTTGTCCTATTGAATAACCACTCTGGAACATTGCTTCCCGTTAAATAATATCAGCTGTATGATCATCACAGAAGGCACAACAATAAGCTATAATGGAGACAATATTGTGTGTGTGTGTGTGTGTGTGTTTATATATAGGAAGAAATTCACAGTGTATAGATTGACACACACAAACACCCTCCAGAAATATTTTTCTTGTTCAAACTAGATATGTAGTTTCTTGAAATTATGAAAAAAAATTAAAAGTAAGAGAAATAATAACCTTGATGTGCAGATGATGAAACCAATACTTGACGATTGAGCAAACATAATGAAGTTGTGATTGTAATATGGAAATCTTGATGGTCAGATATAACCATTACGAGTCTCATGTCTTGAACAATATAGTAAGAAGCAAAGCTCAAATAAGTAGAATTGAATGTCAATAAAGAATCTTGAATTCATTGTATGTATCAAAATATTACAAAAGATAAACCAAAAATCAGAGTATACCTTTTTTGAGGTGGGTGGAAACAATGCATCACGTTGAAGTGAGTAAATCATTCATCTTCACAACTTTCACTGCAATCCTCCAACCATAGAATCAAACCCATCAGAACATTAAAATTCTTTATCTTGTTCATCAAAGACTGTGAAATTCTTTGAATTCATAAAATTTCCCCAGCATAGATTCAAATTCTTTAAATTCATGAAAGCTTCCAAAAATAGAATCAAATTCTTCAAATTCCTCAGGGCTTTTAAACTCGGAATCATATTCTTCAATACCATGATAGTGTTCACACTCAAAATCAAATTCTTCAAGTTTCTCCGAGCCTTCAAGCTCCAAACCAAATTCTTTAAACTCATCAGAGATTCGCAACTCAAAATCAAATGCTGCAAAAGCATGAGAGCTTTCAAACTTGGAATCAAATTCTCCAAACACATTAGAGGTACAAGATTTGGACTTTCAAGATGTCGCCTCCAATGCAATGCCAGCAGAAGTGCAGAATAGGGGTATGCCCCACACTGTTTGATCTGCACACTACTTTCAGGATACGAAGAGATTGTGAATTGAATCTGAAGCAAAGGATGATAAGTGTTGCCTTGAATTTCTTTTGTCTTTTCTTCAATTTTCCTTTGTACTTTTCTACGTAAAGGGCTATTGCTCCAAAGAATAACATGATCTGACAAGAAGGGCCCAGAAAGATTTACTCTGGACGTGCAAGCATGTTGACCATCAATAAAAAATTTGGCATAGATGTCTATCCACTCTGGAAGTGGTGATTTGGACGTGATGGCACATAAAATGAAAGAGCCATCCCAAGGTTGCGGAATGGAAGGGAGATCCACAGTTAGGGAAGATTGGTAAGATCTATACATGAACCACTCTGGTACTCTTCCTCCTGGATAATCCAAACCTATAGCATACTTCGGGGCTTCAGAGCCCTTAAGTAGCATATTTGCCACAATAGCTTTGATTGATTGCTCATCCATCATGAAGCAATTTTTGAATGTAAAGCATAAATCTCTGCTATGATAACAACGGTGAGTGTGAGATAAATGTAAAGTCTTAAGGGAAACACAATTTTTGGCAGAAAATACAACAAGAGAGGGAGGGAGTTGTGGTAGAGACTGGAGCCTTTTGCATCCATCCAAGTGAAGTTCTTGAAGGTTGGAAAGATGTTTGATGCTTGAAGGCAATGTCTCTATATTGCACCCTCTAAGATCTAAATGAAATAATGATGACAACATACTGACGTTGTCAGGAACTTCAAATGATTCTTTGCAATCCCTCAAGCTTAGATATTCCAAAGCATGCATCTCAACGAGTATGGAACAAAGATTTGATGCCACTTTATTACAACCATGTGCAAAAAGATATCGAAGGTCACCTAGGCCAAAAAACTTTTTGAAACTTGTCACACTTTTGCATCCATTCATGTGTAATGTACTGATTTTGCAAAGTTGTCCACTTGATGAGCACAGCTCATCATTGACGGCTGTTCCCGAAAGATTTAATTGAAACTCCCGTTGTTCTGAGGTCACTGAAAATGTGCTCAATCTTGAGCAACCCTCTAGATTTAGAAGTATAAGTGATTTGAGATGGGTGTTGCTTGTAAGGCTGGTAAGGGCTTTGCATCCTCTTAGATGTAAACCACGAAGACTATGGAGAGATAAAATAGATGGATGAACGTTCCTCAGTTCTAAACACCCATTGAGAATTACTTGTATAAGATGAATGGCCTTGGTCAAATTTGGGAGCTCAATCAAATTTTCAGATCCTTGGAGCACAATTTGACGCAAATTGGCAAGATTCTGTAAAGATTAAATTACACAGTAAAATAGATGGCAAAAACAAAACCCAAGTATCTCTTAAACAAGAGAGAGACATTCTCAACTATTTTCCTAAAAGACAATTATTTGACTAAAACTTCTTCGTTACAAATTTGCCAAAATTAGCGATTATAAGATTTTAGATCAAGTATAGTGTCCTAGGATTTTTTTATTTGAATATTAATAGATAGAACCTAACAAGTAGGACGAAAAGGAGCATATAATTATAATAAAATTCAGCGGCATAAACAACTTGTATTACCAAAAATGAAAACAAATTTACCGGCTCTCCATCCCAAAGTTTCGTCAACTTGCTATTGGGCATTTTAATTTGAACTAGATGCTCCCCAGTGAATGTTGGCGGCAAGGATTTAAAAGGGTATTCAGTCCAACTTAATAGTATGAGTTTATTTGGCAACAACTCTATGCCATTAGGAAATTTCAATTTGTTCTCTCTAGAGTCATCGTGGAAAATAAGGAACCTTAGCTTAGGCATTAAATTGAAGGATTGATGACTTAAGCACATCCCTTCAAACTCTTCTGATGCATCTAGAAGTATGCCTTCTGTGACTTCACTTACCTAACAAACAAACAACAAATAATGGTAATAGGTAATTTGAATGGGAATTAATCCGGAAGAATGCAACTATTGTTCGGAAATAAAATATTGTTGGTATTTTTCATTCTTACCGTTATGTTATTGGAACTCCAAATCTGAACGCGCATTTGAGGAAATGATTTTCTACGAACGATTTCTAGACCCATTTCCTTTATCAAGTGATGCATACATATTGTTCCATTTTGAATATCTAAAAGAGCTTTATCTTTGAGACGTTCTAGTCCTATAACAGTCGAATAACCACACATATCCAACCAACTTATTACATCCTCCAAATATTTTTGATCCAAGAAACATGCGATATGCAAGAAAATGTTTCTCTCCTCATCATCGTTGAGTCCTTCAAAACTCAATTTCAGAATATTATTAACTCCTTCACAAGGTAGTTTTTGAAGTTTTTCTAATTGACTTTCCCAGGCTTCCCGACTTTTTCCATTTAATAATGAGCCTAAAACTGTTAAGGCCAATGGATTTCCACCTCCATATTTGATCAGTTTTCCCGCTAGCTCTCTTATCTTAAGGGAAGCATAGTCATTTCTAAAAGCTTTGAAGGAGAACAGATGATAAGCATCACTATCATTTAAAGCCTCAATTTCATATATATCATCTACTTCCTTGCCAAGCACTGCTTGCTTATCCCTAGTTGTTATCAAGATTTTACTTTTTGATGCAAACCAAACATCTTTTCCAACTAAACCTTCTAATTGTTTTGGATCATTAATATCATCAAGAACAATGAAAACTTTTTTCCGACAAAGTAATCTCTTGGCAGCGAGCATGCTTTTATATTCTTTATCCCCTAATAACTCCAAAATAAGCTTTTTCTCTAAAGTAGATATTCCATTTTTCTTTGATTCTTCCGTGATATTCTCTAAGAAGCAAACCCCATCATATGCTGAACAATATCTATTAAACAATGCTTTTGCAAGAGTTGTCTTGCCCATTCCACCCATGCCCCAGATGGCTACACACCGAACACCATTTGAATCTTTGTCCAATAATGATTCTACAACTGTCATTCTTCTATGAATTCCAATCAAGCCTTCTAGATTTTCTTTGATGTAATACGTCATTTTCCTCAACTTGTCTTTGACACATTGCACTATTTCTATAATTAGCTCTGCCTCATTCCTATACACATACAATTGAAAACTGAATTATGCACCAAATTTATTTTGATAGGCAACATTTATTTATGTGTATATGTTCAAAATTATGAGCTAATGTAGAATTATTACAATTTATTATCATATAGTTTTTTTGTGAAACACTAATAAAGGATTTCAATTGATATATAAAATTTCCGTTTCACAATGCCTATAATGATATGAGAATTTATATGTGGATCACATAGCAGTAAAGTTGTTGAGCCTAGTGGACTGGTTAAGCATAATAATATACTATAGAAGAAGGTTGTCTCTCAATGAATATCAATAAACATCCATCACAAGCTTAAAGATTGATTTTGTTTATTCCCACCCAAGAAAGAACATGATAAAAGAAATATCACGAGCATATAGTTGGTTACCTATCGGGGTGACAATGCCAGCCAGACAAATTGGCTGCATGAGTGAGATCCTCCCTCCACTTTTGAAGTTGTTGCTTGTTAATGCTTTTGTTGTTCTGGTGTGTTTCAAATGCTGTTTGATAGCTCCCAGATTGCTTCCTCACATGTGAAGGATCTACTCTATAGAACACAGGTAACACAAGGTGAGATTGATTTTTGGAACAATCTAATATTTTAGAAAGTTCATTCAAGCACCAAGTGGAGGATGCATAGTTTTGTGAGAAGATCACAAGGAAGAGAGTTGAATCTTCAATAGCTTCCACAAGAGATGGCCACACCTCTTGTCCTTTCTCAAGTCTGTAGTCTATGAATGTGTCTATGTGGTTTCTTCTAAGAGCATCATAAAGGTGGCTTGTAAAATTGAAGCGGATGTCCTCTCCTCTAAAGCTGATGAAAACATCATATTTGTTTGGAGGTTGAGAAGATGAAACCATATCCATTCGGTTTGCCATGATATACAGAAGAGAAATGGAACTGCTTTCAGTTCAGTAGTATGAATTATTTGTAAGAGAAAACAAAGTAGAAAGTGAAGATATAAGAAAAACGTAAAAGCAAAATTATTTTTAGAGGATGGGAAATTGCGTTGATGTTGCGATAAAGGAAATGCATGTCCGTTGATTTCGATTGCGTGTTGTTTAAACTTTATTTAGAAGGGGGGAATTTTCAGTTAGCCCCTCATAATATGAATACATTATTAATGAGCCTAAAAAATTTCTGAAAACCGATGCAACTCCAATTTATGTCGGGAATTGACACACTTGTCTTAAAAATGAAAATGACACATTTTTTCTATATAAAGATAAGGGCTATATGAATTTCAAGTCTTTAAACCTTCTACATGAATTTTCTATATAAAATATTTCAAGCCTCTTCGATATATTGTTTTCACATGAACTAAATGAAAATTTTCAATCCCATAAATTTACAGCGAAAATTGACACACAATTGGATACAAGCACTCATACGAAATTTAGTAAACTAATTTATATTCGTTTAGTTTATAACTGATATATAGTAAATAACAATAATAACAAAAAAAAAAGATTGGTTTGAAAACTTATATAGTTATTTGTATGTGAATTCACAAGTGATGTCTAAGTGTTTTTTTGCATTTTAGTATTGCTTGTTAATAATAGATGTAGCTGTAATAAAGACAATTTAATTAACTTGTAGTTATGCACTCATAATTGTCATCAAAGTTCATATTTATTTTATCAGTGGGTTAATAAGATAAGGGTAATGGACCTAATCTGCCCCCAAGTAACCACCAATGAGCGCTGAGCACCCTGAACTAACAACAGGCCCGTATCTGAACTCCAAGTAACCAAGGTGTTTAAAAACTACCCCGGTTGGACGGTCAACAACGTTTGACCGCTACTATGCCTATGTGGCTGCCACACGAGCACTTGCTTTGCCACCTCTGCTTGCCACGTGTGTATTTTAAATGGACTTAATCTGCCCTCCAAGTAACCACCCAGGAGCACTGAGCACCCTGAACTAACAACAGACCCGTATCTGAACTCAAAGTAACCAATGTGTTTAAAAACTACCCCGGGTGGGCAGTCAATGACGTTTGACCGTTACTATGCTTATGTGGCCGCCACGTGAAGGCCTTGTTTGTCACCCGACGCCTTGTCATCGCCACGTAAGATATGTTCATGTGGGTCCCACCTATAATAATAAACAATTTCTCTCTCCTTCTTCATCACCATCACCACAGCCCCCCCAACACCCACCACCTCTACCCACGCCACCCCCTCCCCTCCCCAGCCCCCACTACCTCACCTCGCCAGCCCCCACTACCTCACCTCCACAGCCCCCACCCACGCCACCTCTGCTTGCCACGTTTGAGGGGGTGGTGTGGGTGGGGGTGGTGGGTGTTGGGGGGCTGTGGTGATGGTGATGAAGAGGGAGAGAGAAAATGTTTATTTTTATAGGTGGGACCCACATGAACATATCTTACGTGGCGATGACAAGGCGTCGGGTGACAAACAAGGCCTTCACGTGGTGGCCACATAGGCATAGTAACGGTCAAACGTCATTGACCGTCCACCCGGGGTAGTTTTTAAACACATTGATTACTTTGAGTGCAGATATGGGTCTGTTGTTAGTTCAGGGTGCTGAGTGCTCCTGGGTGGTTACTTGGAGGGCAGATTAGGTCCATTTAAAATACACACGTGGCAAGCAGAGGTGGTGAAGCAGGTGCTCGTGTGGCAGCCACATAGGCATAGTAACAGTCAAACGTTGTTGACCGTCCAACCGGGGTAGTTTTTAAACACCTTGGTTACTTGGAGTCCAGATACGAGCCTGTTGTTAGTTCAGAGTGCTCAGCGCTCCTTGGTGGTTACTTGGGGGGAACATTAGGTCCATTATGGGTAATATAATATTAACATTGTATTAAAGTACTCTCAGGTCTCTGTAGAACTAATAATAGTAATTTTATTATATATTTCAATAGATATTAAAATATCAATTTGCTTTATTTGAGACTAAAACACAATTTTCCAATAAATTTAGTGGAAAAGGTTGAGTCAACCAAGTCAATGAAAAAGAACAAAATGATGTTAGAATTGATTAGGCTACAGCATGACTTCAAAGAACATTCACGCGGTTTGTTTCTCAATACCCAAATGATGGTGGCCCTACCGACTATTAGTGTATCGAAAAGTTACAACAATAAATGGAAAAGCAAATAGTAGAAATGACCAAAGAAATTACATTCACACCTTCTCTTATATCTTTATTAGATTTTCCTTTCCCTCCTCTTCTCTCTCTATCTTAAAATCAGTTCTTTTTAAAGTATTTTTCATTTTTAATATTAGTTTTTTACACAAAATTAATGACATTTTGATATCATTTAGTTCAAACAATAGTTCAATTTTTAATTAATTTCACATTATTTGTTTAAAGATTCAATGCTTTTTGTTAAGAAAATCCATCATTTCAAGCACTGAATCTTAGAAAAATAATATAAAATTGAAAACTAAACTGTTTTTATCCAATGACCACAAATATCAAAATATCATATCAAAATTTTGTTGTGATCTTTATTCATTATGAAAAAAAATGTCATACCAAAATGTCATTGCTCTCCTCTTTTCTCCGCAGATAAAGGATCGGACCAAAGAAGAGAATATGAGGAGTACTGAAAATACACCCTTTCATTGTTACCTTCAGCCGGAAGCTAGTTTTATAACAAATGTGTTAAAGGCTGGTAACAACATTCAAATTCTCAAGGAAATGTACAGACATATCGGAATTCCTAATTAATAAAATTGTGTTTGATTAGGCCATTTGTGGTTCTACTTATTTTCTTGGTTTGCACTATGTTTAATATCAATTATTTATGTTTCTACTCATTTTCTTAGATTATACCGTGTGTGTGTAACAAATAGTTTCTTTGCCCAAGATTTGTATATCATTTGAATAAAATGAATATATTGGCTTGTTTTTAAAGTCTAATAAAGCCTTTATAGCTACCATGCCTATACGTCTCATACAAGTCTTTGAAGAAGTCAAGTCACTACAAGTTATAGAGGCCATATAGTTTTTTTACCTTTAATGTTGTTTTCATTTCATATTCAAAAGCAAATGGGGTACAGCTAAGACAAGTAAACAGCATGCTGAGAAACAGTGAAAAAGACAGCACAAAAGCCAAGACATGGCAAAAAGCAAGTAAAGGACATTGAAGTTTGGTAGAGAGTCGTTTGAAACAGTGTTATCAGAATCGGATGGAGTCGGACAGTCCAACCGGTGAGACCGTGGCCCGCCACCCACAACAGCTTGGTCTATGTGCAAGAATAGTCTTTATAGTTGAACCGTGGTTGGCCGTTTCAAGCCGGAAACCAGCTTAAAACCGGGAAACGAAACGGTTGAACCGGCCGGCCCAAACCCTTTTTTTACAGAAAAGAGACCAAATTGCAAATCTCAAACTTTAAGCATATTTTCCTCTTATGATATATATTATTATTTATTTTATTGTTTAATCATAAATATATATTACTCTCATATACTACCTTCAGTCCTAAATATAAAACTTAGTTGACTTTTTTTTGGAGAGATTAAGGTTGCGAAATAAGTTATTAAATCATGATATATTTGATATATTTTTAGATTATCCATTAGTTCATAGGTAAAATAAATCATTCTAACGGAAAAATTTAGGTAAATCAATTTATAATTAACTTATTTTGTTTTTTAGGATTTTCCAAAAAAGTCAACTAGGTCTTATATTTAGAACCGGAGAGAGTATATTATTGTTTACTTTACTAAAAAAATATTATTTATTCCCCCTTTTTTCCATAGGCAAATACAAAAAAAGAATTTATATTAAGTTTCTATTGATTACATTTTTCTTAGTGAATGATCTCTTATTAAAAAGGGTAATTACCCTAATTTGCCCTTCAAGTAACCACGGTGGAGCACTGGACACCCTAAATTAACAACAGACTCTAATTTACCCTTCAAGTAACCAAAGTGGTCCAATTTTACCCTCACCTGATGGTCAATGACATTTGGCCGTTAAACTTCGAAAAATTGCATATTTACCACGTATTTTTTTCTTATTTATATTTTGTCCCTATATTTTTTTTTTCAATTTTTGTTTTAGTCCTATAGTCTAAAACAAGACGTTTTGCTCCCTCAAGTTTGATTTAGTTTAATAAGAACTTGAATATGGGTTGACGTTGTTAAACATGCTGACATGTCCCTAACATTGTTAATTATGTTGATATGACTAGATGACTAGGAAATTGATGTGGTCAAATGAAATATAAATTTTGGATTTTAAAATAGTTAAGAAATTGAATAATTAAAGAAACTCTCACCCCCACCCCCACATCAATATTTTAAAATATTTTAACTCTAGTCATGTCATCATAATTAACATCGTTGACGACATGTCAACTTATTTAACACTGTAAACGCATATTCAAGTTCTTATTAAACTATATGGACTAACTGTGCTAATGGAATCAAACTTGAGAGACCAAAACATCTTGTTTTAAACTACATGGACTAAAACGAAAATTGAAAAAATTATTGGGACAAAAATATAATTAAGAAAAATATAGGGTCAATGTGCAATTTTACAAAGTTTTTAACGGTCAAACGTCATTGACCGTCAGGTGAGGGTAAAATTGGATCACTTTGGTTACTTGAAGGACAAATTAGAGTCTATTGTTAATTTAGGTTGCCCAGTGCCCCATGGTGGTTACTTGAAGGGCAAATTAGAGTCATTACCCTATTAAAAGTAAAAAGGATTAAATTATTGCAATTTATTTCTACGTTTATGTGTAAGGTATATTTAAAAGTAAGATAATTTTTCTTTGACAATTATGTCATCGGTTCGACCATCGGTTCGACCAGTCCGACCTCGCGAACCATGACCCGAAACCCTTTTCGGTTTGCCTTTCGTTCCGACTTTTACAACAATGGTTTGAAGTCTTTGATGTTTTATGAGTCCTCAAGCCACCCCATTCCCCTCCCCAAGAACCAGTCCTTCACCTCTTAGACCAGAGACATCGCCCGAGATACTGGTCAACATGGACGATGGTTGCCCATGTACCCAGCCCGAAGACTCCACCCTCCTTCGCTGGGAGGTTGCTAATATATCAGCAACAGAGTTGCCTTCAAGTAGAGTTAGCAACTAGCAAGAACTTAATTTTTAACTGTTCACATGACAAGTATAAGTTTTAGGCATTTATTAATTGTTATTCTCATTACTTCTACACCTAATTATAAGAGTCATTTGACTTTATTAAGTAAAATAGACCACTAAGCCAGTTTGGATATATTTCTAGAAGCTATTATGACTCCTAAACCTTGGTTCCACACAAAAACATCCAAACACTAAATTTTTTTGGATAAACTATTTTGAGAAGAAAAGTTAGGTTTGGATTTCTATTTTGAGAAAAACTACATTTTTCTCCTTTTTCAGTTTAAAGTTTCGATCTCTCATTTAGAAAAAACACTTATTTCAAATAAAAGAAATATGAAAAGCTATTCATCATAACTATTTTTCAGAAAAACTATATTCTACTCAAAATTTATTCTTAAAAGTCATTCTAAAAAAATTTAATCCAAATACTCTCATTCATTAAAAGTTATTTTTCAGAAAAGCTATTCTTGTCAAAAGTTATTTTCCCAAAAACTATTCTCCAGAAACTGAATTCAAACAGACCCTAAATTTCATTATGTATTATATGTAATTTGTTCATATTTTAGTTAATAATTATAATAAATTAATTTCAAAGAAAAAAAAAATACAAATACAGATAATTTATAAAAGTGTGGTTGGCATCTTTAATTTTTCCAAGCATGTGGAAAATGGTGTGAGCAATAAACCCAAAAGCAAGTCAATTAATTGAGTGTAGACTGTGCAGAATGGTGTTGAAAAATGCAGTGTTTCAAAATGTTCTCATTTGCATTTTTCAAAGATGAAATACTTTCATTGTATGAAAGTGGCTTTAAAAACCAGTTTAAAAGAAACACGCTTCTCCAAATGTTTTTTTACATAAATAAATGCAATTTCTTAAAAAGAAAATAGAAATCAACCATTTATGCAAGTGTAACAAATTAAGTTTTTATTTTAAAAATGATTTTTATAATGCATCAAATTGTTTGTCTTTGGCTGATAAAATGTTATTATTATCCCACAAGTGTAATTGTGCATAACAAAATAGGAAGATAAAACTGAAAATACCAACTTGAAGATAGTCAAGAGCACTGAAAATTGTATATAATTTTCCTGATTCTCCATCATGATCCAAGCTGTATCCACTCAAGAAATCCCCAAAATCATCCTGACCAACCCTTGCATTTGGTCCTTCATGCATGTGATCTGATGATCAGCTACGCACAAAATAATGCATCACAGGTTATTAGATTATTAGTAGAAGTTTCAAAGTTGATAATCATAAACAAGGTAAATCTTCAGCAACAGTTTGAAAACAAAAGAGTTTGGATATTTTGAAATCAAAAAATAATTTTCCTAATGAGGAGGAATGGCAAGGCCAGTCGATGTTTACAACCTTTCTCATGCATGCAATATGCGCTTATGCATCTAACATGCAATCTGTTTTGAACTTATTGGCATTGCCAATCATAAGGAGATGAACATCTCTATACATCTCACGACAAGTCTAATGACCAATGCAGTAATGAATTGAGCAAGAAGCTAAGGTAGATGGGAGTCAACATACCTTTAATTAATATGTTCTGTTTTAAGAAAATCTCAGTGCAATCAGGACTTACCGTAGACCTAATTTTTTACATGTTTAATTACCCCTCAAGCCGTCCTTCTTAGATGGTTTTGACCAAATAATTAATGTCACTCAATAATATATTAGGACCTTCATAAGGGCAATCTACAAAAGATCTTTTAACTTCAGATAATTTAGCTAAAGAACCGATATCCACTCTTTGTCAAGGTTTTAAAACCCGAGCCGGACGTCGAGCCGGAAAACTGAGCGGGTCATGGTTGAAACGGTTGGACCGTTCGGTCGAACCGGTGACGTAATAATTTAATGAAAATTAAATATATAAATATTGTTAATACTTAATAACTTAATATAATTAGGATGAAAATATTTTTTTAATCAAGTTCATTTTTTTTCTGTTGATATATTTTTTTTTTGCAGTTTTCAATTTCTGACCGGGCTGGCTCATTCCGGTTCACGGCCCAACTCCGGCTCCCAGGTCAACAACGGCTTAAAAGCGGCCTAAAACGGGCTGACCAGCGAAACGGTCCAACAGAGTAAAACGAGTCGTTTTTCCCACCGGCCGACGGTTCGACCGGTCCGACCGTCCGGCTCGGGTCGGATTTCAAAACCTTGTGCATCAAATCAAATACAATGAATGAATTTTGCTGAGATGATCGCTTGATGAGAACAGCTCATCATTAATAGCTGTTCTTGAAAAATGTAAATGAAATTCCTTATGATCCAAGGTCACTGAAAATTCGGTCAGGCTTGAGCATTCACTCATATTGAGATATCTTAGTGATTTGAGATGGGTGTTGTTTGTCAGGATGTTAAGGGCTTTGCATTCTTTAAGACCTAGTTTACAAAGGCTATGGAAAGATAAAATAGATGGATTAACACTCAGTTTTGATGACCCAAATTGATTTAGTAATACCCTATGAGTTTAATATATATACTAATGAGTCCAATTATATGTTCCTTACATTAATGAGAAATCATTCAAATAAGAACAAACACAATATCATGTATGTATATTTATATGTAACACAATTCCATCTCAAAGTTTTTCCATATTGTTGTGGTTCATGACAAGTTCAACAAGATTTTTTGCAGGAAATGTTAGAGGCAGGAGTGTCAGATGGTAATTTTGCCAAAGAAGAATTATGAGTTCATTAATATATAGGGCGAAGGCCCAAAAATGATACATAACTATTGACCAAGGAACAAAAGTACTCCCTTCGTTCCTAAATATAAGAGCACTTTGACTTTTTTGGAGAATCCTAAGAAAGCAAAATATGGTAATTAAAAATTGATTTTCCCAAATTTTTTCACTAAACTAGTTTATTTGACTTATGAACTTACATATGATCTAATAATATTTAAAATATGTTATGATCAAATTGTTCATTTTGCTTTCTTAGGATTCTCCAAAAAAGTCAAAGTGCTCTTATATTTAGGAGCGGAGGGAGTAATACATAACTATTCTGAGGTACATCAATGATACCTAACTTTTACTTGGGATCAAAAATATTATTTTCACTAATATATGACAATAAAATTGAATCCAAAATGCCCTGATAAATCCTCTTCCTCTTCCTCTTCCACCTCCTCCTTCCCATGGCCCCTTCTTCCACGCCGTCACTCCCAACCGTGGGTCTCCTCAATTACTCCAGCTATATCACTCCAAAAACGCAATATAATCATTGAGTCTCCCCCTAAAATTTATAAAATCCCAGCAGGAAAGGAAGAGAAGGAATTTACTTAGCGAAGAGAAATTAGAGAAGTATATATGAAGATGGAATGAGGTAAGTAATGAGGGAGGCAGTAGACGACTTCCAGACTGGCAAGACCCAGAAATTTTGATGTCTCAATAGTACTACTATGCTCACTCAAATCCGACCCATCCAGCTCACTCCCAGAGTGAACCGTGGTCGCCGGCCCGACCGGCTCGGCATCCGGCGCCAAAAGTAAGAAGAGTTTAAATAAACCATGTCTTTTCTCCTTAATAATTCTACATCTCGTGAAACTACATGCAGAACAGAAACTCAAAAAATTGAGTCATGCTGAGCTAAAGTATCTACATAAGTCCTCTTTTGATGTCTCAAATCCAATGGATCTTTGTTATAGAAAACAGGAATGACAATCTATTGATATTTGTGTTTTGCATCCATGATTATCACCAGTTGCTTCAAGCACCATGTTGAAGAAGCATAGTTCATTGTAAATACGATAAGCAAAATGAATGATTATTCTATTTCTGCAGAAACTACTAGTGATATCCTCTCTCTATTTGCTTATTACCATCCACAAAGGCAACAATTTTCTTATGATGCAATTATCTCTTCACATGCCTAAGAAAACCGAAACGTGTATATGTGCCGCAAAAGCTAATGAAGACATCATGTTTTATTTATGAAAATGGCGCAATTAGACAGAAACAAACAATGAAGAGTCTCTATATGCAGATTTTATACGTTAGAGCTCACTCATAATAAGAAAAAGTTTGTTTATTCCTTATTTATCCAAGCTTCAGAAATTAAGAATAAAAACGATAAGCCTAAAAAATTGAAGGGCGAATGGGCAAAAATAGCCACCGTAATTTTTAAAATGGACAACTTTGGCACCCGTAATTTTGATGGTGTAAAACCGGACATTATAAACCAAAATGGGACAAATCTAGCACTCTTAAATATAAGTGTTAAGTTTGACCTGACTGAGAATGATGATATGACATAATGATGTGGCACCATGAGGCATTATGCGTCACCCCTATGCTGATATGTATATGACATGGCAAAAATGAAAAAAAATGACATTGCCCCTTCGCCCTACTTATAATATGATTGTATATTAAATTAATAAAATGAAAAATAAGAAAAATTTCAACCTCTTTTCGTCTTTCTTGCTTCAGCGCACCCCCCCTCTGCAACTTCCCAGTTCCCATAATCATCCTTCCTCTCTCATATTTCATCCCATAATCTCTGTACTTCTAAAAATTTTATTCATCACTCTCATCAAAGCCTCCATTGCAGCAACTAAATGGAAGAAGATGAAATTTGGGCAGAAGAAAGAAGATGGACCGGTGATGAAGACTGAGGGAACCAAAATGTGAGTTTCAATACTGAAAATCGGAGAAGAAGCTCTCCAGCTCAGCTTACAAATTTGGTTATAACCGAATATGTTTTTCCCTTTTCATTTTCAGTTTCGTTTCCTTTTTTTCAGTTTCTATCTCTCTCGCTTTTCATCTTCAGTTTCTTTTTTGCCCGCTCCTGTAGTCTACCGCCGTCAAAGGCTCCTGGAAGTCCGACGACCTAGAAACCCATCACCATCGAAGCCTCTGACTCGGAGAAGAAGACAATCTCTGAATTAATTTGAGAATTTAGTTTAGTTTTTTTTATTAGTTAAATATTCAGTCAGATTATAAGTATGATTGGATATACATATCAGATTATACATATCAGATTAATTTTTTTCATTTTTGCCATGTCATATACATATCAGCATGGGGGGTGACACATAATGCCTCATTGTGCCACGTCATTATGTCATATCATCATTCCCAGTCAACTAACGGTCAAACTTAACACCTATGTTTAAGAGTGCTAGATTTGTTCCATTTTGGTTTATAATGTCCGGTTTTGCACCATCGAAATTACGGGTGCCAAAGTTGTCCATTTTGAAAACTACGGTGGCTATTTTTGCCCCTTCGCCCTTACAAAAAATTTCCAAAACAACATTATCATTTCCGAACATTTTTTTTGAATCTGCAACAGAATTTTACAATGACAATGACCAACAACACACAGTAATATAAAGTTCATCGAGCAAAATACATCAGTCAAAGTAGCAGAAAATCTGGGTTATATACACGTGGCTAGCCCTGTTAATGGACTCACTGACAGCCGCACAAAAAATGAAATCCACAAACATGGAAATTGGAGTAGAAGCTAACAAGTCAATAGCTATTATACTGATGGCTGCCTTGTCTATTGATGAACCATTCTGGAAAATTGCTTCCCGGTAAATAACATCAATTGTACGATCATCACAGAAGGCACAACATAAGTTATACTGGATACAAACACACCAGAAATAGAATCAAATTCAGAGTAAAATTCAGAGTTTAAGGAAGGAAATTCAGAGTGTATAGATTGACACACACAAACACACACCAGAAATATTTTTCTTGCTCAAACTACAAAACTGCATGTGTAGATATTTTAAATTATGAAAAAATGTAAAGTAAGAGAAATAATAACCTTGATGTGCAGTTGATGAATCCAACACTTGACAATTGAGCAAACAGAATGAAGTTGTGACCGTAATATGGCAATCTTGATGATCAAATATTACCCTTGCTAGTCTCATGTGTTGAACAATATAGTAAGAAGCAAGGCTAAAATAAGTAGAATTGAATGTCAATAAAGAATCTAGAATTCATTGTATGAATCCCAATATTACACAAGAAAAAAATATAAAATCAGAGTATACCGTTTTTGAGTTGTGTGGAAACAATGCACCAAGTTGAAGTGAGTAGATCATTCATCTTCAAAACTTTCACTACAATCCTCCAACGTAGAATCAAACTCATCAGAATATTCGGATTCTTTATCTGATTCGTCAAGGACAGTAAAATTCTTCAAATTCATAAAAGCTTCCCAGTGTAGAATCAAATTCTTTAAATTCATAGAAGCTTCCAAACATAGAATTAAATTCTTCAAATTCCACAGAGCTTTTAAGCTCGGAATGAAATTTTTCAATATCCTGATAGCGTTCACCCTTAGAATCAAATTCTTCAAATTCCTCCGTGCCTTCAAGCTCCAAACCAAGTTCCTTAAACTCATCAGAGATTTGAAACTCAGAATCAAATTTTGCAAAAGCATCAGAGTTTTCAAACTTGAAATCGAATTCTCCAACGACAGCAGAGTTGTGATATTTGGACTTTCAAGATGACGTCTCCACTGCAATGCCAACTGAATTTGTTGAATGTGATTTTGATATTGAAGTGCAGATGAGGGGCATACCCCACACTCTTTGATCTTTGCACTTCCAACTTCATGATCCGAAATGAGTGTGAATTGAATTTGAAGCAAAGGATGATAAGTGTTGCCTTGAGCTTCTCTTGTCTTTTCATCAATTTTCCTTTTTATTTCTCCACCTGAATATCTTTGGAACCAAAGAATAACATGATCTGACAATAAGGGCATAATATGATATGAATGGAATGTGAAAGCATGTTGACCATCAATAAAATATTTGACACGAATGGGTGTCCACTCTGCAAGTGATGAGTTAGAAATGACGACGCAGTGAAAGAAAGAGCCATCCCAAGGATGTGGAATGGAAGGGAGATCCACAGTTATGGAAGATTGGTTAGACCTATACATGAACCACTTTGGTACTCTTCCTCCTGGATAATCCAAACTCATATTATGGCTAATCGTGGCTTCATAGGACTTAAGTAGCATATTTGCCTCAGCAGCTTTGATTGATTGCTCAACCAACATGGAGCAATTTTTGAAAGAAAAGGATGGAGGTGTCCTATCATCATAATGATAGGGGTGAATGTGAGATAAATGTACTGTCTTAAGGGATACACAGTCATTGACAGACAATTCGATAACAGAGGGAGGGAGTTGTGGTAGAGACTGAAGCCTTTTGCATCCATCCAAGTTAAGTTCTTGAAGGTTGGAAAGATGTTTGATGCTTGAAGGCAATGTCTCTATATTGCTCCCTGAGAGATCTAACCCATATAACGATGACAACATACTGATGTTGTCAGGAACTTCAAATAATTCACTGCAATCCCTCAAGCGTAGATATTGCAAAGCATGCATCTCATCGAGGATGGAAAGAAGATTCGATGCCACTTTATTACAACCATCTGCAGAAAGATATTGAAGGTCACCTAGGTCAAAAAATTTTTTGAGACTTATCACACTTTTGCATCCATTCATGTGTAATGTTCTGATTTTGCTGAGTTGTCCACTTGATGAGCATAGCTCATCATTGACGGCTGTTCCTGAAAGATCTAATTGAAACTTCCACTGTTCTGAGGTCACTGAAAATATGCTCAGTCTTGAGCATCCTAGTAGTTGGAGATACTGAAGTGATTTGAGATGGGTGTTGGTTGTAAGGCTGGTAAGGGCTTTGCATTCTCTTAGATGCAAATCACGAAGGCTATGGAGAGATAAAATAGATGGATGAACGGTCCTCAGTTTTGAACACCCATCGAGAATTACTGATGTAAGATGTATGACCTTGGTCAAATTTGGTTCGAATCCTTTCAGCACAATTTCACGCAAATTTGCAAAATTCTGTAAAGATATAAATTACACAATAAAATAGGTGGTAAAAACAAAACCCAAGTACCCCTCCCATAAGAAAGAGACATTCTCAACTATTTTCCTTCAAGACAATTAATAAATTGAAACTTTTTTCGTTACAAATATTCCCAAATTAGGCATAATACAAAATTATAGGTTTCTAGATCATGTTAAATTTGTTGGTGAAAGAAAACACCAATTTTTACAATGGTTATCTTTGTCTCGTTAAACTTTGCAAGTTTTTTCAGTTGAATATCAATAGATAGAACCTTACAAGTAGGACGAAAAGGAGTATATAATTAGAAAAAAAAAATTCAAGTGCATAAACAACTTGTGTTAGCAAAATAAAACAGATTTACCGGCTCCCCGTCCCAAAGTTTTGTCAACTTGCTGTTGGGCATTTTAATTTGACCTAGATGTTCCCCGGTGAATGTTGATGGTAAGGACTTAAAAGGGTATCTAGTCCAACACAATAGTATGAGTTTATTTGGCAAGAACTCTATGCCATTCAGAAATTTCAATTTTGTCTCTCCGGAGTCATTATGAATAATAAGGAACCTTAGCTTGGGCATTAAATTGAAGACTTCATGACTAAAGCACATCCCTTCAAACCATTCTGATGCATCTAGAAGTATGCCTTCTGTGACGTCACTTACCTAACAAACAAAAAATAATCGTGATTGGGTAATAGGGAAGTTGAATAGGAATTAATCTAGAAGAAATGCAACATTTATAGAGAAATAAAATACTTTTGACATTTTTCATTCTTACCGTTGTGTTGTTTGAACTCCATATTTGAACGCGCATTTGAGGGTATAATTTTTTACGAACAATTTCTAGACCCATTTCCTTTATCAAGTTATGCAAATATATTCTTCCATATTGAATATCCAAAAGAGCTTTATCTTTAAGACGTTCTAATCCCATAACGGTCGAATAACCACATGCATCCAACCAAATAGCTACATCCTTCAAAGAATTTTGATCTAAGAAACATGCGATATGCAAGAAAATGTTTTTCTCCTCATCATCTTTAAGCTCTTCAAAACTCAATTTCAGGATATCATTAACTCCTTCGCAAGGTAGTTTTTGAGGTTTTTCTAATTGACTTTTCCAGGCATCCTCACTCTTGCCATTTAATAATGAGCCTAAAACTGTTAAGGCCAATGGATTTCCACCTGCATATTTGATTAGTTTTCCCGCTAGGTCTATTATCTTAAGAGCAGCATAATCATTTCTAAAAGCTTTGAAGGAGAACAGATGAAAAGCATCACTATCATTCAAAGCCTCAATTTCATATACATAATCTACTTCCTTGCCAAGCACCACTTGCTTGTCCCTAGTTGTTATCAAGATTTTACTTTTTGACGCAAACCAAACATCTTTTCCAACTAAACCTTCTAATTGTTTTGGATCATTAATATCATCAAGAACAATGAAAACTTTTTTTTGACAAAGTGCTCTCTTGGTAGCAAGCATGCTTTTATATTCTTTATCCCCTAATAACTCCAAAATAAGCTTTTTCTCTAAAGCAGATATTCCATTTTTCTTTGATTCTTCAGCGATATTCTCTAAGAAGCAAACCCCATCATATGCAGAACAATATCTATTAAACAGTGCTTTTGCAAGAGTTGTCTTGCCCATCCCACCCATGCCCCAGATGGCTACACACTGAACACCATTTGAATCTTTGTCCAACAACGATTCTACAACTGCCATTCTTCTATGAATTCCAATCAAGCCTTCTAGATTTTCTTTGATGTAATACGTCATTGTCCTCAACTTGTCTTTGACACATTGCACTATTTCTATTATTAGCTCTGCCTCATTCCTACACACATGCAATTGAAAACTTGATTATGCACCAAATTTATTTTGATAGGCAACATTTATTTATATGTGTGTATGTTCAAAATTATGAGCTACTCCCTCCGTTCCTAAATATAAGAGCATTTTGACTTTTTTGGAGAATCTTAAGAAAGCAAAATATGGTAATTAAAAATTGATTTTCCCAAATTTTTTCACTAAACTATTTTATTTGACTTATGAACTTACATATGATCTAATAATATTTAAAATATGTTATGATTAAATTGTTCATTTTGTTTTCTTAGGATTCTCCAAAAAAGTCAAAGTGCTCTTATATTTAGGAACGGAGGGAGTATTACTAAATAATGTGACTTGAACAAATGTAGAATTATTAAAATTTATTATAATATAGTGGACTTAAACTATGGATATATAAAATTTCTGTTTCCCAATGCCTATAGTGAGTGATATGAGAATTTATATGTGGATAACATAGCAGTAAAGTGGTTGAGCCTAGTGGACTAGTTAAGCATAATATACTAGAGAAGAAGGTAATCTCTCAATGAATATCAACAGACGTCCAGCACAAGCTTAAAGATTGATTTAGTTTATTCTCACCCAAGAAAGAACATGATAAGGGAAATATGATGAGTATATAGTTAGTTACCTATCGGAGGGACAATGCCAGCCAGAGAAATTGGCAGCATGAGTGAGATCCTCCCTCCACTTTTGAAGTTGTTGCTTGTTGATGTTATTGTTGTTCTTGTTCTCATGTTTTTCAAATGCTTTCCGATAGCTCCCAGATTGCTTCCTCACATGCGAAGGATCTACTCTATAGAACACAGGTAACACAATCTGAGATTGACTTTTGGAACAATCTAATATTTTAGAAAGCTCCTTCAAGCACCAAGTGGAGGATGCATTGTTTTGTAAGAAGATGACAAGGAAGAGAGTTGAATTTTCAATAGCTTCCACTAGAGATGGCCACACTTCTTGTCCTTTCTCAAGTCTGTAGTCTATGAATGTGTCTATGTGGTTTCTTGTAAGAGCATCATAAAGGTGGCTTGTGAAATTGAAGCGGTTGTCCTCACCTCTAAAGCTGATGAAAACATCATATTTCTTTGGAGGTTGATCAGCAGAAGAAGATGAAGCCATGTCGTCAAATCAGGTTGCTATTTTTTGCAAAAGTGAATGAAAAACCGATCAAAGAATTATTTGTGATACATAAGAGGTAAGTAAACCGAAAGAGCCAAGAGGGAAGGTAGTTACTGAGATTTAAATTAATGCATTAGAAATTTCCAGGAAGGTCACAAAACAATAAAAAATACTATCAAAAGGAAAGTAGCTCCTTGCACAAAGAAAACAACCGAAGACTTAATATAATCAGAAATCAGCTACTTCGATTGCCCAAAACGCATAGCTCCAGTAACCAGTAGTGCTCAAAATTTCCTTTTCTTCTCAATAATAATTCTTCTTTTTATATAATCAGAAATCTGCATTGCCATATACCCATATTATCCAAGTGAATAAGGAAATAATTAATATACCTCCACCACACAAAAATTTCCTTCAAATTATTGTTTTCTATTTTAAATTTCCAATTCCAATTAAATTTTAGATCTTCCTAAAGAACTACCTTAATGATGCTCAAATTATTATATTTCCAATTCATATCAAAATATCTTAATGATTCATATTGATGACTCCCAAATATACTTACAATATGTCTTAAAATACCCTTATTAATACACTATAAATATAAATCAAAATAAGGGAGTCATCCATTGCATCTGCCTTGGTTACTTTCTTAGAGAAACCAAAGTTACAGAACGTTCCATTCATCTCCAAATCCAAGAGGATATTAGTCTATCACTGCATTTGACATTGCGGATTGGCGGTTCAATTCCATTATGTAAATAATCAATTCTAACAGGATAGAGTAAGGGAAGAAAAGAGCATTAGGCATATAAGCTGGATCTAATGCTAAGGCAGCAGATTAACTACCTAGTTTGTTTGAGGAACAAGATTATTTTATTTTTCCCTATTGGTTCATATATGCCAGAGATTATAGATATGCATTTGTTGTTGTTGTGTTTTACAAAACTAAATTTGATTATGTTTGTAAAGATACAAGTCTTGTCAATCTGATTTTCGTATCACTATTTTCATATTACAACTTTGTTATAGGTATGTAAGATGCTTGTAAAAACAATGGATGGGAGAATATACCTGTCACTAGAGGATTTTCTTTTCTTAGACTAGCTATAACTATTTAGGAATCTAATTTGTACCTTTTGCTGCATCCGATCCACTGCTATTTTCAATCTATGAACCCAACTTAATGACCTTTTTTGGCTGTTTGTACCTGGAAGTAGTGAAAACAGGTGTCTGAACCCTTAAGCTGACAGTATTTGTGATTGTTTGAAGTAAAAGGAAATAAAAGGCAGAGCAAAATTTTTAGTAAAGCAAGAAGAGTACCATGAAGATGATCAGCCAATGATCCAGCAGCCAAGAACTCATAAACCAGAATCTTATGCCTTGATTCATGACAAAATCCATCAAATGACGCAAGACTTTGATGGCGGGTTTTTGAAAAAAGACTAACCTAAAAACATCACAAGATATGAAAGAAAGAATGAGGTCACCAAAAGGAGAAGAAAAATGATAGAAGCATGCTTCTCAATAATAATTAATTAAGACTGTAGGGAGAAAACATAAAAGGTTCAAGATAGAGTTTAAAAAGAAGACCATGTGTCCTTGTTCATTTTGAAAAATTCCTTTGAGCTCTCACAAGAATGAAAGCAACCCATGATTGTTATGTTCCAATACTACATATGTTGATTTTGCAAAATGCTTTCACAGTGGGAGAGGCATTATAAGTTCACGTGCAAACTCACTTAAGAACACTTCTGCTGAACATGTTATTTGCCAGCTTAAAGGGTCCTACAATAAGAGTCAAGCGCCTTACCACTATGTCTCTCTATATGCAAGTCATTAGTACCTCATTATCGCCCACTACAGAAAGCATCGTACCAATAATATTTTTGACATTTGTTTTTTATTAGAATTGTTGTTTCTGTTTGCAAGCCATTAACAACTCACTCCTCATTTCCTCTTTCCAATAAAAATTAAATAGAAGTAAAATTAGAAAATGATGCACATTACATAGATATCACAAAGTGGCATTTCGTTAGAGATGAATTAGCTCAGTTAGAATGCCATAAAAAAGATTGTTGTATGGAAGTTTTAAGTAGTGAATTTCATTGATGAAAGAATCAGCTTCAAGTTTTGTCCAGCAGAACTTTGACATCTACTGGTTTGACATCTGGAAGCTTTCCTATAATTTCTTTAAAGTTTCCAGTTGCTTTGATTCCTTTATATGAAAATAGTTTTGCTAGACCCCAGTTCCTTTTATCAAAATCTTCTTCTGAATGTTACAATACTCATATGTACAACACCTGTAACTTAAAAATAAAGTAATTGCATACTCGCTATGTGAGAGACTTCATATCTCCTTTTAGTCATCATGTGTAGCAACACTGAAAGAAATATATATCAAGAAATGAACAAGCTAAGCTTAGTATGATTGCTAGTGTCTGTGTTTTGTACTTCTTTCTGGGAATTATTGTAACATGTGGTGTCTCAATTGGAAGGTTAAATGATGCATCAACACAAATGGCTGCGGAGAACAAAAGACACAAATTTTCAGATGATCTGCAAAAAGCAAAAAGGTATCAGCATGCATAGTTTTGAAGGTAACAGATATAAATTATGACACATTTAATATATTTTTAGATTATCCATTAGTTTATCATCATCAAAGTCTTATCCCAATTACGTGGGGTCTATAAATATAAATATAGGCGGAGTATTCCAGACGTCACAGACTTTTTCATTATAATTCTCTCGAAAATTCTTTCTCTGAATATAATGCTTAGAGCAGTGAGATTGTGTTTTTATTTTTTCGCTGAAGAAGAACTAAGAGAACCTATACCTTCATCCAAAATCCAAAACAAATAAAAAATGAAAAACAAAATACAACAACAAAACAAAAGATAATGATAATAATAAACAAAGAATGGAGTAAAAAAAGAAGAGATAAATAAAAAAGATAAGGCATGAATGTAGAAAATCAACTAGGTCAAGTAAACTAATTTTTAAGTAAAAAATTAGGTAAATCATTTCATAAT
Organism: Mimosa pudica; assembly: GCA_029929735.1. Lineage (NCBI taxonomy): Eukaryota > Viridiplantae > Streptophyta > Magnoliopsida > Fabales > Fabaceae > Mimosa > Mimosa pudica. Next base: position 4,510,601 of record JAKELP010000045.1, read on the forward strand.
TATCTTATTTTACTTTTTTAGGATTTTCAAAAAAAAAAAAATCAACTAGGTTTTATTTGTAGGACTGGAGAATGTAACTCCTTTGTTCCTAAATATAAGATCACTTTGGGATGCAAATAAGTTCCTAAATATAAAATCATTTTCTACTTTTTGTCAAGTTTTGCCCATATTAACAGCAAATTACTCTCTCCCATGTCTCTTGACTTTAATATTGAGATTTGGATTTAATTAGGCTATCTTGTTATTGAATTGTTCGCCATTTCCCATGATATTGATGTAATGATGAATCCAATGGCCCAGTTATTTGATGAATATATATGACCCTTCCTCCACCGCCTCAATTTACAAGAGCCAAAACATTTTGCAATCATTCCTTTCACAAATTAAAATCAGCAATTGATTCATTGTGTATTTGGAATCAACAATTGATTCCTTAATTGATATACAACATTCAAGAAGAAGAGAAGAATTGAAGGAATTAAGGAGGGAGAAATTAGGGTTCATAGCCAGTATTTATCTTTTAAATTTAAGTGAGAGGTAATTTAGGAGGATCATGTAATTTTATTGTTTTCCTTAATCTCTATAAAATAGGGAAAATGATCTTATACTTAGGAACATAAGGAGTATTAGACAAAATATTTTAAAAAGTTACTCTCATGTTTTTTTTTACCATAACTAATCTCAAATTTTCTTTTTTTTTTACCAATAATTCTGATATTTTTTTAACAAAAACCTATAATTCTGATCTCATGTTTTCAAATTTTGAAAAAAAACGTCTTTTAAAATATATACAACCAAACACACCAACGCAATGCATACATACAACCTTTCTTTCGTTCATTACCTTCTTGTTGATCACATCATATCCAATTCCATTCACAACGTTTCTTTAGTTCCTTGCCTTCTCGGTTCTTTTCAACAATAATACGTCACCTCCACCTCGACACATGAAGCGTGCACGTGAGGAAGAGAAGGCACATGACTACGACCTCATTCTTGTTGAAGCCAACGACTCCACACTCATATTGACGTACGGACTTGCAGAACATACCAAGAACCATGATGAGGAGAAGCCTATAGCTCCTCCCAAACGTCAAGAACATACCAAGAACCATGATGGGGATAAGCCTGAATCTCCTCACAAGCCATGGAATCTGAGGGATGGTAAAAAGGTTCTTGTGGAGAATCCTATATTATCTCCTCCCAAGAAACGCTGGAATCTGAGGAGTAATAAAAAGAGTCATCATAATGATCATGATCACTCGCAGAAACCAACGGAGAAGCCATCAAAGTGTCAGGTTAGGGTTGCCTTATCCAAAAGTGAGATTGAGGAAGACTATATGCTCATCTTTGGTCATATGCCTCCACAAAAGCCCCCGTATAAGAGAACTGTGAAAGAGAGAAACATTTTCAAGGTATTCTTTTTTATTACTACCTCCGGTCCTAAATATAGGACCTAATTGACTTTTTTTTTTTGAGAGATTAAGGTTGCGAAATATGTTATTAAATGATGATATATTTGATATATTTTTAGATTATCCATTAGTTTATAGGTAAAATAAACTAGTTTAAGGGGAAAAATTAGGTAAATCAATTTATAATTAACTTATTTTGCTCGATTTTCTAGAAAAAGTCAATTAGGTCTTATATTTAGGACCGGAGGGAGTACAATCTTTAATTTCTTTCCTGATTTGGTTCTTCATCACGCTGTAGAAGGAATTGAGAGGCTGAAGGAAATTAAAACTCGTCCTTTAGTAGAGAAAACATGTCAATTTTTGTTAAGTTTGTGCCAAATTTTTTTCTCACCTCCAAAAACTGTAATTTGGAGGTGAGACTTATGCACTGTTTGGTTGGGGTTTTTTGGGTGGGAGGTGAGGGGAGAAGGGTTTTTTAGCATTTTGTTGTGTGTTTGGTTGGAGGAGGTGAGGGAGGGGTTAAAATTTGACAGTTATCTACTAACTTACCCCCATTTGGCCTTGTGAATTATCTAGGATTTGTTGAAAAGTTGACCTTGTGATTTCTTTTGTGCAGACCCTTTATCCTGGTTTCTCCTTGGAAGGTGCCCCACTTGATTATTTGTGAAACTTCTAAATCTTGTAACAATCGCAAGGTATCCTCTTGCCATTTTATTTCATCATCTTAATCTTTTTAATTGAAGTTTCTCATATGATGAAAAATATGTCCAATTTTGGCATATGAACTAATTCTTTTTTAATGGGTTTTCTTGCAGAGTTAGAGGTGCCTTGAAGAATGCTGCTTTAATTTGTTTTTTTAGAATATTATTCATCTACATGTTATTTGGGTCGTATATGATGTCTTGGTATTGTTATATTTATTATTTTTATCTTAATGTTTCTTGTTTAGTTTTATCAGTTATAACATAATACTTGTTTTTATCATTTTCTATCAAACCACTTGCCATGATTTTGTCAATTTTTCCTTAAGTTATTCATAATAGTCTGAACGACAATGATTCCTACTAAGACAACCGCATCTCATGGCCATATGAGAAATAACAACTTGTATGTTATTGTTTATGGTTATACTTTTTTTGCCAATGGGGTTATGCTTGTTGAAAAATGGAAAATATACAACAGAACCAACATTTGGGGGTCAAATTAAAGATAGAGCCTTGTAAAATGTTGTGCTTGAAAACAAATACTTGCAGGTATGACCTAAAGGAATGATGGCCAATTCTCCATCTACCTCTCTTTTTAATCACAACTTTTTTTTATAACTTTTTAATCAGACTCTATCGAACATCTCATTGCATAGTACATTTGTTGGTACATTCAGGATATTTTAGAAACAATATCCTTATATACCTATATATAATATTATGATCTAATGTTAATTAAATCACATATTACTTGTTTATTATCGTTCCAAGTTCTTCACTTTCTTATTGTACAATATTCATTTTTTGGATTTGCAATATTATGGAAATTGTATTCAAGATGAAGAGATAAGAAAACCACTTTAAGATGGTGAATGTAAGTTGGCTTAATCCACCACAAAAAACGGCGCTTAACCGCGCAAGCATTCTGATGTTTTGGAGAAAAACACGAATAAAATACAACATGCCGACGGTTTTTGTAACAAACACGGGAAAAGATGAGACAATAAACATCGACAATGTCTTTTTTTGTATTTATTATAAGGGCGAAGACCCAAAAATGATATATAACTATTAGTTAAGGAATAAAAATAGTACATAATTATTCTAAGGTACAAAAATGATACTCAACTTTGACTATGTGATCGAAAATGATATTTTCACTAATATGACAATAATATTAGACATGAAAAGTCCAAAACACCTTTATAAATTAATCGCCGGCCGGTAAAAGTTTATTTAATTATAAGGGTAAAGGGGCAAAAATAGCCACCGTAATTGCCAAAATGGACAACTTTGGCACCCGTAATTTCGAGGGTGCAAAACCATACACCATAAACCAAAATGGGGCAAATCTAGCCACGCCGTTAAGTTCTTGTTAACAGACGTGTATTTTGGTGTGGGGCCCATATTCATTAAACGACTTGACAGGACAGTCAGCACCTGAAGTGAGGGTGGGGGTGGGGGGCGAGGGGGGAGGGGGAGGGGATGGGCCGAGGAGGGAGGAGGGGTGGGGGCCGAGGGTGGAAGAGGGGTGGGGGTGGGGGGCCGAGGGGGGAGGGGGAGGGAGGGGGTGGGGGGCCGAGGGTGGGGGCTGAGGAGGGAGGCTGAGGGTGGGCATTTTTCCATGTCATAGACAAATCAGCATTGGGGTGCCACGTCATGTCTCACAGTGCCACGTCATTTGCCATATCAGCATTCCAATTCACTTAACGGTCAAACTTAACTCCAATTTTTAAGATGACTAAATTTGCCCCATTTTGGTTTATGGTGTACGGTTTTGCACCCTCGAAATTACGGGTGCCAAAGTTGTCCATTTTGGCAATTACGGTGACTATTTTTGCCCCTTTACCCTAATTATAAAGGCATTTTAGATATTTCATGTCTAATATTATTGTCATATTAGTGAAAATATCATTTTCGATTACATGGTAAAAGTTATCATAATATTATTGTCATAATATTTCCCACATACCGGTGTTTAAGAAACTCCATATTGTGGACATGATAATTTGTCAAATATTAATTACATGTTGAAAATTGTCAAATATTACATGATAATTTGTCGTATTTTTTACATTGATATTTCTCGCATTGTCTCATAATTGAGAATCCATCTTCTCTTGGTATAAGTGTTAGGACGAAAGTGCTGATTTAATAATTAACTATTTCACTTTGGACAAAAATAATAAATGACTGTTTCGCGGTGCATAAATAATAACCAATTTTGTGATCCGGTGCAAAAATAATAAAACCGGTACTAAATGTTAATTTGTAGTTTTGTGGAACCTTTCTGTTATTATTTTCTAAAGTAAAAATACCTTTGACCCCCTCACAATTAAAACTCAATCATTCTTCCTTCCACCCTTTATCTTTCCATGCTAACTAGTATCAGCAAGGCTTTAATTGGGAGGGGAAAATGTATTTTTCACTTTGAAAATAATATCAGAAAAGTTCCACATAACTACAAATTAACACCCAAGACCGGTTTTATTAGTTTTGCACCGGGTCACAAAGTTAAATATTATTTATGCACCGCGAAGCAGTCATTTATTATTTTTGCCCAAACAGAAATAGTTAATTATTAGATCAGCGCTTTTGCCCTAAGTGTTAATGTAATGATCTATTTCGCTCTATAATAGACATAATTTAGTCCAATATTTTTTATTAATTTCACCATCATATTTAGAGGTGTAATAACCCCATTTTGCCCTTCAAATAACCACCCTGGACCACTGGGCACCTTAAACTAACACCGAAAACAATATTACCCTTGAAGTAACTAAACTGATTCAATTTTACCTTTTGACAAATGTATTGTTGACACGTGGAATGTAATGTTAACACATGGATGACACGTGTCAACATTACATTCGCTAGAGAGTACAATTAGAACACTTTGGTTACTTCAAGGGTAAGATTGTACCCAGTGTTAGTTTAGGGTGCCCAATGATTCAGAGTGGTTACTTAGGTCAAATAGGGCCCTTACCCTTTTCAAAGAGACTCAAGGTATCTTAACTGAATATGATAGGCTTCCCTTAGTTCTGCTAATACTTCTGCAATGGTTGGTCTAAGTGATGCATCCCTTTCCACTGACTTCACAGCAATATAAGTTGTCTTCCTCATGCTCTCTACATCAAAATTTCCTTTTATGCTTTCATCCACAATTTCATATGCTTCTGCCTGCAAGTAAGGTTTTGCCTGCAGTGGGTTGTTAAGAAACAACAATGTAAATTCCACAACAGGATTACTAATAGAAACTAAAATTAGAAACTAGGAGTAATAATATGACTATTTGTAAAACTGAGAACTAAAAGCTCACTAATAATAAGTGCATCTTTAATTTCATATAATATTTTAAACTAAGTAGTCTCTTTTTACAATTGTACTTGAATGTCATAATTATAAGAATTCCTCAACAGGATACACTAAAAGAAATGACATAATTATAAATAAGAGTATCATGACAAATTGTATACGTGAGAATCAAATGCTCAAAGAGTTCTTATGTCATAATATTTTAAATCAAATAGTCACACATTTTCTTTCTTTATTGGGTGATGAACAGTGAAAAAAGTTTATTCTTATTCATGCCTTTTTTAATAAGGACAGTTAAGAGATAAAGTTTTACATGAACTTTCGCCTAAAATTTGTTTGGTTGCTTTTCCAAAAGTGAATTCAAGTTTTCTTTGTTGTGTTATTCTAGTCTCAATTTCTAAGAGGTGAGAAGTTTAATCTTTCTTGATCCTTTTCTTTTGATTAAAATTATATTCCATAATATTAATATGACTTCCTTAGTATGGAACACAGTCATCAAATAGTCATAGAACATGTTATTAGCATGGACCTATTTTTTGTAACATAACTTGTAATTTCATGTTGCACACTTCTTAAGGAACCCTCTGGGGACCTGATTATTTTTTCCATTATATTTTAGCATTTGGTGGGATTAGCCTGTGTCATTGCCCATGATTTAAGCTTGACTAGGACTTTCATGTGAAAGATCACACTAAATATCATTATAATAGGAGTACTAATTTGTCTTTATTTACTTGAGAACATCTTGAAGTTTGAATGGAGGTGGTCTTAAAAACTAGTCATGCTATTGCACTGTAGAAAAAACATAAAAGGGAAGATTTGAGTTACCCATAACACCAAATTGAAAGAATCAGGGGATCCAGAGTGATTCAATGGCTCTCTACCACAAATGAGTTCCAAAAGGACAACTCCAAAGCTATAAACATCGCTTTTCTCAGTGAGTTGTTGGGTGGAATAGTACCTATAGAAATAAATATGTTTACAACAGTGTAGATTTTCCAATAAATCATTACATTTCTTGATGTTAGGAACATACTCAGGGTCTAGATAGCCAGCAGTTCCCTTCACAACTGTTGTGACATGAGTAGCATCTGCCTTGGTTACTTGCTTAGAGAGACCAAAGTCACAGACCTTTCCATTCATCTCCAAATCCAAGAGGATATTACTGCACTTCACATCGCGGTGTATGATTCGTGGTTCACTTCCATTATGTAAATAATCCAATCCTTCCAGGATAGAAAAATGGAAGAAAGAATGAGCTTTAATCAATAAACATAAATTTGTTATAGAACTATAAACATAAATTTTTTCAATCAATGAAGACACAAACACACTCATTGGAGTTATAGAATCTAATGCTAAGGCAGCAGATGAACTTCCTAGGTGGTTTGAGTAACAGGACTATTTATTGGTTCATGTATGCCAGACTTGACTTATTTACTTAAAAATGGATTGTTGAGGTAACAATATCTTCAAACTAAGGAGATTATAGATATGCATATTTGTATCACAACTTTCATATTACAATTTTGTGTTAGATCTGTCAAATGCTTGCAAATGCTTTGGATGGGAGAATTTAAGAATGGTTGCCTACCACAGTTTACATTTGTCACGAAAGGGTGTTCATTTATTAGACTAGTTATTCTTCAAGAACATAATTTGTACCTTTCGCTGCATCCACTGCAATTTTCAATCTTCGAACCCAACTCAATGACCTTTTTTGGCTGTTTGTACCTATAATTAGTGAATACTTATATCAGAATCCTTAATATGACAGCATTTGGGAATTTTTGAACCAAAAGGGAAACAAAAGGCTGAGAAAAATCTGTTTAAGCAAGTAGAGTACCATAAAGATGATCAGCTAAAGATCCACCAGCCAAGAACTCATACACAAGAATCTGATGCTTTGATTCATGACAAAATCCTTCAAATGAGACAAGATTTTGATGGCGGATTTTAGATAAAAGATGAACCTAACTCCAACATAAGATATGAAAGTAAGAATTAGCTCATCAAAGGGGGAAAAGAATTTATTCAGGTGCAGGCTCATTAATAAGAGTTCAGCTGAGCATGTTATTTGCTAGCTTAAAGGGTCCTACAATAAGAGTCATGCTCCTTACCACTCTGTTCCTATATCTGTAATTCATTAGTACCTCATCATTGCTCACTACAGAAAGCATTAAACTGATAGTATTTTCACATTTTCCCTTATTAAATATATTGTGCCTGTACTAGAGAGTCATTCTAAACTCTTTCTCTTTATTTCCTCTCTCTAATAAAAATTAAATAGGGGTACAATAGGAAAAAGGATATAGATTAGGTGACTTATATTTAGAACCGGACTTTTTGTAGGAACAAAGTGGAATTTCATTAGAGATGAGTTAGGAAATTACAATGCCATAAAAAAGATTGTTGTATAAAAGTTTTTACTAGTGAACCTCATTAATGAAAGAATCTGCTCCTAATTGGGTTTTGTCCAGCCGAACTTTGACTGCAACTGATTTACCATCTGGAAGCTTTCCATGGTACACTGATCCAAAACTGCCTCTTCCTATAATTTCTTTAAAGTTTCCAGTAGCTGCTTTGATTTCTTTGTATGTAAAAACTTTTGCTGGACCCCAGTTCCTTATATCAATTTCTTCTCCTGAAATTTAGAGTACACATATGTACCACACATGTAAGAAAAGCTAATGAAATATGAGATAACTTAAAGATAAAGTAATTGCATACTTGCTGTGTGAGAGACTTCAAATCTCCTTTTAGTCATGTGTAGCAGTAATGAAAGAAAGATCAACAAAAGGACAAGTGTGGCTCCACCAACCAAGCTTAGTATGATTGCTAGATGTCTATGTGTTTTGTTCTTCTTTCTGGGAATTATTGTAACCTGTGGTGTCTCAATTGAAGGGTTGAATGATGCATCATCACAAATGGCTGCGGAGAATTGAAGACACAAATTTCCAGATGTTCTGCAAAAAGCAAAAAGGTATCAACATGCATAGTTTTTAAGGAAGCAGGTACAATACTTAGTCTATACCTGATCTCTATGGTGGGTTTGTTCAAGGACTCTGGTAGTGGACCTTGTAGCATGTTGTTTTCCAGATTCCTGAGGAATTTAAAACAAAACAATGTACTGTACTAAGTAAAGATTGTAACACTGAAACAAGTATAAAGAAAAATGTTGTGATCATAAGAGATTTTTTCTTTTTTGCCATGTTGAACTTACAGGTAGTGGAGATTTTCTAACTCTCCCAAGCTATCAGGAACAAATCCTTGGAGGCTATTGTTTTGCAAGTCTCTAAACATACAAAGCAAAAAGAAAAAGAAAACTATGTAAGAATAGTATAACACTTTGTATTTACAGTAGAATTTGAGATAGAATATTTTGATAGAGGAGAAAATTATAATTTAAAGTTTATTTCTCACAGAACTATTAAGTGACTTTCACTTATTTACTTGGACTTATAAGAGGAAAATGGTCTTTTGGACATGGTACTTGAACCTTCATGACCAAGAAATTCAATTAAATAGGTTGTAGCTAAGCTATTATGTCTTAAAATAACATTCAGAAGTTTTGTACTCACAAGATTTGAAGGCTAACCAAGTTGTCCAGCTCCACTCCAAAAGATTTTAGCTGATTGAAACTCAGATTCCTGAAATATTTTAAACATTCATTAAAAATCCTCCGTATAAAACCAAAGATCAGGTTCTTGCTTTGGAGAGGCATTACAATTTTTCAAGTTGTTGCAAGCTACCCAGGTTTTGTATTTCACCAGCAAGTGATGTGTTGTGTAAATCTCTGTTAAATACACCAAAATTTATAAGGACAATCCAATATGGTCAGGATATAATAATGTCAACAAATTTTTTCTTGCCAAGTAATGTTACAATTTTTTGAGATCCAATAAGTCACCAAATGTAGGAGTAATTGATCTGAAATTCACACCAGAGAGATCCCTGAAAATAGAAAAACTTGCTATTATTAAGATAAGTTAATGAAATAACTTGAAGAAGAATCACTATTTTGGAGAGTAAATAAAATGAGACACCCACAGTGAAGTGACAAGGCTTCCTTCACACCCAATATGATCCCATGTTGTAGGAGAGCATGGATCATCTTGCCATCCTAGATCCAAGCCAGCCGATTGCTGAATAACCTGTAGTGCTGAGACTGGAAAAAATAACAATTGAATAGATCACATGTTAAATAAATTAACTAGGAGTTTTCTCAAATTTACTATAGTGAAATTAGAATAATGTTTATTTCTCAGAAACTATGGATGCACCTGTGGTTGAAGAAACTTCAGGTGGAATATCAACCATCTGATATACCTCAAATGCATTGATTTGAGGGTAAAAGCTGATACTCTTCAGTGTTATATTCAAGCTGCTGATTCCCCTTTGTGTCACATATAGAGCACTTATTTCAGAACTGTTTATTTTGTAGTTTGATTTTATGATAGCTCCATTTATGAACACATCAAAGGAGGGGAAAACAGGAAGTATGCAAGCAAAATAAAGAATGATATAAAAGTCCCCAACTGCATCAAGAGGAAGGTTATATGTCAGCAGATTTCGCCGTGCTAGAACTCTCCCCGTTTGAAGAACAGCAGCAGGTGGTTTTTCCATTAGACTGGACTGACTGAAATTATGCTGAATCTTGAATCCAGTTGCAACATGAAAGGGTGTAAAACTTCTATCAGGTTGCCATATTCTATCATATGGATCCAAAGGGTACCTGTATTTGAGACCACTAAATATTGAAACTATAGTACCAAAAAAGAAAGATTTGAGCTATTGTGCAAATATTTTCATCAATTTTGAAAAGCAAGAAATAACTCCCTCCTCTATTAATGATATATTCATGGAGATATCATTTCAAACTCTTGTCATTTGTCACAAGGACTATAATTCACTTAGAAAAACTAACGACAGAACTTAAGGTCTACCTTAATTTGGATTTAAAAGAAACTGGACAGCAAAGCAAGTGTGATACTAAAGAGGATGTTTGTAGATGGATTAATGTAGATGATATGTATTTTATTTTTTGTCTGAAAACATTTATGTAAGTCAAGAACATGATGGTTTTTACCTGATAGACTCATTGCTGTAGCCACAATCAATTCGATAGCTCTTCCTCAGCAACTTTTTTGGGAAATCTTCCAAGCCATTTGTGTAAGCTCCACAAGGAAGAGGCCGGATTTCGAGGGAAGAAATTACAGGAAATCCACCATTTAAGGTAGGAAGTAAACAGAAGGACAGTGTGTCCTTATTGACTGTCCATAGAAATTCTTCAGTCCATGGATCATCTTTTGTAAGATTTATTGTAGCAGCAATGGCTGTGCCAAGAGAGACTGAGAATGTAGGAGGATGTTCAAGTCCATCATAGTTGTTGTACTCAAACATGGCTCTAACAAGGACAAGACTTGTGGCATTGCTCAATGGTATTTTGTAACATTTTCGGCCTTGTGAATCCGGGAAGAATTGAAGAGAGATATTTGATGATGAGTTATTGATGTTGTAACTGATGGCTGTAGTGCTTGTGCTTATGTATGCAGTGTCTGGTGTCCATAAGATGGTTGATGAATCATTGAAACTGGTTCTTCCACCACAAGATAGACTTAAGAAACCTGTCCCAATAATGAGAAATATCTGCTCATGTCATTTTCTAGTAAGCAATATGACAGTGATAAGATCTTGTGAAGAAAATAAGAACATGTCCTTGTTCATTGACAATTCAAAATATTTTCTAGTGATTAAATTGTTCATATGGAACTGAACAGTAATTTCCCAAAAAAGATATTGCTTGCTTTTTTTTATTATGAAACGCCTTAGCTATGTAATAAACAAGCTTGGCAGATATTGCTTGCTTTGAATGAATGACTAGCTTGACATTAATAATTCATATTATATTGGTCCAATGTTTTGGATGAAAACATATTCTTTTACTGAAGTGAGTGGTCTTTCAGCTCACCAAATGATGATTAGTTCAAAGAATTTGTATTTGGCATGTGAAATAACTTATATGATGGCAAGTTATGAAAAAGGAAATGGAAAATATATGTGATGAAAAAAGCTCAAAACTTTACCATCTTGATCACAGAAAACGCCAACACAGAAGTTAAACAACAGCAAGAAGCCAAACCATGAATGCCAATAATACTCCATGAACTCTCAAATTCCTACTATATATGGAGCTAGTTTCTTTCACTATCTTCCTCACAAGTATAACAAGGATAAGACAATTCTTAGTCAAAGGGAAGGTTGTATCAATGTTTGAATGAATAGACACATTAACACTGATCACTTAAAGGTGTCACTGAAAGAAGAAGAATGAGTGATGAATGATTGATGAGAGGGACAGAGGGAAGCTTGAAGGAAGGGAAAAGTACTCACAAAGTGGCAAATATGTCTTGATATGTTAGGTGACAGAATCATTTGAAGTAGCATGATGGAGAAAGAAACTATAGAATCATGAATAAAGAGGAAATGACTATGAATCCAGAAGAGTTAATGATTAAAGAAGTTTTGTTGAGTCATTGGCAGTAGGTAGTTATGTTGTCATACTATCACCACTATCTCCACTTGTAGCAAAGTGCTGGAAATTACTCCCTATTTCCCTTCTTATAAAACCTTTATAACCAAATTGTTTGGTTTTTTTGTTTTTGCGGTCAAATGGTTTGGTGCTAAAATTAATTAAATGGTTAGATGAGAGTGAGAAAAGTTTGAGGAAAACTGTACAAGAAAAAGATAATAAGGAAATTTTAAGAGTATATTAATTAATAAAGATGGTAAAATGTATTTAATATTCAAACAAATTCAGTAAATCTTAACGATGATGGGTTTTTCGTGGGATATTTATGTTTAGCAAGAGAAAACGCCTTGGCTCGTTGCCGTGAAGTTTGAGGTAGTGGTTCGAATAAGTTTCTCTATATAAAAAGTATAAGTAAAATTGTCTAATATATTCTCTTTCTCAGCACCTTTATCAACTGGGGACTATAAGCCGTGGCAACAATTTTTTGACATAGACCTGAGTTATATAGGACTTAAAGAATGCATGGGATAATAAACGGCAAAATTACTTATTGAATTGGTGATCTAATTGAGTCATGTTGGAACTGATCATGTTCAAGCCAGTCTAATTAGATCAAGCCTCATCGTCATTGGGAAGTACTTATTGAAGGATGGAGAGTGGCAAAAAGTCAAAAATTGTTGCCAATGCATTAGCGAAAGATGCTTTGTATAGTTCTGATCGAGTTTGGTTCTTGATCCAAAACTCCTAGCAACATTAGCCAGAAAAGTTAACAAGTGAAACTATCAGAACTCAAATCTTAGACTACAAGTTTTAATGTCAGTCAAAGTAATCATAAGTGATAGTATATTGTTTCACTTATTTTATTTTATTGATGTCCGCTTGCTTTGAATGTCATACATAGTTCTCCACTATGTAAAGAAAAATAAACTTGTTGACAAAGCCATCATCAATGACATTCTATTTCTACTTCAAGGAATTGAAAAATTTAGGATTCACTCAATTTACTCATAATTATTGGATATACGAAAATGTAAAATAAAATTCCATCTTATTGTCACAATTCATTCATATAACTTTATTTAAAAGTAACCAGCATGTTAATAAATAATAAAGTTTAAATTATGATATAATAAGCTTAAAATTTACACAAAAGTTTACTTTTGATTCATAAATTCATATCAAATTTCATTTTGATTCTCCAACTTAATAAAGTTGGAGTATTGTTTTAATTATATGATCCTAACATCTTTAATAAAAAAGTATTTGCATTGGATTTTAAGTGTTCACATAACATTATCAATGTTAACATATTCGAATTAGTTTTCAAAATAACTATTGTTATCAGAAATTTTTATAAAAATATTATTTGAGTCTACCAATAGTAGGATTTAAAAAAGATTCGATAAATTGATAGTTGAAGTGATAAAAATTAAAAGACCATAAGAAGGAGAACACAACTTTAAATTTTGAGAAACACAAGAAAAAAACTGTTTGCTTTGAAGTTGAAAGATATCCTATATAGATAAAATAATATTTTTTTAAAATGAAAAACAGCAAACAAAAACTTAAAGAGGAACATATGTACACTTTTCTATGTGCCAAGATGAATAACATATTGATGATCAGTTATAGTAAAATTTGTTGGGCCGGTAATTATACTTGTTATTTTGTCTGTGTTCTTTTAAAAATACTTTTATGGAGATGATTCTGCACTGCATAACACCTTTATCATTATTTTGAACATAATATATTTCTGCATAAATATGTTCTAAATAGAAAAAAATTGGATCAAAAAGGAGAAAATAGATGAATGTACTCTAATCAAGTTTGTATATTATGATGACTCAGATTGTTTAAGCAAGATTGATTAAATGTTGTTAGACTCAGTGATTAGGGATTGAGAATTACATTTTACGTTAAGTTTGAATAATCAAGACAAAATGTTTAGCAAAAAGATTTATGGTCTCTCATGATTAAATCCACCATTACACCCTGGAGAGGGGTCTGAATACCCTGCATATCTGATTTATGACAGAGGTATGCTCATCCCCAAAAAAATAGCTAGCGTTTTGGGATACCTATTTTTAAATTGACTTTTATTATTTTTTTTATTTGTCTAGATAACTTATACTCCCTCTGGTCCTAAATATAAGACCTAGTTAGATTTTTTAGAAAATCCTTAAAAAAGCAAAATAAATTAATTATAAATTGATTTACCTAATTTTTTTCCCCTTAGACTAGTTTATTTTACCTATAAACTAATGGATTATCTAAAAATATATCAAATATGTTATCGTTTAATAACATATTTCGCAATCTTAATCTCTAAAAAAAAAGTCAATTAGGTTCTATATTTAGGACCGGAGGTAGTATAATGTAATTTGAAATATCTTTCCTATGATACCCAATACCCAATGTCTTTTTTTATTTCTATCCAGTGTCTCACTAATTTTTTTCAAAATACATTATTAGCTTCCTGAAGTAATCTTCAAATCTTTTTTTTACGAGAAAAGCAATCTTCTAGCTGCACTTAATAAATTAATTTTTAGTGTACATTTTTAGCATATCTAAAGCCCTAACATTTATTTATGGTATATCTCATTGATTGAATAAAACATAATTCTTTACGTTGGTATCAACTTATCTATTGTTCTTAGGAAACCATGTGCCAATAAAGAGTCTACAACTTGATTCAGTTAAAAAAATTAATGAGAAAGTTAAAAAAGGGTAAATGAAAAAAAAAATGACACTTGAATTTGAGTTGGGCAAAATGGGGTCTCCAATTCCAACTTAGACAAATAAGGGATAGACCGCAATTTGTCCTAAATAAAATTTGTGGTTTTATGGCAAAAAAGTAGTGAATGACGATTCTAGAGTAGTTATAAGCAATACTTGAGTAGTTATTGAGAATGATAGTTAATAGCGATAAAGGGTAGTTAAATGTGATACATGAATAGTTATCCATTAACTACTCAAGTATCGCTGATAACTACTCTATAATCGTCATTTACTACTGTTTTGCCACAAAGTCATAAATTTCATTTAGGACAAATTGGGGGCTATTCCTTATTTATCCAAGTTAGAATTGGAGACCCATTTTGTCCAACTCAAATTCAAGTGTCATTTTTTTTGACATTTTCCCTTAAAACAATAGGAGAAAATAGGTACATGTGTGGGATGAGCATTACCTGATAAGCATGTAATGTGGACTGCCTTGGGAGTCCTTTTCTTCAAATGAAACGAAATAAACTCTTATTCCAACCATTGAAGACATACATGCATGAGAAATTGAGGAAGGGACCAGAGAGTTTTGTTCTCAATTGACCATGTAGATATCCACACAACCGCCACTTTTTCTAACGTTCAGATTTTGCCCACAATTTTTCAAAAAACCAAAACAAAAACAAAAATAAAAGATAGCCCGAGTCAACACCCTATATATAGGAAGCACCTATCGTGCCCCGTCACAAAGTTGTAGCCATCGCGGCCTGAGTGGCAGCAGACAAATCATTAAATTCACAAGTCAGTTGTTTCTCTCGGCAGACACGTGGCAGCCATGAGCGGTTGACACATAGGTGCTCAAAAGGTCATCAACCGATGTGGCATCGCATGTTATGCTACCCTGTCATGGTTCAATCAAGGTGCCTCATCAATACATCACCATGACATGTCATCCAGACAATGATATCAAATGTCAATGCACATGTGGCAGTCTCTATCTTGTGATAACATGTAAGCAATATATCCCAGTCATTAGTACCAAGTGACTATCCTGTGTTGTGATGTGTCACTGACATGTGGCTATCAAAAAATACAAGGTGTCCAAACACGTCACCAATACACGTCAACCAACAAAAGCCATGAACCTATCTATTCCTTCCCTTAATTTACTGATCTATTCCTTCCCTTAATTTACTGGTATGAACCTTATCGTGAGATTCCCATAAAAAGTTGCCATTAAGTTTCTATAAATCGTAGTATGTGGACGCAGGTCCACCGTGTTTATAACATTATACTACCTCTGGTCCTAAATATAGGACCTAGATAAATTTTTTTGGAAAGGTTAAGGTTGCAAAATAGTCTATTAAATCATGACATATTTGATATATTTTTAGATTTTCCATTAGTTTATAAGTAAAATAAACTAGTTTAAGGGAAAAAAAATTAGGTAAATCAATCTATAATTAACTTATTTTGCTTTTTTTAGGATTTTTCAAAAAAGTCAATTAGTTCTTATATTTAGGACCGGAGGGAGTATATAGTAATTTCAGATTCAATGTGACTGGAATTACAAAGTAAATCTTTCTACGACGTTTGAGTATTTGACTACAAAGTGAAATTTCATTTATTATTATTAATAAATATGATTTGGAACTTTTTAATCTTTCATCATTTTGAAAATAAAATTTGAATACACACACACAAGTAAAACATGAAAATGTGTATTTTATTTTTGAAATAAAATCAAGAAGACAAATTTACCTGATTTTGTTTGGATCAAGGAAATTTACTATCTCACTTTCATAAACAAAATTTGGTATAGGACTATAGGTAAGAGATATCTGTATAATATATTTTAGTACTATATTAGAAAACATTTACTCCCCTATTAATGTAAAAGCTTGAAATTTATCTTATTCTCGAGTATAAAGCATAATTTTTTACTTTTGTCAATGTTTTCTCAAATTATCTCTATATATCTTTTAATAGTTTCTCAATGATAATCATATAAGAGTAGTAATGTAGATAATCGAGAAAGATGGTTGAAGTGTTTTTGAAAAACATATCATATTAACAAATTCAAATAGCTAGCATATTTAATATAAAGTTGTTAGATTAAATATATTTTATATTTAGCAAGAGAAAACCTTCAACAACATATACTAATTAAGAAACTCCCTTGTGTGGAACAAATTCAACAAGAACAGCAGGCATAATTAAATGAGAATGCATGTAGGAGGAAGCTAAATAGACTATCATTTCAGAAAGAGAAATAGGACTTGCTCATTGCGAAAACAACCTTTCGAAAAAAGGAACGTCACATTGTGGCTCATCCTTGTCCACACATTTTATCATAAGTTCATAAATCATAATCCTATATATCCTCTGACATCGGGTACTAAAAATAACACTTGACTAGCTAATTTAATTTATTAGGAATTTATTAGGATGCCGATTAAGTTAGTTAGCATGTAAAAAACACTACAATCATCACTTATTTCATCCGTATTTGAATATTAATGGGAAGAGAACAATGGAAATAATTAGGGAAAACTTGATAAAAATAAGAATGATCTCCTATATTTTGTACCAAGAATAATTTTGAAATAAGTTCAACATTAAGAACTTTTTTGGAAATTCATACATAACGAATGTATCATAAAAATAAACAAGAGAAAGACAAAATAAAAAAACTCGAGTCAGTTAATACTAGATAGAAGCGTTCGATTTCACTAATAACAAACGAAGACTTACATTTCATTGAATTTGGAGGACAAATAAAAAATGATATGTAAATAAAAGTTTGAATTTGTTATTCATTGAATAAAAGTTGGTCGAATCTAACAATATTTGGGAATATCATAACAAAATATAGGAAATTAATTAGTTCTATGATGGCTAGAACTTATGATGGAAATATAATAAATTAGGCCTAGCTAGGCTTTCTACTAAATAGACTTAAGTCTACAATAAAAATGTAAAGCTCAAGCATAGGCCTAGGCTTGTATATAGATTTGTTTTTGGGCTTAAACTTGAGCCTCTAAAAAGTATGACAAAGCTTAAAAGTCTTTCTAAAAGCCTACCTAAAATATAAAAATGTAAATAAACCGAAAAACATATAACTCAAATTCCATATATTTTCTATTAATCTATTTGAATGTTGTATATTTCATGAAAAGTTTTCATGACCACAAAACTACTTTTTTTCTCTTTTTATTATCGTAGAAATTGTGAGTGACTCATGAATAAAAGAGTTAGAAATGTGTATAGATTTTTTTATTATGAAATGCCTTAACGCTACACAAGCTTGGCAGGGTATGTGTATAGATAATAAATTGTAAATTGTTAAGTTTAGAATTAAAGATACTTTGATATTGTTATAAATAGTTTATAAGCTTGTGGGATAGGCTCAACAGAAAAAAAATCTGCCCCATTTACTCATGTAGACATAACAAGTATGATAGTGAGCATGACCTATTTACTAATAACAAGGTCAGGCTAGGTTTAAAGTTTGTTAGGTCGTAAACGTCTGATAGAAGCATGTCTTATTTCCACCTCTACCAAAACTCCAACTGCTAGTGAATTTTCTAACATAAGGGATTGGATTGTAACTTTTTTTAATAAAAAAGCAAGGGGTATTCTAGTATTTTTCCTCCAAATTTAAAATCTCATTTTAGGATGTTAATCATTCTTCATTTCTAAGTAAAATTGAATGCAGAAACTCCAATCTTCAACAATTTCTAGAATTTTTTTCATGTCTTTCTCCCAAATAAATGACTTTCTAATTTGGGGATGACAATATAAGTGAAAGAGAGAAAAGTGATGGTTGAGTACACAACAACGTGTTCAATTCTCAACCAAACTCTGCGGTCCCATACCTATTGCCTTGAATAAAATGCTTATCTCATCACAAGTTCACAAGGCTCCAATTCCAAGCACACAAATTCTTTCACTTAACTTCACTTGAGAAATTCTCTACCAAGGAATAACAAAAGCTCTTTTTTATATTTCTCTGGCTTCAAGCAGAAAGAGACATGTCTGTTCAACTCAAGCAAGGTCTTGTTTCTGCTTCTTCCTCTTCACCTTCTTCATGGAATCACCACCACACCCTCAACAATAGCAACACTTTCTCTCTTCACAAGTCCAGCAAAATCGGTAACTTCATAACTACCCTTCTAATTCTTCAACATATCTACAAATTTTTTTTTACATAACAAATCTTCAATATTTTTATCTTCCATCTTTCACCCCTACTCTCATGTTCATTTTCATATAAATACCATTATCGTCTTTATTACTATTACATGCCCAATTTTTTGAAGAAATTAAGCTCTTATCATTAGGCCACTCAAATTTTATTAATGATTGACAGTGTTAAAATTTTGTTCTTATTGATAAATGTAGAGATAACAAAGATGAATGTAGCGTTTTTTTTTTCTAAATATCCATTCAAATATGAGAGTGAAAAGAAAAAAAAATGAAACTTCTCAATATAGAAAATCACGTAAATGAGTTGACTACCATTCTTCAGTAATAGGGAAATATGGAAAAAGAAAAATAATGAACTTGTTAAATGTGTAGTATGAGAAAGATGAAATATATAGTTAGGAACAACGGTAGGCTTCATTGTGATATGAAAATGGTGATGCAGAAGAAAGTGATGAGGAACTGTTCAGAGTTCCTGACATGGAAGAAGGAGGCAGCGGAGAGTGTGGAGGAGGAGGAGGAGGAGCTGGTTTATCTAATGAGAATGTGAAGGCAGCCGCGAGCTTAAGCAATGTGACAGTGACAATGGCAGCAGACACTCAGAATCAAAGTGGAAAACGAAGAAGAGGAAGAAACCCTGCAGATAAAGAATGCAGGCGCCTCAAGAGGTACCTTTTCTTATTGTCTTTCTTCTTTATGTTGTCCTCTATGAATTCAAGAGTGAATATATAGTACATTACATACATATATTCATGTGTGTGAGTGTGTGTGAATGAATGAGCAGGTTGTTAAGGAATAGGGTATCAGCACAGCAAGCAAGAGATAGGAAGAAGGTGTATGTGAATGACTTGGAAGGAAGAGCTAAGGAGTTGCATGAGAAGAATTCCAAGTTGGAAGAGCGTATCTCTACTTTGATCAATGAGAACACCATGCTTCGTAAGGTATGTGCCTACACACACACATTTAATTTTTCTTCATACAAGACATAAGCTTGCTCGTATAGGTTTGGATCTGAAAGGAGGTGTTATTTTATCAATCAGACTTTTGGAGAAGTCATTTTGACATCTAATGACTTCTCCAAAAGTCTTATTGAAAAACTCACTTTCAATGAAAATCTTAATATATGGTTAAAAAAATGAAAATCTTAATATGTTAAAACCTACTTTCCATTAGATGGCCTAATTAATGTCAATGAAATTAGTAGTTACTTCTCTAATTAGTTTTTTTTTTCATTTTATCAATCAGAATTGTTGATTGTAAAATTAATGTCGCCATTTTGGGTTATTACATTTCAAATCAAGGGCAACTAAGCAATTTCAATACAAAGAGTAGTCCTAGTCTAATCTTCAGCTAGTTGATGGTTAGGGTATTGGTGATCCTAAATGAAAGAAATTAGTTAGGAGGCTGTCTAATTCTTAAACATAAGTTCAGCAAAAACTAAAGATGACAGTTTTTAGATAGAGTAATTTGTAAAGCTAATTTACATTAGTCATTTGGAACAATAATTTATGAATGTGCAAGTCTAGATGATTGAAGTGTGTACAATTGCAGTAAATTTTAGAGGAAATTTATGAAATTCAGCACTTCCCTATAATTTAGTAATGATAATTATTTAAGATATTAACTTAAACAGAGATTGTCCCAGATTTATTGCAAATTTAACTTTGTTAATCTGTGATCGGCAGGTTCTTATGAACACGAGACCTAAAGTTGATGAAAGCTGGGAACCAAAGCAGGACTAGTTTAGTAAAGGGCAGCCTTCAGATTGGAAGACTGGAAGTGCCTAAATGCCTATATTTTGAAACACATCAGTCATTCCTTTTTATTACTAGAAACCAAAAATCCTTAACCGTTCTTTCTACTCATTTGCTAATAGAAATATTCATTATGGCAAAAAAGAAAAATAGAAATATTCATTGAAGATTGTAAGATTTAACTAAGGACAATGACAATTTCTTCATAGGTAGATAATTCCAATCATCTAATTACTCATGAAAATTCTCGCTCCGCAATAACTTGTACTGATGAATTATGGATCAAATACTCAGGGCTAGTCTGATTGGTAGGAAAGTGTATAATGGAATTGGAAATGAAATTGAGTGTAAAGGGGTAAAGATGGAAAGTAGAGATAAATTAGGTAATGATAAGATGTAAAAGTTTGTGGGGCCCATAAAGAGTGGGAGATAGAGAGAGAAAGTTTGTGTGTCCTGTGATATATGAAAATTACTATTTTCATTTTCCATTTCCCATTTCAATCAATCCAAAGTACAAACGGACTCTCACTTTAAAAAACCTTGTCATCTTGGGTTGAGGTATATATTTAACCATAAAATATTCCCATATACACCTCTAACAACTTTGAAGCTTCCTTAAGGGCAACACGAAAATGACAGAGTACATGGTCAATATCGCATGACTTTATGAAAATGACAATTTTCCCCATTTGAGCGCGCTTATGTTTACTGTTGCACCCATGGACACTACAGGATATCATATACGCATAGAGAAATACATTATGGATAGGTTTATACCTTGAACCTTTTCAACAAAATTCAGCAAAGATAAACTTGGCTGCATCTAGGGGCAGAGTCCAGATTAAATGTGAGAGTCTCATGTATTTAAACATGGTCATTAAGATATCTCGAACTACAAAATTTGAGTGATCGTCAAATAAATGTATATACAGATACACAATAGATATGAAATTGAAAAATTGGTCAGAAAAATAAATGGAGAAAATGAAATGCTGATGACTAAGTATAAAACTTTCTACAACCTGATATTAGTTAGAGTTATTGGTCATCCTTAACTCGATCAAAATAGTAGAGTGAGGCCCAACATGTAAAGATATCTGTAAGGACAAGACCAACCACATCGAAAACAAACTTGGGAGCAAATAAACCCCATACCTGCAAGAATATAAAAGATTTACTGTATTGGATTAAGAACACAAAACAGAAATTTGTTGTCCAAAATAAAGTCTGACATGATTTTTACCATCAAGTGCCGCCTCTGAACTGTGACACATAATATAGCAAAAGTTGTTGTAATTGCTGTACTTAGCCCATACATTATATACACCTTAGCGAGACGTTGAATTTAAGCGTGTCAGGAAACAATACAATCAATGTTAACACAGGAGAAATCCTAGAAAGTAAAGGAAAATGACTCACTTGAGTTAATTGTGTGTAGATAAAATGTCTACTTTGATTAGCTTGTTTCATAGTCGCTACAAGAAATGGGAGACCAAGTACTGGAAGGATGATAGAAAAACCGAAGGTATCGATTGTGAGGAGGATTGCTTGACGAATGAGAACAAATTCTTCAAACCTGGAACACAGTAAGACGTGAAAACTCCCCCCATTAAGATCAATTATCAGTAATTCCAAAGAGATAGAGAAGTTCGACGGTTGTAATGTAGGCCTTGAATTGCAAGAGATATAGTGATTCCACTAGTACATGATACATTTACAAATACCATTGAAAAATGGCAAACATTAATAAAGTTAACTAAATACCCCACAAATGCAGCACCATAACGGAGACCATCAAAAGCACACCTGAAAATAAAAACACAGAGGTTTATCATGCGCAATTTCGGGAGAAAGCATTAACAATTTATATGCTAAATATGTGTAGTACATGCTGAAGGAAGACGCAGAAACCAGGAGTGTTCACCAGAGAAAAATAAAAATACAAATCCTAACCCTAAAAGGAAACAGATAACATACCAGTGACCACTGCAGAAAAAGAGACACACAGCAAAAAGGCTCCATTGCATCACACGGAAGGGGACTACAGCAGAACTGCTGCTACATTTTTCCTTAGCACACTCCCCTGTGTTGTCCATCCTCAATATACAATAACCTGGAAGATAGTTTCATAGTATGGGGCACAATCTTCAGAAAAATGTATGCATCTTCATGCTCATACATATGAAAGAAAATGTATTACTGATTTGTAAAGCGAAAATAATTATTATTATCCTCATAATTTTGACTTAGTAGTAATTAAGTCCCTAAAATTTAACCCGGTACAACCCTGTCCCTATATATTTTACTTTGTCGCACATCAGTCAGTGACCTTTGGCTCAATGGAATTCGGTTCTTATAGTTTGCCCATTCAAAATATAAGTCCCTATCACTTAAAAGATAAAGCATGCTTAGGGACTAAAGTTCCAAATGGTTAAAAATATTAAGATGAGTAATAATAAGTTGAAAGTTTAGTGATTGGGTTGTGACTTAGTTGCACCGAGTCAAAGTTTAAGAAATGAATTACAATCGAGTTAAAATTACAGAAACTAAAAGATTAATCTTCCCATGTGTAAATTATGGCAGGAATAAAAAATGCAATATGTTTTAGTATTTGGGCCGCAAGATCTAGTAAAATAACACGATACAGTAAGTAAATAGAACCTCCAATTAAGGATGCAAAGGCAATCATGGGACCCTGCTTTCCTGCTAGAATAATAATGATTGGACTCCACGCAGATAACATGGCTATTGTTTTTATGATTAAACTTTTCTTGCAATCCAAATAGTTATTCTCAAATAAGCCACCAAATGACAGTAATAACAGCTGCCCCAAAGAAATAGCATAGATGATCCTGGGAGCATAATTTCTTCCGATGCTTTCAGGAACCAGCAAAAACCCAACACTATTACAGTCTGGAATCCAATGCACAAGTATTAGCATGTAACTTAAGATGGTACTCCATATAGTATACTTCCATGGCCACTTGAATGAACTGCTATTGGTGGCCTTGTACAGTAGAAGTGCCATCAAAATCAGAACTAGCATTGGTGCAACTTCAGATACCAAATTCCATATTGGAAAACCTGATGTGATGTTGAGGATCCATGAAGTGTGCTCTTTCATGAATGCAGATGTGGCAGCCTGTTTTGTCAGCCCAACTTCAATTCAAAATTGACAAAACATGCATAAGAGAAGGAATCCAACACCCTGCAGCAAATAAAAATGATGTTTAGGGATTTCTTACCATGATAATCAATCGAAGTACTACAAAATTCTATGCCTTTGCAAGTAAGAAAGTTGTCAAACAACAAAAAACTTGCTAAACCTAGGTGAAATACACACTTCCACGAGTAGCTTCTCCTTCATGACCATAAATCGCAGCATCACGATCCCAGATGTGGCCAATAGGAAATTTGCGACTTTTCCTTCCTCCACTGACAAAAATCAAAGCCAAAAAAATGAGAATGAATGTCTTGGAAAGTTAAGGTGTACTACTGTGCACCAACAGAAATACCAAATACATCAAACTCACAGATATAACTGTTTGAAAGGAAACTGCATGCACGGATTGCCAGTAAAACATATGCCAAAGTTGAGATGGAAAAAGTTCCAGAAGCTCCAGATCGTGGCATAAATATACCAAGCTGCTTGTTCCTTTTTAAAATGGTAAGAATTTGAAAAATGATTGATCCAAACATAACTATAATGCCAGACATCATCAGTTTCAAATCAAACTCGGTCCATTTTGAACGAGCTAAATCAGCGACAGTTTCCAGAAAATTGAAGTATGCATCAATTTGCCTCTTGAGGGTAGGCAAAACTGTATCACTGCCAATTTTGCTGTCTGACAGTAGCTGCTTTGTTGAATGCAACCAATGGCTCTCTGCTTGAGCATAAGTGCTTTCTATTCGAGACAAGTCATCAGAGGAAAATCCAACAGCTGATGAAGCTGAATAAACATCTATATACCTCTTCACCTGATAAAGCAAATCCTAAAAATGATTAAAATGCGATAATGAAAAAACATGGTCATATTTATACAGAGAACATCTGACCATTCTCCTTACAACTTATTTCACTTTAAAAATTGTCAAATAAACACCTAGAACGTGATGTTAAGGCAAAGAATGTATACTCAAATCAGAAATAAACAGTTGGAAAGTATACACAATATAACAATCTGAAACAAGATTTACTTGCATTGAGTGTAAATATTATCTGTGTGCGCAACTGCTATTTAATAAAAAATAGATGATACGAGAGTGTGCTAAATTATGAGTAAGAGTCAAATTTTGAAGCATTGCACTGTCAATTCCTTTTTCTTAAGAATAAGCACTACTTTTTTATAAAAATTTATTGAAGAAACTCCACAAGAACTGATGCCAACTTTATATGTATGAGGCGGGATAAGACTAAGAAATATTGCAGTAGTCTAGAAAAGGAAAAATGGGAACTTTTGAAGTACATTATTTCAGTACTCAAGATCCATTTCGCAATTACCTAGCCAAATCTATGATTGGTAAAGTTGAAGAGATGACAATATACTTATACTGTAATGAAACCAAAAGTTCAAAAGATTTAAAAACCTGCCAAGAATTGACACATAGAACATTAGCATAATTCCGCATCCAGATTTCTGATTCTGACAACTCCTGAGTGAATTCCAAATCTCGCCTCCCGGCTCCTAGAGCATATAGCTCAGGATTGATACGACCAATGCTGAGGAACAAAATTAATACTGCCCTGTGAGTTCTTAAATTCGGTCCCAAGATAATTCTTTAACTGTGTGAGTACATCCTGGTGATGCAAAAATAAGAAAAATTATGCATCATGCCAGAGGATTCCAGATTTAAAGCATACATTAACGTAAAATGGCGATGTGATCTACAAAAAATAAAGTGCTCTGTAATTGTAATGAAATGTTAAAAGCTGTTTGGAGTAGGTTAGTATAAACAGCAGTTAGAATTTGATACAGCATTAGAGTTAGTTATAGGAATGAAAAGGATCAGCTGTTACATTCGATTAGGAGACCGCAACACACCTATAGTAAAGGGGGTCATGATGTGAATAAGATTAGTGTGCATTTCAGTTCATCTTCTCTTCATTCCCTCTTGGTATCTCTGTCTCTCGTTCTCTTTGATCCCTCTCTTATTCTCCCTCTTTCCCTCCCATTATTAAATGTCATTGAATCACTCCTCTGTACCAATATGTTTTTTGGACAAACTCCTCTATATCAATTTAAGATGTAAAATTATAAGTAACATTTACAGAATGCTTATACTGCACCTTCCATAAGGGAAAGGAATACCAATCAATGCTGAAATTGTAGCGGCAAAGTCAAGCTGCAAAAGTACAGTAAAAGATGAATAATTATAGGTCTGCATTAATATAAGGGCTGTCAGGAGTGACACTAAACAAAAGAGCTTTCCAAACCTGTTGCATGGAGCTGATGCAAACATTATTCCCATCCTGTCATCAATGACAAAATTATTGATTTTAGAGGAAGAAGAGAAAACATTTTTCATCTCCATTGAAAGATGTTCAGATAAACTCACAACAACATAAATTATAATTAGTAGATTACTCATTCCTCCCCAAAGTCATGCTCAAATTATACAGCCATCTTTTCTATTATGAAAATACATAAAAAATATCCTATAAAACTATGTTATACATTTCCAACTCATGATAGGGATTTAGACATTTTCCATCAGGATGAGAATTGTATAAGCTCTCAGCTTGTTACAAAGAATGAATGTGATTATCATTAAAAATAGTCTCTTTTATACGCATCTAACTTTTTATATTAAACTTACGTTATCTTCTAACAATTTTCTACTTCAAAAAGATTTAATATACAGATCCATGTTGACTTTACATCTTTTATCTTCCATTTCCCCGCCACAGCTTCCCCATTATACATAATTTACATTCTCAGGTTTTTTTTTTCTGGCATAATTATGACACCATGAGAAGCCAGTAATGAGGGATGTGCTAATACCTTGTCAAGTCTACAAGTAGAACTATCAAATTCTGGTGGTATGGAAGAGAGAGGCTTCCCAAAATACATGGCAAAGACTGCAGTTTCCACCTGCAAGATGAGGCAGTAGATATCCTAAATGACTGAAAGAACGAAAGACAAAAGGGCACTCATGTAGCCAAATGTGTAGACAGCGACTGTATTACACACCTCTTCAGAACCTCCACCACCATGATCACCATTTAGGGTTTGACCATGGTCCCCCATCACGATGAGCATAGTATTCTCATGTAAACCCCCAGGCCCAGATTGACTTTCCAGCTCTTTGATTACTCTCTGCAGTAAAATGCTAAGTTTATTTAATAGATTGATATGGGATAAAGCGAACACCAACCAGTGAAATTGGACTCAAGTAAAATGAAGCAATACAATGTTGAACAAAGGGATGAGGGAGAGAAGTAGGGAATGTAGACTAGATGCAAATAATCTCAATAATATTCAACAGGAAAAAGTTTAACATAAAAGTTACACTAGAGCCACTCATTATAGAGCCCAAGGTACACTTATTAAAATAATAATAATAACTTTAAGCCATCTTAAACCTAGATAGGATAAGTTCAAAACCTATAACCCAGTAGCAGTTTGATTTTCCAAAGTAATAAACAATGGAAAACCAATTAGAAATAAATTGCAACAAAGACAATCCTATACTCTTAGCAAGTAACTGTAGAAAGGATTGTAAGAACTAAGACAGTATGATACCAAAGAACATAATCAGTATGCAACATAAAACCAAAATTATCTACCACTATTTATAGTGCATGTAAAATCAAATTATTTATTACCATTCATTGAGATGGTATTTTTCAAAAATACAAGGACACTATTTGTTTCAGCTTTTTTTTTTCCAAGAAACACATTAATATCCCCATGCAATAAGAAGGAAACAATTCCAGTTGAACTAAAAGTAGCATCATTAAACATGAACTGGAAGATCCAGTCAGAAGGTTAACATACCTCTAAAATATTATTGTACTGCTTCAACTTTTCAATCATCGGGTTGGAATCAACACCAAATATATGTCCAGCATGGTCCTGGAATATTATGCAGGAAAAACATAGAGAAAATGGTGGAAATTACTTACCTTCTGTATGCTTATGATTCAGGGTAACAAAGGTAAAGACTAAAGACCATATGTTAAATTTGTTGTGCAAACTACTTATCCTGTGCATTTTTATAGGTTCATAGCCAATATAAACTAAACTTTAAAGCCAAATTAGTCTGCACATAAATTTTCCTCATTATAAAATACATGATTTTTATTTGTTTACTTTTCATAAGAAAAGAAATTTTATTGGAAGGACCAACTTATAGCTAGCTGAAGGCCAGATGTCTTCAAACCAGAAATTACACGAAAAGATTAAAACATGACAAAGTATAAGATAGCCTATAATATCTGAGTCTAAAAGTGGTATCCAATCTCTTTGCATATTGGATAAGAGACAATGTGCTGAGAATCAAAGGGAAGTCATGTGCATGAATATCCTAAAAGCAGTAAAGGAGAGGTTTCCTTAAAGATGTATGCATACCATTCCAACCATACAACCAAGAAATCCCATATATCGCATTATTAATGTGTCTGCAGATAACAATCAGCACAGCCATACCCACATACTATTCAAACAATAGCATTTGAAAAGTTGATAAACTTCTCCAAATATTCTTTTCAAACTAAAATAAAATCAGTATTCAAGATCAACGTCAGTGATTGAAATTGCAGTCTAATAACTAGAAGTAAAATATATTGGTACTGTAAAAAAAACTGATTTGGTAGAGGTAAAACCAAGCAACCAAAAAAAAAAACATAGAAAAAAGACAAATATATTCTTCGGTTAAAGATATCAACCATACCATTCCAAGAAAATGTGAAATAAGAACATCCCAATCTTCATCATAAAGAGATGGAATAAGGTGGTCAATGCATCCATTGTCGATCTGGAGGATCATCAGCGATGTTAGAATGACTAAAACTAAGAGTCAAATGAAGAAGTTTTATGCCTATTCACTGAATGAAAGGCCACAAAACAATTCACTCTGAAGTTGTAAGGATTAAAGTTACCACAAAGTCAAATCTAACTATTATATGGAATCCTTCTAAAATTGAAAGTAATATCATGCCATACCGTATCAAGATCTTTGACATTGAAAGAAGGGTATGGATATGATCTTGCAAAATGATGGGGAAACAATTGTGTCCATGTATCATCCCCCATCATAAGAACTTTTTTTCCGTTCTGAACCAGCTGTAAGTGATTTGAAATTAAAAAATTTGATAAGAACCTTTACGCTTCTCAAAGTAAAATGAAATCACACGTGAGCACACAACTTGGTGCTATAATACAGGGAAGAGAAAAAAATCCTGCCTGATGTATTAGGTTATCTTCAACAATTGCTGGCGCACCAAAGCTATTCCCAACATCTACAAAAGTGGGTAGTCCCCCTGTCGTCAAGCCCTACCCAAAGGAAGGAGCCAAAAACCGTCAGCCATGAGTTTTGTCACCTTTTAAAAGTGTTGGAATTATGTTTTTAATTTTCTATTAGTACAATATTGATCTTAGTCATAATTAGGAATCATAACAATTAGGGAAAATAAATGTTATAGAGAATCAGGCTCAAATCTCTTTTATTTTATGTATCAAGCAAATCCCTATAATCATGGGATAGGTTGGGTCTCTTGTACTATATAATGGAAGATAATAGTAAGAAAAATGTATCAGACTTTACCAATCCTTTGTTCCCACATGGTATCAGAGCTAGGTTTAGTTTAGTCTGATCCCTAGGCAGTATAAGTTGCCTTTGTATTCACAACCTTAAGACCTGAAGGATCGACCCAAATAGGAGTATGGTCCAGGCAAACT
Organism: Mimosa pudica; assembly: GCA_029929735.1. NCBI lineage: Eukaryota > Viridiplantae > Streptophyta > Magnoliopsida > Fabales > Fabaceae > Mimosa > Mimosa pudica. The sequence goes on from JAKELP010000045.1 coordinate 4,540,148, forward strand.
TGGAGGATCGACCCAACAAGGAGTACGGCCAAGGCAGACCTGAAGGACTAACTCGGAAGAAGGAGTACGACCCAGGCATTGTTGAAGAGCATAGTATGATGGGATGGTCATTCCCCACGTACATGCGTATGTGAATTGCGATGGGATGGTCATTCCCCACGCATAAGTGTTTTGTTAGTGAGATGGTCATTCCTCACATGTTGTGTACGATGGGACAATCATTCCCCCACGTAATCGAAAAAAAAAATGTCTCTAAGTTGAAGAATAAAGTTTTGTAACCAAGTCGGACCATGGTCCAACTTGAGGGGGAGTGTTGGAATTATGTTTTTAATTTTCTATTAGTACAATATTGATCTTAGTCATAATTAGAAATCATAACAATTAGGGAAAATAAATGTTATAGAGAATCAGGCTCAAATCTCTTTTATTTTATGTATCAAGCAAATCCCTATAATCATGGGATAGGTTGGGTCTCTTATACTATATAATGGAAGATAATAGTAAGAGAAATGTATCAGACTTTACCAATCCTTTGTTCCCACAAAAAGCAAATGATTTCCATCAAAGTGGATTGGAAGAACAGAACACAAGAGGATCAGGTATCATCTTTGACTGAAAACAATTAAAGCAGATTATATATAACTACATTAAGCTCTCAGCAGCATCCCAATCACACTATGGTAGATGAGCGATGCATGTGGCAGCATTTAGTAAGCTTCTAGTATTATTGGTTACACATCAGTTTTTTCTTTTGTATGTTATCCCATATTTCTTGACAATTATTCTTAAGTAAACATTGTTATGTATCATGTGGGTGATATTTCATTTGGTTACAATCATGTGGCAGTGAAAAAAAAATCCATTTGGTTACTCTTTCTACCCTTTTAATCAATCTGCATGTTAATATAAAAAAAAAAGAAATCACAGGAAAAAGGGCTCTAAGGCCTAAAATAAAAAAGCAACAGAAATTATCCTGTCCAAAAGGCAGCGCAAAGGAAAGTACATATTACAAAAATGCAAGCAATTCAATCACCAAATGACCGTACAAAAGCAACAGAAAAAACAAACGCAGCTCCACAACGATTTTCAATAGAGATCTAACGTCTAAACAAAATCTACTTCTGAATAAAATATTCCTAGGCTTGAAAACGTTAATTGACAACCCTAAATTACTGATAAGTTTTACATTACCCCAAATCCTGAATGTGAACTTGTTTCGTCCTGACGTATGCATTAGAATGTTACCCCATGATGCACCAAAGGACAATGCAATATCTAACACCACACTGAAAATGCCATAGTAGTAAACATCTAATTAAATTTACTTACAGACTGAAAACCAAAGAGAACAAAAAAATCTGAAGACTTAGATTGCCACTCAGATTATAAAATAGGAATGGACATAAGGGCAGGTTTCACATCAAGGGAAACACCATAGATCTAACGAAAGATCTGTATGCTCCTCAAAGGATGTGCACCATATGCAGGATAGAAGATGATTCATCATGTACACACAGTAAATAAGCACGAGTAGAAAACAAAAGATGTAAAGTATTAAGATTAAGAGTCGGTGAAAAGATGCACAGTATATTATAAGGCCATAGCACATTGTCGTCACTTCATGGGAGAGCTCAAATTTTATTCAAAATTATCTGAAGACATTTATTGCCGCACTGCTATGAAAAGAAAACAACTAATTTTACCTTCAATCGCTGCAAACTTGTTGTAGGTGGATCAGCAAAGGCTTTAAAGATTCTAGCAGATGATCCATTTCTAGAAGCCACCAACTTCAATACTTGTAATTTATCCATCCATGGTTTAGATTCTGAAGAGCATTTAATGAAACTTAATTAAAGTTGCAATCCACTGTCAATCCAAATATTTGTACCAATATTGTCCCAAAGAAGCAACTCCACAAGCAAATAATATAGGTCAATTCAAGTCTTCAATACCCCCTTTTCCATAAGCCCTCCCCACAGTTATATCAACTTGAAGGAATAAGAAGAGAAACCTACATAAGATACTAATTCCCCCCAACAAACAAAACAGAACAATAGAAGTTAACTAACCAGGAAAGAATGAGCTGGGAGCTACAAAATCAAACCTGAAAAAAGATAAACAAAATCAAACACACACAAAATCATCATAATTCAAACAATGAAGCACATAAAAAAGTACCATATACAATTCCAAAAACAAAAAGAAGAAAAAATATACTCCCTCTGGTCCTAAATATAAATATAACGTCCCTATGCTACATTGTAATTAGAATATGGGAAAAAGACAAATAAATACCTCCAAATATACAAAAGGACAAGTAAAGAACTCAAACTTCCAAAATGAAAAGGAACTCCGAATTCCAAAAGGACAATTAAGGGTTCAGTCAATTGTTAATTGGTATGTTCCAATTGTTAATTTTTACTTAAGTTCCTTATTTGTCCTTTTGGAAGTTTGAGTTCCTTACTTGTCCTTTTGAACATTCGGAGGTATTTATTTGTCATTTTCCCTTAGATTATACTCCTTCTATTCCTAAATATAAGATCTAGTTAACTTTCTTTGAAAAATCCTAATAAAGCTAAATAAGGTAATTAAAAATTGATTTTCCTAATTTTTTCTCTAAACCAGTTAATTTAACTTATAAGCTAACATATGATCTAATAATATACAAAATATGATATATTCATGTGGTTCATTTCGCTTTCTTATGATTCTCCAAAAGAGTTAACTAGCTCATATTTGAGGAACTACAGAAAATATAAAAAGTGATTAATTTTGCATCCTTAATTAAGTGATCTTATAATCTAATGCACCCAGATCATCATAATCCCAAACAATAAAGCACTGTAAATAAAAAAAAAAACTACCACATACAAATCCCAAAATAACAAAACAATAAAACCAAGTGACATACATGTATGAATGATTCATATAAGAGCATACCTAAGAGCATCAAGAACAATGATAACCAAACGAGATACACAAGGTTGGGTCCAACAAGACTCATTTGAGGAAAAACAAGGAGATTGAGAAACATGAGAGCAATTACTATAGTAAGGAAGTTCAGTTCGTGTGAGAAGAAATCCTCTGGTGAATAGGAAAATGGCGAGGATGTGAAGTAACAGTGTTAGCCACATTGGCCATATGTATTCCCACTTTCCATTTGGGAATTTGATCGCCATTTTTGAAGATTTTGGTTTCTCAAATTTGGGTTTTGTTGTTCTTCATTTGAGCTTTTGTGTCGTTGATTCTTAAGTTTTGTTGACCTAAGCTTTGATTTTGATGTCTCAGTTTTCTCAAAAGTCACTGTGTGTGTTTTTACTCACTTGAGATTTTGCTTTAGTGAGAAGGGTAGAACGGGGATATTAAAAATATGGCATGGATAGTAGTAGTACTTATTTGGTAAGGTAAGGGTAATTCCGTAAATGTATATCTTCTCTAAAAAAGAAAACCAAAGCTACGTTACTCATTCAGGAATTAATCATAACTTGGCTTGAATAATCATCAAAATACATGGAATTCTCAAAAAATATGGTTATATTTAGGGTGGGAATAGTTTAGGCCGAACGGCGGAAACCTGAGTGTCTGGTTTATTAGAAACTACTCCCTCCGGTCCCTAATATAAGATCTAACCGCCAAAAAACGCTTCTTAAGAAAACATAACAATGTTAATTGGGTGTCTGTAGTTAATGTTTTTCTCCAATATTTATTATGATACTTTTAAGGGGGAGAAATATATAAGTGTAGAGAAATGAAGACATAAAACATAATTTCTTATTGAATAAAGCAAGTAGGATTACATTCTTACCAAAAAAAAAAGCAAGTAGGATTACATTATATAGGCATTAGGAAGCCAAGTGGAACAAGGCCCAATAAGGCCCATTACTGACTAGACCCTAACTACACATATTTACAACATACCTTAACACTCCTCCTCAAGTTGGAGCATATATGTCAATCATGCCCAACTTGTTACAAAGATAATTAACCCGGTTCCCATCTAAGGCTTTAGTGAGAAGATCACCGAGTTGATCACTAGATCGCACGTATCCCGTAGAAATAAAATTCTCCTTTAGCTTATCACGAACAAAATGACAATCAACTTCAATGTGTTTAGTACGTTCATGGAATACTGAGTTTGAAGCTATATGTAACGCTGTCTGATTGTCACACCATAGCTTTGCAGGGAGAGAGGTTTTAAGGCCAACCTCCTTTAACAACTAATATATCCACACAATCTCACGTACAGACTGTGACATAGCTCTATATTCTGCCTCTGCACTAGAGTGTGATGCTACCCCTTGTTTCTTACTTCTCCATGATACAAGATTCCCACCTACAAAAACACAATATCCAGTAGTAGATCTTCTGGTTTTCTTACATCCTGCATGATCAGCATCACAAAAACATTCAATGTCTGTGTGACCATAGTTGTTATACAAAATACCACGACCCGGAGACTGCTTAAGATAGCGAAGGACATGCTCCAAGGCTTCCCACTGACCAACAGTTGGATCTCCCATGAATTGACTAAGAAAACTCACTGAGAAAGTCACATCTGGGCGAGTTATAGTCAGATAATTTAGTTTACCAATCAGTCTGCGATATCTGTCAGGATATTCAAATGGTTCTAACTTCTTGGGATCAATTTTCTTTCTTATATGCTCAGGCAGCTCTTCAAATGGTGTTTTATTATCAAGCTCTAGGTAAGGATTGGCAATCATTGGTGAATTGCTTGGTGCAGCTCCTAACTTCCCTGTTTCCTTTAACAGGTTAAGGACATATTTCCTCTGGGTGAGAAAAATACCTTTCTTGCTTCTCATGACCTCAATACCCAAAAAATACTTTAACGGCCCTAAATCCTTCGTCTGAAATTGAGAGTCAAGGAAGGCCTTAAGTGACGATATTCTATCGACATTACTTCCTGTAATCACAATATCATCCACATACACAACCAAAAGAATCAAGCCAGCATCCGAGTTCTGGTAGAATACAGAATGATCACATTTACTTTGTATTAACCCAAACTTCTGAACAATAGAACAGAATCTATTAAACCAAGCACGAGGACTCTGTTTAAGACCATACAAAGAGTTACGAAGAAGACAAACCTTCCCATTCTCCCCCAGAGCAATAAAACCAGGTGGTTGCTCCATGTAAACTTCCTCATTTAAAGTACCATTGAGAAATGCATTTTTGACATCTAGTTGATGAAGAGCCCAATCATAACTAGCAGCCATGGATATAAACAATCTGATTGATGAGAGTTTAGCCACTGGAGAGAAGGTTTTAGAGTAATCAACCCCATAGGTCTGAGCATAGCCTTTAGCAACAAGACGAGCCTTAAGACGCTCAAGAAAGCCATCAGCTTTAGTTTTGACTGTAAAAACCCACTGATGACTCCCCATATTTGGTGGTTTTAGGAAATATTTTGTTATATTTGGGGAGTCATTAATTAAGTAATTAAGTGATTTTGTTGTGAATTGGAAAGAAAGTAATTTGATGATTATTATATGAATGATTCTTTTGGAAATTTGAAATTTAACTGAAATAGGAAACTTAATATATTAAAAGAAATATTTTGATGGGAAGTTTCCTATTAATGAGATTATGTGATTGAGTTATTGTGATTATTTCCTATTTCATTCTCTTCATGAATGCAGATTTAATGAAAAAGGAAATAAAGAGAAGGAGATTATTTGATTATGTGCAAGAAAAGGAAAGAAAAGAAACTTAACATGCAAGACAAAGACAATATGGTGTTGGACTATTTTATTATAAATATACACATGCAATTGAGGAGAAGAGGAGGCTGGTTTGAATACTTCCAATTTTCCTAGAGCCTAGAGGAATTCACACGAGTTGAAGAAAAGGAAGCAAGTGGCACACTGTTGAAGGGAACTTTGGAGTCTTGGTTTTAACACACCATACACGCAGAGAGACTAAAGGTTGGAGGCTTGGTCATAATTCTTCCAATTCCTATAGCCTACACGAGATTCACGAAGAAATTGAAGACGAGAGGAAGCAGATCACACGTTATTGACGCAAGGAAAAGAAGGAGGCACCAGAGACGTACTACAAAGGCACACACACATATGCATTGACATCAACACACAAAAGGAAGGAAGCAGCTCCTCAATCTTGTCCAATTCTTACTCCTTTGTGAACTTGTAGTATGTTTTTGGATTTTCACCCAATTCTTATGTTGAACCCTATGTGTGGCTAATTTCTTTTACAACCTAGAGTACTATGAACTTGTTTGTAACTTAGTATTTTATTTCCCACTATTTAGTCATGGTTAATTTGATTTAGTTTATTTAATTTTGCTATTATTGGTTAACTTGTTTAGTGCTTGATCACCATTAGACATGTTTAGGGAATTTAGAATTGGACTTGAAAGAGGGAATTTTAAATAGACCATGGGATTAAATAGTGTAGGATTGGATTTTTATCTGATTTGCGACTAGGATAGACATATACCTAGAAGCCCTACATAGTCACATTAGAGCGGTACCGATATTAATTGGCTTAGTAAATTAGTGCAAGACATTGTGTAATTAAGCTAGGCAAGGATATAGGTGGAAACCGAAAGGCATTTATAGACACTAGTACTCTAGATTAGCTAGTTGGATTAATTCATAATTAATTTAGTGGGGAATAAAATCTAAGAAGCAGATAAGGGATTAGTGGCTCTAGGTTGTTCTTTTGACTCGTGAATTTCTTTTGTGTGAATATTTTGTTTTATTTATTTTATTAGCTATTAGGTAATTAAAATCAAATTTTCTTGTTTACTCAACTTGAATGAAAATAGGAGATCTAATGCCTAGTTATTAATTGTCTGAGTCTCTGTGGGATCGACCTTGATTTACCACTTTACTAAAATACGATCCGTACACTTGCGGAATTTTTATCAAAATTTTGGTAGCATCAAGTTTTTGGCGCCGTTGCCGGGGACTCAAGACAATTAGTAATTAGAATTAGAAATTCTTTAGTAGTTTTAGCTTGAGTTTTTTTTTTCTTTTGGAAAAATAGAAATATGGACTTTTCGGAGCTTAATTATTATAAATGGTATCGATGTTATCACTGTGGAAATAATCATGTACCAGGAAATTGTCCATTTTTACCTACCATAAATTGTATAGGAGATGATTTCATTAGGCAACAAACTTATGTTGATAATTTTTCTAGGCCTAGTTGGAATTTTGAGCAAGATGAGTCTTGGAACCCACATTTAGATCCTTATTCACATGCAATAGACCCACCCTTCATATCTTATTCACATGTTCAAGGAAACAGTTTTGAAGATGGTGAAATCTCTCGTAGAGAAGAAAGACTTGACAGATTAGAAAGATTAGCCAATAATTATTTCAAAATGCAAGAGGATTATATTACTAAGTTTGAATCAAGCGTACAAAATATTGTAGTACAGGTGAGTCAAATACGCAAAGACCTTGAAGAAGTAAAACAAAAATACTCCTTTAATCATAGTTCCCCTGTGTTATCTAATGAAATTGAATATGAGGAAGTTGGGGATATGGATGACCATGAAGTTAAAGAGGATTTAGAGGTTGTCTTAGAGCCTAAAACTGCTTTAGGAGAAACTGATGGGTGTCTAATTGATCTTCAAAGTGTGAATATAAATGCTTGTGATTCTGATATATATGTTGATGTGGGTGTTCCTATAACTACTTTGGATTATTCTCCTATTACTGTTGTGACTCTTACTGATGAGAGTCAAATTGATTTTATTGGATGCTCATTATTCTTAGAAAGACATATATCTAACTCTTTGTATGAGCATATTCTAGTTCCTTTGAAATCATTGATTGCTTGTTCTTTGAAATTGTCTATGATTGAAAAGGCACAAGTAATTGGTTTGATTGATTACTTATACTGTTTGAAAAGGAATGAAAATGAGTTGATTATGGTTTTTGATACTTATGACTAAGATTTGTTTGGAAAGTCTGGCTGAAGACTTTAAACTTAGCGCTTCTTGGGAGGCAACCCAAGGTTTTGGTATTTGATGCTTTGTTTTTGAGTTTGTAGGATTTTTTTTCTTCTTTTGACCCCAAAGGATGCTTCAACTTGATCTGGATGGACTAGCAGTTATGAGTGGAAATCGAGAAAGGAAGGGGAGTATTCTTCTAACTTTTTCTTGATTTAATTTGACTGAGAATTATTTTGGTAATGAGTGATGATACTTGTTAATATGTGTGTGTTGATTAGTCTTGACTGTGTTGTTTTGTGATTGAATTGCATGACTGATATGGAACTTGAAATAACTTTATCATTCATACACTTGCTATGGATATTTTTGTAATTCCACTACTTGTGTTACATGTTCACATTGGGGACAATGTGACATTTAAGTGTGGGGGTATGAGGGTATCATTGTTCTCTAAAGATTGTCTTCAAGCTTTCATTTTGTAAAATTTTCTTGAAAAAAAAAATCTTTTTGCCAATTTTGGGATTGATTTGAATTTGAAGCAATTGAGTTTAATTAGACTTTGATTTCATCTTTTTTGAATGTAAGTGAAAAGGCAAACTATTTGATTTAGATAAATTACTCAAATATGTCAAAAAGCCTTGTGAGGATTTTGAGCCTTAATTTTATTCTTTCATGAGTGAGTACATCTATTGTAATTTCCCCTCTAGAACTTGTCTTGAATCTCTTTTGACGCTCGAATCTCTTGCATGCACAAAAATGATTAAGGCCTTCGTTTCATAGCCAGTTTAGCCAAATAGCCATCCCTTTTACATTATTTCCATTGCTTAACCCCTTTGAGCCTGCTTCTCTTTTAAAAAGAAAGATTGCATATTTTAGCCTTTGAATTCTTTTGATGCAATTTTTCATCTCTTATCTATTTCTTCCATTTACGCTTTGAAAAGTGTTATACTATATTCATATGGAAAGGGGTGAAGGAATTAAAAAAGAAAAAGGGGAAATATAAGTGTTGAATAAAGGAGAAAAGAAAAAAAAAGTGAAGGTGAAAAAGGAAAAGAAAAAAAAATCACACAAAGTGTGAAAAAAAAGAAAGAAAAGAAAAAAAAAAGAAAGAAGAAGATGAAAATCGAAAGAATTGAAGAATTGTGGAGTTCAAAAGAATCAACCCCTATGTGCTTGTTAAGTTATGAGATTCCTTCATTCCTTACTATAATTGAAATGGTCTATCACTTTTCAAATATACCTCCATCTCATTTTCATTTCATTATCCTATCTTTTTCATTACAACCCTTAAAAGTCCTTTTGATTTGTGTGTGCATTGAGATATAAGAGTGGATATCGAGATGATAAACAAGCTTATGGTAGCTGGATTACATAGACGGAATTGAGTGAAACACAACCCCTATATACTTTGAGAGTAGAGCGTAAACACTTTACCGGTGAGGGACATGCTTTTGTGATTTATCTCTATCAAATTGATTGCCTGATTACTTGCATTTGGGGATGGTGAGAGAGATTTCTAAGAGGATTTAATTGTTGAGAGTTTGAATTGATTCTAACTTTGTGATGATAAAAACTTGATTTCATTTTTGTGCTAATGCGTTAACAATTTGAAATCTTGAGGACAAGATTTAATGCAAGTGTGGGGGTGTGATGACTCCCCATATTTGGTGGTTTTAGGAAATATTTTGTTATATTTGGGGAGTCATTAATTAAGTAATTAAGTGATTTTGTTGTGAATTGGAAAGAAAGTAATTTGATGATTATTATATGAATGATTCTTTTGGAAATTTGAAATTTAACTGAAATAGGAAACTTAATATATTAAAAGAAATATTTTGATGGGAAGTTTCCTATTAATGAGATTATGTGATTGAGTTATTGTGATTATTTCCTATTTCATTCTCTTCATGAATGCAGATTTAATGAAAAAGGAAATAAAGAGAAGGAGATTATTTGATTATGTGCAAGAAAAGGAAAGAAAAGAAACTTAACATGCAAGACAAAGACAATATGGTGTTGGACTATTTTATTATAAATATACACATGCAATTGAGGAGAAGAGGAGGCTGGTTTGAATACTTCCAATTTTCCTAGAGCCTAGAGGAATTCACACGAGTTGAAGAAAAGGAAGCAAGTGGCACACTGTTGAAGGGAACTTTGGAGTCTTGGTTTTAACACACCATACACGCAGAGAGACTAAAGGTTGGAGGCTTGGTCATAATTCTTCCAATTCCTATAGCCTACACGAGATTCACGAAGAAATTGAAGACGAGAGGAAGCAGATCACACGTTATTGACGCAAGGAAAAGAAGGAGGCACCAGAGACGTACTACAAAGGCACACACACATATGCATTGACATCAACACACAAAAGGAAGGAAGCAGCTCCTCAATCTTGTCCAATTCTTACTCCTTTGTGAACTTGTAGTATGTTTTTGGATTTTCACCCAATTCTTATGTTGAACCCTATGTGTGGCTAATTTCTTTTACAACCTAGAGTACTATGAACTTGTTTGTAACTTAGTATTTTATTTCCCACTATTTAGTCATGGTTAATTTGATTTAGTTTATTTAATTTTGCTATTATTGGTTAACTTGTTTAGTGCTTGATCACCATTAGACATGTTTAGGGAATTTAGAATTGGACTTGAAAGAGGGAATTTTAAATAGACCATGGGATTAAATAGTGTAGGATTGGATTTTTATCTGATTTGCGACTAGGATAGACATATACCTAGAAGCCCTACATAGTCACATTAGAGCGGTACCGATATTAATTGGCTTAGTAAATTAGTGCAAGACATTGTGTAATTAAGCTAGGCAAGGATATAGGTGGAAACCGAAAGGCATTTATAGACACTAGTACTCTAGATTAGCTAGTTGGATTAATTCATAATTAATTTAGTGGGGAATAAAATCTAAGAAGCAGATAAGGGATTAGTGGCTCTAGGTTGTTCTTTTGACTCGTGAATTTCTTTTGTGTGAATATTTTGTTTTATTTATTTTATTAGCTATTAGGTAATTAAAATCAAATTTTCTTGTTTACTCAACTTGAATGAAAATAGGAGATCTAATGCCTAGTTATTAATTGTCTGAGTCTCTGTGGGATCGACCTTGATTTACCACTTTACTAAAATACGATCCGTACACTTGCGGAATTTTTATCAAAATTTTGGTAGCATCACCCACTTACACCCAATCGCCTTCTTCCCTTTCGGTAAATCAACAAGATTCCAGATACCACTTTGTTCAAGGGCCATCATCTCCTCCTCCATTGCAGCACGCCAACCCGAATGACTTAATGCTTGGTGAAGAGTGGTAAGAATAGTAATGGAATTCAAGGAAGCTATGAAAGACTTAAAAGCAGGAGATAAATGGTTATAGGAAACATAAGAAGAAATAGGATAGGTGCAACTACGTTTACCTTTGCGAAGTGCAATTGGCAATTCATCAGAAGGAGCAGGGGAAATATCATGTTCTGGCTCAATGGGAAGGACAGAATTTTCCTCATCATGCGGTTCGAGATCCGACGAAGAAGCAGAAATGGGAGGGTCACCATCTGGAATAGCCACATTACTCTCTCCTGTACGCCTCTGATAAACGTAGTGGATCGGAGGTCGTTCCGGTACCTGTACTGGCAAAGGTGTACGAACAACTTGATAAACCAAGAGATGATCATCCTCATCAGGTGGAGATGAGGAAGATGCCATGGGAAAAAATGGGGTGGTCTCATGAAAAGTGACATCAGAAGATACCAAATAACGATTGAGAGTAAGAGAAAAACAGGTATATCCCTTTTGAACCCTCGAGTACCCAAGAAAAATACACTTTAATGCCTTAGGATCCAGCTTAGAAATAGTTGGCCGAACATCATGAACAAAACAAACACAACCAAAGATCTTTGGATCAAGATGGAACAAAGGTTTGGAAGGAAAAATGGTTGAAGTAAATGGCGATTTTTGCGTTCAGCAACACCATTTTGAGCTGGAGTATCAACACAAGAGGATTCATGAATTATACCATGTTCAAGCATCAAGGTTTGAAAATTTGAGGAAAAATATTCCTTAGCATTATCACTACGCAAAGTGCAAACAGAAACACCAAATTGAGTTCTAATTTCAGAACAAAAGTTAGCAAAATGTGAAAACACCTCAGAACGATTTTTCATTAGATATAGCCAAGTAGTACGAGAATAATCATCAACAAAGGTTATAAAGTACTTGAAACCAGATTTTGACTCAATAGAACACGGGCCCCAAACATCAGAGTGAACTAATTCAAAAGGGGACGCAACACGTTTATTGACTCGAGACAAATGTGGAAGACGATGATGTTTGGCAAACTGACATGACTCACATTCTAAAGTAGACACTGAATTAAAATGTGGATAAAGTTTCTTCAAAATCGCTAAAGACAAATGACCCAAACGGCAATGCATTTCGAACAGACTAGATTTGAGAGGACAAGCAACTGAACGATGCACTCGATCATCAAGAAAGTAATGGCCTTCAGACTCGTACCCTCTACCAATAATCTGCTTCGTCGTAAGATCCTGAATCAAGCAATAATCAGGAAATAGTGAAATAGAACAATTTAGTTGCTTCGTTAATTTACTAGGAGAGAGAAGATTAAAAGCAAGGTCAGGCACATTTAAAACAGAGGGTAAGTGAATAGATGGAGTTGGATGAACTAAGCCAGAACCAATGACACAAGAATTAGATCCATTTGCAATTGTGATACTAGAAGGGTTGGCGTACAGAGTATAAGAGGAGAAAAGATGATGGTTACCTGTCATATGATCAGTGGCACCTGAATCGATGATCCACTTAGAGGAAGAAGAGAAAAGGCCAGTGACATTATTACCTGTAGCAGTGGGTACTGGTGAAGATAAAGCCAGATACTCCTAGTATCTAGTTATCAGTTTAGCATACTCAGCTGCTGGAATGGTCACCATTTTATCTTCAGCCATTAAACACAAGCAACCAACGATCCTCAAACAAATTCCAACAAACAAGAAGACACCAAAACAGCTTCACCCGGAGCTACAAACGATCCCAAAAGATTCCCAAATAATACCAACAAGCAAGAGAACAACCAAGTAACTTCACTAGGAGCTACAAACAATTCAAACAACTTCCAACAAGTAAGAAGAACACCAAATAGCCTCACTCGGAGCTACAAACAATCCAAACAGCTTCCAGCAAGCAAGAAAACAATGAAATAGCTTCACTAGGAGCTAAAATCAATCCAAACAACTTCCAACAAGTAAGAAGACAACAAAATAGCCACACCAGGGGCTCCAAACGGCCAAATCAAGACCAGAAACAGACCAGAAACGGCCGGCGAACGTTCGCGGAAGCAAAAGTGGATTTCCTGGCGGCGCGTGCAAACTCCGGCGAGGCGCGTGGAGGCGGCGGACGGCGACCGGACCACCTGGGTTTTGTTCGCCGGAGCCTCCTGAGTCCGATGGCCAGGCGCATGTTGCAAGACAAGATCTAGAAACGCACAGATCTGCTCAAGAAGCGGCGGACACTGTTCACGTCTACAGTTTTGGGACTCCGGCGGCCAGAAACCAAAAAACACAAACCCTAAAGAGCCTCAGCTCTGATACCATGTAGAGAAATGAAGACATAAAACATAATTTCTTATTGAATAAAGCAAGTAGGATTACATTATATAGGCATTAGGAAGCCCAAGTGGAACAAGGCCCAATAACGCCCACTTCTGACTAGACCCTAACTACACATATTTACAACATACCTTAACAATAAACATTAATAAATATGAAAGAGAATTAAGGGCAAAGTAGGAAATAAAACATTAAATGAGGAGAGAATGTGAGATGAGCTCTTAAGGATCGAAATCATTCAAATTTTAGGTTCTTATATTAGGAACCGGAGTGAGTATTTTGGAAGCTTAAGCATGGCATTTGGTTTGACTGTTAGTATAGGATAAAGTAAGAAAAAATAGACAAATGTTTTATATTTAAGAACAATCATACTTCCAAAAAAGTTTTTTTTTATTTAGGATAGGGGTAATAGAAAAACTTCAACGGGCGGGAATGAGCCTCCCTATGAGGCTTTATGGAGAGGGTCAAAATTGGGAAAATTTGTGGCTTAAACGTGTGGGTTTGATGGGTTTACTCATTCATTTTTCCAATCTTAGCTTATCAAATATTATACTTTTGTTGTTAAATATAAGATTAAGTTGTCTTTTTTTTAACTGAGTTTATTAAAACACATTATTTTACCTTATTTTGTCTATGATTAGATCACCAGTTACTTTATAAATAAGAACCAAATGCTTATTTGTAAATGAGTACCAAAGGAAAATTTATATCAACCATGAGGGAAATATGAAGTAGTATAAAATTGAATTGAAATGGATTTATAGCGTGTTTCAGATGATTTCATAATTTCTTGGCGAAATTATCCCCTCAAGCTCATCATTTTGCTAATATTTTGTATGTACCTGTATTATATGAGCTCAAGGATGATTTTATCTGTAGTGATTAATGATCTACATGGAAATGTCCTTGGCCATTCTCTCGTTTTAGCATTTTACACGTCTTCCTTACGAACGTTCTACATTTCACAGAGCATTTGGGTTATGAAGATATCTTTTCCAACATTTCGAAGCATTCAATTGAGAGTGTGTGTAAGTTTTAACACTGAATAAAGAGAATGTATTACAAACAGATGCGTGCAAATCCAATTTCACTTCTCATGAAAAAGATGAGTTGGAGAACCCAAACATATCTATCTAATCATTATCATTGAAAAATCACCCAAACATTCTAGACATTAAAATAGGAAAATCCTTTGTAACCAAAAAAAAAATAGGAAAATCCTTGTGGGATGGAGAGGGTCAAAATATGCATAGCAATGAGTAGTGAAATCAGTTCCATATGAATCAAGCCACTATTAAATGAGCAAGGAAAAACTTCAAAAACAAACTTGACATAAAAGTAGCAGCATCAACTTGCTTATAATAGTTGCTCATACATGGAGGTGAAGAGATTGAGCATTAATAAAAGCTTCCCAAGAGATTCGATATTCTGGAATATTAGCGAATATTAAATGTTTTAAACTTCCAGCATTGATTAAACAAAAATGGCTCAATGGGCATGTCTTGTGTAACATCCTGAAAATTTAAAACAGAGACCATTAGAAAATTTGAAATTTTCAAGAGTTTTGGGAAAATTTTAGATATTTTGGAGATTTTGAAGAAAGGGAAAATTAATTTGAGGTCTCTCACAAGGGACTTAATACTAGAAAAGTCCCAAAAATTGAAATCATTAATGTAGGGTCCCAAGGGACCTCACTTTAATATATTTGAAAATTGAAAAGACACTTTTGCGTCTGACATAATGGGCAGCCATGACAACTGGATGGGCATAACTTGACAACTGACTGGTTCAATTTTCAAGTATATTAAAGTGAGGTCCCTTGGGACCCTACATTAATTATTTCAACTTTTGGAAGTCCCTTGTGGGGACCTCAAATTAATTTGGGAAAATCACAAAAAAGTCCCTCCGAATACCCAAAATGACAATTCAGGAACCTAAACTTCCAAAAGGATCATGAAGGAACCAATACCTATCTGTCATTTTAAAATTGTGCGAAAAGACAAAATTGCCCTCATCCTAAAACACAAATAGCGATAAGAGGGCGTTATTAGGGTGGGTTTAGGGTGGGGTTGGAATTTGTGTTTTAGGATGGGGGCAATTTTGTCTTTTCGAAAAATTTTAAATGACAGATGGGTATTGGCCTTCATGGTCCTTTTGGAAGTTTAGATTCCTAAGTTGTCCTTTTGGGTATTCGGAGGGACTTTTTTGGGATTTTCCAATTAATTTTCCCTTGGAAGAAATAAGTGTCTGAAATTTTTCTTTCTTTTTCTCTCTCCTCCTTCTCTTTTTTCCTTCTCCTTCCTTCTCTTTCACCACCCATACACACTCTGCTCTCTCACTTTACAACCACACCCATTTCGTTTCTTCCACTCCCTTCTCCTCAAACACTTGTATAAATCGCGCAATATCTGTCCATCACCATTTCCCTTCGTTTTCTTCACGTTTTTCCGGCGACAGGGGCGGCGGACGGCGGCGACCAGTGACGGAAAAAGGCGGGTCTTGTTCTTTTGTGCCTTCTTTGAGCTGTTGCTCGGATTTCTCATTTTTCTTTTCTCTTTCGGTATTCATTTTCGTTCTCCCTTGTTAGTGGCCGAATCCCGGCGAGTTTTCCGGCGGCCATCACCGGAAAATAATGGTCTTCAACCTCTTCTTCATGTTGGGACTCCGTAAGCCTTTTCTACTCCTTTGTGATGTAGATTTTGAGATTAATTTGCCCATTGGAAGTTAGGGATTAGTGAAAAATTGGGACTTTAGTATTGTCAAGTTAGCATAATGATTGTTAAGTGGTTAATTGATGTTTTGTGAGGATATTTGATGTTTCTTGAAGTTCTAAACTATTTTGAAATTTGTAGGGAATGTTTAGGTATTATTTGAAGATAGGGTTTTGATTATAATGACATTTTGGGAATGTTAATGCTTTAATATGGATATTGAGACATTGGATTTGAATATTTTTGGGAGCAATTGGATTTTCTAAAGGAGATTTAACATTTGGGAATATTTGGGTGATGAATGTGATTCTTTGAAGTTAGGGATGACATATACTTAATTCCTTGGGAACTTTAAAACAAGAATTGGATATTTAAGTGGTTAATGGAAGATTTTTAGACAGTATATAAGTTTATTGAAGTTGAGAATTATTTTGGAATTTTTGGAGCATTTTTATGGCTCTTTAAGTTGGGATTTTTGTTAATGTAAGATGACTTGAATGGATTGGTAGTTTATAAAATGCTTGTGAAGGTTATATTAAGATGTTGGAATGTTTGTTTTGGTTGAGTTGGTGATTGGAAGGAAATTTGGAAGTAAAGTGTTGATTAAAAGAGATTTGGTTATGTAAAAGTATTTTTTTTTGGAGATTTGGTGGCAGGTTTGTGAATTTGGGAAGTCACTTAAGTGGTAAATTTGATATTAATATGGTGGTTTGGTGGTTAGTGATTGTCTTGCAATTTTATGGGTATTTTTGGTTTCTTTATAGTAAAGGATTGTTTTTCTGGATTGCAAATGGGAGGTTAAGGAATGTTAGTGTAGTTGTTATAAAGGTGTCGCAGGTGTAAAATCATTTGGAATGGTGTTTGGGAAGGAGTTGAGAATAAAAGTGTTGGATTACGGAGAAATTTGTTAAGGAATGATATATATGGAAGGTTGTGAAAGTTTGTGAGTTATGGAGGTCACTTGAGTGGCCATTTAGTATAAATGAGTTGTTTTGATGGAGGTTAACATGGTGGATTAGTTTCGCAAGAGTTATAGAAAATGGTGGTGTTTAATACTATAGGAGTTATAAATAATTTGTTAAGGGAATTGTGGGTACAAAATAATATAGAAAAGTGTGGATGTTAGAAGTAATTTATTACTTCAATAATTGTTATAGAGTTAGTTTGAATGGTAGGTCTAAGTCACTGATATTATGTCTTGACAAACAGTAGGTCATTGTATGATTATAGACGGCGGAGACTCTAGCAGAGCTTGAGAACGACTTTAGCTGTGTATTTATTGCTACTATGCTTTGCAGGTAATCACACTTTACTGACTGTGATATTGAGGGTGGTGGTAGTTGAGGTCTTGAGGATTTGTAAAATCCTCTTCTACTTATATATAAATAAAAATGTTTTCAAAATTATTTTCTATATAAAATTGGCTATAGGGTGCTTTTCCAAATGTGAATTATTTTATATATAAAGACTTTGGTTGTTGCATGACACTGAATATGAGTACCATCGGCCGATGTAACCATCGATTTGCGCAAATCGATAGTTTAATTGTACAGGTTCCTCGGATTGTAAAGGAACCAGAGATTTTTCGCATTGTTAGAGCGGTCCCTTTTTATGCTTTTTCAGATTGTAGAACGGGCACAATATCACACACGTATATTTATGTTTATTGAGAGATGAATGTATCTGTTCTGTATATATATGTATATATTGCGTCAAAACCTGCATAAACCATGCAATACAATCCAATCTAATTGACCAAGCTTATGTGTGTCAGTTGTAAAACTTATACTACTTCGTGACTTTGGAATCATTATTTAAATGTGGGTCCTCATATTCTTGTCCTTTTTCTCTTCATCACCTTCTATTTTGGTTGACTCAATCGCTAAAACACAAAAGGAAAGAGAGTTACCTATTAAGCTTATTTTTTCTCTATTCTCAAGCTTACCCATTTTTTTATTTCTGCTATATTTCACCATTCTGATGATGTTCTATCATAATTGTTTGAAATATATGTTTGTGAATTACTATGACTTTTATGAATACTAGGTACTGCTGACTATGAGCATGTGAGGAAAACAATAAGGAAAGGAAAAAAGGGTATGACAGTTTCAACTTTGACTTGTTTGTAATGAAGAGACGAGATGATAATTCATTTCATGTTATTCACAAACTCATTTGCATTTGCATTACTCAACATGACTTCCAATAATGCCTATGTATAGCACAAATTTTATTTTTGTTCATTGAGTTATGCAACTAAGCAAGAGAGCATGCATTGGCCTTCTCAAAGCCTGCAAATCAATGTTCCATCTTAAGCAAATACATGGTCAGATGTTTCTTGTGGGTCTACATGAAGACTTGGACACACTTGGTAAGCTTATGGTCGTATGTACTGACTCATCTGTTGGAGATTTTCCCTATGCATGTACAACTTTCAACTATGTTCATGAGCCATCCTTGTTTATGTACAATTTAATGATCAAAGCCTTTGTGGCAAAAGGTGGTTTCAGAGAAGCCATGTCTCTATTTAGTCGATTGAGGAAAGATGGTTTATGGCCGGATAATTATACATATCCGTTTGTTCTCAAGTCTATTGGATGTAGTGGAGATTTCAATGAAGCTGTGAAGGTTCATGGCTTCATAGTGAAGACTGGGCTTGAGTTTGATGCTTATGTTTGTAACTCGCTGGTGAGAATGTATGCTGAATTGGGAAAGTTAGATTGTTTTGAAAAAATATTTGAAAATATGCCTGAGAAAGATAAGGTTTCTTGGAATATTTTGATTACAGGTTATGTGAAATGTAGGAGATTCAAAGAGGCAATTACTATTTTTCGTCGGATGCTAGAAGAAAGCAATGAGAAGCCTGATGAAGCTACAGTAGTAAGCACTTTATCAGCTTGCACAGCATTAAAAGATTTGGGTCTTGGTAAGGAAATTCACACTTATGTCATGAATAAATCCCTTTTAACTACTATAGTGGGCAATGTGTTGGTGGATATGTACTGCAAGTGTGGCTTTGTAAGTATAGCTCGGGAAATTTTTGATGGGATGCATGTTAAAAATGTAATTTGTTGGACAAGTATGATAAATGGGTATGTAACTTGTGGTCAGCTGGATGAAGCCAGATGTTTGTTTGAGAGAAGCCCGACAAGGGACATTGTTCTTTGGACAGCTATGATTAATGGCTATGTGCAATTCAATCGCTTTGATGAGGCTGTTGCTTTATTTCAAGAGATGCAAATTAGAAAAATGAAACCAGATAAATTTATTGTCGTCACTCTCCTTACAGGTTGTGCTCAGTTGGGAGCATTAGAGCAAGGCAAATGGATTCATGGTTACATAGATAGTAAT
This sequence comes from Mimosa pudica, assembly GCA_029929735.1. NCBI lineage: Eukaryota > Viridiplantae > Streptophyta > Magnoliopsida > Fabales > Fabaceae > Mimosa > Mimosa pudica. The sequence goes on from JAKELP010000045.1 coordinate 4,559,784, forward strand.
AAAATGACAGTGGATGTTGTGGTTGGTACTGCCCTTATTGAAATGTATGCAAAATGTGGTTGCATAGAAAAATCTTTGGAGATTTTCTATAGGTTACGGGAAAGAGATACAGCCACATGGACTTCTATTATTTGTGGACTTGCAATGAATGGTGAGACAAGCAAAGCACTTGAGCTCTTTGAAGTGATGAAAAAATTTGGGGCTAGACCTGATGACATCACCTTTATTGGTGTTCTAAGTGCATGCAGCCATGGGGGGTTGGTAGAAGAAGGGCGTACGATCTTTTATTCCATGAAAAGAACATATCAAATTGAGCCCAAGGAGCAACACTATGGGTGTTTCATTGATCTTCTCGGTCGAGCTGGATTGTTACATGAAGCAGAAGAGTTAATAATGAAGTTACCAGATCAAAACAACGAGATGATAATTCCACTCTACGGAGCTTTGCTGAGTGCCTGCAGATTTTATGGCAATATTGAAATGGGTGAAAGGATTGCACAGCATCTGGCAAATATTGGATATAGTGATTCCAGTTTGCATACTCTTTTGGCTAACATTTATGCTTCTGCTGACAGATGGGAAGATGTGAGCAAGGTGAGAAACAAGATGAAAGATTTGGGAATCAGAAAATTTCCTGGATGTAGTGCTATTGAGGTTAATGGTGTTCTCCATGAGTTTCTTGTTGGGGATCCATCTCACCCTGATATAAGCGATATATACTCCATGCTGCATTCAATATCTAAGCCCTTGTTTGGTTCAGAAGAAAATGTGATAGAAACAGAAATTTTATGTTCAATAGATTCTTAGACTGCAAATTTGTGGTTGAGGAATCAATTCCCCTGTCAAACTAAATATCATTCATGCAAGAGATTGAAAAGTTTTCTTGCCATTCTTTTACCTTGCAGCCAACATGCCACAAGAATTGAAAAGTTTTCTAGCCATTCTTTATACCTTGCAACCAACAGCCAACATTTTGTCAAACTAAATATTGCATGAATCAAATATTGAATAAAAATAAAAAAAACGTATATATACATATTGTTTGATTTGATTTATTAGTTAATTGTTTTTCTCCTATATTCAAATATCTATGTACTATTTCAAATCCTAAACATTGTTCATGGTTTCAAGCATGAGTGAGTCATATACCTAACTAGAAAATTATTAAAAATTACTTGAAAGAAAAATAGAGATGGTGTATGATGATTAAAGAAATAGAGAGGAAGAATAAGCAAAGAAAGTTCAAATTATAAATGTCTACAAAGCAAATAGTTGAGTGCTATATAAGCCTAAATCCAATCCTGAAAATTAATGACAAAATATTTTCCAAAATAAAAAAAATAAAATGTAAAACACATTTGGAAATCAAGAATAGACACCACTATCATCCACATCTTCTAATTACTTTTGATTTGTTGATGTTGTTGCTCATGCTCTTGTGATAAACTCACATGCTCTTGAATCTGATGGTGTATAGGCCGATTCTCTTGTGATAAACTTACGCGCTTTTGAGTCTGATGGTGTATAGGCAGATGGTGTATAGACTGATGCTCTTGTGATAAACTTATTTGATGTTGAGTCTGATGGTGTATAGGCAGATGGTGTATAGACTGATCCTCTTGTGATAAACTTATGTTCTCGAGTCTGATAGTATATAGGCTGATACTCTTGTGATAAATTTACATGCTCTTGAGTCTAAAGGTGCATAGGCTGATGGTGTATAGGTCAATCTTCTTTTGGTAAACCTACTTGCGCTTGAGTATGATGATGTCTATGCTGATGCTCGTGATGTTGATTCTGCATTTGCTGCTCAGGATAGTTTTCTCCTTGATTATGGCCTTGTTGTACTTGCATATTAGTGTTCAAAATAAATGAATCTAGATAGCTCATTAATTCTCTCCTTGATGACATAGGTATAGAATGTTGTTGTTGTTCATAATTATTATTAGTAAATTGTGAACCTAACATCATCGAAGAATGAACCATTTCATTATATTGAGAATCTACCGGGGAAAGCATGGGTTGTTGGTGTACATGAGTCTCTTCAAGCTCTTTCTTAGCTTTATAGTATTTATTTTGTACATGGAACAACTCATGTCGGAGGAGTGTAAGAACGCCCACAATACCATATATTGGTTCTTTGATTCATACATTAGCCTCATAAACTAGGGTATCCACGGCTTGTGCACGCTGAGATTTTTCCAAATCAGTCAATAGCTTAGAAACATTACTAGCACCATACACTCGGTGTACACGTTGAAACTTTCAGGGTCTTCTGGTGGAAAATAAGGCGCGAATACACATTCTTCTGTGCATTTTCGTCGTTGCAATCTGCACATGGTGTTCTAGATGACATTTCAATTTCCTCCCGTTCAACTTCTGTTTTAATTCAAATATCAAACATTATTAATTAACTGAAATCTTAAAATCTCACCAACAAGGAACTAACCTTCAATGTTTTCCCAAATTAACTTCATAATACTTATCAATAGTAAACAATTTAACTAACATCCTTAATCTAATCAAACTAGAATGGGAAAAAGATATATAGTTTTTGCGAATCGGTAATATAATGTGATAATAACTTAACTTAACTAGCATCATTAATCTAATCAAATTAGGGTACATGATCTATATAGAAATAGAGACAATAGCATATCAAAAGGAATATGAAATGAGAGAAACTTGCATGCCAGTTACCATACCTGATGAGATTTATTCCTTACTCGTAAGGTTGAATGAGTCGACTTCAGCTATAAAAGATATAACCTAAAGAGAGGTTTCTTTTCTTTTGAATGAAAAAAAGAGAGGTTTCTATTTTTTATTGCATAGGAGAGGTTTCACTTTAATTGTATTTTTCCTTTTATTTTGGGTCTTACGTGTTTTTTTGTCTAAATGGGTTTTATGTGCTTTTTTTTTTCTGAATGGGTCTTACGTGTTTTATTTTTTGATTTACATGATTTAATTTTTTTATTTTTTTATCAAAATCCCTTATAATTAAATAAAATTTTACCTGGTGGTGATTAATTTATAAGGACATCTTAGATTTTTTTACCTGGTGGTAAGGTAAGGGTAAATCCGTAAATGTCTATCGTCTCTATAAAAGAAAAACAAAGCTACGCTACTCATTCAGGAATTAATCATAACTTGGCTTGAATAATCATCAAAATACATGGAATTCTTAAAAAAATTTGGTTATATTTAGGGTGGGAATAGCTTATGCCGAAGAGCGGAAACCTGAGTATCTGGTTTATTAGAAACTACTCCCTCTAGTCCTTAATATAAGAGTTAGACGCCAAAAAGCGCTTCTTAAGAAACTATATGAATGTTAGTTGGGTGTCTGAAGTTAATGCTTCTTTTCCAATATTTATTACTACCTCTGGTCTTAAATATATGGCCTAATTGATTTTTTTAGAGAAATTAAGGTTGCGAAATAGGTTATTAAATGATGACATATTTGATACTCCCTCCGGTCCTAAATATAGGACCTAGTTTTGCTTATTCATTAGTTTTGCTTTTTAGGTAAAATATTTTCTAGGATTTATAATTAGTTTATAGGTAAAATAAACTAGTTTAAGGGAAAAAAATTAGGTAAATCAATTTATAATTAACTTATTTTGCTTTTTTAAGGATTTTCTAGAAAAAGTCAATTAGGTCTTATATTTAGGGCCAGAGGGAGTATGATACTTTTAAGGGAGAAAAATACATAAGCATCAATAAATATGAAAGAGAATTAGAGGCAAAGTAGGAAAAAACACATTAAATGAGGAGAGAATGTGAGATGAGCTCTTACATTAGGGACCAAAATATTCAAATTTTGGCCTCTTATATTAGAAATCCGGAAGAGTATTTTGGAAGCTTAAGCATGACATTTGGTTTGACTGTTAGGGATAGTATAGGATAAAGTAAGAAAAAATAGAAAAATGTTTTATATTTAAGAGCAGTCGTACTTCCAAAAAAGTTTTTTTTTTTATTTAGGGTAGGGGTAATAGAAAAACTTCAACGGGCGGGAATGAGCCTCCCTATGACGGGGCTTTATGGAGAGAGGGCCAAAATTGGGAAAATTTGTGGACTTAAACGTGTGGGTTTGATGGATTTCCTCATTCATTCTTCCAAGCTTAGCTTATCAAATATTATACTTTTGTTGTTAAATATTAGATTAAATTGTCTTTTTTAAAAAAACTGAGATTATTAAATCACAAAATCTTATTTTGTCTATGATTAGATTATAAGTTACTTTATAAATAAGAACCAAATGCTTATTTGTGAAAGAGTACCAAAGGATTATGGTAAAACAAAAAGAGTACCAAAGGAAGATTTAAATCAACCATGAGGGGAATATGCAGTTTTATGAAATTGATTTGAAGTGAATTTCATATGATTAGATTAGGGGTGGGCAAACAGTTATTCGTTTCAAAACCGAACCGAAAACCGAAAACTAAATAAAATGAAAACCGAAACCGAAACCGAAACCGAAAAAGTGGACAACCGAAACCGAAAAACCGAAAACCAAAACACTATAATAAAAACCGAAACTAATTAGTGTTTTCACATTTTTTTGTGATATTTCAAAAAAGTTATAAAGGAAACCGATTAACCGAATCAATAAGCTAACTAAAATGAAAACTGAAACCGAAACTGAAAACCGAAAAGTATGGGAAACCGAAACCGAAACCGAAACCAAAAACCGAAAAAACCGAAACCGAAAAACCGAAACTCATTTGGTTCGGTTCGGTTTTCGGTTTTAGGTTAAATTTGCCCACCCCTAGATAAGATCATATGAAATATGCAGGTTTCGGATGATTTCAAAATTTCTTGGCTAAATTGTCCCCTCAAGCTGATATCATTTTGCTAATATTTTGTGCTATGTACCTGTATTGTATGAGCTCAAGGATGATTTTATTTGTAGTGATTAATGATCATACATGGAAATTTCAAAGGCCATTCTCTCGTTTTAGCATTTTACACGTGTTCCTTACCAATAATGTTCTACATTTCACAGATCATCTGGGTTATGAAGATATCTTTTCCAACATTTCGAAGCATTCAGTTGAGAGTGTGTGAGTTTTAACACTAAATAAAGAGAATGTATTACAAACAGATGCATGCAAATCCAATTTCACTTCTCATGAGAAAGATGAGTTAGGGGACCCAAACATATCTAATAATTTAAATATCACCCAAACATTCTAGACATGAAAATAGTAAAATCCATGAGGGATGGAGAGGGTCAAAATATGCTTAGCAATGAGTAGTGAAACCAGTTCCATAAGAATCAAGCCACTGTTAAATTAGCAAGGAAAAACTTCAAAAACAAACTTTACATAAAATCTTGAGAGTGAAAAGTAGCAGCATGGACTTGCTTATAATAGTCGTTCATACATGGAGGTGAAGAGATTGAGCATTAGTAAAAGCTTCCCGAGAGATTCGATATTCTGGAATATCAGTGAATATTAAATGTTTTAAACTTCCAGCATTGATTAAACAAAAATGGCTCAAGGGGCATGTCTTGAATTGCCAATCAAAATAAACAAAAATGGATGTAAGAACATGGTCATTACGAATTATAGTCATGGATCAAATTAAGGACAGAAATATAAGAAATTTGTATGTAAATTATCTGATAGACTACATCTTCTGAAATTTTCAGGATGTGTGCGAGTTCAAGAAACAAGAAAGAGCATGATTGTTCATACATCTAATGAGACAGAAACAGAACTAAATGGATGCATCTCATACTCAAAACAATGGCAACTAGAATCTGAAGTTTTCATGACTAGGAATAGAATACAACTTCCTAATTGTCAAACATTTTCTCATTGCCTCCTTAATACATTCTTTTGAAACATAAAAAAAAAGTCTACATTTAGCATAGCAAATGAGATACGATGATATCCTTTTGAACATTTCCAAACATAAAGTTTTCATAACTAGGAATAGCATACAGCTTCCTAATTTTCATAACTAGGAATGGCATACAACTTCCTAATTGTCAGACATTTTCTCATTGCCTCCTTAATGCTTTCTTCTGAAACATCAAAAAAGAGTCTACATTTAGCAGAGCAAATGAGATACGATGATATCCTTTTGAACATTTCAAAAGCTCCCCATTTGTAAGCACTTCCAACAATGACAGTCCTCAAATGTGTTGCATTCTCCATTATCAATCTCACAAACTCAAATTCCTTTTTGCTTCCATTGAACTCAAGAACAACAAACTCCTTCAGGTGATATGAAACACACGGAGGCACATCAGGTGCATGTTCCATTCCCTCTTCGTCATCACATCTTTTAAACTGCTGACCACAAAGTAGGGTGTGTGCGTGTATAAGAGAATTTAAAAACTGGATAAAGATAATATATTTCAAACATGCATGTAAATTGGGTTTCACTGCTCCAAAAAAAATATGAGTAAGAGGAGCTAAACACTACTACTCATCGAAATATCATCTGCACAGTCTACAAATTAGAATAGAAAAATCAATATTTTTGAAGAATCAAATCTACACCATTATATGAGATCTAGCGAGTCTAAATTACTAAATATGCCCAACTAATGAGTAGTGAAACTAGTTCTATATGGATCAAGTCACTGTTAAATTTCCAAACCTGATGGATTACAAGACATTGAAGCTTGGGGAAACATTGGAGATAGCTCATTGTCATGCAGCCGTCCTGACAATAAAATTTATTCAATTCTAGGTGGATTACATTGTGAAATGTTGGAGCTTTGTGCACAGTGTGCCTACTGCATTCCTGCAAGAAGAATGAGCAAGTGCAAACTTAAAAAACAAACTGGACATAAAATGTAAGTGTGAAAAAGAAGCAGCGTGAACTTGCTTATCATAGGTGGATACCTTGAAGTGGAGAAATTGAACGTTAGTCAAAGCTTCCCATGAGATTAGATATTCTGGAATATCTGCGAACAATAAATGCTCTAACCTTCGAGGTTTGATTGACGACGAATGGTAAAAATTAAACAAAGATTTAAGAACCAATTCTTCAAGATGAAGACAATTAGACAAAATCAGATTCAGACATTTACGATTTGAAAATTGCATATCCAACAAATGCAAGACTTTAAGTGAAGGCAAATCAACTCTAGAAACATTACACGAGAACCCACTCAGCTTCAAAACACTAATGGCATTGCAGGTGAAAAGCCTAGGAGGCAAAGGATAGAATGCATCCCTCTGTCGAAGAAGAACTTCTAGATACGTAATGGAGCTGCGACTGAGCAATGCGTTTAGCCAAATGCTGACCTTAAGAGGAGGAAGAGAATAAAACTCGCATTTGAGAACAAACTTTTGAACAGGCTTCAAATCAACAAAAAGGAGAGTTGCATCAACGGATTGAAGTAAGAATTCATATCTAAAGTGTAAATCGTCAAACTCAAGGTTTGGAAGACAGTGCCAGAGGAACCTCCACCTCTTGGACAAGCGGCTTGTGGCAATGGCTTGTTTGATTTGAAGGGAAGAGAGAATTTGTAGAAGCAATGAGTCCGGTAAACTACTAATCCTATCAGCCATTGTAGGAACTCGAAATGCCTTAGCCGAAGCTCAAAAGCTCACAATAACGGCAATGACAATTTCATGGTGTACTGTAATGCTGTGTATGCATATTCCCACCACAGTGAAGAGGTTCAAATTCAACTAAGGGTGACATAGCAGTAGTATTTGATATTCCACGCATTCTTCCATTTAGGGCCGTGCAACGGGCTGCAGTAGCCAAATTTCTCAACAACTTCAATCCTTCAATGACAGCCCTAGAACAATTTTCACAACAACAACAAAGTCTTATCCCACTATACATCATATGACGCTACGTATAGTTATTATAAAATCTCAAATTAAACTAGAAAATAACACTGATATGACAGAAAAAAGATTCTCATGTGAACAATTTTCACAGTAGCAACAACAACAACAACAATAGAGTCTTATCTCACCACGTCGGCTACATGGATCATACAATACTCTGTATCGGTAACCAATTTTCACAATTAACAACCTTTAGTTATTACAAAATCCCAAATGAAACTAGAAAATAACAGTGATATGAAAGCAAAAGATTCTCAAGTGAACAACAGCCCAATCAACAGAAAGTAGAGAGCAAGTTTCAATGTAAATTAAGTCACAGTGGTCAACAGTCAACGCCACAAATTCAAAACCCTATCACAACACGTAAAATGACAGCTTACAGTAATACTCCTATAAAGAATGGCAGTGATAGCATGAATGCACATTATACGTCCTGTTTTTTTACAATAAAGGATTGCAGTAATTGTTGTGAGTTGTAAGTAGAAAATGTTAGTAGTAATTTCAATTTTACTCATCAATATGAAATTCATAAATAGAGTATTTTTTTTTTATGAGGAGTATGTATATATAGAAATATGAGGAAAAGAAATGAAGAAGGAGAGCACCTGCAACTGCCGAGAGAAGCTGCTGGGTTTAGGGAATTAGGGTTCTGAGAGAGTGAGGGAGACGGAGAGAGAGTGGAAACTGGAAAGACTGAGGGAGTAAATGAATGGGAAAATGAAATGAGGTCTCTAATTGCAACTTGGACAAATAAGGGTGCAACTTGGACAAATAAGGGTCAGTCCCCTATTTGTCCAAATGACAAAACAGCCCTTCCCTTACATAAAACAAAACAAGCCTACCCTTTCATAAAACATATTCTTCTTCTCCTTTTCTTTTTGCTTGGCCGAGACAACCAAGCTTCATCTTCTTCTTGTTGCTTGTCAAGTTGAAGCTTGGAAGGGGAAAAAGGTGGGAACTTTGGGTATTATTGTGATCAAGATAACATACTTAAATACAAGTTGGAAGCTTTTCTGCATTCTTTGCATGTCAGAGAGAGGGATGAAGCCATTTTAGCCAAGGTGAAGCTTGTGAAGGAGAAAAAAGTAGGAACTTTACGTATTATTTTGATCAAGAAGGTATTCTCCCTTTAAGTATGAGGTGAAAAATGATACTTTGGCTCATTATTTTGTTGGGTCTTCTTCAATGTTACATAAATGGTTTCAAGTTTGCTTTTTTCCTGGTCATGGGTTAAAGAGTGATGATAATATAAAGTTGGATAGTTGATTTATGTGAATAATATAAATAAAAATTATATATCTCTTTTAGTTTGAACTCATTTGGATGATGATAGTTGAGATGGGTGATTTAAGGGAGTGGGAATGGTCTCTGTTGCATGGGAAAGATGATGACTGTGTTGTTTTCGTCATTTGACATTTGAGTTCCTGCTGAAAATGTATCACAGTAGGTGGACTCGAATTTGGTAGTAAATAATGCTAACAGAAGTAGTGAATCGTGATTCTGGAGTGGTTACCAGAACACGCCACACATTATAGTTAATAGTGATACTTGGATAGTTAATACATGTACCATAGTAGCTAACGAAACATGTGAAATGCGTGGCTGTCACCCAAGAGGGGGGGGGGTGAATTGGGTGAGGGAATAAAACTTTTAACTCTTCTTTTCGAAAGACTGCTTGTGCTTGGTGATGATATTAAGAAGTAATGGTATGCACAAGTCAGTATGTTATGTGATGCAAGATAGAATGTTTAATTGTAAATTTATGCACACATAAATTTATCCTGGTTCGGTCACCCAGACCTACATCCAGTCCCCAGGCTCCACCTGAGATTTTCAATCCACTATTCTTGTTTAAACCAGGCACAAGAGAAGCCTTTACACTTTAGGTTTTACGAGCACGGGTTCACCTAACAACCCACAGGTTTTACAACGGGTTCACCTGCAAACCTTTCAAACGCAAGTTTTACGGGCTAACTTGCAACCTATGGAGATTTAGAAAACTTCTAAATGCTCCCCCTTACAAAATGTAAGATTACAATTATGTTCACTCTATGAACTGATTTTGTTAAACACTTAAGCTCAAAATTGACTCTGTCTAAGAGTGAATGATGTTACTCACTTAAGTACAACTGAATCACTCTCTAAAAATATTACAAATCTGGATCTGAGAGTAGTACAAGATGAGAGGAATGTAGAATACAATGTTTCAGATAATAGGCTCGATTCTTCTCTCTTACTTCCATTTTTTCTTCTGAGTGTAGATGTTCCTTTTATACTTCGCTCTAAAGACTTGGGCGGCTGGTGAATATTAACGTTTGAATATGGCCGTTAATCCCATGTTACCGTTGTAAGGTACATCTTCATTAATGCTCAGCAGGGTTGACTTGCTTTATCTCTGAAAAGTAGTCCTGACACCTCTGCTCTGACAAAAGCATTCTGACTTCTGAGTATGTGATGTTTACTCTTGTACTCTTGCTGACGGATGATCATCATTCATCCGCAAGTGGTAATCTTGCTCCGCAAGTGTTAAGCTCTGAGTCCCAATGTCAAGAGTCTTTCCATCCGGAAGCTCATTTGCATCTGGAAGCGTGACCATGTTCTGCACATACTGGTTAGTCCAACATAGCAATATATATATAAGAATTATACATGCTGTGGGAAGCTTGTTCGCTATGGGGAGTAGTTTACTTAGACTGTGTTCTGATTTGGTCTATGATGTATCCGGAAGCATTCTTACATCCGGAAGTAAAAACCATTGGATGAAGGATTTTTGTTCACTATAACTCACTCTCGCTTAGTGTATTTCATTCCAACACTCAGCGCTAGTCACTAAGCTATCAGAAGCACTTTCACTTGACGTAGTGAACTTACTGACGCTTAGGGATATGTTTCTTTTATCAGCCTGTGTCAGTCTAAATCCAACAGGAAGTAATTTCACTTGACGAGGCTGATTCACTGACGCTTGGGGTCATTCTATTCTATCAGTCTGCGCCAGTCTAAATCTAACAGGAAGTGCTTTCACTTGGCGAAGTAGACTTATTGACGCTTGGGGTAATATCTATTCTATCGCTCTGAGCCAGTCTAAGTCTAACAGGAAGCAACTTCACTTGACGTTGCATTTTCACTGACGCTCGGGGTTATATCTAGTTTATCAACCTGCGCCAGTCTAAATCTAACAGGAAGTGCTTTCACTTGGCGAAGTAGACTCACTGACGCTTGGGGTGAGATCTATTCCATCGCTCTGCGCCAGTCTAAGTCTAACAGGAAGTAAACTCACTTCCGGTTGAGTTATAGCTTAGTCTTAAGGTTTGTGTACCTAATTCTCATGGACTAAGTTATTTCCCTAGTGATTTTCTTGCTGACGCTGGGGGATGAAAACTTCATCCGCATGCACAAGTCCTAATCTATCCGGAAGTAAATCCTCATCCGGAAGCATTCTTACTTGGGATCCTATGTTATCCTATTGCTTCCTAGGCACTTGGTCTAATCCTCTATATTTTAGTCTTCATCAAAACTTAAGATTCTAACATTCTCCCCCTTTTTGATGATGACAAACCTAGTTTTATCAATTAAGTTCCTAAGGAAGGATTAGCAAGAGAATAAAAGCAATGGATAAGAACAAGTAACTCAGACAAATATTATTGACAAGCAGTAGTTACAAGTCAGAGTTATACAATCAAATAACATATACAAGTAAAGAATGTATACAAATAAATTTCACTAAGTATGAATGAAAATATGCATGAAAACAAAATCAACAAAAATATTTGGATTGGGGGTTAGAGTTTGTGTCTCCTTTTCTTTTCCCTCTCTTTCTGCCTCTCTTCATTTTCTCTTTGCAATTGGGCTATCTCAGCCTCACGCTCACTCTGGTTTATCTGGGCAATGATCTCTTGAAGCTCTTTTTCCTCTTTTTCCCTTCTGAGCCTCTCTGATTCGATAGACTCCTCGAATGCCCTTTTTAGGTTTTCCACTTCTTCATACCCAGGGAAACCAGTAGCATCGTCGAAGTGGAGGACCTCTCCATTGGGATAGTGAACAGCCCGGATTTTCACGTTCTATACAGGGAAGTTGGGATCCTCCTCAACTTCCTGGGCTTTCCTTTTCCCTTTCCCTTTGCTCTTCCCTTTGCTCTTGCTAATTGGAGGAGTGGGCAAGGCACTTGCTCTATCAGCATCGAGGCAAGCCATCTGACCAAAGGATATCTTGTCTGTGAATCCAAACTTCTCAAATTCCTCAGGAGTCATGTCTTCAATCTCCAATTTGACTTCCTTCAGAATTGGAACCGCTTGAACCACTGGATTTTCTTGCTCAACCTGGGCAGATGAAGTTCCTTGCTCAGGTAGGTCAGACGGAGTCTCTTCCTCAGACTCTTCAGATTCAGTGGTGGCAATTAACTTCCTGGCACGTTTCCTAGCAACGGCCTTCTTTCTGGGTGCACTGAATCTGGCTGCTGGCTCAGACGAGGGAGGAGGATCAGAGGATTGCTCAGATGAAGGGATCTCAGACTCTTGCCCAGAGGATGCAGGAACAGGCTTGGCTATCACAATGGGAGGATGGTTGGGTCTCTTCAGTCCCCACTTCATTCTGATCTCCTCAACCATCTCTCTACTTGTTTTATTTGGAGGAGGCTCTGATGATGACTCAGGTTGTGTGGATTTTTCATTCTGCCCAAACACAACCATCTCCAAATGTGATCCTTGCTCAGCTGTTCTCTTCTGCTCCATGAAACAGAGGGCCTCTCCTCTTATAAGGCTCTCTGCACCACTCAGCCTCTGAGACTCATATGCACGACGCAGGGCGGCCGTGATATCTTCATCAATCCAGAGTGAAGGCTGGCTGAGAACATCCCTTGTGGCCATACTTAGGCGAAGAGTAGACATAACATTTCTCCCCCTTTTGTCATCATCAACAGGGGTGAGTGCCAGGGATGGAGTGGATGTGGGAGAAGATAGGTGTTCAGGAGTTTGAGGAGGGTCGGGGAAGCAACTGGAGGTGACAAGGATATCCTCATAAGGATGAGTAGAGGAGTATTCTTTGTAGTTGGTGGAGTCAGGGGTAAAGGGTAAATGGTCATCGGAGAGTGGTTGATGGCGGGGATACTCTCCGTATGGTTGGCTGAGGGGGTGAATGGCTGTTTCAGATCCTATTGGTCTAGGGCTTGAATGGGTAGGGTTGGAGAAGTGGAGTGGAGAGCGTGTAGGGGCACCTGGTCGTGTGGAAATGGGCGAGGATGAGGATGAGAAAGGTGAGGATGAGAGGTTTCTAGGAGAATGGCGTGGAGAGTTGTGAGGTGAATCTTGGGTTTGGTGGTCACGGGTAGGTGAAGGTTGGGATTGTTGGTCATTGTTGGGTGATGGTGGGGCTTGTTGGTCATTTTGTGGTGAAGGCTGAGGTTGTTGAGTGTTGGACGGAGGAGGAGGTGGTAGTTGAGGGTGATTAGGAGGAGGAGGAGGGTTTTGAGGAGGAGGAGGAGGTGGTAAGTTACCTTGTGATGAGGGTTGGGGAATTTGTAGGTGCTGGAGGATGAGGTCTAATTTTGCATCCACCCTGGCAAGGTGATTCTCGAGCTGTCCTACTCTGTCCTCAAGCCGTTGGATTCGCTCCCCTTGATGGTGGAAGCCAGCTTCACATTCAACACGGAGAGGACCCACCAAGGAATCAGTCAGTCTCAACAGAAGCTCTTCCTTTATGTCCTCGGCAAAGGCCCTAACAGAAGCTGGAACCTTTGCACTACGGCTTGGCCCAGCATGTGAGTCAACTTCCTGATCCCCTGCTCCAGATGCAGAGGGGGCTGAAGTCCCAGAAGCACTACTGGCTTGAGAGCGTGAGCGAGTGGGCTTAGGAGGCTTGAAATACTTGATCCCCATCTTTGCCATATTTGTTGCTCCCACAGGCTTACACTTGACATTCTCTTCTTCCACAGCAGATGTAGCCTTGATCAGATGCTTCTCGAGGAGGAAGGCAATGATGGTGGGATAGGGAAGGTGGCCAGACTTGTCATTGGTCAGCCATCTCTGAAGCTCTAAGCAGATCAACTGACCAGGATTGATGGGTTGTTGTTTGAGAAGTCTGGGGAACCAGGGGTTGTCAATGTTGGCAAACTCATTGAAGTTACTCCCTTTGTGAGTCATCATCCGGGAGTAAACATAGTACAGCAGTCTGTTTGAATCAGACATCTTGGACACCTTTTTGTCATCGGTGCCATAAAGTGTCACAAGATCCTCCTTGCTGTACTTGTGTGCCTCTGGATATATCCACTCGTTCATGCTTCCATCCGTGATCCCCATCAACTCATTCAATGTCTCGCTCGTGAACCTGAAGGTTCTTCCCCTTACTGTGGCGGAGAAGGAGAGCTTGTGGATTTGCTCTTTCCCATCAACCTTCCTGTACTTGGCCCTGCCAGAGAGGGATTGGCAGAAGACCCGCAAGACGTTGACGTTGTAGTCCTGGTTGATGCCCAGCCAAGGCATATACTTCTCCAAGTAGGGGCTCAGATGTGGAAACCCTAGTTCATCCATCTTGTCCAGATTGATGAAGAGCCCATGGTTTAGGGTGGGGGTGGATGTCTCAAATTTGGCGGTTACACTCTCCAATGCCCCATCCCTATATACTGTGGGATCATCTTCTTCGACAACCCTCTGCCTCTTGGAGGAAGGCTCCTCAGCAAATTGAACCTTCTTCTTCTTTCCCTTTCTCTGAGCATCCCTCTCTTGTTCAGTCTCAGAAGCCACTGGCTGTTCTGCCATTCTACCAGACTTTTCAGGCTGACCCTGAATATATTCATCATGCCCCAGTGGTCGCCCAGAACCTTCACGGTGATCATGATGTTCATCATGATGTTCTTCATGGTGCCCAGATTTACCAGAATGCTTGTGACTGGATTTCCCAGATTTTGACTTGTGTTTCTTGGAAGAAGAGGTTTTCTTGGTAACTGGGTTGGATTCATGAGAACCGGCCATTTTTGTGTGAATGTTGTGGAAAATAGAGATGAAATGCGAGGAGTATGTAGAGAAAAGTGAAGAACACGATGGAGAAGATGAAGAGACTTTTCAGAGAAAATGATGCAAGTAAAAGGATACAGTAAAAAGTGAAAATGAAAAATGACATCTATTTATAGGTAAAACTTCTGAGGATAAAATGGACATCTTTTTTCAAATTTTCACACATTGGGTAATGTAAGATTTTAAGTTGGAACGACACACCTGATGACACGTGTTGCTTCAATTAGTCAGAGAAGGCACAACGTTTCATGGAGGAAGTTGAAACGTTTCCTGAAGTGATGTGTCCGTTGGTCTGGCACTGGCGCTCTCTTGACTTGATCATCCAGTGTCAGTAAGTGATCATCCGGAAGTAGTTTTGCTTCCGGTTGGAGTGGTGCTCTTGATCATATTGAGTTATCACCCAGCGCCAGCAAAAGAGTATCCGGAAGTGATCTTGCTTCCGGTTGGATTCACTTAAGATTTAACATTGGGGGTGGACCTGCAAAAACTAAGTATTGGCACTTCGATGCCTAAGTTAGTATAGTTAGCTGGTCTTAGCAATTAAGCACAAATGTTTGCTGAGGATTTAAACTTCATCTTAACATTCCCAAATGTCTCTTTATAAGGATCAACCCTCAGTGATAGTTTCGTATAACAGGTGCATTAATAAAGTGAAAATATATTTTGAAAATTTTGTTCACAATTTCACATAGTTTCACTCTCAAGTCATGAACTTTACTCATACTCTTTTGGATAAATACCAGTGATAGTACAGGGAGTATAGAATAGATTGCATATTTTTCAGAGTTTCATAAACATGTATAATTCGATAAATATGCCTTAAGAGTGTTCATGCTAGATTATGAAGATATGTAAATTGTCATCACAATAAAGTTCTAGAAGCCTTTCAGTCAAGAGAAGTGTATGTGATTCTCATGGGCCTAAGAATTAGACACTTATGAGTATGGCATTGCGAATCAACTATGACTATATGCACATGGTCATCCACGGTTTCTGATAATGATAGTCATAGATAGCATGTAGATTATGAACATTGTGTGAAATTTCTTATTAGTTCTATAATGTTCATGCTTATGATGCTTGTTGTAAAATCTCAATAAGTCCATCTAACATTTGCATAGGAGATTTTACTATTGCATGCTTCAACCTTAAATGATCCCTTGCTTACCCAAGGAGATCTTATATACTTATCCTTGGCCTGAAGCACTTTCTTAGGAGAGACGGGATTCATAGGTTTACTCCATGTTAGTTGAGACATCCTCTCTCTCTTGTCCTTCTCAGGATAGTTAAATGGAACTCTGTGATAGCTTATCCCTGAGACAAGGTCTTTGTTCCTTGTGGTAGCGCACTGCTTCTTATGATTGAACCAGGTAGTTGCAACAGTGACATCACCACGAGTTCTCCTTTTTGGAACAAGAGGAACTCTTGATCTTTCCTGCACAAGTAAGGCACTAGACGGGAGTTTTGGTACCCATTTGTACTTGGGTCCTACATGGTTAGCGCTGGACCTTACTTGTCCTTTGGTAATCCATATATATTTATTTCTCACAGATAAATTTCTCTTAAAATTGCATGTGTGAGAAATGTGACCAGTTCTACCACAATAATGACAGATAATGGGATGATGTTCAGAATCAGATTTCTTATCACTATTATGGTGGTCAGTTTTCTTTTCAAAGACTCTATGTTTATTAACTTTTGAAATCTCAGGGTCTTTTGAAAAATCTTCTTTTATGAGTGGGACTTTGGACTCCTTGGTTGTAGAAGAGAGAATAAGTTTCTCAAGTTCCCTATTCCTTTTTCTTAAGCCTAGAACTTCTTTTGCAAGTTTACAGAATTCATTATGTAGCTCATTATACATATCTTGCAATTCAGAAGTTTCAAGTTTAGGTACCTCATTTTCTTCAGCTTCTGAATCTTCTAGGCGGAGATCCACACTCTCTTTGCTGATACTAGCTTCTACTACATCACCATCCAGTAGCTCATCAAAGGTGAATTCACAGGGAGCACATAGTGAGCTTTGGACAGCCTTAACTTCAAGAAATTGGTTAGAAGCATACACAGTATCAAGAGTGTTCCAAATATCTATAGCCCTAGAGCAATGTTTAATTTTCTGGTAATCATTGTCAGATAAACTTTTGTGCAAAATTTGCATTGCTCTAAGGTTTAAGTAGAATAAACTTTTGTCCTCTTCTGTCCAATTTACTTTTGGTTTGAAATCAGAGTCCTTTTCAAAGACATCCCACATTTTGAAATCAGTGGATAGTATAAAACTTTTCATCCTTCCCTTCCATAAGTAAAAATCAGCATTTTCTAATACAGGTGGGATAGTATGATCAAAACCTTCAAAACACATTTTGTAACCCAAATCAGCCTAGGTCTTTGCACTTGAGATCGTTGGATCCTTTAAACAAGTGACCTTGCTCTGATACCAAATGAAATGCGTGGCTGTCACCCAAGAGGGGGGGGTGAATTGGGTGAGGGAATAAAACTTTTAACTCTTCTTTTCGAAAGACTGCTTGTGCTTGGTGATGATATTAAGAAGTAATGGTATGCACAAGTCAGTATGTTATGTGATGCAAGATAGAATGTTTAATTGTAAATTTATGCACACATAAATTTATCCTGGTTCGGTCACCCAGACCTACATCCAGTCCCCAGGCTCCACCTGAGATTTTCAATCCACTATTCTTGTTTAAACCAGGCACAAGAGAAGCCTTTACACTTTAGGTTTTACGAGCACGGGTTCACCTAACAACCCACAGGTTTTACAACGGGTTCACCTGCAAACCTTACAAACGCAAGTTTTACGGGCTAACTTGCAACCTATGGAGATTTAGAAAACTTCTAAATGCTCCCCCTTACAAAATGTAAGATTACAATTATGTTCACTCTATGAACTGATTTTGTTAAACACTTAAGCTCAAAATTGACTCTGTCTAAGAGTGAATGATGTTACTCACTTAAGTACAACTGAATCACTCTCTAAAAATATTACAAATCTGGATCTGAGAGTAGTACAAGATGAGAGGAATGTAGAATACAATGTTTCAGATAATAGGCTCGATTCTTCTCTCTTACTTCCATTTTTTCTTCTGAGTGTAGATGTTCCTTTTATACTTCGCTCTAAAGACTTGGGCGGCTGGTGAATATTAACGTTTGAATATGGCCGTTAATCCCATGTTACCGTTGTAAGGTACATCTTCATTAATGCTCAGCAGGGTTGACTTGCTTTATCTCTGAAAAGTAGTCCTGACACCTCTGCTCTGACAAAAGCATTCTGACTTCTGAGTATGTGATGTTTACTCTTGTACTCTTGCTGACGGATGATCATCATTCATCCGCAAGTGGTAATCTTGCTCCGCAAGTGTTAAGCTCTGAGTCCCAATGTCAAGAGTCTTTCCATCCGGAAGCTCATTTGCATCCGGAAGCGTGACCATGTTCTGCACATACTGGTTAGTCCAACATAGCAATATATATATAAGAATTATACATGCTGTGGGAAGCTTGTTCGCTATGGGGAGTAGTTTACTTAGACTGTGTTCTGATTTGGTCTATGATGTATCCGGAAGCATTCTTACATCCGGAAGTAAAAACCACTGGATGAAGGATTTTTGTTCACTATAACTCACTCTCGCTTAGTGTATTTCATTCCAACACTCAGCGCTAGTCACTAAGCTATCAGAAGCACTTTCACTTGACGTAGTGAACTTACTGACGCTTAGGGATATGTTTCTTTTATCAGCCTGTGTCAGTCTAAATCCAACAGGAAGTAATTTCACTTGACGAGGCTGATTCACTGACGCTTGGGGTCATTCTATTCTATCAGTCTGCGCCAGTCTAAATCTAACAGGAAGTGCTTTCACTTGGCGAAGTAGACTTATTGACGCTTGGGGTAATATCTATTTTATCGCTCTGAGCCAGTCTAAGTCTAACAGGAAGCAACTTCACTTGACGTTGCATTTTCACTGACGCTCGGGGTTATATCTAGTTTATCAACCTGCGCCAGTCTAAATCTAACAGGAAGTGCTTTCACTTGGCGAAGTAGACTCACTGACGCTTGGGGTGAGATCTATTCCATCGCTCTGCGCCAGTCTAAGTCTAACAGGAAGTAAACTCACTTCCGGTTGAGTTATAGCTTAGTCTTAAGGTTTGTGTACCTAATTCTCATGGACTAAGTTATTTCCCTAGTGATTTTCTTGCTGACGCTGGGGGATGAAAACTTCATCCGCATGCACAAGTCCTAATCTATCCGGAAGTAAATCCTCATCCGGAAGCATTCTTACTTGGGATCCTATGTTATCCTATTGCTTCCTAGGCACTTGGTCTAATCCTCTATATTTTAGTCTTCATCAAAACTTAAGATTCTAACCCTACTTGAGAGCATTTAACTTTGTACATTAGAACAAGTGTAAACAACATTATTGAGTAACAACACCTTAAGCCTTTCACTCTTTCCATTTGTCACTATAATGTGTAGTTGCTCCACTACCTATGGCTTCTAAGCTTTTTTATCTTGTCTAATAGGTAAATGCAGTTCCATTTCCTATTTCTTTTATTCATGGTCCACACAATGCAAATTCCTTCAAACTTCAATGTAATTTAGTGATTATTTAGGAGTTGGATGTGATTTTATCCTTTTTTGGCCCAAAGTTGACTTCGGGCCTGTTTGGATTTAGTTTTTGGAGAATAGTTTATGTGAAAATAGTTTTTTTAGAATAACTTTTGAGTAGAATAACTTTTCTGGAAAATAGCTTTTGATAAAATGAGAGTGTTTGGATAAAGTATTAGTGAAATAGTTTTTTGAATGTCAAATTATCAAAAAGTACAAGTTTGTCCAAAAATTTATTTTAAATATTTAAATGATCAAATTTTATCATTGTTAATAAAAATTAAAAAATACTAAAAAATTACAATTAAACATTAAAAAACACAATAACTAAATTAATAAATTTTTTATTGGTAAAATAAATTGGAGGAGTTTAAATAAAGACTTTATAATTATTATTTGCTAAAATGGCATTTAATACTACTCCCTCCGGTCCTAAATATAAGACATAATTGACTTTTTTAGAAAATCATATAAAAAGCAAAATAAGTTAATTATAAATTGATTTGCCTAATTTTTTCCCTTACCTATAAACTAATGTATAATTTAAAAATATATCAAATATGTCATGATTTAATAGCCTATTTCGCAACCTTAACCTCTCCAAGAAAAAATCAATTAGATCTTATATTTAGGACCGGAGGTAGTACTTGAGAGAAGACACTACAAATTACTAAAATATATTTATTCAAGGGACAAAAATCATTACATTGTATTGTTTAGAATGATTGTCTCAACCAAAATACACTTCAGCTCTCTTGTAAGTTATGATCAGTTACAAAAACAAACAAACTACAGTTGGTAATTGTGGATAAAAAAAATTCAATTTCATAATAATGAAGCTACTATTCATTTCAACTAGACGAAGAACTATCTCCTTGTTGGCCTAAAAAAACGAAAGAACTATCTCAACTAAAAAGACAAAAGAATCCAACTTTTCACCTTTCTGGATTTAAAATGTGAGTTGTAAAACTAGACAAAAAAATAATAACAGATAATGAATTAAGAATCCTTCAGAGATAATATTACAAAATAGGAAAAGAAAAGAAGTTTCTGGATCTGGGTTAGAATGGGAAAGAAAAAAATTTTATGGAGAGAATGGGTTGGTGTATATTGAAGGAAGAAGACATGGAAGCTAATGAATGGGAGTGAAGAAGGATGGAAGGGAAGGAGTGGAAAAGAAAAGGAAATTGAACACTGAGAAGAGTGAGGGAGAGGAGAGAGAAGACGCTGAGAAGAGTGAGGGAGTATTTTAATGCTTCTAGACACTTTTTGCAGTCTCAAAAGTAAAAATGGAATGTTTTTCCCCAAAATGAGGTTTTGGGGTCAAAAATCGTTTTCAGTTGTAAAATAGTTTTTCAGAAATTTTAGAGTGTTTGACAAAAAAATTTTAAAACCTAGGTTTGGCTTGAAAAACCTATTTTGGATTGTTATCCAAACAGACTCTTCATTTTATTGGCTATTGATTTTTCCCTACATCTCCCTTGTCACCCCTCTCTCTCTAAACGCTGATGATATTTTCTTGGGAAATTCACAGTGAAGTCTCTTATAAAGCAATTAATCATATTTAGGTTTCAAAGAATGGTGAAATTGAGTTGAAGTCCCAAGAAACTTGGGGATATTAAATGATTTATCATTTAGTTGTCAATATCAACTTTTTGAGTTGTCATTTTTCAAGAAGCAATATTCACAACTTAAGAGTTGATATTAACAACTCAATGACAATTAAACAATAAGTCAATTAGTATCACCCAAGTCTGATCCCTTGATGCTTCAACTCAATTACACCATTCTTTGGGACCTAAATATGATTATGTCTTTTATGAGAGACCTCATTGAAATTATCCTATTTTCTTCTAAAAAATTCAATGACATTGATGATTTGTTAAAGGAGAGAATGGTAAAATGCCATATATCACACCATCCACATGACAGACCCATGGCCTTTAATTAGTGCTATAGAACAACTATAGAAGATTCCCTTTCATATTTTCATTACTTTTTTGCCAGAATTCATATTTTCATTATTTGTACGTATATAAATATAATATTAATACTGCAATTGGGGTCTGTGCTGTGCTCATGGTCTTTCTCATTTTTTGTCTTTAGTTTTTCTTTTGTCTTGATTGAAATAAAAAATACTCTGCTCAACCCAAAGCTACTCCGTTGAATATACGCCATTGTTTCATTAATAAGTAGATCCAAGGACCAAGGCAAACAAAATTGGGTCAACAATCACCAACGCAAGTTGAATCCTTTTGAATTACATATACGACTTCTTACCTAATAATACTAAACATATGTATTGAAATCCTAATCCAAGTTTCAAACAGAACGCTAAAGAAAGGAAAATATTTGGCTACAATGTTTTGGTACCAAAGATTTTTATTGTTGCCACTAATCCAAATGTTAGTGCACCTTCTGAAACAAGGGAATGGACAAAACCAAAATGTGCCTTTTGATAAAACCTTTCCATTCCTTTTCAAAAACAATGGAACCATGGTTGAGTTCCCATCTATCCCTGCCCTTCATGGAGTAAGTCTTGTAGTCCATAGTATAAACCATGAATCCGGCATCATTTACTTAGGAGATCCACAAGGTTGTCTTCCTAGACTCTTTCTATCGGTCTCTACAATTCAACAAATATTCTTCCTTTAGAGTTTTCTCACATGAACGAAGAATACAATGTTACTTTTTTCGATTGTTCTTCTCTTGGGACGAGATACCTCAGAAATGGATACTTTTTACAAGATAATATGTCCATCTGCCCGATTTATGCTGTTTCCTCCAATGACAGTATCTTATATTGGGACGTCACTTTTTGTACCAAGATGTCTCAACTTGTTTCTCCTATTCCCGCATGGTACATTCAGGGTCCGTATCTTCCATTCTTATTGCCACGACAATCAAACTCCGATGTTGAAACACATACTACCACTAGCGGCAAGATTCCTGAAATCGTTTTACCAGGTGCTTGTAACAAATATTGACTTTGCTTTACTTCCTTTTGCTTTATTTTTCCCCTCCCAAATTTGGTTTCCTAATGATGTTTGCTTCTAAAAGGACAATGACTCTATTTTACCCTTCAAGTAACCACCGTGGACCACTGAGCACCCTAAACTAACAACGGGTACAATTTTACCCTTGAAGTAACCAAAATGGTCTAATTTTACCCTATGGCGAATATAATGTTGACACATGGACGACACGTGTCAACATTGTCAACATTACATTCTCAGAGGGTAAAATTAGACCACTTTGGTTAGTTTAAAGGTAAAATTGTACCCGGTGTTAGTTTAGGGTACCTAGTGGTCCAGGGTGGTTACTTGAAAGGTAAAATAGGGTCATTACCCCTTCTAAAACTCAGGTTCAATTTTGTTGGTGGCATTGTTCGTTGCATGCTTCTACATATATCGTTACTTTAAAAATAAAGGAGATGACCAAGTGAGATTGGAAAAGTTTCTGGAGGACTATAAGGTACACAAGCCTACTAGATTTTCTTATGCTGATCTGAAAAGAGTGACAAATAATTTCAAGGATAAGTTAGGTGAAGGAGCTCATGGTGAAGTTTTCAAAGGTATGTTATCAGCTGACATCCAAGTGGCTGTTAAGGTACTTGATAACTCAAATACCGACGGACAAGATTTCATCAATGAAGTAGGGACTATGGGCAAAATTCATCACGTCAATATTGTCCGTTTGCTAGGCTTTTGTGCAGATGGCTTTCATCGTGCCCTTGTTTATGACTTCTTTCCAAATGGTTCGCTCCAAAAGTTCATATGTTCGCCGGACAACAAAGAAACTTTCTTAGGGTGGTCAAAGTTGCAACAGTTAGCCCTTGCTATAGCTAACACTACAAGAAAATAGTAAGCTAGTCACGTGGGGTATGTGGCGCATGAGGTAAGAGTGACAAAATCAACTTTGTTTGTCACGTATGACTTCCCCAAACGTGACACAAACTGGAATTGGACTTTCTTTGTGGCGCATGGACATGTTTGTGCGTCACAAACTTAACACAAACGTGACACAAACGTGACACAAACTTAAATTTAAATTTTTTGTGGCGCATGGGCTTTCTTTGTGGCGTATGGATCCATACGTCACACATATGACTTCCCAAACATGTTTGTGGCGTATGGATCCATACGCCACAAACATGTTTGGGAAGTCATATGTTTGTGGCGTATGGATCCATACGCCACAAACATATGACTTCCCTTTGTGGCGTATGGATCCATACGCCACAAACATGTTTGGGAAGTCATATGTTTGTGGCGTATGGATCCATACGCCACACATATGACTTCCCAAACATGTTTGTGGCGTATGGATTCATGCGCCACACATACCCGTAAAAAATTTAAATTTTTTCCCTCCACTCTTCCCACTTTCTCCCTATATAAACTTCACTTCTCTCACATTTTCTCCTCCCCACTCTCTATTTTTTCCTACTCTCTCCCCACTTTCTTTTCTCCTCTTCCTCTACTCCATTATTTTCCTCCTCTTCACTTCCATTCTTCATATTTAATTTCTCATTTAACTAATTATACTTAATTTTTTTTGCAGGCTCTTTGTTTAAAATCTTCCACAATCTAAGGTATACACTTTATCATTCGTTAATACTTTGTTTTTTTTCTCATTCATTATAATTCAAATTCTTTTATTTCATTATAATACTAGCTTTTAATTATTTTTCCCTCTACTCCCTCTACTTCAAACACTCTCTTTCCTTCTTTCTAATTATTATCTCCTATTTTTTTATTTTTTTAAAACCTGCAGCTTGCCGAGGAAGAAGCTTCCTCGGCAAGCTGCAGTTTTTTTTATTTTCACTGCACCTTATGTCGCGCATGAGTTATGCGCGACATGATTTTATTGCATTAAAATTATGTGGCGTATGATACGTGACACAAGTTTGTTACACCTCGATTTGTGGCGTATGGAGTTATGCGCCACAAAAAAATTTCCTACGCCACATACTTCACAAATTTCACCATTTTCAAACGTGACTAGCAGGCATTTGTTTTGTAGTGTAAAGGGATTGAGTATCTTCATGAAGGTTGTGACTACCGAATTCTCCACTTTGACATCAATCCTCGTAATGTGCTATTAGATCACAATTTTATTCCGAAAATTTCTGATTTTGGTCTAGCTAAATTGTGTTCAAAGAATCAAAGTACGGTGTCAATGACAACAGCTAGAGGAACATTAGGCTATATTGCACCTGAAGTATTTTCACGGAATTTTGGGAATGTGTCGTATAAATCTGATATTTATAGTTATGGAATGCTACTATTAGAAATGGTAGGTGGAAGGAAAAATTTAGACACAGATCATGGAACATCACAAGTTTTATACCCAGAATGGATCCACAATGTGATTGAGGGAGGAGACATAAGTGTCTACATTGAAGATGAAGATGATATTAAAATTGCAAGGAAATTAGCAATTGTGGGACTATGGTGTATTCAATGGAATCCAATAAACCGTCCATCTATGAAAACTGTGTTACAAATGTTAGAAGGAGATGATGCTAAATTAAAGATGCCTCCTATGCAATTTGACTTTGCTACTTCAACTAATACAAGGCTCATTACTCCTACAAGACTTTTGAATTTAGAGTTAGATGTGATTCATGAAGTAGAATAAATCCTTGCGTGTTTAACTGTAAATATACTTTACTTTATATATCTGTAAAATTTTAATGGGATTTATGTTTATTCAATTCATATATAAATGAATTCTTATATTATACATTTCCATGTGCTAATTGATGCTTTTTTATTCATTATATATATATATATATATATATATATATATATTAATAGCATCATGAATTTTTAATAATACTCCTCACTTTCCTAAATATAAAATCACTTTCAAATTATAAGATCATTTTCTATTATTTTTTCCCAATTTTTTCAGATTAATTCTAATAATGTTTATTTATAATAAAAAGCAAGAGAGGGAGAGTGAGGGAAAGGTCTATAGTTAGGATAAATTGGTGATATCATATGCTAATAACTATTTTAATTAACATCTTTAATCCAATCAAATTAATCAAAGTGATCTTATATTTAGGAACAGATGAGTATATAATATTTAGTTTGTAGTATAATTAATAATACAACAAACCAGATTTTATGTTAATAATTAGAGGTAGTAAAATGGCTATTAGGTTTTGCATGCTAACTGAAACATCCAATCTCTCTAAGCAGGACAAACCAGATGATTAGAGGTAGTAATATGACTATCATTGATATTGCATGCTAACTCAACTTACCCAATCGCTGCAAGCAGGTCGTCTCGGAGTTGAAATGGGTATACGATGATGTGATAATAATTCCGTAGTAAGATGGAGCACAACACTTTGCTGGTTCTTCTCTTCACACAACTCGCAAATCCATGTTACATTTGAAAAAAAGTAATTAAGCAATAAAAAAATTTCTAAGCATCGCTCATCACATGATGTGAAGTTGCTTCAATTGTCGATTTTCTCACTCTTTTATTAAGTTTCTTAGAGTTAAACAGAGCTCTATATCCTTTATCTTGGCCTCCTACATGACGAGGCCAACTTTTATTTTCTGACTTTTTATAGTATTTTGATACTCTCTACTCATAAATATTTGACCTACTTAGGAAGTTTATCTTAGGGATAGATAAAGTGCAAAAATGACCACGCAATTGTCACGAAAGTGCAAAAATGACTATGTAAATTTTTTGGAGCAAAACTGTCAATCAAATTTCAAAACTGAAACAAAAATGGTCACCACACAATTAATTTTTTGACTTTTCCACTCATTATTCCATGTTACATCATCATCACATAAGGACAAATAAATACATAAACATGCCACATATTTTAGTGAGGGATGAATAGGTAGAAGATTATGTTTTAAAAAGTTAAAAAATTAACTGCGAGTACTTTAATTTGCCCTCTTTTTATGAACCTTGGTTTTTGTATTTTTTTTTTTTGCTTTAATTTGTAGGTTGTTGAAGTTAGTTTATCGAGCACATTTAAGTTTCATTTGAAGTCAAAGTCAAGGGCTAAAAAGTAGAAAAAAAAGGTTGAGTAGAATCAAGAAAAGTAACAAGCGCTTAAAAACGAGACTAACAAGCTCCTCAAAATTTTCCGCGTTTTATTCTACACTACAAAGTTTGTGTAAATGCCAGAAAAGCGTATTGCCACGGTAATTTTTCCGGCGTTTACTATAAACACGTTAGTAAAAACGCTAGAAAGAGATAAAAATAAATACCGATCGCGACTTACAACACATTTTTTGTGGTGAAACAAAAATAGCCCTATGTTTGAAAAAACTGAAAGCAACCTCCTCTATCGTTTTTTGAAAATTTTTGAACCCTTTTTTTAGTGGAGAAGATGGGATGAAGATTTTCGTGAACTAGAGATGGAGCCAACTAGAATTAGGAATTTAGGAGTGTGTGTGTGTATATAATTAAATCAATAACTTCAATTACTCACTCCGAAATTTATCTTCAATAACCAGTTTTTCATTTTACTATTGTTTGCACCTTTAATCTCGATTCCATTTCTAGGTCCAAGACTATATAAATTATTTAGAATAATATATAGGTACGTGTTCCAGACAAATGACAAAATATATATGATACCTAACAACTCAAATAAATCCTCTGACCGACTAATATTATATGTTCTTGTCATCGAATATATTATAAATCGATCGTCTTTGAAATCAAAAAATATTTTATTAATCATCCCTAATTAATTTAATACCAGTGTTCATATCATGTAATTAAAAATTATTCTATTGCTCAATATTATAATCAATGCTCCCGCTTACATTTGGATTTTAGTATTTTAATTGGGATATCAATATCATGAACTTGTACCTGCTCCACGCCGAAAACTCGTATTTTTGTTCCAAGTTGGGTTAACTTTCTCCCTGGTGACTTCTCCATTTAGTCTTTACATCTAACTTGGACGGATTTCTCTTTTAACTTACATGATAGTTCTATCAATGTTCCTTCGCCTGCGATGTTAGATTTGACTGCTAGGATATGATTAGGAAATGCTAATGAAATACTCCACTTTGAGAAACCTAATATCAGACCCCAAGTATATGAATATGGGATTTCTATATCTTATTGAAAGATGAAAAATCCTCAGTAATTGTCAAATACATTAGTATTCACAAGTTTAATATAAGAATATTCAAATTGAAGATCATATCGATTTCATGTTCATGTTAACAATTCACAACTCCAACCTTTTCAATTAGAAATGGACAAAAAAAAATTATAATATACGGGTTCATAAGTTTAACATAGGAATTTTAGATCTGATAATATTAATTTTCATTTTTTTTGTTAACAATATGCAACTCAAATTGGTACTGGCATTTTCGTCTTTTGATAATATAAAAATTCTAGAATCCCTTTGAGTCTAACTTTAGTTTTCTCAAATTTAAAAGATGGATTTGTTCTTTTTCAAGCATTTTGAGGGTATTTTTATGATACTTTCCTCGTGAGTATTTAATAATTTCTTCACAAACGGAGTAGACTTTTAGACAGTACATTAATGGACAGTGCCGGCCAATCCTTTGAGGGCACCCAACATTTTTAACAATAATGTGTTCCATCCTTCATATTTAACTTGACTTTCTTCTTATACCATTTTGTCCTTTTATTCTCGTACTTTATTAGTTTTATGAAACTTATAAACTTAAACAAGTAGCGCGACTAAGAACCAGTCTAAAAAAGGCTAGCTTTATTAATTAGTTAATTCCTACCATTTGGTGAAAGATGATAAGGATTAAAAAATTATTGTCAAGGTTGTGAGAGACAATTTAGTTAAAGCAGTGTAAGTTGTGGAATTGCCTTAGCAATTGGATTGGTCAATCCCTGTAACTTAGGGTCATCCACTATGGCAATGAAAGGTAATTATTGCTCCATGACTCACATTCCGGAGTTAAGAAGTAAAAAGCTTCAATACAATTCTTAAAATGACCGCCCTCAACTAGACTTTTGGAACATTGATAGAACTATCATGTAAGTTATTATGGATTCCGTGATGCCTTTCTTATGGAGTTTTGGAGGAGCATTTGGGGTGGCTTTTCTTGGTGCCATTATCTTCTTTTGTTTCAACTCTTTTACTATTATTAAATGCGAGGACAAATTACTGTTGTGGGTAGAAATATATAGGATAAGAAGAAACCTTATAGTTTATGGGCTTTTGCACGTGTTACTACGATGGTGATGAACTCTAGAACGAAATACACCAATGGAAGATATCCAGTTCTATAGCCTTCAATGATGCAATTGACTTTCAGTTCAAAAAATGATGCAATTGACATTTATACTGAAATATGATACTCATCCTATTTTTGTCCTACAAAGTTATATACTCCCTCCGGTCCTTATTATAAGTCACCAACTACCAATTTTTCTTGGTCATTTTTATAAGTCATTTCATGGTTTCCAATATGTATTAATTATTTTTTTTCCACATATGCACTCATATTTAATAGGGGTAGTAGGAGAGATTGATATTTACAAAATAAGTGTAATTATTAGGAGTAATACTCCCTCCGGTCCTATTTATAAGTCGCCAACCGCCACTAAATTTTGGTCCTTAATATAAGTCACCAACTAACATTAACTAACTCATTTATTAAAAATTTCCCAACATGCCCTTAGCATTGGAAAATGAACATTGGAAGATGAGAAGAGAGGGAAGATGAAAATGCCACATGTATACTCATAAAGATGAAAGAGGTAGTGGGCCATAGTAATAAAGGTGGGAGGGGCAAAAACGAAAAAAAAGTAAGACCAATTTAATGATTCAACTTCCATTAACCTTCATTCCTTGGTATGTACAATTTGGGCGGTTGGCGACTTATAAATAGGACCGGAGGGAGTATTGGAAAGTACTTGAATTGTAAGACAAATTAAATGTATTTAACCAATTTTATTGGTATGTGAGAAAGTTAGTTAGGTGACTTATAATAAGGACCGGATGGAGTATTATTGGTTAAATTGCACTAAAAAACAGGTGAATTAGTTGCGAACATGAAATTCCTCGAAAAATGGGCCGCTGTGAAAATCTAATAAGCCACATATATAATCTTATTCAGCACAGTACTAATGGAATTCCGTCGTTGAATAAATTTCATAACTAATTCACCGTACATTTTTTAGTGATGAGAGATCATATTATCCCTCAAGTAAAAAGATGATATGATTGGGAAAACTTATACAATGTTATGGTGAAATTGATAGTGATATCGTACAATTCAAGCTAAGTATTTTAAATGATAAAAAGATGTGTATGTTATTTATATGGTCAAGGGGAAGTTTTATTGCATAGTTATAATGTATAAGAACTCATTATATGGTATGCATGTTGATTTTGATAGAGAGAACATAACATAATTAGGTGTGAATAGTAACTATGAGAATATTGATATGAATGCATGTCGAAATGAGGATTAAAAAGATAAAACTTATAATGATCTTATGCATGTAGAAATAAAAAAGGGGAAAATCTCAAATATAGACCTTTTGAATATCGAAAGGATAAAGGCTGTGCTCCAATATGCAAAAGGACACAAAAGGAATTGTCCTTGATTTGGAATAAACAAGCTTAAGGTAAAAATACTAGAAAACCCTTGATATCTCCCTTCACTCTAAAGAGAAAGGAAGTTGCCGTCTCCTTCATGGTAACTCACCGGGGTCTCCGATCAGAGGAAAAATCGCTGGCCATTCCTCATGAGAACCATCAGCTTTCTTCCTCGCTGTCATTTTGTTTTCCCCCTTTTCTTGTTGCTCTACGTCCACGTTTTAAATTATTTGTGCAATTGCATCTATAGTGAATTTTAATTTTGAGAAATCATTTTTATATATATGATGGAATGGTGGATGAAATATACATAATCACCAACTTCACGTAATCATCAAGTTTTTCTCCTTCATAGAGAGTAACAGAATACTGCTCGTATGTTGTAGTTAATTGAAAGAGATATATGTATCATAAGAAATTGATCACGTGGTGATCCTTGATACCAAAATCATCAATTGATTGTCTGCATTTGACCTAGCCAACCCCAAACGAGACTTTAATACTACATCCGGTCCTAAATATAAGACCTAGATAACTTTTTTTGGAAAGATTAAGGTTGCGAAATAGGTTATTAAATCATGACATATTTGATATCTTTTTAGATTATCCATTAGCTTATAGTTAAAAAAAACTAGTCTAAGAGAAAAAATTAGGTAAAACAATTTATAGTTAACTTATTTTTTCTTTTTTTAGGATTTTTCAAAAAGTCATCTAGGTTCTATATTTAGGGCCGGAGGGAGTATTTTTTTTGACAATGAGACTTTAATTAATATAGCAGCATTCTCAACATAAAAGGAAGGAAAATAATTGTGGGTTAACATGTAATTTGACCAATAAAGTAATGGTGTGACACAACTATATTTTGAAAGATCTTGTATGGAAAAAACACCCATGATTCTACAGAGAAATTTCAGATAAAAGACATTTGAATTTCAAAATCATTTTAACTAGTTAGATAGAAGGATTAATTAGTGGAACAACTGTATTTAATACTTAAAATCCTCTTTTAGGGGTTTTGAAATTCAACTATCAACTTTTTATAAAACATATGAGATTATGTCTTGATAAAAAATCTAGAGACTAAATTAAATAAAAATAAAGAGACCACATTTGGCCATGCAAATAATAAAGTATTTTATCATATACCTCCTCTTGTATTTATTATAAGTCACCAACTATTTTTTTCTCACATGCCAACGAAATTGGTTAAATGCATTTAATTTGTTGTAAATTTTAAGTAATTTACAATACTACCCCAATAATTACAATTATTTCCAAAAGTATTAATTATTACTCTCTCCTACTACCCCTATTAAATATGAGTATATATGGACAAAAATAATTAATGCACGTTGAAAGCCACGAAGTATTATTATTGGTAGTTGATTACTTATAATAACGACTAAAGGCGGGCAATATAATTCAAGGGGGTCCACCGAAAAACTGAAACATTCCAAACCCACCTGCACAAACCCACTTGCACAAACATACACAAGTATTATTTGCCTACCACAAAACGCCTGATCTTGTAATCATAAAACTTGTATCTCATATCAGAATTCCCTCATTATCTTTCATCCACACAAGTTAATGTGGATATCATGTAATTAGAAACGGCAGCAGCCACACCATATTTATAAAACCATTAAGGGGTGTCATACTGCACACACAGAAGACAAACAGAAGATAGAGTGAGCAACATGCTGAGTTTTCTAACAAGTTTAATGACGCAAAACAACACTTTATGGTTGCTTCTTATCTTATTACCCATCTTCCTTAGTGTGATATTCACCAAATGGTATTCCAATTCAACAATTAAAAGAAACTCTCTCCCTATGCCACCAAAACTCCCATTTATAGGAAATCTCCATCAACTTGGTTTGTATCCTCACCGTTCGCTTCACTCTCTAGCTCAAGAATATGGCCCTTTGATGCTTCTTCACTTTGGTAGAAAGCCAGTGCTTGTGGTCTCTTCTGCAGAAGCTGCTAGTGAGATAATGAAAACACATGATCTCATATTTGCCAGTAGGCCAAAACTTAAAATGTTTGAGATACTATTATATGGCAGGAAGGATGTTGCATCAGCTCCATATGGAGAATACTGGAGGCAGATAAGAAGCCTATGTGTGATGCATCTTTTGAGTAACAAAAAAGTTCAATCCCTTTGCCGTGTGAGACAGGAAGAAATAGCAATAATGGTGGAGAAGATAAGAGAGCAATTAGCATGTAGTTCATCAGTTAACTTGAGGGAGCTATTTTTAACTATTACCAATGATGTGATTTGCAGGGTGGCCTTGGGAAAGAAATATGGGGAGGGAAGTGGGAGAAATTTTAAGGAGATGCTAGACAAGTTTGATGAGCTATTGGGTGTTTTTGTGGTGGGAGACTATATACCTTGGCTTGATTGGGTTGGTCATGTGAGTGGCTTATATGCTAGAGCGCATAAAGTGGCTCAAGATATTGATAGATTCTTGGAGAAAGTTGTTGAGGATCATTTGATATTTCCAAAAGAAGTGGCTGATGATGATGATTTTGTGGATGTTTTGCTTTCTATTCAAAGGACAAATTCCTTTGGCTTTGCCATTGATAGATCTGTCATAAAGGCCGTGATCTTAGTAAGAGCCATTATTCTCTACTAATCAATAACAATAATGTTCTATATATGCTCGTGTTGTGTTATTGTGAATGAGCAAATTGATAAGTTAAGAAAGTAACATTTTCCTTCGGTATTTTGGTTTAAATAATAAGTAAATAGTAGTATATCCCAATTTGTAGGGGTGAAAAATAATTGAATTACAAAGGTCCCAATAAATGAGTTAATCTTACCATGGCCATTGATTTCTCGTTTCTCGACTACCGGTCACCCAAATCTATCTTGAAATACACCTTCTCGTTTCCACCAACAAATTGAAACCCACACTTGTCCACTCACAAATCAACAATGCCTAAGGAAAACTAGGGTAAAAGCAAATCCATGTCATTAATTATGCCTTTTGTTTGTTTTGACAATGAACTGGGCGTGTTGCGAGGGATAAAAGTTGAACAAGAGAGTTACGTTGAACTATATATTGATTATGTGTATTGAAGGTTTCTTAGAAATGGAAGAACACATTGATTTATTGCTCAAGAAATATGCCTATTGTTTTTGTTGGACACTTCGTCAATGTTTAATCATGGGTGTCTAGCATGAATTGAAATGTTTAAATAAGGAAGGAACACCATTTTGTAATGTTTAATCATGGGTGTCTAGCATGAATTGAAATGTTTAATCTATAAATGTATCTAGTTAATGAAAAAAAAATCAATGAGTTAATTATTCGTATAATGGATTTCTACTGATTTATCATGCTGAAACTTACCATTTACATATTGCTCATTTATTATAATTTTTTTATGATTATATTTAGGGCGAAAGCCCAAAAATGATACTCCCTCCGTTCCTAAATA
Organism: Mimosa pudica; assembly: GCA_029929735.1. NCBI lineage: Eukaryota > Viridiplantae > Streptophyta > Magnoliopsida > Fabales > Fabaceae > Mimosa > Mimosa pudica. The sequence goes on from JAKELP010000045.1 coordinate 4,593,258, forward strand.
TAGGACCTAGATGACTTTTTTGAAAAATCCTAAAAAAAGCAAAAAATAAGTTAATTATAAATTGATTTACCTAATTTTTTCTCTTAAACTAGTTTATTTTACCTATAAGCTAATGGATAATCTAAAAAGATATCAAATATATCATGATTTAATAACCTATTTCGCAACTTTAATCTTTCAAAAAAAAAAAATTATCTAGGTCTTATATTTAGGAACGGAGGGAGTATATAACTATTAGCCAAGGAACAAAAATAGTACATATAACTATTCCAAGGTATACAAATGATACATAACTTTTATCATGTGATCAAAAATGATATTTTCATTAATATGACAATAAGATTAGACATGAAAAGTCCAAAATGCACTTATGAATTAATCGCCGCCCGGTAAAAGTTAATTTAATTTATAAGGGCATTTCAGACATTTCATATCTAATCTTATTGTCATATTAGTCAAAATATCATTTTTGATCCATGTCTAATAGTTGAGTATCATTTGTGTACCTTGAAATAGTTATGTACTATTTTTGTTCATTGATCAATAGTTATGTATCATTTTTAGGTTTTCGCCCTTATATTTATATTTTTGGACTTCAAATGTTTGCACAAAGAAGTAATCGTTCCAACAACCTAAGGTATGAGCTTAATATGTAAGATTTTTACATAAGTTTTCTTTCATTTTGAATATTAATTACTTCTAAATTTTCTTCAAAAGATATATTCCCTCTAGCTACATTTTTTCTAAATTATTATTATTTTTTCAATATAGTATTTTTACTTTAATACTTCCTAACTCATTAACCAACTCTTCTAACTATTTTAATTGATGCTACTTTTAATATTTTACAATAAATAACCAACTTTTAAAAACATTTTTTGTACATTAAAATTATTAATAACAGTATACGAGTATTATTATTATTATTTGTCACATTTTGCCTAAATCTCTGTAATTTTATAAAAATTGGTTTGCACAAATAACTGGTTCTTTTGAACATTCAATGCCATTGGATCTTACATCTAGCTAGTGTCTTATTGTACAGGATATGTTTGCTGCGGGTACACATACCACACAAATAGTCTTAGAATGGACAATGGCAGAATTGTTAAGACATCCAAATAGTATGAAGAAACTACAAGAAGAGGTTAGAAGTATAAAAGGAGACACATCACTCATGATAACAGAGGGGGACATAGCACATAACAATATGCCTTACTTGAAGGCAGTGTTAAAAGAAATACTTCGGTTATACCCTCCTGGTCCTTTTCTTTTGCCTCGAGAGAGCATGCAAGAAATTAATCTACATGACCATCATATTAGTCCTAAAACCCGTGTAATTGTGAATGCTTGGACGATATCAAGAGATCCTACTCATTGGGACAGTCCTGAAGAGTTCAAACCAGAGAGGTTCTTAGATAGTACAATTGATTATAAAGGATGTGATTTTCAACTAATCCCATTTGGAGCGGGAAGAAGGGGATGCCCTGGAACACAATTTGCAATGGCCTTGAATGAGCTTGTGATAGCAAACATTGTCTTCCATTTTGATTGGTGTTTGCCTAATGGAGAACAAGGCAAGGACTTGAACATGTCTGAAACATTTGGTGTTAATATGCATAAAACGATACCTCTCATTGGAGTTCCACTACCATGTAGCAAGTGACCAATCTGTTGGGTATTATCTGATCTAGTGGAAGGGAACTAATAATTTCCTATCAATGCACGTGGGAGTATATGGTTGCATAATGTTTGATAAGGCCTCAAGTAGCGTGTCCTCTTATAGGTAGATACTTGTGAATCACATATATATCCATTTTAGGTGACTTATATGTAGTATGGATAGATGTGTTGAGAATATTAAAATATCAATGTCATAGCCATGATTTTAGTAAGTTCTTTTGCTAACAGGGATTCGGGTTGGTTTGTAGGTACTGATTTGACATCCATGTTAATACTAACCTTAGAAAAGTCTCTTTCTCTAACATGGATATTCGTTTTAGATTTTTATTATCTAACACTTATTTATCCATGTTACCATAATTCACTTATTTTTATCTAACTAACATGGATCTCCATTTTATTAAGTTGAACCTTTTGCTAATCTAGAACTCTTTTGTAAGCTTCTTTTGTTATCGTAGTTAATTAGATCGCTTGTGGGACTTGATAAGTCAAATAATAGCAACTAAGAAAAATCATTTTCTAACTTTTTAATTGTCCTTTTTATTAAGTTGATTCATTTTCCTAACATTGTTAGTGTTTATTATATGGTTGAGGTTGATACTGTTTAATTAAAAGTGTGTTAAGGGAGAGTAAATGTTATATCAGGAGAGTAAGAGAGTGAACGTGATTGAATAAACATTCTTCAAGTGGGCGGGAGAGTGAAAATGGGATTGATGAAAATTTTCTTCAAGGAGAAAAAGAGCAAATGATGAGGGAGGGAGGGATGGTGGGATGGAGGGAGAGATTTTGAAGATGTTAGAGAAGACATAGTAAAGGCACCTTTTTCTGAAAAATATCAAATTGAGAGCACCACATCGATCACCAAAAAGATGAATTGTTAATTGTTGAGTCGGCAATGTATCACTACCACAGATTAGTTAGCAACGATAAGCTATCATGAAAACATTTGCTAAAATAGCTTATTGGAAGTACCGATTTGACAGTAATCCATCAGAAATTCATTCAATATATCCCTTGAAAAGTGGAAATTAACCTGATTTCAGTTTACACAACTAACGGGTTATATTTGTGGTTTGGGAGTCCTCGTGGAGTGTATTCCCCTCTTATATATCCCTTAATAGGACTAATTTGACTAATTTAGAGATATTTAGAAAGATAAATAAGGTACTTAAATTATTTATATTTATTAATATTCTCCAAATTAATTTTACTTAACTCATAAACTAATAGTTGGCCAAAAAAACTCATATACTAAAATACTCCCTCCGGTCCTAAATATAAGACCTAATTGACTTTTTTGAAAAATCCTTAGAAAAATAAAAATAAGTTAATTATAAATTGATTTACCTAAATTTTCCCCTTAAACTAGTTTATTTTACTTATAAGCTAATGGATAATCTAAAAAAATATTAAATATGTCATGATTTAATAGACTATTTTGCAACCTTAACCTCTCCAAAAAAAAGTTATCTAGGTCCTATATTTAGGACCGGAGGTAGTATAATCTAATGTTACACACACAGAAGTGTTTTAAAGAATTAATGTTTGGGTGTTTAGAAGAATATCTTGGATTTGAAATGAGATTTCAAACCTAGTATTAATGCATTGTGCAAACACGATGACGATTACTTAAATAGAAGACCCTAAATATCGTAGCATGAATAAAATATAACTAATTTGGAGAGATATTTAAAAAGATAAATAATGTATCTTAAATTATTTATATATATATATATATATATATATATATATATATATTACTATTCTCCAAATTAATTTATTACTTAACTCATACTAATATTTAATCTTATGTTACACGCACAGAAGTATTTCAAAGAAATAATGTTACATAGACTATAATAAATTAGTTTATTTAGTTTTTTTCCATAATTATAAATATTTATATAATTGATTATACCAATGAAAGTTTGCTCGCGCATGAAAACTTTTGAGTTACCTGTCTTTTAGAATGAATCTGAATTTGATATAGCTTGTTGGTGGTTATTGTGTAATTGTGTTATGCTAAACATATGATCAATTTCCACGGCCTCATTCTGGTAAAAAATTTCCACGTTTTCAAACTTGCTCAGAATCAGAGCAAGTGTTGAAGAGGGAAAATCAAAGCAGGAGCACTACTCCAAACTGCTCCTTGTAACGTCAAGCGTTTTGTTTCATATGAGGATGATAATTCATAACAAATAAACAAATATAATTAAAAATTTTAAGCTAGAGGGATTGAGAATACACACGATATGTCTGCATTTAAATATAAAATATTAAAATATAAACACGCATATGCATCTAAACGAAAAATGTTGCACAATATATATTAACTACAACAAAGCCAAATAAATTAAATAAAATTTCAATATGCTATATATGAATGAATGTGAGATTTAGTGTAATAAATCTGAAGTCCTTATTATAATATCAACGAATTATTATAAACTCCTTGTAAATCTCTTAAATAGATCCTTGATTTTTTTCCCTTTTTTATCATGTCCTTATATATAGCACTATTTTCTTATTAATAGAGTTGCCGTTCAAGTGACCAATGAAAAGACCAAACAAACAAAAACTAGATAAAGTTATAAAGACTTGATAACGGGAAAAGACAGCCATAAAAAAAAACTAGAGACTAAATAAAAATAACGTGAAACCACATTTGGCCATGCAAATAATAAGGTATTTTTATATATATAATTCAAAATTCAAATGGGTACATCGAAAGACGGAAGCATTCCAAACCCACTTGCACAAACATACATTCACGTACCTCTCAGTTAACAAATAAATTGTCATCTCACATTTGTTAGCACAAAAGGTTTGCAACCTTTTGTTTTCATCCTATGATATGATTCTCAAAATCCAATCACATCTTAAAATATACAAACAAAAAGGAGAATGAATAAGAATCCAAACGCATATTCAAGTATTATTTGCCTACCACAAAAAGCCTGATCTTACAATCAGAAAGCTTTTACCTCGTGTTAGAATTCCCTCATTCTCTTAGCATCCACACAAGTCAATGTGGATATCATGTAATTAGAAACGCCAGCAGCTAAACCATATTTATAAAACCATTAAGGGATGTCATAGTAGCCCACACAGAAGGCAAACAGAAGATAGAGTGAGCAAAATGCTGAGTTTTCTAACAAGTTTAATGACTCACAGCAACACTTTATGGTTGCTTCTTATCTTATTACCCTTCTTCCTTACTGTGATATTCACCAAATGGTATTCCAATTCAACAATTAAAAGAACCTCTCTCCCTATGCCACCAAAACTCCCATTTATAGGAAATCTCCATCAACTTGGTTTGTATCCTCACCGTTCCCTTCACTCTCTAGCTCAAAAATATGGCCCTTTGATGCTTCTTCACTTTGGTAGAAAGCCAGTGCTTGTGGTCTCTTCTGCAGAAGCTGCTAGTGAGATAATGAAAACACATGATCTCATATTTGCAAGTAGGCCGAAGCTTAAAATGTTTGAGATACTATTATATGGCAGGAAGGATGTTGCATCAGCTCCATATGGAGAATATTGGAGGCAGATAAGAAGCCTATGTGTGTTGCATCTTTTGAGTAACAAAAAGGTTCAGTCCCTTCAACGCGTGAGAGAGGAAGAAATAGCCATAATGATGGAGAAGATAAGAAAGCAATTAGCCTGTAGTTCATCAGTTAACTTGAGGGAGTTATTTTCATCTATTACCAATGATGTGATTTGCAGGGTGGCCTTGGGAAAGAAATATGGGGAGGGAAGTGGGAGAAATTTTATGGAGATGCTAGATAAGTTTGGAGAGCTATTGGGTGTTTTTGTGGTGGGAGACTATATACCTTGGCTTGATTGGGTTGGTCATGTGAGTGGCTTATATGCTAGAGCACATAAAGTGGCTCAAGATCTTGATAGATTCTTGGAGAAAGTTGTTGAGGATCATTTGACATGTCCAAAAGAAGTAGCTGATGATGATGATTTTGTGGATGTTTTTCTTTCTATTCAAAGGACAAATTCCTTTGGCTTTCCCATTGATAGATCTGTCATAAAGGCCGTGATTTTGGTAAGAGTCATTCTCTACTAATCAATAACAAAAATGTTCACCAAAGGGTAGTTAGTTGAGCTGGTAAGTGGGCTACAACCCCGTAAGGATGAGAACACGTGTTCGATTCCCGGGAAGCGCTCTCCTTGGGAGAGGGGACAACTTTGCCTATGTGGGCAACACTCCTACCCCTCGAGTCCGGATTAAACCGGGCGGTGATTAACAAAAAAAACATTAATGTTCCATATATGCGCGTGCTGTGTTACGTTATTGTGAATGAGCAAATTGATAAGTTAGGAAAATAACATTTCCTTTGGTATTTTGGTTTAAATAATAAGTAAATAGTAGTATATCACAATGTGTAGGGGTGAAAAATAATTGAATTACAAAGGTCCCAATAAATGAGTTAATCTTAATCAAATATATACCTTAAAACTTTGTAGCAAGTATGCGATTGGTTCATGTGTCAAGGTTATAGTTAGCTTATTTCCTTCACTAGTGTCACTAAAAAGTTATTCATTCCATAAGTGGTGGGTGCATTTCAGTTCAAAAAAAAAAGTGGTGGGTGCATGGTTTTACATTTATGGTAATTTAATGATATTATAGGGGAGAATTTCAATAAGGGACCCACGTAGCTAATCAATTCAAAAGCAGAACCAAAAGAATCTGAAGTTTCATTTTAGGCTTGAGGAGAAAGTGAAATTAAATTGGTACGGCAATTCATCAATCACCATGTTAACCTTCCACCCAAAATCACCCAATGCCCAACACTTACAGTAGTCTTGCTTACCATGGCCATTGATTTCAGTTACTCGACCACTGGTCACCCAAATCTATCTTGAAATCCACCTTCTCGTTTCCACCAACAAATTGAAATGCATATTTGTCCACTCACAAATTGTTTGTTTGTTTGTTTGTTTTGACAATGAACTGGGCATGTTGCTAGGGATTAAAAGTGGAACAAGAGACAGTTACGTTAAACTTATATATTGATCAAGTGTTTTGAAGGTTTATTAGAAATGGAAGAACACATTGATTTATTGCTCAAGAAATATGCCTATTGTTTTCGTTGGACACTTCGTTTAAATAAGGAAGGAACACCATCTTGTAATGTTTTTCACTATTTGTGCTTTGATCGTACTTGAAGAATCTATAATTATGTTGGCTTATTGGAGGTGAACTGATCATTTTCGTTTATATCTATTGCATCTAGAGTCTAGATTTAAAGATGTGAGTGCTTAGATATGCTTTTTAATTTGGTCCCTGCATCAACATTGGTAAAGTAGATTCCTTGATTAGTTGCTGGAATTACTTACTTTTGTCTTTAATTTATCTATTGACAACATGTGTGTGTGCATTTATTCTTTTGAGAAGGATCTATGGAATGAAGGGTCTAATAAATAATGTATCTAGTTAATGAAAAAAAATCAATGAGTTAATTATTACTATAATGGATTTCTCATTTATCATGCCGGAACTTACCATTTACATGTTACTCATTTATTATAATTTTTTATGATATTTACATAAGTTTTATTTCATTTTGAATATTACTTCTAAATTTTCTTCAAAAGATATATTCCCTCCAGCTACATGTTTTTCCTAAATTATTATTATTTTTTCAATACAGTATTTTACTTTGATACTTCCTAACTAATTAACCAAACTCTTCTGATCTAACTATTTTAATTGATGCTAATTTTAATATTTTACAATAAATAACCAACTTTTAAAAACCTTTTTGTACATTAAAATTATTTTATGAGTATTATTATTATTTATCACATTTTGCCTAAATCTCTGTAATTTTATAAATATTGGTTTGCACAAATAACTGGTTCTTTTGAACGTTCAGTGCCATCATTTTATTTTAATTTCAATAAACTAGTGTCTTATTGTACAGGATATGTTTGCTGCGGGTACACATACCACACAAATAGTCTTAGAATGGACAATGGCAGAATTGTTGAGACATCCAAATACCATGAAGAAACTACAAGAAGAGGTTAGAAGTATAAAAGGAGATGAATCGATATCACATATTATAACAGAGGAGGACATAGCACATAACAATTTGCCTTACCTGAAGGCAGTGTTAAAAGAAATACTTCTCTTGCACCCTCCTGTTCCTTTTCTAATCCCTCGAGAGAGCATGCAAGAAATTAATCTTCTTGACCATCATATTAGTGCTAAAACACGTGTAATTGTGAATGCTTGGGCGATATCAAGAGATCCTACTCATTGGGACAGTCCTGAAGAGTTCAAACCAGAGAGGTTCTTAGATAGTACAATTGATTATAAAGGATGTGATTTTCAACTAATCCCATTTGGAGCGGGAAGAAGGGGATGCCCTGGAACACAATTTGCAATGGCCTTGAATGAGCTTGTGATAGCAAACATTGTCTTCCATTTTGATTGGTGTTTGCCTAATGGAGAACAAGGCAAGGACATGGACATGTCTGAAACATTTTCTCTTAATATGCATAAAACGATACCTCTCATTGGAGTTCCGCTACCATGTAGCAAGTGACCAATCTATTGGGTATTATCTAGTGCAAGAGACCTGACAATTTCCTTTTAATGCACGTGGGAAGATTTGGTTGCATAATGTTTGACAAGGCCTCAAGTAGCGTGTCCTCTTATAGGTAGATACTTGTGTATGACATATCCATGTTATTAGGTGAGTTTCTTATATGTAGCATGGATGCATATTGTAAATTTTTAAATATCAATTTTATAATCATGATTTTAGTAAGTTCTTTTGCTAACATCGATAGGGTTGATTTAAATAGGTGCCGATTTAATATCTGTTGATGCACAATATAGGGGAACTATAGAATATGAATGAATAATCGAAACTCTTTATTGATAATATGATTGGATACAATAAACGGGGTCACCGGCAACGGTGGTTACAAACTTGGGCGTAAATGCCTTGATCTCAAAGACTAAACTCAGAGTACAATGATAATAAGAGAGAAGAATACAGAGAAAGAGATAGAGAGAATGATTGCAGAGAATTGCTTGTGTCCTTCTGAATGAGTTCGTGATCTTCTTATAGTTGAAGCCCAGTCCTGGTGGTTGCGAAATTATAGGCAGCCGTTATGGGTAAGAAACGTTGCACGTGCTCCGAAAAAGGTGGGCGACTGCTCCGAAAAAGGTGGGCGACCAAGTCAATCCGCTTTACTGCCGTTGGTGACATTGTCCTCGACGCCCATAGGACGTCTATCTCGTTATTGGTCCTCTGCTGTGGCTGGTGATGTTATCCTCGACGCCCTGAAGGCGTCTATCTCTTTATTGGGCCTCTGTTAAGGCCCAAGCCCATTAAGGTGTAACGGTGTATAACATTAGTCCCCCACTTCTCAATGCTGATGTCATCAAGTATTGGGAAGTAGCAGTTATCCCACGTTCAACGGCCCAGATCATTACTTATATTTTCCCACTTAAATCAACGTTCTGGATCGTTTCACTAAAATAACACCGTAACTTAACGTCGTCAAGCAGTTCACATATACTCCATTTCGACTGTTCATTTTCCCATTTCTCTTCGCAGACGTTCTTCTTCTCCATTCCTCCAACACTTTGAAAAATCAAAACTTTGTTCATTTGCTTACATCAACGCGTCATCCTACTTTCTGCTAAGGTATCTCCTTACCAAAGATCTTATCTTTTTACTATTATCATGAGTAAATTCGTAGTTATGTCATCGCCTTCTGATTCTGAAAAAACTGCTTCTGACCAAGTTTATATTAGCGAAAATTCCCATTCTAGCGCCTCTTCGTCTTCTAGGAACCCAGATAATGTAATAGATTTAGAGGCAGAAGTTTCTGATAGCAATCGCTTAGATATCATTCCTTTTATAGATCCCTCCGAAGGGAAAAAACCATTACGTAGTAGAAAATCTGCTTCATCTGGTAAATATTTAAAGATTTATGATAGTCGATATCAAGAATGGGTTGATGCTGGTTCATCCACCTCAACTAGCACTGGGAGGAAATCTAACCCCCAAATCATAAACGCCCCATATGCTTGCAAAACTGGGGGCTTACCGACGTCTAGGGCCAACATCCTTAATGACGTCAAAGAAACTCGTCTTAGGGTCTTAGAAATCTCGAAAAAGCCATCACTCTATTTTTTTGACCCTAGAGTACCCTTTAGGTTGCCTGAAGTCGGGGAAGCTCTTGATTCTTGGTCTAGCGACACCATTTCTTTAAGTTTTGAAAGTTTCCGCTATGTCAACCCCTTTCCTCTTCCAAACATAGCTTTAGATCTCTGTGTTTTTTATGAAATATCTCCCTCTCAACTTTCTCCTCATGCCTGGCGTCTCATCGCTATGGCTGAGTTAATGTATCATGAGATAGGAGTCGACTTAGATATGTTTGATCTATTCGGCTTCTATAAACTTCAAGAAATTAGGACGGGCGTCTACTCTTTCATCCAAGCCAAGGAAGGGCTACCAACTTGGACGTTTAGGTCATTACCCAATGATCGTCAATGGGATGCACGTTTTATTATGGTGCCCTTCCAGTCCGTCGCCCAGGAGGACTATGTATCTCCAATGTGGCGTCGCTTAAGTAAGTCGTCGTCTCAACAATATTTTTCTCACTGCATTTGTTATCTGATTTATAATATCTTAATTATTTTGCAGGTGCGTACGAGTTAAGGATCTCTCCGCGCTCCAATAGCGACACCAAGAAGAAAATCAAGCAAATCCTCCAAATTCCAGCAGACCAGCGTAATTTCAAAGCCATGATGGAAAGTAAGTCTTCTGACGCCTATACTCTATTTGCTTAATTCAAGTGTTTTCACCTTATTCATCTTACTCTTTCTTCTTTCTGTTAATCAGGAAAGAAGATGATCCCCAAGGCTTCTGAGCAAAAGATAAATAAAGAAGCTCTCCTTAGAGCCAGGGCTCAGCTGCTGAGAAGCTCAAGGCCAAGAGGGGGGAGTACGACGCCGAAGCCAGAAAGGAAGGTCATGACCCCCATGGCGTCCCCCCCCAAATCCTGAATCCGTTTCAGCTCCCTCTCCTCCACCAAAGAATAAGAAGCATGTTTCCCCTGCAAACAAAGAAGTCGTCTCTCTCGGAAAGAGGCCTGCAGAGGCGCCTGCCAAAGAACCTGTCGCCAAGAAATCTAGGGCTTCTAAGTCCTCAAAATCTGCCAAAGCTAAGGGCGACAAAGAAGATTCTGGCGAAGTCACTTTATCTTTTCCTCCCAACTCATTTGTCAGAAATAAAGAAGGGTGGGACGACGTCTATCTGAATTAAGTAAATTAGAATTCGAGTACGACAAGGCCGCCCTAGAATCGCTTGGGAGGAAAGAGGCTTTCAGAAGGGCTGTTCGTGCCCAAATGAAGGTATCATCACTTAAAATTTTTATTAAGTCTACTCTGTCTTCTTAACACTAGACATCTCTAATTATTCTCATCTCTTATATTCTCAGTCCCTACAAGTCCTTCTCCATCATGCTGAGGAGAATGAAGATGATAAGGCGACGCTCGTGGCCCAGAGGGACGCTGCCATGGCCGACAAAGAAAACATTCTGGCTGACTTGAAGTCCGCCCTCCAATTTAAAAAACAAGCTAATTAAGACAGAAGGAGGGCGGAGGAGCTGATGAAGCAGTCTGACCGAAAGCAAGAGGAATTAAAGGCTTTCATTAAGAAGCTGAAAGCCGAGCATCATACTGACGTCGAAAAACTGAAGGAGTACGTCAATGAGTCTCGTGCTGAGTCGTCTGCCAAGGATGAACAAATCAAAGCTCTTCAGTCGGCCAAGGATAAATAGGAAGCTGCCTATCGCCAGCAGGAACAAGATATGCGTCAAATGGCTGAAAACTATGAGACTCATATCTTGGAAGTTGATGCTCGCGCTCGGATGGAGCTCATGAAAGAATACAAGAGCGGCGAGCATGTAAACTGGAAGCTTGACGACGTCATTGACGACTACTTTCAGCTTTTCCCTGAAGAAGAGTCCGAGTCCAATCCTTCTCAAGAGGATAATCAGACGATCAACGAGATGAGGGCTCAGGGCGTCAACCAAGACGAGGGCGATCAAAACGGCGGCAACCAAACTGGCAAAGAGCATGGTGGCGGCGACGGCAATCAAACCAGCCAGGAGCAAGGCGGCGGCGACGCCTAAAAATTTTTTACTTCTAGAAACTTTCTTTATTTTCATTGTGTATAACTTGCACTGTTCCTTTAACACAATGCAAATCTTGTCTTTTATCTTCACACTTAGTATTCTTTACATCACTTCATTTATTTCTCGTCATAACATTATTTCCTCCGTTAAACACCCATACCTCCAATGGGTGTGGGTAATAACCTACCAAGACAAAAAGAATCCATTAATAAAGGAATCTCTTAAATTATATTCATCAAATATCAATTCAAAACATGGTCACTCGTACCTTAATCAAACGTTAGCGACCCTGCCAAGGAATTATCAAACATTAGTCTAACGTCGACTATCAATCAATCAAATAAGAAACACTCAAAATAATTCGGGTAATATATACCTTTTTCAAATCAACTTCTTATCAGCCTCCCAGGGCGTCATGTCATCATGCCATCACGGCGTCGTCTTATCATCATGTTCTTTTAGTGTCAATTCATCACATTATCTGGGAAATGACATCTCACAACAAAACATCTCAAAAGATAGGGTTAAATTGCATCAGATTATCACGACCACAGCTGAACATATCATCAGACACTAGGTCTTCTAGCTGGGCTCGTCGCCTACAGGCGTTTCTCATCATTTGCATTTTTTCTCGAATAATCGTGTCAGTATCATCGTTCTTTAAATCAAATAATCAAATAACTTAGAAATAATACCTCTTTAGATGGATGGCGTTCCAACTCCTTGGGACGTCTTTACCATGGACGTCAACCAACTTATAAGCTCCAGGACCAGTGATTTCTACCACTTTATAGGAGCCTTCATATGAAGCATTTAACTTTCCATCTTTATGCTCAGGTGTATTAGGAAAGATTTTTCGAAGAACCCAATCTCCTGTTTGGAAATGGCGCTCCTTAACACCTTTGTTCCAAAATTTTGTCGCCCTTTGCTGATAGGCGGCAACTCTAATAAGAGCTTGTTCCCTACGTTCATCTAATAGATCTAAATCTTGAGCTAAATGTTCATTGTTAGATTCTTCTCTAGTCCATTGTCTTCTTAAAGATGGAATTCCTACCTCTACTGGTATCATAGCTTCAGATCCATAAACTAGAGAGAAATGCGTTTCACCAGTCGACGTTCTAGACGTCGTTCGGTACGCCCATAAGACGGCGGGCAACTCTTCATCCCACCTGCCTTTAGCTTTATCTAACCTCTTTTCCAAAGACGTCACTATGGTTTTGTTACTAGCTTCAGCCTGCCCGTTTGATTGTGGATTTCTAGGGGTGGAAAACTTAAGTTTAATATGCCAATTATCACAAAATTTTCTAAATTTTCTTCCTATAAATTGAGATCCATTATCACATACAATTTCCTGGGGCAGACCAAATCTACATACTATATTCTTCCAAACAAAATCAATTACCTGGGGTTCTTGTACCTGGCTCAGGGCGACGGCTTCTACCCATTTGGTGAAGTAATCTGTGGCGACCAACAAGAAGACTAGTCGTCCAGGTGCTGGGGTAAACTTGCCTACAATATCCATTCCCCATTTAAGGAAAGGCCACGAAGGCACTATTACATGCAACTGTTCAGGGGGTTGTCTCGCCACGGTGCAAAATTTTTGGCAGCGTTCACATTTAGTCACCAAACTTACTGCATCTTTCTGCAAAGTCGGCCAAAAATAACCTGTTCTGGTCACCTTTCTTATCAATGATCGACTTCCACTATGGTTTCCACATTCACCTTCATGAATTTCTCTTAACACATAATTTGCCTCAGACGGAGAGACACATTTCAGCAAAGGTCCACCAGTGAAAGTACGTCTATAAAGATCATCGCCTATAGTAGTGAATCTGGCAGCTCTAACAACTATTCGTCGCGCTTCATTCTTATCTGAAGGCAATTTACCCTGCAACAGATATGAAAGCAAAGGGGATCGCCAATCCCATGTCAAACTGTTATTCAATACAATTCGGTTATTTACCTCGATCGCCGGTGTTTTCAGATAAAACAGTGGGATTTGTTTTGTCTCCACAACTTCTATGGAGGATCCAATGTTGGCAAGGGCGTCGGCCTTCCGATTGTCTTCCCTACCTATTTGGGTGATCTTCAGGGCATCAAACCGCATGGTCAAATCAGACACTACATCCAAATATTTCTTCATTCTTTGGTCTTTTGCCTGATAAGAACCATTGATTTGTTTCGAAACTAACTGCGAATCACTTTTCACTTCCAAAACTTTTGCACCCAACTCTGATGCTAGCTTAAGTCCAGCTATGAGAGCTTCATATTCAGCTTCATTATTGGTCGCCTTGAAGCCACATCTTATCGCCTGGACAATTTGTTCACCGTCGGGGGTTTCAAGTGCGATACCTAGTCCACTTCCTTTTACATTGGAAGATCCATCTACATGGAGGGTCCAGGGCGACAAGTTCACAGTTAGCTGTTACCTGGAGGTTGGGGCTGTTACCTGGAGGTTGGGGCTAAATTCTGCCAAAAAGTCGGCTAGGATTTGTGATTTGATAGCTGTTCTTGGGGCATAAGAGATATCAAATTCACTCAGTTCAATTGCCCATTTCACCAATCTTCCAGACAAGTCAGGCTTATGGAGGACGTTTCGCAAAGGGTAGGTCGTGACGACCACAATTGGGTGGCACTGAAAGTACGGCCTCAACTTCTTGGAAGACGCTACTAGAGCCAAAGCAAGTTTTTCCATCATTGAATATCGGGTCTCCGTATCTAGCAAAGCTCTGCTAACATAATATACTGGGCTCTGTCGCCTATCTTCTTCCCTAACAAGCACTGAACTCACGACATTAGAGGCAACAGATAAGTATAAATATAAGGTTTCACCTGGACTTGGCTTAGAAAGCAAAGGGGGGCTCGTGAGATACTTTTTCATATCCTGAAGCGCCTTTTCAGCGGCATCATTCCATACAAACTCCTTGTTCTTCTTCAATATATCAAAGAATGGTTGGCACTTTTCAGAGGATTTAGATATAAATCTGGTTAGAGCAGCTATCTTGCCCGTCAAACGTTGGACGTCCTTCACACACTTAGGTGACGGGATGTCCAATACAGCTTTGATTTGTGATGGGTTTGCTTCTATCCCTCTCTTTGACACCAAATATCCTAAAAACTTACCAGACTGCACCCCAAAAGTGCATTTTTCAGGGTTGAGTTTCATATTATATTCCTTAGAAGATCAAACGTCTGCTGCAAATGGTTAATATGATCTTCTGCTTTCAAAGATTTGACTAGCATGTCGTCTATGTAAACTTCCATCGTCTTCCCAAGCTGGGCGGCAAACATGCGATTGACTAACCTTTGGTATGTTGCACCAGCGTTCTTCAAACCAAAAGGCATTACCTTGTAACAATAAGTTCCACGATCTGTGATAAACGAAGTCTTCTCCTGGTCGTTTGGATGCATCAATATCTGATTGTACCCGGAAAAGGCGTCCATAAAACTTAACAGTTCATGTCCTGATGTTGCGTCTACTAGGCTGTCAATGTGTGGCAGTGGAAAGGAATCTTTTGGGCAAGCTTTGTTCAAGTCTGTGAAGTCAATACATACTCTATGCTTACCGTTTTTCTTTGGGACGACTACAACATTAGCTAACCAATCTGGGTAATTCACTTCTCGAATAGACCCAAATTTCAATAATTTCTGAACCTCCTCATTAACAATTCTATTTCGCTCTGGGGCAAATTTCCGCCTTTTCTGTCTGACCGGCTTGAATGTAGGGTCGACGTTCAATTGTTGTTCAATGACGTCCGGGCTTATACCTGTCATATCATCATAGGACCAAGCAAAACAATCTAAGTTATTTGTTAGAAAAGAAATTAGTTCCCTTCTTACCTCAGGAACTAGGTCCATTCCTATGGACAAAAACTTTTCAGGGTTTTCAGGATCTAAAATTATTTTTTCTAGGTTATCGTCTTCCTCCTTTGTCGCCCTGTCCATAGGAATGAACGCCTGTAGTTGCTATGCCGATGGAGGAGATTGTTCCAAGCCTTTTAATGCTGCTTGGTAACATTCTCTTGCCATCCTCTGGTCGCCTTTGATCTCTCTCACACCCCAAGGTGTAGAGAACTTGATTGATTGGTGTAACGTCGAAGGGACTGCCTTCATCTGATGAATCCAAGGACGTCCTAACAAAGCATTGTAAGTGGACGGGCAGTCCATTACCTGAAACTTGACTAAAGCATTAATTCCGGCAGCAAAAGTCATCAATGATATTTCTCCAATCGTCCTGTCTGGCGTTCCATTTCCAAATACCAAGACGGTTGGAGCCTTAATTATTTGGGATTCTAATTGTAATTCTTTGACAGTTTGCAAGTAAATAATATTAACGGAACTACCTGCATCTACTAATATTCTTTTGGTCAAACAATTAGCTATTAGTAAAGATATTACCAGGGCGTCATCGTGCATCTGGACGTTCTGAATATCAGCGTCATTGAAGGTTATTGGACCTTCAACCACCTGATCATTACTCACATTACCATTAACCCATTCCAATTCTTTTGGCAAAGACCTCGCATGTCGCTTTGCAGCAGAGTAAGACATCCCACTTATTGTCGACCCCCCGATGATTGTGTTAATCGTTCTGACGGCCTGCGGGGGTTGAGCTGGGGCGTTCTGCCTCTGATCTCTACCTGCATTGTTAGTAGTATTATTCTTAAGAAGATGTTGTAAATTATCGTGTTTAAGTTGGAAGGCTACTTCTTTTCTAAACCTCCAACAATCCTCTGTTCTATGGCCGACGTCTTTGTGGTAATCACAGTATCTTGTGGTGTCTCTCTCATTGATAGGCGTCGTCATAGGTTTAGGCTATTTCACCCTATCCATCTTTTCAAGTGCACTTACCATTTCAGCTGGTCCAATGGACATGTTGAACTCTTCATATCTAGGAGGGGGTGGGTCCCTTTTCTGTTTGTCGCCCTGCTCATTATTGTTAGTATAAGGGTGAAAACGAAAATTTCTACCTCGTTGCCGTTTAGAACGGCGGTCTGTGGATCCCAAGTTATTTTGTTGTTGATTAGTTGGCTTATCCGCGTTTGTGGCAATCACTGAATTAGCGGGGAGACTGGTTGTCGCCAGTCCTTGATTCATTTTAAGGGCATGATTTCTACTAGCGTCGTCCTCTTGAAGATTAATATGGGACCACACGTATGATTGGACTTCTGGTCAAGTCGTCACCCGTTTCAAAACCAGTTCTTGATAGAGGCCGCAAGTGGGTGGCAATGCTCTCTTAAACGCCTGCACAGCAATGTTAGGATCACAATTTGGGATACTTACCATCTCTGCCGTAAACCTTTTCAGAAGATCTCTGTATGACTCGTCCGGCCTCATGACAATTCGATACAAGTCGTCTGACGTCTTAACCATGACTCTGCTGCTTGCAAATTGTTCAACAAAAATGTCAGTTAAATAACTAAATGAAGTTATTTTACCTTGAGGGAGATTGGTCCACCACATCAGAGCAGGGCCAACCAAACTTATCCCGAATCCACGACACATAGCTGCATGTCGTTTGTCGGCTGGGAGGACTGCTGCTAGCATAATCTGCCTGTATTGAGCCAAGTGTTGGTCTGGATCCGACTTGCCATCATACTTTGGCATAGTAGGAAAAGCAAATCTTTCAGGTAAATCAGCAAATGCGATGTCGTCTATGAAGGGTGATTCTGAATAACTCCCTAGACGGGCTGCATCAAGTGGCTTTTGAACACCTGGAATCGAGTATATCTTTTTCTTTATCTCAGCGACCTCCTTCTCCATTCGAAGAGCAAAAGAGAGAATTCCATCTTCCCTCTTTTGTCCTCCTTGTGGATGATTGTGAGGGATCCTTGCCTGTGACTTCTGAGCGGACTGCTCACCTTGTTCTCGACTATCATAAGACTGAGAATCATCATATCCCTCTTCGTCGTCTCGACCTGTTTCATCATTAGGAATATCATTATTGTCAGTATTCTTACCTTTATTACCTTTATCACCGTTCGGATTGCGCTCATGATCATTTGGGTTTGGCACTTGGAGAATCTCCCTTTCAGGTCCGCTCTGCCTTCTTTTGTTTTTCCTGGATTCTAAGCCTGCTAGGTGCAACTTTAATTCATTGTTTTCTTCCTCCAAACGTTTCATCCTCTCAGATTGAATTCCTGCAGATTGTTCGAGACGCTTCATTTGTTCAGACTGAGAGGTCAAGGCTTCTAGGACCTTTTGGAGGTCAGTGGAAGAGCTAGTTGGCTTAGAAACAATTTTTGGTTGCTGTTCCATCATAAAGTTTTTACTCGCTCACTCAGAGAACGTGAAGCTTTTAGAAATAATATTGCCGGTGTCCCCACGGTCGGCGCCAAAATGTTGATGCACAATATAGGGGAACTATAGAATATGAATGAATAATCGAAACTCTTTATTGATAATATGATTGGATACAATAAACGGGGTCACCGGCAACGGTGGTTACAAACTTGGGTAAATGCCTTGATCTCAAAGACTAAACTCAGAGTACAATGATAATAAGAGAGAAGACTACAGAGAAAGAGATAGAGAGAATGATTGCAGAGAATTGCTTGTGTCCTTCTGAATGAGTTCGTGATCTTCTTATAGTTGAAGCCCAGTCCTGGTGGTTGCGAAATTATAGGCGGCCGTTATGGGTAAGAAACGTTGCACGTGCTCCGAAAAAGGTGGGCGACTGCTCCAAAAAAGGTGGGCGACCAAGTCAATCAGCTTTACTGCCGTTGGTGACATTGTCCTCGACGCCCATAGGACGTCTATCTCGTTATTGGTCCTCTGCTGTCGCTGGTGATGTTATCCTCGACGCCCTGAGGGCGACTATATCTTTATTGGGCCTTTGTTAAGGCCCAAGCCCATTAAGGTGTAACGGTGTATAACAATATTCATGTTAATACGAATCTTAGAAAAGTCTTTTTCTCTAACATGGATATCCATTTAAGATTTTTACTTAATACTATTCTTTATTCATGTTAGAAGACATTGCCGATTTGACTCAATGGTAGGCTCGCTTACTGTAGGGTCTGAGGTCGTGAGTTTGAATGAATCACTTTCCAAAAAGTATAGAGGTTAGACTGTCTAGTATATTCCCTTTCAACACTCTCACCAAGTGAGAACTAGAATTAGGTTGGCCCTTTTCTTTACTTCTTTATCCATGTTACCACATTTTACTTATTTTTATTCCTTAACTAACATGGATCTCCATTTTTATTAAGTTGAATTCTTTTGCTAACCTAGAACTCGTAAGCTTCTTTTGTTTTCGTAGTTGATTAGATCGTGGGATTTGAATCAATTAGAAACTATGAAAAATCTTTTTCTGACTATTTAATTGGCCATTTATTATTAAGTTAATTCATTTTCCTAAGATTGTTAGTGTTTATTATATGGTTGAAGTTGATTGTGTTAAGGGAGTAAATGTTATATCAGGAGAGTAAGAGAGTGAATGTGATTAAATTAACATTCTTCAAGTGGGGGAGAGTGAAAATGGTATTGAAATCTTTTTTCAAGGAGAAAAATAGCAAATGGTGAGGGATGGAGGGATGGAGGGAGAGATTTTGAAGAATGTTAGAGAAGACAGAGAAAAGACACTTTTTTTTTCTGAAAATATCAAATTTAATTGATCGCCATAAAAGAGAAAAATTGTTACAACCTCCGGTCCTAAATATAAGACCTAGTTGATTTTTTTGGAAAATCCTAGAAAAACAAAATAAGTCAATTATAAATTGATTTACCTAATTTTTTCCTTAAACTAGTTTATTTAATCTATAAACTAATGGCTAATCTAAAAATATATTAAATATGTCATAATTTAATAACATATTTTCTAATCTTAACATCTCCAAAAAAATTCAACTAGGTCTCATATTTAGGACGAGAGGGAGTATTTTTGTTATGAAAGTGATGAATTGTTAATTGTTAAATGTGCAATGTATAGATGAGCGGTGCACCTAGTGTACCCAAAACTTTCTCTAGCAACGACATGCTATCATCAAAACATTTCCTAAAAAGATTATTGGAAATACGGATTTGACTATAATCCAACAAAAATTTTGTTATAAAACTGGAATTCTATCAAAAATAATGTCAAAAGTTAGTCGTATTTTTTTGGGAAAATTAATTTGAGGTCCCCCACAAGGGACTTAATACTAAAAAAGTCCCAAAAGTTGGGAAAATTAATATAGGGTCCCAAAGGACCTCACTTTAATATATTTGAAAAGTGAAAGACAGTTTTGCCCCTAGCCTATTAACACTTGTCACATGTGCCCAGTAACTTGTTAAGGTTTGCCCAAAGAGTTGTCAAGCGTGCTCAGTAACTTGTCATTTTGCCCTGCCCATTAACTTAAAGAGTATTGACCATTAACTTGTTACACATGTCCAACTAGTTGTCACATGTGCCCAGTAACTTATTAAGGTTTGTCCAAAGAGTTGTTAAGCGTGCCCAGTAACTTGTCATTTTGCCCTGCCCATCAACTTAAAGAGTATTGACCATTAAGTTGTTACACATGCCCAATTAGTTGTCACATGTGTCCAGTAATTTGTCAAGATTTACCCAACTAGTTGTCAAGCGTGCCCAGTAAGTTGTTACACCTTGACAAGTTACTAGGCACATGTGATAAGTGTTAATATGTTAGGGGCAAAACTGTCTTTTCACTTTTCAAGTATATTAAAGTGAGGTCTCTTGGGACCCTACATTAATTTTCCCAACTTTTGGGACTTTTCTAGTATTAAGTCCTTTGTGGGGGACCTCAAATTAATTTTCCCTATTTTTTCTAGTGTTTTGCACAGTCCTCTCTCATGTTCACTTGGCCATTCGTGGTCCACTTCTCCAACACCACAACCACTGTAACCTCTATTGTCCTCTTGTCTCGAATTAGGATTCCCTCCAACTTTTCGGCCATCTACCCTTGCTGTCACAATGTAACTAGTAAGTCTTATATGTTCTTCATTTGTTTTCTTCTTAGGTTGTCTACCTTACAGATTTTTGGTGCCTTAAAAGGCAAATAATGTATGATCTGGGGCTCTGGGCAATATTTTCTTGAGTTCCATACATGATTTAGACATGTGGTTGGTGTTATTATTGGTTATAATGTTTGGATAGTGTTTACGTTTTTGTGACTATATGGCATTGGGTTTGGATTGATCTTGTTGATTGGCATGAATATTTCATTTATTGTAAAAATCACTAAAATGTTTGTTGGAGCTTAAGTTTGTGATTTTTTTAAGATTATTTCAGTTCATTTTTATAATTTTGAGATATTTAATTTTTAATTTTTTCTTATTTTTCTGTTTGAACGATGTGTGAATCTCATTTAACGTTAAAGAATAGTATATATGGCTCAATTTCTTGAATAATAAATTGATTTCTAGTCAAATATGTGCTGAATTACCAGAAATTGTTTAACAAAAAAATTAACTCTCCGGCCAAAAGGGTTTACGATTTAAGTCATATAACACATGACTTACCCCTTGACTTCTCGTGTGTACTAAAGCATTTGCCAAGTTTTTAGTATGAAAAGGGAAGTTACATTTCAAATTAAACTGAGAATGTATATGTGTGATGCTGCCTCCTCAAATACACCTTTGTTGAAAAATCTCGCTTATCTAAATTGGTCTAAACTGCACCTAAAATCTCGAAATCTTTTTAGTGTAAAAGTGTCCACACAATTACTAAAACTGGGCCAAAATGACTATGTTATCAATATATACTAACATTGTTAAGTTTTTCAAAGTTAAAAAAGATAACATGTATACTAATTAAGTTTGGTCTAAAATACACCTAGCAGGCTAGCACTGTGTGGTTTTTTGTCCAAAAGTAACCATATAGTTATTAGGGTTAAATAACAAGTTCACCCTGAAAGTTTTCATAGAGGAGCATGCCCACCCTGAAAGTTTTTTTAGGTGCAAATAAGCCCCTGAAGTTATTTTTAGGAGCAAATTAGCCCTTGAAGTTTTTTTAGGAGCAAATTAGCTCAATTCTAATATGTGGAAAATATTATTCCCATTTCACCCCCTCTCATCTCAACTCCTCCCTTTCTCCTCTACCAACCTCCCTCTCCTCCCTTCTCCCCTCCTCCCCAGCAAGTAATGGCCACCTACCATTTTACACGTAATATGGAAAAAAATAATGTGTGATTATAGTGTTTCCTCCTGATCCATTTTTTTCACTCGACAAAAGCCAATCACAATTATTTCTTAACATTATTTAAAAAACTAATTTCTAAAAACTTATAAAAAAAGGTTATACATCATCATCATCTGAGATTGTCATCTCATTCTCATTCTCAGTTATGGTTATGAGCATTGTTTAAGATCAGGATTCTGCTAAAATCGTTCATGTTACAAATTAGGAAAACTGAGTATTAAAAAAGGTTAAAGGTATTCTGGCCACCAAACAATTTTCAATGTATCAATTTGGCCTATAAACAATTTTCGGTCTCAATCTGGCCTATAAACAATATAAAAGGTCCATTTTGGCCAATACTCTAATGGAAAAGACTAAAATACCCTTGAGACTTATTTAATATAATTTCTGAAGATGTGGGTCCCACCTTTTAAAAATAAAAAATTATCACTCAACCCCACCCCTCCCTTTCCTCCTTCCTTCACCCACCTCACCACCACACTCCTCCCCCCCCCCCCCCAACATCACCCACCTTCCGCCACCTTCTCCCCCCCCACAACTGAAATGGAAAGGGAGGCACGGATAATGAGAGAGGGCGAGGGAGAGGGGGTGGAGGGAGAAGGAGGGGAGGAGAGGAGGTGGTGGAGGGAGAGGGAGGGATGGAGAAGATGATGAGTTGTCTTAGTGGATGATGATGTGTCTTTAAGGATGATGATGTGGCAGTCCAATTAGGATGTGAAGGCAAAATTGATCCATTTTGTATACTTCGGGCCAATATGATCCAAAAAAACTTCAGGGGCAAATTTGATTCTTGCCTAAAACTTCCGGGGCAAATTTGATCTTTAACCCATATTCTATTTATTCCTTATCTTTCTTTTTTTTTTGAAAATTGATTTTGAACTTGAAGTTTTGAATAACATTTATTTGAAATATCGAATTTACCCAATATTGTGTATTTTTTCTACCTAACATGTGTAAAGGAATATCATAAGTATTGAACGAATCATTTTTCCTAACTATAGCGGCACTTTTTGAACAAAAAAAGTTTGCTATGTTGGGTGTACTTTGTTCCAAACTTCATGGGCATTTATGTATATCTTTTAATTTCATGAACTTCGAAAATTTTAAAGTTGTTAGTGTATATTGGTGGCATTGGTACTTTTAACCCTTTTTGGCAATTATGTGGGCACATTCGTGAAAAACTTTCATAATGTTGAGTAGACCTTAGACTAGGACAATTTTAGACATTCACCCTTGAATATGTGTTATATGTAATTGTTAAGGTAAATCAATTTTCAGATATAATGATAAACATAGACATTTTAAAATGATTTATTTTGTATTATTAATCCTTAAAAGAAGAGGATTGATTGTATATGTGTGTATTTTATTTGCTCTCACTACGAGTCATTTAACTACTAGCACAAAAAAATCATTTATCTAGTTTTTTCATAGGCAAAAGTGGTAGAAGACTCAACTAACAGTCGTGCCCACTTGAGTAGGCTTTGCAACATCCTTATTCAAAATAAACAGTAAGTCAGAAGAAGGAACTCCAATTGTGTGATAACCAGGAAACATTCGCATTATCTCTTATATGCACCTCCATCTTTGGACTAACAAGTAATGATATTGGATCATCAAGGGACCCTCATGATATGCATAATTAAATTCTTCCTTTGAAGCAAAAGAGACAATATAGTACCCATGATTTAAATACATAACCTTGAGAGGATTGTTCAACCCCCACATTCATTGAATTCTACCCTTCATAAAACTAATGGAAAGAGATTTCCCTAGCAGTTTCACATGATAGAATTTGTCCAAGGCCTGTACCATCTTTCATTAGTACTGCTTATACACTAAAACTATGAACAATGAATGTCCTTCCCTAAAGCTGTCTCGGTTATTTGAATTCACCAAGAATGGCTGACTATATCATCAAACATGTAAAGTGTAAACCTAGAGAAAATTCTATTTAGGAAATGTGAGTTGCTATCTATAAATATAATCATCAAACTTAAAAGTTATCTCATCTCAGCTTCTTTTGTGGATGCCATTGGACTCTTCTGTTTGGTATAAGACGTCTGGGTTTGCTGCAAACTTGAGTTCTTTCCTGCTTGTTCAGCTTCCTCAAGCAAAGCTTGTTGCTGCATTGTCTTCACCATCTGCGTGATGGTTTTCTCTTCCTCTTCTAGCTGCACCTTCATTATCATCTCAGCTTCCTTGTCAATTGGTTTGAAGTATTCTTGAATGGTTGCCTCCTGCAAAAAAAAAAAAGTCTTCAGGTAATACCTCGAATATGCGCCAGATAAAATACAGGCTAGATTATATAGATACGGGTAATCTTCTTGATCTATGGTAGTTAACAATGAAACTCCCTAAACTATTAAATGAAAGCAAATAATTCTCGATCCATTAGTGTATACCATTGTTTTACTAAAGGAATATGATAAAATAAGAAATTTATAAGCGTATGACCAAAAAGTTGAGAGGGTTATTATAAGTATAACTCAAAATTTGAGAAAGTTATGTATCTAACTCAAAAAAGAATAATGCCAAAGGGGTACAATAACATATTAACACGTTATGCTCCATAATTTTGATTGACCAAGAGTGGTTTTCTTTATTCAAAAAAGGTTTGAGAGAATTTCTTGTCAAGTTTTCAAGGTTAAGGAGGCTATTCGAATATGTTTTTAAAATGGAACAAAGTTTTGTATAATATTTTGATCAAAAACAAATTGATAAACCCTAGGTATGCTTTTCAATAGAAGATCCTAAATTTCAGAATTGTAGTGGAGATGCAACTTACTGTTTCTTCAAGCTTCTTGTTGAGAGCTTGCATCTCTTCAACCATACGGCGAACCTCAGTTAAAATAATCTGCTCAGGTATTTTCCTAACTGCTTCCTTCCTTTCTTGTACCTTTTGCCACGGAAATATCACACGCATCAGAGTGGAAGCATAGGAAAATATAACACATTAAAAAGACCAAAAGGCCAAGCAATAGGGTAGTACATTTAAGTGAGAAATCCCCATTTGCCTTCACTCAAGGAACAGAACTAGGTTAAGCTAAATTAAAAGGATCTCTCATGATCCTCTTTCTCATTTTCTTCTCTCGATCAAGAGGATTCCCCTTTCTCTTTGTACCCTTGTGATAAGGATCTTGATGATAAAAAAGATGGCTAGTTATTAGGATGTACACAAGTAATGTCATCATTGATCCGATTATGCTGGCCAATATTTCTTCAAGGACGCCATATATAGCGCCCAATTGGTATATCAATAACACTTGACAGAATTAAAATCACCCTTAGTATTCTACATGAGCTGTTACACTAATTTTCACTTAGTAAATACATTGATGAGTTTTAAGTTGAAAAATGCCCTGATTTTAATCCCCAGCAGCAGAAAATTTTCTTCCATTTTCTCAACTAGAGTGGCGAGCAAACACTCAGTGCATTCCACAACCAACAAAATTGTTAACATATACAACATCAGCTTCTATGAAGTACATTTTACAAGATAGAAAAATGTTCACAGGATCTGCATCAAATCTGTTTTTGCGCTTCATGGAGAATCTCATCAACAATTCTAAGTAACCTAAACATATATTTTATTTATCCACTGCCTTAGCAGTCAATATACCCTTTGCTAGGCTGAACCTTCAACGAATAGGATGTGACAACACCATTGAAAAATGAAACATTCAATAAGCTTAAGCATTCCTAAGTCTAAATTAGCTCCTCACATTAGGTAGATGACAGGGGTGCTTTGTTGATATTATGTGACTTTAACTATATTTAACTAACTTTCTTAATTTAATCAAATCTATTTGAGTATAAGATAGGATGCACAAAAGATCATACAGTAAGAAAATTGGTTCAAAAAATGAATTTGTGAACGGAAGTCACTGAAAAATGGAAGAACCAATAAGCTTAAGCACTACTAACTATAAATTAGTTCCTCACATCCATAGATAAAACAGGTAAATATAATGATACTCAAATTGGCATAGCACGGGATTAAAATAAACATTTAAACAAGGAGGTAACAGAAATTACTAAACACGTTGACATACAATAGAGAACTAAAAGAGAGATCCTCACTAGGAAAATAAAATATTTAAAAAAGAAAAGAAAAAAGAAATCCCCTTACATAGTACAGAGAAGAAAATGTGAATTAATGGTTTTGATATTCAATGCAACATACCCAAATGGGTGAACAGCCCATAAAACCCAGTTCAAAGAAAAGCCCACATTTTTTCCTCAGGGAAATCGACTTTGTCCATCATTAATCCTGTTCATCAAAAGATTCCATTTTCAATAACAGAAGGTTTCATGAACACGATTCATTCATTGGGAGAATCAAGAACGGAAAGAGAAAAGCAACAAGAGTTGTATGAGTATGAAGGAAAACGAAAACTAACATGACTGAAGTCCTATAGACCAATGGATTGGCGACGGCGAAAGACTGGTTAAGGCTAGCTGAGAGGAGCCAATTAATAAGCCATAAACATAAACCACGTAGCATTTTCATAATAATATATACTATATAGGATTATTAATATACTGCAAATATTCCACTGAGTTTTTTGCCAGCTACAAATATTCTACGGAAAATTAATTTGAGATCCCTCACAAGGGACTTAATACTAGAAAAGTCCCAAAAGTTAAAAATATTAATGTAGGGTCCCAAGGGACCTCACTTTAATATACTTGAAAAGTGAAAAGAAAGTTTTGTCCCTCCTCCTTCTTCTTCCCCACTCCTCCATTCTCTCTCTTCTCCCTTCTCCTTCTTCTCTTCCCCACTCCTCCTCCCCTCCCCCGCCGCCGGCTCCCCCCGCCGCCGCCGCCGGGTGTGGCCGGTGAAGGCGGTGGCCAGGATGCTGTGGTGGCGGCTGAGGGGAGGAGTAGTGGGGAAGAAGAAGAAGGAGGGAGAAGAGAGAGAATGGAGGAGTGGAGAAGAAGAAGGAGGAGGGGTAAAACTGTCTTTTCACTTTTCAAGTATATTAAAGTGAGGTCCCTTGGGACCCTACATTAATATTTTCAACTTTTGGGACTTTTCTAGTATTAAGTCCCTTGTGAGGGATCTCAATTAATTTTCCCAATATTCTATTGATACAATAAAGTAGGAATTAACAATAATATTTTATGGTAAAAAAAATTAACATTATTATTTTAATAGTTTACCACACTACCCCTAAAGTTAGACTATGATATTTACTATATGGAACTTGTTAACAAATTTTCATTCTTCAGTGCAAATTTTCAAAGAATCAAAAACTAAGTCTCTAATGGTGAGACTTTTAGAGAAGAAACAACAAATACAAACAATAAATGGACATAAAACAATAAAACAACAGTTCATGTACATGTACGTGGGGAATAACTATTGCATCGTAACGCTTATACTGGGTAATAATCATCCCATCACAATGTGCATATACATGTACTTGCTACTTGGTGAATGACCTTCCCATCATAACATACTTTACTATCCAACTGTTTTTTTTTTCTCCAACTCCTTTTTTATTCATTTTCCTTCCTTTTTTACTTAGAGTCTTCGGTGTCCGGCCCCCTTCGGGAAACCGATTAATCCGAAGTCGTTGCCGGAATTCCCCATTTTAGGGTGACGACTTTTCAAGGGTTCGAACCCATGACCTGGTGGGTACGCGATGTCTTACCTTCCCCTTTCTTACCAGCTGGTCTACGCCCCCTTTGGCCGTTTTTCCTTCCTTTTTTTACTCTTTTTACTCTCTTTTTCTTTTACTCTCACACAAGGGTTTTTTTTGGGAAAATTAATTTGAGGTCCCCCACAAGGAACTTAATACTAGAAAAGTCCCAAAAGTTGAAATAATTAATGTAAGGTCCCAAGGGACCTCACTTTAATATACTTGAAAATTGAAAAGACACTTTTGCCCAACAAGTTGTCACATTTGCCCATTCAGTTGTCAAGTTATGCCTATCGAGTTGTCACGACTGCCCATTAAATTGTCAGGTTTTCCCCATTAACTTAAGAGAGTTTGGGCAATTAACTTAAAGCACTTGCCCAACAAGTTGTCACATTTGCCCATTCAGTTGTCAAGTTATGTCCATCGAATTGTCATGGCTGCCCATTAAGTTGTCATGTTTTTCCCATTAACTTAAGACAATTTGGGCAATTAACTTAAGGCACATGCCCAACAAGTTGTCATATTTACCCATTCAGTTATCAAGTTATGCTCATCGAGTTGTCACGGCTGCCCATTAAGTTGTCAGGGGCAAAAGTGTCTTTTCAATTTTCAAATATATTAAAGTGAGGTCCCTTGGGACCCTACATTAATTATTTCAACTTTTGGGACTTTTCTAGTATTAAGTCCCTTGTGGGGGACCTCAAATTAATTTTCCCATTTTTTTTCATTCTAACTTGGATAGCATTAGCAAACTCTAAGAGAGGACCTATGGCAACTTGAATTTTAATTAGGGAATTAATGAGGAATTAAAAAAGAGTTGAAAATATTGTTACAAAAAAAAAAGAGTTGAAAATATTTTCTAAAGGATTTTAAAATGTAGCTTAAAACCACCTTCTAGTTCTACTTCTACTGCCACCATCATATCATATCATTAGCCTTCTCTCAACTCACACATTCTTCCTCCTCCAATGTTATGAAATTGAAGATTTAACTTACATCTTTCAAGTGTAGAGCTTTTTTAAAAAATGCATCCTCAAAGCTTTTATGTGAAATTTAGGGACTAAATTACACAATGTCTTATTCTTGCATAACAAAAAGTTCACTTTGTGATATCTTTTCCTATAGTTCATGTTCTTATCTTACTTGTATATCAAACTCACCTGCAGGCTCATTCATGCCTCTACATTTTCAAGCATTGCATCTTTTAAAGATGCCTCATTCAACCATTGTCCTATTATGCTTTACAATATCTCTTCACTCTTACAGAGATTCTCACAAACCCTTCTCCATATTAAATCCATCCATGCACACATTGTTATGAACTCACTATTTACTGATCATTTTGTGCTATCAAAACTTGTCAAGGCATATTCTGATCTGGGTCTTATCAATCATGCCCGTCAAGTGTTTGATCATATTTCTCACCCAAAAACCATTCTTTGTAATGCCATGATTGCTGGGTACACAAGAAACCATCAATACAAGGAGGCTTTGCAGTTGTTCAGATTGATGGGCTCTCTAAATGTAGAAAGTGATAGTTATACTTGCAATTTTGCTCTTAAGGCTTGTATTGGCTTAGTGGATAATGAAATGGGCATGGAAATATATAGGATGGCTGTTTTTAGAGGGTTTCATTTAGAACCTTGTTTTGGAAGTTGCATCATTAATTTTTTGGTAAAGTCTGGAAATTTGGATGAAGCAAGAAAAGTGTTTGATCAAATTCCTGAAAGAGATGTTGTTTGCTGGAATTCAATTATAGGAGGTTGTGTGCATCAATGTTTCTTTGATGAAGCAATTAGGACTTTTTTTGATATGATAGGTAGTAAAGTTCTTCCAAGTCCAGTGACTATGGCAAGCTTACTCAAGGCATGTGGAGAAAGTGGACTTCTTGAGCTTGGAAGATGTATTCATGGTTACGCCCTTGCGTTAGGTATGGGTGATGACGTTTTGGTACTTACGTCGTTGTTAGATATGTATTGTAATGTGGGAGATATTGAAAGTGCTTGGCTGGTTTTCAATAGTATGCCTGATAGAAATTTGGTTTCTTGGAATGCAATGATTTCAGGATATGTTCAAAATGGTTTGGTAAATGAATCATTTTTGCTCTTTCATAGAATGGTTCTTAGTGGTGTCTCATTTGATTCTGGAACCTTGGTGAGCCTTATTCACGGCTGTTCCCAAACTTGTAACATGGAAAGTGGAAAGGTTCTCCATGCTTGTATTATAAGAAAAGGATTTGAATCAAATATTATTTTGTCCTCTGCAATTGTTGACATGTACGCTAAATGTGGTGCTGCAAAGCAGGCAAGTACTGTTTTTGGAAGAATGAAAGAAAGGAATGTTATAACATGGACTGCTATGCTGGTGGGCTTATCACAAAATGGCTATGCAGAGGAGGCCCTGAAAATTTTTAGTCAGATGCAAGAAGAAAATGTGTCAGCAAACTCTTTTACTCTAGTTAGTCTTGTGCATTGTTGTGCTCACATAGGATCTCTTAAGAAGGGTATGAGTATCCATGGTCATTTAATTCGGCATGGTCATGCATTTGATGTGGTTAATATGTCAGCCTTGATTGATATGTATGTCAAGTGTGGTAAGCTTGTCTCGGCTGAGATACTATTCAATTATGGATTCCATTTAAAAGACGTTATATTTTGTAACTCTATGATCATGGGGTATGGCATGCATGGTCATGGACTTCATGCTATTGGTGTCTATGATAGAATGATAAAAGAAGGCCTTAAGCCAAAGCATGCTACATTTGTTGCTCTCCTAGCTGCTTGTAGCCACTCAGGACTTATTGAAGAGGGTAAGACTTTATTTCATAGCATGGAAAAAGATCATAACATTAAGCCTACTGAAAAACACTATGCTTGTCTTGTGGATCTTCTTAGTCGTGCAGGTCATCTCAAGGAAGCTGAAGCATTGATAAAACAAATGCCCTTTGAACCCAACACTGATGTGCTTGAAGCTCTTCTTAGTGGTTGCCAAACTCAGAAGAACTTTGACATGGGCATACAAACAGCAGACAGATTACTCCATTTTGATTACTTGAATGCTGGAATTTATATTAAGTTATCAAATATATATGCTCAATCAAGAAGATGGGAATCTGTGAATTACATAAGATGCCTCATGAGAACAAGGGGCCTGAAGAAAACACCTGCTTATAGTTTGATTGAAGTGGAAAACCGGGTATGCACATTTTTTGCTAGTGATGATTCACATCCTAAATGGGCAGATATTAATGAGACATTAGAAAATTTGAGGGCTGAAGTTGAAGCACAGGGTTATGTTCCTGATACAAGTTGTGTTCTTCGTGATGTGGATGAAGCAATGAAGGTGAAGTTGCTATGGGGACATAGTGAAAGATTGGCTATAGCTTTTGGGCTTTTAAGCACACCACATGGAAGTTTGCTTAGAATTACAAAGAACCTTCGTGTTTGTGCTGATTGTCACACCGTTACTAAATATATATCAAAGATAGTAAAAAGGGAGATTATTGTGAGAGATGCTAATCGCTTCCATCACTTTGTTAATGGGGAATGTTCCTGCAATGATTTTTGGTAACATGAAGATTCTGAGTAGATATGTTCAAGGAGCAAAATTCAAACCTGGACTTAAACACACACACACACAAAAATTTGGCTCAACATTAAGCTTGTTTGCCTTCAGATCTAAAATTGTGGGTTTAAATCAATCTCTGCATAAAGCGGTAGTAAAATTGTCTAGTATATTCCTTTTCCAAACAACTTCATTAACTGGGAACTTGAACTTAGTTGATCATTTACATATATAAAGCCCAAATGAGTATTTGTCTAATACTTCGAAATACAAGCGGTAAGGAACTAATAGTTTATTTACTTTAAATAAGATGTACTTTTTATATAATTTTAAGTATTTCTTTATTTTCAACATGTTAAATTAATAGTTTTATTTTTTATAAGATGTTAAATTTCTATGCCTATTAAGATACAATAAATATGCATTTTTCATTTCTTTTATTAAATTTTCATGTGGAACAAGTTGCAACAAAAATACCCAAAAAAACAAAAAAAAATCATTTTTCAGTTTTTCAATTTCAGTTTTGGTTTTTATGGCTTTCAGTTTTCAGTTTGAAGCCAAAAAACTGGTTACAACCAACCCCCACACACAAAAGGACATTATTGACATAGAGGCGCCTCTCTTTCTCTTGTAAGAATTATAAATATTGTATCAAAATTTCAATATATAATTTTTAAAATTTAAATATCATCCAACTGTTGGGATCAGAAAAGGAGTGAAGAGGAGGAAAAATGAAATTGTAAGGCCTTTTATGCAAATCACAGTTCAAGGACAAAGCAAATTAACCATAACCATATAATGCATGCGACTTGAGGCACCTCTACGCAAATGGGGTAACTTGGGGAAAAACATTCACAGGGAACATCTCCATGACATAGCTGAAAAAAATCAGAACACGTACCAGCTTGTTTGTGAACACCATCCAAAATACTCCATCCGGTCCTAAATATAAGACCTAATTGACTTTTTTGAAAAATCCTAAAAAACATCAAAATAAGTTAATTATAAATTGATTTACCTAATTTTTTCCTTTAAACTAGTTTATTTTACTTATAAACTAATGGATAATCTAAAAATATATCAAATATGTCATGATTTAATAGACTATTTTGCAACCTTAACTTCTCCAAAAAAAAGTTATCTAGGTCCTATATTTAGGACCGGAGGTAGTAATTTTAAGCTTTGCTAGAGAAAACTACGGTCAGCATTTTTGTCTCTTAAAGCACAAAATCATTTCCTCACAAAATAATCTAAATGGGCATGGTTGTAACTTGTAAGCAGCAAAATATACATTTCAAATGAATGAGCCTGTATTTACACTAAACGAGCAGACCTTCTAGTTACTCTTCTAAACTCAGAAGTAGATGATGATTGAGACACACCAGATCCAATCATGTCATCTTCATCATTGTTTCTTGAACATTTACGCATCTTTCGCGAGGGACCGGCAGCACCATGTTGGCTTCCCAATCCTTCATTTTGCTCATCCCCACCATTGCTGCCTGCATCATGATCATCTTCCACAACAGTCCTATTGTTTCTACGTTTCTTCCCTCTTGAACTAGTTGCTGGTTGGCTAACTCTCGGTTCATCGTCACCCTCTTCAATCTGGATAGCTTCTTCCTTGGGTGCTGTATATTGCCATTGGTTGCCACAAGTTGGGCAAACTTTCTCTGCCTAGAAACAAGTTACAGGTCATGATCAGAGAGTTACTCTATTAACTAGGTGTGAGAAGTCTATATGGAACAAGAGTTTTACCTTTTTCTGAGTGAAAAGTTGCTTCAGGCAATAGTGATGAATTCGAACTGTACAAGCTTCATTTTGACATGATTCTGCCTGTGAAACAAAAATGAATGGAATTCCAGGTTCAAACACTAGCAATCACACTGTTTTTCAAATATAACTTCACATGTCGTCAATATCTAGTGATATTGATTTTCTTGTAGCAAGTGCAAACAAGACAGCTAGTTAGTCAACTGTTCTATATAAAATCCCACATGAGGAAATGGAAAATAGAGAATCCATGGATGATTCAGAATAACAGAAACAATAATGAAAGTTAAAAGACTTTGAAGCAATGCAACAGGAACAACCTTCACTCCAGCTTCATTGCACACATGACAAGATGGAACTTCATTATTTCGGAACCAACTCCGTAGATCAAGAAATGACTTCACACCAAGTTTAATATTACCATCTTCAGTCAAATTGAGCCACTGATCCTTCACAAGTTCATCGAGAGTTTTTTCCTTCTGAGATATTGAGAAATTCTTTAATGCGGTTGGGACTTCATGCTGGCCTCCTTCAGATTGTGATGCAACTGTAACCTGAACATACTCAAACCGTAGAATTGTAAATCACAAAAGAATGTTTAAGTTTGAAGCAACTAACAGTACTGTCTATGTTTCATCAGATGTACCATGGAATTCGCTACTTGAGTATAGGGCATAAAAACTTGGTAATCATTCCATCTATATTTTAAAACAATAGCACAAGTTTCATCAGTCAACCTTTTTGGGACCATTATCCGATGACATGTATATTGTTACTAGGAAACAAAAAAATCATAATGATCAAATATTAGCCCAGAAACCTCAATGAGAAATGAGTAATTTCAAATAAAAATTTTGAACTCATTACTTAAGATATTAGTTGAAATAGAAACTTTGAGGTGAATTGTTGTCCAGTGCATTCAGAATTTACTGCATTCTTACTTTCAAAAAGAAATATAACAGCAATCTGCTTAAAAGGGAAAATACAAATATTCTATGCTATTATATATTGAACGGTTCAGCACTTCAGCTAGCTAAAACAGGATATTCGGTTCTCAAGTTTTATCCAGTGGTTTGTATTTAAAAATATATTTGAACAACACTTTCAACAACAGATTTTATCTGGGCGGCAGCCACTCAAAAAAATAAATAAATAAAATAATAATCAATTATTTAAGGGAAGAGAAATTCAGGAAAGTGAAAATGTATAACCTGACTATCCAGTTTAAGATTTAGAGCAAAAAAGTTGGAGATAACACCTTGAGATGCATCTTGTACAATTGCTTCTATCTGTCATTAGACATTAAGATAAACCAATAAAATAGTGTCAGATGGTGTAAAATTACAGGTCCAATTATAAATCGATACAAGATTATAATATTATGAGTGAAAATTGGCATGCAAAATTACTCATTCTACTGTCAGATGGGCATGTGTACACTACATAAGCAGTTTAGCACAGATAAACTTAAACCCAGGGGCAAGGGGTGTCTCGGGGGAACAGATACTTAATACAGAACATCCACTATACTTAATTTCTACAAAATAAAAGAGAAACAAAAAGGGTTAAAGACCAACTTTGAAGCAAATGGACGCATGTAATCACACATTCCGTGCAGATATTGTATAGTTTGCGTATGGATTAGTGGGAAATGATTTACAAGTGCAGAATGAAGATTGCATTCATTCCTAAATCTTCCTACTGCAGAAGCTATATCCAGTTTACAATTATAACTCATCATCCCATTAGGAGTGAGTCCACCAATTTCTGAATAATTGGATTCCGAAGCAAAATAAATGTGAATGGTAATAAGATAAGGAGTATTGAATAGCTGATAACATTTTTCCTCTGGTCTCCCTCGTGTAAAGGGTACATCACGATGATATATTCCTATACAAACTACACCTCACAGCCAGTATTGAAATTTCCCTAAAATACAGTACGTTGCTTTGAACTTAAAGTCATATTATTATTAACATATTGTCATACTATGAGAAAAATTCCACAAAACATCAACATACTCCTTCTACAATAATACCCCTAGTTGTTGACCAAACCATTCATAATATTGAACCAATTTCAGAATCTCAAACAATATCCCTTGCCTAGATTGTTCGTCTGAAGCAAGTCTTACAAAAGCAATTCATATGAACAATAATAATTTTCACATGCAGCAAATGCAAAAAAGATACAACCACATGCAACAATACTTACAATGGCCTTGTAGAAAGCAATTTGTGGAACTGTATACTTGGTCCCCAACCTGGATTGTTCATCTGAAACAGTATTGACCACTCCATAATAAACTTGACCATCATATTGATTCATGCAGCGGCGCATCTCTAAATGAACAAAAGAAAGTGCTTTGTTTATCTTCAGGAGATACTGTTGGAGCATATGTTGATCAGTGCCTGTATCAAAATTAACATAACTGCAATCAACAACTTGCTAGAAGCTGCCAAAGGAATAAAGGCCAACCTAGTTGATGAGTGCGCTGGGGAAGGGAATATACAAGGCAGTCATATCCCTGCTTTATGCAAAGATGCTGATTCGAAGCCACGAGGCAAGCGAGCTTACCATTGAGACAAGTCGGCCCTTCAAGCCGCCAAAGGAATATACTCGCTCTGTTTCTAAATATACGATCACTTCCCATAATTTGATTCGATTAAAGATGCTAGTAAACTTAGTCATTAACACATGATATTACCAACTTACCCTAACCATAAACCCTAATCCCTACTCTACCTCTCTTGTTATCGCATATAAGCATTACAGAGGTTAATTTGGGAAAAAGTTGAGAAAAAATAGAAAATGATCTTATATTTATATTTAAGAACAAATAAAAAATGTGAAAGTGATCTTATATTTATGAACGGAGGGAGTATTAAACAAATTTCCTGAGTCATGAAATGGAAGTTCTTTCTTTGCAGTTATACAATAAAAAATCAATAGTTTAATCAAATTTCAATCAATGGAATTGGTTACATTTAGCATATATCAAGGAGGGTAAATTGGGAAAGTTAAAACAACTAATGGGGAGATTAAATTTCAGTCAAAACAAAAAACCCCTGATGTGCTCCTTTTCAAAAAAAGTCAAAAAAGATTGAATTAAAGAACATACGCTAAGCACTAAAAACGAATATGGCCGTTGTTGTGAGAGTTAGAGAGGGAAAAATGAAAATTTGAAACCTGGGTTTTTGCCAGTGAGGTCCTGAAGCATAGAGAAGAAGTCCTTTTCCGTTAGGGGCCCACGTGATAACAAGGCTTGAATTGAGGCATGATGCTTCCAGCTTAACTCTCTCATCTTAATTTCTTACTTCCACTACTCAATCCTTTCTCTCTATCTTATATACTTATGATGTGTTGGTAATGGTAGCATTGGTAGGTATGTGTAGAGATGGGAATTAGGGCGGGAAAACCCCATCATCCATTTTTTTTGTGAATAGGCAAGCCTATGGGGCCGGCCGGTTGTAGAAAAAGCCCATTTAATGCTTATGATTTTTTTTAATACTCCCTCCGTCCCTAAATATAAGATCACTTTAGTTAATTTGAGGAAATTAAGGAAGACAATAAAACTATATGATCTTTCCAAAATCCCCTCAATTACTTAACTTTAAAAGGAGGAGGGGTTTTCAAAGAAAGAGGGAGTGTATAAGGGTAGTTTGGGCAAAACTTGAGATAAAATAGGAAGTAATCTTATATTTAGGAACTTTTCCACTTCCCCAAAGTGATCTTATATTTAGGAACGGAGGGAGTATCATTATGACCAATAAACAATTTTGAAATGGTCAAATTGGTCAAAGAACAGTAAAAATTGCTCATTTTATCCAATGAACTACTTGAAAATACCAAAATAACCCTTGAGACTCATTTATTTTAATAATACAAGGTTAAAGTCTTACATTCTTTTAACACTTCATCACTTCCTTTCAACTCTTGAACTCTCCGATTGTCTACAATTTGAGGAGCAAGTTTCAACAAACTTCAATATCAATCACCCTACCGGACAACAGCGACAAGTAAGTAGCTATGTATTTCTATTTATATGATTAGATAAATTTAATTTTTAGATATATAATAAGGAATAGTAAGACATGTAACTATTGAAAACATTAATCTTTGATTATAACAACAATTATAACCTAGCTATGTCACTTATCATTTCTAAACTTGGTTATTATATTAGCCATCTTCTACTCCATTACATGCCCACTTCATCTCCCAAAATATATAACAACGGCTAATAAATATAATAAAGAGTCTGGTTTATGAAAATTTGTTACGAATAAATATATATTATAATATAGATATTGAATTAATATAGTTATAATCATTCTAGCTGTAGTTAAAATGTTCGTCTCCACAATTTAGAAAATGAAATTATAAGGAGTAAAGTTGCGTTTTAAAAGTTAGGAATTTTTTTTGAACACATGAAAGTTAGGAATTACAATAAACATGGATGACTAAACTATAGCTAATGAGTTACTCCCTCCGATCCCTAATGTAAGAGCTAGCCGTCAAAAAAACGTTTCTTAAGAAAACATGTGAATGTTAGTTGAGTGTCTAGAGTTAATGCTTCTTTTCCAAAATTGCCCATATTTATTATGGTACTTTTAAGAGAGATAAATATATAAGCATTAATAAATATGAAAGAGAGTTAGGGGTAAAGTAGGAAAAAATGCATTAAATGAGGAGGGAATATGGGGTGAGCTCTTACATTAGGGACCAAAACCATTTAAATTTTGGCTGACCGGAGGGAGTATATCATAAGTAAAGAAAAAGAAATGGTAACAAATCAAGATAGGATGTGATTCTTTGGAATCATTTAGTAATGAATGAAAAGATTTTCAACTGTCTCCATTAATATAATGTCATTTAAACAGGATACTTTTCTTTCTAACACAGACATTGTTGTCTTACAATGTAGAAAAACGAAGTAAAAAATTACAAACAATTGTAGGTGATTAAATTTAATTTTTTTTTCCTTATTTAGTAAAGTTTTTCTCTGACACCATTGTAGAAGGCGTATTGAATTTTTAGATATACACGTATTAAGCATTCTTTTTCCATTACTATCCTCCAGGTGTTGAAAAGAAATAGGTGTGGAGGTGTTATCCTTCTCTTCTCATAGCTATCATGATTTATTTTCAAAGCATCTCCTAGTGGAAGACAATTTATAATGAGTATGTCATATATTGTTTTAAGCTAGTATTTTGGATATTTATAACTAACCAATCAAATTGATGACTACAAGGAATTTATCTCAAAAAAATGTATTTCTAGTTTTTGTACATTCGGATTAAGCAAATTTTATATGGCTTAGGTTTGGACAAAGTTATGTTTTACTCCCTTAATTTTAAAAGGAAAAGCCTAAAAGGTTAGTTTATATTTTTTTAAAAAAATAAATTAGGTTGTCGAAAGTTAAATGACATAAAAATACTCTTCAAAATTAAAGCATCAAAACATGATTTCTACAAAATTAATGGATTAAAAAACATATTTTAGCATTGTTTTTTGAAAATTTTTAAACAATGATCGGTATGTAGGATTCAATTAAAGATAACGCCCAACAATACATAGGCTTTCATTGTTGATTATATAGTAGACCTATTTTATGCAATAAATGACCTAAAACAGGAAATTTTAAAAATATCAGACTATTCAGAATAGGTGGAATCTGGTCTATAAAGCTGTGTGTTTTGGTCTGATTTAGAGTAATGGTTTAAATTTTTAGGATAACAGAAACCCGTACGTGCTCCTGATGTAATAGTTTGAACCCATTTTTGCACCTTTACCCTAATTTTGAATCTTAATTTTTTTATGGAAGATTTTAATCATGGACAACCCCATTAGGGGCGAGCAATAAAACCGAAAATCAAACCCAACCAAATTAGTTTCGGTTTCTATTTTTCATAATATTCTGTTTTCGGTTTTTCATTAAAAAACTACAATCAAATAATATTTATTTTAAAGAAAGCTTAGATAATTAGCAGTCTAATACTTTAATAGCCCAAAATTTATATTCTAAGGAAGTAATAATTTATTACTTTGAATAAGATGTAGTATTTATATAATTTTAAGCATTTCTTTATTTTCATTTTCATCATGTTAAATTAATAGTATAATTGTTTTTTATAAGATGTTAAATTTGTATGACTATTAAGATACAATAAATATGTATTTTTCATTTCTTTTATTCAATTTTCATATGGAACAAGTTACAACAAAAAGGCCTAGAAAAATCTTAAAAACCAAAAAATCATAAAACCAAACCGAAAAACAAATTGGTTTTTTGATTTTGGTTTTGGATTTTATGGCTTTCAATTTGCGGTTTGGTAAGGAGTTTTTTTTTACCATTCAAAAGGGGTTGACTGTCTAAGAAATATGTCCACATTCCACAGGCATGATATTGATATGAAGGCATGCATATAACAGATACTAGTAAATACTGTAGTTAAAAATACATTGAAAATTTTATTAATCATGTGGGAGCAAAATGTGGTCCTTACGATTGTATCCTTCTGTAGCAATCATTGACATTTAGTTATGAGTAAATAATGCTTTCGCAACATTATTTTCCAAGCACATGTGAATGATAATGCTTAGTGCATGGTTATGAGTTTTCCTCCATGACAAATGAAAGCGATTATTATCATTATTATTTTCATTTTCTGTGAATTAAAAGAAAAAAAACAAAATTTTATGTAAGGAATATTAAATAATTAAAGGTATGCTTCAGAAGAAATCATATGGGAATTATGAAATGATATAATTTAACAGCTAATTATGATGTAATTAAATAAGATAATGATAAATTTGCATTAAGTTGTTTTTTTAACATTAATTTGTTTTAACTAAATCACTAATACAGGTATGCAAACCGTCATAAATGAGGCAACGCTTTTTCATTGTGGGCCGCATACCTATATTCCCGCAAATTAAACCGAGTTGCTCCATGTGAGTAACGTGGGCTAATACTTAATACTTGAGAGATCCAAGAATAGAAAAACAAAATGGTGATACTACGTAGTACAGTACGTAGGGCTGTTCACAAGACGGAGTTGATATGCCCCTGTCTTGTATCCCGTCCAAAAAAAATAGCTCAGGACAAGGATTTTGTCTCGTATCTTATTACGTCCTGAATTTTGTCCACAGTCATTGAGAACAGGAGGGAACAGGAAAATCCCAAATTTTTAAATTTTATTTATTAAAAATAACTATTTGAAATAAAACTATTAATACTTTTATTTGTATCAAACAAATAAAGAATTAATTCAATATATTTCTACAATACGTCTTATACAATATAATAAGCTAAAATTTATTAGAATCATATACATAGAAAATGACACATATCTCATACATAATAGAAATGACATGTGTATTATTTTTAAAAAAATATATAAAAGCACAAACATATATATTCGAGACGGAACGAGATTGAGACGACCACATCTTGTGTCCTATCATGTCTCGTCTCAAAAAGCCATGGGACCAGACATGCGGGACGTGAAAAATTTACACACCACTAATACTACGTATAATTGAACTTTTAAACGAAAGAAAGATAGGTTAGTTAATTATGAAATATGTGATATATTTTTATATTACCTATTAGTTTATAGGTCAAATATATTAGTTTAAGTGATATATTTTGCAATTTTTTTCTAATTAAAAAATATTAATTAGATCTTATATTTGAGATCATCACACAAAGTAATGAGGATTATTTAGTTGAGTTTTAACGAACTCATCTAATATTAATCAAAGTCAAAAGTTCAATTCCGATTTATACATTGAGTATGTTAAAACTCCAGGTCATTTGTCCCATCCATCGAGGTGCACACATTCAGTGATTTAAATTAGTTTAAATCGTTGATGGACTTCCCTATTATAACAAAGATAAATAAAAAAGGAAAGAGAGAGTTAAGAGATAAATTTACAAGAGCTAAAGCTAATCTCTAAGCAACCGCCAATCTATCTATGAATCCAAATATCGAATCTATTGGCGTTTGCCGCATAGTTTTGGCTTTAATAGATTTTCATTTTCCACCAAATTTTCATTTTTTAATTCCTCTCAGAAAAAGCCAAATCCATTTCCTCTCCATGAGCCACGTGTCCACTCCGTTTCCTAAATCCCTCCAAAACAACGTCGTTTCAACTAC
Organism: Mimosa pudica; assembly: GCA_029929735.1. Lineage (NCBI taxonomy): Eukaryota > Viridiplantae > Streptophyta > Magnoliopsida > Fabales > Fabaceae > Mimosa > Mimosa pudica. The sequence goes on from JAKELP010000045.1 coordinate 4,634,405, forward strand.
CTCACCTGTCACCTCCTTCCTGTTTCACTTTCCTCACTTCGGTTAATCAAAACAAAACCCCGCCAACGAAATTTCCTCATTCCTCACTCTCTTTCCTACGCCAAAAAAAAAACATTAAAAAAAGCAAAACAAAACTCTTTATTTTTTTGGTTGTACTGTTGGAACAATGGAAGTTGCAATAATTAATTTCCCTTCCTTAAAACCCTATTACACCAATCTCTCAACTTCTTCTCCCATAATCATCACTACCCATCTTCTTCATTCTTGTTTCCCTTATCATTTCCATTTATAAATCTCCTCTCTTTCCTTATTTCCTTCTTTCCCTTTTTGTTTTTTCTTCAGTTCCCTTCTTTTGAGCTAAAGTTTTGAGCTTTTGTAAGTATATGATCATGGGTTTCTTTGGTTTTTCCTTAATTATCTGTATTATACTGTCTAGGTTCTTTTGATCGTGAATTTTCCATCTGGGTCGGTGTTATTTTTGTGATTTGCTTCCTGCATGTAAATACTCAATTGCTTCTTGAGATTTAGCTTGAAGTTTTGTGGGTTGTTGAGTTTTTGTTTTTTAGATAGGGATGGCTTCTAGTTCTAGTGAAGTTCATTCTTGGACGTTGGGAGGTCTTGTTGGAGCCTTTATAGACTTAGTTTTAGCTTATTTCCTTCTATGTGGGTCCACAATTGCTTACTTTGCCTCGAAATTTTGGAAAATTTTTGGAGTTTGTTTGCCATGTCCTTGTAAGGGAGTTTTGGGGTATAAGAATAGTGATTTGTGTTTGCATAAAGTGTTTTATGAGTGGCCATTGAGTAAGATATGCTCAGTTCAAGTGATGGCTGTGAAGAGGTTTCCTTATGATCTGGTGAGGGTTAAGGATCATAATTATGCTTCCCCTTTGAATGAGAGAATGACTGAAATGAATAAATCTGTGAATGGGGTTCGCGATCTGGATGATGAGGCGTCTTGCGGTTCATGCTCAAGCGCAAGATTGCTTGCCTCAGTTGATAGGGATAATGGATGTGATGCTAAGGGGAAGAAAGTTGTCAATCTGAGAAGAAGGTCCGGAATTCGGTGGAGGAGGAAGGGTAATCATGAATGTGGGAAGTTGTCTTTGGTTTCCTCCTTGCCTGGTGAAGATGATATAGTTGGAAATAGAACAAGCGAAATGAGTCCTACTTCAGGAATTGAAGTTAGTTTCCAGGGTAAGTGACAGAAATGATATTTTGCTTGTTTTATTGCTTTGTGTGAAGGGCCGACTTGGCTCAATGGTAAGCTTGCTTGCCGTGGGGTCTGAGGTTGTGGGTTTGAATCAGCCACTCTGCAAAATGCAGAAATTAGGCTGCCTAGTATATTCCCTTCCTAGCACTCTCACCAAGTGGGGACTAGAACTGAGTTGACCCTTTATTGCTCTGTGTATGACTTCTGTTCAAATGGCATGTTCTTAATGTAAATGTGGATTATGACTTTATCATTCATTTAATCCTGGTTGGAAGCAGAATAAAAGTTCACCTTCTATATTGATATATGGCAGCTATTTTGATTTCAAACTACTTTTAAAATTGGCAAGCACATATCAAAATTAAGTTTTGAGGAGCAATAACATGTGGCTGAATTTTATTTAAAACCGAATCACTATATTTTATTTTGTTGTATATGCTGGTTGTTGGTTTTCAACTTTCTGTTTTGGCTGTTATTCCATTTAGATGTCAAAGATGCTAATATGGACCAAGATATGGAAGAAAGAGCCTTCCACAGCTATAATTTTGGTGAATTGTTAATTGATAGCCCACCACAAGACAAATCCTCATCTTCTACTGAAATCTACAGGCAAGACAATATGCAGGTTAATGAGAGTGGGGAGAGCTATATTATGATGTTGGAGGCAGCACTTGAAGAAGAAAAAGCTGCCTATGCTGCTCTTTGGCTGGAGCTGGAGAAAGAGAGGTCCGCTGCTGCAACTGCTGCTGATGAAGCGATGGCAATGATATCTCGCCTGCAGGAAGAGAAAGCTTTCATTGAAATCGAGACTAGGCAATATCAGAGGATGGTAGAAGAAAGAGTTGCCTATGAGGAAGAAGAGATGAATGTTTTGCAAGAAATTCTTATAAGAAGGGAAAGGGAGAATCATTTTCTTGAAAAGGAACTTGAAGGCTATAGACAAATGAATTTAAGAGCTACTGAGCAACCAAATGGGAAGTCAAATATGCAGCTAAATGATTTGGGACAGAGATCTTCATTTTCAGTTGAAACACTTGAATCTCACCTGCAGACCGAAAGTTCCAATTTACTGGACAATATTGAACATGTTCAATCAAATCATACAGTGGACCAAACTTGTGTCAGAAGAAATAATGGAGAAGAGCTGAAGAAAGACAGTCAGCTCAATGATCAGTACCATAACAATTGTCTTGGCTCTTTCCTTGATACTGAACCAGATGTTCTGGATGTACATGTCATAGATGACAATATTGAAATTAAGGAGGAGGTTGAAAATGCCAATGGCTTTTCATATACAACTGCATCAGATGAGCCCGGAGATGATGATCTCACTTCAAGAAGTCTTGAAGTGCTGAACAGTGTTGCATTGAGTAATTTTCCTAGGGTAGGCATGGCAGAAAGTGATGATGGTGCTGATGCCAGCATTAATGAAAAGTTAAAGATTGTCGCTGAGATTGAGATGCTTGGAGAAAGGCTGAGGATGCTAAAGCACGAAAAAGGGAAATTGACTTTCTTTTCAGAGAATGAAGAAAGCAAAAAGGTTCAGCTGAAGCTTCTGGATGAGATAGCAAACCATCTTCAACAGATTAAACAGCTAAGAAACCCTGTTCGTGGGTCTTCCTTACCCCCCTCATCTGCTAAGGTAGAGTGTAAGACTTTATATTTACCATTACATTGATTTTCATAAATATGAAGTCTAGTCTTTGAAGGCATGCTTGGAATAACTCTTAAGTCAAAGCCTTATTTTGTTCTTGTGCATAAATTAAAACTTGTGTCTGCTTGGCAATTGGATTTGATGTAGACCCTTGAAATTCTTTTAATTTTCTAATGTAGAACAGAATTGATACTTTTGTATAACTTTGTTTTTATATATAAAAAATCTGCAGTATCATGCAAATTCTATGTATCAAAATGGAAATGGATCTTTCCATTTGTATGTTCAAATCAGTCAAATTTGAGGAACAAGTTAAAGTATTGATCTGTAGATTTCATGCATTCCCAGATAACTTTAGTTTGATCATTTGGTAACACATGAAATCTGAACTGTTTTGATAGTTTTCTTCATTGTCTTCAAACGTACTTCGACAGAAGTTTGTGATTTGGGCATATATATTCTAGTTCTTTTTGAAGAATAAAAATGTCGAATGCTTGTTCATCAATGTAGTAGATGATGCCATCTTAATTAACAGTTTGGGATATTATTTTTTTGAGTATTTGCCATCAAGTTTTCAAATAGTTAGTGGAAATGTTAAACAGTTCAACAAGACATGATTGGATTTTCCAAAAAATTTCACCACCATCCTTTTGTTTTTAAAGGAAGCCGCATATCAAACTTGTACAAAGCTCTAAGTTGGGTTACCCTCTAGTTTCCTTTTGGATTCAAATGAGCTGAGGGGTTCCATATATGCATACTGAGTCATCATGTAACTATTGCTAATCATAACCCTTATTTTGCAGGTGAGTTTGAAGAAAAGACGCTGCCAAAGTGCTACTTGGAAGACCTGTGAGAGCTCCTAAATCTTGTACCATATTAAGTGTATTATATGTGGAAAACCAAGTTTAGTTTGCATGTAACTTGGTGCTTCTTGCTTGTTCGTTTTAGATTGTAAATATCCTTAATAGTTTCTTGAGCTAGTATTTTGTCAAAATAGTTCTGAATTGGACACAATTTTGGCACTGTTTTTTTTAAGTGTGCTATGAAATTCCCAAATAGAATATGGTGCATGGGGATAATAGACTCTTTATCAGTTAGGCAGTGTATGATTGGGCCTTCAAAAAAGTAGTTCACATAACGTGTTTTTAAGGGAACTGAATGGCAATTGCCTTGGATTTGAAGCTTTTTTGCCCAGATTTGTTTCTTTGGAAGCCTGCTGAGGTCTAGGTCATGTACTTATGCTTTAGTGCCTTGCAGCAATGTATTAAGGAATGGATAAAGAGAAAAAAGATTCACACTTTAGATTCGTTTCCTTGTTATTCTTTTTCCAAATGTACAACTCCGTAATATTCATATAATTGGCTTGATGAATTATGCAGAAATTGATGAAATATAAGCTGTGACCATCTATCTGTTTTTTTTTTTTTGGAAAATCACAGTTGTACCTCTCACAAGGGAGTAAATCACAATCAGGTCCCTTATCAACTCAAGGAGCCCTGTTTAAAAAATCAAGGAGTTGGATTGACAATAACTCATGTGGGACTTGATTGTGATTAATTCCTTTACGAGTGACCTGATTGTGATATTCCGCTTTTTTTACCTCTTTCGGGTCCATTTGCACCTTTTGCTTTGGGAAATTACTTTGAGATCTTAAGTAAGGAATGTAATCAACTAATCATAGAAAAACTCACAAATGAAGGGCATGCAAAGGCAAAAGACATATACAGTGCTAGTTTGTTATGACTTGCTTTACTTGAGACATGTTAGTGATTTTCCCTTTTGCTTTTTTACTTACCATGTGAGAAATCATATCTTTGCAGCACAAAGGATGGATCTAATTATTGTACTGAGTTTATTGATGATGTCATATAATTATTTGTACGTGTGTCTGCGCTTTAGCAAGGATGGCCTACTCTTTGAACCATTCAAATTTAAAGTAGGGTCTGATGGTACTCATCCATCATTTGGATAATCTCCTTCCATACTTGTAATGATGCTCTGGGTAATTATGGAAAATTTATTTAACTATAAGTGTACAACCCAACTAATTGGTCTTAATGAACTTGGTGCCCCAATTTTCACTCTCTTTATACGGATGTAGCACAATGGTTTTTTGTCTGGCTTTTTGCAGCAAATGATAAGAGATTTATTAGGTAGACCTAATCTATCATAAGTTGGCAAGTTGATTGATTGCAGAAAGGCCAAGAAGAAAAGAAAAGGATTGGATATTTTAAAATGAAAATTATTTTAAATATCTTTACTTATCTTTATTAAGTAGACCAGTTTATTAAGTAGACCAGACACTTACCCTTTCATGCATATCTTTCCTTTAGTAAGAGTTGCCAACTCAATTAAACTTTTAAGGAGAAGTGTCCATTCTTAAACTGGACTCAACAATGTTTTGATTAAAAAAAAATAATTAGCCAAGGGAATTGCTTTGGTAGTAAATCAGTCTCAATATCTTTTATCTCTTAAATTTATAATTTTTTCCTACATTAATGTACATGATAAAAATGCTTTTCTTTTAAGTGGGTAATTTCATGTATATTACTACCAAGATTAGAAGTATTTTTTCAGCATGCGCGCACTAAATTATTGTAATGTTTCTTTGTATGTAATTATAATTCGTTGGTTGGGCCATATTTGAGCATATGGACTTAATTGAACGTATCTCTCCTGAAGTTTTTTTTTTATTCATATGGGTTTGGTAGTGCTTCTGCACATCATTGAACAACGGAGCATCCACCTATTAAGTAGTATTAACATTTTTCTATTAAGGGTTTTTAATACCAAGGGCTAACTCTAGCAGGCTGAAGTGGTAAAAGTTGGAGGTGTAAGAGTAAAGTTTAAACGTTCAATTCAAAGTTCTCATTGGAATTTAGATATTGACTTTTCCCTTTGTCTCTTGACAATAATATTCAACAATCTATCTATATATAACTAAAATGATTTTCTAAATTGTGCAGGGACTTGATCAACAACATAAATTACATAATGCCATTATACTCCATTACAAAATTAATTCTTGTAATAAGCCCGTCTTTGTATTATAATTGGTCATAAACTTGAATAAAAAAAAAGAGTTGTATTACTATTAGGCTCTCCACAAATAATATGAAATCTTTGCTATAACTTAGGTTACAATGTATACACTTATGATGATTGAATTTGTTATTTACTTTCTTGTAATTTAATTGGGGTGGGTGACCTATAAATAAGAGGTATTGTACTACATATGGTACATCAAAAGATAATAATAACAACGTAAACCTTATCCCACTCAAGTGGGGTCGGCTACATGGATCACACGACGCCATTTTGCTATGTCCCTAGTCTTTCTTGGAGATAAACCTTTCACTAACATATCTTTTTGAATAACTTCATCAAGAGTTCTCTTTGGTCTCCCTCTATTTCTTATATACGTCTCCCTTACCATCTACTCCACTATTCTTACTAGCACATCTAATTCTCTTCTTTGAACATGTCCATACCACCTTAAACGATAATCTCTCATTTTCTCTGAAATTGATGTTACCCCAACTCTTTCACTAATGTGATCATTACTAATCCTATCTTTTAATATATACCCACTCATCCCTCTCAACATTTTCATCTCTGTCACATCCATCTTATGTCTTGTTGTTTTGTTTAACTGCCCATCATTCACAGTTTACATTAACTGTTTCCTCCTCAATTACCATTTTTATCGATAATAATCTGTCACCACTTCTATAAACTTCAACCACATTCTTCTTCCATACTTCATCCACAATTATACCTACACCATTCATATGACTAACTTTACCAGTTTACCCAAGTTTATAACCATCAATATCCTTATCCTTTTCACCTACCCATTTAGTCTCTTGTAAACATAAAATGTTTATCTTTCTATCCTTCATCACAGCTATTATCTCCCAAGCTTTACCTTTTAAGGTTCTACTATTCCACGTACTAAATCTAATCCTACACTCATTCACTTGCTTCTTTATATATCCCTTCTTCTGTAAAATGCTAGACGATGACATATTGCAAAAATGGTTGTGTGTGTCCATGCTTTAAGATTAGACAAATTTTACGTTGGCTGCCGAAACCTAACACAACCTACTCTTTTTTATTATAGGCAGAGTATTACATACAATAATAACAAAATACAATAAAATAAAAACACTAAACATTAATAATAATTAAACTAGCACAAATGATAACAAATAAATAAAGCGATAAACAATAAAACAATAATCACAATACAATAAAATAATAACACAATACAATAAAACCATAAAAACAAAATAAAATAATACATAAACAAATAATAAAATAAATAACAATAAACAATAAACAATAAAACAAATAATGGTACATCAAAAGATGAATAATGATTTCTCTCATTTCTCTCCAAATTTCTCTTCCAATTTTCTCTCTTCTTCATCACTAGCATTTGTTACTTATTCTTCTTCTACTCAAACTTCTATATTTTCTTATTTTCGTAACAGCATGTCATTTGTGAAATAGCCAATTAAAAATGCATCCAATCACATTATTTGATTAGTAAAAACATACATGGCATTCGATAAATTAGTGTAACCATTTTCTCTTTATAAAATTAATCACTTGTCTCTCCAATTGATTTTCTCTCCTGTAATAATAATGCGATTGGTTGTGTTCTAATTTGGCAAACTAGAAATGACGTAACGTTTAATATTCATGCAAAAGTTTTTCTATGCTTAGTAATTTTCTGGGTTGTTATCTTGACTTTGGTTGAAGCCTCACAAGGTACAAATCCTTGTGATCCTTATGTGTCAACTTTCAAATTCCAGAAGCCAAAATCAAATTTTTGTGTTTGAACTTTAATTTGAAGATTGAAGCTTCCTGATCTTTTCTGAAGTCTTAAAAATACTCCTTCACCAAACGTGCATAAGTAATGATGAGAAAGTGAGAGTAATTATGAGTTTGAATTCAATTATTAAAACAATTATGGAGTCACGTGTTGACTTTACCCAATGTCTGCGCCGTGACTTCTTTTACTTCCCACCAATAAAATTTCAGAGATAAAAAAGTCTCCTTTATGTATGTTTTACTTTACTGTCTTTTCTTCCAAAAAAGTCAACAACTTTACCTCACCTTTAATTTTCGTTATTCTCTGGGCAAAGTATCATCTTTTAGTACTTTTGAACACAATTATATTAATATTAATAGTGTTATAATAAATTAATAACTGTTAGGCTTTTTCAAAGAAATAAGTAAAATACTTTCAATAACTAGCCAGTTGGTCAATGGCTCACAGAAAACAGAGAAAAGATTCTAATGTGAAATACTGTCAAAGCTTTTGTGCTGGAAAAAAAATAAAGTTGTCAAGTTCTATAGCCATATCTTCTAAGCATAAAAGTTTTGTGAATAAATTATTTTTTTAAAAAAATTAAGATGAAAGAATAAATATGAAGAGAAAATGAGATAATAAGACACAGATGTATGTTTGAGAAGAGAGTTAGGGATGTAATAAAAAAATATGGTGATACATATCACGATGTAAAATAAAGTTAATGAGAAATGCTCACCCTAACTCTTTTTTTTTATCTCTCTCTTTTTTTTATTACATCCCTAACTCTCTTCTCAAACATACATCTGTGTCTTATTATCTCATTTTCTCTTCATATTTCTTTCATTTTATTTTTTTAACAAAAAAATTTATTCTTTCATCTTAGTTTTAAAAGATATGTATCATATTATATATGTTATATTAAATAATTGATTTGACTTTTTAATCTCTTTAAAAATTAGTCATCGAGCCTTTATATTTCAAACTACACGTAATATTTTTTTTCTTTCCCTTTCATAACCTTAAGCCATCAGCCATAAGCTAAAATGACTTATAATATAAGTCCAATTGGTAAAAAAAAACTAAACCAGTGAGTTTTCGAAGTTTAAGTAAAATTATTCTAAATATTATTACTATCACACTTTTTTTGTTTTTTTAATCTTTTTAAGTTTTTATGAAATTTTTATATTTATATATCTCTCTATTTCATAAAAATATTTGTACTTGATCAAAAAATTTCATATTTAAATCTAATGGTATAAGTTCATAAATATACACGTGTTTTACTCCAAAGATCACCCAAAATCATATACTTTATAGAGTGAATTAGGTATACATGAATTTTGTATTTAGAGTCAAAAAGTCACATTTGCAATTAACTGAACAAAATGATCGTTATATGCTTATATTGTCCTAAAATTGAAAGAATACAAAAGTTGTAGGGAATAACTAGTGAGTTTCTTAAAAATATCCTCCATCACCATATTTTTCTCCATCCCTCTTTTTTTCTTCATCATTCCCGATTCCTTCCTCACTTTCATTGTTCTTTCACTGTTCTCTCTTCTCCCAGCAGCTTGCATCCATTCAACTCCTAAAATTTTTATATTCTTTCAATTTAAGAACAATAAAATAGCTGTTTTGTTTACGTAATTGTAAATGTGACTTTTGACCTTAAATGGAAAAAAAATGCACATGCATACTTTTGACCCAAAAAGTTATATTTGTGTTGGGTAACCCTTAAAGTAAAATACATGTGTATTTATGAATCTTAATCCATAAATCTCATTAATTTTATTTTTGAAAAAAATTTATGCCATCTTGATGGACTCTATCCCGTTTATTTTATAAAAGATAGCCAACCATTTTATACAAAGTAAATAAATATACTGAAGTCATTTATAATGGATGAAAGTAACATTCATCTCTTTATATTTAATATATCTCTTTATATTTAATATGTGAGGGCAAAATGGAAAATCAAACATTTTCTATCTTGACTTTTGTGTAAAATAAAAATTATCATGAATTAGTTCCTACTCCCTCTAGTCCTATTTATAAGTCACCAACCGCCTAAATTGTAACATATCAAGGAATGGAGGTTAATGTAAGTTGCATGATTAAATTGGTTTTATATTTTTGTCTTTTCCATTTTTACCCTTTCCAACTTTATCACTATGACTCACTACCTTTATTCTCTATTCATTAATGATCTCTATCTTTATGAGTATAAAGAAGTCTTTTTCATCTTCTCTCTCTTCTCATCTTTCAATGTTCATTTTCTAATGATAAGGGTATATTGGGAAAATTTTAATAAATGAGTTGGTTAATGGAAGTTGGTGTGAGTTATATTAAGGACCAAATTTTAGAGGTGGTTAGTGACTTATAATAAGGACCGGAGGGAGTATATTATGGATTGTATGGAGTACCAATGTTTTTTCCTGTAAATTTCGATTATCTTGAAAAATGAAATTGATTTTTACTAGACAATAAATACATGGATAAGTCATATTACAACATAAATACTCAACTACTTAGTTTGAGCTTTCAACCTTGTAAAAATATATACTAATTTTATTCCAACTAATATCAAATAATCACAAGTCCTATAATGTTTATTTTCAACATGTTAGCATCACCTTTTGGGTTTTAAATATTTCCAACTTGACACTCGTTAGAGTTAATTTATTAATTTTCCAATCCAACTCTTTTTCCATATAAACCTAGGTCATGTTAAAATATTGTTGGCTCAATTGGACGAACTCTTTAAAATGCATTTTACTGGTTCATGCTAGCTAATTTGAACTTAAGATCTAATATTAATGTGTTAAAAGCTTTTTCTAACTTATATTAACATGTTTCCGTAACATATCAACTATGTTTTTGTTAAAACCGAATTCTAAAAGTCTTGCCTTTTGGCGTGGACAAATCATGTATGACTTGTTAATAGTCCACCATAAAAGCTATGCACCAATTAATTCAATCTGCATACGCAAGTCCAGCTTATAGGAGATATGCATGGCACGTTCTGAATTAATGATGTCAAAAGGGATTAGTCTTCTAGAATCAATTGTTCTTAATCATAGAAAATAAATTAACTGATGTAGGTCTCAGTATTTATGCTAAATTCAATATCATTCCCCTCTTATTACTTATCGCTCACTCATATTCAATTAATGAGTGCCTCAAATATGTTTGTTTAGAAAAGTTATTAAATTCCATCAATCATGTCTTAAACTTAAGAATCTTGCTAACATTTATTTCGTTCCAAGCAAGAGTTCTGACAGTCAAACTTGAACAACAATGGAGATTAATATTTGACTGAGTGAGATAAGGTGACTAAGGCGTGCTATATATGGCTTTAGATGAGTGCAGCATGAGATTGGTTAAAGAGGAGGAAATTGAGTCAATTTAGGCATTTGATGAGAGAAAAATTTGCATCCTCAAATACCTTAAAATGTTCATTATGTTGGTGAAAACACAAATACGAACAAACAAATAATCTGAGTCGTGTCCTCAAAGACATTGTTCTATAGAATTATTCCGCGACCACCAGTAAGTAAGGACGCACCACTTGTTAGGATTAAACATATTCTTCCTATGGGAGCAAGGGAACATAACAGTGAAAGTAAGAAGAACTCAATAGAGGAAATTAAAATATCAGAGGAGGAGGGAAGGAGAGGTTTGACAACTCAAGTTCGATGCACTGGAACTCAAACCAAACACTGCCTTTTATTATAGGCACGAATCTCTTAGATGTTGGGCACAAATGATTGTCATGTCAATGGCCATAAATCATCCGTTTTCAAAATTATGACCATAATACACATTAAAATGATAGTTTCTGAACGTTAGGAGCTTAGCATAACAAGCATGCAAATGTTGGGATCCGTTTATGCTCTTTTAAGTGAAAACTTATGGTATTCAAAACTACAACCTTGAAAATACATTGTTTTCTGGTAATACATTTAAGAATAGCTATTTTTAATTTTCGCAAAACAAAACCAGTAAATAAAAAGTGCTTAGTCCATATTTATCACGTGCGCAAGAGGAAATTGCCAGATTTACACTGTGTTTGCCTCACGATGACTTACTTTGTGCGCGTGAGACTCACTCTTCCTTTAACCCTTTTACTTGACTTAGAACACAAGACACATTACATACCCTTGTATCCTTTCAAACCCAAGCAATGAGAAACACCTCGTTTGAGAAACTCACATGTATTTGTTGCTATCTCCAACAAATTACACTTTTAAAGATAGTTTAAGGGTCTTACATATGCACATTTTACAGTCATGAGTTTGTAAAAGAAACAACATTGTTCAATGCAACTATCATTTGCAAAAATTGTCGACTTTCCTCATGGACACATAATAATCATTCAAAGAATAAAATGTTGTCAAAATGATAATATATTTTTTAATGGAACCAATTATTGAGTGGGAAAGGGTAATGTATTTAGGTAGGCCAGAATTTTTGTTTATATTGTAATTAACCACTTGCCTTTCTGTAAGAGTTCCTTTTTCACCTCTCATTGGACCATTGCTTTTGCGGTAAAGTCTTCTTATTGTAATTTTGCACCATTTTTGTTTATATTATACTTTATTTTCCAAAACTTCAAAAAGCTCTCCAGAGAAGTTGTTTCTTTTATTAAAATTAATGTAAATTATCCTGTTTCTCCTTAAATTCATTGGAATGATATTGCTACATCAATGGAATAGAATATGGTTTTGCAATGAAGGTTGAGCGAGCTTTACAAGGACAACATGAGTATAAGATGTACTAGCTAGTTGAGCAAAGGATTTTGTGATAAATGTATGTTTAGTTGATTACATAGTAAAATATAAGAGTCTTTACACTAAAAAACGTTGGATATTAGTCAGGTTAGACGAAAAAACCATGACCAAGTAAATTTTCCACAAAAACAATAATGAGCAGCAGGAGGACTTGTCATTGACTCATTGGTTAAACTATTGCCAATTTTTCTTCACGGCTCACTCTGCCACAAAAATATTGATAATGGTTTAAACTTTTACCAATTTTTGTGATGACAGTGTAAACTGCGACGTATAATTGGTAACGATTTCACTGCTAACAGTTTAAACTGTTACGCAAAAGTAAATTGTGCCTCTAAACTACATTTCAGTTGAATAATACTACCTCTAGTCCTAAATATAAGACTTAATTGACTTTTTTTTGGAGAGATTAAGGTTTCGAAATAAGCTATTGAATCATGACATAATTGATTTATTTTTAGATTATTCATTAGTTTATAGGTAAAATAAACATAAGTATGATGTAATGTAATGAAGAAGGCCATGTAATAATTATCAATACAAGTGAATCTCGCCAAACTAGGGTATTATTTTTTAAATTATGTATTTTTAATTAAAGCATATTTTTTAATTAAAACTAGCTGCCATTTGACGGCATCCATACCTCTCCCAAATATATATATATATATATATATGTGTGTGTGTGTGTGTGTGTGTGTGTGTGTGTGTGTGTGTGTGTGTGTGTGTGTGTGTGTGTGTGTGTGTGGAGCGAGAACTTTCATATTTTTGTCTTATCAATGTTCAAATTAAAATTAAATGTGATTCATACATTTCTATTTTAATTTTATTGTTATATGTCAATTCCTTATCTTTTTTAATTGTTTTCTCTGTCTTGATATATGATTAAAGAACAAAATCCATATTGTTAACTTGGATGGCAGGCAAAGCAACAATGATAGATAAAATAATGTTAATGAAAGGCTTATTTATATTATTTTTATTTTAAACCTGTCCATTATAGTTTATGCTTTTTTTTGCAGTTTTATTAATTCAATTTTATGAAATAGATAGAAGCATAAACATTCGCATTTTACTATTCATAATTTATTTGAATTTTATAGAACATCTCTATTCCAAATTTCAACTATATAGTGACTGATGATAATTAAGTTGTTAATAATAACATAAAACATGAACCAACTTTTCTGCGCCATATATATGAGACTTTATAATAGCGAGAGATTGATCCAACATAACAAGTTGGTGGAGACACGCTTGAAAAAAAATACAACATGAACCAACTTTTACTATGTAATCTAATAGACGAGTTGAAAAATTATTTTTAAAACATGCATGAAAATCTATACAAACTAAAATATATAATATGACTAATAGTAAATTGAAATAAAATAATGTTATTATAGTTAATTATAATATAATAAAAAAAGAAAATGTTCATTTCCACCACAGTTATTTCATACGTTTATTATATTTCGCTTTATTTGAATGTATCATATAATAAGTAATAACTAATAGTAATTAACTAATTATCTTTAAAACAGTGACATATAAAGCTTTGTATCATAAGTTTTTTTTTTTTGAGTTTATAATCCGGTATCCTGGGCCAGCCCCAATGTCACGGGGAACTCAACGGGCTCAGACTAATCCAGATCCGCACCGGGGCCTCCACTTAAAGGTAAAGTGCTGGCCAAGGGACAGACTGCATTCCCAGAGCTCGAACTCGAGACCTCTGGTTAAGCGGTGAAGTGAGGTAACCACTACACCAACCACGCTTGGTTTGTATCATAAGTTTATTTCACACAATGAAAAACCGGGATATCGGCCTCTCATCGCGTCATAAATCACGACATCTTTTCCATTTTTCAGCACCACTAACGGATAATTTTTTTGTAGTGTAACATTGACATTAACTTTAATTTCTTTTATTTTAATTTTTCCATCTAAATTTATTTTACAAAAGAGTAACTAAGATTGACTAGGGGAATTCCTGCGGTATATTATCAATATCCTAAAATATAGATCACATTTCTGACATTAATCATAATAACAAAGACGGTTTACAAAGTGATTCTTTGAGTGTATGCACGTGAGCTTTGAAAGAGAAAAACAGCGAACTTGAATCGAATATTTATCAAACATTAACTAAATTAATGTCTCCTAGAACAGAGGCACTAAGGATATCCCTTTGGAAAACTGGATCCCCCAGTTTATGGCTAGCTAGGAAAAAATAGGATTGTGGACTTGATATATAGGTTTATATTCGGCGGAAATTCCCAAGTTGCAAGTTAAAAAACAAGGAAAAGGTCAACATAAATTTTATGATTTGTCTTTTTTATTTCTAGCAATTGACTTTTAAAGGCATGCATGCCATGGGATTGAACTATGTTTTATTTATCTTGACCTGTCATGGGATTGGGCTATGAAATTTGAAGTATATATGAACGAGCCGAATAAAATCCGTTAAAATATTTACGTGTATGAAATTAATATAATGTTAATATTTTATCATAGAAAGCCCTCCATTACTATTTCTAAAAAATTTCATTTAATTTATATTACATTTTCAGTCCAGAAAATTCAAATTTAATTGATAATTTCTTTTGAAACTAATATTATTATTATAATTATTATTGGCTAAAGTATGTTTTTGGTCCCTTAACTTTGGAGAAAGTCATGTTTTGGTCCCTTAACTTTGAAAAGTGTGTTTTTGGTCCCTAATTTTGGAGAGAAAGTGTGTTTTTGGTCCTTAACTTTGAAAAATGTGTTTTTTGTCCCTTAACTTTGGACAAAGTGATGTTTTTAGTCCTTTCAAAAAAGGATAAAATATGTTTTGAGTCCATTCTTTTCAAAATTAAGGGACTAAAACATGACTTTGTGCAAACTTAAGGACCAAAAATATACTTAAACCGAATTTAAAATGACTAAAAACACAAATTCCAAAGTTAAAGGACTAAAAGATGACTTTGTCCAAAATTTAGGGACCAAAAGCATACTTTAGCCATTATTATTTATATAAATTATGAATGATGAATATATATATATATATATATATATATATGTACTATACACATTTATAAAAATATTTTTATTATGTTAATATTGTTTATTTCATTTATAGAAAATTTTGACTCCGAAGGTTTAGATCGTGATTAGTGACTTGATAATTAAATTTTAAATATTGACACACTATATTTGAAATTTAATTTTGATGCAATCTCTTGAATTCTACTTACATCCAGTTCTTAACCTCCATTTTTGAAGTTCTTAGATTATTTTAGATCATATGTCTCATTTATTTTTGGGGGCTGGGGACTCTGAAAAGCTTGCAATACAGGCTTGTGAAATGTTTCTGATCGGAAAAAAAAAGGCTTGTGAAATGTAATTTTTGTGACCAAGTGTTGTCATGTATGAGAGGGTTATACATATATATTTACATGTAGATGGGAGTTGATCCCTTTGCTTAAACAATCTTCAAATATTCTAGCAAGATAAGGTCTTCTCAGAAGATTAGACAAACAAATAATGTTGAGAGACTGTTTATTTTTCGCCTAGTAAGGAGCCAAATGGATTTCCAAGTTGTTTTGTTTTTTTTTTTTGATGTTTTAAGTTTTATTTCATTACAAAAATTAATTGAATGACAACATTTAATAATAAATTCAATTAGATTTCTTATTCCTTCTGAGCTTGAAATAAGATTTAGTTAAATTGCTCTTGAGGAGTTAAAGAAGAAAAATAAGTCACTTAATTATAGTATATGTGCTATATTAGTGGAATTTATATTGGTTTAAGGTAAATTAACACTTTAAATAATTTGAGGCAAATTATTTTTAAGTAATTTATTTAATGTTGGGACAATTGCATGTATATCCCAAAGTAAGAGATTCAAAATATCATATAGATCTATTAATTTTGGGACATTTAATAATTTCAGTTGTTAACAATGTTTATTAAGTAATAGACTCTCTATGAAAATAAATCTTTTACTTGGAATTAGTATACACTTTTTCCTTTAATTTCTTATGATTATCTTAAATAGTTAATTAGATCCTATATTATGATAGGTAGGAATTTTTTTATCAGAAATGATAGGTAGGAATAGGAAGTAGGAGTATTTAGGAATGGAGCAAGCAGTTTTGTTTTTTGGCATGAAAGGAGCAAGCATAAATGATATTCATGTGTCCAAGTATCCAACCTATATCAACATATATTGAAAAAGTACCGCAAATGCTATCATTATAAAACATACAATTACAATATTCTTTTGTACTATTTTCCGGCAAGATTCCAGGAAGGTAGTGATGTAATTTGGCATAGTTGGGCCCACATCAATGGAGAATGGACCTTACTTAGGTCAAGCTCCTTTCTCCAGGTTCTCAAGTT
This sequence comes from Mimosa pudica, assembly GCA_029929735.1. Classification (NCBI taxonomy): domain Eukaryota; kingdom Viridiplantae; phylum Streptophyta; class Magnoliopsida; order Fabales; family Fabaceae; genus Mimosa; species Mimosa pudica. The sequence goes on from JAKELP010000045.1 coordinate 4,651,261, forward strand.
CTTTTAATATAGGAGTGACACATGTCCTTTTATAACAACCAATTGAATGGATGGTTGTTATAAAAGGACACGTGTCACTCCTGTATTAAAAGAACTTGAAAACCTGGAGAAAGGAACTTGATGTAAGTTTTTCCCATGGAGAATTGGAGATGGTAAGGTGACGTCCACGTGGCGTGGACGGAACCTCCTTTTGGAACAGAAATGCCACTTCCTTTTATTGCCATACCACCGTCATGAATTCCACGACACCTATTTTATTTGGTCGGTGATTTAATTAATTTAATTCCCATAAGAGGAATTCTTAGAATTATAGGATGCAACATATGTAATAACACCCATTACAAACATACATACTACAACTAAAGAAACTGTTGTATTATGATTCGGCCAATAGAACCTTAATTTTTTTCCATGAGAAAGGGAAGGAGGTGTAGCCTTCTTTTACTATATAAGTTATGCATCATATTATATTTTTTAAAATTTAAAATTGAAATGACTTTAAATGCTAGTGTCCAATACACTGCCAATCACATTTACCTAATAATTTCTCTTCCTTTTTTAGGTCGGAAAATAATTTCTCTTCCTATCAAACAGCGATGTTTTTTTTTTCGAGAAATTCTCTCTTGCATGAATGTAATTTGGCACGTTTTTTGTCATATCCCAAAGAATAAGGAAATAATTTTTTAGTGTTTTAATTTCATGTGATACGTTAAGATTTTTATTTTTTTTCCCGAAGAGGAAAATTGCATAGGAAGTCTTGATTCAATTTTTCTTCACACTATTGCATTAGTTAAATCACATCAAAATATTTATGATTTATTTATTTATAATTAGTCATAGATGTCCACCTCATTTGAATTCTAAATACCAACGCACAACAATTGAACCGTTCTTAATTCTAGTTGATACATGATATATATGAAACAATTTATATCTTAATTCATATTAAGATATGGTAACAACTTAATAATAATCTTATCTGTCTTAAAATCAAAATAAATTTTGAGATATATGCCATAATCAATTAGGAATAAAATCGGGTGAATTGTTGTGATATTATTTCACCTCTATTCTTTTATACTCCCTCATATTCCATTAAGTATGTTTCTTATGCTGCTTAATACTTATATATGATGTGTTTTCACCTAAAACACTCCCCATGAGCTCCCCTTTCCCTTCCCATATCTTTTTTTATTATCATTGAAGGCGCACAATAAACATAATTTGAAAAGAAGTTAAACAAAAAATTTGAATTAATTCCCATGTTTAGTATCAAAATCAATTGAGTGATTCATTTCGCTATCTTAAGATTTTCTAGAAAATTTCAACTAGCTCTTACATTTAAGAAAAAAAGTAGTCTGGTACTCACTTTAGTTCTATTTATAAGATCACTTTGACTTTCTTAAGTATACTAAGACTGCAAAATTAATTACTTTAAATTACTTACTCCCTCCGGTCCTAAATATAAGACCTAGTTTACTTTTTTGAAAAATCCTAAAAAAGCAAAATATAAGTCAATTATAAATTGATTTACCTAATTTTCCCCCTTAAACTAGTTTATTTAACCTATAAAATAATGATTAATCTAAAAATATATCAAATGCTATAATTTAATAACATATTTTGTAACCTTAACATCTCCAAAAAAGTCAATTATGTCTTATATTTAGAACCGGAGGGAGTATAAATTGATTTACCTAATTTTTTCTCTTACACTAATTTATTTTACCTATAAGCTAATGAATAATCTAAAAAGATATTAAATATGTCATAATTTAATAACTTATTTTACATCTTAATCTTTTCAAAAAAAATTCAATTAGTTTTTTTTTTTGCCAGCATTAGTTCTTATATTTAGGATCCGAGGTAGTAGTATATAATAAGTATATTATTTGTTGTCCGCCTCGGGCACCGTAAAACATAACGGCAAAAGGCACCTGATTCCCGCTCCCACACACACCCACCTCCCCCTCCGTCAACTAACGGCACCATCCGTTCCCCCATAAACAAACACCAAAACCTTCCAAAACTGCCGCCGTTAACGTTAACGTTAACGTCAATCCCAAGCGGCCGTTGCACGCTACGTCTTCTCCTCTAACGCCTTTCACACTCACCTCCCTCTCTCTCCTCTCTCTCCTTCTCTCTCCTCAGCTCTCTCTCTCTAAATCTCATTCTCCGTCTCCGTACAGCTTCTGTTACGCGCACATTAATACCAACAAATACCGAATCTTCCATATCACATTTCTCAGCCTCCTAATTCTTCTTCTTCTTCTTCTTCAGGTATTACTATTACTAATTTAGTAGTATTAGTATCTTCTACTTTTACTCTCTTTACATGCAATGTTGCTTCCTTTTTTGTGTTCCGATTATTCTCGATCGATTGCTGTTTTCATTCATCTATCGTTTTAGGTCGCGGATTTTCGTTTTGCTTAATTTTCCTTGTTTAATATTACTATCTTCAAATTCTACTGTGTTTACATGCAATGTTGCTTTCTTTTTTGTGTTTCGATTATTCTCGATTGATTACTATTTTTGTTGATCTATCGTTTTAGGTCTCGGATTTTCGTGTTACTTGATTTCCTAGTTTTGTTAATGCTGCTGTTGAAGTCTTGAACTGTGGTGTTTTGTTTTGTTTTGTTTTTAATTGAAGTGAATTGTTGATTGATTTTGTGTTTTTCTTAAACTACAAGGCTGAATTGAGAATATTCTAGATCGATTACTATTTTCACTGATCTATTGTTTTAGGTCGCGGATTTTCGTGTTATTTTCTTAGTTTAATTAATGCTGCTGTTGAAGTTTTGAACTGTGGTGTCTTGTTTTGTTGTTTTTTTTAATTGAAGTGAATTGTTGATTGATTTTGTGTTTTTCTTCAACTACAAGGCTGAATTGAGAAGATTCTAGATCATCGTGGATTTGTAGTTATCTGCTGAGATCTTCTTGGTGTGAATTTGCGGTGTTGCGAACAGAAGAATGTCAGGTGTGGATTGTTGAATTTGAAGTTATGTTCTGCATTGAGATCTTGATTTGTTTGTTGTTGTTAATTAGTGGATTGTTGATTTAATGAATGTTGGATGTGTGAATTTGGTGACTGGTGGTTTGATTTTAGGGTTTGGGGAGGAGGTGATGGGTTTAGATGATGAGAGGGTTGGGAGTGTGGAGCCTGAGACATCTGAGGACGAGTGGAGGAAGTCTCAGTCTAGATCTCTTAGGAGAAGGGCAATGACTGCATCTACGAGATTGACTTATAGTCTTCGGAAAAGGAATAACCGTGTAGCTGATTGTCGGAATCCGTCGATTTTGATAGAGGATGTTCGTGATGCTAATGAGGAGAAAGCCGTGAATTCGTTTCGTCAAGTATTACTTGAAAATGATCTGCTTCCTGCTTCCCACGACGATTACCATACAATGCTGAGGTAAATGAATGGCTGTGTTATAGTTGCTATTTTTTTATTGAGCATGCATTTGCCTTGATAGCTCAAGTTAATTACTTGCTTGCCTGTGACAAATTTGTAGTAGATAGAGGGGGGATGATTGTTCAGGATCTTTTCTTTTTGATTGATTTGTTTGCCATAGGTAATGTTTTGTTTCTGTTACTATTGTATAAGGTACACATTTTCTGCCTGAGTGATCTTGAGGTCCTTCATTTTAAAAGAGATTCTGTAGTTACTGTTTCAATGGTTCATTTGGTTAAGTTTTATCAAGTGAAGAGTTCTGACTGACGTGAGGGGATATTGTTTTTTTGCTGTTTCTTTGTGGTGATTGAGTTACACAATTCTATTGATTCAATTGGATGAATGCTTTATCTAGATTGCCGTTCTTAACCTTTGAAGTGACAGTTTCTCCAATTATTTCTTATGTAGATAAAAGATATTCTTTTGTATTCACTCATTTCTTTAGGTGAAAGGTATTACAGACTGCTTATTTTCCTTGCAGATTTCTTAAGGCCAGAAAATTTGACATTGATAAAACAGTCCAAATGTGGGGAGATATGCTCCTTTGGAGGAAGGAGTTTGGAGCGGATTCTATTATTCAGGTAATTTTGTAGTTGGATGTTTTTATTCTTACATTCTTGGAAAGTTACTACAAGAACCTGATGCACAAAAACTGAAAGGTTTTGTTCTTAGCATATTTTCTAGACTCAACCTGCTACCTAAAGCATAGCATATGAGCGAGGAAAAATCCTCTGGTACTTTATTTGGAAATTGGAAGGTTTTCCAATATTCTTTCACAGTTCAGTAAAATGTTAAATCGTTCAATCTCTAACAGGACAACGTGGCACTTTATGATTATAGGATTTCACATATGATGAGTATGAAGAGGTTCAGAGTTATTACCCTCATGGTTATCATGGTGTAGATAAAGGGGGCCGACCAGTTTATATTGAAAGAATAGGCAAAGTTGAACCCAGCAAGTTGATGAGTGTCACCACAATAGATCGATTTTTAAAATATCACGTTCAAGGATTCGAGAGAATGTTCAAAGAAAAATTTCCGGCATGTTCTATTGCAGCGAAAAAGCACATAGTTACGACAACAACGATATTGGATGTGCATGGCGTGGTAACTTTTTGAGCTTAGCCAGTTTTCACATCAGTATACGCGGTACAACACTTAAAACATTCCCATTTCTTATTTCAGAACTGGGTGACCTTCGGCAAAGTTGCACATGATCTTGTTATGCGCATGCAGAAAATTGATGGTGATAACTACCCTGAGGTAAGAACTACCCTAGAAATTAGAATATGAACTAGTACATAACTAATATGATTTGGCTTATAATTTAATAAAAACTCATGGATCTGTATTGGGAGCAATTATATGCATTACTCCAATTTGTTTTTTATATTGAATTATAAGTATGAAAGGTCGGCTTGACTCAGCGGTGAGCTCGCTTGCCATGGGAGTTTGAGGTCGTGGGTTCGAATCAGTCTCAAAAAAGTATATTCTCTTCCCTAACATCCTCACCAAGTGGGGACTAGAACAGGGTTGACCCTTTTCTCTTTATTAACTTTTAAGTATGAGTTCCAGCTTAAGAATTTTATTTTAAGATCTTTTAAAGAGAATGCTTAATGAAATGGAAAATACTTACAATTGCCTGGATGCATTTTATGATAGAGCTGCATTTTGGTTTTTCTTTACTAATAATTGAGGGTATGCACATGATTATAAAAAATGCATGCAGCGAAGAGAGAAGGGACTTGAGCTAGTGATACACATTGAAATTTCGCTCATTCAATCAACTTTACTAATTCCAAACATGCTACCCTTAGTTTAAAGTAGTATATTTTATTTGTGCCCAGGCATGAATCAATAGTTGGTATGATCATGGTCACTATGAAGTCTTCATTTTATATGTTATTTTCAGACATTACATCAGATGTACATTGTCAATGCTGGTAGTGGGTTCAAGCTACTATGGAATACGGCAAAAAGTTTTCTCGATCCAAGGACCACAGCAAAAATAAATGTAAGCAGGCATACTTTCGTTCATCTTCTTTGTATCTTGAAAGGTTCACATTGTTGAAAATGTTATGTTATTTTACAGGTCTTAGGTACTAAATTCCAGAGCAAATTGCTTGAGGTCATAGACTCAAGGTTTGAGTTGTGTTATTATTGTCTCAGTTAATGATGTTATTAATTTTTGCAATAAGAAGCGTAATGTCGATCCTTTTATTTCGAACAGTCAGTTACCAGATTTCCTTGGTGGAAGTTGTTCATGTCCAAATGAAGGGGGGTGCATGAGATCTGGGAAGGGACCTTGGAATGATCCGGACATTATGAAAGTATGTTGTCATTATATTAATGGCACATGTATTTTTTTATACTCATACTTTATCCAATGCTTTCATTACAAATTTACAGCTTGTACATGGTGGAGAACCATCAAAGTTGACAAAAATCAGAAGTTCTTCTAGCAATCGAGAGTTAGATATCAAGTCAAATACCAGCAAACTCGCTCATAAATTGGTTAAGTGTCTTTGTTTTCTTTTATTGTATATAGTCCTCAAGTCTCACTATCTACTCTTCCACTGACCAGAAAAAATGTTACTCATGTTTATAAGTTATTTAAGTTTTCTGTCACAGGTTAAAAGCCCTAAAATGTTGCAAACTGGATCTGCATCAGAAGCTAGGTCAAGTCCATCAGTCATCATGCAGTCAATACCTCCTCCTGAAGATGTGAGCTCTACTAATCATTTTATTTAGCTAATTATATACTTCTTAGAATTAAGATTGTTTAGTCCTATTATGCTAGGCCATCTCCTAAATGAGAGATTTCATTAATCTAATGTTTTCAGATTCTGTACTTACAAAGAAGCATTATCATAGTGGATAACTTGAAATCTGCTTTAACAGTTATAGTATACGACATTGTTCTTTTGCATGTAGGACAAAAGGAAATCTGCAATTCTCTGTTAGTATTCAAAATATGTAGAGAGAAATAGAGGAATTTTTATTTAGTAATGAAATAAGTATATATTTCTTTGTATCTTTTTTGACCCAGTAATGGGTATGTTATCTTTATCTGACACAGTTCATACTACCATCAGTTATATCTTATCTTTCTCTGACACAGTTCATGCTATAACCAGTTATCTTACCTCATTATGAGAAATAAGAACTAAGCAACTAGTGGTAACGCTTATAGTATTGCAGTTAAATTGTAAATATTGAACTGATTATAGATTGGGAGTATATTCATATATGTATCCATCTGTTTAGTACTCCATCTCTTCTCAATAGTTCCATAGCAGTGTTGTACCGAAATTATGCTAGTAGATGTTGAAACTGCAGTTAAGAGAGTTGCGATTTAGGGACGGAAAGTTGCTGTGGTCAATACTATTAGTAAAGATTAACTAATGGTTTGTTTTTTCTCATAAATTACCCTTTGAATTTCAAATTAGTTTAACTAGCATGAATATATTTTTAGTTCTTACATTGTATATCTTAGAATCTCCTAATCAAGTTATTTTTAACAAAATATCCCCTTGCACTCTGCATCAGCGTAGTCAAGTGAGTTAATCATTAGTTTATGGGTAGTGATTACATATTATCAAATGCGGATCTTTTAATACAAAGGATGGGATATAATTGAAGAAAAGAGTAGGGATGAAATTGGAAGCCTATTGTATTTGGGAGAGGAGCTTTTCCTTTTCCAGTCCTAATTCCCACCCATTTCCCGCCCCTTTTATTATAAAACATTAGATTACCATTTTAACGGTTCAGAGTTAAACTTTAATATATTGACGATCAAAATGTCATATGATAAAAGAAATATTTATTAAATGCAAATTGCTAAATTTTGATGGGAACAACTTAATATGTAATAAAGAAAATAGAGGGGGTACTTTTGAGAAAAACCAAATTTGGACTCTTCAAGGTTGATCTTAGAAGGGTAGAAGATGAGAATAGAAAGGAGACACTCCTCGCCCATTGTGTTCAATATATCTTTATAACTTATGACGACTGTATTCATGGAGAATGTCTTCCGTTTTTTTAGTTGTACAGTTCACCTACTCTTAAAATGCAAGATTATCTAATCTGGTATAAAATTTGGAATTTATTTCAGAAAAGGACGAGACACCATGCACCTATGTACAAACAAGTTGAGCCAGCCAATATGGTCGGAGAAATCGAATATGTTGGTTCAACAAGTAAGCTATTTCTTAGCACCACTTTCTCAAATCAGGGTATTTAGTTCAATTGCTTTATGAGATAACTCATGTAATATGACCATGATGCGGCGTGTAGAATGATAAAAGGGACTTGCAACATAAAATGTGATCAATCTTGCTTTAAAGACATGAACTAATCCAGGAAAAAGCATACTAGTGGGAACGATATTTAAAAAGGAAAAAGAAAAAGAAATAGCAACATCTAATATAATCTCTTTATATCACTCATGCTTGTCCGGAATGAGTGAAAGAATATAAAGCCATTTGTAATTTTTGAGCAGGAGGGAAGAGGGATAGTAAAACACATTTAGAATGTATGAATTCTGAATGTAATTTTATTTTTCCTGACACAGGTGATTCAAACAACATTAATTCTAGAAGATCACCAGAAAAGCTGATTCCTTATGTTACAAATGTTGTAATTCAAATCATACTCAGAGTTTTAGCTTGTATATATGTAGTACTCGTAGGCCTTGGGAGATTTTTTGTTGTTCGGTTCACAGACAGCCAATCAAGAAGCCTTAACAAAAGCCAGATAACTGAATCAAAGTCCAACGAACCTTTGGTCTCTCAAGAAACAAGAGATCCACTTTGGCAGAGGTTGCAGAATTTAGAAGCAGCAGTCACTGAGATGGTCAACAAACCGACAACAATTCCTCCTGAGAAAGACGATATACTTCATGAGTCATTGAATCGTATAAAATGTATAGAATATGATTTGCAAAAGACCAAAAAGGTAATAGTTTCCCATCATATGATTGATCATCTAAAGGACATTACTCAGAATTGTTGTGTTAATTTTTTTTGCTACTGCTTTTGTAGGCACTTATAGCAACTGCTTCGAAGCAAGTTGAGCTTGCTGAGTGTTTGGAAGGCTTAAAGGAGGATAAATTTAATGTAAGTCACCATTCTCACTCATTAAATCAAGAAACAAAATGCATTGAGCATCTTATTTGTTTACAAACTTAATGCTGACAAAGCATATTATATTTCATTGCATTACTTTACTTCTGATTCATTAAAGTGACTTCCAGATATTATCTTGTACAAGTCAGTGCGTTACTTCTGATTCATTAAAATAGTTTTCAGATGTTTTCATCAAACACATCATTAATCTCGTAAAGATAGTTGAGAATAAAAAATAGTGTTATGTGAATTCTTGTATGAAAACTCATAATTGATCGGCTGTATACACTAATAGTTCATACCTTTTACAATAAACAGGGGACAAACTCATGTTGGCCCAAAAATGCGAAACCTTATGCCCCTGGAAGATGAGTTCCATTCTATGAGCCTCAGTTTGCTAAGATATCTAGTTCATTGTGCTTGTTGATTCTCTAAAGCTGAATTGCTACCAGACCCGTACCTCTATTGGGCTCATATAATGGCAATAAAATTGTAGGTGACTCTTACTTTTATATCAAAGGGATTATCTCCTTATTAACCAAAAAAAAAGGGATTATCTTCTTTATTTTGCCTCTCTCTCTCACAACAGTACTCTCACTCTTTTCGAAAAATGGGGCAATAATTGGGCAATTCTTAAGTGTTTGCTATAAGATTTTTCCTTTAAAGTGACGTGGGGGAAATTTGGTTTTATGAATCAATAGTGTGGTGCTGATCTATGCAAAATTTTTGGATAAAAATTGATAGCAAAAATTTTGAATTTTCTTGAGAGTTATATTCTTAAAGAAACATCACATATATTTTTCTTCTTTCAGAATTGAGGAATAGGCTGAGAGGAGCAGACACCCTCGAGCAGAGAAAGAAAAGGAAGAAGGAGTTGTTTTGAAGTGTCTGAATTTCGGAGGAGTTTCTTTTCAATAGATATACCAAATGTGTGATTGAACCACAGTTTTTTTCTCTTTTAATTTATTTTTTGTAAAAATTGTACAAAAACATGCTGAACTTGACACATATTTTTAGTGAACGGCGTATAGAACACCTTTGATATATTGTTACAGATTTTTAACATTGAGCAGTGAGCAGTGAGCAGTGAGCAGTAAATTTTGAATTTTGCTGCAAATTTTGCTCTTGAAATTTTAATTTAAAGATTGGCATCTTTGTGTAATTTACCCTAGATATGACGTGTTTAGTAAGATAAATTTTTTTACAGTTAAGTATGTGACAAGTATTATAACTTCTCAAAATTTTGACTGTTTCAAATATTTAGAATTTCATTGTGAACTTTGATTTATAATTGTCAAAGAGACATCAATTTCATACATTATTTTATATCACTATATTGATGCATGACACTAGTTGGTATGATTTACGGGAAACAAACATAAAAAGTAGCTGTCAAAATTTAGGTCTCAAAAACTAATCTCATATTTGTCCATATTGGAAGATGTCTACTAATTTCACTACTGACTGAATCATCCTTTACTTACAAAATACTGATGAAAAGATCAAACTTTTATCTTAAAATCCAATCCAACTATAACCAGGTAGCTTTGCTCTCCCATTCATTCTCATTATATCTCTGAGATTAGCTGCTTCTTCCCAATGCCCAGCAGCAGCATATATATTTGACAAAAGCACATACACTGATGAATTGTCACCTTCTCTTTCCAACAAAAGTTTAGCAAGTGTCCTTCCAAGTCTTAAATTACCATGAGCTGCAGAAGCACTAAACAAAGACCAACATATGTTAGAGTGTGCTCCAAATTGCCCTCCATTTATTACTCTTTCTGCCTCTTCAAGATATCCACTGCGACCTAGAAGGTCCACTATGCAAGAAAAATGGTCTACATTGGGCATGAATTCGTAATTTTTCATCATTGAATAAAAAACACGAGTTCCATCATCGACTAAACCTGCATGGCTACATGCAGAAAGAACTGCAGTGAAGGTAGCCTGATCTGGTTTGACCTCAGGTGAATTTTGCATTGCCTCAAAATAGCGCACCGCTTCTTTGCCTTGTCCATGTAGCGCATAAGCAGATATTAGAGCATTCCAAGAGATAGTATCTTTTTTCACCATGGCATTGAATACTCTCAAAGACATGTCTAAGGACCCAGATTTGGCATACATTGTGATCAAGGCATTACCCAAAGATACCTCTGAAGAAAACCCATGTCGGAATATGTAACCATGAATCTGTTGCCCAACACTTAAGGCTGAAATACTAGAACAAATGCTCAAAACGACAGTGAGAGTGAAGACATTTGGTCTAAGCTTGGTAGCAAGAAACTCTGAGAATTCCTTCAATCCTTGCAGGGGATATCCATTTACTAAGAACCCAGAGATAAGACAATTCCACGATGTCAAATTTTTATTAGGGAGATCAGAAAATACCTGAAATGCTTGATTAATCTTTCCATGCCTGCAGTATGCTGAAACTAAAGCATTAGAAACTTCAACTTTCATGGGTCCCTTTTTGGACAAGAGGGCATGAATCATTTCTATAATTTGTGAAGACTCAGAGGCAACTAACAGACTCCCATAAGTAAATTCATCTGGTTCAAATTCCTGCTGCATCATTTCCTGGAAGATTAAAATTGCTGATGCCCCAAGATTCTCCTGAGCATAAGTCGAAATCATTATGTTCCATGAAACAAGATCTTTCTGTTCTATCGTCTCAAAAATATTTTGAACCTCATGCAACACCCCAAGGTTGGAATACATGGTCATTGTTGCATTATTCACAGCTATACAATCAACATAACCCATCTTAGTAGCCTGCGATTGTACCTGACAGCCAGTTTTTAGAGATAAACAAGAGCTCATAACACTCACAAAAGTTAATACTGTCGGATTGAGACCATCCTCTTGCATCTTTCTAAACATAAAAAATGCATCTTCATTTCTTTCCATGCCAACAAGGCCATCTATCATTGCATTATATGTAACACAATCACGAATCGTTGCTTCGACTTCCTCAAATACCAAAAACGCATCTGCAGCACATTCACCATTAAAATACATAGTTATCAAAGAATTAACCACAGAAGCCTTTACTAGATACCCTATTTTGATCACTTCGGAATGAACATGTCTCCCGTAATCCAAAGTCCTCAAAGAGCATAAACTCAATATGCTGGCTAATGTAAAATTGTCAGGTTTAACATCCATTCTATGCATCCCTCTAAATAGATACATGGCAACCTTTTCATGACCATGATCTGTACATCCAGTAATTATAGCATTCCAAATAGCCACATTACTCTTCGGCATTTCAACAAACAATCGGAAGGCATAACCAATGTGTCCCAACCTAGTACAAGCAGCAAGCAATGTTGTCCAAGAATAAACATCAGGGTATTCAATATCTCTATACACACACATAACAGAATTGAGATCCCTACACTTTGCATGCAAAGAAAGCAAAGAATTTGCAACAAAAGAATAGGCTTTGAGGCCGGTTCGAATGGCGAACGAATGCAACTGGTTGCCAAAACACACATTTTGATTGTTAGCACAGGCTGTGAGAGCTGTGGAAATGGTGTAATGATCAGGTTTGAGGGAATATGATGAGTGAATTTGGCCAAACAGTTTGAAACAATCATAGAAATTGCCTGAGTGAGTAAGCTCTGAAAGCAAAGCATTCAGTTTTATAAGTCTTTCAGCTGTCAACTTAGTAACACTACTCATACATAGCAACAAGTTTCCAAAAAGCACTATTTTGTTCTTTGTAATGAATCAGCTGGAACAACAGTATTGTTTCATTTGAATATGAAAAATGAGTATTACAATAAAAGGTAGTTGCAATCATAAATAAATCATACTATATAGGATATTATTGAAGATCATGTACTTGTGAAGAACATGAAACCCCAGATGATTTAGGGGAAGTAGAAGCAACAAAAAGTTGTGAACTTGACAGCAGATAAACTACAGTGAAGTCCGTTTGGTTGCCAAGAGAAATAAAGTGGGAAAGTGAAATGTTGGGAAAGTGTTGGTTTTTTGTTAATTTAGATATATTTCTGGGCCCACAATTTTTCTCTCTTCATCTCACACTTCTCTTGTGGCCCATAAACTTTATTTCTCATCATTACATCTACTTTCCATACTTTACCCCTACACCTATTTCCAATTCCATTTCCATTACCTCAATTCTATCCATACAAAGGGGCAGTGTGTAATGAAAATGGAAATGGAATTGGGTGTAAGAGGGTAAAGATGAAAATTAGAGGTAAATTTGGTAATGATGAAATGTAAAAGTTTGTGGGGCCTAGGAAAAGTGTGAAATTGAGAGAGAAAGTTTGTTGGCCCGAGATATATACAAATCCATTTTTCAATTCCAAGTTTCCAACTATGCAAATAGGCCCTATCGAAAGTGGATAATAGAAATGGAAATGTAAATAAATGTAATGGGATAAAGATGGAAAATAGATGTAAATTAGGTGATAATGTTATGTAAAGTTTGTAGGGCCAGAAAAAGTATGAGATAAAGAGAGAACTTGTGGACCTATGACATATGTAAATTATCATATTTCATTTTTCCACAATCAAACAGGCCATAATAGATATACCATATGGGTGATTCTACCATTTTTTCCGTTTTGATTTAAACTTAACTAAATTTTACAATAACATGTTGAACAACATGCATTTACATTTTATACTGAACAACGTATAAAACAAATTTGATATATTGTTCATTACAGATTGTTGAGACTAAGTAGTGAGCAGAAAAGTCTGAAATTTACTACATACTATGTTTGCCCTTAAAATTATATTCTATTTAAAAGATTGACATCTTTGTGAAATTTACGAAGAGTTTAGTATGAAAATTTCTCATCTAGGTAAATATGTGCAAATATTTTAAATTCTCAAACTTTCAATTGTCTTTCAAATATTTAGAATGTGAGCTTAAATTTTTTCAATTGTCAAAGAAATATGAATTTTGTATATTACTATTTTATATCATACCAATTACAATTATTTTGATGCATGAAAATGTCTGATACAATTTACAAGAAACCATACTGTGTTTGGCTTTCAATGGTAGAAGTGATTGAAACAATAAAGATGGATATTTTTAGTGCATTTGGTTAGGTTGAAAGATGGAAATGAGTGTGTTATTGATTGCCTAACAGCTTTTACTAATGGTTATTGTAGTTTTGTGGATGTGCCATCTGAGGTAATCGGGGATTGAGAGTGGATTGCTTAAGGTGTCGTAACACCATAGTCTCTTATTATCACAAGAGATATTTGGGAAGGCAAAACTACCAAGTCACTATAGTACTATATCCCATTAACCAATGAATGCAGTGTCTAATCAATGGACTCTCATTCAAATTAGACATTGTTAACCCTTAAGTTTTATACCAATCAATGCTCTCATTACCTATTATTTGTATAAAGCTTAGTCCCACTCCCACAACCTTGTCACCCCGTCCGTATTGTTACATGATTTCCTCTAGATTTATAAGAGATTGTTGGCTCCTAACACCAATAAAAAATAGGGTTAATACAAATTTTGATCCTTAAACTTTCAGTTAATTTTGGTTTAGCCCCTAAACTTTAAAATCATTTGTTTTACCCAGTAACCTTTCAACCAACTTTGATCTTGGTGCTTGGACCTCAAAATTGATGGTTTTGGTCCTTGAACTTTTGGTCAATATTCATCTTGATCACTGAGCTTTAAATAAATTGAGAAGACTTTAAAGTCATGAGACCATGACCAAAATTGATTGAAAGTTCAAAAATCAAAACAAAATTCAACCAAAAGTTCATGAATCAAAACAATTTATTTTGAAGTTGAGAGAACAGAACCAAAAGCGACCTAAAGTCCATGGATCAAACACATTGATTTTAAAATTTAGGGACCAAAAAACAATTGGCTAAAAGTTCAAAGACCAAAAATTATATTACCCCAAGAAAATGCTTAGAATCTTGGGATTTTCTTAAATATTTTAAAAGTCGTATGAATGAATTTGGGGATAAAAGTATGTCTTCAGAATTTCGTTGGGAATAAATTCTGTTTAGGGTGCAGGGGAATTGCAACAAAATTTTCAAGGTTAAAATGAGAAAGAAGGAAACTAGGAAGAAAGATGAAATCAATATGTTTATTAAAGGAAAAAGGGTAAAATGGTAATCTAACCATAAAATATATTCACACTATTCTCATTCTCATGCACAGAGGCGGCGATGGTGGCAATTTTCACGGGGAAAAGCATCCACCTTCTTGAGCCTCTTTCCTCTTTTCTTCCTTCTTCTTGTTTTCATACGAGTGAGGTTTCAAGCATTGAACTTCATAATTATATCTTATCCATGGATAATTTAATTAGGCCATAACTATCATATAAACATGATAAACATGATAGGCAGTGACTTTTGGTCACGATGGCATCACACATTTCCCTACGGGGCAGAGGTCATAGGTTAGACCTGGGGTCGGTGCGTGTTTTCGTTTGTTCATGTGAAAAACATGATAAAGCCCTCTAATACACACTTACAAAAATCTTGACATTTATCATGGAGTATCTAGCACCCAAACACGTATCTAGCACCACTACAAAAAAAATTACCTAAATTTTACTACCGCATATAAGTGGTTGCCCAAAATCCGCTGAGATGTGACAACATCTCAGCGGGTTTTAGGAACCGTTGAAATAGAAGGGTCAGTTAAAACATTTTTCTTTAAAAAAAAGCCACACACCTCAACGGTTCTAAGTTCTAAACGCTGAAGTGTATTTATTTACTATTTTATATTATTTTATTTAGTTAATAATACATATTAAAAGATTATTATTTAAAAGAATATAATGTTAATCACATTACAGTGGTTTTAACATCCCAAATGAATATACTTCACGGTAGAGAATACTTGAAGAATTGCACTTAAATATGTTTATAGTTGTATACATCCCAAATCACTTAAGAGTGATGATCCAATTAAGAAATTATTTTAGGGTGCTAGATACACATTAACCCATCAATTTTAATGCTTGAAAGTAAAATAAAGTTGACAAGAATGTGGATAAAGATATCATCACTTTCATCTATCACAATAATTGTTATACAACATTAGATATTATTTAGAGATTAAATTTGAGGTTGAGTAATGTTGGTATTGTTTGGAGTAACCACACCAAGAGTATTATGCATTTTGCCATTCCAAACAGTGCAAGCTCCCTTTGCAACGCAAGGACCTTTTTCTTCTATATTCCAGAGGCAGAATTGGCATGTATCACGGTCCTGATCATATACATTAAAGTAATAAAGATGTCCCGACTGCCATTGAAAGCTACAGAAAAACAACTTCTTAAATGTAAACCAGTTAATTTTGAAACTAAAAGAATAGCGTTCTTTAAATTTGACATTGAAAACTCCAAGATCGTTATTCTTTTCTTTGCAATGAATAGTTAAGTCAGCTCCACTTTCTAAGAGATTGACGAGATCCACCCTTATGTTAATGATAAAAGAATCTGGATTTTCGCTATTGACTTCTAAGACTGAAGCAAATATGGGCAGGAGAAGTAGTAGAGATTTCATATATAGACTCATATTTTGTATTTCTGTAGGAGGCGTGAGAATCTTACCATTGGAAACCTTATTATATAGGGCAAAAGATTCAGAAATTAGGCAGAAAGGACAATATGCAATGAATGAGCAGCTACAGTACACTCTTTCTTCTCTCAATATATAATAAGATAATAGTACAACAGAATTGGTTTTAGCTATACACGTGTACGTAGATGACATACTATACAGCTGTGAAATCCTAACAGAATACAAAAGAGCAAAACAGAATATAATGGTAAATTACAATTGTGTCCTATTTTGATGAATTCCTATTCTATCCTTAACATCCCCCTCAAACGAGAGGGAGTTGCAAAAAGCCCGAGTTTAGAACGAAACTGAGAAAATTGACCATATGTCAAGGCTTTGGTGAACATGTCAGCGATCTGTGCTGAGGATAGAATGTATCGAACCCGGATTGTGCTAGAGTGTACCATATCAGAAATAGGCTATGAATAAGATGCTGCAAACATCCTTGTTGAGTATGAACCACCATCACTCACTGGGTACATGCCTTGCCTTGTTGTCCCTTCCATCAAAACCTTGCTCTGATACCATGATTCAAAAATTAGGCAGAAAGGACAATATGCAATGAATGAGCAGCTACAGTACATTGCTTTCTTCTCTCATTATAGAATAAGATAATAGTACAACAGAATTGGTTTTAGCTATACACGTGTACATAGATGACATACTATATAGCTGTGAAATCCTAACAGAATACAAAAGAGCAAAACAGAATATGATGGTAAATTATAATTGTGTCCTATTTTGATGAATTCCTATTCTATCCTTAACAGCAAAGCATGAGTTAGTTCCATGGCTAGCTTGAAAGAGTTATGTTTAATAATGATATTAGATTCATAGGGAAAGCTTTACTATTATTAATATATTTGACTATGCAATTAATGCTTTGATATTTCAATTTGAAATTCCATTTATATTCATGATTTGATTTTCCAAATTTGGTAAAAAACTTACATATTTGTATTTTTTTTCTATTCAACCAAGAGGACAATGCATTTATTAATTTCTTTTAATGTTTGGAGAATACATTGCACTTTGTTTATATGAATGATTATAAAAATTGCAGTATTAATTACTCCCTTTGTTACTAAATATAAAATCACTTTGTTACTAAATATAAAATCACCTTCCTGATTTAATTATATTAAAGATGTTACTTAAAGTAGTTATAAACACATGATATTAATAATATACCATAACCATATAACCTTTTTTTCACTCTCTATCTCTTACTTGTTTATTATACATAAGCATTATTATGTCTTATTTAGAAAAAAAATTGAGAAAAATAAAAAAATTGCTTATATTTCGGAACATATTGAAATTTAAAAGTGATCTTATATTTATGAACGAGGGCAGTATTAACAAGTCAAACAGAATTTCTATAATGGATTATTGTAGGTAACCCTGCACGTTACAATATAGGAGTTTTGCCAAACCATTTCACCTCTATTTAAAAGGGTTCAAGTTTACATTGTTTACTAAAGGGTCTTCCTGAATCATACATCCGCACATTGTGAGGGTTCTGCACTAGTTAATTTTAATGATTGAAAATAAAATAAAAAAGACCAAAGAATGTGAATAATGATATCACTTTCACCTATTGCAATAGTAAAGGTTATACAATATTAGATGTTATTTAGAGTTCAAGTTTGACGTTGAGTAACGTTGGTATTGTTTGGAGAAACCAGACCAATAGTGCTTTCTGTTTTACCATTCCAAACACAGGAATCTCCATTTCATTTCAATGAACTTTTTCTTCTTTATTCCATAGGCAAAATTAGCATATGTCACATTGCTGATCATATACATCAAAGTCATATACATCAAAGTAATGCCTGCTACCAATAGTTAGCACGACATTTATATACATCAAAGTAATAAAGAGGTCCTAATGGTCATTAAAAGCTATAGGAAACAACATATTCAATAAAACTTAAATTTTGAAACTAAAAGAATAATGATCTTTGGATTTCACAATGACATCCAAGATTATCAATCTTGTTTTTGCAATGAATAGTCAAGTTTGGGGAACCTCGCTACCTCTAAGTAATTATTGCGCCTATACTATCAGGACTCGAAATCGAGACCACTGTTTAAGGTAGAATAACTTCAACCAATTGATTATGATCTAAGCGCTTAGTGGTGACAATCTTTTTATATAGGGTCAAACTCGAGTTAATTCCATGGGCAAATGGAGTAGGTTACATTAAATTTCTGGGGAAAACTATATTATTTAACATATTTGAAAGAGCAATTATTGCTTTTGAGATACTCCTTTCGGTCCCTAATATAAGAGTCAACTGCCAAAAAAATGCTTCTTAAGAAAATATGTAAATATTAGTTGGGTATCTGGAGTTAATACTTCTTTTCCAATATTACCCATATATTTAATGTTATACTTTTAAGAGAGGAAAATAAATAAACATTAATAAATATGAAAGAGAGTTAGGGACAAAAATTAGAAAAATTCATTAAATGAAGAGAATAATGTGAGATGAGCTCTTATATTAAGAACTAGGGCAATGACGCTATTTCGCCCTTCAAGTAACTACTCTGGACCACTGAGCACTCTAAACTAACACTGGGTACAATTTTACCTCTGAAGTAACCAAAGTGACCCAATTTTACCCTCTTACCAATGTAATGTTGACATGTGTCGTCCACGTGTCATCATTACATTCGTCAGAGGGTAAAATTGGGCCACTTTGGTTACTTCATGGGTAAAATTGTACCCGTTGTTAGTTTAAGGTGCTCAGTGGTCCAGGGTGGTTACTTGAAGGGTAAAATTGAGCCATTGCCCTAAGAACTAAAATCATTCAAATTTTGTAACTGGAGAGAGTATCAATTTGGAATTGCCTATGTTATTCATGATTTGATTTTCCAAATTGAGTGAAAAGTTATGTTCTTTCATTTTTGATCAGTAAATAATGTGTTAAATATTATATTTTACAATGAACATTACATATTCTTATTTTGGCCAATGAACTATAAAAAAGTTTTTGACTGACCAATACTGTTGTTAATTGGCGTTTAACAATGTTTTGAATTTTGTGTTGCTTAAAATATTTTATAGTTCATTGGCCAAAATGATATTATTATTTATTGTTTATTGTGAAATATGATAAATAGAGATTTCAATGGACCATTGGTCTATCATGGACATGCTATTGGATCATTAGCTATCAGAGACATGCTAATGATTTAGAGATTTGAAAAAACCTCATGGCAGTAAAATCCTTCTATTGGACCACAATGTAAATACCCCAATTATAAATAGTAATAGGGAAAGGATTGTGCCACTTGACATTTTCATGGGCCCCACTTAATAGAAATTAGTGAAAACTAAATGCAATACTATATTTGCCCCTCTTGAAATTCTCTGAAATCATTTTTGCAGGTCAAAATTGTAATTTATTTTGAGTGTACTTTGCATAATTGTAAGGTATCATATATGCATCTTATCCCTTGATAACATTATAATGATACTACTCTTGAAAATTGATTTTCAATGGTTATTCTAGCTCAATTAAGATATTTTAGAAGTCAAAAGGGCTAAGTCACTAGAATACCAAACCTATTAAACAATGAGTGAAATGCCTAATTAATGGAATTCTATATAACTAGGCCTCGTTAAAATTTTTCGTGATCAACCAATCAATGCACCTGTTAATTGTATACAGCTCCTAGTACTACAACTGTGGTACCTGCATTGTTACTTGATTTTCTTAAGAGTTATAAGACATTGTTGGCTTGCAATACCCTACAATTTCAAATTTCAAAATAGTAAATAAGAAAATAGGGTTATTCAATTTCGGTCTTTATGTCTGAACTTTAAAATTGATGATTTTCCTTTATAGACTTTTCGATCCATTTTGGTTTTGTTCACTGGTTTTCAAAAAAAAAATTTGAAAAGACTTTAAAGTCTATAGATCAAGACCAACATTGACTCAAAGTTCAAGGACCAAGACCAAAATTGATTGAAATTTCAATAACCAAAATTATTTATTTTGATGTTGTAGGACCAAAATAAATTGACTAAAAATTTATGTACCAAACCAACTGATTTTTAAGTTTAAAGATAAAAAACAAAATTGATTAAAAGTTTAAGGATCATGAAAAGTTGCATTAATGCAAGAAAATATTTAGAAACTTTGCATTTTGTCAATTACTTAAAAAGCCTAAAAAATTGGTGGTCAAAACATATCATGCGAACTTATTTTTGGGAATTTCAGTTCAAAAAAAAAAACTTATTTTTGGGAATTCAGTTAAAAAAAACTTATTTTTGGGAATAAATTCAGATCAGGGTGTAATGGAATGACAATTAAAATTTTCAAAAAAAGGTAAAATAAGAAAGAGAAAACTTAAGGAGAAAACGAAACTAACTCTAGTTATTGTTAGAATCTTAAGTTTTGATGGTGACTAAGGTATGATATGGTCTAGTACTTAAGAGAACATAATCAACACTTAGGAGGGATTAGATGACATGGTTAGAATCCTGAGTTAGATCACTTGAGAATGCAAGATCACTTCCGGTTAGATTAGGACTTGCGCATGCGGATGAATGCTTTCATCCCCCAGCGTCAGCAAGTAAATCACTAGGGATTTAACTTAGTCCATGAGAATTAGGTACACAAAACCTTAAGACTAAGCTATGTTTCAATCGGAAGTGAGTTTGCTTCCTGTTAGAATTAGACTGGCGCAGAGCGACAGAATAGATATTACCCCAAGCGTCAGTAAGTCTACTTCCCCAAGTGAAAGCGCTTCCTGTTAGACTTAGACTGGCGCAGAGCAATAGAATAGTTAGTACCCCAAGCGTCAGTAAGTCTACTTCGCCAAGTGAAAGCACTTCCTATTAGATTTAGACTGGCGCAGGTTGATAGACTAGATATAACCCCGAGCGTCAGCGGAAATGCAACATCAAGTGAAGTTGCTTCCTATTAGATCTTGACTGGCGCAGACTGATAGAATAGATTTCACCCTAAGCGTCAGTGAATTCACCACGTCAAGTAAAAGTGCTTCCGATAGCTCAGTGACTAGCGCTGAGTGGTGGAATGAAATAGACTAAGCGAGAGCAAGTCATGGTGAACTAAATCCCTCATCAAGTGAATTTACTTCCGGATGTAGAAGTGCTTCCGGATACACCTTAGATTTAGGATCACCCACTGCATGAGACTATATGATTATATTGCTAAACTAACGTTCAAGTGCAGCACACTCAGTAAGGTTGCTTCCGGATGAGAAGTTGCTTCCGCAAGCAATCAGGATGTCTGAACGTTCAAAGAGATGCAGTGTCAGAATGCTTTTAACAGAGCAGAGGTGTCAGGACTACTTTTCAGAGATAAAGCAAGTCAACCCTGCTGAAGCATTTAAGAAGATGTTCCTTCCAACGGTAACAAGAGGATAACAGACACATTCAAACAACATTGTTACCTACCAAGCATGAGGAGTATGAGAACATAATCTGAAGATTCACTCAAGGTGTCAAAGCTCATACTGCCCACAAAAGTCAGAGTCCATAAGAGAGCTTCTGATAGCAAGAGAGGATCCAATAGCAAAGCACTCTTATCATTCATGGACAAGTGCTTGGAAGACAAAGTTCCTCTATGTGATAGCAAGCAAAATGTTAGAGTCCACGAGCTTCAGATAGCAAGAGAGCTTCCGATAATGAGTCTCTTAACATCCTGGACTTATGCTTGAGGAACGAAGTCCTCTCTGACAGCAAGCAAGAGTCGGACCGTACAAAATGTTCAGATGTCAGAACGACTTTTGTCAGAATAGTATTGCCAGAACAGTGTTGACAGAACAGCTTGGTCAGAGCACCTTTTTAGATAAAGCAAAGTCAACCCTGCTGTGCATTAATGAGGACAACGTAAACAAGGCCCCAACGTCTATAATCAAACGGTCTTATTGCCTCTCCAACGGTTAGATATTCAGAGGCTGGTATAAAAGGGATGTTCTTCATTTCTGAAGAAAGGGGCTTGAAAAAGAGAGAGAGAACAGAGCTTATTGTCTGAAACACTATTCTACATTCCTCTCATCTTCTACTCTCGGACTTTGATATGTAATATTCTTAGAGAGTGATTCATTTGTACTTAAGTGAGTAACATCATCCACTCTTTGAGAGAGTTAGTTTTGAGCTTAAGTGTTTAACAAAATCAGTTCATAGAGTGAACTTAATTGTAATCTTACATTTTGTAAGGGGGAGCATTTAGAAGTTTTCTAAATCTCCATAGGTTGCAAGTTAGCCCGTAAAACTTGCGTTTGTAAGGTTTGCAGGTGAACCCGTTGTAAAACCTGTGGGTTGTTAGGTGAACCCGTGCTCGTAAAACCTAAAGTGTAAAGGCTTCTCTTGTGCCCGGTTTAAACAAGAATAGTGGATTGGAAATCTCAGGTGTAGCCTGGGGACTGGATGTAGGTCTGGGTGACCGAACCAGGATAAATTTATGTGTGCATATATTTATACTTGATCATTCTATTTTGCATCACATAGCATACTGACTTGTGCATAGCATTATTTATTATCATCATCACCGAGCACAAGCAGTCTTTCGAAAAGAGTTTAAGTTTTATTCCCTCACCCAATTCACCCCCCCCTCTTGGGTGACAGCCACGAATTTCATTTGGTATCAGAGCAGGTCACTTGTTTAAAGGATCAAACGATCTCAAGTGCAAAGACCTTGGCTGATTTGGGTTAAAATGTTTTCCAAAGGCTTTGATCATACCATTCCACCTGTGTTAGAAAATATTGATTTTTGTTGGTGGAAAGCAAGAATGGAAAGTTTTATAAAATCCACTAGTTTGAAAATGTGGGATATTTTTGAAAATGATTTTGATTTCAAACCAAGAGGAAACTGGACTGAAAGGGAGAAAAATTTGTTTTCCTTAAACATTAGAGCAATGCAAATTTTATACAAAGGCTTAACTGAAAATGATTTCCAGAAAATCAAACATTGCTCTAGTGCTAGAGATATTTGGAATACTCTTGATGTGATATATGCTTCTAACCCATCTCTTGAAAGCACAGCTGTCCAAAGCTCAACTCGTGCTCTTTGTGGATCATCTACTGATGAGCTTTTGGAAACTGATATTGAGGAAGCAGACTTCAGTGAAGAGAGTATCCATCTCTGCCTAGAAGATTCAGAAAGTGAGGTATCTGGATCTGAAATTGAACTCTCTGATTTGCAAGATGCATACAATGAGTTATATACTGAATATTGTAAACTTGCAAAAGAACTTCTAGGCTTAAAAGAAAAAGATAGGAAACTTGAAAAACTAATTTCTTCTTCTACATCTAAAGTTTCCGAGGGTTCTTTTAAAGAACTAGTGGTTCCGATAGCTAGCCCACTATCGGTAGGGAAAACTTCAACATGTCTTGAAAAATGTTTTGATTGTAAACACGTGTTGAAGGAAAAAGAAAAGCTTTCAAAAGAAACTGAAATTTCAAAGGAACAAAAAGCTTTTCTAAAGAAAACTAATCATGATAATGATAGGAAGCCTCATTTTGATTATCATTCCATTATCTGTCATTATTGTGGTAGATTAGGACATAATTCTCACACATGCAGTCTTAGAAGAAATTCAAATGTGAGAAATAAGTTTGTATGGATTCCTAAAGGACAAGTAAGGTCCAGTGCTAACCATGTAGGACCCAAGTACAAATGGGTACCAAAACATTCTCCTAGTGCCTTACTTGTGCAGGAAAAATCAAGAGTTCCTCTTATCCCAAAGAAGAGAACTCGTGGTGATGCAACTGCTGAAACCCACTGGTACAATCATAAGAAGCTGTCGGCCACCACAAGGGACAATGGTTCTGTCTCAAGGATGAGCTATCACAAAGTTCCATTCAATTATCCTGAGAAGAACAAGAGAGAGTGGATTCCTCGATCATCATTGGAAAGGCTCTTGAATCCTACCTCTCAGAAGAAAGTGCTTCGAACCAAGGATAAGTATAGAAGATCTCCTTGGGTAAACAAGGGATCACTTAGCAACGAAGCATTTGATAGTAAAATCTCCTATGCTAATATTAGATGGACTTATTGAGATTTTACATTAAGCATCCTAAGATGTGAACATTATATTCATCATTGAAGAAAGCTTAAAGAAATAAGTAATGTTCATAATCTACATGAGATCCATGACTATCTTGATCAAAAACCTTGTATATCCTTGTGCATATAGTCATGATAGATTCACCATGCCATACACATAGCAAGTAATCTCTAAGTGCATGTGAATTACATATAGCCTACAAACTGACCTTCAGATCCAGACTTGGATACAAAAGGAAGGAACTATCTGATATTTTGTAGGAAAGGCAATCCGGAGGTTCAGCAAGACAAGGGTGAAGATGAGTTATGGGCTAAAATGAACAAGGAACATGAACAAAATCAGAGAGAGATAGGCTAAGATAGCCACCCCTCGGACTTGACCAGGATGTCACTGCTGCCCTCAGAAGGGAAATTGAAATGAAGCGGATTGCCCAAGCAGGAAGGCTCGCCCTTGGGGAAGCCATCTGATTCATGTGCCCCCAACAGTCTGCTGGCACAGAGGCAAGCTTGAGATAGCACTGAGTGATCAACCTGCGGAGATACCCTCTGCTGAACCTGTGTCTCTCTCTGCGCCAGCACCTAATCTGAGTGAAGAGCTGTGTAAGAAGTATGGGTTCAAGAGGCGAGAGATGCGAGTAGTAGTGATCACCAAGTGAATTCATCCCTCTGCACCAGCTCCAATTCATCCTATTAGCCTCAACAGGACTCAGGACTGTACCTCATCTGAACAATTAGTCAAGTCTTGATAAGCATTCGTCACGCATAGATTTTGGTGCTGCTCTGAAAATAGAATCCTTGCATTGTCAACCAAAATCAAGCGAGCTACTGCTTGATGCGAATGGAGCTATGGTGATATCATTCTTACCCTCCTCTTTACTTGAATAATCTTTTGGGTAGTAAATGCATGATGAGCTTAACAGATTTTATTTCTCTGAAATTGATATGATTTCCCTTATCTGTGATAACCTTATTTTCTGTAAAAATGATCCTATCATATCAAATTCATTTTCTGATATAATGCATACTGATTTTACAGATTCAAGAAGTCTGACACTTTGAAACTGAACCTTCTTCAAAACCTACTAAATTTGTGCATGCTGAATCATTGTGTTCCAAGATTTCTGACATTGTTAAGAAGATTCAGAACTAGTTTCAGAATTTTGACACAAACAAAAAACCTTCTTCAGAGTTTTTCATATGGTGTCTAAATCGTTTTACTCATATATGCTTAGCAATTTTTTTTTTGGGCGCCTCTCAGAAAAGAAAATAGTTTATACATTCACCTTGATTTTTGAAAGATCCTTTTTGAAATGCAAACTTTCAAAACAGATTCCGATCCTCTTTAAACTTACATGACAACCATTCCTCATGATAGCATTCAAAAGTTATTTCTGATTTTCCATTTCATATGGTATCTCTTGCATCAAGTTTTTCAATGCATAAGCAGCTATGGGTTCGAGAACAATACATCCCTCTTAATTAAATCTTAAGTTCTCAATCTACTAATGATCTCGATTCAAGTTTGTGGTTTAAGAATGTTGACACAGATTATTGAAGCTTGAACAATGAGAATGACCAAGAGAGAATGGCAACGAAAATGCCTCTTATCAAGATGTGTGGAATGGCTATACTAAACCTGAGAAACTCTCGCCAATACACATGAGCATTTCTATCCCTTACATATTCTGTTGTGAAATTTAATGGATAGTCTCTCTCTTGTCTGACATGCATTAGAAATCTTAGGAAATGCCTTGAATTAAACTCTGCTAGATCTGTAAAACATGGCATAGTATCACAAGCATGCTATAATCTGTATTAATTTCGAGCTTGTTGATATCCTAAGAACAATGAGATCACACTGACCATATCTAGAAGAACTTGAGCTAAAATTTGGAAATTATTCTCGTAATCACATGCTGAAATTTGGCTGTTTTTGTAAACCGGATTTAGTCTTGAAATCAAACTATTTTGTGAGGACGAAGATTTCTCAAAATTTCATTGTGTTAATAATTCACATGTCTTCATGATCTAACATGAACATCCTTGAGGCATATTTATTGAACTATACTTGCTTACGAAACTCTGAAAATATGCCACCTGTTTGATACTCGCTATACTATCACATTGATATTTATCTATGAGAGTATAAATGGAGTTCATATCTTGATAGTGAAACTATGTGAACGTGTAGACAATTTCAAAATTAGTTCTCACATAATCATTGCTCTTATTTTCTTAAAACCAAATTAGCAAGCATGATTTCTTAAAATTATTAACTTGTGCTGACTAACACAGATTGACTTGAATGTCCTGAGTATGGTCTCCAATGTTAAATCTTAAGTTCTTTCACTGACCATCAGGAAGCGCTTGCTTCCTCAAGCACATGCAGGACCAATCATCAAGTCTGAGCAAGGTTGCTTTCGCAACAATCAGCGTCTTCGATAGCAGGCCAACTATTGAACCATGGGAAGAGTAGAGTGACTGCCCAGTCATGTCCGCTTGTGGTTGTAGCTCAGCTTGCCGAAGCGAATCATCAAAGCACTTGCGCTAGGGGTTTCCACTTGAGATAGCACACCTCTTGAAGATGTCAGGAAGCATGCTTATCTGCGTATGATTCAGATTCCTGAGTCTAATAGAGTATGAGTACCCCTCATCTGTGGTAACATCTACACCTTACCATTTCTTACATATGATGCATACATGGCATTGGTAAGGGTGTCAACTTAGGATGTTTCTCTCAATCTGCATTGACTTCAAAATCATTCACTGTCTTAGAAAATCATCCTAGCTCACACATCTGTATCCTCTAAATGACATGCTGGAAAGTAATTGATAACATACCTCTCTTATATGCTTCCTTTCTTGATTTAATGATGATTAATCTTAATATAGAAGAGAAGTAAGTGGACATTACCTGTTAATGATCCCTTGAAAATAGAGAGTCACATGCTGTCATCGATAATAAACTCTTAAGATGCTGTGATGCAATTTGTTTGGAAATTATTTTTGGCACTTTTAAAAACACAAATTTCATTTGATTTGATTTCATTTCATATGGTATCACAAATTTCATTTGGCATTCAATCATTTCCTTTGATACCACAAGTTCAAACTCACAGATCTCATTTGATTTCATTAGGTATCAGATTTCATCTCATTTGAATTTTAAAATCACATATTTCATTTGATATCATAATCATCATTTTTAAACACATCAAAATTACTTTTGATATCATGTTAATCAATTCGAGAGGATCAAAATTACATTTGGAAAGAATTTTCACCTTCAAAAAGAAAACTGTTTTGTATGTTTTGATCTTAATTTAATTATGATTAGATTTGATGTATCAATATCTCCTTTGAAAAACATGTTTAACTATCCTACATAGTGTTTAGGGAAAATACAATCATTTAGGATCATGAGCCATTATTGCTGTTCCTTGTTAATTCTCGTACATTGTATTGAATAGTCTAGAACAAATCTTTATTAGCGATACATAGGGAGAAATATTAGGTAGAAAGCCCATTCCTAGGAGAACGATAAAAGTATCCCCATCCCTAAGGCTAGCTTGCACCTGTTGGATTTTGATGAAGCCAAAAGGGGGAGAGAGATGAGATGTCTAGAGATGAGATATAAAATGTCTAGCTAGAGATGAGATATGAGATGTCTAGCGAGAGATGAGACATGAGATGTCTAGAGCTGAGAGATAGATAAGATGCCTAGATTTTTGGGGAGAGAAATGGGGAAAGGAATATAGCTCTAGGATGAGTGATCTAAGTTTAATTATGTTCTCTAGTCATCTATGGGTTTGTCATCATCAAAAAGGGGGAGAATGTTAGAATCTTAAGTTTTGATGGTGACTAAGGTATGATATGGTCTAGTACTTAAGAGAACATAATCAACACTTAGGAGGGATTAGATGACATGGTTAGAATCCTGAGTTAGATCACTTGAGAATGCAAGATCACTTCCGGTTAGATTAGGACTTGCGCATGCGGATGAATGCTTTCATCCCCCAGCGTCAGCAAGTAAATCACTAGGGATTTAACTTAGTCCATGAGAATTAGGTACACAAAACCTTAAGACTAAGCTATGTTTCAATCGGAAGTGAGTTTGCTTCCTGTTAGAATTAGACTGGCGCAGAGCGACAGAATAGATATTACCCCAAGCGTCAGTAAGTCTACTTCCCCAAGTGAAAGCGCTTCCTGTTAGACTTAGACTGGCGCAGAGCAATAGAATAGTTAGTACCCCAAGCGTCAGTAAGTCTACTTCGCCAAGTGAAAGCACTTCCTATTAGATTTAGACTGGCGCAGGTTGATAGACTAGATATAACCCCGAGCGTCAGCGGAAATGCAACATCAAGTGAAGTTGCTTCCTATTAGATCTTGACTGGCGCAGACTGATAGAATAGATTTCACCCTAAGCGTCAGTGAATTCACCACGTCAAGTAAAAGTGCTTCCGATAGCTCAGTGACTAGCGCTGAGTGGTGGAATGAAATAGACTAAGCGAGAGCAAGTCATGGTGAACTAAATCCCTCATCAAGTGAATTTACTTCCGGATGTAGAAGTGCTTCCGGATACACCTTAGATTTAGGATCACCCACTGCATGAGACTATATGATTATATTGCTAAACTAACGTTCAAGTGCAGCACACTCAGTAAGGTTGCTTCCGGATGAGAAGTTGCTTCCGCAAGCAATCAGGATGTCTGAACGTTCAAAGAGATGCAGTGTCAGAATGCTTTTAACAGAGCAGAGGTGTCAGGACTACTTTTCAGAGATAAAGCAAGTCAACCCTGCTGAAGCATTTAAGAAGATGTTCCTTCCAACGGTAACAAGAGGATAACAGACACATTCAAACAACATTGTTACCTACCAAGCATGAGGAGTATGAGAACATAATCTGAAGATTCACTCAAGGTGTCAAAGCTCATACTGCCCACAAAAGTCAGAGTCCATAAGAGAGCTTCTGATAGCAAGAGAGGATCCAATAGCAAAGCACTCTTATCATTCATGGACAAGTGCTTGGAAGACAAAGTTCCTCTATGTGATAGCAAGCAAAATGTTAGAGTCCACGAGCTTCAGATAGCAAGAGAGCTTCCGATAATGAGTCTCTTAACATCCTGGACTTATGCTTGAGGAACGAAGTCCTCTCTGACAGCAAGCAAGAGTCGGACCGTACAAAATGTTCAGATGTCAGAACGACTTTTGTCAGAATAGTATTGCCAGAACAGTGTTGACAGAACAGCTTGGTCAGAGCACCTTTTTAGATAAAGCAAAGTCAACCCTGCTGTGCATTAATGAGGACAACGTAAACAAGGCCCCAACGTCTATAATCAAACGGTCTTATTGCCTCTCCAACGGTTAGATATTCAGAGGCTGGTATAAAAGGGATGTTCTTCATTTCTGAAGAAAGGGGCTTGAAAAAGAGAGAGAGAACAGAGCTTATTGTCTGAAACACTATTCTACATTCCTCTCATCTTCTACTCTCGGACTTTGATATGTAATATTCTTAGAGAGTGATTCATTTGTACTTAAGTGAGTAACATCATCCACTCTTTGAGAGAGTTAGTTTTGAGCTTAAGTGTTTAACAAAATCAGTTCATAGAGTGAACTTAATTGTAATCTTACATTTTGTAAGGGGGAGCATTTAGAAGTTTTCTAAATCTCCATAGGTTGCAAGTTAGCCCGTAAAACTTGCGTTTGTAAGGTTTGCAGGTGAACCCGTTGTAAAACCTGTGGGTTGTTAGGTGAACCCGTGCTCGTAAAACCTAAAGTGTAAAGGCTTCTCTTGTGCCCGGTTTAAACAAGAATAGTGGATTGGAAATCTCAGGTGTAGCCTGGGGACTGGATGTAGGTCTGGGTGACCGAACCAGGATAAATTTATGTGTGCATATATTTATACTTGATCATTCTATTTTGCATCACATAGCATACTGACTTGTGCATAGCATTATTTATTATCATCATCACCGAGCACAAGCAGTCTTTCGAAAAGAGTTTAAGTTTTATTCCCTCACCCAATTCACCCCCCCCCCTCTTGGGTGACAGCCACGAATTTCAGTTATATGGACTTATATGGACTTAATTAAAAGCAAAAGGTTAAAATATTATGGGAAATGACAAAAAAATGACACTTGAATTTGAGTTGGACAAAATAGGGTCTCCAATTCCACTTTGAACAAATAAGGGATAGTCCCAATTTGTCCTAAATGAAGTTTGTGACTTATTTATGTCAAAAACGTAGTTAATAGCGATACATGGGTAGTGAATTGTGATACTTGAGTAGTTAATGGGAAGGATAGTTAATAGCGATACTTGGGTAGTGAATTGCGATACATGAGTCGTCAACGATTAACTATTCATGTATCGCAATTCACTACCCAAGTATCGATATTAACTACTGTTTTGACACAAAGTCACAAACTTCATTTAGGACAAATTGGGGACTATCCCTTATTTGTCCAAGTTGAAATTAGAGACCCATTTTATCCAACTCAAATTCAAGTGTAATTTTTTTGTCATTTTCCCAAATATTATCTCTTCCTTTTTCTTTTCCCCTTTTCTTTCCTGTAATTTTTTTCCTTCTCTTTCCCTCTCATCGACCTCTCACCATCCCTATACTCTCTCCATTTCCTCTCGCGCTCAGCGGCAGCCATGCCGGCCTAAATTAACGCCCACACTATTATGGTTCATTTATGATCGCTTTGTTTGTGGCAATTTGACACTGAGCTTCATTAAAACTTATTCAAGAAGAATCTAGGCACACCTAAAATTTCAAGAAGAATCTAGGCACATCGAGCATCATATATCCAACACTCAAAAGCACCTCAAATTTCTTTTTGGTCCTAGGCACACCTAAAAAAATATACTACACAGTAGTGAATAATACTTCAAGAACTACCTTTATATGTTAGACATACTTAAAAATTTGTGTGATTGTATGCATCTTAAAGTACTTAAGAGTGATGGATGCAATTAAGAAAATGTTTTCGGGTGCTACATAAACGTTAACACATTAATTTTAATGATTGAAACTTGAAAGTAAACTAAAGTTGACACAAGAATTTGGATAATGATATCATTTTCATTTATCACAATGATAAAGGTTATATAACATTAAATGTTATTTAGAGATCAAATTTGAGGTCGAGTCATCAACGGTATTGTTTGGAGTAATAACCATACCTAAAGTACTTTTGTGATTTGCCATTCCAAGCGCTGCAATCGCCTTTTATATTGCAAGGACCCTTTTCTTCTATATTCCAAAGGCAGAATTCGCATGTGTCGCGAGACTGAACATATACATCAAAGTAAAGAAGTGGTCCTGATGACGGCCATTGAAAGCTACAGAAAAACGACTTATTCCTTGCAATTTTATTAATTTTGAAACTGAATGAATAACGTTCTTTGAATTTGAGAGTGACATATCCAAGATCGTTATTCTTTTCTTTGCAATGAATAGTCAAATCAGCTCAACTATCTAAAAGATTGATGAGATCCACTCTTACAGTTGAGAAGAAAAGCCCCATAAGTTTGCCGTCGATTCTCGTGAATGAAGCAAATAAGGGCATGCAGGAGCAGAAGTAGAGATTTCATATGTGGACTCATATTTGGTATTTCTTTAGATGTGAGAATCTTAACCCAAGAAACCTAATTATATTGGGCTAAGTGTGGGTTAATTTCATGGCTAACTCGAATAGGTTATTTAATTAATATATTGAATTAATGGGAAAAACCTTATTATATTTAACATATTTGAAAAAGCAATTAAGGCTTTTGAGTTTTCAATTTGGAATTGCATTTGTTATTCATACTTTGATTTTCTGAATTAATTAAGTAATCAGTTACATATTTGTATTATTTCAATTTAAAAAGACAATACATTTATTAATTTCCTTTAGTTTTTGAAAGATACATTGCATTATGTTTAAATGAATTATTATATAATTTGTGATATCAATCATCAAGTGCTTTTTTTGAGTTAAAAATAGCGTTGTGAGAATCGGACCAGACGGTCGGACTTATCCAATTATCAACTGTTTCACATATTGGCTTCACAGTTAATCAGTTATTAATTAGGTCGACTGTCAATCTGACCATTGGTCTTAGTGACCCGACTATGTTGAACCATAATCTGAAACTCTCTCTGACTCGTCTTTTGACCTGACTTATATAGCATTGGCTAAAGAAATAAAGTGATTAAAAAAATTAAATAAAATCGTTTCACAAAAAACATGTAAATCTTGATTAGTCCTGTTATCATGGAAATAATTAATGTCATCGAATATCAATGTTAGCGATTTTCACTAATAAGAATAGTCATGTATTGGACAGATTCAGAAATGAATTAATCGATTGGAGAATCAAGAGAACCTGAAAAAATATATTGAGTAAGAAATATTATTAAAACTGGATTTATTTGGATGGTCATAATGTTAGAATGTAAATTTCAAACTACAAAATTTTCTTCGGTAAAATAAAGAACTTCAAATTTTCCTTTACCATCTCCAACCTCATTGTTTCCATTCCTTCTATAGTTATGAATATTAGTCTTTCTTGAGTTTTTAATCCGGTATCCTGAGTTAGCCTCAATGTCACGGAAAATCTAACGGGCTCAGACTAAATTTAAATCCGCACAGAGGCCTCCACTTAAGGGTAAAGTGTTGGCTAAGGGGAAGATTGCATTCCCAGAGCAAAACTAGTTAAGCGGTGAAGTGAGGTAATCATTACACCAACCATGCTTGGTTGAATACTATAGTCTTTTTTGTTTCCCTTTACTGTAAATGATGGCATTCTCTACAAGTGGACTAATTACGGTAAAGGCTCGAGATCACCATGATTCTTTTGAAAAATAATTGTGTTATTTCTGTGTTTGCACAGGGATGATTCAATATTTTTTAATTAAAATAATCTCATAAATAAGAGTGTGAGACCCACAAAGCCTAAAAGTAACGACAATTAATATTTCGTAGCGGGAGACATATTTTTGCTCATTTTAAAACATTTATAGGCATTTTTCAACCAAAACAATTTACATTGTGCTAGTACACTTTGAGCAAATTACATGGACATTTTTTAAATATATACTCATGTATAACCATATAAACATAAGGTGACCCAATGTTATAATTTTTAAATGAATACCCAAATTAATTGTTGGGTCATTAACTTATACCATTAAGAAATTGAGTTCTCCAAATTTGTGAAAACCTTTTTTTTAAGACTCAAAGAAGTTAAACATGTTTCAATATAAATTTCCCATTAAGCTTCCCAAAAATAACCATCTCTATCGACTTTCTTGAATACAGTTTCCCTCAGTTACTACCTCCGATCCTAAATATAGGACCTAAATGACTTTTTTTTTTAGAAATTAAGGTTGCGAATTAGTTTATTAAATGATGACATATTTGATATATTTTTAGATTACCCATTAGTTTATAGGTAAAATAAATTGTTTTAAAGGGAAAAAATTAGGATAAAAAAAATTGAGCTTCATAATTATATCTTATCCATGGATACTTTAATTAGGCCATAACTATCATATAAATATGATAAACATGATAGGCAGTGACTTTTGGTCACGATGGCATCACACATTTCCCTACGGGGGAGAGGTCATAGGTTAGACCTGGGGTCGGTGCGTGTGTTCGTTTGTTCATGTGAAAACATGATAAAGCCCTCTAATACACACTTACAAAAATCTTGACATTTGTCATGGAGTATCTAGCACCCAAACACGTATCTAGCACCCCAACACATCTGAATGAATATACTTCACGGTAGTGAATACTTGAAGAATTGCACTTAAAAATGTTTGTAGTTGTATACATCCCAAATTACTTAAGAGTGGTGATGCAATTAAGAAATTATTTTAGGGTGCTAGATACACATTAACCCATCAATTTTAATGCTTGAAAGTAAAATAAAGTTGACAGGAATGTGGATAAAGATATCACTTTCATCTATCACAATAATTGTTATACAACATTAGATATTATTTAGAGATTAAATTTGAGGTTGAGTAATGTTGGTGTTGTTTGGAGTAACCAAACCAAGAGCACTATGCATTTTGCCATTCCAAGCATTGCAAGCTCCCTTTTCATCGCAAGGACCTTTTTCTTCTATATTCCAGAGGCAGAATTGGCATGTATCACGGTTCTGATCATATACATCAAAGTAATAAAGAGGTCCCGATTGCCATTGAAAGCTACAGAAAAACAACTTATTAAATGTAAACCAGTTAATTTTGAAACTAAAAGAATAGCGTTCTTTAAATTTGACATTGAAAACTCCAAGATCGTTATTCTTTTCTTTGCAATGAATAGTTAAGTCAGCTCCACTATCTAAGAGATTGACGAGATCCACCCTTATGTGAATGATAAAAAAATCTGGATTTTCGCTATTGACTTTTAAGACTGAAGCAAATATGGGCAGGAGAAGTAGTAGAGATTTCATATATGGACTCATATTTTGTATTTCTTTAGGAGGCGTGAGAATCTTACCATTGGAAACCTTATTATATAGGGCAAAGAGTGAGTTAGTTCCATGGCTAGCTTGAAAGCGTTATATTTAATAATGATATTAGATTCATCGGGAAAGCTTTACTATTATTAATATATTTGACTATGCAATTAATGCTTTGATATTTCAATTTGGAATTCCATTTATATTCATGATTTGATTTTCCAAATTTGGTAAAAAATTACATATTTGTATTTTTTTTTCTATTAGGACAATGCATATATTAATTTCTTTTAATGTTTGGAGAATACATTGTACTTTGTTTATATGAATGATTATAAAAATTGCAGTATTAATTACTCTCTATGTTACTAAATATAAAATCACCTTCCTGATTTAATTATATTAAATAGTTATAAATACATGATATTAATAATATAGCATAACCATATAACTTTTTTTTTCACTCTACATCTCTTGCTTGTTTATTATACATAAGCATTATTAGGTCTTATTTAGCAAAAAATGAGAAAAATAAAAAAATTGCTTATATTTTGGAACATATTAAAATTTAACAGTGATCTTATATTTTTGAACGGAGACAGTATTAACAAGTCAAACAAAATTTTTATAATGGATTATTGTAGGTAACCCTGCACGTTACAATATAGGAGTTTTGCCAAACCATTTCACCTATATTAAGGGTTCAAGTTTACATTATTTACTAAGGGGTCTCCCTGAATAATACACCCGCACATTGCGAGGGTTCTGCACTAATTAATTTTAATGATTGAAAATAAAATAAAAAAGACCAAAGAATGTGAATAATGATATCACTTTCACTTATTGCAATAGTAAAGGTTAACAATATTAGATGTTATTTAGAGATCAAATTTGACGTTGAGTAATGTTGGTATTATTTGGAGAAACCAGACCAATAGTGCTTTCTGTTTTACCATTCCAAACACAGGAATCTCCATTTCATTGCAATACTGCTTTCTGTTTTACCATTCCAAATACAGGCAAAATTAGCATATGTCACATTGCTGATCATATACATCAAAGTAATAAAGCGGTCCTAATCCTCAATGAAAGCTATAGGAAACAACATATTCCATACAACTTTAATTTTAAACTAAAAGAATAATGATCTTTGGATTTCACAATGACATCCAAGATTATCATTCTTTGTTTGCAATGAATAGTCAAGTTTGGGGAACCTCGCTACCTCTAAGTAATTATTGTGCCCATATCAGGACTCGAAATCGAGACCACTACTTAAAGTAGAATAAGTTCAACCAATTGATTATGATTTAAGCGCTTAGTGGTGGCAACCTTTTTATATAGGGTCAAACTTGAGTTAATTCCATGGGCAATCGAGTAGGTTACATTAAATTTCTGGGGAAAGCTTTATTATTTAACATATTTGAAAAGGCTATTAATATTTCTGAGATACTCTTTCCGGTCCCTATATAAGAGTCAGCTGCCAAAAAATGCTTCTTATGAAAATATGTAAATGTTAGTTGGGTATCTGGAGTTAATACTTCTTTTCTAATATTGCCCATATATTTAATGTTATACTTTTAAGAGAGGAAAATAAATAAAGATTAATAAATATGAAAGAGAGTTAAGGGCAAAAATTAGAAAAAATCATTAAATGAAGAGAATAATGTGAGATGAGCTCTTATATTTGAAACTAAAACCATTCAAATTTTGGCTCTTATATTAGAGACTGGAGGGAGTATCAATTCGGAATTGCCTATGTTATTCATGATTTGATTTTCCAAATTAAGTGAAAAGTTATTGTCTTTCAATTTGACCAAAGGGACAATGCATTTATTAATTTCTTTTAACGTATAGAAGATGCATTGCAATTTGTTTATATTAATTATTATATAAATTGTGATACCAATTTATTAAGTGATTTTTTTGAATTGAAGAAATACAGTGATAAAAAAATCATTTTAAAAACTGTGTAAATCATAATTGGTCCTTTTATCATGGAAATAATTATTTTCATCGAATACACAAGTAAGCATTTTCTTACTAACAATCTGGTCATGCTTACATTGATTGAGCAAATAATTAATTCATTGGCGAATCAAGAGAATCTAATGAAAAATTATAGAATGTGTGAAAATACTTATGTGATTGTCATCAAGGTCCACCAACAACATGTAATTTTTCTTGGAACAAATATAACCATTATATTTCAAAATTATGGTAAAAATAACCATTTCATTTCAAAATTGGGGCAAAAGTAATTATGATATTTAAAAAATCATGGGTAACACAGTTTTGGAATGTCATGGTTACTTTTACTCAAAAAAAATTACATGATCTTGAGTGCACCTTTACCACAATCACACGGTTAATTTTACACCTTAACCCAAAAAATAGAGTAATTAGTAAGAAATACTATTTAAACTATATCTATTTGGAAAGACAAAATGTTAAAACACAAATTTTAAAATATCAAATTTGGCTTTCTCACCCCAGTAGTTTAAGTCCTTCTAACCATTAGTTATTTGATGGGGGGTAATATATGAGAAATATAGAATTACAAATAATATAGTCTCTATAAATTGAATAATTCAAGGGTTAATAATCATTTTGATCAATAAATAATGTGTTAAATATCATATTTTACAATGAACATTAAATGGTCTTATTTTGGCCAATGAACTATAAAAAAGTTTTTGCCTCACCAAAATGATATTATTATTTACCGTTTATTGTGAAATATGATATTTAGAGATTTCAATGGACCATTGGTCAATCATCGCCATGCTATTGGATCATTAACTATCAGAGACATACTAATAATTTAGAGATTTGAAAAAACCTCATGGCAGTAAAATCCTTCTATTGGACTACAATGTAATAATATAATATTACCTCCGGTCCTAAATATAGGACCAAGATAACTTTTTTTTTGGAGAAGTTAAGGTTGCAAAATAGTCTATTAAATTCAGATAAAAAAAATAGTCTATTAAATCATGACATATGTAATATATTTTTAGATTATCCATTAGTTTATAAGTAAAATAAACTAGTTTAAGGGAAAAAATTAGGTAAAACAATTTATAATTAACTTATTTTGCTTTTTTCTAGGATTTTTCAAAAAAGTCATCTAGGTCCTATATTTAGGACCGGAGGGAGTACTATATTTGCCCCTCTTGAAATTCTTTGAGATCATTTTTGCACATCAAATTGTTATTAATTTTGGGTGCACTTTGCATAATTGTAAGGTATTATATATGCATCTTATCCCTTGATAAAATTATAATGATACTACTCTTGGAAATTGATTTTCAATGGTTATTCTAACTCAATTAAGATATTTTGGAAGTCAAATGGGCTAAGTCACTAAAATACCAAACCTATTAAACAATGGGTGAAATGCCTAATTAATGGAATTCTATACACTACTATAGAATAACCTTTTTACATGCGCTTATTTTGGCCTTTACATGCTCTTAATAAACGCTGGTAATATCGTTGCTGGGAAAGGATGTACGAACAACCTATACATGCGCCTTTTATAAAGAAAGCGCATGCATAGGTACTTATACACATGCTCTTTTTAAGAAAAGCGCATGTAAAGGACATGTAAAGGGGTACCTACACATGCGCTTTAAGTATAAGTGCATGTACAGGTATACCTATACATGCCCTTAAAGCGCATGTGTAGGTAATATATATATATATATTTTTTTTTTACATTTTTTTACAGATTTCATTTTCCCCTATTTTTTGCAGTTAAATTACGCCCTGCACAATATACCCAATCAGCGAAAGTAACCAAGAAGTCATGTGCTATATATACCTAGAAGTACTCCAAAGAACTCATGTTGATATATCAAATAACCAAGAATTCCCCTGTATAGCAGTAATAACTAATTCCAGCCAGAATATACATCAAATAAAAGTCATCAACATATACTTGCTCCATTCCAGTTAAAATTTACATCAAATTTGTACTACAAAATGACATTTAAACTTAATAAACAACTAACCAAAAATATGACATCTATCAAAAGTCATATGTATGAGTATGAAACTGAGAAGGATGTAATTTTTGGAAAATAGTATGAGCAACTCGGAAAACATACTTGCTCCATTCTTCATGGGCGTCCAATTAAGCTTTGAAATCTCAACATGTCTATTTGGCTGGTGGTGGCCTCAATCTTCAAAACAAGCATTTTGACCCTGTTTATCTACTGCATAAGATGATCATATAAGGGCTAAGAAGATCATTTCAGAATTGAGATGAAGAAAAAAATAGAGATAATGGAGCTTATAAGAAACATAGTCATATGAAGCTCTTTTTTTTGGCCAACCATTCATATAAAGTTCTGATTCTTTCGTCATCATCAAAATACATTCATATATGCGAGAGAAATTGATGGAATTTCGCAAGTGTTCTAACACAACCAATCCCATAACAAGTCCAAGAACAACTAAAGATAGCATCTAAAGAGAAATTTTACAATTTCAAGAATAGTTGTAAACATTCTCAAGCTCAGAATTTATTCAGCCTTTAAAAGAAAGAAAAAAATATAATCTGGAATGTAATATATATGGATACATATAGCACACATTTTTTGCGGAAATTGCAGTTTTTGACCCGTTCTCCTACTTTTGCGGAAATTACAGTTTTGACTCAGTTTTTTTTGTGGAAATTGCATTTTTTGACCCGTTCTCCTATCTTTGCGGAAATTACAATTTTGACCCAGTTTTTTTTCCCGTCGTGATATCTATGTCATTCATATCTGATCTTTTCTCTTCTTCCTCTCATTTCTTATAATCTTTCTCCTCATCAATCTATCAAAATGAATTAATTTTGATTTTCTTTTTAAGGCATTTTACTAAATTTACATAGTTTTATTAAATCTTTTGTTTTTCATGCATATCTTAACCTTTGTATATTGTTTGAGAACATTGTGTTGTTCTGTTTTCATAGTATATTTATTAATTATTGTTTTATTTTATTATTGAATATTGTGGTTGTTCTAATTTATTGTTTATTGTATATTGTTATTTATTTATTATTTGTTTATGTATTATTTTATTTTGTTTTTATGGTTTTATTGTATTGTGTTATTATTTTATTGTATTGTGATTATTGTTTTTATTGTTTATCGCTTTATTTATTTGTTATTATTTGTGTTAGTTTAATTATTATTAGTATTTAGTGTTATTATTTTATTGTATTTTGTTATTATTGTAAGTAATACTCTGCCTATAATATAGCCGGTCCTAAGCCCGGATAAAAAGAGTAGGTTGTGTTAGGCTTCGGCAGCCAACGTAAAAATTTGTCTAATCTTAAAGCATGGACACACACAACCATTTTTGCAATATGTCATCGTCTAGCATTTTATAGAAGAAGGGATATATAAAGAAGCAAGTGAATGAGTGTAGGATTAGATTTAGTACGTGGAATGTTGGAACCTTTAAAGGCAAAGCTTAGGATGTAATAGGTGTGATGAGGGATAGACAGATAAACATTTTATGTCTACAAGAGAATAAATGGGTAGATGAAAAGTCTAAGGATATTGATGGTTATAAACTTGGGTACACTGGTAAAGTGAGTCATATGAATGGTGTAGGTATAATTGTGGATGAAGTATGGAAGAAGAATGTGGTTGAAGTTTATAGAAGTGGTGACAGATTATTATCGATAAAAATGGTAATTGAGGAGGAAACAGTTAATGTAAACCGTGAATGATGGGCAGTTAAAAAAAAAACAACAAGAACATAAGATGGATGTGACAGAGATAAAAATGTTGAGAGGGATGAGTGGGTATATACTAAAAGATAGGATTCGTAATGATCACATTAGTGAAAGAGTTGAGGTAGCACCAATTTCAGAGAAAATGAGAGATTATTGTTTAAGGTGGTATGAACATGTTCAAAGAAGAGAATTAGATGAGCTAGTAAGAATAGTGGAGCAGATGGTAAGGGAACAGTATATAAGAAATAGAGGGAGAACAAAAGAACTCTTGATGAAGTTATTCAAAGTGATATGTTAGCGAAAGGTTTATCTCTAGGAATGACTAGGGACATAGCAAAATGGCGTCGTCTGATCCATGTAGCCGACCCTACTTGAGTGGGATAAGGTTTACGTTGTTAGTATACATTAAGTTTTTTGCATTAATTTACCTCCAGTAATTTAAATTTAACAATTAATTACTAAATTATATTGAGAAAAAAATATTATGAAAAGCTACATAGTAATGATCCAAAGGATTATGAGAAAAAAAAGGAAAAAACACCACTAGGAGTCTAGGACTATTGTAGTAGGTTTAAATATATGAGGGTAAATTAAATTTTATTATTCTAAATCTAATTTATAGATATGAGACCTATACATGCGCTTTATTGTACAGAGCGCATGTATAGAACTGATTTATACATGCGCTTTAAGCGCATGTCTAGATTTGAGTCCTATACATGCGCTTTGTTGCATAAAGCGCATGTAAGGAAGTACTATATACATGCGCTTTATGGGCATGTAAGCGTGAAGCGCATGTATAGGAATCATTTACCAGCGTATTTCTGGAAGCGCATGTAAAGGTGTGCTGGTATAGGATTCATTTGTAGTACCAGACATTGTTAAAATTTTTAGTGATCAACCAATCAATGCACCTGTTAATTGTATACAGCTCCTAGTCCTACAACTTTGGTGCACTGCATTGTTACTTGATTTTCTTTATAGTTATAAGACATTGTTGGCTTGTAACACCCTACAATTTCAAAATAGTAAATAAAAAAATAGGGTTATTCAATTTCGGTCTTTATGTCTGAACTTTAAAATTGATGATTTTGCTTTATAGACTTTCGATCCATTTTGGTTTTGTTCACTGGTTTTCAAAAAACAAAAAAATTGAAAAGACTTTAAAGTCTATAGACCAAGACCAACATTGACTCAAAGTTCAAGGACAAAGACCAAAATTGATTGAAATTTCAATAACCAAAATTATTTATTTTGATGTTCTAGGACCAAAATAAATTGAATAAAAATTTATGTACCAAACCAACTGATTTTTAAGTTTAAAGATAAAAAACAAAATTGATTAAAAGTTTAAGGATCATGAAAAGTTCCATTAATGTAAGAAAATATTTAGAAACTTTGCGTTTGTCAATTACTTAAAAAGCCTAAAAAAATTGGTGGTCAAAACATATCATGCGAACTATTTTTGGAATTCAGTTTAAAAAAAAAATTATTTTTGGGAATAAATTCAGATCAGGGTGTAGTGGAATGACAATTAAAATTTTCAAAAAATGGTAAAATAAGAAAGAGAAAATTTAAGGAGAAATACGAAACTAACTCTAGTTATATGGAGTTATATAGACTTAATTAAAAGCAAAAGGTTCAAATATTATCTCTTCCTTATATTTTTTTCCCCTTTTCTTCCCTGTAATTTTCTTTCCTTCTCTTTCCCTCCCATCGACCTCTCACCATCACTATATTCTCTCCATTTCCTCTCGTGCTCAGCGGCGGCCATGGCGGCCTAAATTAACGCCACACTATTATGGTTCATTCATGATCGCTTTGTTTGTGGCCATTTGACACTGAGCTTCATTAAAACTTATTCAAGGAGAATCTAGGCACACCTAAAATTTCAAGAAGAATCTAGGCACATCGAGCATCATATATCCACCACTCAAAAGCATCTCAAATTTCTTTGTAGTTCTAGCCTTCTAGGCACACCTAAAAAGTATACTACACATGTACAGTAGTGAATACTTCAAGAACTACCTTTTATGTATTAGACATACTTTACAATTTGTGTGATTGTATGCATCATTGGCTTGGTGAACGTGGCCCTCTCCGGTTCCTTGCGGACAAACCCATCACTGATATAGAAGCTGAGCGACCTATAGGCGACTATATCAGCAGCAATGGGGTATGGATGACTGAGGAATTCAGTGGCAATCTCCCAACCGACGTGGTAAATGAAGTTGCCAGCAGCTTGCCTTGCATTGTGGCCAACACCTCTGCCACATGTGTTTGGTACAGGGATGCCAAAGGTTTTTCGGTGGGGGCCGCCTACTGTCTACTCAAGGAAGATGATTGGGGCGATGCAAGTCCACGGTGGAAACTTGCGTGGAGCTGGACAGGGCCGCAACGTATTAGGACGTTTTTGTGGCTGGTGTTAAGCAAGAAATTGCTAACCAACAAGGAGCGTCACCGACGCCACATGACAGAAGAGGCACACTGTGAATTTTGTGGGCATGAGGTTGAGGACACAGAGCATGTCTTGAGGGGATGTGAATTTGCGCAAACCTGTTGGAGATTTATCATCCCAAGAGATAAGGAAGAGGGCTTCTATGCTCTACCTCTTGACCAATGGTTGCACGTGAACTTGAAGGATGGCCAAACGAATGCAGGATGGAGTACAATGTTTGGGATTCTTTGCTGGAAATTTTGGAGGGCCCGTAATAACAGAATATTCAGTAATGAAGAGCCCCAGCCGTATCAGTTAATTTTGGAAGCTGTTAGTATGCATGGCAGTGTCATCCAAGCCACCAACTCCATTTCCCAAGTTCGGTTGCATTAATGACATTGCACTGCTAGGCATTTTGTTTGTAGTAGCTATCAGGTAGCCTCATTTTGGGACTTTTGCACTCTTGATTGTATCAGCGCCACATTGGCGCTTGTAAACACTTCGAGTAATTAATATACACACTTCCTTACTCAAAAAAAAAGTACTTAAGAGTGATGGATGCAATTAAGAAAATGCTTTCGGGTGCTGCATAAACGTTAACACATTAATTTTAATGATTGAAACTTGAAAGTAAACTAAAGTTGACACAAGAATTTGGATAATGATATCATTTTCATTTATCACAATAATAAAGGTTATATAACATTAAATATTATTTAGTGATCAAATTTGAGGTTGAGTCAACGGTATTGTTTGGAGTAACCATACCCAAAGTACTTTGTGATTTGCCATTCCAAACGGTGCAATCTCCTTTTATATTGCAAGGACCCTTTTCTTCTATATTCCAAAGGCAAAATTCGCATGTGTCGCGAGACTGAACATATACATCAAAGTAAAGAAGTGGTCCTGATGATGGCCATTGAAAGCTACAGAAAAACAACTTATTCCTTGCAATTTTATTAATTTTGAAACTGAACGAATAACGTTCTTTGAATTTCAGAGTGACATGTCCAAGATCGTTATTTTT
Organism: Mimosa pudica; assembly: GCA_029929735.1. Lineage (NCBI taxonomy): Eukaryota > Viridiplantae > Streptophyta > Magnoliopsida > Fabales > Fabaceae > Mimosa > Mimosa pudica. The sequence continues at coordinate 4,695,145 of JAKELP010000045.1, forward strand.
TTCTTTGCAATAAATAGTCAAGTCAACTCGACTATCCAAAAGATTGACGAGATCCACCCTTACAGTTGAGAAGAAAAGCCCCATAAGTTTGCAATCAATTCTCATGATTGAAGCAAATAAGGGCAGGAGCAGAAGTAGAGATTTCATATATGAACTCATATTTGGTATTTCTAGAGAGATGTGAGAATCGTAACCCAAGAAACCTTATTATATAGGGCCTAGTGTGGGTTAATTTCATGGGTGACTCGAATGGGTTTTATTTAATTATTGTATTTAATTAATGGGGAAAACTTTATTATTATTTAACATATTTGAAAAGGCAATTAAGGCTACAAGTGGTTGGGGGTTCGATCCCTAACTCTTGTGAATGGGGCAAATTCACAGACCATGTGTCTATCTTCTATATGCACTTCCAAACAAGCGATTAATACCACTTGACACACGGGTGAGATACCTTGGATAACCAAAGAAAAAAAACAATTAAGGCTTTTGAGATTTCAATTTGGAATTACATTTTTTATTCATAATTTTATTTTTTCAATTAAGTAATCAGTTACATATTTGTATTATTTCAATTTGAAAAGGACAATACATTTATTGATTTCCTTTAATATATGGAAGATACATTGCATTTTGTTTATACTACTATTTATTATAAAGTGGTTAAAAAATAAAATAAAATCGTTTCACAAAAAAGTATATATGTAAATCATGATTATGATTAGTCCTATTATCATGGAAATAATTAATATCATCGAATATCAATGTAAGCATTTTTTTAGATTGAGAAATGAATTAATTGATTGGAGAATCAAGAGAACCTAAAGAAATAAATATTTAGTTAGAAATACTATTCAAACTTGATTTATTTGGATAGTCATAATGTTAGAACGTGAATTTCAAAGTACAAAATTTTCTTCGATAAAATAGAAAACTACAAAATTCCCTTTACCCTCTTCTACCCCATTGTTTCCATCTCTTCTATAGTGTTACGAATACTATAGTCTTTTTAATTTCCCTTTACTATAGTTGATGACATTCTCTCTTTTTTTTTGTAACATAGGGTAAGCCAAGGCTTGATTAGTGGGGTGAGATGAGCACAAAAGGCCCAGTTTCAGAGGAGGGGGAGTCCTCTTGCATCATGTGCCTGCAGGCATCTGGGATGGTCATGGTATTGAGCAACCGGTCTTGAAGACTATGTCCTTGCTTAGCCATATAATCAGCTATCTGGTTGAAGTCCTTGCTGATGTGGTGTATTTGAATATCCTTGCCATCATACAACAATGCCCTCGTCTCTAAGATCAGATCCCTGAGGGGGTGATCAAAAACAGCGTCACGCATAAGTGAGTTTATTGCGTCCAGTGAGTCAGAGTAAAGGATGGTGACTGAGCCGCGGTATTCTCTGCTTAGAATTAGACCATGCTTGATAGCGAGTAGTTCTGCCTCAAGGACTGATCGTAATCCTAACTGTTTGCTGAATCCCGTGATCCAGTTACCACATTAGTCCCATATGACACCACCACATGCCACACTATTAAGATGTCTCACTGAGGCGTCAACCTCAATTCTGATTGATCCTGGCGGAGGCGGGGAAAGTGGGGATCCTGCTGAGAAATTCAGTTTGAAGGTGTCATGCTTCCAAGCTTAGTTGGAGACGTGCTCATTCATGTGATAGGTGCACTTGTGAAGAAGCTCCCTGGTTGAGGAATCCTGACCAGTAAACACAAAGGCGCATCTGTCAGTCCACAAAAGCCAGCACAGTGTACTAAAGATCCTTGTCCACGGGCTATTTGTCATTTTTGATCTCCTTGGGTTGTGTTTGTTGTTCCACATCATCCATTCCTGCAAATGAAAAAACTAGACAAATGGTTAGGAAAAATAAGGTTAGACCACATGGATTTGGCTTTCTCACAATCTCTTAAGATATGAAGGACATTCTCCTCACTAGCACACTGGATAGGACACTCGTTTGTGTTTGAGATGTGGCGTTTCGCTCTAAGTGAGTTTGTGACCAGTCTCTCAGGAAGAACCTGCCACATGAAGTATTTGATTTTCTTCCGGAATCTGCCACTTCCATAAGCTTTTCCACAAAGGGCTCCTGCCATCCTGAGCATTATTTTTAATGAACTGGTAGGCAGCTTTAACGGAGGATCGCCGGTCCTTGCTGGCCCTCCAACTTACCTGATCAGGTGTAGTCCCTGCACTCACTTTCATTTTGCCAACAAGGTCTAGAATATGAGAGGGAAGAATGGAGCTGACATCAGTTAGATCCCAAGCCCCATCAGCGGTGACATAGTCACAAACTTTGGCAGTAAAGTCAATCCGGTGGCCGGTAGCAGCATAATGAATGAGCGGGGGTGGAAGGGGGAGCCACTTGTCCCACCAAAAGGACGTGGTCTGACCATTCTTAACCTTCATGCCAATGCCACTCAAAAAGTCATCCCACACCTTTATAATTGATCTCCATGTATAAGAGGCTTGACACTTGCGTGTAACATGTGGGAAAAGCTGGTGACCGCAGTTGTACTTGGCCCGGATACATTGAACCCAAAGAGCATGGGGGTTGGTGATGAGCCCCCAACATAGTTTCATCACAAAGGCTTTGTTTTGAGTCTTAAGGTCCTTAAACCCAAGGCCGCCATAGTCTTTCTCATTTGTGACCTTGTCCCAAGATATAAGATGCATTTTGTTTTTCGTCACATCTTGAGACCACAGGAAGTGCCTTGAGAGTTTCTCAATTTCGCGAATGGTGCCAAGAGGAAGAAGTGTGGATTGCATCTGGTAGCCGGGTATTGCTGAAATTAGGGGTGTCCATCATATCCCGTTCCCGGGGGTCCTGTCCCGTTCCCGGGCCAACGGGATCGGGAATTTCCCGTCCCGGACAAAGGCGGGAAATTTCCCGGGGGGCCGGGAACGAGATCCGGGATAGGCCCCGGGAATCCCGTTCCCGTCCCGGATATTAATATTGTCTCTTTTTTTTAATTTTTTAAATAAAAAATAAGGGTATTTACTGTTTAGTCTCAATTGTAAATATTGAATGTTGGATTCTAATTGCTTCTAAAAATTTTTTTATGTTCTTTTCTAAAATTTATTTTCATTTAACCAATTTAAAGGAACTAATTGCATGTTGGGTATTTTGAAATCTGTTTCGTTCTCATCTGCACGATGGAAAAGATTTGTAATCTTGTTTTGTAATACATGTGTGTTAGTTTTGCATTATTGGAAATAAAAGGTGTGTCATGTGTGTATGTCATTAAGTGTATAAGGGAAAATGTGATGATGTTGAAAAATATTAGTAGGGTAAGGGGAAGAAAAGTTACAGGATATAAAGGAAGTGAAAGGGACAAATGTGAGAATGATTTGTAATCTTGTAAATGTATGACAATACTATAGTATGAGAAAGATTTGTAAATAATGTATAGCAAATCTTTCCCAAATTTTAATCCTATTAAATATGGGAATGATTTGTAATCTTGTAATCTTAGTAATCTTGTTTTGTACTTTTTGTGGGTTAGTTTTGTTTTAATGGTAATAAAATGTTTGTGTATGTCAGTATGTGTATATTTCATTTTTATATCTCATTTGTTTGTTCCCAACTTCATAATATGTGGGAATAGGAAATATTGTTTTCATTCCCGTTCCCGCATATTTCCCACACATGCGGGAAATATGCGGGAACGGGAAAGGAAAGCCTTTCCCGGCCCCCTTCCGAGAAAGGGAATGGGAAAGCCGATTCCTGTTCCCGCACTCGAGTTTGGACACCCCTAGCTGAAATGATAGCCTTGATAATAACCGATCTGCCAGCGATATTAAGGAATTTACTCTTCCATAAGGAATGTCTTGTTTAGCCCTTTTGAACTAGTGGGGAGAAGGTATTCACGGTGACTTTAGAGTGGATAAGAGGCACTCCCAAATATTTGCCTAGGTCCCCTGCTAGACCAACCCCTGGTTGCTCGCTCAATTCAGTTGCCCTGTGAAAGTGGACATTCCTGGAGCAGAACATTTTAGATTTGGCAAGATTGATCCTGTGCCCAGATACTTTACAAAAGCTTTCCATGACCTCTCTTATCTCTTGCATTTGATCAAGGCTCGCCTCGGAGAATAGGATGAGGTCGTCTGCAAAGAAGAGATGGGAAAAGGATGGACCATTGCGCCGAATCTGAAGGGTTTCCATCGTTTAGCATCGCATTCCTACTTAATTAAATGGCTCAGACGTTCCATACACAAAACAAAAATATAGGGGCTTAAGGGATCTCCTTGACGAACACCTCGTGAAGCTTGAAAGTAGGGACTAGGATCACCATTCCACAGGATAGATAGAGAGGAAGTAGTGATGCACGACATGATGAGATTAATAAGTGAGGTGTCAAGGGTTATGCACTTGAGGGTATCCTCCACAAACCCCCAGTCTAACCTGCCAAAGGCTTTTTCCATATCGACTTTGACTGCAACAAAACCCTTCTTACGACCCCTTAATCTCAAGGAATGAATTGCCTCTTGAGCGAGGATGATATTATCACAGGTTGATCGATTTTCAATAAAGTTGCTCTGCTCTGGCCCTATCCACTTACTCATGAGAGGTTTGAGCCTCATGGCAAGAATTTAGTGATTGTCTTGAAGCTGACGGTACAAAGTGAAATGGGTCTGAGGTCCTTGAGGTGGCAAGGATGCTCAATCTTGGGAATCAGCACAACTCTAGCATTGTTTATACTGGAAAGAGCAGTAGGGTTCTCAATCATGTCTTCTATCAATTTGCAGAAGGTATCACCAACCTCTGGCCAGTGGTGGTGGAAGAAGTGGGCCGGGATACCATCAGAGCCGGGAGCTTTGAGGGGACCCATGGAGAAGACAACATGTTTAATCTCAGATTGGTCCACTGGCCGGGCAAGTTCATTCAGCTTCAAAGTTTGGAAAGGCAGCAAACCATAAGTAGTTAGAGAAGACCCAATCTAATCTTTCCTTGAGCCCACCTCTCTCTCATGTAAATCTATCACCCACAACTCTAGCTTCCAGCAGGTTTACATCATCAATGCAATCGCGAAAGTTTTTAATTGCAGATGAGGAGGGTGGGGGGCCGCTACATTTGTCACCTTGGGAGAGCATGGCGTTGAAATCCCCAACCACAAGCTAAGGTTGTGAGCATGTAGGCGAGATGGCACAGATAGAATCCCATAGGTTGGTTCTGGCGGGTTTTGAAGTTTCCCCATAAACCGCAGAAAGAAGAAACTGGTCGGTATTGTGCTGATTCTTAATGCGGCAGTGAAGGATTTGAGAATTGGAGTATATATAATCCACATCAAAGTCAACACTATTCCAAAGCATCCAGATACCTCTAGCAAAACCATTGGCCTCTATTCGGAGCCAGTTACTAAAGCCAAGCTTGCGGGAGACCCTTTCAGCCTTGTCCCCACTGATTCTTGGCTCATAGAGACATAGTAGATCAACATAGTACTTTCTAGTTACATCTTTCACGTAATGAGGGAATGTCCGGCTACCGGCTCCCCGACAATTCCAAGAGACTATAATCATTGAGAAACAAAAATAGCAAAGAGAAGAAAGACTAACCATTAGTCAATGTCCTCCTCTCTGATATGAGCTAGCTCAATTTCAGGGGACTCGCCCACAACTTCTTCCATTTCCTCAGAGAATTCTGCTGAATCATCAAAGTCCGACTCTCCTCTGAGCGGCACTTCCAAGCATTCTCCATTATCAGGGTGGGGGGAAGTATGGGAAGGGGTGATTAGGGCGAGGTGGGAGGGGGTATTGTGGTAGTTTTGTGGGTTGGATAAGGATGGGAGGGGGAGGGTAGGGGTGGGTAGGGGTTGTGGTGGGTAGGGGAGATGGTGGTTTCTGGAGGGTGTGATCGGAGGGGGGTCACCGGTTTTGGACTCCTCAATGGTGTCGATGTGGCCGCGGACAAGGATATGGGTCCTCTTTCCTTTCTTCTGTTTGTTCGGCTTGGTGGGATGGGCTAGTTCAGCAAGTCTATTAGCCTCAATTTCCTCTGCAAGGCTAATAATTGGGCGGGTAAGTTCACAGGTTTTTGGGTCGGGCCATGATAAATGGGCATCTTGTTCGGCAATGGCCCAACCGTAGGGGTTTGAGACTTGGGCCCAAGGGTAGGCACCTCTCAATTAGCTGGCGCCTTATTCTTCTTGCCCACTAGGTGGTACAAAAATTGTGACTTTTGGGGCTTTGGTTTTTCGGCAAAGTTTTTACCTTCCAACTCCTTTCTCTCTGCCATGGGGGGCGACTTTTTCCTGTGTGAGGCATGGGCCCCAACACTTTTACCTTTGGCAGTGTGCGCAACAGCTGGGCCATGCTTTTCATTAAATGAAGCTTTCCTTATTGTCTCATCTTCAGTCTCTTCAAAGATAGAGAAACGGTTGGTTGGTCCAAGTTCCAAGTTTTGCCTCATTCTTTGTATTGACGTCTGTAACCCCATCCTTCCTCAAAGCTCTTGTCACAGTCGTACCTGCTGGTGGCCGTCCTTTCTTTGTCTTCTCGATAAACATCCAAGGACTAAATCGGTCACTTCCTTGGAACCCGGATCAAGAGGGGATGAAGAGACCTCCGTGTGGGCTTTCGACGGAGTGGTGGCCGGAGGATTTAAGGGGGAAGAATCCTGATGAGGTGAGCTCGTATTGGCTTTATGAGGGCAAGCATCTTTTCTATGTCCAGCGCGGCCACAAGTGAAGCAGATTGAGCCGAGGCCTTCGTATTCAATGTTGAAGATCGAGCCAACGGCCAATATCCTTGGCACTAAGCATTTCTGAAGGTCCAATTCTACACAAATGCAGATAAATTTGGCTCTTTCTATTTTGGAATCAGGGGCTTGCCAGTTGGCAAGAGTATGCATATCGACCTTTAGTGTTCGGCCAATGCGATCGCCTATCCTTGCCAGACAGTGACGATTGTAGTAGTGTATTGGTACATCTAGAATCCTAACCCAGGTTGCAACTCTTCCTAACATATTTCTATAGGGATCAAAATACGGGGACCAGCGCTGGACTAGGAAGCAATGCTGCCTTGCCATCCATCGACCGTCACAAAGAACCTTTTTGTAGTGTGCCCTCCAGAGGTTCTGATCAGAGAATCTCACTACAAAATAGTTATTTGGTAGGTCAATAAGTTCGAAAGCTTGAAATCCCCACTGAATCTTGAGTATTTCTTTTAAGGTGAAGACATTAAAACGCCTTCCCAAGACAGTGATGATCAAAGCATAGTTCTAGGGCTCGCACCATTCATTGAACTCAACGTGTGAAATGGGTTCATTTGCTTGTATTCATCCAATTCTGAGGGAAATTCCCAGCTAGGCTCCGTTTCAGCATGGAAGAAATCATCTTCTTCCGTACAGCCAGGGCCATGAGCGACCCCATTGAAGCCCATAAGGGATGCTTTGTACGAGGCAAACTTAGGGGTTTATCACCTTCAGTTTCAGGGGGCTTGTGCGCCGTAGGATCATTTTCAGGTGGTTTGGCTTCTGACTCAGCCATGGTTTATTTCATCTGAGATTGGGATAAAGGTCTCAGAGATCTTGGATTTTTTCTTACGGTCCTCATTCTCCTCAGCCGGAGGACGGTCCGATGGGATTTTCCGATGGACAATCAGCATACTTTAAGTGGCACGGTTATCAAAAGAGAGAAAAACACAAACTCACAGTTGATGACATTCTCTACAAGTGGATAATTACGGTAAAGGCTGGAGATATGCTCTCCATGGTTCCTTTCCTTTTGAAAAATGGTGTTATTCCTTACGCAGAGTGTTAATTAAAATAATCTTATAAAAAAGAGTGTGAGACCCACAAAATCTAAAAGTAACCACAATTAATTTATTGTAACAACAGAGACATTTTACCCATTTTAAAAAAAGTTTGTGGGCATTTTTCTAACAAAAAAATTATATGGTGCTAGTACACTTTTGAGCAAATTACATGGACATTTTTGTCCCTTTGCCCATATATAATCATATAAAGATAAGGTGACCCATTGTTATAATATTTTAATAAATACCCAATATTTTAAAATAACTAAATATTTCACTAACTATATCAAAATCTGCATCTCGTTAATAATAAATTTATAGTAATTAATTATTATACTTTTTTAAGCTAACATACATGATAATGGAACTCCCAACCCAGTAAGAAAACTAAGAAATACCAACAATGAACAATCAAGTCATGAAATAACTTTTGTTACAATTTTTCAAGAAAAATAATCAATATTCTAATTAAAGATTTAATGCTTATTTTATATTATTTTCAAGACATTAAAAATAAGAAAAAAATATAAATACTGATCAATACTAAAGTAATAATCCTACATTAATTGTTGGGACATTAAATTTTACCCTTAAGAAATTCAGTCCTCCAAATTTGTGAAAACCTTTTCTTTAAGACTCAAAGAAGAAGTTAAACATGTTTCATTATCAATTTCCCATTAAGCTTCCCAAAAATACAATGTAATTATATGACTTATTCGATGACTTTGATTATCTCCATGATTGGTGCTGTTATCATGGAAATAATTGAAGGCATCGAATACCCATTTAAGAGTTGTTTTTACTAATAAGCATAAACATTAATTGATTGCCTAGATAATTTGACAAAAAAAAACATAGAGAAAAAATATATTGCGATAAATACTATTGAATTTAAATTTATTTGGGAAGACAATATGTTAAAACACAAAATTCATTCAATATATATGAAAATTTCCGTGCATAGTGGGTTCCTTCACTAGTTAATTTTAATGCTTCAAAGTAAATTAAAAATGTTGTGATTGGTCATGTATTCAGCACTCTACAAAAATTTATAAGTGTATCTAGCACCTTAAGTGATTGTTGAAGTATTTTTTTTTTTTGATCATAAATTGTTGAAGTATTCACTACCATGTTTTTAGGTGTGTCTAACACAATAAAGAAACTTTAGTTTTAGAGTGATGGATGCAATTCAGAATATATTTTACTGTGGTAGATACACCTTAGCCCATCTATCTATTATATAATAATTTCAAGGATGATGATACTCTTCGGTAATGTCATCTGGCCTATCTAATATTGACACATTCCATCTCTTTTTTCTTTCCACTTGGCAAGTAAACTACACAAATTATTAACTTCCCGCCCAAACTCTGCAAGGTCCCCGTTCTATTTTTTCAACTGCTATACACGATATGTTTTTTTCTATCAATTCACAACAAAAAAAATAGTCAGTAATCGCACAAAAAAATTGAAAAAAATGTGAAGAATGTTGCACTAGAGAATGAAAAAAAAGTGATGTCACACTTCAACGCATGACATCATTATTTTTTAACTTAAGTATATTTTTGGTTACTTAACATTGGAGAAAAATATTTATTTGGAAAAAAAAAAACAAAAATTCAAAATATAAGAAAATTCACGTGGATTATGGGGTCCTGCACTAATTAATTTTAATGCTTGAAAGTAAAATAAAAATGACGACCAAAGAATGTGATAATAATATCACTTTTATTTATAACAGTAATAAAGATGATACAATATTAGATATTTAGAGATCAAATTTGAAGTTGAGTAATGTTGAACTTGTTTGGAGTAACCACACCAACATTGCTTTGTGTTTTGCCATTCCAAACACTGCAAGCTTCTTTTTCATTGCAAGGACCTTTTTCTTCTATATTCCAAAGGCAGAATTCGCATCTGTCACGTTGCTGATCATATACATCAAAGTAATGGAGCGGTCCTGATTGCCATTGAAAACTACAAAAAAACAACTTATTCCATAAAAACTTTTTGACTTTGAAACTAAAAGAATAACGATCTTTGGATTTGACAGTGACATATCCAAGATCATTATTCTTTTCCTTGCAATGAATAGTTAAGTCGGCGCCACTATCCAAAAGATTGACAAGATCTACTCTTACAGTGTAAGTAAAAATGCCTGTAAGTTTGCAATCGATTCTCATGACTGAAGCAAATATGGGCAAGAGGAAAAGTAAATATTTCATATATGGACTCATCTTGTATTTCTTTAGGAGACTTAAGAATCTTACCTCAGGCAACCTGTTTATATAGAGCGTTTATATAGGGCCAAGCGTGAGTTAATTTCATGGGTAACTCAAATGGGTTACATTCAATAATGATATCAAATTAATGGGAAATACTTTATTATTATTTTAATTTACATATTTGAATGAGTTCTTTTGAGATTTCCATTTGCGATTGCATTTTTATTTATAATTTGATTTTCTGAATTAAGTAAACAATTAGATATTTGTATTCTTTAAATTTGAAAGGACAATACATTTATTGATTTCCTTTAATGTATGGGAGACGATACATAGCGTTTTGTTTATATTAATTATTTTTTGATAAAAAGAAAAAATGATATTAATAAAAAGGATTACATTGTTCTATGTATAAAAAAAAAGGATTACATAGTTCTAACTACATCATGAAAATGAAATGGAAAAGAATTGAAATGTTCATTTGCAAGCAAATAAATAGAAAGCAGGTTGAATGGGCGGATCAAAAGAGCAACATCTCTGGCAATGATATGTGAGACTGAAGGAGCCCAGCAATTGAAGTCAATACTACACTTACGAACATTCTATATGGTAAGGCGCTCCTTGGGCAAGCTAGACTGATGTATCCAATTTAAAGCAAAACGGAAACAACTAAGCAAAAAGATTTCCGGAAATGAAAGATCGCTTCCACGTGAATGTTTGAAGAAGAGATCCCTCAAAACAAACCAGGATGCGGCAGAAGGAAGAACGATGAAGTTTCCACCTCTTGACCAGGACATTCCATTGGTGTGCCTGTGAGAAATTTGGGGTGACTGATGCTTGAGCTCCAACAGGTGCATTGGTCTTCTTGAGAAAAGCTAGTTCATATAAAGCAACTATGGACTGAGAATCCCTGAGAATGTCATGTGGATGAGGGATGCGTCCTCCATGAGCAGCTTGGTTACGCTTCCTCCAAATGACATTCAAGAAAGAAATGATGTTTTTAAGTAAAACTTCATCATCTTTGCTTGAGAAAATGAATTGTTTAAGCCAAGTCAATAGATCATTAAGAGGCAAATGAGATGGAGGGCACATAGAAAAAAATTAAAGCTGAACCAAGCTGCTTGCACCAAATGACAAGAGAAAAAAGTGTAATGGATGGAGTCAGCATCCGAACAGCCAAAGTGACACAGGGAATTAACCTGTAAATGATGTATCTGTAAGACATCTGAAGAAGGGATAGCTTTGTTGAGAAGCTTCTATAAGAAGAGAAGTTGCTTCTGAGGTAAAGAGATGGACCATAGAAATTTCCAGAATGCATCAAAATCTTGTTGATTCTGGAACTTGTCAGCAAAAAGTAAAGAAAATCCTTCTTTAGCAGAATAGGATCCTGAGGCACCTTTAGTCCAAGTAAGGGAGTCAACATATCAATTGTAAATCAATTGTAATTTATCTTGTGATATCAAATGTAAATCAAGTGATATTTTTCATGCAAAAAACATACATATGAAATTTGAATTTCACTGCTATTTATTTTTTCTGAAGTTCTATATATTTAAAAGATTGACATCTTTATGATATTTACAATAGATATGAAGATTTTAAAATGTAAAAGACTCATATATGTCAATATGTGACAAGTATTTTAAAGGATCAAAGTGCAAATCTAATATTCAACAATTAGTAAAAGTTTATCGACAAGGCAACAATAAATAACAATTTCGATGTAAGTACTCATTAATTACGAAGTTGTGCATATATATTATTGGGGTTAAACCAACTTTTGATCCTTATAGTTTTGTTTGATTTTGGTTTTAGTCCCCAAAGTTTAAAAGTAGAGGTTTTAGTCCTTGTAGTTTATATTGATTTTGATTTTAGTCCCTATACTTTTATAGAAAGGGTTTTGGTTCTTTAAGTTACATTTTGTTGAAACAAATTGCATATGTAGTTCGATATGGACTTGATGGTGTTAAATAACCTAACATATCAGCCTTAGTTGTGATGATGTTGTTAAATGAGTAGACAAGCTTACGTGGAAAAATAAATTATAAATATACAATTAAAAATATTTTTTAAAAAATGAAAACTCTTGTTCATTCCCTTTCTTCGGTGGGAAGGGAGGGGTAAGGGGGAGAGATGGAGTTTGAGGAGCTGGAGGGAGGGTTGGCTGGAGGAGGTGAAGGGGAGAGAGAGGATGAATGAGGTGTGATGATGAGGTGGAATAATAAGAGTGTATGTGGCTGTCATGTGTTAAAAAAGGGTGACATTACTCCTTATTTAAACTTCAAGGGCTTAATTGCTCCAAAATAAAATTTCAGGGGCTTAATTGCTCCTACAAAAACTTTAAAGGCATTTGATATTTAACCCTTATATGAATTCTTCGATGACTTTATTTATTTCCATGATTGGTGTTGTTATCATGGAAATAATTAAAGTGATCGAATACCCATGTAAGAACATTTTTACTAATAAGCATAGTCATCAATTGATTGCCTAGAGAATTTGACAAAACAACCTAGAGAAGAAATATATTGCAATAAATACTATTATATTTAAATTTATTTGAAAGACAAAATGTTAAAACACAAAATTCAAAATATATGAAAATTCACGCGCAATATGGGGTCCTGCACTAGTTAATTTTAGAGGGGAAAATAAATTAAGTTCTCCATATATGTAAAAGGAAAATCAAGGTAGGAAAATTTTCAAAAGAACAATCAAGGTTATAGGCACTAAATTAACAATGTTCTAGTTGTTATGAGAATGGGGATGTTGCTGTCATTAATGAGAATACTGTTGTTGTTAACTGATTTGCTCTACTTATTAATTGTTGATGTTGGAATTGTTGAATAAGCATGCGGTTAATGAGAATGCTGCATTTGTTAATTTGGTGTCTATGACATCTATTATCCTTTTGGAAATTTAGCAACCTTAATTGTCTTTTTACATACTTGGAGGACTTTATTTGTTTTTTTCCCTAATTTTTAATGTGTGAAAGTAAAATAAAAATGATGAAAAAATTTGGATAATGATATCACATTTCATTTATGACAATAGTAAAGGTTATACAATATTTGATACTATTATTTGGAAATCAAATTTGAGGTTGAGTAATGTTGATATTGTTTGGAGTAACCACACCAACATTGTTTTGTGTTTTGCCATTCCAAACATTGCAAGCTCCTTTTTCATTGCAAGGACCTATTTCTTCTATATTCCAAAGGTAGAATTTGCATCTGTCACATTGTTGATCAGATACATCAAAGTAGAATGCAGTCCTAATGGTCATTGAAAGAGATCTTGATTAATGGAATTGCGTTAATAATCGCGGAAGAGAGGGGTGAAGGAGGTGGGAATTACACTGTGAGTAATGTGAAGGTAATATCATGGACTCATGGTCATGGAGTTATGTCTCTAATTGTCTTTTAAATTTAAATGAGAGGTATTATGGGAAGATCATATAAATTAAATGTCTTCCTTATTAATCTCTCCAAATCACCTAAATTGATCTTATGTTTAGGTACAGAGGGAGTAGTAATTATTATAATTTTTTAATCTATATACCTATCAACACAGTATAATGGAACTCCAAACCCAGTAAGGATTTGTTTTGGTCGATAACCCACTAAGGATAAGAAACATCAACAACCAAGTCATGAAGTAAATTTTGTTACAATTGTTTTAAGAAACATAATCAATATTTTAATTAAAAATTTAATACTTATTTTATACTATTTTCAAGATATTAAAAAATAAAAAAAATAAAATATTGATTAATAGTAAAGTAGTAATCCCAAATTAATTGTTGGGTCATTAAATTTTGCCATTAAGAAATTGGGTCCTCCAAATTTCTGAAAACCTTTTCTTTAAGACTCAAATAAGAAGTTAAACATGTTTCAGTATCAATTTCCCATTAAGCTTCCCAAAAACAACCATCTCTACCGATTTTCTTGAATACAGTTTCCCTCAGTCTCAACTAATATTTATTATTTTTTTTAAGTGGACATTAAAACTTCATATATGGTGTTGGAAATTATCTGCTAATATTTTTAAGGGTTAAACCAACATTTTGTCCCTAATTTGGTGTGATTTTGATTTTAGTCTATGAAATTTAAAAGTGGAGGTTTTGTTCCTTGTAGTTTACATCAATTATGATTTTAGTCTCGATACTTTCAATGAAAAGATTTTGGTCCTTCAAGTTTCATTTTTTTTCAAACAAATGGTTTGATAAGAAATTGATGGTCTTAATTGTGTTGATATGGTTAGATGAGTAGTAGGCAAATTTACATGGAAAAACAAATTATAACCATATAATTTAAAACGATTAATTTTTTTTTTCCAATGGAAAATTAAATAACCTTAATTTGAAAGATCCAAACTTTCGATTTACGATTTAAGTAAGTAAAACTCCCTTTGCTTAGCATAAACGATTGAAAGATCCAAACTTTATAAAGACAACACATTAATTAATGGCACCCACAAGACAAAGTTCCTACTTTCAAGTTTCAAATAACCTTGAATCGATTCTTTTTTATCAAAAACCTTAAATCGATTTATTCATTCTGGGATTGGGATTCGTATAATAAGAATGATAGTGGGGTAATTTAAACTTTAAAAGATCAACACTTAACAACCCAACAAATAAATAAAAAAGGGATAAGGGAAGAAAATCAATCATCAATCACAAAAAAAGGAGAGATAACAACCTCGCTCATAGATGGTGGCAACGGAGGATTCTATGAAATCTATCGATCGAACATCATCGAAGACTTCAACGTTCAATCGATGTTTATTTTTATTTTCATTTTTATTTTATCAGAAATCACACCATTTGATTTCTTTATTCACTCCTTTATGCTTAGCCGAGTATGATGCCCAGAGCAAGTCCTCTTTGCAACTGGGGATTCGGCTTTGTCTGAACCCAGCTTTTCTACGTGGTGAGCAAGATTTTCTTGTTCTAAAAAATAAAGTTAATCGTTTTTAATTATATATTTATAATTTGTTTTCTCATGTAAATTTGTCCACTCATCTAACCACTGGTATAAAGTATAAAGAGTAAAACCTTCATATTTAAACTTAAGGGACTAAAACATTTAAACTTAAGGGACTAAAACGGAAATTAGATACTTGTATTCTTTAAATTTGAAAAAACAAGACATTTATTGACTTCCTTTTATGTATAGAAGATACATTGCATTTTGTTTATATGAATTATTATATAATTTATGATATCAATTAACAAGTGACTTTTTTTTGAACTAAAGAATTAAAGTGACTAAAAGATCATTTAACCCAAATACACTTATGTAAATTATGATTGGTGTTGTTATTATGAAAATAATTAATGATTAATGTCATCAAATATCTATGTAAGAGTTTTTTTTACTAATAAACATAGTTAGGGTTAAGCAAAAAACACGCAACATGCCAAATTTACCAATTATGAACTGCCCATTTTTTGGGCATGACGCATGTGGAATAAACAGGTGGGCCCCGACTGCTACGTAATTAGACGGGGCAAGATGGTTCTACCCGGGTAACTTTTGCTCCGGCCATTTATATTATTTTAATTGAATATATTTTTTTATACATGAACCGTAGCTCAAATAGTGCTCTCACTTATTTACTGTCAAGACAATGGTTCAATTCTCCTCTCTATGCATCTCATGTTTTTTCAATTAATTACATTCTCCCATTTTACAAATTAAAAAATAGAAACCCTACCACATAGCCAAAAAAAAAAAACAGAAACCCTACCCATCACTTATATATGGATATATCTCATCCGCCACTGGGGTGGAAATAGACCAACCTCTTCTCACTCTCTCCAAATTTTTTCCAATTAATTTTACCACCTTATTTTAAATTAAATTTACCCTCTCATTTTACTATTTTACAAACTCACAAAACAAAAACCTACTCCAATTAGTTTTACCCTTTTAACTTTTTTTTGGTGAATGTTTTACCATTTAACTTTGAACCCCTCATCTTACTCCACTGCACCTCCAAGCGCCTCCGCCAAACCTCATATTGTTCTTCTTCTTTAATAAAATCTCATCTTTTATGAATTAATTCGTGCCTGCTCAAACCCTTTCTCAACTCGTGTTGACCGCTACCCATGATGATCTTTTATGTTACATAGTCATTAATTGAATTGAGTATCAAGAGATCTTAAAGAATTTGACAAAAAACCTAGAGAAAAAATATTTAGCAATAAAAACAATTAAATTTAAATTTATTTGGAAAGGAAAAATGTTAAAACACAAAATTCAAAATATATGAAAATTCCCGCTCATTGCGGTATGCTACACTAGTTAATTTTAATGCTTGAAAGTAAAATAAAATGACCAAAGAATGTGGATATTGATTTCACTTTCATTTAACGCTTTCATTGAGTAATGTTGACATTGTTTGGAGTAATCACACCATCATTGTTTTGTGTTTTGCCATTCCAAGCATATTTTTTGCAAGGACCTTTTTCTTTTATATTCCAAACGCAGGTACCACATGTATCACGTTTCTGAACATATACATCAAAGTAATAGAGTGGTCCTGATGGCCATTGAAAACTACAGAAAAACAACTTATTCATTGAAAACTTTGAGACTTTGAAACTAAATGAATAGTGATCTTTGGATTTGACAGTGACATATCCAAGATCATTATTCTTTTCTTTGCAATGAATAGTCAAGTCGGCTCCACTATCCAAGAGATTGACGAGACCGACCGTCACAGTGTAGGAAAAAATCCCTGTAAGTTTGCAATCAATTCTCATGATTGAAGAAAATACGAGCAAGAGCAAAAGTAAATATTTCATATATGGGCTCATCTTGTATTTCTTTAGGAGACTTGAGAATCTTAGCTTACCTCACGCAACCTTTTTATATAGGGCCAAGCGTGATGGGTTACCTTTTTTGGGAAAAAGCTTTATTATTATTTAACATATTTGATTGAGTGCTCTTGAGATTTCATTTTGGGATTGCATTTTTATTTATAATTTGATTTTCCAAATTAAGCAAATACTTAAATATTTGTATTCTAAAAATTGGAAAGGACAATACATTTATTGATTACCTTTAATGTATGGAAGATACATTGCATTTTGTTTATATGAATTATTATATAACTTGTAATATCAATTATCAAGTGATTTTTTTGTACTGAAGAACTAAAGTGACTAAAAAATCACTTCACAAAAATATTATGTAAATTATGATTGGTGGTGTTATCATGGAAATAAGAATTTGACAAAAAAATCCAGAGAAAAAAATATTTTGCAATAAATACTATTAAATTTAAATTTATTTGGGAAAACAAAAAAATGACACTTGAATTTGAGTTGGACAAAATGAGGTGTCCAATTCTAACTTGGACAAATAAGGGATAGTTCCCAATTTGTCCTAAATGAAATTTGTGACTTTGTGCCAAAAAATAGTGAATGACATATTCTAAAGTAGTTAATAGCGATACTTAAGTAGTTATTGCGAATGATAGTTAATAACGATACTTGAGTAGTTAAAAACGATTCTTAAAGTAGTTAATGGTTAACTACTCAAGTATCGATGTTAACTACTTTAGAATATGTCATTCACTACTCTTTGGCACAAAGTCACAAATTTCATTTAGGACAAATTGAGGACTATCCCTTATTTGTCCAAGTTGAAATTGGAGACCCTATTTTGTCCAACTCAAAATCAAGTGTCATTTTTTTGTCATTTTCCCAAGTTATTTGGAAAGACAAAATGTTAAAAAAATTCAAAATATATGAAAATTTTGCTTTTTTTGTTAAACCTGCCCAGTACACCTATTGACAACCGGTTAAGCCGGATTTGAGGGGTAGAATTGCATGTTGTGCTCAAAGATAAGGTTATCCCTTCTTCCAATAAAAGCGCTTTTAGATATTAAAACACACGTTCTTATTCTTATAGAGTTTAAAGACCACTTTCGAGCTCAACAAACTTCTTGTTGATGAAGATTCTCTTTACCCTCTCCTACCCCTTTTTTCATATTTTCTTTTCAAAAGATATACCAAATGTTGGATTTAACAAGTTTTTTCGGTTTCATTCTAAACCTTTGTAAAATTTCTAGAAAAACATGTTAAATGAAATGTATTTATATTTTAGGGTTCTAAACAGGGAATTATTTTGAAAGTATTAATTTGGATAATGAACAATAAACGGTCTCATTTTTGTCAATAAACAATAAATCTAGTTCATTTTAGCCAAAAGACCATTGGAAAATACTAAAATGCCCTTTTCAAAATTAAAAAAACATTTCATCTCCTTCCTCCTCAACTCACTCACCATCCTCCATCCCTCTCCAACAATCTCACCTCCTCCACCCTCCTCATTATCCCTATCAAAGAGCCTATATTTCCTTTCAGACACGTATAAGGAGGCAGCCACACAATGTTGATATGAGGAAGCACTGTTCGATGTCAGATTTTTTTTGGTAGCCACTGTCACATCTTCTTGTTCTTGCTTCTTCAATGATCTCTGCAAAACAGAATCCTGCATATCCCTATCAGAAATTTGAGTAAAGTGTCGTGCATTTTTGCTTCAAGTTCGTTAAAAGCCACTTGACCCCAGTTTTAAGCATTTCCCTACCTGAATTTGGATCTGTTTAACTTTTCTGCTACTAAATAAGTTCATATAGTTGGGCACATTGATCTGGAATTTGTAGGCTGAATTTCCTATACCAATTTATGGTAGAATATGAGTTTTTGATGATGAATAGAGATGATGACTAAGTAACATAATTGATTAGGATTTGAATGGGTACAGATACAATTTGATAGAACTTAGATCATATCATGTGACAGAAATCATATCGCTGCATGAGATAAGATAGTGCTAGGAATACAGGTGAAGAATGAAGTCTTATTAGCATCTGATGTTTAGTTAAGTCACAAAATACAGCGCTAGAATTTCTAGGATATCGCTTTATGTTATAGGTTGAAATATATCTAAGTGATAAGTCTAAGAACGAACTGATACATAGAGAAACATTTTAAAATATAGCGCTATAATTATTTGAATGATAAAATTAAGTTATGAACTATATCGAATAGATTCGGAATATATCGTTATACTTAGTCATATGCATTAGTGACGAATTATAAGAGTAAGTCATTATATCGAATGAGTTCATAATATAGCGATACATTATTTGAAAGAGAAACATATATCACTATGTTTTATGGTTAATCGCTATATCTTTGCTAATGTCTAACTGAGCTTGCAGGAATATATCGATACATGCGGAAACATAGCGCTACATACGCAGTAAATTCAAATGTCATACTCTGATATGACAAGAATGTTTCTAGCTGTTAGACACAAGAAATGTTCGACTTACCTATTTTAGTAAGTCTCAAAGTGCCTCTACCAGAAACAAGTCATCCTAGGTAGAAGCAACATTAATGAGCTCCCAACCACAATGGCTATCGGCATTAAATGAAGTGGTTGAACGATATTATTTCTCCAACGTTTTCCTTCACCAGAACTGAAGTATAAATTGAAGAATTGAAGACTGAGAGAACTAACTGAAAAAGACTGCACAAAGCTTAACACTGTGAAAGAATTCATTGTTGCATTCATTGTTCTTATCTACTCTCTGTACTAAAACATTATTGCTAACTGTGAGTGAGTGAGATTTTATTTGTACTTAAGTGTTTATCACAATCTGTTTATTAAGTGAACTTATTACTAAAATCCTTTATTAGTAGCTCGTAAGTTTGAGATTTGAGAGCTGAGTTGTTTGCTTACAGTTGTAAGAGGGAGTTTCGGGAGAGATACTCTGTAAGGTTGCAAGTGAGTCATAAAACTTGCGTTTGTAAAGGTTACAAGGTGAACACGATAAAATCTTGATTAGTGGAACCCGACGAAGTGTTGGAAATTGGGCGTAGGTAAGTGTTGGCCAAACCAGTATAGGTTGTGTGTTCTTACATTTTTTGTTTTTAAGTTTTTGAAAACACAATCCATCCCCCTCTTGTGTATTCTTGTCATTTACAATTTACTTTGTACCCAAATGGAATTTTGGTCTGCATTGTTGCAATTGTAATTGAAATTGTTTTTTTATTGTATTTGGTTCCATAATTGTTGATTTAACTTTTGAATTGAATGATTACTTATTTAATTTCTTTTGATATACTTTTACTGGGTAGATATTGAATTGAACAGTTACTTATTTAACTTTTGAATTTGAATTGAATGGGTGGGTTTAATGGAGAGGACGAGACTAGGAGAGTAAAGAAGGGTACTAGTGTAGCTCTTTGATAGGGATTATGAGGCGGATGGAGGAGGCGAGGTTGTTGGAGATGGAGATGGAGATGGAGATGGCGAATGAGGAGGGATGAGGAGGGATCTGAGGAGGATGGAGATGAAATACTTTTATTTTAAATTTTAAAATGATCATTTTAGTATTTTTCAATGGTCTTTTGGCGAAAATGGACCATTTTTTTATTGGACATAATAATAACATTTATTTATTATTCATCGGTCAAATTGATATTTTGAAATAGTTTAATTTATTGGCCACAATTATTTTTTACACTATATTTTTTAATAATCATATAAACATGATAAAGCCCTCTAACACACATATAAACTCATATTAATCTTGAGATTAGTCATGTATTTAGCACTCTACAAAATTTTTTAAGTGTATTTAACATCTTAAGTAATTCTTGAAGTATTCACTAACATGTTTTTAGGTGTGTCTAAAAGAAAAAAGAAACTTTAGTTTTAGAGTGATTGATGCAATTAAGAAAATACTTAATGGTGCTAGATACACCTTAACCTATATAATTTCAAGGCTGTAGATACTCTCCCCTAATGTCATTTGGCCAATCTAATAATAACACATGCCATCTCTTTTTTCTTTCCACTTGACAAGTTGTTAACTCCCTGCCCAAACTCTGCATAGTCCCCTTTCCATTTTCAACTGCTATGCATGATATGTTTTTTTTTCTATCAATTCACTACAAAAACTAGTCAGTAGTTGCAAAAAAAATATTGAAAATAAATGTGAAGAATGTTACGCATTATGGCTCAATAAAAGTTTTTTATCACAATTTTTCATTGTGCGAAATAAATGTGTGAGATGAAACACGTAATGTCGCAATTATGACAAAAACATAATGTTGCACCAGAAGGCGTGACATCATTTTTTTATCAAAAAAGTGATAGATGTTGCACCACACTGGTGCAACATCTTCATTTTCTTAATAAAAAATGATGTCGAGTCATTGTGACACGACATCTTCTATCTTTTTGAAAAAAGTGCAACAACTTATGTTGCGCCACCTAGTGATAAATATGTTGCTGGATTTTATTAAAAATGTTATTGTTGGTTATAATGGAGAAATAGTAGAAAGTTTTTGAATGAGAAAGGGTAGATGAATACAATAATAAAAAATAAATATTAGATAATGAAATAATATACCTGTAATTATAGTATTCAAACAAATAGATATCAAGTTAAAAAATAAAAGGGTCATGGACCTAATCTGGCCCCCAAGTAACCACCAAGGAGCGCTGAGCACCATGAACTAACAACAGGCCCGTATCGGGACTCCAAGTAACCAAGGCGTTTAAAAACTACCCCGGTTGGACGGTCAACAACGTTTGACCGTTACCATGCCTACGTGGCTACCACGCGAGCACCTGCTTAGCCACCTCTGCTTGCCACGTGTGTAATTTAAATGGACCTAATCTGCCCTCCAAGTAACCACACAGGAGCACTGAGCACCCTGAACTAACAACAGACCCATATCTGCATTCAAAATAACCAATGTGTTTAAAAACTACCCCGGGTGGACGGTCAATGACGTTGGACCGTTACTATGCCTATGTGGCGACCACGTGAAGACCTTGTTTGTCACCCGACGCCTTGTCATCGTCACGTAAGATATGTTCATGCGGATCCCACCTATAATAATAAACAATTTTTCTTCTCCCTCTTCATCACCATCGCCACAGCCCCCCAACACCCACCACCCCCACCCACACCACCCCCTCAAACGTGGCAAGCAGAGGTGGCGTGGGTGGGGGGTTGTGGAGGTGAGGCAGTGGGGGCTGGGGAGGTGAGGGGGGCTGTTAAGGAAACCTTCACGTGAACATATCCTTGTTCATGTGGGTTGCATTTCTCCTTTAATTTCTTCTCAATTATCCTTGATTTTTTCAAAAAAAAGTGATTTTTTTAAGTGGGGTCAGTTCATAATTATTGATAGGGTTTTTCCACGAAATCAGTGTTTGATTTTGTTAATTCTGTTATGAATTATGACTTATGACAAATGCATTACATGTGAAAGTTACAATGAATGTGGGATGCTGAGAAGTGATGATACAAGAAAATGAATTATGATCTTGCTATGAGTCTATGACAAACTTTTATCTTTTCATTTGTTATGGATCCGAGATTTGCTTTAGTAGAAAGTTTTCTTGTGAGAGTCATAAAGATAAATGGGAACAAGTTAAAGATATACTATGTCATTGTTGTGTCTAAGTTATTTATAGAGTAGTCTTGTGCGAACTTGCTGCTTTATGGATGAGATCATAATGAGTCTACTGGGATGGGCTAATCAAATTATTACACGCGCATATTTTTCTATATCATATCAAAGTAGCTTTTGGTCCATAGAGAAACCTTTGATGCAATTTATATGTCACACTATCAATTAGTCAAGTTCATCTCTCTGCAACTAGTCATCTAATGCGCATTCTTTTGTTGTGGATCAACTTTACCCCACATCCTACATGTACAACCACATCCTACATGTACAACCACATCATCATCCATGTGAAGCCACTAGCCACGTCATCATCTTCCCCTTCCTTCAATCCTCACTTCCTCTCACTCCCCCACCCCCTCTCTCCCTCCACTACCGCCACCCCCTCCTCCCACGACCCGTCCTCAGTCAACATGCTTGGCAACAATGCTTGAAGATTCAACCTTTTTGGAATTAGATGGAAGATTAAGCTCAGGAGAAGAAGGAGGAGAAGAAGATGGAATATTAGTGAAATCAACTTCAATGAAGTTATTTAATTAACGACCAATATATTGAAGGGAGTTAATATAAGCTATGTGGGCAGCGCAGAGAGAATAACGTTGGTGAATGGCTTCATCGAGGAAGGAACAACGTTGACTGCGGGAAGGTCGTCAAGCTTGGATCTTGTCAAAAAACCTAGAGAAAAAATATTTAGCAATAAATACTTTTAAATTTAAATTTATTGGGAAAAGAAAAATTTTAAAACACAAAATTCAAAATATATGAAAATTCCAGCTCATTACGTGGCCTGGTGCTGCACTAGTTGATTTTAGTGCTTGAAAGTAATATAAAAATGACCAAAGAATGTGGATAATGATAAATCACTTTCATTTATCACAACAGTAATGGTGATACAATATTAGATATTATTTAGAGATCAAATCTGAGGTTGAGTAACGTTGATATTGTTTGGAGTAATCACACCATCGTTGCTTTGTGTTTTGCCATTCCAAGCATAGGATTCGCAAGGACCATTTTCTTTTATATTCCAAGCGCAGATTTTGCATCTATCACGTCGCTGATCATAAGCATCAAAGTAATAGAGCGGTCCTGTTGGCCATTGAAAGTTACAGAAAAACAACTTATTCGATGACAACTTTGAGACTGTGAAATTAAAAGAATAGAAATCTTTGGATTTGACAGTGACATATCCAAGATCATTATTTTTTTCCTTGCAATTAATAGTCAAGTCTTCTCCATTATCCAAAAGATTGGTGAGACCCACCGTTACAGTGTAGGAAAAAATTCCTGTAAGCTTGCAATCGATTCTCATGACTAAAGAAAATAAGGGCATGAGCAAAAGTAAATATTTCATATATGAACTCATCTTATATTTTCTTTAGGAGACTTGAGAGTCTTAGCTTTCCTCAGGCAACCTTTTTATATAAGGCCAAGCATGATGGGTTACCTTTTGTGGGAAAATATTTATTATTATATGCCATATTTAAATGAGTGCTTTTGAGATTTCAATTTGGGATTCCATGTTTATTTATAATTTGATTTTCCAAATAAAGTAAAGACTTAGATATTTGTATTCTTTAAATTTGAAAGGACAATACATTTATTGATTTCCTTTAATGCATGGAAGATACATTGCATTTTGTTAATATGAATTATTATATACTCCCTTTGGTCTCTAATATAAGAGTCTAAAATTTGAATAGTTTTGGTCCCTAATATAAGAGATCATCTCACATTCTCTCCTCATTTAATGTTTTTTTCCTACTTTGCCCCCACTCTCTTTCATATTTATTAATGCTTATGTATCTCCCTCTCTTAAAAGTATCATAATAAATATGAGTATTATTGGAAAAGAAGCATTAACTCCAGACACCCAACTAACATTCACATGTTTTCTTGAGAAACGTTTTTTTGGTAGCTAGCTCTTATATTAGGGACCGGAGGGAGTAACTTGTAACTTGTAATATCAATTATCAAGTGATTTTTTTACTGAAGAACTAAAGTGACTAAAAAATCACTTCACAAAAAATTATTTAAATTATGATTGGTGGTGTTATCATGGAAATAAGAATTTGGCAAAAAACCTAGAGAAAAAATATTTAGCAATAAATATGATTAAATTTAAATTTATTTGGAAAGACAAAAGGTTAAAACAAAAAATTCAAAATATATGAAAATTTCCACTTTTTTTTATTAAACCTGCCCAGTACACCTATTAGCAACCAGTTAATCTGGATTTGAGGTGTAGGATTGCTGTATGTGCACAAAGGTAGAGTTTTGTCCCTTCTTCCGGTGACAGCGCTTTCAGAGATTCAAACACACATTCACATTCTTATAGGGGTTAAAGGTCACATACGAGCTCAACCAAGTTCTGATTGGTGAAAATTCCGTTTACCCTCTCTTACCCCCTTTTCATAGTTTCTTTTCAATAGATATACCAAATGTTAGATTGAACCAGTTTTTTCGGTTTTATTCTAAACTTTTGTAAAATTTAGTATGAACTATATATAAGGCAGAAAGTAATGGTGAGGTCATGAAGATGACGAAGGAGGGGAGGTGGGCGACGAATTTGTTGCGAGAGGAAGGAGAGTGATGAAGATGACGAAGGAGGCGGCCGAGTTGATTTGAGTGGTGGTGTTGGAGGAAAGTGAGAGGAGGAAGATGAAGAAGTGCGAGGGGGACGGTGGTGGGTGAGGGCGAGGAGGGGAAGGAGGGAGGAGAGAGAGAGAGGGGGTGGGGTGGGGTAGGGTGAGTGATTTTTTTATTTTTTAAGGTGGGACCCACATCTTCAGAAATTATATTAATTAAATCTAAAAGGGTATTTTAGTATTTTCCAGTAGTCCAGTGGCCAAATTGAACCGTTTTTATTGTTCATATGGCAGAATGAGACCATTTATTGTTCTTAGGCCAAATTGACCCTTTCAAAATAGTTTATAGGCCTAAATGACCTTTAACCCAAGATAATTCTAACCAATGAGTTATTTTCAAAGTATCAATTTGGACAACGAACAACAAATGATCTCATTTTTGTCAATGAACAATAAATTTGGTCCATTTTGACTAAAACCATTGAAAAATACTAAAAGGAAAAAACTTATATCAAGTTGTTTATATTAAGCTTGTCAAGTTCACTTATAAGATATTGCCACATTTTCATTTTTTCCACGTCAGCAAGGAGATTTTTGTTGTCTCACAAATCTCAAAACATGATCTAGAAAAAGGAAATAATCAAATAAGGTAAAGAAAGAAAAAAAGAAATAATCAAATAAGGTAAAAAAAGAAAAAAAGGAAATGGTGATGAACTGATGGTGATGGGTGATTAATGTGACCCTCTCTCTCTCCGCCTTCATTGCTCCACCATCTCATTCACGGAGACGATGATGGGTGAGGGCTGGATTTTGGGTTCGGTGCATGAGGAAGAGAGAGGAGGAAGAAGGTAGGTGATGAAGATCATGTCATGGACAATGATAGGATGGAAAATCAACATGCTAAAAGATCCAAGAAATGTGGTCACATTATTAGAAGCCCAACAAGAAGATGTCTAAGGCCCATGTGGTGTCCATATTGAAGAAATTACTCATTTGGAGGATATGCAAGAGTGACTTGTTGGCCAAGTTAATAAGCATCAAATATGATTGCATTTAATTTTAGTCTTTTTATTTTATTTCCATAAAATAAGGCATTAAGTCATTGAATGTATTAGATTTTCTTTTTTATGTTTTTCCTATTTTGAAAAGCTGACTTTTCCTTCAAGAAAGAGTCATCTTGTTTTTTTTAGGAAGGTGCAATTCAAATTGTCAATTATCATTAATGCACCAATTATTAGGTTTTTTTTCTAGAGTATTCTATTGTTGCCTATAAATAGGCTTTACCTTGTACTACAATAAGAAGAACATAATGGAATAAATTGAGAATTTTGTTTCTCTTGTGTGAGCTCTGCTCGCATGTATTCTCTCGAGAATACTAGACTTATCAAGGGTTAATCATCCTTGTGGCGTCTTGTGGCTAGACTTATCAAGGGTTGATCATCCTTGTGGCGTCTTAGGGTTGTAAGAGACGGGTACTCTTCTTCCCATCGATCATCGACTTATCAAGGGTTGATCACCCTTGTGGCGTCTTGTGGCTAGGGTTGTAAGAGACAGGTACTCTTCTTCCCTTCGATCATCCGGTTACTATTCACTTGTCTTCTAGCCGATCCGGTCACGCAATTCTATCATTTGGTATCAGAGCAATAGGTTGCTAGATTTCAAGTTCTATCTTCTCTTGTTTTCTTTTCATTTTTTTCCTTCTTCCACCATTGTAAAAAAAGTGCAAAAAAAAGTGTTGCAAAAAAAAAGGAAAAAAAAGTACTGCAAAAAAAAAAAAGAAAAGAAAAAAAAACTGAGATAAAAAAGAGGCAAAATTGGTGATTCGAGGACGAATCCTTTTGAGCAGAGAGGGAATGATGAAGATCATGTCATGGACAATGATAGGATGGAAAATCAACATGCTAAAAGATCCAAGAAATGTGGTCACATTATTAGAAGCCCAACAAGAAGATGTCTAAGGCCCATGTGGTGTCCATATTGAAGAAATTACTCATTTGGAGGATATGCAAGAGTGACTTGTTGGCCAAGTTAATAAGCATCAAATATGATTGCATTTAATTTTAGTCTTTTTATTTTATTTCCATAAAATAAGGCATTAAGTCATTGAATGTATTAGATTTTCTTTTTTATGTTTTTCCTATTTTGAAAAGCTGACTTTTCCTTCAAGAAAGAGTCATTTTGTTTTTTTTAGGAAGGTGCAATTCAAATTGTCAATTATCATTAATGCACCAATTATTAGGTTTTTTTTCTAGAGTATTCTATTGTTGCCTATAAATAGGCTTTACCTTGTACTACAATAAGAAGAACATAATGGAATAAATTGAGAATTTTGTTTCTCTTGTGTGAGCTCTGCTCGCATGTATTCTCTCGAGAATACTAGACTTATCAAGGGTTAATCATCCTTGTGGCGTCATGTGGCTAGACTTATCAAGGGTTGATCATCCTTGTGGCGTCTTAGGGTTGTAAGAGACGGGTACTCTTCTTCCCATCGATCATCGACTTATCAAGGGTTGATCACCCTTGTGGTGTCTTGTGGCTAGGGTTGTAAGAGACAGGTACTCTTCTTCCCATCGATCATCCGGTTACTATTCACTTGTCTTCTAACCGATCCGGTCACGCAATTCTATCAGTAGGAGGGAGTGATAATGGAAAGACAGATAGGGTTTATGGTTGAGGAAACTGTGAGGGGAGCGGTTGCGGAGGTTGAGAGGCGACCATGGTGGATTGAGTGGTGGAGATTATGGGGTTTTAGTGAAGCTGAGAGAGAAGAGAAGAAGAGGCCATATTTGATTTTTGGAGAATGAAGAAGATGGGTGGGCTAGTGTGGATGAAGGGTCAATTTCCATTCTGAGAAGCCGATGCCAATTCCTATTCTGTTATTCTTGGCTGTGGAAAAAGTAGGTTTCATAATTTTTGTTTCTTTATTACTCCCTCCGTTCCTAAATATAGGACATAGATGACTTTTTTGAAAAATCCTAAAAAAAGCAAAAAATAAGTTAATTATAAATTGATTTACCTAATTTTTTCTCTTAAACTAGTTTACTTTACCTATTAGCTAATGGATAATCTAAGAACATTTCAAATATGTCATGATTTAATAACCTATTTCGCAACTTTAATCTTTCCAAAAAAAAGTTATCTAGGTCTTATATTTAGGAACGAAGGGAGTATTGTTTTTGGATTGAGTACTGTGAGACAACAAACATCTCCTTGTTGACGTGGAAAAACTGAACAAGTGGTAATATCTTATAGGTGAATTGGATAAACTTGATATAAACAACTTCATATATGAGTTTTGTCCATGCTAAAATGCCCTTTTCAAAATTTAAAAAAAAACATTTAATCTCCCTCCTCCTCAACTTCCTCCCCTCCGCCATCTCCCTCTCCAACAACCTCACCTCCTCTACCCTCCTCCTCATCCCTATCAAAGAGCATATATTTCCTCTCATGCATATACAAAGAGGCGGCCACACAATATTGATATGAGGAAGCACTGTTCGATATCAGATTTTGTTTGGTAGCCACTGTCATATATTCTTGTTCTTGCTTCTTCAATAAATCTCTGCAAAATATAACTCTTCATATCCCTATCAGAAATTTGAGTTAAGTTTCGTGCTTTTTTGCTTCAAGTTCGTTAAAAGCCACTTGACACCAGTTTTATGCATTTCCGTACATGAATTTGGATATGTTTACCTTTTCTGCTACTAAATAAGTTCATATAGTTGTGCAAAACGATTGGAATTTTAGTGTTTGAATAAATAACCTACAAAAATTTAAAAGACAAATAGTTATATGAGAATGATGAAATATGAAAGTAGAGAGGTAGGAAAGAAGAATGCAGAGAGATAAACAAAAACGAAAGTGGAAGAGAAGGAAAACTGCTTTAAACTGCTTTAAGGGTCTATTTGGTACAAGGGGAGGGGAGGGAAAATGGGTAGAGGGAAAATGGGTGCAACATGAATTTATAAAAATTTAAGAAGTGAGATTGTAAATTCTAAATTAATATATATATATAACTCTTATATTTTACATATCTTATCTTTATTAAAATATCACAATTCATAACCTCACTTCTTCAATATTTAAAAATTCATCTTACAAAAATTTCCCCTCCCCTCCCCTCCCCTCCAAATCCCTCATACCAAACAGACCCTCGAGGTTCATTATTTGGCTGCATTTGGGTGCAACTTCAGACCAATTTTCTTATAGTGATTCTAACTTCTCTAAACATTCATTCATTTCTCTCATTTGCCGTGAATTTCTCTCTCTGATAGTTCCCCTTCATTACATTTGTTGATTTCACTGAATTAGCATTTCATTTCCTCCCACTATGTTGACGCCGATGCTAAGCTTGTAATCTCGTTATCCTATCTTTCTCTCCGTTTATAGTGGTGATGGCACAGATATATGGTTTTCACAGTGTCATTATGTACTTTGGTTTTCATAGCGAAGATTGGATACCTTTGAAAGGAAACTCCCAACACAAAAGATAAAACAACAAGGATAAATGATATAAAATTGGAGGACTCTTTTATTGATTACCACAGCAGCAATAATTGTCCTTAAGAAAGACAAAATACACTAGCTGATAACCTCAGCTTATGTTACATTCTGTTACTTAGTCCCTAATTAACTAATGATAACCACTTTTAATTTTATAATCTCTTTACTAACTATGATAGGAAAAGGAATATTCATATCAATATCTCTATCATAGTTAGAAAAGAATTTTCTAATCATTTTATACATTATCCATGATAAAAAGAATTGCCTAATATAATAAGAATACTATCATGGATAATTAAAAGCTAACCATGTTAGAAAGGATTTGCCTAACATGGTTAATAAACAGAACTAATTGATATTAAACAATAAATAAATATATATATATACATGCGGAAGCGAATGCAGACCTATAAATTGGCAATATACAACTCTAAATAATATAAACAACTTCTAAGACCTAATTCCCTTTCCTGTTGTCTGCGTCTGTGCATGAATACCTGCAAAAATGTCAGTAATCGTGGGATGAGACAATTTGTCCCAGTAATCACCGCTTAACTCTCTATAACAGTGAGATGTGCGATAGCGAGGGCGTCTAAAGGGTACCACATTTTAAATCAGTAATATATATATATATATATATATATATATATATATATATATATATATATATATATATATATAATCCAAGCCTTCTTCCCATGTATCACTCTAGTCTCTCTGTCATTTCCAAATCAATACACTACACCAGCTCTACCTCCAATACAACCATACCACCCCACAACTCTCACACTCACCTATAGACGCGTTGTGCCACCACTGTGCATTCAAGCATCTAATCTTCACTATATGATTTGACACTGTGCCCCTCTCTCTAATGAGGGGACAATTTCCCTATCTGGCAACCTCCAGAGAGGGAACCCCAATTCGGTTTCCATTACAGAACGGGAACGGTTGGGCTCTCTAATGCCAAACAACCGTAGGTCACTACTTTCTCTAGTAAGTAGACCCATGATCCCCGGTCTCTAGTCCGAAAAGGATCAGTACAAATAACTGTCGATTGGCCGATCGACAGTTATCATCGCGCGATGGTACATAAAAAGCAGTGTCATGCAATGCTCACCATATTCCTGTCAACATCATATCCACAATATTTAATATTTCAATCACAATTCTCTTCCATATCCATATCGATCCATTTCAATCTCATCATCAATATCATGTACTCTTACCATTCCATCCAATATCTCAACTATTTAACTCCTTCCCTCTAACCATCAATATCCCTAACAGAATATTATATAAATCTCTCACATCATACCCAAAACTGAACCAATCCAGAACCACCATCCACACCAGACAGGATAGTATTTATAATGTTTCAAATTTCTTTTATACGAAAATAATCGTGTTTGAAAGGCACCCGATAGTTTGTTTTATATAAAAATAACTTTTTAAAGATAATATATATATATAGAGGGTGAAAATGGATTTTGAAAATCCCAGCTAACATCACCCTCAATGTTATAGTAAGGTTAAGTGTGATTACCTGTCGCCCTTAGCACTTTGTTGTTCTTCCCTACCGTTCTTTGTAAGTTTTTCCTTCCAAGCACCTCTCTTACTATATTCTCCTATTCCATATAACAAAGAATGTGAGCATCTATTCTTGTTTATGTTACTTAACGTCACTCTCGATCCTAATTACTACCCATCCTTTTACGTTTATATTTTATAACCTAGAATCAAGTTTCAATCAAAATCAATGTGCTTACAATCATACATCATACAATCAATTCACACATTACCTATTAAGTTTTCAAGTCAACACAGCATCATGTGAATCAACATCAACAATCTTAGAATAACAAATGCATATTGGAATAACATCAATTATCTAAGTATAATAAGGATGCATTCATAGTAATCAAGTGATCAATATTCATCAAACAAACACAAGATCTCATCAATGAAATATAAACCAATCTTTTCAGCCAAAACAAATATTCTCGTTACACTCCTTAAGCTTTAAGCACATATCTTTTAATATCCTTTATATCACATGCCTATAAATACAAAATCGTGTCTGTGAGCTCAAAAATTAATTACCAACAAGGTTTATTTCACTCCACACTCCAAACTAAATAGAGAATCTTAGCCAAGACAAAAGAAAAAACTAAAACCTTAAAACTTTAAAACTCATTTTCAGCCACGCAGCAAGACACAGAAATTAGGGTCTTACCAATTAAAAATCATTAAGCTCCAAAATTTAATAGCGCATAGAACATTGGAATGACTAAACCAAACAAAGCCAAGTTACATAGCAAAGTCAAAACCACAAGAATAAACCATGTTTATCAATGTAGCATTAAAACAATTACCTTCCATTCTCTATAATTAAATTATAGTTGAGAATGTCCTCAACATTAAACCAATTCAGCCCCTAAACCATCCAATTCCCTTCTTCTAAATCATAGTTCCTTAATTTTCTTATCCACTTCTTTCAAAATGAATCCCTCAACAACTAAGTATGCTTCCTTACAATGAACATTCTATATACACATATTAACCTTTTTGCAGCCACAATTTATTATTACAATACACAAATCACAATTCAAACCAAACCATGCCTAATCAAACCAAACATCTTCATTCCATTAGCAATAAATCATGTATCAAATAGAAAGCAATCAATATACCAATTTAGAAACCAATTTGCACATCAATTATTGCTCATATAATTCAACATTAACTATAACAATCACCATTTAACATCGTTCTTACATATAACATATTCTAGCAACATAACCATTGTCCAAGCACATATATGTATTGCTATATTTGTAATTTCTCAATCTAATTCGTAGCAGCCAATACCAAAAAGGCAAAAGAATTCTGCAACCATCCTTGAAGCAACAAAAACATAACTCAAACACACATTTTCATGGCCATTCTTGTGAATATTCAATTCATTTCACCACAATCAGCTCACTCAAGTCATTCAGCCACAATTACAACAGAATTGCAGAAATTCTCTAAGCAAATTTATAACACTACATGAGTTATTCCTAATTGTCAACACTAACTTTAATACTTGTTAACACTAATTTATGTCCTGCATCTTAATTCAGCTTATACACCCAATAATGGCAGCAAATTAGAGGAAAATCCTTAACAATTCACTACAACCAACTCTACACCAATACAATGTTTTTAGTTTCAACAAAACAATGTTTATGCAAATCAATACCTTCCTAACGTTCCAAAATGGTTCAGCCATGTCAGTTTAAGTTTAGAAAAATTCCTATAATCATATGTAGTGAATGGAATCAGTCTTTGACATGCCTATAACACCCTTCAATCAGTTATTGTCTTCTTATTATTCTTGGGTTTCTTTCAGCCATAGCAAGGAAAAGTTACAAATTTCCAATCAACCCGTGAACTCCAATATACATTATTTCATTAATCAAGCACACACCAAACAGAATCAGACTTTTACTCAAGCAATTACTTTCATTCTTTCCTAATTTAATATGTCATATCAATGGAAAATGCTTAGAGAAATTTTAATTGTACATGCAGCAACATCACTACAACCACAAAGCCTTAATTAACACATGTATCACTACTTTTGCAGCCCCATTATACATGTAAAATTTACAAAAACAGAACCTCATTCGGCTAGAAGCAACAAAAGAACTCTCAACCTTTCTAATACAATA
The DNA here is from genome assembly GCA_029929735.1 of Mimosa pudica. NCBI lineage: Eukaryota > Viridiplantae > Streptophyta > Magnoliopsida > Fabales > Fabaceae > Mimosa > Mimosa pudica. Next base: position 4,728,452 of record JAKELP010000045.1, read on the forward strand.
AGAACTCAAGCAACCAACAAGCATTTACTAACTCCAACTTAGAGTAAGTTTTCACAACAATTAATTTGAAGTTTTTGTACCCCAATCCTATATTTAATTTGGCCCTCTCTCTCAAAACCCTAACTTGCAGAAATTATGGGAATGAAGAAAGAAACCTCACCAAGCTTATCTTGTTTACTTCAAGATTTTGCTGCAGATTTTCAAACTCCAATCAGTTCCCCCACTGTTGCTGGCCGAACAGAATAAAGAAGAGAAACATAGAAGTGTGAGAAACCCTTCTTTCATTCCAAACTTCATAAAAATTGCTTAGATGTTAAATTCCCAACTCACCTCCATATGTGAGTTAAGTTATTAACAATTTTCCCAAACCCAAATCAGATTTCCCAATTCGGATTAATCCCGATCACTTCCCAAAACTATACAAAACTTATATGTAAAGATCAAGGATGCTTACCTGAACAAGAATCTCGAATTTCTTGTGAAAAACGAGTGAGAGACTGCTGGGAAACGAAGGAATTAAGGCCGGGAAGGAAGGAAAAAAATGGAGAAATGAGAGAGAGATGAGTGTCGGTGAAGAGGAGAAATGAGAGAGGGAGGCCGAGTTTTGGTTGCTTTGTAAAGGGATGGGAGTGTTTTTATTTTGTTTTAGATAAGGACAACTTGACCCAATACCCATTTTATCCTTTTCCTAATTTATGTGGTCCTCAAAATTTCTCTTTTCTTCTTACTTCTAATATTGTAACTAAATAATTTTTACAAATGTTTAGTTTTTTTTTTCTTTTTTTTTTTCTTAACTCCTTGGAATCATTAGTGTTAAAGTTGGGAAATAATGTTGCTCTTTGTTAAATTAAATTACTGTGCTAATAAAATTTTGGGATGTTACAACTTACATAACAGGAAAGGGAAAAGTACAGTTGATAATCCACCACAGCTTTACATATACGGAAGTAAAGAAATCTGCCATTACTAGAGCCTTACTCAACCTGGAAATAAGAAAGGTATGTCAGCAATATTCAGAGAGGAAGGAAGAACAGAATCCATTAAGAAAGAGAGTACAGGTAAGAAGATTCTCACAATAACATTCACATGCCATTCTGTTAATTATTCTTGTCCTTATATGCTAAGCATCTTGCATTTCACTTGCCTTCCTTGACAGCTTGCGCATTCTGTTGCTTCTGCGTGGGCCCGTAGCCATTTTAAGCCCACTACTACTGGGTTCATCTTTTGCTCCAATGGGCCCATACATAACATTACCTTCCCCATTAAGCTGGACCTTGTGCTCAAGGTCAATGTTAGGATAGTCTTGTTGAAATTCCTCCAAATTGACCCAAGTAGGAACGGAGTTATTGTCCCATTGCACCAACAATTGAACAAAACGTTGGCCCTGCTGTTTAATAGTACGCTGATCCAGAATATCCACAGGAAAAAAGGGTTGGTCCCACCTCATTGTACTGCAATGGTAGTGGAATGTGTGGTTCGACAGTACTATCAACACATTTCTTAAGCACCGACACATGGAAAACTGGATGGATCCTTGCAGTTGCAGGAAGTCGAAGTTTGTAAGCTACTTTGTCGATATGGTTGGAGTTTGACATACACGTAGTCGCCAACTTGAAAGTGAACCTCTTTGCGCTTTGCATCAACATAATGCTTCATACGTTCCTGAGTGCGACATAAATGAAGCTTAAGGCGCTCCAAAATCTGATCACGGAGTTGTAAGGTCTGATAAACATCCAGAGGAGTAATGTCACTGGTGGCAGGGATTAGTATATGATGATCACGACCATAAACCGCCTTAAAGGGAGTCATGGCAATAGCCACATGATATGAAGTATTATACCAAAATTCATCCCAACACAGGAATTTAAACCACAAATGAGGCTGCTCAGAAACAAAGCATCTAAGATACATTTTCAAACTTTTATTCAGTACCTCACTCTGCCCATCGGTTTGTGGATGATAAGCTGAACTCATCGCAAGAGTTGTACCCTGTAGCTTAAATAAATGGTGTCGAAAACGACATGTGAAGACCTTATGAAGATCAGAGACAATTGACTTTGGAATGCCATGTAGTTTGACTATATGCTGCGCAAAAGCTTCAGCAACAGTATATGCATTGAAGGAAGCTCTAAGGGGAATAAAATGTGCATACTTAGATAGGCGGTCCACCACTACCAAGATCACTGTGAACCCATTAGAAGGGGGCAAACCGATGATAAAATCCATGGCGATATCCTCCCAAATAGCCGCTGGAATGGGCAGTGGACTAAGAAGGCCTGCTGGTAAAGTCTGCACTGACTTAGCACATTGGCAAATATCACACTGTCGAACAAATTGCTGAATATGAGTGTGCATCCGAGGCCAAAAAAACTGAGCTGCAAACCTCTGAAAAGTCTTATGAAATCCACTATGACCACCAATACAAGAAGAATGGAATTCAACTAGGATGCGATTGATAATGTGTGAGGCCGACTCAGGGACATATAATCTCTGCTTATAAAAAAGGATGCCACGCTTTATATGATAAAAACGAGTCGAAAGCTGTTGTTGAGAGACAGCCTCCTTCAAAACCTAAACCTCGGCCGACTGAGCCTGAACTTCAGCAATTTCATCAATCCACGTGGCCACAGGAGAAGTCACAGCCATATAACAGCTACGAGATAAAGCATCCGCCGCTATGTTATTCTTCCCCGGTTTGTACTCAATTGTAAAAGAATATCCCAGCAACTTAGGTAGCCACTCTTGCTGTTTTGGGGTTTGAACAATTTGATCCGTCATGTGACGAAGACTTTAATGGTCAGTGCGAATGATAAAATGATGGCCAACTAAGTAGTGACGAAACTTAGCCACGGCCCCAGTGATGGCATACATTTCACGTACATATGTCGACTTGGTCTGCATACGGGAGCACAGTTTCTTCGAGAAAAACACAATAGGGTGTCCACGTTGACTCAAAACAGCTCCAATGCCCACCCCTGAAGCATCAGCTTCCAAAACAAAGGGTTGGGTAAAATCAGGTAATACCAATACCGGTGCATTAGTAACAGCCTTCTTCAACAGGTCAAATGCTATCTGGGCAGCCTCATGCCAATGAAAAGCATCTTTCTGCAATAAATCAGTTAAGGCCGAAGCAATAGTGGCATAGTTCCTAATGAATCTTCTATAGTAACCAGTGAGTCCTAAAAACCCTCTTAACTGTGAGACATTAGTAGGTATTGGCCATTGTAGAACTGCCGACACCTTATTAGGATCCATCTCCACCCCTTGGGCGGACACCACATGGCCTAAATAATCCACTTTAATTAGGCCGAAAGAGCATTTGCTTAATTTAGCAAACAAAGAGTGATGTTACAACATAAGAAGCACCGTAGCTAAATGCTCTAAATGAGTGGACCAATCCGAACTATAAATCAGTATATCATCGAAAAACACAAGTACAAACTTACGTAAGTAAGGACGAAAGATGTAATTCATAACCGATTGGAAGGTTGCCGATGCATTGGTAAGGCCAAACGGCATGACGAGCCACTCGTAGTGACCGTGATGAGTGCGAAAGGCAGTCTTTGGCCTATCCTCTTCCCGGATTCTAATCTGATGATAACTCGAACGGAGATCCAATTTAGAAAAAAATTGGGCGCCGTGCAACTCATCCAAAAGCTCATCAACTGTAGGCAAAGGATAAGAATCCTTCATTGTGACCGCGTTTAAGGCTCAGTAATCAACACAAAATCGCCATGTTCCGTCCTTTTTCCTTTTTCCGAACCAATAAAACAGGAGCCGAGAATTGGCTGAGACTAGGCTGAATAATACCGCGTGATAGCATATCCTGTACCATTTCCTCAATCTGATTTTTTTGAGAGAACGGGTAGTGGTAAGGACGAACCTTCACCGGAGGTGTGCCATCCATTAGTGAAATAGAATGATCATGACTACGAGGTGGAGGTAGTCCTGTAGGCTGCTCAAACACCTTCGTATATGTGGTCAAGAGTTCCCGTAAATCATCAGGTAAATCCGAGGGTATAACCACTGGAGGATCCCAGTGTGCCTCAACCTGGAAACACTCCAATAAAAACAAATCTTCAAACCCAGCCGTGTCAACCACACGCATCATATGGTGATATTGCAGTTGTTGGGGAGAGACATCCTGAAATCCCTGCAAAGTAATTAATTGATCCCCTTGAAACACCTGCAGAGAAGCCGTGCTATAATCTGAAACATGAGCCCCTAATGTGGCAAGCCAAGAAGCCCCCAAAACAATATCAGCTCCTTTAATATCCACGACAAAAACATCAATATCCAGTTCATGATCCCCTATACACAATGGAAGTCGGCGAACCACACCTTCTCCTGACATATTGTGACCATTACCAACCAAAACACGAAATGCCGTAGCAGGTTCTACCATGAGTCGAAGATGATGAACCAAGCGAGGCTAAATGAAATTATCGGAACTACCACCATTTAGCAAAACAGAGACCTCGGTACCCAACACACGGCCTTTGAAGCAGATGGTACAAGAACCGCGAACACCCATGGAAGCCTGAAGTGATAAGTGGTGGAGAACCACTGGTTCTTCGGTCTCCACAGGTTCGTCGGCTGGTGTCTCTGGTGTAGCGACCTCCTCCTCTTGATCAGTAATCATCATCATGAAGTGCTTGTTAGGGCACTTATGTGAGGCAGAAAACTTTTCATCACAATTATAACAAAGACCCTTCTCGCGACGGAGTTGGATCTCAGCAGGCGTTAGACGGCGAACCATAAGCGAAGGTTTCGCTGGAGGGGTAGGCAGTAAGGGTGGAGTAGGTTTGGAGCTAAACCCAGGAGGTGTAGATGTGGAGGCCGAAGGAGTCGCAGACAGGGAAGAAGTCGACTGAAATCTGGATTTGGGCGCATGAGTAAGCCCAGAACCACCCTCATCATATAATTTTGCTAATGCCACTGCCCTTTGGAGGGTATTGGGCTCCCTAGCTAAGACATCTTTTTTTATGGTGGGCTTGAGACCACTAATAAAACAGTCGAAAAGAGCCTCCTCAGACAGCCCAACAACGCGATTAGCCGAAGTCATGAATTGAGTATGAAACTGAACCACAGAACCCGTTTGCTGAAGCTTAAACAACTGGGCTCGAGGGTTATCAAACTGAGTAGGCCCATATTGTGCCTCAATAGCATGCACCAACGCTGTCTATGTCGGAACCTGATGATTTCGTTGCAACATCTGAAACCAAGGCACGACATCACCATCAAAATGCACCGAAGCCAAAACTACACGCTGCAAATCCGGGGTATCATAAAACGAAAAATATTGGTCAGCCTTAAAAATCCAATTTAATGGATCAGTACCATCAAAACGGGGAAAATAATCTTCACTCGTGGTAAAGTGTTTTGACAATAATATCCTCCCGGCACGGCAACCTGATGCGCGAACGAAGAAGATGCTCCAAACTGTTGTGGTTTCAGTAAACTCTCCAATTTATGATGAAGAAGGTCCAAGGAACGGTGAGAGTCTCGCAATACCTGCTCAAAACGATCCATACGGCGAGAATGTTCCGTGTCAATGTGAGAGCATGTGAGCTGTAACTAAGATATAGTATTTTGAAAAGCCGTCTCGCGAGAGTCACCAAGGTCCTGTAAAGCTTTCACATCAGCAGCCAAATCCTTAAATCTGGTATGCTCCGCCATTGACACAATGAAAGCACCAATAAAAGGAAACTCCCAACACAAAAGATAAACAACAAGGATAAATGATATAAAATTGAAGGACTCTTTTATTGATTACCACAATAGCAATAATTGTCCTTAAGAAAGACAAAATACACTAGCTGATAACCTCAGCTTACATAACAGGAAAGGGAAAAGTACAGCTGATAATCCACCACAACTTTACATATACGGAAGTAAAGAAATCTGCCATTACTAGAGCCTTACTCAACCTGGAAATAAGAAAGGTATGTCAGCAATATTCAGAGAGGAAGGAAGAACAGAATCCATTAAGAAAGAGAGTACAGGTAAGAAGATTCTCACAATAACATTCACATGCCATTCTGTTAATTATTCTTGTCCTTATATGCTAAGCATCTTGCATTTCACGTGCCTTCCTTGACAGCTTGCGCATTCTGTTGCTTCTGCGTGGGCCCGCAGCCATTTTAAGCCCACTACTACTGGGTTCATCTTTTGCTCCAATGGGCCCATACATAACAACCTTTAGCATATTGCTGTGAAGAAAAATTTCATTTGTGGTCTTAAATATTATCATTTGTATATTGAACTTGCTCTGTTGACTCGTACTGAAGAGAAAAATAGGGTCATAACCCTTACAAACAGTATAGTTTTTGTAATTTCCCTTTACAATTAGTATTTGATGGAGGGAATATATGAAACATGTATTGTTACCAAAACTCATTTACTGAATTTTGTCTCATAACAATCCAACTACCTGTCACTTTTAAGTTGAAATGCAATGCTTGATTATTTAATTTTGATTCGGTTCAAATCATCAATTCCTATAGTTTTACTATGGGTTAATGATCAAATTTGCCCCGAAACTTTTCACCAAGGATCAAATTTGCACCTGAAGTTTTTTTACGATCGAATTTGCCCCTAAAGTTTAAAAAATGAGTCAATTTGCCCTGCAGTTACCCAAAGTTAATTTTGACCGTTAAATTGTTCAAACATCCCATGTGTCAGAAAGGGCAATGGCTCTATTTTATACCCAAAGTAACCACCTTGGACCATCCACCACCATAAACTAACAGGTGGTACAATATTACACCCAAAGTAACCAAACTGGTCCAAAAATACCCTCAACCAACGGTCTTCAACGTTTGACCGTTAGAGACCGTCGGTTGAGGGTATTTTTGGACCACTTTGGTTATTTTGGGTATAATATTGTACCACCTGTTAGTTTATGGTGGTGGGTGGCCCAGGGTGGTTACTTTAGGTGTAAAATAGGGTCATTGCCCTTTAATCACACATAAAATATGTAGCAAAAAAATGTTAAATCTAGTCCTTTAATATTCTTTCTTAACTTAATTTACAAAAAGTATAATGGGTGATAAACCCATAATTTACCATCATTAATTTAGGTTAATTTGAATTAATTAGAATATATTTATATTATTTCATCAAAAAGACTATATCTATATTATTAGTCAATATCAAGATATAATTTAAATTTGAATTAATTTTGATAAATTTGAATATATTTTTTATATAGATAAAATTGAATATATTTTGTTTAGACATCGTGCGATTAAATTAATATGTTTATATTTAGGCATCTAGCATACTATATAATTCTTGTAGACATTTCTAGCATATTATCTAATTCTCGTAGACATTTTTTTTTTGAACTGAATAATTCTTGTAGAAATGGGTGAGAAGATAGGAATCCAATAGAGCAGCTGAATATTAAAAATTGAAGATGAAATGCCATTAAAAACACACACTTACCTCGCCCTCACAAAACACATCATTTGATTCCCAGTCCACCCTCTCCAATCTCAAGTTGTTAAGGGCATTTGAATCTTTTCTCACAAATTTGTTAACGTGTATTAGGTACTTATGACCCAATTTGTCCTTTTTACAATTTAGCAACTTCAATTGTTCTTTTATCAATTGGGAAGACTTTATTTGTCTTTTTCCCTATTTTTTATCTCAAAACTAATTTACTTTTCTAATAAACTATTAAAATATAATTTAATCACGAGCAATGACCCTATTTTATACACAAAGTAACCACCCTAGACGACCCACCACCATAAACTAACAGGTGGTACAATATTACTCCCAAAGTAATTAAAATGGTCCAAAAATACCCTCAACCGACGGTCTTCAACGTTTGACCGTTGGAGACCGCCGGTTGAGGGTATTTTTGGACCACTTTGGTTACTTTGGGTATAATATTGTACCACCTATTAGTTTATGGTGGTGGATGGTCCAAGGTGGTTACTTTGGGTATAAAATAGGGTCATTGCCCTTTCAGAAATTATACTATTAATTATGTCCTCAAGGGTATTTTAGTGTTTTCCAGTAACTTATTGACCAAAATGAATCATTTTTACTATTCATTGGCTAGAGTGAGCCCTTTTATTGTTTGTTGCCCAAATTGACCTTTCAAAATAGTTTCTTCACCAGAATGATATTTAACCCTTTAATTTTCTCCCTTGACGAAAAGACAATTCTGCCCTCAAGATTAAATAAAAGAATCAAAGTCACTCAACACACATAGACATAGGACACTCCTCACACAACTCTCTTGGGCCTCACCAATACCATCAGCGGTTCACCAGTGCCTACACTCTCCCTTTCTTCTCTCTCTCTCTCACAGAAACGAACCTCTGACTGAAACATTCATCATCATCATCATCCCATTTCTTCTTAGGAATGAGCATACTTTGTTACAATCATTGTTTAGTTCCTACTTGAATGTTGTTAAGTCTGAAAAATAGTTAGCTGGTAAGGATGATTGCAAGAGCATCCTTAGTGAAGAAGAGGGATTTGAGCCCTTCCATCTCCGATTTGACCGATTCCATTGTGCCAATCATGAAGATGAAAGCCGTCACCACTTTTGTCTATGATCTGCAGAAGTTAATGTGCTTATGCTCGGATAGAAGTATACTTTGATAGAATTCTAAAATATATTTTCAAGGTTGACACATACTTGCTATATATGGAAGAAGTGAAGAATGAAAGAACTAGAGAGAAATTGAGGAACCTTTGAGGATTAGGGTTGAATTTTTTTGTGGGAAGATGATTTAGCATTTTTTAAGACCAAGTCAATTGTTTATGTCAGTGTTTGATTCAGTGCATATGTAACATTTGTACGTGAGTAAATAATGTCTTTAGAAAATTTGCACAAAAAATATTGCTACTTAATAAATTTGAACGAAAAATATTGTCCTTTGGTAAATTTGTAGCTCAATTAATTTTTATGCCTGTTAGACTTTTGTGTAATGTCTTTACCATATTTGCACATTCCCCCTTGATTTTTCGTGGAGATTTATATTTTTGAAATATGGGTCTATATATAAGAAGAGAAATATAAATTTGCTGATAAACCAAATCTTTTGCTTCCATTTTCACCAAAATACTTCAATGCATTACTGCATAATGTAACATTCTGTTACTAATTCCCTAATTATTTCAATAATACCTTAACTAACTATGATAGAAAAAGTATTTCCATAATATCAATGACTCTATCATAGTTAGAAAAAGAATTTCCTAATATTAAAGCACTATCCATGATAGAAAAGAATTTCTTGATATAACCTGAACACTATCATGGATAATTAATAGTTAATCATGTTAGAAAAGAATCACCTAACATGATTAGAAAAAGAAGCAACCTGCTACAAATTTCCCAATTAACCAGTAATATCAAATACAATTCCTGGTGTTTGTGCCTGTGCATGAATACCTACAAAAATGCAAGTAATCATGGGGTGAGACAACTTGTCTCAGTATTATCTGCTACATAACTCACTATAACAGTAAGATGTGTGGTAGCAGAGCGTCTAAAGGGAACCAATTTCATATCTCCACCACAAATCTATCACTTTCTATTGACATGGTCTATCAACACTGCTGTCAAAGTACTATAGCTATATATCTCACCATTCCAAGAAAAATCACCACCACCAAACAGGATATATATATATATATATATATATATATATATATATATATATATATATATATAATGGAGATAGACCAAAGCTTTCCTAAGTGATTAAAGAGATTCTGCCAAAGGAAAAGGTATTGGAGCTTGATGAATATGGAGGCAATTGAAGGGATTAGAGATTGAAGGTGGTGATTGCAAAGTTAGGGTTTGAGGTTAGGAGAGACGAAGAAATGAGATAAAATTATGGGTAAAGGTGCAAAAATAGCCACTGTAAATTTAAAAATGGGCACCTATGACTCTAGTAAATTTAATGGGGCAAAACCGTACACTATAAAACAAAATGGGGTAAAATCGTACATTGTAAACCAATATTATAATGTTATCTCTTCTAGTAAAAATGTAAAATATGAATTGAAAGCAATATAATTTTCACACATCATCCCGTGGGTTTAGTGGCGAAGGGAATGAGCATCGAGTTGTCAACCTAGTCGTGAGTTCGATCCTGGGAAGTGACACATACTTGTGTCTCCATTATAGTGATTTATCTCTGACTACTCTCTCACTAATGGTATGTTGGTACGTAGATTATTAATAATCATCTCTGACTACTCTCTCACTAATGTAGGTGGTAAATGAGGTGGATGTGGGGTAAATGTGTGGTCCACAAGCTTATTCTTCATTCCATACTTTTATGCTTCCTTTCATCTTTCCAAAGATGCCCTTCTTGAAGCTTTATGGCATGAATTTTGAATTTAGGTTTCAAATTACCCCATTTGGTAATGAGCAAATCCCTTATTTTTGACAAAAGGGGTAACTTTTGTCATGTAGCCTTTGCCTTCCCTCCAATGCTCTTCCTTGCACTCCAAGCTTGTCCAAGGGTATGTGGGGCCTACATAGGATGCCCCTACACATAAAAAATATGTCAAACCAATGAAATGACCAAAATACCCCTAGTAGCTTGTAATGCAAGTAATTAAGCTAATAATCTCTAATTAGTACCAAACTAGCATGTGCATTAATATACCTCAATAATGAACAAAACTACCAATTAAACCCCACAAATTAAGCTCAAATGCACATGCTAAGCTATGTAAATAGATGTCCAATAAACATCCTAAATTGAGCTTAGGCCCCAAAATCATCCATAGAGCTCGACATTAATAAAGGAACAACTTTGGATATTACGAGTAAATGCTTGAAAGTCATAGAAAAAAGATTAGACTTATATTTCTATAAGCTTCCATTTATATGGATGTATGGTAACTCATCTAATTATGAAGAATGAATAAATTGTTTAACTAAGATACTCTGACATGCAAGCTTGGAATAAGTTATTTCCTTTTTCTTTGGTAAATAGCTTGCAAGTTATTTCTATAGTATGCTAACATGACTCAGACTTTATAGCATCCAGATACATGCTTGAATTAAAAGAACATTCATCAAAATGAACACGTAGATTTTCTTGTCTTGACTTGAAAACCATTTATTCCAATACTTACTATATGAAAATAACCATTGAATCAAGAATTTGAACTTTAACACAATATCATGAGAATAATAAATCACAATTAAGTAATTAGCTAGCATAAAACATTTTTTGCATCACAAAAATGGCAAGCTAAATGGTTGTAAATTTGACGTTGAAATGTGGTTTGCAACTTAATCGTAAACTTCTTTCTTTCACATTAATGATGACATGTAGATATACCATATCTATTATAACGATTTTCTTATAATATTTTATTATATAACCAGTCATTCACCATAGAGATGCCACATTCCTCGCCTAATCTCCAATACTCTCTAAAAAATGGTGATATCTTTTGAAACTTATGTTCTCTCCTTCACAATCTTCTTCCTCAATTCATCACCTTGAGTGTAATCCCTTATCCCACATCTCAAAGCAACCAAAGAGTCATTTACCATCGATATAATTCACCGAGATTCTATGAAATCCCCATTATTTGATAGCAAAAAAACACATTTCCAAAGAACCTACGATGCCTTGCTTCGATCTGAGAAGCGAGTGAAATACTTGTTCCACAAAAATACAAGCACTATTAATATAGACTTTATTTTACATAATCGTGGCATGGGGGAATACATCATGCAGTACTCCTTGGGCCATCCCATGTATACAACATATGGTTTCATCGACACAGGTAATTGTTTTCTCGATTTCTTAAACTCTAACTCGGTAAAACTAATTATTTTATAGTTTGAGCTTTTAACTGGTGAGAAGACCAAAATTAGAGTACTGTTACATAGAGTAAAGGCTTGACAAAGTATCAGTTCGCCATGAATTGTTTAAAAGAAATATTCCCTTAAAATTAATCACTTATAAGTAGTGTATATTTGACGGGAAAATTGAAAGCTTTTAGAAATTTTTGGATGGGCAATTTCGTATTTTTTATGAATGTTCATAGTCAACATGAATATTTTTTTCATCATGAGCATTTTAATGGTCATGGAAAATTAACCACTTTTTAAAACATTACAAGACCAAATTGCACCACAAAAAATCATCCTCTTTCTCAATCTATAGAGTTTTTACTATTTAGATTTTCAATAGGCCAATTTCTCATATAATTCCCCTATTTACTATTTTAAATGCAAGGGTCAGCACTTTAACAAGTGAAACTATAGAAATTGATGAGTTGAACTGAATCAAAAGTAAAGTTTCAAGTGTTGTGTTTTTGACGTAGTGAAAAGTAAAAGGTAGTTGGATTTTGATGAAGTAAAATTTAGTAAATGAGTTCGAAGTTGAATCAAAACTCTCGAGACCAAATGATTAAATTTCTTAAAAATTAATTGATGATTAAATCATTTTCATTTTATTTTTAGTGTTACATTATGCAGGTAGTAGCTTCTCATGGGTACAATGTCAACTAGCTATATCAAGTTACGATCAAGGGTTTCTACCATTCTTGAATTCTAATATTGATAGGGGTTTAACGCCTATTCCCTGCAATAACATTAAGTGTATCACAGTTGTAAGAGAATCAGTGACACATCAGGATATTGATTATAATAATTGTCAGTGCATGTATTTGATGGCGTATGCAGATGGTGCAGCGACAGCTGGACATGTATTCCATACTTTACTCAGACTTCAAACCAGAAATGGTGACTATATTGGATTTCAAAGATTTATATTTGGATGTAGCAGAGAAGTTAATAGTTTCCCTCCTATTGAAGCTTCCGGTATTCTTGCATTTGGAAGGGTTTCTGGATCAGTTATCTCACAAATATCTGACCGAATTGGTGGGATATTTGGACATTGTTTAGTTCCTATTGAGAATCTAATATTTATAGTCAAATGAAGTTTGGTCAAAGTGCTATCGTTTATGGACCAGATGTAATTTATACTCCAATGTTATCAAGGGCAGGGGCATCAAGACTCTATTGGATTAACTTGCAAGCGATTAGTGTGGGAAACAGAAGAATACAGTACATACTAGAAGGTGATGTAATTTATAGTTTTATCCCTTTATTTGGCAGTATATTTATTTGCCCCTTTGTGTTATGCGTTGAGGTAGGAAAATGACTCATCATAAAATTGTGATTAAATTTATATTATCATTTGGTATACTTACCAACAAGTAAAACTACAGGTGAAATGGGCAACATGCTCCTCGATTCTGGGATAGTTTCGAATTATCTACCATTTGGTTTTTACTCAGAATTTGAAGCAGTAATTGAAGCAGAATTGGACCTATTATATCAACGTACTCCTGACCCAGATCAGTTTTTCAACCTTTGCTATTTACAAAATAGTATTGAGGAAATGGGAGGTCCAATTATTACACTTCATTTAAGAGGGGGAGATCTTGTGTTAAGTGTTGAGAATACTTATGCTATGGTTGATGATGGAGTAGTGTGCTTAAATTTTATTGGCGAGGGGGATGATGCTGTCCTTGGGGTCATGGGTCAGGCAAATTTTATGGTTACATATCACCTTCAAGATGAGATGATTAGTTTCAAGAAGATGAATTGTGCCGTACGGAACTAATAATATTGTGTGTGAGCTGCTTGTGTAAAGACGTGGCTTGTGACCTTGTGATGTTTAATATTCCACAAGTTTGGGAACTACTTGGTCATTATTTATGTTTACATCTTGTCTTCTTGAACACCAACAAAATAAATATATTAGGAGTGCTTATTAAATAGAATTGTGTCATAGCTCAATAATAGTAGCATTGAGACATGGAGTAAAGAGTATAGTCCACCTTAAATAGCTTCTTCAACGTCAGATCAATGTAGAAATGATAGAAAAGTTTGGTAATTAATTTTGTTGTGAACGTAAACCAACTAAAGACGAAGTCATTGTAAGACTGATTATATTATAAATTTCAAAAAATCCAATTTGTAGATATTATTATCTAATAAGTGATGCTGGAAAAATTGTAGTAGTAAATGATATTATCAGGCTGGTTACCGCTTTAAGTGCAATTTAAGATTTCAATGACCAGTTCTAAAGAAAAAACATATCCACATTGAATGTCGTGTACTATCACCCACAATTGTTATCGCAGTAAAGAAATTCAATCATAAACCATTGTACTTAATGTATTAGCATGTTGTTTCACACAGAAATATAGATAATATTGCATAAGTTTGTATGTATAAATGTTAACGAACTAGAAAAAGTTTAGAACATTTATAGTAAAACAACGAGCTAGTTCTCAAATTTAGCCACTACATTATTCAATAATAGACTACAAATATAACACTTCAAATGTGTATAACTAAGTGTAAAATGAACAATTAAAACTTATTAAGTTGAAGCTCAAACTATTTTGAATTATTCTCTTATAGTAATCATTATTCATTGAGCCATATCAAATGGTAATTGTTGAGAATGTCTAATAATAAGGGTATGGTAAAATATAGGATAATATTGGAAAAAAATAGCCAGGGAGAAAAGGGGGAGTGGTTTTTTGATACTGAAATAAACGAAATGTACAATCATTTAAATCACTCATTTAAATCACTCCACATTTAAATCGCCCCCACCCCACTCTATTCCCCTTCACCAAGGAACCCAAACAACAACTCCCTCCCCACCACCACCAACCACTACACCTGTGCCGAAGACTCACCACCAGTCACCACCAACGTCGGCGACGGACACTCACTAGAATGTTTAGTTCTCATTATCAATAAGTCATATCTTGCCAAATCAACTAGGTCAAATGAGTTTAACCCTCTCAACCTTTTATTTCCACGAAAATATTCAAGATAGTTGACCTAACCATGCAAGAATAGGTCCACAATGTCAATTAATGAACGCTTAGTTGGTAACCCTAACAAGCTAGTACCATTCATTATGTAACATTCTATTACTAATTCTCTAATTAACCAATGATATCTATTTCAATTCAATAATCTCTTTACTAACTATGATCGAAAAAGAATTTTCCATAATACTCCCTCCGGTCCTAAATATAAGACTTAATTAACTTTTTTTGGAGAGATTAAGGAAAGCAGTTAAGTTAGATAATTTTATGTGTTCTTCCAATAATATCCCTCATTTAATCCAACATATCTATCATTCATTTCCAAGTTCAATTTCAAAATCCTGTCCACTGAGCTAGAATCCCGATACTATGCTTTCTTCACCGATTTCGTCCTCACCACTGACCTCAAATCTTGATTTCGCAGACTCTAATAATTCTTCTCCTAATGAACAAACTTCTCAATTTTCAAGATTGATTATTCAGATTTGAATTAAAATTGATATTTTTTTTGTGATCTCACACCTCAATTTAAATTGTTTCTTCTCCTACGGATTCTTCTAATTCTTCCGAGGAAAGTTCAATGTGTTCGATTTCAAGCATGAATGTACATAAAAATAGTTTGAAACAAAAATCAGGATTCGAATATTGATTTGATTTGAGAAACGGAAATTCCCTTGCTTCAAATCATTTCATATACTTTTCCTCTTCTATTCATCCTTCACTTCTCTATGCAATCAATATTCCATGTACGCAAGGCTGGTTGCTATTTGCGCTCTACTGAAGAAGGATGTGAATAAGAGAAACGCAAGGAAAATTTGGATTCGGCAAGGATGGGACGAAAACGATGATGAGTTTTTGTCGGTTATTATGTTTAGTTAAGATGGAGGAATAAGGGCAATTTTGGGAAAAAAGGACAAAATTTGTAATTAGGTCTTATATTTAGGACCAAAATTGAGTCACCAAATAGATCTTATATTTAGGACCGGAGGGAGTATCAATATTCCTATCATAGTTAGAAAAAGAGTTTTCTAATAATTTATGCATTATCCATGATAGAAAAGTATTTACTAATACAATATAAAGTCTATCATGGATAATTAATTGCTAACCATGTTAGAAAGAAATAATCTAACAAAGTTAATAATAGAACTAACATACAATAATGAGGAAGCGAATGCAGACCTATACAGTTTGACAATATACATGTCTAAATAATCTATACAACCTCTACAACCTCATTCCCTTTCCTGATTACTGCGTCTGTGCATGAACACCTGCAAAAACATAAGTAATCTGGGATGAGACAACATGTTTCACTAATCAACTATTTAACTCACTAGAACAGTGAGATGTGCGGTAGCAGAGCATCTACAGTGTAACATTCTGTATATCCCCAAAACAGTAGCAAACACAAAGATTATCCAACTCAACATGTAAACATCACAATGTAGAGTATATCCTTTCACCAATTTTAATTTAACTAGAATTATACTCACACAAAACAAGGACTTCAATTCCTCCCTATATCCATTCATTCATATCAACACAATGATTTAGCAAAGTGGCCTGGCAGGAAGAAATTTGTAATTATACATATCCCTAAAATAGAATAATTAATAGCCCAAACATACATCACATTTACCCATTGTAAGCATGAACAAAATAATCATTCACTCCTAAACAAAGTAATGTAGGAACCTACTAATTTCAACCCTAAAAATTTCCAAATTAGTCCCCAAATTGGCCATACGAGATTGTGTATCCAGATTTAAACTCAAACAAAACAAACCAGAGGCTATAACACCACTCCTCAACTTGGATTATCTCAACATTTCCAAAACTCACATGCTCACAATAACCAAATAATTTCAGAAATCAAACTAAAGAACATAATGCCAGTCAGAACCAAAAACTCATACCAAACAAGAAAAGAAATAAAATCAATTAGGATCTCAAACCATCCAGAATTTCAATCATGTAACAAGATATTCGCAATAATCCTTTTTCTTTCATCTAAAGCTCTTAATCAAAATTTCAAGCTTTCAACAACCCCATGAACCAATTCGTCCAACACACCCAGAAAGGGAAGAATTTGTAATTCATCTTGTAATTCCCCAACAACATTTATACACATGTTAGAATCCATTTTGTTAATTATTCATTCCAAATCCTAAACTCTAACTCAACCACTCTTCCAAACTCGCAGACAAATGAAGAAAATGGGTATAGAAATTACTTATAAAGTTCCAAAATAAGAGAAGCAGAGACCACCACCGCCGGACGTCATGTAGCTCGCCGGAAATTGGTCGGCCGAGCTGAACAGAGAAAGGGAATGAGGAAGTGAGCAGGAAAATTAAGTTGGAAAGAAGTATTAGCTTGAAGAACCAAGCAAATGTCAAACGGCTTCACTCGTTGGAGGAGAAGAGGAACAAGGAGAAGCATAGATCTGACTTATACTTGTTCGATTTATGTAGAAGAAAGTGCAAGAAGTAGAGTGTGTATGGTGGAGGAGAAGAGAAACAAGTATGGTTGTGTATGAAGGGGAAGAGAAAAGATGAAAATGGTGAGATTGTGGGGGTGGGTGGGATCTGGATTTTCTAAGCCCCCCATTTTCTAAGCCTCTCTAAGTTTCCCCTTATCCTCACCCTCTATTCGATCTAATGGCTCGCAAGCTGACACATACAACATTAAAATAAAAGAAAGGAAAAAAATGCATCTGATCTTTTCTCCTCTGCTATACCCACTTCACTTCTACATTCCCATTTTCTTTGATCTCCCTCAACATTCACATCTCCATAGCCACCACACTTTCACTCGCCACCATCTTCAATCGCCAGCCGAACCGTCGTGGTGCTGTGGTGACTTTTCCTGTGCCGATTTCGATTCAGAGTCCACACACAGTACGTCCCCGGCGAAATCGACTCCAAATCATCCGCCTCCGACGATAACGACGACGGTGAATCGCAAATCAGAACCTCCATCATCGATAATTGAAGAGCCACTGCATCTTCGTCGCCGGCGTTTGATCGACGTGATTAAGTTTCAATGACGTCTCCGGTGCAGTGACTTGGTCGACGATCTGGGCAAGGTTACCAGTGAAGTAGTTGTTGAAGCTGGGATAGAGGAAGGAATCAGGAGGGCCTTGTTGATTGTTCATTTTTGTTGAAGCCGAAGGCCGAAAGATGAGGGAGTGAAGTAGGAGAGAAAGTTAGTTACATGAGAGAGAAAGGGGGGAGGAGGGATATGGTGGAGTACGGTGTAGGAGAGTATATGGATTGTGAGCCATTAGAGCAAATAGAGGGTGAAGATAAGAGGAGACTTAGAGAGGCTTAGAAGATCCAGATTCGAGTGGGTGTGCGTCGGCCATATGATAAGGGCTGAGGTAAGGGCTTGTTTGGTTTGAGGTTTTATTTTAATGGGTTTTGTAACTTATACTCGAAATCACCATAATGGGAATTTTTTAAACTATGTTGTTTAAACTTATTTGAATGGGAATTTTTTAAACTATGTTGTTTAATAATATATTTTACTGATTAAATAGAAAGTGGCACAATAAAAAATGATTAACTCCAACACAATTTATTTTCAAGATATTTTACCGTGTTCTAAAAAAAGACATTTGACCCGCGCGTTGCGCGTAAACCAATTTTTTCTGAATAAATTGTAAACCTTTGTTAGAGCATAAAATCATTCACAATGTTTCATGCAAATGAAATAAATTTTAGTAAAAGATAAAGGTGTTTTTGACAACAAATTTTATTAAATGATAGAGGTGTCGAACAATAATATAATAAAAATGACAACAGGAATAATTAAGTGCCGTGACAACTTGAATGAATTACTAATTAATTGTTCAATTTCCAATCAGTTATTGAGAAATTATTCAACAGTAATAAACAAATAAAGAAAGATATGCATTCATCAATCAGATTACTAATTTAATTTTTGAAAATGTACACATATGGTCAAGTTTAATTTTAATAATTATGGAAAATTATCAATCCATAAACTCCTTTTAATGCCTATTGGAATTTCTCATTATTAATTTCAATTTTTAATTTTTAAAAATAATGCATCAATTGATTTTTTATCAATTTCTAACTAAAAAGGGAAACTCATATGGGATTGTTGAAATTCACCCATTAATTTCAATTTGAATTTCTTTAATGTCTAATTTCAATTTAAAATTAGGCATTAATATCAATGAGTTTATTAATGCATAATAGACTGATTGATGAATATTTTGTCAAAGATAATTAATTTAATTAAAAACTATATAGTTAAGAAATCCATGCAATTATTTATCCACATATTCTCTATTCAAGTTGTAATGATACATGTCGTTTTATTAGGGAATTATTCTAAACATTGATTGAGGTATTATTAAAGAGAAAAAAAAGAAATATTTGTTAAAATCACTCAAATTAATCATTTATTTAAATTAAAATGTATGCTTATGGTAAAAATGAATTTCATAAAATTAATAAAAATTTGAAATTCATAAACTCCTATTGATGCCTAATAAAATCTCTCATTATCAGCCTATTGATTTGATTTTAAATCTATTTATTTCCTAATTTCAACCCACTATATACATCAAATATCAATCACATTATTAATGCCTAATAGTATGATTGTTGAATGTTTTGTCAAAGGTTTATAATTTAAGTAAAGTTAAGAAAGGATGAGATTTATTGAATTCCAATATAGTTAAATTCCTCTTGTTTTGGCAAACAAAACCTTAATTAAAATAACAACACATTTCGTTTTATTAGGGAATTAATCATAACTTGTAACACTCATTAAATGATTATTCAAGAAAAAACAACATAAAAAAAGAGTTATTGGATAACTTAAATGACTCATTTATTTCAATCAAAATGTATGCATAAGGTAAATATTAACTTCAAAAATTAAGAAATATTGTCGATTCATAAACTAATATTAATGCATAATGAAACCCCACTGTCTAACCGTATTAATTTGATTTTAAATCTCTTTAATTCTTGATTTAACTCCTCAAATTATGTATTAAATATTTCTGCCTATCAATGTCAGGCTAAATTCTGGTTGTTTTGTAAAATATTCAATAGTTTACTTAAATAGTATATAGTTAAGAGATATATGGATTTTCTGAATTCTGATATCCTCATTAAGGTTGAAATCGTACATATATTGTTTTCACACAAAATGTTAATTATAGAAAAAACGCATGTCATATTATTATGGGATTCATAGTATTTATTAGGGAATTATTTAACAGAAAACAACAACAAAAGACTTGTTAGGATAATTATAATTATTCATTAATTTCTTTAAATTGTAAGCATATGGTAAAAATTATTTTCAATAAGTAAAAAATATTGTCAATTCATAAACGCCAATTAATGTCTAATGGAATCTCCCATTATCACCCTATTAATTTTATTTGGGCAATGGACCAAATCTGCCCCCAAGTAACCACCAAGGAGCGCTGAGCACCCTGAACTAACAACAGGCCCGTATCTGGACTCCAAGTAACCAAGGTGTTTAAAAACTACCCCGGTTGGACGGTCAACAACGTTTGACCGTTACTATGCCTATGTGGCTGCCACGCGAGCACTTGCTTTGCCACCTCTGCTTGCCACATGTGTATTTTAAATGGACCTAATCTGCCCTCCAAGTAACCACCCAGGAGCACTGAGCACCCTGAACTAACAACAGGCCCCTATCTGCACTCAAAGTAACCAATGTGTTTAAAAACTACCCCGGGTGGACGGTCAATGATGTTTGACCGTTACTATGCCTATGTGGCCACCACGTGAAGGCCTTGTTTGTCACCCGACGCCTTGTCATCGCCACGTAAGATATGTTCATGTGGGTTCCACCTATAATAATAAACAATTTCTCTCTCCCTCTTCATCACCATCACCACAGCCCCCCAACACCCACCACCCCCACCCACACCACCCCCTCAAACGTGGCAAGCAGAGGTGGCGTGGGTGGGGGGCTGTGGAGGTGAGGCAGTCGGGGGATTGGAGGTGAGGGGGTGGCGTGAGTGGAGGTGGTGGGTGTTGGGGGGCTGTGGTGATGGTGATGAAGAAGGAGAGAGAAATTGTTTATTATTATAGGTGGAACCCACATGAACATATATTATGTGGCGATGACAAGGCACCGGGTAACAAACAAGGCCTTCACGTGGCGGCCACATAGGCATAGTAACGGTCAAACGTCATTGACCGTCCACCCGGGGTAGTTTTTAAACACATTGGTTACTTTGAGTCCAGATACGGGCCTGTTGTTAGTTCAGGGTGCTCAGTGGTCCTGGGTGGTTACTTGGAGGGCAGATTAGGTCCATTTAAAATACACACGTGGCAAGCAGAGGTGGCAAAGCAAGTGCTCGCGTGGCAGCCACATAGGCATAGTAACGGTCAAACGTTGTTGACCGTCCAACCGGGGTAGTTTTTAAACACCTTGGTTACTTGGAGTCCAGATACGGGCCTGTTGTTAGTTCAGGGTGCTCAGCGCTCCTTGGTGGTTACTTGGGGGGCAGATTAGGTCCATTACCCATTTTATTTTAATTTTTTTATTGACTAACTTCATTACGCATTAAGTATCAATAAGATAAGTAAAATTAATTTCAATACACACATTGATATTTCCTATTGAAATATTCTATAATTGGACTATTAATTTTAAATTAAAAATCATTATGAAATTTAATTTAAAAAATCCTATATGATTTTCATTTTAAATCTGTATAATGATTAATTTCATTAGGCTTTAAATATAAATGAGTGAATTAAAAATTAATAGGATGGTTGATGCCTAAAAATTTTTAAATTTACAAATTTCAATACACATTGAAACTTATTCTAATGAAATATTATATAATCAGACTATTAATTTCAAATTTAAAGTCATTATGAAATTAAAATTTTAACAATCCTATTTGATTTTAATTTTAAATTTCTCCAATTACTAATTTCAGTAGGTATCAAATATCAATCAACTCGGGTAAAAATTAATTGGTTGAAAATTAATTGGTTGATTGATATACAAATTTCAATAGACGTACGATTCATATTAATTCCTAATGAGATATTCTATAATCGGACTATTAGTGACAAAGAATGAACTTCCCCCTACCATCTAACATTTCCAAATTATTGTGATCCATTACAATACTGTCTCAATTGATCATTTTGAGGCAATAGTGTTTTTATTTGATAAAAAGTTAAACATCATTCATATTATCATTCAAAAGTCGTAAAAAGGAATTACAATTTTCTTTTTTTTTATACAAAATGGAATACAAAGCCACTTAGCTATCAATCAGGATCGAAAAGATCAACTTCTTCCTTCCCAGATTGAATCATTGAGCCAAGAGATTGAATGGCGTAAAGAATTGGATGTAACTAGGCATTCCTTGAAGAGCATGTTTGGCTATAAAATCAGCACAACTGTTCACATCTCTTGAAATCTGACAGATATTCAACTCCCAATCACGACTCAAGAAAGACTTAATCTCCATGATCAAATCGATTTCCGGATGATCTTCATCATGATGGCCTTTAACCAATCTAACCACATCAGCAGCATCGGTCTCCATTACCACACGACGAACACCTTGCTCCCAAGACATTCGAAGACCCAATGTAACAGCCCATAATTCTGCTTGTAGACTATTCCCTGACCCTGGCGGTTTATGCATAAACCCGGTCACCAACAAACCATTAGAGTCTCTCAGCAATCCTCCACACCCCATCAAACCACTCCTAGTGCAAGCACATCAATATTCAGCTTCACCCAACCTGCTATTGGGGGGACCCATTTCACATTATTAACGATGCCACCATTTGAATTAAGATTAACCCCTGACAATTTAATCTTAGCATGCGCCATCGAGTCAATCATATGTTTGGCATGACATAAAAGATTGTCATTACTAGCATCTTTCTCTTGAAAAATAAACTCATTCCTTCGTCTCCATAACAGCCAACATATCGTAGCAAAAAAGTCACACCATCGCACTCCTTGTACCATCGTGGTATTCCTTATATTAATGGTCAACCAATCTCATACAGAATATTCAAAGAAAAGCCTCAAGCTTCCTGGTCCACCTATGTTCTTCTATAGTTGTTTAGCTTCCTCACAGTCACGGAGGACATGCAACAAGGATTTCTGTTCATTCCTACACCTGTGACATCTGTCATCTACTGTCATATTTCTTCTACACCTCTCTTCATTAGTTGAAAGACTGTTAAGCATGGCCGTCCATATGAAAGTCTTACATCTAGCAATTGTGTTCAGTTTCCAAATCCTGAGCCATGACTTGTCAGATACCTCTTCCTCCTTAGCTATATTAATATAAGCAGACTTCACTGAGAATTCCCTGTGTTTATCATATCTCCATAGAACTGTGTCTGCTCGTTGATTTACCACGATCCCTTTCTCTACCACTTCCCATGCCTTCTTTATACCATTCCAGGTGTTTGACCCTGGTCTGGTTCTATCATTGATAGGAATCAAATTCGATCCACACTTGTACATATTCCGTATAACTTTCACCCATAAATCATCCTTCTTCTTCATCAAACCCCATCCAAGCTTTGCCATATAAGCTTGATTTTGAGCAAGTAAGTGTTTAATTCCTAACCCACCATTTTTCTTACTACGACACACTTTATCCCATCAAACCACTTTGGTTACACCATTTTACCCCATCCAACCTTCGCCCTTGTTTGTTTGAAAGTTTGATTTCCTTTCATTTACATGATTCCCAAATAAATATAATCATCATTGGTTTGTGATTGATTCTTTATCTCCTAATTTCCCAATTAGAATAATGATTTAATTGGGTAGTATGTTATGTTCATTTAAGTGGTTTTGGATCATCCAATAAAAATCATTCAAAGTGGTAGTTTATAGGACATGTGGACCAATAGTTTTTGAGCTTAGAGTTTTAGAGGTGTATATTGGATTGGATTGGATTGGATGGATGGATGGATGGATTGGATGGATGTACACACACACACACCAAGTCTTCTCTTTCCCATATACTACTTAAATTCCCCCGGTCATTTCCAAATCAATTAAACTTCATCATCCCAACTCATAATCCAACCATAATATAAACTTCATCTAATGCTGACGTAGAACTATTATAAACTTCATCATCTCAACTAAACTTCATCATCCCAACTAAACTTCATCTAATGCTGACGTAGAACACAAAGGTGGTGGCGATGGTGAAGCCTGTTAAATCCCAACTCCTAATCCAACCATAATATAAGCTCTCTCTATTGACGGAGACAAAACCAAACGATCCTAACGCAGACAAAACATCATTTAAAACCCAAATCCAAATTTCTTTTGATGGAGAAAAAACCAATAATCCCGACGCAACCAATATCTACAGAGATGGCTGGACTTTCGTCAGAGGAAAATATCCGGCCACCAGCGACGGTGGTGTCAGGCGGCGAGAGAAGCAAACCATCATCCTCATCCTTCTCTATCCCCAATCTAACTAAAAAGTTTTCCCTTTCTCCTCCGAAAACTCTAGAATCGAAGAAAATAGGTGGAAATTTGCCCATTTTGGTTGTTTTATTTCAAGATCTGCATACCAAGAAAATATGAACCTAAGAAGATGATCAAGGATTAGCCTTTCCAGGAATTGCGAAGCAATTTGGTCAGTACAAGTAACATTAAGAAAGAGTGCTAACCTTTTTCCCTCATAGCTAGCACGTTAAGTTGTTTGTGGTACATAGTTTTGCTTTCTTTTCTTTGTTCGAGGCCGTGGGTTTCACCGGAGCCACCGTTAAGGTCACCGTCAGCCACGTCTTGTTCTCCACTTTCAGATTCAATGACAGTGACAACAAGGGAAGAAGACGATATGGTTCTAATGGCTGATGGCCACTTGGTTTCTTTTTACTTAAGATGATAACATGGAAAAAAGGGGTGAGATGGATGCCACTTCAACTTTTCCTAACAGATGTTATCTAAAATTGACAGTAACACTAAATTAGCTACGAAAATAATTGTGTCTTACCATAAATGCACCAAAATATTGCATATTATGTTGAGTGCACTTTGCAATATTTTTTAGTACTAAAAATGCACCTTTACCCGATGGTTTAATTAGGATATTAAAGGGTTGATTGTATATTAAATTCTTGTCTTTTTATTATCATGGATGCTGAAACTTGATTCTTTAGGTGTAAGATTAAATATATGATTGAGTAATTATTGTGGTGATTTAGGTGTTTTACATGCATGTGAACTTGGAAGTTTTGTAAGATTCAGTTTTGAGCATGAAAGTATGTTTTGTGTATGTTTTAAAAGGTGTTATGTAGTAATTGGAGTGGTTACCAGTGACTTTGGAAGATGATTTCCTTGCGGCAATGAATAAAAATGTGGCTAAGTGAAGACCCATACTTGGGCTGATTAAGTTGATATGGAACTGTACGAATGGATTTTCATACCAGAATCTTGTTTGCCTCAAATAAGAAATATGAGAAATTTAATTTCTCCTCTCATTAATTTTACTAAATTGTATGTGAAGGTTTGTAAGTTACTTGTTGACTATGAGTTGAAAGTCATTGCAAATATCTGTATGACATGATTGAATGACATATAATGTTGAATAAAGACTACTATAACATTGAAGTATTTAAATGTGTGAATGTGGTGTTTCTTATACCTGTCCTTTATCTTGGAAATTGTGTGAACGATTAATATGTACGAGATGCAGTATAATTGAATATAATTTTAGATTGTGGTATCTGTGGATGGTAAAATTCATTGGTTCGAAATGGCTAAAGAATTCCTAAGTTTGAACAATGGTCAACATGAATACGAAAAGAAATCTTTTCTCTTTCCCTTTTTGCCTTGGCTGATCTAAAAGGCATAAAGGAAATAGATTTAAAGTGTACGGAGAATTTGTGATTGGGGTGTGACAAATTATGATCGTAAAAATGTATGTTGGGTGATTGGTCATTAGTTATTTAATTTTTCTTTTATGAGAATGAATTTAATCATTGTGTGAAACATATTATTGATTGGAAGTCATTTGAAGAAGTGTTAGTAGGCTATATGTTTACTTGGATTAATTGTTCATAGTGAATATGATTTAATAATAGTTGTTGTGAATGAACGATTATGCTTGATGAGAAATATGTTGGTGTTAAATATTGATCTAGAACCAAAAGAAACAAGTGAAAATGAATTATTTAAATAGTCAAGGAAGAATTATCTTAAATGAAAGTGGTTGGGTGTAATGCGGATAGGAGAGAGACATCAAAGTGTTATAAATTGGAAATGATACTAATTTATCATTTTGTATCCTATCATTATAGGAGGAACTAAGAGGAAAGTATATAGAGGAAATCTACGAGAAGTGGTAAGGAAGAACGTTAGAGTGCTAAAGGGCGACAGTAGGGATGGGAATAGGTCAGGCCGGCCTGGTACGGCCTGCGGCCTGGCCTGCCAGGGCCTGGTTCGGCCTGATTAAATTTAGGCCAGGCCCAGGCTCAGGCCTTTTTTTAAGGCCTGTTATTGAAAACAGGCCAGGCTCAAGCTTTTAAAAAAAACCTGTTAAGCCTCTAGGCCGGCCTGTTAAGGATTCTTAGTAAAAAAAACAAATAGGGAAAGTCCACACATTGTCTCGGCCCAATTCCATTCAGTCCACATCCACCTCACTCTCTCACTCAGTCTCTCGCTCAGTCTCACACACAGACACAGTTTGCGGCGTCTCTCACCCTCACACCCAACCTAAACCCTAAGTCCACACTCCCCACTCTTCTCCTCACCAAGTCACAATTTGCGGCGTATCTCATCATTGCCTTCTCCTCCACAGCCCGCCGTATCTTTCCACTCCCAGCGAAGAAGACGAAGAAGAAGACGTGATTTGTGGGTTGGGAGTTGATGATTTCGCACAAAGGAAGACCGTGAGAGATGGAGAAATACAATTATGTCCTTATCTTACATATGTTCTTCTTCTGCTCTTCCTTCTCTTTCATCTCTTTTAAATGCTTCTTGTCTCTCAGTCTTTCAAAGTTGATTCTTTTTTATTTTTGCTTGCTTGCTACCATGGGTGTTGAAGAAGATGTTGAGAAGAAATCAAAGATTTGCGTCAGATTCAATGGGTCTTTCATTTTTATTTGACTAGAATTTTTCAAATGAGAAAGAGTACAACTAAGGGCTATGGGAGACGTACAAAGACAATAAAGGTGAAAGGAGAGTATGACATGACATAAAGCAAGCTAGAAGACAAAATATAAGAGAATCCAAAGCTCTAAAGGAACTAACTAGAGCAGGGAGCCGTTGCTACTTTTATTTTAACAAATGTCTTCACTTGCATATATCAGCCTATTAGGCCTTTTAACAGGCTAATGAGCCAGGCCTTAACAGGCCCAGGCCAGGCCACAGGCCTTAAAATTTTGCTATAACAGGCCACAGGCCAGGCTCAAGCTTAATTTTAATAAACCAGGCCAGGCCTTTTTATGGGGGTGGCCTGGCCTATTCCCACCCCTAGCGACAGATAATCACACTTAACCTTGCTATAACAATGATTGTGGCGTTAGTTGAGATTTTCAAATCCTTTTTCACCCTTTATGTATATATATGTATAAAATTGTTGAAAGTTACTTTTATACAAAAATAGGCTATCGGGTGCCTTTCAAACACAATTATTTTGATATAAATAAACTTGATAAAATTTTTATTAAATAGTATCCTGATTTGGGTGATTGTTCTGAGAAGGTATGAGAGAGTTATGTAGTGCTTTATTAGGGATATTGATAGTTAGGCTGACAGAAGAAATTGAAATGTTGAGGTTAGATATGGAATGGAATTGTGAGAGTGCAAGGCACTGACGTTGATATTAAATTATTGAATTGTGATTTGAGATGTTAAATATTGTGGATGAGATGTTGACAGGGATATGGTGAGCATTGCATGACACTGCTATTTATGTACCATCGAGAGATGATAACTGTCGATAGGTCAATCGACAGTTATTTTGTACTGATTCTTTCTGAGTAGAGACAGGGGATCATAGGTCGACTGATTAGAGACAGTGACCATCGGTCAACTGAATTGGAATAGTGACCGACGACCTTTCTGAGTAGAGACAGGGGGTCATTCCCTTTCCGATTAGAGATGGATTGGGGTTCTCTCTCTAGGGGGTTCCCAAAGAGAGAAATTGTCTTCTGAGTAGAGACAGAGGCACAATGGAAAATGCCTTCTGAGTAGAGACAGTGTCACAATGTCAAATCATATAGTGAAGTTAGATGCTGGAATAAATGTCTCTGTGATGACACGATGTATCTATAGGTGAGTGTTAGAGTTGTGGGGATAGTATTGTTGTATTGGAGATAGAGATGGTGAAGTGCATTGATTTGGAAATGACAGAGAGATTGGAGTGATTCATGGTAAGAAGGTTTCAATTATCTATATGTATTACTTATTTGAAAACTCTGGCCCTTTAGACGCCCTCAGTACCGCACATCTCACTATTATAGTGAGTTAAATTGTCTCATCCCACGATTACTCACATTTTTGTAGGTATTCATGCACAAGCGCAAGCATCAGGAAAGGGAATTAGGTACTATAAATTGTATAGTTATTTGGAATTGTATATTGCAAATTTGTATAGATCTGCATTTGCTTCCGCATGTATAAATATCTATGGGCGAAGGGGCAAAAATAGCCACCGTAATTCTCAAAATGGACAACTTTAGCACCCGTAATTTCGATGGTGCAAAACCGGACATTATAAACCAAAACGGGACAAATCTAGCCACGCCGTTAAGTTGAAGCTAACAAACGTGTGTTTTGGCGTGGGGCCCACATTCATTAACCTACATGGCATGACAATCAGCAAGTGAAGTGAACCCACGTTGGCAAGCCCTACCACATCACCAAATCCCTAATTTGAAGCACAAAACCCTAATCCCAAATCGCTGCCTTCATCCTCACCACACTCATGTTCGAAATTGTCGCTGAAATCGCCATCCCCACCTCCATTTGCTGTCGTGCTTGAAACCCATACCCCAAACCAGCAACCACGAAGCAACCCAGACCTTCGAAGGCATCGAAGGTTGTTGTTGGGCTGAGATTTTGGGAAGCCGCCACGGCCTCCACCATGGTTTTGGCTTCTTGTTGGTCCTTCTCTCCGTTTATCTCACCATCCCTGATTCTGATTACAGCTTCCTCAAGTGCCACGTCATTATGCCATATTAACATTCCAAGTCAACTAACAGTCAAACTTAACTCCAATGTTTAAGATGTCTAAATTTGTCCCATTTTGGTTTAAAATGTCCGGTTTTGCACCATCGAAATTACGAGTGCCAAAGTTGTCCATTTGGGAAATTACGGTGGTTATTTTTGCCCATTTGCCCAATATCTATTTATTGTTTAATATTAATTAGTTTTGTTTATTAACCATGTTAGATAAATAATTTCTAATATGGTTAGCAATTAATCATCCTTGATAGCATCTATATTGTATTAGTTTATTCTTTTCTATCATGGATAATAATTTAATCATTAGGATATTCTTTTTCTAACTATGATAGAGATGTTGATATTATGAAAATTCCTTTTTCTATCATAGTTAGTAAAGAGATTATTAAATTTAAAATGGATATCATTGGTTAATTAGGGAATTAGTAACAGAATATTACACGACTCATCTCATACTCACAAATAAAAATCTTAAAGATAAGAAATTGAATCTTATAATAAACTATGAAAAATTTTCCTCCACTTATAGAACATAAGGGAAACAAATCGAATAAATTCAATCTAAGGGTTGCAACTCTCTAGAGAATTATGTCAAACCAAATCTTGATACTGGATAGTTCGATAGCAGCGGCCGCTTTTGGCTTCCCAACAACGAATAGTGTGATCATAACTTGTTGCAAGTATCAGCTTTGGGTGAATCATCATACTCTCCAAACCAACTTTTAGCAACCTAATACAACAAACAAAAACAGTAAATTTGAGCTTAAGAAAGAAACCAATGAAATTGGCATATTCAAGAATAAGTCATATATTTTGAGTATGACTTAATCGGTATGAAGCTCAATAGCATCACCAATGAAAATTCCAACTTTGTAGGCGCCACTAACTGTTAAAGAAAATATAACAATTCCATCAGTATGAAATGCGAGAAGCAATGGGTAAGAATATCAAATGGGTTACTGAGATTGTAAAACAGTCAAACAAAAATCCCATCCATCACACAGTCAAACAAAAATCCGGGAGATTTCTGACATGTTGTATGCCCAGAAGTATTTTGATAGTCCTTTGTGTTGTTATTCCTATAAATATTACTCCCTCCGTTCCTAAATATAAGATCACTTTGGTTAATTTGGGGAGATTAAGGAAGACAAGAAAATTACATGATCTTCCCAAAATCCCCTCAACTACTTAACTTTAAAAGGGGAGGGGTTTTCAATGAAAAGAGAGAGTATAAGGGTAGTTTGGACAAAACTTGAGATAAAATAGGAAGTGATCTTATATTTAGGAACTTATCCACTTCCTCAAAGTGATCTTATATTTAGGAACGGGGGGAGTATTTACCTAATAGTCTAAAGCCATGCCAAAAAGCAACAAGGAAATATAAAGTCATGACATTAGAAAATTGAACTAAACATGAACGGTGATTTGGAATTCAGAGAAGGGAACATTTGATATTCACATCCTTTACATCATTTGAATTTCAAATAAAGGCTACAATTGCAGTAGTACAATTAATAAGGCTGGCAAACAAAAGTACTATGAAAATCGATAAAAATGATAGTGGTGAAGTACTAGTCTTCTCATTTTATAATCTTCACTTTCATGCCAAACCTCCAGGCTATCATCAACCACATTAGCTATAAGTTGATCACTTGAAGTTAAAACATCTGCTCCATGATACTGAGCAAGATATAGAAGTCGGTCCTGTTTAACAACAATATATTTGTAACATAAATACTCGGATCAACCAAGATAATATAATACACTAGAAAATTTCCAAGAGATGAGGGCGAAAAATAATGATGCAGAATGAACAAAATAGTAAAGATAGTAATGATAGTAATGGAATGAGAAGATCAAAAGTATCCAACGCATGTTACAGCAAGCAGAAAAAAGATTTCTACTGATCTAGGATAATTAAATTTCATGTGTGAAGGGGGGCATGAGAAAACTATGATCAACATGCATTCTGTTGTTCCTTTTGAATAATTCATTTGTTTTGAGGAGAGGAGGGGAGAGAAAATTTAAATGACTTTGTTTTAGAAAGAAATACACAAGTGGAATTGAAAATTATAAATAAAGAGCAAGGAGGGGAGAGAAAATTTAAATGACTTTGTTTTAAGTAACAAAAATTTTGCAACCGACTTCTCCATTTTTCAAAAAATTTCAATCTTATTATTACAATTTCCCCTCAAAACCAAGCACGGGTTTAAGTAGAGCACAAACATATACAAGTTTAATTTGGTGTCCATTGCACCTGCAATGGTAGATTTCATACTCATTATATTATACACACTTTATTCACAAGTTAGGCAACTCCAATGAGGAGTGATTTCAATTACAGACAATTTACATCATATAGCACGAAAATAAGAATAATGCTTACCAACAATACCACTGTTCATTTACAACTAGGCCCAGTTAACGGCCTCACTATCACTATCACTATCACTATCACTATCACAGGTTTCTCAAAGCCTCCACATTTCATTTTATGAGGAAAAATGTGTATGGATGAGGAAAATGAAACAAAAAGAAAGAGAAGAAACTCAGGAACCAACCTCATCTCATCTCCTTGCTTCTATGTTTATTCTTCTTTCTCACATCTGCATTTCAAGATAAGTCTTGCTCGGACCATGATGATGATGCTAACGCTGCGGAGGTTGAACAAAGTGAGGACGAAGGGATAAATGTGTGATTTATGTGACATATGAGAAAAACAAATAGTAAATAAATTGGTATTAAAGAGGGATTTTGAAATTTGAGACAGAAAATTTGGGAGGGAATTTTGATCCTGATCGGGGTTAGGACACCACTGGGATGGAATTAGAAAATCTCATTCTTTTAATTTAAAAATACTTTTATGTTTATTTATTCTCGAATACATCCCAAATTGAGCGTAGGCCCCAAAATCATCCATAGAGCTCGACATTGATAATGGAACCAAAGTTGTCAAACTCGTGAGTTTAAGTAAACTTATGGCAAGAATGTAAAGTCGGATCGTTAGAACCGAATCGTAAACTCGCAAGAGTTTACATTTATTAATAAACACGTGTTTCTACCAATGAGTAGTTGGTTGAGCTGGTAAGGGCTACAACCCCGTAAAGGATGAGAACGCGTGTATGAATCCTGGGAAGCGCTCTCATTGGGAGAGGGGATAACCTTGCCTATGTGGGCAACACTCCTACCCCTCGAGTCCGGATTAAAACCGGACGGTGATTAAACAAAAAAAACATGTGTTTGTTGTAAATAATTAAATAAAAATACAATAATAATAATTTGACTTCAATGTATTTTAAATATAGATTGTATATTTCAATATAGGGTAATGGACCTAATCTACCCTCAAAGTAACCACCCAGGAGCACTGGGCACCCTGAACTAACAACAGACTCATATCTACACTCAAAGTAACCAAAGTGGTTAAAAAGTACCCCAAGTGGATGGTCAATAACGTTTGACCGTTAATCTGCCCATGTGGCCGCCACGTGGGTTAAACTTTTGCCAAGTAGGTGTTAGAATCTTAAGTTTTGATGAAGACTAAAATATGAAAGAACAAGCCAAACACTTAAAGAATATTGGGTTAATATAGAACCCCAAGTAAGAGTGCTTCCGGATGTGGATTTACTTCCGGATGGACTAAGACTAGCGCTCGCGGATGAACGTCTCATCCCTCAGCAACAGCAAGTATATCACTAAGTCATAACTCAGTCTAAGAGCATTAGTGTATAAGATCCTTGAGACTAAGTTAGGAAGCTTCTGGATGTAGATTTGCTTCCGATTGTATTAAGACTAGCGCTGGCTGTTGGTATGGATAACACTGAGCGCCAGTGACCATAACCCAACGTCCAGTGGATTTGCTTCCGAATGCTTAGTGACTAGCGCTGGCTGTTGGTATGGATAACACTGAGCGTCAGTGAGTAAAATGTGAACATAACCCAACGTCCAGTGAAAGTGCTTCCGGATGTGGAATTGCTTCCGGATGGAAAAGAACTCCCTTAGACTAAGTGAACTCCCACTGCATGTGATTGTGTGTTGGTATACTACACATCCCATAGCATGAGTAAATGACACACTGAGTCACTTAGGAAGACTTAGAGTAAAATAACGAGACTTACGCTGACTATTGGAATAGAGATCCCCTAGCGTCAGTAGACAATACACTAAGTCAGAACATAATCTAAGTAAGAATGCTCCCCA
This sequence comes from Mimosa pudica, assembly GCA_029929735.1. Taxonomy (NCBI): domain Eukaryota; kingdom Viridiplantae; phylum Streptophyta; class Magnoliopsida; order Fabales; family Fabaceae; genus Mimosa; species Mimosa pudica. Next base: position 4,761,740 of record JAKELP010000045.1, read on the forward strand.
TAGCAAACAAGCTTCCCACAGCATGTATAGTTCTTACTATACTTGATTATATATATATTACTTTGTTGGACTAACAAGTATGTACAGAACTTAGTCTTACTTCCGGATGCAAATGAGCTTCCGGATGCAAAAACTCTTGGCACTGGGATTCAGAGACTAACACTTGCAGAGCAAGATTGCCGCTTCCGGATGAACGATGATCATCCGTCAGCAAGAGTACAAGAGTCAACGTCACATACTCAGAAGTCAGAATGCTTTTGTCAGAGCAGAGTTGTCAGAGTTGCTTTTCAGAGATAAAGCAAGTCAACCCTGCTAAGCATTAATGAAGATGTACTTCTCAACGGTAACTTGGGATTAACGGCTATATTCAAACGGACATATTCAACCCGCCGCCCAAGCCTTGAGGTCGAGTATAAAAGGAACATCTACATTCAGAAGAGAGGTCGGATGAACAGAGCCTATTGTCTGAAATATTGTATTCTACATTCCTCTCATCTTCTACTCTCTGATCTTAGAGTTGTAACATTCTTAGAGAGTAATTCATTTGTACTTAAGTGAGTAACATCATCTATTCTTAGAGAGAATCAGTTGTACTTAAGTGTTTATCACAATCAGTTCATAGAGTGAACATATTGTAAAATCCTCTAATTGATAGAGGCTGTTCTAAAGCTTGTGCTTGAAGAACAGTATTGTTATCTTACAAAAGTGAGGGGGAGCATTTAGAGGTTTTTCTAAATCTCCATAGGTTGCAAGGTAGCCCGCAAAACTTGTGGTTGTAAAGGTTTGCAGGTGATCCCGTTGTAAAACCTGTGGGTTGTTAGGTGAACCCGTGCTCGTAAAACCTAAAGTGTAAAGGCTTTCTTGTGCCTGGTTCAAACAAGAAATTTAGTGTATTGAAAATCTCAGGTGGAGCCTGGGGACTGGATGTAGGTCTGGAAGTGACCGAACCAGGATAAATTTGTGTGTGCTTATTCTGCTTATTTAATCTACACATCAAGCACCACACCACTAGATAGTTACTTGTGTTTGGGGTGATACATCGTCACTCTCATCAAGCACAAGCAGCCAGTTCTAAAAGAGAACCTTAATTTTATTCTGCCACCCAATTCACCCCCCTCTTGGGTGACAGCCACGCATTTCAGTAGGATAAGGGTAATGGACCTAATCTATCCTCCAAGTAACAACCCAGGAGCACTGGGCACCCTGAACTAACAACAGGCTCATATTTACACTCAAAGTAACCAAAGTGTTTAAAAATACCTCGAGTGGACGGTCATTAACGTTTGACCGTTAATTTTCTTATGTGGTGAATTTTTTTCCATGTAAGATATGTCATGTGGGGCCCACATATAATAAAAATACACATGTCTCTTGCATGATTATGAAAGATTACCCTTAACCATCCTTAAACCTTCTATCACTGTACTTTTTACATATATAAGAAAATTGGCTTTTATACTTGAAAATGTTCTGATAAACATAGCTGCCTTATGGGCTATTTGCAAACACCACCTTCAACTTTCATTTTTTTAGAATCTAAACCTCTGGTCCATCTTTTCTATCCATCTAGTTTTCATAAAATCTATATAAAGATTTGATTGTTGATAGAGCAAAGTGAAACTGTACAATCCATGCTTCTCACTCCACCTATTGGATTTGGCTCTTTTTGGTTGTTATACATTTGTGCCTCATGACATATGACAGAGCTTTGGTGGGATCTCCATTAACTGGAAAAAGGGAAGGAAGGTTTTTAAATTTATTAGTCTCATGAATAAATTGTTTAACATAGACACTGTGACATGCAAGCTTGCAATAAGTTATTTATTTTTTCTTTGGTAAATAACTTGCAAGTTATTTCCATAGTCTGCTAACATGACTCAGACTTTATAGCATCTAGATACATGCATGAATTAAAAGAACATTTATCAAAATGGAAGCACAGATTTTCTTGTCTTGAATTGAAAACCATTTATTCCAACACTTACTATATGAAAATAACCATTGAATTAAGAATTTGAATTTTAACATCATATCATGAGAATAATAAATTACGATTAAGTAATTAGCTAGCATAAAACATTTTTTTGCATCACAAAAATGGTAAGTCAAATGGTTGTAAATTCGATGTTGAAATGTGGTTTGTGACTTGATCGTAAACTTCTTTCTTTCACAATAAAGATGACATGTAGATATACCATATCTATTATAACGATTTTCTTAAAAATTTTATTATATAATCAGTCATTCACCATAGAGATGTCACATTCCTCGCATAATCTCCAATCTTATAATGGTGATATCTTTTGAAACTTATGTTCTCTTGTTCACAATCTTCTTTCTCAATTCATCACCTTGCGTGAAATCCCTTATCCCACATCTTAAAGCAAGTAAAGAGTCATTTACAATCGATATCATTCACCGTGATTCTATGAAATCCCCATTATTTGATAGCAAATGAACACATTTCCAAAGAACCCACGATGCCTTTCTTCGATCTGAGGAGCGAGTGAAATATTTGTTCCACAAAAATGCTTGACAAATTAGAGTACTGTTACTCAAGTAAAGGCTTGACAAAGTATCAGTCCCTCATGAATTCTTTAAAAGAAATATTTCCCTAAAGTTAATCACTTATAAGTAGTGTATATTTGTTGGAAAAAATTGTAAGCTTTTAGAAATTTTTGCATTAGCAATATTTTTTTTATAAATGTTAATAGTCAAACCATTCACAGTCATTCTTAACAAAATTCTAGTTTATCAAACAATTCAAATTCACCTCTAACAACTCAAATTCTAGTTTATCAATATTCATACTATTGCAACCTCGATAATGAAATTTTTATAATATACACACACACACACACACACACATTGAATTTGGTCAATTAAAATTAATTAAAATGAGTAATGTAGCAAGTTAACACAATTTTTTGTAAGGTAGATACGTAAAAACGGTGAATACACAATGTAAACACGTAAGATTCTACCGAGTTTTCAACCATTGAAAATATGAGTGACTCGTGACACGTTTTGGTTAGGTAGTGCTATAAAAACGGTAAAATTGGAGTGTCAACTCGTGAGTTTGACAACAATGAATGGAACAACTATGGATATTACGAGTAAATGCTTGAAAGTCATAGAATAAAGATTGGACTTATATTTCTATAAACTTCCATTTATATGGATGTATGGTAAGTCATCTAATCATGAAGATTGAGTAAATTGTTTAACTAAGACACAGTGTCATGCAAGCTTGCAATAAATTATTTCCTTTTTCTTTGGTAAATAGCTTGCAAGTTGTATTTGGATATTCTAAACAACACTTTTCTGAGCGGCCCTAAGCATCCTAAATCACAGCCGTTAAATTGATCTGAATGCACACAATCTTGCCATGTCATCAAGTATTAAAAAAACAAAAACACCCAACTTTCAGTGCCATAAGCGAAGAGTGCGGCGAAGGCGTCGTCGACGGGGACAAACATGGTGATGTCGGCGCTGCCCTCGTCGATCTGGAACTCCTGCACGTCACTAGAGGGCGGCCAGAATGGAGGCAAAAACATTGAAGCTTTATGCACCAATGATAATGATGTTAATGTTCAAAGCGGTGCCGGCGGGCGGCGGACGCCATGGTCGGCGCCGGAGGGGATGTTGAGGGAAGAGAGTGAGTGGATGGAGAGAGGGTGGCGTTGGAGGGGGATGGAGGTTGGAGGAGGGTGAGGTGGGAGAGGGCGTTGTGGGAGATGTTGACGGGGAAAAAAGTGGTACAAAAAGTGAGGACTGAATGGGAGGATTTTTAATGTTACATGTGTCAATTTATGAGTCTTTGGATAAAAAGAAGGGCGAGAATTAGGAGAGGCTTAGAAAAGTTTAGAAAATAGAGGCTTAGAAATTCTAGATCCATTTCCATAGTCTGCTAACATGACTCAGACTTTGTAGCATCCAGATACATGCATGAATTAAAAGAACATTCATCAAAATGAATGCACCAATTTTCTTAACAAAATGTTAATAGTCAAACCATTCACAGTCATTCTTAACAAAATTCTAGTTTATCAAACAACTCAAATTCACCTCTAACAACTCAATCATAACAAGCCTATTTTCAATCTTAAGCCTCAATTAAATTTCTCCCTTCAATCAGATTTTTATCCCGCCACAACAACCTTAGGTTAAAACAGCCCTTAATCTCTAACACAGAGGATCCAATGCCACAATCAAGTCATGATTACTTCATCATCATCTATAAATTACTCATATTTCCTGTGACTATGAAACTCAAACATTTCTAAATCCTAGCAATGATTTTAATTCTAGTCATGCTAATTGAATCTCTTAACTTTTAGCAGCAACTAAATAACTATTGATCACCTTTTCCTAGTATCAATAGTCTTCAAAACAGTCACCACAAATCAACTTACAATCTCAATAATTAGTTTCCTATATACCCAACTTCATAAATGTAAGTCCCAGGTTTATAACTATGAATTAAATCGCCAACAATGATATTCAGCTATCACCCCTCATTGTCAGTATACTCAGTTCTCATTTATCTTAATTAATACCTTTTCACTACTACAAATTGTCCCTCTACCAGCGCACCTTTACATGCGCTTAGAAGAAACGCATGTATAGAGGGTCCTTTACATGCGCTTTAAGCACATGTAAAGGTAAAAATCTATACATGCGCTTAAAGCGCATGTAGAGGCCTTATCTCTACATGCGCTTTAAGCGCATGTATAGAAATGTGCATCAATTAAAATTCACTAAAACAATGACTAGAAAAGGATTTAAGTATTTAGAGATAAAATATAAAATGCACTTAGGTGAAGAGCTCAAAATCATATGGAAACACCCTTTACATGCGCTTAAAGCGCATGTAAAGGCACAAACACCCTTTACATGCGCTTTAAGCGCATGTAAAGGCACTACTGAATTGCAAAACATGGAGTCATGCATAAGAGGTCCTCCTCAGACCTCATAAGGTGTTCCGGCTTGTGGAATTAGTGTTTAAAAGCTCCATTACCACTTTTGGGTGCTATGAAAATATTTAAACACCCTTTACATGCGCTTTAAGCGCATGTAAAGGCACTACTGAAGTGCAAAACATGGAGTCATGCATAAGAGGTCCTCCTCAGACCTCATATGGTGTTCCTGCTTGTGGACTTAGTGTTTCAAGGCTACATTACCACTTTTGGGTGCTATGAAATTGGTGAAACACTCTTTACATGCGCTTTAAGCGCGTGTAGATGTAGAAACACCCTTTACATGCGCTTTAAGCGCATGTAAAGGGTGTTTATACCTCTACATGCGCTTTAAGCGCATGTAAAGGGTGTTTATACCTCTACATGCGCTTTAAGCGCATGTAGAGGGGTTTAAAATGGAATTTATAAATATAGTTATTTTTGGAATTTAAAGAAAAATATAATTAAAAGAATTGATTAGGGATAGAGACTTACATGAAAAGCATTTTTAAATCTAAATAATATTATGATGGAAAGGAAGAATATAGGAATATATACAAACTTTTGGGTTAGAAATATAATTAAGAGTGAATGAATGGGGTAATTAATTAGAATTTTCCCCATCACCATACCACACATACATATATACACACACTAAGCAAACACCACCCCCTCCCATAAGAAAAAATGTCGGCCACCCCCCTCCCACAAACCCTAACTTCTTTCTTCTTCAACCTCTGAACTCGGCGGCGGCGACGGGGACAAACATGGTGATGTCGGCGCTGCCCTCGTCGATCTGGAACTCCTGCACGTCACTAGAGGGCGGCCAGAATGGAGGCAAAAACATTGAAGCTTTATGCACCAATGATAATGATGTTAATGTTCAAAGCGGTGCCGGCGGGCGGCGGACGCCATGGTCGGCGCCGGAGGGGATGTTGAGGGAAGAGAGTGAGTGGATGGAGAGAGGGTGGCGTTGGAGGGGGATGGAGGTTGGAGGAGGGTGAGGTGGGAGAGGGCGTTGTGGGAGATGTTGACGGGGAAAAAAGTGGTACAAAAAGTGAGGACTGAATGGGAGGATTTTTAATGTTACATGTGTCAATTTATGAGTCTTTGGATGAAAAGAAGGGCGAGAATTAGGAGAGGCTTAGAAAAGTTTAGAAAATAGAGGCTTAGAAATTCTAGATCCATTTCCATAGTCTGCTAACATGACTCAGACTTTGTAGCATCCAGATACATGCATGAATTAAAAGAACATTCATCAAAATGAATGCACCAATTTTCTTAACAAAATGTTAATAGTCAAACCATTCACAGTCATTCTTAACAAAATTCTAGTTTATCAAACAACTCAAATTCACCTCTAACAACTCAATCATAACAAGCCTATTTTCAATCTTAAGCCTCAATTAAATTTCTCCCTTCAATCAGATTTTTATCCCGCCACAACAACCTTAGGTTAAAACAGCCCTTAATCTCTAACACAGAGGATCCAATGCCACAATCAAGTCATGATTACTTCATCATCATCTATAAATTACTCATATTTCCTGTGACTATGAAACTCAAACATTTCTAAATCCTAGCAATGATTTTAATTCTAGTCATGCTAATTGAATCTCTTAACTTTTAGCAGCAACTAAATAACTATTGATCACCTTTTCCTAGTATCAATAGTCTTCAAAACAGTCACCACAAATCAACTTACAATCTCAATAATTAGTTTCCTATATACCCAACTTCATAAATGTAAGTCCCAGGTTTATAACTATGAATTAAATCGCCAACAATGATATTCAGCTATCACCCCTCATTGTCAGTATACTCAGTTCTCATTTATCTTAATTAATACCTTTTCACTACTACAAATTGTCCCTCTACCAGCGCACCTTTACATGCGCTTAGAAGAAACGCATGTATAGAGGGTCCTTTACATGCACTTTAAGCACATGTAAAGGTAAAAATCTATACATGCGCTTAAAGCGCATGTAGAGGCCTTATCTCTACATGCGCTTTAAGCGCATGTATAGAAATGTGCATCAATTAAAATTCACTAAAACAATGACTAGAAAAGGATTTAAGTATTTAGAGATAAAATATAAAATGCACTTAGGTGAAGAGCTCAAAATCATATGGAAACACCCTTTACATGCGCTTAAAGCGCATGTAAAGGCACAAACACCCTTTACATGCGCTTTAAGCGCATGTAAAGGCACTACTGAATTGCAAAACATGGAGTCATGCATAAGAGGTCCTCCTCAGACCTCATAAGGTGTTCCGGCTTGTGGAATTAGTGTTTAAAAGCTCCATTACCACTTTTGGGTGCTATGAAAATATTTAAACACCCTTTACATGCGCTTTAAGCGCATGTAAAGGCACTACTGAAGTGCAAAACATGGAGTCATGCATAAGAGGTCCTCCTCAGACCTTATATGGTGTTCCTGCTTGTGGACTTAGTGTTTCAAGGCTACATTACCACTTTTGGGTGCTATGAAATTGGTGAAACACTCTTTACATGCGCTTTAAGCGCGTGTAGATGTAGAAACACCCTTTACATGCGCTTTAAGCGCATGTAGAGGGGTTTAAAATGGAATTTATAAATATAGTTATTTTTGGAATTTAAAGAAAAATATAATTAAAAGAATTGATTAGGGATAGAGACTTACATGAAAAGCATTTTTAAATCTAAATAATATTATGATGGAAAGGAAGAATATAGGAATATATACAAACTTTTGGGTTAGAAATATAATTAAGAGTGAATGAATGGGGTAATTAATTAGAATTTTCCCCATCACCATACCACACATACATATATACACACACTAAGCAAACACCACCCCCTCCCATAAGAAAAAATGTCGGCCACCCCCCTCCCACAAACCCTAACTTCTTTCTTCTTCAACCTCTGAACTCGGCGGCGGCGACGGGGACAAACATGGTGATGTCGGCGCTGCCCTCGTCGATCTGGAACTCCTGCACGTCACTAGAGGGCGGCCAGAATGGAGGCAAAAACATTGAAGCTTTATGCACCAATGATAATGATGTTAATGTTCAAAGCGGTGCCGGCGGGCGGCGGACGCCATGGTCGGCGCCGGAGGGGATGTTGAGGGAAGAGAGTGAGTGGATGGAGAGAGGGTGGCGTTGGAGGGGGATGGAGGTTGGAGGAGGGTGAGGTGGGAGAGGGCGTTGTGGGAGATGTTGACGGGGAAAAAAGTGGTACAAAAAGTGAGGACTGAATGGGAGGATTTTTAATGTTACATGTGTCAATTTATGAGTCTTTGGATGAAAAGAAGGGCGAGAATTAGGAGAGGCTTAGAAAAGTTTAGAAAATAGAGGCTTAGAAATTCTAGATCCATTTCCATAGTCTGCTAACATGACTCAGACTTTGTAGCATCCAGATACATGCATGAATTAAAAGAACATTCATCAAAATGAATGCACCAATTTTCTTAACAAAATGTTAATAGTCAAACCATTCACAGTCATTCTTAACAAAATTCTAGTTTATCAAACAACTCAAATTCACCTCTAACAACTCAATCATAACAAGCCTATTTTCAATCTTAAGCCTCAATTAAATTTCTCCCTTCAATCAGATTTTTATCCCGCCACAACAACCTTAGGTTAAAACAGCCCTTAATCTCTAACACAGAGGATCCAATGCCACAATCAAGTCATGATTACTTCATCATCATCTATAAATTACTCATATTTCCTGTGACTATGAAACTCAAACATTTCTAAATCCTAGCAATGACTTTAATTCTAGTCATGCTAATTGAATCTCTTAACTTTTAGCAGCAACTAAATAACTATTGATCACCTTTTCCTAGTATCAATAGTCTTCAAAACAGTCACCACAAATCAACTTACAATCTCAATAATTAGTTTCCTATATACCCAACTTCATAAATGTAAGTCCCAGGTTTATAACTATGAATTAAATCGCCAACAATGATATTCAGCTATCACCCCTCATTGTCAGTATACTCAGTTCTCATTTATCTTAATTAATACCTTTTCACTACTACAAATTGTCCCTCTACCAGCGCACCTTTACATGCGCTTAGAAGAAACGCATGTATAGAGGGTCCTTTACATGCGCTTTAAGCACATGTAAAGGTAAAAATCTATACATGCGCTTAAAGCGCATGTAGAGGCCTTATCTCTACATGCGCTTTAAGCGCATGTATAGAAATGTGCATCAATTAAAATTCACTAAAACAATGACTAGAAAAGGATTTAAGTATTTAGAGATAAAATATAAAATGCACTTAGGTGAAGAGCTCAAAATCATATGGAAACACCCTTTACATGCGCTTAAAGCGCATGTAAAGGCACAAACACCCTTTACATGCGCTTTAAGCGCATGTAAAGGCACTACTGAATTGCAAAACATGGAGTCATGCATAAGAGGTCCTCCTCAGACCTCATAAGGTGTTCCGGCTTGTGGAATTAGTGTTTAAAAGCTCCATTACCACTTTTGGGTGCTATGAAAATATTTAAACACCCTTTACATGCGCTTTAAGCGCATGTAAAGGCACTACTGAAGTGCAAAACATGGAGTCATGCATAAGAGGTCCTCCTCAGACCTTATATGGTGTTCCTGCTTGTGGACTTAGTGTTTCAAGGCTACATTACCACTTTTGGGTGCTATGAAATTGGTGAAACACTCTTTACATGCGCTTTAAGCGCGTGTAGATGTAGAAACACCCTTTACATGCGCTTTAAGCGCATGTAGAGGGGTTTAAAATGGAATTTATAAATATAGTTATTTTTGGAATTTAAAGAAAAATATAATTAAAAGAATTGATTAGGGATAGAGACTTACATGAAAAGCATTTTTAAATCTAAATAATATTATGATGGAAAGGAAGAATATAGGAATATATACAAACTTTTGGGTTAGAAATATAATTAAGAGTGAATGAATGGGGTAATTAATTAGAATTTTCCCCATCACCATACCACACATACATATATACACACACTAAGCAAACACCACCCCCTCCCATAAGAAAAAATGTCGGCCACCCCCCTCCCACAAACCCTAACTTCTTTCTTCTTCAACCTCTGAACTCGGCGGCGGCGACGGGGACAAACATGGTGATGTCGGCGCTGCCCTCGTCGATCTGGAACTCCTGCACGTCACTAGAGGGCGGCCAGAATGGAGGCAAAAACATTGAAGCTTTATGCACCAATGATAATGATGTTAATGTTCAAAGCGGTGCCGGCGGGCGGCGGACGCCATGGTCGGCGCCGGAGGGGATGTTGAGGGAAGAGAGTGAGTGGATGGAGAGAGGGTGGCGTTGGAGGGGGATGGAGGTTGGAGGAGGGTGAGGTGGGAGAGGGCGTTGTGGGAGATGTTGACGGGGAAAAAAGTGGTACAAAAAGTGAGGACTGAATGGGAGGATTTTTAATGTTACATGTGTCAATTTATGAGTCTTTGGATGAAAAGAAGGGCGAGAATTAGGAGAGGCTTAGAAAAGTTTAGAAAATAGAGGCTTAGAAATTCTAGATCCATTTCCATAGTCTGCTAACATGACTCAGACTTTGTAGCATCCAGATACATGCATGAATTAAAAGAACATTCATCAAAATGAATGCACCAATTTTCTTAACAAAATGTTAATAGTCAAACCATTCACAGTCATTCTTAACAAAATTCTAGTTTATCAAACAACTCAAATTCACCTCTAACAACTCAATCATAACAAGCCTATTTTCAATCTTAAGCCTCAATTAAATTTCTCCCTTCAATCAGATTTTTATCCCGCCACAACAACCTTAGGTTAAAACAGCCCTTAATCTCTAACACAGAGGATCCAATGCCACAATCAAGTCATGATTACTTCATCATCATCTATAAATTACTCATATTTCCTGTGACTATGAAACTCAAACATTTCTAAATCCTAGCAATGATTTTAATTCTAGTCATGCTAATTGAATCTCTTAACTTTTAGCAGCAACTAAATAACTATTGATCACCTTTTCCTAGTATCAATAGTCTTCAAAACAGTCACCACAAATCAACTTACAATCTCAATAATTAGTTTCCTATATACCCAACTTCATAAATGTAAGTCCCAGGTTTATAACTATGAATTAAATCGCCAACAATGATATTCAGCTATCACCCCTCATTGTCAGTATACTCAGTTCTCATTTATCTTAATTAATACCTTTTCACTACTACAAATTGTCCCTCTACCAGCGCACCTTTACATGCGCTTAGAAGAAACGCATGTATAGAGGGTCCTTTACATGCGCTTTAAGCACATGTAAAGGTAAAAATCTATACATGCGCTTAAAGCGCATGTAGAGGCCTTATCTCTACATGCGCTTTAAGCGCATGTATAGAAATGTGCATCAATTAAAATTCACTAAAACAATGACTAGAAAAGGATTTAAGTATTTAGAGATAAAATATAAAATGCACTTAGGTGAAGAGCTCAAAATCATATGGAAACACCCTTTACATGCGCTTAAAGCGCATGTAAAGGCACAAACACCCTTTACATGCGCTTTAAGCGCATGTAAAGGCACTACTGAATTGCAAAACATGGAGTCATGCATAAGAGGTCCTCCTCAGACCTCATAAGGTGTTCCGGCTTGTGGAATTAGTGTTTAAAAGCTCCATTACCACTTTTGGGTGCTATGAAAATATTTAAACACCCTTTACATGCGCTTTAAGCGCATGTAAAGGCACTACTGAAGTGCAAAACATGGAGTCATGCATAAGAGGTCCTCCTCAGACCTTATATGGTGTTCCTGCTTGTGGACTTAGTGTTTCAAGGCTACATTACCACTTTTGGGTGCTATGAAATTGGTGAAACACTCTTTACATGCGCTTTAAGCGCGTGTAGATGTAGAAACACCCTTTACATGCGCTTTAAGCGCATGTAGAGGGGTTTAAAATGGAATTTATAAATATAGTTATTTTTGGAATTTAAAGAAAAATATAATTAAAAGAATTGATTAGGGATAGAGACTTACATGAAAAGCATTTTTAAATCTAAATAATATTATGATGGAAAGGAAGAATATAGGAATATATACAAACTTTTGGGTTAGAAATATAATTAAGAGTGAATGAATGGGGTAATTAATTAGAATTTTCCCCATCACCATACCACACATACATATATACACACACTAAGCAAACACCACCCCCTCCCATAAGAAAAAATGTCGGCCACCCCCCTCCCACAAACCCTAACTTCTTTCTTCTTCAACCTCTGAACTCGGCGGCGGCGACGGGGACAAACATGGTGATGTCGGCGCTGCCCTCGTCGATCTGGAACTCCTGCACGTCACTAGAGGGCGGCCAGAATGGAGGCAAAAACATTGAAGCTTTATGCACCAATGATAATGATGTTAATGTTCAAAGCGGTGCCGGCGGGCGGCGGACGCCATGGTCGGCGCCGGAGGGGATGTTGAGGGAAGAGAGTGAGTGGATGGAGAGAGGGTGGCGTTGGAGGGGGATGGAGGTTGGAGGAGGGTGAGGTGGGAGAGGGCGTTGTGGGAGATGTTGACGGGGAAAAAAGTGGTACAAAAAGTGAGGACTGAATGGGAGGATTTTTAATGTTACATGTGTCAATTTATGAGTCTTTGGATGAAAAGAAGGGCGAGAATTAGGAGAGGCTTAGAAAAGTTTAGAAAATAGAGGCTTAGAAATTCTAGATCCATTTCCATAGTCTGCTAACATGACTCAGACTTTGTAGCATCCAGATACATGCATGAATTAAAAGAACATTCATCAAAATGAATGCACCAATTTTCTTAACAAAATGTTAATAGTCAAACCATTCACAGTCATTCTTAACAAAATTCTAGTTTATCAAACAACTCAAATTCACCTCTAACAACTCAATCATAACAAGCCTATTTTCAATCTTAAGCCTCAATTAAATTTCTCCCTTCAATCAGATTTTTATCCCGCCACAACAACCTTAGGTTAAAACAGCCCTTAATCTCTAACACAGAGGATCCAATGCCACAATCAAGTCATGATTACTTCATCATCATCTATAAATTACTCATATTTCCTGTGACTATGAAACTCAAACATTTCTAAATCCTAGCAATGATTTTAATTCTAGTCATGCTAATTGAATCTCTTAACTTTTAGCAGCAACTAAATAACTATTGATCACCTTTTCCTAGTATCAATAGTCTTCAAAACAGTCACCACAAATCAACTTACAATCTCAATAATTAGTTTCCTATATACCCAACTTCATAAATGTAAGTCCCAGGTTTATAACTATGAATTAAATCGCCAACAATGATATTCAGCTATCACCCCTCATTGTCAGTATACTCAGTTCTCATTTATCTTAATTAATACCTTTTCACTACTACAAATTGTCCCTCTACCAGCGCACCTTTACATGCGCTTAGAAGAAACGCATGTATAGAGGGTCCTTTACATGCGCTTTAAGCACATGTAAAGGTAAAAATCTATACATGCGCTTAAAGCGCATGTAGAGGCCTTATCTCTACATGCGCTTTAAGCGCATGTATAGAAATGTGCATCAATTAAAATTCACTAAAACAATGACTAGAAAAGGATTTAAGTATTTAGAGATAAAATATAAAATGCACTTAGGTGAAGAGCTCAAAATCATATGGAAACACCCTTTACATGCGCTTAAAGCGCATGTAAAGGCACAAACACCCTTTACATGCGCTTTAAGCGCATGTAAAGGCACTACTGAATTGCAAAACATGGAGTCATGCATAAGAGGTCCTCCTCAGACCTCATAAGGTGTTCCGGCTTGTGGAATTAGTGTTTAAAAGCTCCATTACCACTTTTGGGTGCTATGAAAATATTTAAACACCCTTTACATGCGCTTTAAGCGCATGTAAAGGCACTACTGAAGTGCAAAACATGGAGTCATGCATAAGAGGTCCTCCTCAGACCTCATATGGTGTTCCTGCTTGTGGACTTAGTGTTTCAAGGCTACATTACCACTTTTGGGTGCTATGAAATTGGTGAAACACTCTTTACATGCGCTTTAAGCGCATGTAGATGTAGAAACACCCTTTACATGCGCTTTAAGAGCATGTAAAGGGTGTTTATACCTCTACATGCGCTTTAAGCGCATGTAGAGGGGTTTAAAATGGAATTTATAAATATAGTTATTTTTGGAATTTAAAGAAAAATATAATTAAAAGAATTGATTAGGGATAGAGACTTACATGAAAAGCATTTTTAAATCTAAATAATATTATGATGGAAAGAAAGAATATAGGAATATATACAAACTTTTGGGTTAGAAATATAATTAAGAGTGAATGAATGGGGTAATTAATTAGAATTTTCCCCATCACCATACCACACATACATATATACACACACTAAGCAAACACCACCCCTTCCCATAAGAAAAAATGTCGGCCACCCCCCTCCCATAAACCCTAACTTCTTTCTTCTTTAACCTCTGAACTCGGCTGCGGCGACGGCGAGCTGAAGCGGCGACGCGGCGGCACGGCGGCATGACCTCCCCTCCTCTCTTTCCCCTTTATTTCAGTTCGTGTTGCTCTCTTCTCCTCTCCATGTTCACGCGATTTTCCGACGATTTCCTCTCTTTCCGGCGAGCTTCATCGTCTTCTCCGGTGAGCAGTGGCGATCGGCGGCGGTGAGAGGTGAGGTTTGCTGTTTCTTTTGGTTCTTCAAGTCATTTTCATTTGCAACTACGTTTTCCTCACTATTTTTCCATTCTTGCTCCTCGGTCACTGCCACTTTTCTACATTTTTTTCTTCTTTCCGTTGAAACCCACGGCTGACGGCGACGACGTGCTTGAACTGGCCATTCAAAACCGGATTTGAGTTCCAGTGAGTATACTATGCACTCTTCTAGCTTTTGATTCTCGATTAAAAACCGTTTGGAGAGTTGGGTTTTATTGGGTTAGAGTTTAAAAGAGTTTAGACTTATTTGAATGAAGATAAAGTTCCAATTGTTGATATATTGGAAAAGATTAGAGCCTTACTTAAAGATTAGATTTGATTAGGTTCTTTGTTTTGTTATTTCTATAGATTCCAAATTCTGCCTTTGCTTTGTTTGAACTGATTGTGCATTGCTTAGGTGTCTGAAAAGCATGAGTAATGAGTTTAAGATTTTGGTTGTTTTCGCAAGCTTCATGTGAATGTTCATGTGACTGAAAATGGATAATTGATTTTGCTTATTGTGTTTGTTTGGACCGGTTCTCTTATTGGTTTGATTATAACATAATATTTCCTTTTCATTATATGATTGTTTGCTGCCATGAGTGTTAGAATGTGTGCTAAGTCATATGTATAGTAGATGACAACAGTGTGCAAATCACATATTAATTTGTGGTGTAAAACAAAATAGTGCCAAGTTTTGTTAAAATATTGTTAGGAATATGTTTGATTGTTGTGATGAACTGCATGGGACCTTACAAACATCTGTTTCTCTTTTACTGCTACATTGGCCGAATTAATTAAACCAAGGGCCACCAAATTCTGAAGGGATCTTCTGTTTCTAATCCTTGTTTAAGTTGAACCAGAAGGATTAATTAGGAGATGCTTAATTGTGGATTGTATGTGTTACAATGCTTGTTGGAGATGCATGTGAATGTGGATAAACGAAATGGAATGTTATGTTAAAACAATTAGAATTCTTTATTTTGAGTAAGTTGTGAATTTTAGCAATAATGGTAACTTTGTTTTCTCATGTGTTTCTAAGGTTGTAGGCCATGAAAGATAAGCTTGAAAATATGAAAGTGAAGTAGAATTTATAAAGTAGACTTGAAAATTAAGTTGTTGTTGTAGATAAACAGAACGGGTATTTTGAGATTAAGATATAAGTATTTAAGAATTTCCTTGCTCTTTCTACTACCATGGCTGAACTTATTGGAAAGGAAAGAAGATGTGTGATTTAATTGGATATGGATTGTGAAATTATAGATGGAATGTGGTTTGTCCTTCTCTTGTATATTATGGTTGATAATTATTGCTATTATTAGATTTTGGAGTACAACGACTTCACATAACTGGAAACAAAAGTGTAGGGTTAATTAAGTTTTAAGGTGGTTGATTATGATATTTGAATTAGTTTGTGGTTCATATATCTTGCCTTGGAATAGATATATATATTTTGTTGAATTTGTTTTCCCTTGATTACCTTGTTTTTGGATTGGTTTGATTTAGGACTTTTTATGTTGTTGTTTGGTTGTTGGTATAGTCATGTGTTGATTGAATGATGATTCACAAACTTTGAAATTTCTTTCCTTCTTCGCCTGAGTTAGCCACTGTTTTAGCAGTGAAATTTATGAGCTAATGAACTCAAAGTGATGATAGAAACACTGTGTTGATATTAATACTTAAGAGATGTTTTTTTTCCGGTGGTTTCAAACTCTAGATTAGTATGTAAAGTGAGGTCTGAACATTGAATGTAAGTGCTTCTTTGTTTTGGGGTTGGAGCATGTCTTTAGTGCTGATATGGTTTTAAATAGTGTGGTTTATACATAAATCTTTTTATGTTCTGTTTATAGTTGTTTCTAATACAGTTGAGATTTTACTATGAGGTTAAGTTTTGAAATGCATTGTTCTAGTTTAACAAAGAAAGTTTCAGGATTAAATTGTTAAGAGTATAGCAGAATATTTTTTTTATTTCTGCCCTGTTTTGATTTTTCTTTTGGTAGTAGGAGTAGTTTGAATACATCAAACAGTGGATTTATATACTTTGCTGCATACATAGCTGTTAGATATCACCTTAATTGGATGTTGAGTGGCTGTGATTAAATGCTGTAAAGATGCAAATATTGGTGTTGCATAATGCCTTAATGATTGGCTTGAAATGCTGATTGTATTTTGAATATTGTGTCTCTTGTCCATGCCTTATATATTGCTGGAAATCTGGAACATAAAACACACTCTAGATGATTGAAACTGTAATCTAATTGCACATGGTAGTTAGAACCATCATTGTGGTTAAATTATTGGGGAGGTTGTAATTTGTAATGTAATATTCTGTTTTGGTTTAATAAAGGCTTGAGAGTTTAGTAATAATGTTCTTTTAAAGTGTTGCTTAATTGCTTTGTGTTTGTACAGTTTGTTTGAAGTTTATTAGTTGAAGATTTTGTGATAGTGATTTCTCTTGCCTTTCAAAGAAATTTTATATCCTTGCATATCTTCAAAGTAAGTTTGGAATAAAAGTAATGTGTAGTTTACGTCTTTTGATCATTGCTAAGTGTAATATTTAATATCATGTAGAAATAAAACAAAGAAGATTTATTGAGATACACTTGTTAAGCTTGATTTGAAAATTATAGTTTCTTTGAGTTGTATCAGTCTCTTATTTTATAATAGGATGATTCTATTTTGGCCAAATGAAGTATAACAAACAAATGGATAAATGAGAGTGATATGCTGTGTGAAGTGTGTGTTAATTTATAACTGAAATGCGTGGCTGTCACCCAAGAGAGGGGGTGAATTGGGTGGCAGAATAAAAGTTAAAATTCTCTTTTAAAAACTGACTGCTTGTGCTTGGTGAGGGAGATGACACATTATGTTTTGCACAAGTATGGTGGTGTGGTGCTGAAAATAAGAATGTTAAAGACAAACTAAGCACACACAGATTTATCCTGGTTAGGTCACTTCTGGACCTACATCCAGTCCCCAGGCTCCACCTGAGATTTTCAATCCACTAAACTTCTTGTTTAAACCAGGCACAAGAAAGCCTTTACACTTTAGGTTTTACGAACACGGGTTCACCTAACAACCCAGAGGTTTTGCAACAGGCTCACATGCAAACCTTTACAACCACAAGTTTTACAACAGGATCACTTGCAACCTTTCAACCACAAGTTTTGCGGGCTAACTTGCAACCTATGGAGATTTAGAAAACCTCTCAATGCTCCCCCTCACTTTTGTAAGATAACAATACTGTTCTTCAAGCACAAGCTTTAGAACAGCCTCTATTAATTAGAGGATTTGATAATATGTTCACTCTATGAACTGATTGTGATAAACACTTAAGTACAAATGATTCTCTCTAAGAATGTTACAACTCTAAGATCAGAGAGTAGAAGATGAGAGGAATGTAGAATACAATATCTCAGACAATAGGCTCTGTTCTTCCAACCTCTCTTCTGAATGTAGATGTTCCTTTTATACTCGGCCTCAAAACATTCAGGCTTGGGCGGCAGATAGAATATGTCCGTTTGAATATAGCCATTAATCTCATGTTACCGTTGAGAAGTACATCTTCATTAATGCTTAGCAGGGTTGACTTGCTTTATCTCTAAAAAGCAACTCTGACAACTCTGCTCTGACAAAAGCATTCTGACCTCTGAGTATGTGACATTGACTCTTGTACTCTTGCTGCCGGATGATCATCGTTCATCTGGAAGCGGCAATCTTGCTCTGCAAGTGTTAGTCTCTGAGTCCCAGTGCCAAGAGTATTTGCATCCGGAAGTAAAACTAAGTTCTGCACATACTTGTTAGTCCAACAGAGTAGTATATATATAATCAAATGCAGTAAGAACTATACATGCTGTGGGAAGCTTGTTTGCTATGGGAAGCAATCTTACTTAGACTATGTTCTGACTTAGTGTATTGTCTACTGACCCTAGGGGATGTCTATTCCAATAGTCCGCGTAAGTCTCGTTATTTTACTCTAAGTCTTCCGGAAGCAATTCTGCATCCGGTTGTATTCTAACTTAAGATTTGATTTTAGTCTAATTCTTCCTAAGTGACTTAGTGTGTCATTTACTCATGCTATGGGATGTGTAGTATAACAACACATAATCACATGCAGTGGGAGTTCAATTGTCTAAGGAAGCTTTCTTACTTCCGGAAGCAATTCCACATCCGGAAGTACTCCTACTAAATCTAAGTTGTCTTAGACTCATATTCACTGACGCTCGGTGTTGTCTAATCCAACAGGCAGCGCTAGTCACTTACCATCCGGAAGCATTCCTGCATCCGGTTGTATCCTAACTTAGTCTCAAGGATTTTATACTCTTAATGTTCCTAGACTGAGTTATGACTTAGTGTATTACTTGCTTCCGCTGGGGGATGAGTCTTTCATCCGCGAGCACTAGTACTAATCCATCCGGAAGTAAAACCACATCCGGTTGTACTCTTGGGGTTCTATTATTAACTTAGTTCTTCCTATGTATTTGTCTTCATCAAAACTTAAGATTCTAACAGTCTCCCCCTTTTTTATGATGACAAACTAAGTTATCTAGACAAGTTCATTTTAAGGAATTAATCAAATAAGAACGCACATATGAACTCAAAGGCAAACTTCATTAGTAATAAAACAATTACATTTATAAACAGGAAGATAGATACAAGTATGCCAGATAACTATGCATGAAAGAAAATATGAAAAGGAAAAATTTCTAAGTTAAATGCATGAGGGGTTTGGGTTCAAAGTTGATGTCTCTTTTTCCTCTCCCTTTCTAACTGTTTCTCTCTACTCTCCCCTTCCAACTTAGCCAGCTGAGCATCCTTTTCACTCTGGTCAATCTGAGCAAGCAATTCTTGAAGCTCTACCTCGGCTCTGGCCTTTCTCAGTCTCTCTGACTCAAGGGATGCATCAATAGCCCTCTTCAGATCACTGACTTCAGTAAGCCCAGCAAATTCTCCAAAAGGCGCGTCAGAGATAGGCATGGATCCATAGGGATAATGGATGACTTTGACCTTGACATTCAACACTGGATAGTTGGGGTCATCAGCCTGACTGGAACTTGCTTTCCCTTTTCCCTTTACCTTGTCTTTCCCTTTCCTTTGAGCCTTAGCCCTCTCAGCATCCAGAACGAAGAATTGCTCTTGTGTGAGTCTATCAGTGTAACCAAAGCGCTCAAATTCTTCGGGTGTCATATCTTCCACCTCCAACTTAACTTCCACAAGTGGAGGAATTTCTTCTGGAGGCGCTTGGGTGGAGGACTAGGGCTCAGATGCTTCCCCAGCATGAGATACCCTTTCTGACTCATGATCCTCAGAGCGACCACGAGGTTCCTCTTCACTCTCAGAAGACTCAGCAGTACCAGCACCCTTTTTGACACAGGACTTCTTCCTGAGGAGGAGGAGCAGAGGTTGGCTCAGAAGGAGGGATTGCTGGAGGAGGAGGAGGAGGAGCAGAGGTTGGCTCAGAAGGAGGGATTGCTGTAGGAGGAGCAGAGGTTGACTTAGAAGGAGGGATTGGCTTGGCTATCACAATAGGTGGATTGTTTTGCCCCTTCAACCCATACTTCATCATAATCTCTTCAATTATGTTTCGGCCAGGCACAGAGGGAGGAGGCTCAGGAGATGAAGGCTCTGGCTCAGGTTCAGGCTCAGGCTGTGGGATTTCATCAGGTTGCTCAACCAATACCATTGCCCATTTTGACCTTTGCTCGTCTGAACGCTGCTATTGCATAAATCGAATGGCTTCCCCACAGATAAGACGTTCAACACTACCCAATCTCTGATAATCCATGGCTCGGCGGAGGGCAGCAGCTATATCCTCATCTAGCCATAAAGAGGGTTGAGATAGGATTTCTCTCCCCCTTTTGGCATCATCAATAAGGGCGAGGAAACCAGGAGTCAGTTGACTCTGAGAATAGGTTATGGTAAGGGAAGGAAGGTGAATAGGGAGTGGAAGAGAAATTTCTTTCAGGTATCCTCTGAAGACGTGGGTAATCTCTCAGGTATATGTGACTAAGGGGGTGAATGGAAGTGTGGAAGCCAAGGTGCTCGGCCAGCTGGTTGGAATAGGTTGGGTTGGAGGATTGTAAGTGGTTAGGAGAGTTTTGATGGTGAGATGTGTTGGAGTGGCTAGGGGAGTTTTGAGGGGTGTTGTGTGGAGATGGTGAGTGGTGAGTGGAGTTGTCAGGGTCAGGGATTTGATGGTCATTTCTGGGTGAAGGTGGAGGTGGATCATTCTGTGGAGATGGGTTAGGAGGAGGAGGTGGTGGTAGGTTGGCTTGAGGTTGAGGTATCTGGAAGTGGTTAATGATAAGGTCTAATTTGGCCTCGACTCGTCCTAGTTGATCCTCGACTCGTCCTAATTGATCCTCCAAGCCCTGGATCCTGTGATCTTGGTGCTGGAAGGCTGCATCACACTCATCACGAATGGGAGCCATCAAAGGATCAGACAGTCGAAAAATGATCTCTTCTTTCACTTCCTCAGCAAACGCCTTCATTGCAGCTGACACTCTTGGAACACGGCTAGGACCAGCAGCATGAAAATCCACTTATTGGTCCCCTGCGCCAGACACAGAGGGAGCAGTTGTATGCGAGGCACTCCCAGCCTGAGATCCAGACCGAGTGGCCCTTGCTGGCTTGTTGTACTTGATCCCCATCTTGCTAATGTTTGCTGATCCTATGGGCAAGCATGGGACATTGTCAGCTTCCTCAGTGGATTTTATCAAGAATTTCTCCAGGAGGAAGGCGATGACTTGAGGGAAGGGAAGATGTTTCTTTCTTGTCTTTGGTTTCACACCACCTGTGCAACTCCAAACTGATCAATTGCCTAGGGTTGATCGGCTGCTTGGTGAGGAATCTGGGGAGCCAAGGGTTGTCGAGCTGGGTGAACTCGTTGAAGTTCCCCCCTTTGTGAGTCATCAACCGGGAGTAGATATATTGAAGTACCCGGTTGGAGTCAGACATGGCAGAGACCTTCTTTCCCTTGGTCTCATATACTTTCTCAAGCTCCACCTTGCTGAGTTTCTCAGGGTGGAGCCACTCGTTCATACCTTCCTCAGTGACCCCGAGCAAGTCGTTGATATCTCTCCAAGTAAAATTTATTGTCCTCCCCCTCACTGTGGCTTTGAAGTAGACTCTGTGAATGGTTTCTTTCCCGTTCACTGTCTTGTACTTTGCTTTGGCTATGAGCGACTGGCAGAACACCCTCAGCACGTTGATGTTGTACTGGTTGTTGATCCCCAGCCAGCACATGTACTTTTGGAGATGTTCCCTCAAATGCCCAAACCCTAGTTCCTCAATTTTCTCCAGGTCGATGAACATTCCATGAGAGAAGTAGGGCTTTGCAGTTTCAAATTTGGAGGAAACAGCGTCCAGCGGCCCATCCTTGTATTCAAGTGGATCATCCTCCTCTACTCGCTGTCTTTTGGATGAGGGCTCTTCGCTAAACTCAACCCTCTTCTTGCCCTTTTTCTTTGACTGTTCATGATGTTGCCCAGAACGCCCAGAATGTTCATGTTGTTCTTGTGATTTCCCAGATTTCCCAGTTTTAGACTTCTTCGAGGCAGATGCTATCTCAATGTTTTGGTTGGATTCGTGTGAGCCGGCCATTTTGTGTAGGTTAGGGTTTAAGTGGAATGTATGGTATGTATGTGATGAAATGCAGAAAAAGAAGATGAAGAAGATGAAGAATGTATGAAAAACAAGATGAAGATGAAGAACAATGCGATGAATGGCTTCAGAGAGTTTTGGGTGTGATTTGTGTGAGAAGTGAGAAAAATGACTGGTGTTTCCTATTTATGCAATGCCATAATGCTCATAATGACTCTTCATTGAAACCATGCGTTTGTTTATTGGGTAACGTAAATATTTAATTGGAACGGCGAACCTTTTGACATGTGTCGCTTCACATTGTCAGAGGGGGCACAACTTCCTGTGGAGGAAGATGAAACGTTTGGTGAAGTGACGTGGCCTTCTTCTTCTCAGACACTGGCGCTCCCGGTTGCTTAGAGTCATCACCCAGTGCCAGCAAAAGAGCATCCGGAAGAGGATTTGCTTCCGGTTGGACTTACTTAAGATTTAACATTGGGGGACCTGCAAAACTTGACATCCTTCTTCTGAGCATGATCTCTGATGAAGTGATGTCTGACGTCAACGTGCTTTGTTCTTGTGTGCTGGACAGGATTCTTGGCAAGGCTTAAGGTGCTTGTGTTGACACAGAGAATGGGAGCCTCTGAAAACTCCAGCCCAAGATCCCTCAGTTGGTTCTCCAGCCACAGCACATGTGCAAAACAGCTAGCGACAACCATATACTCAGCCTCTATGAAAGTGACCCGCAGGTCTGCTTCTTGCTAGCCCAAGACACCAGACAACCTCTTAGGGTGGTACATTGGTCACTGGTGCTTTCTATCAGTTGTGTAACCTGTAGATGCTGGCGGAAGCGGATTCCCTTCCGGATGTGAAAACTTGAGATTTACCAATGTATGCTCATGTGATCTTTTCACAAGGGAACCAAAGGGGAAAAGGCTCATCACACTTGGACTCATCGCCTCTCTTGTTGTTATATCCTGGCTAGTCTTCTTTCTTGAATTCTACACACTCAATTGGACTCAGAAAGCTTTTTATCCCGATCTCCTCTATGCGTCAATCATTAGATGGCGGTGTATTCCTGTGATTAACATGAATTTCACCATTGGATCTTAGCATGCTCCTTGCATTCATAAAGAACCTGCGTATGAGGTTCTTGTGTTTCAGAATCATGGAGAAGTTATCTTCTGTGCCATGGAAGCCTGCATGTGGGAAGTTGAATATAATTCTATCAAATCTCCTCATTTTCAAGTATGGATGAGATTTCATTTGAGTTGCACCAACTCCATGCCACACATCTGCTCCCAGCTCAATTAAGGCAATTAAATTTGACTTTGCCTTCTTGTACTTCCTCACAACTTCATCATGAGTGTCAAGGGAAGAAGCAACAATGTTGAAAGCTGAACCAAAGGACTGAGCCAAGCAAAGAAAGAAGGAGAAATCACCATCACCCACCAAAAGTATTTGGTGATGAGAGGAATAACATTTCACCCATTTTTCTTCTCCATCATCATCCAAGGCTACACTTGCATCAAGCAGTAGCTTGCTTGATTTTGGCAGGCTATGCAAGAGTTCTTCTATTTCAGGGGCAGCACCAAAAGCTAGGCATGAAGAACAGCTCATCAAGATACGACAAATTGCTCAGCTGAAGTACAGTCTTGAGTCTTGCTGTTGCTTCCGTTCTCCTTTCCTACAAGATATCAAATAATCCCCTTTTCCCTTTTTTTCAGTATCCAGACTTGGATCTCATTGGTCAGTTTGTAGGAAGTATGTAATTCACATGCACCTAAGAATCATTCACTATGAATATGGCATTGCGAATCAAACATGACTATATGCACAAGGATATATATATATATATATATATATATATATATATATATATATCCTTGTGCATATATATAATATATATATATGGTTTTGATCATGACAGCATGTAGACTATGAACATTGTGAACCACTTTCTTTTATACGGAATAGAATATTCATATCCATGATGCTTGATGTAAGATCTCTATAATTCCATCTAACATTTGCATAGGAGATTTTACTATCGCATGATTCAACCCTAAGTGATCCCTTGCTTACCCAAGGAGATCTTCTATACTTATTATCCTTGGCCTGAAGCACTTTCTGATGAGGGACAGAATTCATAGGCTTTCTCCATGTTGATCCAGGAATTCTCTCTCTCTTGTTCTTCTCAGGATAGTTGAGTGGAATTCTGTGATGGCTCATTCTTGAGACAGAACCTTTGTTCCTTGTGGTCGTGCACTGCTTCTTATGATTTGACCAAGCGATTGCACCAGTGATATCACCACAAGTTCTCTTCTTTGGTACAAGAGGAACTCTTGATCTTTCCTGCACAAGTAAGGCACTAGAAGGAAGTTTTGGTACCCATATGTACTTGGGTCCTACATGGTTAGCACCGGACCTTACTTGTCCTTTAGGAATCCATACACATTTATTCCTCACATTTAAATTTCTTTTAAAATTACATGTGTGAGAAATATGACCTGTTCTACCACAATAATGACATATAATGGAATGATATTCAAAATGAGATTTCTTATCATTATTATGTTGGTCAGTTTTCTTTTCAAAGACTCTCTGTTTATTAACTTTTTAAATCTCAGGGTCTTTTGAAAACTCTTCTTTTATGAATGGAACTTTGGACACCTTGGATGTAGAGGAAAAAATGAGTTCCTCAAGTTTCCTATTCTTTTTCCTTAAGCCTAGAACTTCTTTTGCAAGTTTACAGAATTCAATATGTAACTCATTATACATGTCTTGCAATTTAGAAGGTTCAAGTTCAGATACCTCATTCTCCTCAGTTTCTGAATCTAGGTAGAGATCAACACTCTCTTCACTGCTGCTAGCTTCCTCTATATCACCTTCTTGTAGCTCATCAAGGGTAGATTCACAAGGAGCACAAATTGAGCTTTGGACAGCTTTAACTACAAGAGATTGATTAGAAGCATACATAGGCATCAAGAGTATTCCAAATATCTCTAGCATTAGAGCAATGTTTAATTTTCTGGAAATCACTGTCTGTTAAGCTTTTGTACAAAATTTGCATTGCTCTAATGTTCAAGTAAAATAAATTTTTCTCCTCTTCAGTCCAGTTTACTTTTGGTTTGAAATCAGAATCATTTACAAAGACATCCCACATTTTGAAACTCGAGGATAGCACAAAACTTTTCATCCTTGCCTTCCATAAGTAAAAATTAGTATTTTCTAACAAGGGTGGGATAGTATGATCAAAACCTTCAAAACACATTTTATATCCCAAGTCAGCCTAGGTCTTTGCACTTGAGATCGTTGGATCCTTTAAACAAGTGACCAAGCTCTGATACCAAATGAAATGCGTGGCTATCACCCAGGAGGGGGTGAATTGGGTGGCAGAATAAAAGTTAAAATTCTCTTTTAAAAACTGACTGCTTGTGCTTGGTGAGGGAGATGACACATTATGTTTTGAACAAGTATGGTGGTGTGGTGCTGTAAATAAGAATGTTAAAGACAAACTAAGCACACACAGATTTATCCTGGTTCGGTCACTTCCAGACCTACATCCAGTCCCCAGACTCCACCTGAGATTTTCAATCCACTAAACTTCTTGTTTAAACCAGGCACAAGAAAGCCTTTACACTTTAGGTTTTACGAACACGGGTTCACCTAACAACCCACAGGTTTTGCAACGGGCTCACCTGCAAACCTTTACAACCACAAGTTTTACAACAGGATCACTTGCAACCTTTCAACCACAAGTTTTGCGGGCTAACTTGCAACCTATGGAGATTTAGAAAACCTCTAAATGCTCACCCTCACTTTTGTAAGATAACAATACTGTTCTTCAAGCATAAGCTTTAGAACAGCCTCTATTAATTAGAGGATTTGATAATATGTTCACTCTATGAACTGATTGTGATAAACACTTAAGTACAAATGATTCTCTCTAAGAATGTTACAACTCTAAGATCAGAGAGTAGAAGATGAGAGGAATGTAGAATACAATATCTCAGACAATAGGCTCTGTTCTTCCAACCTCTCTTCTGAATGTAGATGTTCCTTTTATACTCGGCCTCAAAACATCCAGGCTTGGGCGGCAGATAGAATATGTCCGTTTGAATATAGCAGTTAATCCCATGTTACCGTTGAGAAGTACATCTTCATTAATGCTTAGCAGAGTTGACTTGCTTTATCTCTGAAAAGCAACTCTGACAACTCTGCTCTGACAAAAGCATTCTGACCTCTGAGTATGTGACGTTGACTCTTGTACTCTTGCTGACGGATGATCATCGTTCATCCGGAAGCGGCAATCTTGCTCTGCAAGTGTTAGTCTCTGAGTCCGAGTGCCAAGAGTATTTGCATCCGGAAGCTCATTTGCATCCGGAAGTAAAACTAAGTTCTGCACATACTTGTTAGTCCAACAGAGTAGTATATATAATCAAGTGCAGTAAGAACTATACATGCTGTGGGAAGCTTGTTTGCTATGGGAAGCAATCTTACTTAGACTATGTTCTGACTTTGTGTATTGTCTACTGACGCTAGGGGATGTCTATTCCAATAGTCAGCGTAAGTCTCGTTATTTTACTCTAAGTCTTCCGGAAGCGATTCTGCATCCAGTTGTATTCTAACTTAGGATTTGATTTTAGTCTAATTCTTCCTAAGTGACTTAGTGTGTCATTTACTCATGCTATGGGATGTGTAGTATAACAACACATAATCACATGCAGTGGGAGTTCAATTGTCTAAGGAAGCTCTCTTACTTCCGGAAGCAATTCCACATCCGGAAGTACTCCTACTAAATCTAAGTTGTCTTAGACTCATATTCACTGACGCTCGGTGTTGCCTAATCCAACAGGCAGCGCTAGTCACTTACCATCCGGAAGCATTCCTGCATCCGGTTGTATCCTAACTTAGTCTCAAGGATTTTATACTCTTAATGTTCCTAGACTGAGTTATGACTTAGTGTATTACTTGCTTCCGCTGGGGGATGAGTCTTTCATCCGCGAGCACTAGTCCTAATCCATCCGGAAGTAAAACCACATCCAATTGTACTCTTGGGGTTCTATTATTAACTTAGTTCTTCCTAAGTATTTGTCTTCATCAAAACTTAAGATTCTAACATTCTCCCCCTTTTTGATGTTGACAAACTAAGTTATCTAAACAAGTTCATTTTAAGGAATTAATCAAATAAGAACGCACATATGAACTCAAAGGCAAACTTCATTAGTAATAAAATAATTACATTTATAAACAGGAAGATAGATACAAGTATGCCAGATAACTATGCATGAAAGAAAATATGAAAAGGAAAAATTTCTAAGTTAAATGCATGTAAGAAAATATGAAAATGAAGATAGATACAAGTATGCCAGATAACTATGTTTAATAATTTTATTTGTTCTCTTTAGCTTTGTTTTCTCTTGGCATGGTTGGTGGGATATGGGTTGCCAATGAATTTATATTCTTTAAATAGTGTACATGTGTGTTTGCGAAATTCAAGGAATGGTTTTGCAATTCCTTGGTATTTCTCTAATTGTGATTAATTGGACTTTGAAGTATGGCTGAATTATTAGTTATGGTAAATGTGTAGTTAGAATGAAATGTGTGTTTGCATGTGGCATTAACAAATGAAATTGATAACTCATATGTACTTATTACTGCTATGTGTGGTAGTGCTTTGTGTCTTGTTTAAAGAAAATCAAGAAGGAAACATGAAAAGCATGTGAATTCTTTTAGTTGGCTAACATGTCCTTACTGATTTTGAAGGCCTACATAGTATGAAGAATATTGTTTGTTGAAGTAATGCCACGAAGTAATACAGGTGGCAGATGTAAAATGAATAATATATTAAAAAAAATTATAGCTGTGGTATACATGCGCTTTAAGCGCATGTAGAGGTATATACACTATACATGCGCTTTAAGCGCATGTAGAGGTATATACCTCTACATGCGCTTAAAGCGCATGTATAGTGTATACCTCTACATGCGCTTTAAGCGCATGTAGAGGTATATACCTCTCTACATGCGCTTAAAGCGCATGTAGAGGTATACACTATAAATGCGCTTTTTAAAAGCGCATGTAGAGCCTTTACCAGCGCCCCCCTCTTCATGCGCTTATAAAGCGTATGTAAAGCCCAAAATAAGCGCATGTAAAAGGGGTAATATGTGGTAGTGTTTGTACTTAACATCAAATCATATCCTATCTCCTAAATAATCCAGCAGCCATAATAAAGTTTAAGCAATTATTTCAAAGCCACTATGCTTAGTCTAAATCCACATGTATCTTTACTAATCCAACTTCAGTGTACACATCTCTGAATCACAATTTGATTCCCTGCCATCAATATTAACCCAACAGTATTATACAACCCGTACACATACTTCAATTTCTTACACAACCAATCTTTTGCCATTAAAACTTATTTTAACTTAATCCTTAGTCACAACAGTCACAACAGTATGAGTAACCTATGAATTCATACACTTTGTTCTAACCTCCTCTCACTAACGTTAAATTTTCTCAAAGTCTCCTTTAATTTGTTAAGCTCAAACCAAACAGAGGCCCCCAAAGCACACCAAATCCATGGCAGATCATAAAAATCAAAGGAAAATTTAAGGAAACAAATTTCAGATAACCATTCAAACATCAAACCAAGCAACCAGCTTTAATCCATGTTGAAAAGGAATAAATCGTTCCCTTACAGGGCCTAGCCAAACAGAATAGAGCAACAATAGAAAAGAACAAAATTTCATATGCAACTAGAAATCCATCGTACACAATGACTATCTATTCATACACTCTTCAATCACGTCATGAGAATCATGTCACCAAAAACAAAACGACAAGAGGCATCATCATACATAAACAATGCCAAAAGCTGAAGTTTTTAAAGAAAATAAGTCTAACACAAAATCATCTCTAGAAACGGTGGCTGGAGAGAAATGAGAAAAGTAAGAGAGTTGAGAATGAAGGAGAGAGACCGATTTGGGTATGAAGGAGAGAAATCGATGGTGATGAGCTCAGTGTGTGGGTGAGGCAGTGAAACTTGAGGAAGAGAGAGTGTCGGACTGTCGGTGATAGTGATGAAGATGAACTGGGAGATTATATAATTGTAGTAAAGCTCAAAAATGATACTCCTACTCCATAACAATTAGTCAACCAACATGAACATAAATAGTACTCCTACTCCCTTCACCTAATTGTCTTTTTCTAGAAAATCTTTAAAAAAATAAAATAAGTTATTTATAAATTAATTTACCTAATTTTTCTCAGTTTATTTTACCTATAAACTAATGGATAATCTAAAAATATATCAAATATGTCATCATTTAATAACCTATTTCGCGACTTTAATATCTCCAAAAAAAAGTCAATTAGGTCCTATATTTAGGACCAGAGGTAGTATATAACTGTTGTAAGGTACAAAAATATACCCAACTATTGGACTTGGATAAAAAATGATATTTTCACTAATATGACAATAAGATTAGATATGAAAAGTCCAAAATGACCTTATAAGTTAGTAAAATAATTTTAAAATAATAAAAATTTATAAGGGCATTTTGGACTTTTCATGTCTAATCTTATTGTCATTTTGGTGAAAATATCATTTTTGATTCATGCCCAATAGTTGGGTATAATTTTTGTACCTTGGAATAGTTATGTACTATTTTTATTACTTGGCCAATATTTATGTATGATTTTTGGGCATTCGCCCTATATAATTATATGTAGGTGAGTTTTACGAAAAATCAAAATAAATAAAAAGAGGAAGATATTTATGAAATGAATGGACATAATTGAATGAATATAGATAAGAATGAATTGGGTTTTGATAGAGATGAATTTGGAGAAGATATATTGAGCCTAATATGATTTCTTTAGAGATATGTTTTATCTCCCAAATTTATTTCTAAAATTTCCTAAATACTAAATACTCCCTCCGGCCTAAATATAAGACCTAATTGAGTTTTTGGAAAATCGTAAAAAAACAAAATAAGTTAATTATAAATTGATGATTTACCTAATTTTTCCCTTAGACTAGTATATTTTACCTATAAACTAATGGATAATCTAAAAATATATCAAATATGTCATGATTTAATAACCTATTTCGCAACCTTAATCTCTCCAAAAAAAATTTATCTAGGTCTTATATTTAGGACCGGAGGTAGTAATATCCAAGATTCCAAATATTACCTTTGTTTAAAAAAATTTGGGGTGTAATACAAATTACGTCATATCACAGGAAAGTAAGAACAATGCTTTGCTTACCAACAACACCACCCTTCAATTACAACTAGGCCTAGTTAACGGCGTAGGCCAAGAAGGTGGGTGTGGCGGCCCACACGGCAGGGTTGTGAATGCTCTTCGTCTTCACTATCACTATCATAGGTTTCTCAAAGCCTCCACATTTCATTTTATGAGAAAAAAATGGGTATGAATGAGGAAAATGAAACAAAAAGAAAGAGAAGAAACTCAGGAACCAACCTCATCTCATCTCCTTGCTTCTATGTTTATTCTTCTTTCACACCTCTGCATTTCAAGATTTCAAGATAAGTCTTGCACGGATCATGATGCTAACGCTGTGGAGGTTGAACAACGTGAAGTGAGGACGAAGGGGTAAATGTGTGATTTATGTGACATATGAGAAAAAACTAGTAATATAATATGCTATTAAAGAGGAATTTTGTGTTAGAATCTTAAGTTTTGATGAAGACTAAAATATAAAGGATTAGATCAAGTGCCTAGGAAGCAATAGGATTAACATAGGATCCCAAGTAAGAGTGCTTCCGGATGAAGTTTTACTTCCGGATAAAACAGGACTTGCGCACGCGGATGAATGCTTTCATCCCCAGCGTCAGCAAGTAAATCAATAGGGTTTTAACTTAGTCCATGAACATTGTACACAAATCTTAAGGCTAAGCTATGATTCAACCGGAAGGGGAAGTACTTCCTGTTAAATTTAGACTGGCGCAGAGCGATAGAATTGATATCACCCCAAGCGTCAGTGAGTCTACTTCGCCAAGTGAAAGCACTTCCTGTTAGATTTAGACTGGCGCAGACTGATAGAGTAGAATGACCCCAAGCGTCAGTGAATCAGCCTCGTCAAGTGAAATTACTTCCTGTTGGATTTAAACTGACACAGGCTGATAAAAGAAACATATCCCTAAGCGTCAGTAAGTTCACTACGTCAAGTAAAAGTGCTTCCGATAGCTTAGTGACTAGCGCTGAGTGTTGGAATGAAATACACTAAGCGAGAGTGAGTTATAGTGAACAAAAATCCTTCATCCAGTGGTTTTACTTCCGGATGTAAGAATGCTTCCGGATACATCATAGACCAAATCAGAACACAGTCTAAGTAAACTACTCCCCATAGCGAACAAGCTTCCCACAACATGTATAATTCTTATATATATATATTGCTATGTTGGACTAACCAGTATGTGCAGAACATGGTCACGCTTCCGGATGCAAATGAGCTTCCGGATGGAAAGACTCTTGACATTGGGACTCAGAGCTTAACACTTGCAGAGCAAGATTACCACTTGCGGATGAATGATGATCATCCGTCAGCAAGAGTGCAAGAGTAAACTTCACATACTCAGAAGTCAGAATGCTTTTGTCAGAGCAGAGGTGTCAGGGCTACTTTTCAGAGATAAAGCAAGTCAACCCTGCTATGCATTGATGAAGCATTAAATGGGCAAACGGTAACAAGGGAAAAACGGACATATTCAAACGGCTAGCCCACCTACCAAGAGCTCAGAATGCTTGAAGACTATATAAGGGAACTCAACTTCATTTATGAAGTATTGAATTATTTTTGAATATTCTTGAGTGAAGTTAGAGCAAGAAAACGAAGAACATTCTCAAGCATTCAAAGCTGCCCAGAAAAGCGAAGAGCATTTAACACATCAAGAGTTTATTTTCACCTACTTATTCTGTACTCTTTGTTGTTAAGTCTCTTCTTGTCATAAGAGCATTTATTGTACTTAAGTGTGTATCACAATCTGTTCTTTAAGAGAACTTAGTCAAAAATCCTTTAAGTGTAAAGGTTAACCCCTTGCTTGGTGTAAGGGGGAGTTAGTCAGAAAGGTTACAAGTGAGCCTGAGTGAAAACTTGTTGTAAGGTTGCAAGTAAGCCTGTGAAAACTTGCGGTTGTAAGGTTTTCAGGTGAACCCGATTTAAAACCTGAGGCTTAGTGGAACTCGACCTGGGAGGTTGAGGAACTGGACGTAGGTCAGGTAGACCGAACCAGTATAACTCGTGCGTTATTTTATTTGAGCATTTAATTTTTGAAGCACAATTCACCCCCCCTCTTGTGCATCCATTACTTACATTTGGTATCAGAGCCGGTCCTTCTCACTCGATTCCAACGAATCTGAAGGAAAAGATCCAGTAATGGACACAGACTATTCTCTACCTGATGTCACCGTTCAACCCAACAAGCCCCCAGGCTTCGATGGGTACAACTACTCATTCTGGAAGTTCAGAATGGAGACTTATATCAAGTCAAGTGATATCAGACTCTGGGATGTAATAGAACGAGGGGATCAAACTCCGCTGGATGAGGATGGATTTGCAAAAGCGCGAGCCAGATACACTCCTGAGGACTATGCTCTAGTCCAACTCAACTATAGGGCGATGCACTACATCCAGTGTGCTCTCACCTACAAAGAGTTTCACAGGATCAGCCACCACAAAAATGCAAAAGATATGTGGGAGGCTCTTGAGGCTGCACATTCCGGAACAGGGGGAGTAAAGGCAAGACGTGTTGAAATGCTGGTAGAAGAATTTCACAAATTCTCCATGCTGAGTCCCACCGAGCCTATCAGAGACCTGGAGCTCAGGTTCACCCATCTCATCAACAATCTGGCCTCGCTGGGTAAGGATATCCCTGAGAGAGAGCAAGTGAGCAAAATTCTAAAGATCTTGAGGGGTGACTGGATCACCAAAGTAACTATTCTGCAAGAAGTGCAAGGAGAATCAACCAGCTCCATCACCGCACTTTTTGGCTCCCTTGCTGAATATGAGCCTACCCTGCTGGCTATGAGAGCTCCTCAAACCTCATCCAAAAGTAAGAATCTTGCTCTCGTTGCTCCCAGCAAAGAGATCAATGACGATGATGAGGATGACGAGGATGAGATGGATGATGAGGAGATGGCTATGATGGTGAGGAAGTTTAGGAAATTCTTCAGAAAGAAGGGAGGCTATCAGAAAGGTGATTCCAGCCAGAAGAAGGGATACAAGAAAGAGAAGGTCCCTGTGTGCTTTGAATGCAATAAACCTGGTCACTTCAAGGCTGAGTGTCCCAGCCTGCTGAGGTCAAAAGGCAAGGACAAAAGAAAGGCTCTTGTTTCCTCCATTTGGGTGAATAGCTCAGATGAGGAAGCAAGTGATGATGAAGAAATTGCCAACCTCTGTCTGGTAGCTAGAGAAGAGGATGAAGAAGCATCTTCAGATCTGGACCTCACCAACGAAGATCATGAGGTAACTCTTCCTGAACTACAAGAGGCTTATAATTGTTAGAATCTTAAGTTTTGATGAAGACTAAAATATAAAGGATTAGACCAAGTGCCTAGGAAGCAATAGGATAACTCAGGATCCCAAGTAAGAGTGCTTCCGGATGAAGATTTACTTCCAGTTAGATTAGGACTTGCGCATGCGGATGAATGTTTTCATCCCCCAGCGTCAGCAAGTAAATCACTAGGGATTTAACTTAGTCCATGAACATTAGGTACACAAACCCTAAGACTAAGCTATGTTTCAATCGGAAGCGAAGTTGCTTCCTGTTAGACTTAGACTGGCGCAGAGCAATAGAATAGATATTACCCCAAGCGTCAGTGAGTCTACTTCGCCAAGTGAAAGCACTTCCTGTTAGACTTAGACTGGCGCAGAGCGACATAATAGATATTACCCCAAGCGTCAGTGAGTCTACTTCGCCAAGTGAAAGCACTTCCTATTAGATTTAGACTGGCGCAGGTTGATAAACTAGATATAACCCCGAGCGTCAGTGGAAATGCAACATCAAGTGAAGTTGCTTCCTATTAGATCTTGACTGGCGCAGACTGATAGAATAGATTTCACCCTAAGCGTCAGTGAATTCACCACGTCAAGTAAAAGTGCTTCCGATAGCTCAGTGACTAGCGCTGAGTGGTGGAATGAAATAGACTAAGCAAGAGCGAGTCATGGTGAACTAGATCCCTCATCGAGTAAAATTACTTCCGGATGTAGAAGTGCTTCCGGATACACCTTAGACTTAGGGAACCCCCACTGCATGAGACTATATGATTATATTGCTAAGCTAACGTTCAAGTGCAGCACACTCAGTAAGGTTGCTTCCGGATGAGAAGTTACTTCCGCAAGCAAAAAGAATGTCTGAACGTTCAAAGAGATGCAGTGTCAGGATGCTTATGTCAGAGCAGAGGTGTCAGGACTACTTTTCAGAAATAAAGCAAGTCAACCCTGCTATGCATTGATGAAGCATTAAATGGGCGAACGGTAACAAGGGAAAAACGGACATATTCAAACGGCTAGCCCACCTACCAAGAGTTCAAAATGCTTGAAGACTATATAAGGAAGCTCAACTTCATTTATGAAGGAGTTAATGATCTTCAAATATTCTTGAGCAAGAAAATCTTTATTCATTCAAGCTGCCCAGAAAAGCGAAGAGCATTTAACACTTTGAGTGATTTTTCATCTACTTATTCTATACTCACAGTAGTTAAGTCTCTTTCTGTTAAAAGAGCATTTATTGAACTTAAGTGTGTAACATCATTTGTTCTGTAAGAGAACTTAGTCAGAAAAGCCTTCAAGTGTAAACTTCAAACCCTTGCTTGGTGTGAGGGGGAGACAGTTAGATAGGTTACAAGTGAGCCAGTGTAAAACTTGTTGTAAGGTTGCAAGTGAGCCCGTAAAACTTGCGGTTGTAAGGTTTCAGGTGAACCCGATTTAAAACCTGAGTTATAGTGAAACTCTCGGCCTGGGTGGTTGAGGACTGGACGTAGGTCAGGTAGACCGAACCAGTATAAATCTTGTGTCGTTTACTTTGAGTATTTATTTTTGAAGCACAATTCACCCCCCCTCTTGTGCATCCATTACGTTCATTTGGTATCAGAGCGGGTCTTTCTCACTCGATTCCAACGAATCCGGAAAGCAAAGATCTAAGTAATGGATACGGATTATGGTCTGCCAGATGTTGCTGTACAACCCAACAAGCCCCCAGGCTTCGATGGGCACAACTATACATTCTGGAAGTTCAGAATGGAAACTTATATCAAGTCAAGCGATATCAGACTATGGGACGTGATCGAACATGGGGATCAAACTCCCTTAGATGAGGATGGATTTGCTAAGGCAAAAGCCAGATATACTGCTGAGGACTATGCTCTAGTCCAACTCAACCATAGGGCTATGCACTACATCCAGTGTGCTCTCAGCTACAAAGAGTTTCACAGGATCAGCCACCACAAAAATGCAAAGGATATGTGGGAGGCTCTTGAGGCTGCACACTCCGGAACCAGGGGAGTAAAAGCAAGACGTGTTGAGATGCTGGTGGAAGAATTCCACAAATTCGCCATGATAAGCCCCACCGAGCCTATCAGAGATCTAGAGCTCAGATTCACCCATCTCATCAATAATCTAGCCTCACTTGGTAAGGATATCCCTGAAAGAGAGCAGGTGAGCAAGATTCTGAAAATCTTGAAGGGTGACTGGATCACCAAAGTAACTATCCTGCAAGAAGTACAAGGAGAATCAACCAGCTCCGTCACCGCTCTTTTTGGCTCCCTTGCTGAATATGAGCCTACCTTGCTGGCTATGAGAGCTCCTCAAATCTCATCCAAGAGTAAGAACCTTGCTCTCGTTGCTCCCAGCAAAGAGATCAAGGACAATGATGAGGATGACGACGATGAGATGGACGATGAGGAAATGGCCCTGATGGTGAGGAAGTTCAGGAAATTCCTCAGGAAGAAGGAAGGCTATCAGAAAGGTGACACCAGCCTGAAGAGGGGATACAAGAAAGAGAAGGTCCCTGTGTGCTTTGAATGCAACAAGCCTGGTCACTTCAAGGCTGAGTGTCCCAGCCTGCAGAGGTCCAAAGGCAAGGAGAAGAGAAAGGCTCTTGTTTCCTCCATTTGGGTAAACAGCTCAGATGAGGAAGCAAGTGATGATGAAGATGTTGCCAACCTCTGCCTGGTAGCTAGAGAAGAGGATGATGAAGCATCTTCAGATCTTGACCTCACCAACGAAGAACATGAGGTAACTCTTCCTGAACTACAAGAGGCTTACAATGAGATTCATGAAGAATTCTCTAAACTATGTAAAGCCTATAAATTCTTGAAAACCAAAAAGGAGTCACTTGAGTCCAAAGTGGACTCACTCAGTGAGGAACTAGCGGAAGCTAGAAGATCTCCAATGGTGGATGGACAGGGTTCTCCTCAAGCAGAACCCAACATCCCAACACCTGAGAGCTGTCCAAATTGCAGCAAAATCTCAGAAGAAAATAACAAGCTGCAAAATGCCCTGCAGAAATTCACCAATGGTTCAGAAATGCTGAATATACTTTTAATGAACCAAAGGGCTTATAGGGATAGGACTGGCTTGGGATATACCCCCAGGAAGAAAACGTGGGAAGAACCAAAAGTAAAGCCTTACTTAAAGTTCTTCCATAAAGCCACCAGTCATAGCTCCTCACCTTTTAGTTTCTGTAATTACTGCAACAGGAAAGGACACTCGATGTCCACCTGTAATGCTAAGAAGCATGGAGCTAACAGCTCTTACAAGTGGGTCCCTAAAGGAACCAAGGCTACAAAGGATCCTCCACCTGCAAAGGAAATCAAGAGAGGACAAGGATCCCAAGCCTGGAATCATCCCACTGGGAGAACCCAGGAGTCTAGAGCCAACACTAGGCCAAAGGCTCCAGATGTTTATAGGCACAAGGATAAGCCCAAAGCTAGGCCAAGAGTCCTAGACACTAATGACAAAGGACCCAAGAGAGGTTGGGTACCTAAAATTGCTTGATTGTTTCAGGTGTGTCTCAAGGCATCCAAGAACAAAAAATGGTACATCGATAGCGGATGCTCGAGACATATGACTGGAGACAGAGACAAGTTCAAATCTCTGGTGATCAAAGATGGAGCCACAGTGACCTTTGGAGGAAATCAAAGTGGCAAGATCACTGGAGTTGGAGAAGTCGGACCAGTCAAAGATGTATATCTAGTGGACGGTCTCTGTCACAACCTGCTAAGCGTAAGTCAAAGCACGGACAAAGGTAACTGGGTAATATTTGATTCAAATGAGTGCTTAATAGTCGATAAGCAGGATCTGAATATAGATAAGGCCAACTTAAAATGCAAAATTAAGGCAATTAGAAATGGGAATCTATATACCTTAGATTTATGTCAACAGCTAGAAGAAAAATGTCTAATATCTAGTGACGAGAATAGCTGGCTTTGGCATAAGAGACTAGCTCATGTTAACTTTACTCAATTGGACATGCTAATTAGAAATGAGCTAGCTGTAGGTATTCCCTCTTTTAAGGTTAAGCATGATTTTATCTGTGAATCCTGCCAACGAGGAAAGCAAACAAAATCCTCGTTTAAAACCAAGAAGAGAGTCTCCACCAGCAGGCCCTTGGAACTAATCCACATGGATTTGGTTGGGCCAGCAAGAGTAAAAAGCTTGGGTGGAAACCTATATGCTTTAGTGGTGGTGGATGACTATTCAAGGTTCACGTGGAATATGTTTCTTGCCTCCAAGCAAGATGCTTTTGATGCTTTTGTTGTCCTGGCTAAGAAAGTGCAGAATGAGAAGGATCTCAAAATCACAGCCATAAGGACAGACCATGGAGGAGAGTTTGAGAACCATAGCTTCACTGAGCTATGTGAGCAAAACGGCATTGAACATAACTTCTCAGCTCCAAGGACTCCTCAACAAAATGGAGTGGTCGAAAGGAAGAACAGGGTTCTGACAGAGATGGCTAGAAGTATGCTCAATGAGAAAGAGGTTTCTCAAATGTTCTGGGCAGACGCTATGAGCACTGCTTGCTACATCTCCAACAGAGCCTATGTTCGCAAGGGCTTGGATAAGACTCCATACGAGTTATACAAAGGGAGAAAGCCCAACATCAGCCATCTCAGAATATTCGGATCAAAATGCTACGTGCACAACAATGGGAAGGTAAATTTGGGTAAGTTTGATCCAAAGGCTGATGTAGGTATATTTATAGGATATTCCCTTAGGAGCAAAGCTTATAGGATATACAACAGAGAACTAAAACTGTAGAAGAGTCCATGCATGTTGTATTTGATGAAACTCCTACATGGGGACAATCCACAGATGATGATGAAGCACTTAATCTTCCAAATCTTTCATCATCTTCCTCACCACCAAAAGAAACAACAACAAGCTATCCCAAAGAAGAAGGTGAACCCAGTGATGTACCTAGAGGGCAACCCATGCCTGAGGAGGCACAGCTGCCAATAGCTAGGAGACATCACAGGGATCATCCTCTTGATCAAGTGCTTGGTGATGTTTCTTCTGGTGTCAGAACTAGAAGACAAGTTCAAAATGAAGTTGAGTTTGAAGCATTCCTATCTCAAATCGAACCAACTTCAGTTGAACAAGCTCTTGAGGACTGCGACTGGATTATTGCCATGCAGGAAGAGCTAAATCAATTTGAGAGAAGTCAAGTGTGGGAACTAGTCCCAAGGCCGTCTCATCAATCCATAGTGGGGACCAAGTGGGTCTTTAAAAACAAACTGGATGAGACAGGTCAAATCACCAGAAACAAAGCCAGACTAGTAGCTAAAGGATACAACCAAGAAGAAGGCATTGACTATGAAGAAACCTTTGCTCCAGTCGCTAGACTTGAAGCAATAAGGATACTTCTAGCCTTTGCATCCATGAAAGGTTTCAGATTATATCAAATGGATGTAAAGAGTGCATTTCTTAATGGTTATATTAAAGAAGAGGTATATGTAGAACAACCTCCTGGCTTTGAAGACCATAAGCACCCCAAACATGTGTATAGATTAAAGAAAGCTTTATATGGCCTGAAACAAGCCCCTCGAGCTTGGTATGAGAGACTCAGCAGCTTCTTGCTGGGCAAGGGTTTCTCAAGAGGCAAATTAGATAATACACTGTTTATCCTTCACAAAGAAAGAGATATGCTAATTGTCCAAATTTATGTTGATGATATTATATTTGGGGCAACTAACGAAAAACTTTGTGAAGATTTCTCTAAGACTATGCAGGGTGAATTTGAGATGTCAATGATGGGAGAACTAACGTTCTTCCTAGGCCTGCAAATTAGACAAAGGAAGAACGGAATCTTCATCTCCCAAACCAAGTACTGCAGAGAACTACTCAAAAAGTTTGGGATGGATGAATGCAAGGAGTATGACACTCCTATGAGCACCTCCGTCGCACTTGACGCTGACGCAAAGGGTAAAACTGTCAGCCTGCCCATGTACAGGGGAATGATAGGTTCCCTCTTATACTTAACAGCCAGCAGGCCTGATATTCAATTTAGCGTAGGCATGTGCGCTAGGTTTCAAGCCAACCCCAAGGAATCACACTTAACATGTGTTAAACGTATTCTGAGATACCTTGAGGGAACACAAGAACTTGGTCTTTGGTATCCCAGAGGTAACCAAGAGTTCTTGTGGGCTTATTCTGACTCTGACCACGTAGGTTATAAAACAGATAGAAAGAGCACCAGTGGACAATGCGCCTTCCTTGGTGGTTGTCTGGTGTCTTGGGCCAGCAAGAAGCAAACCTGCGTGTCCTTGTCATCCACTGAGGCAGAATACATTGCTGCTGCAAGTTGTTGTGCACAAGTGCTATGGATGAAAAACCAGTTGAGAGATCTTGGCTTGGAGTTCCCTGAGGCGCCCATCCTCTGTGATAACACAAGCACAATTAGCCTCGCCAAGAATCCAGTTCAGCACACAAGGACGAAGCACATTGACGTCCGACATCACTTCATCAGAGACCATGTTCAAAAGAAGGATGTCAAG
This sequence comes from Mimosa pudica, assembly GCA_029929735.1. NCBI lineage: Eukaryota > Viridiplantae > Streptophyta > Magnoliopsida > Fabales > Fabaceae > Mimosa > Mimosa pudica. The sequence continues at coordinate 4,801,981 of JAKELP010000045.1, forward strand.
GTGCAGTTTGTTCCCACACAACAACAGCTTGCGGATATCTTCACCAAGCCTCTGGGGACTGACCAGTTTATTTTCATTAGAGGTGATTTGGGAATGGTAAACCCAAATGAAGTGTAAATTTTTTTTATATATATTTGATTATTTATCACTTACAACAATACTGACTTAGGCATCGGAGTGCCAATATATGTCGTTGCAGGTATTCAATGTTAAATCTTAAGTAAGTGCAACCGGAAGCAAAACCACTTCCGAATGATTACACACTGACGCTGGATGATCAAACCAAGAGAGCACCAGCACAAGTCCAAGAAGACACGTCACTTCAGAAAACGCTTCAACTTCCAAATGAGACGTTTCGACTTCTCTGATAATATGCAGCTACACATGTCATCAGGTGTGTCGTTCCAACTTAAGTCGTTTACACTACCCAATGTGTGATAATGTGAAGAAGCATGACCTTTTTGCCCTTAGTGACTTTACCTATAAAAAGGACATCTCATTTCACACATTCTTCATTTTCATCTATGCTCTTCATTCTTTTCATATAAACATTTCATCAACCCCACAAAAATGGCCGAACCCTCTGAAGCAAACCCAGTTTCGAGGAAACCCTCCTCATCTAAGAAACACAAGTCCAAATCTGGGAAATCAAGCCATCAACATTCTGGAAAATCTGGGCATCGTGAAGAACATCAAGAACATCATGAAGTTTCTCGGCAAATTGCTCTAGGGCAGGATGAAAATATTCAAGGTCAGCCTGAAACTTCTGGTAGAATGGCAGAACTGTTAGTGGGCTCTAAGAAGAGGAAGTCCATCCCTAAGGAGGAGGCTGCGGCGATCAAATATGGAAAACCCTCTTTGATGATGCCAAAAGGGGGAGAGATACATTGACCACTAGCCTTGCTATCCTGGAAGGATGCATTGACCACTAGCCTTGCTACCCTGGGAGTTCCTTGATGAAGAAGAGCTTCAGCGAGAGGGAGAGAAAGAAAAACAACCCCCAGCCCAAAAATTTTTTTTTACTTAGAAATGTTCATCTTTTCATGCATGTTCTCATATCTGCCTACTATATGCTCGTTGCTTGTAAATGTTATCTGATTATATGTTCTGACTTGTAACCTATGCTTATCAATAATATTTGTCTAAGTTACTTATTCTGAACTATTGCTTTTATTCTTCAGCTAATCCTTTCATATGAACTTAATCGATAAAGCTAAGTTTGTCATCATCAAAAAGGGGGAGAATGTTAGAATCTTAAGTTTTGATGAAGACTAAAATATAAAGGATTAGACCAAGTGCCTAGGAAGCAATAGGATAACTCAGGATCCCAAGTAAGAGTGCTTCCGGATGAAGATTTACTTCCGGTTAGATTAGGACTTGCGCATGCGGATGAATGTTTTCATCCCCCAGCGTCAGCAAGTAAATCACTACGGATTTAACTTAGTCCATGAACATTAGGTACACAAACCCTAAGACTAAGCTATGTTTCAATCGGAAGCGAAGTTGCTTCCTGTTAGACTTAGACTGGCGCAGAGCAATAGAATAGATATTACCCCAAGCGTCAGTGAGTCTACTTCGCCAAGTGAAAGCACTTCCTGTTAGACTTAGACTGGCGCAGAGCGACAGAATAGATATTACCCCAAGCGTCAGTGAGTCTACTTCGCCAAGTGAAAGCACTTCCTATTAGATTTAGACTGGCGCAGGTTGATAAACTAGATATAACCCCGAGCGTCAGCGGAAATGCAACATCAAGTGAAGTTGCTTCCTATTAGATCTTGACTGGCGCAGACTGATAGAATAGATTTCACCCTAAGCGTCAGTGAATTCACCACGTCAAGTAAAAGTGCTTCCGATAGCTCAGTGACTAGCGCTGAGTGGTGGAATGAAATAGACTAAGCAAGAGCGAGTCATGGTGAACTAGATCCCTCATCTAGTAAAATTACTTCCGGATGTAGAAGTGCTTCCGGATACACCTTAGACTTAGGGAACCCCCACTGCATGAGACTATATGATTATATTGCTAAGCTAACGTTCAAGTGCAGCACACTCAGTAAGGTTGCTTCCGGATGAGAAGTTACTTCCGCAAGCAAAAAGAATGTCTGAACGTTCAAAGAGATGCAGTGTCAGGATGCTTATGTCAGAGCAGAGGTGTCAGGACTACTTTTCAGAAATAAAGCAAGTCAACCCTGCTATGCATTGATGAAGCATTAAATGGGCGAACGGTAACAAGGGAAAAACGGACATATTCAAACGGCTAGCCCACCTACCAAGAGTTCAAAATGCTTGAAGACTATATAAGGAAGCTCAACTTCATTTATGAAGGAGTTAATGATCTTCAAATATTCTTGAGCAAGAAAATCTTTATTCATTCAAGCTGCCCAGAAAAGCGAAGAGCATTTAACACTTTGAGTGATTTTTCATCTACTTATTCTATACTCACAGTAGTTAAGTCTCTTTCTGTTAAAAGAGCATTTATTGAACTTAAGTGTGTAACATCATTTGTTCTGTAAGAGAACTTAGTCAGAAAAGCCTTCAAGTGTAAACTTCAAACCCTTGCTTGGTGTGAGGGGGAGACAGTTAGATAGGTTACAAGTGAGCCAGTGTAAAACTTGTTGTAAGGTTGCAAGTGAGCCCGTAAAACTTGCGGTTGTAAGGTTTCAGGTGAACCCGATTTAAAACCTGAGTTATAGTGAAACTCTCGGCCTGGGTGGTTGAGGACTGGACGTAGGTCAGGTAGACCGAACCAGTATAAATCTTGTGTCGTTTACTTTGAGTATTTATTTTTGAAGCACAATTCACCCCCCCCTCTTGTGCATCCATTACGTTCAATAATGAGGTTCATGAAGAATTCTCTAGACTATGTAAAGCTTATAAGGTGTTAAAAACCAAAAAGGAATCACTTGAGTCCAAGGTGGACTCATTAAGTGAGGAACTAGCGGAAGCTAGAAAACTTCCTATAGTGAATGGCGAGGGCTCTCCCCGAACAGAACCCAACGCCCCAACACCTGAGAGCTGCCCTAATTGCAGCAAAATCTCAGAAGAAAATAACAAGCTGCAAAATGCCCTGCAGAAGTTTACCAATGGTTCAGAAATGCTGAATATACTTTTAATGAACCAAAGGGCATATAGGGATAGAACTGACTTGGGATATACCCCTAGAAAGAAAAAATGGGAAGAACCAAAAGTAAAGCCTTACTTAAAGTTCTTCCATAAAGCCACCAGTCATAGCTCCTCACCTTTTAGCTTCTGTAACTACTGCAACAGGAAAGGACACTCCATGTCCACCTGTAATGCTAAGAAGCATGGAGCTAACAGCTCTTACAAATGGGTGCCCAAAGGAACCAAGGCTACACAGGATCCTCCTCCTGCAAAGGATACCAAGAAAGGACAAGGATCCCGAGCCTGGAATCATCCCACAGGGAAAACCCAAGAGCCTAGAGCCAGCACTAGGCCAAAGGCTCCAAATGTTCATAAGCCCAAGGTTAAGCCCAAAGCTAGACCAAGGGCACTAAACACTACTAACAAGGGACCCAAGAAAGGTTGGGTACCTAAAGTTGCTTGATTGTTTCAGGTGTGTCTCAAGGCATCCAAGAACAAAAAAATGGTACATCGATAGCGGATGCTCGAGACATATGACTAGAGACAGAGACAAGTTCAAATCTCTGGTGATCAAAGATGGAGCCACAGTGACCTTTGGAGGAAATCAAAGTGGCAAGATCACTGGAGTTGGAGAAGTCGGACCAGTCAAAGATGTATATCTAGTGGACGGTCTATGTCACAACCTGCTAAGCGTAAGTCAAAGCACGGACAAAGGTAACTGGGTAATATTTGATTCAAATGAGTGCTTAATAGTTGATAAGCAGGATCTAATTTTAGACAAGGCCATCTTAAAGTATAAACTTAAGGCCAATAGAAATGGGAATCTATATACCTTAGATTTATGTCAACAGCTAGAAGAGAAATGTTTAATATCTAGTGACGAGAATAGCTGGCTTTGGCATAAGAGGTTAGCTCATGTCAATTTTACTCAATTGGATATGCTAATTAAAAATGAGCTAGCTATAGGTATTCCCTCTTTTAAAGTTAAGCATGATTTTATCTGTGAATCCTGCCAACGAGGAAAGCAAACTAAGTCCTCGTTTAAAACCAAGAAGAGAGTCTCCACCAGCAGGCCCTTGGAACTAATCCACATGGATTTGGTTGGACCAGCAAGAGTAAAGAGCTTGGGTGGAAACCTATATGCTCTAGTGGTGGTGGATGACTATTCAAGGTTCACTTGGACTATGTTTCTTGCCTCTAAGCAAGATACTTTTGATGCTTTTGTTGTCCTGGCTAAGAAAGTGCAGAATGAGAGAGAGCTCAAAATCACAGCCATAAGGACAGACCATGGAGGAGAGTTTGAGAACCATAGCTTCTCTGAGCTATGTGAGCAAAACGGCATTGAACATAACTTCTCAGCTCCTAGGACTCCTCAGCAAAATGGAGTGGTCGAAAGGAAGAACAGGGTTCTGACAGAGATGGCTAGAAGCATGCTCAACGAGAAAGAGGTTTCTCAAGTGTTCTGGGCAGACGCAATGAGCACTGCTTGCTATATCTCCGACAGAGCCTATGTTCGCAAGGGCTTGGATAAGACTCCATACGAGCTATACAAAGGGAGGAAGCCCAACATCAGCCACCTCAGAATATTCGGATCAAAATGCTACGTGCATAATAATGGAAAGGTAAATTTGGGTAAGTTTGATCCAAAGGCTGATGTAGGCATATTCATAGGATATTCCCTTAGGAGTAAAGCATATAGGATATACAACATGAGAACTAAAACTGTAGAAGAATCCATGCATGTTGTATTTGATGAAACTCCTACATGGGGACAATCCACAGAAGATGATGAAGCACTTAATCTTCCAAAACTACCATCATCTTCCTCACCACCAAAAGAAACACCAACAAGCAATCCCAAAGAAGAAGGTGAACCCAGTGATGAACCTAGAGTGCAACCCATGCCTGAGGAGGCACAGTTGCCAATAGCTAGGAGACATCACAGGGATCATCCTCTTGATCAAGTGCTTGGTGATGTTTCTTCTGGTGTCAGAACTAGAAGACAAGTTCAAAATGAAGTTGAGTTCGGAGCATTCCTATCTCAAATCGAACCAACTTCAGTTGAACAAGCTCTTGAGGACTGCGACTGGATTATTGCCATGCAGGAAGAGCTAAATCAATTTGAGAGAAGTCAAGTGTGGGAACTAGTCCCAAGGCCGTCTCATCAATCCATAGTAGGGACCAAGTGGGTCTTCAAGAACAAACTGGATGAGACAGGTCAAATCACCAGAAACAAAGCCAGACTAGTAGCTAAAGGATACAACCAAGAAGAAGGCATTGACTATGAAGAAACTTTTGCTCCAGTCGCTAGACTTGAAGCAATAAGGATTCTTCTAGCCTTTGCATCCATGAAAGGTTTTAGATTATATCAAATGGATGTAAAGAGTGCATTTCTTAATGGTTATATTAAAGAAGAGGTATATGTAGAACAACCTCCTGGCTTTGAGGACCATAAGCACCCCAAACATGTGTATAGATTAAAGAAAGCTCTATATGGCCTGAAACAAGCTCCTCGAGCTTGGTATGAGAGACTCAGCAGCTTTCTGCTGGGAAAGGGTTTCTCAAGGGGCAAATTAGATAATACACTGTTTATCCTTCACAAAGAAAGAAATATGCTAATTGTCCAAATTTATGTTGATGATATTATATTTGGGGCAACTAACGAAAAGCTTTGTGAAGATTTCTCTAAGACTATGCAAGGTGAATTTGAGATGTCAATGATGGGAGAACTAACGTTCTTCCTAGGCCTGCAAATTAGACAAAAGAAGAACGGAATTTTCATCTCCCAAACCAAGTATTGCAGAGAACTACTCAAAAAGTTTGGGATGGATGAATGCAAGGAGTATGATACTCCCATGAGCACCACAGCTGCACTCGACGCTGACGCAAAAGGTAAAAGTGTCAGCCTGCCCATGTACAGGGGAATGATAGGTTCCCTCCTATACTTAACGGCGAGCAGGCCTGATATTCAATTTAGTGTAGGCATGTGCGCTAGGTTTCAAGCCAACCCCAAGGAGTCACACCTAACATGCGTGAAACGCATTCTGAGATACCTTGAGGGGACACAAGAACTGGGTCTTTGGTATCCCAGAGGTAACCAAGAGTTCTTGTGGGCTTATTCTGACTCTGACCATGCAGGTTATAAAACAGATAGAAAGAGCACCAGTGGACAATGCGCCTTCCTTGGTGGTTGTCTGGTGTCTTGGGCTAGCAAGAAGCAAACCTGCGTGTCCTTGTCATCCACTGAGGCAGAATACATTGCTGCTGCAAGTTGTTGTGCTCAAGTGCTATGGCTGAAGAACCAGTTGAGAGATCTTGGCTTGGAGTTCCCTGAGGCACCCATCCTCTGTGATAACACAAGCACAATTAGCCTCGCCAAGAATCCAGTTCAGCACACAAGGACTAAGCACATTGACGTCCGACATCACTTCATCAGAGACCATGTTCAAAAGAAGGATGTCAAGGTGCAGTTTGTTCCCACACAACAACAGCTTGCGGACATCTTCACTAAGCCTCTGGGGACTGACCAGTTTATTTTCATTAGAGGTGATTTGGGAATGGTAAACCCAAATGAAGTGTAAATTATTTTTTTTATATACTTGATTATTTATCACTTACAACAATACTAACTTAGGCATCGGAGTGCCAATATATGTTTTTGCAGATATTCAATGTTAAATCTTAAGTAAGTGCAACTGGAAGCAAAACCACTTCCGGATGATTACTCACTGACGCTGGATGATCAAACCAAGAGAGCGCCAGCACAAGTCCAAAAAGACACGTCACTTCAGAAAACGCTTCAACTTCCAAATAAGACGTTTTGACTTCTCTGAAGCGACACGTGTCATCAGGTATATCGCTCCAACTTAAGTGTTTACGCTACCCAATGTGTGATAATGTGAAGAAGCATGACCTTTTTGCCCTTAATGACTTTACCTATAAAAAGGACATCTCTTTTCACTTCACTTTTCATCTTCATCTATATTCTTCATCCTCTTCATATAAACTTTTCATCAACCCCACAAAAATGGCGAACCCTCTGAAACAAACCCAGTTTCGAGGAAACCCTCCTCATCTAAGAAACACAAGTCCAAATCTGGGAAATCAAGTCATCAACATTCTGGAAAATCTGGGCATCCTGAAGATTATCAAGAACACCATGAAGTTTCTGGGGAAATTGCACTAGGGCAGGATGAAAATATTCAAGGTCAGCCTGAAACTTCTGGTAGAATAGCAGAACTGTTAGTGGGTTCTAAGCAAGAGAAGCTTGATAAGAAGAGGAAGTCCATCCCTAAGGAGGAGGCTGCAGCGATCAAATCTGCCGGAAATGCATGGTACATGTACTAGCCTCTGTTAGGGCTTTTGCTGAAGAAGTAATGGAAGGATCTCTCCATCCCTGTCCCTCACCCTCTTTGATGATGCCAAAAGGGGGAGAGATGTATTGATATATTGACCTTCTGCGCTTGGGTTCCTGGGAGTTCCATCCACCCGATTTTTCACCCCATTGACCACTAGCCTTGCTATCCTGGGAGTTCCTTGATGAAGAAGAGCTTCAGCGGATGGTTGACTAGAATGTTCATGAGGCCGAGCTAGGAAGAAGAAACAAAAACCCTAAAACCCCAGTCCCAATTTTATTTTATTTACTTAGAAATGTTTCCTTCTTCATGCATACTTTCATATCTCCCTAATATATGCTCTTTACCTGTAAATGTTATCTGATTATATGCTCTGACTTGTAACTTATGCTTATCAATAATATTTGTCTAAGTTACTTGTTCTTAACTATTGCTTTTATTCTTCAGCTAATCCTTTCATATGAACTTAATCGATAAAACTAAGTTTGTCATCATCAAAAAGGGGGAGAATGTTAGAATCTTAAGTTTTGATGAAGACTAAAATATAAAGGATTAGATCAAGTGCCTAGGAAGCAATAGGATTAACATAGGATCCCAAGTAAGAGTGCTTCCGGATGAAGTTTTACTTCCGGATAAAACAGGACTTGCGCACGCGGATGAATGCTTTCATCCCCAGCGTCAGCAAGTAAATCAATAGGGTTTTAACTTAGTCCATGAACATTGTACACAAATCTTAAGGCTAAGCTATGATTCAACCGGAAGGGGAAGTACTTCCTGTTAAATTTAGACTGGCGCAGAGCGATAGAATTGATATCACCCCAAGCGTCAGTGAGTCTACTTCGCCAAGTGAAAGCACTTCCTGTTAGATTTAGACTGGCGCAGACTGATAGAGTAGAATGACCCCAAGCGTCAGTGAATCAGCCTCGTCAAGTGAAATTACTTCCTGTTGGATTTAAACTGACACAGGCTGATAAAAGAAACATATCCCTAAGCGTCAGTAAGTTCACTACGTCAAGTAAAAGTGCTTCCGATAGCTTAGTGACTAGCGCTGAGTGTTGGAATGAAATACACTAAGCGAGAGTGAGTTATAGTGAACAAAAATCCTTCATCCAGTGGTTTTACTTCCGGATGTAAGAATGCTTCCGGATACATCATAGACCAAATCAGAACACAGTCTAAGTAAACTACTCCCCATAGCGAACAAGCTTCCCACAGCATGTATAATTCTTATATATATATTGCTATGTTGGACTAACCAGTATGTGCAGAACATGGTCACGCTTCCGGATGCAAATGAGCTTCCGGATGGAAAGACTCTTGACATTGGGACTCAGAGCTTAACACTTGCAGAGCAAGATTACCACTTGCGGATGAATGATGATCATCCGTCAGCAAGAGTGCAAGAGTAAACTTCACATACTCAGAAGTCAGAATGCTTTTGTCAGAGCAGAGGTGTCAGGGCTACTTTTCAGAGATAAAGCAAGTCAACCCTGCTATGCATTGATGAAGCATTAAATGGGCAAACGGTAACAAGGGAAAAACGGACATATTCAAACGGCTAGCCCACCTACCAAGAGCTCAGAATGCTTGAAGACTATATAAGGGAACTCAACTTCATTTATGAAGTATTGAATTATTTTTGAATATTCTTGAGTGAAGTTAGAGCAAGAAAACGAAGAACATTCTCAAGCATTCAAAGCTGCCCAGAAAAGCGAAGAGCATTTAACACATCAAGAGTTTATTTTCACCTACTTATTCTGTACTCTTTGTTGTTAAGTCTCTTCTTGTCATAAGAGCATTTATTGTACTTAAGTGTGTATCACAATCTGTTCTTTAAGAGAACTTAGTCAAAAATCCTTTAAGTGTAAAGGTTAACCCCTTGCTTGGTGTAAGGGGGAGTTAGTCAGAAAGGTTACAAGTGAGCCTGAGTGAAAACTTGTTGTAAGGTTGCAAGTAAGCCTGTGAAAACTTGCGGTTGTAAGGTTTTCAGGTGAACCCGATTTAAAACCTGAGGCTTAGTGGAACTCGACCTGGGAGGTTGAGGAACTGGACGTAGGTCAGGTAGACCGAACCAGTATAACTCGTGCGTTATTTTATTTGAGCATTTAATTTTTGAAGCACAATTCACCCCCCCCTCTTGTGCATCCATTACTTACATTTTGAAATTTGAAATTTGAGAGGGAAAATTTGGGACGGAATTTTGATCCTGATCGGGATCAGGACACCACTGGGAGGGAATTAGAAAATCTCTCTCTCTCTTTTTTTATTTGAAAAAACTTTTATGTTTATTTGTTCGCGAATACATCCTAAATTGAGCTTAGACCCCATAATCATCCGCAAAGCTCGACATTAATAATGGAACAACCATGGATATTACGAGTAAATGCTTGAAAGTCGTAGAATAATGATTGGACTTATATTTCTATAAACTTCCATTTATATGGATGTATGGTAAGTCATCTAATCTAAACATGAAGAATGAATAAATTGTTTAAATAAGACACTATGACATGCAAGTTTGAAATAAGGGCTCGTTTGGTTGTTGGAAAGTTTGGCAAAGAATTAGAAATGGAAAGTGAGTGGGCCCTATTCTGTAAAATGTTGTCTGACGTGACACATTTCTAACAAAGGACAATTACACCACTACCCTTGTCTACAATCGATTTTGCAGGCTCAAAATCGATTTTAAACTGTGTTTCAACTTAAAATCGATTTTGAGCCAACAAGGGTAGTCGTGTAATTGCCCTCTGTCAGATATGTGTCACATCAGACAACTTTTTACAGAACGGGACTCACTCACTTTCCATTTCTAATTCTTTGTAAAACGTTCCAACAACCAAACAGACTCTAAGTTATATCCTTTTTCTTTGGTAAATAGCTTTCAAGTTATTTCCATAGTCTGCTGACATGACTCAGACTATATAGCATCCAAATACATGCATGAATTAAAAGAACATTCATCCTAATGAACGCACATATTTTCTTCTCTTGATTTGAAAACAATTTATTCCAACAATTACTATATGAAAAAAACCATTGAATTAAGAATTTGAACTTTAACACAATATCATGAGAATAATAAATCACGGTTAAGTAACTAGTTAGCATAAAACATTTTTTGCATCACAAAAATTTTAAGCTTAATGGTTGTAAATTTGACGTTGAAATGTGGTTTGCAACTTAATCGTAAACTTCTTTCTTTCACATTAATGATGACATGTAGATATACCATATCTATTATAACGATTTTCTTAAAATATTTTATTATATAACCAGTCATTCACCATAGAGATGTCACATTCCTCGCCTAATCTCCAATACTCTCTAAAAATGGTGATATCTTTTGAAACTTATGTTCTCTCCTTCACAATCTTCTTCCTCAATTCATCACCTTGCGTGAAATCCCTTATCCCACATCTTAAAGCAAGTAAAGAGTCATTTACCATTGATATCATTCACCGCGATTCTATGAAATCCCCATTATTTGAACATTTCCAAAGAACCCATGATGCCTTGCTTCGATCTGAGGAGCGAGTGAAACACTTGTTCCACAAAAATACAAGCACTATTAATATAGATTTTATTGTACATAATCATGGCAACGGGGAATACATCATGCAGTACTTCTTGGGCCATCCCATGTATACAACATATGGTCTCATCGACACGGGTAATTGTTTTCTCAATTTCTTGAACTCTAACTCGGTAAAACAATAAATGAATATTTTTTTATAAGGGCAAAAGCGCTGATCTAATAATTAACTATTTCAGTTTGGGCAAAAATAATAAATGACTATTTCGCGGTGCATAAATAATATTTAACTTTGTGACCCGGTGCAAAACTAATAAAACCAGTCTTGAATATTAATTTGTAGTTATGTGGAACTTTTCTGATATTATTTTCAAAGTGAAAAATACATTTTTCCCCTCCCAATTAAAACTTTGCTGATACTAGTTAGCATGGAAAGATGAAGGGTGAAAGGAAAAATGATTGAGTTTTAATTGTGAGGGGGGTAAAAAGGTATTTTTACTTTAGAAAATAATATCAAAAAGGTTCCACAAAACTACAAATTAACATTTAGTATCGGTTTTATTATTTTTGCACCGGGTCACAAAGTTGGTTCTTTTTTATGCACCGCGAAACAGTCATTTATTATTTTTGCCCAAAGTGAAATAGTTAATTATTAGATCAGCACTTTCGCCCTTTTTATAAATGTTAATAGTCAACATGAATATTTTTTTTACATGAGCCTTTTAATGGTCATGGAAAATTATCTAATTTTTAAAACATTACAAGACCAAATTGCTTCATAAAATAGCATCCTATTTCTCAATCTATAGAGTGCCTACTTACCAAGAAAAATTGTATTTCAACCCTATAAATATTGTTGAGTTCTTCTTACCATTTAGATTTTCAATAGGCTGATGTCTCATATAATTCCCCCTATTTACTATTTTAAAATGCAAGGGTCAGCACTTTAATAAGTGAAACTATAGAAATTGATGAGTTTAACTGAATCAATAGTAAAGTTTCAAGTGCTGTGTTTTCAACTTAATGAAAAGTAAAAGGTAGTTGGATTCGGATGTGGTAAAATTTAGTAAATGAGTTCGAAGTTGAATCATAACTCTCGAGACCAAGTGATTAAATTTCTTAAAAAGTAATTGATAATGAAAACCTTTTCAATTTAATTTTAGTGTTACATTACGCAGGTGGTGGCCTGTCTTGGGTACAATGTCAACCAGCTATTTCAAGTTACGATCAAGGGTTTCTACCATTCTTGAATACTAATATTTATAGGGGTTTAATGCCTATTCACTGCCTTGACCTTAAGTGTACCACAATTGTAAGAGAATCAGTAACACTTCAATATATTGATTATAATAACTGTCAGTGCAAATATATGAATTCGTATGGAGATGGTTCAACTACAGCTGGACATGTATTCCATACTTTACTCAGACTTCAATCAATAAATGGTAACTCTATTGGATTTCAAAGATTTATTTTTGGATGTAGCAGAGAAGTTTTCGGTTACCCTCCTAGTCTAGCTTCCGGTATTCTTGGATTTGGAAGGGATTCTGGATCATTTATCTCACAAATATCTGACCGAATTGGTGGGATATTTGGATATTGTTTAGTTCCTCTTGAGACTGCTAACATTTATAGTCAAATGAAGTTTGGTCAAAGTGCTATCGTTTATGGACCAGATGTAATTTATACTCGAATGTTATCAAGGGAAGGGGCATCAAAACTCTATTGGATTAACTTGTAAGCAATTAGTGTGGGAAACAGAAGATTGCAGTACATACTAGAAGGTGATGTAATTTATAGTTTTATCCCTTTATTTGGCAGTATATTTATTTGTCTTGTTGTGTTATGTGTTGAGGTAGGAAAAAGACTCATCACAAAATTGTTATTCAATTTATATTTTGCATTTGATATGCTTACCAATAAGTGAAAATACACGTGAAATAGGCAACATGATCGTCGATTCTGGTGCAGTTTCGAATTATCTACCATTTGGTTTTTACTCAGAATTTGAAGCAGTAATTGAAGCAGAATTGGACCTATTATATCAACGTACTCCTGACCCAAATCAATTTTTCAACCTTTGCTATTTACGAAATAGTATTGAGGAAATAGGAGGTCCAATTATTACACTTCATTTAAGAGGGGGAGATCTTGTGTTAAGTGTTGAGAATACTTATACTATGGTTGTTGATGGAGTGGTGTGCTTAAATTTTATTGACGACGTTGGGGATAAAGCTATCCTTGGGGTCATGGGTCAGGCAAATTTTATGGTTACATATTACCTTCATGATGAGATGATTACTTTCAAGAAGATGAATTGTGCCGTACGGAACTAATAATATGATATGTGAGCTGCTTGTGGCCTTGTGATGTTTAATATTCCATATGTATGGGAACTACTTGGTCATTATTTATGTTTACATCTTGTCTTCTTGAACACCAACAAATAAATATATTAGGAGTGCTTGTTAAATAGAATTGTGCCATAGCTCAATAATAGTATCATATAGACATGGAGTAAAGAGTATAGTCGAACTTAAATAGCTTCTTCAACCTAAGATCAATGTAGAAATGATGGAAAAGTTTGGTAGTTAATTTCGTTGTGAACGTAAACCAACTAAAGACGAAGTAGTTGTAAAACTGATTATATTATAATTTTGAAAAAGTCCAATTTGTAGATATTATTATCTAATAAGTGATGCTGAAAAATTGTAGTAAATGATATTATCATGTTGGTTACTGCTTTGAGTGCAATTTAAGATTTCAATGACCAGTTCTAAAGAAAAATCGTATCTACATTGAATGTCGTGTACTATCAACCACAATTGTTATCACAGTAAAGAAATTCAATCATAAACCATTGTACTTAATGTATTAGCATGTTGTTTCACAAAGAAATACAGATAATTAATGCATAAGTTTGTATGCATAAATGTTAACAAACTAGAAAAAGTTTAGAATATTTATAGTAAAACAACTAGCTAGTTCTCAAATATAGCAACTACATTATTCAATAATAGACTAGAAAAAGATATTACAGAAATCAAAGCTACCATGTTTGACCTTGAAAATCGTGAAAGAGCTATTTATGAATATATTGACAGAGCAATAAGCGATTCACCTCATGCTAGGTTTGATGAAACTAATAATAGAATTGATGTTATTGATTATAGACTTGACACTAAGTTTGAAGAAGTTATGTCGGTCATCCGTCACTTAGGGCAACTTAGTATGGGAAAAAACATAGAGTCTACAACATCACAAGTAAAGAACAAGCCAGAGACCACACCATTAAATGTTCTTGAGGGTTTACACCTGAACCCTAACAATGATCAGAGGTCAAGCTTATCAAATTCTAAGATTCCCCAAGGTCAGAAGTCCTATATAGATAGTCATTATCTTTCCTTAGGTAATGGTAACAACAATGATAAGTCATTTGCACGTAGACCTAATGGGCCATTTTTAGGTGAAGAAGATGATCCTTGGAGTTTCCATAATGGACACTACTTTAAGTATGAGATATCTTCCCCTAGAAATAACAAAGGCAACCCTAGACGTGATTATGAGGACGAAATATCTCCCCCTAGACATAATAGAGGCAACCCTAGGCATGTGGCAATGAGGACAATTTGTATCCTCCTAGACATAATAGAGGAAACCCTAGACGTGGCTATGAGGACGATATTACTAAGAAAGTTAAAGTAGAGGCCCCTGAATTTGGTGGGAGGTTAGACCCCACATACTTTCTAGATTGGCTTGCTAACATGGAGGACTATTTTGATTGGTATGATATGAATGACACACAACAAATACGTTTTACCAAGATGAGACTTGTGGGAGCTGCGCGAACTTACTGATACATGGTAGAAGTCACCCTTGAGGAACAAGGTCAACCACCTGTGACTACATGGGCTAGGATGAAGATGAAGTTGAAGGAAAATTATGTGTCACCTCAGTATAAGTGTCAGTTATTCAGTAAGCTCAATAATAGAAGTCAAACCTTTACTGTTGCTGACTACATAGCCCATTTCGATGAACTTAGGCTAAGGTGTGGACTAAAAGAAGACCCTTTGTCATTATTAAGTTGGTTTGTTGATGGCCTTCTGCCAGACGTATATAGGGATCTTAGGTTAAATTTTCCTGAAACCCTTGAGGATGCCTATCATAAGGCGCAAGAAATAGAAACTTTGTCGAAGTACTCTAACTTTCGACGAGCTACTTCACAAGGCACAGTGTTTCGACAGACTCGTAGTTTCCTTCCTAATGAGAGAATTGTAAGACCAACATCTAAGTCTTCTCAATCTAGACAAACATCGGGCACCAAACCGATTAATGAATCCATAAGCTCTAGCTTATGACCTAATGAATCAAGCATTGAATGCTTCAAGTGTCACACTAAGGGTCACATTGCTTCCAAGTGTCCCCAGCGCAATCTACTTCTTGAGTACCAAGAATAACGAGGGTACTCCTGAAGTTGTCATCGACCCTGTCGACAGACCCTCTGATGTAGATGAAGAAATAATCGTAGATGATATTCCACCTGAGCACCTTGGAGTAATGCGATTTCTCTTAACTGTTCCTTCGCTATATGATTCGTTGAAACGTCACAGCATATTTCACACCAATGTGAAATACAGTGATAAGTCATACAAACTCATTATTGATAACGGAAGTGAACAAAATGTCATCTCTAGTCGAGGTGTCGTTCGACTTGGGTTAAAAACTAAGCCTATACTCAAACCTTTTCGTGTTGCTTGGATAGATAATACCTCCCTTCCTATTACTCAACAATGTCGCGTACCTCTTAATCCTGGTGATTTTAAGGAAGATGTGTTCTGTGTTGTCATTTCGATGGACATGTCCCATATTCTCTTAGGACGTCCATGGCTTTACGATCATGATGTCATCATACATGGATGGTCAAATAAACATGCATTTAAGCATGAGGGAAAAACAATCCTTTTACGTCTAGTCATGCCTGAGCCCAAAAGAAAAGAAGCTTCCAACTCATAGCGTTTTCCCTCTAAGTCCCCCAAACTTCACCTTCTAACAGAGAATCAGTTTGTACAAGAAAGTAAGGAAACTGATATTTTTCGCCCTTATTGTAAAGGACAACACCTCCTCTACGTCTAATGCTTCAAACCTACACAAGGAGGTTTCACAATTGTTGGATGACTTTAAGGATGTTGTACCTGATGAGTTACCCCATGACTTGCCACCAATGAGGAATATCCAACATGCCATTGATTTAGTTCCAGGATCTCAACTCCCCAACATGTCGCATTATAGGATAAATCCTAAGGATAGGGAAGAGCTTAATTGACAAGTCAATAGTTTACTAGAAAAGGGTTATATTCAACATAGTCTTAGCCCATGTTTAGTACCCGCTTTATTGACTCCCAAAAAGGATGGAACTTGAAGGATGTGTATCAATAGTAGAGCTATAAATAAAATCACCATTAAATATAGTTTCCCTTCCCTATACCTAGACTTGAAGATATGTTTGATCTAGTCTCAGAAGCATGTTGGTTCTCTAAAATAGACCTCCGCAGTGGGTACCACTAGATTAGGATTCAACCTGGAGATGTATGGAAAACTGCGTTTAAGACTCAAGATGGTTTGTATGAGTGGTTAGTAATATCTTTTGGCTTCACCAATGTCCTAAGTACTTTCATGCGTGTTATGACTCACCTCTTTCAGCCATACCTAGGAAAGTTTTTGCTTGTCTACTTTGATATCTTTAGTAAGTCAGTAGCTGAGCATTTTACGCATCTTCGCCAAGTGTTCCTCATTCTTCGTCAAGAAAAGTTCTATGCTAATTTGCCTAAGTGCTCATTTCTCCAAGAACAAGTTCTTTTCCTTGGATTCATTGTTTCTGCACAAGGGTTGTCTGCTGATCCTGAAAAGGTACGAGCCATTCACGAGTGGCCTGAACTGAAATGCGTGGATGCCACCCAAGAGGGGGGTGAATTGGGTGGAGAAATAAAAGTTATAATTCTCTTTCTAAAAACTGACTGCTTGTGCTTGGTGAAGGAGATGACACATTATGTTTTGCACAAGTATAGTGGTGTGGTGCTGGAAATAAGAATGTTAAAGATAAACTTAAGCACACACAGATATATCCTGGTTCGGTCACTTCCAGACATACATCCAGTCCCCAGGCTCCACCTGAGATTTTTAATCCACTAAACTTCTTGTTTAAACCGGGCACAAGAAAGTCTTTACACTTTAGGTTTTACGAACACGGGTTCACCTAACAACCCACAGGTTTTGCAACGGGCTCACCTGCAAACCTTTACAAACACAAGTTTTACAACAGGATCACTTGCAACCTTTCAACCACAAGTTTTGCGGGCTAACTTGCAACCTATGGAGATTTAGAAAAACCTCTAAATGCTCCCCTTCACTTTTGTAAGATAACAATTCTGTTCTTCAAGCACAAGCTTTAGAACAGCCTCTATCAATCAGAGGATTTGATAATCTGTTCACTCTATGAATTGATTGTGATAAACACTTAAGTACAAAATGATTCTCTCTAAGAATAGATGATGTTACTCACTTAAGTACAAATGAATCACTCTCTAAGAATGTTACAACTCTAAGATCAGAGAGTAGAAGGTGAGAGGAATGTAGAAATACAATATCTCAGACAATAGGCTCTGTTCTTCCAACTATCTTCTGAATGTAGATGTTCCTTTTATACTTCAGCCTCAAAGCATTCAGGCTTGGGCGGCAGATGAAATATGTCCGTTTGAATATAGCCGTTAATCCTATGTTACCGTTGAGAAGTACATCTTCATTAATGCTTAGTAGGGTTGACTTGCTTTATCTCTGAAAAGCAACTCTGACAACTCTGCTCTGACAAAAGCATTCTGACCTCTGAGTATGTGACGTTGACTCTTGTACTCTTGCTGACGGATGATCATCGTTCATCCGGAAGCGGCAATCTTGCTCTGCAAGTGTTAGTCTCTGAGTCCCAGTGACAAGAGTATTTGCATCCGGAAGTAAAACTAAGTTCTGCACATACTTGTTAGTCCAACAGAGTAGTATATATATAATCAAATGCAGTAAGAACTATACATGCTGTGGGAAGCTTGTTTGCTATGGGAAGCAATCTTACTTAGACTATGTTCTGACTTAGTGTATTGTCTACTTTGAACGTTAGTCTTAACAATAATAACACATACTCACATGCAGTGGGAGTTCACTTAGTCTAGGGGAGCTCTCTTACATCCGGAAGCAATTCCACATCCGGAAGCACTTCCACTGGACGTTGGGTAATGATATCACTATGCAATCGGAAGCAAATCCACTGGACGTTGGGTAATGATCATATTATACTCACTGATGCTTTGTGTTACCTAAGCCAACAGCCAGCGCCAGTCACTAAGCATCCGGAAGCATTCCTGCATCCGGTTGCGTCCTAACTTAGTCCCAAGGGTTTTATACAACTAATGTTCCTAGACTGAGTTATGACTTAGTGAAGTACTTGCTGCCGCTAGGGGATGAGACGTTCATCCGTGAGCGCTAGTCCTAGTCTATCCGGAAGTAAATCCACATCCGGTTGTACTCTTACTTGGGGTTCTATATTAGCCCAATTTTCTCTAAGTGTTTAGCTCGTTCTTTCATATTTTAGTCTTCATCAAAACTTAAGATTCTAACATTCTCCCCCTTTTTGATGATGACAAACTAAGTTATCTAATTATGTTCATATGAAAGAATTGAAAGTAATAATCAGATAAGGCACAAAGAACTAAAGACAGATATCATTGATGAGCAAAAGATTACAAGTCAGATATGTATAACAGCAGTTAAAATTTACAAGTAATCAAAACTGTGCAAGTTGAGCTATGCATGAAAAATATGAAAAAGGAAAAATTTCTAAGTTAAATGCCTAGGGTGGTAGAGTGGGGTTTATAGGTGGTGTCTCTTTTTCCTTTCCCTCTCCAACTGCCTTTGCTCATTCTCTTTTTGAAGTCGGGCTATGTGGGCATCCTTCTCGCTCTGGTCAATCTGAGCAATTATACTCTGAAGCTCTGTCTCTTCCTTCTCCCTTCTGAGTCTCTCAGATTCAACGGATTCCTCAAAAGCTCTTTTCAGATTTTCAACTTCTTCAAACCCAGGGAACCCAGTTGCATCAGAGAAGGGAGTGACCTCGCCATTGGGATAATGGACAGCCCTAATCTTCACATTCCACACTGGAAAGTTGGGGTCCTCCTCAACTTCCTTGGCTTTCCGTTTCCCTTTGCCTTTGCCTTTTCCTTTGCCCTTACCCATCGCTTGGGTAGACTTGGCACTTGCTCTTTCAGCATCTAGGCAAGTCATTTGTCCAAACGAGATCTTGTCAGTGAATCCATACCTCTCGAACTCTTCAGGAGTCATATCCTCTATTTCCAACTTAACTTCCTTTAGAGGTGGAGGGACATGCGACTCTTGAGAGGATGACTGAGTCTCAGGTACAATTTCAGCTTGAACAGATGGGACCTCTTGCTCACTCACAGCAGACGCAGGAGTAGTAGTACTCTTGTTAGCATGCTTTCTAGCAACTGTCACTACTAGAAAATAGGCCTTTCACGACCATAATTAACGACTAAAATGCCAATGTTGGTCGTTGATGAAAAACGCGGTGGCATAACATGTAAATAACTGTCCAGGCGGAGACCTTTCACGTCCACATTGGGTACATGTGGTCGTGGAAGGGTCCCCTCCCACGTCCACACATTTAAATGTGTGGACGTGGAAGGGGAGACCCCTTTCACGTCCACACTCATAGTGAGTGTGGACGTGGAAGGGTCCCCTATCACGTCCACACTACCTAAGTGTGGACGTGATAGGTATCACGTCCACCTACCACGTCCACACTTGGATAAGTGTGGACGTGGTAGCCTCTTTGGAGGCACCAAATTTGGTGCCTCCTAAGAGGCTACCACGTCCATTTTTATCCAAGTGTGGACGTGATAGGTCCTATCTATCACGACCACAAACATGTGGTCGTGAAAAACACACTTTTTTACGACGCGGGCTTCCACGACCACCTATTTGTGGTCGTGAAAAGCCCAAAATTGTGGTCGTGAAAGACCTTATTTCCAGTAGTGTGTTTTCTTCCTTGATTCGCTGTACTTGACTACTGAAGGAGGAGGAGCAGAGGTTGGCTCAGAAGGAGGAGGAGCAGAGGTTGGCTCAGAAGGAGAAGGAGCAGAGGTTGGCCCAGAAGGAGAAAGGATTGGCTTGGCTATTACTATAGGTGGATGGTTTATCTTCTCCAGCCCGTACTTCATCATGATCTCCTCAATTATATTTCTGCCAGGCTCAGAGGGAGGAGGCTCAGAAGATGAAGACTCTAGCTCAGGTTCTGACTGTGGGATTTCACCAGGTTGTTCAAACAAAACCATTGCCCAGTTTGACCTTTGCTCGTCTGATCGCTGCTGTTCCATAAAGCGGATGGCTTCCCCACGGATAAGATGTTCAGCACTACCCAATCTCTGGGAATCCATGGCTCGATGGAGGGCAGCAGTGATGTCTTCATCTAGCCAGAGGGAAGGTTGAGTCCTTATTTGCTCTAAATCATATGCCCGACGGAGGGCAGCAGCTGGTAGAGTTTCTCTCCCCCTTTTGGCATCATCAAAAGGAATGAGGGCCAGGGAGGATGGATTGGGTGAAGAGGAGGGTGAAGGGTCAGGGCCAAAAGTTCTGGGTGGTGAGGATTCGGGCGAGGATGTGGGTGAGGATGTGGGTGAGGTGTTTTCTGGTGAATTAGGAGGGTTTGGGAAGAGGGCTGTGTTTCGTTCGAAGAAAGCGGGGTTGGTGAATAAGCCATCAAAGGGGTAGGTAGAGTAGTAGGCGGCGGGTTGTTTAACTTTCCACCGACTAGGGGGTTGGTCTCTTAGGTAGTAGGTGTGAAGTGGGTGATCAGGAGAGTGAAATCCTAGAGATTGGGCTATGGTGGGTTGAGTGTTAGAAGGAGGATTGGAGGGCCCTGTGGGATTTGGGGGTGGTGAATGGTTTGGGGAGTTATGTGGAGATGGAGAGTTATTTGGATTAAGGGGTGATTGGCGAGGGGAGTGTTGGGGTGAGTTTTGAGTGGAGTTTTGAGGTGATGGTTGATGGTCATTGTTGGGTGATGTTTAGGGTTGTTGGTTATTCTGAGGAGGAGGTTGCTGTGGCTGTTGAGTATTAGGAGGGGGGAGTAATGGTCGATTAGGTGGAGGAAGTGGAGGTTGGTCATTTTGTGGAGGAGGAGGTGGAGGTAGGTTACCTTGTGGTTGAGGAATGTGGAAATGATTGATGATAAGGTCTAACTTAGCCTCGACCCTTCCTAGGCGATCCTCGATGCCCTGGATCCTCTGTCCTTGCTGCTAAAGAGCTCCATCATATTCTGCTCTGAGAGGGGCCAACAATGTTTCAGGCAGCCTGTGAAATATTTCCTCTCGCAACTCAGCCATCATTGTCTTCTGTGCAACAGACAGCCTTGGAGCTCTGCTTGGGCCAGCATGAGAGTCAACTTCCTGGTCCCCTGCTTCAGACGCAGAGGGAGCTGTTGTATGTGAGGCACTCCCAGCCTAAGAACTAGACCGAGCGGGCTTGGCAGGCTTGATGTATCTGACCCCCATCTTGCCAATATTGACTGCTCCTATGGGCAGGCAAGGAATATTCTCGGCTTCCTCAGTGGATTTGATCAAGAATTTCTCTAGGAGGAAAGCGATGACTTGAAGATAGGGAAGATGGCCAGGTCTCTTCTCCTTGGTTTCCTTTGTCTCACACCACCGGTGCAGCTCCAAGCTTATCAGTTGTCCTGGGTTGACAGGCTTCTTGGTGAAGAACCTTGGAAGCCAGGGGTTGTCTAGCAGTGTGAACTCGTTGAAGTTTCCCCCTTTGTGCGTCATCAACCTGGAGTAGACATACTGGAGCACCCGGTTGGAATCAGACATACCAGAAACCTTCTTCCCCTTGGTCTCATAGGCAAGTTCAAGTTCCTCCTGGCTCAGCTTCTCGGGGTAGATCCATTGGTTCATACCTTCATCAGTGACCCCGAGTAGGCTGTTGATGTCTCGCCATGAGAACTTCATGTGCCTCCCCCTGACTGTGGCCTTGAAGTCAACTCTTTTAATGGTTTCCTTCCCATTAATCAACTTGTACTTAGGTTTGGCTGTGAGCGACTGGTAGAACACTCGCAGGACGTTGATGTTGTATTCATTATTGATCCCCAGCCAGCACATGTACTTCTCTAAATGGCCCTTCAGATGCTCAAACCCTAATTCTTCAAACTTCTTCAGATCAACAAACATTCCGTTTGTAAAATAGGGTTTGGTGTTCTCAAACTTGGAGGAAATCGCCTCAAGTGGCCCATCCTTGTATGCAAGTGGATCATCCCCCTCTACTCGTTGTCTCTTTGATGGGGATTCCTCCCTGAACTGAACCCTCTTCTTCCCCTTTTTCTTGGAGTGTTGTTCATGATGTTGCCCAGAACGCCCAGACTATTCTTGTTGTTCTTGAGATTTCCCAGATTTTCCAGAACGTGAATGCCCAGATTTTCCAGTTTTGGACTTCTTCTTCGAGGCAGAGGCTATCTCAATGTTTTGGTTGGATTCGTGTGAGCCGGCCATTTTGTATAGGTAGGGTTTAAGTGAAGTGAATGAGATATAATGTGCAGAAATGTAGAAGAAGAAGATGAAGAAGATGAAGATGAACAGGATGAATGTGATGATGAACTCGATGAATGTATGCAGAGAGTTTGAGTGAGAAATTTGTGTAAGTGAAAAGTGAAAACGAAAAGTGACTGTTGGTTCCTATTTATATAAAGTTACAACGGATGAAATGCACATAATGACTCTATATTGAAAACATGCATTTGTTCATTGGGTAACGTAAATATTTGATTGGAACGGCGCACCTTTTGGACACGTGTCTCTTCACATTGTCAGAGGAGGGGCACAACTTTCTGTGTGGGAAGATGAAACGTTTGGTGAAGTGACGTGTCCCTTTGTCCAGACACTGGCGCTCATCACCCAGTGCCAGCAGAAGAGCATCCGGAAGTGGTTTTGCTTCCGGTTGGAGTGGCGCTCCAGGTTACTTTGAGTTGTCACCCAGCGCCAGCAAAGGAGTATCCGGAAGTGGTTTTGCTTCCGGTTGGACTCACTCAAGATTTAACATTGGGGGACCTGCAAAACTAAGGATTGGCACTTTGATGCCTAAGTTAGCACAGTTGGTAGGTTTTAACAATTAAGCACAAATGTTTTCTGAAGTTTAAACTTCATTTTAACATTCCCAATTTTCCCTTTATAAGGATAAATTGATCACCCCTCAGTGGTTGTTTGGTAGCTAGTCTGTAGTTGAGAAACCATTCTTGCACATGCTTCCGGAAGTGTATCCGCTTCCGGATGTGAGGGTCTTTAGATTTAACATTGACAACCCTTATGGTTCCCCTTTTCACTAGTGGACCTGCAAGTGCTGGCGAAAGCTTATGCATTTCCGGATGGTCAGTGAGAAACCTTAAGATTTAACATTAGTGTACATGCTGAGGACTTTCCAAGTCATAAACTATGTCAATCAGCTCAATATCATAATCTTAAGAAAAACTTGCTTGCTGATTGGTTTGGTAAACCAGGAATATTAATAAAGTGAAAACAGATTTTGAAAATTTAGTTCACAATTTCACATGGTTTCACTATTAAGTCATGAACTTTACTCATACTCTCTTGGATAAATACTAATGTGATAGTGCAGCGAGTATCGAATAGGTTGCATATTTTCAGAGTTTCATAAACAAGTATAGTTCGACAAATATGCCTTAAGAGTGTTCACATCAGATTATGAGGGCATGTGAATTGTTAAAACAATGAAGTTCTAAAAACTTTAATATCCATAATCAAATTCCCAAAACACCCAAATTTTTAGCATATGATCACAAGAATAATTTTCAAATCTTGGCTCAAGTTCTTTCAAATATGCTTAATATGATCTCATTATTCTTAGGGTTTCAACAAGCTTTGAACTAATTCAGATTGTACTAGGCTTGTGATAATGTGCCAGGATATAAGGCTTTCAGTGGGTAGAGATTCTTAATAGTTCTTTCCAGCCTAGTTATCTACTCTCACTTAGGCTACTATCCTATTGGCACTTGCTCTTGGATTTATCAGATTTTGCAGAAGTTAATTTAAGGCATTTCCTAAGATTCCTAATGCATGTCTGACAAGAGAGACTATCCATTAAAATGCACAACAGAATGAGTAATGGAAAGAAATGCTCATATAAGATTGGCGAGATTTCCTCAAGATTGAATTCAGAACAGCCATTTCTTCTCATCTTGATAAGGAGCATGCTCATTGATGTTCTCTCTTGTACATCCACATCGTTCAGGCTTGCATAATCTGTCAACATACTTAACCACAGGCTTGAACTGAGATCATTAGTGGATGGAGATTTAAGATGTGATTAAAAATTATTGCTCGAGTTCACAACCAGTCAGTTTATCACTAAGAATACTCAGGATTAGTTTGTAAACACAAGATTCTAGTTGATGATTAATAAGGGTCAATATTATAATAGACAGTCAAGATATCTTATGATTCATCAGTAGCACAGGCTATCCTTGATTTGAAAGTTTGCATTTAAAAAAAATTTCAAAAGTCAAAAATGAATGCATAAACTATTTTCTTTTGTGAATGGCGCCTTTTCAAAAGGAAATGATTTGATATGCACAAATATTATAAACCCAGAGACAATGGATCTGAAATGATTTGATCATTTTCAAAAATAAGATTATCACAGGTTAAAAGTCATATCAATATCACATAAGTAGAGGACAGGACAAGAATGTCATCACAAAGGCTACATTCGCGTCAGCCAGTAGCTTGTTTGATTTTGACGGGTGATGCAAGGGTTCTTTCCAATCCAAGGGCAGCATCAAGACCCAAGAGTGACGAGCAGCTTATCAAGATTTGTCTAATTGCTCAGATGAGGTACAGTCAAGTCTTGCCATTCCTTCGGATCTCCTTTCCTATAAAATACCAAATAGTTCCCTTTGTTTTCCAGTATCCAAACTTGGATCTAACTGGTCAGTTTGTATAACTCACATGCACCTTAGAATTAATCATTATGAATATGACATTGCAACTCAATCATGACTATATACACAAGGATATATATATACATATATGTTTTTGATCATGACAGCATGTAGACTATGAACATTGTGAGAAACTTCCTTATAAGGAATATAATGTTCATATACATAATGCTTGATGTAAAATCTCAATAATTCCATCTAACATTTGCATAGGAGATTTTACTATTGCATGCTTCAACCCTAAGTGATCCCTTGCTTACCCAAGGAGATCTTCTATACTTATCCTTGGCCTGAAGCACTTTCTTATGAGAGACAGACATTTGCTTTCTCCATGTTGATTGAGATATCCTCTCTCTCTTGTTCTTCTCAGGATAGTTGAGTCGAACTCTGTGATAGCTCATCCTTGAGACAGAACCTTTGTTCCTTGTGGTAGTGCACTGCTTCTTATGATTGTACCAGGTGGTTGCAGCAGTGACATCACCACGAGCTCTCTTCTTTGGGGCAAGAGGAACTCTTGATCTTTCCTGCACAAGTAAGGCACTAGAAAGAAGTTTTGGTACCCATTTGTACTTGGGTCCTACATGGTTAGCGCTGAACCTTACTTGTTCTTTAGAGATCCATACAAATTTATTTCTCACATGTAAATTTTTTCTAAGACTACATGTGTGAGAAATATGACCTGATCTACCACAATAATGACAGATAATGGAATGATATTCAGAATGGGATTTCCTATCATTATCTTGTTGGTCAATTTTGTTTTCAAAGACTCTCTTTTCTTTTAAAACAACTTTTGAAGTCTCAGGGCCTTTTGAAAACTTTTCATGTCCCTTCGATAGGGGTTCACAATTGGAACAACGTTCGGAGCACGTTGGAGCTTCCGCTCTCGGTAGGGAACTAGCTATCGGTAGCGATAGCTGTTCTTCCATGGATGGAACCTTGGAAACCTTGGATGTAGAAGAAGCAATGAATTCCTCTAGTTTCCTGTTCTTTTTCTTTAAGCCTTGAACTTCTTTTGCAAGCTTACAGAATTCAATATGTAACTCATTATATGCGTCTTGCAATTCAGAAGGTTCAAGTTCAGATACCTCATTCTCCTCAGCTTCTGAATCTAGGCAGAGATCAACACTCTCTTCACTGCCGCTGGCTTGCTCAATATCAGCTTCCTGTAGCTCACCACCAGTTGATCCACAAGGGACACAAAAGGAGCTTTGGACAGATTTACTGCCAAGGGAATGATCTGAAGCATACATAGCATCAAGAGTGTTCCAAATATCTCTAGCATTAGAGCAATGTTTAATTTTCTGGAAATCACTGTCAGTTAAGCTTTTGTACAAAATTTGCATTGCTCTAATGTTCAAGTAAAATAAATTTTTCTCCTCTTCAGTCCAGTTTACTTTTGGTTTGAAATCAGAATCATTTTCAAAGACATCCCACATTTTGAAACTCGAGGATAACACAAAACTTTTCATCCTTGCCTTCCATAAGTAAAAATCAGTATTTTCTAACAAGGGTGGGATAGTATGATCAAAATCTTCAAAACACATTTTATATCCCAAGTCAGCCTAGGTCTTTGCACTTGAGATCGTTGGATCCTTTAAACAAGTGACCTTGCTCTGATACCAAATGAAATGCGTGGCTGTCACCCAAGAGGGGGGTGAATTGGGTGGAGAAATAAAAGTTATAATTCTCTTTCTAAAAACTGACTGCTTGTGCTTGGTGAAGGAGATGACACATTATGTTTTGCACAAGTATAGTGGTGTGGTGCTGGAAATAAGAATGTTAAAGATAAACTTAAGCACACACAGATTTATCCTGGTTCGGTCACTTCCAGACCTACATCCAGTCCCCAGGTTCCACCTGAGATTTTTAATCTACTAAACTTCTTGTTTAAACCAGGCACAAGAAAGCCTTTACACTTTAGGTTTTACGAACACGGGTTCACCTAACAACCCACAGGTTTTGCAACGGGCTCACCTGTAAACCTTTACAAACACAAGTTTTACAACACGATCACTTGCAACCTTTCAACCACAGGTTTTGCGGGCTAACTTGCAACCTATGGAGATTTAGAAAAACCTCTAAATGCTCCCCCTCACTTTTGTAAGATAACAATTCTGTTCTTCAGGCACAAGCTTTAGAACAGCCTCTATCAATCAGAGGATTTGATAATGTGTTGACTCTATGAACTGATTGTAATAAACACTTAAGTACAAAATGATTCTCTCTAAGAATAGATGATGTTACTCACTTAAGTACAAATGAATCACTCTCTAAGAATGTTACAACTCTAAGATCAGAGAGTAGAAGGTGAGAGAAATGTAGAAATACAATATCTCAGACAATAGGCTCTGTTCTTCCAACTATCTTCTGAATGTAGATGTTCCTTTTATACTTCGGCCTCAAAGCATTCAGGCTTGGGTGGCAGATGGAATATGTCCGTTTGAATATAGTCGTTAATCCTATGTTACTGTTGAGAAGTACATCTTCATTAATGCTTAGCAGGGTTGACTTGCTTTATCTCTGAAAATCAACTCTGACAACTCTGCTCTGACAAAAGCATTCTGACCTTTGAGTATGTGACGTTGACTCTTGTACTGTTGCTGACGGATGATCATCGTTCATCCGGAAGCGGCAATCTTGCTCTGTAAGTGTTAGTCTCTGAGTCCCAGTGACAAGAGTATTTGCATCCGGAAGCTCATTTGCATCCGGAAGTAAAACTAAGTTCTGCACATACTTGTTAGTCCAACAGAGTAGTATATATATAATCAAATGCAGTAAGAACTATACATGCTGTGGGAAGCTTATTTGCTATGGGAAGCAATCTTACTTAGACTATGTTCTGACTTAGTGTATTGTCTACTTTAAACGTTAGTCTTAACAATAATAGCACATACTCACATGCAGTGGGAGTTCACTTAGTCTAGGGGAGCTCTCTTACATCCGGAAGCAATTCCACATCCGGAAGTACTTCCACTGGACGTTGGGTAATGATATCACTAAGCAATCGGAAGCAAATCCACTGGACGTTGGGTAATGATCATATTATACTCACTGATGCTTGGTGTTGCGTAAGCCAACAGTCAGCGCCAGTCACTAAGCATCCGGAAGCATTCCTGCATCCGGTTGCGTCCTACCTTAGTCCCAAGGGTTTTATACAACTAATGTTCCTAGACTGAGTTATGACTTAGTGAAGTACTTGCTACCACTGGGGGATGAGACGTTCATCCGTGAGCTCTAATCCTAGTCTATCCGAAAGTAAATCCACATCCGGTTGTACTCTTACTTGGGGTTCTATATTAGCCCAATTTTCTCTAAGTGTTTAGCTCGTTCTTTCATATTTTAGTCTTCATCAAAACTTAAGATTCTAACATGAACCTACTTCCTTTCATGACGTCCGAAGCTTCCATGGTCTCGCATCCTTCTATAGGAGTTTTATTCGAGACTTCAGTACTATTATGAGCCCCATCACAGAGTGTCTAAAAAGGGATAAGTTTCATTGGACTAATACTGCATCTCGAGCTTTTGGACTCAATAAACAAAAGCTTTATGACTCCCCAATTTTAATATTACCTGGCTTTTCCAAATGTTTTGAAGTCACTTATGATGCCTCTGGAATTGGGATTGGGGGTGTCTTAAGTCAAGGGGGCCACCCTATTGCCGTTTTTAGTGAAAAATTAAATGAGGAAAAACAAAAGTATTCCACTTATGATAAAGAATTTTATATCATCGTCTGATCTTTTGAACATTGGAAGTACTATCTCTTGCCCCAACAATTTGTTGTGTATTCAGATCACCAAGCACTTAAGTTTCTCAACTCTCAGCGACATTTGAACCCTAAACATGCGAAGTGGATCAAATTTTTTCAAGAGTTTACCTTTGTCGTAAAACATCGTGTTGGGATAGAAAATAAGGAGGCTGATGCCTTAATCCGTCCAATCAACCTTTTGCATACTGTGCAAGTACAAGTTGTAGGTTTTGAGCGATTGATCGATGAGTATCCTACTTGCCCTGACTTCAGCTTAATTTACCAAGAGGTTAGCAGTGGATCTCGACAGGACTATCCCAACTTTCTTGTTAAGGATGGTTATCTTTTTCGTGGCAGTAAATTATGTGTTCCCCGCACGTCCTTATGAGACTTTCTAATTTGGGAACTCCATGGAGGAGGCTTAGCTGGTCATTTTGGGAGGGACAAGACTACAACCTTAGTTGAAGATCGATTTTATTGGCCCTCTCTTCGACGTGATGTTGCACGCATACTCTCACAATGTCATACGTGTCAGACTGCAAAAGCCAAGAAACAGAATACTGGATGGTATACTCCTTTACCAATCCCTAATGCACCATGAAAAGATCTAAGTATGGATTGCATTTTAGACTTGCCTAGGACTATTCGACAGCATGACTCTATCCTGGTTGTTGTCGACCGATTCTCTAAGATGGCACACTTCATCGCTTGTAGCAAGACCAATGATGCTTCTCAATAAGCTAAACTCTTTTTCAAGGAAGTTGTGCACTTACATGTTCTACCTACTTCTATTGTATCTGACCGTGATGTTAAGTTTGTCAACTATTTCTGGAAAACTTTTTGGAAATTGTTTGGGACTCAACTAAAGTTCTCTTCTGCATTTCATCCGCAAATGGACGGTCAAACTGAAGTGACCAATCGTAGTCTTGGAAATTTACTTAGGAGTCTAGTCGGTGACAAGCTAGGAAATCGGGATCTCATATTACCTGCAGCTAAGTTCACTTATAATAGCTCTGTCAGTCGAACCACTGGTAAAAGCCCTTTTGAGACTGTTCAAGGTTTCAATCCTAACCAGCCCATTGACTTGGTACCCCTTCCTTTAACAGTCCGATCTTCTGAATCCGCAGAATCCCTAGCACATTGCCTTCATGAATTGCATGCTGAGATTAAGCGTAAAATTGAACTTAATAATAATCAATATAAATTAACAGCTGATGCTTATCGGCGAGCTCAAAATTTTGATGAAGGAGATTATGTAATGGCCCGTATTCGCCCTGAACGTTATCCAAAACATTCATTCAAGAAATTGCATTGCATGCTCGTGCCTCAGGACCCTTTCGTATTTTAAAGAAACTTGGTTCCAGTGCTTACTTGTTAGAATTACCTCTTGAAATGTCTATTAGTTCAATTTTTAATGTTGAGGATCTTATGTCTTACCGAGGCACTTTTGAGCCTCCCCCATTTTCTGGTGATTCCTCACCAGGTTCTAGGATCAGTGCTCCAATTCCACCTTTGCCATGTATTTCTCCAACACAAGAAGTGATCGATGCTGTTATGGATGAAGAAACCATTTTTACTTCGAATGGTCCAGTTCATCGTTATCTTGTTCGATGAAAGGATTCAACTGACACAGATGCTACATGGATCACTAAAGATGAGTTCCACCAGACCGATTCCACTTTACTTGACTCTTTCAATACCCCTTCCTCACCAGAGGCGAGTTCTTTTCAGCAAGGGGGAATGATGGGAATCACAAAAAATTAGAAAGTTTCCAAAGAGATTTGAAGATTATCATATTAGGATTTGATTATTATCAATTAGTATTTCTAAATTGTTCTATTTTAATTTTGCATTTATTGTTATCAATTAGCATTAAGTGTGATTTATATTCTAGAGTATTCTATCATTAATATTTAGGGTTTAGGTTGAGACCTATATATAGTCCCTCAACTATTTGCTATGTAGATTTTTATGAATTGAATAATAAGAATATTGTGTTGTTTTCTCCTCTTGCTCTCTTCTCTTGCTTTCTTCCTTCTAAATTCTATCTTTTCTCTCTTCTTATTCTACCTCTACTTCTAAAATCTCATACACCTTCTCTATTCTCACACTCATTCTGCATCACTACCTAAAACGAAAACCAAAACCGAAATGAAAACCGTAAAGTGTGGAAAATGGAAACCGAGACCGAAACTGAAACTCATTTGGTTCGGTTCGGTTTTCGTTTTTCGATTTAATTAGTCAGTCCTAACTGTTAGAACTTTACTCATCTATTGAAACATAAGTTGTAGAATTGGACATACTACACTCACGTACTCTTGACCCATATTGAAATATGATATGACTTATAATGGGAAACCTCATCTACTTCAGAATTTAATTGTGATAATATTTGTTTTCAAAAAAGCAAACAAATATAATACATTTGCAGAAAATAAATATAAACTGCAATATATATATATATATATAGTAGACATTATAAATGTCATTGTCAAGACACAAAATAAAAGAATAACCATGTACAAATATCATGAAAGTAATATAATAATGGAACAACAATAATCTAAAAAGGCCAAACTAATTCAAAACAAAAGTAAGCAGTGACAAATCTTGCACGACTTTAGTGAGATGTTATATCTGTGTTTCTCAAACTTCCCGTGCTTTATTGATAATTATTAAAAATCTACCAACATACCATTTAGTAAGAGAGTAGTCAGAGATACACTATAGTGATTTATCTTTGACTACTCTCTCACTAAAGGTATCTTGTAAAGTAGACTATTAATAAATATCTCTGACTATTTTCACCCTAATGATTTATACAAAAGGGTAATGGACCTAATCTGCCCCCCAAGTAACCACCAAGGAGCGCTAAGCACCCTGAACTAACAACAGGCCCGTATCTGGACTCCAAGTAACCAAGGTGGTTAAAAACTACCTCAGTTGGACGGTCAACAATGTTTGACCGTTACTATGCCTATGTGGCTGCCACGCGAACACCTGCGTTGCCACCTCTGCTTGCCACATGTGTATTTTAAATGGATCTAATCTGCCCTTCAAGTAACCACCCAGGAGCATTGAGCACCCTGAACTAACAACAGGCCCATATTTGCACTCAAAGTAACCAATGTGTTTAAAAACTACCCCGGGTGCACGGTCAATGACGTTTGACCGTTACTATGCCTATGTGGCCGCCACGTGAAGGCCTTCTTGCGCCTTGTCATCGCCACTTAAGATATGTTCATGTGGGTCTCACCTATAATAATAAACAATTTCTCTCTCCCTCTTCATCACCATCACCACAGCCCCCAACACCCACAACCCCAACCCATGCCACCCCCTCACCTCCCCAGCCCCCACTGTCTCACCTCCACTGCCCCCACCCACGCCGCCTCTGCTTGCCACGTTTGATGGGGTGGCGTGGGTGGGCTGGGGTGGTGGGTGTTGAGGGGCTGTGGTGGTGGTAATGAAGAGGGAGAGAGAACTTGTTTATTATTATAAGTGGGACCCACATGAACATATCTTACGTGGCGATGACAAGGCGCTGGGTGGCAAAACAGGCCTTCACATGGCAGCGACATAAGCATAGTAACGGTCAAACGTCATTGACCGTCCGCCCGGTATAGTTTTTAAACACATTGGTTACTTTGAGTGCAGATATGGGCCTGTTGTTAGTTCAGGGTGCTCAATGCTCCTAGGTGGTTACTTGGAGGGCAGATTAGGTCCATTTAAAATACACACGTGGCAAGCAGAGGTGGCAAAGCAGGTGCTCGCGTGGCAGCCACATAGGCATAGTAACGATCAAACGTTGTTGACTGTCCAACCGGGGTAGTTTTTAACCACCTTGGTTACTTGGAGTCTAGATACGGGCCTGTTGTTAGTTCAGGGTGCTCAGCGCTCCTTGGTGGTTACTTGGGGGTCAGATTAGGTCCATTACCCGATACAAAATGTTAGTTAGTGATTTACAGAAAATGTTAGTGATTTATCATTATAGTGATTTATCTCTGACTACTCTTTTAGTAATGATTTATACAAAAATGTTAGTTGTTCATAATTGTTAAAATTTGTTCAAAAAGAAAAGTCTTCCTTTTTATGAGCTTCATACCCACTAGGTCTTTCTAACAAATGAGAAATAAAACAATACAATAACCTCCCATAACAACGGGTAAATGAGACAACAAATGATATTATTACATCCCCATCTATCTATAATCTCATTTGTTCTCTTTCTCTCCAGGTATTTCTCCAAGACTTTTAACATGAAAATTCAAAGGGACTTATCGCATACTCACAAATAAAAATCTTAAAGATAAAACATTGAATCTTATATTAAACTATGAAAATTTTTCCTCCACTTATAGAACATAAGGGAAACAAATCGCAATTAATTCAATCTACAGGTTGCAACTCTAAAGAATTATGTCAAACCCAATCTTGATATTGGATAGTTCGATATCAGCGGCCACTTTTGGCTTCCCAATGACAATTATGTCAAACTGTTGGGTGAGTCATCGTACTCTCCAAACCAACATTTCTCAACCTAATACAACAAGAAAAATTGTAAATTTGAGCCCATGAAAGAAACCAATGAAATTGGCATCTTCAAGAATAAGTCATATATTCTAAGAATGACCTAATGGGTATGAAGCTCAAAAGCATCACCAATGAAAATTCCAACATTGAAGGCGCCACTAACTGTTAAAGAAAACAGAACAGTGCCTTCAGTATGAAATACAGTTTAAAGAACAATTAAGAAAGTACCATTGCATGCAAAATACAATCAGAAATGCAAGAAGAAATGGGTAAGCATATCAAATTGGTTACTTAGATTGTAAACAGTAAAACAAAAATCTGGGCGATTCATGACATGTTGTAATCCCAGTAGTATTTTGCTAGTGCTTCGTGTTATTATTCCTATAATATTATTCACCTACTCTAAAGCCATGTTGTAACATCCCAATTTTCAAATTAAAAATAATACGAAATCATTGAGGTGTCATTAAAGAAATTTATATTTTTTAGGGAGAAATTTATGATATTCAGATGATTTATTTACATCAAATCTTAATTATCTTGGAATTAAAGAAAATACCGTTAAAAGAATTATTTAGAAAGTGGATTTCTCACTCTTTCATCCTCTTTGATTTTCTATTTTCGTTAACCCATGGAAGTGGTCATTTCTGGCCGTTTTTCACAGTGCTCATACAACACCAAAATTGAACTTAGGTAACTTTACTCCTCAGATTCATACTCTTCTTCATTCGTTTTTGGCGAGCTTGAGTTGAATCTGAAAAAGGGTATTTATTGTTTGGGTTTGAAGTTTTAGGAAGGATTTGAGTGTTCTTTGAGTATTGGTTGTATTTCCTCACAAACCTAAATTTTGGTGTTTCTGGTTTAATTCATAGGTGACGATTTATTGATGGTATTAGCAAGTGGTGTTGCATTTCATGGTTGTTGTAACATCCTGAAAAATTTAATAAAGGATTAGAGAGTGTTTTGGGAAATAATAAATGGAGAAATTTGAAATTTTGGAATTTTTACGAATTTTTGGTGATTTTTGGGATATTTTGGAAATTTTAAGTAATGAGTGTGCAAATAATTAACTAAGCAATTGAAGAATTTGAAATATGAGGGAATGGTGAAACCCAAAATATTCTGAAGGTTAAGGGGATTGGAGACTGGTTTAAGTGGATTTAAATGAAAAGAGTACACTATAGCAATTTTGGGCTGTAAATAATCAAAAACCACCCTTATTTCACCTAAACCAAACGTGTAAGTAATGGATACACAAGAGGGGGGGTGAATTGTGCTTCAAAAATTAAATGCTCAAATAAAATAACACACGAGTTATACTGGTTCGGTCTACCTGACCTACGTCCAGTTCCTCAACCTCCCAGGTCGAGTTCCACTAAACCTCAGGTTTTAAATCGGGTTCACCTGAAAACCTTACAACCGCAAGTTTTCACGGGCTCACTTGCAACCTTACAACAAGTTTCACTCAGGCTCACTTGTAACCTTTCTAACTAACTCCCCCTTACACCAAGCAAGGGGTTTACCTTTTCACTTAAAGGATTTTTGACTAAGTTCTCTTAAAGAACAGATTGTGATACACACTTAAGTACAATAAATGCTCTTATGACAAGAAGAGACTTAACAACAAGAGTACAGAATAAGTAGGTGAGAGTAAACTCTTGATGTGTTAAATGCTCTTCGCTTTTCTGGGCAGCTTTGAATGCTTGAGAATGTTCTTCGTTTTCTTGCTCTGACTTTACTCAAGAATATTCAAAAATTCGATACTTCATAAATGAAGTTGAGTTCTCTTATATAGTCTTCAAGCATTCTGAGCTCTTGGTAGGTGGGCTAGCCGTTTGAATATGTCCGTTTTTCCCTTGTTACCGTTTGCCCATTTAATGCTTCATCAATGCATAGCAGGGTTGACTTGCTTTATCTCTGAAAAGTAGCCCTGACACCTCTGCTCTGATAAAAGCTTTCTGACTTCTGAGTATGTGATGTTTACTCTTGCACTCTTGCTGACGGATGATCATCATTCATCCGCAAGTGGTAATCTTGCTCTGCAAGTGTTAAGCTCTGAGTCCCAATGTCAAGAGTCTTTCCATCCGGAAGCTCATTTGCATCCGGAAGCGTGACCATGTTCTGCACATACTGGTTAGTCCAACATAGCAATATATATATAAGAATTATACATGCTGTGGGAAGCTTGTTTGCTATGGGGAGTAGTTTACTTAGGCTGTGTTCTGATTTGGTCTATGATGTATCCGGAAGCATTTTTACATCCGGAAGTAAAACCACTAGATGAAGGATCTTTGTTCACTATAACTCACTCTCACTTAGTGTATTTCATCCCAACACTCAGCGCTAGTCACTAAGCTATCGGAAGCACTTTTACTTGATGATGTAAACCTACTGACGCTTGGGGTGATATCTATTCTATTAGTCTGCGCCAGTCTAAATCTAACAGGAAGTGCTTTCACTTGGCGAAGTAAACTCACTGACGCTTGGGGTAATATCTAGTCTATCGCTCTGCGCCAGTCTAAGTCTAACAGGAAGCAAACTCACTTCCGATTGAGTCATAGCTTAGCCTTAAGATTTGTGTGCTTAATGTTCATGGACTAAGTTAAAACCCTATTGATTTACTTGCTGACGCTGGGGGATGAAAGAATTCATCCGCGTGCGCAAGTCCTAATCTATCCGAAAGTAAAACCTCATCCGGAAGCGCTCTTACTTGGGATCCTATGTTAATCCTATTGCTTCCTAGGCACTTGGTCTAATCCTTTATATTTTAGTCTTCATCAAAACTTAAGATTCTAACATTCTCCCCCTTTTTGATGATGACAAACTTAGTTTTATCGATTAAGTTCATATGAAAGGATTAGCTGAAGAATTAAAGCAATAGTTAAGAACAAGTAACTTAGACAAACATTATTGATAAGCATAAGTTACAAGTCAGAGCATATAATCAGATAACATTTACAGGTAAAGCGCATATATTAGGCAGATATGAAAGTATGCATGAAGAAGGAAACATTTCTAAGTACACAAAAAAAAAATTGGGACTGGGGTTTTAGGGTTTTTGTTTCTTCTTCCTCTCCCCCACGCTGAAGCTCTTTTTCATCAAGGAACTCCCAGGATAGCAAGGCTAGTGGTCAATGCATCTCTCCCCCTTTTGGCATCATCAAGGAGGGTTTTTCGTATTTGATCGCCGTAGCCTCCTCCTTAGGGATGGACTTCCTCTTCTTATCAAGCTTCTCTTGCTTAGAACCCACTAACAGTTCTGCCATTCTACCAGAAGTTTCAGGCTGACCTTGAATATTTTCATCCTGCCCTAGTGCAATTTGCCCAGAGACTTCATGGTGTTTTTCACGATACCCAGATTTTCCAGAATGTTGATGACTTGATTTCCCAGATTTGGACTTGTGTTTCTTAGATGAGGAGGGTTTCCTCGAAACTGGGTTTGTTTCAGAGGGTTTGGCCATTTTTGTGGGATTGATGAAAAGTTTATATGAAGAGGATGAAGAACATAGATGAAGATGAAGAATGTATGCAAGAATTTGTACTTGAAGATGAAAAGTGAAGTGAAAAGAGATGTCCTTTTTATAGGTAAAGTCACTAAGGGCAAAAAAAGGTCATGCTTCTTCACATTATCACACATTGGGTAGCGTAAACACTTAAGTTGGAGCGATATACCTGATGACACGTGTCGCTTTATATTGTCCGAGAAGTCGAAACGTCTCATTTGGAAGTTGAAGCGTTTTCTGAAGTGACATGTCTTTTTGGACTTGTGCTGGCGCTCTCTTGGTTTGATCATCCAGTGCCAGTGAGTGATCATCCGGAAGTGGTTTTGCTTCCGGTTGCACTTACTTAAGATTTAACATTGAACACCTGCAAAAACATATATTGGCACTCCGATGCCCAAGTCAGTATTGTTGTAAGTGATAAATAATCAAGTATATATAAAAAAAAATTTACACTTCATTTGGGTTTACCATTCCCAAATCACCTCTAATGAAAATAAACTGGTCAGTCCCCAGAGGCTTAGTGAAGATGTCCGCAAGCTGTTGTTGTGTGGGAACAAACTGCACCTTGACATCCTTCTTTTGAACATGGTCTCTGATGAAGTGATGTCGGACGTCAATGTGCTTAGTCCTTGTGTGCTGAACTGGATTCTTGGCGAGGCTAATTGTGCTTGTGTTATCACAAAGGATGGGTGCCTCAGGGAACTCCAAGCCAAGATCTCTCAACTGGTTTTTCAGCCATAGCACTTGTGCACAACAACTTGCAGCAGCAATGTATTCTGCCTCAGTGGATGACAAGGACACGCAGGTTTGCTTCTTGCTAGCCCAAGACACCAGACAACCACCAAGAAAGGCGCATTGTCCACTGGTGCTCTTTCTATCTGTTTTATAACCTGCATGGTCAGAGTCAGAATAAGCCCACAAGAACTCTTGGTTACCTCTAGGATACCAAAGACCAAGTTCTTGTGTTCCCTCAAGGTATCTCAGAATGCGTTTGACACATGTTAAGTGTGATTCCTTGGGGTTGGCTTGAAACCTAGCGCACATGCCTACACTAAATTGAATATCAGGCCTGCTGGCTGTTAGGTATAAGAGGGAACCTATCATTCCCCTATACATGGGCAGGCTGACAGATTTACCCTTTGCGTCAGCGTCGAGTGCGGCAGTGGTGCTCATAGGAGTGTCATACTCCTTGCATTCATCCATCCCAAACTTTTTGAGTAGTTCTCTGCAGTATTTGGTTTGGGAGATGAAGATTTCATTCTTCTTTTGTTTGATCTGCAGGCCTAGGAAGAACGTTAGTTCTCCCATCATTGACATCTCAAATTCACCCTGCATAGTCTTAGAAAAATCTTCACAAAGCTTCTCGTTAGTTGCCCCAAATATAATATCATCAACATAAATTTGGACAATTAGCATATCTCTATCTTTGTGAAGGATAAACAGTGTATTATCTAATTTGCCCCTTGAGAAACCCTTGCCTAGCAAAAAGCTGCTGAGTCTCTCATACCAAGCTCGAGGAGCTTGTTTCAGGCCATATAAAGCTTTCTTTAATCTATACACATGTTTGGGGTGCTTATGGTCCTCAAAGCCAGGAGGTTGTTCTACATATACCTCTTCTTTAATATAACCATTAAGAAATGCACTCTTTACATCCATTTGATATAATCTAAAACCTTTCATGGATGCAAAGGCTAGAAGAATCCTTATTGCTTCAAGTCTAGCGACTGGGGCAAAAGTTTCTTCATAGTCAATGCCTTCTTCTTGGTTGTATCCTTTGGCTACTAGTCTGGCTTTGTTTCTGGTGATTTGACCTGTCTCATCCAGTTTGTTCTTGAAGACCCACTTGGTCCCTACTATGGATTGATGAGACGGCCTTGGGACTAGTTCCCACACTTGACTTCTCTCAAATTGATTTAGCTCTTCCTGCATGGCAATAATCCAGTCGCAGTCCTCAAGAGCTTGTTCAACTGAAGTTGGTTCGATTTGAGATAGGAATGCTCCGAACTCAACTTCATTTTGAACTTGTCTTCTAGTTCTGACACCAGAAGAAACATCACCAAGCACTTGATCAAGAGGATGATCCCTGTGATGTCTCCTAGCTATTGGCAACTGTGCCTCCTCAGGCATGGGTTGCTCTCTAGGTTCATCACTGGGTTCACCTTCTTCTTTGGGATTGCTTGTTGGTGTTTCTTTTGGTGGTGAGGAAGATGATGGTAGTTTTGGAAGATTAGGTGCTTCATCATCTTCTGTGGATTGTCCCCATGTAGGAGTTTCATCAAATACAACATGCATGGATTCTTCTACAGTTTTAGTTCTCATGTTGTATATCCTATATGCTTTACTCCTAAGGGAATATCCTATGAATATGCCTACATCAGCCTTTGGATCAAACTTACCCAAATTTACCTTTCCATTATTATGCACGTAGCATTTTGATCCGAATATTCTGAGGTGGTTGATGTTGGGCTTCCTCCCTTTGTATAGCTCGTATGGAGTTTTATCCAAGCCCTTGCGAACATAGGCTCTGTTGGAGATATAGCAAGCAGTGCTCATAGCGTCCGCCCAGAACACTTGAGAAACCTCTTTCTCGTTGAGCATGCTTCTAGCCATCTCTGTCAGAACCCTGTTCTTCCTTTCGACCACTCCATTTTGCTGAGGAGTCCTAGGAGCTGAGAAGTTATGTTCAATGCCGTTTTGCTCACATAGCTCAGAGAAGCTATGGTTCTCAAACTCCCCTCCATGGTCTGTCCTTATGGCTGTGATTTTGAGCTCTCTCTCATTCTGCACTTTCTTTGTCCGTGCTTTGACTTACGCTTAGCAGGTTGTGACAGAGACCGTCCACTAGATATACATCTTTGACTGGTCCGACTTCTCCAACTCCAGTGATCTTGCCACTTTGATTTCCTCCAAAGGTCACTGTGGCTCCATCTTTGATCACCAGAGATTTGAACTTGTCTCTGTCTCCAGTCATATGTCTCGAGCATCCGCTATCGATGTACCATTTTTTGTTCTTGGATGCCTTGAGACACACCTGAAACAATCAAGCAACTTTAGGTACCCAACCTTTCTTGGGTCCCTTGTTAGTAGCGTTTAGTGCCCTTGGTCTAGCTTTGGGCTTAACCTTGGGCTTATGAACATTTGGAGCCTTTGGCCTAGTGCTGGCTCTAGGCTCTTGGGTTTTCCCTGTGGGATGATTCCAGGCTCGGGATCCTTGTCCTTCCTTGGTGTCCTTTGCAGGAGGAGGATCCTGTGTAGCCTTGGTTCCTTTGGGCACCCATTTGTAAGAGCTGTTAGCTCCATGCTTCTTAGCATTACAGGTGGACATGGAGTGTCCTTTCCTGTTGCAGTAGTTACAGAAGCTAAAAGGTGAGGAGCTATGACTGGTGGCTTTATGGAAGAACTTTAAGTAAGGCTTTACTTTTGGTTCTTCCCATTTTTTCTTTCTAGGGGTATATCCCAAGCCAGTTCTATCCCTATATGCCCTTTGGTTCATTAAGAGTATATTTAGCATTTCTGAACCATTGGTAAATTTCTGCAGGGCATTTTGCAGCTTATTATTTTCTTCTGAGATTTTGCTGCAATTTGGACAGCTCTCAGGTATTGGGGTGTTGGGTTCCGCTTGGGGAGAACCCTGTCCATCCACCATTGGAAATCTTCTAGCTTCCGCTAGTTCCTCACTAAGTGAGTCCACCTTGGACTCAAGTGATTCCTTTTTGGTTTTCAGGAATTTATAGGCTTTACATAGTTTAGAGAATTCTTCATGAATCTCATTGTAAGCCTCTTGTAGTTCAGGAAGAGTTACCTCATGTTCTTCGTTGGTGAGGTCAAGATCTGAAGATGCTTCCTCATCCTCTTCTCTAGCTACCAGGCAGAGGTTGGCAACTTCTTCATCATCACTTGCTTCCTCATCTGAGCTATTTACCCAAATGGAGGAAACAAGAGCCTTTCTTTTATCCTTGCCTTTAGACCTCTGCAGGCTGGGACATTCAGCCTTGAAGTGACCAGGCTTATTGCATTCAAAACACACA
The DNA here is from genome assembly GCA_029929735.1 of Mimosa pudica. Classification (NCBI taxonomy): domain Eukaryota; kingdom Viridiplantae; phylum Streptophyta; class Magnoliopsida; order Fabales; family Fabaceae; genus Mimosa; species Mimosa pudica. Next base: position 4,842,844 of record JAKELP010000045.1, read on the forward strand.
GGGACCTTCTCTTTCTTGTATCCCTTCTTCTGGCTGGAGTCACCTTTCTGATAGCCTTCCTGCTTTCTGAGGAATTTCCTGAACTTCCTCACCATCATAGCCATCTCCTCATCGTCCATCTCATCGTCGTCATCCTCATCATTGTCATTGATCTCTTTGCTGGGAGCAACGAGAGCAAGGTTCTTACTCTTGGATGAGGTTTGAGGAGCTCTCATAGTCAGCAAGGTAGGCTCATATTCAGCAAGGGAGCCAAAGAGAGCGGTGACGGAGCTGGTTGATTCTCCTTGCACTTCTTGCAGAATAGTTACTTTGGTGATCCAGTCACCCCTCAAGATCTTCAGAATCTTGCTCTCTTGCTCTCTTTCAGGGATATCCTTACCAAGCGAGGCTAGATTGTTGATGAGATGGGTGAATCTGAGCTCTAGATCTCTGATGGGCTCGGTGGGGCTTAGCATGGCGAATTTGTGAAATTCTTCCACCAGCATCTCAACACGTCTTGCTTTTACTCCCCTGGTTCCGGAGTGTGCAGCCTCAAGAGCCTCCCACATATCTTTTGCATTTTTGTGGTGGCTGATCCTGTGAAACTCTTTGTAGCTGAGAGCACACTGGATGTAGTGCATAGCCCTATGGTTGAGTTGGACTAGAGCATAGTCCTCAGGAGTGTATCTGGCTTTCACCTTAGCAAATCCATCCTCATCTAAGGGAATTTGATCCCCATGTTCGATCACGTCCCATAGTCTGATATCGCTTGACTTGATATAAGTTTCCATTCTGAACTTCCAGAATGGATAGTTGTGCCCATCGAAGCCTGGGGGCTTGTTGGGTTGTACAGCGACATCTGGCAGAGAATAATCTGTATCCATTACTTAGATCTTTGCTTTCTGCGATTCGTTGGAATCGAGTAAGAAAGACCTGCTCTGATACCAAATGTAAGTAATGGATACACAAGAGGGGGGGTGAATTGTGCTTCAAAAATTAAATGCTCAAATAAAATAACACACGAGTTATACTGGTTCGGTCTACCTGACCTACGTCCAGTTCCTCAACCTCCCAGGTCGAGTTCCACTAAACCTCAGGTTTTAAATCGGGTTCACCTGAAAACCTTACAACCGCAAGTTTTCACGGGCTCACTTGCAACCTTACAACAAGTTTCACTCAGGCTCACTTGTAACCTTTCTAACTAACTCCCCCTTACACCAAGCAAGGGGTTTACCTTTTCACTTAAAGGATTTTTGACTAAGTTCTCTTAAAGAACAGATTGTGATACACACTTAAGTACAATAAATGCTCTTATGACAAGAAGAGACTTAACAACAAGAGTACAGAATAAGTAGGTGAGAGTAAACTCTTGATGTGTTAAATGCTCTTCGCTTTTCTGGGCAGCTTTGAATGCTTGAGAATGTTCTTCGTTTTCTTGCTCTGACTTTACTCAAGAATATTCAAAAATTCGATACTTCATAAATGAAGTTGAGTTCTCTTATATAGTCTTCAAGCATTCTGAGCTCTTGGTAGGTGGGCTAGCCGTTTGAATATGTCCGTTTTTCCCTTGTTACCGTTTGCCCATTTAATGCTTCATCAATGCATAGCAGGGTTGACTTGCTTTATCTCTGAAAAGTAGCCCTGACACCTCTGCTCTGATAAAAGCATTCTGACTTCTGAGTATGTGATGTTTACTCTTGCACTCTTGCTGACGGATGATCATCATTCATCCGCAAGTGGTAATCTTGCTCTGCAAGTGTTAAGCTCTGAGTCCCAATGTCAAGAGTCTTTCCATCCGGAAGCTCATTTGCATCCGGAAGCGTGACCATGTTCTGCACATACTGGTTAGTCCAACATAGCAATATATATATAAGAATTATACATGCTGTGGGAAGCTTGTTTGCTATGGGGAGTAGTTTACTTAGGCTGTGTTCTGATTTGGTCTATGATGTATCCGGAAGCATTTTTACATCCGGAAGTAAAACCACTAGATGAAGGATCTTTGTTCACTATAACTCACTCTCACTTAGTGTATTTCATCCCAACACTCAGCGCTAGTCACTAAGCTATCGGAAGCACTTTTACTTGATGATGTAAACGTACTGACGCTTGGGGTGATATCTATTCTATTAGTCTGCGCCAGTCTAAATCTAACAGGAAGTGCTTTCACTTGGCGAAGTAAACTCACTGACGCTTGGGGTAATATCTAGTCTATCGCTCTGCGCCAGTCTAAGTCTAACAGGAAGCAAACTCACTTCCGATTGAGTCATAGCTTAGCCTTAAGATTTGTGTGCTTAATGTTCATGGACTAAGTTAAAACCCTATTGATTTACTTGCTGACGCTGGGGGATGAAAGCATTCATCCCCGTGCCCAAGTCCTAATCTATCCGAAAGTAAAACCTCATCCGGAAGCGCTCTTACTTGGGATCCTATGTTAATCCTATTGCTTCCTAGGCACTTGGTCTAATCCTTTATATTTTAGTCTTCATCAAAACTTAAGATTCTAACAAAACGCACCCTCCCCCTTCATTCAACATAAAAACCCGACGCCCCCTCCCCTCTCCTTCAAACCATTCGGCCTCTCTTCCTCATCTCTTCCTTCTTGTCAATTTCTTCATCATCTCACCTCCATTTTTCCATTCAAGCTTCAGAAATCAAGTGTTTTGCTCTGTGGTAGGTGAAGCTCGGCCGATCTGCTCGATTCTTCACTCATCTTTTTCGTTTTTCTCACTCTTTTCCGGCGGGTTGGGGCGGCGGACGGTCCAGTGTTGGTGGGTGTTCATCTTCTCTTGTTTCCACGAGCCTTTTTCTTGTTCCAACTTTGTTTTCTTATTATTCTTCTCATGATAAGTTTTGGTGGCTGGTCCACACTGTCAGGGTCTGATCTCCAGCGGTAGACACGGCGGCCGGCGGTGGCTTAACTCTCCCTCTCCCCATTCTTGAACTCCGTAAGCTTTTCCAACCTCTTTGTGATGTTGATTTGAGATGAAGTTTCCTCTTTTAAAGTTAGGGTTTTATGAAAAATTGGGATTTTAGGATTTTCAAGTTACCATAAAGATTATTAAGTGGTTAATTGAAGTTTTGTTATGGTATATGTTGTTTATTGGAGTTGGAAAGTATTTTGGAATTTTTAGAGAATATTTTAGGCATTTTATGGCTCTTTGAGTTAGGGTTTTGCTAATAAATGATGTTTTGGGATAATTTGGTGTTTATTTAAGGATAGTTGAAGTTGTTTGAAGATGATGTGATGTTAATGTTGGTTGGATGGGTGTTTGGAAGGAAGTTTGATAATTAAAGTGTTGAAGAATAGGGAATGTGGTTATGTAATGATGTGTTAGAGTTTGGCGGAAGGTTTGTGAAGTTAGAAAGTTACTTTGAGTTGTAAATTTAATATTAATATGGTTGTTTGGTGGTTAATAATTGTTTTGAAATTTTATGGGCATTTTTGGTTTCTTAAAGTGGAATTTCATTTATGTGGGCTGTATGGATTAAATTGGAAGTTAAGAAATGTTTGTGTAGGTGTTATGAAGATGTTGAAGGAGTGAAATGGTTTGAAATTGTGTTTGGGAAGGAGTTGGTAAATAAAGTGCAGGATTAAAGAGATAGTTGTTAAGTAATGGTATGTATGGAGGGTGGAGAAAGTTTATGAGTTTAAAAGGCCACCTAGAGTGACCAATCTAAAATGAATGAGGAGTTTAATGGACTTAAACATGGTGGGTTAGTTTTGCAAGAGTTATGAAAAATGATGAACTTGCATTTAGAAGCATTGTGAGAGAGAATTGAGTGTGAAATTATTAGAATGAAAGGTTATTATAATATAGATATCCTTTTGGCCTAGGTTAAAATCTATGAGGATTACGATGATAGAGAGAATGAACATGTAAAAATTGTATGTGATAAGTGAAGATTGTGGGTTATATTGAAGAGGGTAAATTGTGAATATTCATTTGGAAAGAGCAGGAGAAAGGTAAGTGATTAAGGGAAGTTGTAAGGCTATAAAGAAAGAAAATGATGCTTGATGGGTGCTTGATCTTTTGTTGGATTAGAAAGACTGAGAGTCCTTTTGTTGCTTTTGGCTATAATGGGGTTCTATTTTTGTAAATCTTACATGTGTAATGGAGCTGCAAAAAGTAGTGATGCATGTGTTAATTAAGGTTTTATGTTTGTAGTGATGTTGCTGGATGTGCAATTAAAATTGTCTAAGCATTTTCCATTGATATGAGGTATTAGATTAGCCAAGAATGAAATTAATTGCTTGAGTAACAGTTTGATTCGCTTTGGTGTATGCTTGATTAATGAATAATGTATATTAGAGTTCATCTTGTGAAGTTAAATCTAATTGTTCTTGTATAGTTTGGGTAGCATATTAGGATTCGAGAAAGACGTTAAATATTATGAAATAGAAATGATATTAATTTATCATCTTGTATTATATTATTATAGGATTGGATGCGATGTGGTTTTTGTGGCATCAAGAAAGGAAGAATAGGTCAGTGCATAGTTGCCGAAGAACAGGTAATCACTCTTACTTTGCTATAACATTGAGGGTGACGTTAGTTGGGATTTTCAAAATCCTTTCTAGCCCTCGAAATCTTTAAAAGTTACTTTTATACAAAACAGGCTATCGGGTGCCTTTTAAACACGATTACTTTGGTATAAAAGAATTTGATACATTATATATATATTATTATCCTGTCTGGTGGTGGTTGGACCGGTGAGGTATATGGGTGTAATACTTGGACAGCGGTGTTGATAGGCCACATCGACAGAAAGTGATAGTTGTGGTAGAGATATATAATTGGTACTTGACAGAGTATTATAGAAAGTGATAATTGTGGTGGAGATATATAATTGGTATTTGACAGGATATTGAAAAGTGATGTGGATTGGGAGCATCATACTTTGTGGTTGAGGAATTGGAAAGTTGTGTTGATGGAAAGTATCAAAGGTTGTGATTGAGATGTTGAAAAGAATTGTGGTCATTGCATGACACTGAGATATATATAACATCGCGCGATGATAACCGGTTGATAGGCCAATCAACGGTTATTTGTAATGGTCAACAGATTTGAGACTGTGACCAACAGTCTCCTGATTTGTGACAGGGACTGCTCCCTTTCTGATTTGAGACAGATTGGGGTTTCGAGTAGAGCACCAGGGTTGTACATGGATGAGAGCCGAGAAGTTGGATTTGAGAACTATGTGTATGAGATTTACAATAATGACTGCTTGAATTTGGAGATTGGATGGTGAAATTTATCGATGTGGAATTGATTGAGGGGTTTTGAGTGATATTTGGAAAGTAGAAATGATGGACTTGATTGTTTTGGACGTGACAGAGGGCCTGGAAATGGTAAATGGAAGAATGCTTAGTTCTTGTATATATATATTGATTTTAAAACTGTGGCCTTTAGACGCCCTTACTACCGCACATATCACGGTTATAGTGAGTTAAGTAGTAGATTACTGAGACAAGTTGTCTCACCCCACGATTACTTACATTTTTGCAGGTGATCATGCACAGGCGCGAGCGTCAGGAAAGGGAATTAAGTTTCAAAGGTTGTTTAGATTATTTAGATATGTATATTGCCATAAATGTATAGGTCTGCATTCGCTTCCGCATACTTTTGTTTATATTTGATACTACTGGTTAATCGGAAGATGTAGCAGGTTGTTGCTTTTTCTAACATGGTTAGCTATGAGATTTGTGGTAGGTTGCTTCTTTTTCTAACCATGTTAGGTGATTCTTTTCTAACATGGTTAGCTATTAATTATCCATGATAGTGTTCAGGTTGTATTAGGAAATTCTTTTCTATCGTGGATAATGATTATTATTAGGAAATTCTTTTTCTAACTATGATAGATTTATTGATATTATGGAAATCATTTTTCTATCATAGTTAGTAAAGGTATTATTGAATTAATCAGGGAATTAGTAACTGTATGTTACAGTTGTCTTGGTATTGTTCTGCATTTTGTGGCTGTTTTGAAGGTGTTGTGGAGTTGCATTGGGTAATTATCGTGTAGGTTTGGCTATTGGGGATTTTAAAGCTAAGTGGCTCAAGGGGATTGTGGGTTCAAAGAAATCTTTAAATTGCTTAGGTACAATTGTGATGGAGATTGAAGATAGTGTTGCATATTTTGTGTTTGAAGTTTTGTGATTTACCAATTTTTTATCCTTTCCTATTTTTCTCTTCATTCATGGGTGATATTTGTTGAGGGTTGCTGAAATTTCTGGACTTTGGTATTTTATATTATAGAATCCATATACCTGGTTGTAGGTTTAGTTGATGCTTTGAATTTCGGTGTTGGTATTTTTTATCCATGCATGAAGATATATGGTGTTAAACTGATTTTTCCCTTCTTCCCTAATCTGTTTTGGTTTCCATGATTTGATTAGCAAAGAAAGAAACAATAGAGCATATATTTATTTTACATGTTCAGCTCGTGTTACAGTTGAATTTGCATGACGAAAATGTTGGTTTCTTCTTGTGTGTTGTTCAGCTGAATTGAGGGTGAAGGGTACACTTGCATGTTAATTTTCATAGTAAGAATGTAAAACTGAAATAAAAATCGGAATTCAATATTTATGATTGATGTATATGAATTTTTGTTTGAAGTTTACTAGAATGTAGTGATTTCCATTTTCATTGAGATTAGATTTATCTCTGTGCTTGATTGACTCTAGTTGAATGATATATGATGGGTGCTAGTTGTTACTTGTAGCTGGGTGCTAATATGACATCGAAATTGAATGAGTAGCATGAAGTGATCCTGATTCTTTTTGTTCGTAGTTGATTTTCACTGCCAAATAATATCCTTTTTACTGCTGGAATAGTAGCAAATCAGCCCCTTTATACTACTACAAAACATGATTTTCTCTCTACATTAACATCAATTTATGTTGCTGAATTTTCCTATATTTACTGCAATTTTTCAGCTCCGTTTGTTTACTGTTCTGCAGCAACATTTGCTGCTGTTTCACTGCTTAATGGCAGCAACATTTTGCTGTTGTTTCTGCTGCATAATTGCAGCAATTATACTCAAATTATGCTATTGTATATGGGTTGTTTTTGTGTGCATGTGATGTTTAATTAATGTCAAAATGTTACTGATGTTACTTCGCATAATGTGCTGATTTTGAAGCATGTAATAGTTGCAAAATGGAATTGATTACTTATCTGTACTTATTACTGCTATGAGTGGTTGTGTTTGTCCTTTGTTTAAATAAGTTCATGAAGGAAACATGATAAGCATGTGAGTTCTTTAGTTGGTTAATGTGTTTTTGCTGATTATGATATTCTTGAATCTAAAATGCTACCTGAAGAGGTTGATTTATTGTTTTGAAGTTCTAACATAGTATGAAGAATATTGCTTGTTGATGTAATGTTATGAAATAGTTATGTTGAAGTTTTAACATATTGCTTGTTGATTTATTGCTTGTTGAATTTCTAACATAGTATGAAGAAAATTGTTAATGTTATGATGTCATAAAACAATAGAATTCATCCTTGAATAGCAAAAATAGTAAAAGGGTTTGGGTAGCATAGGTTTCTAGGATACGAGAGAGATGTCAAAGCATTATAAAGTGAAATGATATTAATTTATCATTTTGTATCATATCATTATAGGAGTACATAGTGGTGACATTACTTGAAGAAAAATCTATAAGGAAACGGTAAGGAAAGGCAAAGGAGTGCTAAGGGTGACAGGTAATCACATTTAACCTTACTATAACAATGAGGGTGATGTTAGTTAGGATTTTTAAAAATACTTTCTAACCCTCTAGATATATATAAAATTTTTAAATGTTATTTTCATACAAAATAGGCTATCGGGCGCCTTTCAAACACGATCATTTTCTTATAATGGAATGTGATACTTTATATATATATAAATTATCCTGGTTGGTGGTGATTGTTATGGGTATGGTGTGAGAGATTTATATAGTATTCTGTTAGGGATGTTGATAGTTTGGTTGAGGGAAGGAATAGAATAGTTGAAATTGAGATATTGAAGGGAATGGTAGAGTGCATGATATTGATGTTAAAATTGAGATACTAAATGAGATAAATATTGATGGATATTGTGAGCGTTGCATGACACTAATATATATATATATATAGACACACACACAATCGCGTGATGATAACTGTCGATAGGCCAATCGACAGTTATTTGTACTGATCCTTTTCGGACTAGAGACCGGGGATCATAGGCCTACTTACTAGAGAAAGTGACCTACGATTGTTTCAGATTAAAGACCACGACCATTCTCATTCTGCAATGGAAACAGAATTGGGTTCCCTCTCTGGATATTACCAGAGAGGGAAATTGTCCCTTCATTATAGAGATGGGCACAATGTCAATTCATATAGTGAAGATTAGATGTTTATATTTGGTATAATGCATCTATAGGTGAGTGAGAGTTGTGGTGGTAGTACTTATGGATTAGAGATAGAGATGATGAGGTTATTGATTGGGAAGTGATAGAGAGGTTTGAAAGATGTATAGAAGCAAATTTGAAATATATATGTATTATTGATTTTAAAACTATTGTACCCTTTAGACGTCCTCGCTACCGCACATCTCACTGTTATAGTGAGTTAAGCGGTGATTACTCGGATAAATTGTCTCATCTCAGGATTACTCACTTTTTTGCAGGTATTCATGCATAGGCACAAACATCAGGAAAGCGAATTAGGTAGTAGAAGTGATATAGTTTATTTAGAACTGTATATTACCAATTTCTATAGGTCTGCATTCTCTTCCACATATTTTCTTTTGAAACTGAAAAATAGACTCAGAATATTGATATTGATTATGGATTGTAATATAAGCAAAGTACTTTTCTAACTATGATAGGTCTGTAATAATATGAAAAATCTTTTCTATCATAGTTAGATAATTAATAATGATTATAATTTATACTATTAGTTAATCGGTAATAGCTAGTGGTAGACATCACAATTTAATATTAGGTTGCTTCTTTTCTAACCATGTTAGGTGAACCTTTTCTAATATGGTTAGCTATTAATTATCCATGATAGTATTCGTATCATATTAAGAAATTCTTTTCTATTATGGATAATGTATAAAATGATTAGAAAACTCTTTTTCTAATAATGATAGAGATATTGTTATTATGTATATTCCTTTTTCTATCATAGTTAGTAAAGAGATTAATGAATGGTTAAAGTGTGATTTTGGTCCCTATGTTTGTATCAAGTTTCAATTTAGTCCTTTATGTTTTGAAAGTATACTTTTAGTCCTTTTTTGTTAACACTGTTACTTTAACTTAACCGAAAATGCTAATTTAACAATTTTAAATGATTATTAAATACTGAAAAATGTTCATATTGAAATATTTGAGTGTAATTATTTTTATATTTTCAAAATTTAGTCATTTTTTGTCCAATTTCATTATAAAATAATCATTTAAAATTGTTAAGTTAGCATTTTTTGTTAAGTTAAACTAACGGTGTTAACAAAAAAGGACTAAAATTATACTTTCCAAACATAAAGGACTAAATTGAAACTTGATGCAAATATAAGGGACCAAAAGTATACTTTAGCCAGAAAGAATTGAAATAGATATTATTGGTTAATTAGGGAATTAGTAACATAATGTTAGACATGCCAAAAAGCAACAAGGAAATATAAAGTGACATTAAAAAACTGAATTAAACATGAAAGGTGATTTGAAATTCAGAAAAGGGAACATTTGATATTCAGGTCCTTTACATCATTTGAATTTCAAACAAAGGCTAAAATTGCAGTACAATTAATAAGACTAGCAAAAAAAAAGTACTATGAAAATCGATAAAGGGCAAGGTTTTAGAAGAAATTAAACAAACACTTTGTTTTAGAAAGAAATACACAAGTGGAATTGAAAAATATAAATAAAGAGCAAGGTTTTAGAAGTAACAAAAATTTTGCAACCTCACTTCTCCATTTTTCAAAAATCAATCTTGTTACATGTTCCCCTCTCCTCCATCACCCTCAAAACCAAGTACAATGGACACACTGTAATGATTTGTTAGGCAACTCCAATTAGGAGTGATTTCAATTAGAGACAAATTACATCATATCACACAAAAGTAAGAATAATGCTTTGCTTACTGAAACGTACCTCCTACTAATATAATATTAATCTTACCCTAACTCACTACTAATCAAAACAATTCAAACAATGAAGTCTAACTATGTTAGTAAAAGATTCACCTAACATAGTTAGCAAAAGAATTTCTCTATCCATAAGAGATTACATATCTAACTATGTTAGAAAAGAGAATCTTCTAACATAGTTAGCAAAAGAACCATCATCACCTAATGAATCACACATGCAACACAATAACCTAAATCTAACCATGTTAGAAAAGAATCACCTAACATGGTTAGAAAAAGAACTAACCAAACTACACAAGAATAAACCATATTAGAGCGGGGCCCATCTAATATGATCATATACAAGGACACATAAAATCATACAATAAACAATCAATATACCACCTACTCGAGTTAGGTAAAAGTACTCCCTAACCACGATCCATCAAACAACCACCTTTAACAATAAGTCATCATCGTACTGATAGAGTACAACTGTCATTGCAGTCATAATAATTCCTGAACTATCATAATAACAGTATCAATATTTAATATCACAAACACTTCACATAATATGTCGCATAATAAGTACTACGACATTCAAATATTACAATTCAATCAAAATAACATTCAATAATGCAGAAGCTGGAGCAGCCTAGCGAAATGGCGATATAAATCCCTATAGGAGTCACCTCTGGCCTACTTACTAACTCAGTATGGGCCAGACGGCCCCTTCCCCTTCCTCTGCGCCTCCCCCTGGGCATGATCACCTGAAAAAGATGAAGGGAATGGGGTGAGACAAAAACCATGTCTCAGTAATCACCTCTTAACTCACTGTGAGACTCAGAAATGGGGTAGGGGAGCGTCTACAGGGTACCACAGTTTTCAAAACCTGCATAACCACATAATATATATATACACATATATACAATACAGATACATCCATCTCTCAGTAAACAAAAATAAACGTGATTGACACTGTGCCCAGTCTCAAATCTGAAAGCATAAAAAGGGACCACTCTAAAATGTGAAAAATATCCCTGGTTCCTTTACAATCCGAGGAACCCGTACAATTAACCTATCGATTTGCGCAAATCGATGGTTACATCGGCCGACGGTACTAATAGTCAGTGTCATGCAACAATACAAAAACAATTGATATAGATATATATAAAGTACAGTTCAGTTGAAAGGTACCCTATAGCCCACGTTTAAATATAACATAATCTAAACTCATTTTATTTATATATATATATATATATATATATATATATATATATATATATATATATATAAAAGTAGAAGAGGATGTTAGAAAATCCTCAACTACCATCACCCTCAGTATCACAGTCAGTTAAGCGTGATTACCTGCTAACTTCACTGCAGAAGATGTACGCAGGTAACAGTTGCCCTCAAACTCCGCCTGAAAGATCACCGTCTACAATAATGCCACCATTTAAAATGGTTAAGACACCTTCATGACTTAGGCTATACTTTTCACCAATATCAAAAACAATATTGAAGTAATAATTTACTTTCATTATAATACATCCTTTAAGCTACGGTAATTCCATTAACCATCCTTTTATAACCTTTACATCATTGACCTTCACCATCTCTTGAAAACCTTGAAAATTGATCCACCTTATTGATCACCCATTAAAACGCCGCATTTACATAAAATAAGCCACTCCCAATGACTTCCATAACATCTAACCTCTCTTCCAAACTCAAACAACCTTTAACCTACCAAAACCACTTCATATCAACACTTTATCTATCCAACTTTCTCCCAAATACCATTCTAGCCAACACTCACATTCCAATAACAATAAACAACCTTAACTAGCACTACATAATCACCAATTTAGTCCAAAGTCTCCTCCTTTAGCTAACCCTTACTTAAAGAGTCAAAACAATTAGCCAATAAAATCTAAACTCAACTTCCAACTTTAATGGCTAACATACTTCCCAAAAATCTGTACTTTACTACTTATATTTGCTCAAATCCTTGGTTAAAGCATCACTAATTAACTAATGGCAAACCCTAACTTAAAAGAGGAAACTTTATGCTAAAAATCCACTTCACAAGAGGCTAGAGGCTTACAAAATACAAGAGTGAAGGAAAAGAAGTTTTTCCCCACCGCTGGCCGCCCGAAAACCTCGCCGGAAAACACCCCTAGGTCGCCGGCCGAACTGAAAGAGCAAGGGAAAGCTAAGAAAAAGGTGTTGTGAAGTTGAAGGAATGAAAACAATATGAGGAACTACAAGAAAAATCCAAACTTTCCCTCACCCGCCGGTCAACGTCGCCGGAAAAGTCAAAGCCGCCGGAAAAGTCGCCGGAGTCGCAGATCGAGTTCGAGCTTTAAGGAGTTATGAAGAAGCACGAAAAGAACCAAAGATCTACCTCCTACTTTCAATACCACTCCCTTCGCCGGAAAGTTGGCCGCAGCCGGAAAATCCACCACCGATCGCCGGCCGGACTGAAAAGGGAGGAGAAGCTTAGGAAAAATGTTATGGAGTTGAAAAAGGAAGGACAACCAGAAAATCCACCCCTTTTACCTCAATTCCGAGCTCGCCGGAAAATATGGCCGCCGCCGGAAAAATGTAAGCACTCGACGCACACACACACACCCACACGGATCGGACTCCAACTTCACGTCTCTATGAAGAAAAGGGAGAGGTGAACCGAAATGAGGAAGCTTTTTGGTGAAGGAGAGGCCGATTTGTGAGGTGTGAGGAAGAAGAAAATGGTGAAGGGGGGGGGTGTGCTTCGCTGCGAAATGGAGGGGGGGTTCGAAATGTTTTTGTTGAGGAAGGAGGGAGGGTGTGTTTGGTTGAGGGGAAATAAGGTGGTTTATGATACTTTATAACCCAAGCTTGCCATAGTGTACACTTTTTAACTTAAAATCACTCAAACCAGTCTCCAATCTTCTGAATCTTCAAAAAATTTTTAACTTTACCATTCCCTCATATTTCAAACTCTTCATTTCTTAATTAATTATATGCACATTAATTACTTAATATTTCTAAAATATTCTCAAAAATCTCCAAAAATTCCCAAAAATTCCCAAAATTCCTAATTTCTCCATTTATCATTTCCAAAACACTCTTTAATCCTGTATTAAATTTTCAGGATGTTACAATTCTCCCCACCTTTTAGGAATTTTGCCCTCAAAATTCACTACCACCACATCTTTACCATATGAAAATAATAGAGGAAGAGGTAAAACGTACCTAAAAATAGCTGTGGATACTTTTCACGCATCCGATCCTCAGTCTCCCAAGTCGCATCTCCTGGGGACATACCTCTCCAAAATACTTTCACTAGACGAATGGTCTTATTTCTCAACTGCTTATCTTTTACATCCAAAATCCTTTCAGGCTCCACTTGATAAGTCAAATTATCCTCCAACTCTACTTCTTCAGGCTCAATAACGTGAGAGGGATCAGGGTGATACTTCTTCAGCTGTGACACATGAAACACATCGTGTAGTCTCGATAACTGTGGCGGAAGAGCTATGCGATAAGAAACATCACCAATCTTCTCAATCACATCATATGGACCCATATATCGAGGAGACAACTTCTTAGCCCGAATTGATCTGCCAACACCTGTCATCGGCGACACTTTCAAAAACACATGATCACCCTCTTCAAACTCTAATGGTCGTCGTCGCTTATCTGCATAACTTTTCTGTCTACTCTGGGCCGTCAACAATTTCTCCTGAATCATCTCAATCTTCTGGGTCGTCTCATCCACAATATCCGGGCCAATAACAGCCCTTTCACTCACTTCCGTCCAACAGATTGGCGATCGACACTTTCTACCATACAAAGCTTCATAAGGAGCCATACCAATGCTCGACTGGTAACTATTGTTATAAGCAAATTCTGCTAGTGGAAGATGCTTATCTCAACTACCAGGCAACTCAATAGCACATGCCCGCAACATATCCTCAAGGATTTGATTAACCCTCTCAGTCTGACCATCTATCTGTGGATGATACGCAGTACTGAACTTAAGCTTACTGCCTAAGGCAGCCTGCAATGACATCCAATAACCTGATCTATAACGCTGATCTCTATCTGAAATAATACTCTTTGGTATCCCATGCAACCGCACAATCTCATCAACATACAACTGAGCCAACTTTTCCATTGGACTAGAAATCTGAACCGGCAAAAAGTGTGCCGACTTAGTCAACCGATCCACAATCACCCAAATAGAATCATGACCTAACTGAGTACGCGGTAACCCCACAATGAAATCCATAGATATATCATCCCACTTCCACTGAGGCACCTCAATACTCTGCAGCAATCCGCCAGGCTTTTGGTGTTGAATCTTGACTTTCTGGCAAGTCAAGCACTTAAGTACAAACTGTGTCACATCCTTCTTCATCCCTGGCCACCAAAACCCTCGCTTCAAATCGTTATACATCTTGGTGATTCCCGGATGCATAGCATATTTACTCCTGTGAGCCTCTTCCAAAATAGTCTGCTTCAACTCAGCACAATCAGGAACACAAATACGATGCTTAAACCGTAAAATCCCATGCTCATCAATCTCAAAATCTAAGACTGAACCATCCTCCAATTCTTTTCGAATCTTACTCAACTTGTCATCCTTCTCCTGTGCCACCCGTAATTCTTTATACAAGTCGAAATCAACTACCACTGCTCTCAGATTAGACTGCTCCACTCCAGGAACAACTCTCATATCACGCAACGTTTCCAACCAGTCCTGCTCTTCAAGGCTCATTGCAAAGACATGAGCTGATTTCCTACTTAAAGCGTCAGCAACCACATTGGCTTTCCCCGGGTGATACTTGATCTCAAACTTATAATCACTTAGCAACTCCATCCAACGACGTTGCCTACCGTTCAACTCTTTCTGATCCATCAAATACTTGAGACTTTTGTGATCACTGAACACTTCAAACTGAGCCCCAAAAAGATAATGGCGCCAGATTTTCAAGGCAAACACCACTGCACACAACTCCAAATCATGAGTTGGGTAGTTCACTTCATGTGGCCTTAACTGTCTTGAAGCATAAGCTATCACTTTGTCATTCTGCATCAACACACAACCTAAACCCATCAACGATGCATCAGTATACACCTCATAAGGTTGAGATGAATCTGGCAAAACCAACACTGGAGCGGTAGTTAAAAGAGTCTTTAACTCCTGAAATGCTGCTTCACACTGCTCCGTCCATACAAAAGGCGATCTTTCTTGGTCAAATTTGTCAAAGGACGGGCAATCTGCGAAAAACCACGAATAAATCTCCGATAGTAACCAGCTAATCCTACGAAACTTCGTACTTCAGTTACTGATTTCGGAGATTCCCACTGCAAAACCGCCTCAACTTTACTAGGATCCACCGCAACACCTTCAGAAGAAACCACATGCCCCAAAAACTTTACTTCGTTCAGCCAAAATTCACACTTCGACAGTTTAGCATAGAGCTGATGATCCCTCAGAACTCTCAAAGCAATGGCCAAATACTCACGATGCTCTTCTTCACTTTTAGAATAAATCAGAATGTAATCAATGAACACTACAATGAATTTATCTAAATACGGTCTGTAAATTCGGTTCATATAATCCATGAACACAGCAGGAGCATTGGTCAAACCAAAAGGCATCACCAAGAATTCGTAGTGACCATAACGGGTTCTAAAGGCCGTCTTGGGAACATCCTCTACCCGAACTCTCAACTGATGATATCCCGACCTCAAATCAATCTTAGAAAATACAGAAGCCCCAACTAACTGATCCAACAAGTCATCTATCCTGGGCAACAGGTACTTATTCTTTATTGTGACTTTATTCAGCTGACGGTAGTCTATGCACAACCTCATGCTACCATCCTTTTTCTTAACAAACAAGACTGGAGCTCCCCAAGGTGACACACTAGGTCGAATAAAACCTTTTTCAAGCAATTCTTCAATCTGCTTCTTCAACTCAGCTAATTCTACCGGGGCCATCCTATATGGTGCCTTAGAAATCGGACTAGCACCTGGTTCCAAATCAATGGTGAACTCCACTTCTCGCTCAGGTGGAAGACCCTGGATATCAGCAAAAACTTCAGGATAGTCCCCGACCACATCTATAGTATCAATACAAATCTCCTCCTCAGATTTAATTGAGAAAAAGACAGCAAACGCCTGACAACCCCTCCGCACACACTTCTCAGCTTGTGTGGAGGACAACAACAAGGAACAACTGGAACCCTCCACAGACAAAGAATTCACTGCATATCTCACAGCCCGTTCTTTGCAAAGCAAAATGACATTATTGGCTATCAACCAATCCATGCCAATAATCACCTCTATTCCTTTAAGGGGTAGACACACAAGGTCAATTATAGAGTCTCGACCTTCATACCGAAGGTCCAAGCCTTTACATACTTGAGCAGTTTTAAACACATCTCCACTAGGGGTAGTTACTTTCAAATCATAAGGTAATGCAGATAGGGTAAAGCCAAGTTTCCGAGCACAATCATAGGAAATGAAAGAATGGGTCGCACCAGAATCAAATAACACTTCAACACTATGACCTCGGATGGAAACCATACCTTGAATCACATTAGGAGACGCTCCGGCCTCCTCCCTCGTGGTAACATAAACACGTCCAGGGGCTACGGGGCGACTGCTCTGACTCGCCTGATTCTGCTGCTCCCGCTTAGGGCAATACCTAATAGTATGGCCCAACTCATTACAGTAATAACACCTCCAACAATTTCCAGCATGGAAATTCCCACATCTAACACAAGGACTTCCCACGCTAGATGCTGAGACAGTTGACTCCTGGTGAGACCCCTGACTAGCACCTGCTCGATTCCTACCCCCTAAAGATTGGGTTCTGCTACCCCTGAACTGACTCCTATGCCCAGATCCTCCCTGATGTTGACTACGAAAGCTACCTCTCTGGTTATACCCTTGCGAAAAACCTCGCCCTTGAGATCTTCTCCCAGAACTACCGGAGGTACTCGTGCCAGCACTGTGACTCTTAGAGATGCCTCCTGAAGGCCCTAAATAGTTAGGAGGTTTAAACTGGTTATCAACACGACCCAAAGCACCTGAACTTCTCAAGTTTCTGGCCACAAGACAAAGATACTCGCAAGAATCCTCAAAACTAACAAACGGTCTAGCATACAGATATGGCGCAGCACAGGTCGAGCCTTCTGAATCAACTGAGTATGCTTCCACTCGGGATCATCCCTATATTGCAAGTAAGTCACATAACGTGATAACTCATTGAAAGTAGCAACAAATTCATCCTCGTGCATATTGCCTTGCACCAATTTATTAAATTCAAGTTCTTTCTCATGTCTGATTGTAATGGGAAAGTAATGCTCAAGGAATTTTTCTTTAAATTCTGGCCACACAGTCATGGAATCATCCATACCCCCGGCTGACTTCCACCATCTCTTGGCATCACCAGTCAACAGCAAGATAGCAACTCTGGCTTTCTGGTATTCATTACAGGCAACTGCTTGGAAAATTGTTTCTAATCTATCGATCCATTCCTCCGCTATTTCAGGTTGGCGACCCCCTTCAAAAGTACCAGGATTGTGCCTAGACACATCTTTCCAAACCTTATTAACAGTACGGTCCTCTTGAGTAACTTCTTGCTGGGTCCCATGAGTTTCACTCTCATGGCCAAATCCAAACTCTCCTTCACTTTGATGCTGATGGCCCATATCCTGTTTAAATTTCTGTAACCTTTCTTCCATTGTCTCCAAAATCACATCCCTCAACTGATTCACAAACTCCGACCCGAAGTTTTGTGCCGGAATAGATTGTTGTGAATCTTGGAATTGACTTGAATCATCCTCTCCACCCACCTAGGGAATAATGATAATAATGATAAAAGAGGGTTAGTGATCATAATAGTGAGGAAGGGAAATAAGGGATATATCGCCATTCTATATGCAATGCAACAGGCAGGGTATCGTTAACCTTAAAACTGATACCAAGTTGAAACGTACCTCCTACTAATATAATATTAATCTTACCCTAACTCACTACTAATCAAAACAATCCAAACAATGAAGTCTAACTATGTTAGTAAAAGATTCACCTAACATAGTTAGCAAAAGAATTTCTCTATCCATAAGAGATTACATATCTAACTATGTTAGAAAAGAGAATCTTCTAACATAGTTAGCAAAAGAACCATCATCACCTAATGAATCACACATGCAACACAATAACCTAAATCTAACCATGTTAGAAAAGAATCACCTAACATGGTTAGAAAAAGAACTAACCAAACTACACAAGAATAAACCATATTAGAGCGGGGCCCATCTAATATGATCATATACAAGGACACATAAAATCATACAATAAACAATCAATATACCACCTACTCGAGTTAGGTAAAAGTACTCCCTAACCACGATCCATCAAACAACCACCTTTAACAATAAGTCATCATCATACTGATAGAGAACAACTGTCATTGCAGTCATAATAATCCCTGAACTATCATAATAACAGTATCAATATTTAATATCACAAACACTTCACATAATATGTCGCATAATAAGTACTACGACATTCAAATATTACAATTCAATCAAAATAACATTCAATAATGCAGAAGCTGGTGCAGCCTAGCGAAATGGCGATATAAATCCCTATAGGAGTCACCTCTGGCCTACTTACTAACTCAGTATGGGCCAGACGGCCCCTTCCCCTTCCTCTGCGCCTCCCCCTGGGCATGATCACCTGAAAAAGATGAAGGGAATGGGGTGAGACAAAAACCATGTCTCAGTAATCACCTCTTAACTCACTGTGAGACTCAGAAATAGGGTAGGGGAGCGTCTACAGGGTACCACAGTTTTCAAAACCTGCATAACCACATAATATATATACACACATATATACAATACAGATACATCCATCTCTCAATAAACAAAAATAAACGTGATTGACACTGTAACATCCTAAAAATTTAATATAGGATCAAGGAGTGTTTTGGGAAATAATAAATGGAGAAATTAGGAATTTTGGAATTTTTAGAAATTTTTGGTGATTTTTGAGAACATTTTTGAAATTTTGAGCAGTAAATGTGCATATAATTAATTAGGAAATTGAAGAGTTTGAAATATGAGGGAATGATAAAGGTAAAAATATTTTGAAGTTTAAGAAGATTGGAGGCTGATTTAAGTGGTTTTAAATCAAAATGAGTACACTATGGCAAGTTCAGGCTTTAAATTATCAGATACCATCCTTATTTCACCTAACCAAACACACCCTTCCTCCTTCCTTAACATATATCTGTCGCCCCCCCCCATTTCTTCTTCATCTTCGTCTTCTTCTCTCGTCATTTCCTCCCTCCACTTCGATTCCTCACTTCTCTTATTCCATTATAGATTCAAAAATCAAGTGCTTTACTTAGTGTTAGGTAATGCTAGGCCGATCTGTTAGTTCCCCAAATCCATCATCCTCATGTTCTTCCCGCGTTTTTCCGGCGACCAGGAGGCGGCGAATGACGGAGACAACGACAGTGGGGGGTGAGTTCGCCACCTCTTCTTATTCTTTAGGTCATTCACTCTTCTTACTTCATTTCTTATAGTTTTCTCTTCATTTGTTGAAAAACTCGGCCAGCCACCTTGAGAGACCGAGTTCCGGTAATACCAGCGGCGGTCGGCGGCGGCGAGCTCATACCAGACCGGAGGGAATGTACAACGAACTTGGGTGAGCTTTTCTTTTGATTTCCCATTCATTTTCCTTTGATTTTTGGGCGAGCTAAGAGAGGATGCGATTTTAGTTTTGGGGTTTGGTTTGTTAATCGGTAAAAGTTAAAGGTTTAGCTTCTATTCTTGTTGTATTGGATGAGAAATTGAACTTTGATTGAAGTTTAGAGCAATTTATGGAAACCCTAGCTTTTGGGGATGTTAAATCCGACGGGTTTGAATGGGATCTGGATTCAAAAATTTCTAATTTGCTCAAGTAGAAGTGTAATGGAATTAGGATGGTGCTGTACATTGGTCTTTTTAAAGTTTTTGCGATTTACCAAAATTTCTTATCTTTCCCTTTTTGCTGTTCATGTGAATTACTGTTTGGCAGAGGCTTAAAGCTTTAAATTTGATGATGTGTGCATAGGCTTTCTGTTTGTGGTGTTTTGATGATGTTGAAAACAATCCATTATGCTTCTCTGTTAAATTGCTATGCTTGGGTGGCTGAAAGTGGTTATGGCATGATGTTTTTATTGGGCTGCTGAATCTATTATTTTAGGCATTGTTGTCAGTAAGTGGTTACAATTATGTAGGGTCAAATCTCTAAGTTAATCTATGCAAAAGTATAATGAAATGGATTAGTTTTATTGCATGTTCTATATGTGAATTTGGTTTAATCTCAGATTCTGCATTTTCTTTTCTCCATGAACCGAATTGGATTTTTGGGTGCTGCATAATTGGTTTTCTATCTGTAATAAAAAGGGGATTTGAATTTTAGGTTGGGACATTTGATTGAGCAGGGCATATGACTAATGGGTTACTATGCTAATATTGATATTCATAGTAAAAACATGATTGTTACCCAAGTAAATTAATTAAAGCTAGGGATGTTTTCATGAATGTATAAAGTCGATGCTTTTGCTGATGTATGTCAAATGTTAACTCCTCTATTGTTCTACTACAAATGGCTGTAAGTATAATAAAACTGGTTAGGGACCTTTTGTTAAAGTATGATTGGGATTTGGGTGATACAAGACGGTGTTAATGCTTTCTTAAATACTAACAATAGGATAGTTAAAGTTGTCCATGTGTAAGATCATAATGATTTACAATATCTAAGAAGAAAATGAAGAATTCGGTTTATATTGAGGGGTGGTTCTAACTGGTTTATGACTTGCGTATGTTGAATTAAAGTACTTTTACTACTGTTTTGGTAATGGCTGAACTAATGGGGGAAAAGAAATACTTTAAATTATAAATTGAACATGTTGCATAAATGTATATGTTTAGAGATTCAATTATTTTTTGTACTTTTCATTATTATGATTAAGTCTATTAGCATATATATAGGTGGAAATGCTCTTCAATTTCTGTTTGGCCTTGTACATCGGTTGCTTGGGTATAAGTTGTCAAATGTAATTGTTTTCTTAAATTTTTGCAAGGGGTGAATGTATAGTAAATTCTTTTCCTTTTTATTATCATGGATGCCTTGGTAAGAATGTGTATGAAAGTTTTGGCATTGATTATTCATTTGGTTCTTTCTAGGTGATCATGAATCTTTGTATGCTTGTGTTGTTATTTAGTTTTGTATCACTTGTTGTTTATGCTCACTTGGGAGTTCATAAACTTTCTAAAATAAATAAAACATGAAGGGTCGGGTAGTAATATATCATATGAGAGAGACGGCAAATTGTTATAAAGTGAAATAATATTAATTTATCATTTTGTATCCTATCATTATAGGAGAAACTAAAAGGAAAATATTTGGAGAATATCTTCAAGAAATGGTAAAGAAGAACATCGCAGTGCTAAGGGCGACAGGTAATCACACTTACCTTACTATAACATTGAGGGTGATGTTAGCTAGGATTTTGTAAAATCCTTTCTCACCCTCTATATATATATTATCTTTGAAAAGCTATTTTTATATGAAATAGGCTATCGGGTGCCTTTTAAACGCGAATATTTTCGTATAAAGGAATTTGACTCATTATCTATATATTATACTGATTGGTGGTGGTTACTGTCCTTGAATGGTGTGAATGAATATAGTAATAATGCTCAGATACTAGTGAGAGATGTGTATAGTATATTGTCAGGGATAGTGATATTTAGTTTGATGGAAGGAGTGGAATTGTGATTTAGATATTGAATATTGTGGAAGTGATATTGATAGGATATTGATAGGTTATAGTGAGCATTGCATGACACTGATAGTACCGTCGGCCGATGTAACCTATCGATCTGCGCAATCGATAGGTTAATAGTACAGGTTCCTCGGATTTTAAAGGAACCAGGGACGTTTTCACTTTTAAAAGTGCTCTCCAGGGACGTTTTCACTTTTAAAAAGTGCTCCCCAGGGACGTTTTCACTTTTAAAGTGCTCCCCAGGGACGTTTTCACTTTTAAAGTGCTCCTCAGAGACGTTTTCACTATTTAAAAGTGCTCCCTTTTTATGCTTACAGATTTGAGACTGGGCACAGTGTCAATCACGTTTATTTTTGTTGTTGAGTTTGAGATAGTGGTGAGTTAGGTTGTGGGGAATCATTTGATGTGTTGATTAAAGTATTGATAAGTGATGTGGAATTGATGGTGGGATTTGGAAGATGAATGAAAGAAGAATTGATATGGATATATATATATATATACTACTGGTTTAAAATGAGGTACCCTTTAGACGCCCTCGCTACCGCACATCTCACTGTTATAGTGAGTTAAGCGGTGATTACTGGGACAAATTGTCTCATCCCACGATTACTGACATTTTTGCAGGTATTCATGCACAGGCGCAAGCAACAGGAAAGGGAATTAGGTAGTAGAGATTTCATAATTTATTTAGAGTTGTATATTGCCAATTTGTATAGGCCTGCATACGTTTCCGCATATATTTATATGTATTTGATATTATTGAACATTAGATTATTTATTTTCTAACCATGTTAGGTGATTCTTTTCTAACATGGTTAGCTATTAATTATCCATGATAGTATTCAGGTTGTATTAGTTTATTCTTTCCTATCATGGATAAATTATAAAAGGATTAGAATAATCTTTTCTAACTATGATAGAGATATTAATATTATGGAAATTCCTTTTTCTATCATAGTTAGATTAGAGCTTAATGAATTGAAATAAATATTATTGGTAATTACGTAATTAGTAACGTAATGTTACAACTTGGTTATCAGTATTTGGTATACGATAACCCTGGACTGTGCTGCATTGCATATAGATTGGCAATATACATTCTATAGTTTCCCTTCCTTCTGTGCATGATACTCTGCTTTTTGAGAGGATTATCGCTCATCCCGTGGTGGGGAGAGAGTGATAAGAGAAATTGAATAGGTACTGTGGAGAGATTGAGATGAACATAGAAAGAATAACAAAACTAATGTTGATATGTATAAAATTTAGGAAAAATAGCGAAATAAGGATGTTTCTCTGGGGTCTCGAGTATAGTTATGTGCCGGCCATAATCATAGTCGAGGCATCATGAGATACCTTATTGGGTTAAGGGATTAAGGTAATTCAAATACAACAATTGTTAGTAATGAGTATAAAATGAAAAATGAATTATTGACCTTGTTCTTCGGTTTTGTGTGTTAAACCGTTTGACTTATTGATAAATGTGAATTGTGTTTACAAATGTGACTTGATTCTATGTTGTAGTGGTTATGAATGTATAAAAAAAAGATATTTATAGAATATGGAAATTAGTAAATTAGAAGTTGAAGTTTTGATGATTT
Source organism: Mimosa pudica (assembly GCA_029929735.1). NCBI lineage: Eukaryota > Viridiplantae > Streptophyta > Magnoliopsida > Fabales > Fabaceae > Mimosa > Mimosa pudica. Next base: position 4,866,373 of record JAKELP010000045.1, read on the forward strand.
CTTTCAAATTCAGATTTTGATGTTGATTTAGATTGTTGGAATCTGAGTCTCAGACTTGTTGATTTTGGTGATGATAGCTTTAAAGATGTAAGGATGTGCAGTTGTGAAATTAATGGAGAGTAAATATCAAGAGGAAATGGTTCTTTCTTTACTTGTGTGAGCTGAAATTGTATGAAAATGAATTAGAAAGATACATGTTTGTTTTGCTTGAGTGTTTGAGAATTTAGTGAAATATTGAGTGTATGATTATGGCTGTTTTGCAAGTTGCAGGTGAATAAAGTTGATAGGGATATGGTTGAGTAAACCACTAGATTTTGATGAGGAAAATTTGTTATTCATGGTATTAAATCATCAAGTTTTGGTGATCACTAAGAGAGTCTGAACTTTATGTTTTGATAAGAGAAAATTTGTAGTTAGAGTTTAATTTGTATTCATTTTTATGTCTCAAGACTGATAAATACTTAGGTGATGACTAAAGAAGTGAGCATAATGGGTTACATGGATTGGTGTCTATCAGAGTTGTTTGATTGTAGTTTGGTCACCAACGGAAGGTTGATTATTGAAATGGTGTTTGTTCCCTCTCTCTTCATATATCGAATTATTGATCTAAGGGTTTTTCATTGGCTGTTTGGATTGTAGTTTGCACTCAACCATTATTCTAGGATTTTGCAATCTGAACCCTGTTTTGCAACTATGATTTTTGATCATTGTGTCGAGAAAATGCAAGTTTTCATGTTCGACATGAGATTAGTCCGTTGGTATGACATGTGTAAGGTTGATAGTTGGAATTTATGCTTGCATAATAATTTGGCTGCGAAGTATTGGATTATTGACATCAAACTATGTTAAAATTTTGAATGTTAGAGATTTGTGATGAATGTCCGAGTTTAAGGAATAAATATATTCATTGTTTAGAAGTTTTCTCTTGTTTCTATCTTATTCGAATTTGATGTGTGTCTGTTTGCTATGGTTACATTGATTCTGTTCTGTTTGGAATGTGATTGTTATATATATAAATGGTGCTTACTGTAAACTTAGTTGGAAATTTGGCGATAAAGGTGGCCCTACATTATGGATGTGTTTTGAAGATGGGTTGAAATATAGGAAATGGAATAAATTGCAAATGTTTATGTGTTTCATAAATTGAGATAATTTAAATCTATATGTGCATGTATGATTATTATAGGGCTAAACTTTATTTGTACTTTTGGTTAGTGCTGGTTTGAACGGTTCTTCAATCTTATGCTTTAGTTATAGTTTAAAGGAAACATAAGTGAAGTCAAAATACCGCCGGAAGTTGTTAAGTGGACGGGTTGAATGCATGTTGATCCTTATAATTATCACAGTGTGACTTAGTTGCTCTCATTTTTCCATAACTTGAGCCATTGTTCTTGGAATATTGAATGATTTACATGTCAGTAAATTGAAGAATTCATTGCTGGATTTAGTGCACTAGAGTTATTGTGCAGGGTAGATTTAATGGTGTTTAAAACTCTTGCATCATTCATGCTTAGGGTAGAATTTGGACTTGGTATTGTTGGTGTTTTGTGATCATGACAAAACTGAATAGATAAGAAAGTTAGTTGAGATGAGGAGTTTAGGGTGAAACTTTAGTAAATGGTTTTAAATGGATTCATTGGAAATTGAATTGCATTCCCTGTTAGGATGGTGTGGTATTTGGTCTGATTTTTGGTGAACACACACATTGGTTGCCTATATTTGATTGATTAATTGGTTGAAGTTTGAGTATTTGGATACTCGGCTCAGTTGGGTGCAAGTTAGAATATATAAATTTCATACTTATCTCTGTCTTTTTAGTGCTTATGATCAAATTATAATGAGGAATAGTTTAAACGAAGATTTGATTGTCATGGTTTAGATGCATTGGTTATTTAAGGTTTGGCTTGAGTTATGTACAACATTGACTACAAGGGTTTGATAGCTCATAAGTATATTGACAGGTGTTGTTGTGTTAGACCTTGGCTGAATGGTCCCTTGAAAAGTTTTGTTTGATGTACTTTAAATTCTAGTAGGCTTTGAAATCAAGTTTGGATTATAGGAATTAGTTTCATTTCCTATTCTCTACTTGGCTGAATAAATTCTCATACATATTTGAATATGACTTTGTCTATGAAAAACGAATAATGAGTTAGAGAATGTTTACTTTTATTGCTGCAAGTATTGGAATGGATATAAAGGAGATTTGTTGTGGGATACTTCCTGTTAACTTGATGTTAAAGTGAATAAATTGATTGGATCTTATTGTGTGTTAGATTCGTGCATCATTTATGCTCTGTTGCATCAGATTTTTGTAGTGAAATTGATTGTGCTATTGCTGGTATATTGTGATTTCTGACAGATTCGTTCAATAATCTGCTAGTATAGCAGAATTAATTGTGGTTTTGAATAGAATTTTAGTTATACTCCTAGTTTTCGGACATAGTGTTTCTAACCTTGTTCAAAAGGTTATATACATTCAAGTCAATCTGACTTGATTTCACCTCTTTTAAACCTTTTAATGAACTTGAGAATGGGATCTAGTATCCTTAACCTCACCTTTATCGTAAGAAACATCCTTCCTACTTCGCATTTGACTACATTTAACCAGAAAACTGCGACAACAACCTTAGTTAAAGTGTTCATAATTCTTCTAAATCATCGATAGCATCTCTGTAGTGTCATATGGATGACACTTATGGCAATGAATTCTCATTGCCAATGAGTTCAGTCTTCCTTACTTATAACCAAATTCCTTTTTCTTTTTCTTGAGATGGGATTATCAGTCCAAGAAACTGTTTCTTTTCTTATTTCTAATGGAAATTCCCATAATTTCGAGGACGAAATTATTTTAGAGGAGGAGAATTGTAACATCCTAAAAATTTAATATAGGATCAAGGAGTGTTTTGGGAAATAATAAATGGAGAAATTAGGAATTTTGGAATTTTTAGAAATTTTTGGTGATTTTTGAGAACATTTTTGAAATTTTGAGCAGTAAATGTGCATATAATTAATTAGGAAATTGAAGAGTTTGAAATATGAGGGAATGATAAAGGTAAAAATATTTTGAAGTTTAAGAAGATTGGAGGCTGATTTAAGTGGTTTTAAATCAAAATGAGTACACTATGGCAAGTTCAGGCTTTAAATTATCAGATACCATCCTTATTTCACCTAACCAAACACACCCTTCCTCCTTCCTTAACATATATCTGTCGCCCCCCCCCCATTTCTTCTTCATCTTCGTCTTCTTCTCTCGTCATTTCCTCCCTCCACTTCGATTCCTCACTTCTCTTATTCCATTATAGATTCAAAAATCAAGTGCTTTACTTAGTGTTAGGTAATGCTAGGCCGATCTGTTAGTTCCCCAAATCCATCATCCTCATGTTCTTCCCGCGTTTTTCCGGCGACCAGGAGGCGGCGAATGACGGAGACAACGACAGTGGGGGGTGAGTTCGCCACCTCTTCTTATTCTTTAGGTCATTCACTCTTCTTACTTCATTTCTTATAGTTTTCTCTTCATTTGTTGAAAAACTCGGCCAGCCACCTTGAGAGACCGAGTTCCGGTAATACCAGCGGCGGTCGGCGGCGGCGAGCTCATACCAGACCGGAGGGAATGTACAACGAACTTGGGTGAGCTTTTCTTTTGATTTCCCATTCATTTTCCTTTGATTTTTGGGCGAGCTAAGAGAGGATGCGATTTTAGTTTTGGGGTTTGGTTTGTTAATCGGTAAAAGTTAAAGGTTTAGCTTCTATTCTTGTTGTATTGGATGAGAAATTGAACTTTGATTGAAGTTTAGAGCAATTTATGGAAACCCTAGCTTTTGGGGATGTTAAATCCGACGGGTTTGAATGGGATCTGGATTCAAAAATTTCTAATTTGCTCAAGTAGAAGTGTAATGGAATTAGGATGGTGCTGTACATTGGTCTTTTTAAAGTTTTTGCGATTTACCAAAATTTCTTATCTTTCCCTTTTTGCTGTTCATGTGAATTACTGTTTGGCAGAGGCTTAAAGCTTTAAATTTGATGATGTGTGCATAGGCTTTCTGTTTGTGGTGTTTTGATGATGTTGAAAACAATCCATTATGCTTCTCTGTTAAATTGCTATGCTTGGGTGGCTGAAAGTGGTTATGGCATGATGTTTTTATTGGGCTGCTGAATCTATTATTTTAGGCATTGTTGTCAGTAAGTGGTTACAATTATGTAGGGTCAAATCTCTAAGTTAATCTATGCAAAAGTATAATGAAATGGATTAGTTTTATTGCATGTTCTATATGTGAATTTGGTTTAATCTCAGATTCTGCATTTTCTTTTCTCCATGAACCGAATTGGATTTTTGGGTGCTGCATAATTGGTTTTCTATCTGTAATAAAAAGGGGATTTGAATTTTAGGTTGGGACATTTGATTGAGCAGGGCATATGACTAATGGGTTACTATGCTAATATTGATATTCATAGTAAAAACATGATTGTTACCCAAGTAAATTAATTAAAGCTAGGGATGTTTTCATGAATGTATAAAGTCGATGCTTTTGCTGATGTATGTCAAATGTTAACTCCTCTATTGTTCTACTACAAATGGCTGTAAGTATAATAAAACTGGTTAGGGACCTTTTGTTAAAGTATGATTGGGATTTGGGTGATACAAGACGGTGTTAATGCTTTCTTAAATACTAACAATAGGATAGTTAAAGTTGTCCATGTGTAAGATCATAATGATTTACAATATCTAAGAAGAAAATGAAGAATTCGGTTTATATTGAGGGGTGGTTCTAACTGGTTTATGACTTGCGTATGTTGAATTAAAGTACTTTTACTACTGTTTTGGTAATGGCTGAACTAATGGGGGAAAAGAAATACTTTAAATTATAAATTGAACATGTTGCATAAATGTATATGTTTAGAGATTCAATTATTTTTTGTACTTTTCATTATTATGATTAAGTCTATTAGCATATATATAGGTGGAAATGCTCTTCAATTTCTGTTTGGCCTTGTACATCGGTTGCTTGGGTATAAGTTGTCAAATGTAATTGTTTTCTTAAATTTTTGCAAGGGGTGAATGTATAGTAAATTCTTTTCCTTTTTATTATCATGGATGCCTTGGTAAGAATGTGTATGAAAGTTTTGGCATTGATTATTCATTTGGTTCTTTCTAGGTGATCATGAATCTTTGTATGCTTGTGTTGTTATTTAGTTTTGTATCACTTGTTGTTTATGCTCACTTGGGAGTTCATAAACTTTCTAAAATAAATAAAACATGAAGGGTCGGGTAGTAATATATCATATGAGAGAGACGGCAAATTGTTATAAAGTGAAATAATATTAATTTATCATTTTGTATCCTATCATTATAGGAGAAACTAAAAGGAAAATATTTGGAGAATATCTTCAAGAAATGGTAAAGAAGAACATCGCAGTGCTAAGGGCGACAGGTAATCACACTTACCTTACTATAACATTGAGGGTGATGTTAGCTAGGATTTTGTAAAATCCTTTCTCACCCTCTATATATATATTATCTTTGAAAAGCTATTTTTATATGAAATAGGCTATCGGGTGCCTTTTAAACGCGAATATTTTCGTATAAAGGAATTTGACTCATTATCTATATATTATACTGATTGGTGGTGGTTACTGTCCTTGAATGGTGTGAATGAATATAGTAATAATGCTCAGATACTAGTGAGAGATGTGTATAGTATATTGTCAGGGATAGTGATATTTAGTTTGATGGAAGGAGTGGAATTGTGATTTAGATATTGAATATTGTGGAAGTGATATTGATAGGATATTGATAGGTTATAGTGAGCATTGCATGACACTGATAGTACCGTCGGCCGATGTAACCTATCGATCTGCGCAATCGATAGGTTAATAGTACAGGTTCCTCGGATTTTAAAGGAACCAGGGACGTTTTCACTTTTAAAAGTGCTCTCCAGGGACGTTTTCACTTTTAAAAAGTGCTCCCCAGGGACGTTTTCACTTTTAAAGTGCTCCCCAGGGACGTTTTCACTTTTAAAGTGCTCCTCAGAGACGTTTTCACTATTTAAAAGTGCTCCCTTTTTATGCTTACAGATTTGAGACTGGGCACAGTGTCAATCACGTTTATTTTTGTTGTTGAGTTTGAGATAGTGGTGAGTTAGGTTGTGGGGAATCATTTGATGTGTTGATTAAAGTATTGATAAGTGATGTGGAATTGATGGTGGGATTTGGAAGATGAATGAAAGAAGAATTGATATGGATATATATATATATATACTACTGGTTTAAAATGAGGTACCCTTTAGACGCCCTCGCTACCGCACATCTCACTGTTATAGTGAGTTAAGCGGTGATTACTGGGACAAATTGTCTCATCCCACGATTACTGACATTTTTGCAGGTATTCATGCACAGGCGCAAGCAACAGGAAAGGGAATTAGGTAGTAGAGATTTCATAATTTATTTAGAGTTGTATATTGCCAATTTGTATAGGCCTGCATACGTTTCCGCATATATTTATATGTATTTGATATTATTGAACATTAGATTATTTATTTTCTAACCATGTTAGGTGATTCTTTTCTAACATGGTTAGCTATTAATTATCCATGATAGTATTCAGGTTGTATTAGTTTATTCTTTCCTATCATGGATAAATTATAAAAGGATTAGAATAATCTTTTCTAACTATGATAGAGATATTAATATTATGGAAATTCCTTTTTCTATCATAGTTAGATTAGAGCTTAATGAATTGAAATAAATATTATTGGTAATTACGTAATTAGTAACGTAATGTTACAGACACTGTGCCCAGTCTCAAATCTGAAAGCATAAAAAGGGACTACTCTAAAATGTGAAAAATATCCCTGGTTCCTTTACAATCCGAGGAACTCGTACAATTAACCTATCGATTTGTGCAAATCGATGGTTACATCGGCCGACGGTACTAATAGTCAGTGTCATGCAACAATACAAAAACAATTGATATAGATATATATAAAGAACAGTTCAGTTGAAAGGTACCCTATAGCCCACGTTTAAATATAACATAATCTAAACTCATTTTATTTATATATATATATATATATATATATATATATATATATATATATATATATATATATATATAAGTAGAAGAGGATGTTAGAAAATCCTCAACTACCATCACCCTCAGTATCACAGTCAGTTAAGCGTGATTACCTGCTAACTTGACTGCAGAAGATGTACGCAGGTAACAGTTGCCCTCAAACTCCGCCTGAAAGATCACCGTCTACAATAATGCCACCATTTAAAATGGTTAAGACACCTTCATGACTTAAGCTATACTTTTCACCAATATCAAAAACAATATTCAAGTAATAATTTACTTTCATTATAATACATCCTTTAAGCTACGGTAATTCCATTAACCATCCTTTTATAACCTTTACATCATTGACCTTCACCATCTCTTGAAAACCTTGAAAATTGATCCACCTTATTGATCACCCATTAAAACGCCGCATTTACATAAAATAAGCCACTTTCAATGACTTCCATAACATCTAACCTCTCTTCCAAACCCAAACAACCTTTAACCTACCAAAACCACTTCATATCAACACTTTATCTATCCAACTTTCTCCCAAATACCATTCTAGCCAACACTCACATTCCAATAACAAAAAACAACCTTAACTAGCACTACATAATCACCAATTTAGTCCAAAGTCTCCTCCTTTAGCTAACCCTTACTTAAAGAGTCAAAACAATTAGCCAATAAAATCTAAACTCAACTTCCAACTTTAATGGCTAACATACTTCCCAAAAATCTGTACTTTACTACTTATCTTTGCTCAAATCCTTGGTTAAAGCATCACTAATTAACTAATGGCAAACCCTAACTTAAAAGAGGAAACTTTATGCTAAAAATCCACTTCACAAGAGGCTAGAGGCTTACAAAATACAAGAGTGAAGGAAAAGAAGTTTTTCCCCACCGCTGGCCGCCGGAAAACCTCGCCGGAAAACATCCCTAGGTCGCCGGCCGAACTGAAAGAGCAAGGGAAAGCTAAGAAAAAGGTGTTGTGAAGTTGAAGGAATGAAAACAATATGAGGAACTACAAGAAAAATCCAAACTTTCCCTCACCCGCCGGTCAACGTCGCCGGAAAAGTCAAAGCCGCCGCCGGAAAAGTCGCCGGAGTCGCAGATCGAGTTCGAGCTTTAAGGAGTTATGAAGAAGCACGAAAAGAACCAAAGATCTACCTCCTACTTTCAATACCACTCCCTTCGCCGGAAAGTTGGCCGCCGCCGGAAAATCCACCACCGATCGCCGGCCGGACTGAAAAGGGAGGAGAAGCTTAGGAAAAATGTTATGGAGTTGAAAAAGGAAGGACAACCAGAAAATCCACCCCTTTTACCTCAATTCCGAGCTCGCCGGAAAATATGGCCGCCGCCTGAAAAATGTAAGCACTCGACGCACACACACACACCCACACGGATCGGACTCCAACTTCACGTCTCTATGAAGAAAAGGGAGAGGTGAACCGAAATGAGGAAGCTTTTTGGTGAAGGAGAGGCCGATTTGTGAGGTGTGAGGAAGAAGAAAATGGTGAAGGGGGGGTGTGCGTCGCTGCGAAATGGAGGGGGGGTCCGAAATGTTTTTGTTGAGGAAGGAGGGAGGGTGTGTTTGGTTAAGGGGAAATAAGGTGGTTTATGATACTTTATAGCCCAAGTTTGCCATAGTGTACACTTTTTAACTTAAAATCACTCAAACCAGTCTCCAATCTTCTGAATCTTCAAAAAATTTTTAACTTTACCATTCCCTCATATTTCAAACTCTTCATTTCTTAATTAATTATATGCACATTAATTACTTAATATTTCTAAAATATTCTCAAAAATCTCCAAAAATTCCCAAAAATTCCCAAAATTCCTAATTTCTCCATTTATCATTTCCAAAACACTCTTTAATCCTGTATTAAATTTTCAGATGTTACACTTACCAACAACACCACCCTTAAATTAGAACTAGGCACAGTTAACGGCGTAGGGCCAAGGAGGAGGGTGTGGCGGCCCACACAGCGGAGCTGTTAATGCTCTTCGCCTTCACTATCACTATCACAGGTTTCTCAAAGCCTCCGCATTTCATTTTTTGAGAAAAAATGGGTATGGATGAGGAAAATGAAACAAAAAGAAAGAGAAGAAACTCAGGAACCAACCTCATGTCATATCCTTCTATGTTTATTCTTCTTTCTCACCTCTGCATTTCAAGATAAGTCTTGCACGGACCATGATGCTAACACTGCGGAGGTCGAACAAAGTGAAGTGAGGAAGAAGGGGTAAATGTGTGATTTATGTGACACATGAGATAAATAAATAGTAAACAAGTTGCTAATAAAGAGGTATTTTGAAATTTGAGAAAGAAAATTTGTGACGGAATTTTGATTCTGATCAGGATGAGGACGCCACTGGGAGGGAATTAGAAAATCCCATTTTTTTAATTTGAAAAAACTTTTATGTTTATTTAACCACTGAAAATATGAGTGACTCGTGACATGTTTTCTACGAGTTTTCAACCACTGAAAATATGAGTGACTCGTGACATGTTTTGATTAGGTAGTGTTATAAATACGGTAAAATTGGAGTGTCAACTCGTGAATTTGACAACAATGAATGGAACAACTGTGGATATTATTAGTCAATTCTTGAAAGTCTTAGAATAAAGATGGACTTATATTTCTATAAACTTCCATTTATATGGATGTATGGTAAGTCATCTAATCATGAAGAATGAATAAATTGTATAACTAAGATAATGGGACATGCAAGCTTGTAGTAAGTTATTTCCTTTTTCTTTTGTAAATAGCTTGCAAGTTATTTCCATAGTATGCTAACATGACTCAAACTTTATAGCATCTAGATACATGCATGAATTAAAAGAACATTCATCAAAATGAATGCACAAATTTTCTTGGCTTGATTTGAAAACCATTTAATCCAAAAAATTCTATAAGAAAATAACTATTGAAGTAAGAATTTGATCTTTCACATCATATCATGAGAATAATAAATCATTATTAAGTGAGTAGCTAGCAAAAAATATTTTTTTATATCACAAAAAATTGTAAGCTAAATGGTTGTAAATTCAATCTTGAAATGTTGTTTGCAATTTCTTCGTAAACTTCTTTCTTTCAGTTTAACGATGACATGTAGATGAACCATATCTACTATTACCATTTTCTTGAAATATTTATTATATAATCGATCATTCATCATAGAGATGTCATCCTCCTCACCTAATCTCCGATCCTCTCTAAAAATGATGACATCTTTTGAAACTTATCTTCTCTCCCTCACAATCGTCTTCCTCAATTCATCGCCTTGTGTGAAATCCCTTATACCACATATTAAAGCAAGTAAGAGTCATTTACCATTGATATCATTGACCGCGATTCTATGAAATCCCCATTATTTGATGGCAAAAAAACACATTTCCAAAGAATCCACATTGCCTTGGTTCGATCTGAGGAGCGAGTGAAATACTTGTTCCACAAAAATATATACCATCACTATTAATATAGACCTTATTTTACTTGATCATGGTAGTGGGGAATGCTTGAAAGTCATAGAATAAAGATTGAACTTATATTTCTATTAATTTCCAATTATATGCATGGATGTATGGTAAGTCATCTAATCAAGAAAAATGAATAAATTGTTTAGCTAAGACACTGTGACATGCAAGCTTGCAAGTTATTTCCATAGTCTGCTAACATGACTCAGACTTTATAGGATCCAGATACATGCATGATTTAAAAGAACATTCATCAAAATGAACGCACATATTTTCTTGTCTTGATTTGAAAACCATTAATTCCAACAATTCCTATAGGAAAATAACCATTGAATTAAGAATTTGAAATTTAACACAATATCATGAGAATAATAAATCACAATTAAGTAATTAGCTAGCATAAAACATTTTTTTTCATCACAAAAATCGTAAGCTAAATGGTTGTAAATTTGACGTTGAAATGTGGTTTGCAACATAATCGTAAACTTCTTTCTTTCACATTAATGATGACATGTAGATATACCATGTCTATTATAACGATTTTTTAAAATATTTTATTATATAACCAGTCATTCACCATAGAGATGTCACATTCCTCGCCTAATCTCCTATACTCTCTAAAAATGGTGATATCTTTTGAAACTTATGTTCTCTCCTTCACAATCTTCTTGCTCAATTCATCACCTTGCGTGAAATCTCTTATCCCACATCTTAAAGCAAGTAAAAAGTCATTTACCATTGATATCATTCACCGCGATTCTATGAAATCCCCATTATTTGATAGCAAAAAAACACATTTCCAAAGAACCCATGATGCCTTGGTTCGATCTGAGAAGCGAGTGAAATACTTGTTCCACAAAAATACAAACACTATTAATATAGATTTTATTGTACATAATCATGGCAATGGGGAATACATCATGCAGTACTCCTTGGGCCATCCCATGTATACAACATATGGTTTCATCGACACGGGTAATTGTTTTCTTGATTTCTTGAACTCTTACTCGGTAAAACTAATTATTCTATAGTTTGAGCTTATAACTGGTGAGAAGGCCTAAATTAGAGTACTATTACTCAGAGTTAAGGCTTGACAAAGTATCAGTCCCCCGTGAATTCTTTAAAAGAAATATTCCCCTAAAATTAATCACTTATAAGTAGTGTATATTTTATGGAAAAAATTGTAAGCTTTTAGAAATTTTTGGATGAGCAATTTCGTATGGTCAAGATGAATATTTTTTTCAAACATTACAATATTTTTTTAGAAATATTTTATTGCTCATGGAAAATTAACCACTTTTTAAAGCATTACAAGACCAAATTGCTTCACAAAAAATCATCCAATTTCTCAATCTGTAGAGTGCCTAAGCTACTTACCAAGAAAATTGTATTTCAATATAAATATTGTCGAGTTCTTCTTACCATTTAGATTTTCAATAGACCGATTTCTCATATAACTCCCCCTATTTACTATTTTAAAATGCAAGGGTCAGAACTTTGACAAATGAAACTATAAAAATTGATGAGTTGAACTGAATCAAAAGTAAATTTTCTAGTGTTGCATTTTCAACTTAATGAAAAGTAAAAGGTAGTTGGATTCTGATGAGGTAAAATTTAGTAAATGAGTTCGAAGTTGAATCAAAACTCTCAAGACCAAATGATTAAATTTCTTAAAAATTAATTGATGATGAAATCCTTTTCAATTTATTTTTAGTGTTACATTATGCAGGTGGTGGCATGTCTTGGTGGGTACAATGTCAACCAGCAATATCAAGTTACGATCAAGGGTTTCTACCATTCTTGAACACTAATATTATTAGGGGTTTAACGCCTATTCACTGCCTTGACCTTAAGTGTACCACAATTGTAAGAGAATCAGTGACGCTTAAATATATTGATTATAATAACTGTCAGTGCAAATATTTGATGTCGTATGCAGACGGTTCAACTATAGCTGGACATGTATTCCATACTTTACTCAGACTTCAGACCACACATGGTGACTCTATTGGATTTCAAAAATTTATATTTGGATGTAGTACAGAAGTTTTTAGTTACCCTCGTAGTCTAGCTTCCGGTAATCTTGGATTTGGAAGGGTTTCTGGATCACTTATCTCACAAATATCTGACCGAATTGGTGGGATATTTGGGTATTGTTTAGTTCCTCTTAGAAGTCTTAATATTTATAGTAAAATGAAGTTTGGTCAAAGTGCTATCGCTTCTGGACCGGATGTAATTTATACTCCAACGTTATCAAGGTTAGGGGGATCAACACACTATTGGATTAACTTGCAAGCGATTAGTGTAACATCCCAATTTTCAAACTAAAAATAATACGGCATTATTGAGGTATCATCAAAGAAATTTAAAGTTTTAGGGAGGAGATTAAAGCGTGTTCTTAATAAGTAATAAATAGAAAATTTGAAATAATGAAGATTTTGGGAAAGTTAAATATTTTGGAGTTTTAGGAGGGCTTGTTGCCTAACTTAGTCAATTGAGTGATTTAGAAATTTGAATTGTAAGATATCAAGTTGGATATTTTATTGTCAACTTTATAAAGATAAGAAGGAATATCTTATATTGAGAAAGAATATTCCTACTTTATTCCTTCATTTTCTTTTCATTTTTCTTCTTTATCTATTTTCTTTTTCTCTCTCTCTCCTTTCCTCACCATATACACGACACACACACACACACCAAACACTTATCTTCTTCCTCCTCCTTGTTAGAATCTTAAGTTTTGATGGTGACTAAGGTATGATATGGTCTAGTACTTAAGAGAACATAATCAACGCTTAGGAGGGATTAGATGACATGGTTAGAATCCTGAGTTAGATCACTTGAGAATGCAAGATCACTTCCGGTTAGATTAGGACTTGCGCATGCGGATGAATGCTTTCATCCCCCAGCGTCAGCAAGTAAATCACTAGGGATTTAACTTAGTCCATGAGAATTAGGTACACAAAACCTTAAGACTAAGCTATGTTTCAATCGGAAGTGAGTTTGCTTCCTGTTAGAATTAGACTGGCGCAGAGCGACAGAATAGATATTACCCCAAGCGTCAGTAAGTCTACTTCCCCAAGTGAAAGCGCTTCCTGTTAGACTTAGACTGGCGCAGAGCAATAGAATAGTTAGTACCCCAAGCGTCAGTAAGTCTACTTCGCCAAGTGAAAGCACTTCCTATTAGATTTAGACTGGCGCAGGTTGATAGACTAGATATAACCCCGAGCGTCAGCGGAAATGCAACATCAAGTGAAGTTGCTTCCTATTAGATCTTGACTGGCGCAGACTGATAGAATAGATTTCACCCTAAGCGTCAGTGAATTCACCACGTCAAGTAAAAGTGCTTCCGATAGCTCAGTGACTAGCGCTGAGTGGTGGAATGAAATAGACTAAGCGAGAGCAAGTCATGGTGAACTAAATCCCTCATCAAGTGAATTTACTTCCGGATGTAGAAGTGCTTCCGGATACACCTTAGATTTAGGGATCACCCACTGCATGAGACTATATGATTATATTGCTAAACTAACGTTCAAGTGCAGCACACTCAGTAAGGTTGCTTCCGGATGAGAAGTTGCTTCCGCAAGCAATCAGGATGTCTGAACGTTCAAAGAGATGCAGTGTCAGAATGCTTTTAACAGAGCAGAGGTGTCAGGACTACTTTTCAGAGATAAAGCAAGTCAACCCTGCTGAAGCATTTAAGAAGATGTTCCTTCCAACGGTAACAAGAGGATAACAGACACATTCAAACAACATTGTTACCTACCAAGCATGAGGAGTATGAGAACATAATCTGAAGATTCACTCAAGGTGTCAAAGCTCATACTGCCCACAAAAGTCAGAGTCCATAAGAGAGCTTCTGATAGCAAGAGAGGATCCAATAGCAAAGCACTCTTATCATTCATGGACAAGTGCTTGGAAGACAAAGTTCCTCTATGTGATAGCAAGCAAAATGTTAGAGTCCACGAGCTTCAGATAGCAAGAGAGCTTCCGATAATGAGTCTCTTAACATCCTGGACTTATGCTTGAGGAACGAAGTCTTCTCTGACAGCAAGCAAGAGTCGGACCGTACAAAATGTTCAGATGTCAGAACGACTTTTGTCAGAATAGTATTGCCAGAACAGTGTTGACAGAACAGCTTGGTCAGAGCACCTTTTTAGATAAAGCAAAGTCAACCCTGCTGTGCATTAATGAGGACAACGTAAACAAGGCCCCAACGTCTATAATCAAACGGTCTTATTGCCTCTCCAATGGTTAGATATTCAGAGGCTGGTATAAAAGGGATGTTCTTCATTTCTGAAGAAGAGGGCTTGAAAAAGAGAGAGAGAACAGAGCTTATTGTCTGAAACACTATTCTACATTCCTCTCATCTTCTACTCTCGGACTTTGATATGTAATATTCTTAGAGAGTGATTCATTTGTACTTAAGTGAGTAACATCATCCACTCTTTGAGAGAGTTAGTTTTGAGCTTAAGTGTTTAACAAAATCAGTTCATAGAGTGAACTTAATTGTAATCTTACATTTTGTAAGGGGGAGCATTTAGAAGTTTTCTAAATCTCCATAGGTTGCAAGTTAGCCCGTAAAACTTGCGTTTGTAAGGTTTGCAGGTGAACCCGTTGTAAAACCTGTGGGTTGTTAGGTGAACCCGTGCTCGTAAAACCTAAAGTGTAAAGGCTTCTCTTGTGCCCGGTTTAAACAAGAATAGTGGATTGGAAATCTCAGGTGTAGCCTGGGGACTGGATGTAGGTCTGGGTGACCGAACCAGGATAAATTTATGTGTGCATATATTTATACTTGATCATTCTATTTTGCATCACATAGCATACTGACTTGTGCATAGCATTATTTATTATCATCATCACCGAGCACAAGCAGTCTTTCGAAAAGAGCCTAAGTTTTATTCCCTCACCCAATTCACCCCCCCCCCTCTTGGGTGACAGCCACGAATTTCATTTGGTATCAGAGCAGGTCACTTGTTTAAAGGATCAAACGATCTCAAGTGCAAAGACCTTGGCTGATTTGGGTTAAAATGTTTTCCAAAGGCTTTGATCATACCATTCCACCTGTGTTAGAAAATATTGATTTTTGTTGGTGGAAAGCAAGAATGGAAAGTTTTATAAAATCCACTAGTTTGAAAATGTGGGATATTTTTGAAAATGATTTTGATTTCAAACCAAGAGGAAACTGGACTGAAAGGGAGAAAAATTTGTTTTCCTTAAACATTAGAGCAATGCAAATTTTATACAAAGGCTTAACTGAAAATGATTTCCAGAAAATCAAACATTGCTCTAGTGCTAGAGATATTTGGAATACTCTTGATGTGATATATGCTTCTAACCCATCTCTTGAAAGCACAGCTGTCCAAAGCTCAACTCGTGCTCTTTGTGGATCATCTACTGATGAGCTTTTGGAAACTGATATTGAGGAAGCAGACTTCAGTGAAGAGAGTATCCATCTCTGCCTAGAAGATTCAGAAAGTGAGGTATCTGGATCTGAAATTGAACTCTCTGATTTGCAAGATGCATACAATGAGTTATATACTGAATATTGTAAACTTGCAAAAGAACTTCTAGGCTTAAAAGAAAAAGATAGGAAACTTGAAAAACTAATTTCTTCTTCTACATCTAAAGTTTCCGAGGGTTCTTTTAAAGAACTAGTGGTTCCGATAGCTAGCCCACTATCGGTAGGGAAAACTTCAACATGTCTTGAAAAATGTTTTGATTGTAAACACGTGTTGAAGGAAAAAGAAAAGCTTTCAAAAGAAACTGAAATTTCAAAGGAACAAAAAGCTTTTCTAAAGAAAACTAATCATGATAATGATAGGAAGCCTCATTTTGATTATCATTCCATTATCTGTCATTATTGTGGTAGATTAGGACATAATTCTCACACATGCAGTCTTAGAAGAAATTCAAATGTGAGAAATAAGTTTGTATGGATTCCTAAAGGACAAGTAAGGTCCAGTGCTAACCATGTAGGACCCAAGTACAAATGGGTACCAAAACATTCTCCTAGTGCCTTACTTGTGCAGGAAAAATCAAGAGTTCCTCTTATCCCAAAGAAGAGAACTCGTGGTGATGCAACTGCTGAAACCCACTGGTACAATCATAAGAAGCTGTCGGCCACCACAAGGGACAATGGTTCTGTCTCAAGGATGAGCTATCACAAAGTTCCATTCAATTATCCTGAGAAGAACAAGAGAGAGTGGATTCCTCGATCATCATTGGAAAGGCTCTTGAATCCTACCTCTCAGAAGAAAGTGCTTCGAACCAAGGATAAGTATAGAAGATCTCCTTGGGTAAACAAGGGATCACTTAGCAACGAAGCATTTGATAGTAAAATCTCCTATGCTAATATTAGATGGACTTATTGAGATTTTACATTAAGCATCCTAAGATGTGAACATTATATTCATCATTGAAGAAAGCTTAAAGAAATAAGTAATGTTCATAATCTACATGAGATCCATGACTATCTTGATCAAAAACCTTGTATATCCTTGTGCATATAGTCATGATAGATTCACCATGCCATACACATAGCAAGTAATCTCTAAGTGCATGTGAATTACATATAGCCTACAAACTGACCTTCAGATCCAGACTTGGATACAAAAGGAAGGAACTATCTGATATTTTGTAGGAAAGGCAATCCGGAGGTTCAGCAAGACAAGGGTGAAGATGAGTTATGGGCTAAAATGAACAAGGAACATGAACAAAATCAGAGAGAGATAGGCTAAGATAGCCACCCCTCGGACTTGACCAGGATGTCACTGCTGCCCTCAGAAGGGAAATTGAAATGAAGCGGATTGCCCAAGCAGGAAGGCTCGCCCTTGGGGAAGCCATCTGATTCATGTGCCCCCAACAGTCTGCTGGCACAGAGGCAAGCTTGAGATAGCACTGAGTGATCAACCTGCGGAGATACCCTCTGCTGAACCTGTGTCTCTCTCTGCGCCAGCACCTAATCTGAGTGAAGAGCTGTGTAAGAAGTATGGGTTCAAGAGGCGAGAGATGCGAGTAGTAGTGATCACCAAGTGAATTCATCCCTCTGCACCAGCTCCAATTCATCCTATTAGCCTCAACAGGACTCAGGACTGTACCTCATCTGAACAATTAGTCAAGTCTTGATAAGCATTCGTCACGCATAGATTTTGGTGCTGCTCTGAAAATAGAATCCTTGCATTGTCAACCAAAATCAAGCGAGCTACTGCTTGATGCGAATGGAGCTATGGTGATATCATTCTTACCCTCCTCTTTACTTGAATAATCTTTTGGGTAGTAAATGCATGATGAGCTTAACAGATTTTATTTCTCTGAAATTGATATGATTTCCCTTATCTGTGATAACCTTATTTTCTGTAAAAATGATCCTATCATATCAAATTCATTTTCTGATATAATGCATACTGATTTTACAGATTCAAGAAGTCTGACACTTTGAAACTGAACCTTCTTCAAAACCTACTAAATTTGTGCATGCTGAATCATTGTGTTCCAAGATTTCTGACATTGTTAAGAAGATTCAGAACTAGTTTCAGAATTTTGACACAAACAAAAAACCTTCTTCAGAGTTTTTCATATGGTGTCTAAATCGTTTTACTCATATATGCTTAGCAATTTTTTTTTTTTTTGGGCGCCTCTCAGAAAAGAAAATAGTTTATACATTCACCTTGATTTTTGAAAGATCCTTTTTGAAATGCAAACTTTCAAAACAGATTCCGATCCTCTTTAAACTTACATGACAACCATTCCTCATGATAGCATTCAAAAGTTATTTCTGATTTTCCATTTCATATGGTATCTCTTGCATCAAGTTTTTCAATGCATAAGCAGCTATGGGTTCGAGAACAATACATCCCTCTTAATTACATCTTAAGTTCTCAATCTACTAATGATCTCGATTCAAGTTTGTGGTTTAAGAATGTTGACACAGATTATTGAAGCTTGAACAATGAGAATGACCAAGAGAGAATGGCAACGAAAATGCCTCTTATCAAGATGTGTGGAATGGCTATACTAAACCTGAGAAACTCTCGCCAATACACATGAGCATTTCTATCCCTTACATATTCTGTTGTGAAATTTAATGGATAGTCTCTCTCTTGTCTGACATGCATTAGAAATCTTAGGAAATGCCTTGAATTAAACTCTGCTAGATCTGTAAAACATGGCATAGTATCACAAGCATGCTATAATCTGTATTAATTTCGAGCTTGTTGATATCCTAAGAACAATGAGATCACACTGACCATATCTAGAAGAACTTGAGCTAAAATTTGGAAATTATTCTCGTAATCACATGCTGAAATTTGGCTGTTTTTGTAAACCGGATTTAGTCTTGAAATCAAACTATTTTGTGAGGACGAAGATTTCTCAAAATTTCATTGTGTTAATAATTCACATGTCTTCATGATCTAACATGAACATCCTTGAGGCATATTTATTGAACTATACTTGCTTACGAAACTCTGAAAATATGCCACCTGTTTGATACTCGCTATACTATCACATTGATATTTATCTATGAGAGTATAAATGGAGTTCATATCTTGATAGTGAAACTATGTGAACGTGTAGACAATTTCAAAATTAGTTCTCACATAATCATTGCTCTTATTTTCTTAAAACCAAATTAGCAAGCATGATTTCTTAAAATTATTAACTTGTGCTGACTAACACAGATTGACTTGAATGTCCTGAGTATGGTCTCCAATGTTAAATCTTAAGTTCTTTCACTGACCATCAGGAAGCGCTTGCTTCCTCAAGCACATGCAGGACCAATCATCAAGTCTGAGCAAGGTTGCTTTCGCAACAATCAGCGTCTTCGATAGCAGGCCAACTATTGAACCATGGGAAGAGTAGAGTGACTGCCCAGTCATGTCCGCTTGTGGTTGTAGCTCAGCTTGCCGAAGCGAATCATCAAAGCACTTGCGCTAGGGGTTTCCACTTGAGATAGCACACCTCTTGAAGATGTCAGGAAGCATGCTTATCTGCGTATGATTCAGATTCCTGAGTCTAATAGAGTATGAGTACCCCTCATCTGTGGTAACATCTACACCTTACCATTTCTTACATATGATGCATACATGGCATTGGTAAGGGTGTCAACTTAGGATGTTTCTCTCAATCTGCATTGACTTCAAAATCATTCACTGTCTTAGAAAATCATCCTAGCTCACACATCTGTATCCTCTAAATGACATGCTGGAAAGTAATTGATAACATACCTCTCTTATATGCTTCCTTTCTTGATTTAATGATGATTAATCTTAATATAGAAGAGAAGTAAGTGGACATTACCTGTTAATGATCCCTTGAAAATAGAGAGTCACATGCTGTCATCGATAATAAACTCTTAAGATGCTGTGATGCAATTTGTTTGGAAATTATTTTTGGCACTTTTAAAAACACAAATTTCATTTGATTTGATTTCATTTCATATGGTATCACAAATTTCATTTGGCATTCAATCATTTCCTTTGATACCACAAGTTCAAACTCACAGATCTCATTTGATTTCATTAGGTATCAGATTTCATCTCATTTGAATTTTAAAATCACATATTTCATTTGATATCATAATCATCATTTTTAAACACATCAAAATTACTTTTGATATCATGTTAATCAATTCGAGAGGATCAAAATTACATTTGGAAAGAATTTTCACCTTCAAAAAGAAAACTGTTTTGTATGTTTTGATCTTAATTTAATTATGATTAGATTTGATGTATCAATATCTCCTTTGAAAAACATGTTTAACTATCCTACATAGTGTTTAGGGAAAATACAATCATTTAGGATCATGAGCCATTATTGCTGTTCCTTGTTAATTCTCGTACATTGTATTGAATAGTCTAGAACAAATCTTTATTAGCGATACATAGGGAGAAATATTAGGTAGAAAGCCCATTCCTAGGAGAACGATAAAAGTATCCCCATCCCTAAGGCTAGCTTGCACCTGTTGGATTTTGATGAAGCCAAAAGGGGGAGAGAGATGAGATGTCTAGAGATGAGATATAAGATGTCTAGCTAGAGATGAGATATGAGATGTCTAGCGAGAGATGAGACATGAGATGTCTAGAGCTGAGAGATAGATAAGATGCCTAGATTTTTGGGGAGAGAAATGGGGAAAGGAATATAGCTCTAGGATGAGTGATCTAAGTTTAATTATGTTCTCTAGTCATCTATGGGTTTGTCATCATCAAAAAGGGGGAGAATGTTAGAATCTTAAGTTTTGATGGTGACTAAGGTATGATATGGTCTAGTACTTAAGAGAACATAATCAACGCTTAGGAGGGATTAGATGACATGGTTAGAATCCTGAGTTAGATCACTTGAGAATGCAAGATCACTTCCGGTTAGATTAGGACTTGCGCATGCGGATGAATGCTTTCATCCCCCAGCGTCAGCAAGTAAATCACTAGGGATTTAACTTAGTCCATGAGAATTAGGTACACAAAACCTTAAGACTAAGCTATGTTTCAATCGGAAGTGAGTTTGCTTCCTGTTAGAATTAGACTGGCGCAGAGCGACAGAATAGATATTACCCCAAGCGTCAGTAAGTCTACTTCCCCAAGTGAAAGCGCTTCCTGTTAGACTTAGACTGGCGCAGAGCAATAGAATAGTTAGTACCCCAAGCGTCAGTAAGTCTACTTCGCCAAGTGAAAGCACTTCCTATTAGATTTAGACTGGCGCAGGTTGATAGACTAGATATAACCCCGAGCGTCAGCGGAAATGCAACATCAAGTGAAGTTGCTTCCTATTAGATCTTGACTGGCGCAGACTGATAGAATAGATTTCACCCTAAGCGTCAGTGAATTCACCACGTCAAGTAAAAGTGCTTCCGATAACTCAGTGACTAGCGCTGAGTGGTGGAATGAAATAGACTAAGCGAGAGCAAGTCATGGTGAACTAAATCCCTCATCAAGTGAATTTACTTCCGGATGTAGAAGTGCTTCCGGATACACCTTAGATTTAGGGATCACCCACTGCATGAGACTATATGATTATATTGCTAAACTAACGTTCAAGTGCAGCACACTCAGTAAGGTTGCTTCCGGATGAGAAGTTGCTTCCGCAAGCAATCAGGATGTCTGAACGTTCAAAGAGATGCAGTGTCAGAATGCTTTTAACAGAGCAGAGGTGTCAGGACTACTTTTCAGAGATAAAGCAAGTCAACCCTGCTGAAGCATTTAAGAAGATGTTCCTTCCAACGGTAACAAGAGGATAACAGACACATTCAAACAACATTGTTACCTACCAAGCATGAGGAGTATGAGAACATAATCTGAAGATTCACTCAAGGTGTCAAAGCTCATACTGCCCACAAAAGTCAGAGTCCATAAGAGAGCTTCTGATAGCAAGAGAGGATCCAATAGCAAAGCACTCTTATCATTCATGGACAAGTGCTTGGAAGACAAAGTTCCTCTATGTGATAGCAAGCAAAATGTTAGAGTCCACGAGCTTCAGATAGCAAGAGAGCTTCCGATAATGAGTCTCTTAACATCCTGGACTTATGCTTGAGGAACGAAGTCTTCTCTGACAGCAAGCAAGAGTCGGACCGTACAAAATGTTCAGATGTCAGAACGACTTTTGTCAGAATAGTATTGCCAGAACAGTGTTGACAGAACAGCTTGGTCAGAGCACCTTTTTAGATAAAGCAAAGTCAACCCTGCTGTGCATTAATGAGGACAACGTAAACAAGGCCCCAACGTCTATAATCAAACGGTCTTATTGCCTCTCCAACGGTTAGATATTCAGAGGCTGGTATAAAAGGGATGTTCTTCATTTCTGAAGAAGAGGGCTTGAAAAAGAGAGAGAGAACAGAGCTTATTGTCTGAAACACTATTCTACATTCCTCTCATCTTCTACTCTCGGACTTTGATATGTAATATTCTTAGAGAGTGATTCATTTGTACTTAAGTGAGTAACATCATCCACTCTTTGAGAGAGTTAGTTTTGAGCTTAAGTGTTTAACAAAATCAGTTCATAGAGTGAACTTAATTGTAATCTTACATTTTGTAAGGGGGAGCATTTAGAAGTTTTCTAAATCTCCATAGGTTGCAAGTTAGCCCGTAAAACTTGCGTTTGTAAGGTTTGCAGGTGAACCCGTTGTAAAACCTGTGGGTTGTTAGGTGAACCCGTGCTCGTAAAACCTAAAGTGTAAAGGCTTCTCTTGTGCCCGGTTTAAACAAGAATAGTGGATTGGAAATCTCAGGTGTAGCCTGGGGACTGGATGTAGGTCTGGGTGACCGAACCAGGATAAATTTATGTGTGCATATATTTATACTTGATCATTCTATTTTGCATCACATAGCATACTGACTTGTGCATAGCATTATTTATTATCATCATCACCGAGCACAAGCAGTCTTTCGAAAAGAGCCTAAGTTTTATTCCCTCACCCAATTCACCCCCCCCCTCTTGGGTGACAGCCACGAATTTCACTCCTTTCTCCTTGCTCCTCCCATCTCTGGCACTCATTTCTCGCCGGCAAAGCAGCGGCGGCGAGCTTGCTGCCATACTTCCCTCCACTCCTAAACTGTTTCTTCTTTTCTTATATCTCGCCTCCCTCATGTTTCCACCCCTTTGCTACATTTTGTTTCGTTCTCCGGCGATCTGGGCGGCGGACGGTGGCGGAAGAAGGTGAGTTCGCCATTTTTGATGTTCTTTTAAGCTAAGCTTCCTTCCAACTTCATTTTCTCATCTTCCTTTCCCTTTTAGCTCCTCAGTTCGGCCAGCCACCTGAGTGGCCAATTTCCGGCCATTTTCCGGCGACAACTAGCTTGATTCAAGTGTACAACTTCACATTCAAGTTTAGGTAAACTCTATTTCCTTTAATTTCTCTCATTTTCTACAAATTTGGAAGAGAGAGCGATTAGGGTTTGAAAGGGGATTTCTATTTTGTTCTTCAAATCAAACAAAAACACAAATTAAGCTTTGAGTTTGGATATTCAAGTGATGATTTGAATGATTGATTTAGGATTTGGTTGATTTTGTGAAAACCCTAACTTAGGGGATTATCAAATCTGACAGATTTTAATGGTATTTAGGGTTCAAGACTTTCAATAAATTGCATAGGAGTTCTTTTAAGTAAAAATATGGTACTGCATCTTGATTTACAAATTAATGTTCTTGCTTGCAATGGCCGATTAGGTACTGGTGGATTGATGAGTCATTGTTTGTTACATTCTCAAGTTAGCACTAAATGTACTTACATCTTATAAAAGAGTTTGTCTTATTGCCTATGCTTAATAATTGCTGAAAATGTTTGATAGATTATGAGACTGTATGAAATTATGATTAAAAGACGTTGAGACAATAATTGTTGCTTTGGGTGATGCTGTGAATGTGAATCTTCTTTAAATTAGTAGTTTTGGTCTCCATGTTGGGATTGATGAAATTATAACCGTCTACCTTGTCTCTTACTGGCTGAACAAATTTGAACAAAGAAAAAAAAATTGCTTTAGGCTTGCCTTAGATTTAGTAAAGGAGTTCTAAAATCTGTTTTAAATATGTACATCAATTATTGGTGGGAAGTGTTAGCTTGTAATCTTCCTTGCTGTCAATTGGAAGTGATAAATTGCATTATATGTGTATCTTAATGGTTAATTAGAAACATATTCATGTCAACTTATTATAATTACTGTGATTATGTATATTTTTGGAAATGTGATTAATGTATATAAATTGCGTTTGCTCTTTCCCCTCTTATTTGGGTCTTGGCTGAACAATATTATTTTCTCTATGCTAACAGTGTTTTGGCTGGCATATGAACTTTAAATTCTAAGTCATGAGTTATAGAAAATGCTAAAATATGTTTGATGAGATTTGAAATATAAGTGGAGCCCTTTGGAGTATTTGATGATTATGAATCCAATGGTAATAAAGAGACGGTCTAAACTTTGCTTAAAGTATATATAATGAACTTAATGGTGTCTCCTTTCTCCTTTTCCCCTGTTTGGTTTTGATTTAGAATATTCATATGTTTGTCTAATTCCTTTTGATTTTGATATTGAGTTTAAATTGCTACATGACATCTTTGCTTGATTTCAGTGTATTTTGGAATGGTCGATGTTGATATAGTCAAATATATTTGATGGATTGGTAGTATTTTCGCAAATGGAAATGTTAGAAGTAATGTGAATATGGCTTTGTTTCTATGCTTTACAAGGAAAATTATTAATTACTTGGTAGCCTTGAAGCTGTTTGAAGGGTGGATGATGTGAGAGTGAATAGTAGTTTGAGTTCTTGAAAGTTCGAGTAATTGATGATTGAATATGGTGTTGAATTTTAGAAAGAGTTGAAGGGCTTTATCAAATATGGTATGGATAATGGTTTGTGTTGATTGGTATGCATTATCATAGTAATATTGATTATTCGCGTTCTTGGTCCTTTATGCATGTGTTGGTTGATGTGGATGTGGCTGACTTTAAATTGGAGTTTTCAATTTCTTAACTTTGTTTCTTGTGATTAAATTGGAGAAATGATATTGACGAAGAGGAAGTGATCGAAATAGTTTTAATTATTTGTGAGCTCATATACATAATGTTAAATTGTAATGGCGTGCTATGTTTGATGTGGTTCATTAAAATAGGATACATTAATGGGAAAAATTGGGTAGTAATGCGGATACGAGAGAGACGTTAAACATGAAGTAGAATGATACTAATTTATCATTCTGTACTACATTATAGGATTGATTGTGATATAACCTTTGTGGAATCCTAAAAGAAAGGATGAGTTAGTTGCTGGGCGACAGGTAATCACACTTGACCTTACTATAACATAGAGGGTGATGTTAGCTGGGATTTTTAAAAATTCTTTCTCACCCTCTATATATATATATTATCTTTAAAAAGTTATTTTTATATAAAACAGCCTATCAGGTGCCTTTCAAACACGATTATTTTTATATAAAGGATTGTTTTACATTTATATATATTATCCTGGTGGTGGTGGTAGTTCTGGAATAGTGTGATATACAGGTACCGTATTCTGACGGTGATTTTGAAAGGGTTGAGATATTGAAAGGGATTGTGATATGGAAGAGAATTGTGATTGAAATATTGAATATTGTGGATATGATATTGATAGGAATATGGTGAGCATTGCATGACACTGCTTTTTATGTACCATCGCGCGATGATAACTGTCGATTGGCCGATCGACAGTTATTTGTACTGATCCTTTTCGGACTAGAGACCGGGGATCATGGGTCTACTTACTAGAGAAAGTAAGTGACCTACGGTTGTTTGGCATTAGAGAGCCCAACCGTTCCCGTTCTGTAATGGAAACAGAATTGGGGTTCCCTCTCTGGAGGTTGCCAGAGAAGGAAATTGTCCATTCATTATAGAGAGGGGCACAGTGTCAAATCATATAGTGAAGATTAG
Organism: Mimosa pudica; assembly: GCA_029929735.1. Taxonomy (NCBI): domain Eukaryota; kingdom Viridiplantae; phylum Streptophyta; class Magnoliopsida; order Fabales; family Fabaceae; genus Mimosa; species Mimosa pudica. Next base: position 4,892,303 of record JAKELP010000045.1, read on the forward strand.
ATGCTTGAATGCACCGTGATGGCACAATGCATCTATAGGTGAGTGTGAAAGCTGATAGGGCGGTATTATTTGATTGGAGGATATATGGGAAGAAGTGGATTATATATATACCTATTACTGATTTTGAACTGTGGCACTCTTTAGACGCCCTTGCTACCGCACATCTCACTGTTATAGTGAGTTAAGCGGTGATTACTGGGACAAATTTGTCTCATCCCACGATTACTCACATTTTTGTAGGTATTCATGCACAGACACAAGCATCAGGAAAGGGAATTAGGTAGTGGATGTTGTGTAGTTATTTAGAATTGTATATTGCCAATTTATAGGTCTGCATTCGCTTCCGCATGTGTATGTATATATATATATATATATATATATATATATATATATATATATATATATATATATATATATATATATATATATATATATATATATATATATATATATATATATTGTTTAATATCAATCAGTTTTATTTATTAACCATGTTAGGCAAATCCTTTCTAACATGGTTAGCTTTTAATTATCCATGATAGCATCTATATTGTATCAGGAAATCCTTTTCTATCATGGATAATGTTTCATTCACTAGAATATTCTTTTTCTAACTATGATAGGTATATTAATATTATGGAAAATATTTTTCCTATCATAGTTAGTAAAGAGATTATAGAATTAAAATTGGATATCATATGTTAATTAGGGATTAAGTAACAGTAATGTTACAATTAGTGTGGGAAATAGAAGAATGCAGCACACACTAGAAGGTAATGTAATTTATAGTTTTATCCCTTTATTAGGCAGTATATTTATTTGCCTTTTGTGTTATGTGTTGAGGTAGGAAAAAGACTCATCACAAAATTGTGATTAAATTTATATTTTGCATTTGATATACTTACCAATAAGTAAAAATACAGGTGAAATAGGCAACATGCTCGTCGATTCTGGTGCAGTTTCGAATTATCTACCATTTGATTTTTACTCAGAATTTGAAGCAGCAATTCAAGCAGAATTGGACCTATTATACCAACGTACTCCTGACCCAAATCAATTTTTCAACCTTTGCTATTTACAAAATAGTATTGAGGAAATGGGAGGTCCAATTATTACACTTCATTTAAGAGGGGGAGATCTTGTGTTAAGTGTTGAGAATACTTTTGTTATGGTTGCTCATGGAGTAGGGTGCTTAAATTTTATAGGGCGAATACCCAAAAATGATACGCAACTATTGGCCAAGGAACAAAAATAGTACATAACTATTACGAGGTACAAAAATGATACCCAACTGTTACCATGTGATCAAAAATGATATTTTCATTAATATGACAATAATATTATACATGAAAAGTCCAAAATGCCCTTATAAATTAATCGTCGCCCGGTAAAAGTTTATTTTATTATAAGGGCATTATGGACATTTCATGTCTATTATTATTGTCATATTAGTGAAAATATCATTTTTGATCACATGGTAAAAGTTTGGTATCATTTTTGTACCTCGGAATAATTATGTATTATTTTCGTTCCTTAGCCAATAGTTGTGTATCATTTTTGGGCCTTCACCCAATTTTATAAGCCATGTGGATCATGCTATCCTTGGGGTCATGGGTCAGGCAAATTTTATGGTTACATATCACCTTCAAGATAGGATGATTACTTTCAAGAAGATGAATTGTGAAAAGACGTGGCTTGTGACCTTGTGATGTTTAATATTCCATAAGTATGGGAACTACTTGGTCATTATTTATGTTTACATCTTGTCTCCTTGAACACCAACAAAATAAATATATTAGGATTGCTTGTTAAATAGAATTGTGCCATAGTTCGATCATAGTAGCATATAGACATGGAGTAAAGAGTACAGTCCAACTTAAAAGGCTTCTTCAATGAAAGATCAATATATAAATGATTGAAAAGTTTGAAAGTTAGTTTCGTTGTGGACATAAACCAACTAAAGACGAAGTAGTTGTAAGACTGATTATATTATAATTTTGGAAATATCCAATTTGTAGATGTTATTGTCTAATAAGTGATGCTGAAAAATTGTAGTAAATGATATTATCAGGCTGATTACTGCTTTAAGTGCAATTTAAGATTACAAAGACTAGTTCTAAAGAAAAATCATATCTACATTGAATGCCGTGTACTTTCGCCCACAATTGTTATCACAGTAAAGAAATTCAATCACAAACCATTGTACTTAATGTATTAGCAAGTTGTTTCAAAAAGAAATACTGATAATTAATGCATAAGTTTGTATGCATAAATGTTAATGAAGTAGAAGAAGTTTACAACATTAATAGAAAAACAACTAGCTAATTCTCTGTAACATCCTAAAAATTTAATACAGGATTAGATAGTGCTCTGAGAAAATAATAAATGGAGAAATTTGGAAATTTTGGGACTTTTAGTAATTTTTGGTGATTTTGGAATATTTTTTTTTTGAAAGTTTGAGTAATAAGTTTGCAAATAATTATTTACGCAAATGAAGAATTTGAAATATGAGGGAATGGGGAAACTCAAAATATTTTGAAGGTTAAGAAGATTGGAGGCTGGTTTGAGTGGTTTTAAATTAAAAAGAGTACACTATAGCAAGTTTGGGCTACAAATTAGCATAACCCATCCTTATTACACCCAACCAAACATGCCCTCCTCCTTCTTTTGAACAAAACCGACGCCCCCTCTCTTTCACCATTTGCTTCATTTTTCTCTTCCTCACACTTCACCATTCGGCCCTCCCTCTCCAAAAAGCTTTCTCCTTTGCGTTTCATCTCTCTTCTCCTCCACAAATCCATGAAGCTCGAGTCCGATCTGTTGCTTTGGATGGAGCAGCGGCTTTCTTCTTTTTCCGGCGCCGGCGAGTTCGTTTTCCGGCGTGGATAACGGTGAGAGGTGAAAGACTTGATTTTTCTTGTAGTTCCTTGTGTGGTGTTTCCTTTCCCAACTTCATTTCGCCTTTTTCCACAGCTTCCCCTCTCTTTCAGCTCGGCCAGCCATCAAAGGGCGGTTTTCGGCGAGCTTGTGCGGCGGCCGGCGGCGGCCAACTCCCTCTCCTCCCATTCTTACACTTTGTAAGCCTCTAGCCTCTTGTGTAGTTGATTTTTCACATAAAGCTTCCTCTTTTAAGTTAGGGTTTGACCATGAATAAATCTATGGAGCTTTAAATGAGAATTTATTTTATATATGAGTGGTAAATTGACTATTCTTAGAAGTATTTAAGTTTATTGAAGTTGGGAATTATTTTTGAGAATTTTTGGAGCATTTTTATGCCTCTTTAAGTTGGGGTTTTGTTAATGAAAAATGTTTTGAATGAATTGGTGGATAGTTAGTGCTTGTTAAGGATTATATAATGATGTTAGAATGTTGAAATAGTTGGAATCGGTAGTTGGGGAAAAAGTTTAAATAGTTTAAGTGTTGAAGAAAGGGAATATTGATTATGTAATAGTGGGATTGGATGGTGATGGAAGGTTAGGAAATTAGAGAGGCCATTTTGAGTTGTCAAAGGGATGTTAAAGAAATGGTTTGGTAGTTGGTGAATGTTTTGCAGTTTTGTGGACATCCTCGGCTTCTTTAAAGGGGAGATTTGTTTATAAGGGCAGTATGGATAAAATTGGATGTTAATAAATGTTGTTGTAGGTATTATGAAGATGTTGTTGAAGGAGTGAAATTGTTTGAAATGGTGTATAGGATAAAGTTGGTAAATAAAGTTTGGAAAATTGGTTATGCAAAGTTATGATTGGAATGTGGTGGATGATTAGTAAATTTTGGAAAAGATTATGATTGATTGAGGTATTAATTAAGGATTTATGGTGGTGGATGGAATGATTTAGGGATAGGTAATTAATTTGCTATTTTGTGAGCATTTTTGGCATCTTTAAAGTTAGGTTTGATTAATTGAGATGTATGAATTGAATTGGTGACTTAGAAAGGTTTATTAGAGTATTATGAACATGCTGGAATGTTGGAATGGTTTGTATTAATACTTGAGAAAAAGTTTGGAAGATAAAGTGTTGAAGAAAAGGGGAATTTAGTTATGTAAAAGGTATGTTTGGAGTTTGATGGAAGATTTGTGAGATTGGGAGGTCATATTAGGTGTCAAATTAATTTTGATAAGATTAGATTTGTTAGTTATTAAATCATTGGTGGATATTATTCAATAATAACAAGGAATTGTGTAATAAGGCATTGCTAGAACAAAAAGGGGAGTGAGTAAAATGAAATAAAGACATGAGGGATAATTAAAGCATATAATTACTTTTTGAATTTATTTAAAAATGTTGAGTCAAAGCCACTTAAGAAAGTGTCTTGACCAATTATGATTTGTGGTATTAATGTAGACGACGGATATTCGAGCGGAGCTCAAGGACGATTTTAGTTGCGTATACTTATTGCTGTGAGTTTCGCAGGTAATCACGCTTAACTGACTGTGATACTGAGGGTGACGGTAGTTGAGGACTTCTAAAATCCTCTTCTACTTATTCATATAAATGAAATGAGTTCAAATTATTTTATATTTAAACGTGGGCTATAGGGTGCCTTTCAACTGAACTGTACTTTATATATATTCATATTTATATAAATATTTTGCATGTTGCATGACACTGATTATTAGTACCGTCGGCCGATGTAACCATTGATTTGCGCAAATCGATAGGTTAATTGTACGGGTTCCTCGGATTGTAAAGGAACCAGGGATTTTTCACATTTTAGAGTGGTCCCTTTTTCATGCTTTCAGATTTGATACTGGGCACAGTGTCAATCACGTTTATTTTTGTCTATTGAGAGATGGATGTATATGTGCTGTATATATATATATATGTGTGTATTACGTGGTTTATGCAGGTTTTGAAAACTGTGGTACCCTGTAGACACTCCACTACCCAACTTCTGAGTCTCACAGTGAGTTAAGTAGTGATTACTGAGACATAGTTTTGTCTCACCCCATTCCCTTTATTTTTGCAGGTGATCATGCACGGGTGCGAGCACCGAAAAAGGGAACTAGGATCCATAGGTTATTTGTATTGTTTAGAAATGTATATTGCCAACAAATTATAGGTCTGCATTCGCTTCCGCATATTTTTGGTTGTAATAGGGATTACAAGCTAATTGGAAATTTGTCGTAGGTTGTAACTATTAGATTTTAGGTTGTTTCTTCTAACCATGTTAGATGAATCTTTGCTAACATGGTTAGCTATTAATTATCCATGATAGTATTCAGGTTGTATAAGGAAATTCTTTTCTATCATGGATAATGACTATTATTAGGAAATTCTTTTCTAACTATGATAGATTTATTGATATTATGGAAATCATTTTTCTATCATAGTTAGTGAAGGTATTATTAAATTAATCGGGGAATGAGTATCGGTATGTTACAACTTGGTATCAGTTTTATGGTAAACGATACCCTGCCTGTTGCATTGCATATAGAATGGCAATATATATTCCTTTTCCCTTCCCGATGTGCATGATCACTAACCTTTGTTTTGAGGATATGTGCAGTGAATTTTGCGGACAAAATTCCTATGGTGGGGAGACTTGGTATTGTTGGACATAAGCTTTTCGGTTAAAGCTTATGAGTGGGATGGTGATTGCTAAAGTAGGTTAAGTTTTAAGTATACCATGTAGAAATGTTTGAAGTAGAAAATTGATTTGGACGTAACTAAAATAAATAGATATGTTGAGGTTGATTTAGAAGTTAAGTGAATTTAGTTGATTATTTTGTTTGAATTAAAAAGAGTATTGTGTACTTTAGAAATTATTGCAATAAGTTTACCAATTAATAGAAAGAAGTTAAACCTTATGGCGAGGATTAAATCGATTATCGTGCGTTGGTTAGTATCATTGCTGGACTGTGTAGTGATTTGAATGAGATAGAGATAGTTTAGGGAATGTACGAAATTAAAGACAACATAGATTTTAAGAATTGTGCTAATAGTGATTATGATATAAGGATTTATTTGACAAAGCAGGGATAGAGATTCAATGTATATATTGAGAGATTGATAAGGAATTAGGATGTTAACTAAATAAGGATTCTTCTCGAGGGTCCCGATTATAATTATGAGCCGGCCATAATCATAGTCGAGGCATCATGAGAGACTTTATTTGGTTGAAGGAGTTAGAAGGTTGCGAGTTAGTTTCATTGAAGATAGAAGGATAATTTATGTGAACGAATAGAGACATTTGAGTGTTTTTGAATATTATTGAAGAGAATTTTGACTCATAAGATTATGGGAGGTTTTGAGTAGATATTAGAACTTATAAGTTAAGGGGGAAATGTAATTGTGCTTCATGGAAACATTTGAGAGTACTTTCGGATTCAATTAGGCAAATCCTCGACTATGTAGAATTGGAAGATTTGAGTTAATTTAGTATTTTGAGAGGGAAACTTCTAATACTGAGATGATGTTGGTGAAAAAGGCAATTAATATAGGAATATTTCAAGTTAGAGAAAGTTAGAAATGAAGGATCTTGTTAAACGTTCGGAAGATTACTAAGATTTCTAGGGAATTGTTCAATAGAGTAATGATATTTGAAAAAGAAAATTTTGCATTGTGATGATAATCAGTGTTGTGGGATTATGAATTCTTGTTAAAGTGGGAAAGCGTGTGATAAGTTTGGGAAAGATGTGGAGTATTTTGAGCTATTCAATTAAAATTTTGATTTTGATATGAATATTGGGTTCAAAGGTAATATTTATCAAATTAAATGGATTAGGAAATTATGTGAAAATGATGGTAGATAATTTGAATATAAGAATATGAAGATTTGATTATAGTTTAGTGATTAAGAACGATATAGGAAGTTTAGTGGTTTTGAATTGAGAAACATATGATTTGTAGTATTCTAAGTTTAGTTTTGGGGATCTAGGTTTGCTATATAATACCTGTAAGGTTATGAGATTATGATGTGGCTAAATTGAAGGATTTGATCTTGAGCCCGATTTTGTGTTTAGAGTTGAATATTGTAGTATGCAAATGTGTTTGGTTTTGGGTTTTATGTAATGGTCTGAGAAAGAGAGTTATTGATTGAACCTGTGAAGCTTGAGAAAACTTAAACAAGGTTATCCATGTAAGATTTAATTAATTGGATTGTTTTGTAGGAATATTGTTTTCAATGCTTAAATGTTGAGTGGCTAAAGATTTAGTAAATGACTTTATATTGTGTTAATTGTGAAATCTTGTAGGCAAATAGATTAGTGCCATTATTATTTTGACGAAATCCATAGTGACTCTTCTATTGTTAATTATTGTAGTAATTTTGGTTGATTTTTATTAATGATCTAGTGGGTGTATAGATTGTTTTGGAGTGATGTCAAAGAATTGGAAGGTTGATTTTAGGGGAAAGTAATGGAACAGGTGAAATGTTAGAAATCTTTATTAAGGATGTGTAAAGGTAAATTGAAGTATGGAAAGATGCTAGTTGGATTCAGATAATGGTGGTCCAATGGTGAACTTCGAGGTTTGGATAGTTATGAAAATTTTTGAGGAATTGTAGGGTTATGAAATCATTGAGTTGTTGGATTGATTTATGGGTATTTGTCCATGTTATGAGGTTGATAAAAAAAATTTATATTGTACAATTTTGTTCGAATCACACTAGGTAGGATTTGTTTGTGTTTAGGTCTAAATTGCCTCAAAGACGGTTTTTGATGTAAACTACAGTTTTAATTACTTAGGTATCATGTTGGGATTGTAGTATGATTCTGAAGAGTTATGTGTTAAGTTAAAAATTTGGGACTTGAAACTGTTATGTCCAGTATACGAAGATGGTATTAATGACTGAATGTGATAGCATGAGTGAAACTAAAATGTATTAATTTAGATGTATTTAAGCAAAGTTTTGAATTTGTAAATCGTAGTGTATTATAAGGATTATGGAGGAAATGATTGAGTGGAGAATTTTACATAAAAGTGAAGAGGGAAGAAAATTCAGGTTATGAATTAAAGTGGATTATGGAGAATACTTAGATTCAACTGGGGGTTTAATGATTTTTGTAGTTTAATGGCTATTGGAAGTGACATTAGTAAAGGGATATTGTTGTGATTAAAATAGGTAAAATAATGAGATTAAGGTTACAATTATTTAGCTAGTAGTAATTAAGTTAGATGTAAGTAAAGAGGAGTTATTATTTTTATGATTGGAGGATACAATAATGACTATAGATTGATAATTGAATATGGGTTGATAATTTAAAAAAAAAATAAAAAAATAAATTTCAAAGTGAAATAGGGAATTATAATGATGAGGAATGGATGGTCGACTCGAAGGCTTTGATTAAGAGAAATAGAGAAAATTAGGTTTCTGATTAATTGTGATCATGGGGAAGTTAAGTGGCTATGGAAACTTTAGTGAACTCGTAATTGATGCATTGGAAATTGAATACAAATAAGTAATTTAGATATGGTGGGACATGTTAAGTTAGAGTCATGAAACAAGTAAGGAATGATATTCTAAGGAATTATTATCTGGCCATTAAGATGTGATAGTGTAGAATAAATTGAAGAAATTACTGTATATGGATTTAGGTTGACTGTAGTGGAAGTGGAACTCTGACTTAAATGACAATTTTGAATAGTGAACATTGTTTAAGTAGCGACCTTAAGACTTTAAAGTGGAAAAAAAATGGCAAAAGTATTATTATTTCTGGATCGAATTGAGGAAGCTTAAGTGTTGATGTAGATTGGTGAAGCGTTGTTGGATAGTTAGTGATGATTTTTAATGAGATAGAATTGTCATTATATATGAGATGATACCCTAGAAATTAGACTAAGGAAATGAAAATGTACAATTATTTGGTGTGAAATATTTGGTAAGGGAATAAAGAATGACTCTCGTAGTCTTATACGTCAAGGAAATTAGACAATTAAGGTATACCAGATTAAAATTATGACTTGAAGATTTTGAAGAAAGAGAGATGACTTAGATTAGTTTGACTAGAATTTAAAACTTTTGTTCCCTAATGTAAGTTCTTAGCGATGTATTGAGTGAATTATGCTAAGTATTTTTCTTAAAGAGGTTAGACATAGCGAATTTTGAGGGCAAAATTCCTAAAAGGTGGGGAGAATTGTAACATCCTAAAAATTTAATACAGGATTAGATAGTGCTCTGAGAAAATAATAAATGGAGAAATTTGGAAATTTTGGGACTTTTAGTAATTTTTGGTGATTTTGGAATATGTTTTTTTGAAAGTTTGAGTAATAAGTTTGCAAATAATTATTTACGCAAATGAAGAATTTGAAATATGAGGGAATGGGGAAACTCAAAATATTTTGAAGGTTAAGAAGATTGGAGGCTGGTTTGAGTGGTTTTAAATTAAAAAGAGTACACTATAGCAAGTTTGGGCTATAAATTAGCATAACCCATCCTTATTACACCCAACCAAACATGCCCTCCTCCTTCTTTTGAACAAAACCGACGCCCCCTCTCTTTCACCATTTGCTTCATTTTTCTCTTCCTCACACTTCACCATTCGGCCCTCCCTCTCCAAAAAGCTTTCTCCTTTGCGTTTCATCTCTCTTCTCCTCCACAAATCCATGAAGCTCGAGTCCGATCTGTTGCTTTGGATGGAGCAGCGGCTTTCTTCTTTTTCCGGCGCCGGCGAGTTCGTTTTCCGGCGTGGATAACGGTGAGAGGTGAAAGACTTGATTTTTCTTGTAGTTCCTTGTGTGGTGTTTCCTTTCCCAACTTCATTTCGCCTTTTTCCACAGCTTCCCCTCTCTTTCAGCTCGGCCAGCCATCAAAGGGCGGTTTTCGGCGAGCTTGTGCGGCGGCCGGCGGCGGCCAACTCCCTCTCCTCCCATTCTTACACTTTGTAAGCCTCTAGCCTCTTGTGTAGTTGATTTTTCACATAAAGCTTCCTCTTTTAAGTTAGGGTTTGACCATGAATAAATCTATGGAGCTTTAAATGAGAATTTATTTTATATATGAGTGGTAAATTGACTATTCTTAGAAGTATTTAAGTTTATTGAAGTTGGGAATTATTTTTGAGAATTTTTGGAGCATTTTTATGCCTCTTTAAGTTGGGGTTTTGTTAATGAAAAATGTTTTGAATGAATTGGTGGATAGTTAGTGCTTGTTAAGGATTATATAATGATGTTAGAATGTTGAAATAGTTGGAATCGGTAGTTGGGGAAAAAGTTTAAATAGTTTAAGTGTTGAAGAAAGGGAATATTGATTATGTAATAGTGGGATTGGATGGTGATGGAAGGTTAGGAAATTAGAGAGGCCATTTTGAGTTGTCAAAGGGATGTTAAAGAAATGGTTTGGTAGTTGGTGAATGTTTTGCAGTTTTGTGGACATCCTCGGCTTCTTTAAAGGGGAGATTTGTTTATAAGGGCAGTATGGATAAAATTGGATGTTAATAAATGTTGTTGTAGGTATTATGAAGATGTTGTTGAAGGAGTGAAATTGTTTGAAATGGTGTATAGGATAAAGTTGGTAAATAAAGTTTGGAAAATTGGTTATGCAAAGTTATGATTGGAATGTGGTGGATGATTAGTAAATTTTGGAAAAGATTATGATTGATTGAGGTATTAATTAAGGATTTATGGTGGTGGATGGAATGATTTAGGGATAGGTAATTAATTTGCTATTTTGTGAGCATTTTTGGCATCTTTAAAGTTAGGTTTGATTAATTGAGATGTATGAATTGAATTGGTGACTTAGAAAGGTTTATTAGAGTATTATGAACATGCTGGAATGTTGGAATGGTTTGTATTAATACTTGAGAAAAAGTTTGGAAGATAAAGTGTTGAAGAAAAGGGGAATTTAGTTATGTAAAAGGTATGTTTGGAGTTTGATGGAAGATTTGTGAGATTGGGAGGTCATATTAGGTGTCAAATTAATTTTGATAAGATTAGATTTGTTAGTTATTAAATCATTGGTGGATATTATTCAATAATAACAAGGAATTGTGTAATAAGGCATTGCTAGAACAAAAAGGGGAGTGAGTAAAATGAAATAAAGACATGAGGGATAATTAAAGCATATAATTACTTTTTGAATTTATTTAAAAATGTTGAGTCAAAGCCACTTAAGAAAGTGTCTTGACCAATTATGATTTGTGGTATTAATGTAGACGACGGATATTCGAGCGGAGCTCAAGGACGATTTTAGTTGCGTATACTTATTGCTGTGAGTTTCGCAGGTAATCACGCTTAACTGACTGTGATACTGAGGGTGACGGTAGTTGAGGACTTCTAAAATCCTCTTCTACTTATTCATATAAATGAAATGAGTTCAAATTATTTTATATTTAAACGTGGGCTATAGGGTGCCTTTCAACTGAACTGTACTTTATATATATTCATATTTATATAAATATTTTGCATGTTGCATGACACTGATTATTAGTACCGTCGGCCGATGTAACCATTGATTTGCGCAAATCGATAGGTTAATTGTACGGGTTCCTCGGATTGTAAAGGAACCAGGGATTTTTCACATTTTAGAGTGGTCCCTTTTTCATGCTTTCAGATTTGATACTGGGCACAGTGTCAATCACGTTTATTTTTGTCTATTGAGAGATGGATGTATATGTGCTGTATATATATATATATATATATATGTGTATTACGTGGTTTATGCAGGTTTTGAAAACTGTGGTACCCTGTAGACACTCCACTACCCCACTTCTGAGTCTCACAGTGAGTTAAGTAGTGATTACTGAGACATAGTTTTGTCTCACCCCATTCCCTTTATTTTTGCAGGTGATCATGCACGGGTGCGAGCACCGAAAAAGGGAACTAGGATCCATAGGTTAGCATTTTTGGTCCATTTTCATTGTAAAATAATCATTTAAAATTGTTAGGTTAGCATTTTCCGTTAAGTTAAACTAACGGCGTTAACAAAAAAAGGACTAAAATTGTACTTTCCAAATATAAACGACTAAATTGAAACTTGATGCAAACATAAGGGACCAAAAGAATACTTTAACCTAAATGTAAAATATGAATTCGAAGTAGAATCATTTTCAAGAAATAATAGTTTAGAATTCATTTTCAAGCTTCCACGTACACTTTGTGTTTGTGAAAATTGTTAAAATATTTTAAAACAGATATTTAACATATATTTATATAAACTTCCGTTCAATACCCCTGTTTTAGTGTAAACAAGTACTATCAAGATCTAGATATTTTTAACACAATATTCATCAATTCTTAGGTAGGTGTGTCTGAGAGAGCTTCCATAGTTTTTTGGGAGTAATATGTGCATGCATCTTAAGTCCTCTATAATGACAAGTGAATAAATTGCTTTTTCAATTTTTTTTACTGAATAAATTGTTTAACCAATACATTATAACATTTATAACATGCAAGATTGCAAGTTATTTCCAAAGTATTCTAATTAACATGAATTGGACTTTATTTTGTAACATCCTGATACATGCATGAATTGAATGTGCATTCATGCATCAAAATCAACATGCTATTATCTAGGCTTGATTCAAATTTAAAACCATTTAATCATACAAATAAAAATTACTAAATGCAAGTAACCGTTTCATAAGGCATACTGATACTCTCTTTGACATCATATTATGAAAATAATAAACCACTTTTTAGTGAGTTAGCTAGCATATAACAATTTTTAGCACATACTTACAATAAATTGCAATCTAAACAGCTGTTATAAATTCATTGTTGAAATGCGGTTTGCAAATTTGTGAAGAGCTTCTTTCACATTAATATAAGGATAATGACTGTAATTTGTCATTCAAGTAATCACTCTGGACCACTGGACACTTTAAATTAACAACGAGTTCAATTTCACCTTGAAGTAACCAAAGTGGTTCAATATCCTCACTTGACTATCGATGATGTTTGACTATTTAAAAACTTTTCAAAATGGCATACTAACTCCATATATTATTCTTATTTTTATTTTGCCTCGAGTTAATATAACTTTTGGACCCTATATTTTGCTTCAATCTTGGTTTTAGTCCTCAATTTAGATTTCGTTAGCACAATTATTACCTATAGTTTTAATAAGAACTTGAATATGATTTAACAGTGTTAAATATGATGACATGTCACCAATAATGTTAATTATGATCATATGGCTAGATGACTAGGAGATTGATGTGGCCAGATAAAATATAAATTTTGGATTTTAAAAATAGTTAAATAATTGGAAAAAACTCACCCCCACCCCACTCCTTTCCCCTTCACCATGAAACCCAAACAACAACTCCCTCCCGACCACCACCAACCACTACATTGGTGATGGAGGCTCACGCGTCACCGGGCTAGCGTCGGCAACGAACACTCACTAGAATGTTTAGTTCTCATTATTCTCTCCTCTAAGAAGTCTCATCTTGTCAAATCTAAAAGAGGAAATGGCAAAGAAATGCACAAGAGGAGGGGTGAATTGTGTTTCTCAAAAACTAAAGCAAATAAAACAAGAACACAATTTATACCGGTTCGGCAAATCCTCTTGCCTACGTCCAGTACCGAACACCTCGTTTGACGTTGGGTTATCACTGAAAGCTTTTACAGGTTCAACTTCAACCCACAGGATTTACTGGCTCTCCTACAACCACTGGTTTTCAACGGGCTAACCAGAAACTTTATAGAGCTTCAGATATTCTCTCCGAACACTCCCCGTTACACTTTGTAAGTAATCATAGATCTCTAGTTCTAAGTCCCAAGACTTAGAAGCAACCTTCTACAACGAAAGATTTCAAATATATGTTCTCTCTAAGAACAGATTATGATAATCACTTAAATACAATGAAGGACCTGTTTAAATACATTTCCAAAAGCTATTCTGTCTCCCAAACTTAGGTTTTACATAAAGACATCCAAACACTCAATTTTTTTGTATAAACTATTTTGAGAAGAAAAGTTAGGTTTGGGTTCCAAAAGTTATTTTGAGAAAAATTACATTTTTCTCCTTTTCCAGCTGAAAGTTTTGATCTCTCGTTTAGGAAAAACACTTATTTTAAATAAAAGAAACATGAAAAGCTATTCATCATAACTATTGTTTAGAAAAACTATATTCTACTCAAGATTTATTCTTAAAAGTATTTTTAAAAAGTTTAATCCAAACACTCTCATTTCATCAAAAGCAATTTTTCACAAAAGCTACTCAAAAGCTATTCTTAAAAAGCTGTTTTCCCAAAAGCTATTCTGCAGAAGCTGAATCCAAACAGACCCGAAATCTCTCACACTCACATATAAGAATAATTACAACATAAGCTCTCTAACTGTTAGAAGTAGATATGAACATATAATGAACTTCCATCCGGAGAGATTTTCTATAAACATTCTCTCGCTCTTTCTTGTACTCACAACTTGAGTAATTATAGCATATGAGATCTTACTGTTGTGATTTGCCCGTTGGCTCTCTTGGAATATGACCGTTGAGATAAGAGTTGTTTAATGTTTCTTCATCATTGGGCAGGGCTAGATTAGGTAGAGGCAATGGGTTTTGCCGAGTTAGGCAATCTGAACATTCTCATGTGTCTAACAGCTTTAAAAACATTCTGTCAGAGAGGTATACTTGTAGCTATCAATTTGAATTTTTTGCGTATCTAGCGCTATATATTGATTTGTATCGTTATGTCTTTAGTTCTATCACTATCTCAGGAATCCTAGAGATATAATCTGTGACTTATCAAAATAATATACTGCGTTTCTAGCGCTATGTATTGATTTGTATCGCTATGTCTTTCGTTCTATCACTATAATCCTAGCGATATAATTTGTGACTTATCAGAATAATTTTTGCTAAGTTACTATGTTTGACTAATTCAAGGCTCATATATCGATATATGTTCAATTTTCTATTCCTATGAATATATAACCATTTATCTATGTGTCTTATGGATAGATAATCATTAATAATCTATGCATAAATAACCAATTATCTATGAATAAGTTCAAATCTATCAACCTTATGATTCTAAATTCATCAAAACACAAACCTAACATTTTCCTTTTTCTAATGGTGATAAAGACATGAGTGAATACCTTAGAAATTTAAGAACAAATATGACAGATATAATAACTCATTGATAAATATTGTGCAGTTAAAATATGATGTCAATCAAGTGTAATGCAAATGTTACAATTTCCCCTTAAAACCAAGCATGGGTTTAAGTAGAGCACAAACATAGCACAAGTTTAATTTGGTGTCCATTTCACTTGCAATGGTAGATTTCATACTCAATATACACACTCTATTCACAAATTAGGCCACTCCAATGAGGAGTGATTTCAATTATAGACAATTTACATTATATAGCACAAAAATAAGAATAATGCTAACCAACAATACCACTATTCAATTACAACTATGCCCAGTTAACAGTGTAGGCGAAGGAGGTTGGTGTGGCGGCCCACATGGCGGGGCTGTGAAAGCCCTTCGTCTTCACTATCATTATCACAAGATTCTCAAAACCGCATTTCATTTTATGAGAAAAAATGGGTATGGATGAGGAAAATGAAACAAAAAGAAAGAGAAGAAACTCAAGAACCAACTTCATCTCATCTCATTGCTTCTATTTTTATTCTTCTTTCTCACCTCTACATTTCAAGAAAAGTCTTGCACGGACCATGATGATTATGCTAACGCTGTGGAGGTTGAACAAAGTAAGGGCGAAGGGGTAAATGTGTGATTTATGTGACATATGAGAAAAAGAAATAGTAAATAAATTGCTATTAAAGAGGGATTTTGAAATTTGAAATTTGATGAGGGAAAATTTGGGAGGGAATTTTGATCCTGATCGGGATCAGGACACCACTGGGATGAAATTTTGTAAGGTAGAAACGTAAAAACAGTGAATACACAATGTAAACATGTAAGTTTCTACGGACTTTTCAACCATTGAAAGTATGAGTGACTCGTGACACGTTTTGGTTAGGTAGTGCTATAAAAACGCTAAAATCGGAGTGTCAACTCGTGAGTTTGACAACAATGAATGGAACAACTATGGGTATTACGAGTGAATGCTTGAAAGTCATAGAATAAAGATTGGACTTATATTTCTATAAACTTCCATTTATATGGATGTATGGTAAGTCATCTAATCATAAAGAATGAATAAATAATTTTTTAACTAAGACACTGTGAAATGCAAGCTTGCAATAAGTTATTACCTTTTTTCTTTGGTTACTAGCTTGCAAGTTGGATTTGGATATTCTAAGCAGCACTTTTCTGAGCAGCCCTAAGCATCCTAAATCACAGCCATTAAATTGATCTGAATGCACACAATCTTGCCACGCCATCAAGTATTAAAAAAACAAAAACACTGAACTTTTAGCGTCATATGCGAAGAGTGCAGCGAAGGCGTTGTCGATGGTTGCGAACATGGTGATGTCGGTGCCGCCCTCATCGATCTTGAACTCCTTCACATCACCAGAGGGCGGCCGGATTGAAGGTGGCAACGTTGAAGCTATGGGCACCAATGAAAATGATGGTAATGTTCAAGGCGGGGCTGGCGGGCGGCGGACGCCATGGTCGGCGCTGGAGGGGACGTTGAGGGAGGAGAGGGAGTGGATGGAGAGGGTGGCGTTGGAGGGGGACAAAGGTTGGAGGAGGATGAGGTGGGAAAGGGGTTGTGGGAGATGTTGACGGGGGGAGAGAGTGGTACAAAAAGTGAGGACTGAGTGGGAAGAGTTTTAATGTTACATGTGTCAATTTATGAGTCATTGGATGAAAAGAATAGTGAGGATTAGGAGAGTCATAGAGAAGCTTAGAAAATAGTGGCTTAGAAATTCTAGATTCATTTCCATAGTCTGCTAACATGACTCAGACTTTATAGCATCCATAAACATGCATGAATTAAATGAACATTAATCAAAATGAATGCACCAATTTTCCTTGCTTGATGCGAAAACCATTTAATCCAAAAATTACTATATGAAAATAACCATTGCATTAAGAATTTGATCTTTCACATCATATCATGAGAATAATAAATCACTATTAAGTGAGTAGCTAGAATAAAATAATTTTTTGTATCACAAAAATTGTAAGCTAAATGAATGTAAATTCGATTTTTAAATGTTGTTTGCAATTTCATCATAAACTTCTTTCTTTCACTTTAATGATGACATCTAGATGAACCGTATATATTATTACCATTTTCTAGAAAAATTTTATAATATAATCAATCATTCATCATAGAGATGTCACTCTCCTCACCTAATCTCCAAAACTCTCTAAAAATGGTGACATCTTTTGAAACTTATCTTCTCTCCTTCACAATCTTCTTCCTCATTTCATCACCTTACGTGAAATCCCTTATACCACATCTTAAAGCAATCAAAGAGTCATTTACCATAGATATCCTTCACCGCGATTCTATGAAATCCCCATTATTTGATAGCAAAAAAACACATTTCCAAAGAACCTATGATGCCTTGCTTCGATCTGAGAAGCGAGTGAAATACTTGTTTCACAAAAATACAAGCACTATTAATATAGACCTTACTTTACTTCAATATGGCACTGGGGAATACATCATGCAGTTTTCCTTGGGTCATCCCATGTATACAACATATGGTATTATCAACACAGGTAATTGTTTTCTTGATTTCGTGAACTCTAACTAGGTAAAACTAATTATTTGTATAGTTTGAGATTTTAATTGGTGAGAAGACCTAAATTAGAGTACTATTACTCAAAGTAAAGGCTTGACAAAGTATCAGTACCCCGTTGATAAACTCCATAATTTCACATATTCCATCTTAATTTCCCTTGAATGTACATGATTTTTGGTGACAAATGATTGAAAATGATACAAGTACATATAGGAAAAAGTACAAATTGAAAAATATGCATTTGTGTGAAATTTGGAGTAATATGTGTTTGTAAGTTATTTTTGAAGTTCATCAACCCTCTTTCTCTTTTGTAGGAAGAGGTGGATAAGTGCAAAAAGGTACTGAAAACATGGAGTTACCAAGAAAAACATAAAACAAGCTAAAGAGTGAAGCAAGAGACAAAAGAGGAAAAAGAAAAACTATTCCTGATGTTCGTTGAGCGTTCGTTGCACAATTAAGACACGACGAACGATACTTCCTTCCTGCCTCCAATATGTTCGTTGAGCGTTCGTCGCGCAACGAATGCACGGCGAATAGAAAGTAAAACTCTGTGTTTCAGACTCGAAAAAAAGGAAAAATCTGAGTTATAAAAAGGAGGTCTCGACAGAAAAACCCTGTTCTTCACTTCTTGGGAATTTTGGGAGCTAGGGCTTGGCTTTTTAAATTCAAGTTTGGAGAAGAAACTTTTCATTTAGGATTGTTTAGGAACTTTTCTGTTAGAGTTTTTGTTTTAGGCTTTCATTTAGGCTTCCTTGGGATAGTTTCCAGTTTTTTTGGTGTGATATCAAAGCTTTGTCCATGCTTGACTCTATGCTTGTTCCTACCTTCCTCTTATTCTACAGTGAGGACACTGTTTGTTTTAAGTTTGGGGGGAGTAAAGAGGTGATGAGATGATGATCATTGTGAAATTTTTTGAGAATTGTGAATAAATTTTTTGTTTGCTTGGGAATAATAAGTGCACAAGGGAAATTTTTTGACTCTTTTGTGATGATGAATGTGTGATATTTTGTCCCAAACTAAAGTTGTTGCTTTTTTTAAAAAGAAAATTTGACCATGAGCTATTTTGAAAAGATGTATGAAAGTCTAATGATAGGAATAAGTTGTTTGACTAAAGGGTATATAGAAGGTGAACTTATATGCTTTGCTTGAGTGGATTGTGGTGTTAGGGCAGATCTCTCCTTAATTCTCTTGAACAACTTAAGCACAAATGGAGTAAGAGTAATTGGATGATGGATTTTGTGAAGGAAAATTGTGATAAACTAATGTATGTGTTTTCTCTCACTTGATAATTTCAAAATTCTTTTTGGAAAATTCACATTTTTGACAGGTTGCACATAAGTTTGAAAAATGATTGAGGCCATCATTAAATGCGATTGAGCCTTTCAAGCCACCCTTGACAATTTTTATCCCATTTGAACCCTCTTTGAGCCGTTTAATGAAAAACCATGATAATTTTCTTTTGCAACCCACATTGGACCTAACCCTTACAGCCCGAAAAACCATGAACTACCTGAATCTTGAGATAATTGACATTTCATTAGTAGTGAGGATTGGTATAGTTGATAATAGTGCGTGCAAATGTAAACACATGTGTGGGAAGGGAAATAGTGGCTTTGAAAAGGAAAAGTTTGTACTCCTAAGTCGAAAAAAAGGGAAAGAACGTGAATTGAAAAAAAAAGAATGAAAAAGAAGAAAAGAAAGATGTATAGAAAAAAAGAAGAAAGTTGCAATAAAACTAGGAGTACAGATAATCAAAATTGAGATGAGTTTGAGGGAAATTTTATGTTTCTTGAAAGAGAATTTTGTGAGAGAGTGACTATGATGAAATGTTTTCATTTATCTCAAGATATTTGAACTCCTTTATCCCATTCTTTCAATTAACCAAGCACTTAAACCCCTGGCCCCATTACAAGTTTTAAAAGCCCTCTTGATTTTAAACTTATGTGCTACAAGTTGAAAGTGGAGAGAGAAGAAAAGAGTGGAGAAATTTGAAGAGTGAGAGTCTATACATACATTGGAGTTTTACAAAGAACCGGAGAAAAATCTTGAAAATTTTCTTTAACTCCATCACACACACACTAGTTCAAAGATTATGGAGAGCTTGTTTTTAACATTATGAGTCATTCATATCTGCATATAATTCATGTATTCTATATATCAATTAGGAAGAACAACATATGAGTACAAGTAATTCAATTGAATTAGGGATAACATGTGGTCAAAGTACAAATATTTCTAAATTGCTTGAATGTACATGATTCCTGGTGACAAATGATTGAAAATGATACGAATACATATAGGAAATAGTACAAATTGAAAAATATGCATTTGTGTGAAATTTGGAGTAATATGTGTTTGTAAGTTATTTTTGAAGCTCATCAACTCTCTTTCTCTTTTGTAGGAAGAGGTGGACAAGTGCAAAAGGCTAAGGTAAACATGGAGTTACCAAGAAAAACATAGAACAAGCTAAAGAGTGAAGCAAGGGACAAAAGAGGAAAAAGAAAAACTCTTCCTGATGTTCGTGGAGCTTTCGTTGCACAACTAAGACACGACGAACGATACTTCCTCCCTGCCTTCAATATGTTCGTTGAGTGTTCGTCGCGCAACGAATGCACGACGAATAGAAAATAAAACTCTGCGTTTCAGACTCGAAAAAAGGAAAAATCTGAGTTATAAAAAGGAGGTCTCGACAGAAAAACCATGTTCTTCACTTCTTGGGCATTTTGGGAGCTAGGGCTTGGCTTTTGGAGGAGTGGGTGTCAATAGATTGAAGTCTAGAAGGTATTTTGGCTTCAAATCTTGGTTTTTCTTCTCCATTTTCCTTTCCCTTTCTCTTTCTCTTGTTCTATGAATGTGCTATCATATGTATATATTCTTTTGGATTTCATGAACATGTGGAGCTAAAACTTTGATTCTAAAATTATTTGGAACCCTTGTATGGATTAACTCTAGATTCCTCCTTTTATTTTGTGATTAATGTTATGTATGTGTTTATTTTACTCTTTAGCAAATGCTTCTAAGTGTTTGATCACCATTTAGATGTTGTGTTCACTTGATTGATGCTTGAGAGGGCTAGGTTTAGTGTAGAACTTGGGTAAAATAGTGTGAGAACTTAAAGTTTGCATGACAAATGGATGGTTTTGTTGATAAGATGACATATACTTATTGACCTCACATAGCCACATTAGAGTTGAAACTTAGAAAATTGGGTTTTATTAATTGTGACAAGAGATTGCATGATTAATAAAATTAAACACTTGTTCTTGACTCGACGAAGCGTTTACAAATATTCTAGAACCCTAGGTTAGCAAATATATAGCCATTGAAAACAATTGTGAGAGGAGGCTCTTCAAGTTTATGAAGTATAAGAGGGAAAAATAATCTTAGGACCCATTTTATCCTGGAGTTGAAGAATCACTTGTTTGTAGTTTTTCTTATTTGTTTAGATTAGTTACCCTTCACATCTTAACCTTTGAATCACTCAAATTAAGCGGGAGTGCGATAACCATTGCTTGACCGAGTTTTGGAACGAAATCCTCGTGGGAACGATACTTTTCTTATCACTTTATTACTTGGCGCGATCCGTGCACTTGCGGTGTGAACACCCATGAATTCTTTAAATGAAATATTCCCCTAAATTAATCACTTATAAGTAGTGTATATTTGACGGAAAAATTGTAAGCTTCTAGATGTTTTTAGATAAGCAATTTCGTATTTTTTTATAAATGTTAATAGTCATTATGAATATTTTTTTCAACATCAGCATTTTAATGGTCATGGAAAATTAACCACTTTTTAAAACATTACAAGAGAAAATTGCTTCACAAAAAATCATCCTAATTCTAAATCTATAGAGTAGGGATTAAAGCATATGTTGAGATATTTTTGGGGATAAATTCAGATCAGGGTGTTGTGGAATGGTCATTAAATTTTCAAAGAAGGCTTTAATGGGAAAGAGGAAAATTAGGGAGAAAGACAAAATCATTCCAGATTATATAGACTTAATTAAAGGGTAAAGGATAAATACACTCAAACTTATAGCGCAAGAGCTGGTATACCCTTAAACTTTTTGGGCATCTTAAGTACTCATTAAGAAATACTATTTTATAGGTAGTTTCAACAAATTTAACATGGACTACTAACTCTGTTTAAATGTCTTCGCTAGTCAGACATATACTTGCTATATCACGCCACATAATTTATAGGCTAGAGGCTATCACACCCATAAACAAACCATTTAATGTGTGTTAAATTAGCCTTGAAATATTACTTATTGAGTATTTAATATATAAAAAAAAGTATTTTTTTATCAGAAATATTCCCATACCCATATCGTCTCTCTCCTTCGCGCTAAGCACTCAGCTTTCAACTCTCCATCAACAATTTAGGCAGACCTACTCGAGGCTCATTGATTTGATTGTTTCACTTCTCCTTCTAGCTTCCCTTTCTGTTCTTCTACAAAAGGTCATAAAAAGAAGGGAAAATGCCATTTAAATCCCTCAGAATATACAAAAGGACAATTCAGGATCCTAAACTTCCAAAAGGACCATGAAGGAACTCGGACCTAGTTGACATTTCAAATTTGTGTGAAAGGACAAAATTACCCCCATCATTAAACAAAAATTACTTCCCACCCTAACACCCCATTTCCTCTTCTCCGTGCACGCATGAAGTTCTGTCGTTAAAGCCCGAAGTTCGCATTGTTAAAGCCCGAAGTTCTGTCGTTAATCGTGGAAGTTCAAATGGGGTGAATGGAGAAGAGGAAATGAGGTGTTAACAATGTGAAGTAATTTTTGAACTTCCACGATTAACGACAGAACTTCGGGCTTTAACAATGCGAACTTCCGGTTTTAACGACAGAACTTCATGCGTGGATCCCCTGAGGAAATGGGGTGTTAGGGTGGGAAGTAATTTTTGTTTAATGATGGGGTGATTTTGTCCTTTCACACAAATTTGAAATGTCAACTAAGTCCGAGTTCCTTCATGGTCCTTTTGGAAGTTTAGGTTCCTGAATTGTCCTTTTGTATATTCGGAGGGATTTAAATGGCATTTTCCCTAAAAAGAACATTCACACCTAAATAAATCTTAGATAACGAACTGAAACAATTAGTCACCGAAGAAGATGTCATTTGTACCCCTAGAATGCAATATTCATGTGTTTTGAATTTGGAATATAAAATAATCCCAACTAAAAGGCTACAACCATCAAATAAATAAGATAAAGCCCTCTAACTGTAAATCTTGAGATTTGTCATATATCCATCACCCAAAAACACCTAAAATTCTTTCTTGGTTAGTTGTAGGCACACCTAAAAAGTATACTACACTGTAGTGAATATTTCAAGAATTATCTTGAGGCGTTAGAGATACTCAAAAAATTTGTATCATCGTATGCATCTTAAAGTACTTGAAAGTGATGGATGCAATTAACAAAATAATCCGAAGGTGCCAGAAATATATACACCTTATCACATTCATTTTAATGATTGAAACTTGAAAG
Source organism: Mimosa pudica (assembly GCA_029929735.1). Lineage (NCBI taxonomy): Eukaryota > Viridiplantae > Streptophyta > Magnoliopsida > Fabales > Fabaceae > Mimosa > Mimosa pudica. The sequence goes on from JAKELP010000045.1 coordinate 4,915,361, forward strand.
TAAATAAAGTTGACACAAGAATGGGGGTGATGACATCATTTTCATCTATATATCACAATAATAAAGGTTATACAACATTGGATATTATTTAGAGATCAAATTTAAGGTTGACTAAATTCGGTATTGTTTGGAGTGACCACATCATAAGTACTTTTGAGTTTTGCCATTCCAAGCTTTGCAATCTCCATTCGTAGCGCAAGGACCATTTTCTCCTATATTCCAAAGGCAATATTTGCATGTGTCACGAAATTGATCATATACATCAAAGTAATGAAGTGGTCCTGATGACCATTGAAAGCTACAGAAAAACAACTTATTCAATATAATGTTAGTAACTTTGAAACTGAACGAATAGGTCTTCTGGTATTTGACAGTGACAGATCCAAGATCGTTATTCTTTTCTTTGCAATGAATAGTCAAGTCGGCTCCACTATCCAAATGATTAACGAGATCCACTCTTATAGTTTGTGTAAAAGGCCCTGTAAGCTTGCAATTGATTCTCATGATGGAAGAAACTATGAGCAAGAGAAGAAGTAAATATTTCATATTTGGACGCGTATTGTATTTCTTTAGGAGACTTTTTTTTATCAAAAATATTTCTTTAGGAGACTTGAGAATCTTACATCGGGCAACCTTTTTATATAGGGCCATGAGTGAGTTAATTCCTTGGGTAACTGCTACATTTAATAAGGATACCAAATTCTTGGGAAAAGCTTTATTATTTATTTGACATATTTGAATGAATTCTCTTGAGATTTCAGTTAGGAATTGCACTTTTTATTCATAATTTGATTTTCTGAATTAATTAAACAGTTACATATTTGTATTCTTTAAATTTGAAAGGACAGTGCATTTATTGATTGCCATTAACGTATGGAAGACACACTGCAGTTTGTTTATATGAATTACTATATAACTTGTGATATAAATAATAATGATTTGTTTGAACTGAAGAAATAAAGTGACAAAAAATCATTTCATAAAAACAAAACTATGTAATTATATGAACTATTCGATGACTTCAATCATTTCCATGATTGGTGCTGTTATCATGGAAGAAATCATTAAAGTCATCGAATACCCATGTAATAAGCATTTTTTTACCAACATGCATAGTCATTAATTGCTAGCCTAATAAAGAATTCGACAAAAAAAACCTAGAGAAAAAAATATATTGCAATAAATACATTTAAATTTTAAATTTAGCCTAAAGTATGTTTTTGGTAACTTTATGAAAAGTCATGTTTTAGTTCTTTAAGTTTTAAAATTGTGTTTTTAGTCCTTTAATATTGGACAAAGTCATCTTTTACTCCTTTAACTTTGAAAAATGTGTTTTTAGTCCTTTCAAATTGGGTTAAAGTATATTTTTGGTCCCTTAATTTTTCTTAAAATCATGTTTTAGTCCCTTAATTTTGAAAATGGAAGGGATAAAAAAACATACAAAGCCTTTTTTGATAGGACTAAAAATATCACTTTGTACAAAGTTAAGGGACCAAAAACATATTTTTCAAAGTAAATAGACTAAAACATGACTTTCTCCAAAGTTAAAGGACCAAAAAAAACACTTTTCAAATTTAAGGAACAAAAACATGACTTCTCCAAAGTTAAGGGAACAAAAAATATTTTACCCTTAAATTTATTTTGAAAGACAAAATGTTAAAACACATTACAAAACACGTTTGAAAGTCCCCCTTTGAGTGCCCTAAGTTTCAGCTTTTATACCATGTGAAAATAAGTCAAAACACGTAACTGAATAAATGCTACCCCAAGGGCGGGCCCAGAGCGCGACCATGGGCACCATTTGGGCGTCGTTGGTGCCCAGAGCGCGCCCATGGGCGCTAGATAGGCGTCGTTGGCGCGCGAGGCGCGCCCACAGGCACCAGATACGCACCGATCGCGCTCCTCCATTTTTTCTTACTTCTTTTGCTCCCTTTATTCATCCTCTTCATTCTTTCTTCCTTCTACATTTGAGCACCTCTCCCTACACAAGAGAGAAAGAGGGTTGATGAGCTTTTACACTCCAAAAACAATAAATTAACTCCAAATTTCACACAAGTATTTCATTTTCATGTCATGTCCAGTCCTATTTGCATTATATGTATTTATCATGTATGTATCATTAAAATCATGTACAATCAAAATGAAATGTGAGGTAACTTGTGTGAAATTATGGAGTTCATCAAGTGCTGAACACACGGCCACCGTCGCCGCCACTGCCTGCCGTCGCACCACGATGCCGATGCCTCTTCCGACGATTCTTCATTCCCTTTCTTCTTTCCTTCTTTCCTTCCTTCCTCTCCTCCTTCCCTCACCCACAGACGCCGAACAGACGGCCGCCACCCCGCCGCCGTACCACCACGTGTACAAAGTCACCGCTACTCGGGAACACCACATCACTCAGATCAAAAGCCAGCTAATGATTCAGATCCAAGGAAGTTGCAAAGCTTTGATGTTTCACTTGCTTAGAGCCTATTTGGATTCAGCTTCTTGAGAATAACTTCTGGGAAAATAGCTTTTGAGTAGAATAGCTTTTCTGAAAAATAGCTTTTGATGAAATGAGAGTGTTTGGATTAAAATTTTTGAGAATAGCTTTTAAGAATAACTTTTGAGTAGAATATTTTTTTAAAAAAAACAATTTGAATGAATAACTTTTCATGTTTCTTTTATTTAAAATAAGTGTTTTCCCTAAATAAGAGATCGAAGCTTTCAGCTGGAAAAGGAGAAAAAATTAGTTTCTTTCTCAAAATAGCTTTTGGAACCCAACCTAGTTTTTCTTCTCAAAATAGCTTATCCAAAAAAAATTGAGTGTTTGAGTGTCTTTGTGTGAAACATAGGTTTGGAAGTCAGAATAGCTTTTAGAAATGTATCCAAACAGACCCTTATATTCATCTGTAATAGTCTAGTTGAAGCAGTTAGATGACAATAGTTTATAAAAAATAAAGGAGGATTTGATTGGGTCATGATTGTTCAAGTTATATTAAATTATTAAATTACAAAGTGCACACAAGGTGTTTGTAAAAATGTGTAGCAGAAGCAATGATGTTGGTATGAACCTGAATAGTAAAGAATTTATATATGTTATACAAATTCCTTGATTTTTTAATCTAAGGACATTTTAGGAATTTCATATTTTATTTACATATATAGGTATTAAAAGAACCTCACTTCCATCTACATTTTACTACACATCAAAGACAAAATAAAACCCCACTTCCATCTTTACTTCCACTCTTACATCCACCTCCACTTTTACTTCCATCAAAACCTCTTCCATTCAACGAAACAATCCCTAACTGAATAGATGGTTGTTTCATAGGTTGTTATAAAAGGATACGTGTCACTTCACTATTTATTTTTTTTTACTCAAAGTCACCCCAGTATTTACAGAACTTGAGAAACTAGAAAATAGAACTTGATGTAACTTTTTTCCTTTCAATATATCTCGGGCCCATAAGATTTCTCTCTATCTCACCCTTTTCTGGGCTTTCCTGCCAACCAAAATGGCCCAGTTAAACATGTTTCATTATCAGTTTCCCTTAAGCTCCCCAAAGTCAACTATCTCTACCGATTTTTCTGGATACAGTTTCCTTCAATCTCAATTGATATTTTTATTATTTTTTAATTGGACATTTAAAGTCCTTATATATATGGTGTTCGAAATTATCTGCTAATATTTTTAAAAAAAACAGCAATAATTCTATAAAGAAATAAAAAACATTTAATGCATTTATTTTTTAAAATAGGGTAATGACTCTAATTTGCACTTAAAGTAACCACCGTGGACCATAAATTAACTACAGGCCCTAATATGTCGTTCAAATAACCATAGTAGTCAAATTTTACCCTTGTCTGACGGTCAATGACGTTTGACAGTTAAAAACTTCGCGAAATTGCATATTGACCTCATATATTATTCTTATTTATATTTTGGTCACTATAGTTTGCTTCAGTTTTCGTTTTAGTCCCTATAGTTTAAAACAAAAGGTTTAAGTCCCTCAAATTTGATTTTGTTAGCACAGTTAGTACCTATAATTTAAAAATATAAATTTTAGATTTAAAAAAGATAAAAATTTATATTTTATTTGGCCACATCAATCTCCTACTCAACTACCCATGTCAACATAATTAACACCGTCAGCGACATATCAGCATATTTAGCATCGTTAACTCATATTCAAGTCCTTATTAAACTATAGGGACTAACTGTGCTAACAGAATCCAACTTGAGGAATCAAAACCTCTTGTTTTAAACTACAAGGACTAAAACGAAAATTGAAGCAAACTATAGGGACCAAAATATAAATAAGAATAATATATGGGATCAAAATGCAATTTTCACGAAGTTTTTAATGGTCAAACGTCATTGACCGTTAGGCGAGGGTAAAATTTGACCACTTTAATTACTTGAAGGGCATATTAGGGTCTGTTGTTGATTTAGGGTGCCCAGTGATCCACGGTGGTTACTTGAAGGGCAAATTAGAGTCATTACCCAAAAATAAAAAAACATACCACGTCGCGACGTATGATATACGCCGCTATGTGATATATTTTTATAAAAAAGAATTACCACAGCAGCGTATGCTATGTGACATTTTTTAAAAAAAAAAAGTCAACTTAGCGACTTATGACATACACAGCTATGTGTGAATTTTTTTAAAAAAATTATATGACCACATAGTAGCTTATTTTAAACGCCGGTATGTGACGATGTGGTTCCATAAATACCCCTCCCTCCCCGTTACTCATCATCACTTTTCATTTTCTCTTCTTCATTTTATTCTTCTATGCTCCAATTCATTTCTCTATGTACCATTATATCTCTCTCTTCTCCATTATTTTCCTCTCTATCTCTCTCTTCCTAATTCATTCATTTCCATATCTTTCTTTCCTAACTTCTGCTCTTTTAATGTTTATCCTTTCCTCCCCATTCTACATTTTAATTTTTTGATATGTTAATGCGATTATTGGTTATTTTTTATGTTTTGATGTTACTAATAATTTGTATAGTTTTATTTGAATTTTTTTACTAGTGTTTTTATTGTTATTGGAACCTCATTAAAAAGCCTCAACTTCTTTCATTAATGACGGAAGTTGAGGGTTTTTTATATAATATATACCACATATTGGTGTATATATATGCTGGTATTTGGTTTTTTTATTTAAAAAAGTACAGCGTACCTGCTATATATACGCCAGTATGTGGAAATTAATATTTAAAAAATAAAATACATGTAGGCGTATATATACGCCGCTAATATTTCCGGCGGTTTTGACCCTCTACAGCATATATATATACACCAGAATAGATTGTTGTCATGGAGATTTTCCCAGCGTTTGATTTTTACACCATAGCGTCATAACGGTGGTTATAAACACCGGAACGTGACAAAAATAACTGCCAGGAATTAGCCAATTTTTTGTATTGTTATGTTTTTCTAGAATAGGTCATAAAGTAAAATTGGCTAAAGTATATTTTTGGTCCCTTATATTTACATCAAGTTTCAGTTTAGTTCTTTATGTTTGAAAAGTACACTTTTAGTCCTTTTTTGTTAACACCGTTAGTTTAACTTAACAGAAAATGTTAACTTAACAATTTCAAATGGTTATTAAATACTGAAAAAATGTTCAGATTAAAGTTTTTGAGTGTAAATATTCTTATATTTTCAAAACTTATCATTTTTGGTCCACTTTCATTATAAAATAATCATTTAAAATGGTTAACTTAGCATTTTCCGTTTAGTTAAACTAACGGTGTTAACAAAAAAGGACTAAAAGTGTACTTTCCAAACATAAATGACTAAATTGAGACTTGATGCAAATTTAAGGGACCAAAAGTATACTTTAACCAATAAAATTCATACAAAAGAAATAACAAATGTCTTAGATAACTAAATATAAATAATTAGTCACTGAAGATGCCATTTGTATCCCTAGAATGATATATATTCATATGTGATGAATTTGAATATAAAACAATCTAATTTATAATGCTACAACCATCATATAAATAAGATAAAGCCCTCTAATGAATATATAAAACTTATGAAAATCTTGAGATTTGTCATATAACCACTCAAAAGCACCTAAAATTTCTTGGGAAAATTAATTTGAGATCCCTCACAAGGGAGTTAATACTAGAAAAGTCCCAAAAGTTGAAAATATTGATGTAGGGTCCCAAGTGACCTTAATTTAATATACTTGAAAAGTGAAAAGACAGTTTTGCCCCTCCTTCTTCTTCCACACTCCTCCATTCTCTCTCTTCTCCCTCCTCCTTCTCCTTCCCCACTCCTCCTCCCCTCCCCCGCCGCCGCCTCCCCCAGCCGCGGCGACCGCCGCCGCCTCCCCTCGCCGCCCCCCCCCCCCCCCCCGCCAGCAGCCGGATGTGGCCGGGATGCTGCGGCAGGGGAGGCGGCGGCCGCCGCGACGGTGGGAGGCGGCAGAGGCCGCGGGGGGGAGGCGGCAGCGTGGGAGGGGAGGAGGAGTGGGGAAGAAGAAAGAGGAGGTGCAAAACTGTCTTTTCACTTTTCAAGTATATTAAAGTGAGGTCCCTTGGGACCCTACATTAATATTTTCAACTTTTTGAACTTTTCTAGTATTAACTCCCTTGTGAGGGATCTCAAATTAATTTCCCCAAATTTCTTTCAGGTTCTAGGCACACTTAACAAATATATTACACATTATCAGTGAATACCTCAAGAATAAGCTTTGAGCGTTAGACATACTTAAAAATTTGTTTGATTGTATGCAAGTACCTAAGAGTGATGGATGCAAGAAAACTTGAGAGGTAAATGGGGTATAGAGTCCACCTACTTTTCCTGTACACTTTTCTACTCTATCATTTTCTTCTCATCGAAGTAGGGGAAAAATGCTCCCTCAACCCCATGTTCCTCTCTCATTTTCCCTCTATCCAAGCAGACACTAAAATGTAAAAATCTCATACAAGTCAATATGTGACAAGTATTTTAAAGGGTTAAAGTGTAAATCTAGTACCCAACAATTAGACAAAGTGTACCAACAATAAATAACAATTTCGAGGGAGTATTCATTAATTATGAAGTAGTGCATATATAATATTGTCATGGCTAAACCACTAAAGTATACTTTTCTCTCTTATGTTTGCATCAAGTTTTAATTGAGTCATTTATGTTCGAAAGTACACTTTTAGTCATTTTTTGTTAACATAGTTAGTTTCACTTAATGGAAAATGGTAACTTAAAAATTTTAAATGGTTAATGTAAGATTAAATATCGATTAAAATATGCATAAATTAAAATATTTTAGTATAATTAATCTTATATTTTTAAATTTTTCATTTTTACCCTCAACTTATTAAATAATATTTTGTAATTAATAACACATCGTTGTCGAGCATTAACAAAAAAGACTAAAAATCTACTTTCTAAACACAAAGAACTAAATAACTTGATGCAAACATCAATTTTGACGAGTTTAACCTTTTGTTTATATAGTTTTACCAGAGAAGGTGAAACTGGGTTACACATTTAATAATAAATATTCCCACACTCACCCCTCCCTCCCTCCCTCCCGCTAAACACTCCCCTTTCATCTCTCTGTCATCAACAATTCTAGGCCGAGCTTACTCTCCAGTCTCACAGATTTAATTCTTTCACTTTTTCCTTCTAGCTTCCCTTTCTGTTCTTCTACAGAAGGTCATAAAAAGAAAATTCACACAAAAGAAATGTCTTAGAAAATGAACTAAAACAATTAGTCACATAAGAAGATGCCATTTGTGATTTGTACCCCTAGAATGCAATATTCATCTGTGATGAATTCAAATATATAATAAGGGTAAAAGTATAATTTTGGGAATGAACTATCACGCTAGGAGCATTGAGCGAACAAATTGTTTTTTTTTTTGCATGAAAAATAAAATTTGGTGCAATTACCGAAATATTACTTCGGGTCCACGTCAGCATTTTAGTCAAACTAACGTTCAAATTTTACGTCATTAACAAAATTGCACCAAATTTTATCTTTCATACGTAGAATTGAGAACGAACACACTTATATAAATACCTAAAGTATAAATAAGATAAAGCCCTCTAACAAGAATATAAACACATGTAAATCTTGAGATTTGTCATATAACCATTACGCAAAAATACCTAAAATTCCATCTTGGTTGTAGGCACACCCAAAAGGTATACTACACTGTAGTGAGTATTTCAAGAATTTTATCTTTAGGTGTTAGACATACTTAAAAATTTGTATCATTGTATGCATCTCAATGTACTTAAAAGTGATGGATGCAATCAACAAAATACTTTAGGTACATACACCTTAACACATTAATTTTAATGATTGAAACTTGAAAGTAAATAAAGTTGACACAATAATGTGGGTAATGACATCATTTTCATCTATCACAATAATAAAGGTTATACAACATTTTATATTATTTAGAGATCAAATTTAAGGTTGACTAAATTTGATATTGTTTGGAGTGACCACATCATAAGTACTTTTGAGTTTTGCCATTCCAAGCTTTGCAATCTCCTTTCATATTGCAAGGACCATTTTCTCCAATATTCCAAAGGCAGTATTCGCATGTGTCACGAAACTGATCATATACATCAAAGTAATGAAGTGGTCCTGATGACCATTGAAAGCTACAGAAAAACAACTTATTCAATATAATGTTAGTAACATGGAAACTGAACGAATAGGTCTTCTGGGATTTGACAGTGACATATCCAAGATCGTTATGCTTTTCTTTGCAATGAATAGTCAAGTCGGCTCCACTATCCAAATGATTAACGAGATCCACTCTTATACTTGAGGAAAAAAACCCTGTAAGTTCACAATTGATCCTCATGACTGAAGAAAATATGAGCAAGAGCATAAGTAAATATTTCATATTTGGACTCATCTTGTATTTCTTTAGGAGACTTCAGAATCTTACCTCAGGCTACCTTATATATAGGTCCAAGAGTGAGTTAATTCCTTCCATAACTTGAATGGCCAAAATTAAATAATGATATCAAATTCGTGGGAAAAGGTTTATTATTTACCTTAAACATTTGAATGAATGCTCTTGAGATTTCAATTAGGAATTGCATTCTTTATTCATTATTTGATTTTCTGAATCAATTAAACAGTTACAAATTTGTATCCTTTGAATTTGAAAGGACAATAATACATTTGGAAGATACATTTCAGTTTGTTTATATGAATTATTATATAACTTGTGATATCAATTATCAAGTAATTTTTTTAAACTCAAGAAATAAAGTGACTAAAATTCATTTCACAAAAACAAAACTATGTAATTATAATATTCGGAGACTTTAGTTATCTCCATGATTGGTGCTGTTATAATGGAAATAATTAAAGTCATTGAATACTCATGCAAGACTTTTTTTTGCTAATAAGCATACTCATTAATTGATTGGCTAGAGAATTTCCCAAAAAAAACTAAAGGGAAAAATATATTGCAATAAATACTACTCTCTCTGTTCCTAAATATAATATCACTTTAGTGAGTTGGGTTAGTTCCTAAATATAAGAACACTTTCTTTTTTTTTATTACATAAGAACACTTTCTATTTTTTCTTAAGTTTTACCATAATTACCCTTATACTCCTCTTAGAAGAAAATTACTCCCACACTCTTTTAGGCGAAGGGTATTTCGGAAATTTCATGTAATCCTAACTCTTTGGAATGTCTTCCTTGATCTCTCCAATTTGTCAAAGTGATCTTATATTTAAGAATAGAGGGAGTATTAAATTTAAATTTATCTGGAAAGACAAAATTTTAAAACACAAAATTCAAAATATATGAAAATTCACGCGCATTATGAGGCCTACACTAGTTAGTTTTAAGGAAAAATGACAAATAAAGAAATTCAAATGTCCAAAATGAGTAGTAATGAGCAAGGCAAATTTAAGTAAAGACAATGAAGTGAAATGAACAGCAGCAGCATACTCATTAACAACACACATATTTAACAATTGCATCATTCTCATTAACAACAGCAGCACCCCCATCAATAACAGCAATATCCCTATTTCTCATTAACAAAAAAGGTCTTTCATTCTTGCCTTCTGGGCAATGAACAAAAAAATGACCCATTTTGACCATAAATTACTGAAAAACAATAAAATTTCCTTAACTTCCCTCCTCATCCTCATAAGCTCAATGTCGGCCACCGTCCTCGCGGCGGTGGCTCCTCTGCCCCCTTACCCACACCTCCCTCCCCCCACCCCTCACGACCACCTTAGCTTCATATTCTTCCTCAGTGTCATCCTCAACTTCATTGTCTAATTCAGTAGTGGCCAGGGTCAAACAACATTATTTTTTTGGTTACCCAAGAGTATCCCCACCCACGTGTCAAGTGGGACTAATCTCTCGCTGTTCTAAAGTCTCATATAGGGGGTAGACAGCTGACCTGCGAATTCACTCCATTCACAAGAGCTAGGGATCGAACCCCCAAGCAGGCCACTTGCTTAAGGGACGAGAGTACTTACCACCCACTCTAACCCGCCCGATTTCAAACAACATTATTTTAATTCAATTGATTTGTGTGTCTGATTTAGCGGTGGCTTGACTGGCTTCTCCATGAATGGCTTGAATGGCTTCTCCATGAATGGCTTGACTGGCTTCTCAATGAATGAAAATCCTACTCCGCTTGGTCTTTACTTCTTCCACTATTACTAATTATTCCCATTAATTAATAATTAGCTTGGCCACCTAGAGACAAAGACAACATCAAGAAGAAGAAGAATTAATGGAACAACATCCAAGGTGGGATGAACTAACACCTGACGCACTAGCTCAAATCTTTAGCAAGGTTCTGGTGATCTTTTTTACTTTGTTTTCTTTGACTTGTATTCTAAATGTGGCTATATATGCAATCAAATATGTTCACTCTGTACATAGTGTCAATAAAGTTGAGTTTCAGGAGACGAAGAAGTTGAAGACGATGCTTAATTAGAAAGAAGCTGAAGCTAAGATGGAAGCTGAAGCTAAGATGGTCGGGGAGGGGAGGGGAGGGAGGTGTGGATGAGAGGGCGGAGGAGCCACTACCGGCTACGACGGATGGCCGATCCTTAGGCATGTAAAGAGAAAGAAGGAAGTTAAGAATATTTTAGTATTTTTCCAATAGTTCATCGGCAAAAATGGGCAATTATTTCGTTCATTGGCCAAAATGACATCTTTTACTGTTGATTGGTCAAATTGATACTTTCAAAATAGTTTATTGGCTAAAATAATCTTTAACCCTAAATACTATTAAATTTAAATTTATTTGGAAAGACAAAATTTAAAACACAATTCAAAATATATGAAAATTCCCATGTATTGCGTGGTCCTCCATTAGTTAAATTTAATGCTTGAAAGTAGAATAAAAATGACGGCCAAAGAATGTGGATATTGATATCACTTTCATTTATCACATTAGCAAAGGTTATATAATATTATATACTACCTCCGGTCCAAAATATAGGACCTAGATAACTTTTTTTTGGAGAGGTTAAGGTTGCAAAATAGTCTATCAAATCATGACATATTTGATATATTTTTAGATTATCCATTAGTTTATAAGTAGAATAAACTAGTTTAAGGGAAAAAATTAGGTAAATTAATTTATAATTAACTTATTTTGCCTTTTTTGAGGATTTTTCAAAAAAGTCAATTAGGTCTTATATTTAGGACCGGAGGGAGTATTATTTAGAGATCAAATTTGAGGTTGAGTAATGTTGACATTGTTTGGATTAACCACACCAACATTGCTTTGTGTTTTGCCATTCCCTAACACTGTAAGATCCTTTTTCATTGCAAGGACTTTTTTCGCCTATATTCTAAAGGCAGAATTTGCATTTGTCACATTGTTGATCATATACATCAAAGTAATAGAGCTATCCTGATGACCATCGAAAGCTACAGAAAAATAACTTATTCTATAAAAACTTTTTGATTTTCAAACTAAATTAAAAGAATAGCGATCTTTGCATTTGACACTAACATATCCATGATCATTATTCTTTTCCTTGCAATGAATAGTCAAATCGGCTTCAGTACCTAAAAGATTGACTGAGATCCACTCTTACACTACAGTAGAGGAAAAAACTCGTAAGTTTGCAATCTATTCTCATGACTATAAGCAAATATGGGCAAGAGCAGAAGAAAATATTTGATATATGGACTCATCTTGTACTCCCTCCGTTCCTAAATATAAAATCACTTTAGGGAGGAGAGCTTGTTCCTAAATATAACATCACTTTCTAATTTGACTCAAGTTTTTCCCAAATTACCTCTATACCCCCTTCTCCAAAAAAATAGTGGTTTGAAGGTGAGAGGATATTTTTAAAGCTTAGATGAGGGGTATTTTGGAAATTTCATGTAATCCTAACTCATTGGAATGTCTTCCCTAATTTCTCCAAAATTACTAAAGTGATCATATATTTAGGAACGGAGGGAGTATTTCTTTAGGAGATTTCAGAATCTTACCTCGGACAACCTTTTTTTTATATAGGGCCAAGTGTGAGTTAATTCCATGGGTAACTCGAATAGGTTACTTTTAATAATGATATCAAATTCATGGGAAAAGTTTTATCATCATTTGACATATTTGAATGAATGATTTTGAGATTTCAATCTATTTTGAGATTGCCTTTTTATTTATAATTTAAATTTTCGAATTAAGTAAACAGTTAGATATATTTATTCTTTAAATTTGAAAGGACAATACATTTATTGATTTCCTTTAATATATGGAAGATACATTGCATTTTGTTTATATTAATTATTATATAACTTGTGATTTCTAATATCTAGTGATTTTTTGAAACTGAAGAACTAAACTGATTAAAAAATCAGTTTACAAAAAATTATGTAAATTATGATTGGTGGTGATATCATGGAAATAATTAATGTCATCGTATACCCTTGCAAGAGTTTTTTTTTTTTTTTTTACTGATAAGCATAGTCATCAATTGATTGTAGAATCAAGATCTCTAAAGAATTTGACAAAAAAATATTTAGCAATATATACTGTCAAATTTAAATTTATTTGGAAAGACAAAATATTATAACAAAACATTCGAAATATATGAAAATTTCCCTTTTTTCATTAAACACTGTCTGGTAATACTATACAACCAGTTAATTCAAAACATAAGCACATGTCACGCATGCGCGACATGAGCTTCCATTTTTTTTAAAATAATGTAGCGTATTGATGTTCTAAATTCGTGACATGTGGCATTATTTTTTTAAATAATGCAGTATTTTTGCATTATTTTTTTTAAATAATGCAGCTTGACGCGGTCCAGAACTGCAACAAGTTGCATTATTTTTTTTTTAAATAATGCAGCATGTCGTGGTTTTCTCGCAAGACATGTGCTTCTATTTTCTTAAAAATAAATAATGTAACAAGTCACATTTTTCTAGCGCAATGTGGCATAATTTTAAAAAAAAAAACAAAAAGCAAATAATTGTAGGTGTGACATGGTACATATTTTAAAAAGATTTTGTTGTGCTTTATGTCACGTTTAGGTGACAAACTGCAACATTAGACTTCTTTATGTCGCTCTTCATTATTGCACTACATCAAGGGTGCGACTTCAGACATATTTTCTTTTAGTTCCCTCCCCCACGTGTTGACGCCAACGCCAAGTTTTTCACCTCATTATACCATCTTTCTCTTTGTTGATGTACCCATGGTGGTGATGGCACCGATATATGTTACGCACAGCGTCATTATGAACTTTGGTTTTCATTGCAATATTTGACTTCGTTTAATTTATCTTTGATTCACAAAGCGATGATTGGATACATTTAGCATATTACTATGAAGAAAAATATCTTTTGTGGTCTTAAATACTATCATTTGTATATTGAACTTGATCTGTTGACCCTTGTTGAATCTATTCTATCTTCACACTAACTTTGGTGTAGGTCGTCTCTAGGATTTGTTTATCGTTAAAATTTGAATGTACAAACATGGTGACAACTAACAAAAACCATAAAACAACTTCAGCCACAGAAAAGCTTGTTGCATTTCTCCAGTTCTTCTTGGATGTGCAGACACGATAACGAAGCAAAGCTCAAATTAAAGTAAAAGCAGACTAAAACTAAGATAAAGGAACCACAATGACAACATATACATTTCTTGCCGGAACATGGTGAGAACTAATGAAAGCAACAAAACTAACATGAGCCACAGATAAGCTCATCTCTTTTCTCCAGTACTTCTGGGACTTTAATGTTGTACACTACCTTGGTAGCATCATATACAGGGTGCAGCGCAGTACAGGTCGACCCACAAGTAGTACAAAGCAATCACACAGTAAATCTTAATTTGGCAACCGGAAAAAGGACCTTAGTGGTCTCCAAGATAACAGGAAAATGAAGGTCGACCAAGGAGGAGGTACTATATTTGAAGAGCGTTGCCAGTATCCGTCGTGTGAGACTGAGAGGAAACGATTGTCTTGGAGAATAGAAAATGTAATGTGGCATGCAATGTTGAAACATGTAAACTGAGGTGTGTATTTATAGACAGCCAGGAGGGACCCGCGTAAGCAGGCATGGGATGTTGAAAACTATTATAAAAAAAATCTTTCTCCAAGAACATTCAATGCAGCACATGGGAAAAATATTTACACATAAATAAAAATACAGTATTTGGAAAAAAAAACGAAAAAAAGTTTCCCTCCAAAATTTCTTAGCTAGAGTGAAATGAGTCTATTGCACAAAAGCAGAGGGAGGGAATTCAAAAAAGGGAAAATTAATTAGAGGTCCCCCACAAGGGAGTTAATACTAGAAAAGTCCCAAAAGTTGAAAATATTAATGTAGGGTCCCAAGGGACCTCACATTAATATATTTGAAAAGTGAAAAGACAGTTTTGCCCCTAGCCTTAATAAAAAATTACCCCCCCACCCTCCTCCCTCACCCAACCCCCCAACCCCCACCCTCCTCCCTCACCCAACCCCCACCCTCCTCCCGCACGCCCTCCACCCTCCTCCCTCCGGCCCACCACCCCCCACCCTCCTCCCTCCGGCCCACCACTCCCCCACCCTCCTCCCTCAGGCCCACCACCCCCCACCCTCCTCCCTCCCTCCTTTCCAAACCCCCCCACCCCCACCTTAGGGTGGGGTGGGGGGCGGAGGGAGGAGGGTGTGAGGGTGGAGGGTGGGGGTGGGGGGTTGGGTGAGGGAGGAGGGTGGGGGGTGGGGGGTAATTTTTTATTAAGGCTAGGGGCAAAACTGTCTTTTCACTTTTCAAATTTATTAATGTGAGGTCCCTTGGAACCCTACATTAATATTTTCAACTTTTGGGACTTTTCTAGTATTAACTCCCTTGTGGGGGACCTCTAATTAATTTTCCCTTCAAAAAAAATGGTGGATGTCCTATTAGTGATAGAGTTGATTGATTGATGGTTTAATTTACATTACTTTTTATAGTGGGATCCACATTATTAAAATATATAAAAGTTCATATATTTTATTATTTCTCCACCATCACTCTCTTCCTTCATCTCTCTTAAATTGTTGTAATTATTGAAAATATATGAATATTTTAATTGTGTATTATTCAATAATAATCATGTTCGATTTAAATTGACTTCTCAAAATAATATCCAAACATGTTTGTAAAAGTGAATATAAAAAAAGTCATTTCTGTATATTACAAAAAAAAAAGTCACTTCAGTAACTACAAATACAAACATAAATCAATTCACACAATTTGAATTTTATCCAAATTGACTTCTTCAAAAGTCAACTTGAGAAAAAAACACTTCTCCTCACCCACGGCATCAAGAATAGCATCCTCAATTCAAGGTTGCAACTACAACATCGTCAACTCAATTACTATGGCGAGAACAACAGCCTCGCCTACAGCACCAACATATTCTAGTGGTGGCCTGATTATCCATGCCTCTTTCAGATTTGAATCAATAAAGTCATTCCCTCCTTAGTCCTTACGAAGGTAGAGTGACCTCTTCACTTCCCTTCAAAAATAGTTTTTTGGGCACTTTTTTTATTTGATTTTACCTTTAAATTCTATAAAAAAAATTAATGACATTTTGATATCTTATAAACAAAAATGATTTTATTTTCAATTTATATGATTTTTCAAAGATTTAATAATTTAAACGTTAAAATAAATACAGAATTTTAAGTAATTAATCTTTAATAAATCAATTAAAATTGAAAAAAAAAATGTTTTAAGTAGATAATATATCAAAATAGCACAAATATTATGTAGAATTTAATGGTAAAGTTTAAAAAATGTGACGACAAAAATAATGTTTTAAAGAAAAGTGGAGGAGAATGGGAGTGGAGAAACCCTTGTCCCCTTTCAAAAACTCATCCATTCCCACCATTTTTTCTACCACATTGTCAACTATTTGACTCACAAGTCATAAGCGTGCACACACCATCTTATTTTTTTACAATCTCCACCTCACGCTAAAACAAAATGATTGAAAGTGTTAGTTGCAATCTATCGTTACCGTTGCATCAGAATTCTCCTTCACTACATCTTCCAACTCTGATATTAATAGTGTTAGTTGAGAATGATTTAAAGTGTGCTAAGTTATAGACTAAAAAACCTGCGGAGTAAATTCACAGGCCAGTTGTACCCCTATATAATGGGACTCAGAACAATGATGGATTAGTCCTACAGGTGAAGATACCCTAACAAACCAAAAAATAAGTTGTAGACTTGATTGCAAATGCAAAAAAAAAAAACAAAACAAAAGACTATGAATAAACTTTAGCCAATATTGATCCTTGAGCAAAAATAAAGTAGTACTATTTTCTTAAAAAAAAATAATAAGGATAAAATTGGCATTAAATTAAAATTAGAAATGGAATATCATTAAATTAAAAGTAGTACTACATGTGATTGTTTATCACTTGTCCCTCTTCCCATCCATTCCCATCTTCTCAACCCACCACCGGCCACAACCACCACAACAGAATATCTCCCAAACCCCAACAACCCCTTTTCTTCAATTACACCAAACCATCTAAACATACCCAAAAATCCCACAAAACAAAACACTCCAAACATTAAAAAAAACAAAACAAAACAAAAAGGTGATACTCGCTTCGCTGCTAAATAGGAGAACTAGTTGACTTTTTTGGGAAATCCTAAAAAATAAAATAAGTTAATTATAAATTGATTTATCTAATTTTTTTTCGCTAGACTAGTTTATTTTACCTACAAACTAATGGATTATCTAAAAATATGAGTATAAAATATGTCATAATTTAATAATGTAATAGTATTTCGCAACTTAAATCTCTTGAAAAAAAAAAGTCAACTGGATCTTATATTTAAGAGTAGAGGTACTAACTTTGAAGAAGAAAAGGAAGAATAAGAAGAAGCCATCATTCCATCGATGACAAATTGACAATGGCTTCCCCTTCAGCTTCTAAGAAGCCTCACTCAATAATCCCATGGACCCACCAAGAAACAACGAATCTCATCCAAGCTTACCAAGAGAAATGGTATGAACTCCAAAGACGTTCTCTTAAGGCAAACCAATGGGAAGAAATCGCCGTCACCGTCGCCGTTAGATGTGGCTATGATCACACTCAGCCTTCCAAGACGGCCGTACAGTGCCGTCATAAGATGGAGAAACTCCGTCAACGTTATCGTGCTGAGAAAGACAAAAAACACTCTTTGTTGTCTGCTTCTTGTTCTTCTTCAAGTGTAAGTCGTGTTTGGCAATATTATAATCTCATGGACCAACTAGAGAAAGGTCCTTTGCCTATTTCTGCTACACCCCTTTTGACTATAATGCCCTTTGACTATGATAATGACAATGTTGATGATAATGAAGCTGATTATTATGGAAGAGGGCAATATAGTCAATTAAGGGGTAGTGATTATTTTTTAAGTGAGGGGTATGATAATGATAATGTTGATGATAATGGAGAGGAAAATGTGGCTGATTATTATGATGATTATGATAAAGATAATGGGATTGATGAAAGATGGCAATGTAGTCAATTAAGGGGTAGTGATTATTTTTTAAGTGAGGGGTATGATAGTAAATTTAGGGGTGTTTCTGAGTTTTGTAGGGAGAATGTGGGTAAGAGGGTATTTGAAGAGGAAAATGAGGCTGATTATGATGATGATAATGGGATTGATGGAAGATGGCAATATAGTGGAATAAGGGGTAGTGATTATTTTTTTAGTGAGGGGTATGATGGTAAATTTGGGGGTGGAGGTAAGAGGAGATGGAGGGTATGTGAAGAGGAAAAGGAGGGAGAGAATTTGGAGGGAAATGTGGAAGGAATGGAAATGGTTTATGGGGTGGCTGCAGAGATGAAGGCATTTGCAGAGAGGATTATTGGGATGGAGAATTTGAAGATGGAGATGATGAAGGAAACTGAGAGGTGTAGGTTGGAAATGGAGAATAAAAGGATTGAGATGATTGTGAAGTCTCAGCAGAGAATTGTTGATTCCATTGGGAAGGTTTTTGGGTTCCCTAAGAGGATGAAGATAAGTCCTGAAATCTAGATATTGAAGCTTATTATTTCTTGTATTTTTCTTCAGTTGTAACATTTTGTTGCTGTTATTATCATTTTATAGGGGTTATTGTATTGATATATTTTTTTGTTGATAAAAGAACATGCTCGCATTTTTTGAATAACTGTTGATGTTATACTTAGATGATGATTTTGAGCTGTCAGTAGAGTCTAAGAAAAATGAACTGCATGACCAAAGCATCTTGCTAGCATGTGAATAATTTGTTTAAAGGTTTATACTTTTGGTGTTATTTGTTTCCTGCTTAGTGGGTATTTCTTGTTCTCTTTCAGCTGAATTCTTTTGTCTCTTTCAATAAGAGCTGATGTTCAAATTTGACATGTATGTAGATCTCAATTCCTTTCTTGATTTTATCATGGGGTGGAATAAAATGCCCAAAAATCAATATAACTGAGGAATTTCTGTATGTGTCTGTGTTAATAATACTTTATCTTCCTTCTTTTTGTTGATGTATGATGGAAGAAAAGGCCGAAACATAATTTGGGTCTATCTTAATTATATCTCAACCGTTTAGTGATGAATGATGGAAGACTTCATATTTTGTCTATATCCCAATTGTTACATGCTTAATTCTGTAGCTTATATTCCAGTTTCTGACTAAGCTGGCTGTGATCTTTTGTCATGCTGCCAAAACTAATTGTTTTCAATTAAATGTAGCTTTCTTGCTTAAATTGTGTGCTGAAGCCTCTAGCACTCTTTAGGTTCAAAGCTACTGCATGTATTAGAGAACTGATTTTATCATGAAAGAGTAGCACCTTCACCAATGGGTAGTTGGTTGAGCTGGTAAGTGGGCTACAATCCCCGTAAGGATAAGAACGCGTGTTCGAATCCCGGGAAGCGATCTTATTGGGAGAGGAGACAACCTTGCCTATGTGGGCAATACTCCTACCCCTTGAGTCCAGATTAAACCGGGTGGGTGTTAACAAAAAAAAAGAGTAGCACCTTCGATTAGCACTTTTGCTTTCTAACTATGATTTATGAACTACGTTTCCTTGAAGATTTATTCATTGTTTTTTGCTGGAAAAACCGGTTTTTATAAATACTCATCATGCAAATGGTGTTGACATGAAACAACCCTCAGATCCTTCAACATAAAAGAGCCAACTTACATGGCCTCTGGTACTCTGAGGATCCTTTTACTTTTAGATATGGGGATTCTGTTTGTGCTCTAAGAGCACTCTGGTATTGTTACTTAGAATAACCGTTTCTCTTTGCTGCAGTTGTCCATTTTAGGTTATAATCTTCTACAAATTGATAAGGTGCCAATTGACTTGGTCTGACCACTAGTAGAGAAGAAAAGTTACTCCCACCATTCCTAAATATAAGATCACTTTGGGGAAGTAGATAAGTTCCTAAATATAAGATCACTTCCTATTTTATCTCAAGTTTTGCCCAAACTACTCTTATACTCCCTCTTTTCTTTGAAAACCCCTCCTTTTTTTAAAGTTAAGTAATTGAGGGGATTTTGGGAAAATCATGTAATTTTATTGTCTTCCTTAATCTCCCCAAATTAACCAAAGTGATCTTATATTTAGGAACGGAGGGAGTATTATATATCTTTATAGTAGTATACTAACTGATTCTTGACCCAGCTTTTTAACTCAAGTACGGTTTGACAGTTTGATTGAAGTCCTTGATAGGCGAACTAAGAACTTGGGTTATCTCAATGAAGGTGTCTTTATTAAATGGGATTTTCAAGAGCTCGGTGAGATATATATTTATGGTACCATTTAAGATTTGTTGTGAACTGTTAAATTAAGCAAAGTGAATAAAGTAATTTATGGACAGATATACACCTTAACCTTGAATATCAATATATACCATCGCCAGATGCAAGTCCTGATTTTATGGTTATGAAGTTGGCTTTTAGTAGCCTTTTAGTAGCTCTTGCATGTTTGCAACTCTAGTTACTTGTACTCACATTTTTAAGAACACGACTTACACTTGATACTCAATCAAAAGCTAACCTTGCACTTTCCAACTTCGAATGCAGAAACTTTGAATGATCTCTTGATGCTAAATCAAAAGAAATTTTGAATACAGAAACTTTGAATTATCTCTTTTTGAATCTGATGCTTCGATTTTCAACACATAAATCGAATTGGCATAGATTCAAATATTTATTCAACTGGATTTGTGTGATTACATAAACTGTGAATTTCTGGAACTTTCAATAACAAATACTCCCTCCAGTCCCTAATTTAAGAGCTCAAAACTTGAATGGTTTTGGTCCCTAGTATAAGAGTTCATGTTACATTCTCTTCTCATTTAATCTGTTTTTTTCTATTTTGCCTCCAACTCTCTTTCATATTTATTAATACTTATATATTTCTCTCTCTCAAAAGTATCATAATAAATATGGGTAATATTGAAAAAGAAGCATAAACTCCATACACCCAACTAATATTCACATGTTTTCTTAAGCGTTTTTTTGGCGGTTAACTCTTATATTATGGACCAGAGGGACTATATAAGTAGACAGGATCAGACTTGCAACAATTCACAAGCTCCTCCTATTCACACATACTGAATTGGCAGTAAGCATATATTGCTTACAAAAATAAAGTATATAATTAAGGAAATCAAGATGAGAAAATCATTCGGGCAAAGCGTTATACTGAGAATAAATAAAAGATTTATGGCCAAAAAAAAAGAATAAATAAAAGATTAAATGTGAGCTTTTAACCAAAAATACTAAAGCCACTCACAACAGATCATTCGATTCTGAAATCCATTTGAAATGCCGTGGCCCTTGAATCATGACACATCAAAATTCCAAGACAAGGATTTTCAAGCATCAACAGATGATGTTATTACTACAATTGGATATTAAATACAAGTACTTGGATGACTCATTAATAAAATTGTACCATTGATTCAAATCCAAAACAATCTTTCTATATCATCAGCTTCACTTTACCCTACTCCTCTTACCAAAGAAACATATTCTGTTGCCAAAATAGAAAAAATACAATCTGAGCAACCATTTGCCACACGGACAAAAGTTTCAAGACGAAACTCCAGACTTTAAACAATCACAAGAAAGAATCCTTTACCTAAAAGAACTTGGAAATTTAAATTTCAATGATGCCTTCAGAAAGGACCAACTACAAAACCATACCGAGTCCGCAATAACAATGGTTCTTGCTTCAAAACCTGCTCATAACCACCATTTCAAACTAAAATTTCAAGAAAATGGCACTTTATATCTATTACGATACAGGGATAAATTCTTATAATACGTTGCATTTCGGACAATGAAAACAGTAAACACTTGATAATTCTCCAAGCACAGATGGATGAATTTAATGCAAGATAACAAAGAAGATATCATTGGCCGATTCATACAGCAGAAATTTATATTCACAATACTTTTCAATTGGCTTTTTGCCCAGAAAAATGATTGCTATTCCATTTATCTGAGAGGGTAATGATACACCCACTAATCTACTAGGGACCAAAAAGGAAGGGGGTTATGTTCTTCTGCATATAGGCAGGAAGAACAAGGGCAAAGGAGAAAAAGCGGGGCTACAACTACAAGGAAAAGAAGAGACGACCCTGTACACATACCTCTATATTCGTCTCTTCCCTCAGAAACAAAGAAAAAAAGTGGGGGTTGAGGAATAACCCTCTAAATACAGTGGTAATATACAAGATTTCAGAAAAAAGAATAAACTAGAGGAATGCCTGCCAATACAAGTTCCGTGAATTTTTAAACAGGATCTGCAGAAAACAATGGATTTCTGCTGTCCTGATGTGATAACCAGCTTCATCTGCAAAATAAAAAAAAGGCCATAACATAAACAAGGTCATTCTACAATTTTTAATCTCACATTATAAACCAATACGAAGATTTAAGACAAAAAAAAAAACATGAATAGATAATCACTTAACAAGGAATGTCCATTCACAATCAATAACACCACTACTAAGTACTAAGCAATGCTTAAGAAGACTAAATTTCATCACTCAAACTTCTCTGCATAGAACTATTAAGACTTCTAATTAATACAAGACCGCCATCAGTTACTATGCATGTAAACATGCATCATCAATCAATCTCATAACCAGCTCAAAAGTGATATTTAAGGAGAACATCAAATGAATTGAACACCCAAAAAACATTTTAGAGTAGAGACTAGAAAGCATAAGCTCATAGAACAATGATTTTAGAGTCTAACTTCAAGCATGACAGGAATGCCATCAAAAGGGAAATCATACAATGTAACAGATAAAAATTGAAATTAAAATAGCAGCAACCACCACAGCCATCAGAGACAAAGCCAGACTGATTTAACAACTGCAATGGTCAATGGAAAATCTTGTTATGCACATTAAGACCAGTTCAGAGTTCCCAGCTAATATTTTCTCAGCAATAAATATTTCATATATTTCCAAAACACAACGAATGACAAAGCCCATCCTTCCAAAAGACAAATTCATGTAGTTCACTGTTCAATATAATTGTGAAAGTTAGCACAGATAAAAATTTTAATACCTGTACATTGCTGTCAAAAGGGCATACAGACTTCATTCCTGACAGAACTGAGCCCTATTGGCAGCTCCAGCTAGTGAATGAGTCACTCCACTCTAGAATTTGGGGGGTGGACAAGCAAACTGTTTTGTCCCGGTTGCACTTGCTGCTGAGACTGATGTTCTAAAGCCGCATGTTTGGGTGAATTTTTCTCCATATCCTGTTGCTTTTGTAGTTGCTGTTCTTGTGGCCCATATGGCTGCTGGGATTGGACAGGCTGTGATGAAGACTGTTGCAGTGGCAGTGACTGCTGCGGCCAATGTGCCCCAGTGTTCTGTGAATGAGAAGGCAAATTAGCAGATAACTGTCTTGAGCCGATTCCTTGACTAATTTGTGGCACTTGCTCTTTAACAGCTGATTCCCCAGTAGTTGCAATCCCCAAGGAGCTTGCTTGCATGGCTGGACTAGGCGTTGTATTGGAATCAGATGGGGTTTCTGATGTTTTCCACTGAGAAGATGCAGTAGTAACAGCAGATACCACATTAGCTGATTCAATACAGCCTGGACTCATAACAGAGCTCATACTAACCTCGGGGGTACTGTTAGCAGGCTGCTGATCAACTTGAGTGGCGTCAGATTGAGATTTGCTAGGCGATTCAGAATTTACTGCACGACTTTGTTGCATCAATCTTTGCACATTTGATTGAGTTTGATTAATTTGCTTAGATTGAGGATGAGCTTGTAGCTGCATCTGATTATGATTAGAAGTACTAACAGCTTGCTGTGACGATGTCAACGCATGTCCAGATGGGCCTTGAGGACTACTATCAGCAGATACTATTGACTGAGGTTGCTTTGAAGTGGCTGTCGCTGCAGGATGCAGCTTCTGCTGCAACTGAGATTGGTTGGTAGAATGAATAGAAGGCAATGACTTTGATTGTTGATTTGAACTCAGACCAGATTCAGGATACGAGTTTTGTCCTTGCATTACATGCATCACTGGATCCCCTTTCTCAGTATTTTGACTTCCTGGAGTTATAGAGAGGCCATTTAAATGAGAAGCATCCAGAGGAATGTTCTGATGGGTCAACATATTTCCTCTTCCTATTCCCTTCAGAAGTTTGGCCTGTTGTTGAGACTGTGCATGCTGCCGTGGATTAGGATGCTGCCTACCAGGATTCTGATATTGCTGCTGCTGTGGCTGTCTTTGCCTTGGCTTAACTGCTTGATTGGTCAACCCACTAGCACCAGGATTTCTGCTGAAACCATGTTGCGACAGGTGATGCTTCTGCTGCTGGTGCTGAGATGTCACAGGGGAGACAGGTGCTCCTTGCTGAGATGAAGTTGGCGATTGAATCTGAGAACTATTCTGTGGTCCTGATGACACAGGAAGTTTGGACTGTGTCGGGACATGTGGCATCAGTGTATTAGATGAAGTAAACTGCTGCTGCTGCTGATGTATGTATCTATGTTGTTGCTGCAGCTGCCTTTCCTTTGCCAAACGAAGAGCTAAGGCTTGCTGCTGGGTATTAGTGGCATGATTTGTACCTTGAAGATGAGGATGAGAACTGCTTAGATGAGACTGTTGCTGAGACATCTGATGTGGCTGCTGAGCATGTCCTGTGTATGGCTGCACAGGTGGTGGAGATGTCTGATTATTAAAGGCAGAACTTAATCCATTAAAGGCCGGGATACCCTGACTGGTCCCTTGGGAGACCTGAATTGGAAGCTCAGGAACCATCATTTGCCTTTGATGTTCTGGATTATGGCCCTGCTAAAGACAATGGATAAACATTTATAAGCAGAAATGAAATGAAATCCGAATATATGCTTCCCAAAATAAAAGTGACAGCTTCTCCACTAATCACATATCCAACTTATTGGCTGAGGAACCAATAATAAAAGAAACTCCAAATAAGCCATGAATTAAACGTAGGATGATAGAATAAAAGAACTTCTCACCCTCATCATGTGTAGACTGTCACGAGATCTCATCATTGTGTTTCCTTGTCCTGCACCAACTCCTGAGTGCATATTTACAGGGCTTGACATTCCCACCATGCCAGATGAATGCACGTTTCCAGAATTCAGCATATTTGATGGTGCCATACCTTGAAGCCCAGGCCTTGACATGGACATGCTTCTATTCATACCACACATCATGCCCATACCATTTCCACCATGTAGCATGCGAACACCACGATCACTTCCAGAGAGGGATCCAGGAACAGACATGTTAGGCTGCTGCATATTTCTGCCAGACATCATTTGGTTATATTGCATTCTCTGCTGCTCATCAACTGATAGAGGCGAAGTTCTTGGAACTCCATATCTAATATCCCTGTAATTTCACGGATACCCATCACTGAGATATAAAATGTGTACGTAATTGCATAATTGTGCAGAGACAACTACATCCATATTAAGCATATACCTGACAGACCCAGGAATTGGACCAGAGGGTGATGTCAAGTTATTGCCAAGTACCATGCCCGAAGAACCGGCAAGTGAGGAATTTGCACCTGATGTAGGGTGCATTGATGGCAAAGAACTTTGATTTGATAATGCCAAACCTCCAGCAGGTGAACCTTGGTACCCATGAGGAATGGCATCTGGAGTTGGTGCATTTGTATCACATAGATCATGGGGCCTTCATCGAGAAACAAACATAATCAAAATATTTGAACTAAAAGGAATAAAGATGAGAACCAAAAATGTTCCAAAAACAAGTTAAGCCTAAATGAACTTGGATGAGCATCAAAATTCAAGAAAACTTCACCACCCAAAACTAAAGTCTCAAGAACTTACGTTAGAAGGACTCCATTGAGGTTGTTTGGACAGACTTGGGTAAGGGCAGTTACATGTGAATTATGGACAGGTACAATTTGTTTCAGATCCTGAATATCATTCTGCAATAAAACAAGAATTTCAAATCAAAATAACTTTATTGAAATTTTAAAACATAGTATATTAATAAAATACTGTAATTTAAATTAAAAAGTGAAAAGGCAGCTGTAATCCAAAATGCCACACGAGGTTTATGAAATCACCAACAGAGAACCATTTCAATTAGTCTACAACCACAATAAACTATATAACCATATACAGCAAAACATAACAGTTTCACATGTGCCCCAGGTGCAGCCATAAACGAGGCAGAGCCAACACAAAATGCTCACTTTTTCAACCCAATAAAAAAAGACATGATACCATCTGTGAATCTCAATGTAAGGTACTGCATTAATTAATCAGCTAAATGGTTAGGTGTGGCTTCTTTCACATGGTCAAAATATATAGATATAATGCATCCAGTCATCCCAACCCAAATAGCATCAAGTCATTAGTCTACACTGCAGTACTCAAAAAAATTAATGTTGATGAAATGTTGCCGTTAAGGATATTTCACTTCTGAAACTTGCATTAAATGTGTCAACAGCTCAGAATTAGCACCAACCCATTATATTGTCAGGCAATTCTATCTGCAGTTTTGACTAAACTATTGGGAGCCTTTGGCATATAATGCAGGCACTGGAGAAGTTCCTCTTATAAGGTTCAAATGGTTTTGACTAAAGTATATCTGTCGAACATTATAACTAAAAAGTTAATAAATATTGGAAAATGATTAAAATGTATAGCATTATAAGGAAAACCCAAGGTCAGTGCATCATGTGATTTCTCACAGTATCTGATACAGACCTGATTCCTCCGGTAGTATTGCTTCTGCCCAATCTTTATAATGTTCTCAAAATGAGACTTTAGGGTATCTTCCTCCATGGGTCCTTGCAATTTTCGAAATAACTGCCTGGCACTTCCCTGCAATTAAGCCACAACCACAAATTTGTGTCAACCACAAAAGCCTCTTCAATCCGTGGAAAGAACACTAAATGAAACATGACAAGGAATCCCTGCCTTTGGAATTCCAGGTAGTGTAGATGGATAAGACTGAGAAGATCCTGAATCTTCAGCACTATCAGCACCATCCCCAGAACTCCTATCCATCAAGACCTTATGACGTTCCTTGCATTCTTTTGGCTTCCGGAAGATACACTGAAATTGCGAAATTTTATGGAACCCAATTATAAAAATAGCTGTATTTAAAAATGGAATAAACTAAGCAGTTGAAATTTCACAATGTACAAAGCATCACTAAAAAATTAAGATACAACGCGCATTTTTGAATCTGATTGAAAATATAAAAATGACTACTGCATTCAACAAAATATTGTTACTAAACGTTAAGCAGTCAGACATCCTTTGAAACAGGATTGTTACATCAAAAGATAACTTGTTTTCGTTTATTTTAAACAAACAAACCCATAAAAATACCTGGATGATCCAGTGCAACATATTATAAGTACATTTTCTTTTGGTAGTCTTCATCTAGACCACTACTGAGCACTGTCTCAGGTAATACAGCATTGATTCTTTAATTTGATAAAAGTAAATACTGGATATTGATATTCACTTAACCCTTTTAATGAATAGAGTCTACAGTCTTGGCATCTTCTACATATAATATTAATATAAACCAATTATTACCTTAAAATGAAGAGTGCTATTAATAGCATCACTAACAAGCTCCCAGTTTGGACCCATATCATGTACCAGGACAACAAGGGCCTGCAACAGGGAAGAGATAAAAGAGAACCTTCAAACACAAGAGTGAGAGAAATTAAATAAGATTTTTTTTCTAAATGTACGTAAAAGGGGTTGGGGGGATATGAGATGGCAAAGGAACTATAGAAGACCTGGTCTTCGAAAAGTGACCATGGACTCCCAGAGCCAGGCTGCCCAGCAGATATCTAAAAATAAAAAAAATGGATACATCACAAATATATTAACAAAATCAAAGAAAATTTGCAAGCACATGAAAATCTAAGATCATGCCAAAATTACCTTCAGTGATTTAGCTTTACGGCCTCTATCTCGGCCACTAATAATTTTAATGAATTTACTTTGATTGGACATGTTACTCATTTGAGAAGCAGCTGGAGAAGGAATAGAGCCATTCATTGTAGGTACGTTGTCAAATGTATTGTCATGTGTCAGTTTCATTGTCTTTGGCTTCTTGGCAATATGTTGGGCATACAAACCTTAAGAAAACGACAGTTGAATGTGTAAAAACTCAGAACACAGAATGCTCACGATAATAAACAATCAAACAATTCTAACAATGACAAGATGGAAACTTATCTTACCACTGCTTCCATTAGGGTCAAAATGATGACCATCTAATCTCTTTTTGGAATGATCCCTCTGCATTTTTAAGTCACCACAGTAAAACTCATTAAAAACTAACATCACAAACTTAGGAAGGGTTGAAAAGTCAATTATTATACAAGTAAGCCAAAGGAAATCCAGTAATCTTATTTTCAGCTAAACTTAAGCACCTACAACATATGATTAAAACAATCATTAATATTACTTAATCTTCTATACTCCCTACTGCTACATAGGAAAATCATGAGTTGCCTACAGTCAACTCCAAACTCAATTTGGTGGTTTGGCTATTACATAAGGACCTAACCCTGCACCCAAAAAGGACAGAACAGAACCTATAAAAATCAATCCCAAGGGAAACGTGCCAAAGCACTAACAAATGCTCAGTGAAAATTACAACTAACCCATCCCCACCACCTAAATTATACTGCTCTTTCAACAATTCTCACTTCAGTCATAAACCATCGTGAACTGTACAAAACATTTCCAACAGCTTATAACAACTTTGTAAGCATAATCTATAAACTGTATTCCTTATTTTTCCAACTCATTCCCTCAAGCTATATTACATCCAGGTTGCAGTAAGAACTAATGATTAGGACCAATGCATCCAAGCATGACATGACACAAAGTCCATAAAACTTCTGAGCTGCAAAAGTAGTCCTTGACATGACATCAAATTCCTTATAAACAATAGGTCTAGTGGCAAATCCCTGCTGCTCCCATTCAAGCATGTACTTCTTGAGGGGGCATAAAGTCTAAAGGACTGTGTGGAGGGAATTGGGATGTTGGTGGTTTAAGATTTTGAGACGGAAATGTCCATGGAATAGAAATATAACTTTTATTACAAAAAATTTCAATATTTGTCCACAATAAATATCTTTATCTTCTCAGCTTTGTTTCTTTTCCTCCTGCATTACGAATCGAAAGTATATTGCTTTGCTTCATGAGTTCAGATTAATCACTCCATTCTAATCTAACAAAATTCTAGCTGCAATCTACCAATTGCAGGTTGAAACATCAGTCACAAATCACAGTGAATATTTATCCATACATGACAGGACATTGGAAAAACCATAATTTACTGATCTCAGAGAGCGATGGAGATGGAATATTAAAATGTTCCCCAATAAGTTTTTTAGCCAAGCTTATCGAACCTTCTGACGACATTTTTCCATTTTTGCCACGAATCTAAAAAGGGCATGAAACTTTTCCCCCTTTGACTTGACAACGAAAAGCATCTAACCCTTAACAGCTCACAGGATTTTAATCAAACTTTAAATTATTACATGAATCAAGAATAATAATGAATAATGATTAGCAGTAAATATACAGGATGATTGGTATCTCAAGTGCTTATATGATACTAAATAAATACCTGTTCGTTTAAAACTGAATCCACTTGCCATCCTTGATCATATGTAGATCCCTGCAGAAATAGTAGTTACGCAACTAAGGCTAAGGCATAGTTACAGAATGAATGAACACATCTACAAATACAAATGAACTGCCCCTTCAAGCTACATAAATATGCATATTGATATTACCAAATTCTTCGCCTTCTTCTTCTTTGTTTTAACAGGAGTTTCAGCATAGTCATATGGTAGCTGCCTATCAAACTCTCCAATTGACTCCACTTCCATACTTTTCTGAATCTGAGACCCACAATGTAAAGTACTTTGGTCATCCTGAAAGGAATTGGTATCTCCACTTGAAGCATCTGTCTTAGCTTGAGGCTGCACTGTCACTGCGACCCCAGGTGTGTAAGGACTCACAACTCTTTGTCTAGACGCTGTACGCACACGTTTTGTTATAGGGCCAACATTTAAGCTAGCAGGCCTTTTTCCAATCAGCATGGATGGCTGAGATCCAGTTGTATAATTTCCATAAGGCATATCAGCTCCATACTCATAGGACCTTGGAGGGTAAGATTTAATCATGTTTCTATTCCTCTTCTGCGCTGATTTTGATGCTTTGCTACCCTCATAGACACCATGCAGGTAGTAGACGCTTGTTTCTCCATCATCCTCATCATATGCATTCTCTTCTGACCCAAACTCTACAATTCAATTTAAATAAGTATAATAAGTTCCAGATCAATCATTAATTCACTTTCAAATCAAAATGCAAACTAATCCATCATTACCTTGTGCCGTATCATAAAGAGATGTCCCAACTTCCTCTTGCATGCTACTCCCAATTTTCTGAAAAGTCATATCAATTAGCACTAATTGCCACATAAAAATCCAATAATTATTTGCCCTAATGTGTGAAAGAGCGGGTAGACGTATCAGATGGCCTCACAACATATCTTTAGACATAAGAAAATTATACTATAAAAATATTCCTCAAATACATACGGTAGGTGACAAGCATAGGATATTAGGTTATAAATTTACCTCGACGTTCAGGAAATGAGATTCAACAGATTTCCGGTATGCCGCCATTGCTGAAGAAGGAACTGTATAGAATAGATTTTCCTGCCAATTATAATAATGAAATGTGAAAAGGAGTGTTTTATCTACATTCATTGCAATGAATAAACAACAAACTTTTTCCACACAAACACTTCATTGAATAACCATATAGATGAAGCATCCCCATCCAATGGAACTCAAGTAAAGCAATAATAAAACCGAAATATTAACGCAAAAAATATAAAACACGAGATAAAGAAAGATGAATCACTAATGTCAGCATTGACAAGCAAACCAAATAAATATAAGGAAACTTGGTCCATACTTCTGTAAGATGTTCCTCCCATGGCATGCCCAGAGTGCCTGAATCAGATATCCTATCAGGTGTTGTTGGTGCTTCAGCTAGAGAAGAAGTTTCACGAGGCTTATTGAGTTTCAAAAATCTCATAGCATAATCTTGGACTTTCTTAGACACATTTTTCCTGGGATGTTGCTCATCCAAATATTCATTTGTCGCCTGAAAAAAACAACCAACATTGTGGAATCATTAACAAGTAGCAACAACATAAAAAGCCTTGTACCACAACAATTAGTAACCAATTCTTTGGATATATCATTAACAAGTAGTGCATGATGAAAACAAGTACTTACGAAAGACAGCAGATTAAGGAATAACTACTATGTCTCAATTATTGCAAATAATAGCTAAAAAAATATCAAAGTATGCAATTGTTTTTGAACCTATGATGCATCTAACAAATGGATGTCATTGATAGGAGTTTAACTTCTACAATCTGTCACTTCACATATATTAAATGATGATAATAATAATAATCTCGTTCATTTTTACTTGATTAGAGTTCATAGATAGAACTACAGAGATGACATCATTTGTAACATCCATTTAAATAGAACATATTAAGACAAGCCATGTGCTATCCCCCAAGTGACCAAAGTAATGACCAACAATAAAGGTTCAAGACCAAGTTTTAAATGCATAAAGCAAAAGTCCATGAAATGACCAATACCACATCAGAATTTCTTCTTTTGTTGCTAGAAGCTTCTACCACACCAACTTTCTCAGATTCTGAGATAGCACCAGAGTAAGTACTACTGGCATCACAGTTTTCTAGAAGAAGCTCAACTGAATGCCAGAACTGCATGACATCCTTAGCTATGGTGTGAGCCAAAACTTTAATTCCCCTTTGTTTATTTAATTCTTCAAATCTTAAACGAGAGGTAAAAGCAGCTTGATGACACAATTGTGCAGCAGCAGTTATCTTCCAAAGTCTCTCCTGAAAGCAAAGCCAGGAAAGACATTATTTTAAAATATATATATCACAGAATTTTCATAAGATTGGCCCAGTGCATTTTGGCAAGTCCAGAGAGGGTTGAGACTGCTGCCACACGAGGGGGATGGGGGCAATCAGAGAATCACTAGTAAGAGCAGAAGTTAAAACCTGTGCAAAATCATTTGCCAACCACGCCATTTCCTCAAGGACGAAACCCCAGTGAGATTTCCTGAGGTTCTGTGTGGGTAAAGTGCGAGCTGATGACAATTGCATGATCCTCTTCCGTTTAGCCTGTTTAATATATGTCAGATATTTATACAGTTTGTTGATCAGATGATAAAGGAAAAGGTTTCAGAAGTTGACAGAAATAAGCATAAGTCACTAAAGATGGGAAAAAAAAATGACGACCTCTATACTCCGTGCCTCTTCCAAAATAGAATCTTCACGTGCCTTGTCCACCAATAAATGGTGACTGGGGCATTGCTGGATGTCAGAGCCAGCAGTAGGAACCTTTTCTGCTGGAACAGCCTGAAGAAGTTCACAATTTGACGCATCCACAGACTCCCCAGGAGGTCTTACTGAGCTATTCACCTTTATAGAGTTGGAATGATCCACCAAGACATCACTTAACTCGTTATCCGATTTTGATACTGTACTGTCATTTTGTCCCTTGATATTGGAAAAATCACTCAGCTTGTTTTGTATGGAAGAACTGTTAACACAAACACCTTCCTCGGCTTTTATCACGTTACCACCAACAGAATGGTTTAGACAACCAGCATCATTCCCATTATTAACAGCAGCCCCACCTTCACCAGCATTGGTTTTAATCCTTTCTTTTACTTCAGAGCCAGTTAAATTTAGTTTATTATCAAATTCTGACATCTTTCCCGCCACGTTACCATTGCCATTAACACTTTTTGCATTATTACACATATCACTATCATTATTAACATTTCTACCTACACTAGTATGGGTGCAAGAGGACCCTGAATTCAAAATCGTCACACCTAGTGTAGCATCACCATTTTGTTCTTCATTCTCTATGCCCTTTTTATCAGCTTTTAAGTTCACAATTCCATTTTGCTGGCCAGAACAAGTTTCGTTTTCTGGTTTTGTAGCTTTAGGCAGAAGCTCCAGATCAGAAGAAGTTACCCTTTCTTCATCTGCATCAGCCTCCCTAGAAGCCATGACAACTGAGTTTTGCACAGTATCATCTCGAGAAGGTAGAGGACACTCATCTTCCTTACAGTTTCTTTTGGCAGTGATATCCAATTTACCTTCAGGAACACTATTGCCACTAGTTGTTTGATGAGCTCGGCCACCATCTGCTTTGCTAACCGAAGGATTGATACTAATATTATCTTTAGTTACTGCATCTCCATTAACATTTGCAGGCTTTGGCTTGGAAACAGAAGGCAAATTATGGTCCTTCAAGTTACCTGTTTCAGGAACCAAGCCCTTCCCATCCCTTGAACTGCCCCGAGGACCATGATTTGTTCTGGATCTATTTCTTCGAGCATATGGTCGGAAAATAGCAGAATCTTCAGAATCCTTTGCATTTTGACTCCCATCAATTTTGGAAGACTGCTCTGATGGAGCAACATTATTCCTTCTACTTTGATGTACAGACCTCCTTTCACCTTTAGGTAACTCATTATCAATACCCAAAACTAAGAGATTATCAGCAGTATTAGGTTCACTAACTGAAGGAGCACCTGGTCTAGCACTACTGTCAACGGAGTCACCATGAGGAGAAGGCGTCAAAGCAAAACTACCTTTGGCTTCACTGAAATCACAATAAAATAGAAAGTTCATGAGAAAAACATAAAAAAATATCGTCAAGAATTAAGAAAATGAAAGCAGAAGTTATTCATAAACAAGCAAAAATACTAGGAAGCATAAAAAGGATCCAAGAAAATTTATAGCAAACCTGGTCACAAACTGGTCATGTTGTTGATCAGTGAGTGAAGTAGACTGGACACTAGCTGAAGCAGCATTCCCAAACTTGAAGTCCAGAGGATTCCCACCCTACACTTACAATGCAAAAGGTAATCATCATTTGCATACATCTATCACAAAATATAGAGAGAAAATGATCAAAACCACCTACTTTTTCGAGAAATTCTAGTTCTCTTTTTCTTTCCTCACGAACATCATATTCCTGTCTGTTATCAACATCCAATATGTTATAGTTTGTATATAGCAGAAAAACAAAATCATATTGATGCTCAAGAAACAAAGACCAGAACAAACAGAACGAAAGTAGATAAATGACTCTCATCACCTGAGCTCTGCCTGAGCATTCTCAATGTCTACTCCGTGGGGAGAGGTTTTCAACCCTATACCAACTCCGCCATCAATAACTCCTCCCATGGAATCAACCTCAGCATTTACAAGAAGAGCCGATTCAGAATTACATCCATGCATTCCCACACCTAAAGTATAACCGTTTCACCTCCCATCCATTAAAACGTCTGCCAGAGTTGTCAAGGCAAGAGTATAAATCAGAAAGTGAAAAACTACATAGAAGCAACTCATTTATACACAAAGTACAATTTGATATTAAAAACAAAAAACTAAAAGGACTTAAGCTAGGCAGAATGCAAACATTAATAACAACCAAACTCTTGCAGGCATTAAGAAGCAATAAATCATAAGCGTCGCTCAACAAGGAAAACGCCGCTCACTCAAATGCAAGGACTCTTTGAAGGGCATGTCTATTAAGTATGTTGAATGAAGTACTGCTTAGAAGGAAAGAAAGGTTGCAATGTTCCCTATGCAGTCACGAACAAAATATAAGGGAAGAGTGAAGAAAATATGGGTCATACAGATATCATTTAAGAGGAAAGTAGTTGCACGACGGGCACAGATAAAAAATGACAAATTTCAACACAAAAGTGCCCTTTAAAAAAATTCTTCCTTTTCAAAATTTTATTATTTAATCAAACCACAAAAATGTGCAGGAGCACAAGAAAAATGCGCTTCTGAGGATCAACAAAGCAAACATTCAAGATACCTTTAGAATCTGTTTGGTATGATGGGAGGGTAGGAAAATGGCAAAGGGATAAAAATTTTACTTGAATTTACAAAAATTAGATAAGTGGGACTAAAAGTTTTTACTTAACAATTCATACTCTCTTATCTTACATCTTATATTTTTTAAAATATCATAACCCTATTTCTTCAATTTTTATTTTAATAATTCACCTCGCAAGTATGTCCCCTCCCCACACATCCCATCCAAATCCCTCATACCAAACAGACCTTATTAAGATACAGGATTCCCCTAATTCCTTAAGACAAGAAGCAATAGATGAGTGTTTATGCGGGTGAAACAACTTTATAAGCCTGAGAATGTTATGTAGTTATAATAAAAATAATAATAATAGAAGGGTTAGTTTGTAAGTTATAAAATGAAATCTGAAAGTGTAACAAAGCAACAAAATAAAAGAAAATAGCTTAGAAGCGCATTAGGGCAGGGCCCAACTGAGTAACTGGGCTGCGGTTTATGGCTTTCATTATGCTTGAATTGTCTTATTTTGAGATTTAAGATACTTGATTTGATGGTTTTGAGTTATCAGGCTGGCACTTATGGCCTGTACCGTATGCAAGCTGTTGCATTCACCGTAAAGAAGCAAACACACTGTCATGCAAGCACCACAATGGAAGGCCCCAGCCATAATCCTCAGCCAGCAAGATACATTGGGGCCTCCTAGCAACTTGCCTTTGTTCCTTAGGCATTGAAGTTGGCGCCTTTTCACTGATTAATTAAAAAATCTTTACTAATGCCTAGGGGCACTAAACTAAATATAGGCACCACCAAACACTGAATCAGATTTAAGCTCACTAATGATAACTAAACCTACACCTTCTAATGACTAACTGATAATAGCACTGTTTCTTCATAAACCTTGCATAAATCAGCGATCAAACACCCCTCCTTTCAGCAGTTCAAGACAATATTTAATTTCCCTGATAAATGATTGCGAAATAGTCCACAGAAAAAACTAATGAATGCTATCTTACTACAGGCTGCAATGATTTGACATGTGTAGAGAATATAAAATAATGCCAACCACTCAAAGTTATCCAAGCAAAGGGCTCTCATCAAGTAGATAAAAAAGGGTCAAGCCAGTTCTAATCACCAAGTAGATAATGTCTTCCTAAAAGCTATGACACTGTCATGTACATAGAAAATAAAAAAATGACATTGACCATTCAAATTCACTGAGCAAAGGTGATAGGTAAGAATAATATGGAGAGGTAGAAATTCAGGAGAAGAGAGAAGAAGAAGAATTAAAGGATAGGAAGAAAGTTCGGAGAAGTTAGAGAGAGAAAATTGGAAACTAGGAAATTCTGTAAAGGCATATTCTCATTTATCAACAAAATATTAAAGTGATTTCATTAAGGTAATGACTTATTTATAATACTATATATCCCAACACCTTCTAATCAAATCTAAGACCTGCCCTCAAAACAACCAATCTAACGGCCTCTAAATAATTTTTTATTTAAGTGTTATTCTGCTTACATTACAAAAGGGTTCTCATTCTTTTCATCGAAACAGTAAGAGCCTATACAATGCAAATCACTCCCTCCATTCCTAAATATAAGACACGTTAACCTGATGTGATTATATTAAATTTAAGTTGTGAATTAAGTTAGCTAAAATCACATAATATTACTAAAACGCCACAACCACATACCTTTATTCCCACCCCCTCTCTTGCTTGTTTAATATTCAGGAGCACCACGAGGAATAATTTAGGAAACAGTTAAGAAAATATAGAAATAAGTCTTAAATCAAGGAACAAACTCACATCCCCAAATAGGCCCTATATTTAAGAACAAAGAGAGTAGTAAATTGCTTAAAATGGATGAAATAAAGACACATACACTCATATAACAAGCCACTGGATATAATTACGTGCAATCCTACTTACAAGAAGAAATGTAAAGATAACCTTCAAGTATGAAGACAAGGGAGGGAAAAAAATACATAATTATAGAGTTGCAAACTTGGAGGCTCATAACAACATTGAAAGATTAGAATAAACAGCAAATACAAAATTCAACGTAATTAACACCTTAAAAACTCATCATTATTACAAATTCTTAAGTATATTGTCTCAACTATTGCATACATGAAGGTTGGCGCCAATGATTACTTCAAAATTTTCAAATTTTCATCACAAACGGAAAATAAACTATCCACATTAGTTTATTACCACATAAAGAAATGCATTTCCCTTCGTTGCCCAATAAGGATAGGCAAATTTACATGAATTAAAAAAATAATATCATTTTTACACAATACAAGCTCAAGCAAAAAAAAAAAAAAACCTAATGCCATTTCATGACAATGCATAAGAAATCCACAACGAGAAACAATTCAGAAAAATTCTCCCATCAAATTCGAAACCCTAACAACACCATTTCAAAAAATTCCCCAATTTGCATGATTTAGGGTTTCCAGCAACAAACGAAAAAGCGCAAAAAACAGAAATTAAGAGAGGGGAAACACCTTGCGAGACAGGAGAATGAGGAAATTGAGAGATTGAAACAAATTCGAGGCGTTGCCACGTGGAATTTGGGGTTCCTAGGGTTTTGGAAGAGGGGAAATTGTGTGTGATGAAGAAGAAGGAGGGGAAAATAAATTAGGGCTAGAATGTTTAGTAAAGGAGAGGAAATGTGAAGAAGGAAAGCATGCGCGAGGAGATTAAGGAAGGAAATGGAAATTTGATTGTGTTGATTTTGGTTTTGTGTGTATATCTGAGAAATGGTGTTCGTGCGTGATGGGAGACCCCTGAGAGTAGAAGTGGGCTGGGCATGAAGACGATGATGAAAGAGGAGGCCTCAGACAAATAGGACGTAAATTTTGGGCCCTTTTTCAAAAAACAAAACTAATAATAATAATAATAATAATAATAATAATAATAATAATAATAATAATAATAATAATAATAATAATAATAATAATACAACAACTAAGCTTTATCTCAACCTCTTATCAAAAAAAAAAAGCTTTATCCCAACTAAGTGGAGTCGGCTATATGGATCTCACGACGCCAGTTTATTCGATCACTAGTCATGCTTGATAATAAATTTACACTGTCAGGCAATGACCTAATGTTATACTCCCTCAGGTCCTAAATATAAGACCTAATTGACTTTTTTTTGGAGATGTTAAGGTTACAAAATATGTTATACATTTATGACATATTTGATATATTTTTAGATTAGTCATTAGTTTATAGGTTAAATAATTTAGTTTAAGGGAAAAAAGTAGGTAAATCAATTTATGATTGACTTATTTTGCTTTTTTAGAATTTTTCAAAAAAGTCAACTAGCTCTTATATTTAGGATCGGAGAGAGTATAATAAATGTGTGGATCTATGTTTATAGGATTCGACAAATATTTTTACGCTGGCTACCGAAGCTTAACACAACCCTACTCGGGCTTCGGACGGGCTATAAATATAGGCGGAGTATCCCAATAATAATAATAATAATAATAATAATTTTTATATTTTATTCATGAGTTACAAATTAATAACTCATGGTTTTAAATAAAAGTGAGGTTTAGTTATGATTTCGTGTGAAATGTTTAAGGCATTAGAAGTGGATCTGCTCCATATTATTTTTCCTTGTTAGGCATCATGCTGCGTAAGTGAATAATAACGGATGACTGTAATAATGAAATGAATTTTTTTTTAATTTTTGTGAGAGTGGATCTCTCTATTATAAAGGCCAAAAAAAGATCTCTCTATTATTGTTATTGTCAATTTTATTTTCATTTTTTATTGATGAGTTACATATTAGTAACTTGTGTTTTTTATAAAAGTAAGGGTTATTTATTATTTCGATTTCATGTAAAATGTTTAACGCATTGGAAGTGGATTGCTCCATATCATTTTTCCTTGTAAGGCATCAAGAAATGTAAGTTAAGTATAACCCATGAGGCCATGATTGTAATAATGATTTTTTTTACTTGTGTGAAAGTGGATGTCTCTAAAATTATCTGTTGATATATATTTATACAATTTTAAAAGTTTATGTGAAAAATTTTTTCCTCAAGGTTGAAATTGATTGAATGGACAAGATGAATACATGTGAAGGATAATAAAAGAAATGGTATTGGAAGAAAACCCTACCCCTAACTTACTATAGTGATCAGTTCAAAAAAAAAACTTACTATAGTGATGAGTTTTGGTTGTATTTTTCTTTTGCTATGTACAGTTGTTTTTTTTTATTTCATAAGGATCAAATGTTTGAATGGAGCACGACAAAGTTATGGCAATGTCTTTCTCAAAACATATACAAGACGTTTTTGCTCATTATGTAACCTTTTTTTATATCCCATGCTGATTTGTAACGGTTTGTACAAGAAAATTATGTCATTATTATAAATACATCATAGTTATTAGGTTTTTTCCAATAATATTTGAGATTAATCTCTCATTATTCTAAAGTCTAATATAGAGAGCATACAATTGAAGTGTGAATTTGTTCCATATATAAAGGCTGGAGATTGAACCTCGACCACTTGCTTAAGGGACGAGAATACTTATCACTCATATCAACTTGTCGGGTTTATAATTATTTTTTTTTAGTAACATTTTTTTCAAAAGGGTATTTTAGCTCCCTATTTGATATTTATTGGGGTTGGTAAAATTGCATAGAGAGCTTAATTGACACTTGACGATGATGCTTAATAATATGAACTTGAGCATGTGTAATGAATATTGAATACCAAGTCAATTTCTTCAATTTAACTTATTTTTCAGAAACCACACAATATATAGCACAAAGTTGGTATGAGAATATTATACATATATTATTTTTTATTGGCCGAAATTATACATATATTATAAAACCTAAGAGAATTATATATATATATATATATATATATATATTATTGAAGACATAAGGGAACTAGGATAGCCTAACACTATTAGACCAACTATGGGTACAAAAATGAGTACAATAATTGAATGGAAGGTAAAATCTGGTTTACAAACGTTATCATTTTGAGTTGTTTATTATATTTTAGTTCATAGTCGTGTTGTATGAATGGGAAACATTATTTGCTTCAATAAAATGTTTTCTAATTTTATCAAAAAAGTTTTGATGGAAAGTGTGGATATCCTTAAATTTTTATTGGATCAGATATCATCCGAGAGTATTACAAAATAAGCAAATTTATCTCATCCATTAAATATTAATACTGACCATGAACATTTTCCAAAATTGCCTATTTGTTTAAATTTCAGAAGCAATTTTGATTCAACAAAAAGTTTCAGATATTCAACACTCTTCCGCAAATACTTCCGAAACGAAATATCATTATTATCTCCTATTTAAGTCAAAATCAATTTTGTCAAGTACTCCTCCAGCACGGTATTTAAAAAATAAAACTTTTTGAAATTCGCATGGCACTATTCATGAGATACACTTAAGATGAGTCAAAAAAATTTAACCACTTTTTTTCATTATCCCTACATTAAAAACGTGTCAACAATTTTAACTAGTAATTTCTTTTTTATTTTTGCCTACATTAATTCCATGTTATTGCATGCACTACTATATTTCAAGCACCTCTTCTTCCTATTTATATTCTCTCATTCAGTCTCCCTCCTTCATCTTTCCGTAAATAAGGATTTTTATTTAAAGCAGGATACTTCAACACGTTTGTTTAGGGAAAAACATTATGCACTTGCTTGTTTTCAATTTTTAATTTGATATCTAACTTTTATAGAAATATCTAACTTCTTTTATAACCAATACCTACCCTTTCTTTTATATAAATCAAGTATATTGATTAGCATCTATTTTGGATCTTATTAACAGATATTCATATAGCCAATCACTCAAGATTCAGATTCCATAACTTCCTCTCTCGAAACAAGTGTATGTCTCCAGCTCTAGGATTTGAATTACTCATAACCTCATGGGAGCTAGTAGAATAATCTTACACCTCTAGACTAATTATGCGCTGTTCTTTAACTATGATCAGATCAGATAGCATTGTTGCCCCTTGTATTTTAAGAAAGGGTAAAGGTGTAAATTTAGGGACAAAGTATCCCTTAAGGTGCATGAAACATATTAATCTTTTCCATTGTACAATTATGGTAACAATGAAATAAAAATGTTGCAAATATGGTAAGTCCGTTAATTTTCTCTAATTCCTATTTGCTTTCTCTAATTTTCTCTAAGTTATCGTATGTATATCCACCGGTTTTTTCTCAGTGTTATTATATTTATAGTTTAGTAAACTATTATTATATTTTCTACATCTTACACAGTAGTTTAAATATGTACATTTACACTTTAACAATTGTGGATCCACTAAATGAAAGCAAGATACTAAAACGAAAAATCTTATCAAAGTGAAATTCAATTGCGGGAGGGGTGACGGTTGCATGTGGAGGGGTACCATTTGCTTCGGCAAATTCAAGTTTTCGTTTTTGCAAGAGATGGAGTGGTTTGTTTGTGAGAATTAAATTACTTTTTTGTGTAAGTTAATAGTATAAATTTATAATCATTTTTCTCACAAAAAGATAGTAGTTATATTTGTTGTATGAATTAAACCCCTTGTAATAAAGGTTTACACCCTGATTTCTCTCTATGTAATGACATTAAGGAGTGGCTTTTAAGGGACTGGTTGGTGACTATTCATCATTGTGATCGTGATGCAAATATGGTAGCAATTGGCCTTGCTGACAATGCTATTTCTTGTATTCTAATTCTAATGTAGTTAGCTTCTCTGTTCCCCCTCAGTGTATAAAGGAGGCTTTGTTATTGGATTCTATGCATTGTACTACGACAATTGACTCTGTGAGTTCTGTAATTCTACCCATTTCAATAAAAAAAAAGGTTACGTAAGTTTAGTATTCCATTGACACGGGATTTGCTTTAGTAAATGCTAACAAAAAAAATTATTAGTCTGCCGACTACGTTTATAAATAGAAGTCATGATTTAAGATTATTTCATATTTGTAAACATATTTTTCATTTTTATGTAGAATTGATATAAAATACTGTTGGGGGTCATAGGTTTGATGTTCATTATATTAAAAGTTTCAAACAAGTGGTGCGTTGGAGCTCTTTTTGTGTGTGTTTGGGAGAAGTGGTGGAGAAGCGGCTTATTTTCAACTTAGCTTTTTCATATGTAAGTTTGGATAAAAGTCAATTTGTGTAAACTAGTTTATGTTTGGATCTCTAGTTGTAGAAGTGACTTTTTTTAAGCTGACTTTTATAAACATGTTTGGATGATTATTTTGAGAAGTCAGTTTAGATAAAAACATTATTTTTACTGAATAATACACAATTACAATATTAATATAATTTCAATAATTTAAAATTACAAAAATTAATAGATTAAATTGCATAAAATTTTCAATAATCGAAAATAAGAAAAAATTAATAGATTAAAGTGCATATAAATTATAGGTCATGTCACATTATATTTGGATAGTTGAATTACATAATTTGTTGTATCAAAAATCTCGTACAGTTTGTAAGCCTCCGAATATCAAATGAAGGGAAAAAGAAAGCACCAACCTGTTTGTAAGCGGCGGTGGCAGCAAGCTATTGGGTGAGAGCAATTTGGCTCCAAATTCTTTTATATATGGTGTTGTGTGAAGGAGGTGAGAAAGGTGAGATGCAATGAAAAAGGAAATTTGGTGGTGTGTGATATGAGAGTTGTGATGAGTATAATCATCATAAATATTATAATTATCATAAATGCATAGAAGCTCCAATGGAAAAGCTAGTCATGGAAGCCAAAAGCTCCAAATTGTAGCTTCTTAAAATAAGCTGATTTAACCCATAAGTTCAGTGAAAAATAAGTAAGACCCAAACATGCACTAAAAGCTGAAAACAACTTATCCAGTCCAAACTAGCTTTTTTAGGTCTAAAAGCTGCTCCCAACTTTGTGCATTAAATTTGCTAAAAGTCCTAGCCTTGTTTGGTTGCCCCAACTTTCATTCCCTAAATAGTGTGTGTAAAAGAAAAACAAAAGGAAAATATTTATACAATACAATTCTAATTATTGTTTAAAATTGGAACAGAGTATATACCTTTAACTTGAAAGACCGATTAGTGTGTTTAGTTCTCTTTTCGTTTTTCTAACAAATAATAAAATAGCTCTGATGATTTAATTTTTTCTATAACAACATTCACATTGTAAACAATATTATATGATCATTTTAATTTATATGAATAGTATATGGATCAAGAAGCATATATTGAATTATATACTTTAAAAAGTATATTTATGCAACTATATTCGCTTTCCATTTGTTTAAACTAAAATACAGTTTCCATTGAAATAACATCTTTTTAAGTGCTTTAATAATTGATGATAAGGAGGTGAGTCTTTTTCTCTCTATCGTGGAGGTTTCTTTTCTCTGTCCATGAGAAACTTCTTCCTTTTTTTTTGTGAGTTTTCAGTGTTTTTTTTCTAAAGCTTTTATCTCTTTTCTCCATGGGAATGTAACATTGGTGATTACTTGGAGGTAGCGAGGTTCTCCCAATATGGATACAAGTCAATTATTTCAATAAAGAGCATCAACATGATATTAAAGGATGAGCTTCGGTGAAAAAAATATGGCATCAAGGGCACAACATTTCACATATAATAAGAGAGCTTTCCATACTACTCCATTAAACTTAAGCATTTGTTTATAGTTAATTTTTTCCTTCAAATCTAATTTACCTTCCCTTTATTAAAATCTAATTGGAAAAATTAATTTGTAGTCCCTAACAAGGGACTTAATATTAGAAAAGTCTCATAAACTCTACATATTATAGTAGGATCCTAGGGACCTTACTTTAATATACTTCAAATACAAAAAGACCAGATTGCCCCTCCCTGTGACAAGGTCATGGGTAGGGAATGACGAGATCATGCACACGTATAACAAGATCATGAGCAACTCTAACAAGATCATGACCCACCCTGTGACAAGTTAATGTGCAAGTATTGACGAGGTCACAGGTAGGACTGACAAAGTCATGCACACGTATAAAAAGTTCATGGGGAGGGAAGAAGGGACAATCTGGTCTTTTTGTATTTGAAGTATATTAAAGTATGGTCCCTAGGGACCCTACTTTAATATGTGGAGTTTATGAGACTTTCCTACTATTAAGTCCCTTGTGAAGGACTACAAATTGATTTTCCCAATCTAATTTACCTTATTATTAGATCACTTTAATTTTTTAACAGATTAATTATTTAAAATAAAAGAGTGGTTATTGTTGTCAATTTTGCAAGTTGACTTTCTAATTTTAACGATTTTGCTCGAAGATTGGCACAAATATAAATTTGAATATTTGAGATGGATTCC
The DNA here is from genome assembly GCA_029929735.1 of Mimosa pudica. Lineage (NCBI taxonomy): Eukaryota > Viridiplantae > Streptophyta > Magnoliopsida > Fabales > Fabaceae > Mimosa > Mimosa pudica. The sequence continues at coordinate 4,959,639 of JAKELP010000045.1, forward strand.
AATGGAATTTTTCTAAGTGGGAATCAATTTGGGGTCCCATGGAGTAAACATAATATTAGAAATGTCTCACCGAATGCTCAAATTAAAGTACAGTCACTAGAGGTTTTTTCTATTATCTTTCAAATTCAAATGACAATTCACCCTTTAGGCCTTTATCACAACATTTGAATTATGGATAACAATTTTTAGACCATCATTAACACGTGTTAGGGCTGCTTTCACAAGATGGATTTATCTACTAACAATCTTTAGACCTTGTGTAATAAACTTATGACTATGTGTAACAAGTTTTTGAACACCTATCACAAGTCTTTTATTTTTTTTCATGTACTTCAGTCCAAATATAATAGAATACAAACACTTTCATCACAACTTTTGAGCTATGAATAACAACTTTCTGACCATTATTACTAAGTGTTTGTGCACCATTCATAGGGGATTTTAATTACTAACAATATTTAGACATTGTGTAAAAAGCTACTGATCATGTGTAACAAGTTGCTGATAAAAAAATGTGTAACAAGTTATTAGGCGTGGTTCATAGGTCTTTTAATTTCTTTAGGGAGGGTAAAATTATTATTTGAGTTTAGAAGAAAATATAAAAAAGGTCTATTGGAACTCTACTTTATGAGATTTTTCTAATAGTATATCTACTCCATAGGATCCCAAATTAATTCCCCCTTTCCTATTTAGTAATGTAAGCATATAACACACACATGTATGTGTATTCTGCATCAGAAACATCTTTCTTCTTTTTTTGGTTACCCAAGGGTATCCCCACCCGCGTGTCAAGTGAGACTAATCTCTCGCTGTTCTGAAGTCCCATAAAGGGGGTAGACAGCTGGCCTGTGAATTTGCTCCATTCGCAAGAGCTGGGGATCGAACCCCCAACCACTTACTTAAGGGACGAGAGTACTTACCACTCACGCCAACCCGTCAGGTTAGAAACATCTTTCTGTTTCTTGCACAGAAGGAGTTGCTACCTGATATATAGGGCTATGGAGAGGAAACATTTCAATAGTACATTATTTATTGTTGTTGGCAATAAGATGTTTTGTTTGGAGCAATTTTGTTTGTTAATACTCAATTTAAAAAAGTTAAACTTCATAAAAGTATATTCAATTGGAGATTTGATTTCTTTAAAACAGAATCAACATAAAATAACACAAAAGTGCTACGATCGTACAGACAATCGACTAATAATTGATAACATAGGCAAATTTAGCATTTGATACCGACAAACAAACATATGTTCAACTAGTGAAGGTAAGATTGATTGCTAATAATTCACAAGTTCTTAGATTAAAATACTTTTTTTGAATACGACGATTTCATATACATTTAGATCACAATACTGTTTTGAATATTAAGATTTCATATACAGCTAACCTGTCCTGGTCTACAACCACTGTCACATTTTTTTTTTTTTGAGGATTTTAAGGTTACGCGCTACTTTCATATTATAATTATAATTCAGATCAAATTTGCAACCTTTCACAAACAGCTTCCAGACCACTTGGCTATAAGACTATTAACGATTGGTCCTAATCATGATTTTTCCACATATTCTATCAAAAATTTCAACAAAAACATAACAGAAACTTATAGTCCAAAATGGTTAATTAGATTGGTGAAATATCTCTATCATTTTTTTGGCCAGAAATATCTCCACATCTTTATTTTGCCTCGAGTTCTGACTTCTGAGAGTCCTCTCAAGATGCACAAATAGCATAACGTGGAGTATTTTTTTTTAAAAAAAAACTATATGATGTTGTCCAAAGCTTCCAAAAGCAAACAATAATAGCAAAAAATTTTAAAAATGTAAAGAAATAATACAAATGGAAAAGAACTGCAAATAAATGGAAGAAACAAGATAAAAAAAACATCTCATTAATTAAAAATCAGGCTTGTCTCTTTTTAAAGGAGGTCTCTGTGCAGTTCTAACGAGCTCTCTGAGCTCCTTAACATGACTATTCATGCCCTTAGCTGAATAAGCTTTAATCATGGTTCTATATGTAATTAAATCAGGTTTAATACTTCTCTGTTCCATCATATCAAGCACTCCTTTCATTTCAGCAAAACACCCTAACCTCCCATAAGCATCTACCAAACAATTAAAGAATATAATGTCTAGTGTTACATCTGAATTCTCTATAAACCGCATTACACCACTGATTTTTTCAGGTTTACCTGCTTGTGCATAAGCCTTCACAAGTGAGCAAAACGTGACGCAGCTCGGTTTTATCCTCTCCGATCGCATCAGTCTAAATAAATACTCCATCTGCTTCAGATCACCAGCCCTGCCAAATGCATCAATCACAATATTGTAGGTCACAATTGTCCAAGAGTAATGGTATTTTTGCATGTACTCCATCACAGCACTCATTTTCTGATAATCCTCAGCCTTGCCATAAGAGTCCAGGAGGATATTGAAAGTCTGCACAGTAGGCTGCAATCCAGCATTCTGATATTTCTCATAACATCTCTCCATTGTTTCTATTTGCCCTATATTGCCGAAGGCTCTTAGCGTTGAATTCATGGTCCATACATCAGGTTCACAATCCGAGTCAGCAAGCATTTCCACAAGTATGGATTCCATCTCAGAAAACCTTTCATGTAAAGCAAATAAGATCAATAAGCGGGAAAACACAATAATATTACGCTGCAGCTGGTTGCTTAAAAAAACTAACCCATCGAAAGCAGAAGAAAAAGGATAACGGCGATATCATGTATGAATGGGAACCGATGAAATGTAAAACAACAGCAACAGCACTGCACTTTGCATCACTGCTCATTATTATAATCATACTCCCTCCGGTTCTAAATATAAGACCTAGTTGACATTTTTAGAGATGTTAAGGTTACAAAATATGTTATTAAATTATGACATATTTGATATATTTTTAGATTAGTCATTAGTTTATATGTTAAATAAACTAGTTTAAGGGGAAAAATTAGGTAAATCAATTTATAATTGACTTATTTTGTTTTTTTAGGAATTTCCAAAAAAGTCTACTAGGTCTTATATTTAGGATCGAGGGAGTATTTATTATTATAATCTGCCTCAATGAAGTTTGTCTGTTTACTCTTTACCAGCCTTTAAAAGAGACATTGACATTTTCATAGGGAGATCTATAAATATTTCCTAGGGCTCCCTCTTTCTTGCTATTAATTTCTAGAGTATAAAGAAATAGTGGCAGTCAATAAACTCACTTTTCAATTTTTTATCTGCAACCAGACTCAGCATGCAATCTTTTAATAAGGGATAAACAGGTAGGTAGACAAACAGTTTACTTTTTTGCCTTCCCATAAGCATCGATGAGGGTGTTGTAAGTAACTGTGTTGGGCTTGATTCCCTGATTGGCCATATCTGATAGAAGATAGTGAACTTTATCAAAGGCAAAAATGTGCAAACATGATTTAATGAGGATTGAATAAGTCTGGACATCCGGCTGACAATCAGGAGTACTTTTCATCTCCTCAAGAATAGAGAATGCTGTGTCCAAGAGACCACTCCTGCTGTAGGCAGATAACAAGGCAGTGTATGCTTCACATGACACATGACAACCCTCATCAAGCATAGCTTGAAAGAGCTCATGAGCTCTTTCAGGTTGCTTGCATTTTCCAAGCATCACTATAAGCTTGATGTAAATGCCAGAATTAGGTTTGTACCAAAGCTGTTCGCGCAATAATTCAAAAACCTGCATCCATGATAGTGCTTGTGGATATTGGAAAAGTTTCGCTTTCATAAGATAGAAATTATGAAAAGGCAAAAGGTGACACATAGATGCACAAACCAAAACTATGATTTAAAAATTGTGTTTGGATTTATTCCCCAATTAAGATCTTTTAAAACAAAACTATTTTCATGATAGGTAGCTGCATTTTCAATTCATCCTCCAAAAATGTTTTCTCTCAATCTAAACCCTTATTCATTAAAATGCTTTACGACGAGATCTCATCCTACCTTTATCTATAAATCAACAAATAACAAATAACCCTACAGAGTGCTGACTTGTTAGATATATACTTAATCCGCGTTATATAAGAAACCTAATTAAGAACATTAATTTATAAAATTCAGAACTGCTACAAGCTCACTCATCATCCTAGTCTCATGGAATGTGTATTGTAAACCGAGGGAGTTAGTCCCACAAGCTCAGAGAAAATAGAACTAAATAATCTGTTACTCCCTCCGGTCCTAAATATAAGACCTAATTGACTTTTTTAGAAAATCCTATAAAAAAGCAAAATAAGTTAATTATAAATTGATTTACCTAATTTTTTTCCTTAGATTAGTTTATTTTACCTATAAACTAATGTATAATTTAAAAATATATCAAAGATGTCATGATTTAATAGCGTATTTCGCAACCTTAACCTCTCCAAAAAAAGTCAATTAGGTCTTATATTTAGGACCGGAGGTAGTATTTTTGTTCATTTAAGATTGGAAATAGGATAATGGTCACACTGAAAGTATATTTAATGACTGATCAGAAAGTAAATAAATTTTTGAGACCAAGTGAAAAATTTACCTATATCTTATAGGGAAGAAAATAAGACTTTTCTTTTTCTTCTTCAATGTCATAATTTTACTTCTCTCTTCTAGAAATGGATTATGTAAAAAGAAGTATTGAAATTTTTTGATTGGATAAGCAACCTGAGAAAAAGTATAACAAATGATCATGGAAATCATTCACTGCTATATTTCAGCAATTATTTTATGTATTAAGATTTCATATCATGTTTCCTTTTTATTTCCTTTTTTCTTACTCTAGACGTTAAATGAAGAATATTTCCTCGTGCCCTCCTTAAGTAACCTGAATTTCCATACAGATTTCAAACTTACCAATTACAATAGAATTCTTCATTTATCATCAAAAAGGAAGGAGAAGAATGTATTCAGACAACACAAGCAAAATATGACACTCATTCATTCTAGTAATTGTGTCAGAATTCATTGCCCAATCTTGACATGATTTCTACATATGAAATTCTGTGAGCTGAATACATACAACAACAAAAACCTTATCCCACTAAGTGAAGTCGATTAAATGAATTACAAGACACCGATATGCCCTATATGAAACCATTTCTTTCAAATTGAATACAGACAAGTACCATGGATTGCACACTTTCTCCCTTTATGAAATAAAAGATAAAAACAACTAAAAATATCTAAAAGAAAAAGTGAGAACAAAATTAGATTGTTAGAGAGGAAGAGAAAGGGCCAAGATTTAAATTTCATAAACTCAACTGATGCTGGAAATTCTTGGACCTCTCCTTCCTATGAGTTTACACCTGAACCTTTTCTAACCGTTTTCCATTTGTTGGGTAGCATTAAAAGGCAGCCAACAACACAACTCCCTCGCTAGTGAATGGTACCGAAAGTCATCAATACTCAGTTCTCAATTTCTCTTCTCCTTAGAAAGCCCCATTCTTGATACTAATCTTTTAAATTCTATGACATGTGTGGCTCCACTAATAAAGTAGAAGTTTTTTGCCCCTTAACTCCCTATCCCATTAGTTAAGGAAAACAGCATACTGCATAAGCACAAGCTCAAGGATAAACACAAAAAACCCACTTTCCACATCAACACACAACAGAGTCCAAAGAGCATGCAATTCAATTTACAAGCAAGTAACCAGTGTAGAAAATCAATAACTCATGATACCCACCATTCAACCAACAATACTTTCAGATACACCAATTTTAACTACATTTTCAAACAATCGAATATACACAATCGAATCTAAATTATTACCTTATATCCTAAATATAAGCCTGATTTTATAAGGTAAAAAATGTGAGTTCAGTTCGTTAAAAATCACATGATATTACCAAAATACCCTAACATCCTACCTCATTCACATTCTCCTTCTCTTGATTATTATTGAGAGTATCAATGAATAAATAAAAAAAGGTCTTAGGAATAAATTCACCTACCCAAATAAGTGTTATTTAAAGGAACTGATGGAGTAGTTAATTTTCATATCATCTTCAAATACTTGGCCATGGTCCTAGATATAAATATAGGACATAATTCTAAGTTTTGTCAACATCATCTCAAATTATCCAACTACAATTAGGAAGGAATAATAAGGGAAGATTGATTGGGTGGTTTTAAAAAAAGCACAGCATACAACATACTGTCTTTGTTCCTAAATATAAGATCACTTTCCCTAATTTGATTAGATTAATTATGTTAGTTAAGTTAGTTATCACCACATGATATTACCAATTTATCATAACTATATAACTTATTCTCCACTCTTCCTCTCTTGCTTATTACTCCCTCCGTTCCTAAATATAAGATCACTTTGGGGAAGTGTATAAGTTCCTAAATATAAGATCACTTTCTATTTTGTCTCAATTTTGGCCCAAATTACCTCAATACTTCTTAGCTCCCTCACTTCTCTCTCAAATCCCTATTTGTCTTTTAAATTTAAGTGAGAGGTATTTTGGGAAGATCATGCAATCCTAATTCATTGGAAAGTCTTCCTTAATCTCTCCAAATTAGCCAAAGTGATCTTATATTTAGGAACGAAGGGAGTACTATAGATAAGCATTATCCGTATTAAGTTGGGAAAAATTAAAAAAAATGATCTTATATTTAGAAAAAAATTGAAATTTGAAGGTGATCTTATATTTAGTAACCGAGTGAGTACTACATAACATAACTAACACCCTTAATTTAATCAAATGAGTAAAAAAGGTGCTATTTAACTCAATTAAACTTGAAAAGGCAAAGAGGGTAACAAACCTTGAGAGCAGACTCCCATCTCAAAGCCGTGATTCTTTCATGAAGAGCTTCAAGGACAGTTCTTGGGAGCAACTTCTTAGAATTAGTGGGGCCCCTTTTCTTCTCAATGACAGCCTTAGTAGCCTCCCTTCTGAGAATCACAGAAATGGCTTTCTTTGAGGCAATCTTCCTGTTCACCTCCTCTTTCCTCTCCTTGGCTTCCTTCTTCTTCAGCCTCTCAATTTCCATTGCCACTCTCTTGGTAACCATCATTGTGCTCCATGGTTTGTCTGTCGGGTCGTCTGGGGAATTCGGGTCGGGTCTGGAGTGGACCAGGATGCGTACGGGTTTGTTTGTGGGTTGGTGGTGGGGAAAGGGAAGTGGGGTGGTGGTGGAGATTGAAGCCATTGATGTTTCTGGTCAACTAACTCATGGGATGAACAAGAAAGAAGAAGCGAAAACATTCATTCATGTTGGAACAAGATATATTATCAACTTCAAAATATCCTAGGATAACAGCTTTGTTCCACTATCACTCACCTCATATGGAAAATTGATTTTTTAAAAAATACTAGTCCTAAATATAAATATATATTTTTTTGGAGAGGTTAAGATTACGAAAAAAACTATTAAATCATGACACATTTGATATATTTTTAGATCATCCATTAGTTTATAAGTAAAATAAACTAGTCTAAGGGAAAAAATTAGGTAAACCAATTTATAATTGACTTATTTTGTTTTTTACGATTTTCCAAAAAAGTCAACTAGGTCTAAAAATTTGATAGAACCGGAGAGTATAATAATAATCCTTCAAAAAGGATAAATAATCTATTCATAGATTAATTTGATAGAATTTTTTTTCATAAACTTACTTTTTTAACTTAGATTAAATATAATATTCCCTTGTGTTCTTATTATAAGACATCAACTAACTTTTCTCACATACCAATAAAATTGGTTATGTACATGTACTTTCTCCTAAAATTCAAGTAATTTTCAATACTACAGCCTCAATAATTACACTTATTTCTAAAACTATTAACTATTACTATCTCCTATATCCTATTAAATATGAGTATATATGGAAAAAAAACTAATTAATGCACATTGAAAACCATGAAGTAACTTATAAAAATGATAAATAAAAATTGGATGTTAATGACTTATATTAGTGAGGCAAATTATGTTATGATTAAATAAATTAAATGAAGTTACTTAGTCGTTTTAAACAAAAATTAATTAAGTTTTAGATTAAAGAGCGGATGCTCGAAAATATGTTATTATTAAATGTGTTATGAATATTGACATATTGTTGTATGAGTGGATGTCCATGTGATTCCACAACTCTTAGAATTCCTTTTCCTATAACCTCCCCGTGAATGACTTATGAAGGTTTCTTATAATTATAAGTCATTATGTTCTTCTTTGATTCTTGTAACCATAGCTCTAGGCTTTAATGTGTGAAGGCCTATAAATAGAGGTCAAGTACAAGACATTTTGTACCAAGAAATATATGAATGAGAAATTCTCTATTCCTCCCTCTTCTAGTCTTGCATATATTCTCTTCATTTTTTTTTGATACAGTATATTCTCTTCATCTTTCTTCTTATGTTCATAATTTTTCTTCTTATTTAATAACAAAATGACATTTTTTATAAAAAAACAGGGCTTATTTTCTTACTAAATATTTCCAAGAAAATGTTCATTATATATCATCTTTAGTAATGGAATACAAAATTTTGCCCTTGGGTATAAGATTTTTTTGTCAAAGGGTCTAAGTCTTGGAAAAGCCAAGAAATTAGAGTATAAAAAGGATTTCAGAGACTACTTTTTTTTTATCAGAAAGAGACTACTAACATCTAAAAAAAAGTCACAACTACACGAGCCAGTTTTCTCTCTCTTTTGAAAAGAACGTGTTTAGTTTAATGTACCTATAATCAGGGGGTTTAGTGGTAAGATGTGGATTCTTGTTTTGATACATTGTAAGAGGTGGATTCTCATTGTTAGGGAGATGGTTCTATTCCCCATTATGGCATTTGGGTAGGCATCTTAATGGAGGGGCCTAGATTCATGCCTAAGAATATATCCAGCATTCACACATTACTATCACCTAGGAGAAACTGTTCATGAGCCTTGGTTTATTTTTCTCTCAAAAACGATAATTTTGTCATGTTTTTTCCATCGGAAAATTTTAAATTAGATTATTATTTCAATTATCAAGATGATATTTCTGGAATATTAATATTTCTAAATTAAAAACTTAGACTTAAGGTCCACATTTTGAAATTTAAAATTATGCAACTCACTTTCAACATTTTAATTTATCTATTAGAACTTGAATGTGTAACGTTAGAAATATGTATTAACAACTTCAACCACAACAACAAAACTTTATCTCAACTGGATGGGTTCTATATATAACATTGACCAATTAATATATTAAATCCTAAAATCCAAAAATAAATAAATAAATAACCGTGCAGGTGCTGGAACAACTTCAATCAAACGGCCAAGCTTTACATTACATTTATTTAACAAATCAGTATAAAAAAATTATCTCAAAAAATGCAAAAGAGTCTTTTTTTCTCTAGTGATAATGTGCTTCCCAAACCATCAAAAGTTGTAGACACAAAATATTTCAAAATGATGTCATTTGTTGTTTATTCTCCAAATCCAATAACATAGTATGCCCTACTTGAAAATTGAGAAGTACTAACATTTGAAGAACACGGAATTGCTACGAAGGTACAAGACTCATTAGTGCAATGACAAGCCAATGTACAATCAATAAATTATTAATAACTAATGTTGTTTACAATTCTTTATAGCAGTTCTCATTAGCTGATGCAGAAAAGGCTTTGAAGCTTTTACTCTTTTGTGAATAGATATAGTATAACTTAGCCTTCACATAACATGATTTCAGAAATCAACATCTGGACTTGTGATAAAAACCAGGCTTACCAGAAATAGGTCAATTTGCTGTACATTCCTAGTTTTCTAAACTACTCTATGGCTATGTAATAACATAGGTACACACAAAAGAAAATGGAGACCGAAATACATTAAAGATAAAAAGAAAGAAGATAGTGTGAGCATCAAGTTCAGTCCCTAGTGTTTGTTTTTGTTAAACATTGTCTGATAATCTGGCACCTATTAACAACCAACTAATCCAAACTTAAGTGGTAGGTTCCCACATAAGTAAGATTATCCCCTCTCCCAATGAGAGCGCTTCCCAGGATTCAAACATACATTCTCATTTTTACGGGGTTTGAAACCCATTTACCAGCTCAACCAACTACCCATTGGTGTCCCCAGGGTTGTTTAGTACCGAAAAGAATGATCATCAATAGAAGATAAACACAGTTTCAGGGGGTTCCCTTCTTTGGTGCCATAATGCATGTTCACAGCCAACTCAAAAGATACTGGATTGTAAGCATGAAACGAAAAATGCCAGTTCTGTAATTGCTGTGGAATTAAGTTCAAAGATCCACAAGTATTGAGTATGTGGCATATAGACAAAACATGAACAATGGAACTACTCAACATATGTAGTGAAACCATAATCGGGAAAGAGAGTGGAAGAGAATCAGAAAAGGGATGGGAGAGAAAGAGACAACAGAGAGCAATGAGACAGAGTAACAGAGAAAAAAGATAAAACGAGAGAAACAAACAATAAATTCTTATTTCATACAATCCATACTCTTAGTTTACTCTGACCTTTTTGCACCTTATATAGCCAATGCCTCACTAATATTTCTAATGGCTCAAACCCCTTTGGCTAACTATACCCAAGTAACTTCCTCTTTTTACAATTATACAACAACCTACTACTGCCACATTGACATAAAGTAGCCAGCAAAAAGATAGAAACTGAGACATGGGACTGAAACAAATGGGCTAAAAATTATCAGAGAAAAGCAATGCATGAAGGTGTCAGAGGAACAATCTAGCCACAAAGGGAATCTCATGTTTGCCCTTATCAATGCATGAAAAGGATTGATACTATGTTTGTCATATGAATTGATTATGTTCACATTATCAATATCAGAAGTTAGAGAAATCTTATCATTTGCTGCTCTGAGCATTTGCACGAAGCATGTGTTATACACTTATACTAAGTTACATCCGTAATCATACTACAATTATTAAATGCATAATATACACAAGAAATAAGCAGGAACTCCTTAAAAACCAATCACTATGCCAAAATCTGCCCCAAACCAGTATGCTTCATAATCGAAATCCATAGGAAATAAACAAATTTCGCAGCAAAGCAAATAGCATAATCAAAACCCAACCCCCCCCCCCCCCTTCCTAAAATTTTGTAACAAAAAAAAAGCATAATCAAAACACAATGCCCTTCCTAAAATGTTGTAACAAAATAAAGCATAATCAAACAAAATAAAACCATACCCCAAAACTTGATATCAAGCCTCAAAAATTCAATAGTGGAATTATAAATGCCAGTTAGAATGTTTTGTACCCGCCAAAAAAGACACATTATGTACATGAAACCAGATGTGTTCCATTAAATAGCAGTAATTTAGAGGAAAACACAACAGATAGAAGGTCTTCCAAATAAATAAAATTCAGATTCATGTCAGTTGACATCAATCCTTAAACACTGGTTTACATTAAATTGCCACTCATAGATACGCTGAACTGAAAATCAACGCCGGAACATAATTGATAGACACTTCTATCCTTATCTGACAATCATCCTTGCTTATTTTTTGCCTCCGCCACTACCACCTGCAGCTTTTGCTGCATCCTGAGCTGCTTTCTTCGCTGCTTTCTCCTGAAGTGCTTTTGCATCTCTGGCCCCAAAAGCAAAAAGAAATAAACAAAAGCTACCCACAACACAAGTACAAGTACTCCCACAATGCTAAAAATATACAGTCAAGTTGACTTTTTCGGAGACATTAATGATGTTACATAAGTTACTACTACACCATATCGATAAACTAGGTCATAATCTAATTGCATGTAACACGTGTGATGATTACGTGATCTATTAGACTTCCTTAATATAAAAAAAATCAAAACTGACTTTTCAGAGAGATCGAGTGTGCTACATAGATCACTAACTTACAGTAACTGCTATAAACTAAGGGATAATATAATTACATGTACCATGTGATCTAATTAAGTGATCTGTTTGGTTTCCTTAACATGAGTATAAAAAATCAAATTGACTTTTCAAAAAGATCAATAGTGCAATATTAATCACTAATTTACCATAGCTATAAAAGATCAATGGTGATATATTAATCACTCATTTACCATACCTATAAATATGGTATAATATAACTACATGTAACGTGTTATAATTAAGTGATCTATTTGACTTCATCAATATAAAAAATCAAATTAACTTTTCAAAGAGATCGATGGCGCTACATTAATCACTAATTTACCATACCTACAAAAAATCAATGGTATAAATAACTAAATGTAACGTTTTATTATGATTAAGTGATCTAATTTGCCTCCTTAGTACAAAAAATAGTAGTATCAACATCAACTTGATCTTATATTTAGCACGAAACCAAGCATTAAAGAAGAACCAACCTTTCCCTGCGTTGCTCAGGAGTCAACCCATCGGCCTTGCCGGCTTGCTTGCTGCCCTTACCGGCTCTTGACTGAGCCCTTTCACGATCTTTCTCTCTCTGGTTACCACGTTCCCACAGTTAAAGTAAAACCCAAAAGCACCAAAAACAAACCTCAAGAAACCACCATTAAGATTCACAAGACAATACAATCCACGGCCAACCAATCTCTATTAATATTCACAAGACACACAAAGAGATCACATGAAATCTTGCATACAATATTCAAGATTACACAATATTCAAGAATCTCAATTAAGATTCATAAGACAATACAATCCACGGTCAACCAATCTCTATTAATATTCATAAGACGCACAAAAAGATCACATGAAACCTTGCATACAATATTCAAGAATCTCTATAAAGATTTATCAGACACAAAAAAAGTCACATGAAATCTTGCATACAATATTCAAATCCAAAAGGGTATTGAATTTATGGGATTTTGTTCAATGAAACCAATAAAGTAAAAGCATGTAACAAGATAAAAGGATATGAGTCATGATTGGTGGATTGTTGGATAACAAAAGGAGATCGGAGATGGTGAGAGCCCTGAAAGAGAAGATGAGATAGGAAGGAAATTACCCAATGGAGGAAAAACGAATCTTTGAGCTGAAGAAGCAAAGAAAACAAGAAGTACGCAGAGAATATAGTACCTGACAGACAGAGTTGTTGTATGAACGTGTGATGACAGGAAAATAAGGACTTCGCAATACAGATGACTGAAATTGAGATTCGAGAGCTAAGGTTTTTAATTTTATTAAATAAAATAATAGGTTAAACAAATTAATAAAGCTAAGTATATTTTTCGTTTTTGATAACAAGAAAGTATAGTTGTGATTTCTTATGTTTGCATTAAGTTTCATGTAACACCCTAAAAAAAATTTAAATGGAGATTATAATTAGAAGATAGCAATTTAGGAATTTTGGGTATACAAATTAATTATGGGAAATTAAGAATAGAGAAAGAAAATAGAATTTGAGGATAGTATTATTATTATAAAAGTTGGAATTGGAATAGTAGCATGACAATTAGCATAGAAAACAAATGACACAAATACCCCTCTTCTCTTTAATTAAAAAAAAGGCACACACTCATTTTTTTCACTTCTCCCCCACCTATTTCACTCTTCTCCATCCTTCTCTCGTTTCTTTTTTTTTTCTTCCAACACCCCAGCAGAAATTTTGGACCAATCTTCACCCGATTTTGATCGAAAACTACATGCAATTGGTGCTAGAGATTCAGGTGAGAATTCCTCACATTCCTATATATTTTTTTCTGCGATTTGGTGAAGATTTGGGGGAGATGAGTAGTGGAAAATAAGATTTAAATTTCTGGATTTGTTAGTAAGCTAATGATATATTTGAGTTTCAATTTGTAGTGTGAGTTTCCTTGATTTGTAAAGATTGAAAATTTCCCTTTCCTCTTCATTTTCAGTGACCGAATGAATATTCTTGTTTGGGGGTTGGGATGAACGAAATTAAATGGTTCTGGAGTCTATTAAAGTTAGTTTTTGTACATGCATGTTTGTTACCAATTGATATATCAATAATGTGTGAAGGACTAAACATGATTTTGGGGTTTATTGGGATAAATAAATTTTGTGGTTTTTCTAATTTTATTTTGCTACTGTCTTGTGTATGAAAAATAGTTTAAATTGTCAATGCTTGTGTGTTTTTATCATGGGTGCTGCTGAAATGGTGTATGGGTAAGAGTGTGGATGATGGGGAATTTAATAACTAATGTGGGTATATCATTGCACTCAAGTTGTTTGTCAAAATGTCTAGTAGAGTAAAGAAATTGATTTTAGCTCACTAAATTTTTGTTGCAAAGATTGTTCTTCTCTATTTTTATTTAACATTAGGAGATGAAAAAAAAAATTATATGAATTGTAAGCATGTGTGTGTGATTTGAGATTTCGTTTAGGTTTTCACAAAAGTTCCAAATTTGGTACACTTAGGGTTCAAGGGGGTTAAATGATAAGTGGAATAATCACTTAACATGTTAAATTTGAGGTTTTATATGTGGTTATTTGTTTGCTATTTGATTTTCACTTGGCTGAATGTAGAAGAAAAGAATCAGAATGGGATTAACATATGGATAGGACATTGATATTTTGTTTGGTGTAAATTTCTGTTTTAAATTCCAAATTTCCTCTTCCTTCTTTTATATGGCTGAATTGTGGTATGTATGAATTATGTTTGTATGCTCAGTCTTGGGTTGACTTCATTATATATATTTGCTCTTATGTATTAGGTTTATGAAGAAGAACTAATGATAATGGAACTATAATTAGAATTTTTATTTTGAACTTTGAATTGGTTGAACTTGAACTAAGGATGGAAGTGTTTGCATATAAAATTGGAAGTAAAATGTTTTGTTTTCATACATGTATTGTTTTAAAAAAAAATGTTTGAAAGAAAGGGTTGAAATGCTAAGACACTTGTTGGATGTATGTTGATAGACTTGCTACACATTAAAATATTATGGATGTTTGTTTGGTAAGAACTTTGTGTTGGATTGGCAAGATTAATATACATGAATACCATATTCTATGTCGTTTCTTTTGCTGCAGAATTTTGAACTGTTAAGGGAAGCCATAATTAATTGAATTCTAATACAAAAGAGGGCTGAAAAATAAAGGTTGAGTAACTAGGTTAGGTTTCAAAGTAGGAATTGTGATATTAGACAATGAAAATTCTTATTTTTTTTATGTTACTGACTTCTTATTGAATGTTGGTTGTACATTTGTATATCAAATCATTTTAAAAAGATGACTGTTTATTTACCGTTTTGATTGTGATTGAATTAGGTGAATATTTATCATTGATAACTGATATTAGGCAATAGTGAAACAATAAAGTTCTTTAGTAGAATAAGTAGAGGGTTGTGGGATAATATTAATAGGGTCAAGAAAGAAACAATATTTCAATACATAAAGTGATTTTAATCTTACTCTTACATGTTGTGATACTAGGGGAAACTTGTGTGGCTCACGATTGGAAGCAAAGCAGTGATCAAGAGAAAAAGGACAAGTAGTGATCGAAGTACAGGTAGCAGTTTACTTCATATTATAAATGAAAGTTGTTATATCCGCATGTATATTATAGTATTTATTTTTCAAAACATGATAATGTTTATCCAAGAGAAGGAAGGATATTTATCTCAGATAGATAAATAAGAAAGTAGAGTACTCTAGGCATCAGGAGGGTCGCACCCCCTATGCCAAATTTTTTTACAGAAACCCTGCAGGTAAAGAATACCTCCATTAATTAACGAACATATCGTTAAAAATGGTTGGTATAGTGAGGGAGGTTCCAATAAGAGATTGGAAAGAGGCAGATTCCAATAAGAGATTGGAAAAAGGAGGATATTATCATGATTATACTTTTATATTAAAAATTATTACTGCCTGTATAGAAGTAAACTGCAATGTACTCTTTGGTTTCAGGTAGTTGGACGAACATATTTTGGAAAGGTAGTGGTGGAAAAAAGACGGGAACGCTTGTCTGACTGTTGTGCATGAAGCTCTATTTTGGAAGCTTATATGTTTTGAAAGTTTCCCTAATTTTTTAGTAGGTAGAATTAGGGTAACTTAGTAGTATATTTTAAAGATACATTCATAGTATTTTGTATATAGGTAAAGGAACATCTGATCTTTACCTTAAGTAGTAAACATAGCTGTTTTTACATTATTATCTTATTAAACCTATGTTATGACTGAACCTACACTTAGACAAACCATCAACACATTATAGTTGCAAGTGACCTTAGCAATTAGTATATGTTTCTTTTAATTGTTTTATAACCACTTGTTCTATATACATTTGACATATTTAAAGTTCTTTTTCGATAAATGCTTGGTTAAATACCATTTTTGAAGAAAAGTTTTAATTCATTCAGATTTTTAAGCACATGTTTTTCTAAAAAGGGTTGATCAAGTGGTTATAATTCAATTAAATCTTTTAATAGAGTGATAGAAAGTCTAGGTGTTTACATTTCAATTTAGTTCTTTGTGTTTGGAAAGTATACTTGTACTCCCTTGTTTACATTGAGTTTCAATTTAGTCCTTTATATTTAGAAAGTATATTTTTTCACTGATAAATGTGGGCAATATTGAAAAGAAAAATTAACTCCAAATATTCAACTAACTTTCACATGTTTTCTTAACAAGTGTGTACTCGCAGCTGAACTCTTATACTCCTTCCAGTCCTAAATATAAGACCTAGTTGATCTTTTTGGAAAATCCTATAATGGCAAAATAAGTTAATTATAAATTGATTAACCTAATTTTTTTTTCCTTAGACTAGTTTATTTTACCTAAAAACTAATGGATAATCTAAAAATGTATCAAATACATTATGATTTAATAGTTTATTTAGCAATCTTAACCTCTCCAAAACAAGTAAATCAGGTCTTATATTTAGGACCGGAGGTAGTATTAAAGAAGACACGAGTGAGTTAATGGTATGAAATAAGATCCTCTCCTCTACCCCCTCTCTCTCATCACCTTTGGATCAAAATTGAAAGATCCACATTTCATATTTGACAAACATGTAATATATTATGATTTTATATGAAAATTAAATTAATTTGAACTGTTAAAATTTTAGCTAAATACTTTACAATTGTAGGCTACTATTATTATTATTACTAGGAAGATTGTTTTCTTATTTTTTTTAAATATGAAGTCTTAACCTGTTTGGATGGATTTGAAAAGCTATTTTGGGTAGTAAAACCTAGGTTTTATAAAAATTTTCCCAAGCACTCACAAAAGTTGTATAATCTATTTTCAAGGCAAAACCTAGGTTTTGGGGTCCAAAATGAAAAGTCACAATTTTTTGCTTTTTCATACTCCAACTTCGGGCCTGTTTGGATACCCCAACAAAAGTCATTTTCCAAACCAAACCAAGGTTTCTTATAAATTTTGCCAAGCAATCCTAAAATGTGGGAAAAGCTATTCTCCTCCCCAAACCTAGGTTTGAGGTCCAAAACCTAGGTTTGAAGAAAAAATGGACATTTCTACTTGTTGGCTCTTCTGTGCACTGAGAGAGAAAGAGAATCAAACTCTATTTGCTGAGCTCATAACTGTTGGCAAATGGAGAGCTAGCTGGTCGAATTTAAGATGAGATCTGTTCATCGAAAGCTAGCTGATCTGTTCGTCAAAATAGTGAGCAATTTCGAAAGCTGTTCCATTCGTCAATTAATCAAATTGAAAAATACAAATTTTGGTGTAAGCAATTTGGAAAGCAATTTATTGAACTGTGTTCGCCAAGAGACAGCAATTTATTGAACTATCAGCAATTTTCCTTTTATCCATAAGCATCAATGCTAAAATTTGTATTTTTTCTCAGATTTTATTGAACAATGAGCATTTTTCCTTTTATTAAACAGTGAGCAACTTTCCTTTTATTGAACAGTGAGCAATATTCCTTTTATCCATTGAGCAAGTTTTCTCAGATTTTATTGTATCTTTTTAGTATTTTTTAATATTTTTACTAACACTGATAAAATTTGATCATTTAATTTGAAATAATTTTTTTGGCAAAATTGTCCTTTTTGGTAATTTGATATTCAAAAAGCTATTTTACTCACACTTAATCCAAACACTCTCATTTTATCAAAATTTATTTTCCAGAAAAGTTATTCTACTCAAAAGCTATTTTCACAAAAGCTATTTTTCAGAAGCTAATCCAAACAGACCCTTCAACATCTCTCTCTCTTTCCTCTCCTACCCCTCCCTCTCTTTCTTGCTTAAATGTTAGATACTTAGATACTATATTAGTAATGTCCTTTTTGGTAATTTGCACATTAAAAAGCTATTCTAGTGACACTTTATCCAAACACTCTCATTTTATCAAAAGTTATTTTCCAGAAAAGTTATTCTACTCAAAAGCTATTCTCAAAAAGCTATTTTCCCAAAAGCTATTCTTCAAAAGCTAAATCCAAACAGGCCCGTAGTATGGATAGACTATTGAGTTACCAGCCTGTATTCTCATTCTCATTTCTCAATATTAAACTGCTAAATTAAATAAGAAAACGTACTTGAATTTAAATTGTGCTGCTAATCACTATCACATGATAGATTTTTTTTATCCAATATCACATGATAGATTTGACTTTCTCTTTAATAAATATTATCATATAAAAAAAGGTAAAGTATACTTTTAATCCTTTATATTTGTATCAAGTTTCAATTTAGTCCTTTATGTTTGGAAAATATACTTGTAGTCCTTTTTTGTTAACACCGTTAGTTTAAGTTAACGGGAAATGCTAACTTAATAATTTTAAATGATTATTTTATAATGAAATTGGACCAAAAATGATTAATTTTGAAAATATAAGAATATTTACACTCAAATATTTTAATCTGAACATTTTTTCAGTATTTAATAACTGTTTAAAATTTTTAAGTTAATATTTTCTGTTAAGTTAAACTAACGGTGTTAACAAAAAGGACTAAAAGTGTACTTTCCAAACATAAAAGACTAAATTGAAACTTGATGCAAATATAAGGGACCAAAAGTATACTTTAGTCTATAAAAAATCAGAAATAAACTCATTACGTTTAATCAGATAGATAGCCAAAGAATTGTCAACATTATAATATGTTACTATTAAATTTAAGTAGTAATTAAATATTTTTCAATTATTATCGTTCATTATAGGATAGATATAATCAAATAATCGTCATTTTCATATAATAAATCCCTTTTGTTAAATGTATTAAGGCTCCTTGCAATGTTTTTATTGTTTTAATTTGAGAATGTATTTCATGATGTTTACATCTTTTCTGTTAGGGAAAATGACAGAAAAATGCCACTTGAATTTCATTTGGACAAAATGGGGTCTCCAATTGCAACTTGGACAAATAAGGGTGCAACTTGGACAAATAAGGGTCAGTCCCCTATTTGTCCAAATGAAATTTAAGCCAAATGACAAAACAACCCTTCCCTTACATTAAACAAAACCATAAAACATATTCTTCTTCTCCTTTTCTTCTTGCTTGGTCGAGACAACCAAGCTTCATCATCTTCTTCTTGTTGCTTGCCAAGTTGAAGCTTGGAAGGGGGAAAGGTGAGAACTTTGGGTATTATTGTGATCAAGATAACATACTTAAACATAAGTAGAAAACTTTTCTGCATTCCTTGCATGTCAAATATGTAGGGATTAATAGTGCGGTTGTGGCTCATAATGGCCACAAACAGTTGTGAGTTTCCATGCAAACCTATGATAGGATCCTTCTGCGTAGGCCCTCATTTATTGGATCCTTTTAACCTTCTCTGTCTCTCTTCCCCACAAAGAAGAAGAAGAAGATGATGATAAAGAGGAAGAATGTGTTTCGCATCGCAGGGTATCATTCCTCTCTCTAATATCCATTTCATTTATAGTATTTTGTTATCTTATTGTGCTCTGTAGATTTGGAGATTCTGATTTCCCTGTTAATTCTTCTTCTGCTTTAATCTATTATGTGATCAATTTACCCTAATTTTGCAGTTCTCATCCCTTTCTCTATTTCCTTTCTTTCTGATTGCAAACCTCAATGTATTCTTTACTGTCTATTCACTTCATTTATCAGATTCGATTATCAGATTCGACATTTCATAAGCAAGTAGTTCGTAGGTCAACTCATTGATTTCTGATTATGAAGAAAAAATGAACTAATTCAATGTTAAAATCAAGTTTTATGTCCTAATTCATCGACTGCTTGAAACTAATTATAAGAACTGTGGTGTTTTGTTCAACTTAATAGGCTTAGGAATCAAAAACATGTAGAATACTATATTATACACGCACACACAGAGGATTAGGAGAAAGGGCAGTGTAAAAGAAGAGACATTGAGGAGTGAGAAAAGAAGATTCTCTCTGTAACTTCTCTTTGATGGTGAGTGAAATGTGAAAGTGTGAAGTGTTTTGCAACTTCTCTACGTTTTGATTTAGATTAGACTCCATATAAATAAGTAAAACTATAATTATTTATATGTTGGAGCCAAGTTAATTAGAAGATTCTCTCTGCAACTTCTTTGTGAAAGTAAGGGTTCAAAACATGTTGTCCTCCAGAGAGAAGATACATAAAGATACAGAGAATAAAGGATTCTAGGAAACCCAAGTAAGGCTTAACTAAATTTCAGTATGAGTTGAAAACTAGTCAACTATAAATATCAGTCCTGGACTTAATTTCTAACTTTATCTATCTAACATGTGTTATGATTAAAGATCATTATTAACCATGAATTCTCATGGCCGAAAGTAATTCCTTCTGCATAATCTCTTCTACCATTTGGGAAGCAGAAATACTCACAGTGGCTGAAAGCAAGAGAAAGAGATTATGTTTAAGGTAGAAAGAAAAACTATAGATACCAAATTTTCTTGTACTTATTTTTCCTTTGTTTAACCTTTTTCTCAGCATTCATGAAGTACAGCTTGATATAAAATAAATTTATGGATTTATGATATGATAGATCTATATACATTTTGCACGGTTCAAAACAAAAGCCACATCTAAAGATCTATGACACAAAGGGGGATTTTTTCATAAACAAGTTCAGCGTCATCCATCCCCTGAATTCTTACTAAAACATATTCTGTTTTAATTATCAGATGGCTTACTTTTGTTAGTTCTGGGAAATGGTAGGCATGCAAATAATATAGGAATTGTTGAATACATATATGTGTGAGGATGATGCGTACATTGAAACTTATAACAAATTTCCTTCATTAGTACTTGCATTCAAAGTTTGGATTAATAGTGTTAAATTCAGCATTTCTATACTTCTACTTTCTGCCTGCATGTTGAATATAAATTCAGCATTATTAATGGATTATTGTTAATGACTATTGGATTGTTTACATTTGAATATAAATGCAGATGACCTTTGGTAAGCAGAAGCATGTTAAAGCTCAAATGAAGCTGATATAAATGAAGATGAAGATAATCAAAGTTGAGATGACATTCATGGATTAATAGTTGTTTTTTTCATAGAAGACTTCAGTTTTGAAAACCATTTGTGACATTTCTAGCTTTGTGAAATTTATTTCCTTGTGTTACTTTTGCTACCTTATATAGATTTAATATTATGAATGTACTTCTATTTCATTATTCTCTAGTATCTTTTAGGCTTCAATTCAATTTCTATAATAATTTTTTGAAAGAATGTGTTGGCAAATTAGCAACAGAACACCTATCTTTGCGACGGAATGTCCGTCACTAATTTGCTGCGACGGAACTTCCGTCGAAAAAAATAATTAGCGACCAACAAATTACTAACGGGGTGGAGTCCGTCACTAATTCCGTCGAAAACTTGTTTGTGACAGTTAATTGCGATACTTTGGTAGTAAATAACGATACTCGGGTAGTGAATTGCGATTCTTGGGCAGTGAATGCCCCTTTTGTTTTTCAGGCAAGTAGTTACTCATAGGGGCACCCTTGGGAAAACGTGGCAGTTAATTGCGATACTTTGGTAGTAAATAGCGATACTCGGGTAGTGAATTGCGATTCTTGGGCAGTGAATGCCCCTTTTGTTTTTCAGGCAAGTAGTTACTCATAGGGGCACCCTTGGGAAAACGTGTTAGTTAATTGCGATACTTTGGTAGTAAATAGCGATACTTTGGTAGTGAATTGCGATTTTTGGGCAATGAATGCTCCTTTTGTTTTTCAGGCAAGTAGTTACTCATAGGGGCACCCTTGGGAAAACATGGCAGTTAATTGCGATACTTTAGTAGTAAATAGCGATACTCGGGTAGTGAATTGTGATTCTTGGGCAGTGAATGCCTCTTTTGTTTTTCAGGCAAGTAGTTACTCATAGGGGACCCTTGGGAAAACGTGGTAGTTACTCATAGGGGCACCCTTGGGAAAACATGGTTGCAAGTAGTGGAAAACTAGACAGTTAATCGCGATACGTAGTGAATTACGATACTAGAGTAGCGAAATACGATACTTGAGTAGTGAATTATGATACTTGGGTAGTTACTTTAGGTTTAACATGGTTGCAAGTAATGGAAAACTAGGTAGTTAACCGCGATATAGAAGTAGTTAATTGTGTTAGAAAAGCCAATTAGTACCATAAATATATAGTAGTTAATGATGAGAGTAGTAAAATCCATGAACGACAATGATATCATTTCCAAGTTTATAGCCAATAAAGAAAGAGTACAACTACAAGGACAAACTTCAAAATACAAATATCATTCTCTACTGTAATTATTATCTGCTGACTCCTTCTTAGCTTGGATCAGCATTGAACCTTCTGGATATCATTTTTTCCCATGCTGGAATATACATACATGGCTGGAGAATATCAGTGCTAGATCAATACGATCAAGGAGAAGCATCCAGTTTGATAATATCTCCCTCTTGTGCATAGTGATTTCCTCCATTAGACACAATCCTTTTACCAATGTAAACAGACATAACAAAATTTACACATTAGACATCATGTATTAGATTTAACATTTGAATCCTTTAGCCATCAATCATCATCACTATATGTGCTTATGAATTTTTACAAACACAGACTATCAATTTAGTACAGGAGTAAATGTATGGTTATATCAATTTTTTAGAAAGTTTAGAAGCAAATAAACAATCATGCTTCATTAACAAAGTCAAGTTGAGATCAAGCTTGGTCTCAACTCATAATCTCGCTCATGAATAGGCACCATATGCATTTTAATGAGTTGTGTAAACATGTGTGTATCATTGAATTTCTAAACAAGAAACAAGCCATTCATGAGCATCATACTCTGAAGCTCAATTGTTCTATTCAGCAAGCATAATGTTATAATCAAGCTCACTCCAATGTTTATACTCAAAGGTAAAGTATCAAAAATTATAAGTACATGTTTATGCTCAGAGATTGATCAACTACCCCATTTAATATTATGAGCTTGAGCAACAGGTACAAGTACCTTCCAACACACACTAACAACCAAACCTTCTCATCTTCATCTCTCAGCATAATAACCAGCAATAAGGTCACCACTCACAATTATCACAAATTGACATATCAGGCATATAATTGAGGGCATATATTGTAGTAAAACGTGAGCATGCAAACACAGCAGAACAAGTAAAATTGTGGGCATGATGAAACTGAAGTCAGAAAATAAAATCAAAATAAATAGTAAGAAATGATGCCATATCAGAACCAAAAATTCATATGCCCAAACAACAACAAAGATTGAAGCCCAATTAAAGAGGAAATTGTAATTGTAATTGTAAATACGAAGGGGATTATGTTTAGGATTTGGGTTTTGCGAAGGAATAATAAATAATGAAAGCTCACCTTCTTCTTTCCCTCTCTCTTTCTCTCGAAGCAGCTAAAGAACAGAGGGCTAGGTGATGTTTTGGGATTTCGTTCTGATGAAGGAGATGAACATGGGCTGGGTTTGTTTGCTAAGAAGGAAGGAAGGATATCATGATTCATGAAGAAGGAGAAGACGATGGTTTGATGATATAAGACAGGGTCAATTGAGTCTTTTCACACAAACTTTAGTTTGGACAAATAAGGGATCCAAGTTGAAATTGGTGACCCCTATTTGTCCAAATGAAATTCAACTAGCATTTTTCTGTCATTTTCCCTTTCTGTTATCAGTGTTTTTATCCACATTTATAATAAATTTAAATTTAAGAAAAGGTACATAGTTTCAAAAAAGATTACGCACACATATTAAAATTTCCAGCTTAATTATTATTGTACAAACTTACAAAGGACTACATGGACATGTATAGCTCGGTGTAAAATAATCTATATAGTTTTTTGATGAAATATCATCCCTAAATTTGCTAAACTGGAAACAAAAGTGTGGCCCAAATAATTGTACTTTGTAGGGCCAAAAATTGTGATATCAAATCCATTATCCTCTTTAGTGAATGCATCAAACATGCATCAAACGAATGTGTAAAAATGATACTACTAAATTTTGTCTAAAATTGCGTTTCTAATACTAAAGTTTTGCGAGGTGTAAAAATAGTACCAACTTGTGGTCCATATGTAAATATACTCCCTCCGTTCCTAAATATAGGACCTAGATGACTTTTTTGAAAAATCCTAAAAAAAGCAAAAAATAAGTTAATTGTAAATTGATTTACCTCATTTTTTCTCTTAAACTAGTTTATTTTACCTATAAGCTAATGGATAATCTAAAAAGATATCAAATATATCATAATTTAATAACCTATTTCGCAACCTTAATCTTTAAAAAAAAAATAGTTATCTAGGTCTTATATTTAGGAACGGAGGGAGTAGTATTTTCACTTAAGGGAAATAAAATTTAGATATGAAAAGACTCTTATATCCCTTATTAAATTTTAAATTTCATGAGGGAGGAATGCGGACATAAGAGTCTTTTCATATCTAAATTTAATTTCTCTCAGGTAAAACTACTATATTTGCACTTGGACCCCAAGTTGAGTACTCTTTTTGCACCTAGCAAAACTTTAGTATTAGAAACGCAATTTTGGGTAAAGTTTACTATCATTTTTGCACCTTCATTTTTGCATCTTCGCCCTTTTTTAAAAAAAAAAATACTCCTATTTAGTTGACATCTATATTTTATACTACTATTTTTTTCCACTAATTCGGAACTCATGCAGTCATTCTTCTTTCAACATTCATTTCGTTCCTTTCCATTTACTAGTTCCTTTCCATTTACTATCAATATTCAATCCATTGAACATTGTTTTGAGTAAACTCATTATTTTGTGCGCCATTCAACTAACCTGCTAATTATGCTGTCCTAAGATGTCAAATCCAATCATGAACCTCTTATTTTCTCCTCCCCTTATTATTCATCCCGATTCATTTTTAATTCTTCGCCAGATTCACCTGATCCAATTTTTCAGCACTGCTAAACGGACAACCATGAATCTGACCATAAACCACAAGTCTAAACTGGGACCAAAAGGACAATTGCAATATGTTGTAAGTTTTACGATGCATCCTTGAATTTTTTTTTATTAGCGATTGTTTGGTATTAGGGGGAGGAATGGAAATCGTAATCATTATTAATTAAATTTAAAACAATAAGAGAAGTATGTTTATAAACAGAAAAAATTAACTAGTCAAAAAATCAGATAATTTTAATATAATCAGAGGGGAAAAAGGGAAAAAATTAATTAAAATCTTTCAGCCCTTCATACAAATTTTTGCCAGTCCCTCCAAATTCCTTATACTGAACAACTTTTTAAAGTTGCATGGGGACTTTATATATTTAATTTACGGAGTCATTATTAGGGGTGCAAACAGTTAAATCAGGCTTCACTCTTTAATCTTTATAGCTCTGGCCTGTTTATAGGCATGACTCATGAGGCATCAGTCTAGTTATTTTTTTACTGAATGAGCCTTGCTTGCTAAAAGTTCGATAAGAAGTATGTTAATGAGTAGAGTGCAATGTTTTAGATATTTAATTTAATTTTAATTTCAAAATTTTGAAAAATTATTAATATAAAAATAAGGAGATAGATATAAATCTACAAATATAATACTCCCTGTCATCCTAAATGTAAACAAGTAATAGCGGAGGGTGGGATAAAAATTGATATGTAGATTGTTAGGGTGCGTTGGTACTTGATAATATTATGTGATTTTACTTTATTTAACTATCACTTTTAATTTAATTAAGTCGGTTCAAGAGGTTTATATTTGGGACCTTAAAAGTATCATTATCATGAAAAAGCATATATAATACTACCACTCTAATCCTAAATATACAATTACTTTGACTTTTAAAGAAATTAATGATGCAAAAATAATTACTATAAATTGTCTATAATTATTTTTCTTTAAGATTAATTTATTTTACTTGTAAACTAACCTATAATCTAGTTACATGTGGAATATGTTATGATTTAATGATTTAATTTGTTTTTTAACTTTCACAAAAGAAGCTCAAAGCTATATATGTTATGATCTAGTTACATGTGGAATATGTTATGATTTAATGATTTAATATGTTACATGTGTAAAAGTTGGTATCATTTTTGTACATTGGAATAATTATGTACTAATTTTGTTCCTTGACCAATAATTATGTGTATTTTTGGGTCTTCGCCCAATATCAAATATACTTAGAATTATACTGACAATCTCAATTTCATTTTAGAAGCTCTTGAATTACAATTTGGTCTCACAAGTTTAAAAATGGTAATATTGACTGTTTTATTGACATGTTAGTGATGTAATGATGTAATGTACAATTCATAGGAAAATTAACGATTAAAATTAGCAAAGTTCATAGACCCGGACACATTACTCTATTTTAGAAATATGAAGTCCTAGATGTATTTGCATTTTATCTTGAAATGTGGTTGGTTTTTTATCTAAATACAATTATTGTTAACCAAGAAGAAATTTATCTGTCCTCTCACTCTAAACCGTCAACATAATTTCGGCTGCTAAGTATAGAAAAGACAGAGTTGTGTGTTGCCCCCATAAATTCGTTAGTGCTCAAACTAAATTCCAAAAACACCCTTCCCAGTTTTTCAAGTAGTTTTGGATATTAACTATTTATAAAATGTGATATTTAATTTTCAAGATGGACTACAAAAGAAGAAACTCATCTAAACAAATAAACCATATATGTGTATGTATTGAATTATTTCAATTCAATTGTTCCCTTTTGATTCTCTATACCTCTCTTCTCTATCTCTTGATTCTCTTCCTCTTTACCTACCACTCATTAATAAGCATCCATGAGGAAGAATTGATTGGAGAGAGCACATGCTGACAAATCCAGAAACACATCACAACAACACAAGCATCTTTCTCTACCATGCCTTTATGATCATCATCATCTCTGTGAGCCCCCCAATTCATAATTTCTCTTCTCTTTTCCTTTCCCAGAATTTTATTATTTTGTTGATTGAACAGCCCTTTTTGGGTTTTCAAGACATATGTGACATAGTAAATTAATAAAAATCAATCAGAGCCTCAAAGCTGTTGTGTTTGGTCTCTGATAAATCTGGGCCTCCCCTATTAAAGGTTCCCAAAGGAATCCAAAGCTTTCTCCCTTGTCTCAATCTTTTTTATCTTTTCCTTTTCTCGGGACCCACTATGAGATAAAGAAATTCAATTTTGTGCTTTTTTTGCCAACAAAATTTGTGTTTTTAATAATATCTTTATAATATACGCTTAGCTTCTCAATTTTTGATAATCCCGGGTCAAAATTTTTGGGAAAATCAAGTGAGGTCCTATCTCCAAATAAGGCAATTTAATACTACAAGGTTCTTAATATTAACAAAATTGCAAATAGATAAAAAGAAATATGAGGATAATATTATACAATTGTATGAATAATTAAAAATGTTGATAGATAGGCCTTCATCAATTTAAGTTTTCTCGATTGACAGCTCCATTTATTGTTAAAATGTAATACTCTATCAACATATTTAAAGCAATTATTATTGATAAGTATAAGTAAATGAAGGATCCACTTGACTAAACACTAAGGTCATCTTGCCTTAGGGTTTAAAGTTGTAGGTTTGAATCAGACTCTCTATATAAAGCAATGATAAAACTATCTAAGTATATTTCCTTCTCCATCACCTCCTCAAGCCCGGTTTTTTTACCATAAAAATACATTAACAACTATGTGAATATATATTAATGAATAATTAGTGGGGAATTTTCACAATTGAGTTCTATTTAAATGATTTGTTAATATTTTTGTGGATTTCACTCTTCCAGCCTTCCTCTGCTCTTTCTATTTTCTAATCCCTGCTTTATTTTCCCATAAAACGACAAATTTCCAGAGAAAATAATATACTTAATAAATAAAAAACAGATCAAAATCAAAAGAAAAAAAAATGTTGACTCCTCACCAGTTCATCTCTGTGATAATGAATACTATTATTTCATTCACATAACTCATTTTTGGAACCTTCCATTTCTTACTCACAGAATTTGCATACTTCCCAAGAAATTCTCCATTTCACATTTCTCGCCACAATCACATGACAAATTCCTCACACTAACTTCCCTCTCTCTCTCTCTCTCTCTTTCAATGGAAGGTCGCCGGAGAATAACTCTGTTCGACCAAATGTCCGCCGTAGACGGCGGCCGGAACACCCTAGAAGCCATCATGGCCAACCACAAGATTCCACCACCACCACCACCACCACCAACCTCCTCCCAAGCTAGCCACCGTAGCAGCCGAACCCTATCAGACATAATCCAACAAGACAACAATAACAACAACCACTCCATTATCATCTCCAACGCCAAAGACAACAAGAAATCCTTGAACTTCTTCTTCAAAGATAAATTCTTCCTCAAACGCTCAATACACCACAATTCTGAAGACGCTCCTTCCACAAGTCATAATCCACCTCAATTCTCAGGTCAGTTCTCAAAATATGAATTTCCATATATATATATATATAGTCTTAGTTTTGCCTCTCAATCTTCCGATGTGGGACTTGTTATCGTTTTCAACTTCACATAGTCTTCATTTTGCCTCTTGAACTGTTACTTGTTTGTTCTACATGTAGAAATGAATCATGCTCCGTTTATAAATCTTACGCCTTTAACAAATTGTTCATTTAATCAATATTATATATATATATATATATATATATATATATTGACATTGTAAAGGTGTAGAGAGTTGTGTTTGGAGTTAAAAGAACATAATTTAGTTAAAGATTTAGGTCAATGATGTCAATGATAGGGAAAAGAAGTTAGAGTATATTGTAATGTTGATTTCTTAGTAGTACAGGTTAGATCCGATTTTGGTGAATGATGTGAATAACAGGGCTAAGAAGTTGACTTTTTTAATGTGTTGTAATATTGATTTCTTGATGATACAGGTCAGATCTTGAGCAGAGAGAGATTTGGTGAGTGTACAAACCCTAATAATTCTGGCGGTGGATCGTTCAGGAGGGAGGGGGCGGTGACGTTTAGGGATTGTTTGGATGATAGTGAAGGAGATGATGGATCTGAGTGTGATGATTGGGATCCGGCGCGTGAAGGCACGCGCCGGCTGTCTACCATTTTGTCGGAGGAGCGCGAGGCGGAGGCGGAGGCTGCGGCGGTGGATGAGCCGGTGAGGATGTCGTTGACGTTGATGGATTTGTTGGAGGAGAATGACCAATTGGGATTTGATGGGTTACAATATAGAGGAGGAGGGTATGAAGAGGAAGGTGAGGAAGTGTGTGAGAGGATGAAGATGGAGAAGGAGGGTGATGATGGGGATGAGGAGAATGAGGAGAGTAGAAGATGGAGTATACAAGAGAATTGTTGTGTGTGTATGGTTAGGCATAAGGGAGCTGCGTTTATTCCTTGTGGTCATACATTTTGCAGGCAGTGTTCAAGGGATGTTTGGGTGAGTAGAGGCCATTGTCCTCTTTGCAACAATGTTATTCTGGAAATTCTTGACTTGTTTTGATGATTCATTATATTCATCTTTCATTCATCCCCATTTTGGGTTATATCTGAAATTCTGAATCTGAATCTCTCTTTTGGTTTTCTGTTTTAGTTTTGTTGTTAGTTTTTGTAGTGTTTTTGTAACCCCCTAAAATACATGTATTTCCTCCCTTGTAAAGTGAGTTTGAGATATGAAATGAAACAAAAAAAAGTGTGGGTGATGAAGGTGAAGATGATGATGAATAGAAGTGCAAATTTTCTGTTTAGATGCAAGAAATGTGATGCAATTTGTTGATAAGATTTTGGTATGTTCATATATCGAAATTCTGAATCTCTCTTTTGGTTTCTGTTTATAATTTTAGTTAAATACACAGATTTCCTCCCTTGTAAAGTGAGTTTGAGGTATGAACTGAAACAAAAAAGTGTGGATGATGAAGGTGAAGATGATGATGATGAATAGAAGTGCAAATTTTCTGTTGAGATGAAAGTAATGTGTTGTAATTTGTTGATAAGATTATGTTTTATGTTGGTTAGTGGTTTGCTCATATTATGGACTTGTTGAAAATTTGGCACGTCCTTTGTTTTCTTGTGGGAAGGCGATATACGTTGCATTGGAGCTTTTCCCATCCACTCATCATTCACTTTATAGGTGAGGAGATTCTTTTGGAATTGAGAGAATTTAACGATTTAAAAGCAAGTTTTATCTATTCACAGTAGTCGGTTTAACTTTTTTAAATAGTGAGGTTGTGAATGGGTGGGGACAAGTATAGCGTACCATTTTTTTTATCAGAAGTATATCTTACCTTCATTACAAATGGAAATGGTCAATAACATATAATTGTACTATTATTACGGAAAAAACTTAAATTAACTATATTATATTATATTATATTCACTTTCAATTTCATTAAAGGTGGGATTTTCTTATGTTTATCTAGATTGCATGCTTCATTATTAAGACTTTGTTGGTGTTTTTAAGTTTTGAAATGAAAGTTAGAAATTATAATGTCTAGCTTAACAAATTGTTCTCTTGAGAGTGTATTAGATGTGAAAAATATTCATTTGTCAGTTTGTCACAATTCTATTGGCCAAATTCATGGAAGAAATTCAATCTTTTAGATTTCGTTTTTATTTGTTTGAATGGTGACTTGTTAAAAGTAACTTTTACAAGATATAAATGTTTAGATTATGTCACAAAAACAAGTTTTTGGGGTGCAATTTACCAAAAATCACAAGGTTGATAATATAATAATATGGTTGTAAGTTGTAACTTACTCTATAGACATACATTTCGCTCCACACACACACAAATCAAACAAACATATAGAAATTTAGTATTGGAAACATCAATATAATTGGAATTAAAAATAAAAACGCACAATTGAAATGGGTCAACAAAAAGTGGGTGTTTTTTGGATGCCAAAAAAGTTTGCCTACATTTTTGGGCTCTAAAAGGCAATTAGGGCTCCAAACTGCAGATAAAAAAAATTGGTCTATTCATCAATTTGGCTTACCTATGGAGCGTCTCTCTATTTTGAATATCTGTAAGCGCAATATTGACTTCAGTTGTTGGCCTCCCTCAATCAAACATGTCATTGCTCGGGATGTTTCTTTCTTATTCCGTCCTTTTATTTTTCTTTCTATTCATTTGTTTTCTGCTGAACAATCTAGTGCTTTTTCTTTTCATTTTCATGATGTTATTAGAACTATGTAATCCTTTTTAATTAATACTATCATTTTGCCTGATTTCAAAAAAAAATAAAATTGGTCTCAGCCATGTATGTGTGTAACTAAGCAAGTGAATGAACTACTACTCATTTCACATAAATGGTTTTCTATGGAGGATGAAACAAAAATGTACCAATAGTTTTTAAGAGAATGAGCCGAATAGAGAAGGAAAAAAGTAGTCAAACCCATGATGATAACTTTCCAGTGGCTTTAAACCTCTTATTTTGATAAGCAAATTGTGTATAAGAAGAATTGATAATGTGCAAGATAGAGCCAGAATACACTCCAATTCAACCAGAGACATAGATCAATTGGTCATAAAACAAAAATAAAAGTCCTAAACCATGGTAGAAATAAAAAATAAATCAATGAATTGACAATTATCTGTGTTCTGGGGGCTGCTGAAAGACAAGCGTATGAAAAGAAAAAGAAAATGCAGCAAGGGTAAAGTACAATACAAGATTAAAAGATAGATACAAATGTCTGTGATTCAATTACAAAAACCAAGCTCAAGCTTGGTAAAATTGACATTCTAAAGACATGGAGAGTTGTGTTTGGAGCTAGAAAACATCATCTCATTACAGATTTAGGTCAATGATGTCAATACCAGGGAAAACAAGTTGCAGCATTAACTTCTATCATCTGCCGGATATATATATTACAGATGACCAATTCAGCCCTTCAATTAAGGGGTGAGGCAGAAAGTTAGTACTTGATAACTTACAATTCAGCCTTTAGTTCTCATGATTGTAATGCTACCTTTTCCACCTTCGGTGCGAATTTTCGTTTTCCCAACTACAGGCTTCCCGGAGAAGGCTGATTTAGGATAAGCAGATGGATCTTCTTCTTCAATGCTTTTCTTGGGTTTTGAAGGAGGTGGAGATTGAATCCGCTGGTTTATTTCTTTTAGTGTTACATCTCCATGAGCACCACTTGGTTTAATGAAGGCAAATGGATACGCCACTGAAGAAACCAATTTTGTGGGTGTTCGAATGAAAGATTTCTTACCTATACACATAAAACGAGCCTCAAGTGATTAGAAATTCATCTAAAAACCTTTATGCTGTTATTTACTACAGTTTATAGCTTCCAATGTTCACAAATATCATATAGCAGCAAGAGAATTTACTTGAGTTGCATGTCACTAAAAATAGAAATTCTAAAAGAACCTAAGTTAAACCTTTAATGATTATATTTTTGGGTGTTCGGGTGACACGCCGCTGAACCACATTTTGTTCATGAGTTGGTGAAATGCCTGTGAGCTCTGCAAGACAAATACTGATAGTATGAGTAACATGAAGGAGAAAATTTTGACAGAATTTTTGAATTTGCTATCAGATCCTCAAATAAAAATATGACATAAGAACTACATGATCAAGTCTTCTGGAAAAGTTAGACCATGTATAAAAAATTTTGATGGGAGAAGTGGATAACAAACACATAATGAACTTAGGGTAAGTCTCTTCATTGCGTAAATACATCCAGGGAAAAAAGAAAGAAGGAAGAAAAGGCCAAAATCAAATAACTATGTTGTATGGCATGCAATAAAATAATATGTCCTGTACCTGAGACATTGGTCTGAACATTTTCTTGCCCCGAAAAATTCCTACAGGAAAATAATATAATTCAGTAATTATCAAATTATTTTGAAAGAATGACTATATGCTAAAAGCAGTTTGGAGAGACATACATGGGATCAGCAGGAGTAAAGTCCATTTCAGTATCATTTAAACATTCTGCAAGCCATCCTTCAGCTGATTGCTCAAAATCTTCACAACTGGAGCCAGATGCATTTCCTAATACATATAACAATATTGATTAGAGATTAGTGAAAGATCCAAAATAAACATCTAACCTTATAATCCAAGGAGAATCTAGCAATATCAAACCTGATGTATCAGACAACAATTGCGAAACTTCGAATAAAACATCATTCATTGATGAGTCCTCCTTCCCCTATATACATAATGAAATAAAACAATCATTTAGGAGCTGACTTACTGAAAGTCAGGAGCACTTGAAAGCATTCATGCAAACAACGAGAAAAGTTCAAATTATGCGGGGGCCTATATATCCACAAAGGCAACTAATGAAAAACCTTAACTTTGTGGAAGAATCAGTTGAATAATCTTAAAAACGCAAACAAATCGGTTGAATAATATTGATAATACAAACAAAAAGTTACCAATTGTTTTTTCTACAAACCAAGTTTTCTTCAAACAAGATGTTTATGGAAGACATAAGTCAAATAAAAAGGAGAACCCAAAGAAAAACCACTCAAAGTCCTTTCACCAATTCATCTCATTGTTTTTCTAACCAACAAGCTAAATGTAATATCAAAATAAGGAGGAATCTGACCAAAATAAATTGTGCAATGTTAGAAGTTAGAACCATCTAGCATGCTATAGGCTTGAAGAACAAGTAAAAGTAAAAAAGCAAAACTACTGAAACTCACATTCAATTTAAAGTATTCCATGTCTTCGTAGGATAGGGAAAGGTCCCCATCTTCACTGCCGAACTGTAGCATCCGTCGCCTCTTCACTTGAGAAGAAGTCTCTCTACATTCTTCAAATTCATCCTGTAAATTATCTGAAATACACTATCGTTTAAATCAAAATGCGAATGATAATAATCAAAAGGGTAAAACAATTTGACAAGTTGCACATATCAATAATAACACAATAAAAAAGGCAGGCTTACCACTACTATTGACATGGTAAGCAAAATCTCCACAAGCCTTAACCGGCGTATCTTCATCATCAAACATGTAGGAAAGATCCTCTTGATTTTGAGTTACTCCATTCCACAGCTCCTGAGACATGCCTGTACAAACCAACAACATTTTCCATCAAGCATAAGCTATCCGAAAGAAATAACTCTAAGCCAAAGCAGAACTTACTCATGTTGGAAGCCTTTTGAAGACAATGGTCCACCTTATGCCAATCCCATGGTTCCCTAGAAACATTAAGAAATAGTAGAAATGTAAATGCCTAGGGTGAAGTTCACCATATGCCTTTATGGGACAAAATACACATCAAGTTTTTGCCATCACCATCATAGAAGAAATCATTATGCATAAGAAGTACACAGTCAAACAAAAGTTGTAAACATAATCATTGGTTCATTAGTTATGAAAAAAGCATATGGCATAAATATTGACCACATGGTCCACTGCAACACTAAACACAACTAAGTAAGTAAACAATGCCATCCTACACAGAGAAAACTAGTTTATCATACTTGAGCATTCAAACGGTTTCACTAGTCAAAATATCAGTCCAAGCATAACTGTAATAAAAATGCAATCACGATTTAATAAATTACAACAACATTGAAATGCAATCAATGGCAACCAATTAGATCAAAAAACCCCACCATCCAAATCATTTCCATAACCCCAAAATCTTACACAAAATAAACAATCTCTAACGACAGTTACAGAAATGAAAAACCACATTGAGGATATCAAAAGATCATAAAATAGTAAAAAGGGATCCAAATATACATGAAACTAACAAACCCCAGATAGAAAAATGTGCATATAAAACAAGTCACAACAACATCTTAAACAATAAATACTAAACCCCATTTACATTTCCTAAAGTTTAACTTCTTAAATCAGACCAACCCATCAAACAAAACCCAGAAATAAAAAAAAAAGAAAAAGGGATTTACTTGTCATTCTCGTAATCCATAAAAGTAGTAACAAAAGATAAGTTGTTCACAGTGATCACAATAATCCCTTGTACTGTACTTGCCACTGACTAAACTAGCCGTTACAGAAAATAAAAAATGGATCAAGTTCTTCACTCTAAACAGTATCTTCCATTTTAAAGAAATGGGTAAGAAGATTGCAGTAAAAATGAGAGAAATGAATAGAAAAGAAGGCAAGTAAGCATATAAGAAAGCGTCGTTTCTCTCTCTAGCTATGTTTTTGTTGTGTTAATACTATTATATTAATATGTTGAAGTTAGAAGCTTTGTTTTTGTGAAAAGAAGGGACGAAAAAGAAAAGAATGGAAGCGAGGAATGGGGAGTTTAGGCAGAATAAGGGTCCATTTTCATTTCCACGACACAGGACCAGAGGAGCACGCTTTTACTCGATGGGTCCCACTTCAGTCCGTTACTCTTTTGTGTTTTCTTCTGTTTTTTAATTATTTATTATAACCTCCAATCCTAAATATAGAATGACTTTTTTTTGGAGAGGTTAAGGTTGTAAAATAGTCTATTAAATCATGACATATTTGATATATTTTTAAATTATCCATTAGCTTATGAGTAAAATAAACTAGTTTAAGGGAAAAAATTAGGTAAATCAATTTATAATTAACTTATTTTTGCTTTTTCTAGGATTTTTCAAAAAAGTCAATTAGGTTTTATATTTAGGACCGGAGGGAATATTTATTTTGCCAATGGAGAAAGGATTTTATTAAATACTAATAAACTAGGGGTACATCGGTCAGGATTTTTTTTTTGATCAACATCGGTCAGGATTGATGACACAACGAAATAGAAACACTGACGACTTAAAACGAAACAACTAAATTACATAAACATAGCATGAATAAAATAGAGAAAACTCATTCATGATCATCCTGAATATGAATATCGATTTCTAAATCTTTATCTACTAGGTGAAATAATTGGGCCTGATGGTCTAAATACCTGGTTCGACGGGCAAGACTTGTTTATTATAGTTCCTTTGGCAACTCAATCAGCAACCATATTGGCTTCTCTCGGAATCTATTTAAAAGAGAAGTTCCTTCCTTGTGTCCCGAACAGAGAATCTTATCTAGAAGAATATCAGATTCATACATTCATTTAGAATGATTGAAATGAATTTCTGATTATTAGATTCAAGGTTGACATTTGAAAGATCATTTTCCAACACAAAAAGATGACATCTAGCGTTGTTTAACATTTCGCTTCCAGTACTGATGTGGCTTGAGGATTATTTGCATTGATGTCAAAACAATAGAACCGATATCTGTTCATTTTCTGCACCGGCGAGCATGATTGAGAAAACCCAATGGGTCCAATGCCAATGAGCGATGAGCTAACATTCCTTGGACAACCCTCACAAATACACAATAAATCATTTGAAGAGAATCAAATTATAGGATAATATACAATTGCCATTTTTGTTTTTTTTAAAAAAAATAACGTGAATTTATTTAAGAGTTTAAGTTCATTTTTTTAGGTTGTTATTCTAGTAATTAGAGAGGAAAATGGTGATGAAGAAATCGGTCCTTGTGGAGAGTGAGTGAGAGGGAGTGATGCTTTTCTTTCTCTTTCCTTTCTTTTCCTTTTTCTTTTCATTTTTAAGGTTTAGTTTTAATGGCATGTAGTGAAGATTTGTGTGATGATGTGATTGATTATTTGGTGTAATATTTAGTGTCAATGTCATTTAATGATTAAACGTAACTTAAAAAAATTTGTTATGATTTGAGCATTTTTGATGCAATTGTCTTTGAAAAACTTTTGGATATACAAGCTTAGTGGATAGTTCCAAGGAAAAATGTATCATTAAATGACGACGTCTATAAGGTGACAAACTTACATCAATATCGATAGGTTAAAATTGAGGGTTTAGCTATTGAAGTTAACTTTTTGAATGGTGGGACAAATTTGCTACAATTTGAACACTTCTAGAATAGAAATATTCCTTGAAAATCTTCTAGATACATAATGCTCATTGGCGATTACTTTTTCGGAGTAAAAATGGGATCTTAACTCTTTATAATACATGGGCAATAAGATGTTTTAAATTGTTGAGGGATTATTGGCATATTTTTACTCAAACTCACTAATTGACTTGAACCATTTTGCTTTCAAGAGAAATTCCTTAAATGGACCCACTTTGCACTCCTTGTGGCATTATCGATGACAAGAAAACACTTTCAATTTAAAATGGAGATTTTAATTATATTATTTGGCACTTTAAATATTTAGCTAGTAAATAAAAAAAATGTAATCTCATGTTTCAT
Organism: Mimosa pudica; assembly: GCA_029929735.1. Taxonomy (NCBI): domain Eukaryota; kingdom Viridiplantae; phylum Streptophyta; class Magnoliopsida; order Fabales; family Fabaceae; genus Mimosa; species Mimosa pudica. Next base: position 4,997,075 of record JAKELP010000045.1, read on the forward strand.
GTAGTTTTTATTTTGTAAGTTGAAAAATCCAGCTAATAAACTTTTTATGGTTTACAATTAGATTATAGTTTAGTGAGGAAGTGTTTGATTGTGATCATGACTAAATCACAAATAATGTGACAAACTGTAGCCACGCGCCCACGCCTCTTGACACTCATAAAAAATCGTACTTAGCTAATGTAAGGTTTCATTTGACAATTCATTAGTCAAATAAAGCGATTTATCCTCAATTTTCTCATTTTTCATATTTTAAAAGGAATATGGACATTTAAAGGTATTATTTGACATTTATCAATAATATACCTTCATACACCATACATTTTATTTAATATAGTAAAATACTCTCAGCATCCTTTTATTTCATCGTTTTTTTTGGCCGAAACCCTTCTAGTTTATCTAAGTTATTATAAAAACATTCCCCTTTTTCAGAAAAAAAATATTCCTTTCATAAGTGCATCATAAAAATTATTTTAATATTTTATAAAATATTTGAAATGCGATTTTTATCATATTTGACATCAAATATATAAAGAAAGTAAGTTGGTTTAAATTTATATTTTGTTAAACAATTGGTACAAACATTTATAAACACATTTAATCAAGTATAGCTTTTCAACAAATTTGTTGTCTCTTCATTAACTAAATTATGCAAACTTTTATCAATAAATACATTAAGAAGATAATTATTTTTGAAAAAAATATCAACTTCGTCAATACAATTTGGTTAAAATTAGTATTTAATTTGAAGGGTAAACATGTACATAAAATGTATTTATTATAAATTTGAATTGAAAGATATTTTTAGAACAATTTTAACTGACGAAAGAGTATTTTACTTTAGGCTAAAGTGCGTTTTTGGTCCCTTAACTTTGAAAAAAGTCATATTTTAGTCTCTTAACTTTGAAAAGTGTGTTTTTGGTCAATTAATTTTGGGCAAAGTTATGTTTTAGTCCCTTAACTTTGGACAAAGTAATGTCTTTAGTCTTTTAAAAAACCTTAAGTATGTTTTTTTGTCTCACCCTTTTCTAAGTTAAAAGACTAAAATATGATTTTGTGCAAAGTTAAGGGATCAAAAACATACTTTAACCAACTTTGAAAGGACTAAAAACACACTTTTCAAAACTAAAAGATTAAAGCATGACTTTCTCCAAATTTAAGGGACCAAAATCACATTTTTCAAAGTTAAAGAACTAAAACATGACTTTCTCCAAAGTTAATGGACAAAAAACATATGTTAGCCTTCACTTCATTATTCACATTGAGGACTCGAGTAAAAACTTCTAAACATAATTTTTATATCATGAATAAGATTGATTTTTTTTATCGTCCATGAACAATATTGATTAACAGTTAGGTAAGATTGATTAATAAAATAGACTATCGTTTACTTAAAAAACTTGGGTTAGGTCAGATTGACCCAAAGAACCATAGGTGTTAGAGAAAAATAACCGATCAACCAAAGCACCCTAAAACACAGTCAACCATGATCGAGATCAGATCGGTCAAAGTTATGTTTTAAAGCTGTTAATTAGATTAAGTAAAGGTGTGTTTCGCTCTACTTGTGGAGAAGTGACTTATTTTTAAGCTGACTTATTTTTAAGTCAGTTAGAAAATAAGCTCTAAGCTGACTTATTTTATGTTTGGATGAACTTTGAAAAAAGTGGCTTATTTTCCCATTTGACTTATAAACATGTTTGGATGACTTTTTGTTTAAAAGAGTTTATTTTTAAGCTAGCTTATTTTCAAGTCATGTAGAAAAATAAGCTGGTTTTTTTTCTAGAAATAAGCTACCTAAAGTGGATTATGAATAGGCTGCTTATTTAAATTAAACTGTGTGAAAAATAAGTCCAGCCAAATATAAAAAAAAGTCACACACCCAAAATAAGATGAATTATTCAAAATAAGCTGACTTATTTCTCAAAATAAGTCGAGCCAAACACACTCTAACACTCCTTATTTTTATTCATGCAATAAAATAATTTTAATAGTTATTTGATGCTATATCTTAGGGTGACCACTGACCACTAACCACGTTAATTAGTCTCAAGTCTCAACTATTGGTTTGGACTTTGGATGAGCTACATAAAGTTAATGCAACATAATGGATCAAATGTTGAAACAATTCAAGTGACTAAATTGAAATTTTAGAAAGTTCACTCAAATTTACTATAATTAAATAAAATTATTTTTTAATTTATGTAAATTAATTATATTTATCTTTTAATTAAAATCACTGACTTTTTTTTCTCTCTACATGGAATTGCCAAATAAATGATAATTGAAGACAGTGCCCATATTTATATCACAATATTTTCATTAAAATACGTCTTTTTCCTTTTCTTTTCATCTTTTGTTGAATTTTCATGGAATGAGTTGAGCAATCTTAATCTTAACCCTAGTTTGGTAAGTAATCATGTAATTAGGGGAAAAGTAGGAAATAATGGTTGATCTCACACATTGTGTTTGTAGCATGTTCTAAGATTTGACATATTTTTGGTCCTTAGATGATTTTTGTTTTGCTACTTACTCTATATGGCCATATTTTCCATTAAAGCAATGAACCTATTTTGCCCTTCAAGTAACCACCGTGGACCACTGGGCACCCTAAACTAACAGCAGGTACAATATTACCCTTGAAGTAAGCAAAGTAGTTCAATTTTACCCTCTTGCAAATATAATGTTGACACGTGGAATGAAATATTGACACGTGGGCGACACTCAACATTACATTCGCTAGAGGGTAAAATTGGACCATTTTAGTTACTTCAAGGGTAAAATTGTACCCGGTATTAGTTTAGAGTGCTTAGTAATCCAGGGTGGTTACTTGAAGGGCAAAATAGGGTAATTGCCATTTCCATTATCTTGAATACAACTTTCATGTACTCCAATACCCGATTTTTATTTTTCTTCAATGAAATTCTAAATATTGATTGAAAGCTCTAATAGTAAAATTGAAAAAAATGGACGACTGTATAATTTTCAACTTTGATTAATCAATAAATATTGGTTATCATCTATGTGTATACATATAATGCAATTGGTTAATTTGGTCATATGTTCAAGGGGTAACCCTATTTTGCCCACCAAATAATCATCCTGGACTACTGAGCACCCTAAACTAACACCAAGTGCAATTTTACCCTTGAAGTAACCAAAATGGTTTAATTTTAGCCTCTGGAGAATGTAATGTTGACATGTGGACGACACATCTCAACATTACATTGTCAGAGGGTAAAATTGAACCACTTTGGTTACTTAATGGGTAAAATTGGACCCGATATTAATTTAGGGTGCCCAGTGATCCAAGGGTGGTTACTGGAAGGGCAAAATAGGGTCATTGTCCTATGTTCAAGACTTCAAAGTTGTGAAGAATATAACTATACAATTGGTTAATTCGGGCTTGTCTTCAGTGGGCCGAAGGTCTTATTATTCTTGGGCGAGTCAGATTATGCCTTGTGGATTTAGGTCCAGAAAGATTTTGACGTCACATACATTCACATGCATGATAAAATATATGGGAATTACTCCATAAAGGCCATCATTAATCATATTCAGATTCTAAAATGTCATTTTTTTTTTCAAATTCTTAAAGCCTTAGATAATATTAAATAGAATAATATATCCCAAATTATCATTGCAGTCTATTGAATTATCAATAACAACTAGAATTTTAAATAGCTGTCTATCAATGTCAACTCATTTTTTTTTTGAATGAGAAGGGGTATATTCATTCAACATGTGAAGATGTAACTACAGCATGTGAAGCTATCAAGGCTTACAAAGGAATTGCCTTGACAGCTTGTGAAACTAGCAAAAGCTAACAAAAGTCTTACTTATGATGTACAAATGTAATCACTGTTATATATGAGACCTACCAAATGTTTATTGATATCTGCATATAGGAGATGAAATTGAGAAACAATTAATTGAGTGTAGGACAATAGACCTAATTTGACTAAGAATATCATCCACATTGTAGTGGGTTCCAGAAAAAATAGAGCTATTTCTACATGTCCAAAGCTTCCAAAATGTCATTATGATTCCCACACGCCATGATGTTGACCATCTACTTTGAACAATAATGTCCTTGAGCCAGACAACAACAGATGTTCCATTGAGTTTTATATGCATGACTTCGGGAAGTATTTTGCTCCAAACTTCAGCAGCTAGCGGACAAAGCTTGAAGACGTGATCAATGCTTTCAAGACATGAATTGCAACGGGGGCACTGCTGGTCCGAAGTCTTATGTCTCCTATACCTCTCTGAATTGGTTAGGAGTCTTTCTTTAAGGATTAACCAAGTAAAGGTATGGATTCTTTGTGTTACAGGTGCTCTCCACGGCTCCGTCCATAATTTAGAAGAATTAGGCCAATTTAGAGACTTCCAAGACTGATATGTTGCTTTTGTTGAGAAGTCTCCACTACTTGTTAGGTTCCAAGAACAAGATGAACGTGTGGTTTAGCTTTCAAGAGGGATTGTCCTTGCTATTTGGTCTAAAGTTTCTGCTGGGAAGAGATACTCAAACAAGTCTCTATGTCAACTCATTGAGAGCACATAGAGTTGACATTGATATATATCAATGTCAACTCATTTAGTTATATCAACAACTCTCTATGCATGAGATTTAATATCATATAAGTCCTTAAAGACTTTAATATAATTTAATAATTTTTCAGATATTTGAATATAATTAATTACTTCCTCCGGTTCTAAATATAAGAATTAATTGATTTTTTTTGAAAAATTCTAAAAAAGTAAACTAAGTCAATATAAATTATAAATTATGGCAAAAAAGTCAATTATAAACTAATTTACCTAATTTTTTTTCTTTAAAATAATTTATTTTACCTAAAAACTAATGAAAAATATATTAATATATCAAATATATCCTAATTCAATAATCTATTTTGCAACCTTAATCTCTCAAAAAAGAATTCAACTAGATCTTATATTTAGGACATGAGGAGTATCTTCTTTGTGAATACATATTATATATATTGATGAGAGAATATATTTATTTATTTATTTGACCTTGATATATATTAATATATCAATGAATATATATAAATATAGATACGTGAACACAGAATAGCATTGTTTATTTATTATTTGAATGTAGATGTATAAATGTGAATCATACCAGAAATAAAAAATAAGGTTATTTAATGATTAAATTTTGAAATAAAGAACGTTCTTTAATAAATTTATGCGCCATTTGATTGGACGTGTGACGTAAATCGTAATAGAGTGGGTTTGAAAAAAAGAAAAGGCAAAACAAAATATAAAAAGAAAACAGAAACCAAATCACAAACATGTTCCCAGGTTTTTCTGTTCCACTGCAACACAAATAGGAAGAACCAAAGAAGTGCTTGCGGAACAGAAAAAAAAAAAAAAAAAAAAAAACCAAACTTTCAGAATCTTCTTTTTCTTCTTATTGATACCCACAATAATATTAGTGTCTCTTCCCAGATCTGATCCACAATGAATATCTTCAGGCTAGCTGGTGATATGACCCATTTAGCCAGCGTCCTTGTCCTTCTCCTCAAGATCCACACCATTAAATCTTGTGCTGGTAACATCTCTCTCCACATTTCTTTCTTTTTTTGTGGGTGTTTTGTAGATTTTGAATTTTGGGTTCTGGGTTTTGGATTTTGTTTGATTTATGGGTAGAATCCATAGATTGCTTGTTAAATTGGATTGAAGAACTGTAGATTTGGCCTGATGTTTTTGTCATGTGTATGGAAATCTGAGATTGGGGTTATATGTATGTACTAGGATTTGATTTAGATTGTGTCATAAGATGCAATAGAAATTGATCAAATTTTTGAGTTCATGAGTCAAAGTTTAAAGTTAGTAATGTGGGGGAAAGTTGTAGATTTTGATAATGGTAATTGAATGGGAACAACTAGATGATTAGTGAAGGCTTTGTTAATGCAAACTTGGTTTAGGATTTGATGTGTTAATGGATTAGAGCTTGAGGGAGGTAGGCGAGAAAAATAATGTGAAGTACTTCATTTTGTTGAGAGAACAAATCATCTTTTTGGCTGCCGGCTCGTTTCTCTTGAACCTGACGAAGAAGTTCTTCATTTGGCTGAAAGTGTGGCTTTTTATAAGTATGTGAGAAAAACTGTGCTTCTGAGGAATGAAGTTTGATGCGCACCATATAGATGTTGAATAGATTTAATTGAATTGGTCAGCCCATTGCAGCATGGAATTCACCATGCGTTCAACAAACGGTTTTCAAAATTGGCAAGGTCCAATGTGCCATAATTGCGATTTGTAAAAGACAGTCTCAGATGATTATGTAGGAATTTGTGGTTGACTAGAAAAGAATGAAGATTTACCTAATCAATTGTCTCGTTACCCCTAATTATTCTACTTTTACTTGTTAGGTGGGGCTTATTGGAGATATGCTCACGTTTAGGAAATAGTAGAAATAAAAATCAATATTGCAGCCCTTGTTTTTCATTTTGTATGTTGGGTGCATATTTCTGCTTCTGACTTGTGATGCATCTTATTCTTTTGCAGGTGTTTCCTTGAAGACACAAGAGCTTTATGCGATTGTATTTGCTACTCGCTACTTGGATATCTTTACAGATTTTATATCTTTATATAATACTTTAATGAAGTTGATATTCTTGGGAAGCTCATTTTCTATTGTATGGTACATAAGGCACCACAAGGCCGTCCGTAGGTCATATGACAAGGATCATGATACTTTTCGTCATTTTTTCCTTGTATTGCCCTGCTTCTTGTTAGCCCTACTTATCCATGAGAAATTCACATTTAAGGAGGTTTGTTTTCTGTCTATGCTATCTGTTTTCTATTAAATCACTCTCATCTTTGAAACTACTTGCATTTCCTTCCAACTATTTTTGTGAGGTAATTGTGCATTAAGCCTGCCACTTTTCTGTCTAATGGCTTGTGCATTGATTCAGGTATTGTGGACATTCTCCCTGTATTTGGAAGCTGTTGCCATACTTCCTCAGTTAGTACTGTTACAGAGAACTAGGAATATTGATAATTTAACAGGACAATATGTATTTCTCCTGGGGTAAGTCTTTATTGAGATTTTCTGTTTTAAGATTTTTAATATGTATATGGGGTTTCACTCTTGGATTTACCTTGTAATTGGATGCTTTTATGTTATGAACACGTTGGAGTGCTGATCAATGATTTAGTAATAAACCATTTCACTGACTCATTATATTGTAATGTGTAGGTAATAGTTAATTTTCTGCAAAGGGAAAATTGGATATTAATTTTCATTGAATTCTGCAGCTTGCTGCATAAGTTAACTTTTTACATTAAGGATGTGGCATTTTCTTTGAGGCTTAATGATACTATCAAAGTGGTACTTGTAACTTCTAACTCACTAGTCAAAAGGCAACTGCTACCATAATCTATTGGATTAGGTAGTATTACTTGGATTTCATTTGTCAGGATTATTCAGTTGTTTTTAGAATCTGTTAGGAAATCTCATTGTTATGAATTCTTTTAGATGACTTGCATCCTTAGTAGCCTATAAATAAGTATCCTTGCCAATCTGCTGATTCAGTCATGCAGCAAGGTGCTAGGGGAAGTCTCTCCAGTCATGTATTTCCACACTACTTGCCTTGCTTTTATGAGTTTATCCATGGGAAGCAAACAGAATATGTTAGTTTTGTTTGGCTTATCAGTTTTTGCCATTATATATGTTTGGCTTAATACGTAGACTTGCTGAGTGAACTTGAATAAGTCCACTGGTTCTTCATTATCCCCCCCACCTCCCAAACCATAATTTTTCTTGGACATTGTTTGCAATTGCAGCATCAGTATTATGCAAAATCTAAGCATTTCAGAATTTAGAAACTACATTAGGCATGTGAGCGTGGCACACGGCACTTACCTTTTAAAATTATACACTTAAGTTAGTTGTTGATATTTGCAAACTTCTAATGCCTTTTTGGCTGGATATTGCTGTTGCAACAAATTAAGAACTACTCTACCCAAGACATACTACAAATAGAATTATTTGGAGGCATTTCTGAAGTATTCTTTTTAATCTCTTTTCATAAATATTCTGTTATTACATCCTGCAGTTAATTTTAAGTTAAAAGTCTGATAAAATTCTCTGTATCTGGTTAAATGCAGTGCGTATAGAGCATTCTACATAGTCAATTGGATCTACCGCTTCTTCACTGAGCCTCACTATGTCCATTGGATACGTATGATTTTCTTTCTCCTTATTTTTCATATTTTCTATTGTTTTAGACTATTCTGAAAATGATTATATAAAATTTGTAGCTAGTTATCTGCAATATCATATATTTATCATCAGTATTGTACTATATGCAAAAGTAGGTATTCATTTATAGCATTAGCATCGTTCATTGTCATTTTCAAAACTTTTACACAAGCCAGGACATTCATAATAGCTGTTGAAGGCAATAACAGCACAAGACCCATATTTGAAAATGTCATGCATTGACAGCCTGGTTCAGTGGAGCCCATATGGGGAACCTATTAGTGTTTGTAATGTTTAGTTTCTCGTGCTGTTATTTGTAATGTTCCAACATCTTTTTGAATGGATATCAATGACATATATGGATAATTATAATTAACCTTTCAATGTTTCTTTCTAGCACTAGCCAACATGACTATTGAAACACAGATATTTGGAGATAGAAGATTTTATTCGAAAAAGGGTGATATATAGAGCCTTTAGAAATGAAACTGTACCCATGTGGTTTTATTTTAGTTGTTCTGATAATCTTTCTCCATAATTGCCTATTATAAATTGAGAAAACTACAACCATTGAGAATGCAAAGGAAAAATTGGACTTTTCTGTGATTTATTATGCGTTATCAACCTGTAGCAAATGAGTGTTATGCACATGTATGTTGGAGGAAGAAGGTAAGGATCAAGGTATAGAGGAACAGTAGCTCCTAAGAAAGTAAATGTTATGAAAAGTATCACCATCTTTCATCCTCAGTACCTTGTCCTCCCATCTTCCTTTAAAACAAACCAAATTAAGTAATTCGTGGTTCTATTTGAAACCTACTAATGAGAGCATAAACAGTGAAAAAAATTGGCATATTCCATGATCCTTCAACTTAGATTCATCACGTCAATGTGTAGCAAACTAGAAGAGAAGTAATGGGTTTTATCTTGACTGATCATGGACATATTGTCCTGCTATTGTTTCAATTCCCTTCTTTCCTAACCATCTCAAAATCCCTAAGGAGGGGATTTTTTAAATTGTTTTTTGAATACTTGAATGAGTTCTGTTTTTGGACGCTTTATTGCAGCATGGATTGCTGGCATTGTTCAGACACTGCTCTATGCTGATTTTTTCTATTACTACTTCCAAAGGTAAGCTGGCCTGCTTTGTAAGAATTATCATATACTCCCTCCGGTCCTAAATATAAGACTTAATTGACTTTTTTGAAAAATCCTAAAAAACAGCAAAATAAGTTAATTATAAATTGATTTACCTAATTTTTTCCTTTAAACTAGTTTATTTTACTTATAAACTAATGGATAATCTAAAAATATATCAAATATATATCATTTAATAGACTATTTTGTAACCTTAACTTCTCCAAAAAAAAGTTATCTAGGTCCTATATTTAGGATCGAAGTTTGTAATTTTTTTTGTAAATGTTTGTTGCTTCATATTCTTAAGCATTCAAATACCTTGCCATGCAGCTGGAAGAATAATCAAAAGCTCCACTTGCCTGCTTGAGATGCTCCTCTTCATTTATTTAGAAAGTTTGTGATGCGGATGGATACTTTAGAGATCAGAGGATTTACATGTTTGGACATGTTGGGTGAAGTGACAACCCCTAATTCTTTATTTCTTGTTCCCCTAGTTACAGAATTTACATAATTGTACTAAATAGTAGGAACATTATGAGCTTAGTGGATCAAGTATTTTTGATAAAAAAAAAGTGGATCAAGTTGTTTCTTTTGTTGTAAACGGGCCAAGTTGAATTTTTGAGAGTATTGGTGTATTTGAGACAAATACATTTTTCTCTGCCCTGCATCTAGTTGCTCCTGCTCCTTCTTTTTATATAAATAAGTTATGCAGATTCTTTTGTTTATTTCTAAAAGTAACAGTAGTTATTGCTTTTTTGACATTTGTTTTTGACAAAGAATTTAACAATATTAAAATATCATTTCAAATACATCCTAAATCATTTAAATATGTTTTATTTTAGATAGCTTTTAGATCTCATGAGTGAAAAGCTTGGCGTTTTCTTCAAATTTTGCTGACCTTAGTTTCAGAAGTTTTAGTCCATACAAATGCAGTCTACAATACATGACACAGGAAAGCAAAGCCCGTATAAATAAATAATTTTAGGATAAGGTGCAAAAATATCTATGTGATTATTGCCAAAGTATGTCCAACACCATGTGATTTTTTTTTTCTGGAATAAAAGTAACCATAACATTTCAAAATAAGGGGGGAAATGTTATCACAGTTAAAATCACATGGTGTTAGGTGCACTTTGGCCACAATCACATGCATATTTTTTTTTTCACATTAACCCATTTAATCAATTTGATCTGTAATTAAATATATTAATAATATTTCTACAATTCTTTTAATTGATTGCCTTAAAAGTTTTTAGGTAAAATAAATACTCATATTTTGATTTTTAATGATTATTATAAGAAGATATATAAAGGAATGATAAATGTTTTTTATTTTACTAATTAAATTTTAGATTGTAGAGAGCTAGATAGAAGAGGGAGAGAGAAGGAGGGTAAGGAAAGAGAATCAATTGGTTAGAAGAAAACCAAAACATGGGCAAAAGTACCCATGACAATAGATATATTTTTCACAGATGAAAAACATTAAACAATTAAAAAAATAGTCTTCAAATAATAAATTAATTTATCATTTTTTTTTTGAAAAATGCCACACCCATGACTCATTTGAGGGGCGGTTATTGGAATATAAGAGTCCTATTGGATGAAGCTTTACTCCATAAATCTCCATATATCTCACTAGCTATGGTTGAAATCATATATGTCTACATTTGTATGATATCAAATATATATATGGACCTTCAGTTCAATATATATGTGTGTGTGTGTGTGTGTGTGTGTGTGTGTGTGTGTATGGACCTATGTAGACATTGTTTGCACTAAATTGGTATGGCCATGAGTTTGCCCCTTATCAATTACTTGAAGATTTTGCAAATTTTTCCAATAAGTAAGGATTATTATTAAGCCTACTTCAGCAGCTAGATCAAACTTGGGAGAACAAATTTCCAATATTTAGAGTTGGAAAAAATGATCTTATATTTTGTCTTCCCAAATAAATATAGTTCATATAATATTTCTTACTAATTTTTTTTCTGTAGTTTTCTTGATTCTCCAGTCAATTAATTCCTGTAACATATTGTTACTAATTACCTAATTAACCTGTGACATCTCTTTTAATTCAAGAATCTCTTTACTAACTATGATAGAAAAAGGAATTTCAATAATATCAATATCTCTATCATAGTTAGAAAAAGAATATCCTAGTGACTAAAACATTATCCATGATAGAAAAGAATAAACTAATACAACACAGCTGCTATTATGGATAATTCATTGCTAACCATGTTAGAAAGGATTCGCCTAACATGGTTAATAAACAAAACTAATTGATATTAAACAATATATATATATATATATATATATATATATATATATATATATATATATATATATATATATATATGTATGCGGAAGCAGATGCAGGCCTATACAAATTGGCAATATACATAACTAACTAATCTAAATAACCTTTGAAACCTAATTCCCTTTCCTGATGCTTGCGCCTGTGCATGAATACCTGCAAAAATGTCAGTAATCGTGGGATGAGACAATTTGTCCCTGTAATCACCTCTTAACTCACTATAACAGTGAGATGTGAGGTAGTGAGGGCGTCTAAAGGGTACCACAGTTTTAAAATCAATAATACATATTGACTTAACGCGGATTTGGAGCGCTTCCGTAAGCATACGGGTCGTCAAAAGTAGTATAGTAGAGGGTTGTCGTTCCACAGAGATTGTTGTTTAAACAAAGTGATTAGCACTAATTGTGTACTTAATTGTTTTAAGTACAAACATATTGAGAGTTTGATTTGTCAAGTAAGAAATGAGTTTTAAATATGAATGTAAAAAGAGTTGGAGTTTCAAACACGAGTTAACTATTATAATTAAGGCCTAGGGTTGATAATCCCCTATTTACTTCATGAACCAAAGTTTTCCTCTCCTCTTTAAGTGATTAAATGAAAATATGTGCAAGTCTAGGGTTCAAAATCATTTGAAAAAGCTTTCCCAAGTCAAGATCAAATTTATGCTAGCATTTATTGCACAATCTCTTGTCACAATAAATGCAAGCTCCTTTCCTCAACCACCCTAATTATGACTATGTTAGGTCAATAACTATATCTCTATGTTATCAACAAACCATCCATTTAAAACCATAAACTTCAAGTCCAACATGCTTTTATCCAAGTTCTAAAACAAAATACACTTTCCCAAGTCATATTTCATTTAACTATATGATGCATTGTACCATCACGGTGCATTCATGCATCTAATCTTCACTATATGATTTGACACTGTGCCTCTCTCTACAAGGAGGAGGCAAATTTCCCTCTCTGGCAATCCCCAGAGAGGGAACCCCAATTCTGTTTTCCATTGCAGAATGGGAACGGTTGGGCTCTCAAATGCCTTAGCAACCGTAGGGGCGGTTGGGCTTTAAAATGCCTTAACAACTGTAGGTCACTTCTCTCAATAAGTTAACCTATGATCCCCGATCCAATCAATCCGAAAAGGATCATCAGTACAAATAATTGTCGATTGGCCAATCGACAGTTATCATTGTGCGATGGTACATGAATATATCAGTGTCATGCAAATCCTCACAATATCCTTATCAATATCTCATCCACAATCTCAACATCTCCATCACAACTCTCTTCAATATAACAATGTCATTCACAACTATTCAATTCATTCCCTCAACCTAACTATCCGCAATATCAAACTCAACATCTCATTCTCATTCTATTTTCAATTCTCTCAAAACTACAGTCATAATTCAGTATTTATATATCTATCACACTATCCAAGAACTACCACCACAACCAACCAGAATAATATAATATATGTATATGTATACAAAATGTGCCACAATCCCTTATACGAAAATAATTCAGTTTGAAAGGCACCCAATAGCCTATTTTATATGAAAATAACTTTTCAAAGATAATACATATATATAGAGGGTGAGAAAGGATTTTACAAAATCCCCAACTAACGTCACCCTCAATGTTATAGCAAGGTTAAGTGTGATTACCTGTCGCCCTTAGCGCTTTGCTGCTCTTCCTTACCGTTTCCTCTCCTCCAAGTATCATCATCACTATATATTCCCTATAATGATATGATACACAATGATAAATTAATATCATCCTCACGTTATAATATTTAAACGTCTCTCTTGTTTGTATTTCTACCCAACCCTTCATGTTTTATTTATTTTAGAAAGCTTATGAACTCCCAAGGGGCACAAACAAGTGCTACAAAACCAAAATAACAATTTAAGCATACAAAGATTTATAATCACCTGAAAAGAACAAGATGACTAAATATAAAACTTCATCAACCACCTAGTTCAACAAGATTCTCACATAAGCAAAGACATATAAACACCCTTTTAAGCAACCAATAATATTAACCATAATCAATTTAAACATCTTTACAACAAATGTAAAGTCTTGCAGCTCAACAGCATTCATTTTAGAACTTTAAAGCATCAATTAAGCAAAACTAATCAATTTCTTAACCTTAACATATACCAAAACAATGCACCATCCATTCTAAATCTTAGCTTTATTCCTTCAACACCAATTTAAAACACTTTAAACACCATTTACAATCAATCAACCTAGACCTCTACCATTTCACCAAAGAAACCAAATCATTTCCATAAGCCATAGGTTTACCAACTAAAAAAAAACCAAAGCATCCACATTGCATCAATCTATAATTAGAGAAAAATCCTATCTGTACACCTTTCATTTACTAAACCAAATTGAATCAAGAAGAAAAATAAGAATCATCCTTATATCTCAATTTAAATTGAAACACGACTACAATTTATGAATTATTAAACACCAAGCTTTATGTCCAAGATTCACAAAAACATCATTCACAGTCAAATCCACAAACCACATATACAATTATCTAAAGTTTATCTTACTTATGTAATTCTAATTCTAGAATTTAGTCATTGTATTCGGCCCTTACATTAAACTTATAAGACACACACACCCATACTCAACTAAACATTTACCTCTTGTGAACTTAACACCACCCTAATGCCAAACAAATTTCTTAACTCTAGAATTCTCCACTATAACTTTCATAGTACCAAAAACAAAACTCACATGTCTCACAAACATAAACTATGAGCATAAACCATATTTGTTCCTATATAACACCTTCTCCATTTATAAACATGTGCTAAGACTTTTTCTCAACATTAATACAACAGTTTCACAAAAATTTAACATATAACCAGCAGTACCTAACTAAAATACATCATAGAAATCAAAGAAAGAAAAGAATACATGCCTTAATATACACATACAAGCACATATACCTAATCAAGTTTACATTTTCGCTATATCATCATGCAGAATTCACTTCACAACATGAGCTGAACATACAAACAACATCTAATTAATATTACAACTTGATTCAGGCAACTCTTAGTAATTTCACGAAACATGAGCAAGCTTATTAAACCAAATATCCATGTCTTAAGCCATTCCATTTGAACCAAAATTACATGCCAAATCCTCATTGAACTATGTCCATCTTTATATACACAAGCACTACCATTACTTTTATTTCTTCGCGTACCAGCAACAATCAAAACAGAGATGTACGAAGCTTTCTAACAAATACCCGCAAGTTTAAAACATCTCTCACACATAGAGTTTAAGTTGTAAATTAAGGATATGTCCACCAATTCGATTGAATCAACCATACAATACACCAAATCAATTTCATAATATTCCTACATGATTTAATTAGAAGACTTTACCCAAAAATCTTTGAAACCCGCCGGATTTAAAAATCCCCAAAAGTTAGGGTTTTATACAAACGTCATGATCTTCAAATCACAGCTCAAATCCTTCAAAATACACACAAAAATGAAACTTTAAATTCATTTTAACTTACTTAGAACACCTAAATCAATAAACCCAACTCGGATTACCCCTCTCAAATCTCATTCGAATCGCAGAAAAGGTTAAAAGCGGAAGAAATGAAACTACCTGAACTCATTTCCGACCTCCCCATGTCTAGCCGGAGCTTCACCGTCGCCGGAAGCCATCAGATTCGCCGGATTTTGAAAAGAAACGAATAGAATGAGGAATGGGAAAATGAAAGGAAAAGAAAGAAGAAATAATGAGAGGGTTCTTACCCCCAACCACGGCTAAACCGCCGTGAGCCTCCACCATCGCCGATCGCCGTCGTCGCTTGTGGCCGGAGGAAGAAAAGAGAAAGCCGAACGAAGTGGAAGAAGAAAAAATGGAGGGGAACAACGAAAAAGAAGGGGGATCCAAGGGTTAGCTTCCGGCGGTGGACGCTGTTGTGTGGCGGCCAGAAGCTCGCCGTCGCCGGAGGGGAAAAGATCGGAGCTTGAGAGAGGGAGGGAGGAGGAGGACGAAGGGTTTTGAGAGTGAGGGAGGGGTGGAGGCCGTGTTTTGGTGTTATAAGGGAGGAGAGGGCTTTGTTTGGTTTGGTGAAATAAGGGTGGTATATGATAATTCGTAGCCCAAACTTGCCATGGTGTACTATTTTAAATTAAATCCACTAAAACCAGCCTCCAATCTCCTTAACCTTCAAAATATTTTGGGTTTCACCATTCCCTCATATTTCAAATTCTTGAATTGCTTAGTTAATTATTTGCACACTCATTACTCAAAATTTCCAAAATATCCCAAAAATCACCAAAAATTCGTAAAAATTCCAAAATTTCAAATTTCTCCGTTTATTATTTCCCAAAACACTCTCTAATCTTAAATTAAATTTTCAGGATGTTACAATTCCTTCCCCAATTACTATATAATGCATGACCCCGTGTTTAATACTCCCTCTGTTCCTAAATATAAGATCACTTTGCCTAATTTGAGGAGATTAAGGAAGACAATCCAATTAGTTGAGATTACATGATCTTCCAAAAATACTCCTCTCTAAAAAGAAGGATTGAAGGGAAAGAGAGAGAAGTACTATATTGTGTATAGGGGTATTTCAGGCAAAACTTGGGACAAAATAGAAAGTGATCTTATATTTAGGAACTTATCCACTTTTCTAAAGTGATCTTATATTTAAGAACGGAGGGAGTAGTAAAAAAATGCTTACTTGGGTATTCCATGACAGTAATTATTTCAATGATAAAAGGACCAATCACGATTTACATAGTTTTTTTTTGTGAAATGATTTTTTAATCACATTATTTCTTCAGTTCAAAAAACTCGCTTCATATCACAGTTTATATAAAAGTTCATCTCACATTTACTCATCATTTAATGTATTTTTTCCTACTTTATCCTCAATTCTCTTTCATATTTATTAATGCTTATGTATTTCTTTCTCTTTAAAGTATCATAATAAATATGAGCAATATTGAAAAAAAAACATTAATTCGAGACACCTAACCAACATTTACATGTTTTTAAGAAGTGTTTTTTTTACGGCTAATACTTATATTAGGGACCAGAGGGAGTAATTCATATAATCAAAATTCAATGTATCTTTCATACATTAAAAGAAATCAATAAATGCCTTTTTCTTTTGGTCAAAATAAAAATACAAATATGTAACTTTTTACTTAATTTGGAAAGTCAAATAATGAACAAATGCAATTCAAAATGACACTCAAAAGCATTAATTGCTTATTCAAATATAGTAGTAAATAATAAGCTTTCCCAAGAATTCAAAATTATAATTAACTGTAATACATTCGAGTTAGCCATGGAATTAACTCACTCGCGCTTAGCCCTATATAAAACGCTGCCCATGCTAAGATTCTCACATCTCCTAAAGAAATAAGAAATGAGTTCATATATTAAATATTTACTCCTGCTCATGCCCATATTTGCTTCAGTCATGAGAATCAATTGCAAACCTGCAGGGCTTATTTACACAACTATACGAGTGGATCTCGTCAATCTTTTGGATAATCAAGCCGACTTGACTATTCATTGCAAAGAAAAGAATAACGATCTTGGATCTGTCACTATCAAATTCAAAGAGCGTTATTCTTTTAGTTTCAAAATTAATAACTTCATATGGAATAAGTTGTTTTTCTGTAGTTTTCAATGGCCATCATTAGGGCCACTTCTTTACTTTGATGCATATGATCAATGGCGTGACAAATGCGAGTTCTGCCTTTGGAATATAGAAGAAAAAGGTCCTTGCAACGAAAAAGGAGATTGCACCGTTTGGAATGGCAAAACACAAAGCATTGTTGGTGTGGCTACTCCAAACAATACCAATATTATTCAACCTCAAATTTGATTTCTAAATGATATCTGTTGTATAACCATTATTATTGTGATAATTGAAAGTGATATATCCACATTCTTAGGTGAACTTTGTTTTACTTTCAAGCATTAAAAGTAACGGGATAAAGTGTATCTAGCACCCTAAAGTATTTTCTTAATTAATATTGCATCCATCACTCTCAAGTGCTCTGGGATGCATTCAACTACACAAATTTTTAGTAGTGTCTAACACATAAAGGTAATTCATGAAGCATTCACTACCATGAAATAAGTTTATTTAGTTTGATTGTTCGAAAAGGTACGTATGTCTTAGGTTTTTATCCTAGATCATGTCCAACTTTTATAATAACTAATAAGTACTCAAATTTGATTTTGTTGGTTTTATATAAGATGCAATAGAAATACATCGAATTCTTAATCCAGTAACAGTTTAAATTGAATTGGTCAACCCATTGCAGTTTGGAATTTACCATGCACTCAACAATTATATTCAAAGTTGATTATGGACTAAGAATTTTCAAGGTCCAATTCGCCATAATTGCAATTTTTAAAGACAGTCTCAGATGGATTATGTAAGAATTTGTGGTTGTCCACCAAATTGTGAGAATATATGTGCTACTAGATTCTCCTAATCAATTGTCCCCTTACCCCCTAATTATTCAACGGTGCTACCAAATTGTGAGAATGTGCTACTTGTGTAAAGTTTTAAAAATGACAGTGAACGACGCTATAAATCAATTGTCCCCTTACCCCCTAATTATTTAAGAATGTATGTGCTATAAAAATGAGTTTTAGAGGAAGCTAAGTTAACAAAAATTCTTGTAAGCTAAAAATGTATAAACGGTCATTGCGACATGTATGCTCTTGAATTTCTATCGAGTTTACAGGCATTAAAATTTTGAGGGACTCATGACACGTTTTGATTTGGTAGAGCTATAAAAACGGTCAAATCAGAGTGCTAACTCACGAGTTTGGCAAAATTGCATACAACCAAGTATCACATCCCTTTCATCGCAAGTCTGTCCCTCTATGGTAAAAACACATAATACTCCCTTCGATCCTAAATATAAGACCTAATTGGCTTTTTTCTAAAAAAATCTTTAAAAAAGCAAAATAAGTTAATTATAAATTGATTTACCTAATTTTTTCTCTTAAACTAGTTTATTTTACCTATAAACTAATGGATAATCTAAAAATATATCAAATATATCATCATTTAATAACTTAATTCGCAACCTTAATCTCTCTAAAAAAAAGTCAATTAGGTCCTATATTTAGGACTGGAGGTAGTATATGTCATCTCAATAATAGTGCAAATTAAACATTCTTTTCAATGAATTAAATATGAGACCAACTTTGAGTCCTATATAAACATCTATTCCCCCATTGCTACACCCACACAAAACAAAAAATTAATTGACATTGAAATGACCAGGATTTCATTCATATAAGTAGCTTCTCCATTCTTGTCATTGTCATCTCAGGTGATTTTATCAATAATTATTATTTGTTTTTCAATTTCTCATATTTATTTGAAATTTTGTGGCTTCAACATGTACCTCTCAGATTTTACGTACTCTTTTTTGTGTGTGAGTGTATATATATAATAACATGCACAACATAAACATTAGGAGCTCATAAAAGGCACTGCTCTGAAATAGGTGTTTTAAACAATGAAGTACTAGTCGTCTGCTTCGATCCATCCATTCCTGATACATTATATTGTTGAGTATCCCATGTTTCTTTTAATAAAAAAGTTTAGAAGATGTCTCGAAACTTTTTTAAATTCTTTATTTTTTTTGCCAAGAATAAACTCGCAATTTCATTCTCACTTAATAACATTTAATCTTACTACTATTGTATTAAATTGTCATGTTTGAAAATTCAAGCTAGAGCATTCAATAAGTATATCATCTCTCTTTTACATAAATGTTGAGGCCATTTCTGGAAGAAACATTCATTTTTTCACGTGTATTGCAACTATCTACTTTTCACTAACTTTTGTAATAGTACAATTCAGTGAACCCAATCTTGATAACAATTCAATTCAAATTAAATACTCCCTCTGTTCCTAAATATAAGACCTAGATAACTTTTTTTGGAAAGATTAAGGTTGCGAAATAGGTTATTAAATGATGACATATTTGATTTTTTTTCAGATTATCCATTAGCTTATAGGTAAAATAAACTAGTTTAAGAGAAAAAATTAGTTAAATCAATTTATAATTAACTTATTTTTTGCTTTTTTTTAGGATTTTTCAAAAAAGTCATCTAGGTCCTATATTTAGGAACGGAGGGAGTAGTAAACTAATAAGATTATGATTTTTGATATTCTACTGTGATCTTGGGACATATAGTAATAATTAGATGGTTTCTAGGGACCACATGGCATAGTAAAATTTTCATGGAAACCATCCAAATTTAATGGTAGTATTACATTTCTTATATGTCTAATGATGAGTATCATTAATGCACCTCGCGGATGATTTACATGATATTATTTATGAACTATATATAATATTTAAACTCCCATTATCATAATTATATATTTGATCTTATATATGCTTTACATTAACTTTTGATCAATAATATATCACCAAGCATTGCAACTGACCGAGCACAATGGCGTCGTGTGATTCATGTAGCCGACCCTACATAGTTGGGATAAGACTTTGTTGTTGTTGTATATGCTTTACATTATATTTAAATAACATATAATGAAATATTTCTTAATTATAATATATATAGTATATAATATAAAAAATATATTATATTAATATAAAAATTCTTTTACATTCATATACTTAACATTATATTTAGTATTGTAACTTTATATTTATTACAACATTATTTTTCTTATTTACTTTTATTAAGTGAATTTTAATTGTTAATTTATTAACTATTTTATTTGAATTATTGTCATTTTCCGTAGTAATATTTCCATTTTCTAGTTATAACATAGTACTTATTAATTAATTTACTTATGATTTTTAAAAGTAAAGTATAACAAATTTTGTTCATAAATAAACATGAAATTCTGTTGGTAATTTCATTTTTTGTCTAGTGAGTAGAGATATTATATTAAGAAAATGAGTAGATACGTAAATATGTGAAGTATGTGATATGTTGTAAAACCTAAGAAATAAAGAAATAAAAGGATTTATGACAAAATTGCAGGATTAAAATGAAACATACAGACGAATTTTATCCCACCATATATTAATTTATATGAATATCGTTGACCTCGACAATACTATCCACATTACAAATTTGCAATATGATCATGCCATATTTGTGAAACATCGATGAATATCTTACAAGCCAAACTAAAGGAAAAACTTAAAGTAATTATTTTGTTATATATGCTATGGTTCTTTGTCACACACACACACACACACACAAGTATATGATTGACACTATATATATAGCAACCCCATCCTATTTTATCAATTCTAAAAATCGACATCATCATCAACTAAAATGTATGCAACTTTCTATTTTAAATTCTTAAAAATTAACCAATAGTGACATATTTAGCAAGAGTCTTTATTAGAATTGATTGTGGACGAAGTTTTGCCTGATTGGAGACAATCATCCAATGCTGGGACTGTTTTAGACTTCAACTCTCCAAATGCCTTCCAGCATAAAACACCATTACCAAAATCTGAGCTTGAACTTTGTTTACCAGATTGAGGTTGTAATTGTATGGTGTCCAACGTTAGACCAGTGCAAGGTACAACATCACTGCATGCAAACCTTATAGCCTCATTAGAAAATGTCCCTTTGATGTTAGCATAATCGATACCGGACACGGCAACAGCGGATGACGAATCATTTGAGCACTTATTGCTGTTGTCACAATAGTATTGATCAATCATGATTGGGGTTTCAACCTCTGAGACTTGAATGCCTAAGAATTTGATGTCATGAACTGAGCCTGAACCTCCTTGCCATGTCTTGATTCTAACGGCAGTCAAGGTGTTTTGAAATGTACTATCTCTTACAGTGACATTAGAAACACAGGCTTTTGTGTTGTCTTTTCCCAAACCTCCGATGCTAATTCCATGACCAGGTCCACAGTTAACGTTGTGTATGTATACATTGGAACATCCAGTTTGTATAGACACACAGTCATCTCCTGCATTATGTAATATCCAAGTTAAATTAATAATCTCACTAATCTTCTTCTGTATGTATTTCGTGTGGTTCTATAAAACTCCTGAATTTAGATCATCATCTATGAACCTCCAGGAGGTTAAAAATTCAACTTCTTTGACATACTCCCTCCGGTCCCTAATATAAGAGCCCAAAATTTGAATGGTTTTGGTCCCTAATATAAGAGCTCATCAAATACCCTCTCTTCATTTAATGCTTATATTTATTGATGCATATGTATTTCTCTCTCTTAAAAGTATAATACTACCTCCGGTCCTAAATATAGGACCTAGATGACTTTTTTTTGGAGAAGTTAAGGTTGCAAGATAGCCTATTAAATCATGACATATTTGATATATTTTTAGATTATCCATTAGTTTATAAGTAAAATAAACTAGTTTAAGGGAAAAAATTAGGTAAATCAATTTATAATTAAATGATTTTGCTTTTTTTTAGGATTTTTCAAAAAAGTCAATTAAGTCTTATATTTAGGACCGGAAGGAGTAATAAATATGGGCAATATTAAAAAATAAGCATTAACTCCAGACACTCAACTAATATTCATATGTTTTCTTAAGAAGGTTTTTTTTTAACGGCTAGCTCTTATATTAGGGACCGGAGGGAGTATCTAATTATGGACATTGAACCCCGTGTTGATATTAAATCTATATATCGTTAATTAAGTTTGCTTATTGGAATAGCCGCAACATATTTAGGAGGATGCCATGCAAACATATAGTAAATTTAAATATATAGCATAATTTTATATAGCATAATTTTTAAATAATTTAAATGTCCCATCATCCTCATTATTTTAACATGACAGTTTAAGTTATTATAAATTTCATCGCGAAATCAACAATATGATGTTTACTGCAAAAATTTAAAAAGTTAAAGGAAATTAAATTTAAACCTTAAAACATTGGGATATTCATGCAACCAATTAAAATCCTATGTTTTGTTGATTTTAGCTTTCATTATTGGTTTGTTGCGTTGAAGTATAGAAAACTATACCACAAGCTAGAGTGCTGCTATAGATAAGCACATCTTGAGAATTCTGGAGATGAATGCCATCAGTGTTAGGACTATCTCCTGGTGAAGAAACCGTAATGTCATACACTTGAACATTAGTGCATGAATCAAACTTGAGATGCGTTTGTTGACTCTGCTGAATTGTTATGCCTGTCACTGTTACACCATTGCTTCCATAAAACCTTAGTGCCTACAAAAACAAACAAAATGCATTCATCATATAACATATCAATATATGTATATCACTAGTGCAAAGATATTTATATAAGAGCATCCAAGTTTATCCAAAGCATTTTTTCGTGCTCATGAAAATACATGAATATGGAGTGCTCGTATTAACTTGCAACCATTTAGCTCGATTCTGGGATGGTTCGATTTTAATATAAATGTATTTATTTTCCAAAAAATATGTAGTAGATACACTGTAATCAAAATTAGAATTTTATAACCGACTGTGAAAAATTATCATTAAAAAAGTTATATTTAAATTTTAAATGTAGTTTGTGTAAAATAAATTTTAAATGATCCTTATAAATTTCATCATAGTGATCAGTAACCAAGATTCACTTTTGTGAACTGAATGATATCCATAAATTTGCCAAAATTTATGTTGGGAAACATATGAGTTTAAAAACATGCAGAAAATTAATTTAAACTTTCTACATAGACAAAAAATTTAAAAAGTTGAGGGATCAGTGTCCTGATTGTTAGAAAAGGTTGGGTAAGACACTTCCCCTCCTTTAAAGGTATTGATTCAATCCTTGCAACCCTCCCCAAACAAATTTTGGTCAGCACACAATGGATATCTGATAATGGAGGCTCTAAGAAAAAATAAAATAAAAAGCAATCTATTCATAAATATTCTAATTAATCCAATTCATTATACCGTTGGTTTTGTGGTGGGCAATCCTGAGTGACCATTCCACCAGACAGAACCTTGACCATCAATCACTCCTTTGCCTTTGATTTTAAACTCATTAACATCTATGAACTCAATCCATTGCAATGTTCCTGAATCCCATGCTGAAGGGTTTGTTGGTGCTATGATTTTTCCGTCCAACTGTATATGAATTCATTCATGTACCACACGTGATTAACTTATAACGATAATTTCAGCAACATTGACAATATTTTTAATCAAAGGGGTTAATTATTAATTATGAATGGAATAGAGAAAAAATAATGTGCTAACTTGAAAATTGATGTTAGGTTGACAAATACGTCCTTCGAATGAGACAATTTTCACCAGAAACACAGACCCTGATGGAACCAAAACTGTTGATGCCTCCACGTTGCAAGCGGCTTCCCAAGCTTGTTGAAATGCCTTTTTTTTCACATTTCAAAGATAAAGATAACGTTAGCTTCAACCTGATTTGCATCAATTTAAAAAGTTATATGCATATTATTTGATAATCAACTTCGTGAGGTTAAAGAAGCTAGCAGCTTTTGACTTTTAGTTACTTTAAATATTATACCCCTCGATCAGTTGAATGAAAATTCTTTAATTTTATATACTTAATAACAAACAAAAATAACTGATTCACATGATGTGGAACAAAATTTTGACTTTTGTTTATTAATTTTGAATTACATGAACACTACATGTGATATATTGATAATTGATGCTTATAATGGCAAGTTTTATTCTGTCTTGTGAACTCCTCCGATCGCTCTCTGGATATGAAAAAATGCCTCAAGAACACAAATTGAAGAAGCTAAATTCCTCTAGTATATTGAATAATGACACACACACACACACACAGATAAAATAAGATGACTTTGTAAATTTATAATTTCACATATAACAATAATTTTATGTACAAATTTTCTACTTAATTCGATTATATATACTATGACTTGCAAGGGTATGAACTTAATTATGATGGTCCAATTTAAAAATGAAATGAAAAAGCTTAGTCATTCAACGAAGTCTAAAGCTGATTACAAATGAATGAATTTTTGAGAATTAATAAAAAATCATTCTAATGAAAAAAAAAACACATCACACCTTTGTATCATCTGATTTTCCATCACCTTTAGCGCCATAGTC
This sequence comes from Mimosa pudica, assembly GCA_029929735.1. NCBI lineage: Eukaryota > Viridiplantae > Streptophyta > Magnoliopsida > Fabales > Fabaceae > Mimosa > Mimosa pudica. Next base: position 5,021,879 of record JAKELP010000045.1, read on the forward strand.
TAACACATTAAAAGTAGGAGACCCACCAGAGGAAGCTTTGAGTTTTCTCCAATATGACCTTATGACTTGTTTGCCATGACAGGTTTCAAAGCTTGCCCAATACATACATAGCACAATCAAAATAATCAATCGATAAGTGTGTAAACTAGTAAACTTCATTTTCTGGAGAGACAGAGAATATAGAGTTTATTGTGAAGTTCACACTACACAAGAGAGACTTATCTTTCTTTCTATGGCTATGTACGTATAGGATCAGAAGTGTGCTGTATTTATAACCAATGCAAGTATTTGGAACACTGTGCAATCATATGAACCATAGTACTGTTTATCATTTGACAATATAATTTAGTTATATAGATGTAAGTCTATGAAGCTTGATATACAAGGATGTTATTAATTTTTTTAAAATTTTTTATTTGCCTCACAAGTTTTTATCACTTGAATGACTAAATGCCATATTTGCTGATGATCATATCAATTAATGATATTCTAGTCCAGGAGGCTTTAGTCAGATTATGTGGATTATGTGGCTATAGAATAATCAAGGAGACATAACACGGACCCTTAATTAAGCTTAGTTTATTCATTTGTTTAAGAAATTGATTTTTAATTTATGTTAGAGGATATAAAATTAAGTTATAAAATTTGAAAATTACTAAATAATAATTTTCTTTAATGATGATGATGATGATAATCAGCTGTGAAATATTTCTTTTACTGTAAATTCTTCACATAATAAATCATTTTTATAAATCTCTGAACTAAATAAACATCATTCATTTTTTTTATGTGCACATGTACTATTGGATATGTATTATTTGGAGAATATCATACCTACACTGTCAAGTACTAATTAATGTGAGCACCTAGAATTTCAATTGCTCCTATTTATATGTCGAATCACCAAGGAGTACGCATGTTAAAATAATACTAATGGGTCGATTATTTTCAAAATTATACACAATAAAAAGTAGAAAGGATCGGATGTATGTATAAATGTCTACTTTCAGTATTTATGTAAAGATTTGCAACTCATCCAAGAGACCAAGATTAATGCAAGTTCGGTAAAATTGAATATAAATTGATAAATTCATCCCATAAAAACAAAATAAAGAGAGAAATTTCCAGCGCAGTCACCTAAACTCACTCAAAAATATTGTTCATATATAGAAGCTGTGCTTTTTATAATATTGCGGAAACTCATGAAAATTTTCCCAAATGTGAAAGACATTATTATTTAACTATTTGCAAACAATTTAGGGTAATTATAGATCTCATACAAGGAACTGAATTAAGTTGAGGTCCACAAAACCACGAAATTAATCTTGGGTACCATGAAGTTAATATTATCTGTGTCATTGTTGTTATCGGTAGCTCAAAAGTTATTATTGAATTATTATTCAAAAGCTGTGATTGTCAAACGTAAGTTATACTCGTCTGATCAAAATAAGTTATTATCAAGCCAAACAATTGTTATTACCAGGTTAAAATTGTTAATAACCATGCAATAATATTTGTTTAGTCTATCGACGACAATTTAATAAGTATGTGATAAAAACTTCTTCCAACAAAGATCTTAGATTAATTGATTTTGGTTCTTATTTCTAAGTAGAGCTAAGAATATATATATGGGTTGAATCCGCGGGTTGAGTCCGTTAGCCCGCAGGTTCGATAGGGTTAGGGTTGATATAAAATCCGAACCAATATTAAACGGGTTGTTTTGACCCATCGTCCCAACTGACCATTGGGTTGGGTTGGGTCGAGTCAAACCCTTAACTGGCGGGTCAACCCATTTCGTCAGCTAAATTCATAAGTCACAATTAGGGCTGCAAAAAAGCCTGGTGGCCCTATTGGCCCGTCATGACCTGATCCGGTCCTATGCCAAAAATGGTCCGTCATAATGTGGCCCGGGACAAGCCCAATTAAGACGTGATTGACCCGACCATCGGGTAGGACAGAACCAGGGCATATGTTTCATGACCAACAAGACGGCCCGACCCGGTTATTTTATTATTTTTAGTAAAAAAATTTGATTAATTAACACAATTATCAAACTATTTCATAATTAATCAATTAATTATTTAGTTTAAAAATAGTTTATTACAATTTTTTACTTTTCCCACATAATACATCAATTTATTTAATGGTTGAAAAGTGAAAGTTTTTTTATTTTATTGCACAAAAAAACTTTGGGACCAACATGGTCCGTCATGTGGCCCGTTGGTCATGTCCGGCCCGATCTCGGTGTCGGGCCAAACGGGACATGACCGGGTCAAGTGCCAAATATTCCAGCCCGACAATTATTTAGGACAGGACCAGGACATATAGTTGACCCGGTCATGTACGTCATTTGTACACCCCTAGTCACAATGTATTTAAATAATATTGGGGCAGAATTTAGGATTGTCAAATCAAGGTAGTTAAGTCTAATGGCCATTATTTTTTTTGGGGGGGGGGGATATGTATCAGGAAGCCATAAAATCCGGCAAATTTAAAGAACATGGCAAGGACTTGTGAATTGTGACTTCACAACTTGTGAAAATAAAAGCTAATTAAATTAAATCACAGGCAAGATTATGTTCATCATTTGCGTGAGATATGAAATTTCCGAAATCGATTCATGTGAGTTGATTGCATAATCATCTATAATTCAGTTATAATATATAACATCATAGCACGTGAACGTCACTTCAGATATTAATTCCCATATTTAGAATCTTACACGTTAAATTAATTGCATATAATATTAATCAGTTCTCTGTCATCATGCACAATTTGTTATCTAATGCAAGTTTTAAGTTTCCTCTTTTGTTTCTGGTGTGTTATGCTTATACTTAACAATATTTTTGCATGTCAAGTTCATTACTTCCCCCCTTTTTCCGTACTTTTTTTGTTCAATCATTACATAATCTTCAATGAAAAATATAATTACAATCTTGATGAAGTTAATTACTTATTAGTTATCAAATATTTAATCCTATATTTTTCTTAATTACTCTAATATTTTTTCTCAACTTTCAATTTTAGAGCATCTTTTGTAACAATGACTCTAAGTTTAATTCATACACACAGATAGAACTGATTGCTTTTGCAAGTACAAGACACTCAATTATAAACTCATTTAATTTAAATGTATTTTTAATTGATTGTTAATCATCATTGGAAGATTCTAATATTAAAGCTCAGAGGGGGAAACTAGAAGTATGATCAGCATTTATCATACCATCATATATCGATTCTCATTTTAATTATAACAACAGATCACGACAATCCAATAATGAAGCGGTTAAAAGTTTTAAGAGAGTATGTTTCTTTAAGAAATTAGGAACTTAACTACAAATACATATGCTATATAATAATCATTGTAATATAATAATTAATTCAACACATGAGAGCAAAACAAAATTCAATACATGAGATGTGTACTTTTAAAATTGTTCAAAAGGGACATCCTAATTTGACGTCCAAATGAGACACTCGCCTAAAATCTATACCAATATTCACGCCATGTTATTTGCACTTCTTTATCCATTGACCAATCACCAGTTGTTAAATAATGAACATCAATAGAAAAAAACAAGAAATTTGTTGAAAATTCTAGCCATATCATAAAAAAGACACACAAACACACAAAACAGATTTCATTATGGTTGATAAAGGTTTGTCCCAATTGGTTGTATTATTCTTTTGTCCCTCAGACTGTTTGGACATTAGAGGTTTTAATTTGCCCGGTTGTTAGGGCGGTTTTATTTTTTACATACTTCTATTTTCCTTTTGGAAGATTATTGATAATTCAAAGATTAATGATAAAAACAAGGGTTAAATATCAAATATCGCCTGGAAGTTTTACTAGAAGAGCGCTCCCACCCTGGAAATTTTTTTAGGAGCAATTAAGCCCTGAAGTTTAAATATGGAGCAATGTCACCCTTTTTTAACACATGACAGCCACATCATTCTAAAAAAAAAAGACAGCCACATCATTCTAAAAAAAAAGACAACCACATCATTCTTATTTTCCCACCTCATCATTTCAACTCATCCATCTCTTCTCACCTCCTCTCCTCCTCCACCTCCAGCCAGCCCTCCCTCCACCTCCTCATACTTCACCTCTCCCCCTTACCCCTTCCCTCCCACAGCCGACTTTGTGAGGGTGCTGGAGAAGCATACTAGGCAACCTTACCCCGACTCAACCTTACCCCTGCTTTACGCAGAAAAGCTGATTCGAACCTACAACCTCATACCCTAATAAGACAAGTGATCTTACCGTTGAGCTTACCCACAACCTAGCAACATCACAACATTTTTTAATACATGCGTTACAACTTCTACAAAAGTTTCAAAATCGGAATGAATTTGAAGACCAGATCAGTTAAAGAAAAAAAGACTGAGAAAATTATGTGGGTTTGACATGATTTCATAATCCCAACCCGAACTGCATTGACTAAAGCATCTTCGGTCACTTTCTAAAAAAGAATCCCATTTTACTCCATGTACTTCCATCACACAATGGAGAAGCAACTAACCATTACATTGGTCACTTTTATCCATCACATAACAACAAAATTGAGGAAATTTAAGAAACCATGAATAAAAGTGGTCCTTCATGCACTTGACTGCAACTCTCAGACTCACGGCCTGATCTGAGGGACGCTGCTAATTTCTTGAACTTTGGGAGCTTAATGTAACTTGATTCAGTGCAAACATATATTGCCCTCAAAGCTCTACATTCTTCATCATAAATTTTAAGAATTTGGACTCGCTTTTAGTACCTTCGGACTGAAGAAGAATCAATTCCTTTAATTGACATGAAACAGATGATGGCACTTCAACTACTGGTCCAGGATGGGATGAAGAATAAATCTAAAACAAATAAAAAACTAAGTAAAAAACCTAACAAGTGAAGACATATTACACTAAGAAAAAGTTAAAATATTCAAACCTCCCCAATTACAAGCTGTGGAAGTTTGGGAAAGCTTTCAAGACATTTCACCATCTTAGTCCACTCAACAGCATCATATCGCAGGCGTGTTAAATTGTGAAATATGGGGATATCGTGACTAAATGGCCATATATCCTGCCTGGAATACTAAAAGAGACAGAAGATCAGAGAATGAAATCTTAAGTAATTAAAAATCAAGAAAAAAATTACTTCTCATGCTTGATTCTTACCTGTTCAATACGCAGACTTTTAACATTAGAAATAGCTTCAAATGGAATTAGAGATTGTGGACTAAGATATGCAGTGACCAAATGGTTCAATCTTTGAATCTTGAGTGGATGAAAATCCTTTACACCCCTATATCGTACAAACAAGTCTTTCACCAAGGAACAAGCATTAAGGAGTAATTCCAGACTTCCTAAATCCTGAAATTTAACTTCTTCCAAATGCAATACTTCAAGCGAAGGCAAATTAACATGGGAAAGAGTATTCACCCTTCCATGACTCAACTTTAACACTCTAATGCTGTTGGAAAGGAAAACACAAGAAGACAACTCACACTGAGAATTCCAGCACATACGTATCTCCAAATGTTCAACTCTGCTGCTAATCATAGAAAGCCATTTGCCAGTATCTTGAGGAGCTGTTACATAACCAAAACTCAGAACACACTTTTTGACAGATTGCAAATCTACTGATTCGAGTAGTTTGTCCACAAATTTAACAAAGAATTCAAGTTGATCAGAGTAATAAATTCGTAAGTCAAGAGTGGCAACAGAACGCCAGAGTCGCCTCCATCTCTTGGACAAGAGGCAAGTAGCAACTGCATCTTTAGCGGGAAGAAAAGAGAGAATATGGATAAGCAATGCATCTGACAAACCACTGACTCTGTCTTCTTCAATTCTCCGTTTATTGTGTCTAGAAACTATATTCATCTTAGCCTTTAGCTCAAACTTTTAAAGATCTTGTTATACCAACTGAGGCAAAAGTGTGAAGTGCAGCAACGATATATTATTATTTTAACATAGCGGCGGTTCGGAACGCCGGTAAAGTGATTTACATTTAAACACGCTGGCGCTTTGAACAGCCGGAACGTAGAGAGCCTCAACTGTCGCATTAAGTGCCAGCGTTGCAGCGTTTGGAACCGCGGGCATGTTATTAATTTTAAAAAAATTGAAAACGTTGGAGCGCTTATAACCGCTGGTAAGTTGGCGGGAAACAAAATAAAAAACAGTGTAACACGCCGGCGTGTACGACCGCCGGAACGTGTACTGCAAAATAAAAAAAAATAAAAAAAAAAAAAGAATTTCTCTCGCGTAGCGGCGTTTTCGGTGACACGTTCCTGCGTTTGTGTACAACCGCCGGAACACTAAAAACTTGCCGGCGGTTTTTTGAAAAACGCAGCTACGTGGACGCTGGCAAGTAGCGAATTTTTTGTAGTGTGAACATTCAATAAATGGTGGGGTGAAAAGTTTTTAATTATTTTGTTTGAATTATTATAATTAGGTAATCCCTCTGGTCCTAATAAATATAAGACTTGTTTAGGGTGATGAATTTGGTTTTAAATATCAGGTCTATTTTTATTTCTTTCCAAAACCTCCCCAAACCACTCTTCTCAATGCTTCCAAATATTAAGACAAAAGATGGAGATAAAGGCACATGATTAGGGTATATTGGTAATATCTTATTATTTTAACTAATTTAACCAACATCCTTAATTTAAATAAATTAGGTAAATAGGTCTTATATTTATGATCAGAGGAAATACTGAATAATTAGGCTCTCATTATTGTGTACTAAGTTGTTAAGGAAAAAGTCATTTAATATAATACTAGTACAAGTATCAAGAAACCTCAATGTAATTTGATATTTTTTTGGATCTAGTTGTGATTAATTCACTCTTTTATAACCTAGTTATAGTTTTCCCTTATTTTTTCCTAACTCTTTAGTCTTACATTACATCTAATATTTGTTTAGTAATTATAACTAGACCTTTTCAAATTTTCACAATTCGATTTATAAAATTTTCTTCCTTCTCTTCCAATCCCTCATACTAAATATATATATAGGGGCTATTTGGTATGAGGGAAGAGGAGGGGAAAGATATTGGGTAAAGGAAAATTTCATTTAGATGATATTAGATAAAATCAATTACTAAAGGTGGAGGGAGGCTGGCCGTAGGTGGAGAAGGAGAGGAGGTGAGTAGAGAGAGAGAGAGAAGATGGATGAGTTGTAAGATGAGGTGGAAAAACAAGAATGATGTGGCTGACTTGCTGTCAAAAGGGTGAAAGTGGTATTATATTTAGTAATAGAGGTAGTATTATCATTAAGCATGTAGTTATGGTGGATTAATGACAAAAATTAATGTGCAGTTTTTAATTCAATTTTTTTATCAGAATTTTTAATTCACCTCTTAGTACAACACATTACAATATGTTATACCAGTCCTAGATATAATAACTATTTATTTACTTGATTATAAAAAAGATAGTATTAGTTAATTTAGTTAAAATACGACGATATTACTAATATATTATAAATAATGTACCTTTATCCCATCACCCTCCCCGTTTTTGTCTATTATTATGGAATATTGAAAAGGATAATTTGAGAAAAAGTTGGTAAAAATTATAAATAGATCTTATATATAAAATCAAATTCATCATCTCAAAATGAGTAGTCTTTTATTTTGTTATAGTAACCCAACAATATATGTGGAACAAATAAATTAAAACAAGAAGATTTAACACGGTTATTATTAGGTCTAAAATAGAGAGTTTCTGTTATATATAATGTAAGATGAAATTATATTTTAAATGTCATATATGATGGGAAGTATAGGATGTCTAGATAGGAAGTGCTAAGAACCCCCAAAAATAAGTGTTATACGTTGCTTAAGAAACACGTTTATAACTCGAGTGTACTGTTACACATGAGAATTTGAAGATGTCACTAATCTCTTTTTATATATTGTAACCACTTGTTCCACGGTAGCGCCGACTTCAGATGTCTAATCTTGTGTGTCATACCTTCAAATTAAAAATTATTCATCATAATTTAAAAAATAACAGGTTGCCCTTAGTGGAAGAGCAATTCTTTTACAACGTATCATAATAAATCAAGATTTAAATCCCATTGAGATATGTATGCAGGCTTGGTACCCATGATGCTCATTATATCAAATATGATCGATCATTTTCAATAGAAGGATACCTCAATTTATCAAAAAATAAAAATGAGTGCAGAATCACAAGTAATGTAATTTCTTGGGTAATTCAATCTTTGGGTGCTCGTAATTTAATTTCTTTCAATTTATTCTTTAATACTTATTTTTTCCTCTGTTAGTACAGTTAATCCCATATGTAAATTAGTTATTTTAACAAGGTAAAATGAAAAATAGAGGGAAATTATATATCCCTCAACAATGGTCTTCTCAAACAATACCAATTCGATCTATTCATCATGAGTACCATTATTTTAGAATTTATGACAAATAATATGTGGCCCGCCGCAAATTTGGTTAAACAAATTGACATATATGTACAAACATATTAGTTTTCTAATTTGTTTTTGTCTGAATATTATTTTTCTAATTTAAATGAATGACCTCACACGTATTTAAAAATTTAGATCAGAAAGTCGCATTCACTGCCCGGCATTGTCCATATGCAAATGCAATGAACAACAATTAAACAAGTTGCTCTTTCTTGTGCAATGCAAATCCAAACTATATTCAACTGTGAGTAGCCATTAATTATTATTGACTCTAGATTTTGCCATTTTGGCTTCTTCTCTAACTAGATAGATAATATAAGAAATAAATAAATTCACAAGACCATGTAGGTTTTAATGGCTACAAATTGACAAGCTAGCTGCCTATATATAGTTGTATTATGCCCCAATAGAGAAACTAGCTAAAGCTATTAATATTGACAATAATGCTTTACCCTGGACGTTACTCACAATGAGTGTCTCTAATATTTTTATAGTATAAGATATATACTGTAAGTCTGTAACGAAGAAAGTGATTAAAATAGCTTATATACCATGAAGTATATCGTATATCTATCAAAGATACAATACTATTTCTGATCACGATCAGTTCATTTCCTTTTATTGAAGTTTGTCTTAAGGATTAGATATAGTAGCTAATAGAATCATATATTTGGTAACTAATCATGATTAGCATAGCTTATTATTTTTTTTTGGATTGGAGGGAAGAATTGAGAGGGAAGGGGGAAGAGTGTACCAAGTCTCGAACAAGTAACCCCTGGATGCATGCATGACCATATGGATGAATCCAGGAAGCTACAAGGGACAATGGGAATTAGCATAGCTTATGTAAACATGCATGAAGCTGTGAATTAAAAATAATTTTAAATGCAACTGAGAGTTATGAAAATTGGAGAATTTGGAACTGATCGACTTATAATCCTAACACTGATGATGGCGTTCATCTACAGAATTCTCAAGATGTGTTCAAATAAGAATTAAGTATCCATGTCAAACCAAAAGTACTTCAAATGAAAAAAAACAATCAATATAAAAAACACACTTAAAAACATTTGGTTTATTTAAAAAGAGAAATATGTATATAAGAAATTAAATCGGAGAAAATTTATTGTAACTTAGTCGGGACGTTAACTTACCTGCGACTGCGATTTCCCGGATACAGCTTATACAGTTTACTCCTACTAATGGACTTCTGAATTATATTCCCACCTTAGCCCTTAATGTGCAAACAAAGTCATTATTATCCCAATAATCATAGTTAAACTATACACACATGACCTATTCTAAAACATTCAAATATCACTGATCATCCCCATCACCTGAATTAATGATGGTTCCTATTGGTTGGATCTTCCAACGTACAAATTAAAATAACAAAGGTCGGAAACACATGTAATCGGTCACAAATCATAGGTTTGGTGGCTCCTTCATTTTTCACGAGTTTCAAATGCCTAAAAGCATGAATTCTTCTCAACAAATGTCAACAATAGAATTTTAATTATAACTATAGTACTTGCAGCTGCAATATATCATTTCTAAAACAACTCCACATTATAGAAAACAAAAGAAAAATAGACAAAAATGGTGAACACTATCTTAATATATTGATTTGATTACAAACTCTGAATACTAAGCATTTTCACAAACACCTAATAGGGATTCAACAAACAAGTCACATGATTTCATTGATCATACTTTAAAGTGAATTAATGAACGAAGAATAACCTACAAGGAATCATAATCCATTAATTTATAAATCAATCCAAAACCTTAACATTATTGTTGTACTATAGCTAGCACTGAGAGAGATAGAAATCAGGCCACAAAGAATAAACTAGATTATAGGGATAGAGATTTTGTCCCATAAGTAGTATGTAATATTCCTACTACTTTCAACTATACCTAGGGCTTCGTCTCTTTTATTTCACAAAGAATAAACAGAATGACCACTAAATTACCGACAAAACAAAATTCTGACAGTAAATTTGCCGACAAATAAAATTTTTTCAGCGGCTAGTTATTGATGGATTTTCAATGGAAATTAGCCACAAAATTTTTTGCCAATAATTAGCAATGGAAATCAGGCGTAAAATTTATCGACGGAAATCCAGTCACTCTAATTTATTGATTATTCATAAATAGCATATTATATTAATTAATTAATATTAAAAAATATTTAAAAATAAATTTATTTATCAATAATTTTTATAAATATTAATATAAATTAAGATACACACATATCATCATCATCATCAACGTAAACCTTATCCCACTCAAAGTGGGGTCGGCTACATGGATCACACGACGCCATATTGCTATGCCCCTATTCTTTCCTGGAGATAAACCTTTCACTAACATATCTTTTTGAATAACTTCATCAAGAGTTCTCTTTGGTCTCCCTCTATTTCTTATATACGTCTCCTTTATTTTATTTTAAGATACGCACATATATAAATAAAAATTTATTTCAAATTTCATTTTATGTCTTTATTTTATTATATTTCATTTATTAATTTATATTAGTACAAAAGAAATAAGTTCTAATTTAATAATATAAATTGTAAAATAATAATTAAAACTTTTATATATTAAAAGTGATTCTTTACTATATTCATAAAATTTTTATTCTATAATGTAATGAATATATGAATATAAAATATTATATATATATATATATATAAATATATAATTATTAATATCTAAATTTTATATTAATTATTAAAAATATTTCATTATATATTAATTTAATTATAATTTAAAGTGTAAATGAGATCGTGAATAAAAAAAGTGAATAAAAAAAGTGCAAATGAGATCAAATATAATTATAACAATGGGAGTTAAAAAATAATAAATGTAATTGTTTGCAAATATAATAAACAAAGGGCCTTCAAAATTCAGCTGGTTAAGACATCAACATAGGTGCAAGAGGTGGCGGGTTTCAAGATCCACTCCATCACAATTTCAGACAATTTGTGAAAGATGACACGTGGGCGCTAGTCAATTATTTTCCATCGTTAATCAGTCCGAAATTCATTACTAACGGAATTTCCATCGAAATAGAAGTTTCTGTTGGAATATTCCGTCGACAATTATATGTTTTCTTGTATTGTTTAATTACTAACTAACTTGGTAAATTTAGTTAATATTTATTTACTTAAAGAATTTTTTGAATAGTTAAATCTAAGGGATCATTAAACGAATTAAAAACCTTATCTATCCTTTTTATAGACAACATTTTCTCACAAATGATTAGTTCTATGTAAAAGACTTTTTGATTTTATGTTAAAATCTAATTCACATTTTCCATTTTCACTTCTAATTAGTTGCATGCATCTCTCATTTATTTTTTTGTTTAAGGTGCAAAAACACCCATGTAATTGTGGTCAAGGTGCAAAAATACCCATGTAATTTTTTGGAGCAAAAATAACTATAATATTTCAAAGTAGGGGTAAAAGTACCTATAACATATTGAATAGGGGCAAATATTCCTATATATGTTATTTAAAAAGAGTTCTTTTGCCCCCATTTTTTTAAATGTTATGTTTACTTTTACTCTAAAAAAGGTACATGATGTTAATAAGTGCACCTTGGTCACGATTATATGAGTATTTTTGTACCTTAACCATTTGATTTTCTATTCATTCTCTTCAATATTCATCAATATGTTATTATAAAGTTACATATATATTCATCGATTCAAACTATTTTAATTTTAAACGGCAATTTGTTTTGAATTGTGTTAGTATTCGTTGATTGTAAATTACATATAAATTATGCGAATGTGAATGATACACATAATGCGGGATATATTGTTCTCAATTACTCACGCATACATATATAAAATCCAGCAGCGATATTTTTATATCAAAAAAAAAAAAAAATCCAGCAGCGATATTTTGTAGTTGTAAGGGAAAAAACGAGAGAGTTCAACATGAAAAGATACATTGACATTGATAAATGACATTTCCACCACCATTTCCGATGCATTCTCCTTGACCGTTGTGCTTCTCTAAGCATTTCTGCTTGCAGTCCGAAAGATTACATTGTTTCGGATCCAAAACATCTATGCAAGTTTTGGCTTCACCTTTCATCTCCATAGCTAAGAGCAAGACAAAATTTATATACTATAAGTTTACGTAGAGAATAATCAATTATAATGTTACAATTTTGTTCTTGTTAACAAATAGAGTGAGAATTCACAATGTGTAAAATACTTTTTAAATACAAATTGATAAATTAGATGAAATTTGGAAGATCTATCAATTCATGATATTTCTAATGAGTTAACTAATTCTTAATTGTGTTATGTGAAAATTCTGTGAACGTTTTATAAAATAGATCAGAGTAGAGTACAGAATATAAAAAATCATAATAAGCCTATTAGTTTACTATTTTATTTGAATTGAATATGTAAAAATTATGTGAACATCTTATATAATAGATCAGAGTACTATAACAAAAAAGATAATCCTTTTAGTTTACAGTTTAGTTTGAATCGACTATATGTTCATTATCACTGGTTCCCGACGCACGACACAATCGCAAGTAATTAAAGGATTAGAACTACACTTCCTTCCTTCCGTTTCTCAAGATAGGGTTCACTGAATTGTACTATTAAAAAAAAAGTTAGTGAAAAGTAGATAGCTGCAATACACGTGAAAAATGCCCTCATCATTTATGTAAAAGAGATAACATATACTACTACCTCCATTCCTAAATAAAATATTATTTTTCATAATTTGGTTAGATTAAACATGTTAGTTAATTAGTTATTAACACATGATATTTCCAATTTATTCTAACTATATATCTGTAGTTTCACTCTCCCTCTCTTGTTTGTTATTATAGATAAGCATTATTAGGGTAATTAGGGAAAAATGGGAAAAGGTACAAAATGATCTTATATTTAGAAATACATAAGTGATCTTATATTTTGGAACAACTGGAGTATTATTAGGGTAACAAGTTTTTGGATGACTGAATAACAATATTTTGACCACGCAATAAATTAAATTATTAGATGTCAGTCACATTTTAAATAGTAAAAAGTGTTTGATCTGTGAATAACAACATTCTTACCACACGTTACAAGTTATTGGACATTAGTCACAACATTTGGGATCGGAATAATAAGGAGGGCGAAAGTGCCTTCTTGACTTGGAAGATAATTAAAGTAAGGTCTCTTGGAACTCTTCTAATTTCATTATTTTATAAGACAATTTCTATATTATGTGTGTTGGATGAGAAATCGAATCAATTACTTCACTTCTAAAACTATTTTATGAAAAGAAACTTGAGATACTTAACAATGTTATATGTAAGAATGGATGGATCAAAGTAGATGAGTAGTACTTCATTGTTTAAGCACCTGTTTTCAGAGCAGTACCTTTTATGAGCTTCCAATGATTACGTTGTGCATGTTATTATACACACACACACACTCACACACACATAAAAAAAAATCTGAGAGCTTCATGTTGAAGCCACGAAATTTCAAATAAACATGAGAATTTGATCAACAAATAATAGTTATTATTGATAAATCACCTGAGATGACAATGACAAGAATGAACAAACTACTTATGAATGGAATCTTGGACATTTTAATGTCAATTAATCTTTGTTTTGTGTGGGTGTACAATGGGGATTAGAGGTTTATATAGGAATCAAAGTTGGGCTCAAATTAAATTCGTAGAAAATAATGTTTTAATTTGCACTAATATTGAGATGGCTTATTATGTATTTTTACAATAAAGTGGAAAATCTGTGAAATAAATTAAAAGCAATGAAACATAATGAACAAAAACCTTCATGAAAATTCCAATATAGTAACTAATCTAACAGCATTTATTGATATTTATTTATTGTGATTTGGTACTACTTCCTTAACTTTAAACATCTATTGCTTCCTTTTTTACATATATAGAATATAATATTTATTCAATAGTCTATACTTAATTTTGAACCATCACTGCATCTTCTAGAGTAAAAATAAAATAAAAAATTGTTAAAGCATACTTATAGTCTTTTATCTTTGCTTAAAATTTCATTTCAATTCTTTATATTTTAGAAAGTATGCTTTTAGTCAATTTTTGTTAAACCCATTAGTTTCCTTTAATGAAAAATGTTGACTCAACACATTTAAACTTGATAAAATTCCAATATATATATAGTAACCAATTTAAGAGCATATCATGTGATTTATTTTTTGTGATTTTACTATATATTTCACATTGACTTAATTTTAAAATCTATATTGCTTCCTTTTTACATGTATAGAATATAATACTTAGGGGTCTTAACACTTAATTGATTGATGATTCAATTCAATTCAACTTTATTAAAGGAAGCATCCTTATTGAGAAAGGGAGTCTAGGCTGCGACTTGCGAGATACACACAACAGTGCAACACCATAGCATAGCCGCCGTACACACAAAGGCCATCTTTTATTTTCATCCCTATGTATTGTATTTGTACCCCAGAAGAGCTTTTCCCTGATTTGCTTTGTATCATCGATAACCTGTTGCATTCCGAAAAGGATCGCCTATCATTACGTGCGGTTTGTACTTTATGGCGCTCTATTCTGCCTCCCCTTCCTCCTTATTATCAACCTCTCAAGGATCTGTTTAGTATGAGGGATTTGGAGGGGAGGGGAGGGGAGGGGAGGGGAAGGAAAATTTTTGTAAGATGAATTTTTAAATATTGAAGAAGTGAGTTGTGATATTTTAATAAAGATAAGATGTTAAATATAAGAGTTATATATATTGATTTAGAATTTTCAACCCCACTTCTCAAATTTTTACATATTCATATCACAAAAATTTTCTCTCCGCTCATTTTCCCTCCCCTCCCCTCCCCTGGTACCCAAACAGACCTTTAGGCTCTCCTTTCCTTTGTGCTCTAACCCTCATCATCAAGGTCAGTTCAAACTTGTTCAATCTACAATATTCTGCCTTAGACCATCACAAAGTCAAGCTGCATCTTCCCTCACATCAAGCTGGCTCATCCATATCCTTAAAGAAAATGATGAGTTCCAAGAAAATGAGGGGTTCCATATTCTAGACCCTCTCTTTTCCTCTTAACTCTGGTCGTGCCAATCATTGTCGGCCATTCCCTACAACATTGAATCCCCTCAGTTTTAGGGTTTCTGAAATTACTGAGCCTTATTTTCTTCAATATAATGGGACATGTTTAATCACCCTGAATATAATTCTTTCCATCCTATAAATGTTGCAGTTGCATTTTCTGATGGTAGTGCTTTTATGGTAATGGCAATAGTTCAGAAGAAATTGACACTTTGGAGAGATAATGATGGTTGGACTAAAACGTGTTTACTGTTTCTGGCTTTGGTGTGCTTGTTGATGATGAGGCGATTGTAAGTCTTTCTGAGAAGAAATTAAAGGTGATAGCTTGTTCACTGCATCAGCTTTTGATGCTATGAAGGAAGGCAATGAAGAGAATGATGACATGAATGAACCAGTTATTGCTTTTATCAATTCAGAGCCAAATCAGTTTCCATGTGGGTCAAATTGTGAAATGTTGGAATATCAAAGTTACTCTGAAACAAAATCATACTCATGACTTATGACCTGGCCAAATTAAAACAAAATTAAAATATATGGATATAAAACATGATATAATAAAGAATGAAAAAATAAAACAAGAGAGAAAATTAAGCTGATCGTGGGTCAATCATACCCCATAATTATTTAATAATAACTACTATTGTTTTACTATTGGCATAAAATGTTTCCTCTCTGAAATTTCAACTTTTTCAAACATTTCTAAAGCAAGCTACAGATAACTGATTATTTAAACCAAATACAAGTATTTAACAATAAAATATCCTAAAACCTCCAAACTCAAGCTCAAATATTAAAGCCTGCGATATAATAAAAAATTATATTTAGTAACTTTTCAGTAACAGTTCTAGATTAAACAAGACTTTTTTTACCAATTTTAAATTGGATATTATTCATTAATGTTGATTATGAATAAATTTTGCAGCTCTAATAGAAAGTTAAACGGCAAGAAAAGTGATAACTCAAATAGTTTATCTTATTGATGAAAAAAGATATTATAAAGTACAAAAATTAAATATTCTTTAAATATTGGAAAACCCTCTATAAACTACATTTATTGTCTTACTTGTGCTTCTTTTATCTTCGTCTAATATCAGAATCTTCAATCCACTAATCATCTTCACGCGTGATAAAGCCACGTACAACTGTCCATGTGAGAAAACAGGGCTTGGTAGTTATAAACCTACGGTAGACATTGATTGTCCCTGACTTTTGTTAATGGTCATTGCAAAAGAAATGATAACAGGGAATTGTCTTCTTGTCATGTTGAAAGGTAACTTATTCTCTGATGGGTTCATGTCCATACGGTGTATAAGTACTTCTTTTCCCTGACAACTTCCGTTAAGAGCAATTGCTTGTCTACAGTTCTTGCCAAGTCGTGTTACCCTCGTTCTAGTACTATTACAAAGGCCAGCAGCTTGATCAATGTTCCTTATTAGCATAATTGGAATTCCAACCTTTAGTTTCAACTTGTGATGCGGCATCCCTGAACAATTAATGGAATTAAGGAATTCTGTACTATATAAATCATCAAACCTGCCGTCAACGCCATCGTTATCCGATATTCTATCTGAGCTTAGATACTCAACTACCTCACCTTGTATGTTGGAACATATGTATTCATTCAAACTGTCTACAACTTCATTTGTCGGTGCAAGGATTGCACGGCTTGTTAAATGGTTATCCTCAAAAAGGTGATTCTCTAGACATGGGTAAATAGCTTCTACTATTGTTTTGATTGGATCACCAACATTAAACAATAGTAATTGAGATGACATTTCAATCTTTGTAGTACCATCATGTGGAAGTCCAATTGTCCCATGTCCAACTGTCAATAATCATTTCGTAAATTCTTTGATTAATCCTTGTTCGACTGGATCATTAGAGGATTGTATCCTCATGTTTTGCTTAAGCTCCAATAAAGTACAGTGACGCCATAAAGCAGAAGTGTTCAAAGTCGCATCTACTATTTCAGCCCTTCCACCCTTAGGCACCACTAGTAGTATCTGCCTGAAATCTCCTCCCATGACAATACATTTCCCGCCGAAAATTGAATCACATCTCAATAGATCTCTAAATGTTCTATCAACAGCTTCAACACTATGTCTTTTTATCATTGGTGCCTCGTCCCATATGATTAGGCTAGTTGCCTTGATTAGGTTTGCTTCCGGTGTATTGTTGCTTAATCCACAAATTGAATCCTCATTTATTGCAATCGGAATATGAAATCGTGAATGTGATGTTCTACCTGATGGCAACAACGTTGCTGCTATTCCCCTTGATGCCACATTCAATATTATTACTCCACGTGATCGTATCGCTGCTGTAAGTGCATTCCAAAGATATGTCTTTCCTGTTCCACTACTACCCTGTACAAAGAAGAACCCTCAATTTTTCGACTCTATTGCTGCCATGATCTGTTCGAAAACTGTTCTTTGCTCCACATTCATTGATGCTTTCATACTTTCACACTTATCTCTTTCATCTTCTCTATTGAAATTTATCTCTTGTAAGATAAGGTGATTACTTGTATCAATAGGTTCAGAATTACGTGGTTTTGGCATAGTCGGAAAATTTGCTAGACTTTTTCCATTTTTTAGAAGTTGTTCAATTTTCCACAATCCAACATCCTCTTTCCTGGAATCTTCAATTTCGATATCAGTGAAACCATTGAAATGTTTTTCATAACAAAATATATGTAAAAGAATATATTTGCTTGGTCAAAAAGAAATTCATTATTCATAAAATGTTAAAGGGATCATAGAATGACTACCTGAGTGAATTGGATCATTGAGGTTGATGTACATGAGATCGTCACAAATTTTTTTTTTCTTTTTTTCCCATACCACAAATGGTTGAGTTAAGCAGTGACTAAGAAACATGCTTACAAAAAAACTCCGAAGATAGTTATTTGTTGCCCAAACTGAAGCCTCATTTATTGCATCCACAAATTCTTGATCATCACTCAACAGGCCAAGAGAAAAGCATGCATCCCTAAATGTAGAGTGTACTACTCCATTGACTGTCCTAATGTCTTCATAGCTTTTTGGACCTCTCACTTTTGTCAGCAGTAGTCTTAAGTAGAACAATTCTCCTTGTGAAGGTGTTGCATGTGCTAACCTTCCTACTGATCCTCCACGTCGTTGCCTAATTATCCACTTTCTTTCCTGCTTGTTAAAAACATACTTCTGCTGAAATTCTAGATATGTTAACCCTCTAGCAGTTGGGTCATTTCCATTTGTGTTTAGCCAAGAAAGGAACATTGACTTTTTTATCCTTGGTTGGTTCAACAGTGAGGTCATATATTCATCCATAGAATAATACACTGGTTGTTTGTCTGGTAGGTGGAAGCTCAATCTTTCTACAGCAGGAAACCTATGGTGTATCTCAAATGTGAATATCCTCCAGGCAGACTCGCATGCAGAGATATATCTACAATTCAAGTATTGTGTTATCTCATCTATGTTTTGCTGTGTTGCACTTGAGTCATTGTTCTTGTAAATCCCAGCAATTACACGATCGTTTCCCTTTGTCACATACTTGAATAGGTACTTTATCGCATGAGCTTGCTTTGTCTTCTCCACATTTAAATGGGCATGAAACATTTTCAAGAGTTTTGCATTATAAGGAACAACATACCTGTTGTCAAGTGCTATTTTTTTCCTTTTTATTGTTCTCCCATCTTGTCTCCGGCGATAAGTCTCATGTCCCTTGTCATCCACAACTGTGTTGGGAACAAATTTCTTTGGGAAAAATTTGGAACACCTTTCATTTATGTTGCAAAGAGCATTCTTGTTATATTCTCCACAAGGGCCGTGCATCATGCAAGATCCAACCAATTTATATAGTTCCGGATCTAAGTCTTTGTCAGGTATCTCTGCTGATATATATTTGTCCACATCAGATGGTGACTTCAATTTATCCTTTTCCATCAACCATAATATGTGTAACATTATGTTACTAATTACTTAATTAACCAATAATATCCATTTTAGACTAATAACCTCTTTACTAACTATAATAGAAAAAGGATTTCCATAATATCAATGTCCTATCATAGTTAGAAAAGGAATTTCCTAATGATTAATTATTATCCATGATAGAAAAGAATAAACTAATACAGCACAGCTGTTATCATGGATAATTTATTGCTAACCATATTAGAAAGGATTTGCCTAACATGGTTAATAAACAAAACTTAATGATATTATACAATAAATAAATATATATACATGCGGAAGCGAATGCAGGCCTATACAAATTGGCAATATACAATTCAAATAGCCTATATAGCATCCACTACCTAATTCCCTTTCCTACTGCTTGCATCAGTGCATGAATACCTGCAAAAATGTCAGTAATCGTGGGATGAGACAATTTGTCCCAGTAATCACCGCTTAACTCACTATAGCAGTGAGATATGCGGTAGTAAGGGCGTCTAAAGGGTACCACAGTGTTTAAAATCAATAATTCATATACATATAATCCAATTCTTCTCATATATCACCGATCACTATGTCATTATATATAATCCAATTCTTCTTCCCATATAACCCTGATCACTCTGTCACTTCCCAATCATTGCTCTTCACCATCTCGATTTCCAATACAACAATACTACCACCACGACTCACACATTCACCTATAGATACATCGTACCATCACGGAGGCATTTATTCCAGCATTCAACTTCACTGTACGATTTGTCACTGTGCCCCTGTCTCTACTCAGAAGGCAATTTCCATTGTGCCCCTGTCTCTACTCAGCAGGCAATTTCTCTTATGCCCCTGTCTCTACTCAGAAGGCAATTTCCATTGTGCCCCTGTCTCTACTCAGCAGGCAATTTCTCTTATGCCCCTGTCTCTACTCAGAAGGCAATTTCCATTGTCATGCAACGCTCACAATATCCATGTTTCAATCTCATTCACCATATTTAACTTCTTAACCACAATTCACTTCAATATTACAATGTCATTCATGACTATTCAGTTCATTCCCTCAACCTAATCATCCACAATATCAAACCCATCATCTCATTCTCATTTCATTCTCAATTCTCTCAAAAGCACAGTCATAATCCAATGCCTATATATCTATCACACTATCCAAAAACTACCACCACAACCAACCAGGATAATATAATATATGTATATATATACAAAGTGTTGCACAGTCCTTTATACGAACATAATCCAGTTTGAAAGGCACCCAATAGCCTATTTAATATGAGAATAACTTTTCAAAGATAATATATATATAGAGGGTGAGAAAGGATTTTAAGAAAATCCCAACTAACGTCACCCTCATTGTTATAGCAAGGTAAGAGTGATTACCTGTCGCCCTTAGCACTCGGTCACCTTTTCCCTTTACTTTACCATGCCTCGAGGACTATAAGCAAATCACGTCCTTTCCTATTATTACATCATGTAATAATAGTAGATTAAAAATCATTCTAAGGCATAGAATAACTAACGTCTCTCTCGTTCCATATTACTACCCGTTTTCCCATACTTAATTCCAATTCTCGTAGTTAAATATTAGCTAATCCATGTTCAGTTCGAGTATCACATGAAAGCAAACCATTTCACCAAATACAACGCAAGTACATACAAGTAACTTAAATTTCTATTTTAGGTTTATCAAATAGAATTTCTAAATTGCACCATTCAGCCAATTGCCAAAGAGGAAACAGTAAATCCAAAAGTCACAATGCAAATACCCAAGCTAATCCATTCTACTATGTGAGGTACCAAAAGAAAAGCATGT
Source organism: Mimosa pudica (assembly GCA_029929735.1). Lineage (NCBI taxonomy): Eukaryota > Viridiplantae > Streptophyta > Magnoliopsida > Fabales > Fabaceae > Mimosa > Mimosa pudica. The sequence goes on from JAKELP010000045.1 coordinate 5,043,180, forward strand.
CAACTCGAGTTCCCATAACAGTTCAGCTTCTCAAATTCATTGAAATTCAACATGCAACTCCCTAATATCTTTATTTTTAACCTTAGAACTGACAGCCATTTATGTGAAATCACCACCAAGTTAACTAGCCATATATTCAAATTTCACCTCATACATTTAAAATCTCAAAATCATCAATATATCCAAGAAACTATAAAACAAAGACATTAAAGTAAATGTTCAGCTTTACCACACAAACAATATTCTCAATCCATTCCATCACATTCAATTTAAAGAAATCAAACTAATCACTTCTTCTTCATCAAAATCATTCCTCCAATTCAATCACAAGAAACAAAGTTAAGAAATTAAATACTCCAATTTAAAGTCAGTCATTTACACATTAACCAACACATGAATAAAGCACCGGGAACGCAATTAATCAATATTACTACAATAGTGCATAACAAATTCAATTTAGCTTAAAATATATATGCAGAAATGGACTGAGCATTCATTAAAATAGATTAGTTGTTCCTTATAAAATATGGATACTAATCAACACCACTTGCAATGGATTTAGTAGAAAAGAACAATACCAAACAGTGGTTAAGGAAAAACACATGATAAAGGAAAAGACTAGGAGAGGTAGGAACTTTAATCATGTATTAATAGAGAAAGAAAACAAATGAACGACCCACTTAAATTAATTTACACAAATCACAGAATTAACCACTGCACACACATAATACTAAGTTTCTTTGAGCAATTACATAAGTTTTCTACATTAAACCATTTCAGTCCAATTTAGAGAAAGAAACCGAACTCATTTCTTTATTCTAATCTTATATCGAGCATACAAAATCCAATTGTCACAGTAAGCAAAGGAGTAACAATTTCCCTTAACAAGTTAAGCTTACATGTTCACCAATTTGAAATTGAAACTCTTAAACTTGTTAGAAATCTATTGGATTAACAAATACCCAAATTTGCAAATTATCAAGAACTCAATCCACAACTCACAATGTCCTCTTTTTATTCAATTTTTATTCAAGTATAACAATAAAATAGCACAGAATTTTGGTAATCATACAAGCATAGCAAGGTTGTAAGTTAAGTGGACCTACATAGTCATTAGTTTTAAGAATTTGAATCTCAACCATAACACCCAATTTGAACAGCAATTCAAAAGCAACATCTAAGCAAGGAAATCACCTCTAAAACTTCAAGAATCACAATACTTAAGCAAGATCCAAATCAATAAGTATAGGCACATCATTAATATTTTGTTTACCAGGCTATAATCACCAATTGCATACAAGCATAAAACATGCATTATTGCCTTTTACCAATCATAATTTAATTAGAATCGAGCCTAAATGAAGCATGAAGCTTCATTACTTGTCAAAAATCCATTCGGCCACTACAAAGGAGAGAGAAAAACTTTAGAAATCTTCAATCCAAACACAAATCAACAGGTAGAGTCATTTTACAGCTTTAATGAATATGTATATCAAAAAGTTTGAACCTTTAAGTCACTAACACCCAAAATAAAGCCATATAACACCGCTAGCAACAAAGGAAACAATGCAATTCACATCTAAACTCTTAAAACCCAACAAATCAAGCATAACAACACTATATTCAGGCTCTAATAAACTACCACAGTGATTAATTTAAAGTTTCAGAGTTCAATTGCCACCAATTCATAAGATTTCTTCAACAACAAAGCCTAGGGTTTTCAAAAGAAATCTGAACAAAACTCATATTGACATTCAAATACATCCTTAACCATAAGAAATTGAAGCTTTACTATGATTTTGATTACTTATTGAACCCCAAATTCAAAAATCAATTCGGACCCTCATCTCTTTCCTCTCAAAATCGATGTAAACTAAGTATAAAACGGAAATTAACACTCACCTACACTCAAATCCTCTTCTGCGTGTGTTAAAGCCGGTCTCCGCCGCTCCTTCCGCCGCCGTACATCGTCGAACTCGCCGGAAAAGCAAAGAAGCCTCTTCCGCCGTGGGCTCGCCGGGAAAACGAAAAGAAATGAACGAGGAAGGAAGAAAAGAAGACGGAGAAGACGTGGCTACCAAAATCGGCCCTTGCCGTCGTTGGGACCGTTATCCATGGCCGAGCACGCCGCCGGAAATGGAGAAGAACAGGCGAGCGCGGGAGGGAGAGAAGGAGCGATCGAGAGAGAGAGAGTGAGTCGGAGGCGGAGGGAGTTTTTGGAAAATGAAGAAGGGATGGGTGGAGATGAGTATTTATATATATATTTTAGAGAAAATTACCACTAACTGCCCTAAGGTTTATTCGTAATTATATTTCTAGCCCAGAAGTTTGTATATATTACTATATCTCCTTCTTTCCATCATAATATTATCTACTATCCAAATACTTATTCATGAAAGTTTCCAACTCCAAATAATTATTTTAACTATATTTTTCCTTAAATTCCAAAAAAAATTAAGATTTAATAACAATAAATCTTCATAAATTTCTCCCTAAAAACTCAAATTTCCTAAATAACACCTCAATAATTTCTAATTAACCTTAATCAAAATTTGGGATGTTACAATATGATATGTGCGTGTGGCAATCCCCGTTTTTGAAATTCAATTGTGTAAACCTCTGTCATAGAAATATATGAAAGGATGTCATACACATATTATATTATACAAATAAAATTTTCATGAAGATATTACAAAAAACTAAACCTGCTTTGATTTTTCCAAAAATTTGTTCGTCCTTCAAGACATTCATCAAGGCTTGAAGTTTTAAGTAGAAGATTCTAGTTAGCAATTCTGGACAATCACATGGATCTAATTTTTCTTTGTTGCAATGACGCTTGATCTCAAGCCATTTTGGATTGCAAGTGAATGTAATAAATAGATCCGGAAATCCAGCCCATACACAAAGTGTCATGGCATCCTGGTAGTTCTGTATCATGTATCTTGCTCCGCCAGTGAAAGATGAAGGGAGAATGACTCTTCTCCCTATTGATGAAGGATCTGTCTCACCTCGTGTTATTATTGCATCACTTATCCCACTGTACAAATCCACCCTTAATTCTGTTTGGTGTTTTCTATAGTAATCTAATCGATCACTTTCATCACTTATCGTACAATGTGATAATCTCCGAATGATTCTGTTTGATCCATGTTTCAGAAAAAGTAGGAGGAATATTCTGAAACACACACAATAAAAAAATCCATTAAATTTTGAATAACAATAAGAGGTTAAAAAGCATAGTATAACAAAAAGAATATTAATAAAAGAATAACATGTAACACAACATACCAAATTGTTTGGATTAGTACCAAATGGTGCGATCACCTTGAAAAAGTGCACGGAATCAGAGGTCACCATAGTTTTAACCCTGGATGATTGGAAGTTTCTATTGCTCTGGTTTGTGTTAATATCCTATAGGTCAATAAGATTGTATTGATATTTATATGAATCTACAAAATTGTTACGTGATAATTAAACTTTAATTCAATCAGCATTAAATGCATAATCACTCAACAAAAAATATCCATTTGCTAATCTGTTGATTTTTGTTTTGATAGTTATTTTGGCTTGCACAAATCAAGTATGGTTTATATGATTTGAGAATTATTTTTGCTTTATCTGAGAATTAAAAGAATGATTAAATATTGAAGGAGGTTTCACTTCTTAAAAGAACATCTTCAACCCAATATTCATATGATATTAAATAGCAAATTTAATATAGTAATTGCTAACATTAGTTCTTCACTCTGCATATTTAATTAAATTATTATAGGGTTAAAACGAATTTTTTAACACATTACTCATCACAAATAGGAAATTTTTTTAATACAAAATTTTTGATTGTCAATATGATCATTAATTATATGATCACAAATAGTAAATTTATACAATAAGCTGTAAACATATTCAACCCATTATAAGCCTTATTAATCAATTTATTTCGTATTGTGATTGATTGTTTGCTTTCTACACAAAGAAACAATTGTGATTGAATATAAATAATTGTGATTGATCACCTAATTAATTGTGATTGTTTGTTGATTGAAGAATTTTCTAAATTGAGTGATGTAGAAAATGATTTTGATTTTTTTATGAGTTTGACATAGATTGAACCAATCATAGTTAAGCAAAGTGGGTGTTAACAATGACATGTGGAACAATGAGGGTTGAGCTTAGACATTTAGAGATATATAATGGATTAGAATATTACCCACATAATTTCCTTCCATTATAATTGAACTAGAATATCTCCAATTAAAAGTCCAATTACGAGACCAAGGGCCTTGTAGCCCAGTGGTATGATATCTCCCTTTAGGTGGGAGGTTGCAGGTTCGATCCCGCTTGTAACATCAAGCCGTTAGTGCTTGCCCCTTTCAATAAAAAAAAAGTCCAATCACGAGTATGATTATGTCCTTGTTAGTATGCAAATCGTACTATATCCCACTAATGATAAGGAAATCAATGCATCCATACCTAATATAGGCAATCTCCATATATCAGCAATCAAATCTTGGCAAACACAATCACTAGTCATACCATTACCTTTCATGACTAATGAAATTTTTTTGCCATGGTATGACTAATGAAATACTTGATAAGATATCAACATATTACACATTTTGGTTTGGTAGAGCCATAAAAACAGTCAAATCGTAGTATTAATTCACAAGTTTGACAACAATGCAAACTACTAAGTATATCCACATACTTTTCCATGCCTCATTTCACTTTCATATTTTTGATTTCAATGTGATTTCCATTTTGAAGACTAATTCACAAGTTTGACAACAATGCAAACGGTAAAGTCCCACATCAACTGGGGAGGGGAACGAAATGTGCGATATATAGGTCTGGATACCTCCCCCTCTCGACGCGTTTTAAAGCCGTGAGGGGCGAGGATTCCCTAAAGCGGACAATTTCGAGAGTGAGGCAGTGAGATGCTACATAAAGGTGCTATATATAGGCTTGGATACCTCCCCCTCTCGACGCGTTTTAAAGCCGTGAGGGGTGAGGATTCCCCAAAGCAGACAATTTCGAGAGCGAGACGCTGGGATGTTACACAAACTACTAAGTATTTCCACATACTTTTCCATGCCTCATTTCACTTTCATATTTTTGATTTCAATGTGATTTCCATTTTGAAGACACACATGAAGAAAATAGCTAAATCTACTATAAAAAGGGTTAAAGTATACCTTTGGTCCCTTATGTTTGCATCAAGTTTCAATTTAGTACTTTATGTTTGGAAAGTACACTTTTAGTCTTTTTTTGTTAACACCGTTAGTTTAACTTAACGAAAAATGCTAACTTAACAATTTTAAATGATTATTTTATAATGAAATTGAACCAAAAATGATAAATTTTGAAAATATAAGAATATTTACACTCAAATATTTTAATCTGAACAATTTTTCAGTAGTTAATAACCATTTAAAATTGTTAAGTTACTATTTTCCGTTAAGTTAAACGAACAATGTTAACAAAAAAAGACTAAAAGTGTACTATCTAAATATAAAGTACTAAATTGAAACTTGATGCAAACATAAGGGACTAAAAGTATACTTTAGCCATAAAAAATGAATATTGCTAAATAATACTTACCTTCCTCATTCATGCCCAAGTATTCAATGACATCAATCTTGTTTGAACCCTTACCTATCTATATAATTAAATAAATATAAAAACAATAATTGGACTTGAATATATATTAAGTATAAATAGTTGATATTCAATATATTAAAATTCATATTTTATCAACCACAATAGAGAAATATTTTGAAAAATTTCATGTAAATTCAATTAGTAAGGTCAAACAAAAATAATTAAAACCAGTTTTAGAGCAAGTTAACATGAAATTTTGTAAGGTAAAAATGTATAAATAGTCAGTTCGACATGTATGCTCGTGAGTTTCTGCTAAGTTTACATGTACCAAAAGTTTGAGTTACTCATGACGTTTTTTGGTTTGGTAGAGCCGTAAAATGGTCAAATTGGAGTGTTAACTCATGATTTTAACAACAACAGCTGGTATCAACATCTATTTCCTTACCCCTTTTATGTTCCCTTCTTTTATTTCACTGATTTATATTTTGAAGGCACATGTAAAATATAGCTTAATCATACTTACCTTGTTGATTCATGCCTTCTCGATTCATCCCTTATCCTTTGTATTCAATGATCTCAATTTTGTGATAACCCTTCTCTAACTATATAATAAAATAAATATAAAAAATAATAATTTGACTTGAATATATTTTAAGTATAAATAGTTCATATTATATATCAACCACAATAAAGAAATTACTTAGAAATTCACATATGCATGTAAATTCATTTTGTAAGGTAAAACAATTAAAATGAGTTTTAGAGCAAGTTAACATGAATTTTTGTAAGTTAAAAATGTAGAAACATTAAATTCGACATGTATGCTCGGGAGTTTCTACCAACTTTACAATTATCAAAGTTTGAGTTACTTGTGACATTTTTTGGTTTGGTAGAACTGTAAAAAGGATCAAACAGGAGTGTTAAATCATGAGTTTGACAACAATGCATACTACTAATATATGCTCACGAGTTTCCACTCAGTTTATAAGTATCAAAAGTTTGAGTGACTTATGACACATTTTTGTTTGGTTGATCGCTAAAAACGGTCAAATCGGAGTGTTAATAACTCGCAAGTTCAATAACAATGCATAGTATTAAGTATCAACATCTTTTTCCTTGCCTCTTTTCGCTTTCCTTCTTTGATTTCACTGTGATTTGTATTTTCAAGGTACATGAACAATATAGCTACTTATAAAAAAAACAATATAGCTAAATCATGCTTAGCTTGTTGATTCGTGCCTTCTCGATTCATCTTTCATCCTTTCTATTCAATGAGCTCAATCTTGTTTCAAACCCTTCTCTAGCTATATAATTAAATAAATATAAAAAATAATAATTTGACTTGGATATATTTAGGGCAATGGCCCTATTTTATACCCAAAGTAACCACCCTGGACCACCCACCACCATAAACTAACAGGTGGTACAATATTACACCCAAAGTAACCAAAGTGGTCCAAAAATACCCTCAACCGATGGTCTTCAACGTTTGACCGTTAGTTGGATGATTTGGCACCCACGTGTTATATTTCCCATGTTTTTTCCCTTGTGTTGATAGCAGAGCCTAGGGTTTTCGATTTGGGATAAAAGGAGGGAGGGTTTCAAGTCTTCTTAGCAATACTCCCATGGATTCATCATAACCTTCTAAATTCACCACCTCTTCTTCAATGTCCCCTTCTAAATTGGGTTCTTCATTACCACCAGCAGCACCCTCTTCACCATCACCTTCTAAATTAACCACCTCTTCACTGTCCCTTCTGAATTAGGTTCTTCATTAACACCACCAGCTCCCTCTCCCCCTTCTTGTTCACCAGCTTTAAAAGTTTCTATACCCAAAGATGCCACCTACACCAGGACCACTACTGTTTCCCTTACTCCCCATGACATGTTCTTTGCACAGGTGGGCATCCAGGTGGCATTTGCACAGGTGCCTCGTGGAAAAAATATAACATGTGGGCGCCAAATCATCCAACTAACGGTCAAACGTTGAAGACCGTCGGTTGAGGGTATTTTTGGACCACTTTGGTTACTTTGGGAGTAATATTGTACCACCTGTTAGTTTATGGTGGTGGGTGGTCCAGGGTGGTTACTTTGGGTATAAAATAGGGTCATTACCCATATATTTATAAATAGTTGATATTAAATATATCAACATTTATATGTTGTCAACCACAATAAAAATATTTCTATGAAATTTATATGTAAATTCATTTAGTGAGGTAAAACAAAAAATGGTTAAAATGAGTTTTAGAGCAAGTTAAAGCATGTTATGAAAGGTAAAAACGCAGAAACATTCAACTCGACATGTATGCTCTTGAGTTTCTTCCTAGTGTACTAGTACTAAAAGTATAGTGACTTGTGACACGTTTTGGTTTGGTAGAAATGTAAGAATAGTCAAATAAGAGTATGACAACAAGGGATAATACTAAGAATCTACATCTCTTTTCTTTACCCATTTCCCTTTCCTTTTTTGATTTCACTATGATTTCTATTTTGAAGGCACATGAAGAATATAGCTAAATCATAATTAGCTTGCTAATTCATACCCACTCAATTCATCCTTTATCCTTTGTATTCAATAAGCTCAATCTTATTTCAAACCTTCTCTAGCTATATAATTAACTAATATAAAAAACAATAATTTGACTTGAATATATTTATAAATAGTTGATATTAAATATATCAACATTCATATTTTATCAACCAAAATGAAGAAATTTCATTGACAATATAAGTAAATTCAATTAGTGAGGTCAAACAAAAATAATTAAAACGAATTTTAGAGTAAGCTAACATGAATGTTTGTAAGGTAACGCGTAAAAATAGTTAATACAACATATATGCTCGTGAGTTTCTGCCAAGTTTACAGGTATCAAAAGTTTGAGTTACTCATGACATTTATTGATTTGGTAGAGCTGTAAAAACTGTTAAATTGAAGTGTTAATTAAGTAGTGATTTTGACAACAATGGAAACTACTAAATATCAACATCCATTTCATTACCCCTTTTCCGTTTCATTTTTATATTTCACTATGATTTCTATTTTGAAGGCACATGTAGAATATAGGTAAATCATACTTACCTTGTTGATTCTTGCCTTCTCGGTTCGTCCCTTATCCTTTGTATTCAATGAGTTCAACCTTGTTTCATGTGAGTTTGACAACAATGCATACTACTAAGTATCGACATCCATTTCCTTACACTTTTTTCACTCTTTTCTTTTATTTCAATGTGCTTTCTATTTTGAAGGCACATGTAGAATATATATAAATCATACTTAGCTTGTTGATTTATGCCTACTCGATTCATCCCTTATCCTTTGTATTCAATGTGCTCAATCTTATTTCAGCCCTTCTCTATCTATATAATTAAATAAATATAAAAAATAATAATTTGACTTTGATATATTTTAAGTATAAATTGTGGATATTTAATATATCAACATTCATATTTTATCAAAAAAAGACATTTCTATAAAATTTATATTTAAATTCATTTAGTGAATTTGACATATATGCTCGTGAGTTTTAGAGCAAGTTAACACATTTTTGTAAGGTAAAAATATAGAAAGGGTCAATTTGACATATATGCTCGCGAGTTTCTACTCAGTTTATAAGTATCAAAAGTTTGAGTGACTCATGACACATTTTTGTTTGGTAGATCCGTAAAAACGGTCAAATGGGAGTGTTAACTCCCAAGTTTGACAACAATGCATACTACTAAGTATCAATATCTTTTTCCTTGCCTCTTTTCCTTTCCTTCTTTGATTTCACTTTGATTTGTATTTTGAAGTCACCTGAACAATATAGCTAAATCATACATAGCTTGCTGATTCATGCCTTCTCGATTCATCCCTTATCCTTTGTATTCAATGATCTCAATCTTGTTTTAAGCACTCTCTAGCTATATAATTAAATAAATATAAAAATAATAATTTGACTTGAATATATTTATAAATAGTTGATATTAAATACATCAACATTCATATGTTGTAAACCACAATAAAGAAATTTCTATCAAATTTATATGTAAATTCATTTAGTGAAATGAAACAAAAATAATTAAAGTGAGATTTGGAACAAATTAAATAATGTTTTGAAGGGTAAAAACGTAGAAATATTCAAATCATCATATATGCTCTTGAGTTTCTACCTAGTTTATTGGTATTAAAAGTTTGAGTGACTTGTGACATATTTTGGTTCGGTAGGAATGTAAAAATGGTCAAGTCTGAGTATTAATTCACGATTCTTGAAAACAATGCATACTCCTAAGAATCCACATCTCTTCCTTGCCCCATTTCCCTTTCCTTTTTTGATTTTACTGTGATGTCTATTTTGAAGACACATGAAGAATATAGCTAAATCATAATTAGCTTGCTGATTCATCCTCACTCGATTCATCCCTTATCCTTTTTATTCAATGAACTCAATCTTGTTTCAAACTTTCTTTGGCTATATAATTAAATAAATATAAAAAATAATAATTTGACTTGAATATATTTTATGATAAATAGTAAATATTAAATTTAATAACATTCATATTTTATCAACCACAATGAAGAAATTTCAAATATATTTAAATTCACTTAGTAAGGTCAAACAAAAATAATTAAAACGAGTTTTAGAGCAAGTTAACATAAATGTTTGTAAGGTAAAAAGGTAGAAACAACTAATTTGATATGTATGCTCGTGACTTTTTGCCAAGCTTACATGTACCAAAACTTTGAGTTACTTGTGACTTTTTTTGTTTGCTAGAGATGTAAAAACAGTCAAATCGGAGTGCTAACTCGTTAGTTTGACATGAATGCATACTACAAAGTATCAATATCCATTTTCTTACCCTTTTCCATTGCCTTCTTTAATTTCACTGTATTTTCTATTTTGATGGCACATGTAGAATATATCGAAATCATACATTCATTTCCTTACCCCTTTTCCATTGCCTTCTTTTATTTCACTGCAATTTCTATTTTGAAGGAACATGAAGAATAAGTCTAAATCATTCTTAGCTTGTTGATTCATGTCCACTCCATTCATCCCTTATCCATTGGATTCAATGAGCTCAATCTTGCTTCAAACATTATCTAGCTATATAATTAAATAAATATAAAAACAATAATTTGACATGAATATATTTTTTAAGTAATTACAATTGATATTCAATATCTCAACATTCATATTTTATCACCCACAATAAAGAAATTTCTTTGAAAAATATATGTAAATTCATTTAGTAAGGTCAAACAAAAATAATTAAAACGAGTTTAAGAGCAAATTATTGACATGAAATTTTGTAAGGTAAGAATGTAGAAATACTCAATTCGGCATGTATGCTTGTGAGTTTCCACCAAGTTTACATTTATCAAAAGTAGTTTGAGTTACTCATGACACTTCTTGGTTTGGTAGAGCTGTAAAAACGGTCAAATCGGAGTATTTACTCGTGATTTGGACAACAATACATACTACTAAGTATCAACGTCCATTTCCTTATCCCTTTTTCGTTCCCTTGTTTTATTTCAATGTGATTTCTATTTTGAAGGCACATTTAGAATATCGTTAAATCATACTTACCTTGCTGATTCATGCCTTCTTGATTCATCCCTTATCCTTTGTATTTAATGAGCTCAATCTTGTTTCAATTCTTCTCTAGTTATATAATTAAAAAAATATAAAAAACAATAATTTGACTTGAATAAATTTTGAAGTATAAATAGTTAATATTATATATATCTTTATATTTTATCAACCACAATAAAGAAATTCCTTAGAAATTCATATGTAAATTCATTTTTTATGGTCAAACAAAAAATTAAAATGAGTTTTAGTGCAAGTTAACATGAAATTTTGTAAGGTAAAATGTAGAAACATTAAATTCGACATGTATGCTCGTGAGTTTCTACCGATTTTACAGGTATCAAAGTTTGAGTTGTGACTATTTTTTTGGTAGAGATGTAAAAACGATCAAATCGGAGTGTGAAATCGTGAGTTTGTACTTTAACCTTTTTTTATTTTCACTCTTTCTGGTGCAATGATGTTTCAAAATGTTATTGCGTTTTGAGGCCAACCAAAATTTTCCAAAATTAAGTATAAAATATTAATAAGTATTATATTCTATACATGTTTAAAATTAAGGAAATAATACAAAATCGCAAAAAATAAATAACAATACATGATGATGTTCAATAAGCTACTATATTGGAATTTTATGAGTTTTTTGTTCATTATATATCATTGTTTTCAATTTATTCCACAACTTTGTCCCTCTTTGGTAAAAAATAGATGATATGCTATCTCAATGTTAGTGCAAATTAAACATTAATTTCAACGAATTAAATGTGAGATCAACTTTGAGTTCTATATAAGCCTCTAGTCCCCATTGCTACACCCACATAAAACAAAGATTAATCGACATTGAAATGACCAGGACTTCATTCATAAGTAACTTCTTCATTCTTGTCATTGTCATCTCAGGTGATTTTATCTATAACTTCATTTGTTGTTCAAATTCTCATATTTATTTGAAATTCGGTGGCTTCAACATGTACCTCGCTTTCACATTTTAAAGTTTTTTAACTCAATAGAAATGTTTTTTAAGGGTTTCTACCCATTGTTGTTTAACTTTTCCTTTTGCAAATCTTTTGCTTTATGCCTTGTAATATTCCCTAAATTAATGAAATTATATATGTTATTTGTCCAAAAAGAAGTCATTACAAATTTAAATGTCAACAATTTGAAAGATCTTCTCAATTTCACTTAATTTATTAGTTAATTTGTTTTTGAAAAAGTAGTTTAAACATTATGTTTCACAATTCTTTCTCATGTTTGTTAACCAGAACAAAAACTTTAACATTATAATTTACTAATTTCTAGATAAATTAAAGTTATATTGAGGATCGAATTATTCTTTTGATATGGACTTATAAAAAGCTTCAGATTTTTAACATATTCAATTCAAATAAAATAGTAAACTAATAGGCTTATGGTTTTTTTTTGGTGAAGAGGCTTATGGTTTTTTTTTATACAAGGCTTATGGTTTTTTTGATATACTGTACTTGGATCTATTTTATAAGTCGTTCAGATAATTTTCACATAACATTGAGAGTTAGTTAACTCATTAGAAATATCAGGAATTTATAGCTCTTCCAAATTTCACCTTATTTTTCTTAATTTGCATTTAAAAAGTATTCTATAAATTGTGTTTCACACCTCGTTCTCACTCTATTATTAGCAAGTACAGAATTGTAGCATTATATTTAATTATTCTCTAGGTAAACTTATAGTATATAATAATCTTTTTCTTGCTCTTAGCTATGGCGATGAGAGGTGAAGCCAAAACTTGCATAGCAGTTTTGGATCCAAAACAATGTAATCTTTTGAACTGCAGACAACAATGCATTCAGACGCACAACGGTCAAGGACAATGCATCGGAAGTAGTGGTACAAATCCTGTTTTCCAATGTCAATGTGTCTATCCATGTTGAATTCTCTCTATTCCCTTATTACTGCAAAATATCGCTGCTGGATTTAATATATGTAAGCTTGAGTAATACATATATAGAATAAAGTTTACGCTTGTCCTAATGTCAATGTGTCATTTCATTTTATCCCGCGTTATTTGTATCATTCGCATTCGCATAATTTAAAAGTAATTTCCAACGTACACCAATGGATACTAACATATTACAAAACAAATTGCTGTTTAAAATTAAATTAGTTTAAATCGATGAACATATATGTAACTGTATAATGACATATTGATGAATGTTGAAGAGAATGAATAGAAAAATAAATGAATAAGGCACGCAAAAAAATTTATGTGATGGTGACAATGTGCACTTAATAACACGATGTAATTTTTTGGAGTAAAAGTAATCATAACATTTAAAAATATGGACATTAGAATTGTTTTTGGGTTAACCGTGATGGGTACATTATTTGCCTCTATTCAAAATGTTATGGGTACTTAACCCTTACTTTGAAATATTATTAATTTGCTCCAAAAAAATTACATGGGTATTTTTGCACTTTGAGCATAATTACATGAGTATTTTCGCATCTTAACTAAAAAATAAATGAGAAACGCATGCAACTAATTAGAACTGAAAATGGAAAATGTAGTTTAGATTTAAACATAAAATAAAAAAAGTTTTTCACATAGAACTAATCATTTGTTAGAAAATGTCTATAAAAGGATAGGATGAAGTTTTTAATTAGTATAATGATCCTTTAAATTTAACTATTTGAAAATTCTTAAACCAAATAAATACTAACTAAATCAACCAAGTTAGTTAGTAATTGAACACTATAAGAAATCATAGAATTGTGGACGCAATTATAATCCAACGGAAATCGATGGAAATTCCGTTAGTAATGAATTTCTAACTGTTAACAATGGAAAATTATTTTTCAACAAAATAATTCGTCACTAATTTTGGCATTACATTTCTATTTAGCAACAGAAATTTGGTTTCATGGCCATGTGGCTTTTCACTAGCGCCCATGTGTCCCTCCCTTAGGCTACCAAGTGTCGCTCTCACAAATTGTTTGTAATTGGCATGGAGTGGAGATGAAACCCTCAATTTCTTGCACCTATGTTGATGCCTTAACCAACTGAATTTTGAAGAGTATATGTTATAAAGTGCAAACTATTATACTCCGTATTTATTATTTTTCAACTCCCACTATTATAGTGTTAAATATAAGACTTACTTGACATTTTTGGAAAATTTTAAAAAAGTAAAATAAATCAATCATAAATTTGTTTCCTTAAATTCTTTTCCTTAAGCTAAGATAGCTTATTTGACCTATATCCTAATAGATAATCTAAAAATATATCAAATATGCCAAAATTTAATAACCTATTTTGACCTTAATCCCTCCAAAAAGAGTTACTTGGTCTTATATTTTGGGAAGGGAGTAATATATGTTATTGAATTAGAATTGATTTTCATTTGTACTAATATATATTAATAAATGAAATATAATAAAATTAAAAATTCAAATTTAAATTATAATAAATTTTTATTTGTGTGTGTGTGCACGCATATCTTAAGTTTTAATTTGTTAATATTTATAAAAATTATTTATATAATAATTTTTAATATAAATTAAAATATTATCCTATTTATGAATAATTAATAAATTAGTGACGGATTTCCGTCGATAAATTTTATGACGGAAATTCCATTGCTAATTACCGGCAAAAACATTTGTGGCTGATTTCCGTTGAAAATCCATCAATAATGAGATGAGCCGCTGAAAAATTTTTATTTGTCGGCTAATTTACTGTCGGTATATTGTTTTGTCGGTCCTATAATCTAGTTTATTTGTTCTTGCCTGATTTCTATCTCTCTCAATGCTATAGACTATAGTACAACAACAATGTTATGGTTTTAGTTTGATTTATAAATTAATGGATTATTATTCCTTGGAGGTTATTCTTGGTACATTAATTCACTTAAAAGTATGGTCAATGAAATTATATAACTTGTTCTATGAATTCCTATAAGGCGTTTTGTAATCAAATCAATATCTTTAAATAGCGTTCACCATTTTTTGTCATTATCTTTTGTATTCTATAATGTGGAGTTTTGTTTTAGAAATACTATATTTTGCAGTTGGAAGTACTATAGTTATAATTAGGATTGACTTCTATTACTGACATTTGTTGAGAAGGATTTATGCTTTGATGCAATTGAAACTAGTGAAAAATGCAGGAGCCACCAAGCCAATGATAAATTTTGAAAATATAAGAATAATTACACTCAAATATTTTAATCTGAACATTTTTTTAATATTTAACAATAATTTAAAATTGTTGAGTTAGTATTTTCCCTTAAGTTAAACTAACAGTGTTATGAAAAAAGGACTAAAAGTGTACTTTCCAAATATAAAGGACTAAATTGAAACTTGATGCATATATAAGGGACCAAAAGTATACTTTAGTCTTTTAATTTACATGTTAGAAGATCCAACCAATAGGAACCATCATTAATTCAGTTGATGGGGATGATCAGTGAATACTTGAATGTTTTAGGATAGGTTATGAATGTATAATTTAACTATGATTATTGGGATAATAATGACTTTGTTTGCATATTAAGGGCTAAGGTGTAAATATAATTCAGAAGTCCATTTGTTTTTTTTTTATCAGCAAGAAGTCCATTTGTTGGAGTAAGTGTATTTGGGAAATCGCAGGTAAGTTAACGTCCCGACTAAGTTATATTAATAAATTCACAATAATGTTTTCCAGTTTTCATAACTCTCAATTGCATTTATAGTTATTTTTAATTCACAACTTCATGTTTACATAAGCTATATGCTAATCATGACTTGTTAAGAAATGTATAATCTATTAGCTACGACTATATCTAATCCTTTACTTAAATTTTAAGCAAATTTGCAAGATCCAGCACAATTTTATAGTCGTAGCTAAGCAAATTTTAAGATAGCAAATTTGCTTAAAATTTGCTATCTTAGATATCTAATTTATTAGCTATGTTCGGATCCGATATCTAATCTATTAGCTATGTTCGGATCTTGCAAATTTTAAGCAAATTTCGAACACAATTTTATAGTCATAGGCTCATAGCTAAGCAAATTTTAAGCTAAGCAAATTCAAAAATTTTAAGAAATATCTAATCTATTAGCTATGTTCGGATCTTTCCAGCACAATTTTAAGCAAATTTGCAAGATCCTATAAAGATATAAATTACACAATAAAATAGGCGGCAAAAAAACCTGGCGGGTTGGCGTGAGTGGTAAGTACTCTCGTCCCTTAAGCAAATGGTTGGAGGTTTGATCTCTAACTCTTGTGAATGGAGCAAATTCACAGACCAATTGTCTATCCTATATGGGACTTCAGAACAGCCAGAGATTAGTCCACTGCAAAAAATACGGCCCATTCCGGCGCACGCATGCCGGCGGTTTGATAGAAAACGCCTAAATGAAACGCACATCGGCGTTTTGAGTACAAACGCCGAAATGAAGCGCCGTTAAATTTGGCGCGCACTTCCCGCCTTTTTTCCCGCGTTTCCCAACCGGCGTTTTGGTAACCCCAAAACGCCGATATGTATATTTTAATTAAAAAAAGGAGGCGCCTGGCATTTTTTTTTTTCCCACGAAAACAGCGTTTAGGCGTTTTGAGCAAAACGCCGGTGTGCGATTAAATAATATTTTAATCGCTTATAGGCGTTTTGCAAAACGCCAATGGGGATTTAATGTATTTAATTCGCATATAGGCGTTTTGCAAAACGCCTATATGCGTTTTATGTTTTTTTAATGCACCTCGGCGTTTCGCAAAACGCCGATAAGTGCCCTGAAAACGCCGCCAAGCTAAGCCCTATAAAAGCACTGCCGAAGTTCATTTTGGCGTTTTCGAAGCGTGAAAAAATCGAAGGGTCCCACCGAAATTCTCTCTTCTCTTTATCAGTTCCTATATATATTCCTTCTCTGATAGATCATGTCTCGGCGTAGCGGTAAAGCTCCCATATACAAGACAGAGCAGCAGCGATTGCGGGACGAAGCAGAAGTCAGGCGTATAGAAGAGCGCCGGTTAGAGATTGAGCAGCAGCCTAATCCTCCGAAGGTTTTGCAGTACGCCAACCCCCCTCTTGCCAGCACCCCTCTTGCTAACGTACCGTGGACTCCTTTCGGGCTGAGTGGTAACCCAGAAGTCACGCAGGACGACCTCTGGAGAGACTTGAACGTCAATATCAGCTACGACGAGATGTGTCAAAATTTGAATGAGGAGAAGGAGAGGGAGGAGAGGGAGAGGGCGGAGAGGGAGAGGTCGGAGAGCACCAGCGACGACAATGGCGGTGGCGGTGTCGGCTGCGAGGAGGACATCCCGATGCCGAAAATTATGATTAAAATGCGGCGAGGGAGGAGGTCTTCTAGTACTAGCCAGTTGGTGGATGTCAGAGGTAAATTTGATATTAATTAATAGCTACAAATTTAATTTCTACTATATATATTATCTAATACATTTTCTTGCCTACAGATACCACTGGCACTGACACTAGGAGGAGGCTGACGGCGAAGCAGACACATGTGCTTCCTTCGAGTGAGAAGGTTGAGCTGCCATATTACGGCATCACCGGGCAGCCAACATCGGATGCTGCCATTCTATTTCGCCGCCATTGCCGACTGCTCGGCAAGGACTTCTGTGAAAGTAATGGATGCACAAGAGGGGGGGTGAATTGTGCTACAAAATAAAAACTCAAACAAAATCAACACAAGAGTTTATACTGGTTCAGTCTTCCTGACCTACGTCCAGTTCTCAACCACCCAGGTCGAGTTCCACTATCCCCAGGTTTTACAACGGGTGCACCTGGAACCTTTACAACCGCAAGTTTTAAGCGAGATCACTTGCAACCTTACAACCACAAGTTTTACACAAGGCTCACTTGCAACCTTTTCTAACTAGCTCCCCCTTACAACCAGCAAGGGTTCAACCTTTACAAATAAAGGATTTTCTAACTTAGTTCTCTTTAAGAACAGATAATGATACACACTTAAGTACAATGAATGCTCTTAATACAAGAAGAGACTTAACTACAAAAAGTACAAGATAAGTAGATGAAAAGATCACTCAATGAGTTAAATGCTCTTTCTCTTTTCTGGGCAGCTTTGAATGCTTGAAGGATTTCTCGATTTCTCTCTCTTAGCTTTGTTCAAGATGTCAAAGATCTTAGTTCTCTTCATAAATGAAGGTGATCTTGTTTATATAGCCTTCAAGTATTCTCACTCTTGGTAGGTGGGTTAGCCGTTTGAATATGGCCGTTTTTTCCAAGTTACCGTTTGCCCAATTAATGCTCCATTAATGCTTAGCAGGGTTGACTTTGCTTTATCTCTGAAAAGTAGTTCTGACACCTCTGCTCTGTCAAAAGCATTCTGACACTGCATTGCTCTGAACGTTCTGACATTCTGATTGCTTGCGAAAGCAAGTCCACATCCGGAAGCAACTTTGCTCAGTGTACTGCATTTGAACGTTAGTCTTAACAATAAAGGCACATACTCACATGCAGTGGGAGTTTACTTAGTCTAAGGGAGTTCTTTTTCATTCGGAAGCAATTCTACATCCGGAAGCACTTTCACTGGACGTTGGTTTATGTTCACATTTTCCTCACTGACGCTCAGTGTTATCTATACCAACAGCCAGCGCTAGTCACTAGGCATTCGGAAGTAAATCCACTGGACGTTGGGTTATGGTCACTGGCGCTCAGTGTTATCCATACCCACAGCCAGCGCTAGTCTTAATACAATCGGAAGCAAATCTATATCGGAAGCTTCCTAACTTAGTCTCAAGGATTTTATCCACTAATGCTCTTAGACTGAGTTATGACTTGGTGATATACTTGCTGTCGCTGGGGGATGAGACGTTCATCCGCGAGCGCTAGTCTTAGTCCATCCGGAAGTAAATCCACATCCGGAAGCACTCTAGTTTGGGGTTCTATATTAATCTAGTATTCTCTAAGTGTTTGGCTTGTTCTTTCATATTTTAGTCTTCATCAAAACTTAAGATTCTAACATTCTCCCCCTTTTTGATGATGACAAACTAAGTCCATCGATTAAGTTCATATGAAAGAATTAAAAGCAATAATTAAATAAGGCATAAATAACTTAGACAATTATCATTGATAAACAAAGATTACAGATTAGTGTTTCACAAACAGATAAAATATACAAGTAATCTACACTAAGAAAAAATGAAATATGCATGAAAATCAAAGAAAATTTCTAAGGTAAAAATGTGTGGGGTAGAGTGGGGTCTATAGGTTATGTCTCTTTTTCCTCTCCCTCTCTCTCTGCCTATCCTCATTTTCTTTTTGGAGCTTGGCCAAGTGCTCTTCCTTTTCCTTCTGGTTAATCTGGGCAATAATTCTCTGAAGCTCTTCCTCCTCCCTCTCCCTTTTGAGTCTTTCAGACTCAACGGATTCCTCGAAGGCTCTCTTCATGTTTTCGACTTCCTCATAGCCTGGGAACCCTGTTGAATCTGAGAAGGGAGTGACCTCGCCATTTGGGTAGTGGACAGCCCGGATCTTCACATTCCATACTGGGAAGTTGGGGTCCTCCTCAACTTCCTGGGCTTTCCTCTTCCCCTTGCCTTTCCCCTTTCCTTTGCCCTTGCTCATAGGCTGAGTAGATTTGGCTCTTGCTCTCTCAGCATCCAGGCAAGCCATCTGACCAAAAGAAATTCTGTCCGTGTACCCATATCTTTCGAATTCTTCAGGAGTCATGTCCTCTATCTCCAACTTGACTTCCTTCAGAATTGGAATGGCTTGTACAGATGAGATCTCTTGCTCAGCTTGGACAGATAGAGTCTCTTCCTCACTCTCAGCAGACTCAGTGGAGGTAGCACCCTTGTTGGCACGCTTTCTAGCAACTGTCTTCTTTCTTGATTCACTGAATTTAACTGCTGGCTCAGATGGAGGAGGAGGGGCAGATGTTTGCTCAGAAGCAGGAGTTTCAGATGTTTGCCCAGAGGATGAAGGAATTAGCTTTGCAATCACAATGGGAGGATGATTGATCTTCTTCAGGCCATACTTCATCATGATTTCCTCAACTATACTCCGGGTAGGCACAGAGGGTGGAGGCTCAGCAGAAGAGGCTTCTGGCACTGGTTCAGCCTGCTCTGTTTCAGATGAAGGAGGCTCTGATGATGAAGAGACTGGTTGTGGAATTTCTTCACTCTGCTCAAATACAACCATGTCCCACTTGGACCTTTGCTCATCCGACCTCTGCTGTTGCATAAACCGGATGGCTTCCCCTCTGATCAGGCTCTCAGCACCACCCAATCTCTGAGATTCCATGGCACGGCGGAGGGCAGCCATGTTGTCTTCATCTAGCCAGAGGGATGGCTGACTGAGGACATCCCTTGCTTCCATGGAGTGGCGGAGGGTGATAGCAGCATCTCTCCCCCTTTTGTCATCATCAACAAGGGCGAGGGCCAGGGAGGATGGAGTGGGTGAAGACGAGGGTGAGGATTCGGGCGAGGATGTGGGGGTGTTGTTTTCTGGGGAACTAGGAGGGTTGGGGAAGAAAATTGTGTTTCGTTCGAAGAAGTCGGGGTGAGTGAATAGGTCATCAAAAGGGTGGGTGGCTGAGTAGGCGACAGATTGTTTATCTTTCCACGGAAGAGGAGGTTGTGGTCTGAGGTAGTAGGTATGAAGGGGGTCATTAGGAGAGGTAAATGCTATAGGCTGGGTGATGATGGATTGGGTGTTTGAAGGAGGATTGGTGGGTTCTGTGGGACTTGGGGGTGGTGAAGGATTAGGGGAATTTTGTGGAGATGAGGAGTTGTTGGAGTGAAGTGGGGAGTGGCGAGGGGAGTGTTGGGGTGAGTCTTGTGTGGAGGTTTGAGGTGATGGTTGATGGTCATTGTTGGGTGAGTCTTGGGGTTGTTGTTCATGGTTGGGTAAAGTCTGGGGTTGTTGGTCGTTGTTTGGTGATGTGTGTGGTTGTTGGTCATTTTGTGGAGGTGGCTGTTGCTGTTGAGTGTTGGGAGGAGGAGGAGGGAGAAGTAAGGGTTGGTTAGGAGGAGGAGGAGGAGGTGGGTTTGGAGGAGGGGGTGGTGGTAAGTTACCTTGTTGGGTTGAGAGATCTGAAGGTGTTGGAGGATAAGGTCTAGCTTGGTGTCTAGCCTTCCTAAATGAGCCTCGACCTGACCCACGCGATCCTCAAGCCTCTGGATTCGCTCCCCTTGCTGCTGGAACTCAGCATCACAGTCATTTCTGAGAGGAGCCACCAGGGAGTCAGAAAGCCTAAGGAGAATCTCCTCTTTCATCTCTTGGGCAAAGGCCTTCACAGTGGCTGACACCCTCGCAACTCGGCTTGGCCCAGGATGGGAGTCAACCTCTTGATCTCCTGCGCCAGAAGCAGAAGGGGCTGAGGTTTGAGAGGCACTGCCTGCCTGAGATCCTGAGCGAGTGGGCTTTGCCTTCTTCAGATACTTTATGCCCATCTTGCTGATGTTAATTGCACTCACAGGAGCACACTTAACATTCTTTTCTTCTACATCAGATGTAGCCTTGATCAGATTCTTCTCAAGGAGGAAGGCAATGATGGTGGGGTAGGGAAGATATCCAGCCTTGCTGTTGACCAACCATCTATGAAGTTCAAGGCTGATCAACTGCCCGGGGTTGATTGGCTGCTGGGAGAGAAGTTTGGGGAACCACAGGTTGTCCAGCAGAGTGAACTCGTTGAAGTTACCCCCCTTGTGTGTCATCATGCGGGAGTAGACATAGTACAAGAGTCTGTGGGAGTCAGACATCCCGGACACCTTCTTCCCTTTTGTGTCATAAATCTTCTCGAGTTCCTCCTTGCTGAGCTTGAGTGACTCAGGGTATAGCCACTCATTCATCCCCTCATCTGTAATCCCCATTAGGGCATTGATATCCCTCCAGGTGAAACTGAAGGTTCTCCCCCTGACTGTGGCAGTGAAGGTGAGTCTGCGAATCTGCTCCTTCCCATCCACCTTCTTATGCTTAACTTTTCCAGTGAGAGACTCGCAGAAGACCCTCAAGACGTTGATGTTGTAGTCCTGGTTGATCCCCAGCCAAAGTATGTACTTTTCCAGGAATGGCCGCAAGTGGGGAAACCCTAATTCATCAATTTTGTTCAGATCCAAGAATATCCCATTGTTGAAGTAGGGCTTGATGGTCTCAAACTTGGAGGAAATATTCTCCAAAGGTCCATCCCTATAAACCAGAGGATCATCCTCCTCTACCCTCTGTCTTTTGGAAGAAGGCTCCTCGCTAAATTGAACCTTCTTCTTCCCTTTTCTCTTGGCCTGTTCTTGTTGTTGCTCAGTCTGCCCAGGCTGTTCTTCGACTCGCCCAGAATGTTCTTGGCGTTCATGGTGTTCTTCATGGTGTTCATGGGATTTCCCAGATTTCCCAGAGTGCGAATGCCCAGATTTCCCAGTTTTGGACTTAGATTTCTTGGTTGAAGTGGCTTTCTTTGTGTTAGGGTTCGAATCATGTGAGCCGGCCATTTTTGTGAGGGGTTTTGGGGTTCAAATGAAATGAAATGCGAAGAAGGAGATGAAGAAGATGAAGAGCACGATGAAGAAGATGAAGAGAATATGCAGAGAATTTGTGGGTGAAAATTTGAGTAAGTAAAAAGTGAAAGTGAAAGTGACTTCCTATTTATATGCAAAGTTACAGAGGGTAAAATGGGCAATGACTCTTCAGAGGAAAACATGTGTTTATTCATTGGGTAACGTAAACATTTAATTGGAACGGCGCGCCTTTTGACATGTGTCGCTTCACCTTTTCAGAGAAGGCACAACTTCTCATGGAGGAAGGTGAAACGTTTCTGAAGTGAAGTGTCCCTTGGTTCAGGCACTGGCGCTCTTTCTCGCTTTAGTTCAACATTCAGTGCCAGCAAATGAGTATCCGGAAGTGGTTTTGCTTCCGGTTGGAGTGGCGCTCTAGGTCACATTGAGTTGTCATTCAGCGCCAGCAAAAGAGTATCCGGAAGTAGTTTTGCTTCCGGTTGCACTTGCTTAAGATTTAACATTGGGGACTTGCAAAAACAAGGATTGGCACTCCGATGCCTAAGTTAGTATTATTGCAGATTTTAATCAATTAAGTACATGGTTATTTAAACTTCATTTGGGTTTACCATTCCCAAATCACCTCTTATGAATGTAAATTGATCAACCCCCAGAGGCTTGGTGAAAATATCAGCAAGCTGTTGCTGTGTGGGGACAAATTGCACTTTGACATCTTTCTTTTGAACATGGTCTCTGATGAAGTGATGTCTGACATCAATGTGCTTTGTCCTCGTGTGCTGAACCGGATTCTTGGCGAGGCTGATGGTGCTTGTGTTGTCACAAAGAATGGGAGCCTCAGGGAATTCCAAGCCAAGATCTCTTAGTTGGTTCTTCAGCCACAGCACTTGGGCACAACAGCTTGCGGCAGCAATGTATTCTGCCTCTGTGGATGATAGGGATACGCAGGTTTGCTTCTTGCTAGCCCAAGAGACCAGACAACCACCAAGGAAGGCGCATTGACCACTGGTGCTCTTTCTATCAGTTTTATAACCTGCATGGTCAGAGTCAGAGTAAGCCCACAAGAACTCTTGGTTACCTCTGGGATACCAAAGACCAAGTTCTTGTGTTCCCTCAAGGTATCTTAGAATACGTTTATTACATGTTAGATGTGACTCCTTGGGGTTGGCTTGAAACCTAGCACACATGCCTACACTAAATTGGATGTCAGGCCTGCTTGCTGTTAAGTATAGCAGGGAACCTATCATTCCCCTGTACATGGGCAGGCTGACAAATTTACCCTTTGCGTCAGCATCGAGTGCGGCCGTGGTACTCATTGGAGTGTTATACTCCTTGCACTCATCCATCCCAAACTTCTTGAGTAGCTCTCTGCAGTACTTAGTTTGGGAGATGAAGATTCCATTCTTCTTTTGTTTAATTTGCAGGCCAAGGAAGAACGTTAGTTCTCCCATCATTGACATTTTGAAACTCACCCTGCATAGTCTTAGAAAATTCTTCACAAAGTTTTTCGTTAGTTGCTCCAAAAATGATATCATCAACATAAATTTGGACAATTAGCATGTTTCTATCTTTGTGTAGAATAAACAGTGTATTATCTAGTTTGCCTCTTGAGAAACCCTTTCCCAGCAAGAAGCTGCTGAGTCTCTCATACCAAGCTCGAGGAGCTTTTTTCAGGCCATACAAAGCTTTCTTTAACCTATACACATGTTTAGGATGCTTGTGATCCTCAAAGCCAGAAGGTTGTTCTACATAAACCTCTTCCTTGATATAACCATTAAGAAATGCACTCTTTACATCCATTTGATATAATCTAAAGCCTTTCATGGATGCAAAGGCTAGAAGAATCCTTATTGCTTCGAGTCTAGCGACTGGAGCAAAAGTTTCTTCATAGACTATGCCCTCTTCATACCCTTTGGCTACCAGTCTGACTTTGTTCCTTGTTATTTGACCTGTCTCATCCAGTTTGTTTTTGAAGACCCACTTGGTCCCAACTATGGATTGATGAGACGGCCTTGGGACTAGTTCCCAAACTTGGCTCCTTTCGAACTGGTTTAGCTCTTCCTGCATGGCAATAATCCAGTCGCAGTCCTCAAGAGCTTTTTCAACTGAAGTTGGTTCAATCTGAGACAGGAAGGCTCCAAACTCAACTTCATTTTGAACCTGCCTTCTGGTTCTGACACCAGAAGAAACATCACCAAGCACTTGATCAAGAGGATGATCCCTGTGATGTCTCCTAGCTGTTGGCAACTGTGCCTCATCAGGCTTTGTCTGCGCTATAGGCTCATCACTGGGTTCATCTTCTTCTTTGAGATTGCTTGCTGGTGTTTCTTTAGGTGGAGAAGATGATGATGGTTTTGGAAGGCTTAGTATCCCATCATCCTCTGTGGATTGTTCCCATGTAGGAGTTTCATCAAATACAACATGCATAGATTCTTCTACAGTTCTAGTCCTCATGTTGTACACTCTGTAAGCCTTACTCCTAAGGGAATACCCTATGAATACACCTATATCAGCTTTTGGATCAAACTTATCCAGATTTACCTTTCCATTGTTATGCACATAGCATTTTGATCCAAAGATTCTGAGGTGGCTGATGTTGGGCTTCCTGCCTTTGTACAGCTCATAGGGGGTCTTGTCCAAGCCCTTGCGAACATAGGCTCTGTTAGAGATGTAGCAAGCAGTGCTCATAGCGTCCGCCCAGAACACTTGAGAAACCTCTTTCTCATTGAGCATGCTCCTGGCCATCTCAGTCAGAACACTGTTCTTCCTTTCGACTACTCCATTTTGCTGAGGAGTTCTAGGAGCTGAGAAGTTATGATCAATACCATTTTGCTCACACAGCTCAGAGAAGTTGTGGTTCTCAAATTCTCCTTCATGGTCTGTCCTTATGACTATGATTTTGAGGTCTCTCTCATTCTGCACTTTCTTAGCCAGGACAACAAAAGCATCAAAAGCATCTTGCTTAGAGGCAAAAAACATAGTCCAAGTGAACCTAGAATAGTCATCCACCACCACTAGAGCATACAGGTTTCCACCCAAGCTCTTCACTATCGCTGGCCCAACCAAATCCATATGGATTAGTTCTAAGGGCCTGCTGGTGGAGACTTTCTTCTTGGTTTTGAACGAGGACTTTGTTTGCTTCCCTCGTTGGCAGGATTCACAAATAAAATCATGCTTCACTTTAAAGGATGGAATACCTATAGCTAGCTCCTTTTTAATTAGCATGTCAAGTTGAGTAAAATTAACATGTGCTAGCCTTTTATGCCAAAGCCAACTGTTCTCATCACTAGATATTAAACATTTTTCTTCCAGTTGTTGACATAAGTCTAGAGTATATAGGTTTCCATTTCTATTTGCCTTAAGTTTGCATTTCAAGTTGGCCTTATCTAAGTTCAGATCCTGCTTATCTACTATTATGCACTCATGTGAATCAAAGATTACCCAATTTCCTTTGTCAGTGCTCTGGCTCACGCTCAGCAGGTTGTGACAGAGACCGTCCACCAGATAAACGTCTTTCACTGGTCCAACTTCTCCAACTCCGGTGATCTTTCCACTTTGATTTCCTCCAAAGGTAACTGTGGCTCCGTCTTTGATCACCAGAGATTTGAATTTGTCTCTGTCTCCAGTCATATGTCTCGAGCATCCACTGTCAATATATCATCTCCTATTCTTGGATGCTTTGAGACACACCTGAAAAAATCAAGTAAGCTTAGGTACCCAACCTTTCTTGGGTCCTCTGTCATTAGTTTTCAGTGCCCTTGGTCTAGTGTTAGTTTTGACCTTGGGCTTATGATCATTCTGTACCTCTGGCCTAGTACTGGCTCTAGGCTCATGGGTTTTCCTCGTGGATTGTTTCCAGGCTCGAGATCCCTGTCCTCCCTTAGTTTCTTTTCTTGGGGGAGGATCCTTTGTAGCCTTGGTTCCTTTTGGGACCCATTTATAAGAGCTATTTGCTCCATGCTTCTTGGCATTACAGGTGGACGTGGAGTGTCCTTTCCTGTTACAATAATTACAGAAGCTAAAAGGTGTGGAGCTATGATCAGAGGCTTTATGGAAAAATTTTAAGTAGGGCTTCACTTTTGGTTCCACCCACTTTTTCCCTCTAGGTGTGTATCCTAAGCCAGTCTTGTCCCTATATGCCCTTTGATTCATTAAGATGATATTTAGCATTTCAGATCCATTTGTGAACTTCTGCAGGGCATTTTGCAGCTTATCTCTTTCAGCTGAGATTTTGCTACAACTAGGGCAGCTCTCAAGTGTTGAGGCATTGAGTTCTTCTTGGGGAGAACCCTTGCCATCCGCTACCGGAAGCTTTCTGGCTTCCGCTAGCTCTTCACTCAGTGAGTTCACCTTGGACTCAAGTGATTCCTTTTTAACTTTCAACACCTTATATGCTTTACATAAACGGGAGAATTCTTCATGTACCTCATTGTAAGCCTCTTGTAGTTCAGAGAAAGTTACCTCATTGTCCTCGTGGGTGAGATCAAAATCTGAAGATGCTTCCTCATCATCTTCTCTGGCCACCAGGCAAAGGTTGGCAACCT
Organism: Mimosa pudica; assembly: GCA_029929735.1. Taxonomy (NCBI): domain Eukaryota; kingdom Viridiplantae; phylum Streptophyta; class Magnoliopsida; order Fabales; family Fabaceae; genus Mimosa; species Mimosa pudica. The sequence continues at coordinate 5,070,341 of JAKELP010000045.1, forward strand.
CTTCCTCATCACTTGCTTCATCGTCTGAGCTATTAACCCAGATAGAGGATACGAAGGCTTTTCTTTTGTCTTTCCCCTTTAATCTCTGCAAGCTTGGACACTCAGCCTTGAAGTGGCCAGACTTCTTACACTCAAAGCACACTGGGGCCTTTTCCTTCTTGTACCCCTTCCTCTGACTCGAATCACCTTTCTGAAAGCCTCCTTTCTTTTTGAAGAACTTTCTGAACTTCCTCACCATCATGGCCATCTCCTCATCGTCCAATTCCTCCTCATCATCCTCATCGTCATCATTATCATCATTCTTCTCCTTGCTGGGAGCAACAAGGGCAAGATTTTTGGTTTTGGATGAGGCTGGAGGAGCTCTCTGAGCCAGCAGGGTTGGTTCATACTCAGCCAGAGAACTAAACAGTGCAGTGATGGAGCTGGTTGATTCTCCTTGGACTTCCTGCAAGATTGTAACTTTAGTGATCCAATCACCTTTCAAGACCTTTAAGATCTTGCTGACTTGTTCTCTTTCAGGAATATCTTTGCCCAGGGAGGCCAGGTTATTGATAAGATGAGTGAACCTGAGCTCCAGCTCTCTGATGGGCTCAGTTGGACTAGTCATGGCAAATTTGTGAAATTCTTCTACCAACATCTCGACTCGTCTTGCCTTCACTCCCTTGGTTCCAGAGTGAGCAGCCTCAAGAGCCTCACACATATCCTTAGCAGTTTTGTGGTGGCTGATCCTATGAAACTCCTTAGGACTAAGGGCGCATTGAATGTAGTGCATGGCCCTGAAGTTTAGTTGGACTAGAGCATAGTCCTCGTTGGTATATCTGGATCGCTGCTTTGCAAAGCCCTCATCATCAAGAGGTGTGTGATTTCCATGTTCAATCACATCCCAAAGTCGGATGTCGCTCGACTGTATGTAGGTCTCCATTCGGAATTTCCAGAATGGATAGTTATACCCATCAAAGCCTGGGGGCTTGTTGGGTTGAATAGAGACATTTGGCAAGGAATAGTCTGTATCCATTACTAGATCTTTTCTTTCTAGATTCGTGGGAATCAAGTCAGAAAGACCTGCGCTGATACCAAATGAAAGTAATTGATGCACAAGAGGGGGGTGAATTGTGCTACAAAATAAAAACTCAAACAAAATCAACACAAGAGTTTATACTGGTTCGGTCTTCCTGACCTACGTCCAGTTCTCAACCACCCAGGTCGAGTTCCACTATCCCCAGGTTTTACAACGGGTGCACCTGGAACCTTTACAACTGCAAGTTTTAAGCGGGATCACTTGCAACCTTACAATCACAAGTTTTACACAAGGCTCACTTGCAACCTTTTCTAACTAGCTCCCCCTTACAACCAGCAAGGGTTCAACCTTTACAAATAAAGGATTTTCTAACTTAGTTCTCTTTAAGAACAGATAATGATACACACTTAAGTACAATGAATGCTCTTAATACAAGAAGAGACTTAACTACAAAAAGTACAAGATAAGTAGATGAAAAGATCACTCAATGAGTTAAATGCTCTTTCTCTTTTCTGGGCAGCTTTGAATGCTTGAAGGATTTCTCGATTTCTCTCTCTTAGCTTTGTTCAAGATGTCAAAGATCTTAGTTCTCTTCATAAATGAAGGGGAGCTTGTTTATATAGCCTTCAAGTATTCTCACTCTTGGTAGGTGGGTTAGCCGTTTGAATATGGCCGTTTTTCCCAAGTTACCGTTTGCCCAATTAATGCTCCATTAATGCTTAGCAGGGTTGACTTTGCTTTATTTCTGAAAAGTAGTTCTGACACCTCTGCTCTGTCAAAAGCATTCTGACACTGCATTGCTCTGAACGTTCTGACATTCTGAATGCTTGCGGAAGCAAGTCCACATCCGGAAGCAACTTTGCTCAGTGTACTGCATTTGAACGTTAGTCTTAACAATAAAGGCACATACTCACATGCAGTGGGAGTTTACTTAGTCTAAGGGAGTTCTTTTTCATCCGGAAGCAATTCCACATCTGGAAGCACTTTCACTGGACGTTGGTTTATGTTCACATTTTCCTCACTGACGCTCAGTGTTATCTATACCAACAGCCAGCGCCAGTCACTAGGCATTCGGAAGTAAATCCACTGGACGTTGGGTTATGGTCACTGGCGCTCAGTGTTATCCATACCCACGGCCAGCGCTAGTCTTAATACAATCGGAAGCAAATCTATATCCGGAAGCTTCCTAACTTAGTCTCAAGGATTTTATCCACTTATGCTCTTAGACTGAGTTATGACTTGGTGATATACTTGCTGTCGCTGGGGGATGAGACGTTCATCCGCGAGCGCTAGTCTTAGTCCATCCGGAAGTAAATCCACATCCAGAAGCACTCTAGTTTGGGGTTCTATATTAATCTAGTATTCTCTAAGTGTTTGGCTTGTTCTTTCATATTTTAGTCTTCATCTAATATTAAAGTAATACGTATTTCAAAATATTATAATTACTTGAATTATATTACGTAGTGTTACACTTATTAATTTTGTATATTGTATTACACTTATTCAATACGAAAAAATTTCTTTTGCAGAGTAAGTGGTGGGCCCCGATAGCTTGAACCTGAAGAAATTCGCGAAAGGATTATCGGGGATGGGTGGAAGGATAAAAGAAACAAGTTATACCAGCTGAAGTCCGGGAAGGGGACTAAGTCTAGAGCGGAGGTGGAGGCATATGTGCCCGACGGAGTCGACCCTGAACAGTGGAGGAGGTACATCGCCTGGAGGATGGGCGAGCTGGGGCAGGCCAGGGAAAGGCGTGGTCAGCAGGATCTGGCACAGCAAGAGGTTGGCCACTCGACTGGGAGCGTACCGATGATCGTCCGCTATGACGAGATGGTATATAACTATCTACTACTCTTTTTGTCTAATAATTTACGTTATAATAATACTGATCATAGTTTAACGATTCAAATATTTCAGCGGGAGGAGGCCAAGGCGAAGGGCATCAAGAATGGCGTCTATCGAGACTTCATCATTCAGGCGCGCACCCGCTCGGACGGGAGACCTCTATCCCGGAAGGCTGCCGAGGAGATTAGGAGTGTTGCTCAGGCACAAGCAGATATCGAAGCACAGGCGCAGGCTAGGGAGACCCCCGAGTCTCAGCAGGGGAAGATCGTGAGCCCCTTTGCCGAGGTCGTTGCTTTCCACACGCAGATGGAGATGCAAGACCGTGCGGCACGCGTTCCAGGTCTTGGCTTTAGAGCCAGACCTACTCAGCTCTTCCCTCCTTCCGGAAGCTGTGGGAGCCAGGCTTCATCCTCTGGGCCGAGTTAATCATATGAGGCCCGACAGCAAGAGGAGAGGATGCGGGCCCGTGAGCAAGAGCTTGAAGAGCGAGAAGCCCGGATCAAGGCAGATGAGGAGAGGCGGAGGCTCGAGTTTGAGGCCCGGGTGAAGGCAGAAGAGGAGAGGCTGGCGCACGAGCATGAGGCCCGGGTGAAGGCAGATGAGGAGAGGCAGATGCGCGAGCGTATAGTCTGGCGGCAGGAGCATGAGCGAGAGGTCTCTTATTGGCACACAGAGTTCAGGCGTCAGCAAGAGGAGTTCTTTAGGGATCAAGCGCGGAAGTGGCAGCAGGAATTGGATCAAGCCTCCGCATCACGACCCCGTCGCCGACGACGACGTTCTCTACAAGCCGCCATCGAGGAGGAGGATGAGGATGAGAATGATGAGTAGATTAGGGTTTTTAGTTGTTTAAAATTTTTATCTTTATTGTACTTTTTTTTGTTCTTTTATTTTTTTTGTACTCTTATGTTTTTATTGTACTTTTTTAAATTTCTGTAAATACAGTTTTATTGTTCAGTTTGTTTAATTACTAATTAAATGGTAAAAGAAAATTGAACTAAATTAAGTAAATAGTTACTAATTAATGAAAACAGTAAAATACACCAACATACGATTATATATTTATATATACAATAATTGTTTCATTCATCACCATCTTCACGCTCTCTAACAGTTGGTACTGGTTCATCCCCTTCCGGTATCAGATATTCCAAATTATTATGAGCAACCAGTTGAGTTGTCTCAATTGTAGCGTCATAATCCTCGCCGCCCATATCGTACACATTGCGAGGTTTCACCTGAATCACCATGTGCTAGTCTTTGTTTTTAGGATCAGGAACATAATAAATCTACTGCGTTTCGTCAGCAACGATGTATGGCTCGTCGTCAGGTAATGCCCCTGTGTGGAAGAGTCTTGAGAAATTCACTGAGGTGATGCCGAGAGCGTCAACGTTCTTGCCTCTTTTCCCCTAGTGTCTGCCCAATCGCACTTGAAGAGCGGAACGGGGAATGCACCATTGTAGTTGAGCACAAGTATATCAACAAGTTTGCCATAATATTGAATCTCCCCTAAACGCGCTTGTGCATCGTTTCGACTAGCATAACTCCTTGTTCCAAATGACCCAAACACACCCGAGTTTTGCGTTAGACGAGAGCCATCGCGCGCAACAGTGCGAAAGTGAAAGCCGTTGACATTGTAGGCATAGTATCTCTGCGCATATTCAAAAGGCCCAGCAGCTAGCTAGATTCACCAGTGATGGTAGGGAATTTGGATCGTTGCGTATTCTTCTTGTGAACCAATCAGCGAACCCCCGGTGGACCATAGTATCAATCATAGCTGCAGCGATCCCCCGTCGTCCTCGATTCTCCAACTTGACATGTCTCCAGTAATCCCTGAAAGGTACAATGTATATAATTAGATATATATTTTGAAGAACAATAAATATATATTTTAATTTGAAGCTGTCCGCCACCTACTCTCGATAGAAGTCCACAGCAATGCAGCATGTCAGGACATGTCTGTGTGCTTGTAACATCTCGATAGGACTCAGACGGTGGAAGTGCGCTGCTCCTACTGGCTTTCCAATGACGGGAAACAACGTGTTAGAGCTGGAATTGATATAGTTTGAGTTATCGTCAACTCGGGGTAGACGCTCATTACGCATATTCTGACCATAGTATCGTTCAACAAATGCAACAACCTCATCCCCAACGTAGCACTCAGCAATGCAGCCCTCTGACGCAGCTCTATTCTTAACGAACGACTTCATTTTTCCCAAGTACCTGTGAAATTAGTTAGCGATGAAATAACTTTAAGATTAATGATTAAATTATTACTATTATTATATATTGAAGCACACGATGAAATTAGTTAGCGTACCTTTCTATGGGATACATCCAACGATAGTGCACCGGCCCACCCATCTTTGCTTCTTCAATAAGGTGGACAATGAGGTGGACATGTGAGATAAAAAATGATGAAGGAAATATCATCTCCATATGACATAGCATCAGAACAGCTTTGGCCTGTAGCTCGTCGAGCTCTTGTCTGTCCAACACCCTTGAACACAACTGCCTAAGTATAAAATTGAGGTCGGCCAACACCATAGAAACGTCTTCGGGAAGAGTGTATTTTACAGCTAGAGGAAGAAACTGTTGGAGAAAAACGTGATAGTCATGACTTTTCAACCCAGAAATTTTTGGAACTCTCGAATTTAGGTCCACGCGCCTCGAGATGTTCCTTGAATATTCGTCGGGAACCCTAATACCCTGTAGCGTGATCAGAAACACTCTCTTGTTCTTTTTTGTCAAAGCAAACCGAGCCGGCGCAAACTTGTCGTTCTCGTCCGGCCACGCGTCTTGACGTATCCCCATGGCCTTTAGATCTTTCCTCGCTCCAAGATGATCTTTCAACTTTCTTGCCTCATTCAAAATGGTGTATAAGACATTCTCGCCGACATTCTTTTCAATGTGCATGACGTCCAAACAGTGGCGCATTAAGTTGTGCTTCCAATACGGCAGACAAAAAAATATGCTTCTTTTTTTCCATTGAGGTACTGGACCAGTTCTACGGGCCACAGGCGGCGGCCTCTGCTGAGCCGCCCTTCCACCGCGGCTAGTGCTAGGGGCCTCTTCATCTGGCACAGGCGGATCCTTGCCAAATTCACATTGCACATCACAGATCTGCTCAAAGATCTCAAACCCAGACATCCGTCGAGGAGGATCTCTCTGTTCCTATGTCCCGTCGAATTTCTTTTTCTGCCGCCTGAACTGATGATCAGGTGGAAGGAACCGTCGATGACCCATGAAACATGACTTCCTGCTGTGCGGCAGTCTACGGGGCACCTGGTCAAAGTTGCAGAAGGGACATGTCATCGCTGTATACTTATTCCAGCCGGATAACATGTCGAGTCCGGGGAAATCACTAACAGTCCACATCACAGCGGCGCACAGTGTGAACATCGTCTTACTTTCGGCATCAAACGTCTCGACCCCATCGCTCCATAACTCGTTGAGCTCCTACATCAGCGACTGAAGGTACACATCGATGTCGTTTCCATGAGATGTCGGCCCTGGAATAATTGTTGATAGAATGAACGAGATGGACTTCATGCACAACCACGGGGAGAGGTTATATGGTATCAAAACAACTGGCCACACGCTGTAATGTTGGTTGAAGGATCCGAATGAGTTGAAACCATCAGAAGCGAGGCCTAGCCTGACATTTCTTGGCTCCGAGGCGAAATCCGGGAATGCGTCGTCAAAAGCTTTCCACGCATCACCGTCTCGAGGATGCCTCATCTTGCCGTCTGGGTTAGCTTCTGTTGCGTGCCACCGCATTTGCTCAGCCATCTTCGGGGACATGAATAGTCTCTAAAGCCTTGGACGGAGCGGAAAATGTGTCATGCTCTTAATGGCCCGTCGCCTCTTCTTCTTATTATGCCCCTCACCCTCCACCTTGTATCGGGCAGTGCCACATCGTCTGCATTTATCTAACGTCGCGTCAGGGCCCCAAAACAACATACAGTCATACAGGCACGCATCGATTTTAATGTACTCTAACCCCATCTTTGTGACTGTTTTCTTCGCTTCGTAGAATGATGACGGTAGCTCGGCTCCAATGTTATAAAAGGCGTCTGACAGCAGCTCAATCACGTCCGACATGGTCACATCAGACGCGCCACGTTTACACTTAATACTGTACAACTTGGTCAAAAACGACAGTTTAGAGTATCTTTCATTCCCTGTGCAAACACATCTTTTGTCATCGCACGTACATAATATACGAACTTCATCGGAGAGATACTAAGTCGCTTAAACAGTTAGAATAGATTAAACATTTATACATACCTGGGTACAACAGTTTGTCACCTTCCGTCATGAGCTCAAAGAAATCTCTAGCCAACTCAGTGCGTAAGTACTCCGCGACTGGTTCGTCCACTACTCCATCCCCGCAAGCGCCTGCTGCTTCTTGCAGACCAAATGCTTCCCTCACAGTGTTGTTACCCGGATTAGTTGCATGGCCGCCTCCGTCGCCGTCATCGTCACTGTCTTCGCCTTGCATTCGGCCAACGTGAGAACTCGAACCGACTTCTAGATCACCGGTGTCGTGTAATCCATCCTCTCCATGAAACGCCCAAGTGACAATATCTGGGAAACTACTTATCTAGACAATGAGTAACTACCTCCTCTCAAGTCTTCCATTTGTCGAACTTACACTTTTCACACGGACACCGTATCTTACCCCGAACACTACTGTTCATAAAAGCAAAATCCAAAAATTGATTCAACCCCACCAAGTATTGCGGAGACGATCTGGGTAAAGAGATCCACGATTTATTCAACATTATTGCTTTTGCTATAACCAATACATCTGACTTTCCCGCGTTTAAGAAATGTAGTTTGTCTGAGGAGTTTTTTTAAAAAAAAATAGCCCTACCGGCGTTTTGCAAAACGCCCAAGTGGATTTTAACAATAAATAATTTATATAGGCATTTGGCAAAACACCCATATGCATTATTTACATTAAAATAATGCATATGGGCATTTTGGCCAAACGCCTATATGCATTATAATGCATATGGGCGTTTTGACAAAACGCGTATGTGCATTATTTAATGTAAATAATGCACATTGGCGTTTTGGCCAAACGCCCGTATGCATTATTTAATGGTTAAATACATATGGGCGTTTTGCAAAACGCCTATATGCGTTATTTTAATGTTTTTTGTACCTGCGTTTTCCCAAAACGCCAGTCCGCACCTCTGTTCCCTATAAATTGCTCCTCCCTCATTCAGCAATGTCGCTCATTTTCTCCTATTTTTCTTCTCATTCGTCTCTCTCCTTCAATGTTGTTGTTGTTTTTGATTTTATTGTTCTTAGTTACCTTTCTTTTGTAATGTTGATATCTGTTTGATCTTATATGGTTTTTCTTTTACATATTGTCGTTGTTGTTTGATTATATATACTTATGTATCATGTTTTCTAAATTATGTTTTTTATTCCTATGTTTGTTTCTATTATTGTTATTGTCACTTGCTTATCTTTTGTTCATTTTTGACCATTTTTCGTCCTGGTTTTAAACAACCAGGACGAAAAATGGTTATTTTTATTTTTTGAAAAAACACGGACCGGCGTTTTGCAAAATGCCGGTTTCAATAATATTATTTAAATTCATTTCGGCGTTTTGGTAAAGCGCCGGTGTGCGTGAATTAAATAATATTATATTATATCACACCTCGACGTTTTCTGATGCGCCTATGTGCGTGATTTAAATCATATTAAATTATATTTATGATTTGTCCCATACCGGCGTTTTGCTAAACGCCGGTATGAGATAATATTTAAATATTCTGCAGACCGGCGTTTTGTATCTCGCCTGTGTTAGTTAATATTTAAATAATATGCATATCGGCGTTTGGGTGAAACGCCTATATGCGAATATTATACTATTTTTCTGGGTTCTGTTTTCGGCGTTTTGCACTCGGGGAGGCGTTTTGCGAAACGCCGATGTGCCGCTTTCCCACGGTAAATTTTTAGGTGTTTTGCCAAAACGCCGTAGCGTCATTCCGCCGGAAAATTTCGCCGATATGAGGCCAAATAAAACGCCGATAAGAACCCCGTTTTTTGTAGTGGTCTCACTTGATACGCGGGTGGAGATACCCTTGGGAAGCCTTGAAGACTTGTTGCTTGTTGGTTTGTGTGCATTGCACTAAACCGCAAGGTACGAGTTCGAACAGGCAAGAAGAAACAAAAAAGAAGGAGATACCCTTGGGAAACCAAAAAATATAGTTTCATCTTAGATTATATATAACAGAAACTCTCTAATTTAGACATAATAACCTTTAAATCTTCATGTTTTATTTGTTCCATATATTGTTAGGTTATTGTTCCTAAATTACCCTTTTGAGATGATAGATTTGGTCTTATTTATAAGACCTATTTTTAGTTCTTACTGACTTTTCTCCAAATTATTCTTATCATTATCGTTCCCTAATAATAGAAAAATAAGACCGGGAGGGTGGACATAATGGTAGATGATTATGATATATTGGCAATTTCGTTGTATTTTAACTAAATTAACTAGCACTCTTATTATAATTAAATTAAATAAATATGTCTTATATTTAAGACCGAAGGGTAGTAATAACATTGTAATGAGTTTGTACTAAAAATTGAATCGAAAACAACACATTAATTTTTGTCATAAATCCATCGTAACCATAAATGGTTAATGATAATCATATTTTGTAATTAAATTGATTAACAACACAAACACAATAAAAATATCCAATTATTACTTTGTCTCAAGAGACTTGTGGGCAATTAAATTTAATTGAGAAAACACTACAATGCCCCTTGATTGGAACAAGTAATTCCTACACCATACTAGAAATCAAGGGTGTTGCAGTCTTTTCTTAATTAAATTTTATTGCCCTCAAGTATCTTGGGTCATGGTAACAATTAGATGATTTTTAGGGACTTCATGGTAATAAAATTTGAACTGAAACCATCCAAATTTAATGGCAATATTACATTTGCTTCATGTGCAATAGCTGAGTATCATTGGTGCACCTTGAATTTTTAGTATTAGAAATGCTTCTAAGGGCAAAGTTTAGTATCGATTTGGACATTTACGCTTTTTAAAAAAAAAATAAAATTAACTGAATAATCCATCTTGTTAGTAGCTCATTTTAGACTTTGTACCCACGCGTTGATCAGGCTTTGATTTTTTTTTTTAAATGTATCAATTTATCATTTTGTGGAATAATTGAACTTCTATGAAATATTGGGTAGTAATAACTAAAGTCATTCTCTGACACTAACCTTTCATTCACGTCCTGAAATGAATCCCTGCAGGATTATCAACAAAAATACTGCAATTCTGGGAACATTTGGGGTATGAAGATAATGTTTCAACCAAATGGAGTCTCTCGGCCTCATCACTTAAATAATTGCAGGTCATAATGATGAGAGAACTCAAAACTGCTGCATTCTTCATTATAAATTTTATAATAGTAAACTCATTTTGCAAGCAGCTAAAGTTGAAAACAGCAAAGGTCTTCAAGTGCAATGAGACACATTGGGGAACTTCAGGACTTATTTCTGCCGACCAATCCAACATCTTAAGACCCTGGCCAAAAACACAAGTGTTGTCAGCTGAACTTTCAAACCCATATCTGAAAAATGTAAAAAAAAAAAATTCATTTAATCAATCTTCAAACCTTGTAAATTATGAGAGATTCAAGCATGGGTAAACTTTTGAGGCCCCTGACCAAACTGATCCACCCATTCAAGCCAAATCAATTTCCATGTGGGTCAAATTTTGGAATGTTGGAATATCAAAGTTATTGTGGAAAAATCATACTCATGTCCTATGACCTGGCCAAATTAAAATATATGGATATAAAACATGATATAATAGGACATGAAAAGGTACAAAAAGAAAGAAAATCTGATCGTGGGTCAATCAGACCCTATTTAAGCTGATAAATGTAACATTAGGCAAGGCTTCATTGAGAGTAAATTTACTGGGACCATTGATATCGCAATATTCAAGTGATAAAGCTTTCCAATGTCCAGCTTGGCATTCTCAAACTCATCAGGTAACTCCACATACAATTGTAGCAATTCTTCAAGAGATATAAATTTAGAAACAAGTTGGCCTAAACTTTCAGGAACATTATTAAAATATAAAAACTAACATTAAACCATATATTTATATACTCAACATCAATTGTTAGCAATGTGTTGACCCAACTTTCAACAGTAGCTAGTCGTCAATCACTGGCACTTGAGAGAAAACATTGCAAGATATTTGAGATTAACTAAGTTGAGGCAGTAATCCACAGTTTGAAGGAATGATTCATGACGACCAAACTTTATATCATGAAATTGAAGCTTGGGAATGGAGAGCCAAGTGATTTCTACCTTTTGGACAAGGTGGTAGTTGCAACCACATCTTTGGTTTGAAGAGATTTAGAAGAAAGAATATGAAGAAGTAACTCATCGTATGGGAAGGTTGCTAATCTTATCTCCCATGGTTGCTATTTCTTTGTGGTCCAGAGCAAGTTATGAGTGAAAGGATGTTTTAGGAGACAAATTTTTAAGTTGTTAAAATAAACGAATAACGGTTTATTAAGTTGTTAAAATTAGTTAAAAAGTAATGATTATGTAGGAGACAAATTATTTTTCAAACATGTCCTTAATTATTTAAAAAGGAGGAAAGATAATATGTGAGAGATATGATGTGATTTAGTTAGTGTGTCATCTCTCTTTCTCACTCTCCTCTCTCAAAAAATAAAAGTGACACAACTTTTTGAAATTGTATTATTGCATTTAGTAGGATAAATATTGGAAAAAACACATTTATTATAATGATCAATCAAAATTTCATCTTACACATTTTGGGATAAAACAATTAAAAAACTTCACCTTAAATTATGGAAGAGAGAGAGAGAGTATATGTTAATGTCATGCCCTGATGTTTCCCAGCGTAACTAGCCCGAAGCATATGATGATATCACTTCATAAAGCCCATTATGTTATTTTTTTTTTTTGCTTGAAAACAACACAATTTACTATAGCAATATTAGCGATACTCGTCCAAGTGAATATGTTTTATAAACAATTTTATTACAAAGAAACAAAAAATTTATGAGGGCTATACTTTTCTTTATAACATTAAAATATTGTAGAAGCAGCTTTAGATAATTCACTCAAGTAAACAAAGGAGTAATTCATGTTTGCTCTCTGAGACACAAAGAATATAAGTTGATAAGAAAACAAACAAGGTATAACTAGAATATATAGCTCGTTGGTATCATAAGAAATATTAAATATGATTATTATTTCTATTCTCAAAACAAAAGTGTCATACCTCAACGATTCAAACATCTATATAATACTTCAAATCAACCTTTAAAAGTATGTTTATAGTATATATTGACCTCAATAAGTAGAAAAACAAATTCCATTATCTTTGATATATATGAGAAACTATGACCAAGCTTATATAAAAAACCCAAATTTCAAGGAAATAATTATATAAACATTGAATTAGAATTTTAATATCTGAGCAAAAAAATTAGAAATTTAATATCTGAGCAAAAGAAATTAATAAAATATTTTCTTTAATTGACGGTCAAATCATGAAATCATTCTTTCATTTTTTACTAAAAGTTTGTTTTACCAAAGGAATGAGCACAAAGTGAATGACAACGCACCTGTAGGCCACGAGACAAGCATAGTTGAAGCTATGAAAATAAACGCAGCCCGGAAGTCACGAGACAAGCATAGCTCGAGAGCTACAAAAACAAGCATAACTTAAGACTACAAAAACAAGCGTGGACAAACAATCCAAAAGGTAAATGCCATGAGAACAAGCGTAGGTACAAGACCCACAAATAACAAGTGTTTTGTGTCGGGTTCCTATATTAAAGGTGTTTGCAAAAAAATTTCTTTCTAGTTTCTCTTTTAACAACTCATACACACACACTAATAAAATGAATCAATTTGAATGATAATAATTTCTTTAAAGAGAGAATAAAAAACCTAAGTCTCTTCTCATTCCATCTTTGGTTCTGTCAATATAATTGTTCACGTTTCAAGTGTTTATTCAACAATTTGGAAACTTCAAATCAGTGATTAAGATCCATATTGACCTTGCAAAACATTCAAACATCTGTAACAACGTGATACTAGTTATTAGCCACTTATTACTCCATATTGTACATAACTTTCAGAAAATTCTCAACTTCAAAATGTTGACATATATCTCTATAATCAATTAATCATTAATATATATATATATATATATATATATATATATATATATATATATATATCATTTAACATTCAAAATAATAGTGAATAGATTCAGTATAATCTCTAATGAAAAAAAAATTCAATATAATAATCTGCATAAATTTCAAATAGACCATTTGTTTGGGAAAACTATCTTCCCTTTTTTTAGTGGTTGACTAATTGTCTCGCAAACCCAGGTTTGGTTTCCAAAACCTAGGTTTCGGAAAGTCATCCAAACAGGCACAATGGTTTCATTTTTCTTTTTTTTACCGGTGGTTTCATTTTTCCTTGGTAAAACAAATGCGCAGTGTTTTATTTGTTTTTTATAAAAAAACCAAAAATACTCCCTCCACATGTATACGCACCCCCTTCATATAATACACAAGGACAAAAATTTTAAATCAAATAATTGGTATCAGATTAAAAAGGAAAAATCAAATAAATGGCAAAACAAAATGTAAATCAAATATATCTTATCTTTATTTTGTAGATGTTACCTCTTCTTGACTAAAACCATTATCATGTAACTTCACTTATTTCTAAATATAAAACATTTTATTTTTTTAGAGATCAATCAAATATATGAAATGATCACATTTGTATATTATTAAATTGTATATTAGCTCATAAGACAAGTACATCGTTTTATAAAACAAGTCAATAAAGTCAGGTTTTAAAAGTAACTTATTTATTTTTCTGAGAATATTTTCTCAGAAAAACACATCCCTCAAATATTTAATATTTAAAAACACAGAACATCTATCCTATCATAATGTCGACCCAAGAGCCTACAACTATGAAGTTTACCACTTAGGAGCCTTACAAGTTTACCCAAGCTTGAGATTCTCATATATCATTTCTGAGGGTTGAAATTTGAATGGAATTTGCTTTTATATTCTGATTTCTAGTTTTGTAAGCTCAGATTACAATATTCCATCTGTTTTTATGGTGAGAGTCTCAAGGGGTTGGATCGGTCCATAGAAACAAGTCCTGAGGTTCTTCAATGTGTGTCATAAGCTCTTACATGATTAAATAATTCTATGGATTTCTTCTTGCTCCTCTCCAATGTTGATATATACATTCAGAAAAAATACCTACAAACAATGAAAACACAGCTCGAGTCGCATCCTTTATGGACACTGTCCTTATGAGCTATTTCGCGACTACCAGCAAAAGAGGTTGTGGTGCTCTCAAGATTAAACAAACTCTTCTTGTAAAAACATGGTGAACAAAACTACAGAAGATTATTTACTTAGTAAGGCATAAAATATTCAATGGGGAGGAGGAGAAGAGCTAAGCTCTAAAACTTGAGCTTTTATTTGGGCTACTGATACAAAGCACATTATATGGGCATCATCAATGTGCTCAACGTTGATAAATGGATGAATTTACATTCGGTAACTGTACAATTTTGGGAACAAACTTTTTTGTCAAGAGCACTTAGCGAAGAAAAGTGTTTTCGGTATCAATTTTGGGTATGGAGAATAAAATTGGGTACAATTTTGGTAACGTTGTTAGTTTGACTAAAGTTGACCATCTCCAATGCTGACGTGGCAGGAAAAATAGATGAAGCTTGTAGATGTTCAACGTTGGTACCATAATTGTATCCAATTTTATTCTCCACACCTAGAATTGAGACCGAAAACAATTTGTCTCACTCAGTAAATGCTATTGGCGTAATAGTTTGTTCCCAAAATTGTATTTACTTTTTATATTCTCATAATGTTATAAACCATAAAACATATCCTAAAAGGTAATAATATTTTGAAGGTTAAGAAAGAAACCAGTTTTCAATTGAGTTCTTAGAGAGACCTCTCTTTGAATAATAATAAATTGCTCCAACGTGGTTATTAACTCTGCATAAAATTGGTGGAGAATGTTAGCTGAATTTTACCTCTAGTGGCACATTATTATTCAAGTTCATTCCTCCTTTTGACTCATATAGTAATCCAAATTTACCTATAATTTGGACCCCTACAATCCCAAATAATGAGGGACTTGTTCCTAACGACACACCCACTAAATATTTCAACAATCTCCCACATGTGTCAAACGAAACGCCTTCATGGAGTAACACATGAGTATAACCATTGTATCTGGTAATCCTCTAGACTATAAACCAAACCTAGATCAATAACAATTAATACACAAAGATGTTAGTGGTTCTATGAATTATGAACTTACACCTTTTGGAGTATACTAGAGGTATTACCAATCAAATTATACCCCTACATTAGTTACAAAAAAAACGTTATACAGCTAGATTTCCTATGTTAACGACAATTTTCCCATTACCCATTAAAATGGCCATGAGTGTGCCCGTTTCATAACAGATACTCTAGATATTTTGCCATGAACACATAGGAGTGGCCCTACTCCACATTCGTAGAGGTGATTTCATGAAATGTACCAATCACAAAGGTTGTTGTCATTGCTTTCAATTTCAATTGTCTTTAGTCTCATTCCAAGCATGTTTATATATGTTTATCTCAACCATTATTCTCTTTATAATGGTTGTTGCCATTTGGCAATTATGAATCAACACTTAAAAATATTTTACTTTATACTAGTGGATTTTATCAATTAACTTTTGTGTATCTCAATACATACAATAGGAATCCACTGTATATTATATCAATATTTATGATATCCAATTATCCAGTGGCTATTTTGCGTTCCTTGCAAAAGGATTATATATATGATCAATTTTATATAGTATAAGCTATATCTCATTGATTCATCAAATCTCTTAATACTACAAATTCTCCCAAATTTGTAGATACACATATTGAGCTGTAAAACACTTCAACAAAGTGTTAGTAAAATCAATAATTTCACAACTTCAAAATAGAGCATACGATATCTTATATATAAGACAACCCATACTTTCAAATATCTCAAAATAGTTTTCACGTCATTGTTATTTTAACAATGGTTTTTGTCATTTAGCAATCATAACTCATTGACAACAAATGTTTACTATTCTCCAATATATATGTTAAGAAGTTTGTAACAACTTAACCTCAAAAATATTTTAAAGTGTGCCCACATTTAAGGCACTTTCATAATAATAAATATCTTAATTATATTTAGCAATATCAGAATCTCACATTGAAATGTCATTTATGTTAAAATTACAAAATTTTAAACTTTGTTTCACTAACAAAGCTCTTCAAATACCTCATAAATGTATGAGAACAATATGAAATAGTCCATTACCATTAATAAAAACATAAATGTATGTTTTGAGAGTGTCACACACATCAAAATTTAAATATTGCAATATTATAACACCTTATATATAAATCATAAACCATATCATAAATCATAAAGTTTCTATATTTCTCCAAATGTGAAAAATATAATTTTACCAAATTATAAAAAAAATGGCACCTGGTTTTGCCGATAAACCGATAATAATAATTGATTACCGAAATCCAGTATTATGGTTGGCAATCAATATAATCCATTATTGTATAACATTTTCACACTATAAATACTCGTGATTTTGACAACAATGCATACTATTAAGTATCAATATTCATTTCCTTACTCCTCCATTCCTTCTTTTATTTCACCTTGATTTCTATTTTAAAGGAACATGTAGAATATAGCTAAATCATACTTACCTTGCTGATTCAAGCCTTCTCGATTCATCTGTTATCCTTTGTATTCAATGAGCCATCTTGTTTCAACCCCTCTATCTAATAAATACAAAAAATAATAATTTTATTTGTTATATTTTAAGTAGTAATAGTTTTTATTATATACATAGACACATATTTAATTATATATATCAACATTTATATTTTATCAACCAAAACAAAGAAATTTCTTATAAATTCTTATGTAAATTTATTTTGTAAGGTCAAACAAAACAATGTAGAAATCATTTTTAGAGCAAGTTCATACGAAATTTTGTAAGTTAGAAACGCAGAAACAATCAATTCAACATGTATGATCATGACTTCCTACCGAGTTTATTGGCATCAAAAGTTTGAGGCGTAAAAACTGTCAAATAAGAGTGTTAACTCGCAAGTTTGACAACAACTATCATAAGCATACTTTAACCTTTTATTTTCACTCTTTCCAGTACAACGATGTTTAAAATGTTATTGGGTTTTGAGGCCAACCAAAATTTTCCAAAATTAAGTATAAAATATTAATAATAATTATATTCTATACGTGTAAAAAGCAAGCAATAGATGTATAAAGTTAAGGAAATAATACAAAATCGCAAAAATAAATAACAATAAATGATGCTGTTAAATTAGCTACTATATTGGAATTTTATGACTTTTTTGTTCATTATATATCATTGTTTTTAATTTGTTTCACAAGTTTGTCCCTCTTTAGTAAAAATAGATAATATGCAATATCAATATTAGTGCAAATTAAACATTAATTTCAATGAATTAAATGTGAGACCAACTTTGAGTCCTATATAAACCTCCAGTCCCCCATTGCTACACCCACTCAAAACAAAGATTAATCGACATAGAAATGGCCAGGACTGCATTTATAAGTAACTTCTTCATTCTTGTCATTGTCATCTCAGGTTATGATTTTATCAATAACTTCATTTGTTGTTCAAATTCTCATATTTATTTGAAATTTGGTGGCTTCAACATGTACCTCGCTCTGAAATTTTAATATTTTGTGTGTGTGTGTGCCTGAGTGCGTGTATATATAATAACATGCACAAAAAAAGCATTGGGAGCTCATAATAAAAGGCACTACTCTGAAAGAGGTGCTTAAACAATAAAGTATTACTCCTCTACATTGATCTATCCATTCTTAATAGATAATTTTATTGAGTATTCTATGTTTCTTTTCATAAAACAGTTTACAAGATGTCTCGAAACTTTTTTTAAATAAGACGTTCATATAAATTTCACATGCCAATGAGAGTTTTTTAACTCAATAGAAATGTTTTTGAGGGTTTCTAACCATTGTTGTTTAGTTTTTCTTTTTGCAAACCTTTTGCTTTATGCCTTGTAATACTCCCTAAATTAATGAAATAATATGTTATTTGTCCAAAAAGAAATCAATACAAATGTCATGAATTTGAAAGATCTTCTCAATTCCACTTAATTTATTAGTTAATTTGCTTTTAAAAAGTAGTTTAAACATTGTGTTTCACAACTCTTTCTCATGTTTGTTAACAAAAACATAACTTTAACATTATAATTTACTAATTTCTAGATAAACTAAGTTATATTAATGATCACATTAGTCTTTTAATATGGAATTATAAAAAGCTTCAGATTTTTAACATATTCAATTCAAATAAAATAGTAAACTAATAGGCTTACGTTTTTTTTATATAATGTACTCGGATTTATTTTATAAGATGTTCAAATAATTTTCACATAACAATGAGAGTTAGTTAACTCATTAGAAATATCATGAATTGATTAGATCTTCCCAATTTCACCTAATTTCTTAATTTTTATATAAAAAGTTATTTCATACATTGTGTTTCACACCTCTTCCCACTCTATTTATTAGCAAGAACAAAATTGTTACATTATGGAATAATTAATTATTCTCTAGGTAAACTTATAGTTTTTAATCTTTTTCTTGCTCTTAGCCATGGCGATGAGAGCTGAAGCCAAAACTTGCATAGCAGTTTTGGATCCAAAACAATGTAATCTTTCGAAATGCAAGCAGCAATGCTTTCAGACGCACGTCGGCCGAGGAGAATGCATCGGACGTGGTGGTTTAAATCCTGTTTTTCAATGTCAATGTATCTATCCTTGTTGAATTCTCTCTATTCCATTATTACTACAAAAAATCGCTGCTGGGTTTTTTGTATGTAAGCGTGAGTAATACATATATAGAATAAAGGTTATGCTTGTCCAATGTCAACCCACCGTTTCATTTTATCATGTGTTATGTGTATCATTCGAATTCGGATTCGCATAATTTATAAGTAATTTCCTATGTACACCAACGGATACTAACGCAATACAAAAAATGTTTTGGAGAGAATGAATAGAAAAATAAATGACTAAGGTATGCAAAAATATTTATGTGATGGTGACCAAGGTACACTTAAACCCATGTGAATTTTTTTGAGGTAAAAGTAATCATAACTTTTAAAAATAGGGACAGTTGATCCAGTAAGTAATTAATTTTAGTTGAGAAAATACTACAATGTCTCCTTGTTTGAAACAAGTAATTTCTTCACCAAACTAGAAATCAAGGGTGTTGCAGTCTTTTCATAATTTAATTTTACTACCCTCGAGTATCTTGGGACATGATAATACTCAAATATTTTGTGTAGCCTTACTTATTAATAAAGGTACATAAGTTTGCCAGTGTTTTTGTCTTGAATAACGCAAGAGACAATTCCACAATTGCTTTATTTTACATTCAAATTCGTTAGAACTTCTAAGTAATTAAGATTGAAAGACAACCATATTATATTATGATAACCTCATTTGGACATAAAGGCAATTTCCCCCCAAGAAATCTACTCTTGAACCTTTTTACCACCTTAAGTACCCCCAAAGCCGAGGGAAATATAGTATTTTACATTCATACTGGTTTGAATTTCCATTCCCATGACTCGTACGTGAAGGTCAATGAAGAGACCCCGTAATTTTTATTTTTTTTTTGAGGGGGGATCAAGCTTCTCAACAATTAAAAAAAACAGAATAAAGCAAAAACCTAAGACATTCAAGGATCTAATAATTTGCTAGAGGTAAAATCTGTTCCAGAGAATGATACCATTTCCTACTTTCTACTCCTAAGTTACTTAATCACAAAAGGCCATCGTGCACAAAATTTTCAAAGCCCTCCCTTGAGCCCAAATAACTACTCAACCTTAAAAGTGTTTCAGTACAGAGTGAAATTTCAGGACCGAACAGGATCAATGCCACTGAAACTTGCTAACTGGGAAGTAATAACTAAAGTCCTTCTCTGACACTAATCTTTCATTCACAGACGTCAATGAATCCCCTGCAGAATTATCAACAAAAATACTGCAATTCTGGGAACATTTGGGGTATGAAGATAATGTTTCAACCAAATGGAGTCTCTCATCCTCATCACTTAAATAATTGCAAGTCATAATAATGAGAGAACTCAAAACTGCTGCATTCTTCATTATAAATTTTATAATAGTAAACTCACTTTGCAAGCAGCTAAAGTTGAAAACAGAAAAGGTCTTCAAGTGCAATGAGACACATTGGGGAACTTCAGGAGTTATTTCTACTGACCAATCCAACATCATAACACCCTGACCATAAACACAAGTGTTGTCAGTTGAACTTTCAAAACCAGATCAGCAAAATATGTAAAACAATTTCCATTCAATCAATCTTCAAACCTTGTAAATTATGAGAGATTTAAGCTGGGTAAACTTGTGAGGCCCCTGACCAAGCTGGTCCTCCCATTCAGAGCCAAATCAATTACCTTTCATGCCTATTGAAATACCTGCTCCGTTCCTAAATATAAGATCACTTTGGGGATGTGAATAAGTTCCTAAATATAAGATCACTTTCTATTTTTTCTCATATTTTGCCCAAATTACCCCTATATTACTCCATCTTTCCCTCTCTCCTCCTTGTCATCACCACTTGTTAAATTTAAGTGAGTGGTATTTTGGGAAGTTCATGTTATTTAAATGTCTTCCTTAATCTCTCCAAATTAGCCAAAGTGATCTTATATTTAGGAACGGAGGGAGTACTTGATAAGATATCAACAGATTACACATTTTGGCTTGGTAGAGCTGTAATAAGGGTCAAAATCAGAGTATTAATTTACAAGTTTGACAATAATGCATATTATTATGTATATCCACATACTTTTCCTTTTTCCATTAACCTCATTTTTTGATTTAACTTTGATTTCTATTTTGAAGACACATGAAGAATATAGCTAAATCTACTAAGAACATTGCTAATTATAAATCATACTTACCTTCCTCATTCATGCCCACACGATTCATCCCTCATCCATTGTATTCAGTGACATCAATCTTGTTTCAACCCTTATCTAGCTATATAATTAAATAAATATAAAAACAATAATTAGACTTAAATATATTTGAAGTATAAATAGTTGATATTCGATATATCAACATTCATATTTTATCAACCACAATAAAGAAATTTCTTTGAAAAATATATTTAAATTCAATTAGTAAGGTCAAACAAAAATAATTAAAATGAGTTTTAGAGCATGTTAACATGAATTTTTGTAAGGTAACAACGTAGAAATAGTCAATTCGGAATTTATGCTTGTGAGTTTCTGCCAAGTTTACAGGTATCAAAAGTTTGAGTTATTTGTGACATTTCTTTGTTTGGTAGAGCTGTAAAAACGGTCACATTAAAGTGTTGACTCATAATTTTAAAAACAATGCATACTAATATGTATCGACATTCATTTCCTTACCCCTTCTCCATTTCCTTCTTTTATTTCACCGTGATTTCTGTTTTGAAGGAACATGTAGAATATAGCTAAATCATACTTACCTTGCTGATTCACGCCTTCTCGATTCATCCCTTATCCTTTATATCCAATGAGCTCAATCTTGTTTCAACCCTTCTCTTCTAGTTATATAATTAAATAAATATAAAGAATAATAATTTTATACAATATATTTTAGTATTAATAGTTCATAATATATGTGTGTGTGTGTGTGTATATACACATATTTAATTATATATATCAACATTTATATTTTATCAACCACAATAAAGAAATTCTTTTGAAATTCATATGTAAATTCATTTTGTAAGGTCAAACAAAATAATGTAGAAATGAGTTTTAGAGCAAGTTAATATTGGTACACGATTTATGGGAAAACTAATAAAGACAAAGTATTCTTTTATTGAGTATGAATGTGGGTCACTAGTACTGGTGGTACAAAAAGTTAGTCATCTAGTATCAGTTGACTATCAAGTGTAAACGGCAGAGAATACAATAACAGATATTAATTCGATCCCCCATCTACATGTCCCAAACCCTTTAAATAACATCTCAGAAATACTTCTAGTTAGCAACTGTATCTCTATCTTGAATGTATTTGCGGTTATAATCTCCTTTAATGCTTCAGTTTCTAGTCGTTGTGTTGTAGTTTCTAGTAGCAAGAAATAAATGATGCTGACTCTCTTGTGAATTGGACTGCGCCTTTTGTCTTGTTGGGCTCGTAGGCCTTGCCTTTAGATGGTATTGGGCATAACAGTTAACACGAATTTTTGTAAGATAGAAACATAGAAACAATCAATTCAACATGTATGCTCGTGACTTTCTATCGAGTTTACAAGCATCAAAAGTTTGAGCAACTCGTGATCGTTTTAACTTGGTAAAGACGTAAAAACTATCAAATAAGAGTGTTAACTCGCGAGTTTGACAATAAGTATCATAAGTATACTTTAACCTTTTATTTTCACCCTTTCCGATACAACGATGTTTAAAATGTTATTGGGTTTTGAGGCCAACCAAAATTTTCCAAAATTAAGTATAAAATATTAATAATTATTATATTCTATACATGTAAAAGAAAGCAATAGATGTACAAAATTAAGGAAATAATACAAAATCGCAAAAATAAATAACAATAAATGATGCTGTTAAATTAGCTACTATATTGGAATTTTATGACTTTTTTGTTCATTATATATCATCGTTTTTAATTTATTTCACAAGTTTGACTTTGTCCCTCTTTGGTAAAAATAGATAATATGAATCTCAATATTAGTGCAAATTAAACATTAATTTCAATGAATTAAATGTGAGACCAACTTTGAGTCCTATATAAACCTCTACTCCCCCATTGCTACACCCACACAAAACAAATATTAATCGACATAGAATGGCCAGGACTTCATTCATAAGTAACTTCTTCATTCTTGTCATTGTCATCTCAGGTGATTTTATCAATAACTTCATTTGTTGTTCAAATTCTCATATTTATTTGAAACTTGGTGCCTTCAACATGTACCTCGCTCTAAAATTTGAATATTTTGTGTGTGTGTGTGTGTGTGTGTGAGTGTATATATAATAACATGCACAACAAAAACATTGGGAGCTCATAAGAAAATTAAAGGCACTACTCTGAAACAGGTGCTTAAACAATAAAGTATTACTTCTGGCCTCTACATTGATCTATCCATTCTTAATAGATAATATTATTGATTATCCCATGTTTCTTTTCATAAAACAGTTTACAAGATGTCTCGAAACTTTTTTTAAACTCCAAATTTTTTTTCCACGAATAAACTCCCAATTGTATTCTCACTTGATGAAAACATTTAATCTTACCGGCCACTATTGTATTTAATGATCATGTTTGAAAAATTCAAGCTAGAGTATTCAATATAGTATATTTTCTCTGTTTTACATAAATGATGAGGCCATTTCCAGAAGAAACATTCTTTTTTTTCATGTGTATTGCAACTACTTACTTTTCACTAACTTTCTAAATAGTACAATTTAGTGAACTCTATCTTTCGTAAAGGAAGGAAGAATGTAATACTTTAATCCTTTTAATTATTTGTGATTGTGTCGTCGGAGACCAGTGATAATGAACAAATATTCAATTCAAAATAAAATGTAAACTAATAGGATTAGAATTTTTGTTATACTACTCTGATCTTATAAATAAGACGTTCATATAAATTTCACATGCCAAAGAGAGTTTTTTAACTCAATAAAAATGTTTTTGAGGGTTTCTACCCATTGTTGTTTAGTTTTTCTTTTTGCAAACCTTTTGCATTATGCCTTGTAATACTCCCTAAATTAATGAAATAATATGTTATTTGTCTAAAAAGAAGTCAATACAGATATCATGAATTTGAAAGATCTTCTCAATCCACTTAATTTATTAGTTAATTTTTTTTAAAAAGTAGTTTAAACATTGTGTTTCACAACTCTTTCTCGTGTTTGTTAACAAAACATAACTTTAACATTATAATTTACCAATTTATGGATAAACTAAAGTTATATTAATGATCAGATTAGTCTTTTAATATGGACTTATAAAAAGCTTTAATATTTTTAACATATTCAATTCAAATAAAATAGTAAACTAATAGGCTTACGTTTTTTTTATATACTGTACTCGGATTTATTTTATAAGATGTTCAAATAATTTTCACATAACAATGAGAGTTAGTTAACTCATTAGAAATATCATGAATTGATTAGATCTTCCCAATTTCACCTAATTTCTTAATTTTTATATAAAAAGTTTTTCATACATTGTGTTTCACACCTCGTTCTCACTCTATTTATTAGCAAGAACAAAATTGTTACATTATAATCAATTATTCTCTAGGTAAACTTATAGTTTATAATCTTTTTCTTGCTCTTAGCAATGGCGATGAGAGCTGAAGCCAAAACTTGCATAGCAGTTTTGGATCCAAAACATTGTAATCTTGCGAAATGCAAGCAGCAATGCTTTCAGACGCATGTTGGTCGAGGAGAATGCATCGGACGTGGTGGTTTAAATCCTGTTTTTCAATGTCAATGTATCTATCCATGTTGAATTCTCTCTATTCCATTACTATTGCAAAAAATGCTGCTAGGTTTTTTGTATGTAAGCGTGAGTAATACATATATAGAATAAAGGTTATGCTTGTCCAATGCTGATGTGTCGTTTCATTTTATTTTGCGTTATGCGTATCATTCGAATTCGCATTCGCGTAATTTAGAAGTAATTTCCAGCGTACACCAACGGATACTAACATAATACAAAAGAAAATTTGGAGAGAATGAATAGAAAAATAAATGACCAAGGTATGCGAAAATATTTATGTGATGATGACCAAGGTACACTTAACCCCATGTGATTTTTTTTTAGGTAAAAGTAAGCATAACATTTAAAAATAGGGACAGTTGATCCAGTAAGTAATTAATTTTAGTTCAAAAAACACTACAATGCCCCCTTGTTTGAAACAAGTAATTTCTTCACCAAACTAGAAATCAATGGTGTTGCAGTCTTTTCTTAATTAAATTTTACAACACTCAAGTATCTTGGGATATGATAATACTCAAATATTTTGTGTAGCCTTACTTATTAATAAAGGTACATAAGTTTGCCTGTGTTTTTGTCTTCAATAACGCAAGAGACAATTCCACAATTTCTTTATGCTACATTCAAATTCGTTAGAACTTCTAAGTAATTAGGGATTGAAAGAACATAGTATTATATTATTATAACCTCATTAGGACATAAAGGCAATTTTCCCCAAGAAATCTACTCTTGAACCTTTTTACCACCTTAAGTACCCCCAAAGCCCAGGAAAATAGTATTTTACATGCTTACTGGTTTGAATTTCCATCCCACAACTCATAATCTATGCATAGATACAAGCCAGCATGAAGGTCAATGAAGAGACACAGTAAGTTTTTTTTTTTGGAGGGGAGGGGGGATCAAGCTTCTCAACAATTAAAAACCAACAGAATAAAGCAAAAACCTAATAAAGCAAAAACCTAAGACATGCAAGAATCTAATAATTTGGTAGATAAAATATGTTCCAGAGAATGATACAATTTCCTACTTTCCCCTCCTAATTAAGTTACTCAAGCACAAAAGGCCATCATGTACAAAGTTTTCAAAGCTCTCACTTAAACCAAAATAACCACTCAACCTTAAAAGTGTTTCAGTACAGATAGAAATTTCAGGACTGAACAGGATCAATGCCACTCAAACTTGCTAACTGGGAAGTAATAACTGAAGTCCTTCTCTGACACTAACCTTTCATACACGGAATTCGATGAATCCCCTGCAGGATTATCAACAAAAATACTGCAATTCTGGGAACATTTGGGGTATGAAGATAATGTTTCAACCAAATGGCGTCTCTCGGCCTCATCACTTAAATAATTGCAGGTCATAATGATGAGAGAACTCAAAACTGCTGCATTTTTCATTATAAATTTTACAATAGCAAACTCACTTTGCAAGCAGGTAAAGTTGAAAACTTTAAAAGTCTTCAAGTGCAATGAGACACATTGGGGAACTTCAGGACTTATTTCGGCCGGCCAATCCAACATGTTATGACCCTGGCCATAAACACAAGTGTTGTAAGCTGAACTTTCAAAACCAGATCAGGAAAATATGAAAAACAAATTCCATTTAATCAATCTTCAAACCTCGTAAATTATGAGAGATTCAAGCTTCGGTAAACTTTTGAGGCCCCTGACCAAACTGGTCCACCCATTCGGAGCCAAATGAATTTCCATGCGGGTCAAGTTTTGAAATGTTGGAATACCAAAGTTAGCATGGAAAAAATCATACTCATAACCAATGACCTGGCCAAATTAAAACAAAAATTAAAATATATGGATATAAAATATGATATAATAAATAATTAAAGCGCAATTGTCTTCTGCCCTTCAAGTAACCACACCCTGGACCACTAGACACCATAAATTAACAATAGGTACAATTTCACTCTTAAAGTAGCCAAAGTAATCTAATTTTACCTCTAGCGAATGTAATTCTTACACATGAAGGGCACCCATTGTGGGTCTATCTAATCAGGGGAAAATTAGACCACTTTAGTTATGTGCTAATTTAGAGTGTCCAATGGTATAGAGTGATTACGTGAAAGGCAAATTAGGTTCATTAGTCATAATTAAAAAGTAAAAAAGAAAAGAAAGAAAAGCTGATCGTGGTGAATCATACCCTATTTAAATTGAGAAATGTAACATTAGACAAGGCTTCCATTGAGAGTAAATTTACTGGGACCATCGCAGTATTCAAGTGAAAAAGCTTTCCAATGTCCAGCGTGGCATTCTCAAACTCATCAGGTAATTCAACATACAATAGAAGCAACTCTTCAAGAGCAACACATTTAGAAAGAAGCAGTCCTAAACTTTCAGGATTTGAAAATTCAACATTTGTCAAATGTAAAGTCTTAACCTTAGGCAAATCAACATCAGAAATATCACCCACCTTAACCCTAGCCAATTTTAAGATCCTCAGGCTACTACACTTGAAAATGGAAGAGGGTATAGGAACCCTAATCAAAATATAAAAACCAACAGGAAACCATATATTTATATACTGAACATTAGTAGTAACCAATGTGTTGACCCAAGTTTCAAACTTGGCAAGAGTGACATCATAGTAGTCCTCAATGGAGTGACATTTGAGAGAAAACATGGTAAGATATTTGAGATGAACTAAGTTGAGGGAGGAATCCAGAGATTGAAGGAATGATTCATAGGACCAAACCTTTTATCATGAAAATGAAACTTGGGAATGGAGAGCCAAAGGGGTTTCCACCTTTTGGACAAGATGGTAGTTGCAGCCACATCTTTGGTTTGAAGAGATTTGGAAGAGAGAATATGAAGAAGTAACTCGTCTGGGAGGTTGCTGATCTTATCTCCCATGGCTGCTATTTCCCTGTGGTTCAGAGCAAGTTATGAGTGAAACTGTGAAAGGGTGTTAAGGTTAATAGTTAAGGTGAACAAGAAGAGAAGAAAAAAGGAGAGTCATTGGGAGTGGGGAGGCGTGTTGGAGAAGTTGGAAAGAGGTTCCATATTTAGACATAGTTTTTGGAGAATATATTTAGGAAAAATTAAGAAAAAAACTCTTTTAAATAATAGGTTTTAATATATTTTGTGAAAAATAGTCTATAAAATGAGAGTGTTTAAATGATTATCATGAGAATGACTTTTTTATGTTTAAATTACTAAAAAGGACATAAGGTTAATGTATATGGGAAGAAGTGGGGGTAAAAATATTATGGATTAAAGATTAAATTTGCCTCGGAAGTTTTAGACAAGATCAAGTTTGCCTCTGAAGTTGATCAAGTTAGCCACTGAAGTTTACAAAATGTATCAAATTCACCCTCACATCCTATCCTATGTGTGCTGACAGCTCATCATACATTTCAAGTCTGACGCCACGTCACCATCTTCTCATTCCTTCCATCCTCCACTTCATCTCTCTCCTCCCCCAGATGGAAATCACAGGAATGACTTCAAACAAAAGCTCAAAATAGAAACTTCAAAGGAAGGAAGGAAAAAAACAAAGATCAAAGCAAGTAACAATAACACACACAAATTATTAATCAAGCCGAAAATTGAGATGATTTATGATCTTCTGGAAACCTATGAGGAGTGATTAGGGCTCGAGGGAAGAAATAGAACACTGTAGAATAATGGATGCAATCGACGGGATAGAGAGAGAGTGGCGGAATTTGATTTGTACTTTAAAGTTGGATGATTTTTATAATTGGGAAAATTAAATACAAGTCCCTGGTAAGGGACGTAATACTGGAAAAGTCCCAAAAATTGAAAAAATTAAAGTAGAGTCACTTGGGACCTCACTTTGATTATTTATGAATGTGTGAGCCCTACATTTAATAATAAAAAAATCCACTCACATTTTCTCTCTCCTCTACTTTAATTAAATGTGGATTTTTTTTATTATTAAATGTGGGGCCCACACATTCATAAATAATTAAAGTGAGGTCCCAAGGGACTCTACTTTAATTTTTTCAATTTTTGAGACTTTTCCAGTATTATGTCCCTTACCAGGGACTTGTATTTAATTTTCCCTTTATAATTCGTGGAAAAATAAGAAAGGGGTTTTATTGGATTTGGAAATTTTAAGAGTGTTGGAGGAGGTGGTCTTGAGAGGAGGGGGAGGGGGGCGGTGGTGGAGGGAGAGAGAAGTGGAGGATTGAAGGAATGAGAAGAAGATAGATGATGTGGTGTTAGACTTGACATGGATGATGAGTTGTCAGTACATATAGGATGTGAGGGTAAATTTGATCCATTTTCTAAACTTCAGGGGCAAACTTGATCTATAAAAACTTCAGGGCAAACTTGATTCTTGCCTAAAACTTCAGGGGCAAATTTGATCTTTAACCCAAAGTATTATTGATATATCATTATGACATTTGAAATAATGACAACTTTTTGCTTCGTATTTTGTTGAGAAACAAAAAATTAGCCTTTTCCAACCCATAGGTTTGGAGGCCAAGACCTAGAGTTTAGTTTGGAAATACTATTTTCCCATTTTTTTTAGAGTTTGGTTAGTTTTCAGATTTGGAAATACATCCAAATAGGCACAAAGTCAAATAGATGTTGGTTTCATTTTTCCTTGGCAAAATAAATTAACATTCTGGGAAAAAATGAACAGTGTTTTATTTATGGGAAAATCCCAAATAAATCTCTCCCAATACCCAAAATGACAAGTGAGGAACCTAAATTTCTAAAAGGACTGTGAAGGAATCAACACCTACCTGTCATTTTAAAATTTTGTGAAAAGACAAAATTGCCCTCATCCTAAAACACAATTTACTACCCCACCCTAAACCCACTCTAACACTCACCCTCTTCTCGCAATTTGTGTTTTAGGATAAGGACAATTTTGTCTTTTCGAAAATTTTAAAATGACTGGTAAGTGCTGATTCCTTCATAGTCCTTTTGAAAGTTTAAGTTCATCACTTATCCTTTTGGGTATTGGAAGAGATTTATTTGAGATTTTCCCTTTATTTATTTTGTTAAAAACCAAAATTACTCCCTCCACTTGTATATCCACCTCCCTTTCATATAACTTATTTAATATAACAAAAACATATCTCTCAAATATTTATTGTTAAAAACATAGAGTATCTATCCTATTAATGTGGAGCCAAAAAACCTACAACTAAGAAGCTTACAGCCCAAGGGGGCGTAGACCAGGTGGTAATAAGAAAGGGGAAGATAAGACACCGCGTATCCACCAGGTCATGTGTTCGAACCCTTGGGAAGTCTGTTAGATCTTAAGTTTTGATGATAACTGATATAGAACTAAGATTAAGCAATCACTTTGATAAGATAGAAAGATCACTAAGTAAGAACAAGCAACTACATAACAGACCGATCATTCTTGACTTAGGCATATTGACGTCCAAAAGCACTATCTCGATAATTCAATTATTAAGGCATAGCAATCACTTCAGTAGGCACATATATCGATCATAACAAGTCTTAGTGATAATCGAAGTATAAAGTAACCTAACTTTAATCACTCCCTGTACTACACAAAGAAGTAATCGAAGTACTCAAACAAGAACAGATCAATCAGACTATTTCGATCATAGTAATATTAGCTGAATAATCAATCAGTAATCTAAGTTAGACTTATGATCAATATACTGAGAAGATTACTTTTGATCACTAAGAGTAACTAAAACTATGATCAAACTAATAATAATCGAATCATCAAGTGATTTCACTTCCTATGCTTTTAACGTGTGATCTAAGTATCTGACAGATAATCGGAAGAGAATGTTTGAGCAATAATCGAAGTGTCGACCAGAAAGCAGATCAAGTACAAAAGTACACTGTCATGTTCAGAACAACTTTTTCATAAAACGTTAGACACATTCTTCCGCCATATTAGCACTAAAGACATCCTCTCTCCTAAAATTAGCCAAGGTCAACTGATAAAGCTAAGCATGAAGCAACATTTAATGTTCATCATCTTCTTCAAGCAACATGGGAAGGTCTTCGTACAGTGCATTAATTATGCTCAACAGACACAAGGCTTCTACAACTTGCCTCAAACGACTATAATCCTCCATGAAGACTATAAATAGGAGAAACAATTTATTGCTCTTCACAGAACAAACACCTACTCTCTGTCAAATTCTTAAATAGCATTCAAGTCTTCTGTGCAATTTCATAAGCTTAAGTGATTAATATTATCTGTTCTTCTTAGTGAATTTACTTCTGATATAAATCCTCTTCTGTTTGAGGTTGTTCAAAGCTTGGGGCTTTGAAACAGGGTTAGCACCTTACGGGTAGTAAGGGGGAGTGTTAGAGAGTTTCTCTACATTGTAAAGGTTCTCAGGTGAACCTGTTATTAAAACCTGACATTAGTCGAATCCAACGAGGAGTTGGTGAACTGGAAGTATGCAAGTGGTTGGCCGAACCAGTATAAAATCTTGAGTTGTTTAGTTTTTATTTGTACAAGTTTTTTTTAAAGAGCACAATTCATCCCCTCTCTTGTGCATTTTCTTGCGATTACAAAGTCGTCACCCTCAAAATGGGAAATCCCGGCGGCGACTTCGAATTAGTCGGTTCCCCGAAGGGGGCCGGACACCGAAGGCTCTAAGCAAAAAAAGAAGCTTACCAATTTGGAGTCTCACAAGTTTACCCAAGTTTATGATCAAAAAAAGTTAGTGATAATGATCTTTTCCGGTCTTGAATTCTCTATCTTCTAAAAAACACGAGAATAAGTACTTATTATTGGGTGATTAATTGTGCGTTTCGAAAGCCTTGCATATGATTTATTTTTGAGGAACTTTAAAGGGGAGATCAAGAAATTCAGTGGAATATGTTCTTGAGACATGATAATAATTATATGATTTTAAGGGATTTCATGTTAATAAAATTTTAACAGAAAGCATCCAGATAATTATCATTGGTGCATATCGTAAAACTTGAATATTAGAAACACTTTTAGAGTAAAGTTTAAATATAAGAATAATTACACCCAAAAAATTTCATTTAATCGTATCTTATCAACATTTAATCATAGATTCAGTTCAAAAAAAAAATACATTTAATCATAGATTCATTATACACATTTGTTGAGTCAATACTTTCCATTAACTGATACTAATGTGTTTAAAAAATGGACTAAAATTATAATTTTCAAATATAAAAGACGAAAATAAAAAATTCAATCAAACATAAAGTATAAATACAATTTAACCTTTATTTTTATTTTCACTCTAGCCGGTGATGATTTTTCAAACATTTATGGAAGACTGTTTGGCATTGAAATGATTTAGAGGTCAACTCAAAATTTTCCAAAAATAAAGTAAAGTACTAAATAAGTATTACATTCGATACTTGTAAAAAAGCAATAGATGTTTAAAATTGAGTAAATGTGAAATTATAAAATCACAATAAATAAATAACAATAAATGCTTTTTAAATTAGTTACTATATTGAAATTTTATGAAGTTTAAAATTGTTGAATAAACATATTTTCCATTAAACGAAACTAGTGGGGTTATCAAGAATGGATTGAAAATATACATTTCAAATATATGAAAGAGTAAAATGAAACTTTAAGTAAACATGAAAGAAGTATAAGTATACCTTAATCTTTGTTTTCAAAATTTTATGAAGGTTGTTTGGCATTGAATTGGTTTAGAGGCCAACCAAAACTTTCCAAAATAAAGTTCCAAAGTAAAGTAGAGTATTAAATAAGTATTATATTCTATACAAGTAAAAAGGAAGTAATATAGATGTTTAAAATTAAGCCAATGTTTTTTTTTTTGATAAAAAAAATTAAGCCAATGTGAAATAGTACAAAATCAAAATAAATAAATAAATAACAAAAATTTCTTTTAAATTAGTTACTATATTGGAATTTTATGAAATTTAAATTTGTTGAGTAAGCATACTTTCCATTAGGTGAAACTAATATAGACTTACAAAAAATGAACTAAAAGGATACTTACAAAATATAAAAGATTAAAATGAAATTTTAAGCAAATATAAAGGAACATAAGTATACTTTAAACTTTATTTTATATTGACTTTAAGGGTGCAATGATGTTTCAAAATGTTATGGAAGGCTGTTTGGTATGAAGTGGTTTAGTGGTCAACTGAAGCTTTTCAAAATAAAGTAGAGCAATATTAAATAAGTATTATTATATATATGTAAAAAGGAAATTGTGTGTGTGTAAAGGAAACTGTATAGATGTTTACTTTCCCTCATTTTGTATCTATTTGTAATGCTTTCCTTTATTACTATTTGAATACTTGTCTTTATATAAAAAAGTATAGATGTGTAAAATTATGTCAATGTGAAATACCTAAAAAATAACAAAAAATGTTCTTGAATCAGTGACTATACTGGATTTTTATGAAGTTTAGATGTGTTGAGTCAATATTAATTTTCATTAAGTGAAAATAAAAGGATAGAGTTAATGAAAATATACTAAAAGTATACTTTCCAAATATTAAGAACTCAAATGATTTTTTTTAACTGATAATTTTTTTTTGAACTGAAACTCAAATGAAATTTCAAGCAAATATAAAAGACCTTAAGTATACTTAAACATTTTTTTTTACTTTCACTCTAGCGTATGAAACAATGTTTCAAAATTTTATTGGGTTTAGAGGCCAGCTGAGATTTTCCAAAAATTAAGTATATAGTATTAAATTAGTATTATATTCTATACATGTAAAAAGGAAGCAATAGTGTTATATAAAAAAAGGAAGCAATAGATGTTTAAAATTAAGGAAATTGTACAAAATCACAATAAATAAATAACAATAAATGATGTCAAATTAGTTACTATATTGGATCTTTATGAAGATTTTTGTTCATTATATTTTATTGCTTTAAATTTGTTTAACAAATTTTCCTTTATTGTAAAAATACATAATAGGTCATTTCAATACTAGTGCACATTAAACACTACTTTCAACTAATTAAATGTGAGACCAACTTTGAGTCCTATATAAACCCTAGCCCCCCATTACTAGACCCACACAAAACAAAAGATTAATTGACATTGAAATGGCCAGAACTTCATTCATAAGTAACTTCTTCATTCTTGTCATTGTCATCTCAGGTGATTTTATCAATAACTTTTAGTTTTTGTTCAAATTCTCATATTTAGGCACTGCTCTGAAACAGGTGCATAAACAATGAAGTACTACTCGTCTACTTTGATCATTCCATTCATTCCATTCCTTATAGATAACATTGTTGAGCATCCCATATTTCTTTTCATAAAATAGTTTCAAAAGATGTCTCAACTTTTTTCAAACTCCCAATTTCACTCTCACTTAATAACAACAGTAAATCTTACCACTATTAATATTGTATTTAATTATCGTTTTTTAAAAATTCAAGCATGAAAATTCAATATAGTAGATCTTCTCTCTTATACATAAATGATGAGGGCATTTCCGGAGGAAACATTCATTGTTTTCAAGTTTATTGCAACCATCTACTTTTCACCAAGTTTTTAAATAGTACAATTCAGTGACTTATATCTTGAGAAAAGGAAGGAAGAAAGTAATACTTTTAAGTTTTAACCCTTTAATTACTTGTCATTCGTTGGGGACCAGTGATAATAATGAACGTATATTCAATACAAATTAAATTGTAAACTAATAAAATATGATTTTTGATATACTCTATTCGGATCTATTTGGTGAGACGTTGATCACATAATTTTCACTTAACAATGAGAGTTAGTTAACTCATTAGAAATATCATCAGTGGATAGATCTTCCCAATTTCACCTAATTTATTAATTTGTATTTAAAAAGTATTCTATACATTGTGTTTCACACCTCTTTCTCACTCTATTTGTTAAACAAGAATAAAATTGTCAAATTATAAGTATTATTCTCTATGTAAACTTATAGTATATAATCTTTTTCTTGCTCTTAGCTATGGAGATGAGAGGCGAAGCCAATACTTGCTCGGAAGTTTTGGATCCAAATCAATGTAATCTTTCAGACTGCAAGCAGCAATGCTTTCAGAGTCATAACGGTCAAGGAGAATGCATCGGACGTGGTGGTACAAATCCTGTTTATCAATGTCAATGTGTCTATCCATGTTGAATTCTCTCTATTCCCTTATTACTCCAAAATATCGCTGTTGGATTTTATTTATGTAAGCGTGAGTAATAAATATATAGAATAAAGGTTATGTTTGTCAAATGTCAATGTGTCATTTCATTTTATCCCGCTTTATGTGTATCATTCGCATTCACACTAATTATAAGTAATTTACAACCAACGGATACTAACATAAAGCGAAACGAATAGCTGTTTAAAATCAAATCATTTTAAATCGATGAACATATATTTTACTTTATAATAACATATTGATGAATGTTGGAGAGAATGAATAGAAAAATAAATGGTTAAGATGCAAAAATATTCATATGATTGTAGTCAAGATGCACTTTAACACCATATAATTTTTAGAGTAAAAGTAACCATAACATTTAAAAATATGAGCAGAAAAACTCTTTTTGAGTTAACAGTAATGAGTACTTTTGCTCTTATTCGAAATGTTATGGGTAATTTTGCCCTTATTTCGAAATATGATTATTTTTACTCCAAAAACATTACATGAGTATTTTTGTACATTGACCATAATTATATGAGTACTTTTGCATCTTAAGTCAAAAACAAATGAGAGATGCATGCAACTAATAAAAGTGAAAATGGAAAATGTGGATTAGATTTTATCATAAAATCAGAAAGATTTTTACATAGAACAAATCATTTGTCAGAAAATGTTGTCAATAAAAATGATAGGATGAAGTTTTTAATTAGTATAATGATCCTTTAAATTTGACTATTTGAAAATTATTAAAGCAAATAAATATTAACTAAATTAACCAAGTTAGTTATTACTTAAACGCTACAAGAAAGCATCGAATTGTGGACGGAATATTTCGACTGAAATTCCTATTTTGGTGGAAATTCCATTAGCTATGAATTTCTGACGGATTAACTATGGAAAAGAATTTTCCACAGAAATCATTCCGTCACTATTTAGCAATGAATTGCGCACCTATAGCTATATTCTTTCCTTTTCTTAAAGCGTTGCACTTGATGTTTGTTAGATTTTCAAGTTCTGAACACTTTCAAGTGCTTCTTTCTCACTATCTCCATCTTGAAGAGTTAGCGCTTAAATGTCTTGTTCCACCTGATGCGGATTTGCCTCTTCAATTTGCAAGGTTTGAACATTTATAGCTAGCTGATGTTCACGGTCTCTTTTCTCAATGCAAGCTTTCTTTAAGGACTCGTTTGGTTGTTAGAAATTTTGACAAAGAATTAGAAATGGAAAGTGAGTGGACCCCATTATGTAAAAAGTTGTCAGATGTGACAAATTTATAACCCAAAATCGATTTTAAATTGAGTTTCAACTTAAAAGCAATTTTGATTGAGTAAAATCGATTTTAGATAAGGGTAGTAGTGTAATTGTTCTTTATCAGAAATGTGTCATATCAGACAACTTTTTACAGAATGAGACTCACTCACTTTCCATTTTCTAATTTCAGTTTCTAAAGGTATGGAAGATACTATGTTTTGAGCATAAATACTACTCCCTCCAGTCCTAAATATAACACATAATTGACTTTTTCTAGAAAATCCTTAAAAAAGAAAATTAAGTTAATTATAAATTGATTTACCTAATTTTTTACTTAAACTAGTTTATTTTACCTATTAACTAATGGATAATCTAAAAATATATCAAATATGTCATCATTTAATAACTTATTTCGCAACCTTAATCTCTCTGAAAAAAGTCAATTAAGTCCTATATTTAGGACCGGAGGTAGTATGTTTTTTTCTTAAAAAATGACAATAAAATTACACTTAAATTTCAATTGGACAAATAAGTGACTCCAATTCTCAAAAAGGACAAATAGGTGGTGACTTCAATTCTCAAAAGGACAATAAAATTACACTTGAATTTCAATTGGACAAATAGGTGACTCCAATTCTCAAAACCCATTAACTGCTCATGAATCGTAGATAGCTAGCTTAGCAACACATAGAACTACTCGACTATTGCTTTTGACTGCTATGATTTTCCACTACTATGAAGCATTTTAAAAACTCATTAACTACTCATGTATCGCCTTTTGAGAATTGAAGTTACTAATTTGACCTTTTTGAAAATTCGAGTCACCTATTTGCTCAATTGAAATTCAAGTGTCATTTTATTGTTATTTCTCATTAATTTTGACAAGAAATGTATAGATAGTTATAAATATGAAAGAATGTTAGGTTAAAACAGGATAAACATATAAAATGATGAAATAGTATGAGGTGAGTGAATCCTAATTAAAAGATCACACTAACTTTTTTTGTTAAACACTGTCAGCTAATCAGTATACTATTGGTAGTCGACTAATCCAAAATCGAGGGGTAGAAGTGCACAAAGATTGGAGTTCACTTACTAGCTCGACCAACTATTCATTCGCACAAAGATTGGAGTTCACTTACTAACTCGACCAACTAATCCATT
The DNA here is from genome assembly GCA_029929735.1 of Mimosa pudica. Classification (NCBI taxonomy): domain Eukaryota; kingdom Viridiplantae; phylum Streptophyta; class Magnoliopsida; order Fabales; family Fabaceae; genus Mimosa; species Mimosa pudica. The sequence continues at coordinate 5,107,435 of JAKELP010000045.1, forward strand.
GGGACCTCACATTAATATTTTCAACTTTTGGGATTTTTCTAGTATTAACTCCCTTGTGGGGACCTCAAATTAATTTTCAAAAAAAAAAAAATCAAAATAATCTTCATACGTATTAAGCTTAAGAGTCACTACTCACTAGACTAGAGTATATATAAAGAATGAAAATACTGAAAACGAACTGTTCCCATTGTCTTCGATCGTGCTTGTTTACAACTACAAGTCGTCATGGCCGTCGCCTACGGAGGTCTTCTTCGCCGTTGCTCATTTGAAGAATAGAGGTAAATTTCCATTCTTATAATACTCTTTTTGTTCCTAAATATAGAACCATTTTCAAATTTCAATTTGTTCTTGCATACAAGTAAATTTCTATTTTTTCTAATTTTTCCCCAAATAAGTCCTAATAATGTTTATGATAAACAAGCAAGAGAGAGCAAGAGTGAGAATAAATGTATATACTCCCTCCATTCCTAAATATAAGATCACTTTAGGGAGGAGAGCTTGTTCCTAAATATAAGATTACTTTCTAATTTTACTGAAGTTTTCCCCAAATTACCCTTATATTCACTTCACCCAAAAAATAATGGTTTGAAGAAGGTGGTGTTTTTAAAACTTAAATGAGGGGTATTTTGGAAATTTCATGTGATTCTAACTCATTGGAATCTCTTCCTTAATCTCTCCAAATTTGCTAAAGTGATCTTATATTTAGGATAACTACCTTAACTAGCGTTTTTAATTTAATCAAAAAAATGGACCAACCTAGTTCTAGTCCCACTTGGTGAGGGTGTCAGGGAAGGAGATATATTAAGCAGACCAACCTCTGCTTTTTTCAGAGTGGCTGATTCGAACCAACGACCTCAGCCCTATGGCAAGCGAGCTTACCGTTGAACAAGCCGACCCTTCAATCAAATTAGGAAAATGATTGTATATTTAGTAACAGAGAGAGTAACTACTGATATCACCTCTATATGTTGTTGTTCAAAACATTTGCATTATCAGTCGCTTTTCTGTAAAATGGCCGGTTACAGTTTCCATTTACCTTGGAAAAACTTATTTTTGTAGGAATATTTGGAAACCCATCACCATGGTGGCACTCTATATGATCTACGTCTGTGCTTTTCCATGTTTGTACAATTTTAATTCTGTTGCATTATATATTTTGGCATTAGACTATAGTCTTACATTTCCTTATGCTTTGAAATAGTCTTCCATTTCCATACGAATGCTTAGACAATGTTATACCTTTTTCTTGCAGCAAAACAGTGTCACTTCAGGTGAATCCAAGAAGCTGATTGCTAAGACATATAGTGAATGGACTTACTTGACACTAGGAAAACATAAGGACCCCATTTTTCAAATTTCTACAAGGCTGTTATTTACCATTCTGTGTTTTAGCCATTTTATGTCACTGCTTCATATTTAAGCATTTCTTTCCTGTCCTCCCATTTGGTCAGTTGTCATCCTTGTTTTGCTCATATATATCCCTTCTTGTTCATCCTCACTATGTCCTCTAACAAAAGGCCCAGAACAGAAATAGGAATGTGTGACGATAGGATTAGTGGTTTGCCAGACTCTTTGCTTCTTCATATTCTCTCTTTTCTTGAAACCAAACATGTTGTTGTCACATGCGTGTTGTCCAAGAGGTGGAGAACACTGTGGCGCTTCCTCCGCAAGCTTGACTTTTACGATGGAAGGTTTCGTAGTGTTGAGTCGTTTGTTCAATTTGTAGATGCAGCTCTCCTCTTAGTCCATTCGAATTCTGTTCAAGTGTTTGTTCTCAAGTGTGGGCGTTTCACCTTGCCCCCTGTTAAAATGTACATATGGGTTAACAAATTGGTCAGCTACAAGTTAACGCATCTTGAGATAGATTTATCAAACACGTGGGTTATATTATCCTCCAGCATTTTCATGTGCAGTACCCTTAGTGTTTTAAAGTTGACTGGGATGCCTGTGAGTAATCTTTCCTTGGTTGATCTGCCTTCACTTAAAGTTTTGCATTTGAAGAGGATTGCATTTCCATATTCTGAATGTGCGGTCAGGCTTCTTTCTAATTGTGTTCTTCTTGAAGAATTGGTGATAAATCATATGGTTATACCTTTTAAGTCTGACAGTCTGTGCCGCATTGCAAGGTTTGAACATTTATTGTTTGCAGATGTTCCTGCATTTTTAATCCCAATGGAAGCTTTATCTAATGTTCGATTTCTCTACTTACGCGGGGTAAGAACACCCAGCAAGTTTGTACCATTTCTTTTCTTTTCTCATTTCATATCCAGTTGCTTTTTGTTTGTCTTGTTCATTGATCATGCAAGATGATGTTGAGTTTCCTTGTGATAATTTTCCAACATTTCACAATTTGATCCAGCTTCAAGTTGACTGTAATTCATATATTGACCGGAACATAGTGGAACTGCTTTTAGGCTTCCCCAAGCTTCAAAGTCTTATAATTCATAAGGTTTGTATGAAACCTGTTTGATGGTTTGAAAATATGCTGAATACGCTCTCTTCATTCAGTTTCTAAAACAATATATTTGGATTTTTTATGGTTAGTTGTATGATTATCACTCAGAGTCGGTGGATGAAGCTTTGATGAACTTTTCAACACCTGAGGTTCCTCCACGTGTTTCACCTCAGCTGAAGGAGTTTGCTGTTTTTGGCTTTGAAGGCTCCAAACTTGAATTTGAAATTGTAAAATTTATAATGGAGAATGCAACAGTTTTGAGGACTGTCATGGTTGGCAGCAGCGGCACATGTGAAAGGGATGACCTTCAAATGCTGAGAGAGTTATCATCATACCCCAGATGCTCTGCAAATTGTAGACTTATTTTTGATAATTTTGGGGAAAATACTGAGAAGGCGTTGAAAAAATATCTGACAATTAGGAAGTGATCAGTCGCTCCAACTCCAAGTTATAGAGATTAGAAGCTTGGACGTTAAATTGAGCGTGACATGTATCCCTTAAGCTCGATTTCATTTGTATTAGAGTTTTGAAAAATCATGCTCTTTCGGTTTCCAATCTCGTACTCAGTCACACTTCTATGTTTTAGTTGATTTAGTCTATTCAATATGATATGTAACAACTGTACTGACTTATTTTATTTGGTTCATTTGATCACATGCATTTTTATGTAATGCTAATACTCTAGTATCCATTTCATTTTGCTTTGTTTGAATATTGGCATTTATAGAGTCCACGTGGTTTTGATTTTTCACTATAGCAGATTAGCAGTTTCAATTGCAGTAGCATTGGGATTTAAAGTTGGCTATGGTGGCTGTGGTTAATCTTTCTATAGTGAATTTTCTTTTGCTTAACACCATAAAACCAACATTACTTTTATCTCTCAATATAACAAGGAATAAAAGTTTTTTTGTTTTTCTTAAAAAAAATAGTGCTACTATTAAAATAAGATATCCTCTTGAGAAAATGAAACAAGTAAAAGGGTTAGGCAAAGGGACGGTACATTTTCTTCCTCTCCAACTTCGCTTTTCTGAACGACAGAGAGGTGAGTAAGATTTATTCTTTCACATCCTCTAATTTTCGTTGTTGTTGTTCATTTAAATGTAAATGTGCCACCTCTGGACACAGTAGTTTTTTAGTTTTCACACTCTTAGTTCAAAACATTTTCATTTTCACCCTCCTTTGATTTTTCTTATAAAAAGGTCTGTGACAGTTTTAACTTCAACAAAAGATCTTGAAGATAATATTTTTAAATCTCATTACCATCACCACCTTCTGATTAGCTAGGTTTTTCTGCATTCAAATTAGGTTAAAGGGGTAATTTAATTTTTGAATAATCTGCCTGACATTTTCAGTTCTTTTAACTTGTGATATAGTGACATAGTTGGTGCCCTGTAAATATGAGAAGGTGTGTTCGAATCCCAGGAAGCTTCATATCTGGTCAATGTTATGAAGAATGTGAAGGTGCCCTCTATTAAGCTTCATATTTGGCTTCAGATATTGCTGCATCGCAACTCTATTGAATACCTAGAGCTTGATTCTCTACAACCACCACAACGAGGAAGGTTTCCCCTGAGTCTTTTCAAGTGCAATACTATCACTGTTTTGAAGTTGAGTGGGGTGTCGATAGGAAACATCTCCGCAGTTGACCTTTCTTCTCTTAAAGTGTTGCACTTGAAATTTGTTATTTCAAGTACTAAACATATTCAAGTGCTTCTTTCTCACTGTCTCCATCTTGAAGAGTTAGTGCTTAGATATCTTCTTCCATCTAATTTGGATTTCCCTCTTCAAGTAAGGTTTGAACATTTACGACTAGCACATGTTTTAGGGTCTCTTTCTCAATGGAAGCTTTCTCTAATGTTCAATTCCTAACGTTCCAGCAGGTATGTATATTGAGAAACTCGTAAGTCCCACATTGAATAAATCAAAGATAGGCTAAGGGTATATAAATGAGTTGAGTCTCCACCACATTGGCTTAAGCTTTTGTGGTGGAATGACAAGACTCATACTATATGTCCTTAGACTCTAAATTCTCACAATGTATATGAACAACCTGCAATGAACTAATTAATTAAATGTTTTAAGCATACATACTATGTTTCTTTTCCTTCTCTTAGATTTTGCAATTTTCAGTGTATTTATAATTTGTATGCATCATTACATTGTGCAGATTAAACGAAACACTCCTTTTGATTTGCCAACTTTTCACAATGTAATCCACCTAGAAATCATTTGCCTCTTCCAATTGAAGTGGGCCATTGTGGAATGCCTCCCAAGTTTCCCCAAGCTTCAGAGCCTTGTATTTCAAAATGTATGTAAAAAATTGATTTTTGGTTCAATTTATATTCTATGTGCATCCTCTTCAATGATGAGATTCTAAAACCACAAACTTCTTCGTGGACAGTCTAGTTTTGGTGAGGCCAACAGTGATAGCTTTATGGAAGATGAAGCACATGAGGTGCCACCATGTATTTCCTCTCACCTGGAAGAGTTTGCTCTTGTTAACTTCAGCGGCAGTAGACATGAATTTAAGCTTGTAAGATTTATAATGGAGAATGCAAGTATTTTGAGAACTGTCGTCATCAGCGTGAAGGGATTGGGGGACCGCTCATCAAAGGAAAATGAATATCTTGAAATGTGCAAAACTTTGTCGTATTATGCCAGGCTCTCCGCAAAATGTAGACTTTTCTTTGAGACGACTAGTACACTTTCAGACGGTGCTTTGAAGAAATATTTGACTATTAGAAAAACCTCAGTTGCTCCGAGTTATTAAATTTACAAGTTTGGGTGTGAAAGTGAAAAAGGAGACTTTTTTGTGACAATGTTAGATGAGCGAAAAATTATTGTTTATATGTTTTCAGTTATTGCTCCGAGTTATTGTTTATATGTTTTGAGTTATTAACTTATTATATGGAGTTGATTATGTACTTTTGAAGGTCTTATATATAAGATGGGAAAATCAAAGAAAGGTTTGGGAAGAGCGAGTGGTATTTTTGTACCAATCAATTTTTTGATAATATTAATCATCTTCATGCATTTACATTTGCAGACTTTTTTCTCTCCTATACCATTATTGCATAAAAGCTATAGTTGCATCATTTGACTTATTTTTTCTCGTCAGTCCTCAGCGTTCTTCATCCTTGTAATTCTTCTATGCTAAAGAAGTTGTTTCTACATGCCTTTTGTCCAAGAGATGGATTTCACTTTGGCACCAATTTACCAAGCTTCAATTTGACGGTCGAAGTTTTGGCAACCTTGATTTCTTCCTCTACTTTTTGGATGCAACCCTCACAATGGTTGATTTGGACCATGTTGAAAAATTTGTTCTGTACTTTAGGCCACATCGTGTGCCTGATATTAAGCTTCACATTTGGCATTAGGCATTGCTGTTTCACTTCTATTACACACATAAAACTTAATTTTGATGGAATTATAGAACCATGTGTTACAATTGTCTCTTTTGTTTTCAAGTGCCCATCCATCACTGTTTTGGAGTTGAGTAACATGAATGTTACAGACCTCTCTGCTATTGATTATCCTAACCTTAAACTCAAAGTTTTGTGCATGATTGATGTTGATTTTTGTTCAGATTGTTTGGAACTTTTTCTTTCCCATTGTCCCCATCTTGAAAGGTTAGAGGTGAGATTTACTGATGATATGTCTTACATTAACGTTCCTCTCCATATTGGAAGGTTTCAACATCTAAAGTTCACAGAAGTTGCAGTATCTCTCTTACCATTGGAAGCTTTATCTAACGTTCAATATCTATTCTTAAAGGAAGTATGTATATAGATGTACAAATATGTTTTCCCCCCTTTCTACTCTTAGATTTTGTAATTTTCAGTTTGCTCATAGTTTTGTTTGGATCATTATTCCATGCATCCTGCTCTTAATTTGCCAACTTTCCCCAATTTAATTCATCTACAGATTGCTGCTTTAGCTCGTATTGACTGGACCATAGTGAGCTGCCACCATAGCTTTCCCAAGCTTGAAATTCTTGAAATTGACAGAGTAAGTAAAAGTTTGACTTTGATTTATATTCTCCTTACATTCTCTTTATTGATTGTTGATTAAAACTCTGTGCCCGTGTGCGAGCATTTGTGTGGTCAGTTTCTTGATTCTGATTCAGATGATGAAATCATGTTTTTTTTGTTGATTGCAATCATGTGAAATTGGTTTCATACTTATGCATGTGTAATGTGACTTAGTTTTTTTGAATGTCATCTTTGAATGATTTAGCTTACTTGGATATTGGACTGGTAGAGTGGTAGGTACATACATGTTTCTCTTTTTTTTTCCTAACTGACCTACGAACATGTTTGTTGTATTATCCTAAATCTGAAATGCACCCTCCTTGTTCTTGTCTTATTAAACAATGAACTATTAATAAAAGAGCTATGGAGGATATTAAAAATGATGAGATGTTGAATAAAATAAAGAAATTAGCACAAATGATGTTGAATACACTGTTTTCTGTCAAGTGTTTTAGAAAACAACAAAACATACACTTGTTTTTAAAAGGTTAAAGGTGCAAATTCGGATACTGGTGGTAATTTACAAACTTTACTTTTATATCATTTCTTGTTTTAGGGCAAATTGTATTTCAATTTTAATTTTATGATTGCAATGAGAAGTGATGGTCGAGTCATTCTAATTTTCTGGGTTTAGGCTGCTTTTTCACTAACCTAAGCATAGCAATTGGATGCTGCCCATTTTTGGCTACTTTTGAGTGTTGGTTTGCTAGTTGTAATTGCTGTATTCTTGGGACTACTTTTCTTAGAAACCTATATTACTGCATTGTGCTATAGCTTATGCAAAAACACTTGCTGGATTGATTCAACTTAATTTCATACTTTCCCAAGTCAGATTGTACAAATTCACTACTTAGCTGCTAAAATTCTGATTATCTAATTGAATTTCTGGGTACATAGTATAGCTCACTGAATCTAGAACAGTGACTTTAGTAAAAAATACTTGTTGAATTCTCGATGTGCCTTGAATTTGCAATAGTAAAGTGCCTTGTGCTTGTATTAGTTGATGACATGTTCATTAAACAAGGCATATTTTTACTTCCCCCTTCTTCAAACTTGTATCAAGCTAAGCAATGCCTGCTGGTACGGCACAAACTAATAGGACTACCTATATTTCTGATAAGGATCTGGGATTTGATTTTTATATGCTTTACTGTGTCCAAAATTATCTTTTAGAAGAGTACAACAAAGGAAAAGCAGAGAAACTGAAACGAAGGACAGTCTTAATGTGCGTTTTTATGTAATGCAGAGAGAGAGCAGGTACATGCCTTTGTTCTGTTATAATTCACTGATGCATAAATATTGACTGCATGCATTAAGATCTCCACTAATAGTTCAGATTTTTGAATGACGTGATTGGTAATTTCTCACATCAAACTTAAAATTATGAGTAAACATGTATATTTTGTTTTCATGGTATAGACTTGTTTTTTGTTTACATTGTGAATTGAGATGCATCCACTCTTCTGGTTTTATTGACTGTTGTTTGTGCTGCCTACAACAGTGTGCGCGCATGTGTTGATGAGAGTACCGATTTTGTCATATTGCATAATTAATCTTCCCCTTCTTGCAGGGCAGGCATACAAGGTTGATTGAATTTGGCGTTGATATATAATTAACATGAGTATATACATAAAGAACGTGGAAATTCATACCTTTCATGCATTTTAGTATAATTATCTCTAATGACATGCACACAAGTTCTGCTTGAAGCTAGCAGGGTGTACTATGCACCTGTCTATTTAGTGAGTCTCGATACATTTTGTGCTTATCTTTATTTTGAGTTTTTCCCCCAGATTTATCTCCAATATATTGATACATATATATTTGAATGATACTAAGATAAGTAGGTAGCTTTTCCAACTGAAAAATTGGTGTTTTTGTTTCCCTTGAGTGCAATTAGTTGATGCCTTGCTTCACAATGTGTAATTACGGGGCTATTGATTTAATTTTACTCTTAAAATTTGACATCATCATTTTTGGTATACAGCTTATATTCATTAAGGGTGACTTGGAAACTTGGATGTGTAAACATTTGTGGAGATTGCCCATGTAGGACTCTGATATCTTAGGTGACATTGTACCATGCAATCTTTCTGTGTAGGCAGCTCAAACTGTGGTGGGTACTCTAGCTTCCTTCTTCATGATCCAATCAACTTTCATATCCAGAAGTGATTACTCGAGAACAAATTTGGATATCCAGTATTGTTTTGAAAAGCATATTTTAAGAAAGACCTTTATCCCATTAGCGCAATTTAGTCTTTGATAGTTAGATAAAGTTAATTAGAGGTATCATGGAAGAAACACAACAAAAATGAGGTTTCACGAGTTGTTATGTGAGGTCAATAAGTTGTTAGAAGTTGTAGTTTACAACTCGTGTGATCTCATTTTAATTATCTTTCTTGCATGAGATCTCTAATTAATTCTCCCAAGTTAAATTTGATTATCACATGACACGTGTCATTTAACATGAAATTCAAGAAGCCATTTAATTTAACACTTAATTTTACATTTGGTTTCTTCTAGAGGAAATAGGGCAAAATGCTCATAAAAAAACTTCTTATACCTACAACTGGTGTATTTAATTTTTTTTATAAAAAGAAAAATGATATTAATTAAAGTCTAACTATTCGAAATGTTTACTAAAGTCGATCTTATAAAAAAGGTAATGGTTCTAATTTGTCCTTCAAGTAACCACCGTGAAGCATTGAGCACCCTAAATTAACAACGAGCCCTAATTTGCCCTTCAAGTAACCAAAATGGTCTAATTTTACCCTCACATCCATGTTTTTGCGACGGCGGCGGCTCACTCCTATCCATGTTTGCCCTTCAATTAACAACGGCTCATCTGATTTTTTTTTTGCAGACCTATTTTGTATAATTTTCTAATTTAATAAACTCATTTATGCTTTCTGATAAAAAAAAATTATTTGTCTACAAGAACTATGTTGCTGTTATTGCGTGTGGATTTACTTGATTATAATGGTGTTATGAAGCTGAATATTAGGAGAGTCTTCATCTCTTGGTTGTTGCATTGTTCCTTCAGATTTATTCTCAATGAGAGCTCTTTTCTTATGTTACATTTCTCATCTTCAGGTATGATATGATTGATATACAATTAGTAATCTTTTTTATTTTTAAAAAAGTTGTTTTCAGATAATATAATGCATGCAATTTTTTAGTCTGACCTATTATTTGCTCATGCAATATGATTTTTCTTTTGTTGGTGATTATGAATTTCCTACATTCTAAATCTTGATCAAGCTGAAAATTCATCACTTTTATTAGTTTGATCTCATGATTTATTAATTTCGAAAATTATATAATAACTGGTTTAATCTCTCTTAATGTGCTTGTAGTTATATCCATCATCATGCATACCAAATTATGAAAAAGGACACCACAGTTCTAGTCTCCACTTAGTGAGGGTGCTAGAGAAAGGAATATACTAGGCAGCTTAACACTTGCATTTCACAAAGTGGCTGATTCGAACGCATGACTTCAGACCCACGACAAGTGAGCTTACCATTGAGTTAAGTCAGCCCTTCACATACCAAATTATGAACTTTTCCAAAATGATTGCATTCTCGGATTTCTCTTGATATACTGAGATATCTGATATCTAACTCATTACATGGTAAGGCCTGAGTCTCTCTTAATAACCCTTTAAGTAAAAGGAACAAAAACTATTTTTACTAGGGCTTGGACTGCCCCTTATTTGTTCTGGAGCTCTTGAGACATGGTGAGTGCTACAAAGTCTTGGATTTGGGTAAGATTCCGTACATATAGAGAACATATATCGTTGGCTGACAGAACTTGTGATCAAAGTTGTTTCTACTTTCTAATGCTTAATTTATTTGATTTTGCAAGTTAAGTTCATACTTGTTGAGATTATTGTCCATTTTTATTTCAAAAGTATTAACCAAAGTGCATTATTATCCAGATTTTTTTTAATATAAGCTTGTAAAATATCACTACTCAAAAACAAAAAATAATCAATTACATTTGAGGTGCTTGGACTTTCACTTCCTCAGTAAAATTCGAGGGAAGGCTGTTATATCAATAGGAATTAGCAACAAAATTTGTCTGAGTGTATTAATAAAAGAAAATTTGCCTTAACCTCTGAAAATTAATGTTGACGTTTGAAAATCGATTATAAACTTGAATATGTTCAAGAAAGAAAGGCAAAACTACTATTTTTGGTTACTACAATCGTAAAAGTACTTCTTAAAAGTTAAAACGTTAGATAACCAATACACTTTCCTAGTTACTTTCACAACAAAATTAACCTTAATCAACATTATAGTTAAAAGGATGAACCCACTTGGATCCCCACTTAGTGTGAGTGTTGGAGAAAAGAATATAGCAGACATTTTACCTCTGTATTTATATAGAGAAGTTGATTAGAACTCACGTCCGCAGACCCCACGACAAGTGAGCTTATCACAGAGCCGGTTAACCAACATTACAGCTAATTAATAAAAATTGGAACGGAAACAATATTATAAGAAATTAAATAAAACAAGTATTATATTCCATGCCAATGATAACCTACTGGTTTGAGTGAGTAATAAGTGTTCTCGTACTTTAAGCAAATGATTGAAGGTTTGATATCTAACTCTTATGAATGGAGCAAAATTCTCAGATCAATTGTTTACCTCTATATGAGACTTTTCAGACTAGATAAATTACCATGGTGCAGAGTAAGGGCCCGTTTGCTCCATAGGAATTGAGGAATGGAAAGGAATTGGGAAAGGTAACTTACATATATCTCGGGACTCACAAATTTTCTTTCCCCATCTCACACTTTTCGTGGGCTCCATAAACTTTTACAACTCATCAATATCTAATTTACCTCTACTTTATATCTTTACATTTACCCCCTGACACTCAATTCCATTTCCATTTTCATTTCCATTACACACTTTCCGTCACGGAGCCGTAGCAATTTTTTCCAAGAATCTGTGGCCTGAAAAAAAATGTAAAAAAAAAAAAAGCTCCTAGGCGCTTCTTTTGAGGAAAAGGGACGGTACGTTTTCTTCCTCTTCAATCTTGCTTTTCATCTTCCTACTCGTCATCAAAGGTTTCAACATAACCTGGACGATAGAGACGTAAGTTATCTACTGATTCTTTTTTAGTTGATTTAAATGTGCCACCTCTGGACAGAGTAGTTTCTCAGTTTTCACACTTTGGGTTCAAACGATTTTCATTTTCACCCTCCTTTAATTTTTCTTATAAAATGGTCTGTAACAGTTTTAACTTCAACAAAAGATTTTGAAGATAATATTATTAAATCTCATTGGTTATATGTTATAAACCAATGTAATTACAGTATGTTGGTTTATAACTAAATTAACTACTAGATTATTTTAGTTATAAACCAACATACTGTAATTACATTGGTTATATGTTATACTCCCTCCATTCCTAAATATAGGACTTAGATGACTTTTTTGAAAAATCATAAAAAAACAAAAAATAAGTTAATTATAAATTGATTTATCTAATTTTTTCTCTTAAACTAGTTTATTTTACCTATAAGCTAATGGATAATCTTAAAAGATATCAAATATGTCATCATTTAATAACCTATTTCGCAACCTTAACCTCTCCAAAAAAAAGTTATCTAGGTCTTATATTTAGGAATGGAGGGAGTAATTTAATGGTCTAATTTGCTTCCTTAACTTTCACACAAAAAGCAAAGTAGGCTTATGAGGGAGTATGAAAATGACCAGGTCAATTACAGAAAGTTGACTACTTTAAGACACTGAAAGAGGGAAAGTGTGAAAAGAACAAATACGGACTGTTTATGAGTATGAGAGTGTGGAATGTTGTAATTCTGGTGTCTTTGCTCTTCGTGTTTATCCCTTTTTATAGCAATGTGTGTAAATGTTGCATTAATGTATGTATCGCGAGGTTGACGTGGTTCGTTGTATAAGAATGTGACTGCCAGTGTGTCGTTGATATATAGTCGTTAGCATCAATTAATCATTATGTGGGAGTAATTGTTGCCGCATCCTTCACTGTGATCATGAGCGTATTGAACAATGGACTTTGATTTTCATATGGGATGGTTGAACATCACTTTGGGGTGTGTCATCATTTTATGGGCCTATAGTGTGCTCTTGTGTTGTGGTCTTTTATGCAGTACATTTCAACTTTACCATGCTTGTATATCCTCAAGTAGGAAGATCAAATTTTCAAATGCTAAAACTGTTAATGTGACTACTTCATATGTTCCAAGTTTGCCATGTGTCTTTCATTTAGCAAGATAATGTAATTTTGTGATATTGTAGATCCATAGTAGCAGAACAGAAGTAGAAATGCAGGACCGGATTGTATCAAGAAAAGAAACAGAAATGAGGGATTGGATAAGTGGTTTGCCTGATCCTGTGCTTGCTAATATCCTCTTTTTACTTCCCACTAAAGAAGCTGTTTCTACATGCCTTTTGTCCAAGAGATGGACTTCACTCTGGCACCAAATTACCAAGCTTAAATTCAACGGTCGAAGCTTTGGCAACCTTGATTTCTTCCTCCACTTTGTGGATGCAACCCTTGCCTTGGTTGATTTGGACCATGTTGAAAAATTTGTTCTGTACTCTAGTCCACATCATGTGCCTGATATTAAGCTTCACATTTGGCTTCAGGCATTGCTGTTTCACAACTCTATTACACACCTAGAGCTTGATTTTGATGGAATTATAGAACCATGTGTTACGATTCCCTCTTTTGTTTTCAAGTGCCCATCAATCTCTGTTTTGGAATTGAATAACGTGAATGTCACAAACCTCTCTGCTATTGATTATCCTGACCTTAAACTAAAAGTTTTGGACATGATGGATGTTGAGTTTTGTTGTTCAGAATGTTTGGAACTTTTTCTTTCTCACTGTCCCCTTCTTGAAAGGTTAGCGGTAACATTTACTGATGATATGCCTTACATAAACGTTCCGTTACATATTGGAAGGTTTCAACATCTAAATGTAGCAGAAGTTGCAGCATCTCTCTTCCCATTGGAAGCTTTATCTAACGTTCAGTATCTACTCTTAAAGGGTGTATGTATATTTGTACAAATATTGTTTTCCCCCCTTTTTCCTTTACTTAGATTTTGTAATTTTCAGTTTGCTTATAGTTTTGTTTGGATCATTATTCTGTGCAGGATGCATGGCATCCTCCTCTTAATCTGCCAACTTTTCCCAATTTAATTCATCTACAGATTAATCCTTTAGCTCTTATCGACTGGACCATAGTGAGCTGCCTCCATAGCTTCCCCAAGCTTCAAATTCTTCAAATTGACAGAGTAAGTAAAAGTTTGACTTTGATTTACATTCTGTTTACGTTCTCTTTATTGATTATTGATTAAAATTCTGTGTGCACGCGTGCACGCATTTGTGTGGTCAGTATTTTGGTTCTGTGTCAGATGATGAAGAGAATGAAGAAGGGTTTGTGGAAGATGCAATACTTAAGGTCCCACCATGTGTTTCGTTTCACCTGGATGAGTTTGCTTTTTATGACTTCAAAGGCAGTGAACGTGAATTTGAGTTTGTAAGATTTTTATTGGAGAATGCAAGTGTTTTAAGGAGTGTCCGCATTTTGAAGAGTGACTACTATGATGGAAAGGAAAGCCATCAAATGGTTGGTAAGTTGCGGTCCTGCCCTTGGATGTCTGCAAAATGTAGACTTAGGTATTTTTATGATTAGAGGCTATGAAAATTGAGTATTAGAAAGTTATCAGTTACTTCGAATATTAGAATTAACAGTTTGGATGGGACATTGGAAACAGAAATGACATTGTACGTTGATACGCACATTAGAAAGTGAGAAATCATGTTTTTTTGTTGATTGCAATCATGTGAACTTGGTTTCATACTGATAGAACTTAATGAAAATGAAACATAAATGGGAGAAAGGGAAGAGAAAAGAGAAGAAAAGGGAGAGAAACTCTAGAATCAGAATCTAATTCTAGAGAGGGGGGAGACTAGAACCAGGATCTAGTTCTAGGGAAAGAGAGGAGCAATCTCCTACATCATAATTCAATTCTTCATTCATATCCAACAATTGTACAATGGGTCTATATATATTAGACCTTCACATACAACATAACTGACCATAATTCAAATTCAAATACAATACAATAACTGACTCAAATATTCAAACACATTAACTAACACAACAATAAAATAAACTACCACATGACAGAATAATAAAAACACTGCCTAAACCTTACTAGACCAACGTAGGATCCTATCACATACTTATGCAAGTGTAATGCTTTTTTATGTCATCCTTGAATGATTTAGTTTACTTGGATAATGGACTGGTACGTACCTACATACACGTTTTTTTTTCATAACTAACCAATGAACATGTTTGATGTATTATCCTAAACCTGAAATGCATCCTCCATGTTCTTGTCTTTTCAAAGAATGAACTATTAATAAAAGAGCTATGGAGGATGTTAAAAATGATGACATGTTGAATACAAGTAAAAAATGGCGCATATGATGTTGAATACACTGTTTTAGATCTAGTGTTTTATATAACAGCAAAACATACACTTGTTTTTAAAAGGATTAAGGTGCGAATTCGGAAACTGGTGGTAATTTACTAATTCTCCTTTTATATCCATTTCTTGTTTTAGGGCAAATTGTATTTCAATTTTAATTTTATGATTGCAATGAGAAGTGATGATAGAGTAATTCTAATTTTCTGGACCTAAGCATAGCAATAGGATGCTGCCCATTTTTGCTACTGTTGAGTTTTGGTTTACAAATTGTAATTGTTGTATTCTTGGGACTACTTTTCTGAAAAACCTATATTACTGCATTGTGCTATAGGTTATGAAAAAACACATAGTGGATTGATTCAACTTAATTTCATACTTTCCCAAGTCAGATCTTTCAAATTCACTACTTTGCTGCTAAAATTCTGATTATCTCATTGTATTTCTGGGTGCATAGTATGTCTCACTGAATCTAGAACAGTGACTTTGATAAAAAATTTTGTTGAATTCTCAATGTGCCTTGAATTTGCAACACTAAAGTGCCTTGTGCTTGTATTAGTTGATGGCATGTTCATTAAACAAGGCATATTTTACTTCCCCCTTCTTCAAACTTGTATCAAGCTAAGCAATGGCTTGCTGGTACTACACAAACTAATAAGACTACCTATATTTTTGATATGGATCTGGTATTTGATTTTTATATGCTTTACTGTGTCCAAAAATATCGTTTAGAAGAGTACAACAAAGTAAAAGTAAAGAAACTGAAACGAAGGATAGATGCGTTTTTATGAAATGCAGAGAGAGCAGGTACATGCCTTTGTCTGTTATAATTCACTGATGCATAAATATTGACTGCATGCATTAAGATCTCCACTAACAGTTCAGATTTTTGAATGACTTGATTGGTAATTTCTCACATCAAACTTGAAATTATGAGTAAACATGTATATTTTGTATTCATGGTATAGACTTGTTCTTTTTTTTTTAATTGTGAATTGAGATGCATCCACTCTTCTGATTTTTCTGACTGTTGTTTTTGCTGCCTACAAAGTGTGTGTCACGCGCGCGCGAGCGTGTTGATGAGAGTACCGACTTTGTCATATTGCATAATAAACCTTTCCTTTCTTGCGGGGCAAGCATACAAGGTTGATTGAAACAGGCGCTGATATATAATTAACATGAGTAATGTACATCAAGAACGTGAAAATTCTTGCCTTTCACGCATTTTAATATGATTTTCTCTAATGACATGCACACATGTTTTACCTAAGATAGTGAGCAAGAGTTGTTATTGGGTTTTGACTTTTGAGGTTTTGATCACTTGAAACTAGCAGGGTGTACTATGCAGTTGTCATATTTGTGGAGATTGCCCATGTAGGACTCTGATATTTTAAGTGACATTATTAGTGTGTTTGGCTGGACTTTTTTTGAGAAATAAGTCACTTTATTTTGGGCGTGTGGTTTTTTTTATGTTTGGCTGGACTTATTTTTCACCCAGTTTATTTTAAACAAGCTAGCTTATTCATAAGCCACTTTGGGTAGCTTATTTAAAAAAAAGTCAACTTTTTTTTCTACATGATTTAAAAATATGCTCCTTTTAATCAAAAAATCATCGAAACATGTTTACAAGTCAATTGTGAAAATAAGCCACTTTTTCAAAGTTCATCCAAACATAAAAATAAGTCAACCTAGAGCTTATTTTCTAACAGACTTATAAATGAGTAGCTTAAAAATAAGCCACTTTTTCACAAGTCGAGTCAAACACACCCTTGTATCATGCCTTCTTTTTTTGTGTGGGCAGCGTAAACTGTGGTGGGAACTCTAGCTTCCTTCTTCATAATCCAATCAACTTCTTCATGCTACTTAACACCTTGTTCACAGCAACCCACACTAACTACAACTTGCATATCTCAACTATCAGTAGTCTCCTTTTATATGTCACCGGAAGCTTTCATATCCAGAAGTGATTACTCGAGAATAAAATTGGATATCTAGTACTCCCTCCGTTCCTAAATATAAGATCACTTTGAGGAAGTGGATAAGTTCCTAAATATAAGATCACTTTCTATTTTGTCTCAATTTTGGTCCAAATTACCCCTATACTTCTTAGCTCCCTCACTTCTCTCTCAAATCCCTATTTGTCTTTTAAATTTAAATGAAGGGTATTTTGGGAAGATCATGTAATTCTAATTCATTGGAAAGCCTTCCTTAATCTCTCTAAATTAGTCAAAGTGATCTTATATTTAGGAACGGAAGGAGTATTGTTTTGGAAAGTTTTTTTTTAAGAAAGACTGTTTATCCAATTAGCGCAATTTTTTGTTCTTCATTCATTGCTGTTTTATATAATTTTTTTATTTGTTGTTTTATATCTAATCATCCTACGAAACCATGACTAAGTTCATCAAAATAACATTTTTTGCGGCAGTTAGTAAACGTCGAGAAGTACATTATTCCCATCTTTGAGGTAATGTTGCTTATTTTCAAGCGTTGTTTTAACACTAAAGCGTATAAAAAACAGTCGTGAAGTCTTTTTCCATGATGCATCTGCCAGCTTTTATAGTGTTGGGAGTGTCATTCCAAAAAATAAAAGTTGGAAGTTCAATCTACTTAATGGTATATGTACAGGAAATTCACTAGACTCAAAAAGGTGTTGCATATGCTTTGAAAATTCTGCAATATTTTTTTTCCCAAATCATCATAAAACCCGTCTCATCAACATTATAACTGAGTGCTGATAAAAAAAAAACATTATAACTGATTTTTTTCTTATAAAAACATTAAAAGTGATTTTTCCAAATGGAGCCTATTTTTTTTATGAAAATAGTAATTATGCATTAATTTACAAAGTAGCAACAAGGAAACATATGTATGTAAGCCTGGTAGTGTTGTTTTGTTGTATATGACATGGATATGCCTAGCTAGCATTAGGAATCAACAGAAATAAAGGGTAAAGATGTTGGAGTGCATGTAGTTGACTGATTGAGCGTGTGTGCCAGCTCTTAAACATGTAAGCTGACTTTGGAGATGCCAAGTTCTGACTGTCGAATTGAAGCACTAGTAATCCATCTGAATTGATCCAAATCTAATTTAATGGAGCCTATGTGAATTATTGAATATTGTGACTCGAAATCGGAACTTATTCAAACATTTTATATACTAGAATTGCAAAACGAATGACATTTGAATTAAAATATATTCAGAAAGTCATCATTATGGGGTAAACAAGAAACTGGTTTTCAATATAAGACTTACTGTTGACCATTTTTTTTGGAAAGAGAGATAAGTTAATTAGTCATAACATATATGTGATATGTCATTAGATTTTAAAGTTTATAAGTCAAGTAGGTTAGCTCAAAAAACTCATATAAATCCATTTTAAATGATTTATTTATCATTCTTAAGATTTTTTATAAATATCAACTAAACTTTATATTTAAGATTTTTTGAATGATAGAAATAAATTGAAACGACTCTTATAATTAAGATCAAATATAAAATGGGTTAATATTTTATATGCATGTGGTTAAATATCCCCACATCTTGTTTTTTTAATTTGAATAAGTGAACCATGTTGAATATATCTAAACATTTGGTTACTAATAGAGTATAATAACATTGTAGGAATCATGTACTTGTCCTCATCTAGCGGAATAAAACTTTGTTGTTGCTGTTAAATCATGTTTAAGTAATGTTAGATTGAAACATAAAGGTACAGATTTAGTAGTGAACTATTACACTAAGTGTACATAATAAGAAAAAAATTTGCTAGCTAAAGTCGGGTAATAAAATTTTAAAAAAGTTGCAAATTTAATAATGTATTCAATTTAGTCTAAACTATGTTAAATATTTAATTTCAAAATTTGGTTGTCACACTTATCAAATATTAAGAAAGTTCGGGCTAATCTATGTGGCAACAAAAAAAAGAAAGTTCGGGCTAAATTAACACCATTATCAAAATTGTATATGGAAATAAAACTTATCAAAATTCTCAAATTTTGTAATTAAAACTTATCAAAATATAGAAATAAAAACAATAATTATAAATACACATAATCAAACAAATAAATACAACAACATATATTAATTATCAAATAAACATCCACCTATATTAAAAATTGTTATTAAAATTATATCATTCTGGCCAATAAGCAATTTTGAAAGGGTCAAATTGGCTAAAGAACAATAAAATGACTCATTTTGGCCAAAGAACAATTAAAATGACTCATTTTGGCCAAAGAGCTACTTGAAAATACGAAAATAACCCTTGAAACTCACGTTTTCAAAAATCATTTTAATTAGGTCCCAAGGGTTTTTTTGGTATTTTCAAGTAGTTCATTGGTCAAAATGAATCATTTTTATTGTTCTTTGGTTACAATGAGTCATTTTATTGTTTTTTAGCCAATTTGACACTTTCAAAATTGTTTATTGGCAGAATGATATTTAACCCTATTAAAATTATATATTTAACAAAGAAAAATAAAATCACAAATCTGGAAACTAACAAGAGAGAAAAGTGAGACAAGAGACAACATAGAGAAAGAGAGAGACAAGTTTGAGAAGAGAGAAGAAATATTTATAAGAGGAGTTCGCTATGTAGCAGCGTTTATTAAATGTCACTATTTATTAAAATGTCACTAAGTGAGATTTCTAAATTAAAATAATAACTTTTCACATACATGCGTTTAATAAACACTAGTGTGCTGGAGTTTTATTATTTTGAATGATCCTGCACACCAGTGTTTCCAAAAACGCCGAGTATGCTGGGTTTTTATTATTTTTTAATGACCCCACATACATGTGTTTGCTAAAACGCCCGTATGCGGGGGTTTTTTATTATTTATTAAGAATTATGTGTACTCGCATTTGCAAAAAGGCCAGTATATGGGGGGTTTTATTTTTTTAATAACCCCCACATACTAGCATTTGCAAAAACGCCGGAATGCGGAGGTTTTCATTATTTTTTAATGACCCCCTACATACCCTACATTATCAAAAACATGACCTATGATTTATATTAATAAGATTAGCAAAATAAGAACTGAAGTACCAAAAGTAAACTCAAAAAATTTGATAGTCATGTTTCTGAAAGGAATTTAAAGGATTAAAATATAATTTTGTATTAAAAATTTCAAAAATATAATAACATTATTATTATTATAAGTATAATACATCAACATTCAATATTAAACACCACATGACCTTATTTTAAAAATTTAAAACACATAATATGAAAAACTTCCAAGCACAATTTAAGAAAGAAAAGTGATATAAATAAATAATGAATAAATAAAATAAATAGAGTTTTTTTATATTATTTTAAGGGACTGATTAAATAAATTATTTCAGGAGTTTTGAAAAAATGCATTTAATTTAGAAAAATATAACCTAAATTGTTCCTATTTTCATGATTTTCTCCCCTTAAATTTCTATTTATAAACTATTTTGATAAACTAAATTTCTAACTTCTCATATTTTTATCTCCTTAATTTTTTCCCTTTTAATTGACTTTATTTAATATCTTTCCTTTTACCTCCTTTTCTTTTTTTGTCAATTTTTTTCTCTCAAATTATTCCTTTGTTATATTTTTTATTTAAATCAACTTCATTTGATATTCTTCCTATTATCCATACAAAACATATTATAATATTTTAGAGAATCAACCTATAACCTTTTGAAGTTTTGTTAAAGGGTGACTTGTTAAACATTGATCCTTTTCAAGGGAGAGATATGCAAAAAGAAAGGCAAAATTTAATAATGCTTGGAGGAAAAAATTTATAGTAAAGGAGGTTGAATAATGTTACCTGATATGATCTCCTCTATGATATTGTAAGCCCAACATAAACTCCAAAATTGTTTTTTTTTATATATATATATACATATATATATATATATATACATATATATATATATATACATATATATATATATATACATATATATATATATACATATATATATATATATATACATATATATATATATGTTTGATTTTACATCTTATTTTTCTTAAAATATTACAACTTCACTTGTTCAATTTAAAAAAATCCTCTTACAAAAATTTTCTTTCCCCTCCAATCTCCATCTCCTTCAAATTCATCCCTCATACAAAAGAGACCCTAATATTAGAAACAAATAAAATCAACTAATTGAATAATTATAATAATATATTTTATATATTTTCTTATTTAAAAATTAAAAATAATATTATATTGCTTAAGTTTTTTTAAAAAAAAAACAAATTCCCAATCTAATGTGTGTATATTTTTTTATCGATATACTTCACTTATTTTGATAAAAAAAGTATAAACTTCACTCATATAGTGGAAAACCTTAATAAAAACAAACTGTCACTCACTCATAAGTAGGGACAAAGCTTGACTGAGTTGAAGATCAGCATCTTCATCTTATTGTTACAAAAGAAATAAACGGTCAATCATTCAAATTGTTACAAAACTTCTTCACCATCATCTTGGAGATCAGCATCATCATCATAAGAGAGGTAAGATTCCACTCTTTCTCTTATATCATTAGGCCTTTAAAATTGTTAAAAATTAAAGGGGTAGAATGTTGATCATGAATAATCTATTTGACATGTTCAGTTCTTTTACCTTTTGGTCTGGTGTGCACTTTTGTTCTGCTCTGCTCTAAATTTTTATTCCAAAATTTTAAATATCATCAAATGATGTGTGAAAGGAAATATGTATATACAAGAATTTAGCGAGTAGTTGCAACACAGAAATTAAAATAAGAATAAAATGTAATTATGCTTTCATCTCTAAAAAGTATTTATTGGAGGAAACAAGTAAAGAAATTAAAAACACTAAAAAGAGGAAATCTCAATCTCAATAAGAGAAATAGAAAGAATAGAAATGATGAGAGAGAAACATGGGATTTTTTTTTTTTTGACCAAATGAGAGAAACATGGGATAGATGTTAGAGATAGGGGATTTTTTTTTTATCAGAAAGATTGGGGATAAAATCAACTAAAACTTTGGGTTAGATATATATTTTTTTTATCAGAGTTTTTTGGGTTGGTTATAAATACAACTAATTAAGTAATTATAAAAATATATGTTTATTTAAAAAATATTAAAATTATTAAGGTTTTTTCCAAAACATAATTCCCACGTGTATATACTGCAGTATATATAATATAATCGAAAGCCGTAAGAAACTTTCAGAGAAAAAAAAAAAGCCATCATAAACCGTCCCTCACAAGTGGTAACAAAGTCTGAGATCATACTCAAATTTCTAGAAAACTCCTTCATAGTTGTCTATTAACATCATCATATGAATAAGAGAGGTAAAGTTCCATTCTTTCTGATATTGTTAGGCCTTTAAATTTGGTAGAAGAGTTTAAATGTTCATAATGAATACTCCGTTTCGGTCTCGTGTGCACTTTTGTTCTAGTCTACTCTACGTTGAAACTTGAAACCTTTTCGTGATCTTTTCATTGCATAATATTTTGGTATTAGGCTGTGAAATAATACTTGGATAATATTTTACTTCTTGCTTGCAGCAAAACAGTGACACACGTGCCAATCCATGAAGC
Organism: Mimosa pudica; assembly: GCA_029929735.1. Lineage (NCBI taxonomy): Eukaryota > Viridiplantae > Streptophyta > Magnoliopsida > Fabales > Fabaceae > Mimosa > Mimosa pudica. The sequence continues at coordinate 5,129,970 of JAKELP010000045.1, forward strand.
TGATTGCTAAGAGATGGTGAATGGTCTTAGTTGAAACTAGGAAAACTTACGTGCTCTATTTCAAATTTCTATATTCACTTCTTCAGCTATATACGACTGTTATATACCATTCTATGTTCTAGTCATTTTGTGTCACTGCTTCATATTTAACCATTTCTTTCTTTTCCTCCCATTTGGTCGCCTGTCATCCTTCTTTTTCTGTTTTATTTTTCTCATATCCCTTCTTGTTCATCCTCACTATGTCCTCAAACAAAAGGCCCAGAACAGAAGTAGGAATGTGCGACGATAGGATTAGTGGTTTGCCAGACTCTTTGCTTCTTCATATTCATTCTCTCTTTTCTTGAAACCAAACATGTTGTTGTCACATGCATGTTGTCCAAGAGATGGAGAACACTCTGGCGCTTCATTCACAAGCTTGACTTTAATGATGAAAGCTTTGGTAGTTTAAAATCATTTGTTCAATTTGTAGATGCAGCCCTTCACTTAGTCCATTTCAATTCTGTCCAAATCTTTGTTCTCAAGTGTACGCGTTTCTCTGTGCCCCCAGTTAAGCTTTACATTTGGACTAATGCAGCGGTCAGTCACAAATTAACGCATCTTGAGCTACATATTTCAGAACCGTATTTTAGTTTTCCTTCTAGCATTTTCACATGCAATACCCTTAGTGTTTTGAAGTTGACTGGGACGGGTATGAGTGATCTTTCCATGATTGATTTGCCTACATTGAAAGTCTTACAATTGAAGATTATTCGATTTCCAAATCCTGAATGTGCGGACAGACTTCTTTCTAATTGTGTTCGTCTTGAAAAAGTGTGGCTAGATTTTTTGGTACCTTTAGATCTTATGTGTTTGATGCACAACATTCCAAGGTTTGAACATTTACTGTCCGTATCTCTTTGGAATGTTGCAATCCCAATGGAAGTTATACTCCCTCCGTTCCTAAATATAGGACCTAGATGACTTTTTTGAAAAATCTTAAAAAAAGTAAAAAATAAGTTAATTATAAATTGATTTACCTAATTTTTTCTCTTAAACTAGTTTATTTTACCTATAAGCTAATGGATAATCTAAAAAGATATCAAATATGTTATGATTTAATAACTTATTTCGCAACTTTAATCTTTCAAAAAAAAAGTTATCTAGATCTTATATTTAGGAACGGAGGGAGTATCTAATAATGTGCGAACTCTCAATTTACTTGGGGTAAGTAAGAACGCCCTGTGAGGATCAAGTTTGTACTATTTCTTTTCTTCTCTTATCTAGTTTATGTTTAATTTTCCTTGCTCATTTCTTGTGCAGGGTTGCGTGAGATTTGATAATCTTCCAACATTTAACAATTTAACTAAGCTTCGAATTGGGATATCCATAACCAAAAATCTAAAATGCAACATAGTGAGCGTGCTTCACAACTTCCCCAAGCTTCAGGATCTTATAATGTATAAGGTTTGTTTAAAAGAATGGTTTTATGGTGTGATAATAAATATGCATGATAATTCCCTTTTATTCAGTTACTGAAATAATATATTTGCATTTTTATGGTCAGTTTGGTGACATTGACTTTGGTGATGAAGGATTGATGGACTTTTCAACACCTGATGTTCCTCTATGTGTATCATCTCATTTAAAGAAATTTTCTATCCTAGGCATTGAAGGCTCCTACCTTGTATTTGAAATCATAAAATATATAATGAAGTATGCAGAAGTCTTGAAGAATGTCATTGTTGTAAGCAATGACACAAATGAAACGAATGACTTTGAAATGCTGAAAAAGTTATCATCATACCCCAAATGCTCTCCAACTTGTGAACTTCTTTTTGATAATATTAGATGCAATGCTGAGATCTTCAGAAAATTCTTGACACTCTGAAGTCATCAATTAATGTTATGGTACTGAAATATAGGATCTTAAATAAAAGAAATGGGCCAAAAGCTTAGTAAATGGGCTAAAGGAGTTTATGGATAAACATGACTTTGAAATAGGAATATAAGCAAAATGGAAGCAATGGAGAGGCAGTGAAGAATATTGTGATCAAGACTTTCTCTCCGAAATTTTCTCCTCTTCCCTCTGGCATCTTCTTTCTCTCTAGTGATTCTGTTGCTATTCTCCCTCTATATTATCTCTCTTCTTCTGGATACTACTCATTGTTTCTTATAGTTGCTCATAGCTGGATTTTGTCAATCTATTGTATTGTTCCTTGGATGTTTCATCTGAGTTTATCAGTGTTATATAAATCAATATCATTTTGAGATCTAGTATTGTTACACTTGCTTAACTCGAAGTTAAGAAATTAGAATCTTTGACTATGAATTGAGCGTGACATCTATCCATATCCATTAAATTCAACTCCAAGTTATATATGTCTTACATGAACGTTCCTCTCCATATTGGAAGGAGTCAACATATAAAGGTAGCAATAGTTGCAGCATCTCTCTTCCCTTCTGAAGCTTTATCTAACGTTCATTATCTATTCTTAAAGGATGTGTGTGTGTAATGGTGTTTTCCCACATTTTCTTTCTCTTTAGATCATGTAATTTTCAGTTTCCTTATAGTTTTATTTGGACCATTATTCTGTGCAGGATGTATGACATCCTCCTCTTAAGTTATATTCTGCCTACATTCTCTTAATTGATTATTAATTAAAACTCTGTGTGCGCACGTGCACGCATTTGTGGTCAGTATCTTGTTTGTGTCAGATGATGAAGAAAATGTAAAAGGGTTTTGTGGAAGATGAAAAACTTAAGGTCCCACCATGTGTTTCGTTTCAACTGGAAGAGTTTGTTTTTGATGACTACAGAGATAGTGCGCGTGAATTTGGGTTTGTAAGATATTTGTTGGAGAATGCAAGTGTCTTAAGTAGACTTTGGAATGGTTATGAATATTATTTGAGGCTATGAAAATTGTTTAGTATTAGAAAGTTATCAGTTGCTCCAAATTATTTGAATTAACAATTTGGATGGGATATTGGACACAGAAATGAAGTTGTACATTGATACTCACATTAGAAAGTGAGAAATAATGCTTTTTTGTTGATTGCAATCATGTGAACTTGATTCCATAGTTATGCATGTATAATGTGACTTAGTTTTTTTTAAGTCATCCTTGAATGGTACAGTTTGATTATATTAATTTAGACCATAAAAAAAATTTAAATGTCTACATCAAATATTATAGTGCTAGGACTCAACATTATACATGTGTTTTTATCAAAAGATCATTTCGCTCTAAATATTGTGACAAAAATTACTCATAAGTTTTCATATTATGTTCAAAAGTCACAAAATTTGTTGAAAGTACATAATAATGACGTTAGCTCAACTTTTTTAATTTGACTAACGGCATTATGTTTTTTTGAATCAAATATGAAAATTTACACGTATTTTTAAACCAATATGACAAATTAGGTGTACTTTTTGCCAAAAAAAAACATTTAATATTGAGTGGATTTTGGAGATCTAAATTTTTGTCCTTTAACCCAATATTATATTGGGAAAATTAATTTGAGGTCCCTCACAAGGGACTTAATACTAGAAAAGTCTCAAAAGTTGAAAATATTAATCGAAGGTCCCAAGGGAATATAGTTGAAAATTGAAAAGACTCTTTTGCCCCTGCCTCTTATTACACACTCACTCTCTTGCTTCACCTCTCATCTGCTCTTCTCTCTCGCTCTCTCTTCTCTAAGCTCAGTCGTCTCTCTCGCTCTCGCTCTCCCTTCTCTTGCAATCAGAAACCCTTGCCACCCTCAACCTCCTTCCTCTCATTCACAAAGCCATGACATTGGACACATTCTGGTATTACCCTAACCTAGCTACCTCCATTCCTTAAACCCTTCGTTCACCTCAACACATAGACATAGTCGCTGAGGCCTGACGACCAAAAACTTGAGCCATGGTTTGGTTTCAATGCGAGGATTGTGGCGACAATTCGAAGAAACCCAAGTTTCCCAATTACTTCCGAACTTGTTCTGCCTCCAAGGTCCTTTTCTATCACACTTTCATATATTCTCTGTTTCTCCAAAACAAAAAACATTTGATTTTACTGTATTTAATGTGTATTGCAGTTGTCTTGCATTGATTGTGGCCTTGGCCAAATATTTGGCCAACACACCGTTCAGCAACACACGCATTGTATCACAGAATTGGTATGTATGATCCTCATTCTCATAATCTTCTTATTATCTTGTTTGTATTTTGACTATGTTGTATTTCTGGTTTACCCTTGTCTTCTGAAATGTCCATTCTAGTTTTTTTTAGATATAAAAAATGCTCATGATTTTCCTGTTCTTTGATGAGACTCAGGCTTCCTTGTTCATATTCTCTACTTGAATTGGCTTACTGCTTTGAATTTATTGCACTTTTGGGTTTATGGTATCGTCAATGTTTTAGTTCAAATTCTTATGTGATGTAAGCAGCGATGATGTAGAAATGGACAGAACATGGTGTTAGTGAGTTAAAGGCATTTAGTGATGTGCCTTTAGTTACTTTACAGATGGCATAAAGTCCATGTAAAACCATATATTGGTGCCTATGTTATGAACAAATGCTTTGTACAAGGCATAAAGTCCATTGTGACATTTATTTCTAGCTATGTGCTGTGTAGAGCTATGTCAAGACAATAAATTAGGGTGGTTCAGAGTAAGATATATCCTGTTTATTTTAAGAGTATGACTTATAGTGTTGGATTGGCTGTGTTGGGACATGTTGCAAGTCTAATAACCTTTTAGCCTCACTTTCCAATCTAACCTTGACTTGCTTTGCTATATTATCAAGGGCATTGAATATATAATTAATTATTTTTCCACAGAGGAACTTTTTCTTCATCCATGGGCACAATCAGAATATCCAACATGATGCCAAAATCTGTTCTTATTTTTTCACCTAGCATGATCAAATGTTCTTATTTAAGACTGGTTCCAAATCTGTTTTTTCTAGGCTACATGTTCTTGTTATGATGATAACTAAATTTGAATCATTATTAACTGTATATTGATGTTCTAAATCTAAAGGTAAAAAAGGAGTTTCAATGTAAGGGAACCTGATTTAATCATATTCTGAATCTGAATTATTATAATCATACTGATGTGTTTATGATTATAATTTTCTGCTATAGAGGAACTGAAATTTGCACTGCTTTAGAACTGATGTATGGCCATAACTGATGTGCGCTGATGTGTTTGATGAAACTAATTTTCTGCGCCTTATTTTCTCAGGAATAACTGATGCACAACTATTTTACTGTTTCTCTAACTGAGATTAATGATGTTATACTGTAATGGAATTCAACATTGACTTATTTAATTGTTTCTTTCTTCATAATTGATAGGGAGGATATGTGTTCTTATGATGGGAGGATGAAGTGATCAATCAGACTGAGTGAGTGGAGAACAATGGAGGTGTCTTACAAGAAAGAAAGGATGTCGACTGTGACAACGCTGAGATTTGGAAGGGATGAAGAAGATACAAAGTAGTATAAGGACCATGTGATACACATTGGCCATGAATTGGTTAATGTTGTTTGCTTTTATTGATGTATCTAGGGGTAGATAGTTGATGTATATGGTAGTGATCAGTGCGGTACTTGAATTTGACAGTGGTGGTTGTAACTTTTATTGATGTATCTAGGGGTAGATAGTGTGATTATTGTTTATACAAGTGCTCAGAACCTTGTTATTAACATTTGGCCATAAATTTATGAGTTCGCGTAACAAGTATATGGGCAACAGATAACTATTCTTTCAATCATCTTATGTTGGACGAACTTTGCTTATTAAAGACACGTTTATATAAAATACGCAATCTTTTTTAGTTGTAGTATGTAGCATTATATTTCGGAAAACTTGTTCATGAATTAATTGTACCAGGTGCCTGAAAGATATGGAAGTGGTCCTATGGATCCTATTCTGCAATCTTTCTTCGACATTCTATCCTCTAGCTTTGACAACAGTGTCTGCCTGCTTTTATTGTTAACGGGAGTAATCAGCCACCGAAGACATTCAACTCTTATGATTAGCATGTCTGATGTGTTGTACTTCGGTATAGTATAGCCTTCATCATATTCTTAGGCACGCTTGACAAATCTTTGAGCAAAACTTGACAAGTTAATGAGCAGGTGTGACAACTAGTTGGGCAGGTGTAACAAGTTAATGGTCAATAGTCTTAGTTAATGGGCAGGGCAAAATGACAACTTAATGGGCACGCGTGACAACTTTTTGGGCAAAACTTAATAAGTTAATGGGCAGGCGTGACAACTCTTTGGGCAAAACTTGACAAGTTAATGGGCAGACGATACAACTCTTTGGGCAAAACTTCACAAGATAATGAGCAGGCGTGACAACTCTTTGGGCAAAACTTGACAAGTTAATGGGCAAACGTGACAACTCTTTGGGCAAAACTTCACAAGATAATGAGCAGGCGTGACAACTCTTTGGGCAAAACTTGACAAGTTAATGGGCAGACGTGACAACTCTTTGGGCAAAACTTAACAAGATAATGCGCAGGCGTGACAACTCTTTGGGTAAAACTTGACAAGTTAATGGGCAGGCGTGACAACTCTTTGGGTAAAACTTGAAAAGTTAATGGGCAGACGTGACAACTATTCGGGGAAAAACTGACAAGTTAATGGGCACGCGTGACAACTAGTTGGGCAGGTGTAACAAGTTAATGACCAATACTCTAATTTAATGGGCAGGGCAAAATGAAAAGTTAATGGGCACGCTTGACAACTCTTTAGGCACTACTTGACAAGTTAATGGGCAAGAAGAATAAACACCAATCCAAACTCAATGCAAGTCAACGACAGTAACAACTATTCAGCTATATCTAACATATGACTAGCATTTACAAGTTCAAAAACGGTTAAAATGAGGCAAATGGGAATAAAGGTACAAGAAAATGATACAATCATAATAATAACTTTAGACTAAACAATTACAATGTTTTGAGCAACATATAACAACTTTGTGGGCATCATTCACAAGTGTTATGAATGGTTGGTTACTAACAACTAAAGTACAGAAATCTTCAACTCCTTCGCTTTTTGTCCTGGACTTAATCTGGTATATAAATAGAAAATCCTTGACATCAGCTTCACAAATTAAGATAGCAGCTAAAGGAGGCTGTGATTCAATAATCATATCATATCCCAACCTATTTGATGCTAAGGCAGCCAAGCAGTATAGTGGTCAGAAGCTTCCAATCCCATTCATGAGGAATTAAGGAAAAGGAAATCAAACTTCATTCTCTCAGAGAAAGCTTGATATAACTCCTTGCAATCTTGTTCAGTGATAATAGAATGATGGTTCCATTCCAGAGCTAGATTTAGGGCCTGAGAAAGAGCCATTAATTTTGAAAGAAAACCTGGATCAACATTGATATTTTCAGCCCAACCTTTTAGGAAAAGACTAGAAAAATCCCTGCATAACATAAAGAGAGCTCCAGTTAATCTTGATTGATTTAGCTTGTGGTTTCCTCCATTTGATAGGAAAATATAAACAAATTTTCAAACAATCAGCACTAACAAGGAAAGTAAATAGTGCTAACACAAGCAATGCAAGCTCAGTCACAAAAGACAGAAAAGACAAACAAAATAATGACTTCACTAGTTCATATAGTTCAGAAAAATTATTTTTGCAGAGTCATTGTACTGTAAAATATGATCAACAATAGGATTATATAGTTCAGAAAATTGAGTTCATATACTAGAGAAATGAAATAGTAAGACATACTATAGTCTTAAAGGCACACATTAAAAATTACAACATAAGGAGAATCAATGGCAAGAATGAAATATGCCAGAGCACACTCAAGAAAATGTATTCCTAAAAATCTGTTGTAAATGGTTCACTAGTCTTCACTAGTTCCGATGATTTAGTCAAGTCATATTTAGAAGCAGTGTGAGAAATTCACAGCAAGAATGAAATATACCAGAGTACACTCAGTCATTTGAAATACTCAAGTAAAACACCACTCTCACATTTGAAATTGGGAAGGTAGCCGGAGAATAGTGAAGAAAGTTCAAACCAATGAAGAGACTATGTGGATGAGCATAAAATCAAAAAGGGTACAACTGCAAAGTTTGACAATGACAGTTATTGCATAAATATCCTTCCAAACAAGTTCTAAATACAACAATAAATTATAGGGCACACACCAGAAGTAATGCACAATCTTTGAACCAATTTGCACAATAGTAAAACATCTCAAACAATGGTACAAAGACGCCAAATCTCCAGAATTGGAACAAAAGTAAAATTGCATCAACTAATACACATCACACTTGAATGAGGTTACAACTAGATCCCTTATTAAGAAATGTTTTAAATCAAATTTAATTTATCCAAAGAGTCACAGTGGGAATGACTAGCAGGTGGAAAGATAATTTTTGAAAATTAAATACTAAATCAAATCAAGAGGCAATCAGTCTAGTTTTGATGAATACCATTATAGAAAAGTAATCAACTGAGACAGAGTATAGAAGAGTGAGTTCAAAGAAGTCTTCATTTTGTCTAAACAAATGGGAAACAACTAGAATTTCCCCCTCCTTTGCCACAAAAAGGAAAAATCCACAGACATGTCGAAAATATGCTTCTAGGCAGATTCATAATCAACTTATACCAATAATTTAGTTAGTATATAGAAATCCAAAATCATTGATGATATCGTAATAGACCTTTTCCTCGATAAGAAACTTCAATGGACTGATTATAAATTCCAGATGGAAGCAGCACGGGAAAGAGGGAAGAATCCCAAGTCACTTATAAAAGACATAAAATATAATCTTAATAAACTACCACCAAACGCCCTACAATTGCTTAGACCTTTCATATTAGAAAATAGGGAAGACCTTGAAAATACCTTTGAAAGCTTTAGACTTTGAGGAATCCGTCAATGTCTATTTAGGGATTTTGAGAGAGAACACGAGGGTGGCCGGGAAATTCATGAGAGAACGCCGGAGAAGAACGCAAGACGAAGAGATTGAGGGTGGTGGCAATGGGTTTTTGGTTCTTCTTGTTTTGGTTCTTGTTGTTTTGGGGAAGAACACGAGGGTTTTTGGTTTTTGGTTCTTGAATGTTTCTGCACGAGAGAGAAGAGGCAGATGAGAGCAAGGAAGAGAGTGTAGTGTGTAATAAGAGGCAGGGGCAAAATAGTCTTTTCAATTTTCAAGTATATTGAGGTGAGGTCCCTTGGGACCCTAGATTAATATTTTCAACTTTTGGGACTGTTCCAGTATTAATTCCCTTGTGGGGGACCTCAAATTAATTTTCCATATTATATTTTTCTCTTATTATTGACGACACAAGAAATCCCGAGATAAACTCATTCCTGCAATTGATCATTAGCAAACAAATACTTGTCACTCCAGATTCTAAACTAATTTGGCACCAAAAAATGTTACTCTCTTGGTCCCTATATGTAAGTGTCTTTTTTCTTGAATGCTTTTGTCCCTAAATTTAAGAGACTACAAAGTTTATCTGGTTATTAAATGAAATTTTTCCATTTTACCCCTATTCACTTTTGAATTTTGCAATGATGTAGAGCTGATATTAATGCTTTTTTTTCATTTATCTATGGCGCTAGAGCTGGTATTAATGCTTTTTTTAAATTTTTTTGCATTTATGGATTGTATTTATTTATTTATTTTATATTTCAAGGCTTTGTTAGGGTAAGGTTCTGTTTTTGTATTTATTTTATATTTTAAATTTTCCATGTTTTCCTAATAAACTTGCTTCTTTTTTGGGTTTACTGTATTTTCTTGAGTCCATTACATGAATTTATTCTTTTTTTATTACAAGCATAAATTTATTCTATTGAATATTAAAATATATATGTGTTGCAAAGAAGCAGAAAACTCTTCTAACTTGCGTTGTGTGATTGAGTGATAAAGACTCATTTACCTTTAACCAATTGTCTGTGTTCGATTCTTGGCTCTTGGGTAGTTGTCTACAAGTCGTTGGGCATGGAGAAATATTTTTGCCCCAATTTTGAAATTTGATGGGCGATTTTGCACAAAAAAATTGGGAAAATCAAATACAAGTCCCTGGTAAGGGACATAATATTGGAAAAGTCCCAAAAATTGAAAAAATTAAAGTAGAGTCCCTTGAGAACTCACTTTAATTATTTCTGAATGTGTGGGCCCCACGTTTAATAATAAAAAAATTCACCCACATTTTGTCTCTCCTCTCTTCTTCTCTCCATCTTCCTCATTCTTTTTTTTTATTATTAAACATGAGGCCCACCCATTCAGAAATAATTAAAGTGAGGTCCCAAGGGACTCTACTTTAATTTTTTCAATTTTTGGGACTTTTCAAGTATTATATCCCTTACTAGAGACTTGTATTTAATTTTCCCAAAAAATTTACATAAATACTCCCTCCGTTCCTAAATTTGGAGAGATTAAGAAAGACATTTTAATGAATTAGGATTACATGGTCTTCCCAAAATACCCCTCACTTAAATTTAAAAGACAAATAGGGATTTGAGAGAGAAGTGAGGGAGCTAAGAAGTATTGGGGTAATTTGGACCAAAATTGAAACAAAATAGAAAGTGATCTTATATTTAGGAACTTATCCACTTCCCCAAAGTGATCTTATATTTAGGAATTGAGGGAGTATTTTTGTACCTTTATAAAAATTATGTGGTTTCTGGTGGGAATCTAGTTTCATTTTAGCATATGTATAAAAAAAGTTTCATTTTAGCGGGAAATAAATTTATGCTCAAAGTTCCAAAGTCCCTCATTTCTATTCCTGAGGCCCCATTTGTGAACACCAAACGGGCCTTAACCGTCCATATAACTCCCTTATATTATGTACACAACAGTTCGTCTTGTTTCTCCGTCTCTACTCTCTAGGTAAACCTTAATTCCTCTCATTTCTTCATATTATTATGTGTGAATCTTTCAGGTATTTCCTTTTTTTCCCAGAACAGTATTACTATTACTTCAATATGTATTTTTCTGAATCTTTATATTTTGCTGCTTTCTTCATATTTGGACTCTGTTTGTTTGCAAGTTATAAAGTTGTTAGGAAGTTTAATTTAGGTACCGTTTTTATCTGTCAATGATCTTTGAAATTGTTTGGTTTGCAATACGAGAGGATCATGATGGTTCATTGATGAGTATGATTATTATGACTATGAAAAGTTTGGTTAAATGCTTGACAGGGAAATCTTATGGGAAAAGATTGAATATGGGAAGTGACTGATGTAAAAAAAAACATTAGAGTGACTGACAATTTTGTATGATAATCTAGGATTATCTTGTCATCTTGATCTTTTCAGAACTCTTGCATAACCCTATGAATAGCGAAATTTCAATGAACCAAGTAACATTGAGTATTGTTAAGTAGCTTTCTCTCATTTTCTTTCTCCTTTTTCAAATCACTATTTTTAACTGTAAAGTTCTTTTCTTTATTTCTTTAATATATTAGGAACATTTTTTGATATGATTTGTTATCTCTGAATCGGTCAGAAACTCACTATTGGTATTGGTTGCTCTGCATTGAGCATTCATGATTATTATTGAATAATGTTCACTATTAGTTTTCTGGTCAACAAAATCTATAAAATCAAGAGAGCTATGTGTGTTTCACCTAATATCGTTTTCTGCAGAGATGATGGTAGTACCATCTGACTGGTCCAAGCAATCGTTCTCTTGCTTTTTAATCTCTTGGCTTTTTGCCATTTCTTCTTTTTTGGTGGAATGGCACACATGTCTCTTGTAACACGAAAAGAGCAAATTAAGTCCCTGAAAATAATGAACTTTATTTGAAGTGTCTTGGAATCTAGGTGAAATTAAATTGTAGTTGTTCATATCTTTACTTGAGTTGTTATTGACTACTTCTAACTCTTGCGTGGAACTGAAGTGTTATTTCTCCCTTTTTCTTTGTACTCTTGTATTTTAACTCAACCTTAACTTTGGTTTCAACCATTATTCATTTAAATAGTCAAGTGCTTCAAATTGATTGAAGAGATATTTGAAGAGTTGAGCTAAAGGTTATGGAAATGCATTTGTCCACAAAGAAAATGCTCAGAACAGAAGTAGAAGTGGGAGACATGATCAGTCATTTGGCAGATGCACTGATTCTACATATTCTCTCCTTTGTTCCGGCTAAACAAGCAGTTGCAACAAGCCTCTTATCCAAGAGATGGAGATCACTTTGGCCTTCACTTACCACTCTTGACTGTAACCGTTCCGACTTTCGAAGGCTTAAATTCTTCCATCAATTTGTAGAAAAGATGCTCAAATTTGTAGATTTTAAGTCTGTCAAGAAGTTTGTTCTTCAGCTTGATTACTATGCTAATCATGAGTATTTTAGACCTTGCAAGATAAGCAAGTGGATTAATGTTGTGATGAGTTTTAAAGTTGAGCATCTGGAGCTAAATTTTGAACCAAGTAAGGATTACTATGAGTTGCCCTCTAGTGTTTTCACTGCTGATAGCTTGAAGGTTTTAAAGTTGAGTGGAGTATGGGAGTACCTAGCTTCAATCTTGGAGTAACGGTGGGCACACTTTCTCATGTTAGTTTGCCTTTGCTTGAAGTATTGGAATTGGATGCTATTAAGTTTTTAAATTCTAGAAGCTATGGAATGCTTCTTTCTGCATGTGTTTCGCTTAAACACCTGAAACTAAAACACTTGCAAGGCAACATAATTGTTCCCCTTGACATTGGAAGATTTAACCATTTGGTTACTGCAGATGTTTCACTATATCTACTTCGGTTAAAAGTTATCTCTAATGTTACATCCCTACGCTTGGTATGATTTATGATGACACTGATAAATTCATATTGCTTTTCATGTGCACAATTAATAGTCCAACATTTAGCTTTTTTTTATGTCTTTGTAGTCTCGGCATCCTTTTTTGGTATCAACTCGCGATCAATCAACATTTCCTAATTTAACCTACTTGGAATACGGGCATTCTCTTAAAGACTGGGAAAAAATATTCAGATATTTGCATGGTTGTCCCAAGCTTGAAATTCTGATAATTCGTGAGGTTTGTTGACTATCTAACTCTTTTCTTGGTGTTGATTAACACCTCATTAGTTAGTTCCTTAACTCTTTCATTTGTTTGGGCAGTGTATCTGTAGTGAAAGCTTGGAACCTACTGTTGATGTTCCTCATTGTGTTTCATCTAATTTAAAGGAATTTCATCTAAGCTACTATCAAGGCAGGAAAGGTGAATTTGAACTTGCAAGATTTATTATGAAGAATGCATTGGTCATGAGAACCATCTCGATTACTAGGGATCATTATTTAAAAGCTACATGGGAGATGGAGAGCCTCAAAAGAATATCCAAATGCCCCATAAGCTCAACAAATTGCAGGTTATTGTTGAAGTGAATTGATGAATTCTAGTGTGATTATATTAGAACTAGTTTTCAGTCTTTTTCGAAGTGTTTCCTTCTATATTTTTTTGTATGGCTAGCTAGATGTCAAGAAATTCAATCATGCTTTTGATTGGCTTAGAAGTTATGTTATTTTCCATTTGAAGTTAACATTTCAATATTCCCTCCCATCCTTAACAGATGATCTATTTAGGGAGGTGAAATCGGTCTGTTAAACTATTTTCTAATTTTCCTTTTTCCCCCTCAAATATCTCTATGAATGTTCTTAACAATTAGCAAACAAGAGATGGGGTGTCATATATGCTATTATACCTAGAAATTCATACATTAATCATATGCTAGTAATGGGTAATTGAGTTATACTTCTTTCAAATACATGTAATTAATCTCTCAGAGTAAAGGCAATTATTAGTGTAGGTGAGATATGAACAAAGTAACCTTCCATATAATATTAGCAATAAAATTTAGTTAACACATAATACTACCTCCGGTCTTAAATATAAGACCTGATTGACTTTTTTTTGGAGAGATTAAGGTTGCAAAATTGGTTATTAAATCATGACATATTTAATATTTTTTCAGATTATCCATTAGCTTATAGGTAAAATAAACCAGTGTAAGAGAAAAAATTAGGTAAATCAATTTATAATTTACTTATTTTGCTTCTTTTTAGGATTTTTAAAAAAAAGTCAACTAGATCCTATATTTAGGACCGGAGGGAGAAGTAACAGATAGGGGGTGGAGAATGTTTAATAATTGTGATGAATTTTTGCCTTAGTGATTGTCGAGGCCTTGGAAGAGATGGATTATAGTGTTTTCAAAATCATAGAGAGATCCTTAAAAATTTTCAAGTCCAAGATGCACACTGAAATAAACATTCTTCAACTTTATGAAAGTATGTAGAGTAAGGAGGGCTATCAGACCCAGCTATAGTCGGGAATATTGGTTGAACCTGCAGGTTGAGCCTGACATCCCGCGAGTTTTTACAGGTTTAGGGTTGGCCAAATCTCAACCCATATAAAACGGGTCGTTCTGACTCAACCCATCTAGTCCTTGTATTAACAAGTGTTAGTTGCGGGTTGGTAGGGCAACCTTGTTTCTTGTTTTCTTTTATTTTTAAAGGCCAAAAGTCCAAAACTACCATTCCCCAACCCCAGCTCAACAAAACTGAAAATCTATCAATTTTAAAAAAGACTCAAACATTGCCCTAACATCTAAATTCGTCATTCATCATCCCTTAAAATCATAAAATGGACTCAAGATAATTATTTTTAGATCACATTAGTCTAGAATTACTGTTAGGGGTCCTCTCGTGCCAACCAAATTAAACAAACTCACTTTCATTTCCTTTATTGTCAATTCCAGTTATTTCCTCACATTTCCATTTCAATCATTTCCTTTCTTATAGCCAAACATGGGGCTGCACAAAAGCTTGGTGGCCCATTTGGTCCGCCATAGCCCGACTCGGTCATATACGAAAAATCGTCTGTCATGATGTGGCCCGGAACCAACCCGATTAGGACAAGACTGACTCGACCATCGAGTAGAATAGGACTAGGACATGTGCTTGATGACCAATCGGGCGGTCTGACCCGATTATTTATTAATATTTTTATAAATTTTTATTATTTATTAATATTTTTTATGAAAAAATGTTTTATCAATTTTTTCTATTAAATGTTCTTTTCTTTGCTTGTTTCTATTATAATAGCTTCCTATATGGTTAATGTTTATTAATTTCTCTAAAGTAAGCTAACTCAGGTTATGTTTACAATTGTATTTGCATTTTATTAAGCTTCAGTTAACCATCTTCATTTAAAATTCACTCAACTATCTCTTTAATTTTCAATTTAGAGTGGCTGGTGCTATATTCAAAGTGATCCACTAACCCCTTTTTGTAGCAGCTATGTAACTCATTATATTTATCATTGCATTGATGCATCTCAATTGTTATTGATGAATACTGATTAAATTTTTCCTTTGTTCTTTCTGAAATTGGGGTTGAGTTTCTCTCATTTTGTGCTATGTAACTCACTCTATATATATATATTTGTGTGTGTGTGTGTGTGTCTTACATGAACGTTCCTCTCCATATTGGAAGGTGTCAACATCTAAAGGTAGCAATAGTTGCAGCATCTCTCTTTCCTTCCGTAGCTTTATCTAATGTTCATTATCTATTCTTAACGGATGTATGTATATAAGAACAAATGGTGTTTTCCCACATTTTCTTTCTCTTTAGATTATGTAATTTTCAGTTTGCTTATAGTTTTGTTTGGACCATTATTCTGTGCAGGATGTATGGCATCCTCCTCTTAATTTATATCCTGCCTACATTCTCTTGATTGATTATTAATTAAAACTTTGTGTGCGTGCGTGCGTGCATGCATTTGTGGTCAGTATCTTGTTTGTGTCAGATGATGAAGAAAATGAGAAAGGGTTTTGTGGAAGATGCAAAACTTAAGGTCCCACCATGTGTTTCGTTTCAACTGGAAGAGTTTGTTTTTGATGACTACAGAGATAGTGCGCGTGAATTTGGGTTTGTAAGATATTTGTTGGAGAATGCAAGTGTCTTAAGTAGACTTTGGAATGGTTATGAATATTATTTGAGGCTATGAAAATTGTTTAGTATTGGAAAGTTATCAGTTGCTCCAAATTATTTGAATTAACAATTTGGATGGGATATTGGACACAGAAATGAAGTTGTACGTTGATACTCACATTAGAAAGTGAGAGATAATGCTTTTTTGTTGATTGCAATCATGTGAACTTGATTCCATAGTTATGCAAGTATAATGTGACTTAGTTTTTTTTAAGTCATCCTTGAATGGTACAGTTTGATTATATTAATTTAGACCATAAAAAAATTTAAATGTCTACATCAAATATCATAGTGCTAGGACTCAACATTATACATGTGTTTTTATCAAAAGATCATTTTGCTCCAAATTTTGTGACAAAAATTACTCATAAGTTTTCATATTATGTTCAAAAGTCACAAAATTTGTTGAAAGTACATAATAATGTCGTTAACTCAACTTTTTTAATTTGACTACCGACATTATGTACTTTTGAATTAAATATGAAAATTTACACGTATTTTTAAACCAATATGACAAATTAGGTGTACTTTTTGCCAAAAAAAACATCTAGTATTCAGTGGATTTTGGAGATCTAAATTTTTGTCCTTTAATCCAATATTATATTTTTTTCTTATTATTGACGACACAAGAAATCCCGAGATAAACTCATTCCTCCAATTGATCATTAGCAAACAAATACTTGTCACTCGAGATTCGAAACTAATTTGGCACCAAAAAATGTTACTCTCTTGGTCCCTATATGTAAGTGTCTTTTTTTCTTGAATGCTTTTGTCCCTAAATTTAAGAGACTGCAAAGTTTATCTGGTTATTAAATGAAATTTTTTCCATTTTACCCCTATTCACTTTTGAATTTTGCAATGATGTAGAGCTGATATTAATGCTTTTTTATATTTATCTATGGTGCTAGAGCTGGTATTAATGGTTTTTTTGTAAATTTTTTGCATTTATCCATTGTATTTATTTATTTATTTTATATTTCAAGGCTTTGTTAGGGTAAGGTTCTGTTTTTGTATTTATTTTATATTTTAAATTTTCCCTGTTTTCCTAAGAAACTTGCTTCTTTTTTGGGTTTACTGTATTTTCTTGAGTCCATTGCATGAATTTATTCTATTTTATTACAAGCATAAATTTATTCTATTGAATATTAAAATATATGTGTTGCAAAGAAGCATAAAAGTGTTCTAACTTGGGTTGTGTGATTGAGTGGCAAAGACTCATTTACCTTTAACCAATTGTCTGTGTTCGATTCTTGGCTCCCGGGGTAGTTGTCTACAAGTCGTTGGGCATGGAGAAATATTTTTGCCCCAATTTTGAAATTTGATGGGCGATTTTGCACAAAAAAATTGGGAAAATTAAATACAAGTCCCTGGTAAGGAACATAATACTGGAAAAATTCCAAAAATTGAAAAAATTAAAGTAGAGTCCCTTGAGACCTCACTTTAATTATTTTTGAATGTGTGAAGCCCCACGTTTAATAGTAAAATAATTTACCCACATTTTCTCTCTCCTCTCTTCTTCTCTCCATCTTCTCCATTCTCCTTTTTTTAGTATTAAACGTGGGGCTCACACATTCAGAAAATCATTAAAGTGAGGTCCCAAGAGACTCTACTTTAATTTTTCAATTTTTGGGACTTTTCAAGTATTATGTCCCTTATGAGGGATTTGTATTTAATTTTCCCAAAAAAATTTACATAAATATTTTTGTACCTTTATGAAAATTATGTGGTTTCTGGTGGGAATATAGTTTCAATTTAGCATATGTATCAAAAAAAAGTTTCATTTTAGCGGGAAATAAATTTATGCTCAAAGTTCCAAAGTCCCTCATTTCTATTCCTGAGGCCCCATTTTGTGAACACCAAACGGGCCTTGACCGTTCATATAACTCCCTTATATTATGTACATAACAGTTCGTCTCCTTTCTCCGTCTCTACTCTCTAGGTAAACCTTAATTCCTCTCATTTCTTCATATTATTATGTTTGAAATAAATCAGTTTATTTATAAGCCACTCAAGGTAGCTTATTTCACAAATTTAAGCCAGCTTATTTTTCTAGATGACTTAAAAATAAGCTATCTTAAAATAAGCCCCTTTTAAAACAAAAGTCATCAAACATGTTTACAAGTCAAATGGGAAAATAAGTCACTTTTTTCATAGTTCATCCAAACATAAAAATAAGTTAATCTTATTTTCTAACTGACTTAAAAATAAGCCACTTCTTCATGAGTTGAGCCAAACACACACTTAGTTGAAGATCAGTACCATCATCTTATTATTACAAAAGAAATAAACCGTCACTCATTCGGATTGTTACATAACTTCTTCACCATCATCTCGGAGATCAGCATCATCATCATAAGAGAGGTAAAGTTACACTCTTTCTCTCATATCGTTAGGCCTTTAAATTTGGTAAAAAGGGTCGAATGTTGATCATGAATAATCTGTTTGCCATTTTAAGTTCTTTTACCTTTTGGTCTTGTCTGCACTTTTATTCTGCTCGGCTCTACGTTTTAACCTTTTCGTGCTTTCTTCGTTGCATTATACTAGTAATATTTTGGTATTAGGCTGTGAAATACTCATACATACTTAGATAAAATTTTACTTCTTTCTTGCAGATAAACGATCACAACTCGTTGCAATCCATGAAGCTAATTGCTAAGAGATGGTGAATGTGCTTAGTTGAAACTAGGAAAACTTAAGTGCTCTATATTCAAGTTTCTATATTCACTTCTTCATCCATATATAGCTGTTATTTACCATTATATATTCTAGCCATTTTCTTTCTTTTCCTCCCATTTGCTCAGTTATCATCCTTGTTTTGCTCAAATATATATCCCTTCTTGTTCATCCTCACTATGTCTTCTAACAAAAGGCCCGTAACAGAAGTAGGAATGTGCGACGATAGGATTAGTGGTTTGCCAGACTCTTTGCTTATTCATATTCTCTCTTTTTCCCAAACCAAAGATGCTGTTGCCACATGCATGTTGTCCAAGAGGTGGAGAACACTCTGGCGCTTCATTCGCGCGCTTTGGTTTAATTGTGAAAGCTTTGGTAGTGTGGAGTCATTTGTTCAGTTTGTAGATGCAGCCCTCCACTTAGTCCATTTCAATTATGTTCAAATCTTTGTTCTCGACTGTAGGCGTTTCTCTGTGCCCCCTGTTAAGCTTTACATTTGGGCTAATGCCATGGTCAGTTACAAATTAACACATCTTGTGCTATATGTATCAGAAAACGAGTCTTTCAGTTTTCCTGCTAGCATTTTCACATGCAATACCCTTAGTGTTTTGAAGTTGGCTGGGACGAGTATGAGTAATCTTTCCATGGTTGATTTGCCTTCACTTAAAGTCCTGTATTTGAAGATGGTTCGAGCTCCAAATCCTGAATGTGTGGTCAGGCTTCTTTCTAATTGTGCTCGTCTTGAAGAATTGTTGCTCGATTTTCGGGTACCTTTAGATCTTGTGCGTTTGATGCACAACATTCCAAGGTTTGAACATTTACTGTCCGTATCTCTTTCGAATGTTGCAATCCCAATGGAAGTTATATCTAATGTGCGAACTCTCAACTTATTTAGGGTAAGCTAAGTAAAAACGCCCTGTGAGGATCAAGTTTGTACTGTTTAATTCTTTTCTTCTCTTATCTAGTTTATGTTTAATTTTCCTTGCTCATTTCTTGTGCAGGGTTGCGTGAGATTTGATAATCTTCCAACATTTAACAATTTAACTAAGCTTCGAATTGAGATATCCAAAACCAAAAATCTGAAATGCAACATAGTGAGCGTGCTTCACAACTTCCCCAAGCTTCAGGATCTTATAATTTATAAGGTTTGTTTCAAAGAATGGTTTAATGGTGTGATAATAAATATGCATGATAATTCCCTTTTATTCAGTTACTGAAATAATATATTTGCATTTTTATGGTCAGTTTGGTAACATTGACTTTGGGGATGAAGGATTGATGGACTTTTCAACACGTGATGTTCCTCTATGTGTATTATCTCATTTAAAGAAATTTGCTATCCTAGGCATCAAAAGCTCCTACCTTATATTTGAAATCATAAAATTCATAATGAAGTATGCAGAAGTCCTGAGGAATGTCATTGTTGTAAGCAATGACACAAATGAAACGAATGACTTTGAAATGCTGAAAAAGTTATCATCATACCCCAGATGCTCTCCAACTTGTGAACTTCTTTTTGATAATATTAGATGCAATGATGAGATCTTCAGAAAATTCTTGACACTCTGAAGTCATCACTTGCTTAACTCGAAGTTAAGAAATTAGAATCTTTGACTATGAATTGAGCGTGACATCTATCCATATCCAGTAAATTCAACTCCAAGTTATATATGTCTTACATGAACGTTCCTCTCCATATTGGACGAAGGTGTCAACCTCTAAAGGTAGCAATAGTTGCAGATCTCTTTTCCTTTTGCAAGCTTTATCTAACGTTCAATATCTATTCTTAAAGGATGTATGTGTATATGAACAAATGGTGTTTTCCCTCATTTTCTTTCTCTTTAGATTATGTAATTTTCAGTTTGCTTATAGTTTTGTTTGGACCAGTATTCTGTGCAGGATGTATGGCATCCTCCTCTTAATTTATATCCTGCCTACATTCTCTTCATTGATTATTAATTAAAACTTTGTGTGCGCGCGTGCACGCATTTGTGGTCAGTATCTTGTTTGTGTCAGATGATGAAGAAAATGAAATAGGTTTTGTGGAATTAGAAACACTTAAGGTCCCACCATGTGTTTCGTTTCAACTGGAAGAGTTTGTTTTTTATGACTTTAGAGATAGTGAACGTGAATTTGGGTTTGTAAGATATTTGTTGGAGAATGCAAGTTTCTAATTAAGTAGATTTTGGAATGGTTATGAATATTATTTGAGGCTATGAAAACTGTTGAGTATTAGAAAGTTATCAGTTGCTCCAAATTATTAGAATTAACAGTTTGGATGGGACATTGAAAACGGAAATGACGTTGTACGTTGATAGTCACATTAGTAAGTGATAAATCATGCTTTTTTGTTGATTGCAATCATGTGAACTTGATTTCATACTCATGCAGGTATAATGTGACTTAGTTTTTTTATGTCATCTTTGAATAGTAGAGTTTGATTATATTGATTATACTAATTTAGAGCATCAAATAAAATTGAAATGTTTACATCAAATATTATAGTGCTAGGACTCAATGTTATACATGTGTTTTTATTGAAAGATCACTTTGCACTAAATATTTTGTGACAAAAATTACACATAAGTTTTCATATTATGTTCAAAAGTCACAAAATTTGTTGAAAATATATAATGACGTTAATTAAACTCTTTTAATTTTACTACCGGCATTATGTACTCTTGAATCAAATATGGAAATTTATGCATATTTTAAAACCAATATGACAAATTAGGTGTACTTTTAACAAAAAAAATTTAGTATTGGGTTGTTTCTGGAGATATGAATTTTTGTCCTGTAACCCAATATTATATTTTTACTTATTATTGACGACAAAAGAAATTCCGAGATAAACTCATTCCTCCCACCGATCACTAGCAAACAAATACTTGTCACTCGAGATTCGAAACTAATTTGGCGCCCAAAAATGTTACTCCCTCAGTCCCTATATGTAAGAGTTTTTTTCTTGAAAGCTTTTGTCCCTAAATTTAAGAGACTACAAAGTTTATTTGGTTAATAAATGAAATTTTTCCCATATTACCCCTATTCACTTTTGAATTTTGCAATGATGAAGAGCTGTTATTAATGCTTTTTTTTATTTATCTATGGTGCTAGAGCTAATATTAATGCTATTTTTTTTAAATTTTTTGCATTTATCAATTGCATTTATTTATTTATCTTATATTTCAAGGCTTTGTTAGGGTAGTGTTATGTTTTTGTATTTATTTTATATTTTAACTTTTTCTTGTTTTCCTTACAAACTTGCTTTTCTTTGGTTTACTATATTTTTTGTGATTATTTTTACTATATACTCCCTCCGGTCCTAAACATAAGACCTAATTGATTTTTTCTGGAAAATCCTTAAAAAAACAAAATAAGTTAGTTATAAATTGATTTACCTAATTTTTTCCCTTAAACTAGTTTATTTTACCTATAAACTAATGGATAATCTAAAAATATATCAAATATGTCATCATTTAATAACCTATTTCGCAACCTTAATCTCTAAAAAAAAGTCAATTGGATCCTATATTTAGGGTCGGAGATAGTAGCATTTATCTTATTTATATATTTTCTTACATTTCAATTTTGACAATCAAATATTATTTTTTATTATTTCCGAGTTGACCTGACTCAATCACGGTTGAACCAATAGTCTGACTAGTTGGATGCCCGGTCCAATTTTTTGAACCTTGATATATATAGATATTTATTATATATCGTCTTCTTCTTCAACAAAAACCTCCTTTATGTAATAAAAAAACATCTCCTTTCAGATTCTTCATGTTTTGCTAACAAAACTACATCTCTTTCGGGTGTAGTGTATTTTCTTTTTTTATCTATGATCAAGGTATCCACTCACTCTACAAATGAGAGACTAATCTCCGCTGATTTGTAGATACCTCAAAGGGTGAGACAACTGGTCTGAGAAATTTAATTCTTTTCCATACCCAACGCCAAATATTGAACCCCAGCCAATTGGTTAAGGGTGAATGAGTCATTGTCACTAAACCACACACCCCAGGTTAGTGCAATGTATTTTCTTCATATATTTGTTTTATTATATCTTATTTATTGACTTTTATTTTCTCAAGTTTTGTTGTTTATTGATACTTATTTAACTGTTATTTGGTTGCATTCTTGATTTATTCACAAACTTTTATTTTTTTAATGTATGTACAGGTGAAATGTCCAAAATGCCCTCCACTTACTAAAACAAGAAGTTGAAGCTGCAAAAATGTTTTTTTGGTGGGAATTTAGTTTCTTAAGTTTCATTTCAGCGGGAAATGAATTTATGCTCAAAGTTTCGAAGTCCCTCATTTCTATTCCTGAGGCCCCATTTGTGATCACCAAACGGGCCTTAACCGTTCATATAAGTCCCTTCATTTTCATATTATTATGTGCACAACAGTTCGTCTTCTTTCTCCGTCTCTGGGTAAACCCTAATTCCTCTCATTTCTTCATATTATTATGTGTGCATCTTTCAGGTATCTCTTTTTCCTCAGTACAGTGTTACTATTACTTAGATATGTATTTTTCTGAAATCTTTATATTTTACTGCTTTCTTCATATTTGGACTCTGTTTGTTTGCAAGTTATTAAGTTGCTAGGAAGTTTAATTTATGTGGCTTTTTTTATTTGTCAATGATCTTTGAAGTTGTTTGTTTTGCAATATGAGAGGATCATGATGGTTCATTGATGAGAGTGTGATAATGAATATGAAATGTTTGGTTAAATGCTTGACAAGGAAATCTATGACCTTAATCATCTGTTTACATCAAATCAAAATTTGGTAAAAGATTGAATTTGGGAAGTATTCTATGGTAAATCTATGAAGTGACTGATGAAAAAGAAATCAGAGTCAATTTTGTATGATAATATGGGATTATCTTGTCATTTTCTGTGGTCTAGATCTTTATGTTTTTCAAAACACATGCATAACCCTATGAATAGCAAAATTTCAATGAACCAAGTAAGATTGAGTATTGATCAGTAGCTTTCTCTCATTTTCTTTCTCCTTTCTCAAATCACTATGTTTAACTGTAAAGTTCTTTTCTTTATTTCTTTAATATATTAGGAACATTTTTCCATATGATTTGTTATCTCTGAATCGGTCACAAACTCACAGTTGGTATTGGTTGCTCTGCATTGAGCATTCATGATTATTATTGAATAATGTTCACTATTAGTTTTCTGGTCAACAAAATCTATAAAATCAAGAGAGCTATGTGTGTTTCACCTAATATCGTTTTCTGCAGAGATCATGGTAGTACCATCTGACTGGTCCAAGCAATCGTTCTCTTGCTATTTAATATCTTGGCTTTTTGCCTTTTCTTCTTTTTTGGTAGAATGGCACACATGTCTCTTGTAACACGAAAAGAGCAAATTAAGTCCCTGAAAATAATGAACTTTATTTGAAGTGTCTTGGAATCTAGGTGAAATTAAATTGTAGTTGTTCATATCTTTACTTGAGTTGTTATTGACTACTTCTAATTCTTGCGTGGAACTGAAGTGTTATTTCTCCCTTTTTCTTTGTACTCTTGTATTTTAACTCAACCTTAACTTTGGTTTCAACCATTATTCATTTAAACAGTCAAGTGCCACAATTGATTGAAGAGATATTTGAATAGTTGAGCTAAAGGTTATGGAAAAGCCTTTGTCCTCAAAGAAAATGCTCAGAACAGAAGTAGAAGTGGGAGACATGATCAGTCATTTGCCAGATGCACTGATTCTACATATTCTCTCCTTTCTTCCGGCTAAACAAGCAGTTGCAACAAGCCTCTTATCCAAGAGATGGAGATCACTTTGGCCTTCACTTACCACTCTTGACTTTAACCGTCTACACTTTCGAAGGCTTAAATTCTTCCATCAATTTGTAGAAAAGATGCTCAAATTTGTAGATCTGAAGTCTGTCAAGAAGTTTGTTCTTCAGCTTGATTACTATGCTAATCATGAGTATTTTAGACCTTGCAAGATAAGCAAGTGGATTAATGTTGTGATGAGTTTTAAAGTTGAGCATCTGGAGCTAAATTTTGAACCAAGTAAGGGTTACTATGAGTTGCCCTCTGGTGTTTTCACTGCTGATAGCTTGAAGGTTTTAAAGTTGACTGGAGTATGGGAGTACCTGAGCTTTAATCTTGGAGTAACGGTGGGCACACTTTCTCATGTTAGTTTGCCTTTGCTTGAAGTAATGGAATTGGATGCTATTAAGTTTTTAGATTCTAGAAGCTATGGAATGCTTCTTTCTGCATGTGTTTCGCTTAAACACCTGAAACTAAAACACTTGCAAGGCAACATAATTGTTCCCCTTGACATTGGAAGATTTAACCATTTGGTTACTGCAGATGTTTCACTATATCTACTTCGGTTAAAAGTTATCTCTAATGTCACATCCCTACGCTTGGTATGATTTATGGTGACACTGATGAATTCATATTGCTTTTCATGTGCACAATTAATAGTTCAACATTTTACCTTTTTTTTTATGTCTTTGTAGTCTCGGCATCCTTTTTTAAAATCAACTCGCGATCAATCAACATTTCCTAATTTAACCTACTTGGAATACGGGCATTCTCTTAAAGACTGGGAAAAAATATTCAGATATTTGCATGGTTGTCCCAAGCTTGAAATTCTGATAATTCGTGAGGTTTGTTGACTATCTAACTCTTTTCCTGGTGTTGATTAACACCTCATTAGTTAGTTCCTTAACTCTTTCATTTGTTTGGGCAGTGTATCTGTAGTGAAAGCATGGAACCTACTGTTGATGTTCCTCATTGTGTTTCATCTAATTTAAAGGAATTTCATCTAAGCTACTATCAAGGCAGGAAAGGTGAATTTGAACTTGCAAGATTTATTATGAAGAATGCATTGGTCATGAGAACCATCTCGATTACTAGGGATCATTATTTAAAAGCTACATGGGAGATGGAGAGCCTTGAAAGAATATCCAAATGCCCCATACGCTCAACAAATTGCAGGTTATTGTTGAAGTGAATTGATGAATTCTAGTGTGATTATATTAGAACTAGTTTTCAGTCTTTTCCGAAGTGTTTCCTTCTATATTTTTTTGTATGGCTAGCTAGATGTCAAGAAATTCAATCATGCTTTTGATTGGCTTAGAAGTTATGTTATTTTCCATTTGAAGTTAACATTTCAATATTCCCTCCCATCCTAAACACATGATCTATTTAGGGAGGTGAAATCGGTCTGTTAAACTATTTTCTAATTTTCCTTTGCCCCCCTCAAATATCTCTATGAATGTTCTTAACAATTAGCAAACAAGAGATGGGTTGTCATATATGCTATTATACCTAGAAATTCATACATTAATCTTATGCTCGTAATGGATAATTGAGTTATACCTCTTTTAAATACATGTAATTAAACTCTCAGAGTAAAGCCAATTATTAGTGTAGGTGAGATATGAACAAAGTAACCTTCCATATAATATTAGCAATAAAATTTAGTTAACACATAATACTACCTCCGGTCCTAAAGATAAGACCTAATTGACTTTTTTTTGGAGAGATTAAGGTTGCAAAATAGGTTATTAAATCATGACATATTTAATATCTTTTCAGATTATCCATTAGTTTATAGGTAAAATAAACTAGTGTAAGCGAAAAAATTAGGTAAATCAATTTATAATTAACTTATTTTGTTTCTTTTTAGGATTTTTTAAAAAAGTCAACTAGGTCTTATATTTAGGATCGGAGGGAGAAGTAACAGATAGGGGGAGGAGAACGTTTAATAATTGTGATGAGTTTTTGCCTTAGTGATTGTTGAGGCCTTGGAAGAGATGGATTATAGTGTTGACTTCAAAATCATAGAGATCCTTAAAAATTTTCAAGTCCAAGATGCACATTGAAATAAACATTCTTCAACTTTATGAAAGTCTGTATAGTAAGGAGGGCTATCAGACCCAACTATAGTCACAAATATTGGTTGAACCCGCAGGTTGAGCCTGACATCTCGCGAGTTTTTACAGGTTTAGGATTGGTCAAATCTCAACCCATATAAAACGGGTCATTCTGACTCAACCCATCTAGTCCTTGTATTAACAAGGGTTAGTTGCGGGTTGGTAGGGCAACCCTGTTTCTTTTTTCCTTTAATTTTTAAAGGCCAAAAGTCCAAAACTCCCATTCCCCAACCTCAAGCTCAACAAAACTGAAAATCTATCAATTTTAAAAAAGACTCAAAGATTGCCCTAACATCTGAATTCATCATTCATCATCCCTTAAAATCATAAAATGGACTGAAGATAGTTATTTTTAGATCACATTAGTCTAGAATTACTGTTAGGGGTCCTCTTGTGCCAACCAAGTTAAACAAACTCACTTTCATTTCCTTTATTGTCAATTCCAATTATTCCCTCACATTTCCATTTCAATCATTTCCTTTCTTATAGCCAAACATGGGGCCACACAAAAGCCCGGTGGCCCATTTGGCCCGCCTCAGCCCACTTGGTCATATACGAAAAATCGTCCGTCATAATGTGGCCCAGAACCAACCCGATTAGGACATGATTGACTCGACCATCGAGTAGAACAGGACTAGGACATATGCTCGATGACCAATCAGGCGGCCTGACCCGATTATTTATTAATATTTTTATAATTTTTAATTATTTATTAATATTTTTTATGAAAAAATGTTTTATCAATTTTTTCTGTTAAATGTTCTTTTCTTTGCTTGTTTCTATTATAATAGTTTCCTATATGGTTAATGTTTATTAATTTCTCTAAAGTAAGCTAATTTAGGTTATGTTTACAATTGTATTTGCATTTTATTAAACTTCAGTTAACCATCTTCATTTAAAATCCACTCAACTATCTCTTTAATTTTTAATTTACAGTGGCTGGTGCTATATTCAAAGTGATCCACTAACCCCTTCTTGTAGCATCTATGTAACTCATTATATTTATCATTGCATTGATGTTTCTCAATTGTTATTGATGAATAATGATTAAATTTTTCCTTTGTTCTTTCTGAAATTGGGGTTGAGTTTATATCATGGTCCGTCACGTAATCCTGTGGTCATGTCCGGCCCGATCTCGGTTTCGGGCCAAACAGAACATGATCGGGCCTCAAGCCGAAAATTCCGGTCCAACAACTATTTATGACAGGACCAAGACGTATAGTTGGACAGGACTTGTCCGTCATTTGTACAACCCTAGCCAAACAAAGCATTAATTGATTGAGGGGATGAGAATAAATATACCTATACACACATTACACACATACTTAGACAAGACATGGCTGCACCTGTGTGTGCATCATTATTAATGTTTAATGGATTTATGTTTAATGGAGGCCTGGAGGGGATGGGTGGGCCATGTTTATATGGGTTGGGATTCTCTCAGAATCCGCCCCTCAGAATCCTTCATTGGCCTTTCACACCACTTTTGGTTATTCAAGCTCATAATTTGTCACTTGTACCATTAAAAATAAAAAAAATGTATTATAATATAAAGTAAATGAAGAAATTTTAATTTTTAATTTTTGAAAACTTTTTAGCATAAAAAATTTCAACTATGTACACCTATTAATTTAAATTATCTAGTCCTATTAACTATTAACTGTAAAATATGTAATAAAAAACTATTAACTGTAAAATAATTTTACACTTTACTAAATAAGTTTGTATTTCTTATGGATCCTTCTATAGTTCTATTGAAAAGAAATAGGTCTAGAAAGTTGAAATTTTTTATGCTAAAAAGTTTTCAAAAAAAATTAAAAGTTCTTCATTTGTTTTATATTATAATAGTTTTTATTTTTAATGATACATGTGACAAATTATGAGCACTTAGATGAATCTGAATGACTAAAAGCGAGAAGCCATGTGAGAGGCCAATGAGGGATTATGAGGGGCGGGATTTGAGACTTGAGAGAATGCCGACATGTTTATATACTTGCTCAAGTTTTCTTTTTATTTCTATATGGCACCCATACATATATCTCATCTATGTTGTGTTAGGCTTCGGCAGCCAGTGTAAAAATATGTCGAATCTATTGTGCATGGACATATACATTTTTTATATGGCGCCATGTGGTCCATGTAACCAACCCCACTTAGTTGGGATAAGGCTTTGATGATGATGACGACGACCCATACAAATATACGAAAATATTAGTAACAAATAAAATCAACTAATTGAATAATTATAATAATATATTGGGAAAATTAATTACAAGTCCCTGGTAAGGGACATAATATTGAAAAAATCCCCATAATATGGAATCCGCCCCTTAGAATCCCTCATTGGCCTCTCACACAACTTTTGGTCATTCAAATTTATTTAAAAACTCATAATTTGTCACTTGTATCATTAAAAATAAAAAATTGTATTATAATATAAAATAAATGAAGAAATTTTAATTTTTTATTTTTGAAAACTTTATAGCATAAAATTTTTTAACTATGTACACTGTGTTGCCCAAAAAACGTAAAAAGGCGAAATAAAGTGTATTTTATAAGATATGATCTTTTGGTGCAATTACAAGAAAATAATGGTCTGGGTATTTAGGAACCCGAGAGGAGATCAAGAGATCGTACAGTGAGATTACAAGGATGGAAAATGAAATCAGAAGATCGTACAAAGAGGTTACGGGAATGGAAGTTAAGAAAACGAGATTACATGTATGAAATAAAGAAGAACTGGAAATATTAGAGCTAAACAAGATGAAATAAAATGGTAAAGATGAGAGTAGATTGCTTTTTTAATGTTTTTTGGAGAGGGAACTCGAATATTAGCTTCTTGTATCAGAGCTTAGATATCCTTTCTGCTCTTGAGGACTGCTTTTTTATAGCTTTTGGCGTCTTCCGGGTGGTTCCAAGAATCTCGGGCAAGTGGTGCACGTTTTGCTCAACTAATTTGACTGTTGCATTATGTTTTCCAAGAGGTTAGGCCTCTAATTTCGCTCTTGTAAACTGCTCTCCGTGAAACTTGGTGATTGCTCTGAGTGCTGGCTGATTTTGTGCAATTGCTCTCCGTATGACTTAGTCATTTATCTAAGTGCTTGCTGATCTCTTCCTGACACGTGTCCCTGATGTTGTAACTACTCTGGGAGCGTCATCTACTCTGAGAACGTGGTCTTGAAATTCTGTTTGCTACTAGTATTGGGGTCAATTTTGGGCTTTAAAGACCTTCTTGGGCTTAAATCTATTGGGCTTTTTTGAACATTGGAAATTTGGGTATTACATACACCTATTAATTTCAACTATCTAGACCTATTAACTGCAAAATAATTTTGCACTTTACTAGATAAATTTGTATCTCTTATAAATCCTTCTATAGTTCTATTGAAAAGAAATAGGTCTAGATAGTTGAAATTTTTTATGCTAAAAAGTTTTCAAAAATAAAAAAAAATAAAAATTCTTCATTTATTTTATATTATAATAGATTTTATTCTTAATGATACGAGTGATAAATTATGAGCTCTTAGATTAATCTAAATGGTAAAAAATGAGAGGCCATGTGAGAGGCCAATGAGGGATTCTGAGGGGCAGGATTTGTGATTTGAGACTTGAGAGAATCTCGACCCATGTTTATATACTCGCTCAAGTTTTCTTTTTATTTTTTTATAATAAATTTTTAGGAATGAGTTAGGGCTCAACCCAATACAAAGGTAGGACACCTAACTCATGATCCACTGGGGCCTGTCCCTGTGGGTTCTGGGGCATGACCAGCAAGCCCATTTTGATTGTCCACACAGGTAGGTTATTCCCAGCTTCACTAAGCTATGGAGATGTCTCCCCAAGCTCTGCGATAGAGACATAACAAAGTGTCACTCCTCCAGGAATGGAACTCGCGACTAGGTGGGCAACCCGACGTTTGTTCAATCCTTTCACCACTGAACCCACGGACGATGGACGTTTTCTTTTTATTTCTATATGGCACCCATACATATATACAATATACACGAAAAAATTAGTAACAAATAAAATCAACTAATTGAATAATTATAATAATATATTTTATATATTTTCTTATTTCAAAAATAATATTAAAATGCTAAGTTTTTTTTTTTAAAAAAAAAACTGAATTCCCGCTCTAATGTGTGTATATTTTTTTATCGTTGTACTTCACTAATATAGTGGAAAACCGTAACAAAAAAAAAACGGTCACTTCACTCAAAAATCGGGACAAGCTTGACGAAGATCAGCACCATCATCTTATTATTACAAAAGAAATAAACCGTCACTCATTCGGATTGTTACATAACTTCTTCACCATCATCTCGGAGATCAGCATCATCATCATAAGAGAGGTAAAGTTCCACTCTTTCTCTCATATCGTTAGGCCTTTAAATTTGGTAAAATGGGTCGAATGTTGATCATGAATAATCTGTTTGCCATTTTAAGTTCTTTTACCTTTTGGTCTTGTCTGCACTTTTATTCTGCTTGGCTCTACGTTTTAACCTTTTCGTGCTTTTTTCATTGCATTATACTCCTATTTTGGTATTAGGCTGTGAAATACTCATACATAGATAAAATTTTACGACTTTCTTGCAGCAAAACGGTCACAACTCGTGGCAATCCATGAAGCTAATTGCTATGAGATGGTGAACGTGCTTAGTTGAAACTAGGAAAACTTAAGTGCTCTATATTCAAGTTTCTATATTCACTTCTTCATCCATATATAGCTGTTATTTACCATTATATATTCTAGCCATTTTCTTTCTTTTCCTCCCATTCGCTCAGTTGTCATCCTTGTTTTGCTCATATATATATCCCTTCTTGTTCATCCTACTATGTACTCAAACAAAAGGCCCAGAACAGAAGTAGGAATGTGCGACGATAGGATTAGTGATTTGACAGACTCTTTGCTTATTCATATTCTCTCTTTTCTTGAAACCAAACATGTTGTTGTCACATGCATGCTGTCCAAGAGATGGAGAACACTCTGGCGCTTCATTCACAAGCTTGACTTTAATGATGAAAGCTTTGGTAGTTTGGAGTCATTTGTTCAATTTGTAGATGCAGCCCTTCACTTAGTCCATTTCAATTCTGTTCAAATCTTTGTTCTCAAGTGTAGGCGTTTCTCTGTGCCCCCAGTTAAGCTTTACATTTGGACTAATGCAGCGGTCAGTCACAAATTAACGCATCTTGAGCTACATTTTTCTGAACCGTCCTTTAGTTTTCCTGCTAGCATTTTCACATGCAATACCCTTAGTGTTTTGAAGTTGGCTGGGACGAGTATGAGTAATCTTTCCATGGTTGATTTGCCTTCACACAAAGTCTTGTATTTGAAGATGGTTCGATCTCCAAATCCTGAATGTGCAGTCAGGCTTCTTTCTAATTGTGCTCGTCTTGAAGAATTGTCGCTGTATTTTTCGGTACCTTTTGATCTTATGTGTTTGATGCACAACATTCCAAGGTTTGAACATTTACTGTTCGCATCTCTTTTGAATACTATGATCCCAATGGAAGTTTTATCTAATGTTCGAACTCTCTACATACTTGGGGTAAGGATCAAGTTTGTACTGTTTCTTTTCTTCTATTGGTTCTTATCCTGTGTGTGTTTAATTTGCCTTGCTCATTACTTGTGCAGGATTACGTGAGGTTTGATAATGTTCCAACATTTAACAATTTAACTATGCTTCGAATTGAGAAATCTGAAAGTTTAAATCTGAATTGCAACATAATCAGCCTGCTTCCCAGCTTCCCCAAGCTTCAGACTCTTGTAATTTGTAAGGTTTGTTTAAAAGAAAGGTTTGGTGTTTTGATAAATATGCATGATAATTCTCTTTTATATAGTTACTGAAATAATATATTTGCATTTTTATGGTCAGTATGGTGACTATGACTTTGATGATGATGGATTGATGAACTTTTCAACACCTGATGTTCCTCTATGTGTATCATCTCAATTAAAGAAATTTGCTATCTTTGGCATCACAGGCTCCGACCTTGAATTTGAAATTATAAAATTTATAATGAAGTATGCAAAAGTCTTGAAGACTCTCGTTGTTGGAAGCATTGGCACAAATGAAAGGAATGACCTTGAAATGCTGAAAACGTTATCATCATACCCCAGATGCTCTCCAACTTGTGAGCTTCTGTTTATTAATGTTTTGGAAAAGTATTGAGGGAGATAAGTATATTTTTGATAATTATGAAGCTATCAATTGCTCCAACTTCATGTTAAGAAATTAGAGTCTTAGACTGTGAATTGAGCATGACATCTATCCATATCCATTAAGTTCAGTTTCCTCCGTGATTAGAGTTTGAAAAATCATGCTTTTTCCAATCACATAAACTCAGTCACACACTTCTGCAAGTTTTTTATGATTTAGCATATTAGTAATTACTCTATATATATGTAACAGATCAATTATTGACTTCTTGGTTCCTTAATTCCATTCATTTTTCGTAATGCTAGAACTCTTGTATCCATTTCATTTTACTTTGAATAATTGGCCATTGTGGTGTCCACATGGATTTGATTTTATTAGTAGGTTTATTTTGCCCTCTAGCATTTCCAACTGCAGTAGCATTAGGTTTTTAAAGTTAGCTTGGGTGGTTATGAGGATTCTTTTTACTGTTAATTTGCTTGAGATGAAGGCCTTGCATATGACGAATGTGGAATTCTCCAATGCTCAAATTTTTAGTGATGTTTATATCCAAAATCGAAATGTTAATCTTCAAGAATTATACTGCTACTAATGCATGTGGATTTAGCTGCTGATGATGATGAATAAATGGTAGAAAGTCGCTTGAGAAAATGGTAAGAACGTGGTTATTGGAAAACTAATAAAATTTTTTGATTATGTTTTTGATATAATTTAGTTTTTCTTATGTTTAAATTCCATTTTCTCATGTTAACTTCTCATTTTCATCCTACAATATGAGCAATATTGTTTATTATGCTTATCATGTATTGATTTTGCTTTAATGGATTTCTTTTCTTTTGTTTTTCCTTTATGAAGAATATGAATGTGTCTTATGGTGGATACAAGGATGAAGACATATGTCTCATAGATAGTACAAAAACGCACACTATTCTTAAACATAAAAAATATTTTTCTCATGTAAGAAAAGTAGGAGCAATAAGTTTTGTCTTTAACCTAGGTTTTGTCTAAATGGGTTTTCCCGGTAAAGTTTTTAACGAGACAAATTCAATAAATATTGTGTATTCTTTTTTACTTCACTAGGTTTTTGTTGCAATAGGTTTTTCCTAGTAAGGTTTTAATGAGACACAATATTTATGGACATTTAATGAGGAGTGTTCTAAAATATTATACTACTATATAGTGAATGTCCATAAACTCTTCATTTTTATATTTCTCTTAGGATTTCTTTTCTTCTACATACCATTAACTTTGTAACCGCACAACGAATTACATGTAAGGTGTAAAATCCTTCCAAGTAATTACAATTTTTATACAATCTAAATATAATTATATCCTTAATAAGTGCCTTTATACCTTAACTATGATAGAAAAGAGAAATGATATATCAAAATCTTCTATCATAATTAATTAAAATATTGTTCAATATGCAAACTTAACTATTGTAGAAAAAGATCTATCATAGTTAATAGAAAAACCTGATAAAAATTCGAATAATGTATATATGATAGAAAAAGGCATTGCTAATAATAATTGAGAATGCTATCATGGATAATAAATGATTAATCATGTTAGAAAATGTTAAATGCTAACATGGTTATTAAATATTTAGAAGTAACTCATTTAACCTAACAATACTAGAAAGTTTGTAACACAGGACACCATGTCCTTATGAAAAGTAAGTATACAATGTTAGAAAAAGAATATGCCTAACATGGTAATTAAAATTATTGTCGAAATCAACTATTATCTTTCTATACGAAGCATATTTCAAACATCATAATTACAACACAAGATTATCATCACAAAAGGAGCCACTGACTCAATTCATGGTGGCCAAAACCAAATATATTAAGTAAAATTCTCGAGTCTCTATAAATCAATTGCATGCAATGTGAAAACAAATTTTAGAAACACAAATAAACTGTAATGTCTCAAGCCACAGATTGCCAGAAGAGGACATGTCTTAGAATATACCACAATACATTAATCCATAACATTAAATAAAATGCGGAAGCGGATATGCATGTATGTCTAGTCTAGTGTTTGACAATATACAAAATACGAGAAAATACTCGAAGGTCTCACATTCTATGAGTTCCTCTAGCTCCTTGCCCTTTCGTTTAACGTTAAACTTAAACTTGAAATTAAGCAGCAACCAGTGAGACAAAGTCTCAGTAACACTTATTCTTCCCATTTTGCCTTATATACAACTATACAAGCAAACATATAGTAATAAAAGCCAACATTTACAGTAAGATACTCATTAACAAAAAATCAGATCCTAGTATCAATATCTATCATGAAACCGTAATATGCTTAAGGAATGATTCATTTACGAAACAATTCATTTTCACAAGAATGATCCAAACAACCGAAAGGGTAGATCCAATAAGATCCAAACGCCCTAATGGCAGATCCAACAAGATCCAAACGTCTCCATAGAGGCAGATCCAAGTAACTGACAGAACCACTGAGAACCGATTCCAAACGTCAGTACTAGCCCAAAAGGTTAACCTGACGGTCATCGAGTAATCTCATCATGTGAAGGGGAGCGAGCCAAAGCTCAAAGGGCGCCAAATCAATCAATAGATTTACCAAATATAATATCACACATTTTCATCAAGATTTTATGCATTTATACCATCATAGTCATATTCATATAGTAAATATCACAATATTGGCTCAAATGCCACAGCAATTTACCAATTTTCATATCAAAGCATATAAACAATCACAAATAATACATAGTCCAATATCAGCAACATACCATAAGGCTCACAGACCTTTCTTAACCTATAAATCACACACACAGACACCCATAAGACAAGGAAGTGGTTACCTTTTCAAAGCAAATAATTGTTACCATAGTGAGGCCGGTTCGGTGCTCAACGTGTCTAATATCAAGACTCTACATTAAATTAAAAATCCAACAATTCAATATCAATGATTTGATCATGCACAATAAGATTATTTAAGAAAATAACCTAAGCCCAAGTGTCATATCCCAATCTTTCTAAGAGCAATTGTTAACCATAGTTATTGGACCATCAAATACTCAATAATAATCAATATACTGCACTACAACATTATCCTTCAATTCAAATACTTAAACATTTACTAATCCACATTCCAATCCTAGGTCACTTGCACAAATTCAATCTTAATCCAACACATCCTCATTCAATCATCTAAATATCACCAACAAATCTAAGTCAACTTACCATAAACATTGCGGAGGAGACCGCCGCGCCGACGGAGACGATGCCAGAGTTGAGCTTGTGAGGAGGGGGAAGGGAGTTAAGGGCATTTTAGTATTTCAAGTAGTCCATTGGTCAAAATGGATCATTTTTATTATTAATTGGTCAAAATGAGCCTTTTTATTGTTCTTTGGCCAATTTGACCATTTCAAAGTAATTTATTGGCCAGAATATATTTAACCCAAATGCATTTCATTCTTTCTCTACAAAGTATATTATTAATATTCACTGTCTCTTAGCTTCTTTCTCATGCTAATTTTGTTTTTAAATTTAGGGCAAAATTAAAAAAACATAATTATTTTAGATACATCTGATCTGTACTATAAAAGCCTGAAATTTGGATAATTTTCGTTTAAAATATAATAGCTCACTCTCACTTTTTTCTTCATTTAATGTGTTTTTTCCTACTTTTTTTTAACTATCTTTTTATGTTTATTCATAATAAATATAGGCAACATTGAAAAAAATAAATAAATTCAAACACCCAACTAACTTTTTTGATTGCCCAACTTCACTTAATCGATAAAGTGTTTTATATATACTCCTTCTACTCTTAAATATAAGACCACTTTTAGATTTCAATTTGTTTTTAAATATAAGAAATTGTCTAATTTTTCTCAATTTTTTCTAAATAAACCCTAATAAATGTTATTTATGATAAACAAACAAAAGTGGGAGAGTGAGAATAAAAGTATATTGTTAGGGTAGATTAATAACATCATATGTTAATAATTAACTTAACTATCATCCTTAATCCAATCAAGTTAAGGAAAGTGGTTTTATACTCCCTATGATATGTAATATAAGAGTCTAACCATTAAAGCACACTTCTTACGAAAATATGTTTAAGTTAGTTAAATGTATGAAGTTAATGTTATTCCAATATTTCCCATATTTACTATGATGCTCTTAAGAGAGAGATACATTAACATTAATAAATATGAAATAGAATTTGGGGTAAAGTTGAAAAATACATTAAATGAAGAGAGAATATAAAGCAAACTCTTATATTTTAAGATAAAAATTATTAAAATTTTAGGCTATTATATTTGGGAAAATGACAAATAAATGGGTAAAGGTGCAAAAATGGGTCCACACAATTACGCCAGGAGCACATAGAGGCAAGACGTATTTTCGGGTTCAATTCTGGTTCTAAAGAATAAATATTGGTGCAATATAGGATAC
The DNA here is from genome assembly GCA_029929735.1 of Mimosa pudica. Lineage (NCBI taxonomy): Eukaryota > Viridiplantae > Streptophyta > Magnoliopsida > Fabales > Fabaceae > Mimosa > Mimosa pudica. Next base: position 5,167,098 of record JAKELP010000045.1, read on the forward strand.
GGCGTTAATGTTGGCCAACATTGACCTTTAATCGCTGACGTGGTGGGGGAAATAAGATTTTTTGCTGACGTGACAAAATTTTCTCTCACCTCCAAAAAACCCCAATTTGAAGGTTTGACAAAATGGGGTGAATCATGAAATAACTGTAAAATTTTAACCCCCCTCCCCTCCCCTCATCCAACCAAACACAACAAATATGCTTATAATAAACCCCCCCTCCCCTCCCCTCCCACCCAAAAACCCCCAACCAAACAGTGCATTAGTTTTCGTCGTTTGCTTTAAGGTATTCATTTCTCTTCTCTTTTCCTTAAATCACTCTTGTTACTAGGAAACAACAACTTGGATTTTGTCTTTTTATAATGATTTGATAATTTTGAAATGCACCCAAGTTTCAAAATTTCAGGAACAACTTATTATTCGTGAAATTGTGTAGGTGAGGGATTTGATTGTGAGGTGGTTTTGCATTATATGTTAACCTGAATCATAAAATTAAGTATAAAAATTTGTTAAAACTTTGAATCATTGATATGTAATGAGCAAATTGTTAATACTGAATATGAACATTTTTCTATACATTATAGCTTGTTATCTCTCAATATATGTTATATCAGTGGTCACAAATTCATAAACACTAACAATAGGTATTGAATATTCTTCAACTAGTTATTTTCAGCAAAATGAGAGAGCTTTGAATGCTTGACCAAATATCTCTCTCTTCAGGGATCATATTAGAACTGAAAGGCTAATAATCTCATTCCTCTTTTGCATTGGCTAAACATTTGACTAGTGAATCAATTGCTTAGTTTACATGTACTCACGTGTTTTAGGTGCTAGCCTTTTTTCCTTGTACTCCAGTCATTAGCCCTCCTTTGCTTGGGCAATGTTGTTGTTGTTTTTCGTTTTTTCAATGTGAAGTTTTAAGTGCCCCTTATTATAATTAATTCAAATAGGAGGTTGCCACTTGCCGCATTTTAAGTAATAGGATCTCGGAAGCTTTGAACTGAAGGTCATGGATAGGTCAGTGTCCAGAAACAAAAGGATCAAAATAGAAGTAGAAGTGGGAGACATGTTCAGTCATTTGCCAGATGAACTGCTTCCAAATATTCTCTCCTTTCTTCCCGCTAAAGAAGCGGTTGCAACAAGCCTCGTATCCAAGAGATGGAGATCACTTTGGACTTTGCTTACCACGCTTAACCTTGACTGTCGAGACTTTCGAAGGCTTGTGTTATTCCATCAATTTGTAGAGGAATTGCTCAAATTTGTGGATTTGAAGTCTGTCAAGAAGTTTGTTCTTCGGTTTGATTGTTATGACACCTATGAGTCTTTTAGACCGTTGAAGATTAGCAAGTGGATTAATGCTGTGATGAGTAATAAAGTTGAACACCTGGAGCTACAATTTTGGCCAAAGAGGTGCTTTTATGAGTTGCCCTCAAGTATTTTCACTGCTAATAACTTGAAGGTTTTGAAGTTGAGTGGAATCTGGAGTTTTTTTATTGGAGTAAAGGTCGGCCCTCTTTCTCATGTTAGTTTGCCTTTGCTAGAAGTACTGGAATTGGTGGCTATTAAATTTTCCGATTGCCAAAGCTTTGGAATGCTTCTTTCTGCATGTTCTTCGCTTAAACACATGCATGGTACTAAAAGATTTGCATGGCTACAACCTGACGGGTTGGCGTGAGTGGTAAGTACTCTCGTCCCTTAAACAAGTGGTTGGGGGTTCGATCCCCAGCCCTTACGAATGGAACAAATTCACAGGCCAGCTGTCTACCCCCTACATGGGACTTCAGAACAGCGAAGGATTAGTCCCACTTGACACGCGGGTGGGATACCCTTGAGAATTCAAAAAAATATTTGCATGGCTACATAAATGGTCCACTTGACATTGGAAGATTTAACTCTTTGGTTACTGCAGATGTTCCGAAATCCCTACTTCCCTTAAAAGTTATCTCCAATGTTACATTCTTGCGTGATTCCACCATATATTTACATATCTTTTCATGGTCAAATCCATTGAATTAATGCATGTTTTGATGATAATTGCACCTAATTAGCATAGATTCTAGCTATTGCTTAAGTTGTTGGAATTTGTTCTAGTTAAGGGCAATTTTGTCATATTTAACTTGATTTATTGTCATTCATCTTTTTGAGAACTTTGTGATGCTACTTCAAGTATTAATCTCTTGTAGGTTAATGGAAGAAAACACTCAAAGAGATCATGGAAGCAAAGCACAAAAATGAGGAAGCAAGGAAAGCAAAGAAAGGGCAAAAAAAGGGGGGAAATGGTCAGTTTGGGCGCCATAATAGAGAGGCGGCGCCCCAGGCACGCCCATGGGCGCCATTTGGGCGCTATCGGGCCGATTCTGCAGCAAAATTCAGCTTTCACGAAATTAGGGTTTTTACACCCTATATAAGTTTCCTAACACCCCCAAACCTCCTCCCAAGCTCTCCTAGGTCAAAAATACCAAGCTCTCTTGGGGTTTTCATCATTTTCTCTCAATCCCCACTCAAATCCACCTCATTCCACTCCAAATCCCTCATCATTCCTCTCATCTACTACCATTTCCACCTCATTTCCCACCATCTTCAACCTTCTTCTTCTTCCATGGCAGCACCCTTGGGTGAGTTTGGCCTTTCATCTATCATGAGTGGCTAAACATTCTTGGGATTTTGGTGGTGTGAAGATAGATCAAGGCTTCAATGGGCAACTTAGGGGAGTTTTTCTTATCTTATGCTATATACTTTATACTTGAGAGTTGTGGTTTCACTTTCTCTTATGTATTTGTGTTAGAGACATATGGTTGTATCTATCTAATTATGTTGGATTGATATTCTTGTGTTGAACATTAAGTTTGATTATCAATGTTATGTATGTTTTATTTCCTATGTTGATACATGAGACTATGCTTGCTTTAGTGGTTACTTGGTTTGTGTAGTTAATGTTTCAATTGAGGTGTTGTGTTTGCACATTCTCAAGAGGAAAGTGGTTTTCAAACTTATATTCAATACACATCAAGTGGTGCTTAACTTTAACCCTAAGAGATGGCTAGTTTCAACTAATTGTTTGATTTGACATCAATTAGGGCTAGAGGACCCTTAGTGGTTGGTTGCTTTGGGATTTTTTCTAATAGACTTGATGAAAGTTTTAACTCCCAATATTTTTTAAAAGAAGTAATTGAACTATTGAATCACCACCAAAAGCCCTTTTCGTTACCTTGATTTAAAACCAACCAACTTTTTCCTTTTGCTTAATAAAAAAAATCACAAAAACAAGTGTTATCTATCTTTTAATTAATTTCTTTCAATGATTTCCAAAACACCAAAAATCACACCCCTTTCATGTCAATCCTCGTTTGCATTTAGCTAAGTTAGGGTAGTTAAAGGACTCCACAAAGTGAGACGACCCGGGATTGCACCCTATTTGCAATCCGTGGATTAAAATTGTGATTTTAACCCCCAAGGCGATTAGGAACCGGTTAAATCATTGCGCATAGGCATGATATGATTTATGATGACACTGATGTATCCATATTGCTTTTCATTTACAAAATTAACAGTTCTATATTTAGCTTGCATTTTGTATTTGTTGTCGTGGCAGCCTGATTTGTCACCATGTCCCGATCAACCAACATTTCCTAATTTAACCTTCTTGGAATACAGTGTTTCTTTTAAGGATTGGGAAACAATATTTAAATATTTGTATTGCTGTCCCAAGCTTGAGATTTTTATAGTTTTGAAGGTTTGCTGACTTTCAACTTGTATTTTTGGTGTTGATTACCATTTTATTAGTTAGTTTCCTAGCTTTTTTCATTCTTTTCGATAGTTTGATTGTAGTGAAAGCTTGGACCCTACTGTTGATGTTCCTCATTGTGTTTCGTCTAGCTTGAAGGAATTCCATCTTGGCTGCTACCAGGGGAAGAAAGGTGAATTTGAACTCGCAAGATTTGTTATGAAGAATGCAATGATCTTGAGAACTATCTCAATCACTAGGCAAAGTCTAAGAGCAGCTTGGGTGAGCCAGAACCTCCAAAGAATATGTAAATGTCCCATAAGATCAATGAATTGCAAGCTTTTGTTGAAGTGAATTGATGAACTTTTGTTGAATATATTACTAGTTTTCGTTCTTTTTAGAAGTGTTTCCTTCTATCTGCATTTTATTTTTTGTGCCTTATAGATGTAAAGAAATTCAATCATGTATATGATGAACTTAGAAGTTATTTTAGCAGTGTCAATTTCTAAAAAATTTTAACACTTTAATACTTCATCTGTTCTTAAATATAAGAGTTAGTTGGTTTTTTTGTAAAATCTTAAGAAAGGAAAAATAAGTTATTTAAGAATTAATTTTAATAAATTTTCCTCTAAACTAATTTATTTGACTTATAATCTAACACCGGAAAGAGTATACTTTTATTAATAAAATGTGTTTCTCGTAAAGGTTAAGAATAATAATTTGACTAAAGATATTTTAAATATGAATAGCTGATATTTATATTAATGCTTTTCATCCTTCTGTATAGGGGTGTTCAACGGGCGGGTTCGGGCCGCCCGTGGTTATGCCCATACCCGTGCCCGTGTAACATAAACAGGCGGGCTAAATATTGATAAATGGGTGGGTCATAAATAGGCGGGCTATAAATGGAAGCAGAATAAATGGGCGGGTAACAAAGTTAAATGGGCGGCTCATGTAAGATGAACTCAGAAAAAATTTTAAAAAAATCCAACAAAAATCCCAACAAAGAGTAGAGCATGCTTCAATTCTTAATAAACTTTGAATTTAATCTTATTCTAACTAATCAATACCAATAAAATAAAATTAGTTACGAGGAGGGAGTAATGTAAAATAAGACTAATACATCAAAAAAATTTTAAAAAATCATAAACGGGCATTTAAGTTGGTATGGGCATACCCGTACTGTGTAAGATAAACGGGTATGGGCATGCTCATACCCGTGTAAAAATGTGACAGGCCCTAAATGGACGGGCCTAAACGGGGAAAATGCGGGCGGATACGGGAGGACTCAACGGGTATGGGCACACTTGAACACCCCTACTTCTGTACATAGTACATTATGAATATTCACTCTCTCTTAATTAGCTTCTTTCTCATGTTAATTTTGTCATTATTAGTCAACGATTCTCTCTTTTAATACCCCATCACAAATAAGGGAAAAATTAGAAAACAAAATTATTTTGGATAAACTCACTCCAGTCCGCAATATAAAAGAGCCAAATTTGGATATTTTAGTTTAAAAACATAGCAGTTCACTCTCACATTCTCTCTTCATTTAATGTGTTTTCTGTACTTTTCACTATCTCTCTTTTATATTTATTCATAATAAATATGGGCATCTTTGAAAAAAAAAATTTAAACACCCAACTATCATTTTTTATTGCCCAACTTCACTCAATCCATAAAAGTGTTTTATATATACTCCCTTCATTCCTAAATATAATATCAATTTCAGAATTTGTTTCTAAATATAACCAACTGTCTTTCTCAACTTTTTTCAAATAAACCTTAATAATTCTTATCTATAATAACAAGCAAGAGTATTTGAACACACACAGATATATATATATATATATATATATATATATATATATATATATATATATATATATAAGTATTAATAAATATGAACGAGAGTTGGAGGCAAAGTAGCGAAAAATGTCTTATATGAATTGAGAATGTAAAGTGACCTTTTATATTTTTGTATTAAAACCATCAACCGATGGTAGCTTTACTATTAAGTCTGCATATAAATTTTTGTATGCAGGTACCCAAGGAGCTGCAGGGACCATATGGAGGAAGCTTTGGAGATGGAGAGGACCAGAAAATATTGAAAATCATATGTGATTGCTTTCACACAACCGCACTCACACAACGGAGCTCCGACAACGAAGAGGATTGTGCACATTGTTGTCAAACTCGCGAGTTGACACTCCAATTATACCGTTTTTCGACACTACCTAACCAAAACGTGTCACAAATAACCTAAATTTTCTGTCTTTAAAAATTCGATAGAAACTTACGTGTTTACATTGTGAATTCACCGATTTTATGTTTCTACCTTACAGAAAAGTGTGTTAATTTGCTACTAAATTATTTTAATTATTTTTAATTGACAAAATTCAATGAATTTAAATATGGATTTCAAAGAAATTTATCTATTGAGGTTAATATACTATGAATATCGATATATTTAAATCTACTATCTATATTTAAAATAAATTTGAGTTAATTTATTATTTTTTTTATTCTTATTTAATTATGTAAAATAAATACATGCTTTTTTATAAACGTAAACTCGTAAGAGTTTACGTGAACTCTTAAGAGTTTACGATTCGAGTCTACAATCCGAGTTTATCTTATCTTCACGAGTTTACTTAAACTCACGAGTTTGACGACCTTGATTGTGCACCATGGCTACCTGCCCTTTTAGATGCGAGGAAGCTGAAACTGAGATGCATTTGTTCAGAGATTGCAAGAATGCTGCTGCAAGGTGGAAATCAGTGGTCCACCCTTCCAAATATGGCCAACGCTTTCCAATCTTGGGGGCAAGGAGTGGATTATTTGGAACCTTGATGATCATGAGGCTGACAATTGAGGGCCTAACAAAATCCCTTGGTCTCTTCTCTTTGGCTATTTTTGTTGTACTCCCTCCGGTCCTAAATATAGGACCTAGATAGAGACTTCATTTTGGTCCTAAATATAAGACCTGGATACATTTTTGGTCACCTTTTTCCTAAATTACCCTTCTTCTTCTTAACAACTCCTTAATAATAGGGGAGGAAGGGCTACTAAGGGTCCGTGTGGTTGTGGGAAGGAAAGTGAAGAATTGGAAAGTGAAAGGGGTAAAGATGGAAAGTAGGGGTAAATTAAGTAATGATGAAAAATAAAGTGTGTGGGGCCCAGAAAAAATGTGAGATGGAGAGAGAAAACTTGTGGGCTCCGGGATATATGTAAATTACATAAAAACCTAAACTTTCTAAACTTTCTAATTCTTTAGCATTTTCCCTACCAACCAAACAAGCCATAAGTAATCAAACTAATTAAGGGGGGGTATTATTGGAAAGACATCTAAAATTAAGTCTTCCTTAATCTCCCCAGAAAAAGTTATCTAGGTCCGGAGGGAGTAATATATGGGTTTCTAGATTCAACATGGTTTCTAGAAGATGACCTTAACTCCTATTATAAGGCTTGCTAGGAACATGACCTTCTCAATCAGTGCAAGTTCTATTCTGACTTTTCCTTGCAGGCAGAAACATCAAAGTGCATACCGGAGGTCGGAGGACTGTTTAAAGCTTGAGATAGATGGTTCCGTCCTAACCAGTTGACAAAGCAGATGTGGCAGAGTTTTAAGGAGCGCTCAAGGGAATTGGATAAAAGGCTTCAGTTGCAATCTCACCTTTGTTCCACCGGCAATTGCAGAGCTCATAGGTGTCATTAATGGCTTGCAATCGTGTTGGAACAGAGGATATAGAAGCATTGTGGTTCTTACCGATTGTATTGACGCTCTCAACATGAATGTGACTACAACCACCCCTTCCACGAATTAATTCTTAATATTAGGGCCCTCCTTGACTTGGAGTGACAAGTTATATTTATACACATCAACAGAGAAGACAACCCCTTAGCAGATCGTTTAACTAAACTCTCCTATAGCTTAGGTGTTAATTTTTGTTGCTTCGAAACTCTTTCTATAGTGTTGGATGGGGAACTTTCCCCCATAAAACACTATTTTGTAGTTACTTTCGCAGTTTATTAACAATGTTAACCAGTATTTATTCAAAAACATAAAAAAACAAAAAACATTCAAATTTTGTGTTAAAGGACTTGAGAGGGAATATTTTTTTTATGGTAAAAAACCAAAGAGGGAATATTTTGGAATGGAGGGACTAAATAGTAAATACGTGCACACGGAGGGAGTATTACCATTTCACCCCCATCGATTTCAACGAAAAGTGAAAACCTAAAAGGGAGGGAAACTTTTGAGGATAGAAGGCTCTGAAGTCCGAAGTGAAATCCGTAGGCAGTATTCCTTATTCCTCGTTTGTTTAAGGTATTCATTTCTCTTCTCCTTAAATCACTCTTGTTACTAGGAAACAGCAACTTGGATTTTGTCTGTTTATAAGTTAGAAAGTTGTCGACAAATTTAATGTACGATGATTCTTATTTGTGAAGTTTATTGCTCAGCTTGTGAGATAATAATGATTTTTATGATTTGATAATTCTGAAATGCACCAAGTTTCAAAATTTCACCAACAACTTGTCGTGAAATTGTGTAGGTGAGGGATTTGATTATGAGGTGGTTTTGCATTATATGTTGACCTGAATCAAAATTAAGTATAAAGATTTGTTAAAACTTTGAGTCATTGATATTTAATGAGAAAATTGTTAATACTGAATATAAACATTTTTCTATACATTATAGCTTGTTATCTTCAATATATGTTATATCAATGCTCACAAATTCATAAACACTAATAATAGGTATTGAATATTCTTCAACTAGTTATTTTCAGCAAAATGAGAGAGCTTTGAATGCTTGACCAAATATCCCTCTCTTCAGAGATCATAGTAGAACTGGAAGGCTAATAATCTCATTCCGATTTTGCATTGGCTAACCATTTGACTAGTAAATCAATTGCTTGATTTACATTTACTCTTGTGTCGTGTACTCCGGTCATTGAGCCTACTTTCCTTGGTCATTGTTGTTGTTGTTGTTGTTTTTGTTCTTCGTTTTTTCTATGTGAGGTTTTAAGTGCCTCTTATTATTCATTCAAACAGGAGGTTGCCACAATTGAAGTAATAGGATCTCTGAAGCCTTGAACTGAAGGTCATGGAAAGGTCAGTGTCCAGAAACAAAATGTTCAAAACAGAAGTAGAAGTGGGAGACATTTTCAGTCATTTGCCAGATGCACTGATTCTACATATTCTCTCCTTTCTTTCGGCTAAAGAAGCGGTTGCAACAAGCCTTGTATCCAAGAGATGGAGACCACTTTGGACTTCGCTTCCCACGCTTGACCTTAAGCGTCGTGACTTTCAAAGGCTTAAGTTCTTCAATCAATTTGTAGAAAAATTGTTCAAATTTGTGTATTTGAAGTCTGTCAAGAAGTTTGTTCTTCGGCATGATTGTTTTTACAAATATGAGTCTTTTAGACCTTCCAAGATTAGCAAGTGGATTGATGCTGTGATGAGTAATAAAGTTGAACACCTGGAGTTACATTTTTGGCCGAAGAAGTTCATTTATGAGTTGCCCTCAAGTATTTTCACTGCTAATAACTTGAAGGTTTTAAAGTTGAGTGGAGCAAGGGGAATATGGGAGTGTATGATTGGAGTAGAGGTCGGCGCTCTTTCTCATGTTAGTTTGCCTTTGCTCGAAGTTCTGGAAATGGAGGCTATTAATTTTTCCGATTGCCAAAGCTTTGGAATGCTTCTTTCTGCATGTTCTTCGCTTAAACACTTGGTGCTAAAAGAATCGTATGGCTTATTTAATTGGCCACTTGACGTTGGAAGATTTAACTATTTGGTTACTGCAGATGTTCCGAAATCCCTACTTCCTTTTAAAGTTATCTCCAATGTTACATTCTTGCGCCTAGGCATGGTATGATTTGTGATGACACTGATGTATTCATATTGCTTTTCGTTTACAAAATTAACAGTTCTATATTTAGCTTACTTTTTCTATTTGTTGTCGTGGCAGCCTGATTTCTCACCATGTCCCGATCAACCAACATTTCCTAATTTAACCTGCTTGGAATATGGGGTTTCTTTTAAGGACTGGGAAACAATTTTTAAATATTTGCATGGCTGTCCCAAGCTTGAAATTTTTAATGTTTTTCAGGTTTGTTGACTTTCAACTTGTACTTTTGTTGTTGATTACCATTTTATTAGTTAGTTTGCTAATTTTTTCATTCTTTTCGATAGTTTGATTGTAGTGAAAGGTTGGAACCTACTGTTGATGTTCCTCATTGTGTTTTATCTAGCTTGAAGGAATTCCATCTTGGCCGCTACCGGGGGAAGAAAGGTGAATATGAGCTCACAAGATTTCTTATGAAGAATGCAATGGTCTTGAGAACCATCTCAATCACTAGGCATTTTAAGTTAAAGACGACAACTTGGGAGAGCCAGAACCTCAAAAGAATATCTAAATGTCCGATAAGTTCAATGAATTGCAAACTTTTGTTGAAGTGATTTGGTGAAATTTAGTTGAATATATTACTAGTTTTCGTTCCCTTTTAGAAGTGTTTCCTTACTTATTTACTCGAAAAAAGAGACGTGTTTCCTTCTATCTGCATTTTTATTTTTTGTACGTTATAGATGTAATGAAATTCAATCATGTTTATGATGAACTTAGAAATTACTGTAGTGGTGTCAATTTCTAGATAATTTTAACACTTAAATACACCCTCCGTTTCTAAATATAAGAGTTAGTTGATCTTTTTATAAAATCTTAAGAACGCAAAAATAAGTTATTCAAAAATTGATTTTAATAAATTTTTCTCTAAACTAATTTATCTATTACTACCTTCAGTCCTAAATATAAGATTTAGATGACTTTTTTTTTTGAGAGATTAAGGTTGCGGAATAGGTTATTAAATGATGACATATTTGATATATTTTTAGATTATCCATTAGTTTATAGGTAAAATATACTAGTCTAAGGGAAGAATTAGGAAAACCATCAATTGATAATTAACTTATTTTGTTTTTTTTAGGATTTTCCCAAAAAGTTCATTAGGTCTTATATTTAGGACCGGAGGGAGTAACTTATAATCTATCATGTAAGATTGTCAAACTCGTAAGCTTAAGTATACTCATGGAAAGAAGGTAAAATCAGATTATAAACTTATAAAAGTATACTTTTATTAATAAAATGCGTTTCTTTCAAAAGTTAACAATATTAATTTGACCCAATAATTTTAAATATAAATAGTTAATATTAATGCTTTTCATTCCTTTTGTACATGGTATATTATGAATATTCACTCTCTCTTAGCTTCTTTCTCATGTTAATTTTGTTATTACAGTCAATAGTTCTCTCTCTTAACACCCCATCATAAATAAGGGCAAAATTAGAAAACAAAATTATTTTAGATATACTCACTCTGATCTATAATATAAAAGCCTAAAATTAGGATACTTTTCATTCAAAATATAATAGCTCACTCTCACTTTTTCTCTTCATTTAATGTGTTTTTTTTTTCTACTTTTTCTTAACCCTCTTTTATGTTTATTCATAATAAATATAGGCAATATTGAAAAAAAATATATATTCAAACACCCAACTAACTTTTTTGGTTGCCCAACTTCACTTCATCCATAAAGAGTTTTATATGTACTCCCTCCGTTTTCAAATATAGGACCACATTTAGATTTCAATTTGTTCCTAAATATAAGAAATTGTCTAGTTTTTCTCAATTTTTTCTAAAGAAACCCTAATAAACGTTATTTATGATAAACCAAAAAGTGGGAGAGTGAGAATATGAGTATATTGTTAGGGTAGATTAATAATATCATATGTTAATAATTAACTTCACTATTATCCTTAATCCAATCAAGTTAAGGAAAGTGGTTTTATACTCCCTATGATCTGTAATATAAGAGTCTAACCAGCAAAACACACTTCTTATGAAAATATGTTTAAGTTAGTTGAATGTCTGAAGTTAAAGTTTTTTCCAATATTTCCTATATTTACTACTCCATTCGATCCTAAATATACGACCTAATTGACTTTTCTGGAAAATCCTTAAAAAAGCAAAATAAGTTAATTATAAATTGATTTACCTAATTTTTTCCCTTAAAATAGTTTATTTTACCTATAAACTAATGGATAATCTAAAAATGTATCAAATATGTCATCATTTAATAACCTATTTTACACCATTAATCTCTAAAAAAAAAGTCAATTAGGTCTTATATTTAGGTAGAACCGAGGACCGAAGGTAGTATGATGCTATTAAAAGAGAGATATATTAACATTAATATATATGAAAAAGAGTTTGGCACAAAGTAGAAATAATACATTAAATAAGAGAGAATATAAAACAAACTAGTATTATATTTTAAGAGCATATTTAAATTTTGTGCTATTATACTATGCAGCATGCACCACGACTATGACTACGACTATTTAGGAATTGAGGGATTAATGGATTACTGTATTACCATTTCACTGCCATCGATTCTAATGAAAAGTGAAAACCTAAAAAGGGAGGGAAAATTTTGAGGATAGGAGCCTCTGAAGTCCGAAGTGAAATCCGAATTGAAAATTTTGAAGGTATTCATTTCTCTTCTCTTTTCCTTAAATCACTCTTGTTGTTACTAGGAAATACTAATAACAAATCGGATTATGTCTGTTTATAAGTTAGAAAGTTGTCGACAAATTTAATGTCCGAGGATTCTTACTAAATCAATATTTGTGAAGTTTATTGCACAGCTTTTGAGATAATAATGATGATTTCTGATGATTTGATTTTTTTGAAATGCACCCAAGTTCGTGAAATTGTGTGGGTGAGGGATTTGATTATTTTAAGCTGAATCTTAAAATTTAACACAAGTATAAAGATTTGTTAAAACTTTGAATCATTGATATGCAATGAGAAAATTGTTATATCAGTGGTCACAAATTCATTGACACTAACAATAGGTATTGAATATTCTTCAACTAGTTATTTTCAGCAAAATGAGAGAGCTTTGAATGCTTGACCAAATATCTCTCTCTTCAGGGATCATAGTAGAACTGGAAGAAGGCTAATAATCTCATTCCTCTTTTGCATTGGCTAACCATTTGATTAGTGAACCAATTGCTTGGTTTATATTTACTCTCGTGTCGTGTACTCCAGTCATTAACCCTCCTTTCCTTGGTCAATGTTGTTGTTGTTGTTGTTGTTGTTGTTGTTCTTCGTTTTTTTCAATATAAAGTTTTAAATGCTCCTTATTATTCATTCAATTGGAGGTTGCCACAATATGAAGTAATAGGATCTCTGAAGCCTTGAACTGAAGGTCATGGAAAGGTCAGTGTCCAGAAACAAAATGCTCAAAACAGAAGTAGAGGTGGGAGACATGTTCAGTCATTTGCCAGATGCACTGATTCTGCATATTCTCTCCTTTCTTCCGGCTAAAGAAGCGGTTGCAACAAGCCTCATATCCAAGAGATGGAGATCACTTTGGACTTCGCTTCCCACACTTGACCTTAACCACTGTGACTTTCAAAGGCTTAAATTCTTCCATCAATTTGTAGAAAAATTACTCAAATTTGTGGATCTGAAGTCTGTCAAGAAGTTTGCTTTTCGGTTTCGTTATTACGACAAATATGAGTCTTTTAGACCTTCAAAGATTAACAAGTGGATTAATGCTGTGATGAGTAATAAAGTTGAACACCTGGAGTTAAATTTTTTTCCGAAGAAGGGCTTTTATGAGTTGCCCTCAAGTATTTTCATTGCTAATAACTTGAATGTTTTAAAGTTGAGTGGAATAAGGGGAATCTGGGAGTTTATCATTGGAGTAGAGGTTGGTGCTCTTTCTCATGTTAGTTTGCCTTTGCTTGAAGTATTGGAATTGGATGCTATTAAATTTTCCAATTGCCAAAGCCTCGGAATGCTTCTTTCTGCTTGTTCTTCGCTTAAACACTTGGTACTAAAAGATTTATTTGGCAACTTAAATGGTCCACTTGACATTGGAAGATTTAACTATTTGGTTAGTGCAGATGTTCCAAAATCCCTACTTCCATTAAAAGTTATCTCCAATGTTACATTCTTGCGCATAGACATGGTATGATTTATGATGATAATGATGTATTCATATGGCTTTTCATTTACAAAATTAACAGTTCAATATTGAGCTTATTTTTTGTAGTTGTTGTCCTGGCAGCCTAATTTGTCACCATGTCCCGATCAACCAACATTTCCTAATTTAACCTGCTTGGAATATGGGGATTCTTTTATGGACTGGGAAACAATATTTAAATATCTGCATGGCTGTCCCAAGCTTGAAATTTTTATAGTTTACAAGGTTTGCTGACTTTCAATTTGTATTTTTGGTGTTGATTACCATTTCATTAGTTAGTTTCCTAACCTTTTTCATTCTTTTCGATAGTTTGCTTGTAGTGAAAGCTTGGAACCTACTGTTGATGTTCCTCATTGTGTTTCATCTAGCTTGAAAGAATTCCATCTTGGCTTATATCAGGGGAAGAAAGGTGAATTTGAACTCGCAAGATTTGTTATGAAGTATGCAATGGTGTTGAGAACCATCTCAATCACTAGGCATTATAGTTTAAGAGCAACTTGGGAGAGCCAAAACCTCAAAAGAATATCTAAATGTCCCATAACATCATTGAATTGCAAGCTTTTGTTGAAGTGAATTGATGAAAATTAGTTGAATATATTACTTCGTTCCTTTTTAAATGTGTTTCCTTCTCTCTGTATTTTTATTTGTTTTAAGTTATAAATGTAAAGAAATTCAATTATGTTTATGATGAATTTAGAAGTTACTGTAGTAATGTCTAAATAATTTTAACACTTTAATATTCTATCTGTTCCTAAATATAAGATCTAATAATGTACAAAATATGTTATGATTGAGGGTTTCATTTTGCTTCATTAAATTCTCAAAAAAATGTCAACTAATTCTTATATTTAGGAATGAGGGAGAACTCCCTAGAGTAATTAGGGAGGGGAAGTTTGTTTTATATGTAGATTTTCTAAGTTTTCTCATCTTTTTCTCAAAGAAATATGTTGATGTTCAACATCAATTAATAAAGGGCGAATGAGCAAAACTAGCCACCGTAATTTTCCAAATGGACAACTCTGGCACCCGTAAATTAGATGGTGCAAAACCGTACATTATAAATCAAAATGGTGCAAAGTTAGTCACGCCGTTAAGTTGAAGCTAACAGACGTTTGTGTTGGCGTGGGGCTCACCTTCATTAATGTGTTTGTAAACTTAACGGTGTGGCTATCTTTGTATTTTGATTTATAATGTATGATTTTGCACCATCCAATTTACGGGTGTCAAAGTTGTCAATTTAGAAAATTACGGTGACTAATTTTGCCCCTTTACTCATTAATAAATAGGGGGGTATGGATTATAACAGTATATGATTGGAATGTTTTGGTAGTATAATTTGATTAACTAATTGAATTAACATCATTGATCTAATTAAATTAGGTAGATAAGTTGTATATTCATTATTAGGGCTTTGAAGTAAAAAATTTTTAAAGGCATGCACGGTAAAATTGGGTCAAATTGAAAATTTTGGGACAATTTAAATAAGCAATGTATCATTTAACATATTTATAGAATCAATACTCTATTAGCCAACATAAGCAATTTCAGCCTCTTCTGCCAATGGGAATTAATTTGTAGATCAGGTTCTGTCCCCTTTTGCCAAAAACTAATAATATTCGTAGTGAGAATTAGTGACCTAGTTACTGACAAGGCCATTTTTGTTTTATATGAATACCCACACTTGCCATGCTTGAGTGAACAAATTAGGTATAGAAACAGCGTCTCACATACCAACACTTTGAACTATGAACATTATTTGACCATTACCTATAAACAATTAAGTTACATTGTTTGAGAGATGTGCTAAATAATAAATTTAATACTCACTAATCATTCCTTGGTTCACAAAAACTAATAATACAAACAGAGAATAACAGATGAACAACAACTAAACTCTGAACATAATAAACTTGTCCTTGCACATTATAACATCATTATATCCATAACTTCATGTCCTGCAACTTTCATAAGTACCACCATATATGAACACTTTCTCATTCCTTGAACCTATTATGGGAATGCAATTTAGGATGAACCTTGTGTTTGTTGGGCGGGTGAAGCCGGTGATTCTCTAATAGCATCAATGGAATCTCTCCCCCATGAACTCTGAACCTGGGCTGCAAACTGCAGATTCCAGAGAGCATCTTCCACGGAAAGCCTATCAGTAGGATCTTTTGACACACATCTCACACATAACTCCATCATTCTCTTCATTGATTCATCTGAACATTGTTTGTGAACTATTGGATCAACAATACTCCTTCTGGCTACTTCATCGGTTACTAGGCTTACCTGTAATTGCATATCAATTTCTCATAAAAATAGTCCCCATACTTCGAATCACATTTTCATCATATTCCCAAACCCCATTCTCATTCATCAATGCCTCTATCTTATTTCTCCTCTTTCTACTATTAGCCATAGAATGGAAGTACTTGGTATTCTTATCACCTGCCGAATACCAATTACACCATGAACGTTGTAACCACATAATCTCTTCCTGCACAAGAACCTCCTCCAAATCAACCCATAAATCACTCCTCATATTTTCCAACCTTGCATCATTATCCCCCTTATCCAACCTCATATGAATTTCATCCAACGTAATAGAGAAGCTTTCTTTTTATTTATACTCACGAAAACTTCACTATTCCAACCTTTAATATAACCCACAAAAGGACCTTTAACTCACCTAAACTCTTATTTTAAAAAGTCTATAATTATCTTTTTTCTTAAAAATTAATTAATGGCTTAATTTACTTCTTTGATTTTTTTAAAAAATCAAAATAATATTTATATTAAGGAGGGAGGGATGGAGAGAGACTGAGAGAGAGTATTTTAGACTAGCTTAGGAAAAAGCTAAAAAGGTTCTTTTAGAGAATAGATTCTGGAAAATACCTGCTCAAAAAAATGGACAAAATAGTTTCAAACCAAACATATGTTTTCTACCCAAACCTTGATTTTTAGTTAAAAAACTATTCTAAAAAAAGCTGCAACTGTTTTGTCTGACTTAAATGAAATATAGGTTTTGACAGAAAAACAATTCTTAAAAGGGTGAAGGTGCAAAAATATATTAAACTTTACCCAAAAGTGCGTTTGTAATACTTAATTTTTGCGAGGTCCAAAAATAGTACCAACTTGGGGTCCAAGTGCAAATATACTATATTCACTTAAGGGAAATAAAATTTATATATAAAAAGACTTTTATGCTCCTTATTAAATTTTATTTAATGCGTGAGAAATGAGTGCAACTTTTCGTATTTAAATTTTATTTCCGTGAAAATACTATATTTACTCCCGAAACTCAAGTTGTATTCTTTTCACATCTAGCCAAATTTTAGTATTACAAAAGCTCCTATAGATAAAGTTTAGTATCATCATTACACCTTCGACCTTCTTATAAAGATGTGAGTGTATGTATGTCTTGATTTAAAAACTTAGGTTTAGGTCAAATCCTAGGTTTTGACTTTTGAGGAGTATCTAAGCAGGCCCAAGTCAAATTTTAGGTTTATGATAAAAAAAAGGGGAAAATGCCATTTAAATCCCTCCGAATATACAAAAGGACAATTCAGGAACTCAAACTTCCAAAAGGACCATGAAGTAACTAGGACCTAGTTGACATTTTAAAATTGTGTGAAAAGACAAAATTGCCCTAATCATAAAACAGAAATTACTAACCACCCTTACACCCATCATTTTCAATAGGGTGGTTAGTAATTTCTGTTTTATGATTAGGGCAATTTTGTCTTTTCACACAATTTTAAAATGTCAACTAGGTCCTAGTTCCTTCATGGTCCTTTTGAAAGTTTGAGTTCATGAATTGTGATTTAAATGACATTTTAGGCTTTGAGTCACTAGACTAGAGTGTATATATAAGGAACAAGAATACTAAAATCAAACTTTTCCCATTCCCATTGTCGCCGATCGTGCTCCTTTGCAAATTACAACTGCATGTCGCCGTTGCAGAGATCATATGAAGAAGAGACGTAAATTTCTATTTCTATTCTTATCATATATGTTGTTCTAAACATTTGCATTTTCAGTCGCTTTTCTATATAATGGCAGGTTACACTTTCAATTTATATTGGAAAAAAATGTTTTTCGTAGGAATATTTGGAAACCCATCACCATGATGCACTATATATGATCTACGTTGTACAATTTTGATTCATTTGCATTATTCTCCTATTTTGTATTCTATTTTGGGAAAATCACAAATAAATGTCTCCAAATGTCCAAAAGGAAAAGAACTTGTGGAATTCGGGTTCCTTTCTTGCCATTTTAGAAGTTTGAGTTACTTTATTATCCTTTTGAATATTCGAAGGTCTTTATTTGTCATTTCCCTTCTACTTTTGATTAGTCTTACATACGAATGCTTAGACTAAATTATACCTCTTTCTTGCAGCAAAACGGTGTCACTCCACGGGAATCCAAGAACCTGATTGCTAAGACATATAGTGAATGGTCTTACATGACACTAGGAAAACATATGGGCCCCATTTTTCAAATTTCTATAAGGCTGTTATTTACCATTCTATGTTGTAGCCATTTTATGTTACTGCTTCATATTTAAGCATTTCTTTACTTTCCTCCCATTTGGTCAGTTGTGAGTTGTCATTTGATCAAATCATCCTCACTATGTCCTCTAACAAAAGTCCCGTAACAGAAGTAGGAATGTGTGACGATAGGATTAGTGGTTTGCCAGACTCTTTGCTTCTTCATATTCTCTCTTTTCTTGAAACCAAACATGTTGTTGTCACATGCGTGTTGTCCAAGAGATGGAAAACACTCTGGCGCTTCATGCACAAGCTTGACTTTAATGATGAAAGCTTTGGCAGTGTGGAGTCATTTGTTCAGTTTGTAGATGCAGCCCTCCACTTAATCCATTTCAATTATGTTCAAATCTTTGTTCTCAAGTGTAAGCGTTTCAATGTGCCCCCTGGTAAGCTTTACATTTGGGCTAATGCAGCGGTCAGTTACAAATTAACGCATCTTGAGCTATATATATCAGAAGAAGAGTCTTTCTGTTTTCCTGCTAGCATTTTCATTTGCAATACCCTTATTGTTTTAAAGTTGATTGGGCCGCGTATGAGTGATCTCTCCATGGTTGATTTGCCTTCACTTAAAGTCTTGCATTTGAATATGATTCGTTCCCCAAGTCCTGAATGTGCGGTCAGGCTTCTTTCTAATTGCGTTCGACTTGAACAATTGTCGCTAAATTTTGTGGTACCTTTAGATCTTTTGCATTGGATACACAGCATTCCAAGGTTTGAACATTTATTGTTCGCATTTCTTTTGAATGTTGTGATCCCAATGGAAGTTTTATCTAATGTTCGAATTCTACACGTATTTTGGGTAAGTAACAACACCCAGTGAGGATAAAGTTTGTATTGTTTATTTTCTTCTCTTGGTTCTTATCCATTTTGTGTTTAATTTTCCTTGCTCTTTACTTGTGCAGGATTACACGAGGTTTGATAATCTTCCAACATTTAACAATTTAACTACGCTTCAAATTGAGAGATCTACAACCACAAATCTGAATTGCTGCATAGTGAGCCTGCTTCGCAGCTTCCCCAAGCTTCGTGCTCTTATAATTCATAAGGTTTGTTTTAAAAGAATGGTTTGATGGTTTGATAAATATGGATAATGATTCTCTTTTATTCATTTACTGTAATAATATATTTGCATTTTTATGGTCAGTTTGATGACTATGACTTTGAGGATGAAGGATTGATGCACTTTTCAGCATCTGATGTTCCTCTATGTGTATCATCTCACCTAAAGGAATTTGCTATTTTTGGCATCAAAGGCTCCTACCTTGAATTTGAAATCATAAAATTTACCTCCTCCATTCCTAAATATAAGATCACTTTGGGGAAGTGGATAAGTTCCTAAATATAAGAGCACTTCCTATTTTATCTCAAGTTTTGCCCAAACAACCCTTATTCTCCCTCTTTTCATTGAAAACCCCTCCTCCTTTTAAAGTTAAGTAATTGAGGGGATTTTGGGAAGATCATGTAATTTTATTGTCTTCCTTAATCTCCCCAAATTAACCAAAGTGATCTTATATTTAGGAACGAAGGGAGTATAATGAAGTATGCAAGAGTCTTGAGGATTGTCATTGTTGGAAGCAGTGGCACATGTGAAAGGAATAACCTTGAAATGCTGAAAAAGTTATCATCATACCCCAGATGCTCTGCAACTTGTGAACTTATTTTTGATAAAGTTAGAGACATTATTGAGGTTAGTGAGGTTTTGAGGAAATATTTGACAGTGTGAAGTCATCAATTGCTTCAACTTCAAGTTAAAAAATTAGAATCTTTGACTGTGAATTGAGCGTGACATCTATCCATATTCATTAAATTCAACTCCAAGTTGTGTGTGCGCACGTGTGCGCGCGTATATACTCGAAAGTCGTACTCAAAGTTGTTACAAAACTTCATTGTTCTCGTTCAGATCAGCTTCATCATGTGAGTAAGAGAGGTAAAGTTCTGTTCTTTCTCTGATATGGTTACTGATTAGGCCTTTAAATTTTGTAAAGGGTTAAATGTTCATCATGAATAATCTGTTTGACATTTTCAGTTCTTTTAATTTTTGGTCTTGTGTGCACTTTTCTTCTGGTCTGCTCTACGTTTAAAATTTTTCGTGTTCTTTTTAATTGCATTATACTCCCATTTGTAGAAAATTTTGGCTGTGGATACTCTTACATAGAGAAAACTTTACTTCTTTCTTGCAGCAAAACGGCGACAATTTCAGGGGAATCCATGAAGCTGATGCTAAGAGCAATTTTATGTCACTGCTTCATATTTAAGCATTTCTTTCTTTTCCTCCCATTTGGTCCGCTGTCATCCTTCTTTTTGTGTTTTGTTTTGCCCATATCCCTTCTTGTTCATCCCCAGTATGTCCTCAAATTGAAGCCCCAAAACAAAAATAGGAATAGGCGACGGTAGGATTAGTGGCTTGCTAGACTCTTTGCTTCTTCATATTCTCCCTTTTCTCCAAACCAAAGATGTTGTTGTCACAAGCTTGTTGTCCAAGGGGTGGAGAACACTCTGGCGCTTCATTCACAAGCTTGACTTTGACTCTGAGGCTTCCCCAAGCTTCAGGGACTTATGATTTATATGGTTTGATAAATATGCATGATAATTCTCTTTTATTCAGTTATTGAAATACTCCCTCCGTTCCTAAATATAAGATCATTTTGAAATTCAATTTGTTCTTAATTATAAGATCACTTTCTAACTTTTCCCAACATTTTCCCAAATTAAGCCTATAATGCTTATTTATAATAACACGCAAAAGAGGGAGAGTGAAATAAAGGTATATAGTTGAGATAAATTGGTAATATCATGTGTAAATAATTGGTTTAACTAACTTCCTTAATTTACTCAAATTAGGGGAAGTGATTTTATATTTAGGAATGAAGGGAGTAATATATTTGCATTTTTGTGGTCAGTTTGGTGACTATGACTGGGAGGTAAAGAATTGATGCGTTTTTCAACATCTGATGTTCCTCTATGTGTATCATCTCACCTAAAGGAACTTGGTGTGTTTTTTTTCTTCAAAGGCTCCTCCTACCTTGAATTTGAAATCATAAAATTTATAATGAAGTATGCAAGAGTCTTGAGGAGTGTCGTTGTTGGAAGCATTGGCACAAGTGAAAGGAATGACCTTGAAATGCTGAAAATGTTATCATCATACCCCAGATGCTCCCCAACTTGTGATCTTCTATTTAATAATATTTTGGAAACGTATTGAGGGAGATAAGTAAATTTTTGACAATTATGAAGTTATCAATTGCTCCAACTTTATGTTAAGAAAATGAGCATGACATCTATCCATATCCATTATGTTCAATTTCCTTTGTGATTAGAGTTTGAAAAAGGGTAAAGTATCACACAAACTCAGTCACACACTTCTGCAAGTTTTTGATGTATTAGCTTATTAGAAATTACTCGATATGTAACAGGTCTATTACTAACTTCTTGGTTCCATAATTCCATTCATTTTTCATAATGCTAGAACTCTTGTATCCATTTCATTTTACTTTGAATAAGTGGCCATTGTGGTATCCACATGGTTTTGATTTTATTAGTAGGTTTATTTTGCCCTCTAGCATTTCCAACTGCAGTAGCATTACGTTTTTAAAGTTGGCTTGGGTGGTTATGAGGATTCTTTCTACTGTTAATTTGCTTGAGCTGAAGGCCTTGCATTTGATAAATGTTGAATTCTCCAATGCTTAAAGTTTAGTAATGTTTATCTCCAAAATCGAAATGTTAGTCTTCAAGAATTATACTCCTACTAATGTGTGTGGATTTAGCTCATGATGATGATGAGTATATGGTAGAAATTCGCTTGAGAAAATGGTAGAACTTGGCATGAGAAAATACTACAAAAAGAGTTGGGGTAACATTGATTGGAGAGAAAATGGTAGAAAGTTGCTTGAGGTAGAAGACAATTAATTATATGAGCTAGTAAGAATAATTGTCCCTCAAAGAAGACAATTAGATGAGCTAGTCACTAATTTATAGCTAAGCATGACTATTTGTAATCAAGCTTAAATAGTTTTATTGGAAAACTAATAAGAATGTTTTAATTATGTTTTTGATAATTTAGTTCCACTTATGTTTAAATTACATTTTCTCATCTTAACTTCTCATTTTCATCAAATAATAAGAGCAGTATTGTTTATTATGTATTGATTTTGCTTTAATGAATTTCTTGTTTTGTTTTTCCTTTATGAAGAATATGGATGTTTCTTATGGTGGATACAAGGATGAAGATATATGTGTCTCATAGATAGTACAAAAACACACAATATTCTTAAACATAGGAAATATTTTTCTCATACAAGAAAAGTAAGAGCAATGAGTTTTGCCTTTCACCTAGGTTTTGTCTCAATGGGTTTTCCTAGTAAGGTTTTTAACGAGACAAATTTAATAAAAATTGTGTATTCTTTTTTCTTCACTAGGTTTTTGTCCCAATAGGTTTTTCCTAGTATTTTTTTTTATAAAAGGCAAAATGACATTAATTAAAATCTAACTATTATAAATGTTCACTAATATCCAGATCATATAAAGCATATTTAAAATTAAACCATAAACTAAAAATTAAAACTGATAGTAGAGAGACAACATCAATCCCTGTCTGAGCACCAGCATGTAGGTAGCCATGAAGAACCAGTGAAGTAGTTCCGACAACCAGACATCTTCTGAAAATGACGGGAGGTTGGAACCGGAGAAACACGCCACTACGAGAGCTAAGAGAAACCAAAAGCCTCACGACTTCTATACCACAAAGGGCATTGAAATGTTTTTGGGGTGTTACAATGCACCAAAGATGCCACCCACAAAGAACAGGAGGATTCAACATGACATACGGAAACTTGTGCAAATAGAGGATATTGTCCAAGAGAATACCCAACATAGCAAAAGAACATCATACGAAGTTTTAAGCTAAAACAAACCAAACAAACCATAAAAACACATGAAGAAACAGAAGTGAGCAGCACTGCAAGATGGACCTCTAAGCGGCTGCTGGTGAGCTTAGAGGTCCTCATTGAGATCATCCACTCACGCGGAGCTTTTTGACACAAGCTCCGCCAGAACCCAGAAGTGTAGTGTAGTGGGGGGAAATAGCTTCACTCTCTTGATAGCAAAGATCTCTTGATAGCAAAGATGACCGTGAAAGAAAAAGGAGGGGAACTCATGGTATCAAACAATGCTTGCTTCTCCGGATGAGTGTTACAATTGGTTTTTCCTATTAAAGTTTTAATGAAGCACAATATTATGGACATTTAAGGAAGAGTGTTATAAAATACTACCTCCGGTCCTAAATATAAGACCTAATTGACTTTTTTTGGAGAGGTTAAGGTTGCGAAATAGACTATTAAATCATGACATATTTGATATATTTTTAGATTATACATTAGTTTATAGGTAAAATAAACTAATCTAAGGGAAAGAATTAGGTAAATCAATTTATAATTAACTTATTTTGCTTTTTTATAGGATTTTCTAAAAAAGTCAATTAGGTCTTATATTTAGGACACTACAAAAAAATGGTAGATCTGCGGCGGGCATTTTCCCTACGTTGGGACGGTTGTAACCGCCCCCATGGCGCTCCGGCGGAAAAATTCACCGCGGGAGATTTTAATGTGGGAACGCTGCGTTGGGGCGGAAGATTTTACGCTGTAGCTCCCTCGGCACCGCCACTATGCGTTGGGGCGGACGTAGGGGCGGACACACCCGCGGCCATGTATAATATTTTATTATCGGGTTGGGCGGATGTAGGGGCGGAAGCAACCGCCCCTACGATTTTTTTATTTTTTTAAAAAAACCATGGGGGCGGTCGGCCATGCTTTTTTTTTAACAGAAAAAATAAATAAATTCAAACACCCAACTAACTTTTTTGGTTGCCCAACTTCACTATTGAATCCATAAAGTGTTTTATATATACTCCCTCTGTTTTTAAATATAAGACCACTTTTAGATTTCAATTTGTTTCTAAATATAAGTAATTGTCTAATTTTTCTCATTTTTTTCTAAGTAAACCCTAATAAACGTTATTTATGATCAACAAAAAAAGTGGGAGAGTGAGAATAAGGTATATTGTTAGGGTAGATTAGTAATATCATATATTAATAATTAACTTAACTATTATCTTTGATCCAATCAAGTTAAGGAAAGTGGTTTTATACTCCCTATGATCTGTAATATAAGAGTCTAACCAACAAAACACACTTCTTACGAAAAATATGTTTAAGTTAGTTGTATGTCTGAAGTTAATGTTTTTTCCAATATTTCCCATATTTACTATGATGCTATTAAGAGAGAGATACATTAACATTAACATTAATAAATATGAAAAAGAGTTTGGTGCAAAGTAGAAAAAATACATTAACAGCCTGTTTGGTTTGAGGGAAGGGAAGAGGAGTGGAGGGAGGGAAGGGAATGGAAGGGAGGAGAGAGTTTAATATTACTTTGTTTGGTGTGATTAGAAGAAGGGAAGGGAGTGGAAGGGAGATAAGGGTTTAATGATCATTTTGTTTGGTTAAGGAGGCCAGGGGAGGTTGATAATGATTAATTTATCATTTTATCCTTATAGTAATATATTAATTCATAATTATCTGTCATATAAATTAGCTTATATTTTGATTCAGATTAATTTGCTTATTAAAAGTCACATAAAAATTGATATTATAGTATTATAAAAATGCTTTGTATTAATAATTTTGAAAACAATATAATTAGGGGTGCAGAAAATGACGGACATGACTGGACCAACTATATCCCTTAGTCCTGTTCTTAATAATTGTCGGACTGAAATTTTTGGCCCGAGACCCGGTCATGTCCTATTTGGCCCGACACCGAGATCGGGCCGGACATGACCAACGGGCCACATGACGGACCATGTGGGTCCCAAAGGTTTTTTTACAATAAAATAAAAAATTCCACTTTTCAACCATTAAATAAATTGATGTATTATGTGGAAAAATAATAAGTGTAATAAACTATTTTAAAACTAAATAACTAATTAATTATTAATTATGAAATAGCGTGATAATTGTGTTAATTAATCAAAATATTTTTTCTTAAAATAGTAAAATAATTGGGCTGGGCCGTCCTGTTGGTCATGTTCTACCCGATGGTCGGGTCAGTCACGTCCTAATCGGACTAGTCCCGGGCTACATTGTGACGGACCATTTTTGGCATAGGACCGGATCGGGTCATGACGGGCCAATCAGGCCGCCGGGCTTTTGTGCAGCCCTAAATATAACAATGCTTAACTTGTTAGATGAAATGACAATACTGAAGTCAATTGGTTCTTCAATCTTGTAAACCCAAGATAGCTCTTTTTTTAAAAAAATTTATATAAGAACGTTGCAAGCTTATAAGCACACACATCAATGGCAAATAGAAGGTGAATTATATAGGTCCAAAAACTGATGTATTTGTGGTCCAGAAACTGATGTATTTTGTGTTCACATCATTATGGAATTACAAGGTGAATTAAAAACTGATGCATTGTGTCTGTAAGAGTTATTTTCCTATGTTTTTGACTGGAAATCTTATGTTTTCTTTGTCAAAGTGAACCAATCTGTATTAGCCCAGAACACAAAAATACATCGCTTAATTATAAGCTTATAAACACACGCAATTTTGTAGTTTTGTGTGGGTAGAAACTAAAAAAGCAAAAGCTTTATACATTACATCCTAGGAATTATAAACACACGCAAACGGAACATGAACTATGACTCTCCCAGAACCACAATTAAATAAGAGAGTAAGTAGCCTATTTCCTCCTCCAAGAACCACAGTTTTGTAGGCAAATATTAAACAATAGAATAGACAAGGAGTTTCAATAAAAAAAAAAGAATAGACAAGAAGTTGGGATTTATAAGCAAGACCTTTTATTTTTTGAGTAAGGGTATATAGAGATATTACAAAATTGATGAGGATAATTTAATCCACATATTTTGGTTTCCCTCAAAAACCCCCCAATTTGGAGTAACCAAAACTAGAATATTTTGGGCTCCCCCGCTCCAATTTTTTAAATCATACTCGACTCATTTTTCCTCCCATTCCCTTCCTCAAAACCAAACAGTCCCTAAATGAAGAGAATATAAAACGAACTCTTAGGGCCTGTTTAGTTGGATGAAAAGTGTGTGATGAAAATGGAAATGGAAATGGAATTGAATGTAAGGGGGTTAAAGATGGAAAGTAGAGGTAAATTAGGTAATGATAAGATGTAAAAGTTGGTGGGCCCAGGAAAAGTGAGATAGGGAGAGAAAACTTGTGGATGCCGAGATACTCTCTCCGGTCCTAAATATAAGACCTAATTGACTTTTTTAGAAAATACAATAAAAAAGCAAAATAAGTTTTTTTTTGAACACATTTTTCGGACCAAACACAACAACAAAACCAACTAACGTAGTTGGCAAGCTGAAGTGTGAATGTCCTACTTATATACTCACACACACACACACATTCTTGGTCGATGTGGGACTAAGAGATCCCACAGGAAAAAATAAGTTAATTATAAACTGATTCACCTATTTTTTTTCCCTTAGACTAATTTATTTTACCTATAAATTAATGTATAATCTAAAAATATATCAAATATGTCATGATTTAATATCCTATTTTGCAACCTAATCACTCCAAGAAAAAGTCAATTAGGTCTTATATTTAGGACCGGAGGTAGTATATGTAAATTATTAAAAAAACCTTTAATTCCCTTTCCCTTTCCCTTTCATCCCATCACTTTCATGCCATCCAAACGTACTCTTATATTTTAAGACCAAAATTGTTTAAATTTTGGCTAATCATATAATGCACCACGAGTCCACGACTACGACTATTTAGGAGTTGAGGGATTATTGTATAACCATTTAACTGCCATCGATTTCAATGAAAAGTGAAAACCTAAAAGGGAGGGAAACTTTTGAGGATAGGAGTCTCTGAAAGGTATTCATTTCTCTTATCTTTTCCTCAAATCACTCTTGTTACTACTAGGAAACAACAACTTGGATTTTGTCTGTTATTAAGTTACAAAGTGGTCGACAAATTTAATGTACGATGATTCTTATTTGTGAACTTTATTGCTCAGCTTGTGAGATAATAATGATTCTTTATGATTTTATTTTTTTGAAATGCACCCAAGTTGTTCGTGAAATTGTGTAGGAGAAGGATTTGATTATGTTAAGCTGAATCATAAAATTTAACATAAGTATAACGATTTGTTAAAACTTTGAATCATTGATATGAGCACTTTTCTATACATTATAGCTTATTACTACCTCCTGTCCTAAATATAAGACTTAATTGACTTTTTTTTTAGAGATTAAGGTTGCAAAATAGATTATTAAATCATGACATATTTGATATCTTTTTAGATTATCTATTAATTTATAGGTAAAATAAACTAGTGTTGGAGAAAAAAATAGATAAATTAATTTATAATTAACTTATTTTGGTTTCTTTAGGATTTTTCAAAAAAGTCAACTAGGTCCTATATTTAGGACCGGAGGGAGTATCTCTCAATATATGTCATATCAGTGCTCACAAATTCATAAACACTAATAATAGGTATTGAATTGACCAAATATCCCTCTCTTCAGATATCATGGTAGAACTGTAAGGCTAATAATCTCATTCCTCCTTTGCATTGGCTAACCATTTGATTAGTAAACCAATTGCTTAGTTTATATTTACTCTCTTGTGTTTTGGGTGTTAGTCTTTTTTCCTTGTACTCCAGTCATTAGCCCTCCTTTCCTTGGTCAATATTGTTGTTCTTCATTTTTTCAATGTGACTTTTTGAATGCCGCTTGTTATTCATTCAAATAGGAGGTTGCAACAATTTAAGTAATAGGATCTCTGAAGCCTTGAACTGAAGGTCATGGAAAGGTCGGTGTCCAGAAACAAAATGCTGAAAACAGAGTGTTGATGCACAATATAGGGGAACTATTGAATATGAATGAATAATCGAAGCACTTTATTGATAATATGATTGAATACAATGAAAGGGGTCACCGGCAACGGTGGTTACAAATATGGGCGTAAATGCCTTGATCACAAAGACTTAATTCAGAGTACAATGATAATCAGAGAGAAGAATACAAAGAGAGAGAGAGAGAGAGATCGCAGAGAATTGATCGTCTCCTTCTGAATGAATTCGTGGCCTTCTTATAGTTGAAGCTCAGTCCTGGTGGTTGCGAAATCATAGGCGGCCGTTATGGATAAGAGACGTTGCACGTGCTCCGAAAAAGGTGGGCGACTGCTCCGAAAAAGGTGGGCGACCAAGTCATTCTGCTTTATTGCCGTTGGTGATATTGTTCTTGACGCCCATAGGGCGTCTTCCTTGCTTTTAGACTTCTACTGTCGCTAGTGACGTTATCTTCGACGCCCTAAAGGCGTCTATCTCTTTATTGGGCCTCTGTTAAGGCCCAAGCCCATTAAGGTATAACGGTGTATAACATTAGTCCCCCCACTTCTCAATGCTGACGTCAGAAAGTATTGGGAAGTAGCGGTTATCCCACGTCCAACGGCCCAGATCTTCGCTTATTTTTTCCCTCTCAAATCAATGACCTAGATGATTTTACTAAATTAACACCGTAACTTAACGACGTCTGACGGTTTGCATATACTCGATTTCGACTGTTCATTTTCCCACTTCACTTCGCAGACGTCCCTCTTCTCTATTCCTCCAATACTTAGAAAAATCGAAACTTTGTTCGTTCGCTTGCATCAACACGTCGTCCTACTTTCTGCGAAGGTATCTTCTTACAAAAATCTTATCTTTTTATTATTTTCATGAGTAAATTCGTAGTCATGTCATCGTCATCTGATTCTGAGAAAACTACTTCCAACAAATTTCATGCTAACGATAACACCCAATCTAGTTCTTCGTCTTCCCCTAGTGATTCTAATAATATTATTGATTTAGAGACTACTGAAACTTCTAAAGACAACCCTGTAGATATTGTAGATACATCGGAAAAAGGGAAAGAAATCAAGAAGTCTAGAAAATCCAGGATGTCTAGGAAATACTTAAAGGTCTATGATAGTCGATATCAAGAATGGGTTGATGCTGGTTCATCACCCTCTACTAGTTCTGGGAGGAAATACATCCCTAATCCCCAGATTGTAAACGCTCCTTATGCTTGTGAAACAGGGGGTTTAGAGACATCTAGGGCTAACATTCTAAACGATGTTAAAGAGCCAGTTTTGAGATTCCTGGAAATCTCAAAAATGCCGTCTATCTATTATTTCGATCCTAGGGTACCCTTTAGGTTGCCAGAAATTAGGGAAGCTCTCGACTCTTGGTCTAGCGACACTATCGCTTTGAGTTTTGAGAGTTTTCGCTACGTCAATCCTTTTCCTCTTCCAAACATAGCCTTAGAGCTATGTGTTTTCTATGAACTCTCCCCTTCCCAACTTTCTCCCCATACTTGGCGTCTCATCGCCGTGGCTGAATTGATGCAAGAAGAGATAGGGGTCGAATTAGATATGTTCGATCTATTTGGCTCCTACAAACTTCAAGAAATTCGGACGGGCGTCTACTCTTTCGTCCATCCCAGAGAGGGGTTACCATCCTGGACTCATGGGTCTCTTCCCAATGATCGTCAATGGGACGCCCGCTTTGTGATGGTGCCTTTCCAAGCTGTCGCCCAGGAGGATTTTGTGTCTCCAATCTGGCGTCGTTTAAGTAAGTTGTCGTCTCTATAACGTCTTTCTTATTGCACTTGTTATCTGATTTATAATGTTTCACATTTTTTGTAGGTGCGTACGAGTTAAGGATCTCGCCACGCTCCAACAGCGACACAAAAAAGAAAATCAAGAAAATCCTCCAAATTCCGGCAGACCAGCGGAAATTCAAAATCATGATGGATAGTAAGTTTCTTGTCACTTATACTCTACATTTCATTCGAATATTTTCATCTCCATTATCTTACTCTAAATTTCTTCCTATCAACCAGGAAAGAAACTCATCCCTAAGGCGTCAGAGCAGAAAATTGATAAGGAAGCTCTGTTGAAAGCGAGGGCTGCGCGAATGGAGAAGCTAAAAGCCAGGAGGGGCGAGTATGACGCTGAAGCAAGGAAAGAAGGCCATGATCCTCATGGCGCCCCTCCTCCAAATCCTGAGTCAACTACGACTACTTCTCCACGACCTCCTTATCCGCCAAAAAACGATAAGCCTGTTCCCCCAACAAATAAAGAAGTCGTCTCATCGGGGAAGAGACCGGCAGAGCCGTCAGCCAAAGAACCAGTCGCCAAAAAATCGAGGGCTTCTAAGTCCTCGAAATCTGCCAAAGTCAAGGGCGACAAAGATGACTCTGGCGAGGTCGCCTTATCTTTTCCTCCCAACTCTTCTGTCAGAAATAAGGAAGGGTGGGACGACGTCTACTCGGAATTAAGTAAACTAGAATTCGAGTACGACAAAGCCGCCTTAGAGTCTCTTGGGAGGAAAGAGGCTTTCAAGAAGGCCGTCCGCCACCAAATGAAGGTATTTTCACTTAAACATTCATTAACTTTGTTCTGTCTTTTTAACATTGGATGTCTAATTATTTTCGTTCTTTTTATTCTCAGTCCCTACAAGTCCTCCTCCATTATGCTGAGGAGAACGATGATGATAAGGCGACACTCGTCGCCCAGAGGGACGCCGCTCTAGCCGACAGAGAGCAATTGATGGCCGATTTAAAGTCGGCCCTGGCCTTCAAGAAGCAAGCTCATGAAGACAAAAGGAGGGCTGAAGAAATAATGAAACGCTCTGACGCCAAACAAGAAGAGCTCAAAGCCACCATAGAAAAATTAAAGGCTGAGCACTTCAAAGACGTAGAAAATCTTAAGGATTACATCAACCTGGCCAGAGCTGAGTCGTCGGCTAAAGATGAAGAGATAAAGGCTCTCCAGTCTGCCTTGGAAAAATCTGAAGCTGCCAATCACCAGCTTGAAAAGGATATGGGTCAGATGGCTGAAAACTATGAGACTCATATCCTGGAGGTGGATGCTCGCGCTCGGATGGAGCTTATGAAGGAATACAAAAGCGGCGACCATGTAAACTGGAAGCCTGACGATGTAATCGACGACTATTACCAACTCTTCCCTGAAGAAGAATCTGAGTCCAATCCTTCTCAAGAGGACAGTCAAACTATCAATGAAATGAGGGCTCAGGGCGACAACCAAGGGGGCGGCGAGCATAGGGCCGACAATCAAGGGGATGACAACCCTGGCGGCGACAAGGCTTAATGTCATTTATGTTTAAATTTCATATTTTGTAATTTTAACTTTAAACATTCACAATATACCTTTTTCTAAGTTATTTGTCGCCTATCTTTTTTATGTCAGATTTGATTTTCATCTTCACAATCAATAGTCTTTGCGCCTCTTCATTTATTTTCTTCGTTAAACACCCACACTTCCGACGGGTGTGGGTGACATCCTTAATCGAACGTTGGTGACCCTGCCAAATAGTTATCGATCATTAGTCTGAGCGTCGACTATCAATTAATCGAATAAAAACCACTCAATATAACTCGGGTAATATATACCTTTTTCAAATCAACTTCTTATCAACGTCTCAGGGCGTTATGTCATCGTGCCCTCACGGCGTCGTCTTATCATCAAATTCTTTGTGTCAATTCATCACATTATCTGGGAAATGACATCTCACAACAAAACATCTCTAAAGATAGGGTTAAATTGCATCAGATTATCACGTCCACAACTGATCTAATCGTCAGACACTAGGTCTTTTAGCTGGGCTCGTCGCCTACAGGCGTTTCTCATCATTTGCATTCTTTCTCAAATAATCGTGTCAGTATCATCGTTCTTTGAATCAAATAATCAAATAACTTAGAAATAATACCTCTTTAGGTGGATGGCGTTCCAACTCCTTGGGACGTCTTTACCATGGACGTCAACCAACTTATAAGCTCCAGGACCAGTGATTTCTACCACTTTGTAGGGGCCTTCATATGAAGCGTTTAACTTTCCATCTTTATGCTCAGGTGTGTTAGGAAAGATTTTTCGAAGAACCCAATCTCTTACTTGGAAATGGCGCTCCTTAACACCTTTGTTCCAAAATTTCGTCGCCCTTTGCTGATAGGCAGCGACTCTAATAAGAGCTTGTTCTCTACGTTCATCTAATAAATCTAAATCTTGGGCTAAGTGTTCATTATTAGATTCTTCTCTAGTCCACTGTCTTCTTAAAGATGGCATTCCTACCTCTACTGGTATCATTGCTTCAGATCCATAAACTAGAGAGAAAGGCGTTTCACCAGTCGACGTCCTAGACGTCGTTCGGTATGCCCACAAGACGGCGGGCAGTTCTTCAGCCCACCTACCTTTAGCTTTATCTAGCCTCTTTTTCAAAGACGTCACTATGGTTTTGTTACTAGCTTCAGCCTGCCCGTTCGATTGTGGATTTCTAGGAGTGGAAAACTTAAGTTTAATATGCCACTTATCACAAAATTTTCTAAATTTTCTTCCTATAAATTGAGATCCATTATCACATACAATTTCCTGGGGCAGACCAAATCTACATACTATATTTTTCCAAACAAAATCAATTACCTGGGGTTCTTGTACCTGGCTCAAGGCGACGGCCTCTACCCATTTGGTGAAGTAATCTGTGGCGACCAACAAGAAAACTAGTCGTCCAGATGCTGGAGTAAACTTGCCTACAATATCCATTCCCCACTTAAGGAAAGGCCACGAAGGTACTATCACATGCAATTGTTCAGGGGGTTGTCTAGCCACGGTGCAAAACTTTTGGCAGCGTTCACATTTAGTCACCAAACTTATTGCATCTTTCTGCATAGTCGGCCAAAAATAACCTGCTCTAGTCACCTTTCTTATCAATGATCGACTTCCACTATGGTCTCCACATTCACCTTCATGAATTTCTCTTAACACATAATTTGCCTCAGACGGAGAGACACATTTCAGCAAAGGTCCACCAGTGAATGTACGTCTATAAAGATCATCGCCTATGGTGGTGAATCTGGCAGCTCGAACAACTATTCGTCGCGCTTCATTCTTATCTGAAGGTAATTTACCCTGCAACAGATATGAAAGCAAAGGGGATCGCCAATCCCATGTCAAACTGTTATTTAACACAATTCGATTATTTACCTCAATTGCCGGTGTTTTCAGATAAAACAGTGGGATTTGTTTTGTCTCTACAACTTCTATAGACGACCCGATATTGGCAAGGGCGTCTGCCTTCCGGTTGTCTTCCCTACCTATTTGGGTAATCTTCATAGCGTCAAACCGCGTGGTCAAATCAGACACTACATCCAGATATTTCTTCATTCTTTGGTCTTTTGCCTGATAAGAACCATTGATTTGTTTCGAAACTAACTGTGAATCACTCTTCACTTCCAAAACTTTTGCACCCAA
Organism: Mimosa pudica; assembly: GCA_029929735.1. Classification (NCBI taxonomy): domain Eukaryota; kingdom Viridiplantae; phylum Streptophyta; class Magnoliopsida; order Fabales; family Fabaceae; genus Mimosa; species Mimosa pudica. The sequence continues at coordinate 5,200,788 of JAKELP010000045.1, forward strand.
TTCTGATGCTAACTTAAGTCCAGCTATCAGGGCTTCATACTCAGCTTCATTGTTCGTTGCCTTAAAACCACATCTAATTGCTTGGACAATTTGTTCACCATCGGGGGTTTCAAGCACGATACCCAGTCCACTTCCTTTTACATTGGAAGACCCGTCTACATGGAGGATCCATGGCGACAAGTTCACCTGTTTCTTAATAGAAAGAGACTCATTGTTAGCTGTTACCTGAAGGTTGGGACTAAATTCCGCCAAAAAATCAGCTAGGATTTGTGATTTGATAGCTGTTCTTGGGGCATAAGAAATATCAAATTCACTCAGCTCAATCGCCCATTTCACCAATCTCCCAGATAAATCAGGCTTATGGAGAATGTTCCGCAAAGGATAGTTTGAGACTACCACAATTGGGTGGCACTGAAAATACGGCCTCAACTTCTTAGAAGACGTTACTAAGGTTAAAGCAAGTTTTTCCATCATTGAATATCGCGTCTCCGTATCTAACAAGGCTCTACTAACATAATATACTGGGCTCTGTCGCCTATCTTCTTCCCTAACAAGAACTGAACTCACAGCATTAGAGGCGACAGACAAGTATAGATATAAGGTTTCACCTGGACTTGGCTTAGAAAGCAAAGGGGGGCTCGTGAGATATTCTTTCAAATCCTGAAGCGCCTTTTCTGCGGCGTCGTTCCATACAAACTCCTTATTCTTCTTCAATATATCAAAGAATGGTTGGCACCTTTCAGAAGATTTAGATATAAATCTGGTTAAAGCAGCTATCTTACCCGTCAAACGCTGGACGTCCTTTACACATTTGGGTGATGGGATGTCCAACACGGCTTTGATTTGTGATGGGTTTGCTTCTATCCCTCTCTTTGACACCAAATATCCTAAAAACTTTCCAGACTGCACCCCAAAAGTGCATTTTTCAGGGTTAAGTTTCATGTTATACTTCCTCAGAAGATCGAACGTCTGCTGCAAATGGTTAATATGGTCTTCCGCTTTCAAAGATTTGACTAGCATGTCGTCTATGTAAACTTCCATCGTCTTCCCAAGTTGGGCGGCGAACATGCGATTGACTAACCTTTGGTATGTTGCACCAGCGTTTTTCAAACCAAAAGGCATTACCTTGTAACAATAAGTTCCACGATCTGTGATAAAAGAAGTCTTCTCCTGGTCGTTAGGATGCATCAAAATTTGATTGTACCCAGAAAAGGCGTCCATAAAACTTAATAGTTCGTGTCCTGATGTTGCGTCTACTAGGCTGTCGATGTGTGGCAAAGGAAAGGAATCCTTTGGGCAGGCTTTGTTCAAGTCTGTAAAATCGATACACACTCTATGCTTACCATTTTTCTTTGGGACGACTACAACATTAGCTAACCAATCAGGGTATTTAACTTCTCGAATAGACCCAATTTTCAATAATTTCTGAACTTCCTCGTTAACAATTCTATTCCTCTCTGGTGCAAATTTCCGCCTTTTCTGTCTGACCGGCTTGAATGTAGGGTCGACGTTCAACTGATGTTCAATGACGTCTGGGCTTATACCTGTCATATCATCATAGGACCAAGCAAAACAATCTAAGTTACTTGTTAGAAAAGAAATTAATTCCCTTCTTACCTCAGGAACTAGGTCCATTCCTATGGATAAAAACTTTTCAGGGTTTTCAGAATCTAGTATTATTTTTTCTAAGTTATCGTCTTCCTCCTTTGTCGCCCTATCCATAGGAATGAACGCCTGTAGTTGCTATGCCGATGGAGGAGACTGTTCCAAGCCTTTCAATGCTGCTTGGTAACATTCCCTTGCCATCCTCTGGTCGCCTTTGATCTCTCTCACACCCCAAGGTGTAGAGAACTTAATTGATTGATGTAACGTCGAAGGGACTGCCTTCATCTGATGAATCCACGGACGTCCTAATAAAGCATTGTAAGTGGTCGGGCAATCCATTACCTGAAACTTGACTAAAGCATTAATTCCAGCAGCAAAAGTCATCAAAGATATTTCTCCAATTGTCCTATCTGGTGTTCCATTTCCAAATACTAAGACAGTTGGAGCCTTAATTATTTGGGATTCTAATTGTAATTCTTTGACAGTTTGCAAATAAATAATATTAACGGAACTACCTGCATCAACTAATATTCTTTTAGTCAAACAATTAGCTACTAGTAAAGATATTACCAGAGCGTCGTCGTGCATCTGGACGTTCTGAATATCAGCGTCGTTGAAGGTTATTGGACCTTCAACCACCTGATCATTACTCACATTACCATTAATACACTCCAATTCTTTTGGCAAAGACCTTGCATGTCGCTTTGCAGCGGAGTAAGACATCCCACTTATCGCCGATCCCCCAATGATTGTGTTAATTGTTCTGACTGGCCTGCGGGGGTTGAGCTGGGGCGTTCTGCCTTTGATCTCTACCTGCATTGTTAGTAGTATTACTCTTAAGGAGATGTTGTAAGTTACCATGCTTAAGTTGGAAGGCTACTTCTTTTCTGAACCTCCAACAATCCTCTGTTCGATGGCCGACGTCTTTGTGGTAGTCACAGTATCTAGTGGTGTCTCTCTCATTGACAGGCGTCGTCATGGGTTTAGGCCATTTCACCCTATCCATCTTTTCAAATGCACTTACCATTTCAGCTGGTCCAATGGACATGTTGAACTCTTCATATCTAGGAGGGGGTGGGTCCCTCTTCTGTTTGTCGCCCTGCTCATTATTGTTAGTATAAGGGTGAAAACGAAAATTTCTACCTCGTTGCTGTTTGGAACGGCGGTCTGTGGATCCCAAATTATTTTGTTGTTGATTAGCTGTCTTTTCCGCGTTTGTGGCAATCACTGAATTAGCGGGGAGACTGGTTGTCGCCAGTCCCTGATTCATTTTAAGGGCATGATTTCTACTGGCGTCGTCCTCTTGAAGATTAATATGGGACCACACGTATGATTGGACTTCTGGCCAAGTTGTCACCCGTTTCAAAACCAATTCTTGATAGAGGCCGCAAGTGGGTGGTAATGCTCTCTTAAACGCCTGCACAGCAATGTTAGGATCACAATTTGGAATACTTACCATTTCTGCCGTAAACCTTTTCAGAAGGTCTCTGTATGACTCGTCCGACCTCATGACAATTCGATACAAGTCGTCTGACGTCTTAACCATGACTCTGCTGCTTGCAAATTGTTCAACAAAAATGTCAGTTAAATGACTAAATGAAGTTATTTTACCTTGGGGGAGATTAGTCCACCACATCAGGGCTGGGCCAATCAAACTTATACCAAATCCACGACACATAGCAGCATGTCGTTTGTCGGCTGGGAGGACCGCTGCTAGCATAATCTGCCTGTATTGGGCCAAGTGTTGGTCTGGATCTGACTTGCCATCATACTTTGGCATAGTAGGAAAAGCAAATCTTTCAGGCAGATCAGCAAACGCGATGTCGTCTATGAAGGGCGACTCTGAATAACTCCCTAAACGGGCTGCATCAAGTGGCTTTTGAACACCTGGAATCGAGTACATCTTTTTCTTTATCTCAGCGACCTCCTTCTCCATTCGAAGGGCAAAAGAGAGAATTTCGTCTTCCCTCTTTTGTCCTCCTTGTGGATGATTTTGAGGGATCCTTGCCTGTGACTTCTGAGCGGACTGCTCACCTTGTTCTCGACTATCATAAGACTGAGAATCATCATATCCCTCTTCGTCGTCTCTACCTGTTTCATCATTAGGAATATCATTATTGTCAGTATTCTTACCTTTATTACCTTTTTCACCATTAGGATTGCGTTCATGATCATTTGGGTTTGGCACTTGGCGAATCTCCCTTTCAGGTCCGCTCTGCCTTCTTTTGTTTTTCCTGGACTCTAAACCTGCTAAGTGCAGTTTCAATTCATTGTTTTCTTCCTCCAAACGTTTCATCCTCTCAGATTGAATTCCTGCGGATTGTTCGAGACGCTTCATTTGTTCAGACTGAGAGGTCAAGGCTTCTAGGACTTTTTGGAGGTCAGTGGAAGAGCTAGTTGGCTTGGGAACAGGCTTTGGTTGCTGTTCCATCTTAAAGTTCAATCGGCTCGCTCAGAGAACGTGAGGCTTTTAGAAATAATGTTGCCGGAGTCCCCACGGTCGGCGCCAAAATGTTGATGCACAATATAGGGGAACTATTGAATATGAATGAATAATCGAAGCACTTTATTAATAATATGATTGAATACAATGAAAGGGGTCACCGGCAACGGTGGTTACAAATATGGGCGTAAATGCCTTGATCACAAAGACTTAATTCAGAGTACAATGATAATCAGAGAGAAGAATACAAAGAGAGAGAGAGAGAGAGAGATCGCAGAGAATTGATCGTCTCCTTCTGAATGAATTCGTGGCCTTCTTATAGTTGAAGCTCAGTCCTGGTGGTTGCGAAATCATAGGCAGCCGTTATGGATAAGAGACGTTGCACGTGCTCCGAAAAAGGTGGGCGACTGCTCCGAAAAAGGTGGGCGACCAAGTCATTCTGCTTTATTGCCGTTGGTGATATTGTTCTTGACGCCCATAGGGCGTCTTCCTTGCTTTTAGACTTCTACTGTCGCTAGTGACGTTATCTTCGACGCCCTAAAGGCGTCTATCTCTTTATTGGGCCTCTGTTAAGGCCCAAGCCCATTAAGGTATAACGGTGTATAACACAGAGGTAGAAGTGGGAGACATGTTCAGTCATTTGCCAGATGCACTGATTCTACATATTCTCTCCTTTCTTTCGGCTAAAGAAGCGGTTGCAACAAGCCTCGTATCCAAGAGATGGAGACCACTTTGGACTTCGCTTCCCACACTAGAACTTAAGCGTCGTGACTTTCAAAGGCTTAAGTTCTTCAATCAATTTGTAGAAAAATTGCTCAAATTTGTGGATTTGAAATCTGTCAAGAAGTTTGTTCTTGAGCTTGATTGTTTTTACAAATATGAGTCTTTTAGACCTTCCAAGATTAGCAAGTGGATTGATGCTGTGATGAGTAATAAAGTTGAACACCTGGAGTTACATTTTTGGCCGAAGAAGTGCATTTATGAGTTGCCCTCAAGTATTTTCACTGCTAATAACTTGAAGGTTTTAAAGTTGAGTGGAGCAAGTGGAATATGGCAGTTTATGATTGGAGTAGAGGTTGGCGCTCTTTCCCATGTTAGTTTGCCTTTGCTTGAAGTATTGGAATTGGATGCTATTAAATTTTCCAATTGCCAAAGCATTGGAATGCTTCTTTCTGCGTGTTCTTCGCTTAAACACTTGGTACTAAAAGATTTGTATGGCAACTTAAAGGGTCCACTTGACATTGGAAGATTTAACTATTTGGTTACTGCATATGTTCCAAAGTCCCTACTTCCATTAAATGTTATCTCCAATGTTACATTCTTGCGCCTAGTCACGGTATGATTTTTGATGACACTGATGTATTCATATAGCTTTTCATTTACAAAATAACGATTCAATATTGAGCTTATTTTCTGTATTTGTTGTCCTGGCAGTCTAATTTGTCATCATGTCCCGATCAACCAACATTTCCGAATTTAACCTGCTTGGAATACAAGGTTTCTTTTGATGACTGGGAAACAATATTTAAATATATGCATGGCTGTCCCAAGCTTGAAATTTTTAAACTTAGCGAGGTTTGTGGGCTTTCAACTTGTATTTTTGGTATTGATTACCATTTTGTTAGTTAGTTTCTGAACTTTTATCATTCTTTTCGATAGTTTGATTGTAGGGAAAGCTTGGAACCTACTGTTGATGTTCCTCATTGTGTTTCATCTAGCTTGAAGGAATTCCATATTCGCTACTACCATGGGAAGAAAGGTGAATTTGAACTCGCAAGATTTATTATGAAGAAAGCAATGGTCTTGAGAACCATCTCAATCACTAGGAGTTTTACTTTAAGAGCAACTTGGGAGAGCCAGAACCTTAAAAGAATATCTAAATGTCCCATAACATCAAAGAATTGCAAGCTTTTGTTGAAGTGATTTGATGAAATTTAGTTGGATATATTACTTCGCTCCTTTTTGGAAGTGTTTCCTTCTTTCTGTATTTTTATTTTTTGTACGTTATAGATGTAAAGAAATTCAATCATGTTTATGATGAACTATGAAGTTACTGTAGTAACGTCAGTTTCTAAATAATTTTAACTCTTTAATATTCCATCTGTTCCTAAATATAAGATCTAATAATATGCAAAATATATAAGATCTAATAATTTCAACTAGCTCTTATATTTAAGAATGAGGGAGTAATCTTTTGGGTATTAAGGGAGGTGAACTTCGTACTATATGTAGATTTTCTTTCTAAGTTTTCTCATCTTTTTCTCAATTGAACTATGTTGATGGTCAACATCAATTGATAAATAAGAAAGGGAGGGTATGAATAACAATATATGATTGGAATGTTTGGTAATATGATGTGATTAACTAACTGAATTAACATAATTAATCTAATTAAATTAGGTAGGTAAGTAGTACTCCCTCCGGTCCTAAATATAAGACTTAATTGATTTTTTTTGAAAATCCTATAAAAAAGCAAATTAAGTTAATTATAAATTGATTTACCTAATTTTTTTCCTTAGATTAGTTTATTTTACTTATAAATTAATGTATAATCTAAAAATATACTCAATCCGTTCCTAAATATAAGATCACTTTCTATTTTGTCCCAAACTTTGCCTAAATTACCCCTATACACCAAAGGATAGTGTTTCTCTCTCTTTCCTTCAATCTTTCTCTTTAGAGAGGGGTATTTTTGGAAAATCATGTAATCCCAACTAATTGGATTGTCTTCCTTAATTTCCCCAAATTAGGTAAAGTGATCTTATATTTAGGAACAGAGGGAGTATTAAATATGTCATGATTTAATAGCCTATTTCGCAACCTTAACCTCTCCAAAAAAAAGTCAATTAGGTCTTATATTTAGGACCGGAGGTAGTATATTTATTACTATATAGGGCTAAAGGAAGTTACAAATTTTTGAAGGCATGCACGGTAAAATTGGGTCTAATTGAAAAGTGAGGGACAATTTAAATAAGCAAATGTATTATTTGACATATGGAATCTCAACCCCATGAATTCTGAACCTGTGCTGCAAACTGCAGATTCCAGAGAGCATCTTCCACAGAAGGCCTATCAGTAGGATCTTCTGACTCACGTCTCACACATAACTCCATCATTCTCATCATTGATTCATCTGAACATTGTTTGTGAACTATTGGATCAACAATACTCCTTCTAGCTACTTCATCAGTTACTAGGCTTACCTGTAACTGCATATCAATTACACAAGCAGAATGTTATAACTGGTTTCATATTTCTTTCCTGTATTTAATTGGCAGGGTTAGGTCATTCATATTATGAAAAACTTTCAGAGACTGACCAAACCAACCAAATATAATTGTTGAACCAGACTATGTGGTCTGGTCAAGTTATGTTTTATCGCTTAATTAATCAACTATTGTTGAATAAGCCTAGTCCACTCTTGGTGGATTAGGACCCAAGCCGAATATGAGGGGTTATTTAATGTAATTAAGGAGAAACATGAGTCTAAAGAGGTAGTTTTCCCACTATGATTTAAATCAAACACGTAACAACCAATATATAAATCATGGATAAGTGAATTCTCGTGGAGTCAGTTTTTGAGAAACTGAACACAATTCCCACAATTTTTTTTTCTTTCCTCTCAATATCTCCTTTTTTTCTCTCTAGGGTGTTATTTGGTATGAACTATAATTCTATGTGACCCTGAACATTCAGAAGGAAATCAAGGCGCATCTCGAATCCGAATCACATATAAGACTTGGATTATGTTACACACCAAATAACACCATCCAGAAGAAGAGAAAACCAAAACCATAGAGGAGGGTAGAGAGTTCTAGGAGTTAACTTTCTTAGGCACCAAGAAACTAACCTCTTCATCTATGTACTTATATCTCATAAATATGTAACTCCTTTCTATGATAAAGGGATATGCTACTTATATTTTCCTCATACTCTCCTTGATTTCTTTGTGTCATTTCAAACGGGCATGGACTTATCCATTAAGGGTGGCACCAATGGCCTTTTCCAAACATAGTGCTAGTCATCGAAATATCATGATAAATTGCACAAGTATTCCTACAACCACAACAAAATTTGTTATAGCTTAATAATTTTAGTCCATTATAAATAACACCTACGAGATCCTTTAGAGTTCCGGCCAACTTCATTATGGAACAGGATTGTTCGTCCTAGAATGATTTCAAGTAAGATCACACCAAAATCATAGACATCATTCTTATCACCATCATTAGTCCTGCAATAGAAATAATTGAAATACCTTAAATTGCTTTGAAAATGAAACTGTGTTATAGTGATAAGACTGTCTTTGTCTAATCAAAAGCATGAAATCAATGAACAGTTGGCTTGAAGGGATATGCATCTTAATGAAGTCTCTATAAAAGATTGCAAAAAATAAGAGAAGAAATCTTTTGTTCGGGCATTTAACCTCTTGTATGTACTACGGAATTTCAGCAGTATCACATACGAAAAGATAAATGAACTTTGAATAGTTCCAAAAGAAGTTATTGTTTACAAATTGAGTGTGTTTCTGGTGACAAGTGGCCAGAAAGCAGCTACATAATGAAACTGACAAATTGTTATATGACCCAATTGGTAAGTAGTGTAAGAAAACAATAGGATTGAATTATGAAACTTTTCACTTATACTGGCTTCGGTCCTAAGTAGAATATCACTATAACTTTCTTTGTAGAGATTAAGAAAGCTAAATAGACCACTTAATCTTAATGTATCTTATTATAATAGTTCTTCATTTATTTTATAGGCTAAAGTATACTTTTAGTCCCTTATATTTGCATCAAGTTTCAATTTAGTCCTTTATGTTTGGAAAGTACACTTTTAGTCCTTTTTTGTTAACACCGTTAGTTTAACTTAACGGAAAATGCTAATTTAACAATTTTAAATGATTATTTTATAATGAAATTGGACCAAAAATGATAAATTTTAAAAATATAAGAATATTTACACTCAAATATTTTAATCTGAACATTTTTTAGTATTTAATAACCATTTAAAATTATTAAGTTAACATTTTCCGTTACTAGGAAATAACAACTCGGATTTTGTCTGTTTATAAGTTAGAAAGTTGTCGACAAATTTAATGTACGATGATTCTTATTTGTGAAGTTTATTGCTCAGCTTGTGAGATAATAATGATTCTTTATGATTGGATTGTTTTGAAATGCACCCAAGTTGTTCGTGAAATTGTGTAGGTGAAGGATTTGATTATGTTATGCTGAATCATAAAATTTAACATAAGTATAAAGATTTGTTGAAACTTTGAATCATTGATATGTAATGAGAAAATTGTTAATAATGAATATGAACATTTTTCTATACATTATACTCCCTCCGTTCCTAAATATAAGATCACTTTGCCTAATTTGAGGAGATTAAGGAAGACAATCCAATTAGTTGGGATTACATGATCTTCCAAAAATACCCCTCTCTAAAGAGAAAGATTGAAGGGAAAGAGAGAAAAGTATTATCCTTTTGTGTATAGGGGTAATTTAGGGAAAACTTGGGACAAAATAGAAAGTGATCTTACATTTAGGAACTTATCCACTTCTCTAAAGTGTTCTTATATTTAGGAACGGAGGGAGTAGCTTGTTATCTCTCAATATATGTCATATCAGTGGTCACAAATTCTTAAACACTAATAATAGGTATTGAATATTCTTCAACTAGTTATTTTCAGCAAAATGAGAGAGCTTTGAATGTTTAACCAAATATCTCTCTCTTCAGAGATCATAGTAGAAATGGAAGGCTAATAATCTCATTCCTCTTTTGCATTGACTAAACATTTGATTAGTAAATCAATTGCTTAGCTTACATTTACTCTCGTATCATGTACTCCAGTCATTAACCCTCCTTTCTTTGGGCAATGTTGTCGTTGTTGCTGTTGTTATTCATTTTTTCAATATAAAGTTTTAAGTGCTCCTTATTATTCATTCAATTGGAGGTTGCCACAATTGAAGTAATAGGATCTCTGAAGCCTTGAACTGAAGGTCATGGAAAGGTCAGTGTCCAGAAACAAAATGCTGAAAACAGAGGTAGAAGTGGGAGACATGTTCAGTCATTTGCCAGATGCACTGATTCTACATATTCTTTCCTTTCTTCCGGCTAAAGAAGCAGTTGCAACAAGCCTCGTTTGCAAGAGATGGAGACCACTTTGGACTTCGCTTCCCACACTTGACCTTCACCGTAGTGACTTTCAAAGGCTTAAATTCTTCCATCAATTTGTAGAAAAATTACTCAAATTTGTGGATTTGAAGTCTGTCAAGAAGTTTGCTTTTCGGTTTCGTTATTACGATAAATATGAGTCTTTTAGACCTTCAAAGATTAGCAACTGGATTAATGCTGTGATGAGTAATAAAGTTGAACACCTGGAGTTAAATTTTTTTCCGAAGAAGGGCTTTTATGAGTTGCCCACAAGTATTTTCATTGCTAATAACTTGAATGTTTTGAAGTTGAGTGGAATAAGGGGAATCTGGGAGTTTATCATTGGAGTAGAGGTTGGTGTTCTTTCTCATGTTAGTTTGCCTTTGCTTGAAGTATTGGAATTGGATGCTATTAAATTTTCCAATTGCCAAAGCCTCGGAATGCTTCTTTCTGCATGTTCTTCGCTTAAGCACTTGGTACTAAAAGATTTGTATGGCAACTTAAAGGGTCCACTTGACATTGGAAGATTTAACCATTTGGTTAGTGCAGATGTTCCAAAATCCCTACTTCCATTAAAAGTTATCTCCAATGTTACATTCTTGCGCATAGACATGGTATGATTTATGATGATACTGATGTATTCATATGGCTTTTCATTTACAAAATTAACAGTTCAATATTGAGCTTATTTTTTGTAGTTGTTGTCCTGGCAGCCTGATTTGTCACCATGCCCCGATCAACCAACATTTCCTAATTTAACCTGCTTGGAATATGGGGATTCTTTTGTGGACTGGGAAACAATATTTAAATATTTGCATGGCTGTCCCAAGCTTGAAATTTTTATACTTATCGAGGTTTGTTGGCTTTCAACTTGTATTTTTGGTATTGATTACCATTTTATTAGTTAGTTTCCTAACTTTTTTCATTCTTTTCGATAGTTTGCTTGCAGTGAAAGCTTGGACCCTACTGTTGATGTTCCTCATTGTGTTTCATCTAGCTTGAAGGAATTCCATATTGGCTACTACCATGGGAAGAAAGGTGAATTTGAACTCGCAAGATTTATTATGAAGAATGCAATGGTCTTGAGAACCATCTCACTCACTAGGAGTTATACTTTAAGAGCAACTTGGGAGAGCCAGAACCTTAAAAGAATATCTAAATGTCCCATAACATCAATGAATTGCAAGCTTTTGTTGAAGTGAATTGATGAAACTTAGTTGAATATATTTCTTCGCTTCTTTTTTGAAGTGTTTCCTTCTTTCTGTATTTTTATTTCTTGTACGTTATAGATGTAAAGAAATTCAATCATGTTTATGATGAATTTAGAAGTTACTGTAGTAATGTCTAAATAATTTTAACACTTTAATATTCTTTGATTTCATAAGGGTATCCCACCCGCGTGTCAAGTGGGACTAATCCTTCGCTGTTCTGAAGTCCCATATAGGGGGTAGACAACTGGCCTGTGAATTTGCTCCATTCGCAAGGGCTAGGGATCGAACCCCCAACCACTTGATTAAGGGACGAGAGTATTAACACTTTAATATTCTATCTGTTCCTAAATATAAGATCTAATATTGTACAAAATATGTTATGATTGACGGTTTCATTTTGCTTCATTAAATTTTCAAAAAAAATGTTAACTAGTTCTTATATTTAGGAATGAGGGAGAACTCCCTTGAGTACTTCGGGAGGTGAAGTTTGTTTTATATGTAGATTTTCTAAGTTTTGTCATCGTTTTTTCAAAGAATTGTGTTGATGTTCAACATCAATTTTAATAAATAACAGGGTGGTATGGATTATAACAGTATATGATTGGAATGTTTTGGTAGTATATTTTGATTAACTAATTGAATTAACATCATTGTTCTAATTAAATTAGGTAGATAAGTTGTATATTCATTATTTAGGGCTTTGAAGTAACAAATTGTTAAAGGCATGCACGGTAAAATTGGGTTAAATTGAAAAGTTTGGGACAATTTAAATAAGCAATGTATCATTTGACCTATTTATAGAATCAATACTCTATTAGCCAACATAAGCAATTTCAGCCTCTTCTGCCAATGGGAATTGATTTGTAGATCAGGTTCTGTTCTCTTTTGCCAAAAACTAATAATATTCGTAGTGAGAATTAGTGACCTAGTTCCTGACAAGGCCATTTTTGTTTTATATGAATACCCACACTTGCCATGCTTGAGTGAACAAATTAGGTATAGACACAGCGTCTCACATACCAACACCATTTGAACTATGAACATTATTTGACCATTACCTATAAACAATTAAGTTACATTGTTTGAGAGGTGTGCTAAATAATAAATTTAATACTCACTAATCATTCCTTGGTTCAGAAAAACTAATAATACAAATAGAAGATAACATATGAACAACAACTAAACTCTGAACATAATAAACTTGTCCTTGCACATTGTAACATCATTATATCCATAACTTCATGTCCTGCAACTTTCATAAGTACCACCATATATGAACACTCTCTCATTCCTTGAACCTATTATGGCCATGCAATTTAGGATGAACCTTGTGTTTGTTGGGCGGGTGAAGCAGGTGATTCTCTAATAGCATCAATGGAATCTCTTCCCCATGAATTCTGAACCTGTGCTGCAAACTGCAGATTCCAGAGAGCATCTTCTACAGAAGGCCTATCAGTAGGATCTTCTGACACACATCTCACACATAACTCCATCATTCTCTTCATTGATTCATCTGAACATTGTTTGTGAACTATTGGAGCAACAATACTCCTTCTAGCTACTTCAACAGTTACTAGGCTTACCTGTAACTGCATATCAATTACACAAGCAGAATGTTAAAACTGGTTTCATATTCTTTCCTGTATTTAATTGGCAGGGTTAGGTCATTCACATTATGAAAAGCTTTCAGAGACTGACCAATCCAACCAAATATAATTGTTGAACCAGACTATGTGGTCTGGACAAGTTATGTTTTATCGCTTAATTAATCAACTATTGTTGAATAAGCCTAGTTCACTCATGGTGGATTTGGACCCAAGCCGAATATGAGGGATTATTTAATGTAATTCAGGAAAAACAGGAGTCTAAAGAGGTAGTTTTCCCACTATGATTTAAATCAAACATATGTAACAACCAATATATAAATCATGGATAAGTGGATTCTGGTGGAGATAGGTTTTTGAGAAACTGAACACAATTCCCACAATTTTTTTTCTTTCCTCTCAATATCTCCTTATTTTTCTTTCTATGGTGTTATTTGTTATGAGCTATAATTCTATGTAACCCTGCACATTCTGAAGGAAATCGAGGCGTATCTCGAAACTTAATAAAGAAACATGGTAGCTGATGCAAATCTGAATCACATATAAGACTTGGGTTATGTTACACAACCAATAACACCATCCAGAAGAAGAGAAAACTAAAACCATAAAGGAGAGTAGAGAGTTCTAGGAGTTATCTTTCTTGGGCACCAAGAAACTGACCTCTCCATCTATGTACTTATATCGCACAAATATGTAACTCCTTTCTGTGATAAAGGGATATACTGCTTATATTTTCCTCATACACTCCTTGATTTCTGTTTATGCCTATTCCAAACGGGCTTGGACTTATCCATTAAGGGTGGCACCAATGGCCTTTTCCAAACATAGTGTAGTCATTGAACTATATGCATGGACACAAATATTTACAAAAAACTAGAAATATCATGATAAATTGCACAAGTATTCCTACCACCACAAGGAAATTTGTTATAGCTTAAAAATTTGAGTCCACTATAAATAACACTTACGAGATCTTTTAGAGTTCCAACTTCATTATGGAACAGGATTGTTCGTCCTAGAATGATTTCAAGTAAGATCACACCAAAATCATAGACATCATTCTTATCGCCATCCTTAGTCCTGAAATAGAATCAATTGAAATGCCTTAAATTTCTTGCAAGAAGAAAACTGTGTTATACTGATAAGATTGTCTTTGTCTAATCGAAAGCATGAAATCAATGAAGAGTTGGCTTGAAGGGATATGCAGCTTAATGAAGTCTCTATAAAGAAATTGCAAAAAATAAGAAAAGAAAACTTTTATTCCGGCATTTAATCTCTGGTATGTACTACGAAATTTCAGCAGTATCACATACAAAAAAGATATATCAACTTTGAATAGTTCAAAAAGAAGTTATTGTTTACAAATTGAGAGTATTTTAGTTGACAAGTGGCCAGAAAGCAGCTACATAATGAAACTAACAAATTGTTATATGACCCAATTGGTAAGTAGTGTAAGAAAACAATAGGACTGAATTATGAAACTTTTCACTTATACTTGCTCCGGTCCTAAGTAGAACATTTTTTTGAACTGAAAATTTCCTTCTATTATCAATGAGTAAGCAACATTACAAGTTCTGGAATACAAATTAAAGAGAGCAAAAGAAAAAAATAAGCATAACATAACAAAGACTATGACCAGTGTCATTATTAGCCTATGCCAGAACATTGTAATGATGGAGAAGAAGGTAGAAGAACTCCACCCGAGTCTTGAGGTATAGTAGATGATGATTCAGAGGCTTCAACTTCCTCAGAGGCATCCAAAGCTAGAAGGAAAGACAAAGGAAGTGTTGGTTGGTAAACCCACCCTATTGGGCACACATCCTTACAAGCAACAGCTGCAAGATGATCAGCTGCTCAATTTCCACTCTGAGGAGTGAAGGAGATAGAAAACCCAGCCTTGGATGAGAAGAGATTGATGATTTCCTGAACTATACTTCTGCAATTGCACTCATGAGATTCAGGCTTGTTCTGTGCCACACAGTCTTTTAAAAGTAGGCAATTTGTTTCAAATATCACATTGTCATGGCCAAAATCAATAGCAAGTAGCAAGGCTCTCTTGAGTGCAAGCGCCTCAGTCATAAAGGCAGAGAGAGATTTAATCTTGTCCACAAAACCCCATTTGAAGTTACCTTGAGAGTCTCTGCAGATTGCTCCAATTCCAGCTTCAGACATTTGGTCCTTGAAGGAGCCATCACAATTAATTTTGAGGAAGGTGGTTGGCGGCTTCACCCATCTAACATTTGGTTGATGAGGTGAGACAATATTTGTTAGATGCTGAATACAATCATTTACCTTCCAAAACTCATTATTCGCTTGAACACTCCTTTGAATGACAATATACGGGTCTGTTGGAGAATGATTAAATACCCACTCATTTCTTTACTTCCAAACATTCCAGAGAATGTGACAAATCAGCGCTAGATCATTGCTAGATAAAGCATTTGTTCCTGTTGTTATTTGAAGCCACCATGCCACAAAGTTATTAGTGTGAAGGGCATCGATTCAAACCCCCAAAGGACATCCAAACCACACCCATTTTGTCCAGCAACATTCAAAGAACAAGTGCTCTATCGTTTCATTTTGAGTCTCACATATTGGACAAATTTCAGAAGTAGCTCTTCGGCGCTTGTATAGACCTGCTTTTGTTGCTATAGCATTTGAGATAGCTCTCCATATGAAATTTTGGATGCAAGGGATAACTCTAATCTTCCAAACTCCTTGCCAATCAGCTCTAGAGAGGTTGATCGATGAGGAAGCTCTATTGCAATGGAACTGAGATTGACTTTTGCCATGGTTATACCCCTGCTTCACTGTATAAGTTCCGTTTGTTGCAGGCATCCACACAAGTTTGTATGGGAGAGGGATATGAGGTGTGCTGATTTGGGAAATTCAGTCAAGAATATTCTGGGGAAGGAGGTGACGAATGGGGTTTAGATTCCACTGACCGTCTACAATTAAATCTGAAACTCTGCCCTCATTGACCATATATTCATTGCAATTTTGTGGCTTTGGAGGGAAATTAACATCTGGGATCCATGGATCACTCCAAATATGGATTGAAGTACTGTCACCTAAATCCCACAAGAGATTTTTCTTTAGAAAGTCTTTTCCACTAAGAATGCTGCTCCAACACCATGAGGCTTTATACCCAATCCCTACATCAATAAAATCTCCCTTGGGGAAGTATATACTTTTAAGAACTTGAACCCATAGTTCTTGTGGCTGTTGAAAAATTCTCCATGCAGTTTTAGCTAGAAGAGCTTCATTCATAGTGGTAAAGTCTCGAAAGCCCATTCCCCCATTCAGCTTTGATTCAGAGAGGTAATCCCATGCTTTCCAATTAGTCCCTCCTCCTTCATTTGAGCCATCCCACCAAAAATTTGAAATAAGGCTGTTCAATTCTTTGCAAGTTTTTTATGGGAATTTGAAGCAGTGCATCAGATAAATAGGAATTGCATTGACAACTGCTTTGATCATAACTTCTCTCCCTGCATATGATAAAGATTTTTGTGTTCATCCCTGCATTTTAGATTCACCCTCTCTCGAATATAAGAAAGAGCATGATTCTTAGTTTTCCCCAAACACTAGGGATGCCTAAATATTTTCCTTGGTTTGCTGCTGCTGGGATGCAAAGAATTTGGCATATTTCATTTTTGACCTTCGGAGTGGTGTTGCCTGAGAAGACAATAGTGGATTTGTCTAAATTAGGAGATTGGCCTGAAGCCTCACAGTAAATCTTAATAATTCCTGCTAGATTGATAGAGTTTGGGAATTATTTTGTAATTCCCAAACTATTTTGTAATACATCTTCATGCGAAGTGCTATGATCTTTGAAATTATTTTGTAAGAGAAATTGCAGAGTCCTATTGGTCTAAAGTGTGATACATGTTCTGGTTTATCAATTTTGGGAATGAGTACCACATTAGTATCATTGATCACAAAGATATCAGATTTGCCAGAGAAAAATTTAAGAACCATATCACAAACTTGATTACCTATTTTTGACCAAGCAGCTTGGTAGAATTTACCTGAAAACCCGTCTGGTCCGGGAGCTTTATTGCCGTCAAAGCTAAAAACTGTAGAGCGGATTTCATCTCTTGTGATAGGAAGCATTAAAGTCTGATTCATTTTAGGCGTAATACGGGAGTCAATATAATTCAGGACTTGCTCCATTCTTCGTTCTCCTGAAGAGCAAAAACGTTTCTGATAATAACCAGAAATATTAGCATTGATGTCATCCTGCTTTGTTAACCATTGATTGTCATTGTTCTTGAGCCTGAGAATATTATTTATACTTCTACGCTTCAGAGTGGAAAGATGGAAGAAGCTAGATTTTTTATCTCTTGATTGAAGCCATTGAATGCGAGAGCGTTGCCACCAATATTCCTCTTCCTGGTTGTAGGCAGCTTCAAGAGCCATTTTGATATGTTCTGCCTGCCTCTTTGAATCACTGTTAATGGTGTGTTGTAGACAATCAGTCAACTCTACTGACAATTTTGCAATGATTTTTTGGAGTTGGGGAATTCTTTCCTGCTCCACCTAGCTTGTTCTTTTTTACATGAAACAAGACGGGTTAGAAAATTTAAGAGTGAGGATAGATCATGTAACTCATTGATATACCATCCTTTCTTAACTACTTGATTGAATTTCTCATGTTTCGCCCATCTAGCTTCGAATTTAAATTCTCTAGCCCTCTTAGTTTTTTTGTAGCAAAGACTAGCTAAAAGGATATGATGATCGGAGCCTTGAGGATCAATATGAAATACTTCAAGATTTGGGAATTCTTCTCTCAATAAAATATTGCCCATAGCTCGATCAATACGCTCTCTTATTGTGGGGGGGCTCTCCCGATTGTTGCACCATGTATATCTGTATCCATTGAAACCCAAATCAATAAGTTCACAGTTAGATATAAAATTTTGAAAATTTATGATCTTCCTTATTGGTCTGGGTTTCCCTTCTGACTTCTCTGTGATTGACGCTATATCATTGAAGTCACCGATACACATCCATGATTGGTTCATATGTGTAGCCAAACAAGTAATTTCTTCCCAGCAAGCATTCCTGTAATTCTCATCAGTAGGCCCATAAACAAAAGTGAGGTAACGTGGAGTATCAAATTTAGACCCCGCAATACTTGTATGAATGATGTTAGCAGAGGAAGATAATATGTTCACAATGATATCATCTGACCAAAATAATGTTCAACCTCCACTTAAACCTACAGGGTCAACAATCCACTCATGCAAAAAATTACATTTTTTTTTTAATTTTCTTAACATAAGTTCTTTTCTGTTTAGTCTCTATAAGAAAGACTAATTGGGGTTCATTTCTATACACTTCTTCTTTTAAGAACTTAACTGTCAAGGGAACCCCCAATCCTTGACAGTTCAATGATAAGAGATTCATTGAGAACCGGTGGTTGGTCCCATCCAACCACCGGCTTTATTTGGAAGAGAATTTGACTGAGAATGAGCTGAGTCTTTTGAATTACCTCCATGGAATTTAAACCACTCATCTGGAAAGTCAATTTCATGAATAGCAGTTCCAGAAGAACGTACCTCCACCTTGGGGATTGAGGAATTAGATCGCAGACGTTGCTTGATAGTACGCCAAGATTTTCTACTTGGGGTGGTGCGATTACCTTTTTCTTTTTCCTGAGGTTGGTTGGAGTCATCTTCAGCAAATTCTAGACATTTCCTCCTCTTGGCACTAGAACCCTCTAAGTCTTCAGACCCACTTCTTTTTATGCTAACTCCCTTAAAATTCATTGTCACTTGAGTTCTAAGTAGAACATCACTATAACTTTCTTTATAGAGATTACGAAAGCTAAATAGACCACTTAATCTTAATGTATCTTATTATAGGATAGTTTTTAAGTTAGGTAAATTAGTTTTGAAGAAAAAAAAAGACAACTACAGACATTTTAAAATGAATAATTTCGTGTGCTTAATTTCTCCAAAGAAGTCAAAGTGATCTTATAATTAGGACCAGAAGTGGCATAAAACAATAACAAGGTCTAGACAGAATTGAAAAAGCTGGACAAAACTTGTCCACAAAGAAGCATATTTACAGAGTACAATGTCTTCCTCAAGGATACCAATACATCTGAGTTACTAATGTCCTCTTGTCCAAAATAAATGGTATCCTCTGTTCAATTGATTTAACACTGCAGATTTTTTTCCTGTTTTATGTAATTCAATGCCTTTTACCTTGCTTGAACATTTCCTTTAATTACAGAGGAATTAGTTCCATTTCCGACCTGAAAGTTTAAAGGTAAAAACTAAATCAAAGAATATAAGAAATGAGAGAGGACTTAGCATATAACAACAAATGAAACTTCATTCCAGTTACCATTGTCTTATTTTCAGCCAATAGAGGAAGATCATAGCTGCATATTTTGACATTGAGATTGTTATCCAGTAGAATATTTGTTATCTTCAGATTATTTGAATACAGTCCAGGCACTATTCCAGTGTGCAAAAATTGAATGCCTTTGACAACTCCAATTGAAGCCACTATTCTCTCTGCCCGAGAAAGCTTTTCTCCAGAAGATCCTGCTAGAAATAAATATTGAGAGAAAATCATGGTGAAGAAGATAATTTTGTTTTACAAAATGTGGGAAAAATCATGCAGAAAATTCTAGTTCAACGTTTTTTATACCAGATATGCAAGCTCTCAAACTTTTGTATGGTGCAAACTCAAAAATGAGATGTACACTGCTGACACTTGGATCATCATGGTTGCATTCGAAGCAATGTCCTAGAGCACTGACAATGTGTGGATGCCTCAGTTTTGAAATCATTTAACATGATGTATTAGTATGGGGGCAATTTTGTCTTTTCGCAAAATTTTAAAATGACAGGTAGGTGCTAGTTCCTTCATAGTCCTTTTGGAAGTTTAGATTCCTCACTTGTCCTTTTGGGTATTTGAAAGGATTTATTTGGGATTTTCCCAATGCACAATTGGGCCTCTCTTTTTTTGATTGATTTATAGTCTCTTTTAATCCAAGTGGAGCACAAAACATATAACTTCTCAATTTCCTTTATTCTGCAGCTTGCTGTTTGGTTTTCCTACCTTTAATTCCCTTTTATTTATTTGAATCTGCATAATAATGACATAAAAGAGAAAAAGGAAATTGGTTATCATTAACTTCTTTGAAGTTTCTTGACTGTTTTTTATCTGATTATTTTTACTATTTAACATTTATCTTATTTATATATTTTCTTACATTTGAATTTTGACAATTAAATATTATCTTTTTATTATTTACAGGTTGACCCAATTCAACCACGGTTGAACTAGTAGCTTGACTGGTTGAACGCTCAACCCGGTTAAGGGTAAATCTAGCACTCTACTATTGTCAAAAGTTCACCCAAAATAAACAAGAATTTGATGACTCAAATGTAGCACACATCTATTCAAAAATGACTCAAATCTAGCATTTCTGTGAACTCTAACTGGTTTGACCGTTAAGTTTGACCCTATCATGCCACGCCATCCGCAGTGTCACCCAATTAGGTCACGTCACCTGCCACGAGGGAGAGAGAGGGAGAAGATGATGAGGTGGCATCATCTTTGACATGGAGGTTGAGGTGGCAGTACATGTAGGATGTGAGGGTAAATTTGACCCATTTTGTATACTTCAGGGGCAAATGTGATCCCCAAAAAAAGTTCAAGGGCAAATTTGATCTTTAACACTATACATACATACATACATACATACATACATACATACATACATACATACATACATACATACATACATACATACATACATACATACATACATACATACATACATACATACATACATACATACATATATATATATATATTAAGAGAGAAATATATAAGTATTAATAAATATGAACGAGAGTTGGAGGCAGAGTAGGAAAAAATGTCTTAAATGAACTGTGAATGTAAAGTGAGTTTTTATATTTTTGTATTAAAACCATTAACCGATTGTAGCTTTACTGTTAACTCTACATATAAAATTTTGTATGCAGGTACCCAAGGAGTTGTAAGGACCATTTGGAGGAAGCTTTGGAGATGGAGAGGACCAGAAAAGATCAAAAATCTTATATGGTTGCTTTCACACAACCGCAGTCACACAGCGGAGCTCCGACAACGAAGAGTATGCAACATGGCTACCTTCCCTTTTAGATGTGAGGAAGCTGAAACTGAGATGCATCTGTTCAGAGATTGCAAGAATGCTGCTGTAAGGTGGAAATCAGTGGTCCACCCTTCCAAATGGCCAACGCTTTCCAATCTTTGGGGCGATCTTTTAGAACCTTGATCACAAGGCTGGCATCTGAGGGCCTAACAAAATCCCTTGGTCTCTTCTCTTTCGCTATTTGTGTTGTGATATATGAGTTTCTAGATGCAACAAGGTTTTGGCGCAGATACACTAGGATGTCTAGAAGTTGACCTTAACTCCTATTATAAGGCTTGCTAGGACGATGACCTTCTCAATCAGTGTAAGTTCTATTCTAACTTTTCCTTGTAGGCAGAAACATCAAAGTGCATAGCGGAGGACTGTTTAAAGCTTGAGATAGATGGTATTGTCCTAACCAATGGACAAAGCGGATGTGGCGAAGTTTTAAAGAGTGCTCAAGGGAATTGGATAGGAGGCTTCAGTTGCAATCTCACCTCTATTCCACTGGCAATTGCAGAGCTCATAGGTGTCATGTGACTTGCAATCATGTTGGAATAGAGAATATAGAAGCATTGTGGTTCTTACCGACTGTATTGATGCTCTCAACGGGGATGTGACTACAACCACCCCTTCCACGAAATAATTCTTAATATTAGGGCCCTCCTTGACTTAGAGTGGCAAGTTATATTTATATACATCAATAGAGAAGATAACTCCTTAGTAGATCATTTAGCTAAACTCTCTCATAGCTTAGGTGTTAATTTTTGTTGGTTCGAAACTCCTCCTCTAGTGTTGGATGGGGAACTTTCCCCATAAAACACTATTTTGTAGTTACTTTCATAGTTTATTAGCAATATTAACCAGAAAACTTGTTAACAAATTGTGTTTCCAGCGTGCAACAAATCTCGTGACGCACTTCCTTCACAGAGTCTTAAGAGTAGCACTACAATGGATTGCCTCCAGTCCTTTCTAATCTCTGGCCAATCCCTCTGGATGTCCATGGACAAACCAATGAGCTTCCATCATCTTCACTCCAGCACTCAAGACATAATAATTTTAGATATCCAAAATTTACTCTCAAACTATAATTTTTATCATTTTTATAATAAGGAATTAGTTCTAGACACATTTAATAGCGGTGAATTACAAGAACTGCAGTTCTACCACCCTATTGCTGATAAAAAAAATTTCAACCACCCTATTTAATGTTAGAAATATCTTTATCTTTTTATTTTGTATTTCCTTAAATATTGTTGAGCTTTTAATATAAATTGCCCTGTTATCAAAAAAAAATATTAGCAATGTTAACCAGTATTTACTCAAAAACATAAAAAAAAACAAAAAACATTCAAATTTTGTGTTAAAACCTAGAGGACTTGAGAGGGAATATTTTTTTATGGTAAAAAAAATAAAAAACAAAGAGGGAATATTTTGGAATGGAGGGACTAAATAGTAAATACGTGCACACGGAGGGAGTATTACCATTTCACCCCCATCGATTTCAACGAAAAGTGAAAACCTAAAAGGGAGGGAAACTTTTGAGGATAGAAGGCTCTGAAGTCCGAAGTGAAAATTTTGAAGGTATTCATTTCTCTTCTCTTTTCCTTAAATCACTCTTGTCACACTACTAGAAAATAGGTTTTTCACGACCATAAGTAACACGTAAAATGCCAATGTTGGTCGTTGATAAAAAACGCGGTGACATAACATGTAAATAACTGTCCAGGCGGAGATCTTTCACGACCACAGTTGTATATGTGGTCATGGAAGGGAACCCTTCCACGACCACACATATAACAATGTGGTCGTGGAAGGGGCCTACCCTTCCACGTCCACACTGAAAGAGAGTTTGGACGTGGAAGGGTCCCCTTCCACGTCCACATTATATATAATGTGGACGTGGAAAGGGACCCTTCCTTTAAGTGTGGACGTGGAAGGGTAGGCCCCTTCCACGACCACATTTTTATATGTGTGGTCGTGGAAGGGTCCCCTTCCATGACCACATCTTTTAAGGTGTTGTCGTGGAAGCTGGACAAATTTTTTCCCACTCGCGCCAAAACCCTTTTTTATTTCCCTCCTATCCTATTTCACTCTCTGCAACCTCTCTCTCCTTCAACTTCGCCTCTTCAACCTCCTTCGCCTCCTTCAACCTCTCTCTCACATCTCCGCCGCCGCTCACCTCCGCTCATCTGCGCCTTCCGCCTTCAACCTCCTTCGCTCATCTCACCTCGCTCACCTCCGCCGCCTCTCATCTCCGCCCCTCACCTCCTTCGCCTTCCGCCTTCGCCTCTCCCATCTCATCTCCGCCGCCGCCTTCTCCCCCTCACACTCTGCCGCCGCCTCTCCCCTCTCACACTTCCGGCGAGAAAACTTGACTAGGTGAGTTTGAATGGGTGTTTGAACTTAGTTGTGAGCTCATTTTTTGTTGTTGCAATCAATGGTTGTTTTTGGGGTTATATGATCTGTAGGGAGCGCACAGTTTTCTCTCTTCCTACTGGACTGCTCTGTTCTTTTACTAAAAAAGTTGTATTGCTCTATCTATTTTATGATCTGTAGGCTTTTTAGGAAATTGTGATTACCAAATTTTAGAGCTTAAAGGAGGTGTTTGTTATAGTGTGAACTTGAGAACTTGACCATGTCATACATACCATGACATTTTAGTAGTGAGGATCATATTCTAGCCAAAAGAACATAATATATCATACGTTGATCAGCATCAGCGTTGTTTTGCATAGTTAGCAAGAATGTTAAAAAATTATTCAAGATAAATATCTTGATGCATCTTGCTTTCTTCTTGTTTTCACTATCATGAACAGATAATATTCTCTTGAATGATCACATAATAAATCCCTTGCTTTCTAATTCTAATATCATATAATTTTAGCAAGCTGCGCTTGTGCTTAATGCTTCTTTTCAAGAAATGGGAGGGGGAGCTCAATTTTTTAGCTATGGACTATTCTATTATCATATTGGAGTTGTATTTTGATGTTTATAATGTACTTTTTGGAGTTTCAAGTGTGTGCTTGTTGATGCTGATTTGGGATTAGTTCAGTTGATCCTATGAAGTTTTGATTTTTCACACAAGTATATGTAATCTTGTCAAGCTTCAAGAATAAGGATGATGGATCTCTTTATCTTAACTCAGCTGGTGCAATGCGATACTTCCTAGTCATTAATTTGATTCTCCAACATTGCTTTTATATTACTTTTCTTAAGATATCTGTATCTCAGGTTTAAGATTATGTTTCAGTTGGGTTAAAGGAAATGAAATATCAAACAAGATCGTTAAATTAATCTCAGGTTAAATGTTATATTTGTCATAGAACAATATGAAATTTTGGGGATGGTGGTTCTGTTTATGGTTGTTAAATAGATGTGGAATATGAAATTTTGGGGATGGTGGTTCTGTTTATGGTTGTTAAATGTTATATTTGTCATAGAACAATATGGCCTTCTTCCTGATGCTGTTGTTGTAGTATTATGGTAGCCTCATATTGTACTTATTTTGCATGCCGTGATCTGAACTTTGTTGCAATGTATTGGATTTCATATTCCAAGTTCTGTCTTAATTATCTGTTCATACACCAGGTTTATCCAGTCTGAGTAGCACTGTCACTTGCAGGGCTTAGTTTTTTAACTAATATAAATTACCTGAACATTTGATTTCTATATCTAATCTTGAAATTAGCAAAAGTATTAATAAAAAAGGATTTCTATGCTTTGTTAGAAATTATTAATATTAATGTGATAATATTGTGGTTGCATGATGATTGATGTTTAATACACCAGAAAGTTAAAGAAAGATAATTGGTAATTGCAGGAGGACAAGTAGTAGTTGTTGATTCTCATTCTCCGAGGTCTGTGCTTCGCTGTCGAGTCACACGAACCGATATCCCCAAGGTAATAATAATGACCTTAGTTGCTCATATATACTTTTGATTAATTTTTTTTAATCAAAGATTAATCAAGTAAGTTTTCCACAAGTAAGTTTCTCTTTTTTTTTTTTTTACTTTTATGGTTGATAATAATATATCTTTATACTATATATAACATTATTGTTATGATTTTGTCTCTTTTGAAGAGGAATATTAAAATGGCATGATGCTCAAGATACTGATTATTACACAGCTAGTCAGACTTCGATTAATGTTATAAACGTAAAGGTAAAAGCAATTTTTATATTCATTTTCATTTATATTGCTTTTAGGCATACCCGAACTACCATGATATTGCTGATATTATCTGTGATTGATCAGTGTCCAAGACAGCGGGGCGCTGTAGAGTGCGAATATTATGTCTGCAAATACATGCTGGATATTGTATATCAAGATCAAATTAAGCAAGGGAGGAAATTCCAAAAGGTATGCACGCTTCTAACATATATCTCCAAGAAAATAGTGATTTCTAATTGTAAGTGGTATTTTCCTTGTCTTTTTTAATATTGTTTAATTATGTTGCGGCTTTTGGAGGGACTTTATGGACTTAGTACTGACTCGTTTAAACAAGATGAGGATATTGACTTTGTACGAAACGCACTTGCAGAATTTTTAATCACTATGTGAGGCAGAAATTGTATAGGCTTAGATTGTTGTAGCTAAATTTTGAACTTATTACTAGTAAGGCAAAGATATAAAACTTAGATTATGCCTTTTGTATTTTGTTGTCTAAGTAAGGTAATATTTATGGGATACGTTTTTGCAATTGCTCTGGTATTCTGTATTGTGCAGTAGTATGGTATTGAAAGTGGTTTGTAAATGATTTGCAAGAATGCAGATGGCTATAAAATGCATTTACAAAATAAAAAAAAAAAGCCTTTCACGTCCACATTTGCGTAAAGTGTGGTCGTGATAGGTGCCTCCTAAGAGGCTATCACGTCCACACATATGAGAGTGTGGACGTGATAGCCTCTCAGGAGGCACCTAATTTGGTGCCTCCTATACACCTATCACGACCACAGTTTTGTAACTGTGGTCGTGATAGGTGCTACCTATCACGACCACAAAACTGTGGTCGTGAAAAACACACTTTTTTACGACACGGGATTCCACGACCACCTATTTCTGGTCGTGAAAAGCCCAATATTGTGGTCGTGAAAAACCTTATTTCCAGTAGTGTCATTACTAGGAAACAACAACTTGGATTTTGTCTCTAAGTTAGAAAGTTGTCGACAAATTTTATGTACGATGATTCTTATTTGTGAAGTTTATTGCTCAGCTTGTGAGATAATAATGATTTTTTATGGTTTCATTTTTTTGAAATGCCCCCAAGTTGTTCGTGATATTGTGTAGGTGAGGGATTTGATTATGAGGTGGTTTTTCACTGTATTTTAATCTGAATCATAACATTTATAAATATTTGTTAAAACTTTGAATCATTGATATGAACATTTTTCTATACATTATAGCTTATTATCTCTCATATATGTTACTCCCTCCGTTCCTAAATATAAGATCACTTTAGGGCGGAGAGCTTATTCCTAAATATAAAATCACTTTCTAATTTGACTCAAGTTTTCCCCAAATTACCCCTATACTCCCTTCACCAAAAAATAGTGGTTTGAAGAAGGTGATATTTTTATTTTTATAACTTAGTGAGGGGTGTTTTGGAAATTTCATGTAATCCTAACTCATTGGAATGTCTTCCTTAATCTCTCCAAATTAGCTAAAGTGATCTTATATTTAGGAACAGAGGGAGTATATCAGTGGTCACAAATTCATAAACACTAACAATAGGTATTGAATATTCTTCAACTAGTTATTTTTGAGTTTATGGAGACTAGCAAAATGAGAGAGCTTTGAATGCTTTGCCAAATATCTGTCTTCAGAGATCATAGTAGAACTGGATGGCTAATAATCTCATTCCTCTTTTGCATTGGCTAACCATTTGATTAGTAAACCAATTGCTTAGTTTATATTTACTCTCTTGTGTTTTGGGTGTTAGTCTTTTTTCCTTGGTCAATGTTGTTGTTCTTCGTTTTTTCAATGTGAATTTTAAAGTGCCGCTTATTATTCATTTAAATAGGAGGTTGCCACAATTGAAGTAATAGGATCTCTGAAGCCTTGAACTGAAGGTCATGGAAAGGTCGGTGTCCAGAAACAAAATGCTCAAAACAGAAGTAGAAGTGGGAGACATGTTCAGTCATTTGCCAGATGAACTGCTTCCACATGTTCTCTCCTTTCTTCCGGCTAAAGAAGCCGTTGCAGCAAGCCTCGTATCCAAGAGATGGAGACCACTTTGGACTTCGCTTCCCACACTTGACCTTAACCGTAGTGACTTTCAAAGGCTTAAGTTCTTCAATCAATTTGTAGAAAAATTGCTCAAATTTGTGGATTTGAAGTCTGTCAAGAAGATTGTTCTTCGGCTTGATTGTTTTTACAAATATGAGTCTTTTAGACCTTCCAAGATTAGCAAGTGGATTGATGCTGTGATGAGTAATAAAGTTGAACACCTGGAGTTATATTTTAGGCCGAAGAGGTGCATTTATGAGTTGCCCTCAAGTATTTTCACTGCTAATGACTTGAAGGTTTTAAAGTTGAGTGGAGTAAGTGGAATCTGGGAGTTTATCATGGGAGTAGAGGTTGGCGCTCTTTCTCATGTTAGTTTGCCTTTGCTTGAAGTATTGGAATTGGATGCTATTAAATTTTCCAATTGTCAAAGCATTGGAATGCTTCTTTCTGCATGTTCTTCGCTTAAACACTTGGTACTAAAAGATTTGTATGGCAACTTAAAGGGTCCACTTGACATTGGAATATTTAACTATTTGGTTATTGCAGATGTTCCAAAATCCCTACTTCCATTAAAAGTTATCTCCAATGTTACATTCTTGCGCCTAGTCAAAATGGTACGATTTTTGATGACACTGATGTATTTGTATTGCTTTTCATTTACAAAATAACGATTCAATATTGAGCTTATTTTCTGTATTTGTTGTCCTGGCAGGCTAATTTGTCATCATGTCCTGATCAACCAACATTTCTGAATTTAACCTGCTTGGAATACAATATTTCTTTTAAGGACTGGGAAACAATATTTAAATACCTGCATGGCTGTCCCAAGCTTGAAATTCTTACAGTTATCGAGGTTTGTTGACTTTCAACTTGTATTTTTGGTGTTGATTTCCATTTATTAGTTAGTTTCCTAACTTTTTTCGTTCTTTTCGATAGTTTGCTTGTAGTGAAAGCTTGGACCCTACTATTGATGTTCCTCATTGTGTTTCATCTAGCTTGAAG
This sequence comes from Mimosa pudica, assembly GCA_029929735.1. NCBI lineage: Eukaryota > Viridiplantae > Streptophyta > Magnoliopsida > Fabales > Fabaceae > Mimosa > Mimosa pudica. The sequence goes on from JAKELP010000045.1 coordinate 5,229,197, forward strand.
GAATTCCATATTGGCTACTACCATGGGAAGAAAGGTGAATTTGAACTCGCAAGATTTATTATGAAGAATGCAATGGTCTTGAGAACCATCTCACTCACTAGGAGTTATACTTTAAGAGCAACTTGGGAGAGCCAGAACCTTAAAAGAATATCTAAATGTCCCATAACATCAATGAATTGCAAGCTTTTGTTGAAGTGAATTGATGAAACTTAGTTGAATATATTTCTATGCTTCTTTTTTGAAGTGTTTCCTTCTTTCTGTATTTTTATTTCTTGTACGTTATAGATGTAAAGAAATTCAATCATGTTTATGATGAACTTAGAAGTTATTGTAGTAATGTCAATTTCTAAATAATTTTAACTCTTTAATATGCCATCTATTTCTAAATATAAGATATAATAATATGCAAAATATGTTATGATTAAGGGGTTCATTTAGCTTTATTAAATTCTAAAAAAAAAGTCAACTAGCTCTTATATTTAGGAATGAGGGTGTACTCTCTTGGGTATTTAGGGTGGTGAATTTCATCCTATATGTAGATTTTCTTTCTAAGTTTTCTCATCTTTTTCTCAAATGAACTATGTTGATGTTCAACAACAATTGATAAATAAGAGAGGGAGGGTATGAATCAATGTTGTAAAAACCGGATCGGAAGGCGAGCCGGAAAGAGCTTCGGGTCATGGTTCGCACGGTTGGATCGGTCGGACCGATGGTCGAACCGATGACTTAGTAATTAAAGACAAATATTTGACTTAAAAATATACCTTATAAAAAAATTATAAATAAATTGTAGTCCTTTCACTTCTTCATTTTTAATGAAAGATCATTGACTATGAAAATATATAGCAATTAAAAACTTATTAAACAAATCAATTTTTTGTATTCAACATAATGAAAAAGGCGAGCAGAATTAAAATTTAATGGCTCAACCTTAACCATTAACAAGTCTCTTGTATTGGGCAATGTATTTAGTAAACACTCAATAAATCAATATCATTTGTCCACTCAGAAAAGAGATGGAAAAAGGTACTGGAAGAGACATTACGAGGGTAGAGCCCTGGAGTGGACAATAAATTGCGTTTTTCAATGTTATTTAGTGAGAGAGAAAGTAAACTTTTTAAATATTTTCATATTCTACGCATCTTCATCTTCTATCCTTTCATTTTGTTCTTGTAAGAAGACCTTTTTTCTTCTATCCTCATTCTATTAACTTCAGCTCTTTCAGGTTGCATCTTTCGATTCTTTTTGTGATTTCTTCACTGGTTTTTGTTGTTATTAAAAGAAAAATGACAAAGTAGATAGAAAATTTCTTTTCTTCCTCCTCCTCCATTCTCCTCTTCCTTCTCTCTCGTGCAATCACCCCTCTTCTTGGACCGTCCGGTTTCCGGAAAACCGTTCTGGTTCCCGGTTGGACCACGGTTTCCCGGCTGGAATGGCGGTCCTTGCCGGCTCAACATGGACAGACCTTTAAGTGCGGCTTCCCACCAAATCCGAGCCGCCGTAGTCTCCGGTTGACGGTCCAACCGGTCGGACCGTCCGGTCCGGCTCGGTTTTGAAAACATTGGTATGAATAACAGTATATGATTGGAATGTTTTGGTAATATAATGTGATTAACTAACTGAATTAACATAATTATTCTAATTAAATTAGGTAGATAAGTAGTATATTTATTAACTTAGTTGAATTAACATAACTAACTGAAGTAACAAATTTTTAAAGGCATGCACGGTAAAATTGGGTCTAATTGAAAAGTGAGGGACAATTTAAATAAGCAAATGTATCAGTTGACATATATATAGCCAACATAAGCAATTTCAGCCTCTCCTGCCAATGGGAATTGATTTGTATCAGGTTCCGTCCTCTTTTGCCAAAAACTAATAATATTCGTAGTGTGAATTATTGACCTAGCTAAATACCCACACTTGCCATGCTTGAGTGAACAGACTAGGCATAGAAATAGAGTCTCACATACCAACACCGACTGAACTATGAACATTATTTGACCATTATCTATAAATAATTAAGTTACATTGTTTAAGAGGTGTGCTAAATAATAAATTCAATACTCACTAATCATTATATCCATAACTTCATAATAATACAAGCAGAAGATAACATGAACAACAACTGACTCTGAACATAATAAACTTGTCCTTGCACATTGTAACATCATTATATCCATAACTTCATGTCCTGCTACTTTCATAAGTACCACCATATATGAACACTTTCACACTTTCTCATTCCTTGAACCTATTATGGCCATGCATTTAGGATGAACCTTGTGTTTGTTGGGCGGGTGAAGCAGGTGATTCTCTAATAGCATCAATGGAATCTCTTCCCCATGAATTCTGAACCTGTGCTGCAAACTGCAGATTCCAGAGAGCATCTTCCACCGAAGGCCTATCAGTAGGATCTTCTGACACACATCTCACACATAACTCCATCATTCTCATCATTGATTCATCTGAACATTGTTTGTGAACTATAGGATCAACAATACTCCTAGCTACTTCATCAGTTACTAGGCTTACCTGTAACTGCATATCAATTAGACAAGCAGAATGTTAAAACTGGTTTCATATTTCTTTCCTGTATTTAATTGGCAGGGTTAGGTCATTCATATTATGAAAAGCTTTCAGAGACTGACCAAACCAGCCAAATATAATTGTTGAACCAGACGATGTGGTCTGGACAAGTTAAGTTTTATCGCTTAATTAATCAACTGTTGTTGAATAAGACTAGTTCACTCTTGGTGGATTAGGACTCAAGCCGAATATGAGGGATTATTTGATGTAATTAAGGAGAAACAGGAGTCTAAAGAGGTAGTTTTCCCACTATGATTTAAATCAAACATATGTAATAACCAATATATAAATCATGGATAAGTGGATTCTGGTGTCAAATTTTTTGAGAAATTGAACACAATTCCCACATGTTTTTTTTCTTTCCTCTCAATATCTCCTTTTTTTTCTCTATAGGGTGTTATTTGGTATGAGATATAATTCTGTGTGACCCTGGACATTCTGAAGGAAATCAAGGCGCATCTGGAAGCCTACTTAAAGAAACCTGGTAGCCGATGCAAATCCGAATCACATATAATACTTGGGTTATGTTACACAGAAAATAACACCATCCAGAAGAAGAGAAAACCAAAACCATAGAGGAGGGTAGAGAGTTCTAGGAGTTATCTTTCTTAGGCACCAAGAAACTGACCTCCGTCTATTTACTTATATTGCACAAATAACTCCTTCCTGTAATAAAGTGATATGCTACTTATATTTTCCTCATACACTCCTTGATTTCTGTTTATGTCCTATTCTAAACGGGCTTGGACTTATCCATCAAGGGTGGCACCAATCCTTTTCCAAACATAGTGCTAGTCATTGAACTATATGCATGGACACAAATATTTACATACAACTTAAGAAATATCATGATAAATTGCACAAGTATTCCTACAACCACAAGGAAATTTGTTATAGCTTAAACATTTGAGTCCATTATAAATAACACTTACGAGATCCTTTAGAGTCCCAACTTCATTATGGAACATGATTGTTCGTCCTAGAATGATTTCAAGTAAGATCACACCAAAATCATAGACATCATTCTTATCACCATCATTAGTCCTGCAATAGAAATAATTGAAATACCTTGAATTTCTTGCAAAAAGAAAACTGATTTATACTGATAAGATTGTCTTTGTCTAATCGAAAGCATGAAATCAATGAAGAGTCCGCTTGAAGGGATATCTAATTTAATGAAGTCTCTATAAGATATATCAACTTTAAATAGTTCGAAAAGAAGTTATTGTTTACAACTTGAGTGTATTTCAGGTGACAAATGGCCAGAAAGCAGCTAAATAGAATATCACTTTGACTTTTTTTTTGTAGAGATTAAGAAAGCCAAATAGACCACTTAATCTTAATGTATCTTACATGTAATTGTATTATAGGATAGTTTATAGGGAAGGTAAATTAGTTTTGAAGAAAAAAGGCAGCTTTAGACATTTGAAAGTGAATAATTTCACGCCCTTAATTTCCCCAAAGAAGTCAAAGTGATCTTATAATTAGGACTAGAAGTGGCATAAAACAATAACAAGGCAATATATAATTAAAAAGCTGGACAAAACTTGTCTACATAGAAGCATATTTACAGAGCGCAATGCCTTCATCAAGGATACCAATACATCTGAGTTACTAATGTCCTCTTGTCCAAAATAAATGGTATCCTCTGTTCAGTTGATTTAACACTGCATACTTTTTTTTCTATTTTATGTAATTCAATGCCAATTGTTTTTGCACTAACATAAACTGGTATTAGTTTACCTTGCTTGAACAATTCCTTTAATTACAGAGGAATTAGTTCCATTTCCAACCTGTAAGTTATAGGCAAAAATTAAATCAAAGAATATCAAAAATGAGAGAGGACTTAGCATACAACAACAACAAATGAAACTTCATTCCAGTTACCATTCTCTTATTTTCAGCCAATAGAGGAAGATTATAGCTGCATATTTTGACATTGAGATTGTTATCCAGTAGAATATCTGTTATCTTCAAATTATTTGAATACAGTCCAGGCACTATTCCAGTGTGCAAAAATTGAATGCCTTTGACAACTCCAATCGCAGCCACTATTCTCTGTGCCCAAGAAAGCTTATCTCCAGAAGATCCTGCTAGAAATAAATATTGAGAGAAAATCAAGGTGAAGAAGATAATTTTGTTTTACAAAATGTGGGGAAAATCATAGAGAAAGGTTATAGTTCAACGCTTTTGATACCAGATATGCAGGCTCTCAAACTTTTATATGGTGCAAACTCAAAAATGAGATGTACACTGCTGACACTTGGATCATCATGGTTGCATTCGAAGCAATGTCCTAGAGCACTGACAATGTGCGGATGCCTCAGTTTTGAAATCAATTCAACATGATGCATATAGGTCTGAGAGCCATGTCTTTTCTTCATTTTCAAACTTCTGATAGAAATCTGAGTTCCATCAGAGAGAAACCCTTTGTAGATCTGATACCATAGTTGAAGCACAATAAAACATTGTCAGTGCTCAGTCATTTGAATAATGGAATATATCTCCTCTATACAATAAGAATAGCTAATAAGTAGCAGTGTAAATAACATTGGTAAGAAATGCAAGTTTATCACATTAAACCGTCCATTTTTGAAAACTCTAAGTTAGTCCAGATAGACCATACTACATTACAAAGATATCTTTACAAGAAAATATCACTTCCAAGCATTAATCATGCTGGAGTCTAAAATGGATAAGATTCAAAAACACAAATTGGTCTTTAAGCATTTATTTACTCAGCCCTTCATCAAATGTTCTTATTCAATAGTTGCTATATGAATTAGAGTAAATAAATCATAAACCAACGCTCCGTCGGAGCATCTCTAGCATTAATAATATATGACTGATCAAAAGCTAAATTCATACCAGACCAAGTGCACCTTCACTTATTAAACTTGATGCATCAAAGTTGTTTGTAGCCTCCTTGAGTTCATCCAAGGCAAATGTCCTATAAGCAGGAATGCCGGTACCCATCTTCATCGTTTGTGAAATATATCCTGCCAACCCAACAATGTTTTATGAGAATATGTTGTTTGCTTCATACTTGACATGAAAGTGGATTTTAAATTACTAAATTATATTTCCTCATTTCATTGGTAATTAACTTGCTCAACTAGATGTGAGTAGAATAGATTTATATAACTCATGTAAATAAATCCAATCTAGCTACAACTGGAAATCTCTTCAAAGTTTGAACTAAGATTTCTTCACATAAAAACAAAACTAGTAGATGGAAATTGAGAGGAAAACTAACAAAATGTACGTCAACAGAACAAAGGATTTGTGTATTTACTTGCATCTGTGAGCAGTTTTGCTGTGTTTACTGTTGAGACATGCTCCACTATGGACCTTGAAGGCCTCACATGTTTATAATGAACCTTATTAACAACATGAGCCATCATTGATCTTGCAAGTGTTTTCACAGATTCCTTGTTAGGCCTCGGAACTCGGCCAATGATATTCTCCATTACTGACAGTACAGTTCTAAGCACTTTAGCTTCATCATCTTTATCATTCATCTGACTTATATCTTTCTCCAATGAGGACCCTCCAGGTTCTTTCACAGATCCTTTTTTGTTTACTCGTAAAATTACCAAAAAAACTACTCCAAAAACAAAGGCTCCTCCAAAAATTCCTCCCATGCTTGACACAATAACAGCTTTGCCAGTGGTTCTTTTTTTCTGCTTGTTGTGTTCATGAGGCAAAACATTCACTGCCAGAGCCTCAGTTTGACAAAATCTAGGCGGATGCTGCTCTTGGTCTTCATTTGAAAAACAATTTCTAGCATACAAAGAAACCATTTTTCCATATGGTTTCAGACAACTTGGAAGTTCCCCTTTCAAGAGATTTGAAGATAGATTCACAAAAAGGATATCAGAATTGCAAGAGTAATTACTAAGCATCATCCCAGTAAATTTATTTGCTGAAACATCAAGGTATTTAATGGATGGCAAGGAAAGCAAAGATGGTGAAAATGGTCCCACAAATTCATTTAATGAAATGTCAAGCTTTTGAAGCTGGTAGTAAGAGCTCAAATTAGAAGGCACACTAAACCTGAAGCTATTATTTCTAAGCACTAGTGAAACTAACTTGGTGGGCAGAGAAGGAAAATGAGGTCCCAATGTGTTATTCTCCAAGTTGAGAGTTTGCAGATTTTTTAAACTACCAAGACCAGGAAGTTCACCATGCAAAAAATTATTTGATAGATCCAAAACCCTCAAAGTTTGAAGATTTAAAACCGAAGTTGGCACAGAACCACTAAGAAAATTTCTTCTCACGCTCAAAACAGCTAAACCTTGAAGAGAACCTACCCACACGGGGATTTCACCTATGAAAGCATTATCATCAAGGACCAAAGATTGCAAATCCTTCAACAAAGAAACTTGAGCTGGGATTTCTCCACTGAAATGATTTGTACTAATGTTAAGAATCTCCAAAGAAGAGAGTTGAGAAATAGTTTCAGGTATAGGACCCCAAATGCCCATAGAAACCATAGAAAGAACTTTCAAACTAGAAAGTGTACCCAAAGTGGCAAACAGTGAATATGAAGAGAAATCTTGAGGTAAAGGAGAAACACCATTGTCACCCAAAACATGAAGCTGAGTCACATTATCTTCATAGCAAACTATTGTTAAGTAGTTGTTGGGCTCAAGGTTACAGAAATCTTGTGTGCTTCTTAGGCTACTTAGAGATGGTGGGTAGCCAAGAAGCTTCTGAAATTTTATGAGTGCATGAGACTGAGAATTTTCTAGCTGATGTGTATGGTGGAAGGCAAGAAAGAAGAACACAATGAAGAAGATGTTATGGTAATGGAGATGAAGCTGTTTTGCCATGATGACCATTGAAGTTCCTAGCTTATTGTGTTGTTCAAGTGGATAGGAAGATGAAAATATGAGTGAATGATTGATATGTTATGTATGTCAAACAAAGAAAGTTCACGAGCGAACAATGAGAAGAAGATTACATACTAGTATTACATAATAATAATAATAGCTCCGGTCCTAAATATAAGATGTAATTGAATTTTTTTTAGAAATATTAAAAAAGCAAAATAAGTTAATTATAAATTAATTTACCTAATTTTTTTCCCTTGAACTAGTTTATTTTACTTATAAACTAATGGATAATCTAAAAATATACTCCATTAAATATGTAATGATTTAATATACTATTTTACAACCTTAACCTCTCCAAAAAAAAGTCATATAGGTCATATATTTAGGACCAGACGTAGTATATAATTGGAGGGAAAAGTGTTGTTTCTTTTTTTGTTGTTTTGTGAGTATCTTGCATGTGAGTGAATCTAACTGTGTGGGAGAGTGTTAACGTCTGAACTTCACGAGACACATGCACTGTGCACAGAACACAACAATGTTAAAAAGGGAATATTGTACCTCGTGTACCAAATGGGACCATTAATTGTCATCATAACCCTCAAAATGACCAAATTATTCAGAAGTCCCAAACGAAATGAAAGAGTATGAGTTGCTTCACTAAAAAAAAAGAGCATGAGACCATTAATTACTCTTCTCAATAATTACTCATGTATCACAGTTACTCGATAACTACTCATGTATCACAGTTAACTATCGCTATTAACTACTATTTATTTTAAATGGTGATTCTATTATTAAATGTTTATAAAATATGCTTATAGTAATATAAAACAACCTTTTATTCTATGACTTCAAATTTTTTGTGTATGTATTTTTATATTTTAAAAATTTGTAACTTTTCATTCTCATTTAGTCATATAATTTTTTGGATTTGATGAATTATCATTAAATATTAAATGAAACTAATAGTGTTTATGAAAAATCATAAAATGATTCAACTAGACATAAAGGATTAAACTGAATATTGATGTAAACATAAATAAATTTAGTCTTTTAATATTGATAATTATGTTATATTTTTCAAATTAGATCATTTATTACTTGAAAAGTAGTGTTAAATTGAATATCAAATAGTTTTTCGCTATAAAATTATTAAAATATTACTAATTTTACGTAAAATTTAATGATTAAAAATCACAAAATAGTTCACTTAGAACCAACGTTATTACATGATAAGGGGAGGAGAAGGGTAGTTTTAAGAAAGGTCAAGTTTCTTTCTTATCTTAGGTTTTTCTATTATGTCACATATAGTTAGGTTGATTCTTCACTGGGATTGACCTTGTGTTTAATATTGACTCATAAAAAATCACTCACCAGGTTACTCAATAAAACCTAAATGACTTATTTTTATGAGATTATAAGGAAGCAAAATAATCAACTCAATCATAACATATGTTATGTACTCTCTATGATTCTAAATATAAAATCATTTCCCTAATTTGATTAGATTAATGATGCTAGTTAAACTAATTATTAACACATGATATTACTAATCTATCATAACTAGGTACCTTTATTTTCACTCTCTCATTCTTGTTTGTTTATTATAAATAGGTATTATTAGGGTTTATTTAGAAAAAAATTGAGAACAATTTAGAAGGTTGCTTATAATTAAGAACAAATTGAAATTTGAAAGTGATCTTATATTTAAGAACGGATAAGGGAGAGAGTATTTTTCTTAACTAAATAACATATGTTATGTAAACTTCATCCATTCCTTTGTGAGCATGTTCGAACTTGTGACTTAGTAGTAGGTGAGAGTAAAACACTCTTTCATGTTCCAAAATTTGAATGATTTTAGTCTAAAATATAAGAGTTCATCCCACATTATCTCCCTATTTAATGTGTTTTTTTTCAACTTTACCTCTAATTCTCTTTCATATTTATTGATATTTATGTATTTCTATATCTTAATACTATCATATTTAATATGTGCAATACTAAGAAAAAACATTAGCTCTACACACCCAATTAACTTTTTATATGTTTTCTCAAAAAAAAAGTAAGTTTTAGTTTACCAACTAGAGGGAGTATTTTATAACTCAAACAAATTAGTTTAAGAAAATTATATACATCACTTTATAAGTAGCTATTCAATCCTATTGGTTTTTTCAAGACTTAAATTAAATACTCTTACTCCTAAGGGCCTACTTGGATAGAAAGTAGACAGAAGAGAAAAGAATATGAGGGGGGAATGGGGTATGAGACAGAGAGTAAGAAAATGTGAGAGTAAAGAAAATTGGAGAGGAAAACAAAACACGACAAGTGAGCGAGCTACATGCCCAATTTTATTCTCATGTTTAAAACATACTCCTTTTGGTCCTAAATATAAGACATAATTAACATTTTTGGAAAATCCTAAAAAAGTACAATAAGTTAATTATAAATTGATTTACCTAATTTTTTCTTTTAGACTAGTTTATTTTACATATAAACTAATGGATAATCTAAAAATATATCAAATATGTCATATTTTAACAGACTATTTTGCAACCTTAATTTCTCCAAAATAAAAAAGTCAACTAGATCTTATATCTAGGACCAGATCTAGGACCAGAGAGATTATAAATTATTAGAGAGAAAAATGTTACCCATTATCGTCCAATATTCATTTATGCCACACCTCACCTACCACTACCCGTATTTTCTCTCGCATTATTTTCAAGGACATAAATAAATCGCATTATTTTCAAGGGCTTGTTTAGTTGTATGAAGAAAAGGAAAGTGAGATGAAAATAATTGAAAAGTTGAGGGGTAATATGATCATTTACATATATCTCGAGGCCCACAAGTTTTCTCTCTCCATCTCACAGTTATCCTGGGCCAACAAACTTTACTCTTTCATCATTACCCCTACTTTCCATCTCTTACCTTTTCAATTTCTAATTCTTAACTTTCTTTCACACAACAACAAAACAAAGGGCTGTAAATGGTTGGAGCATCCATTTTCATAGAAGGTATAAAAGGAGCGGCCCATCCAGAAAAACAAAATTTCTCGGTAACAAAAAAGGAGCCTCTGTCTGAGGTGTGAACTGGAATCCCAAACCTCACATTTTACGTTGTGAGTATTTCTATTTATTGAAGGTATCACATTACTTGAATTTTGTGGAAATCTTTGTTGTTTCTAGAAAAGACCAAGTTTTTTTTTGATCATAGACCAAGTTGAGCTATAAGTTGTTGAGAAATTTAATTTTACGACTTGGCTATTCTTAAAATTAAGCACTGCTTGCTTGTGAAACTGTGTAGGAGCTGGATACAATTTTATTTATGTGTTGTTTCTTGGACTGCGTTTGATTAAACATTTGAGAAGGAAATGTTGTGGAATTGCAGTGATTGTTGAAAGAATCATGAAACGAGGCTCATATTTGCATAGTGATTTAGGATTATCTAACCTTAAATGGTACTCTAGATCTTTATTGCTTTCAACACTTGCCATGACTTTTGATGAACCTGGTAAAATTTGAGTACTTTTCAGTAGCTTTCTCTCAATTTCTTCATACTTTCATTAACAGTTATTATGCACTGGTCCTGGTTGTTTTTTGATTTATAAATAGTTTTAATTAGGACTGGTTTTAATCTCTAATCAACAGTAGGTTTTTCACTGTATGTTAATCTGATTAATAAGATTTATCTTGCCTTTAAAGTTTTTGTTTAAACTTTGAATAACCAATGTGCATTTACATAATTTTAAATGATGAATAGGAACATTTTTCTCTACATTTTTTATTTCTCTTGCTATCTCTTAACATATGTCATTTCCGTGTGGTCGCAAATTTACAATCACTCATGATAGGTATTTAATAATTTTCATTAGAAAATTGTTTATCATCAACTTATTCATTTTCCAATCAAGAAAGAGTAGAAAAACAATACAGCTCTGAAATGCTTCACAAAATACACTCTCTGCTGAGATCATGGTAGAACTGGAAGATGAATAATCTCATTCCTATTTTGCTTTGGCTCATTTGACCAGTACATCCAATCATTTTGTTTCCATGTACTCTCTTGTGATTTTGGCGTTAGTCTTGTTTCCTTGTACTCCAGTCTTTACCCTTCCTTTTCTTGTTCAATTTTCTTCCTTTTCATTTTTTAATATAAAATTGAAGTGCCCCTTATTATTCATTCAAATAGGAAGTTGCTACAATTGATAAAAAAGGATCTTTGGAGCCTTGAACATGGAAGACCCAGTGTCCACAAAAAAAAATGCTCAAAACAGAAGTTGAAGTGTGGGACATGATCAGTGATATGCCAGATGCATTGCTTCTACATATTCTCTCTTTTCTTCCGTTTAAAGAAGTGGTTGCGACAAGCCTCTTATCCAAAAGATGGAAACCACTTTGGACTTCTGTTCCCACTCTTGATCTTAACCGTAGACACTTTCAGAGACTTAAATTCTTCCACAAATTTGTACAAAAAATGCTCAAATTTGTAGATTTGAAGTCTGTCAAGAAGTTTGTTTTCCAGTTTCGTTATTATGATAAACATGAGTATTTTAGACCTTTGAAGATTAGCAAGTTGATTGATGCTATGATGTGTAATAAAGTTGAACATTTGGAGCTAAATATAAGGCCAAGTAAGGGTGATTATGAATTGCCCTCTAGTATTTTCACTGCTAAAAACATGAAGGTTTTGAAGTTGAGTGGAGTAAGGGATCACTGGAGGTTTCAGAATGGAGTTATGGTTGGCTCTCTTTCTAATGTTAATTTGCCATTGCTTGAAGTGTTGGATTTAGATGCTATTAAATTTTCAGATTTCAGAAGCTTTGCAATGCTTCTTTCTGCATGTGCTTTGCTTAAACACATGGTCCTAAAAGATTTGTATGGCAACATAAATGGTTCACTTGACATAGGAGGACTTGAGCATTTGGTTACTGCAGATGTTCCACAATCTCTACTTGCATTAAACGTTTTCTCTAATGTTACATTCCTGCGCATACACTGGGTATGATTTACGATGACATAAGTGGAATTCATATTGCTTTTCATTTACATTATTAATTATTAATTTGTACAAAATTTAGCTTATTTTTTGTCTTTGTAGCCCTGGTGCCCTCATTGGTCACCTTGCCCTGATTTTCTAGCATTTCCAAATTTAACCCACTTGGATTATGAATATGGATTTGATGACTGGGAAACAATCTTCAAATTTTTGCATAGCTGTCCCAAGCTTGAAATTCTTATGATTAGTGAGGTTTGTTGATTTTCCATTTTTTTCTTGGTGTTGATTATCATTTCATGAGTTAGTTTCCTAACTCTTTCATTCTTTTGGATAGTTTATGTGTCGTGAAAGCTCGGAACCTGCTGCTGATGTTCCTCTTTGTGTTTCATCTAACTTAAAGGAATTCCATCTTGGCTACTATGAAGGCAAGACAGGTGAATTTGAACTTGTAAGATTCATCATGAAGAATGCCATGGTCTTGAAAACCATCTCAATTACTAAGGATCATTCGTCTAAAGCAACTTGGAAGAGCCAAAAGCTCAAAAGGATATCCAAGTGTCCCATAAGTTCAATGAATTGCAAGCTTTTGTTGAAGTGAATAAAAAATTTTAATGTGACCGTATTATTCTAGTTTTAGTCCTTCTTAGAAGTTTTCCCTTCTGTCTAAAGAAATTTTTTACTATTAGTACTATTTGGCTATTAGATACCCTTCTTCAAGACTCTTGATAGAGTTTCTTTTGATTGTGTTTCCGCTGAGATAATATAGTTTCACATATAGTATTTATCATGAAAATATCTTTTTGCACTTTGTATTTATGAAATCTCTATAAAAATTATGTGCTTCAATAATTACCATATCATTTTATATTTAAAATTTTAATTTAGTTTTAGTCCTTTGAAATTTAATCTGTTGTTCTTTGTATAGGTTCTGATAGATGTCAAGAAATTTGAAATTTCAATACTAATAGATAATTGTAATTTTTTTAAAGTTAGATAATTAGATATTTGGAAACTCGTATAAAATTGAAAACAAAATCATTAATTATCTTAAAAACTATCAAAATGTCATTACTTTTATGTAGAATCTAATATTGGAAGAAAACACACAAAAACTTTCACCCCTAAACAATGTCAGTACATGTTGATAAAAAAAAAGAAACAATGTCAATACTGGTTAATGAATGGGAGCATTTTAGAGGCGTTGGTCAATGAGAAAAAACTCTATTGTTTTTTTCCTTTGCTTAGGTTTCTCCATTTGTATCAAATTGTCATTTGGTTTGATTTGACTTTTTGTATGAAAAATTACTTCCTCCATCCTATAATTGAATATCTAGTAGTCCCACAAATTCATTTAATGAAATGTCCAGCTTTTGAAGCTGGTAGTAACAGCTTAAATTAGAAGGTACACTAAACCTGAAGCTGTTATTTCTAAGCACAAGTGAAACTAACTTGGTGGGCAGTGAAGGAAAATGAGGTCCCAATGTGTTGTTCTCCAGGTTGAGAGCTTGCAGATTTTTCAAATTACCAAGACCAAGAAGTTCACCATGCAAATGATTATTGGTAGATCCAAAACCCTCAAAGTTTGAAAATTTAAAACAGAAATTGGCACAGAACCAATTAGAAAATTTCTTCTCATGCTCAAAACAGCTAAGCCTTGAAGAGAACCTACCACATGGGGATTTCACCTATGAAGTCATTATCATGAAGGACCAAAGATTGCAAATCCTTCAACAGAGAAAGTTGGTTTATGTTTTTTTATGCTTTGAATATTAGTAAACTTTTGTAATAGCTAGATTTTAATGAATTTCATTTTGCTCTTTATCAAAAAAACAAAAAGTTGGGTTCGGATTTCTCCACTGAAATGATTTGTAATAATGTTAAGAATCTCCAAAAAAAGGCATACTCCATCCCCAAAGGGCCTGATAAGGACTGCCCTCAGCATGGCGTCCACATTGGGCCTCAAATCAAAGTGAAGGGGTTGCCTTCCCAGCCCAAAGACCCCTTCGCCTCCCCATCCAAAACCCTCATCCGAACCCTTGCAAGTGAATTGGACCTAGCCCAAGACTACTCAGGTGGCTCTGAGCCTGATGACATTCGCTCGGCAGTCTCAGGGGGGGCGAACCCCTCTACCTAACCTTTCCCCATGTCAATGCTCGTATGGAATTGTCAGGGCGCCGCATCTCTTAACTTTTTTGGTGTCCTGAAATCATTCCTGCGAAACCACCGACCCCAAGTTTTAGTTTTGGTTGAGCCTCGTATCTCCGGTGAGCAAGCAAACAAGGTTATCAAAAAAATCAAGTATCCTAGATCCCATAGAGTCGATGCCCAAGGCTTCTCTGGGGGTATATGGCTACTTTGGACCGATGCGGTTGTTGTGGACATTCTGTATAGTCACACACAATTTATACATGCCCTCATTCACTGGCCTGACCAAGGTGACCATCTCACCTTCTCCGCCGTTTATGGTAGCCCCAATCCTGGCACCCGAGAACACCTATGGACGAGCCTGAAGGCCTTAGCTCTGACCATCACCACCCCTTGGGTTCTCTCGGGTGATTTCAATGCCACCCTACTCCCCTCTGATCGGCAAGGTGGTAGTGTGAGGCGATCCTTGGGCTGTAAGTCCTTCATTGATTTTGTTACTACTCACCAACTTGTTGACCTTGGTTTCTCAGGGCCCAAATTCACCTGGCACAGAGGCACTCACTTTGCTCGTCTGGACAGAGCCTTAGCCAACACAGCCTGCCTAAGTGCCTTCCCTAACATCTCTATCCAGCACCTGCCAAAAATTCAAAGCGATCACCGCCCCTTCTTATCACTATGCATCTCAGGGACCCTCCCCCCGGCCCTAAGTCATTCCGGTTTCTTTCTGCTTGGGTCACTCACCCCAACTTCAGTGCTATGGTCAAGGATTCCTGGCAATCTCGCTCCCTCACAGCTAACACTCTCACTTTCCAAGCTCAAGCTAGATCTTGGAATTTTGAAACCTTTGGGCATGTGGGAAAGAAGAAGCGACGGCTTGAAGCTCGCCTCCTGGGCATTCAGAAGGCCATTGAGAACCGGCCTAACCTCTTTCTCTTAGAGCTAGAGCAGCACCTTCAACTTGATTATGAGGATACTTGCCTCTAGGAGGAATTGATCTGGCTCCAACAGTCCAGTGATAATTGGATCAAGTTAGGCGATCGAAATACCTCATATTTCCATGCTATTGCCCTCCACCGTCGACGACGCAGCAAGATCCTTTCCCTGCAAGATGAAACTGGGGCATGGCAAACTGATAGTGCCACCCTAGAATCACTAGCTACGGCTTACTTCAAGGCTCTGTACACCGCTGATAGCACCATCCCCCGGGCCTACGGAACCCGAGGCCTTTTCCCCACCCTTGCCAGTTCTCACATCCTTCAGCTCAGTCGGGATGTCACCCCTGAGGAAACAAAGCAAGCCATTTTTGACATGGGGCCACTTAAGGCCCCTGGACCGGATGGTCTCCCCGCCCTTTTCTTTCAGAGCCAATGGAGCGTTGTCGGCGAATCGGTCTACAACATGGTGCAAGATATTTTTAGTGGGCGCCCCGTGGAGCCCTCGATTAATGAGACTCTCATATCTCTCATTCCGAAAGTGGATCACCCTAAATCCCTGAAGGAGCTTCGGCCGATTAGCCTTTGTACAGTTGCATATAAGACCATAACCAAAATCATTGCCAATCGCCTCAAGCTCATCATGCCTTCGATAATCCTTCCATATCAAACCAGCTTCATACAAGGGCAGAATATATCTGAAAACATCATAATAGCGCAGGAGGTAATCCACTCCATGGGTAGAAAAACCGGTAAAGAAGGCTGGCTAGCTATTAAGGTTGACCTGGAAAAGGCCTTTGACCGGCTTCGATGGGAATTTGTGGAAGATACCCTCCTGGATGTTGGTTTCCCAGCTAGCATCGTTGGCATCATAATGCGGTGCATCTCCTCGCCGGTCACCCGTGTTTTGTGGAATGGCAAGCCGCTGGACTCCTTCACTCCCACGCGGGGCATTAGACAAGGAGACCCCCTTAGCCCCTACATCTTCGTTTTGTGCATGGAGCGGCTCTCCCAAACCATCACTGCTGAAGTTGGTAAGGGTCAGTGGGAGACCATCAAGTTAGGGAAACGTGGGCCTCCGCTCTCCCATCTACTTTTCGCCGATGATCTAATACTTTTTAGCTCAACCTCTCCTTCCCAAGTTGGGCTAATTAAGCAAGTTTT
Organism: Mimosa pudica; assembly: GCA_029929735.1. Lineage (NCBI taxonomy): Eukaryota > Viridiplantae > Streptophyta > Magnoliopsida > Fabales > Fabaceae > Mimosa > Mimosa pudica. The sequence goes on from JAKELP010000045.1 coordinate 5,245,863, forward strand.
AGGTGACTTCTGCGAATCTTCGGGGCACAAGATCAGTCAAGCCAAAACTAGAGTTTTCTTCTCTAAAAAGTCCCTGCTGGCCATCGGAAGCGTATATGCCAAGACTTGGGGTATCAACAAACCGCACATTTGGGCAAGTACCTTGGTGTCCCACTTCTCCATGGACGGGTGACCCAAACTACTTACAACTATGTCCTGGACCGTCTACAAACGAAGCTAGCAGGTTGGAAAGTGGGGTCTCTGTCGTTAGCGGGACGCATTACCCTTGCTCAGAGTGCTCTCTGTTCCATCCCCAGCTATGTAATGCAAACCAGCAGGCTCGCCAAAGCCTCTTGCGCGAAGATTGACCAATTGATACGCCGATTTGTTTGGGGCGGTGACGAGTATAGGTCCAAAACTAGCCTTGTTCGATGGGAAGACATGTGTCAACCCACTCTCCACGGCGGTTGCGGGCTTAAAGAAATGGCGGACCAAAATGTGGCCTTCCTCGCGAAACTGGCATACCAGGTGGTAGCCCAAACGGATGCCCTGTGGTGCCGTGTTCTGAGGGCGAAATATGGTTGGGGGACTGCAAAATATGGTGCCTTCAAAACTACAGCTACATCCCACACTTGGCGGAGCATTAGAGACGCGTGGGAGGATGCCAACTTGCACATTGCATGGCAACCAGGCTCCGGGGAAGACATTAGTTTCTGGAGTGACAATTGGGTTCCTGGAACGGGTCCCCTTAAGCTACTTGCCTTCCAAGACATCCCAGAGGCCCAACCTGTCGCAGAGTTCGTGCGTGCGGATGGCAGCTGGGACCTTCCTCAGTTTGACACCTTGCTGCCAACCCAAATCGTACTTAAAATTAGTTCTATCCTGCCACCAAGCCTGAGCGATGGGGCTGCCTCCTGTTATTGGGACCTCACACCCACAGGGAGCTTCACGGTTGCTTCGATGTATAAAGCGCTGAAGGAGCCGTCTTGGGCCTTGCCCGATCGGAGAATGGACTGGATATGGAAATTGCCTTTGCCCCAACGAGTTCGCACATTTCTTTGGCTGGCAGTCAAGGAAAGATTGTTAACCAATGTGGAGAGAGCCAGAAGGCACATGACGCAAGACACCTCGTGCTTGGCTTGTGGGCATGATGCAGAGGACTTATCCCACATCTTGCGTCACTGCCCGGTGGCTGCCCGCTGCTGGACCCTTCTGGATTCAGATGAATGTGGTCATACTCACCCTCAGAGCTCCTTTGTTGATTGGGTTTTCCAAAATTTAAACCCAAAGAACAATGGTCAGCTCTGGCGAATGAAATTTGGCCTCCTTTGTTGGAAACTATGGGAGAATAGGAATAGGAGAATCTTTCAAGATCACTCCCCAAATGCTGACAGCATTGCCCTCAATGTAAATGTCCTGTTAGAACACAACATTAGAGCTAGACAAGTAGCTGAGTTTTTTGATTAGAGAAGTTTGCGTTTTTTGTAGCGCTTCTCCCAGTTACAATACATCTGTAATTTTTTTTTCCAGTTATTAATACAATACCCATTTCATTGGAAGAATCTCCAAAAAAAAAATTCATAAATGACATTAGTGAAAGAACTGTAAGGAGAAAGAATTGATTGGTTTTAAGGTAATATATATATATATATATATATATATATATATATATATATATATATATATATATATATATATATATATATATCATGAGCCCACAAACTTTCTTTCTCTATCTTACACTTTATCTGTCGCCCACAAACTTTACTTTCTTATCATTATCTCTATTTTTCATCTTTACCCTTTCTATTTTCAATTCTTTACCTACATTTGCTGCAACCAAATGGGCCCTCATTTATCCAAATCTCGTAATATTTCAGAAAGATTAAGAAGTGGTATGATATTAATTTATTACATGTATCCTCTATTGAAATGCCCCCGAACATTAAACAGTAGCCCCTGCATCTTTAAAGATTGTACCTACGTGGGAGAGGCTATAGAAGCAAGCCTATGAGAGTGATTTTGATTTGCGAAAATTAATTTGAAGTCCTCCACAAGGGACTTAATAATAGAAAAGTCCCAAAAGTTGGGAGAGTTAATGTAGGGTCCCAAGGGACTTCACTTTAATATACTTGAATAGTGAAAAGATAGTTTTGCCCCTAGCCTATTAACACTTGTCACATGTGCCCAGTTACTTGTTAAGGTGTAACAACTTACTGGACACGCTTGACAACTCTTTGGGCAAACCTTGACAAGTTACTGGGCACATGTAACAATTAGTTGGACATGTGTAACAACTTAATGGCCAATACTCTTTAAGTTAATGGGCAGGGCAAAATGACAAGTTACTGGGCACACTTGACAACTATATAGACTTGTACTAATATTATATTAAATGACTTTTTCTTAAAAACTCAAGAGAAGAATGAGTTGTCAATTTGCAACCTAATATTGACAATTTTAATAGTTGTCTTTGACAAAGTCAAAGAAGTGCATCAACAACACATTCAATGGTCAATAAAAAAGTCATTTAATATCACTTACGTCTAAACTTCAATGTAATTTGATAATTTATTGGGATAGACGAAACAACCAAACATAGGCCCATCAATAATTTCATACACCTCTCAACTAAATAAAGTCCCTAATCTCTTCTTCCACCATTGGCCCAAAAAAAAAATCTCTTCTTTCACCTCTTTGCTTTACCGTCGGCACTGTCATTCATTCTCTGCCTTCTTCTGCAACAGTAAGTAAGCCATATATCTCTCTATTCATTCCTATTCTTTAGACCTTATGAGTTGTATAAAATTTGTGACATTTACCACGGTCTTAATTTTTGGGATGTTTTATTACCTATAAACCCTATCTGCACAGACTTCATCTTGGCTTTCAATTATAAAACGTGCCTCTTTTTATTTTCTTTCTTATGCTTTTGGTGGCTAAAGACTGAAACAAATTTGCCCTACTTAGCTTATGTGAATTCCCCTTTCTCTCTCATATTTTGTTGCGTTATATCTATCTATTAATACTTATTCTTCTTGTGTCAATGATTGCTTGGCAAGTTAAAACTTAAAACATTAGATGTTAAATACTAACTCCGTCCTAAATATAAGACCTAGTTGACTTTTTTTTTTTTTGAGAAATTAAGGTTGCGAAATAGACTATTAAATTACATCATACTTGATATATTTTTAGATTATCCCTTAGTTTATACTACTCCGGTTCTAAATATAAGACCTAGTTGACTTTTTCTGGAGATTAAGGTTGCGAAATAAGTTAATAAATCATGACATATTTGATATATTTATAGAGTATCCATTAGTTTATGGGTAAAATAAACTAGTTTAAGGGGAAAATTTAGATAAATCAATTTATAATTAACTTATTTTACTTTTCTAGGATTTTCTAAAAAAGTCAACTAGGTCTTATATTTAGGACCGGAGGGAGTATATAAAATAAACTAGTCTAAGTGAAAAAATTAGGTAAATCAATTTATAATTAACTTTTTTTTTGGATTTTCCAAAAAAATCAAGTAGGTCTTATATTTAGGAACGGAGGGAGTAAAATTTTTCACATTATGGTTTTAATACTTTGGCATCGTTTATTTGTTAAAAATTATAAACCCTATTTGGAGGGTTGATATTGGTCATACATGTATTACTTTTTTTTTTTCTCTTTTCCAAATTAGAGATGGTTTTGTCAATTGTAATATAATAGGTTAAAGGAGTAAGAGGAAATGAAGAAATATCATTAGGCTGCTTTGATCAAATTAGATGAGTAGGTACTATATTTTGGACAAGAGGATCTAACATGTTAACCTGTCAATGTTAAAAAGAAATTTTTTCTTGGAGTTATCAAGTTTTAATTGGTATCTTGAATTATATTATAAGAAAACTATTAATCACATTATGAAACATATTAATCACATATTTCTCTGTATGATTCACCAAATATCTCTCCCTGTGTGGAGATTATGGTAGAGCTGGAAGATGAATGGTTTCATTACTGGTACAGACAATCACCTGTGTAGGAGCGGAAAGCAATTTGATTTTGGTTCATAGTATTCGTTTGAATTGTTTGATTAAATGTTTGAGAAGGAAATTTTATGGAATTGCAGTGATTGTTAAAAAAATCATGAAAAGAGGAGCATATTTGTATGGTAATTTAGGATTATCTAACCTTATATGGTGCTCTAGATCTTTATTGCTTTTAACACTTGCAAGAACCTGTAAACAGTTTTTCTGATCTCATGACTTTTGATGAACCTGGTAAAATTTGAGTACTTTTCAGTAGCTTTCTCTGAATTTCTTGCTACTTTCATCCTCAATAACAGTCATTATGCACTGGCTCTGGCTGTAGAGAATGCCAGGTAAACAAACTTGGTTTTTTTAATTTGTGAATAGTTTTAACTAGGATTGGTTTTAATCTCAAATCACGTGTAGGTTTTTCACTTTACGTTAATATGATTAATAAAATTTAACTTACCTATGCAGTTTTTGTTTAAACTATGAATAATCAATGTGCATTTAGATAATTTTAAATAATGGATGGAAACATTTTTCTATACTTTTTCATTTCGCTTGCTATATCTCAATATATGTCATTGTCGCAAATCCACAAGCACTCATGATAGGTATTTAATAATTTTCATTAGAAATTTGTTTTGCATCAACTATTCATTTTCCAATCAATAAAGACTAGAAAAACAAGAGAGCTCTGAATGCTTCATAAAATACAGTCTCTGCCGAGATCATGGTAGAACTGGAAGATAAATCATCTCATTTATATTTTGCTTTGGCTCACCATTTGACCAGTACATCCAATCATTTTGTTTCCATGTACTCTCTTGTGATTTTGGCATTAGTCTTTTTTCCTTGTACTCCAGTCTTTACCCTTCCTTTTCTTGTGCAATTTTCTTTTTCATTTTTTAAAATAAAACTGAAGTGCCCCTTATTATTCATTCAAATAGGATGTTGCTACAATTGATATAATAGGATATCTGGATCTTTGAACATGGAAGAGTCTGTGTCCACAAACAAAATGCTCAGAACAGAAGTTGAAATGAGAGACTTGATCAGTCATATGCCAGATGAAGTACTTCTACGTATTCTTTCTTTTCTTCCTTTTAAAGAAGTGGTTGCCACAAGCCTCTTATCCAAAAGATGGAATCCACTTTGGAGATCCGTTCCTACTCTTGACCTTAACCGTCTACACTTTCAGAGACTTAAATTCTTCCACAGATTTGTACGAAAAATGATAAAATTTGCAGATTTGAAGTTTGTCAAGAAGTTTGTTCTTCGCCTTGGTCATTATGAAAAACATGAGTATTTTAGACCTTCGAAAATTAGCAAGTTGATTAATGCTATGATGTGTAATAATGTTGAACACCTGGAGCTAAATATATGGCCAAGTAAGGGTGACTATGAGCTGCCCTCTAGTATTTTCGCTGCTAAAAACATGAAGGTTTTGAAGTTGAGTGGAGTAAGGAATCACTGGAGTTTTAAGAGTGGAGTAATGATTGGCGCTCTTTCTTATGTTAATTTGCCTTTGCTTGAAGTATTGGATTTGGATGCTATTAAATTTTCAGATTTCACAAGCTTTGGAATGCTTCTTTCTGCATGTGCTTTGCTTAAACATACGGTCCTAAAATATTTGTATGGCAACATAAATGGTTCACTTGACATTGGAGGATTTAAGCATTTGGTTACTGCAGATGTTCCACAATATCTACTTGCATTAAACGTTTTCTCTAATGTTACATCCCTGCGCATACACTCGGTATTATTTATGATGACAGTAGTGGAATTCATATTGCTTTTCATTCATATTATTAATTTCATTAATATTTAGTTTAGTTTTTGTCTTTGTAGCCCTGGCAGCATAATTTGTCACCTTGCCCTGATTTTTTACCATTCCTTAATTTAACTCGCTTGGAACACGAACGTGGACTTCGTGACTGGGAAACAATCTTCAAATATTTGCATAGCTGTCCCAAGCTTGAAACTCTTATGATTAGTCAGGTTGGGTGATTTTCCATTTTGTTCTTGGTGTTGATAATCATTTCATGACTTAGTTTTCTAACTCTTTCATTCGTTTGGCTAGTTTATGTGTAGTGAAAGCTTGGAACCTACTGCTGATGTTCCTAATTGTGTTTCATCTAACTTAAAGGAATTCCATCTTGGCTACTATGAAGGCAATACAGGTGAATTTGAACTTGCAAGATTTATCATGAAGAATGCAATGGTCTTGAGAACTATCTCAATCACTAAGGATCGTTGGTCTAGTACAACTTGGAAGAACCAAAAGCTCAAAAGGATATCCAAATGTCCCATAAGTTCAATGAATTGCAAGCTTTTGTTAAAGTGAATTAGTATTCAGTGTGACTATATTACTTTAGTTTTCTGACTACAATTATCCCCCCAAAAGCTTAGCTTCTCCAACTGTAAGAAAATGTCTCATTAATTATCATTTATGCATTTTATGAGCTTGTACAGACAATGATTTGTCCTTATAACCTCGTGTTTGTAGCTCCTACCAACCACTCATAAGTGATAACAATATGCTTGCTACCAAGTGGAGGCTTTTACCTGCATGATTCTAGTTAACAATTCATAACTATCTGAGCTAGCAAAAGGGAGAACGACTCAGTTAAGCCTCAGTGTACTACAAAATATGAAAATGTATAAATGAACTATTGACTATTTGCTGCAACAATAAAGAATTTCGCATGCAAACTTTTAGTTTGATTGCTTTCACTTTAGAAATTACTTTTCTTTTCTTTTTATCAGAAACTTTAGAAATTACTTGTCATTGTATGCTTTTCTTTTTTTTTTTTTGATCGAGAGTCATTGTATGCTTTTCAATGTATCCAACTAATATATAAAGTAAAAGTTCGACATGACTTGTAAATCTGAGGTACTTGAGACATACAATCATTAATACTCCCCGGTCTTAAATATAAGACCTATCTGAGGGATGAGTTTCGTCCTAAATATAAGACCTATTTCTAATGTTGGCCAGTTTTTTCCCAAAATATCCTTATTAATGCCCCTAATAATAGACAAAATGAGAGGGAGAGTGGAGTCAATGCTCCCTAATGGTAGACAAGAGGAGGGGGAAGGTGGAGTCAATGCTCCCTAATGGTGGACAAGAGGAGAGGGAGGGTGAAGTCAATGTTCCCTAATGGTAGACAAAACAAGAGGGAGTGTGGGGGTGAAGGGTATTTGACCTTTGTTGGAAAGTTATGGAATCAAATTAGAACACCACTAAATCATAACATATGTCACATATAATTAGATCATCTGATTAGATTGTGTGTATAAATTTATGAGTTAAATAAATTAGTTTTGAGGAAAAATATAATTATAAACAATTTATTGTAATTAATTTTCTATTCTTAATTTCTCTGAGAAAGTCAAAGTAGTCATATAATTAGGAGTGGAAGAAAACTTTATGGTCTTTAAACTTTAGAATGACACTTCCTCCGGTCTTTATGGTAAGAATTTAGATGTTAGATTGCTAGAAATTTTTGTGTGAATCCGGTGTACCACGTCATTTGTGGTCTAACCAGCCACAAGTAAACACATAGTTTGACTTTGGAATTTTCAATTTGACTTGATACCCTAAAAATAACAACTAACTCATAAAAAATTTATATTCAAATTGCAAATTTTTTTATGGAATTAACTCGTAAAATATGAAAACATTTAAAACACAAGATTTAAATTTTTCTATCCTATATTTAATTATTTCAAGGTAGCAAGTCAAATTAAAAATCCCATGAGATTGAAATTGTTTATGTGCTGGTTAATTATTTTAATGTAATAAGTCAAAGGGCGAAAGGGCAAAAATAGCCACCGTAATTTTCAAAATGGACAACTTTGGCACCGTAATTTCGATGGTGCAAAACCGTTCATTATAAACCAAAATGAGACAAATTTAGCACTCTCAAACAGAGGTATTAAGTTTGACCGTTAGTTGACTGGGAATGGTGATTTGACATGATGACATGGCGAAATAAGGAATTATGTGTCACATTGCATATGATATGGCAAAAAAATAAAGATAAACATGTCATATTGGGGCACATGCGAATACATATGTTAACTAAAAATAAAAAAAAACAACTTGATGCCCCAAAAACAAAACACACTATCATGCCCTAACAAAACACAAATATAACACACTCAAAGTGCCAACATGTTCGAACCCTAGCAACCATTGGACCCAAACCCAAATTCTAGCCACCAACATTGAAACCCAAGCCACCATCGGACCCACGCGAACCAGGCGAAGCCACGCGAGCCATCGGACCACTCGACCCAGGTGACGACTCGCCCCAGCGAAGCACTCGCACCAGCGGACCACTTGAACACATTGGAGACTTTGTATGGGGTCTGGGTTGCTTCGTGGTACCTGGTATGGGGTATGGGTTTCACGCAGGAGAGCAAATGGAGGTGGGGATGGTGATTTCAGTGACAAATTCGAAGGTGAGTGTGGTGAGGATGAAGGAGCGATTTGGAGATTAGGGTTTTGTGTTTCAATTTGGGGATTTGGTGATGTGTCAGGGCTTCCCAATGTGGCTTCACTTTACTTGCTGACTATCATGCCACGTAGGTTGATGAATGTGGGCCCCGCGCAGAAACACACGTCTGTTAGCTTCAAATTAACGGAGTGGCTAGATTTGTCCCATTTTGGTTTATAATGAATGGTTTTGCACCATCGAAATTACAGGTGCCAAAGTTGTCCATTTGGAGAATTACGGTGTCTATTTTTGCCCCTTCGCCCTAAGTCAAATTGAAAATTTCACTTCATATCTTATGTATTTATTTTAGATTGGTCACACCACAAATAATATAGAGCATCAATTTCATGTAAGAATTCAAATTGCACTTTTTAAGAAAATTGTTAAAAAATAGTTGAAAGCTCTAAAGTATAAATATGAAATGAATAGAACTATATTTTCCAAATATTACCCTTATCTGTGTTATATACTAGGAGAAAAGGATAAATATGAGCATTGATGAATTTGAAATAAAATTTGGATGAAATAGGAAAAATCCATTAAAACACAGTTTAAACTCATTATAACAAGAATAAAATGAAGCATTTCCTCACTTCGAAGATATTTGAGATCACCTTTGACCCTATGACTAAGAAACCATGTATATTACTCCCTCTGGTCATAAATATGACACCTAATTTACTTTTCCTGAAAAATCCTCAAAAAGCAAAATAAGTTAATTATAAATTGATTTGCCTAATTTTTTCACTTAAATTAGTTTATTTTACCTATAAACTAATGGATAATCTAAAAGTCTATCAAATATGTCATCATTTAATGACCTATTTCGCAACCTTAATCTCTCCAAAAAAAAGTCAATTAGGTCTTATATTTAGGACCAGATGTAGTATAATAATATTATCATTACTTAGCGTGACTCTGACAATTGATTGTATCTAATAATCATTCAAATAAAAATTTCCTTTACCTAATATCGCTCCCCTCCTCTTCCCTCATACCAAAGAGTCCCTCATGGCTAGGGGTGTAAATGAGCCAGGCCATAAACAGGCGGCCTATGACTCTACCTATTTAGGGTCTGGCCTGACTCGGCCTTTTTAATAAATAGGCCAGATTCAGACCCATATAAAAACCTTTTTAACTAAAAAGGCCAGACCTATTTCACCAAAGTCTGGCTCGAAAGCCTTCAGGTCTGACCTATTTAATAGTACTACTAATAAGTAATAATAAAATAATAATAATATTATTAGTAAGTAGGCCTTTCAAGCTGTAATAATAAAAGGCCTTACATGTTTGTTGTGCTTATTATTGTACTTGATGTATCATATTTATGGCCTTTTTAAGCTTAATATATAGGCCTTTAAAAGCCTAAATTTGAAGTAGGCTTTTAAAAGGTCTGAAGCCTTTCTAAGACCTACATTGTAAGTGGGCTTTTAAAAAGGCTTTCAGGTCTGTAATATTTTTCGCAGGCCTAGGCTTTTTTCTGAAAAAAAGTCTACAACCAGGCCTAGACTTAGGCCTATTTTTTCCTTTTGTATTACGGGCCCAAGCCTATTTAGGTAAAATCTGGCTCGGCCCGACTCATTTACACCCCTACATGACTTATTTAGTATGAGGGATTGGAAGAGAAGAAAGAAAATTTTATAAATTGAATTGTGAAAATTTGAAAAGGTCTAAGTTGTAATTACTAAACAAATATTAGATGTAATGTAAGAGTAAAGAGTTAAAAAAAAGGAATACTACAACTAGGCATAAACGAGAAAATTAATCACAACTAGATCTAAACAAAATATCAAACTACATTGAAGTTTTTTTTTTACTTGTACTAATATTATATTAAATTTTTCTTAACAACTCAATACACAAGAATAAGAATCTAATTATTTAGTACTCCGATCCTAAATATAAAACTTATTTACCTAATTTAATTAGATCGATTAAGATATTGGTTGAGTTAGTTAAAATAACAAGATATTACTAATATACCCTAACTATTTACCTTTATTTCCATCTTTAATCTAATATGAAGTCCCACCCAAGTTACTTAATATTAGAAAGGTCTCATGAATTGGCTAAATTAAAGTAGGGTACTTAGGGTTCTTACTTTGATTATTTCGAAAGAGCAACAGACTATTATGTCAATGCCTTCTATTTAAATTAGGGTCCCATGAAGGAGGGTAGAGTAATCTTTTACTATATGGAGATAATTATAGTAATGTCCTGATAGACCCTACTTCAATTTGACCAATTCATGAGATTTTTCTTTTTGATTCATGAGACTTCTCATGCTAATTTCCCCAAAATTTTCACCCATTTCCCGCCCCTTGTAAACAAACATATTATGGCCCATTAATTTGATTTAGCGCGAAAGGAAGAACAAATAAAATCTCTAACCTAACGTAATCTTCCAGTACTCTTCTCCTTTTTGTAACAGTAAGCCCAAACTCTTCTCCTTCCTTCTTCTTTTGTCAATTCCCTTTTCTCTCTCTTATTTTGTTCCCATATTTCTATCTATTCATTTCTATTTTTCTTCTGTCAATGATTGCTCGCAAGTTAAAGCATTAGATGTTGTATGAAATTTGTCACATTATGGTTTTGATACTTATTAGGGATGGTTTATTCGTTAAAACTTATATACCCTATTTGGAGACTTGATATTGGCATATAAGTATTTTTTTTTTTTTGCAAAGTAGAGAGGGTTTCTCAATTGTAATATGATAGGATGAAAGAGTAGGAGGAAATGAAGAAATATCATTAGGCTGATTTGATCAAATTATAGGAATAGGTACTATGAACGGGCCGACTTGACTTAACGAGAAGCTCGCTTTCCGTGGGTTCTGAAGTTGTGGGTTTAAATAAGTCACTTTGGAAAAAGAAGAGGTTAGTCTGCTTAGTATATTGACTATATTCCTTTTCCCAACACTATAGTGGAAACTAGAATTGAGTTGACCCTTTAGATGAATAGGTACTATATTTTGGACAGGAGGAACTAATATATTAACTTGTCAATGTTAAAACGAGACTTTGTTTTGGAATTATCAAGTTGTAATTGGTATCTTGAATAATGTTATAAGAAGTTTTTTTTTTCTTAATTAACATTCAATCCAAGAAGACTAGATAAATGGGATGGCTCCATTGTGAAACATATTAATCACATATTTCTCTGTCTGCTTCACCAAATATCTCTCCCTGTGTGGAGATCATGGTAGAGCTGCAACATGAATGGTTTCATTACTTGTTCAGATAATCATCTTTTTTTGTAACCAATAAAAAAAGATAATCATCTTTTTTGGCCATTGAATCTCAATTCTTTTGCTAATTTTTCGTCATTAGTTGCAGCACTTGACACATAACCTTTGTTTCAACCCGGAGTTCATTTAAAGAAGCTTTTGTCTCAGTTGGTAGAACAAGATCTTTAAAGGTTTGAGCTAAAGGCTAAGATGAATATAGTTTCTAGACACAATAAGGGGAGAATTGAAGAAGACAGAGTCAATGGTTTATCAGATGCATTGCTTATTCATATTCTCTCTTTTCTTCCCGCTAAAGATGCAGTTGCTACTTGCCTCTTGTCCAAGAGATGGAGGCAACTCTGGCGTTCTGTTAACACTCTTGACTTAAGAATTGCATACTCTGATCAACCTGAATCCTTTGTTAAATTTGTGGACAAATTGTTCGAATCAGTAGATTTGCAATCTGTCAAAAAGTGTGTTCTGGATTTTGGTTCTGAAACACCTCCTCAAGAGACTAGCAAGTGGCTTGCTATGATTAGCAGCAGAGTTGAACAGCTGGAGATACATATGTGCTGGAGTTCTCAGTATGAGTTGTCTTCTTGTGTTTTCCTTTCCAACAGCATCAGGGTTTTAAAGTTGAGTCATGGAAGGGTTAATACACTTTCTCATGTTAATTTGTCTTCGCTTGAAGTATTGCATTTGGTAGATGTTAAATTTCAGGATTTTAGAAGTCTGGAATTACTCCTTAATGCTTGTTCCATAGTGAAAGACTTGTTTCTAAGATATAGGGATGTGAAGGATTTTCGTCCACTCAGGATTGAAAGATTGAACCATTTGGTCACTGCATATCTTAGTCCACAATCTCTAATTCCATTTGAAGCTATTTCTAATATTAAAAGTCTGTGTATTAAACAGGTAAGAATCAAGCATGAGAAGTAATTTTTTTCTTGATTTTTTATTACCTGAGATTTCATTCTCTAATCTTCAGTCTTTTTTAGCATACGAGGCAGGATATATGGCCGTTTAGTCATGATATCCCAATATTTCACAATTTAACACACCTGCGATATGATGCTGTTGAGTGGACTAAGATGGTGAAATGTCTTGAAAGTTTTCCCAAACTTCAACAGCTTGTGATTGGGGAGGTTTGAACATTTTAACTTTTTTAGTGTAATATGTCTTGTCTTCACTTGTTAGGTTTTTCACTTAGTTTTTTATTTGTTTTAGATTTATTTTGCATCCCATCCTGGACCAGTAGTTGAAGTGCCATCATGTGTTTCATGTCAATTAAAGGAATTGATTCTTCTTCACTCTGAAGGTACTGAAAGCGAGTCTGAATTCTTAAAATTTATGATGAAGAATGTTAGAGCTTTGAGGGCAATATATGTTTGCGCTGAATCAAGTCACATTAAGCTCCCAAAGTTCAAGAAATTAGCAGCGTCCTTCAGATCAGGCCGTGAGTCTGAGAGTTGCAGTCAAGTGCATGAAGGACCACTTCTATTTATGGTTTCTTAATTTTCCTCAACTTTGTTGTTATGTGATGGATAAAAGTGACCATGTAACGGTTAGTTGCTTCTCCATTGTGTGTGATGGAAGTACATGGAGTGAAATGGAATTCTTTTTTCGAATGTGATCGAAGATGCTTTAGTCAATGCAGTTGAGTTTGGGCTAATGAAATCAAGTCAAACCCACATCATTGTCTCCTTTTTTTAACCGATTTATCATCTTCAGATTCATTCTGATGTTGACATTTTAGTAGAAGTTTTGGTGCATGTATTAAAAAAATGTTACTCCCTCCGGTCCCTAATGTAAGAGCCCAAAATTTGAATGGTTTTGGTCCCTAATGTAAGAGCTCACCCCATACTCTCTCCTCATTTAATGCATTTTTTCCTACTTTACCCCTAATTCTCTTTCATATTTATTAATGCTTATGTATTTCTCTCTCTTAAAAGTACCATAATAAATATGGGCAATTTTGGAAAAGAAACATTAACTTCAGACACCCAACTAACATTCACATGTTTTCTTAAGAAGCGTTTTTTTGACGGCTAGCTCTTACATTAGGGACCAGAGGGAGTATTGTAATGTTGCTAGGTTGTGCCTATGCTCGCTTTCCTCAATGATAAGCTCATTTATTATGGGGAACGAGGCTGTAGGTTTCAAACTTTCAATCAGTTTCTCTACATAAAGTAGGAGTAAGATTGTTTAGCATATTAACTTCTCTACTACCCTCACTAAGTGGGGACTAGATCAGGGTTAACTTTTTTAGTGTTGCTAGGTCTCTTGTTTTTAATTTTTGTGAATATTAGTAATAACCATCTTTATTAGTCAAGACTCTTAAGTAGTGTGTTATGTATAATTGTATTTCCTTCCGTGTGTTTAAATTTACTTCAAGTCATTAGTGCTCCAAATTAACGTATTGTTGATTTTTAATTTTGCCAATGACATTTTTGTCTTGAGGACTCTGTCACAAAAAATGTCACATGGTGCTTAAATATTAAGCATATATCGAAAATTGTATGAAGTTAACAAAATCATTATCAATACGCAAATAGTTTTGTTAAAAACACAATATTTTTTAAAAATGTCATGTATTCAAGAACAATTCAATATTTTTTGTGCTAGACACTTATCGCGAGTTAAATTAATAAATATACATTTGCAATATATAATTATATAAAAATAACAATAATTTGAATGAATGTTTTTTAAAGGGTAAAGGTGCAAAAATGGGTCCAAACAATTACACCAGGAGCACATAGGGGTAAGAAGTATTTCCGGGTTCAATTTTGGGTCTGAAGAATAAATATTGGTGCAATATAAGGTACGCCGTTAATGTTGACCGACGTTGACCGTTAAATGCTGACGTGGCGGGGGAAATAAGATTTTATGCTAACGTGGCATGCTTATGTGGCAATATTTTTCGGAGTGTGTGGGGCCCACATAATTTAAATTAATAAAAAAATAAAAAAAACACCCCCCGCCATTATTTTTTATTTTTTATTAATTTAAATTATGTGGGCCCCACACACTCAGAAAATATTGCCATATAAGTATGCTACGTCAGCAAAAAATCTTATTTTCCCCGCCACGTCAGCGTTTAACGGTCAACATTAACGGCGTACCCTATATTGCACCAATATTTATTCTTCAGACCCAGAATTGAACCCGAAAATACTTCTTCCCCCTATGTGCTCCTGACGTAATTGTCTGGACCCATTTTTGCACCTTTACCCTTTTTTAAATATAGGGCGAAGGGGCAAAACTAGCCACCGTAAATTTCCAAATGGATAACTCTAGTACCTGTAAATTGGATGGTGCAAAACCATACATTATAAATCAAAATGGGACAAATTTAGCCACGCCGTTAAGTTGAAGCTAACAGACGTTTGGTTTGGCATGGGGCCCAACTTCATTAAATCTAAACGTTTGTTAGCTTCAACTTAAAGGCGTGACTAAATTTGTCCCACTTTGATTTATAATGTACGGTTTTGTACCATCCAATTTACGGGTACCAAAGTTGTCCATTTGGAAATTTACGGTGGCTAGTTTTTCCCCTTCGCCCTTAAATATATATATGTATAGTTCATGTTAAATATATCAACTTTCTTACTAGGGTTTTTGAAAGATTTCTCCCACCTGTCCTATCCTATTACCACTTGTTTACTAGACGAGATGGGGTTGCTCCGTTCTCATGTTGATAATATTTTTATTATTTTTAATCCTAGTTAGTTCAAACACAAGATAGATATAGCACAAACCCCAAGCACATTGTCACATTGTGTTACTAATTCCTTAATTAATCTGTCACATCTCTTTTAATTCTATTACCTCTTACTAACTATGATAGGAAAAGGAATATTCATATTAACAACATCTCTATCATAGTTAGAAAAGGAATTTCCTAATGATTACATAATATCCATGATAGAAAAGAATCTCCTGATACAATATGAATGCTATCATGGATATTTAAAAGCTAACCATGTTAGAAAGGATTTACCTAACATGGTTAATTAACAAAACCAACTATTATTTAACAATACATAAATATAATTACATGCGGAAGCAGATGCAGGCCTATACAAATTGGCAATATACAATACCAAATAAATTATATAAAACTCCTACTACCTAATTCTCTTTTCCTGAAGCTTGCACTTATGCATGAATACCTGCAAAAATGTCAGTAATCGTGGGATGAGACAAATTGTCCCAGTAATCACCGCTTAACTCACTATAACAGTGAGATGTGCGGTAGCGAGGGCGTCTAACGGGTACCTCAGTTATAAAATCAATAATACACACATATATATATATACCAAACCTTCTTCCCATGTATTACACCAATCTCTCTGTCATTTCCCAATCAATGCACTTCAACACCTCTACCTTTATTACAACTACACCACCCCACAACTCTCACACTCACCTGTAGATGCATTGTGCCATACCGGGACATTCAAGCATCTAATCTTCTCTATATGATTTGACACTGTGCCCCTCTCTGATGAGGGAGCAAATTTCCCTCTCTGGCAATATCCAGAGAGAGAACCCCAATTCTGTTTTCCACTACAGAATGGGAACGGTTGGACTCTAATCAATGCCCATAACCGTAGGGGCGGTTGGACTCTAATCAATGCCCATAACCGTAGGTCACTTTTCTCAATAAGTTGACCTATCAACCCCGATCCAATCAAACCGAAAAAGGATCACCAGTACAAATAACTGTCGATTGGCCTATCGAACAGTTATCATCGCGCGATGGTACAACAATTTCAGTGTCATGCAAACCTCACAATAACCATATCCATCAATTTCAACCTCACATAATATCACAATTTCAATATCATGCACTTTTGCAATATCCTGTAATATCTCAACATTTCAACATCTCAGATTTTCACAACATAGCTTCCCATAATCTCAAACTCAATACCTAACATTCTTTTCTATACTCACAACCTCTCAAATAACCACTATCACACTACACCTGCAACCATGTCATATCATTTCAAAATATTCAACAATACCACCAGCCAGGATATTACATATAATAAGTCAAATTCTTTATATGAAAGTAATCGTGTTTGAAAGGCACCCGATAGCCTGTTTTGTATAAAAATACTTCTTCAAAGAAAATATTTATATAGAGGGTGAGAAAGGATTCTACAAATCCTAGCTAACATCACCCTCAATGTTATAGTAAGGTAAGTGTGATTACCTGCCGCCCTTTAGCACTTTGACGTTTGTCCTTACCATTTCTTTAGATTTCCTCCAAATATTTTCCTCTTAGTTTCCCCTATAATGATAGGATACAAAAATGATAAATTAATACCATTTCACTTTATAACACTTTGACGTCTCTCTCGTATGATATATATATATATATATATTACTACCCAACTTTCCCCTCTTTTTAAATGATTTTTATTCATGTCATCCTTCTAATATCCAAATTTTGCATTATTATCTAAATCCATTTATAACTCTCCACTTTACAATTTCATAAGAATCCATAGTGATCAACTTCAATAACATCCCTTCATTCCACACCAATGCATCCACAACAGTTATAATCATTCATTCACACAAGTCATGTCAAAACAGAGTAAAGAATAACTTCTGTCAAATCAACATTTACACATACAAACAATATACAATTACTTTCGCACTAACATAGAGTAAGAATACTCATTACTTTCAAGTAATCAATTTGATGTTTATTCAATACATGTTCTTTAAATCTAAACATTATACTTCATTGTTGGACACTTCATTAGTACCCAGAATATAAAATTACAAAATTAAGATTCAAACACACAATTCTCAGATATGATCCATAATACCACTCACATTTAACACCAACATCACAACAAACTTAAATATCCACATAAAACCTCTCGTTCTTTCAAATGATGCCAATTTCACAACACATAACAATAAATTTAAATAACAGATTACAATTCTGCATATATATAAATTAAGAAGTCACAACAACAGCCCATTATACTACGGTGTGCATTTTTACCAACAATTGGAAAGAGATCATATGCAATCCCATTAAAATCAGTAATACTCATAACAAAATACATAAAGAACCTCAAAAGATTACATACATCCTTTAGGCATATTAAAGCAACTCAAACTATAAACACCTACAACAAGTTAACACATATTTCCCCTCCTAGTTAAATAAAGAAAGTTCAAGTTCAATTTAACCAATCTATTAAGCCCTAAAGCTTCAATTTCATAACCCAATCACCAATCATCCCATAAATTCATCTTATACTTGAACAATGACTTAGATTGCAAATTTGAACACTCCCCACCACAAAATCGATTTAGCCAAAACATAATAGAAATAAAGGGAATCAACATGCTTGAGTCTCAACTTTCCTACTACTCATATACCAAGGAAACAAAACAAGAACAAAGCAAAAGCATAAGGGACCAACTTCGAGAACCACTACCTTTAGGCAAATATGAAACATAAATTCTAGTTTAATTGGTTCATCAACATCAAAACACCATAAACCAAAGCTCAATCACTGTTTCAGTTAATTTCTAAACTTAAAATCCTAAAACCCATTCAAATCCTCATCCACTTCAACCCGAATTTCGCATCAAAAGCATTAACTCCTAATTCAAATTACAAGCAATATCACACACCACTTCCAGCCATGCAACAAAACAGAGAAATTAAACTCTTCCTAAATCAGTTTCCAAATCAAGCATATTGAACACAACTCCAACTTGCAAGATTAGCTACATGCCTCCCCAATCATTCACCATTAATCATACATTCCAAAATAGCAAACATAGCAGCATAAACAATTAGAACAAAATCTTTACTAACAGCCCCAAAAATTAGGGTTTTACATGAATCACTCCAAACTTAAATCAACACTCAATTTCATAGTTAGGATACTAAAATATGAAGCCTTGATATAGTTTCAATTCATAACATAACTGAAACTCAAACCCCCAATTCAAACCCTCACTCTCAAATCTCGTCCAAATCAGAAAGGAAGGCAGAGACGGAAGAAAAATGTTACCTAAATTCATTTTCGACCTCACCACATCTGGCTGGAACTTCGCTGCCGCCGGAAAATGGCCGGAAATCGGCCACCAAGGTGGCTGGCCGAACAAGAACACCAAAAGGAAAAGGAAAAGTAAGGAATCGACATGGAAAAGAAGAACAACACACGAAAAGCAAGTCAAGGCCGAAGCTTACTCTTACCCCACCGCCGTACGTCGTCGAACTCGCCGGAATACATGGAAGAAAAATGATGGCGAGCGAAGAAACAGCACGAAGATGAGGAGTGAAGGACGCGAGGGAGAGAGAAAAGGGAGAAGAACACGGTGGTTTGTCCAGCCTTGACCGCCGTCGTGGCCGCTCGCCGTCGCCGTTCGTCGCCTGGAAGGAGAGGAACGAAGAAGACGGAGGGAAGAGGAAGGGCTTTCGGTGAAAGGGAGGAGGGAGTGACCGATGATGATGATGGTGGTGGTGGGGCCGGCGTCGCCGTGCGCCTTAGCCCGCCACCGAACTCAGAGGGAGAGGGCGAAATCGGGAAGGGAGGTCTGGTGAAGGGAGGAGGGGTCGGGGTTTTATGAGAAGGATATGGGAGAAGGCAGTGTTTAGTTGAGTGAAATGGAGGGGTTCTCTGATGATTTGTAGCCCAAACATGCCATAGTGTACTCTTTTTAATCTAAATCCACTTAAACCAGTCTCCAATTTCCTTAACCTTCAAAATATTATGAGCTTAACCATTCCCTCATATTTCAAACTCTTCATTTTCTTAATTAATTTTATACATATCAATTACTCAAAATTTCCAAATATCCCCAAAAATCACCAAAAATTCATAAAAATTCCAATTTCTCCATTTAATATTTCCTAACACACTCCTTGATCCTGAATTAAATTTTCAGGATGTTACAATTCTACCCCTCTTAAATAATTTCGTCCTCGAA
The DNA here is from genome assembly GCA_029929735.1 of Mimosa pudica. Lineage (NCBI taxonomy): Eukaryota > Viridiplantae > Streptophyta > Magnoliopsida > Fabales > Fabaceae > Mimosa > Mimosa pudica. The sequence goes on from JAKELP010000045.1 coordinate 5,265,570, forward strand.
ATTAGTAGAAATTATCACTAAATACAAAGAAAGGGACAGTTTCCTCTACTGATAATCCTAGTTTGATTGAGAGAAAGGGGATTTTGGATATAACCTGGGAATATTGAAGTCATTGGCACTGAGAATTCGTTGTCATAAGTGTCATCCATGTGACACCATAGAAATGATATAAAAGAATTAGAAAACTTTGACCAATCCACTAGAAGTTGTTGATCGAAATTTTCTAGAAATAGCAATCAAGTTCAACATATGAGAGATATTATCTTAGGATAAAGGTGAGATTACGGATACTAACACCAATTCCCAGGTTCCCTTAGGGATTGAAAAGAGGTGAAATCAAGTCAGATTGACTTGGATGTATATAACCTTTGAACAAGGCTAACAGTAATACACAAAATAATTTCACATCATTGCACAATCAACCAATATCACCAGCCAATGATCAATCATCAACTCAATCTTAACCACAAGATTTAACCCCTTTCCTTAACACGCATAAACACATAAACATCACCCTTAATCACATATATACAACCTTACATTATTTCTACTTGTTCCTGGACATCCTTTAAACATATAACAATAACATAAGCCTCTGTTTCAAGGAAAGTGTGCCCAAAACATCACTACTTCGTTTGATCCTGCCATATTAATCCTTGATTATCTAAATCTCAATTCACTTCATTCATTGCAAATTCCTATGCAATTTCACAACATCATCATTTTAGATAACTACTAAAGCAATCGTCATATGTTTCCCAACTAGCTATCTTGTCTTTCCTCATCCCCTATTCATGCTTCAAAACACATTAGAAAAAAAAAAAATCTAATTTATAACCCATTTGCATAAACATACACTTAAGTAACCACACATGAATTGCATCTTCATATCTCATTTATCTCAATCAAATACCAATTACATCACACTTTCCCAATTCAAAATGTGATTCAAGAGCTTTCACCAATCCTACTACTCTAAATGACCTCATATAGCATATTCTTCTTTCTCTAATTCAAAATCCAACACAAACCATCTTTAACTTATATTCAAATATCATTTCATTCATCTATTACAAGCATCCACATTTAGAAATCAAATAAAAGACAAAACAGATTTTGATTCCCTTTTGGGCAAAATTGCAACTAAACAAATCAACTCCAAAACCTTCTAAACAAAATCCATGCTTTTAATAACCATTTGAAATATTACCAAAACCAAGAATCAGTTCACTACCCATAGAACCGTTCTCAAACTAGGTAAAAATTATCATTTCTTTGAGAAAACATTCAGTCATATTTTGAAAAGAAATGATCTCATATAATTTATTGCTTATTCTAACAAAACAAGACAAGTCAATGTACTTATAAGCCATTAAACCATTTTAGTCAATATTATACACTAGAATTATTAACATACTCAAGTTTAAGTTCAGTTCAATCTTTAACCACAAACTAAAATAGCAAATGAAAACCCCTTAGATCAATAAACTGATGTATAAAGAAAAAGGGGACAAAAACCATTCTAACTAGTTCAAATTTAGAATGCACGCAAGGTTCATGCTTTCACCAACTCAAACATATATAATAAACAATAAATATTTCAATCCATTTCCAAAATAAAAGCACTTGTCTAAAAATCACATCTCAAAAATCAACTAACGTAATTACTAGAGAATTCAATACCATTCATAGGCTTTCATCAGTCAAATCAATTGACCACCATACATTCTTATCATTTATCACTTCACAATATATAATTTACACTACTTATGACTACTTTATTCCCATTTTTCAATAACTATACCATAATCACATAATTATATAAATTCAAACAATAAAACCTTTAACAGAAAAATGAGAAAAGACAAGAAAGAGTAATCAAAAAAAAAATTTCTCAGGTTTAACATAAAAATTCCACATTTCAAGAATGTCCATCATCTTCATTTCCTCCACAGACAACTTACTGGTCATACAACAGAAACACAGTCTTCGCAACAATTTATGATCAAATTTTTATCATTTTCATAAAGCAAATTACATTGATTTCAAAATCATCATATTACCCATACGTACATGGATATTGATTCGCTAAATAAAGAATAACCGCTTAATTTCAATAATCTATAACAATTTAACCAATAATCACATTTAAACAAATAACTTACCTTTCCTTCGTTTAGTAACGGCGGGGATACACTCATAAAGTAGAGAGCTACCAACATCTATTAATAAGGGGGCTGCTTCCAGTTACTAAATATAGTAAGGAAGCCTCCAGCCGCTTATAATAAATGGGCAACAACCTCTTACTACCCATGATAATGTACTCTCCAACCATTACTAGATGATAGATAATCAAAACATATTTAATAACAATAGCATATCTCGTATTGAAGCTAATGAAAACAAATAATTTAAAGAGAATTCTATTCCGAACAATCAAGCAGCACAAGTCAAATTATCAATAAATCAAACAATTTACTGAACAAAACAAGAAACCAGGTCAATAATTTCTTATTCCACCACCTAAATGTCACTATATATTGTTATTTTTGAATTATTTTAATCCCTTAACCCAATAAGGTATCTCATGATGTCTCGACTATGATTATGGTCGACTCATAATTATATTCGAGACCCCAGAGAAGCATCCTTATTTCGTCATTCTTATGAAATACTTATCAATATCTTTATTTATATAGTTATTCTTACTATATTCATCTCAATCTCTCCACGTTACCTATTCAATTGCTTTTATCACTCTCTCCCCACCACGGGATGAGTGATATTCCTCTCAAAAGGCAGATATTCATGCACCAAAAGGAAGGGAATACTAGGAATGTATATTGCCAATCTATATGAAATGCAGCACAGTCCTAGGTTATCGTATACCAAATACTGATAACCAAGTTGTCACATTGTGTTACTAATTCCTTAATTAATCTGTCACATCTCTTTTAATTCTATTACCTCTTACTAACTATGATAGGAAAAGGAATATTCATATTAACAACATCTCTATCATAGTTAGAAAAGGAATTTCCTAATGATTACATAATATCCATGATAGAAAAGAATCTCCTGATACAATATGAATGCTATCATGGATATTTAAAAGCTAACCATGTAGAAAGGATTTACCTAACATGGTTAATTAACAAAACCAACTATTATTTAACAATACATAAATATAATTACATGCGGAAGCAGATGCAGGCCTATACAAATTGGCAATATACAATACCAAATAAATTATATAAAACTCCTACTACCTAATTCTCTTTTCCTGAAGCTTGCACTTATGCATGAATACCTGCAAAAATGTCAGTAATCGTGGGATGAGACAAATTGTCCCAGTAATCACCGCTTAACTCACTATAACAGTGAGATGTGCGGTAGCGAGGGCGTCTAACGGGTACCTCAGTTATAAAATCAATAATACACACATATATATATACCAAACCTTCTTCCCATGTATTACACCAATCTCTCTGTCATTTCCCAATCAATGCACTTCAACACCTCTACCTTTATTACAACTACACCACCCCACAACTCTCACACTCACCTGTAGATGCATTGTGCCATACCGGGGCATTCAAGCATCTAATCTTCTCTATATGATTTGACACTGTGCCCCTCTCTGATGAGGGAGCAAATTTCCCTCTCTGGCAATATCCAGAGAGAGAACCCCAATTCTGTTTTCCACTACAGAATGGGAACGGTTGGACTCTAATCAATGCCCATAACCGTAGGGGCGGTTGGACTCTAATCAATGCCCATAACCGTAGGTCACTTTTCTCAATAAGTTGACCTATCAACCCCGATCCAATCAAACCGAAAAAGGATCACCAGTACAAATAACTGTCGATTGGCCTATCGAACAGTTATCATCGCGCGATGGTACAACAATTTCAGTGTCATGCAAACCTCACAATAACCATATCCATCAATTTCAACCTCACATAATATCACAATTTCAATATCATGCACTTTTGCAATATCCTGTAATATCTCAACATTTCAACATCTCAGATTTTCACAACATAGCTTCCCATAATCTCAAACTCAATACCTAACATTCTTTTCTATACTCACAACCTCTCAAATAACCACTATCACACTACACCTGCAACCATGTCATATCATTTCAAAATATTCAACAATACCACCAGCCAGGATATTACATATAATAAGTCAAATTCTTTATATGAAAGTAATCGTGTTTGAAAGGCACCCGATAGCCTGTTTTGTATAAAAATACTTCTTCAAAGATAATATTTATATAGAGGGTGAGAAAGGATTCTACAAATCCTAGCTAACATCACCCTCAATGTTATAGTAAGGTAAGTGTGATTACCTGCCACCCTTTAGCACTTTGACGTTTGTCCTTACCATTTCTTTAGATTTCCTCCAAATATTTTCCTCTTAGTTTCCCCTATAATGATAGGATACAAAAATGATAAATTAATACCATTTCACTTTATAACACTTTGACGTCTCTCTCGTATGATATATATATATATATATATATATATATATATATATATATATATATATATATATATATATATATATATATATATATATATATTACTACCCAACTTTCCCCTCTTTTTAAATGATTTTTATTCATGTCATCCTTCTAATATCCAAATTTTGCATTATTATCTAAATCCATTTATAACTCTCCACTTTACAATTTCATAAGAATCCATAGTGATCAACTTCAATAACATCCCTTCATTCCACACCAATGCATCCACAACAGTTATAATCATTCATTCACACAAGTCATGTCAAAACAGAGTAAAGAATAACTTCTGTCAAATCAACATTTACACATACAAACAATATACAATTACTTTCGCACTAACATAGAGTAAGAATACTCATTACTTTCAAGTAATCAATTTGATGTTTATTCAGTACATGTTCTTTAAATCTAAACATTATACTTCATTGTTGGACACTTCATTAGTACCCAGAATATAAAATTACAAAATTAAGATTCAAACACACAATTCTCAGATATGATCCATAATACCACTCACATTTAACACCAACATCACAACAAACTTAAATATCCACATAAAACCTCTCGTTCTTTCAAATGATGCCAATTTCACAACACATAACAATAAATTTAAATAACAGATTACAATTCTGCATATATATAAATTAAGAAGTCACAACAACAGCCCATTATACTACGGTGTGCATTTTTACCAACAATTGGAAAGAGATCATATGCAATCCCATTAAAATCAGTAATACTCATAACAAAATACATAAGGAACCTCAAAAGATTACATACATCCTTTAGGCATATTAAAGCAACTCAAACTATAAACACCTACAACAAGTTAACACATATTTCCCCTCCTAGTTAAATAAAGAAAGTTCAAGTTCAATTTAACCAATCTATTAAGCCCTAAAGCTTCAATTTCATAACCCAATCACCAATCATCCCATAAATTCATCTTATACTTGAACAATGACTTAGATTGCAAATTTGAACACTCCCCACCACAAAATCGATTTAGCCAAAACATAATAGAAATAAAGGGAATCAACATGCTTGAGTCTCAACTTTCCTACTACTCATATACCAAGGAAACAAAACAAGAACAAAGCAAAAGCATAAGGGACCAACTTCGAGAACCACTACCTTTAGGCAAATATGAAACATAAATTCTAGTTTAATTGGTTCATCAACATCAAAACACCATAAACCAAAGCTCAATCACTGTTTCAGTTAATTTCTAAACTTAAAATCCTAAAACCCATTCAAATCCTCATCCACTTCAACCCGAATTTCGCATCAAAAGCATTAACTCCTAATTCAAATTACAAGCAATATCACACACCACTTCCAGCCATGCAACAAAACAGAGAAATTAAACTCTTCCTAAATCAGTTTCCAAATCAAGCATATTGAACACAACTCCAACTTGCAAGATTAGCTACATGCCTCCCCAATCATTCACCATTAATCATACATTCCAAAATAGCAAACATAGCAGCATAAACAATTAGAACAAAATCTTTACTAACAGCCCCAAAAATTAGGGTTTTACATGAATCACTCCAAACTTAAATCAACACTCAATTTCATAGTTAGGATACTAAAATATGAAGCCTTGATATAGTTTCAATTCATAACATAACTGAAACTCAAACCCCCAATTCAAACCCTCACTCTCAAATCTCGTCCAAATCAGAAAGGAAGGCAGAGACGGAAGAAAAATGTTACCTAAATTCATTTTCGACCTCACCACATCTGGCTGGAACTTCGCTGCCGCCGGAAAATGGCCGGAAATCGGCCACCAAGGTGGCTGGCCGAACAAGAACACCAAAAGGAAAAGGAAAAGTAAGGAATCGACATGGAAAAGAAGAACAACACACGAAAAGCAAGTCAAGGCCGAAGCTTACTCTTACCCCACCGCCGTACGTCGTCGAACTCGCCGGAATACATGGAAGAAAAATGATGGCGAGCGAAGAAACAGCACGAAGATGAGGAGTGAAGGACGCGAGGGAGAGAGAAAAGGGAGAAGAACACGGTGGTTTGTCCAGCCTTGACCGCCGTCGTGGCCGCTCGCCGTCGCCGTTCGTCGCCTGGAAGGAGAGGAACGAAGAAGACGGAGGGAAGAGGAAGGGCTTTCGGTGAAAGGGAGGAGGGAGTGACCGATGATGATGATGGTGGTGGTGGGGCCGGCGTCGCCGTGCGCCTTAGCCCGCCACCGAACTCAGAGGGAGAGGGCGAAATCGGGAAGGGAGGTCTGGTGAAGGGAGGAGGGGTCGGGGTTTTATGAGAAGGATATGGGAGAAGGCAGTGTTTAGTTGAGTGAAATGGAGGGGTTCTCTGATGATTTGTAGCCCAAACATGCATAGTGTACTCTTTTTAATCTAAATCCACTTAAACCAGTCTCCAATTTCCTTAACCTTCAAAATATTATGAGCTTAACCATTCCCTCATATTTCAAACTCTTCATTTTCTTAATTAATTTTATGCATATCAATTACTCAAAATTTCCAAATATCCCCAAAAATCACCAAAAATTCATAAAAATTCCAATTTCTCCATTTAATATTTCCTAACACACTCCTTGATCCTGAATTAAATTTTCAGGATGTTACACACATAATCACAATCTCACTCATAGTCTCACAAATCAACATACCAAACCTGAAGGTCATAGCATCAACTTTCATTTTTCTTATATCGAAATTCAAGCATGTGAATACCAAGAAGATGGTGGAGAATAGAGATGAAACTATTATATCTCTCGGAGAGCAGATAATCACGAAATTGAATCACATGATAGAGAGATTGGAGAAATATGAAAAGGGGAAAATTCTGAATACAAAGACGAACTCAGAATCATATGTGGCCAGAGAAGACTTTAATCCTGAAGCACTGAAGGAAATCGAAGGTGCCAATTCGGATGATCAAGAAGAAATCGAAGGCATTGATCTTGAAGAACAAGAAAGAGTTGATGTCGTTTCAGGTATGAAAGACGAAATTGAAGATGACATCATTCCAAGAATGGAAGATGAACTTGACGATGACAGTGTTAGGGTTCATCGATTGGAGGCTAAAATTGACGATGAATACACATGGAAGCAATTTTTTCAAGAAAATTTCTCTGTTGAAAGAAACCAATTGAGTCAGCCATTATATTTCATGACCTTGATGAAGGATGAGGATAAAGAAAATCACCAAGACAACTGGATAATAATTAGGGTTCACAAGGCCCATTGGGGAAGAAGTCCTATTTTTAATTGGAGAGGTAAATCGGTTGTGCTTGATTATGGTGAGGAAAAAGTTCAAACCATCTATAGTGTATCGCAAAACCCTAACCAGCAATCAAAGATATGACGTTCAATTTCAAATTGCACGAGCTTAATTTCCTTCTCCTCACAGTTTGCAACGTCATCGACTATAATCGTGCAAGATGATCAGGTTGAAGATACACAAAATACTGCCAACAATTTCTTCGTGAATGAATCCTATGGAGTTACCTGCTTGGTTCTTGCAACTCAAAGGTTCAAGATTTGTGAAGGGGCGAATTGGAAGGTCACATCTAAAAGGTATTCTGATTTTACTCAATTTTGATCTCTTCTTGTTCGTGTCCTCAAACTTTTATGTTTCTTGAGGTTTGTTCATGAAGTATTATATTTTTTAGAGACTATGGTTGAGAAAGAACAATCTTCCATTGAAAAGGAATTAATTGTTACTCTAGAAATTTTCGTGGTAGAGTGGGTTCAAACTAGCATTATTCACAGTGAGTTGACAATATTATATGATGGTTTCATTAATGACATATCAAATTTTGTAAAAACATGTCAGAGGCTGATTAAGCATTCAAATTTCACTGGAGCTTCTGGTCTTAATCAACTATGGTCTCATGTTGTTCGAATTCTCGAAATGCTTGATGAGTTTCTATATGTTGTTCCATATGCATTTGCAATGAAGAAAGGGTGGTTTCCTGTTGCTGACTGTTTTGACGATTCTAAAGAACGCATTCTTGAATCCGTTGTTGCTAGCTTCTTCAAATCATTAGGCTCATTTCCAGCTTTCAACCTTGAGGACAAGGTTCAGCTTGTTGGGGTGGGTATTGATGGGTCATGTGGCATCATGGGCCTATTACAAAAGAAGGCCCGAAGTGAATGGCAATAATAATGTAATTAGCAAGGCAACAACAAAATAGTTAGTTTGTTATAGTTTGTTATATTTGTTAGGAGGTTGAGAAATGTATAAATAGATGAGTTGTAGTGTGAAGAGAGAGGAGGGTATTGAGAGTTGGAGAGCGTGTGCCTCTAGAATTGCACATTAGGAGAGTGTGTGCCTCTATAATTGCACATTAGGAGAGTGTGTGCCTCTGTAATTGCACATTAGGCCCTGTAATTGTTTCTGTAATCCTCTTTTAAGGTTATACTTTGATTCTTGAATAATACTACAGTGATATATTTCCATCAGTTTTCTTGGTCTCTATTCTCATTCTCAAACCTCATTGACAGTCACAACTCACACCGCCTCACACTCACCTGGTTTGTGGAGAATGGCGGTCGGTAAGGGGAGGGTTGTGAGGGACAATCAAAAGTGCAAATTGTTAATTTTGTTAATGCTTGATTTGTTTTTTTTTGAACAGATCCACACAAGCAAAATGTAATACTATAACTAGTAACTCCTACATCAAGCTAGAAAAGCAAGGGTGTTGTAGTCATTTCTCAATTATATTTTATTGCCCTGAGTCTCATCTCTTAGGACATAATAACAATTAGATGATTTCTAGAAACTTCATGGTAATAAAATGTAAATGGAAATCATCCAAATTTATTGGAAGTAATACATTTGCTTCATATTCAATAGATGAATATCATTGGTGCACCTTGTGAAATTTGGTATTAAAACACTCCTATGAGCAAAGTTTAGTGTTAGATTTACACCTTTGCCCTTACATTTATATTCCCTCAATGATTTGATTGAATTTATAAAACAGTAAATAGACTATGGAGGTTAGTAAAAGTAAATATTTAAGTGGCTCATGATTTGAAGTAAGCATTTAGTTTTTGGTTTGTTTTTTTGGTAAAAACAAAAAACCAAATTGCATATATCATGAAAATCAAACTAAAACCAAATTATTTCGATAACCGAACAAATTAACCAAAATAATTCGATTTTGATTCGGTAAAACCGAAACAACTAAATTTTTTTTACTTTATAATAAATTTGATTTTTTCTATTTTCAACATATAAAACTCAATATTTTATATAGATATATTGCATATCATTTTAAATTAAAATAAAAAAACAGAAAAACAATAGATTCAACCATTAAATTTTAAATTATCTAAAGAAAAATATGATAAAATAATATTTTTTTTTATTTTTAAAAAACTCAATATTTAGGTTATTCATTTATACTTATAATTGAATCGTTTTAAAAAAGCTGAGCCCAAAACGAAATATTGAAAACCAATTTTTTTTTTTCATAAAAATGAGACTGCTCCCTAAAGGCTATCTACATCTTACAAAAACTCATTGGGGCGTCCTTCCTTGCAATAGAAAAAACGGAGACCGGTAAAACTCACAAAAATAATTGTCTAATCTATGTGAATATTTAGCCAATGTCTCAGCTATTCCTATGCATTCCCTCTATGTATGCGACATATTTGTACATCCCATTCACGGTGTAAGCATGCTTGTGCCTCATCAACAATATCCTGAAAGGAGTGTTTAATATCACTCCCCCTTATTAGGATATAATTGATTGCTTCAGTAGAATCAGAGTGAAGGCTGATATTTATTTTTGTATCCCTTTCAACAACACCAATTTAGACCGTGTAGCATCTCACGGATTTCAGCAAAAACTGACAGAAGGATGTTTAATTTATAGCTGAAGCCACCGAGCCAACAAAAACCGAATTTTCAAAAGTGAATAAGAAACGAAACCAAAATAATCAAACTGAAATAACTAAATTTAATTCGGTTTGAGTCATTTTTCGGTTCTCCCCTTTTTTTTTTGATATAAAGGCAAAATGATATTAATTGGCAAAAATATTACATAGTTCTAATAACGTCTTTAAAAGGAAAGTTAAAAGCAGTACATAAATTAGCAGGGAGTAAATGAATGGATATATAAGAGAAAGGTTGAAGCAATAATGCTGTATCAGTAGCGATTGCATGCTTCACTGAGGGCGCCCATCTGGAGAAGTCAATTGTCCGTTTTCCCATGTTCCATATGGTGAGACTTTGCTTCGGATAGTCTGAATGATGAATCCAGTTCAAAGCTAAACGAAAGCATCCCAAAGCAAACAAATGACCAGGAATAAAGGAGCGCTGCCATGTGAAAACTTGAGCTAGGGCCCTATCAAGACATATCATTATCCTGCAATAAGATTGATGATGCAATTTCCACTTTTTTACCAAAACATGCCACTGAGAGGAAATGTCTATATCCAGCTGGTTAAAAGGGAGAAATGGTGGAGAAGATACTTCCTTAGTCCGCAAAGCCAAAAGTGAGAAAGAAAGAGTAGAATTACAATCTCTAATGATATCTTGTGGGTTAGGAATTCTTCCTCCATGAGCAGATAGATTTCGTTTCCTCCATATCTCATTCAAAAAAACAATTATGCCTTTTAGGAAATTCTCATCATCCTTTAAAGAGAAAAGAGTAGATTTTAACCAGGTGAGCAAGTCATTCGTTTGCAGGTGTAGAGGAGGGCTAAATGAGAAGGTTCCAAACCATGCTGCTTTAACCAGAGAACAAGAGAAGAAAAGGTGATGAATTGATTCTTCTTCAGAGCATCCAAAATGACAGGAATCACCAACCATGAGATGATGCTCCCTCAAAACATCAGTTGAGGGAATGGCCTTGTGAAGAAGTTTCCAAACAAACAGCAGCTGCTTCTGAGGTAGAGAGATAGACCAAAGAAATTTCCAAAATGGATCGATAGCTGGTTGATTTTGAAATTTTTCCTTCAACAGAAGAGTGTAATCTGCTTTTGCTGTGTAGCAGCCTGATGAACCTTCAGTCCATATGAGAGAATCTGATCCACCAACAAGAGAGACTGGAATGGATAAGATACAATTGGCTGTAGTACCATGATAAAGACTTCTAACTAAAGGAATGTTCCAACGAGTAGAGTTCAAGGAGGAAGAGGAGTGCGTAAGCAAGTCAGAAACCAACTGAGGGCCAGGTGAATCTCCAACAGAGCCTTGCACGGGCCACCACAAAGGGTGGTTGATAGGAATAGATGAACCACTACCAACTTGCCATTGAAGGTTATTGGTAATGAAGGAGCTACACTCGAGGATGTCATTCCAAAGCCAAGAAGAATTATAGGGCTTCCTTAGCCAATGTTCTTTCGACCAGTCAATGTACTTCCTTCCTAGGGTGACTGCAAGAAGAGAAGACTGATCAACTGAGATAACTCTCCAAACCTGTTTTGCTAAGAGGGATTTGTTGACTAGCTCCATAGGTCTGAGTCCTAAACCCCCTTGATTGAGCGGAAGGAAAAGTTGATTTTTATTTGATAGGTGCATTCTTTTCGATGTGCCATCCATGCCCCAAAAGAAGTTAAGACATTTACTATCAATTTGTTCACAGACGTATATTGGGAGCTTGAAACAAGAGAGAATATGAATGTTCACAGCAGCTAAAACAGACTTGAGAAGAGTGAGACGGCTTGCTTGCGAGAGTAATTTAGATTTCCAAGAAGCTGTTCTGGAGTCAATGGCACTGAGAACCTGATGGTAAACAAGTGACTTATTCCTACCAGGATCCACCCAAGTTCCCAAATATTTTCCCAGTCTTCCAGCAAAAGGGATATCCAATATCCTTGACAACCGAAGTTTATCAGCATGGGGAACATTTGGGCTAAAGATGAAACTTGACTTCTGGGTATTGATAATTTGGCCAGAGAGGTCACTATATTCCTTGAGAACCTTTTGAACAACTTTGATTCCTTCAGTAGATGCTTCTGTGAAAATAAGGGAATCATCAGCATAAAGAAGATGAGATATAGCATGTGCAGAGCAACATAATTTGACCCCTTTCCATGAATTCAGAGCTTCCTGATGGGAAATTAAACATGAGAGCACATTAGCAGACAAGATATACAAATATGGTGACAACGGATCTCCTTGGCGAACTCCTCTAGCGGGCTTGAAAACACTAGCAATTCGATTGTTGAAAAGAAGATTGTATTCTACTGTGGAAACACACTGAGATATGAGATTAATCCATTTCATTGGGAACCCCATACTGAATAACACTGCAGAGATGAAATTCCAAGAAAGACGGTCGAAAGCCTTTGAAAAGTCAATTTTCAAAGCAGCAAGTTTCCTTCGACCCTCTCGTGATGAGTGAATGTGATCCATTAATTCAGTGGCCAACATGATGTTATCAGATATAAGGCGACCTTTCAGAAAAGCACATTGATGGGGCGCAATGACTGAAGAAAGGAGTGGTTTCATTCTGTTGCTTAGAAGCTTTGAGATTATCTTGTAGGAAACATTACACAAGCTGATAGGTCTAAAATCTTTAACCACCTGAGGAGAATCTACCTTTGGAATTAAAACAATATTGGTCTTATTAAGCTCCTTGAGCAGATGCTCAGAGTGCCAGAAAGATTGAACAACCTTGAAAAGATCTTGATGAATAAGGTGCCACTGAGATTGATAGAATTTGGCATTGAATCCATCCGGACCAGGGGCACTATTTCCTGGGAGACTGAACACAGCTTCTTTGAGTTCTTCTAGAGAGAAAGGTTGCATTAACTCTTGTTGATCAGACTCTGAGAGACAAGGAAGATTTACTGATGCCAGAGAGGAAATTAAATCCTCCATTGAATCTAAGGATCCTTCCACATATATACTTCTGAAATGACTAGCTACAAGATTCGCTAGATCATGGGAATCTGATATCCACTCACCTTGATCATTTTGCAAACATGAGATTAGATTTTTGGCCTTCCGTCTGCTAGCTACTGCATGAAAGAATTTTGTATTTCTTTCGCCTTCTACACACCATTTTAACCTTGATCGCTGGGCCCAAAAGCTGGCTTCACAGTCATAGAGGAATTCTAACTCGTGTTTTGTGTCTGTAATGAGTTGAAGAGAAGGATCGGCCAAGGAGGAAGAAGAGGTAAGCGAAGCTGAGATATTGAGAAGTTTTGCTTCTAGAGATTTAATTTTATGAGAGAAATTTCCAATGCTAGATCTACTCCATGCATAGAGCGCATCTAAAGTTCTCTGAAGCTTGCATTTGAAATCAAAGCTAGGAGATCCTCTTGCTTCTTGATTCCAATTATACCTGATAATATCCTCACATTCTTTTGATAAGAGCCAAAATAATTCAAACTTCCTCTGTTTCATAGGCTTCAAAGAAAATTCAGAGTTGAAAATTAAAGGACTGTGATCTGATGCAGCAATTCCCAAGGAATGCGTATGAGAGAAGGGGAATGTTTGAAGCCACAAGTTGTTTGAGAGAGCTCGATCTAATTTCTCCATGACCAACCAATCATTCTTGCGATTGTTTGTCCAAGTAAAAGATGCCCCTTTTTGAGTAATCGGATGTAGCTGAGCAGTCTCAATACAATGAAGAAAAGAGGACATACCAGAGGAAGAGCCAACAGAACTTAACTTATCTTCTAGACTTAAAATCTCATTGAAGTCTCCAATCAACAACCAAGGATCACGCATAGCTTGAGCTGAAGTAGAAATCCAATTCCAAAAAAAGGGTCTGGAAGAAGCCTGTGGAGGGCCATAGATGCAAGACAGATAAAAAGGAGTCAATCCACAAAGTTATACCTTAACATGACATACTGAAGGGCTTAGTTCAATAACATCCACTGTTATAGACCCTTTCCAAGCAAAAATAGTTCCTCCCCCAAGATTAATAGCGTCAGTACCGACAAATGAGACATAGCCGAGATTGGCTAGGGACACAGATGCTTGATTCACAGAAAGCTTAGTTTCAGCCAAAAAAATGAAATCTGGAGAATGCTCTTGCACCAGCTTTCTGCATCGTTGAACTGCCGTGGATTTGCGGAAACCACGACAGTTCCAACTTATAATTTTCATGGCGCCTGGGGAAGCTTTTTTGGGGCCGCTTCCCTAGCCACTTTGACAGAACTTAGAGTTACAGAAGAGTCTGGAACATTAACAGAGGGAGTGAAGTAGTAATCCAAAGATATCTGAGCAATGTTGAAATGAACCAACCTGCGCTTCTTCAAAAGAGAAATATCAGAAAAGATCTCTGTATAAGAAGGTCTGTATCTTTTCCCCAAAAACTTATCACTAATTTTGAAACAGGGAGGGGAAAGTACAAAATCTCTCTTAAAATGTAGACCATCTAAATCAGAATCCACAAGGACCTTTTGTCGTTTACCACTTTTCCTGATTACAAACACTTCATTAATGGCCTTTGAAGAGAGGTAGTCCTCTGAATTGTTGAGCCTTCTACGTTTTCCTGGAAGTTTTTTACCATCCTTGCTAAGAGAAACATCCTGACCAGGGAAATTTTGCTTCACAATGGATGGATATACATGCACTTTTTGAAAGGGGCTTGACTTCACCTTTTTTAGCAATAAGGTATAATCAAAAGGTAGGAGTTCACTCTTCCTCTTCCGTGTGAATAGATTGGCAATACAAGGTCGTTTGCTTGCAAGAAATTCAACCTGAAGATCATCCAATTTCCTTTTACATGTTCGCCCTTTCAGCTCAAAATCAACCTTAATTCCATTTTCTTTAAAATTTGAGGCATAGCATCCCAAGAAATCATCATATTCCGCTCTAACAGATTTTGACCCCATCATAACAACTTTAGCTTCAAAATGTGGAAGTGAGACAGATTGACAATGTTGAGCAACATGTCCAATAGATAGGCAGGAGGGACAAAATCTCCCTACTTGTTCCAAGACAAGAGAAATTCTCTTAATGTGTCCATCAACCAGAAAGACATTGTCAAAATTGTTGCAATCAAATCCAATTTTTGAGAGATATATTTTGAATCGCAAGCCATATTCATTAAAAATACTTCGTTTATCATAACAAATGAACTGGCCCAATTTATTACCAAGGAAAGTTGCTATCTCCTCATTGTAGTAGAGCTTAGGTAAACCATGAACTTGAACCCATAAAGAAAATTCATGAGTGGAAACATCAGTCATAGATACTTGTGGGTCCCATGGACTCAAAATGATGAAATAACCTTGCAAAAGACATGACCCATGATTAAGCATAAATGATAGATCTTCATCAAACTGAAACTGTAGCAGGAAACAATTTTGAAACTGCTTGGCTACCAATATCCATCCCCGAAGTTTCCAATGACTCATAATCAGAGCTTGAAGTTTAGATGCATGAATCTTACGGCTATCCACAACTTTAGCCAAAAGGTAATGATGCATGACAGAAAATATTCACCTCCAAAATCACAATCACATAGTAGTTACAAGTTCTTTATGGTGGACTAGCAAGCCAAACCAGATTATAGAAATATCAACAGGAATGTACTTGCAGAGCAGAACCGGATAAAAAAATCAAGACCTTTCAATGCATGAGAAGTGGTAGTCAAAACAGCAAGCGGAAAATGATTAGGTGATATGAGACCAACTAATAGCTTGCAGGCAAACTGCGGTGATGGAAACCAATGAAACCTTCTTTGCTAACCAAAATAGCTTATCCGGAATCCAATGGAGGCGAGGCGGCAGGGACGACGGCGGGGAAAGACGACGGACGGTGGTGGCTAAGGTCGGCGGCGGTGATGAGGAGGTGAGATCGGAACTTTGCCCAGAGATCAAGAGATACTAGATCTCCTGTGGATTCAGCTTTTCACTCCGAGAATCAAGAACACCATTGATGAAGGAATGAGGCAGAGAAGCATGATTATGTGTGGAGAAGGAAGAAATCAATTTGGGGATCTAGGGTTTGAGTGGGCTAGAGAGACAAAGCTCTCCTTGATTAACTATCATGGAGATTTTGAAATTCATTGAAAGGTGGAAATAAAAATTCAGCTGAGATGATGGTGGAGAAACGGCAGTGGCGGCGACGGAGGGGGTTGACAAAGACGGTGGGTGGTTTTTGGCGAGAGAGACCGAAGCTCTCCTTCCCCTCATTTTGTCTATAATACTAGTTGCTGTCCTTTTCGGTTCTCCCCTATTAGTGATGACTACTTGTTTTGTTAGGCAGAAGACTAGAGGTAGAGCCATAATAAAAAAAAATCAGAGTCACTTCCTAGAGTTTGACCACATAAATATAAGGGAAATTTGTAGTTTAGTCCATGGTAAGGGAAATTCATATTGGAAGGTCCCAATACATTTCAAAATAATTATAAAGTCCCAGGAGCTCTTTCCTGCAATTGTTTGCTTATCTTCAATGATCATTTTGCTCTCATAAGATGAAAGCATAGTCCCCTGTAGGACCAGTGAGATGACAACCATCTTTAATGAGGGCAAAATGGTCATTGAAGTTAAGCAAACAATTGCAGGAAAGGGCCCCTGGGACTTTATAATTATTTTGGAATGTATTGGGACCTTCCAGTATTAATTTCCCTTACCAAGGACTAAACTGCAAATCCCCCTAGATATAAATAGTAAGAAAAAAAAATGATTGCAAACTTTTTGAGTGTTGAACTTGAACCCAATTTATTGGTAAAAAAAAAAACTTGAACCCAATTCCTTAGTTTCTGAAAAATGATGTGAAATATTTTCCCACCCTCCATTCGTTTTCTCTCCCTCTCATACCAAACATATGAATAATGACCCATTAATTTCATTTAAAGCAAAAGGACCTAAGAAAGAAGAAATACAATCCATAACCTCATCTTCATCTTCCTCTCATTATCAGCGTTTCCCCTTCCGTTCTTCTGCAACAGTTAGCCAAAACTCCTCTCCTTTCTTCTTAATGTTATATCTATTAATTGCTATTCTCAAGACTCTAAATGTTATATGAAATTTGTGACATTTACGATCTTAATATAATTTGGGACGTTTAATTAGCTATAAACCCTATCTGCATAGTTCATCTTTGTCATACAAGTATTTCTAATTTTTTCCTTTTTTTTTCTCTTGCAAATTATAGAGGCTCTCCCAATTGTTAAACTCCCATAGTGTGTAACCAAGGGGTTGGAATAAAGTAATGGTACATTTGTAATACTCTCTCTGTTGCTAAATATAAGATCATTTTCCTAATTTGATTACATTAAGGATTCTAGTTAAGTTAGTTGTTAGTACATTAAATTACTAACATACCCTAACCATATACCTTTATTGTACTTTTTCTCTTTCTCTCTTACTTGTTTATTATAAATAAGCATTATTACGCTTTATTTCTAAAAGAGTTCAGAAAAATTAGAAAGTTGCTTATATTTAGTAACAAATTAAAATTTGAAAGTGATCTTATATTTTGGTACGGAGGGATTATCATGTCATTCCTACTAACTTACTTAAATAACATCATTGATTTTATCAAGTTATGTAAATAGTGAGTAGGAGGAAATGAAGAAATATCGTTAGGGTGCTTTACACAAAATATGACTTTAATGGAATCAACTAAAAACATCCTTGATATGATCAGATTATGCATACTAAGAGGAAGTAATATGCTAACTTGTCAATGTTAAGAGGAGATTGTTTTTGGAGTCATCAAATTGTAATTGGTATGTTGAATAATATTTATTTAGAGTACTTCATAATTATAATACGAGTACCCATTTTGTTGATGGGTTTCAGTACTATTATAACATGATAACAGTAATAATTTGATCACATCTAGTTAGTACTGAAACTTATCTGTAACTTCACAGGAAGAGATTTTTTATGGGACCATATTGAGTAATAATAGTGTTGTGATTTTCAACTAATAGTCGATTCATGAAGACTTGATAAACAAATTGGCTTTATTTGAAACTTATAATTCACATTTTTTTCTGGATGATTCACCAAATATCTCTTCCTGTGTGGAGATTATGGTAGAGATGCAAGGTGAATGATCCCTTTACTATTATGCTTTGAGCTTACCATTTCACTAGTATAGTCAATCATCTTTTTAGGCCATTGAATATCAATCATTTTTTCCATTCTTTCTCTAATTTCTTCATTGAAGTCATGGGCTTGAATCAGTCTCTTTGCATAAAATAGAGGTAAGACTGTCTAGCATATTCCCTTCCATAGCACCCTCACCAAGTAGGGACTAGAATTGGGTTGACCCCTTCTCTAATTTCTTTGCTCTTCATTCTCTTCACTATTTCTTTTCTTCATCAGTTGCAGTTTCAACCTGGAGTTCATTTAAAGATCACTAAAGACCTGAGCTAAAGTTTATGGAGAATTTAGTGCCCACAAACAAAAAGCGAAGAATTGAAGAAGACAGAATCAGTGGTTTGCCAGATTCATTGCTGATTCATATTCTCTCTTTTCTTCCCGCTAAATATGCAGTTACTACTTGCCTCTTGTCCAAGAGATGGAGGCGACTCTGGCATTTCGTTACTACTCTTGACTTAAGACGTGGAAACTTTTATCAACTTGGATTCTTTGGTCAATTTGTGGAAAAAATGCTCAAATTGGTAGATTTGAAATTTGTCAAAAAGTTTGTTCTGGATTATGATGGTTGCAGACCTCTTGAAAGGACTAATGATTGGATTGATGTTATGATTAGCAGGAAAGTTGAACATTTGGAGATACATTTGAAGTTTGGTTCTCAGTATGTGTTTCCTTCTTGTGTGTTCCATTCCAACAACATTAGGGTTTTGAAGTTAAGTTTTGGAAGGGTGAATTCTCTTTCCCGTGTTAAGTTGCCTTCACTTGAAGTATTGCATTTGAAAGATGTTATGTTTCAAGACTTTACAAGAAGTTTGGAGATACTTCTTAATGCTTGTTGTTCACTTAAAGACTTGGTTGTAAGATATATATTTCTAATGGATTTTCCTACACTCAAGATTAAAAGATTAAACCATTTGGTCACTGTAGATCTCAGTCCACATTCTCCATTTCCATTTACAGCTCTTTCTAATGTTAAATGTCTGCGCATTGAGCAGGTATGAATCGAAGCATGAGAAGTATTTTGTTTCTTGTTTTTTTATCCCCTATGATTCATTCCCTATCTTCAGGTCTTTCAGTGTTCTGGGAAGGATATATGGTCATGTAATCAAAATATCCCAATATTTCCCAATTTAACCCACTTGAATTGTTATGCTGATGACTGGACGAAGATGGTGAACTGTCTTGAGAAGTTTCCCAAACTTCAAAAGCTTGTGATTGCGGAGGTTTGAAGCTTTTAACTTAATTGTTAAGTGCAATATATCTTCAGTTGGTATGTTTTTAACTTAGTTTCTTTATTTGTGTTAGCTTGGTTCTTCCTCCCATCCTGAACCAGTAGTTAAAGTGCCTTCATGTGTTTCATTTCATCTGAGGGAATTCACTCTTCTTAAATCCGAAGGTTCTGAAAACGAGTCTGAATTATTAAAATATATGATGAAAAATGCTAGAGCTTTGAGGACAATTTGTGTTTGTGCTTGTTCATGTGAGTGTAAGCTCCCACGGTTCAAGAAATTGGCGACGTTTCTCAGATCAGGCTCTGAGTCTGAGAGGTGCGGTCAAATGCATGAAGAACCACTTTTATTTATGGTTTCTTAATTTTCACAACTTCTTTTGTTATTGACTAAGTGACATTGTCAATGGTTAACTGCTTCTCCATTCTATAATGGAAGTGCGTGAAGTAGACTGTATTTTGTTTTGGAGTATGATTGAAGATGCTTTGTCCATTGCAGTTCAGATTGAGCTAATGAAAGCAAGTGAAACTCATCGTTTTCTCCCGTCTTCAAATTCATTCTGATGTTTAAACTTTATACTCATCATAAATTTATAAGATTCCTTTAACTTCTTTTGAAAATTTAGTTAGCGAAATTAAATCACCAAATTATAATGGAGTATGTCACATTTAATTAGAATGTAGGTTAGTTCAGAATGTAGGTTAGTTCATAAGGAAAATAAATTTGATTTGAAGAAAAAACCTATGTAAAGATAATTTAAATTCATTAATTTTGTAGCTTCAATTTCTACGAAAAAAAGTCAAAGTGATTTTATATTTAGGGCATAAGAGAATCACTTTTAATAGCCCGTGCTTGTCCAAGGAGGGAGTTTGCTTTACCCAGCATTCCTTCCGCCGGCCTTTTTCTATGTCCTTATCTTGTTTGTAAGATTTTGTTGATTGTAGTACTCCCTCAATTCCTCACTTCATGATAAGGGTATTTTGGACTTTTTATGCCTAATCTTATTGTAATATTAGTGAAAATATCATTTTTGATCACATGGTAAAAGGCAAGTATCATTTTTGTACCTTGGAATAGTTATGTACTCCCTCCGGTCCTAAATATAGGACCTAGATAGAGACTTTATTTTGGTCCTAAATATAAAACCTAGATACATTTTTGGTCACCTTTTTCCTAAATTACCCTTCTTCTTCTTAACAACTCCTTAATAATAGGGGAGGAAGAGCTACTAAGTAATCAAACTAATTAAGGATTGGTATTATTGGAAAGACATCTAAAATTAAGTCTTCCTTAATCTCCCCAAAAAAAATTATTTGGGTCCTATATTTAGAACCGGAGGGAGTATTTTGTTCCTTGACCAATAGTTATGTATCATTTTTGGGCTTTCGCCCTAAAAAATTTAAAGTTAGTTGAGTTTTGAAATAAGGCACATTCTCTGCACGAGGAAATTATTAATAGGCCACGTGATTAGTAAAAAGTGGGGGGAAGTTCAGTTATATATGCAATTGCAAGTGGTTATAGCAAACAAGCTCAATTGTATATAGGGTAATGGACCTAATCTGTCTTCCAAATAAACCACTCAGGAGCATTGGGCACCATAAACTAACAACAGGCTCATATTTGCACTCCAAGTAACCAAAGTGTTTAAAAAATACCCCAGTGGACGGTCAATCATGTTTGACTGTTAATGTGCTCATGTGGCCGCCACGTGGGTTACATTTTTGCCACCCGGTGTCTTAAAAGTTCTACGTATGATATGTTTATATGGGGCCCACATATAATAAAAAACAATTCCAACTTTTCTCCTTCATCACTCCCACCCAAACAGCCCGCCCCCCGCCCCCACCCACTGATGCCCCACCCACCTCCAACAGCTTCCCCCGGCCACCATAGCGTTATGGTAAAAATAAGAAATATAAGAAAGGTTATGGTTAAAAACAAATATAAGATATATAAAAGTTAAATTTTATTGAATTTTATTAAATTTTAACAAATATTAATAATTAATAATTAATAATATTTATAGTATCAGAGTTATGTAGCATATATACTATCAAAACATAAATATAATTTTCTGTGTATCGCGGGAGTTGATACTAATTGGTATCTGGATCCTTGAAGTGGTAAAGTCTGTGTACACAAAAAAAGTGCTCCAAAACATGAATATATTTGAATCCAAATCGTAAATCATAATATTAATGTTCCTCTTTGTGTTTCATCTTACTTAAAAGAATTCCATCTTGACTGTTTTGAAGGCAATATAGGTGAATTTGAACTTGCAAGGTTAATCATGAAGAATGCAATAGTTTTATATACTCAATGCTTATATACAGTTTATCGGAAGCATGTTTCAATGCACTTTTACATCGCCAAACATTTAAATTAAAGTAGAGTCAATCCAATGTTGAATGGAGATTCCAAAAGGAAATTATATGACATTTTGTTTTATAAATGAGCTCTTATGTCACATAATTTTTTTTATCTAGAATGTCACATAATTTATTGATTAAAAAATAGTACTCCCTCCGTTCCTAAATATAAGACCTAGATAACTTTTTTTTGGAAAGATTAAGGTTGCGAAATAGGTTATTAAATGATGACATATTTGATATCTTTTTAGATTATCCATTAGCTTATAGGTAAAATAAACTAGTTTAAGAGAAAAAATTAGATAAATCAATTTATAATTAACTTATTTTTTGCTTTTTTTAGGATTTTTCAAAAAAGTCATCTAGGTCCTATATTTAGGAACGGAGGGAGTATCACAATTCACATAAATGACGTGTAAAAGCTTATTTAATAATATTAGATGAGATTTAACGCTCTGGTGAGATGACCCATTTTAAAAAGTTTCTTGACACATAATATTCGTTGATATATGTGTTTGGGTGATACTTCAACTATAATTAATCAAGTGTCGATGCCTTAATTAACCACTTCTACCCTCCAAATTTTCGAGAAATTCATCATCGTCAATAATAGGTTTTACAGTAATCCCAAAAAAATAGAAACAAAGATTGATCGATTGGGGATGATAAGTAAACTACTAGTGATTAATTGGAGAAATTTTTTTCTTGAGCGGGCCCTCTCTGCGCCAATCTTACCCTTTACCACGATTAAATCAGATTATGATCGGTGAACATGGTCGTTAGAATAGGTAAGTGATTTTTTTAAAAATAAAACAGGAGTCACCATAAAAAACGGATGAGAGAAAGTGGACATAAAAAACGATGAGAAAAGTGGGACACGTGGCTTTATTTGAGATGGCTGAAATGGACAGGTGTCAATGGCTGAAATGGACAGGTGAAAGGGAAAATATTTCAACTTGTAGAACATGATTCAAAAGATAAGAAAGGTAGAGCTATAATATTGTAGATTTCATTTTTATCAAATCAAAGTGCATAATGTAAAATGTTAAAGTTGTAGCATTCATACAAATCTTGTGGTTTTATACATGTGAATGGGATAAAAGGGGTATAATGATATAACTTGGTTATTGTGGATGATATGAGAACTCTGCAAATAGACAAAATAAAAAAAGTTTAGACAAGCAAACATATTAAATAAACAAATGTTTTAACCGAAAGGTAAATATAAAAATGAAAAAGAGAATTTGTTTGATGCAAAATTGATATGAGAAGTGTACATAGAAATTAGGAGAAACTGAAAAACAATGATGCAAAAATTAACACAATAATATATATTCTTAGGAAGTCTAACATTCAAAAGTAAATTAAGTAGTTCTATATTAGTCTTGCAATTGACAATTGACAACAAACAAATATATTTGGCACAGTAAGAAAATGAATGTTAGTTAATATAAACACATGCAATTTGATGGGTCATAACTAAAAGCGAAACTTTATCTGCTACCATTAGTGATTGCTTTTAAACAAAGCAATAAGCATGTATATGTAGGAGGGAAGGGATACAACATTTGAAGAAAAGATGCAATTTAAGAATATACAAGTTAGAAATAGAATAAAAGTAAGAAATCAACACATTGAACGCACACCAACACTTGTTACCAGAACTCACTGAAAAGGCTTACAACAGAAAGCAATCATACTATTAGGTTAGACAATAACAACACACTATTAGGTTACACAATAACATATACAACTTCTAAAACTTTTACAGAGCTCAATCCTACCTTTTCAGTTCAAGCATGAAGGGGATGTGAAATTGGGACAAGATAGAAAGAAATGCACAAATCATTCAAGCATTAAGGATAATAACTGATATTTCTAGAATGGCCAGTCTAATATCATGAAGCATAACATTGAATTTATTCCAAGAAGAGTATCCAAAATAGGAATTTTATTTTAAACGAAGCAAAGGTGTTAACTACAAATGTCCACATGATTAATTGATCATTTGGAGATTGTACAAGGGAGACCAAACAACAATGAGTATAAACATCAATCAATCGAACAAAACAGGACATGTAATTGGACATCCTTTACATGTATAATGTTCAATAATTACTACTCCCTCCGGTTCTAAATATAAAACGTAATTGACTTTTTAGGAAAATCCTAAAAAAACAAAATAAGTTAATTATAAATTGATTGTTTATCTAATTTTTCCCTTAGACTAGTATATTTTACCTATAAACTAATGAATAATCTAAAAATATATCAAATATATCATAATTTAATAACCTATTTCGCAACCTTAATCTCTCCAAAAAAAGTCATCTAGGTCTTATATTTAGGTATTTAGGACCGTGGGTAGTATGTCATAATTTAATAACCTATTTCGCAACCTTAATCTCTCCAAAAAGAAGTCATCTAGATCTTATATTTAGGACGTATATTGATTATGTGTTGATTAGATAAGAATGAAAATAGCTAGAGAGAATCTAGGGAAGGTGGCTCAAGTAGCCCAACAACAAGAAAATGATTACTCCAGTTAAAACTCCCCAGAAGATCATACCCCTCCTTCACCATCCCCACAAAAATCATTCATCCTGCCAAACGTACTCATCATTACGTTGTTCACTATGAGCTCATCTTCCCACTTGACATTGATGAACATTCAGATTTCAACTCACCACTACTACCACTACCAGCACCATTATATAGCACTGTTATCTGGGTGTTATCTCTTCATCTCTCTCTCCTTATCTGGGTGAAATTGCGGGCTCAAGCACAAGGGAGGTACAAGTAGAGTGTATGTGTGGCCATTTGAGAGTGAAAGTGAGAATGATGGGGTGATTTGACGGGAAGGAAGAGTTTTTAACGGGCTGGAGGGGGGAGGGAGGGGGTGGGTGTGGGAGGAGGTAAATTTTTTTTAAGGCTAGGGGCAAAACTGTCTTTTCACTTTTCAAATATATTAATGTGAGGTCCCTTGGAACCCTACATTAATATTTTCAACTTTTGGGACTTTTCCAGTATTAACTCCCTTGTGAGGGACCTCTAATTAATTTTCCCAAATATTTATATTCAAATTGCAACGAGAGACTGTTATGGTTCAAGGTGACCAACGAGAGACTTCACACTCTAGTATTTTTTATTTAATTATATAAAAAAACATATATTTTTTTAATAAATATAAACTCTTACGAGTTTACGATTTGATACAATAATTCAAGTTCATTTTCTCTCTATAATTTTACTTAAACTCACGAGTTGACAACTTTCGCTACTCTAGATAGTTTGTTTTGTTAGGGAGAAGTAGAGCCATAATAAAAAATCAGAGTCACCTCACTGAGTTTGACCACATGAATAGTAAGAAAAAAAAATGATTGTATACTTTTTTATTGTTGAACTTGAACCCACTTCCCTAGTTTCTCAAAAAATGAACTGAAAAATATTTTCCCGCCTTCCATTCGTTTTCCCTCCCTTTCATACCAAACATATAATATGAATTATGACCCATTAATTTCATTTGGCGCAAAAGGACCTAAGAAAGAAGAAACACAATCCCTAACCTCATCTTCATCTTGCTCTCATTTTCGGCGTTTTCCTCCTTCCTCTGAAAGCCCAAATTCATCTTCCTCTCTTCTTATGTGAATTCCCCTTACTCTCTCATATCTTGTTGCCTTATATCTGTTCATAGCCATTTTCAACACTCTAACTGTTATATGAATTTTGTTACATTTACGATCTTAATATAATTTGGGACGTTTAATTAGCTATAAACCCTATCTGCACACTTGATCTTTGACATACAAGTATTTTTATTTTTTCCCTTTTCTTTCTTTTGCAAATTATATAGAGTATAGACTCTCCCAATTGTTATAAATAAACATTATTAGGCTTTATTTCGGAAAATTAAAAAAATTTAGAAAGTTACGGACAAATTCAAACTTAAAAATGATCTTATATTTAGGAACCCAGGGAGTATCATGTGATTCCTACTAACCTACTTAAATAATATCATCAATCTTATCAAATTATGTAAATAGGGAGTAGTAATAGGGTAAAAGAGTAGGAGGAAATGAAGAAATATCATTAGGTGCTTTACACAAAATATGACTTTAAGGGAATTAACTAACAACATCCTTGATATGATCACATTAGGCACATAGTTAAGAGGAAGTAATTTGCTAACTTATCAATGTTAAGAAGAGATTGTTTTGGGAATCATCAAATTGTAATTGGAATGTTGAATAATATTTAGATTACTTGATAATAATAATAATACGAGTACCCATTTTGGTGATAGGTTTCAGTACTGTTATAACATGATAATAGTACTGATTTGATCACATCAAATTCGTACTGAAACTTATCTATAACTTCACAGGAAGAGATTTTTTTGTGGGAGTATACTGAGTAATATTAAAATAATGTTGTGATTTTCAACTAATAGTTGATTCATGAAGATTTGATTAATGAATTGGCTTTATTTTGAAACTTATAATTCACATTTTCATCGATCTGGATGCTTCACCAAATATCTCTTCCTGTGTGGAGATTATGGTAGAGCTGGAAGGTGAATGATCTCATTACTATTCTGCTTTGAACTTACCATTTCACTAGTACAGTTAATCATCTTTTTGCGCCATTGAATATCAATCATTTTTGTCATTTTTTCTCTAATTTCTTCAACGGTAAGCTTGTTTGCCATGAGACAGAGACAGAGGTAAGACTGTCTAGTATATACCCTTTCTTAGCACCCTAACCAAGTGGGGACTAGAACTGGGTTGACCCCTTCTCTAATTTCTTTGCTCTTCATTCTCTTCACTATTTCTTTTCTTCATCAGTTGCAGTTTAAACCTGGAGTTCATTTAAAGATCACTTAAGACCTGAGCTAAAGCTTATGGAGAATTTAGTGCCCACAAACAAAAAGCAAAGAATTGAAGAAGACAGAATCAGTGGTTTGCCTGATTCATTGCTGATTCATATTCTCTCTTTTCTTCCCGCTAAATATGCAGTTGCTACTTGCCTCTTGTCCAAGAGATGGACACGTTACCACTCTTGACTTAAGACCTGGAAACTTTAATCAACTTGGATTCTTTGGTAAATTTGTGGACAAAATGCTCAAATTGGTAGATTTGAAATTTGTCAAAAAGTTTGTTCTGGATTGTAGTGGTTGGAGACCTCTCAAAAGATCTAATAAATGGATTGATGTTATGATTAGCTAGAGAATTGAACATTTGGAGATCCATTTGGACCATGGTTCTCAGTATGAGTTGGCTTCTTGTATTTTCCTTTCCAACAACCTTAGGGTTTTGAAGTTGAGTTTTGGAAGGGTGAATACTCTTTCCCGTGTTAAGCTGCCTTCACTTCAAGTATTGCATTTGAAAGATGTTATGTTTCAAGATTTTACAAGTATGGAGATACTTATTAATGCTTGTTGTTCACTTAAAGACTTGGTTATAGGATATATGTTTCTAATGGATTTTCGTCCACTCAAGATTGAAAGATTAAACCATTTGGTCACTGTAGATATCAGTCCACAATCTCTAATTCCATTTGCAGCTCTTTCTAATGTTAAATATCTGCGCATTCATCAGGTATGAATCAAAGCATGAGAAGTATTTTGTTTGTTGTTTTTTATCCCCTATGATTCATTCCCTAATCTTCAGTCTCTTTCAGTGTTCTGGGAAGGATATATGGTCATGTAATCATAATATCCCAATATTTCCCAATTTAACCCACTTGAATTGTTATGCTTTTGAGTGGACGAAGCTGGTGAACTGTCTTGAGAAGTTTCCCAAACTTCAAAAGCTTGTGATTGCTGAGGTTTGCAGCTTTTAACTTAATTTTTTTGTGCAATCTTGGAATGTTTTTAACTTAGTTTCTTTATTTGTGTTAGCTTGGTTCTTCCTCCCGTCCTGTACCAATAGTTAAAGTGCCTTCATGTGTTTCTTTTCATCTGAAGGAATTCAGTCTTCTTTACTCCAAAGGTTCTGAAAATGAGTCTAAATTGTTAAGATTCATGATGAAGAATGCTAGAGCTTTGAGGACAATCTCCATTTGTGCTGGTAATTGTGAGTATAAGCCCCCACCGTTCAGGAAATTGGCTGCGTTCCTCAGATCAGACTCTGAGTCTGAGAGGTGCAGTCAAGTGCATGAAGAACCACTTTTATTTATGGTTTATTAATTTTCACAGCTTCTTTTGTGATGTGACTGAGTAAGTGACATTGTCAATGGTTAACTGCTTCTCCATTCTATAATGGAAGTACGTCAAGTACACTGTATTTTTTTGGAAGATGTTTGAAGATGCTTTGGTCATTGCAGTTCAGATTGAGCTAGTGAAATCAAGTCAAACTCATCGTTTTCTCCCATCTTCAAATTCATTCTGATGTTTAAACTTTATACTCATCATACATTTATAAGGTTTCTTTAACGTTTTTGGGAAATTTAGTTGGGGAAATGACAAAAAAATGACACTTGAATTTGAGTTGGACAAAATGGGGTCTCCAATTCCAACTTGGACAAATAAGGGACGTCCCCAATTTGTTCTAAATGAAATTTGTGACTTTGTGTCAAAAAGGTAGTTAATACCGATACAATGTGTAGTTCATTGTGATACTTGACTGATTAATGAAAATGGTAGTTAATAGCGATACTTGGGTAGTTAATTGCGATACTTGACTAGTTAACGATTAACTACTCATGTATCGCAATTAACTACCTAAGTATCGCTATTAACTACTTTTTTGACAAAAGTCACAAATTTCATTTAGGACAAATTGGGGACTTTCCCTTATTTGTCCAAGTTGGAATTGGAGACCCCATTTTGTCCAACTCAAATTCAAGTGTCATTTTTTTGTCATTTTCCCAATTTAGTTAGCAAAATTAGATCACCAAATTATAATATATCTCACATTTAATTAGAATGTAGGTTAGTTCATAAGGAAAATATTATTTTTTGGAAGAAAAAAGCTATGTAAAGATAATTCATTAATTTTGCGACTTCAATTTCTACAAAAGAGTTAAAATGATTTTATATTTAAAGACGGAGGGAGTGTCACTTCTAATATTTCTATGTCCTTTTCTTGTTCTTAAGATTATTTTCATTGTAGTATTCCCTCAATTCCTAAATATTAGTGTTAGCTCACCGAATTGTTGTTGTAATAGTACTCTCTCAATTCTTAAATGTTAGAGTTAGTAAACTTTTTGGGAGAAGTCTAAGAAAGCCAAATATGTTATTTGAAAGATTGAGTTTTTTCTTTATAACTAATTAATTAGACTCATAATCTTACAAAATATCTAATAATATGTAACATATGCTATGAATAACCTGATTGTTTAGCTTCATTAATTTCTTAAAAAAGTTAACTATCTCTTGTATTTAGAAATGGAGGGAGGGAGTAATACTAACAACAACAACAATAATGGGAGGTATTAACAATCAAGACCCTCTTGGTCTTGATTAATAAGTTTGTTTAGTAACCATTTTCAAGCCTAAAAACTTATTTATACATCATTAATAAGATTGTTGAGTTACCATTTTCCTTTAAGTGAATTATAGGATATTAAACAAAAAAGAATAGAAGTACACTTTTCAAATTTAATGTAAGGCTAAAGTATACTTTTAGTCCCTTATGTTTGCATCAAGTTTCAATGTAGTCCTTTATGTTTGAAAAGTACACTTTTAGTCCCTTATGTTTGTATCAAGTTTCAATTTAGTCTTTTAGATTTGGAAAGTACACTTTTAGCCCCTTTCTAATAACACTGTTAGTTTCACTTAATGGAAAATGTTAACTTAACAATTTTAAATGGTTATTACATACTAAAAAAATGCTTAGATTAAATTATTTTAGTGTAATTATTCTTATATTTTATATTTTTAATTTGTTGTTGTAGTATTTGCGGGACAAAATGTTGTAGTTTAAATTTTAAACTTTTTGTGTTCTCCTAATAAACCTGCTTGTGTTTAGGTTTACCCTATCTTCATCACCACACTACTTGTTTCTTTTTTGAATTGATCACCCCACCACATAAATTGATTCTATTAGATTTTTATTTACTTTTTTTTCCTTTCCCCCCTATTTTTTCTTTTTCTTATCTTGTTGTTATATTATTGCTATTTATAATTTAAAATTATATACTACCTCCGGTCCTAAATATAGGACCCAAATTGACTTTTTTTTTTAGAGATTAAGGTTGCGAAATAGATTATTAAATGATGACATATTTGATATATTTTTAGATTATCCATTAGTTTATAGGTAAAATAAACTAGTTTAAGGTAAAAAAATTAGGTACATCAATTTATAATTAACTTATTTTGTTTTTTTAGGGTTTTTTTTTAGAAAAAATCAATTAGGTCTTATATTGAGGGAGTATTATTTTGGACCTTACTTACGTCATGTTCTTTTCTCCAAGTTCTCAAGTTTTTTTGATATGGGAGTGACATGTGTCATTTTATAACAATCATCCATTCAATCTAATGGCTTATATTGAAAGAACTTGAGAACTTGAAGAAAGGAACATGATGTAAGTTTTTCCCTATTATTTTTCCAATTTATTTTGTCTCACTTGTTGCTCTTTTTTTAGTTTAATTCATTTATTTACTTACTTATTTATTATATTTATTTAATCTTTTCCCATATTTCTACAATTAGTTTTCCTCATTATTCGAATAAACAATTTCTCTCATTTTTTACCTTTTATTGCGTATAATCACACCTTTTTTTTGTTTTTAAAAATTTTATTGATCCTTTAAATTATTACCTTCGTTCATATTTATTTATTGGGTAATGGACCTAATCTGCCCCCCAAGTAACCACCAAGGAGCGCTGAGTACCCTGAACTAACAACAGGCCCGTATCTGGACTCCAAATAACTAAGGTGGTTAAAAACTACCCCGGTTGGACGGTCAACAACGTTTGACCGTTACTATGCCTATGTGGCTGTCATGCGAGCACCTGCTTTGCCACGTGTGTATTTTAAATGGACCTAATCTGCCCTCCAAGTAACCACCCAGGAGCACTGAGCACCTTGAACTAACAACATGCCCATATCTGCACTCAAAGTAACCGATGTGTTTAAAAACTACCCCGGGCGGACGGTCAATGACCTTTGACCGTTACTATGTTCATGTTGCTGCCATCCCCTCAAAGCCTGTTTTGTCACCCGGCGTCTTGTCATCACCACGTAAGATATGTTCATGTGGGTCCCACCTATAATAATAAACATTTTCTCTCTCTCTCTCTTCATCACCATCACCACAGCCCCCCAACACCCACCACCCCCACCCACGCCATCCCCTCAAACGTGGCAAGCAGAGGTGGCGTGGGTGGGGGGGGGCAGTTGAGGTGAGACAGTGGGGGCTGTGGAGGTGAGGGGGTGGCGTGGATAGGGGTGATGGGTGTTTGGGGGCTGTGGTGATGGTGATGAAAAGGGAGAGAGAAATTGTTTATTATTATAGGTGGGACCCACATGAACATATCTTAAGTGGCGATGACAAGGCGCAAACAGGCCTTCACGTGGCGGCCACATAGGCATAGTAACGGTTAAACGTCATTGACCGTCCA
The DNA here is from genome assembly GCA_029929735.1 of Mimosa pudica. Taxonomy (NCBI): domain Eukaryota; kingdom Viridiplantae; phylum Streptophyta; class Magnoliopsida; order Fabales; family Fabaceae; genus Mimosa; species Mimosa pudica. The sequence continues at coordinate 5,297,283 of JAKELP010000045.1, forward strand.
CCCGGGGTAGTTTTTAAACACATTGGTTACTTTGAGTGCAGATATGGGTCTGTTGTTAGTTTAGGGTGCTCAATGCTCCTGGGTGGTTGCTTGGAGGGCAGATTAGGTCCATTTAAAATACACACGTGGCAAGCAGAGGTGGCAAAGCAGGTGCTCACGTGGCAGCCACATAGGCATAGTGACGGTCAAACGTTATTGACCGTCCAACCGGGGTAGTTTTTAACCACCTTGGTTACATGGAGTTCAAATACGGGCCTGTTGTTAGTTTAGGGTGCTCAGCGCTCCTTCGTGGTTACTTGAGGGGCAGATTAGGTCCATTACCCTTATTTATTTTGAACTGTAATTTTTTTATTACAAAGAAAGCACAAAAAACTAAGTTCTAACTATCGCCCCTTCTTTGCTTAGCAACTCAAACACATGATATAACTCTGCTAGAACGTTCTCAAAGCTCACGACTCCCCTACCAACTATTAGTGCATATTTGGCCAAGGAATCAGCAACACCATTCGCTTCTCTTCTACACCACACGATTTGTAACTCTCAATCACGATGGAAGAAATACATAATTTCTTTCATTTCAGGCTGAATAAATCCATCAATATCATCTGCCCTTACCTTCTCAATCTCTTAGACAAGCTCTAGACAATCAGATTCAATCACTAAATGTCTAACTCCAAAATCCCAACTCCATTTCAAGCCCATGAGAATTGCCCACCTCTCAGCCATATGACATTCCCCACGCATTATATTAAAAAGAATCCTCCTTTCCCAAGTCCTCCATGGTCCCTCATCATCCTAGCACACTCCGCAGCACAAGTGGAAGGAGTACTTGTACAATCCACATTCAACTTCACAAGCTCTTTTCCTGGTGCTTTCCACTTATCATCACAAAATTCATGGTTTATAGAAAGAGACGGATGATCCCCACTCCATGCAATACAAGCCAAAACCTTTCCTACCAAAGCTTGAGATGTAATGATCCCTTCATTAAAAACTCTATGATTCCTAGTGAGCCACAGTTGATTACACACTATAGCAAATATTGTTGGCCATGAAAAACCACGAACCATGAACTTGGCATCTATATTCCATTCCATCCAATTCTTCAAATCACTATGGTTATAGAACATGCAACAAAATGTAGAAGGGAGTAACATCAACCATACCTCAACAGCAAGAATACAATCTCTGAGAACATGAAACACATCTTCTACCACCCCTTCACAACACCCACAATCTGCGGACTCCGCCATACCCCGATGAACCCGTGCTTCATTAGTAAGTAATGACTGTTTACAAATCGTCCACATAAATATTCGAAACTTATGAGGAACTTTCAACTTCTATATATGCTTCCACCTCCATCTTCCTTCACCCCTGCCCATATTCACTTAGCTAAAGTAAGCTGACCTCGTAGTAAACTCTCTTGACTCGGTGTGACGCCAAAAAGGTTTATCCACTGCATTCATATTCATTCCCTGTCTTATAACAAACTGCACCATATCTTGACTCAAGTATTAACGAAAATAATTGACATCTCATACTCCATCCTGAGAGACAATATTAGCTATCTTAACTTTTAACAACTCCTTGAGTGTTGGTTTAATAACAACATATGCTAATCTCGTTTGATCCGGCAGCCACCTATCCTCCCAAAAACGAATAAAAGACCCATTACCCAACTTCCAAGTAAAGCCTCCTTGCATCTTATTCCAACTACTCTTTATACTCTGCTAAACTTGAGATCCCACCTTAGCAGTATTAATCTCAGGAAGCAATTTTGAACCACACCCATACTTCTCCCTTAACAACTTAACCCAAAGCGCATCCCTCCTATTTATCAAACCCCACCCTAACTTCATCATGAAATCATTATTCTGTAACTTAGCTTTTCATAAACCCAAACCTCCTTCCTCCTTTCTCATACACACCTTATCCCAAGAGACCATACTCAACTTATTTTGAGTTGCTGACCCACCCCATAAAAATCTTTTACATCTTTTTTCAATTTCCTTGCACATTGAAGATTGCAAAGGAGTAGTTTGCATCTCATATGATGGAATAGCAGAGACAATTGATTGCACCAAAGTAAGACGGGCAGCACTACATAAATAATTAGCCTTCCATGAAGTTAATCTCTTATCCATCTTCCCTAATATATAATCATGCGTACTCCTAGTAACCCTTTTATGATGCAAAGGTACCCCCAAATCAGCACAAGGCGTAAAACCCATGAAATTACTTATCTCTTTTACCCAAGTTTAATTCACATTCTTGGAGAAAAATACCCTTGATTTCTAGTTATTAACCTTTTCTCCCAAAACTGCACAAAAAATCATCTAAGCAAGCTCTCACAATGGTTGCTTGGTCCATATCAGCTTCCGCAAATAGACACAGATCATCCGCAAAGAATAAATGAGAAACCTCAGTACCATTTCTTTTCAAACGAAATGGCTTCCAATTCTCTTCCTCCAGCTCTGTCTGTAGCATATGAGCAAACTTCTCCATAACTAACACAAACAAATAAGGAGACAAAGGGTCTCCCTGTCTTAATCCTCGAGTTGGATTAAAATATTCCCCTTTAACACCATTCCACAACACCTGCATTCTAGTTGTGCCAATACACCACTCAATCGTCTTAATAATGTTCTCAGGTAAATTCAACTCCTTTAAGCATTCTGTAACGCCTAGATTTTTATTATATAAAAGTGATTTAATCAATTTATGCCACAATTATGTCATTGGAAACCCAAAAATATGAATAAATTTAAACTTTTTTATTTTGAAAGATAAATAAATAATTTTTCTCATGTAAAAAAAATTTAAAATATTTCTTTTGTAAAATAAGCTTCAATAAATAAATCATATGGTTATGAAAATTCATGTGGATATAAATTTATTAAATGACTAACTTTAAATCTAATACTTGATTCTATCAGGTTCTTTAATTAGTCAATCTATATAGGACCTCATTTTTAATTATCTAAATAAAAACACCTATTATTATAATTACAATTAATACAAATGGCTATCCCAGGTGATAGCTTCCTACTTATGTATATCACAAGCTTTTAGCTTGTTACATAATGATAAAACAAAATCAAATTACTATAACCTATATATTTCTAGTATTCATAGGGCCTAGCAAGCTTCCCTGCTATCAACTCAACATTTCTAGGGTTTCTTGTTGTTGTTTTAAATTTCCAAACTATTTCTTTCATTTGATTTTTTGTAAGAATACTCGGCTTATTTTTATAGTCTATCTATCCCAAACTTGGATAAATGAGTATGGTTGTGTTAGGCTTTGACAGGCAACGTAAAAGTATGTCGTATCTTATAAACATGGACATGGGAATTTGTTATAACAATAGGTCATTGCCTAATATTTTACAAGGGTTAGCGCACTCTCCTAGGAGGAGGTATAAAAGGAAACAAGTTCTAGAGAGTAAGACTATATTTAGTACTTGGAATATTAGAACCTTGAAAAACAAATCTTGGGAGGTAGGCTTTTTAATAAACCTTGAAACAAGGTCATTGAATATATTTAAAATAATCATCATTCAGATTTTTAAATAAAATATATGTATACACATGAAAATTAAAACATGCGATGTCTATTTCATGTAATTTTAGGATTTAAACGTGTCAATTTTTTCTTTAAAATTTTATAAAGTTAATATAAAACAAAAGAAAAATAATGTTAGATAAAAACAACAAATACGATATACAGATTTACTATTTTCTATTCTCCCTACCATTCTTATAATATTCCTCCTCTTCAATCTTTCATTCTTACAATCTTCCTCATCCTCAATCTTTAGGAGAAATTCATTAATTACGTCAATCATCATAACCACTTTCCTACAATCACGATTAACATCATCGAAATTCCCTGGTTTGAATTTTGATTTTCTTTTAAGGCTGTTTACTAAAATTTTATAGTTTTCTTAAATCTTTTGTTTCTCATACATACCTTTACCTTTGAATATTGTTGTTGAGCATTGTTATTGTTTTGTTTTCCATAGTTTATTTATTAATTATTGTTAAATTTTATTGTTGAGCATTGCAGTTGTTTTTGTTTTATTGTATATTGTTATTTATTTTATTTATTTATTTATTTATATATTATTCTTATTTTCTTTTATGGTTTTATTGTATTGTTTTATTATTTTATTGTATTGTGATTATTGTTTCATTGTTTTAGCGCTTTATCTATTGTTATTATTTGTGCTAGTTTCATTCTTATTAGTGTTTGAATCTATTTTTATTTTTATTGTTTTGTTTTATTGTTTTGTTGTAAGAAATACTCTGCTTATAGTATAGTCGGTCCTAAGCCCAGATAAAAAGAGTAGGTTGTGTTAGGTTTTCGGCAGTCAACGTAAAAATTTGTCGAATCTATCAAGCATGGACACACACAACCGTTTTAGCAATATGTCATCGCCTGACATTTTACAGGAGAATGGATATATAAAGGAGCAAGTGAATGAGAGTAAGATTAGATTTAGTACTTGAAATATTGGAACCTTGAGAGGCAAAGCTTGGGAGGTAATTGGTGTGATGAGGAATAGAAAGATAAATATTTTATGTCTACAAGAATCAAAATGGGTCGGTGAAAAGACTAAGGATATTAATGGTTATAAAGTTTGGTACACTGGAAAAGTGAGTCATAGGAATGGTGTCCGTATAATTGTGGATGAAGAATGGAAGAATAAGGTGGTTGAAGTTTATAGAATTGGAGACAGGTTATTATTGATAAAAATGGTAGTTGAGTATGAAGAAGGTGAGATTTAGATCAAGTAAGGTGTGTAAAGGATGAAGAAAGTAATGTATTGGTTAAAGATGATGGTGATCAGATCAAATGGAATCAACTAAATATATTTAGAATCAACAAAGAGAACTCTTAACGAAGTTATTCAAAGAGATCTTTTAGTGAAAGATTTAACTTCAAGAATGACTAGCGACCGTGTAAAATGACGTCGTGTGATCCATATAGCCGACCCCACTTGAGTGTGATAAAGTTTACGTTGTTATTATTATATAAAACCAGAAAAGATTTGCTTCTTTTATTCATGCTCTTGCGCATTCTTTTTTTTTTTTTGAAAGCATCTTGCGCATTCTTAACATAACATTTTGGGAGAATTATTAAGAGAGATTACAGAAGAGAGAGATCAGAGTACTTAATAGTTTCTTCCAGCTTAGAATTCTATATTGGGAAAAATTCGTATATTTCTTCAATCAACCATTAAATCGGTTTGAGCACGGGCAGAGAGTATTTTGTGATTATTATTGTTTGGTCTGAGGTAATTACCTTTGTTTCATTGTGTATGCTTGCATTTTGTTTTTCGGTGGAAAATTGGATGATAGTTTTTCTACTATGACAGATTTTTCTCATATTCTTTTTTCTTTCCTCCAAAATTATAGTTTTAAGGAAAGGATTTAACACTTTCGTAATCTGTATCCCACATATATATATTTATATAGATTCCCGCCTCTTGAAATTTCTCCAAGAATGTTTTATTTTTCCGAAATTACAAACCAAAGTTGCATTGCTTCAGGAAGAACATTAATTCGCTCAAAGGACAAACCTTAATATTGATACAAAATCTCTTTACAAATTAGTAGACCTAATAATAAAGGCAAAACATAAAAAAATCATCCAAAATTACAAATTTTAAGTCAGAACCCCAAGTTATTCTCAATGTGGTTAAACTTTTTTTTTTACTTTAAACTAGTATTATAAGATACTCTCTCGATTTCTAAATATAAGACAACTCTCCTAATTTGATTAGATTATATTAACGATGTTAGTTAATTTAGTTATTAACATATGATATTACCAATTTACCCCTGGATTTGTATATACTTTGTATTTATACCCCTGGATTACTGTAAATAATTTTATGTTAGATAAGTGTAAATATTAATTAATACAGGGTTGTGTGTTAATTTGGAACTTACTGTGAAAGAATTTAATCAAGTGTTACTAAATTTATTTAAATATCCATATTAGTCAATTTTTATCTAACATGGATAAATCAATTTTTGATAATTTCTTAAATGATTTTTGGTTGTGATTTTATATTTCATTCTAAAATTATATCTATTATAGATAATTAATTTCAAATTATATTAAATCTTTTTCTAATCATGATAGTTTTTTTGTAACTCAAATTATTTTTCTATCATGGTTAGCATATTATCTTATATGTTAGGAATATTTAGAAAAATCGTTTTTCTAACTATGTTAGCTATTATATTAACTTTCAATTCTTTTTCTAACATAGTTAGCACTAAAATTATTTTTAATGAATTAAGTTAATTTTTTTAACTATGTTAGTTACTATTTTGTTTAATTGGATTCTTTTTCTAACATAGTTATCATTAGCATAAATGAAAAAAATAGCATAAAAAAAGGTTATAATATTGGGTTGTTACAATTTGGTATCAGAGCAAAGGTTTACAGTCATCCAAACTAGTCATGAGATGTTGTCATCGAAAAATTCGTGTTTGTACGTCATGACTACAGCATGAATTACAAACAGAAAGCTTTAATCACCAAATCTTTATGACATAGTTTGGATTAGTTAAATAGGTAGTTAAAAGGAAAGTAATTAAGTGTTCTTAGTAGAGTATGAAATGAATTTTACTTTTTGGAGTGTTATTGTTACTTGAGAATGGAAACCACTTTGGAGATCTGTTCCCACTATTGACCTAAACCGTCAAGATTTTCAAAGACTTAAGTTTTTTCATAAATTTGCACAAAAAATGGTCATATTTGCAGATTTGAAGTCTGTCAAGAAATTTGTTTTTCAAGTATTATGGAAAATATGAGTATTTTAGACCACAGAGGATTGGCAAGTTGATTGATGCTATGATGTGTAATGAAGTTGAACATCTAGAGCTAAATATATGGTCAAGTAAAGGTGACTATGAATTGCCTTCTAGTATTTTCACTGCTGAAAACATGAAGGTTTTGAAGCTGAGTGGAGTAAGGGAACACTGGTGGCCAAAAAGTGGAGTAATAATCTGTCATCTTACTTTTTTTTTTTTTTTGATAAAAAGGAAGGAAAATACAAACAAAAATTTAGCTTACATCCTTAAATTGGCAAGACAGATTTCGCCCTATGCATACATCTAATAATGCATTTGATCTTTTGCAATGACTTCATACACACTTGAACATTCATTATTATGGGTCACTTCATTCCTTCAGATCGGTCGTCTTTCTAATGTCAACTTGCCTTTGCTTGAAGTATTGGACATAAGCATTTGGTTAGTGCAGATGTTCCACAATCTCTATTTGCATTAAATGTTAATTTTCTCTAATGTTACATTCCTCCGCATATACATGGTATGATTTACGATGACCTTAGTGGAATTCATATTGCTTTTCATTAACATTATTAATTTCTTCAATGTTTAGCTTATTTTTGTGTCTTTGTAGGTACCATTTTTGGTCACCTTGCCCTGATTTTCCAGCATTTCCAAATTTAACCCATTCGGAACATGAACATGGATTTAATGACTGGAAAACAATATTCAAATATTTGCATTGCTGTCCCAAACTTAAAATTTTAATGATTAGAAAGGTAAGGTCATTTTCCATTTTGTTCTTGGTATTGATGAGTATCATTTCATGAGTTCGTTTTTTTTACTCTTTCATTTGTTTGGATATATAGTTTATGTGTAGTGAAAGCATGGAACCTACTGTAACATCCTAAAAATTGAATACAAGATTAAAAGAGTGTTTTGGAAATGATAAAAGGAGAAATTAGGAATTTTGGAATTTTTAGGAATTTTTGGAGATTTTTGGAAATTTTGAGTAATTAAAATGCATATAATTACTAAAGAATTGAAGAGTTTGAAATATGAGGGAGTGGTAGAGCTAAAAATATTTTGAAGTTTAAGAAGATTGGAGACTGGTTTGAGTGGTTTTAAGTTAAAAAGAGTACACTATGGCAAGCTTGGGCTACAAATTACCAAAAACCACCCTTCAACCAAACACGCCCCTCCTTCCATTCCCTTTAAAATTTTCGGTCTCCTTCTCCTCCCCTCTATGAAACGCGCGACGCCCCTCCCTCCCTCTTCACCATTTTTCTTCTTCCTCACACCTCACAAATCGGCCTCTCCTTCTAAAAAGCTTCCTCATTTCCGTTTCTCACCTCTTCTCCTTCATAAATCAGTGTAAATCGCGTCTGATCGGTGGTTGTTTGTGGCGAACTGGAGGTGCCATTTTCTGGCGACGGCGGGTTCCTTTTCCGGCGGCCGACGGCGGCGAGCGGTATGGGACCCATGTGTTGTCATTTTCTTGAGTTTTCTTTTGATTCCAACTTCATTTCCTTATTTTCCTTTCCTTTCTTTCGCACTAGCTCGGCCACCATCAAAGAAGAGGTGTTTTCCGGCGTCCCTAGTGGCGGCCGACGGCGGTGGGGACTCTTCCTTTCATTCTTGAACTCCGTAAGCTTTTTGTGACGCTGATTTTTAATAAAGTTTCCTCTTTTGGAAGTTAGGGATTTATGAAAAATTGGGATTGTAGGATTTTCAAGTTACCATAAGGATTATTAGTGATTAATTTAAGTTTTGTTATGGAAATTGTTGTTTATTGGAGTTGGAAAGTAGTTTGGAATTTTTAGAGAACATTTTAGGCATTTTTGAAGCTAGGGTTTGCTCACATTTGATTCCTTGGAAATTAAATAAGAATCTATCAATGTTTAAGTGGTTAAATGAATATGTTTTTAAAGGAATTAAGTTTTTGGAAGTAGGGATTAACTTTGGGAATTTTTGGAGCATGTTAGGGCTCTTTGAGTTGAAGTTTGAGTTAATGGAAGATGTTTTCAATGAAGTAGTGATGTATGAATGCTTTCTAAGGGTAGTTAAGGATATTAGAATATTGGTTTATGATGGATTGGTGATGGAAAGGAAAATTTGGAAGTTAAACTTTTGATTAAATAGATTTTGTTAATGTAAAAGTATGTTTGAAAGGTAGTGGAATATTTGGGTAGTTAGGGAGCTACTTTGAATGCCAAATGAGTATAAATGGAGTAGTTTTGATAAGTTATACATGTTTTGGTGATTAGGCAAAAGTTAAGGAAAATGATAAAGTTAATGCTTTAGTAGTCAAAAGTAAATGGACAAAGGAAATGATTAAAATGTTGGATTTAAGAGGATTTGACTAGGTAAGATATGTTTTGAGTTGGTGGAAAGTTTATTGAAGTTGGGAGGTTACCTTGAGTTGTAAATTTGACACTAATATGATGGTTTGTGATTGTTTTGTAATTTATGGGCATTCTTAGTCTCATTAGGTTACTTTGAGTTGTAAATTAAGAAATGTTTATATAGGTGTTAAGAAAGTGTGGAGTAGTGCAATTGTTGGAAATTATGTTAGCCTTTAAAGTGCTTTAAAGTTGGGATTTGATGATGTGAAAGGTAGTGACCAAGATTAGTGGTTAATAAATGTTTGTTGAGGTTATATTAGGATGATGAAATATTTGTCTTAGTTGGATTGCTGTTGGTAAGGAAATTTAGTAGTTAAAGTGTTGATTAAAGGAGAAATTTAGTTAGGTAAAGGTGTGTTGGAATTGTGGTGAGGTACTTGGGAGTTAGGAAGCCATTTTGAGTGCTAAATTAATATTAATGGAGTGCTTTTGGTGAGTTTTACATGATTGGGGTAATTTTGGCCATGAGTGATGCGAAATGGTAAAGTAAGACTTTAGGAGATATAAATACTGGTTAAGGGAATTGTGGAAGTTTAAAAGGGATATAGAAAAGGGGTGAATGTTACAAGTAATTCATTACTTCAACATTGGTTTTGGAATTGTTTGAAAAGTAGGTCAAAGTCACTATTATTGTGCATTGACCAATAATTTCTCATTAGGAGGTTGTAGACGAAGGTGACTCAAGTGGAGCACGCGGAAAACAATTGCTGCTAGGATTTATGGTTATTGAGCTTGAACAGGTAATCACGCTTAACTAACTGTGATACTGAGGGTGATGGTAGTTGAGGATTTTCTGACATCCTCTTCTACTTATTTATATATATAAATAAAATGAATTCAGATTATGTTATACTTAAACGTGGGCTATAGGGTACCTTTCAACGGAACTGTACTTTATATAAATTCATATTTATATATATATTCTTTGGTATGATGCATGACACTGGTTATTAGTACCGTCGGCCGATGTAACCTATCGATCTGCGCAATCGATAGGTTAATAGTACAGGTTCCTCGGATTTTAAAGGAACCAGAGACGTTTTCACTTTTAAAAGTGCTCTCCAGGGACGTTTTCACTTTTAAAAGTGCTCCCCAGGGACGTTTTCACTTTTAAAGTGCTCCCCAGAGACGTTTTCACTATTTAAAAGTGCTCCCTTTTTATGCTTTCAGATTTGAGACTGGGCACAGTGTCAATCATGTTTATTTTTGTCTATTGAGAGATGGATGCATCTATTCTGGATATATATATGGTTATATATATATATATATTTGTAAATGTTATGTGCTGTATGCAGGTTTTGAACTGTGGTACCCTGTAGACGCTCCACTACCCCATTTCTTAGTCTCACAGTGAGTTAAGAGGTGATTACTGAGACATTGTTTTGTCTCACCCCATTCCCTTTATTTTTGCAGGTGATCATGCCCAGAGGTAGTCTGAGAGGAAGGGAAAAAGGGACCGGCCAGCTACACTGAGTCAGTGAGTAGGCCGGAGGTAAACCGTAGGGATGTATATTGCCATTTATTAGGTTGCATCCGCTTCCGCATTTGTTTGTATTGTTTGGAATGAATTGTGTTAGTTATTTCTGTTGATTGTTGGTTAATCACTGATATTGAAAGAATGTGACAGTGGTGGTCGTATCACACACTGTATTAGTGTGTTGATTGATTATATAGTGGTGAATTGACCGTTGAGAATTGTCTGCTAATGGAAAGACAATTTCTCTTTCATGATACGAATGTATCATATAATTGTGATTAATGAAGTTTGAAGGTGCTCTGTGGTACTGACATGCTTAAGTCAGATAGTAGTTTTAATAAGTTTAATTGATACAGGTGTTCTGAATAATTGTGTTAAGGAAAGACCTTTTCCTAACATGGTTATATTGTTGATTGTGATTTATTGTTGTGACGAGTGTTGTTATTTTATATAACCATGTTAGATGGGCCCCGCTCTGATATGGTTAACCTTTATGTAGCTTGCTTGGTTTCTTTTGCTAACCATGTTAGGTGAATCCCTTACTAACATGGTTAGGGCATCTAGTATTGATTGATATCGTTTTCTCTTTCTAACCATGTTAGATGTACTCTTGCTAACATGGTTAGACACCATTTGTATGGATTGTTTTGATTATGTGTTTTATTAGGTGGAAGTAAGTAGGTTATTAAGGTATTATTAGGAGGTATGTTTCAACTTGGTATCAGAGCTCCCTTTTTATGCTTTCAGATTTGAGACTGGGCACAGTGTCAATCACGTTTATTTTCGTCTGTTGAGTTGATTTGGAACTGACTGAGGGATTTGAGTGATATGTGGGAAATAGAGATGATGAATTTGAATTGATTTAGAAGGAGGGACTTAAATGATGGATGAAAGACTTGATATATATATGTATAGTATTGTTTTGAAATGAGGTACCCTTTAGACGCCCTCGCTACCGCACATCTCACTGTTATAGTGAGTTAAGCGGTGATTACTGGGACAAATTGTCTCATCCCACGATTACTGACATTTTTGCAGGTATTTATGCACTGATGCAAGCAGCAGGAAAGGGAATTTAGGTAGTAGAAGCTATATAGGCTATTTGAATTGTATATTGCCAATTTGTATAGGCCTGCATTCGTTTCCGCATATATTTATATGTATTTGATATTATTGAACATTAGGTTGTTTATTTTCTAACCATGTTAGGTGATCCTTTTCTAACATGGTTAGCTATTAATTATCCATGATAGTATTCAGGTTGTATTAGTTTATTCTTTCCTATCATGGATAAAAATTATAAAAGGATTAGATTAATCTTTTCTAACTATGATAGAGATATTAATATTATGGAAATTCCTTTTTCTATCATAGTTAGTAAAGAAATTAATGAATCGGAATAAATATTAATGGTTAATTAGGTAATTAGTAACACAATGTTACAACTTGGTATCAGTTTTATGGTAAACGATACCCTGCCTGTTGCATTGCATATAGAATGGCAATATATATTCCTTTTCCCTTCCTAATGTGCATGATCACTAACCTTTGCTTTGAGGATATGTGCAGTGAATTTTGCGGTCAAAATTCCTATGGTGGGGAGAATTAGTATTGGTGGATTAAAGCTTTTCAGTTAAAGCTTAGGAGCTGGATGGTAATTACTAAAATGAGTTAAGTTTTAAGTATACCATGAGATTGACATGTTTAAAGCTGGAATTTGATTTGGGAGTAACTAAAATAAATAGATAGGTTGAGGTTGTTTTAAAGGTTAAGCGGATTAGTTGACTATCTTGTTTGAATTCAAAAGAAATGTTGTGAATTTAAGAAATTATTACAAGTTGTTTTATCAATGGGTAGAAAGAAGTTAAACCTTATGGTGAAGATTAAATCGATTATCGTGCGTTGGTCATTATCATTGCTGGATGGTGTGATGGTTTCAGTGAGATAGACATAGCTTAGGGAAGACACATAGATTTTGGAAATTGTGTTGACAGTGATGAAAATATAAGGATTTATTTGACAAAACAGGAGATAGAGATTCAATGTATTCGAGAGAATGATAAGGAATTAGGATGTTAACTGAATAAGGATTCTTCTCAGGGGTCTCGATTATAATTATGAGCCGGCCATAATCATAGTCGAGACATCATGAGAGACTTTATTTGGTTAAAGGAGGTAGACTTTTTGGCGAGTTGACTTCATTGAAGATAGAATGATAATATATTTGAATGTCGTGGAAAGAACTTGATTTATAAGGTTATGGGAGGATTTGAGTCGATGTTAGAACTAATAAGTTAAGTGAGAAATAATATAATGTTCATAGGAATTTATTAATGATGGGAATATTGGAAATTTATGCTTTTGTGATGAGGCTAATAAGAATAATTGGTGATTCATGTGAATTTAATTAAGGTTGTTATATGAACTAGATTTTGGGACGAGAAAACATATGACTTGTAGTATTCTAAGTGTAGTTTTGGGTTCTAGATTTGTTATATAATACCTATAAGGTAATGTAATAATGATGATGTGGCTAAATAGAAGGATTTGATCTTGAGCCCGATTTTGTGTTTAGAGTGGAATACTGTAAAATGCAAATGTGTTTGGTTTTGGGTTGTATGTAATTGTGCTTCATGATGGAGACATTTGAGAGTACATTTGGATCCGATTAGGCAAATCCTTGATTATGTAGAATTGGAAGTCGGGTGTATATTGTGGATTTTAGAATGTTATACTGGCTTGATTTTGAATTGAGAAGCATATGATTTGGAATATTCAGAGTATGGTTTTAGGTTTCTAAGGAGTGCGATTCCAAATTTTAATTCAACAGGATTAAGCAAGTTATTTATATCTCTGCATGTTTGATTCGTTTGAGTTTTGATGATAGTGCACTTTTATTAGATATCCCATTGATTAATCTTTGTTTAGGAAGATTTGAGTTAATTTGGTATTTTGAAAGAGAAACTTCTAATAATGAGATGATGTTGGTGAAAAAGCGATTAACCTAGGAATATTTCAAGTAAGAGAGAAAGTGAGAAAATTTGAGGATTATCTTGGTTATTAGAAACAATTTACAAAGCATAGTCATGTAGGTTGGCATGTGAACTTAGAATTTTATGATCACATGTTTTAAATTGTACCTAATTGTTTGGGGTTTTACTTGGCTGTTAGGTTGTGTTTATAGGAATTCTACCATTTTTACTTGGGGACGGACGAATAGGGCCTGAGAAAGGAATGAAGATGTGGTGTTTTGGTTGACGCTGGAAATTGTAAAATAATTTGGCCTGCCTTGAATAGTTAGCGATATATGATCTAGAAAAGAAATTTCGACAGATTTAATGTTGCGAAGACTATGATTGGGCTCCAGTTTGGGAATTTAAGAGTTGGTGAGCCTTTTGTTTTGGATTCATAGGCATATGGATAATTGGTTGAATTAAATGGTGAAATGCAACCTGATTTGGTTTAGATTATAGTAGATTATTGTGATGGTGGTTTAAAGTTGAACTTTGAAATTTAGGTAGTTAAAGAAATTATAAAGGAGTTGTAGGATTATGAAATCATTAAGTCGTTGAACGGGTTATTGATTTTTATTACCTTATATGATTTTGATGGAAATTTGTAACTGTATAGTTTTGTTGGAATCACACTAGGTGGGATTTGTTTGTGAACTTGTAGATTTTAGTGTACTATAGTGATTATGGAGAGAATGATTGAGCGGAGAATTTTACATGAAAGTGGAAAGGGAGGAAATTCAGGTTATGAATTAAAGTGGAGTGAGGAGACTACTTAGGATTCAACTGTGGGTTTAACGACTTCTGAAGTTTACTGGCTATGGGAAGCGACATTAATAAAGGGAGATTGTTGATGTTAATTTAGAAAATATTGTTGATAAGCCAAAGGTTATAAATGATATAAATATGGATATGACTTGAGATAAAGGGGATTGTGAAGTTTTTCTTGGTTTATAGAGCATACAAATAATAATACTAATGGAGAATTAATTGGTACAAATGGTTGCGGCTAAAATAGGTGAAATAATGAGGTTAAAGTTACGATTATTTAGCTAGTAGTAATTAAATTAGATGTAATAAAAAGGAGTTATGATTTTGAGGATTGGACGACACAATAATGATTAGGAATGGATGGTGGACTCGAAAATTTTGATCAAAAGAGAAATACAGAATATTAAGTTCTTGATTAATGATGACTGGGGAAACTATTTGGGATTACACTGTTGTATGGATTATTGTTTAGGTTCATGGATGTAACTAGGGTGAACGATTAGTATATCCAGTGATTTAAATCGATTTAGCAGGAAATCCTGAATCATGTAGATAATTGACATTTTATTATGAGTATCTAGACAAAAGATTGAGTTGGATAGTGTTAATCACATTTAGTATTAGCAATATGTGATAAGTTGTCGTTATTCTACTAAGGGAATTAAGACGTTTCGAGTTGGTGATGGATTTTGGAATTGCGAGCATGAGTGAGTTAAATAAATATAGAAGTTTTAGCGAACTTTTAATTGATTCATTGAAATTGAATAGAATTAAGTGAGTTAGATATGGTGGGATATGTTAAGTTAGACGAGTTAAAGTAAGGAATAAATTCCTAGAGACATGTTATCTAACTGTAAGAAGTGAAGAGCTTGGAGAAGTTGGAAAGAGAGAGGGAGTAATGAAGACAATTAAAGTGTAGGCAGTTTTGATGTTAAATGGAAGGGAAACCAATTATTTGAGAAAAAAAAAAGGGAAGATGGTTGATAGGTGACTGATCGATATTAGCATAGGTTTTGAGATTTGTTCTCATCTCTATATAAGGAATTGGCAAAATATGACTATTTGGCGAGAAATATCTTGGCTAGTGAATAAAGAATAACTCTTGTGGTCTTTTAAGTCAAGTAGTTAGACAATCAAGGTGTACTAAGATTAGCATTATGATTTAAATATTTGGAAGAAAGAGAAATGGCTTAGATTAGTTTGGCTAGAATTTGAAATTTCATTCCCTAATTCAAGTTATTAGGGATGTACTGAACGAATTATGCTATATATTAATTCATAAGGGTTGTTTGACATAGTGAATTTTGAGGGCAAAATTCCTAAAGGTGGGGAGAATTGTAACATCCTAAAAATTGAATACAAGATTAAAAGAGTGTTTTGGAAATGATAAAAGGAGAAATTAGGAATTTTGGAATTTTTAGGAATTTTTGGAGATTTTTGGAAATTTTGAGTAATTAAAATGCATATAATTACTAAAGAATTGAAGAGTTTGAAATATGAGGGAGTGGTAGAGCTAAAAATATTTTGAAGTTTAAGAAGATTGGAGACTGGTTTGAGTGGTTTTAAGTTAAAAAGAGTACACTATGGCAAGCTTGGGCTACAAATTACCAAAAACCACCCTTCAACCAAACACGCCCCTCCTTCCATTCCCTTTAAAATTTTCGGTCTCCTTCTCCTCCCCTCTATGAAACGCGCGACGCCCCTCCCTCCCTCTTCACCATTTTTCTTCTTCCTCACACCTCACAAATCGGCCTCTCCTTCTAAAAAGCTTCCTCATTTCCGTTTCTCACCTCTTCTCCTTCATAAATCAGTGTAAATCGCGTCTGATCGGTGGTTGTTTGTGGCGAACTGGAGGTGCCATTTTCTGGCGACGGCGGGTTCCTTTTCCGGCGGCCGACGGCGGCGAGCGGTATGGGACCCATGTGTTGTCATTTTCTTGAGTTTTCTTTTGATTCCAACTTCATTTCCTTATTTTCCTTTCCTTTCTTTCGCACTAGCTCGGCCACCATCAAAGAAGAGGTGTTTTCCGGCGTCCCTAGTGGCGGCCGACGGCGGTGGGGACTCTTCCTTTCATTCTTGAACTCCGTAAGCTTTTTGTGACGCTGATTTTTAATAAAGTTTCCTCTTTTGGAAGTTAGGGATTTATGAAAAATTGGGATTGTAGGATTTTCAAGTTACCATAAGGATTATTAGTGATTAATTTAAGTTTTGTTATGGAAATTGTTGTTTATTGGAGTTGGAAAGTAGTTTGGAATTTTTAGAGAACATTTTAGGCATTTTTGAAGCTAGGGTTTGCTCACATTTGATTCCTTGGAAATTAAATAAGAATCTATCAATGTTTAAGTGGTTAAATGAATATGTTTTTAAAGGAATTAAGTTTTTGGAAGTAGGGATTAACTTTGGGAATTTTTGGAGCATGTTAGGGCTCTTTGAGTTGAAGTTTGAGTTAATGGAAGATGTTTTCAATGAAGTAGTGATGTATGAATGCTTTCTAAGGGTAGTTAAGGATATTAGAATATTGGTTTATGATGGATTGGTGATGGAAAGGAAAATTTGGAAGTTAAACTTTTGATTAAATAGATTTTGTTAATGTAAAAGTATGTTTGAAAGGTAGTGGAATATTTGGGTAGTTAGGGAGCTACTTTGAATGCCAAATGAGTATAAATGGAGTAGTTTTGATAAGTTATACATGTTTTGGTGATTAGGCAAAAGTTAAGGAAAATGATAAAGTTAATGCTTTAGTAGTCAAAAGTAAATGGACAAAGGAAATGATTAAAATGTTGGATTTAAGAGGATTTGACTAGGTAAGATATGTTTTGAGTTGGTGGAAAGTTTATTGAAGTTGGGAGGTTACCTTGAGTTGTAAATTTGACACTAATATGATGGTTTGTGATTGTTTTGTAATTTATGGGCATTCTTAGTCTCATTAGGTTACTTTGAGTTGTAAATTAAGAAATGTTTATATAGGTGTTAAGAAAGTGTGGAGTAGTGCAATTGTTGGAAATTATGTTAGCCTTTAAAGTGCTTTAAAGTTGGGATTTGATGATGTGAAAGGTAGTGACCAAGATTAGTGGTTAATAAATGTTTGTTGAGGTTATATTAGGATGATGAAATATTTGTCTTAGTTGGATTGCTGTTGGTAAGGAAATTTAGTAGTTAAAGTGTTGATTAAAGGAGAAATTTAGTTAGGTAAAGGTGTGTTGGAATTGTGGTGAGGTACTTGGGAGTTAGGAAGCCATTTTGAGTGCTAAATTAATATTAATGGAGTGCTTTTGGTGAGTTTTACATGATTGGGGTAATTTTGGCCATGAGTGATGCGAAATGGTAAAGTAAGACTTTAGGAGATATAAATACTGGTTAAGGGAATTGTGGAAGTTTAAAAGGGATATAGAAAAGGGGTGAATGTTACAAGTAATTCATTACTTCAACATTGGTTTTGGAATTGTTTGAAAAGTAGGTCAAAGTCACTATTATTGTGCATTGACCAATAATTTCTCATTAGGAGGTTGTAGACGAAGGTGACTCAAGTGGAGCACGCGGAAAACAATTGCTGCTAGGATTTATGGTTATTGAGCTTGAACAGGTAATCACGCTTAACTAACTGTGATACTGAGGGTGATGGTAGTTGAGGATTTTCTGACATCCTCTTCTACTTATTTATATATATAAATAAAATGAATTCAGATTATGTTATACTTAAACGTGGGCTATAGGGTACCTTTCAACGGAACTGTACTTTATATAAATTCATATTTATATATATATTCTTTGGTATGATGCATGACACTGGTTATTAGTACCGTCGGCCGATGTAACCTATCGATCTGCGCAATCGATAGGTTAATAGTACAGGTTCCTCGGATTTTAAAGGAACCAGAGACGTTTTCACTTTTAAAAGTGCTCTCCAGGGACGTTTTCACTTTTAAAAGTGCTCCCCAGGGACGTTTTCACTTTTAAAGTGCTCCCCAGAGACGTTTTCACTATTTAAAAGTGCTCCCTTTTTATGCTTTCAGATTTGAGACTGGGCACAGTGTCAATCACGTTTATTTTCGTCTGTTGAGTTGATTTGGAACTGACTGAGGGATTTGAGTGATATGTGGGAAATAGAGATGATGAATTTGAATTGATTTAGAAGGAGGGACTTAAATGATGGATGAAAGACTTGATATATATATGTATAGTATTGTTTTGAAATGAGGTACCCTTTAGACGCCCTCGCTACCGCACATCTCACTGTTATAGTGAGTTAAGCGGTGATTACTGGGACAAATTGTCTCATCCCACGATTACTGACATTTTTGCAGGTATTTATGCACTGATGCAAGCAGCAGGAAAGGGAATTTAGGTAGTAGAAGCTATATAGGCTATTTGAATTGTATATTGCCAATTTGTATAGGCCTGCATTCGTTTCCGCATATATTTATATGTATTTGATATTATTGAACATTAGGTTGTTTATTTTCTAACCATGTTAGGTGATCCTTTTCTAACATGGTTAGCTATTAATTATCCATGATAGTATTCAGGTTGTATTAGTTTATTCTTTCCTATCATGGATAAAAATTATAAAAGGATTAGATTAATCTTTTCTAACTATGATAGAGATATTAATATTATGGAAATTCCTTTTTCTATCATAGTTAGTAAAGAAATTAATGAATCGGAATAAATATTAATGGTTAATTAGGTAATTAGTAACACAATGTTACACCTACTGTCGATATTCCTCTTTGTGTATCATCAAGCTAAGCTTAAAGGAATTCTATCTTGGCGACTATGAAGAGAATACAGGCGAATTCGATCTTGCAAGATTTATCATGAAGAATGCAATGGTGTTGAGAATCATCACATTTACTTGGGAGGATTCAAATCCCAGTACAACTTGGAGTTGCATAGAGCATGAAAGGATATTAAAATCTCCCTTAAGTTCAATGGATTGCAAGATTTTGTTTAAATGATAATTTGACTATCTCTTGTACTTAGGAATGGAGGGATGATACTAACAACAATAATAAGTGTTAGCATTCAAGACCCTCCAATAGTGTATAATAGTATTTCCAATGGTTTGTTTAAATTCACCCATTGAATTGCGTATCATTATTTCATCAAATTCATGTAAGGTTGATAATTAGTTTTAAGCAGTTTAATCTAACATTTTGGTTGAGATATCAAGTGAGCTCACCTTTATAAGGAGAAAAATATAAGTTTGAGTTCTTGTCTCTTGCTTGTTGGGAACTATGTTTAAACTCTTTGTGCTTTAAGTCTTAAAAATGATTATTTTAAAATCCTAAATGATTTTGGGATACCTTGAACTCAAAAATCTCTATATTCTATATTTGCAAGCATGACTTGGAGAGTAGTTCGTTTTGAATCTAAAAATCGTTTAAAAATTTATGAAATTTTGGCAAGGATGAACTGGTTTTAAGTATTAATGAACCCAATTTAGTGCCTGTTTGGATTCAGCTTCTTGAGAATAGCTTCTGAGAAAATAACTTTTTAAGAATAGCTTTTGAGTAGAATAACTTTTATGAAAAATAGCTTTTGATAAAATGAAAGTGTTTGGATTAAACTTTTTGAAAATAGCTTTTAAGAATTACTTTTGAGTAAAATATAATTTTTCTGAAAAAATAATTATGATGAATAACTTTTCATGTTTCTTTTATTTGAAATAAGTGTTTTACCTAAATGAGAGATCAATACTCTCAGATGGAAAAGGAGAAAAATGTAGTTTTTCTCAAAGTAGCTTTTGGAACTCCAAACCTAGCTTTTGTTCTAAAATAGGTTATCCAAAAAAATTGAGTATTTGGATGTCTTTATGTGAAACCTAGGTTTGGGAGCCAGAATAGCTTTTGGAAATGTATCTAAACAGACACTTAAACAAGTTTGAGAAAAACTTCATTTCACATATTGCATAGTAAATCAAGTTGGAAGACTTCTATCTCACATGGTTAGTTTTTACTTTTTGAAGGAAAAACAACCTTAAAAATGTTGCTAAAAAATCATTTATTTATCTTATAATAATATAGGCTTGGTCATACATTATAAGATAAATAAAATGAAGTTTTAAATGAAGTCTTATGATAAACAAGTTTAATTATCATGCCTAAAAACTTACTTATACATGATTAATAAGTTTGTTGAGTAACCATTTTCCATTAAGTGAATTATTTAACAAAAAAGAATAGAAGTGCACTTTTCAAATTTAATGTAATTAGGAGTGTTTGATTGAGTGGTAAGGGACTCATCAAACCTTAACTAAAGTCAGAGATTCAATTTTTGTTTGAGTATGAAATACATTTAACCTCTTGGCCAGTTGTTCCACCCTTTAAGATGCCTACAATTAGTGATTTGGATTGGTCTAAGGTCTTTGATATGCCTTAAAGATGACTTGCTCAAGGATAACAAATAAAGATGAAATCTAATAAAAAACAAATCTAAAGGTGATTTAATCATCTACTTTCTCTATTAAAGTGCTTGAAGTTCTAATGGTGCAAACATTATTTTATTATATTTTCTTATTTTAAATTTAGGTGTCTAACTCTAACTCTAACTCTAAAATGATTTTATGTATCTAGTGAACTTTTTAATTTGAACTGATTTTTTTCAAATGAAATGTATCTAGTGAACTTTGATTCATTATTTTTAGCAATTCATTTACCAATTGCAAATTTTTAAATTTCTCAAATGAAATGTATCTAGTGAACTCTAAGATATTGCTAATATACACTAACCATCTACCTTTATCTTTATCTTTTTCTCTAATACTATCTAATATTAGGGAACATTGAAAATAAGTTTTATTTTTAGAACCAACTTCATCTCTACAAACTGATCTTATATTTAGGACTAAAAATAATTAAAAAAATTTCACCCCACATGTATTGATCGTTCAAACTTGGGTAAAGTATACTTTTAGTCCCTTATGTTTGCATCAAGTTTCAATTTAGTCCTTAATGCTTGAAAATTACACTTTTAGTCCCTTATGTTTGCATCAAGTTTCAATTTAGTACTTTATGTTTGGAAAACACACTTCTACTCCTTTTTTATTAACACTGTTAGTTTCACTTAACGAAAAATGTTAAACTGACATTTTAAATGGTTATTACATACCGAAAAATGTTTAGATTAAATTATTTTATTGTAATTGTTCTTGTAGTTTCAAAATTTATCATTTTTTTGCTCCAAATTAAATATGAAATAATCGTTTCAATTTAAGTGAAACTAACCTTGTTAATAAAAAAGAACTAAAAATGTACTTTAACCCAAACATAAGGGACCAAAAATATAAGGTTAAATGGCAAATCTCCCCTAGAAGTTTTCCCATGGGAGCATATCCACCCTGAAAGTTTTTTCAATGGTAATTAAGCCCTGAAGTTTCTTTAAGAAGCAATTGAGCCCCTGAAGTTTTTTTTAAGGAGCAAACTAGTCCAATTTTAGTGGTCAGCAGTGACACATGTACATATATGCTGACATGTGTTTTTTTCTTTGGTGACATGGAATCTTCTCTCTCCCTCAACTTTTCCACATCCATCTCACGTTCGTCAACCTCACCAAATAAAGCTCCTCCACCCACAGACACCTAAGTTTCTCACCATCTCCACATCATCCATTGGCCGGCGAGTGGACGTGTGGTGGTGGTTATGGAAGCTCGGTGAAGTCGGTGGTTAAACTTAAACCATCTTAATATTTTGGGACGTTTCATTAGCTATACAATCTATCTACATGTATTCCTAATTTTTTGTCCCTTTTTCTGGCCAAATATAGAGGCTCCCCGAAACGTAATATAGTGGATAGGGTAAAAACAAGTGACTAAGGGGTTGGTATAAAGTCATGTAAGTGTAGCATGCTTAATTTCATCAAATTAGATAGAGATTAGAGAGTAATATAATAAAAGAGTAGGAGGAAATGAAGAAATATCATTAGGGTGTTTTACACAAAACATGACTTTAACCTAATCAACTAACAACATCCTTGATATCATCACATTAGGCACATAGTAACTATAATTTGGATAAGAGGAAGTAATATGCTAACTTGTCAATGTTAAAAAGAGATTTTTTTGGGAGTCATCAAATTGTAATTAGTATGTTGAATAGTATTTAGAAGACTTGATAATAATAGTACTAGCACCCAATTTTATGATAGGTTTTAGTACTATTATAACATGATAATAGTATTAGTTTGACCGCATCAAGTTAGTAATGAAACTTATCTATAACTTCACAGGAATAGATTTAATAAACTTATCTATAATTCTATGATTTTCAATTAATAATCGGTTGATGAAGACTTGATGAACGAATTAGTTTTATTTTGAAAAATATAATTCACATCTTTATTTGGATGCTTCACCAAATATCTCTTCCCGTGTGGAGATTATGGTAGAGCTGGAAGGTGAATGATCTTGTTACTATTCTGCTTTGAGCTTACCATTTCTCTAGTACAGTTAATCATCTTTTTGGGTCATTTAATATCAATCATTTTTGTCATTCTTCCTTTAAATTCTTCAAACGGTAAGCGGCGTGAGGTCTGAGGTCAAGGACTTGAATCAGTCTCTTCACATAAATTAGAAGTAAGATTGTCTAGTATATTCGCTTCCTCAACACTTTCACTAAGTGGGGTCCTAGAACTGGGTTGACCTCTTCTCTATTTTCTTTTTTCTTCATTCTGTTAACCATTTATTTTTTTCATCAGTTGCAGTACTTCACCCAAATCCTCTGTTTCAACCTGGAGTTATTTTTAAGATCTCTAAAGACCTGAGCTAAAGTTTATGGAGAATTTATTGCTCACTTGAATTGTTTTGCTTTTAAGATCCCAATTTAACCCACTTGAATTGTTATGCTTTTGAGTGGACGAATCTGGTGAACTGTCTTGAGAAGTTTCCCAAACTTCAAAAGCTTGTGATTGCTGAGGTTTGCAGCTTTTAACTTAATTTTTTAGTGCAATATGTCCTCACTTGGTATGTTTTTAACTTAGTTTCTTTATTTGTGTTGGCTTGGTTCTTCCTCCCGACCTAAACCAATAGTTAAAGTGCCTTCATGTGTTTCTTTTCATCTGAAGGAATTCAGTCTTCTTTACTCCAAAGGTTCTGAAAATGAGTCTGAATTGTTAAGATTTATGATGAAGAATGCTAGAGCTTTGAGGACAATCTGCGTTTGTGCTTGTCATCGTGAGTTTAAGCGCCCACCATTCAGGAAATTGGCTGCTTTCCTCAGATCAGACTATGAGTCCGAGAGCTGCAGTCAAGTGCATGAAGAACCACTTTTATTTATGGTTACTTTATTTTTGGTTTCTTAATTTTCACAACTTCTTTTGTTATGTGACTGAGTAAGAGTGACATTATCAACGGTTAACTGCTTCTCCATTCTATAATGGAAGTACATGACTAAACCGTTTTTCTTTTCTTTGGAATTCGGTCTAAGTTGCTTTGTTCATTGCAGTTCAGCTTGAGCTAATGGAATCAAGTCAAACTCATCGTTTTCTCCTGTCTTCAAATTCATGCTGATGTTTGTACTCATCATAAATTTATAAGATTCCTTCAACTTTTTTTGGAAGACTAGTTAGCAAAATTAGATCACCAAGTTATGATATATGTTTCATTTAATTAGAATTTAGGTTAGTTCATAAGGAAAATAAATTTGTTTTGATGAAAAAAGTTATGTAAAGATAATTTAAATTCTTTAATTTTGCAGCTTTAATTTCAAAAAAGAAAAGTCAATGGACAAAATAGATAAAGAAAACAAGAACGATAAAACAGATAAAACACGGGTTCTTTAAAGCATAGAGAAAAGGAAGAAAGTGAAAAAAAGAGAATGAAAATAGAAAACAAAGTTGATGGTGTAACCTGTGAACAGAGGAATGGGGTGTAGAGGAAAATGAAGAGATTATTCTAAATAATTGCCGAATCAAAGATAAAGTAAGGGCTTAAAAAAAAAACAGCATATGGTATAACGCAATATAGAAAATAAAGATTAGATAGATAGAGGAAAAGGCTTACTGTAGAAGGTGAGATGAAAGGATAATGATTTGGCTATGTGGAAAACAAATATACTAGTTTGTGTATATGTAAAAATTTATGAAATAGAAAATACTACCTCCGGTCCTAAATATAGGACTAGATAATTTTTTTTTGGAAAAGTTAAAGTTACAAAATAGTCTATTAAATGATAACATATTTGATATATTTTTGGGAAAATGCCAAAAAAATCTCTCCGAATACCCAAAAGGACAATTCAGGAACCTAAACTTCCAAAAGGACTATGAAGGAACTAACACTCACTTGACATTTGCAAATGTTGTGAAAAGACTAGATTGCCCTTAAGTCTTTTTTTTCTTCAACCTCCATCCCCACCCTCCCTCCTCCTTCCCCAGCCTCCCTCCTCCTTCCCTCAGCCTCCCTCCTCCTTCCCCAGCCTCCCTCCTCCTTCCCTCCTCCACCCCCTCCCCCTCCCAAGTCGGCCCCCCACCCCCACCCCCTCCCCCTCCCAAGTCGGCCCCACCCCCCCCCCCACCCCCTCCCCACATCGGCCCCACCCCCCACCCCCTCCCCTCTCCCCTCTCCAGCCCGCCCCCCACCCTCCCCCCTCCCCTCCAGCCGCCCCCCCACCCCTCCCCCTCCCCTCCAGCCCGCCCCCCACCCCTACCCTCCTCCCTCCACGCCCCCCCCCCCCATCCCCTCCCAAGTCGGCCCCCCACCCCCACCCCCCCCTCGTCAGCCCCCCACCCCCTCCCCCTCCCCCCTCCCTCCTCGGCCCCCACCCCCACTCCTCCTCCCTCCTCGCGGGTGAGGGAGGAGGAGTGGGGGTGGGGGCCGAGGAGGGAGGGGGGAGGGGGAGGGGGTGGGGGGCCGACGAGGGGGGGGGGTGGGGGTGGGGGGCCGACTTGGGAGGGGGAGGGGATGGGGGTGGGGGGCGTGGAGGGAGGAGGGTAGGGGTGGGGGGCGGGCTCGAGGGGGGAGGGTGGGGGTGGGGGGGGCGGGCTGGAGGGGAGGGGGGAGGGTGGGGGGCGGGTTGGAGAGGGGAGAGGGGAGGGGGTGGGGGGGGTGGGGCCGATGTGGGGAGGGGGTGGGGTGGGGGGGGTGGGGCCGACTTGGGAGGGGGAGGGGGTGGGGGTGGAGGGCCGACTTGGGAGGGGGTGGAGGAGGGAAGGAGGAGGGAGGCTGGGGAAGGAGGAGGGAGGCTGAGGGAAGGAGGAGGGAGGCTGGGGAAGGAGGAGGGAGGGTGGGGATGGAGGTTGAAGAAAAAAAAGACTTAAGGGCAATCTAGTCTTTTCACAACATTTGCAAATGTCAAGTGAGTGTTAGTTCCTTCATAGTCCTTTTGGAAGTTTAGGTTCCTGAATTGTCCTTTTGGGTATTCGGAGAGATTTTTTTGGCATTTTCCCTATATTTTTAGATTATCCATTAGTTTATAAGTAAAATAAACTACTTTAAGGGAAAAAATTAGGTAAATAAATTTATAATTAGCTTATTTTTGCTTTTTTAAGGATTTTTCAAAAAAGTCAATTAGGTCCTATATTTAGGACCGGAGGGAGTATCAAATAACATGTGATCAATAATACTTTCTTAACTTTTCTCTAATTCTTGATATGGTAAGAGAGCATAGTCAACTAAAACTATATAAAAAAAACAGACAAGTAGTAGTAGCATGTAATTCACTAGAGATTCTTCATTCAAAAGCCCATTGGTTTTCACGACGAACTTGCTCCTCCTCCTCAGCGGTGAAATCATTCTTGATATTGAAGATCTGGCGAATCTCCTCCGGTGTCTTTCCCTTTATCATGTCTGCCACGGTTTGGCATGTTAGGTCTAGCAAGTTCTTGATGTCCAAGTAGTTAGCCGCAAGAATGAGTTCAAACAACGTAGCCTGGTCAACCTTAACGAACTCAGCATCCCAAGACTTGAGATCGTCGTCAGAGATCTTGTCCTCAGAATTGACGGCATCAACATGCTTTTTGCAGTGCTCAATGACCTTGGCCAAGATCCTACTGGTCACGTTGGGCAAGGGGATTCCATTATCAGCAGGACAATCTTCTTCGACCGTCTGTTTGATCGTATGCGATTCAAGCGCTACAGCCTCGTCAACCTCGAAAGATTCGCCATCAGAGCTCTTCAGTATCACTTTCTTCGAAGACATGATGATCGCAAAGTAACGATTTTTTATAGTTGTTCGCTGCGAAAAAAACACCTCAAAAACACTTAAACATAATTATTGAATCATTCAAAATATTTCAAATGGCTCTATTAAATCATTCAAAACTAAACTCATCATTCATAATTATTATCACTTAAACATAATTTCAGCAACAACCTTTACAAACTCCTACAACAAATTCCAAACTAGCATTCCAAGCTCCTATTACATAGTAAAAAGGCAAATAAAGGATTGGACATAGAGAGAGAAGAAAGAGCAAAATCTTAAAATCAACTAAGCTTCAACAAATCATTCCTAAAACATTTATAATCAATTTTCATTATATTTCTGTCATGCTTATGTTGTTCTTAATTTACTTCATTTTCCAAATGAGCACATATAAAATCACAAACATATAGCCATACTTAGTCACCATAGAGAAGAGTAATTAAGTATCAATTGATCATTAATCCCTCAACGTCAAAAAGCAAAGCAGAAGGAATTAAAGACATTGATTTACAAACAAGCTACCTACATGCCTTTTCTTTTAGATTATCTCTAAACTCTTAATTCCATGAAAGCTCTCTTTATGTCCAAATTTGAAACACTAAAAGAAAGAAAGCATTGTTTCAAAGCGTTTGTTGAGACAGCATAGAATTGCAATACCATATATAATTACTAATTTAAATCACTCGTTAGGGAATTAAATAGCAAGAATAAATGCAAGCATAAATTCAAGATCACAAGAAATGTAAAGTAACCAATTAATATAATTTTCAGCTACTTTTAACACGATTCCATATGCAAGAATAATAACTTAAATATCCCTTTGTTTTATTTCATAATTCCCTTATTCTACATCAGAGTTGTAACTTTGAAAACAAATTCCAAAAATGTTAATAATCCAACTACAACTTAGCACATGAGTTAAACAAAATCTGCTAAGAATAACAAATAGATTTTCATAGCCAAAACAGTGGAAAAGAAAAGAAAATCATGAAATCCTATGATGTGTAACTTACCCTTTACAATTATTTCCCAATATGCAAATTTAAAATACTCTTTGAACACTCATTAACCCAAAACAATTGTACAATTCAGATTCCAAATTGTAGTGATTTTGAAACCCAAACAATATTGTAAATAGTATACAAACATCACGATAACCAAAAAAATTCCAAATAGCATTTTGCCACTACTTAACACCTCAAAGTAGATCAATCTTTCACAAAGGAAGGGCAGCCATTTAATACAATATTCAGACATTAACAAACCACTATACAAACAACCACTACACACTTTAACATTTTTATTTTCACATTCCAGAAATCAGTACAACAAAACAGAGGCAATTTCAGAAACATAAATAGGCACAGAAAAAAAAATTCTAAAATTGTTTCTTGATCAGTTAATCATAGTTTTCAACCTAAACTCCTTCCCAAAATCAACCCTAGAACGAATCTAATTCCTCTCATAGTCTAAGCTACGCATAAGAAAATAGAAATAGGATGAAGGAATCTACCTGAACCTTTTTATGGGCTTATATGCAGAGCTAGGACAATAGTCACTGATTTTTTTTTCGCTGAAAAATGAAGCTGTGAGAGTGGGGATCGAATTTGTTGATGTGTGAGAAAGAGATGCTTGAAGATGATAATGGATTTTGGGAGGAGGCAAGGTCTTGGGGAGGAAGATGATGAAGAGTAAAGGAGAGAGCGAGGTGTAGGTTTAAAAAGGGAGGATATTAGGGTTTTAACCCACAGAAAATTACATAGTCCAATTTCACTTATTTCTATAATTTCATTCATTAAATAAAATTAAATCTCAATAATTTCATTCATTAAATAAAATTGATATTTCCTAATTCTTAAGGATGCATTGTTCCCTAAATATATAATATTTTCCTATTTTATTTGGGATGTTAGATAAGGGATTCATCAAACCTTAACTAAAGTGAGAGATTCAATCATTGTTTGAATATGTAATACATTTAACCTCTTAGTCAGTTTTTCGACCCTTTAAGATGCCTACAATTAGTGATTTGGATTGGTTTAAGATCTTTTATATGTCTTAAAGATGACTTGCTAAAATGCAATGATTTTTTTACACAACTATATCACACTTTAGCGGGCAAGGAATCTGTTGAAGTGCAATACTCTGTTTTTTTTATTAAAAAGAAAACTATATTGTAATTCACTAGGCGAGGTGCCCACTAAAGTGCAATAATAATTTAAAAAAAATAAAGAATATGATATTGCACTTCAATTCTCTCCAGACCAATTCAAGTGCAATGATTTTAAAAAATATATTATTTTGCACATCAACAGTTGCACTAACTGCTGATGTGCCAAGAATAATTACAAAAAACAACTCAACGGAAATACCACTCGTTGAGATACTTAGATATAATTAAAAAAAATAAGTTAGAGATTCAATCTCTATTTGGATATGAAACACATTTAACTTCTTGGCCAATTGATTAAACCTTAGTGACTACAAGTAGTGGTTTAGATTGATCTAGGTCCTTTGATATGCCTAAAAGATGACTTACTATAGGTTTAATGAAGAAGTAAACTAAAAAACAAATCTAAAGGTGATTTATTAATCTATTCTCTCTTTTAAAGTGTGTGAAGCTCTAATGGTATAAATTTCATTTTATTACATTTTCTTATTTTAACTTTAGGTATCAAACTCTAACTTTAAGATGACTCTATGTATTAGTGACTTTGATTCATTATCTTAAGCACTTCATTGACAGGTTACAAATATTAATATCTAAAGACAACTTGAACTTGTTAAATTAAATATGGAATCTAGGTACCGAATTATTACATACTTGATGTAACATAATTATATGTTAGCATATAAATCAAATCAACTTCAATTGAATACATCAATTAGGTTAAGATGAAATTATATTAGCGTTATTAATACACCTTAACTATCTATCAATTTGTTAGTCCCCACCCCTTCTTGCCTTTTTTTAATGATGAGCATCCATGGGACAACTTGGAAAATAAGTTAGAATAATTTTTTAAAATAATTATAGAAGACCATACTCACATCTAAAATAAATCCTATATTTAGAGTATACTCCCTTCGGTCCCTAATGTAAGAGCTCAAAATTTGAATGGTTTTGGTCCTTAATATAAGAGCTCACCACATATTCTCTCCTTATTTAATGCATTTTTTCCTACTTTACCCCTAACTCTCTTTCATATTTATTAATGCTTATGTATTTCTCCCTCCTAAAAGTATTATAATAAATATGAGCATTTTTGGAAAAGAAGCTTAACTCCAGACACCCAACTAACATTCATATGTTTTCTTAAGAAGCGTTATTTTGACGGTTAGCTCTTACATTAGAGACCGGAGGGAGTATCTAAGGGAATAACTTATTTACTGATTTAGGAATTTGCTGGGCACACATTTGGCCGATTTCTTGATCGGTAAAAGGAAGAAGAAATTTGAGGAACCTCTGAAATGTGAAGTGAAACAGTGCATACACGTGTTCGCCCTACGTTCACTTCATCTGGGTTTTACTCTCTCTCTCTCTGCTTGTTCTCATTCTTTGCTGTTATGTTGTGAGTGCTATATATCTATTTCTGTTCTTACTATACATCTTCTGTTTCAACTTTAAATCCTCATTTCTAATAATATTGTTTCTTATAATGTATTGTAACATTTTTCATACATTTTATTTCATTTTCGTCTCTCTCGATAGTGTAAACCCTCATCACTAACTCTTAAACCCTTGAACTCCCTAATATATTATACTCCCATATTTTTTCTGGAATTTGTACACTACATCTCAAGCCTAACAATGTTCAATGCATGTGCTGTTATCTACAAATTTGGTGTGGGGTATAAATTATGTAGTGATTAGATCTAGTCTGACTCTTTTTTTCCTAAGATTCTAAGGAAACTTCTTAAAATTGATTTTCCTGATTTTTATTTTATCTGACATACGGACCATTATAGAATCTAATACTACCTCCGGTCCTAAATATAGGACCTAATTGACTTTTTTTTTGAAGAGATTAAGGTTGCAAAATAGGATATTAAATGATGACATACTTGATATATTTTTAGATTATCCATTAGTTTATAGGTAAAATAAACTAGTTTAGGGGAAAAAATTAGGTAAATCAATTTATAATTAACTTATTTTGTGTTTTTAGGATTTTTCAGAAAAACTCAGGTCTTATATTTAGGACCGGAGGGAGTAATACACAATAATATCATGATTAAGTGTTGGGAAATTCCAGATAAATAACCGTTGAAGTTTAAAATCTCAGAACGGACATTTTGAGTAGTTAATGCCGCTATTCAACTAGTTAATCGTGGTATTCAACTAGTGAAAATGATTTTGAAATTCAACGGTCACATTTGGGATTTTCCCTTAAGTGTTTATTTTCAACTATTGGTGTTTCTCAGTGAATTAATGCAGACATGAGAGACATGAGAAACGAGATGGTTCGATTTGCAATTCTTTGGAGGCATCACAAAAAAATGATCTCATTGTTATTCCACTTTGATTACTGTTTTCTTTTCTGTGTTCTTCTGTTTTCATTACTGTTTGTTTCTTTTTGCAGTACTTTTAATATTACCTTGGTTTCAGCTTAGATTTCGTAAGCTCTAAACTAATGGTTATGGAGAATTCCTCGTCCACTAAGAAAATGCGAAGCACTGAAGTAGACAGGATAAGTGGTTTGCCTGACTCATTGCTTGTTCATATTATATCTTTTCTTCCTGCTGATGATGCATTTGCCACAAGACTATTGTCCAAGAGGTGGAAGCCACTTTGGCATTCCCTTACCACTCTTCACTTCAAAACTACAAGATTTCGGAATGTTAGTTCCTTTGTTAAGTTTATGGACAATATGTTTGATTTGGTTGATTTGAAATCAGTCAAAAAGTTTGTTATAGAATTTTGTCGTTATAAACCTCCTCGGAAGATTAGCAAATGGATTAATAATGCTGTGATTAATAGCAAAGTTGAACATTTGGAGGTACGTATGTGGTGTGAGCGTGATCTGTATGTGTTACCCTGTAGTATTTTCTTTGCCAAGAACATTAAGGTCTTAAAGTTGAGTCGGGTATGTTTGGGTAATCTTTCCCATGCTGATTTGCCTTTGCTTGAGACATTGCATTTGCAAAGTGTGGAATTTTCAGATTTAACTAGTCTGGAAATCCTTCTTAATGCTTGTGTCTTGCTTAAAGACTTGGATGTAACAGATTTTGAAGTCGATGGGGTGAATTTGCGTCCGCTCAAGATTGGTAGACTTAACCATTTAGTCACTGCAAAACTTTATCCACAATCCTTCATTCCTGTGGAAGCTCTTTCTAATGTAAAATGTCTGCAATTGTCTCAGGTATGAATGATTCATGAAAAGTATTTGGTTTATTTTTGTGTGTGTCCCCTATGATGCAGTTTCCTAATTTTAACTCTCTTTTAGCCTTCCGATAAAGATATATGGCCATTCAATCATGATACACCAGTATTTCACAATTTAACCCACCTGGAATGTGGATTTGAAGAGTGGACTAAGATGGTGAATTGTCTTGAAAAATTTCCTAAACTTCAGAAGCTTGTCCTTAAGGAATGGCAGGTTTGAAGATTTTCAATTAGTTTTTGTTTTATAAGTGCTATACGCCTGCACTTGGTAGGTTTTTAACTTAGTTTCTCTATTTGTGTTAGTGTGGTTTTTCATGCCATCCTGAACCAATATATGAGGTGCCTTCATGCATTTCATATCATCTGAAGGAGTTCACTCTTGACTACCGAAGTTCTGAAAGTCAGTCTGAATTGATAAAATTTATAGTGAAGAATGCCAGAGTGCTGAGGACTATCAATCTTGATACTGATTCAAGTAAGTTTAAGCACCCAAGAATCAAGAAACTAGATGCATGCATTATATCAGCCTTTGAGTCTGAGCATAAAGAACCACTTGTATTCATGGTTTAATATTCCTCAACCAATTTGCTACATGACTGATTGAGGGTGATTATGTCAAGGATTAGTTGCTTCTCCATTGTAGTATGGAGAACATGAAGCAAAATGGGATTTTGTTAGAATGTTATTTAAGATCTTTTGTTCAATCCAGTTCAGATTAGAAGCTGTTGTCATGTTGCCAAATCATTTTCTTATTTGTAAATTTTGTTACTATTAATTATGATCAGTTGTTATCAATCAAGACTCTATGGATGTATAATAGTATTTCCTATCGTTTGTTTAAGTTACCCTGGAATTGTCTTTTATTAATTCACCAAAATGTCTATCAAATAAATCACCCAATACTTGTACATTGGCAAATAAGTGACACTTAGAAAAAATTAATGTGATTTTATTTAATTCTAAATTCTATTGTCTCTAATTTGGCTTGTATGTGCTCTGCTAGGGTTTGAGTGGGTTCACCATTAGGGTGAGTTTTTTTCTCACCATTAGGGTGAGTTTTTTCTCACCATGAGGGTGAGCTTTGTCTTCTCCAATGGGAGAATCTACCCCACCACCATAGCCTCCACTCTCCACCACTCATCACCGTGCCGCTCACTCCATTCTCCGCCGCCGCCGTGGTCCGCCCAGACTTCGCCACCGCCGCCGCACTCCCCCCACCCTCCGCCGCCTACCCACTCTCCCCCGCTGCCGACTCACCCTCCGCCACCGCCGACTCACCCTCTGCCGTCGCCGACCCACTCCTTCCACCCGCGGTTGCCGATCTACCCCCCACCCTTCGCCGATCTACTCCCCCCACCCTCCGCCGCCGCGGATCTACTACCCCCACCCTCCGCCGCCGCGGATCTACTGCCCCCACCCTCCGCCGCCGCGGATCTACTCCCCCCACCCTCCGCCGCCGCGGATCTACTCCTCCCACCCTCCGCCGCCGCAGATCTACTACTCCTACCCTCTGCCGCTGCCGATCTACTTCCCCCACCCTTTGCCACTGTCAACCCACCCTCCATCGCCGACCCACCATCCGCCGCTGCCGGCCCATTTCCCCCACCCTCTGCCACCTAATGTGAAGAATGCTCTGAGGATGGAACAACTTTAAGATCTCAAGCATAAAGATGTGGTGAAGAAGGTCCTATCTCCTATGCTGCTTGCTTGGATCATGATGCAATGAGGCTGGATTTCTGGGGCTCTAGTTGTTGGCAGGGAATATCTGAACTTTGGTGTCAAATGTGTGTATTTTGGTGGCTGTCACCCAAGCTCCATGATCGTCCTTGTTTGGTATTGCCAGGATTGGGGGTGGTTCTTGGCAAGATATCCTAAGTCTGTGTCATCCCTGTTTATTATTAGGTTTAGATTGTGTGTTTTGAGTCTGTTTTTATGTGGTTGGTCATGTGTTTTTAGCCTTGGTTGTGATGGTAGCCGGCCTATAATCATGATATTTTCCTCCTTGAGATTTGTTTTCGAATCCCAATGGTTTCACACTCTTTCGATTATGAAGAAGTGTTTGGAACTGCACTGGTTGCAGTATTGACATCAAAAATTGTGGGATCTACGGAGCATGTCTTTGAACAACCACTCTTTATCGCCTCTTCCTTTGATTTTGATTGCTTATAAGTTGGCCTCCTCACTACCAATCTACTTTACCATGACCCTTATCTGTCTTGTTAGTCCTCATGTGCTTGTTGCTCTTAGTGTGATCTTTGTTTTGCTGATGTTTAGTGGTGTAATAATTTGTAAGTCACTATGTTATTAGCCTTTAGTATTTAGTTTTGTTTGTCATCGAGTCTGTAATGAATTTCATTTAATGAAAAACTTATTATGGTCAAAAAAAAAATTTGGCTTGTATGGGAAAGATCGATTTTAGCAACTATTTGTGGTGTATTGTGAAGGAATTTGTTTCATTACTCATCTTTTTTTTAAAAAAATGAAAATCTATTTTTTCCATTAACTACTTGTGAATGCAAAGAAAATAAATCCTAATTTTCTTGCTTGTGTTGATGAATAGGATAAGGAGAAAGAACTTAACACATCTAAACCTTCTAGTTCTCATTTAGATGGTTTAAACTTATATGTTGAATATATTTTAATTGATATAAAAATCTTAAATAATACTACCTCCGTTCTTAAATAATAAGATCACTTTTTCCTTAATTTGAGTAGATTAAGGAAGTTAGTCAAGTTAGTTCTTTACATGTGATATTATCAATTTATCCCAACTATATAGTATTATCTCCACTCTCCCTTTTTTGCTTGTTATTATATATAAACATTGTAGGGTTGATTTGGGGAAAAGTTGAAAAAAGTTAGAAAGAGATCTTATAATCAGGAACAAGTTAATTTCTAAAGTGATATTATATTTAGGAATGGAGGGAGTAATAATTTGATGGGTTAAGGTGCAAGAATACTCAAGTCATTGTTGTCAAGATGCAAAAATACTCATGTGATTGTGGTTAAGATGCAAAAATACTCATGTAATTTTTTGGAGCAAAATTAACCATAAGATTTCAAACTAGGGGTAAGAGTACTCATAACATCTGAAAAAGGGGCCACAAGTACCATCAATTTTTTTGATATATAATATAATTGAAATCAAGCCTATAATCAAATTTGAAAGTTAGCACAAGTTTAACAAGATACAAGATTTTGTTAGATGGTAAATCAACCATAAACTTTATATGTCAATGGTTACAATTATCTATTCTATTTTTATACACAAAAGTATAGGTGAGTTGGGTTCCGGGGGCTCACCAGGGTCAGGGCAGACTTCTAGGCTCAAAGAGTTCTTAGAAAAGAGTACTTACAAATCGCTCACCAACTCAAAACCACATAGTTATGAATAAAACCATTTTACCAATTGGACTAACCTCTCTTGGCTACAATTATCCATTCTAATGTACCTATGATATACCATCAAGATGATGATGGTTAACAAGTAAGTATTACTATACAATAATAAAATATTGTATCAATCAACCAAAGAGGTTGGCGATTGATTCAAAGTATTCCATTAACAAAAATTTTTTTTATTGGGAGTACCTTAATGGACATGTTGATAAAGAGGTTGGTTCACATGGAAGGGGCCACAACGATTTTGAGTTTGGGGAGTATAATGATGAAGGATAGGCTACTATAGATTTTTCTTTAACATACAACCTTAAGATTCTTAATACTTGTTTTAGGATGGAGAAGAACATTTAATCACTTATAAGAGTGGAACTCATAAATCTCATATTGATTTCTTTTTGCATGAAACTAAAATAGAAGATTGTGTCTAATCAAAGTTCTCCCATGCTTTTCATCCTCAAACGAACGGTCAAACTGAGGCAACCAACAATCATAGTTTTGAA
Source organism: Mimosa pudica (assembly GCA_029929735.1). NCBI lineage: Eukaryota > Viridiplantae > Streptophyta > Magnoliopsida > Fabales > Fabaceae > Mimosa > Mimosa pudica. The sequence goes on from JAKELP010000045.1 coordinate 5,333,185, forward strand.
ATTTTAATTAGAAGCCTAGTAGGGGACAAATTAGGAAATTGAGATCTCATATTGCTTACAGCTAAGTTCGATTAAAATAACTATCAATCGAACCACTGGTAGAAGCTCATTTGAAATTGTTTAGGGGTTTAATTCTAACCAATCCGTTGACTTGGTACCCATTCCTCTAATGGCCCAATCTTCTGAACTTGTAGAATCCCTAGACCCTAGTACATCGCCATCATGAATTGCTGATGACTCCCCAAATTTAGTGGTTTTTAGGAAATATTTTGTTGTATTTGGGGAGTCATGAATTAAATAATTAAGTGATTTTGTTGTGAATTGGAAAGAAAGTAATTTGAGGGTCATATGAGTTATTCTTTTAGAAAATCTGAAATTTAATTGAAATAGGAAACTTAATATATTAAAAGAAATATTTTGATGAGAAGTTTCCTATTAATGAGATTATGTGATTGAGTCATTATGATTATTTCCTATTTCTTTCTCTTCATAAATGCAGATTTAATGAAAAAGGAAATAAAGAGAAAGAGGTTGATTTGATTATGTGCATTCATCATACAAGAAAAGGAAAGAAAAGAAACTTAACATGCAAGGCAAAGACAATATGGTGTTAAGCTATTTTATTATAAATATACACATGCAATTGAGGAGAAGGAGGCTTAGTCATAATTCTTCCCATTCCTAAAGCCTAGACATATTCACGCCAAAAAGAAAGAAGGAAGTTAAGCACGCGATTTGGAGACGCACACGAGGCGAAGAAGAGAAGAGAATTGAACGCAAGGAGAGGAATTACAAAACACACAAGGCTACACGCTGAACGAGAGGGAGGAATTGTGTTGATTCAATCATTCATGTAGCAGGACCCACAACACCTCCATTCACAATCAGTTTGCACGCACATTCACTGAAGAAGAAAAGGAAGAAATCCATTGGGATCAAGTTGTAATGTTTGGTATTTTGATTTGATTTGAAACCTATGTTTGGCTAATTTTCTTTTACAACCTAGAGTACTATGAACTTATTTGTTACTTAGTATTTTATTTCCCACTATTTAGTCATGGTTAATTTAATTTAGTTTATTTAATATTGTTTTTAGTGATTAACTTGTTTAGTGCTTGATCACCATTAGACATGTTTAGGGAATTTAGAATTGGACTCGAAAGAGGGAATTTTAAATAGACCATGGGATTAAATAGTGTAGGATTGGATTTTTTACTGATTTGCGACTAGGATAGACATATACATAGAAGCCCTACATAGTCACATTAGAGCGGTACCGGTATTAATTGGCTTAGTAAATTAGTGAAAGACATTGTGTAATTAAGCTAGGCAAGGATATAGGTGGAAACCGAAAGGCATTTATAGACACTAGTACTCTAGATTAGCTAGTTGAATTAATTTATAATTAATTTAGTGGGGAATAAAATCTAAGAAGCAGATTAGGGATTAGTGGCTCTAGATTGTTCTTTTGACTCGTGAATTTCATCTGTGTGAATATTTGTTTTATTTTATTTTCTTAGATATTAGGTAATTAAAATCAATTTTCTTTTGTTTACTCAACTTGAATGAAAATAGGAGATCTAATGCCTAGTTATTAATTGTCTGAGTCTCTGTGGGATCGACCTTGATTTACCACTTTACTAAAATACGATCCGTACACTTGCAGATATTTTTATCAAAATTTTGGTAGCATCAAGTTGCATGTTGAGATTAATCATAAAATTGAACTTAGTACTAATCAATGTAATGACCTGCATTTGCCTTTAGTGTTAACCAAAACATTCGTTTAAGAAATTACATGCACGTGTCTCAGGACCATTTCATATTCTAAAGAAGCTTAGTTCCAATATTTACCTGTTAGAATTACCTTATGAAATGTCTATTATTCCACCTTTAATGTTAAGGATCTTATGTCTGATCAAGACACTTTTGAGTCTCCCTATTTTTTGTAGATTACTCTGGAGATTCTAGGATCAGTGCTTCTATTTTACCTTTACCATGCATTCCCCCAACACAAGAAGTTATTCATGTTGTTATAGAAGAAGTAACCATTTTTACTTCGGATGGTCCAGTTCATTGGAAAGGTTCAACTAACTGAGGTGCAACGTGGATTAGTGAAGACGAGTTTCACTGGATTGATCATGTCTTGCTTGACTCCTTCAATACCCTTGAAGCTGGCATATATGTCAAGTGTGCATTGGAGTTACATATTAAGTGTGGATGGTTAATATTCAACACATTAACAAAGAGAAAAACCTTAGCTTGAAGCCGTTATATATGCCAAGAGCGCATTGATGCCTTTTAAACCTCATTGACTCGGAAGCGGATATTCTCAGCGGCATTTATCTCAGAATGCCTCAGAATCCTAGCATCCTGTCCATCGAAATGATCCAAGGCTTAACAATTGTGCCACGTCAGTAGGCAATAAAAATCAATTCTTCAACTTACCAACCTTTCTTCGGCCTGAAAAACTTGCCCCCTGATTAGTTTCTCTCTTCCCTTCCAACTCCAACTTATATTTGTTTGGCTGCACAACCCTGTATTTCCAGCCACCGCCACCACCGGAACGTCACGGAGGACGCCGTCTTTGGTGGTATTTCCGTCGCCGCTGCAGTTGAAAAAAAACTACCACCAATTTGCGTTTCACCACCACCCCAAATCTTCACCACCAGTTAGAATTCAAGATTAAAAAATGCAGCAACCGGAAAAGTGAGGTTGGGGATAGGTCGGAGAAATTCAAAGCGGGAGATGCGTTTCAAGAACTTCAAAATGAAGCCTTCATTTATTTTGTCATACCAGCTTTCCCCTCTTTTAATTTATATCAACTTAAAATTATAAAATAAATTGAATGTGTTAAGGTTTAAAAAGAACCCCATTTGACTACTAAATTTGATCGGACTATGAAAAAATTCAAGGCTAGTATGGTTGTTGGTTGATTCAGAGGAAAAGAGGAGAGAGAGGCCAATCTTCGCATGTGGAAGATGAAATATGTTTCTGGGTTCCAGTAATATGTGGAAGAGAACACCATAGGGGTTCATGACGTGGCAACATTTTAACCGTTTAGATCATTTCAACGGACACGATTACATGATTCTGAGAGATACTGAGAAATGTGCCGCTGAGAGAACCTGGACCCCATTGACTCCCTTTAGATGATTTTCGTTTCTTTACTTTTGGTGATGTAGGTAGATTTTAATGATTTCTAATTTATTGAAAAAAATTCCGCAATCAGAAATTACATTATACTTAGTAAATCATGTTGTAAAATTTGTATAACCAATCCAAATCGGCTTCATATTGTTATTTTTTACCTTTTGAAAAAAAAAATCATCCCAAAATTTGCTGAAAACTTCATCATCATCTTATGCTAAAATATATGTTAACTCCTTTATATATGAATCGAATTTCATTTTATTATTTCATATTTAAAAAGTTCACTTGTATTCCTTCTTTGTTTACATTTAATGAGAAATGGTCACTCAAACAAATCTAAATGTGATTAGTTAACCATCTTGCCTATGCAAAGTGCCTATTCTCTAATGGTTTAAATTTTTAATCAAATTTTTTTGTTTAAATTTGGCTTATCTAACTCTGAGTTGATCATGTCCACTAAACCTTGATCCACTACCTTAAATGGCTCATTGACTAGTTAAAGATTGTGATACCCCCTCTATTACTTAATATAAAGACTAAAGTATACTTTGGGTCCCTATTTTGTATCAAGTTTCAATTTAGTCCTTTATGTTTGGAAAATGCACTTTTAGTCCTTTTATTTAACCATTAGTTTCACTTAAAATTATAAATTTTGAAAATATAAGAATAATTACACTAAAATATTTTAATTTAAGCATATTTTCAGTATTTAATAATAGTTTAAAATAGTTAAGTTAATGTTTTCCATTAGGGAGACTAACAGTGTATGTTAACAAAAAATGACTAAAAATATAATTTTCAAACATAAAGGACTAAATTGAAAGTTGATGCAAACATTAGAGACCAAAAGTATATTTTAGCCTAATATAAAAATAGTTGACTTCATTAGGCACACTTATTAATTATGGCACATTTTTTGTATAATTATAATTATAATTTATGTTATGTTATTAATCACATTGTCTAGTTTAGAGGAAAAAATTCAATTAAATGAATTTCAAAATCAGTGCTTTTAAAGCTTCAAATTTTGGTTATTTTTTAGATTTGGTAAGTGACTTTATATTGAGGTTTTATCCCTCAATTTCCTGCAATTTATAACTTTAGATCTATGAAATTTCAAGCTTTTCTTAAACCTCAATTATCAAGAAAATTGACTAAAAGTTTGAAAATTAAAACAATCAATTTGTAGTTCTTGTACTAAGATTAAAATTGTCTAGAAGTTTATGGATAAAAAACCCCTTAATTTAAAGATCAAAGACTACAACTAAAATTGATAGTAAAGTTCAAGCAACAAAAATTTTACTAAACCATTTGACTTACATATTTAGATAAAACATTACTGCCTCTGTTGCTAAATGTAAAACCTTTTTCAAATTTTACTTTATTTTTAAATATAAAACCACTTTCTCATTGTTTTCAACTTTTTTCTCAAATTAATGATAATATTAGTAATATCATATACTAATAATTAAATTTGGTAGCATATTTAATCTAATTAAATTAGAGAAAACAACCGTATAAATTTTAATTGAGAGAAACGGACAGTATAAAAATGAAAATTGGTTCCCTTTTGAGCTAATCATTGATTTTGTTTTGTACCCTTATACAAGGGAAATTTGCAGTTTAGTTTTTGGTAAGGGAAATTAATACTGGAAGGTCCCAATACATTCCAAAATAATTATAAAGTCTCAGGGGCCCTTTCCTGCAATTGTTTGTTTATCTTCAATGACCATTTTGCCCTCATAAGATGAAAGCATAGTCCCCCTGTAGGGACCAGTGAGATGGCAACCATATTTAATGAGGGCAAAATGGTCATTGAAGTTAAGCAAACAATTGCAGGAAAGGGCCCCTGGGACTTTATAATTATTTTGGAATGTATTGGGACCTTCCAGTATTAATTTCCCTTACCAGAGACTAAACTGCAAATCCCCTGTATACAAAGCGTGAGAATGAAACGGTGTCTGGAGTCAGCGGGCCAGAAGGAAGAAGAAATTTGAGAAACCTCTGGAATGTGAATGTGAAGTGAAACTGTGAACTCTTTATTCCTAATCTTCCCGTACGTCTTCTTCTTCCTCTCATTCTCTTCTTCTCATTCACTCTTTGCTGTTTTGTCTTGGTAATGCTTATTCCATTCCTTTTTCTGATGTGTGGAGCCATATATTTATTTCTATTCTTACTATTCATTTTCTCTTTCAACTCTCATCTTATGTTACTCCATTTAAACATTAGTTTTCTTCTATTTTATCTACTTGTCTATCTCTCTGTCAAGTGAATGAAAATATATCTTTTGGTAGAAAAAAAAGTTAAGTGAATCCTCACCCGTGACCGTGAGTCTCAGATCCTTGAACTCCTTCATGCAACATTTTTTCAATTTTTTCCCAACTATTTTATTTTTCTGTAAACTAATTTGAGCCATAAACTTACATATATTTTTTTTAGATAAAAAGAGAGATTATAAATATTATACTCCCTCTAGTCTTAGACTTCCTCCATTCCTAAATATAAGATCACTTTTGAATTTCAATTTGTTCCTAAATATAAAATCATTTTCTAACTTTTCTCAACTTTTCCCTAAATTAACCCTAATAATGTTTATCTATTATAACAGGTAAGAGAATGAGAGTGAGCATAAAAGTACATAGTTGAGATAAATTAGTAATATTATGTGCTAATAACTAACTTAACTAACTTCCTTAATCCACTCAAATTAGGGAATTGATTTTATATTTAGGAACAGAGGAGTATAAGGCAAGATTAGTTTGAATGGTCAGGGCGGGCTGTGGGCTCATGTTTTAGGTGGGGCATTGAAGATGGGTCCAACCCTGCCCATACACACTCCTAATAAGTACTCCCCCGTTACTAGATATAAGATCACTTTTGAAATTCAACTTGTTCCTAATTAGTATAAGATTATTTTCTAACTTTTCCCAAATTAACCCTATAATATGATTCAAGCAAGGGAGGGAGAGTGAGGATAAAGGTACTCCTATAGTTGGGATAAATTGGTAATATCATGTGCAAATAACTAACTTAAACAACTTCCTTAATCTACTCAATTTAGGGAAAGTGATCTTATATTTAGGGATGGAGGGAGTATTTCATTTAGCTTCCTTAATTACTCAAAAAAGTTACTCCCTCTGGTCCTAAATATAATATAAGACTTATTTACGTAATCTATTTTGAGTAGATTAAGGATGTTAGTTGAAATAGTTGATTTGACATATCATCCTAGAACACTCCAATCATATGACTTAACTTGCACTTCTCTCTCTTACTTGATTACTATTGAGGGGAATTAATGAGAATAATATTATAAGAAAGACACACAAGTTAGAAATAGCTCTTATATTTAGATTTTAGGGCCAAAACCATCCTATAGATAGATCGTATACTTAGGACAGGAGGGAGTAGTCAACTGGGACTTGTATTTATGAACAAAGGAAGTATGATAAATAGTTTTCATTAGAATTGTGTATTTTCCAACTCTTGGTTGTTTTCCAGTTAATTAATTCTGACATGGGAAACGAGATGGCTCCATTTTGAAACTTAGAAAGCTCATCTTCAGGAATCTGTAGAACCATCCATTTGAAATTCTTTGGAAGCTTTACAAAAAATATGATCTCATTACTATTCTGCTTTGAGCTTATAATTTGTTCTCAATTCTGTCATTCTTTATCTTTTCCTTATTACTCTTTTATTTTCTTTCTCAATTGCAGTACTTTAAATATAACCTTAGTTTCAATATGGATCTTGAAAACTCTGAGTTGAAGGTTATGGAGAAATCATTGTCCACATACAAAAGGCGAAGAACTGAAGTAGACTGGATAAGTGGTTTGCCTGACTCATTGCTTGTTCATATTATATCTTTTCTTCCTGCTGATGATGCATTTGCCACAAGACTCTTGTCCAAGAGGTGGAGGCCACTCTGGCGTTTCCGTACTTCTCTTCACTTTAAATTTTCAACAATATTTGGTAAGGGTCGTCTCGATAAGTTTGTTAAGTATGTGGACAACACGATCAATTCGGTAGATTTGAAATATGTCAAAAAGTTGGCTTTCGGTTTTCATGGTTATAAACTGATGGAAACGGATAGGAGAATAAAATAGGAAAATAAAATTAGAGTAATGTGGGCATGAGTCATGTGTGAGCATGTGTATGTTTAGTGAACAGGGGTATTAGGGTAATTTTGTAAGAGATAGTTAGGGAGAGAGAATGCCTATATAAGAAAGGCCCTATTGTAAAGAGAGATATGAAAAGTTTGAGTGAGAATTGGGAGAGTTGGGGATGTCTCTCGAATACATTCCTAGGGCATAGCTTTAGGGCTATTGCATTGTTTCCTTACATTTTACCTTTGTATCTTCATCTCCATTAGATCATACTCTGTGGAGTTCTTGTTTTTCCATTAATATCAGTATCTTTTTACCTTGAGTTTCATCAAAGGTATCAGAGCACCGATCTTGGAATCAAGAAGATTATGGAGAACAATTATGAGGATAGGTTACTAGACACATTCAGTCGCATGTTAGAGATATTAGAGAAATACTCAGATTATGGAGGCGATAAGAAATTTGTTGAAGACAAGAGGAATTCAGAATCAGAAATAGCAAGAAAAGATGCCGTTCAAGAGGAAATCGAACGTGCCGATTCAGAGGATCAAGAAGAAATTAAAGTCGAACATCTTGAAGAACAAGTTGAAGTTGAAGTCGAACATGAAAGTGAAGAGAGCATCAAAGGAGAAGCCAAAATTGACCTTGAAGATGTCGCCGAGGATTTTTGTGTTGTGGCTGGAATCATGGAAGAACAAAAAACTTGTGTAATCAATTTTGGATCGCCAATAAGGATGTTAGCTTTGATTCCTGGACCAACTGAAGAAAAATTTAGGAACGATTATACTTGGGAGAAATTTTTTCAGAACAATTTCGCATCAGATGCAAAACGTTGGGATCAACTTTTGCTTTTGACGTTCTTGAAGGAGAAGGAAGACGCAGAATTTTCTCAAGGCAATTGGATCTTGGTTAGGGTTCACATGGCCCATTGGGGAAGAAGCCCTAAATCTAATTGGGAAAACAATTCATCTGGGCCTAATTCTATTGATCTAATAATCCAGCATCAAGCCCAATGCTCACAACCCAATAATTACCCTAAATTGTGCAGCAACAACACAACGCCTTTCCTTCTTGACACCAATTCTGCCGCTTCCATTACTCGGCGACTAAAAAAATGGAGTGGTGCAATGATGAAGGTGTTTTACTTGGACCCAGTGTTTGCGTTGTCAGCAGTGAGGGTCATGCAACTTGCGCATTTGGAAGATGCAAAGGCGATCATGTTTGATTGTTTCTTCCTTGATAAAACATGTGGAGCTCTCTATTGGTCACTAACTAACAGGTTCGAATGTCGTGTACTGAAATGGTTCCATGTTTTAAGCATTCTTCTTAGTCAATATGATCCTAAAGGGGGAATTTCTGAATCCATTGGGATTTTCTATGTTGTTTCCCATTATTCTTCTGTTGAGAATTTTTGTGTTGTTGGAGATGAAAAATATGTAGAAACAGGAACCATGAATTGGAGCATTGTTGTAGGTTCTTTTGCAAAGGAATGGTTTCAAATTGGAATAGGATTCAGTGGAGTGATAGTTCCCTATTACTTTGTAGTTGCTGATGTATTGGAATTTTTTGCGAAGTATTTGGGGCATTCTACAGCTGTGAGATATTTTGTTGCTGGATTCTTTAAATCATCAGACTTATTGAGGTTCAATTGTGCAATATTTCGCTTTCCACTGACTAGAGATGGGCTCAAACAGAAAGTTTCTATTGCTAATAAAGTGCTGGGCATACCTAATTTGCTCGCTGATATAATGGGAAAGCCAAATAATTCATTTGTATGGACAGTTCAGGGTGTTCTGGAGTTTGTGCTAGCTGACATGGAAATTAAAATGGGGAGTGTATGGCTGTTTGGTTTTGTTTGTGTTGAATGGATGCAGATGGATCTTATCTCTTTTAGATGGAGAGTCTCATATTTTTGTTTTATCAATGATATGTGGGCATCTCCCATGATATCTCAGAATCGATTGAACCATCCAAAACAAGTTGCTGCTGGATTTCTCTTGTTTTTATATTCATTTCAGGTTCCTGGAGTTGCCGTGGTAAAGTTGATACGTACAGCAGCTTGTAGTCTGTTTTGTTTGCTAGGAATGTGCCACTTCCTTTTGGCTATATTTGAAGAGATGTTAAACATTGTCCAAGCAATCAGACTTGTGATCACTGCCATGAAAGTTTGGTTGGGAACTTGGATCAAGAACTTCTATGTCAAGGCACAAAAACTGAATATGACATTTGCTTATCACCTTGAGGACAAGGTGGCTCTTCATGAGGGGGGTAATGATGGAAACGGATAGGAGAATAAAATAGGAAAATAAAATTAGAGTAATGTGGGCATGAGTCATGTGTGAGCATGTGTATGTTTAGTGAACAGGGGTATTAGGGTAATTTTGTAAGAGATAGTTAGGGAGAGAGAATGCCTATATAAGAAAGGCCCTATTGTAAAGAGAGATATGAAAAGTTTGAGTGAGAATTGGGAGAGTTGGGGATGTCTCTCGAATACATTCCTAGGGCATAGCTTTAGGGCTATTGCATTGTTTCCTTACATTTTACCTTTGTATCTTCATCTCCATTAGATCATACTCTGTGGAGTTCTTGTTTTTCCATTAATATCAGTATCTTTTTACCTTGAGTTTCATCATAAACCTCCTCAAAAGACTAGCAAATGGATTGATGCTGTGCTTAATGACAAATTTGAACATCTGGAAATACATACTTCTTGGGTTCGCACTCCATATAAGTTACCCAATAGTGTTTTCTTTGCTGAGAGCATTAGGGTCTTGAAGTTGAGTAGAGTGATGTGCAAATTTTCCCATGTTCATTTGCCTTTGCTTGAGGTATTGCATTTGGAAGATGTTAAATTTTCAGATTCTAAAAGCCTAGAAATTCTCCTTAATGCTTGTGCAATGCTTAAAAACTTGGTTATAATATACAAGGATATGATGGATTTTCGTGCACTCAAGATTAGAAGACTTAACCGTTTGGTCACTGTAGATCTTCGTCCACAATCCCTAATTCCTGTGGAAGCTCTTTCTAATGTTAAATGTCTGCAATTGTGTCAGGTTTAAATGATGCTTGAGAAGTAATTTCTTTCTTTTATTTTTCTGTGTCCCCTAAGATTTCATTCCCTAATTTTCAGTCTCTTTTGGCATTCCAAGCAGGATGTATGGCCATTTAATCATGGTATCCCAATATTTCACAATTTAACCGACATGCATTGTGGTGCTGATGATTGGACTAAGTTGGTGAATTGTCTTGCAAACTTTCCCAAACTTCAAAAGCTTGTGTTTAAGCAGGTTTGCAGATTTTAACTTAAGTTTTTTAACGCAATTATATGCCTTCACTTGTAAGGTATTTAACTTGGTGTCTCTAAATTTGTTAGCTTGGTTCTTCACCCCACCCTGAACCTATACTTGAGGTGCCTTTATGCGTTTCATCACATCTGAAGGAGTTCACTCTTATTTGCTCCGAAGGTTCCAGAGATTCTGAAAGTGAGTCTGAATTGATAAAATTTATGGTGAAGAATGCTCGAGTTTTGAGGGCTATCTATGTTTGTGAACGGTTTAGTTTGTCTAAGCTCTCAGAAATCAAGAAACTAGCAGCACGTCTCACATCAGGCTCTGAGTCTGAGAGTTCCAGTCTAGTGCATAATGAACCACTTGTATTTATTATTTCTTAATATTCCAACCTTTTTGGTATGTGACTGAGTACGAGTGACCATGTCAATGATTTGTTGTGTCTCCATTGTATAATGGAAGAACATGAATGAAAACTGGATTTTGTTAGAGAATGTGATTGAAGATCTTTTGTTTAGTTCAGTTCAGATTGGGTGAAATCGTTTACACGTCTTCAATGTCTTGCTAATATTAAAATTTTATTAGAAGCTGCTGTAATGTTCCTATGTTCTTTTCTTGTATGTAATTTTTGTTTATATTGATAGTCATAGCTGTTATAAATCAAAATTCTAGAGTGTGTAATAGTACTTCCTCTAGTCCTGAATAAAAGATTTATTTGGGAGATGAGTTTGTTCCGTAATGTAAAAATGAGATTTTAATTAACTTAACTAACATATTCAATTTAATCAAATTAGGTGAATATATTTTATATTTAGGATTGGAGGGTGTATTTCCTATCAAATGTTTAAATTTTGTCAAAAAGGTGGAGGCCACTCTAGCAGGAAATGACAACTGTTGATGTTGATGATTTTGAATTTTATATTGGGTGACTGTGAGTGATCTTTCTCATGTTGACCTGCCTTCACTGAAATTGATGGCATTGTATAAGGACAGTACCCTGATTTCAAAAGTTTGGGAATGATTCTTTATGTCTGTCCGCTTCTTGAAGAATTGTTACTGTGTGATGTGAATATAAGAAATAATAACATTTCAATGTTTCTCATTGCTGGAAATTTTCTACATTTGGTCTCAGCAGCTGTTCCAAACTATATAATGAGCTTGAAAGATTTTTCTGGTGTTAAATTTCTTAGATATGTGAGGTAAGAATGATAATAATTTTGTTATTACTTTTGTTTTTCTTTCTTTTTTTAAGGTGTGATGACTGGAACTTACAATTTAAAATTGTAGAATTTGTACTGAAGGAAGCTTAAGTTTAGGGATCATCTCCATTCAAAACATTTATTCCTTCAATATACTCCCTCCGGTCCCTAATGTATGAGGTAGCCGTAAAAAAAAAACGTTTCTTAAGAAAACATGTGAATGTTAGTTGAGTGTCTGGAGTTAATGCTTCTTTTCCAAAATTGCCCATATTTATTATGGTACTTTTAAGAGAGAGAAATACATAAACATTAATAAATATGAAAGAGAGTTAGGGGTAAAATAGGAAAAAATGCATTAAATGAGGAGAGAATATGGGGTGAGCTCTTACATTAGGGACCAAAGACATTCAAATTTTGGGCTTTTACATTAGGGACCGGAGGGAGTAGAAAGGAAGCACTAAATGCTTAAAAGATTGCCCCAATGCCCCAGAAGATACGAGTATTCCAATGTACTTATAAACAATTGCATGGAAGATATGTAGTGTTCGTAAGTCTTAAATCAGTATCATAATTTATTTCTGTAAACGAGTATTACGCCTTTTTTTCAAGAATATTGAGTTTTTTTAGAATTTTTAGTACTACGTGATTTGAAATGCAAATCAAATTTAATTGGGGATCTCATCATCTTCGCCTTGTGAAAGACACTTGCATGGATGATGATGCTTAATCCATCCATGACTACACATTTATAGAATTGCAAACAAAATTTATTTTTTGGATATGAATCTCTTGAAACTTTAAACTCCTGAATGGTTCCGAAAGAGGTGATAGTGGCTTGAACAGATCAGTGGAATTTATTACTATGAGTTGCGCTATAGTGTTTTTACTGTTTATAACAGTTGGAATTTTTTTTCTTGTTGATTTGCGTTTTCTCTGCATATTGAAGATGTTAAATGTTCAGATTTTATAAGCTTGGAAATCCTTCTCTCTGCATATTCCATGCTTTAGGATTTGGTGATGAGATTTTTGAATGTAGCAGATTATATTTAATTCATCATTGAATGACATAACCATTTGATCACTGCACAAATTCCTCAGCCTCTATATCCATTGCAAATCTTGTTAAAAAACTTCTGCAAACTTTAAAAAGCTTGTGATTTCAAAGGTTTGAACTTATTTATTTTCTAAGTGCAATGCCTCAATTAGTAGGTCTATTAACGTTATATGGGTGCTGAAAGGTCCGAAAATTAGCAGCATGCCTGCCTGCCTCCAATCAGCAACTGAGAGTTGCAGTCCAATGCAAGAACAACCAAACTGTCATCCGCCGCTAACAACGACTTGACTCGTATGGAATAATCATTTTTGCAATTCAACCGTATTAGGTCCTCTCGAGCCGGCGGTTAAAATCGACTCAAAATTGAGAACCGAGACGGTTTTGGGAGAACTGGTCCATTTTCAGCCCCCTTAAAAGTGAGGAAAAAATCGATCCCAATTGTTTTGGCAGAAAAAAGAACAAATCACAAATCTTACATTTTTTAAGCGTTCATTCTTCTTCTAATGTTTATTATTTTTTATTTTATTCTTTAATCCAAAATATATATTATTGTCATATATATTTGACTAGAAAAATATTATTTATTTTGATTTTTCCATATCCAAATACAAAAAAAATTGATTTATTTCCTAAATTTTTAACGACTATATTTTTTCTTAGTCAATGATCTCTTATTAAAAATTAAACCATCACAATTTGTTTCTATGTTTATATGTAAGGTATATTTAAAAGTAAGATAATTTTTCTATAATTATTAAGCTATTGGTTCGACCATTGGTTTGAGTGTGACTGATCTAACAGTGTCAACCATAACCCGCAGCTCTCTCTAGTTCGCCTTTTGGTTTGACTTTTACAACACAAATACAAAGATATATAACACTATTGCTCTAGTTCATGTTAAGATTCCACCAATTTACTTTGCCTCTCCATACTTTACTCAGTTCTGTTGCTTCAGCCCTCTGCCATACTTTCTTCAATTTTACCAAGACGAGTCTCCATCTCCATAATCAGTAGCTCACACACGAGAATGTTTCGGCTTCTTATTTCTCATCCTTTATCTTGAGTTCAGAGGGCTCCTCTTGAAGTTATTGACTATGATGCTGAGGTGCTTTAAACATGGCCTTAGCACAACAATCCTCCTGTTCGATGTTGCTGTAATGGATGTTATCATGTCTGACTCTCTCTTCAGTTCAAAAAAAAAAAAAAGTCTGACTCTCTCCTCTTCATGATGCTGAATCTGTTTATCAAGATAGACACCATATATATGCGGTGGAAGGTTTTGACAGACGCATAATCTGTATCAAAGGTGCTTCTTATCGATCTTTGTAGCTTCGGCTTTAATGGAGTCTCTGTACTCTTCGAATTTGGAAATTGTCCTCTAAGTATTGTGGACTTTAAGATGCGGAACCGGTTTCTTTAGCCAGCTTGAATGGAAAATGGGCTAGGTTGGAGAAACAATCTTACAATCACCACATTATATCATTTAATGAAATCACTTAGAGCAAGAGCAAAGTTATCAATCAAAATTCTAACCTTCTATCCTTTGAAGCATAATCTGGATTTCATCCTTTAGAATTACCACAATTTATTCCAGCCCCATTTTACAAACCACATCATATAAAATCAAAGAAATTAAAACATTATTTCCCTAACATCTCTTAGTCTGCCTTAACAAAGAAATAACTGAACACAAACAATTTAAACTTAATTTCTCAAAGAACACTGAAAGCTCATTAATATCTCATTTCCCTGCATACCTCAAAACATTGTTCATAACAAATGGCAGATTCCAGAATTCAGTGACAGCCACTAAGAACCAGAATCTTCAAGTGTATGTAACACAAAAACTGACACAAAACAGGAAATAAATGATCCTTATTGCAGTCAAGAACTTTCACACCATAAAGCATATATGACAGATCACACATATACATGTAAGAAAAGAGAACTTCCCTATCCTGTACCTATGATAACTAAGTGGTAACCAAGAACAAAAGAAAAAAAGACCAACTAACTTTTCCATATTTTACTGTATACATCAAAACAAAGAAATAGCATAGAAATAACATGCACTGCAAGTTTCAAGTTTCAACCACACCCATTTCTTCTTAACAAAACAAACATGCATTTCATAAGGTTCATTTACATAATAATAATTCCAATTTAAGAGATTGAGATTTAAGGTTCATTTTGGTTGATTATGTCCCAAAAACGCAACGCCCAATTCGGGAACTGGCCTAATATGAAAGAAAAAGATAAGGACAAAATATGATAGATAGAGGAAACTGACCAGAGACTTGATTCTCGACATAGGTAGCTAAAGCTAAGTTTGACTGTTAAGTTTGAACTAAATAGGTCACCAACTGCCACGTCACTCGCGTTGACTGTCAAAGTCTACCACAACCCTCCTCCTTTATCCGGGCTTAAGACCGGCTATAAACATATATAGGCGGAGTTACACCTATAAGAAAACAAAAAAAATATATTAAAAGGGATTGCAACATGGAAAAAAATAAAATCACAAGAAGAGATAGAGGAGAGTTTGGAAACGATACAGTTATACAGCAAAACTCATTGGGATTTACCATTCCCAATGGCCTTCAAATGTGACATATCACTCGGTTGCTAACGATTTGGTAAAAAGGAGATATAGGAAGATCTTTACAATATGGGAACCTAGAAACCTCTATTTTAATTTTAAGTCCTGATTAGTGTTGTAAGAGTGTGTTCAAAAAGAAGGTCCTACCCTCCTCCAAGAGAGGCAGCCTCCATTTAAATCTTCTTAATTACGATCGCTCTTCCCCTAACTTTTTTATTAGTGATGTTTGGGGAGAAATTACAACTACTCCTACGGGAGAGGATTGAACCCAACCAGGCTCCTTGAAGCCATTAAATTAGATTGAAGTCCCTAGGGACTTAGATGATATTACAATGAATGTATGACAGTGGCTCTAAATCCCTAGGAATTCAACCTAATTTAATGGCTTCAAAGGGCCTGGTCGGGTTCAATCCTCTCATGTAGGACTTCATTGTAACCCTCCCAAAGTTTTTTTTAAGTTTTTTAGGTTCTTTGCCAACTGTCATTCAAATGAAAATAAAGTAGAGTACACTGTTCGGATAGTAAAAGTACTAAACAAGGCTAATATTTACATATCAAATCCTAAGTAGAAAGTTCTAAAAGCATAATTAGCCCAAGTGTATGTTTAGTCGTTTACTATCACAATTATTAAGAAGGAAAAATAACCACTGAAACCTGCTTTGTCTTCATTCCAAGTTATTGTGTAGACTGGATCTTTGAATTTGGATTGGTACATGACAGTGAAGTAGATGAATAATACTGTGAATATAAGTTCAAATATAAATTAAAAAGAAGCACCAAGAAAGGTTGTAAGGAGCAATAATAGAATAGAGTGAAGGACTTACGACAAAAACCGATATTCATCAACAGTCGGTAGTCGTCTTGGAGCAACTTTAATGGGTGATCTGACCTTCTGGGCTGTCCACAAAACAAGTAATAAAACCAACAACAATATCCATTGATCAGAGAGAAAGTGAAGGAAAGAAAGAAAAAGAAGGGAATGGAAAAATAAAGAAAAAGAAATAAACCCATATAACAATCAAAGGGGAAAAACACCAAGATCAAAACAGATATTCTTAAGTTGACAACATCCATATAACAATCAAATGGAGACATCATATAACCATGTCACTTTAGTCAGAATCAAGATCGTCCCTTTACATAAGTCGACAACATCCATATAACAAATGAATGTTCTTAAGGTTATGTGTAACATAATGTTACTAATTCCCTAATTAACCTGTGACATCTCTTTTAGTTCAATAATATCTTTACTAACTATGATAGAAAAAGGAATTGCAATAATATCAATATCTCTATCATAGTTAGAAAAAGAATATCCTGATGATTAAATACTATCCATGATAGAAAAGAATCAACTAATACAGCACAGCTGCTATCATGGATAATTTATTGCTAACCATGTTAGAAGGGATTTGCCTAACATGGTTATTAGACAGAACTAATTATATTAACAATAAATAAATATATATACATGCGGAAACGAATGCAGGCCTATACAAATTGGCAATATACACAACTAACTAATCTAAATAACCTTTGAAACCTAATTCCCTTTCCTGATGCTTGCGCCTGTGCATGAATACCTGCAAAAATGTCAGTAATCGTGGAATGAGACAATTTGTCCTAGTAATCACCGCTTAACTCACTATAACAGTGAGATATGCGGTAGCGAGGGCGTCTAAAGGGTACCACATATTAAAACCAGTAATATATACATATATATCTATCAAATGTTCTTCCATTCATCACTCAAGTCCAACAATCATCTTCAAACCAAATCAATTCAACATCTCCATACTCCAATCAACTAATACTACCACCACAACTCTCACACTCACCTACAGATGCATTGTGCCACCACGGTGCATTCAAGCATCTATTCTTCACTATATGATTTGACACTGTGTCCCTCTCCATAATGAGGGGACAATTTCCTTCTCTGGCAATCTCCAGAGAGGGAACCCCAATTCTGTTTCCATTACAGAACGGGAACGGTTGGGTTCTCCACTGCCAAACAACCGTAGGGGCGGTTGGGCTCTTCAATGCCAAAACAACCGTAGGTCACTTCTCTCAATAAGTTGACCTATGAACCCCGATCCAATCAATCTAAAAAGGATCCTCAGTACAAATAACTGTCGATTGGCCAATCGACAGTTATCATCGCGCGATGGTACGTATGTATATCAGTGTCATGCAAACCTCACATTATCCATCAATTTCAATCTCATTCTTATAATTCCCTTCAATATCTCAAATTTATAGTGTTTTCCACAACATAACTCTCAACTCAACATCTAACCCTCTTTCTATCCTCATCACCTCTTAAACCACTACCCAACACTATCCCTATATACATTTAACGCCATTCCAGATCAATGGCCACCACCAAGCAGGATAATAGTATATATAACGTGTACAAATCTTTTATACGAAAATAATCGTGTTTGAAAGGCACCCGATAGCCTGTTTTGTATAAAAATAACCTTTCAAAGATAATGTATATATAGAGGGTGAGAAAGGATTTTACAAAATCCTAGCTAACATCACCCTCAATGTTATAGTAAGGTTAAGTGTGATTACCTGTCGCCCTTTAGCACTCTGACGTTCTTCCTTACCATTTCTTGTAGATTTCCTCCAAATACTTTAGTTCCTCCTATGATAATAGAATACAAATGATAAATTAATATCATTTCCACTTTATAATACTTTAACGTCTCTCTCTCGTTCTTATATATTACTACCCAATCCCTTATTTCACATGATCTTATTCATTTTATGAAATCATTTCACAAGCCATTTCCATAGTACACATTCTTAAAACACAAACAACCAATAAACCATGTAAGTGGTTCTAATATACAGGACTTCCAAATGATTCTCACACATGCAGCAAATCCAAAGAATTCAGAATCCCAAGTAAAAATAAGACAAAAATTGAAAAGCATCATAGTGAACACTTTTCATAATCAATACTATTTACTTCCATTAACAGAAATTACCTCTACAAATAACTATGTCTCTTTACAATAAGACATCTTATACCATATATTAACCGTTTTGCAATCACAAAGTCAATTCACTTTAGGAATCAAACCACCAATAACAATAATTATCCACCATAATATAGCAGAGAGAGATAACCCACATTCTTATTGTTAAAGTGTTAACTAAAGCAAGGACCAAAAAGGAAAAGAATATCAACACTAACTTACATCATTCTCATCTTTCCAACTAGTCATTAAATATACAACAAACTCAGAAAATCTCATTAATCAATTTGTATAACTACACTTCAATTATACCTGCAGTTTCTTATCTATATATATATATACTTGACACCAACCATGCAACCAAATAGAATAATCATGTTTTTCTCTACAAAATCAGTTAGCACATCAAAACACACACAAACACAGCCGCTGCAGTACATAGTCCAACTTCTACTTTCACTAGTTTAAAGTTTAAACCCTTAAACTTGGTACAAACCTATTTGATTCACCAATACCCAATCATGATTAAACAGAGAAGGAAGAAAAGAACATCAACAACCTTTAGAACCATTAGATTCTTGTGGGCAAAACAACACAATTAATTAGTATTTCAATCTGAATTAAACTGAATGTACTATGTATGACCAAATAATTATTATCTTGTTTTTATAAACCTTTAATCAAAGTTGAAACATATCTAAATAAAATGTCAAAACCTGAAAAGGAACAAAAACCTGAACCACAACTTCAACATACCACATGTTTAACAAACAAATAATTCTCAATGAACACTTATATCCTGCTAAGCACTTCTTTAAATCCAAATGCCAGAAAACATACTATACATATATAATTACCCTTACTAGTCATGAACTAAACAGAATACCACTTTCCTATCCATATGTTAATGTCATTATCTTTCTTTTCTTCTATATTCAGCCATGTTAAATTGCAGAGTAAGGCATCCACATGTGAAACCTCAAAGATCAACAAATTCAGCAAGATTCAAGCATACAAGCATACACACAACATTAATTACTCATGCAACACATATAATCCACAATTAAGAATCTCTCAAATACTCCTTTTAGTTCAACTTAAACAGAGATTAGAAATAGGAAATCCCTACAAAAATTTGATGACCCTTGGCTTAATTAGTTCTGTTTCTTAAAGAAAACTAAACAGGATAAGCTATTTAGCTCTTATAATTATCCAACCGAAACTAAAGCACATACAATAAATCAATGACAACATGAAAAATGCCCCCCATGAATAACTATCTTTCAAAAATTTCCAATTTATTAGTACTGAGAAAGAGAAACAAGACACCAACAATTGGAAGTCAACAAACATCAATCACAACTCAAATCAAAGCTCAAATCCTTATGTCACACTCGCACAAGCAGATTTCAACTCATTGAAACATACATATATATTTTAGTTAATTCAAGTATTACAACCTTAAGAGCCCAGAATCACAAAACCCAGAAATTAAAACTTCATCTTAACCATTTCAAGAGGCTCATTTCGGATTCCCCTCTCAAACTCTCGACCAAAACGAAAAACAGAGGAATGAAGTTACCTGAACTCGTTTTTGGCCTTGAGTGCGTAGTCAGAGCTTTCCGTCGCCGGAAAAGCTTCAATAGTCGCCGGAAATTTGAAGTTTAAAGGCGTAGGCCGAATAGAGCTCAAACGGAAAAGGAAAATGAGAAAATGAAGTGGAGAAGAAGAATGACTTGTAGAACAACAAAAGGAAGTGAAGCTCACCTTCACAGTCGCCGTCCGCCGCCGCCAATGCTCGGGTTCGTCGGAGAAGGAGCACGAAAGAAGAAGAGAAAGACGAAAAAGGTCCCTGGATGAACTTGTGGCGGTCAACGCCGCTGTGTGGCCACCGGAATCTCGCCTGGACGGTAAGTACGGAGGGAGAGGGGTGGAGATCGAAGATGAAGAGGAAGGAGGAGGGAGGGTTTTCGGGTGAGAGGCAGGAGGAGGGAGTCGATTTTATTGATAAGGAAGGAGGGAGGGCGTGTTTGGTTAGGGAGAAATAAGGGTGGTTTTTGATAATTAAAGCCTAAACTTGTCATAGTGTACTCATTTTGATTTAAAACCACTTAAACCAGCCTCCAATCTTCTTAAACTTCAAAATATTTTTAGCTTTACCATTCCCTCATATTTCAAACTCTTCAATTTCTAAATTAATTATATGCACATTTACTGCTCACAATTTCAAAAATGTTCTCAAAAATCACCAAAAATTCCTAAAAATTCCAAAATTCCCAATTTCTCCATTTATTATTTACCAAAACACTCCTTGATCTTGTATTAAATTTTTAGGATGTTACAATTCTCCTCCTCTAAAATAATTTCGTCCTCGAAATTAAGGGAATTTCCATTAGAAATAAGAAAAGAAACAGTTTCTTACGATAAAGGTGAGGTTAAGGATACTAGATCCTATTCTTAAGTTCATTAAAAGGTTTTAAAAGAGGTGAAATCAAGTCAGATTGACTTGAATGTATATAACCTTTTGAACAAGGTTAGAAACACTACCCCAGAAAACTAGGAGTATAACTAAAATTCTATTCAAAATCACAATTTAATACATTCAACACCATCCTTCACCTTGCATCTTCATTCAATCTGTAGTGATCACCAATACTCATCCCTCTTTTTCTAGCTAACCTTTATTTACTAGCCACCTAAGCCTCAAATCAATTGTATTAAAGTTCAATATCCTAAATAGAAACACATATACAATTATCTTCCTAAATTCAATCAAACTATTACTCTCACTCAATATAACTCTAATACTAATAACACTTTAATTATTTCGATCATTCTTTATTACTTTTCCATACAAGTGTCTATCAAAATACTATTCTATATCAGATCAAATTTCCTAGCCTTCCTATTCTAATTTCAATTGTTTCCTCCGTCATGCCCTAAAGTCCCACATCTTAACTGTTGATAGAAACTCCCTAGAATTTTGTTCCTTGCTTTATCTCATGACTCTAACTTAGTACATGCGCAACCATGTCAACTTCTTATCAAAATCATTCCCAATTACATATAATTTCCAATGAATCTATAATATTCACCAAATCAAATCAATCTTAGACAATTTTCCCCTTTCAACATGCATGTATGACAATTACCCTTCATGATTACTCATCCAACAACACCCAAGATGGTGAAGAACTCCTTTATATCAATTCATCTACTTGCAGCAATAATAGTAAACATTCTCCAAATCATTTTTCATTTTCCATAAACAGAAGCATACTCAATTATATAAGAATTCTCATTCATTGAAAATTCAGTCAGCCAAATAGAGGAAAGAAAATGAAACTAACTCCTACAATCCAACCTTGATTTCAAGACCTACCAGAATTTAAAAGTACCACAAACAAAAATTTTCAAGGAACCATTCATCCATTCACCCAATGTCTAAAAGACAATACCAGTCAATGTACTTATGAGTTATTAAACTCTCGTCGTCAATATTGTATATAACTCAAGCAAAACCTTAAATAACCAATGCATATAACCACTTCCAAAACCTTTCAATTCATAGATAGTCTCGTCCTATATTTCAATATTATTTAAATGATGATTCTAGGCACTTGGTTTTCCATAGTAGTTAAGTTTGCTAAAAGAAATAACAGAAAAATCCTAACACACCAATTTAAAACAGTTTAGTATCATCATACTCACATACCAACATCTTAATGACATAGATAAGTGAACATTTTCATCACAAGATCACTCATATACTAGTTTCAAATCCGATCCCTAGAGTTCAATATAAATGACAATTTAATCGGTCATATAACAGAAAAGAAATTTCAAAACCTGAAATTTGACCGAACTCACACATATTGAACATACAAGAAACCTAAAATTTGTTTTATTAAATCATAAATCCATCCCAATCAGCTTTATTTTTTGATTTAACATCAAAGAGTATGATAATAAACAGCAAATTCTGACATTGAATTCACAAAATCTAATTTAACTCACTATTAAAACAAACACAACGAAAAATTTAATTTTCAACAACTCTATTTACTTTAACAACCCTCACTATCCGTTGATGTTATCAACCAACAAAAATTCACTCAAATTAAACTCAATTCACATTTGTAGTCACAATTCACAATTTTACCAACTATTATCAAGTATAAATTTCCCATTCACATAGTACTAATAGTCAAATCCTTCGAATTACCTATGATCAACTTGCAAAAATCATTCAATTTTCTATAATTAACCACATAAAATTCAGTTAACAATCACTTTTGAACAAAAACTTACCTTTCGGAGACATCAACTCATGAAGTAGTGAGGGCTACCAACATTTATTATTAAGGGGGCTGCTTCCAATCACTAAATATAGTGAGGAAGCCTCCAGCCACTTAATATAAATGGGCAACAACCTTTCACTACTAATGGTGATGTGTCCCCAAACCATTTCTAATTGAAAATACTCAAACACCATTTATGATTAACATATCAAAGTGAAGATTTTGATACTAATAATTTCGATAAAATTTTTGATTAAAAATAATTAAACAAAACAAGTTAATTCAACAATGCAACAATACCCTTCAATTTCATTTCAAATCCATTCATATACATATATAATATCATGCATACATTCAAGCATATTATTCGTTGCACACAGCAAAGAAGAAATTTATCACACTTTAGTCCATTCAAACACCCATGTATAATCAATATAATAAACAATCATCAACTTAATGAAAATAATTTTGTTCAAGGCAAAATCAATTCACATTTATACTCAAATCACATCACAATCAAAAATCACAACAACATGCATCATGGTGGCAATTTTTAAAGAAAACTTTTCAAGAAAGTCTAACAAAAACATCAAACAATTCAAGAACAAACAAAACAACCAAGAACCCAAGTCAATAATTCCTATTCCACTTTATAATCAACTAAGACTCATGATAAAGTGTATAAAACATACAATTTCAAGAGAATTTTATTTCAATTGCAAAGAATCAAGCAGCACAAGTCAAATCATCAATAAACCAAACAGTTTAATACATAAATAAACAAGCAAGAATCAAGGTTTAAAATTATTATTTCACATTGTATTCCTCATTAATTGTTATTTTAAAATTTTATTGATCCCTTAAACCCAATAAGGTATCTCATAATGCCTCGACTATATTTATGGCTAGCACATAACTATACTCGAGACCCCAGAGAATCATCCTTATTTCGTTATTCTTCCTAAATTCTTATCAGTGTCTTCATTTATTTTATTATTCTTTCTATATTCTTCTCAACCTCTCCACGTTACCTATTCAATTGCTCTTATCACTCTCTCCCCACCACGGAATGAGTGATATTCCTCTCAAAAAGCAGATATTCATGCACATAAGGAAGGGAATATCAACAATGTATATTGCCAATCTATATGCAATGCAGCACAATCCTAGGTTATCGTATACCAAATACTGATAACCAAGTTGTAACATAATGTTACTAATTCCCTAATTAACCTGTGACATCTCTTTTAGTTCAATAATATCTTTACTAACTATGATAGAAAAAGGAATTGCAATAATATCAATATCTCTATCATAGTTAGAAAAAGAATATCCTGATGATTAAATACTATCCATGATAGAAAAGAATCAACTAATACAGCACAGCTGCTATCATGGATAATTTATTGCTAACCATGTTAGAAGGGATTTGCCTAACATGGTTATTAGACAGAACTAATTATATTAACAATAAATAAATATATATACATCCGGAAACAAATGCAAGCCTATACAAATTGGCAATATACACAACTAACTAATCTAAATAACCTTTGAAACCTAATTCCCTTTCCTGATGCTTGCGCCTGTGCATGAATACCTGCAAAAATGTCAGTAATCGTGGAATGAGACAATTTGTCCCAGTAATCACCGCTTAACTCACTATAACAGTGAGATATGCGGTAGCGAGGGCGTCTAAAGGGTACCACATATTAAAACCAGTAATATATACATATATATCTATCAAATGTTCTTCCATTCATCACTCAAGTCCAACAATCATCTTCAAACCAAATCAATTCAACATCTCCATACTCCAATCAACTAATACTACCACCACAACTCTCACACTCACCTACAGATGCATTGTGCCACCACGGTGCATTCAAGCATTTATTCTTCACTATATGATTTGACACTGTGTCCCTCTCCATAATGAGGGGACAATTTCCTTCTCTGGCAATCTCCAGAGAGGGAACCCCAATTCTGTTTCCATTACAGAACGGGAACGGTTGGGTTCTCCACTGCCAAACAATCGTAGGGGCGGTTGGGCTCTTCAATGCCAAAACAACCGTAGGTCACTTCTCTCAATAAGTTGACCTATGAACCCCGATCCAATCAATCTAAAAAGGATCCTCAGTACAAATAACTGTCGATTGGCCAATCGACAGTTATCATCGCGCGATGGTACGTATGTATATCAGTGTCATGCAAACCTCACATTATCCATCAATTTCAATCTCATTCTTACAATTCCCTTCAATATCTCAAATTTATAGTGTTTTCCACAACATAACTCTCAACTCAACATCTAACCCTCTTTCTATCCTCATCACCTCTTAAACCACTACCCAACACTATCCCTATATACATTTAACGCCATTCCAGATCAATGGCCACCACCAAGCAGGATAATAGTATATATAACGTGTACAAATCTTTTATACGAAAATAATCGTGTTTGAAAGGCACCCGATAGCCTGTTTTGTATAAAAATAACCTTTCAAAGATAATGTATATATAGAGGGTGAGAAAGGATTTTACAAAATCCTAGCTAACATCACCCTCAATGTTATAGTAAGGTTAAGTGTGATTACCTGTCGCCCTTTAGCACTCTGACGTTCTTCCTTACCATTTCTTGTAGATTTCCTCCAAATACTTTAGTTCCTCCTATGATAATAGAATACAAATGATAAATTAATATCATTTCCACTTTATAATACTTTAACGTCTCTCTCTCGTTCTTATATATTACTACCCAATCCCTTATTTCACATGATCTTATTCATTTTATGAAATCATTTCACAAGCCATTTCCATAGTACACATTCTTAAAACACAAACAACCAATAAACCATGTAAGTGGTTCTAATATACAGGACTTCCAAATGATTCTCACACATGCAGCAAATCCAAAGAATTCAGAATCCCAAGTAAAAATAAGACAAAAATTGAAAAGCATCATAGTGAACACTTTTCATAATCAATACTATTTACTTCCATTAACAGAAATTACCTCTACAAATAACTATGTCTCTTTACAATAAGACATCTTATACCATATATTAACCGTTTTGCAATCACAAAGTCAATTCACTTTAGGAATCAAACCACCAATAACAATAATTATCCACCATAATATAGCAGAGAGAGATAACCCACATTCTTATTGTTAAAGTGTTAACTAAAGCAAGGACCAAAAAGGAAAAGAATATCAACACTAACTTACATCATTCTCATCTTTCCAACTAGTCATTAAATATACAACAAACTCAGAAAATCTCATTAATCAATTTGTATAACTACACTTCAATTATACCTGCAGTTTCTTATCTATATATATATATACTTGACACCAACCATGCAACCAAATAGAATAATCATGTTTTTCTCTACAAAATCAGTTAGCACATCAAAACACACACAAACACAGCCGCTGCAGTACATAGTCCAACTTCTACTTTCACTAGTTTAAAGTTTAAACCCTTAAACTTGGTACAAACCTATTTGATTCACCAATACCCAATCATGATTAAACAGAGAAGGAAGAAAAGAACATCAACAACCTTTAGAACCATTAGATTCTTGTGGGCAAAACAACACAATTAATTAGTATTTCAATCTGAATTAAACTGAATGTACTATGTATGACCAAATAATTATTATCTTGTTTTTATAAACCTTTAATCAAAGTTGAAACATATCTAAATAAAATGTCAAAACCTGAAAAGGAACAAAAACCTGAACCACAACTTCAACATACCACATGTTTAACAAACAAATAATTCTCAATGAACACTTATATCCTGCTAAGCACTTCTTTAAATCCAAATGCCAGAAAACATACTATACATATATAATTACCCTTACTAGTCATGAACTAAACAGAATACCACTTTCCTATCCATATGTTAATGTCATTATCTTTCTTTTCTTCTATATTCAGCCATGTTAAATTGCAGAGTAAGGCATCCACATGTGAAACCTCAAAGATCAACAAATTCAGCAAGATTCAAGCATACAAGCATACACACAACATTAATTACTCATGCAACACATATAATCCACAATTAAGAATCTCTCAAATACTCCTTTTAGTTCAACTTAAACAGAGATTAGAAATAGGAAATCCCTACAAAAATTTGATGACCCTTGGCTTAATTAGTTCTGTTTCTTAAAGAAAACTAAACAGGATAAGCTATTTAGCTCTTATAATTATCCAACCGAAACTAAAGCACATACAATAAATCAATGACAACATGAAAAATGCCCCCCATGAATAACTATCTTTCAAAAATTTCCAATTTATTAGTACTGAGAAAGAGAAACAAGACACCAACAATTGGAAGTCAACAAACATCAATCACAACTCAAATCAAAGCTCAAATCCTTATGTCACACTCGCACAAGCAGATTTCAACTCATTGAAACATACATATATATTTTAGTTAATTCAAGTATTACAACCTTAAGAGCCCAGAATCACAAAACCCAGAAATTAAAACTTCATCTTAACCATTTCAAGAGGCTCATTTCGGATTCCCCTCTCAAACTCTCGACCAAAACGAAAAACAGAGGAATGAAGTTACCTGAACTCGTTTTTGGCCTTGAGTGCGTAGTCAGAGCTTTCCGTCGCCGGAAAAGCTTCAATAGTCGCCGGAAATTTGAAGTTTAAAGGCGTAGGCCGAATAGAGCTCAAACGGAAAAGGAAAATGAGAAAATGAAGTGGAGAAGAAGAATGACTTGTAGAACAACAAAAGGAAGTGAAGCTCACCTTCACAGTCGCCGTCCGCCGCCGCCAATGCTCGGGTTCGTCGGAGAAGGAGCACGAAAGAAGAAGAGAAAGACGAAAAAGGTCCCTGGATGAACTTGTGGCGGTCAACGCCGCTGTGTGGCCACCGGAATCTCGCCTGGACGGTAAGTACGGAGGGAGAGGGGTGGAGATCGAAGATGAAGAGGAAGGAGGAGGGAGGGTTTTCGGGTGAGAGGCAGGAGGAGGGAGTCGATTTTATTGATAAGGAAGGAGGGAGGGCGTGTTTGGTTAGGGAGAAATAAGGGTGGTTTTTGATAATTAAAGCCTAAACTTGTCATAGTGTACTCATTTTGATTTAAAACCACTTAAACCAGCCTCCAATCTTCTTAAACTTCAAAATATTTTTAGCTTTACCATTCCCTCATATTTCAAACTCTTCAATTTCTAAATTAATTATATGCACATTTACTGCTCACAATTTCAAAAATGTTCTCAAAAATCACCAAAAATTCCTAAAAATTCCAAAATTCCCAATTTCTCCATTTATTATTTACCAAAACACTCCTTGATCTTGTATTAAATTTTTAGGATGTTACATTATGTTCCTTAAACACTTAACCATCAGCATAGTACACTTTATATAATCTAAAGTCATTAACAAGAAACCTTTAATAAACCCAACAAAAACAATCCAATCTTTCACGAACCCAACAAAAAGAATCCAATCTTTCACAAACCCTACAAAAAGAATCCAATCTTTCACAAACCAAACAAAAGAAAGAAGAAAGATCCAAACTTTCAGAATGGAAAATGAAGATAGGCGATAAAGATTATAGAATAGTAAAAAGAAAGATTAAAAGAAAGGAAAATGGGATTTGTTTTGTTTCTTACCAGAGCTGAGTGGAAGACATGGCCACAGATGTTGATTGATTGAAGGTCTTGAACGATGATGGGTTTGAGAGGTTGGTAGCAGATTGAGCAAATGGTGGAAGCAAAGTGGTTTCCTTCTTCTTCATCACAATCACCCATTTCTCTTATCTTTGCTGTTCTTCTTCTCTCTTCCAAGTTATGTAAAGTGAAGCTGTGAAATTGGAATGACACGAAAAATATGAACGCATGAAAGCGGGAATGGAGATTATATTTAAGTGGGAAACATAAGCCACAATTTATTTATTCCTAATTAATTACATAATTGTGTGCTTAACAACTAGGAGTGGAAATAGTTTAGGTTGGCCTAAACTATTAGTTATTCTAATAGGTCAGATTCAATCATAGACTTTTTTTGGGCCTATTTACTTAACAGGCTAGGCCAAGGTTAAAATAAAAGGCCTTTAAAGCCTATTTATTAGGTTGCCCTATTAAATATAAATTTAGGGCTAATATTCATTGGGCTAGTATTATTAAACTCAATATTTAATGATTTGAAGGTTATAGTTGTTTCAATGCTTTGACAAAACATATGTAATTTAGACAACTTTGAGTTTTTAATTAATTTTATCTTGTTATTATGTTTTTAATTAATTAATGATTTATTTATTCATTTATTTATTTATGGTTTTATTATATTGTTTTATTGTATTGTGATCATTGTTTTATTGTTTTATCGTTTTATTTTATTGTTATTATTTGTGCCAGTTTCATTATTAATATTGTTGAATTTATTTTATTGTTTTTATTTTTTTATTTTATTGTTATATTGTATTGTTTTATTGTTTATTGTAAGAAATTCGCTGTCTATATTTATAGTCGATCTCAAACCCGGATAAAAAGAGTAGTTGTGTTAAGCTTTGGCAGCCAACGTAAAAATTTGTCGAATCTATCGAGTATGGACACACACAACCATTTTAACAATATGTCATCGCCTATTATTTTACAAGGGTTATCAAACTCTTATGAGAAGGGATATATAAAGAAGCAAGTTCAAGAGAGTAAGATTAGATTTAGTACGTGGAATATTGTAACCTTGAGAGGCAAATCTTGGGAGGTAATAGGAGTGATGAGGGATAGAAAGATAAACATTTTATGTCTACAAGAAACTAAATGGGTCGGTGAAAAGGCTAAGGATATTGGTGGTTATAAACTCTGGTACATTGGTATAGTGAGTTATAGAAATGGTGTTGGTACAATTGTGAATGAAGAATGGAAGAAGAATGTGGTCGAAGTATATAGGATTGGAGACAAAATTATATCGCTAAAAATGGTAGTTAAAGTGGAAACAATTAATATTATCAGTGCATATTCCGCTCAGATTGGGGCAGAATTGCACATTAAGGAACATTTTTGGGACGAATTGGAGGAGATGATTCAAAGAATACCTATCATTGAAAAGGTTTTTATTGGTGGTGATATTAATGGACATGTTGGTAAAAATGCTGGACAATACACACAGGTTCATGATGGTTTTTGTTTTGGTACGATTAATAATGAAGGACAATCTATTATTGAATTCTGCATGGCTCACAATCTCAAAATTTTTAACACTTGTTTTGAGAAACAAGAAGAACATTTGATTACACATAAGAGTGGAAATAATAGATCACAAATTGATTTCCTTTTAGTAAGAAATTCGGACATAAGAATGGTCAAACTGCAGGGTGATTCCAGGTAACGGTGTGACAACACAACATAAGCCTTTAGTTTTAAATGTTCGTGTGAAGTTTAATCGAACGAAGAAGCGAGAAATATTTCAACCAAGAATTAGATGGTGACAATTAAAAGGGGGAAAATGAGAATTTTTAAGAATAGGTTGGCAAATGAATGTGTTTGGGATAAGCAAGGATGTGCTAACGATTTGTGGAAAGAAATGATTATGATGGTGTTACAAGTAGCCAAAGAAATTTTAGGTGAATCAAAGAGTTATATTAGGCGTGAAAAGGAGACCTAGTGGTGAAATATTAATATTCAAGATAAAATTAAATTTAAGAAACAGTGTTTTAAGGATTTACATATGTGTGATAATGAGGAAAATTGGGTCAAATATAGATTAGCAACAAAGGAGGCGAAAAAAGCTGTCAGTATAGCTCGTGCTATTTCTTTTGAGGAGTTTTAAAAAGAGTTAGGGACAAAGGCTGGAGAATAAAGAATTTATCAAATAGCAAAGATAAAGGAGCGGAAATCAAGGGATTTAGATCAAGTAAGGTGTGTTAAGGACGAAGAAGGTAATGTATTGGTTACAGATGATAATATTAGGGATAGATGGAAGAATCATTTTTATAAGTTGTTCAATGATAGAGTTGAAACTTTGAATTACGATATAGATGATTTGGGGATTAGTGAAAGGAATATCAACTTTACATGTAATATTAATATTAGAGTGAGTGAGATTGAGGATGTTCTCAGGAAAATGACAAGTGGCAAAGCTGTTGGACCCGATGGTATTCCTATTTAAGTATGGAAATGTTTGGAAGAAAATGGACTGTTGTGGCTTACTAAATTATTTAATGAAATTCTAAGGTCTAAGAAAATGTCAGATGATTGAAGGAAGAGTACATTAGTTCCTATTTATAAGAATAAAGAAGATATCCAAAATTGTGCAAATTATATACGAATAAAACTTATGAGTCATACTATGAAGTTGTGGGAAAAAGTAATTGAGCGTAGATTACGAACTGAGATTAAAATATCGAAAAATCAATTTGGTTTCATGCCGGGTAGGTCAACTACAAAAGCAATCTATCTAATTAGAGGTTTAATGGAAAGATGTCAAAGTAAAAGAAAAGATTTACATATAATTTTTATTGATCTAGAAAAAGCATATGATAGGGTGCCAAAAGATTTACTTTGTAAAGTTTTAGAAAAGAAAGAAGTACAAGTTGGGTATATAAGAGCCATTCAAGATATGTATGAAGGAGTAATGACTAGAGTCAGAACACCTGCAGGAGAAACACTTGATTTCCCAATAAGAATTGGTTTGCATCAAGTTTTGACATTGAGTCGTATTTGTTCAACCTTGTTATGGATGTCTTGACTGCAAGTATACAAGAAGAAATTCCTAAGTGCATGCTTTTGCGGATGATATAGTCATTTTATGGGATTCAAAAGATGAAATTAATTGGAAATTAGAGTTATGGAGGACGACTCTAGAGTCAAAAGGTTTTCGAATAAGTAGGGGCAAGACGGAATATATGCACTGTAGTTTTGACAATAGACAAACTCATGAGGACAAAGAAATTACATTGGGAGATCATGTTATACAACAGGTAGATAAGTTTAAATATTTGGGATCAATTATACAAGAAGATTGTGAAGTAGATGGAGATGTTAATAATAGAATTAAGGCTGGTTGGTTTAAATGGATAAAAGCTTCTGGGGTTATATGTGATCGTAAGGTTCAAGATAAAGTAAAAGGAAAATTTTATTGAACAACTATTAGAGTGGCAATGTTATATGGTAGTGAATGTTGGGCACTTGAAAGACAACAAGAATATAAGATGGATGTGGCAGAAATGAGAATGTTGAGATGGATGAGTGGATATACAATAGAAGATAGAATTCGTTATGATTACATTCGTGAAAGAGTTGGGGTAGCACCAATTTCTGAGAAAATGGTAGAAAATCGTTTAAGGTGGTTTTGACATGTTCAAAAAAGAGAATTAGATGAGCTAGTACGAATAGTTGATCAGATGGTATGAGATCCTTATATAAGAAAGAGAGGGAGACCAAAGAGAACTCTTAACGAAGTTATTCAAAGAGATCTTTTAGTGAAAAGTTTATCGCCAGGTATGACTAGTGATCGTGCAAAATGACGCTGTGTGATTCATATAGCCGACCCCACTTAAGTGGGATAAGACTTTGTTGTTATTGTTGTATATGGCCTATAATGGGCCATTTTTTTATTGATTGTCATATTGAGAATTTTTATTGTTTATACTTTATAGGCAAATCGATACTTCATACCAAATCTAGATAGTAATACCCTCAGCATCGCCAGGATAGCTGACTTTTGAGGGACAAATTGTACTTAATCTAGAAGCGGAGGTTGTGGCTATAGTAAGAAAGAGTAGTGAAACAACAAATTTCGAAGGTAAAGAAATGTACATGTAATTGGAACGCAGATGGTTAAGCAAACGAAAAGAAAACACAACGTATACATTGATGATATCCTAAAAGAAAGACAAAAGGGCTGTTTGGATACATTTCCAAAAGCTTTTCTGACTCCTAAACCTAGGTTTCACACAAAGATATCCAAACACTCAATTTTTTTGGATAAGCTATTTTGAAAAGAAAAAGTTAGGTTTGGGGTTCCAAAAACTATTTTGAGAAAAACTATAAAGTATAATGGAAAATTGTAGATTAAATACTAAGATTCTGAAAATTTTCTATGAATGTGAGTTGGAGACAAAGTAAAAAAATGCTTCAAATGATGAAAGAATGTAAGGGTGAATTCTTATATTTTGAAAAAGATTTATTTAAATTTTGGCTCTTATATTACGAACCGTAAGAATACTATTCTTTGATGATAATGATAATGATATAACTCTTCTCATCCTTAAATATAAGGTAAGAAAACCATTTTGCTGTATTAAAAAAATTTAAAACAGATAAAATATTTAATGTATCACAAAATTTTTTCCAACTTTATAGAATTTTTAGGCAAAATAAAAATAGAGTGTGTAGTAAAGAAGAGAAAGAACAAAAAGATAATTATAATATGTAAAATCAACAAAAGGGTAAAATGGTAACAAAAACATATTAAACCATTCTGATGGACATAATGAAAGAAACAAATCATAATTTTATTTTAGAAAAAGACTATCTTTTTAAAAAAGAAACTATTATAATTAATTTTAAAATTTAAATTTAAATGATCTTATATAAAGGGAATGGTGAAACATTGTTAAATGAACAATGATTCTCACCATCCCCTTTATATATAGGATAGTTTATTCATCAAAATTATATTTAATCTTGGGTTAAAGATAAACTATTTTGAATGTGTCAATTTGGTCATCGAATAATAAAAGGTCTCATTTTGACTAATAAGCAAAAAAAGGTTCATTTTCGCAAATGAACTACTAGAAAATACTAAAATAACACCAAAATAATATGATTTTTGAAGATTTAGGTCCCACCTTTAAAAATAAAAAAATTATTCATCCCATCTCTCTCATCTCTCCTTCACCACACTCCGAGGCCGTCACCTCTGGGATGGCACCTGTCACCCACCAAACCCAAATACACACAAACACACGAGGTCCATAGTCAAATGGTGTGTTGGTTGTTGAGCTCTTTGTCACTCTCATGCTAGTTATAGCCTATACTTAAGGAAGGAGGCTGAACCTTATGCTAACTCGTCCTCCCGCCTCCTGGATCCGGTTGAGATCGTCCGGCGGTCCGACTGCATCCCACCATTTATCATAACAATTAGAGTCACACCCACAGTTCTTTTCATACTCTATTACTAAATTCATAATAGAGCAAGCTTGTATTCTCTGTTGCGGCAGAGGACGACCCTGAAATCTCCACCGTTAAGGGTCAAAAGAGCGACTACAGTGCTGGATCCAATGGCGTCTGTTTGCACCGCAAGTGCACGGGTCGCGCCAAGTAATAAAGTGATAAGAAAATATCGTTCCCACGAGGATTGAGATACAAATCCGGTCAAGCAAGAGACTTAATGATTAAATTAAGTTGAGCTATCCATAAAATGATTTGAGGGTAAATAAGTAAAAACTATTTTTTACGATTAAAATTGGACAATGATGGCAAATTTCTCTTTTCAAGGGTTAACTGGCTCCTAGGATTATTTATCCCCCTTGTATCTTGTAACCTTTAATCAACTCCTTTCCATATTGCTTATATGTGTATATATGTGTTAACCTAGGGTGTTCAAGCATTTAGAAGCATAGGGCTAGTGTAACATCCCAAATTTTAAATTAGAGATATTAAAGAATTAATTAGGGCATTTGGATATCATTATTCGATTGAAAGACATTGTAAATAGGTAAATGAGGATAAATATATTTTAAGATGGTATTATGCCTATTTTCTTTGGAAGTTAAAGAAAAATAATTAGGATTGAGTTTTAAATGTAAAGCTTTTATGAAAAATACTCTAGGCTATAGAAAATACTATGGTGAGAGAAAATATATGAGTTGGTATATAGCATAGTTTAATGATTATTTTAAAGAAGTTATGTAAAAGGGTAATGGACCTAATTTGCCCCCCAAGTAACCACCGAGGAGCGCTGAGCACCCTGAACTAACAACAGGCTCGTATCTGCACTCCAAGTAACCAAGGTGTTTAAAAACTACCCCGGTTGGACGGTCAACAACGTTTGACCGTTACTATGCCTATGTGGCTGCCACGTGAGCACCTGCTTTGCCACCTCTGCTTGCCACGTGTGTATTTTAAATGGACTTAATCTGCCCTCCAAGTAACAACCCAGGAGCACTGAGCACCCTGAACTAACAACAGGCCCATATCTGCACTCAAAGTAACCAATGTGTTTAAAAACTACCCCGGGTGAACGGTAAGTGACGTTTGATCGTTACTATGCCTATATGGCCGCCACGTGAAGGTCTGTTTTACCACTCGGTGCCTTGTCATCGCCACGTAAGATATGTTCATGTGGATCCCACCCAAAATAATAAACAATTTCTCTCTCCCACTTCATCACCATCACCACAGCCCCCCAACACCCACCACCCCCACCCACGCCACCCTCAAACGTGGCAAGCAGAGGTGGCGTGGGTGGGGGGCTGTGGAGGTGAGGCAGTGGGGGCTGAGGAGGTGAGGGGGTGGCGTGGGTGGGGGTGGTGGGTGTTGGGGTGGCTGTGGTGATGGTGATGAAGAGGGAGAGAGAAATTGTTTATTATTATAGGTGGGACCCACATGAACATATCTTAAGTGGCGATGACAAGGCGCCGGGTGGTAAAACAGGCCTTCACGTAGCAGCCACATAGGCATAGTAATGGTCAAACGTCATTTACCGTCCACCTGGGTAAGTTTTTAAACACATTGGTTACTTTGAGTGCAGATATGGGTCTGTTGTTAGTTCAGGGTGCTCAGTGCTCCTGGATGGTTACTTGGAGGGCAGATTAAGTCCATTTAAAATATACACGTGGCAAGCAGAGGTGGCAAAGCAGGTGCTCTCGTGGCAGCCACATAGGCATAGTAACGGTCAAACGTTGTTGACAGTCCAACTGGGGTAGTTTTTAAACACCTTGGTTACTTGGAGTGCAGATACGAGCCTGTTGTTAGTTCAGGGTGCTCAGCGCTCCTTGGTGGTTACTTGGGGGGCAGATTAGGTCCATTACCCTATGTAAAATGGGAAAAGTAAATAAATAAAGATATAAGGGCTATTTTTGTAATTTTGCTCCAAAACCCTAACAATACACTCCCTCCTTCCTTCTACAAATTTCACCCGCATCTCCCCTCCTTCTCGAGCTCCCTCCATCCTCCCGTCTCTCTTTGTTCTTCCTCCTCTCTATCCTGCATGTTCGCCGGCCACCGGTGGCTCAAGGTTCGGCGGCGCCGACCCCCTCACCTCCAGTAACATCATCAAACTCTCTTCCTAGCTCATTTTCTTTTCTCAATCTTCATCTTTTGACTCCTCTCATTCTCTCTCTCGTCGCATAACACCCTTCGCCGCCACCAACGGCGTCCGGCGGCGCACAAACGGTGAAGCTTGTGGGTAAGCTGTTTTCCTTTCTTCTTGTTCTGCCATTTAGTTTATTTTAAGCTTCCTCAACATTCTGACTTTTCCTCGCTTCAACCCTCTGTTTCTCCTCATCTCCGGCAAAACCGGTGGTTTCCGGCGGCGGCGAAGCTCCGGCCAGACGTGGTGAGGTCTGAAATGAGCTTAGGTAACATCTTTTCTTCCATTCCTACTCTTTGTTTCTGGTTTGAACGAATTTGAGAGAGGGGGGATTCCGAATTTGAGTTTGGGTTCGTGCTTTTGACTTAAGATAACACATCAAACTGAAATTAAGATTCTATTGGTAATGTTTATGAAGCTATTTAATGATTATTTGAATGTTGAGTAAGATTTTGGTTGAATTTGTGGAAAACCCTAACTTTTGGGGTTTTATGGCCGACAAGTTTCATGGGAATTTAGGGCTCGAAATTCCTATTTAAATTGCTTAGGAAACCATTAGAGCTGTTTGCCACAATTTGTATGTATGTTTTGTTTGAGTTTTATTGATTTGTGATTTTATTGAGTTCTTTTCCTCCCCTTTTTATTATTAGTGCTATGTTTGTTTTAATTAATGATGATTTAGTTACATTGAAGATGGAGTAAGTAAGTGGTTTTTAGTGATGAAGAAAGGATGGAGTGGTTGTTGATTGTGGTGTTGGTTTGACAAGGAGATGGATTGCTCTATATTGACTTTGATAAGGTTAAGGTATGAGAGTAATTAATTTAGGAAGCCATGGATTAAACTTATACCATTAATGTTTGTTAAGTCGTTCTTGGAAGGATCTTTGGGGTTTATGAATGTTATGGATAAATTGATAGCTCTAATTGGTTGATTGAAGTATAAATTGATTATGGAATGAGGAAGTTATGAAGGATTGAACTAAATTGAATTTCTTGACGTTTTAGGTGAGTTGTGGTCTAATAAGTCTTCCGGTGATTTAAATCTACATTTTTTGGTAATTTATGGACCATTGTTAAGTAGTTTAGACTTAATGAAAGTTGTTAATTATAGAATGTTCAGATTGAAGGAAGTTTTGGGGTAAAATAGAAGTATGTCTTCTTAGATTTTATCTTGGAATTTAATAGTAAGGTGTTAGGTGTTAAAGAGAGGAAAACAATTTGCATGTTAAATATAGGAAGTTGGACTGGGATTATCCTAGAACAAAAGTGAAAATGATTTATTGGAATTGAGAATTTTCGGTTATATTTAAGGGGCTTAATTTGTAACGTTGATTTGGTAAGAGTATAGAAAAAGTAAGTTGTTAAGGGAAGTTGTAGGACTATAAAGAAGGTAAACAATTTGTGAAATTATGTGAATACACTTAATTCGCTCAAGTCTCTTATTGTTGGAAAGTATGAGTAAGTAATTATGAAAGTAAGGTATAATCAAATTGGGATTTGTGGAATGGTTGAAGTTTCATTTGATGTTTTTAGGACTTTTGTATTTAGAATTCTATAAATATACTAGATGCATGTGTGTGATGGATTTTGAGAAGAAGCTCATTGTATGAATTGTTGTTTGAAGTTACTAAAAAGTAATGATTTTTCACTTTAGTTGGAGATTGGAATCGTCTTTGTAATTATGGATGTCAATTGGTAGTTTTAGTTGGTACTAGTATGAAATTGAACTTGAAGGAAAGATATTAGATTATTCTTTGTGGATTTTGAATTAGTAGTAAGATTGAATGTGAGAATTAAAAAAAAAAGAAAATAATCGAATATGGTGATAGTGAATGAAAATTAAGATGGTTTAATTTTATAAAATGGAATCCATAGTTCAATCTAAAGAGTTTATGATTTCATTTGGTTTTGAGTGCATTCAAGGTGTTTGTGAAAATGTCTAAGAGAAGCAATACTTTTTGCTATGCCTTGGAATGTTCTGTTTTGACTATTGATGCTGTTTACAAGCTTTCTCTTTAACTTCATGATTAAATCTGAATTTAAATGATGATGGGAGGTTAAGATTAATTATATAAAAGGTTATTTAGAATTCAAGAACTATAAAAGAGTAATTTTTAATCTTGTTGTGTTATTGGAGTGTATTAATGTATGTCTTGGTGCTTGTATGTTGTTGATTTGGATGTTAGTAATCGGTGATGTGAAGGTTGGTTTGTTTATAATAATTACTTGATTTTGATTGTGACTGTTAAAGATACTTAGACTAAACAATAATGAAAATATTTCATACGATAATGTAAAAGAAGAAAGGGTGGGGTAGTAATTTGAGATACGAGAGAGACGTCAAGTGTTATAAAGTGAAATTGATATTAATTTATCATTTGTATCCTATCACTTAGGAGGAACTAAGAGGAAAGTGTTTGGAGAACATCTTCAAGAAATGGTAAGGAAGAACATTGCAGTGCTAAGGGCGACAGGTAATCACTCTTAACCTTACTATAACATTGAGGGTGACGTTAGCTGGGATTTTTAAAATCCTTTTCTCACCCTCCATATAAATATTATCTTTGAAAAGCTATTTTTATACAAAACAGGCTATCGGGTGCCTTTTAAACACGATTATTTTCGTATAAAAGAAATTTGAAACATTATTTATATTATCCTGTATGGTGTGAATGGTTGTTCTGGATTGGTATTATTCTGGGATTGATGTGACAGGTTTATATAGTATTCTGTTAAGGATATTGATAGTTAGTTAGATGGAAGAAGTTAAACAGTTGAGATACTGTAGGGAATAGTAAGAATGCATGATATTGAATAGTTGGGATTGAGATATTGAAAGGAATGGTAAGAATGCAGGATATTGATGATGAGATTGAATTTGATGGACATGAATATTGTGAGAATTGCATGACACTGAAATATATATGTACCATCGCGCGATGATAACTGTCGATTGGCCAATCGACAGTTATTTGTACTGATGATCCTTTTCGGATTGATTAGACCGGGGATCATAGGTCAACTTATTGAGAGAAAGTGACCTACATTTGTTTGGCATTGGAGAGCCCAACCGTTCCCGTTCTGTAATGGAAACAGAATTGGGGTTCTCTCTCTGGAGATTGCCAGAGAGAGAAATTGTCCCCTCATTATGGAGAGGGACACAGTGTCAATTCATATAGTGAAGATTAGATGCTTGAATGCCCCGTGATGGCACGATGCATCTATAGGTGAGTGTGAGAATTTTGTGGTAGTATCATTAGATTGGAGACTGAGAGATGACAATTAGTTCATGTGGAATTGAATGAGAGATTTTGAGTTGTTTTGGATGTGATGGAGAGACTTGAGTGATGAATGGAAGAAGATTCGACTTGTATATTTATATTACTGGATTTTAAAATGTGGTACCCTTTAGACGCCCTCGCTACCGCACATCTCACTGTTATAGTGAGTTAAGCGGTGATTACTGGGACAAATTGTCTCATCCCACGATTACTCACATTTTTGCAGGTATTCATGCACAGGTGCAAGCTTCAGGAAAGGGAAATTAGGTAGTGGAGGTGATATAGTTTATTTAGAATTGTATATTGTCAATTTGTATAGGCCTGCATCAGCTTCCGCATGTATATATATATATATATATATATATATATATATATATATATATATTTTTATTGTTGAATATCAATCAGTTTTATTTATTAACCATGTTAGGCAAATCCTTTCTAACATGGTTAGCTTGTAATTATCCATGATAGCATCTATATTGTATCAGAAAATCCTTTTCTATCATGGATAATGTTTTATTCACTAGAATATTCTTTTTCTAACTATGATAGGTATATAAATATTATGGAAAATCCGTTTTCTATCATAGTTAGTAAAGAGATTAATGAATTGAAATAGATAATATTGGTTAATTAGGGAATTAGTAACATTATGTCACAGCTAGAGTAAAATAAACACACATATATACATTCACAAAAGGAGAGAAGTTTTAAAGAGTTACTCCATACAAGGGTTCAAAATAATCCTAGGAAA
The DNA here is from genome assembly GCA_029929735.1 of Mimosa pudica. Lineage (NCBI taxonomy): Eukaryota > Viridiplantae > Streptophyta > Magnoliopsida > Fabales > Fabaceae > Mimosa > Mimosa pudica. The sequence goes on from JAKELP010000045.1 coordinate 5,373,204, forward strand.
ATAGGTTTAGCTACTCATAATCAAATATAAACTACAACCCCAAAAGGAATACATAGTCATAAATGCTTACAAACAAGGAGAGGTGAAGAAGAAACCAAGAAGAGGAAGCTTTAAATGTCTTTAATGCTTCCAACAACCTCCCAAATTCCAATCTTCAAGCCCTAGCTCACCCAATGCCAAGAGACCCAAAGAAGAGAGTGTTTGTGTGCCCTAGAATAGCCCTAGTTGAGTCCCAAGTCGAAGAGCTCCCTTTGAGTGTGTTTTTGGGTCTATTGATATCTGATTTTTCGAGCTGAAATGTGCTGCATCTTTTTATCACTGCGTTGTGTAACATCCCAAAAATTTAATTAAAGATAATTCAAAATTTTTGAAGTATCATTAAGGGAATTAAAAGTCTTAGGGAGGAATTTATGAGATTTGGGGTGATTTATTGACAATAAATCTTAATTATTTTAAATTTAATGGAATATGATTAAAAGAATTAATTGGGGATAGAAACTTTCATGAAAAGTAAAAATTAGAATTTAGATCATAATAAGATGAAAAGGAAAAGATATAGTAATATATACAAACTTTTGGGTTAGGAATATAATTAAGAATAAACAATAGGGGAGTTAATGGTGATTTTCCCTAAATCTTACTCTAAATCATTTTAATATATATATATATATACTCTCTCTCTCTTCTGTCGCCCCTATCTTCATCATCATCTTCTTCGAGCTTCTTCCTCTTTTTCATTTCCTCCGGCTTCTTCCTCCCTTTCTCGGCTTGATCGGCGGCGGCCAAGGCTGGCCGGACTGTGGTGGCCGTGCTTCGTCACTCCTTTTCTTATTTTATTTCGTTCCTCCATCTTTTCCGACGCGTGAGGCATTTTCCGGCGGCGTTAGCTCGGTTTCCGGCGGCGGACGTTCGATTGGAAGGTAGGTGGTAGTTTTCTTTAGTTTTTCAAGCTAGTTTCCACCATAACTTCATGGTTTTCACCTTCTTTCCTTGATATCGACGTCCAGCTCGGCCAACCAAATTTAGAGGTGATTTCCGGCGAGCTTCACGGCGGCGGCGGCCCCCACACACTCCATACAACACCGGAATCAAACTTAGGTGACTTCCCTTTTTATTTTCTATGATTTATTTAGGAGACTTGAGAGTTAGGGTTTCAATTGGGTTTTTGATTTTGGGCATAATTTTAAGATGTTTGGTTCTTGCCTTTGTTAAGTCTCTGATTGTTATTGGTTTGATTCTTTCTCTCTGTTTTGTACGCTGGTGCACATATATATGTGGATTATTTGTGATTTATATTTGTTTTGGGGTGCTTTGGGGTGACGAGATTCATGGTAAATATATGTGTCTATAATTATTTTGGCTTGCTAGGTTCTGTATGTGTGTGATTGTTGTGAAAATTTGGGTTTTCTTTTCTGTTTTGGCCGGTTTGGTGCTGAATGATATGGATCTTATAAATTGTATATAGATATTGAGTTGTGAAATCTTAAGATTTTAATACTTAGAGAAATTGTCACACAAGTCTGTTTTAGTGGTGAATTGGATGTGAATGTATGTGAATCTGTATATGTGTATGTATGTGTGCTTATAAATTTTATTCCATTATTTTTGCTGTTATGGCCTTTGGTATAAAGAATGAAGATTTTGGTTATTCTAAGTCTAGTTTTGTTTGTTATATGATTGAGTGATGTGCGGGTGCAAGTTACACTTAGCATGTGAAAATTTGCTTTTTGATGTATATGAGTGTGATTTGAAATGAGTTTTACTATGATGATTAAATGAATTTCCTCAAGGGTGTCTAAAGTAGGTTTGTTGCTAAAATATATGTAAGTGGATGAGGAGTTGTGATATATGCATACTAAAAAGAATGGATATTGATGAAATTGTTTCTTACACGTGTGTTTAAGAATTTGCCTATGTTTTTCCTTTGTTAAATGAGTTTAAGATTGTGATGGTTTTACAAGCTTTCAGGTGAATGTCTAAGTGATGAGAAATAATTATTGATTTTGTATGTTATTTCTAAGTTGCTTGTTAAAAATTGGGAGTTGATAAAATTGGTTCTTGAAGGTCTAATTCAGATTTGATGACGGAATTCATTGATTTGCTAAGTACTAAGGAAGAGTAGGATTCTTTTTGAAATTATCATGTGAAGCATGGTTATAACTTATGTGTTTCAATTGATTGGGAACCTATTATAAATGGGTGGACGTATATTTTGATGACATGTGTTAATTTAGTCATGTGATGTTTATATGAAGAATTTAAAGTTAGTTTTGTGTATATGCATGTGCAGTTATTGAATGATTATATTTTGGGCTGAAAAGCATTGTTTTCTTTGTTGCTGGCATTGTTTTGGTTGGTATATGAATTTTAAACTCATAGCCATAGGTTACAGGAAATGTTGAAGTATGTTTTAATAATATTTGAAATATAAGTGGAGTCTTTTGAGTATTGGATGATTATGAATCAAATGGTAATAAAGAGATGGTTTAAATCGTACCTAAAGTATATATGATGCGCTTAATGGTGTCCTCTTTCTCTCTGTTTGGTTTTGATTTAGAATATTCATATGATAGTACAATTTCTTTTGATTTTGATGCTGATCTTTAATTCACTACTTACTATTATGAATGCATCTTGTTTTGTTTAAGCTGCTTTTCTTATGGAATTGTTCTTTGTTAATCATTAAATGGGAGGAAATGCTAATTTTTCTGTTTCTTGAATGTTTGAGCACTTCTTTTGAAAATAGAAGATCAATGGTGAATCTTTATTTGAATAATGTGGTTTCTTTTGAATGGAATTGATGTTGTGAAACTTAGGGAACTTATGATTGAATTGGTTAAACGATTTGAAGTAAGAAAAAGGGGGAAATGGGTAGTAATGCAGAGACGAGAGAGACGTTAAGTATTATAAAATAGAAATGATATTAATTTATCATTTGTATCCTATATTCATAGGACGAACTAAAGTATTTGGAGGAAATCTACAAGAAATGGTAAGGAAGAACGTCAGAGTGCTAAAGGGCGACAGGTAATCACACTTACCTTACTATAACATTGAGGGTGATGTTAGCTAGGATTTTCTAAAATCCTTTCTCACCCTCTATATATATATATAATATCTTTGAAAGGTTATTTTTATACAAAACAGGCTATCGGGTGCCTTTCAAACACGATTATTTTCATATAAAGAAATTTGAAACACTACATATGTATTACTCTGGCTGTGGTTGGTATTGATCTGGAATGATGGTGGAAGGTATATAGATAGGTATAGTGTTAGACAGTGACTTGAGAAATTATGGAAATAGAAAAGAGTGATAGATGTTGAGTTTGAGATTATGGTGAGCTATGTTGTGGAAATCATGAAATGTGAGATTGAAATATTGAATGAGGTTGAAGTTGATGGAATATAGAATAGGTATTGTTAGCATTGCATGACACTGATAGTACCGTCGGCCGATGTAACCTATCGATCTGCGCAATCGATAGGTTAATAGTACAGGTTCCTCGGATTTTAAAGGAACCAGGGACGTTTTCACTTTTAAAAGTGCTCTCCAGGGACGTTTTCACTTTTAAAAGTGCTCCCCAGGGACGTTTTCACTTTTAAAGTGCTCCCCAGGGACGTTTTCACTTTTAAAGTGCTCCCCAGAGACGTTTTCACTATTTAAAAGTGCTCCCTTTTTATGCTTTCAGATTTGAGACTGGGCACAGTGTCAATCACGTTTATTTTCGTCTGTTGAGTTGAATTGGATTTGACTGAGGGATTTGAGTGATATGTGGGAAATTGAGATAATGAATTTGAATTGAATTAGAAGGAGGGACTTGAATGATGAAGGAAAGACTCGACTTGATTATATATATATAGTATTGGTTTTAAATGTGGTACCCTTTAGACGCCCTCGCTACCGCACATCTCACTGTTATAGTGAGTTAAGCGGTGATTACTGGGACAAATTGTCTCATCCCACGATTACTGACATTTTTGCAGGTATTCATGCACAGGCGCAAACATCAGGGAAGGGAATTAGGTAGTAGTAGTTATATAGACTATTTTGAATTGTATATTGCCAATTTGTATAGGCCTGCATACGTTTCCGCATATATTTATATGTATTTGATATTATTGAACATTAGGTTGTTTATTTTTCTAACCATGTTAGGTGATTATTTTCTAACATGGTTAGCTATTAATTATCCATGATAGTATTCAGGTTGTATTAGTTTATTCTTTTCTATCATGGATAAATTATAAAAAGGATTAGAATAATCTTTTCTAACTATGATAGAGATATTAATATTATGGAAATTCCTTTTTCTATCATAGTTAGTAAAGAGATTAATGAATTGAAATAAATATTATTGATTAATTAGGTAATTAGTAACACAATGTAACAACTTGGTTATCAGTATTTGGTATACGATAACCTAGGACTGTGCTGCATTGCATATAGATTGGCAATATACATTCTTAGTATTCCCTTCCTTCTGTGCATGAATATCTGGCCTTTTTGAGAGGATTATCGCTCATCCCGTGGTGGGGAGAGAGTGATAAGAGAAATTGAATAGGTACTGTGGAGAGAATGAGATGAACATAGAAAGAATAACGAAATAATGTTAATATGTATAAGAATTTAGGAAAAATAGCGAAATAAGGATGCTTCTCTGGGGTCTCGAGTATAGTTATGTGCTAGCCATAATCATAGTCGAGGCATCATGAGATACCTTATTGGGTTAAGGGACTAAGAGAAATCGAAAATGACAATTGGTAATGAATAAAACATGAGATAATAACTGTTGACCTTGTGTTTATTGCTTATTAGTTGATAAATTGTTTGCTTCACTGATGATTTAACTTGTGTTATCTGATTGTTTGGAATAAAATTCTCCTGAAATTGTTTGTTTTTATAAGCTTCAACATGAAGTATGCTATTGTTTTGAATGTGTTTTGATTATCTTTCACTTAGTAATGGTTAGAGAGTACATTATCATGAGTGCTTGTTTCACACCGTTACTAAATGAAAGAAAGGTAAGTATTGTTTGAAAATGGTTATTCAAATTTGATGCGTTTGCTTACATGGAATTGAAATGTTAGTAATTAATTGTGTATATTTGATATGAAATTATAGATAAGATTTGATTTTTGTTTTAAAAACAAATTGTTTTCTTTAGTTGGTAGATTGGTGATGATTATAAGATATTGTGCTTGTATGTGTAGGTGTCAAATGTGTATGTGTAAAGGAATGTGTACGATGATCGTTTTAGCTAATAAAAGTGACTCTATGCAAATGATTAAATTTCATTGTAAATTATTAATGAATGTTGTGTGTGAATTGTGTGCATGAGGAACTATTTTGTCTAAGAATGATAAATGTCTACATTTTAATTAATTGGGATGTTTGGTTACAGATTGATTATGAAGACATGATTGTGGTTAGCATTGTGATTTTATTCCTTGTTGAGCCACATGGTTCTTTTAATGATTGATTGTAGAAGATATTGATGTGTTGAGTATAGCTAATGGATAGCTTGATACATAAATTGTAGCTAATTTTATGACATAAAATTTTGATTTTTAATTGCTTAGGAAGTTTGTTGATTATTTGTTAAAGAAGTAATAAGAGTTGGAGGTTGGTTATAAGTTATGAGTTTTAGAATGTCAGATAAACTTGATTTTGAATGGAGAAACATGACTTAGAACATTTGAAGTCTAGTTTGGGGTTTTAGTATTTGTTTACACTATCAATAAGGTTATGAGATGATGATGATGTGGCTAAATAGAAGAATCTGACTTTGTGTGTGTGTTGGGGTCAGAGTTGAATACTTAAGTACGTAGATGTGTTTTGTCTTCGGTAACATGTAATGGTCTAGGAATAAAAATTGTTGATTGAATTTCTGTAGCTTGGGAAGATTCAAGCGGGTTAGTCATATAGAGGGATTTTGTAAATTTAACCCATTGGATTGTTTGAGGGAAGATTGATTTGAATAATTAAATGTTAGAGTGGTTGGAGACTTAGTAACATGACTTTATTTTGTGTAATTGTAGAATTTTATTGGTGGATGAATTAATTCCATTTTCTTTTGAAGAAATCCATTATGATCTTGGTGATTGAAATACACGATAAAGCTAATGGACTGACGTTTGATTTGGAGACATTTAGGTTTTGGGTTAGAGTTGGTTAAGGGGAAACTTTAGGATTAAGTTGTTATTGATGACTTAGAATAATATTTTGGGGTAGTATGAAAGACTAAGAAAGATAAATTGTAGAAATTCGAGGTTATCAACGTGGTTTAGTAATTGATACACTTTGTTGATTATGGTTGAGATTAGAGTAAATGGACTTTGTTGATTTTGGGATGATGTGTATGGTTCAATTAATATACAAGTTGATTTGTATAGGTATAAGAGGCAATGCACAAATGGTTGATAGATATAATAATTAAGGAGGATATTAGGAGGTTTGAGAAAAGTTGTAGATTGTGTGGTGAAATGTAGATATGAGTCAAAATCATGGAAATAAACCAAATAGTTGGATTTGTGAATGATTATTGGATGGAATGAAGGTTTGTAGTTGGACGATCTTTATTTGGTAAACTATATGTTGTAATGTATGTAGAATAGACTAGAGAAGTTGAATGAGGGTGATATTGAGATAAAGTGAGACTATTTAAAGATTTGGTTAATGGTCAATATTAGCAAGTGAATTCTTAGATGTAAATTATTGAGGAGTTGATAAACGGTAGACTTGATGGTATTGTTAGAGTAAAATGTAGATTGTTAAATGATAAATAGATGGTTTAAATTTGGATTGAGCTATATCAATAATAATACACACTTAGCTTACAAATGATTTTGGAATTACAAATAGAGCCATGGAATTATGGGATGACATGTAAAGCTATGAAAATATGGTGGTTTTGGTTTGAGGATTTAAGTAGGTTTATCAAGGTGAAATAATGGTTTATGATGTTGAAAGATATTATGACTTGGTGATGTGTAATATTAGGATTTTATGGATGATATTGGAATGATTTGAGTTAGTGATAAATTTTAAAAGTTTGCTTATGGTTGAGTAGAATAGATAAAGAGACTACTTGAGTGTAATATATTAGGTTGGAAGATAGTAAACTGCTACCATTGATTTACTTAAGTTGGAAGTAATCAATCATTAATCTAATGATATGTTGATATGGATGAGTGTATATGTTAAGTTAGAATTTTGAGCCAAAGTTACAACTGAAATTTTAGGAGTTGATGTCTTACAACAAAGAAGTGAGGCCTTGGAATATGATCGAGGAAACCAGTGGAGTTTGAAAAACGATGTTATCATTTATGATGGATGACTTTAATACAAGTAATATAAGGTTAGGGTAGTTAGTAAATGAAGGTTAGTTAAGGGAAACGAGATGAGGATTGGTGAATATCTATGGATTAACTGTGGATATATGGTGAAAATAGTGTTGAGTGCAATAAATTATGGTTGAATAGTTAGAACTTTGCATATAGTTAGAGTTGAATCTCCCTAAATTATATCCAAATTTCTTTTCTTCCTCTTGAAATAGGATTATCAATTCAAGAAACTGTTCTTTTCCCTTGTATTTAGTGATAATTTCTACTAATTTCGAGGACGAAATTAATTAAGAGGGGTAGAATTGTAACATCCCAAAAATTTAATTAAAGATAATTCAAAATTTTTGAAGTATCATTAAGGGAATTAAAAGTCTTAGGGAGGAATTTATGAGATTTGGGGTGATTTATTGACAATAAATCTTAATTATTTTAAATTTAATGGAATATGATTAAAAGAATTAATTGGGGATAGAAACTTTCATGAAAAGTAAAAATTAGAATTTAGATCATAATAAGATGAAAAGGAAAAGATATAGTAATATATACAAACTTTTGGGTTAGGAATATAATTAAGAATAAACAATAGGGGAGTTAATGGTGATTTTCCCTAAATCTTACTCTAAATCATTTTAATATATATATATATATATACTCTCTCTCTCTTCTGTCGCCCCTATCTTCATCATCATCTTCTTCGAGCTTCTTCCTCTTTTTCATTTCCTCCGGCTTCTTCCTCCCTTTCTCGGCTTGATCGGCGGCGGCCAAGGCTGGCCGGACTGTGGTGGCCGTGCTTCGTCACTCCTTTTCTTATTTTATTTCGTTCCTCCATCTTTTCCGACGCGTGAGGCATTTTCCGGCGGCGTTAGCTCGGTTTCCGGCGGCGGACGTTCGATTGGAAGGTAGGTGGTAGTTTTCTTTAGTTTTTCAAGCTAGTTTCCACCATAACTTCATGGTTTTCACCTTCTTTCCTTGATATCGATGTCCAGCTCGGCCAACCAAATTTAGAGGTGATTTCCGGCGAGCTTCACGGCGGCGGCGGCCCCCACACACTCCATACAACACCGGAATCAAACTTAGGTGACTTCCCTTTTTATTTTCTATGATTTATTTAGGAGACTTGAGAGTTAGGGTTTCAATTGGGTTTTTGATTTTGGGCATAATTTTAAGATGTTTGGTTCTTGCCTTTGTTAAGTCTCTGATTGTTATTGGTTTGATTCTTTCTCTCTGTTTTGTACGCTGGTGCACATATATATGTGGATTATTTGTGATTTATATTTGTTTTGGGGTGCTTTGAGGTGACGAGATTCATGGTAAATATATGTGTCTATAATTATTTTGGCTTGCTAGGTTCTGTATGTGTGTGATTGTTGTGAAAATTTGGGTTTTCTTTTCTGTTTTGGCCGGTTTGGTGCTGAATGATATGGATCTTATAAATTGTATATAGATATTGAGTTGTGAAATCTTAAGATTTTAATACTTAGAGAAATTGTCACACAAGTCTGTTTTAGTGGTGAATTGGATGTGAATGTATGTGAATCTGTATATGTGTATGTATGTGTGCTTATAAATTTTATTCCATTATTTTTGCTGTTATGGCCTTTGGTATAAAGAATGAAGATTTTGGTTATTCTAAGTCTAGTTTTGTTTGTTATATGATTGAGTGATGTGCGGGTGCAAGTTACACTTAGCATGTGAAAATTTGCTTTTTGATGTATATGAGTGTGATTTGAAATGAGTTTTACTATGATGATTAAATGAATTTCCTCAAGGGTGTCTAAAGTAGGTTTGTTGCTAAAATATATGTAAGTGGATGAGGAGTTGTGATATATGCATACTAAAAAGAATGGATATTGATGAAATTGTTTCTTACACGTGTGTTTAAGAATTTGCCTATGTTTTTCCTTTGTTAAATGAGTTTAAGATTGTGATGGTTTTACAAGCTTTCAGGTGAATGTCTAAGTGATGAGAAATAATTATTGATTTTGTATGTTATTTCTAAGTTGCTTGTTAAAAATTGGGAGTTGATAAAATTGGTTCTTGAAGGTCTAATTCAGATTTGATGACGGAATTCATTGATTTGCTAAGTACTAAGGAAGAGTAGGATTCTTTTTGAAATTATCATGTGAAGCATGGTTATAACTTATGTGTTTCAATTGATTGGGAACCTATTATAAATGGGTGGACGTATATTTTGATGACATGTGTTAATTTAGTCATGTGATGTTTATATGAAGAATTTAAAGTTAGTTTTGTGTATATGCATGTGCAGTTATTGAATGATTATATTTTGGGCTGAAAAGCATTGTTTTCTTTGTTGCTGGCATTGTTTTGGTTGGTATATGAATTTTAAACTCATAGCCATAGGTTACAGGAAATGTTGAAGTATGTTTTAATAATATTTGAAATATAAGTGGAGTCTTTTGAGTATTGGATGATTATGAATCAAATGGTAATAAAGAGATGGTTTAAATCGTACCTAAAGTATATATGATGCGCTTAATGGTGTCCTCTTTCTCTCTGTTTGGTTTTGATTTAGAATATTCATATGATAGTACAATTTCTTTTGATTTTGATGCTGATCTTTAATTCACTACTTACTATTATGAATGCATCTTGTTTTGTTTAAGCTGCTTTTCTTATGGAATTGTTCTTTGTTAATCATTAAATGGGAGGAAATGCTAATTTTTCTGTTTCTTGAATGTTTGAGCACTTCTTTTGAAAATAGAAGATCAATGGTGAATCTTTATTTGAATAATGTGGTTTCTTTTGAATGGAATTGATGTTGTGAAACTTAGGGAACTTATGATTGAATTGGTTAAACGATTTGAAGTAAGAAAAAGGGGGAAATGGGTAGTAATGCAGAGACGAGAGAGACGTTAAGTATTATAAAATAGAAATGATATTAATTTATCATTTGTATCCTATATTCATAGGACGAACTAAAGTATTTGGAGGAAATCTACAAGAAATGGTAAGGAAGAACGTCAGAGTGCTAAAGGGCGACAGGTAATCACACTTACCTTACTATAACATTGAGGGTGATGTTAGCTAGGATTTTCTAAAATCCTTTCTCACCCTCTATATATATATATAATATCTTTGAAAGGTTATTTTTATACAAAACAGGCTATCGGGTGCCTTTCAAACACGATTATTTTCATATAAAGAAATTTGAAACACTACATATGTATTACTCTGGCTGTGGTTGGTATTGATCTGGAATGATGGTGGAAGGTATATAGATAGGTATAGTGTTAGACAGTGACTTGAGAAATTATGGAAATAGAAAAGAGTGATAGATGTTGAGTTTGAGATTATGGTGAGCTATGTTGTGGAAATCATGAAATGTGAGATTGAAATATTGAATGAGGTTGAAGTTGATGGAATATAGAATAGGTATTGTTAGCATTGCATGACACTGATAGTACCGTCGGCCGATGTAACCTATCGATCTGCGCAATCGATAGGTTAATAGTACAGGTTCCTCGGATTTTAAAGGAACCAGGGACGTTTTCACTTTTAAAAGTGCTCTCCAGGGACGTTTTCACTTTTAAAAGTGCTCCCCAGGGACGTTTTCACTTTTAAAGTGCTCCCCAGGGACGTTTTCACTTTTAAAGTGCTCCCCAGAGACGTTTTCACTATTTAAAAGTGCTCCCTTTTTATGCTTTCAGATTTGAGACTGGGCACAGTGTCAATCACGTTTATTTTCGTCTGTTGAGTTGAATTGGATTTGACTGAGGGATTTGAGTGATATGTGGGAAATTGAGATAATGAATTTGAATTGAATTAGAAGGAGGGACTGGGCACAGTGTCAATCACGTTTATTTTCTATCATAGTTAGTAAAGAGATTAATGAATTGAAATAAATATTATTGATTAATTAGGTAATTAGTAACACAATGTAACACGTTGGCTGTAGCCAAGATAGTCGGTTTGTTGTCTTAGCAGTAGCTTGGTTCATTCTGACATGTGTTGGCTGCGGCCAACCATTTTTTGCCTGATTCTTGGCTGTAGCCAGGTGCATTTTCAGCTTTCTTTAGCTCCTTTTCCTATCCTTCCACCTCAAATCTCCTCCAAATGCAACTCAGATGTGGCCCACTTGTCTAGCATCAACAACCTACATAACAATAATATCTATACCAAGCTAAAGTTGACAAGTTGATGATCAAATATTCACATATAAATCAATAATTCTATAATTTTAATCCAATGTCAACTTGAAACATTTTCCTATGATATGTATTTCAAAACAAGTATGAGTTTATCCAAAGTATGTAGGAAGTATAGGAAAATGTGCTAAAATGGCATGAATTTCATGAGGTTAACAACGTCGCACTCAGGGGAATGAAATTCACACTTCACTTGTGATGAACTCTACATGCAATTAGAGATTTATTATTATTTCTATTCATATCAATGTTTGTATTTGGGAGGAGCTTTTGGGAATAAGCTGGTTTGTACTGGATAAGTTGTTTTCAACATTTTTTCTATGTTTGGGTCTTATTTTTCACTTGAGTTTTGGGCCAAACCAGCTTATCAAAAGAAGCTCCAATTTGTAGCTTATTGGGCGTTGGTGACTGGCTTATCTGTATTTGCATTTGCATTAATAAAATATTTAATAACGTTTGAAAAAGTCAAGTTGAAATATTTTAGTTGTGTAATATTTAATAATGTTTGAAAAAGTCAAGTTGAAAAAAAGTCGCTTCTACAACTAGAGATCCAAGCATAAATCAGTTCACACACTAGCTTCTATCCAAACTAACGTTTGAAAAAGTCAAGTTGAAAAAAACTGATTCTCCACCGAGTTTCCCAAACACACTCAATATCAAATATAGTTTACCAACAAAGGTTGGTCCTGTTGATAAAGGAGTTTGACTCATAACTATGTGGTTGTGAGTTCGAATCCCGCCTATGTGAGGACCTTATTGGTGGGCGATCTATAAGTACCTCTGTAAGTGCTCAAAGAGCCCGGAGGCCTGCCCTGGCCCTGTGAGCCCGGAATCCAACTCACCTAAACTTTTTGTTATAAAAAATATCAAATATAGTTTTAGATATTATTTAATATCTATTGTATCATATTTGTAAAATATCTATATAATATCTCATCCTAAAATCATGCATTCAGTTTATTATTATTTTTTAAAATCTAAAGAGATATTGTATTTTAATATTTACAATTTACAATATTTCTACTAAATCTTAACTGTCCAGAATTGTCTATGTTTTATATTCTATGTATTAAATTTTATATATTACTTTTTAAAATATTAGCATTAAAATTGTATGATGTTAATGAGATTATACTATAATAAATTTCCTAAAATACCGCACTCTAATGGATGGGGCGGCTAAAGAACTTAGTTAATGTATAAAAAATAAGTAGTTAATAATGAGAGATTACATTTGATTCTTGGAGCATTGGAACACTAAATGGGAAAAGTTTTGAGGTAACACAAGTCATGAGTAAGAGTAAAAACAATATATTGTGTTTTCAGGAAACAAAATGGGTCGGAGAGAAAAATAAAAATATTGAATTGAAATATTATTTGTGAATTAAAATAGGAAACCTAAATTAACAAAAGGAATATTTTAAAGGGAATCTTTATATAGTTGAGATTATGTGATTAACAGATTGAGGTATTTACTATTTCCTATCTCTCAATTTGGGCTGAAAGTGAAAGAGAAGGCCTAATGGAATTAGAATATATATCTTTATATATATATATATATATATATATATATATATATATATATATATAAAATAAACCTATGAATAGTAAGGAATTCTTGATCCTACAATCGGAACCCCAAATTACAACAATATTAATGTACGAGCTCCAATATTTTATTTAGGGTTCACTACAAGAAAAAGCACCTCTAGTCACGTATGTTTTATTGCGTAGGAGGAAAGCGCGACATTTTTTTTATTTTTTTTGTAAATTATGGTAATTTTTCGCGCAAAATATGCAATTTGTCGCGTTTAAAGCGTGACACAACAGAAAAAGTTCTTTAATTTTTTTTTAAAACAACATAAAAGCTTGTCGCGCTAAAACGCGCGACAAAACAACATAAAAGCGCGACAAGGAAATATATTAAAAAAATAATTATTTGAAAATCATATGTCGTCTAAAGCACGACAAGAATATTATTTTTTAATATGCTTCTGTCACGTCTCCATGATACGCGACACACATTTCTTAAATTGTCGCGCATTGTGGCGCGATAACCCTTCGCAAAAATTCAAATTCCCTCCACTCTCTCCCACTTTCTCCCTATATAAACTTCACTTCTCTCACATTTCCTCCTCTCCCACTCTATTTTTTCCTACTCTCTCCCCACTTTCTTTTATCCTTCTCTACTCCCTTATTTTACTCCACTTCACTTTCATTCTTCATATTTAATTTCTCATTTAACTAATTATACTTAATTTTTTTTGCAGGTCTATTTTTTAAAATATGGCACAATTTAAGGTATACACTTTATCTTTCTTTAATACTTTGGTTTTCTTCTCATTTGTTAAAATTCAAATTCTTTTATTTCACTATAATATTATATTTTCATTATTTTTCCCTCTAGTCTCCTAATTCAAACACTCTCTTTCTTTATTTTTAATTATTATATTTTTTTTAAAATTTTTATAACCTGCAGCTTGCTGAGGAAAAGCTTCCTCGGCAAGCTGCAGGTTTATTTTTTAAAAAAACTGCAAACAATGTCGTGCACCAGGAAAAGCGCGACATTGTTTGCAAAGGATGTCGCGCCTTCTGGCACGACATCCATTTTTAATTATTAAATTCTGTCACGCAAATGCGCGACAAAGCAACGCGACATGCATTTTGCTACGATCGGATAAATCGCGTATGCCGTAAATGTGACAAACCCATTTTGTCACTACTTTTTTGCGCGACATGATTCACATTTTCTCAAACTTTCATGCGTGACTAGAGGCTATTTTTTTTTGTAGTGCGAAGAGAAGGAAAGATTTGAAAGCGGCTGGAGAGAAGAATTGAAACACAAACAAAGAGGAGCTAGAAAAGGAGAGGAAGCAGCTTGCATACATACACACAGGTGGCAGATTTTTGTGTCTTCCTAATTGAGAGCACACACGCACAAGGAAGAAAGATCAAGTTTCTTAACTTTCTTCTTTGGCTCACTCACATCGGAGTTGGGAAGAAGCTGTTGTCTTTGGTACACTGATATTAGAACTTCCTTTGTCACTGTGATCTCATATTCAATTTTATTTATTATAGGATTGATTTGAACCTATGTGATTAATTTCCTTTTACAAATTAGGCTAATTTGAAATTATTTGATACTCCCTCCGTTCATAAATATAAGATCACTTTCTCTAATTTGAGCAGATTAAGGAAGTTAGGCCGAGTTTGGTATCCAACTATATACTTTTATCCTCACTCTCTCTTTCTCTTGTTTGTTATTATAGATAAACATTATTAGGGTTAATTTGGGAAAAAGTTGGGAAAGTTAAAAAGTGATCTTATAAGAACAAATTGAATTTCAAAAGTGATCTTATATTTACGGATTACTTATATATATTTTATTTTGCACTTATTAGTTATGGTTAATTTGATCTATTTTATATAATTTTTGCTATTATTGATTGTTATTTAGTGTTTGATCACCACATTTGATATTTTCAATTGAGTTTGACCAAATTTTTATGATTCATGTCCATACTTCCTTTTCTACAACTTCTCTCTCTTTTATTCTTTCTCTATAATTATAAATTTTTTTATGTTTTCTTTATAGAGGGAAAAAATAGATTGAGTTTTCTCAGGAAAAAAGATTTATAATTCTTGATTTGAGATTGCTTATCTGATTATTAAATGTCTTTGCAATGTGTTATGACATATTTATCATAACCTAGCTTGGCCCCAACTATTGAAATAGTTTTCTTAGTATTGATAAAAAGAAACGGTGATCTCAATTAAACTTTATTCTTCTCCTTATTCTTCTCCTTTTTCTTAGTTTAATTTAACAGTAATCTTTTTTTTTTATTTATTGTTTGATAAATTTTTTTTTGAATATGGTAGTTCCTATTTTTAAGGTGAAGCTAGATTCACTCAAAAATTTCTCTAAGATTTTCAATGTTTTTTTCAAGAATTTCTCAAGAAAGATATATAACTTTATTTGTTAGTTTTTTTTACAATTCAAAAAAATTGTTAGTTTTCTAGGTGCTATTTCAGGTAAAACATTAGGGCAATCCAATTATAGGTAATATGTAAGAAATATAATTAAAATTGATTGGCCATATGACAAGAAAAATTAACAACTTTCAACCATTCAAAGATAAAAAAGAACACCACTCACATAAAACAAACTATTTCTAATTTAAATATAAAAATAGTTAATAATTATCATGTAGTAATTACATATATGCTATCATCAAACATGCAAAGTAATTTTTGATCAAAAAAAAAAAAACATGCAAAGTAACAATAAGGACTCAGGATGAAGAAGCTTCCATTTGAATGTTGCCAGGTGACACCAAGCTTTCTGCATAATTCCAAACACGACCAAACCTAATTCCAAATTTACTCGTGGCAAACGTCTTTAGTTGATTAGTATGGAAGTTGCAGAAAACAAGGCTTGTTTCAACAGCCCTGTCCGTCCTACCCACAACTTTAACCAAAATAAAAGGACCTGAATACGGTTGCCAAAAATAAAATTCTTCATGTATCCAAAAAGTCGGTGGAGGTGAAAGGAAATCGCCAATTGTGGTGCTGTTTGTAAATATTTTTGACCAAATCCACCTCTCTCCCGATTCATCTATACACTTCTCTTTTTTTTGATCAAAAATCTATACACTTCTCCATCACCCACAAATCAAGGCAAAATGGTCTGCTTTCATCCCTATGGTCACAAAGCATAGCTAGTTTATTCTCATACACACTAAGTGGAGTTGAACTGGATACATGAGCAGATGAAGGAATTGGGATCAAGGTGAATGATTCTGTGGCTATATCAAATGAAACTAAATAATAACATGAAGAGAAATTGTAGCCAACCCAAAAAATTGCTCCATCAAAAGTGACATTTACCATGAAATGATAGAAACCCTTTAATTTTTCAGATTCAACAACTTTCCAGGAACTTGTGCTCAAGGAAAACACTTCAAACAAAGAACCCCACTTATCAACATCTCCATTAGGGTGGAGTCTTATTATCTTATAATCATTAACAATTGGACAAAAACCAAATCCCGCAAATCTAATCCCAGTATGTTGTGTTTCAACATGGGGCACCTCAAATTTCTCTCTGGTTGCTGGGTTCCACAAAATAAAATAAGGTTCACATCCATAATTGTGTAAACATAGCAAACCATTACTAGAACCAATAATATTGTGACGAAAGGAAGGGACTTTAATACATTTAGTGACTTGCATATTATGATTGATCAAACATAGTTGCTGACCACTAAATGAATCGATACTTTTGTTGAAAACAAGAAAGTCCTTTTGTTGGGTGGAATACTTGAGGTGTTCTTGGATAAAAGATGAGTTTTTTATGAGATTCTTCCATTCTTTACACACACATTGAAATCGGATCAGGGATTTTATAGGAAGATATATGAGAATAGTTTTGATAATATCTTGAGAAATATATGGCTTGTCTCCATTAATTATCATCTTCTGCTTATTCATGGCCATAAACTCTTCACGAAAAACTGATGTGCCCATTTGTCGTCCGCCGTCGTACGTAATCATCTGATACGTTGACGAATGGATTGTTGGAGCAACTAGGGTTTTTTTTTTTTTTTTTGAACTGACTGCAACTAGGGTTTGAGGCAAAGCGAAGTTAATGCCGTCAGTTATTTTAACAGTAATCTTAATTTTATATATTTTATAAATATATAACCTAAATTTCTATTTTTCCCTATTTTTTCTCATTAATTTTTTCCCTCAACTATTTCACAAGTTTATTCCTTAATTATATGTTTTATTTGGATTAACTTCATTTACTATTGTTACTATTATCTCCTTAATTTTTTCCATCAAATTTTGTTTTCCCAAATTCTTCCCTTTTTATATTTTTATTTTTATTTTTTAATAAGAGAATTGTTGTTGCAAGTTGCCCAAGTTTTTTGCGATTTGAACTCCCCACTACCAATTTTTTCTCTAAAAGATAAATTTTCTGGTTTGCTCCTTCAATTTTCCCTATATCGTATAGGTATGTAGTCCCGAAATAAATTCCTCTCATTGGTTTTTTACGGATAATAAAAACCGCTTTTATTTCTTTTCGATTATAAATGTGCGCCCACACATATATATGTATATATGATCCGTAATCTAATCTTTAAGTTTTGATAAAAAAAAAAAATCTAATCTTTATGTTCATTCTATTTCTATTTTCCTCATAGGGAGCAGGGTTATTATTTCAAAGCAATATAATGGATAAAGGTCATGAAAGTAGATTGGACGTAACGTCATGTGAATGTAAAGCTACTGATTTACCAAACCCAGTGTTTGAAAAAATTCTCTCTTTACTTCCAACCAAACAAGCCATTGCCACGTGTCTCTTGTCCAAGAGTTGGATGGACCTTCGATTGTTACTGCCAAGTCTTGCCTTTGACGAATTCAATTTTCGAAGCCTTCACTCTTTTCTTCAGTATGTAAATACGGTATTGAGAATGAGAGATGATTCAGAACCGCTAAAAGAGTTTCATTTCATACTTAAGTCTACATTATCTGAAAGAGAGCAAAGTGTTCAGATTGCCTCACATATCAGCACAGCGATGCTACACTCCAAAGTTGATTATGTTGAGATACGTGATAAATCTATTGACAAGTTCAACTTTGAGATTCCCTCTTGCATTTTCAACTGCGAAACCTTGACCGTTCTAAAGCTGAGTGGTGTTGAAGTGAAAGAAGTTCCTTTTATTATTGATTTGCCTTCTCTTAAAGAATTGCATTTGACCCATGTTATATTTCCAAATATCCATTTTGTTTACAATCTTCTTTATGGTTGCCCTTCGCTTCAAAAGCTGTCACTAAAATTTTGCTTTGCCCGGTATCTTCATGAGCGTTATTATCGGCCTCCAATTGGATCATTGGAAGAAGTTAGTCATATAGATTTTGAGCCTTCTGATGTTTCTCATTATCCATTTACACTGAAAGAAAGGCTAAAGAATTTGGATTCAGCCGATGTTTATTTCTATCCATTCTCTTTGGAATCTTTATCAAATGTTACAACACTGCGGATTAATAAGGTATGCATGCATGTGATTCTATGATAGGGCAAAGGTGTAAAAATAACCGTAGTAAATTTAAAAATGTGTAACTATAACTCTAGTAAATTGAAGGGGCAAAAATATACACTGTAAATCAAAATGGGGTAAAATTGGGCAAATGTGCAAAAATAGTCATCGTAAATTTAAACGTACGTTTTCCAGACGTGGCCTCATCATCAATAAATGATGTGTCATACATTTAAGGGTGCAATATGTTAATGAGACTTTACTTTTTTGATGAGACTTTATTTGTCAGATGATTACGTAGAAGTAAGGTGAATTTCACATGATTTGGGGTTCTATTTGGTTTCTTATCGAAATGATTTGGGGGTTTAGAGTTCGTTTTTAGTGATTTAGGGTTCAACTGGATGCATTTTAGTTTTCACGTTAGATTTTGAAATTGACATGTCATTTACTGATGGTGGAGCCCACGTCTGGAAAATGCCTGTTTAACTAGGTTAACAGAGAGGTTACTTTTGCCTCATTTTGGTTTACAATGTATGGTTTTACCCCATTTTTGTTTACAGTGTACGGTTTGCCCCCTCCAATTTACCAGAGTTATAGTTGCCCATTTTTAAATTTACTGTGGCTATTTTTGCACTTTTGCCCTTCTATGATATATAGCTAAATCCATATTCTTGCTATAATTAACCACAAAAAAATCAGGGCTATATAATTGGCAATTTATTTTGTTGATGGAGATAAACTTTTATGCTAATATTATAAGAATGACTTGTTTTAAAATTAATCTCTGCATAATTCTGTGGTTAATCAACTGTTTTTGTATATACATTATTCGTTCTCATATCTTTCAATTGATTTTGTTTATCTTGTTGTTTCCCTGTTGCAGAGTTTGCAGACTCTAGATTTTAACACATTTGATAAATTAATCGACTTGATAATAAGATGATTTTAATCTGGTCATTGAGAAGGTCACAAAACTTCGCCAAACTTGAACTGTCATGATCGAAGGAAAACCCAACTTTGAAACTAGGGAGGGCTGACCAGCTATTTGAATTTTTTTCATTAAGTTTTTAAATCGAGCGACTACTATAGATTTTTTGCGGTAAATACATTTTGTTAAGAGTAATAATATCTGTTTCATTTTGGGTCGATGTATGCGTTATTTGTTTTGACTTTGAAAGAATTCAAGTCTTCATTACGATAACTTACTGCATTCACAATTCTTTGTCATTTTGATGCGGTTGCATTCACGATTCTTTGATCGATGCATAGAGCTCAAACAAAAAATTAATGGTTTCTGATTATTTTGAGATTGAAAAATATAAAAATAAAAGCTAATATTATATTTTGGATACGACAATGATGGAGAATAGTTTAAAAGTAGTTTTCATGTTTTTTTATATTTTCTGTTTCTCTCTCCCCACACTCCCGTTTCTGTTTTTCGCAATAGACAATTAATATCTCATAGTATCCTATTATTTCCTTTTTGGATAGATAGTATCTCCTACCATTTCTAAGATATTGTATAGTTCCTTATATAAATTTAATTTTATTATGTGTGCTTAAAATAAAAACATTCAAATAATTTAAAATCCTATAACATTTTTAATTTTTAAACTAGGTTGATTTAGAGCCGGAACTTCTCGCCCAACCCAATAGGGTTAAAAAGCGGGTTGGGTTACAAAAAGTTCTGTCATAAATAAAACGGGCTAAAAGCCAGCATTTAAAGTGGGGTTGGGCTGACTTGAAATCCCAACTTTACATGTATAACATGTATTTGGGTGGGGTTGAACCGGAAAAACATAGGAAAAAAGCGAGTTAGGTTAAAAAAAATAAGTTTGAATTAAAATAGGCTAAAAGCGGGGTAACCCAAATTAAAAGTGGGTTGAGTCGGACTGACTCTTTTGTATTGGGCTAATCCTCCCAGCTTTAAATAGATTTTCCTCGCTTCATTTATTCCCAAGCAGAAATATAAGTAAATCATATAACTTATTATAAATCACTCACTCTTGATGTTCGTGTGAAGTTTAATCGAACGAAGAAGCGAGAAATGTTTCAACCAACAATTAGATGGTGGCAATTAAGAGGGGAAAAATGAAAATTTTTAAGAATAGGTTGATGAATGAATGTTTATGGGATAATGATTTGTGGAAAGAATTGAGTATGATGGTGCGAAAAGTAGCCATAGAAGTTTTAGGTGAATCAAAGGGTTATTTTAAGCGTAAAAAGGAGACCTGGTGGTGGAATAATAATGTTCAAGAGAAAATTAAATTTAAGAAACAATGTAATAAGAATATACATATATGTGATAGTGAGGAAATTTGAGTCAAATATAGATTAGCAAAGAAAGAGGCGAAAAAAGCTGTTAGTGTAGCTCGAGCTAGTTCTTTTGAAGAGTTTTATAAAGAATTAGGGACAAAGGATGGAGAACAAAAAATTTATCGAATAGCAAAGATAAAGGAGCAGAAATCAAGAGATTTAGATCAAGTAAGATGTGTTAAGGATGAAGAAGGTAATGTATTGGTTAAACATGATAATATTAGGGATAGATGAAAAAATTACTTTTATAAGTTGTTTAATGATAGAGTGGAAAATTTGAATTATGTTATAGATGATTTAGGGATTAGTGATAGGAATATCAATTTTACAGGTAATATTAAGATTAGAGTGAGTGAGGTTGAGGATGCTCTTAAGAAAATGACTAAGGGAAAAGTTGTTGGACCAGATGGTATTCCTATTGAAGTATGGAAATGTTTGGGAGAAATGGAGTGTTGTGGCTTACTAGACTATTTAATCAAATTCTAAGGTCTAGCTAAGAAAATGTCAGACGATTGGAGGAAGAGTACATTAGTATCTACTTATAAAAATAAAGGAGATATATATTCAAAATTGGGCAAGTTATAAAGAAATAAAACTTATGAGTCATACAATGAAATTGTGGGAAAAAGTAATTGAGCGTAGGTTACGAACTGAGACTAGCATATCGAAAAATTAATTTGGTTTCATGCCGGGAAGGTCAACTACAGAAGCAATATATCTAATTAGGGGCTTAATGGAAAGATATAGGAGTATAAGAAAGGATTTGCATATGATTTTTATTGATTTGGAAAAAGCATATGATAGGGTGCCAAGAGATTTACTTTGGAAAGTTTTTGAAAAGAAAGAAGTACAAGTTGGGTATATTAGAGCTATTCAAGATATGTATGAAGGAGTAATGACTAGAGTCAGAACACCGGTAGGAGAAACAATTGATTTTCCAATAAAAATTGGATTACATCAAGGTTCGGCATTGATTCCGTATTTGCTTAACCCTGTTAAATAAAGACCTAAGTGCATGCTTTTCGCGGATGACATAGTCATTTTAGGGGATTCAAAAGATGAAATTAATTGGAAATTAGAGCTATGGAGGACGACTCTAGAGTCGAAAGGTTTTAGAATAAGTAGGAGTAAGGCGAAATATATGGACTGTAATTTTGGCAATAGGCAAACTCATGAGGACATAGAAATTACATTAGGAGAGCATGTTATACAACAGGTGGATAAGTTTAAATATTTAGGATCAATTATACAAGAAGATTGTGAATTAGATGGAGATGTTAATAATAGAATTCAGGCTGGTTGGTGTAAATGGAGAAAAGCTTCTAAGGTTATATGTGATCGTATGGTTCAAGATAGAGTAAAAGGAAAATTCTATCGAACAGCTATTAGACCGGCAATGTCATATGGTAGTGAATGCTGGGCAATTAAAAAACAACAAGAACATAAGATGGATGTGGCAGAGATGAAAATGTTGAGATGGATGTGTGGGTATACAATAAGAGATAGGATTCGTAATGATCACATTCGCGAAACATTTGGGGTAGCACCAATTTCAGAAAAATGGTAGAATATCGTTTAAGGTGATATGGACATGTTCAAAGATGAGAATTAGATGAGCCAGTAAGAATAGTGGAGCAGATGGTAAGGGATCCCTATATAAGAAATAGAGGGAGACCAAAGAGAACTCTTGATGAAGTTATTCAAAAACATATGTTAGTGAAAGGTTTATCTACAGGAATGACTAGTGACCGTGCAAAATGGCGTCGTGTCATGTAGCCGACCCCACTTAAGTGGGACAAGTTTTACGTTGTTATTACTCACTCTTGATCATTTTACGCTAAGTTTCCGAAAATGGCTGACCCAGTGAACAAAAAAATTATTTTTTTTTCTTTTCCTACAAAAATATTTTAAACAATTTAAAATATTTTAAACAATTTTTCTTGAACCTCAAAATAATTTTCTTGTGATATAAAGATATTTTCATTTCTACTTGTAGTCGAATTCTTGGTTGTAGTGATTTTAGTTTTTGTTAGTGATCATATCTACTTTGTGGACTGACATTGTGAAAAATTCGTCAGACACCATCATGAAATTTCGCATCAAATACTCTGGAAAAACAAGCATAAAACCTATATATAATAATTTTAAAGAAGTCTGGATTGAAACAGCGTTGAATCTTAAAGTTCAACATCTAGAGTTATGGTGTGCAAAATATAACATGGCGAAATTGTCTTCTAGCACTTTTGTTTGTAATACAATTAGAGTATGTTTTGTTGTGTGAAAGAAAGTAAAGAATTAGAAATGGAAAGGGTAAGAGATGGAAAATAGGTGTAATGATGAGAGAGTAAAGTTTGTGGGCCTCACGATAAGTGTGAGATAGATAGAGAAAACTTGTGGGCCCTGAGATATATGTAAATGACCATATTACCCCTTAACTTTTCGATTATTTACAACTCACTTTCTTTGGTTTCATGGAACCAAACAAGCCCTTAGGGTTTTAAAGTTGCAAGGAATGAGAGTGGATGATACTATAACTTGCGTTAATTTGCCTTCACTCAAGGTCTTACATTTGAAACACGTCTACTTTCCAAGTTTTAAATGTGTTTCCACGGTCTTATTCAGATGTGTGCTACTTGAAAACTTAGTACTAATCGGTACTTCTGTGCCAGCTTCTAGTTACATCATCGGTAATTTTCATGGAGGGAGTACATATGAGATTCCAACATTTTATTATTTGACCCATTTGGAAGTTTCAATGACTAGTCGTTTGAGTATGATGCTAAAATGGTTTCGAAATCGTCCCAAGCTTCAAATTCTTGTGGTTGAAGATTTAAGTCTTATGAGTATAACAACAGCAGTTGATGTTCCTGAAGGAGTATCATTTGCATTGTCAAACCTGAAGCAAGTTTATTTTCGTGACTTTTTGGGCAGTGAAAGTGAGTTTCGATTTGTACATCTTATATTGAAGAATGCCACAATATAAGTATAAAATAATAAAATTGCATTATCATACTGGATCTATTTGGTTGGGCTTTGGTATGGTAATCCAAATTACCTACCATGATAATCTCTAAACACAGGGTACCCCTATGAATCCTTATTGCACTGGTGCAATGAGGTGTATAATGTCTATTTTATCCATACTTAAACATGTTAAAAGACTCTTCTAACCTTTTTGATTAAGTCTTGAAACAAATTCCCCTCTTTTAGCGCCACATCGTGAAAATTCTGTGCAATTTAAATTTTAAAATAAAAAACAAATTCCCCTCTTATACTCGACATATTTTTACGTTGACTGCCGAAGCCTAACACAACTCTACTCCTTTATCCGGGCTTGGGACCGGCTATGAATATAGGTGGATGTTAACTTTGAGATATTCATGACATTTTAGCAAGTTTACTTCAATTTTGAGCCTTAATTTGCATATTTATGCATGTTTTGGGTTTTGAATGAATCATTTGTGCATTTGATCTTAGATTGTACTTTCTTGCTCAAATATATATATTTTAATTACATTTTAGTGTTAGAAACATTTTGTGAAAGAGCAGGAAAACATCAAGTGAAGATAAGATGCATTGGAATGAATTTCAAAGAAAGCTTCTTGGAGCCTGGGCTGAATTCTAAAGCCTAAGCTAAATCGCTTCCATGAATCAGACAAGTCACATGGCCTGGGCTAAATTCTGAAGCCCAGGCGAAATCACTTCCTGGAACCAGAGGAAATCACGAAGGTCTGCAAAGCCTAGGCTAAATTTGGAAGCCTAGGCGAAATATCTCTCTGGACAAGAACAACAGATTCGCAAACATCACAGAGCCTAGGCCAAATTTTGTGGCCTGGGCGAAATGTTCATCAGATTACAAAACGCAAAGTTTTGGTGAAATTAGGTTTCAGAGGTATTTAAGGTGGGAAATTGGAACTCTTCAACATCTTTTCGACCTGGGCTCTCATGGGGGACTCTTGGAGGCAACTCTTTTGCTAGGGTTTGGTGGTTTGAAGGAGATTCAAGTGGAGATTAAAGATTTTGAAGAGATTCAACCTCATTTCCCTTGGTTTTTCTTCTTCCCTTTTCTTCCCTCTTGAACTTCATGTTATGGCTTCCTCTAGTTTTGGGATTTGTAATTTTCTTCCATTTATAAGTAGCTAAACTCTCATTCTAGGATTATTTTGAACCTTTGTATGGATTAACATTAGATTCTTCCTCTTATTTTGTGATTAATGACATATGTGTTTATTTTACTCTTTACCTAATGCTTGTAAGTGCTTGATCACCATTTAGATGTTGAGTTCACTTGATTAATGCTTGAGAGGGCTAGGTTGAGTGTAGAACTTGAGTAAAATAGTGCAAGAACTTGAAGTTTGCTTGATGAATGGATGATTTTGTTGATAAGATAGAGATATACTTATTGACCTTGCATAGTCACATTAGGGTTGGAGCATAGAAATTGGATTTTATTAATTGTAACAAGAGATTTAGCAATTTAATAGAATTAAACACTTGTTCTTGACTCGACGGAGCGTTTACAAGTACCTTTTGAACCCTAGATTAGCACATGTGTTAATTAATAGCATCTATAAGAGGAGGTGAATCTAAAGTTGAGAAATACAAGGGGAATAAATAATCTTAGACCCCATTTGATTGTTTAAGTCAAAAGATCAATTGTTTATATTAGTTTTAGAAATAGATTTCTTTCATTTCACTTGAACAACCACCAATGTTTTCTTAGTTCAACTTAATTGAATTCGCCTAGTCTTTTGCTTGGTTGGGAGTTTAGATCAAATCCTCGTGGGAACGATACTTTTCTTATCACTTTATTACTTGGCGCGGCCCGTGCACTTGCGGAGCGAACAGTGGAGTATTCCCACAACCATAGAAAAATAGTGATAACAATAATAATAATAATAAGAATAAGAAAAAAACAAGACCGGGCCTAACCTTAAGCCATCGAACTCGGTCTGACTCCACACAACATCATGAACCCGCCTCATATATCAGCCCTTCAAAGTCCTCCCCACCACCCCTTCAAAAACCGAATTAGCAAGATAGTATGTAATTGCAACTTATAATCACATCTGTATAACTGGCATCAGATCAAGGAAACTTCATCTTCATCATCAGAAATTGGTCATCCTCTTTCCAATCTTGCAATTTCTTGCAACCCAAGGCACATATCTAAACCACAAAAATGATGATTTTGAAGGTTCATACATCATGCGAATATGATCATTCTTCCATAACAACAGCAGTAATCTTGAAATGTGTTCTAGACTTATTTTAAGCTTGAAATGTGTACTAACTGATTACCAAAGTTTCATAGGTAGCCAGCTCAAGTTTAATTAAGTGAAAAAAAGGAAAGAAATTAGCAAAGTCACTACTTCCGAGTTCTGATTGAGTTGTTTTCCATTGTGTGTATGTGTGTAATAGAATAGAGATTAAATACATGAAATATCTCCAAATAATTCATAAAGAAATTCTCGCAAATTTAATACAAACAATTTTAAAAAAATTCAAATTAATAAAATTCAAATTGGTAGCTTTTTCAAATAAATAAAAAAAAATTTGCTCAGATCAAATTAATAAAATTTAAAAAGCTACTAAATGATACTTAAATATTTTAAGGAAGTTTTTGTAACATAACTAAAAAATTTCAATATTAAAAAATTTAATGGAGATACATATATACGGAGTATATGTTTCCAAAATAGAGGTTTACTTTCGATATTTAGATAAACAAAGGGGTGATCCAGATATGTTTACGTCAAAAGTTTTCAAGAATTAAGATTATGTAATCAAAGGAAGTTTGAAAAATATCATGTACGACCCTTGTCAACCTTCAAAATCTTGGTTCATAATAAAAGTCTCTATGAGAGTATCCTATACATTTTTAATCACTTCTATACATATAACTTTTGTTCAAATGTGGCTTTTTTTATATTTTCTTTCCACCTTTAATGAAACATTTAACATAGGAAAAGTTTGGAAAATATTACGATAGGCTAAAATATACCTATCACTCCTCTATGCATATATCAAGTTTTTTATATTGATTATAGCAAGAAAACACTTTTGGTCCCTTAACTAAGAAAATACACTTTGGTCGTTTTTTTTAAATGAATTTTTTACTATTATATGCTGAACAAGAATTGTAATTTTAATTACCTAGCATAATATTTATTATATATCAGAATTTGACTTTTTTTGACATTTAATTATAGAATTAATCACTAAATTTGTTGAGTTGAGATTTGCCATTAAATAAACCCAATTGGGTTAGTAAAAAAGGAACAAATGTATTGTATTTAGAAATTAGACACTAAAAATTGATTGGATGCACAGATAAATACTAAAAGTATACTTTAACTAATTACAATATAAGACATAATTAATGAATTACTCCAATTATCACTACTTAATTATTAATTCTAATAAATTAGTTGAGTGATAGACATGATCCGTGAAGGTCGAATATATATATAGGACAATTGCACACAAGTCTCAAGCAAAAAATATAATTTTATATAGATCCTAATGAGTTTGTTAATGAAACCAATGACAATTGAAATATGGGTTAAATATCAATTTGGCATATGAACTATTTACAATGGGTTATTTTGGCATACAAATAAATTAAAAGGGTCATTTTGGCCAATGAGCTTATGGAAAAGACTAAAATACCCTTTAGGACTTAAAATAAAAAAATTCTGAATATGTGGGTCCCACTTAAAAAAAATAAAAAATTATTATACACCCATGGACCCACCCACCCCACCTCTCCCTCTCTCTTCCCTCCTTTTGATTGAGGTTGTGGATAAACAAGGGGTTTCTGATCTTCTGGATTGTGGTGCCTATCTGTTACCCCACACCTTTCTCAACTTCTTTCTCTTTTTATTTTAATTATCATGAAATCAAATTATTACTAATACTAGTACTAATACTTCTCCGTAAGTAAGTAGCCTCCGATCCGTAATATAAGAGTCCAACCACAAAAAATATTTCTTAAGAAAACATGTAAAAGTTGTCGAGAACTTATAGCAACAAGGGAGTTAATGTTTTTTCCCCTTAAGACATGCCACAATATATTTGATAATGTTACTATTACATAAATGTCACTTTACCTATAAATTGTTGTTGAGATTGTTGTTGATAACTCATAGCAACAATTTAGCCTTACAAACTAACAAAGCTTGCTTCCAATCAAATTCAAACATTTAGGCAAATTTAAGGGTCTATTTGATATGAGAAATTCGGAGAAAGGGTCTATTTCTGATGGAAAATAAATGGGTCGGTGCAAGCTAAGGACATTGGTGTATTTAACATTTGGTATACTGGTAAAGTGAGTTCTAGAAATGATGTTGGTATAGTTGTGGATGAAGAATGGAGGAAGGGTGTGGTTGAAATAAATAGGATTGGAGACAGAATCATATTGCTGAAAATGGTTGTTGGCGAGGAAACAATTAATGTTATTAGTACCTATGCTCCTCAAATTGGGATAGAATGACACATAAAGGAATAGTTTTGGGAGGAATTAAAAGCGTTGATACAAAGAATACCTATCATGGAAAAGATTTTTATTGGTAGTGATCTTAATGGGCATGTTGGTAAAGAGGCAGGACAATACACATGGTCATGGTGGCTTTTGGTTCTGGTGAGCTTTATAATGAAGGACAATCTATTATTGAATTCAATGTGGCCCATGACCTCAGAATCGTCAACACTTATTTTGAGAAATGTAAAGAGCATCTAATTACAGAGTGGATCTAATAGATCATAGATTGATTTCCAAACCTGAATTAACATTTGTCTTGAATAGTTTTTAAAACTTATGAGACACTTTTGATAAAAAAAAATTATGAGACACCATATATCCATCCCAAATATAAGTAGACGGTTATTTTAGTCTACATGTAACACCCCAAATTTTAAAATAGAATAAATAAGGCAATATTTAGAATCTTGATGTATTATTTAGTATCTAAGAAATTTTCAGAAATAAATTTGGTATCAGAGCACCCCAAATTATGAGACACTTTTGATAAAAAAAATTATGAGACACCAAATATCCATCCCAAATATAAGTAGACGGTTATTTTAGTTTAAAATTGTAACACCCCAAATTTTAAAATAGAATAAATAAGGCAATATTTAGAATCTTGATGTATTATTTAGTATTTAAGAAATTTTGAAAATAAATTTGGGAACTAAAACATATCTAGAGAAATCATATTGGGACTTAAAATATCTTACATAACCTTATGTTTATCTTAATTCCACCATCCTTATCATCATTTAACCCCACCCATTCATTTTGTAAATATCTTCTCATTTTAATTAATTTTTATTTTCCCCAATTAACCCTATCCACTTATATTATTTATATATACTCCTTCCTCCTTATCACTCTCTCTCACTCACTCTCACTTTTCTCTTCTCTGTCTCGTCACCTTCACTTCTCACCACAAAATCATCACTTTCACTCTTTATTTTCACAATCATCTCACTCTCTCACCATTTCTCCATTTCTCACTCACTGTCACTCATCTCCTTCGACTTCTCTTCTTCTCCCAACGGTTTTCCAACGACGGCAGCGGCGATTCACGGCGGCGCCGGCCTCCATTCAGCAGGCAGAACCGGATTTGATTTCCGGTGAGCCTACTCTATACTCTTCTAGCCTTTGATTCTTTGATTTGAGTGGTTTGAGAGTTGGGGTTTTAGATTGGGTTAGAGTTTTAAGTGTTTAAACTTATTAAAATAAAGGATTGATGAAGCATAATTATTGATTTCTTGTTATTCTAGATTTTCTATTTTCCTCATGTTCTGATTCTATAGTTATGGATATGCTCTTGTTTGCTTCTTTGCTCTGTTTATGATGTTTGTATATATATATATATTGATAGTAATTTCTTGTACTCTTTTAATTAATTTCTATGCTTGGGAAGGCTGGAATGGATGATAGCATGGATGAAATAGTGAGATAAGAAAGATTTCTAGCAATGATTTGGTGTTTGGTTGATGAGTGTTTTAAAAGGATTTTTGTTCTTTTCTTCCTTTGGCTGCCTGTTCAGTTCAGTTAGGTACTAGGAGGGAAGTATTTGTTTGTCTCCAACATGAATTAGAGCTTAAATAGGTTATTACATGATTAACTTGTGGTTTATTGTAATGAAGGGCTTTCACTCTACTTCTCATATCTGTTAACCTTTCAAAGAAAACATATTATTGAAATTGCTAAGACTCAAATTGAATAATCATTTTCTTATGAAGTGTATGTTCTAAACTTTGATATCAAGTTGTGATAGATTTGTTAAATGGAATGAAATGTAATTGTGTTTATCCATTTCCTATCTTTATCTTTTCTGCTCAAAAGTATTTGGATTCTTGTGATGTGTATTGGTGAACATAAATATTTGCTTTGAAATCTGAATATTGCTAATGAATTTGATTAATGTTCTAGTAGTTTAGGATTATCCTAATTCATTTTCTCATTGTTGTTAAAGCTTGTGATGTCAAAAGTTTAAAGCTATTATAAAGACTTATTTGCCTAGGTGTATGACTTGGAAGTAAAACTTGAATTGGTTTAGCATGATAATTCTTTGAACATGGTTGCTGGTATTGTTTGTAATCCAATTATGAAAGTATGTTTGGAATAACAAAATGCACTTGCTTGTTTTGTTGTGATTTGGCAGCTTGAAATAGATAAAGAAAATGATTGTTAATAAGTTGAATTGTGATGGTAAAAGACACTTAAGTTAGACAAGGATCAAAATGTTTAATAAAGAATATATTAAGGATGGGTTGGGTAGTGTGTAGGCATGTGAGAGACGCTAAAGTGTTGTTATGAATTTGAAATGACATTAATTTATCATTCATGTATTGTTAAATATAGGAATGGAAGAGGGTTAGTTCTTGTGGCACCAAGAAGTCAAAATGAAGTGATTTGTAATTGCTGGAGTACAGGTAGTAGTTTTGTTTATTATGATGTATGAGAATTGCATGAAGCATGTTTTAAATTCATATCACATCAGGGCCGAAAGGTCGCTCTAATAACCTCAGGGCCGAAAGGTCGCTCTAATCCTGTCAGAACAGTGAGTTTATCGGAGTTCTCCATGACTAGAGGTTCGCTACTTCTAATTTATTTATTCAGAGGGTTGTGCCTCATATGCCACACAATCAGGAAAATAAATTTACATTGTTGTGTGAGCAGCAGGATTATGGTTAATCAGGTAATCTAAATCATATTTTTTTTATGAGTTCATCAATTGTTATGCATGATAATAAATGATAACTACTATTGGGATTCTTTGAATCTCACTGTTTTTCAAACAAAACTTTTACAGATAAGCAGTTCAGGATAGGAAGGATGCTTGATAGGCCCGAAGAAGATTAGTGAGATAGGTTTTGTGATATATGTTTTACTATACAAGCTCATAGCTTGTGAATTATTAGGTAAAGTCTATCCCCTGTGATAGGCAAATTATATTTAAACAGAACTGTAATAGTTAGATTTAAATATGACAGATTTGTTCAGATGTAGAGTTAGCTATTTAATGAATTTATAAACCGCTGCGGATTTCATTGAACAAATATATTTTTGTAAAGTTGTTTAGAAGCCCAAGTTTACGCAGGAAAATATTTTATCCAGGTTTCAAAGAGAAAATGTTTTAATTTATTCGTATTTTTGGGCTTCTAACATAATAAAGTGGTTATAAATTGATTAAATTGGTATAAATATAGTAGGAAAAAGCTAGGATGTTACACTACACACATGATAAAAATATTGAGGCTATTTTGATATATATTTTAGTTATATTTTGGAGTTATCAAGTTAAAAATAAATGGAATTGTTAAAGAATCATATAGTTCCTTCAATTGTTAATAATCATATAGTTGCTTCAATTGCTAAAAATAAATATTGAGGCTGTTTTGCTCCTTCAATTGCTAAAATATCAAGTTAATATTGAATTGAAATATTTATTTGCGAATCAAAATAGGAAACATGAATTAACAAAAGAAATATTATAAAGGGAATGTTGAGATTATGTGATTGACAGATTGAGGTATTTCCTATTTTCCTTTCTCTCTTTTATAACATGAGAATGCAGATTTGGAAAATAAAAGAGGAAAAATGGGCCGAGCTACTCAATTTGGGCTGAAAGAAAAGGCCTAATGGAATATATATATATATATATATATATATATATATATATATATATATATATATATATATATATATATATATATATTACACACACACACCAAAACTTTTTCCAGTTTCAAACTTTTCCTATTTTCCTTGGCCAACCAAACAAAAAGGAAAGGAAGTCACGCGAAAAAAGACGAAGAGAAGGAAAGATTTGAAGGCGGCTGGAGAGAAGAATTGAAACACAAACACATACACATACACATAGGTGGCAGATTTTTGTGTCTTCCTAATTGAGAGCACAGACGCACAAGGAAGAAAGATCAAGTTTCTAACTTTCTTCTTTGGCGGACTCACATCGGAGTTGGGAGGGAGGAAGCTGTTGTCTTTGGTACATTGATATTAGAACTTCCTTTGTCCCTTTGATCTCATATTCAATTTTGATAATTATTGGGATTAATTTTAACCTATGTGTGATTAGCTAATTTCCTTTTACAATTTGATTATTATTTAATTTTTATTGTTTAGTGTTTTATCACCAGATTAGTTATTGTCAATTTTCAATTGGTGAATATCACACTTTTCAATTTCCTGTTACGGGAAAAAATAGTTTGGGGGTTTCTCATGAAAAAAAGATTTATGAACCTTTATTTGAGATTGCTGACTGTTTCACCGATTTCATCTCCTTCCCTAACTATTGAAACAATTTTTTTCTTAGTATTGATAAAGATAAAAAAAAGAAAGGGTGATCTTAGTTTAATTTTATTCTTCTCTTTTTTCTTAGTTTATTTTAAGATTAATCTTTATTTTATATTTTTATAAATTATATAACCTAAATTTCTATCTTCCCTATTTTTTTCTCATTAAATTTCTTTCCTCAACTATTTTGAGATAACTCGAAAAAATTCTCTCCCCAAGAAGGATCAAGAGTATGAAAAAGAGAAGCAAAAGCAAAAGAGAGAGGCTTTATATGAAGCCAAGAATCAAAGGCAAGAGATATTTTCCTCAACTATTTTATAAGTTGATTTCTCAAATTTTATATTTTATTTGGATTAAGTTCATTTATTATAGTTACTATTATCTCCTTAATTTTTCCATCAAATTTGTTTTCCCGAATTCTTCCTTATTATATTTTATTTTCTGTTATAAAAAAATGGTTGTTGCAAGTTTCCAAGTTTTTTTAATTTGAAATACCCATTATTTTTTTAAAAGATAAATGTTAGTAAAATTTATTAAATTTTAACAAATATTAGAAGTTATGTAGTTGTGTATAGTAATATTATTATATAGTGTGTATGATATGAAAACTACATTACACCGACTGGTTAATACTAGTTTCTTTTTAATTATACATGTATATAGATACATGCATGCATGAATGCATACATACATACATATATAGACATCGCGAAATGCTTTCTGGTTTGCTCCTTCAATTCTCCTTATAGTGTATAGCTATATAATCCAACAAATAAATTCATCTCTTTGGTTTTTTATGAATAATAATAATTGAGTCGTTTTTATTTCTTTTCAATTATACTCCAAAGAGAGTACATACACACACATATATGTGCGCCCGCGCGTGCACATGTACTCTTTTTTTTTTGGTTACAAATGAGCACTAAGCTACTTAAGTAACATGCAGCAGCTTCTCTTGATCAACCTCTTCAGCTATGAAGTCTGGAACTTCAATAAAACCAACCACTCCTTGGCCCACATGTAATGCTCTATGAGCCAATTTATCTGCTATATTATTACAATCTCTTCTAACCCATTCTATTCGCACATCCCAATCCATCTTGAGCATGTCCCGAATCTGATAAAAAATATGGCTAACTTCAAGACCATGAACACGATCATCTTCCAAGCACTCCACTGCCTCCAAACAATCTGTTTCCAATACCACGCTACGAACTCCCAAATCCCAAGCACAACGAAGACCCATGAGAATGCCCCAGACTTCTGCCAAAAAGCTTCCTCCCTGTCCTATATTAAACATAAAACCTCCTTTAACCTCCCCTTTGTAATCTCTCAATATTCCTCCACTAGCAGCAATCCCCAACAAGCTTTGGCATGCACCATCCGTATTAATTTTGAAACATCCCCTTTCTGGCGCCTTCCATTTGGAACACCTGCTGTGAGGATCCAAGTGTTTCATAAAGGCCTCTCCCCCCCAATTCAACCAAGCTCTCGACTTAGAAATGATCACCGAAGCGGAAGTCTCTGAATTCTGAAAAATCCTATGATTCCTAGCCAACCATAAGTGATAACATATTATGGAGAACCAAATTCCCCATTTAACACCATTAACAGCAATATTGGAAGAAATATTCATTTTTAACCATTCTCTCACTTCTATCTCACCCATAAAAACTGCCATTTGTTGTGAAGGAACCATATGTCTCCAAACTTCCCAAGCTCTATTACAATCCCGAAGAACATGGAGTGTATCTTCAAGACATCCTGGGCAACAAGGACAATCCGCAGTAATAGCAATCCCTCTAACAAAACGAGCATGATTAGTCATGATGCCATCCCTCCCCGCTTGCCACAAAAACATCTTACAACGTTGAGGAATATTTAGTCTCCAAATTTTTTTCCAAAGAGAACTAGTGCAGCTGTTATGGGTTAGTTCCTGACAGTGATATGCAGAGCTCATTGAAAACAATCCCGAAGAGGTATGGGACCATATGGGAACATCATCCACCTGATCGTGCACATGTACTCTACATGAACATAAAAACGATATATATGTAAGTGTATATATGACCCCGTAATCTAATCTTTATGTTCATTCTATTTTCCTCATAGGAAGCAAAGGTTATTTCAAAACAATGGATAAAGACCATGAAAGTACATTGGACGTAACGTCACGAGATTGTAAAGTTACTGATATACCAAACACAGTGTTTGAACAAGTTCTCTCTTTACTTACAACCAAACAGGCCATTGCCACATGTCTCTCTTTCAAAGGGTGGAAGGACCTTCGATTGTCACTGCCCATTCTTGCCTTTGACGAATTGAATTTTCGAAGACTTCACTCTTTTCTTCAGTATGTAAATATAGTAGTATTGAGAATGAGGGATGATTCAAAACCGCTAAAAAAGTTTCATTTCATACTTAGGTCTACATTATCTGAAAGAGAGCAAAGAGTTCAGATTACCACACATATCAGCACAGCGATACTACACTCCAAAGTTGATTATGTTGAGATACATGATAAATCTCGTGGCAAGTTGAACATTGTGATTCCCTCTTGCATTTTCAAATGCAAAACCATGACCGTTTTAAAGCTGAGTGGTGTTGAAGTGAAAGAAGTTCCTTTTATTATTGATTTGCCTTCTCTTAAAGTCTTGCATTTGACCCATGTTCTATTCCCAAATATCCATTTTGTTTACAATCTTCTTTATGGTTGTCCTTCGCTTCAAAAGCTGTCACTAAAATTTTGCTTTGCCCGGTATCTTCATGGGCGTTATCATGGGCCTTCAATTGGATCATTGCAAGAAGTTAGTGAGAAAGATTTTGCGCCTTCTGATGTTTCTCATTATCCATTTACATTGAAAGAAAGGCTAAAAAGTTTGGAATCAGCTGATGTTTATTTCTATCCATTCTCTTCGGAATCTATATCAAATGTTACAACATTGCGGATTAATAAGGTATATGTATGCATGTGATTCTATGATATATAACTAAATTCATATTCTTGCCATAATTATCCACACAAAAAAATTGGCAATTTATTTTGTTGATGGAGATGACTTTTTTGCTAATATTTAAGAATGACACATTTTAAAATTAATTTTTGTATAATTTATTTGTTCTCATATCTTTCAATTGACTTTGTTTATCTTGTTGTCTCCCTATTGCAGAGTCTAGGTTTTCAAATAGTTGATGGAGTAATCAACTTGATACTAAGATGATTGTAATCTGGTCATTGCGAAGGCCACAAAACTTCGCTAAACTTGAACTGTCGTGATTGAAGGAAAATCCAACTTTGAAACTAGGGAGGGCTGAGCAGCTTTTTGAATTTATTTAATTGTTTTTTTATCAGCATATTTAATTAAGTTTTTGATTCTATAGATTTTGTGAGATAAATATATTTTTTTACCATAGCAAATATATTTTGTTAAGAGTAATAATAGTTGTTTCTTTTTTATTCGATATATGCGTCATTTGTTTTGACTTTG
This sequence comes from Mimosa pudica, assembly GCA_029929735.1. Classification (NCBI taxonomy): domain Eukaryota; kingdom Viridiplantae; phylum Streptophyta; class Magnoliopsida; order Fabales; family Fabaceae; genus Mimosa; species Mimosa pudica. The sequence goes on from JAKELP010000045.1 coordinate 5,409,397, forward strand.
AATTAATTCAAGTCTTCATGACTTTATTCATTACTATCACTTTTTGTATTCACAATTCTTTGATCGATTCATAGAGTTCAGTAAAAATAATGATTTCTGATTATTTTGAGATTGGAAAAAATAAAAAATAAAAGCTAATGTTATATTTTGGATTCGAGAATGTCGGAGAATAGTTTAAAAGTAGTTTTCATGTATTTTTATATATTTTCTGTTTCTCTCTCCCCACCCTCTCGTAGTTCTGTTTCTTTCTTTTCGCAACAGGCAATTAATATCTCATAGTTTCCCATTATTTCCTTTTTTTATTAGATAGGACTCCTGTCATTTCTAATATATCATATTATCCACTTTTATCGTCAAATATAAAATAAATATTAATATAGCTATAGATTTTTTTTATAACAATATAGCTATAGATAATGTAAAGTTCCTTATATAAATTTAATTATGTGCTTGAAATTTAAACATTTAAGTAATTTTAAAATCTTTAATTCAAAAAAAGTAATTTTAAAATCCTATAACATTTTAAATCCTAGTTTTAGAGCTAGGACTTGAGTCTAAAAATACATAAAAAGAGCAGGTTGAGTTGCACAAAGTTCAGTGCAAATTGAAATGAGCTAAGTGGGTCAGGTTTAGCCAGAAAAACATAGAAAAAAGCGGGTTTGGTGAAATAAAAATGGGCTAACCGGAATTAAAAGTGGGTTGGGACTGGATGACTCATTTAAATCAGGCTAGCCCTCCCAGCTCTAGATAGATTTTCCCTCCCTTCAGTTATGCATAGGCAAAAATATAAGAAAATCATATAACTTATTATAAATTACCCACTCTTGATCATTTTACGCTAAGTTTTTGAAAATATCTCGCCCTTTGAATGAACAAATTATTTTTTCTTTTTCTAAAAAAATTATTTTAAATAATTTCTCTTGAACCACAGAATAATTTTTCTAAGATCATCATAATTAATTGTGATATATAGAGATATACTTTCTTGTCTACTTGTGGTTGAATTCTCTGGTTGTAGTAATTTGAGTTGTTGCTAGTGTTTATATCCATTTTCCTCCACTCATTACTGTTGTGGTTGCTCTTCATGCAGTACAATAGTACTTGAACCAAAATTGATGGAGTTGTTGCTAGTGTTTATATCCATTTTCCTCCACCCATTTTCCTCCACTCATTTCTCAAATTGATGGAGATTGATTTTTGTTACCCAATTCAATTGCAAGAAAGAATAAATATCGATCTGGAAAATAAGTTTTGGTTTATTTGTTTTGATGAAGTTTTGGTTGATTGTTTGATTTGATATGTTTTGATGAAGATTGATTTTTGTTACCCAATTCAATTGCAAGAAGGATGAAATATTGATCTGGAAAATAAGTTTCGCTTAATTTGTTGGATGAGGGCAAATGTTGTCTTTTTGTTAAATTGACGAGGATAAAATTGACATATCACATAATATTACATGTGTGCAATGAAGATTCATAGGGGGACCCCTATGAAAGAACATTACCAAAAAATGTGCAATGTTGATTACAATTGTAATCAACATTACCATTACCAAATCCAACCAAACAGGCCACATATGGTAATGTAATCAAGATTACCATTGCATGTGTGCAATGTTTTTGAACCAAACGGGCCCTAAATTAACCATGAATCCATGCAGAAAATTTCCTTGATGATCACGGAACCCACATGAAGCAATCTCAGTAACATAGCTATATGCACCATCAAAATTTAACTTTACTCTATGCCTCATTGGTGGTCTCCAAGCACAATCTGAAATTCTCAATCCCTATAACTTAGCTAAATCAATATCAGCCCATGAAGCACATGCGAATGTTTTGGCTTTGAAAGATAAGGGCTCTACAGTTGAATTGTTATTATATATGTTATGTGTGTGTGTGTCTATATATGTGTGTGTGTGTGTCTCAGAATTTGACTATTTTTTGACATTTAATTATAGAATTAATCACTAAATTTATTGAGTTGACATTTGCCCTTAAATAAACCCAATTGGGTTAGTAAAAAGGAACAAAAGTACTGTATTTAGAAATTAAAGATTAAAAATAGATTGGATGCACATATAAATACTAAAAGTATACTTTAACTAATTACAATATAAGACATATTAATGGATTACTCCAATTATCACTACTTAATTATTAATTCTAATAAATTAGTTGAGAGATACACATGATCCGTGAAGGTCGAGTATATATAGGACAATTGCACATAAGTCTCAAGCAAAAAATATAATTTTATATAGATCCTAATGTGTTTGTTAATGAAACCAATGACAATTGAAATATCTTTCGTTAACAAATGAATAAGTTGTCAATGAAGATATCTGAAATCAAATCTCTAACATGAGATTTTAGGTGAATTTTCCATTGATTATGTATCTTGAAAATGTGGAAAAAGATGAAGCAGCAAATTAACATCTTTTGCTACTCAATTCCCATTCACTCAATCCAGTTACAATATTGCTCTATTTGTTCGATATTCTCATTTTATGGAGTTGATCTTTTATTAAAAAAACATTACATATTTTAAAAAATAAGTACAAAATTCACTTTCTTAAATGCATAATACCCCAATTTTATTTGGAAAAAAAGGAGGAATCACATTTTGAACAAATTTCTAGTTAAAAAGGTGTTAATAATTGAGATTTATGAATTATTTGATTTACCAATTTTTCTTCTAATATACAATTTTAGGTTTTCATATTTGAAATATAACTATATTCAAATCCAGATTTTCATTCAAAAAACAATCCAGGTTTCACACTTGCATATACTACTTGCATCTATTTGCCTACTTGCATATTTGCTTCTATTAATAAATTACTCTACTTGCTTAATAATCTAATAATAAAAATATCAACTTGCTAAAGCGAAAATAGGGTAAGGGCCCTGGCCCCAAAAATAACCACCTAGGAGTGTTGTATATCCTAAACTAACAAATGATGCTTTTTCGCCTTAAAAGTATCACAAGTGTACTAACTTACCCCTAATTAACTGGACGCATCCACCAATGGGTGTTGTTGACGTGTCAGCATTACATTAGTCAAAGGGTGAAACAGCTACACTTGTGTTACTTCAGAAGTAAATATGTTCAACTTGTTAGCTTAGGACACACAATAAACTTATCCTACAAGTTTAATTACCTAATATGATTTCCCAATAACTTAATTTCCTAATACTACAACTGATTACAATGACTAAAATTCTACTAATACAATATAGGAAAGGAAAGACCAACATTTTTTTCATAATTTACAACACTTGTAACTCCTGTGAGATTTCAAAGTATAACTTTAACTCTCCAAACCTTTTATTTTTTTAATTATGAATCGCTCTGCCGTTAACTTACATTATCTTTTGACGGAAATCAAATCACGACGATGTTAGCTCAACATATGACACCGTTATGGACTTAGTTAGTTGCACTCCATTTAAGTTATTATCATAATGAGCAGCAACTCCCCTGCGCTGCACGGAAGAAAATACTTGCAAGTAAAAATTGGGTTTCTTTTGTAGTGGCTGTTGATGAGGACTTGGATCAAGAAACAGAAATTGCCATTCATTTTTGCTTATGACCTTTTGAGGACAAGGTGCATCAGGCAGGGGAGGGTATTGATGGGCCTAGGTTATCATGAGCTTATTATAATAGAAGGCCCAAAGTGAATGGCAATACTATAACAAATGTAGTTAGAAAGGCAACAACAAAGTAGTTAGTTTGTTATATTGTAGCTAGCAAGACAACAACAAATTAAGTAGTCAGTTTTTCATTTTTTGTTAGGAGGTTAAGGAATGTATAAATATAAGAGTTGTAGAGAGAAGAGGTATGCTTGTATTTTGTGAAGAGTGTATGTTGTGGAGAGTGTGTACCTTTAGAATTGCACATTAAGCCCTGTAATTGTCTCTATAATCTTCTTTTAAGGTAATACTTTGATTCTTGAATAATACTAAACGCTGGTATGTTCTCATCACAAATCTTTTTATTTCCTTTCAATTCTACGTGATATATAACTGAATATATGACCCCTTAATCTAATCTTTATGTTCATTCTATTTTCCTCAAAGGAAGCTAAGGTTATTTCAGAACAATGGATAAAGATCATGAAAGAAGATTGGACGTTACTTCACGTGTTTGTGAATATGCTAATTTACCAAATCCAATGTTTGAAAAAATTCTCTCTTTACTTCCAACCAAACAAGCCATTGCCATATGTCTCTTGTCCAAGAGGTTGATGGACCTTCGCTTATCACTGCCAAGTCTTGCCTTTGACGAATTAAATTTTCGAAGCCTTCACTCTTTTCTTCAGTATGTAAATATAGTATTGAGAATGAGGGATAATTCAGAACCCTTAAAAATGTTTCATCTCACACTTAGGTCTACATTATCTGAAAGAGAGCAAAGTGTTCAGATTACCACAAATATCAGCACAGCGATACTACACTCCAAAGTTGACTATGTTGAAATACATGATAAATCTATTGAAAAGTTCAACTTTGTGATTCCCTCTTGCATTTTCAACTGCAAAACCATGACCGTTCTAAAGCTGAGTGGTGTTGAAGTGAAAGAAATTCCTTTTATTATTGATTTGCCTTCTCTTAAAGAATTGCATTTGACCCATGTTCTATTCCCAAATATCCATTTTGTTTACAATCTTCTTTACGGTTGCCCTTCGCTTCAAAAGCTGTCACTAAAATTTTGCTTTGCCCGGTATCTTCATGAGCGTTATTATCGGCCTCCAATTGGATCATTGGAAGAAGTTAGTCACATAGATTTTGCGCCTTCTGATGTTTCTCATTCTCCATTTACATTGAAAGAAAGGCTAAAGAATTTGGATTCAGCTGATGTTTATTTCTATCCATTCTCTTTGGAATCTTTATCAAATGTTACAACACTGCGGATTAATAAGGTATGCATGCTTGTGATTCTATGATATATAGCTAAATTCATATTCTTGCTATAATTAACCACAAAAAAAATCAGGGCTATATAATTGGCAATTTATTTTGTTGATGGAGATAAACTTTTTTGCTAATATTATAAGAATGACTTGTTTTAAAATTAATCTCTGCATAATTATGTGGTTAATCAACTGTTTTTGTATATTCATTATTCGTTCTCATATCTTTCAATTGATTTTATTTATCTTGTTGTTTCCCTGTTGCAGACTTTTCAGACTCTAGATTTTAACACATTTGATAAATTAATCGACTTGATCATAAGATGATTTTAATCTGGTTATTGAGAAGGTCACAAAACTTTGCCAAACTTGAACTGTCATGATCGAAGGAAAACCCAACTTTGAAACTAGGGAGGGCTGACCAGCTATTTGAATTTGTTTCATTAAGTTTTTAATTCGAGCGACTTCTATAGATTTTGTGCGGTAAATACATTTTAATTTGTAAAGAGTAATAATATCTGTTTCATTTTGGGTCGATGTATGCGTTATTTGTTTTGACTTTGAAAGAATTCAAATCTTCATTACGATAACTTACTGCATTCACGATTCTTTGTCATTTTGATGCGGTTGCATTCACGATTCTTTGATCGATGCATAGAGCTCAAACAAAAAATTAATGGTTTCTGATTATTTTGAGATTGAAAAATATAAAAATAAAAACTAATATTATATTTTGGATACGACAATGATGGAGAATAGTTTAAAAGTAGTTTTCATGTTTCTTTTATATTTTCTGTTTCTCTCTCCCCACACTCCCGTTTCTTTTTTTCGCAATAGACAATTAATATCTCATAGTATCCTATTATTCCTTTTTGGATATATAGTATCTCCTGTCATTTCTAAGATATTGTATAGTTCCTTATATAAATTTAATTTTATTATGTGTGCTTGAAATAAAAACATTCAAATAATTTAAAATCCTATAACATTTTTAATTTTTAAACTAGGTTGATTTAGAGCCGGAACTTCTCGCCCAACCCAATAGGGTTAAAAAGCGGGTTGGGTTACAAAAAGTTCTGTCAGAAATAAAACGAGCTAAAAGCCAGCTTTTAAAGTGGGGGCTGACTTGAAATCCCAACTTTACATGTATAGCATGTATTTGGGTGGGGTTGAACCGGAAAAACATAGGAAAAAAGCGAGTTAGGTTAAAAAAAATAAGTTTGAATTAAAATAGGCTAAAAGCGGGGTAACCCAAATTAAAAGTGGGTTGAGTTGGGGCGACTCTTTTGAATTGGGCTAATCCTCCCAGCTTTAAATAGATTTTCCTCACTTCATTTATTCCCCAAGCAGAAATATAAGAAAATCATATAACTTATTATAAATCACTCACTCTTGATCATTTTACGCTAAGTTTCCGAAAATGGCTGACCCTTTGAAAAAACAAATTATTTTCGTTTTCTACAAAAATATTTTAAACAATTTTTCTTGAACCTCAAAATATTTTTCTTGTGATATAGAGATATTTTCTTATCTACTTGTGGTTGAATTCTTGGTTGTAGTTATTTTAGTTTTTGTTAGTGATCATATCCATTTTCCTCTACCCATGATTGTTGTGGTTACATTTCATGAGAGTCATATTATATTTGTTTCTAGGTATTTCACAAATCTCAGACCAAAAAAAAAGGTATTTCACAAATCAAGTGGACTTAAATGCTCTAAGTAATAATTATGATAATGATGGTCATAATTAAAATCTGATCAGAGGAGTGGAGACGTGTAAGCAAGTATTATCAAAGAAGCATTACTTAAATGCTCTAAGTAATAATTATGATAATGATAGATAAAAGAATTACTTTTATAAGTTTTTCAATGACAGAGAGGAAACTTTGAACTATGAATTAGATGATTTAGAGATTAGTGAAAGGAACATCAATTTCATATTCTATAGTAGGATTAGAGTTAGAGAGGTTGAGGAAGATCGTGAATCAAAAAAAAAGTTGAGGAGGATTGTAAGAAAATGAGAAGTGGTAAAGCTGTTGGACCTGACGGTATTCCTATTGAAGTATGATAATGTTTGGAAGAAAAAGGTTTGTTGTGGTTTACTAAACTATTGAGATTCTAAGGTCTAAGAAAATATCAGATGACTAGAGGAAGAGTATAATAGTCCCTATTTATAAGAATAAAGGAGATATTCGAAATTGTGCAAATTACATAGGAATAAAACTTATGAGTCATACAATGAAGTTGTGGGAAAAAGTGATTGAGCGAATGTTGCGAACAAAGATTAAAATATCAAAAAATCAATTTGGTTTCATGTCAAGTAGGTCAACAACAGAACCAATCTATCTACATATGATTTTTATCGATCTGGAAAAAAGCATAAAACCGTGTGTTAAGAGAATTACTTTGGAAAGCTTTGGAAAAGAAAGAAGTTTGAGTTTAATATATCAAAGTCATTTAAGATATGTATGACGGGATAGTGACTAGCGTTAGAACACCTAGAGTAGAAACAAATGATTGCCCAATAAGAATTGGATTATATCAACGATCGACATTACGTCCATATTTGTTCAATATTGTTTTGAATGCCCTTACGTCCATATTTGAAATTTTGAGAGACTCATCAAACCCCATCACAAAGTTTCGCTTCAAATGCTATTGGAACGCAATCAGACCTAACAAAAAGTTTGAACTTTGGGTTGAAACAGCTTTGAATCTTAAAGCTCAACATTTAGAGATATCTCATCCATATTGGTTTGAGCAAAACTTGCCTCCTGACACTTTTGTTTGCAATACCATTATGATTTTAAAATTTCCCCAAAGCGTTGGTGAATTGCCGTCTTGTGCTTGAAGAGATTTTAATTAATTAATTTCTTATAAATACCAATTGGTTATTATTTAATTCTACTCTTTTTGGGTTGATTTTCCATCTGTTTATCTTTATTATTCTTCAGCAGTAATCCTAAAGTTGTAACAACATCCGTTCGTTTACTTGGTTGTCTTACTTATTCGATCAAAAAATGTAATTCTTATTTCAATCATGTGTCTGTTTTTGGAGGTTTTACCGGAATTCATTGCTCATTACATTCTCTGTTTTCTTGAACAAACAATATGCTGGTATTTGTACTTTCAATTAAACATTTAGAGATATCTACATTCATGAATACTTTCAATATGCTTATCATTTGTTTTTAGCCTTTTATAGATTAACACTCTCTTGATACTAGATTGGGACCTTTTTCCCACTATGCATCTCATTATTTTTTGTCTTTTTTTCATTAAATGAAAGCAATGATGTCAACAAAAAAGGATTAGAAGTGCACATCTTTTTTTTTTATTTCAAAAAAAAGAAGAAGTGCACATCTTGATGTAAAGATAAGAGACTAAATATACTATAGTCTGTCTAATTTATAATTCTCGAAATTAACACTTGCATTGTTATTAAAAATCATTGGACTTTTGTGCTAAATGCAAGAAATCTGTTTATTTTCCCTCACAAAATTATTACTTTTTAACACCGATAAGAATTTTAAATAGGACAAACTTTTCATCAGACGCCTTTTCTGTTTTTATTTCATAAGTATGTTAAATTAATGGCTTTTCATCCACGCCGCTTCTGTTTGTTTTTAAATTTCTTCGGACGATGGACCTTCAAGGGTTTAATAATAAGGCGATAAAAAATAAAAACCAAAAGAGAAGAGCAGGATTAAAAATAAAAACAAAAACATAATAACTAGGAAAATTCATAATGTTCAACGAAAAAATGGAGAAGCATTAAATCTCCCAGATCAGCTGTCCCACCCTTTGAGGTGCCTACAAATCAGCGGAGGATTAGTCTCTCACTTGTCGAGTGGGGGATACCTTGATCATGGATAAAAAAAAAACAAGATGACGAGAAGAGTAGGCTTGTCCTGTTCTGAAAAATAAAACTAGCTAAACGGTAAATTAAGCAAGCATTGCTTTGCCACTCAAAAGAATCTAAAACAAAACGACAAAGAAAATTAAGGAAAAGCAGCATATTGGTTCACACTTCTTCAGCAAGGGTGGGTGAGGTGGATTTTTTGGGTTGCACGTACTTAGACCAAACTGGGTGCTTCTCCCAAACAGCTGCCATCTCTTCTATAGGAATTCCCTTGGTCTCAGGCAGGAGTTTGTAGATGAAATAGCTCATGATGAGCACAAAACAGGCAAAGATTGGAGGGAAGAGTAGACAAAAGCTAGATTAATAATAGAATGTGTTTTTTGTCTCTGTTTTATATTCAAACTATTAAAAGGAATACATGTGCATTGCGGGGCAGTTATCTATTTAAAAGATATTGTTTCAATAAATTTTGGAATTTTCTAATAAAAAAAGAATTTTGGATGGAATTTTAAAACTGAATACAAATGAAATAAAAATTAATAATTCAAGTATTCATATAAAAAGGATAAAATTTCTGTTTGAATTATCTTTTTATAACTTTAAATAATTAGGTATCCATGTGGTCCAATTATATTGTGCTAAGTGGTCCAATAGGAATGTCGCCATGGGATTTTATATGTATAAATGTATAATAGATTTTTGATGAATATCTTCCCTTAATAATTTTCAATTTGGTATCTATATTTTTTTTCTACATCTCTATCAAAAATCTTGATTTTACTATGTAACTATTAGAACTTGGAACCAGCACTTAAATAATATAACAACTTAGCAATGATTCTGAGCAATAATAAAATGTCTATATATTGGGAGAATAATAAGCAACTATCTCGCTCACTCGCTCTTTTCAAAATGTTCAAGAGAATCTCCACCACATCTTAGCGTGGGAATAACTCAAGCTGGCTATCAGGTGTCTATAACTATTAACTTAGACCGCTAAAGCATTGGATTGATTTGGCGTCTTTATTTTCAAACCAAACTCAGTATCAGTCTTTATTAGGGAATAAACTTGTAGGAGAAATTATTATCTTTTAGGAAACTTATGTATTATAAATATGTAATCATATCAATGAAATAATTATCAGACTTTTACCCATTCTCCTTTTGTTTCCACATGATACCAGAGCTAGGTTAAAGAAGTTTAGGTTTAGTCTGATCCCTAGGCACCCATTCAAGTTGCCTTTGTAGTTTCAAACCCTAAAAGGTTCCTCTCCTCTCTTCCTGATTTTCTCTCCCATACCTGTCACAGAGCCTAGAAAATATTACTGCTCCCTCATTCAAACCCCAAACACCAACAGGCCCTAGCCAATCTCGTCAAGTCCAGATCAGATTGTGTCGTCTATCGAGTTAGTGCTATTTGAACCCAGATTTGCATGAGTCCGCTGCCTTGTTCGATTTTGCTTCTATGTTTTTTTTGTTATGTTCATTTGAGTCCTTTTCTGTTTTGTTTAGGGTTTTATATTAAAAGAAAAGAGTCAGAAAAAAATATTAAAAAGAGTCTTATTGTTAGTAAAAAAAAAAGTCAGGAAAAAGTCTTTTATTTTTCTTTAGTGAAAAAAAAATCAGAAAAAGTGTCAGAAATAAAAAGGAAATTTTTTTAAGGGGGTGAGAGAGAGAGAGAGAGAGAGAAAGTTATAAAAAACTTTTTTTATATGCATTAGTTATAAAAAAAACTTTTTTTTATATGTATTAGTGTTTAAAAAAAAGCTTTTTGAAAAAGTGTTAGAAATAAAAAGGAAACTTTTTTTATCAAAAAAAACTTTTTGATTAGATTACATTTACAGGCCAGTGTTTAATGTTTATTTAGCTTTTTGTTTGAAGAATTTGTTGTTTATTTTGACTGTCAGATTATATGTATTAGTGTATGTTGTTATGTTATCACTTATCATTTTATCAGATTATGTTATGACTTATGATTATGTTTATTGTGATGTTATTAGATGATTTTATTTTGCTAAAACCATAAAACGTACAGGGAGAATAAGGTTGAAAGAGCAAAAAGTGGATTTAGGAAAAAGGATTTAGTTTTTTTTTTAAAAAAATGGAAATGGGCCAGGCCCTACGGGTTAGGCCCGGCCCGATGGCATGAGGGCCGGGCCTTGTAAATAGGTGTATAAAAAGGGAAGCGGGCCTAAATGGGTCTAGCCCGTTTAGGGCCGGCCCAGCCCGTATTCCCAGATCTTTTAAAAAAAGGGAGAGGAACTCTGGGAAATGATTCTAGGCTCATCTCTAGAGTTTCTCATCCATTTCTCATCTATAAAACGTCCCCGTTTTGGCTACAGCTCACGTGCGCTTTGAAAGAGAAATTAAAACACACACATAAACACACATGTGGCCATGTGGGCCCCGGTTCTCTCTCTCATCTCTTAATCATTCTCCCTCACCGTCTCTCCCTCAACAACACAACCACCCAACCCCCTCCTCCTCCCACCGTTCCACTACCTCAACCACCTTACAACTTCCACACCGCCCGTACCAACCTCCTCTAACCTCTCCCCCTCCACTCCCCCACCTCTCCTCCACCTCTCCTCCAACCTCCATGCCTTCAACCTCACTTCCGCCGTGGGACATCAAGGAAGAAATGGAAAGGCATGAATCGGGTATGGGTAGCATTAGCGAGCATGGGTTTGTTTATATATGCATTTTACTTCTTACTTTGACAGAGAGTCCAGTGAGGAGACATCCCACGGTGGAAGTGAGGTTCGGCTGTGGAGGCTTCAGTGGTGATGTTGAGGAAGCTGACGTGGAAGTTGTGAGGTGGTTGAGGTAGTGGAACGGTGGTCCGGTGGGAGGAGGAGGGGGTTGGGTGGTTGTGTTGTTGTTGAGGGAGAGACGGTGAGGGAGAATGATTAAGAGATGAGAGAGAGAACCGGGGCCCACATGGCCACATGTGTGTTTATGTGTGTGTTTTAATTTCTCTTTCAAAACTCATGTGAGCTGTAGCCAAAACGGGGACGTTTTGTAGATGAGAAATGGATGAGAAACTCTAGAGATGAGCCTGGAATCATTTCCCGAGGAACTCTAGTTATTGATGACAGTGTTATCATTGTTAGTAATGAGCAATTAGCTCAATGTGTTGAAGACATTTAGGTCCAAGAGAAGACCTCTACCTCATTTGTTTAAAAGAGTACAAGCCAAATCGGCCTCTGAGACTCTATGTTGTCCGACAGACCGACCTCTGAGACTCAAAGAAGTACATGTCAGGCAAACCGGTATTGGCATTGTTGAAAAACATAGTACGATGGGTTGGTCATTCCCCACGTACATGTGTATGTTGTGATAGGGTGCTCCCACACATAAGTTGTTAGTGGGGTGGACCCACATGATTCTGTTGTTTATGCCTCTCCATGTTGTGTTTGTTGTTCCTTCTCTGTGTAGAGAAGTCTCACCATTTGAGGCGTAATTGATCCATTGACAAGGATTGAAGAATGAAGATTTATTTGAAGAATGAAGATTCTGAAAATTTATTGGCAAGTTGGTCAGTCCAACTTGAGTGGGAGTGTTAGAAATAATGAAAATAAGTAATATTTTCTATTGTGTATTACGTAGACTATTTGTATATCTTAGTCATTATTGTGAATTATATTATTAGGAAATATTTAGATTATTAGGAAATATTTAGAGTAGAAGAATACTCCCTCCGGTCCTAAATATAAGACCTTGATGACTTTTTTGAAAAATCCTAAAAAAAGCAAAAAATAAGTTAATTATAAATTGATTTAACTAATTTTTTCTCTTGAATTGGTTTATTTTACCTATAAGCTGATGTATAATCTAAAAAGATATCAAATATGTCATGATCTAATAAACTATTTCGCAACCTTAATCTTTCCAAAAAAAAGTTATCTAGGTCTTATATTTAGGACCGGAGGTAGTATTATGTTATTATTAGGGAATAAATTGTAAGAGAAATTATTATCTTTTATGAAACTTTTGTATTATAAATATATAATCATATCAATGAAATAATTATCAGACTTTTACTCATACTCCGTTTGTTTCCGTTTGTTTCCACAGTAGCTCATGTTTGGACAGCAACATTTATTTATCTAAAAGCTTATTTCATCCCTCCTTCCTCTGAGTTAAGAGTTGCCTCATCATAATGAAGACCATGGCAAGAAGAGGGCGGAAAAGTTTGAAAACGATGTCTGAAAAAGAAAGTGGAACAGAAGAAATTGTGAGTGATAGGATTAGTAGCTTGCCTGACCACTTACTTCACCACATCCTATCATATCTTCCAACAAGACAAGTTGTTGCCACAAGCCTCTTGTCTAAGAGGAGGAGACCACTTTGGCATTCAATGCCCACTTTTAATTTTGTCCCAGGAAACACCAATTACACTGGCAAATTTTGTAGTCTTGATTTCTTCATCAGGTTTGTAGATTCAGTCCTGTTAATGACAGATGTGAAAACTATTGAAAAGGTCCAACTCAGGTGTGGGTATTTCCATGTACAACGTCAAGGTAGGCTAGAGTATGAAGACATTCCGCTTGCTAGGATGAATATTTGGATTGACACGTTTCTATATCGCAAAGTTGAGCATCTTGAGTTATACTCTGTCGAAAATTTATGGTTCACTGAGGTGCCTTCGAGCATTTTCAACAGTAGTACCATTAGGGTTCTAAAGTTGGAATGTGTTGAAATGAATATTCCTTCCCGTGTTAAGTTGCCTTCACTTAAAGTCTTGCATTTGGAGAATGTTTGGTTTGCAGATTATGTATGTTTGGAAAATCTTATCTCGGGATGTGCTCTTCTTGAAGAATTGGTGATGTTGAGAATTGGTGGTGGTGATGTTTGTAAAAAGGGTTTCCCTGGTAATGTTGAAAAGCTTGAACATTTGGTTTCTGCAAATGTTCAGATTTGTTTAATTACTTCAAAGGGATTGACTAACGTGACTCGTCTTCGGTTAAATGAGGTATGAATGATGCTGATTCACATAATCACTTTTCATTCCATATTTTTATAACCAAGTAACCTTGTTCTTCCTTATATAGGACATGTCATTTGTTCATTGTATTCCTACGTTTGACAATTTGACGTATTTAGAAATTGTATTGCTTACTGAAGAACTTGTGTGTTGGATAGTGGAATGCCTTCAACGGTGCCCCAAGCTTGAAATTCTTGTGATTGATAAGGTGATTGATGAGGTTAACTCAATTTCAACTTGATTGTCTGCACATTATCTTTTCTGTTACTAGCTTCTAACTTTCATATCTATGTTGAGATGCATGAAATTTATGATCCTTCTTATGAGGTTAAAGAACTAACAGGGGATGTTCCTCAATGTCTTTCGTCACACCTAAAAGAATTCACTTTTCAAAAATATGAAGGCCAGAATTGGGAATTTGAAATTGCAAGATACATCATTGAGAAGGCAAAAGTTTTGAGCACTGTTTTCATTAAGAGCTGGCTTAGGGATTCAAAGAAAGCGAACCGTTTATTACTCAATATGTTAGCTTCGTGTCCTAGAGGCTCTGAGCATTGCAGGCTTTACTTTGAATGAAATCTTCAGATGTTTTGTTTTATTATGATGTATGCTTACTGCTGTTGTTTTTGGGATAAGTTATGTTTAGTTTGTTTTCAGCAAATAAAACCCATGACTTTTGTAACATGCTCGTATACTGTTTAAGGGCTATGCATCTTAAGTACTTTGATTTATATGTACTTGTCTTTCTGGATCATTGGCTTATAAAAAGTTTGTTTAACTTAGTATTTCCCTCATAAAGGGTCACCGTTTCTTAACAAATGATCAACAGATGGTACTAGTGGTTCTGCAACTTTTGCTGACTTTTGTCTGATTTCTTTCTTCTTCGTGAGAGAAGAAGATAGAACAATACAGAAAGCTGGCATCATTCTTTTCTTATTCAAATTTTGTCTGGCTTTTTTGTCCAATGAGTTGTCTTTTATGGATAAAGTGTATGTTGTTAATAATGTTCTGTCAAGTCAACAATATATGTCAACATTATCAATAAATTGTTGATGGAAATTGTAACATGTGAATATATATGATAATCCATTTGCTTCTGCATTATTTAGTTTATATAATACACACATGTATTTTATGTTAGTTATATATATTTATATATTCCCACTTTATCCATATAGCCTGACTCAAAAACCTTAATTAATTAATCCATTATTCAATCTTACTCCATTCCAATTCATTTCTTTTACCCAAACTAATCTTCAATTGAAGTATTTAGTGTTATTAACAATATCACTAAATACTTACTATAATCATAATTGATGCCTAACTATTCACTTAAGTCTAGTTAAATACTTAAATTTATCAAAACATTTCATGAGCTTTATCCAAATTTATCCATCATTATTCACTCTACTCACATTCTCTTCTAAACTCATTCATAACAATATTACAATATTATATTAATCTCTCTTATATATTAAATTATAAATAAGAGAGAATCTAAAAAACAAAATTATTCCAGACATATTTGTTGCTTATAACAACTTCCTTAATTTGTTAATTTGTGTTATTTTTCTTCTTAGCCCTGTTTTGGTTTGAAGTTTTCTTTATATTTGCGGGTGCTCCCTTGTTGTTTGAATTAGTAGAATAAAAATTGAAAATTACAATAACTCTTTAACTTAGGGTCAGTTTAGTGATGTTCGTGAGGTATAAATGTGAAAGGAATTTCTCGTGTTATATTAACTAGGGTTTTCCTAAACAAACTCTAGTTAATATGCAAGATCAAAGAACTATCTTGTTTGTTGCATAGGCATAATTATTGAGATATAAACAAATGAAAGAGGTTTTTATCTCTGATCAACATGTTCAACCGTTGAAAACACATTAGATTTGTTTTCTGCTTGTTGTCCTTTCTCGATCTATTGGTCAGTCTCCTTACCTATCAAACTATAGTGAGCTAAGACAACATCAACTTGCCATGCATATTATATTATACTCCCTCCGGTCCTAAATATAATACCTAATTGACTTTTTCTAAAAAATCATTAAAAAAACAAAATAAGTTAATTATAAATTGATTTACCTAATTTTTTCCCTTAAACTAGTTTATTTTACCTATAAACTAATGGATAATCTAAAAATATATCAAATATATCATCATTTAATAACCTATTTCGCAACTTTAATCTCTAAAAAAAGTCAATTATGTCTTATATTTAGGACCGGAGGTAGTATGAGCTATCGATAATGACGATTGAAATCCTCTCTTGCTTTTTTTAAAAAAACCAAATTAATTGTTTGCACTGCTGCTTTAAAAAATATATTCATTATTCATTTATTTTTCTTAAAGCATATTTTTGTCGTTATTAGGAAAAGTCATATAATAATGGATAGTGGAGGATTTAGCAAAGATAGATATTCATTGCAATTAACTAACATCGATAGATTCAAGAGGTCGTAGATAGAGATGTTTGATATTGTTGGACGTTTATGTATTAGCAAGTTCCTTTTGAAAGAAATAAATTTCGGAGATAGCATAAGGTATGCATTAAGCAATATTGTCAATTGACTATTATCTAAAGGTGTATAAGGTAATGTAATTGACTATTAAAAGGAGTAGTAGGATAAATGGACTTTTCAATTGGTGACATATTGATTATTAAAGCAAATGCTTAGCTTCCTCCATTCCTAGATATAGGATCTATTTGAAAATGTGAGCTTTAGTTGTTCCTAAATATAAAACATCTTTAATTTCTAATTTTCTCAACTTTCTCTTCAAATTATTCTTATTGATGCCCTTGATCAATGATAAAAAAGAGAGAATCTAGATGGTTATACTTATAATGTTTCAATAATATATGATTATAATCATATTAATTGATATCCATAAATCAAATTAAATAATTAGTTCTTGCATTTAGGAACATAGAGTCATTTGTATTTTAGTTTTTGGGAAGAAATAAGGTGCTTAAAGATCAAATGATTGAAATGATTGAAAAATTAAGAAATATTTAAATCATACATGATAAAGTTGGTGGTATGATTAACTAAATCATAACAGCAACTAGCGCATAATCAATGGTTAAATTTGAAATGCAAAACATCAAAGTTCAGAACTCAGAAGGGTTGTTCATTCTTGTCATCAAACAATGTTCTCTAATTGTAGCCCATGCATGCTTGAGTGAATGTCTCCAATATTGTAAGATGAATTTTTTAAATATTGAAGAAGTGAGATTGTGATATTTCAATAAAGACAAGATGTCAAATATAACATAACAATTATATATATTGATTTAGAAGTTCCAACTCCACTTCTTAAATTTTTATAAATTCATATCACAAAAATTTTTCCTCTGCCCAATTTACCTCCCCTCCCCTCCCCTCATACCAAATAGACCCCAAGGACCATTTGTGGAAAATCAGTTAGTTAACCATTTGTTGACAGGAAAAAATTCAGTAAAAATAGTGTGAAAAGATTTTTCATTTGACAATACCTGAAGTGGCCAGTTAGTCCATGGGCAAGTAGCTTTTAACGGTCCACCAACTCCTCCACCTATATGATTTGTCTATCAGTATAACCTACACTGAGACCAACGTAGGAACCAGAAAGTGAAATGATTTTGAATGGACCCTAATAGCAATGAAACTTATAACATTACAGCTACAATAACTGCACAAAGTCTACCCCATAATAACTGGAAAACACCTTCCACACAAATGAAAGTGCATATATAGTCATATATAGGACTCAGCCAAAGAGGCAACAAACAATCAACATCAAGAATAATTATATTTCTTAATGCTAGAATATAAGTTGAAAAAGTCCCATCTACCTCCTCATGAAGATAGCTTAAACAGAGCAAGGGATCATATAGAACATTCCGATGAAACAACTTAATTGATATCTACACCCACACACACACATATAATATATTAATAGATATAACTTCAACTCTATCAGATTACATTTTATGATTCAAAGGTAAGTAATATTTTAAAACAACATGACAAAGTTGGTGTCGTGATTCGTTATACTACCTCCGGTCCAAAATATAGGACCTAATTGACTTTTTTGGAGAGATTAAGGTTGCGAAATAGGTTATTAAATGATGACATATTTAATATATTTTTAGATTATCCATTAGTTTATAGGTAAAATAAACTAGTTTAAGAGAAAAAATTAGGTAAATCTATTTATAATTAACTTATTTTTCCTTTTTAAGGATTTTCTAGAAAAAGTCAATTATGTCTTATATTTAGGACCGGAGAGAGTATTATATTACTCGCCTGACGAAATCAATGGTTGTTTGCAAAACCATTCCTTCCTGGAAGCTGCGTGCCGACCCTTCACATAATATTTTGTCTTTTTACCGAATAACTGTCCATATATCAAAGTTTAGCAAGAGATGTAAGTGCAATTTGAAGGAAACTCCTATGGTTTCTCCTTCTTCAAGCTCTGGCTTTGAGCCAAAATCTGCAAGAAAGTATGATGTGTTTATCAGTTTTAGGGGTGAAGACACCCGCCTCAACTTCACTAGTCATCTTCATGCTGCTCTCAAGAGAGCTCCCCTTGAGGTCTTCCTTGATGATAAGAAGCTTGAAAAAGGTGAAGAGATAGCACCGTCACTCATCCAAGCAATCAAGGATTCAAGTGTTTCTCTAATAGTGTTCTCACAAGACTATGCTTCCTCAAAATGGTGCCTTGATGAACTCACTGAAATAATGAAATGCAGAAAGGAGGAGGGTCAAGTTGTTATACCAATATTTTACAATGTTGACCCCTCCCATGTTCGTAATCAAACAGGTGCTTTTAAACAAGCATTTGAAAAGCATGAGAAAAAGCATGACCATGAGAAGGTGACTAGATGGAAAGCTACACTATTTGAAGCTGCAAAGTTAAGTGGCAGGCACTGCATTCAAACTGTCACGTAAGTATTCCTAAGTTAATCTAACATTTTAGGGTAAAGGTGCAAAAATGAGTTCAAACTATTACGCCAGGAGTACATAGGGGTAACAAGTATTTCCGGGTTCAATTCTGGGACTGACACTACAAAAAAAGAGGGCCTTATCGGCGTTTTAAAACCCTACGTTTCGGCGTTTTTTACCGGCGAAACAGCTCTACGGCGTTTTACACAATCGCCGCTGATTTAATGTGGAAAAGTTTTTTTCCGGCGTTTTCTAACACGCCGTAGAGAACCCGGAAACGCCGCAAAGCAGGTTCCATATATTATTATAATATTCAAGCACACCGGCGTTTTTGAGTCGCGCCGGTGTGTAAAAATAATAAAATATTCACGCGTACCGGCGTTTGCACCACAAGCTAGAAAACGCCGGTATGTTATTCGTTAAGGCAAAAACATACCGGCGTTTTGTACAAAACGCCGGAAAGCGATATTAAAAGTAATGAAACACACCGGCGTTTACGTCCAACGCCGGTGTGCTTTATTATATTTTATTATCTTACCGGCGTGTGTTAAAAACGCCGGAAAGCAAATAAAACTGATTAAAAAAAAGCGCCGCCCCAATTTGAAATCAAATTGGGACGGAAATTTAATATTATGGATACCATAATATATAAAAAATATTATCACACATAAAAAGAAAATAACAAGAATAATAATCTAGAGCATCTGAATGATTAATAAATAAAGTAAACAGAGAGAGGATAACAATAGATCAAAATTGTATTATATTGAATAATGAAATAAACTTATTACAATGAATAATTAAATAACTGAACTTAAGCAAAAAAAAATATAAACAAAGAAAATGAGAATAACCAGAGACAAAGGAAGAAACGATGAAGAAGAAAGAAATAGTGAGAAGGCAGAACGAATGGGAAGCCAAAGTGGGGGGAGTACCGCTATTTATAGGAGTATGGGAACACACCGGCGTTTCGACACAAAGCGCCGGTAAGTATAATAAAATAATGCATACCGGCGCAACGGCGGAAACGCCGGTATGTTATTTTATTATTTGTATGCATATCGGCGTTGTGGAAAACGCCGATATGCAAAATAAAAAAATAATTGCACATATCGGCGTTTCGAGAAACGCCGATATGCGATATTTTATTATTACTTTAATTAGAGGTGATTCCCAAAACGCCGGTAAGCCTAAACATCTAACGAAAAACTTTCTGGGCAGTGTTGGCTTTGGTAAACAAGGTTAGGGGCAGTGGCTATAAATATGCATATATGTAGAATATGTGAGTCGTCAAAATCTTTCTCAAATATCTCCCTTCTTATTTCATATTTTCTGTAGTTTTGTTGTGAAACACCTATATTAATAATATAATGGTGGATAAATCGTGGATCTCTTTACCTAGATCGTCACCGCAATACATGGCTGGGTTGAATCAGTTTTTGGAGTTTGCTTTCTTGCGCGGTAGTGATGTTCGGGGTAAGATACGGTGTCCGTGTGAAAAGTGTAAGTTCGACAAATGGAAGACTCGAGAGGAGGTATTTGCCCATTGTATGGATAAGCAGTTTCCCAGGTATTACCTCAATTGGGCGTTTCATGGAGAGGGCGAACTACACGACAACGCCGGTGATCTAGAAGTCGGTTCGAGTTCTCACATTGGAATGCAAGTCGAAAGCAGTGACGATGAAGCCGACGGAGGCGAACATGCAAATAATCCGGGTAATAACACTGTGATGGAAGCATTTGGTCAGCATGAAGCAGGAGATGGTGGGGATGTAGTGGTCGATGGACCAGTCGCTGACTACTTACGCCTTGAGGTGGTTAGAGATTTCTTTGAGCTCATGACGGAAGGTGACAAACCGCTGTACCCAGGTATAAATAATGCATTAACCATTCTAACTGTTTAAGCGACTGATGAATAATTATAATTAATATATATGCGATGAAATACATATATTATATATGTACGTGGCATGACAATATATATACATGTGTTTGGGCAGGGAATGAAAGATACTCTAAACTGTCATTTCTGACCAAACTGTATAGTATAAAGTGTAAACGTGGCGCCTCCGATGCGATTATGTCAGACATGATTGAGCTGCTGTCAGACGCCTTCTACAATATTGGAGCCGAGCTACCGTCATCATTCTACGAAGCGAAGAAAACAATCTCAAAGATGGGGTTAGGGTACATAAAAATCGATGCATGCCTGTATGATTGTATGTTGTTTTGGGGCGCTGACGCTGCGTTAGATAAATGCAGACGATGTGGCACTGACCGATACAAGGTGGAGGGTGAGGGGCATAATAATAAGAAGAAGAGACGACGAGCAGTTAAGAGCATGAGATATTTTCCACTCCGTCCAAGGCTCCAAAGACTATTCATGTCCCCGAAGATGGCTGAGCAAATGCGGTGGCACGCAACAGAAGCAAACCCAGATGGCAAGATGAGGCATCCTCGAGACGGTGATGCATGGAAAGCTTTTGACGGCGAATTCCCCGATTTTGCCTCGGACCCAAGAAATGTCAGGCTAGGGCTCGCTTCTGATGGTTTTAACCCATTCGGCTCCTTCAACCAACATTACAGCGTTTGGCCAGTTGTGTTGATACCATATAACCTTCCCCCGTGGTTGTGCATGAAATCGACATCCTTCATTCTATCGACAATTGTTCCAGGGCCTACATCACCTGGAAACGATATCGATGTGTACCTTCAACCGCTGTTACAGGAGCTCAATGAGTTATGGAGCGATGGGGTCGAGACGTTTGACGCCGAATCTAAGACGTTGTTCAGATTGCGCGCCGCTGTGATGTGGACTGTGAGTGATTTTCCCGGACTCGGCATGTTATCCGGCTGGAATACTTATACAGCGATGGCATGTCCGTTCTGCAACCTGGACTGTGAGCCCCGTAGATTGCCGCACAGCAGGAAGTCGTGTTTCATGGGTCATCGACGGTTCCTTCCACCTGATCACCAATTCAGGCGGCAGAAGAGCAAATTCGACGGTACACGAGAACACAGAGATCCCCCTCGACGGGTGTCTGGGTTTGAGATCTTTGACCAGATCTGTGATGTGCAATGTGAATTTGGCAAGGACCCGCCGCTGCCGGATGAAGAGGTCCCTATCTCAAGCCGCGGTGGCAGGCAGCCTCGGCGGAGGCCGCCGCCGGTGGCCCGTAGAACTGGCCCAGCACCTCAATGGAAAAAGAGAAGCATATTTTTTTGTCTGCCATACTGGAAGCACAACTTAATGCGCCACTGTTTGGACGTCATGCACATTGAAAAGAACGTCGGGGAGAATGTCTTATACACCATTCTGAATGAGCCAGGAAAGTCAAAGGATCATCTTGGAGCGAGGAAGGATCTAAAGGCCATGGGAATACGTCAAGATGTCTGGCC
Source organism: Mimosa pudica (assembly GCA_029929735.1). Lineage (NCBI taxonomy): Eukaryota > Viridiplantae > Streptophyta > Magnoliopsida > Fabales > Fabaceae > Mimosa > Mimosa pudica. The sequence goes on from JAKELP010000045.1 coordinate 5,431,486, forward strand.
TGACGTGAACGATAAGTTTGCCCCTGCTCGGTTTGCTTTGACAAAAAAGAATAAGGAAATGTTCCTGACCACGCTAAAAGGTATCAAGGTTCCTGACGGATATTCAAGTAATATCTCGCGTTGCGTTGACCTATCTTCGAGAGAGCCAAAGATTTCTGGGTTGAAAAGTCATGACTATCATGTTTTGCTACAGCAATTCCTTCCTCTAGCTGTAAAATACACCCTTCCCGAAGATGTTTCTATGGTTTTGGCCGAACTCAGTTTTATACTTAGGCAGTTGTGCGCAAAAGTGTTGGATAGGCAAGAGCTAGACGACCTGCAGACTAGAGTTGTTCTGATGCTATGTCGCATGGAGATGATATTTCCTCCATCATTTTTCACCTCACAGGTCCATCTCATTGTCCACCTTGTTGAAGAAGCGAAGATGGGTGGGCCGGTGCACTACCGTTGGATGTATCCCATAGAAAGGTACCTGGGGAAAATGAAGTCGTTCGTTAGGAATAGAGCCGCGTCAGAGGGCTGCATTGCTGAGTGTTACGTGGGGGACGAGGTAGTTGCATTTGTTGAAAGATATTATGGTCAGAACATTCGTAATGAGCGAATACCCCGAGTTGAAGATAACTCGAACTATGTCAATCCCATCTCTGACATGTTGTTTCCCCCCATTGGAAAGCCAGTAGGAGCAGCGCACTTCCACCAGCTGAGTCCCGTCGAGATGTTGCAAGCACACAGACATGTCCTTACACGTTGCACTGCCGTGGACTCCTATCGCGAGTGCGTTTATATTTATTACATTACATTTTAATTAAATATATATTTACCGATAATTTGTGTTTTTAGGGATTATCGGAGATATGTCAAGTGGGAGAATCGAGGACGCTCGGGGATCACTGCAGCTGTGATTGATACAATGGTCCACCGGGGCTTCGCTGATTGGTTCACGAAAAGAATACGCAACGAACCAAATCCGCCACCATCACTAGTGAATCTAGCATATGGGCCTTTTGAGTATGCGCAGAGATACTCTGCCTACAATGTCAACGGCTTTCACTTCCGCACTGTTGCGCGCGATGGCTCTCGTCTAACACAAAACTCCGGTGTGTTTGGCTCATTTGGAACAAGGAGTTATGTTAGTAGAGACGATCCTCAAGCGCGTTTAGGGGAGGTTCAATATTATGGGAAACTTGTTGATATACTTGTGCTCAACTACAACGGTGCATTTCCCGTTCCGCTATTCAAGTGCGATTGGGCAGACACTAGGGGAAAAAGAGGCAAGAAAGTTGACGTTCTCGGTATTACCTCCGTGAATTTCTCGAGACTCTTCCACACAGGGGCATTACCTGACGACGAGCCATACATCATTGCTGACGAAGCGCAGCAGGTTTATTATGTTCCCGATCCTAAAAACAAAGATTGGCAAATGGTGATTCAGGTAAAACCTCGCGATGTATACGACATGGGGGACGAGAATTTAGACGCGACAACTGAAACTGTTCAACTGGTTGCTCCTAATAATTCCGACTACCTAATGCCCAAAGGAGATGAACCGGTACCGTCTGTTAGAGACCGTGAAGATGGTGATGATGAATGAAACGATTGTTGTTTGTAAGGAATGAAACGATTGTTGTTTGTAAGGAATGAAGCGAATGTATGTACATATAAATAAATATTCGCAGTTTTTATCGTATTTAGTTCTGTTTTCTTGTAATATTTAGTTCAATATAATTACATATAAAACGGTTGGCAATAATAAAATTGTATTTACAAAAATATAAAAATGTACAATGATTAAAATAAAAGTACAAAACAAAAGTACAATAAACAAAGTCCAATCAAATAAAAAAACTAATCTACACGATCCTCATCCTCATCCTCGTCTTCATCCTCTGCAGAGCGTCGGCGTCGGCGACGAACACGTGATGAGGAGGCTTGACCGCGTTCCTCCCACCTCCGCTCCTGCGCCCTAAAGAACTCCTCTTGTTGGCGCTTAAACTCCGCGCGCCAGTTAGCGACCTCTTGCTCATGCGCCTGCCGCCGGGCTTCATACTCGCGCGCCAGCCTATCCTCATCTGCCTTCACCCGGGCTTCACGCTCTGCGAGCTCCAGCTCGCGCGCCCGCAGCCTGTCCTCTTGCTGCCGCGCATGTTGAGTCGCCCCAGAGGATGCAGGTGAGTAGCCCTGGGTCCCGCGACTTCCGGAAGAAGTGAAGAGCTGAGTGGGTCTGGCTCCAAAGCCAAGACCTGGCACGCGTCCGGCAGGATCCGGAGTCCCAATCTCCGCATGGATAGCAGTGACCTCGGCAAAGGGACTCGGGCTCACGCTCTCCCCCTCTTGAGATTCGGGGGTCGCCCTGGCTTCCACGGTCGCCTGTGCCTTCGCGACTTTCTTGATATGCTCGGCAGCCTTCTGGGAAACAGGTTTCCCATCCTTCCGGCTGCGCACCTGAACGATATAGTCGCGGTAGACGCCCTTCTTGACGCCCTTTTTCTTGGCCTCCTGCAACTGAAATATTTGAAACGTCAAAAAATAATCGTTATAATATATAGTTAATAATTAAAAATCAAAGACTAGTAGATATTAATATTACCATCTCGTCATAGCCGACAATCATGGGTCTGCTCCCAGTCGTATGAGAAACCTGTTGCTGTGCCCGCGCCTTCTTGCCCCGCTCTGACCTCGCCTGACCCAGGTCGGACATCCTCCAGCCGATGTACAGCCTCCACTGTTCAGGGTCGACTCCGTCGGGCACCATATTCTCCACCTCCTCCCTAGACCTCGCCCCCCCCTCGGCCCTATCTTTGTACAACTTGAGTCGCTCGTCCTTCCAAGAATCCCCGATCATAGATATCGTGAATTTCTTTAGCTTCTTGCTTTCGGGGATCCACCATTTCCTCTGCAATAGGAAATTTTGACAATTAATAACATTAACACTAAATAAATATATTATTTCACGTAATTATAAAATAATTTGGAAATTCAAATTACCTTCATAATATCCCATGCCTCTTCTTTCCGCGACCTAGGAACTTTCCTCCAGTCGATCGGGTCGATTGGGAAGCGCCGGAAATCCTTACCGAGCAGGCGGCAGTAGCGGTGATATAGGACGCCGGCATCCTTGGTTGGCTGCCCAGTCTCCTCGAAATATGGCAGCTCAACCCTCTCATTCGCCCCAAGCGAATGCACCTGCTTCTGGTCCAGCCTCTTGTTGGTGACAACGCCATTGATATCTGTAAGGAAAAAACACATTTCAGATAATTGATATAAATATATTAATTACTACATGCATTAAATCAATATATCAAATTAATTACATACCTCTGACGTTTACCACATATCCACTCCCAGAAGTGGACCTCCTCCCTCTCTTGAGTTCAATAAGAACCTGCGGCACAGGCATATCACCGTCCTCCTCGCCGCCGCCACCACCACGGTCACCATCGCTACTGGAGCTCGAGCTCCCCTCCCTCTCTTGCCTCTCCTCCCTCTCCTGCCTCTCCTCCCTCTCCTGCCTCTCCTCCCTCTCCTGCCTCTCCTGTCTCTCCTCCTCATTCAAAAACTCGTTCATTTCCTCGTAGCTGATGTGGACGTTACTCCCCAATTCGTCCCAGAGCTCGTCCTGCGTCACTCCTGGGTCCCCACCAAAGCCGTAAGGACTATGCGGTACGGTGCATAGAGGGGAACTGACGTACTGCAACACCGACTGGGGAATAGGTTCCTGCTCTTTCTCTTTCCGAAGAGCTTCTATACGCCTGGCTTCTTCCTCGTTGCGCAGTCGCTGCTGCTCTTCCTCGTCTATGGGATCTTTACCGCTACGCCGAGACATATATATATAGGAGAAACACAATATATAAACCGCAACTGGCAGACAGAGATTCGGTGGGCCCCTCTGTGGCTTTTTAGAAACGCCCAAATGCAATCCGTCGGTGGTATATATAGCAACTCACTTGCCGGCGTTTCTTGAGAAGCTTAGCGGCGTTTCTGTGGGTGCGCCGAAGAATAATAGTATTTTATTACACATCGGCGTTTCCCAAAACGCCGATGTGCTATTCATTTAATTCCATTAAATGAAAAACGCACACCGGCGTTTCCAGAAACGCCGATGTGTAAATTCATTTAATGGAATTAAATGAAAACGCACATCGGCGTTTCAAGAAAACGCCGATGTGCATTTTTATTATAAAAAAAAAAGAAATAAAAAACATATCGGCGCGAACCCGAAACGCCGATATGCATTTATTTGAAAATAAAGAAGAAATAAAATGCCGCGCTGCTTTAAAAAATATTAAAATATACATACCGGCGTTTGGGCCTCGAAAAACGCCGGTATGTAAACGCCATAAAAAAGGCGGGAAAAGCGCGCCACATTTTTCCGGCGTTTTCCATGGGCGCTTTTAGGAAACGCCGGAAAGGATGCTGTTTCCGGCGATTATTGAGGAAACGCCGGAACACTTGCGCCGGAAAGTAGCGCTTTTTTTGTAGTGTGAAGAATAAATATTGGTGCAATATAGGGAACGTCGGTCAACATAAACAGTGTTCCCTATATTGCACCAATATTTATTCTTCAGTCCCACAATTGAGCCCGGAAATACTTGTTACCCCTATGTGCTCTTGGCGTAATAGTTTGAACTCATTTTTGCATATTTACCCAACATTTTACTTCATCATCTAAATCAATTCAATGGGCTACTAATTTTATCTTTAATGAATAGCTTGCCATATTGAATTTGAAACCATAATTCTTTGAGTTGTGCTCATCACTAATGTACTTTGAACTCTGTTTTGTCATAGTATGCTTGATGTTTATGTGAACGTTACATTTAATTATGTGTTAATGCCTTTTTATTTAAATATATATTACACTTTGATTCTTATGGATAAATACTAATACTGTTACATATTTCATTATTTCAACTGCTATGTTATTTTTGTTTTGATTGAGTTCATAATAAGCCAAAATGATTGTATGTGAACTCACCACTTTCAATGCCTTTAGGTGAGAGAGGTTTAGTAAGTACGTGTTCATGTGTTGATCTACTATATCTATCAAAATATTTTATATTTTTGTATAAAATACATTATTTATTTTCCATTTTTGCTTTGTTCTATAGGAATGAAAACAATTTAATCGAGGAAATCGTCTCTGATGTCAAAACAAAGCTGAAACATATATATAAATGTCAATATGCATCAAAAGGTTTAATTGGAATTGATGAAATGATTGGACCAGTTGAAGAGTTACTAGAAAAATCCCACAAAGTCGGAATTTGGGGGATGGGCGGTGTAGGTAAAACCACAATGGCAAAAGAAGTGTTTGACAGATTATCTTCTAAGTATAGCAGTTGTTGCTTCTTGGAAAATGTAAAGGAAATGATACAAAAGAATGGATTAGTGCATGTACGTAATTCTCTTGTCTCAAAGCTTCTAGGGGAAGATATGCAAAGTATCTCATCCTCAAATGCTTTAAGAGATATTGCATATGTTGCTAGAATGCTCAAAAGAAAGAAAGCTTTGGTTGTGCTTGATGATGTCAATGATTCTATTCATTCAATGGATCTGCAAGAGAACATATTCAACCACTTGGCAGAAGGTAGTAAAGTAATTATAACAACTAGAGATCAACAAATTCTTAAGGCAAATGATTATGAAATACATGAAGTAAAGCTGTTGAGTTATGACAATGCGCGTCAATTGTTCATCAGCAAGGCGTTTAGACAAGATGATTCAAAATATGGATATGAACTGCTCATTGAAAAGTTTGTAGATTATACCCAACGTCTTCCTCTAGCTTTAAAAGTTCTTGGTTCATGTGTTCGTTCTAAAGATAAAAAAATATGGGATGATATTTTAAAAAAAATATGGAAAGGAGGGAGTCCAAATGAAGTAGTTCAAAGGGCATTAAGAGTGAGCTACGATGGATTAGACAATGAAGAGAAGAAAATTTTTCTAGACATTGCATGTTTCTTAAAAGGTGAAAGTGAAGAATTCGTTGAAGAACTATTGAAGAGCTATGGATTCCATTCTGCTTCTGGCATAGAAACACTAAAAGACAAGGCTCTTATTATTGTGACGACTAGTGGGAAAGTCGAGATGCATGACTTAATACAAGAAATGGGTTATCAAATTGTCTATGAAGAGAATCTCGATGAACCTGGAAGAAGGAGTAGATTATGGGATCCGAAAGAAATCTATAATGTGTTGAAAAATTGTGAGGTAAGAAATTGATCGACATTATTCACTCTCTTGACAAAACTTAATTTTTTCAATAATGTGAGATCATATAATAGTTTTGTATATTTTCTAATTATTGTTGTAAATTATGTGATTTACAGGGAGAAAAGGTTGAAGGTATAATGTTGGATTCCAGTAGCATCAAACATTTAGAATTACCGGCTAAGACATTTAATAATATGAAGAAACTAACATTTCTCAAAATTTATGAGCCAAAGTTTCGATTTGGCGAAAGAAAATTTAGTGTTCCAACAACAGGCCTAGAGTCAATTTCAAGCAAAATAACATACTTTCAGTGGAATGAATATCCAGGGAAGTCCTTGCCATCAAATTTTTGTGGCGAGTCTATCATTGAACTTAACTTGGAACATAGCCAGGTTGAAACACTTTGGGAAGAAGTGCAGGTATTAATTATCAATTTCATTTTATAATATGAGATATTTCCTGTATAAAAGTTTCATTTATGTTATATATGTTAACTATTTTCGTATTGATTTCTAGGATTTAGCAAATTTAAGAAGATTAAAACTTGGATGGTGCAATAAGTTGTGGAAGTTGCCAGATTTTTCCAAGGCTTATAGGCTTGAAAGCATAGATCTGAGTTTTTGTGAGAGTTTGCGCAAAGTGCCAGAATCTCTACTAAGCCTCGAAAATCTCATTTCTTTGGATGTATGCTGCTGCATTAGCCTAAAGAGTCTCCAAAGTGAGATTCATCTAAAATCTCTCAAATATGTCGATGCATCTGGGTGCAAAGAGTTAAAGGAATTCTCATTATCATCAGAAGAACTAACATATTTAGATTTGTCTGGTACTAAGATAGAAGAACTAAGGTCATCAATGGGGCTTTGTTCAAAGCTTAGAACACTCAAACTTATTCTTACTATCTTAAAATTGAAGAATCTTCCCAAAGAGGTATTAAGTTGCTTAACAGCTTTGAAGGAACTCGAAATTTCTGCGGTCAATGTTAAGAAAACTGCCATAACCTTCTTCAGAGCCTACCAATACTTCTTCCCACATCCCTTAGAAGGACTGGGTGAGCTATTTGATCACTTACATAGTCTTCAATCACTACATCTCGTTCACTCGTTGGACTTAAAGGAGCTGCCCGATAACATCACCCAACTCTCACGTTTGGAAGAGCTTCATTTGCATGGTTGTGAAAACCTAACTAAACTGCCAGATAATATGAGACATCTTTCACACCTACATTTTCTCTGCGTAGATAACTGCCAAAATCTTCAAAGTCTACCAGAGCTTCCTCCATCCCTTAGAAAATTGCTTGCTTATAATTGCTCCTTTGAGAGTGCATCCATTACATCCACACGAGAGAATTGTGGTGATAAGTTCTTTTCATTCAGAAGCTGTTATAAGTTAGATGTGAGCACCATTGAAGAACAAGCCATGAGGGTGTTACAGAATGCAGTTCACGAGAAAGAAGAGGTTACAATTATTTATCCAGGAAGGATGGTTCCAAAGTGGTTTCAGCATAGTAGAGAACAACATGGTTTAGACACTGTCCAAATTTCTCTCTCTTCTTCTCACAATTTATTGGGTTTCGTTTTCTGCATCGTACCTGAATATTACACCTATCATCTTGAGCTGTTCGTTAGAGATGAATGGGGTGAAAAGATTCATGATGCAATTTTTCCATCCTATCCACGGAATTTCCATGCTCTATATACTGATTTAGGTTTCTATCCTGGAAATGTTTACCTACTTTCTAGACCAAAATTATCTAAATCAATCCTGGAAAACATTGAAAGTAAAAGAAGGAATCATGGAGCCTCCACTTATAACCCAATTATTTCCTTCAAATTTGTTAATTCGGTTTCTCGTAAACCCATGAGAGAGATTGGAGTGTACCCCCTATATGCCTCACAATGTTCAATTCGGACTTCAATTTCCACCAGAAGACGCAAGGCCATACATATGATTTAATTAATTTATAGGTATGATTATTTCTTCTCTACATATCATCGGCAAATAAAGAGCATGTCTTCATTTGTGATGTTTATGTGCAATGATTACATGCTCTTTTTTTGTCAACTTTTTTGTAGCAACACAATGATTACATACTCAACTATATAACTTTCACAAAGATAATATTGACTTCATACATTGTTGAAAGCCAAGAAATTGAAATAATTAATGATTTTAGAAAATTATTGGACTCAAACGTATCAACATAACAAACAGTAATGTAGAGAAAATGATTTAGATTGAAAATTATTTATGTTCTTGTCTTTTTTTTTTTACAATAGTTCAGCTTCTGCAGCAAAGGCTAAGAAATAAGGTTCTTCATGATTTGGTCAATCATGTAATTTCTTATTGTAGTGATAATCAAGCATGAGTGAAGTAAGTATTGAAGCTTTTTCCTCCAATAACAGAAAATTCTGATTGTGGCAAGCATAGATTTGAAGGAAGCTATGAAAGTGATATGCACAACATCTTTATTAGCCAAAAGATTGTGTTCAGCTTCATTTAAAGTGTGGGGTTCGCCCCTTATAAAAGCCTCTACATATCAGAATTTTAATTTGTTCAAATCAGCATTGAGATATTGATGAAGTGGAGTTGGTACCACTGCCCAAAGAAATTCAAATGGAGCTGTGCTAAGGGACTTGAAGATATTGATCATGTGGAAGCTTTGCTAAGGAGAATCAAAATCAGACAGCACCAACACTTCAACAGCATGAACAAATTAAAAATGGTATAAGTTTTCTACCTTTCTTGAATACCAGGATCTCCGTCTTGTTTACTTCCTTAATTATGGAACTCTCATAGCTATCAATGATAAATGCTGACAATTGCGAAATATTTAGATAGGCATTGCGGATGTTACATTTAACATTTGATGGATGATTTAAAAAAAAATAATAGAAAAATTCTATTAATCAACATGTGTTGCTCTGTACTAGATTGTCTTCAATATGTTATCAACTAAAATTATGAGATTGTGAAAAAACATTGATTGTGAAGAAGTTTCATCTCTGTCTTTTAATTGTGCTAGAGATCAGAATGTCTGGTAACTAAATTCTGTCATATGCTCCTTTAGAATTCAAATTAATTGTATAAAAAACGAATTTATCAAATTAAATAGTTTATTGTAGGCTAACATGTATTTATTCTTATATTCTCCTTTCAATGTATGTTCTTTGTTTGCAGGAATTTCATCTCCTTGCTTGGTCCATTTACTAAAGTAGAGGCTTTCTTGATAAGGGCTAATAACACATGGTTAATTCTTATCATACTTGTTATGAATGATTGAAGCTTGTATACATATGATCAATGATTGTAATATCAAATGCCTATTTGTCACAAGGATTATTAGTTACTGTGCCACATGGATGTTTCATGCCTGCTGCAATTCCATACAAATGAAATGAATTTTCAATATTAATTAGTTGACTAATTATTTCATACCATGAAAATCATAGTTACAAAACTTATTACAAGCCATCCCTATCAAAGGATTGTTTGTCAGGGGAATAAAATAATAAAATTCTTCCCTTTCCTCCATTCGATTATTGTTAAATTATAATATAATCTACCTATTTCTCTCCCCAAAAAAATTATAGTTATAATTTCTTACATTTCACTCATTGGGATTTCTAACCTAAAAAATTGAAGAACAAATTAAGACTGTTATATGATAATTCACATTCTAACAAATTATAAGTTACAATTTTTCTACATTTCACTCATTGGGTAACAAACTTATTATGTGTCACCCAAATAGATGAGAAACAAAACTCTCTTTCTATAACAGTCAAATTTAGTTTTTTTACAACATCTAATTCCCTCTTTTGATCAAGAAGATTCTCAAAAGCATGTAGGAGTCCATAGATGAGAAACAAAACTCTATTTAATGAATACAAAATTGAAGGCATCCCTAGAGATTTTGACATTTAACTCTTGACAAGAGGTGGGAAAATGGAATAGAAACTTCCATAGATTAGAAGTGACTTTATAGTCCCCGAATTCAACAAGACATCAAAATTTACAAAGCGGCACACTTTGCCTTCTTCCGGAAAGGAAACATAATGACTAATCAAATTCTTATGAATGACATCTAATTCCATCTTTTGATAAAGAAGATTCCCAAAAGCATTTAGGAATCCAATAACATCTACACAAATTCAAAATTTTCAATTAGATATTTGTAAAATTAATTAAAACTCACGAAATCAATAATGGTGATTGATAATAAGAAACACATCACCACCACCCCAAACCCTCATTAACAGTAAACAAGAAACTACTTACATAATTATAAACAAAAATACCAAGGTTTTTATAAGAAAATGATTTTTATGCTCAAACATTTATCCAAAATAAGATTTATATGAAATATTTTGCCTTTTGTTTCAAAACATGCATTTTAAATCATAAACTTAACTAACATGACAAATTGTTTTCTTTACATATCTTAAGTGTTAGAGACAAGTTTAAAGTGGGTCTTCAAGTGATGGAAATTGGGTGAAGATGGATGATGGATGAAGTTGTTCATGTTTCCTTTATCTTGATTCCCTTATGTTGCCTTTGATCTTTCTTTCTCTGACAATCTGTCATAATGAGGAGAGTGACTTTGTTTTTTAATTAGCAAGGAGGTAGAAAAGTCTTCCTGTGTTGGAAAATATCCCATGGGAATTTACTTTAATTTAGTTATTTAATGAGACCTTTACTAAATTATGTGTGTTGGGCCTGGGCGAGAGAGCTCAAATTAATTTTCAATCATAATTAGAGAGCATGGTAAAAAAAAATCATAATTAGAGAGGATGGACCGGGTAGTATATTCATTGAGCCTATCATATATATAAAGGAAGCATATAGAACCTCATCCAGACCGTCGGATTAAAACTAATCATAGTTGTTGGTGACATATTATATTAAAATCATTTTCACTTCAAGAAGGCACAACCCATGGACTATGAGCTCTTTGATGTTACCAAAATTTTGATAAAAATTCTGCAGGTGTACGAATAGTTATAATAGTAAATGGTAGTTAAAAGTCGATAGTCACCTCCTTAATTTCTTGTGCAACGAAGGAAGAGGATTCGACAGTGTTGAAAGTAATTCTTTTTGCAGCTTAATCCCTTCCTTTTCGTCCGCGTGTGTATATACAATAGGGAGAAAAAGATCTCCAAAATACAAAACGTGCCCCCCTCCTGAATGTGCGGATGTGAACATATATATATATATATATATACCACACGTCAATGATGTGTGTGTTAGATGATTCAATTTTGGAATCTCTTCTTGCCCAAGACTATGCGTTTCTTCCCTTTTTCTCATAATTTCCTATATTTATTCGAAGATAATTGTTGATTTAATCTCTCCTGCCAGACACGCTTCATCCGGTCTCTTTATTTCCTTTTATTAAAAAATCTGAAGCAGTAATATATTGTCATAGGAAACTAATTAATAGGAACATGATCAAATCAACAATATAATTCAATTAATCTGCAATAATTTCTATTTCCTTTTTCGAATATTCTTTCTTAACTCCCTATTTTAATCAAATTCCAGATATTCTAAAAGAATTTCTTATATGATTCTTAAATTATTATCTTTCCAACTCATATAAAAAATCTCTTAATTATTTAATTAATTACTTTCCAAATATAATAAATAATAAAATATTAATTTCTAAAAATCTACTAAGTATGGGCATCACTCTTTCACAATATAATGAGACAGATGTTAAGTTCTTCAATATAATTCTTCATCACATACTTCCAGGTACCTTTACCTTCTCTCATTTTCTCTTTTCATTTTTGGTGATTAGGTGCGGTATATTTCCTGGTTTACTGATGTAAATTAGTGTTCATGTAAAATGTTTCTCCAACCCCAGAAAATCCCACTTCATAATTTTTTTTTGATCAAGTACCGATTTTTTTTAGTTAATGATCTTACATATATTTTATGTGGGTTTGTTTCTTTTATCTATGCTTCCTTGAATCTCTCTTTGCCTTTGGAGATTTCATGTTTTTTTGTACCTTTTCATTATTTAGATATTTGAGCCAAAAGTGCGGAATGCTCTTTTTTTTCTTTCTGAAAGTTTAGATTAAAAAAAAGGCCTTTCAAGTGATTTTAGCTATGAAAGTAACAATGTTTATTCCTCTGTATTGTTTGGAAATAATTTTTGAACTCTGCCCTGTGTGCTGGAAATTGTTCTGAAAATACTGTTTTTACTTCCTCACTGTTTTTCAAACTGGGAGCAATATACAACGAATTTTGAGAAACTGTTTTAATTGGACAAACTACAAGTTTTGAGCTTTCATTTGATATATTATTTGCCTCAAAATTCGATTCCTACTGTCCAACCTGAATTTTTGAACTTTCCCTGTTTTGCTGGATTTTCTGGACTATTTCTGGACAACTTGGGATTATATTCTGTTTGTGCTGCTGGCTGGTTGTTGTGGTTTGTTTGCAGGGTTTTGTTGGTTTGTTTTGCCCATTTTTGCAGGACATTTTAACGCTTGTTCTTCATGGATGAAAGAATGAATGACTTTGCAAGGTCATATGCCTCATTCTCACCTCATGGCATGGCCACCAATCCACAACAATTCTATGGGAGGAGACATCCATTCCAAGAGCATAACCCTTCCACAAATACATACCATCAAGGATGGGCGGACCATCCAAGCTTTGAGTGGGGGGGAGGAGGTTATGCTACTCATTCACATGCTTTTCAAGATCAACAAGAGTATGCTCCTCAATATCAAGATTATGACCCTTACCAAATGGGGCCTAATTCTTCTTGTGCTCAAAGGCCGAATGTGTATGCCTATCAGGAAGCTTATCCATATGAGCCTAATCCACCTCCTTATGACTATGAGCACAATTTTTATGATCATCCAGAGCCTTTACAAAGCTGTGTTCCTACACATATGGAGCAGAATGACTTCTTCCATGCTCAAATGCCCAATGAGTATGCTTCTCCAAGTCCAGATTCTCCCTCTTCTAGTACAAATGATTTGATGATGCAAATGTGTGCATCCTTTATGGAGAGGTTAGACTCAATATTTGATCAGCATGCAAAGCAACAAGAGGTCATTATTTCATTTGCTTCTCAATGGATGAATACAAAGGCCGAGGAAGAGGCACAGCAAGGTGACCTACCTTTCAATATGGTTGTAAATCCTGATTACATGAATTTGGAGGGAGGAGTTCAAGTTGAATCAATTCCTTGCTTTGATGAAGAAGAGCATGAACCTCAAAAGTGCCAAGAGAATGATCCTAGGATTGAGATGAATGTTGCAAATCCACCTAGCACTTTTGAGTCTAATGGAGTCTTACCTAGTGCTTCTCATAGTGATGATCTTGATAATTCTATGACTTGTTCATGTGATGAGATGAGCATATGCGTTGACTGTTATGAGGATAAATATTCTCTTCTCGTGGAATTTCATAGAAAACAATTGACAAAATTGCAAACAGCCAATGATGATATTGTCTTGGGTGCTGATACAATGGATGAGGCTACTTCTAGGGGTGATACACATGTTGAACATCACTCTAATTCCCTAGAGAAGAATGAGGAGGTTGAGGAGCAAGAAGTGACCGGATTGCCCTCTTCCATTGGGGAGAAAGACCAAGAGACCGAGAGCTCCCTTCTCTTGGAGCAAGAGGTCTCGAAGGCGTTTATACATGATATGGTGCAACAGTCTCAACCTAAGGATGATGAGCAAAATGGACAGCATCCTACTCCAGTGACACATGTTCCTGAGGAAGTTCATAGTGAGGCAGAGAGCCTAACGCTTCCGGATGCACTTTCGCTTCCGGAAGCAACGGAGCATGAAATCTCTAAAGCGGAATGCAAGGTGGAAGCGCAATTGGCACAAGAGCTTGAATCTTTCTCTACTTCTCAACTCGTGCATAAATCATCTCAAGGTATAATTTTTGATCCTACACTTGTTACCTTTTCTAGTTCATGTAACATAGGGAAGAAGACATTTCATGAGCTTGTTCAGAGTGTGATCCTTGATTTGTTTTCTATGCTTGAGTTTAATGTGCCATTGCTGGTTGCTCTTGAGCCACTGCCTACTTATGCTAAGCCTTCATTTAATATTTGCATATATAAGGAAGCATGTAGGCCATATACATTGTTGATTGAAACTGTGGTAGAACAGCATGTAAGTCCCTTGCGCTTGCTTTCACATGAGGATGAGCATACATCTTCCGGTTTATTTGATTCTTGCTTGGTGAATGTTAATGATGCTTGCATGAATTCTCTTGCTGATGATTTTAGTATTGTGAGCATGCGTCATGATGTTACTAGTCCCAAGCCTGATGACTGTGAACTTGATGTTGTTGATACATTTATACACTCCTTGTCTAGCTACAACCCCTTGCACAAGGGATGTTTGTTCAATTTTGTGGATCCAGCTAGGTTGGAAGGAGTGCTTGCTCTCATGATGGAGACTGGAGTTCAATTGCAAGGAGACTTGCGTTTCTATACCTTGTATACAATTTTGGATTGGCGGAGCCGATTGAGGCGCATGCGTGCAGAGTGTGCTTTGCAAGGAGAATCCTCTACCTTGAAACTTGTTTTGAGAAGCCATACAAAAAGTTTGATGGGGAGGTCAAATGGTGATCACTGGTCAAGTGCTTCAGAGGGGCAACATCTTCCTAGATTTGAATTGCCTAATTTGATCACCATATTTCATGATATTGTTTTACCTCATCACGTGCATATTGATTATCCTTGTGTTCCATTTAGTTTATCTTGGCATGCCTACAACCCCTTGCAAAAGGGACGTTTGTTTCATGTTGTAGGCACTTTTCGGATGCACAAGGAATATTGGGAGTTCATTAAGGCCGCAAGGGAACTTACTAGGAAGCTCCAAGCCTCATGCGATGCTTTTGGTAAAAGCATAATGAAGAAGCTTCAAATTGGCCGACTTCACCAACTTCATGGCCATAAATTCCTATTCTTCAAGGATAACTTCAAGCCTCCATAAGAGGTTGTCTCTTTCCTTTCCTCACTCATTCTCTTATTGTAAATTCTTAAGTGTGGGGGAAGGTGTTAGTATTAGAAAAAAATTAGGATTGTGTTTGTGTGTTTAGGATTGTGTTTAGGTTCATGTTTTAGTATGTTGTTTTAGGTTGTTAAAAATTCACTAGTGCTTGGGGATGCCTATTTGCTTCCGGAAGTGTTGCTTTGGAAATAGGATTTTACATCCGGAAGTGTTTTGGCTATCGGAAGCGTTTCACTTAGATTATGTCAACTAGGATCGGATTAGTGTTGAATTGACTCCCGCTACCGGATGAGTTCTGCATCCACCAGCGTCCGTGCTAAGGGAAGTAAATTTGCTTCCGCCAGCTGAGTATAGTTGAGCTTCCGAAAGCACTTTTGCTTCCGGAAGGGAGATTACTTAGAACATCCGAGTATGGTTGAGCTTCCGGAAGTACTTTTGCTTCCGGAAGGGACTTGAAAAAAAATCTAAGTCCAGTTGCTTCCGGTAGCACTTTCGCTTCCGGAAGCACTCTTGCATCCGATAGGACTGAGACTCCGAATCTAGATCCAGTAGCAACTTTTGCATCCGCTAGAGCCTTAACTTAGAGTCTAGATCAAACTTTGCTTCCGGTAGCATTTTTGCTTCCGGAAGCATTGTTGCTTCCGGTAGCACTTTTGCTTCCGGATGCTTAGCGACTTGAGTCTACATCCAGTTGGGCTTCCTAAGCGTCAGTGAGTAAAAAAAAAAATTTATAAAATTTGTTTTGATAGGTTGTGTTTAGTGTTAGTTTGTGAATAATACATGCATTGGCCATTTGTATGTTTGGACTGCCCGGCCTTTTATGTTGCTACCTTGCCTTTGAAATGCATCTTCCTACTTGATTTGATTGGTCCATTGAGGACAATGTATGCTTTAAGTGTAGGGGGATGTATTATGTGCTTAAAAGTGGTCTACTTCAAAGCTTTCACACTTGATTTTTGGACTTATTTGACATGATTTTTCTTGAAAATTTGACTTAATTATGGCTCTTGAAAGCAAATGGAACTGTCCTCTAGTGTGTAAGTAGAATTTTTGGAATGATTACTTAGGGCATTGCATGGGGCACTTTTAAGGTATAAAGAGGGTGTAAGTTTCTCATTTAACTTTTCTTAGGGAGGAAATGACTAATTAGAGTAAGCCATAAATGTGAGAAGCCTCCAACCGAATTGAGTGGGCCAATAGTTACTTGACCTCCTAGAACTTGTCCTAGCTCTTGTTCAAGATCACAATGCATGGCATAAGTGAAAATGAAAGGGGCGTTTCTTTCTAAACCCTCATGACCCAAACACTAAGCCAACCACAAATATTATCCTTTGATTAACCCCTTTGGGCCATTCACTTTTCTTTTCTACCACCTTGACCAAAGTGTGAATAAGTGATTATAGCATATGCTTGCATTCATACTAGTATTGTATTGTTGTATCTTGTGAAAAGCAAGCTATATGAGTGAAGAACAAAAGATGGCCGAGAGCCACAAGAGAGGAAAAGAAAAGAGAAAATGGCCAAAGGCCAAAGAAAAGAAAAAAAAAGAAATATATAATAAGGCCAAAGGCCTATCAAAAGAGAAAAAGATAGAAAGCACAAAGTGCTTAAGTATGCCAAAGGCATAAGATTGAAAAAGAAAAGAGAGATGTAGCGTGCTTTGTGAGGATTGATTTCATTGTATTGCAGGCATATGTGGTGATTACTTGTTCATATCATTGGTCATTGACTACTATCCATCATTTACCATTTGTTATTAGCCTTCCATCTAACCTCAAAGTCCCCTAGATTTGGTTGTGCTATGCATACTATGGGTGGAGAACTTAGAGCTATTACAAGCCTATGGTGACGGTCAAGTGCATTGAGCCAAAGAGTGATCACAAGTCCCTAGTTAGGCATTTTTCCTAACTTGAGCGAATGAGTTAAACACTTTATCCGGTGAGGAAAAATCTCAATTGGCACTCCTCCTTAATTTTAGTTGATTGTTAAACTTGGATTCGCTTTGTATCCTTAGATTTGGCCCATGCGAAGCTTTAGGGAAAGGTTCAAGAAGATCAACTTGTACACTATGATAATTCCAATTTCCTTCATTATGCTTAATGATTGAGTTAATCTTTTACATGACTTTGCCCGAAGTGCAAAGATTAAGTGTGGGGGATTTGATTAGACCAAATTTCATACCTTTAAGCATGTGCATTTGAGCTTAATTAGTGTGGTTTATTTGTTATATTTGATCATTATTGATACATTTTCATGCACATGCTTATGTATAAATATTTGAAGAATAATAGCCTTATTACTTGCATTTTATGGAACTAAGGGTATTTTGGTCATTTTGACTATGAGATGTGTTTTTCATGTAGGGGGGTCCCAAGTGGGCCCCACACACCCTTGGTGGAGCTTCAGTGGAGATAACTTGGCAAGAAGGAAGGCTAGATGACAAGTACTCAAAGTCACATCCGGATGCAGGTTCACATCCGGAAACATATTCACATCTGGAAGAGTACTCATATCAGGATGCAAGTTTACATCCGGAAGCAAAGTCACATCCGGAAGCTGAGCTACTTGAAGAAGCGAACTTCCATCCGGAAGTGGATTTACATCCGGAAGTAAACGTGCTGGCGCTGGCGGACAGTCTTGACATGCGGAAGCTTAAGTCCATCAGCCAGCGAGTACAAGAGCCAGACTGCACAATGATCAGAAATGTCAACTACTTTTCAGAAGTCTTTGGTGCAGAGTTAATTTAAGGCAAAGTCAACCCTGCAGCTTGAAGGTACTTGGGGAGCATCTTTCCAAATGAGGCAAAATTGGCGCCAAGGTCAAATTCAAGTCTGGAGGGCTCATTAAGGGCAAAAAGGGAAGCACAATCACTTTGAGGAAAAAAGAGGAACCTTTAGAAATGCATGGAGATGAGATCTAGTCCACATTCATCCTAACCTTTACCAAATACCAAAAATACCCTTTGGGCGATATTCCCAAAGTTACTCACCACTATAAAACCCCAAACATAACTAACTTTCAGGATATCTCTTCTCTGACTTCACTTTCATTTTCTCTCTCCTCTAACAAACTCTCTCAACTCCATCTTCATCTTCTTCATCTCCTTCACCTCGCAAACCTCCGCCATGGCCATTTCACCTCGCAAATCCTCCATTCTTTCCATCTCCATGCGCGGGTAAGCGTTCTTCTCCTTCCTTCAAGTCCAGATTTGTGTTCGAGCTTCAATGTAATTGGCCTTATGTGAGAATTTTCCTTTTCTAGGTTTTCAAGCTTGTAATCACTTAGATCTTTCATGTCTGGAGATTTTTAGGTATGTTAGATCTAGGATTCTGCATAGAGATTTCTGTGTAGAGTTCATTTATTCTTTCAAGCTTGTAAACCTAACTCCTAGATCTTGAACTTTCATGTGTGTTAGGTGTATACATTGTGTAGCTTCATGAGATTAAGCATATGTGAGTACATTTCGTTTGATTCTTGAAGTGAATGTTAAATAGAAGTTAGTTTTGATTTCTATCTCACCTAAGGATATGCATCAAGTTCAAGGCTAGACTATCTTGATTAATCAGTTTAAACTAGCTAACACTTCTTAGTTTTAAGGAGGACATTTTACATCCGGAAGCGTTTCACTTAGATTATGTCAACTAGGATCGGATTAGTGTTGAATTGACTCCCGCTACCGGATGAGTTCTGCATCCACCAGCGTCCGTGCTAAGGGAAGTAAATTTGCTTCCGCCAGCGGAGTATAGTTGAGCTTCCGAAAGCACTTTTGCTTCCGGAAGGGAGATTACTTAGAACATCCGAGTATGGTTGAGCTTCCGGAAGTACTTTTGCTTCCGGAAGGGACTTAACTTGAAAAAAAAATCTAAGTCTAGTTGCTTCGGGTAGCACTTTTGCTTCCGGAAGCACTCTTGCATCCGATAGGACTGAGACTCCGAATCTAGATCCAGTAGCAACTTTTGCATCCGCTAGAGCCTTAACTTAGAGTCTAGATCAAACTTTGCTTCCGGTAGCATTTTTGCTTCCGGAAGCATTGTTGCTTCCGATAGCACTTTTGCTTCCGGATGCTTAGCGACTTGAGTCTACATCCAGTTGGGCTTCCTAAGCGTCAGTGAGTAAAAAAAAATTATAAAATTTGTTTTGATAGGTTGTGTTTAGTGTTAGTTTGTGAATAATACATGCATTGGCCATTTGTATGCTTGGACTGCCCGGCCTTTTATGTTGCTACCTTGCCTTTGAAATGCATCTTCCTACTTGATTTGATTGGTCCATTGAGGACAATGTATGCTTTAAGTGTGGGGGGGTGTATTATGTGCTTAAAAGTGGTCTAATTCAAAGCTTTCACACTTGATTTGTGGACTTATTTGGCATGATTTTCTTGAAAATTTAACTTAATTATGGCTCTTGAAAGCAAATGGAAATGTCCTCTAGTGTGTAAGTAGAATTTTTGGAATGATTACTTAGGGCATTGCATGGGGCACTTTTAAGGTATAAAGAGGGTGTAAGTTTCTCATTTAACTTTTCTTAGGGAGGAAATGACTAATTAGAGTAAGCCATAAATGTGAGAAGCCTCCAACCGAATTGAGTGGGCCAATAGTTACTTGACCTCCTAGAACTTGTCCTAGCTCTTGTTCAAGATCACAATGCATGGCATAAGTGAAAATGAAAGGGGCGTTTCTTTCTAAACCCTCATGACCCAAACACTAAGCCAACCACAAATATTATCCTTTGATTAACCCCTTTGGACCATTCACTTTTCTTTTCTACCACCTTGACCAAAGTGTGAATAAGTGATTATAGCATATGCTTGCATTCATACTAGTATTGTATTGCTGTATCTTGTGAAAAGCAAGTTATATGAGTGAAGAACAAAAGATGGCCGAGAGCCACAAGAGAGGAAAAGAAAAGAGAAAATGGCCAAAGGCCAAAGAAAAGAAAAAAAAAAAGAAATATATAATAAGGCCAAAGGCCTATCAAAAGAGAAAAAGAAAGAAAGCACAAAGTGCTTAAGTATGCCAAAGGCATAAGATTGAAAAAGAAAAGAGAGATGTAGCGTGCTTTGTGAGGATTGATTTCATTGTATTGCATGCATATGTGGTGATTACTTGTTCATATCATTGGTCATTGACTACTATCCATCTTTCATCATTTGTTATTAGCCTTCCATCTAACCCCAAAGTCCCCTAGATTTGGTTGTGCTATGCATACTATGGGTGGAGAACTTAGAGCTA
This sequence comes from Mimosa pudica, assembly GCA_029929735.1. NCBI lineage: Eukaryota > Viridiplantae > Streptophyta > Magnoliopsida > Fabales > Fabaceae > Mimosa > Mimosa pudica. Next base: position 5,451,923 of record JAKELP010000045.1, read on the forward strand.
TTACAAGCCTATGGTGACGGTCAAGTGCATTGAGCCAAAGAGTGATTACAAGTCCCTAGTTAGGCATTTTTCCTAACTTGAGCGAATGAGTTAAACACTTTATCCGGTGAGGAAAAATCTCAATTGGCACTCCTCCTAAATTTTAGTTGATTGTTAAACTTGGATTCGCTTTGTATCCTTAGATTTGGCCCATGCGAAGCTTTAGGGAAAGGTTCAAGAAGATCAACTTGTACACGATGATAATTCCAATTGCCTTCATTATGCTTAATGATTGAGTTAATCTTTTACATGACTTTGCCCGGAGTGCAAAGATTAAGTGTGGGGGATTTGATTAGACCAAATTTCATACCTTTAAGCATGTGCATTTGAGCTTAATTAGTGTGGTTTATTTGTTATATTTGATCATTATTGATACATTTTCATGCACATGCTTATGTATAAATATTTGAAGAATAATAGCCTTATTACTTGCATTTTATGGAACTAAGGGTATTTTGGTCATTTTGACTATGAGATGTGTTTTTCATGTAGGGGGTCCCAAGTGGGCCCCACACACCCTTGGTGGAGCTTCAGTGGAGATAACTTGGCAAGAAGGAAGGCTAGATGACAAGTACTCAAAGTCACATCCGGATGCAGGTTCACATCCGGAAACATATTCACATCTGGAAGAGTACTCATATCAGGATGCAAGTTTACATCCGGAAGCAAAGTCACATCCGGAAGCTGAGCTACTTGAAGAAGCGAACTTCCATCCGGAAGTGGATTTACATCCGGAAGTAAACGTGCTGGCGCTGGCGGACAGTCTTGACATGCGGAAGCTTAAGTCCATCAGTCAGCGAGTACAAGAGCCAGACTGCACAATGATCAGAAATGTCAACTACTTTTCAGAAGTCTTTGGTGCAGAGTTAATTTAAGGCAAAGTCAACCCTGCAGCTTGAAGGTACTTGAGGAGCATCTTTCCAAATGAGGCAAAATTGGCGCCAAGGTCAAATTCAAGTCTGAAGGGCTCATTAAGGGCAAAAAGGGAAGCACAATCACTTTGAGGAAAAAGGAGGAACCTTTAGAAATGCATGGAGATGAGATCTAGTCCACATTCATCCTAACCTTTACCAAATACCAAAAATACCCTTTGGGCGATATTCCCAAAGTTACTCACCACTATAAAACCCCAAACATAACTAACTTTCAGGATATCTCTTCTCTGACTTCACTTTCATTTTCTCTCTCCTCTAACAAACTCTCTCAACTTCATCTTCATCTTCTTCATCTCCTTCACCTCGCAAACCTCCGCCATGGCCATTTCACCTCGCAAATCCTCCATTCTTTCCATCTCCATGCGCGGGTAAGCGTTCTTCTCCTTCCTTCAAGTCCAGATTTGTGTTCGAGCTTCAATGTAATTGGCCTTATGTGAGAATTTTCCTTTTCTAGGTTTTCAAGCTTGTAATCACTTAGATCTTTCATGTCTGGAGATTTTTAGGTATGTTAGATATAGGATTCTGCATAGAGATTTCTGTGTAGAGTTCATTTATTCTTTCAAGCTTGTAAACCTAACTCCTAGATCTTGAACTTTCATGTGTGTTAGGTGTATACATTGTGTAGCTTCATGAGATTAAGCATATGTGAGTACATTTCGTTTGATTCTTGAAGTGAATGTTAAATAGAAGTTAGTTTTGATTTCTATCTCACCTAAGGATATGCATCAAGTTCAAGGCTAGACTATCTTGATTAATCAGTTTAAACTAGCTAACACTTCTTAGTTTTAAGAGGTCTTGGCCGATTTAAGCTAGTTAATTAAGAGGAAATTGTCACATGAGGCCTAACAATTGAGATGCACAAATTGAGGCTTGAAGGAGGAGATTCCACCTATTGATTCTTTACACTCATACTTTCGGTACATTTTATACCGAAAGTATGAGTGTAAAGAGTCAATATTGATACATTTTATAAGGTCCATATAAGACCTAGTTGATATTTTTAGAAAATAGTAAAAAAACAAAATAAGTTAATTATAAATTAATTCCCCTAATTTTTTTTCCCTTAAACTAGTTTATTTTGCAACTTTAATCTGTAAAAAAAAATTAGGAACGGATGAAGTATCATATTTGTTGGAAAATGACTCATTTCTATAATTGCATACTGAAGTTTTTGCTAGCCACTGGAACCCCCATAATGTTGCAGAATGTTAATATACTTTTCAGTAGTCCTTATCCTCTGATGACACTCATCTAAAAGTTTTTTTTTTTCATTTGCTTCCTCCGAGATAAGTATCACTATATCATAAATAAGATTATGGTGAGAGGACGGAAAAGTTTGAGATTAAGGCCCGAGCAAGAAGAAAGTGAAGGTGAAGTAATAGCTGTGTCTAATCAACAAGAAATTGAAAGTGGAGTATTTATGAGTGATAGGATTAGTAGCTTGCCAGACTCTCTACTTCATCACATCCTATCTGTTCTCCCAACAAGACAAGTTGTTGCTACAAACCTTTTGTCCAAGAGGTGGAGACCACTTTGGCATTCAATGCCCACTTTTAACTTCGTACATGATAGAATTTATAGCCTTGACTCCTTCATTCAGTTTGTAGATGCAGTACTTTTAATGGCAGATTCCAAATCTATTGAAAAGTTCCAACTTAACTGTCGTGAAAGGACTTCCCCAAGTAGAATTTATATTTGGATTAGAACGGCTATATATCGCAAAGTTCAGCATTTTGAGCTAGGCTATAACCATTTTGAGTACATTGCAGTGCCCATGTGCATTTTTAACTGTTGTACGATCAAAATATTAAAGTTGGAATGCGTGAGACTAAATGCTTCATCTACTGTTAAGATGCCTTCACTTAAAGTCATGCATTTGAGGGATGTTAGACTTCCATATTATGAATGTTTGAAAAACATTCTCTCAGGTTGTACTCTTCTTGAAGATTTGAAATTAGATTTTAGGGTTGATGATGAAGAAGAGAGGGTAGTGGCAGAGGAAAAACTTTTCAATGCGGATATTGAAAAGCTTGAGCACTTGGTTTCGGCAAATGTATGTTCTTTTCTAATTACTTCCATGGCTTTGACTAATGTGACACACATCTATGGTTAGATATGGTAAGAATGATGCTGATTTACACTGTTTCTTTTGATTCTTTGATTTTATAGCATATTATAATTTGTCTTCTCACAAATAGGACGAGCCACCTGTACGAGATATTCTTGTATTTGACAATTTAACCAATTTAGAAATTTCAAATCTTGATGAGAAATACTTGAATTGGATAGTGAAATTTCTTAGAAGCTGCCCCAAGCTTGAAAAGCTCGTGATTAGTGAGGTGAACTTATTAATTTCAATTTGAATTTATATGCAAATGAAACTTTCTGTGGTATTGTTTCTAACTTCCATATTTTGTGCTCAGATGAACGTTGATGCTGAGGGAGCATTGATAGAACCAATAAGAGATGTTCCTCAATGTCTTTTATCACACCTTAAGGAATTCACACTATCTGCATTCCGTAGAAGCCATTTACAAATTGCAAGATACATTATGGAGAATGCAAGAGTTCTGAGGTCTATGTCCATCTGCTATTGTCATATATATCCTTATGATGGTGATGTTGATGAGTTATTCTCATGTCCTAGAGGCTCTGTGAATTGCAGTCTTCATGTTCTATCTGATCTTCAGATGTAATGCATTATTGTTGATGTTTGCATGCTTTTCTGTTGTTCTTATGGAATGATTCGTACTCCGTTTATTTTCAGCAAATGAACTCATGATTTTTGTGACATATCACCGTGACAGTTGGTATGTTTCAAGTTTATTAATTTTTTATGAGATATCTGGAATTATTATGTATATAGTTTGTTCAACATAGTATTTCCCACTGAAAAATGGGTATCAGTTTCTCATCAAACGATTCAAAGACCAAGCTAGTGATCAATGATTGAAAGTGTAGTAGGAAGAGACTTTCTGCCCGTGGATCTGGTAATGTGCAGTGTTTGTTTATCTCGAGTATCTCGTTTGTAGCAAAAGAGAAACAATTTAAGTACTCCCTCGATGCTAATTGATTTTTTTTTTTTGGAAAAGTTAATGAAGCAAAATATGTTAGTTAACTATGATATATTTAATATTTTTTTAGATTACCTATTAATTCATAGGTTAAATAAACTAGTTTAAGGGAAAAAAATTAGGTGAATTAATTTACAAGTGACTTATTTTACTTTTTTAGGATTTTCTAAAAAAATCATTTAGGTCTTATATTTAGGACCTGAGGTAGTATCTTAAAAGTGAATTAATTTAGGATTCTCCAAAAAAATGATTTAGGTCATCTCGTACTCTGCCACCACCATCCTCTCAGATCTGCCGCTGCCGAGAACTATCCACTCCGTCGCCGGTCTTCTCGTACTCCTCCGCCGCCATCCTCTCAGATCTGTCACCGTCAAGAGCTTTTCGCTCCGTCGCCGGTCTTCTTGAACTCCGCCGCAGACATTCTCTTTGAGCCGCCACCATCGACCCCTAGTATCTCCACCTCCGCCGTTCAGATCCGCCAACACCGTGAACTTCTCTGTGCCACCAGTCCATACCACCTCCGCCGAAAGCCGCCTCCTCACCGCCATTATCTTCCATCTCCACCGTCGATCTCTCCCTCCTACGTTGCTGCTGCCTTTCCCTTCCACCATCGCCGCCGTTGACCTTCACGGACCTTTTCCACCTCCGCCACTGCCGACATCTCCCACCTTAGCCGCTGTTACTGATCTCTTCCTCCTTCGCCGGTGCTGATCTTCCAAGATCCCTCACGGCTGATAGCTTCTATGAGCCTTTATTGTCCTACTTGAGTTCCTACTGGTCTTGCATGCAAGCTAATCTACAAGATCGTGAGCAATTTCTTCTTTTGTCTTGTTTATTGAATCAGTCACTATGCACCCCTCGGCTGACTATGGTTCTCCCAATAGAAGTAATTTTGCTCTCGCTACGGTAGTGGATAGCTGTCAGATTCATGCTTCAAAATTGCAATCTCTTATCAATTTTCATTGGCAGCTACAAGGTTTCATCTCAGTTGTAAGAAGATTTAATCATTCTTTTTTACTTCATTTTCAATTTGAAGAGGACTTGATCTTTATGATTTCCCATGGTTCATGGCTCCTTCAAGGTTATTTCATCTCTTTGATTCCCTGGCATTTTAATATCCCTTTGTCTCAACATTTTGTTCATCATTTTCCTATATGGGTTCAAGTTCATGGCTATATTGGTGATTAATTGGGGACATTTATTTGTTATGATGAAAAAATCTCTTTCAATGGCTTTGGATTGCGACTTCAACTTCTGCTCACAGATCTGGCTCTCAATGCTATAAATCTGTATGACTTTCAACTGCTGGTTGGTAAATCCTTGGAATTCTCAATTGTCTTAGAACAGGTTGGAAGGTTTTGTCCACACTGTATGTGCATTGGTCATGTGGCTCAATCTTGTAAATTGTCTCCTGAATTGCAGCCTCGAGTAAGGGTCTCCTTTATTGGCACTAAATCTGTTCATGTTGAATATCATGAGTTTTTGGGAGGTTATGATTATAATTTGCATGAGTCTGGAGTAAAATTGAATGTTGTTTGTTATTCTGGGAATTCTGTGCCAAAAGAAGCTGCTTTGAATCTAGTTTTAAGAATTATAAGAAAATTTCATAAGTGCAGGTGCCTGTGGAATGTTTAAGAAAATTTCTGTCACTTTAAGAAAATTTCGCAAACATGATGTAGCAGAAAAACAACATTTGATCTCATACCTTTCCATAAGTGCATGTGCCTGTGGAATGTCAGGTTTGAAAACAACAGTTGTAGCATCAAATGCACTTGAAATGTGAGCATAACCTGGAAAACCAATTTTGAGTAGTATGTAAGGAATCTTTAGATGGAAATGTTGAGACATACTTTAAATTATAGCCTAGTTCACCTTGTCTTTTGATAATCCTAGCAAACCTAACCAAAACAACAATAGGCGGATCCATATCATCTGTCTTCCTATCAAATGCTTCCTGAGCAGAACTCCCATAAAGAACAACATTGATGCTATTCTCACTGTAATCAATGTGTGATAATGATTTAAAATATGTTTTAAGTAACAATTCGAAATCAGATGTAGTGTTGGCAGTGTCTCACTCTTGGTCAGCAACTGTGAAGTTAAGTCTCATTGTGTTATCGTACTCCCTTGCCTGGTCAGTTAAACCGCCAAATGCCTGAAGAAACCCGATCACATCTACAAAAAGATGTCTTTTCTTTAGCTTACTTGGGGACCCACAAAATAGTATTGTTAGTCAGAAAATATGAAATTCGAAAATACCTATTAGTTCCACATTGGTCGCCTGACGATTGGCTAACTCCCTAATACTGATAAAGTTGTATTGATCTGCGTCAATACTGAATTCAGACTTCTTGATAAAGGTTGCAGGATGGAAATTCAGCTTCCAACGATGATCCGTCACACGGTAGTCATCAAGGTTATCAAGAACCTTGAAGTTTTCAATATAGTAAACTTCACCCTCAATAGGGTTCCTCTCAAAACGTTCAATCAATGACTTATGTGTTACATATCCCTCAATCCTGGTACCCTGTAAAGAACAATTATGTTGGAAAAGTCATGTCTAACACATATAGGGCTTACAAAAAATAGGTATATGAAAAAGTAATAGAATAGTTAGACCTTTTCATCTATTAGCATCAATGCTAACTTCCACACTGAAAACGGTGGAGTCCTTTTTTGGACATGCCATTTTCTGATAACCCTTACTGTGATAGCCCATGTCTCTTTGCTGTCATTCAGATCGCTAAGGAAGTTGCACTTCATGGTTGGAGAACCTGAAAAGTAAATAACGAAAAATTTCTTGTTATACCAATGGCTTTAAATTTTATTATGTAAATACAATATATAGAGCTTATCTTATTTGTTACTACCACAACTAGAGCAGAGATACTGCAAAGCTGAATATTGAGTGTAGGATCTGTCTCCAATGAAATGTGTGTGTCCAAGATGGATGCTTTATAAGGTTGTTGGAACCCAAATGAATCAGACCTTATTTAATTGGCGTAGATATTTTTTTTGGAATCCGTGTAAGGAAGTAGTTTCCAGAATATATATTAAAGGCACCATTTTTGGGCTTGGTATTGTGTTGAAGTAAACTCTAATCCCCTGATAATGGTGACATTAAATATTTAATGCAGGTACTTGCTAGGTATATAGTTGTTAGTTGTTATATGCTTTAATTCTGCTGTACCAATATAAATTGGTGTGAAGTTACCATTACGAAGTTGATTACATTGGAAAACAGCAGCTGCTCTAAATTAATGCTTATGTATGACAAAAAAATATATAAATTAGGCAAATGTATTTAAATTGGAGGTTTAAATAAAGTGTGATAATCTGTCATTGAAGTTTCCAATGTGGGTAATGCGTATACTCTGGGATTTGCTCAACACATCAGTAGTTGCATCAAATTGCCTTGAAAAATGCAGTATAGGAATAAATTTCAACCAAATACAGTGAGTATAGATGATGTTAAATGTATATGGCTGTAGGACTCTCCGAGGCACATAGATTAAATGTAGTAGTTGTATAGGAACCTGCTTAATCAGGGTATCATTACATTCCTTTCTTCAATGTGATATGTACTTACATTGGAATTCAAATTTTTTTTGCCATAGAAATTTAATCAGATTATGAGTAATAATGAGAGTGTTTATAGATCTAAGGGGGGTCTTTTTTGGGTATATGTGATCCCATTTTTTAGGTATCTGTGATCTATATATTAAATTGTGGATGAAGATTCCAACGTGAGTAATGATGTCCATCTGTTATATTAGATACATTGTCCAATATAGGTGGAGTGAATATTTCATTGTAAAACAGCACCTGATATAAATATTATACAACAATATACACGTGAAATATAAATTATGAAGTCTTGTTGATATTATTTGTATTCTGATCTCAGGAAAGACAAAAACAATGGTTACTTAGATTTTTGTTTTAGACATACTTATTTTGAAGATTTGCTGCTCCACAGCTGAATAATTGTATAGGAAGTATGATTAAACTGTCTTAAATATCACTATATAATCATATGTAAGATATTTGTTTTTGTTTTATTTATTTGTATAGTATATTTCCAGATGCACGACAGAATATTTTGGACACATGATTCTTCATTACTAATTGAAAATTTGAACTCATACATGTGTTAGATTGCACACAACATAAATAAAGACAAAAGAAAATCTCCAAAAGGAAATAGCTGCTACAAAAAAGAAATAGCTGCGACAAAAAGAAAACTACTGCCTTCTCCATTCTCCCTTCAAAGCATGCAAAAAGTCGAGCCAAGAAGCATCTTTTCACATATGAAAATTGTATTCCCCTCCTAGTTCCTCCACGAAGGGGCAGCATTTCTCCTTCTCCTTCTCCTTCTAATCCTCCTTCGTTTGGTTGGGGAAGGTTGTCCCAGGTTACTCATTTGAGTGGACTCATTGTCAGTGGTAGGCATATTCTCTGATGTGTGGGCTGAGGAATTTGCAACAATACTCTTGGTATTATCCACTATATATAGGAGAGGGAGATATGACTATGAAAGGAAATAATATGATGGTAGTTCACTTGTTGAATAAATCAGAATATGTACATTTAATTTTTTCGGCTGTACATTTGTCTTGAAAATTGTTGTTAATATAACAATAAATTTAATTATTCATCAACCAACTTATGGATCTGTTTACTTGTGACTGTGGGTGTATTCTTTAATAGCCCATGAAACTCTTCAAAAGCCCATGAAACTGATTAATTAGAGACTCTAGCATGTTAAAATACCTTAATGTGAACACAATGGCACTGTAGGAGTAATTTAAACGGTGAGATGATTGTCCAAGTCATATTAAACCCCTTTTCTATCTAGTTTAGAGTGTGTAATGGAAACCGGTTTTGTTTTGAACTTTCAAGGGATATATTAGATAATTAAATGAGGTAATTTCATAGGGAATTTCATTATAGTCCCACAAACACACATTTTCCGTAAAAAAGAATGGGTTAAAAACAATTATCCCAAAATACAATGACCTTGTAAGAATTATTCATTACCTAGAGTTGGCAATATAGGTCAAAATGCGGGTTCAAACCATCAGCTTTCAGGTTGCAATAGTTGCTTCCTCCAACCTAACCCTTAAAGCCTATAAGCTGGCTCATAGGTACTTCAAGAAAATTCATCTTAGATGCAAAACTTTTTTTTTTAGGAACTTTAAAAGTACACGTTGTTGTTGTTGTTATTATTATTATTATGACAAAGAGTGATGTTTAGGCGCTAGTATATAAAATTTTGCTCTCAACTTATTAGTAATATGGATACTTAGAATACGATTAAGAATATGTTTATGAGAAAAAAAGAAAATTAATATGAGGTCCCTCACAAGAGACTTAATACTAGAAAAGTTCCAAAAACTTTAAATAATAAAGTAGGGTCCCTAGAAACCTTACTTTAATATACTTCAAATAGTAAAATAGTAAAAGACAAGTACCTTTAACTACTCTCTCTCTTGCTTCTTCTCTGAGTCATCTCTCTCGTCCCTCTTACTCTCTCTTGCAATCACAAACATTTGCCATTTTCAACCTCCTTCCTCTCATTCTCAAAGCCACGATTCAGAGACATTCCATCACCATTCAGAAATCTCATCTCGTTCATCGCTGAGCACGAAACAGACTTTGAATAGAGCAAAGGGAGTTGGTGAAAATGCGGTAGATTCAGTCGGTAAGGCTATAGAAAACGAAGGAAACTGGTAAAGATTTTAGAAAATAGGAATGTTATTCTTCATGGGTTTTGCTTGTTCTTGTTTTTTCTTGGGTTTTATCTTCCAATTTCCCTTTTGTTTTCTTTTTTTTAAATTGACCTAGAAATTGAAAATTGGAATGTTGTTCTTCAATCATGGGTTTTGCTTGTTCTTGCTATTTCTTGGGCTTTATTTTCTTGACATGAAATGTGTGCATTGGTTTGATGATATTCATCCCTCCAATGATGGTTGGAGTATTGCAGATTTGGCGGGTTTTGCAAATGTTTATGGGTTCTGTGTTTGTCTTACATTTATTTCTAGCCATGTGCTGTGTAGAGCTATGCCAAGACAATAATTTGAGGTGGTTCAGAGTATGATATATCCGGATTATTTTATGAGTATGGCTTATAGTGTTGGATTGACTGTGCTGGGAAATGTTTTGAGACATCAAAGCACTCTGTTCTTTACCAAGGCTGAGATGTTGCAAGTCTAATAACCTTTTAACCTCACTTTCCAATCTATGCATGACTTGCTTTGCTATATTATCAAGGGCATCAAATATATAATTAATTGTTTTTTCACAAAGGAACTTGTTCTTCACCCATCACTACAAAAGAAGCGGCGATTAGCCGCGCACATATAACAATCCGAGGTCGCGTTGCGAGGAAAAATATTTTTTTTGTTCGGGTTTCTTGCGTGCACGCGATTAAAAAATTAAAAAAAAAATTTAATTCACGTAGGGGCGGTTGCTTTGGGGCGGGCAACCCCCAACGCGATAAAAAAATAAAAAAAAAATATTTATTTCACGTAGGGGCGGTTGCTGTGGGGCGGGCAACCCCCAACGCGATAAAAAAAATACTTAATTCACGTAGGGGCGGTTTCGTAACCTCCCCAACGCGATAAAAAAAATAAAAAAAATATTTAATTCACTTAGGGGCGGCTCCGTAACCGCCCCAAACGAGATTAAAAAAATAAAAAAAATATATTTAATATTTAATTCACGTAGGGGCGGTTCAGTCACCGCCCCAACGCGATAAAAAAAATTAAAAAAAAATAATAATAAAAAACATGGGTGCGTAAATTGACCGCCCCAAGCATTTAAAATAATAAAAACATGGGGGCGGAAGATGACCGCCCCCATGCATTTCACTTAATAAAGACACGGGGCGGAAATCGACCGCCCCCATGTATTTTGTTTCTTACAAAAGCATGGGGGCGGTCGGCTTCCGCCCCCATTTTGTTATCTCTCCCTATAAATACCCGCCCCTCATTTTCTATCGCGCGCAATCTCTTCTTTCTCACTTTTTCCCTTTTGTGTTTCGCTGTTTTCATTGTTGATACACACATGATGACGCCTATAAGTTTGTCTTGTTTTTGGTATGAGTATTTATATTTTCGTTTTTATTTTATTATATCTGATTGTTTTTATTTCTTATTATTTTGTTTTCGTAATATATCTTATTTTTTTATCACAAATTTTCTCTTATGGATTCTTTTTTTTTCAGAATTTCTCATATGGATTTTGGACATCATCTTTTTTCTGTTTGATGTTGCTATTATTTTATATTTCATCTATATTACAATAAAATCATTTTTTGTTGCTTTTGTATATATTTTTTTATTACTATTTTTATCCCATTTTCGGTCTTCAATTTAAGTCATTATTTTTAACTCATATGAATGAAGTACATTTTTTTAATATATTTATCAGCATGCCGGCGGTTTGATACGCCGACACGGGTTATTTTTTTTGAAAAAAAAATCGCATGGGGGCGGAAAGAAACAGCCCCCGTGCCTTTTTTAAAAAAAATAAAAAAACGTGGCGGCGGGTAGTTCCGCCCCTACGTCCGCCCCAACACGTACTGGCGGTGCCGAGGGAGCTACAGTGTAAATTTTTCCGCCCCAACGTAGCGTTTCCACGGTAAAATCTCCGGCGGTAAAATTGCCCGCCGGAGCGCCTTGGGGCGGTTAGAACCGCCCCCACGGTGGGAAAATGTCCGCCTCAGATCTACCCGCTTTTTGTAGTGCATGGGCGCAATCAAAATTTCCAACATGGCGCCAAAATCTTCACCCACTCCTCCAAAGGTTAATATTTTTTAGTGCCTTGGTCTGTAAATAGGTTTGCCTTGGAGCTTTTTTGTCAAAATTTCGATTTCTTAGTTTAGCTTTCTTTTGTTGTTTGGTTTTCAGTTCCGCTTTTTAGCAAACTATTTGACAATATGTTCACTGGTTTTCTTTTGGTACGTAGCCCATATGTTTTGAAGTCGTTTTGTTATTGTAGCTTCATTTAGTATTTTAATGAGAAGTGGAAGATTTTTGGATTTTGAATCTGAAAGTTTTACACTCATTTAGGTTGTTGTTGTTATGGTTTAGTCAATAAAGTTTCTCTTAAGAAATGAGAACTTGTATGTCTTTGGTGAGATTTTATTCATAATCTAGTTTGCTGGAATTCAATGTGATGGTATGAATTGATAGTCTCTTGAAGAATCACCAAAATTGTTGGTTTTTAATACAAATAAATTGTGATATTGTCTATATGGTCCCTCTGGATTAAAAGTGATATCATTTATTTATATAGTTATAATTATAATTTTTGGAGTTCTGTTTGTTAGGTCAATAGAATGAGGAAGAGTAAACAAAGTAAAAGGCAATTGAAAGTGACTACATTTTCACTCTTGTTGAAGACATTCTTATAAGGAGTTGTTGGGAGGTACAATCTTTTGAGTCTCGCAATAAAGAGTTGAAAATTGCTTGGGAGATGTTGCTTGAGAAGACGAAGAAGGCATATATTGAAAAGACATATAAATAGATAATGAGCTATGATAGTGACAATGCAGTCACAATTGCTGTTAATTTTGATAGTGATATTATATTTGGGTTAAAGTGCATTTTTAGTACTTTAGAATATAGCAAAGTGCACCTAGCGTAATATACAATATTGTGGTCCATTTGTGATAACCAAGAATTATTTTCGTGGCTTATTTAGTAACGACGTTAAATAAGTCAAGTTTGACCGTTATGTGTCAAATTTTGACAGTTAAATTGTGTGGTAAAAGAGCATTTTCATTACTCTAGAATATAGTAGGAGCACCAAACATAATATACAATATTTTAGACCATTTATGATAACTAAGAATTATTTTCATTGTTTATCTAGTAATTTGTTAGTTAAAACTCACTTTTTTAAGATAAAATCTGATGTGACATAATGATGTAATATATGTATGTTGAAATGACAATTTAATGAACATTTATTTTAAGTTTATAACTATTGCCAAATCTGCCACGTCACCCAATGGGTCCACTTACTAACCATTATTGGGTGATGTGGCAGGCCACGTGGCAAACTGGGTGACGTGTCATGGTCAAGTCAAACTTAACAGTCAAACCCGTTAAAGTTGACGGAAATGCTAGATTTGAGTCATTTTTGAAAAGATGTGTGCTACATTTGAGCCATCAAATTCTTGTTTATGTTAGGTGAACTTTTGGCAATAGTAGAGTGCTAGATTTGACCTTTAACCCTTATAACTATGTAATAGGATAAAAGTAACTCTTCTTCTATTATATCATAGAGTCATTAATTCGGGTCGAGCCAGTATGGCCAACCCGTTTTAATTCGGGTCGAGCCAGTATGACCAACCTGTTTTAACTCAGTAAGGCCAACCTATTTAGTTTATGATTCTTTGCTTACTTTTTTTATATATGTAAAATACTAATGACTTATTAGTTTATACATGCATGATATTAGGATATTCTATGGATCTTTATAACTTTGTAGTGTTTAATTATTTGACTCTTTGAATAATATTGTGATTTAGTTGTTTATGGTGTTTAAATATTGTATATTATGTTTGGTGCTCCTTCTATATTCTAGAGTATTGAAAATGCTCCTTTACCCCACAATTTAGCGGTCAAAATTTGACACATAACGGTCAAACTTAACTTATTTAACGTCATTACTAAATAAGCCACGAAAATAATTCTTGGTTATCACAAATGGACCACAATATTGTATATTATGCTATGTGCAGTTTGCTATATTCTAGAGTGCTAAAAATGCATCTTAACCCATTATATTTTGAGAATGCATTAACATAGTTACAAGTGTAGTTGAGAAGTTGTAAAAATTTTAATGATTTACAACTTTTGGGCCGTGTAACAATTTGTTGACATTGATTGACAAATTATTGAGACATGGTCACAAGTCATTTAATTCATTTCATATATTTTAGCACTCAATGAAAATGGAATCATCTTTGTGACAACCTTACGGCTGAAAATAACAACCTCATGGGCTTTACATGACAAGTTAATGATCATACATCACAAGGTGTACAGATTTTGATGATTAACAACCTTTGAGCTGAGAATCATAACTTCTTGGCCTAAGTTTAACAAGTTATTAGCCTTCAATACTAGTGACAAATTTCTTGTTCATGGTTAGCGAATTATAAGGTAATGAGCTGTGTAACAAGTATATGGGCAACAAATAACGATGTAATGAGCAAGTGTGACAAGTTAATGGACAACAAATAACAAGGGTATGAGCAAGAGTGATAGGTTTATGAGTAGCGAATTACAAGACTATGAAGTCATGAGCAAGTGTAACAAGCTAGAGTGCAACATTAATAAGGGGTTACATGTGACCTGATAACAAGTTCATGGACAAAAATTTACAAGGTCTTGAGCAACAATGACAAGTGGTTGGGCAACATTAATAAGGGGTTACATGTCTGAGAATAACATGTATTTGACCACAGAAAAATAATTCTATAATAATTCTTAACAAGTCAGAGTCCACAAAATGTGAAATATTAATAAAAGGGCAAAAGAGCTGATCTAACAACTAACTATTTTACTTTGGGCAAAAATAATAAATGACTGTTTAGCGGTGCAAAAATAATAACTAACTTTGTGACCCGATGCAAATGTGACAAAACCGGTGACGGTGGGCTTAACACCGTTTAAATTTGCCTCACAAAAATCGAACAGCAGATAGCCCACCGTCACCAGTTTTGTCACATTTGCACCGGGTCACAAAGTTAGTTATTATTTTTACACCGCGAAACAGTCATTTATTATTTTTGCACAAAGTAAAATAGTTAGTTGTTAGATCAGCACTTTAGCCTTAATAAAAATATGGGAAAATTAATTTGAAGGCATTAACTTGTCAAGTTTTGCCCAAAGCGTTGTCACACGTGCCCATTAACTTGTCACGTTATGCCCAATAGTTGTCATACCTGCCTACTAACTTGTCAAGTTTTGCCCTGCCCATTAACTCAAAGAGTATTGGCCATTAACTTGTTACACCTGCCCAACTAGTTGTCACATGTGCCCATTAACTTGTCAAGTTTTACTCAAAGAGTTGTCACACATGCCCATTAACTTGTCAAGTTTTGCCCAAAGAGTTGTCACACCTGCCCATTAACTTGTCAAGTTTTGCCCTGCCCATTAATTTAAAGAGTATTGGTCATTAACTTGTTACACCTGCCCAACTAGTTGTCACACATGCCCATTAACTTGTCATGTTTTGCCCAAAGAGTTGTCACGTCTGCCCATTAACTTGTCAAGTTTTGTCCTGCCCATTAACTTAAAGAGTATTGGCAAAGGTTTGTGATTGCAAGAGAGAGTAAGAGGGACGAGAGAGATGACTCAGAGAAGAACCAAGAGAGAGAGTAGTTAAAGGGTAAGGGCAATCTTGTCTTTTAGTATTTGAAGTATATTAAAGTAAGGTCCTTAGGGACCCTACTTTAATATTTAGAGTTTTTGGGACTTTTCTAGTATTAAGTCCCTTGTGAGGGAACTCATATTAATTTTCACAAAAAAAAATGTCATGAACTAATCCTTAATTTTGTGGGGTTAATGACCCTATTTTACTCTTCAAGTAATCACGTTGGACCATTGAGCTCCTTAAATTAACATTAGGTACAATTTCACCCTTGAAGTAACTAAAGTGATCATGTAATGTTGATATATGGACGACGACACCCACTGGTGAGTCTAGAGAAGTTGACCACTTTGATTATTTTAAGAGTAAAATTGTACTTATATTAACTTAGGTGTCCAGTAATTATGATGGTTAATTGAAGTAGGGCCCTTGCCTAATTTTATTTTGTTGAAGTTTTTTTTTTATATAAATTTTATTTTGTGTGAAGTTGGGGTATTGTACTTTGCTTATATTTTCGTTAAGAAGAAGGGAATGGTCCATGAAGTCTGAGCTATATTCCACAGTGAGATACATGTTTGGTCCTTCACTCCATTTCCTCTATCACATTCTTCCAGGTCTCTCACACTCTCATTTCTTCTTTAGTTTATTGATTACTTATTGTATTTCCTGCTTTTCTGATGCATGTAAATAATTGTTTATAAAATCTGTTTCTCCAACCATACAAAACCCCACTTTATAATTCGTTTCTTGATCAAGTACGGTTTTTTTTGCATGTTTTTTTGTTTAATAATCATTAACACATAATTTCTGTTTGTGGGTCTTTTTCTCTGATGTATGCTTCCTTGAATTTCTATTTTTTCCCCCCTGCTCAAACATAAGCTACTACGTTTAGGGTTTTATGTGTTGCGTTTTGCATCGTTATTCTGTTCACGTTAAAATGTCATTTGTCAACAAACAAAGTTTCGACAAATGTAGGATGCTATCTTTTCTAACTTTATAAAAAAAATATCCTTTTATAGGATCTAGTTGACTTTTTTTTGGAAAGATTAAGGAAGCAAAATAAGTTATTTTATTATGACATATTTGATATATTTTTATATTACCTATTAGTTTTTAAGTCAGATAAACCAGTTTAAGGGAAAAAATATTAGGTGAATCAATTTATAAATGACATATTTTGTTTTTTTAGTATTTTCCAAAAAGGTCAACTAGTTCTTATTAGTGATTTTGGCTTTGGAAGTAATAATGCTATCATATTTGTAGATAAATGACTCATTTCTATCTTACTTTGCTTACTGAAGTTTGTCCTCTGCAATGGAACCTTCATAAGCTTGAAGAATGTTGATATACTTTTCAGTAGATGAGTTTCTGAACGTTTATTAATGCTTTATCTAACAGAGGGCTGTGATTGAGTGCAAACAGATGCAACAGATGCATTTTTAGAAATTTCAGAGTGGTGTGTATTGTGGCTCATGTTTGTATGGGTAACGTTATTTATCTCATGGGTGATTTGATTCTGGATATGGAAAAATGCTGATTGAAGTAAACTAATACTGGAATTCTTAATTTGGTTGCTTTGGGTTATATGAAACATTTTTCATCTCTGCTTCATTTGTGTTTATTATCCCTCCATCACACATAACTAAGATTATGGCAAGGGAGAGCCAAAAATGTTTAAGAAGAATGCCTGAAGGTGAACATGAAGTAATAGAAAGTGATAGGATAAGTAGTTTACCAGACTCTCTTCTTCACCATATCCTGTCTTTTCTTCCCACAAGAGAGGTTGTTTGGGCAAGCCTTTTGTCCAAGAGATGGAAACCACTTTGGCATTCAATGCCTACTTTTGACTTTGACACTAGAGGATTTCGCAGTCTTGACTTCTTCATTCAGTTTGTAGATGCAGTCCTGTTTATGGCAGATATGAAACCTATAAAAAAGTTCCGACTCAAATATTGGAATTTCTATGTCAAAACGAAAGGTAGAAGAGCTGTGCATGAAGGAGTTCCACCCACTAGGATTGATATTTGGATAAGGACAGCTATATATCGCAAAGTTGAGCATCTTGAGCTAGGCGATTACTCTGGAGAGTATGAAGTAGCACCCTTGAGCATTTTCTACAGTGGTACCATTAAGGTTTTAAAGTTGAAATGATTGAGACTGAATACTCCTTCTGCTGTTAAATTGCCTTCGCTTAAAGTCATGCATTTGGAGAAAGTTAAACTTTCAGATTATGAATGTTTGGCAAATATTCTCACGGGATGTGCTCTGCTTGAAGAGTTGGTATTAGATCTTGAGATTGATGATGATAAGGAAGAGGAGGAAGAGGTGGAGGCGGAGGAAGAGGAGGAGGAGGATTTCACTGCAAATATTGAAAAGCTTCAATATTTGGTTTCAGCAGATGTTTCTTCATTTCTAATTACTTCTAAAGCTTTGACAAATGTGACGCTTCTACGGTTAAATGTGGTAAAATTGATGCTGATTTATGTTATTGATTTTCATTTTATGAGTTTATAACCAATTAAGTTTCGTTTTCTGACATAGGACAAGCTACCTGTACGAGATATTCCTGTATTCAACAATTTAACCAGTTTAGAAATTCCAAATCTTGATGATCAACACTTGAATTGGATAGTGGAATGTCTGCAAAGCTGCCCCAAGCTTGAAATTCTTGTGATTAATGAGGTCAACTTAATTTCAACGTGATTGTGCAAATTACCTTTTCTGTGAAATTAGTTTCTAACTTGCATATTTTGTGCTCAGATTTCTGTTGATCCCGATGAGGAGGAAGCAGTGATGGAACCAGCATTGGATGTCCCTCAATGTATCTCATCACACCTAAAGGAATTCACTCTTGGAGGATATGAAGGCTATGAAATCGAGTCTGAAATTGCAATTTACATCATGGAGAATGCAAGGGTTTTGAGGACCATTTCCATCCACTGCGAGGATATGGATTTCGATGAGAAGTACATCAATCTCAAAAAGTTTGCCTCGTGTCGTAGAGCCTCTGTGCATTGCAGGCTTTCATTTGATTGAAGTCTTTAGATGTGGTGATTGCTGAAGTATGCATGATTTTCTGTTTTGGAAAGATTTCTAATCCGTTTACTTTTAGCAATTGAACTAATGGTTATTGTGCCATATCACCAACAGTTGTTAACTTGTTATGATTCAAGTATACTACTGTTTAGAGTACCCAGTCATTTACGTGAAGTACTTTGGAACTATTATGTAAGTATTCTGTTAAACATAGTATTCCCCACACGAAAATGGGTATCAATTTCTCATCAAATGATTACAAGACCAATCTAGTGACCATGGAGCCTTTAGGTCAATTCATAGGGTCAATTTGTAGGGGTATTGACTTGAGTAAGATCTGAAATTCTAGTTTAGTCATTAGCATTGACATGTGGTTCAATACCAAGATGTGGCAATAAGTTCAACTGGGTTTAAATCATAATAATGCGATAGGTTCTTTTACTTGGAAGTGGGAAAGAGATGGCATGTTTTCTATTTGTCAGCTTATAAAGCTTTGACTAATGTTGATGAAGAGGCTAATGGTATATGGGATCAATTATGGAAGATAAGAGCCCCTCAAAGATGCAAACACTTTCTGTGGTTCACAGTAAGGCAAGGGGGCGGTGAAATTGATTTCCCGCCAGAGTGGCAGTCGCGTCATGAAGGCGAGGTGCCCAGGGTCGATGATGGCACATCTGATAGGGGCTCTGGTGGCTGTCCCCCAACAGCCACCCAGGCCCCATGAGTCTAATCTCTTGGAACTGCCAGGGTTTTGGGGCGACCTTGGCAGCAAAACACCTCAGAGAGGAGGTAAGGAAGGAGCGCCCTAAGATAGTCTTCTTGATGGAGACTAAGCAACAAACGGGATACTTGGAGAGGCAGAGAAGATTATGTAATTTAGATGAAGCATGGTACGTTAGTCCAGTTGGGAAGTCGGGTGGTCTAGCATTGTGGTGGAGCGATGAGGTGATAGTGAACATCCTGCATAGCACTAAAAACATTATCCATACCAAGGTAGAGTCCCAGACCACTACCTTTCCTTCATATATTTCCTTTATTTATGGTCCACCAGTTGAAAATGACAGACTGAAGTTTTGGGATCATGTCCGAATGATCGCGAGTTCCATGAGTAGTCCGTGGCTCTGTGTGGGGGATTTTAATGATATGATGTCCCAAGGGGAGAAGTTAGGGGGAAATCCTCATGTGTTGCGCAGGGTACTAAATTTTCAATGTTTTGTGTCGGATTGTGAGCTAAGTGAAGTTGAGGCGAAAGGGGCTAAGTTTACTTGGTGTAATCAACGTCTTGGCTCAGATCATGTAAAAGAGAAGTTGGATAGGGCATTAGGCAACATGCGGTTCAAGGAGGCTTTCCCTAAGGCCCTGGTTTTACACAAGGAACCTCTGGCTTCTGATCATCATCTTTTGGTCGTTAAGATGGAGTTTGTGGATACTATCACGCCTAAATCTTTCAAGTTTGAGGTCACCTGGGCCAGTCATCCGGCTTTTCAAGGCATCATGAGGGATTGTTGGCTGCAGCATGACGGCCGGGACGGGAGGGTTATTCGGGCCATAATTACTCAGTTGGACAAGTGCCGCCGAGTGTTGATAGAATGGAGCAGCCAAACGTTTCCTAATAGCAACAAAATAGTGGGGGGCTTGCTTAGAAGAGTGGAGAATTTGAAATCTGCTATGTTCACTGCTGATATAAAAGCACAGGTGGAGGCCCTTACATATGAGATAGAGGAAATTTGGAGGCGAGAAGAAGTTTATTGGTGGCAGAGATCTCGTACCCAGTGGATTTCCGCAGGTGATAAAAATACCAGTTATTTCCACAAGAAAACTCTCATGCGGCGACAAAGGAATCTAGTTGTCCGTATGAGAGACCAGGCTGGTACATGGGTAGAGGAGGAGGAGGGCATTGCTAGAGTGGTGACGGAATTTTACACCTCCTTGTTTCAGAGTAGCCAGCATGATCCTAGCTCGGTCTTAGGCTATGTTGAACCGCGAATTTCAGAGGCACAAAATGAGCAGCTTACCCGGCCAGTCTTAGATGAAGAAATTAAGGAGGCCACTTTCCAATTGGGGGCATTCAAAGCACCGGGCCCGGATGGATTTAACGGTTTCTTCTATCAATGTTCATGGGAGGAGGTGAAGGGAAATGTGAATAGGATGGTACGTGACTTTTTTGAGGGTGGGGGGGATCAGTTTGATAAGCTGAACGAGACCAACCTAATCCTGATCCCGAAGATTGATATGCCTGAAACGGTGAACCATTATCGGCCGATCAGCCTATGCAATTTTATCTATAAGATTGTATCTAAAATCTTGGCCAACCGGCTGAAGCATGTTCTGAATAGCTGCATTTCAGAGTGGCAGCGAGCATTCATCCCTGATAGGCTCATCCAGGACAACAGTATTGTAGTTCATGAGGCGTTCCATTACTTAAAACACAAGAAGCAGGGTGGTAAATTTGAGGTAGCCTTCAAGATGGACATGAACAAGGCTTATGATAGAGTTGAGTGGCCTTTCATTGAACAAGTGATGCTGAAGATGAACTTTAGCCAGTGTTGGGTTACATGGATAATGAAATGCATCAGCAATGTTCAGTTCAATCTCCAGTTATCTGGTAGAACCATTGCCACGTTCCAGCCGCAGAGGGGACTCCGACAAGGCAATCCCTTATCGCCATATCTTTTCATCCTGGCCTCGGAAGTTCTCTCAACCATGATCACCACCAATGAGGTCAATGGTAGCCTACAGGGAATAAAGCTCGCTCGTGGATGCCCACCCCTAACCCATTGTATGTTCGCGGACGACACAATTGTTTTTTTGAGGGCTGATATCCGAAACTGTAGCAGGTTTGTGGCGCTTCTGGACCAGTATTGCAAGGCTTCCGGGCAAGCGATTAATCTTGATAAATCCAATCTCTTTTTCTCCAGCAATACACCGCCACAGACACGAGAGGAGATTGCTCTTTGCTTACGAGTTGCTGAGGCCCAAGACCCGGGGAGATACTTAGGCTTACCAATTGTCTGGGGCTCCTCGAAGCAGAGGGCGTTGGCCTTTGTTAGAGAAAGAGTGGGCAAAAAAGTGACGGGTTGGCAAAAGCACTGTTTATCCTTTGCAGGCCAAGAGATAATGATCAAAGCGGTGGTCAATGCCATCTCCATTTACTCTATGTCTTGTTTCAAATTTCCTAAGAGCACATGCCAGGAACTTGACAGAATGGTTTCTCGCTTCTACTGGGGCAACTCAGCCACGGCCAACACCATCCATTGGCGCAATTGGGGGGTGATGACACGGTCTAAACAGGACGGAGGTCTTGGGTTTAAAGATTTTGTGGGGTTCAATAATGCCCTATTAGCCAAAACCGCATGGCGGATCCTACAGTTCCCTGACGCCAATTAGGTGAAAATCCTCAAGAGTGTGTACTTCCCCAATTCCTCGTTTATGAAGGCGGAGAGAAGGGGGAGAATCTCTTGGGGATGGGATAGTATACTACATGGGAGGGAATTTTTGACCGAGGAACTGTGCTGGCAAGTGGGTACTGGCCACTATATAGAAGTGTGGCATGATCCTTGGATAGCTGAAATCTGAGGGCCCGCCTCACACGTAAGGAAAATGCTGCGGTGAGAGCCAACCTGCTTGTATCTGAGCTTATTGAGGAGAATCGGTGGAGACTTGACCCTATTTTACATGCTGTGGAACCACTTGACGTGGAGAAGATCTATCGTATTCCCCTTCCAGCTAGTGGAGGCTCCGACAAGGTCATTTGGAAAGGGTCAAAGGATGGCGAGTATAGTGTCAAAAAGGCGTATAGATTGGCGTCATGCAAAGCTCGAACTTTGTCCACGGGGCAAGCTTCGACCTCCCTCTGCGTTGATAGTCGCTGCTGGAAGTCCTTGTGGCAACTGAGGGTAATCCCTCAAATCAAACACTTCCTCTGGCGAGTTATGAGTAGAGCTGTTGCAACAAAGGAAGCCTTATACAGGCGTAAATGCGCCCCAACCCCTTCTGCCCCATATGTGAGGAGGCAATTGAAACTCTTGAGCACGCCCTGCTGTTATGCCCGTGGGCGAGGCGGGCTTGGTTTGCTTGTCGCCTGGGGTTATTGCCCACTGAGTTTAATGTTACCAGCATTGAAGCATGGCTTATTGATATGCTAGCCATCAATCATGATGATGCAGAGGCTACTAAAGCTTATGTTGCCGTGCACCTATGGTCAATATGGAAGGCTAGGTGTCGTTGGGTATTTGAGAAGGTTGAACCAGACCCAGGAATGGTAGTAACGACCACGAACAGAGCTGTGCTTGAGTATAATGAGGCATTGGCACCCAAGGAGAATAGAGCGAGCGAGAGGGGAATAAGGCACGAAGTCAAATGGTTGAGGCCTAATCCTGGTTGCTTCAAAATCAATAGTGATGCAGCATTTAATATTCACAACCATGAAGGCGGGATGGGGATAGTATGCAGGGATTGTCAAGGAATTTTTGTTGGTGGATGGGCAGGGAAACTATCGGCGGTGAATGCTTTCCAAGCTGAGATCAAGGCTCTAATTCAGGCAATCAAGTTCTCTGATAAGTGGGAGGGCCACCCGATTGTGATCGAAATGGACTGTCAGGAGCTGTTCAATGCTATCACTTCCAGGAAGCCACAAGGTGTGGACTGGCGATCACATGGATTGCTAGCTGATGTTTTTCAACTCTTGAATGATCGTAGAATGATCTCCTTTTCCTTTACTCCCCGGGAGGGGAACCAAGCCGCACACTGTCTGGCGGCATTAGCTTCAAAGGAGGTGGGACCTAACGGTCTGATCACGGAATCACCACCTTCTCTAGCACTCACTATTCTACGAGATTCAACAGGTGAAGAACATGCAGATAGCCATCCTACACTAGGAGAAGATCGAGAAGGCATTGGCTAACTAAGCATCTGCATGTTTTATTCCTTTTGATTTTTGAAGCTGGAAAGCTTATGTAATCTTGCCATATTTTTGGGCAGATGTATGAGATTCAATCCCTTCTCCTCTTGAATATCAATATATATCCGTTGGCCAAAAAAAAAAGGCAAAGTCTCCTAACCAATGTGGCTCGTGTAAGCCATGGTACGTCTTGAGATGATACATGCCCGGTGTGCTAGGCTCACACTTCATATTTTTAGGGACTGTCCTTATTCTAAACACATTTGGAGGAGATTAGTGGATCATTCAAAATGATGGTCCTTCTCTTCTATAAACATATTAGAGTGGATATGGTGGAATATAAAATCTAATTCTCAATAGTGTATTGGTGAATGTGGCGGAGGAGGAATCTTTCCATTTTTGAGAAGAAGCAAGCATCATATGAAATGATCATTGCAAGTTCAAAGGCCATGTCAGCATCTATGTTATTGACAAGGGAGCAGCTATCAAGGACTAGAATTGAAGGGATAAGCATGTTGCATTGTCATCCTCTCTGAATTGGTCAAGACCAGATCATGGGTGGGTGAATTATGTTGTTAGTGCTTACTCACACATCATGGAATCTGCAGCATTCGGTGGAATAATTAGAAATTGGGGAGGACAATTTGTACAGGGATTTTAATAAATGAAAGACACCCGGATTTCATAACTGTCAAGCAAGTGCAGGAGTATATAACATGAGACTGGAATCATGTTATATAAAAAACACTACAACCAAAGACGGAGGAAAACTTTAAAGGGAAAATTAATTTATACTCCATCCTCACAAGGGATTCAATAGTAAAAAAGTCTTATAAACTCTACATATTAAAGTAGGGTGCCTAGGGACCCTACTTTAATATGCTTCAAATAAAAAAACATATTGCCCCTTCTTTCCTGTCCAAAAACTTGTTATACGTGCATATGACCTTGTCATTTCTACCCCTTACCTCGTCCTAGGGACCCTACTTAGCTTTAATATGTGAAGTTTATGACACTTTTCTACTATTAAGTCCCTTGCGAGCGATTACAAATTAATTTTCCCAACTTTAAATCACCTTGGTAATTAATGCTTTGAAATTTTGTAAATCTCCAACTTTACTCATGTTTTTATAAAACAACACCCTGAACTTTTGGTCAACTAAAGACTTTGAATTTCATGTTTTGACCCTCAACGCTTTGCAGTTAACATTGCCATTAAATTTTAACGGATTTTTTTTTATTTACTACACCAAATCATTTTTTAAAAAAAATTAATAACTTTAAATTATACGTATTTTTATTAGATAAAAATATAAAAAAATTTAAAAATGATTTCAAATGTTTACTTGACTATTCACTTTCAAAATAAAATATTTTAAAAAATAAATACTTAAAATGCATTTAAAATATTTGTTTGACCAAGTCATTTAAAAAAATTACTATAATATATTTACAAAGAAATATTAAATGAAAATGGTTATTTTCAAATGACACATTATATTAAGGAAAAAACTTACCTCAAGTATTTGACCTCAATTACATCCAGTAAGCCAATAAGAATTAGACACATGTCCAACTAACCTACACCACTTTCTCCTCCTTTTCTCTCTCCTCCATGTGTTAGTTGTGTATGGGGTTAGTTGGACATGTGTCAAATTCTTATTGGGTAATGGATGTAATTGAGGTCAAGTACTTGAGGTAAGTTTTTTCCTTATATTAAACATATAAAATGTCAGTTAAAAAAAGGTATACACATAAAATGTAAAAAAAAAAAGATAAAAGCCATTAACTTTAATGGAAATTTAAACATAGGGTGCTCCAGTAAAGGACCTTAGGTCAAGTTCCTCCATTCAGGTTCTCCATTTCTCCAATTACTGGTCGTTAGATTGAATAGATGGTTGTTATAAAAGGACACGTGTCACTCCTAAATTAAAAGAACTTGAGAACCTGGAGAAAGGAACTTGACCTAAGTAAGGTCTATATAAAGAAGCAACAGAAAAATAAATAATTAAATAATAAAATAAAAAATAAAATAAAATAATAAAAATAAAAACAAAACAAATGCATGACTATATTTATATTTTTTATATTTATAATAAATAAATGAACCCTAATGACCAGGTCAAAAAAAAAAAAGAACCCTAACGGCCACATTAGAAGCTATAAAATTATTGGTTCACCCCCTTCTTCCTCTCCTGAGAAAAATCAAACGCACACCTAAAAGCTGAGAGGATTTCTGGGGATTCTTAGAAATCATTCAAAGATGTCAGAGTCCGATAAACGAAGAAAAAAGATGTCAGAGTCCAAATTTGATCTAGAGAGTGAGAGCCAAGTTAATGATAGAATTAGTGATCTACCTGATTGTCTTCTTCACGATATCCTCTCTCTCCTTTCAACCAAACAAGCCTTTATCACAAGCTTTCTATCCAAAAGGTGGAGGCCCCTTTGGCTTTCACTTCCCACTTATAACTTGGAAGACACTGACATTGTTGGTCTTGATAATTTTGTGCAATTTGTAGATACAATCTTCACGTTACCACATGATGATGATGTACACATTCATAAGTTTCGTCTCAGGTGTAGAATAAAAGAAATGCCTCATTCCATGATTAATAAATGGATTGATGCGGTCATATATAAAAAAGTTGTTCATCTTGAGCTCTTGTTTGGTCTTACTACTTCCGTTCGAGTGACCACTCGTATTTTCAATAGCGAAACCATTAGGGTTTTAAAGTTGCTTCATGTTACCATTGATAGTGACAATTTTTCTATGAATTTGCCATCACTCAAAGTCATGCATTTATCCGATGTTGCATTTTTATCCGATGTTGCATTTTCTTGTATTATATGTCTATCATACCTCCTCTCTAGTTGTGTTCATCTCGAAGATTTGAAGATAACACGTTTGCAGTTGCCCTTTAAACCTCGTGAACTAAATTTAGAGATTCAGAAATTTGAACATTTGGTCTCAGCTGCAATACCAACTTACTTGATTAAGTGGATGCTTTATCTAATGTTTCACGTCTCCAGTTATTTGGGGTATTGATAGATAATTTAAATCAATTTTTTATATTTTCATTATTTGATATTTTTCATTATTTGATAATAAAATATTGACAATGGAATATTCTTTTTCATTTCACGATGCAGAGTATGTTGGTATCATCTATTCATGGTATTCCAAACTTTTACAATTTAATTCACCTAGAATTGCCATCTATGTTGTTTCACAACATAAATGAGTTGGTTGGATATCTCCATATCTTCCCGAAACTTCAAAGTCTCTCCATTGAAAGTGTATGTAGATGCAAACTTGATTTGTGCTACACTGATCATATATATATATATATATATATATATATATATATATATATATATATATATATATATATATATATATATAGCGGCTAACTTTCATGTGTTCTTTTCAGATTTTTGTTGCGGATAGAAGTTCGATGGAATTAACAGTGGATGTTCCTCAATGTGTATCATCACACTTGAAGGAATTCTATCTTCATACATACGAAGGCTGGGAATGTGACTCCGAATTTATAAAGTTTATTATGAAAAATGCAAGATTCTTGAGGAGTATCCACATTGATAGCGTCTTGCAGGAAGATCATACTAAAAAGATGATTCAAAGATTATCATTATGTCCTATAGGCTCTGAGAATTGTGAGTTTTTCTTTTGCCAAAGTCGTTTGATGTAACTTGCTTAAAATTGTTCTTGATTATATAAAATGTAATAGTGCTGTTGCATAATATTGCTTCAAGTTTCTCTTCCGTTTTGTTCATCTCATGACCACTGTGAAACTAAAATGAATGTGAAAATTAACAACCCATTTGATCCGTCATCAAGTTTAACTCAGTGACACTGACTACTCAGTCCTAATTAATATTATAGGTTTGATCCATTTTATAATTTTATTTAGGCAAATATACTTTTGGTCTCTTATGTTTGCATCAAGTTTCAATTTAGTTGTTTATGTTTGGAAAGTACACTTTTAATCCTTTTTTGTTAACACCGTTAGTTTAATTTAGAAAATGCTAACTTAACAATTTTAAATGATTATTTTATAATAAAATTGGACAAAAAATGATAAATTTTCAGTTAAGTTAAACTAAAGGTGTTAACAAAAAAGGATTAAAAGTGTACTTTCCAAACATAAAGGATTAAATTAAAATTTAATGCAAACATAAGGGACCAAAAGTATACTTTAACTTTTTATTTATAACCTTAATTAAATGATCAAACGGTGTCGATCTTTTTCTTCCATCTATTACTCAACAAGCTTTATTGATAGTGCCTTGTATATAATTCCTCTTTCCTAGGAAAGAGCAATGTTCTTGTAACTTGACCTTTTTGGTGCCTCTATATTTCATTCACAAAATAATCACTCATTACTACCGCTAACAGAGTTTTGATTCCATGCTCATCTCAAAATGCCCTTATAATTAAATAGACTTTTACCGGACAGCGATTAATATAGAAGGACATTTTGGACTTTTCATGTATAATATTATTGTCATATTAGTGAAAATATCATTTTTGATCACATGGTAAAAGCTGGGTATCGTTTTTGTAACTTCAAATAATTATGTACTATTTTTGTTCCTTGTCCAATAGTTAGTTATGTATCATTTTTGGGCCTTCGCCCAATATTAAATAAAGTAAAACCATTACAAAGTCTAGCAACTAAATATTACTCCTACAACTTGAAAAAGGCAAATTTGGAAAAACATTGAGAGACTTGTATAAAAACTAAGCAATATATATGAAAAGCGGGCTGACAGAATCTCGTGTCTTGCAGTATATATCACCGGAGTCCTTCTAATTTCCTGCAAAAGAGAAAATTGAGCCACAATTTGTATAAACTGCCAGTGAGAAGTCTGAAAAGAGATTAATATTGTTCGATAGAATCCAAAGCAAGCTAGCACGACCATCAAACTAAGAAATTAAAATTGATGGATTTTCATTATCTAACAGATAAAGGCATGAAGAAGATGTGAGTGAAGTGAAATGAAGACAGAACTGTATGGAGCATCAAGCGACGTGCTTGATGGTTTTAATAAGATGAACCGAAAGTACAGGGGCTACCTGATGTTGGCATTTATTTCTGAACATGCAGATATTGCTCAAAAGTAGGACAATATGAAAGAACAAAAAGCTATGTGCTCCATGGCGGAATAAAAGTGTGATTGAAACAAATCATATATGACCCTTTTTGTTATACACTGTAATGTAATTTGATATCTATTAGCAACCGACTAATCTAGACTTGAGGGGTAAAAGTACTCCCCTCATAGGTAGGGTTGTTCCATTTCCCAATAATGGTCCTTCTTGCGATACAAACACACATTCTTATCCTTACGAGTGAAACCACTTATCAGTTCAACTAACTATTCATGCGTGCGTACCCATTCATGATTTTAAAGCATTGAAAATTTCCCATTTTGGTCTTATACCAAGGAGACCAAACTAGACTGTCCTTACAAATGAACGATGTAAAAATAGATGCTCCAGAGTTTTAGACGATTCACATCTAAACACACACTCAATATATATACTAGCACTAGGTGCTGTTTTAAGATGTCACTAGAAAGAAGAGAGTTGGACAGCAGTTTCCAAATGAAAAAAGGAGATGTTTATAAAGAGATGGACTAGAATTATTTTCACAAGAGTTCCTGTAGATCATTTGATAACCTTCTTTGGCCGAGTAGCTTCCTGTGAGCCACCTTTCCGTATCAGTTGATCTGGTAAATTGACTTAAGAGAAATGTAACATCCTAAAAATTTAATACAGGATCAAGGAGTGTTTTGGGAAATAATAAATGGAGAAATTGAGAATTTTGGAATTTTTAGGAATTTTTGGGATATTTTTGGAAATTTTGAGTAATTAATGTGCATATAATTAATTAAGAAATGGAGAGTTTGAAATATGAGGGAGTGGTAAAGCTA
The DNA here is from genome assembly GCA_029929735.1 of Mimosa pudica. Lineage (NCBI taxonomy): Eukaryota > Viridiplantae > Streptophyta > Magnoliopsida > Fabales > Fabaceae > Mimosa > Mimosa pudica. The sequence goes on from JAKELP010000045.1 coordinate 5,481,256, forward strand.
AAAATATTTTGAAGTTTAAAAAGATTGGAGGCTGGTTTAAGTGGTTTTAAAATTAAAAGAGTACACTATGGCAAGTTTGGGCTACAAATCATCAGAGAACCCTCTTATTTCACTAAACCAAATGCGCCCTCCTCCCTTTTCTTCCTTAAAATGTCGGCCCCTCCTCCTTCTCACCCGAAAAACCCTCCCTCCTCCCTCCGCCTTCTTCTTCGTCTTCTCCCTCTGAATCCGGCGACGGGCGGCGGCCTATGGCTCGGCGGCGCCAGCCCCCTTCCTTCTTCAACCCGATCTCCCTCCATCCTTCTTCTTCTTCGTTCCTCTCCCTTCCCAATTCGGCTTCTTCATTTTCTTCCTCACTTCACTTTCGTTCTCCACTCCTTCCTCTCCTCTCTTTCATTTCTTTGTTTCCTGTTAAATTTTGGGAACATGTAAACCCTCCACTTCGTCTATTTCTTACTGCCTTTCCGTCATCATCGTCATTCATCTTTCTTCACCGGCGGCCTCCTTGTTTTTCCGGCGGGATCGTCGGTGAGAATGGGTAAAGTTTCGGCCTTTACTACATTTCTCAAGCTATACTTTCATTTTGTGTTGGTTTCCTTATGTTTACCTTTCTCCTTTTGGTTTTTATTCGGCCTACACATTGGAGGGTGATTTCCGGCGAGGAGAAGGTTGATTCCGGCGAGGGTGAGTTCGAATGAAACAAGTAACTCTATGTTCATACTTAGGTAAGTTTATTTCTGCTTCCATACCTATTTTCCTTCAATCTGCGCAAGGAAGGAAGAGAGGCTGTGAGTGGGGTTTGAGTTTTGAAGTTATAAACCATCCGAAATCAAGTTTTGAACTTTCTAAAATATATATATATATATATATATATATATATATATATATATATATATATATATATATATATATGCAAGTTTTTGTGAGTTGAAATCTGCAGGTTGTTTGGAATAGGAGAGGTCTGATGGTGTGGTTCTGTTTTGAGATGATATGAATCAAATTTGGATTTTATGGTATCTTTTGCTACATGTGTGATGTTTTAATGTTAGATGTGTATTTTGTTGTTGGTTGAGTTTAAAAGTGGTAAAATTTTGGTTGTGAGCATTTAGAAGTTTTGTTATTCTAAGTCGCTCCTTTTGAAGATTTTTGGATGATTTCAAATTTTCTTTTAGCTCCTTTTCTTTTCTGATCAGTTGGGGTTACTTGGTTGGAGTGATCTTCTTAGGAAATATTATTCTGCAAATAGTGGGTAAAAGAGATTTTTGAGAGTTGAAAACAATTTTCTTATTATTTCTCTTTGATATAATGATCTGAAATCATTGGGTGAAGTTTACCATTGGTCGATGTGTGATTGTGTATAAATAAGAGAGCATTTGCAACTTGTGTTATTCTTGAGTTAAAGCTGATTTGTGAGCATAGAATTGGAACTGTTGTGACTTATTTTGTTTGGGCTGAATGGATGCCATAATAATCGGGTCGTTTCAGTTTCCTAATTTGTGCACTGCTGAACTAATTATAATGGAGGTTCCTTATGTATTTTGTTATGAGTATTACTGATTTTTAATGGGATTGCATATGATCTCTTTCCAATTGTTGGTAGAAATGCACACCGTAGTATAATGGGTTGTTGTTATGACTTCTTAATTTATATATATGCAGAATTGTAATCTGTTATTTAAATTTATTGTTATCTGCTGTAAATTTGGCATCATTTGAAAGAATGAGAGATTTTATGTGGATATTTAAGTCTGTTGTGATGTTGGTGTTAAATGTGAGTGGTATTATGGATCATGCCTGAGATTTGTGTGTTTGAATCTTAATTTTGTAATTTCATATTCTGGGTACTAATGTTTAGATTTAAAGAACATGGGCTAAATAAACATCAACTTGATTGCTTGAAATGTAATGAGTATTCTTACTCTATGTTAGTGCGAAAGTAATTGTAAATTGTTTGTATGTGCAAGTGCTGATTTGACTGAAGTTATTCTTTTCTCTGTTTTGACATGGCTTGTGTGAATGAATGATCATAACTGGATTTTATATTAGAATTCATATAAAGTCATTGTTGGATCCAAATGTAAGATACTTGGGAAATATTATGTTTCTTCTCTTTATAGTTTCATATGTTAGATAAGAAAGTCAAAATGAAATTAATTGAGGCCTTGGATTGGATTTTTACTAAATGTGCTATTAAGGTCTTCCTCATTAGTGGATTGATTGTGAAGATAAGAACTTTGAATATAAATCCTTGTGTGGATGGCTTGGGATGATTTCTTTGTTGATTCTTGAGTTAACATGATGCTTAAGTTAAAAGGGAATAAAGAATGACAATGAAGAAGTTTGAGAAATATTTGAAATGTGTTGTTAAAGGATTCTTGAGATGTTAAGATGTGGTAGTTTGATGTCACTGGTTATTTAATTGTGAACTTTAACTAAGATTGAAATATAGATTTTGAGGATAAAGAATACGAACAAGGGATTGGGTAGTAATGCGGATACGAGAGAGACGTTAAACATTATAAAGTAGAAATGACATTAATTTATTATTCTATACTACATTATAGGATTGATTGTGATGTGGTTGTGAGGCATCGAGGAAGGATGGGAAAATGCGCAAAGTGCAAAAGGGCGACAGGTAATCACTCTTACCTTGCTATAACATTGAGGGTGACGTTAGTTAGGGATTTTGTAAAATCCCTTTTCACCATATATATATATATATATATATATATATATATATATATATATATATATATATATATTATCTTTAAAAGGGTATTTTTATACTCCCTCCGTTCCTAAATATAGGACCTAGATGACTTTTCTGAAAAATCCTAAAAAAAGCAAAACATAAGTTAATTATAAATTGATTTACCCAATTTTTTCTCTTAAACTAGTTTATTTTACCTATAAGCTAATGGATAATCTAAAAAAAATCAAATATGTCATCATTTAATAATCTATTTCGCAACCTTAATCTTTCCAAAAAAAAGTTATCTAGGTCTTATATTTAGGAACGAAGGGAGTACAAAACAGGCTATCGGGTGCCTTTCAAACACGATTATTTTCATATAAAAAGAATTTGAAACATTATACATATTATCCTGGCTGGTGTTTATTCTGGTATGATGTGAGAGGTTCAGATGGTATTATGTGAGAGATGTTGATAGTTAGGTTGAGGGAATAAGTTGAATAGTTGAGATTGAGATAGTAAAGGCCATGATAATGGTTTATAATATTGATGATGAGATTGAAATTGATGGATATTGTGAGGTTTGCATGACACTGATATATATGTACCATCGCGCGATGATAACTGTCGATAGGCCAATCGACAGTTATTTGTACTGAGGATCCTTTTTAGATTGATTGGATCGGGGATCATAGGTCGACTTAGTGAGAGAAGTGACCTACGGTTGTTTGGCATTAAAGAGCCCAACCGCCCCTACGGTTGTTTGGCATTGAAGAGTCCAACCGTTCCCGTTCTGTAATGGATCTCTGGAGATTGCCAGAGAAGGAAATTGTCCCCTCATTATGGAGAGGGATACAGTGTCAAATCATATAGTGAAGAATAGATGCTTGAATGCACCGTGGTGGCACAATGCATCTTTAGGTGAGTGTGAGGGCTGTTGTGGAAGTATTAGTTGATTGGATTATGGAGATGTTGAATTGATTTGGTTTGAAGGTGATTGTTGGACTTGAGTAAGGAATGAAAGAAGATCTGAATTTATATATATTTTACTATTGTTTTTAAAACTGTGGTACCCTTTAGACGCCCTCGCTACCGCACATCTCACTGTTATAGTGAGTTAAGCGGTGATTACTGGGACAAATTGTCTCATCCCACGATTACTCACATTTTTGCAGGTATTCATGCGCAGGCGCAAGCATCAGGAAAGGGAATTAAGTTTCAAAGGTTATTTAGATTAGTTAGTTGTGTATATTGCCAATTTGTATAGGCCTGCATTCGTTTCCGCATGTATATAGCTATTTATTGTTGAATGTCAACTAGTTTTGTTTATTAACCATGTTAGGCAAATCCTTTCTAACATGGTTAGCAATAAATTATCCATGATAGCAGCTGCGCTGTATTAATTTATTCTTTTCTATCATGGATAACATTTCAATCATTAGGATATTCTTTTGCTAACTATGATAGGGCATTGATATTATGGAAATCCTTTTTCTATCATAGTTAGTCAGGGTATTATATTATTAATTTGGGAATTAGTAACACACTGTTACAAGAAAGGTAGCGATATGATTCGCTGCACTATTTCTTTTGGATATAAGGACTCGAGTAAATTCATGTTACTTTGAAATTATTTCCATAAATAATTTCACGCCCCAAAAATATTATGGGATGACTCGCATGAAATATAAGGTAATTAAGCCCTCTCCAACTAACGTATTCTTACGTGTTATGAAATAAGAAGAAAAATGGAGAGAATATATGCAAGACTAGAAGAGGGAGGAATAGAGCATTTCTCATTCACATATTTGTTGTTACTAAATGTCTTGTACTTAACCTCTATTTATAGGCCTTCACACATTAAAGCCTAGAGCTATGGTTACAAGAATTAAAGAAGAATATAATGACTTATAATTATAAGAAACCTCCATAAGTCATTCATGGGGAGGTTATAGGAAAAGGAATCCTAAGAGTTGTGGAATTACATGGACATCCACTCATACAACAATATGTCAATATTCATAACACTCCCCCTTGGATGTCCATAACAAATATTATTGTGCATCATTAAAACCTTACTAAGAAAAACCCAATGGGATAAAAACTCAGTGAAGGAAAAAGAGTACACAATAATTATCAATGTTGTCTCGTTAAAAACCTTACCAGGAAAACCCAGTGGGACAAAACCTTGATTAAGGGAAAAAGAGTACAACATGATATTAAGTCCCCGCGAAGGGACCATTTTTACTTTCTCACATAACAATATCAATTTTACTCCCCCTAGTAACAACATCCCTTTTGTCTTAATTGAGTATATAAATTTTCCAATCATATTCCTTCCAATGTTATTTGAGCAGATCTTCATGTCGCATTGCATCATCATCAAATATCCTGTTAAAATATATTCCTCTAATATATCTTCATGATATATTTTACATCCACATATTTATCCAAAGTCATTGTCAATTTTTGAACCTGCAACAACTGAATTCTTCTACAAAATTGTGATATGTAATAGCAATTAAATGAACAAATATTTAAGAATCCTCACCAAAAATGAGTATAGAATTTAATAACTTGATCTATATGTCAAGTAATATGCATAATCATATATTTTCTAAATGATAAAATATTTTATCTAAATTTCTAATATATGCTTCTGGCATTTCTCAATATATGCTTCTGGCATTTTTCAATAATTCAAGAACACTCATGTAAATTTCATCATCAAGTGGGATATATATACATGGATTGATGCACTTTTTCTTTCCATATATTGCCAGATTATAAATATTTGTAGCATACTTGTATCTACCACAAAATAATATGTCTTGTCACAATTTTTATAAGCTTTGTCATAAGCTATATTTCACACAAGTATTTATATCCCATAATAACTTATATTTTTGAATTTAGAACTTCTGGGCTTCCGGCCCATAATTTTCATATTTTGAAACATATTCAAATGTTCACTTCTTTTCATTTTCTTTTGGCCAATCATGTTTATGTCTACTTCCCATGACATATCTATGTGTAAGATCCTCATTCAATCACGTGATATCATTATCAAAATTCTTGTCGACTACTTTATTCCTTTCGATTCCATTCGTGACATAATTTATTGAGATCTCTTTATTTTTTCTAGGTACCTATACCTCTTTTGAGGTTTTTCAATTAGTTATGTCTTGGCACTCTTCTGGAATGCCTGCCTCCCCAATATGATCATCACACTTATAAACTCTTATTTATATAAACTATTTACATTTGGAATCGATTGATTTTATCATGCTTTAGGCATGTCACATTTATAGGAGCATTTTTAGTTGGAATATGAGATTTAATAATTCTCATTTGGGTCAGTAATTATATCTGGCATACACTTTGTAATATTTCATGAATTCAAAATCTAATGAACTTCTGTTCATACACTTTGTAATATTTAAGGAATGCAAAATTAATGAACTTCTAGTTCATACTACTACATTTGAGGATCTACATTTTATAATCATAATGCATTCAGTGAGTTTTCTTTCCAGCTACACAATTTCTCCCCCTCATATTTGCATAACTTTCGTTAAATGTTGAATAACAAATAATCATGTGGTATAAGTCTCCTAAATCGATTTGTTTCCGTTTGAAACATCATTTTGTTTCATTTAGAAACATGAAGGAGTCACTTATCCAACAATTTAATCAACTTTGTATAATTGTCCATCTATGCACATTACATGTGACATTGTGGTGGATTATTATGAATTTAAAGAGCACATTCAAACTCTTTAAATGGAAATTATCTGGCTCCTGACCAAAAGCCAATTTTACTAGGAGAATTTTGTTGGCTTAGAGTTAATAAGTGCTGCAACATAACAATGAAATAAAAACAATGTTCTCATAAGCATTGATGTAGCTATTCATTGATGCTTTAAACTACGATTTCTTGATCATATAATCTGAAAATTGTGCACTCAACATAATGTCTTATTTAGACAATGCTGCAAACTTCAGGTTGCAAGCTAATATATTATGTATACTTATTTGGTTTACATGTTATTTGGATGGGCCCATCAGTATGATATATTTCCAGAAATATAGATCTATTCCAAATCACAACCAGTGATCTATTCCATATCACAACCAGTGATATTTTCAATATAAATCTTTGAGAACAAGCAGCACAACATAACTTTTTCGAAAGAATCTTCTGATTCTTTTATGGATGTCAATATTTGATATCAATAATTTGATAGTTCATATATTAGACTTGGATGATCAAACAAGTCAAGCCAACAATAAATTTATTCAGATCAGCAAACTTCTGGATTACTGTATCATTGAACTTTTCAACTTTCATATTATAAAGTATCATAGTATGACATCCATTGTTCCATATTTTGGGAGATTTGACTATGTAAGTGTTGAGCTTTTAACTCACACTTATACTCCAATAATCTCCCCCTCAAGTGTGAGTTATACTGATAAACAACATATTCATATAATACAAATACAACTTTACTAATATAATAACAAACATTTCATGTGGAAGATAACAAATTTACTTAATCACATACAAATTTGGATTTCAATCCAATTGAAATTTGTATTTCTCTTACATAGCCTTAATGAATCAAAGTTTTTTTTTCCTTTTTTTTCTTTTGCATATGGACTAAAGTCCTAGTATCAAAATATGAGTCTTGATTTTCATCAAAAACTATCCAAGAACTACATGAGATTATTGCATTCATCTATATTTCATTATGAGTAATTTTCTTCAAATTGTTTCATTTGATGGTTTAAGTATGAATTGTTCAAAAATTTTCTCTATATATGAAAATATGAAGAGATCTAATCAAAACCCATAATGATCACAAAAATGAAGGGTTATAATAGAATAAATAACATTAATTCAAGAGAAATTCAAAAACATATTATAATGCTAAAGAATCAATGGGTATAAGATAATGGTGATAATTTTTTTCACAATGTTTTTAATCTAATTAAATACCCATATTTCTTTTAAGCACCATAAATTCTACTTTCATCACATAAACCAATATCACCACCACCTTTCTTAGTGAGTTTTTGCATAAATCAAACAAATTTTTATTCTCTCAATTACAATATGAGATAATCATATAACTTTTACTTAAAAAATTTCACATAAAATCAATTTATTATAATATTCATATCAACATCATGATTAAATATATAAAACCTACAATAGTATTATTCACACCATATAATTATTATTTTTTTAATAAAATTTAACACACTTGATAACAAATAATTTCTATTTTTTATTGTCAATGATTTATATTAACATCAAAATTTCTTAAAATAATTTTCATGCCCTTAAATAAGAAGGTAGAAAGAAATCATAGATATTCAAATTCAAGAAATTCATATCAAAGTAATATGGATAGAATTGTTGGAGAAATTCAATAACAAAATTTAACACTTTATCAATCATAAACCATTGAAAAATAAGTCATAAAATTCTCCAAACCTAGTCAATAAATTGTAGTGGAAAAGGTCTCCTATAGCATCGCTTATCTCCAATGCAAACTCAATTATTACTTTTGGTATTTGATTTCATATATCATTTTCACACTTATTAGTATAACAATATCAAATAATAATTATAGTTATTTCTCTCACACAAATTAATCACAATAAATTTGAACAAGAATAGATTTAAACAATAATAATACTCCCTCCGGTCCTAAATATAAGACCTAATTGACTTTTTTGAAAAATCCTAAAAGAAGCAAAAATAAGTTAATTATAAATTGATTTACCTAATTTTTTCCATTAAACTAGTTTATTTTACTTATAAACTAATGGATAATCTAAAAATATATCAAATATGTCATGATTTAATAGACTATTTTGCAACCTTAACCTCTCCAAAAAAAAGTTATCTAGGTCCTATATTTAGGACCGGAGGTAGTATTAAAGAGCATTCTTATTGAAAAACAAATCATTATCACTATATTTCCCGCATTCATTTTGCATCTTATTAAAATTTCCAAATATTGATTGGTCTTCAGGACCATACCATTGTGTTAATTGCTTTCATTGAATATAACTTCTTAGTCATATAGACTTATCATCAAAATCTTATATTTTATATCACCAAATGTTGGTATCCTTAATTCACAACATGGTCATTGCTCATGTGTGACTATAGCAAAATATGCTAATCAGTCTTCAGGACCTTTTTTATTGTATTTCTCCCACAAATTAATCACATCAAATGAAATAATAATAATAATAATATCCTCAAGGAAGAAATATATAAAATGACATATTATGAAATTATAATATAGGGTATATGCAATATGCAAATAACCTTATATATATGAAAAAACAAAATAATTAATTTACATAAATAATGAAATAAATAACAACATTAAATTATAACTGAAAATAAACATCAATGACCCTTCGGGGGTTATCAACTTTTCTTATGCCTTACAACAATGACCCTTCGGGGGTTATCAGTATTTTTTATGCTTTACAAAAATGACCCTTCGGGGGTTATCAATATTTCATTTATTTGTATCGTAATCATAAATTAATACATACTTAATCATATGACATCTAGTCATTGTGTAAATTTTTTCATATGACTTCTGGTCATATACTTACTAGTCATTGTGTAATTATTTTTTTTTATATGACTTCTAGTCATATACTTATTCTTATGGCATCTCATTATTTTGTAAAATTCTCTTTTTTCTTTATGACTTCTTGTCATATTTTCATATTTTCTCATAATATTTGTCTTCAAGACCACATCAAATATCTTCCAAAGATATAAAGCTATTTTATGTCACTTGATGCTTAAAGTCATTTGTCACTTAAGTCATTTCTCATTGGCCTTCAAGGCTAGATAATAATATTTTGAGCATCAAATTTTCACTCCTCTTTTTTATGCCCCTTTTTAAATGAAAAATCATAATATGGTCTTATAGCAACAAACTTTATCAAAGCGATGAAACTTTTAAGTCATCTAATAAAACAAATTTGGGAGTGTCATGGCTTCAAGCCATTGGATAAAGTGACATTATAATATATCATGGATTTTTATCCCATAATGATTGAATATATAAATGATAACAAATTATAATAATGAATGACATAATATAAACAAAATAAAATGCATAATATATAATGAATAATAATAATAAATAAATGTGAATATTAAATGGCATAAATATATAATTTATATTATATATATGAATTACAGGCGGTGAACCGACCAATCGAATTCATATATATAAATGCACAACATTAAAATTAAATATGCACAACAGGAATTTTCATGAGAAATTAAAGGGCGTATGAATTACAGGCGATGAACCGACCATTCAAATTCATTGTAACAGCCTCTCTAACCCTCCGAAAGGGGTAAGGATATGATGCAAGGAAACAAATAAATAAATAAACTTAAATAGTAATATATATATATATATATATATATATATATATATATATATATATATATATATATATATATATATAATAATAAATGGCATAATAAAAATAAATGACATTATATTATAATAATACTATATATATATTGAGTAGTATTATATATATAAGTAATTATAATATATATATATATATATATATATATATATATATATATATATACTATTATATATATATATATATAATAGTATGTGTGTGTATTATCAGGTGTGTTAGTAATATATAAGAGTATATGAGTAGTATATGTGTGTGTATTATCAACAAAACTAAAAACAACTGTAAAGAACATACCTTAATTTTGGAGCAAACTCGTGCCGATAACGTGTTATGAAATAAGAAGAAAAATGGAGAGAATATATGCAAGACTAGAAGAGGGAGGAATAAAGCATTTCTCATTCACATATTTGTTGGTACTAAATGTCTTGTACTTAACCTCTATTTATAGGCCTTCACACATTAAAACCTAGAGCTATTATGGTTACAAGAATTAAAGAAGAACATAATGACTTATAATTATAAGAAACCTCCATAAGTCATTCATGGGGAGGTTATAGGAAAAGAAATCCTAAGAGTTGTGGAATTACATGGACATCCACTCATACAACATATGTCAATATTCATAACATTACGTACATTTTGCAAATTCTTTTTCTTTCAAACATTTATCATGTCTATTGAGCATAAATTTTTTTAACTATTGAACATTCCAAACATTCACAACTTCAGTAATTTTTGTTTCCCGCTTATAAAATCTTTTATTTTAACGAAAGTTAAATTATATACTGTATATAACAGGAGGAGTAGTGAACATCTGGAGAACAGTAGAATAAATCAAATTTTATAACAATAGAATAAATCAAATTTTAAAGTTAATTTGACTAAAAACTCGGTAAAAGAGTTTATTCTAAAAATGGAAAAAAGACTTTCTCATTAGAGAAACCAACACAACGTTAGCAAGCGTAGCACTAGCCAAAATACTAAGCGCGGCGCGAAGGCCAATAAATCACAAGTGTAAATTGTAAACCAAAGGCTACAAATGAGTGAATGACAAGAGTAACCTAAATGCCGTGAATGACAATTATAGCTCAAGTTTACAAATAACAAGTATTTGCTGACCAGTTCTTCTACTCAAGGTACTCAAATCCTTGTAAAAAATGGCAAAGGTACAAAAACCATCTTTTAATTTGGCTCAAGGTACACCCAAATACATCTCCATAGTTTTTAGGGAAAAAATGACCCATGATTATTAAAGTGTGAACAAAATATATAACACAGTGGCGGTTTTATGAACGTCGCTATGTATGCATTATTCTAATTATTTAATAATGGACATTGCGGCGGTTTTATGAATGTCGCTCTATATGCATTATTTTAATTCTAATTATTTAATAATGAACACATTGCACTGCCTCTATGTGCACTACTACAGAATAACCCCTTTACATGCGCTCTTTTTGGCTTTTACATGCGCTTAAAAAACGCTGGCAATGGCCTCGCCTGGAAAGGATTTACATGCGCTTGCAAAAAGCGCATGTATATCTATCCCTATACATGCATTTTATCGTCAGACAAGCGCATGTAAATATACATATATACACGCGCTTTTGTAATAAAAGCGCATGTAAATATATATATATACACGCGCTTTTGTAATAAAAGCGCATGTAAATATATATATATACACGCGCTTTTGTAATAAAAGCGCATGTAAATATATATATATACACGTGCTTTTGTATTAAAAGCGCATGTAAAGATATATTTATTACATGCGCTTATGAGCTTGCGCCATAAGCGCATGTATAAGTTATTTTTTTTTTTTTTTCATTTGTCATAATTCTTTTTCCTGCTTTTTGGCAGTTAAATTGCTACCTGCACAATATAATATACCCAACCAGCCAGAATAACCAAAATCCTTTATATATCAAGAACTACTTTACATATAATATAAAAGTCATCCACATATCCCAATCAGAATTTACATCTAATTTGTACCAACATCAAAGTTGTACCAAAAGTCATCTAATTTGTACCAGCCAAAATACACATCAAAGTTGTACCAACAAAAGACATTTAGATTAAATAACCAACTAGTTCATCTATCAAAAGTGTCATACTCCCACTTCCTCCTTAGATGTATGAAACTCTAAGAAGGATGTAAATTTTGAATAATAGGATGAGCAATAGAGAAAACATACTTGCACCACTCTTCAATGAGATCATCCACCTCCTCCATAGATAACTTTGATGATCGACAATCTTCATAATACTGAGTTAATGGACATAATAAACATATTTATGTGACAATTCACTTTAAATAACAAGTCAACAACAATTTTGTAAGTTAAAACTATATATGTCATGTGCAATAATAAACTTACAAATTCAGGCACCTCCAATTGGTCATGTGTTACTATGTCCTTAATAAATTTCATCACATAGTAACCACAATCATTGTCGTTGGGTTGGAAAGGGCACTGCAACAAGAAAAAACACAAACACATTAGTCTTTTTTTTTTTTTTTTTTTTTTGGTTACAGATGGGGCAAAGCCCAACACTAATTAACTATCCTACGGGCTGTACCATAGCCCATTACATCTCTGAACAACATTGATTCAACTGACTTCGGTGGTTGGTTCCAGTGTCTGCACTTCTCCCTTTGTTTAATACTCACAACAGCTAATTTATTAGCACATTCATTGCTTTCTCGGAGAACATGATCAAAGGTGACATTCCAATCTCTGTTTGACAGTTCACAAATTTGCTCCCATAAGTCTTTGCAAGCACAAATTTGCCTCTTGCCTTGAATTGCTTCCACCACTTCTTTATCATCACTTTCAACAATGACTTTACGAAGTTGTAAATCCCAGCAAAGTTTCAGCCCTTCCAACACAGCTGCAACTTCAGTAGCTATTTGAATTGGCTCCTCCAATTTAATTGAGAAACCTTTAATCCATTCCCCAGCATCCCCTCTTACTACGCCTCCACATCCTCCTATTCCTTCTCGTATGAAACTTCCATCCACGTTGACTTTAACCCATCCTCTAGGGGGATTTGCCACTTAACATCAGCAATCTCTTGTGGTGGTGGATTCAGGGACTCTCCCCCCCACTTTTGTCTATAATGTTTCAGCATTTCGCGAACCACACCCTGGGACTGTCTTGGGATTTGGAAATTGGGATCGTGTAGTTGCTTGTTTCTCCAAAGCCAAGCTGTCCAACATCCCAGCGCAAAGATCTCTGGCCAATCATTCTCATCCGTGATCCTGTCATAGTTCAAGAGATTAGTAATTAGCCAATTCTTTTCTTCAGCAGCAAAAAACTCATGCCAACTACATCTGGGCACTAAATGTTTCCATAATTCATGGCTTGCAGGGCAATCTCTCAGGGCATGGAGTTGATCTTCTATGTTCTGGCAGCAGATCTCACACCACCCCTCCTCATTGGACCATCTCGCGGTGACCTTCTTAGTAGGTAGTCTCTGGTGCAAGGTCATCCAGAAAAATACTCTGACTCTTTCAGGTATTTGTAATTTCCAGACTTGCTTCCATTTTCGATGTTTTTGGATTCCATTACTTTTGCACAACCACTTATAATGACTTGCTACTGAATGCACTCCCCTGCCTCCTGGAAGCCAAATTAATTGTTGTTCCCCCGTTCTTGTGACAGAATTGCAAGTGTTTTTGTTAAAATCTTCCCAAAGCTTTGTGAGTTCTTTCCATAATCTTGAGTCGGATCCCTTAGCTATAAGCTCCCTGGTAGTCCCAGAATTTCTATCATACTTGCTTTTTAGGACTTTCACCCAAAGAGTATCTGGTTCCACCTCCATTTTCCACAACAGTTTAGTAAGAAACGCATCATTCATATCCTTGAGTCTCTTAATTCCTAGGCCTCCCTCTTCTTTAGGTTGACAGAGTTGATTCCAGGCAATGGCATGCCTCTTCCGCTCTCCCTCCTTCTCCCCCCAGATGAACTTTCTTTGCTCCCTTTCAATTTCCTCCACTACGCCAAGAGGTAGTCTATCGTGTTGCATTGGATAGTAGGCCATAGAGCTGGAAGCTGATTTGACCAGGGTGATTCTACCTGCTAAAGATAAGCTAGCGGCTTTCCATCCATTCAATCTCCCTTTCATTTTTTCCACCACAAAGTTGTACTTATCTCTTCTTTTCCTTGGTGTCGCTATGTTGGCCCCAAGATAACGTCCCAGCTCCGCTACTTCTTTGAATCCGCTACTAGCACAAATTTCTCTTCGTTCCCGCAACGGCACATTCGGTGAGAAGAAAATTGAAGTCTTCTCCTGGCTAAGTTTGTGGCCTGACATATCTCCAAAAACCTGTAAACAATTCAAAATAACACCTATTTGTTTCTGGTTAGCCTCAGCAAAAAGCACTAAATCATCAGCAAACATCATATGAGAGATTATAGGACCTCTCCTCCCCGCTCTCATGCCTTTCCATTTTTTCTCTCTCACTCTATCTAGAATCATATGGGTGAGTTTCTCCATACCAAGCACGAAAAGATATGGTGAGATAGGGTCACCTTGTCGTAGGCCTCTCGAAGTAGTGAAGTCCATCAATTTGTCCCCATGCCACAAGATATTGGTGCAAGAGGATTTGATACAATTCATTATTCTGCTACTCATCGTACTAGGGCAATTAATCTCTTCAAGAAGTTTTTCCATATATCCCCAGCTAACTCGATCGTATGCTTTTTCAAGATCCACCTTAATAGCCATAAACCCTGTCTTGCCCCTCTTCTTTTTCATAGTATGTATCAGTTCATTAACAATAATGACATTATCATGTATGTTCCTCTCAGGAATAAAGCTTACTTGAAAAGGCGAGATGATTTTCACCAAGGTTGTTTTGAGACGTTGCACAATAATTTTGGAGAAGCATTTGTACACCACATTACATAGGGAGATTGGTCTAAACTGGTTCACCTTCTCCGGGCTGTCCACCTTGGGGATAAGTGTGATGAGGGTCTGATTGAGCTCTTGAATCTTGTCCGGCATTGTCCACATATCTTTTATAGCTTTTCTAACTTCTTCTCCAACAATCTCCCAATTTTTTTGAAAAAATATAGCTGGATAGCCATCCCTTCCTGGTGCCTTTAAACCCCCTATAGAAAACATAGCTTGTTTTATTTCTTCATTAGAAACTTCCTTCCCCAACATTGCCCATTCATCTTGAGTTATCTCCGGCCACGAATGATGAGTGGAGGCCCACGGCCTATCCACTTGTTCTTCTTGGAATAAAGTTTTGTAAAAGTCGTTAACCATACTCTCAACTTCAGCTTCCTCTTCAACCCAATCTCCATTCCTATCTTTAAGTGCTCTCACCCGATTCTGCCTTCTTCTAATTGTAGTTTTGGTATGATAATAGGTTGTGTTCCTATCACCATCATTAAGCCACTTAGTGCGGGATTTTTGAAACCAAAGAATTTCCTCTTGGTTCAAAACTTCTGCCAGCTCATTCCTCAGCTCAGATTCTAATTGTTGCAAGAACGAATTATCATTGATTTGGGTTGCTCTCTGTATACCCTCTATACGCCTCATCAATTTGTTCTTTTTTTGTCGTATGTGACCAAAAACATCCTCATTCCATCTTATTAATTTTGGTTCCAGCACACCTAATTCAGCCTTAATATTTCCTTAAGTACTCCAATTTCTGTGTAAAAAATTTTTAAACTCTGAATGTTGCAGCCAGACGGCTTCGAATCTAAATGGCCTTCTCGTGACTCCCCTTTTAGCATGCTCAATATGAATCAGCAGAGGATGATGATCTGACTGAATTCTCGGGCCAACTCGAATAAATGCTTCATTAAATTCATTTCTCCACTCTAAGTTGCATAGCCCTCTATCTAATTTCTTATAGAGATGCGTAGAAGATTGACACCTGGGCCCTTTCCATGTGTATCTTGGTCCCTCCGTTCCCATATCAATAAGTTTGCATCTCGCAATGTTGTCTCGGAATTTTTTACATTTTCTTTCATGGGCAGCCACACCCCCTTTCTGTTCATCAGGAGATTTTATATCATTAAAGTCTCCCGCGATCAGCCATGGCATGTTTATAGAGTCTGCAATGCGGATGAGATCATTCCATAATTCCTCACGTTCAGTTGCTCTTGGACTAGCATAAATGGCAGTAAACAGCCACGCTCTCCTTCCAATTCCTGTAACACATTAGTCTTTTATTGCTACAAAGAAGGGTAATAAACTAATAATGCAACTGATGCTGAGAGAACAATGAGAAGCAGCAATGTAATTTTGACCCAAAATGGACTTGATACAAGGCATAGCCTTATGAATCTCACTGATGGATTCTCTCAGTTATCATGCATACCATAACAGCCAACATTAACATCTGCAGCAAACACCACGCCTCTTTTAACTTTGAAGTTAAACAATTTTAGCTAGCAATAATATGCCTCCAGAACACACCATGTACCATTCCTAAGAAAGTTGAGATTTCAGAATGTAATTTTAACCCACCATAAATTGTTACAATGCACAGCCTAGTGGGGGCATCCCTTCTGATTCATCACAATTCATACATACAGTATCAACATCCATAACAAGCACAACATTCTTACAAAGTAATGAAATTTGTAGCTAGCAATAAAAACACAACCTGAATTTTCAACCATGGATAGGATTGTGTTTGATCAGTTGATTTTGAGTAGGCCAAATTTTTATTCTTGCAATTTGCCCTAAAAGCTGTTATCAAACTATAGAAGAAAAAAATGAAGGTTAAAAATGCAATAAAAATAAGATTAAGGATAAAAACAAATCACAACATAACAATCTTACCTATTAATGAAACACATATAGTTAGGCCTATTACTTGGAAGAGCAGTCTCAATTGGATCCAAGTAATAGACTACAATATCCTTTACATCCTTTACCATAGGATTGAAGGCAATCAAAACCCAGTGATTCCTGAAATGTTGTTAAAAAGTTAGATTATATAAATTTTCTGTCTAGTTTGAAAAAATGAAGATTAATTTGATGACCAATGTTGACTTACCCCACATTCATTGGAGCTAAAAACAACGTCCTTTCTGTAGCACATGTTCGCATTCTACATTTGATATCTTCCTTGTTCCACATGGGTTTTCCATTAATCACCGATGTTGAATTCGGATTGATGAAGGCAAATGAAGCATTTTCTCCCGGAACAATGACTTCATCATGTAGGTGCCTACACAAACAAAGGCCTTGAGAATTTCTTATGGCAATATAGAAACCATAATGAAAATTAAAATTGGATGACATACTGGATCCACATGTTGATTACTGAAGAGCAGATCCATTGATGATTAATTACTTCCAAAAGCACTTCATTGTCAAGCATCTCAGTTACTTGAGAGTAATATATGGTTCTTGTAATGTTGACATGCACCAAATCTTCATTAGTCATTTTTTTGGCCAAAGCCTTCAACTTGAGCCGAAATGAATCAACACCGGTTGAGTTGATATCAATACTGCTTGAAGGACCAGCCTGATCATGTCCACTAGGCTTTACTGGCTTCTTGAATTAATGTAAATGAAAATGTTACAGTTTTCAATCACGCAAAACTCTGTCATGTAAATTAATTAATTAGTAAATAAATACCTTCGAAACACTCCTTCTCTTTTTTGTAGGAATAATCTTAGAAGCAGGCTTGTCTTGCTGGACGTTTTTGCCCTTTTCCTTTTTTGTTGCATCTTTTTGGGACTACAAAATATAAAATAATCAATTAGACATGTATTAATTAGGTCATTGGCTATCATAGAGTAATTATAAACAATTAACAAAGTATACCGGCTTAGGCTTGTCTTGCTGGACGTATTTGCCCTTTTCCTTCTTTGTTGCATCTTTTTGGGACTACAAAATATAAAATAATCAATTAGACATGTATTAATTACGTCATTGGCTATCATAGAGTAATTATAAACAATTAATAAAGTATACCGGCTTTGGTAACGGGGCGATCCATCGTTTGGGCCAGGCAACAAAAGTATGGGCTGCATCAAAAACCACAGTCGCCTCCTCAATGGGATATGGCAATGGCGCATCATTTATCAGAGGTGTATGGATGGACACCCTGAGGGTGTTTTCTGGGAGGGGCGAGCTGTGTAGTATGCTTCTCATGTCATTGAATACTAGAGCAAGAGCAACAACTGTACTGTGGTTATCATCGATAAATAACTTGCAGTCAGACTCACCCTACAAAAGAATGTTCTCTTTTAGTTATGAAAACAAAACGTAATAGTAATAATAAACATTTATATAAGGGATACACATTAAATACCTCTGGGATGTCGACCATCGGCATATTACATTCAATACTCGGACTTTCAGCAAGCGGCGGAGCATGAGATTGTTGCCCTGATTGCTGTGGCTGGAGTTGAGCCACTTGTTCTTGCAATGATTTGATCAAGGACCACATTTGTTCTTCTCTTTCGGTCATCGGTTTCTCTTTGGGCTTCCGACGATCGGTAGGCCTTTTTCCGAAAAAAACAGTGGGAGTGACCCCGAAGCCGACGGCCCTAACACGGCCCGAATACAATGGGAGACCGAGCGCTTCGTCAAGCACGTCGTCTGTTGGGTTATCTCTAGAGGCCTGTTGCGTCAGCTGAGTCTGTAACAAAACAATAATTAGTCGATGTCGAAAATATATACTATATCCAATATAAGCAAAAATATATGATCAAGAGCATGACTTACAACCCGTTCACGAGCGACTTTAACAGAATCATGCACTATTGTGCCGTCATTCTTTGTGTGCCCCTCAAACCACAGATCAACTCGCCCAACTTTTGGAACGTTATTCTTAGCTAGCTGTAACCACAAACAAAGTTTAAATAAATTGATTAGGGAAAAATATGTGCATATAATACATAAAAAGGAAATATTAACATACCAAAACTTGTTCTATCTGAGCATAACCATCTCGGCCACGCATATAGGGATAAGGATTGCTAGCCGCCGCTTTACTATTTTTTTTGCTGACTTTAATAAACTCGTTTGATGCACGCAGCGAAACGAATTGATCCCATTGCTTTTGAGTAATGATGTGGCATAATTCTGAAGGACGGGTATGAACGACTTCCCCGTCTGCATTGCGCAAAAAATACTTTGTCAGATAAGAGCGCCACCCTCTGGCCAACACCGCCGCTTTCTTGAACACAAAATCTTTGGCACCCACATAGTTATCTAAGTCAAAGGCGGTCTGTAACAAAGGAAAACAAGAAAGTTATAAACATAACACTTATACTAAAAATCATAATAAACTGGTAAGTAAAAAGAGACAAGAAAGAGAAAAATTATAGGTGTGTAGCTTCAAGACTTACCAAAATCTCC
This sequence comes from Mimosa pudica, assembly GCA_029929735.1. Classification (NCBI taxonomy): domain Eukaryota; kingdom Viridiplantae; phylum Streptophyta; class Magnoliopsida; order Fabales; family Fabaceae; genus Mimosa; species Mimosa pudica. The sequence continues at coordinate 5,500,788 of JAKELP010000045.1, forward strand.
AACCAAACAGCATCGAGTGTTTGCTGAGTCACATATCTCCAATCTTTCGTTGTGATTGGGATATTCTTCCGAGCTACTACACCAATGAAGCCGATTAAGAGATGAGCTTCTTCTCCTATTGGTTGCCCGTTTTGGTTCCATTTAACCTGAGTCTTAATACCAAGATTCCTTCTTCTTATAATCTTTTTCATTACAGTCCTACCACGTTTAATTATTCTGCACGCAGCTGCCTTCCCTTTAGAGTGACTAGAAACTGAGCCTTCAGTTTCCTCATCCATTATCCTGTAAGAAATAAAGCAGAAATGTTAGATAAGTATATAACGATATGCAAATAAAAGTAAATGTAAGTAAGAAATTACATTACAAAAGAACAATCATTTTCTTGAAGGTCGTATCCGTTTCCTTTGTCGAAAACGAACGACGACCATTGGCTTCCGTTTTCTCTTTGGGTTATTATACCAAATGCCTTCTCTGTGATCATGTCTAACATAGACAGGTTCACCTTCAAGACCTTTTTCTGGTGAATCTAACTCTCGCAAAATCAATGTGAAGAATGAAGCTTCATTCTCAATCAAATGACTCATATCTGTTTCAGTACTCTCATCATCAACTTGCGCAGCATAATTTTTATTGGACTGTAACACTATCGACCAATTCTTCCTACAAGGATCTGCAATGTAAAACACTTGAGCAACCAAAGAAGGTAGAATGTAAGGATCATCCTTATATCCAACTCTAGAAAGGTCAACCGATACAAAACCAATGTAAAACACTTGAGCAACCAAAGAAGGTAGAATGTAAGGATCATCCTTATATCCATTGGCATTTGAAGACAGGTTCTCTGAAACCGGAGTAATCTAACTCCAAGATGTGGTCAATCACACCAAAGTATGTCATCTCCGCATATATTGGATTTGTGTCTTTTGCACTGGATACATGCCATCCTGCACCAACCACTGTAACTCCACTATTCTGCATTAGACTCTTTTCATCTTGTGCTTTTGTGTAGAATGTGTAACCATTGATTGTATAACTCGTATATGAAAACACTTTTGAACCCGGTCTCCGAGACAACCAATACAATTTTTCACAAATTGACCCGTCATCTATCTCCAAATGATTGATCCGTTCATCAAACCATTCAATGAAATGTTTGTTATGCTCCTTTGTAATTAAGCTTTCATTTCTATCACCGTATATGTGTCGAAGAACATTTTTGTGTTCTTCAACAAATGGTTCAACCTCGGCAGTGTTATGGAGAACATGTAAATGAGCTAAATCTCTATCAACATTTGAAATGCCAACTAATTTGCCCACACTAATCCCTTTTCCCTTTGAACGGCATTCGGGACGAGGTCTTGGCAAACCAACAGATTCAACACTTGATAAGTAGTCAGCACACAAATCACTTGCTTCATCAACAATGTATCGCTCAACTATACAACCCTCCGGTCGATATCGATTCTTAACATACCCCTTTAACACTTTCATGAAACGCTCAACCGGGTACATCCATCTTAAATATATAGGACCGCATAGTTGGACCTCCCTAACCAGGTGTAAAGCAAGATGAACCATAATGTCAAAGAAAGAAGGGGGAAAGTACATTTCAAGTTCACACAAGATGAGAACAATCTGCTGGTACAAACCATTCAACATTGAGGTATCAACAACTTTGCTACAAATGGCCTTAAAGAATAAACACAGCTTAGTGATCGTACCACGCAACCTATTCGGTAAAATGTTTCGAATACCAATAGGCAAGAAATTTTGCAGTAGAACATGGCAATCATGAGATTTTAGATTTTTCAACTTCAAGTCTTTCATAGACACAAGGCTCTGTACATTTGAAGAATAACCTTCAGGCACTTTGATTCCGTCCAGAAACTCAAAGAACAATTTCTTCTCTTTCCTCGAAAGGCTATAAGCCGCTGGAGGTAAATATGTACAGCTTCCCCTCTGAACAGGTGCTAACTCTTTTCTAATGCCCATCGCCTCCATATCCAATCTCGATTTGACACTGTCCTTACTCATTCCTCGCACATTCAACAACGTACCGAATAAGTTATCAAAAATGTTTTTCTCAATATGCATCACATCAAGAAAATGTCTAACATATAAAGACTTCCAATATGGGAGTTCAAAGAATATGGACCTCTTCTTCCAACTAGAACCCGCCACAACTTTAGCAGTTTTGCCAAAATCATTCTCGATCGCTTCCAACTTCTCAAACAATTGTTCCCCTGTTAAAATCGGAGGTGGAATGCCTTCTTCCGAATTACCGTTAAAACACTTTCTCCACCTTCTCCAAGGATGTGTTTTCGGCAAAAACCGTCGATGCCCCATGTAAACATTTTTCTTGCAATGAGCCAGCCGAATCGAATGGGTACTAGTTTCACATATAGGACATGCACCATAACCTTTGATCTTATACCCGGACAGATTACCGTAAGCTGGAAAATCATTTATTGTGCCAAACAACATGGCTCTCAACATAAAATTTTCTTCCCGGCAGCCATCAAACACACTCTCACCTGTGACCCACAAATGCTTCATATCTTCAATTAACGGGGCCAAGTACACATCTATATCATTTCCAGGCTGACTTGGCCCGCCAATGATCAAATCCGGGGGAGATTGTAATTCATTAGAATAACAGGCCATGTGCTATAAGTAGTGCGTTGAACCCCATGCGGATTGATTCCATCACTTGCCAATGCGAATCGAAGATTTCTTGGTTCTTCACCGAACTCCGGATACTGGAAATCAATTTTCCTCCATTGAGGGGAATCTGCAGGGTGCCGAAGCTTATTGTCTTTGATCCTCTCATCCTCGTGCCATGTCAACAGTTTTGCAGTTTCCTTATTACTATACAAGCGCTTTAGTCTTGGAATTATTGGGAAGTACCACAAGACCTTCACAGGGCTTTTGCCATTTTTTACATATCGAGAGACCCCGCACTTCGGACACTTATCCAAACAAGCATACTCGTTCCGGTATAAGAGACAGTCATTAGGACATGCATGTATCTTATCATACTTCAAACCAGTAGCAAGGAGAATTTTCTTTGCATCATATGTTTTTGAAGGGAGTACATTATCCTCTGGCAAAACATCCCGAAGAAAGGTGAGCAACGCGGTGAAACTTGTATCACTCCAGCCATATCGAGCCTTCAAGTTATACAATTTAACCACCGCACGCAATCTGGAATATTTTGATCCGACATACAACGGTGTCTTTGCATCACTTTTCAATTCTTCGAATATTTCAGAGTTCTCCTCACCCACCACCTTCAACATTTCCTCAAGGCAATCATCATCACTTTGAGCAATCTCATCATCATTTGAAGCACTACTAACAGTAGGTTCCCGATCACCACAATTAGCCTTATCGGTCTCACCATGTTGTGTCCAACGTGTATAAGATCGATCAATGCCATGACATATTAAATGACTCATCAAGTCAATGGGATTGACACATTTCCCATACAAACAACGCATACAAGGACACACAATTTTGTTAGCATCGTCTACACGAGCAACTGCAAATTCAACAAACTCCTTTACGCCATTTATATATTCAGCTGAAGTTCGTTCACAATGCATCCATTTTCGGTCCAACATCATGACCTACTAAAGTAGTGTGTTAATTACTCATTGATATGCAGCTGCTATACCAGTACGGGAACAAATTAAATTACCGTACTGAATAAGTTATAAAATTCATGAACCAAAAATAACTCATAACATGTTCACAATCGTGCAGAGTGTTTACAATCGTGCATGACAAGATTTAGGAAAGATTATATGGAGACACATAACATGTTCAAACGCTTTCTAAGTCAGAAGGTGACAGCCAAAAAGAAAAAAAAATCTGCTACGTGCAAGAGACTAGAGATTAGATGGAAAACTTCTCAAATCAGTCACATCAATTGCAAATCACCACAGATATTTCTCATTCAAATTCAACCACACAAGAACACAATTGAACAGTTTATAAAAATGAAGACTGGAAAATACTGCCCACTATTCTCAGAAAGTTAGCTAAAACACCAGTGCTTTAATTAAATTCTCATTGCAGTAACAAGGAGAAAACCTTGGAATCAAGTAGACTGAAAACCCTCCAACCGAACAAAGAACAAAACCCAATGAAACTAGCTCACATGCACTGCAGCTGTCACTGCAGAAAGTAATAAGTTGGCTCAATATAATGAACATTATCAAAAATAACTCAGCAATAAAGCCAATCGATCACCGCAATTAGCAATAACTCAGCAATAAAATCAAAAGTGGAAAGGTGTGTATCTACTCTCTATAATCCATGACATTATTTCTCCACCTTCAAAATCCCAATATCAACCTTATCATTATAAGTTTAAACCAGTTCTGATTTTTTGATGAAAAATTGATACAAATGCTTTGAAGCCAAGAATAAACAACAGGTTAATTAACAGCCCTGTGCTTGAACTAACCATCTTTTCATCAAACAACATACACAACAGCATCACAGGCCAGAAAGATCATTCCTCTAATCGTAATCAAACACGCTGGAAAATAGTGAACAAGCACATTTGAAGTTAAACAGACATATTACTACTGAATCATTAACGATGATGACAGTACTATTAAAATAATGAATGTTATAAGCTAACATTTGAAATGCAATAATACTAGGTTGAGCATTTACCATGGAATTGGCGGCTAAGTAAATGGAGGTGAAGAAATTAGCTTGTGAGAGCAATTAAACAGTTGAGAAGATTAAGAGAGTAATTAGCCTTATCTATAGCAGAGATTTGGAATTGAGAAAGTTAGATGCGATGAGATTTGGAATTAAAGGTGTACTGTGAGCAGCAATTAGCCTTATCTATAGCAGCAAGCAGTTTGAAACAAAAGGAGGCCTCACAGCGCACACAAGCGTTGAAACAATAATAAAGCAATATGAGAAATTCATGAGTTCATATCAAAAAATCATCAAAACGAATCAAAATCAAAAGCACAGGAAAGATAAAAACAAAAGCTCATAACTTTAAGCAAAAAGGACAAACATTTGCCCCCAAAATCTCATAATCTCATACTTTTAAACTAAAAGCACAAACCTTTTCGCTGTGTTGAGCCGAGAACAAAGGCTTCGCTATTTTGATATGAAGAGGGAGGAGGGCTTCGCTGTGAAGAGGGAGGAGGGCTTCGCAGTGAAGAGGGAGGAGGGCTTCGCTGTGAAGAGGGAGGAGGGCTTCGCAGTGAAGAGGGAGGAGGGCTTCGCTGAACAAAGGGAAAAATCGTTTGATATGAAGAGGGAGGAGGGCTTCGCTGGGAGTGTAAGGGTGAGTGTACGTGAGTGTATGCATGAAGGACTTGGAAAGAAAAAGAGGGAAGACTTAAAGGCGCGGGAAAAATGAAATTTTTTAATAAATATTTAGTGCATAAAATTTTATTTGGTATACTGTATAAGGCTAGAAGTTCATTATTTTAAGATCTATGTGAACTTAATAATTAAGTTTTCAATATATTAATTATTTGATATCAATTTCCAACATTATTCAAACTATAAGACTTAGTTTTTAGTACAAAAATTTTGATTTACTATGAAATCGGAGCTGCAAAAAAATTATCAGATCAGAGAAAAGATTGAACAAATCAAATGTGTTGAGTCAATTAATGCATTGGCATAAATTATTTGCAATGAGTCAAGTTTTAAACATCTAGAAAATTTTTTGTTCAAACATTTAAGTAATTTCACAATTTAATAATATATATGTTATACATGCGCTTTATTCTTACAAGCGCATGTATAGGTATTTATATTATATATATTTATGATGGTTTCACTTAATGTATATGAGTATGAGACATGTTATAACATATAAATTCATCCTATGCATGGATATATTGTTCAAAAATATAGATATTTTAAGTAAAACTTATACATGCGCTCTCTGGGATAAAGCGCATGTAAAGAGGACCATATACATGCGCTTTAAGCGCATGTAAAAGCTACAATCATATACATGCGCTGTTCATCTAGAAGCGCATGCAAAGAGGTACTCTATACATGCGCTTAAAGCGCATGTATAGGATTTAGTCATATACATGCGCTCTTTTTTATAAAGCGCATGTAATAAGGTATTATATACATGCGTTTTTTTCTGTTCTTCTCGAAAGCGCATGTATAAGAGTACATTACCAACGCTTTTCTTGAAGCGCATGTAAAGGTGCGATGGTATAGAATTATTCTGTAGTAGTGGTGTAAATTTTTAATTGACCAAAATAATTTACATGTAGCAGTGTTTATTAACACCACTAAGTGTAATCATTTATTTTTTTAACAATCAACATAGCGACATTTCATCGAGCGTCACTGTGTTAATTTCTTTAACAGCTCTACATTATATTTAGACATATAAGTGTTTATTAATCGTAGTAGCGAACTTTGACATATTAGCGTTTATTAAACGCCCCAAATTAAAGTAGCAATATATAAGTTATAAATACTCCTTCCTCCCCACTTGTTACTTGTCCCTTCTCTTCTTCTCTCTGTATGTATTCTCTTTTCTTTTGTCTGTTTTTTAATGTGTTTAATAATTATTCGGAGGGGTTAGTAGTTCATTTTGATTACTTTGTTTAATTCTTCTCTAATTATTGTTTAATCTCTAATTACATCTTTTCATTTGATCAAAATCTAATAATCCCTTCTTTCAATTTTTGCAGGGTGACAAGTTTCTTCTTCAATTGAGTTTTTCACTTTGGCAAAAAATTGTTTTTTTATTGTAATGATATGAAGTTTTGTGTCTCTATTTACCGCCTTAATTTAACATTTAAAACGTTGAATAAATGCGTTAAATAGAGACTTATTGTTTTGAAAGAAAAAATTGTGTCTACTTAATTAGCGGTGGTTTTGAAGCGCCACTAAGTACTATCTTAGATTTATATATAAATAAAAAAACTGTTTTTCCGCATTCTATATACACCGCTAAGCATATTAAAAAAACTTTGTGGGTTATTAAGCGCCGTGACATTGCAAATATTTTTGAATCCCCAAGGAAACTTTTTAATGTATAGTAGCATTTAATTTTATGAATGCCCGAAAAATATTATTATTTAAATATTTGAACTCAGCGTCATTCATTAAAATTATGAAAGTTCAAAAATTCAAAATTCCTTCCAACATGGTGAGCAGTGTAGGCGGGAACTTAGAAACGTGGATAATAAATGCATCAAAATTTCCAATATTTAAGCTTACACTACAACGTTTATGTAAACGACGGAAAGATGAGTTGGAAAGGTGAGTTTTTCAGCATTTGTTATAAACGTGGTAGTGTCTTTCAGGAGTTAAAAAATGCGGGAAAGTAGCAAAATAAATTAAATGCCACATTATAGTCTTTTTTGTAGTGTGTTGAAAATTGAGTTCGAAGCTCCAATTCCTCATTAGATTTATCATCATGTACCAGAGTTTTTTTGAGCTGCAAGCTCTTGTTCAACTAAAAAACTAATTCATTCTTGTTTTTGGCTGATTTTCTTATGATCAATATGATACTAGATATCATGGGATTGTTGATTAAGTTAATGGACCATTTTTTTGTTATAACATTAGAGTTATTTATTTGATATCTGCCACACATAGTAGAGATATTGATCTTAGTATATCTTGAATTATTCAAATTTTCAGATGCTTAATTTGTTCAACTATTAGAGAAATTAGAATGATGTGAATGCGATTTTCTTAATTATATTGATATGTACAATGGGGTACATATATATACGTCTATATAGTGGGGTCAAGGGTCTTTACACTGCATATAGCCTCTCTACTTCATCTCCATTTGATATCTCCATCTCATTGGATTTCCTTTTGATGATTGACTTTTAGTGCAATTGAAAAAATATCAAGTAATATTTTGTCAATTGTAATAGATCTCCAGACCATGAAAAGTAGTTACTTAATCCAATAAGAGACACTAAATAGAAAGGAAGCACACAGGCTATGCAGTCCATATACTTCTTGCGAATACCTATAGAGAAAGACGTATGAGCCCTAATATTAATTGACAATTTATGAAAATATTCTCCTAAACATTATTCTAATTGATAGGAATTTAATCTCATTCTAGTCTTATTAATTCCTAATACTCTCTCCAAGTTGGATCATATTAACTCCAAGTCTAACCTATCATAAGAAATATAATCAACCCGAGTGACATTCAAAGCTTTGAGTGAACAAATCCCATATTTGGTCAATAGACTTCACTTACCCCTATCGTTTTAAAGTTCATTTATCTTTATAATGTACAAAATGACAGTCAATTTTATTATGTATTCTACGTTCATGGAACACAAAATTGGAGGTTATGTGAAGACAACTTTACTATCACACCGAAGCTTGGCAATGAATGATGTATCATGCCAACCCCTTTGTTACGAGCAAAAAAACCCCTCCTATTCTCTTCTTCTTTATTCCCTCCATCTCCACCATTCATTGATCTTGTTAAGATTTGAAAAGTCTCAACTTTTCAATGTGGGACTTTGCTTACTCTAATAGATCTAATGACTCCCACCCCACACAATCTCCTACACCCTACCCACCATATCTCTCATCCTACCTTTTCTCCGAATCTCTCCCTCTCCCTCTCCCTCTCCCTCTCCCTCTCCCTCGTTGGAACCAATCCCTCGGCTTCGAGCACTCCTTCTCCCCCAATCCCATTGGCCTCAACTCCAACTTCTTCTCCTGTGACGGTGACCCTATCGTCGATTCTCTTGCTAGGTTCTTTCAGGGTGAGTAAAGTGGAATCCATGTGTTTTAAGGTGACGAAGTCGTAGCCTTTGGATTTGCCAATTGTCTTGTCGAGGATGACGATGCATGGCTTCTTCGAGGTCATCGAAGGATCGGAGGAGAAGAGGGGTCGGAGGTGGTTTCCCAGTCGATGAAGAACTTGTGTTGGGTGATGTCATGGTCGGCTAGGAATGGATGGCATTGGGGTTACATTGTTGGGGTGGTGGACGATTGCGTGTTGGAGAAGGTGGATGAGCTAGTCGAGAGAGAAGAGATCTATGAGTCTGTGGGCGTCAAAGGGGGTTAGGGTTTGGGGGAGAGGCAAAGAATATGAGGTAGTGTGGTGGGGTGTAGGAATATATGTTGGATATGAGTCATTAGGTCAAATGGATGGTAGATATGAGGAAATAGGGGGAATGAGAGAGAAGGGAATAAGAGAAATCTCTTGCTCACCCCTTTATTATTGACAAATAATCTAGCTATAAAATTCATGTAATGATTAAAAACTAGTTACTTTTATTAAAAACTCTCATATTTGTTATGGAAATCACACATTTTATCATTAATGAGAAAACAAAGGCAATAAAATATTTTAACCTTCAAGATTTATTAATTTTCCCCTAGGAGATGCAGTGAATAGTGATGTTTCATAATTAATTGGACTGACTGATATATTTTCCTTGTTGAAAATTCTTCTTCTTTACATTTATGTTCTTTCTCCGCAAGAATATTATTTTTTGCTCTTCAATGGACCAAAATTAAACTACAGTATACACGTTCTTCATTTAAACTTCTTTCTTTGCTCTTCAGTGGACCAAAATCAAACTACATTTAAGTTCTTTCTCCATAAGAATATTGTTAATGTCTTGGAATTTATACTTTTTTAGCATGATTCACTTGTTTTTATATACACTTTTTGGGGATTTCATACATATATTAGAGGTTAAACTATAGGAATGATGCATTATACTTTTGGCTGCACATTTATTCCTCATTTTTGTTTGCAAGGTCTTTTCCTATTAGTAAATTGAAGGCAAAACATTGGAGAAGCTAGAGATGATTGAAGTGATGTGAAAGCATGAATGAAGCATTCTTGACTTTTTATCTGAAGGAATTGAGCCACGGCCCAGACTTTTGAGCTGCAGGGCAGCTTAGTTTTAGTAAGAACAGAACCATGTCGCGGCACAGTTTTTGCCTATATTATCATGCGCGGCACAGTCGCTCGCATCAGCACTTTTGCAGCCCAATTTTTACTTCGAAAATTAGGTTTAAAAGGGGGAAAATAGAGGGAGCTCACCATTCTTCACTTCTTGGGCATATTAGGAGCTAGGGTTTGGCTTTTGGAGGGTGGGTGTCATTGGATTGAAGTCTAGAAGAGATTTTGGCTGTAAATCTTGGTTTTTCTTCTCCATTCTCCTTTCCCTCTCTCTTGTTCTATGATTGTGCTATCATATGTATATATTCTTTTGGATTTCATGAACATGTGGGGCTAAAGCTTTGATTTTAGGATTATTTGGAACTCTTGTATGGATTAACCCTTAATTCCTCTTCTTATTTTGTGATTAATGTTATATATGTGTTTATTTTACTCTTTACCTAATGCTTCTAAGTGCTTGATCACCATTTAGATGTTGTGTTCACTTGATTGATGCTTGAGAGGGCTAGGTTGAGTGTAGAACTTGGGTAAAATAGTGTGATAACTTGAAGTTTGCATGACAAATGGATGATTTTGTTGATAAGATAGACATATACTTATTGACCTCACATAGCCACATTAGGGTTGAAACTTAGAAATTGGGTTTTATTAATTGTGATAAAGATTGCATGATTAATCAAATTAAACACTTGTTCTTGACTCGACGGAGCGTTTACAAGTATTCTAGAACCCTAGGTTAGCAAATATATGATCATTGAAAGCAATAGTGAGAGGAGACTCTTTAAGTTTATGAAATACAAGGGGGGAAAATAATCTTAGGACCCATTTTATCCTTGAGTTGAAGAATCACTTGTTTATAGTTTTTCTTATTTATTTTTATAGTTACCCTTCACATCTTAACATTTGAATCACTCAAATTGAGCGAGAGTGCGATAATCATTACTTGACCGGGTTTTGGAACCAAATCCTCGTGGGAACGATACTTTTCTTATCACTTTATTACTTGGCGCGACCCGTGCACTTACGGTGCGAACAAATATTATTTTTTATCATATCCACAAGAATATTTTTGTTAGGTACTATATAAATACTTTTGTAAACGTTGTTGTCACTATAATGCTTCCAATATATTAAATGAATGATCCAACTCTCATGAAAAACTATGTGGTCCCATATAAGAGATGGGATCTTTCTCATCCACTCACAATGTATAAATATTGATGATGTTGAATCTTCTGACTTTTTTTTATAAATTAACTAAAGTCAAAGCCTTTTTTGTTATTAAAATGTTTGTTGAGAATCCATTAGAATGAGGAATTCCTTTGTCCAATCTCATTGGTAACGAATATTGGCCATTAATTTGAAGCGTGAAATAATGTATGTTGACCATTTTTGTGCGTATCGCGCAACCAACTATATGTTCATTGGATCATTCTCCCAATACTCTGTGTGTGTGGTCATATCACATATTTCTTTGATTGATGACAAGGTTTGTGATGGTTGCAAAATCGTAGTGTTTTATTATATCATTGATCATGATCATATTTTGAGCCAATGCTTCGTATCATTCTAAAACGAGTTATTTTTAATGCCATTTGAAGTGTCGTTAATTTTATCTTCACCAAAAGACAAAATCCTTAATTTGGTTACATGCAAAAAAACATCCTAAATTTATTTATATAATTTATATGTCACTTTTTTTGGGTCGGAATATGTCACTTTTAACACATTTATAAATCACCTAATTTTATTATAAAGAAAATCACTAAATCTTATAAATTTTCGTTGTAAATATTTTTCTAAAAACACTTCATGTCTCTTAGCTTAGTTATCAGCGCAGCACAACTGAATTATAGACATGTGTAATATTATTACATATCATTTCAGTTCCTATTATAAGTAACTTGTGACTCATTTTCTAGCTCTACATGTAAAAAACATTCCCATCACATCTTCTATTCATCTTTCTCCCATTCTAATATAAATTAATTAAAATAGACAAAAAAACTCAAAAACAGTCTTTGATAACTATACAAATAACTTATAATAAGGACCAACAATTTTCTACAAGCCAACTATAATACGGACCAAAATGATAAAAATATAATGGTGCAGTTATAATTAAGGACGTTACAGTAGTAAGCTGATAGTCATGTCTAAGAAGCATAGAATAGTACTATGCATCCCTCAAATCCACAGGTGTTTTTTAAGTTACAATTAATCGTTTTATTAAAAGTTTTCTCTTTTACATTGAATAATATTGAGGTATCTATATCATGTTTTTATATTATCAGAAAGATATCCATATCATTATACGTGTGAAAAAATTAAATAAGAAAAAAAATTACTCAATCTCATATATATTATTATAATATGGGTTAAAATATTTTGGATAATGAAATCATTTGACACAAGTATTAATAAAATGTATATTTTAGCCAACTAATTAATTAAGTTTTTAAAATTAAGCAAAATTGCCAACATTGCTAGATGTAGTTAAACGGGGTTGTGTCCTGACCACATGTTGACATGCATGCCCCTCATTTGTGTGGATTGGATTGCCTTTGAATCAAAATAATGACATGGACCAATCACATGTTGACATGTGGTAGGGACATAACTCCATTTGGCTACATGCGTGACAATCTGGTTGTTTTGATCAATTTAAAACATGATTAACCAAAATCTACCATTTATTTATATTTGTGTTGGTCTTAAATGTAAGATCAATTTTTCCATAGACATTAATAAGGTCAAATGAACAACTTAATTTAATATATATTAAATGATCGTGTATTATAAGATATTTTATATGTAAGATAATTTAGCTTTAAGCAAGGAAGAAAGATAATTATAAATATTTTAAAGTGATTAATTTTTAATCCAAAACCCCAGAAAGTCTGAGCAATCTTATAATTAAGTAGATCATTGGTCAAAATAATATTTAACCCAGATAATATTAGCATGATATTAACAAAATTTTAAAAAGAAAAATTATTGAAAAATATTTAAAAGGTTTATTAAGTAGAAGAATCAAAATTGAAAGTATTTATCTTATTTTGGCAAATAAATTGAAGTGTGAAGAATCTCTTTTTCTTTAGGATGAATCATGGCAGCTAGTAAATATCTGAAGGCGACAGCCACTCCCTTCGTTAATTGGCATTCGGCAGTTCCCATTCACTTCGTTAATTTTATTTTAAATATTATTTTGGACCTTACTTAGGTCAAGTTCCTCCATCCAGGTTCTTCATTTCTCCAATTTAAAAGGGACAGCTGGCGGTTAGATTGAATGGATGATTGTTATAAAAGGACACGTGTCACTCCTATATTAAAAGAACTTGAGAACCTGGAGAAAGGAACTTGATGTAGGTTTTTCCTATTATTTTCCCTTATTTTTTTTTTACATAATCTAGTTTTAGATTTTGTATGCGTATAGATTCCGGATCTATTGTTATTACTTTTTCATATTAATATTCTTATTGAAAAATTCTTGCATGAATCCAATGGACCGCGTCATTTGTGGTCCGACCAACAACAATTAAACACATAGGATCTTACATGGAATATCTAACTTGACATACCACCTTAAAAATTCTAACTAAAATATTAAAAAAAATTCAAATATCACGTTTAATTTTTTTTTTTTTTTGAAAAAATAATTTTTTTTATTTTACAAGTTGAAAAAAAATATTTTTATTAGTTAGTCGCTTTTTTAGGGTGACACATCATATTGAAACTCAATGTAAGACCTTATTTGTTTAGTTGTTATTGGTGAGATCACAAATGACGTGTTACACAGGGTTCACACAAAAATTTCTCATTGTTATTTAAGGTGGTAAAATCTTAATGCATGAAACATTTTGTGGAGCACACATTAAAATTATATATCAGAAATTGTTATTGTATTTTTTTATCTTATTTGACACGAAATTAAAATTTTCATTTATTATTAATTTAATATACTTTCTTTTTCTTAGTAAATAAAAAAGAAAGGGAAATTTAATTAGAGGTCCCTCACAAGGGAGTTAATACTGGAAAAATCCCAAAAGTTGAAAATATTAATGTAGGGTCCCAAGGGACCTCACATTAATATATTTGAAAAGTGAAAAGACAATTTTGCCCCTAGCCTTAAAAAAAATTAACCTCCTCCCCCCACCCACCCCCTCCCCCCTCCTCCTACCTCACCCACCCCTCCTCCCTCCAGCCGCCCCCACCCTCCTCCCTCCCCTCTCCAGTCGCCCCCCCACCCCTCCCCCTCCCCTCCAGCCCGCCCCCCCACCCCTCCCCCTCCCCTCCAGCCCGCCCCCCACCCCCACCCTCCCCTCCAGCCCGCCCCCCCACCCCTCCCCCTCCCCTCCAGCCGCCCCCCACCCCTCCCCCTCCCCTCCAGCCGCCCCCCCACCCCTCCCCCTCCCCTCCAGCCCGCCCCCCCACCCCCACCCTCCCCCCTCGAGCCCGCCCCCCACCCCTACCCTCCTCCCTCCACGCCCCCCACCCCCACTCCAGCTCGCGAGCTGGAGTGGGGGGTGGGGGTGGGGGGCCGACTTGGGCCGACTTGGGAGGGGGGAGGGGGTGGGGGTGGGGGGCCAACGTGGGAGGGGGGAGGGGGTGGGGGGCTGACTTGGGAGGGGGAGGGGTGGGGGTGGGGGCCGACGTGGGAGGGGGAGGGGGTGGGGGTGGGGGCCGACGTGGGAGGGGGAGGGGGTGGGGGTGGGGGGCCGACGTGGGAGGGGGAGGGGTGGGGGTGGGGGGCCGAAGTGGGAGGGGGAGGGGTTGGGGGTGGGGGCCGAGGGGGTGGGGGAGGGTGGGGGCTGAGGAGGGAGGCTGAGGGTGGAGGAGGCTGGGGTTGGGGTGGGGGAGATGGAGGGAGGAGGAAGGGGGTGGGGGAGGAGGGATGGGTAATTTTTTTTAAGGTTAGGGGTAAAAATGTCTTTTCACTTTTCAAATATATTAATGTGAGGTCCCTTGGGACCCTACATTAATATTTTCAACTTTTGGGATTTTTCCAGTATTAACTCCCTTGTGAGGGACCTCAAATTAATTATCCCAAAAAGAAATTGTTAGATTTAATTTGTTAGATTTTTAATGGAAAGCATTAAATGAGTTTGATTCTTGACAGGGGTAGATATGAGAATTCTGTTAGTGTAAACAGATTGCGCACTGTACAGTGGTATCAACCGTAAGTCTCGGTTATTAGAAAGTTAATTTCATAAACGGAAGTCCCATGCATATTGTCATTGAATTATATATAGCTGCCCACCGTCGTCTCCCCCTTTGTTTAACTTACAATAATTGTCATTCTGGCACCATGAATTTTGTTAGTAATAAGTAATTTATAACTATTTATTTAAACGTTTTCATAATCTTAAGATATGCTTTGACCCAATGAACTCTTGAATTTTAAGTTTTAACTTACCTAGTAACTAAGTCAAGACACATCTCTACATAAAATATTAAATGTGACACACGCATATATGAGCGCATCTAATACTCGTACCTTTTATAGTGTGGCCTAATAGGGCGATGTGACAAGTGTCATGACCTAATCAGGTCAAAATTAGCAGTCAAACTCATAAAAATTGACGTAGTTGTTACATTTGAACCATTTTGTAATTGATGGGTGTTAGATTTTGGACCCGAATCTGTTACTTTATGTTAGGTGAACTTTACTAATACTTGAATGCTAGATTCGAACCTTAAATCTTTTCATATATGTGGTGATGATGTGGTGGTGACGTGGCAGTTGGCGTGACCTGATTGGGTGACGTGGTAGGTGACATGGCCTAATTGGGTGACGTGACCTGATCGGGTCAGACTCGTCAAAATTGATAGAAATGCGAGATTTGACCCATTTTTTAGTAGATACATGCTACATTTGAGACCCAAAGTTCTTGTTTATGTTTGGTGAACTTTTATTAATAGTAGAGTGTTAGATTTCACTCTTAACCCTATATAATAAAGAGTATATTAGGACTTATGATTAGATCAAAATATTTAAACAAGTTGAACAATTTAACGATGAAGTATAACTGAAAGTTATGGGTGGAAATGGCAATATATATAATGCTCTAAACTTATTTATAAATTTTATTTTTAACGTACATGCTTTATTGGAATCAAGAAAATTTATGAATCCGTTAATGCTACTTTAAAGTTTGTGGTCATTTATCTATATATGTCTTACATATATCATTTTGGTCTAGAGATTATAAAACTACACTTTAAGTAGGTAGAGAATCATGTTTTGCTAGCTCGTTATTAGCCACCTTATACACACACATTATTAGAGAGGTTTTATGGTGGAGTTGAGTATATGCATGTTGTGGGGTACGGTGGCAGAGTCGGTGGGTGGTGGGTAGTTGTTTCCATTTTTGTTGTGCAAATTAAAGTGCAAATGTGATTTCTGATGCAATCCCCACTTTGCCATCTCCCTCGTGCCCACTTTCTATGTATCATCCGTTTCACTTTGGGAAAATATTTGAAAAAAACTATCACAATTGGTAAAGAGCACGGGGATACAGCAAATTATTATTTTAAGAAAAGATAGTTGGGTTCCATAATATAATTTTATATATATTGAATAAAATGACTAAAATGTCCTAAAATCAATTTTTTAAAAAAATGGTTGACTCATTTTGACTTTTAATTAATTAGAAGCATCAAATGATATATTATTGTCTTTTAAATGAAACATTATATGAAATTGGATGCTGGCCAAAAAAGCATGAAATTGGATGATTAAAGTATCAAAACTGGATTCATTGAAATCTGAAAAAGTGACAATATATAACACACATACACACACAAGTCATCATAAAGTTGACTCATTTTTCTTTTATGGGGGGTGATCCTAATAAAAGTTTGGATGATTAATTGCTAGGATACGAGTGATATATAGTTGTGGTAAATGAAACCAACATAAATAATTGGTGTGTGAGACGGCAAGCCCCACCCAATGAAATTGCATCTCCAAAAAGTGATGACACACAAGAAAGACAAGTAGTGCTATTCATAGGCATGCATGTCTAAAAATTTCTTTTGCCTATCCCACTCCTTTATGTGTATCCCTTCAATTTACCTATAAATACATTCCCATTAATTGAGGACTTCGCAGTCATATAAACGAAAAAAATGATAAAGTCACAAAGATATCTTCTCACAATTTCATTCTTTACAGTACTCATTATGCTGTCCAAGTCAAGCAACGCCAGGCTATATCCCAAAAGAAATAATACCTCGCCATCTTCTTCTCCTCCAGGTGACAGCAATTTTACTATAAGTAACTAAACCATGTTTTATTTGATCATCGTTCCAACAATTTCTTTTTTTAGAAATTGAGCTACTCTTATGTAGCTTGATTGTGCTTTGAATTAATTTAAGATTTATAGACATATATACTTCATTGGTCCTTTATTATGAGCTTAATAAACTTAATTATTTGTGTTTATCAAACAAACTACTAAAACTATATGAAATAGAATTTCTCTTCCAATCATGTTGTATTATCAAAATAACAAATAAGATAAAATTAATATATGAAATATATAGAATCAGTGGCATAAGAGTCTTTTTATATCTAAATTTTATTTCTCTCAAGTGAAAATACTATATTTGCACCTGAACCCTAAGTTGGATACTCTTTTTGCATCTCACGAAACTTAAGTATTAGAAACACAATTTTGGGTAGTTTTTAATATTATTTTTGCATCTTCACCCTAATTAGTTTTGTCTTAATTTGTTTCAAAGTGACCTACCTCAAACTTTATATATCTTTAATTTAATATTCTATTGATTGAGGTTGGATTCTTAATATGTCCCAATATTTTGGCCTAGTTCAGGTGATGGTGATGGCAAGTTTTGTCTAAGTTGGAGATTAGGAGTGGAGGCCAACAACGTGGTGGCGTGGGGAACAGTGCCGAGGGACTGTCAAAATGAGGTTGAGAGTTATATGATCGATGGACAATACGATGAGGACTTAGATTTGGTGATGCAACAAATCTTCACTTTCATCAATTCCATTCCTCTTTCCTCTGATTCATTTGATGCCTGGGTCTTGGATGTTGACGATACTTGCCTCTCCAATCTTTATTACTACAAATCCAAGAGATTCGGGTACGTGTTAATTTTCTCACTTTTTTTTTTTATTCTAGAGCTAACAGATATTTTATTCTTTTACAGTTTGATCAAATTTTGACTTTCTCCAGTTTCACATATTTGCTTTTAACCCCTATTATTTCATAAGGACTGAAATTTAAATATAAGAACCAAAACTGAAATTCATCAAACATAGAGATACCGATCCTTGAACTCATATATAGCTAGCATTAATATGAAATAGGGAGAATTGATTAGAGGTCAAATGAAAGAAATATAATTAAAATAAGGTATCACAAATTATTATGTGAGACCGATAAATTGTTATTATTAGCTCTAGAAGTTATAATTTACAACTCGTGGAATCTCATCTTAATTATCTTTTTTACATGGACCTCTAATTAATTCTCCCTATGAAATACGGACTTTCAAGTCGAAAAACGAAAAGAAATACGGACCAAAGCCAAATTTGATGGAATTATGAAAATATAATTATTAAGTAACAATAATATTAAGGGTTAAGGTGCATTTCTAGTACTCCACAATATGGCAAAGTGCACTTACAGTAATACACAATTTCGGGGTGCATTTGTGGTAAGCAAGAATAAATATCGTTGCCCCTATAATAACTCCGTTAAATAAGTCATCTTTGACCGTTAAGAGTAACATTTGACTGTTAAAAGGTGACATGGGGAGGAATTATTAATGACGTGGCAATGACTGGACGGACATGTGGCAATGCATGCTGACTGGATTAAGTTGTCAGGCCAAATTAAATTGAAGAAAAAAGAGAAAATTAATTAGAGGTCCCCCACAAAGGAGTTAATACTGGAAAAGTCCCAAAAGTTAAAAATATTAATGTAGGGTCCCTCCTCCCCCACCCCCACCTTTCTCCCCCACCCTCCTCCCTCACCTGCCCCCCCCTCCCCCGCCACTCTCCCCCTCCAGCCCCACCCTCCCCCGCCACCCTCCCCCTCCAGCCCCACCCTCCCCCTCCCACGCCACCCTCCCCCTCCACCCTCCCCTTCCAGCCCCACCCTCCCCCTCCAGCGCCCCCCACCCCCACCCTCCCCTCCGCCCTCCCCCTCCCCCGCCACCCTCCCCCTCCAGCGCCCCCCACCCCCTTGCGAGTTCATCGGATCTCTCTCTCTCTCTCTCTCATCAGATCGCGAGGAGGAGTGGGGGTGGGGGGCGTGGAGGGGGAGGGTGGGGGTGGGGGGCGCTGGAGGGGGAGGGTGGCGGGGGAGGGGGAGGGTGGAGGGGAGGGTGGCGGGGGTGCGGGGCGCTGGAGGGGGAGGGTGGCGGGGGAGGGGGAGGGTGGAGGGGAGGGTGGCGGGGGTGGGGGCGCTGGAGGGGGAGGGTGGGGCTGGAGGGGGAGGGTGGCGGGGGAGGGGGGCAGGTGAGGGAGGAGGGTGGGGGAGAAGGGTGGGGGTGGGGGGAGGAGGGACCCTACATTAATATTTTTAACTTTTGGGACTTTTCCAGTATTAACTCCTTTGTGGGGGACCTCTAATTAATTTTCCTTTTTTTTCAATTTAATTTGGCCTGACAACTTAATCCAGTCAGCATGCATTGCCACATGTTCGTCCAGTCATTGCCACGTCATTAATAATTCCTCCCCATGTCACCTTTTAACAGTCAAATGTTACTCTTAACGGTCAAAGATGACTTATTTAACGGAGTTATTATAGGGGCAACGATATTTATTCTTGCTTACCACAAATGCACCCCGAAATGTGTATTACTGTAAGTGCACTTTGTCATATTGTGGAGTAATAGAAATGCACCTTAACCCTAATATTAACCCATAGAATTGTACTGTTATCAAATTTTACATGGATGTGGTAACCAATACAAATATATAGGTGTGAGCCATATGATCCGGTAGGGTTTAGGACGTGGGCAAGCAAAGGAGGGAGCCCAGCAATAACACCTGTGCTTCAATTATTTAACAAACTCATAGGCAAAGGATTTAAGGTATTTTTAGTCACTGGAAGAGACCAAGAGACTCTTGGTCAGGCCACTATCAACAACCTGCACAACCAAGGCTTTATTGGCTACCAACGCCTTATTTTGAGGTAATTAATAAAACAAATTGATGGAAAATTGGCCCAATTTCATCACACACACACACACACTCACAATTGTTCCATCAATTTCTTTTTCCCCTTAGATCATTGGGTTTTAATCAATGAATAATAGAGGTTTTATTTAAATGAATTATTAACTGTGCAGGAGTGGAGAATATAAAGGGCAAAGTGCAGTGAGGTACAAGTCAGATATACGACAGAAATTAGAGAAGGAAGGTTACAGGATTTGGGGTAATGTGGGGGATCAATGGAGTGATCTACGTGGAGATTCTATAGGCAATCGGACTTTTAAGCTCCCTAATCCGTTGTATTTTGTTCCATAGTTATTTATTTCTTTCCCTTTGTTTTTTATATATGTGTTTTGAACCATGTATTTATAATTAATAATAACAGTATTATTATTATTTCCATTTGAGATCATGTTTACATATAGGAGGACAAGCAGTTAGTCTCAGCTTTCAGTTTGATTTCCTTTGGGTTCTTGACGATTTTTTTCTATCCGATCAATTGAAAATAGGGTTAAATATCATTATGGCCAATAAATAATTTTGAAAGGGTCAAATTGGTCAAAGAATAATAAAATGACTCATTTTAGCCAACGAACAATAAAATATTATTCATGTTGATCAATGAGCTACTTGAAAATATCAAAATAACCCTTGAGACCTAATTAAAATACTTTTTGAAAATGTGGGTCCCAAGGGTTATTTTTGTATTTTCAAGTAGTTCATTGGCCAAAATGTACCATTTTAATTATTCTTTGGTCAAAATGAGTCATTTTATTATTCTTTGGCCAATTTGACCCTTTCAAAATTGTTTATTGGCTAGAATGATGTTTAACCCTTGAAAATAAAAATTTAGATTATTACAAATTCATGTGTTTCAAGTGCAAAATCGTACATCTATAATAAAAAATAGATTTCATTTCACAACGTACTGATATTTGCATTTATAACTGCTTGAATTAGTTTCAAAAATATAACATTTGAGAGGTATTGGCATCTACCGGCATAAAAAAGAAAATTGTCAAATATTTTAAGTACGATATAAAAAATAATGATAAAAAGAAACAATAGACTAAAGCAAACATTCAAGAAGAGGTTTATGCTAGAATTTATATTAAAACAGAGAACTGACAGCATGAATTACAATTATTACAGCTCTAATAAAGAAAAATGTTAATTAAGAGTAAGCACATGTGTGTGTGTGTGTTCTTTGTTTTTTTTTTTTTTGTATGCACTAATTAATTATAGGAACACTCGAGGGGAGGCACAGGATACCTAGTTTTATCAGAGCAATAATCATAATTCATATACTTTGCCTTAACTTTTTGATAAGCTGCTTGTCCTTTGGGGTCCAACTGCCAAAACGGTTGCTTGTTCCACCAGAATTGGTTAGAAGCACAAGAAAGGAGATTATTATTGTTATTATTCGCTAAGGGTTGTTGAAGTTGACAGCCATTGATATCGAAACCTTGGAAGTAAGCTTTAAAAGGAGCATAGCTCCAATTAGTCTTAGCATTGCCTCCATCAGTAGCCCAACTATCTCCATCCCATAAACTTGCTTCTATTTGCATTGCCTTTGATGGGTATGCCACACCTATATTACTCTTGTTTTTATATACCCTTATTGGAGTTTCGTCTACATAAAACCTGCCATCCCAACAAGAAATTCTAATTAATTAACTTTTGAAAAGAAATTGGCATGAAGCGGAAAGAGTGTGTGTGTGTGCGTGGTTATACTTAAGGTGCATATTTTACGGTTTGTGAGTAAAATATCTCAGTATACGAATGTTTTTCTCTCTAATGCCCCCCAATACCATTTGTAATAGACCCAAATTCCCAACTTTTTGGGTACTTTGAATACCCATAATCTTTACAAAACAGAGCTAAAATATCATTTCCATTAAGTTATGTGGATCTCTGTTACTCTTAGGTATGTGTGTCCCACCAATTGTTACGTGTCACTTTTTATTCATTCTGGGTTTTAATATTACGTGATCTCAAAGAATGATCTAATTGTTATCAGGTTTCAAGTTATTTGTGAAAAGACTATCATTAGATAATTCCTTGGAACCTCTAGCATCATATTCTTTTCTTTGGAAATGTGGAGAATTACCCAAAAGGAACAGAGAGTGACTTGTGACATTTGTTGGGACCCACATACTTGATTCCTTGAGACCTCTAGTATTAAAGTCTTTTCTTTGAAATTAAACTGCGGTACCCAAAAGGATTAAAGAGTGACGTGTAACAATTGGTGGGTTCCACATACTTAAAGTATCGGAGATCCACATAACTTAATGGAAATGATATTTTAACCTCCTTTTTTGTGAAGTCCATGGGTAAATTAAAGACCCTAAAAAAGTTAATGGATCGGATATGGGAACTCTTGCTACATAAGTTTAGAACTAAGCACTTTTGTCCAAGAAAAATATTTTAAATTGTGCGTTGTTTTTTTAAAAAAATAATTTAAAGTTGAATTATTTTGTTGTTAGAGTATGTAACTTATTTTATATAGATTCTAGTTAAAAAAAATTACTTGAAAGTTGAGACACTACAAAAGGTATTGGCGGGCACACATCTTTTACAATGACTAAAGGACTAGTGTTGTCTATCAAATCTTTATCTTCTCATAACTACGGCCTCCAGTCTTTGATATATATACAAATTAAAGTGGATGCTTTTATTTGTGTAGAATAAGATAACTTACTAAGTACCACACACACACACACATATTTACTAATTACTTTGAATATAATTATATATAATTTTATAAATTAAAAAACTAATTTCTAAAACTGATTCATATAAACATTTTAAATTGATTTCTTTAACTTTATTCTGAATTTGAAAAGTTCAGCTTACTCTTTATTTTAAAGATAGGCTAAAATATTCTTTTCATCCGTTATCTTTACACAAAGTCTTCTTTTAATCTCTCAATTTTGAAAAGTACACTTTGAATCATTTTCATCGACACATTACTTATGTTTAAGGAAAAGAATTTACTTAACACATTTAAATGGTAACTTTAGAGTTATATGCTAACAAAATATGTTGAAATTTTTATTTTTTAGTACAATAATAATTCTTATATTTTAAAATTTGGTCATTTTTACTAATATTTATTTATAAATTCAATAATTACATTAAATATAAAAATAGGAATTTTACATTAAATAAAACTAACGGTATTAGCGTAAAATCATTAAAAGTATACTTTTTAAAATTAAGTGACTAAAAATTGACTTGATGTAAATTTAGAGGATAAAAAATAAAGGATCAAAACTTTAAAGATATATGCCAGCAGTGATAATCCGATGTTAAATTCTATTATAGAAAGGATTGATTGTGCTTGTCTGCGATCATCAAAATCTAAAGATTATTTCATGAATGAAAAACTTTAAGAGCAAAATCAGTAAATTGAACAAATCTTAAGGATAAAAAACAAGAACTTACACAATTTGATGTGGGTTCCAAAGAAGCCTGTAATCGTGGAAATCAGTAGTGGGATCAAACCAAAGGCGAATTCTTTGTTCTCTGTTACCTGTGCCGTCTGCAAATATATTTGTCTGTAATGTTACAGGCTTGCCTTCTCTGTTCCCCAAGAATTCAAAATCCACTTCGTCATGTCTATCTCCTTGAGACGTTAGCTGCATGAGAATTAGTCACTATGTACGTAACATTATTTGTTTCTCATCTTCATTATATGTATCCATACTATCAATGGATAATCTAAAACAACATCGATAAAATTTGAAAGATGACAAATTAGATGTTTTTATTAGGGAAATCCCAAGTCATATATTTATATATGATATAAATTCTTTTTGTAATTAATGGTAGTATAAACAAGTTTTTTTTTGGTCGGGTAGTATAAACAAGTCGAAGAAAGGGATGTCCAACTTTAATTTAGCATAATGACATTATATTTATGTTCACAATTCACAACATTTGCATTAGCATAGGAAAAATATCGAACTAACTTATTTTGAATTGTTAAGTTAAAGTTGGCAATATCTTTGACTAGTTGAAAATCTCTATTTTATTTAAACTTGCAAATAACCGCGTCTGGAAATTTTCAACATTTGGCCTTCCCAATTGCTAATGATAAAGATTTTTTTTGGCCCCAAGCTAATGATAAAATTTGAAACGCCTATATTGATCTTGTAAATGCTAGTATAAATTATTTTGGTATTTGAGGCTTTTTGTTAAGATATGAAAATCCAATATTTCCCCCTTAATTATGACTCACGACTTTGTGATCTACCAATTTCATGGATGTGATTTAATTTGTCCTTTCTCAATTTCATAGGTTTTTTTAATAATTTTTCCTATCATTATTAATCAATGTCAGTTATCTCATTTTATTCTTAGACTGATGAAAACTAAAGGCTAACGTAGTAAGCTGTGACTACTCCTGCCGAATCTCTATCTGGCACTTTGATCTTCATATGGAAGAACCCAGAGCCGTAATTGAATTTGGATCCAAAGCCAGAACCTGCCGAAAAAGGAAGAAGAATAAAGGATAATTAAAACGGAAACCAATATATTTAAACTAGTCAATATATAATAATTAAAGGATTAACATAATAAAAAATTATAAATAATTAATGAAAACTATGTTTTTTTTGGTGTAATATATATTAATAGATATTATTGAAGTTGTTTATTCATAATTAATATTAGGATGATCACTCATAGCAGTCAACGGTCATTGCAGAAACAATAACTTTATTAAACTCGTGACCCTGTTTGAGTAATTGGTTCAATATTTAAAGAAGGGATAAAGGCTAAAAGTAAAAATTTCCACCCAGGAGGACTGAGTATATGGAAGTTTTCTAAGGGGCAAATATACCCTAGAATCAATAAAAATGGGGCAAATTTGTAATTCCGTCAAAGACACCAACAATCAACCGTTTAGTTGACCAAAAATGTTAAGGGAAAATTAATTACAGGTCCCTAGTAAGGGACATAATATAGAAAAGTCTCCCTAATTAGAGAAATTAAAGTAGAGTCCCAAGGGACTTCACTTTAATAAATTTTGAAGAGGTGGGACCCACAATTAATAATAAAAAATATATCCAACCCACCCTTCTCTCCCTCTCCCTCCCCCCTCCTTCTTCATCTTCATCATCACCGACCACCTCCCACCGCCAAACTCACCCTCGGCCTCACACCACCACCGCCTCCCTCTTCACGGCCACCACCTCATTCAACCACACTCACACTCACCTCCCTTCTCCATCGTGACTCTCTCCAATAGGATTGCGGTTGGTCTCGTCATCCAACGTCGCCTCTGACTCCACATCCACCAGCTACCGCCGCAGAAACCTCGGCTCTGTCCCCGCCATCTCAATCAGCAACTCGAGCACCTCCTGGCTGTCTCCTCCTGCCCGCTTTTCAACGCCTCCATCAACGTCCTCATCATCGCCGGCAACAAATCCTCAAACTTGTCCCTCTCACTCGAACTCCCCAAAAACACTGTATAAAATTAATCACCGCATTCAGCGCCGCAATCCTCACATCCGGGTTTGAATTATTCGCCGGAGACGTCAGACACCGCAAAAACAGGCCGTGGAGAAGGATGGTGAGTGTGAGTGTGGTTGAATGAGGTGGTGGCAGTGAATAGGTTGGCAGTGTTGGTGTGAGGCCGTGGGTGAGTTTGGCGGTGGGAGGTGGTCGGTGATGATGAAGATGAAGGAGGAGGAGAGAGAGAAGGGGTGGGTTGGATATATTTTTTATTATTAACTGTGGGTCCCACCTCTTCAAAATTTATTAAAGTGAAGTCTCTGGACTCTACTTTAATTTCTCTAATTAGGGAGACTTTTTCCATATTATGTCCCTTACTAGGGACCTGTAATTAATTTTCCCTTAACATTTTTGGTCAACTAAACGGTTGACTGTTAGTGTCTTTGACGAAAGGGCATTTGCCCCATTTTTATTGCTTCTAAGGTATATTTGCCCCTTAGAAAACTTTCATATACCCAATGCTCCTGGGTGAAAACTTCCGGGGTATTTTTGGCCTTTATCCCTTTGAATATTAGAAATAGAAATATTTGAGGCCCAACTTATTTAAATGAGAGCTAATGAAGAGGCATGAGAATTAGGTAGGTCCTGAACTGTATCTAAACTTCTAAATTAACTTTTCCTGTTTGAGCAATTTTATTCTACTAATCTTAAATTCCTCGTTGAAATTGTGGGATCAATTTTAGTATAGTTATATGATATTTTGAATTCTCCAATTTTATCATCAAGTTATTCGAACATGATTTTCTGTATAACCAACCAATTTCTCAGCTACCTAAATTTACACACTATCATCTAACAAGTAAGGCAACTGTTCCTTGTTTACATTAATTTAGTCATATTATTTACCTAACTATAATGTACAGTCCTTAAATAGAAAGTAAAAACTTTTTTGGTCAGAAAAAAGTAAAAGCTTAAGTTCATACATTTCAATTAAAAATATTTGTTTTAAGTATAATAATAAACACAGACTATATATGATTTAATTTATTTGAAGATTTTTACCGAAAGACAATTATTTATGTAGCGAAATTCACGAGTCGACTATAGTTGCATGACTTATTTTGCGCTTTTAATGATGTTTGGCATGAGATGACCATCTTATCTAGATCTTAATTACACTGTTTAAGTCTTTTTGGAATTTATTTATTTTAACATTCCTGTGTTTTGGACTTGCTGACCTTTATTAAAAGGATATTTTGGACATTTTGATATAGAAATTTGAACTATGATTAATTTTTATATAAACATATATATTTGCAAATTTTTTTCTCTTTGAATTGAACCTACAAATTGTTTCGTTTTCAAACATGATGTACGTAATATTCTATCGTTTTTGTTTTCACTATATATTGTCATCAACATGAATATATACAAGACATATTTTGAAAACGAGAAGCAAATAGGTCATTAGGTAAGACAAATTAAAAGCATGTAAAATATGTTAATTGAATCAATGAGTAGTTGGTTGAGCTGGTAAGTGTGTTTCAACCCTATAAGGATGAGCACATATATTTGAGTTTTGAGGTTTGCTCTCATTGGGAGAGGAGACAATCCTGTCTATGTGGGCATTCTTACCCATCGAGTTCAGATTAGTCAATTGCTAATAGGTTTAGTACTACCCGATGATATTCAACCAAAAAAATATGATAATTCAATAAATAAATTTATAAAATAATAAGGCCAAAATTCAAAAATTGATTGAAAATATTTATACTGTATTGGATGCATGTTTTAATCTTTGAGATATTATATATATATATATATATATATATATATATATATATATATATATATATATATATATATATATATATATATATATATATTCAAGGTCATAAAACTGAAGGGAAAACAGTGAACAGTGAAGGACTATATTTTGTTATTTTACTTTCCCTGCATGCACAACTAATCTTGTGTTAAACCATTTCACACAATAATTCTGCAAAACCTGGTTATGGTATCTATCTCTGCAAACTTTTCCTTTAGCTTACTCCGGGAAGAAAATCCGTTTTCTTTTAGATTCACTCTAATATAATCTAACTGTTTTCAAGTTGAATCCCAAGTACGCCCGTTTAAATTTGAATCGGGAAGAAAAACAAATACGTTAAAACAAAACGAAATAATCAAAATTGACATGACTGAATGCATATAAGTGAGATGATGAAATGATAGAGAAGGAATCAAGGCAAAAGAAAACAAAAACATAATTTACCTGAAGCTTCGTCCATGGAGAGCTGAATTTCTTTCCCTTGATTCATATACACAAAGTGATCTCCACCCCAAATAACCTTATAGTTTACATCAAACCCTATTTCTCCATCCTCTCCAAACACCTTACGAATCAGAAATAATGAGAGAAACACAAATGTTAAAGAACTCATAAATTTGTCTTTGTATATAATCATATATATCGATATTATAGCAAAGCTCTATGGTTTCGAATGATTTGGTAGCGTATATTTATCTCAATTAGCGCTTGATATATATGTTTGGCCAAACACTTCGGTGTTTATATACATGAAGAAGGCGTATGTAAACTTGACCGTCCAATGAAGACATCATTAAAAAGCATGAAGAATTCATAACCCATACTGTCCCACCCAATACGTTATTGACTAATCAATCCTAGCTAGCTAGCTACCATACGAAACTCACATCATCATCATAATATCAAGTTCGGGCTAGTTTAGAAGCAACGTTAATCAAGACTTTAATGAATCGCTTGCATGATATTATGTTAAATTTATTGATTCAAACACAAGTGAGATAAGTAAATCATCCATCGATATATAAAAAAAAAATTGAGGCACCTCACATCTTATCTAGAAATCTTTGTTACCTATTACTCATAATTACTCCATCCAATTCTAAATATAAGATCATTTTACTCTTTTGTGAAAATTAAGGAAATAAGTTGAATCACTAAATTTTAACATATGTCACATGAAATTAGTTTATAATTAAGTAGAATAAATTAGATTTGTAAAAGAAAGATAAATATAGTCAATTTGAAATGAAGTTTTACATCTTTTTTTTTTTCAAAAAAGTCAGAATGTTTTAAAATTAGGACTTTGAGGGAGTATTATCATGCATATACTAGATGGATTTGATATCGACGACCATCATTTAGGAAGATGGAGGAAAAAGTGCACATAAAATTATTTAACATTTATATAAGGATTTAATTTAGTCCAGTAACCCTAAACTTTTAGTCTCATATGGTTTTTTTATTTTATTATCATGGTTATTTTTCAAATAAAAAATAAATTTTGTATCAAAAAACAAATAAATTTACATTAAAAAGTCAGTAAAATGGTCAACCCAGTTCTAATCTCCACTTGGTGAGGGTGCTAGGGAAGGGAATGTACTTGGCAGCCTAATCTCTGTTTTGCAGAGTGGCTGATTCAAACTGACGACCTCAGACTCCATGACAAGTGAGATTACCGTTGTGTCAAGCCAGCCCTTCCCATTAAAAAGTCAGTATTTGAGAATAATTCATCAGAATGTTATCTTTTTACTAATAAACGTTAGAGTTTTAAGTTCTTCAGGCTTAAGAACAGGAATAGATACTTACAAAAGATAATGAAAGCTTGTGAAATTGAAATACCAAATATATTATTTTATTTTTGTATTTTCCAATCTTATATCCGTTTATATTTGATTTGGATTATTTGAAATGTTTATAATTGTAAATTAAATAATTATATTGCTAAGTAGATATTTTAGAATATTACTACTATTTTTATTAATATTTTAGAGCATAGTTCTTTCGTCAAATAATTTATTAAATAAGTATAATGAGAACACTTTATATTTTATTTGGTTGTTTAATTTGTTTTATGTGTTTGTTGGTAATTGAGTGAAACGTCTTTTTCTTATTAATCAGCTTCGCCAAGAAAATTCCTATTTCATTTAGTTATCAAAGTTTCTTAACAAAACATTTTGAGAGCTTGACATGTACTTAACTACAAAATGATTGATGCTAAATACCAGTCCCACGTAAAAGCAAGTTATCTCCATATCTTGGAGGCGTAACTTAGAATGTCACAATTAGTTTCGTATCATTCTTTCTAGTTTATAGGTTGATGTCACATTGGATAAAGAGTGATGTTCACTTTTTGATAGTAATATTGTCTTATTAGGCTGGCTGATACTATTAGTACTACGATGACTTTGTTGCCCATACTCTTTTTTTTTATAAAAAACAAAATTACATTAATTAAAATCTAACTATTACAATAGTTTACTAATATACAAAACATGTAAAACATATTTAAAATTAAACTGTAAGCTGAGAATTAAAATAGATATTGGAGAGACATCAATTCCTATGTGAGCACCAACATGCAAGTAGCCATGTAAAACAAGTAAAGTAGTTTCGACAGCCAGACATCTTCTGAGAATGACAGGAGGTTGGAACCGGAGAAACAAGTCACTACGAGAGCTACGAGATACCCATAACCTCACGACTTTGTACACCATACTCAACTCAAGGTATGTGTACATTTTTTTTTTTTGGATTAAAGGCGGCCTAAAATATTTCACCAATATCTGCTCATAGGATTAAAGGCACCGATGCTATGTTTGAAGTTTTGATGGAGTAATGTCACCCTAAAGTATTAAAAATATGGCAATATTGCCTCTCTATTATAAGAGACCTAAACGATTAACGTTTGCTTCCATACCATGTAGAGTTGGCTGCACATACAGGTGCATGCATGCACCTCACTTTATTTTGTTTCTTCTTATATCTTTTCTTAATCTTTTCCAAAATAAGATACAACTATGTTTTATGGAAGGTAATTAATTACAATTAAGTTAAGACAGCCGCTAATTTTATGGAAAGATAATGATATCAAACTGAATGTGTTAGAGTTTGTTAATGGAGCTCATTGAATTGTAAAAAACAATAATAAATTTTTAAAGTGTTGTTAATTAATAATAACAATTCATTGAATTGTATCAACAATTACCAACACATGTGATTTAAAATATCCTAAAAAGTGGGTGTATAATTATCCTAAAAAGTCAATTAAAACTCATATTTATAATATATGGAGTACTTTTATTTTCAAATACATCAAGCCACTACTTTTCTAACTTTTCTAACTTGAACTTCTTTAGAATATTTCTCTTTCATTTTTGGTTCCATCACAGACCTTGTGGGTCTAATTACATGTAGTATTATACATTATGGAATTTCTGATGGTATATTTGTAATGAATAAAATTTCTCAGAATATTACTGACAACATTTTTGTCTATAAATGACTTGCGGAATTTCGATATGATGGATTAGTGACTGCATTTTATGACAGAAAAATATGATCTGAAATTTCAGACAAAATTATTAACAGAATTTGTAGGTAAAAGCACATTGCTATGGAATTTTTCAACCATATTTTGTTGTTATTTTTTTTCAAAATGTTTCATTCTGGTTACAATAATTTATATAGTAAACTAAAACAACTTATCATATAGATGAACATCAATTACACATTATATATATTAAGAGAATAATATATATGAACATCAATTACTGGTTACAATAAATTTTATTTTAAATTTCATAACTAATACTTTTTTAATTGTTAATAAATGTTAGTACAAAAATTAAGAGAATTATATTATAATAATTTTTATAGAAAGGTAATAAATAAAAAGAAAGTTTTGAATAAAATAAATTTATACAAAGGTAAAACTGAATACTAAATATAACCATAAAAAATATTTACTATAAATATAAATTTTTAAATTACATCTTTCATGTAAGTAGAGGTAGCTAACCTTTCTTTGTTTTTTTTTGAGAAACTGACGTAGCAAAATGAGTTCCTTAATCATAACATATTTCGTACATTATTATATCATATATTAGCTTATAAGTCAAATTAGTTTAGAGAAACAATATTAAGCAAAAAAAATTTTAAGTAACCATTTAGCTTTATTAAGATTTTCCAAAAAGCCAACAAACTCTTATGTTTAAGAACAAGAGGTAATAAATAGGTTATTATAGCTAAATTATTTAAGATAACACTATGCAGCTTTTTGCATTTTAGAGTCATCATAGTCATAGGTTAGTGAAGAGAAAAAGGATAGTGCCAATTAGGTCACTCATAAGACAATTAATCACGTTTAAATTTCAAAAAATCATCAAATTATACTGAAGTGTCAAGGGACTTGGTAACATTAAACGATTTGTCATTAAGTTATTAATTGAATCCTAGTACTCTTTTCACCAACACTGCATTCTTCTTCCCGCATGGGTAGGTGGTGGTTCAATTGGTGGAGCATTGGTAGCTTGTGCTGTTGGGAACTATGGATGTTTTGAAATTGTGAAGGAGGAAGGAGAAGAAAAATCTCAGGTTGCCGTTTGGCAGAAGAATGGAGGGAAGCCATTGTTGAGGGGCGAGAGTTGCACAAGTGAAGTGGGAGGAGTGAACTTCTGATATGCATTATAACCCTGGATGACACCATTGTCCTAGAGAAAGAATAGTTCACATAACATTCAAAATGTGCTCACCAATCTAACTCCTGAACTCTAAATGACAGCAAATGGCAATTTCAGTTAGAGAGCATAGAAGTCATTAGGTGGTGTTGTATAAAAGATGTTGAAACTTCAATGTATTTTATGGGACAAGTAACACAAGAGAGGATAAAAAAGGCCATTAGATAATCTATATATGTCCATGTTCATTTTAATTTGAACACTCTTCACATTTCTATCTTTTACACATTACATTACCTTCAACAAGTATTTCCTTTATAAGAGCATGTGGCATCAAAATATAGAATCCAGTTCAGGGGCATAGCCAGCCAACTTCATCTGACCATCCAATTCAGTTA
Organism: Mimosa pudica; assembly: GCA_029929735.1. Classification (NCBI taxonomy): domain Eukaryota; kingdom Viridiplantae; phylum Streptophyta; class Magnoliopsida; order Fabales; family Fabaceae; genus Mimosa; species Mimosa pudica. Next base: position 5,533,261 of record JAKELP010000045.1, read on the forward strand.
ACAGGAAATGAATTTCGCCAAAATACGGGTGGGATTCATCAAATGCTGCAAACTGATGAATTTTCTTTTTGATCTCAACCCAGCTACATCCAGGACATTTCTTTTCAATACCCAGTTCCTTCATAGTACTTCGAATTTTCGCAACCTTACTCCATTGAGCATCTTCAGCATACATGTTAATAAGGAGACTGTGATATCCAGTGTTATCTGGCTCCAATATTGTCAGATTTTGAACTGCAATATAAGCAATTTCCAAGTTTTTTCGAAGTTTACACCCATTCAATAAGGCACCCCATATAACAGAATTAGGTTCAAATCTCATACTTCTAATAATCTCTAAAGCCTCTTCAAGCAAGCCAGCCTTGCTCAACAGATCAACCATGCATCCGTAGTGTTCGACATTAGGAGTGATATAATAATCCTGGATCATGCTCATAAACCTCCAACGGCCCTCTTCCACAAATCCTGCATGAGTGCAAGCACTCAAGATACTGATAAATGTTATTTCATTGGGCTTAATTCCTTTGTTCACCATTTTATCAAACATTCTTAAGGCTTCTTGAGCAAAGCCATGTGCAGCAAGCCCATCAATAATAGAATTCCAACAAAACAAGTTTTTGTGATGCAACTTGTAGAACACCAAAAGTGACATATCCAAGTTCCCACATTTTGCATACATATCAATCAGAGCAGAACCCAAGTAAACATCAAGATCAAATCCATTCTGCATCACATAAAGGTGAACCTCTTTTCCTAGGTCAAGTGCTCCTAGATGAGCACAGGCTGAAATGACAGTGGTCATAGTCACTTCATCAGGACTAAATCCACTAGATACCATGTCATGGAATAGTGAAATTACATCATGAAATCTCTGGCTCTGAGAATAACAGGTCATCATGGTAGTCCACGAAACTAGATCCCTCGAAGGCATTCGAGTAAACAACAACTCTGCGAACTCGAAATTCCGTGATTTAGTATATCCATCAATCATGGTATTCCATGTTGCAACATTCCTCTCAGGCATCTCTTCAAACAATCTCTGTGCAGAACACATATCCTCATGGCGAACATGCGCTTTAATCATCGTTGTCCAAGCAAAAACATCTTTTTTATCTATATCATCAAAGACCCTTATTGAGGCCTTAATATCACCCAAAGTAGAATAAAACTCAACCAAAGCAGTCTGAACAAATACATGGAACTCAAACCCATGTTTCCAAATGTGGCCATGAATAGCTTGGCCAAAAGATGAATTCAACAATAATGTAGAGGCCTTAACCAATGAAGAAAACGTGTAACTAGTGGGTTTCTCTTGATGTTGCAGCATGCACATATAATATGTCATGGCTTGCTCTGAATAAGAGCAATGAACTGAGGCTCTAATTAATGCATTGTAAACAAAAGTATTAGGACTTTGCATCTGATTAAAAGCAAGAGTAGCAAAATCAATGCAATAAAAGTTTGAACAACAGCTTATAAATTGATTCATTAAGAAGCAATCTTTGTTAGCATTGGTCTTGGTCATGGAAGCATAAATTGATTCTAGTGTTTTTACTGTATTACAAGCCTTTATTTGGCTAAGAAATGCCTCTGATAGTGTGTGTGAGTATCTGTATTGCACAAGACACTTTGAAAATGAAAATTTCCATACCATCACTTTGTTAAACAATGTATGCTAAAGGGTGATAAGGATCTACTTAGTCATTAAACTAAGCAATGTCTTTGTTGTAATCAGACACCAAAGCAGCTAACACATTTTGAATATCAAGTCCTGCTAAATTACAAGGTATAATAATATAGTAAGAATATAGAGTTCATTTTCTATTTTTCACTTGCTATTTTCAAATTTGAAATCTTTGGAAAACAAATGATCTTTGTTACAAAAGATAATAAAGTAAGAATTGTTATACCATTTATAATAAAGATTGAAGTTTTGAATTTTTAAAATAAACATGAAAATTGATAGAATTAAGTTGAAAATCTTTGAAATAAAGTTTCCAATACTTATTCATGTTGTATTTTACAATTATAAAGGTATTTGCTTCTTTTTACAAGATTTTAGAATAGAATTTCCACAACTTAGGTGGAAAAAAAAAGAATAGAAATCCCATATTCTTCATATGGTTCATTTTGGGATTTTTCAAAATTTAAAGAAGATATGCCCTACTATATACTCTCTATGTTCCTAACTATAAAATCATTTTCAGATATTGGTAAAAAAAAGATCACTTTCAGATTTCAATTTGTTTCTAAATATAAACAATTTTCTACTTTTTCTCATTTTTTCCCAAATAAACCCTAATACGGAGTAATATTTATCTATAATAAGCAAACAAGAGTGAGAGAATGAGAATAAAGGTACATGACTAGTAGATTAGTAATACTACCCCCGGTCCTAAATATAGGACCTAATTGATTTTTTTTTTGAGAGATTAAGGTTGCGAAATAGGTTATTAAATGATGACATATTTGATATATTTTAGATTATCCATTAGTTTATAGGTAAAATAAACTAGTTTAAGGGAAAAAATTAGGTAAATCAATTTATAATTAACTTATTTTGTTTTTTGAGGATTTTCTAGGGAAAGTCAATTAAGTCTTATATTTAGGACCGGAGGGAGTAATATTTATCTATAATAAGCAAACAAGAGTGAGAGAATGAGAATAAAGGTACATGGCTAGGTAGATTAGTAATACTACACATCATGTGTTAATATATAACTTAACTAACATTTTTAATATAATCAAATTAGAGAAAATGATTTTATATTTAGGAACGGAGAGATTATTTACAAAAAATTTTTTGTGAGATTTTCCCAAATTTGTATTACTCTCACCATTGCCGAATACAACACCTCTTTTCCTTTTTTTCGTAATTAAAAAGATAGATTATACTCCTTCCGGTCTTAAATATAAGACCTAATTGACTTTTTTAAAAAATCCTAAAAAAAGCAAAATAAGTTAATTATAAATTGACTCACCTAATTTTTTTCCCTTAAACTACTTTATTTTACTTATAAACTAATGGATAATCTAAAAATATATCAAATATGTCATGATTTAATAGACTATTTTGCAACCTTAACCTATCCAAAAAAAAAAAGTTATCTAGGTCCTTTATTTAGGACCGGAGGTAGTAGTATTATACCACTAAATTATAAATTATGTGAAATATAATTAGATTATAGTTTAGTTTATTTATAAAAAATAATTATAAACCGTTTAAAGGGATGAATTTCAGTTTCAGTCCTTCTTCACTTGTCATTTTGCTGTTTCCCCACGTTCTACTTCTATTCTTCAGTGCAACTTACAAGACGGTTTGCATTTGCAACAATGGTTGGTGCCACTATAGGTAGAAGAAAGTTTAACCTGGGAAGCTTGAATGTATTAGGATCATGGGTTCTTCACAGAAAGCAGAGTGTAGCATCAATATCATCATCAGTGAAAGCCCCTCTTGACATGGCTGCAAAGGATGGCCAGCTTCGGGTCTTCATCGTAGCTGGTGAAGTCTCTGGAGATTCTATTGCCTCTCGTTTCATGGCTTCTTTGAAGAATCTCTCCCCTCTTCCCGTTAGCTTTGCTGGCGTTGGAGGGTATGCTTTGTTTTTCTTCCTTAATGGATTATACTCCCTCCCCACTCTTTTTCTATAAAATCCTTAAAAAAACAAAATAAGTTAATTATAAATTGATTTACCTAATTTTTTTCCCTTAAACTAGTTTAATTTACCTATAAACTAACCGATAATCTAAAAATATATCAAATATGTCATCATTTAATAACCTATTTCGCAACCTTAATCTCTAAAAAAAAGTCAATTAGATCGTATATTTAGGACTGAAGGTAGTACCAATGTGGAACATGTTACTACCTCTGGTCCTGAATATAAGATATAGTTGACTTTTATTTGGAGAATCCTAAGAAATGAAAATGAAACACTCAATCATAACATATTTGTATATTAATAGATCATATGTTAGCTTTGCTGGCATTGGAGGGTAACGTGGAACATATCACTATTTGTAATGTTTTGCATTGTGAACTTACTTTACTTTCACCACCAAACGCTTAGATCAAGTAGCTGTTAAATTATACTCCCCCGTTTCTAAATATAAGATCACTTTGGGATGTGGATAACTTCCTAAATATAAGATCACTTTCTCTTTTTTCTCAATTTTTGCCCAAATTACCCCTATATTACTCCATCTTTCTCTCTCTCCTCCTTGTCATCACCACTTGTCAAATTGAAGTGAGGGGTATTTTGGGTAGTTCATGTTATTTAAATGTCTTCCTTAATCTATCCAAATTAGCCAAAGTGATCTTATATTTAGAAACGGAGGAAGTAACTTAAGTTGACTTGTTTTGGGGATGTTAAGGAAGTATATTAAATAACTAAATTATAAATGATGATATATGGTACGTGTAATAAGATTATAAGTTAGTTTGAAAGATAAATACATTGGTTTTAAGGGGGAAAAGATAAATATATACAATTTGAAGTGATTTATTTAGTATTCTAATTTATTCAAAAAAGTCTGCTTGATTTTATAATTAGGACCGGATGGAGTATTATTTGGAATGTTAATTCAAATCCTAGGCATGTAGCCAGGATAATTAATTGGGGTTAGTGATGCTCTGCAATTTGTGGGCTTGCATTCCCATGAATTTGATCAGTCGGTTGTTAGTAGTGTTGATAAGGTGGATAAACATGCAAAAAGTAATGAAAGACAGGCCTATTCAGTCTAAACAAATAAGTCCATTTCAGTTGTTTCTTTGAATTCAGGCTCCAACAATCAGAATGCTTTTAATGTTTCCATTCAGTCCAATGGATTTCTGAAATGAAGTGTGAGATAAATATGAGACTTAACATTTATTTATGGTTGAAATTTTGGTTGAATAGCAGCATAGATGGCGTTTGTTTATTCTAAAAACGATTTGTAAGAAATTATTGGACGAACCATGTTAGGTTTTCCTTCTAATTTATAGTTGTTAGTGTACCTAACATTGATCAAAGACCTGAAAATTTCTTCCAGGCATAGTTTGTGCTTTTATATACTAATTTTAGAGTCCACAGAAGGTTTTATAAAATAAGTCTTTTTATTATATCTATTTCAGGCATAAGATGTCCAATGAAGGACTTAAATCTTTGTTTCGTATGGAGGATATCTCGGTTATGGGAATATGGGAGCTACTACCTTACTTGTATACTATCAGAGTGAGTGATCGCAATGAAGGATCATGTCAAGTGGATTCGTTATTGTAATCTGCGGCGAGGATTTCTTATGTTATAGATGTTTTCTGTAAATATGATTGCTTCATGTTATTTTTAATCATATGTGAATGAGTGAATCTGTTTGTATTTATATGCTTTGTGAGAGAGGGCGGGGTTACAAATAATGTTTCACAACTGTTATTTCTTTATCAGGTGAAACTGAAGGAGACTGTAGAGGCAGCAGCTAAATTTGATCCTCATGTTGTATTAACAGTTGACTCAAAGGGCTTTTCTTTTCGGTTTTTGAAGAAGTTGAGAGGTACTGATTCTCTACCTTGCTCAAAAAACTGATGCATATTTCTATGGAGGTATACCATAAGCAAATTGAAGAATTGTTTTTGCAGCTAGATACAATAGGAAAAAATTGCCTTCACCAGTTCACTTCCACTATGTTGCGCCATCATTCTGGGCATGGAAGGGAGGTGAAGCAAGACTAGCAGGGCTAATAGAATTTGTGGATCATCTTTTCTGCATACTTCCAAATGAGGCTGAAATATGCAGATTAAATGGTTTAGCTGCAACCTTTGTCGGGCATCCTGTGATAGAAGATGTTCTAGAGTTGAATTTGGTATAACACAGGATCTGTAGATGCCAAGTTTTGTTTTTATTTTGACTTGTCTCCTTTTGTCGAAATATTTGGTTAGTTATGAATGAATGTCGATTGAATTTGTAGAGAGACAAATCATCTGCTCTCAAATTGAGGGTGGAAGGAACTGGCGAAGATTTCCGTAGTAAACATACAATTCCCTCAGGTAATGCAGATTTTAGTAACTCTACAACTTCTTTCCAAATGAAAGTTATAGCCCATTGCTTAATGCTGCATATAAATATTTGTTTTTTCTTTTCTGCTTGCATTGGCTGACACTGGATGTGAGTAAAATGTGATGCGGCTCTGGCATGCTTTCGGGTGTAAAAAAAGATAGTTTGATATGGATTCATAATTGATAGTAAGTGAAAGAAATGAAGTTGATAGTAGAACTGAGAGGTAGAGAGATAGGTTGGAGACAGGGAAGAGCGGTTAGAAAATCAGGCTTTAGGAGATAACTAGGTGCTAAACTACTAATAGCTAGCTCTTAACTAATGCCTAACTAATGTCTTATATTTATTACAAGTGCACTACATAATTGTGGGTTGAAAAGTAAATTGTAAAAGGGAACCTTGCCTTTGAACTCTATTATAGTATTGGCATTTGAAGATCAAATGTTTTTTCTAGCTGAAATAACTTAAAGTTCATTATTCTATAATATGATTTTCTTTATCTTGAACAAATACAGTTCCATAATTTCTCGTTGCAATAACTTTGAAAGGAGCCACTGTCATCAGCGTGCTTCCTGGAAGCAGAGTACAAGAAGTCACTCGCATGCTACCAATCTATGCAAACACAGTGGAGCTACTGAAAGAGACATTTCCACAATTAATACCAGTCATTCATGTTGCATCCAATCAGCATGTGGAAAATCACATTGCTGCTGCTGTTCATAAGTGGCCTGTTCCTGTTATATTGATTCCTGGTGGATCCATAAACCTAAAATATGATGCTTTTAATGTAAGTTCTATTATCCCTCTAGACTTGCATTAAAAAAGAGTATTTTTTTTTGGGTTTCCCAAGAAAATCCCCACCCACGTGAGAAGTGGGACTAATCTCTCGCTGTTCTGAAGTCCCATATAAGGGGTAGACAGTTGGCCTGTGAATTTGCCCCATTCACAAGGGTATTTTTTTTAAAAAAAAAAACTAGTATTTTTTTTCTACTCATTGCATCAGAATATTCAACATGTAGTAGAAGTTCGGTGTGTCACTTCTGGCATAGGCATGGTCTTGTCAACTGGTTCAATGGCCAACTGTAGAATATGCAAAATGAAAAATAATAAAATAAAAAACAGTTATGTAAGTCTATGCTTGCATTCACATTTAGTGATTAACCTTCCATAAAGATAGGTTTTTCCTTATATTGATGCAAATGGATTGTAAATTTTGCCAAAATTTATTCTTGGACGGTGGCCTTGGCATTGGCTTCTTATTATTGTTAGTTCATATATTTAAGTATCTAACTTGCATGTATTTGTAAAACAAGATCCATTCATTTCCCCTTGATTTCTGAGCTTAGAAATTGCCATTATTATGACTTTGTGAAGGAGTGATTCTTGATTGTCATTAGAGTTTAAAGCTTTTTCAACACTGTGCACAAGTTTCTGCCTTCATTTTCCTCCTTAAATTGAATGAAATCATGAATGGCAGGCAAGCAGAGTTGCATTGTGCACATCTGGCACAGCAGCTTTGGAGCTTCACCTTGCAAGAATACCTTGTGTTGTAGCATATCGAGCAAATGTTTTGACCGAATGGTTGATTCGTTATAAAGCGAAGATCCAATACATTTCTCTGCCCAACATTCTCCTAAACACAGCCATTATTCCTGAAGCACTTTTTCAATCTTGTTCACCTGGTAACCTAGCTTCATTGCTCAAGTAAGAACAATGAGAAATAATTCATGCTACTTCTGTCTAGTAAAGAAAAAACTGTTCTTTCCTTTCTGGAATATAAGAGTGAGATTCTTATTTAATATGGCAGGGATTTGATTCATGAAAACAACTGTAGAGAAGAGCAAATAGTTGCAGCTGAAAAGGTTTTCAAACTTCTGTGCCCATCAGAGGAGATAGTTCATAGCATTCAGCAAGGAAGTGTTATCAATCTTGACTGTACTCCAAGTGCAGTTGCAGCATGGACTGTATTAAATTATGGAAGTCAGAGTTCTGTCGTAAATTAAGGAAAGCCATTATTAACAGATTTATGAGTCAGAGATAGGGATGAACTTATACTGGGCTTTGCCATGTTTATACTTGACCTGTTGCCAGAGCACACTGGCCTGGATTGGCTAATCCTTGGCCTGGGGTGTGATTTACTGGATGATTTGCAAAAGAATGGGATGGTGTTGACTTATGAGAAATGGACAAGTTTTGTTGAATTCAATATTGATGTGTACCTAACATTATTTTAGATGTTTCATCAAAGAAGCAAAAAAGAAAACATTATCTTAGATGTAAGGCCTTGTTCAGATGTAATTTAATTTTTGCCTTACATTTCACATTTTTAAATTTGTTTTTGATCCGGTAAAAGTATAGATTTAGGAACAAATTACGGAAAATGACAAATAGATACCTTCGAATATTCAAAAGGACTAGTAAAGAACTCAAACTTCCAAAATGACAAGGAACTCCGAATTCTAAAAGGACAATTAAGGAACCAGAAAATTGTTAATTGCTATGTTCCAAATGTTAATAATTAGTATGTTCCAATTGTTAATTTTTACTTAAGTTCTTTACTTGTCCTTTTTGAAATTTGAGTTCCTTACTTGTCGTCCTTTTGGACATTTGGAAGTATTTATTTGTCATTTTCCCAAAAAATTATCTCATTAGTACATGCACCTAGTATAACAACCTTTTACCTCATGCAAACACATTCATAATGAAATGAAATAATATCAATCCAATAACTAACACAAGTATTTTATTAAACATATCATATATATATGTTGGGAAAAAAAGACATTGGTTAAATATCATTTTGGCTAATGAACAATTAGTCAGATATCAATTGACTCAATAAACAATAAAAAGTATAATGCCAACGAATAATTAAAAAGTATATTATTTTGGCCAAGACAATTAGATTTTGCTAATTGTCATTAGATAATAGACATATGGGTACAAATTTGATGGCTAATATAATGACAGTTAGTCAAAATAATATGGTATTAATCAAAATACTACCTCCGGTCCTAAATATAGGACCTAGATAACTTTTTTTTTGGAGATGTTAAGATTACAAAATAGTCTATTAAATCATGACATATTTGATATATTTTTAGATTATCCATTAGTTTATAAGTAAAATAAACTAGTTTAAGGGAAAAAATAGGTAAATTAATTTATAATTAACTTATTTTGTTTTTTTTAGGATTTTTCAAAAAAGTCAATTAGGTCTTATATTTAGGACCGGAGGGAGTAATACTTTTCAATTGTTCGTTATTATAGTACAGACATTTTATTGTTTATTATTTTAATTGATACTTTTGTAATTCTTCCTTCCTCAAAATGATGTATAACCCAAAAAAACACATCATATAAATAGACATACACATATGATGATATACTAATATTTGATAACTTAGTTTAATCAGCTTTTTAATCTCATCTTATATAAGAGATAGAGGGTACTAATACTATTTTTAACCTTTAAGTTGGAGTTATCTGTGATTTTGAGATAATAGTCATACGCCTGATGAATTCGCATGTAATTGCTGACATACGACAATAATAGATGTGACTATTCTCGTTAAACTGTTTTTTAAGGTCATAGATTTCTTTTAATTATCAAAGAATAATTTTATTAGTTTAGTTTCTATAATCTAAATTTATATTTTTTTTATTTATTACTTTCCTCAAAACATAATTTAATCAATGACAAGGAAACACTGTTAAAAAAATCAATGACAAGGAAACCCTGAATTTAATTATACACGTTAAATTAAGGGTTAAATATCATTCTGGCCAATTTGGCCAATAAATAATAAAAGACTCATTCTGACTAAAGAACATTAAAAATGGTTCATTTTGTTCAATGAGCTATTTGAAAATATACCAAAATACCCTTTGGGGCTTAATTAATATAATTTCTGAAAATGTGGGTCCCGCATTTAAAAATAAAAAATTAAATACCCCACCCTGGCTCTCTCACTCCTCCCTCTTCCACTGTCCGTCCACCACCACTACCAAACAAAAAGTCAATTGGTAAAATTGCACCTTAACAGAATTATTATCATTTTATTTGAATTCCTAAAAATAGTAATTAATAGATAAACAAAATTAAATTTCATGTTTTCAATGTAAATAAAAATGTTTTCGTTATAAAAAAAATGTTTTCAAATTTAGTTGAGTTTTTTTAGGGTGCCACATAAAATTAAAAATTCCACATAAAATAATATGTGTTTACTTGTGATTGGTTAGATCACAAATGACGTGATGCACTAGGTTCACACAAGAATTTCTCCCAAATACAAACCAAATCAAATAGGCCAAGTTTTATTTCTTTTTGATATCTATTATATATTCTCTAAAAGTGGTGGCACATTTTTTTTATTAATACTCTTGGTGCATCCTGATTGAATTTATATTTGAAAATTGAATAAAATAATGGATAGCTATTCGGATTTATACTTGACATTATAAATGAATAAATAATAAATATTATATAATATGAAGAGAGAGTTTGTTAAAGATACCTGATTCTCCGTTGAAAAAACAATAAAAGATATGGCGTTTTTTCAAAAAAAAATAAAGATATGGGGCGAAATATCTGTTTCCAAAAAAATCTAGGATAATATATATATATATATATATATATATATATATATATATATATATATATATAGAGTAAAATCATTTAAGCCTATAAAAGATCTTTGATGTCTTCTAATATTCATTATAGTTTTGACGTACAATTTTCTCTTTCTAAGAAACTCAAAGAAATTCATTGCGAGAGAGTAAACTTGATTCATTGATTGTGTTATTATTATAAACATTTTGATAAAAAAAGAGTTAGTATTATAAACACAATGTCGTCTGTTGATGGGAAAGATCCTGAGAAGGCTGATACCACTGAGTCTAGGATAAAACAATTGGAAGATTGGCTCCCGATTACTGGATCAAGAAAAGCCAAATGGTGGTATTCTGCTTTTCACAATCACACCGCTATGGTCGGTGCCGGCGTTCTTAGTCTTCCTTTTGCCATGGCACGTATGGGATGGTACATACCTTTTTCTTCTCTTTGTCTCTAAAATATTCTCATATTGGTTGGTTTAGGGGAATAAAAGATGCTTATATAATATACTTATACATAGTTTCTTTTATCAGAACTTACATGGAGACTAGAAACATCCATATTTTTATATGGCATCTTTTATTCTCCCCAAGAAATAAGCATCCATGTCATCTCATATTTTAAAAGACGAGGCTAAACATCTATATTTTTTTAATGTAATTTTTTGTTCCCCTCCCCAATTGATATCGGAATAATCGGAAATATCTTCTTCCCAATGGGTGAGTTTAAGTCACTATCACACTTCAAGCTTTTAAAACGCATAATTAATTCAGTGTGTATCTTTTATCCTATTCAAAAAGGATAATGTATTTTGTCACAATTTTAAAAGGCATAATAACTTTAGTGATGTAATTAACCGATAAATTATAATGACTCTTAGGGTTTATTTTTTGTTTCTTAAACACCGCCCTAGCTAGTGAACCATTTTAAGAAACAGTTATGCATTGTAGATTAATTTAAATTCATTTTTTTAAAAAAAAAAATTTCTCTATAGTATCTCTATAACCCTACATTATAATGATTTTCAATAATGATTTTCATGTTTCTCAATTAATCTTAGGTTTTAAATATCCTATTTTGAAGTTTACATATGTATTTAAAAGCAAAAGCTTTTTTGTAAACAAAAAAAAAAAAGCAAAAGCTTTTATATATGGGCCGCATCATAGATCAATTTTATTTTTTTATTTTTAAACAAACTTAACGACTTAACAATCCCTTTGGTCTAGATTATATAGTTCTTAAAGTGGATAATTTCGTAGCGAGACAATAATAAGATTTACAAATTTACTTAAAACATAGATAAGCATATAGATGAATTTAATTTTAATTAGTTTTTCAAACAAATGTAAGTGTATAATGATACCTATAATGTTGTATATAGGGGACTGGGGGTGGTAATATTGACACTATCATGGCTGATCACATTGTTCACACTCTGGCAAATGGTGGAGATGCACGAGATGGTGCCGGGAAAGCGGTTCGATCGATACCACGAGCTAGGACAACATGCATTTGGCGAGAAGCTTGGGCTCTATATCGTTGTGCCGCAACAACTAGTGGTACAAGTGGGAGCATGCATTACCTATTGTATCACTGGGGGCAAGTCCATGGAGAAAGTTCACAACATATTGTGCAATAACAATTGCTCCCCCATTAGATCCTCATGGTGGATTGTCATCTTTAGTGCCATCAACTTCATATTTGTTCACCTCCCGAATTTCAACTCAATGTCTTCCATCTCTTTCATGGCTTGTATCTGTTAGAATCTTAAGTTTTGATGAAGACTAAAATATAAAGGATTAGACCAAGTGCCTAGGAAGCAATAGGATAACTTAGGATCCCAAGTAAGAGTGCAACCGGATGAGGATTTACTTCCGGATAGACTAGGACTCGCGCACGCGGATGAATGATTTATCCCCCAGCGGCAGCGAGTAACTCACTAGGGATTTAACTTAGTCCATAAGCATCAGGTACACAACCTTAAGACTAGGTTAAGATTCAACCGGAAGTGAAAGTGCTTCCTGTTAGATTTAGACTGACGCAGGCTGATAAAATAGAATAACCTCAAGCGTCAGTGGAAATGCAACATCAAGTAAAATAGCTCCCTGTTAAACTTAGACTGACGAAGACTGATAAGATAGATATCACCCCAAGAGTCAGTAAGCTCACTTCGTCAAGTAAGAATACTTCCTGTTGGACTTAGACTGACACAGGCTGATAAAATAGAATAACCCCAAGCGTCAGTGAAAAAGCCACGTCAAGTGAAATAGCTTCCTGATGAACTTTGACCGACGCAGATGGATAGAATAGATATAACCCTAAGCGTCAGTAAGTTTACCTCGTCAAGTGAAAGTGTTTCCGATAGCTTAGTGACTAGCGCTGACTGTTGGATTGAGGAACACTGAGCGAGAGTGAGTATTAGTAAACAAAATCCTTCATCCAGTAGTTTTACTTCCGGATGTAAAAAATGCTTCCGGATACATCATAAGCTAAGAAAACACTCACTGCATATGATTATGTGATTATATTGCTGAACTAACGTTCAAGTGCAGCACACTAAGTAAGGTTGCTTCCGGATGAGAAGTTGCTTCCGCAAGCAATCAGAATGTCAGAACGTTCAGAGATGCAGTGTCAGAATGCTTTTGTCAGAGCAGAGGTGTCAGGACTACTTTCCAGAGATAAAGCAAGTCAACCCTGCTACGCATTGATGAAGCAATTAATGGGCAAACGGTAACATGGGAAAAACGGACATATTCAAACGGCTAGCCCACCTACCAAGAGTTCAAAATGCTTGAAGACTATATAAGGAAGCTCAACTTCATTTATGAAGTAGTTAATGATCTTCAAATATTCTTGAGAGAAGTTAGAGCGAGAAAATCTTCAATCATTCGAGCTGCCCAGAAAAGCGAAGAGCATTTAACACTTTGAGTGATTTTTCATCTACTTATTCTGTACTCACAGTAGTTAAGTCTCTGTCTGTTATAAGAGCATTTATTGAACTTAAGTGTGTAACATCATCCTTTCTTTAAGAGAACTTAGTCAGAAAAGCCTTCAAGTGTAAACTTCAAACCCTTGCTTGGTGTGAGGGGGAGATAGTTAGATAGGTTACAAGTGAGCCAGTGTAAAACTTGTTGTAAGGTTGCAAGTGAGCCCGTAAAACTTGGGGTTGTAAGGTTTCAGGTGAACCCGATTTAAAACCTGAGTTATAGTGAAACTCTCGGCCTGGGTGGTTGAGGACTGGACGTAGGTCAGGTAGACCGAACCAGTATAAATCTTGTGTTGTTTATTTTGAGTATTTATTTTTGAAGCACAATTCACCCCCCCCTCTTGTGCATCCATTACGTTCATTTGGTATCAGAGCAAGGTCTTTCTCACTCGATTCCAACGAATCAGAAAGCAAAGATCAAGTAATGGATACAGACTATTCCCTATCAGATGTCGCTGTTCAACCCAACAAGCCCCCAGGTTTCGATGGGTACAACTATACGTTCTGGAAGTACAGAATGGAGACATACATCAAGTCAAGCGACTTAAGACTCTGGGACGTTATAGAACGAGGGGATAATGTTCCACTAGATGAAGATGGATTCGCAAAAGTGAGAGCCAGATACACTGCTGAGGACTATGCTCTAGTCCAACTAAACCATCAGGCCATGCACTACATCCAGTGTGCTCTCACCCACAAAGAATTTCACAGAATCAGCCACCACAAAAATGCAAAGGATATGTGGGAGGCTCTTGAGGCTGCACACTCTGGAACCAGGGGAGTAAAGGCGAGACGTATTGAAATGCTGGTCGAAGAATTTCATAAATTCGCCATGCTGAGTCCCACCGAGCCTATCAGAGAGCTGGAGCTCAGGTTCACCCATCTCATCAATAACTTGGCCTCGTTGGGTAAGGATATCCCTGAAAGAGAGCAAGTGAGCAAGATCCTAAAGATCTTGAAGGGTGACTGGATCACCAAAGTAACTATTTTGCAAGAAGTGCAAGGTGAATCAACCAGCTCCATCACCGCACTATTTGGCTCTCTTGCTGAATATGAACCTACCCTGCTGGCTATGAGAGCTCCTCAACCTTCATCCAAAAACAAAAATCTTGCTCTCGTTGCTCCCAGCAAAGGAATCAATGACAATGATGAGGATGATGAGAAGGAGATGAACGATGAGGAGATGGCTATGATGGTGAGGAAATTTAGAAAATTCTTCAGAAAGAAGGGAGGCTATCAGAGAGGTGATACCAGTGAGAAGAAGGGATACAAGAAAGAGAAGGTCCCTGTGTGCTTTGAATGCAATAAGCCTGGCCACTTCAAGGCTGAGTGCCCCAGCCTGCAGAGGTCAAAAGGCAAAGACAAAAGGAAAGCTCTTGTTTCCTCCATTTGGGTAAATAGCTCAGATGAGGAAGAGAGTGATGAAGAAGAAGTTGCCAACCTTTGCCTGGTAGCTAGAGAGGAGGATGGAGAAGCACCCTCAGATGTTGACCTCACCAACGAAGAACATGAGGTAACTCTTTCTGAACTTCAAGAGGCTTACAATGAGGTTCATGAAGAATTCTCTAGATTATGTAAAGCCTATAAGGTGTTGAAAACCAAAAAGGAATCACTTGAGTCCAAGGTGGACTCACTAAGTGAGGAACTAGCGGAAGCTAGAAGACTTCCGATAGTGGATGGCCAGGGTTCTCCCCAAGTAGAACCCAATGCCCCAACACCTGAGAGCTGCCCTAATTGCAGCAAAATCTCAGAGGAAAATAATAAGCTGCAAAATGCCTTGGAAAAGTTTACCAATGGTTCAGAAATGCTAAATGTAATCTTAATGAACCAAAGGGCATATAGGGATAGAACTGGCTTGGGATATACCCCTAAAGTGAAAAGGTGGGTAGAACCAAAAGTAAAGCCTTACTTGAAGTTCTTCCATAAAGCCACCAATCATGGCTCCTCACCCTTTAGCTTCTGTAATTACTGCAACAGGAAAGGACACTCCACGTCCACCTGTAATGCCAAGAAGCATGGAGCTAACAGCTCGTACAAATGGGTTCCTAAAGGAACCAAGGCTACACAGGATCCTCCACCTGCAAAGGATACCAAGAAAGGACAAGGATCCCGAGCCTGGAATCATTCCACAGGGAAAACCCAAGAGCCTAGAGCCAGCACTAGGCCAGAGGCTCCAAATGTTCATAAGCCCAAGGGTAAG
The DNA here is from genome assembly GCA_029929735.1 of Mimosa pudica. Lineage (NCBI taxonomy): Eukaryota > Viridiplantae > Streptophyta > Magnoliopsida > Fabales > Fabaceae > Mimosa > Mimosa pudica. The sequence goes on from JAKELP010000045.1 coordinate 5,549,091, forward strand.
CCCAATAATAGGCCAAGGGTACTAGACACTAATAACAAAGGACCCATGAAAGATTGGGTACCTAAAGTTGCTTGATTGTGTTAGGTGTGTCTCAAGGCATCCAAGAACAAAAAATGGTACATCGATAGCGGATGCTCGAGACATATGACTGGGGACAGAGACAAGTTCAAATCTCTGGTGATCAAAGATGGAGCCACAGTGACCTTTGGAGGAAATCAAAGTGGTAAGATCACTGGAGTTGGAGAAGTTGGGCCAGTCAAAGATGTCTATCTAGTCGAGGGTCTCTGTCACAACCTGCTGAGCGTGAGCCAGAGCACGGACAGAGGAAATTGGGTAATATTTGATTCAAATGAGTGCTTAATAGTTGATAAGCAGGATCTAAATATAGATAAGGCCAACTTAAAATGCAAGATTTAAGGCAAATAGAAATGGGAATTTATACACCTTAGACCTATGTCAACAGCTAGAGGAAAAATGTTTAATATCTAGTGACGAGAATAGTTGGCTTTGGCATAAGAGACTAGCTCATGTTAACTTTACTCAATTGGACATGCTAATTAAAAATGAGCTAGCTATAGGTATTCCCTCTTTTAAAGTCAAGCATGATTTTATCTGTGAATCCTGCCAACGAGGGAAGCAAACAAAGTCCTCGTTTAAAACCAAGAAGAGAGTCTCCACCAGCAGGCCTTTGGAACTAATCCACATGGATTTGGTTGGGCCAGCAAGAGTAAAGAGCTTGGGTGGAAACCTATATGCTTTAGTGGTGGTGGATGACTATTCAAGGTTCACGTGGACTATGTTTCTTGCCTCTAAGCAAGATGCTTTTGATGCTTTTGTTGTCCTGGCTAAGAAAGTGCAGAATGAGAAGGAGCTTAAAATCACAGCCATAAGGACAGACCATGGAGGAGAGTTTGAGAACCATAGCTTCACTGAGCTATGTGAGCAAAACGGCATTGAGCATAACTTCTCAGCTCCGAGAACTCCTCAACAAAATGGAGTAGTCGAAAGAAAGAACAGGGTTCTGACGGAGATGGCTAGAAGCATGCTCAACGAGAAAGAGGTCTCTCAAGTGTTCTGGGCGGACGCTGTGAGCACTGCTTGCTATATCTCCAACAGAGCTTATGTTCGCAAGGGCCTGGATAAGACTCCATACGAGCTATACAAAGGAAGGAAGCCCAACATCAGCCACCTCAGAATATTTGGATCAAAATGCTACGTACATAATAATGGAAAGGTAAATTTGGGTAAGTTTGATCCAAAGGCTGATATAGGTATATTCATAGGATATTCCCTTAGGAGTAAAGCATATAGGATATACAACATGAGAACTAAAACTGTAGAGGAATCCATGCATGTTGTATTTGATGAAACTCCTACATGGGGACAATCCACAGAGGATGATGAAGCATCTAATCTCCCAAATCTACCATCATCCTCCTCACCACCAAAAGAAACACCAACAAGCAATCTCAAAGAAGAAGGTGAACCCAGTGATGAACCTAGAGTGCAACCCATGCCTGAGGAGGCACAGTTGCCAATAGCTAGGTGACATCACAGGGATCATCCTCTTGACCAAGTGCTTGGTGATGTTTCTTCTGGTGTGAGAACTAGAAGACAAGTTCAAAATGAAGTTGAGTTTGGAGCATTTCTATCTCAAATCGAACCAACTTCAGTTGAACAAGCTCTTGAGGACTGCGACTGGATCATTGCCATGCAGGAAGAGCTAAATCAATTTGAGAGAAGTCAAGTGTGGGAACTAGTCCCAAGGCCGTCTCATCAATCCATAGTGGGGACCAAGTGGGTCTTTAAAAACAAACTGGATGAGACAGGTCAAATCACCAGAAACAAAGCCAGATTAGTAGCCAAAGGATATAACCAAGAAGAAGGCATTGACTATGAAGAAACCTTTGCTCCAGTCGCTAGATTTGAAGCAATAAGGATTCTTCTAGCCTTTGCATCCATGAAAGGCTTTAGATTATATCAAATGGATGTAAAGAGTGCATTTCTTAATGGTTATATTAAAGAAGAGGTATATGTAGAACAACCTCCTGGCTTTGAGGATCATAAGCACCCCAAACATGTGTATAGATTAAAGAAAGCTTTGTATGGCCTAAAACAAGCTCCTCGAGCTTGGTATGAGAGACTCAGCAGCTTTTTGCTGGGCAAGGATTTCTCAAGAGGCAAATTGGATAATACACTTTTTATCCTTCACAAAGAGAGAGATATGTTAATTGTCCAAATCTATGTTGATGATATTATATTTGGGGCAACTAACGAGAAGCTTTGTGAAGATTTCTCTAAGACTATGCAGGGTGAATTTGAGATGTCAATGATGGGAGAACTAACATTCTTCCTAGGCCTGCAAATCAAACAAAAGAAGAATGGAATCTTCATCTCCCAAACTAAGTACTGCAGAGAACTACTCAAAAAGTTTGGGATGGATGAATGCAAGGAGTATGACACTCCTATGAGCACCTCCGCCGCACTTGACGCTGACGCAAAGGGTAAAACTGTCAGCCTGGCCATGTACAGGGGAATGATAGGTTCCCTCTTATACTTAACAGCCAGCAGGCCTGACATTCAATTTAGTGTAGGCATGTGTGCTAGGTTTCAAGCCAACCCCAAGGAATCACACTTAACATGTGTTAAACGTATTCTGAGATACCTTGAGGGAACACAAGAACTTGGTCTTTGGTATCCCAGAGGTAACCAAGAATTCTTGTGGGCTTATTCTGACTCTGACCATGCAGGTTATAAGACAGATAGAAAGAGCACCAGTGGACAATGCGCCTTCCTTGCAGGCTGTCTGGTGTCTTGGGCTAGCAAAAAGCAAACCTGTGTGTCCCTGTCATCCACTGAGGCAGAATATATTGCTGCTGCAAGTTGTTGTGCGCAAGTGTTATGGCTGAAAAACCAGTTGAGAGATCTTGGCTTGGAGTTCCCTGAGGCACCCATTCTCTGTGACAACACAAGCACAATTAGCCTCGCCAAGAATCCAGTTCAGCACACAAGGACAAAGCACATTGACGTCAGACATCACTTCATCAGAGACCACGTTCAAAAGAAGGATGTCAAGGTGCAGTTTGTACCCACACAACAACAACTTGCTGACATATTCACCAAGCCTCTGGGGGTTGACCAATTTATTTTCATTAGAGGTGATTTGGGAATGGTAAACCCAAATGAAATTTAAATTCTATCATTATACTTGATTGTTTATCACTTACAACTATACTAACTTAGGCATCGGAGTGCCAATATATGTTTTTGCAGGTGCTCAAATGTTAAATCTTAAGCAAGTGCAACCGGAAGCAAAACCACTTCCGGATAATCACTCACTGACACTGGACGATCAAGCCAAGAGAGCGCCAGCACTAGTCAAAAGACACATCACTTCAGAAAACTCTTCAACTTCCAATGAGACGTTATGTCTTCTCTGGTAATATGAAGCGACACGTGTCATCAGGTGTGTCGTTCCAACTTAAGTCGTTTACGCTACCCAATGTGTGAAAATATGAAAAAGCATGCCACTTTTACCCTTAGCAATTGTACCTATAAATAGGACATCATTTTTCACTTCTACATTTCACTTATACTTACAAATTCTCTGCATAACTCTTCATCTTCTTCTATGTTCTTCATTTCTCTTCATACATCCTTTCGCATTTTACCACATACCCACACAAAAATGGCCGAATCTTATGAAACAAACCCAGTTTCAAAGAAACCCTCCTCATCTAAGAAACACAAGCCAAAATCTGGGAAATCGAGCCTTAAACATTCTGGAAAATCTGGGCATCGTGAAGAACATCGCAATGAACATCAAGAACACCATGAAATTTCTGGGCAGAATACACCGGGGCAGAATGAAAATATTCAAGGTCAGCCTGAAACTTCTGGTAGAATGGCAGAACAGTTAGTGGGTTCTTATCAAGAGAAGCTTGATAAGAAGAGGAAGTCCTTCCCTAAGGAGGAGGCTGCAGCGATCAAATCTGCCGGAAATACAAAAGGAAAAGCTTCCTTTTAGGCTGCGAACAATGAACCAAATTGAGAGTCATCTTCCTCTTTGATGATGCCAAAAGGGGGAGAGATGTAATGTTCATTCTGTGCATACACATGAGGGATGTCTCGCGAAGAGAACAGCTGAGCAAGGACCACAGTGTTGAGGAAACCATGATGAAGTACGGGCTGGAGAGATAAAAGGAGAGAAAAAAAAAAAAGGGAAACATAGACCCTAAACCCCCAATCCAATTTTTGTTTCTTTTTTTTTTCATGCATACCTTCATCATTGTTTGGTGTTACTTAATTGTAAATGCTCTTTACTTCGAAATGATAGTTGATGATATACTTATTTCTGTTAATAATATTTGTTCAAGTTATTTGCTCTTATCTATTGCTTTTGCTCTTTCGCTAATCCTTACTTATGAACTTAATCGATAAAACTAAATTTGTCATCATCAAAAAGGGGGAGAATGTTAGAATCTTAAGTTTTGATGAAGACTAAAATATAAAGGATTAGACCAAGTGCCTAGGAAGTAATAGGATAACTTAGGATCCCAAGTAAGAGTGCAACCGGATGAGGATTTACTTCCGGATAGACTAGGACTCGCGCACGCGGATGAATGATTTATCCCCCAGCGGCAGCGAGTAACTCACTAGGGATTTAACTTAGTCCATAAGCATCAGGTACACAACCTTAAGACTAGGTTAAGATTCAACCGGAAGTGAAAGTGCTTCCTGTTAGATTTAGACTGACGCAGGCTGATAAAATAGAATAACCTCAAGCGTCAGTGGAAATGCAACATCAAGTAAAATAGCTCCCTGTTAAACTTAGACTGACGAAGACTGATAAGATAGATATCACCCCAAGAGTCAGTAAGCTCACTTCGTCAAGTAAGAATACTTCCTGTTGGACTTAGACTGACACAGGCTGATAAAATAGAATAACCCCAAGCGTCAGTGAAAAAGCCACGTCAAGTGAAATAGCTTCCTGATGAACTTTGACCGACGCAGACGGATAGAATAGATATAACCCTAAGCGTCAGTAAGTTTACCTCGTCAAGTGAAAGTGTTTCCGATAGCTTAGTGACTAGCGCTGACTGTTGGATTGAGGAACACTGAGCGAGAGTGAGTATTAGTAAACAAAATCCTTCATCCAGTAGTTTTACTTCCGGATGTAAAAAATGCTTCCGGATACATCATAAGCTAAGAAAACACTCACTGCATATGATTATGTGATTATATTGCTGAACTAACGTTCAAGTGCAGCACACTAAGTAAGGTTGCTTCCGGATGAGAAGTTGCTTCCGCAAGCAATCAGAATGTCAGAACGTTCAGAGATGCAGTGTCAGAATGCTTTTGTCAGAGCAGAGGTGTCAGGACTACTTTCCAGAGATAAAGCAAGTCAACCCTGCTACGCATTGATGAAGCAATTAATGGGCAAACGGTAACATGGGAAAAACGGACATATTCAAACGGCTAGCCCACCTACCAAGAGTTCAAAATGCTTGAAGACTATATAAGGAAGCTCAACTTCATTTATGAAGTAGTTAATGATCTTCAAATATTCTTGAGAGAAGTTAGAGCGAGAAAATCTTCAATCATTCGAGCTGCCCAGAAAAGCGAAGAGCATTTAACACTTTGAGTGATTTTTCATCTACTTATTCTGTACTCACAGTAGTTAAGTCTCTGTCTGTTATAAGAGCATTTATTGAACTTAAGTGTGTAACACCATCCGTTCTTTAAGAGAACTTAGTCAGAAAAGCCTTCAAGTGTAAACTTCAAACCCTTGCTTGGTGTGAGGGGGAGATAGTTAGATAGGTTACAAGTGAGCCAGTGTAAAACTTGTTGTAAGGTTGCAAGTGAGCCCGTAAAACTTGCGGTTGTAAGGTTTCAGGTGAACCCGATTTAAAACCTGAGTTATAGTGAAACTCTCGGCCTGGGTGGTTGAGGACTGGACGTAGGTCAGGTAGACTGAACCAGTATAAATCTTGTGTTGTTTATTTTGAGTATTTATTTTTGAAGCACAATTCACACCCCCCCTCTTGTGCATCCATTACGTTCAGTATCATGTCTATTGTGTAAGTACACATGTAAGCAACTTTGACACTAAATCTTAACAAATGAATCAATTTAGACTCATAATTATTTCAGGTACTCAACTATTTCTTGGGTCACTTCATTGACAAGAGGGGTTAAACCCGACGTTAGCTACGCAATAAAGGCAAACAGCCCGACTGATGCCACCTTCAACTTCTTCACATCGTTGGGGGACATAGCATTTGCGTACGCCGGCCATAATGTCGCTCTGGAGATCCAAGCCACCATTCCTTCGACGCCAGAGAAGCCTTCTAAGGGTCCCATGTGGAGGGGAGTGATCTGGGCATACGTTGGAGTTTTCTTATGTTATTTTCCTGTTGCCCTTGTTGGTTATTACATCTTTGGCAACAATGTGGCGGAGAATGTCTTAATTGGTTTGGAGCATCCTAGTTGGCTCATTGCTCTTGGAAACATCTTGGTTGTTATTCATGTCATTGGTGGCTATCAGGTTTATGCTATGCCAGTATTTGATATGTTGGAAACCTTGTTGGTGGTGAAATTGAAATTTCCTCCTTCCTCTGCCCTACGCTTCTTCACTCGAACTTTATATGTCGGTAAGTTACATAATATATATCAAGTATGGTAATTCTTTACATACATTTGTTGTAAGTTTTTTAGTGCTCAAACTGACCAATCATATATGTTTACAGTTTTAACCGTGCTTGTTGCCATAACGATCCCCTTCTTTAGTTCTCTTCTTGGATTCCTTGGAGGATTTGCATTTGCCCCCACATCTTTCTTTGTAAGTACTCACAACTAATTTCAACTTAATTCACTTACAAAAAATTTAGATATATTCCTTTAATTTTTGTTATATTCGTGTTAATTTTTTCTTTGATACAAACCTATTCTTATTACATGCAGCTTCCTTGTATTATGTGGCTTAAGCTCTACAAACCCAAACGCTTTTCCTTATCATGGATAGTCAATTGGGTACGTTTCAAATAAACATTATCATTTGAAAATTCAATCAGAGACTCTGAGTTCATTTATTTCTAACCAAATGTATTTTATGTAATGCTTGTATTTGTGTGAATAGGCCTGCATCATTCTTGGTCTTGTACTGATGACACTGTCCCCAATTGGCGCTTTGAGGAATATCATTCTTTCAGCAAAGGACTACAAGTTCTTCTCATGATCCACTACTCTTAGGAACCTCAGATGCCTTAGTTTAATTTTCCCATAAACTATGACTTCATTTTATTTTACCAAAATAGCTATAATTTAAGTTTATCATCTTTTATAAAGGACCATTTAGCTTGCTTTGAATGTTCGCCATTGTATCTAAATTATAAATCATAAGACGGCTATATATGCAAACTCACGCTCTCAGTTGTAGCATCATTGTTTGAAATTTGAAAAATAATTTACCATAAAATCCCTTTTGGATTGAAATATTTAAATTTTGATTTGGATGTTCAGTTAATATCAATCTCATGGACGATTTTGATAAATACGTAAGTCATAAAATAGACCTAAGAATTTCATTTACGAAGCAATAAAGTAGGTGTTTGTTGACAAACATATCTCAATTGTTTATATTTATCAAATTTATTTTTGATAAAAAAATATATTTATCAAATCTATAATACATTTTATTCATTTTATATATACTATTTCAAAATGATTTGTTATTCTTAAATATTATTAATTTAATTATTAATAGGCTAGCAAATATATTTGAACTCCTCGTAAATACAAGTAATAACTATAAAATGTCCGCTTGCTACTAATAGTTAGCACTTAGCACGACATTCAGATAACTATAAAATGTCCAAATAGAATTAGTTGTTGGTATTTCTATTTGAAAATTAAATAAAATAAATGGCAAACTATTCGTTATTTATATGTCAATAAATAATAAATATTATATAATACAGATAGAAAGTTTAGTTTTGTTTTATTTTATTTTAGGTTTTATAGAAGGACCTTACTTAGGCCAAGTTTCACCATCCATGTTCTCCATTTCTCCAATTACTGGCCGTTAGATTGAATGGATGATTGTTATAAAAGGACACGTGTCACTCCTATATTAAAAGAACTTGAGAACCTGGAGAAAGGAACTTGATGTAAGTTTTTCCCTTTATATTTAACAACCCTTGTTCCTTTCCCTTTCTTTTCGCAAATAATTCTTCCCATTGTTATTATTTTAAATATTGAATAGTATTTCTTGTTACTCTTTCCATTTTTTCTCTAACGGTTATTATTTTAAATTTTAAATTGTATTTCTTGTTACTCTATCAATTTTTTTCTAACGGTTCTTATTTTAAATTTTGAATTTTATTTCTTGATTCTCTCCCCATTTTTTCTCTAACAATTATTATTTTAAATTTTGAATTTTACTTCTTATTGTTCTCTCCATTTTTTAACGGTTATTATTTGAATTTTGAATTGTATTTATTGTTGCTCTCTCCAGTTTTTTTCTTTCTAACGGTTATTATTTTGAATTTTGAATATTAATTCTTGTTGTTCTCTCCATTTTTTCCCTAATGGTTATTATTTTGAATTTTAAATTTGAATTTGAATTGTATTTTTTATTACTCTGTTCATTTTTTCTAACGGTTATTATTTTGAATTTGAATTGTATTTCTTGTTACTCTCTCTATTTTTTAGTGCTGATAAAAAAAATACTTTTTGTTACTTTCTTCAATTTTTGAAAGTTATGTTATTATTTTTATTTTGAAATATATATATTTAATTTGACCTATTCTTATTATTTTCATTTTTATTTCTAATTTTTATTTTCATTTTTATTACTTTATTATTATTATTATTATTATTATTATTATTATTATTATTATTATTATTTATTTAGTTTTTTAGGGTTTCTAGTAAAAACTGAAAAAGTATAAAGATCAAGTCAAGATTCGGAAAAAGACTACAAAAATTTATAGGCTTTTTTTTGTTATTGTCTTAATTTGAAAACTATTTCTTTTATTTGATTTTTTTAAGGAATACTCCGCCTATATTTATAGCCGGTCGCAAGCCCAGATAAAGGAGTAGTGTTGTGTTAGGCTTCTGCAGCCAACGTAAAGTATGTCGATTGAGCATGAACACACGCATTTTTTTATAACAATAGGTCATTACCTGGTACTTCACAAGGGCTATCACACTCTCATGGGAGGAGGCATATAAAAGAGAGGGAGACCGAAGAGAACTCTTAACGAAGTTAGTCAACGAGATCTTTTAATGAAGGGTTTATCTCCAAGCACGACTTTTGATCAAGCACAATGACGTCGTGTGAACCATGTAGCCGATCCCACTTAGTTGGGATAAGACTTTGATGATGATGATGATGATGATGCTTTAGGTTTTATTTCTTTACTCCCTTATATATAAAAAATACAGATAAAAAGTTAGTTAAAGAGATCTGATTTTCAATTGAAAAAACAACAAAAAATTAAAATATCAATTAGGTTTAGCAAATGGAGATGCTGAATTATTAGAAGCTTCTTATTATAAAAATTTCATTTTTCCTAAAAAATATTATTATTATAGTGCAAATCAAGACCATCGGATCATCCTTCATTCAACTAAGATAAATAAGTAAATAACTAACTATTTCTATATTGTTTAGAGATTTAAAAAATGAATTTTTTTTGTAATTAAGCACAACCATTTTGTTTGATAATTTTAATATCTTTCCATATCTTCATTTATCTTCCTAATTTCATGGATATCATTCTTCCCATCAATGGTATGTCAATATTTCAAAACAATTATTCAAAAAATATTGCCAAAGTAGTGAAACTATGATTTTGTATATTCTATTCTTTTTGAAAAACATAAATGGATATCTTTCTTTTATTAATATACAAAAAAGTTTAAGTGAGTTGGGTTTCGGTGGCTCACCAAGGTCAGGGCAAGTCTGCGGGCTCAAAGAGTGTTTAAGAAGTACTTGTAAATCTTCCACCAACAAGGTCCTCACATCGACGGTATTTGAACATACAACCACATAGTTATGACTTATGAGTCAAACTTTAGAGATTGGGTTATAGTGAGTCAAATTAGAAGAACTAATGCATAAATTTATTAATTATGAAATATTGTGATAATTGTATTAATTAATTAAAATATTTTTACAAAAAAAAATATTAAAATAATGGGGACGGGTCATCCTGTTGGTCATGGAGCATACGCCATGGTCTTGTCCTACCCAATGGTCGGGTCAGCCACGTTCTAATCAGCCTGGTCCCAGGCCACATTGAAATGGACCATTTTTGTCATATGACCGGATTAGGTCATGAAGGGCCAATCGGGTCGCCATGCTTTTGTGCATCCATACCTACAGGAAAGAGAGTTGACAAATCAGTATTAATAATTTATCATATTTAACAAGAATGGTCATACTAGGTGGGTTCAATTATATGGACTAAACTAATCATCTTGTGTTGTATTAACAAATAAATGATGTTTTGAGGTACCTAATACTAGGTGGGTTCAATTATATGGACTAAACTAATCATCTTGTGTTGTATTCAACAAGAATTGTCATACTAGGTGAGTTCAATTATGGGAAAAGACAGATAAAGTCTTTCCAATTAATAAAAGGACAATTGAGGTTGCTGAATGTAAAAAGGATAAGTTGGTTCAAAGGTACCTAATACACATTACCAAATTTGGGCAAATGACTCAAATGCCATTAAAAACACACACTTACCCCACCCTCACAAAACACACCATTAAATTCTCATCTCACCCTCTCCAATCTCAAACCCTAGCCCACCTTCGACCCCCACCCCTTTCTCAGCCGAACTCCAAGACCAGTCGAGTCCCAGCCATCATTGCGTCGTCGTGAAGCCACCGTTTCACCTTCTCCCGTCGATTAGACGTGTGAACCCGTCGATTAGCCCACATTCGAACCCCACCGTTTCGCCATTCAAAGTTCAAAATAGGAATTTAGTGTCTTCTATTGTGTAAGTATGCTTTGGATTTTATATGTGGTGATCACAGTATAATTGTTAGACGTGATATTTTTTGTAGACAAAGTAAGCTTGTCTTTTGCACACTATTTAATTCATGCTAAGAGGTTATGTTACACTGCATGGTTATTGATAAGTGTTTAATGGAATGGAACTTTGGAAAAATTGGAGGGCCTCTGTTGTTGAGACTTTCCTACTGCAACATAAGAAGTGGACCATGGCCATAAGCATTTTGAATTTTTATCGATTTGACATGGTTACACATAGTACTAGTTGATGCAAGCAAGTAGCTTGGTATGAATACAATACTTAATTCATTAGCATCATTTTGATTGTACATATATTATGCTTCTGCGCTGTAATTTTTTTCTGTTAACATATGGCTATTGTTATTATAGTTCATTGACAATTGCAATTCTCATGTAAGACAAGTATTAAAATGTTAGAAAATAAGGCGGAAACTGTTAATTATAGTGCCATATTCTATTAGTTACCTAAATCTGGGGATTAACATGTCATAGGATGATGGCAAAAGCCTTTTTTTCATACAATGCACGTATGTTTAATTTTTTGTCTTTCACGATGAAACCCTTATTTTTTCAGATTTTTATGAATAGTTTATAATCTATTTGTTTATTGATTCTATTTACTGACTTGACAATTGCAGAAAATGGAGGGCGATAAAGAAGAGAGCACTTCTTCAAAGGATCTAGGTTCAAATCATAAGATAACTGGACTCAGCTTGTTTAGGAAGAAGTTGTTCCGTGACCGAAAAGAAAAGACGGGTGGTGAAGATTTGGGTCCAAATCCTAAGATAACTGGACAATCTGTCATAGACCTGAATAACAAGGTACTCAAAGCTTGGAAAGCCTTAACAACTGCTGAAAGATTGGAGAATGTGGAAAAAGCATAGTTTGAGGCCTCAAACACGGGTGGTGAAGAGTAATGTATCTTTCTACACCAGATGTTCACCCAGAAATTTAAGGCATTGCCTGAGTTAGTAGAGATGAGTGCAAAGTGGAAAGAACGAGTGAAAAGCCTTGGTTTTGCTCATTTCCTTAGCTTACTGAGCTTGAAGCTTCCACGAGACCTTCTTGTTGCCATCCTGCAAGGTTATGATCCACCCACACAAGAACTAGGAATTAGGGGAATAACAAAGAAGATATCTGTGACAAATGTAAAAGACCTCTTTCGATTGCCTTGTAGTGGGAAAGAGGTAAGTTGGGATATTAAGGAGGATGACTTATCTTACAAGATGTTAAAGTCAAAGTTTCAGGAAACGAAGTTTGTAGACGTGTTGGGTTTGATAAAAGGATGCGAAGGAAGAGCTTGAGTTTAATTTTCTATTTATAATGTACACACTTGGGACTTTTTATGTCCATTTGCAAGCCCCGAAGTCACTTGTGTGGTAAAGGTTGTGCACAACACTAGTGAAGGTGTTGACCAATATGAATGGGCCGCATATATATGGAAAGAGTTTCATAGAGAGATGACTCGATACACAGACTATTTAAAGAAGAGGAAAAGTGGAAAGTGCTATGTTGAGGGTTGTTTTTTGTCTTACTTCTAGGCCACCCAGAAGCTCGGCTGGTTTTGGGTGGAGACATCACATCCTCCAACAATATGTAGTTGCTTAAGCCCGACATGTCCGTAGTCACAACTGGAATCATTCCTTGATTATATATTATTTGCTGGGATGTGACTTTGAAGCATTCATCGACATAATCATAAACATATGCATGAAAGTGCTTGATTGCTAAACAAGCAATGGACACAAAATCCCCGATTGTTGTCATGCAGCACAAGAACTCTGTCGAGACTTTAAATCTAATGTGGATTTCAAACCTGTCACCATGATATGCTTGCACTACCATATACTTAGATGTCCTAATATTGGTATGTTCCTTTAACTTGCAGTCAATTCTCGGACCAATACCATTTTTCCATTTGTCCATCACTAGACTTGCGACATACATCTTCTTGGCAACCTTTTCACGATGTTCATGGATGATTTGTGTAACATTGTGTTATCTCTCCTTAACCATCCAAGCATTAAAGGATTCAGCTATGTTTGTAGTTATGTTGTCTCATAGTTTGAATGGAAACTTGCAAACAGTCCACCTTTAAACATTGTCATCACTAATCAACCACTCATACATTTTTAGGAACACATTTTGCATGTTGCTCATAGCTCTATTAAATTTGAGCTCAATCACTGTACAAGCAATGTTGTCTAAAAACATCAGCCCATCCGACTTCATTTGTTGACTAATACGCTTACCATTCCTATTAAGTTTATTCATCTTTGAGCTTAAGTTCTCTTTAACATACCTATATTAGTATGCATGTCTCTCCCCTTCAAATATTTCTTGTGTAGCCCCTTTTATTGCTTTGTGACGGTGTGATACAATTGTCAACTCAATTAATCCAACTACTATTTTTATTCTCTCCAAGAACCAAGTCCAATCGCCAGATGTCTCCCCTCCCACAATTACCATTGCAAACGGGAACAAATCATTGTTTGCATCATGCGCGGATGCTGGCAGTAGTGTTCCCATGTATGGGCCATTTAAGTGTGTTCCATCTACGTATAATACATATCTAGCACCAGACAAAAAATAATCTACACAGCAGCCATAGGCGATGAACACCCAATTAAATAAGTGCTTAATTAAGTGATCCCCTACACGTTGCTCAGTTGACTCACACTCAGCCACAGTTCTAGAATCAGTCTCCTTTAATCTTTGACATAACCATGGTATTAGATTATATGAGTCTTTAGCTCTGCCCTGTGTGTCTTCCAATGCTCTTTCTTTTGCATGATAGGCTTGCTTATAACTAAATTGCGCACCATACTCTGTGAGTATGATTGCACAAAAGCCCGGTGGCCTGCCACGACCCAATCCGGTTTTATACGAAAAATGGTCCGTCACGATGTCGCCCAGGACCAACCCAATCAGGACATGTCTGACTCGACCATCGGGTAGGACAGGTGTAACATCCTGAAAATTTAAATACAGGATTAGAGAAATTTTTGGGACGTAGTAAATGGAAAAATTAGAAATTTTGGATTTTCAGAATTTTTGGAGATTTTTAGGATATTTTGGAAGTTTTAGAGGAATAAGTATCTATAATAATTAATTAAACAATTGGAGAAATGGAAATATGAGGGAGTGGTGAAATCTAAAATATTTTGAAGGTTAAGGAGATTGGAGACTTGATTAAATGAATTTTATTTAAAAGAAGACATTATGGTAATTTCCATTATAAGTTACAAAACCCATCAAAATATAACCTCAAACCAAACAAGCCCTTACCTCATCCTTATCATATGGCCGATGCATACCCACCCCACAATCTCACCATTTTCATCTTTTCTCTTCTCCTTAAGATTCTATTTTTGATGTTTTTAGGATGCTTAAGATTCTATTTTTGATGTTTTTAGGAATTTTTGAACAGTTATCTAAGTTTTTGATGACATAGCTCTAAAGCCAAAGATTTTGGCTATTTTAATCCGACGTGTTGTTGGTAAATGTTAGGCTCGAAAATTTTGAAGTAAGTGACATATAACATTAAGAACATGATCCTTGTGCATGTTGGGATTGTTTGAGTTCTAGTCGTCTTGTAAGTTTACATTCTTCCTCTTTTCTCTCGATTGTGGGATATTGGATTTGAGTGTGTAAATGTTGGATTGAATTGGTAGTTGTCAAACTGGCTTGTCAAATTTTGAGAACTTAATGATTTGAATGAACTTCTTATGATAATGGCTAGTAATTGTATGTAGGATGTACATGTTACAAATGAGTTTGGTTTGCTGATTATGTGCTTATTAACATTGTAAATGATAATGGGTATTTGAAATTGGTGAATTAGGTGGTAGTTGAAAGATTGTTGATGTGTGATGCTTGCATGTGTATTTAAAAATCATAGATATTATAGTTGATGTTTTTAGTTGATTAAAAGTTGTTTGGAAACTTTTAGGCAAGAGTATGATGATTGGGAAGTTTATAACTATTGTTTAAATATTATTGCACTCTAGGTGTTTGTTGAAATGCTTAGGAGAATAGAAAAATTTATTTGAGCTTGAGATGTACTTGCTTAGTTTACTGTTTGGGTGTTAATGGTTACTTGTAGCTAGGTGCTAGTATGAAATCGAAATTAAATGAAAAGCATAGAGTGATGCTGATTGTTTTTAGTCGTAGTTGATTTTCACTACCAAATAATATCATGTTTGCTGCTGGAATAGTACCAAATCAGCCCTTTTACATGCACTAGTACAAAACATCATTTTCTCTACAATAGCATCAATTTATGTTGCTGAATTTTCATAAATGTTTCTCAATTTTTCAGCCCTGTTTGTTGCTGTTCTGCAGCAACATTTGTTGCTGTTTTACTGCATAATGGCAGCACCATTTTGCTGCTGTTTCTGCTGCATAATTGCAGCGATTTTACTGAAATTATGTTGTTATATGTGGGTTGTTTTTGTGTGCATGTGATGTTGAATTAATGCCAAAATATTACTGATGTTACTTCTCATGGTGTGCTGATTTTGAAGCTTGTAATAGTTGCAAAATTGTTAATACTAGAAATCATAAAACAATGGAAAATATATGGGTTCAGGTTTATATGTATATACATGGTAATTGAACAAGCAATTGCAAATTTCCTCTCTTTCCTTGTTACCTTGGCTGAATTGGGCATTAGGAGTTATGTGTGAAATGCATGTGACTTGTACCTCTAAGTAAGAGGAATTGAATGGATGTGAAACTTTTAAATTTGTGTTGGGAATGATTCATGAGCCGATTTTCTTATGAAATTGTTCTTAATAATAATTAATGGTGAGAAATATGATAAAGGTTTATAGATTTATTGTATATCCAACTTATGTGCAGCGTGAGTTTTGATTTACTTGTTGATTATGGGAATATTGTGGCTGTCCTTTTAAATATGAACGTCTATTGTTGTGATGTGAATTATGAGTAGTAGATTGTTTGAGTATTGATGATTCATTGGTATGTTGTGTGGTATGAGTGACTTTGCTATGAAGACTATCAAGAAATCCTAATATCCATAGTTAGTCAAGCTTTATGAATCATAACAGGGTTAAGTAAAGAACTTAACTAGAGAATTAGAAAGTATGATTTAGAAATAGATTGGGTAGTAATATGGAATACGAGAGAGACGTCAAAGCATTATAAATTGGAAATGATATTAATTTATCATTTTGTATCATATCATCATAGGAGTATATAGTGGTGATGATACTTGAAGAAAAATATACAAGGAAATGGTAAGGAAAGGCAGTGGACTACTAAAGGGCGACATGTAATCACTCTTAACCTTGCTATAACATTGAAGGTGACGTTAGTTGGGATTTTTAAAATCCTTTCTCACCCTCTAGATAGATATTATCTTTGAAAAGTTATTTTTATACAAAACAGACTATCGGGTGCCTTTCAAACACGATTATTTTTATATAAAGGATTGTTTTACATTTTATATATATTATCCTGGTGGTGGTGGTAGTTCTTGAATAGTGTGACATACAGGTACAATATTTTGACAGTGGTTTTGAGAGGATTGAGGTTTGAAAGGGCATGAAATGTTGAGTTTGAGATTGTGAGAGATTTATGTAGTACTCTGTTAGATATAATGATAGTTAGGTTGAAATAAGGAACTGAATGGTTGTGAATGAGATTGTGATATTGAAGGAAAGGGTGGTTGAGATGTTGAATATTGTGACGAGATATTGACATGGATATGGTGAGTATTGCATAACACTGCTATTTATATACCATCGCGCGATGATAACTGTTGATGGGTCAATCGATAGTTATTTTATACTATCCTTTCTGAGTAGAGACAGGGGGATCATAGGTCGACTGATTAGAGATAGTGACCATCGGTCAACTGAATTGGAATAGTGACCGACCTTTCTGAGTAGAGATAGGGGGTCGTTCCCTTTCCTATTAGAGACGGATTGGGGTTCTCTCTCTAGGGGGTTCCCAGAGAGAGAAATTGCCTTCTGAGTTGAGACAGGGGCACAATGGAAAATGTCTTTTGAGTAGTGACAGAGGCACAGTGTCAAATCATATAGTGAAGTTGGATACTGGAATAAATGCCTCTGTGATGGCACGATGTATCTATAGGTGAGTGTTATAGTTGTGTGGTAGTATTGTTGTATTGAAGATAGAGATTGTGAAGTGCATTAATTTGAAAATGACAGAGAGACTGAAGTGATTCATGGGAATAAGGTTTGAATTATCTATATGTATTACTTATTTGAAAACTCTGGTACCCTTTAGACGCCCTCGCTACCGCACATCTCACTGTTATAGTGAGTTAAGCGGTGATTACTGGGACAAATTGTCTCATCCCACGATTACTGACATTTTTGCAGATATTCATACACAGACGCAAGCATCAGGAAAGGGAATTAGGTTTCAAAGGTTATTTAGATTAAATAGTCATGTATATTGCCAAGCTGTATAGGTCTGCATTCGCTTCCGCATGTATATATTTATTTATTGTTTAATATCGATTAGTTTTGTTTATTAACCATGTTAGGCAAATCCTTTCTAACATGGTTAGCAATTAATTATCCATGATAGCACTAATATTGTATTAGTTTATTCTTTTGTATCATGGATAATATTCTGATTACTAGAATGTTCTTTCTCTAACTATGATAGGTTTATAATAATATGAAAAGTCTTTTCTATCATAGATAATCAATATTAGGTTGCTTCTTTTTCTAACCATGTAAGGTGCATCTTTTCTAACATGGTTAGCTATTAATTATCCATGATAGTATTCGTATTATATTAGGAAATTTTTTTCTATCATGGATAATGTATGAAAAAAATTAGAAAACTCTTTTTCTAACTATGATAGAGATATTGTTATTATGAATATTCCTTTTTCTATCATAGTAAAAAGATTAATGAATTGAACTAGATATTATTTGTTAATTAGGGAATTAGTAACAGTATGTTACAACAGGACCGGGGCATAAGCTCCATGACCAATTAGGCGGCCCAACCCGATTAATTATTAGTTTTTATTATTTGTTTAATATTTAAAAGGTAAAAAAAGACACAATGGACAATAAATAGAAAGCAATGGTTGTGTTTCCTGTCATTTAGTGGGTAAGTTATTTTCTGAACTGAGCTGGAACAAATTATGAATGTTAGTGTGTGTATGTTACTTGATATAATTCTTACGTGTTCAGCAAAGGTAACCGCCAAACAACATTGCTAATTCCTATAAGCTGACAATGCTTCTCTCTAGTAAATGGGTGATATCTACTAAAATAAAGTGCTTTTTTTAGCCTTTTTAGTGACATTGATTTTACTAATATTTACTTGTGATTTTTAGTCTTTTAAAAGCTTTCTCAATTTTTATTGATGATCAAATTTGTTTTGTGTGAAATCGGGGTTGAGTTTCTCTCATTTTGTGCAAGACATGACCATCATGGTCTGTCATGTGGCCCTATGGTCATGTCCGACCCTATCTCGATGTCGAGCCAAACAAAACATGACCAGGCCTCGGGTTTCCGGCCCACAATTATTTAAGACAGTACCAGGGCATATAGTTGGCCCGGTCCTATCCGTCATTTGTGCAACCCTATCAGTGAGCAAAGACTTTCTAAATCCCGTTTGACTTCTTGTCCATGTGATCACAAACCTCATCAATTATAAGTGATGAAGTCAAGCTAACCGTCACACTATTGATTACTTTGAGATGGTCTTGGGCATCATAATCATGTTCATCATTAAATTTTGTCACACACAACAAACTAGTCGTCTTGCCCATTGCATTTTCCATTAATTTCCATTTACAAGCATTTACTTTAATGTACACTGACATCCTGCTCTGACTGTTTCGCCGATATACATACTCAAACTTGTTTGCAACACTATATTTGTACAGAGTCTTTTTAAATTCATCTACGTCTGCAAACGTCTGCATCGGACATGAGAATAAGTTTCTCCATTTTGCTGAGTTTAGCTCTGTGGCTACGATTTGAGTCTGTTTAGATGTCCCACAATTCAAACAATTGTCACTTCCAACATCTTGGGTAATGACTTCCAAACCATCATTAATTGACATAGGTGGAGGGACATTTTTCACGGCCCTTTGATTTAAACTTGAGAATGGTGGTGATGGTTTAGTTAACCTAGCAACAGTACATTAACAACCTCCTCAATTACCAAATTAACAACAATAATGTTAGAATTAACATCATCATAACTAATAACCACTCATGTAGGACAAGGGAAAAGAACTTACATGTATACATCATTCCATCAAGTATCATTACCTCTTGATGCAATATATATGTGGTCAATCCCTTCATCATAGGCAAATAGGTTCATAACTTCGTTGTCATCATCTAAATTAATGAACATCTTCTCATCATGTCTCAGAATATTTCATGACACAAATGTTGCAATCTAACCCAAGCCATGATGCTATCATAAACCTCAAAGCGTCAAATATTATTCCCTCTCTCATTGCTTTCATCTTTAAGTTACCGCCATTGTATTGAACTACACCTTCAGTGTTAATTTCAAACTTCCCTCCAATATGAAAGTAACAACATAATTCTTTAACTTGATGTGTCATTTTTGCTTACCTGCAAAATGCGATTAACCACTGTAACATGCTTAACAACTGTTTCATACATTTTAACCATGAAAAATGCATTTTAACATTTCCAGAACATAACCAATGAAACAGTGAATGAACATCTACTTCATCATCTTCATTACAGCTAAGTCCACATGAATTTCGAGAAAATTTTGTCTTCCTCCTCCAATAAATTTCAGACTAGCTTTTAGGGTTATACATAATTTCTCTGTTTCATCATCTAAAAGAAACAATGACCAAACAAACTTTTAAAAAGGGTAGTTTTAAATCTTCATCTTGCAGTAGCTTTCCTTTGGATCATGGATTACTATCTTCCTCAACATTTATCAACCTAAAAAGGAAGAAGAAAACAAAGTTGTACAGTATAAATACCTCCTAACCTCCACCCAAGAAAGAAAAGTACCTTCCAAGGACGTCACCCAATGTCCACCACCGTCTGTGACACCATTAGCTCTGTCACCTTTAAGCTCGTTTGTCCATTCTCTATTTTTTTCGTTTTGTCTTCTACTGGGAAGGGGGTGTAGGATCGTTTGTGGTGTGGGGTTTAGATGCTAGATTGTGTTGTAATGAATTTGATAAGTGAAGGGCATTGGATTCTTTCTCCAAATTGGTAATGTGTATTAGGTGCTAATGACCCAAGTTGTCCTTTTAACAATTTAGCAACCTCAATTGTCCTTTTACCAATTGTGAAGACTTTATTTGTATTTTTCCCGTAAATTATTGGTTAAAAGATCTCACTCAATAATGCCCACCCTAACTAATATATGTCAAAAACATATATTATTGTATTGACAATTATATACTTAAATTACTTATCCAAACGCTTCAGTGTTATCATTTGATCTTCTCATACTCTTTTTCATATTGACTTTATATTGATTAATCTATTCACCTCATTAACACATCCAATAATTCCCATCTTAATATGTGTCAAAACCATATAAGATACTCCCTCCGGTCCCTAATGTAAGAGCCCAAAATTTGAATGGTTTTGGTCCCTAATGTAAGAGCTCACCCCATATTCTCTCCTCATTTAATGCATTTTTTCCTACTTTACCCCTAACTCTCTTTCATATTTATTAATGCTTATGTATTTCTCTCTCTTAAAAGTACCATAATAAATATGGGCAATTTTGGAAAAGAAACATTAACTTCAGACACCCAACTAACATTCACATGTTTTCTTAAGAAGCGTTTTTTTTATGGCTAGCTCTTACATTAGGGACCGGAGGTAGTAGTATTTTACCATTTTCTTTTAGATAGATATCAATGTATTGGATTTAGTTTTCCTAAGTCGTCCAGCAAAAGAAATTTGGTCTGATAATGTTGTTTTTGGTTGTTGGACTTTTGAAGTCTTTGAGGAGCCGCTGAATTAATTAAG
Source organism: Mimosa pudica (assembly GCA_029929735.1). Lineage (NCBI taxonomy): Eukaryota > Viridiplantae > Streptophyta > Magnoliopsida > Fabales > Fabaceae > Mimosa > Mimosa pudica. The sequence goes on from JAKELP010000045.1 coordinate 5,570,145, forward strand.
TGGCCTTATAAGAAAAAGTACATGTCATGTTTCTTCCTCTTGTTTATCACTGGAAAAAAAGTTCAATCAACTCTTTTCGTGCCCCCTTTTTCTCCAACGAATAAACTTAAAATAATAACATATGGAAATATTTTGCAATAATTTAAAAGACATCGAATCATTCTCTTTCGTTAGTCAACTTTGGTTTTGTCTCTATATATATTGATTGGCATATAAATTCAAAATGGAACCATTTTGATCTCTTAAACGTCCAACACAAGAAGCAGAGTCAGCACTACTTATTTAAAAAGAAACAAAGTCAACGTAGAATGCGGTACATCCAAATATTAAAGTCAAACAAGAAACCTTAATCGAATTTTGAGCAGCCAACTGTCGTACACCATTATCATGTCTCCATATACAAATATAAACCAGTAATTTTATTTTCTTTTTGAAGAGAATAAGTAATGAGTTTTTAAATGCTAAATCTGATCCTAATTTCGAAATTCAGAGAATGAATAGCATCATTTCTCTGTATCAATCTATAGAGCATTCACATTCTTCATCGTTTATTACATAACCCCAACAATGACATGTTGATTCTATTCAATTCCTCCCAAACTCTTTACCCAAAAAAAATACCTCAGAAACTTTTTATAAAAAAAATACCTCTCACATTTCTCTAAGTAAATTTTTATTTTATAAGGGGGCTACTTGATTTGGTTGCAAAATTTCACAGTTGCAAAAATTTAACACTTCATCTTTACTGCATCCGGGAACCCTCAAAATTATCACTTTTTCACTTTACGAGATAAAACTTGTCATATATAATTATATTGTCAAATCACTTGGAATGATCTGATTCTAATACATTGTGATGGAATTGATTATCATTAGTATGTTTCAAGGTTATAAATGCATTGCCATTAGCATGAAGTTTAAGCATCACTAGGCAATTAAATGATGCAATTTTCTACTTATCATTGAATCTTACCTGAGAGAATTATTTACTATCCATCTTACAAGCTTTTCAACTAGCATTTATCCGTACCATATATTTTATAGTGGGCGAAGGGGCAAAACTAGCCACCGTAATTTTTCAAATGGACAACTTTGGCATCCGTAAATTGGATGGTGCAAAACTGGACATTATAAAGCAAAATGGGACAAATTTAGCCACACCGTTAAGTTGAAGCTAGAGGTTAACGAAGGTGGGTCTCACGCCAACACTCACGTCTGTTAGCTTCAACTTAACGGATTGGCTAAATTTGTCTCATTTTGCTTTATAATGTCCAGTTTTGTACCATCCAATTTACTGCTGCCAAAGTTGTCCATTTGAAAATTACGGTAGTTAGTTTTGCCCCTTCGCCCTTTTATAGTTGTCCTTTTTGACATAATAAAGATAACCATATAAGTTGAAAAACCAACAGCTATGACTGAAAAAAGAATACATATCAGTCTCAATCGATGTCATCCTTAATTGCTCTCACATCAATCATGCAATGATAAAAAGGAAGCTATCAGTGAAAGAAACAGCTGTAGAGATAGACTATTGTATATTTAAAATGTGAATGATCTATAAAAGCGTGGACTCAAATATGAACACAGTTATGATATTATTTGCTTCTGCCATATAAAATTTGGCACTTTGACTTCAGACTCAAGTAAGTGAATTTTAAATTACAAGAAGTCATCGTTCAAAATTTCTACAAAAAATTCCAGTTGATAAGGATTCATTATAAAAATGAACCTTGTCTTCTCCTATCAGCAAGAAGGCATTTCATTATCTCAAATGCACTAGCATTAACTATCTTCTGTCCTTTTAACAATGGCTTTTTCTTCATTATTAACTCATCTTTATTCCATACACCATCAAGCAATAATCTTTGTGTGCATAAACTTACTTTGGCTTCAACATGCTAAGGCTGCATCTGCATTAGCAAATGAGACTGACTATATGGCACTGCTAAAGTTTAAAGAATCAATAGCCAGTGATCCATATGAAGTCTTGAACTCCTGGAATAGTTCAAGTCACTTCTGTAACTGGCATGGAATCACATGCAGCAACAAGCACCAAAGAGTTGTGCAGTTGGGCCTGCCCGGATATCATTTGCGTGGGGTCCTCTCGCCGTATATTGGCAACCTCTCCTTCTTGAGAAACCTTTACCTTCCAAATAACAGCTTCTATGGAGAAATTCCGCCAGAATTTGGTCGATTGTATAGGCTGCAGCAGCTATCTCTCAAAGATAATACATTAACAGGAGAGATTCCCATCAACCTGACATACTGCACTGAACTGAGGCACTTAAATTTGTCAAGCAATAGTCTTGCAGGTAAAATACCAAAAGAGCTTGGCTCTCTCAAGAAGCTTGAAAAGTTGAACTTGTTCACGAACAGTTTGACCGGAGAAATCCCACCTTCCATTTGGAATCTATCCTCCCTTGATGTTCTTTCAGTGGCATATAACAACTTTGAAGGCAGCATACCTGAAGAAATACAAAAATTGACGAGCTTGAGTGTTTTATCAATAGTGGGGAACAAATTTTCTGGTATGATTCCTTCTTCATTGTATAATATGTCATCACTCACTTTCATATCAGCAGCAAATAACCAACTGAGTCAGACACGGCTTCCAGACAACATGTTTACCACCCTCCCTAAGTTGCAAAGTTTTGGCATAGGTGAGAATCAAATATCAAGTTCACTTCCAAAATCCATATCAAATGCATCTTTTCTTCAAATATTTGACATAGGAATAAACAACTTTTTTGGACAAGTTCCAAGTCTAGGAAGTCTAAAAGATTTGAAGTGGCTAAATTTGAACTATAATAATCTTGGAAATAGTTCAAATCATGACTTGGACTTCATAACATCTTTGCAAAATTGCACCAAACTAGAAAATTTGATTCTATCCACCAACAACTTTGGAGGTCTTTTACCCAACTCGATAAGCAATCTGTCAACCCAACTTATTCGACTATACCTTGGTGATAATCAGATATATGGTACTATTCCTGAAAATTTAGGAAGGTACACTAATTTGATTGCCTTGGTCCTTGAATACAACCAATTTACAGGCCCAATCCCAACATCATTTGGGAAGTTTCAAAAGCTGCAAATATTTGGCTTAGGCAGAAACCAACTCACTGGGGAAATACCAACCTCCTTAGGCAATCTTAGTCACTTGGTACAATTGAGCTTTTCAGAGAATAGGCTTGAAGGGAAAATTCCATCTGTGATTGAAAATTGGCAAAATATAGTGTTTCTAGACTTCTCAGGAAACAACCTCAGTGGTGCTATACCTGTGGAGGTTTTTAGTCTTACCTCCTTGTCCACATTGCTGAACCTTTCTCACAACTCATTAAATGGCTCTCTACCTATTGAGGTGGGACGACTTAAAAGTCTTGGCACTTTTGATATCTCACAAAATCATCTTTCCGGGGAAATTCCTAGGACCATAGGGGATTGCCTAAGTTTAGAATACCTTAGCTTACAAGGGAATTTGTTCAGTGGGTCCATGCATCCTTCATTTGCTTCACTAAAAGGCCTTAAGCATCTTGATCTATCACAAAACAACTTGTCTGGATCAATACCAACAGGTCTAAAGGATATTTCCACCCTTGAATACTTGAATGTTTCATTCAATGCATTGGATGGTGAGGTACCAACAGGTGGAGTTTTCAAGAATGCAAGTGCCATATATGTTGCCGGTAATGTTAACCTTTGTGGGGGTATTTCTGAGCTACACTTACCACCATGCCCTGTCAAAATTGGAACAAACAGTAAACATCATCGTTTGAAGGTCATGGTAATTATCATTTGTATTGCTGTTTGTGTTGCTCTATCAGCTATGTTTTTTATCTACTGGCGGAGAAAACGCAACCGGATGTTTTCTTCACCTTCAACAAATGACCAGCTCTCCAATATATCATACCAAAGCTTACACTCAGCAACAGAAGGGTTTTCTACCAATTACTTGATTGGATATGGAGGTTTCGGTTCTGTATATAAAGGAAAGCTACAATCAGAAAGCAGAATTGTTGCTATAAAGGTACTAAACCTTCAGAAGAAGGGAGCACACAAGAGTTTCATTTCTGAATGTAATGCGCTTAAAAACATCAGGCACCGAAATTTGGTAAAGGTTTTGACATGTTGCTCCAGCTTAGATTATAAAGGGAAAGATTTTAAAGCACTAGTGTTTGAGTACATGTCGAATGGAAGCTTGGAAGACTGGTTATATCCTAGTCCAGAGAGTACAGATCAGCCTAGAATTTTCAATTTAGCTCAAAGATTAAATATTTTGATTGATGTTGCTGCTGCACTACACTATCTGCACTATGAATGTGAGCAAACCATTGTCCATTGTGATCTGAAGCCAAGTAATATTCTTCTTGATGATGATATGGTTGCTCATGTAAGTGACTTTGGGCAAGCAAGACTTCTCTCAATCCTCAAAGGAAGCTCTAAGAAGCAAACAAGCACAACTGGAATAAAAGGGACTATTGGCTATGCACCTCCTGGTATGATTTACGGTTATTTAGGCATTCAACTCTTTTAAATTTTATATATTTTCATGATCCATTCATTTTATTACGTTGCAGTAAAAATAATGTATGACAAATATGTGATATATTTATAATGTATTCAGAGTATGGAATGGGTTCTGAAGTCTCAACACAAGGTGATGTTTACTCTTTTGGGATTTTAGTATTGGAAATGCTTACTGGTAAAAGACCAACTGAAGAAATGTTCAAAGATGGCAACAATCTTCATAACTATGCAAGATCTGCATACCCAGACAACCTCTTGGACATTGTGGATTTTAATCTCTTGCAGAAAGATTCAAAGCACAGTGAAGAGAAGTGTGTAGTTTCACTATTTTGCATTGGATTTGCTTGCTCAGAAGAATCACCCAAAGAAAGAACAAATATGAGGGATATCACGAAGAGGCTAAATCAAATCAGAAATGCGTTTGTTGTGGAATGGAAGAGAATTGATTCAAAGCACACAATGTGAAATTGCTGCTTCAATTTCAGAGCTAGTAAGAGAAGCTCTAAAGTATACAAGTTGCAGTTGTAATATTCGTACATAAATACTTACCAAAAAAATTCATACATATATGATCCTATTTTGTTATAAAAAAAAAAATAACTCGCCCTTTCAACATCAAAATTAATGCATGAGAGACTTTATTAAGTTGTAAGGGTTAATTGACATGCATGAATAATGATATCAAAGAACTAGGCCTAAAAATGCGCACTCATGTTTTCATGACCAGATTGTATAGAATCAATCAATCAAGGTTTCACTAAATAAAGCAAAGCGATGCATGGTAAAATGGAAACTTGTGTTGAGAACGTGTTTGAATACCGTAAGGATGAGAACGTATGTTTTAATCTCGTAAGTGTGTTTGAATCTTGTAAGAATGAGAACATGTGTCCGAATCAGGCAAAACACTTTCATTAGGAGAAGAGACAATTTTGACTCTATGGGATTGCTTGAATGACAAGTGTTTACTACTGGGATTCTTTGAATTTGACTCCCCAATAGTTCACCATATATAATGTGTGTCATTGAAAATGGGTATACTAATGTATGTTGAGTCATTACCAACAGTGTAATGCACTTAAATTAAATGCATTTGTATTTTTCTTAGATCACCGTTATATATTATGGAATTTGTGTTATCGTGTATTAAGTTTGGGTTCTATATAATTCAGTTAAAAAAAAGTTTGGATCCTATAATTCTAGTAAAACAATTTTATGATCAATACCACCATCTTGCTATATATATAATTGCAGATATCAAAACTTGGTCTTAATAATTTTAATTTGAATAGTAATCGCCCTTTCTTTTGTAAGCTGGCTTTTACAAGAGCCCCCAGCCATACACATTTTCAAAATATACATAACTGCTTGTGCAAATTTCATATTTCTTAAAAATACTTTTGAAATTTGGATCCAATGGCTAGGATTAGAAAAGGTGATCAAGTATTAAGAGGAAAGGGAAGGATATATAGGACCCTAGTGCCTTCTTTGAGTTAGTTAACTAAACTTAATTATTTCAATGGAGTTTTTATTACGATATAAAATTCATTAAACTCTACAATTCCTTATAATGAGTTATAACTATTTATTTAATTTGTGGAGATCAACAAAAGCTATATAAATTGCCTAACTATTTTACCACATACTAGATGATCTCTATGAAATACTTATACCGTTAAATTATACTCCCTCCTGTCTTAAATATAGGACCTAGTTGATTTTTTTGAAAAATCCTAAAAAAAGCAAAATAAGTTAATTATAAATTGATTTACCTAATTTTTTCTCTTACACTAGTTTATTTTACCTATAAGCTAATGGATAATCTAAAAAGATATCAAATATGTCATTATTTAATAACCTATATTTTGCAACTTTAATCTCTCCCAAAATAAGTCAATTAGGTCTTATATTTAGGACCGAATGTAGTATATCGATTTATAGATCATGTAAATTGGTTTTAACTGATAAGTATAGATACTTCAAATCAAATTGTTTAATTGAATTTTTCAAAGTTAATCTATAGATCTTCTAGTATTTGAAGTAGTATCAACTTATTGCAAATGTTATTGTATCAATAATTTATGTAGCCCACTTCATTTTGGTCAGTCAACTTAATTTGGATGCATTCTATTATTCCACCTATGACAAACTTCTATTATTATGTATCAAATTATTGCAACTCCCACTTTGCTTGCGTGGGACAACTCATGCACTACTTGATTCTAGTCCACCAATAATTTTTTACTGAGAAACAAATGCTAGTCAAAGCATGCTAATAGCAATACTAATGGAATCTATTTTAATCCTAGTAATTAAGTCGAAGTCTTTGTGTAATTTATTTATGGGACAGAAACAAAGTATGGGTCTCATTCGATACTACTGTGTGTGAGAATGATGACCTCGAAAGACACAGTATCGAGTGAGTAATTTGACACACTATCGAGTGACTAATTCTGACACTAACAAAGCACTACAAGTATGTGCCACAGGCTTAAATTCTTGCGTCTTGAGATGATCAAGATGATGTTGGTGATGAATAATTAAAGGGTTAGACTTTGAAATGGTCGATGACGGTGATATTGCTAGGGGGTCGACAATGATTGATAATGAAGTTGGTAGTGGGTTGATTTTGAGTTTGGACAAAACTGAGAGCAATAGTTCTTCAAAACTGGAGGGAGTTTGACCATTTCAACAAAAGAGTTAATGTCCGTTTTCAAAGAAATGGGTGTATCTTCTAACTAAGCAGCCTCCTAACTAAGCAGCCTCCGCTTCAAAAAACAGACGTTACTCCTCAAAGTCCATAAGAAGCCACATTATTTAAAATTAATCACTCTTATCTTAAACAAACAGGATTTCTAGATACATGCACATGGGTAAAACATTTTGAACAAAGATTTGAAAATTCATTGGTAAAAGAATATAACGTTAAGTTGTCCAAGTGAATACTTAAACCATAGATGTTTATATATTTAATTTGCACATGTACATTGGACATAATGGTCTAGAAAAGGAAATAATGGACAGATTATATATGTGATACTGTGGATGTTGAATGGTAGAAGAAGTAATTAAAGTGTCACGTTACAGTTCTAATTCCCCTTAATTGTAAAGATAGAGCCGCAAAATGTGTGCAAACTATGAAAATCAAAGGAACTATACTCTGAAAAAGTAAAAGTAAGACAAAAAAAATTAAGAATTGACAAATCTTTAGTATCTCGCACAACATAAATGAGATATTTCAACTAGGCTTCCCACACTTCTCGCAACTTATTTATCATTCTCAGTGATTACAATAAATACAAATGTTTGTTGGTAATGATGATATATATATATATATATATATATATATATATATATATATATAGACACACACATAGACATACTATTCAGACATACTATTCAATCATGCATGCATACAGTGGTAAATATGGGTGAAGGCGCATATTTTAAAGTTATAATGCTATGAAGTATATTGGCCTTAATATCATCACAAAAACCTACGATGGAACAATATTTATTTATGTGATAATCTCTCCAATACCCTTAATGCAGCAAAACATGCACTTGAGTTGGTTTGCATTAATTTGGTAGTTACAAGATGTGATCATCTATATATTATTGTGCATGGACATTCCAAGCCATGTAAGCAGCCAAGTCAACGTGTTTTTCTTGAAAAACCAAGACCTCTTTGATGGATTATCATTAGCACCTGCATATTCTAAATTGTCAAATTTAATTATATATTGTCAGTAAAGTAATTTTGATATATGCTTAATCCCATATCCTCTTGATGCATGCTTGCCTTTTAGCTAGTATATATGTTTCCGTACATATAATATACTAATCCATGATTGTCAATATCTATTATAAAACACCTATTTCTCAACAATAAAAAATATCCCTTATATGTCAATTAATGATGGTTTGGAAGTCATTACCCAATATCTATTATAATTAAATGGTTATATTCCCTCCTGTCCTTATTATATATAAGTCACCACCTATTTCTCACATACCAAGGGATGATAGTTGGACTTTAAAATTCATGTTAAATTTTCCACTTTTTCCAACTTCACCCTTCATTAAATGATGTGTTTCACATTTTCAATTTTGAATTTCCATTAATAACATGAATAAAGTGGGAAAATTTAATGTGGCAGATAGTGACTTGTATTAAGGACACAAAATTATAGGTAGTTTGTGACTTATAATAAGGATCGGAGGGAGTATTATACTCTACTCGATTCTAAATATAAGACCTATTACCTAATTTAATTAGATTATGTATTTTAGTTAAGTTAGTTAAAATAACATAATATTACTAATATAGTTAAAATAACATGATATTACTAATATACTCTAACCACTCACCATCATCTTCACTCTCCCTCTTTTATTTGTCTATTATTGAGAAGTATTGATAATAAGAATAATTTGGGAAAAATTGGTAAGAATTAGAAATAGATCTTATATTTAAGACCAAATACATCTCTCCAAACAATTTTTATATTTAGGTTGGGAGGGAGTATTATTCACCATAGTTAAATTGATTTTTTTTTTAATTTAACGTTATTAACCATTGATTTTTTTTAAAAAAAATTAACGTTATTTATTTTCTAAAAAAGAAAAAATGATTTTTCGTTAAAATGTTTGGCCTTTTTTCAGCCCAAATTCTAGTAGTGCTCAAGGGTATTTTAGAAAATGATCAATTCTTTTGTATTTGAGTCTACCCCATTTAGTCCCAAACCCGTGAAGGGTTGGCTAGTTTTCCATCTCTAGTTTTAGTCAATATCAAAATGATACTACATTTAATCGTATACTTTAATTATTTATTCAATCTCTATTCAACAAAGAATTGTCATACTAAGTGGAGTCAACATATGGATGGCATGCAATTTTGTGTTGGATCAACTATCAACAACTAAAATTTTTGAGATAAATTGTTGATTAAAAGATTTCAATATCTTTACTATTGCTATCAATTAATTCTTCTTATCCCCTTTGCAATGATTTTATATTACTAATCTATTTCGCCTCATTAGCACATCCAAGGGCCTTCTTTTTCTTTTTTTTTTTGGATATATACCAAGGGCCTTCTTTATTACTCTACTAAATACTCCTTTCATTCCTAAATATAGGACCTAGATGACTTTTTTGAAAAATCTTAAAAAAAAGCAAAAAATAAGTTAATTATAAATTGATTTACCTAATTTTTTCTCTTAAACTAGTTTATTTTACCTATAAGTTAATGGATAATTTAAAAAGATATCAAATATATCATGATTTAATAACCTATTTCGCAACCTTAATCTTTCCAAAAAAAAGTTATCTAAGTCTTATATTTAGGAACGGAGGGAGTATTAAATTTAGTATCAAAAAGTCCAACAAAAAAGAAATTTGATTCGATAATGCTGTTCTTGGTGTTTGGACTTTTAAAGCTTTTGGAGTGCCTCTGAATTAATAAAGTCGCCGAATAAGAAAATGTACATGTCATGTTTCTTCCTCTACTTATCACTAAATCAAAAAAAACAAACTACAATCAACTCTTTTCGGTATTTGTTATATGACTGATTTTCCTCTTTTTCTCCATCGAATAAACTTAATAACACATGAAAATATTTTGCATTAATTTAAAAGACACCGAATCACTGTCTTTCTTTAGTCAAATTCGGTTTTGTTTTGATGTCCAAAACAAGAAGCAGAGTCAACGCGACATAAAAAAAATCAAAGTCAACTGAATGTGGTAGTCAACCAAATAAGTAATCAAACAAGAAACCTTAATCGAATTTTCAGCAACCACTGTCGTTCACCATTATCATGTCCCAGGTTACAAGTATGAAACCATCACTTTCTTTTTTCATCATTGGAGAGAATAATTACAAGAAGTCATCGTCCAAAACTTCTACAATTAATTCCACAAGATAAGGTTACAATTTTCCAATTTTTCACTTCTTTAGGGACACATGCAGTTGAATGAATCCAACCATTATAAAAGTGAACCTTGTCTTCTCTTATCAGCAAGAGGGCAATTATCAAATCCACCATCTTATGTTCTTTTACCCAACAATGGCTTTTTCTTCATTATCAACTCATCTTCATTCCATACACTATCAAGCACTAATTGTTGTGTGCATAAACTTACTTTGGTTTCAAAATGGTAAGGCTGCATCTGCATTAGGAAATGAGACTGACTATATGGCACTGCTCAAGTTTAAAGAATCAATAACTAGTGATCCATATAATGTCTTGAGCTCCTGGAATGGTTCAAGTCACTTCTGTAACTGGCATGGAATCACATGCAGCAATAAGCACCAAAGAGTTGTGCAGTTGGAGCTGCCCGGATATCGCTTGCATGGGGTCCTCTCACCTTACATTGGCAACCTCTCCTTCTTGAGAAGCCTCTACCTTCCAAATAATAGTTTACATGGAGAAATTCCACCAGCATTTGGCAGTTTGTTTAGGCTGCAGCACCTATCTCTCAGAGATAATACATTAACAGGAGAGATTCCCATCAACCTGACAAATTGCACTGAACTGAGGCACTTAAATTTGTCAAGCAACAGTCTTACAGGTAAAATACCAACAGAGCTTGGCTCTCTCAACAACCTTGAAAAGTTGAGCTTGTTCACAAACAATTTAACTGGAAAAATCCCAGCTTCCATTTGGAATCTTTCCTCCCTTGATATTCTATCAGTGGCATATAACAATTTGGAAGGCAGCATATCTGAAGAAATACTGAAATTGACCAGCTTGAGTGCTTTAGCAATAGTGGAGAACAAATTTTCTGGTATGCTTCCTTCTTCATTGTATAATATGTCATCACTCACATTCATATCTGCAGCAGATAATCAACTGAGTCAAACATGGCTGCCAGACAACATGTTTATCACCCTCCCTAAGTTGCAAAGTTTTGGCATAGGTGGGAATCAAATATCAGGTTCACTTCCAACCTCGATATCAAATGCATCCTTTCTTCAAATATTTGACATTGGCACAAACAACTTTTTTGGACAAGTTCCAAGTCTAGGAAGTCTAAAAGATTTGCGGTGGCTAAATTTGAACTATAATAATCTTGGAAATAGTTCATATCACGACTTGGATTTCATAACATCTTTGCAAAATTGTACCAAACTAGAAAATTTGATTCTATCCACCAACAAATTTGGAGGTCTTTTACCCAACTCCATAAGTAATCTGTCAACCCAACTTATTCGACTATACCTTGGTGATAATCAGATATATGGTACTATTCCTGAAAATTTGGCAAGGTACACAAATTTGATTGCCTTAGTCCTTGAAAAAAACCACTTTACAGGTCCGATTCCAACATCGTTTGGAAAGTTTCAAAAGCTACAAATATTTGGCTTGGGCTTAAACAACCTCACAGGGGATATACCAACCTCCTTAGGCAATCTTAGTCAATTGGTTGAATTAAGCTTTTCAGAGAATAGGCTTGAAGGGAAAATTCCATCTGAGATAAGAAATTGGCAAAATATAGTGTTTCTGGACTTCTCAGGAAACAACCTCAGTGGTGCTATACCAGTGGAGGTTTTTACTCTTTCCTCCTTATCCATAATGCTCAACCTTTCTCACAACTCATTAAATGGCTCTCTACCTTTCGAGGTGGGAAGACTTAAAAGTCTTGGCACTTTTGATATCTCACAAAATCATCTTTCCAGGAAAATTCCTAGGACCATAGGGGATTGTGTAAGTTTGGAATACCTTAGCTTACAAGGTAATTTGTTCAGTGGGTCCATGCCCCCTTCATTTTCTTCACTAAAAGGCCTTAAGCATCTTGATCTATCACAAAACAACTTGTCTGGGTCAATACCAACAGGTCTAAAGGATATTTCCACCCTTGAATACTTGAATGTTTCATTGAATGCATTGGATGGTGAGGTACCAACAGGTGGAGTTTTCAAGAATGCAAGTGCCATATATGTTGCCGGTAATGTTAACCTTTGTGGGGGTATTTCGGAGCTACACTTACCACCATGCCCTGTCAAAATTAGAACAAACAGTAAACATCATCGTTTGAAGGTCATGGTAACTATCATTTGTATTGCTGTTTGTGTTGCTCTATCAGCTATGTTTATTATCTACTGGTGGAGAAAACGCAACCGGACGTTTTCTTCACCTTCAACAACTGACCAGCTCTCCAATATATCATACCAAAGCTTACACTCAGCAACAGAAGGGTTCTCTACCAATACATTGATTGGATATGGAGGTTTCGGTTCTGTATATAAAGGAAAGCTACAATCAGAAAGCAGAATTGTTGCTATAAAGGTCCTAAACCTTGAAAAGAAGGGAGCACACAAGAGTTTCATTTCTGAATGTAATGCGCTTAAAAACATCAGACACCGAAATTTGGTAAAGGTTTTAACATGTTGCTCCAGCATAGATTATAAAGGGAATGATTTTAAAGCACTAGTGTTTGAGTACATGTCCAATGGAAGCTTGGAAGAATGGTTACATCCTAGTCCAGATAGTATAGATCAAGACCAGCCCAGAATTTGCAATTTAGCTCAAAGATTAAATATCTTAATTGATGTTGCTGCTGCACTACACTATCTTCACTATGAATGTGAACAAACCATTGTCCATTGTGATCTGAAGCCAAGTAATATTCTTCTTGATGATGATATGGTTGCTCATGTAAGTGACTTTGGGCAAGCAAGACTTCTCTCAATCCTCGAAGGCAGCTCTAAGAAGCAAACTAGCACAACTGGAATAAAAGGGACTATTGGCTATGCACCTCCTGGTATGATTTATATTTATTTAGGCATTCAACTCTTCTAAACTTTAGATTATTTATGATCCATTTTTTTTGTTAAGTTGCAGTAAAAATAATGAATAACAAATATCTGACATATTTATAATGTATTCAGAGTATGGAATGGATTATGAAGTATCAACACAAGGTGATGTTTACTCTTTTGGGATTCTAGTTTTGGAAATGCTTACTGGTAGAAGACCCACTGAAGAAATGTTCAAAGATGGCAACATTCTTCATAACTATGCAAGATCTGCATACCCAGATAACCTCTTGGACATTGTGGATTTTAATCTCTTACAGAATGATTCAAAGCACAGTGCATTGTCAAGGTCAGAGGACATCAACATGCAGAACCAGAGCTTGATGCATCATAGTGAAGAGAAGTGTATAGTTTCACTATTTTGCATTGGATTTGCTTGCTCAGAAGAATCACCCAAAGAAAGAGCAGATATGAGAGATATCACAAAGAGACTAAATCAAATTAGAAATGCTTTTTGTTGTGAAATGGAAGAGAATTGATTCAAAGCAGAGAATGTGAAACTGGTGCTTTAATTCAATTTCTGATCCAGTGAGACAAGCTCTAATGTATACAAGTTACCATTGAAATATTCATACATAAATAAATAGTTGACTTCTTATACATGATCCTATTGGGTGATTTAGTAAAAAACTCGTCCTTTCAACATCAAAATTAATGCATTAGAGACTTTATTCAGTAGTGAAGATTAAAATACACAAACATAAAGAAATATCAAAGTAGAATGTAGAAGGAATAAATGACATGTATATGAATAATAATATCAAAGAGCTAGGCCTAAAAATTCCCGCTCATGAAAGGCAATTAATGTTTTTATGAGTAGATTGTGAGTCAATCAAACAAGGCTTTACTAAATAAAGTGATGCATGGTAAAATGAGAACGTGTGTTCGAGTCCCGTAAGGATGACAACGTGTGTTCGAATCTCATAAGGATGAGAACTTGTGTTCGAATCCCATGAATCACTCTTATTGAGAGAAGAGACAATGTTGTTTATGTATGCAAAAGAATCCCACGTATATATTAAAATCATGATGAACTACAACTGTTTAGCTACTCCCACATAGTTTTATTAATTATATAATGATGGTAGCGGAATATGTACTTCTTTCAATTGGTACAAAACTGCAAGACAACCTATACCTTTCATGTAAGTTTTATAAGTAGAGGGGAGAAACATAAAGAAGAAAGTTGAGCGAAAGGAGATAGAGTTTACTTAGGTTAGATAGAGTTCGAGATTAAAGAACGTATAATTTGCTGATTAGAAAATTAGATGACTCATGTTAAGGATCTTTGAAAGTCATAAACTGTTTTGAATCTGTTTACATTATAGTTTCGAAATTTAGACAGAAAAAATTATTCATTTACTCTGTTAGTAAATGATGTTATCACATTTTTTTGTGCTTACTTTACTAATTTAATGTTAATTTTTTTTAAAAAAAATAACATAGCTTGAAATTCGAGACGGGCTGTCCCTCCTATTAGTATATGCTGGTCAGTTTATAATATTCCCAATCCGCATTAGAGCGGGCCGGGTCGAGCTGACCTGCTTCAAAATGCGGGTTGGGTTAGGCTAGCCCGTTTACAACGGTCTTGCCCGCTTTCCTGGCTCTGAGTTTACTTATATGTAGCTGACATTTTGCATGATATGATTCCACAACTAAAAACAAAAAAGCAACATCCGGTGTTGGTGTTTTAACTCATTTACTAAGAAAGTTAATGGTAAATTTTCACCATAAAAAACATATATCTTCTTGTTGATATTTTACAAAAATTTTATTGGTAAATATGTATCACAAGTTCACAACCCAAAAATTAATTATTTAAAAATCGCTCTTGTGGTAAAATTTAATTGAAGCTTAATTCTATTAAGGCCATTGATAGAATTGCCCCATTTTATAAAGTTTATGTGCATTTTTGCACCCTTCAAAACTTATTTGTACCATATGCCCTTATCACACCATATGCCCTTATCACATTACTTTATTATTAAAATTGCCTTAACTACTATTATCAAAAAAAAAATTGCCTTAACTACTTCCTTAATTTCTTAAACTTAATCAAATGAGAATTTTATAAAGGAGAATATATAATATTGATTTAGACTAATCAGGCTGACTATCTTATCTTAATAACACATTATACCCGGTACCGTCAATTAAGCCAAGTACAAGAACTACTAACTGAGCTTGTGTGGATGCTCAAAGGTTAGGTCAAAGTTTACAATAAGGTAAAAATAAGGGCAAAAGCACTGATATGATAATTAGCTATTTTAGTTTGGGCAAACCTAATAAATGACTATTCCGCGGTGCATAAATAATATCTAACTTTGTGACCCGGTGCAAAAATGCTAAAACCGGTGCTGGATGTTAATTTATATTTATGTGGAACCTTTCTGATATTATTTTCAAAGTGAAAAATACATTTTTGCCCCTCTCAATTAAAACCTTGTTGATACTAGTAAGCATGAGAAGATGAAGAGGGAAAGGATGAAGGTAGAGTTTTAATTGTGAGAGGTTAAAAAAGTATTTTTACTTTTAGAAAATAATATCAGAATGGTTCCACAAAACTATAAATTAACATATAGTACCGGTTTTATTATTTTTGCACTGGGTCACAGAATTAGTTATTATTTATGCACCGCAAAATAGTCATTTATTATTTTTGCCCAAATAAAAATAGTTAATTATTAGATCAGCACTTTTGCCCAAAAAATAAATATAGTGAAGAGGGACATCAATAATCTCTCAGCTAATTCAGTTATCATCTCAGAAAATCAAACATATAAATTCAACCCCATTTAGTTATTTTTGTGGTATATGCAAATTGCCGGTTTGCCGCCTTTTGGACTTTTAAAGTGAACTTGTAAATGTTTATCTTTTGCAAAGGAAGGAATCATGGAAGCGTACCAATATAATCACTTTTGTCAATATGCAAAGGTAGCATGTCCTAACCACATAGTAATTAAATAAAGTGAATACGTGACACTCTCTTTTGGTTCAAACCTTCAAGTGACCCTTCACAATAAAACAATGCTCCTCAGTCATTAGACTGCAATACCACAGTTTATTCAATTAATTTGGAGGCAATTGAGTCTCTATAATGTGTAGTATGTAGAATTTGAAAACTTCAACCATACCATTTACATTCTATGAAAGGGTAAATCACAAGTATAGCCATATAGAACTTCAAAGAATGTAAGTTATGATTAAAGAATGTGAATGTTTTTTGTATCTAGAAGACCATGAACCTTGGCTGGAATCAAATACTTTCACCTTTTTTTTGTACTCAATCTTTGATATTCTTGATATATATATTTATTTGAAGTGTTGACAGCACCAGAGGAGAGGCAGCTGACACCCCTCCCCCACTTTGAGATACCAACTGTTATATGAATCAAATTTGTGTTCTGGAATAACCATAGCATTCCTTTCACTCACCACCTTCTTTTCTTTCCAACACAACTAACAATGGCTTTTTCTGCCATATCTCATCCATTACCTCCCACAAAACTTCAAATTATCAGCTTTCTGTGGGCAAGCATACTTGGGCTCCAAATTATGAAAGTTCCTGCCTCTGCATTAGGAAATGAGACTGACTATATGACATTGCTAAAGTTTAAAGAATCAATAACCAGTGATCCATATGAAGTCTTGAGCTCTTGGAATAATTCAAATCACTTCTGCAACTGGTATGGAATCAAATGCAGCCTCAAGCATCAAAGAGTGGTCGAGTTGAGGCTGCAAGGATATAAGTTTCATGGGATACTATCACCTCATGTTGGCAACCTCTCCTTCATGAGAAATCTATGCCTTGACCGTAACAACTTACATGGAGAGATACCACCAGAAGTTGGTCATTTGTACAGGCTGAAACAACTATCTCTTGCAGATAACAAATTAACAGGAGAGATTCCCATCAACTTGGCAAATTGCACTGAATTGAGGCAGTTGAATTTGTCAATGAATAGTCTTGAAGGTAAAATACCATTTGAGATTGGCTCTCTCAAGAAGCTTGAAAAGTTGAACTTGTTCACAAACAATTTGACCGGAGAAATCCCAGCTTCCATTTGGAATCTTTCCTCCCTTGATGTTCTTTCAGTGGCGTATAACAACTTGGAAGGCAGCATACCAGAAGAACTAGGAAAATTGACCAATTTGAATGTTTTAGCAATAGTGGAGAACAAGTTTTTTGGTATGCTTCCTTCTTCATTGTATAATATGTCATCACTCACTTTCATATCTGCAGCATATAACCAACTGAGTCAAACACAGCTCCCAGACAACATGTTTACCACCCTCCCTAAGTTGCAAAGTTTTGGCATAGGTGGGAATCAGATATCAGGTTCACTTCCAAACTCGATAACAAATGCATCTTTTCTTCAATTATTTGATATTGGTGTAAACAATTTTTATGGAGATGTTCCAAATCTAGGAAGCCTAAAAAATTTGCAGAGGCTAAATTTGATCCACAATAATCTTGGTAACAGTTCAAATCATGACTTGCATTTTATGACATCCTTGGAAAATTGTACTGAACTGAAACGTTTTCATATATCAAGCAACAAATTTAGAGGCCTTTTGCCCAATTCCATAAGCAATTGGTCAACCCAACTCATTGAACTACACATTGGTGATAATCATATTTATGGAACTCTTCCTGAAACTTTAGGAAGGTACACAAATTTAATTAGCATGGGTCTGGAAAACAACCAGTTCACAGGATCAATTCCAACATCCTTTGGAAAGTTACTTAAGTTGCAATCATTAGGCTTGTGGGGAAACCAACTCTCTGGAGTGATACCTTCTGCCTTAGGAAATCTCAGTCGTTTGGTGCAACTAAGCTTTTCACAAAATAGGCTTGAAGGAAACATTCCACCAGGGATAGGAAATTGGCAAAATATTGAGATCTAGATCTTTCAGAAAACAACTTCAGTGGTGTTATACCCTTTCAGGTTTTTACTCTTTCATCCTTGTCCAGGTTGCTCAACTTATCTCACAACTCACTAAATGGCTCTCTTCCTATTGAGGTGGGAAGGCTCAAAAATCTTGGCACTTTAGATATCTCAGAAAATCATCTTTATGGTGAGATTCCTAAGTCCATAGGAGACTGTACAAGTCTTGAATTCCTCAGATTACAGGGGAATTTTTTCAGTGGACCCATGTCCACTACACTTGCTTCACTGAAAGGCCTTAGGTATTTAGATCTATCAAAAAACAACTTGTCAGGATCAATACCAACAGGTCTACAAAATATTTCTGTCCTTGAATACCTCAATGTTTCATTTAATGCATTAGATGGTGAAGTACCAACTTATGGGGTTTTCAAGAATGCAAGTTCCATATCTGTTGCTGGTAATTATAAGCTTTGTGGGGGTATTTCTGCCCTCCATTTACCGCCATGCGCAGACAAAATCAAAGCAAATGGTAAACATATTCATTTGAAGCTAGTTGAAATTATTGTTTGTGTTTCTGTTTGTCTTGTATTATCATCTATATTTGCTATCAACTGGTGTTGGAAACAAAAGAGGACATTGCCATCAACTTCACCAACAATTCACCAGCTCCCTAAGATGTCATACCAAAGCTTACACTCAGCAACTGAAGGGTTCTCTTCCAGCAACTTGATTGGACGTGGAAGTTCTGGTTTTGTGTATAAAGGAAAGCTGCAATCAGAAGAAAAAGTTATTGCAATAAAAGTCTTCAACCTTCAAAACAAGGGATCTCACAAGAGTTTCATTTCTGAATGTAATGCACTCAAAAACATCAGGCATAGAAATTTGGTGAAGATTTTGACATGTTGCTCGAGCATAGATTACAAAGGGGAAGAATTTAAAGCAGTTATCTTTGAATACATGTCAAATGGAAGCTTGGAAAAATGGTTGCACCCGGGTCCAGAAAGCACCGATCAGCCTAGAATTTTAAATTTCCATCAAAGATTGAATATTATAAATGATGTTGCATGTGCACTACATTATCTTCACTATGAATGTGAGCAAACTATAGTCCATTGTGACTTAAAGCCAAGCAACATTCTTCTTGATGATGATATGAATGCCTGTGTAAGTGACTTCGGTCTAGCAAGACTTCTCTCAATCCTTATTAGTGGCAGCTCTCAAAATCAAACCAGCACAGACGTTTTGAAGGGCACTATTGGTTATGCTCCTCCTGGTATGCTTTACTGTAATTGAAGCATTTGTACTCTTTTAATATTTATGCTTTTTATGATCTATCCATTTTTTTTCAGTTACAGTAAGATAAAGAATTGCAAATTGTTGACATTTCAATGTAAATTTCAGAGTATGGAATAAGTTCTAAGGTATCAACACAAGGTGATGTTTATTCTTTTGGGATTCTAGTTTTTGAAATGCTTACTGGCAAAAGACCTTGTGATGAAATGTTCAAAGATGGCCACACTCTCTATAACTATGCAAGATCTGCATGCCCAAATAACCTCTTAGACATTGTGGACTCACATCTTCTACCAAGACAAACAATGCTGGTTGCAACTGGAGGAACAGAACAAATCAGTATGGAGAATCAAGTCTTGATGATGCAATCTAATAAAGAGAAAGCTATAACTTCACTACTTAGCATTGGACTTGCATGCTCAGAGGAATCACCTAGTGAAAGAGCAAATATGATGGACATCACAAGAAGGCTAACTAAAATTAGAAATGCTTATCAATGTGGTGAATCAAACATAAATTGATTCCAAACCAAAGAATTGGAAACAGATGGTTTCAAAAGTTATGTTACTTCTAATTTGTGGGACAGTTAGACAAGCTTTCAAGTATACAAATTTGAAGTTAGAATACTGATTCAGATATAGTGAACTTCTCATGCACTATATTTTAGTGTAATCTTATCTATAACTCGTTCTTTTAGTATAAAAGTAAATGCATTAGGGAATGTAACCATTTGTTTGGTAGAAAAGTAGCAATATAAATAGATGGCGCAAAATCAAATTTAATCAGGTTAATTAATTAACAGTTATAATGATATTATTTTTCTTTTTCTTGTTTTTTCCTCTTTTGGCAACGGTTCCCTAGAATTATTAATATGATATTAATAAATGTTTTAAATTTTGGAAATTACACTCAATTGTAAAGGAAGGAAAGTTAAGACAGGGGTGAAGGGGCAAAATGCCTACATTAATTATTAATTATTTTAATAATGTGTCCAACACCATATCAAAACTTCAGAGCAAAAATACCCAAATTAATTTGTCAGAAGTGTGCTAGACACCGTATTAAAATTTTGGTAGGTGATAAGATGACAATATTCATGTTAGTTTGATAATGATGATGACAAGAGTGGGTACAAGAGATCAACTATGACGAGAATCTTCAAACCAATTGAAGATGAGAAACTAATTTTTTTCCTTAGCACAGACATATTCAGTGAAGGAATGTTCCCTGAGTGAAATGGAAATTCAAATTAAACGCCTTGTAGAGACCATTATAAAACCTGATTAAGTCAGTACATTATAAGTATAACCATAGTGTAGTGACTTAAGTATCAATATGCCGGGAAAATTAACAAAAAAATATTCCATCTGGCTCATAACTCCTCTATGATAGTATATACCTTCTAGGCATTTAAATTTTTCTATCATGGTTAGTCATTAAAGTTTGTTCTGGAGTACTAATGAGTTTAGTCATATTGAAGTTGTTTTAAAATTTTAGTTTATTCCTTTCTATCGATGATAGTTGTATCTATAATCTAGGTATTTAAATTTTCTTTCATGGTTAGACACTAGATAAAATTGAGGAATTTAGTAATAATATTTTCTAATTATGTTAGTGTTGTTAATAAGCAAATTCCTTTGGACCTTACTTAGGTCAAGTTCATCCATCCAGGTTCTCCATTTCTCCAATTACTGGCTGTTAGATTGAATGGATGGTTGTTATAAAAGGACACATGTCACTCCTATATTAAAAGAACTTGAAAACCTGGAGAAAGTAACTTGATGTAAGTTTTTCCCATTCCTTTTCGGGAAAATGTCATTTAAATCCCTCCGAATATACAAAATGACAATTCAGGAACCTAAACTTCCAAAAGGACCATGAAGGAACTCGGACCTAGTTGACATTTCAAATTTGTGTGAAAGGACAAAATTACCCCCATCATTAAACAAAAATTACTTCTCACCCTAACACCCCATTTCCTCAGGGGATCCACGCATGAAGTTCTGTCGTTAAAACCGGAAGTTCGCATTGTTAAAGCCCGAAGTTCTGTCGTTAATCGTGGAAGTTCAAAAATTACTTCACATTGTTAACACCCCATTTCCTCTTCTCCATTCACCCCATTTGAACTTCCACGATTAACGAGAGAACTTCGGGCTTTAACAATGCGAACTTCGGGCTTTAACGATAGAACTTCATGCGTGTATGGAGAAGAGGAAATGGGGTGTTAGGGTGGGAAGTAATTTTTGTTTAATGATGGGGGTAATTTTGTTCTTTCACACAAATTTGAAATGTCAACTAGGTCCGAGTTCTTTCATGGTCCTTTTGGAAGTTTAGGTTACTGAATTGTCCTTTTGTATATTCGGAGGGATTTAAATGGCATTTTCCCTTCCTTTACTAACATAGTTAGCCTAAATAAAAATAAAAAATATGAAATGACTTAAAAATTGTTATAAAAATGTGGTTGTTACATCACAATATGATTGGACCACATGGATAACTAATTATTTAAAGTTTAAAAAAGATAATCAAAAAGAAATATTATCATTTTATCTGAATTTCTTTAATAATTAATTTTTATTTAGTTTTAAAATTCCAAATATATTTATTTATTTATATCTGTTTTTTTCGGCCGGAACATTTATTGATCTATATCTGTATGGAGTTTGTTTGACTTTTTCAATAATATCAGTTCCTTTTTTTTAGAAAAAAAGAAGGTAAGATTGAAATAAGGATGCTGCACAGTTCAAAAATCAAAAAGATATTGTGGAGCTAAGTTAAAAAAAGATATTGCGGAGCTGATCGGTTTAAAAAAGATATTGCGATCGCCAAACGATCGCTGAGAAGTGGCGATTTGGGAAGCGCAAAGGAAAAAGGAAAGGAAAGGAAAGGAAAGGAGTATCTGTATCTAATTGTATGGTTCGAGTGAGAATTAGTTAAAGGATGATGAGAGGCAACAATATCCGTCACCGTCATCATGAGAATGGGAATGGGAATGGGAATTAAAGGAACGCATGTCTCACTATGCATCAGCCCTGGGCTTCTCTCCTCGTCCACGGCATCAAGCGCATTGAAGGCAGGTCCTGGCCTGCCCCCATCAGAGGTACCACAATCACTAATTGCATGTAGTGTGGAAGAAAGTTAAGAATTAGAAATGCAAAAGGGTAAGAGATGGAAAGTATGGGTAATGATCAGAGAGTAAAGTTTGTGGACCCAGGATAAGTGTGAGATAGAGAGAAAACTTGTGGGCCCGGGATATATGTAAATGACCATATTACCCCTTAACTTTTC
This sequence comes from Mimosa pudica, assembly GCA_029929735.1. Classification (NCBI taxonomy): domain Eukaryota; kingdom Viridiplantae; phylum Streptophyta; class Magnoliopsida; order Fabales; family Fabaceae; genus Mimosa; species Mimosa pudica. Next base: position 5,592,964 of record JAKELP010000045.1, read on the forward strand.
AATTATTTTCATCTCACTTTCCTTTTCTTCATACAACCAAACAAGCCGTAAGGGTTTGTTTGGTTGCAAGAAAACCAAGAAAGTGATAGTAAATAATTGAAAAGTTAGGGGTAATATGGTCATTTATATATATTCTTGCGTCCACAAGTTTTCTCTCTCCATCTCACACTTATCGTGGGCCCACAAACTTTACTCTCTCATCATACCCCTACTTTACATCTTATCCTTTCCATTTCTAATTCTTTATCAAACTTTCCTACAACCAAACTTTAGCTAACCAAACCTACAAATAAACCTCACTCACTTACTTTTCACTTACCCGCCTTTTTGTTTGGAACCATCTGCATTCTGCGGTCCATTAGTTTTCTCTTTTTTTTTTTTATAAAAAGGAAGGAAAATACAAACAAAAAATTAACCTACATCCATTAGTTTTCTCTTGCGCCTCTTTATTTAGACCGATTTCTTTTGATAATTCTCTACAACATGAAAATGGTATCTTAATCAAATTGTATAAAACTGTGTATTTAGGTCGTCTTTGGATTCACGCTGCAAGTAAAGTTCCTGATGACTCTACTATCAAGGCAATGGAGCGTTTTTACAGGGAGATTTATGCAGTCAATGGCATAACTGATATTCAATTTCCGGAGCATTATCCCACTTCAAGGCTTTTGGGTATACACACACATTTTCCTTCTTTTTATTCAACACTTTCTTTAACTCTTTTCTTATAACACTTTATTACTTCCTTGCAGGCTGTGTCGATGTAGTTGGCTGCTTAAGACAGGAAGAACTAGCCTCCTGGGAGATGGTCCCTGAAAGCGTATGAAGCTCATTCATCTCACCCCTTTTAATTTTAATTTTGGATTGATACTCCTTCCGTTCCTAAATATAAGAGTTTTCTACCCTTATATGGGACTTTAAAATAGCGAGGGATTAATCTCACTTAATACGTTGGTGATGATACTCTCTGGGGAAAAAATATATAAAAGCTAGTTGAGTTTCTTATAATTCTTCAAAAAAGTCAACTGACTCTTATATTTGGAAATGGAGGAAGTACCATTTTATGGTTATCCAGACTTGATTAAATTCAGTCCGTTGTGCACTCAGGTTCGGTTGGAAGCTCAAACTAGTTGTTGCTGGCTATGTGAACGTCCACAGGTCTGTTTCTTACAACTGCTATTCAATTCTTCTTTTAAAATTGTAAGGTGTAATGACTTTATGTATGTATATGATGATTGATGAGGAGCTGTTTTCATCCTCTATCTAGAAATTGTTGATTCCATTTGAGATGAGAGGATATCAAGGTGTTTATAACATGGAAAAGAAGGTAATATGGTTAAGCAGTTACATCTTGCTCCTGGCTTTTTTTTTTTTTTGTGCAAAGGCTGATTGCCCTGCCTATCTAGATATATGAAGCTGCAGTTAGAGGCCTGTCTCCGGTTGCAAGTCCGCTTCCAGTGAAGTTTCCACTTCCAGATCCACATGATTCATTTTCTTTGCGACCAGGCTGCATCTCAGTGTCTTCTCCTTTTAAGAAAGCATCTTCTGGAGTGGACAGATCATCAACTCTGACTCTGGCCATAGCTGGCGCCCAGGAGGCGGCTTTGCAATTCTCAAAGAAGGATAACAGTTCTCGAACTGTTGTTCAGGACAATTTACCTTATAAGACAGATACTAGTTATGAAGAGACAGAACATGCGGAATCTTATAATTTACGACCAATGGGCAGTTCTAGGGGAAAAGATAAAACATCATCCACCAACTTCATTGTGACATTTGACAATGGGACTTTACCATTACACCATGAGGATAAAAGGTATAAACTGAACAAGGGAGGCGTTAGGGACAATCAATATCGCGGTGCTGATGAGAGACGATCTTTTCAACAACCAGCTAAGGTTTCTATTCTTACCTTTGGTAATTTTGGCTGGTGTATAGGCATTTTACATGTTTTGAATTCTGTCATTTCTATGTGGAACTTGAGCAGGGATCTATGGCATCAAAGAAGGAGAACAAAAGTAGAAGTGAAAGGTATGAAGGAAGCAGTAGACAAATTACATTTCCTAGTGCAACAGTGAGTCCAAATACCCAGCCTCAATTTAAGGTGTGTGTGTGTGTGTGTTTTATTGTGGCTCTCATTGTCTGCTTTCAACACTGAACTTAATTCTGATCATAGATCAGGTTAATAATTTATTTTTAATTTAATTAGGTGACAATTCATTATATAAATCCGCCCTGGTAGTCTAAGTATTATAGCAGTGATATACTGCTAGCAAGTTAATAAGATATATTTAATGAGTCCTACTCTTAGTGCTGACCACTTTGTTGTTAGATTTTTGCTGCAGCAGTCAAAGGCCTGAAGTCATGATCTTCGTATATGATGTGTCACGCAGAGATGGATGTGGAGCTTGGAGCCTGAAATTGAGCTTGCAAGTGGAAAATATCCGAACTTATTTGTTTGTGGCTTCCTGTGGCTTCCAAATATCTTATTGTATAGAGTCCGGCTTTCTGTTTTGTTCTGTCCTTGGTGGAACACGAACCCGTATTTTGTTTGGATAATGTGCACAGTAGATTTTACGTTATGGAATGTAGTAGATTTCAAGTTATGGAATGCATCGTAGAGAAGAATATGAAATAGTATCAATGTTAACTTAATTATAAGACTAAAAACACATTTTTCAAAGTTTAACTAAAACATGACTTTGTACAAAGTTAAGGAATAAATAACATACTTAACTTCAACCTAATTTAAATGGACTAAAAACACATTTTTCACATTCAAGAGACTAAAATATGACTTTGTCCAAAGTTAAAGAGTAAAATCATTTTTTTAAATAAAGGGACTGAAACATGATTTTGTCTAAAATTGACTAAAAATATACTTGAACCTTTAATTAATTCTAGATCAGGCTGATTTACAACAGCTTAATCAAACCAAAAGTCCAAAACTATGAAGAAAATGCTTAGCCTCGCAAATAAATGAACACCTTTTTTGGGTAAAATAGCCACAATACGCTTTAAATCAACAAAAACAAGACAATTTATGTAGTGCAAATAATCCTCCTAGTTCATGCATTCAGAATGCGGTGAACCTGGACCTCGCATAAGAGTGAAATTTCGTCAGTGGACTGCTTCCCTCTCATATTCAGCACATACTCTCAAGGACAACTCTAAACCAACCTAGGCTTCAGAAACTTCCCATGAACCCACACCCTTCGCATGCTCTTCCCTCGCCGTCGATTCACAGACTTGACACAACAATAATTAAGCTCAAGCTGCAAGGATCATAAACATAAAAATAAATGACAAACAACAAGTACAAGCCATTCAATGTTATCAAGCGGCAGGTTCTATGATGTGTAGACGTTATATTGAACAACCACGTTATTAACTGATGCTAAGCCTAGTTCAAGTCAACAAACACACAAACAAGAGTTAATGCAGCATCGCATTATCACACATGCAGTTCTGTTTGTTCTTTAGATAAAATGTCCGTCACTTGCATTAGCCCCAAAAGTCCCCTCTCCAATAAGTATCTCTAATCCAGAGGGGAAAACACATACCTCAGTGAAGCCTGCACCCACAAATAGATTTCTGACAGTATCTAAACAGAAGAAATATGACCGGGTCCCATCTGACCGCTTGTATTCCCTGAATCCAACCCTCTTAGCTTGCTCAAATCGCAGCATGGTCATATCATATAAACCTGATTTCATGAAATTTCATTAATTATTAAAGGTTTAGGGTTCATAAGAAATGTTTGATGGGTTTGGATTAATTCTGAAAGGAGAGGAGTGCCTTTATTATTGCCTTTTAAAAACATGTTTGGTGAATGTTTTGAAAAGTAGCTTAATATGGAAATGACTAATAAAGACATAAATCTTATGAAATAGTACTCCATATGTCCCTATAATAAATCTTATTAAAGATCGAGGTAAACCGCGCGACCCACAACTTTTTGGCCCACAACTCTTCACAGAGCGCTTTTCCATGACCATAAGCCAAAAAAATTGCTTCATGTGTAATCTGACTTTTGGAGGAAAAGTGCTTCACTGAAAAGGTTATCCCAAAAATGTCTGATAGAGTAAATATCTGATAAATTATTACCATAGTCCCTGAAGAATACCATTCCTCCAGGCTTTAGCACAGCGAAGCACTCCTTGATGGACCTCAACATTCTTTCCATTGGTACTGCTGATAGAGTAAATATCTGATAAATTATCCATGAAAGAAAGTGACTAAAAAAATTAAGATGTAATTAAAGCATGTTTTAGTTTTAACACAGGATTGCAGTGCAAGTGGAAAAATCCAGACAGAAGACAAGAGAGATATAGCATCAGTTGAGGCAGAGCAATCTCAGACCATACTGTTACCAAGACATTTAAAAAGAAAAGGTCATAATAAACACATAAAAACCACAAGATGTGTGCTACAGAATAAAACTGAAACACTAAACAAGATTGGTATTAAAAAAGCACATAAACAGGATTGTGCATGCAATGAAGGCAACTTGTTTGCAAAACACTGTGTCGAGATATCAAATTTAAGTAGAAACGTACACGGGAACATCACAAAATTGAATGTATGATAGTTTAGATGGAAAAGGGCATTACCAAAGTTACAAAGTCAACTCCACCAATACAAACATGACACTCTTTAGGTGAACATGCATTGGTAGAGTGTAGTTCATGACCCTCCTTGGATTCTGGAGAAAAACAATATAACTAAATTTCACTAATCCAATAGTAACAGAAAAATAGAACAAGGCATCACCATGAAGATCAAGCTCAAACCTGACATGCAGTTTGACTGATTTTGTAAAAGTTTATTTTGGCAAGAGTTGCATGCCAACCACTGGGGAAATCCTTCAGTAGAAACATCACAACAGAATGTGTGGAAACGATCTTCAAAAGAGTCAATTGTAGCAGAACCTATAACTTCATGAGCCCTTTCTAAACTCTTGGTGCTACAGTCGCATGCATAAACAATAGCATTTTTGTTGGCTCTAAAACAAGGAAGTCTTGTCATGGATAGCAACTTTATGATCCAAAAACAACAGGAAATAAACAATCTGACTGAAGATGTAAGTGAATTATTTTAATCTTAAAACCAACAAAACATGAATGAAGAACTAATTCACAACTATCACCCATAATTTTCATTCGATCAAATTCTCCCAAAGCTAAAGTATGAGTAATGATAATTTATTCAGTGATCAGAGAAAGAGGGATAGAGAGAGATCAAAGAGAAACAGAGGAACAGAGAGATAAAGAAAAGGGAAGACAAAGAAGAATAGGAGAGAGATAGAAATAGGATTCAACCCATTTGGCTAAATACAATAGACTCAAACAATGAGTAGTTGGTTGAGTTGGTAAGGGGTTAGAACCTCCCGCAACAATGATAATGGGCGTTGGAAACACTCTCATTGGAAGAGGAGACAACCTTATCTATGTGGGCACTCCTCAAGTCCAGATAAGTTGGTTGTCAATAGGCGCCATACTAGCCGGAGGTGTTTAAGTAAAGAAAAATACAATACATCACACACAACAAAAATATAATTGCTTATCTCCATGTATATGCTATAGAATCTGCCGCCTAAGACTAACACTAATGGCTACTCCCTCCGGTCCTAATTATAAGTCGCCTTTGACTTTTTTTGGAGAGATTAAGGTTGCGAAATACTCCCTCCGTTCCTAAATATAGGATCTAGATGACTTTTTTGAAAAATCCTAAAAAAAACAAAAATAAGTTAATTACAAATTGATTTACCTAATTTTTTCTCTTAAACTAGTTTATTTTACCTATAAGCTAATGGATAATCTAAAAAGATATCAAATATATCATGATTTAATAACATATTTCACAACCTTAATCTTTCCAAAAAAAAGTTATCTAGGTCTTATATTTAGGAACAGAGGGAGTAGGTTATTACATTATGATATATTTGATATATTTTTAGACTATCTATTAGTTTACAGGTAAAGTAAACTAGTATAATGGGAAAAAATAGGTAAAACAATTTATAATGAACTTATTTTAAAGCGACTTATAATTAGGACGAGGGAGTATATTGTAACTAACTCCTGACAACCTTTGCATCATAAATATTCCATAACACAAACATGCAACTACAAGTGAAGCATCCTAAAGAAACAGAGTTAATGTATGGAATGTGGAAGGCAATCTAATGTGAAGAGATTGTAGGAGTCTCCGTATTAAGGGTCCCACCCATTCCTAGGCCAGGGAGGAAAATCACCGTAAAATTGGAAGAGCAGTACTTCCATTGCCACAGCCTACTTCCAACACTTTGTTTTCTCCGAGAGAAAGCAGCTCAGGGAATTCCTTCACCAAGTATCGTCTCTCCTGAATCAAAATTCACGCATGCTTCTTCAGGCAAATAGAGGCAGTTAATTAAGGGCCTGTTTGGATTCAGCTTTTGGGAAAATAGCTTCTTGAGTAGAATAGCTTTTCTAAAAAATAACTTTTATGAAATGAGAGTGTTTGGATTAAGCTTTTTGAGAATAACTTTTGAGTAGAATATAACTTTTTCTGAAAAATAGTGAGGATGAATAGCTTTTCACGTTTGTTTCTTTTATTTGAAATAAGTGTTTTTCCTAAATGAGATATCTAAACTTTCAGCTAGAAAAGTAGAAAAATGTGTAGTTTCTCTCAAAATAGCTTTTGGAACCCCAAACCTAGCTTTTCTTCTCAAAATAGCTTATCTAAAAAAATTGAGTGTTTGGATGTCTTTGTGTGAAACCTAGGTTTGAAGCCAAAATAGCTTTTGGAAATGTATCCAAACAAGCAAGAGAGAGAGAGATGTTGAGGCGGAAAAACCTTAAAGAATTTTCCGGAAGAATGGCGGGTGTGAAATCGGTCCCAGGCATTGGCATTGGCATCCGCATCGGCCTCTGCTTGTAATTGTGTCGCAGAAGAAGACGGGAGAAGGTGGTACCCAAAACAAGCCTTTGCTTCGATTTCTGCTCTCAATTCCTCCCACTCGAAGTCCTTGCAGAAGTATTCAGCTTCGCGCCTCATTCTTTCAATCTCCCGCGCCATAACAAACAATTTGGGGTGTGTTTGTGATTTGTGAATGCCTTTTTGGTTGCATGAAATGAAATGATAAACAAATCCAGTAACCTTTTATAAATTCATTTCTCTCAATTTTGTAAAATGAGTTTATTTAACTTATAAATTAATATATACATCAAATATGTTTTTTTTTTAAATGTCCTATAGAGAATAGAAAGCTTGCTACCTTCAAGTAGTTATTACTTATTAGTTATTACCGACTCGAACTCAAAACTATAGGTTAAATTAGAACAACAGTGTCTTTGTTAAAATATGTACAAACTACTTTCAAAAGCTAATATCAATTGCATTAGATTATTTTATCTTAGTCATTGACATCGGGGTCCAGATGAGTACTCCAATAAAAGCTTAGAGGTGATGAGTTTTCTCCTATTGCAGATTTACATTCCCGTCAATAGACAAATTAGTTTATTTTTATTAATATATTGGGTTAAATAGCTTTTTTGTCTTTCCAAACTTGGGGACCCGGTACTTGGGAGTTTTTAGGGGCAAAACAAGTTACAAAGTTTAAAAGTAGAGCAATTTAGACCCCTTTGACTAACTCTGTGTCACGCCCTAAAGTTCTATCGTGTGACCGACACGAAGTATTGACCAAATCTCACTTCGTAAGTCATTTCAATTAACTATAGACATTTTAAACATACATTTCTATTTCCAAACATTTACCATTTCAAACATTTGGCTATAACATTTACATCTCAATGCATATAAAAGTAATACACAAGGAAAGTGAATGTTTAGGTATCTATCATTTACAAGTAAAAATGTTTATAAAATTTTACTTTTACCTTCTATTATCCTAAAGCAAGATGTGTTAATCTACATTCTTCAATCTGAAATTCAAAGTATTATATATTATATATTCAACAAAATCAGAACATGTCCATCCACAGAGAAATAAAGATACAAGAATAGAGAATTTTGCTTAAGACCAGGCACAATAATATTACTATCTTCTTATATTCTATCTAAATCACAAAATTCAAGTATTCAATAATAATGTTTGTGTCATCCATGCTCTGATAATTAATTTAGTTTATTTCTTCAAGCCACAACCCGTTCAGTTCTCTAACCAAATATCTGGAACTTACAAATTGCCTAAATAGATCATTCAAACATATCCAATCTATAGTTTCTAGAACAAAATATACATATGCATACAGAACCATAAAAGTTGCTCCTCTTTTCCCTTATCTTTTGCCCATCACAAAATTTCAATCATATTACTTGTTCATGGTCATATTCAAATCAATAAAATACTTGTAATGTCTAAGGATGAAAGTAGTTTCATTGATATAAATGTCACAATATATAAGATACAATTCCACCTTTATCATTAACATATCTTAAGAAAACAAATTAGTCCAAATAATATAAAGTAAATATGAAAACATTTTTTTTTTGAAAAGCTTATCTTTATAGAGGAACTGACACGCAGCGAATAACAAGCGCAACACAGATGCTACGAAACAAGCGCAGCTCGAAATCTACAAGTCAAGCGCAGCCCGAAGGCCACGAAAAACCAGTGTAGCTCGAGACTACGAAATAAGCGTGGACACATAGTCACACGAGGGTAAATAACCAAGCGTGGCAAAGCCATGAAACAAGCGTGACACGAAGTCACGAAACAAGCGTGACACGGAGTCGCGAAACAAGCGTAGCTCGAGATTACGAAAACAGTTCAAGCGTGGCTGGAGACTATGAAAACAGATCAAGCGTAATTCGAGTCTCCGAGAACAATTCAAGCGTAGCTCGAGTTTACGAAAACAGTTCAAGCGTAACTCGAGTCTATGAAAAACTGTTCAAGCGTAGCTTGAGACTACGAAAACAGATAAAGTGTAACTCGAGTCTACGAAAACAGTTCAAACGTAGCTCGAGTTCACGAAAACACGTCTAGCGTAGCTCAAGACTACGAAAGCAAGTGTGACACAAAGTCACGAAACAAGCGTGGCAAAGCCAAGAAACAAGCGCAGGTATATAACCCACGAGAAATCAAGTGCTTTGTGTTTAATTCCTCAAAAAAAAATATATACATATTTAGCAATTTCCAAAATACCAGGGAATAGACTCAAGTTCTCCTTATTGGGCAAAAATCAAAACTTTCAAATTTGCAATTCAATCCGCTTCCAATAAAACCACAACTATTCAGATTCAAAATGAATTCAATAATCACGTTGTTCCAGTTAGTAAACAAGTCAAGATCTAGGGAATAAGAAAATATAAATTGATTGACACCCATATCCCACCACCTATGCCAAGAGAAAACAAGCTAAGGAGAACAAGAGAAATTATTAAGCATAGCCAAAGTGAATCGAAATACACCTAAGTCAAACCCCAATAATATATTCAACCCTTCAAAGAATAAGCCTTACGTAAATCAAAACAAGTTAGTACTTATAAGAATTCATCTTCATTCTAATGAAACATGTAATTAACATAAAGTCATTTCAACATCCTAAAGAAATTCTCAAACAGCATTTTGATACTATTAACACTACTTTTTCACCTCAAATTAGATCAATCCTTCATAGAGAAAGAGCAGCAAGTATGATACACCATATCTTTAATTATTACTTGAGCATCCACAAATTCTCATCACATTCAAACATTTTTCAACACTACTTTCCCACATCATCACAATATCATACCATCATCTAGATAACTCCCTAACAAGAGTCAAATAAACATAAAAAACATGAACAAATTTCCCAAATGAAATAGAATAAAATCACATCAACAAACTTTTAAACAACACTTTCTATATTAGTATAACTCATTTATTCTAGTCACATATGCTTCACACTATGCACACTAAACAGAAACTAAGTTGATAAAGGGCCATACCACTATACTTTAAAACACTCAACCTTATATAATCATACTTTCTTACATTTCCCACATGTTTCTCTATACCCAAAATATTTCATCTCATTTCACAATTTCATAAATAAATAATGTAACAATAGCTTCGTGGTTTCTATAATTTATCAGACTTCACTTTCTCTTTATTAACTTCCATGTCTCTAAGACATCTAATCATAATTTGTTTAACTAGAACAATTTCCTATTAAGACTGCAACTTAACCATTGGCTACCTTCAATTACCTATCATTCCAAATAAAATTCTCCTTTAGTAAACTGTCTTAATCCGTTGAAAGATTCAATAGTAAAACCAAATTCCACATGTCATATTCATAAACTTTTTCCTTTTTTTTCCTTCCCTTGTACCTGAACATAACAGTGGCAGTAAAAATAAAAAAATAATCGCGTATGAACTTTATACTTGCTTGAATTAAATTAGAGAAACAAGTGGCCTTCCCAGAATTTAACTTACAAGTTTGATAAGATCTATAATCTATCCCTTAATGTATTTATTTATGTTGAACTATTACTTACATCTACTTCCTTGACTTTAACCTTTTTGGTAATTCTAAAGAGGTAGGTAATTCAAATAATCAAACATCAAGTCCTATTTACCATATAGTCTTAAAAATTCTGATTTCAAGACTACCAAACTTCACTCATATAATTATTCAAATCTCTTTTGAACCAAACAAAATCAGCAATATCATACTCCCATTAATCTTAGCCCAAGATAATCAACCATAGGATTTTACACCTAATACAAAAGTCATCTCTACTCTTCTAAGCATTTTAACAAACACCATAACCATACTCATTTGACCAGTGCAGAACATAAAGCAATTGAAGTCATACTAATTTGAAATCAAAGAGGCTGACATGTGAGACACAAAAATATCACTAATCTTCACACACTATGCAACAGTTCAGATAAGATAGGAAAGAAAGATGAATTTTAGGAACCCTCAATCCAAACACAAATCAAACATGAAATGATAGAATCTAGGGTAAAGGTGCAAAACTAGCCACCGTAAATTTCCAAATGGACAACTTTAGCACCCGTAAATTGGATGGTGCAAAACCGTACATTATAAATCAAAATGGGACAAATTTAGCCACGCCGTTAAGTTGAAGCTAACAGACGTTTGTGTTGGCGTGGGGCCCACCTTCATTAAATCAAAACGTCTGTTAGCTTCAACTTAACGGCGTGGCTAAATTTGTCCCATTTTAATTTATAATGTACAGTTTTGCATCATCCAATTTACGGGTTCCAAAGTTGTCCATTTGAAAATTTACGGTGGCTAGTTTTGCACCTTCACCCTAGAATCTAACACTAATAAGTTCCTATGTAAATATATTGAATATTTTGAGCCTAAATCCCTTGAACACTGTCGGATTCAAATGCATCCAAAATTTCGGATTTTTTGAGCCTACAAGCTTCGACCTCAATCACTCAACCTCTTTCTTCCTCTTTCGTTCGCTTCCTCTTTCTTCTTCCGTCTTTGTTTGTTCAAGAATTCCAATAGCAGCCAAACTCTACAATGTGTATGTTTGGTTGTTTACATAAATACCCAAATTATTTGTCATAAATGTGCTAGACACCGTATCAAAATTTTGGTACGTGATAAGATGACAATATTCATGTTAGTTTGATAATGATGATGACAAGAATGGGTACAAGAGATCAACTAAGGCCAGAACCTTCAAAGTTCAAACCAATTGAAGATCATAAAACTAATGTTTTTCCTTAGCACAAAAATCAGTTAGGAATTGTCCCGGAGTGAAATGGGAATTTAAAAGCCTTACAGTTACAGAGACCATGAAAAACCTGGTTAAATCAGTACATTATAACCACATTGTAGTGACTTAAGTATCAAGATGCCGGGGAAATTAACAAAAAGAAATTCCATCTGGTTCATAACTCCTGTATAGAAATTACATCAATACAAATTCTGGCAAGCCAAAGGTAAAGGCATCGATACAACAAATTTGTTTCAACCTGATGCTGCAACTATATGTACTGAAGCAATTTTTCGCAAATATAGCCCACCTAGAATGAACAACCTTGATCAACTGAAAAACTTATGAGGATGTATAGGAATGGTGAAAGATCTTGTCAATTTCCAAGTTTTTCAACATAGATGAAGCATTTCAATATTGATGTAGTTTCCAAGAAACCTAAGTCAAACTCTTGAGCCAACTTCATTAAAACACTTGATTTTGGATCAATCACCTGGCATTTAGATCAAACTCACCAGCTTCACGCCAGCCATCCTGCGTACCTGTGTCTCCATTCTCGGCTTCTTCATCATTCAAGAAATCTTCAGATGGTTCCTTCTCGTCTTTCTGTGCACTGTTCCCCCATCCATTAATCATCTCACCTGGGTTACTTCCTTGACCCTGCTCCCCTATTTCACCTTGGGCCCCAAGTGCACTCTCCCTTATTGGTGCTCGAGCCATCATTTCAGCATGAGGGTGTGAATCCACCCAAGCATGCTCTGCTTGAGCCATAGCAGCCATTCGTAGCTTAGCCTCATGGGCTTCACGGCCGGCCTTCTCCCTGGATTCTAGTTCTGCTCTTACTTCCATTAAGGTCCGTCTTTCCTCATGTGCAAGACGCTGCTCAAAAAACAATCTTTCCTCAGTTCGGAGATCTCCCATGGCCTGTTTGCGGGATATCATGTTGATGGTTTGCACTTGCTTTTCGAAACTTGCCACAAAATCAGAAACTTTAGCAGCAATATTATTATCCCATTGCTGTGATCGTGATGGCAACTGACCAGTGGTGTCAGAATCAAGAATCCTATCATCCTCTTCTGCTTCATAGTCTGCCACAACATGATATGGCAATAGTCTGCATATGAGGACAAATGTAAGCATGTTGCAGTATCACTTCAGACAAACAGAATAAATAAAAAGAGGAATGGCGCGTTACATGGGGCACTACATTTCAATTATACATGTCAAATGATGGAAACATTAAAATGTACAATAGTCCGCAAAATATGAATCATCATACAACTATCCCTTTTTCAAGCTTATATTTAATCAATACAAGTGGAACAATACCAAGAAAGTAGACATTTTATTGCCCAGCTGGATCAAAGCATGGGAAGATTCCAAAGAAATTAATGAGGTTGATTTTAATTATAAAAAAAAAAAGATTTCAGTCTACCCATATGGCATGACAAAGCACAGATCATTTCAGCTACAATAAGTCTTATCCCATCAAATGAAGGTTGGCTAACTCAGACATTCTAAGAAATCAATTTCTCTTCTTTATATACATTTCAAATGTACTTTTCCTTCTGAATAAACAAAATTTTACGATACAAGGGAACACAAGTACTAAAAAAGAGGAGAACACAACATAGCCTAAAATAGACTGGTAAAAAATACAGCCTAGAAAGCTCAAAATCTCAGCAGAGCTGCTCAATCTAATAATAAATGTAAAACCTCCACAACACAAAAATGAACAGAGCATCAAGTAAATGACATGAGCACAATCCTCTCATCAACAATTTTATTTGCAAAAAGATTAAGCCCCAAGGGCAGTCCATTCTAATTAAATATACTATAGAACTGCAAAACCAGACCACTATGACAATTTGTTTTTCTTTTTTCTTTTTGCGTCCATATTTTTGTGTAGCCATCTGAAAATGTGTGGCGAACAGATCACTGTTTCTAAACCAACTAAACATCTAATTTAGCTGTACAACCCATTTGAATTAAGGTTGTTAGAAACTCCCACTCAAAGAATGAGTCTAAGAAAAAGATTTTTAAAAGCCAGTCAAAAGAAAACTCCCAAAAATGCATTACGGTTGTTAGAAACTGAATCAAGCTAGAAAGGAACTGTAACACATCACAATAATTATTATACAGAACAAAGATTCCAGAAACATATCAAGTTGGCTCATTTCGGGGGTATTATGAATGAGATAATCTAGCTTAATTTCAATAATTCTTGAAACTAAACTCACATAATGACGGTGAAAGATGGTATATAACCATTAACACTTCAAAATGGCAAGGAAACTTTCTCATCAATGAAATTATAAAATTAGACTCACTGAAAAGTAGTGGATAGGACTAAAACATAAACTAAGCCATTGAATTTAGTATAAACCTAAAAACCATTACATCTATATTGTGGACCAGCCATGCAACCAAACATAGATCAAGTTACCTCATTCCCATAGAGGCGACTATGAAAAATGCGCACTATATTATGCATGTTCTCTGATCATAAAATTTGTCGACAAAAAAAAAATGTTCACTTAGTATAGCTATTCAAGGATTACAACTTGACACCCAAACACCAGTGATAATCCAATTCAAATGCACTAGAAAAACAGAAAAAGCACCCCTTTAAATTACTCAAAAATTGAATAATTCACGGAAAACAACACGGTCTAACCATGCTCAACTGATATTTGTTGTTCCCCATCATATCTGAAAGCCGTATCAGATGCACATAAACTCCTATTTAGAAGTTTCCACATTCATAGTGATTGATCATTGTAACCAAAATGAGAAAGAGGGAGGAAGAAAGAAAGAGAATGGGAGAGTGATTGAGAGAAAGAAAGTGAAACAGGAGAGAAAGAAGGAGATGAGACGAAAGGGGAAAAATATTCTATCACTTAGCACAATTCACAAGTTTGCTTCCAACTCAAACCCAATCAATCTTATTCATAGGCCTAAGGACTTCTAACTAACTCACTCCTTTTATTATATTTACATATCTCATAGCGTACTACAACCAGCCACCTGAGCAAAGAGCATACAAAAGCCAGCCAAACCGAGTAGCCTTTTCTTGAATAAAATCTACTGTCCTGTATGATGGCCAAGCTTTGATACAAAGCACTTTTGCATTACCAGAAAAGAAAAGGCATAAAATATAACAGGTGATTAAAGCAGATTATTATTTGCTTATGAAACATGAAAGTATGGGGCATAATCTGAATATGTATGCATAAAGAATCTAACCAAGCATTGCCATCAATAAGATGTCAATATAGTTTCATGTGGTTTCCTGGTAACATTTTTTAAGCTTAAACATTCAGTCAATATCTTGCATGTCATCAAGGTTGGAGGCAATGCTGCGGTCAATTATCAAAATAATAAGGCAGACAGTAAGTTTCCTTGTGGTAGAAACAAGCTAGCAAGAATTGCTCTTTAGCAAATATAGGAAGTAATCTTCTATTATATTTGAAATTACTCCAAAAGACTAAATTGAAAACAACGAAACAATTTGATATCACATCCTTATCTTCTGAAATTATTCACAAGTACCTTAAAATAATAATGATTTTATCAATGTAACCAAAAGCGCTCTCCTTGGTGCCTTAGCTTAGAAAGCCAAAACCAGTGTTATCAGCTGGTAAGTAAATTTTCAAATATGCAGGAAAACAAATCAAATAATTCAAAATGTCTTGCTATTCAATTAATGGAAACTGTAAGATTTAACGGATCAACTACAGGCCAAGCGTTACAACTTGCCAGATAAATCCTCTTCCCACTGTTGTCTAAGAAGGAACTCATTGAACTTGAGATTCACACAATAAGTATTACTCCCTCCATTCCTACATGAAAGACCTATCTAGGAAGGTGAGCTTGATCCAAAATA
Source organism: Mimosa pudica (assembly GCA_029929735.1). Classification (NCBI taxonomy): domain Eukaryota; kingdom Viridiplantae; phylum Streptophyta; class Magnoliopsida; order Fabales; family Fabaceae; genus Mimosa; species Mimosa pudica. The sequence continues at coordinate 5,608,544 of JAKELP010000045.1, forward strand.
TGAGCCTTCATTCTAATTTTTTCCAACTTTTTACCAAACTATACTTATTGATGCTCCTCAATAACAAACAAGTAAATGCAAGGGAGAGTGAAGATAAAAGTATATGGTAATATCATGTGATATTAACTAACCTATCTAACATCCTTAATGTAATCAACTAAGGTAAATAACTCTTATATTTAGACACCACCCCTATAAAGGACACAATGCATAACAATACCAAAACAACTATCAAAAAACGTAAAAGCATACTTCCACCGGTTCTAAATATAATACATAATTGACTTTTTTAGAAAATCCTAAGAAAGCAAAATACGTCACTTGTTAATTGATTCACCTCATATTTCCCTTAATCAAGTTTATTTGACCTATAAACTAATAGCTATTTTTAAAAATTATCAAATACTACCTCCGGTCCTAAATATAGGACCTAGATGACTTTTTTTTGGAGAGGTTAAGGTTGCAAAATAGTCTATTAAATCATGACATATTTGATATATTTTTAAATTATCCATTAGTTTATAAGTAAAATAAACTAGTTTAAGGGAAAAATTAGGTAAATCAATTTATAATTAACTTATTTTTCTTTTTTTTAGGATTTTTCAAAAAAGTCAATTAGGTCTTATATTTAGGACCGGAGGGAGTATATCATAGTTAACTAACCTACTCTGCTTCCTTAATCTCTCCAAAAAAAATCAACTAATCTTACATTTAGCCCTAGAGGGAGTAATAAAAAAACATCAATCATGCAAATTGCATAAATTATCAATACTAAAACCACAAACATAAAAATTAAAAAAAATCACAAAAAGTAAAAACAGGAACAAATTAACTAAAAATGAATGAATGTATGTTATTATCATAAAAAAATTCACCTCTCGCAAGCATCTTCAAGAGAAGAGAAAGGGCGCTTAAAATCGGGATGACAAACTCGCCAAGCGTCCTGATAAGCCATCTGAAGCTCCAATTGATGAGGAGGACGAGCAATCTTCTGCTGTTGCTGTTGCTGTTGCTGCTGAATCTGCGATTGTTGTTGCTGAAGATGGCTCAAATTAGGGTTTTGATGAACATTGGGGATGGGATTGGAAGAATTAGGGTTAAGATTGGGATTATTAGGGTTATTAGGGTTTTGGTGATGGAGAGTATTAAGTGGTCGCATAGGGCGTAAGTGAGCGTCAATGTTGGAGGGAAATCGAGAAATAGCTGAAGCCTGTTGTTGTTGTTGTTGTTGTTGTTGTTGTTGTTTCATTTGTTGGTAAAGAAGCATTTGTTGTTGTTGTTTTTGTTGATTGTGGAGGAGTAGTTGTTGTTGTTGCTGCTGCTGCTGTTGTTGTTGCAATGCCTTTGCTTCCTCCATGTAGAAATTTGATAACAAGGAGGATGGATTGTGATGCTATGTAATGATTAATGGCTTCTTCTTTGTTGGGTTTAGCTGTGAAATGCACACAGGAGGAAATGAGAGTCTGAAGTGGGGGAAAAGAAACGGTCCGTTTATGGTAATTTTTTAGAGGGAACAGCAAAAAAATCCCTCCCAAAATCAATCAAAAGTTATAAGTGAGAACCTAAACTTCTAAAAGGACTGTCTGACATTTCTAAATGTTGCGAATAGATTTTATTGCCCTTTACTAAATAAAACGAGGAAAATTGAGTACGCTTCAACTGTTAATCTGTATGATGAAATTGTTAATAAGTACGCTGCAATAGTTAATCAGTATGACAGAATTGTTGGGTTCAAAGTGGTTTGCAATTTGTCTTTTAGGATGGGCACAATTAAATCTTTTTGTATCATTTGGAAATATCAGGTAGGTGTTTGGTTCCTTCATAGTCTTTTTAAAATTTTAGTTCTTTACTTATCCTTTGGGTATTGGAAAGAATTTTTTGTCATTTTCCCCTTTTTCAAAAGGGATGATGGAATTATTTTCATTTAAAAGGAGATTTGAAGGGAGATGAAGATCCTTCTGATAAAAAAAATGAACAACCAAAAAAGTCCTTCCAAATGGATTTCCTACATGTGTTTAATGAATTTCTTTTCAATTTTGATCTTGACTAATGTCATAATTTTTTAGGTACTGATAGTAAAAAAATGTGTTTTTAATGAATTCAGTAGGTTGGGTGTGTGGTTGAGTGACAATGACTCATTCACTCTTAACTAATTGTCTGGGGTTCGATCCCTGACGTTGGATATGGAGAAACATTAAATCTCTCAGGCCAGCTGCCCCACCCTTTGAGGTGCCTACAAATCAGCCAGGGATTAGTCTCTCACTTGTCGAGTGAGGGGATACCTTGATCATAGATAAAAAAAATGAATTCATTTAGGTTTTAGATTTTTCCTATTCCTTTCTAGTATGTATAATATTTTTGAAAGGGATAAAGAAGACTTATATTTTGGATTCATAATGAGTAATTTGTTCAATTTTTTAGTTCATTGGAAAACATTAAAACCAATAAAAAACCGGAAAAAAGTTTTACTCACCCTAGTTCAATGCTCCCCACATGCCATAGCAGAGACAATACTCATATACCCATTCACACATTTAAACATACTAATCCCCAACTTTTTGGGTGGAGCTCCGTAGTCCCTACTTCCTCAACAACAGGAGGGGTTGAACAGAGTCATTTGAGCTATCCTTCATTAAGATTTTGTTTATCATGTAAATAATTTTTTTGTTTAAAGATTCTTTTGTTTTAATTTGTTTTTAAGATTCTATATGTGTATTTCATTGGTTTATTTATTTAATTTTTTAATTTTAAATTATCATGTGCAAAATTTTTATTCAATGATATTTTTATTCATATTTCAAAGATTGACGAATAACGAATTTTCCAAAAATTTATGTACATAATTGAATGAATAAAAACAGTTTGGGCCCAAAAAAAGTTAAAAATTATTTGGACCAACTGTAAGGAGTAAACTTCAATCGGCCTATATACTTGACCCAAAAATAAAATAGTATCATATGTAATCCCAAAGACATCCCAATCATAACCTATAGTCTGTGGTTTAGTGGCGAAGGGATCGAACAATGAGCGTCGGGTTAACTACCACATCGTGAGTTTGATCCTGGGGAGTGACACTAGTGTGGTGTCTCCATCACGGCGCTTAGGGAGACATCTCCGTAGCTTAGTGAAGCTGGAAGTAACCTACTTGTGTGGACAGTTAGAATGAGCTTGCTGGTCATGCTCCAGAGCCCACAGGGACAAGCCCCAGTAGATCTTGAGTTAGGTGTTCTGCCCTTGAACTGGGTTGAGCCCAAACCCCTTCCTAAATTTTCTTAAAAAAAAAATACATCCCAATCATATTAATTCATGGATGCATTGGGTGTGCTCCACATCATTTGGACACAGACCACAAATAATAATAGGCGTATCATTACATATACTAATTGTTTTGTAAATCTGGGGTGCTTAGTTTTATGAGTAAAATATGCATGTTATTGTAGTAAGAATATTTTTGCAAATTGTTAATATTTTTTTGTCAAATTTTACTCATCAACTAAACTATAATTTTTTTTTTAAGGAACTAACCTATAATTTAATCACATATAAAATATGTTATAATTTAATAGTTTAATTTACTTTTTTAACTTTCACAAAAAAAAGTTAAAGGGATCTTATATTTAGCACCGGTGCTAGTATATTGTTTAGTAGACTACATACTCCCTCCGGTCCTAAATATAAGACCTAGTTGACTTTTTTGGAAAATCCTAAAAATACAAAATAAGTTAATTATAAATTGATTTACCTAATTTTTTCTCTTAGACTAGTTTTTTTACTTATAAACTAATGGATAATCTAAAAAGATATCAAATATGTCATGATTTAATAACCTATTTCGCAACCTTAATCTCTCCAAAAAGTCAACTAGTTCTTATATTTAGGACCGGAGGTAGTATTATTTTATGAGGGGAACAAACCAACTGAACAATAAAACAAGTTCTAAAAATTCAGTCAACTATAGATCTGCATATAAGAATAAGAGGGAGTTATTATGGATGAATTGTTTGAAAAAAAAAACAAGTCTCCTAATCGAGAGTGTAATGTCAGGACTGACTTTACTTTATAAATATCTAGCTTTAATAATCAACAATGTACCCTTAATCTCACCAACAATCTCACCAACCTGGCTCATTTTCCTTTTTTTTTTATAAGTGAGAAGTGGATTTTTTTCTTTGAGTAAATGAAAATAGGAATTTATTGATCAATAATTCTCTGCAGTAAGTACATTTGGTTAGGTGGAGTAGTTAGATGAAATTTAAAGCTCTCATTGACTAAAGTCTAAAACTGATGCTTCCTGGTTGAACTTGAACAAGTGTTTGGTTCTTGTTGCCAAATCTTCCCTTTGGTTTTCATCAATTTCTTGTTCTGCCTTGCCTTTTCTTTTTTCTACTTTTCACTTTCAATAAATAAAACTAGATGGGCCGAGCCCATTAACCAACAATATATATAATCAGAAACCCTCACAGTCTTCTCTCATAATCTCATCATCAACTTCAATCTTTCCTGCCCTCTGGACTTCACTCACTTAAGTCCCTCTTATCATCTCACCTTGCATTGCTTTCCACTTAGTTCTGCTTTTCTTCATTATTAAACGGTGAGCTTCTCTCTTCTTGAGCTTCTTATTCTTGACCTTCTGATTATTATCTTTTGTTTGTTTACTATGATCTCAAGCATTGTTATGTGAAAATGTCTCGGGCCAGATTGTTTCCATTTTCTCATTTTTATTTTCCAAAACTCATCATTTCCCTCTTTCACATTCTTCTGTTTATTTACTATTCTAGCTCAAGCTTTTTTCAATGAAGATGTCTGGCATGAGCCTCTAAAACCCATAGCCAGTTTTCATTTGTTCTGTTAAAAACTAGATTTATGCTATTTTAGGATTTCTTCATAATATTTGCTTGCTTTTGTTTTATTTATTTCAAACACATTAGATGAGATTGCATTTATAATTATGTAGATCAATCAAAAAACAAAATATAAAAAGAGCCCCAATCCACTAGGTATCACCGCTCTGTTTGGTTTTGAAATTACCAAGATCTCAGAATTAACTGTACTATCTCACTTTGTTTGAACAGAATTCAAGGACTGTGACGATCCTCATCTAGATTTGTACACATGACCACTATATTGAATGGTGGTTATGTGAGAGGGCTCAAAAATGTGATTGCAATAAGATTTCAGTTGCATGAAGTTAGTTATGACACATTGAGCAGCACTGGTATATAATATATTCTTACCACTCCTTCACTTAACCCTTTCATAATCCTTTTCTGTGTTTGGTTTTCCTATTGGCATAAGCATTCATAACAAAGCATGTGAAAATCAAATATTTGGTTTATTGCTTTTTTCTCCTTTCATATAGCTTATAAGAGCATATTTTTTCGTACAACTTAATATTAGGTTTAGATTTAGTCTGATCCCTAGGTAAACTCATTCAAGTTGACTTTGTAGTTAAAAACCCGTTCCTCCTCTTCTCCATTTGGTCTCCATTTCGATTCATTTGAGTTTGAATCGAATCTCCATGTTCCAGTCCATAATCAGAAGCACATACCAAATCGGAAAAGCCCCTATTTGTCCTCGTCATCGTCTTCCGCCTCACATTTAAGTTGAAACTCAGCTTAAAATCGATTTTGAATCAACAAGATCGATTTTAGATAAGGGTGGTGGTGTAATTATCCTCTTTTAGAAATGTGTCACATCAGACAATTTTTCACACCCACTCACTTTCCATTTTTATTTTTTTGCCAAACTTTTCAACAACCAAACAAGGCCTCAGTGTTCAGTCTTAAAAGCTCGAGCTCCTCCCTCAGCCTCCGATTCCATTCAGCGTTCACTCCTCCCTCCCTCCTTTCTGATTCTGATCACTCCTCCCTCCTTTCTTTCCGATTCAGCAATTCCGATTCCTCAGTCTCTGCGGCTCCACTAATGTCCCAAACTCTTCAGGTGGCACTTTGTGTTTTTGTTTTCTTTCCCTCATTACTCCCTTTTCTTTGTAGGATGTGCTTTTGTTTGATGCAAAGGAAAGGATGACATTGGAGCCAACTTTTGATTTTTTATATGTTATCATATTTTTTTCCATTTTGTTATGTTTAAGAATGATGTTGCAATATTATGACAGCCTTTTCACTATTAATATCATATGCAATAACTTTAAATCTTTGTAGTTTTAAAAGCCATGGTGAGGCTTTGGCTGGGCCTAATCCTTTACCCAGACGTAGAGGTCAGCCTCAAGGTGCCCGAAATAAGCCAAAACAAACGCCACCTCCCTCGTCCATTGTATAGATAGAGAAGTCATATCTAACCGCAGATTAAAAAGTGCTGAGTTTGATCTTTGCGAACATCCAAAGTCAGGCAAACAGTGAAGATTGGTGAGTTATTAAACTTTTACATATTCATTCCTCAATGTCATAGTTTTCCTAACATTCTTTTATGTAGGATATTTGTAAGTTTTAGTCATTATTGTGAATTATATTATTAGGAAATTATATGATTTGATTAGGAAAAAAATTGTTAGATGGAATCTTCTTTATTTTCTAATCACTCAAATTCCTACAATCATGGGATAGATTGAGATATCTTGTATTATATAATGTAAGCTAATAATCAGAGAAATACATCAGACTTTTTACAATCTTTGTTTCCACATATAGTATAGAAGTTGTTTTCATGAAGATTTGAATTGGGCAAAAACCAAACAAAACTTAAGGTAGAACTTATACTTTTAATCTTAATACATTTACAAAGTAGTGAATCAATTTGGGTTTTGCAATGATGTAAACATGAATTATGTCATTTTTGGCTTGCTAACGCACATAATCCTACAATTTATAATTGAACAGTTGCTATATCGTTAGTTTTGATTAAATTGGTGCTATTGTTTGTTCGCAGATTACAAATGGTGAAGAAAAGTTCAGTAGGTGAAACGAAGGAAAGAAGTAAATATATTGTTCCCTTTCTTATACAGTGTGCGCCTAAGCAATTTTTGATTGTTTATCACATATTGAAGCAAAATGAAGATAAAATGAGGCGGTTAAGAGCTATTGGTTTCGACAAGTTAGGAAACATAAATTGCCCATAAATTAACCGTGATTTATTTCGTGAGTTTATACGTGTTTTTGATGCTCCAACGAATAACATTCGTATACGGGGGTAAACACGCACATTGGGGCCTAATGATGTGAAGACAATGTTAGGACTGCCGTGTGGGAAGACGAAGATACAAATAAATTATAAAGATGACGATAAGGACTTGCAGGAATTGAGACGCATATGTAGGAAAATTTCATATAAGCATATTGCGAAATGGTTGATTGACAATGTTGATAATGAGAATTTTGAGTTTTTATTTATCTTATATGCATTAGGAACCTTCTTGTGCCCTACTGCAAGCATATATGTGACAGATACAATACTGAAGTTGATGCTAGAAACATCGGATGCATTCTAAGAATATAACTGGTGCTCATTTGTTTTGAACGAGCTTTCGAGTTCTATTAGAGAGTTCAAAAAAAACATTGTGAAAGGGAAAAGGGAAAGCATCTAAGAGCCAAACTGTGCGTGGTTGCATTTATTTATTAATCGTGAGTTTGATGTCTATAATGTTTTATATAATTTCTAATTTGTTTTGAATCAATGTAATAGATGTTACACTTATGCATGTGAAATATTCTGCCATAAATATATTGTTTGCAACATTATCCAATTGGAAAATACAAGGCAACCAAGACTGAAAATCCGATTGAATACTAGGATGAGCAAAAGTTCTATTTAGGCATCATTTTTTGGCCAAAAGTTCTTAGGAAATGTCCACAAGTCTTTTAATTTCTTAAAGGAGAACAAAATTGCCATTGAGTTTGATATATAATATAAAAAATGTCTCTTGAGAACCTACTTTAAGTTAGACATTTATTTTGACTTTTCCAATATTATGTCTACTTTTTGGGACCCATATTTCTCCTTAAGTTTATGAATCAAGTTGCAACATAGTCAAACTATAGAAACTTATTTGCATCAATGTCAAAATCAAAGAAGAGTTATAACATACTCTATTTACAGAGAGATTATTCTTATCTTATTCCCAAGTTTGATAATTAAATTTCTTGTATGAGTATAAATAATTAGGGAAGGAGGGGTACGGTAAGTCAATAAGTCAATTATATTTTTAAAGAAAATTATTTTTATTGAGCTCTAAACTATAATTTTGTCCTACTCGTCCATGTCTGATATGATCTTATGTCAAATATTAAGGCGTTGCATTCATTGTTTTTTGACTTCGCCACAAACCCTTCCAATTAAAATAGATTGAGTACATACTACTCACTCACAAACTTTTGACTTCGACACAACTCATGAATCCCCACATCTTTCCACCGTTGATAAAGTTTGACTTTCTGATAAATAACTCATCCAAGTCATCACTTATATGGCTTCCCACCAGCTCATTTCATATAAAAGACATAAAAGGTTTTTTTTCCTGAAAGAAAAAAGGATCTCATTTGAGTGATCTTCACGCGTTTCTTTATTGGAAAAAAGACAAATAAAGTCCTCTGAATATGTAAAAAGACAATCAATGTCACTAAATTTCCAAAAGTACAATTAAGGTCAATTAACAACACTCTAGTTGTTAATTGGAATGTGGATGTTACTATAGTTAATGAGAATATTGCTGTGATTAATTGCTACGCTCTACTTGTTTGTATGGAAGATGCAATGGTTAAATATGCACGTTGTTAATAGGATAGTACAAGTTAATTTAGTGCCTGTGATATTATTGGTTGTTCTTTTGGAAATTTAACGACCTTGATTGTCCTTTTATATATTCTGAGGACTTTATTTGTCTTTTTCCCTTCTTCATTTCCAATAACTAATGGTTGAATAATTGTTTATCTGAATTCATTGCCAATGCGCGTTGTGTTAATTGCTTATGGCCCACATAAATGATAAATCCATTTCAAATACCAAATGAGTTATTAATCTGACTTTGGGTTTGGATAAGAAAAATATCTGACTTTATCTGACTTTGCAGCACTATTAAATTGTGGCACCTTCTCAATACTTGACTCAGCAAACTAAAGCAATCACATTCTCCATCTTCAGTTTTCTTCAGCATAACCATGCCTTTAACCTCCATTATTCCATCTTCATTTGACACCAGATGTTGCTTTCAACCATTAACCCTTTTCATCTTTGTCTACATAAACTTGGTTTGCTTCCATCATGTGAAACCTACATCAAATAATGAGACTGATTATTTGGCACTGCTCAAGGTTAAAGGATCAATAACTTATGATCCTGAAAACATCTTGAGCTCTTGGAATAGTTCCAACCACTTCTGCAGCTGGACTGGAATCACATGTGGCCACAAGCATATGCGAGTCACCAAGTTGAATCTGGCAGGTCATCATCTTGGTGGGACCATATCACCTCATGTTGGCAATCTCTCTTTCTTGATGAACCTCTCCCTCACAGATAACAACTTGCATGGGAAAATCCCACAAGAGTTGGGACGTCTGTTTAGGCTAAAAGTACTATTTCTCTCAAACAACACATTGATGGGAGAGATTCCTTTGAACTTGACAAGTTGCGCTGAAATGAGAAGGCTATTTTTGGGATGGAATAGCCTTACTGGTAAAATACCATATCACCTGGGGGATCTTCAGAAGATTGATAGGTTGCAACTTTCTCACAACAATTTTAGTGGACAAATTCCATTGTCTATAAGGAATTTGACTTTCCTCAGTCATGTTACAGTGGCGTATAACAACCTGGAAGGAAGCATACCTGATGAGATTGGCCACTTGAAGAACTTACAATATTTTGGAGCAACAATGAATAGTTTATCTGGTAGTCTTCCCTCATCAATTTATAATATATCATCTCTCATTATGATAGCAGTAGCAATGAACCATTTGAACATGACTCAGCTTCCTCAAAACATTTTCTCCACCCTCCCAAATCTAGTATTTCTTGCCCTAGGTGGAAATCAAATTTATGGCACAATACCAAGTTCCATTACAAACGCATCGTCTCTCCAAAAGTGTGATTTTTCTTTCAACCGTTTTGTTGGAAAAGTTCCCAATCTAGGAGGTTTGAAAGATCTTGTATACCTTAATTTGGGAGCTAACGATATTGGGAGTAGTTCAAATGGTGACCTAGATTTCATGACATCTTTGACAAACTGTAGCAAACTTGAAATTTTAGGTTTGAGCTCTAATAGACTTGGAGGCATTTTACCCAAATCCATTGGAAATTTATCCACCCTACTTATTGAACTAACCTTAGGTGGTAACAACATATATGGTACTATTCCTTCTACTTTAGGAAAGTTCACAATTTTAAATAGCTTGGGTCTAGAAAATAATGAATTCTCGGGAATTATTCCAACTTCTTTGGGGAAATTACATTACTTAAAAGAAGTATATCTTGGGGGAAACCATCTATCAGGAGAGATACCAGCTTCCTTAGGAAACCTTAGTGGATTGATTTCACTATCAATTTCAAGGAACAAACTTGAAGGAAAAATTCCTACTGCAATTGGAAACATGGAAAGTTTACTATACCTAGACCTTTCAGTAAACAATTTTGTTGGAGCTATACCCTTTCAGATTTTTGATCTCAACTCCTTGTCCATTTTATTGAACCTATCTCACAACTCATTGAATGGATCGTTGCCTATTGAGATAGGAAAGCTTAAGAACCTTGGTTCTTTAGATATCTCTGAAAATAATCTTTCAGGAGAGATTCCATCTAGCATAGGAGAGTGCACAAGAATGGAACAACTTGACTTACATGGAAATTCTTTCAATGGGCCCTTGCCATCATCACTTGTTTTGATGAAAGGTCTTACACATCTAGATTTATCTCAAAACAATTTATCTGGATCAATACCAATTGGCCTACAGAACATTTCCTTTCTTCAGTTCCTGAATCTTTCCTTCAATATGTTCACTGGTGAGGTGCCAACAGAGGGAGTTTTCAACAATACAAGTGCATTATCAGTAATTGGAAATATTAATCTTTGTGGGGGTATTTCTAAGCTGCATTTACCTCCGTGTCCTAAGAAAATTGGCACACAAGGAAAACATAATTTCAAGCTCATGATTATTGTGATTTGCTTGCCACTTTCTCTTTTATTGATATTTTGTTTGGCTTTCTATTGGACGCGGCAAAGGAGCAAGAAATCATCTTCAACTTCTATTAGAATAGAACAAATTCCCATGGTGTCATATCAAAATCTACACATTGCAACAGATGGTTTCTCTACTAACAACTTGATTGGCTCCGGGAGTTATGGCTCAGTATATAAAGGAAGGCTAGAAATAGAAGATAGAGTTGTGGCAATAAAGGTGTTTAATCTTCAAAAGAAGGGAGCTCAGAAGAGTTTCATTTCAGAATGCACTGCACTCAAAAATTTGAGGCATCGGAATTTGGTAAAAATTTTGACATGTTGCTCGAGTGTGGATTACAAGGGAGAAGAATTTAAGGCATTGGTATTTGAGTACATGTCAAATGGAAGCCTTGAAAACTGGTTGCATCCCCATCAACAAAGTGCAAATTGGTCATCAGCATTTGATATTAATCAAAGGTTGAATGTTATATATGATGTTGCAACTGCAGTACATTATCTTCATTATGAGATTGAGCAACCAGTCATACATTGTGACTTAAAGCCCAGCAATGTCCTTATTGATGATGATATGGTGGCTCGCGTGGGTGATTTTGGGATAGCGAAATTACTTGCCACCCTTAATAAAAGTTCTCAAACGCAAACAAGCACATCTGGAATAAAAGGGACAATTGGTTACACTCCTCCAGGTACACTTTTAGTTGTTTTAGTTTGAAGCTTTTGTATTATAATTTTTCTTTCTTATATGAAAATTTTTTATTTTGATTATTTTGTGTCATGGAAATTTATTTCTAATCATTAACAATAGTCTAACATATTTCAGAATATGGACTGAGTTCTGAGGTATCTCCACAAGGTGATGCATACTCTTTTGGTATTCTTATTTTGGAAATGTTGACGGGAAAAAGACCAACTGACCAAATGTTTGAGGGTGGCAACAATCTGCATAACTATGTCAAAACTGCATTTCCAAACAATCTTTGGGAGATTGTAGATACAGCTCTTGTCCCAAAACAAATCCAACAGACAAATCTAGTTGGAAGAGAAATTATGATGGAGGGGGTGTCACTTATGCTTCCCAAGCATGAGGAGACTCTTATTTCACTATTTGAAATTGGACTTGCATGTTCAGTTGAATCTCCAAAAGAAAGGATGAATATGATGGCAGTAATAAAGGAGCTGAATCAGATTAAGAAAGCTTTTGGTCTTGGGGCAACAAGAGTCTAAATTTGACTACAACAAAGAAGGAGCTTGGAGTGCCACTTAAGATATGCTATAATTTTAAATTTCTGTATGAGCTTATAAACTTCCTTACTTTTCCAGAATTACATGTATATCTCAAACCTTTTATATGTAGCTACTATTATGAACAAATAATAAGTCAACCAATGTGCTAGAATAAGCTTTATTAATTTTGTGTAAATTATGCAACTACTTCTTCAATGTCTAATTCAATTGTTATCGTGAGTGATCCTAGTAAGCAATTGCTTTGAGAGAAACTAATGGCAACTCTAATCCTTCACAAATTTTAATTTCCTTCAAACCCCATCTTTTCTTTAAAGATCTCACATTTCTCCTTTAAGAACTTAATTAATAGGGTAACATATTAAATTAATAGGGTAACATGACAATTTTTTGAAGATGACATCAACCTCCATAGCTAGTATCAAAACTGCATATCTAATAAGACGTAAGAAATTATAATCCCGTTCAACATCATTAGCTTATTCTGTCACTATACCACTTTCTAGATATAACTAGGTATTGTTGCTCAGTCTTATTCTTCAAAATTGAGTTTATCAAATGATTAAAATGCTTCACTCATTCTTTGACATCACTTTTTCATTTTTTGTTTTCTCGACTTTGATTTATTTAATTTGCCTAACTTACCTTACAAAACATTAAATTTGATAAGCCCATCATTAACAATAAGGAACACCCTAAAATATTAAATATGCACAAAATGATGAGCAATAACATCACGTTGATGAATTATTTGTTGGGAAAATCCCAAATAAATCTCTCCTAATATCCAAAAGGACAAGTGAGGAACATAAACTTCCTAAAGGACCATGAAGGAACCAACACCTACTTGTCATTTTAAAATTTTGCGAAAAGATAAAATTGTCCCCATCCTAAAATACAAATTACTACCCCACCCTAAACCCACCCTAACATCCACCCTCTTCTCGCAATTTGTGTTTTAGGATGAGACAATTTTGTCTTTTCGCAAAATTTTAAAATGACAAGTAGGTGCTGGTTCCTTCATGGTAATTTTGAAAGTTTATGTTCCTCACTTGTCCTTTTGGATATTAGGAGGGATTTATTTGGGATTTTCCCTTATTTGTTTAACTCTAAAGAGTCATTTACCAAAAAAAAAGTCATTTACCTAATTTGGTAAGGCATCCGTTGTATTGTTTCAATTCCACCACTACTCTTTGGAAAAACTGCCTAACATCACTAATTTGTTAAGTCATTTACCATCCGTCATTACATTCCTTTTCATATTTAATTTCCGTTGTCAACTTTGTTTTGTGCTTTGTGAAAAGATGATTTTACTCTTGCGTGTCTATTTATTTACTTTGACTATTCAGTTAAATAATACTCTCTCCTAAATATAAGATCATTTTCAGATTTCAACTTGTTCCTAAATATAAGCAACTTTCTAATTTTTCTCAACTCTTTTCCAAATAAACATTAATAATCCTTGTCTATATCATAAACAAGCAAGAGTGGGAGTGTGAAATATCATAAAGGTATTTGGTTAGGGTAGATTAGAAATATCATATGTCAATAACTAACTTAACTAGCATCCTTAATTTAATCAAATTAAAAAATAGATCTTATATTTAGGAACAGAGGGAGTAACAATTATTATGGGAAACAAACTTGGGAAACTTGGGATACTAAAAACAAAGTTGAAAATGTAACACCTTACTTTTAGAACATCTAATAGTTAGAGATTAATTAATTGTTAGCATGAAATATTTTAGGGAGATATGGACTAAAAAATCTTATTAATGTATAAAAAGTTATAAAGTGACTCAGAACTTATTTTATTAATTCCCTGTAGATTAAAAAGGAGTAAAATAGTAAATTTCCACTCTAAACTAAAAATGCAGCTGGGCCAAGTCCAAGTCCACTTTGGGAGAGTGAAGGCCGAACGTGGGTGCCATTATAATTTGCGGAGAAACTGTTGGTCCACTTGATTCAAGAAATTGGATTGTACCAATAAAAAGAAATGGGAAGAACAAAACTTATATATTAAGTGTATTAGTTAAGGGCCCAGTAAATAATTATTTACTACCCACTAAAACACCATGATCTCCTCCTTTCACTTCAATTTGTAGTATGCATAATATTTTTGAAAGGGATACAGAAGACTTACATTTAAGATTTAAAATGAGTAATTTCTTCAATTTTCAGTTTATTGGAAATTTGTTTTGCTCACCCTAGCTTAATCCTCCCCTTGACAGAGACACTAATTCAGTAGTGTAAAAACCAGACCAAAAGTCGAACTGGAGAGGGCTTCAGGTCACGGTTCACACAGTCGGATTAGTCAAACCAATGGTCAAGCCGATAATGTAATAATTAAAAAATCATCTTACTTTAAATATACCTTACATATAAATATAGAAGCAAATTGTGATTTTTTAATTTCTTTAATTTTTAACGAGATCATTGACCAAGAAAAAATATAGTTATTAGAAACTCAGGAAATAAATCAATTTCTTGTATTTAGTTATAGAAAAAACTGGAATAAATAATATTTTTCTAGTAATATAAACAATAATATATCTGACAGTAATATATATTTACGATTAAACAATAAAATAAATAATACTATTTATAACAAGGGAAATAGATACTTGAAAAATTTGGAATTTGTCATTTGGTCTCATTTTTGCCGAAAAAATATTAAATGGGTCGGATGATTCAACCATTCCGGTTCCCGGTTTTAAGCTAGTTCTCAACTCATATTCCAGCTTGAAAATGGTTTGGCACAATTCAACTGCAAAGACTGTTTTCCATATTAGCAAGCCGGTTTGAGGGACACTGAGGCTTGGTCCAGTTTTAATAACAATACACTAATCATAAACCCAGTCACACGTGAAAATAGGAATTTATTGATCAATAACTCTTTGCAGCACGTACATTTGGTTAGATGGGGTAGTTAAATGAAATTAAAAGCTCTCATTGATCACAACAGATTCTTCAAGGTTGACCTTGAACAAGTGTTTGGTTCTTGTTGACAAAGCTTCCCTTCACTTTCATCAGTTTCTTTTTTCTGATTTGCTTTATCTTTTTTCTCCATTTCACATTCAATAAATAAAACTAGATGGCCGAGCCCATCAATCAACAATATAAATAATCAGAAACCCTCACTGTCACAGCCTTCACTCATAATCTCATCATCAACTTCAATCTTTCCTCCCCCTCTGAACTTCACTCACTACTCATTTTATCATCACACCTTGCATTGCTTTCCACTTAGTTCTGCTTTTCTACATTATTAAACGGTGAGCTTCTCTCTTCTTTAGCTTCTTATTCTTGTTGCTTCCATGCTTTGCTGTTTCTTCACTCACCCACTCTTGAAAATTTCCATTTTCAGGTGTATAAAAAAAACTCATAATTTCTCTCTTCTTGAGCTTCTTATTCTGACCTTCTGCTTATTTCTTCTGTTTATTTACTATGATCTCAGCATTGTTATGTGAAAATGTCTCGGGCCTGAGTCTGTTACACCCAAAGCTGTTTTCTTTTTCTCTTTTTTATTTTCCATTATTAAGATTACCAAATAAAACTCATCGTTTCCTAACTATTCTAGCTCAAGCATTTTTCAATGAAGATGTTTTGCATGAGCCTCTAAAACCTATAGCCAGACTTCATTGGTTCTGTTGAAAGCTAGATTTATGCTATGATAGGATTCCTTCTGAATATTTGCTTCCTTTTGTTTTATGTTTTCAAACATATAAGATTGCATTAATAATTAAGTTGATCCATGCAAAAACAAAACCAAAATAGCCCCAAAGTTAGCCCCATACAGACGGAGCTAGGGAGGGAGAGTTGAGGAAAGCTATTGATTTTTGAAAAACTGTATAACTAAATTGATTGATAATTGAATGAAAAACCTTATCTCTTAAGGGAGATAAAATCCACTAGGTATTACCACTCTGTTTGATTTTGAAATTACCAAGATCTCAGAATTAACTGTACTGTTTCACTTTGTTTGAACAGAATTCAAGGACCGAGGCGATCCTCAACTAGATTTGTACACATGACCACCTTATTGAATGGTGGTTCTGTGAGAGGACTCAAAAATGTGATTGCAACAAGATTCCGCTTGCATGAAGTTAGTTATGACACATTTATTTCCTTCATTTTACCCTTTCATAATCTTTTTTTGTGTTTGGTTTTCCTTTTGGCACAAACATTCATAACAAAGCATGTCAAAATCAAATATTTGGTTGATTGCTTTTTTAAAACATACCCAATAAATTAATAATAATAAAACATACCCAATAAATGTCATGTGTTTTAAATTAAAACATACCCAATAAATTAATAATAATAAAAAAGCCCAAAAGAGTGCTCACCTCAATGCAGTTTTGGGTCTTAGCACTCAGCAGTGTGAGTCGACAGTCCTCACCTCACCTCAGTCCTCCCATTCGAAAAACCCTAAGCCCCAAGCCTTCCTTTTCCTCAAATCCTTCCTCCCCAAGCCCCCGCCCCAACGGCCAAATCGTCCTCTCCGTCCTCTCTTACGAATTTGGGTTAGTTTTCAACCTATGTTTCATTGTTCCTTTTGAGTGTCTTGGGTTAGTTTTAAACAAGTTAGATTTATGTTTTTTGAAAGGATTTTGACAACCTAATTTAGTTGAAGCTTGTGTTCAAGGAGGATTAATCCTTCTCAATATTATTTTTATTATAGTTTCCTTTTATGTTTGTTCCTATTCAATTTATTTATTCATTTTGAAAATGCAATCATCCTTCTTATTATTTTAAAATTGATTATCTTATAACTTTGATTTATTCAAGTTTGCAACCTGGTTTCTTTTTTAATTGTGTACGCATCATTCTGGACACTACTCCTTTTGTGATGAATCTGAGTATCTGACAGTGGATGACTACACACTTCTTGACTTCTTGTTGCATATGAATTGTGATGATGGTTAAACAATTTTAGTATTGTACAAAGTTGAGAAATTTGCCCTGGGCAAATGTGATAACCATTAACATTATCAGATTATCACACGCTCCCTTCCATGGATTTAGTTAAAATCCTTTTTGTTTGGTATGAGACTAGTATTATGTATGAGAAGGTCTTTATCATTATATATGTATCAATTTGTGTGGTTGGATTTGGCTTCCCTTTCATGAATTTAGTTAAAATCCTTTTCTTCACTAATGAATTTTTTTATGAATTTTAAAGTATATTTTTGCTCTTTCATGATTGTGTCAATTCAGGTTTTTTGTACTTAGGCTCTTATTCATGTTTTGAGTTTAGGGTTCTTCCTAATTTGACTCCTCAGGTGATTGCAATTACGATTCCGACCTTCCTCCTTTGCTAATGCCGTTAACTTCTCAGGTGAGGCTTATTTAGTTTTTGTCAATCATCTAATTCACTCCCGTTAAGTTTTGCATTTCCTTATTTATGATGCAATCTCTTATATTTTGCCCATTAGATTGCTTTTTAAAATGTATTAAGTATATGTAGTTTGAATGCATACCTCGTTCTGTTAATGGTTATCTTTCTCTTCTTTCAAATGAATATAATATCGAAATTGCTCAAGCATTAAATGCCAAGCATGCTTATTGAAATTTTGCAATATGATACAAAAGTGCTTATATGTTTTGTACTGCTACTTGTATGTGCTGTTATACTTTAATTCTTAATTTTTTTAGCATGCTATTATTATATTCTAACTCTCTTATGTAACTGACTTGAGATTTGTTTTAAATTAGGCATCTTCTCAAGGTGATAATATGACTGAACAACACAGTGATAAATAAGAGACACTTGCTACTCAAAGTGAAAGCAACGAACAAACAATTACAAGTGGAGCTAAAAAAAGAAAAGAAATGAAGCTTAAATTGAAAGTTTGGCAACATTTTGAGAGATTCACCAATGCTAGTGGAGAAATTAGAGGTAAATGCAAGTATTGTGGTAATAATTTTGCCTGCCATCCAGTTGTGAATGGAACATCTGTTTTGAATAACCACATGAAATCTTGTGAAGAAATGCCTAGAGATGACAACACACAATCTCATTTGATGTTTAAAGCCGATGATCAGTCGAAATTCCTAACCACTTGGAAATTTGATCAAGATGACATCAAGAAATCTTTAGCCCAAAATAATAATTACTAATGAGCTACCATTTACATTTGTTGAGGGGCTGGGTATAAAAATCATATGCCTTGGGCTCAACCTAGGTTTAACATTCCATCAAGGAGGACAATAGTTCGTGATTGTTTTTCTATGTACCTTGAAAAGAAGCTGAAATTCAAGGACTTTTTGATTAAAACGGGTAAGTGCTTTGTCTTACTACATATACATGGACATCTATTCAAAGAATGAATTACATGTGTCACAGCTCATTTCATAGATGATTCATGGACTTTGAGATAGAGAATCTTGAACTTTTTCCCAATTACTAGTCACAAAGGGAATGACATTGCTATAGAAATGGAAAAATGTCTTTGAGAATGGAATGTTGAAAGGGTGTTAACCATTACAATTGATAATGCAAGTTCTAATGATGTATTCATTGAATCTTTCAAAGGAAAAATTCGTGATTGGGGCAAGCCAATCATGAATTGCGTGGATTTGCAAATGAGATGTGTTGCCCACATTCTTAATTTAATTGTTCATGATGGGATGAAAGAGTGTGGAATTTTAGTGACCAAAGTTAGGGATGTTGTGCGGTTTATTAAGCAATCTGCTTTGAGGTGGAAAAACTTTAAAAAGTGTTGTGTAAAAGGAAATATTGCTTGCAAGAAAGTTGTGTTTGGATGTACCCACAAGATGGAATTCAACATATTTGATGTTAAACACAGTTGAAAAATTTGAGGGAGCATTTAAAAGGTATGAGGATGTAGATCGATACTTTCGAACACTTTCGAACAGATCTTGAAGAATTTAAGCATGGGGTGCCTAATCAAGAATATTGGAATAAAGTGAGAAAATTGTTAGAATCTTAAGTTTTGATGGTGACTAAGGTATGATATGGTCTAGTACTTAAAAGAACATAATTAACACTTAGGAAGGATTAGATGACATGGTTAGAACCCTGAGTTAGATCACTTGTGAATGCAAGATCATTTCCGGAAGTATTAGCACTAGAGTCACAACCGGATGCAGATTCACTTCCGAATGAATCAAGACTAGCGCTCACGGATGCGGAATCACTTCCGGATAGACTAGGACTCGCGCACGCGGATAAATGTGTCATCCCCCAGCGGCAGCGAGTAACTCACTAGGGATTTAACTTAGTCCATGAGAATTAGGTACACAAAACCTTAAGACTAAGCTATGTTTCAATCGGAAGTGAGTTTGCTTCCTGTTAGAATTAGACTGGCGCAGAGCGACAGAATAGATATTACCCCAAGCGTCAGTGAGTCTACTTCCCCAAGTGAAAGCGCTTCCTGTTAGACTTAGACTGGCGCAGAGCAATAGAATAGTTATTACCCCAAGCGTCAGTAAGTCTACTTCGCCGAGTGAAAGCACTTCCTATTAGATTTAGACTGGCGCAGGTTGATAGACTAGATATAACCCCGAGCGTCAGCGGAAATGCAACATCAAGTGAAGTTGCTTCCTGTTAGATCTTGACTGGCGCAGACTGATAGAATAGATTTCACCCTAAGCGTCAGTGAATTCACCACGTCAAGTAAAAATGCTTCCGATAGCTCAGTGACTAGCGCTGAGTGGTGGAATGAAATAGACTAAGCGAGAGCAAGTCATGGTGAACTAAATCCCTCATCAAGTGAATTCACTTCCGGATGGAGAAGTGCTTCCGGATACATCCTAGACTAAGTAAACTCCCACTTCATGTGATTGTGTGTTGACTTAATATACATAGCATGAATGACACACTGAGTCACTTAGGAAGACTTAGAGTAAACTAACGAGACTTAAGCTGACTATTGGAATAGAGATCCCTTAGAGTCAGTAGACATTACACTAAGTCAGAACATAGTCTAAGTAAGACTACTTCCCATAGCAAACTTCCCACAACATGTGTAGTTTTACTATATCTGATTATATATATTGCTATGTTGGACTAACCAGTATGTGCAGAACTTAGTTACACTTGCGGATGCAAATGAGCTTCCGGATGGAAAGACTCTTGGCATTGGATTTCAGAGACTAACCCTTGCAGAGCAAGATTGCCACTTCCGGATGAACGATGATCATCCGTCAGCAAGAGTACAAGAGTGAACGTCACATACTCAGAAGACAGAATGCTTTTAACAGAGCAGAGGTGTCAGGACTACTTTTCAGAGATAAAGCAAGTCAACCCTGCTGAAGCATTTAAGAAGATGTTCCTTCCAACGGTAACAAGAGGATAACAGACATATTCAAACAACATTGTTACCTACCAAGCATGAGGAGTATGAGAACATAATCTGAAGATTCACTCAAGGTGTCAAAGCTCATACTGCCCACAAGAGTCAGAGTCCATAAGAGAGCTTCTGATAGCAAGAGAGGATCCAATAGCAAAGCACTCTTATCATTCATGGACAAGTGCTTGGAAGACAAAGTTCCTCTATGTGATAGCATGCAAAATGTCAGAGTCCACGAGCTTCAGATAGCAAGAGAGCTTCCGATAGTGAGTCTCTTAACATCCTGGACTTATGCTTGAGGAACGAAGTCCTCTCTAACAGCAAGCAAGAGTCGGACCGTACAAAGTGTTCAGATGTCAGAACGACTTTTGTCAGAATAGTATTGTCAGAACAGTGTTGACAGAACAGCATGGTCAGAGCACCCTTTCAGATAAAGCAAAGTCAACCCTGCTGTGCATTAATGAGGACAACGTAAACAAGGCCCCAACGTCTATAATCAAACGATCTTATTGCCTCTCCAACGGCTAGATATTCAGAGACTGGTATAAAAGGGATGTTCTTCATTTCTGAAGGGGGGGGGCTTGAAAAAGTGAGAGAGAACAGGGCTATTATCTGAAAACACTATTCTACATTCCTCTCATCTTCTACTCTCGGACTTTGATATGTAATATTCTTAGAGAGTGATTCATTTGTACTTAAGTGAGTAACATCATCCACTCCTTGAGAGAGTTAGTTTTGAGCTTAAGTGTTTAACAAAATCAGTTCATAGAGTGAACATAATTGTAATCTTACATTTTGTAAGGGGGAGCATTTAGAAGTTTTTCTAAATCTCCATAGGTTGCAAGTTAGCCCGTAAAACTTGCGTTTGTAAGGTTGCAAGTAATCCCGTAAAACTTGCGGTAAGGTTTGCAGGTGAACCCGTTGTAAAACCTGTGGGTTGTTAGGTGAACCCGTGCTCGTAAAACCTAAAGTGTAAAGGCTTCTCTTGTGCCCGGTTTAAACAAGAATAGTGGATTGGAAATCTCAGGTGTAGCCTGGGGACTGGATGTAGGTCTGGGTGACCGAACCAGGATAAATTTATGTGTGCATATATTTATACTTGATCATTCTATTTTGCATCACATAGCATACTGACTTGTGCATAGCATTATTTATTATCATCATCACCGAGCACAAGCAGTCTTTCGAAAAGAGTTTAAGTTTTTATTCCCTCACCCAATTCACCCCCCCTCTTGGGTGACAGCCACGAATTTCAAAAATTAACTAAGTTACTTCGTCATTTTAATGATCTTACTTTGAGGATATCTAGTTCCTTGATTGTAACATCTAATGCTTTCTTCCGTGAAATTTATGTGCTTTATCGGATATTGAAGGAATGATCGGGCAATGATGATTGAGAGTTTGTAGCAATATCAACAAAGATGGTTGAGAAGTTTGATAAATATTGGAGAGATCATACAAAAATGAACAAACTTGTTTATGTTGCAACTATTCTTGATCCTTGATATAAGCTGCGTTGGCTGAAGTATGCCTTGTGCAAAAGATTCTAAAGATAGTGAACAATTGACAGAAGAAATTAAAAAAGTTTTGGTTTCTTTATATGATGAATATAAGCAAACTATCTCTCTTTCAATGCAAATTGATAGCGAACTAGTGACATTGACCGATTCACAAGAAGATATCATGCCTCGTGGATTTCATAATCCCACTTTGAAAATTACAAAGTTGATTGATATTGAAGACCAACTCTTAATGGATGAAGATGGTGGAGAAAGAATAGGTAAATCTTAGGTTGATAGATATATAAGTGAAGCACTTGAGCCTAAAACAAATGATTTTGATATTT
Source organism: Mimosa pudica (assembly GCA_029929735.1). Classification (NCBI taxonomy): domain Eukaryota; kingdom Viridiplantae; phylum Streptophyta; class Magnoliopsida; order Fabales; family Fabaceae; genus Mimosa; species Mimosa pudica. The sequence goes on from JAKELP010000045.1 coordinate 5,631,075, forward strand.
TAAGTTGGTGGAAGGTGAATAGCCCACGATTCCCCATTCTTTCTCAAGTAGCAAAAGATGTTTTGGCTATTCCAATATCCACTATTGCTTTTGAATCTACATTTAGCACTTGAGGACGAGTTTTAGATTCATTTAGGAGCTCTTTAACTCCCAAAACTGTGCAAACTCTTATTTGTGCTCAAGATTGGATGAAGCAAGCATTTCATTATGATAGCAAGCTTGAGATGGATGATGACCAAGCTTTATCGATGGAGGAAGGTAAAGTTATGAACTTCTTAATATTTTACTGCTAATCTTTTCCTTATGAATTATTAACATTATATTTATTTTACTAATAATTTTTTTTATGAATTGCTAGAATTGCAAAAGATGCATTTGGAGTCAATCGTAGATATTTAGGAGATGTTATTTATGCTAATAGGAGCTGCTACATCATGTAAACAATGATTTTATATTTTTGTATAATTTCCAAATTGCATTATGTAATTTATTGGCTTTTAGTTGATTTTTGATTTAGTTGTTCTTTTGCAGAATGTGCTTTTACTTTGTTTGAAGCAAAAAATGACATGTTGACTTGAAATAAGATGTGCCTTTGTAGGATCTTTAGTAGATCTTGCTGTTTTTTATTTTAAATAGGATTAGGACACATGTTGCTTTAATGATGACTTGTTGACTTGCTGTCCTGAATTTGATGTTTTAGGACACATGTATGGATGAATTTGATGTTTATGAAATTTGAGCTTGTTGTCCATTGTATAGGATTAGGACAAATTGGATGGTTCTGTTATTTTTTCTTGGTTGTTGTCCTGAAAATGCTTGCTATTTGAATTTAATTTTTAGTTTGGTTGATGTTTTTAATATTTGTTACTCTTATTTTGTGAGAAAAAATTGTACAGATTGTGTTGAAAGTATAAACAGATGAGGAGGAAACTTTAAATGTAGGGCCAATCTTATAAAAAATTCGTTTAGGCCATAAAACAAAGAAAAACCCAACAAAGTCCAAAAATAACCAAAAAACTAAATAATCAAACCGAAAATAATTCATTTTTTCGGTTATGGTTATTGGTTTCGGTTTCGATTCTCGTTTTGTAAACATTTCGGTTATCGGTTTTTTCTGTTTTCAGTTCGGTTTTGAACCGAAAAACTGAATGTCCACCCCTACTAATAAGCAATAATTGCTTTGAGAAGAACTAGTAGTAACTCCAATCCTTCACAAATTTTAATTTCCTTCAAACCTGATATTTTCTTTACATAGCTTTCATAGATCTTCTTTTAAAGATCTCACATTTCTCCTTTAATAACTTCATTAATAAGATATCATATTAAAATCTGCACTTATCAAATTTTGAAAATGACACATCAATTTCCATAGCTATCAAACCGGAGGATAAGGAAATACAACTTCATTAGGTTTTCCATCACTATACCGCTTTCTAGATATAATTAGGAGTTATTGCTCAGTCTTATTCTTAAAAAAATTTAGTTTATCAAATGATTGAAGTGCTCCACTACTCATACTTTGACATCACTTTTTTTATCTGTCGTTTTTACTTTAATTTATTTGCCCAAATGTAACACAAAATAGTAATAAATTTGGTACGCCCATTATTTTTTTAATAATATGGTACACCCATTATTAACAATATGGAAAACCCTAAAATATGCACAAAATAACCTATAACATCACATTGATGAATTATTTGTTTAGATCTAAAGAGTCATTTACCTAACTTATTAAGGCATCTGTTTCAATTCCACCACTACTCTTTGAGAAAACTTCCTATTTCCTAACATATCATATCATCATTCCTTTTCATATTTATGCTGTCAACTTTGTTTTGTTCTTCATGATATGATGATTTTTCTTCTACTTTTCCATTCTTTTGGTTAATCACCGCCCGGTTTAATCCGGACTCGAGGGGTAGGAGTGTTGCCCACATAGGCAAGGTTGTCCCCTCTCCCACTGAGAGCGCTTCCCGGGATTCGAACACGCGTCCTCCTCCTTACGGGGGTTGTAGCCCACTTACCAGCTCAACCAACTACTCATTGGTCATTCTTTTACTTTGACTATTCAGTTAAATAATAATTATTAAGGGCAACAAACTTGAAATACTAAAAACAAAGTTGTAAACGTAAACACCATACTTTTAGAAAATCTAATAGTTAGAGATTATGTGTTAGCATGAAAACATTTAGGAAGATATGGACTAAAAAACTAATTAATGTATAAAAAGCTACAATGTGACCCAGAATATATTTTAGTAATTTTTCATCAATATATTTTAGTAATTTACTATAGATTAAAAAGGACTAAATAGTAAATTCTCATTTCTAATCTCCAAATGGAGTTGGGCCAAGTCCAAGTCCACTTTGGGAGTGTGAAGGGTGAATATGGTTACCATTATAGTTTGTGGATAGGGGTGTCCAAACCCGGATGCGGGAACGGGAATTGGCTTTCCAGTTCCCGTTCCCAGAAGCGGTCGGCGGCTGGGAAAGGCTTCCCTTTCCCGTTCCCGCTCCCGCATATTTCCCGCCCCATGTGGGAACGGGAATGAGAATGAGATTTCTCGTTCTCGCATATTTTCCAGTCCCTGTTACATATTAGAGGTGGAAAGACGAGCTGAAGCCTATTCATCTGTTCCTATTCTCCCCTCATGTCTCATGTTGCTTGCATTCATATAGTTACAAGGATCAGATAACTAACGCAATGCTTTTTTACTTCTTTTTTTTAATAAAGCACAGTCCAGAGACCCTGGTAGGTTGGTACGGCACAATGCTCTTCTAACAGTTATGCCTCAAACAATATGCAAGGTATATGTTCTACTTAAAAGAAGCACATGCACATTAATAAAGACAAAACTCTTCTTAACCAACTAAAGATAAGTTTCAATCACACTAATTAACATAGACTAAAACTTTTATATTGGCCTTTAAAAGGACCATCTTTGAGTTCAAAGTCACTCAAAAATTGCTTGTAACATTCATTGTTTCATACATAATCTGAGCAAGCAACATGCTTAAAAAGAAATAGAACTCATCCTTCAAGCCTTACCCGTAACATTCATTGTTTCATACATAAACACCCTTACTTTTTATTAAAAAATTAAAAAAACAAGAGACAATATAAATTTCGGGACGGGAACGGGATTCCCGGGGTCTATCGCAGATCCCGTCCCGTTCTCGTCCCCCAGGAACTTTCCCGTATTTGTCCGGGACAGGGAATTCCCGGTCCCGTTTGCCCGGGAACGGGATATGATGGACACCCCTATTTGCAGAGGAACGTTGGACCACTTGATTCAAGAAATTGGATTGTACTATAAATAAAAAAAATGGAAGAATAAAACTTAGATATTATGTGTATTGATTATGGGCCCAGTAAATAATTACCACCCAGTAAAACACCATGATCTCTCTCATTTCACTTCAATTTTAATAGGCCACCTAAAATAGAGACAGAGCCCAGAGAGGGAAGAAGAGGACATGGAAGGATAGAAAAAAAAAATTAAGGTCACAACTGACATGATCCATCCAATGGCACGTTCAAGTGCTTAAATCATTTTCATAGCTGTATTTTCTCATTTTGATCAGGATTTAGGAAACAATGAAAAGTATACAGCAAACCTTATGAAAACATTGTTGATTTATGAGAGTATAGGTTTTATGGATTTTGTATTATGGCTTGCATGTTTGACTTATTGAGGGAGAGTGAATTTTGACTTAAGATTCACACCTACATGGCTATATGGAACTAGTTTCCCTATGAAATCAGTTTTCTTAATTACTCATCAATAAGATGACCAGTTCTATTTAGTAGGGAGAACTAAATCAAATTTGTACTTTCATATTTAGTTTGTATATTGCAAATTTGATTTCTCAAAGTTTTATATTTTTTAAATCAGAATATTTTAATGTTTAAAGAATATAAAGTAAAAAAGTCTCTTAATTATCACTTTTTCAAAAGAAGGTGATGAGCTTTGTTTGATTTTATTCTTTCCAAAGAGGTTAAAAGGGTTTTGTGTTTGAAAATGTCCCTAATATTACAAGTTTGGAACCACTATGATTGGAAGTGGAATTTTATTAAATGGATGAATGATTTTCATCTAAGCTTTAAGACAACAACAAATTAATTATCTTTTATTTGTACAATGATGTGTAGATTAAAACCTATAGGTTTTCAAAGTTTTCATTGGAAAGCACTAAAAGCGTTGTAATTATATTTTTTTGGGTCAAAGTTTACTCATTAAGTAATCAGTAATTTAATTACATTGGATATGTGTTACAATTTACTTCATTAACTCTTATAAAAAGGCAAATGGATCTTATATTTAGTATTACCGGTGGTGCTAGGATATTGTTTAGTAGACTACATATTATTTTATGAGGGGGAACAAGCCAACACAAACATAAAACAAATTCTAAAAAATTTGGTCAACTATGGTCTGCAGATAAGAATAAGAGGGATTTATTATGGATGAATTTTTCGCAAAAAAAAAAAAAAGTTTTCCTCTTCTTTAGCTGGGTCTCAATCAAGTGTAGTAAAGGCATGACTGACTTTATATTAAAAATATGTAGGTTTAATAATGAACACCGTACCCTTATCTCATCAAACTTTGCTGATTTCCTTCTTTTTTATAAGTACAAAGAGGATTTTTTGGGAAAAAGACAGATAAAGACCCTAAATTTCCAAAAGGACAAATAAGGTGACTAAATTCCCAAAAGAAGAACAAGGAAGGTTACAGACACCTAATTGACATTAACAAATATGGGAAAATAACTTAAAATGCCTTAAAAACTAGTTAAATATTCAAGCAGGATTATGAATCATAATTGTTCATAACTATTATGAAGCAGACAAATTTTTAAAGGCATTTTAAGTCATTTGCCTAGATTTGCTAATATCAATTAGGTACCTGTGACATTCCTTGTCCTTTTGAGAATTTAGACACCCTATTTATCCTTTTGGATATTCGGGAGTCTTTTTCTGTCATTTTCCAATTTTTTTCATGAGTAAATGAAATGAGGAATTTATTGATCAATAACCATTTGCGGTAGGTACATTTGGTTAGGTAGGTTTATTAACTGAAATTAAAAGCTGTCATTGATTCATTACTCACCTACTCGGTGAACAACAGCTTCTCTCTGGTGAGCTTGAACAAGTGGTTGGTTTTTGTTGCCAAAGCTTCTCTATCTACTTTGCCTCTTTTTTTTCCTCCTTTCACTTTCAAAAAATAAAAATTGATGGGCCGAGCCCATTAATCCACAATATATAGTCAGAAACCCTCACCGCCTATTCTCATAATCTCATCATCAACTTCAATCTTTCCTGCCCTCTGAACTTCACTCACTTTAGTCACTCTTACAGGCACACCTTGCATAGCTTTCCACTTAGTTCTGCTTTTCTTCATTATCAAACGGTGAGCTTCTCTATTCTTTTAGCTTCTTATTCTGACCTTCTGCTTATTTCTTGTGTTTATTTACTATGATCTCAAGCTGAAAATGTCTCGGGCCTGTGTCTGTTACACCCAAAGCTGTTTTCTTTTTCTCATTGTTATTTTCCATTATTAAGATTACCAAATAAAACTCATCATTTCCTAACTATTCTAGCTCAACATTTTTTCAATGAAGATGTCTGGCATGGGCCTCTAAAACCCATAGCCAGGCTTCATTGGTTCTGTTAAAAGCTAGATTTATGCTATGATAGGATTGCTTCTGAATATTTGCTTCCTTTTGTTTTATGTTTTCAAACACATAAGATTGCATTAATAATTAAGTTGTTCCATGCAAAAACAAAACAAAAACAGCCCCCAAGCTAGCCCCATACAGACGGAGCTAGGGAGGGAGAGTTAAGGAAACCTATGGATTTTTGAAAAACTGTTTAACTAAATTGATTGATAATTAGGGCAAAGACCGAAAAATGATACACAAATATTAGACAAAGAACAAAAATAGTACATAACTATTACGAGGTACAAAAATGATACCCAACTTTTACCATATGATAAAAATGATATTTTCACTAATATGACAATAATATTAGACATGAAAAGTCCAAAATGCCCTTATAAATTAATCGTCGCCCAGTAAAAGTTTATTTAATTATAAGGGCATTTTGGACATTTCATGTCTAATATTATTGTCATATTAGTAAAAATATCATTTTTGACCATATGTTAAAAGTTTGGTATCATTTTTGTACCTCGAAATAGTTATGTACTATCTTTGTTCCTTGGTCAATAGTTGTGTATCATTTTTGGGCCTTCGCCCTGATAATTAAGTGGAAAACCTTATCTCTTAAGGGAGATAAAATCCACTAGGTATTACCACTCTGTTTGATTTTGGAATTACCAAGCTCTCAGAATTAACTGTATTGTTTCACTTTGTTTGAACAGAATTCAAGGACCGAAGCGATCCTCAACTAGATTTGTACACATGACCACCATATTGAATGGTGGTTCTGTGAGAGGACTCAAAAAAGTGATTGCAACAAGATTCTGCTTGCATGAAGTTAGTTATGACACATTGATAACAACGGTAATAATATATTCTTACCAGTTTCCTTCACTTTATCCTTTCATGATCTTTTTTTGTGTTTGGTTTTCCTTTTGGCACAAACATTCATAACAAAGCATGTCAAAATCAAATATTTGGTTGATTGCTTTTTTCCCCTTTCATGCAGCTTATAAGAGCATTTTTTTGTGATGACTTAAGATAAATTTTAGTATATGCAAAGAAAAATAATAGTAATTTTTTTCCAACTCTAAAAACACTTTTTATTTTTGCTAACAATTGAACCAAACTGAACACCGTTGGAAATTTCGAAAATCTCTAGTCTAACTAAAAAATTTAATATACAACTCAATCTATTAGCTCTATTGTACTTTTTAGTTTAGCTAATCTTTGGTTCAGTTCTAAACCAAAATTACACCAAGAAGCTTTGGTAACACTACAAGAAATTTACACGCTAGTCGCGTCAATATTGTCGCGCATTGGTACAGTGTGACAAAAAAACTGAGTATGTCGCGGTGTGTTGGCAAAACGCGACTTAAACGGTGAAAAAGATAATATTGTTTATTTTTGTCGCGTGGTATATACTCTTTGTCTCGTATTAGTGCGCGACAAATATTGCAGGTGTTTCCAACTTATTGGTCAGTGAATAATGGGGCCGAATTATATTGTTGAAGCATGTGGCACTTATTGGTCTCTGAAATTGGCTTGGGATTGGGGTATTTGAGAATAACTACTGCTGAGCTAGAAAGTCAAGATTGTATTGTGTAATTGTAAAACTCATTTAGTTGAAGATGCTCTCACAAAAAAAAATCGTTCTCACAGTTAGTAATTGCATTTTTTCAGAAGCATCCAAATTTTTTTTGTTCATATTCAGAACCATCAATATGAGTTAACACTCCGTGGCAGCTGAGTAGTTAGTATGGTCTGATACAATTTCACAAAAAAAAAGGTTGTGCAGTTTTCCTTTGATCATGAGAAAATTCTAATTAAATACTCAGTTTTCCTTAGATCATGAGAAAATTCTAATTAAATACTCACTATGGTCCTTATTATAAGTCACCAACTAATTTTTCTCACATACTAATAAAATAAGTTAAATGCATTTAATGTCCTAAAATTCAAGTAAGTTCCAATACTACCCACGATAATTATATTTATTTCCAAAACTATTAACTACTCCCTCCGATCCCTAATATAAGAGTTAGCCACAAAAAAACACTTCTTAAGAAAACATGTGAATGTTAGTTTGGTGTCTGTAGTTAATAATTCTTTTCCAATATTGTCTATATCTGTTATGATACTTTTAAGAGAAAGAAATACAAAAATAATAAATATGAAAGAGAGTTAGAGGCAAAGTAGGAAAAACACATTAAATGAGAAGAAAACGTGAGATGAACTCTTATATTTTGGACAAAATAATTCAAATTTTGGGTTCTTATATTAGAGACCAGGGGATTATTACTCTCTCCTACTACCCCTATTTTTTTTTTTGTTCAAAACCTACTACCCCTATTAAATATGAGTATATATGGAAAAAACAATTAATAAACATTAGAAACTATGAATTGACTTATAAAAAGGACCAATAAAAATTGGAAGTTGTTGATTTATATTAAGGACTAGAGGGAGTATCTTCAGATTTTGAAAACATCACATTATAAATTCATATCAAAATCATAAAATGCGTAGTCATTTACTCACAAGGTTAATAAATCGCCTATAAATTGCAGTAAACAAAAGTTATCTGAAATTTGTATATGTTTATGATACCTTGTTGTAATTTTTGCTAAGAATAAAATTTCTAAAGGCTAAAGTATACTTTTAGTCTCCTATATTTGCATGAAGTTTTAATATAGTCCTTTATATTTGAAAAGTACACTTTCAGTTTTTTTTGTTAACACCGTTAGTTTCACTTAAATCTAAAAGATTATTCATAATTAAATAGGGGGTAAAAAATGGTACATTTTAAAAATTATAAGAATAATTACACAAGAACATTTTAATTTAAGCATTTTTTGATATTCTAATCTTAGATTAATCATTTAAAATTGTGAAGTTAACGTTGTCTTTTTTTCTTGTGAAACAGGTAGAAAAATATCGAAAAAATAGTTAACGTTTTCTATTAAATGAATGTATTAACAAAAAAGGATTAAGAGTGAAATAAATTAAAATTTCATGCAAACATAAGACATCAAAAGTATACTTTATTCGTTTCTAAATATTCGTATATTGGAACTTGGAAGTTAATATTCATATGTCTTAACAAACAGATATGTTTTGGGCCTAATCTATAGGAGGCCCATCATATCATAGCCCAATATACATAAACTAATGAGCTTAGACACAACAAAGCTACTTCTTCTCCGTGTGCTGACAGCGAAGCTTCTCTCTCCTCCGTCGCCGACGGTAACATATTTTTTCTATCTTTATTAATCTGTACCTCTTTTATTTTATTTATTTTTATTTGAATTAGTTGTTGATGTTATTAAAATTCAAATATCAAAAAATGTAATTAAAATTCTGCTTCAATTTCAGAGGTACATGAATGTCTTGTGAGTTATGGTGCTAGCTAGACGTGCACAAATTGTTGGCAATCTCCTTTGGAAAACTGTGCAACATTATGGCTATAAGAAAATGAATGATGTGAATTATAATAATAAGAATTTTTGTCAATGGTATTTGACTGCTTCTGAGTTGCCAAAAAAGTTGAACAAGTGTGAGAGAAAGCCATTGGTGAGAAGTATTAATGAGTTGAAGCGTGAAGCTAGAGAGAGAAAGAAAGATAGGCAAAAGGTTCATGAGATTGTACTACAGCCTCCTCAGAATGGTATGCTGTTGGAGCAATCAGTTCCTGTTGCACATAAGGTCTATGCTGCTAGACTTGAACTTTTTTCCATTGTTTCAAGGCTTGTCAACCACATTGCTATTTATACTTGCAGGTAGTGCTGCTAATTGATCATAATGTTTGAATTCTTACTTCCAACTATAGCCCATGTTTTACCATCTGATAGACTAATGGTTTGATGCATGTTGGGTCTTGGAGCAATTCTTAATGTAAACAATTTATTTAAGCTATTTTTGTTTCCCTACGAAGGGCTGGCTTAGCTCAGTGGTAAGTTCACTTGCCGTGGGGTTTGAGGTTGTGGGTTCAAATTAGTATCTTTGCATAAAGCAGGGGTAAGACTGTCTAGTATATTCCTTGCCCGAGCACCCTCACCAAGTGGGGACTAGAACTGGGTTGTCCCTTTTTATTGTTGTTTTCCTACATAGAGGAGCTTCCCTATTAATCATGATGTTTGAATTCTAACTTCACAGGTCAAACTATAAGCCTTGTTTTACCATCTGGATTTGTTTTTATAAAAAATTACTTGAAGTTATATTCTTTTAGATAGGAACTTTAGCGTGATAGACTAATGAGTCAATGCATGCCGTGTTTTGGAGTACTTGTTGATGCAAACAAGTGTGGTTGCAAGTGAATTAAGTTGACATTTTTCACTATTGAGTATTCTGTTCTCCTTGAAGAATTGTAATTCTGAAAAATTAATTTGCAGCTTGTGTGGAGAAGCTCATGTCGGTCACCCGCCGCATAAAATAAAATCATGTAATGTTAGAGGGAGCTTATCAAGCAAACAGCACAGTTGGGTCAGAGGAGGTCTTGAACATATTTTGCCAATTGTAGATTCATTTCATCTTTACGACAGAATAGGAAGAGCAGTTTCACATAATGAAATGCTCGAAGTGGACAGAATTCCTGCAATTGTTGAATTGTGTGTCCAGGCTGGTGTTGACATACCCGAATACCCCACCAGGAGAAGGGCCTTTCCTGTTTACTGCGTGGCTGGTAGGATAATTGATTTTGAGAAAAGGTTTCCTAAACATATTTCTCTTGGAAAAGACATAGATGCAAGCGGGTTTTGGCATGAAAAACAGAGGACTGATAGAGTTGTGAATCCAATGGAATTGCAATATAATGATATTCAAGGTCAGTGGAGGCAAATACGATGTTCCTTTTTCCATCTTGTCCTGTCATTTTTCTTTTATTGATTTATAAGATTTGATTGTGCTTGTTATCAGACTTTGGTGCACCTCTTGCTGTTCAAGGAATGAAAGAGTGGGAAAAAATGTGCACAGGAGCTACAAAACTTATGGAGAAGTATTCTGTTCAAACTTGTGGATATTGTCCAGAGGTGCAAGTAGGACCTAAAGGTCATAGAGTTAGAAATTGTCAAGCCTACAAACATCAGATGAGGGATGGGCAGCATGCTTGGCAGGAGGCTACGATCGATGATTTGGTACCTCCAGTATATGTCTATCATATTCAAGATCCACAATCTAGTGAACCTTTGGTAAACGGGTTGAAGAGGTATTATGGAATGTTGCCTGCAGTGGTTGAGCTATTTGCACAGGCTGGGGCACCAATTGGAAAGAAATATGCAAGTGTAATGAGGGAGGATGTTGTGATTCCTGAACTGGATGAGGAAAAGTGGGTTGTATAAAATTGATTAAATGTGATAGCTTGCATGGAGGGCCTTTCAGTTTGAGGAAGAGTCTACTATGGAAACTCAAGGTTTGATATACTTATAAACTGTGAGATGGACAATGCCAGAGAGGAGATTGTGGATCAAGCATGATGTTGGAGAAAAATAAGAATGGTAGATTGAACTTTCTTGTGATTGCGGACTACTAAATTTTGCAGCTTTGGTTGCACAGAGTATATGCCATCCCTTCATGGAACTCAAAGTTCCTTTTTTCCACCATGCTCTTAAGTGTAAGACACACCAGTGCAAATACACATTTGGAAATCACTAAATTTAGCTGGCAACTCGGTTTACTTCCTCTGGGTGGCCACTACATGTAAAATGCCAGATATCTTGTGGAAAGGTCTTTCCAAAATCTCTCTTATACATGCCGGCAACTATCGGGATTTATTTTCTTGAGGTATTTCTATTCTGCTTGAGTGAAGGCATAATCCTTTTTCCCTGCACTTGATTGTCTATAACTCTTGCTTTTGATGATGTGTAGTTCCGAGTCCGAAGGATTCTGGGATTACTTCTGTAAAATGGTTAGCTATGAGATTTTAGTCCAAGAAATCTGTTTCTGGGATAAATGTATGATAATAGGGAATATCTTCACTTGTAGAAATATAATTGGAAGGATCTGCAATGTACATTGTATTGTTGGCTTGCCATGTAGTGCCTGCTAACCTAGTGCTTTTATGCCGGTAGTATGCCTTGGTGCTGATCAGATTGGTGCTTAATTTGAAGGATTTTTCACTATACAGAAGAAGCAAGCAGACTATCTGACATAAAATGGTGCAAGTGTCCAGAAGTCGTTGATCAACATACTCATTCCCTTGCATATTGTTAATTATTTTCTAAAATATTTGTGTTTGATTTCATGGGTCATTTTACGAAATACTTAGAATTTTGCGAAACAAATTGAATATCGTATATATTGAAAAGTTGGAGGAACTACAAGGGATAATAAAAGTAATAGGAATTCGACATCATAGTCTTTCAAGGATGACTTATCATTAGCAAATGAGGAAGTAGCGTCCTAGTGTTCCAAATATATGACATATATGACAAATATGACATATGTGAATAGATAAGTTCGTTTCTAAATATATGACATTTATATATTTTCTCACTTTTCCCCTGAACTGTTCCAATCATACTCTTCCAGTAATAAACAAGACAAGATAATGGGTAGTTATAAAGGAATATAGGTAATGTGTATTTTATTTGTCAAACAATGTCCGTTAATCTAACTTCAATTTAACAATACTAATCCATATCTGAGGAAAGTGTGTTTTAGCAATATTATGCTACTAGTAAATTTAATTATTGTTTTTAGTTTAATTAAATTGAGTAAATATGTCTTATATTTAGGAAGTGAGTAATACAGTAATTTTTATAAAAAGGAAAACTAAAGAAAGTGAATAGGGAGTAAATGAGTACTAATTACTTTATCGTTAGTTGATGGAGTTTTACTGTCACTTGATCAAATTCTCGTCTTGAAACACCTGTTCATTTAAAAAAAATCTCAAAACAATGTTTCAATAGCTCGTTAATTCTGTCAATAGCTCAATATGCTCATGCAAATGAAATGGATTTTTTTTATTGGACTGATGGAAATGAAATGATAGGAAAACCTTATGAGTGACATTTTGATGCTGTGCTAAAAGTTTCAGAGAAAACATCATTTTGAGATTTGAATCTTCTGGCTTAGGCGGCTAGTTGTGTGACCTAGTTTGGCAAAACCATTGACCAAATAGATAAAAAGTAATGGAGTACCACATTATGGTCTCGACTCGTAGATCAAATTGGAATTCTTTTCGCTATCAATTTATAAATTTTATCTATGTGGAATGGAATGCATATTATGGGTAATCCTTTGGATATAATTAAACTCTTGAAAATTAGTTTTAATGAAAATTAAATATTGACTAAATTAACTCGGCATCAAACTGACATTGCTTCCTGTTTGCCTTCCTTTACCTCAATTTATAGCTTCAATTTTAATCTTTGTTCGTTGATTCATTATGTGGAAAAAAGAGTTTTAATTTAGGGTGAATGTGTAAAAATGCCTATATATTTTGATGCAAGGTGCATTTAATGATGTAAAGTCTTTTTAGCTCAAAAATGCTCATGTAATTGCCAAAAACGGGTCAAAAGTACCTATACTGTCAATATACATGAATGATAAAAATTTTCAAAGTTTGGGTAAATAAAGATGCAAAAATACTCATGAAATTAGGTTCAAAGTACGGAAATACCCAAAAACAACTTGTGGTGTTAGATGTACTTTAGACTAGATTTCATGGGTATTTTTGCATATTTTATTTTTATTAACTTTGACAAACTGTACATTGTTAATCTATGTTAATGACATATTTTTGACCCATTTTAAAAATTACAAGGGTATTTTTGAGCGAAAAACTTCAATGTGTTTGATGCACCTTAGACTAAAACATATGGACATTTTGCACTTTTCCTTTTAATTTAAAATGTGACTTCTTGCAATTTAATTTGGTCACGCTCCTTCACGCTGTCTTCTATGGATGGTATTTGATAATCTATTTATTATCTTGAGATTCAATAAATTCTTAAGACCTTTAAACTACTATATAATTTGCAAATTATGCTTTGTTAATTTTTCAAAGGGGTCAGGTTGTACTCAAATTCTTCTAAACCAATTTTCCATCTTCTAAAACTCATTTATAAATTATGTATACACGCAAACTTTTTCAGCATTATAATTATTAAAAGTTTAAAAGTCACTTGATACATGCAAATTTGAGAGGTTATGTCAAACCATTTTTTACAACAGCATAGATTATATTATTATTTAGTTGTTACCATTCAAGAGAGTAGAAAAGGTATTTGGGATAATTCAAGCTCCTATAAAATAATCTTGTGTACTTTTAAAAAATAAATTCTCTAAATTACTTGTATAGAGTTACCCCCTCATAAGAAAAAGTAAGAGAATGTCAGTATATTATTATTTTATTTAGATACCAAACTATAAAGCACAAAGTTAACGTAATCAAATTTAGAGGATTCGGATTTCCAGTTGGATGAGATGTATTTTTTTTTTAAAAAAAAACTTTTACTTTTGAGACTCCATAAAAGACATATTTTATTATAAGCTAATTGGTTGACTCATTTATTACTTCCAAAACCAAAACTATATATTAATAGCAAATATACGTGTTTTAAATCATGACGATTAATCGTTATTTAAGAAAAATTTCCATATATTCAAATAAGAAAAGTCATGTTGATTTTGAGTGATGTAATCTATGCGAGATGGATCTGCGTTTAAAATAGAGGTGAGAATATGGCAAGCCTTAAAGAAGTTGCTTACCACTTGGCTTAAGTAAAGGAAGACAAATTTATTGGTCTTATTATGTAAATAGGTCAGAGCTATTTCATTAAAAATGGGCATGCAAAACCTTTAGACTTGACTGAACGTAATGGATGCACAAGAGGGGGGGGGTGAATTGTGCTTCAAAAATAAATACTCAAAGTAAATGACACAAGATTTATACTGGTTCGGTCTACCTGACCTACGTCCAGTCCTCAACCACCCAGGCCGAGAGTTTCACTATAACTCAGGTTTTAAATCGGGTTCACCTGAAACCTTACAACCGCAAGTTTTACGGGCTCACTTGCAACCTTACAACAAGTTTTACACTGGCTCACTTGTAACCTATCTAACTGTCTCCCCCTCACACCAAGCAAGGGTTTGAAGTTTACACTTGAAGGCTTTTCTGACTAAGTTCTCTTACAGAACGAATGATGTTACACACTTAAGTTCAATAAATGCTCTTTTAACAGAAAGAGACTTAACTACTGTGAGTACAGAATAGGTAGGTGAAAAATCACTCCAAGTGTTAAATGCTCTTTTTTTTTGGGCAGCTTGAATGAATAAGGATTTTCTCGCTCAAGAATATTTGAAGATCATTAACTACTTCATAAATGAAGTTGAGCTTCCTTATATAGTCTTCAAGCATTTTGAACTCTTGGTAGGTGGGCTAGCCGTTTGAATATGTCCGTTTTTCCCTTGTTACCGTTCGCCCATTTAATGCTTCATTAATGCATAGCAGGGTTGACTTGCTTTATCTCTGAAAAGTAGTCCTGACACCTCTGCTCTGACAAAAGCATTCTGACACTGCATTTCTTTGAACGTTCAGACATTCTGATTGCTTGCGGAAGCAACTTCTCATCCGGAAGCAACCTTTCTGAGTGTGCTGCACTTGAACGTTAGTTTAGCAATATAATCATATAGTCTCATGCAGTGGGTGATCCCTAAATCTAAGAAGTATCCGGAAGCACTTCTACATCCGGAAGTAAATTCACTTGATGAGGGATTTAGTTCACCATGACTTGCTCTCGCTTAGTCTATTTCATTCCACCACTCAGCGCTAGTCACTGAGCTATCGGAAGCACTTTTACTTGACGTGGTGAATTCACTGACGCTTAGGGTGAAATCTATTCTATCAGTCTGCGCCAGTCAAGATCTAACAGGAAGCAACTTTACTTGATGTTGCATTTCCGCTGACGCTCGGGGTTATATCTAGTCTATCAACCTGCGCCAGTCTAAATCTAATAGGAAGTGCTTTCACTTGGCGAAGTAGACTTACTGACGCTTGGGGTAATAACTATTCTATTGCTCTGCGCCAGTCTAAGTCTAACAGGAAGCGCTTTCACTTGGGGAAGTAGACTTACTGACGCTTGGTGTAATATCTATTCTGTCGCTCTGCGCCAGTCTAAGTCTAACAGGAAGCAAACTCACTTCCGATTGAAACATAGCTTAGTCTTAAGGTTTTGTGTACCTAATTCTCATGGACTAAGTTATTTCCCAGTGATTTACTTGCTGATGCTGGGGGATGAAAACATTCATCCGCATGCGCAAGTCCTAATCTATCCGGAAGTAGATCTTCACCCGGAAGCACTCTTACTTGGGATCCTATGTTATCCTATTGCTTCCTAGGCACTTGGTCTAATCCTTTATATTTTAGTCTTCATCAAAACTTAAGATTCTAACATTCTCCCCCTTTTTGATGATGACAAACTTAGCTTTATCGATTAAGTTCATATGAAAGGATTAGCTGAAGAATAAAAACAATAGTTCAGAATAAGTAACTTAGACAAATATTATTGATAAGCATAGGTTACAGGTCAGAGCATATAATTAGATAACATTTACAAGCAGCGAGCATATAGTAGGCAGATATGAGAACATGCATGAAAAGATGAACATTTCTAAGTAAACAAAAAAAAATTTTGGGCTGGGGGTTGTTTCTTTGTTTCTTCTTTCTCTCCCTCTCGCTGAAGCTCTTCTTCATCAAGGAACTCCCAGGGTAGCAAGGCTAGTGGTCAATGCATCTCTCCTCCTTTTGGCATCATCAAAGAGGGTTTTCCATATTTGATCGCCGCAGCCTCCTCCTTAGGGATGCACTTCCTCTTCTTAGAACCCACTAACAGTTCTGCCATTCTACCAGAAGTTTCAGGCTGACCTTGAATATTTTCATCTTGCCCTAGATCAATTTGCCGAGAAACTTCATGATGTTCTTGATGTCTTTCACGATGCCCAGATTCTCCAGAATGTTGATGGCTTGATTTCCCAGATTTGGACTTGTGTTTCTTAGATGAGGAGGGTTTCCTCGAAACTGGGTTTGCTTCAGAGGGTTCGGCCATTTTTGTGGGGTTGATGAAATGTTTATATGAAGAACATAGATGAAAATGAAGAATGTGTGAGATGAGATGTCCCTTTTATAGGTAAAGTCACTAAGGGCAAAAAGGTCATGCTCCTTCACATTATCACACATTGGGTAGCGTAAACGCCTTAAGTTGGAACGATATACCTGATGACACGTGTCGCTTCATATTGTCAGAGAAGTCGAAACGTTTCATTTGGAAGTTGAAGCGTTTTCTAAAGTGACGTGTCTTCTTGGACTTGTGCTGGCGCTCTCTTGGTTTGATCATCCAGCGTCAGTGTGTAATCATTCGGAAGTGGTTTTGCTTCCGGTTGCACTTACTTAAGATTCAACATTGAATACCTGCAAGGACATATATTGGCACTCCGATGCCTAAGTCAGTATTGTTGTAAGTGATAAAAAAAAAATAATTACACTTCATTTGGGTTTACCATCCCCAAATCACCTCTAATGAAAATAAACTGGTCAGTCCCCAGAGGCTTGGTGAAGATATCCGCAAGCTGTTGTTGTGTGGGAACAAACTGCACCTTGACATCCTTCTTTTGAACATGGTCTCTGATGAAGTGATGTCGGACGTCAATGTGCTTTGTCCTTGTGTGCTGAACTGGATTCTTGGCGAGGCTAATTGTGCTTGTGTTATCACAGAGGATGGGCGCCTCAGGAAACTCCAAGCCAAGATCTCTCAACTGGTTTTTCAGCCATAGCACTTGTGCACAGCAACTTGCAGCAGCAATGTATTCTGCCTCAGTGGATGACAAGGACACGCAGGTTTGCTTCTTGCTGGCCCAAGACACCAGACAACCACCAAGGAAGGCGCATTGTCCACTGGTGCTCTTTCTATCTGTTTTATAACCTGCGTGGTCAGAGTCAGAATAAGCCCACAAGAACTCTTGGTTACCTCTGGGATACCAAAGACCAAGTTCTTGTGTTCCCTCAAGGTATCTCAGAATACGTTTAACACATGTCAAGTGTGATTCCTTGGGGTTGGCTTGAAACCTAGCACACATGCCTACGCTAAATTGAATATCAGGCCTGCTCGCCGTTAAGTATAGGAGGGAACCTATCATTCCCCTGTACATGGGCAGGCTGACACTTTTACCCTTGGCGTCAGCGTCGAGTGCAGCTGAGGTGCTCATAGGAGTATCATACTCCTTGCATTCATCCATCCCAAACTTTTTGAGTAGTTCTCTGCAGTACTTGGTTTGGGAGATGAAGATTCCGTTCTTCTTTTGTTTGATTTGCAGGCCTAGGAAGAATGTTAGTTCTCCCATCATTGACATCTCAAATTCACCCTGCATAATCTTAGAGAAATCTTCACAAAGCTTCTCGTTAGTTGCCCCAAAGATAATATCATCAACATAAATTTGGACAATTAACATATCTCTATCTTTGTGAAGGATAAACGGTGTATTATCTAATTTGCCTCTTGAGAAACCCTTGCCCAGCAAAAAGCTGCTGAGTCTCTCATACCAAGCTCGAGGGGCTTGTTTCAGGCCATACAAAGCTTTCTTTAATCTATACACATGTTTGGGGTTCTTATGGTTTTCAAAGCCAGGAGGTTGTTCTACATATACCTCTTCCTTAATATAACCATTAAGAAATGCACTCTTTACATCCATTTGATATAATCTGAAACCTTTCATGGATGCAAAGGCTAGAAGAATCCTTATTGCCTCAAGTCTAGCGACTGGAGCAAAAGTTTCTTCATAGTCAATGCCTTCTTCTTGGTTGTATCCTTTAGCTACCAGTCTGGCTTTGTTTCTAGTGATTTGACCTGTCTCATCCAGTTTGTTTTTAAAGACCCACTTGGTTCCTACTATGGATTGATGAGACGGCCTTGGGACTAGTTCCCACACTTGACTTCTTTCAAATTGATTCAGCTCTTCCTGCATGGCAATAATCCAGTCGCAGTCCTCAAGAGCTTGTTCAACTGAAGTTGGTTCGATTTGAGATAGGAATGCTCCAAACTCAACTTCATTTTGAACTTGTCTTCTAGTTCTGACACCAGAAGAAACATCACCAAGCACTTGATCAAGAGGATGATCCCTGTGATGTCTCCTAGCTATTGGCAGCTGTGCCTCCTCAGGCATGGGTTGCCCACTAGGTACATCACTGGGTTCACCTTCTTCTTTGGGATAGCTTGTTGTTGTTTCTTTTGGTGGTGAGGAAGATGATGGAAGATTTGGAAAGTTAAGTGCTTCATCATCTTCTGTGGATTGTCCCCATGTAGGAGTTTCATCAAATACAACATGCATGGACTCTTCTACAGTTTTAGTTCTTATGTTGTATATCCTATATGCTTTGCTCCTAAGGGAATATCCTATGAATATACCTACATCAGCCTTTGGATCAAACTTACCCAAATTTACCTTCCCATTGTTATGCACGTAGCATTTTGATCCGAATATTCTGAGATGGCTGATGTTGGGCTTCCTTCCTTTATATAGCTCGTATGGAGTCTTATCCAAGCCCTTGCGAACATAAGCTCTGTTGGAGATATAGCAAGCAGTGCTCATAGCGTCCGCCCAGAACATTTGAGAGACTTCTTTCTCGTTCAGCATGCTTCTAGCCATCTCCGTCAGAACCCTGTTCTTTCTTTCGACTACTCCATTTTGTTGAGGAGTTCTCGGAGCTGAGAAGTTATGTTCAATGCCGTTTTGCTCACATAGCTCAGTGAAGCTATGGTTCTCAAACTCTCCTCCATGGTCTGTCCTTATGGCTGTGATTTTGAGATCCTTCTCATTCTGCACTTTCTTAGCCAGGACAACGAAAGCATCAAAAGCATCTTGCTTAGAGGCAAGAAACAAAGTCCACGTAAACCTTGAATAGTCATCCACCACCACTAAAGCATATAGGTTTCCTCCCAAGCTTTTTACTCTTGCTGGCCCAACCAAATCCATGTGGATTAGTTCCAAGGGCCTGCTGGTGGAGACTCTCTTCTTGGTTTTAAACGAGGATTTTGTTTGCTTTCCTCGTTGGCAGGATTCACAGATAAAATCATGCTTAACCTTAAAAGGGGGAATACCTACAGCTAGCTCCTTTTTAATTAGCATGTCCAATTGAGTAAAGTTAACATGAGCTAGTCTCTTATGCCAAAGCCAGCTATTCTCGTCACTAGATATTAGACATTTTTCTTCTAGCTGTTGACATAAATCTAAGGTATATAGATTCCCATTTCTAATTGCCTTAATTTTGCATTTTAGGTTGGCCTTATCTATATTCAGATCCTGCTTATCAACTATTAAGCACTCATTTGAATCAAATATTACCCAGTTACCTTTGTCCGTGCTTTGACTTACACTTAGCAGGTTGTGACAGAGACCGTCCACTAGATATACATCTTTGACTGGTCCGACTTCTCCAACTCCAGTGATCTTGCCACTTTGATTTCCTCCAAAGGTCACTGTGGCTCCATCTTTGATCACCAGAGACTTGAACTTGTCTCTGTCTCCAGTCATATGTCTCGAGCATCCGCTATCGATGTACCAATTTTTGTTCTTGGATGCCTTGAGACACACCTGAAACAATCAAGCAATTTTAGGTACCCAACCTCTCTTGGGTCCTTTGTCATTAGTGTCTAGGACCCTTGGCCTAGCTTTGGGCTTATCCTTGTGCCTATACACATTTGGAGCCTTTGGCCTAGTGTTGGCTCTAGACTCTTGGGTTCTCCCAGTGGGATGATTCCAGGCTTGGGATCCTTGTCCTCTCTTGATTTCCTTTGCAGGTGGAGGATCCTTTGTAGCCCTGGTTCCTTTAGGGACCCACTTGTATGAGCTGTTAGCTCCATGCTTTTTAGCATTACAGGTGGACATCGAGTGTCCTTTTCTGTTGCAGTAATTACAGAAGCTGAAAGGTGAGGAGCTATGACTGGTGGCTTTATGGAAGAACTTTAAGTAAGGCTTTACTTTTGGTTCTTCCCACGTTTTCTTCCTGGGGGTATATCCCAAGCCAGTCCTATCCCTATATGCCCTTTGGTTCATTAAAAGTATATTCAGCATTTCTGAACCATTGGTGAATTTCTGCAGGGCATTTTGCAGCTTATTATTTTCTTCTGAGATTTTGCTGCAATTTGGACAGCTCTCAGGTGTTGGGATGTTGGGTTCTGCTTGAGGAGAACCCTGTCCATCCACCATTGGAGATCTTCTAGCTTCCGCTAGTTCCTCACTGAGTGAGTCCACCTTGGACTCAAGTGACTCCTTTTTGGTTTTCAAGAATTTATAGGCTTTACATAGTTTAGAGAATTCTTCATGAATCTCATTGTAAGCCTCTTGTAATTCAGGAAGAGTTACCTCA
The DNA here is from genome assembly GCA_029929735.1 of Mimosa pudica. NCBI lineage: Eukaryota > Viridiplantae > Streptophyta > Magnoliopsida > Fabales > Fabaceae > Mimosa > Mimosa pudica. The sequence goes on from JAKELP010000045.1 coordinate 5,652,100, forward strand.
TGTTCTTCATTGGTGAGGTCAAGATCTGAAGATGCTTCCTCATCCTCTTCTCTAGCTACCAGGCAGAGGTTGGCAACTTCTTCATCATCACTTGCTTCCTCATCTGAGCTGTTTACCCAAATGGAGGAAACGAGTGCCTTTCTTTTATCCTTGCCTTTGGACCTCTGCAGGCTGGGACACTCAGCCTTGAAGTGACCAGGCTTATTGCATTCAAAGCACACAGGGACCTTCTCTTTCTTGTATCCCCTCTTCTGGCTGGTGTCACCTTTCTGATAGCCTTCCTTCTTCCTGAGGAATTTCCTGAACTTCCTCACCATCAGGGCCATCTCCTCATCGTCCATCTCATCGTCGTCATCCTCATCATTGTCCTTGATCTCTTTGCTGGGAGCAACGAGAGCAAGGTTCTTACTCTTGGATGAGGTTTGAGGAGCTCTCATAGCCAGCAAGGTTGGCTCATATTCAGCAAGTGAGCCAAAAAGAGCGGTGACGGAGCTGGTTGATTCTCCTTGCACTTCTTGCAGAATAGTGACTTTGGTGATCCAGTCACCCTTCAAGATTTTCAGAATCTTGCTCACCTGCTCTCTTTCAGGGATATCCTTACCAAGCGAGGCTAGATTATTGATGAGATGGGTGAATCTGAGCTCTAGATCTCTGATAGGCTCGGTGGGGCTTAGCATGGCGAATTTGTGGAATTCTTCCATCAGCATCTCAACACGTCTTGCTTTAACTCCCCTGGTTCCGGAGTGTGCAGCCTCAAGAGCCTCCCACATATCCTTTGCATTTTTGTGGTGGCTGATCCTGTGAAACTCTTTGTAGCTGAGAGCACACTGGATGTAGTGCATAGCCCTATGGTTGAGTTGGACTAGAGCATAGTCCTCAGCAGTATATCTGGCTTTTGCCTTAGCAAATCCTTCCTCATCTAAGGGAGTTTGATCCCCATGTTCGATCACGTCCCATAGTCTGATATCGCTTGACTTGATATAGGTTTCCATTCTGAACTTCCAGAATGTATAGTTGTGCCCATCGAAGCCTGGGGGCTTGTTGGGTTGTACAGCAACATCTGGCAGACCATACTCCGTATCCATTACTTAGATCTTTGCTTTCCGGATTCGTTGGAATCGAGTGAGAAAGACCCGCTCTGATACCAAATGAACGTAATGGATGCACAAGAGGGGGGGTGAATTGTGCTTCAAAAATAAATACTCAAAGTAAATGACACAAGATTTATACTGGTTCGGTCTACCTGACCTACGTCCAGTCCTCAACCACCCAGGCCGAGAGTTTCACTATAACTCAGGTTTTAAATCGGGTTCACCTGAAACCTTACAACCGCAAGTTTTACGGGCTCACTTGCAACCTTACAACAAGTTTTACACTGGCTCACTTGTAACCTATCTAACTGTCTCCCCCTCACACCAAGCAAGGGTTTGAAGTTTACACTTGAAGGCTTTTCTGACTAAGTTCTCTTACAGAACGAATGATGTTACACACTTAAGTTCAATAAATGCTCTTTTAACAGAAAGAGACTTAACTACTGTGAGTACAGAATAGGTAGGTGAAAAATCACTCCAAGTGTTAAATGCTCTTTTTTTTTGGGCAGCTTGAATGAATAAGGATTTTCTCGCTCAAGAATATTTGAAGATCATTAACTACTTCATAAATGAAGTTGAGCTTCCTTATATAGTCTTCAAGCATTTTGAACTCTTGGTAGGTGGGCTAGCCGTTTGAATATGTCCGTTTTTCCCTTGTTACCGTTCGCCCATTTAATGCTTCATTAATGCATAGCAGGGTTGACTTGCTTTATCTCTGAAAAGTAGTCCTGACACCTCTGCTCTGACAAAAGCATTCTGACACTGCATTTCTTTGAACGTTCAGACATTCTGATTGCTTGCGGAAGCAACTTCTCATCCGGAAGCAACCTTTCTGAGTGTGCTGCACTTGAACGTTAGTTTAGCAATATAATCATATAGTCTCATGCAGTGGGTGATCCCTAAATCTAAGAAGTATCCGGAAGCACTTCTACATCCGGAAGTAAATTCACTTGATGAGGGATTTAGTTCACCATGACTTGCTCTCGCTTAGTCTATTTCATTCCACCACTCAGCGCTAGTCACTGAGCTATCGGAAGCACTTTTACTTGACGTGGTGAATTCACTGACGCTTAGGGTGAAATCTATTCTATCAGTCTGCGCCAGTCAAGATCTAACAGGAAGCAACTTTACTTGATGTTGCATTTCCGCTGACGCTCGGGGTTATATCTAGTCTATCAACCTGCGCCAGTCTAAATCTAATAGGAAGTGCTTTCACTTGGCGAAGTAGACTTACTGACGCTTGGGGTAATAACTATTCTATTGCTCTGCGCCAGTCTAAGTCTAACAGGAAGCGCTTTCACTTGGGGAAGTAGACTTACTGACGCTTGGTGTAATATCTATTCTGTCGCTCTGCGCCAGTCTAAGTCTAACAGGAAGCAAACTCACTTCCGATTGAAACATAGCTTAGTCTTAAGGTTTTGTGTACCTAATTCTCATGGACTAAGTTATTTCCCAGTGATTTACTTGCTGATGCTGGGGGATGAAAACATTCATCCGCATGCGCAAGTCCTAATCTATCCGGAAGTAGATCTTCACCCGGAAGCACTCTTACTTGGGATCCTATGTTATCCTATTGCTTCCTAGGCACTTGGTCTAATCCTTTATATTTTAGTCTTCATCAAAACTTAAGATTCTAACATTGACATGTTTAGTATTAAAAGATATTGTATATATAATTTTATTAGATACTCCCTCCAGTTCTAAATATAAGACCTAATTGACCTTTTCTAGAAAATCCTTAAAAAAGCAAAATAAGTTAATTATAAATTGATTTGCCTAATTTTTTCCCTCAAACTAGTTTATTTTACATATAAAATAATGGATAATCTAAAAATATATCAAATATGTCATTATTTAATAACTTATTTCGCAACCTTAATCGCTCCAAAAAAAAGTCAAATAGGTCCTATATTTAGAATCGAAGGTAGTATTATATACATACTGTATTAAATGTTTCTATTTGATACGTTTTTTAGGCCTATCAAAAGTTTTTTTTTTTAATTATGAAAATGCCTTAGCTATCCGAAAACAAAGTTTGACCTATCAAAAGTCTTTGAGTGTACAATGTAAGATTTAAGGCCTATTAAAATCTTACGTTTTAAGCAAATTATTAAAATGTAAAGTCTTTTTTAAGACTTAAATTGTAATTAGGCTTTTAAAAAAACATTTCAAAGATTCTAGCTTAAGGTCGAAAGAAAAGCTTGCCTCCATTTAGACTCGTGCTGGACTAAACTTTCATTTTCTCATTTTATGTCTAAGTCTATTTAGTAAATAATTGCAAAAATAAGATATGTATATCCCCACCCACTAGGGATAGGGATTGAACCCAACCACTTGCTCAAAGGACAAGTACTTATTACTCATGTCAACCCGTCAGGTTTATATGTATTTATTTTAATTAAAGGGGACATGCACTAATAGTACTAAGTTATAGCAGCGGTTGGTCTCATACCTCTCAAGATATAATGCTAATAGGTTAGAACGTACATGTCTTTTGATGGTAGAATTCTTATTCCATTGTCGATATTAATTGATTAAATTGCATTTCAAATTGAAGAACAAACTCTTGAATTTTTTTTTTGAATTAATGGTGAATCGAAATAAATTTTCACCATCAAACATATTTTGAATACGGACAAAAATATTTCCAAAATAGGACAACCACTAGTGATTAGCGAATTTGGTACAAGTATTTTTCTACAAATAATTACATGAATTAAAACTAAATTGTTTGATTATTTTGTTTGATTTGGCATTCAAAATTATTTTCGAAATATTAATAACTTTCTCATTATAATTCACATTATTTCTATGTTACATTTTTTTTTTGGCCGAGCATTATTTCTATGTTACATTTTTTTTTGGCCGAGCATTATTTCTATGTTACATAAACTTACCAAGATATATACAATTACTACTAACTTTGAAAACAGGGAAAACAGTAGGGATATTAGGGAGTGAGAATGTGATATGAACGTTTGTAACGACTAAAGATCGATCAATCTGAAAATTCTTGCAAACTATAAGACCAAATCACTAATGTTGACTATTGTCCAATAATTTTGACTAAAATTTCATGATTTAATCCTCCGGCAAAAATAGTTACTAAATTATATTTCGAAGAAATATTTACGTTTAGTTCAAAATGAAAATATAACTAGATGAACCCTTAAAAATTTATTTAAGGCGGCAATTTTTTTATTATAGAATACAAACTTTTATTATCTATGCCCATAACAAAACAAGTTATAGTACGATGGCGATAATACCAATTTCCCACAAAAGTATAAACAACACAAGATTCTTGTTCCAGTGTCTGAGGTGACTAAGTGAGGATCGAGATAAATTTTCAATATAAGATTCAAATAATTTTTTTGTTAATTACAACGGACTGAACGGAGATTACAACTATTTACAAGAGGCAAGTAGTATAAAATATCATTCTCGAAAGAGACCAATAACTGTTGTCAAAACTGATGTTTTTAACAAAGCGAAAAATGTGCAGTGTTTACCCTGTAAGGCTGTAAGCCTGTAAGTTTAATTATATACACTTTTCCTTTTTTTTATCAATGATCAAGGTATTCCCTCACTCGACAAGTGAGAGATTAATCCCCGCTAATTTGTAGGCATCCCAATGGATGAGACAACTGGTCTGGGAGATTTAATGCTTCTTCATACCCAATGTCAAAGATCGAAACTCAGACAATTAGTTAAGGGTGAATGAGTCCTTGCCATTATATACACTTTTCCTCATTGATAAACTATGTTATTTAAAAATTTATCTTAATATTTCACCCCTTAAAATGCTTTATCAATATTTTAAATATTCAGTGATATTAATTTTTCGCTAAAAAATGTAATGGTGGTAGGGTTTATATAATTGAAAAAACACTTTATAAATTAAAAGTAAGATACAAGCTACGTCTCAGTTATTTTGAGAATAGTTATATGTAAGTCACTCTCTTCAACAATCAGAAGTAATAGTCTTCCTCTTTCTGAAGAGTTCTTAAATTTTTTCCCAGTAATTTCTTTGCGAAAGTTAAACGTTTCAAAATAACTTTTTTCTTAAAGGAAAATGATTCCTGATAGATTATCTCACTCACCAAAATTTAAAGAACGACAACAAAAAGTGATGTGTTTTCATTGTGACAATGAACCCCAAATAAATGAGTTAAAATTATCCAATCCAACATTAAAGGAATAGGCTAGGATATTAATTGCCATATTGTGCCTATGCTCAAAAATGAATAAAGTTTGTCCCTCACTCAAAAAAAATGTTGTTAGTCTCGTCAAAATTGTAGCTCCAAAAATATGCGCGACAAAAACTTCTTTTGAAAAAATAAGCATCTTGTCGCACCAAAAATCACGCTTGCCCCAAAAAAATATAGGCATGGTTTTGATGAGAACTTTTTATGATGGGAGGGATTCGATCTTTTGCTAGCTAGCCCGGCCTAATTTGTTCTTATACATAATTATTTTTAATTATGCTTCTGGATTCATAATCAAAGTAATACTATAAAATTAATCTAAATATTTTAAGCTGAGAAAAAAAGATTGTTTTGGCCCTACTAGCCTTTCACATGCCCAACACTTTTAAGACTAAATCCTGAGCCTGAGGGCTAGCCCTTTTAACAATGAGGAAATCCTAAATAAGTGACATTTGAATTTCTAAATCATTTTAAGTAGTTAAGTATTAGGAGATTAACTAGTGAAATATCAACATTTACTACTCAAAATCCCCTTTCTAAGATTTTAAAATTCAACTATCATTCCTTTTGACCAAAAATGATTTTCTTCTTTAAAAGTTTATAAAGTTAAATAATAATATTTGTATAATTTAAGAGATAATAACTAAATATGATAAAAACTCAAGATTCAGTTACAACTTACAAACACTAAAATATAAATCCAACGTTAAATTCAGTTAAGAAAATCTAAAATTTAGTGAATAATTTATTTTATCAAATATATACATAGTTCAAATTTTAATGAAATATAAAATTAGAAAAAGAGATAAAAGCAATAACAAAATGTGCAACATCTGTCACCAAGCCTTCAGCTTGTCTTATTTACTTGAAAAAAAAGTGTAACATCTAAAGAAAAATTTGATAATATTGATAATACATGAACGTATTTAGGTAGAAAATAAAAATAAATAAAGGGCCTAATTTGGAAAGCTCTCGACCGAACAATGCTAGCTCTTCTGAGTCAATAAGTCATTGGCTTTATAGATGCATTTTAAGCATGATTCCAATTTCGAGGGTAAAACCTCAAAATCAACACTTAATTTTTTTCAAACTTAAAAGGGGTTTGGTCTGTTATCTTGGCTCTTATCATAGTATATAAATGGGGGGAAATAAGAGGAGTGATATAGTAAGAAAAAAGCTTTCAAAGTATGATAAAAGAAATCACTATGCACTCTATTCTTGAGATTATGACTTATTTAACGAGGGGAGTCTATTTTTATATAAGGCTCTTTTCAATTTTTTTTTGATTTTTTTTAATTATTCTAATTGATGTTCACCAACAATAAGCAAGTAAGGGAGGGAGAGTGAGAATAAAAATATTTGATTAGAGTGATTTGATAATATCATGTTATTCAGTCTAATTTAAGTAACATCTTTGATATAATAAATTATGCAATTAGGATTTCTAAAATTGCTGATTACTTTTTTATACAGTTCTCTATTATATTCTTTCTTCCAAAATTTCCCCATCCAAAAACATATCTAAGTGTTATGACTTGTGATACAACTATTTAATGATACTTCTATAATTAAATCTTAATAAAGTAAAGGCGATTGACTGACGTCTCTTAAAGTAAAATTGGGGAAAGATGACAAGAAATAATATAATATTTGTACAATTTATAGATTTTATTACAAGTTTATAACATAATTTAGCTAGCTATTAAAATAAATAAATGTTGTAGGTTTTATTTTATTTGATGTTTCATGTATAGATTATGAAAACGGGTCACATGATGATTACATGAACAATGAGGGAAGAAATTAGTCTAGGACTTAATGTAACATTTTTATATCAATATTTTTGTATAAATCCTTTAAAACATTTGTCTTGTAATTTGTTTTTTAAATTGTGGCCAAACAAATTAATTCTATTAAAATATTTGTTTAACTCTCTCAATAGAATTGACATTGAATATGTCCCCAATAAACGTGTGACCTAGTCCACCACAATCGTCTGACCTAATTCGATATGAATCCCAATTCCAACTAATACATAAACACAAAATAACTATTAGGTCAAATATTTTAACGCGATGTATGTATTATAATATTTAAATTTAAATACTAGTATCATTTAACTATATGGCCACATAAAAAAAATGAGGCATGTCACTTTTCTTTTCTTTTTATCAAAAAGGCATGTCACTTTTCATGGGAGAGAATTGTCATAATTATAGTCTATATAGAATTATACAAAATCTATAAGTAATTAATTATTATATTTTTTAAACAATATTTTAGAACATTAACCCCTGTTTTTTTGCCAAAATGACCTAATCTGTTTTACTAATTACTAATAACAAAACACGTTAATTCCAAAGATAAAACCTACCCTGATATTGATGCAATAAAATCTAAAAATTATATGCTGTTTTAATTTGGGATTTTATCAAATTATATGATATTAATGGGCTTTTTCCTAAAAACAAGCTCAATTTTACTTTAGATTATTCCTCTTCTAGTAAAAGCAGCCTAATTCTGTTAACCACTAAAACCCTCTATTTTTCCGGCGTATCTTTTTTTTATCAAATATTTTTTCCGGCATATCAAACCTAATATTTTAATTTTAATTTTAATTATTATAAAAACTGGTCAGAAGCTCACTATCTTCTTTTCCATCATCGAAAAATTATTAAACCTAATTTTATTGAACCAAGTTGCTCTCGCTTCCTCTATCCTATCTTTTTTTTAACAGACTTCCTCTATCTTATCACCACCCCAACAATGTATTCTGTTTCTTTCTCAAACTTACTATCCCCAAAGGTTTCAAATATATCACGCGTGATATAAAAATAGGATCTCTTGCTATTAACCTTTTCACATACACATTTTATGTGACGCGTACATATACATTATATATTCACATATTGTTAGTATACTTTCGATGACGAATACTAACAATTGAAAAGAGCTCGTATATTAATGGTCAAAAAAAAAAGAAAAGAGCTCGTATATATGTATTGATATAAGAAGAAGGCCAAAGCTGAGAGAGTTCCATAATTTATTATAAATTATCATTCATTGACGGTAATGAAGGACTCAGTGATCGACGGTGGTGATATCACAAAGCCGCCGTCGTGCAACAACGGTGGCTCCGGCAGTCATGGGGTGACAAAAAGAGTGATGAAAATGAGTGCTTTTTTTGTTGGGTTCACAGTCTTGTGGATTCTTTTGTATAACTCTGCCTCTCCTTTTGATTTACCTGTCATCTCTCATTATCTCACAGCCAACATGCCTGCCGTCTCCAAGGTACTCTATCTCCCCCCTCTCTCCCATATATATAACCTTAAGTGTTCTTTGTTAGCTTTGTTGATATCCGCATAATGGAACCCAGATAAAAGATTGGATTTTCATTAATGGGTTTTGATTCTTTTCTCTGATCTTGAAATCCCTTATAATTTGCTCTGTTACAAACAGAATCCTCATTTCTCGGTTTACATTTTAGGGAGGGCCGGGTGTAGTTGGACTTTTTTTTAATATTCTTTTAACGTACCGTATGTATAGTATTTTATTACGTAAGATAGTGATCAAGAATGGTTCTTACTTCTTTGTTTGAAAAAACGTAAAAGTTCTATGAAGCTAAATCAATGAATAAAGCATGGCGTGGTTAATTTGAATGTTTTGATAATTAATTATTTTCAATTTATTATGGATTCATTATTGAGTTATTGGATTGCGTCTTTGTGGGGTTCCTTTTCGGAGTTTTTTGGCCCAAGGTTTCTTCGGAGTTGAGTCTGCCTTTTTTTTTAAGTGAATGTTTTGTCATGTGACTGACTATGTGAGTCTGAGTGTAAGTGGTGAACTGGTGATACAGGGCAAGAATGTAATTACATAAGAAGATAGAGATAAAGTTAGAAAAGAGGGGAAATAGTGGTAGTGTACTTAATTTTTTGAAAGTTTATTTAATTAAAAATATCTGCATAATTTTTCTTGAAAATTTTGATGAAGCCTCTTGGCTCATTCCAATAGGATGTAGGTTCAAATCCTATCAATTTGAAGACTTCATAATTAACAGATTATTTGGCAGTACCTGAGAAACTGGAGATAGAGGGATAAATGATGAGGAAATAATTTTAGAAATTTTGGATATTAGGCAAGATTCTATCTAATTTAAGCAGAAAAAAGAGGCGCAATAAATGGATTAGTTTCAACTTTCCACAAAAAAGCCCGCCCCATGATTTACTCCTTGAGCATAGCTAACTAGCTAAGTTTTAATCTTTCCCTGTAAGTTCTGAATGTTGTTATTTTTTCCCAAATATTTTTTTGAGTCTATAGTTTGAATGGGCTGTCAACTTGTCATTTGTCAAGAAATATAGGTTAGGTGTTTTCATTTAAAGATCTAATGAGAATTATTTTTTTAATTCATCTAAAAAAGGTTGTTACTTGTTACTCTTGGTTGGCATATGTAGAGGGTAATTTTCCCTACCTATTAACAATATAATAATGTATTCAGCCAAACCTCATTAATTTTATTAAGGTAAAATAATTAATAATAGAGTTCAAAACGGGATATATTTGTCCAATTAAATTGATGTGAAACAAGAGATAAAGGGAGGGGAAGGAGGAGAATTAGAGGAGAGGAGTAAATACAAGAAGGAGGGGAATAAGCAGAAGAATCAAGGGAGAAGAGGAAGTCTCATTCAAATAAATGAATAATCATCCAATCAAGTCTGATCACAACTTAGAAGCGTAATCATACTCGGATGGCCCTAAATAATACTCCCTCTGTTCCTAAATATAGGACCTAGATGACTTTTTTGAAAAATCCTAAAAAAAGTAAAAAATAAGTTAATTATAAATTGATTTACTTAATTTTTTCTCTTAAACTAGTTTATTTTACCTATAAGCTAATGGATAATCTAAAAAGATATCAAATATGTCATCATTTAATAACCTATTTCACAACCTTAATCTTTCCAAAAAAAAGTTATCTAGGTCTTATATTTAGGAACGGAGGGAGTAAAATATATATAAATATGAATAAAATGCTAGGCAAACGAAACCCTAATTTGAAATGATACCATAAAAATGTTATAATATTGAAAACTGCTGAGCATAAATATTTGTCCCATAACATATATATGATTATAAGTTCATAGCACTTGTAAATTATTAGTATTATCTCACTGTTGTGCGAATGTTTTTTTGGATGGTGGTGATGACGCGTGAAATGAAAGGAATAAAGTGTGATAATTCCAAGGCTCTCTCGTTTAGTTTATTTGGGGACATGTCATATCCAACATGTTTAATGCCTCACCACACCCAGCTCTACTTTATATCCAAAACACATCTCATCCGCCTTCAATATGTTCAACTCTATACACATCCTTAAGATAATTAATAGACTTTTTTTTACATGATAATTAATAGACTTTTATTAGAAGGTTGTTATTATATATTTATTATATTGTTTAAAAGTAGTTAGCTAAAAAGACATTTTTAGTGCTGAAATATGGAAAATGTAAAATGATAGGTTCTTATTAACAAGAGATATTTAATTATTATTCTCCCTTTACTTATAGGCACCCCATATATACCTTTATAATATTTATTACCTCATTCCTAACTGCAGGAAATAAACAACTAATTTGTAGAGAACAAATTTAGTCATGTGTGGCTTGAGTACAGGACTACAGGGAGAAAATAGTAAATTTAGAGAACAAAAAATAGATTGAAGTCTTATATACATATACTATATGACTGAAACAATTTGAGGAGTTATACATTTGTGCATTGAAAAGTGCATTCATTATTTATTAAAACTATATATTTACCAGTTATGAACCATATAGCCAAAAGTAAAAAAAAAAAAAAACCATATAGCCAAGAGCCCAAGAGCCCTAGAGAAACCATGAACCATATCAAGTATGAGATTTATTTCCCAAATTTAGATTCATAATATGTATAGTCTAATCTACACACGCCTACCTTTTATGTACAACATTGACTGCATGCCTAATTTATCTTATATATAATTTGCACAAAGCACAAGCTTGCATGCATGTAAAGTACGCAACTAGGTCAATCTTTATTTGCATGTGTGTTCATTATTGCTCTGTATTACCTCTTTTTTGTCAGCTCTTTTTTACCTCTAACTTTGATTTTCACATATCTGTTTCTGTTTCCAAATCAGTGCATTTCAACTTCTTTTATTTTGCTTGTATGAAACATGAATGTGATTGTGACTATGATGATGTATATGTGAAGGAGGGAAGTCATGAACCAAAGCTAGAAAGTGTTCTAAGGCATGCATCAATGGGGAACAAGACAGTGATAATAACAACCTTGAATGATGCTTGGGCAGAACCAGGATCCATATTTGATCTGTTTTTGGAGAGTTTTAGAATTGGGAAGAACACTAAGGGGCTTCTGAAGCATTTGGTGGTTGTGACTTGGGACAAGAAGGCATATGCTCGTTGTAATGATTTGCGCCTACATTGTTATCTCCCTGAAACAAGTGACAACTTCACCAGTGAAGCTTTCTTCATGACCCCTCATTACCTTCAGATGATGTGGAAGAGGATTGAGTTTCTTGGATCTGTTCTTGAGATGGGCTATAGCTTTGTCTTCACTGTATGTTATTACTCCCTTCTCCTTCTTTTATACTGCTTTAGATTTATATCTCAATCCTAGGTAGCCTGTTTTAGAAAGCAATAATATAAGACGTCCAAACCCACATGACATTTTTTTTCTGAATTAAAAGGTGAAAATACTAATGTCTTGAAGTTACAAGCGCGATTAACCTACAATCTCTTAGTGAGGAGATGTCATAGGATTAAACTTATGACTATTTTTGGCTTTGGTCCAGAATTTAAGACAGTTCATGAAGTTGATTACTATAATTTCACAAGAACTTATATGAATTTAATGGTGTTAGCCTTTCTGATGTTTGTTAACACTTTCAATTAGGTTGACTTGAGCTGCTAACACAGCCTCAAGTAACTTACTGCATTGTAAGGTCCAAAACCAAAGTTTATTAAAAATGTGATGGAAAGTTTGAAACCAAAACTCATTTAAAATGTGGATTTGCTCAAGCATCTCTAAAATTGATTATGTGTATTTGCTCATGAACTCAAATATTGGAAATTGATTTTTTAAAATCGGTTTGGTCCATTGAAGTTGATTTCTTTATCATCTGATACATGTTAAAGTTACCTCTTTTAATAGAGTTAAACCCACTCCAGATCCCAACACATAAAAGTTGACATCATGGACACATTATATTATTGGCTCAAACTAACCGAATCAATATCAGAGTGAGAATTCTATTGGTTTTTGGATTTGCAGGACACAGATATAATGTGGTTGAGAGACCCATTTCCGAGATTTTACAAAGATGCAGATTTCCAAATAGCCAGTGATTTTTACCAAGGGAATGCACAAGACATGAATAACATGCCAAATGGAGGCTTCACATATGTGAAATCAAACAACAGAACCATATGGTTCTACAAATTCTGGTACGATTCAAGGGCACTTTATCCAAATCTTCATGACCAAGATGTGCTTAACAGAATCAAATGGAACCCCGACATCTCCAATATGAAGCTTCAGATCAGGTTCTTGGACACTGCTTACTTTGGTGGTTTTTGTCAGCCAAGTAAAAACCTTGATGAAGTTTGTACCATGCATGCCAACTGTTGTGTTGGCTTAGAAAACAAAATCAATGATCTTAAGATTTTGCTTGAGGACTGGACAAGGTATATTAAGCCTTTGCCTCATCGAGATCAAAAGAATACAACAATTTCTTCAAGTCCTCCTCGATGGACTGTTCCACAAAGTTGCAGGTAATTGATTTATGAGCATCAAGATCATTAAATCTTTAGTGTGTCTTTTAAAGAATTATTTGGTTACAAGTTCAAATTAATTTCTAATGGTGATATTGGTGTTTACATGGTTTTGTGTTGCTGGTTTCTTGTGATGAAGAACATCCTTTGAAAGGGCTGGACTTGGACGTAGGAGGTAGCCATGGGTTTGCAATTTGCATGATGAGGTACCTCATCAAACTAATTTTCACTATTTCCATTACATGTACAAATATATGAACTATTTACTTAACTTAATTTGATTAGATTAATTGTAATAAATAAATGAGTTAATCTCACATGTTTTTTTAAAACAAATTTTTAAATCATGTCACTCCTATTAATTATTGTTCAGGGAGTATCAATAAGGGTAATTTGATAAAAATGGCAACAATGAGGAATAAATTATAAATTTATAATCAAGATATATTAAAGACCGGAGGTAGTATTTCAATTGTTAAAATGATTTGTTCACAACTTGTTTTAGGAGAGCTAGTGCCTAGTAATATTTAGGTAGGTGGATTTCATTTACATGGTCTAGATTTACACATCAATTAAAATAAACATTATCTAAATCAAATTTAGATAGTAGTGTGACATCTCGTGATTTATATACTGCTAGCTATCCTTACTCATCAAAATAATGGGCAGGGAAACTGGATCCAATTTAAACACCATGTAGCTTATCTATTTGACTCCGTTCGAACTCAATCCTTAAAATTTGGGTCAATTAACTTTGTCCAAGTCAATAATTATAGAAAATAAGGTTATATATTTGATTAATCTAGCTTAGGGACTTCAAAAGTTTTAAATTGTTAAAAGTTATAGGAATTATGTTGTCTTGAGTTTAAGGTAAAATTATAGGAATTATATTTATCTTTGAGTTTAAAGTTCAGGAGGAGGTATTACGAACAAAAAGAAATTTCAGTTAAAAAAACAAAAAGAAATTCAGGAGAATGTTTTAACTGAATCAAAATTGTATCAGACTAAATTGTATTGAGTTAGAAGTTAGAGGAAGAATTACTAATGGTTTAAAACCCTTGCGTAAATGACTAACATTCGTAAATTGATTTTGAAGGTTGGAGTTTCAGAATACAAAAAATCTGTCAATTGTAAGTGAAGAGCAATATGAACAGGTTTGGGAAATTCTGCGTCGGGGACAATGGATTTTAAAATTGTGAAATTCTCCATGTTAAAATTTAAATATTTAAAAATTTAATTATGTTCTTTAGTTTCCTTACATAGAGTAAGTCTTACATCACTTTTTTGTTTGTGTTTTCATGCAAAGAATCTTTCAAACTATATTTTTCCCATATTTAATTATGTGCAATAATAAAGTGTACATATATTATGGTTTATATTCTCCCTTCTGTTAATCATTCATCCTCAAAACAAATTGTGTCTAGGATACACACACAGCTGCTGCAAATGATGGAAGCGTGATTAAACCTATATTTTATCAGAATGATTAAAACTATTATTACTCCAATCATCAGTATCACACTTAAAGAACAAATGCCAATTTTGTTCCATCTCCGAATTTCTGCATCACTTTAAAAAAGTATTTAAGAATGTTATTTATTTGTTAAAATTAATGTTTTTCTAAGCACAAAATAAATTAAACGTTTTTATTACAAAAAGTTTATATGAGTTGGGCCTGGACAAAACTCTAAGCTCAAAAAGTACATATACAGTTACTTATCAATTACTACTTATCAACAAAGTTCCCACATCGACGAGATTTGAACTTATAGTCACATATAGTTCTGAGTCAAACTCTTTTACCAATAAAATAAAATGGTACTTACTTTTGAATAGCGAATAATAATGTTCTAATATGAAATATAAGGCCGATAAAAAATAAGAAATATAAATAAAATTTAATTATTTTTTACGTGATCCAAAACTTTTTTTAAAAACAAGGGCTATGGTAATTTTATGGAGTAATGTTTACAATAATTTAAAATAATTATCATTAGCAAGTAGCAACGCATTAAAGTAATTGTTACTTGTCGGACTAGAGAGTTCTTTCTGTACACCACGTCTTCCCAAATTTATTACTCCACTATTCTCTAATGGGAACTTAACTAAATAATTGGTAAAACTTTGAATTTGTAAGCTGATTCATTTGCCACATTTGACTTTCCACCATCAATTAATCAATTATAATAAGTTAATAACAGTTGGGAAATGAACTTTGGAATTTGCTAAACACCTCTTTTCGCACTAATGCACACCCTTCCCTCTTTATATCGAATCACTATTTTCTTAGATAGAGTATAGCTATCTATTAGTATCTATACAAAAAATGGTGGTAACATTCCTATTGGATAACTTGCCATAATATAATAATCGAACCACGTGGTTAGCTAATTATTTAAAAAAAACAATCCAAATAGAACCAGTTTCCATTTTCCGAGTTCCTTTTATTATTAATTTCTATTTCATCTAGATTCAATTTTGAAATTCCGAAATTCTTGTATCAATATTTTTCAATTCGCTCAAAATAAATGGATCTTGATTATTATAAATGCAATAATTTGCTATAAATGACTATTAAATTAGTGAACACTCAACGAGTAATCAACAAATGATTTCAAATAATTAGTTTTCATGCATCATACGGGGGAATTATATGTACGAAATCTTTTTTAATAATGGATTTAATATGAATAAAATATTTTTGATATACAAAAATGAATCCACATTTTCAGGCAATTACTATTTCACTTAGGCTCTGTTTGGTTGGAGGGTTTCGGAGGGGAGGTGAGGGGAGGTGAGGGATGAAACGCAAGATACCTTGTTTGGTTGAAAAAAGTGGAGGGGAGGGGAGGTAAAAAATTTTGTCCTTTTGTGGCCCCTTGCTCTCTCTCTCCTTACCCCCAAAAGTGGGGTTTTTTGGAGGGGTGAAAAATCTGGACTAAATTACCCATATCATATTTCCTAAATACCAAAATTACCCCCATCAATTAACACGCCTTTATCCCATCGTTCAAAACCTTACCGCTTCACTTTCATCTTCACTCATCTACACTGCGCCTATACAGAGCCAGAGGCATCAGTTCTGTCCATTTTTTTCGTCTTCACTGCTCTTCAAAGGTGAGTGTATCAAACTGTGCGCCTATTCATATACTGATATACATGTGTTATTCACCCACACACACACATAAAGACAAACACGGTTCTGGATTTTCTCCCTCCCTGCGCTGAGAAAATTAATTAAAACCACATCTTTTTTTTCCCTTCTTCTTCATCTCCCTCCCTGTGCGTGTGCGTAGTGAAAATAATTCAGCCATGGAGTAACAACTAACAAGGCTTATTCTGGAATCTTTCGGTGGCTTCATTACCATTTTGGATTACTACCAAGTTTCAAGCATAGGGTGAATAAGAATTAGGAAAATTAAAGATTATAATTTCCTAGTGCTCACCCATAGTTTCTTTGTTTTGGTATATATTGTTTAACTGAAATAATTAAAGATTGTAATTTCCTAGTGCTCACCAATCGTTTAAAGCCACATCTTTTTTAATCTTTTTTTAATCTTTTTTAATCTTTTTAAAAAAAGATTATATATATGTATTCCCCTCTTATGTGTTAGGTAGTGAGGAATATAGATGGGAAGGAATATCAGTGAGGGATTAGAATAGGTGAAGAAGAAAGAACTTTATTTGGTAATAATTTGTATAATATCAATATGTGTTTGTGTGATTGGAGAGAGTGATATCTATCAACTTTAATTTGTGTGATTCGCCTATAATTTTTTTAGATGAATTAGAGCAATCTTTTTATAGGTCCGCAAAGTTTGCTTGCTGCTCAGATTTTTATTGCTCTTTACTTATGGGCTGCATTATGATGAAAGATTCACTTCTTTTATTTTTTTTACTAGTGATCTTGTATTTATTGGATATGTTTTGACTTCAATTATTAGATGAGGTTGGATTTCAAAAACAATTTAGCCTTGCAACAATGGTTGAATTTGCGCCAAAAAGCCGTTGCACTGCTCACCTGCATCTTTGTATACTTCTATATTCGAAACTCTCGTAAGAGAAAAATATGCTATAGTATGAGTTCTGAAAGGGAAAGAGCTCGGGGAGAACTAATGGGTGAATTAAGCAAACCCGGTAAGAGTCACGATATTGTTCGAATGAATTATGAAGCTTTCCTAAAATTATGTGATTTGTTGGAAAGAGTAGGGGGATTAAAACCCACAAGATGGTCAACTGTGGAAGAGCAAGTGGGAAAAACCCTTTACATATTAGGACATACAGCTACAAATCGGGTTGTAAATTTCTTCTTCAGACGATCTGGTGAGACTATAAGTCGTCATCTCCATAATGTTTTGCGAGCCATCATTACGATAGGAGATAAATTCATTGTACAACCAGATGGAAAAACAATCCCCCCTGAAATCCAAGGTCATAGTAGGTTCGACCCATTCTTTAAGAATTGTGTTGGTGCTATAGATGGTACACATATTCGTGTTAAAGTATCTGCTAACGATGCTCCTCGTTATCGTGGACGAAAAGAATTTCCGACACAAAATGTGCTAGCAGCTTGTACATTTGATTTGAAATTTACTTATGTGCTCACTGGATGGGAAGGAACTGCTTCAGACTCTAGGATTATTAAAGATGCACTAATAGGAGAAGATAAGCTCATAATTCCTGATGGTAAATACTATCTCTTGTTTAGTCATGTTTATTATTTTGGTTTGTAAAGGTAATTGCCTAATTGGTTTAGGATTACCAAACTTAGATAGCTCATATTTTGGGAAACAACTATGGGATATTTTAATATTTTGGATTACTAGTGCAATGTGTTGTGTTTTGGATGTTATTATTATTGGGTGTTTTATATTTTGTTGTTTTTTAGTGCTACTTAATCATTTGATATATAAATAGACAACATGGAAAGACGTTGAAGTTGAACCTTTTTAACTTTGATGTCATTCGTGATTCTGGGAATGAGAATAGGTATCTCATTGTGGTAAGCACTTGTTAGGGATACTTGTCAGGTGATGATGAGAAAGATGGTGTGGATAGTTGTCAAATGATGATGGGAAAGATGTTAAGTAATACTTGTGGTGATGTTGATTTATTTAACATGGTAAGCACTTGCAAATCAATAATATTTATTTAACATGGTGTAGTGTAGATTTTTAGTAGAATAATAAAAAGGTATATTATAAAATAAGATTATAAAAGTGATGGTATAATTGTCAACTAATAAATTATCCCCTCCCCTCCTCTTCTTTGAACCAAACAAGAAATTGACATCACCTCCCCTCACCTCCCTCCCCTTACCTCCCCTCACCTCCCTTTAATAAACCTCCCCTCACCTCCCCTCCTTTGAACCAAACATAGCCTTAGAATCGCATGGATGATATAGATTGTGTAGTAATAGACTTGACTTCCTACCTAGAAGGTTAGTTTGAAGATGCAATTTTTCTTATCATTATTGTAGGCAAAATTGATTTTCTGATCTGCCTAACAATTTATTATTGATGTAACAGTGGATACACACACACATATATATTTCATTTCATATCTCTTATAAACAATCATATTGCACAACTTTTTTGCCATAACTAATCCGTCCATGGCACATGTGATTTGCTGGTTGACTATTAAATTAGTAAACAATTAATTAATAATTTCAATTATTTGGCTATAATTGAATTCAATTTTCAAATTCCAAAATTCATAATTAATATTAGGTATTGTAAATTTGAACCACCTATACGTTTAATATTTTTAAAAATTTGAACCTAAGCTAGCGCGCAATAACTGAAAAAGCCGTTGTTGTTTGCTGCTTTTTGCAGGCTCGAAAATCTCTCTTTCGCCTCTCCTCCCTATCTCCATTTTGGTTGATTTGCTATCAATTAATAATTTCAATTATTTGGCTATAATTGAATTCAATTTTCAAATTCCAAAATTCATAATTAATATTAGGTATTGTAAATTTGAACCACCTATACATTTAATATTTTAAAAAATTTGAACCTTATGATGTAATCTGTGGTGGATTATACAATTTTGTTGCTAGTATAGTGGTGGATTATACATTTTTAATATCATATTTTTACTAACAATATTATTGCCTTAATATTTTTTTAATAATTACTTTCCGTGCATTGCACGAAGGAATCTCTAGTTTTCTGAAAAGCATATTTCAAGTTTAATCTCATTAACAAGGAATATATTTGGGATAGGCTTAGACATTCATGTGGTGTCCAAAGCTGATGTGGCGCATCTTCTCAAGGATGTAGTTGGTTTTTAGTATTTTTTTAGTCTTATTTTCTTTTTATATGAAAAAATGAATATATTTGGGATTAATAGAATTAAGATTTTTTTATCATAATAATAGAATTAAGATGAAAGCTATCAAAAAAAGAATTAAGATGAAAGCTAAGTCATTATTTTGTTGAGTTCCTTGTACACAATTATATGCTCCTTAAAAATTATTTATTATAAGAAATTCGGAAAAGGGAAATTGGTCTCATTTGAATTGTTTTTTCTTTTTAAATTGATAAAAATAGGTAACCATGTGAACCAATCATGATGTGACAAGTGGTTCAATAGTAATGCTACCACCACATTTAGATTATATAATAATAGCTAGATAGATATTTTATTAATCTATTATATATATATATATATATATATATATATATATATATATATATATTAAAAGTGGTGACAACGTTCCTATTGGACCACTTGTCACAATATGATTGAATTACATGGTTGCCTAATTATTTGAAGTTAAAAAAATAATTCAAATAGAATCCATTTCCATTTTTCGGATTCCTTTTATTATTATTTTTTTTGTTTGGATTCACTTTTAAAATTTTGAAATTTTTCCATTAATATTTTTTAATTCGCTTGAAAATAAACAGATCCAGCTATAAATTTTCTCTTCTCTCTTATTATTCTCCCTCACTTTTTTTCTAATTCTCATACAAACCTCTCTATTTCCTTCAAAAGAGCTCTATACTTTATTATAATAATCATTTATGATCGCTAATGAAGTACTTAGTAATAGACGATGACAACATTACAAAGCCACGATTTTGTAAAAATGGCGGCTTCGTCAACCATGAGGTGGCAAAAAGAGTGCTAAAAATGAGTGCTTTCTTTGTGGGGTTCATAATTTTGTGGATTCTTTTGTATAACTTTGCCTCTCCTATTGACTTACCTGTTATCTCTTATTATCTCACAGCCAACAAGGTCATCTTTCTCTTCATATTTTCCTCCTCTATATATATATATATATATATATATATATATATATATATAAAAGTTTGTTCCTTTTTTGTTTGGTTGAGCGTCATATGAAACAAATTGGATTTTGATCGGTTTTGATTATATTTTATTTAATCTTGAAATTCTCTTAGTCTCTTATGAAAATAAATTCTATTTTCTTGGGTTACATTTTGGCTTGTGGTTGGCCTTTTGTTTTGAAAAGCGTGGCTGTCACCCAAGAGGGGGGGGTGAATTGGGTGAGGGAATAAAACTTTTTAAATCTTCTTTTCGAAAGACTGCTTGTGCTTGGTGATGATATTTACGAAGTAGTGATATGCACAAGTCAGTATGTTATGTGATGCAAAATAGAATGTTTGAATGTAAATTTATGCACACATACATTTATCCTGGTTCGGTCACCCAGACCTACATCCAGTCCCCAGGGTCCACCTGAGATTTTCAATCCACTATTCTTGTTTAAACCGGGCACAAGAGAAGCCTTTACACTTTAGGTTTTACGAGCACGGGTTCACCTAACAACCCACAGGTTTTACAACGGGTTCACCTGCAAACCTTACAAATGCAAGTTTTACGGGCTAACTTGCAACCTATGGAGATTTAGAAAACTTCTAAATGCTCCCCCTTACAAAATGTAAGATTACAATTATGTTCACTCTATGAACTGATTGTGCTAAACACTTAAGCTCAAAACTAACTCTCTCTAAGAGTGGATGATGTTACTCACTTAAGTACAATAGAATCACTCTCTGAAAAATATCACAAATCTGGATCTGAGAGTAGTAGAAGATGTGTAGAATGAAGAATATGATATCTCAGATACTTTGCTCTGTTCTCTCTTTTTCTTCCATACTTCTCTTCTGAATGAATGTCTCTTTTATATTTGGCTTCATAGGCTTCGGTGGCAGGTTGAATATGAACGTTTGAATAAAGCCGTTAATCCTATGTTACCGTTGAGAAGTACATCTTCATTAATGCTTAGCAGGGTTGACTTGCTTTATCTCTGAAAAGTAGTCCTGACACCTCTGCTCTGACAAAAGCATTCTGACTTCTGAGTGTGATGTTTACTCTTGTACTCTTGCTGACGGATGATCATCATTCATCCGCAAGTGGTAATCTTGCTCCGCAAGTGTTAAGCTCTGAGTCCCAATGTCAAGAGTCTTTCCATCCGGAAGCTCATTTGCATCCGGAAGCGTGACCATGTTCTGCACATACTGGTTAGTCCAACATAGCAATATATATATAAGAGTTATACATGCTGTGGGAAGCTTGTTCGCTATGGGGAGTAGTTTACTTAGACTGTGTTCTGATTTGGTCTATGATGTATCCGGAAGCATTTTTACATCCGGAAGTAAAATCACTGGATGAAGGATTTTTGTTCACTATAACTCACTCTCGCTTAGTGTATTTCATTCCAACACTCAGCGCTAGTCACTAAGCTATCGTAAGCACTTTTTCTTGACGTAGTGAACTCACTGACGCTTGGGGTGATATCTATTCTATCAGTCTGTGTCAGTCTAAATCTAACAGGAAGTGCTTTCACTTGGCGAAGTAAACTCACTGACGCTTGGGGTAATATCTAGTCTATCGCTCTGCGCCAGTCTAAGTCTAACAGGAAGCAAACTCACTTCCGATTTGAGTCATAGCTTAGTCTTAAGGTTTGTGTACCTAATTCTCATGGACTAAGTTATTTCCCCAGTGATTTACTCGCTGACGCTGGGGGATGAAAACATTCATCCGCATGCGCAAGTCCTAATCCATCCGGAAGTAAATCCTCATCCGGAAGCACTCTTACTTGGGATCCTATGTTATCCTATTGCTTCCTAGGCACTTGGTCTAATCCTCTATATTTTAGTCTTCATCAAAACTTAAGATTCTAACATTCTCCCCCTTTTTGATGATGACAAACCTAGTTCTATTAATTAAGTTCCTAAGGAAGGATTAGCAAGAGAACAAAAGCAATGGATAAGAACAAGTAACTCAGACAAATATTATTGACAAGCAGAAGTTACAAGTCAGAGTTATACAATCAAATAACATATACAAGTAAAGAATGTATACAAATAAATTTCACTAAGTATGAATGAAGATATGCATGAAAACAAAATCAACAAAAATATTTGGATTGGGGGTTAGAGTTTGTGTCTCTTTTTCTTTTCTCTCTCTTTTTGCCTCTCTTCATTTTCTCTTTCACGCTCACTCTGGTTTATCTGGGCAATGATATCTTGAAGCTCTTTTTCCTCTTTTTCCCTTCTGAGCCTCTCTGATTCAATGGACTCCTCGTATGCCCTTTTCATGTTCTCTACTTCTTCATACCCAGGGAAACATGTAGCATCGTCGAAGTAGGAGACCTCTCCATTGGGATAGTGGACAGCCCGGATTCTCACATTCCATGCAGAGAAGTTGGGATCCTCCTCAACTTCCTGGACTTTCCTTTTCCCTTTCCCTTTGCTCTTCCTTTTGCTTTTGCCAATTGGAGGAGTGGGCATGGCACTTGCTCTTTCAGCATCGAGGCAAGCCATCTGACCAAAGGATAATTTGTCAGTGAATCCATACTTCTCAAATTCTTCAGGAGTCATGTCTTCAATTTCCAATTTGACTTCCTTCAGAATTGGAACCGCTTGGACCACTGGATTTTCTTGCACAACCTGAGCAGATGATGTTCCTTGCTCAGGTAGGTCAGATGGAGTCTCTTCCTCAGACTTATCAGATTCAGTAGTGGCAATTAACTTCCTGGCACGTTTCCTAGCAACGGCCTTCTTTCTGGGTGCACTGAATCTGGCTGCTGGCTCAGACGAGGGAGGAGGATCAGAAGATTGCTCAGATGAAGGGATCTCAGACTCTTGCCCAGAGAATGCAGGAACAGGCTTGGCTATCACAATGGGAGGATGGTTGGGTCTCTTCAGTCCCCACTTCATTATGATCTCCTCAACCATCTCTCTACTTGTTTTATTTGGAGGAGGCTCTGATGATGACTCAGGTTGTGAGGATTGTTCATTCTGCCCAAACACAACCATCTCCAAATGTGATCCTTGCTCAGCTGTTCTCTTCTGCTCCATGAAACGGATGGCCTCTCCTCTTATAAGGCTCTCTGCACCACTCAGCCTCTGAGACTCATATGCACGACGCAGGGCGGCCGTGATATCTTCATCAATCCAGAGTGAAGGCTGGCTGAGAACATCCCTTGTGGCCATACTTAGGCGAAGAGTAGACATAACATTTCTCCCCCTTTTGTCATCATCAACAGGGGTGAGTGTCAGGGATGGAGTGGATGTGGAGGAGGATGGAGGTGGTTCAGGGCCAAATTTCTTGGGAGGGGAGGGTGAGAGGGTAGAGGTAGAGGATGTGGGAGAAGATAGGTGTTCAGGAGTTTGAGGAGGGTCGGGGAAGCAACTGGTGGTGACAAAGAGATCCTCATAAGGATGAGTGGAGGAGTATTCTTTGTAGTTGGTGGAGTCAGGGGTAAAGGGTAAATGGTCATCGGAGAGTGGTTGAAGGCGGGGATACTCGCCGTATGGTTGGCTGAGGGGGTGAATGGCTGTTTCAGATCCTATGGGTCTAGGGCTTTGATGGGTAGGGTTGGAGAAGCGGAGTGGAGAGCGTGTAGGGGCACCTGGTCGTGTGGGAATGGGTGAGGATGAGGATGAGGAAGGTGAGGATGAGAAGTTTCTAGGAGAATGGCGTGGAGAGTTGTGAGGTGAGTCTTGGGTTTGGTGGTCATGGGTAGGTGAAGGTTGGGATTGTTGGTCATTGTTGGGTGATGGTGGGGCTTGTTGGTCATTTTGTGGTGGAGGCTGAGGTTGTTGAGTGTTGGGCGGAGGAGGAGGTGGTAGTTGAGGGTGATTAGGAGGAGGAGGAGGGTTTTGAGGAGGAGGAGGAGGAGGTGGTAAGATACCTTGTGATGAAGGTTTGGGAATTTGTAGGTGCTGGAGGATGAGGTCTAATTTTGCATCCACCCTGGCAAGGTGATTCTCGAGTTGTCCTACTCTGTCCTCAAGCCGTTGGGTTCGCTCCCCTTGGTGGTGGAAGCCAGCTTCACATTCAACACGGAGAGGACCCACCAAGGAATCAGTCAGTCTCAACAGAAGCTCTTCCTTTATGTCCTCGGCAAAGGCCCTAACAGAAGCTGGAATCCTTGCACTACGGCTTGGCCCAGCATGTGAGTCAACTTCCTGATCCCCTGCTCCAGATGCAGAGGGGGCTGAAGTCCCAGAAGCACTACTGGCTTGAGAGCGTGAGCGAGTGGGCTTAGGAGGCTTGAAATACTTGATCCCCATCTTTGCCATATTTGTTGCTCCCACAGGCTTACACTTGACATTCTCTTCTTCCACTGCAGATGTAGCCTTGATCAGATGCTTCTCGAGGAGGAAGGCAATGATGGTGGGATAAGGAAGGTGGCCAGACTTGTCATTGGTCAGCCATCTCTGAAGTTCTAAGCAGATCAACTGACCAGGATTGATGGGTTGTTGTTTGAGAAGTCTGGGGAACCAGGGGTTGTCAATGTTGGCAAACTCATTGAAGTTACTCCCTTTGTGAGTCATCATCCGGGAGTAAACATAGTACAACAGTCTGTTTGAATCAGACATCTTGGACACCTTTTTGTCATCGGTGCCATAAAGTGTCACAAGATCCTCCTTGCTGTACTTGTGTGCCTCTGGATATATCCACTCGTTCATGCTTCCATCCGTGATCCCCATCAACTCATTCAATGTCTCGCTCGTGAACCTGAAGGTTCTCCCCCTTACTGTGGCGGAGAAGGAGAGCTTGTGGATTTGCTCTTTCCCATCAACCTTCCTGTACTTGGCCCTGCCAGAGAGGGATTGGCAGAAAACTCGCAAGACGTTGACGTTGTAGTCCTGGTTGATGCCCAGCCAAGGCATATATTTCTCCAAGTAGGGGCGCAGATGTGGAAACCCTAGTTCATCCATCTTGTCCAGATTGATGAACAGCCCATGGTTTAGGGTGGGGGTGGATGTCTCAAATTTGGCGGTTACTCTCTCCAATGCCCCATCCCTATATACTGTGGGATCATCTTCTTCGACCCTCTGCCTCTTGGAGGAAGGTTCCTCAGCAAATTGAACCTTCTTCTTCTTTCCTTTTCCATGAGCATCCCTCACTTGTTCAGAAACCACTACCTGTTCCACTCGACCAGAAGTTCCAGGCTGACCCTGAACGTTTTCATCCTGCCCTTGTGTTTGCCCAGAAACTTCACGATGTTCATGATGTTCATCGCGATGTTCTTTATGATGCCCAGATTTACCAGAGTGCTTGTGACTTGATTTCTCAGATTTCGACTTGTGTTTCTTGGATGAAGAGGCTTTCTGGGTAACTGGGTTGGATTCATTCGAACCGGCCATTTTTTGTATGAATGTTGTGAAAATAAGGGTGAAATGCGAGGAGTATATGAAGAGCACGATGAAGAAGATGAAGTAAATTTTTTCAGAGGAAAAATGCGAGTGAAAATGATGCAAGTAAAAAGTGAAAGTGAAAAATGACAACTATTTATAGATAAAACTTCTGAGGATAAAATAGGCATCTTCTTTCAATTTTTCACACATTGGGTAACGTAAGTTTTTAAGTTGAAACGACACACCTGATGACACGTGTTGCTTCAATTAGTCAGAGAAGACACAACGTTTCATAGAGGAAGTTGAAACGTTTTCTGAAGTGATGTGTCCCTTGGTCTGGCACTGGCGCTCTCTTGACTTAATCATCCAGTGTCAGTGAGAGATCATCCGGAAGTAGTTTTGCTTCCGGTTGGGGTGGTGCTCTTGATCATATTGAGTTATCATCCAGCGCCAGCAAAAGAGTATCCGGAAGTGATTTTGCTTCCGGTTGGAGTCACTTAAGATTTAACATTGTGGAGGACCTCATTTGAGTTGTATCAACTCCATGCTACACATCTGCTCTCAGCCATTAAAGTCAATTAATTCTGGCTTTGTCTTTTTGTACTTCCTCACAGTTTCAACATTTGTGTCAGGAGAAGAAGCAACAACGTTGAGTTATTTTTCTTCTCCATTATCATCCTTGTCGTTGAGGACCAAAAGGAGTTTCAAGAGAGAAATCTTCCATTGATTGACTCAGCATCATTTGTATTGTGATGAATGTCAATTCTCTCTTTCCCTCCTTGTTGCTTTCAGTCTTCTTTCCTACAATATATCAAATAGCCCCTTTTTTTCTCTTTTCAGTATCCAGACTTGGATCTGACTTGTCAGTTTGTAGGAAATATATGATTCACATGTACCTAACGATTATTCATTATGAATATGGTATTGCAAATCAACTATGACTATGTGCACATGGTTATACATGGTTTCTGATAAAGAGTCATAGTATGTAGAGTATGAACACTGTGTGAATTTTCTTATTAGCTCTATAATGTTCATGCTTATGATGCTTGTTGTAAAATCTCAATATGTCCATCTAACATTTGCATAGGAGATTTTACTGTTGCATGCTTCAACCTTAAATGATTCCTTGCTTACCCAAGGAGATCTTTTATACTTATCCTTGGCCTGAAGCACTTTCTTAGGAGAGACAGAATTCGCAGGTTTTCTCCATGTGAGTTGAGACATCCTCTCTCTCTTGTCCTTCTCAGGATAGTTAAATGGAACTCTGTGATAGCTTATCCCTGAGACAAGGTCTTTGTTCCTTGTGATAGCGCACTGCTTCTTATGATTGAACCAGGTAGTTGCAGCAGTGACATCACCACGAGTTCTCTTCTTTGGGACAAGAGGAACTCTTGATCTTTCCTGCACAAGTAAGACACTAGAAGGGAGTTTTGGTACCCATTTGTACTTGGGTCCTACATGGTTAGCGCTGGACCTTACTTGTTCTTTGGGAATCCATATATATTTATTTCTCACATTTAAATTTCTCTTAAAATTGCATGTGTGAGAAATGTGACCAGTTCTACCACAATAATGACAGATAATGGGATGATGTTCAGAATCAGATTTCTTATCACTATTATGGTGGTCAGTTTTCTTTTCAAAGACTCTATGTTTATTAACTTTTGAAATCTCAGGGTCTTTTGAAAAATCATCTTTTATGAGTGGGACTTTGGACTCCTTGGTTGTAGAAGAGGGAATAAGTTCCTCAAGTTCCCTATTCCTTTTTCTTAAGCCTAGAACTTCTTTTGCAAGTTTACAAAATTCATTATGTAGCTCATTATACATATCTTGCAATTCAGAAGTTTCAAGTTTAGGTACCTCATTTTCTTCAGCTTCTGAATCTTCTAGGCGGAGATCTACACTCTCTTTGCTGATACTAGCTTCCACTACATCACCATCCAGTAGCTCATCAAAGGTGGATTCACAGGGAGCACATAGTGAGCTTTGGACAGCCTTAACTTCAAGAAATTGATTAGAAACATACATAGCATCAAGAGTGTTCCAAATATCTATAGCCCTAGAGCAATGTTTAATTTTCTGGTAATCATTGTCAGATAAACTTTTGTGCAAAATTTGCATTGCTCTAAGGTTTAAGTAAAATAAACTTTTGTCCTCTTCTGTCCAATTTACTTTTGGTTTGAAATCAGAGTCCTTTTCAAAGACATCCCACATTTTGAAATCAGTGGATAGTATAAAACTTTTCATCCTACCCTTCCATAAGTAAAAATCAGCATTTTCTAATACGGGTGGGATAGTATGATCAAAACCTTCAAAATACATTTTGCAACCCAAATCAGCCTAGGTCTTTGCACTTGAGACCGTTTGATCCTTTAAACAAGTGACCTTGCTCTGATACCAAATGAAAAGCGTGGCTGTCACCCAAGAGGGGGGGGGTGAATTGGGTGAGGGAATAAAACTTTTTAAATCTTCTTTTCGAAAGACTGCTTGTGCTTGGTGATGATATTTACGAAGTAGTGATATGCACAAGTCAGTATGTTATGTGATGCAAAATAGAATGTTTGAATGTAAATTTATGCACACATACATTTATCCTGGTTCGGTCACCCAGACCTACATCCAGTCCCCAGGGTCCACCTGAGATTTTCAATCCACTATTCTTGTTTAAACCGGGCACAAGAGAAGCCTTTACACTTTAGGTTTTACGAGCACGGGTTCACCTAACAACCCACAGGTTTTACAACGGGTTCACCTGCAAACCTTACAAATGCAAGTTTTACGGGCTAACTTGCAACCTATGGAGATTTAGAAAACTTCTAAATGCTCCCCCTTACAAAATGTAAGATTACAATTATGTTCACTCTATGAACTGATTGTGCTAAACACTTAAGCTCAAAACTAACTCTCTCTAAGAGTGGATGATGTTACTCACTTAAGTACAATAGAATCACTCTCTGAAAAATATCACAAATCTGGATCTGAGAGTAGTAGAAGATGTGTAGAATGAAGAATATGATATCTCAGATACTTTGCTCTGTTCTCTCTTTTTCTTCCATACTTCTCTTCTGAATGAATGTCTCTTTTATATTTGGCTTCATAGGCTTCGGTGGCAGGTTGAATATGAACGTTTGAATAAAGCCGTTAATCCTATGTTACCGTTGAGAAGTACATCTTCATTAATGCTTAGCAGGGTTGACTTGTTTTATCTCTGAAAAGTAGTCCTGACACCTCTGCTCTGACAAAAGCATTCTGACTTCTGAGTGTGATGTTTACTCTTGTACTCTTGCTGACGGATCATCATCATTCATCCGCAAGTGGTAATCTTGCTCCGCAAGTGTTAAGCTCTGAGTCCCAATGTCAAGAGTCTTTCCATCCGGAAGCTCATTTGCATCCGGAAGCGTGACCATGTTCTGCACATACTGGTTAGTCCAACATAGCAATATATATATAAGAGTTATACATGCTGTGGGAAGCTTGTTCGCTATGGGGAGTAGTTTACTTAGACTGTGTTCTGATTTGGTCTATGATGTATCCGGAAGCATTTTTACATCCGGAAGTAAAATCACTGGATGAAGGATTTTTGTTCACTATAACTCACTCTCGCTTAGTGTATTTCATTCCAACACTCAGCGCTAGTCACTAAGCTATCGTAAGCACTTTTTCTTGACGTAGTGAACTCACTGACGCTTGGGGTGATATCTATTCTATCAGTCTGTGTCAGTCTAAATCTAACAGGAAGTGCTTTCACTTGGCGAAGTAAACTCACTGACGCTTGGGGTAATATCTAGTCTATCGCTCTGCGCCAGTCTAAGTCTAACAGGAAGCAAACTCACTTCCGATTTGAGTCATAGCTTAGTCTTAAGGTTTGTGTACCTAATTCTCATGGACTAAGTTATTTCCCCAGTGATTTACTCGCTGACGCTGGGGGATGAAAACATTCATCCGCATGCGCAAGTCCTAATCCATCCGGAAGTAAATCCTCATCCGGAAGCACTCTTACTTGGGATCCTATGTTATCCTATTGCTTCCTAGGCACTTGGTCTAATCCTCTATATTTTAGTCTTCATCAAAACTTAAGATTCTAACATGTTTTAATATTCTTTTAATGTATTATGTATGATGATTATCAAGAAAGAAAGAATTTCACTTAAAAAAAGAAAGAAAGAAAGAACGATTATTTGTTTGAAATATTTTATGGTAAATCAATAAACAAAGTATGCCCTATAACCTAGTATCAATTTGTCCAACAAACAATTGGACAATCAACAATAAAATCGTCAATCTTTATTGGTGGTGGAAAAAGTTGAGGTCTTGTCTGATACTTTATTGTTTTTCTACTATTTGTTAGTCAATCTGATACTATGATACTATTTAGGCGAAATTGATAGCATAATTGTTATTTGGCTAGATGAAATCTAAGTCTATAAAGATATGCATAATTTTAATTAGGAAATAGTGAGATATAATTTTTTTAAAAATAAATGATGATGGAATAATTCTATAAATTTTGTATATTAGACCATATTCTATATAACGCCTTTACTATGTGTTATAACATACATATTATAACCTAGTTGGCAGACTATATTCTATCTAATTCAAGGAGAAAAAAGAGGTGTAATAAATGATTTAGTTTCAAATTTCCACCCTTTCACCCAGCTATCTGTTCCAAAATAATCGAACGGTCACGAATCCACATTAACTGCTCATAGGTTAAATGAGCACTATGTGCTTTTCTCCCAAAACTCATAGTTTTGTTTAATGAAACAATCTCATCCCTTCATCACGATCTAATCTTGGTCATTTATATTAAATTTTATTTTTATTAATAATCCCATAAAATTTGGTGGTGTTGTTAGGCATGATGGGCATAAATAGGATTTATTTTTTAGGCCGTGAGGGAGAAATTGAAAATAAATAGTCAAGAAAGAAATTGAAAGCATTTTAAGTTGTTTAAACATGAATGTGATTGTGACTATGATGATGTATATGTGAAGGATGGAAGTTATGAACCAAAGCTAGAAAGTGTTCTAAGGCATGCATCAATGGGGAACAAGACAGTGATAATAACAACCTTGAATGATGCTTGGGCAGAACCGGGATCCATATTTGATCAGTTTTTGGAGAGTTTTAGAATTGGGAAGAACACTAAGGGGCTTCTGAAGCATTTGGTGGTTGTGACTTGGGACAAGAAGGCATATGCTCGTTGTAATGATTTGCGCCTACATTGTTATCTCCCTGAAACAAGTGACAACTTCACCAGTGAAGCTTTCTTCATGACCCCTCATTACCTTCAGATGATGTGGAAGAGGATTGAGTTTCTGGGATCTGTTCTTGAGATAGGTTATAGCTTTGTCTTCACTGTATGTTATAACTTCCTTCTCCTTCTTTTATACTGCTTTAGAATGTGTTTGGCTCGACTTGTGGAAAATTGACTTATTTTTAAATTAGTTAAAAAAATAGGTTCTAAATTGACTTATTTTTAAGGGTGTTCAACAATTTCCCGTCCTGTTCCGTCCCGTCCTGAATATATAAATATGTGTTTTTATATAATTTTTTTTTAAAAAAATGTATAAGTATGTATAAATATACATGACATTTTTTTATGAAAAACACAGTAATAATATAATTTGACCTTATTATGTTGTATAAGATGTATTATAAAAGTAATATTGAACTAATTCATTTGTTACAAAAACAAAGTGTCATATTATTTTACAAGTAGATATTTTTCATAAAAAAAATTCTCAAATTTTTTTTTTCGGGAATTTCCCGTCCGTCCCGGTCCCGATCGGGATGGGACAAGTTCGGGACGGGACGGGACATGGGACAGAAACCCCGTCCCGAGCCTTTTTCGAGACGGGACACGTGACAAGGGTGTCCCGATCCCGTCCCGTCCCATGAACACCCCTACTTATTTTTATGTTTGAATGATCTTTGAAAAATGTGGCTTATTTTCCCATTTGACTTATAAGCATGTTTGGATGACTTTTTTGTTTAAAAGGGGTTTATTTTTAAGCTAGCTTATTTTTAAGTCATGTAGAAAAATAAGCTGACTTATTTTCTAAAATAAGCTACCTTGAGTGACTTATAAATAAACGGACTTATTTCAAATAAGTTGAGTGACTTATAAATAAACTGACTTATTTCAAATAAGTTGGGTGAAAAATAAGTCCAGCCAAACATTGAAAAAAGTCATACATCCAAAATAAACTGGCTTATTTCTCAAAATAAGTCGAGTCAAAGACACTCTTAATTTATATCTCAATCCTAGGTAACCTGTTTTAGAAAGCAATAACACAAGGCGTCAAAACCCACGTGACATTTTTTTCAGAATTAGAAGGGAAATAACCTGTTTTATACTTCTTCTATACATGGTTTTTGGGATTGCAGGATACAGATATAATGTGGTTGAGAGACCCATTTCCGAGATTTTACAATGATGCAGACTTCCAAATAGCTACTGATTTTTACCACGGGAATTCACAAGACATGAATAACATGCCAAATGGAGGCTTCACATATGTGAAATCAAACAACAGAACCATATGGTTCTACAAATTCTGGTACGATTCAAGGGCACTTTATCCAAATCTTCATGACCAAGATGTGCTTAACAGAATCAAATGGAACCCCGACATCTCCAATATGAAGCTTCAGATCAGGTTCTTGGACACTGCTTACTTTGGTGGTTTTTGTCAGCCAAGTAAAAACCTTGATGAAGTTTGTACCATGCATGCCAACTGTTGTGTTGGCTTGGAAAGCAAAATCAATGATCTTACGATTTTAATTGAGGATTGGACAAGGTATATTAAGCCTTTGCCTCATCGAGGTCAGAAAAATACAACAACTTCTTCACGTCCTCCTCGGTGGACTGTTCCACAAAGTTGCAGGTAATTAATTTATGTGCATATAGATAATCAAATCCTGAGTGTGTCTTTTGAAGAATTATACGATTTATACTTTTTTCGGGTACAAGGTCAAATTAATTTCTAATGGTGATATTGGTGTTTGCATGGATTTTTGTTGCTGGTTTATTGTGATGAAGAACATCCTTTGAAAGAGCTGGACTTAAGACATAGAAGGAGGTAGCCATGGGTTTGCATCTTTGCATGATAAGGTACCTCGTCAAACTAATTTTTACTATTTCCATTACCGTACAAATATGAGGTACGTACTTAATTTTAATATGATATGATATGTTTTTTTTTTAAAATATTTTAATTATGTCACTCCTTAGATTACTTACTTATTGTTTAGAGAGTATTAATAAGGGTAATTTGATAAAAAATGACAACAATGAGGAATAAATCCTAAATTTATAATCAAAATATAACTTTCCATGTAAGCCATATATTAAAGACCGGAGGTAGTATTTCAATTGCTAAAATGTTTTGTTCATATCTTGTTTTAGGAGAGCTAACACTATTTAGGTGGGTGGATTTCATTTGCACCATCTAGATTTGCATATCTATTATAATATAAATATAATCTAAATCAAATCTAGATAGTAAAGGTGAGATCCAATGATCTATATACAATTAGCTTTTCCTACTCATGAAAATTATGGATAGGGAAACTGGATCCAATTTCAACTCCTGTGCTTACTCCCTATAGTATTTGGCTCAGTTGGACCTCAATCCTTAAAATTTGGTTCAACTTTGTCCTATAGTCAATCATTATAGAAAATAAGGTTATATATTTGGTGAATCTAGCTTAGGGACTTAAAAGTTTTAAATTGTTAAAATTATAGAAATTAAGTTGCCTTGAGTTTCTGGTAAAATTATAGGAACTATTCTTATCTTTAAGTTAAAATTCAGAGGGTATTACCAACAAAAAGAAATTCAGGAGAAGGTTTTAACTGAATCAAAACTGTATTAGACTAAATTGTATTGAGTAGAAGTTAGAGGAATGAATTACAAATGATTTAAAACCCTTGTGCAAATGACTAACACGACTTCGTAAATTGATTTTGAAGGTTGGAGTTTCAGAATACAGAAAATCTATCAATTGTAAGTGAAGAACAATATGATCAAGTTCAGGAAATTATGTGTCAGGGACATTGGATTTTGAAATTGTGAAATTCTCCCCCGCCCCATCTTCTCTCCATGTTATAATTTAAACATTCAAAAATTTAATTATATATGTTCTTTAGTTTCCTTACATAGAGTAAGTCTTACATCTCTTTTATTTTTGTGATTTCATGCAAGGAATTCTTTAAAATATATTTTTTGCCATATTTTATTATGTACAATAATAGTAAGTGTACATACATACATGTTAGTATGTATTACGGTTTATACTTTTCTTTCTGTTAATCATTCATCCTCAAAATATGCAAATGATTAAAGCATAATTAAAACTATTACTCCAATTAGTTTCACACTAAAATTAAAGAACCAATGCCAATTTCGTTCTATCTCCGAATTTATGCATCACTTTAAGAAAGTATTTAAAAATGCTATTTATTTTTTAAAATTAAAGATTTTCTAAGTGCAAAATAAATTAAACTTTCTTTTAAGCTTAGTTGAGTGGGCCCAAGCACGCCTCTAGACTCAAAAACCACACTTACAAATCATCCACTAACAAAGTTATCACTTTGGCTTAATTCAAACTTATAACCACATGGTTTCGAATCAAACATTTTTACCATTTGGTCAACTTTTGTTATTAATAAATTAAACTTTAAAGAAATAACATGGTAACTACTTTAATTAATAGAATCGCTAATAATAATGTTCTAATATGAAATATAAGTAAAATTTTAGTATTTTTTGACGTGATCCTAAACTTTTTTTTTAAAAAAGGCGATGGTAGTTTTATAATTATGTTTACAATAATTTTCAATAATTATGATTAGCAACATTATGTTAATTGTTACTCGTCGGACTAGAGAGTTCTTTTTGTGCACCCAAATTTATTACTATTCTCTAATGGAATTTTATTAATTAATTGGTAAAACTTTGAATTTGTAAGCTTACTCATTTAAGCTTGAATGTAAACTTTTAATTAAATAATTGAGCTTCAACAATCAATTAATCAAATAAAAAAGAAGATATAGGATTGGGGATTATTGTGGAATGAACTTTGAAATTCGCTGAACATCTCATTTCGCGCTTTGGAAGGATGTGCATTGTCACCATTTCCTCTTTATATCGAATCACTATTTTATTAGATTGAGTTTATTTTCTTAAAAAACATATTTCAAGTTTTAACTTGAACACGAAGAGGATAATTTTCTCATTAACAAGGAATTTATATTGGATCAAATATGGGTCAATAATTTGTCTTTGATAATTGATTATTTCGTAGAATTAAGATTAAAGCCAAGTCCTTATTATTTTGTAAAGAGTGACTTGTAAACAATTATATGCTCCTGCACCAACTAATATGTATTAAAAATAAAAAATCATCTCGAGCAAACTTTTTATTGCACTAAACCACCACATGTTTGAATCAACTAAATGTGGGTTGTTCCAACTTAACCCATAATTTATTGTTCAAATTCTGAATGTGCAATCATGACAATTACAAAAAGGTAGCAATGATCCCCATCGTAATACATTTTCAGTTTTTCACAAATTAAACAACCAATTGTTATTACTTATTAGTGCAGAATACTAATAAAGAAAAAGCATGCATTGAGTGCTTATTGCTATGATGATGAGAAAACATTTGTCATTGGTGACATCAAATATCAACTATCTAAAATTTGATATGGATGGTACAAATTAAAATTTTTAATTGACCATTTTTCAATAATAAAATTAGTTTTTAAAAAATGATAGTCAAAAGATTAACTTTATTTCTTATTTTGTATCCATAAAAATAAAAAATTATTAAAATAGATTCAATTGAATATAGACTATTTAAATAAATTTGGATGGTCAAAATTGAGCGAGAAACTCATTTCTCCACAGGATAAAAACTAAACGGATGGATAGACCTAAGATGAGTTGTTCCACCTTAACTAATAATCTCGTGTTTAAGCCTTAAATGTGAAGCCATGATAATTTCTTAGAGATAGATGTGATAGTATTATAGAGCATGGTAGTTGGAATCTCATGAATCTTGATAACATTTGGTTTTATTGATATAACATTTGCTATTTTATTGCAAGCTTTGCGAAATCCAAAGTGTTATTTTCCTTTAAAATG
Source organism: Mimosa pudica (assembly GCA_029929735.1). Lineage (NCBI taxonomy): Eukaryota > Viridiplantae > Streptophyta > Magnoliopsida > Fabales > Fabaceae > Mimosa > Mimosa pudica. The sequence continues at coordinate 5,688,014 of JAKELP010000045.1, forward strand.
TCAATATATGCATACTTTTAATGTTTTCTTATTGAAAAATTCAGTTACACCATCTTTTAAAATTGATCATGAATCTTAAAATACGCGAAACCATCTGATTCGCGATTACAAAAATAGGATTTCTAGTTTTCAATTCATATCCCAATTTTTTTTTTGATAAAAAAAAGAGCATATTTTTACAAATCAATTTGATAACACTGTTGTAGAGTAAAAAGAGCATATTTTTACAAATCAAACCACCAATCAGCAATCGCAACAGCGATAAGTAAGTAGTTCAGAAGAATATAGCCTTTTTTTTTTTTGATAAAAAAAAAGAATATAGTCTAATCTAACAAATAAACAAGTACTTTCAATTACGTCTGATAAAAAAAACAATTACTTCTGATAAAATAAGTACTAACAATTACCAACCATGTCCATTTGATGGGTAATTAAAAATTGGGCCGAGCCTAACATGGGCCTTATCAAAAAACACTGGCCCAATCTCCCTCTCTCTAAAACCCCTAAAAAGCTTCTAATTATCTTCTCTCTCAAATCCTCGCGCAGCCATTGCTAGGGTTTCTGCTACAGACGAAGAAGAAGAAATCACTTCACAGCCACAATGGCGCAAGCTCAACCACCACTAGAACAAGTCCAATGTTTCGGCCGTAAGAAAACCGCCGTCGCCGTCACCTACTGCAAGCGCGGCCGAGGACTCATAAAAATCAACGGCTGTCCAATCGAGCTGGTTCAACCGGAGATTCTCCGGTTCAAAGCCTTCGAGCCGATTCTCCTCCTCGGAAAACACCGGTTCGCCGGCGTAGATATGCGTATCAGAGTCAAAGGCGGCGGTCACACTTCTCAGATTTACGCCATTCGTCAAAGCATTGCGAAGGCTCTTGTGGCGTTTTACCAAAAGTATGTGGATGAACAGAGTAAGAAGGAGATTAAGGATATTCTTGTTCGGTATGATCGTACTTTGCTTGTTGCTGATCCTAGACGTTGTGAGCCTAAGAAATTTGGTGGCCGTGGTGCTCGTGCTAGGTTCCAGAAATCTTACCGTTGAAATGTTAGGATTTATTATGAATTGTTGTTATATTTGAGTTATCGGTTCATGTTCTATGCTGTGGAAAACTATTGATGTCATGGATTAGGGTTTTAGTTCGTGGCATTTTTCGTTTATGAACCAGTTTGGCAGTTTTGTTATTTTAAATTTGTAGTCTGAATTTTAATACTTTCATGTATGGTTTACTTTGAGATAAGAAATTTGATGGTTAGATTTAGCTGATTTTGATGATGCTCAATTATAGGTAATTATCAATTGAATTTTTACTTAGGTGATTCATGTTGAATGAAACTGAATTAGGTTGAGTTTACATTTTATAAACTTAATATGCAATATTGAATTGTGGATTGTTAATCTATAATGATTCACCACATTGATTTTGATTGGCCTTGGCTCTATCCATTTAATTAATTGTTAATGCTTGGTGATGCAAGCTATTTAGCTTAAAATCAATTTTAAGCCATCAAGGCCAGACAACTTTTTACTAAATAACTTTTTACTAAAATGGACTTATTTCACTTTCCATTTCTAATTCTTTGTTCAACATTTCCACAATATATAAATGCGAGTCTTTGCTTCAAAATGTTTTCTCTTCTTTGAAGTATTGGAAGATTGGACTTCAACATATTAGCTCTTATTTATTGATTGGGATTCCATGGAGAGATTAGAGCTATCAAGTTAGCATTGTATGGTTTTGGTACTAATCATTTTAACCCAAGCCTAAGCAATTAATAACATTTGAAACTGTTTATGAAATCAATAGAAAAGTACTCCCTCCAGTCCCTAATGTAAGAGCTAGCCGTAAAAAAAACGCTTCTTAAGAAAACATGTGAATGTTAGTTGTGTGTCAGTTAATGCTTCTTTTCTAAAATTGCCCATATTTATTATGGTACTTTGAGAGAGAAATACATAAGCATTAATAAATATGAAAGAGAGTTAGGGGTAAAGTAGGAAAAAATGCATTAAATGAGGAGAGAATATGGGGTGAGCTCTTACATTAGGGACCAAAACCATTCAAATTTTGGGCTCTTACATTAGGGACCGGAGGGAGTATATGCTTGAGTTAAAAGTACTGTACGTGTTCCAAACAGTTTCTCCACATCTGTGCACTTCATGTGTTTGTATTGGTAAGATTTGGGACCTACGGCTCAAAAAATATGGATCAGACAGGCCCATCACCAACAGCACTGTCCACCAACCACATTATTTACTCTGAGCTGTTCATCCCTTTTTTAGGGATAGTTTATTTAAAATCAGGGAAAGGTTATTTTGTTTGATTAAATGTATTTAGTGAACCAAAATCACTCTCCCTTCTCTAAAACTATCAAACAAACGGGTCTTATTATATGTTATTGGCTGAATTAATGGGCTCGATCACAAGCTTGCACAAGTTTTCTGGCTACCTGGAAGTAGTGTTGTCAGAACCGGACCAAGTGGGACGGTCCGACCGGTTGGACCGTCACCCACTCCCCACAACGGCTCGGTCCATGTGCAAGAACCGTTTTTCTAGTTCAACCGTGTTGGATCGTTTGGAACCAGAAGATAAGCCGAGAACCGACTTAAAACCGGGAACCGGAATGGTTGCACCGGCCGGTCCAAACCCAACATTCTCTCTCTCTCTTTTTTTTTTGCAGAAAAGAGACCAAATTGCAAAACCCAAACTTTTTAAACATCTTATCTTCTTCTTATTGTTTATGTATTGTTCAATTGTAAATATATATTACTATCAAATATATTATTTTTTATTTTATTAAAAAAGATTATTTATTCCGCTTTTTCCATAGACAAATACAAAAAATGGATTTATTTACTAAGTTTCTAATGATTATATTTTTTTATTCAATGATTTCTTATTAAAAATCAAGAGATTAAATGATCACAATTTTTTTCTATGTTTATATGTATGGTACATTTAAAAGTAACATAATTTTTCTTTAATTATCATATGATCAGTTCGACCATTGGTCCGACCGGTCCGACCATGCGAACTGTGAGCCGGAGCCTTTTTCGGTTCACCTTCCGTTCCGGCTTTTACAACATTGCCTGGAAGGCTTGCTCACTATCTGAGACGAATTTGTAATTGTATGTCCAAGTTATTTTGCTCAGCTGACATTAATTTTCTCTCTTAAATCATAACTTAAAACAAGAGGTTGAGTTTAATTGTCTGCGAGTATATATGCAAGGTGTTAGCGTCTGATAAATAAGCGATTGCCGAATGAGCGGGGCTATAATATACTCAAGACATTGGGTTTTGACATGGTAATGATAGTTGGGCTTAAGATAAAACGGTTTGAGAAAATGATAAACAAATGTCTTCCAATTTTAAAATCTCAAATTAGTCACTTTAAGTTGTTAATGATTGTTAATGTCTATTTTGAAGTTGTTAATATATATCTTGGCGTTGTTATTGAGATTTCAAAATTGGTAGGGATTTATTTCTTATTTTCCCAAACAAATAGAGTTGAGTTTTATAATAGTTGTGTAGTTTATTTAGTAAGAATTGCTGCAATACCAGTGATTAATAAATAATATGTAGTATTTTTTTTCAATTTTTATTTGCGGATCACACTCAGTATTTGATTAGACATGATAAAGTGCCCCTCTTGAAAATTATGAGGGTGCAAAATCGTGCATTCTAAACTAAAATGTGGTAAAAATAGGCACCATAATTTTCAAAAGGGCTCTTAGCAACATCTAAGGCTGTTAAATTGCTACTCTAAAATTTTTAAAGGGGGAATGCACATGACAATTAATTCAATATAAGTGTCTTCTAATAAGCTACTCCGTATTAAGTATGTGAGTATCCATGTGTCATGTGTCATGTGACATGAACAAAATTATGAAGAAAAATTTGCAATGTAATAATAGTAGAAAGGAAGGAATTTTACCTTTTCACCTCTTATCATTTGTGGACATTTCCCCTGATGACCTGCAGAAGCCGATATCGCACTATCTCTCTTCGATGGGTGAGTGGCGGCTCTCCCTCTTCCAAGACAAACTTCCCCTTAGGTGGTTACTGATATCCTTCAGTCAAGGATCAACGCAAGTCATAATTCTCGTTGTTGCTCCTAGAACTTAACTAACCATGGGGACTTCACAGTGCAATCAGCTTACCGTTCATGGGTCTCTCCTGATTGGCAGGAACCTGAAAAATTCTGGGTTGAACTATGGAAACTTGACGAGTCAAAACTTTTGGATGACTTTTTTTGAAGGGGCACCTATTGACAAACTCTAAACGCTTGCAAAGGGGTATGACTGTTGACCCCACGTGTCAATCGTGCAATGGGGGAGTGGAGGACTTTGACCACCTTTTTAAATCCTACAACCTTGCTGCTTCTATATGGAGTAGACTTCTACCAATAGGTATGAGAAATTCCTTCTCGTCTTTGGATATAATTTCTTGGCTTAAGTTATGCTTATTGAGCTCTCTACCCAAAAGCTAGAAATCGGGAATCTTCATTACTTGTTGGAAGGTGTGATCAGCTAGAAACAACCTCATCTTCAATGACATTGTCACCACAAATGATTGTTTGTTCCATCAGATTAGAGTTTCAGCCCGTCACACCACAAATGCTTTCTTTAGTTTGAAAACTTTTTTTGTAAAGATTAGACTCAAAGATCTATCTTAAGCTTCTCCTTCCTGAAGTCTTAGCTTCAGTTAGCTCTTTACCTAGTCTTGGTTCTTTGTTTTGCTTTATGCTACACAGTTGTACATGCAATTTTTTGTATTCAATACAATTCCTTTACTCCCAAAAAAGGAAGGATTTTTAGTTTTTTACTAACATAACATATATACATACTAGAGAATCTTAAAATTATAACAAGTCGCAAGGGGCTAAAAGAACTATTTTACATTTTTACCCCTGGAGACAATGTTGTGGTGCACACAAAGCTCTGCAAATTTCTATAGAGCATAATAAGCAAAGAGAAAGACGATCCTTAATACAATCTCTGTGGATTAACGCAAACAATCACAGTATCATGTCGGATCCTTACGAAAGAGCGAAAGGAGGAAGATTGAGCTTCAAAGGCGGAGCCCTGGCCACACGGAGCAAAGCCATCGACAAGAAGAAGAAGAAGAAGAAGAAGAAGAAAAAGAAGAACAAGAACACCGACACTGACCTTCCCGCCGGCGACGCTGAAATGGAGAATCAGGAGGAGGCGTCCGGAGAGGGAGCGTCGGAAGAAAAAGCGTACAGCATCGACGCCGCCAAGAAAATGAACTACGAGCAGCTCTTCCCCGTGGAGGCCAAGAAGTTCGGATATCAAGCCAAGAAGGCCGAGTTTAAGTCCATCGAGGATGCTCTTGATGATCGTGTTAAAAAGAAAGCTGATCGTTATTGTAAATAATTGTTCTTCTCCTTTTCCTTCAGGTTCGTTTTTCCATTTTCATTCATTTCTTTTCAATTAGGGCTTTAGTGATAGAAAAAATGGACTTATTTTAGTCTATTTTGTCTGTTTGTATGTTTGTGAAAAAGTACTGATTTTTTTAGTAGGACAATGGCTGCATGTGCAATCCCTTCATAAAACAATGTATTGCAATAATGTTAGTGTAGGTTATTTGACTTGGCTCAACGGTAAGCTCACTTGCCGTGTGGTCTGATATATCAGTCACTCTGCATAAAACAAAGGTTAGATTGCCTAATATATATGTGTGTGTGTCACACACAGTGGATTGGATTGCTGGGCAATCAAAATTAGATGCTTACTTCCAATATTAGTTTATGCATATTTGGAGCAGGATTTGCTTGAGTGTGCAGGCATATGGGTTCCTTTTTTAATGGTAATTTGAAACTTTTTTCAGGAACCTCATGTAAAATATCTTAGCTTTGTGAGGCTTTTGGGGGTTTGGCAGTCATTTATTGGTGGTGAATCTTGGAAGTTAAATTTATGGATGATTATTTCCTCTTTACTTTGTTACTAATAAATCGTTTAACAATCACAACAGGCCTTGCGAGTTTTGATATTCTGTTAACTTAATTATCATGATATCTTAGGAAATAATTAGGATGTGCTAAGCTGCATGGGAGTCAGAGTACTCTTCATGAACCAGTGTTATGTTGATCATTGTAAATCTCCACCCCTTTCTTATCTACTAATCAATCACTGAAAAGAATAAACATCTGTGGATTGCCCGAAGTGGGGGGGGGGGGATAATCAGTTTAGCATGCTGTTACTTATTGTACATCAATATTTGTTGGAGTTTTGGGTGGGACGTAAGGACTTGTGCAACTTTCCTGATATATCTACTTCTATCACCAATTATTCGCTGACGAAAAATATAGAGCAAGAGCAAGATGTGTTTTTCTCTTCTCTTTCCTATTCTTTCTTTCTGCTAGTTCAGGAATACTTAGCATGACTCTGCATGTGCACAACTTCTTTTTTGTCCATTACTGATGCACAATGCTTGGAATTAGCTATTAATATCAGCTTGGGCTGCCCTTTCCTGTGAGGTTGATCACTGCTGGGTAGTTTTAGGTAAGGGTCTTGGCTAATTTGAGAGGTAGGGAGATTGAAGGGCCAAGAAAAGGGGCTTCATTGTGGAGCATTGCTTGAAGTTGGCTTTAGAGGTCAAAACTTGTTCTCCTTGTTGCAACCTTAGGGCAGCCACTTGTCCATATCTTCAGTTGGATGGATGTTAGAATATTAAATGTTTATATGGCATATTTAATATGCAACAATAGATTTCAATATAATATCTCAAGTAATAATAACATTCTCTGTATCCACCTGTACAGACTCTAAATTGACAGTTCACAGTCTAGGCTCTTTCGTTTGACAAGTATGGATGATTTTTGAACTTTGTAGAAAATAACTTTTGACAGCATTTGCACCTTGCAAGGCTACGTTTTGCTTTATGTCATGCGTGTTTGTTGACTATTTTTTGTAATGCTAGGTACAGCAGTACTTTTCACTTTCGGTTATCTGATATACTTACGAGTATTGTTTGTTTGCAGGCCTTGGTGCATTGTTACAGCAACTTAGTTCTGATTCTTCTGAAGTTATTCCTGAAAAAACTGATTGATATCATGCATTAAGATTTGTATGGACTATTATGTTGTAATACTAGTCTTAGGTCCTTGTATGAAGCAAAGGTTAGGTTGCTGTAACCAGATGAGATACTAGAATTTGTAGGCATTATGGGCTCTAGAACAAGCTGACTCATGGACCTTTCTGAGTTGCTTTATGGTTACACTTCAGTGCTTGGATCCCAAACAAGGTTTATTTAAATTCTTGTATTAGCCAAATTATAGATTCAATACTTCCTATCATGGTTTAGGTTTAGTGGCTTTGAAAGTACATGGCATTACAATTGTGTGAACTCTGAAGTGGGGCATAATCTTGTCATTATCTTCCATAATTGTATTCGCATGTCATGTGTTGTAGTTGGTTCCTTTGGTGGCATATATGAAGCAAATTTTTACAAACTTTTTCTTAGTAAAAAATGGACAGAAAATGGACGCTTATGTGGGCAATCTGTTGTAGTATTATCTAAGATACCATTTTTAATGGAAAAATTTTAATTTGTAACTTTTTATGTTTATGGCACATTTTAATCCGATTAATATGTCAGCCTTTCTCCATTATTTACTCTAATTGTCAGCATTTTCATATTTTTTATAGACAAAAATGTAATTTTCTATTATATTTAAAAATATAATACACAGGCTTCAATACCTAATTGTTTTTTTTTTTTTAATTTAGCAAATGCCACAATCGCATTTTCTAAAGACATGATACCTAAAAATATAATGACACTTGCAATGCGTTGTGGCAAGTGTCATTTTCATGTTACTATTTACGTGAGGTGCTCCTATATTAGTTAGCACTTAATTCGTCATTTGAGCACTTAGCCAACATGTCCATTCCCTCACAAACAAAGATCTGAAATCAAAGGATTCATGAAGCGCGAGCCATGTATGAAGTACAAATTTTATCTAGAAAATTGGACCTAGCCTCTATTCTCACTTCAGCAAAATTCAATTCCATTCCATTTCCTACCTAAGTGCTCTTACAATATTAGCATAAAAGAAATTATTGGAGTTCAATGACAAAGCTAACATATAAATTATCATCCCAATTCAAGCAGTTATATTAGTGTGCACATCAATGTCACGATAGATGTGCCATTTTTTGTATCTGTGTTCTCCATCTAAAACAGGCCTAAGTCTTGGAGCAGTTGTGCAACTCCAACAACAGCATCCCCTCACATCCTTCACACATTTTCTGCAGCATCTGTAAAACAAAACAATTTGAGGCAAATCTAAAATACCAAACCCAAAAAGGCAAAAAGAAAAATATCTGCCAGAGAGAACAAAACCTACAGGAAGAGCAAATTGCAGTCAAGATTTGCACAGTTCCTATGCCGAAATTCACTGACTTGAGAATCACATATATAGCATTTTGCAAACTTATCATTTGATGAGACTTGAGTCATGTCTGCTTCAGCTGTGGCTGCTCCAAGATTGTATGAAGAAGGAGGCAACGATAGACGAGAATCGAACACAAATAGATTTCCTACCCATTCTGAAGGACCTTCATTCTTTAGATAGTTGTAAACACCTCCCTTCAAAGTGTACAAATTCTGAAAGCCCTTCTTTCTGCAATATTCACCAAAGTGTATAATTCCCCATTACGCCTTTTTAGTTTCAGTCCCTTCGCTTCCTTTCCCATTAGGGCTTTTTAGTTTCAAATCTTAGTTTCATTTCGCATCCTCATTTTATTAAATTGCTTCACATTTGTCTTCATTTGTACACTAAACTACTGATTTTGATTACTTTTGAGTGTTTTATTATGTTGCTTATTCTTCAGGGAGTGCTTCTAGGGTTAGCTCAATAATTAAGTCCTTTTTAAACAAAACGTGTTTCATAGATATTTAGTGTTTATTGGCTGTCATATTGATAAGCTGTTGTTGGTTGATTATGAATGTCGAAATGCTGTGTGGTGCCCATTTTATGGTGAAACCTTTCACTCACCTTTTAAATTTTTGATTATATACTTACTTCCCTACATATAAGAGCTAGTTTACTTTTTGGAGAATCTGAATTGTTGGTTGAAATTTGTGTTTGCTCTTTCGGCTGAAACTTTGTGCTTATGTTGTTTGTTTAGTTTGGCTGGTGATGGTATTTTGAATATTTCAAGTTTTAGTAGCCGAAACATTTATTTTTCCTTTCAGTTTTAAGAGTGTTTTGGGCTGCTCTAGTTAGCCATTAATTGCATGCAAATAGGCTCTAGTTTCCAACTTGATTAAATGGTAAATCTGATCTTGGAGAGGCTGTTTTTGGTTGTTTATGTTGTTGATTAGGACTGTTTTAGGTTGCCCTAGATTGCCTCTGATAGACTGTTAAGTAACCAAAGCTTGTAGCCAAATGGTTAGCTCATTGGTTCAATTGTCTTCTATTCTTTGTAATGAAGGCAAGTGTATATACATATTATACATATTTTGGCACATGGATCGTGCTTGGATGGATGCTTTGCGAACTAGTGAAGAGTATCAAAAGTGGGTGGAAGAGTTTATTGAATTTGCCAAAAGAAATGTGCCGAGTAAGAATGGAAAGTACCTGTGCCCTTGTGTGAAGTGTGTGAATGTTGATCGCAAAAGCCTTGACTCTATAAGGAATGACCTTATTTGTGAGGGGATCAATCGCCGATACAGGAAGTGGATTTGGCATGGGGAATTGGGAACTACCGTGCAACATGTAAAAGCAGCGGAGGTGGATGATAATGATGATGATGATGATGATGATGAATATGTTTGCGATGTTGGCATGAACAACATGATAATGATATCGCAGCGGAGTCGTTTGTTGTGTCAGACGAGTACGATAAGGTGCGTGGTGATGTTGAGACATCTTTGTTTCTAGGGTGTAAGAAGTATAGCCGTCTGACCTTCATTCTAACAATGTTATAAATAAAGACGGAAAATGGGTGGGCAGACACGAGTTTCTCGAAAATGCTTGCAGCTTTGAGCGATATGTTCCCGGATAACAATGTGGTTCCGAAGACAATGTATGAGGCCAAGAAAATGCTAAGTAAGATGTGTATGGAGTATTAGAAGATACATGCTTGTCCGAATGATTGTATTTTATACAGAAATGAGTATGAGGGGTTACATGTGTGTCCAAGATGTCAGGAGCCAAGGTGTAAACAGAGGAAGGGTGCTGATGATGACGACGACGACGATGAGACAAGCAAACCAAAGAAAGGTGAACCTTCAAAAGTAATGTGGTACCTTCCAATAGTTCCAAAGTTTAGACGATTGTTCGCGAATGCAACAGAAGCAGAGAATCTGAGATGGTATTGTGATCAGAGAAATTCTGATTCTAGATATCTTCGACACCCTGCTGACTCTCCTCAATGGAAGAAAGTTGATTCAATTTTTCAGAGTTTGCTAGTGATCCTAGAAACCTCCGTCTTGGCCTTTGTACAGATGGATTCAACCCATTTGGGAGTGTCTCTAGCAAACATAGTGCTTGGCCAGTTTTGCTTGTCATTTACAACCTTCCACCTTGGTTGTGCACGAAACGGAAATATCTTATGATGTGTATGATGATTTCGAGACCGAAACAGCCTGGGAACGATATCGATGTTTATCTTGCTCCGTTGATCGAGGACTTGAAGATGTGGAATGAAGGTGTTGATGTGTTTGATGCATACAAAAAGGAGACATTCAAGTTGCGAGCTTTGTTGTTTACCACAATAAATGACTTATCTGCATATGGCAATCTTTCAGGATATAGTGTCAAGGGACATAAGGCATGTCCAATTTGTGAGGATGACACTAATTTCGTCCAGCTCAAGCATGGAAGGAAGACCGTTTACCTCGGTAATAGGAGGTTTCTTGATCACCACCACCCATACGTCGACTGAGGAAGCGATTTAATGGCTTTCCTGAGCATGCATTTGCTCCAAATCCGTTAGCAGGTGAAGAAGTTTATCGTCGTGTTGTGAGTGTTACTGTGGAGTTTGGTAAAGGAAAGAAGTGAACTAACATTTGGAAGAAGAGGTCAATCTTTCTTTGATCTCCCTTATTGGCGTTGTCTTGATGTGAGGCACAGTATTAATGTGATACATGTGAAGAAAAATCTTGCAGAAAGTATTGTCGGAACGTTGTTACACATTCAAGGAAAAACCAAAGATGAGCTCAACGCTAGAAGAGATTTAGTTGAGATGGGCATAAGACAGCGGTTACATCCAACAATTAGTGAAGATGGAAAGAAAGCATATATGGAACCTGCTGCTCATACACTTTCCAACCTTGAGAAAACACGATTGTGTGAGTGTTTACGTGGGATGAAAGTGTCACATGGATATTCCTCTAATATTAGCAAACTTGTGTCAATGGATGATTTGAAGTTGACAGGAATGAAGTCTCATGATTACCATGTGTTAATGCAACAACTTTTGCCGGTAGCTATAAGAGGAATTTTGGAGGATGATGCGCGGAAGACTTTAACAAGGTTGTGTAAGTTTCTTAATGCCATTTGTAGTAAGGTAATTGACAATGAAATACTCGATGAGTTGGAAAATGAAGGTTATGTTATTTTGTCGCAATTGTAGATGCATTTTCCTCCAGCATTTTTTGATATATTAGTTCATTTGATTGTTCACTTGGTTCGAGAGATAAGACTTTGTGGTTCGGTTTCTCTAAGATGGATGTACCCTTTTGAGCAATTCATGAAAGTTTTGAAGGGTTATTCATAGAACCCATATCGGTCGGAGGCCTCGATTGTTAAGAGATATCTTGTTGAAGAGACAATGGACTTTTGCAAACCATACCTATGAAAACCTGACGACGAGGAAATCAACCTAGACGAAAATGAACTTTCTGGTAAAGGGGTGCGGGACATGAAAGTAAAGGGTGTAGAGAGAGTGAAGTTATTACAGACACACATATACATTTTGAATAACATGAAAGAAGTGCAACCTTATTTGGCTGAGCATAAAAGGCTTTTGAAAGAGAATAACCCGAAGAAGAGTGATATGCAAATTTCAAATGAGCATAACAAGTCATTTATTGGTTGGTTCGAGGAGTATGCGCGAAAACAAAAGGATGTGTCTGACACGGTAAGGTTGCTAGCTGTGAAGCCCCAGTTTCTTGTTTTTTCGTGGGGTGGTTATGAAATAAATGAGTATTTTTTCTCTACTAAGGTCATTGATGACAAGCGCACCACACAAAATAGGGGGTGATGGTTGAAGCTGAGGCAACTCATTTTTCTAGCTCTAGGGACAAAAACCCAAAATTGGCTACAACTCCATATTATGGGGTTATTGAAGAAATTTGGGAAATCATCTACACACCGCATTTCATAGTTCCCATATTTAAATGTAAGTGGGTACATAGTAATGCAGTTGTGATTGAGCGCCAAAGTGGCATGATGTCTGTTGATCTTAATAGGGTCGGCCACAAGGATGAACCATTTATTCTATGTATCAGACCCTACAAATGTTAAGCTTTCCATTGCCTTGCAAAATAGAAATCAAATGGATTGTGCTCTCACAGTAAATGATGGTGATGATGATGAGATACAATTATTAGGCAAAACAACAAGAAGTTTGTTAGATGATGATGATGATGATGACTTCTGTGCGGTCAGGAATGATCATACTGAGGGTATATGGGACATATGGGACGACAACACATAATACTAGAAAATGTATCGATTATTGTTATTGTTTTTCATTTAATAATCTATCTAATATTATTAATTGTTCTGTGCTAATGTATGTAATTGTTCCTCTTTCACAGGTTATAATGGCAGAAAATGACTCCGATAGCGAGCAAGAGTATTATGAGGAGGCCCCACCACCCCCTGTGAAGAAGAAGAAAAGAGGGCCTACCATACTTTCGAAAGTGATTGCTCTGACAGTTGAGCATAAGAAGAAAAACCATTTGGAACTAAATGAAAAGAATAGGCCTAAAGGCCCAACTGCAAAACCATTTGCAAGTTATCTTGGAACAGTGGCGAGAAACAGACTTGACATCACAATAAATGAGTGGAAACACATTAATGATGATGTTAAGCAACAATGTTGGTTGGATGTATTGGTATGTACATTCGTATTTTAACTCCATATTTGTGAGATATTGTGGTGACTAATCATATTTGTTTTTTCATTGCAGCAATATTGGGATGTGCCGGATACCAAAGATTTTAAAGAGTTCGTTTGGTAAAAAATTGCAAAAAGGTTTAGTGAATTCAAATATAACATGGCCAAGGACTACATATTCGGGGGGTCTAAAATGGGTGAGGATCCATGTATAGCATATCCCAATATTGAACCAGAGAAATAGAAGGAGTTTGTTAAATATCAGAAGTCTGAAGCATTTAAGGTATATCTACTATACATGTATAGTTCATTACTTGGTTTTAATCTGTGTACCTGCATTATTAATATTTTATTATTGTGGTACATAGGAGATAAGCAAAAAACAACAAGAGATTCGGGCTAAAAATGAGTATAATCATACCATGTCCCGTGGGGGGGTATGATTGGATGACTGATTATGTGGAAGCCGAGCGGCAACAAAAGTGGGAGGAGCAGCGGAAATCTATGGAAGCTGAGTCATCTTCCACTGTCTTAGAACCTTTACCTGACCTCCAACGCCATGTAACATGGGCAGCGGCCCGGAGGAAGAGACCAACTGGAAAATATACCAGTGACAAGGCTGAAGCGGTGGCAAACCGAATTGTGAGTGCTATATAAATTGTATTTAAACACTTACGTAGGATATTATTGTATCTTAATCAATGTTTGTTCACTTTTGTAACAGAATGAACTGGAGGAGCAATCTTCTCAGGGGTCTTGGACACCGCAGGACCCCAGAATGGACATCCTTGCAACTTCGCTAGGAAGATTAGACAACCCTAGCCGAGTTGTAGGAGTTTTTGGGACAGTTGGGGCAAAGGAATTTTTTGGGCCCAAAAAACGAGTGGTGTCTCGTAGTAAAATGTCCACTGAGGAGCTTGATGCAATGGTGAATGCACGGGTGGACGAACGGATGGACGAACGGGAGAGCCAATGGCAAATGAGGTTTGAATATCTTACATCACAGTTAGAGGCTCTTCAAGCTTCCCAAAGAACAACTTTAACAATGAGTGAGCCAAGTGCACCTGATCCTCTTGATGACTACCAATACATTTTTGCAAGCGCACCACACAAAATAGCGGGGTGATGGTTGAAGCTGAGGCAACTCATTTTTCTAGCTCTAGGGACAAAAACCCAAAATTGGCTACAACTCCATATTATGGGGTTATTGAAGAAATTTGGGAAATCATCTACGCACCGCATTTCATAGTTCCCATATTTAAATGTAAGTGGGTACATAGTAATGCAGTTGTGATTGAGCGCCAAAGTGGCATGATGTCTGTTGATCTTAATAGGGTCGGCTAAAAGGATGAACCATTTATTCTATGTATCAGACCCTACAAATGTTAAGCTTTCCATTGCCTTGCAAAATAGAAATCAAATGGATTGTGCTCTCACAGTAAATGATGGTGATGATGATGAGATACAATTATTAGGCAAAACAACAAGAAGTTTGTTAGATGATGATGATGATGATGACTTCTGTGCGGTCAGGAATGATCATACTGAGGGTATATGAGACATATGGGACGACAACACATAATGTTAGAAAATGTATTGATTATTGTTATTGTTTTTCGTTTAATAATCTATCTAATATTATTAATTGTTCTGTGCTAATGTATGTAATTGTTCCTCTTTCACAGGTTATAATGGCAGAAAATGACTCCGATCGCGAGCAAGAGTATTATGAGGAGGCCCCACCACCCCCTGTGAAGAAGAAGAAGAAAAGAGGGCCTACCATACTTTCAAAAGTGATTGCTCTGACAGTTGAGTATAAGAAGAAAAACCATTTGGAACTAAATGAAAAGAATAGGCCTAAAGGCCAAACTGCAAAACCATTTGCAAGTTATCTTGGAACAGTGGCGAGAAACATACTTGACATCACAATAAATGAGTGGAAACACATTAATGACGATGTTAAGCAACAATGTTGGTTGGATGTATTGGTATGTGCATTCGTATTTTAACTCCATATTTGTGAGATATTGTGGTGACTAATCATATTTGTTTTTTCATTGCAGCAATATTGGGATGTGCCGGATACCAAAGATTTTAAAGAGTTCGTTTGGCAAAAAATTGCAAAAAGGTTTAGTGAATTCAAATATAACATGGCCAAGGACTACATATTCGGGGGGGTCTAAAATGGGTGAGGATCCATGTATAGCATATCCCAATATTGAACCAGAGAAATGGAAGGAGTTTGTTAAATATCAGAAGTCTGAAGCATTTAAGGTATATCTACTATACATGTATAGTTCATTACTTGGTTTTAATCTGTGTACCTGCATTATTAATATTTTATTATTGTGGTACATAGGAGATAAGCAAAAAACAACAAGAGATTCGGGCTAAAAATGAGTATAATCATACCATGTCCCGTGGGGGGTATGATTGGATGACTGATTATGTGGAAGCCGAGCGGCAACAAAAGTGGGAGGAGCAGCAGAAATCTATGGAAACTGAGTCATCTTTCACTGTCTTAGAACCTTTACCTGACCTCCAACGCCATGTAACATGGGCTACAATTATATCTCTTTCACAGGTTAATGGCAGAAAGTGACTCAGATCGCGAGCAAGAGCATTACGAGGAGACCCCACCACCCCCTGTGAAGAAGAAAAGAGAGCCTACCAAACTTGTAAAAGTAGTCGCTCTGACAGTTGAGCACAAGCAAAAAAACCATTTGGATCTGAATGAAAAGAATAGGCCCAAAGGGCGAACTGCGAAGCCATTTACAAGTTATCTTGGTGCAGTGGCGAGAAACAGACTCGACATCACGATAAATGAGTGGAAACAGATTGATGACGACGTTAAGCAACAGTGTTGGTTGGATGTATTGGTATGCACATATTAATTAAAATTCGTATTTTTACTCCATATTCGTGAGATATATTGGTGACTAATCATGTTTGTGATTTCATTGCAGCAATATTGGGATGTGCCGGATACCCAAGATTTCAAAGAGTACATTTGGAAGAGACTTTCAAAAAGGTTTAGTGAATTCAAATATAGGTTGGTTGAGGACTACATATTCGGGGGGTCTAAAATGGGTGAGGATCCATGTATAGCATATCCGAATATTGAACCACGAGGAGTGCTACTTACATCTGGACGAGCCTTGCCTACACCCTGTTGCTAAGGCTCTCAAGTACCCAAATCAAACCACCATTCATAACAGGTCTATCCGGGATGATCAAGTAAAAGTGACAGTCATTTCCGTGATAAAGGGCCAAGAAATGACATGTGTTCCATTCTGTACTAAAGAGATCACAACTTTAGGGCAAGCAATGAAGGGCTTTATTGTTTGGCCTAAAAGGCTTGTGTTCGATACTGCTCAAGAAGCTACACCACCAATTTTTCTCCCACAGGTACTAAAGTTGTCTATGAATTGACCTTTATTAACAATGTTATTGATATATGTGTGTAAAGTTGATGTGTTTCTTATTTTCAGAATTTTAACGGTGAGAAGTACCCATATCTGAATCTGCTGTGGACGATGCAACCAGGATTTGAGCGTAATCTTTTAATACCTGCTGGAGTCGTCAATCCACTAGTAGAGGAGAAGATTTGGTTGCAAGGTTCTCTAGACGTTAAGGAGTTCTTGATGATGGAAGAGCTTGAGAAAAGCTGACTTGATTTGGCCGTCTGGTAAGTGTGTCATATTTTTATCAATATAGTTGAATATTGTAATGAGTCTTTAAGTTCTAATCCATTTCGCCATGTCTAATAGGTACTGCCACAGTTTATGCCAAAGAACCCCAAAGGAAAAGTTTTGCCGGTTTCTATGCCCTTCTAGACTGGCTTATGATGAAAACGCCTTGAAAATACTTAAAAAGAGTAAGAAAACTCATTTTTGGGAGATGCAATCTTACGTCGAGCTGCAGATGGGCCTTGATTGCGGCACTCTTTATTTCGCCCCCGTTTTGAATTGGAAATGAGTTATCTTTTACACAATATTAAATGTTATGTCTTAGTTTAATTAACATTTATTTTCACCTATATCTTTCAGTGGACATTGGACTCTGGCTATACTTTGCCCGAAAGAGTTCAGGATTTTTTGGTTTGACTCTTTAGAGGGATTTATTAGCGACGATCACAGAAAAATCTTCCACAAGTAAGTTTCTCTTTTTTTTACTTTTATGGTTGATAATAATATATCTTTATACTATATATAACATTATTGTTATGATTTTGTCTCTTTTGAAGAGGAATATTAAAATGGCATGATGCTCAAGATACTGATTATTACACAGCTAGTCAGACTTCGATTCATGTTATAAACGTAAAGGTAAAAGCAATTTATATATTCATTTTCATTTATATTGCTTTTAGCCATATCCGAACTACCATGATATTGCTGATATTATCTGTGATTTATCAGTGTCCAAGACAGCGGGGCTCTGTAGAGTGCGGATATTATGTCTGCAAATACATGCTGGATATTGTATATCAAGATCAAATTAAGCAAGGGAGGAAATTCCAAAAGGTATGCACGCTTAACATATATCTCCAAGAAAATAGTGATTTCTAATTGTAAGTGGTACTTTCCTTGTCTTTTTTAATATTGTTTAATTATGTTGCAGCTTTTGGAGGGACTGTATGGACTTAGTACTGACCCGTTTAAACAAGATGAGGATATTGACTTTGTACGAAACGTTCTTGCAGAATTTTTAATCACTATGTGAGGCAGAAATTGTATAGGCTTAGATTGTTGTAGCTGAATTTTGAACTCATAGTAGTAAGGCAAAGATATAAAACTTAGATTATGCCTTTTGTATTTTGTTGTCTAAGTAAGGTAATATTTATGCATGATACGTTTTTGCAATTGAGCTAGTATTCTGTATTGCATGATATATGTGTGTAGTGTTGATGTGTTTCTTATTTTCAGAATTTTGACGGTGACAAGTACCCATATCTCAATCTATAGTGGACGATGCAACCCGGAATGATGCGTAATCTTTTAATACCTGTTTTAGTCGTCAATCCACTAGTAGAGGAGAAGATTTGGCTACAAGGTTCTCAAGACGTGAAGGAGTTCTTAATGATGGAGGAGCTTGAAAAAAGCTGGCTTGATTTGGCCGTCTGGTAAGTTTCTCATATTTTTATCAATATAGTTGGTTATTGTCATGAGTTTTTAAGTTTTAATCCATTCCGCCATGTCTAATAGGTACTGCCACCGCTTATGCCAATCAAGCCCCAAGGAAAAGTTTTGCCGGTTTCTATGCCCTTCTAGACTGGCTTTTGATGAAAGAGCTTTGAAAATTCTTAAGAATAAGAAAGCTCATTTTTGGGAAATGCAATGTTATGTCGAGCTGCAGATGAGTCTTGATTGTAACATTCTTTATTTCGCCCCTGTTTTGAATTGGTAATGAGCTATTTTTTACACAATATTGAATGTTATATCTTAGTTTAATTAACATTTATTTTGACTTATTTCTTTCAGTGGACATTGGGCTCTGGCTATACTTTGCCCGAAAGAGTTCAAGATATTTTGGTTTGACTCTTTAGGGCGAACTATTAGCGACGATCACAGAATAGTCTTCCAAAAGTAAGTTTCTCTGTTTTTTTTACTTTTATAGTTGAGATACGTTTTTGCAATTGCTCTGGTATTCTGTATTGTGCAGTAGTATATGATTTGTGGTCGCTGTATTGAAAGTGATTTGTAAATGATCTGCAAGAATGCAGATGACTATACAATGCATTCACAAAATTTTTAAAAAAAAACATTTCACGACCACAGTTACATATCTGTGGTCGTGATAAGTGTATAGGAGGCACCAAATTAGGTGCCTCCTAAGAGGCTATCACGACCACAGTTACATAACTGTGGTCGTGAGTCGTGATAGCCTCTTAGGAGGCACCTAATTTGGTGCCTCCTATACACCTATCACGACCACAGTTTTGTAATTGTGGTCGTGATAGGTGCTACTTATCACGACCACAAATATGTGGTCGTGAAAACACACTTTTTTACGACGTGCGATTCCACGACCACCTATTTGTGGTCGTGAAAAACCCAATATTGTGATCGTGAAAGACCTTATTTCCAGTAGTGTGTTAAACATTCATTTTCTCTATGTTTAACTTTATTTTGAAGGTCCACTTCCGGCAAAATCTTGTTTTGTGGCCGTTCATCTTTCTTGTGCCCACTGATAATTCTTTGTCGCCTAATAACAGAAGATTCTACAATAGGTTCAAACCCTTGGTTCTCAGTGTCTTGTACTATCCAATTTGCAATAGGAATGATCATTCGTTGCCATATCCCTTGGAGGGAATTACCACTGTCATGGATACGGTGGGCACCTATGTTGCATGGCCCAAACAATTGATGCTTCCTTTATCTGAGGTGATTACTTAGTTATTTTAATTTACATTACAATTTACTCGCCTTGATTAGTATTTGACCAATTGCTTAATTATTATGTGTTTTACAGCCCCAAAAAAAACCCAGCGGAAGGACTTGCGCAAACTAATCCAACAAGACCAGGTAACTTTGGGGCAAAGGAAGGATTTGGACAAAAAGGTCCTCCAAGAGCACTCAATTCAAACTAAACTTCAGAATAGCAAGAATTCTCTGGTAATTTTTTGCCAATTCATTTACATTAGGTATCATTCATTGTGTTTGAAGACTTATATGATGACATATTTTCTGATAAGCCTCATTCTCATGGCACCCAATAACGTTCATTTCAATTCTTCCTGGCTAGATTGAGGACGCTTGCGGAGCAAGCACAACACATTGTTGACATGTCAGTGGAGATTCCAATGACTCAAACCATATATTTAAAGAATGTTGTTGAGCAACTTTCTCCTGAAGTAGTCATGGATGTTGTGAATCAACGTTGGATTAGCGCTTCGGCAATCAACATATGGATTAAGTATGTCAAGTCGATTTCATATCTATGTCATGGTGGTTTCTCGTAATTGAGTATTTAAAGTACATTAATTGTGTGTTGATATATTTCTTGTGTAGGTACTTGCACGATGAAATTATTGTGCCGAGGCAAAATGTTTTTTTTTGCATTCATAAATCCCCAAGGCATCTCAATGGTGAGTGAATCTCAAGCCTATTGGGATGAAGAAGATGTGAAAGAACGTTTGGTAACATTGTTTAATCACATTTCAGGAACCATTAGATTCTAATTGCATTCAACCCTATGGCTACAAAACCTGTTGTATACTATTTACTATTCTAAAGTGTCTTTTAGTAAAGCAACATGTAAAGAAGCATCTAAAGTAATAGACCCTTATAAGTATTCAAAATGCATTATATCATATAATTTATATGTTTATTCCAATTTGTTAAATATTATATGGTTAATCATTAATGTGTGTATCTTAATTTTGTAGATAGTTGGTGGCGTTACTATGGAAATTCAGTCCCAGATTTGCAACACGTTGCAATGCGTATTCTCAGCCAAACTTCTTCTTCTTCTGGTTGTGAGAGAAATTGGAGTTTGTTTCAACGCATCCATTCAAAAAGAAGAAACAGATTAAAGCATAAACTTTGAATGATTTGGTTTACGTAAACTATAACTTGCGACTAAAGCATAAGTATTCTTATTATCTTATGAACCATGAATGATTTTAATTTTTATTTTGTATGAATATCATTTAATTGAAGTTTTATTTGTCATATAGGCCTATGTTGAAGCAGAACATGAGTAGTGATCCAATTGACTTTGAGAGCATTAATGATATAGATCTAGATCTAGACTTTTGAATAGAAGAAAAGTTCCAGATTTCAACGAAGAAGATACCAACAATCTTGAAAGTGCATTGAGTGAGAGCAACGTAAATATGCAAAGTCATGGTAGAGACAAAAATAGTTTTTACCTTATGTATATAATCATATCCATTGATTATACAAATAATAATTATCTTCTATGTATTTTGTTATATGTAGGTAATGATGATTTAAACATGCCTGAATCACCTTCTTTGATTATAGACAACAATCCTGATGATGCTGATGATCCTAATACTTTTGCCACCAGTTGAGCGGCTAATGCTGATGTCAATGAAAATAGATGATAATATTGGTGAAATATGAATGCATGTTGATGGAACTTAATTAGTTTTTGAGTATTACTATTCAAGTGTTGGTAGAACTTGAAATATTGCAAAACTATAAGGAGCATATGTTAGTTTTTGAGTATTACTATTCAAGTATTGGTAGAACTTGAAATATTGCAAGTATATAAGGAGCATATGTTAGTTTTTGAGTATTACAGGTATTGGTAGAACTTGAAATATTGCAAGTCTATAAGGAGCAGATGTTATATTGACTCTGGATGTAATTTACATTTTTACTATTTTTAGTTTTTGACTATTTAATTTTTAATATTTGTTTAAATATTATTATTTTACTATTTCCGGGTTGACCCGGTTGAACTCCGGTTGAACCAATAACCCTTGAGCCAGTAGCTTGCTCGGTTGGATGCCCGGTCCAGTTTTTCGAACCTTGCTATTTAGACCCTATTAACACAAGCTTACCAGAAAAAAACTCGATTATATGAGATTTATAAATAGGTAATATTAGTTATATTATTATAATGCTTTAACCTTAACTTGTAGATTATTTTAATTCATATATAAATGTAGGCTTTACTAATGATATTAATTTTGGTTTTGTTGCCTTTAGCATTATTACTTCTTTTAGGGTAATGTAGCGATGTCCTACTCCTCAGCCAGGGACCAAAAGGGTGCATATACTTGGTAAAAATTTAGGATATACCCGTTAACCTTTTAAATTGTTTTAAATCATTTATAAATGTAGGCTCTGACTAATGATATTAATATTGTAGCGTATTTGTTGTAGTGTCCATTCCAGCCTAACAGTATAGACTGTGGGTACTATGTGATGCGATTCATGAAAGACATAGTCACCCATGATGAACTGGAACTCCATACATCGGTAAGTTCACCTCTTTTCTCCATTTATTAACTTGTTTGTACAAATTTAATTTAAACTCATTCAAATTTAATTGCCATTTACACATCTCTCTGCATCCAGTATTATCCAGATTGTCGATTTGACAGCCTCTCCAAGGACCAAGTTGGAGAACTAATTGACGAGTGGAGCAAATATGTGCATCCAATTTTCCAGTCTGCTCTTAACTTGCTTTGTTACTGGTTTAAATGTTTGGTTCTTAAGGATGTCATTTTGTTTTTTCGTATACAGGGGAACATGTTTTTGGTTCCTAACCATGCCATGTTTGTTTTTGGATGACACTAAGTTTTGTGTGCATGATAATATGCCTTTTCATGAGTTAGCTATGAGCAATGCTTTTTGGTATATATGATGCATGCTAGCAGGTTCAATGATACAATTTAGGAGGTTCAATGATACATTTTACTGCTGCTACGTAAATGTTCTGGTTGATGTAATTATTTTGAAATGCTCGTCATTCTAAAAAACTACAAAATATATGTAAAAAAGGTACCAATACATGTGTTCCAAACGCTTTCAAACGCATGTAACGGGATAGCCAATACATGCATTTTAAACGCATGTATAGGCATCATTAAATTCGTACTGAAAAGTCACTACATGCGTTTAAACGCATGTATTGCTACCAATACATGCGCTTAAACGCATGTACTGAGTACCAATACATGCGTTTGAAACACATGTAATCCACTTACTTAAGACATTGTACTTGTTAGACTGAGAATTACTCTAGGAAAGAATATCATTATAACAAATATATAACTTTAGTATTGACAAATATATACAAAGCTTTAGTATTGACAAAAACTAAAATTACTCTAGGAAAGAATTTTGAAATACTTTGAAAGAATAAAGTATTTTTCTTTTTCTTCATATAATCCACTTACTTAAGACATTGTACTTGTTAGACTCATAGATCAATTGAGGTATTCAAGAGGGGGATATGATACATGTATTTGTTCCCCCTTCTTGCTCATAGTTTTTCCCACTGATCTTTCTTAGTAAGGTTTCTAATGAGGAAATATTGTGAAGTGTATGAATTAGCAGTGCACTCCTTTTCTTCTAATAAGAGTTATTCACACTAGGTTTTACCTGGAAATTTTTGTGAGGCACACTTTTAGTCATGGGCATCAAATGGGAGATTTCCTATCAATATGGATGTCCAAAATTCTTATTTCTTATATGTGTTTGTGTGTGTCTATTAACATTGATTGATTATGTCACATACTAAATATTGGAGAACAATAATAATTTAAGTAGTGATTTAAGGTTAATAAATGAGATTAGGGTGCTTTGTAAATCAATTCATTAATATGTAAGTATTTTTTGGACTTTTAAAGGTCTAATTTCTCCCCTAATTTAAGAAAAACAGAAATTGTGGATCAAGTTTGTCAATGAATCTACAACAAAGATTTAATATCATACGATGTTGCCTATGCGTTGCACTATCTTCATTATTAATGCAGTCAACCAATTGTCCTTTGTGATTTAAAGCCAAGCAGTGTCATTGGAAAGTTATGGTGGCTCACATGAGTGATTTTAGGCTAGCAAGACTTCTCTCAACAAGTAATGGAACTTCTCACAAGAAAACGAGCACAACAAGAATAAAAGGAACAATTGGCCAGGTTTTTTAACAAACTGTTATCACTTGATTTTTAACTTATCACCTGATTTTCTTTTAAATATAATTTCCTTTTTATTATTATCTCATTCTGAACTGCCATGACTTTACCATTTTATAATGTATATTTCAAAATTTGGGATAAGTTGGGAAGGTTTTGTAAAGGATGATATGTATATATTCTTGTTTTGGAAATGTTGACTTGAAGAAAAGCCACAAAAATATGTTTGAAGACATGATCTACATAGCTTTGTGGAAGCTTCATATCCACATAACCTTGTATGTTTACACTACAAAAAAATTGCCAGAATTTTGACGCCTACGTCTCAACGGTCGGCTAAAACCCGTTGGGATATGGACACACATCCCAACGAGTAAAAAGGACCCATGGGAATGTAAACGTGATTCAACGGAGATTTTTTTTTCTCAAAAAAATAGACACCCTAGCGAGTAGCGGGTGCCCACCCTTTGAGGTGTACAAAATTTTTTAAAAAAATATTTTACACCCCATCGGCTGCGGACACGCTGGGGTGTATAGAAATTTTTTTAATATATTTCGCACCACAGCGGGTGCACACCTGCTGGAGTGCGAAATAAATTAAAAAATATTTCAAAAAACCTTTGGGGTGCTTTTTAAAAAATATACATTTTTTTAATATATTTAGCTGACTGTTAGGGTGTATTAAAATGTTTTTTAATATATTTCGCCCCCTAGTGCGTTGGGTGCGAAATACTCCCTACATTCCTAAATATGAGATCACTTTAAGGGGGGAGAGCTTGTTCCTAAATATAGGATCACTTTCTAATTTAAATCAAGTTTTCCCCAAATTACCCCTATACTCCCTTCACCCAAAAAATAGTGGTTTGAAGAAGGTGAGAGAATATTTTTAAAACTTAGGTGAGAGGTATTTTGGAAATTTCATGTAATCCTAAATCATTGGAATGTCTTTCTTAATCTCTCCAAATTTGCTGAAGTGATCTTATATTTAGGAACGGAGATAGTATATTAAAAATCCTTTGGGTGCTTTTTAAAAAATGAAAATGTTTTATTTGATATATTTAGCACCCCATCAGTCAAACTGACTGATGGGGTGTATAAAAAAAGTCTTTTTAATATAGCTTGGGTGCGGACTCGCTGGAGTGCGAAATATATTTAAAAAAAATTTAACTGGTTATAGTGTAAAAATGCTCATGTAATTGTCATGAATGTGCAAAAATACCCATGAAATTTTTTTTGGAGTGAAACTACCCATGATATTACAAATAAAAGTGGGGCAAAAATGCTCACGTCGTTAAATAATGTAACTTCCGTTTGTTATTTTAGAACAAAGAGAAAAAATGTTCATGTAATTGTCGCAAAGGTACGAAAATACCCATGTAAAATATTTTGGAGCAAAACTGCTCATTAAATTTCAATAGTGGGGCAAAAGTGTCAATCCAGTTATATAACGTAACTTTCGTTTGTCATTTTGTATTGGACCTTACTCTCCCTCTTCTTTCCACCCACGAAATCCCAATTCTACGACCCATGATCTCCGATTTCGCACTTTCTCAATACCATTTCTTGGCGTAGCCGCTTGGCTATGGCACCTTTCTTTGATCATAACCCAATTCCAAGTTTATATTTGTTGTTAGTGGATCCTCACAATGGTCTTCAAGAGAGACACCTTCATTATCCTCAGGATCATGATTCTTGGCTGCCCATTTTCCCCTTGGACGTTGTTGAATTCCTCTATATATATTTCCTTTGCCTCTTTCCTGGCTTCTACATCTCCCCTGCTACTATTGTTGCAATAAAGTGGTGGAATAATGAATTAAGGTGGTGGAATAATGAATTAATATTAGTATATGAAAAGAGAATATTAATATATATAATGATCTGTAGAAATTTGAGGACTTTGGAGGGGAAGTCTTTGTTGTTTTTGGAAGTGTGAGGCCAGATTTCAAAGGGGGTAGGCGATTAATGTTACTTGGGATGAAGTCGGAGATAATGGGTGGGATTTGGTGTATTGATGATGGGTTGCCGGAGAATTTAGATTTGGTGGGTGAGAAGAAGAGGAAGGAATATAATATGATAAACGAAAGTTACATTATTTAACGGGATGAGCACTTTTGCCTAACTTTTGAAAATTTCATGGGTAGTTTTGCTCCAAATAATTTTTACATGGTATTTTTGCACCTTTGTGATAATTACATGGACATTTTTGCACATTAGCCATAAAATGAAAAACGGAAGTTTATTTAATGGCACCAACATTTTTGCCCCACTTTTGAAATTTCATGGGTAGTCCTACTCCAAAAAATTTTACATGAGTATTTTGGCATCTTCATGATAATTACATGGATATTTTTTCACTTTGACTCTATTTTAAAGAATCTCTGGGGTGTTTTTTAAAAAATAAAAATGTTTTTTAATATATTCAGCACCCAATAGTCAAACTAACAGTTGGGGTACTTTTTTTCAATATTTTTACACCCCAACTGTCAGGATGACCGTTGAGGTGTTTTTCTTAAAAAACAAAATTCACACTTCAACGGTCACGACAGTTGAGGTATTTTTTTTGTATTTCTTCTCTCAATCCTAATTCTACAACTAAAAAGATTATTTTACCTCAATCTTCTTTTTATCCAATTAATTAAAATAGTAGTTATTTAGTAATTGTTCTTCCTCCATTTATTTAATTACCCTCCTTTTTATTTGGTAATTAGTTGATTGAGTTATTGTTATATTTAGTTTTTGAACTAATTACAAGGTTTCTTAATATTTAGATTCAGTAAATTTCGTTTAATTTATTCTAATAATTTCTCCAATAACTTTTTTTACATCTCCTTATTTATAATGTAACGGGTCATCCTGTATTTTTTTTAAATCATTTATGAGCATCTCAACGGGTTCCACATGTTGAAACACATTTTATTTTAAAAAAAATACGCAATTCAACGGGTGCTGTTGCAATGTCTCGGTGAGTTTTCCAACGGATTTGACTATCTCTATATTGGTAGTTTTTGCCCGTTGAAACGTTGTTTGACACGTTCTAAATCTCAACGGGTCATCTGCCCGCTGTAGCGTCATTCCAACGACCACGACCGTTGGAATGTGGGCAGATGTACCTGTTGGGAAGTGGGGGTTTTTTTGTAGTGTTATTGTTGACTGTACTCTTCTACCACAACAACTTCATCAAACAAACACTACACGAGTAGAAAAATCAGCTATGGATGATGAGTTGACTCATCATTTCTTCCTAGTGATGATGATAAGAACTAATGTTAGTTTAATGTACAACCCTTTGGTCAATTGAACTAGGCATGGATAGCCTTGTTGATTTTTTGCAAACAAATAAATTAAAGGGAAAATGTCAAATAAATACCTCCGAATATCCAAAAGGACAAGTAAGGAACTCAAACTTCCAAAATGACAAGTAATAAACTCCGAATTTCAAAAGGACAATTCAGGAACTAGGCAATAGCTAATTGTTATGTTCCAAATGTTAATAACTATGTTCCAATTGTTAATTTTTATTTAACTTCCTTACTTGTCATTTTAGAAGTTTGAGTTCCGTACATGTCCTTTTGGACATTCGGAGGTATTTATTTGTCATTTTCCCTAAATTAAACTAATACTACAGTAAAATATGTCTTAAATAGCATAATAATCTTAAATATTTACCAAGGTCGTATTTTAACTTCATAAAAAATTCCATATATACTTTCTCACACATGTGACATATGAAACATTATATATATATATATATATATATATATATATATATATATATATATATATATATATATATATAGGATGTGACAAGATTGGAACGACCACATCCCATATCATGCCTGGTCCAGAAGATGCTCTCTGTCTTGTCCCGATTTATCCCATCCCAAACTGACTGAGATGAGATGAGTTGGGAAAATATTAAACACCCCTAATTATAAATGTAACTTCTCTAAATAGTGGGAGAGTAATTAATTGATAACATCTTGAAAATTTTTAGCATAACAATTTTTTGTTTATCAGCATAACAATTTCTTTATCATGGTTCATTAGCATAACAATTTCTTTATCATCTTATAAATAAATTTTTTGTTTGAAGATTCTTTTTTTATTGAGTTTGATTTTAAAATTCAATAAGAGTATTTCTTCGGTTTATTTTTTTCATTTTTTAATTTTAAATTATTATATATAAAATTTTATCTAATTATATTTGGGAAAAACTTACATCAAGTTCCTTTCTCCAGGTTCTTAAGTTCTTTTAATATAGGAGTTACACGTGTCCTTCTATAACAACCATCCATTCAATCTAACGGCCAGTAATTGGAGAAATGGAGAACCTGGATGGAGGAACTTGACCTAATAAGGTCCATTATATTTTTATTAATATTTGAAAGATTTACGACTTTTGCAAAAATTTACGGATGATGAATCTTAAAATAAGGGTGATTATATGCATAATTGTATTGATAAAAAAAGTTTGAGCCCAAAAAAAGTTCAATTTTAACTCTGTAAAATTATTTGGCCCAAAGGAAATTATGGTATGTAAGGCGAAAGCCCCAAAATGATACATAATTATTGGTCAATGAACAAAAATAGTACATGGATATTCCAAGGTACACAAATGATACCCAACTATTGGGCTTCTGATAAAAAATGATATTTTTACTAATATGACAATAAGATTAGACATAAAAAGTCTAAAATGCCCTTATAAATTTTTATTTTTTTTTAAATATTTTCACTAATGTGGATGCACTGGGTGTGCTCCACATCATCTGGACACACACCACTAATAATAGCTATTAGTCAATTGTGCTGAGTAAGAATATTTTTATGAATACTCTATCCCTCCAACGACTGTTAAAGCAAAGCAGCTTAATGGCTTATAACGCCCTACTTCAGCTATCTTCCGTGTATGGGACTCATCATACAATTTTCTCTTTTGAGACACAACAAATGCATCCAACTATCATAATTACGCATTGATATTTAAAATTCACTTGATAGTTCAAAACTTTTTTTTTTGGAAGGGTATGGAAGTTGAATCTTGATGGAGAGAGCAACTTCACAATAGCAACGTGTTAATCTAGTATCCACATGGTGTTAATGAGTGGTTTCTACACAAACTAGGCAGCCGGAATATGCTCTACATAACTCTTTCAGTAGTATTTAAATGTATGAAGATTTTAGACTTTACAATCATATTAAGTTGCTTCAATATATAAATCCAACTCCTGCAAAAAATTTTGTTTCTTATTCTCAGTAAAATATGGGATGGATCAATGAAAGTGTTATTTTACCCCTATTAAATACTATTAAATATGTAAAAGAAAAAAAAGGTAAAAGATCATTCTGCCCAATAAACAAATAACAAAGTATCAATTTGGCCTAAGTACAATAAACAGTCTCATTTTAACACTGAACAATAAAAATGGTTCAAATTGGTCAATGAAAACTAAAGAAAACAAGTTGGGATTATGATAGCCGACTACATTTGCTGGAAGTTGGAATTAATGATTGTTTAATGGGACAATTGCATCTAGTTCCCAAATAAGAGACTTCATTTTAAAGAGATCCTTCATTAACAAGTGGTAACAACTCTTTGGGTACTATTTGAAATTAAGTCTCTTATTTATAACTTATGTGTAATTGTGTCTTGTTTAATAAATTAAATTGATTCTACCGCTCACTTATTTTTTTCCATGATATTTTACAACCCACTTGATTAGGGTGCGCTATTCCTTATTAGTTTACTTATTAGGTGGAAAACCGAAAACCAGTGTTGTAAAAGATGGACCGGAAGGTTGCTATCAAAAAACAAAGGGTGAAGGTGCAAAACTAACCACCGTAAATTTTCGAATGGACAACTCTGGCACTCCTAAATTGGACGGGGTAAAACCGTACATTGTAAATAAAAATGGGACAAATTTAGCCTCGCCGTTAACTTGAGGCAAACAGACGTTTGTGTTTGTGTGGGGCCCACCTTCATTAATCTACGTGGCAATACACTCAGCTTCCAGCATGACAAGTTTTCTTGGGAAAATTAAATACAAGTCCCTTGTAAGGGAATTAATATTAGAAAAGTCCCACTAACTTGGGAAATTAAAGTAGAGTCCCCCTTGGGACTATACTTTAATTAATTATGATAATGTGGGCCCTACAGTAAATATTAAAAAATTCTACCCTCCCCCACCCCCTCCTCTCTCCTCTCTCCTCCCCATCTTCTTCCTCTTCTTCGTTGTCTTCCCCACCTCCATCTCTTGAGAAGAGAAGCCCCACGTGAAGAAGGCACCATCATAGATAGCTGAGCTGCCTCTGCCATAGCCAAGGATAAATAACAGATTGCACAGATTCAGAGTTTAGTTGAGTGTAATATAATGGATAAAAGCTGCCACTCATCTGAGGACTCATCACCTACTACCGCTAGCAGCAATGGCACTATCACTTGTAACAACAACAATCTGAGACAACTAAACAAGCTCTCTCACAAGATCTCAAAGCCCTCATCACTAAGAAATAAACCTCCCCCTGAATCTTCCCTCACGGAGGCCCAAGCCCAAAAGGAGAAAGTGGATGAAACACAAAACCAGAATCTACAACGTTAGCTCCGTTGGTTTCCCCTCGCCGGAGTAATTTGGCTCCGCCGGAGCTTCAGTCGCAGTTTCAACTGCCGTCTTCGGCGGCGGCTCCTTTTGGATGCTTGAATTCGTCCTTTTGGTGAAGTTACTTGTCAGGTTGTGCAAGAGGATAAAATAATGTTGAAAACAGAACTTGTTCATGTTTAGTGGGGTTGGGGGAGGAGATGGAGGTGGGGAGGTGGAAGAGTATTAGGAAGAGGGAATGAACAGGATAGCAGGGGTGGAGGGTGGGGGGGGGTTAGAATTTTTTAATATTTACTGTGGGTCCCACATTTTCATAATTAATTAAAGTATAGTCTTATGGGACTCTACTTTAATTTCCCAAGTTAGTGGGACTTTTCTAATATTAATTTCCTTATAAGGGACTTGTATTTAATTTTCCCAAGAAAATTTGTCATGGTGGAAACTGAGTGTATTGCCACGTAGATTAATGAAGGTGGGCCCCACGCAAACACAAACGTCCGTTTGCCTCAAGTTAACGGCGAGGCTAAATTTGTCCCATTTTTATTTACAATGTATGGTTTTGCCCCGTCCAATTTAGGGGTGCCAGAGTTGTCCATTTGAAAATTTATGGTGGTTAGTTTTGCACCTTCACCCAAAAACAAAATATGGACCGGAAGGTGAGCCAGAGAAGCTTCCAAGTCATGGTTCGTACGGTCGGATCAGTCGGACTGTTGGTCTGATCAGAGACTTAATAATTGAAGAAAAATATCTAATTTTTAAATATACCTTATATATACACACAAACAAATTGTAGTCTTTTCATCTCTTCTTCTTTCATGAAACATATTCCACTTAGAAAATATATAGCAATTAGAAACTTATTAAACAAATCAAATTTTTTGTATTTAACTTAATAAAAATAAGTTTTGTCCAAAAAAACTTAATAAAAATAAGTCATTTTTTAACAAAAATCACCTTCTTAATTTATTTCTTTTCTTACTTTTGTGTTTATCATAAGTTAATTTTACTTGATATATTCTCGGCTCCCCTTAAATTGCCATGTGCATTCACATTCTTCCAAAGCCTGCACACACATCACCTGCACATACATCACCTATGATAAGACAAACCACCAAGATTACTTTTTTCCCTTTTATCTCTCCAACTACCCTTGCACGAGCCACCGCAACTTCCGGTCGACGGTCCAACTGGTCGGACCGTCTGGCTCAGTCCGTTTTTCATTACACTTACCAACCAACCAATAATGTGAGTCCTTCCAATTGTCAATGTCTCATTGTCTCATTGATACATATGCCTCATTAACCACTCGGTGAACAACAGATTCTTCCTAATTGGGTTGAATAAATGTTTGGTTCTATTGCCGAAGCTTCTTGTCACTCTCATCAATTTATTTTTTCTGTCTTGCTTTTTCTTTTTTCTCCTTTTCACTGTCAAATTCAATAGATAGATAAAACTAGATGGGCCGAGCCCATTAATCAACATCAACATCAACATCAACAATCATACAATATATATAACCAGAAACCTCACGGACTTCTCTCATAATCTCAGTATCAAGCATCAACGCCAATCTTTCCTGCCCTCTGAACTTCACTCACTCTTCTCATCTTATCATCACACCTTGCATAGCTTTCCACTTAGTTCTTCTTTTTTTCATTGTTAAGCGGTGAGCTTCTCTCTTCTTTAGCTTCTATGCATATTGCTGGTGCTGCATGCTTTGCTGTATCTTCACTCACCCACTCTTAAAGTTTTCCATTTCCAGGTTCATGAAATAAAACTCGTAATATCTCTCTTCTTTAGCTTCTTCTTTTGATCTTCTGCTTATTTCTTCTGTTTATTACTCTTAAACTTTCCCATTTCCAGGTTCATGCTTATTTCCTAATTATTCTAGCTCAAGCCTTTTTCAATGTAGATGTCTGGCATGGGCCTCTAAAACCCATAGCCAGGCTTCATTGGTTCTGTTAAAAGCTAGATTTATGCTATGATAGGATTGCTTCTGAATATTTGCTTCCTTTTGTTTTATGTTTCCAAACACATAAGATTGCATTAATAATTAAGAAGATCAACGCAAAAACAAAACTAAAAATTACACAAAGAACCCCTAAAGCTAGCCCCATACAGAGGGAGCTAGGGAGGGAGAGTTAAGGAGACCTATTGATTTTTGAAAAACTGTTTAACTAAATTGATTGATAATTGAGTGGAAAACCTTATCTCTTAACGAAGATAAATTCCACTAGGTATTACCACTTGTTTGATTTTGAAATTACCAAGATCTCAGAATTAACTGTAGTATCTCACTTTGTTTGAACAGAATTGAAGGACTGAGGCCATTTTCACCTAGATTTGTACACATGACCATTATATTGAACGGTGGTTCTGTGAGAGGACTCAAAAATGTGATTGCAACAATATTTCAGTTGAATGAAGTTAGTTATGACACATTGATAAAGACGGTAATAATATATTTTTACCACTTTACCCTTTCATAATCCTTTTCTATGTTTGGTTTAGTTTTCCTTTTGACAAAAACATTCATAACAAAGCATGTCAAAATCAAATGTTTGGTTGATTGCTTTTTTTTTTCCGCTCGTGCAGCTTATAAGAGCATTTTTGGTGATGACTTAAGATAAATTTTAGAGTATGCAAAGAAAGATGCTGAATTTTTTTTTTTATACAAAAAGATGCTGATTTTTTCCCAACTCTAAAAACACTTTTATTTCAGAGCATAATTCAGAGCAACCCCACAGATGGAGACTAGAGGGCAGAAAGAATGAACTGTTGCCTGAATATGTTAGGCACAATATTGTCGAGTGCGATTTTGTGGTAGGTCCTGCACTTGTGGGTGATCATTGGATATGCTTTGTTTTTTATACAAGAATAGGGGTCACTTACGTGCTGGACTCATCAAAGTCGAACTGGACGCTGTCATGGTCACGGAAATTGAACGATCATCAACGCGTTTATACTGAGGCAATTGATGCGTTTGTAAGTCTTGTATTGTTAAATTTTTGTATAGAATAAAACTATAACAAATAGCGCTTTATCTTATATGAATTTGTGTTGTGTCTAGCGGAGTGCCTTCTACGGGATTATAGATTTTCTCAAGCCAAATTCAGGCATTAAAAAGAACTCCTGAGAGAAAGTTGTTTTCCCACCAATATCTCAACAAGTCAACTTGTGTATGCATATTAAATTATTGTTGGTTTACATAGTCATGATGATCGATAGAAAATCAATTG
This sequence comes from Mimosa pudica, assembly GCA_029929735.1. Classification (NCBI taxonomy): domain Eukaryota; kingdom Viridiplantae; phylum Streptophyta; class Magnoliopsida; order Fabales; family Fabaceae; genus Mimosa; species Mimosa pudica. The sequence goes on from JAKELP010000045.1 coordinate 5,721,560, forward strand.
ATTTTGTTTTGTGACTTCATGGTAGGTTTGACTGCGGAGTGCATGTGCTTATGTTGATGAACACTTGGCAGCCACACTAGGAAATCTCTTACTCTGATACTGCGGTTGATACAACGAGAATACAATTGATATGGTGGATGGTCAATTATGAGTTAAATGTAAATAAACTTAATGGACTAGCATTGATACATCCATAGGTCATAGTTGAAGAAGTGCTAGCTACGTCAGAGGTAGAGAAGGCTCCCTCGCCAGACAAGCCGAAAGGACCAAGAATTAAGCATACTGCTATGAAGCTAAGACCTATGTGAGGCGCAGTACAAAACAATGCTCATAGGTGTTTTGGATGTTTTTCATTCCTCTTTAATGTATTTAAGGATGATTGAATTGGTTGATAACTTCTTATTCATGTAAAACAAACACGTACATTAGAAATACAATTTATAAAGCTAGTTGTAATTTATAACATACATTTGAGTAACTAGTTGCCTAAGAATCGCAATTCACTATTGAATTATCGTCATTCACTAGCGTAGTATCACAATTAACTGCCACGTTTTGTGTAACATCCTGAAAATTTAATACATGATTAGGGAGTATTTTGGGAAATAATAAATGGAGAAATTGGAAATTTTGGAATTCTTAGGAATTTTTGGTGATTTTTGAGGACATTTTGTAAATTTTGAGTAATAAATGTGCATATAATTAATTAAGCAATCGAAGAGTTTGAAAATGAGGGAATGGTAAAACCCAAGATATTTTGAAAGTTAAGAAAATTGGAGACTGGTTTGAGTGATTTTAAATTAAAAGAGTACACCATGACAAGTTTGGGCTACAAATCATCGGGGAATTCCCTTATTTCACCCAACCAAACACACCTCTCCTCCCTTCCCTATTTATACATCTACTCTCTCTCTCTCTCTCTCTCGCGAAACTTCCCTCCTCCCTCTGTCATCTTCTTCGTTCTCCTCGCTCCCTCCGTCGGCGGCTTCGTTTTCCGGCGACCATACGGCGGCATCGACTGCCGCAGGTTCATCCATGAACCTTCTTCCTCTCCTTTCTCCCTTCGCCTTTCTTTTGCTTTCCGGCCAGCCGCGGTGAACGGCGATGAAGGCGATTTCCGACGTCCACTGCGGCGAACGGTGGCGGGTGAGAGGTGAGCTTAGTTATTTCTCTTGGCTTTCAAGTTACTTCTGCTTTCACCTTCATTTATCTCACTGTTTCCTCTCTGCTCTCGTCGTCCTTCACTCCTCACTGTCGGCTTCTCCATCTCCGTCGAGCCCGGCGGTGTCCGGCGACGGCGAACGGCAGAAACGATCGGAGACCCTTAGGTGAGCTTCAATCCCTTTGTTCTTTCATTTATGTCCGATTTGAGAGCTATTTGAGTGAGAATTTTTGACCCTTTTCTACATTTCTTTTTCATGAACCGGTGAGGAATTTGAGAGGAACGAATGGGTTGTTTGGACTTTGTGCTGGTATAAATAGAAATAGAGAAAATTTTATTTCTGAGTTATTGAAGAACACAAACATAATTTTAATAACAATATGTGTTTTGATTGAGTGTTCACTTCTCTGTTTTCTTTTCAACATATGATGAGAACAAAGGAAGTTCCCTATTTAATTAACAATATGTATTCTGTTATGTGAAGAATGCAAGGTAGGAAATTGTGAGGAGCTAACCATTCTCTAATTTGGGATTAGTTTTGGTGCGATGAAAGTGTGGAATCTTGGTTTTAGGTGTTACTTGCTATTTGAATAAGTTTCTGTGGTGGTCATGTTTGTACAGTGAAATGGTGATCCTAGAATTTCTAGTAATGCTTATATAGTGGTTGAATATTGAGAGGAGAAATGGAAAATTCTTGCTATGTTAAATTGCTTCTGTTTGGTCATGATTACTAATGGGAGGTTATGTATGATTGTATGCTTTTCTGTCATTATATTAAGTAATATTCTTAAGAGTTAGTTAAGGGTTATAAGGGGTAGTTATTGTTGTTGGGGTTGTTAGGATTGCTGTTTTGGAAATGTATAGATTAAAAGGATATAAATTCTGTTATGTTAGACAGTTGCAGCAAACCTGGAAGTGCAATAACAAATTGGAGATTTGAGTGAGATATCCCAAAAACATCATTTTATATTGTGTTATAATGTTTTGTGAGTATTAAACAAATCTGAACCGTTTCCTTCTCTTTTCTCTCTAAAATTCAACATAACACATTTTGATTTAAATGAAGTTATTTTCATTTGTTGATGATAAGATTGAAGCTTCAAATGTTGTCGTAGGATTTAATGAAACCATTTGCATTTCAGATTTTTGTGTTTCTTGTGAACATCTGGATGTGTATGTATTAAATCATTTATAATAGAATTATCTTTACAATTTGAGTTTCTTACTTTCTCTACTTGTGTTTGAGAGCTGTGCAAATTTCCTTGGCATTAAGGGAATGTGATTGTTTTGGAATTGAATGCTTAAATGTTTAAGTGGCTAGAGATTTAGCAACATGACTTTCTTTTGTGATAATTGTGGAAATTCTTTTGGTGAATGGATTAGCTCCATTATTATTTTGGAGGGATCAATTGTGATCCATTTATTGTGAATTATTGAAGGTTTCTTGGTTTGCTTAGTGATTAATGATTTGATTGGGTTTATTGATTATTTTATATGAGTGAATGATTTTGCTATGACATAATAAAGAGATATAGCTAAAATAGTCTTAATGCATGTATGTTCAGTTCTTAGCTATATTCTGAATTTCTGGTTCCTTTGTGGGATTCAGTTTCATGTTCTTCAGTTTTCTCTTATGGTGCTGATGAGATGAGTATGGAATTAGCCTATGGTTATGCATGCTTAATATAGGATTAAATGCTAAGTTTCATTTTATTCTATTTTATTCTTATTTGTAATGTAATTGATGATTAGGAAGATAAAAATAAATGATGGTGAGATTGGTTGCAAGTTGCTTCTAAATTTGTTGGTGTGATTTGAAATGAGTTTGGATTATATGGATTGAATTAAATCATGGGGTGTTTGATTAAAATATATATATATTTGTTGTTCTCTTGACTTTTAGTTCATTGATTTGAATGTAGTTATTGGTTTTAGGACTTGGATAACTTAATATATATATATATACATGATTAGTGAATGCTATTGTATCAATTTGTGAAGCAACATAATTTTCTTAAAATGATGCATATGAAAAAGGGGGAAAATGGGTAGTTATATAAAAATGAGAGAGACGTTGAAGTACTATAAAGTGAAAATGATATTAATTTGTCATTTTGCTCTATACTATTATAGGAGTGGATGTAGGTAGGCTTATGTGGCATAAAGAAAGGATGAGAAATCGCGTAAATTGCTAAAGGGCGACAGGTAATCACACTTACCCTTGCTATAACATTGAGGGTGACGTTAGCTGGGATATTCAAAATCCCTTTTCACCCTCCATATAAATATTATTTTTGAAAAGGTATTTTTATATAAAACAGGCTATCGGGTGCCTTTCAAACACGATTACTTTCATATAAAGAATTTGACTTATTATATGTAGTATCCTGGCTGGTGGTATTGCTGGATATTATGGAATTGTGTGATATATTTGCAGGTGTTGGATATTGAGAGGTTTTGAGTATAGAAAAGGAATTAGTTGTGAGTTTAGATTTTGGAAAGATATTATGGATAATAGATTGAAAGGTGATGTTGATGTTGATGTTGTTGTTGATTATTGAGGTTGTGATATTGAAATACTGAATGAGGTTGAGGTTGATGGATATGAATGAGGTCATTGTGGAAGTGATATTGATAGGATATTGATAGATTATAGTGAGCATTGCATGACACTGATAGTACCGTCGGCCGATGTAACCTATCGATCTGCGCAATCGATAGGTTAATTGTACAGGTTCCTCGGATTTTAAAGGAACCAGGGACGTTTTCACTTTTTATAGTGCTCCCTTTTCAGGGACGTTTTCACTATTTAAAGTGCTCCCTTTTTATGCTTTCAGATTTGAGACTGGGCACAGTGTCAATCACGTTTATTTTCGTCTGTTGAGTTGAATTGGATTTGACTGAGGGATTTTAGTGATATGTGGGAAATAGAGATGGTGATTTTGAATGGATTTAGAAGGAGGGACTTGAATGATGAATGACAGATTTGTCATATATATATATAGTATTGGTTTTAAATGTGGTACCCTTTAGACGCCCTCGCTACCGCACATCTCACTGTTATAGTGAGTTAAGCGGTGATTACTGGGACAAATTGTCTCATCCCACGATTACTGACATTTTTGCAGGTATTCATGCACTGATGCAAGCAGCAGGAAAGGGAATTAGGTAGTAGAAGCTTTATAGACTATTTGAATTGTATATTGCCAATTTGTATAGGCCTGCATTCGTTTCCGCATGTATATATATTTATATATGGTTTGATATTTATTAGTTTTGTTTATTAACCATGTTAGGCAAATCCTTTCTAACATGGTTATTAATAAATTATCCATGATAGCAGCTGTACTGTATTAGTTTATTCTTTCCTATCATGGATAAACTATAAAAGGATTAGAATAATCTTTTCTAACTATGATAGAGATATTAATATTATGGAAATTCCTTTTTCTATCATAGTTAGTAAAGAGCTTAATGATTTGAAATAAATATTGTTGGTTAACTAGGTAATTAGTAACACAATGTTACAACTTGGTTATCAGTATTTGGTATACGATAACCTAGGACTGTGCTGCATTGCATGTAGATTGGCAATATACATTCTTAGTATTCCCTTCCTTATGTGCATGAATATCTGGCCTTTTGAGAGGAATATCACTCCTCCCGTGGTGGGGAGAGAGTGATAAGAGCAAATGAATAGGTATTGTGGAGAGATTGAGAAGAATATAAGAAGAATAATGAAATAAGCAAGATATTGATAAGAATTTCATAAGAATGACGAAATAAGGATGCTTCTCTGGGGTTTCGATTATAATTATGAGTCGACCATAATTATAGTCGAGGCATCATGAGATACCTTATTGGGTTAAGGGATTATGGAAACTTGAAAATAACAATTAATAATGAATGATAATGAATATGATGTGGAATAAGAAATTATTGACCTTTTTTTTTTGTTTAGTTTGTTAAATTGTTTTGTTTGATTGTTTTAATCGAAATCCTATTACAATTATTGTTTGTTGGTTATTATTTGTGTTATTAAGATGTCCAAATTATTTATATTACTTGTTTTATTTTGTTGGTAAGTGAAGGATTTGTTGATTAATAGGTTATTTGATCTAATTGAATTTAATCATACTTTTATTACACTAATTGTTATTTGATTATTCTTAATTTGTATTTTGATAATTTATTATTTATTAATGGTTGGAGGACACATCACCAGTAGTAGTGAAAGGTTGTTGCCCATTTATGTTAAGTGGCTGGAGGCTTCCTCACTATATTTAGCGATTGGAAGCAGCCCCCTTAATAATATATGTTGGTAGCCCTTACTACTTCTTGAGTGGATGTTTCCCGAAAGGTAAGTTGGTTGTTTAAAATTAATTGTTAATTGAATTTTAATGTAGCTAATTGTGGAAAATTAAAAAGTTTTGCAAATCAATATTATGTAATTGTAAGAAATTGGTTATTGATACTATGTGAATGAGAAATTTGTAGTGGATCATTGTTGGTAAAATTGCGAATCGTAGTGATAAATGTGAATTGATTTTATTTTGAATGAATTTTTGGTTGGTTATAGTGAATTGTGGTATACACTTTGAATAAGTTATATTGTGTAATTGGAATCTGGTTTAGTGGTCCTATCCTTGTTAGCATATTGCTGTGTTGGATTCTTTCAATATGATAATATTGTGATATGAAAGATTCCTTATCAATCATGATGAGTTTGAATTTTGTAGGATTGTTTGCAAAGAAAATAAGAAATGACTATTCTCTCATCCTTTTCCCTATTAGTCGATCAATATGTAGGAAAAGATATAAATTCTTTTTGCTTAGCAATGATTTAAATGTGGGGTTGACTTGCATGCATGGAAGAAGAATTGGTTTTAGTACAATGGAAATTGGTGTTACTATTGACATGACTTTGTTCTTTTTATGAAGTATGGGTGTGATAGTGTAGGTTTCAACCATTGCTTGTTAATTGGAGGATCTATGTTTCTATCTCTGTTTTGATGAACTAATTTGTTAATGGGGTGGAAGTGGTCACTTTAATTAGAAGTGGCTGTGATTATTAATGACTAGTATAGTAATTAAACCTTTTGAATGCATGTTTGTTACTTGTGAGTTGGTTTTGTTTAGCTGAATTAAAAGTATGATTAAATTGAATCGTTGATGTTTTATTGTGGTTGACGTGAGACCAAGAGTGCAAGTCTAAAGGGTATGGTGATCTTGAGGTATGATTGGCTGGTCTTTATGGTTTAGTATAGTTAGTATAAATTTCTGGTTTAGTTTAGAGATGAAAGAGAGTTTGATAATGATTCAAGGATGATGAATATGAGTTTGGCATAATAAGAATTATTTAAGATTCTTATAGGAATAAAATTTGTTCATTGATTGATTAGTAAAGTGGATTGATTTGTGAAGATGGCTTAAGTATTTTTGGATGCATGGAACATTAATTGTAGGTGTAAGGGAAGATGGCTTAAGTGTGTTTATGAAGTTGTGATTTGCTTTATGGAGTTGTTATATATAAGGACTTTTGAGTGGTAGTATAGGGTGACCAAATATGATTTAGATTGATGTTGCAAGTAAGGAGATTGGAATACTTGATTAGGATTAAAATCATTGTCAGATTTTAGTGATGTGGAATTTAGTAGGATTGGATTCAAAACTTAAGGTTTGTTATAAAGAAGGGATTGGAGACTGTATCAATTAGGATGTAGAATAGTTGGGAATCAAATGGAAGGAAATCATGATGCGAAGATTTGAGTAATTTAGGGAATTATGGGAAATAAGATTGTTAAGATAGTATGGATTGAAATAGAGGTCATTGAGAGTGAGTTTTGATTCTAAGGATTAAAATACTATATATTGGCTATGAATCGATAAGTGACTAGAAATTATGGTTTGCAGAGTGGGATTTAGGGAATTGTGCTTGAATTAAAGTAAGGGTGATTACTTGAGATTATACTGTGGGGTGATGACATAGAGTGTATATTGATGTTGTAAACTATTATGATTTGGTGATAGGTTATCACTAGGTTTTATGGATGAGATTAGGATGATTTGAGAAAAGTTGTGTTTATGGTTGAGCAAAATAGATCAAGAAACTAATAGATGTAATGTGTCAGATTGGGAGTTTTCGGAAGTATTCATTGATTTATTGGATTTGAAGGTAATTAACCATGAATTTGATGTTGAAATGACATGAATGAGGGTATATTAAGTTAGAATCATGAGTTAAAGTTAGAAATGGAATTTTGTAGAGTTGTTATCTAATAATTAAGAAATGAGATCTTGGAATACAAATGAGGAAATCATTGGAGTTTGAAAAGGGATGTGATTGTTATCTATGTTGTGGGATTTTAACATAAGTACTTTGAGGTTTGGGATGCTAGTAAATGGAGGTTAGTTAAGAAAGCGGGACGACTGTTGATGGATTACCATAGATTAATTGAGGGATGCTAAGTTGAAATGAGTATTTCATATGTGTTAGGTGTATGTATGGTGAATTTTGGGGACAAAATTCCTAAAAGGTGGGGTAAATTGTAACATCCTGAAAATTTAATACATGATTAGGGAGTATTTTGGGAAATAATAAATGGAGAAATTGGAAATTTTGGAATTCTTAGGAATTTTTGGTGATTTTTGAGGACATTTTGTAAATTTTGAGTAATAAATGTGCATATAATTAATTAAGCAATCGAAGAGTTTGAAAATGAGGGAATGGTAAAACCCAAGATATTTTGAAAGTTAAGAAAATTGGAGACTGGTTTGAGTGATTTTAAATTAAAAGAGTACACCATGACAAGTTTGGGCTACAAATCATCGGGGAATTCCCTTATTTCACCCAACCAAACACACCTCTCCTCCCTTCCCTATTTATACATCTACTCTCTCTCTCTCTCTCTCTCGCGAAACTTCCCTCCTCCCTCTGTCATCTTCTTCGTTCTCCTCGCTCCCTCCGTCGGCGGCTTCGTTTTCCGGCGACCATACGGCGGCATCGACTGCCGCAGGTTCATCCATGAACCTTCTTCCTCTCCTTTCTCCCTTCGCCTTTCTTTTGCTTTCCGGCCAGCCGCGGTGAACGGCGATGAAGGCGATTTCCGACGTCCACTGCGGCGAACGGTGGCGGGTGAGAGGTGAGCTTAGTTATTTCTCTTGGCTTTCAAGTTACTTCTGCTTTCACCTTCATTTATCTCACTGTTTCCTCTCTGCTCTCGTCGTCCTTCACTCCTCACTGTCGGCTTCTCCATCTCCGTCGAGCCCGGCGGTGTCCGGCGACGGCGAACGGCAGAAACGATCGGAGACCCTTAGGTGAGCTTCAATCCCTTTGTTCTTTCATTTATGTCCGATTTGAGAGCTATTTGAGTGAGAATTTTTGACCCTTTTCTACATTTCTTTTTCATGAACCGGTGAGGAATTTGAGAGGAACGAATGGGTTGTTTGGACTTTGTGCTGGTATAAATAGAAATAGAGAAAATTTTATTTCTGAGTTATTGAAGAACACAAACATAATTTTAATAACAATATGTGTTTTGATTGAGTGTTCACTTCTCTGTTTTCTTTTCAACATATGATGAGAACAAAGGAAGTTCCCTATTTAATTAACAATATGTATTCTGTTATGTGAAGAATGCAAGGTAGGAAATTGTGAGGAGCTAACCATTCTCTAATTTGGGATTAGTTTTGGTGCGATGAAAGTGTGGAATCTTGGTTTTAGGTGTTACTTGCTATTTGAATAAGTTTCTGTGGTGGTCATGTTTGTACAGTGAAATGGTGATCCTAGAATTTCTAGTAATGCTTATATAGTGGTTGAATATTGAGAGGAGAAATGGAAAATTCTTGCTATGTTAAATTGCTTCTGTTTGGTCATGATTACTAATGGGAGGTTATGTATGATTGTATGCTTTTCTGTCATTATATTAAGTAATATTCTTAAGAGTTAGTTAAGGGTTATAAGGGGTAGTTATTGTTGTTGGGGTTGTTAGGATTGCTGTTTTGGAAATGTATAGATTAAAAGGATATAAATTCTGTTATGTTAGACAGTTGCAGCAAACCTGGAAGTGCAATAACAAATTGGAGATTTGAGTGAGATATCCCAAAAACATCATTTTATATTGTGTTATAATGTTTTGTGAGTATTAAACAAATCTGAACCGTTTCCTTCTCTTTTCTCTCTAAAATTCAACATAACACATTTTGATTTAAATGAAGTTATTTTCATTTGTTGATGATAAGATTGAAGCTTCAAATGTTGTCGTAGGATTTAATGAAACCATTTGCATTTCAGATTTTTGTGTTTCTTGTGAACATCTGGATGTGTATGTATTAAATCATTTATAATAGAATTATCTTTACAATTTGAGTTTCTTACTTTCTCTACTTGTGTTTGAGAGCTGTGCAAATTTCCTTGGCATTAAGGGAATGTGATTGTTTTGGAATTGAATGCTTAAATGTTTAAGTGGCTAGAGATTTAGCAACATGACTTTCTTTTGTGATAATTGTGGAAATTCTTTTGGTGAATGGATTAGCTCCATTATTATTTTGGAGGGATCAATTGTGATCCATTTATTGTGAATTATTGAAGGTTTCTTGGTTTGCTTAGTGATTAATGATTTGATTGGGTTTATTGATTATTTTATATGAGTGAATGATTTTGCTATGACATAATAAAGAGATATAGCTAAAATAGTCTTAATGCATGTATGTTCAGTTCTTAGCTATATTCTGAATTTCTGGTTCCTTTGTGGGATTCAGTTTCATGTTCTTCAGTTTTCTCTTATGGTGCTGATGAGATGAGTATGGAATTAGCCTATGGTTATGCATGCTTAATATAGGATTAAATGCTAAGTTTCATTTTATTCTATTTTATTCTTATTTGTAATGTAATTGATGATTAGGAAGATAAAAATAAATGATGGTGAGATTGGTTGCAAGTTGCTTCTAAATTTGTTGGTGTGATTTGAAATGAGTTTGGATTATATGGATTGAATTAAATCATGGGGTGTTTGATTAAAATATATATATATTTGTTGTTCTCTTGACTTTTAGTTCATTGATTTGAATGTAGTTATTGGTTTTAGGACTTGGATAACTTAATATATATATATATACATGATTAGTGAATGCTATTGTATCAATTTGTGAAGCAACATAATTTTCTTAAAATGATGCATATGAAAAAGGGGGAAAATGGGTAGTTATATAAAAATGAGAGAGACGTTGAAGTACTATAAAGTGAAAATGATATTAATTTGTCATTTTGCTCTATACTATTATAGGAGTGGATGTAGGTAGGCTTATGTGGCATAAAGAAAGGATGAGAAATCGCGTAAATTGCTAAAGGGCGACAGGTAATCACACTTACCCTTGCTATAACATTGAGGGTGACGTTAGCTGGGATATTCAAAATCCCTTTTCACCCTCCATATAAATATTATTTTTGAAAAGGTATTTTTATATAAAACAGGCTATCGGGTGCCTTTCAAACACGATTACTTTCATATAAAGAATTTGACTTATTATATGTAGTATCCTGGCTGGTGGTATTGCTGGATATTATGGAATTGTGTGATATATTTGCAGGTGTTGGATATTGAGAGGTTTTGAGTATAGAAAAGGAATTAGTTGTGAGTTTAGATTTTGGAAAGATATTATGGATAATAGATTGAAAGGTGATGTTGATGTTGATGTTGTTGTTGATTATTGAGGTTGTGATATTGAAATACTGAATGAGGTTGAGGTTGATGGATATGAATGAGGTCATTGTGGAAGTGATATTGATAGGATATTGATAGATTATAGTGAGCATTGCATGACACTGATAGTACCGTCGGCCGATGTAACCTATCGATCTGCGCAATCGATAGGTTAATTGTACAGGTTCCTCGGATTTTAAAGGAACCAGGGACGTTTTCACTTTTTATAGTGCTCCCTTTTCAGGGACGTTTTCACTATTTAAAGTGCTCCCTTTTTATGCTTTCAGATTTGAGACTGGGCACAGTGTCAATCACGTTTATTTTCGTCTGTTGAGTTGAATTGGATTTGACTGAGGGATTTTAGTGATATGTGGGAAATAGAGATGGTGATTTTGAATGGATTTAGAAGGAGGGACTTGAATGATGAATGACAGATTTGTCATATATATATATAGTATTGGTTTTAAATGTGGTACCCTTTAGACGCCCTCGCTACCGCACATCTCACTGTTATAGTGAGTTAAGCGGTGATTACTGGGACAAATTGTCTCATCCCACGATTACTGACATTTTTGCAGGTATTCATGCACTGATGCAAGCAGCAGGAAAGGGAATTAGGTAGTAGAAGCTTTATAGACTATTTGAATTGTATATTGCCAATTTGTATAGGCCTGCATTCGTTTCCGCATGTATATATATTTATATATGGTTTGATATTTATTAGTTTTGTTTATTAACCATGTTAGGCAAATCCTTTCTAACATGGTTATTAATAAATTATCCATGATAGCAGCTGTACTGTATTAGTTTATTCTTTCCTATCATGGATAAACTATAAAAGGATTAGAATAATCTTTTCTAACTATGATAGAGATATTAATATTATGGAAATTCCTTTTTCTATCATAGTTAGTAAAGAGCTTAATGATTTGAAATAAATATTGTTGGTTAATTAGGTAATTAGTAACACAATGTTACATTTTGCACTGGTTAGCACCTTTGATTAACTATTTGCCCGAAAAACCAAAAGGTTATTCACCGCTCAAGAATCGCAATTCACTACTTGAGTATCGTCATTCACTACCGTAGTATCCCAATTAACTGCCACGTTTTGCGCCGGTGCTTGCCTTTGATTAACTACTTGTTCGAAAAACCAAAAGGTTATTCATTGCCAAAGAAACGCACTTAACTATGGATGTATCGCCATTTACTACCGTAATATCGCGATTAACTGCCACGTTTTGCACTGGTTAGCAACTTCGATTAACTACTTGCCTGAAAAACTAAAAGGTTATTTACTGACCAAGAATCGCAATTCACTACTTGAGTATCGCCATTCACTATCGTATTATCGCAATTAACTGCCACGTTTTGCACCGGTTCTTGCCTTTGATTACTTACTTGCCTGAAAAACCAAAAGGTTATTTATTGCCCAAGAATCGCAATTCATTATTGAAATATAGTCATTCACTATCGTGGTATCGCAATTAACTGCCACGTTTTGCACTGGTGCTTTTCTTTGATTAACTACTTGCTCGAAAAAACCAAATGGTCATTCACTGCCTAAGAATCGCAATTCACTACTTAAGTATCGTCATTCACTACCGTAGTCTGGCAATTTACTGTCAAGTTTTCCTATGCTTGCAACCATTTTAAAACCTGAATAACAATCCTGTTACTGTAATAGCAGTAATTATCAACAATAAAAAAATGAAGTATGACATTAAGAACTTGGTATGACATTTACATAACTTCAATACATTATATATATATATATATATATATATATAATAGCATTTTTCTTGACAAGTGAACATTAGAATTTTTCAAACCTCCTAATGTTTTCTTGTCATGACTACCTCCAAGTATAGTGCTTTCACTTTTACATTACATACAAAATGGGATAAGAAGCATATATATTGACCCTTGTTTCAAAAAATATAAGGGTATGTTCCTATCCACACAATACAAAATAACGACCTCCAAAAAGTTATTGATCTATCGCGACACCTTGCTTTATCTTGGGTTTGGATTCCAGTAGCTCCTCCTAGTATGTCCAGGTTTATGGCAATAGCTACAATTGTATATATTCTTATTCTGGATAGTGAATGTATGCAAGAGATAAGGATTTCTCTTCCCTTATTTGTTGTCCCTCTTCCTTCATTTGACCATTTCGTTTGCCCTCTATTTAACTTCTGCATCTCAGAAGTAAAGTTTTCCTTCACATGTTTGTAACAGAAGGCATGTGTTGCATCTCCAAACACGTCTTTTACTCCATGAATTATTGACTTGTGACGGTCAGACACAATTACTATCTCCTTCTCACCAACTATCTTCTTTATCTTCTCCAAAATCAGGTCTAATCCTCATTTGTCTCTGCTGGGACAATGACAATTGCAATGGGAAGCAACTCAATGTTTGCATCATACCCAGAAGTCGCGAGCAGAGTTCCCTGATATAGCCACTCAAGTGAGTTCCGTCAATATATAACACAAGTCTTGCACCTTCAAGGAACCCATGAATGCAGCATCCATATGCAATAAAGACACACTCAAATGTGTTTTTTGAAGCTGCTTTATACTTTGCCATTGTTCTGTTGTCTGTCTCCTTTAAACGTCCACATATCCACGGTATCATCATGTAAAACTGTGAAGGACTACCTTGTATTTCCTCCAGCGCTTTTTCCTTTGCCCGATATGCTTGCTTATATGTCAGCTTCGCCCCATACTCTTTTGACAAAGTTGCCATGATTTCATTAGGCTTCTTATCTATGCAAAGTTGCTTATATATCAGCAATTATTATTGTTGAAGTTAGACTGGCTGTTCCACTGTGTCTCATACCAAACATGTCTTGACCATTGTGAATATGATCGTTTCTGAACCTTGTCAAACGTATGAAGGGTCCACCTTCCCTAACTTGTTTGACATTGATCCTCCATGGACAACCCACAACTTTGCATTTCACATACATCTTGCGTTTAGAATTTTTCGAATACCTGTACTCAAAATCATGTGCAATGCTAAACTTGTGCAATGCATCCTTAATTGCATTGACATGTGGAGATGTTTGATTTACTCCAAGCAATACATCTATATAAAGACTTACTACTGTTCCTTTCTGGCACTAGTGTTGCTGCAATTTCTACTCCACATGGTAGGCTTTGAGTGTGTCTCACATTGCCGCTAGAAGTTCCAGGATTTCCATCTCCTTTGTCAAATTGAGACGCATTCATATTAAACATTGATCCTGAAAGTGCTAGCAACTCATCCACCTTGTATAGAGTTAAATTCTTACTTACATTAATGTATCGTCCAGTTCTGTTGCATAGTTATCTATGGATTTTGTTGCCACATACACATGTGCAAAGTTGTCATTATATTGAAACAAATTTTCCAGTTCATCATCATTGATCAGGTCCACTAACACTTTTTCATCAAACTTCACCGTATATTTCATCTCACATACCATCTCATCAATGTTGAACCATTCCCCTACCAAAACCCTTCAATTCTTCAATTGTAACCCCTTGCTGCAAACTTTTAATCCTAGTATTGCCACCAAAATATTTATCTCCACCTTCAACATTCTTTTCAAAATCCCCGCCAACATGAAAATAACACAAGAGTGATTTTGAATGTGTCATCCTGCATGCTAACCTACATAAGAACAATCAAAGGTTAATCAAAATGTGTGTTCTTAAACACTCATATTTCTGCAGCTTCAATTATGATTCAATAGATTCACATGTTTCGGTAACTACTATGGTACATGTATTAACTATCCAAGTATCATTATTAACTATAATGTGTGGCGTGTTCTGGTAACTACTCCAGAATCACAATTCACTACCTCCGTATCGTTATTTACTACAAAATTCGATTCCACCTACTGTGATACATTTTTAGCGGGAACTCAACTGTCAAATGACGAAAACAACACATTCATCATCTTTCCCATGCATCAGAGCCCACTCCTACTCTCGTGAATCACTCATCTCATTTACCATCATCCAAAGGAGTTCAAACTAAAAGAGATATATAATTTTTATCTATATTATTCACATAAATCAACTATCCAACTTAATATATATCATCACTTTTTAACCCATGATCAGGAAAGAAGAAAACTTGAAACTCATTTATCAACATTGAAGACCCAACAAATAATGAACCAAAGTATCATTTTTCACCTCATACTAAAAGGGAGAATACCATCTTGATCAAAATAATACCCAATGTTTCCACCTTTTTCCCCTTTCCAAGCTTCAACTTGGCAAGCAACAAGAAGATGATGATGCCTTCATTGTCTCGGCCAAGCAATAAGAAAAGGAGAAGAAGAATATGTTTTAAGGGTAAAGGTGTAAAAATGAGTTCAAACTATTACGTCAGGAGCACGTAGGGGTAACAAGTATTTCCGGCTCAATTTTGGGACTAAAGAATAAATATTGGTGCAATATAGGTAACGCCGTTTAATATGACCGACGTTGACCGTTAAAAGCTGACGTAGCGAGGGAAATAATTTTTTTTTGTGTTGAATCCGTTTTTGGCTATGTACGTTTTTGGAAATTATTATACAAACCACCAATTAATATATTAATGAAATATAAAACGAAAAATAAATATGTTTGCATCCACCATTTAATTTTCATAAAATATTGGTAAATGAAAATACATTTTATTTTACAAAAACTTCTCTTGAAGGTGCAAAATTTACTTTTAACTTGCACATAAGGGTGGAGAATATTAGTCGGAGTTGCCTCTAGTGGCCCACTATTATGCAAGTTCATTCCTCTTCTTACCTCATATGGTAATCCAAATTCACTTATAATTTGAAACCTACAATCTCAAGCAATATGAAACTTGTTCTTTATAACACACCCACCCAATATTTCCAACAATATTTAGTACCAGTGGTGTTAGGATATTGTTTAGTAGACTACATATCATTTTGAGGGGGAACAAGCCAACACAAACATATAACAAATTCTAAAAATTCAGTCTACTATGGTCTGCAGAAAAGAATAAATTAAAAGGGATTCATTATGGATGGATTTTTCGCAAAAAAAAAAAAGCTTTCCTCTTCTTCAGTTGGGTCTAAAGGTATGACTGACTTTACCTTAAAATATGTAGTTTTAATAATGAACACCGGACCCCTATCTCACCAAACCTTGCTGATTTTCCTACATTTTTTTGCAAGTGAACAGAGCAATTTTTCTTGAGTAAATGAAAAGAGGAATTTATTGATCAATATCCTTACATCCTTTTGCAGTAGGTACATTTGGTTAGGTAGCTTTGTTAAGTGAAATTAAAAGCTCTCGTTGATTCATTTGCAGTAGGTACAAGCTCTCGTTGATTCATTTGCAGTAGGTACTCTTGTTACCAAAGCTTCTCTTCATTTTCATCAATTTCTTTTTCTGCTTTGCTTTTTCTTTCTTCTCCTTTCACTTTCAAAAAATAAAACTTGCATTTTCTTTTTCTCCTTTTTACTTTGAATACATAAAACTAAATGGGCCGAGCCCATTAATCAACAATATATATAATTAGAAACCCTTAGTCACAGCCTTCTCTCACAATCTCATCATCAACTTCGATCTTTCCTCCCATCTGAACTTCACACACTCTACTCATCTTATCATCACACAATCACCCCTTGCATTGCTTTCCACTTAGTTCTTCTTTCTTTATTATTAAACGGTGAGCTTCTCTCTTCTTCAGCTTCTTATTCTCTTAGCATTCATACATGTTGTATGTGCTTCTTGCTTTGCTGCAGTTTCTTCTGTTTATTACTATGGTCTCAACCATTATTAAGATTACCAAATAAAACCCGTAGCTAGATTTATGCTATGATAGGATTGCCTCAGAATATTTGCTTGCTTTTGTTTTATTTATTTCAAACACATTATTATATTGCATTAATAATTAAGTAGATCAATCCAAAAACAAAACATAAAGTGGAAAATAAGAAGCCCCCAAAATCTATTGATTTCTGAAAAAACTGTTTTACTAGATTGATTGATAATTCAGTGGAAAATCTTATCTCTCAAGGGAGATAAAATCCACTAGGTATTACTACTCTCTTCCACTCTGTTTGGTTTTGAAATTACCAAGATCTCAGAATTAACTGTACTATCTCACTTTGTTTGAACAGAATTCAAGGACTGTGGCGATCCTCATCTAGATTTGTACACATGACCACTATATTGAATGGTGGTTCTATGAGAGGGCTCAATAATGTGATTGCAAAAGGATTTCAGTTGCATGAAGTTAGTTATGACACATTGATAACAAATGGTAATAATATATTCTTACCAGTTTCCTTCACTTTACCCTTTCATAATCTTTTTTTGTGTTTGGTTTTCCTTTTTGTGATGACTTAAGATGATTTTTAGAATCAATATATATAGTAATACTCATCCACCATAAATATATCGTTTGTTTGGATTCCACTGTTCCCTATATCGATTTACTGTTTCGCAGTGAAACTATGATTTGCTGTTCCTCATCCACCAGTAGAATTTCCATTTCGAGTCTACGTTTTTTATTTGTTTCTTCTTTTTGTATGTTGAAAAAGCTGACTCCATTATATTCATTCGTGCTGTGAGTTTTAGTTGTGATAAGTTACCATTCTTCATAGGTTAGGACTTTATATGCCTATAGAGTAGCTTTGATGGCCCCTGGGTTCTCTCCCTCTTTGCCTAAAACCGTCTTAGTCAAATGAGAATCCCAGATGTCCAGCTCTTTCTGTTGCTTTCATTGTGTAAATCATTTGGCAAGTTTTGTTCTGTTTGCCATGTTAATGTTCTGGCTGGTTGGAAAGTGTTTGTTGATCTTAATGCAAATCCTAAACTGACCAGACATTTGTGTTGTTATGGTGTTGGCTTTATGTTGTGGAGGGCTTATATTGGTTGTTGTGTGTGAATATTGTTTTGCCATTACCTGGTTTAAAGCTGTTCTGTTTTTCCTCCAACTTTCAGGGAGTGTATTGTTTTTAATTTAGGTTTGATGTTTTTTTATTGCAGTTTTATTGTTTTCTTTTTGCCAGTATTGCAGTTTTAATATTGAACACAGATTATGGCATATATATATATATATATATATATATATATATATATATATATATATATATAATAGCAAAGCCCCCATCTAACCTGCCCAAAACACTGTTCATTAGACCTCGCTTCACGTGACATTTAACTGTGGGGCCACACCACTTGGCTTCATGAAGAAGCTTTGCAGTCTGAGAAGCCTCATATCACGAGACAAGTACACCATTGCCCATGCCTCTTCTCATTTGAAATTTAATTGTGGAGGCCACAACACTTTGCTTCATAAACGCAAGGGGCCACACCACTTGGCTTCTTGAAGAAGCTTTGAAATGCAAAAGCCTCATATCACCAGACACGTACACTTGCCCATGCCTCTTTTCATTTTTCTTTAGACTGTGGGGACCACGCCTTCTAGCTTCTTCAAGAAGCTTCATAAAAAGCATCAAAAGGTCCTCATATTGTCCTCCCTCCCTGCTTTGGGATCTAATACCTCTCTCTTCATTCACTTTCCCCAAATCAAAATTTCAAATCGCCTATCTCTCCGCCCCTTCTTTCAAAGAGGGTATCTCTCACCCGCATTCAGTTGCCCCCAAATAAGTATTTCATCCCTACAAAATGTTGTGCAAGAGAGAGGTTAAAAAGATATCTGAGCTGGAGGTTGGGGTTTTTACCGGCGATATCATTGTTAGGGTTGAGCGTATAATACGTGTTCAAAAGGTTTGTTATCCTGTAAGACCTCATTGGCTAATGACAGAGCAACAGGGGGTCAGCGTTGTTGTTTTTTACAACAATGTAGGTGCTTTCTTTTGTTTAGACTGCTCCGTTTTTGCCCATATAGTGAGATAAACTCAGTCTTTACTTATCTTGCGGAAAATGCGCATGTTGCTTGTGTGTGAGAATCCCGTCGTTTTGAGCCGGCTTGGTTGCAAAGCTCGCCTCGTTACCCTCACGGAGTCACGGGTTGCCTATTCATTGTTTTGACTTGATCACTATATCTGAAATTTGTGAAAGGAGAGGAAGGGAGGTGAGTTTAAAAAGTAGTTCTTTGATTATTAACCATTATCTCTTGGAAAAATGTGTTTTTTACACGTCTTTTAATGTTAAACTCAGATGTATGTGGAAATGTGGTTGTTTGCTACGAAAGGGGCATGGAGGAAGTTGATAGAATGTTGAAAAGAGAAGTCATTTTGGTGATTGAAGATACCGGTGTGTTAGCTATAAAGTAGGTGGTCTGTTTTTTGTTTGCCTCTCCATGTTGTTAACACCCTACGTTGCCTAAGGAAGTAAATGATTAGTATTATGCACACATATTTTGTTGTATTTGTTCAGGGAACCAACCATGCTTACATGTGTCTTTCATGGTCAATGTGTCGATTCAACTTTGAGAGATTATAACCGTGTTGAGAAAGATGGGCCCGTTCTGGCAGTTTTCATGTATGCCATGCTGACCAAGGAACGTATTTAGAGATCCCTTTGAGTTTTTGATTATTAGACCTGTTTTTGTTGTTAGCCTGTTAGGTCACTAATTTATTCTATTAGTCTGTTAGCCTGCTAGATTATCCGACTCTGTGCTGCTATAATGATGCCACGAGGATACATTTTAACCCCTCTTTCCTAGAACTCTTGGACGCAAAGAAGGCCCTAGCGGACCGGTTAAGTGTTATGTATTATAGGAATGCAATTCCCATGCTCCCAGCTTCATCTAAGGAACATTTGGGTGAAATAGACCAGGTCTATTTATCCTAAGCCATGGCGATTTTCAAGATCTGTTGCTCCTAACTTAGATGACCATGTTGTATTTTGGTGTAATTGGGTTAAGCTCAACTTTTGAAGCTTGGTTTGTTTATTTTTGGCCCAAATGTACTGTGGTTTCTTTTGTTCTAACTTCACTACAAATAAAGCGGCGTTTTCCGGCATATACATTAAAACGCCGGAAACGACATGCATTCCGGTGTTTTAAAAGCAAACGTCGATATGCACCTAGAAGAAACGCCGCCAAATTTGGCGCGCACTTCCCGCCTTCTTTCCCTCGAAAACATACCGGCGTTTTTGGCCACAGGAACGACGGTATATATATTTTAATAAAAAACGGGGGAATTTGCATTATAGTCCCTGGGAAGGGAAATTAATACTGGAAGATCCCAACACATTCCAAAATAATTTTCAAGTCCCATGGGCCTTTCCTGCAATTGTTTGCTTATCTTCAATGACCATTTTGCCCCATAGTTAAAATATGACATGCCCTCACATCATTCATTCCTCTCCATTCCTCTTCATCGAACGCACTTTCTTCTTCACTGGGCATTAGCCGCCGATTTCTGCTCATCATCTTCTCTCTTCGTTTTCTTCGGTCATCAAGCATCGGCTCCATCATCTTCTGTTTCCGCGATTGCATTCGTTGGTTCGTCGACTCCATTGGGTTTTTCCTCCCAAACCCTAGAATATGAAAACCAGCACCCCCATTACTTCACTGGCCACCGTGCAATGTCGGAATCAGCAGCGTCGAGTAAGTTTCTATCTCTCTTTGGTTTGATTGATTGAATTTTGTGGTGAGTGGGTTGAGAGGAAATTTGGCCTTTCACAGTCCTTATTCTTTAGTACTACTAGCTAATAGCTTCTGTTAGTTGTGATTATTGTTAGTTATGATATTAAAATTAATTGATTTTTCTAAATATTTCCTCGATTTATTTTATTTTTCTAGGTTGAGATAGATTCGCTGTAATAGTGATTTGAATATAACTCATGTTTGCCACTCATCAATAAATATTAAGTTTTTATGTGAACCTAACATATACATTTCTTTCCAGTCCCATTGCTACTGTTATACCGATGGAAATTTGACAGAATATATTCTTTAAACAACAATTAAGTCTTTTAT
Organism: Mimosa pudica; assembly: GCA_029929735.1. Classification (NCBI taxonomy): domain Eukaryota; kingdom Viridiplantae; phylum Streptophyta; class Magnoliopsida; order Fabales; family Fabaceae; genus Mimosa; species Mimosa pudica. The sequence goes on from JAKELP010000045.1 coordinate 5,742,347, forward strand.
AGGCTCTGTTATGCTTTATTCATATGCAATTTGTACTTGGAAAATTTGTAGCATCTATTTTATAGAATGAACTTAGATGCATGTGTGCTTATGAGTGGTGTTGTTGGACTTGCTTTGTGAGCATGAAATTTCCTACCTTTTCTCTGAGATATGAACTGTTATGTTATGGGGGCTGGAAGTGGTTTAAGGGAACAATTAGAAACATATGAAATACTTTAGCTGCACACTTGATTCTCATTTAGTAATTATTTGAGAATTCTGTTTTGACAACTTTTAATTGAGATTGTTCTGGTTGATATGCATGTTTGTATATTATAGTGCAATGATGTATACATGAATAATGTCATTTTAAGTGCTTCCTTTTGCCTTGGTAAGACATATAATCGTACAATTTATAATTGGTGTTATTGTTTGTTCACAGAATACGAAAATGACAGAAAAGTTCAGCTAGTGAATCGAAAGAAAGTCAATACGTTGTTCCCTTTCGTACTCGGTGTGCACCGAAACAATTCATGGAAGTTTGCCGCATATTGAAACAAGATGAAGATAAGATGAGGCGGCTAAAAGCTATTGGTTTTGACAAATTGGTAAATATTTGCTGCCCACAAATCAACCGCGATTTATGCAGTGAGTTGATGCGTTATTATGACACTCCAACGAATAGCATTCGTATCCGGGGGAAAACGCGTACACTGGGGCCTAATGATGTGAAGACATTCTTAAGACTTCCTTGTGGGAAGAAGAAGTTGAAAATAAATATTGAAGACGATGATAAGAACCTGCAGGAATTGAGGCGCACATTTGAGAAAATTCCGTATAAAGATATTGCAAAATAGTTGGTTGATGATGTTGATAATGAGAATTCTGAGTTTTTTTTATCTTGTATGCATTAGGAACCATGTTGTGCCCTTCTGCAAGCATCTATGTGACCGATACAGTCTTAAAGGTTATGTTGGAAACATCGGATGCATTCCATGAATATGACTGATGCTCATTTGTTTTCAATGAGCTTTCCAATTCTATTGGAGAGTTCAAGAAAACATTGAGAATGGGAAAAGGGAACGCATCTACGAGGGAAATTGTGTGTGGTTGCGTTTATTATTTCAGGTGAGTTTGTTGTCTTTAATATTGTTATAATTTCGGATTTGTGTTGGATCACTGTAATAGATGTTACACTTATGCACGTGAAATATTGTGCTGTAGATATATTGCTTGAAATCCTTCGTGCAGTTAAGCCTGAGCTGTTCGATGAAAACAATAAAGATAATGGTGAAGTGATATGGGCGAAGGTTCACGCCCAAACAGACTTGTCAGTACAATTTTTTGTTTCATTGAATGCTTCTGTAAATTGGGTGTGCAAGTGATTTGCTGACATGACATAGCTTTGTTTGCAGGGATTCATGTGAAGTCCATGTATTGTTATGGCTACAAATGTGGGATGGAAGTCAACAGGATGTAGAGGGCTATACCATGCCCAAGTACTCAATAGATGAAAATGAACTAAAGAAGGGGCGCTTGTGGTAGATTGTTACCCATCCTGAAAATGTACATTCTACTAAAGTTTTGACAATGTTAGGAGGAAAAGATCAAAAGAAGAAGAAGTAGGACATAAGTATTTAGAGATAATATGTTTATAAACAGCTTGTATGAAACCATAATGAGCAGAAACTTTTTGTTATGTGTATTGTTACTATGTTTATGAACTCTTGTTATGTTGAATGAAATGATGTTACTTTAAGTTTTCCTTCACAAGTCGATGAAGTCAATTTTTTCATGGAAGCATTAACAAGTGGCGATGTCTATCTTAACAAGTGGTTAAACTAGTAGTAACAAGTGTCTCACATGTGACTGCACTTGTCCATGAACGTTGTATTGCTCACTTAATTTCGCTAGAAACAAGTGATCGTGCCTGATATGACAAGTCTATAAACCTACATTAACAAGTGTCTCATTTACTCGGTTTAACAGGAGCCTCATTTGTTGTAACAAGTGTCTCACCTGTAACAATTGTCTCACTTCTTACAAGTCTCTAAACCTTCAAACTGAGCATGATATACAAGTGGCTTGATTTTCCTCATTAGTTTCTTGCCCACTTGTCATTAGATGTAACAAGTCAATCACTTGCCACCACAGCTATGCCTACTTGCTAACGCAGGCATGGGCACTTGCTAGTGCCGAGATTAAGTCGCCAACATTCCCTCCCTAGTGTGTTTAACTTCTGAGGGCCCTTTTATAAAGCCAGTGACCACTTGTTATCATTCCCCCGACATGTGCCCCACCATGGTTTTCACAACCCATGTTATTCACATGGGATCATAGGGACTAGTCAGGGACTTGCTACCGCAGGTGTGGTTACTTGCTACCGCAGGCATGGTTACTTGCTACCGCGAACTTAAGTGACAATCAATCCCTCCCAAGTGTGATTAACATCTGAGAGCCCTTATATAAAGTCAGTGACCACTTGTTATCATTCCCCTGACATGTGCCCCACCATGGTTTTCACAACCCATGTTATTCACATGGGATGGGAGTGAGTAGTCAGGGGCTTGCTACCGCAGGTGCTCCCACTTGCTAATGCAGTCATGGTTACTTGCTACCGCGAGCTTAAGTGATCAACATTCCCTCCCAAGTGTGATTAACATCTGAGGGCCCTTGTATAATAAAGTCAGTGACCACTTGTTGTGATTCCCCCGACATGTGCCACACCATGTTTTTCATAACCCATGTTATTCACATGGGATGGGAGGGACTAGTCACGGACTTGCTACTGCAGGTGTGCCTACTTGCTACCGCAGGTATGGAGACTTGTTACTATAGTAATAGATCAGCAAACCTACCGTAACAGGGTCCAGACCTGTCTGCAGTAACAGGTCAGCAGATGTGCAGTACCAATCTCCCTTCAGAAATGATGAAATGCAAATACTCACACTTACATAAATTAATCATTCATGTAGAATTTCATTTACATCCTTCCATGCATCCTATTTCCCAAAATATACATACTCCAAAATCTACCCAAAATATAATACTTTACCCACTACCTATGGCCACCTGACTAATAACATGTACAATGACATTTACACAAGTTGCCCAAAATATGCATTTACAAATATGTACAATGTAGGATGCATTTACAAAAAGTGACAACAAAGGATGCATTTACAAAAAGTTTCATCAAGATGTCAACTCGTGTCAACTTGGGTTTGGATTTTGGCAGGTCTTCACAGTGTGCCCAGCCTCATGGCATCTCCCACGGTGGTACAACCTCCTATCCTGAAATTGAGATTCCATCCTTTTTCTCTTGGGTCTTCCTGGTTGCCTTTTGGTTTTTGGGGGATCTAACAAGACTTTTTCCATCTCAGGTGTAACTATGGGAAACTCTGGATGTGGGCAATCATGTGTTGCTATAGGTATCATCATATTTACATATATTTTCTGTTGGGTAGCAAATTTGTAGCAATCATCCACAAATTCATAAGGTATACCGTGAATTAATTTGATTGTCGCGCAAGCGTATTCACAAGGTATACCGCTCATTTGCCATGCCAAACAAGAGCATTTGCGTGAGACAAGATCCACATGTATATCAATCTTACCTCTTAAGGTCAACACTTGAACTACAATTCGATGGTCTCCATAATATGTGGCCTCCATGCCACCAACCTTCTGAATAGCTTCTACCAGTTTGGCCTCAATGTTTAGCCCAACACCGTTATGCCAGTTTTCCATTGAAGATTTACAAGCAACAATCTTCGAAGCCAACTTTTCTCTATGCTCATGAATAAAAACATCAATGTTGTGCTTTATTTCTTTCACAACCCATGCATTAAAGGACTCTGCAATATTAGTCGTGATATTATCTCACCTTTTATATGGGAACTTGCTCACAGCCCATCTCTCTACAGCATTAGTCAGCACCCATTTAGCCATGTGTGGAAACCTCAATGTTAATTTTCTTAGAGCAACATTATAGTCATGCTCATGCCTTGCATAAGCAATTGCATCTAGCAACTTCTTTGCATCCTCCTTTCTACTGGCTGAAGTTCGCCCCTGACCTCTACTCATCTTTACAAAATCAGAACTGTAATTTTCTTTCAAATGCCTGTAACAAAAGGCATGCCTCTCACTGCCAAATATATAACGAACAACACTGATGATGGCTTGGTGTCTATCTGACACTATCGTGATCTCCCTCCCTTCAATGCTCTCTTTTATATGCACAGAAACCAACTCCAATCAGCAACTGTCTCCCCACTGACTATTGCATATGCCAAAGGGAATAATTGGTTATCTGCATCATGTGCATTAGCTGAAAGCAAAGTCCCCCTGTAGGGACCACTGAGATAGAAACCATCTATATAAAGTATGTCGCGACACCCTCCCAAGAAGCCTTTGATAGAGCATCCATAAGCAATGAATAATACTCTTTTAAATCTTCGAAACTCACGTCCATTATCATCTTTTTCTGTAGAGTGTTCACATTTCGAAATAGTGTCAGGATCAGTCTCAATGAGCCTATCACAGATCCAAGGAATGCACTTGTACAAATCTTCCACACAACCATGAATTTCCCTTAAGGCTCTTTCTCTGCCTCTGTATGCCTGGGTATAACTCAGCCGCAACCCAAAATCTTTGTACAAATCGTTCCGGATTTCATTCGTGGTCTTGTCTATGTTACAACGCAAAGTGTCAACCATGATTGATGCTGTCATGGTAGATCTTGTCGAGTGAGGTGGAACTAACTGATCTTGAGCAGAATGATAGTGCTCATTTTTGAACGATCTTATCGTCAAGAATTCTGTGCCTTGTTGTCCCCCCATGTAATATGCACCCATATACCATTCACAACTTGCTACCGTGCACTTTACAATGATCTTTTTTGTATTATTCTTTACAAAGATGAATGCAAAGTTGTGGTCAAAGCTGTACTGGTAGAGTGTTTTACGGAGAACATCTGCATTAGGAAATACTTGTCCCACACCAACAATCAAATCCTTCCATTTTGTTGAGTTCAATTCAGCACGAACTGTAGGGATCATTCGTGTTGCACAATCCAATGATGGTGACTCGTCATTAAATAAGGTTGGTGTACACCCGGACAAGACAGCGGAGCTTCCAAACACGTTACCCGTCCTACACATAATCATTCCACACGTCATTAATTAGAAATTTACAGGAATTTCACTAAGACAACCACATTTCAATATTGACAAGTTACAACACTTGGTTTTCAGTTCATGTTCAATTGTACAACAATATACAAAATTAGTTTAACAAGTGTATTCAACTTACATTTATTCCTCTCTCATTGGCTCTTCAATCATTGATTGTGCATTATCATATCCTTTTTCTTCTACATATACATTCCCTTTTTCTTCATTAAAATTCAATAGATACTCTAGTCCTTCCTCATCTTCAAGATCCACAAATGTGGTTAAATCACATGAAACAGTGAACCTCATAATAAATTCATTCATTTGTTTCCCTACCATTGAATATATCATCGTCTTAAACTCTTCAAAACCTGTGCTTTCTTTGATGATTTTTAATCTTGTTGTGCCACCAACATATGTTACAAAACCTTCTCCATTAGTTATAAATCGTCCACTAATGTGAACAAAGCATAGCAGATGCTTCCCAGAGTACCAGTCATTTATCAATGTCTCCCTGGAAAACCAGATTATATTAGCAAGTAAACCACATATAGTAGCAACTACTCATGCTTCTATTAACAACACAGTTTCATACGTTGCACAGATAAGTATTCTAGTAATATATTTATCCTCCCATGTTGAACCATTTCCACTTGTCCAACAACAAATCGAGACATTAACAATTAGAACATAAACATTGACACTCATATTGTATTCACAAATAATATTTACCAAAAAACACAGTCGTAGTAACAACGCAATAACAAATATTAACAGCTGCATATGCCACCATTAACAACTCCGTTTTCGTTTTCGCACAGGAGATACATCATTCCACTCTCAATGGAGAAACAAAGTATTAAATTCGTAAAACAGAGTATTAAGTTCAAAAAACAGAGCATAGTGTGTTCAGTTCATGCAATACAACATAAGGGCCACAATCTATTAAACCCTACCCAACTAGAACAATGTAAGCATCAAGCTTTCACAAAATCATCTCCATTTAACCATGTCAATATTAATTCTTCACACAACACACATGGGTCACATTCATTACCCAAAACACCTAAACCCCATTAATGGTAAATACACTAAAAAATGCTACCTTTATAGCTCAAAACTTGATCAGGGCACTTGAGTAGTAGAACCAAGCAATCCCCATGGTGTTCTGATCAAACAGCTCCTCATTTCTTCCTTCTACAGTGACACGCAAGCTGAGAAATTTTCCCTCTCTTTTTATGGTCTTTCCCTCTTGTTTTGATCACTTGATAATGGGGGTGAATGTAATCTTATGCATGTTTGGCTTTTTATGCTTTAATGAGGGCAAAATGGTCATTCAAGATAAGCAAACAATTGCAGGAAAGGCCCATGGGACTTGATAATTATTTTGCAATGTGTTGGGACCTTCAAGTATTAATTTCCCTTCTCAGGGACTACAATGCAAATTCCCCTAAAAAAATGTTGTTTAATTTTTCTTTTTTTTAAAAAAATAACACATATCGGCGTTTCTACTAAACGCCGATATGTGTTTTTATTTTTTAAAATAATAAAAATTGCTTATCGGCGTTTCTGGGACATGCCAAAATGCGTATTCATTAAATGCAATTTAATGAATCCGCATTTCGGCGTTTGCATAAACGCCGATATGCTTTATTTTTTTCAAAAAAAATATAAACTGCATATCGACGTTTAGTAGAAACGTCGATATGCTCAATCTATTTAATGATTGACATATCGGCGTTTCTTAAAAACGAAAGGAGGGTCCCACCATTCTCTGTGTTTTTATTTTATATATAATCCTTCTCTGATAGATATGTCTCGTGTAGCCGTGGACTCCTTTCGGCTTGGGTTGTGACCCAGAAGTCTCGCAGGACGATCTTTGGAGAGACTTGGGGAGGAACGTCGACATCAGCTTCGACGACATGCGCCAGATTATGAACGAGCAGACTCCCCAGGCGGAGGGAGATGATAGGTCCCACGTCCCCGATGAGGAGGGGGAGGAGAGCACCAGCGACGACAATGCTGGTGCTGGTGGCGGTGGCGAGGAGGAGCTCGAGGTGCAGAGTCTGCGGAGAGAGAGGAGGTCCACTTTTGGAGTGGATTTTTGGTGACCGTCAAAGGTAAATTTGATATTAATTAATAGTTACAAATTTAATTTCTACTATATATTATGTAATATATTTAGATTAATTATCTGAAATGTGTTTTTTTGTCCCTACAAATACCAACGGCGTTTTCACCACGAGGAGGCTATTGCCGAAGCAGACACGTGTGCTTCCGGCGAACGAGAGCGTTGAGCTGCCATATTTCGACACCACCGGGCAGCCAACCAAGGATTGCGGCGTCCTATTTCATCACTATTGCCGCCTGCTCGGCAGAGACTTTCGGCGTTTCACAATCGACCTAGTCGACTGGAGGAAAGTGTCGAGCACCCGGAAAGATGAGACTGAAATGCGTGGCTGTCACCCAAGAGGGGGGTGAATTGGGTGGCAGAATAAAAATTAAAATTCTCCTATTACAAGCTGACTGCTTGTGCTTGATGAGAGTGACGATGTATCATCCCAAGCACAAGTAAGTATCTAGTGGTGTGGTGCTTGATGTGGAGATTAAACAAACAGAATAAGCACACACAAATTTATCCTGGTTCGGTCACTTCCAGACCTACATCCAGTCCCCAGGCTCCACCTGAGATTTTCAATCCACTAAACTTCTTGTTTGAACCAGGCACAAGAAAGCCTTTACACTTTAGGTTTTACGAGCACGGGTTCACCTAACAACCCACAGGTTTTGCAACGGGCTCACCTGCTAACCTTTACAACCACAGGTTTTACAACGGGATCACCTGCAACCTTTCAACCACAAGTTTTGCGGGCTAACTTGCAACCTATGGAGATTTAGAAAAACCTCTAAATGCTCCCCCTCACTTTTGTAAGATAACAATTCTGTTCTTTAAGCACAAGCTTTAGAACAGCCTCTATCAATTAGAGGATTTGATAATATGTTCACTCTATGAACTGATTGTGATAAACACTTAAGTACAAATGATTCTCTCTAAGAATAGATGATGTTACTCACTTAAGTACAAAGGAATCACTCTCTAAGAATGTGACAACTCTAAGATCAGAGAGTAGAAGATGAGAGGAATGTAGAATACAATATCTCAGACAATATGCTCTGTTCTTCCAACTTCTCTTCTGAATGTAGATGTTCCTTTTATACTCGGCTTCAAAAACATTCAGGCTTGGGCGGCAGATTGAATATGTCCGTTTGAATGTAGCCGTTAATCACATGTTACCGTTGAGAAGTACATCTTCATTAATGCTTAGCAGGGTTGACTTGCTTTATCTCTGAAAAGCAACTCTGACAATTCTGCTCTGACAAAAGCATTCTGACTTCTTAGTATGTGACGTTGGCTCTTGTACTCTTGCTGACATTCTTAGCAGGCAATCTTGCTCTGCAAGTGTTAGTCTCTGAATCCCAGTGCCAAGAGTATTTTCATCCGGAAGCTCATTTACATCCGGAAGTAAAACTAAGTTCTGCACACACTTGTTAGTCCCAACAGAGTAATATATATATAATCAAGTGTAATAAGACCTATACATGGTGTGGGAAGCTTGTTTGCTATAGGAAGCAATCTTACTAAGACTATGTTCTGACTTAGTGCATTGGCTACTGACGCTAGGGGATTTCTACTCCAATAGTCAGCGTGAGTCTCGTTATGTTACTCTAAGTCTTAAGTCTTCCCAAGTGACTTGGTGTGTCATTTACTTATGCTATGGGATGTGTAGTGTAACAACACATAATCACATACAGTGGGTGTTCACTTAGTCTAAGATGGCTTCCTTGTATCCGGAAGCACTTCCACATCCGGAAGCACTACTACTGGACGAAGGGTTATATTCACTTTTAACTCACTCTCGCTCAATGTCCTTCAATCCAACAGCCAGCGCTAGTCACTAAGCAATCGGAAGCAATTCTACTAGACGTGGCTCATGTTCACTGACGCTCAGTGTTACCTATTCCAACAGTCAGCGCTAGTCACTAAGCTATCGGAAGCAATTCCACTTCCGGTTGAATCCTAGCTTAGTCTTAGTGTTTTGTATATCTAGTGCTTCTGGACTAAGTCATTTCTTAGTGGAGTACTGACTCTTGCTGGGGGACGAGACATTCATCCGCGAGCGCTAGTCTTTGTCCATCCGGAAGTAAATCCACATCCGGTTGTACTCTTACTTGGGGTTCTATATTAACCTAATGCTTTCTAAGTAAGGTCCATTCTTTCATATTTTAGTCTTCATCAAAACTTAAGATTCTAACATTCTCCCCCTTTTTGATGATGACAAACTAAGTCTATCGATTAAGTTCATATGAAAGAATTAAAAGCAATAATTAAATAAGGCACAGATAACTTAGACAATTATCATTGATAAACAAAAGATTACAAGTTAGTGTTACACAAGCAGATAAAATATACAAGTAATCTATATTAAGCAAGATATGTATAACACTTAGACAAAAATTTACAAGTAATCAAAACTGTGCAAGTTGAGCTTATGCAAAAGAAATATGAATGAATGGTTTGAGTAGGGTTTAAAGCTGGTGTCTCTTTTTCCTCTCCCTCTCCTTCTGTCTCTCCTCATTTTCTTTCTGGAGCTGGGCTAGATGGGCTTCCTTCTCACTCTGGTCGATCTGAGCAATAATTTCCTGAAGCTCTTCCTCTTCCCTTTCCCTTCTGAGTCTCTCAGACTCAACAGACTCCTCGAAGGCTCTCTTCAAATTTTCAACTTCCTCAAAGCCAGGGAATCCTGTTGCATCATCGAAGGGAGTGACCTCTCCATTTGGGTAGTGGACAGCCCTAATCTTTACATTCCATACTGGGAAGTTGGGGTCGTCCTCAACTCCCTGGGCTTTCCTCTTCCCTTTGCCTTTGCCCTTTCTCTTGCCCTTGCCTATTGGCTGAGTAGGTTTGGCTCTTGCTCTCTCAGCATCCAGGCAAGCCATCTGACCAAAAGTGATCTTATCAGTGAACCCATATTTTTCAAATTCTTCAGGAGTCATGTCTTCTATCTCCAGCTTAACCTCCTTTAGAATTGGGATGGCATGAGCTGATGGGATCTCTTGCTCAGCTTGGACAGATGGAGTCTCTTGCTCCCTCTCAGCAGACTCAGTAGAGGCAGTGCTCTTGTTGGCATGCTTCCTAGCAACTGCCTTCTTTCTTGATCCACTAAACTTAACTGCTGAAGGAGGAGGAGCAGAGGCTGGCTCAGATGGAGGAGGAGGAGCAGACGCTTGCTCAGAGGCAGGAGTTTCAGATGTTTGCCCAGAGGATGAAGGGATTGGCTTAGCAATCACAATGGGAGGATGGTTGACCTTCTTCAGCCCCCACTTCATCATGATTTTCTCAACAATATTCCTACTCTGCTCAGTTGTAGGAGGCTCTGATGATGAAGAGGCTGGTTGTGGAATTTCTTTATTTTGCTCAAATACAACCATGTCCCAATTTGACCTTTGCTCATCCGACCTCCGCTGTTGCATAAACCGGATGGCTTCCCCTCTGATCAGACTCTCAGCATTCCTTAAGCGTTGAAAATCCATGGCTCGTCGGAGGGCAGCAGCGATGTCCTCATTTAGCCATAAGGAGGGATGAGTTAGAGTTTCTCTCCCCCTTTTGGCATCATCAATAAGGGCGAGGGCCAGGGTGGATGGAGTAGGTGAGGAGGAGGGTGGAGGGTCAGGTCCAAATCTTTTAGGTGGTGAGGGGTTGGGTGAGGAGGTGGTGGAAGGGGATGTGGGAGAAGGTGGTTGTTCAGGGGATTCAGGAGGGTTGGGGAAAAGGACGGTATTCCTCTCGAAGAAGGAGGGGTGGGTGAATAGACCATCAAATGGGTAGGTGGCGTAGTATACGTCTGGTTGTGGGGTTTTCCAAGGAATAGGGGATTGGGCTCGGAGGTAGTAGGTGTGGTCTGGGTTATCGGGAGAGGTAAAAGCTATGGGTTGGTGGGATGTGGTTGGGTTAGGATTGGATGGTCCGGCGGAGGTGCTGGGTGGTGAGCGTTTAGGAGAGTTATGTGGAGATGGGGAGTTATGAGGGTGAAGAGGTGATTGGCGAGGAGATTGTTGGGGTGTGTTTTGTGTGGAGGTTTGAGGTGGAGGTTGATGGTCATTGTTGGGTGAGTCTTGTGGTTGTTGTTCGTGGTTGGGTGAAGTCTGGGGTTGTTGGTTGGTGTCTGGTGTGTGTGGTTGTTGGTCATTCTGTGGAGGTGGCTGTGGCTGTTGAGTGTTTGGGGGAGGAGGAGGTGGGAGTGATGGGTGATTAGATGGAGGAGGTGGAGGTGGGTTAGGAGGAGGGGGTGGTGGTAAGTTACCTTGGGATTGAGGGATCTGAAGGTGTTGGAGGATAAGGTCTAATTTGGCATCCACTCTGGCAAGTTGAGTCTCAACCTGACCAACGCGATCCTCGAGCCTTTGGATGCGCTCTCCTTGCTGTTGGAACCCAGCATCACAGTCATTTCTTAGTGGGGCCACCAAAGAGTCAGAGAGTTGAAGGAGAATTTCTTCTTTCATCTCCTGAGCAAAAGCCTTCACAGTGGCTGGTACCCTAGCACTTCTGCTTGGCCTGGGATGGGAGTCAACTTCTTGATCCCCTGCACCAGATATTGAGGGGACTGAGGTTTGAGAGGCACTGCCTGCCTGTGATCCTGAGCGAGTGGGCTTGGCCTTCTTCAGATACTTTATGCCCATCTTGCTGATGTTAACTGCACTCACAGGAGCACACTTAACATTTTCTTCCTCCACATCAGATGTAGCCTTGATTAGATTCTTCTCAAGGAGGAAGGCAATGATGGTGGGGTAGGGAAGATATCCAGCCTTATGGTTGACAATCCATCTATGCAGTTCGAGGCTGATCAACTGCCCGGGGTTGATTGGCTGCTGGGAGAGAAGTCTGGGGAACCATGGGTTGTCTAGGAGAGTGAACTCGTTGAAGTTACCCCCCTTGTGGGTCATCATGCGGGAGTAGACGTAGTATAGTAGCCTGTTGGAGTCTGACATCCCGGACACCTTCTTCCCTTTGGTGTCATAAATCTTCTCGAGTTCCTCCTTGTTGAGCTTGAGTGACTCAGGGTATAGCCACTCATTCATTCCCTCCTCAGTAATCCCCATTAGGTCATTGATGTCCCTCCAGGTGAAACTGAAGGTTCTCCCCCTGACTGTGGCAGAGAAGGTGAGTCTGCGAATCTGCTCCTTCCCATCTACCTTCTTGTACTTAACCTTCCCAGTGAGAGATTCACAGAATACCCGCAGGACGTTGATGTTGTAGTCCTGGTTGATCCCCAGCCAGGGCATGTACCTCTTCAGAAAAGGCCGCAAGTGAGGAAACCCTAGTTCATCAATCTTGGCAAGATCTATGAACATTCCAGAGTTGAAGTAGGGCTTGATCGTTTCAAACTTGGAGGAAACTGCCTCCAAAAGTCCATCTCTATATACCAGAGGATCATCCTCCTCTACCCTTTGTTTTTTGGAGGAAGGCTCCTCGCTGAATTGGACCTTCTTCTTCCCTTTCCTTTTGGCTTGTTCCTTTTCACGCTCAGTCTCCCTAGCCTGTTCTTGGGCTCGCCCAGAATGTCCAGGCTGTTCCTGGAACTCCTCGTTCTGCCCTTGGGTCTGCCCAGAAACTTCTTGACGTTCATGGTGTTCTTCATGGTGTTCATGGGATTGCCCAGATTTCCCAGAGTGTGAATGTCCAGATTTGCCCCCTTTGGACTTCGATTTCTTAGATGAAGTGGCTTTCTTTGTGTTGGGGTTTGTTTCATGTGAGCCGGCCATTTTTGTGTGGGTTTAAGGTTTATGGAAGATGAAATGCGAAGAAGAAGAAGATGAAGAAGATGAAGAACGGAGATAAAGAAGATGAAGAGAGTATGAATGTATGCAGAGAGTTTGTTGGTAAGAATTTTTGCAAGTAAAAAGTGAAAGTGAAAGTGACTTCCTATTTATATGCAAAGTTACAGAGGGTAAAATGGGCAATGACTTTTCAGATGAAAGTATACGTTCATACATTGGGTAACGTAAACATTTAATTGAAACGGCGCACCTTGTGACATGTGTCTCTTCACCTTTTCAGAGAAGGCACAACTTCTTATGGAAGAAGATGAAACGTTTTTCTGAAGTGACGTGTCCCTTGGTTCAGGCACTGGCGCTCTTTCTTGCTTTAGTTTATCACTCAGTGCCAGCGAGTGATCATCCGGAAGTGGTTTTGCTTCCGGTTGCACTTGCTTAAGATTTAACATTGGGGACCTCTTATGAAGGTAAATTGATCAACCCCCAGTGGCTTGGTGAAGATATCCGCAGGCTGATGCTAAGTGAGAACACATTGCACCTTGACATCCTTCTTCTGAGCATGATCTCTGATGAAGTGATGTCAGATGTCAACATGCTTGTTCTTGTGTCCTGGACAGGATTCTTGGTAAGGCTTAAGATGCTTGTGTTGACACAGAGCATGGGAGCCTCTGGAACTCCAGGCCAAGCTCTCTCAGTTGGTTCTCCACCCACAGCACATGTGCACAACAGCTAGCGGCAGCAATATACTCAGCCTCTATGAAAGTGACACGCAGGTCTGCTTCTTGCTGTAGATGCTGGCGGAAGTGGATTCCCTTCCGGATGTGAAAACATGAGATTTACCAATGTATGCTCAAGTGATCTTTTCACAAGAGAGCCTGCATGTACTAATGAAGGCAAGTGTACTTCCGGAAGGCAGTGGGAGAAACTTAAGATTTAACATTATTGACTTGCTCAGGACTCTCCAGGTTAAACTGTTAGTCTCCACAATATTATAATGGTTTTTCTACCAAGTCAAGAACACTGTTCATGTTAGATTATGAGAACATGTGAGATATCAACACAATGAAGTTCTAAAAACTTTAATGCCCACACAATAGTTTAGTTTTAAGAATAAATCAAGTTTACAAAAACGGCTAAATTCTCAGCATATGATCACAAGAATACTTTTCAAATCTCATCTCAGGTCCTTTCAGATATACTTAATGTGATCACATTATTCTTAGGGTATTAACAAGCTTTGAACTTAATTCAGATTGCACTCGGCTTGTGATAGTGTGTCAGGATACACAGCTGCTAGTGGATAGTGATTCTAACTAATTCTTTTCAGGCAAGTTATCTAACTCACTTAGGCTTCTATCCTATTGTCATTCGCCTTTGGTTTTATCAATCTTTGCAGAAATTAATTCAAGGCAATTCTTAAGACTTCTTAAGTATGTCCGATAGGAGAGACTATCTATTAGAGCCTACAATAGAAGGAGTAAGGGATAGAAATGCTCATATATGACTGGTGAGATTTCCTCAAGATTTCAGTACAACCAGTTTCTCTCATCTTGATCAGGAGCAAATTTGTTGACAGTCTCTCTTGTTCATCCACATTGTTCAAGCTTTCATAATCTGTGTCAACATACTTAAAGTACAGGCTTGAATTGAAATCGTTTATAGATTGAACCTTGAGATGTGATTGAAATGTATTGCTCTTGAGTTCACAAACTTTCCAAAAAATATTATTCGATATACTCAAACACCTTAAACAAGTTCATATACTATACAGGAACGGATTTGACATTATTTGATCATATTATAGGTTTTCAAAAATGGAGAGGGTAAGAATGACATCACCAAAGCTACATTTACGTCAAGTAGTAGCTTGCTTGACTTTGGGAGACAAGAAAAGATTCTTCTAATTCAAAGAGCAGCACCAAAGGCCAAGCATGGAGAATAGCTCATCAAGATTTGATTAATTGCTCAGATGAGAAGTAGTCTTGAGTCTTGCTGTTGCTTCCGATCTACTTTCCCAAGGAGATCTTCTATACTTATCCTTGGCTCGAGGCACTGTCCTATGAGAGACAGAATTCATGGGCTTTCTCCATGTTGATCGAGAAATCCTCTCTCTCTTGTTCTTCTCAGAATAGTTGAGTGGAACTCTGTGATAGTTTATCCTTGATTCAGAACCTTTGTTCCTTGTGATAGTGCACTGCTTCTTATGATTGAACCAGGTGGTTGCAGCAGTGACATCACCACGAGTTCTCTTCTTTGGGTCAAGAGGAACTCTTGATCTTCCCTGCACAAGTAAGGCACTAGAAGGAAGTTTTGGTACCCATTTGTACTTGGGTCCTACCTGGTTAGCACTGGACCTTACTTGTCCTTTGGGGATCCATACATATTTATTCCTCACATTTAAATTTCTCTTAAAATTACATGTGTGAGAAATATGACCTGTTCTACCACAATAATGACAGATAATGGAATGATATCCAGAATGAGATTTCTTATCATTATTATGTTGGTCAGTTTTCTTTTCAAAGACTCTCTGTTGATTTGAAACAACTTTTGAAGTCTCAGGGCCTTTTGAAAACCTTTCTTTTTCCTTCAACAGGGATTCACAATTGGAATAATTTTCAGTACATGTTGAAGCTTCTGCTCTTGATAGCTGTTTTTCTATGGAGGGAACTTTGGGAACCTTGGATGTAGAAGAGATAATGAGTTCCTCAAGTTTCCTATTCTTTTTCTTTAATCCTAGAACTTCTTTTGCAAGTTTACAGAATTCAATATGTAACTCATTATACATGTCTTGCAATTCAGAAGGTTCAAGTTCATATACCTCATCTTCTTTAGTTTCTGAATCTTCTAGGTAGAGATCAACACTCTCTTCACTGCCGCTGACTTTCTCAATATCAACTTCCAGTAGTTCACCATCAGTTGATCTACAAGGAGCATAAAAGGGGCTTTGGACAGCTTTACTGCAAAGGGAA
This sequence comes from Mimosa pudica, assembly GCA_029929735.1. Classification (NCBI taxonomy): domain Eukaryota; kingdom Viridiplantae; phylum Streptophyta; class Magnoliopsida; order Fabales; family Fabaceae; genus Mimosa; species Mimosa pudica. The sequence continues at coordinate 5,758,305 of JAKELP010000045.1, forward strand.
TGATTAGAAGCATACATAGCATCAAGAGTGTTCCAAATATCTCTAGCATTAGAGCAATGTTTAATTTTCTGGAAATCACTGTCAGTTAAGCTTTTGTACAGAATTTGCATTGCTCTAATGTTCAAGTAAAATAAGTTTTTCTCCTCTTCAGTCCAGTTTACTTTTGGTTTGAAATCAGAATCATTTACAAAGACATCTCACATTTTGAAACTCGAGGATAGCACAAAACTTTTCATCCTTGCCTTCCATAAGTAAAAATCAGTATTTTCTAACAAGGGTGGGGTAGTATGATCAAAACCTTCAAAACACATTTTATATCCCAAGTCAGCCTAGGTCTTTGCACTTGAGATCGTTGGATCCTTTAAACAAGTGACCTTGCTCTGATACCAAATGAAATGCGTGGCTGTCACCCAAGAGGGGGGTGAATTGGGTGGCAGAATAAAAATAAAAATTCTCCTATTACAAGCTGACTGCTTGTGCTTGATGAGAGTGACGATGTATCATCCCAAGCACAAGTAAGTATCTAGTGGTGTGGTGCTTGATGTGGAGATTAAACAAACAGAATAAGCACACACAAATTTATCCTGGTTCGGTCACTTCCAGACCTACATCCAGTCCCCAGGCTCCACCTGAGATTTTCAATCCACTAAACTTCTTGTTTGAACCAGGCACAAGAAAGCCTTTACACTTTAGGTTTTATGAGCACGGGTTCACCTAACAACCCACAGGTTTTGCAACGGGCTCACCTGCTAACCTTTACAACCACAGGTTTTACAACGGGATCACCTGCAACCTTTCAACCACAAGTTTTGCGGGCTAACTTGCAACCTATGGAGATTTAGAAAAACCTCTAAATGCTCCCCCTCACTTTTGTAAGATAACAATTCTGTTCTTTAAGCACAAGCTTTAGAACAGCCTCTATCAATTAGAGGATTTGATAATATGTTCACTCTATGAACTGATTGTGATAAACACTTAAGTACAAATGATTCTCTCTAAGAATAGATGATGTTACTCACTTAAGTACAAAGGAATCACTCTCTAAGAATGTAACAACTCTAAGATCAGAGAGTAGAAGATGAGAGGAATGTAGAATACAATATCTCAGACAATATGCTCTGTTCTTCCAACTTCTCTTCTGAATGTAGATGTTCCTTTTATACTCGGCTTAAAAAACATTCAGGCTTGGGCGGCAGATTGAATATGTCCGTTTGAATGTAGCCGTTAATCCCATGTTACCGTTGAGAAGTACATCTTCATTAATGCTTAGCAGGGTTGACTTGCTTTATCTCTGAAAAGCAACTCTGACAACTCTGCTCTGACAAAAGCATTCTGACTTCTTAGTATGTGACGTTGGCTCTTGTACTCTTGCTGACATTCTTAGCAGGCAATCTAGCTCTGCAAGTGTTAGTCTCTGAATCCCAGTGCCAAGAGTATTTTCATCCGGAAGCTCATTTGCATCCGGAAGTAAAACTAAGTTCTGCACACACTTGTTAGTCCCAACAGAGTAATATATATATATAATCAAGTGTAATAAGACCTATACATGCTGTGGGAAGCTTGTTTGCTATAGGAAGCAATCTTACTAAGACTATGTTCTGACTTATTGCATTGGCTACTGACGCTAGGGGATGTCTACTCCAATAGTCAGCGTGAGTCTCGTTATGTTACTCTAAGTCTTAAGTCTTCCCAAGTGACTTGGTGTGTCATTTACTTATGCTATGGGATGTGTAGTGTAACAACACATAATCACATACAGTGGGTGTTCACTTAGTCTAAGATGGCTTCCTTGTATCCGGAAGCACTTCCACATCCGGAAGCACTACTACTGGACGAAGGGTTATATTCACTTTTAACTCACTCTCGCTCATTGTCCTTCAATCCAACAGCCAGCGCTAGTCACTAAGCAATCGGAAGCAATTCTACTGGACGTGGGTAATGTTCACTGACACTCAGTGTTATCCATACCAACAGCCAGCGCTAGTCACTAAGCAATCGGAAGCAATTCTACTAGACGTGGCTCATGTTCACTGACGCTCAGTGTTACCCATACCAACAGCCAGCGCTAGTCACTAAGCAATCAGAAGCAATTCTACTAGACGTGGCTCATGTTCACTGACGCTCAGTGTTACCTATTCCAACAGCCAGCGTTAGTCACTAAGCAATCAGAAGCAATTCTACTAGACGTGGCTCATGTTCACTGACGCTCAGTGTTACCTATTCCAACAGTCAGCGCTAGTCACTAAGCTATCGGAAGCAATTCCACTTCCGGTTGAATCCTAGCTTAGTCTTAGTGTTTTGTATATCTAGTGCTTCTGGACTAAGTCATTTCTTAGTGGAGTACTGATTCTTGCTGGGGGACGAGACATTCATCCGCGAGCGCTAGTCTTTGTCCATCCGGAAGTAAATCCACATCCGGTTGTACTCTTACTTGGGGTTCTATATTAACCTAATGCTTTCTAAGTAAGGTCCATTCTTTCATATTTTAGTCTTCATCAAAACTTAAGATTCTAACAGAGACATGGGAGATTATAAGGGTAATTCGTATTTCAAAATCTTATAATTACTTGAAATTATTTATTTAGTGTTATAGTTATTAATTTTATATATTTTTATTATATATTTATTAAATACAAACAAAATTCTTTTTGCAAAGTAAGTGGTGGGTCCCTAACAGCAAGAAGGTGAAGAAATTCTCGCTATCGATGGTGGGGGATGGGTGGAAGGACGAAAGAAACAAGTTGTACAAACAGAGGTCCGAGAAGGGGGCTAAGCTTAGGGAGGAGGTGGAGGCATGTGTGCCCAACGGAGTCGACCCTACCCAATGGAGGCAGTACAACGGCTGGAGGATGACCGACCTGGGGCGTGCCAAGGAATTGCCCGGCCAGAACGCTCAGGCACAACAAGAGGTTGATCACTCGACTGGGAGTAGACCTATGATCATCGGCTATGACGAGATGGTATTTAACTATCTACTACTCTTTCTGTCTAATAATTAATGTTATTATACTGATCATAGTTTCACATTTCAAATATTTCAGTTGGAAGAGGCCAGAGCAAAAGGCATCACGAGGGGCATCTACAACGACTTCATCATTCAGGCGAGCACCCGTAAGGTTGGGAAACCTATATCCCGGAAAGCTGCCGAGTAGATGAAGAAAGTTGCTCAGGCACAAGCAGACTTCGAAGCCAAGGGGACTCCGAGTCTCAAGAGGGGGAGAGAGCGTGAGCCCCTTTGTCGAGGTCACTGCTCTCTGCTCGTAGCTCGGGACTCTGAAGCGTGCCGGACGCGTTCCAGGTTTTGGCTTTGGAGCCAGACCTACTCAGCTCTTCCCTCCTTTCGAAAGTCGCGCTAGCCGTGGGAGCCGCAGCAGCATCTACGAGCATAGTGATTCATCCTCTGGGGCGACCCAATCATATGAGGCCCGACAACAAGATGAGAGGATGCGGGCGCACGAGTGAGAGATTGAAGAGCGAGAAGCCCAGCTGAGGGCGGAAGAGGAGAGGCTGGCGCGCAAGGGTGAAGCCTGGCGACAGGAGCATGAAGCGGCCCGAGGGGGAGTTCTCAAATTGGCCCGCGGAGTTCAGGCGCCATCAAGAGAACTTCTTTAAGGAGCAGGAGCAACGGTGGCGCGAACTGTAGCACGCCTCCTCATCAGAACATCGTCGCTGACGCCAACGCTCTCCACTATCCTCCGACGAGGATGATGAGTAGATTAGGTTTTTTATTGTTTTGGACTTTTATTTTTATTGTACTTTTGTTTTGTACTTTTATTTTTATTGTACTTTTTTATATTTCTGTAAATACAATTTTTTTATTCAGTTTAGCAACTTTTATTGCATTTAATTTTAGTTTGTTTAAGTACTAACTAAATGTTATAAGAAAATTGAACTAAATCAAGTAATACGATAATGGAAACAGTAAAATACAACTACGATTATATATTGGGTAAAGGTGCAAAAATGGGTTCAAACTATTACGTCAGGAGCACGTAGGGGTAACAAGTATTTCTGGCTCAATTCTGGGACTGAAGAATAAATATTGGTGCAATATAGGTAACACCATTTAGTTTGACCGACGTTGACCGTTAAAAGCTGATATGGCGGGGGAAATAATTTTTTTGTTGACTCTGCACGCCACATAAGCACGCCCGTCAACAAAAGGTGTCATATAAGCACGTCACGTCATTAAAAAATTATCACATAAGCATGCCACATCCGCAAAAAAATGTCACATAAGCACGTCGCGTCAGCAAAAACTGTATTTTCCCCGCCATGTCAGATTTTAACTGTCAACGTCAGTCAAACTAAACGACGTTACCTATATTGCACCAATATTTATTCTTCAGTCCCGGAATTGAGCCCGGAAATACTTGTTACCCCTACGTGCTCCTGGCGTAATAGTTTGAATCCATTTTTGCACCTTTACCCTTACATATTTATATATACAATAATCGTTTCGTTCATCATCATTTTCACGCTCTCTAACAGTAGGTAATGGTTCATTCCCTTCCGGGATCAGATATTCGAAATTATTAGGAGCAACCAGTTGAGTTGTTTCAATTGTCGCTTCAAAATTCTCGTCGCCCATATCGTACACATCGCGAGGTTTCACCTGAATCACCATGTGCCAATCTTTGTTTTTTAGATCAAGAACATAATAAACCTGCTGTGCTTTGTCAGCCTGCTGTGCTTCGTCAGCAATGATGTATGGCTCGTTGTCAGGTAATGCCCCTGTGTGCAAGAGTCTTGAGAAATTCACTGAGGTAATACCGAAAGCTTCAACTTTCTTGCCTCTTTTTTCCCTAGTGTCTACCCAATCGCACTTGAATAGCTTCAACTTTCTCAAGTCTTCCATTTGTCGAACTTACACTTTTCACACGAACATTGTATCTTACCCCGAATACTAGCGCGCATGAAAGCAAAATCCAAAAATTGATTCAACCCCGCCATGTTTTGCGGTGACGATCTGGGTAAAGAGATCCACGATTTATCCAACATTATTGATATTGGTGTTTCACAACAAAACAACAGAAATATGAAAGAAGAAAGGAGAGGTTTGAGAGAGATTATGGCGACTCACAAATTCTACATACGCATATTTATAGCCAATGCCCCTAACTTTTCCGCGTTTATCAAAGGCAACACTGTCTAGGAGGTTTTTTGTTACATTGCTACACTTACCGGCGTTTGTATAAACGCCAGCAAATAAAATATAATAAAAAATACGTACCGACGTTTTACCAACACGCCGGTACGTATTAAATAATTTTTTTAAACAAAATAAAGCTTACCGGCGTTTCTTGCAAACGCTGGTAAGTGTTAAATAATAAAAAAATATAAACTAATACGTACCGGCGTTTTTACGTATTATTTTAATATTAAAATACGTCTGCGCATACCGGCGTTTGAGCAATCGCCACTAAAATAATAATACAATATCATTTTCCGGCGTTCCCATCATAAACGCCGGTATGCTCCACCTTCCCTATAAATAGCGGTGCTCCCCCTCATTTTCCCTTGCTCATTCGTTTCTTACTCCTGCCTACTTCTTTCTATTTGCTCTCTTTTTATATCATTGCACATTTGGTGGTTGCTTATTGTCATATCTCATTTGCTTGATATTTGCTTCATTTTTGTTTATTTTTATATCATTGTTAATTTACATATTTGATATACTTTGGTTGCTCTTATAGGTATTATTTTCTTTTAATGTGTGTAATATTATTTTTCTGTCATTATTATTTATTAATTTTTTTTATTTATATCTATAATACTAAATTTTCGTCCCAATTTATCTATATTAAATTGGGACAAAATTTTATTTTTTTTAATAATTTTTAAACACTTTTTCATCGTTTCTGCAAATGCCGGAAACGTTCATATTAAAATATAATAAAACTACCGGCATTTAGCAAAAGCGTCGGTATATTTATTATATTTAAAAATACCAACCGGCGTTTTATGTAAAACGCCGATAAATATTTTTAAATTATTTTTCTTACCGGCGTTTATATCAAACGCCAGTATGTTTTATTCTTAAATAATGGGCATACCGGCGTTTGCCCAAACACCGGTATGTCCATTATTAAAATAATGGACATACCGGTGTTTGGGCAAACGCCGGTATGTCTGAATATGATATTATTTTTTGCAGCCGTGTTTCGGTGTTTGTGGTACTCTATGGCGTTTGTACAAATGGCGTTTGTACAAATGCCGGTGTGCTACTTTTCCACGGTGGTTTTTCCGGCGTTTTGCAAAATTGTCGTAGCGTCGTTCCGCCGGAAAGAGACAAAAATAAACGCCGGTAAGCGGCACTTGTTTTGTAGTGCTTATGCTTAGTTTGTCAAGTTTTCTTCTTTTCTTAACTAGACACTATGTTAAGCTAAGTTAATGTATGAGAACGTGAGGATACTATAATGCATTACCACAACCAGTAGGCTTTATTTGCATATCAAGCAAATGGAAAGGGATAGACACACCATTATTTCCATAATTGGTTACACCTTTCAAAGAAATTATTTATTTTTCGACACATTTAAGCTGTGACTGAATTTATTATAATTATTACTTATGAAATTGAAAAGATAATGGAGCACCTGTTTCACTCAAATTGTATTCAGTCAAAAACAAGTAATTTTACCTTTTAGTAGGTAAAAAACAAAACCATAAGGACATAAAGAAGCCATTGAGTGGACATAAATATCGGAAAAAATTAGTGACACTTGATTAATTTGGAAATGTTAAAAAACAGTATTATGCGTACTTAAAAAGAATGTCATCTTTTTTTTAGTTTTACATCCAAAGAACCAATAAATAAATGAGTTAAAGGAAATTGTAATTAAAAATAATTCTCTAATAAAATATAATGATGATGCACAATACTGAGATGAATCAAGTATGTAATGGAATTTGGAGATGGGACAATACTGAAATAATTCTCTAATAAAATCAATTTTTGAATGTTGGTACTCTAGTAATGCTACTGCGTAACATAGATCAAGAAGCTGGTATCTAAACTTGGACAAACTGTGATTAAGGCAATTACCCTAAATGACTCAAAACCAAATGAAAAAGTACTTCTTCATATGATGGACATGAATCCATCAGAATCAAGGTGGCCTTTCAAGCTACAGTGAAGGCAATTTCCTATTACTTTATCTTTTGCAATGACCATTAATAAAAGTCAAAGGCAATCATTGAAAATAGTTGGTTTATATCTATGTAAACCGATGTTCACACATGGTCAATTGTATGTGGCTTTATCTAGGGTTCGAAGTATTGATGGTTTGAGGATTGTGATTGAATGACATGTTCAACAAGGAGTGAATATAACAAAGAATGTGGTTTACAAAGAGATTTTCAAAAGTGTTCAGCATACCAAGCTTTCATGATAATTTAAAGGTTGTATTAGTTCCTTGGACAACTTAGTTTTAGTTGTTATTGTCGAACAACCATTTTCATCAGTAAGCATGACATCCATTTTACTTGAATCCCTCATACTCTAAGCTACTTTGTTAATTTTTGTTGGGCAATGTATTGTTGCAGATTAATGCCATATGCTAAATGTACACAAAATGTTGTATAAGTCTTAAGATGTACTATGATTTTGTCGAGAGGCAGCTTTATAATTCTACAAAATGAGTGGTAGCTCATACCTAAGAAGATCACTGTTGACATTTGTAAGTCTTACTCGATAGGTATAGCTATTTCATATGAAACATATCTTACAACACTGTTATATTAAGTCTGATGACTGATACACTTTTTAAATTCATTAGACATGTACAATTTGATTTACCACGTAAGTCATTCTCCCCGTGCAACGCACGGGAGTAAAAGCTTGTTAGCGTAATGTGAATCCATTGTTTCCCTTTTTGCAGAATAACAATGTTGAGAACTGTTGTGCGAGTGTTTTACTCAAACATGAAGAGGGTCGATGAAATGGGTAAAACTAGAACTGTTGTGAGGGGCACTGAAATTGTGTGACTGAGTCCAATATAAATAAGTGGTTATAGTTGAAAATAAAAAAGCTCAGGGCAGACAAGTATCATGATTATGCTGTGTTGCATGCACTTATCTGAAACGTTGAGTTGTCTTTGGAAATGAGGTTGATACCTTCAATGATGTCAGATCGGTTGCAGGTGTTGTGGTATATTTACACAAAAAACTTCTTCAACGAGGGTGGTAAATACGCAACCTTCAACATGAAGGACAAAATAAATCATGTGAGGCCAGTAAAGGGGCAACCTCTTCCTGTAGCTCGGTTGATCTCGGATAACATGTTGAGGGCAGCGACGACACAAACAAGAAACATTGCACTCTCGTTCACTTCGCTGGTGTCCCACATACTTAACATACATCATGTTTGGTACTTGGAAGCACACAAAGCCCTGCAATGGACAGATGAGTCCTCTGAGGGATTAACCTTCCACATTATGCATCACATGTGCCCGAAAGTGTTCATCCCACACCAAGCCCAATGGATGCTAGTGCTGGTGTGTGTAGCAGGGTGCCCGACCCTAACGTTGAGGGTAGTATGGGGACTATACCTGTGGCAGCGCGTGCAAAGGCCACAGTTGGTAACTTCGTGTCGCCTGACCAGATCACAAGCCTTATGGAACAGGTAATGGATAGGAAGCTTCTTGCCTTCTGGAACACCTTTTTGCCCAGGCTTAAGAGCTACAGAGTGATGTGGAGGACCTCCAGAGGAGCTACAATGCACTGGCATCCACTATTGTGTCGCGAGGCACCTTGCTTATTCTATTGTGCCACCATGGGTTCTCATTCACCCTGCTTCTAGGAAGTCACATTGACCAAAAACTTTTTGAAACTTTTTGTTATGTTGATTGAGTATACTTTTTGTTGACATTATTAATTAGTCAATGAAATAAGTATGCGATGTATATCATCTTATATGTTCCAAAATGAGTTGCTTTTCCGCCACAAACATTCCATTTGCTTGTGGATAAAATTTGTGTACATGATTAATTAGTCAATGACATGAGTATGTGATGTATGTTACTAGGTATTCCAAAAAGACTTTAACAAGTGGGCATGTGTGCCGTGACAAGTGGGCATGTATGAAGTAACAAGTTACTAAACCTGCATCAATAAGTGCGCCACTTGTTACTGGCAATTGCTCTTTACAAACGATGAAGTTGATTTTTGGCCATTGACAGGTATTCATGAAACTAATAACTACTACAACATATATGCATTAATAGGTCCACAAAATGTTAATCGACACTAGGTATGATATATTGCTCACTTAATTTCTCGCCAATGACAAGTGGATATGTATGCATTTACAAGTCGCCATTACTGCATTAACCAATGTCCCACTTGTTACTGGAAATTACCCTTCATAAATGGAGGAATGCAAGTAGTCACAAAAAATAGCCAAGTAATTGATTTTTGGGGCATTGACAACTTCAATTCTCATCAATAATATAGTTGACCTAAATTAATCATTCATACAAAATTCATTTACAACCCTCTATGCATCCTATATCAAATATACATACTCCAAAATCTATCCAAAATATAATACTTCATCCACTACCCATGACCACCTAACTATTAACATGTCCAAGGACATTTACAAAAGCTCCCCAAAACATGCATTCTCAAATATGTACAAATAGGATGCATTTAGAAAAAGTGACAAAGAGGATGCATTTACAAAAAGTGACAAAAGAGGATGCATTCACCAAAAGTCGCAGAAAGAGGTCAACAGTTTCAACTTGGATTTGGATTCTTACAGGTCTTCATGGTGTGCCCAGTTTCATGACATCTTCTACAGTGATAAGACCTCTTGTCCCAAAATTGTGATTCAATCTATTTTCTCTTAGGTCTTCCTAGTGATTCATAACTCATTGTCATTATGACAGCAATGTCCTTCTTGATCATAATATAGTAGCTCATATGAGTGATTTTGTGATAGCAAGACTTGTTTCAACCATTAACGGCACCTCTTTCAAACAAAGCAGTTCAAGTAGAATAAAAGGCACTATTGGCTATGCTCCTCCAGGTATGACTGATAATCATTTGAGCTTCTAACTATCATGATATTCATTCATTTATATATGAATTTTCCTATTGTTAGCTTTAGCATATTTTACTTTTAAGCAACGGCCATCGTGCGACACATTTCAGAGTACGGAATAAGTTGAGGTTTCAACAAAAGGTGATGTTTATTCCTTTGGTATCCTTATTTTGGAAATGTTAACTGGAAAAAGGCCCACAAAAGAAATGTTCAAAGATGGCAACAATCTCCATAGCTATGTGAAAACTGCATATCCAAATAATCTTTTGGAAGTTGTAGGTTCAGCTCTTTTGCCGCAACAAATACAACAGAGAGGAAGAGAAACAGAAAAGCAAATCAGGGAGAATCTTGCTCTTTTGCCTCATCATAATGAGACGTTTATAATTTCATTGTTTGACATTGGACTCGCATGTTCAGTAGAATCACCAAAAGAGGGATTAAACATGATGGATGTCATGAGGGAGCTAAACAAAATTATAAATCCTCTAAGATTGAAATGTATTTTTTAAATACTCCTAAGAAAAGAACTCTGGTTGGAACATTCTAAATAAAGGCCTTTTTCTCCATTTTTTACTTTTTTTATCTTTGAACTCTACAATAGCTTAAACAGAAGAATCCCGAATCCCAAAGGGAGTAAGCTCCATTGAATTTCTTTTGCACTGTAGAACTGTAATTCAGCTTGGGGACTTGTCGACTTGACATGAAATACATTAGATCATTAGTCATTTTTTGGACCCAAATAAGTACCAATTGTTGCAGCTAAGACATCCCTTAATTGCAATCCAATTTACGAAATATTAAAGAGTAAGATACTTTTAAATTAGTAACTTCAAATAGTTTGAACAATGACTTTTACAAAACATTAATGCCAATGGTGAGTTCAATAATTAAGAAGAATTTTAATTTTAATTGCCTTTCCGATTAACACTTTCCCACAAGATCTCAAGTGAAAAAATTTCTTCCTTGTGCCCAAAAAGACACACAAAACTACAGAGAGAAAGAGAAAAAGAGAGATTCCAGAGGAAGAACTACAAAATTTATAATCTTGAGCATACACCTATCTAAGCCACTATTGCCAGTTCAGTGAGGAGTGAAAATTAATCACTTCTTGCCAAAAAGGAAGCTTCTGCAACAAAACTAGTGGCAATGGTCATGAATGATACCTACTTCACCTTGAATTCAGTTTGCTAACTTGGCAATTTCCCCAACTCATTAAGCTTTACCTAGTATTTGAGCTTGAAGATTTTGGTTGTCTTCTAACAGTCGGTCGTATTCTAGTAGCAGATCGGCGGCTTGTTTTTGGAGGGAGGCAACATGAACTTCAGCAGTCTCAACTCTTTTATCCTTCTCTTCACAGTCCAACTTTGCCTTTTTCAAATTTTCTGAAAGGCTTGAAAGTTCTTCCTTCAGCTTCTTTATCTCCTTGGAAGATTTCACTTCCTTATCTTCAAATTGAACTTTTTCTTTCCGAAGTCGTTCTAGCTCTTCTTTAGAAGATCCCACATTACCCCTCAAATTAATTAGCTTCCGAAGATAATGGTGCATCCTATCGATTATGAATCCAAGGAATAATGTAAAGCCTGCACGGGGAAAAAACTGGGCTTCAAAAGAAGATAAAGCACAGACAATAACACTCAAGGGTCTGTCTATATGTAATTTAATAATGTGGTGGCTGAGATGGTTTCTCCAACTTAAAAGGCATAAACCACTTTGACCAAAAAAGGCATAAACCAAGATTCAAATCCTTAACATACAAAAGTAAATGCATATAGTGCTTTTAGAAAATTATGTTAATAAAAATTTGTATAATAGACGTAAATAAGAAATGTAAACCATTTATAGTCACATTTTTATAATATTTTATTTCCATCTACAAAATCAAATACCTTCAAAAACGTACATCTCAGGGCATGATACATCAAATTTTACATGACATTTACTTCTAATGGTGATACATTCAGACCTTTTTATAAATGCCCGTCCACATGTCACAGTTTACTTAAAAATCTAGCCACAAATCTTCTAAGAATCGCATTCTAGTTTTCTACTTCACATGATATCTGTTGGAACAAAACCACAGCAGCAACCGAAAACATACTACTTATGCAATCCCACAAAAGTTCAGGGGTCATTAATGGGAGCTTTATGGTGATATTACAGTTATGAGTCAAAAGAAAACCAAAGCACTAAAATTGGCTAGTTAATAAATATTTGCCAAGAAAGCAGGTATGCCATTAGCTTTATACAGATACTTCAAATATTTGGACCAAACTTCTAAACTTGTCAGAGTTGGTATCAACTGTAATACTAGCGACAAAGAATCATACTCTAAATTGATGATCCAGCAACTTAACAATTGCAGGTGATATTTTAAAAGGCGGCAAAGGTCTCTGTCAATACAGAGTTATCTAAAATACCAGAGTACTTAGAATGGCGCAATTTCAGGTTAAATTTTTCATAATTCCTAAAACCATAGGAGTCTTACATCTCTAAAGTATTAGCTTTGTCAACTTTTGAAAGCATCTAACATGCATAGTTGTAAGAACAACTATCAGTTATCAACTTATCATACCAAGAATTCTCAAATAACTTTATAAATACAACGGCACTCAAGTTATATAAGAATGTATCATGCGGGGATTGCTAGCACTATAGCAGTTATGAAACATCAAACATGCTTTGAGCCCTATACCTTTTCGAACGCATTGTAGCAAGCTTGTCTCCAAGAAACTAATGAACCAGAAGCAAGATAATGAAATCTCAAGAAAAACAATGGGAATGGAAGAAGGTCAAACAGAAAATAAAAGAGCCTATCCACTACTCCAGTGTAGAGAGTAGTGACTAAAAGATCAAAGAAAATTTAAACTAAAAGATTCCTTGCCAAAGTCACAAGATTGGTATGTTATTCTCTTCCAGCATCAACATCCTAGGTGCAGTCAAACTTTCCATCTCAGAAAAAAAATTCAGCAAGCAACCTAGTTTGGGGTTTGATGCAGTCATGATTGACCATGACAGGAAGCTTTGCTAATCCACTTCACGCATAGCAAGCAAAAACCCTGATGTATTTTGGTTAACATGGGGTGTTGCAAAGAATTGGCAAAGACTAGTGAAAATAGGCCTTCATTAATTGTTGACAAGTTTTCATTAGAGGAAATTTGGCATTTAAAGCATCTAGGGATCTTTGAATGTTGAAGTTGGATAGCTAAGCTAAGCCAAGCCATATTGTCAAAATCAAGGTTTGGGATATAAAAGGCATTTTTCTAATATCTTTTTAATTTTTTCCATTGCCTAGTATCCTTAAGTACCAGAGTGGAAGCACTGTTATATGAGAATTTGTAAGAGTTAGGAATTGGTTAATTAGGTGGGTTAGTTGGTGCACTCTTTAAAAAAATACAGGGTACAGGGAAATAATAGGCGTGAAAAACAAATTGAAATCACATTGCAGCTCTACCATGTATCAGAAAGAGTGCTAAAATTGACAAATTGCTTCAAAGAAAGAAAATAGAAAACAAACAACAAAAAGTCAGGAAGCACAGTTGAAGAGAAAGGTTATTGAATATTAAATCAGAACACACATTTTAAGCAACATATGATTCAGTCAAAGTGTATTTTATTATGACCGAAACCATCCACTGACTGCTTTACCCTCATTTTCAAACTTCACACATTATGCTTTCTGTATGTAGATACTCATTTATTGATTCCAAAACAAATTTCACACATTATGCTTTCTGTATGTAGATGCTCATTTATTGATTCCAAAACCCTCACTGTAGAAAAGGCACCATTTCCTTCTCAGAGAAAAGATCGACCCACTTATCTTGTACACAGTGATCAAAGCCAATTCCACCATGACAGTTCTTTCATGGTAAACTAATTAAGACCAGGTGACATTTGAGATAAACACAAAGACACCAGAGAAAAAAATAATAAATATAAACAATAAAATAAAAAAATCAATTAATGAAACAAGTCAGTCACCAAAGTTATCATGTCTAGGCAAAAAGGGGCTTATGGACAAGTGTGAGAATTGTGACAGTTTATCCCATATAAAGATGTGGGCAGAATTTACAGAGCAATAGCTATGTTTCAAAAATTGGACCAGTCATTTAATAAACGAAGAGACAAGTTCAAAGTTGTATGATCCAATAAAAACTATGGCATGATAAGTTAAAAATATAGAATATAACAATTAGTAGTGAAAACTGTTTTCCTCGATGCACAACTTTTAATCATAAGTTATGCTCCTTAACAGCTTGAGCCTTGAGCCTTGAGGGCTGAATCCAACCTGAATACTGAATAGAGTGGAGGATGGCTTTCCAATTTTTAACACCCAACCATCCACCCTCTTATCATAACACCCTATCACACTGCATTTGGGGCCCTATATTTCTTTAATTATATATTATTGAGACCCCGTGAAGGACCAAATTTTCCCATTTTCTTACACATTAAAAGTTAAGTATGACATGTTCTCAGTCTGAGGCACCAACATTGGCAAAAACCACATGTAACCTATTCCTTTTACTAACACGAACATAAGCCTGAAACATATAACAATGCTAACACATAATTTCCTTTAGTCTTCCATCATTAAATAAGATCACATATTTTCCTTCATTCTACAGTAAACAAATATGAGCAGGAAAGGACACATACCAAAATAATGATCAGAAACTTCTATAAAATCAACACAATATTCAAACATCAAATTAACAATACCATGCAAAAGAGAGAATAGTTCTCAAATTATAAGCAAGCCAGAAAATAACATAGAAAAGCCTCAGAACATACCCATGAGTGAAGCCTCAAGCAAGTGAGTCCTCCAAAGAACTTGATCCATGGGAGACATAGTGCCAAGCTTAGCACCTTTATTCTGGATCTTAAAAATGCTCATAACACTAGAGAGAAGAATAACAGACATAGTACCAGCAATAGTTTTCACAGTGGCAGGACCCTTCCCCATCTTAAGCTGATCCAAACTCTTGATCACAAGATCCCTCAATGGCCCAATCTTCACCAACAAAAGAAAAGCCAACACAGCCTCCGCAAATAAAACCAAGAACAAAAGCTGAATCATCCTCACTCACTTCTTTTTTTTTCAAAAAAATCACAAAAACCCACTTTATATATTCCCTCAAAGAACTTAAATCAAACCCACAAATTTAAAAAAAAAATCTTTTTTTTACCATGAAGACAAATACCCAGATGAACCCTCGTCATGCAGATCCATTTGCGTTTAGCTAAAACTAAGAATCTGAGAAGAGGGATCACAATTATATACAACACAAAAACATATATTATGACTTGGATTTAGGCTGCATTGGTCATGCACAAAAATGGGTTCTTTGAGAAGCTGGAATTTTCAGTGGTAATGTAAAGGTGATTAGCAATTAAGAGAAGTGAATAATTAGCTAGCTTAAAGTAGAAAGAAAGAAAGAAGGTTTATGAAAGAAGGTAGTAAAGTTGTGTTTAAGGGATTTGGTTGATGATAAAGTGAGATTTTTTTTCTTTTAGGTTTGGGATTAGTGGGTTTGTTATGTGTTTGTTACCTGCAAAAGTGGGTTTTGCTTAAAGCCTCAAAGGAACACACTCAAAAAGTGAACAGAACTCGACTTTTGTTTTTTGTTTTTTGTTTTTCTTTTAAAAAGATATTTCGGACACGGGCATGCATGATGCGGCGGAATTTTTTATTACTACGATTATTATTATTAATTAGTTTTTTTTTTTTTGAGTAAAGGGATATATGTATGGGAAAATGTCATTTAAATACCTCCGAATATACAAAAGGACAATTCAGGAACTCAAAATTTCAAAAGGACCAACAATGAACTCGGACCTAAGGAGCATTTCAAATTTGTGTGAAAGGACAAAAGTGTCATTTCAAAAAGAAAAGCAACAAAATGCTTTCATTGACTAAAGTGAGCAACTTGGAGGCTCACTTTCACGTACCGGAAAACCCTCCCCCCCGCAAGTGGAAAATGTGAACTCATGTGCTCCAAACGTTGACGGCGACGGCGTTAGGTAACGGTGACGGCGGTGACGTGGCAACGGTGGTGACGTGGGTGACGCAAGAGGAGGTGTTTTTTAGGTTAGTATAACTTGTTTTCTTTCATCCATCTTCTTTGTTGGGTTGTGGAACAAAGTTGTTAATGATTAAAAGGGAAAGTAATACAAGATGAGTAGAGAAAATACCACTCCCTTCAAGTGGCTTTGATCATTGTTTCATATATATGGAGAAATCAAAAACTAGTGTTAACCCTAAATAGTCACTATATGTGAAATTCATGTGAGGAACTAAGAAAAACTTGTGTGTTATTTTGTCCTACCCTTAGTGTTGTAGATGGTGTCATGCTGTATATTTGACATTGTCTTGTTAATAGCTATGTTGAAAATGTTAAATCGTATGTTGCACCTGTTAATATTGATGTTACAGTTGTTATTCGCATTGTACAGGTTAAAATGGCAAGTGATGGTGGATCAATAGAACTTAAACAGTTGTGTTGTTATTTCCATGTTGGAGGTCATTTTAAAAGTAACCCTGAAGGAATAACTCAATACATTGGAGGCTATGTAAAGATGAGAAACATCAAAGAGGGGATAAAACTTGAAAGTTTGAGGGAGATGATTGCATCATGGCTTGGGGTGGATTGTAATAATTGTGATATCAAATATATCATTATGTATGATGAGAAGGTGTTGATTGACCTTGACGATGAGGAGGAGGTTGTGAACTTGTTTGCTCACAATGAAAGGATTGGCCACATCTATATTGAGCCAAAAGAAAATGATAACACATCTCCCATAATGAATGTAGACATTGTTGATACACAAATATATCAAATCAAAGAATAATGATTTTATTCAGAATGTGTGGACAAACCACAATGGTAATACAAAAGATTAGTCGCCTAGACTTTGGTCGACTAATCTTTTGTATTGGATGCCCCTTTACATGGATTGTGTTTCTATATATAGGCTACAAATTTCCTTCCCGTTGGAATAATCAAATCCCATACTTATGGGTATTTCCGTTTTGATTCTCATAAATGAGGAAGTTACAAGAAATTAATGGTCGGTTACAAAGTACCTTTGACCAGCAATAATGCACTTGTCGACCTTCTGGCGCTTTGGGCCCCTTCAGACTTATTTTCTTTTTGGGCTTAATGGGCTTTCTTCTCTGAACTGAATAATGTCACAACACTAAGTCCCCCACTTCTTGATGACGTTGCGAATAGTCATTGGGAAGTAGATGTTTGAACATCTAATGGCTGAGATCAATCTGACGCTTCGTTTGTCCACGTCCGACGGCTTGGATTCATTTTTACTGAAATTGGCGCTATTTTCGCAAAACTGGCGCTCTTCCTTTTATATTTGAAGCTCTCCTTACTTGGTTTCTCGCTTCAACTTCCATCGCCCTAGATCATCCTTCTCTCGAGCGCTACCCTTGTTTCCTTTCCAGGTATCTTCTTCTTCTTATTTTTGTCTAGAACATGTCTGGTTCTGATTCTAACCCATCGCATGTGAGTTATCCGAATGAGGATTCTCCTAACCTGTCTGATTCTGGGTCGAGCAGTAAAACTCCAAAAAACATTAGTAATCAAAATGTACCCTCTGAAGGTACAAGTTCGAAATCGCCACCCCTTAGGTCGCTAGTTAGGGTAATGCCTGAGGAAATAGTTAATAGTGAAACCAAAAGGTCTTCTTTGGTAACTGATTTAAAACCTGTTAAGTTGAGAGCGATTGAATCCAAGAAATTAGAAGAAAAAAGTTTGTATTTTTTCAATCCCTTAGTCCCTTTTAGGGTTCCCAAAAATGATGAAAGACTTGATTCATTTTCTAAACACACTATTGCTTTGAGTGTAGAGGCCTTTCGCTACGCTAGTTGTTTTCCTGTGCCCCTTATTATTGAACAACTTTGTAAGCACTTTGACCTATCCCCTTCCCAACTTATGCCTCATGTTTGGAGGGTAGCTCTAGTAGCCGACATCCTATTGCGTCATTTAGGTTTTCCCCTTGATCTCCTAGATGTTTTGACCTCTTATTCTATTAGCGAAGTTAAGGCTCCATCAGGAGAAGTTAGGGTAGGCGTTTATACTTTAATTTGTAATCACAAAGGGCTAGAAACATGGACCTCTGACAAGGGCCCTAACGACCGGCAATGGGATGAGAGGTTTTTAATTATTCCAATTGCTAGCTTAGAGCCTCCTGGTGTCAAACTGAGAAAGGAATGGCGTCGTCTAAGTAAGACGACTAACCTTATTTCCTAATTGTAATCTACCCTTTGATACTTTTCTTACTCCATTTTTATTTATAGGTGACAAGCAGCTGAATTACTCCCATCCCATTGAAAAGACCTTTACCGACAAGATTAAGAAAATCCTCGCCCTTCCCAAAGACTCTAGGCGTTTTTCATTCATTATCTCAGGTAAATTTTAACCTATTTCAAAATCTTGAAAATAATACTTGTACAAAAGTAATGACAAGTTTTACCATACTCCTCGCAGGAAAAATGCTTCCCAAGTTGACTGCTGCTGAACGAGCTCAATTTAGGGCTGAAGCAAAGAATGCTGCAGCTTCTGAAATCAGGAGCAAGAAGAGACATTCCATGAATGCTGCTACTACCACTCTTACTGTCATTATTCCTCCGCCTCCCCCTCAAACTGAAAATCCCAATCCAGCCAAAGTGAAGGGTAAGGAAACAGCTGTTGTTGTAACTGATCCCCCTGCTACCAGAAGCAAAAGGCCTAGGGGGGCGATCCTTCCTGGAATCACTATACAAGAACCATCGACTAACTCTGCTCCTTCGTCGCCTAAGAAGTTCAAGGCATCGTCTAACAAAGATTGGAGTTTGAAGAGTGCCTCTCAGGATTTAATTTCTACTGAAGAAATGAAGGGTATTGATTTGTCCCTCCCTGCTGAAGCTTCCGCATTTCATAGAAAACCTTGGGCGATCACCTTGGAAATCCTGCAAAGGCTGCCAACTCCTACTGACAAGGCGACATTTCAATCTTTAGAAGTGTCAGAGAATATTGACAATACCATGAGGAACCTCTTTCTGGTAATTAATATAAACTCAAAGCACTTTATGTTATAACTATTATTTTATTACTTATATAATCTTGCTGCCTTTTTTAGGCTCTTGAATTCATGTCCCTGCACAGAGAGCAAATGAAAACTCTAGTCACCCAGGATCGTTTTACTCAATTAGAGGCAGACAAGAATGAAAGGATTGCCGCTCTGGAGAAGGAGTTAGAAACTCTACAGGCTCTTGTCGACAAGGGGAAACAATCTTTGGCAAAAGAGAAATCAGCTTCGCTTCAAAAGACTGACTTAATTAACAACCTTCGCAGAGGCGTTGAAGAATGGAGGCAAAAGGTTACTGAACTTAAAGATATCAACACCAACCTGGGTGGACAAATCTCCAGCAAGGCACAAGAAATCACAGAGCTACTAGTGGAAAACAAGGCCCTTAAAGACAGAATAAAATACCTGGAGGGGGCCATTGCTGAAGTGGAGATGAGGACTCAAATGGAACTAATGCTGGAGTACAAGGAGGGTAAACATGTCAACTGGGACCCTGAGGCCGTGATTAATGAATACTATGCGACATTCCCAGACCCTTTTGTCTCTTCTCCAAAAAATGAGCCTCGCAGTCCCCCAGCCCAAGATGGAGGAGGCAATGCTGACACTCCAGCTGCTTAGTCTGCATTTTAGCTTGAACTTGCTTTAAATTTCGTGTTGCTTTTGCTTGCTTTCCCTGGATTTCTTTCCCTGGATACTGTTAGAGACATATTTATATTAGTTTTTATTTGCATTTGCAATTTCATAACTGTCATGAATCTTCGCATAACAAGTTATCTTACCCGCTTTTGAGTTAAACGACTAGCATGCTTAGATGCTTGGTTGCCAACTCTCGTTTGGGAAAAAGCATTACTCTCTTTTGAATCAATCGACTAGTTCAAATGCTTGGTCGACTATCCTGTTTTGAGTAAGCATGGTTGACTATATTACTTGAATTGTGTCGACTTAAGCTATTTCTGACGATTAGTCGTTTAGCTTGATTTTTGCATTTTCGTCACCTAACATCTAGGGTAACTTCTTTGCAACCTGCAACAATCATAAACAAACTTTTTCGTTTTGACTATGGATCAGAACTTTAAGTGCCACAGATTAACGTCATGGTAACGTCATGATACCATGATCCTGTTAGCACGCTATTCATCATTTTCCAAAGTTCTCGACGACTTTGTTAATATCAAGCAATCTGCATCAATATTAAACTCATGGTTAAAAATAATATTTTTTCAAATGTATGGCATTCCAACTCCTTAAAAGTTCTTTACCATTTTTATCGACTAATCTATATGCTCCAGGTCCTGTAATTTCAACTACCTTATAAGGACCTTCAAATGTTTGACTAAACTTACCATCTCTACTTTCTTCAGTACTCTGAAACACTTTCCTAAGAACCCAATCGCCTACTTTAAACTGTCTTTCTCGAATATGTTTATTCCAAAACTTAGTTGCTCTATTTTGATAAGCTGCTATCCTAATCAATGCTTGTTCTCTTCTTTCGTCTAACAGATCTAAATTTAATTGTAACCCTTCGTTATTAGTTTCTTCTCGTGACCACTTATACCTTAATGAAGGCACCCCTGCCTCTACAGGGATCATTGCCTCCGTCCCATACACCAATGAAAATGGTGTTTCGCCGGTCGACGTCCTTGACGTCGTCCTATAAGCCCATAAAACAGCTGGCAATTCTTCAACCCATCGGCCTTTAGCCTTATCTAACCTTTTCTTTAGCGAATTAACTATGGTTTTATTACTTGATTCAGCTTGCCCATTAGACTGAAGATTTCTAGGTGTCGAAAATTTCAAGTGAATATGTCATTTTTGACAAAATTTTCTAAAACTTTTCTCAATAAATTGTGACCCATTATCACATATTATATCTTTTGGTAGACCAAACCTACAAATTATATTTTTCCACACAAAATTAATTACCTCTACCTCTCTGATCTGAGCAAATGCAGCTGCTTCTATCCATTTAGTAAAATAATCTGTGACTACTAGTAAGAACACAACATTCCCAGGGGCTGCTGGAAACTTCCCAACTATATCCATCCCCCATCTCATGAACGGCCATATAGGCGCAATAGTATGTAATTTTTCGGGTGGTACCCTATCTACATTGGAATACTTTTGACAACTATCACATTTCTTAACTAATGCTATTGCGTCGCTCTGTAAAGTGGGCCAAAAATAACCAGCTAGACGCACTTTCCTTATAAGGCTTCTACTACCACTATGATCCCCACAATCTCCTTCATGAACCTCTTTAAGGATATAATTTGATTCTGAGGGGGACACACATTTTAATAACGGACCTCCTGCATATGATCTTTTATATAACTCATCCCCTAACATGGTAAATCTAGCTGCCCTAATAATTACTCTATGCGCTTCGTTCCTATCGTTTGGTAATTGACCATCTTTTAGGTAGGCGACTAAAGATGTTCTCCAATCCCAAGTCAAATTATTACTATTTATCAATTTATCAGAACTTTCTAACGCTGAAGTTGTCAAAAAATATAGGGCGAAGGCTCAAAAATGATACATGACTAATGGGCAAGGAACAAAAATAGTACATAACTATTTCAAGGTACAAAAATGATACCCAACTTTTACCATGGGATCAAAAATGATATTTTCATTAATATGACAATAATATTAGACATAAAAAGTCCAAAATGCCCTTATAAATTAATCGCAGCCCAGTAAAAATTTATTTGATTATAAGGGCATTTTGGACTTTTCATGTCTAATATTATTGTCATATTAATGAAAATATCATTTTTGATCTCATGGTAAAAGTTGGGTATCATTTTTGTACCTTGAAATAGTTATGTACTATTTTTGTTCCTTGGCCAATAGTTGTGTATCATTTTTGGGCCTTTGCCCAAAAATATAAGGGAATATGTTTATCTTGATTAGCATCTAAAGTTGATCCTAAGTTGGCTAATGCATCAGCTTGTTGATTGTCTTCTCGACTAATCTGTTTTATTTCAAAACTCTCGAATTTGTCTACTAAACTTTCCACAATACTTAAGTACTTTTTCATTCTATCATCCTTTGTTTGATAACTTTTTTCAACTTGCTTTGAAACTAACTGTGAATCACTACAAACTATCAAGGATGCTATTCCTAAACTTAGAGCTAATTTTAAACCAGCAATTAGAGCCTCATATTCTATCTCATTATTAGTTGCTTTAAATCCACATTTTATAGCTTGTTCTATTTTGTCTCCATGTATGTTCTGTAAAACAATTCTTACCCCTGTTCCTTTAGAATGGGTGGAACCATCGACATGCAACTCCCATGGAGCTTGTCTAGTACTTTGTCGACTCTCGCCTAATGTACTTTTATTTATTTCTTGCTGCAAATTAGGACTAAACTCAGCTACAAAATCAGCTAAAGCTTGAGATTTAATTGCTGTTCTAGGCAAATACGAAATATCAAATTCACTAAGCTCTATTGCCCATTTTACTAGTCGACCAGATAAATCGGGTTTATGCAAAACATTCCTTAAAGGATAATTAGTTACTACCACTATAGGATGACATTGAAAATAGGGCCTCCACTTCTTAGAAGCTGATACCAAAGCTAAAGCTAATTTTTCCGTTAAAGAATACCTAGTCTCCGTGTCAAGTAACGCCTTGCTCACGTAGTAGACTGGATTTTGCTTCTTTCCAACTTCTCTTATCAACACCGCACTTACTGCACTTTCTGCCACAGCTAAGTATAAATACAACACTTCACCTGCTTCAGGTTTCATTAACAAAGGTGGGCTACTTAAATAACTTTTTAGACTTTGCAGAGCTTCTTCCGCTTTATCATTCCATTGAAAGTCTTTGCATTTTCTCAAAGCTTCAAAAAATGGTTGACACTTCTCAGATGACCTGGAAATAAAACGAGTCAAAGTAGCTAGACGCCCTGTTAGTTTCTGAACATCCTTAACATTTTGAGGAGAAGGAATTTTCATTACTGCTTTAATTCGTGCTGGATTAGCTTCAATCCCCCTTTTTGAAACAAGATATCCTAAAAATTTTCCTGACTTTACCCCAAAAGAACATTTTTCAGGATTCAATTTCATATTATACTCTCTTAACAAATCAAAAGCTTGCTTCAAATGACTAACATGATCTACTGCTTTTAAAGACTTAACTAACATGTCGTTTATATAGACTTCCATAGTTTTTCCTAGATGTTGATAAAACATTTTATTCACTAATCTTTGATAAGTTGCTCCTGCATTTTTCAAACCAAATGGCATGACTTTATAACAATAAGTGCCTCTTTCTGTTATGAAAGATGTTTTCTCTTGATCATCACTATGCATTAAAATTTGATTATACCCAGAAAAAGCATCCATAAAACTCAACAACTCATGACCTGAAGTAGCGTCAACTAATGTATCTATATGAGGCAATGGAAAAGAATCTTTTGGAGATGCTTTGTTTAAATCTGTAAAATCAATACACACTCTATGCTTACCATTCTTTTTAGGTACTACTACCACATTAGCTAACCAATCTGGATACTGTACCTCCCTTACTGAACCAATGTTCAATAATTTGTCAACTTCATCATTTATAATTTTATTTCTTTCAGGTGCGAATTTCCTTCTTTTTTGCCTAACTGGTTTAAACGACGAATCCACATTCAACCGATAAACTATTATCTCTGAGCTAATTCCTGTCATATCCTCATGAGACCAAGCAAAACAATCCAAATTGTTAGATAAAAATGCAATTAGTTCTTCCCTAATTGCTTTACTCAAATCTGCTCCAATGGATAAAGTCCTCTCAGGTTTTTCAGGAATCAAAGAAATTTTCTCTAATTCGTCACCTAAGCCCCCCTTATCCGTTGGAGACAGATTCTGTAATTGCTATACGGGCTCAAGACTTTTTGAAATTCCCTTTAAAGCAGTTTGATAGCATTCTCTTGCAATTCTTTGTTCTCCTTTAATTTCCCTTACCCCCCAAGGAGTATGAAACTTGATGGATTGATGCAAAGTAGATGGTACAGACCTCATTTGATGAATCCATGGTCGACCTAACAACACATTATATGCTGACGGGCAATCCATCACCTGAAATTTGATTAGTTGATTGACACCCACAGCCTGGGTGACTAAAGAAATTTCCCCTACCGTTCTATCTGGCGCTCCATTTCCGAAGACCAATATTGTAGGTGCTTGTACAATCTGAGATTCTAAATTTAACTCTTTAACTGTTTGCAAAGAAATTATATTAACAGAACTACCTGCATCGATTAAAACTCGTTTGACATTGCAATTAGCTATCATTAAAATTATTACCAAAGCATCGTCATGATAAGAAAACATTTGAATTTCACTACTCTTAAAAGTTATTTGTTCATTAATATTACTAGTCGACATAGCGTCGCCTAAATATCTAGTCGATGAATCATAATTAAACAAAGAGCGAGCATGTCTCTTTGCTGCAGAATATGTACTTCCACTTACCTCGGACCCACCTATTATCATATGAATGGTACGAGCATTCTGTGGTGTAGTCGACGAATGGACCAGCTTTTGTTGTGCATCCCCTGCACGAGATGTATTTTTATTACTTTTTATAATATCTTTTAACATACCTTTCTTCATCAATTCCAACACTTCTTTTCTTAGTTGAATACAATCTTCCGTTCTATGTCCATGGTCGTCATGAAAATGACACCATTTATCCGGGTTACGCTTTTCTGGCTCACGTTTAAGCTTATTGGGCCACCTAACAGAATCGCCTAGCTTCTGCAATGTGTTCACTAATTCCGCCGGGCTTACTGAAAAATTATGCTCACTCAATTTGGGCACAGGCGGCTTTTTGGAATCATCTCCATGCGATCCTCCTCGATTACCTGTGGAATAAGGTTCAGATCTCCAATTCTTACCTCGAGATTGCTGGGATCGCCTATCGACATAACCACCTTGCTGTGTATTTTTCTGTCGCTCAGCTAACTCTAATCTAAATTTTGCATCATCTTCCTCCCACCTTATCTGAGCCCAAGCATAAGCTTGTACTTCCACCCAAGTCTTAACTTGATGCATAGTGAGCTCTTTATAAAGTTGTGAACCTAGAAGCAAACATCTACGAAAAGCTTGCACAGCTATGAACTCATCACAATTTGGAATACTTACCATTTCTTGAGTAAACCTGGTCAATATTTCCCTAGTAGTTTCATTAGGTCTTTGTAATATTCTATATAAATCATCAGATGTTTTGACCAAATTACGACTACTAGCAAATTGCTGCACAAACATTTCGGTTAGTTGACTAAACGAATTAATACTACCTGGCATGAGATTTGTCCACCAAGACAGTGCTGGACCTATTAGGCTAATGCCAAAACCACGACACATCGCAGCTTGACATTTTTCAGCAGGTATGACGGCAGCCATCATAATTTGTCTATACTGTGCCATATGCTCATCAGGATCTGTTTTTCCACTATATTTTGGCAAAACAGGAAACACAAAACGTTCAGGAAAGTCAATTAAAGCAATTTGATCGACAAATGGGCTATCTGAATAATTTCCCAATCTGGCAGACTCAAATGGTTTTCTAATTCGTGGGATTTGCAACACTGTTCTTTCGAGAGTTTGCACTTTTTTCTTCAAATACTCCGTTTCAGTGGCACGTGTGTCACCTGTATAAGTGGATGTTTTTGTGGATTCTTCTTCTTCAGATCCTGCATCATGACCAAAATTGTTATGCTCAGTATCTTTCTTACCTCCTCCTTCAGAATCGTGAGGAATATCATCCTCGCGCTCTTCTTCATTCTCAGGATGCTTATCAGTAATGGCATTTATTTTTTGGTGTAACTCTTGATTTTCCTTCTGCAATCGTTCCAGAGTTTCAGTTTGAATGGCAATGGCTTCGCTCTGCTGTGTGACAAATTGCTCCTGCCTAGTCATCCTTTCAGATTGTTCAGTCAACTTTGCTAGAATTTGAGAGAATTGATCACCATGACTGGGTTGTTCCATTGTAAGTGAATTGCCAAAAAGACGGTAGCGTGTGTGAAAAAACTATCGTCCCCACGGTCGGCGCCAAATGTTGATACACAAATATATCAAATCAAAGAATAATGATTTTATTCAGAATGTGTGGACAAACCACAATGGTAATACAAAAGATTAATCGCCTAGACTTTGTGTAACATTGTGTTACTAATTTCCTAATTAACCTAAGTTATCCCTTTTTAATTCATTCATCTCTTACTAACTATGATAGAAAAAGGAATTACAATAATATCAATATCTCTATCATAGTTAGAAAAAGAATGTCCTAATGGCTGAATGCTATCCATGATAGAAAAGAATAAACTAATACAATACAGCTGCTATCATGGATAATTTAATGCTAACCATGTTAGAAAGGATTTGTCTAACATGGTTAATAAGCAAAACTAGTTGATATTAAACAATAAATAGATATATATACATGCGGAAGCGAATGCAGACCTATAAATTGGCAATATACATTTCTAAACAAATTAAATAACCTCCATAACCTAATTCCCTTTTCTGATGCTTGCGCCCATGCATGAATACCTGCAAAAATGTCAGTAATCGTGGGATGAGACAATTTGTCCCAGTAATCACCACTTAACTCACTATAACAGTGAGATGTGCGGTAGCGAGGGCGTCTAAAGGGTACCACAGTTTTAAAAGCAATAATAATATATATATCTAGATCTTCTTATATTCCTTACTCAAATCTCTCCGTCATATCCAAATCAACTCAAATTCATTATCTCTACTCTTCCAACTCAACCATCCTACTGCCCCAACTCTCACACTCACCTATAGATGCATTGTGCCACCACGGGGCATTCAAGCATCTAATCTTCACTATATGATTTGACATTGTGTCCCTCTCAATAATGAGGGGACAATTTCCTTCTCTGATCTTCAGAGAGGGAACCCCAATTCTGTTTTCCATTACAGAACGGGAACGGTTGGGCTCTATACTGCCAAACAACCGTAGGGGCGGTTGGGCTCTTCAATGCCAAACAACCGTAGGTTACTTCTCTCAATAAGTCGACCTATGAACCCCGATCCAATCAATTCTAAAAAGGATCCTCGGTACAAATAACTGTCGATTGGCCAATCGACAGTTATCATCGCGCGATGGTACATATGTATATCAGTGTCATGCAATGCTCACCCTACCTTTTCATATTCAAATCACAACTTCTATATTTTCTAACAAAACAACTTTCCATAATCTCAATCCACATCCACTTCCTGTTCTCATACATCTCAGTCACAATTACAACAATGGAACCTCATTGTCAACCTTACGCCTACGTATATTTCACTACGTTCTAAAACCAGCATCATCACCAACCAGGATAATAATATATAATGTATCAAAATCTTTTATACGAAGATATTCGTGTTTGAAAGACACCCGATAGCCTGTTTTGTATAAAACTAATTTTTAAAGATAAATATATATATATATATATATATATATATATATATATATATATAGAGGGTGAAAAAGGATTTTACAAAATCCTAGCTAACATCACCCTCAATGTTATAGTAAGGTTAAGTGTGATTACCTGTCGCCCTTTTGCACGTTGACGTTCTTCCTTACCATTTCTTTAGATTTCCTCCAACTATTTTTCCTTTTAGTTCCTCCTATAATAATAGGATACAATTGATTAATTAATATCATTTCACTTAATAACACTTTTACGTCTCTCTCTCGTATCCCATATTACTACCCATTTTCTTTTCTTCTATATTTCTATTGTAACGTAACCATATTCAATCAATCTAAGCCAAAGTCAATAACCAGTTCCAAATTCATGAACCAAAAGCCAAGGAACAAGCACACATTTCTATTTAACACACTATAAGAATCAACACAAATAAATTCACCAAATACAACCATAACTAATTGCACCTTCATCCAATCAATACCATATTAGGTAGAATCAAACTTCCCAAATACTTTCATTTAACAACATTTTAGAACCAATTCTCTTGAGTCTTAAGTTTAAACATCCTTCCAAGTCAGATTTCATACACACACATACATGTATTATGTAACAATTAGATTTTAAGCTTTCAAATTCCAACTACTAAGACATTAAATCAAGTCATTGTTAATCATCAAACATTCAACATGAATCTATGCTTTAGTTCTAAGATAACCCCAATCTAACTTTTAAAAGTCCATAAACACCATACAAATCAGATTCAAACATTAAAACAAGGATTAAGAATTAAGAACTGTAAAATACCAAGCTTTATCGATTTCAACATGTAACGTAAAAGAGATATTTATAACTCTTTAATTAAAATTTGAAAACACAATTGAAAACATCTCAAGCCTATAATCTGTTTGGACATTAACAAACAAAACCATAACAGTCCAACGTTGAGAAATTCACACCCTACACACCACTGTACATACAAGGGATAATCCCAATTTTTGTTCAAACTTTATTAACCCTATCTCATCAACAAAAACCATCAAACCAAACAAAATCACTTGTAGCAGCACACTAGCCTGTCCTTATAATTTTAATTACAGCATAATATCATATACACACAAACCAGCAGTGTCTAATGTATAGGGAGGAAGAAAAAGCTTTAGGACATCGTCAAAAGTCAACAAATCATACTTGCACATCTAGACTACGACACAATTGGGTTTACCTAATCAATAATTTGAAGATTAACCCTTTTTAAAACCCTATGCTCAACAAATTACCAAAGCACACAAAGTTAGGTTTTTCACACACTCAACCAACAAGGACAAGCCACTAACCTGAAGATTAATTCAACATTCACAGCTTTATTTGTTAACAATTTGATCCATATGAATTCTACACTAATTATCCCATATAAAGTTATCTATAGTCATTAAGGGACCTCTTGAAAGTACTTTAAATAGTACATCACCCCCATAAAAACCATCACCAAGCCAAACTTATTAAATATTGAATTAAGAAACCAAGCACAAGGTCTAGTCCCAACAAACTAACAATCAACAACTTCCATTAAGTTTAGCAACTCAACAATGACCAATCTATGGTACAACTCTACTCAAAGCTTTGAAAGCTATGTTCTAACTTCAAACTATAATCCTAATCATTATAATACTACTTTCACATCCCCAAAATGAATATCTATCTTAAGTTTAATACCAACAAACCCTTCTTCTGCGGTACCTAACTAACACACAGCATAGCAATCAAAGAAAGACAAGAATACATACCTAAATCACAATTTCTAGCACCCTAAAATCCTAAACCCAATCGGCCAATACAAGAACAGTCCTAGAGAATCATTAAAATCAATAGATCGTACATGCACAATCAATCAATATAACACAATTGACTTACAAAATTACTAGGTTGGAAATTAAACTCCTTAAATCCCATAAACCCAAGAAATACTCAAGCACCCAAAATTAGGGTTTTCATCAAACTCAACCAATCCTCAATTAATCATTCCAATCCCTTATCTAACATCACTAATTAAAGATTAAAATCTGTTTTGGTTAATTAGAAGACTTTAAAACAGAGAAAAATATAGGAATCATAGGGGAGAAGCTCACCTAGCTCACTTGAAGCTTCTATGGAGCTTGTCATCGTCAAACATCGGCGGCTCGCCGGAAAACGAAGTGGGACAGTGAAGGCAAACAAAAATAAACATGAAAAAGTGTCAAGAACATTGTGAAACTTGAAGAACCAAGAAGCCAAGCAAGGAAACGGAGGTATGAGCTTACCCACAGATTGTCTATGCTCGAGCTCCGCCGTGGGTTGCCGGAAATCGCGAGGAGGGCGGAGGTCGCGAGAAGGGCGGAGGAGATGCAGAGGAAGGTGTTTAGGGGAAGATAAATCGAAGAGAGGAGAGAAGACGTGGCTACCAGAATCGGCCCTTGCCGCCGTTGGGACCATCATCCATGGCCGAGCACGCCGCCGGAAATGGAGAAGAAAAAGGCGAGCGCGGGAGGGAGAGAGGGAGCGATCGAGAGAGAGAGTTGGAGGCGGAGGACACGAATGAGGAGTGTGGGAAATAGGTCGTGCCGACGGCTTGCTCCGACGTCCCTCGCCGCTGCTGGCGACGGGTTTTCTGTGGAGGAAGGGAGGGTCTGGTGAGAGGGAAGGAGAGCGGAGGGAGCAGCGCGAGAGAGAGATGAAAATGGGAGGGAGGAGGAATAATAAGTTTATATATATATTTTAGGGAAAATTACACTTAACTACCCTAAAGTTTATTCGTAATTATATTTCTAGCCCAGAAGTTTGTATATATTACTATATCTCCTTCTTTCCATCATAATATTATCTACTACCCCAAATACTTGTTCATGAAAGTTTCTAACTCCAAATAATTATTTTAACTATATTTCCTTAAATTCCAAAAATTTAAGATTTAATAACAATAAATCTCCATAAATTCTAAAAAAAATATTTTAAAATCTTCTAATTTCCGTTTATTATTTCCTAAAACACCTTCAAATCTTGTATTAAATTTTCAGGATGTTACACTTTGGTCGACTAGCGAAAGAGAGAAATAGAAAGTACAAGATTCAGAAGATATTGGATGCCCCTTTACATGGATTGTGTTTCTATATATAGGCTACAAATTTCCTTCCCGTTGGAATAATCAAATCTCATACTTATGGGCATTTCCGTTTTAATTCTCATAAATGAGGAAGTTACAAGAAATGAATGGTCGGTTACAAAGTACCTTTGACCAGCAATAATGCACTTGTCGACCTTCTGGCGCTTTGGGCCCCTTCAGACTTATTTTCTTTTTGGGCTTAATGGGCTTTCTTCTCTGAACTGAATTATGTCACAACAGACATGTAAGTTTGTGTGCTCTGTTTTCTCGAATTGTTATTACTTATGCTGGTGTTGTTAACATTAATGCTGCTGCTGTTAATACATTAACTTAGAATGTTAATGTATTGTTCACAGATGTTCAAAACCATCACAAACAAGGTCAGAGTTGACTCAAAGGGCTGTGGAAAGTGTTGTGGAACCCATTTCAATGGAATATGTTGTAGTTGTAGGCGGCTTAACACAACATGTCGATGGCAACCATATTAGATTGATATGTGGTGAATCGTCCCGAACACCGACTCCAAACTCCAAGCTAACCTCAATGAAGTGGAGGAATTTGTTCAGGGTCCAATGCAGATATTTGCTAATGCAGATGAATTCAGGAAGACATTATACAAGTACAGTGTTGGAAACAAGTTTGAGTACACTTATGTAAAAAATAGCAACAGCAAGATGTTGGTGAAGTGTGCCGTAGATGGTTGCCAGTGGAAGATAACGGCAAATGCTGTAGGGAAGACAACTAGGATGCTTAGAGTGAAAACATTTATTGATGAACATAATCACAGTGCGCAAGACCTGCTGAAAGTCAGAAATTGTGCGCCAGCTAGCTTGACGTCGTCTCTTATAATTGACGAGGTAAGCAATCACATTGACAAGAGGGCAAGTGAGATTAAGAAGACTTTACTTATGGATTATGGGGTGCAATTGACATATAAGCAAGCTTATCGGGCAAAGGAGAAGGCAAAGCAAGAATTACAGGGTAATCCTGAACACTCCTACATGTTAATATCGTGGATATGTGACAGATTAAAGGAGACTGACCCAAAAACCGTGGCAGAATGGGATTTTGTTAGGTCTGTTGTAGGGGAGCACATATTTCGGTTATTCATTGCTTATGGATGTTGTATTGATGGTTTTTTGGCTGGTGCTAGGCCCATATTGTATATAGATGGAACACACCTGAAGGGCCCATACATGGGAACAATGCTCTCAGCCTCTGCTTACGATGCAAACAATGATATGTTCCCATTTGCAATAGGAATTGTGGGAGGAGAGACGTCTGAAGATTGGGGTTGGTTTTTGGAGATGATAAAAAAGGTAGTTGGCTCAATTGAGCTGACGATTGTTTCAGACCGCCACCAAGCAATCAAGAAAGCTGTGGAGGAGATATTTGGAGGCGAGAGATATGCATACTGTTTCAGGCATGTTAAGGAGAACTTCAGCCAAAAAATGAATAAAATAAACAACAATGAGAAACGCTTGAGTCAACAGATGAAGGATGACGGGCTAATTTTGTTCGACAACATTGCATATGCTAGGAATGAGTATAAGTTTAACAAAGCAATGGAAGATATGCAAAACGCGTATCCAGAGATGCATGAGTGGTTGATTACCCATGGGGACATTGACAAGTGGGCTCTAAGTCGGTTTCCATTCAAACGGAGGGATAACATAACCACAAACATTGCTGAATCCTTTAATGCCTGGATGCTAGACGAGAGATGGCACAATGTGTCTCTACTTATCCCCGAACACCGTGAAAAGGTCGCAAATAAGATTTATGCTACAAGTTTAGCAATGTCCAAGTAGAATAACGGGATTGGTCCAAGAATAGAAGTAAAGATAAAGGAACATGTCAATGTTGGGATAAGTTCACACTTGACCGCGCTGCCGCATGGAGATGACAAGTTCGGCATTCGTACAGTATATGGTCGTACACTGGTCGTACTTGTGCAGCGTGGCAACAGTCTGGAATCCCTTGCCCACATGTATGTGTGGCAATAAAACACTTTCATGGAAATGTTTATGAATATGTCTACGAATGCTACAAAGTAACATCACAACAGAGGATCTACAGAAGCAGCATGATTCCGGTTGTAACTATAGACATGCCGGACCTAAACAACATTGATGTGTCATTACACCCATTGCTGAAGCCACCAATAACTAGCCGACCTAGTGGCAGACCTAAAAGTAAAAGGAGAGAGTCACAATTCCAAGACAAGAAAATCTATCACTGTGCAAGATGTCATGCAATGGTGGTGTAAGGGTGTTTGGTAATTTCTAATTTATGATAAGGACAATTTTATCCTTTCACACAAATTTGAAATGCCCCCTAGGTCCGAGTTTCTTGTTGGTCCTTTTGGAAGTTTGAGTTCCTGAATTGTCCTTTTGTATATTCGGAGGTATTTAAATGGCATTTTCCCTATATGTACTGATAGAGAAAAAAAGTACATCAGCATGAGCTGCCACCTAATAAGCAAATACAAGCCTAAATGTGCGAGTAGGATTAGCTGCTAAAGTAAATTAATTAATTAGTTTTTTTTACCCCTAGTGGAACGGATTTGTTCAGTAGGGGGAGAATGTTTTAGCTTTAAGTTTGATTATTTATTTTTTATTTAAATTTTCTGTTTAAGCAGAAAAACGATTTTGTCCCCAAAAACGGTTTAGAAAGGAAGGAGGTGTTTTGCATGAAATTACTATCGGCGAGATGCTCTGAATTTTTTTTACATTACTATTTTTTAGGAAAATTAATATCAGGTCTCATCCATAGATGATATAAAAAAGTTTAGTAATTGACCACATTAAAGTGGGGTCACACAAAACCTTACTTTTATTATATTGCAAAACCAAAATTTACCCTCATATCTAAATTTGAGAATCATTGCTTACAAAATCAGATTCAAGGCTCAAAACCTTTATCTTCTTCAAAATCTCAAGAAGCATTGTGTTACAAACCATTGTCATGGCTTCATCATCTCCATATGTGGCTTTATCGCGTTTGTCGTTTGTGTCTTCATATTGTCTCCTTCATTCTTACTGTCATGTCTGAAACATGTCATCACCTAAGTCTGCCCAAACCAAAGATGGGTTTAGGAGTGATGGTTAAACCATCATTCTCCTTCTACTCCTATTACAAAAACTGGAAATAAGTTTGTTTATAAGGCCACAAGCAATCATCCTTATGTATGTTTGATCATGGCTTATGAAATACTACATACTCTTGTTTATATGCATTATAATAGCAAGTAAAAACTAATAAAAAGGGGTAATGACCCCAATTTGCCTTTCAAGTAACCAGGATCACTATACACCCTAAATTAATAATGAGCTCTATTTGTCCTTCAAGTAATCAAAGTGGTCCAATTTTACCCTCACCTGATGGTCAATGACGTTTGACCGTTTAAAAACTTCACGAAATTTTTGACCCCATATATTATTCTTATTTATATTTTAATCCCTATAGTTTGCTTCAATTTTCGTTTTAGTTCCTGTAGTTTAAAACAAAAGGTTTATGTCCCTCAAATTTGATTTCGTTAGCACAGTTAGTCCTTATTGTTTTAAAAAATAAATTTTAGATTTTAAAAAAGTTAAAAAAATTTATATTTAATTTAACCAAATCAATCTCCTAGTTATTTAGTCATGTTATCATAATTAACATGTCAGTGACATGTCAGCATATTTAACACCGTTAAGGCGTTAACCCATATTCAAGTCCTTATTAAACTATAGGGACTAATTGTGTTAACGAAATTAAACTTGAGAGATCAAAACCTCTTGTTTTAAACTATAGGGACTAAAAAACAATTTGAAGCAAATTATTGAGATCAAAATATAAATAAGAATAATATATGAGGTCAATATGCAATTTCGCGAAATTTTTAAACAGTCAAACGTCATTGACCGTTAGGTGAGGGTTAAATTTGACCACTTTAGTTACTTGAAGGGCAAATTAGAATCTGTTGTTAATTTAGAGTCAAGTCCACAATTGTTACTTGTTACTTGAACAACAAATTAGAGTCATTACCATAAAAAAGTGGCAACAATTAATTACCCATACTAAAACGTCACATTTCCTATTCCGCTTTCTTTATGCACGTAATAACTTAAAATGGGGCAAATTTGACATTCAGTTAAAAATGGCAAACTTAACTTCAATAATAAAAAAAAGTTGTCATTATTTTAGTAGCAAATTTAAAGTTACCATGATATTAATATTAGGTGTACCTTCTAGAAATTATCATAATACTAATTACTAAGTGCACCTTTAATTTGCCCTATATACGTGTTCATTGGAATCAAAGTTGACATGGCCAGCACAAATCTTCCTTCCAAACCGTTTTGCATCCACCATACCCATGGTCCATGGATGATCTTCATAAAATACTTGCTCAGGAAATACCTTGCATTTCTCAGTTTTGCTGATCATGGTGACTTGATTTTAGGCTTTATTAATGATATCAAAGCTGTTCTCCTAAGAAAATGTGTCATCTGTTTCAGTGCAGATAGAAAAATGGTGGAGACAGAAGAGTCAGTTCCATCCCACATATTTGATCGAGGAAATTCAAAAATCCCAAATATGTATTGTCATCTTCACAAGAAACTATGCAGATTCAGTGTGGTGTCTGGAGGAACAGTCAATGATCGCCCAACGCATTACGCATCCATCAATGCATAGTTATTCCAATTTTCTATAGTGTATCTGCTGCTCTCAAGTTTATGATACTACCTTCGGTCCTAAATATAAGACCTAATTGACTTTTTTTAGAGAGATTAAGGTTGCAAAATAGGTTATTAAATTATGACATATTTGATATCTTTTTAGATTATCCATTAGCTTATAGGTAAAATAAACTAATGTAAGAGAAAAAATTAGGTGAATCAATTTATAATTAACTTATTTTACTTTTTATAGGATTTTTCAAAAAAGTCAACTAGGTCCTATATTTAAAACCGGAAGGAGTATATAATATCGGCCAAAAATGTGATAATATCTGCCAAAAATCCCAAATAAATGGGAAAGACACGTCTTGCTCAAGAAGTTTATGATAATATCTGCCAAAAATGTGATTCCCACTACTTTCTTTTTAGTACGGATCAAATTCCTGGTAACAAACAAC
This sequence comes from Mimosa pudica, assembly GCA_029929735.1. Classification (NCBI taxonomy): domain Eukaryota; kingdom Viridiplantae; phylum Streptophyta; class Magnoliopsida; order Fabales; family Fabaceae; genus Mimosa; species Mimosa pudica. The sequence goes on from JAKELP010000045.1 coordinate 5,794,152, forward strand.
CTATTTACAACAACTTGAAAAATGTCTCATGGATGATAATCAACAAGGTGCCATCCATAAGACTGTCTTAGTCTTTGATAATGTTAAAGAATATGATGAATTAATGGTTTTAACAAGAAATTGTAACAGACGACCATTAAAGCTGTAATGTCTTAACTACTAAATGAGTATATTCGACGTCTATATTATCGCAACGAGTAGATATGATGATGACATTATAAAAGCTGCAAAGGGCTTCTCTCCAAGGACATCACAAGAAATCGCTATGTACAAGTGTATTATTTGTCTTACATATTCAAACAACTATGTTTGTAACCACTGTTTCCAGTGACCTCACTCTTAAAATCAATAAAATTTATTTTTTGATCATTATATTGTTTTCCCATATCTACATGAGGAAAAATTCAGAGACAGGTTGAACCAAGTACTATCAACTTGTACACTAGAAGCAAATCCACCATCAATTTGAATTTTACTGATCCACCTTTGGGATTATAGACTCATTCTACTGTAGATATTGGGTTTTGGTGGGAATTTCAACGCATTAGATTTTATTTGTTTATTTTGATTAGGGAAAATCCCAAATAAATCCCTCCGAATACCTAAAAGGACAAGTGAGGAACCTAAACTTCAAAAGGACCATGAAGGAACCAGCACCTATCTGTCATTTTAAAATTTTGCGAAAAGGCAAAATTGCCCCCATTCCTTAAACAAAAATTCCCACCAACCCTAAACCCACCCTAACACCCCACTCTCTTCTCGCAATTTGTGTTTTAGGATAGGGGCAATTTTGTCTTTTCGCAAAATTTTAAAATGACATATAGGTGTTGGTTCCTTCATGGTCGTTTTGGAAGTTTAGGTTCCTCACTTGTCCTTTTGGGTATTCGGAGGAACTTATTTGAGATTTTCCCTTTTGATTAACCCATGTCCATTTAATGCTCCATAAAAAACATTTTTTTTATTATATCAATTGCTAAATGCTCGGACATAACACAACGAGAATGAAGTCTCACAAAACCTTGCACCAGAGCCTCATTCTCTTCCATCGTCATCCCTTCTAAGAATAGAGAAAATGGGTTCCGATTCGGTGTTCATCACTCATATTGCTCATCACAAAGATACACACAAAAATATTAGCACATGGTGGGCCCCAAAACCTCTCTCCTGATCGGGCCCACCATGTGCTTATTTATTTATGTGTATTTATAGTGATGAGAAATGTGATGAACATGCATGGATTGAGTAAATAATACTCTATATAATTCTTGAATTGTTACCTTCCTACTTTCTACAACGTTTTATTTAAAAAATATGTTTTTCCTTTTCCAACTTTCACTTGTGTTATTGATGGCATTGTTAAATCATAATGAGGATGTGAAGACATTAGAACAGTTAAAGGTTTTTGACTGCATATCTTAATCTTAATTGGTTTGTTGGTAGAGGGAGTAGAATCGTCATAACAACAAGAGATGGAAGTATCCTAGAAACCTGGTGTGGATGGAATTTACAAACTTGAACTCTTGAACAAAGGTGAAACTCTTCAACTTTTTGCAAATTAAATATGCTTTCAAATGTGATAAGCCTCCAATTATAAGTTTATGAGAGAATCTCCCATGTTGTTTCAAATTATGCTAATGGCCTTCCATTACCCATTCAATTGTTAGGTTCAGACTTGTTCGGTCAAAGTCTTCCAGAATGGGAAAGTTATGTTGAAAAAATGCAACAACATCCTGCAATCATGCTTCTCATTAAACCAAGTTTCGACGAACTCCAAGATGAAAAATCTTAAATTACTAATAATTAGTAATGTGAACTTTGTTGGACAACTCTATCCTCTTCCTTGGATGTTAATTTATCATTAAGTGTTAGAGAGCCTCTACTTGTTGATTTGATCTTGCCTCATAGAAGCATCACACAGTATGTTATTATTTTTCATTATTTGTAACTATTTTCATGCTTATCAATTAAAACTGAGATTAACTGTACAAACAAAAGGCAAGAGTGGTCGCCTTTTCTTTTTGAAAAAAAAAATCTACTCGCTTATCTCAAATGTAAGATATCACTAGCTCTCTAATTTACATTGATCAAGGAAATTAGTTGTCAGAGAATTTTTCTAGTTTCCACCCTTTATTGATTGTTACTACCTCCGGTCCTATATATAAGACCTAATTGACTTTTTTTTGGAGAGGTTAAGGTTGCGAAATAGGCTATTAAATCATGACATATTTGATATATTGTTAGATTATACATTAGTTTATAGGTAAAATAAACTAATCTAAGAGAAAAAATTAGGTAAATCAACTTATAATTAACTTATTTTACTTTTTTATAGGATTTTTTAAAAAAGTCAATTAAGTCTTATATTTAGGACCGGAGGGAGTACTTTCTTTCTGTGAAAAGTATTAGCAGAATGTATTAACCTTAACTCATGGGTAAAAAGTAAAAAATCAATTATTGCTCTAGTTAATTATTTTCTCCACCACCCTTATATTAGAGATAGCCGAAATAGTTTTTTTTTTTGGGTTAAGGTGCATTTTTAGTACTGCACAATATAGCAAGGTGCACTCACAATAATACACAATTTCTTGGGGCATTTGTGGTAAGTAAGAATAATTTTCGTTGCCTATACAATAACTCTGTTAAATAAGACATCGTTGACCGTTAGGAGTAATATTTGACTGTTAAAAGGTGACATGGTGGAATTTTAAATGACATGGCAATGACTGGAGTGGTGACATGGCAATAAAATAAAAAAATGATGTGGCACTTAAAGTTTCATCTCCCTTCTCCTCGCCTCCTCTCCTCTTCCGACTCCCATCTCCATGATTTCTTTTCATCAATCTTCCAAATTTCTCACTGCCTAATATTTAAAAAGCTTGAGTAAATCTGTATGAAATAAAAGCTTGAGTAAATTGAATATGCATTTGGCAGCAACTGTATTTCGCATATATGAACTCCACAAGGAAGAAGCGTTTTTTTTTAACTGAACACAAGGAAGAAGCTGAGGAGTTTAGAGATTGGGTCTTCATTAACTGGGTTCAAAATGACCTAAGAAGCAATCTTCCTTTGATGGGTTTGTTACATCAAGAACACTTTATTTATATAAGATTGATGATTTATCTATTGGTGGATTGCCTTGAGATTTACCCATCTAGAAATTTTTGGGTTAAGAAACAATTCATGAAATCAGAGAATTATCTGATCTTCATCAGAAGAAAAAAGACACAGTAAGCGAAAATTTTCATATAGCTAATTCATCCATTGATTCCATTGATTCTTATCAAACTGCTTCTCATATGTTTCTTCTCCACTCAGCCTCTACCATGCCTTCGATTTGATTCCAAATATTTCAAAATACAGATCTGATAAAAAAATCAAAACACAGATCCTATAAAAAATACAGTGAACCCATAAGCAAACGCAACAGATCTAAGGACAACAGGCAACAACAATAGATTTAAAGCAACACAAGTGGTGGCGTGATTGGTGGTTTAGGGTGGATCTGAGAATGATTGGGGGTTTTGAAGAATGACGACGAGCATTGGGAGAGAGGGATCTGAGGTGATGACGAAGGAGGTGTGACGGCTGTGGTGACTGGGGTGAGGTGGTTGAGCGATGGATATGGGGAGGAGCCGGCGACGGCGACAAAGATGCCATGCCACCTTGTTCGTGGCCAGGGAGGACGTTGTGGATGAGGGGGAGAGTGAGGTGGCGGGGGAAGTTCTTGAAGGGGGTGGGGGGCCGACGTGGAGATGGAGACGTGGCTTTTTGGGACTGAAAGGGATTATTATTTTATTTCCATGTCACAATATAACGGTCAAAGTTGACATCTAACGATCAAACTTATCCTAATTAACAGAGTTATTACATACGCTACCAAATAAATTCTTGATTACCACAAAATAACCAAAATATTGTGTTTTATGTTTGATGCTATTTGCTATATTCTGGAGTATCCAAAATGCACCTTTACCCTTTTTTTTAAAAAAAACAATTTACATTATTTTCTAATGCATTTCAATTCATACTTAAAATTCTCCATCATCACTACTTATTTGTCAATAGTCTTTGCTTTTTTGTGCCAACTTCCTACATTCCATTGTAGATTGTCCCAAAGTTGAGAAACTTAGATCTTCATGGCTCAAAGTTCCTGGAGACAACGCTAAATTTTGAAGGGTTGCCAAATCTTGAAAGCTTAGACCTTGAAGAATGCAGCAAGATACAGCAAATTGATTCATCTATTAAAATTAAAACTCTTAAAATGCTCAAATTCTTGAATTTAATAATTAAGAAAATGTATTAGTATGGTTAGCATCACGAATAGTTTATTTTACGTACCTTCTCTTGATGAGATGCTAAATCTGGCTGGCTGCTCAGGATTTGAGAAAGTTTTGAACTTTAGTTCATCGGAGGATCAATGGTCACAAGAAAACCTCACTACTACTTCTCAGGAAACAGTGCTGAGAGATGATGGAAACAACTCTATCTAGTGAGAATGCACAATTCAAACAAGAAATTCTTGAGCACAAGATATGTGCCAAATCGTGAGAAGGATCTTGCTATTGTGCAACAAGCTAGAGAAGAAAGATTTAGAACCCCAGGGCAATAGATGAATAAAATAAGAGCACGTATTCTATAATGAATAATCATTTTATGATAGGTAACAATGATGTTGCTAGTTCTTCAAGGCTTCCACGTAATGATGATGAAGTTTCATTCAATAAGAATGAGGGGATGTGATGATGATGATGAAGTGTCTGTTGGGATATAGTGTGATACTGAGATTGAATAAATCTATATAAATATTGTGTTAGCTTAAATAATAAATCTTATTTTGTGACACTTTTGTAGCTAACATTGTGATGCTTTAATGCAATTTTTCTGCACTGTTCTTTTGGATAGGTTATAAAGTGTATTTCTATAATAATGATGGTTACTTAGCTTTGGTTAAGTTATTTGTAGGAAATTCGGGCGTACCTGGATGCCGCTCAACTTGACCGAGTACCCACACGAAGTCGGATCACCAATTGGAATCTGACTACGATATACAGTAGATGCACATGAGGAAGGAATAGAGAGAATGAGAGAAAGAAATTGTTTTTCTACACATAAAAACAAATGTAGTGACTTGACTTTTCCAATAGGCTCCATGTATTTATAATGAATCAATGGAAAAGTCATATCCCCATGTGAAAAGACACATTGATTTAACTTTAAATCTATGGGGAAAAATTACTCCTTTCAAACCATATTTTCCATATTTACATAATGGTCTCAATTCCAATTGGGTATGGTCCTAACCCACTAAGGGTGGACCCTTATTTCCCTACAGTATTGTACGTATTAATTTATAGATTATAGATGTACATTTGATACCTTGCATACGAGCAAATAAATAATAATGTTTGTGTACAAAATAAATTGTAATCTGCCCCAAAGCCTTGATTTTCAGTCTTGTTGACTCCTTATTGGCCTTTAATTTATAAGCTATGTTTCAACATGCCCGCAAATTCTGGTAAAAAAACATGCCCGCAAACATGGATTGGAAGCTTGATGAATTGGAGTTTGTCTTTGAAAAAACGTAAAACTTTGAGTGACTTCAAAGTTCAAAGGTGTATGTAATACGGTGAATTTAAAACAGAAGTTTGTTTAATTGCAAATTATATAAACAATAATCATACTTATACCCTCCAAATATTTGACTATAACTAAGTGTAAACATGAACAATAACTACTTATTCGATTAGTTTCGTTATGTCGTCAAATTCATCAATGTCCACTTCCAATATTATTTAGAGTGAAAGTCAAAAAATTAATGGTAATAGACACTTTTACCACAGTTTTGAAATTTAGTGGGTAATTTTGTTGTAGAAAAAATTTATATAGGTCATTTTGCACTTAAGCCCTATTTTTAATATATGCAGTACAATTATATATACTAATGTACTTTGTTTTTGGCCGAACAATTATACTAATGTACCATTACATACAATCATTGACCAATACATGTGCTGATGTGCGCGTATAATACTCCCTCCGTCCTAAATATAAGAGCATACACTTTGACTTTTTTGGAGAATCCTAAGAAAGCAAAATGAATAATTTAATCATAACATATTTTAAATATTATTAGATCATATGTAAGTTCATAAGTCAAATAAACTAGTTTAGTGAAAAAATTTGGGAAAATCAATTTTTAATTACAATATTTTGCTTTCTTAGGATTCTCCAAAAAAGTCAAAGTGCTCTTATATTTAGGAACGGAGGGAGGGAGTAATATTAGTGTGTGGAGAGAAGGGATGATAAATTGATAATTGGCTTAATGCAATCTTTGTCTTGGACAATGTTAGAATTTCCTGCACGAAGTGGTTCTAATATAAATTTTCAATATTATTTCATTTAGATACACATGATTTATTATTTTATATCTAATTATTATTGATAATTTGAACAACTCCAGACGATTGCCATTTGGAATAGAATCCTGGTTGCCAGAATAATTGACGATACTGCTATTACAAATACAAGTAGGAAAGACAGCTGCAAATAAAAAAAATTACATTATGTCACTACATTTAAAAAAGATTCTTAATTTAATACTCATTTAGGTTTTAAATATAAGATTATTTTCAATATTCAATTTAATTTTAAATATTAAACCACTTTTTAAATGTTACCATTTTTTTCATATTAACTCTAATCATGCTTATCAATAATAAACTGGAGAGAGAGAGAGAGGGAGGGAGGGAGGGAGAGAGAGAGAGAGTGTGTGTTCAGTCGTCAAAACATGTTTCGTGATTATTACCTAACATAATTAAAGTCTTAATTCTCACCTACCCAATTATTGAAGTATTTTAATTTCTGTACATCTAGATCATGCCAATGGAACACTTTTTTATTTTTCTCCCCATTTCCGTACAACTACTCATCATGTCTATTTTTTAAACAAATCGGCATGCCTATTATAAAAATTGCTTTAATTATTTGGTAAACTTTCTATACATGCATGACAGGAATCTAAAGAGAGCAAGGGATCTCTCCTATTCTCCCCTATTCCCTCTTATTCTCCTGATCTCCATCGTCGATGTGATTTAATAGTCTACACCTCACATACTCACCTACTCCCTACCACACCATATCACTCACCCTAATTTCTCTCAAATTCTCTCCCTGTGCTCTCCCCATCTCACCCTACGCTCTCACACATCTCTCCACCGCCTCCCTATCCTTCGCCGCCACCATACTCCTCCACCCCCTTTCCTTCCTCCCACGCGCTCCTCTGCCCTGCACCACATCCCCCGATCACCGCCGGCGACCTTCTCGTTATGTAATCTAGCTAAAGAAAGTTTGATTTTAATTGACATGAAAGCTCGTTCACGGCCGATTTGAACAGTCTGACATCAAGAATCAGCGGCGGGCGGAGTTGGGGGAAGGTAGGAGATGAAAAATGGTGTTGGTTACTTACCGTTTTCCGGTGAAGTTGTTGTTGTTGTTATGCGTCGCCGCTGCGCCGTCTCTGGCGGCCTTTGGTGACCGGCGATGGCGGTGAGGTTTGGGAAGGAAGAGTGGATCCTGTAGTAAGATTCATGGATTTGGATAGCCCATTTGGAGAATTGCAGAGAGAGTCGCGAGAGGGAGAAGACGAGAGAGGGAGAGGGAGAGGGAGAGGGAGAGGGTGGAGTGGGGTGTATGGGAGTGTGTTGATTCTGAGCCATTAGATTAAATGGATGGAGGATAGGAGGGAATAAGGGGGGAAGAAAATAGGAGGGATCCCTCGCCCATCTAAAGAAACTTTGTAAACATATTAATTCTATCTTTATATTTATTTTTTAAAAGTATTTATATAATAAATCATCTAAAAACATTTTATTCATAAATCTACTCAAAAATAAATAGTTACTTATTTGTTTTTGTAAGTAACTAATAATTGGTCCAACGTTTTGGCCAAATTGGAAGATGTTTGCACATAATATTACTTTTGGCTGTGTTGTTGTTATTGTGAAAGCTTGTAAACATTGCAATGCAATGACCTCATGACTTAATGTTAATCATGTTGTAAACTGACATTTTTGTAAAATGAGAACTATTTTTAATTTCTTATATATTCCTCCCTCCATTCTTTTTAATGTAAATCATTTTTAACTACTTATAAATAATGGTATTTTCTAGTTTTGTTTATAACTCACTCTATATATATATATTTTAAACCTTACCATTCTTTGACTTTCCATAAAATCCAATAACTTTCCAACTTTATTAATTTTTTTTGGTTGGAGAAACTTTCTTAACGTTTTTAACATTTCTTCCATCAACTTTATTTTGATTAATACATCCTTATAAAAACAATGTCAACATTATAATAAATGAAAAGCAGAATTGAATGTCATATGAAAAGTGAAATGATGTGACTTGACTAAAATACTTGTTAATATCTTAGAAACTACTAAAGATTTTTTTAAAAAAAATAAAAAGCTCCACCAACCTAATTTATTTCATTTATCAATCAATATTCAGTTATACTAGCAACCGACTAATTCAGAGCATGTGAGAAGTAATGGAAAATTTATATTAAAATTCACAATTATTAATTAAGCTAAAGGAACTCACAATTAGTACTTGTTTGACACACCTTCAAACATAGGTTTTAAAATTAAGGTAGAAAAACACTCAATTTTTTTAGAGTACCTTTTTTCTGTCGAAACCTAAGTTTTTAGATAAGTCAGACAAATACTCACAACTTTTTAGTATAGTTTTTTAACTGAAAACCTAGGTTTAAAATAGAAAACTTATGTTTTGTTTGATTATATTTTTGGGTTAATATAATATGCAAATCAACCCTTGAAGTATACCAAAAGGTGTAGATCTCCCTCTCACATATTTTGAGATGCAATTTTAACCTGGAAATAACAATTCAATGCAATTTTACCCTTCTATCAATTAAAGGTGTTTATTTTGATGCAAAATGACTCAAATGCCCTTCTCATTATATTTTCTCTTCTCTTCAACCCTCTCACCCCAAACCCCAACCACCACACCACCACCACCACCTCCCCATCACCACCAAATATTCCGGACAACAAGAAAATAAAAGCCATATTAAGATTAAGAATAATCTTTTTTTTGAGTAAATAAGATTAAGAATAATTAGAAAGCAACATACTTTAATACAAAATACGAAACAAAAATAAAACTAAAAACGCGAAAGTGAAAAAAAAAATTCAAAGCAGAAGAGTGAAGAAGGTAAATTGCAAACCTTGCTTAAACTTTTTGGAGGCTCCATTAGCATGGGGCCCAGCTTCAAGCCTTCCTCTCTTGCGGGCATCCATTTATTGAAGAAGTAGATCCAGCGAAAACTCTATGAGAAACAAAAAATTGAAAAGGTGGCCCAAAAAATCTGTTGTGGCGGGGGAGGGTTGGGATGGTGGTGGTGGTGGTGGTGGTTGGGTGGTTGGGCGACGGCGGTGGATGGGGGGTTTGGGGCGGAGGTGGTGGTGATGGTGTGGTGGTTGGGGTTTGGGGTGGGAGGGTTGAAGAGAAGTTAGAATATAATGAGAAGGACATTTGAGTCATTTTGCATAAAAATAAACAATTTTAATTGACAGAAAGGTAAAATTGCATTAAATTGTTACTTCTAGGTTAAAATTGCATCTCAAAATATGTGAAGGGGAGATCTGCACCTTTTAGTATACTTCAGGGGTGGATTTACATATTAACCCTATATTTTTTTTAGCTTTTTCAAAAGATATTCTCCCTAATCTATTCTTCAAAAAAATCTTTTTCAATTTTCCCCAGAAAGTTATATTCAATGAGACCTCTAGTTCATTAATAATACTCCCACAAATAGTTACACCAAAATGAAGATATGGATACTTTATCTCATTGATTAATGATGGAAAAATCTCAATCACTCGTGTCAACTCAAATGAAGGTAGCATTAATAATCACATGGAGCACCAACACCTATTATTAACAATTAGTACTTACTTTTCTAATGATACGATGTCGTTTTTCTCACCTAATTGGCCACAAATTTCCCAACTAACAACCAAATCAAACAACACACACAGCTCAGGCGTGGGACTTGGTCTTTGCTCGCACCATCCAATTTTTACCTCTTCTTAGCAAATAGCAGCCATTTTATTCCAAGTCAAAGCTTTTGGGTCCTCTAGAACAAGCAACCAAATGGGCGAACATTTTTTTATTTATTTCATTCTTGAGAAAAAACATAATTAATGTACCCATTAATGTACCCATCGTCCAGTGGGTTCAGGGACGAAGTGATTGAATAATGGGCATCTGGTTGCGAGTTCGATCATGGGGAGTGACACTTATTTGTGTCTCTATCGCAGCGCTTGAGGAGACATATTCGCAGCACAGGTTGCCTATTGTAAAAAAATATCTCAGTTCAAGCCACAGCGCTTGACTGGGTTGGGTCAATCGGTCATACGTTAGTTTTTCTGCCCTTGAATTCTGAGTGAGCCCAGCCCCTTTCCTAAAATTTTGTTATGAAGAAAAAAGAAACATAATTAATATAAGGTCCCACAAATTGTAATTACAACTTCTAGAGCTAACAATAACAATTTAATGGCCCCAAATAACAACTAGTGTGACCTCAAATTAATTATATTTCTTGAGGGATCTCTAATTAATTTTCTCATTTTTCCAATGCATAAATTTGAATTGAAAGTTGGAAGAAAAAGAAGGGAAAAAATGAAGTAGAATGGTCAAACATGGGTGATAGCACAAGTCAATGTTTGATAAACTCATAAACCCATTCTCTATCTCTCTCCATTTCTCTTTCTCTCTTGCTAAGTCTTCGAATTTTTTAAGGAACCTTTCTGGGTCTGATCCATGAAAGCTTAACTTTGTCAAAGAATCCTCCTTTCTCTCTGTTTTTAAGGTTTTTTTTTCCAAGTTTGGCTTTGAAATAAATGGCTGTAAGTTCTTTTCACTTCTATTTATAATCTTCTTGTTTCTCTTGTTTATTTCCATATTTTGCCTGTGCTTTTACTATATCTTTGTTATGTTTTTGTATTGTTCCTTTGACTATCTGTCTATCTTTCTTTTTGTGGGTTTATGTCTGTAATGTTTTGATGATGAAGTTGACCAAAAGGAGATATTTTTGTTATGATATAAACCAAGGCTGCTTTGTTTGGTCTCACAAATCCTTGTGGTTGTTCCATTAGAATTTTACCATGTGGGGTTTTCTTGGTGATTCTGATATGTGTAACTAGTTTCAGTGACCATGTCTATGAATTCAGCTGTTTTCCTTTCATGAGATTCTGAATTTGATAGGAGAAAAACCAACAAAAAAGGGGAATTCTGTTTTGTGAGTGCCTTAAATTAAAACGGAACATAGAGGGAAATGACAAATAAAGAACTCTGAATGTCTAAAAGGACAAATAAGGAACTCTAATTTCCAAAAGGATAATCAATGGCCATCAACAATAATTGTTAATGGGTATGCTGCTGTTGTTAATGACCCTTGATTGTCCTTTTGGAAATTAGAGTTCCTTACTTGTCCTTTTGGACTTTGGAGTTCTTTATTTGTTATTTTCCAACATGGAGTTAGGTGAGCTGTAAGAATCTATTATTATGCTTCAATTGTTGGTTTTGTGGATTTTGGGTCAGAGGAACAACTTCGAAGTGATTTAATGTTCATATCATGGCAACAAAAAATAATGTCCATGTCAAATGGTACCAGCAAAGTTATTTGAGTTTTGTGATGTTTGGTAATGCACTTGGGATGCACTATCTGACTATTTCATTCTTCTTCATTTGTTGTATGTTTAAATTAGTGTTTTTTTAATGATCAGATCTTTTTTACCATCCAATTTATCACTGGTTGACCAGTTTTTGACCTTTCACACATTTCTTTGACTAGTTTGCAAATGTCTGAGTTTAGTTTTGCTTTGGCCCTGACTAGGAACTAGTTCACAAATTTCATATTAAACTGGCCATCCTGTTTTTCGGACTTTGGTATGATTGCAATATATGTGTGAACACATACATAAGGTTCTGTCTTTTAGATACCATCAAGTTAAGAAAGATTATTGCCATAAAATTAAGAGTGATGTAAGAGTTGGACAAGAGTACATTGGATCTTGGATCTGATAGACTAATATCATAACTGATGAAACAAAATCTGTTGATCATAAGCCAATCAGTCTCTCTAGCTAGCTGGCTAGCTAACTATTGGTTTGCAAACAACTATGCCGATATTCATATAATGTGCTTCCGTAGATGGAGAAAGTAATAGAGTGAAGCTAGGAACATTCTCCATCCCAGGCGTGATGCTACAATTGTGCTGATATTAATATCCGCTTTTAAAAGTTTTGATAAAGTTGACCAAATTTGTGTTCTTTTTATTTTATGGTCAATTGATCTAGTCAACTTTGCTTTTGCTTTTTCACTAACAAAGCTGTTCAATACGATTCTTGCCTGGTGTAGCTTTCTTTGTGATTTTGGCATAATGCAACTTGTTTCACGAATAATGCTGTGTGAAAAATTTAACTTGTGAATCTATTTTCATGTTTCTTTATTATAGGATCCTGATGAACTTTGTTTTTAATTCCTGAATACTTTAGTTAATTGAATTATAACCTCAGCAGTAATATTAATTTTAGTTTATCAAATTCTTTTAATCTTGTAACCGAAATTCTCATCGTCTTTTTGTTTTCTTTTTTCTAAAAATAAATTATGAAGGGAGGCAGTTATCAAGAATCAGATGTCTTTCTATTAGTATGGATGCAGGGTATAATTTTTTAGTCAAAAAAGTGGATTGATTTTAGAGATTAAATTGGAAGTGGTTTAAAATGAACTAATTGATGACACATGAATCCCTATATGAAATATGTTTCTTTTGGTCAGACATGAAATTTGTATGCATGATAAAAACCAGAAAGGTGTGTTACTTGAATGAATAACAATCCTATAATGGATCAATATTAAGTGCTCAGCAATAGGGAGATACGTTCAATTTATTATTTCTGTTACTTGGCTTATTATTATTGTTGTTTTGTTTCGATGCATATACGATTGGGAATAAAGTTTTATAGTATTTCTAGAAAACTCGTTGGGGATTTAGTTCAGTGTCTTAGAATTGAGATATCTTGAGAGGGGAAATTTTATCTATTTGATATGTGTGCTGTTTTGTTTGCTCAGATGGATGCTAAACTTATGGTGTTGATAAACGTTAGTTTGCTTGGCTTCATTAAACATCATATATGCCCTTATCACCGCTTTGTATATTTGTATATATAAAGAAATTCGTTTGCCAAACATTTCCATCACCCGAGCAACTTCTGAACTAACTTTTTATCTAGTAGTCATATGAAAAATAAGAGAAAAGAAAGTAGAAACAACAGCCTCTCAAATGAGAGATGTTGGACTAGAAGCTTGGACAAAGCACAACTCTGTCATACCCAGTATTGAAGTTTTGTTTAATTGAAAGGAGGAAAGCGATAAACTCTAGAAAAACCCTTATATTCTTCACAGGTAATGGTACTGAGAACCTCTTATAGACAGATAATAGGATGTGAATAAACATATTTTCTGTGTTTAATAGAGAAAAGGTAAAAAAATAAATGATGATGAAAGTAAACTTCCAAAACAAGCCAAATACTTCCTTGAACAGCTAGGAAGGATCTGATAGCATGTGAAAAAATCTTAGATCGCCCATAAACGGTTTTGTTTAAGTTTCTTGACTTTTTCTTTAGGAAAACTTAATATGTAATCATGATTTGAATGATGTGGGTATGGCTATTGTGAAAGTCGGTTGTACTTTTTTTATTGTCCACATTGGAAACTCATATTGTTATATTTTTATTTATTCAATGTATTAATTTCTACTAGATGATTTTTGTATATTTTTTTATCAGTGTAATCTATCAAAACCATCATGCAAAATATAATCTCCTCAGTCCTCATTGTGTTCTAAACGTAGTTTATCAAGTAGAATCTGTAGCACTCTTTATAATTTGATGTCTTGACTGTGATGTGGATCCATATTTTCTGTGAACGCCATCAACAAATAGAACAGCATCATATGGTAGAATTATAAATTTTCTGCTTTTCACCATTTAATTTGATTGTAAATGGTCTTGATATAAAATGTTCTTGTTAGAAACTATGGATGTTACCAGAAACACCATTTTTCTTTGGGAATAACAGTAAAATTTTGAATTTGACGCATGATACACTATTCTTGAAGTGCCCCCAATATGATCCTCATTGCAAACAAAGCATATTGACTTTTCCCTTTCTTTTCATTTGTCTCAAGAGTTTTACTGATGACAATGAGCTAGATATGTATAAGGACGTTAATTAGTACTTGAAACTTGTATTGGTCAATACTGAACCGGCTTTTTTTAATTTCTTAAATGACAGCAACGCTCTCATGTGCCGAAATTTGGCAATTGGGAAAATGAAAATGTTCCTTATACAGCTTTCTTTGATAAGGCCCGACAAGATAGAACTGGCACAAAGATGATAAATCCAAATGATCCTGAGGAAAATCCTGATTTAGTCATTCCTAATTCATCTTCTGCTGACCAACTTCCTCCAAATGCCAGAGCTGATTTGAAGGATCCATCTGGAAAAAGATCATCAAAAGATAGTAATCCTAACAATTCCTTTGGCTCTCCAGCTCGTCCTGGAAGCCATGGAGGCGGATCAACTGATACTCGTAGAAAACCACCACCACCAGCAACAAGACAAAGTGCTGGTTCTGAATACAGTTTTGAACGCTCACCCCTTCATCGCCAGGCAAAGAACCCAGGCAGAGATAGTCCATCTTGGGAAGGAGGAAATAAATCATATGACAGCAGCCATGGTACCCCAGCAAGGTCCCGACTAAGACCGGTTAATCGAGGCGATGAAACTGTTAGTTTTCTTTATGTTATTCTACTGCTTATTACTGTGCCTTGCATGAATTTTTTATTCATTTAAAAAAATTTTAGAAGAAACTGCCATTTGGGTCCTTGGAATATGCAAGTTCCACTAATTTAGTACTAGAAAAATAAAACACTTTAAATTTTTTATGCATCGAGATATATTTGCCTTGTTTCAGAAAAATGGTCCATGTGATGGTTAGCAACTCACCTGGATTTGTAACAACTAGCAACAAAAAATATCGTACTATACGGTTTAAATTTATGATTATGCTGGCAGAACCACAGATACTTGTGAAAAGTTTTCTTTGTCAGTAACCACCGAAATTGGTTTCTAACTTTGGAAGAACGCAAGAATACAAGTTAATTCAACGTTTTAGTGAAATTGAATTGATTTGTTGAATAAAGGGTTAGACTGAATGGTTATTGCCTTGCAAGAACCAAACTAATGATTTGAACGTCTCTGTTATGAAAATGGAAGTATACTCAAAATCTTATTCTGTATTACATCAAATATCATTTATCAGTGGAAAAACTCAAAATTTGACTTGTGTCTTTAGGTGACTTTTCTTCACTTTGAACTCTGTCCTTGAAATTAATTTTGATTTTTCTTTTTGATGTGACAGCCGGAAAGAGGTGCTGCCGTTCCCAAGTTTGGTGATTGGGATGAGAGTAATCCAGCATCAGCTGATGGATACACACACATTTTCAATAAGGTGCGAGAGGAGAGGCAAGGTGGGACCGGAAATGCGCCAGGCACGCCACAAAACAGGCCATATGTTGACCGAAAGAAAGTTGACGATGATAAAGCCCAGGTATGAGATCACCAACAATTCCTGTATTATGTTAGGACTTGAATATTAGTCAATGATATGTGGAATCAAGGATGAAACTGAAATGATAAGGGGTAGTTGTTAATATACACTATTAGGCTTCAGATAGGCTTCTGATCCTATGTCTATTGAATTATAGATCGCAGTTTATTTTATTTTCTCCCTTTTACCCCTAATTTCCCTTACTGTTCCTAAATCCCATGTATAAGCAAGTACTCCAATCCCTCCATCCCTAAATATAGGATCTATTTGAGGAGGTGAGTTTGTTCTTAAATATAAGATCTCTCTATTTTTATCACATTTTCCCTAAAATATCTCTATTAATATTCCTCAATAATAAACAAGTAAATAATAGAGGGTAGGAATAAAAGAGTGTGGTTAAGATGTTTTAGTAATATAATGTGATTGTAATGAATTTAACTAACATGCTTAATATAATTAATTAGGTAAGTAGATCTTATATTTAAGAACGGAGAGAGTAGTTTTTATTTTTCACTAAGCTGAAGCTTCTTTTTGGCTTATACAGATTTGTTGCTTTGGATGGTGCAAAAAATGATTGCTTCGCAAAATATGTGGATGAGATTCTAAACAGAAGGAATTTGACAATGTTGTTGTGAATGGCATATGTGGGGTGTGTGTACTGTGTAGCACTTGTAAATATCCAAGGCTATCATTGCGGGAAACATCATTAAAATTTATAAGAGAGTTCAGTTTCTCTTCAGGTGCGTTCTGTACTATAATCTCCGGGTGCATGCAAAGTACTGGTACATCGTTGAGCTTTTTGTGCAGCCCATCACAAACAATATAGGCTCAAACTTTAAGAGTAAACTCTAGTACTTTTGAGTGCACCTGGTCAAGATAGGAGTGATGCATCTGAAGAGAAGCTAAACATTGTATTTATCATATTTCTATTCTATACTAGCTTTTTTAATATGCATTTCCTTTTTTATTTGGTCAGCGAAGTTACTTTGAGATCAAGATATTGAATGTTCTTTTAATTGGAAAAAAAAGATTATGAATGTTCTTTCTTTCAAGCTTTTGACTTTTTACCCTCTGTTGTGTATGCCATGTTTTGAAATTTCTTTTCATCTGTATCTAGTTAAGACGCTTTGATAAAATACAGGTTATGTAATTCTTTATTGATAAATTGGTGAATGGTATGTTTGGATTTGAGATGTACTGTGACAAGTTTTCATTTTAATTTATGTCAATACGTGGTGCTTTTAACCTTTAAACATGGGTGTCAACAAAAACAGAAATATTTTCTATACCAAAGGAGCCATTGAGGACTCAAGTATAACGCCTATAAATAATATTCTTTATGATAACGAACAAGATTAATGAAAGCATATAAGTTTTAAGTTGGCATCTTGTGCTATGAACGAATCTGCTGAAACTTGAGGCTTTCTCCAACAGTAAATGGTTTTTGGGGAAACAAAAGCGAAGGAAATTGTGAAAGAAAATAATTCCCTCAATGGAAAGGCTAGTCCCTTCCCAAGACATGCGAATTCTGATGACTCACCATTCATAGGGAATTTTCCCCTAAATATCTCAATTATCAAGCAGTATGCCTTCCATGTTCTAAATAATTCATCACATCAAACGATTTCAAACAATTGTGAAATTTCTTTCCATTTTACTTTTGTCATATTTCAAATCTCAATTTGATTGATTTTTTACAAATTGACATCTCTCACCTCTAAGCATTAGAAAGAATTTGAACCCATGGCGACAGAATGTATATCCAAACAAATTCCCCTTATGGTTTCCTTCCAAGGAAATCTCAAGTGATGACAGTCTGACCTTAGGCCATTAGCTATCTGCCAAAAGCAATACCTGGGCATAGAGATAGTAGACACATGGGTATATCAGCCACTATTCATAACATAAACAAAAAGGCTACAGATCCATCTGTTACTACTAAGTACTAACAACATCCTAGTATGGTAAAAATGGTTATTGAAATTGGTACAGAGGCGCAAGGAAAAGGAAAGAAGGAAAGTAGGAGAAAGAAACTGACGAAAATTGAACCTGTTTATTCACACCCCTCAGTGTACAGTACATGGGTATATATGAATCAGCTCTTAACAGAAACTAAAGGCTAACGTGTACACTTTACTTGTAACTGATTGTGTAACTAATTGAGAAGACCAAACGGAAGCTAGCAGCCTAGCAGGATGGAAAATGAATTGCTTAAAGGAGGGCGGCACTGATTAAAGCAGTCCTAAGTACTCTTCCTACCACATGCAAACTACCCTTCTTCCCATGGGAGTAATTCAAGAACTGGAAAAGCATAGTAGAAGATTCCTATGGAGGGATGATAGTGAGGGTAGAAAAATCCACTTAACCTCTTGGGACCTCGTCACCAGAGAAAAGAATGGTGGTATGGGTCTAAAAAAGCTTCGGCAACAAAATGAAGCCTTCATAATGAAATTGTGTTAGAATCTCCTTACCAACAAAGAGGCTCTTTAGGTACAAGTGCTTAGAAGTAAGTATGGATGCAATGGCAAGGGGATGATAAAACCTCCAAAAAAGAAAGAATCAACTCTGATTTGGAGAGGGATCGGTGGAATTTGGGAAAAATTTCAAAGAGGGATTGAAGTGAAGTCAAATTATGAAATGGAGCAAATACAGCCACAGGACATGTACTAATGCAAGGGAAAGATGGAGAGCTTTAGTCAAATTTCAAAGATAGAAAATTGGTCAGAAATAAATACCCCCACCCCCCAAAAAAATTAATCTTATCCCGAGTTTGGAGAGTAGGGTTGATAAGAAAGAAAGGGTCAAGGACTACATCATGGGCAATGGAGAGTGGGATAAGATCAGACTCACTACTTGGCTCCCAGGACATATTGCTATTCAAATAATGAGTGCCTACCCACCAAGTGAAGCAAGAGGAGAGCATAGTTTTATCTTGAAGCAGTCCCCTGATGGTTATTCTACGGTTAAATTTGCATATAACTTCCTCTTTGCAGGTATTCATCAAGAGAACCTATGGAAACTAATATGGAAGTGGACAGTTCCTGAAAAAAGCAAGACTCTCATGTGGCTCTTTGCACATAGGAAGATTCATACAGCTGAATTAAGATCTCTTCGTGGAATACAAGAGGAAGGTAGATGCTCTTTTAGTTGTCATCAGGAAGAATCAGCAATGTTGAATGAGGGAATGTACTAATGCAAGGGAAAGATGGAGAGCTTTAGTCCAACCATCAAAGTGGACTGTTTTTTCAAATCTCCAACTCCAAGGCAAAGAGTGGATTAAATGGAACCTAAAAATGAGCATAGGTGATACTCAATATAAAAAACTTCCATGGGAAGTTTTATTTGGGTATAAATGTTGGGATATATGGACTGACAGATGTAAAAAAGATTTTAGGGAGAAAATACAACCAAATAGATCTTGTGCAAACTCAAGCCTGATGCGAGCTTGTATGGACCAGGAACTAGCAACTACATGCTCCTTCTATAGAAACAGTCAAAACAAGGCATGACAAGCAAGTGAAACTTCAGTGGAAGCAGGATTCATAAGGCTAGAGATTGACGCATCAGTGCTAGAAAATAGGAGTAGCAGCAATGGTGTTTTCAAGAGGCAAGCAATGAATGGATATGTGGTTTCATGTGTAAACTTCAATCCGTCCTTATCACCATTGCAGAAATTATTGGCAGTATTCATGTTGGTGCCGTGGCTATAGAAAGGTGGGGAAGCTTAGGGAAGTGACCAGAATCACCCGTACAAAGATGTGATTGAAGAGGGCAGAATGCTATTCACTAAGGAATTGCAGATTCAGATGAGTTATTTACCCAGGGAGGAGAATGGAGTAGCAGATTATCTGGCTAAATCAACGCACAGTATCATAGGGAACTATGTTATCCTTGAGCATCCACCCCCTCACATTGGTGAGGTGGTGGCTGATGAGGGATAGACCTATCATGAAAATTTGTTTTGTCAGTCTTCTTTGTTAGCCTAAGTTTATCAGTTGTACTAAAATAAATGTATACACTATACATTGTTTCTATCTAAGTAAATGGCACATGCTTAACAACAGGTGCTCTCTTATTTCTATTATGCCTATAGCCACGTATCAGAAATCCAACAGGGCCTATTTGGAAAACCCTGAAAAACACTTGAAAAAAATGCTTTTCCGTGAGCCATGACAAAACTTCTTTCATATACTTATCTTATACAGCATATAATCGCTTTAAAATAAAATTCCTAATCCAAATAGGCACTTAATGAAATTGTGCATTATTAAATGATAGATTTCTACACTCAGACAAAGTTTAAATAGCTCAATTAAAAGATTAGACAACTCATTGGAGATGACAATGACCGACAAACCAGAAAACAAAACATGAATTTCATTGTGATTGAAGATTTTCAATCGACAATGCAGTGGTGGTCCTTACAAATATTGAGTAGCTCATTACATATAGGATGAAACAAGCTACTAGATGATTCAATCACAACTCTATTTAAATGAGTAGCTCATTACATAAAAGAAGCTTGTTGTTATTTAAAATTATCATTAGCAACTGCATTGTTAAACCAAGGTCCGATGCATAAAGTGTCAAACAGAAGACAACAGAGAACACTGGTTAAGAAGAAAATCAACAGGGTTATGACAAACAAGAAAAATTGATAAGTCTATAATTTGAAGAAAGCACGTGAAGACAAATAACTGAATAGAAGAGATACAGAGAATGGATAAACAGAACATTTGCCCTGGCTTGAAATATTACATAATCTGGCTTCGTGCCATAGAAAAGGGTGAATAGGGTACATGCCAGTGTACTACTTGAGAAGTGCAACACATTTGAGGCATTCCAATATGACATTTAGCAGCATTAACAACCAATATCTCAGTTTTATCCAGTACCAATTTCACAATATTTGTATGACAGTCCACAGATAAGATAATAGAAGCATCACTCCATCCACCATGTACTGTATAATCTACATTTAACTAAAGGCATTACACAAAGACCATCTCCTCAACAAAACAAATAAGACTTTAATAAAAACCCTCTGGACAGATTATCATTTGATGCAATAACTTCATAAGATGTGTTGACTTCATACCTTTTTACATATGCTGCAATCCATCCTGAAGCAGGTCATTGAAATGATTGAATTTCTGAGCGCATCTGTAATTATATTAACTTTTATATCTGCAAATATTTTACTGATTTAAATTCCAATTATACTTTTGGGCAGTAATCTATGAGCTTCATCATTGGCATTAAAACAGTAGCTTCAGAGAGTCAAATGAATTGACATGGAATTATAGGATACACATTTGGAAAAATTAATTCAACAGTCTATAAATCATAATAGTACAGTCACATTTTCTTGTAATACAGTTGTTACAACTCGCATGCTATGATTTTATTAGCAATCTCAGGCATGGAAATGCACTAAGAGAACGTACTTCTTTGAAGGATCTAAGGTTGAACTGCCATATCATAGCCTCTCAGTCAACCTAAACATGAAGGAATTGACTGCTGATGCATTCAATACAATCCATGAAGATTCAAACAACTCATGGAAGAAGTCTGTTCCAATCTCCTCAGCAGCATTCCTAAATGCAATTCCAAAAGCATTCCCTTTACCAGCACCGAGACGGGGCTTCCCACAAACACCAACAATCAACATCTTATTGGGTTCTTGAGATAGGCAAGCACAAAGCAAAGGCTTCATTCTTGCTCCTTTCTCTCTCAAAGCATCCATAACAAAATAGCAAAACTTAGTCAAAGCTTGTGGGTAACCCAGTAACTTTGTATCATGAGAATCTTCAAGTTTCACCCATCTGAACTTCCTTCCACTTCTTATACAACCATTTTTGGTTAAAGCTGTGCTTCCTTGCCTCAGAATAGCCCTCTGAATCTTTATCGCATGCTGCATTCCAGATTTCAGTTTATCAAGATTGCCCTTTGTCAGGGCATCAAAAGCTATACCGAATTGCTTGGAAGCACATGAGCCATCTGATTTCACAAATGATTCAAGCAAAGCAGTGACCCCATATACCACATCCGCCGCGGACATCCTTGAATTATAACCATATGTTCTCAAGAAACTCCGGTAATAGAACTCGGTCAGCCCATACTCAGGGAGAAATCTCTCAAACTCATCTCTCATTTTGCGTTTGACTTCTATGTTCATGTACTGAAACTTCTGTTGGCAATCAGCAAGGGAAAACCCCATCCTAGCAAGCAAAAGTTTCAGCCTTTTCATCCCATTGTCACTCCAAGTATTCAACTTGGTCGCAATGTACGAAGAACACAACATCGAATCAAACAAAGTCCACTCCTTCAACAACATAAGCCTCGGCTCCTCCTCATACGTAATCCTAGTCGCATTAGGCGCACGAATCTTCGTCCCATCCTTCAACGTCACACAAGTCACCGCATCCAAATTCCCCGAGCTATTAATATGCTGCTCCAACTCCATAACCCCATCTTTATACCTCTCATCACTCAACCTCTCATGAATAAACTGATCCGTCAAAGCCACACAAGCCAACCACAACAACTCATTCGTGTTCTTCCTCAAAAAATGACACAACTCATACATCAAACACCCCGACGGCTTCCCATGAAAAGTACCCATCTGATAATACTCCTTCTTCAGCTTCCTAAAAAGCCGAACCGGATCCTCCTCTTCTCCATTATCCTTATCAACCCTCCTTCTCTTCCTATTCCCCTCATCATCCTCACTCTCAGATTCCGACCCTTCATCATCACTATCATCATCATTATCACTATTCAAATCTACAGCATTGGCCAAAGCAGACACATCAAAATCATAAGCCAAATCAGCCTGCTGCTCATCATCCTTCGTATACAACACAACAACACGATCATTCGCATCGCTCAAGTTATGAAGATGAATCGGCCTATGACTATCAATCACAAAAACACAAGCTTTACCCCCAAAATTCAAAACCCTCCTCAAGTCCCTATGACACCCCCAATTAATCAAAAGTATAGACACAACAACACCATCATCATCATCATCATCATCATCATCATCATCATTATCATTACCATCGTCAATGGAACTAATTCTACTACGACTACTACTCAAAGTGGGGCCCACATATTTGTGAATCTCGTGAAAGGAAGAAACGGGATAACAAGCGTAAAGTACGGAATCAGATTCGAGAATGTGAAGCATGATTTTGAGCGTACAGAGGGAATCGACGTCAGAGGTTGAAGGGAATATGAGCAATGGTGAAGAAGAGGAAGCAATTGCTGAATCGCGAAGTTTAGTGTAGAACGATTCTAGCTTTTGCTCTCTCATTGTAATGTGATAACTCAACTGAACACACAAAACAGGAATTAACAGTTAACAATTAATGATTAATGATTTAATTAAATAAGAAAATGTTGCGATATAAGAGAAGATGAAGAAATTGGACTTACTTGAAGAACTAAGTTGAAGGAAGGAGAAAATTAGGTATCATTTCATTGGGAGGTGAAGAAGAAATGAAGGTTTTTTTTTTTTTTGTTGAGAGTGTTTGTTTGTGTGAGTGTGAGAATTGAGATGTGGGAGATTTTGGAGAAAATTTTGAAGATTGTGTGAAATTTTTCGAATTTTGAGATGCACCGCCAAATTTTGGCGCGTAAGGTTTTTAAGTACAGTGAAGTGTGGATTTGCGACGGGGGGGCACGTGGAAAAAGGAGGGTGATCAGGTGCGGTGACTTTCACTGTAACATGCTGGAGGCGCGGTGACTTTATCTATATTTGTATTTTTGGGTAAAACAAGAGTAATTCTTGCGTCAACCCGGTGCACCACGTCATTTGTGGTCTAACCAATCACAAGTAGACACATATATTCTGACGTGTAATTTTTAATTTGATGTGACACCCTAAAATAGGAACTAACCACTAAAAAAATCAAATATCATGTTTTCAATGTTTTTTTATTTTATAATGTAAATAAAAATATTTTTAAAGCTTAGTTGAGTTTTTTATTTGATGTGACACATATTTTTTATTTCATATGTCTCGTAAAAGATTACTCTCTATATTGTTTTATTTATTTTCGATAAATTGAGTATGCTCATCTTTGATGTAAGATCAAGTCAAATTTAAGTCTAGATATTGAAGAAAGTATGTATGTGTTTGGCTCAATTTGTGGAAAAATGACTTATTTTTAAGTTGGTTAGAAAATGAGCTCTAGTTTGACTTATAAATATGTTTTTTTTATCGAACTTATAAATATGTTTGGATGACTTATAAGCTGGCTTTTTCTGAAATAAGCTGACTTATTTAAAATAAGCTAAGTGAAAAATAAGATCGGCTAAACATAAAAAAAAAGTCATCTACCCAAAATAAGCTGCTTATTTTCTCAAAATAAATTCAGTCAAACACACTCTATATTAGCAACTTAATTGTTAATGTTAGGGAGTTGTTGGAGATAACTTATGTCTTATTAACTCTTATAGTCAAGTCCTCATATTTGTTTTTTTAAGTACTTATCTAATTGCTTTCTGCTAAGAAAAACTAATTTATCTCATTTATTATCTTAAGAATATTTATATTATTAATCTCACTTGACACGCGGGTGAAGATACATTGGGAAACAAAAAAAAATCTATATTATTATTTTCCTAAAAGTAATTAAATTAAACTATAAACTTAGATATCCACCTATCATCTTTTTACATATTTAAATAACTTATTTAACTTTTTTAATGTCATATATAAAAGGGCAGAGAGACAATTTTAACTGTGAAGTTTTATATTACGGGCACGGAGCACCTAGAAGATTTCATGGAGGCAAAAATAAATTGGAAGTTTTATATTAGGGGCACAGAGCACTCTAAAAGTTTTCATGGGGGCAAAAATAACTTGGAAGTTTTATTATAGTGGCACTGGGCAGCCTCATTAAGAGATCCCCAAACTTTTCACGTTATGTGACATGGTGGTTAGGAATTTTTTAGAATTTTTTACACAGACACCACTTATAAAAAAAGAAATGCATGTGGCATAAAATTAAAAGGGTTAAATCAACATTTGGTCTCTGAACTTTCACCTCATTTTGCTTTTGGTCCCTAAACTTTCAAACATTTGGTATTGTTCCATAAACTTTGTTCAGTTTAGCAGGATTAGTCCTTGAAGCCTTAAACTCTATTAAATCTTTTTATTTGGCAATAAATGTGTTAAATTGGATGACTTGACATACTAATTAGAATGTTGATGTGACAAATATAGTTTATAATATTAATTATTTTAAATCACTAACTCACAGATCCAGTCAGCCGGTTTCTCCTCTTTCACCCATGCACCTCCTTCCCCATTTCTTCCATTATTCCCTCTCTATTTCCAAGTTTCATAGATTTTTTAATCCTGGCTTTTCAGTACCTACCTGACTTGTATTTCAACACTTGAACTTGCTTCGTATTTGGCGATTTCTGTGCTGTACGGATCTGATCAGTTAGAAGTGGAAAAAGTTCCATTTTTCTTTGGTATTTAATTAACTGAATTGAACGATAAGAAGTTGGATAGTTGATGTGGGCTTCTTGTTGTTCATTATGATTTGGTACTTGTTGGTTGAGTTTACTTCTTGTTGATATGCAAAACAAAACACTACAAAAATAATAAGTGAAACTAAAACAAATATTTCAAAGGCAAAATCGGGTCTTTTCCATCATCCTCCTCCCACTCTCCTAGTCTTGTATCAATATGTATTCAATAGTAGAGTTGGTAGAACGAGTCAAGTTGAATGAATTTATTTATTTCAACTAGCTTAAATTGAGGGTTAAACTTATAAAACCATGATATTAAGGTACATATGATTTCAGGCGTAATGGCCATATTATGAGCTAGGGAAATTTACATTCTAGTCCCTGGGAAGGGAAATTATTACTTGAAGGTCCCTACACATTCCAAAATAATTATCAAGTCCCTTGGGCCTTTTATGCAATTATTTGCTTAGGTGCAATGACCATTTTGCCCCTAGTTAAAATAATTATACCACATTCATTCTCTTCATTCTTTTTCATTCCTCATCTTCCTGTGAAAAAAAAAAACCGGCGCGCCTTGGTCTCTTCCTCCCTGAGCTCCGCCGTGGACTTCCCTCTCTTCTATTTCTTTGCTCATCAAGCATCAGCTCCATCATCTTCTCTTTGTGCGATTTTATTTGGGAATTTCGTCGGGTCCATTGTGTTAACCTCTCAAACCCTAGAATATGAAAACCACCGCCCCCATTACTTCAGTGGCCACCGTGCGACGGCAAACCCAGTGGCGTCGGACTCAGCAGCGCCAGGTAAGTTTCTATCTCTCTCTGAATTTGGACTTGTTTTAAACCCAATTTTTTTAGTTTAATTTATCACGACTCTGCCTTCTTAAGGTTTTTTAATATTAAATGGCATGTACACTTAGCCTTTGTAGCTACATGAAGAAACCTAGCAAACTAATCATTTACTAGCCAAAAGTGTTTGAAGTTATCTTTGGACTGTCAGAATCTTGTGTGCCATATTGTATTCATTGACAAATGGTTCCTCTGATCTCTTGCTTTTACACGATTAGAATTCCTTCATATATCATTTTTATTTGATAATATATATCGTATTTGTTCTTTAATTTGGCATTTTTTTAACTGAACTTAATAATTTGACATTGCTGAAATGAAATTGTGTTCTCTGGCATTATTAGTGAAGTAGACATCTATTGCTTTTTTGGCTACAAGAAATGTGTTATTGTTCAAATTATTATGAATGTGAACATAAAATTTGTGGACATCTATTTCTATGAATGTGAACATAATTTGTGGACGTCAGTTGCTTGGATTTCTTTTTCTATGAATGTGAACATAATTTGTGGACATCTATTTTTCTGTCTGAGATCAGTGTTTGGGCGATTGAGGGAGAGCTGACATTTGAATGATTTACTATCTGGTTGCTAGTTCTTTTGTGAGGGATCTCTATGTTATGCATCTAATATGTATATATCTCATGTATATAATCTATAGAAAAATAGCACTTTTTACATATCATGAATAGTTCATGCATGAGACCAACAATCTAGTTTAATAAATTATTTTCACCTATAGTAAACACTGCTGAATTCCAATGTGAATAAGTCCCACTCTAGTTCTACAAGGTGTGATGACGGAAATTCATAGTCATTTTTTTCCAGTAGCATTGTTTAGTTGTGCGTCTGAAGGTATCTCTGGAAGTGTCTAATATGATGCTTTTGTTCTGAGTTTACCCTTTCTTGTAATGAATTTCTTTGATTTTTAACTTTTTATATTTTAGTGGAGAGTTTTGCTTTTCTTCCTAAGAGAGCTTTGCTATAAAGTTATTGTGAAGTAGGTTGTGTAGGTTGCTCTCTTATATATTATAAATTATATAAATTATTGTTATAAACCTACATGTTTACATCATTGTTTAAAGAATATCTAGTTGGTGATGTGTTATGTTATGGGGTTGAAAGTGGTTTAAGGGAACAATTAGAAACATATGAAATACTTTAGAAACATTGAGAATTCTGTTTTGACAACTTCTTTTAATTGAGATTGTTCTGGTTGATATGCATGTTTGTATATTAAAGTGCAATGATGTAGACATGAATAATGTCATTTTAAGTGCTTCCTTTTGCCTTGGTAAGACATATAATCGTACAATTTATAATTTGTGCAATTGTTTGTTCACAAGTCTATGAAGTCAATTTTTTCATGGAAGCATTAACATGTGGCAATGCCTGTCTTAACAAGTGGTCAAACTAGCAGTAACAAGTAGTGCCTGCACAAACAAGTCAGGGGCTTGCTACCGCAGGTGCTCCCACTTGCTACCGCAGGCATGTGGACTTGCTACTGCGAGTTTAAGTGACCATCATTCCCTCCCTAGTGGGTTTAACTTCTAAGGGCCCCTTATAAAGCCAGTGACCACTTGTTATCATTCCCTTGACATGTGCCCCACCATGTTTTTCACAACCCATGTTATTGACATGAGATGGGAGGGACTAGTCAGGGACTTGCTACCGCGGGTGTGCCTACTTGCTACCGCAGGCATGTGGACTTGCTACTGAGAGTTTAAGTGACCAACATTCCCTCCCAAGTGTCATTCATATCTGAGGGCCCTTTAATAAAGTCAGTGACCACTTTTTGTTATTCCCCCGATATGTGCCACACCATGTTTTTCAAAAACCATTTTGTTATGCCTCTTTGATGTCCATTTTGGTGTTGAAACTGACTACGCCATTTATTCTGCATTTTGCAGCTCTAAGTGCATTTACTCACTTTGATGCTCACTTGGACTAAAATCTGATTGGAGCTACTTTGCTGTTGTTTTGTGCAGAAAATATTTTATGGTGATGTGAACAAAATGCAATTCTAAGTGTACTTCAATCTGTCTTTGTGTTCAAATCCTTCCGAAAAATGGTGAATTATGTGGTTTACATGTAAAATTAGATCTGTTGGTGGTGCCATATTGGTGCGACTTAGTGCTGCTATACACTAATGAAATAAATCTTTTTGAATATTGTAGTTCTCCAATCAGATTTTGCTCCCATCTAAACAATTATGCATATATGCAATTGTAATAGGTGACATGGTTTTTAACCATGTCACTTTTGTATGGGTGCTCTCTGCATGCAGTCATGTAGACCTGGTTGACCAGAGAAAGAAGCTCTTAGCCGTTATGGAAAAATGTTATGGTGTTGCTCCAACATTGTGGACATTATTGAAGAGAGGAAGATAGAGATTGAGCGTTATTGAAGCATTTGGAGATCGACATTCACCTACTAGGAACCAAAAAGAGGAAGATAACATTGTGGACATTAGTTTAGGGTTATAAAAGATTTGAAATGTAATACCCCATGTTTTATATATTAGAATGTATCTAAAAGTGACATATTTGGTGAGACATGCCCAATTGCTATTAAAAAGTTGGGAAAATGTTAATAAAGATCATTCAAGTTGTTATTAGTTACATTCCTATTTGTCACTTGTTGAAACATTTATTCCACATTTGAGGCATAATGCCCAATTGCTATAAATGACTCGGCAACTTGTTAATAAAAGCATTTACAGTTGCTAATAACATTCTCACTTGTCACTCGCGAAAAATTAACTCCATATATTTTCATGTCCAGTTGCTATACAACTAGGGAACTTGTTAATGTAGGTCTTTTAAGTTGTTATTACTTACATTTCCACTTGTCACCGGCGAAAAATAACTCCACATTTTTTCCATATCCAGCTGCTATCAACAACTGGGGCATTTGTTAATGAAGACCTTTAGTGTTGTTACTACTTACATTTTCACTTGTCACTAGATTAAAATTAACTCTACATTATTTTTCATGCTCAGTTGCTATTAACAACTGAGGAACTTGTTAATGAAGACATGATAAGTTGTTATTACTTACATTCCCACTTGTCACTAGTGAAAAATAGCTCCACTTTTTTTCATGTCCAGCTACTATTAACAATTGGGGCATTAATGTTGTTACTACTTACATTTTCACTTGTCACTGGAAAAAAATTAACTCCACATTATTTTTCATGCTCAGTTGTTGTTAACAATTAAGGAACTTGTTAATGAAGGTTTGTTAAGTTGTTATTACTTACACTACCACTTGTCACTGGAGAAAAAATAACTCCACATTATTTTCATACTCAGTTGCTATTTACAATTGGGAAACTTATTAATGAAGACCTTTAATGTTGTCACTAGTCACATTCTCACTTGTTACTCACGAAAAATTAACTCCACATTTGAATCATGGTCAGTTGCTATTAACAATTTGGGCACTTGTTAATCGAGGCCTTTGATGTTGTTACTGATTATATTCCCACATGTCAATGATCAATTATGACCTGATAATGAATAAGACATTCGACCTGATAATGGATAACACATTCATTTTATTGACTAATTAATCATGTCAACAAATAGTTTCAAAAGCAAATGTCATGTTATCAAAATACATCCATATCATTACGTAATTCTCTACTAGAACAAAATCAAAACACATCATATAATATTATGAACTAGCTAAAAGAATAATAATTATCTCTCATAGTCACTACAAGAAACTAGCTCAGATTAATCCACCCTCACTATTTTTGTAATAGAGTCCTTAGAAGTGGTCAATGCAGCTTCCTAGAAGCCATTTACAAACAAAACAGACCTAAATATTTATACTGTACTAATGTATAATCATCAATGTCTATGCCTTCTTCCTCTTCTGATGCTTCCATCACAACAATGATAAGATCTATGAATTGTTTGGGAGAACAACGTGTGAGAAAGAGAACATCATATTTGCTCCATTTGGGGACCTGTTAATGTATCTATTTTGTAGTTGTGGACGAAAGCAATTCCAACTCCGTATGAAAGTCAGCAATTCTATTATGCACAAGTAGTCTCAACAGATTGAGACCCAATATGGGATAACACTAGAAAGCGGAATTGTTTGTCCTATAAATATGTAAATAGCATAACGATTACTGCAAAAATACATGATGCACCTCAGAACCAATCAATTCCGTTATTCATTTACTTGAAATGCAAAGTATATAAAAACTGTGATAAAGCAATGCCCCTGGTACTTGTGGGCTGTGCAGGTTCAACCAAGAATGTGGCAGCGCAAATTAATAAATAGGGGAAAAGGGCAAGAACAAGTTACCGAGCATCTATGTAATAAGGCTTTAACTGGAAGAAATGCCTTTCAAAGGGCTCTTGATTCTCCATTTTGACACTAAAGAGAATAGCATGCTCATAAATATCCCCTGAAAGTTTCAAATACAAATGAAAAATAGAATAAGGCTGACTGATATGATTCACATACACCAGAAAAACAGACCAAGAACCATAAGCAGTCTCTTTTCTTCCTTTAATACATACTAAATAGAAACTCCCAAAACCACACACACACACACACTTATTTATAACAAAATTGTTATTTTCTTAACATAATGAGCACATATTACAAAATCCACCATGACATATTGACATATCACCTCACAAGAGCGCCAAATTACACAATCAACCAAAATCAATTAATTCTAAGTGGTCTCCACAACTTCATTAATTCAAACAACTAATGAAAAATCATTGGATGTCAACAAACTACAACAGCTTTTGAAAAACATAAGGACGCCCATGAAAAACATAATAAAAAATCTCTTTCTCAAGAAGCATTCTCAACCAATACTAGTAATATCCAAGAAGCTATTAATTCAAGTGTCACCAAGTACTCCAGATATTTAAAGACTTTCATCAGAGCCATCAAATCCAAGTTTCAAAGAGAGGCCAATTCAAACGATTAATAGGCTATATTTTAATCTAATTCATTTCTTTAACATGAAGAAGGCATAACAAGTATTAAGGCCATAATTGAAGAGGCCTACTTCAAAGTCATTTTTTTGTGAGCAACTCAAAATTCATACGCTTTTAAAATTTCAAAAGGCACATTCCAAAACCAATTCCAAACTTGAGAAGCCTATGTGCAAACAAACTCCACAGTTTGAAAAGCCTAATTCAAAATCAAAAGAGAAATTATTCTTTGAATCAATTCTAAACATTATCCAGCCTTTCGAATTGTAGAAAATTAGGGGGGGATAAAATATTACCCGAAGGAGGTCTGACCCAGCCCTAAGATCTGGACGGCGACAGAAGGAATAGGGGAGCTAGGTTGGAAGAAGAGAAGATGATGGGATTTAGTATTTCGGAAAGAAAAGCCCAATGGTGGTGAAGGAGATTGAACAAAGAGTAGTGATGGCGATGGAGGCGATGATGATACTGGTGAATGAAGATGGAGAGTGACAATGGTGGTTGTGAAGATGAAGGTGCCGATGAATGAAGATGGAGATGTTGGTGGTGAAATTTTTTTTCAGAACAAGTGGTGAAGTTAGGTAATTAATGTGTTTAGTAAGGGGGCAAATATGTCTTTGAATAAATGGAAATTCTTGCATCAAAGTCCCTTGGGACTTGGTGATAATTTTGGAATCTTTTGGGACCTTGAAGTAGTATAATTGCTTCCCAGGGACCTGTGTGCAAATTCCCCTTATGAGCTAATCCATTTAAACTTGCATTTTTTTAAAAAAAAAAATTGAGACATATTTTATCTATTTCGATTATTATATTTGTATTGTTGTTTTTAGCTAGCATTTACTTAAAATTGTTGAAATCTTTTATAAATTTTTACAGGATAACAAAATGGAGAAACCTTTTTCGCCAGAAATATTAACATATATTGTGCTATTATTGATCTTATGAAAATTTAAGATAATGGTTAGATTTGTTTAATTTTAGCCATTTGAACATAAGTTTGACTGAATTAGGTTACAAATTTAATGGAATGTTTAGATAGAAAATGTTAAGATATTTAAATGGGCATAAAGGTCACATGATAGTTCTAAGCCCACAATTTTGGAATAAGCAGACCATACTTGATGAATAAGGATGGCCACATCTAAATCATGAATCTGACCAAGTAGGTTTCACTTTATAAGTTACCAAGCCCATGGAGCCCATTCCTATGAACCACATAATAAATTCAAATGGCTGGAGTTCGGCTATGATTATAATATTTTCTACGTTTGGTTCATAGAAAAATTTGTAAGGAGAAAAAATTGATTGGTAAGGTAATTTACATATATTCCTAGGCCCACAAATTCTCTCTCTCCATCTCACATTTTTCTTTGGGTCCACAAACTTAACTTTCTCATCATTATCTCTACGGCTAGAGCTGGGAATTTTCGACCTGGCCCGCCGGGCTCAAACCAACCCGCCTTAAAAAATGCGGGTCGGGCCAAAGAAATTGGAACCGCTTATATTGGGTCGGATCGGGTTGCTGGCCCGCTTATATCGGGTTGAGTCGGGTCAGGTCAGCCCGTCGGGTTGACGGCCTAGCCCGCTTACTTTTTTTTTTAAAAAAAAAAATTATCTGTCTTTTATTGGGTAATGAAAATTATCTGCTTTTTTTTCTAGACCTCATCTTCCTTCTTTCATTCTTTCAAGTCTTCTTTCTTTTCATTTTCAATTTCAATCTTTTCATTTTGGAGTATATATTAAACATATGAGGAAGAAAGTATCGCCGAAATCATAGATATATGCTCTTACGTAAAGGAATGCAAAAAAAAGTCTTTTGACATTGTAATATGTTATAGATATTTTAGCTTTGTTGTTGGACAACAACAAAAAAGAAAAAGTTGAAGATTAAAAAATATATAGTTTGCTGATTAGAAAATAATGACATATGCTATGGATCTTTGAAAATCATAAACTATTTTGAATTTGTTCACATTATAGTTTTGAAATTTAGATAGATAAATTTCAAAACAATAATGTGAACAAATTCAAAATAGTGTATGACTTTCAAGATTGATAACACCTAACTTTGAATGGGTGGATCTTGATCGAGCGACTTGAAATTTGTACATATTATATCTTGTAATATATATATAGTGGTATCCAGTTTTATTAAAAAAAAGACAAATAAAATTATTCATTTACTTTGTTGGTAAATGATGTTGTAACAAAATTTTTGTGCTTACTTTACTATTTTAATGTTCAATTTTAATTTTTTAAAAAATAATATAGCTTGCAATTCGGGTCGGGTCGGGCTGGCCCGCTTATTAGTATATATGGATCGGGTTAAGATATTTCAACCCGCATTAGAATCGGGTTGGGTCGGGCTAGCCCGCTTCTAATGTGGGTCGGGTTAGCCCGTTTAAAGCGGGCTAGCCCGTTTTCCCGGCTCTATCTACGGCTCTACTTTCCCATCAATACTAAGAGTCCGTTTGGTTGACCGGAATTGGGAAATGAAATTGGAGGTGAGAATTGAGGGTAAGTGGGTAAAGATGGAAAGTATAGGTAAATTAGGTAATGATGAGATGTAAAAGTTTGTGGGCCCAAGAAAAGTGTGAGATGGAGAGAGAAAGTTTGTGGGTCCCATGATATATGGAAATTACATTTATCAATTCCCATATACAATTCATTTCAAACAAACGGACCCTTATACTTTCCATCTTTAACATTTCCATTTCTGATTTTTTAATTACGATTCCTACAACCAAACGAGCTAGTTGTAAGAAAGGAGAGTAGAGAAATGGAGAGTGAAATTGTGAAAATGGAAAATAGAAGTAATGATGGAAAATACATAGAGAAAACTTGTGGGCTAGAGGTAGATGTAAATTACCAAAAAACCATAACTTTCTTTCCTTCCCTCACTTTCTTTGACGACCCCGTTAGCAACAGATTTATGGCTAACAATGAAATGAAAATTTGAAAAATTACCTTTAATATAAATTTTATTAACATTTAATCCCTTTAGCCTAAAAACATTGTTGTGGATTTCTTACATGGGGTTTTAGAAAATTGTTGTCGAAAAAATATTCTTGAATCATTAAATCATTTTGAACAACAAGTGGTTATCAAATGTTAATACAAATGTTGTATACTTGAAGACATTCTACAATGTACAAAAATCTTGAATCCACCTATGTATACTTGTCATTGTTTTATTCAAGATAAATTATGCCTTCTTAATTTGAGTCATTTTTTTGTGTTGATCATGGTATCATATATGATATGCATTATTAAGACTTTACCTGAAAAATAAAATAAGTGTAGAGTGATATTATAATAACATGGTGAATGAAACTTCTTGTATTTGTGGGCAAGGACCCTTATTACCCTAAAGTAACCATCTTGTACTATCAGACACATTGAACTAACAACAAATGCATTTCCAGCCTAAAAATAATCAAAGTGGTTCATGTCATTTTTGTTTATCATCAAAGAGAGATTTTTAGGTGAACCTGATTTCAAAAGTTTGATGTAATTAGACACCTAAAAGATTAGCTGGCCCATTGATTATACTTTAACTTGCAAAACAAAAGAAAACATATAAAGCATGAGACTAAAATCATTTTCTATATGCCCAATAAATTTTTTTAGAGTGCCCAGTCATAATGAAATTCCAACTTTAAACTTCAATATTATTTTTTTGTAAATAAACTTTAATTTTTTGTTTTGCTTTGAGCTTTTGGTATCCGTTACTCTTTTAGTACCGACTATTCCGGAGTTTGCCTATGGACGGTGCGCCAAGTATTAAACCCAGGACTTTGAAGGCGAGAGGAGATATCTTATCTCTCTTTTTTTAATCATCAGGTCGCTAATCCCTTAACCTCGGGTCATCATATGTCATTTCCATTTTTAAAAAATCATGTTCCGTTACTTCAAGCTCGACCCTACGACCTTCATGAGAGTACTATTGAAATGTAGTGAAGCAGAATAGAATAGTTTTCCCAAATTTCAAAATGATTGGCACGTGCGAGAAACACAGAACCAAAGTGATTCTATCATAGTCCCACGTGCTTGGAACCTCACAGATTGCGCCACGTGTACGACAATCACCGACTTCCTTAGCTCACTGTCCCAAAAGCCAAAACTCCCTTCACCTCCCTTCATTCATTTCATCCGTACTTCTTATTTAACCCTAAACAAATCACTTCACATTCTTACTTTGTGATTCCTCATCTCATTTTGTGATTCCAAGCTCTGATTGAAAGGTTTGTTTTTTTTTGTACTTTGAGTTTTGACTTTCTTTTGACTTTTTTTTGGTCTTGGGTTTTTTTTTTGTTTTATGTTGTAAAGACTTCATTTTTCCTTGTGGGTTTTGATTTTTGAGTCTTGTTTGTGGTTTTTTCCCAAGATTTCTGATCATCGGTGATAAAAATAGTGTTTTTTTGTTTAAAGTTATTATGTTTTTGTTAGTGTTGACTTTGATTCGTTGTGATCTGACTTTTGCTCATGATGTTAAGTTCTTATTGTTCTTTTCATGTATATTGTGTGTGTGAGTGTGTTGTGTGTGAGAGATGGAGATAGAGATAGTTTTTTTTTTTGGGTTTTGTTATTGTGATTTCCTGTTATGTTTGGATGCTTTTGATCATAGATATTGTAAGGTTTTTATTGATGAAATGGGCTGGTTTGTTTATTAGGTTCTATTTCTGAAGGTAAAGACATTGAGTAGTCTACTTGTTGAACATGTGTAACTACTAAATGTTTTGAGTTTCTAGCTTTCTGAATGAAAAGTTGATCTATACAGTGGGATGATTTGGTGCTAATTCTTGAGTGTATAAAAGAAAATTGTACAGATAAATGTATAACAAAGTTGTGCTTTTTTCTTACCGTACTGCTGAAAATTGTATTAAAAATTTCTAGATATTAGATGCCTGAATTTCTCCTTTTCTTGTGTGAGAATTTTTTTTTATTTACACTAGCTTTTCTTTCCGGGTAATTGTCAATGCTTGACCCCTTTAACCTTCTTTTTGAGGGCCAGGATGGTTGGTATTTGTTATTATTCATTGCTTATAGCAATCTCAAGCATTCTAGTATGAGAGATGAGTTTGTTCTTTAAATTGTTAATACTGTGCATAGAGATATAGAGCTGGTTTATAATGCTTAATAACCAATAAATTTAGTTCATTTGGTTTGGACGTTGAAAAAAATGTTTTAGATTGCTGATTTTTATGGAATCCAAGTCTGTTATGGCTATCATGTCTTCAACTATTAGAGTTATAATTTGTTTTTAATTTCCCCTCCAATATTCTCTTCTAAGTAATTTTTGCTTCTTTTTAGGAGTCCAGATTTGAATTCTCTTATTGATTGTTGTGCACAGTATAATTTATGTGACATGGGGTTTATTCTAGGATGTGTGATTATGATGCAGTAATATCATTACTGGAGATGAGTGGTTCTACTGGGGGGCGTGCTCTCAGAAGTTACCGACGAAGGAAGGCTGTTTTGGATCTGGATCTTAATAGAGATCCACCTGGTGAGAATCGGGAGCTAGAGGATCCTTCAAATCCACTGGAACCTCGGTCAGTTCAAGCTGTCCAGCCTCCACAAGTTGTACAGCCTATTGATGTGGAAGCCATTGAAGATGATGTTATTGAAAGTACAGCAAGTGCTTTTGCTGAAGTATACCTCTTCCTTGGATTCGATGTTGATTTGATAATCTCTTTCTCTATTTTATTTTAAGGTCTAATCCCATGCATTTCTCATTCAATATAGGCTAGAAACAATTCAAGAAGGAATCGTGGGAGGACAATAGTTGATGTGGATTTAGGTTACATATTACTCCATCACTCTTCCTTTTCCCTTGTCAAATCTGTCTTTTTTCCTTTCCCGTGGCTTATATTACTCCATCACTCTCCCTCCATTCATGATATTTGCAGATTATCGAGGTTGGATGACTATAGACACTTCTAACAATGGCAGAAGAGATTCTTCCAACCAAACAATTTTTGATTCAGATCTATGTATAAATCTGGAAGGCAGTGGCAGTTCTGAGGTAACAAAATCTTTAGGACATGTTGTGTTTCACACGCCGACACAAAGATGAATATTAACACATTGGTTTTAATAGAATCACAAATTCTTTACTGCACAACAGACTCAAAAGACACTATATTTACACTTCAAGGACAAAACACAATTGATTTGTCACATAAATTGTTCTTCTTTGCCGTCTATGATCTCAGCTAGTCTCTTTGTGCATCCACATTCAATTTTTTTGAATTCGCCCACCTACTTTTCATCATTATTTATAGGGTAAAGGTGCAAAAATATGACTAAACTTTACCCTAAGTTGCATTTCTATGACTAAAGTTTCGCAAGGAGCAAAAATACCACCAAACTTGGGATTGAGGTGTAAAACTATGATTTCCGTCAAATATGACGGTGTTAACCGTTAGTCTTCGACATGTAGGATGCTAAGTGTGCAATAATGACCATGTGACATGCTGAATAGATTTATGTGGGGCCCACAATGAGGTTCCTTCTGTTATTGAAATCAATTCCTGATCTGATGGGGGGTAAGGGTGTGTTTGGAAGGGATGAAGAGGGAGGGAGGAAATTGTTTTTTATTATATGTGGGCCCCACATAAATCTATTCAGCATGCCACATGGTCATTATTGCACACTCAGCATCCTACATGTCGAAGACTAACGGTCAACACCATCATATTTGACGGAAATCATAGTTTTGCACCTCGATCCCAAGTTTGGTGGTATTTTTGCTCCTTGCGAAACTTTAGTCATAGAAATGCAACTTAGGGTAAAGTTTAGTCATATTTTTGCACCTTTGCCCTTATTTATATTTGCTTCTTCACTTCACTTTTTTGTTGTTTGAAGTATTGTTTTCTTTTGGATTAATAGTCCCTGGTTTCTGCCATTTGACAATCCTATTTTTTTGTTTTAGTGGCAATAGTGGGTTAGGAACCTCTCCCTCTCTCTCCCCTTTCACACACTTTTTGCTTTTTCTTATGATTCTCGTTTCGTATTCACCTTCCCGAGTCCCATTTTTATACCTTCTTTTGCATCCGGAGCCCCTTTTATTGTTCTTTTTTACAACCATTTCATTTGCTTTTTCTAGTGGAAGAAAAATTTAGGTTAAAGAACGAACAATCTAGAAAAGAATAGGGAGTTGGTGCTTTTGTTTTTAATTTTTTTTTTGCCTTATTATAACACAACAGGCATCTTCTTTGTATTGTGCCATAAAATTATGAGTATGAATGCTTGATTAGAACCGGAATGGGTTGAATGCTAATTTAGCGCATTTGACATTTGAGCTAACCCTTGGAAAGCAATATCTCAAGATTAACGTCTCTTAAAGTCTTTTGTCCTTTGAAATGGGTATTGGTTGTTGAGTTGAGTATTGGGAGGATCTTGGCTGTATGTTTTTACCAATTCTTTTTCTGAACTGATGTCATCCGTCTTTGTTGCATAGTTCATTCTTTTACTTATTTTTTAGTCAATCTTGCTTCCCATTTGAGTACTTCCATAGGAGTTTTGAGTTTGAACCGCAGATCTTTTAGGCGTTTCAACTTGCAACTCTTGTCCTTTCTTCTCTCAATGGGTTGCTGGATTTATTTGATAATCTAAACTCTTTTGAAGTTTAAATATTTGAGTAAAGGAAAATGTTTCCCTTTTTCCTCACTAAAAAACTGTATGCTATCTATTGTATTTTTTATTACCATTTTTGTTAATGATGTCATGGATGCGAGCAATGATGTATCCTGTGTTGTTCATCATCTTGGCATAACATGATTCTATTTGCTTTGATGTTATGATGCTAGCTACATAATCTAGTTTTAAATCTTGTTCCTCTTTCATTTTTCTTTATGATTGTAATATGTAGATTGTCAGTTCTTTATATCATATAGAAATGGCATGAACAAATGGAATCAGCCATGGGTGTGATAATATTTTGAAATTGGTACCTTGAATATCCCTGTTTTCAGTGGGGGAACGTTAAGAAAGCACCTGAACCTCCAATTGAGCCTGTGTTTAGCTGTCCACCTGAACCTCCAATGGAGCCTGTGTTTAGCTGTCCAATATGTATGGGTCCATTTGTAGAAGAAGTGTCTACAAGGTGTGGTCACATATTCTGTAAGAGTTGCATAAAGGCTGCCATAACTGCACAAGGTAAATGCCCTACTTGTAGGAAAAAGGTTACCGCAAAGGAGCTCATCAGGGTGTTTCTACCTTCAACTAGTTAAAACAAGGTATGGCCATACACATTGGTTGTATTTTGAGTTTTTTGTATTTCTTTATTGACCTGATTTGGAGAGGGAACAAACAAGTACTAGATTTTAAAAATGCTGCTGTAGTTTCTGACTTTCTACCTCATGATTGGTTGACCTGGAAATTGATATGGGGCCATCATGATAAACACGGGAATCAACAACGGCACAACTTCGAAGGATAAGCAAAATAACGGATTTGAGAGCATGTCATGCTTTATTTGGATGAGCTAACATAAGCTTGAGGTTCAATAGATGTATCAAATTACCTTCAAATTCTTGGTTTTTCTGGCCAGAAAGAAAATAGAAGTTACTTCTCTCTTTTTTTTCCAACAAAGAAGCTACTCCTCATTCCTTTAATGCATGGCCTAATTGAGGAGTTGATTTTGGTCGTAAATGTAAGGTCTATATTTTAATTTTTATCAACCTTTTCGGAAATCACCTTCATTGCTGTTCACTCAACAATAATCAGGTAAGAATAAGATGGAGCAAATAACGAAAGATGAATAGGGTGTTTTAGAAAATATGTTATATTGATCAATTTTATTTAACTTAATCTAATCAAATTAGTTTAATAGGTCTTAGATTAAAATCCGAAGATGTGGTTTTTATATTTGGCTTGGTCAATTTTCACTTGGTAGTAAATGTCATTTCTCAAAGTATATTACTTTTGGTCGATGTATTTCCTGTTTATTAAATGGTAGTTTCTTTTGGATTATGGTTTTTCTTGCAGACTGGATTTTAGCAGAATCAGGAGTGGAAAAAACCAAACAATACTTATAGAGGGAGTTACTGTGCAGTCGTTATTATGATCTTAATGGTCGGCCTTTTGGATACTATAATTAACTGATGGGGATGCTGTAGGTTGGTTCATATTATTTTTGGCTCAGATTTTGTTGAGCAGTGGTACTGTCTCACCTAGACTTGCCCTAAAAAGGTTTATGTATGTGATGTTTTTTTTTTTGAACTGGATGTATGTGATGTTAAAAATATTTAATTTATGTCATAGGAGTCATCTACTTGTCGATAAGTGAAATTGTTTGTCAATATGTTAGCTTTATTGGTTTTTTAATTTGTCTTAGCTTTTACTACCTTTTTCTATATAAAGAAAGGCAAAATCAATTCCTAAAGGGAACTATAGACGCTTCCTCCAATCCCTAATATAAGAGTCAATGATTTTAGTTCCTAATATAACAACTCATCTCACATTCTCTCCTTGTTTGATGTGTTTTTTCTTACTTAACCTCTAACTCTCTTTCATATTTAGTAATGATTATATATTTCTCTCTCTTAAAAGTATCATAATGAATACGGACAATATTGGAAAAGAAGCATTAACTTCAGACACCTAACTAACATTCATTTGTTTTCTTAAACAGTGTTATTTTTTTGTGGTTGACTCTTATATTAAGAACCGGAGGGAGTAGAATTTAAGAGGAAAGGGGTAATGGAGAGAAACAAAAATCATTTCTTCAATCAAGTTGTTTTTTTGATCAAGATTCAATCAAGTAGTTAACATCGCAAGTTATTGAATTCTATTGAAGTTTAGGTTAAGTTATTAATCCAGAATTCCTGTAAAGTACCTTTATTTAGTATTCTTTTTAATTTTCCTCTATTGCTTGGTCTATCATCTTTACTGGTGTATCCAGTAACTTAATTGAAGAGCTTCCTCCATTACATCCTAATAATCCTAAACCTGATAAATGTTGTGGATATCATCTAATAATGAGAATCCAGGTCAATGAATTTGGTTGAGAGGTTTTTCTTACTGTGTTATGTAGGTTGATTATCCGTTACTATTAGTTCATATCTTTTTTTTGACCTGAATAATATTCGTTCATTTCACACTAAACTGGGCTAAATTTATACAACTTCGGTTTAACAATGAAGACTAAGGCCCGTTAGGTTTAATTGCAGACCTCTTGTAATGTAATAGGATTTTACTGTAAAATTTATTCTCATTAATATGTTTGGTTTGTTATTAAGAAGATGGGGACATTTTGTTTTTATATTTAGTTGAAATTATAATGAGTTCTAAATATCCCTCGGACCCAAAAACTTCTATACCTTGTCTCAATCTCACTCCCATTCCCAATCTGTATCACTATCCCACTTAATTTAGTATCGCGTACCAAACGAGGCCTATCATCGTCATCCTCACCCAAACGTCTGGAGAAAGCGTTAATGGACTTCTTGCCATTTGACAATTTCCCTCAATTATATGAGCAGCAATTCATTAGCACTGAATGCTAACCCAAAGAACTTCTTGCCATTCAGTGCCGTGCTATTCGAATCTCTTATAGCACGGAATGCTAGCCCCAAAAACTTTTTCTTTTGACATTTTTATAATATTTTAGGCTGAACTTAGACTACTAAATTTTTTTCTGGTAACACAATAAAATATTCCAAATTAATTAATCTAACAAAAATATCATAAATCAATTGGCCATAGATCCAGACCTGGTCTTTTATCAAAGCTTATTTAACTAAAGTTCATACCTATTTGAAAAGCTTATTAGGCTGAATATCCCGGTCTATATCTTTTATATGTGTGTGTATTAGTAACATAATATTTATACCCTTGTTTTGAAATAAAATTACACATGTATGTGTCTAAATTTTTCTTATCACAATAGGTCACGATTCAAGCCTTTTAAAAAAAGCCAATTATAGGCTATGAGCTATGCTCAAGCTAATAAACCATAACACAAGTTATACCTTTTTATGACTATCAAGTATGAGTTTTTTCTTTTCTTTTTTGTTTCCCAATGGTATCCCTATCTGCGTGTTAAATGAGGTTAATCTCTTGCTGTTCTGAAGTCCCATATACGAGTAGACAACTGGCCTTTGAATTTGCTCCATTCATAAGGGCTAAAGATCGAACACCCAACCACTTGCTTAAGGGATGTGAGTACTTGTCACTTGCACCAACCCGCCAGGTTAAGTATGAGTTATTTCTACCACTAACTATGAACTACTAAAAAATATTTTAGAAAACTGTATTTAATAAAATTTCATGAGAGGATAAAAAACTATTAACTGAATCCAAACAAATTATTAAAGATAAGAAAAAGATTGGTACTTGAATCCCCCAAAAAGTTACAGTTTGGGGGGGGGGGGGGGGGGGGGTTTAGCATGCCCTGCTCCGTTTTGAGGGTTTATCATGTCCTGCTAATAGATCCGCTTAGCATGGCATGCCAACCCGTGATTTGTGGATAGGACAAGCCAATATGGGCAATGCCCTTAGACTTGTTTTGTTGTTTGGATCACTTTACCTCTAAAATAATTTTTTGCCCTGTAATTTTACTTCAAAATCTAATCTCAGCCATAGATTGGTGTTGTATACTTGTATTTTACACGGCTTGACTTAAAGCCCCAAATTGCGATGGCTAAAAAACGAATTGATTTTATAGTAACTTGTTTCCCGTTTATAATATGTTGCTTATACCGTTATTGAAAGGTAAATAAAAACCCTTTTTTATTACAAAAAAAATACCATTATTTAGTGTATAGTTTCCAAAAAAGTTTAATTTGTTAAGCTGACATTTTTTTTACAGATTCAATAGCAAATACAAATCTCATTACATAATTGACTTTTATCCAATTTTATTCCAAAATTCATATCAAACCAAAAGAACTCGATTGATTTTCTCCTTAATTTTTTTTGGACTGAAATTGTTTTTCTCCTTAATAGCTACATAGAAAATCTACCCTGGCATTACATTATAATATTTTGTTATGATCATAATACATTGTTATGGTTACAGTTACTAAAAGAAACAAATCACACGCGCCACTCCTAAAATCCGTTAGATTTTAGTAGACCAAACTTAACTAATCACTAAATATAAATTAGAATAAAAATTGGACTGAACATAGAACCGGTCTAGAATTTTAAAGGAAAAATCAGCCATATTAAATCAATATAATTTTATTAATAATAACAAAATATAAATAGAGACATAATTCAGTAAACATGGATGTTTTAAAGTTTCTTAAGAGGAATTAAAAGAAAATGATTGCATATGAAAAGAAATATTCTCCTACAATCTACATACCAAAATACATTTGCATTAATCAACAATAATTAAATACTCCCTCCGTTCCTAAATATAAGATCACTTTAGCAAATTTGGAAAGATTAAGGAAGACATTCCAATGAGTTAGGATTACGTGACATTTCCAAAATACCCTTCACCTAAGTTTTAAAAATATCCACTCACCTTCTTCAAACCACTATTTTTCGGGTGAAGGGAGTATAGGGGTAATTTGGGGAAAACTTGAGTCAAATTAGAAATTGATCTTATATTTAGGAACAAACTCTCCTCCCTAAAGTGATTTTATATTTAGGAACGGAGGGAGTATTAAACATGTGCAATGCAAGCAAAATAACATTTAGAACAATAAACATAATCATATCATAGTCTCCCATATCTGATTCAAATGGTTCTCATATTTGCGAACGGAGAAAAAGCTAAGTAACATAAAGGTGTGTTGCCAAGGCTATGTTGCTCAACCAAGGTGAGGAAAAAATGTTATTTTAATTTA
Source organism: Mimosa pudica (assembly GCA_029929735.1). Classification (NCBI taxonomy): domain Eukaryota; kingdom Viridiplantae; phylum Streptophyta; class Magnoliopsida; order Fabales; family Fabaceae; genus Mimosa; species Mimosa pudica. The sequence continues at coordinate 5,837,970 of JAKELP010000045.1, forward strand.
TGGTTCTTCTTCTTAATCAAGGTCAGCAAAAAATTTATTATATTGTTTGTGCATCTTCAGTTTAGTGGGTATTTTAAGTTCAATTCTATAACACTTGTTAACTGTTCTAGTATGTGTACTAGATTGATCAAAATTGCTATTAGAACCAACATTAACTTTTACTCCCCTATTCCTTATTATAAGAACCATTGAGTTAAATTAGGAGTTTGCAGTGTGCTAATAGCATCAAGTTAATACATATAAAACACGTAAATCCAAGGATTTATCATGAAAGGGAAGGTGAGATTGGTGGGTAGCATATCATGCAGTAGACTTATTGCATCATCTCTCTTTTTAAATATTGCATTGGTTAAGTATCACGTGGCTATAAATATTTCCATATTTGTCAATATAAATGAGTAAGTAGTATTCCATGTGTGGCATGTGTTAATGGAAAAAATGATTTTGCACAAAATTACTCTCATTAGGCCTAAAAAGAACAATAATCGAAATAGAACACGATGATGATCCAGTAAAACAAACACCAATACATAAAAAACGAGTATTAAGTGGGATTTTCAGTTTTAGTTTAATTAAAACTCTCTCCATCTATATATATAGGTCCTACCTTTTGAATTTATCGATTTTGAAGGTACCATTTGAATTTCATTTACTAAAAAATGCATTATTCCTGTTTTACCCTCAATGTATGTCATAACTTTATTAATTATCCCCCCCCCCCCCCCAAAATCCACTCATAATGAGGCTACTATTGAAAATCCGATCCTTTTAACATATAACTCCCTATATGATTTTAACCACTTTTAGTTTGAAAAAACTAATTTTAATTATTTCTTTATTATTGCAATTAATTTTTAAAGCTTTAATTACTCCTATATTGACACGGCAAAAGATATAATGTGGCATGGGCTCAATCAATTAAGATTTCAACTCCTATATTTATTTCAAGAATTATTTAAATGCAACTACCTAATAAGTTGTTAGTGTGGTGGAAATCATTATCATGCATATGATGGGTCACATCTATCAATTATAACCTACACTAGTTATTTATTGATCCTTCCATTCTCTTCCCATACGTAATATAAGAGCCCAAAATTAAATAGTTTTGGTTCAAAATATAAGAGTTCAAAAAAAAATCACATAGATTAAGAAATTGGTTGTGTATACATTGTGTGTTTGTGTGAGAAAGTATTATATTTTATCAAGTTTTCCTTGTTTATAATAATATTGATAGAGAAATGTGTATTTTGGCAAAACAAAATTAAAGAAAATGTTAATAAAAAGAATAATGATAGCTAAAGAGAAAAAAGACCCAAAAAATAATTTTTGACATATCTAGTGTACCTCATAGGGACAAATTCATTTACATTTTAAGCTCTATTAACATATTGAGACGAAGGGAGTCTAAGAAAAATAACCCAAATTTTCAAGTATCTTGGTTTTTTTAGCGAAGACCTCACTTATATCTAAGCATGCAGTATGCTTTTTTACCCGGCATTAATTCTGTCATTTGGTCTCATCTTTTTCCATTATTACGTTATATTTCACATTTTCTCTCATTATATCACTCAAGCTCTCTCTTTTACTTGCCCTTCATATATAAGAATATGCCTCGAAAAATTTAAATTATTTTCTATTTATGACTTACATTCAGTTTTAAAGTCATTGAAGTATTCATTGGATCATTGACTTATCGGCCGTTTCCGGTCTTACCGTAAGCGTACGGGTCGTCAAAATTAGTAGTATAAAAGTTATCGCCCCACAGAGAATAAGGCAAAAGAGGATTAACTATTTCAATTATGTTATCAATTAGGTTGAGTGCAAATATTTGGGTTTGGAGATTCTAAACTAAGTAAATGGAAATAATCTAATTAAAACTAAACTAACAATTAAAATCAAGAAAAGGAAGTCTAGGATTATTTATCACCATTCCATTTCATGAGACATAATTAAAGCCCTCTCAATTAGTATGCTAATGAATCCATGTGTTTGCCTAAGGTTCATAGGCATTTGAAAAAGCTTTCCCAAGTCAAGATCAAATTTCTACTTGTATTAATTGTGCAATCTCTTGCTACAATTAATACAAGCTCTAATCCAAAACCAATCTTTTTGTGACAATGTTAGGTCAATAACTATATCTCTATGTTACCAACAAACCATCCATTTAAAACCATAAACTTCAAGTCTAACATGTTTTTATCCAAGTTCTAAAACAAAATATACTTTCTCAAGTCATATTCCATTTAACAAGTAAGTGGTGATCAAACACTTAAACAAGTAAAAAGCAAGATAAAAACCACACATGAAATTCATTAACAACTAAAAGAGGTCTTAACAAATCTTAATCCATGGAATGGGTCAAAATAATCCTAAACCAAATACTAGCTAACTGTCATAACTAACACTAAAATCACCATTAACAGCCACCAAATCCAAATCAACATAATAAATAATAAGGAAGAGAATAAAAGACAAGAACTTGTTTAGATATCTCCCCAAATAAATGCCTTCCTCCTCTCCTTTCTTCCTTGAACGAACAGTCCTACCAAAGAGCTGGATCGGCCGTGGCAGCGGCGGCGGCAGGCGGCGGCTTCCGGCGGCGTTGGGTGGCGGCTTCGGTCCAAGATTTGTCACCTCCACAGTCCTCTCGTCCTCCCATGGAGAAGATAACCCAAACCTCAGCCCCTCTTTCCTCTCCTCTCTTTCCTACACTCTCCACCAAGAAGATGAAATTTTGGTCTTGAGGAAGATGATGAACAGTAGCCAAAATGGCCGCCCCCCTTTGAAATGCCCCCATTTGCCATTTTTATATGCTGAGAATCTGACTAAAACGCGCAGCAGCGAAGTGCTCTCGCCAGTTGCTCGCCGGTTGGCGAGCCACTGGCGAGATTCCAGAGACGGCATGCCAGTTGCATGCCAGTTGGCTTTATGATGATGCAGTGGCTCGCCAGTGGCTCTCCAGTTGGCGTGCCGCTGGCAAACAACCTTTGATTTTAAGTTTAGCTCTCCTTTGCTCCTTTTTCTCCTTTGTTGCATCACTTGGGCTTCATCAAGCTTCTAACACCTGTCCACCTCTTCCTACACAAGCTAGAAAGAGGGTTGAAGAGTTTCCATTTCTCAAATATACAAGCATTAAACTCCAAATTTCACACAAATGAATGGTTTTTCTATTTGAATCACTTTCTAGTAATATTTGTGTGTTTTGTTATCTATGTATCATCAAAAAGAGTGTGAACTAGAAGGAAATAGAGATGAAATGTGTGAAATTATGGAGTTTATCAATCATGTTCATTCACATTTAAGTAGGTGTGTCTACTGTGGGAGTTGTGATCCATTACATAATTTGGACGACTGATCTGAGATGAGGGGATCAGAATGGGAGGGAATATGAGAGTAAGGAATATGAGAGGTCCCTCGCTAGTATGAGGGTGGTGTGAGAGCCATTTGGTTATTTGAACGAATAAGATGAGGGGAAGAGGGAGAAATAAGAGAGAAAGGAAAAGGAGGGTTCTATAGCCATTGTTTTTTGCATGCATGAATAGAAGTATGCGAAGAAATATAACTAGAAATTAAATATTCCCTCCGGTCCTAATTATAAGTCACCTTTGACTTTTTTTGGAGAGATTAAGGTTGCGAAATAGGCTATTAAATCATGACATATTTGATATATTTTTAGATACTACATTAGTTTATAGGTAAAATAAACTAGTTTAAGGGAAAAAATTAGGTAAATCAATTTATAATTAACTTATTTTGCTTTTTTAGGATTTTCCAAAAAAGTCAAAGACGACTTATAATTAGGACCAGAGGGAGTATTCAAATTCCGAGTACTATTTATAGCTCTCCTCAACCTTTGTCAAAGTAAGATCAATCAAATTAAAACCTCATCAACCATTTTTAATTCTTCTAAACCCATTTTACTTCTCTTATATTTTCTTAGATATGGCAGAGACTAGGGTTGAGATCGTATCCAAAGTCACCATAAAGCCATTAACTCCAACTTCAAATCACCTTAAACACTTCAAAATTTCACTCCTTGATGAGATGGCTGCTCCTCCTCCTTCTGTTTATGTTCCTGTTGTTCTCTTCTACCCTGCTTCTGATCACGATTTTCTCATCACGTCTCAAAAGTTGAAGACTTCACTATCTGAAACTCTTACTCTCTACTATCCATTCTGTGGAAGAATAAAAGGAAACACGAGCAACCTTTATGTTGAATGTAATGATGAAGGTGTCCTTTACGTTGAAGCTAAAGTTCCCTCAAAGCTCTCAGATTTTCTCCACAATAATACAAATCAACAACTCAAAGAAATCAAAGGGTTTCTCCCATTAGATCCCTATAAGCCTAAACAAGACGACGATGAAGAAGATCGTCTTGTAATGGCTGTTCAGGTTACTGAGTTTGGCTGTGGAGATATAGCCATTGGTGTGTGCATCTCACACAAAATTTGTGACGGCACAACATTAGTTTCCTTCCTCCAAGCTTGGTCTCAAAAGGCAATGGGCAGTAAAGTGGTTTCTTCTGCGCATCCTAATATGGAAGCTTCTTTGCTTTTTCCACCGATGGGATTTGAGGTTGACTTCAATCACATGATAGGTGAGAAGAATATTACAACCAAGAGATTCTTGTTTAGTGAAGATAGCTTGTGTAGACTACAAGAAGAAATTTCAGGAGGTTGTGGCTTTAAGCCCACTAGAGTTGAAGCTGTGACAGCTTTGATATGGAAATCAGCCATGGAAGCTGAAAGAATTACAAACAAAACAACTCACAAAAGCAGTTCACTCATGTTACATGCTGTGAACATACGTGGCCGAATGCTGCCACCGTTGCCGTAGAATTCTTTCGGTGAGACTTCATACACTTCACTTGTTATTCAACTGAATGTTTTCCATCACTTGTTTATTTTGATATTCAATTTTCATTGCAAAAAATAGGTAATCTATTTGTGCCTGCCGTTTCTCCATTGCTTGAAGTTGACAAAGAAATGAAGGTGGAGTTACATGACTTGGCTGAAGTGGTGAGTAAAACAATAAAAATGGTTGATGGAGATTATGTGAGTAAGTTGCAGAAAGAAAGTCAAGAACTTGTTGAAATACTTGAATCCTATTTACAAAAGTTGTACAAGGTGGTTGAGGAAGGTGTTCCTTGTTATACCTTCACTAGCTGGTTGAGGTTTGGTTTCTATGAAACAAATTTCGGATGGGGCAAGCCAACCTGGGTTTGTACTATTGGAGTGCCTGTCAGAAATGTGATTTTTTTGATGCCAAGTCCTTCTGAAGATGGAGGAATAGAAGCTTGGGTCAACTTGAATGAAAATCATATGCCCCATTTTGAAAGCGATGCTCAACTTCTTCAATTTGCTGCTTTTGATCCTTGAATTCCATTTTGATCCGTATGAATACTTATATCTATTTGCTCAAAAAGTCCGTGTATGTTGAAGTGTGAAGTTATATGTATTTAGCATGGTAAAAAAAAGTTATATGTATTTAGAGATAAGGTGCAAAAATGACCAAGTGATTATGGTTAATGCACAAAAATACCCATATGATTTTTTTAGAGTAAAAGTATCATAGTATTTCAAAATAGGAGCACAAGTAAGTACCCATAACATTTCAAAAGTATGGACAAAAGTACTTATCACCGTTAATTCAAAAGGGGTACTTTTGCCCTTGTTTTGAAACATTATGGATATTTTTGCTCTTAAAAAATTATATGAGTAATTTTGCACCTTAGCCACAATTACATGGGTATTTTTGTAGATTAGCCTATATATTTATATATTTTTAGTTGAGTTTTATTTGGGTTGTTGTATTTGAGAGATAAAAAATTATCGGGTAACTCTGTAATTTTTAATTACTCTCTTGGTTATCATTATTATACTTTCATCATATCTATTTGCAAATATATTTGAAAAGTGGTGTTGTAATGTGAAGTATATGAGTTTGTATTTTGGTAGCTGAATTTCATGTTCAGTTGTTGATGAGCTGGGTTGGATATACCAAACGTAGTAATGTTTCCCATCGTTAACTAAGCATTAATGGTTACATTGAGTCACATTTGGGTACTTCGAAAGCTACATTACTATGTTTAGGGTTCTTCCAAGACTATATAGTAAGACACAATAATTTCAGAGCAGATATTTGCACTATTCAAATAGATTTTCAGCGTCTCAAATTTAAGATTTTTAATTAAATAGTTTTTAAAAATTGAAATCATTTATTTACAAAAAAAGACTATTAAGGTATTGTCCTTATTTTATGTTTTGTTTGCCTTACAGTTTTTTATACGGCAAATGTAAAGCAATTCGATATCAACCCTTCAAGAATATAAATATTCTACGACTTGGTGCTTGTAAATGTGAATATGCAAATTTATCACTCAACAATTAGTCAAAGTGCACCCAAAATAAATAACAATTTTGAGGTGCAAAAATGGTTCTGAAAAATTTAAAAAAGGGTTAAATATCATTCTAGCCAATAAACTATTTTGAAAGTATCAATTTGATCGTCCATCAATAAAAAGGTCTCATATTACTACAAACTACTAAAATACCCTTAACTTCTTCCCTCTTCCTCACAAGTCTCTCCATGAACTTCTGTCGGGTAGACATTAGTGCTGATATTTAAAAGGTGTTAATCATTTTTGAACTTCTGTGTTTATTTTCCAGAATTTTGGACTTCGGTTAACACCTAGATTTTCTCATTAAAAAAATTTTTGGGCATGTATAAATGGGAAAGAGAACAAAATAAAAAACGGCAGCACCAACTAGGCACCTAACGTGAGAAGTAATTTTTAAATTCTAATGTCTATATCCCAATATGACTATTCGAGTAAGCTTAGCATTCAAACCCCTTGGACTTTTCACCCCAAACTTGACTCCTCGCGAAACCTGCCAGTTCCCAATGTGTTGAATTTTGTAATTAAAATTAATATCTTACTTTTTACTTTTTTTAGTAATAGCCACGAAAGTATGCGGAACTTCTTGGCGATACAACTTCAACTTTTCCAAAAGATTATTGCAAGACCTTCATTTGATCACGGGCTTGATAATAGCAACATCATCACCACCACATAGTAGTAAATTCCATATCTTATGCACATGGCTGATTTCAGTGAAGAAGAGAAGATTTCAGTGAGTCTGATTGTGGACAAAGAGAAAAATAAGGTGCTCTATGCAGAAGTAGAAGATGAGTTGTTGGCAGATATTTTAATAGGCTTCTTAACATTGCCATTGGGAACAATATCTACCCTTGTTGGTAGGGATTATTCTACTCTACAGCCTTGCACATTCAACTCCATAATCTCACTGCAACAAAGTGTGCAAAATCTGGATCCCAAGTATTTTGGTTCTGTTCACACTAAAACGGTCTTACTGAATCCAACCAACCCAATAACGGAATCCTTTAGTGGCTTTATTCAGAAACCTGCTGCAAGTCTCATCGTGTCTGATGATCTCACTAATGCCTTGGGGTCTGAAGGCAATCTTGTGGATACTTCGTAATTTCAGAATTGACTGTGTTCCTCATAGATTGACTATGATTGTCACCAAAATTGAGGTGAATAACATTCTGTTATGTTAATATTGATTTCATTTCTTTAATTTTCTTAAACGAAATACTCATAAATATATGTGTAGATTAAAACATACTTTTGGTCCCTTATGTTTGTAGCAAGTTTCAATTTAGTCCTTTATATTTGGAAAGTACATTTTTAGTCTTTTTTTTATTAACACCGTTAGTTTAACTTTAACAGAAAATGTTAATTCATCCATTTTAAATGGTTATTAAATACTGAAACAATGTTCAAATAAAAATAAATAAAAATATTTGAGTGTAAATATTATTATATTTTCAAATTTATCATTTTTGTTCAATTTCATTATAAAATTGTTAAATTAGCATTTTCTGTTAGTTAAACTAAAGGTGTTAACAAAAAAAGAAGGACTTTGTACTTTCCAAAGACTAAATTGAAACTTATGAAAACATATCGATCAAAAGTATACAGCTCTATGTGTGTGTGTTTTTATATATGTTTTTGTTTGTGAAGGTACTGGATCTACTGAAACTCTCGCTATGTTCAGACACACCTTTGACTGATTTATTCTTACGCAAAAAGTCCAACATAGTTCAGAGCTGTAAAATGCCAGCACAGTCCCTTGATAAAATTTGCAGCATACTAGGTGAGGGTTTTAAGTCATCAATGAAGTTGAAGGTAATGATATCAAAATCAGAAAGAAAGATATTGGCTGCTGAAGCAGAAGAGGATTTCAAAGATCAAATTTTAAGTTTCTTGACTATACCACTAGGGGTTGTTGAGTTTTTTGTAGAAGGTAACTTGGGTTTGCTGTGCTTTGATAATTTGAACAAGAGTCTGAATCATTTGGATGAAGCTAGTTATTTGAGTTATGATGATCTAATGAAAAATCTGTTCAATCCTGACGTTGCAAGCAAATTAAAACCCAAAACCAGATGTTACCAGTTCATGGTTATGATGAGCCTCAAGAATTTGTGTGTAACAATATTGGTTATCTTAATGGGGGATTGTTCATGGTGGGAGATGATTTGTCTTCTGTAAAGCCATTTTCATCTGAGACTGCTTTTTCATTTATTAGTGAATCAAAACTTGTTGAGCATAACGACTTAGAAGTGATGGACTTGAGTATTGGAGTGGATGAGGTATTTTCACATAGTGCATTTACCGTTCATCTTCATATTCTTCTTCTATTTTCTTGGAGTGGCATAGAACATATGTTATTCTTAATAAATGTGTGTTTTCTCGTGAAATTTCAGGTTTTGGAAGTTTTAAAAGCATCAATGATGACATCATCAGCCTTGACAACTAGTTTGTGGCCATTGCTTAATTAATTTGTAAGAGGCATTAGCATATTACTGGTTATTATATAGGAGTATCATCTCATAGACTATAGTACTTTTAAGTGTTGGAAGCAATTAAACAGATTGTGGCAATCTTTGTTATCTCTTTCTTACTGTATTTTTTTTTTCATGTCAAATTTCATTTGTTAGAAATTTCTAAAGCATTGCATCATAAGCCTAGACAACATATAACTACTCCCCTCCATTCCTCGGTATAAGAAACATGTAGCTGAAGAATAACGTCAATTAATAAAAGTTGTTTAAAAGGCAACAAAAATATAAAACGTAACCAAGTAATTTGTGGCCATTATTAAAATCATCCCATGTCGATAATTGACGCGTGATAACAAAGATTCCAGGATAGTGTTGGATGAAGTGAACAGATTGTGAGACTATCTATATTATCTCAATTTCATTTGGTATTATTCATAAGAGCCTTTAATTTAAAACAGATGAAAAGTAGTATTCATTACATTGGCATTTCCAAACTTTAAAATGGGTTAATAAAACTTTTGTTCCCTAAAATTTAAATTTTTGTTGAGCTTTAAAATTTGTTGTTTTGGTTCTTGAACATTAATTGATTTGGTATTAGTCCCTGAACATTAGTCAATTTCAATTTTGGATTTGGTCTATAGTTTAAATTTTTTTTTTTATAAAGCTCACAAACCAATACAAAAAGTAACTGAAAGTTCCTATAATTGACGGAAAATTTGAGAAATAAAATCTTCAATTTTAAAGTTCATGAAATAAAATCAAAATTAAATGAAAGTTTAAAACAAAAGTTGTATTAATCCCTTTGTAAAACTTTTCCTTTGAACTCTATTTCTTAAGTTTCTCTGTTTATGTGTATTTGCAATCACGTTGTACCACTCGAAAGTGGCTTGTTTAATGGAAAAGGCTGATTTTGTTTAGAAAACGATGTTAGTGTTTTCTTTTTTGTTTTTGATATATGAAGAATTAAAAGAGCAAACAACTAAACAAAACAACTAAAATTAAAGCAATTAAAATTAAGTCTTTTTTTTTGCCAAATAATTAAAATTAAGTCACTCCTCCAATAGTAAGAAGAAAATCTGATAGCTCTTAAGTAAAAGTTTGCGGCCCTTGCGTCTTATTTAGAGCATTATTTGCGAACAAGTTTGCTTACCCAATCTTGTTGCAGCAGCTCTTGAAGCATGTTAATTGTGCCCCTCTCCTCATGAATAGATGTGTCATGTTGCTCAATCAAGGAAAGAATGTCTTATGCATCAATTAATAAAAGAATGTTCCTAAGGCCAACTTCCCAAGCCATGCGAAGGCCCAAAATGCACCCCCATAGTTCCGCGTTAATACTCGATTGGCTTTGTATGTTGCAAGCAAAAGATTGGAGTATTTCACCCTGACTGTTGCACATAATTCCCCCACAACCAGCATTATTGCTCCATGAGAAAAGGTCCCATCAACATTAAATCTAAATTAGAAGTTTTGGTTTTGAACGTTTCCGCTATGAGCTGAGGAAGTCTTAGAAATGGATTATGAAAAACCTTTGAAAGAGACATACAATGAACTATCCCTTTAATTTCAGCCAACGCCTCATAAACTGAAGATAAAACATTCAGGTGAACAAACTCATTACGACGTCGCCATATGATCCAGTAGGTTATGGAAAAATCGCACATTATTTTACTAACTCTCTGATCATGTTATCATTAATGTTCAATTGAAGCATGTCATTAATTAAGATTTCCATACCCAAAAACCTACGGTCCATATCTGTATTTCCGAGATTCACCTAAACTTCTTTTGCCCTTGACCAATCTCTATAAACATGAAGAGCAGATTCTGTCACCATTGGCAAAAGTTTACACTACTTCCCGTCCTAACGAATATGTTTGTAAAGAGCAATTGATTAGTAAGAATTCATTCTTGTAATAGCAACCACATATGAGTTTTGTATCTAGTGGGAACTTGAAATTTCCATGATTTGTTCCATATGCTATTTCTTCCCCCAGAATCATTCAATAAACTATGATTGGCCGAATTCACAGTGAAAGCACCACTCATATCATGTTTCCATCGTGCTACATTCCTTCTCTGCATTTGCACAATTTCAATGTCATTCTCTAATTCTTCCCATATGTTTTTTATTCCAGTCCATTTTGAACCAGATCTCTCCTTTGTAATTCTCGGCATCAAATCTTCACGTTTCCATCATCCTCCGTTGCATCATCACATAAGAGCAAATAAATACATAAGTCTACCACATGTTTTAGTGAGAAATGAATCAGATAATGAGTGAAAAATCAAAAAATTAACTATGATGACTATTTTTGCTCTAGTTTTGAATTTCAATTACCAGTTTTGCTCCAAAAAATTTTACATGGTCAATTTTGCATCTTCGTGACAATTATATGGTCATTTTTACACTTTAGTCCTAAGTTTTACAACCAATATTACCATGAATTTGTTAAAAACATAAGAATCTCAGCCCACCCGCTAGCAAAGTTAATTTGAACATTATTTTGACTTCTATAATGCACTTACCATTAGAGCTAGGAATCAGGCCCAGTCTCATAAGACTGGCCCTTCAAGGCTTAGCCTTAAAAAGGCCGCTGCGAAAAGTCAGGTAATACAAATATATTTGTTTTTCAAAGCCAAGCCCTTGAATGATCGGGTTGATCGAGGGTTGTCTGGCCTAATTAACGCTTATACACTATTTTTAATTTTATTCCATAGAGAAAAATAAGTAATAAAATAATTATCATCAATATAAATATCAATTTGAAGTAATAATACAAACACCAGCAAGAAAATCTATTTGGCAATAATAAATATTCTCCATATATTGAAATAAATCACAACATAAATTAAGCAACTATACAAACTAACCTGCAATATTGTGACCATCAACAAACATAAAAAAATGTATTAGAACTTTTCCTTTACCTTTTAATTAATTATGTTATTTTGCAGTTTTAAGATTTTACTTTTCTGAAAAATATGTGTGACGTGATTAACAGGCCGGCCCTTGGAACGCCTGCGTGCCATGCAGGGCTAATCTGGATTGCCAGAATTGTTAGATTATAGCTGAGCATGGTATCCTATTTAAATGTATTTACTGATGAATATGATTAAAGATCATAAGTCTCATCATGTTAAATGTACATTAAACACAAAAATCAATCAAAACCGGTTATATATATTTCCTCCACTTGAGTTTCCATAACTGCGCATGGAAACGCAAAAGGCATAAATTTTCAATAAGAACGAGGAGGCGCGAACCATTGGCAATACTCCTACTACTTTTAAAAGAACAAGGTGGCCATTATTAATTATGAAAACGAATTATTCTACCACACACGCAATATAGTGGATATGTCACACAAAAGTCTTCTAAGGAAAAATCAAACTTAGAAGAACATCATGTCTTCATCTGAAAATCAGAACAAGATTTGCTTAACTCTTGTTGTTGACAAGAAAAAACAAAAAGTACTGTACGCTGAAGCAGGGAAGAATTTCGTGGATGTTCTACTGAGCTTCTTAACACTTCCCTTAGCAACTATATCGTCAATGATTGAAAGTGAGAAATCTACTGCACAGCCTATCAGATTAAATTGTATAAGCTCGCTTCATCAATCTGTTTACAAAATGGATTCAAAGTATTTTTCTGCCACTGAGGATAAAAGCATGTTGCTAATACTATTAAAAGTATATTTTTTGGTAATAACTATGACATCATCACACCCTTCTCAAAGGGTTTTAAGGGCTATGTTCGTGAGATGACTTGCTATATTGTTTCGGATGATTTAAGAGTAATGTTAAGTGATGTTAATACAACCATCTGGATGCATGAAAAATTTGGGGATGATTGTGTTGCCAAGAAATTTTTATTCTCTCAAAAAGAGGTGAGCATATTATTGCGTATAATTTGCTTATCCAAGGTTGTATAAATATTTTATGTGTTCTTAACATTCATACCTTAATTAATTCAATTATCTCTTCGATTCTCATCTTTTTCTTTATACTGAATTTTCTGCAGACTTGTTTCCATTATTACTGTATCTCTCTATCTTAATTGTCACCTTATATATTTAGGAAAAAAGATACTTTCTCACATATTCATTATTTTTCAAATATTAACTGTTTGTTTTAAAATAACAAAAATTAGATATTAGATATTAGTAGGTTTATATAAAAATATTGGTAATATATAATCCCTTCTTTCCTAAATTTTAGATAATTTTAGTAAATTTGTAGAGATTAAGGAAGACTTTCCAATGAGTTAGGATTACATGAAATTTTTAAAATACCCCTCACCCAAGTTTTAAAAATATCACATTTTCCTGAAGGTAGTATAGGGGTAATTTGGGGAAAACTTGAGTTAAATTAGAAAGTGATGTTATATTTAGGAACAAGCTCTCCTCCCTAAAGTGATCTTATATTTAGGAATGGAGAGAGTAATAATAATGATAGTGAGATGTTGAATTCGGTTACATGTATGTGTTTGTATAATGATTTCAAGTCTCAACCTTCATAAATGTATTTTTTTCATGAAGGCAGTGGATCTTCTCAAGTCCTCATTTTGGTCAAGGACACCATTGACAGACTTATTCCTGCACAAGAAACAAGTCCAGATTCATAATGCTGAAACCCTAGAACTGTGCAGGGTAAAGATCAATGATGCTCATGGCAAGGAGGGTGTTAAGATGCATTTGAAAGTTGTAATATCAAAATCTGAAGGCAAAGTGCTATTTGCTGAGGCAGAATGGAATGTTGTAGATCAGCTCTTAAGTTTTTTGACTATACCAATAGCTGCAATTGAACGCCTTGGACAAGGTAACTGTGGCTTGGGCTGCATAGACAACTTGTATAATGAGTGTTTAAAAGCAAGAAAACGAAAATACCTAGGAGTTCTGACTTTTGGAGACTTGCAAGCTTGTGGGTGTGCTAGGGTTTGGAATTTTGAGGAGATTGAAGCAAAGATTGGAGCTTTGGAAGAGATTTGGAGCTTCAACTATTTGGTTTTCTTCCTCTTCATCTTCCTTTCCTTTCTCATGTCATTTATGGCTATACTCTCATTGTGTATTTGTGCTTTTATATTGACTATGAGTAGCTAAACTCATTTATCTAGGATTATTTTGAACCCTTGTATGGAGTAACTCTTTAAAACTCCTATCCTTTTGTGATTAATGTATATATATGTGTTTATTTTACTCTAGCCCTAATGTCTCTAAGTGATTGATCACCATTTAGTTGATATGTTCATTTGACTTTAGACTCGAGGGAGCTAGGTTAAATGTAGAACTTGAGTAAAATAGTGTGAGAACTTGAAGTTTGCATGACAAATGAATGGTTTTGTTAATAAGATAGACATATACTTATTAGCCTCACATAGCCACATTAGGGTTGAAACTAAGAAATTGGGTTTTATTAATTGTGACAAGACATTGCATGATTAATGAGATTATACACTTGTGCTTGACTCGACGGAGCGTTTACAAGTATGTTAGAACCCTAGGTTAACACATATATAAACATTAAAGCAATTAGGGGAGGAGTTAATTAAAGGTTACAAGATACAAGGGGGAGAAATAATCCTAGGTTGCATTTCTCTTTAAAGTCAAGAAACACTTTTAGCATCTAGTTTATATTTTCAAACTATAGTTTTAGTTGTTAAATTCTCAAACAATATTTGATTAGCTCAACTTAATTAAATGACAAAGTCTCTTGTTTGACCGGATTTGTATCCCAATCCTCGTGGGAACGATCTTTACTTACTACTTTATTACTTGGCGCGACCCGTGCACTTGCGGAGCGAACAAGTTTTTGGCGCCGTTGCCGGGGATTTGGAAACAAATCCCTTGGTCAACCCCAGGCTTGGTTATTCAATTTCGATTGAGCATTATATATATAATTAATTTTTTTTTTCTTTGTCTACTAATACTTTTGTTAGTGCAATACTTGCTTTGTGTTTTTCTTCCTTTAATTGTGCTACAGGTTTATGCAACCGGTGCATCCGGACAGCTTAGAAGTAGTTCTGGAGCTTGAAAACTTTGTTGACGCGACAGACACTGAATCTGAAACCATGGCTGATGATGAGTATGATCGGGCTACTGTGAATGACTTTGCTACCAGAAACATGGGTGGTGCTCAGTCTTGTATCAGGTTGCCAGAGATGCGAGCGCACAACTTTGAGATTAAGCCGGTTATGATTACTATGCTTCAACTGCACGGTATGTTCCATGGGCTTCACATGGAAGATGCAAACAAGCACTTGTTGTATTTCTTGGAAGTGTGCAATTCTTTCAAGTAAAATGGAGTTCCTGATGATGTTCTTAGACTCCGGCTGTTCCCTTTTTCTCTTCAAGGGAAAGCTAGGGAGTGGTTTGATAACTTGCCAGAGGGATCCATCGATTCTTGGAATGCTCTTGAGAATAAGTTCAGAGCAATGTTCTTTTCTGATGATAAGTCTGTTGAAGCAAGAGATGAGTTCCTGAGTTTCAAGCAATATCCTGATGAGCATCTCTATGCTGCGTGAGAAAGGTACAGATTGCTAATGAAATAGTGTCCTAATCATGGGGTAGACAAGTGGGTCATCCTTCAAATCTTCTGTAACCGCATTAATCCTCAATCTCAAGCTATGCTCGACTCAATGACAAATGGAGGATACAGACATGTCCCTGTTAATGAGATGTTCCGACTGCTTGATCAGCTAGCTGCTAACAATTCTCAGGGTACATACAGGCGTTCACAGCCTCTTACTACTCCAAAGGAAGACGTCACTTCTTCCGCACAGATGACTACTATTCTTTCTGCTATAAACAAGCGTTTTGATATGCTTGAATCACAAGCTCAGAGAAGTAAGTCTCAAGGTGTTCATTCTGTGCATGTGACCCCAATTGTGTGCGATCAATGTGAAGATGTTCATCTCCCAGACCAATGCCCTCTGTACATGGCTCCTGAGTCGGTGAACTATATGGGGAAGTTTCAGAATCCTAACAACAACCCTTACTCCAACACTTATAACCCAGGGTGGAGGAATCACCCAAACTTTAAATGGAGTCAAGGGCAAGCTGTGAATCCTTCGTCTTCTTCAGGTGTTAAGCCTTCACACCCGCCGGGTTTTCAAAGTCAAACTACACAAGTGCCTCAAAAGGAAGAATCCAAAATGGATAGGATGGAGAAAATGTTGTCACAACTCTTGGCAGGGCAAGAAGCTGCGAGACTTCAGAATGATGCTAGGCTAGCGGGTCATGATGCCTCTATAAAGAATCTTGAGATACAAATGGGGCAACTCGCGTCGCAAGTGAATGTGTTGACAAGAGGAGGTCTTCCTAGTGACACGATTCCTAATCCAAGGAATAAGGGCAAAGAAGAATGCAAGGTGATCACTCTAAGGAGTGGAAAACAAGTTGATAATGAACCTAAGCCTCAAGGAGCTAACAAAGAAGCTCCTAATGAGATTGTTCCTGATGAGGGTGTCAATGTTGATGAAACCATTCTAGTTGATGGAAGTGGCTCTAGGAAGGAAACTGTTGTTGAAAGGAAAGACAAAGTGCAACATAAGGATGGTGGTGATGACAAGGCGAAACCACATGAGGCAAAACCAAAATATGTGCCTCCGCCTCCTTTTCCTCAAAGACTTAAAAAGCAACATGATGATGGGCAATTCAAGAAGTTTCTTGAGATGTTTAAGCAATTGCATATCAACATCCCTTTTGTGGAAGCCTTAGAGCAAATGCCAAAATATGCAAAGTTTATGAAAGACGTGCTTTCTAAGAAAAGGAGATTCAATGAGTTTGAGACAGTTGCAGTGACTACTAGTTTCACCAATGCTATCAAGCAATTTCCGCCCAAGCTTAAAGATCCTGGTAGTTTCTCTATTCCGTGTCACATTGTAGAAAAATTCTTGGGTAAGGCTTTGTGTGATCTTGGGGCAAGTGTGAACCTCATGCCTCTCTCTGTGTTTAAAAGGTTAGAGTTGGGTGAAGCTAGGCCAATTACTGTGACCTTGCAACTTGCTGACAGAAGCATCTCTTATCCTCGTGGTATAATAGAAGATATTTTGGTAAAAGTGGAAAAGTTTATCTTTCCTGCGGATTTCATTGTGCTTGATTTTGAAGCAGATAGAGAGATTCTGATTCTTTTGGGAAGACCGTTCTTGGCAACTGCAAGAACTTTGATTGATGTAGAGAAAGGTGAGCTCACATTGAGAGTTGCAGATGAGCAGGTTACTTTCAGTATGCATAAGTTATTGAAGTCTCCTGATCAATCAGATCAATGCTTCTTTGTTGATATCCTTGGGCAAGTGATGCAAGAAGAGTTCAATGAATCTGTGTGTCATGACCCAGTTGAAGCTGTGTTACTTGGTGTGCAAGATGGTAGTGAAGACATGCAGGAATGTTCGGCCTTTATGGATGCTCCCATATTTTTTCCTAGAAGTCGTGTGCCATTTGAATCTTTGGATTTGGCATCTCTTGATAGGCCAAAGCTCAAGCCATCCCTTGAGGATCCACCATCTGTAGAATTGAAAGCTTTGCCTTCACATTTGTGCTATGTTTATTTGGGTGCTAATGATACTTTACCGGTGATTATTGCTTCTGATTTGACAGTTCAGCAGGAAGAGCAATTGGTGAAAGTTTTGAAAGAGCACAAGAAAGCCATCAGGTGGACTATTGCAGATATAAAGGGTATTAGTCCTTCTACTTGTATGCACAAGATTTTTCTTGAGGATAATCACAAATCCTCCATTGAGCATCAGCGTCGGTTGAACCCCATTATGAAAGAAGTTGTGAAGAAAGAAATCTTGAAGTGGCTTGATGCAGGCATTGTGTATCCTATTTCTGACAGTTCTTGGGTGAGCTCAGTCCAATGCGTCCCTAAAAAGGGCGGTATGACTGTAGTGGCTAACACCCGCAATGAGTTGATCCCTACTCGCACTGTCACAGGTTGGAGAGTTTGTATGGACTATCGCAAGTTGAATGCCGCCACTCGAAAGGATCACTTCCCGCTACCTTTTATTGATCATATGCTTGATAGGTTGGCAGGGAGAGAATTCTTTTGTTTTCTAGATGGTTACTCTGGGTATAACCAAATTGCTATATCACCGGAAGATCAAGAAAAGACTACTTTTACTTGTCCATATGGGACTTTTGCGTTCAAGCGTATGCCTTTTGGTTT
Organism: Mimosa pudica; assembly: GCA_029929735.1. Lineage (NCBI taxonomy): Eukaryota > Viridiplantae > Streptophyta > Magnoliopsida > Fabales > Fabaceae > Mimosa > Mimosa pudica. Next base: position 5,856,003 of record JAKELP010000045.1, read on the forward strand.
GTGCAATGCACCGGCTACTTTTCAGAGGTGTATGATGGTTATCTTTGCTGACATGATTGAGCATTCTATGGAGGTGTTCATGGATGACTTCACTGTCTTTGGAGATTCTTATGATGAATGTTTGGAAAATTTGGCTCATGTGTTGAAAAGATGTGAAGACACCAACTTAGTCTTGAATTGGGAGAAATGTCACTTTATGGTGAAAGAAGGGATAGTGTTTGGCCACCGTGTGTCAAAGAATGGTTTGGAAGTTGATAAAGCTAAAATTTCTGTGATTGAGCAACTTCCTCCACCAATCAATGTAAAAAGTGTGAGGAGTTTTCTTGGTCATGCTGGTTTCTACCGCCGGTTCATTAAAGACTTCTCTAAGGTTGCTAAGCCTCTATGTGTCCTGCTTGAGAAAGATGTTGAATTCAAGTTTGATGATGCATGTTTGAAAGCATTTGAGGAATTGAAGAGGAAACTGGTGTCTGCACCTATTATGATGGCTCCTGATTGGACTTTGCCTTTTATTGTGATGTGTGATGCTAGTGACTATGCTGTGGCTGCGGTTATTGGTCAAAAGAAGGATAAAGTCTTTCACCCAATTTATTATGCTAGCAGAACTCTAGATGATGCGCAAGAAAATTACACCACTACTGAGAAAGAGTTACTTGCGGTGGTGTATGCTTTTGGTAAGTTCCGATCATATCTTGTGGGTGCTAGAGTGATTGTGTACACCGATCATTCCGCTTTGAAGTATTTATTTAGCAAGAAAGATTCAAAAGCACGGTTGATTAGATGGGTGCTTCTTTTGCAAGAGTTTGATTTAGAGATTGTGGATAGGAAGGGTACAGAGAATCAAGTGGCTGATCATCTGTCCAGGTTGAGTACTGATGCTCAACTAGAAGAAGGCAAAATTATTGATGAGACATTCCCGGATAAGCAATTGTTTGCTATTAGTCAGACTATGACTCCTTGGTATGCTGATATTGTGAATTTTCTTGTTTCTGGTATAATCCCTTATGATTTGCAACCTTACCAACGGAGGAAGTTTTTGCATGATGTTAAGTACTACTATTGGGAAGATCCATTTTTGTTTCATCAGTGTGCTGACCAAATTCTTAGAAGATGTATTCCTGAGTTTGAGCAATAAGAGATTTTGAACTGTTGTCATGCCTCTGACTATGGAGGTCATTTTGGTGGTAACAAGACTGCGGCCAAGGTTTTACAAAGTGGATTTTATTGGCCGTCATTGTTCAAAGATGCCTATGAATTTACCTTGAAGTGTGATCGATGCCAAAGGTTGGGTAACATCTCAAGAAGGAATGAAATGCCTCTTAACAATATGCTTGAAGTGGAATTATTTGATGTTTGGGGCATAGACTTCATGGGACCATTTCCCAAGTCTTTTAACAACCAGTACATCTTAATCGCTGTTGATTATGTCTCAAAGTGGGTTGAAGCGGTGGCTTTGCCTACTAATGATGCTAAGGTGGTGGTTAAGTTCTTGAAGAAGCAAATTTTTACTCGCTTTGGCACTCCTAGAGCCATTATAAGTGATGGTGGTACCCACTTTTGCAACAACAAATTTCTAGCTCTTTTGGAGAAGTATGGTGTCAAGCATAAAGTTTCTTTGCCATATCATCCGCAAACAAATGGCCAAGCTGAGATTTCCAATCGTGAGATTAAGAAAATTCTTGAGAAAACAGTGGGGATAACAAGGAAGGATTGGTCCATGAAACTTGATGATGCATTATGGGCTTATCGGACTGCTTACAAGACTCCAATTGGTATGTCTCCATACCGGCTTGTGTTTGGAAAGGCTTGTCATCTACCGGTGGAATTGGAGCACAATGCTTATTGGGCTATAAAAAAGCTACTTTTTGATGCTAAGACTGTGGGTGAAAAGAGGCTTCTGCAATTAGATGAGCTTGAAGAGTTCCGGCTCAATGCTTATGAAAGCTCAAGGTTGTACAAGGAGAAAACAAAGAGGTGACATGACAAGAAGATTTTACCTAAGGAATTCGTGGTTGGGCAACAAGTTCTACTATTCAACTCCAAATTGAGATTATTTCCTGGGAAGTGTTCGCTCCGCAAGTGCACGGGCCGCGCCAAGTAATAAAGTAGTAAGTAAAGATCGTTCCCACGAGGATTGGGATACAAATCCGGTCAAACAAGAGGCTTTGTCATTTAATTAAGTTGAGCTAATCAAATATTGGTTGAGAAATTAACAACTAAAACTATTGATTGAAAGTAGAAAATAAATGCTAAAGTGATTCTTGACTTTGAAGTTGAAATGAAACCTAGGATTATTTCTCCCCCTTGTATCTTGTAACCTTTAATCAACTTCTACCCTAATTGCTTTAATGTTTATATATGTGTTAACCTAGGGTTCTAACATACTTGTAAACGCTCCGTCGAGTCAAGAACAAGTGTTTAATTCTATTAATCGTGCAATGTCTTGTCACAATTAATAGAACCCAATTTCTTAGTTTCAACCCTAATGTGGCTATGTGAGGCTAATAAGTATATGTCTATCTTATTAACAAAACCATTCATTTGTCATGCAAACTTCAAGTTCTCACACCATTTTACTCAAGTTCTACATTTAACCTAGCTTCCTCAAGTCATAAGTCAAATGAACTTATCAACTAAATGGTGATCAATCACTTAGAGGCATTAGGGCTAGAGTAAAATAAACACATATATATACATTAATCACAAAAGGATAGGAGTTTTAAAGAGTTACTCCATACAAGGGTTCAAAATAATCCTAGATAAATGAGTTTAGCTACTCATAGTCAATGTAAAAGCACAAATACACAATGAGAGTATAGCCATAAATGACAAGAGAAAGGAAAGGAAGATGAAGAGGAAGAAAACCAAATAGTTGAAGCTCCAAAATCTCTTCCAAAGCTCCAATCTTTGCTTCAATCTCTCCAAAATCACAAACCCTAGCACACCCACAAGCTTGCCAGCCTCCAAAAGTCAGAACCCGCTGCCCTCCTTCTTTCTTTCCTTTTAAACATTTATTTTCGAGTGAAAAATGATGAGGTGGCAATTTTTTAGGCGATCATGCCGCGGCTCAGTTCAGTGGACCAAAATCATGCCGCGGCATGCTTATTTTCTGTAACTCAGGTTCAATTTGGGCGCGGCACAGAAGTTCCACATAGAATCATGCCGTGGCTCAGTTCTGTTTTTGCTGAAAATTGATTTCTTCCCAAGCATATGAGTTACTCCAATGTGTTTTGGCCTCCTTTCATTCATCTTGACTTCTCACCTGACCTGGCTTTAATTTCCTAAACACATTTGACTTGCAAAACACTTAACTTATATGATTAACTTACCAAAATATTCAAAACCACTAAAAACATGTACTACCAAAAATCATGAATCAATTAGCCTTTAAAGTGTGTATAATTACTCCAAAAGTGTATGCAAAAGAATATGAATCATGCTAAAAAGCATGAATTCCATGGTATCAACAGGAAGCTTAAGTCCCGTTGGTCCGGACCGTTCACTGTAGTCCAAGTTCTTGATCGTGGTGTTGTAGAGCTTGAGAATGATGAAGGACGAAAATTCAAAGCTAATGGTCAGCAGCTGAAGCATTATTGGAGTGGTGAGATAGATCGTGCATCAATCTCACTACCCCTCTCTGAACCTGTTTGAAGCAGAGAAGAGTCTAGCTAAAGACTTTAAATTAAGCGCTTTTTGGGAGGCAACCCAAGTTCTCAACTTTTCTCTTTTATTTGTGATTTTTGTGTTATTTTAGTTTATTTTGGTAGATTTGCACTTGTTTTTGTTTTTTTTGTAGGAAGAAAATTTTTCTTGATGCTTGCCTTGCTTTTGGTGGTGACTGCTGGAGCTTACGGTTGTGGAATGCAAGAAGAGGTCTACAAAGGGGAGTAAATCTTAAATCTCATCTTGGTTTCAGTTTTAATCATTATTGTGGAGGATCACATGGAATTGCTTTAATGGACTGATATTGTGGTGTAGCTATGTCACTTGATCAATTTTAGTCTCATGAGGTGAATTTTGATATGACTTATGCCTAATTGTGCTGAAATGATCCTCATGGTGTTTGTATGAGTGATTTCCTTGTCTTTAATATGGAATGTGCATATGATTTTTTGCTGTTGTTGAGCTAGACTAATGAGAAAAGTTCTGTGTGGATTGTGTGGATTTGGGCTAATTTTTCATAAAGGAGTGTGCATTTGAATGAAGCTGATATGTCTTGTGACTAGAGCATATTTTGACATTGAGTTCATGTAATTGGAACGTGGAGTAATTGTCTGGTACTAATTGTGTATGAAGTGATGAGTTTAGATTATGGGTGGTTTATGTTATGATTGAGCTTGATTTGTGGTGTGAATTGCTTTTGATTGTGTGTGAGAGGTATGAAAGTTTTTGGCATGGGAGTGAAGTGATTTTGGTAAGGATAAATGATTTTTGATGGATATGCATGAATTTTGTTATGAAGATATTTTTGAATGAGTTGATCTTCAAGAAATTAGAATTGGGTCTCAAATGAGCTTAAAGCATGTGTTTGAGGGCATAATTGACTCAAATTATGGTGAAAATGTGATTTTATTGTGTTTCATATGAAGTATATCAGCATATTTGTGTTGTATTTCATGCTGATATGATATCTGTCATCATGCCGCGGCTTTAACTGTTGTTGCCGCGGCACGTTTTGCGTCATTTAGCCAACTTAAATGGCAGAGAAATATCATGCCGCGGCTCACATTTCTGGCCGCGGCATGCTTATTCTCTGCCAATTTAAGTGTCAAAATGCATTTTTGAAAAAAAAAAATTGATTTTAATAAAACTTCACCCCCCACACAACCTACCTCCCTCTTCACCACACCAAAACGGCGCCCCCCTTCTCTGTCGGCCCCCCTATCAAGGGGCATGAGGCTGTGGATGTGGCGGAACAAGCACCTCACCCACCAGAAGCTAATGACATCATGACAGACATCAACAATTTGACTGCTCGAGTTGACAGGATTGAGAAGTGGGTGTTTGCCATTGCTAAGGCTGTAAATGCCAGATTACCATCTTCAGAGGATGAGCTGAACAATGATGGGGAGGATGGTTAATTTGTGTCATGTTTGATATGTGTGTTTCTCTTTTTTGGATGTAGCTTAACTTAAGCTAACACTTGTCTTTTGATTGAAAGTGCAATCTTGCATTCCCTTCTTTTGGTTGCATGCTTTGTAGTTCTGTTTGATAGCTGAAAGTTTCATCTTTGGATTGTGCTGGTTCTTGGTAGATGTTTTTTGTAAAGAAAATGTGTTAACTGACTTGTGCACATATTTCACTGCAATGAATTATTTGGTTACATCTGTGCATTTTCTATGCTCTTGCTTTTCCTTGTGCCTTCTTACAGTGAGTTCCAGCAATTTTTGTACCTCTCATGAAGCACAACCTTTTTCCTTTTGTGACTATACTGCTGCGTGAGAGAAGACCTTTAGTCTTTCCCTGATGACAGTGAGGGCACTGTCCATTTCAAGTTTGGGGGTAAGGGCATTTTTGAATTGAATAAATGAACATGCTGAATTATCATGGATTCCATTGTTAGACCTTTGAAACTTAGACTTGTATGTTCAAATTTTTTGAAAAATATGTTTTAGATTGATCAACTATCTGCTGAGGTTCATGCATGATCCAATGATAGGTGTTGCTTAGACTATATGCTTAATTGGAAATTTTGGGATATTTTTGAATGCTTGAGGAACAATGCAAGTCTCGTTTCTGGCAATTTACCCTTTCTGCACTTAAGCTGGGATGATAGAAATTCTCTTTTTAGATGACAATTATAACAAATTGGTATGTGTGGGCATTTTTTGATAGATAGACTTTATAACCTTCCTTGGAATCTCTTGAAATTAGGGAATGATTCACACAATTTTAAAAAATGATTAGGGCAATTTTTTAAATGCGTTTGAGCCTTTTAAAGCCAACCCATGAAATCATTTCCACTTGCACCCTCTTTGAGCCTTATAATGAAAAACCATGATAATTTTCTTTTGAACCCCACATTGGACTTAACCCTTTTAGCCCGAAAAACCATGAACTACCTTGATCTTGAGATAATTGACATTTCATTATAGTGAGGATTGGTGTGGTTATCAAAGGTGAATGTATAATGTAAACACAATGTGGAAAGGGAAATAGTGGTTGTGAAAAAAAAAATAAAATTGTACTCCCAAGTTCCAAAAAGAAAAAAATGGTGATGAATGAAATGAAGATGTTAAAAAAAAAAATTCTTTCACCAAGACTTGGAGTACAAAGAATCAATATGAGATAAGTTTGGGGGAATGTTTGATTTCTTTGAAGAAATTTTTTTGTGCATGAGTGAATATAGTGAAATGTAATTTATCTCAAGGTATTTGAACTCCTTTTCCCCATTCTTTCAAATAGCTACAAACTTAAACCCCTGGCCCCATTACAAGCTTCAAAAGTCCCTTTGATTTTGAAATTGTTTGTTCCCTAGTAGAGAGGAAAAGGTTAGGAAGTAAAGTTTTGATATTGAGGATGTTTCACACATGTTGAGTTGTTACTTTGGATTCTAACTAGTGCATGGACATCATCTTTAAGCTTCACACACACACAAAATTGTTGGCAACTTGTTCTTGAATTGTGAACCATGCATTCATCTCTATCCCTCTTCTTTCCCTTTAAGCATATCTCTTGAGCAACCGGTGAGGATAACAGCTTGTATTTATGTTAAGTTGATAATTGATCAATCTTGTTCCATTTTCTATTGATTTACTCGAGGACGAGTAAAAGTCTAAGTTTGGGGGTGTGTTAATACCATGGAATTCATGCTTTTTAGCATGATTCATATTCTTTTGCATACACTTTTGAAGTACTTATACACATTTTAAAGGCTAATTGATTCATGATTTTTGGTAGTACATGTTTTTAGTGGTTTTGAATATTTTGGTAAGTTAATCATATAAGTTAAGTGTTTTGCAAGTCAAATGTGTTTAGGAAATTAAAGCCAGGTCAGGTGAGAAGTCAAGATGAATGAAAGGAGGCCAAAACACATTGGAGTAACTCATTTGCTTGGGAAGAAATCAATTTTCAGCAAAAACAGAACTGAGCCACGGCATGATTCTATGTGGAACTTCTGTGCCGCGGCCCAAATTGAACCTCAGTTACAGAGAATTAGTATGCCGCGGCATGATTTTGATCCACTGTACTGAGTCGCGGCATGGTCGCTAAAAAACTGCCACATCAGCAATTTTTCACTCGAGAATGAGTGTTTAAAAGCAAGAAAACGAAAATACCTAGGAGTTCTGACTTTTGGAGACTTGCAAGCTTGTGGGTGTGCTAGGGTTTGGAATTTTGAGGAGATTGAAGCAAAGATTGGAGCTTTGGAAGAGATTTGGAGCTTCAACTATTTGGTTTTCTTCCTCTTCATCTTCCTTTCCTTTCTCATGTCATTTATGACTATACTCTCATTGTGTATTTGTGCTTTTATATTGACTATGAGTAGCTAAACTCATTTATCTAGGATTATTTTGAACCCTTGTATGGAGTAACTCTTTAAAACTCCTATCCTTTTGTGATTAATGTATATATATATATATATGTGTTTATTTTACTCTAGCCCTAATGTCTCTAAGTGATTGATCACCATTTAGTTGATATGTTCATTTGACTTTAGACTCGAGGGAGCTAGGTTAAATGTAGAACTTGAGTAAAATAGTGTGAGAACTTGAAGTTTGCATGACAAATGAATGGTTTTGTTAATAAGATAGACATATACTTATTAGCCTCACATAGCCACATTAGGGTTGAAACTAAGAAATTGGGTTTTATTAATTGTGACAAGACATTGCATGATTAATGAGATAAACACTTGTGCTTGACTCGACGGAGCGTTTACAAGTATGTTAGAACCCTAGGTTAACACATATATAAACATTAAAGCAATTAGGGGAAGAGTTAATTAAAGGTTACAAGATACAAGGGGGAGAAATAATCCTAGGTTGCATTTCTCTTTAAAGTCAAGAAACACTTTTAACATCTAGTTTATATTTTTAAACTATAGTTTTAGTTGTTAAATTCTCAAACAATATTTGATTAGCTCAACTTAATTAAATGACAAAGCCTCTTGTTTGACCGGATTTGTATCCCAATCCTCGTGGGAACGATCTTTACTTACTACTTTATTACTTGGCGCGGCCCGTGCACTTGCGGAGCGAACAATTTGAAACAAATAGAACTAAGCATTGGGGTGAATGAGGTATGTGGTACACTACTACTTAGAATAGTGGTCTTCTACTCTTGATTATTAATTGGCATTCTCAAAGTTCATGCATGTTTTTGTTTCAAAAATTACAGGTGTTTGAAATTCTGAAGGCTGCAATAATATCCACATGAGCTCTTACAATTGGCTTGAGGCCGTTGCTCCATAATACTCCCTCCGGTCCCTAATATAAGAGCTAGCACTACAAGAAAAATGGCACCTCTATGTATGTGTGTGTGAGTGAGGAATTAAAGGGAAGAAAATGCAAGGAAAATAGTGGAGAAGTTGGAGCTTAATTACTTCTGGAAAAACAGCGGAAAACTGCTTCCAGTGCCGTGGCATATACCAGTGTGCCATGGAATTGCACGAAAACAATAAAGTATACGTAATCATGTTTTAGCCTTTTATAAATATCAAGAGCATAGAATTTAACGTATTTGGAGCCCAATTTTTACCCAATAAACCCTAAGATCCAAGAGAAACGCCCTTGCAAGAAAGATTGAAGCTAAGGTTTGGAAATTCAGAGCTTGAGAAGGAAATTTAATTTGGAATAGATTATTGTCCTCCAGTTTTAGACATTTCTGGTTTCTTCAATTGTTTACTGCTTTTTCGATTCGGATATATATTGAATTTAACTATATTTATTTCAGTCAACTATTTATGAGTATCGTAGCTAAAGAGTTTGTTATAAGATTGATTTGTACCTTTGAATTGAAGCACATTTTTCCCTCTTATTTAGTAATTGATGGCTACTATTTGTGTTGATAATATTATCCTTGAAGTTTGATATTACAAAAAGATGAGTTTTGGTATTCGGCAGAATAGAAATGTTATCTACCAACCTAGTTTTGATCATGCAATTTAATGAGACTAAACATTTGATCTTTGATTCGAGTAAATTTTAGAACCTTAGTCATCATGGAATGACTAAATAAAGGGAAAATAATTATGGTTCATGAAATTCAAAAGTGAGAGCTATAACTTCCTAAACTTTAGTTCATCAATATAATAAATCAAACTTTCTTCTTTGTCTCTTTTTATTTATCTTAAAATAAATTTCTACTTGTTTTGTAGAAAAAAAATTGATAATTCAACTTAGTTGAATTTATTAAACTATGGTTTGATTTAGATTTTAAAACAAATCTCCGAACTATAATTAATTTCATACAACCTCTAATAATTCTAACAATGCATGTTTTTAAGGGTGAACAATTGCATATGGTTGGAAGCATTTCAATCCTCTGAACATGACGTGACAATTTCGTAGATAATTTCTCCTTACTATTTTTAGGGCTAATAAAAAATCCGCCCCGAATGTATACCCAATCTCAATATGGCCCTGAAATTCTTTTTTAATTTCACTTTTACTCTAAAGTTTAAATTTGTAGCAATATTATCACCCTTTTAATGACAAGTCAGTTTGATTAATCATCATTACTTACATAACTCCAACATATTTCTTTTAAAAAAAAATTTCACCTTATCATCACACCTCATCCTCACACTTATTTTAGAGTGGAGGAGAGAACATTTGATAAAATGGAGATAAATGCTCTTTTTATCCACTTTCAACTGATGACCAAGTACATGGCATTATTTTATTTTTAATTTTTTTGGGGAATTAATTTGAGGTCTTATGGTGGCGTATACTTTATATTAGAAAAGTTTCACTAAATGCCCAAATCAAAGTAGGGTCACAAGGGACATTTTTTTATATTATCTTCTAAACTCAAATAACAATTTTTACCCCCTTTGGGGATTCATCACAATGTTTGGGCTGTGCATAATAACTTTTTGATAACCATTATTTACAAGTTTTCTGGCACCATTTACAATATATATGTCATATTTTAATTACTAACAATTTTTTGACCATGCGTAATAAGTTCTTGAACACCATACACAAGTCTTTATGTTTCTTTATGGGGAGAAAAACAGTCCTTTAGATTTGGAAGATACTCCCTCCGGTCCTAAATATAAGACATAATTGACTTTTTTTAGAGATTAAGGTTGCAAATTAGGTTATTAAATTATGATATGTTTGATATATTTTTAGATTATTCATTAGTTTATAGGTAACATAAACTAGTCTAAGGGAAAAAAACTAGGTAATCAATTTATAATTAACTTATTTTATTTTTTTCAAAAATTTTCTAAAAAAGTCAATTAGATCTTATATTTAAGTTTGAGGATAGTAATAGAAAAAGGTTAATTGGGGCCCTAATTTAATTTTAGAGTTTTTTAATTTGGGCATTTATTAAGACTTTTTTAATTTTAATATTATGTCTACTCCATGGCAATCAAAACAATCTTGTTCAAGCCACTGGTTAATTTTTTTTTATCAGCAGCCACTGGTTAAAACTTTGATGTGAGTACTTCATCAAAAAAAAAAATAAATTGGTGTGCAATAATGTTCTTAAAGATATTTGAAATCTGAGTCACCATGTTTGATTCAATGGATAAGCCCCTTCCCGTATAACCTCATTAATAACTCATTATGGTGAAGGTATTTACATCTACAATAAAACAAGACAAAGTAATCTTAATAAACACACAAAAATAAAACCAAACCTGAATTAAATTACATTCCTCACTAGTTTTTTTTTTATCGAATCCCCATGAACGTTGCTCATGTTCCAAAGTGATCACTTGTAGTACATAAAAGCATATGCAAAACCCGAAAGTTTAATAATAACGAGGAGACACCCACGATGCCTTGGTAATGATAAGTTCTTAAAGATCAATAAGCCATATATGTGTGTGTGTGAGCATCGATCCGAATTATAGTACTAGTATTCTGAAAATATATAGGTCAAACTTGTTTCTCAAGCAACCATGTCCTTACCAGAAATTAAGATACCGATTTCCCTGAATCTGATCATTGACAAGAGAAAACAAAAGGTACTGTATGCTGAAGCAGGGAAGAGTTTCATTGATGTTTTACTAAGCTTCCTAACGTTGCCTTTAGGAACTGTTTCAAGACTTGTATGTGAGGAATCTATTCTCTTACCTCACAAATCATTGAACTGTATAACATCACTGCGACAGAGTGTACAAAAACTTGACCCAAAATATTTTGCTAATAATGGGGACAAAGGAAGGTTGCTGAATCCAAGAAGCTCAATGGATGGTTATTATCATAATTATGGCATAAGTAATAACTGTGGCAACACGCCCTTTGCAAAGGGCTTTAAGGGCTATGTTGGCGAGACAATTTGTTATATTATTTCTGATGATTTAAGACTGATGCCCAATGAAGTCAACACAACCCTATGGATGTTTCGAAATTTTGGACCTGACTGTGTTACCGAGAGATTGACTGCGAGCGTGTAACACGCAATTTTTTTATTTAGAGATAATAAAGAAGTAATTAAGGTATTAGGAAATTAAAAATCATGATAACTAAATAGATGAGGGTAAATATGTTTTTAGAAAGTAATATGCCTATTTATTAGAAATTTTATAAGAAAGAAGGGATTAAATTGAAATGATAAAAATATTCATGAAAAGGGATTTAAGTGAAGAACAAAAGATTTTTGAGGGACAAAAGCTGTCATTTTCTCCAAACTCTTTTTAAAATCAATTTCTCTTCTTCCTTTCATGATCATAGTCATTTTTCACTGCACACACACCTCCCATGAGTTCCAGAAACTTCCACCTCCTCTCACAATATGTCCTTCTCTCCCGGCGCTGCCCCACGCCGCCACGGAGCCGCCACCGTCGACGGTGGTGAGTGAAGCCGTCGTGGTTCCCTCTGTCTCCTTCTTTGTGTTTTTCTTTCCTCCTCCCTTGCGTGTGTGCTGTGAAAGAAAGGAGAGCCCGAGTTCTCCAACGATTTGGGGCTTCTCCGGCGAGTCTCCGACACCATATAGTATGTGTAAGCTCCTTTAATTTTTCCCTCTATCTTATGCTTGATTTCTAGGGTTGTCATTGTGAAATTTGGGGGGCTTTTAGTGTAAATCGATTCCTATGACTTTTGAGTTTGATTTGGCTGTTTTAAAACCAAATTAGGTTGGTTTCTAGCTAATCTATGGATCAGGATTACTTGGATTGGGGTTAGAATGAAGTTTGGTCAAATTAAAGTGTTAGAAAACTAGGGTTTAATGGGATTTTCGAAAATCCCACAAGCTTTCTAGGAAATGATGATCCTAATTTGTTTAATCAAATTATATGATGATGATTATTGATTTAGATTAGTTATTGACAATCCTACTTGAGATTTTACTTGCTTAAAGTTGATTTAAGTTCAAGAACGATAATTAAATCCTTTGAATATGATCTTTGAAACATGATTTATGGTTGTTATATGGTAAGAAAAGTTCAAATATGATGTTTTAGGTTTTGATGGGTTAGATTTCAGTTTTTGGTTAAGTTGTATTGATTTGTTGCATGATTTTGGGCGTAGACCAGCACCATTTAATGCGATTGAGGATATTAAAGGTTACGGGTAAACTTTTAAATTAAGTAAAATATAGGTTTTTGAGTTGAGTTTGAGGTTTATCTTAACCCAATAGGTTAATTATATATTAGGTGAATCACTAGAATTAAGGTGCAAAAGGATGAATAAATTATCCCTAATTGTGTTAATAGGCTGGGTGGTGTTTACTAATGGCCCTAAATGGTTAAATTGGTTGAGGAAATTGTGGGATTGCCTTTGAATGGTTAAAGTTGGGAAATCAAAGTGGATTTTGGTTTTGGGACATGATATGAAGGCATTTAGTTATACTTGAATGTTATTGAATGAGAGTTTTGATTCAATGGAATTATGGAAGGATTTGATTAGATATTAGAAGTTGTATGCTAATAGAAATATAATCTATGTTTCGTGAAGTAACATTGACTATAAATCAATTGGTTGCTTGCATGTCAAAGCTCTAGGTGGTTTGAAATTTTTATGTTAGTCTTATGTTATATTTTGATTTTTGGAATGCACTCAAGGTGTGTGAAAAAAAAAATGTCTAAAAGAAGGACTTGCTTGAAAGGTTAGGGATTTTGCTGTTTCAGGTTCATGAATCAATTAAATTAGTTTTGTACAGGCATCAGCTTGGTATAAAAGAATTTAGGTTACTAAAAGGATTTGAATGAGACTTGGGATCAAAGGGTTCTTGGGCATTGTTCATTTCGTTTGGCTGTGGATGTTGATTTCCATTAATGAATCTGATTGGAGATTTTGGTACTGATATGTCATTGTTCTGTTTATGTGTTGAAATTCAGCTTTGAAGATAATAAAATGGAGTGTTGATATATGTTAGATCATGGATAATTGAACAGAGCTTGAAAAGTTTCATGGGTGTGAAAGGAAAGGAAAGGAAGGTAAATAATTTTGTTTATTTTGATTTGTGAATGAATGAAAGTGGTTGCTGCAAAAGAGACATTTCTCTTGCTGATTTTGAGAATTTTAAGAATTGGTTAATTGGAGTCAAGCTTTATTATTTTTTCATGGCAAGTGTGAACATTAGGTTTTGGTTTCAAATCCAATTTTTGTTGAAGACTTATCTTGGCAGTGCATATGTGCATTTATAAATTTTTCTGCAGTTTTATTGTTTCAGCTGGATATAGTTTGGAAAAAATTAAGGAAGGTGATTTATGAAGTGAGATTAGGTGTTTTGATGTTTGTATGTTGAATTTGGAATAAAGGAAATGAATTCTCTTTCTTTCTCCTTAGTATGGCCGAATGTAGAATGAGATGTGAGTGCAATGTTTATGACCTTAAGCTAAATAGGACATGCATATCTTGATTTTCTTTTGAGGGAATTGGTGAAGTTGTGATGTGATTACTAAGTTATAAATTGCTAAGTTTTGAAGTTTACTAGAAAGTAGTGGTTCTCACTTTAGTTTTAGTTTGGATTTATCCTTGTGATCGATAGAGTGTGTTAATTTTTAATTTTAGATGATGCTGATCTTAAAATTGAACTTGAAGGAAAGGCATGAATTATTATTTGTGGTTTTGAAGTTGTGAATTACTTGTTTGTTAATGCTTAAGTAGCAAATTTGGAATTGGAAAGGATTGTGACAGATGCATAGATTTCTTTTGGCATGGGTGGTGGGATATGAGTTTGCCAATTGAATTGTTTTCTTTATTGTATGACTAAAGAATTCATTTTTGTTTTATTATTCTTGATTATATTTGTTAAAAGTATAGTTTATACTTGTGCATTAAAATGATTTAAAAGTTTAAAGATAGTGCTGTGAAATCTCATAGAGGGGATTTTGTTATAAAATATTTGACAATGAGATATTGTTTTTCCAAGAATATTTTGTTATTGTTTGGTATATTAGCATCAAGCATGCTTCAAAACATTTTGAAGTCATATGGACGATGAGATTTGATATCTGATTTCAAATTGATTTATTTATTACTATGTAAACGTTTTTTTTTGAGGAACTAGACACAAAGCGCTTGTTTCGTGACTTCGTGTCACGCTTGTTTCGTGACTTCGTGTCACGCTTGTTTCGTGGTTTTACCACGCTTGGTTATTTACCCTCGTGTTACTGTGTGTCTACGCTTGTTTCGTGACTTCGTGTCACGCTTGTTTCGTGACTTCGTGTCACGCTTGTTTCGTGGTTTTACCATGCTTGGTTATTTACCCTCGTGTGACTGTGTGTCCACGCTTGTTTCGTGACTTCGTGTCACGCTTGTTTCGTGGTTTTACCACGCTTGGTTATTTACCCTCGTGTGACTATGTGTCCACGCTTGTTTCGTGACTTCGTGTCACGCTTGTTTCGTGGTTTTACCACGCTTGGTTATTTACCCTCGTGTGACTCTGTGTCCACGCTTGTTTCGTAGTCTCGAACTACGCTGATTTTTCGTGGCTTTCGGGCTGCGTTTGACTTGTAGATTTCGAGCTGCGCTTGTTTCGTGGCCTCTGTGCTGCGCTTGTTATTTGTTGCGTGTCAGTTCCTCTATAGAAAACAAGTTTTTCATAAATATGAGCTTTCATATTTACTTTGTAAACCTTGAAAGGGATTACTTTTATGTTATGTTGATTTTGCCCTTTTGGGTTTTACTCTCAAATACAAGTATGGTTATAAACTACTGAGGTTTTTATATTCTAAATCTTTATTTATTTACTTATCTATTTTTGGGAATTTAAATACGAAATCAGTGTATCGAAATTGCAAATATTTATATAGTATTTTGTATTTCAGAATGAAGAATGTGGAACAACACTTCGTGCTTTAAGACAAATGAAGGTATAATTAGCTTTATAACGAAAACTGATTCTCATTATTATTGTTGTAAATAATAATACTTACCTATACATTCAATTACTTTGTGTATATATCTTTGTATGCATTAACATGAAATTGATATATTTGAATGCGTGAAACGATAAATGTTTAGAAGTATTGGTTAATGGAAATGGCTTACGAAGTTTAAATACCTTAAACTTCGTGCCGGTCACGTTTAAAATTTAGGGCGTGACAGAGCGTTACTCAGAAAGATGTGAGCATATTTTATATATTGCTTCAATTAGTCTAGTTTAAATTTTCGTTGTTTATAATATACAATATTCCCTCTAGTCGTAAATATTAGACATAGTTACTTTTTGTTTAGATGTTAAAGTTATAAAATATGTTATTAAATTATGACATTTTTAATATGTTTTAGATTAGTGATTAATTTATATAGTTTAAAGAAAAAAATAAATCAATTTATAATTGACCGGAGGGAGTAAATAGTTTTTGGAATTTATCAAATTAGATATCAATTTATAATTGACCGGAGGGAGTAAATAGTTTTTGGAATTTATCAAATTGGATATATATCAAGATATATTGCCTATTGATTATGTTACTACAAATTCTTTACCCATGGGATTGGCAATCTTGTCTATTCATGTCTTAACTTTTTGTTGGTTCATCCGGGGAAGAGAGTTTCAAGAAATAGTGAATGGCATATAGCTATTCATTTATTGCAATAAGATAAAATTGGAAAAAATTTTCAATTTATATAAAGTTCTGGTATGTGTGCCTTTATATAATTAGTTTTACTGTACTTACGAAGGTGGTGGATCTTCTCAAGCTCTCAATATGGTCAAAGACACCAATCACACCATTGACAGACTACTTATTCCTGCGTACGCAATGGATCATACTGCCGATTCAGTTCATTATAACCCGATTTCTGCCTAAGGACAAGATCAATGAAGGTGAAGGTAAACAGGGTATGACGATGCCATTGAAGGTAGTGATATCAAAATCTAAGGGCGAAGTACTTTTTGTTGTGGCAAATGAAGACTTCACTGATCAGATCTTAAGCTTCTTGACCATACCAATAGCTACAATTGAACGTCTTGAACCTGGTAAAGCTGGATTGGGCTGCATTGATAACTTGTATGAGAGCACCATGAGTTTGAATTCAGCTCGAGATTTTTATCGGGACGATTTAAAAGACAAACTCCTCAACCCTCTTATTGCAACAGATAAAGTAAAAAATCAGCTGTTACCCGTTTATGCATCAGGAAATTCTTCAAAGATTTCTGCCACTTCATATGTTAAGTGCGGACAAGGTTCATGGTGAAAGATAATTTATGTTTTGAACCATTTTCATGTCATGCTGCTTTGTCATTTTTGGTTGAGTCCAGAGTTGCCGAGGGGGACTTGGAAGAAATGGACTTAAGCATTGGGGTTAATGAGGTACAGTGTTCATATAATTAAGCTTAGATCAATTCTATTATTAGAAATAAATTTGTACTATATATGTGCATATATGAACTTATAAGCTTGCCCAATTAATAATTTTTTTCTCAATTCATTGAGTGTGTATTTAGGCCTTATTGTTGGTCATTAGAATGATGTGTGTGTATTTGATATTTCAGGTATTTGGAATTCTGAGGGCTGCTATGTTATCCACGTCCGCTCTCACATTTGGCTTGAGGCCTTTTCTTACTGCTATACAATCCCCAATTTGATAGTTTATGTTGCTTCTCTTACTGCTATCGTTCTAGAGTTTGTTTGTCTACTGGTTTTTGAATGCGTTTAGATTTCTGTTTCATAATACTACCTCCGGTCCTAAATATAGGACCTAATTAACTTTTTTTTTTGGAGATAGGACCTAATTAACTTTTTTTTTGGAGAGATTAAGGTTGCGAAATATGTTATTAAATGATGACATATTTGATATATTTTTATATTATCTATTAGTTTATAGGTAAAATAAACTAGTTTAAGGGAAAAAATTAGGTAAATCAATTTATAATTAACTTATTTTGCTTTTTTAAGGATTTTCCAGAAAAAGTCAATTAGGTCTTATATTTAAGACCGGAGGGAGTAATATAATGGAATATAAGTGCTGAAGATTGTGGACGTTGTGTCAGGTTGACTTAGATTTTAAGGAAATTCATGAATGGGTATTTTTAGACTTTAATCAAAATATGTTGAACGATTGTATGTGGTTGATTTTGATAGGAATTGTTATGATTCGTAATGGTTTAGTTTGAATAAGTCAGATCGGTGATCCAATCTTTTCTCTTGGTTATTAGGTTTTTCAGTTATATTCATTTATGTGATACTCGTAGACTATATATAACGTATTGGTTTTTAATAAGATCTAGATTAGTAGATCAGGAGGCCTCACTCTTTTCCTTTCCTGGCGTCTTTAGAATCCTCTACAAATTTCAACAATTCCATGGTATGAATGTAAAGCTGAAATTAGAAGAACTGCCACTGTGTCTTGATGTTACTGAATTTAGGAATCCGATTTTCGAAATCAACAGTGATTATGAGATTTCTCAAAAGTATGGCTGGTCAATATCATTGATGCAAAAAGAGCCTTGTGTGTTTAATGAATGCTTAAGTAATCAAAGCTCAATGTTTTGAGAAGTCACATAATGAAATATTTAGGTCAAATTTTATTTTGATTCATAGTGTTACACCGTATGTAATTTTAAAGAACTGTCCGGATATTGAGATAACATTTATTTGAGGATATAAATTTTAGTTGTTCTGTGTTTAGAGCACAAATATTCCAAATTTTCTATATTATTCAAAGCTCCTTAAGATAATTAACATAACTTCATCAATCTTGTCATTCTACTCGGCACATATTTCTTCATATATATTGTCTCAAAAATGGCTGAAACTCAAGTTGAGATTGTATCCAAAGCAACCATAAAGCCATCATCTCCAACTCCAAATGAACTAAAACACTACAAATTTTCTCTCCTTGATGAAATGGCTCCTCCTCCATCTATTTATGTTCCCGTTGTTCTATTCTATTCTGCTTCTGAGAAAGATCTTCCCCAAGTATCTCAAAAGTTGAAGACTTCGTTATCTGAAGTTCTCACTCTCTACTATCCATTATGTGGAAGAATCAAAGCAAACCAAAGCAATCTCTATGTTGATTGCAATGATGAAGGTGTTCTTTACCTTGAAGCTAGAGTTCCATCAAAGCTATCAGATTTTCTCAAGAAAAAAAAAACCCAACTCAAAGAGATAAAAGGTTTGCTTCCATTAGATTCCAATAAGCCTGAACAAGCCGTTGATGATGATAAAGATCATCTAGTAATGGCTGTTCAAGTAACAGAATTTCTCTGTGGAGGAATAGCCATTGGTGTGAGCATCTCACACAAGGTTTGTGATGGCACAACAGTTGCTCAATTCCTCCAGGCTTGGTCTCAAAAGGCTAATGCAGAAGAAGAAAGCGAAAAGGTGGCTTCTTCTTTGCCTCCTAATATGGAAGCTTCTTTGCTCTTTCCACCAATGGGCATTGAGTTTGACATGAATGACATAATAGGAGAGAAGAATTTTACAACCAAGAGATTCATGTTTAATGGAGATAGCTTGTGTAGACTACAGGAAAAAGTAGCAAGTGATGGTAGCTTTAGGCCCACTAGGGTTGAAGCTGTAACAACTTTGATATGGAAAGCTGCCATGGAAGCTGCAAGAACAACAGAGACAAGTCACAAAAGTAGATCATTAATTGTCCATGCTGTCAATATACGTGGCCGGATGCTAACGCCATTGCCCAATAATTCTTTTGGTGAGACATCTCACTCTTTACTTGTTTACTAAATTGTGAATATTTTCAATCACTTGCATAATTTGAGCAATTGTATTGTATATATAGGAAATCTTTTTGTGCCAGCAATTTCTCCAATCCTTGATGAAGTTGTTGAAGTTGACAAAGAAATAAAGGTGGGGCTTAAAGATTTGGCTGAAGTAGTGAGAAAAACCATAAAAATGGTTGATGGAGATTTTATGAGTAAGTTTCAAGGAGAAGGTCAAGAACTTGCTGAAATCCTTGAATCAATGTTACAAGTGTTACATAATGTGACTGAGAATGGTGTTCCTTTTTACGTCTTTAGTAGTTGGTTGAGGCTTGGTTTCTATGAAACAAACTTTGGATGGGGCAAGCCAATCTGGGTTTGTGCTATTGGAGTGGGTATGAAAAATATGATTTTATTGATGCCAACTTCTTCTGATAAGGATGAAGGAATAGAAGCTTGGGTCACCTTGAATGAGTTTCATATGCCACAGTTCGAAACAGATCCTCTTCTTCTTCAATTTGTGTCGTGATCCTTGATTACTTTCTTTATCTGTATGTGCACTTTCCTTTTTATATACTTGCAAATTGAGTCGGTGTGAGTGAAGTATATGTATAAATTTGGATAATCGTTTGGTGAATAAGTGAGTTGTTATGAGTTGGATTGGTCTAAATGTGATAAGTATATATAAAAGTTGGATTTGTATCACAATTTGTTTTAAACCAAAACGATGTATTTTTATCTCAAAGGCGGGAAAACTCAATTGGAGAGTTTCCCCACTTGAATTTTCCGGTTCTCTCTTATTGTCTATTTCAACTACATTTTACTTTTTGGATAAAAGTAATTTAATGGTGACTCAAACCAAATCCACACTGAATCCCCATTCCACATCGTTTATATGAAAAAGGTGTTCTCATCATCAATTTACACCATTAGATCGAATTGGAACTATTAGATTTGATTTAATTTAATTTTTTAATTTTAATGAACTTTTAATTTTAATCTATGTATAATGTGAAATAAAGATAGTCTCATAACTACCATTTATCATGAAAATGAAATAATGACTTTAAAATCAACAAAATACAAATTCTAAATGTGAGCCGTTGATATCAAAATTTAAAGGGTTTAGATCTCATCACAGTGATGAAGAGTGTTTTCTCTTCACAGTGATGAAGAGTGTTTTCTCATCAATATGATGAGCAATTGAGCATTGAGCATTGAGCATTAAGCATTGAATGTGGACCCATCCACATGTACACTAGGTATAGTTCTCCCTTGTCTTTTTTATTTTTGACAATTAATTATTAAGAGTCTATTTGAATTGGTATTTACATAAGTTAAAACAAAACTCTCTCCCAAACTATGTACCATAAATCATGTTTGCAAAGCAATTTCTTCCGCCAATCAAAACAAGCATTCAGTCAAACCCACCAATGATATCCATTTCGGTAATTCGATATCCATCTGTCCAAATTGATCAATGCCAAAAGACTCCAACTTTACCTTTGCAAGGGGTTAACATGAAAATATGAAAATGTTTTCTCAATGTGCAACCAACACAAAACACATTTTTAGGAGTAAATTTATCGGTTAATAGTTTTTAAGGGGCAAATATGTCAATGACAATTTGAAACCGGATTATCCTAATTAATGACAACTTTTAAGGGGCGAAAATGACAATAATTTTGCAACAGTGTTTGTCATTTTTGGCCCTTTAAATTTATCAATTGACAAATTTACTACTCAAAAATGTTTTTTTTTGGTAGATTCATTTTCTGGAAATTGTAATTCATATATTTGAATTTAACTCTTTCGCCAGTGTTTTTTGTAGATAAAATGGAATGCATGATAAACTCAAAATGTCCTTTCAACTTCAGAACTTTCAAACAAGCATATATTTCTTTCAACTTTTCAAGCCACCCTTCCTCAAGAAAATAGTCGTTTTCTTGTTGTAGCACAACTCATGGCATTCACCAAAAAGAAACAAGTATACATATATTATTATATTAATACCACAAATATATTAATTAACGTTGTATCCGTACTACTTTGAATCCATCCTGTCGATTCAAAATTTGGCAGCTAACTGATGTCTACTTTTAAGGGTCTGGATTCTCTCAGAATCCCTCAGAATCCCTGAGGGATTCTTCCTTATAAGGTCATAATTTAGTTTTGAAATTCATATAAGAGCTCATAATTTGACACATGTACCATTAAAAATAAAAAAAATTATATTATAATATAAAATAAATGAAGAAATTTTATTTTTTTTATTTTTGAAAACTTTTTGACATAAAAAATTTCAACTATTTGGACCTATTTCATTTCAACAGAAGGACCCATAAGAGATACAGACTTGTCCAGTTAACTGTAAATTTTTAATTTACAGTTAACTGGACAAGTATGTATCTCTTATGGATCCTTCTGTTGAAATGAAATAGGTCCAGATAGTTGAAATTAAGTTGAAATTTTTTATACTAAAAATTCTTTTATATATAATACAATCTTTTTTTATTTTTAATGGTACAAGTGACAAATTATGAGCTCTTAAATGAATCTGAGTGGCTCACATGAGAACCCATATGTGAGAGGATGAGGAGGGATTATGAGGAAACGGATTCTGAGAGAATCCGTTCCCCTACTTTTAAGGTGGTGTAAAAGAAGGGTTGTCTCGTAGATTTGTATATGAATGCGATACTTCTATATTTATGGAGGCCCTTTAGGTTTATTATTTAAATTATTTAGCTTTTGGAATGAAGTGAAAGTGTACTTTTGTCTGAGCAAAAAAAGAAAGTGTACTTTTTTCTAATTCAATATCTGGGCACTCTTGAAGACAAAATATAGGAATAGGAAATTCAGAAAGCAGCCGATGAATTGCGGGATAATGAGCCGACTAAATCTCACTGCTAGTATAAGATATATAGGATTGTTTTGTTGACTGGAATAATAAAATCTTTTATGTTTGACATCATCCAAAAAGTTGGTGGGAGGGTACAAATATAATTGCAATGTATGCCAAAACACTTTGCATCACGAAAATCTTCCAAATTTTCTTCATTTTTATTTGAAGCTCCTCAAGAAAATCAACCTAACAACATCAATCTTGCGATTTTATTGCGCACATTTTCTTCATTACATTGTCCCAAAAATGGCTGAAGTTCAAGTTGAGATTGTATCCAAAGCAACCATAAAGCCATCATCTCCGATCCAACTCCAAATAAACTAAAACATTACAAGTTTTCTCTCCTTGATGAAATGGCTCCTCCTCCTTCTGTTTATGTTCCCATTGTTCTTTTCTATTCTGCTTCTGACAAAGATCTTCCCAATGTATCTCAAAAGTTAAAGACTTCATTATCTGAAGTTCTCACTCTCTACTATCCATTGTGTGGAAGAATCAAAGGAAACAAAGGTAATCTCTATGTTAATTGCAATGACGAAGGTGTCCTTTGAAGCTAGAGTTCCCTCAAAGCTCTCAGATTTTCTGGAGAAAAATACAGACCAACAACTCATGGAGATAAAAGGGTTTCTTCCATTAGATCCCTACAAACCTAAACTAGACAATGTTGATGAAGATCGCCTTGTAATGGCTGTTCAGGTCACTGAGTTTTCCCTTGGAGGAATAACCATTGGTGTGTGCATCTCACATAAGGTTTGTGATGGCAAAACAGTAGCTCAATTCCTCCATGCTTGGTCTCAAAAGGCTATGGGAGAAGAAGCAATTGAAGTGGTGGCTTCTTCTTCTCCTCCCAATATGGAAGCTTCTTTGCTCTTTCCACCAATGGGCATTGAGTTTGAAATGAATGACATGATAGGTGAGAAGCATATTACAACCAAGAGATTTATGTTTAGTGAAGATAGCTTGTGTAGACTACAAGAAGAAATCGCAAGAGATTGTAGCTTTAGGCCCACTAGGGTTGAAGCTGTAACAACTTTGATATGGAAAGCAGCCATAGAAGCTTCAAGAACAACAGAGACAAGTCATATAAGTAAATCATCAATGTTCCATGCTGTAAATGTACGTGGCCGGATGCTAGAGCCATTGCCCGATAATTCTTTCGGTGAAACATCTCACACTTTATTTGTTTACTAAATTATAAATGTTTCTCACTTTTATTTCTTGATTCAATATTTTTGCATTGACAACATATATATATATATATATATATATATATATATATATATATATATAGGAAATCTTTGTGTGCCAGCAATTTCCCCAATCCTTGAAATTGACAATGATATGATGGTGGGGCTTCAATATTTGGCTGAAGTAGTAAGAAAAGCCATAAAAAAGGTTGATGGAGATTTTGTGAGTAAGTTTCAAGGAGAACGTCAAGAACTTGCTGAAATCCTTGAATCAATGTTACAATCCTATAGTGACACTATGAAAGGTGTTCCTTGTTAGTTGATACACCTTTAGTAGTTGGTTGAAGCTTAGTTTCTATGAAACAAACTTTGGATGGGGCAAGCCAATCTGGGTTTGAACTATTGGAGTGACTATAAAAAATGTGATTTTCTTGATGCCAACTTCTTCAGAGGATGAAGGAATAGAGGCTTGGATCACATTGAATGAGTTTCATATGACACAGTTTGAAAGTAATCATCTACTTCTTCAATTTGTCTAGTGATGATCCTTAATTACTTTCTTGATCTGTATATGTACTTGTCTTTTATTATATATTTGCAAATTAAGTCGGTGTGAGTGAAGTATATGTATAAACTTGGATATATTGTTCGGTGAATAATTGAGTTGTTATTGAGTTGTATATAATATATATGTGTGTGTAGTGTGTGTGTCTTGATCCCTAGTTACTTTCTTAACGTTTACTTTTCCACATAATCCTCATTGTTTTTGTAGAAATTACTCATTTTGTGGTTGTAGCCACAATTCATGGCGTTCACCAAAAAGAAACAAAAGCGTACATATATTATTGTATTGATCCCACAATATAATAACTATATATGTATCCATACTGCTTTGAATCCTTCCTTTTAAAATTTGGCAGCTAAGCGATGACCATTTTATTAAGACTTTTAAGGTGGTACAAAGAAGGGTCGTCTCGTAGAATTGTATAGGAATGTAATACTTCTACATTTTCTAAAAAGTTTATATTCGATTTTAATTATTATTTAATACTTTATTTAAAAATGCAACTTATTTTGCCGAAAACTCCTTAGGGTAGGAGAAATAATATATATAGGAGGAAAAGAATAAAGAGAGAGAATGAGCAGGAACAGAAATAAGAGAGAAATGTATAATTAATTAGGGTAAAGTGAAAATTTTTTAAATAAAATTTTACAAAATGATCAAGCTTATTCAAAACAAAATTAAGTTTAAATATGGGACTACAATATAAACTGTACATAAACTTAAACTTTAAAAAATATTGGACTCAAACATATGTAGTTAAGTTTATCTTCTAAAGAATGTGTAGTTTTTACAAATTAAAAGAGTCAGTTGTATTTATACATTGTCAAAATTGGACAAATATATTGTAACCAAAAAAAAAAATTGGGTATATAGACTCACTTTGAAAAGTGGGGGAAGAATTTTCTCCCCTTAAACCGTTGATGTTGCCACCTATTCTCCAATGGCGTCGGCCTGCCACAACATCATGACGGTGCTACCGCGGCGTTGACCAAAAGTGTGTATTGGGCATCACATTTTGGGCCCTTAAAATAGCTTTCAACCCGTGAAAGCTAATTCTGGGCATAAGGTGATGTTTGGATCAACAAAAATTAAGAAGCTATACTTTATCAAACTCACCTATTATTAAAATTAAACTGAGTTTATCCAATATTACTTTCATAAAAAATATAAAATTGTTTTTTAAAAAAACACAGAAAACTTAAACAACAATACCTTCAAACAATACCATAGTTCCTTCATAAAAAATTCTGCAACATTACTTGCATTAAAACAAAGTAGAACAGGTTGAATGATGCTACCAAAATTTAAATAAAAGATTTGAAAGTGTAGGAGCCGTGGAAATAGTAAAGCTAAATCATAATCAAACCCATATAGACTCAAAATATTTGATTAGTAGGTATTAGATTTTCTCATTTCATTTAAGTGTAGCAAGGGAGAAGTGAGTTTAAATGAGTGAATAAAAATATTCACATATTATGAATTTAAGAGTGGAACAACCTAGAGTTACTATTACCTTCCATACTTCTTAAATTTTATTCCAAATTAAATGAATTTATTGTCTTAATTCAATCAGCTAACATAGAGTACTAGTGTCTATATGTCTATAAATTCTTGTTGGTCCAGTTATATTTTTAATTCTTACTTAGATAAGTTATGTAATGTTTTACACTAATTAACTAGGTACAATTTGAATACGTAACACTCTAAGTTGACCGTGCATGATTTCTATGTATATGTCAATCACAATCGCAAATTAATCAAAATCGAATAGTACAATATTTAATCTCATTGTCTATTTAAAATTTTCTCCATTGAATTCAATTATAGATTTCCCAAACATGTTCAACGGTACTTAGTCACTAAACATTAATAATTAAAAATAAGATTAAAAAATTAATAAAAACTTAGCACTAATAAGTGATGGGGAAAATATCTAAGTCACAAATAAATTCATAATATTATTCTAAATTGTAAATGAACACTAGCCACAAATAGGTTCTGCCAAAATTATCTCATCATAAAAGAATACATATTTCCAAATCATAAGTAAAATGGAAAGAAAGAGTGCAATAATTCTCTAAGAAGATAAATGAAAACATCAACTCTCCTTTTATTTTTCTCTTGTTGGATGATATGTTGATTCTCCACAATGTTGCGAATCCTTAGCCCCTCTTTATTCGTTGTGTGTGTGTGTGTATTTAGTGTGTATATGAATGTAAGAATTAGCTGATTCCTATTTTATATGGTTGATAATTATTTTGTTCAAAAAAACAATATACAATTATCAATTTGACCAATAAACAAATAATGGTTCTTGATAAAAAAAACAAATAATGGTATCAAATTGGCCAAGAAATAATAAATAAAAATGTATCATATTGTTCAAGGAGATGAATTTCCCTCAATACCCACACGCTAGATATGTAGTAGATAATCATACAAGTAGAGACGAAAGCATAACTTAGCACCCTGTTTTGTTGGCTGAAAATCTAGAGCTCAGGCGTAACCGTTCTGCGTCTCTTGTATTTTATTCTTGTTTCGCGCTTGTGTTTGAGCGAATTTTTTTATTAAACTAGCATTCAAAATAAATTTTGAGAGGCCCAA
Source organism: Mimosa pudica (assembly GCA_029929735.1). NCBI lineage: Eukaryota > Viridiplantae > Streptophyta > Magnoliopsida > Fabales > Fabaceae > Mimosa > Mimosa pudica. Next base: position 5,882,491 of record JAKELP010000045.1, read on the forward strand.
ATTCAAATTTGGTTGCATGGATATGATATTCATCATCAACGTAAACCTTATCTCATTCAAATGGGGTCGGCTACATGGATATGATATTAATTTATGTAAATACTTTGTTCATGAACATTTAATATTTATTTTTTTGGTTGGAAAAAATTTGCTATTTATTGAATATATATATATATATATATATATATATATAAATAAATATTCCAATTAGATAAAGCCACAAAATTCTAAAAATTTAGTTAACTATATATTCATTATTTAATTGTTGAATTTAAATATTAATATACAATATTTAAAATAAATTTAGTTTGATAATTATTTAATTTATGAATTTAAATATGAATTTATAATAGATTGAAAATAAATTTATTTTATTAATTACTTGATTATTGAATTTAAATCCAAATTTATAAGTGTTTTTATTATCATAAGGCTAAAGTATATTTTTGGTCCCTTATGTTTGCATCAAGTTTCAATTTAGTCCTTTATGTTTGGAAAGTACACTTTTAGTCCTTTTTTGTTAACACCGTTAGTTTAACTTAACGGAAAATGTTAATTTAAAAATTTTGAATGGTTATTAAATACTGAAAAAATGTTCAGATTAAAATATTTGAGCATAAATATTTTTATATTTTCAAAATTTATCATTTTTGTTCTAATTTCATTATAAAATAATCATTTAAAATTGTTAAGTTAACATTTTCCGTTAAGTTAAACTAACGGTGTTAACAAAAAAGGACTAAAAGTGTACTTTCTAAACATAAAGGACTAAATTGAAACTTGATGCAAACATAAGGGACCAAAAGTATACTTTAGCCTTATCATAAATATATTTTATAATGTTTAAAATAATTTTTTTAATTTAAATATTAATTGTATTAGAAAATAATCATTAAGGTCAATATGATCATTTTCACATATTTTTTACTTTCCTTACTACTATTTTCAGCTAACCAAACAAAAATTTTTCCATCAAAATCATTTCTCATTCCATGCCAATCAAACACACCAGCCTTTCAATTTTTTATAACAAAATTTTAGGAAAGAGTTTGGGTTAAACCCAATCCAAGGGCAGGGCACCTAACTCATGATCCACTGGGGCCTGTCCCTGTGGGCTCTGAGGCATGACCAGCAAGCCCATTCTGATTGTCCACACAGGTATGTTACTCTCAGCTTCATTAAGCTACGGAGATGCCTCCCCAAGCGCTGCAATGGAGACACCACACTAGTGTGTCACTCCCCAAGATCGAACTCGCGACGTGATAGTCACCCCGACGCTCATTGTTCGATCCTGATGCTCATTGTTCGATCCCAGCTTTATTTTTTATAAAAGGCAAAATGATATCAATTAAAATCTAGCTATTACAAAAATTTACTAAATAGCCAAAACATACAAAACATATTTAGAATGAAACTATATGCTGAAAATTAAAACCGATAATAGAGAGACAACATTAAGCTCTTTCCGTGAAGTCCGCGACTAGAAACTTGGATGGGGATGAGATATGAGGAAACAAAGAGGGTTAAAAAAAGCATGAAGATCACGAAGGTTTGATTTTAGCCATTGTGTCTTTTTTCTTTCTTTCTGTCTTTTTTGGTTTCTTCCTTTTTCTGCGAGAGAACTTGGCATATTGATTATTGAGGAGTCAAGTTAGTTCACTCTGATTCATAGTACCACTGGTGAAAGTACTGTTTATGTTATTTACATACGATTTGTTTTCTCGATACAGTAATTAAATCATAAAATAAATTAACTGATTATGATTAAACATAATATTAATTAACTGAAGAGTGACTCACTTTTCCTTAAAATACCCAAACATTTTGGTAAATACATATATCAGAAAATATCATTCCATAGTACTAGTAAACTTTGCTATCATATCAACTACAAAATTTGACTATTTGAGTACTTGTAGCCAAGTTAATTGTCAAAGTCCTAATTTTTTTTTGGTGAACATTGCCACAGTATTAGTCCTTGTTGTAGCATAGTTAAAATATAGGTAATGATTGTCAAATCAAGATGCATCTCCTCCATCTCTACTAGTGCTTGCACTGTGTTGATTAATTGCCTCATGGTAGTCACCTCCCAATTATTAAAAAAAACACCTTTAATACTAAATGCCATTTTCTTGGTCGGACATGGCACATGTTTTACCAGAACTTCTTGATATCTGCGTTTCCATAAAATTGTGCCCTATAATAGAATTTCTTATCTACAATTTAATTTTGGGCAACTTAACATTAATATTGTTCGCACCATAGTACACGAGTCGCGCCAAGTAATAAAGTGATAAGTAGAGTATCATTCCCATGAGGATTTGGTTCTAACACCCCATCAAGTAGAGATTATCGCACTCTCGCTCAATTTGAGTGATCCGAATATCAAGAGTGAAGTGTAACTATATTAAAAATAAGAAAAACTATAAATAAGTGATTCTCCAGCTTCAAGGGTAAATGGGGACTTAAGATTATTTATCCACCTTGTATTTCGTAACCTTAAAATGATCTCCTCTCACAATTGCTTTTAATGACTATATATGTGTTAACCTAGGGTTCACAATGTACTTGTAAACGCTCCGTCGAGTCAAGAACAAGTGTTTAATTCCATTGATTGCTCAATCTCTTGTTACAATTAATAAAAGGGTTAAGGGTCAAATCTAGCACTCTACTATTGCCAAAAGTTCACCCAACATAAATAAGAATTCGATGGCTCAAATGTAGCACACATCTTTTGAGCCATTTTTGAAAAGATGTGTGCTACATTTGAGCCATCGAATTCTCGTTTATGTTGGGTGAACTTTTGGCAATAGTAGAGTGCTAGATTTGACCATTAACCCTTAATAAAACCCAATTTTTAAGCTTCAACCCTAATGTGGCTTTGCAAGGTCAATAAATATGTCTCTATCTTATCAACAAAACCATTCATTTATCATGCAAAATTTAAGTTCTTACACTATTTAACTTAAGTTCTACACTTAACCTAACTCTCTCAAGTCATAAGTCAAATGAACAAATCAACTAAATGGTGATCAAACATTTAGAAGCATTGGGGTTAGAGTGAAATGAACACATATATAACATTAATCACAATTAAAGGAAAGGAAGAATCAAGAGTTAATCCATACAAGGGTTCAAAATAATCCTAAAACAAAGTGTTTGTTAGCTACTCATGTTCAAAGGAAAAGATACAATAATAATCATAAACATTGAACAAAAGTAAAGGAAGAAGAATGGAGAAGAAGAACCAAGATGTGAAGCATAAATCTCTTCAAAACTTCAAACTCCAACTCAATCTCCATCAAGCTCCATGCCCTAGCACACCCACAAGCCCCCAAGTGGTCCAAGAAGTGAAGAATACTTAACCAATGTGTTTTTGGCCTTTTAAAACCCTAAAAGTTCAGTATTGTGTGTTTTGGCATTTCTGTTCGCGACTGTGCTGCGGCATAAAACAATGGTAGAAAACTGTGTCTCGACATGGTTTTCTCTGGTGGCTTAAATTCAAATTGAGCCGCGACATAGAATTTACATGTTAGAAGCATGTCGTGGCTCAGTTCTGTTTTGATAAAAATTGATTTCTTCCCAAGCAAATAGAATGCTCTAAGCATGCTCCTCAATCATCTTTAACTTCTCCAATGTTTGCCTTCAATTCCCTAATACAAAAATACTTTGTAAAATAACAACTTTGACAAAAATGAGGAATAAATGTGCAACCAAAAGTATCATGTATCCTTCCTATAGTGTAGCCTCTAATATATGGGTGAAATCTTCAAAAAATGTATATAAAAGCAAGTGAATCATGCAAAAAAGTATGAATTCCAAGACATTAACAAATACACCTAAGCATAACCCATCATTATACTCTAATCAAATCCACAAAATTATGGGAGATATCACAAGTGTTATATCATCAAATATTTCATGTTACTTATTTCACACCCATCACTTGCTATTTTGCATATTGTAAATTTCATAGAAAGAGCATATACCCTTTTTGGTCTTCAATATATAAGACCTACTTTTAGTAAAGATAAAGTCGAAAAGGTGTTAGATTTTATGGAGGAGTAAATAAAATTTAAGGTGTTTTACAATCTTGACAAGAATATATTGGAAATGTCTCTTGTGAGTGAAGGAAGAGTATATCTATATTACTACGTATGGGCCCCATTAATTATCTCTCCAATAATTTGTTGTGTTCACGAGCAAAAACAAATCGGTTTTGACTTCTAAACATAAAAGTTGGTGGGAGGGTACGAATGTAATAGGCATGTTTACCTTTGCAGCACGAAAATCTCTCAAATTTTGTGCATTATATAAAGCTCCTCAAGAAAATATAAGCCTAGCCACATCAATCATGCAATTCTATTGAACCCATTCTCTTCATATATTGTCTGGGAAATGGCTGAAGATAAGGTTGAGATTGTTTCCAAAATAACCATTAAGCCATTATCTCCAACTCCAAATGAACTTAAACATTACCAGTTCTCTCTCCTTGATGAGATATCTCCTCCTCCTTCTGTTTATGTTCCCGTTGTTCTCTTCTACTCTTCCTCTGATCAAGATCATTCCATCATGTCTCAAAAGTTGAAGACTTCGTTATGTGAAGTTCTCACACTATACTATCCATTATGTGGAAGAAGGATCAAAGGAAGCAAAAGCAATCTCTATGTTGGTTGCAATGATGAGGGTGTCCTTTATATTGAAGCTATAGTACCTTCAAAGCTCTCAGATTTTCTTCATAAAAATACAAACCAACAACTCAAAGAGATAAAAGGGTTTCTTCCATTAGATCCCTATAAGCCTAAACAGGACGATGATGATGAAAATCGTCTAGTAATGGCTGTTCAGGTTACTGAGTTTGGCTGTGGAGGTATAGCCATTGGTATGTGCATCTCTCACAAGGTTTGTGATGGCACAACAGTAGCTCAAGTCCTCCATGCTTGGTCTCAAAAGGCTATGGGAGGGGAAGCATGTGACATGGTGGCTTCTTCTTCACCTCCAAATATGAAAGCTTCTTTGCTTTTTCCACCAATGGGCATTGATGTTGACATCAATGACATGATAGGTGAGAAAAATGTTACAACCAAGAGATTCTTGTTCAATGAAGATAGCTTATTTAGACTACAAAAAGAAATTTCAAGCGCTTGTGGCATTAAGCCCACAAGAGTTGAAGCTGTGACATCTTTGATATGGAAATCAGCCATGGAAGCTGCAGAAACATCAGAGAAAGTAATTCACAAAACTAGTTCATTCATGTTACATTTTGTGAACATACGTGGCCGGATGCTGCCCGCTTTGCAGGAGAATTCTTTAGGTGATATTTGCACATATTACTTTTTTATTCATTTACTAATGTTTTAAATCACTTGTCTAATTTGATATTTAATTTTGCATTGACGAAACATAGGTAATCTCTATGTACCTGCAATTTCTCCAATGCTTGATGTTGACAAAGAAATGGATATGGAGCTACAAGATTTTAGTAAAGTAGTCAGAAAAACCATAAAAATGGTTGATGGAGATTATGTGAGCAAGTTTGAAAGAGAAGGTCAAGACCTTGTTGAAGTCCTTGAATCAATTTTACATGTGTTGTATATGGTGGCTGAGAAAGGTGTTCCTTGTTACACCTTCAGTAGCTGGTTGAGGCTTGGTTTCTATGAAACAGACTTTGGATGGGGCAAGCCAATCTGGGTTTGCACTGTTGGAGTTGCTATAAGAAATGTGATTTTCTTGATGCCAGCTTCTTCTGAGGATGAAGGAATAGAGGCTTGGGTTACCTTGAATGAGATTCATATGACCCAATTTGAAAGCAATCCGCTACTTCTTCTTCTTCGATTTGTCTCTTGTGATCCTTAACTGTGTTGATCTATATAATAATTACCTGCTTCTATTTGCAAATTAAGTCGGTGTGAGTGAAGTATTTGTATTAGTTTGGATTATCGTTGGCTGAATATGATCAAGTATTGAATTATGTTGATCAAATGTGATCAAGTAATTAGATGTATAAGTTTAATTGATATCTTTTGTATCACCGCTGGTGCTTAATGCATGGAAGAGCTAGTTGGATGTTGCCTTGTCATGAATATATAAGACCACAATCCACTTATGAGTTGTTATATATATATATATATATATATATATATATATATATATATATATATATATATATATATATATTAGATTATTGTTCATTCAATATTGTAAGCATTAAAGTTTGAACAATAATTTTAATTCAATGTATAATTAATGAATTACCTAGCTATATACTTTTTCATCAATACTTGAAGTAATTTATATGTGGATGTGAGGGAGTTTAAGTGAAATCCGGACTTGAATCATGCTTCCTGATAGATTACCAACACCCGGGGCGGACGAAATTAGAGAAGTAACGAAATGAGTTTAATTCCGGAGCCAAAAGGCTATTCTTGTAAGAAAAACGACTTGTGTTGAAGAAATCTTACTTTACTTATGATTCCTCCATTTAAAGCCTCTCTACAGCTTTTGAATTTTAATTCGAATGCCAAATTAAGATTTAAATATTAATTAAAGATAGTCAATTAATCATATAATTAGTTCTTGGCTGCTATCAATACTATTGGATTATATTTAGTTGGAAATCATTTTATTCCCTACTCTTGTAAAAGATGAGAGTAAAAATTTAGGTGTATATAGATCATTTAAATCTCTTTTGGACGGTTTAAATTGTATTTTACTGTATTAATATAATTAAATCTAAACCATCTATGATATTTTCCTATTTAATTTATCAAACCCAAAAAACGCACTTTTTAAGGCAAACCTAAATTTTAAAATCATAGTGGACAAATACTCTGATTGATGGGATCTGCATCATCAGAAGATGATGGATGAAATTCAAGAATTTACTATCTAAACAAAGAGAAAATGGAGATTTAGGATATGCAAGTTATTCTATAAATATCGCTACGCTAAAATAAAATTTAAAGTCCATAATTCATAATGTATGTGATCGTTCACCAAAAAGAAAATGATAGATGGAAGCTCAGAGAAGTATATATTTGAATCTAGCTAGCCCAATTATTAATTGATATGGATCTGAATTTTCTAAGCCTCCTCTTATCCTCACCCTCCATTTCATCCAATGGCCCACAAGCTAACACATACGACATTAAAATAAACGAAAAAAAAGAAATGCATCTAATCTTTCTCCTCTGCTATACCCACTTCACTTCAGCATTCTCATTTTCTTCCATCTCCCTCAACCTTCACATCTCCATAGCCACCACGCTTTCACTCACCATCATCTTCAGTCGCCAGCCACCAACTCCTCCGCACGCCCCACCGTGGCCGGCGTCATCTTCCTTGCCCTGCTGCTGCTGCCTTGCGTCCAAAGGTCGACGTCGTACAACCCGTTGCCTGCTCCTCCGCCGCCGACCGCCTAGCTTCCGACGTCCTCCACATCGACCTCCATACAGTAGCATTCCTCTACGAATCTACACCGCCGCCGCCGAGGTTGGCGCTGGAGGGGTCAATGAGGGAGGGGAGGGGTAGATGGAGATGTTGGAGGGGGTGGAGGAGGGTGGCGTTGGAGGGGGATGGGGGTTGGAGGAGGGTGATCTCAACGAAGAAGAATGGGAAGAAGCAAAGATCAGATGCATTTCTATTTTATCTAAGATTTGATAATTTGTTAAATCACCCAAAAGAAGGGTCATCTTGTAGAAGTTTGTATGAATTCGATTTTCATTATTTATCTAAGATTTGATAATTTGTTAAATCACCCAAAAGTTCATTATTATGTACTGGGAAGTAGGCCCACAAATTTCAAAGTAAATATTTAACAGAGTTAAGAGCACTTTTGCGTGGAGTATTATCGGATAACTTGAACCTACGTCCTTTTAACTCAGAGGATTTACCAGAGGTGTAGACCTAGATTGATCCATGTAGGCCTCAAGAGTGCGGCAAAACTTAACCACCAAATATTCAACACTGCTGCATTCGCAGGGCTTAAACTCACTCGAGACCGCTGATTAAACTGGTACAACCTCTTACCAGTTGAACCAAATGTTTAATAGTGGAGTTAAGGTGATTTAACCACACTATCAAAGTTACAATTTTTTAATTTTATTCATTATTATTGCATTTGGAATTCACTTAACTTTTTCCATTCGGTAAATGAAGCTACAAATATTTAATTATTTTTTACCAAATCTGCACAGTTGTCCCTCTATTTTAAAATGCAACTCATTTACCCAAAACTTCCCTTAATAGTGGTAAGTATTTTCTTATATAAAAATATATTACATAGCGGCGAATACCATATGCCGCGATGCAATATGTTTTTTCTAAAAATAAAATGCATGAAATATTTTTATTTTTTTGTTATAAATATATTTTTATAATTTTTTTATATATTAAATAACATTGCGGCGGTTAGAAACCGCCGGAAAGTAAAATAGTTTTTATATATTAAATACATTCCGGTGGTTCTGAACCGCCGGAACATAAACACATTTTGTTTTTAAAATATTTAATAATTATGTTCCAGCGGTTCACACTGCCGGAAAGTAAAATACTTTTTATATATTAAATATGATCTGGCGGTTCATAACCGTTGAAGCATAAACACATTTGTTTTTTAAAATATATACTAACATTCCGGTGGTTCTAAACCACCGGAACGTAAAATATTTTTTTAAAATATTTCCTAATATTGATATAATTATTTTTTTTATTTTTTTAAAATATTAACTACTGTATAACCATCGGAACGTTAATATTTTATATTCCTTCTGTTTTAAAAATAATTTATTACTTTCCGGCGCTTATTTATACGTCAGAACGTTAATATTTTATTTTTTTAAAAAAATTTATTTATTATGTTCCCGTGGTTATTTATACGTCGGAATGTTGATATTTAATATTTCTATTTTTCAAAAATTAATTTGTTACGTTTCAGCGGTTATTTATAAGCCGGAATGTTAACATTTTGTATTTCTATCTTTTAAAAAAGAATTTGTTACGTTCTGACAGTTATTTATACTCTAGAACGTAGAAAAAAAATATGGAAAAAATTTTATCCATATAAGTTGCCGCGTATGTTCTATAACCGTCAGAATGTGATATTTTAGCCGCGTTTTTTCCGAAATCGCAGGAATGTGAGCGCGACTAATACCTGTTTCTTTTGTAGTGAATTTGGCCTAACCACATGATTTTCATGGTTTTGCCTTACAAGAACGTATTTGTTTTTTGAAAGAGTGAATTGTATCATTGTATCATTGGCAGATAGAGACTCTACTATCAGTCTTTAAGCGGTGATAATTTTGAAAAACATAAAGCCAAGAAAAACATTTTTAAGAAATAAAGAAAATCTTTTCTCCACTCAAATAATTGATGTTGTCACCTATTCATCGGAAATTTTCATTACAATGGCCGACAATGACGGTTAATTAACTGAATTCTTATCATATGAACAATTATTTCACTGCTAGAAATTAAGCCTTTCACGACCAGTATTAACGACCAAATTCAACAATGGGGTCGTAGTTAAAACCAAGCTTTTTAAACCCGGACCGAGCCGGACGGTCCGACCGGTCGGACCGTCGGCCGGTGGTTAAAACGGCCCGATTACCTCTATTGGGCCGTTTTACTGTGCAACCCGTTTTGACCCGGGGTTGACCCGAGTTAACCGCTGTTGACCCGGGGTTGACCCGGGTTGAACCGTTGCTGGCCCGCTTTTGACCCGGCCAGAAATTGACAACTGCAGAAAAAAATATATCAACAGAAAAAAAATGAACTTGATTAAAAAAATATCTTCATCCTAATTATATTAAGTTATTAAGTATTAACAATATTTATATATTTAATTTTCATTAAATTATTACGTCACCGGTTCGACCGAACGGTCCAACCGTTTCAACCGTTTCAACCATGACCCGCTCAGTTTTCCGGCTCGACGTCCGGCTCGGGTTTTAAAACCTTGGTTAAAACACGTGGTGGCATACTTGTAAATAACTGAAAAGGCGGAGGTTTTCCACGACCACACATTTCTGTAACTGTGGTCGTGGAAAGTTGCATAATTATCCACGACCACAGTTATTCAAAGTGTGGTCGTGAAAACTATATTATTCACGACCACACTTTGGTAAAATGTGGTCGTGGATTATTCACGACCCACGTTTGCAAAACTGGGTCGTGAATAAGGTACTTTCCACGACCACACGTCACTTAAATGTGGTCGTGGAAAGTTTGGCGGGATTATTTTCTTTCCCTCCAAACCTAAGTTCCAGTTCCCTCCAAAGTCACTTCTCTCGCGCTTCTCACTCTCTCTCGCTCCGCCGTCTCCCACCCTTCTTCCCCACTGTCTCCCACCCTTCCCCACTGTCGCCCACCGTCCCCCACCGTCCCCCACTGTCCCCCACAGTCTCTCTCTCTCAATCTCTCTCTCAATCCACCGCCTCGCGCTCCCACCGTCCTCGCCGTACCTCTCGCCGTTGGAAGGTAAATGTTGCTCTTTTTTTATGTTTCCTTCTTTTTTTTGCTTATCCACCGCCTCACACTTTCTTTATGAACTCTTAGATTTCGTCTTTTTCAAAGAAGATTTTGAAACAAGTGACACACAAGGTCTTCACGCTCACGGTGTGTAACAGTAACTTTGCTAATGTAACAGTGACTTTGCTTTTCGTTCCTATAGTTGTTATGTTTCTGTTTTGCCCTTCATTGGCCGATTATTCCTATCAAGAATTAGGGCACAAACATGTTTGGCCGATTAGATTTTGGAGTTTATACTGAGCATTTCATTTTGTTTTTGCTTGAGATTATATGTTTTACTAATTTTAAACTTTTTCTTCTTGCTTCCTCTGTTTTTGCATGTATTGGTATGATCATGGTATTGTATGTTTGTATGCATGTGGTGCCTTTGATCCTGTTATTGGAAATGAGTATATGGATTTACTTTTTGGTGCAATTCTGCTTGTTGTTTTGGTGTGGTCTGATTCTAGAAAAAAAACAATAAGATAAATAAATATAGGTATAAATAATAAAGATGTAGTAGGTTTTGGTGTCTTCTATTCTTTTTAAAGAGGACAAGTGTGTGTAGCATGCACACACTTTTGGAAAATTCAATAAGTTGTTGGAAATGGGTTAGGTTTCAGAATGAATCGTGCTTGGATGGATGCGTTGCGGACTAGTGGAGAGTATCAAAAGGGGGTAGAGGAGTTCATTGAATTTTCCAAAAGAAACGCACCTAGCAAGAATGGAAGGTACCCTTGCCCCTGTGTGAAGTGTGTAAATGTTGATCGTAAAAGCCTCAAAGACATAAGGGATGATCTTATTTGTCACGGGATCAATCGACGATACAAGACGTGGCTTTGGCATGGGGAATTGGGAACTACAATGCAAGATACAAAAGCAGCGACGGAAGCGGATGAAAGTGATGATGAATATGTCTGCGATGTTGGCATGAACAATATGATAAATGATATCAGAGCAGAGTCACTTGTGCCAAATGATCAGTTTGATAAAGTTCGGGGTGATGCAGAGACACCTTTGTTCCCGGGGTGTAAAAAATATAGCCGGTTGACCTTCATTCTAACATTGTTAGAAATAAAGACAGAAAGTGGGTGGGCTGACGCAGGTTTCTCGAGGATGCTTGCAGCTTTGAGTGATATGTTTCCGGACAATAATGCGGTTCCGAAGACAATGTATGAGGCTAAAAAAATCCTTAGAAAGATGGGAATGGACTACCAAAAGATACATGCTTGCCCTAATGATTGTGTTCTATACAGAAATGAGTATGAGGGATTACAGAAGTGTCCAAAATGTCAAGAGCCGAGGTATAAACAGAGGAAGGATGTTGATGGTGATGAAGATGATGATGAGACAGACAATCCAAAAAAAGGCGAACCTGCGAAGGTAATGTGGTACCTTCCAGTAGTCCCAAGGTTTAAACGATTGTTTGCTAGTGCTACGGGAGCAGAAAATCTAAGGTGGAATTGTGATGAGAGAATGTTTGATGATAGATATCTCCGGCACCCTGCTGATTCGCCTCAATGGAAGAAGCTTGATTCCATGTTTTCAGCGTTTGGTAGTGATCCTAGAAACCTCCGTTTAGGACTCTGTACGGATGGATTCAACCCATTCGGGAGTGTCTCTAGTAAACATAGTGCTTGGCCAGTGTTGCTTGTCATTTACAACCTACCGCCTTGGTTGTGCACAAAACGGAAGTATGTTATAATGTGCACAATGATTTCAGGGCCGAAACAACCTGGGAATGATATTGATGTTTACCCCGCACCGTTGATTGAAGACTTGAAGATGTTGTGGAACGAAGGTGTTGATGTGTTTGATGCATACAAGAAGGAGACCTTTAAGTTGCGGGCTTTGTTGTTTACCACAATAAATGACTTGCCTGCATATGGAAACCTGTCAGGATATAGTGTGAAGGGACATAAGGCATGCCCTATCTGTGAGGATGATACTCATTTTGTCCAACTCAAGCATGGAAGGAAGACTGTTTACCTCGGTCATAGGAGATTTCTTGATCGTCACCATCCATACCGTCGATTGAGGAAGCGGTTTAATGGCTCACCTGAGTATGCATCTGCTGCAATTCCGTTAACCGGTGAAGAAGTTTATCGTCGTGTTGAGAATCTTAAGGTGGAATTTGGTAAGGAAAAGAAGAAGAAGAAGAAGACTAACATTTGGAAGAAGAGGTCAATCTTTTTCGATCTTCCATATTGGCGGTATCTTGATGTGAGATATAGCATTGATGTAATGCATGTGGAGAAAAATCTTGCTGAAAGTCTTATTGGAACACTCTTGCACATACAAGGAAAGACTAAAGATGGGCTCAATGCACGGAAAGACTTAGTTGAAATGGGTATAAGACATCGGTTGCATCCGATAATTAGTGATGATGACAAGAAAGCATATATGGAACCTGCTGCTCACACACTTTCCAAACTTGAGAAAACATGTTTATGTGAGTGTCTACATCGCGTGAAGGTGCCCCAGGGTTATTCATCTAACATTAGTAAACTTGTGTCAATGGATGATTTAAAGTTGGGGGGAATGAAGTCTCATGATTACCATGTTTTGATGCAACAACTGTTATCGGTAGCTATAAGAGGTGTTTTGGAAAATGATGCGCGAAAGACTATAACAAGATTGTGTATGTTTCTCAATGCCATTTGCAGCAAGGTCATTGATAATCAGAAGCTGGATGAGCTAGAAAATGAAGGTTACATTATTTTGTCGCAACTAGAGATGCATTTTGCTCCTGCTTTTTTCGATATATCAGTCCATTTGATTGCTCATTTGGTACGTGAGATAAGAATTTGTGGTCCTGTTTCTCTAAGGTGGATGTACCCTTTTGAGCAATTCATGAAGGTTTTAAAAGGGTATTCTAAGAACCCGTATCGGCCAGAGGCTTCAATAGTTAAGAGATATCTTGTCGAAGAAGCAATAGACTTTTGCAAACCATACCTAAAGAAGGGTGATGATGATAATGAAAACTTGTTGGGTGAAGATGAGATATCTGGTAAGGGGGTGCGAGACATGAAAGTTAAGGGTGTATCGAGAGAAGATTTGTTACAAGCACATCTATATATATTGAATAACATGAAAGAAGTGCAGCCTTATTTGATCGAGCATAAGCGGGTATTGAAGGAGAGAAACCCAAAAAGGAGTGATATGCAGATTTCTAATGAACACAACAAGACATTCATTACGTGGTTTGAGGAGTATGTAGCAACAGAAGATTGTAAGATTGTTAGCTGTGAAGCCTCAGTATCTTGTTTTTTCATGGGGTGGTTATGAAATAAATGGGTATTCTTTCTCTACTCAAGGCATTGACAGCAAACGCACCACACAAAACAGCTGTGATGGTTGAAGCTGAGGCAACCCACTTTTCTAGTTGTAGAGATAAAAACCCAAAATTGGCTTCAATGCCATATTATGGGGTTATTGAAGATATTTGGGAAATAATCTATACACCACAGTTCAAAGTTCCTATATTTAAATGTAACTGGGTCACTAGTACTGCAGTTATTATTGAGCGCCACACTGGAATGATCTCTGTTGATCTAAACAAGGTTGGTTACAAGGATGAACCATTTATTCTGGCAAGTCATGCGAAACAAGTTTTTTATGTAACAGATCCTACAAATGTCAAACTTTCCATAGTCTTGCAAAATAGGAAGCAACTCGATCTTGCTCTCACAATGGAAGATAATCATGTTGAAACACAATTGTTATGCACGAATTCTACTCCACAAGCTGAGAGTGATCAGTTAGATGACAACGACCTTTGTGCTGCTAGAAATGATCATAATGAGGGGATATGGGATGACAACACATAATGTAATTTTTTGATTTTTTGATACATGCCTATTTTTTGTTATTGTATTACTAATTTCTAACACTATTTTAATTTTTTGATGACATGCCTAATCGTTTCTTTTTCACAGGTTAATGGCAGAAAGCAGCTCAGATCATGATGATGAGGAGCATCAGGAGCCCCCTCCTCCACCCCCTCCGCGGAGAAGGGGTAGAGGTCCAACAAAACTTGCTCAAGTACTTTCTCAACCAGTTGAGCATCATCAAAGAAATCATCTGCATCTTGATGAATTTGGTAGGCCTACGCGGCCAACTGCAAAGCCATTCGCTAGCTTCATTGGTACACTGGCGAGGAATAGAATAAATATAGCGATAAATGAGTGGAAAGACGTGGACGACAAGGATAAGAAGCAATGTTGGAGAGATATATTGGTAATCCTTACTTATGTTTCCATTACAGTTAAATATTCATGATATGTATTATGTTAGTAAGTCTTATTTGTGTTTGTTTCCATTGCAGTTATACTGGGATGTGCCTGATACTGAGGCTTTCAGGGAATATTGCTTGCATCGAGTTCAAGATAGGTGGAAAGACTTTAAGCATCGGTTAGGCCAGGAGTACATCTTTGGGGGTGCGAGAATGGGGCAAACTCCATGTGACACATATCAAAATATTGATCCAGCAACTTGGGAGAAGTTTAAGAGATATCGACTGTCGAAGGAATTTCAGGTATATCTATAATGAGTGGATATGTTAGAATTTGTTGGTTTTAAATTGCAATAGTTTCATTAAGTCCTTTTGCTGCTTTTGTAGGAACAAAGAGAAGAACAACAAGCACGCCGCGCAAAAAATGAATACAACCATACAATGTCCCGTGGGGGATATGACTGGTTGAGAGAAAGATTGGAGGCGGAGCGCCAAGCAAGGATGGAGGAAGAATCTGAGGGTTCAGTTGTTTCGAATCCTGAGCCCTTCGAACGTCATATACAGTGGTGCGAGGGTCGGAAGAAAAGATCTGGAGAATATGTCAACGAGAAAGTTGAAGAAGTTGCTCATAGAATTGTAAGTAGTATATTCATATATACTGATTTGGTGCCAGTGTGTAGTGATTAACAGTGTATTGAACCTTACACAATATTTTCACTATTTTTCAGGAAGATCTACACGAGCAGGCCTCTCAAGGCTCATTCACACCAGCGGACCCCAGAATGGACGTTTTAGCAACAGCAATGGGGAAACTTGACAATCCTGGTAGAGTGAAGGGGGTTTCTGGGAAAGTTTCCGCAAAAAGGTTTTTTGGGAAAAAACGCCGAACAAAGGCCCAGAAAGCAGAGCCCCAGAGAGCAGAGACAATTGAGGAGATTGAGGCACGGGTTTATGCTAGACTTTCAAAGGACTTCAATTCAAAATTTGAATTACTCACATCTCAGTTGGAGGCTGCACAGGGATCTAGAGATTTGTCCCAGCAAAGGGTATGAGCATATTTATTTGTCAACTCTTCAATTTACTTGTCTCATTCAACTTTTTAACTCATTCAACTCAATTCAAATGTATTGCATCAGGGTGAAACGATTCCAGGAGGTGAGCCAAGTTATACACCTGATGATGCCAACAAGGAGCTGTGTTATCTACATCTGGATGTGCCTCACATGCGTGCTGTTGCAAAAGCTTATCAATTCCCAGACGTTGAAATACTTCATGGGAGGCCCATTCAAAAGGGTCAAGTGAAGGTGCAGGTTACTGAAGTGTTGAATGACGAGCATATGACACCTGTTCCCATCAGTGATCCAGAGGTAACACATATAGCCAATGCAATTGGTACATTTATAGCTTGGCCTAAACAGCTTGTGCTTGATACTCCTCAAGAACCCAGTTCTCCAGTTGAAAAGGTGATTAAATTATCCATTACTTTTCTTTATACACTGCTATTTGTTCATGTATATACAGAATGATTAATGTGTTCTTCATTTGCAGACATTTGATGATGAGAAGTACCCTCAACTTAGCATGCTCTGGATTGTGCAGCCGACTATGACTAGTTATAGATTCAAAATGGCTGCTGGGATTGTCCATCCAATTACAGAGTATGATATTTGGCTTAGAGGTGACTCAGATGTGAAGGAGTTCTTAAAATTGGAAGAGCTTGAAAGTTGCTGGCTTGATTTGTCTATCAGGTAAAGACAATTATATTCTTAGTTCTTTTCAATATAACCGGTTATTTGGATTATTATTCTTATCTGCCCATTATGTGTATCAGGTACTTACATGAGAAGTGTGAACAACACAGTGCAAAGAAAAAGATGATCCGCTTTTTAAGTCCTATTCACCTGGCTATCACTGACACCATTCTGGCAACTGAGAACAAGTCTGATTATCTTTTGAGAATGCGGAGTTATGTGGAATTACAAATGTCAATAAACCGTGGCACTCTGTATCTCGCGCCTGTCCTCAATGGGTAATTAGAATTTGACTTAACAACTTCTAACTTTATTTATTAGCTTTAACGTTTGTATTTTGTTTTATTTGTTGCAGGCGTCATTGGACTTTGGCTGTCATTTGTCCCAGAGAGTTTAGAATTTTTTGGTTTGACTCTATAAAGGGAGGAAGTATTGACCAAGATCACAAAAAAGTCTTTGAATTGTTAGTTTTATATCTTCCAATCACATTTGACGTGATAACATTACACTAAACTTTAGATTAAATGCTATCATTTTTCATGGTTTCAGGGGAATTCTAAGATGGCATGATGCACAAAATACTGACGCTCTGACGCTCGAGCGTAACCCTATTCGGACTCACAATATTAAGGTGTAACATTCTTTATAATATTTAACTAAATTTAGCTGCAATTAAATTGTATGTGAGATTATTATTAATTCCTTAATTAATGATGTTATTTGTTTTTATAGTGTCCAAAACAGACAGGTCATACCGAGTGTGGTTATTACGTCATCAAATTTATGTTTGACATAGTTCATCAACAATTCACACAAGGGAAATTCGCTACTGTACGTATTCTTTACCCAATGTTACAATATTCAATGCCTCTACAATAAAGAATCACATTTTCATTATGGTTATTGCAGACTCTGGGGAGCATATATGGTTTTAGCAATGATCCGTTCAGCAAGGATGAGGAAATAGACATGATACGTAATGTACTTGCTGAATATTTTTTTCTTTGCCTAATCTCAATCAGGGTAGTGATTGACTTTGTACATGTTGTGGTTGTATAATGTGCACTTCTGTTTGGATCTTTTTTTTGCGCATAACTGCTTCTGTTGGATCTCACTTAGAGTAGTTGACTTTGTAGAATGTTTCATTTTGTGGTTACTTGAAAATGATGTCTGTTTGGATCTATTTTGGTCATGAGTAGTAATTGATGTATGCGCTTCTGGTAGCTCTCTGAGTAGTAATTGGCTTCTGTTTGATGTTGGCTTAGGCGCAGGAAATGGCATACTGAACCACAAAAAAAGTAGAAATTAAAAAAAAAAAACCTACTTTTCACGACCCACTTTTGCTAAAGTGCGGTCGTGAAAGGTTTTCACGACCAAACTTTAGCACAAGTGGATCGTGAAAAGTAGCTTAATTAACGACCACACTCTAAAACATGTGGTCGTGAAAAACCATACTATTGACGACCCACATGTCTAAATGTGGGTCGTGAATAATATAGGGCGAAGGCCCAAAAATGATACATAACTATTGGCCAAGGAACAAAAGTAATACATAACTATTCAGAGGTACATCAATGATACCTAACTTTTACTTGGGATCAAAAATGATATTTTCACTAATATGACAATAAAATTGGACATGAAAAGTCCAAAATGCCCTAATAAATAAAATAAAGGGCGAAGGCCCAAAAATGATACATAACTATTGGCTATGTCTTCTTCGCCTTCCCCTATTTCCTCCTCTCCGTCCAGTTTGGTTTGTGACAGAGATGACTTCTACTTTTTTAATATATTCGTTAATAAATAAAATCATTTATCCACCTTAAATAATTATTTCCAACTCATACTCTCCAGTCATAAGCCACATGACAAAAACTAACAGAATTAGTGCCACGTAATCATATTTAACTCTGTTAATGCCATATGTTGGTCCTTTTAAAATTATAGGGACTAACTCTATTAAATGGAGGAAACTATAGAGACTAAAATCTTAACTTTAAAACTATAGGGACTAACTCTATGTTTTATTTAATTTTATTTATTAGAGCATTTTGGACTTTTCATTTACCTCAGAATAGTTATGTATTACTTTTGTTCCTTGGCCAATAGTTATGTATCATTTTTGAGCCTTCGCCCTTTATTTTATTTATTAGGGCATTTTGGACTTTTCATGTCCAATTTTATTGTCATATTAGTGAAAATATCATTTTTAATCTCAAGTAAAAGTTAGGTATCATTGATGTACCTCAGAATAGTTATAAATTACTTTTGTTCCTTGGCCAATAGTTATGTATCATTTTTGGGCCTTCACCCAATAATATATTTTCCACGACCACACAACGTTGGTCGTGAAAACCATACTTTTAACGACGGCGGGGTTTACGACCACAAAAAAGTAGTCGTGAAAAGCCTCATTTTGTGGTCGTGAAAGACCTTCGGTGTAGTAGTGTTTCAAACAATCTTTATTTTTTTTAAAAAAAAGCACTACTTTCTTAAAAGTACCTGAATAAGTTTTGTTTGAAAAAAAAACAAATTAATAAAACTGTGTAGGCAAAAACAAAAACAGATGGGACGAAGTTTAATTGGCCAACGCTCTTTGCCTATGTTTCTGGGACATTTGGAGAGACAGATTCATAGAGGTGTTTAATGAGGACATGGAATGTGAATGCCAATGAATATCTATTTAGCCGGTGTAACTTTCTCAGTACATTTCGGTACTTGAGATGAGACCCACTAGAAGATTGGATTTCTGACACCTGGAAACTAATGGATCTTGTTAGAGTTTTTATCAATGAAAAGATGTGATGTGTCAAATAGGGAGGTCTCACATTGTTTATGAGTAAGAGGACACAAGGGTATATTGTACATCTTGTGTTCTAGATCAAGTAAAATCAAGTAAAATGGAAAGGAGGAGTAGGCTTCGATCATGTACTTATAAAGATGGGCCACCATGAGATAGACGAAGTTCAAATCCCGTGATTTCCTCATTGCAAGCATGGCAAGCATACTCTTTTTGTGAAAAATATAAATAAAAAGTAATATAAAGGCAGGCTTACCTAAAAACCTTATATTTTATTTTGTAGTTTTAATTTTCGAAAACTCTTGAATCTTAAATATATGATTAAGACATAATGCACATATTGATTGCTTAACATGTAAAATTGTGTCGTGATTAATAATGTTCAATGTTTAGACCACTTCACCTTATGGTCTTACTGCCTATAAATGTAGATAGTCCAAACCCATAATCCAAACACCCATCTCAGAGCTTTCGAGCTACTCCTTTTCTCCTCTAAAAATACTCTGAGTTACTATTTTACTTCCATTATTTTGTTGTCTTGCTAATGAAGGATATGTTTAATCATGGGGAGAGTAATGTCCTATCTTGCCGATAGTCACAAAATATCTCTAAAGAACAAAGTTTCATAAAGGAACCGACTCAAATAATTATTCTTTGTACATACACCGCCTACAGATCTTTCCTTGGCAATGCAAGTAGTGATGCGGTGGCATCTTGAGAAGCCTGGATGGAGGTTAGAGTGGAGGATGTCATTAAGCTAATCAAAGTTCTCCCTTCAATCGCGGAGCTTATTGTAGTTATCCAAAGACTCACAACCGACTCAGTGGAGGTTGTCAATCAATTTCCTTATGAGAGGATGCCCATACGACCACTCTTTCAGGACATAATTGAGAATGACAAGCTACTAATTGCATGGGAATGGTAGATTATGGTGGATAACATCCCCAGGAACACAGCTCCCATGTGGATTGGCTGGCAAAATTGGCAAATGACATGACAGATAACTTCTGCTTCTAATTGTACGATCAATCGAAAAGTCATTTAAGGGAATATCTCATGGCCCATCATTCAATGTCACGCCTTCCTTCTTGAAATATTCAACGAATTAGATTCCCGTCATCGTCTCTAAGTCGTCCTAGGTAAGGTAAGCCTATGGTGAAAAAAAGGTAAGGTAAGCCAACATTTTCCAAAGGAAAACTACACACACACACACACTATTTGTGCATTAACTGAATGTATTTACAATATTCAGAGTTCACAATCGAATTGTACTATTAGAATAAGCAGCATTTTGTTTGTCCCAAATTTCATCTAATAAAAAAAGCACGTTTGTCTAAAATAAGCATGAACGTGTCAGACCAATGACACTCTGTGTTTCAACAATAAATTAAAACACACAACCACCTTTGACAAAGCTTTTTGAACATGTGGCCTTGCTTTCTTATAACTTCGATCTTGCTTGGTTCAAAAGATAGTAAGAAAATAATAATGTATGGAGTAATAACTATGATGAAATACAACGGGAAAATAAACTGAACCTTTTGTATTTAAAAAAATACTAGTAAGGAGACTTTGAGATTCAAATTACAAATAAACTAACCCAAATGCTTGCATGCCTGGGCTGGCCTCTGACGAAGTTCATTTGACAAAAAGGTTCTGACTTTAAGAATTAAGACTTATCCAAAATAAATAAAATATAAAATTAATTAATTTTTTTAAAACAAAGGATATTAACATAGAGGATTTTAAGAAATTCAAATTTGATGCATCAAATTCTAATTTAGCTCGAATTTGTAGGAGGAATGAAATTTGAATTGGAATTTACAAACAATAAGCTATAACTTACAGCAACAAAAAAATTCGAATTTGCATCAAGTATTGCTTGCCTATTAATGTAGAACTATCTTTACCACTATTTCTTAAACATGAAATTAAATCATAAACAATACTCCCAAGCTCCATCTTAAAATTTAAGTTCCCATCACAAAAAGGAGCTTTTATGTGTAATATTGTTTTATACTCCCTCCGGTCCCTAATGTAAGAGCTAGCCGCCAAAAAAACGCTTCTTAAGAAAACATGTGAATGTTAATTGGGTGTCTGGAGTTAATGCTTCTTTTCCAAAATTGCCCATATTTATTATGGTACTTTTAAGAGAGAGAAATACATAAGCATTAATAAATATGAAAGAGAGTTAGGGGTAAAGTAGGAAAAAATGCATTTAATGAGGAGAGAATATGGGGTGAGCTCTTACATTAGGGACCAAAACCATTCAAATTTTGGGCTCTTACATTAGGGACCGGAGGGAGTATCTTTTAATCTAATTGGACTAATTCTCTATTTTTAAACATTATAGTTCTTTCCCGTGCAACGTCATGGTTTTCAAATTGTGAGACTGGGCGGGGAGATTGGTCTTTAAGCACCCACCTTTTAATCTTCCAATTAGGCAAGTAATAAATGGTTTTATATACCTAACATTCTAGATTTTTAATACAAAAATAAGTTAGTGGTTTATGTTAATTGCTTGAGGCAATGGACTAAATATTATTTATGAGAGTGAATGAATTGTCCAAGCTTTACCATATCCGCAAGGGCACGAGTTAAAAAAAAGTTTAAAAAATTAGTCTTTCCCACATGCAATAAGGCAGGCTTTGCCAAATCTTGCTCGCTGGAGTTGGAGTGTCGAAAATTCAAGCTAACTAAGTTGTAAGGCTGAAAACTTGAATTAGAGTTGGAATGTTGCAATTATGTTGTGTTTGACATCATCCTAACATAAAAGTTTGTAGGAGGGTATTTGAAGCACAAGTATTCCAAATTTTCTATATTATTTGAAGCTCCTCAATAAAATCAACCTAACTTCCTCAATCTTGCCGTTCTACTAGGCACATATATATTTCTTCGAATATTGTCTAAAAAATGGCTAAAACTCAAGTTGAGATTGTATCACAAGTTAGCATAAAGCCATTATCTCCAACTCCAAATGAACTTCAACACTACAAATTTTCTCTCCTTGATGAAATGGCTCCTCCTCCTTCTTTTTATGTTCCCGTTGTTCTTTTCTATTCTGCTTCTGATAAAGATTTTCCCAAAGTATCTCAACAGTTGAAGACATCGTTATCTGAAGTTCTCACTCTCTACTATCCATTATGTGGAAGAATCAAAGGAAACAAAAGTAATCTCTATGTTGACTGCAATGACGAAGGTGTCCCTTACCTTGAAGCTAGAGTTCTCTCAAAGCTCTCAGATTTACGGGAGAAAAATACGGACCAACAAATCACAGAGATAAAAGGTTTTCTTCCATTAGATTCCTCTAAACCTAAACTAGCTGTTGATGATAAAGATTGTCTAGTAATGGCTGTTCAGGTTACTGAGTTTGGCTGTGGAGGTATAGCCATTGGTGTCTGCATCTCACACAAGGTTTGTGATGGCAAAACAATAGCTCAATTCCTCCATGCTTGGTCTCAAAAGGCTAATGCAGAAGAAGAAAGGGAAAAGGGGACTTCTTCTTTGCCTCCTAATATGGAAGCTTCTTTGCTCTTTCCACCAATGGGCATTGAATTTGACATGAATGGCATGATAGGAGAGAAGAACTTAACAACCAAAAGATTCATGTTTGACGGAGATAGCTTGTGTAGACTTCAGGAAGAAATAGCAAGCGATTGTAGCTTTAGGCCCACTAGGGTTGAAGCTGTAACAACTTTAATATGGAAAGCTGCCATGGAAGCTGCAAGAACAACAGAGACAAGTCACAAAAGTAAATCATTAATGGTCCATGCTGTCAATATACGTGGCCGGATGCTAACGCCATTGCCCAATAATTCTTTTGGTGAGACATCTCACTCTGTACTTGTTTAGTAAATTGTCAATGTTTTCAATCACTTGCTTGATTTGAGCATTTGTATTGACTATATATATAGGAAATCTTTATGTACCAGCAATTTCTCCAATCCTTGAAGTTGACAAAGAAATGAAGGTGAGGCTTCAAGATTTGGCTGAAGTAGTAAGAAAAACCATAAAAATGGTTGATGGAGATTTTGTTAGTAAGTTTCAAGGAAAAGGTAAAGAACTTGATGAAATTCTTGAACCAATTTTACAAGTGTTGTTTAATGTGACTGAGAATGGTGTTCCTTTTTACGCCTTTAGTAGTTGGTTGAAGCTTGGTTTCTATGAAACAAACTTTGGATGGGGCAAGCCAATTTGGGTTTGTACCATTGGAGTGGGTATAAAAAATTTGATTGTCTTGATGCCAGCTTCTTCTGACAAGGATGAGGGAATAGAGGCTTGGGTCACCTTGAATGAGGTTCATATGACCCAATTTGAAAGCAATCCACTACTTCTTCAATGTGTCTCTTGTGATCCTTTACTATGTTGATCTATATAAGTACTTGCTTCTATTTGCAAATAAAGTCGGTGTGAATAATTTGTATTAATTTAGATTATCGCTGGCTAAATATGATATCATTTTACTTGTTATCTATTGAATTATGATGATCAAATGTAATCAAGTAATTGGAAGTATAAGTTTAATTTATTTCTTTCATGTCACCTCTGGTGCTTAATGCATGGAAGAGCTAGTTGGATGTTGCCTTGTCATGAATACATAAGACCACAATCCACTTATGTGAGTTGTTATATATTGGATTGTTGATCAAATTAAATATTATCGGTATAATTAGAAATAAATTTTATTTTATTTTATTTTTCTTATATACTTCCTATAATCCTTAATGTATATAATGGTTCCTACCAAGGAGTAGTTTTAACGCTTATGATTCAATAAAGTAGTCTAGATGAATAATCAACACACGATTGTAACATATACTCCCTTTGGTCCGTAATATAAAAGCTCAAAATTTGAATGATTTTAGTTCAAATCATAAGATCGAGTTCACTTTTACATTCTTTCATCATTTAATGTGTTTTTTCCAACTTTACCTCTAACATTCTTCCATACTTATTAATGCTCATATATTTCTCTCTGGATAGTATTACAATAAATGAGGACAAAACTAACGAACTTTCACATGATTTTTTAAAAAGTATATTTTGGTGGCTGAGTTCTTATATTACCGACTGGAAGAAGTAATTAATCGCCTTATATGTTCATTTGAAAAATCAGTCATTGATTCACATTTTGGAGGCTGAGTTCTTAAATGGACTCATTCTCTATTTTTAAACATTATAGTTCCGTTCTTTCCCGTGCAACGTCATGGTTTTCGAATTGTGAGACTGGGCGGGGAAATGGTCTTTCAACACCCACCTTTTAATCTTCCAATTAGGCAGCTAAATAGTTTTATATACGTAACATTCTAGAATTTTAAAACAATGATAAGTTAAAGGTTTATGTTAATTGCTTGAGGCAATGGATCGGACTAATATCAATTATGAGAGTGAATGACCTGTCCAAGCTTTACCGCAAGCGCAAGAGTTAGTACTACCCACTTGCACTAAGGGAAAAGACGATTTATCATTACAATTTTTTTTTGGCCCAAAGGATAATTTCATTAATATGAAATTAGAGTTCGTATTTTGATTAAAGGATAATTTCGTACTCTGGACTCCACAAACTTTGCATCTCATCATTAACTAATTTACCTCTACTTTTCATCTTTATCCCTTACAATTATTTCCATTTTCATGATCCACTTTCCGTTGAAATAAACGGCCCTCGCTTCTTCTAGTGACAACATCTTCTTTTTCCATAATTATTTTATGCATATTAGTATCATAATTTCAATTTTTTCCCTTTTTTGGGCATTAAGGAACCTAATTCATGCATCAGAAATAAGGTTTTGTTGCAGAAAGAGATAAAACAAAGATAATCCACTATAAGTTTGTGAACATAATTAATGGATAATAAGTCACATATATCAAGAAGGCACATAGAAGTGCACATAATTCCATCATCAGACATAAGATATTTTATATACGTAGCAGATAATATAATAATAATCATACAACAACTAGACATACCCAGAAAGCTAGAGACTGCTAACATAGTTCATGAAGCCATACACAATACAAATCATCATCTCTTAGCTTATCGTGTTGCCTCTCGTCTCGCCTTACTCATTTCTCATCCATCAGATCAATTCCATTTCACATGATTAAGATAAAACCGCTAGATTATTAATTAATCCAACGGATTAGATCCAAAATCACCTCACATACACCACCACCATTGGATTGATCTGATGGTCTGAAAAAACCAAATAAAACTTAGTAGACAAACCAAACAACACGAGAGAGATTATTAATTCAAATAGCCTTATTTACTCTTACATAATTATATTAGAACTTGAACACATGCATGCATGCAATAATATATATAATATATCATCATGGAGTAGTTTTTGGGGCACGTGCTTTAGTTGATGTCTTATGATCATTAAGCCACCACCAAGGGCCACCAAACCAAGGAAGTAATGCCCAAAAGGGTGGTCGGCCAGCAAGTCCACCGCCACCAAGTACACCGCCACCAAGTCCACCCCCACACATGTTACAGCCATTATTGTTGCATGAGCCATGGCCACACGACCCTCCCCCACCGTCTCCTCCTCCTCCTCCGCCGCCGCCACCAGGTCCACCCCCACCACCGGAATAACTGCCGCCACCAGATCCACCCCCACCGCCGGAATAACTGCCTCCGCCACCTTGACCATTACCATATTGCTGTAAGAGAACTCGGCGGCTAGAAGCTTGAATACTGTTGAGAAATGAGAAGGCAAAGAGTATTAAAAGCAGAAAGGTTAAGATGGTTTTGGCCATTATGTTTTCTATCTCGTGTTTCTTCCTTTTTGCAATGAGAGAACATGGCTTGTTGGGGACTTGAGTTCACTCTAATTTATAGAACCACCGGTCAGGGTATCCTTTAGCCTACTTACTTACTTCTTCCTTTAGCTCTAAATATAAATTCTAGTTAACTTTTTTCTTGAAAAAACCCAAACAAGCAAAATAAGTTCATTATAAATTGATTTAGCTAATTTTTCTCTCAAACTAATTTATTTCACCTATAAATTAATGGATAATATAAAAATATATCAAATATGTCATATATACTTCAATAATATATTTCGTAATCTTAAGTCTTAACATTTCAAAAAAAGTTAACTATGACTTATATTTGAGACTAGAAGGAATATTTACTTTTTTTATATACCACATCCAAACACACAACCAGTTTTCAAATGGGTAAAAAATGGGCAGAAAAAGTGAAACGTAGATGGATTATCGAGATCTTATTTGGACGGTCTAAAATCAAATCAATGTTTAGACAAGACCTAAACATTTTAGGTATGTTTAACTTTCTTTATTTATCTTTTTTTATGAGTATATAGGAAAATTGATTTAATAACCTCCATTGAAACAATAAATTAACTAATGAGTGACGTGTCCTACTAAATGGTCTCATGTATTAAAGTAACAGTATATGAAATCAGTAACTATACGAGTCTATAGTATTAGTAAACTTTAACATAGCAAATGCATCCACCTTCATATTTGAATCTTTATTGCACTGGATGATTGTCATAGTCTAGCAACATTGTAACACAATTTGAATCTCACGATTGTTAGATCTAGATGTGGCTCGTCCTTTTTACAACTACTGCATTTATCGCCCACTTGTCCCCTGCCTACTTTACATCTCGAGTTTAATTATAATTTTATTCAAAGATTATTTGTATAAATTACATATATATTTTAAGAACAAAATTTATCATAACGTACTAATGTGAATACATTTTTAATAATAACTCATTAGTTATTTATCTCATATATTTAGAAATGTCGCCAAGGGTATATAGTTTTAAAATAAAAATAAATCTGAAGAGACTGGGATGGTGGGAGATTTTTATTAAAAAAAAGTAAAAAACTACCATGCCTTACTTTGAGAAAACTAAAATTTTCTGTGTTTTTCCAGTAACACTTTATATAATGTTGATGTAATTGCATTGGCTCCTACATTTAGACCAAGTATGTATTATGTATTTTACTTTTATGATAACATTTCCTTGCAAAAGCAATTGATCTTAAGTTTTTTTAATTTCGAGATTTTTATTTTATCTCATGCATCTTTAGATCTACATTTAAAAAAATAATCATTCTTAAGTTAGTAAAAGTCTAATAACAATGTATTTGGTTATGGCATAAAAAAATAGAAATGAAATTGGCGTAAAACAAGAGGAAGGATCAACCAGATCTTAATAGATTATGTTGCTTCCCGGATCATGTTAACTTGCCATTCCCTTAGCTTAACCATTCTCTGTTTGCTTTATCAGTGTAATGTGCTTTATTTCTATATAGTTAATTATTTTATCAAAAAATCAAAAACGAAACTAAATTCTGTAATAATATTTCTTTGGTTTTGGGTTTTATTTATGTGTGTGTAGAAATTTCATTTACACGCAGCATTTAAAATTTTATTTCTAAATTAAGCCTCTTTCAAAGGTTACGTTAAATTGATGGGTTAACCCATGTGTGCATGGTGTGGACCTATGGGGAGAGAACAAATTAAGCATTTCTCAGTATTTATTCTCTTATCCATGACTTTATTTAAAAATTGAACTCCTTATCACTACACTCAATCAACATTGACATAGAGTTTAATCCGATTTTCAATCCTTTTTAATTTTTTCATGTTTTTCCCGAAATTTCTTTTGCAAATATAATATAATAATTATGTGCTATACTCTGATTCTGGTATACAGCTGAGTCTTACTAAAGTATTTAAAAAATGAGTTCTGGATTAGTAAAAAAAGTAACATATGAGTTGTGTTTGTGCATGTAAAAGGTATATTATCTCATCTGGTGATATATAGTGGCATGCCAAAATTAATTTGTTTTGTTTCCATGCGATTTAATTAATGTTGACTATTTTTTGGAAATGGTTAAAGATATATATTAGAACTTTCCGTATGTTGTCATCAATTTTTATACCAAAAGGAGAAGAATGAGGTGATGAGTCGTTGTAGAAACCAAAAATGAGATCGATTTAATTACGAATAAAGTGAAAAATTTATGGATAAGTGGCCACACATAGGAATAAATAGGAAAATATTCTTTGGTTTCTTCGTTGAATAATGAAATAAATGGGTCAACTTAATTTCATTTGTGAATATTTTGTAGCATTATTATTTCCTTTAATTAAAGCATGAAAGTGATATGGGAATTAATTAGCGTGCATGCAATATTGTTAATCTTAGTTATGGCAAAGAGTAGTGAATTATTCAAAATGCTACCAGCTAATTGCTTTTTCTGTTTTTAGTATAGTTATTATGATTATAATATAACATTTTGAATTTTCTTTATTTAGGGAAAAATGACACCTAAGAACTTAGACGTTGCTCATTCATAGTTAATTATTTTCATAATTAATTTTTTAAGGCGATCAAATGGGGAATGGATGATACAGAGGTGTCAAGGAAGAGAATGAAAAACAACTAGATTCTCTTAGGCTCTGTTTGGTTCAACTAGGAGAAGGGGAGGTGAGGTTCATTAAAGGGAGGTGAGGGGAAGGGAGGTGAGGGGAGTAGATGAGGAGAGGTTTAATTTCTTATTTGGTTCAAAAGGGGAGGGGAGGGAGGTAATTTATTAGTTGACAATTATATCCTTTCCTCTTATTAGTTTCAATTATCTTCATTGGGTTCAATATAACAATACATCTTAAATAGAAAAATAATTAATTGTAGCCTTGTATAATTAAATAATTGATATTAATATTATTAAATTAATGGAAAATATATCAAAACAACTTATGTATGTAATAATTAAAAAATTATTTTACACAAAACATCTAAAATAATGAAACTAAAATAAGACTTCTTCTTCATCACATAATGTGAACGCGTCTCTCCTCCATTGCAAGCATAAACCCATCCAATCTCTATCAAAGCTTTCAAGCCTAAAATTAATTCTACTTCTTCTTGGGTGGGTGTGCAGTAGAAAAAAGAAATGGTGTAGCAGTAGGAAGACAAACTCGCTGCTGTTATGAAGAAGATGAAGGAGCCAAAGGGTTTGAATATTGTATGGGAGGTGGTGGAGGTGGGATTCTTGGCGGATTTGCCAGTGGTGGAGGCGGTGATGGCACCGGAGATGGTGAATTTGCAGGTGGAGGAGGAGAATCCACCGGAGATGGCTGCGTAGAAGAAGAACTGTGTTATTTTTCGTGTAGAAGGTGAAGAGGTTAACATTGGAATATTGAAAAATGATATGGGCAATTTAGTCCAGAAATTTTCACCCCTCCAAAAAACCCCACTTTTGGGGGTGAGGAGAGAGAGAGCAAGAAGCCACAAAAGGACAAAATTTTTTACCTCCCCTCCCCTCCACTTTTTTCAACTAAACAAGGTATCTTACCTTTCATCCCTCACCTCCCCTCACCTCCCCTCCAAAACCCTCCAACCAAACAGAGCCTTAATGAAATCGTCAGAATTGCATTGAAATCATTAAATATTCAGTTTGCATTGGCAATAAATTATAACAATGATTGAGTTGATATTAACAATTTTCAGAGACCTAATTATTATTAACAATTCAACAACTAATAATATATAGTTCAATTCAATCTTACCTAAATTCGTAGAGAGTTCACCATGATTTAATTATTCTAACATGATGATCATTATTTTTTTTATCTTCCTTAAGACTTTTGTGTAATTCTCTCAAATTTATGTTACAAAGACGAAAAGTGTAATTAAAAATTGACTATAGCCGTAAATTTTGAAAAAAATATTTGAAAGTAAGTAAATAAAAAAACGTGACATTAGACAATACACGTGATAACAAGATCATGTGCAACTCTCATAAGGTTATGACCCACCCTGTGACAAGTTAATGGGCAAGTATTGACAATGTCATGGGCAGGAATGACAAGGTCATGCGCACGTAAAACAAGTTCTTGGATAGAGAAAAATGGAGAATCTAGTATTTTTTTATTTGAAGTATATTAAAGTAAGGTCCCTAGGGACCCGACTTTAATATGTGGAGTTTATGGGGTTTTTCTACTATTAAGTCCCTTGTGAGGGACTATAAATTGATTTTTCCAATATTCTTTTAAAATCTGAAACATTAGTAAAAATTTTCAAAATACGGATAATAACCAGTTGAGTGGAGACATATATAGGAGTATATATATATATATTAGTTAATGTTTTACATATAACAAAGAGATCATGTAATACTAATAATGACTAGTCGGTTTAGCTAATAAGAAAATATAACTAGTTTTACACTGATCACTAGACCAATCAGTGTAAATCTCTAAAATGGTTGTTAAAAAAATTAAAAATATGATAAGAGATCAATTTTTCCATATCTACATGAAATCTATATTTTAAACTACGTACTGTCTATATTAATATGTATTATTCCTATGAAGTATGAACTAAAAATGGCACAGTTTTATCAAGAAAAAATATAGAATTATTGTAAATGAAAAATGTCTTTTCTTAATTGAAAAATAATACCATAGAAAGTTATACTTTTAATCTTTTACTTTCAAACAAGATTTTATTTTAATTCAGTAATGTACCTCATATATTGTACTTTCGCCTCAAAAATTAGTATAGCTGGTTGAAAGAGGTGGCTTATAAGTTACCCATAATAAGTGATAAACTTTACCCTGCCTTTATTATATTACTAAATTATGATTTTTCAATAAAATAATATTTAACCATAATTTAGGAAGCCTTACCAATGATCCATCTCCATAATTTTCAAAATTATAGGGGGAGGGGTGTTGATAAAACAAATTTAACACCTAACAAAATGGTATCAGCAACTACAAAATATCGGTCCAGTGGAAAGAAACTACTAAGAGTTTGACAACATCAGAGAGATTAATCTCTCACCATTGAGATGTAAGGATACTTTGATTTTACAAGAAAAAAAAACATGACAAAAGGCTAACATAAGCGAACTAAATTACAGGCAGACAATTGAGGGCAAACTATATTTAATTTAGGTAATGTAAGAAAGTCAAACAATACAAGTAAAGATGAAAATTTACGACCTACAAAAAGAAAACGAGGATAATCATGTAATCCTGTTCAATCTGACTATTGAAATTGGAGTGCAACTCCAATTTCTAAGGACTACTAAAAAATAGAGTATCAAACAAGCAACATATTTCGCCTTTAGAACTTATGACTTGATGATGAGAGCATTTCAGTGTTTCACTAATCAAGTCATGAGTTCTAAACTTCATTCCTCTGTTGAACCAAAAAGCAGCAGCATATTTCAGCTTTATATTCCCTACATGCGCAAAAATTTCCAAAAAAGATTTTAATGACATTCTACAAAAATGGTAATCAAGCAATACAACAACAACAAAGCCTTATCCCACTACGTAGGGTCGGCTACATGGATTATACAGCGGCACTGTGCTATCATTTACCGTGGCGCCGTATGGAAAGACATGCAAACAGAATCAAATAAAGCAATAAGTGGGCGGACTAATAAATTAACGGCTTATCCTCATCTTGGTGCTTTCTTTCTCCATTCTGTTCTTCCTCTATTTATTTCGAGACCATCACTGGACAATCTAAGAAAATGTAGAAAATGCTTGCAATCTTGCTGATCATTCCTTGCTATGGCAGATCCATTTGTACTCGTGAGCTCTGAAACCGCCTCACTTCCCTCTGGTAGTTCCAAGCTTGTCAGTGAATCAACTACGTCACTTTGCTGGCACTCTCGTCTATAATCCAAAGTAATACTTTGCAGCTCATGGCCATCAATTATTTCTTGAGGCATGCTCTGAAAGTAAGTAAAACATTGTGTCAGCACAACAAAAGAAGTGTTTCAACAAAGAGAGACAGTTTTATTATGGAACTAATAATAATAATGTGGGTTACCTCTACCATGTGTACATATGCAGTTGCAGTGTATGCATGAAGAAAGATAATAAGCAAGCAATACAAAGGAGAAAAAAGGTGTTAAAATTTTAATTATAAACATCAATGTAATGTTTCATTTACTATCTTTTGAGTTTTGATCATTATTTTGCTAGATACTTTAATAGGTCGCCACTCAGATGGGTCAATAAGATCATGTTCAGAATTCAGTAGTTATTTCCACCTCTAAGATCCGGAAAACCTTAAGTTGACAAACTAATAGCGTGCAGGTGCATGAAAATAAAAGAATATTCAAAATATCTGTTCCCATAGATTGCAGAACTAAAGTATCAATGGATTGTGATAGAGCAAGAGATTCTCAGAAGATTTGAACAACATTTCCTAAAACATTTGGTGGACTATCTAGGAAGGGAAAAGATTTAGAGAAGACAAAAACCAGTGGTCTGGAGATTCATTCCAAGGTTCAAAACCATAAGATTAAAATGGTGATGGAAATGTCAGTCTTTTGGTTAGAAATTCTCCATTTCAAGAATAGTGTGTTTTGGAGAAAGCTGGCCTCCCAAAAGTAAAGTGGCTTATGATCTGTTTTGCGGTTCGAGTATTTTGTGCTGCTCTTGTACTGTTATTTGATTGTAATTTTCTGTATTTGGGTGTAAGTGGGACTTAGGTTTGGCTTGAGTCAGATATTTTCTCGTAATCTGGTTTAATTAATGGCTTGTTTGGTTCCATGAAACCAAAGAAAGTTGGGTGTAAATAATTGAAAAGTTAAGGGGTAATATGGTCATTTACATATATCCCGGGGCCCACAAGTTTTCTCTCTCCATCTCACACTTATTGTGGGGCCCACAAACTTTACTCTCTCATCATTACCTCTACTTTTCATCTCTTACCCTTTCCAGTTCTAATTCTTTATTTTCTTTCACACAACCAAACATACTCTAACAGTAATTGAAATTTCAACTCAGTTTTAAGACATGTATCTATCTGTAGATATCTGTTACCAGCTTGAAATTTTAAAGGATCCTGACAGAATGCTTCAAACTCTTTCAACAATAAACAGAGATTTTGAAGCATTGCCCCACTGATTTGACTTTCCCACAAGTAAAACCAAGAGTATTTAAAAGACAAAAATTTCTTCCGCAAAATAAAGACTAGTTCCCAATAAGTTCATCATACAAGCTTTAATTGTAGCATTAGGATATGATGAGTAAAGCATGAATGTTTGAGCCATCAAAGTTCTTCTGAAAACACAAACGGATGTGCATGCATAAATGAGAACTAATCTTCTTAGTATGGTTTCAAAAACTTATCAATGTATTTCCAGCAACACAGGACCATTTGACTGAATAAGAACGGGATGCACATTGAAGGATTTGGATCTTCTCCTCATCTCTATCACTCCTTTTATTCTTCTCATCACATCCTCACCATTGGATTGAAAATTAAACATGAGACTTAGTATTTTACAAAATCATTATTTTTTCCTATTTTCAGGTGGTCTACAGTTATGATTATCCAAATTAAATTTTGATGATTTATTTTTATCTTTTATGTAATATTATAATTGTATAAGATATTAAATGTCAATACTTCAATTTTCAATACAAAGGTAGAGGAGGGATGAGGAGAAGAAAATGAGAGGAAGGTTGAGGAGAAGACCCAGATCTGATATGTTGGTAAGGATTTTAGTTTTTAGACATATAAGGAGTATATCTTTACAACGATAAAACAGTTTTCTCATCAAATTTTGTGTGAACTATATATGAAAGTTGTTGGAAAAAGGACGCCCTTTTATGGGCACATTAAATATTATGGAATTAAATATAATTTTATTTAATAAATCAGATAAATGATTTAGTTGAATAAAATTCTATTTATTAAATAGAACAAAAAGGTTTTATTAATTCCATTATAAATAGGGATAAGTGTAACCCTAACATTAACGATGGTGGTGAGAGGCTCTCATGTGTGGAGAAGCCGTCTTTGAGAGAACGGGTTCTCTCTCTCCAACGTTCCTATCTCTCACAGTTTTCCTTGAGAGGGTGATTCCCTGTGCGAATCTGATTCGGGTTCTTGTAACCCAGTTCTGCGTGAGCTGAATCCTTTGGGATTCTTGGCTCCCTGTTTTTGTCACGGCTTTCTTTGTTCTTATTCTTACAGGAATTCTAGAGATCATGTTCGAGTTTGAAGCTCCGGGATCTGGGAACACCGATAAGCCGGGTAATCACTAAATTCCTTCATTGGCATCAGAGCCTTAAATATTCTGAGGCTGGAATTGAGGTAGGTACTCAATCCTTCTTTTTTTTCCGCTGCGTATTTTTTAATCGTGAATAGCATATTTTTTTTAATATTCTATGTGATTATTTGATAAAATCATATGCTTGTTCCATTCATGATTAATTAAAAATAATATGTTGCCAAACATATGTGAATATATGGCTATTATCTCACATCATACAATTTTTTGTTTTCTGATTGAATGAATAGCGTGTATGTGAACTTTTTTTTCTTTTTCTCTCTGAAAATAAGAGCATACAATTTTAACAAATAATACTCGTATATATTGTGAATACATGCGAAAGTGATCTTGTGAAAGTCATACATGAATATGTGAAATTTTTCCCATTTGAAATTAGAACATATGCATGCGAGCCCTTGTTCTAGACTAAATATGTGTTGTTTACCCATGTGTGAATCTGAGATCTGTAGTTTTTTGTTCTAAGAATAATGAAAAAGTGTTCTTGATTGTATGTATATTTTCGGTTGGAATTGAGTTCCGTCAGAAGCAAGGTCACAACGGTATCCGGTTTGTTCGGATATAACCGTTACGCATTAAATCGGAATCTATGTGATATTACCGTTTTAAACGAAGACCAAGTCAAGAAAAATAGCCGTTTTTTTCAAAAAATGTGGCGACCACGTTCTTCGTTTTTTCGTGTACCCAAAGGCCTAAGGTTGTAGATCTCATCACGACGGATCCAACGACGCAAAAATCGCGTCAAACGGAATCCGGATGAGGGAGATATGTCTTCCGGAAGTTTCGACGAGTATGCCGGAGGCGAGCAACAACTCGCCGGAAACTTCGCCGGAAAATCGGGGCGGCAGCTAGAGGTTGAAGGAGAGGGAGGGGCATTTTCGTAATTTCCCTGTCTTTTAGTGAAGCGGTGTGTTTCATAATGGGGTATGTGAACCGGTTGAACCGGATCAACCGAAGGTGGCGCATTTTTTTTTAAAAAAACAAATGGGCCGTGGCCCAAACGGAGTTCATTAAAAAAAAAATGTTTGCAGTGGGCCGATGCGTTCGGGCCCAAGCCTTTTTTTAAATTAATTATTTATTTATTTGGGCTGTGGCCCATTACGATTTATTTAATTAATTTTTTTTGTTTGTTTTGTTTTGGGCTGTTTTTGTTACGGCCCAATATAAAAAAAAAAAAAATTTGACCCATATTTTCTGGGCTCGTTTTTTTTTGGCAGATTAATAATTAATGAATTAATTATTTAATAATGAATTAATTAATTATTTAAAAAAAATCCCTTTTTTTTTGTTAAGGGATGTATGTTCTTTTTTTATTTTTATTTTAAACACACATTAATTGATTATGTATCAATTAAAATATGGATAAGAGTCTTATCAAAAAAAAAAAAATATGGATAAGAGATCCTTATTTGAACTTAATTGATTGTGTATCAATTAAGAATAGGAATTAAGACATTTCTATTTTATATATACATGTATCTAATCATGAATTAAACTTACATAAGTGATGCAAGTTGTTTAAAAAAATTTATTGATATTCTTTGTGAATTCTTTATTTTTTTCATTATTAGTATGTATATATAGAAGATGTGTTTAATTTAAAATATTTTTTTGGAACCTTTTTTTTAAATGAAAATTAATCATGTGTTGATTAATAATTCCGTTGACAATGAAAACCTAATACCCCTCTTCCTCAAAGGCCTTGGGAAACCTTTTCTTGACCACGGGATATAAATTTATTTATTGAATTACAAGTGTTGTTTTTTTAATTAAATAAATTTAATACTCAAATTGAATGGGAGTTAAATTTATTTATTGAATTACATGTGTCATTTTTCAACTTAATAAATTTGATACTCCAATTGAGTGGGAGTTTTGCTTATTGAATTTCATATGTTGTTATTCTTAAATTTAATACTCCAAGTAAAATTTATCAATGAATTACATATGTTGTCTTTCCATTAATAAATTTAATTGAGTGGGAGTTTAATAATAATATGCAAGTGTTGCCATTATTATTTTTTTTTAACTATTATAGTTCAGAGAATATAAGAAAAACTTAATAATGAATAGCAAACTAGAATGAGTTGGATGGGGGTCAACCTAGTTGATTCCTGAAAACAAAACTAGTAAGCTACCATTGTTGGATTTTTCGGAGGATTCATAGAACTATTAATCTCAAGAGGAGATTATTTGTGCATACTTTATAGAAAAAATATCAATTTTGATGTCTATATGTATAAAAACATATTCATCGTTGTCCTTACCAGATGTGAGACAATGAATGGAGAAAATTTTGACATGTGTCGTCATAAGATCTCCTATGTCCTGGTGGAGCAAGAAGTGTCTAAGTCCCAAATAGTGTTCTTCCATAGTACAATGCAATTATTCCATAGAGGGAACAACATGCATACAATGTATGGAAGAGGAATTAAGGCTTTTACTGACGTTGCTCACCAAATCCCGCTTAAGAATGACCAAATGGATCATGTGGAACCAAAAGGTCAGACAATTTAAATTAAAGAAATTATTTTTTCATTAGTTGAAAAGTAAGTCCAATAATGGAAAGATGATCCTGAAGGCTTAAAAGGAAACAATTCCTTTAAGAAAAGGGAAGAACAAGCTAAGAAACATGATCTTTCGTAGATCAAGTGTTATGCTTGTAGAAATCCCGGCCACTATGCCCAGGGGCATACAGACCATGTGATTAGAAACCGTCAAAACTTTACGAACTTTCTCCGGTTACCAACAAAAGGCATGTGGTTTTACGTTGGAAACATTACGAGAATTGTTGTCAAAAGGATTGATACCTACAAATTAAATTTTTATGGAGACCAAGTTTTGACGTTAGAGTGAAGTTCTTGACGTGCCGGATATCCGGTGATATCTTGGGTCTATTATTTCTTTAATTAAAATTTGTGTATAATGTCAATATTGTTGACATTAATAATGAGACAGATCTTTTCAGATTTTGGATATGTTTCAAAAATGTTTCCTCGTTTTTAATGAAATTGAGATTTCATTTCTTGTTATTCAACATTATTTAATGTTGATTACGATACATATCATGCTATATATTAGAATATATTTTTGTCATAACGATATGACTAAATTATTCAAATAAGGGCATGTTGTGTAATGTATCAAAAGGGAATAGTCCATATGTGAGAATCATCTCGCATATAAAAGCACAAGGAAACCTTTCAGAAAAGGAACCAATGCAGAGTACCCTCTTATACTTATTCATTTGAATATTTGCGTATCTATAAATATTAGGGCACATCATAGAGCATGATACTTCATTACTTTATCGATGATTTTTCACGATATTAATATGTATGTTTGATCTCTCAAGTCTGAAGCATTGGAATGTTTTGGGAAGTATCTGAGTTTGGTAGAGAACCAACTTAACTTTAAGGTGAAAACCTTTAGAACTAATAGAGGCTGAGATACCTTTACGAACAGTTCAATATACTCTATGATGAAAAGAGAATCGTTATGTATATAACAATTCTTGGCACACCGCAAGATGGTGATGCTGAAAGAAGGAACAAAGTCCTTCTTGTTATGGTTAGGTGAATGATGTCTATGATAGATGTGTCTATCTGCTAAAGAGTGATACACTCTCAGCTATGACATTCATACTTAATCATGTGCCTTCGAAATCAGTCACCACAACACCATATAAGTTATGGACAGGATGCAAGTTGGACTTAACAGTCCTACAACCATGAGGGTTAGCATCCTATTTCCAAAATTTGTTTTACAAGTATGGAATTGTTGGGGTATAGAGGTTTGAAGTATCTTTGCAAGATATTTTGTAAACTCTAAAAGATATGTCTTCATTAGTGAAAATGAGGACGGATCAGTGACTGAAGTCGAGTTTAGAGATGTAATATTCATTGAATCCTTTTTCCTAGTAGAGGAAGCCTTAAGTATTCCAAAACTCTAAGTGAGTATGATGAATAAGAAGGC
This sequence comes from Mimosa pudica, assembly GCA_029929735.1. Classification (NCBI taxonomy): domain Eukaryota; kingdom Viridiplantae; phylum Streptophyta; class Magnoliopsida; order Fabales; family Fabaceae; genus Mimosa; species Mimosa pudica. Next base: position 5,920,859 of record JAKELP010000045.1, read on the forward strand.
TATACTCAGTTAACTGCTCCAAGTGGGAGGATTTAACCATTTTCACTAGATGACAATGGTGACTACAATCCATCACAGGAAAGTGAACCTGTTGAAATCCCAACTCGAGAAAGCCAAAGGGTTTTTCCGTTGAGGGCGCAGTACTTAATCCTCAGTCCAAAAGACGATGAGGAGGATTCTTTAAGTGTCAGAGATACACTTTCAGATCCGGCTAAGGAAAATTGGCAAAAGGCCCAATAAGAGAAATGGATTTCATGAGAGCTAATAGAATGTGGGAATCGATTGATCTTTCGAAAGGCCGAAAAGCTATTGTGAATATGTGAATTCTCAAATATAAGCAAAAGGCTTATAGATCAATCAACAAGCTCAAAGTTCGATTGGTAGCCAAAGGGTATACCTAGCGAGAAAAAAATGAGTCAAGAGGACTCCTTCTCTCCAATGGTAAGTTTTAACTTGATTAGTTTTATATTGGTTTTTGTAACCAACCTAGACTTGGAATTACATCAAGTGGATGTGAAAATCGTTACCCTCAATGGAGGACTAGATGAATTGTTTCTTACACGAAACAACCTAAAGCTTTGTGCAATAGGAAAGCGAACAAAGAGTTTGCAAGCTCCTAAAGTCCATTTGTGGACTGAAATAATCATCTAGACAATGGAATTTGAAGTTTCATGAGACTTTAACTTCATTCGACTTCGAGATGATCGAAGAAGACCATTGTAAAACGATTGTGAGGTAATTTGTGAAATTATCTCTTTATTTTCCTTTCTAAGACTAGACCTATGAAGTTAAAACAATCAAAGACTAATGTCTTTAAATTTCTAAGTGAAATACATGGGTAGAGCATTAAATATCTTGTATGTCAAGATATAAAATGGATTGTTCAAAGAGGATGCTGTCATTGTCATAACAGACATACATAGCAAAAATCCCGAAATAATTCAATATTGAGTGACTGCAAACCTATGCATACCCTTATGGTGAAAAGACATTATCTTATGGGAGATATGTGCTTGTGAAACAATCCGAGGTACAATGCATGAAAAGAGTCTCATACTCAAGCGTGATTGAAAGTCTAATGTACACTGTGTTGTGTGCTAGACTGGACATATGTTTTGTCGTTGGCTTTGTAAGCCGATTTCAGTCTGTGAAGCTGAAAATCAAATTATATGATACCAATAGGGTAATGAAGTAAAAGTTGTGCTATAAAGGAGAAAGTCTCCATCCTGAAGGATACTCTAACGCCATCTGGGCAGGAGATCTGGATGGAGGACACTCAACTTAGCAAACTTGATGACACCATCATCTATAGAATCTGAATATGTGGTTTGTGCGGCTACTATTCGAAAAGTTGTGTGACTTAAAAGATTCTTAAAAGTGTATAGGCATAAATGGTATGGATACCATTGCGACAGTGAAGTCGTGATAGCCTACACATTGGACCTTTAGGATCATAAAAGACTAAATATATAGATATCAAATGTCATTTTATAAGAGATGTGATCTCTTAGAAACGAGTGATTGTTCAGTACTATTTCCACTCACTAAATGTTTGCTAATCCACTCACTAGCTTAAAAAGCGTTTTAAGCACAGGCAACATTTGATGTATAAAATGATGCATTTTTCAATTCGTTATTGTTTTCGCACATATATACAAAGCTATGTGTTTGTATATAAAAGCATGAATGTAAAGTATGCAATATGTCGTACAGACCCAAGGAAGGTTAGTCCACTCACACGGATAACCGTCTTCCATATTTGTTGGAGATATGAGAAGATAAGACGTGCAAGAGATCATCATGTGTTGATAAATACTTCACATAGGTCGACCCAATTAGTTTGGGATATGACAATTCGTGTCATGATAAGGAGTACACATGTATTCTGTCGGGTCTGTAGCCAGGCATTAAATTCTCCTTTGGGAGTTTAGGAGTCCATTGAGGGACTGATGCCTGTACGGTGATTATATTTAGAAATCGACATACGACAGTTGGTCGATCACCGTAACATGTAAATCGTATTACATGTGCTCAATTAACCGCAACTGGGACGTAGATGGAAAATCCCTTATCCATAACGGTGTGAGTCCCAGACATATGTAGGAAGAGAAATTGTCCTTTCTACCGATACCCTTGTGACTTAGACGTCATCAAGGATGCTTGTATTTGTGCCTGCTACTCTAGCTGAACATCTATGGTCATGAGAGATCCGACCTAATGAGTAATAGCTGGGCAAGCGGCAAATTCAAGCAAAATTGATGTTCAGTCAGAAAGGAATTGTCTTACTCGAAACACACATGTAACGCTAGTTTTCCATGATCGATCTCTTACTAGAAGTGCTAGTAAGTGTGGAATTCTAGGTGCACGTGAAGGCATCTGAGTTAATGAGTACATATTAGCTCGTGAGGGATTGAGAATGCCACTTGTGTGTGAGTTAGCCTGGGGAATCTGAGACAAACGGACTGAGAATCCATATGCATTGATGTCCTTACATTCTGCTCCTATTCCAAGGAATTCTAGTTTGTATACATCTGAATTGCATAGATTGTGCTCGCGCGGTCACGGCGAACGCCCAATACGAATGCTCAGGAAAACGAATCGCAAGGTGGTGTGTCCATCAAAGTGCGAGTGGGAGATGTTGGAAAAAGGACGCCCTTTTATGGGCACATTAAATATTATGGAATTAAATATAATTTTATTTAATAAATCAGATAAATGATTTAGTTGAATAAAATTCTATTTATTAAATAGAACAAAAAGGTTTTATTAATTCCATTATAAATAGGGATAAGTGTAACCCTAACATTAACGATGGTGGTGAGAGGCTCTCATGTGTGGAGAAGCCGTCTTTGAGAGAACGGGTTCTCTCTCTCCAACGTTCCTATCTCTCACAGTTTTCCTTGAGAGGGTGATTCACTGTGCGAATCTGATTCGGGTTCTTGTAACCCGGTTCTGCGTGAGCTGAATCCTTTGGGATTCTTGGCTCCCTGTTTTTGTCACGACTTTCTTTGTTCTTATTCTTACAGGAATTCTAGAGATCATGTTCGAGTTTGAAGCTCCGGGATCTGGGAACACCGATAAGCCGGGTAATCACTAAATTCCTTCAAAAGTAATAAAAAGAAAATTCATTATTAACCTCAAGGAGCCATCCAATATACGTGACATTGTTAACATGCCGATTCATGTCTAGATCCGCTCTCCTAGGCTGCAACATCCAATAGCATTGTTAGATCTTAAAGCTGTCAAATCTTGAAATATTAAAAATCTTTCTTTTTTTACTAATGAAGTATTGACATCTTTCTGTGTAATGATGTCATACCGTAAGTCCTAGTCTGGAATATTGAGATGTATCTTCCAACTTTGGAATCTTCTTCAAACTATTATTATTCTCCTCGGGAAATGATAACCTAAAACCAAGTACAACAGAAAGGAAACAAATGAATACAGTAATTGGCTTTTAAATCAGGATATAGTTATCCCCAATCATGGTATTGTGATCAGAGAAGCATCATCAAGTCACTAATTAGAGAAGAACCAGCATGGCATCAGCCAACACCATAAGGCCTACGTAAATAATCCAAGCCAATAGTCTAAATCTTTTCCCCCCAGCTTAAAGAGCTTAAGATCCACACAATGCCAGACAGGACAAGCTCACAATAACCAGCAGGCCACAACATTGGTATAAGCAATTAGTTGCATTGGGTTTCTAATTGATGCCGCAAAAATGATTTATATTCATGAGTCCCTTTAAAGTATCGAAAGAAAGAAAAAACAACCAACAGAGGTTTTGCATCTGAAGGATGAGCTTCCACACCCAAAAATCCTTGTGAGGCTGACAACAACTTAACCTACTAATTTAGAAACTTAATTTCCTTTACAAGCCAAATTATTTGTGATTTATTTCCAGGGTTTTAGCTTTGTTGCTGCATATATCTTTTTAAGGTTTTTGGTTTAGTTCATTTCTCTTATATGTAATATGTACCTATGTACTTTGATAATATTAGAACAGGGAATTTCATTTCTTTTCTAATGCCAAAGACACTGTCATGATCTACAAAGAACCACTTCTTAGGGTATGAAGTAGACAACAAGCAGAGGGATGGGTGGGTTGTGAGGGGAACAAAAACATGAAGCAGAAACAAAGTTCTTGCATGCAAGTGTATATTGCAGGCCATGATGTTTTCTAACACCCAGAATTTTGTTTTTATTTGCATGAATAAAAATCTAACACAAGCATTCTAACATCTAGTCTCATGCAATATATGGTAAAGTGCTTACCTGGGTTCACGTGGACAGAAAATTAGAACCTCCTCTCGAACATCATCAGAGACTTTTTGGAGTCGTCTGGTGTCCTCATTCATCATTAACCATTTGCTGAAACAGTAAGATTTAGATGATCAGCTTCATAAAAATAATCTCAAACACATTATGGCACTTGAATAAAACCTGAATATGTCAGAATATTGTTGAAACTGATTAAATTTTACCTCTATCACCCAAAACGGAATTCATATATATTCTTTGTTTAATGTATTATACCCATGCTAAAGTAAACAAATAGTCAGGGATGTTGGTCAAACGACCAATTAGTCAGGGATAACTAGATGTCTCACGAAACTAGAATCGTCATGAACACAGTACTCCACTATATTGGTAGCAGATTAAACTATACTTTAGTGTACAGTTGTAATGAAGTGTGCCAAAGAACAATGACTCTAAGGTCTGCTTGATAGGGAGTCAAACTAATCAAGATAAAAAGTGATGATGAATACAATTGAGGAAATGGATTAAGAAAATTAAAGAAAGTGAATTGAATCCATGGGAGGACTGCCTTCAAAAATAAAAAAGTAAACAGCTGATAATAATAAAGCATGCTACAAATCTACCAAGAAATAAAATCTTAATCATTCCTAAGGTTGTCCTTGCATTGTCATGTATGAACTAACATCACGCAAGATAATTTCTCTAGATTACTTTTGTACATTAAGAGTTGTCTAATATGGGGTGCATTCTAATAATGTCAATCTAATTCTATTTTGAGAGGAAATTCAAACCTTGTTGCTCTACCAATGACTTCATTGGTGGCACAGTCTTTAATTATAAAATCACGTCTGGTTCCAACTCTTCCTTCCCCCTGACACCATGTCTCTATTTCAATAACATCACTCCTGTTGGAATCTTCAAGTTAGGCCTTTCCCCATTTGAATTTCATAACAAAATCAATCATGATAAACAACAAAACCTACCACGCAGGGTATTTGTAAACTTCAATGTGCATGCGAGCAGTCACCCATATGAGATGCAACTTTCTCATGGCAGGGGTTGTTGCAAAACCATCTGTTGAAAATCCAACACTCTGAGCATGATTACAACCAACCTCCTGTATCAAAAAGTCGCAGGCTATGTTAATACTTACTAGTGACATGCCAAACGGGTGGATAATCTGCATCACGTAAGTTCAATTCCCCCATTTAGATATGTCTGGCTACATTACATCCTTAAAAGTTTACTAGAATTATAAATTTCCTATATCTGCAATTTTACATCAAATCAGGAAGAAAGCTACTTTACATATTACTCCAATCCAATGGTCCTAAATGTAGGAGCTAAAAGGAATGTTGGAGTTGGTCCTAAAATGAAAGGCCTAATATCATGCTTAGCCAAAGTACCCCTTTTCATATTCCCTAAACAATAGTAATGTAAATCAAATTCAAACAGTTGCAAGACATTTATTATACGACGCTATTTCAGGAAGATTAGGTCATATTTATTACAATTAACTACTTAATTCGACTCCCTAAATCTAACCAAATTAGTTAACTAGCTCTTAACTGGAGAAGTATCATTAGTTGGCAAATATTTTATGAGCAAACAGAATCCCACCAGCAGTAATAAAATTGACACTAGAAACTAACATTGTGCAAATAATGGCATGCAGGGTAACATTAATATCCAGAATTTCCGGATCAATAGGATGATCTGTAAAAGTTTCTATGTTGAGGATTCAACATAAATCAAAAGAACCACAATAGGAGCTGAGCACAAAAGAAATACAATGAGGAGAGAAGATAATCACAATTGTGGCAGTTACTTAACACTCCTCAAACCACAACTGGCCAAAACTACATAGGCATTCTAAGAGCAAGTTCCCCCGTTAATACTTAATCTGTCAAACTCAAGACACATGCAATTTGGCCAGCTTTGAGCTCAAGTACTATATATTATTTTTACCCACATATCCTATGTATACACATCTTCTCCCTCTCTCTTTTATTTAATATACAATGGTAGAAATGGAAAAACATATATTTATAACATAAACTTTTAGATGTTCCCTCTTATATTATAGACAAAAATTTTGCAATGTACCCTTTATTAAAGACCAAAGAACTATTATCAATAGCTAAAAAAAAAAACAGGTCAACTCAGTTCTAGTCTCAGTTCGTAAGGGTGCTGGGGAAGGGAATATAATATGCAACCATTTTGTTTTGCCAATTACTATGCAGTCTTACCTCTGCGTTATGAGAGAGACTAATTCGACCTCATCCCATGGCAAACGAGCTTACCGTTGACCACGTGGGCCCTTCTATTATCAATAAGCTAATGTGGCAAAATTGATAACATACGACATTAATTACATTTAGGACCAAATCAAATCCATTTCATTAATACTCCCTCCGATCAGTAATATAAGAGTTTAACCACCAAAACACGCTTCTGAAGAGCTTCTTAAGAAAACATGTAAAAGTTATTTGGATATCTGTAGTTAATTCTTTTTTTTCCGATTTTACCCTCGAGAAATATATGAGCAATTGAGCCTTAATAAATATGCAAGAAAGTTAGAGGTAAAGTAGGAAAAAAATTATTAAACTACGAGAGAGAATGTAGGTACTAGCTCTTATATTTTACACTAACACCATTCAAATTTTGGGAGTAATACAAAATCAAATAAAACAATGACATTATATGAAGAAAAGAATAAGCAAAACCTGCAAGAGATTGGCAATGGTTTCAACAGTGGCAGTCTTATTGATCCCAACTTCATAGCTCCTCACAATGAACTTCTCCTTATAAGACAGCCCATCTTCCGTCAGCCCACCCATCCTCACCCGGCCCACCATTTTCTCCGGGCCCGGGTCGGCCCGGCCCACGGCCCTTTGACCCGGCCCACCAACAGAAACAGCGTCCACGGAGGAAGAACAGTGAAGGGTGAAAGGGAATCTTCTGCGGTAAGAGAGAATAGTTTTGAAGGGTGAAAGGGTTTTGAATTGAGAGAGAGATTGAATGTGATTGGTAGAAGAAGAAGAAGCATTGCATGATGAAAGCTTCAACATTTCTTTTCAAACTTCACAAAAAATGAAAAATGAAAAATGAACAATTTTATTTTGGGTCCCTCCTTATGAACAAAAATATATGTAGTGTGAAAAAAAAGGTTTTGATTATTTTGGGTTGGATTTGTGATTAATGAGTGGTTAGAATTAAGGATTAGTGGTTGAAAGCTCGAGGCCACTGAGACCGAGAGGAAGGAGGGGAGCGTTTAGTTTCATTAACAAAAAGGAAAAAAAATAATTAAGCTAATTTCATTATGAATAATACTATCGTGCTTGGTAAGTAGGTGTGGAAATAGACCAATTTGACTAATAGGGCCTTTGTTCTGGCCGTTAAAACCTTTATTTCTAGTTTAGACCCAAACTTTTTCTTTTGGCCTATTTTGCTTAACAAGTTATAATCATACTTGAAAAAAAAACCTGTTACCTTATTACTTCATTCGGTCTATAATATAAGGCGCTTTTTAGCGACCGACTCTTATATTACGAATCGGAGGGAGTAGTTTGATCTATTATGCATTTTAATAATATTTTTTGAATAAAAAATTATATTATTATAACTAGTGAATAGTAGTGATGTTATTGGTTACTGAACCTTAATAGAAAATTATAATCATATCTTCTATTCTAACTTTGCTATTACATCTATTTCTTTAAATATCTTCATTCAAATGATTTCACTCATCATTTACCTATCTAAACCTCTTATTGTACTTTGTTTAATTTATCAAGCCTCCAACAGGTTAGTAATCATGTTAATCTAAGCCACAGACCAGACTCACACCTGAAAAATGACTTCTAATAGGACACAGATTTCGTTTCAACAACACATATCAAGCCAATTATGGTATAGGTTTGGATCATCCTCCACTATTCCCACCCCCCATTAGTATGATACAAGATGGGAGAATTGTACTCAAGTTTTAAGAAGGTCAAATTAAATATAATAAGGTTTCTTGAATTCTAAGCAACACTAATATAGTGAAATTGTCACATCTTAATACTTAAAAAAGTTAAGTAGAACATTGACAAACAGATGTACTTTCATTAACAAGTTAGTTAATGTGCATCAATTAACAATTGTAGTATCTTCATTAACCATTTATATCAACATGTTCGATAGTCAATACACTTATTATTAACCATAGAACTAACTTACCTTAGTCACCCATCACATTCACAATATAATTAATAGCTCAATATAATTTTCCTACAAAAATTATGAACCTCACCAAGACGGTCCCCTTATTACTAGCAACGTTTTTCACATTTATGTGGTTTGGTTAACATGAGATTACTATTTATTTCATCTTTTAAATATATTTTAAGAAAAATCGAAAAATCAACGCATTTCTTACATAAATAACTACTCTATATATCTCTATCCCTTTATATAAAGTTTAAATAAACGTTTTGTTGTATTGAAAAAACTGTTAATGATTAAGAAAATATTGCTTTTATTTAGACCATTGCCAGTCTTTTGCAGGTTTCCTTTTTATACTTTCCTGTTTCGATGCAATGCAATTGTTTTCTTCAATTTTCTTGTTTTCCCTTTATTGTTTAAGCAGTTAAAAAAAATCAGAAACTAAGGGGATTGATTATCGATCATGTCCCAAGAATGAATAGAAGTGTTTAAAGGCAGAAATTGAGGTTGCTTGCTATCATTATCAAATCCATCATCCATCATTGGAAAACAAAACTCAAAGTTATCCTAATCTCATCTTTAATACATTATTGTTCTTTATAAAGAAAAGGCTCAAAACACTTAAATACTCAAGAAGTTTGACCTAAAGAGCTTCTAGTGTTAAGAAGTTTTTATCTTAAATGTCTTGAAGATACTATTTCATCACTTTTATAACCAAATTTAACTAACAGATAAAACCTATGTTAACCATGTTAAACCGAATATCACATCAGATTAAATCCTTGATTATGTAGCTCTAACTATGGTTCTTAAATGCACTGAAAGTTTTTTTGAAAGAGAACTCAACACGTGAAAGTTTTTATTTTGGATCTTAAATTACATGAAAGTACTATTTCGTAACTTTGTTGTTCATTAGTATTATGCCAATGTGTCCACTCTACCGCACCGTAGAAAAATGGGCAATAACTACAAAATATTACTATGAGAGCATGTAAGAATTTTTTTAAAAAAAATCATAATACTAATAATGACTCCTTAAGTAAAATTTCATAGATATTTAAGAGTGTCTTAGTATAAAGATATCTTTATATGCAAAAATTAAATATTTTAATTATATGCTTATGACATAAGTTGGTCTGTGATTTATAGTTTAATTAGGGTTTACCAAGGTTAACTTTTCTTTTTGAAGCAAGAAAAATGTATCAGTCTATCACATACGTGGGGATGAACTTCAACACATACTCCTATTGTAAAACATAACTTCAATTTGGATTTTTTTAGAGGATGAATAATTGTTAGAATCTTAAGTTTTGATGAAGACTAAAATGTAGAGGATTAGACCAAGTGCCTAGGAAGCAATAGGATAACATAGGATCCCAAGTAAGAGTGCTTCCGGGTGAAGATCTACTTCCGGATAGATTAGGACTTGCGCATGCGGATGAATGTTTTCATCCCCCAGCATCAGCAAGTAAAATCACTGGGAAATAACTTAGTCCATGAGAATTAGGTACACAAAACCTTAAGACTAAGCTATGTTTCAATCGGAAGTGAGTTTGCTTCCTGTTAGACTTAGACTGGCGCAGAGCGATAGAATAGATATTACTCCAAGCGACAGTGAGTCTACTTCCCCAAGTGAAAGCGCTTCCTGTTAGAATTAGACTGGCGCAGAGCGACAGAATAGATATTACCCCAAGCGTCAGTAAGTCTACTTTCCCAAGTGAAAGCGCTTCCTGTTAGACTCAGACTGGCGCAGAGCAATAGAATAGTTATTACCCCAAGCGTCAGTAAGTCTACTTCGCCAAGTGAAAGCACTTCCTATTAGATTTAGACTGGCGCAGGTTGATAGACTAGATATAACCCCGAGCGTCAGCAGAAATGCAACATCAAGTGAAGTTGCTTCCTATTAGATCTTGACTGGCGCAGACTGAAAGAATAAGATTTCACCCTAAGCGTCATTGAGTTCACTACGTCAAGTAAAAGTGCTTCCGATAGCTTAGTGACTAGCGCTGAGTGTTGAGATGAAATACACTAAGTGAGAGTGAGTTATAGTGAACCAAGATCCTTCATCTAGTAGTTTTACTTCCGGATGTAAAAATGCTTCCAGATACATCATAGACCAAATCAGAACACAGTCTAAGTAAACTACTCCCCATAGCAAACAAACTTCCCACAGCATGTACAATTCTTATATATATATTGCTATATTGGACTAACCAGTATGTGCAGAACATGGTCACGCTTCCGGATGCAAATGAGCTTCCGGATGGAAAGACTCTTAACATTGGGACTCAGAGCTTAACACTTGCAGAGCAAGATTACCACTTGCGGATGAAAGATGATCATCCGTCAGCAAGAGTGCAAGAGTAAACATCACATACTCAGAAGTCAGAATGCCTTTGTCAGAGCAGAGGTGTCAGGACTACTTTTCAGAGATAAAGCAAGTCTACCCTGCTAAGCATTAATGAAGATGTACTTCTCAACGGTAACATAGGATTAACGGCACTATTCAAACGTTCATATTCAACTTGCCACCGAAGCCTATGAAGCCAAGTATAAAAGAGACATTCATTCAGAAGAGAAGACATGGAAGAAAAAGAGAGAACAGAACAAAGTATCTGAGATATCATACTCTTCATTCTACACATCTTCTACTACTCTCAGATCCAGATTTGTGATATTTTTCAGAGAGTAACTTTATTGTACTTAAGTGAGTAACATCATCCACTCTTAGAGAGAGTTAGCTTTGAGCTTAAGTGTTTAGCACAATCAGTTCATAGAGTGAACATAGTGTAAACTTACAATTTGTAAGGGGGAGCATTTAGAGGTTGTCTAAATCTCCATAGGTTGCAAGTTAGCCCGTAAAACTTGCATTTGTAAGGTTTGCAGGTGAACCCGGTGTAAAACCTGTGGGTTGTTAGGTGAACCCGTGCTCGTAAAACCTAAAGTGTAAAGGCTTCTCTTGTGCCCGGTTTAAACAAGAATAGTGGATTGAAAATCTCAGGTGGAGCCTGGGGACTGGATGTAGGTCTGGGTGACCGAACCAGGATAAATTTATGTGTGCATAAATTTACATTCAAACATTCTATTTAGCATCACATAGCATACTGACTTGTGCATATCACTACTTCGTAAATATTATCACCAAGCACAAGCAGTCTTTCGAAAAGAAGAATCAAAAGATTTAATTTATTCTCTCACCCAATTCACCCCCCCCCCCCCTCTTGGGTGACAGCCACGTTTATCATTTGGTATCAGAGCAAGGTCACTTGTTTAAAGGATCCAACGATCTCAAGTGCAAAGACCTAGGCTGATTTGGGTTACAAAATGTGTTTTGAAGGTTTTGATCATACAATCCCACCCGTGTTAGAAAATGCTGATTTTTACTTATGGAAGGGAAGGATGAAAAGTTTTATACTATCCACTGATTTCAAAATGTGGGATGTTTTTGAAAAGGACTCTGATTTCAAACCAAAAGTAAATTGGACAGAAGAGGACAAAAGCTTATTTTACTTAAACCTTAGAGCAATGCAAATTTTGCACAAAAGTTTATCTGACAATGATTATCAGAAAATTAAACATTGCTCTAGGGCTATAGATATTTGGAACACTCTTGATACTATGTATGCTTCTAACCAATTTCTTGATGATAAGGCTGTCCAAAGCTCACTATGTGCTCCTTGTGAATCCACCGTTGATGAGCTACTGGATGGTGATGTAGTAGAAGCTAGTATCAGCAAAGAGAGAGTGGATCTCCGCCTAGTAGATTCAGAAGCTGAAGAAAATGAGGTACCTAAACTTGAAACTTCTGAATTGCAAGATATGTATAATGAGCTACATGTTGAATTCTGTAAACTTGCAAAAGAAATTCTAGGCTTAAGAAAAAGGAATAGGGAACTTGAGGAACTTATTTCTTCTTCTACAACCAAGGAGTCCAAAGTCCCAATCATAAAAGAAGACTTTTCGAAAGACCCTGAGATTTCAAAAGTTAATAAACATAGAGTCTTTGAAAAGAAAACTGACCACCATAATAGTGATAAGAAATCTGATTCTGAACATCATCCCATTATCTGTCATTATTGTGGTAGAACTGGTCATATTTCTCACACATGCAATTTTAAGAGAAATTTAAATGTGAGAAATAAATATATATGGATCCCCAAAGGACAAGTAAGGTCCAGCGCTAACTATGTAGGACCCAAGTACAAATGGGTACCAAAACTCTCTTCTAGTGCCTTACCTGTGCAGGAAAGATCAAGAGTTCCTCTTGTCCCAAAGAAGAGAACTCGTGGTGATGTCACTACTGCAACTACCTGGTTCAATCATAAGAAGCAGTGCGCTACCACAAGGAACAAAGACCTTGTCTCAGGGATAAGCTATCACAGAGTTCCATTCAACTATCCTGAGAAGGACAAAAGAGAGAGGATGTCTCAACTCACATGGAGAAAACCTGCGAATCCTGTCTCTTCTAAGAAAGTGCTTCAGGCCAAGGATAAGTATAAAAGATCTCCTTGGGTAAGCAAGGGATTATTTAAGGTTGAAGCATGCAACAGTAAAATCTCCTATGCAAATGTAAGATGGACTTATTGAGATTTTACATTAAGCATCATAAGCATGAACATGATATGGCTTATAAGATATTTCACACAATGTTCATACTCTATATGCTATCTATGACTATCATTATCAGAAGCCATGTGCATATAGTCATAGTTGATTCGCAATGCTATATCCATAGTGAATAATTCTTAAGTGCATAAGAATCACATACTCCCTACAAACTGACCAGTCAGATCCAAGTTTGGAGACTGAAAAATGGGAAAGAGAAATCATTTGCTATTTTGTAGGAAAGAAGGTACGAAGGAACAACAATTTTCATGATCATACCTGATCAGAGCAATGTATCAAATCTGAATGAGTTGTTGTTCATACTGGGCTCCGAGAGCTACTGCTCCTGAAATTAAGAAGATCAAACAAACTCTACTTGACGCAAATATGGCTTTAGTTATGAAAGCTTGATCGCTGTGGATGCACAAGAGAGAACATCAACGAGTCACTCAAAGTTAAATCTTAAGTAAGTACCATCGGAAGCAAAACTACTTCCGGATGCTCTCGTGCTGACGCTGAATGACTACTCAAGGCAACCAGGAGCGTCTGTCCAACCGGAAGCAAAATCACTTCCGAATACTCTTTTGTTAGCGCTGGATGATAATTCAATATGATCACGAGCGCCAGTGTCAGATCAAGGGACACATCACTTCAGAAAACGTTTCAACTTCCTCCATGAAACGCTGTGCCTTCTCTGAAGCAACACGTGTCATCAGGTGTGTCGTTCCAACTTAAAAACTTACGTTAACCAATGTGTGAAAATTTGAAAGAGTATGCCCATTCTATCCTCAGAAGTTTTACCTATAAATAGAAGTCATTTTCCACTTTTCACTTTTTACTACATCTTTTTCACTCGCATCATTTTCTCAGAAAAGTCTTTTCATCTTCTCCATTGTGTTCTTTATTTTTCACACTTCTTGCATTTCATCTTTATTTACACAACATTCATACAAAAATGGCCGGTACGAATGAATCCAACCCAGTCATCCAGAAAACCTCTTCTTCCAAGAAACTTAAATCGAAATCTGGGAAATCCACTCACAAGCATTCTGGTAAATCTGGGCACTATGAAGAACAACATGAAGAACTTCATGAACGCCAAGAAGGTTCTGGGCAATCACGAGGACAGGGTGAAGACATTCAGGGTCAGCCTGAAACCTCTGGTAGAATAGAACTGGCAGTGGGTTCTGAACAAGAGCGGGATGCTCAGAGAAAGGGAAAGAAAAAGAAGGTTCAATTTTCTGAGGAGCCTTCCTCCAAGAGGCAGAGGGTTGAGGAAGAAGATGATCCCACAGTCTATAGAGATGGGGCATTGGAGGGTGTATCCGCCAAATTTGAGACATCCATTCCCATCTTCAATCATGGCCTGTTCATCAATCTGGACAAGTTGGATGAACTAGGGTTTGCTCATCTGCGCCCTTACTTGGAAAAGTATATGCCTTGGCTGGGCATCAACCAGGACTACAACGTCAACGTCCTGCGAGTCTTTTGCCAATCCCTCTCAGGCAGAGCAAAGTACAGGAAGGTGGATGGGAAAGAGCAAGTCCACAAACTCTCCTTCACTGCCACTGTAAGAGGAAGAACCTTCAGGTTCACTTGGAGAACCTTGAATGAGATGATGGGAATCACAGAAGAGGATATGAATGAATGGATCTACCCTGAGTCTCACAAATACAGCAAGGAGGAACTCGAGGAGTTGTATGGCACCAACAGCAAGAAGGTGTCCAAGATGTCTGATTCTAACAGGCTCTTGTACTACATCTACTCCCGGATAATGACTCATAAGGGAGGCAACTTCAACGAGTTCACACTGCTAGACAACCCTTGGTTTCCTAGACTCCTCTCGCTCAAGCCTTTCAACCCTGGGCAGTTGATATGCCTAGAGCTTCAGCGCTGGCTAAGCAATGACAAGTCAGGTTATCTTCCCTATCCCACCATCATTGCCTTCCTTCTTGAGAAGCATCTGATCAAGGCTACATCTGCTGTGGAAGAAGAGAATGTCAAATGTAAGCCTGTAGGAGCAACTAATATGGCAAGGATGGGGATTAAGTATCTCAAGCCCCCTAAGCCCACTCGCTCACGCTCACAAGCCAGTAGTGCTTCTGGTACTTCAGCTCCCTCTGCATCTGGAGCAGGCGATCAGGAAGTTGACTCTCATGCTGGGCCAAGCCGTAGTGCAAGGGTTCCAGCTTCTGTTAGGGCCTTTGCAGAGGACATAAAGGAAGAGCTTCTGTTTAGACTGACTGATTCCTTAGTGGGTCCTCTCCGTGTTGAATGTGAAGCTGGCTTCCACCACCAAGGGGAGCGAATCCAACGACTTGAGGACAGAGTAGGACAACTCGAGAATCACCTTGCCAGGGTGGATGCAAAATTAGACCTCATCCTCCAGCACCTACAAATTCCCCAACCCTCATCACAAGGTAACTTACCACCTCCTCCTCCTCCTCCTCAAAACCCTTCTCCTCCTCCGCCCAACACTCAACAACCTCAGCCTCCACCACAATATGACCAACAAGCCCCACCATCACCCAACAATGACCAACAATCCCAACCTTCACCTACCCATGACGACCAAACCCAAGACTCACCTCACAACTCTCCACGCCATTCTCCTAGAAACTTCTCATCCTCACCTTCCTCATCCTCATCCTCACCCATTCCCACACGACCAGGTGCCCCTACACGCTCTCCACTCCGCTTCTCCAACCCTACCCATCCAAGCCCTAGACCCATAGGATCTGAAACAGCCATTCACCCCCTCAGCCAACCATACGGCGAATATCCCCGCCTTCAACCACTCTCCGATGACCATTTACCCTTTACCCCTGACTCCGCCAACTACAAAGAATACTCCTCCACTCATCCTTATGGGGATATCTTTGTCACCACCAGCTGCTTCCCCGACCCTCCTCAAACTCCTGAACACCTATCTTCTCCCACATCCTCCACCTCTACCCTCTCACCCTCCCCTCCCAAGAAATTTGGTCCTGAACCACCTCCATCCTCCTCCACATCCACTCCATCCCTGGCACTCACCCCTGTTGATGATGACAAAAGGGGGAGAAATGTTATGTCTACTCTTCGCCTAAGTATGGCCACAAGGGATGTTCTCAGCCAGCCTTCACTCTGGATTGATGAAGATATCACGGCCGCCCTGCGTCGTGCATATGAGTCTCAGAGGCTGAGTGGTGCAGAGAGCCTTATAAGAGGAGAGGCCCTCCGTTTCCTGAAGCAGAAGAGAACAGCTGAGCAAAGATCACATTTGGAGATGGTTGTGTTTGGGCAGAATGAACAATCCTCACAATCTGAGTCATCATCAGAGCCTCCTCCAAATAAAACAAGTAGAGAGATGGTTGAGGAGATCATAATGAAGTGGGGACTGAAGAGACCCAACCATCCTCCCATTGTGATAGCCAAGCCTGTTCCTGCATCCTCTGGGCAAGAGTCTGAGATCCCTTCATCTGAGCAATCTTCTGATCCTCCTCCCTCGTCTGAGCCAGCTGCCAGATTCAGTGCACCCAGAAAGAAGGCCGTTGCTAGGAAACGTGCCAGAAAGTTAATTGCCACCACTGAATCTGATGAGTCTGAGGAGGAGACTCCATCTGACCTACCTGAGCAAGGAACTTCATCTGCTCAGGTTGTGCAAGAAAATCCAGTGGTCCAAGCGGTTCCAATTCTGAAGGAAGTCAAATTGGAAATTGAAGACATGACTCCTGAAGAATTTGAGAAGTATGGATTCACTGACAAACTATCCTTTGGTCAGATGGCTTGCCTCGATGCTGAAAGAGCAAGTGCCATGCCCACTCCTCCAATTAGCAAAAGCAAAGGGAAGAGCAAAGGGAAAGGGAAAAGGAAAGCCCAAGAAGTTGAAGAGGATTCCAACTTCTCTGCATGGAATGTAAGAATCCGGGCTGTACACTATCCCAATGGAGAAGTCTGCTACTTCGACGATGCTACAGGTTTCCCTGGGTATGAAGAAGTGGAGAACATGAAAAGGGCATACGAGGAGTCCATTGAATCAGAAAGACTCAGAAGGGAAAAAGAGGAAAAAGAGCTTCAAGAGATCATTGCCCAGATAAACCAGAGTGAGCGTGAGGAAAATGAAGAGAGACAGAAAGAGAGGGAAAAGAAAAAGAGACACAGACTCTAACCCCCAATCCAAATATTTTTGTTGATTTTGTTTTCATGCATATCTTCATTCATACTTAGTGAAATTTATTTGTATACATTCTTTACTTGTATATGTTATTTGATTGTATAACTCTGACTTGTAACTTCTGCTTGTCAATAATATTTGTCTGAGTTACCTGCTCTTAACTATTGCTTTTATTCTTCAGCTAATCCTTTCATATGAACTTAATTAATAGAACTAGGTTTGTCATCATCAAAAAGGGGGAGAATGTTAGAATCTTAAGTTTTGATGAAGACTAAAATGTAGAGGATTAGACCAAGTGCCTAGGAAGCAATAGGATAACATAGGATCCCAAGTAAGAGTGCTTCCGGGTGAAGATCTACTTCCGGATAGATTAGGACTTGCGCATGCGGATGAATGTTTTCATCCCCCAGCATCAGCAAGTAAAATCACTGGGAAATAACTTAGTCCATGAGAATTAGGTACACAAAACCTTAAGACTAAGCTATGTTTCAATCGGAAGTGAGTTTGCTTCCTGTTAGACTTAGACTGGCGCAGAGCGATAGAATAGATATTACTCCAAGCGACAGTGAGTCTACTTCCCCAAGTGAAAGCGCTTCCTGTTAGAATTAGACTGGCGCAGAGCGACAGAATAGATATTACCCCAAGCGTCAGTAAGTCTACTTTCCCAAGTGAAAGCGCTTCCTGTTAGACTCAGACTGGCGCAGAGCAATAGAATAGTTATTACCCCAAGCGTCAGTAAGTCTACTTCGCCAAGTGAAAGCACTTCCTATTAGATTTAGACTGGCGCAGGTTGATAGACTAGATATAACCCCGAGCGTCAGCAGAAATGCAACATCAAGTGAAGTTGCTTCCTATTAGATCTTGACTGGCGCAGACTGAAAGAATAAGATTTCACCCTAAGCGTCATTGAGTTCACTACGTCAAGTAAAAGTGCTTCCGATAGCTTAGTGACTAGCGCTGAGTGTTGAGATGAAATACACTAAGTGAGAGTGAGTTATAGTGAACCAAGATCCTTCATCTAGTAGTTTTACTTCCGGATGTAAAAATGCTTCCAGATACATCATAGACCAAATCAGAACACAGTCTAAGTAAACTACTCCCCATAGCAAACAAACTTCCCACAGCATGTACAATTCTTATATATATATTGCTATATTGGACTAACCAGTATGTGCAGAACATGGTCACGCTTCCGGATGCAAATGAGCTTCCGGATGGAAAGACTCTTAACATTGGGACTCAGAGCTTAACACTTGCAGAGCAAGATTACCACTTGCGGATGAAAGATGATCATCCGTCAGCAAGAGTGCAAGAGTAAACATCACATACTCAGAAGTCAGAATGCCTTTGTCAGAGCAGAGGTGTCAGGACTACTTTTCAGAGATAAAGCAAGTCTACCCTGCTAAGCATTAATGAAGATGTACTTCTCAACGGTAACATAGGATTAACGGCACTATTCAAACGTTCATATTCAACTTGCCACCGAAGCCTATGAAGCCAAGTATAAAAGAGACATTCATTCAGAAGAGAAGACATGGAAGAAAAAGAGAGAACAGAACAAAGTATCTGAGATATCATACTCTTCATTCTACACATCTTCTACTACTCTCAGATCCAGATTTGTGATATTTTTCAGAGAGTAACTTTATTGTACTTAAGTGAGTAACATCATCCACTCTTAGAGAGAGTTAGCTTTGAGCTTAAGTGTTTAGCACAATCAGTTCATAGAGTGAACATAGTGTAAACTTACAATTTGTAAGGGGGAGCATTTAGAGGTTGTCTAAATCTCCATAGGTTGCAAGTTAGCCCGTAAAACTTGCATTTGTAAGGTTTGCAGGTGAACCCGGTGTAAAACCTGTGGGTTGTTAGGTGAACCCGTGCTCGTAAAACCTAAAGTGTAAAGGCTTCTCTTGTGCCCGGTTTAAACAAGAATAGTGGATTGAAAATCTCAGGTGGAGCCTGGGGACTGGATGTAGGTCTGGGTGACCGAACCAGGATAAATTTATGTGTGCATAAATTTACATTCAAACATTCTATTTAGCATCACATAGCATACTGACTTGTGCATATCACTACTTCGTAAATATTATCACCAAGCACAAGCAGTCTTTCGAAAAGAAGAATCAAAAGATTTAATTTATTCTCTCACCCAATTCACCCCCCCCTCTTGGGTGACAGCCACGTTTATCAATAATAAATTTAATACCAATACAAGCCACCACGATCATAAAAAATAAACATTATACTAACCCTTCCATCACAATATTAGTTATCCCGTTTATAACAAATTTATCTATCCCACTTATAACTGGGAAAAAATCTACCTTAATATATAACAGTATGCCCTAGTTTTTTTCTGGATAAAAAAAAATTATCATCAAGAAGAAAATGATTCTACATCATTAAATATAAAAGCAATCGAAGTAGAAGAAGGAAAAGAGAAAGCCGAAAAAGCCACATTATGTTGGGGCTTATGTTGAACAAAAGAAATACTTTTATAAAAGAATCTTCTCAGCAACCTTGTAAGATCAATGTTCGATCACCGTATCAAATGATATGTGAGTCATCCTTTGAAAGCGTATTCTTCAATTAACATCGCACCAATAAAGGCATTGACATTAGATAGGGACTAATTAGGTATAATACATGTTAACAATAGGACTTTTAATGATGGTTAAACAGTATAGACTAGTTTAGTACCCTGAATGGAAGAAAAACACGTCTACTACGATGAATGTGTGCGTTAGTGCACAGAACAGTATGCACACGTTACCCAGAGTTACAATCCTAAAACGTTAAGCTTTTCCATGAATAACATGACTCTAAACATAACCGATACATTGAAGCAGCCACTAATTATCATAAAACAAATGCAAGCCAAGTAAAAATAATGGGATTGCTTAAAAATTCTTTGCTCCATGGAGGAATATCAATTACATCACCAGAATATCTATATATGACATGAAACAACTAATTTATAACATGAAGGGCAAGGTGTCCAGAATTTCCAGCTTTGATAGACATCAAGGATCATTTACAATTGGACACATGATATTAAATTAGTTGCAACTATAATTTCAAATCTCAAGGGATATGAGGAGGGGGATTCTTGCAGTCAAGTACAGATAGTTGAATAACTGTCTTAAGATTCAATTAGTGCCTCGAGGTATACTTTGTCAATCTTCATCATCTGAGCTAGCTTCATCACTGCTATAATCACTACTATCACTCCCTCCAAGATCCAAATTCACATGCTGCACCTGAATAACTTCAGGTGGCTTGTGCAGAGGAATGTGCGGGCGTACTTGTTGTTCATTGAACACTGGTACATTAAGGGAGTCCATTGGTGGCAAAGGCACGGGATCGCCGGGTTTCCAGCCAGGAGGAGGCTTAATTGGCAAATCAACAGGCAATTCCACAGGCATTCCAGGCTTCCAGCCAGTTGGAATAGTGAAATTTGGAGGGAGCAATCCTTGAATTGCATTCAAATTGGCAAGTGGATTATTTTCCACAGGCTGAGGAGGAGGAGGCTCAATGATAGCCTCGATTGTCTTTTCCTTAGTCTCAACCACTTTAGGCAATCCAATATCAAGGTCAGCAAAATTATACAACTGTGATGCTCGCATTTGCTCCTCTTGAGGTGCGGGGGGAAGTAAGCCACGAAGAGGACCTTGCCCGGCTCCAAATTCCGGTGATGCAAAAGTTGTGTAACTAATCTTATGGGCATAGGATAGTATATCACATAGCTTAAGCTGTGATGAGACAGTTGTTGAGTTCAGAGAATCACCCTCATTGCTCTCTCCTGATTTCAATCTCTTAGGTCGGCGATAATCAGAATAATCATCAACGAGAATGTCAAGAACTCTCTCAGCATCTTTAAGTTTGTTGGCAAATGCAAGCATCCCAGCATCTCTGATGCGAATTTCTCGAGCCAACTTCTGCTTAGCATCTTGTAGATCAAGAATTTCTTGGAGCTCTGCAACAGCTTCAAAGATTTGGGTTTGAAGAGATGTGAAAAGTGAAAGGATCTCCTTGGTGGAGGAAGGAGAAGACTCTAAAGAGGTAGAAGACTGTGGTTGGGTTTGTGAAGAGAGAAAAGTGGGGAGGGATCCACGGAAAGCGGTGACCCAAAGTGATCTATTGGGAGATACTTCAAAGAGCTTAGAAGCCAAAGAAGCCATTTGGAGAAGAAGAGCTTGAGCTCTAGGGAGAGGAGGGAGAAGAGAGAGAAGTGCAGCGGAAGGAGCATTGGAAGCATGTTGATGGTGGGGTTGAGGGTGATGGGATTGGGATGGAGGAAGCTTGGGCAGTGTAGGATTTTGAATGGAGGGTGAATTAGGATTTGTAAGGCCTAGTCGCGCCGGGGATTGCACAATTTGGTGTTGAATCATCTTAAATTAAAGTATCTACAAAACAAAAAATTAGGGTCAAGCTTTTTGTTAGCTTCCATTTGACCTACAAAAAAACTGCTGATTGAAGTATTTATATACATTGAAAGCAAACACAAATAGCCTGCCAACTTTGGCATAGGTGACCATCATATAAAACAAAAAAATAACTGGTCTATTCATAGAACACAAATCCAAAGAGTATAGCAGAGAGAAGCAATTACATACAAGTCAAGGCAACTGAGACAAGAAGAGCAAAAATAAAAAGTAACTCAATCTTCACTAATGACCTGGAATTTGAATTCCATACATTACATCATCATACAGTGAGAAAAAAATTCATGCTTCCATTTATCATTTTAAAACCTTGAGTGGTACAGGAGGGAAGACATCCAAATGAAATACAATAACATGGTTTAATACCAACTCATCATCCCATAAGCTCAACCAAAAAAAATAACAAAAATGAATCACATACTCAAAAACATAACCAAACAGCTCGAACATTGAATTGACAGAAGGATCAGCTGCAATTTATCCTTCAATTCAAAACAGGCATGTAACACTAAACATCAATCACAATATCCCCTTATACACAAAACTGAACACCAAACAGGAAAGAGAAAAATTAACTAATCAGTTACATGTCCTAAGCATAAACTGGGCATACAACTATAAGTATATATCAGTTCATTGATACAAAAATTCCACTGCCAAGCCAACCAAAACATGCTTAAATAGGGAAAACCATAATCTTTCAATTGTAACCAAGAGTCTTTATTCATTCATATAAATTTATCATTTCATATTCAATAAAATCAACTCACTATATTTAACCCTCAAGCACCTAACTATTCCAACTCTTCATCACAATGTAGCCCAAACCACATAATCCGAATTACCCCAATCATTCACTATTTCATCATTCTAAACTTACCTTCCGACCTCATTTAACAAATAAGGATCACCATTTTATCACCATCAGCATAAATTCGAAATCCCCTTTCATTCCCTAGCTTTAAGCACTTTAATTTGTCAAATCATCATCCTAACCCTAAATCAAGTAACTTCTACCCATAAACTACTTAGAAATTACCTTAATTTGGTTATCAAACAACCAATTTCGTCTCTGAAAGTATAAAATCCAATTCACACAAAAAAAAAACCCTAACTTATGTAAGCACTTAATCAAGTATATATCACATAGGCTCAAATCCAAGGAATCCACACAATTAAAAATTCTCACAAGGGCTTAATGATACTTTAGAAACCATTCAACAACTAAGAATTTCGAATTCAAATAAAAACCCTAGAAATTTATCTCCAAAAAAAATCAAGAGCAAAAAGGAAGGGAAAGAAGAGAAATACCCACAACGCGCGAATAAAAGAAAAGAGGCAGCTCTTCCCTCACTGTGAGACGGCGACGGCGACAGCGCCGCCCTTTGCTAAGCCGGGCCGAAATCGCCGGAGGAGAAGGGAAGGAAGAAGAGAAGGAAAAATGAAGGTGTGTGGGTGTGGCCAAATATGAAAAATGAAGGTGTTTTAGGGCCTGTTTGGTTTGAAGGAAGGGAAGGGGAGGGGAGGGAGGGAATGGAATGGAAGGGAGGGGAGGGTTTAATGTTACTTTGTTTGGTTTGATAAGAAGGAGGGAAGGGAATGGAAGGGAGGGGGAGAGTTTAATAATAATTTGTTTGGTTAAAGAGGGAAGGGGAAGGTGATAATGATTTATTTACCATTTTATCCTTATAGTTGTATATTAATTAATGATTGTCTGTCATATAAATTAACTTATATTTTGATTCAAATTAAGTTGCTAATTTAAAGTCACATAAAAATTGATATAATAATATTCTAAAAATGTTAATATTGATGTGAATTGGTTCTTCAATCTTGTAAAGTTAAAATTACTTTTTTAAAAATTTTATATAAGAACGTTATATTGCAAAGTTGCTTATTTATATATTACTTGTTTTGTATTCAAGTAACCCTTCAATTTCTGATGTATCAAGGAAAATTATAAATAAAAGCTATGAAATAGTAGAAAATTTCAAAGTTTATGCATTTTGAGACTAAAATTCAAAGTTTGGAATTTTAAAGGCTATCTAAAAGCTCTTCAAGACACTGTTTCATGTACAAAAAATTACCACCTTAGCTTAAAAGCAACCACCTTAGCTCAAAAGTCATTTTTGAGCAAGTACCAAAATATACAAAAGTTGCTAAAATATTTGAAGTCCTCACAATAAAATAGTCAAGAGACCACCTAACCGAAAAATTTTCCATGAGGCTGAGTTTCTGACAAATCAAGATAGGTAAAATTTTGGAACGTGAATAAGCTGTCTGGAATTTCATTAAGGCTCTCGTAGGATCTTAGCATTAATGCCTCAAGCCTTGGAAGATTTTCATTGGAAATGGAAGGTCGGAGCTCTTTAATGGTAGCAAAAATATCACTAAGTGAATCGATTTTTCCAACTATACGTGGGAGCAGAATTTTGATTTGCATAAACAATGGTTTGAAAAGAATTTTTCTTAGTGAGATAAGAATGAGAAAGCAATGTGTAAATCTGGGAGTAGTGGCGAAAATCATTTACCCTCAAAGAAGAAGAAGGATGCTTCGTTTTACGCGAATGTACCGGTAGTGTTGAGTAATAATAATGGCAGCAAAGGATAAAGTGGTCTTAAATTTTGGTCTCCCTCCAAATCCCCCAATTTGGAGGGAGCCAAAATAAGGGGATGGAAGGGAAGGGGAGGGAATATTTTGGGCTCCCTCCCCTCCAATTTTTTAAACCATGCAAGGGGAGGGACTCATTTTTCCTCCCCTCCCCTTCCCTTCCCTCAAAGCAAACAGGCCCTTAGGGGTTTTTATTTATTTACTTTCCATTTTAAATTCATACCTTAAAATAAATCATAAAAAGAAAATCTACACACTCAATAATTTTATATAAGTTCTAAACTATCTTTCATAAAATTTTTCCAATCTGAAATTCACTTCTTAACTATTTTTCTTTAATTTCTAAAGAAAATAAGCACATTAATTTTAATTCTTTAAAAGTATATTTATCTTCATTTATTTTTGTACGATTATTTTTAATTTTACTAATGATGTGTACTGAGACCTTGCTTAATTCTTTATTATCTCTAATTCAATATTTGGGGTGTTACACATTCATAATTTAAGCAAGCATTTGAAACCTTGAGCCATTGGAATTAAACCTTGTGAAACCCACCCCAACATGTTAAAATTTAGATTTTTTAACATTAAGATTTGACAGCAAAAAAAAATCAGCTCTTTATAATCCATGTATATAACAGTATTTTTTTTTAACACATTTTCGGACCAAACACAACAGCAAAACCAACTAACGCGGTTGGCAAGCTGAAGTGCGAATGTCTTACTTATATACTCACACACACATTCATGGTCGATGTGGGATTAAGAGCTTGTTTGGTTGGTAGAAAAAATGCCAAAGAATTAGAAAGTATAGAAAGTATAGGTTTTTGTGTAATTTACATATATCCCGGGGCCCACAAGTTTTCTCTCTCCATCTCACACTTTTTCTGGGCCCCACACACTTTATTTTTCATCATTACTTAATTTACCCCTACTTTCCATATTTCCCCATTTTACTTTCCATTTCTTCACTTTCCTTCCTGCAACCAAACGGACCCTAAGAGATCCCACGGGGACCCCCCGGTACGGCGCAAGGCACATGCAATTTTTTTTAACACATTTTCGGACCAAACACATGTATATAACAGTACTTGAATCCAACAAATTTACAAACATATATTTCCATTTGTGAGTATTCAAGTCAGCTTTTTAATCCATTTCAATTGCCCAAGAAACTCTGAAACAGTTTCATACTTTCATTATATAACCCTTTAAATCTGTCATATAATAACAGAACTAACCTTCATGAGTTCATTGACAGTCCTAATAACTAATTTATCTTAATGAGGCTACACATCATGAGGTCCCAACGTCTAAATGACAGTGAAATATAAATTATAAGATTGTAAAGTAACTTGAAATACCCACTGTCAATTCAAATAAACAATTACTATTTTAAAACAATATTCTCTTTTCTTCTCAGCAGAAAATGTATGTCCTTTGGTGTTCACTGATTGGATTTATCACCCAATCATTACAAAAGAACAGAAATTCAATCCCAACAGATTTGTTTTATTTCCGAAACTTTGGGGTTCTAGTATTAACATGTTTTTACAGCCACTTCTATACACTTTTAAATATATGCTCCTATCATTCTGTTTACTTAAAACTCTTAACAAAGGGAATACAACTTGTCAAATATCCTATACATCCATAAACAAATTCATGAAACCCATGATTTTGTAATAAATCACTTGCATGAATTCAATTCATTAAAATCTCATAGCTAAAACAACCTTTATCATGTTTCAAATTTCCCCTGTTAAGACTCAACTTTTCAATAGCACAGCATATAGAACCAAAACTTCCGCTTTCAAGCTATTCATTTATACAAATGATGATAATTCTTAACTTAAAAATCAACATAATTTCATGTTAGAATCATATACCCACCAAATCTGTGCGCCAAAGTACCGACATGTAAACTTACAAACAGCCATATTATGACAAATATATGCTTTTAAAAACACAAATATCGAAGGGAAAATTAAATATAGGTCTCTCGTAAAAGTCCCTATAGCTTGAGAAATTAAAATAGAATCATTTGGTACTATACTTTAATTATTTCTAAACATGTGGGCCCCACAGATAATCTTAAAATAATCTTCCCCTCCCCCACCTCTTCTCTCTCCTCCCCCATCTTCTTCTTCTTTAGCAGCAGCGCCCCCCCCCCTTCCCCACATGCATGTACCCAGATGGTGGCGGCGCCCGGTAGTATGACGTGGTGGTGGTGGAAGTGTGGGTGGTTTGTTAGGAGATAGGGCTCGGAGGCGGCGGCGGCGGCGGCGGTGTTTTCTTTATGGTGGCAGTTACAGGCGGCGCATTTGAGGGCGTGAATGTGGTGGAGGAGAGACTTGTCATGTGGGGAGAAGAGATGGTGGATGGAATGAAGAATGAACAAAAGACGGTGGGGGGTGGAGGGTGGGGGAGGGTTGGTGGAGGGGTGAGTTTTTTTTACACCTTAATCATAATCACATGTAGTTGGCTCTATCCTCTCTCCAACTCCTCTCAAATTTTTGGGTGGTGGTGGGATCTCTTCTCTCGTCGTTGTACGAGTTTTTTCATCGGCGTCTCCTTCCCCGGTTCATGCTGGGGAAGGAGATGTCCGTCACTTTCATTGGTTATTGCAATGGATACTTTTTTTCATCGGCGTCTTCTTCCCCGGTTTATGCTCTATCCTTTCTGTTTCGTTCATTTTCAAATAAATTGGTCTAGGAGTTTTGACGACAAGAGAAATTTCTTCTACCCAATCTTTAGCTTATATATTAGCTTTGTGGGTACGTTTGTTTTCGTGAGATCTACTCATGGAGCTTCTTTGAAAACCAAATTGATTGGTTTATTGTCGATAAGAGGCGTGGATCTTTTGGATGGTTCTTCGAACAACTACTACTCAATGACTTTTCTACCGGTGACGGTTCTTTTCTAATCACAAATTCTCACGAAGGAAAGATGAAGAAGATGGTAGGATTTTTGCGACGGCGGCGGCTCACTCCTATCTATGTTTACTTTCTTAGGTTTTCTATGTATTATGATTTGAATTTTCTTTTTTTTCAGACCTATTTTGTATTCTAATTTTCTAGTTCAATAAAAAATTATGCTCGGTGATAAAAAAAGCCATAATCACATGTGTATTTTTTTGCAGCTTAGCCCTTCATTAATACATGAAAAAAAAATCCATTTGTCCTCCATGGATATGATTAGTGATTTCTCAAATTCAATGAACTTATTTGTCTATTTCCATTTTCAAGTGCCTTTTGTGGGGTTTCCCCTCATTTCTTCATATCATTATTCTCAAAATCTCAAAATAAATAAAAAAGAAAAAAAAAGACCAATCTCTTGTATTCTTCTCTCTCTTCCAGCTAACACTCACACTCTTAACTCATATCACGACCATCTTGTCCCCCAACTCTCTCTCTCTCTCTCTCTCTCACACACAGACATACATACATTTGATTTCCTCAGACTCAGAGAGAATAATGCACATTCTTGCCACACACCTCCTTGTACCACAAGCCACACCAACAACCTAGTTAGTTAACATTTCCCAGATCCAACTTCCCCCACAAAAAAAAAAACATAATAAAACAAAAATAACAATACTAATGGGTGGGCTTAGAGAAACATGGTGTTTCTGCAAAGGAGTGAGCAAGTCAGAGAAAATGAAAGCTTCCATTTTTGGTGGCAAAGCTCAAGCCTTGGCCACTATTTCCACCTCATCATCATGTGGGGTTGGCTTCTTGATCCATCGAAACTTGCTTTTGACCACTCATGCTAATCTTCCCTCTGTCTCTTCTGCTGAATGCTCTGAGATCTGCCTTCAAAATGGTCTTCCTTCCACTCTTGTTCCTCATAGGTACTTTTTTCTTTCTGGGTTTTTTGTTTTTTGCTGTTTTAATTATGTTTGGTTTGTGGGCATTGAGAACCAATTTATTGGAATTGACTTTTTTATTTTTTTTATCAGAAAAATTGACTTTTTTATTGGAAACCTAATGGATAAGATATTTATGGATTTTTTTTTATTTCTGGGGTTTAGTTATATTTGGTTTCAAATTTTTGGAAATGGATTGTGGAAAATGAGATGCAATTGAATGAAATTGACATTTTTTCTTTGTACTTGGGAGGGAAACCTAATGGGTAAGATATTGATTTATATATATGTATAAAAAATAGATGTTGCTGTATATGTTTGTGTGAGGATTTTTTTATTTCTGGGTTTTTTTAGTTATATTTGGTTTCAAATTCTTGGAAATGGTATGTGGAAAATGAGATGCAATTGAGTGGAATTGAACTTTTTTTGTGTATTTAGGAGGGGAACCTAATGGGTAGGATATTGCTTATTTTTTATATAGGCATTTACACTTTTGGGGTTTCTTTCTAAATTTGTGATGTTGCATGGTACTTTGTATTACTTGTTGGTTTCTGCAGTCTCTTATTGGTGTCTGTGAAGTTGGACTTTAAGAATTAAGATAGCAGGTTGATTTGGAGGTGGATGGAGGATTCATAATTATATTAACAAAGACTCAGTGTTCTGAAGGAAAATCAAAATGGAAATTTCCTGTTGATGCCTTTGCAAAATCTCTCTAATTATGCTTTTTTTTTCTGTATGATAAGCTACAGATGCAGATTAAAAAAATATTCTTTTACTCACGTGCTATGTGAAATTACAGTGCTGCCCAAGTATCATTGTGCCTAGAGCCTTAGTAGGGAGCTCCAAACTATATCAAGCTATTAATAACCACTCCTTCCACCAATTCTCCTAAGAAGAAATGGATGATGTTATCGAACTAATAAGTATCAACATGAGAGTATGAATTGTGGAGGGTTTTAAATTGCTTTGACTTGCTTTTAATTTATATATTGAAACGTAGCCATAACATTGTTATAGATGAATCACCATGAATCATCTATGGATAATGAATTCTTAGTAACTGTAATTGGCAGAAAGTTTACACTTTAACTAATCTGCGAATTTATGGGTTTCATCATCTAACATGTAAAGTTCTTATCACAAATTTGTTCCCTGGACATCTCAAGGGATATTCATACTTCTGGTTTAATTCCCTAGTTAATGTCTTTAGAAGTTCGTCAAAGGTGAAGTATGCTAGCATTGAATGATGCAGCAACCACACTAGACTTCCATGCCCTTTAATCTTTTGTGGGCTCATGTTTTATTAGGAACTAAAATGTTAGCATTCACATGGTATGCTGGCACAGTGAGATCAAAGAAAACCCTGTGTTCTCCTTATGCTTTCTTAAAAAGGAATTTCAGCATAGGTTCTTGTCTACAATAAAATGAATCGCACAGATGGGAATATAAAGTAGCATTTCATCGTCAAAGGGTGAAATGTTGAGATTCTTGAGTTAAGCATTACCCTAAATTTATTCAATTTAATCCTTCGATCTATCCGTTTTTGGCAATCATTGATGCATGACAGTTATTTGATATTTCCGTTTAATGGTTATAATGTCAGTAGCGACTCAAAATTTTCCGTTATAAACTCTTGTCCTTCAATATTTATTGTATTGGAATCAATTGTAAATATCTTTCCATTTTGAAATCATGAAACCGTGATGTGATTTTCAGTAGTTATGCCTAATACAGCCATCTTCAATGCAATATTAATTTATACCATGGTGTATGAGATATCATATAGTTTATACAAATTTGTTTTTTGCAATTGAGTGAAAGCATTACCGTTTTGTAATTATGTACAGGCATCATCCTATTTGATGCACTGGTTGGGCACTGAATGTGGGTCCCTCTCTTAGCTGGAATTTGAACCTTGGTTCGCCATGTTGTGGTGGGCAGAATAGCCCCTTCCACTAGGCCTAACCCCCATTGGTTGAGTGAAAGTGGTACTACCTCCGGTCTTGAAAATAAGATCACTTTTGACATTTTTTGTGGAGGTTAAGAAAGCCAAATAGAGTAATAGGCCACTTAATATTTGTATTATTATACGATATCTTATAAGGTAAATTTGTTTTGAGGAAAAGAATAATTATAAACATTTTTAAGTGATTAACTTTGCATTCTTAATTACTCTCAAAACGTCAAATTGATGTTATAAACAGGAACGGAAAGAATATTAACTTTTTTTTCCCAATTGTTGTGCCTTCACCAATTTCTCATAATAGTAGTTGTTTGCATGCAGCTACCACCTTTTTGTCCTTTGGTTACTCTTGGATGACTATGAGTTTTGACCATCTATATCACCAGGACAAGCTCAAGTTTGTGTCTTCAAATATTGACAAACTTAGGGAGAATCTCATTGGTATTATTTATGGGGAACTCAGTTTTTCATTTTGGCCCTGTTTAAACTAATGTCTATTGAACTTTGTTGTATTAACTCCCTCTTTCTAGTTAGTCATCTAGCTAATTTCCTAAAAAAAAGATAAAACAGTTATGTGTGTTCAGTTCTCAATCATAGTTGCTTGGCTGAGAATAGACTAAATGGCTCTGTGGCCATCACTGATTAACTATAAAAAACTGAAATTTAGTTCTTGCAGCATTTTCCATTCAAATGAAAGTAAGGTTAAAACTGAAAAGTGAGTCGTATTTATTGAAATTTTTGATATTATTTTTTGCTTGGTGAAAATTACAACATCAAAATCCTTAGCTCTCCGTTTGTATGACTGAATGAATAAAAAGGGCTTTGTTAGACATTATTACTCATGCAGCCTTACAGCTGATTAAATTGTGAGCAGTGCATTGAATAATCCTTATTTGAACTGTTTCAGGTTTTTCATTACAAGCTCTGTATTAGATCTTACTATAGTGGGTATAGATGACGTGGAGGGAGAATCAAATGCCCAGGGTCAGTGCCCTCACCACTTAAAGACCTGTTCCAAAGTTAATCTGGATCTGGGAAGTACAGTTTTCCTTCTGGGCTACACAGATAAACGAGAACTCTCTGTTGGTGAGGGAAAGGTAGTCATAGCCACTGACAATCTTATAAAACTGTCAACTGATGGAATTGTGTGGAGACCAGGATCTGCTGGGTTTGATGTCCATGGAAATCTAGCATTTATGATTTGTGATCCAATGAAATTAGCCACATCTCCAAATACCAAATCCTCATCAACTTCATCATCATCCTCATCCTCGTGGAAGAAGGATCTCCCTATGCAGTTCGGTATCCCGATTCCTGTGATATGT
Source organism: Mimosa pudica (assembly GCA_029929735.1). Classification (NCBI taxonomy): domain Eukaryota; kingdom Viridiplantae; phylum Streptophyta; class Magnoliopsida; order Fabales; family Fabaceae; genus Mimosa; species Mimosa pudica. Next base: position 5,952,304 of record JAKELP010000045.1, read on the forward strand.
GATTGGTTAAACCAGCATTGGGAAGGCAGCCTTGATGAGCTTAACAAACCGAAATTACCAATAATTCGGTTGATGTCTACTGGCCTGAAAAGTGAGCATTCTTGTACTTCCTTCACACAGCGGCAAGTTTTCAAGTCAACCAAGGCTGACAATAATGATGGCACCGGGTCATCATCGGCAAACAATGTCTCAAAGAATAAAGATCAAGGACCAAGCTCTTCAGCTGCTGCAGCCAACACTGTTGAAGAGAGTGTGATCACAAATCATAACACTACCCATGTCCAGGGAATTCCTACTCCAGAAATATACGAGTCGCCTAGATTAACTTCAAATCCTTTGAGGAGAAAGGAAAATATGCCAGTACAACTTTTAGACATGAATTTTCCCCCAAGAACTACTAAACCTATTGGTTTACAACAACCTCATCAAGAACAAGAAATGCATCCACATTGTGCAAAGGAACCTTTATCAGAAAATCTGTTGGAAGGAGAACCAAACCGAAACGTAGTGCCAGCAATGCCTAATGTAGAGGTTTCGTCCACAGGTTCCGTGAATGGAGCTCAAAGTGAGGTTCAATCTAGTTCATCGCCGGCGGTGCAAGTATTAGACATGCACCACGGATACAGCAGCGAAGAAGAGACTATGTACTCTGCAGAAACGGCCGAGAGTCGCAACTACACGAGTCCAAGAGAGGTGAAGTTTCAGTCAGTGAGAAGGAGCCAGAGTTGTGTTAGTTACAATAGGTGGGGTCATAACCAACGGAATCCGGCCGCACGCAGGATTATGATAGAAAACCAAGGGAGCTTCATCAATGGGAAGAAAATGTATTCTCAAGGGGCAACTTCTCAGAGGAGTAATGACTTTTTGACCCCTACTGTATCCTCAATCATGAAAAGAAGCAACATGGATCATCAGACAGTTAGACCCCGGCAAACTTCTGTTCATTCTTCACCAAGATGGATGTTTTGATTTGTTTATTTATTATGTCTATGATACCACCAATCTCTAGAAAGCATTAGAGAGAAAACAGTAGAAAAAGAGTATAGTTTTTACCTTGTTTTTCTTTTTTAAATGAATTAATGGGCCCAGCTTATTTACTTATTTGCAGTGTAACTAAATTATTTTTGGAAACAGGTGCAAACACTGGTTCTGGTGAATAAGAAGTTTGCTCAAGATGTAGATTCCTTCAAAGTATAAACTGAATGGATTGTTTGTTATTTGGTTTTCCTAGTCGACAATGGAGAACTCATATCTAAATTTAATTAAGGGGTAACAATAACATGAGTTTTGATCTATCAAAATCAAAATGCTGGCAAACTTGAGGATAAAAATCAAAATGAGGGTAAACTTGAGAACTAAAGATTGCATTAACCATTTAATGAATTTGGGTTATACCCAAAATTATACAAGTACTTCATGACCTCTAGGGGGGAAGAAACATTAAGTGTTGGATAACTTTGATAATATCATGTGTATTTTTATCCACACATAATCATGAGTGTGATTTTTGAACATAATTTGGAAGTTCAAAGTTATGTTTGGTATTTAAAAAAAAGCTTAATATGAAAGGAATTTTTGACAAAATCACATGTATTTGGCACTTGACCTTTTTAATAATAATAATAATATTCATTTCTTCTATTTTCGCTAATGGAAAAAGTGGTGAAAGATATTTTTGTCCATAGACTATAGATCAAGTATCGCCACACACACAACTGTTAAATCTCATCCAACACCATCAAATGAGCTCTTACATATTATTTATGTGAAATATGTGGCATTTTATTTCTATAAGGAAATTGTGGAATTTTTTTTGGCATATAAATGTCCATTTATAAAAAATTGTCACATAATTTCCTGATTTTTTTTTAAAAAAATAGTGTCAAACAATTCGCCTAGATAACATTTAAGAGCTCATATAACAGGATTATATGAGATTTAACTGTGTTGGCAAGTTTAACCCGTTTAAAAAAGTTGTAAACATTTATTAATATATATAGAGTATCCAAATGATCTTTATCCATTGAAAAAAGGAGGGTAGAAAACTCATCAATTGTAGTCATGTTTCACTACATTGAGTGATCCAAACTACATTTGATATGTTGGAAGTACTCCATCTCCATGTATCAGTCTCTTTCCAAAGACTCAGGAAAACGAAATGACATTATCATTTATACGTTGGAGACAAGAATTGAATTACACCTTTTTGGAAGGATGAAATAGTGGATGAAAAAGTGGAAGCTAAACTGTAAAAGATTAGAGTTGATGCAATTTTTGGAACCTTAAACTTGTTTACATTGTTTTAGTCTCTCATGTTTCAAAAATTGTATTTTAGTTCTTCAATTTTCATTTCCATTTTTGTTTCAAGGGAAGTGATATAAAAAATACATTCCAAAATCCTAAACAGTATAGTTATATTACCAATGGTAAATCTATAAGGTATTTTTCTGGTGTTTCCCCTTATTTCAACTCAAATTTAATTTCCATCAAGGGTTTAGTCCCCTAATTTAATAAAAATCTTAATCAATTTTTCCATTAGAGAACCAGAACATATGTTCTACAATTTGAGGGTTTAAAACCAAAATGGAGGCAAATTTGATGGACCAAAGATTATGTTCACCCAATTATATTCCCTTCTTGCTGCAGTACGGTTTGCATTTCCCTGTAAAGGTGGTGGCAGCTCTGAATAATTTGCTTGTTATTTATGGCCTCAACAACCAATCTTGCATCAGATTCCACAATGAAGCTGTTTAGTCCCAGCTCCTGGCAGAATTTGATTCCTTCCATCACTGATCTATACTCTGCTGCTACCGGGCATTTTTCATTCAATTGCCTCGAGAAACCCCTTATCCACTCACCTCTTGCATTCCTCAATAGTCCCCCACATCCAGCAATTGTGTTAGAGATACATCTACCATCAAAATTCAGCTTGAACATACCTCTTGGAGGTGGCAGCCATGACACCATGATTATCTCCCCTCCCATATCCGAGAGGTTATCTCCACTACACCGGCATTCATAGTTCTTAAGGTGCTGCAGAATTTGAGCAGCAGCATTCCTAGGCCAAACGAACTCAGGTTCATGAATCAGTCTGTTACGGCACTGCCAGGTAGGTTAATAATTGAGCAGATGTAATGGCTGTCATTATTACTAGACAAACCAGGTAATACATGACCTGGATAGGGCCCCCATCAGCTCTAGGTAGTTTGCTAGTTGATGATAGAGAAGGGAAACAATTCCCACGTAGACTCATAGCCTAATTTTCTAGGCTCTTTTGTAACCAAAAAAAAAAAAAAAAGATTATGTTCACCCAAAAAAATTTTGTTTTTACACTGCATGTCTACTCCAAACAAAATTGGTGAAACTTACTTCCACCCTCACTCATCAGTAGGGTTTGTACCATTTTTTTTATCTAAAAGAAGGGTATTCGAGGAAGGCAGTATAGCATAGGCATCCTTAATTCTAACCAATGTGTATGTATGTGTAGGTGCAAACTCAATATTCAAATAGCAACCTCGCAAGTTACTGCGATTAGACTAAATTAATCACACAATCAGGAGTAGTACATTAGTATGCATAATTCTCTTCAATATTCGTAAAACTTTCAAGGATGAGATGAGACAGAAACATTAATTTTAAAAAATAGGGAAACATATTTTCTGAATTCTCACTACCCCATGTGTGGGAACACAAAAAAACACCATAACATAATGCCATAGTTCAAATGTCACCTGTTAGAGAACTTTTAGTAAAGGGGATAAACATAAACTACTTTCAGCAACACCTAATTGAACTCTGAATAAGCAGATACATTGACAAACAGGGCAGCAGCTAATTAACCAATCGAAATCAATTCACACCTCATCCTCATGAAGAAGCATGTTTGGAATTCCCTTACTGACTGGAAACCGTCGTCCAGTTTGTGGGCAAACTAGTGCACCTTCTTCAAGGTGAAGTTCCAAGAGAGCATGGTGAAACCGACTGAGAAACTCATCAGATTCAAGCATGGACGGGTCAACTTCTTCAGGCAATTCGGTGTAACCCAAGGCCCGAGACGCATCAATGAACGCCTTCCACTGTATCTTCTCAAACATCTTTTTCAAAAAGTCACCATTCATCTCCACTGTCTTTTCCACCACCTTCTCCGCCTCAATGCGCAGCGGGAAGCCATTTGTCACGCCCTTTATGTTAGATGATAGCATATTGTGCGTCAGCAGCCTCATCTTTACTGACTATTAAGATTATAAGGATCAGGCAGAAAATTCACTGTTATTTGGAGAGCCAAGTGGCCTTGTTCACAAGTTTGCCGGCTCGAGATGGACTCAAACAGATGTGCAAATGTCAGTGATAAATAGGTCTTCACAGCAGGGCCTTAGCTGTAAACATGACAAGTAAAAGGAAAATTAAGCCAAAAAAAAAATTGCAAAAAGAACAGCTGGGTTGAAGAAAGAAACCACAACACTCAACCTAATAACAGCAAGTTAGCAAGAAAATAGCCTCAAACTTCACATAAGGTAATTTATTGGGCCTTTCTAATTAACTGATTTCACTTTGTGTTCAGAGCATCAATAAATGTCCCAAAAATATATCCAACAACCTTCATGACACATGTAGCCCCAAAACAACTAACAAAAAGTGTAATACTAATTCACATGTACATGAAAATTCAATTTTTGAATGAAAAAAATGGGAAAGGACAATACTTGAAATACACAGGAAAAATAAGTAGGCACACAATTTTCGGATCACACAGGAAACACAACACTTCCATATGAAGATAAGACAAGCTTATAACAGATTTATCAATGTTTAAGCAAACAAAACATCATAAGCATATATGTACTTGCCATATAATTTTGAAAATCTAACTGAAAATAATTCAATTTCAACAGAGAACTAAACAGCCAGGATTTTAGACCTCATATTAACATAGCATTTGCACCAACAGAGAAACCTTTCAGCCACCAACATAACAAAAACAGAACTTTAAGCACAATTTCAGTTTATCAAAAGAGATTAACAGAAGAGATCAGCATATTGTTATAGACCTGGTCTTCAAGTTAAACAAACCACAGCAAGACATTTATCCAGACTTTGACCCACATGTCTAAATCTTGATGACATACACAAGCAGAAAATAAAACCAACAAAATTTGAGAAAAAAGTTTCATATCAAGTAAAAGAACAGGAAGGATAGATCACTAATAGAAATCTAACCACAAACTATTCGGACTACAACAAGAACAACAGATGAAATTCACTCAATTCTCACAATAACCACATACATAATCAAATACTCCATCCAGTCCTGAATATAACACTGATTTAGTCAACTTAATTAGATTAAGGATGCTAATTAGAATAGTCAATATCACATGATATTATCAATACACCCTTACCACATAACTTTTCAGAGTTAACATCACATGATATTTCCAATACCCACATATAGAATATTAAAAAAAGAATTAATTTTTCAGAGTTAGCAAATAAAGCTGTACAATAAACATGAAACACAATAATTCCTAGGTCATAGAATATCCTCTCATGCCCAAGTAACCACCACTTGATTTCAAAATCAAAGTTTCAATTTTTACAATCCAAACTCGCTGGTTAAAAATTTCAGGTGGGAAAAAAGAGAGCTCACAGTTGCATCCACACGATATGCATAAACAGACACATAAAAGGGAAGGCATAACTATAAATTCAAGAAAGAAAAAACGAAAAGAGATACTATAATAAGGGGTGATTTTACAAAACGAAAAAAAAAAGATGATTGAGAAGGATGATGAGGAGAAATAATTGGTTACCTACTCAAGGATTCGCAAAAATCACTGAGTCATCAAAGCAGAGTGTAGGCCGCAAACAAAATAAAAAAAGCTTCTGTAAACCAAAACGGCAAAACCCTTCTTTCTGATAAAAAAACCAAAACCCTTCTAAACAAGTTGATGTTACGGATAGGGAAAATCATTGTGATGTCCCCAATAGAGAAATAATTACTAAAAGGTCCTGTTAGATTTTTAAATAATATTGAAGTCATTTTTAAAACACGGATCTTAGTTACTCTCTCTGGTCCTTATTATAAGTTACCAACTACCTATTTCTCACATACCATGGAATGGTAGTTGAGTCCTAAAATTCATGTTTACTTTTCCACTTTTCCAACTCCACCCTTTATTAAATGATGTGTTTCACAATTTCAATTTTGAATCTTCATTAATAACAGGGGTAAAGTGGGAAAAAACATTTAATGCGATGATTAGTGACTTATATTAAGGACTAAAAATTAGAGGTAGTTGGTGATTTATAATAAGGATCGGAGGGAGTATAATTTACCCTCATTATCAAAATGAATAATATTAACACTGATTTTCGGTATTTAAAATATAAAATATTTAAAAATATAAATAGAGGGTTTTACTTTTTCTTATACAAAAAATTTAGGAAGGGGTTTGGGCTCAACTCAATCTAATGGCAGGACACCTAACTCATGATCCACTGGGGCCTGTCCCTGTGGGTTCTGGAGCATGACTAGCAAGCCCTTCCTGTCTGTCCTGTCTGCCCACACAGGTAGGTTACTCCCAACTTCACTTAGCTACGGAGATGTCTCCCCAAGCGCCGCGATGGAGACACAACAAAGTGTCACTCCCCAGGATCGAACTCGCGATGTGGTGGTCAACCAGACGTTCATTGTTCAATCCCTTCGTCACTGAACCTACGGACGATGGGAAGAGGGTTTTACTTTTACCAATATCACCTTAGGATGGAAATTTTACCTAAATTTTTTTAAAGTACTTATATTGTGATTTTCCCTCATACTTATATACTTTGTATTTCCAAATGTTGTAAAAGCTGGACCGGAAGGTGAACCGCAAAAGGCTCCGGGGTCACGGTTCGCATGGTCGGACCGATTATATAATAATTAAAGAAAAAGTATGTTACTTTTAAATATACCATACATATTAATATAGAAAAAAATTGTGATCGTTTAATCTCTTGATTTTTAGTAAGAAATTTAGTAAATAAAAAAAGGAATAAATATAATCATTAGAAATTTAGTAAATAAATCCATTTTTTATTTGTCTATGGAAAAAGTGGAATAAATAATATTTTTCGGTAAAATAAACAATAATATATTTGACAATAATAAATATTTACAATTGAACAATAAATAAACAATAATAAGAAGATAAGATGTTTAAAAAGTTTGGGATTTGCAATTTGGTCTCTTTTCTGAAAAAAAAATTTGGGTTTGGACCGGCCGGTTCAACCATTACGGTTCCCGATTTTAAGCCGATTCTCGGCTCATCTTCCGGCTCCGAACGGCCAAAGACGGTTGAACTATAAAAACGGTTCTTGCACATGGATCGAGTTGTTGTGGGGGTGGGTGACGGTCCAGCCGGTCGGACCGTCCGGCTCGGTCCGGTTCTGACACCACTGGTATTTCCAGTTAGAGTCATCAACATTACGAATTTTAATTTGTGATCAAAATTTAAAATAAGTTTGTAAATGTGGATCCTGAATTTTTTTTTCATTAAATTACAGCACAATAAACTACATGATCATAATGATATATTTTAAATATGAATAATTGATATTAAATATATAAAATTCGTATATAAGTGTATTGAATATTCTCAAGTAATTAAAATTAATTAACATGAAATTTAGAACAAATCGATACAATTCCTTCGTTAGATACATAAAAACAGTAAATTCGATATGTAAAGTGTAAATTCATGAGTTTAACTAAATTGCAACTAATAATAATTTGAATGACTCATAGCACATTTTGCTAAATAGAAAAGTAAAGTGAATTAGACAACTGCTAAGTTTAACAACATTGCCTCCAATATTAATGCTAAAGGAGCCTTGTTTTCCCCTGCCTTTTCTGGCGAAGAAAACAGCAATATACGTACACGGTACACCATTAATTGAGTATTGAGCACGAACTCACTTCAATAATTAAATTTTGTGCAACTAGTGGAAGAAATGTATAAAATCTAACATGCCATTTTCCAAACAAAAATTTCAAGCTGCCGAAGATGGTGCATGTGCCACCATCATGTTAGAGATGCTCTTTGTATACATTAGATGATTAGAATTACATCATTAAAAAGCAGTTAAGAATCTAAGATTCAAAACATTTACAACGTTAGCTGGAACCAACATCAACTCCTCTTTGCTTCAGATATTCCTTTGCCTCCACAATGTCCTAAAGATTAAGCAAAATAAGTTACATCAATACATTACACAGAAACATCTTGCAGCAAGGAAAAATACTGATACTAGAATATTGAGGACCTAAACATTTTGGATTGAGCTATTTAGTGTACAGTGAGTATTAGAGAAATATGAAAACAAAATAAGAAATAGATAACAGAATAATAGGAAAGCCTATCATTCTGAATTTAAACATAGAACCTTAAGCCACTTTGTCCCACATGTATTTCATTTCTTTCTTAAACTAATCATATTGATTCTACATTAATACTTAATAAATAAGTTTGCATCAAAGGATAGTTTCAATACAAATGATATAAGAAGGTAAACCAACACACATTCTTAACAAATAACTAACTCAACTAATTTATTTTATATACCAAAATTAGTTAAATAGATCTTATATCAAGACAGAGAAGGTAGAAAGTCATAACAAATCTTTTTCCTTCAAATAAGGCCATGCATCCTAATCCAACTGAATAACCATTCTCAGTTTTTCTATGTATCCTAATCACATGATGCTTATTGCAAAAGATTACAATCTAATGTCATTGAAATTCATTAAAAGCGAACATGTGCCATCGGAGAGATTAATCTCCACATAGCCACATAACATAAAAGTTCGGTTATAATAACATATAACAAAAGCAGTAAATTGAAAAAATGACATAACAGCCATCTCTAAAAAGATAAAACAATCATACTCCCTTTGGTCCTTAATGCATGCATTAATCAGAGAGTTTATCATGGTTCAAAATGCAACCCCTATTATTTTTGTTAACATAAATTAAGTTACTGATATGCATTAATTAGAGAGTTTATCATGGTCCAAAATGCAACACCTATTTCTTATTTTCGTTAACATAAATTAAGTTAGTGATGGATTGAATTAATGAAGATGATAAGGATGTTTTGGGAAAAAATGTCCTATTAATTTACTTAAATAGCATCCTTAATCTAATTAAATTGGCTAAACATGTTATAAATTTAGGACTAGAGGAGTAATAATAACTACCTGTTGCAGCAAAAGGGCTTCTTGAGGACAGGTTGGAAATTGCATGAGACCAACTCCAACCATCAATAAACCGTAGCATCCTAAAGATATAACGAAATAGACAGGTAGCTGGACAGAGAACAGATACAAGGCATGATAAGTAATAAGGAAGACATTATATGAGAAAAATAGAAAATTAACAAGAAAAAAAAGAATTAAGCACACAAAAAGAATGAACAGAGAGTCACTGACCAACCAAGCATGGCTCCGTGGAATTATAGAAGTTTGTAGAAGGCCAACCCATAATGCACTTATGGCCATTACCAACGTCATAATCTTCACAATATGCTTCATTTATTTATCTGAAATTTTAGGCCCCAAAACAAAACCAAAATCAATCTGAATGGTTCTAGGTGCCTTAATTTATTCTAAAAGAAAAGAGATTAAGAAAACAATATAGTTCCATTTTTCAAACATTTCACATAATGCTCTAATTAAATCAAGCTTACAAAAGCCACCTCCCAAATCCACACCTACCAGGATTGTCATTTAAGAACCAAATAATATTTGTTTCATCATAGACAAAATTATTGATTTATTTTTTTCTTTGGGATAAAAAATGAATTTATGAAATGAAAGAACAATGATCACATGAAGTTGTTAACACATCTCCAATGCACTAAGAAAGGACTAAGGAAAACTGACAGAAAAACAGTCAAATAGTTATTCAGACTCTAGTAAGCTTTTAAAATCAACTGCATACCTTCAACAGGAGCTAAAAAATCCGAATGTAGAAACTCCAAAATCCTAATTTACCTGAAACACAAGGAAATTCTTCTAAGACACTAAGAAGGAATAATATTCCAGGACACAAACACCACACAAATATAGAATTCCGACTGCAGATAATAAGTAATCGCATAATCCATAGTAATAATGTATTGACTTTTATACCCAAAAATGTCATTTCCCCAGGACATTTTTTTTGAAAAACATTGGGGATAGAAAAGGATTATTTATTAGAGAGAAGAGAAGGGCAGATAATAAGTTCAAGGTACACTTCACAATAGCAACAACAAAGCCCCCAAACTTTTTGCACATCCAACAAGGATAAATCAGAAATGATCATGTAATGAACACCAAATCAGAGCTAAAGCTACAATTCTATCTTACACCAACTGCTCTGATAATGACACCCTCTTAAAACCAACATAAAAAATGATACTCTGTGAAAAGATTCTCAATCCTCTTTAGTATATCTCAAATAAAATCATAAAGATTCATCACTGTCACAGAACATTGCCTCCTGTTTACTCCAGAAACTCCCTAGTTTGAAGAAATCAATCATTTCACAAAAGAGTAAATTTATTGATTCCTAAGACACCATACGATTTAGTCCCCATGAAGACAGAAAGCGACAAATAAAGAAAGAAATGCCACATACAAGAATTAGACCAGAACCATAAAAAAATCTGGAGAACATGAAGCGCTAGTCCAAGAACTTGAAACACGAAACGTTTTAATGCCAGGCGAGACAATAGCTATAAGGGGAACATGCAAGAAACAAGGGATCAAGAATCCAAATCCTCAAGTATAGAAGAAAAGCGACTATGTTCCAAAATAAGCAAGGGAATTAGTGAGTGCAAAGCATTTCTTTGAATGATACCATTTTCAAGGGATGTGTAATTCATTTATCAGTTGATAACACTAAAGTCAGGCATTATATAATGGAGAAAGGAAATAGAGGCATGGGAAAGTCTCCATAAAATAAGTACCCCCATTCCTATATATTAAATCTATTTGAGAATGTGAGTTTGTCCCGAATTATAAAACTTTTTTCTAACTTTCCTCATTTTTTCTCCAAGCTATCCCTATTGATGCTCTTCATAAAAAATGAGGGAGTATGGAGGGGTGGAATAAAGGCAACTGGTCAGGATGCTTTGATAATATCATATGATTTTAACTAACTTAGCTAACATATTTGATCTCATCAAATGAGGTGAATAAATCTTATATTTAGGAACAAGGGAAGTATCACTCTAACATATCCTCCCAAAATATGACTAGAATTTACAAGCTTGAGTCCTAATCTAAAAGAAATGAGTGACCAAATTCAATCATAATCAATAGAAATTTTCAAGACCTCTACAAATTGCCGGAAGCATCACATTGGTATCCCATCCAATCCTCTCCAAAATCATACAAAATCTAGATGACCATGAAAACTCAAAAAATGGAGACCAAATAGGATTTGCCAATCTAAAATAAGAGCTTTTGGACACCAAATTCCCACACCTAACAGCCCCACAGATTATTGAAGATAATATAAACACTTCTCCCACCATTCCAAATTAAATGATCCTTTCTTCTCAACTATTCTTCACAGTACAAAGCAAATTTCAAATTTCACATTATTGAGCATAACATAAGGGATATAAATCTTACAACTACCCAACAAGGAATTTGTGCATTTCGGAAATCCTAAGATAAATTCTTGCATTGACACCCAAAAGCAAGCAAATCATAGATAATATAAACCAAAACTTCAGTACAGAACATTGCAGAAAATATTAAGTACCTGATGAAGGCAAAATCGAGAAAGGAAAGGACGGCAAATCAAATGATGAAGGAGTTAAAAGCAATTAAGAACTGTGAAATCGTTGCGCAACTGTTTATTTATAATATTAACAATTTATTTTATTTGGTTTGAAGAGGATCCGAAGGTGTGGATCCCGCCATTTAGCACAAAGGTGTCAAGTTCAAACCCCCCGGAAGTCAGTCACCCCGTTTACGGGAATCCCGGCTGGCGACTCCGGATTAGTCTGCGCTCGAAGGTTGTGGGACACCGGGGGAAGCAATTTAAAACAATTTATTTTATTGTGTACTTAGAGAATATATAACCTAGCCTGGGGTGTGTGGTTGAGTGGCAAAGACTCATTCACTCTTAACTAATTGTCTGGGCTCGATCCTTGGCGTTGGGTATGGAGAAGTATTAAATTTCCCAGACCAGTTGTCCCACCGTTTGAGGTGCCTACAAATCAGCGGGAGTAGTCTCTCACTTGTCGAGTGAGGGATACCTTGATCATGGATAAAAAAAAAGAGAATATATAACCTTATTTATTAAAAAAAATGAGAGAATGCTTTTTTTTTTATCTAGCTTTCTTTTTGTTGTTATTAACTTATTTCATCCTATGACAAACAAGGTTGTACTAAAAAGTTGAAAGCTTTATTGGGTTACCACCAATATGTTGGTATTTAATAAGTGTTTTTTATCATTAAATAGAAAGTGTCACATATGCTCAATTAATTGTTATATAGGGTCTGTTTGGATTCAGCAGAATAGCTTTTTGAGAATAGCTTTTGAGTATAATAACTTTTCTGAAAAATAGCTTTTGATGAAATGAGAGTGTTTGGATTAAGCTTTTTTTTTTATTAAGCTTTTTGAAAATAACTTTTAAGAATAACTTTTGAGTAGAATATAACTTTTCTGAAAAATAGTTAGAATAAATAGCTTTTCATATTTCTTTTATTTGAAATAAGTGTTTTTTCTAAATGAGAGATAAGCTTTCAGTTGAAAAGGGAGAAAAATGTAGTTTTCTCAAAATAGCTTTTGGAACACTAAACCTAGCTTTCTTCTCAAAATAGCTTATCCAAAAAAATTGAGTGTTTAGATGTCTTTGTGTGAAACTTAGGTTTGAGAGCCAGAATAGCTTTTAGAAATGTATCTAAACAGCCACATACTCATCTACGTGTGAATAACAATTTCCTTTGTATGGTAAATAAGAAGATGAAGGGAACATGGAGAAGACATATAATATGTTTATTTGATACAAGTGAACAATTTTTAAAAGGCAAAGAAGGCAACATGCAATTCTTGGGGGCATTAATAACCATAAAGGAAGACACTTCATATGAATAATTGAGAAAAATTGTATCACCAATTGATGTAAAGGAGGCTATGGAAATAACCAAGAATTTCAAGTTTTGCTTTTATGAGCTCAAGTGTTGGTTATATGTGTGATGTGTCTGTAAATTTTTGTATATGTCTATCACTTTTGTGAAGGCATTGGTCATTGTTTTGTAAATGACACTCATGCAACCCTCAAGTGCTTTCTGGAGAATAGAGGGTGTAAAGTTTATAATCAATATTTTTTGTTGGGCTACTTTTCCATCAATTGTAAGGGCAGTTTAATGCACATTTTCTTGTTATGGAAGATCATTAAGTTGTTATTTGTGACCCAAAGGTTGTCACAAAGGCAATTCTATGATGTTGCACTCATACTAAAAATACTTCATTCAATTCTAAATAAAAGACATAGTTAACTTTTTTTAGCGATTAAGGAAGCAAAATAGGCATGTTAATCATACTATATTTAATATGTTCTTAAAATATATATTGTTTATAAGCTTAATGAATTAGTTAGAAGAAAAAATTAGGTAAATCAATTTATAAGTGACCTATTTTGCTTTCTTAATATTTTTTTTTAAAAAAGTCAACTAGGTCTTATATTTATGATCGAAAGAAGTACTACATTAAAGAAAGTAAATGCCACATGAATGATGTTCAATAACTTGTTATGTATGGTCAACATATAACCCAAAAGGTTGTTAGCACAAAAATTATTAAGAAAAATCATAATGAGATCTCTCATAAGACAATTAATTACATATAGGTCCCAAAGAATGGTGAAATTAAATTTATGTCCGAAGAGATTTGCATGACATTAAATGAGTTGTCATTCAGTTGTCATTAAGAGTTCCATTGACAACTCAAGAGGCAAATATTGACAACTTGACAACTCATTTAATATTATCTAAGTCCCTTGGGACTTAAGTGTAATTTGATAATTTTTGAGATCTAAATATGATTAATTGCTTATGTGGGACCTCATTTTGATTATCCCAATTATTTAAAATTTTGTGAGTGGTACTCATTAACTAATGATGAAAGGCGGATGAGTTGCTATTTATAGCCCAAAAGTTGTCACAAAGGAAATTCTATAATTTAACACTTTTGTTAAAGGGAAAATTCAAGATGAAGTCAAGATGAAGTACTAAGGACAAATAAGGTATTTAAATTTGCAAAAGGACAAATAAGGTATTTAAATTTGCAAAAGGACAAATCAGGTACAAGGACCTAAATTGTGATTATAAAATGTTGCACAATGATTTAAATGTCTTCCTCCTCAAAACCTACTTCTAATTAACACTTTCATAGGTATTAACAAATTCATCATACACATTAATAACTTCATCATAGCCATAAACAAAATTTGAATAGCGTTATACAACTTTTATATTTGTGAATTGATGTGTTCCATCGATTAACAACTGTGTCATTTGATTTACAATATTTTCATAAGGATCAAAAACTTTAGGAGAAACATTAACAACATCAAAATAACTATTAACAACACCTTTGAATAGGATTTTACAAGTTTCAAATATGTGCATTTCAAATATGTTAATAGCTATGATGAAGTTGTTAATAAGTATTATAGATTTGTTAATCCCTATGAAAGTGTTGTTAAGCAGAATTGAGTCTTGAGGGGTAAGTGATTGAGGTAGGTGGTGTGTTGTGAGGAGGAGGACATTTAAGTCACTATGCAACATTTCATTATCTCAATTCAGGGGTTCTAGTACTTGATTTGTCCTTTTGCAAATTTTAGTACTCCCTCCGGTCCTAAATATAAGACCTAGATGACTTTTTTTTGGAAATGTTAAGGTTACAAAATATGTTATTAAATTATGACATATTTGATATATTTTTAGATTAGTCATTAGTTTATAGGTTAAATAAACTAGTTTAAGGGGAAAAATTAGGTAAACCAATTTATAATTGACTTATATTTTGCTTTTTTAGGATTTTTAAAAAAAGTAAACTATGTCTTATATTTAGAACCGGAGGGAGTACCTTATTTGTCTTTTTGCAAATTCAGAGCACTTTATTTGAGATTTTCCCTTTACTAAAAAAGACTACATTATATAAATTAAATTATTTGTGATTGTAATTTATTTTTTGCCTCATAGATCAAAAAAATACTGTATCTTATAAAATCAGTTTTATATTATACTCATGGCTAATAAAATTAATAAAAAAGGCTTTTGAAAAGATGTTTGTAGATATGATAATAAAGGAGAAATAATGCAATTTTTTTTTTCACAAGAGGAGCTGAGGAGCTTTAGGAGCCTTTTTTTTTGATAAAAAAAAAGGTGTGTAAGAAGTGTGTTTTGACAACTGTTTCTTACATTATAAACCGAAAGAAATACTATGGCCTATGATCTGTAATACTCCTCCGGTCGTAAATATAAGACATAGTTTACTTTTTTCAAAAATCTTAAAAAAAATATGAGTCAATTATAAATTGATTTACCTAATTTTCCCCCTAAACTAGTTTATTTAACCTATAAACTAATGATTAATTTAAAAATATATCAAATATGTCATAATTTAATAACATATTTTGTAACCTTAACATCTCC
Organism: Mimosa pudica; assembly: GCA_029929735.1. NCBI lineage: Eukaryota > Viridiplantae > Streptophyta > Magnoliopsida > Fabales > Fabaceae > Mimosa > Mimosa pudica. The sequence goes on from JAKELP010000045.1 coordinate 5,968,004, forward strand.
AAAAAAAAGTCAACTAGATCTTATATTTAGGACTAAATTGGAGAGAATAGGAGTATTAATAATTTATCATAACTAGATAAATTTAAATTTACGGCAGTCTCCATCATCTCTTACTTATCAAACCATTAATTAAATCCCTTTCAATCAAAATCCCTTCTCCGATTCCCAAACCCCAGCCATGGCCGCCGCGACACCCGCCGCCGCCGGCGACGTAGAAGCCGGCTTCGCGAAGCTACAAGGCGAGGATTTCGAGTACTACATGCAAACCTATTCCATAGTCCTCGGCCGAAACTCCAAAAAAGCGACCGTCGACGTGGACCTCTCAAGCCTAGGCGGAGGCATGAACATCTCGCGCAACCACGCGCGCATCTTCTACGACTTCACGCGCCGCCGTTTCGCCCTCGAAGTGCTCGGCAAAAACGGCTGCCTCGTCGAAGGCGTCCTTCACCTCCCAGGAAACCCTCCTGTGAAATTGGATTCCCAAGATTTGCTCCAAATTGGGGACAAGGAGTTTTACTTTTTGCTCCCTGTGAGGAGTATTCTGGGTGGTGGGCCTATTGGGCCTATTGGGCCTAGGCATTATGTCAATTCCTCACATCATGGTCATGGTCATGGTCATGGTTATCATGGTGGTGGTGGTGTGCCGAATTCTTCGCATTATGGGTATCATCATAATGTGGGTGGGAGTGGTAATGCTAGTGGGGTGAAGAAGGGGAGGAGGGAGTATTATGATGATGATGATGAGGAGTATGAGGATGAGGATGGTGATGAGGATGATGATGTTGGTGGGAATGGGAATGGGAATGGGAGTAGTGGGAAGAAGATGAGGAGGGATGGGTATGATGGTTATGGGTATGGTAGCTCTGGTGGCAAGGCTTCACATTCAGGTGTGTTGAACTTTGATAGTTGTTTAGATTATAACATGATGGAGATCATTTTTGACCAAAATCAACCCTTATATAAGATTGCAACTCCATAACTTAACCAATGTATAGTTGTATAGTTGTATAGTTGGTCTAGCGGTGTAAGACCCTGATCCTGATGGATTCCTTCGTTGAGGTATTGGGTTCGAATATGAGTCTTATAGGAGATATTTGTGTGTGTTGAACTTCAATGGTTGTTTAGATTATAGCATAATGGAGATCATGTTTAGCCAAAATCAACCCTTACATAAGTGTGATTGCATCAACGTATAGTTGGTCTAGCGGTGTAAGACCCTGATAGATTCCTTCATGGAGGTATTGGGTTCAAATTTGAGTCGTATAGGAGACATCTGTGTTGTGTTGTGTTGTGTTGAGAGGAGGGAAACCATGAATCTTGAAATTAGAGTAATTAGTTGCTTGGATGCCTGGTAATATGATCTAGATTAGGTGCTGATTTCCGGTTAATATATGAGCGTGCTCCATCCGTTCCTAAATATAAGAGCTAGTTGACCGTTTTTTGAGAAGTTAATGAAGCGAAATGAACCCTTTAATCAATTTATAACGTATTTTGTATATTATTAGATTATATGTTAGATTATAAGTCAAATAAACTAGTTTAGAAAAAAATTATTAAATTCGTTGTTTAAATAACTTAGTTTGCTTTATTAGGATTGTCCAAAAATGTCAACTAGCTCTTATATTTAGGAATACATAGAGTATATTATGTGAACAACCCTATAGCGTATGAGGAATGTTGAGCTAGGAGATCCAGGTTACTCTCGTCCTCTTTGGTGAGGATCAATCTTTCCCACATACATTTAATTATTAGGATAGGACCCTTTATATGGTGTAGAGGTACTAACCAATACTCACTATCAATTTGAACTATTTAGCTATGATCCTAAATCCTAATACCTCTTACAAGGTGCAGTTCTTTTTCTGCCTTTTGTATCTTGCAGTAAATGGCATTTGGCATGCCTTTTTTTTTTTCTTATTTAGTATATATGCTCGGTTTTATAAGAATTTCGTTACCTTATTTGATAACCGAGGTTTTGGGTAGAATTCGGTTTTGGAGATTTTGGATTTTAGTGACAGTTGTGCCTTGACTTTTGTTGTATGGTTTTGGGTGCTGTATAAATGTTTTTTATGGAGTGAATTTGGTATAGTCTTGGCTAGTGGAGCTTTTAAGTTTACATTGATTCATGTATATTCTGGTGGAGTAGAATTTACAATTTCTTGAACTTGATCTTGGTATGTTTTTTCTGGCATTTGTCCTTTAAAGTGTTATGAGATTCTTAGAAAGATTGAGAGAATTGAGAGGAAGAAGAGAGAAGAACAGATTTGAGAGAGAGAAGAAGAGAGAGAGGGAGAAGGGTAAAGGCCTTAGGCCATCAGATTATGCCAAAACATTATAAATCACAATACTCACACACTATTACAATTGAGAGTAAGGGTCTTATTTATAGGCATAGAATGTAAACTAACACTAATGACTCTATTGTAACTAACTTCTAACTAACTCTTGCCTTTATTTAATATTTCATAACATAAAGTCATTATAGGGTTGTTAGAAATAATGAACATCATGTTAATATTTCCTATTCTGTATTTGTAGAATATTTGTATATCTTAGTTATAATTGTGAATTTTATTATTAGGAAATATTTAGAGTAGAAGAATATTATGTTATTATTAAGGAATCATGTTAGGTAAACTTGTAGGAGAAGTTTACTATCTTTTAGGAAAATTTTGTATTATAAATATGTACTTATATCAATGAAATAATCATCAGACTATTTACCCATCCTTTGTTCCCACATAGTGTCAGAGCTAGGTTAAAGAAATTTAGGTTTAGTCTGTTTAGGTTTAGTCTGATCCCTAGGTAAACTCATTCAAGTTGTCTTTGTAGTTGAAACCCTAAAAGGGTATCTCTTCTCCTCTCCTATTTCCCAGAAAAACTCCTCTCTAACTGAACCACCATCACCAAAGTTGTTGTCCGTGGTTGTTGTTCACCGTGGGTGTTGTTCGTGGTTACTGTTTGGGTTGTCTTTTGTTTTATCCGTTTCAGTGTTCACGTTTCTTTGTTTGTTTGAGTATTGTTTGTTCTTTTCTTTATTTTTAGTTTCTATTAAAAAAAACAAAAAAGAGAGTCAGAAAAAAAAGGAAAAAAAAAAGAAAAAAAGTCTTTTATTTTTTAGAGAGAAAAAAGGAAAAAGAAAAAAAAATGTGTCTTTTATTTTTAAGGGGGAGTAGTATAAAAAGGGAGAGAGAGAAAAATTATTATGGAGTTGGTGCTCCAATTATTGATGATGAGCAATTAGCTCAATATGTTGAAGAGCATAGTACGATGAGATGGTCATTCCCCACGCATTGTTTGTTTTAAGTGAGATGGTCATTCTTCACATTGTTTGCGATGAGACGGTCATTCCCCACGCATGTGTTTTAAGTGAGATGGTCATTCCTCACATTGTTTACGATGGGATGGTCATTCCCCACGTAATAAAAAAATTTCTGGTTGAAGATTTGTGATGGGACGGTCATTCCCCACGCAAAGATTCTGTTGCTTATGTTCATCCAGTGGTTGTGTTCGTTGTTCCTTCTCTGTGTAGAGAAGTCTCACCATTGGAGGGCTAGTTGATCCGTTGAAAAAGTTTAGAAGAATGAAGATTTGTTTGAAGAATGAAGATTATGAAGATTTGTTGGCAAGTTGGTCTATAGTCCAACTTGAGGGGGAGTGTTAGAAATAATGAACATCATGTTAATATTTCCTATTCTGTATTTGTAGAATATTTGTATATCTTAGTTATAATTGTGAATTTTATTATTAAGAAATATTTAGAGTAGAAGAATATTATGTTATTATTAAGGAATCATGTTAGGTAAACTTGTAAGAGAAGTTTACTATCTTTTAGGAAACTTTTGTATTATAAATATGTACTTATATCAATGAAATAATCATCAGACTATTTACCCATCCTTTGTTCCCACAAGGGTTAAGCGTTGGGATGTTAAATTGAACTTGTGTTTCTGTCCTCCCGTTAGCATCACTGCTGTGAGACCCAGTGGACCACTGCTCAAAATTTGCTAGAATGAGCCACCAGGAACCAGTTGATAATTCCTAAGGATGAGTAAAATACTAAAATGTCCTGGATTAGCCTTTTTTTTTGTATTGCATGCATGGCTATCTAAAGAGGCCTTTGGCCAGACGAGAGAATCAGGATGCCACACCTAAAAATTCAGAGATATGCCCATTTTTATGGCCTTAAACGTCACGTTGAAGTTGTTTCATAGTTAAATATATGTTGATGTATGATGCATGTTGTTTGGGTAGTGTTTTAGTGATGTAGATCATAACATAATAGTTTTTGCTTGCCAATACGCTGTGTGGTGGTGCTGATAGTGCCATGCATTGCTTTAGGACATAATTATTTTATTACTGAGTATTCATCCCTATAGCTCATTGGACTTGGAACCTTGCATGAGGCATAGGCTTAGGATACTTTTTGCTCAGGAAGAGGATGGCCAGTATCAAACTCTTCTCTTCATTGTTGAAGAAAATTGTTTTGTAATAATAATATACAATTATACACTAGTTGATGATTTTAGTGATTTCTCCCTCCCTATCTCTCGTCTCTTCTCTTCTCTTCTCTGTTTCCTTGTCTTCTTCTCTAACATCAAATGACCATGATAGATGGAGTCCTTATCATAAACTGACAATGTATAATATAATTATGATAATTGGGAATGGGCTTGGATTATGCCATTTAAGCAAATTATTTAAATCATCTCTGCTTTGATCTCTTATTGTTTGGCGTGGTTTGAAATATATGAATTTGTGCCAGTAGAATGAGTCAATCAAGATTTTATTATGTCTTGTTTTATATAATTGACATTTGTCTGGCTATTTATGAATGATGCTATGTTGTAATTGTTCTCTCTTTCAGCTCATTCTTTCTTACTATTACCAATTATCATTTTTTTATCTATTTATCTGTTTCCTTAATAGTTCTGTTATCTTGTTTTCAAACTCCTCTTTTACCTCTTGTTTTCAGTTGCAGTGATATTCAAGTTTAGTGTATTCTTATGTGTTCTTTTTTTTTTTCTGTGTAAAGGTGTTATTCAAGTTAAGTTAAGACAATACATTTTTTGTTATCCGTTGCACTTTGTGCCCTTCTGGTCAGGGAATTGGCATTTGTGTGAAATATATGTGTGAATGGCATGTAACGAGATCTTAATAAAGCGACAAAGCACTACATCAATAACCACAAAGCACTAGTGTAGATAAAATTATTAATGGGCTTCGGTTATGTCACAGTATGGAATTTTTATTTATGCGGGATTGGGTTTCTTTTCCCACTAAATTTTCGATTAATTCAAGACTGGATTGTGAGTGGCTTGGTTCTGATTTCCAATTCTTGTTTATGTAGTGAGCATAGTTGGGAGGAATATGTCCTTTTCCCACTATACCTTGAATGAGACTATTTTCTGCTGCTAGCAGAGGATATCGTGATCTGTCTTAAAAAGAAAATATTTCTGAAGAAATTAAGCAGACATACTCAAAGTTTTTTTTGGCTATTTCTTATGTGTTCATGGAAGCCATATGTATGATCGAACTTTTATGTTATCTCTATTTATGTGTTCTCTTTAAAATAATTATTGTTTGTATTCTTAAGTCAAGGTAATTAGCTTCTATTCTGCTTCAAATTATTGTATCTTTTTAATATATTATCCCACTGAGACTGTTGATTTCTGCAGATAAGAAAGCAGAAGGAAGATCTAGAATGGATCGTGACGTTGAGAATCATCAGTTCCAACAAGTTGAGGAAAAGGATGTAGTATCATCAGTTGCTACAGTTCTTTCTGATCTTTGTGGTCCTGGTGAATGGATGGCTATGGAGAAACTTCATACAGAGGTTAGTTTTGACCATTATTTGTTCTATGCTTCTGCATTTCATTGCCCCATTCATGAGTTTGCAATGAGTCTCAATAATGGGAGAACTGTCTTTTTCCATTTTAGTAATCTTTTGTTTAGGTTTTAATTTAGGACCGGGGTAAGTATAACATCAATAATTTTGTAAAAGACATTATGCACTTGAGGCATGATTGACTTGTCTGGTGGATAATGTTGAACTCCATTGTGCAGTTGCTGGAGCACTATGGAAATGTGTGGCATCACAGCCGAGTAAGGCGATATCTGTCATCGGAGGATTGGACCAGTCCAGAATCCAAAGGGAAGCCTTGGTATGGTTTGCTTATGCTGTTAAGGAAGTACCCTGAACACTTCGTCATCAATACAAGGTCCAAGGGCAGGGTCACTCAGGAGTTTGTCTCTCTTGTGTCTTTGCTTTCATGAAAACACCCTTTTTTCTTTATGTAAGTGGCACTTTTTAATCTAATCAGTTCATTGCAGTATAGATTCCATCTAAAGGGATCTGCTACCCTGGATAAAATCCTTGTATATCTAAGTCATGATTGTGTCGTTTTAAGCTTAGAAGGTTTGGTACATTGTTAGTTTATCACCAAATTACTGACTTGCTTTGTCTGTGGCTAATGGGTGATCTTTTAATGATGGAATATGTGAATTAGATTTATTTTTTCAACAATTTATTGCACCCAATACCATTACAGAAAAGATTAAAAGAAGAGCATTGAGCATTTGTTGAAATTGCACTTTCGTACACATCCTAAAGCTCTAAACTTGTACTTGACACACACACACTATCCAATCTCGTCATAATTTAAATCCGCTGAGAAAATTGAGTTTTAAACCTCCATTTGAATTATAATAACAACATAAACCTTATCCCATTTAAGTGGGGTCGGCTACATGGATCATACGATGTCATTGTGCTCTATCAATAGTCATGCTTGGATAATTTCATTAAGAATTGTCTTTGGTCTTCCTCTCCTTCTTTTGTAGTGATTCAATACCATTTGATCAATTATTCTTACTGCTCATCCACTTCTCTTCTTTGAACCTTTATTTCTTTATATGCCTTCTCCCATGATAGTGTGATAACCCATGTGAAGTACCAAGCAATGACCTATTGATATAAACAATGCGTGTGTCCATGCTTAAAAGATTCGACATCATTTTTACGTTGGGTGCCGAAGCCTAACACAACCCTACTCTTTTATTCGAGCTTGGACTAGCTATAAATATAGGCGTTGTATACCGTGGACACACAGACACACGAGGGTAAATAACCAAGCGTGACACGAAGTCACGAAACAAGCGTGGACCCACAGTCACACGAGGGTAAATAACTAAACGTGACACGAAGTCACAAAAACATGATAATCAAGATTACTTTTCTTTAATATAAACAATTAAATAATAATGCTAAAAAAATGCTAAAATCCCTGACATAAATTAATTAAATCAATCATAAAGTCAAAATTTTAGTCATATACATCTTTCTATAACTAAACAAAAATTTATTTAAAATGAAATTTCAGAAACTAAAAGGGGAAAATCCCAAATAAGTCCCTCCGAATACCCAAAAGGACAAGTGAGGAACCTAAACTTTCAAAAGGACCATGAAGGAACAAGTACCTATCTGTCATTTTAAAATTTTGTGAAAAGACAAAATTGCCCCTATCCTAAAACACAAAATTCAAGATTACTTTTCTTTAATAAAACACAAAATTGCACACTATGCTTTCATCTTATGAGGGCAAAATGGTCATTGAAGATAAGAAAACAATTGCAGGAAAGGGTCGCTGGGACTTTATAATTATTTTGGAATGTATTGGGACCTTCCAGTATTAATTTCCCTTATCAGGGACTAAACTGCAAATTTCCCTTAAAACAGTAACGGTCAAAAACTTCATTTTCGCAAGATATTTTTTTAAAAAAAAAAAATCAAAAAACAAAAAACGGGGTCAAAACATAATCTTCGCATTTCTCTGACTGAATCAAAATTTCGCCAACAACCCCTCCATGAAAAAAAAAATCAGGAAACACAATTTTCGCAAACTAACGGGCACAGACTGTCATTTTCTGGGGCCATACGCGTAATTTTCGCAATTTTAACGGGTAAAGAAAATTGCAGTTTTTTGGAAATCTAACTTAAGAGCATAGAAAGAAGAAGAAGAATAAATGTTTTAAGAATTGTAATAATAGGAAAATCATGGTGTAGGAGGTACAAATTTTAAGAGATTACATGAAGTACAAATTTACAGATACACAAGAAATATAAATTCAATGAAACCATTAATCTTAAGAAAACTTAGAAAATACATATAATGGAAAATCAACCATCTGAAATATGAACAATTAATCATCAAGTCAGGAAACTTTATGATATGTTAAACAAAAACCAAATCTACCTTTTCATACCCTTCCTGGTAAAACTTATTACTTTTAAAATACAACAATAAATCTTTGATTTTTATGAGGTAAACATCAATAAATTTGTGTTGAAACACAAAATATGAAATATATTATGAGAGAAGAAGAGAAATTACCTAAAGAAGAGCAAAAAGGCAATCGCCATGGTTGCACTGAACTATCATATAATTAAACTTTATCTATATATATATATATACATAAAAGACTATTTTAAGAGATTCTTTAATATAAATAGGCTAAATATATTAATATTAATGAAATAGTAAAGAAGGATCGTAGAGACGTACGTACCTTACCCAGCTACAACGGAAAAATAAACAACATACCTCAAAAACACTTTAAAGAAGGAGGGTCTATCTTATCAAAATAAAGAATAAATTCGTTGGTGAGTGGCTTCTTTTTTAACAGTTGATGAAGATGCCGTCGGTTTGTCTTCAAACATGAGGCGGCGCTGGGCAGCGTCCATGGCGGCGTCGGCCATGGCGGGGCGGAGGAAAGTGGGTTTTTGTGTTTTGTGGGGTGTCACCACAGTGAGTGATGATCTTCTATGTAAAAGGACAAGTGATGTTGTTGCGGCTTATCATCTCCGATAAAGTACATGGAAATGGAAGTGGGATGAGTGAGTTTGAGAGATTTTGAATGAACCCTAGTATAGCCACCTTATTTTCGTGCAAATGAGGCTTTTTTTTCCTAGGCGCATGTATAGAATGTTTTTCATAAAAAAATGTAATAAATTTACATTATTTCCCAATATAACCCCATCAATAGTAGCTGTAGTACATCTAACTGTAGTACATAGAACCAACTAGCATTATATCAAAAGAATTTACCAGAAAAAGTCAATGACTTTACATCTTCAAAAATGAATTATATATCAATATCAAAACAATAACAATGCGTGATTCATTTTTTTATATATACATCAGCAAAAAGAACTATGTGTATCATAGTTATTCACAAGTTAATCTAGACTAAAAATATTGACAAAATAGGAAATGATTCAGAACAAATAATAAATATTCACCTCCTCAACTTTGTCAAGATTCATCCTAAGTAAAAGATCACTCTAATAAAAAATTAGACAGTGTGGATAATAGAAAGAAGGGCAAAAACGCTGATCTAACAATTAACTATTTCAATTTGGGCAAAAATAATAAATGACTGTTTCGCGGTGCATAAATAATAACCAACTTTGTGACCCGGTGCAAAAATAATAAAACCGGTACTAAATGTTAATTTGTAGTTTTGTAAAACCTTTCTGATATTATTTTCTAAAGTAAAAATACCTTTTTACCCCCTCACAATTAAAACTAAACTATTCTTCCTTCTGCCCTTCATCTTTCCATGTTAACTAGTATCAGTAAGGTTTTAATTGGGAGGGGAAAAATGTATTTTTCACTTTGAAAATAATATCAGAAAGGTTCCACAAAACTACAAATTAACATCCAACACCGGTTTTATTATTTTTGCACCGGGTCACAAAGTTGGTTATTATTTATGCACCGCGAAACAGTCATTTATTATTTTTGCCCAAACTGAAATAGTGAATTGTTATATCAGCACTTTTGCCCTAGAAAGAAATCAAATAAATCTTGCATTTATAATGAAGTACCTCAAGTTTCACAATGTCAACTGAGACAACTATTTGAGAAAAAAGTGAACTACAACATACATCCATTATATCCTGTAACCCTTATTACACCCAACTCATCAATTTTTGAGCTCCTATGCTTGCATTTTTTGTAAAATATATTCTTAACAATCTTATAATCCATCAAATCCATAGAATCTATTATTATTTATTCCTTATGTTTTTATTATAGTTGGGAAAATAATCACAGTTTGTAGCCATAAATAAACTAAAGGTTAACAAATTCCAGAGTGTAACAATTTAGATGTTTGGTAGCGACTCATGATCCTGCATGGGGGCGGGGCGGGGAGGTGTTTTTTTTTTCGTGTTATATTTATTTTGTATATAATTAACAATTAACTATAAATGTGTTCAACATTTGTACTCGTCAATATTAATTACTAATTAAAATTAACTGCTTGTTTTTCTCTCTCTGATTCAAAATCTAATTTAATATCTAAAAAAAAATAATTAACTGCCTTGTATTAGTTTAAATCTGTTAGTTAAAATTACTATTATGATAAATCAGATACCATACAATTTTTTTTTGATACATAGATACCATACAATTTTAGTTGGCCTACAAGTTAAAAAGCACATGGCATCGTCCATGCGTCAAGCTTGCTATTTCTCGCCACTTTAAAAAAAAAAGAGTGATTGCCTAATTTCCTCGTGCATACTTCTATAAAAGGAGAAGGGCAGCATTGCAACAAATGCAGAAAATTTGTACTATTTGACACAATTCATTAGCCCTAGTAGGAAAAGAACCATTCTTATTTACTGTTCGAGATGCAAATTAGATCACATACATCAAAGTATTACAAATAATTATTATGTGTCATGATCTATTGAGGAACATAATTAAAGATGATGAGGTGAAATTGGATGTTAAATTAGGGTGCTAGGACATTCACAACAAACACTAAAATCAGACTAGCAGCGATTGATTAAAAACGGGTTCAGGACATTTCCTGGGAGCACAGAACTTGGCGCATTGTCCATCCCTCATACATTAAATCTCGGTTACAAATTTGGTGACCTTTCTGATTGGTTTGCAAGATATGGTTAAATCTTGTGGGACCTGTTTAGTACATGTATATCTTCATATTTGACAAATGTTGGGAGATCTAACATTTAGCTTTCTTTTAAATCTGTCAAACAAGTTGATGCTTTTTATGAATTTAATTCGCATAAAATTCAAAACCACTTATTCAAGAGATGAGAGTGTTTGAAATTCACGCAAACGTGCTAGCTTAGTTTAATCAATTGTTTTGTTTTAGGCATTGCATTTCTAAATAATTAATTCATGATCATCATCACTTTGTGTTTTTCCATATCTCCATATGTAGGTCATTCTTTATTTCTAAAAAAATATCGATTGAGAGTGAAAGTATACTTATTTTAAAAAAAACAAATAGGTAAGTGTTAATCCATTACTAAAATCTGAAATTGTTGGTTAAAATATATATTATAGGTGATATGAATAAGTAATACGCTGAACGAGGTTACCATCTAATTGGAAGAAGTCTTAATCTAATTTTTGCCATTTGTGAAAATATAAGGTCATTGTGTAGAAGAAGTTTAATCATACTTAAGAAATCGGATACATCTTTGGATGATCAATTCTCTGCAATTCATTGATAACAATTTGGTTTTGTTCTATCGCGGTTTATATATATAACAAGGGTAATGGACCTAATCTGCCCCCCAAGTAACCACCAAGGAGCGCTAAGCACCCTGAACTAACAACAGGTCCGTATCTGGACTCCAAGTAACCAAGGTGGTTAAAAACTACCCCGGTTGGACGGTCAATAACGTTTGACCGTTACTATGCCTATGTGGCTGCCACGCGAGCACCTGCTTTGCCACCTTTGCTTGCCACGTGTGTATTTTAAATGGACCTAATCTGCCCTCCAAGTAACCACCCAGGAGCACTGAGCACCCTGAACTAACAACAGACCCATATCTGCACTCAAAGTAACCAATGTGTTTAAAAACTACCCGGGTGGACGGTCAATGATGTTTGACCGTTACTATGCCTATGTGGCCGCCACGTGAAGGTCTGTTTGCGCCTTGTCATCGCCACTTAAGATATGTTCATGTGGGTCCCACCTATAATAATAAACAATTTCTCTCTCCCTCTTCATCACCATCACCACAGCCCCCCAACACCCACCACCCCTATCCCACGCCACCCCCTCACCTCCCCAGCCCCCACTGCCTCACCTCCATTGCCCCCCACCCACGCCACCTGTAACATCCTAGCTTTTAAATTAGAGATAATAGATAATTTATTAAGGTCTTGAGGTTTAATTTAGGAAATTTAAAGTTTTAGAAAGGAATTTTAAGATATTATGGGCAATTCATGAAAATTAAATCTAATTTAATTTGAAATTTAAAGAAATATAGTTAGAAGGATTAATTAGGAATAGAAACTTCCATGAAAAGTAAATTGGAATTTGGACCATGCTATGATGAAAAGAAGGAGAAATAGTGATATATACAAACTTCTGGGCTAGAAATATAATTACGAATAAACCTTAGGGTAGTTAATTGTAATTTTCCCTAAATTATAAATATATTATCATCACATTTCCTTCCTTCTCATTTTCTCTTTCTCTGTCGAGCTCCGCCTTCCCCCTCCCCTTTCGTTCGATCGCACTCTCTCTCCCCCTCTCTGGCCGATCGACGGCGGCGGCGGCCAAAGTGGCTGGGCCGTCGTGGCTTCCTCCGCCTTCCCCCTCCCCTCACGAGTTCATCATCTCCGATCTCTTCCTCGCTGCCTCTCTGTCTCCATCGTCTTCTTCGTTTCTCCGGCGAAGCTCCAGACGGCGGAGTACGGCGAGAAGGCCGTCGTTCGATGTTGGTTCACCGTCAAGCTTAGGTAAGGCATATTCCTAAATTCCTACCTATTTCATCACTCCAAGTCTAAACCCTAACCATTCCCCATTTGCTTTCTTCGATTTCTCCTTTGTTTCCTCAGTTTTAGTGGAGTTTTTCTGGCAAGAATCACGACGGCGTTTTCCGTAGGAACCTATAATCTCGGCTTGAACTTCAGGTAGCTAATTTTCTCTCGTTCCTATTTGTCTTTTTCTGATTTCTGCGAGGTTGAGAAGGGAAAACCGAAATGGGTTCTTGAAATGGGCTGTTTAATTAGATAAAATGAAGTGTAAGATTCCATTAGTGGTGATTGATTATAGGTTTTGTATGTGAACTAAAGTTTTTGGTGATTGTGTACTAAAATGTAGAACTTTTGGGTGTTTTATGAGACCTGTTTTGTTCTGGCTCTGTCTAAGTTATTTTTCTCTGCCTTGTTCTTTATTTTGGTTGACAATGATATATGTGAATAAGGGAAATTGTTGCTTTGATGTTGTGCTAGTCGAAGAGAAGTATTAATGGTTACATTGGGATAATTTGGCATGGTTTCAGTTGTTTTACAGTCTTCATTTTTTGTTCCTTTAAACATGGGAGTTGTTACTTGGGGGTATGGGTCTTGTTGTTTGAGTGAAATTCTAATAAGGTGAGGATAAGATGGATTTTGATGCATGTCATTGTTTTTCTTGCAATGAGTGGGAATGAATTTTGTTCTGTTTGGACTTGTGGAATCATAAAATTTGATAATGTAATAGTTATGGTTAGAGTTTTATAAAGAGGTAGTTGAAGTCATTGTATTTTGAGAAGAAAACTTGTGTTGCAATAAGGTTTACAGCTTGAACAATGCAGAATTATAGAAGGGTATTGATCATTTATGAGTTTTGGTGTGTATATGTGTGAAGTGTAGAAGCACTGTTGTATATACATCATAGTTTTGGGATTAAGTGAGCATTAGGAGTAGTTGAATAATTCTATTCTGGTTGGTTATGAAGGGTATATGGAAATCAAATAGAAATGATCTTAAGGTTTTCCAAGTTTTAAAAGATGATTATGACATTGGGTGCTACTATGGGAATACTAAAGCTATGAACAACATTAACCTGATTTTAGCTAGGTTATAGAAATCTGAAATTTAAAAAGGAAGTTGATGTAGTATGGGAGGAGTTTATAGGATTTCTATTCACTAACTCGGTGTTACGGGTTGTGGCTTTATCATTCGGTTCTTAGGTGTATTAAAAGTGAAATTTAAAGTGACAAAGTTAAATGAAAGATTGAGTAAAGATATGATGCTTGAATTGGATTTACATTGTGTGTAGTTATAATCCTACAAATAATGGTGACTAATTTGTTATGTCCTAAAGTAGACACTGGTTTTGGTGAATGGGAGTTTGGTTCAATTGTTTTAAATATGAAGGGTCAAACTTATCACTTCAAGTTCCTATTTGATTCTCATAGACATGATTTGATGCTGTAATAATGAAAGAAATGCTATGTAGATGCTGAAACTCTAAACTTAAAAATGTCAAGAAAGATTGAAGAGTCATTGATTCCTATTCTTGGATGGTTTGAGTTAATAGTTGAAGGGAGATGATAGCTATTGTTAGATAAAAGTTAATAAAGGTAATAATATTGTGTTAATTAGATAATTGGTTTTGTGATGGTCGATTTACAAAATAGGTTGTTTGATTATTAATTTTGACAATGCATGTAGAGTTCTTGAATTTAAGTGAGTTAGCCTATTGCCTCTGTTTTGATCAATTCTCCTATTGGTCCTTGAATGTGGAGTCGCGTCTCTGTTTTGCCCCAAATTGTTTTCTGATGCATTGAATGCTTGTATGCCAAATCCAGGGAAATAGCTTATGGGTATTTAATTTTGTTTCATGTTCTTGCCATGGATGAATGCATTCCTTTCATTTTGGGTAGGAATTTTATATGGCGTGACCCTTGTGGAAACATAAACTTTTGTTGTTAGAATTTTTAGTTAAAAGGGGGCTGGAAAATTTTATTAACATTCATGAATGAAATTGTCGGTTATGAGAGTTTTGTGATTTTTTTGATTCTTCCCCTATGGTTGGGTGCATCATTTTCTTTCACTTTATAGGTGGTGTTTGGTATCATTTGATTGGATGAGTATAAATTGAACACAGAAGAAGTCATTGTGAGAATATAGAATATAAGTTACGAAGAATATTTCGTGGAATGTATACTAGATACTAGTGTGGAAAAGATAATTTCCAAAGCTTGGGTTTATCTTTCAATAAGAATGACAATAGGCCTTGAAATAGAACAATTTAGATAGTACCCTAGAGTAGTCAATATTAAGAAAAAGGGTTGATTGATGACTTTTACTATTATTTTGTTATTGGAATACTTTGGTATAGAGGGGGTTGAGCATGGTTGCTTTGTATTATATAGCTGAATGACAAAATTTTGTGTTTTGATAGAGTGTGCTTTATTCTGTTGATTTTTGTTTCAATTGTCTGTTGTTGATTTTGATTGTATTATGTTGATCATTGTGTATGAACGTGGAATGTGTTTAAAATGCTTGGTTAGGACAAGTAAAATAGAAAGGGGCTTGGGTAGCATTATATAGATCGAGAGTGACGTTATTGATTAAACGTATATATAAGAATAATCGTTTATGACTATTATTACTTTGTGTAATAATAGGAGGGATTAAGAGGAAATACTTGGAAATCCTCAAGGAAGGGTAAAGAAAAGCAATGGAGCGCTAAGTGACGCAGGTAATCACTCTTACCTTGCTATAACAATGAGGGTGACGTTAGTTGGGATTTTCTTAAAATCCTTTCTCACCCTCCATAGATATATTATCTTTGAAAAGTTACTTTCATATAAAATAGGCTATTGGGTGCCTTTCAAGCTGGATTATTTTCGTATAAAGGACTGTGACATATTTTGTATACATATACATATATTATATTATCCTGGATGGTTATGGTGGTAGTTTTTGGATAGTGTGATTGAGATATAGGTACTGAATTATGAGTGTGCTTTTGAGAGAATTGAGAATGGAATGAGAATGGTATGTTGAGTTGATATTGTGGATAGTTAGGGTGAGGGAATGAATTGAATGACATTGTGATATTGAAGAGAATTGTGATGGAAATGTTGAGGTTGTGGATGAGATTTGATAGGATGTTGTGATCATTGCATGACACTGAGTTATGTACCATCGCGCGATGATAACCGGTTGATAGGCCAATCAACGGTTATTTGTACGGGTCGACAGATTGGAGACTGTGACCAGTGGTCAACAGATTGGAGACTGTGACCAGCAGTTTTCTGATTGGAGACAGGAACTGCTCCCTTTCTGATTGGAGACAGATTGGGGTTTCCCTCTCATGGGGTTACCAGAGAGGGAAATTGCCCCCTTACTTTTAAGAGGGGCACAGTGTCAACTCATTTGGAATACATATAGGGCTCGAGTGTAGTGCCTCCCGGATGGCATGAGTAGAGCACCAGAATCGTTCATGGATGAAAGCTGAGAAATATGTGTATGAGATTACAATAATGATTGCATGGATTTGGAGATTTAACGGTGAAGTTTATAGATGTGGAGATTGATTGAGTGATAATTGAAAAGTAGAGATGATGAACTTGATTTAAATTGGACATGACAGAGGGACCAGAGTGATTTATGGAAGGAAACTTGGATATATATATATATATATATATATATATATATATATATATATATATATACTGCTTTTGAAATGTGGTACCCTTTAGACGCCCTCACTACCGCACATCTCACTGTTATAGTGAGTTAAGTAGTAGATTACTGAGACAAGTTGTCTCACCCCACGATTACTTACATTTTTGCAGGTGATCATGCACAGGCGCGGGCAACAAGAAAGGGAATTGAGTTAAAAGGTTGTTTTGCTTATTTAGACATGTATATTGCCAAAAATGTATAGGTCTGCATTCGCTTCCGCATATTTTTATCCGTATTGATAACATTGGTTAATCAGGTGGATGTACTAGGTTATTCCTTTTCCTAACCATGTTAGGTCATTCTTTTCTAACATGGTTAGTTATTAATTATCCATGATAGTGTTCAGGTTATATTAGAAAATTCTTTTCTATCATGGATAGTGATTATTATTAGGAAATTCTTTTTCTAACTATGATAGATTTATTGATATTATGGAAATCATTTTTCTATCATAGTTAGTGAAGGTATTATTGAATTAATCAGGGAATTAGTAACGATATGTTACACCACCTCTGCTTGCCACGTTTGAGGGGGTGACGTGGGTGGGGGTGGTGGGTGTTAGGGCGTTGTGGTGATGGTGATGAAGAGGGAGAGAGAAATTGTTTATTATTATAGGTGGCACCCACATGAACATATCTTAAGTGGCGATGACAAGGCACCGGGTGGCAAAACAGGCCTTCACGTGGCAGCAACATGAACATAGTAACGGTCAAACGCCATTGACCGTCCGCCCGGGGTAGTTTTTAAACACATTAGTTACTTTGAGTGCAGATATGGGCCTGTTGTTAGTTCAGGGTGCTCAGTGCTCCTGGGTGGTTACTTGGAGGGCAGATTACGTCCATTTAAAATACACACGTGGCAAGCAGAGGTGACAAAGCAGGTGCTCGCTTGGCAGCCACATAGGCATGGTAACGGTCAAACGTTGTTGACCGTCCAACCGGGGTAGTTTTTAACCACCTTGGTTACTTGGAGTCCAGATACGGGTGCTCAGCGCTCCTTGGTGGTTACTTGGGGAGCAGATTAGGTCTATTACCCATATAACAAATACCTTAATTAGATGGTACACATTCTATCATTTTCCTTCGTAATTGCTCTTTAAATATACAATTTAAGGTTATGTTTTAATATTAAGCTGTTCAATATATTGATGTTTACTTTTTTTTTTTCCATATGGAAGAATTTCCTCCCCTCTTTTAAGTAGCGTTACCTTTTTAATGTTTGACTGATGTTAACCATAATTTAGGTTTTCTTAAAGAAACAAAATTATTTAATTGGAACTTGTGATCACTGATCTAAGCTGGCGATTCTTTTTTAACTACTCTGCCATTTGTTAATACGATGGACATGTTTATCATGTAATTGGAAGGCGTGTCTTAATATAGGTTTTGCCATTTAAGAAATTCGTTCCCTTTTGTACGGGAAATTATTTCATATATAATCAGTTTTTTTTTTGTATGTAACTGCCCATAAATATCATGGCATAGAACTTTCTCCTCGTGTGGCCATTAAAAGTTTAATCATACATATTTGAAATAATTTGTTAATCAACTGAATGTCAAAATGGATAAACATTTAATTAATGACAATTTTTACATACATTATATTTATCGAAGACTAGTTGTTATTCCTATGAGACAAGTGCCCTTTTCCTTGATGACGCTAGGCAGTGATATGATGCAGAATATCTTTGACTAATCCTATGTGACTAATAATTTATTTTTCTCTTAAATTTCCTATGACAATATTTTCCTTATTTTTTTATGATACCGACTGAAAGGAGGATCAGTTTAAAGGCCTAATGAAT
This sequence comes from Mimosa pudica, assembly GCA_029929735.1. Lineage (NCBI taxonomy): Eukaryota > Viridiplantae > Streptophyta > Magnoliopsida > Fabales > Fabaceae > Mimosa > Mimosa pudica. The sequence goes on from JAKELP010000045.1 coordinate 5,986,325, forward strand.
GAATTTAAACGTCAACGTTTTGCTATAAACCAAAAAAGTATGATATGAAAGATATTATAAATGATACTCCCTCCAATAATCCTAAATATAAGACCTAGTTGATTTTTTTTAAAAATCCTAAAAAAGCTAAATAAGGTAATTAAATTTTATTTTACTAAAATTTTCCTCTAAACTAGTTTATTTTACTTATACACTAACATATTATCTATTAATATATAAAATATGTTATGATTAAATGGTTGATTTTCCTGATCAAAAAAGTAAGTGGTTGATTTTACTTTCTTAGGATTCTTCAAAAAAAAATTTAGGTCTTATATTTAGGGTTAGAAATATAATATTAAGTAATGTTTATAAAAGATAGATTGTTATACATTGCTTTAGTATGAGTCGTGTGCCATGGACCGCATACTCCAGCAGTCCAGCACATCCATTAAAGTTTGCTTCTTTAGTCAGCTTTGATTGAACACGTATTTATTCCCTACCTATCTTCTTTTATTCAGTCCAGCACACGTATTTATTCAGTCCAGCACATCCATTCTAAAGTGTGATAGATAATGTGGACCATATATTCCTGGATTTCCCCATGTCTCATATTTCAGTGATATTATTTTAGACATTGTGTCTCATAAAATATTTCATGTACGGAATAGAACTGTTGGCAAAATTCTAGGGGGAAAAGAAATGTCCAACATTCGTGATTCCTCCTATTTTTCCAAATATGAATCTTAATTGAAAAGTGTGACGCCAGTTTGAGTTATCGAATTATGAAGAAAAAATAACAATCCTAACAAATTGTTAATCCAGATGTTGCTGCGCAGATATATCAATGACTTTGTTCATATGTGATTCCCCTCAACTATATTCTATACATGTGAACATTGAAATGCTTTGAATGGGCGAACATTTTTTAAGGTCAGTGCCTATATAGCGACACGGTTGTTTCCTGCGGATTTTTTTTTAATTGCACATATTTACTGTTTTTTTTACTTTATCACGACAAGACAATGAATTCAGTAATATACTATACTACTGTTATACACCGTTATATCTTTAATGGGCTTGAGCTTTGACAGAGGCCCAATAGCAAGACGGACGTCTTTGGAACGTTGGAAACACATCATCAACGACTATGAAGTAGAGTGACTTAGTCGCCCACCTTTTTCGGAACTGTCTCCCACCAATCTTGCCAGTCGCCCTTATATTTCGGAGCACGTGCAACGTCACTTACCCATAACGGTCGCCTATAATTTCGCAACCACCAAGACGAAGCCTCAACTATAAGAAGGCCATGAACTCATTCACAAGCACACAAGCAATTCACTGCGATCATCTTCTCTCTCTCTCTGTATTCTTCCTCTCTGATTATCATTGTATTCTGGATTTAATCTTTGTGATCAAGACATTGACGCCTAACTTGTAACCACCGTTGCCGGTGACCCCGTTTATTGTATTCAATCTTATTATCAATAAAGAAGTCTTTATTATTCGTTCATATTACATAGTTCCCCTAAATTGTGCATCAACATTTTGGCGCCGACCGTGGGGACTCCGGCAACATTATTTTCAAAAGCTTCACGTTCTCTGAGTGAGCGATTAAGATTTCAAGATGGAACAGCAACCGAAAATTGTTTCCAAGCCAACCAGCCCTTCCACTGACCTCCAAAAAGTCTTAGAAGCCTTAACCTCTCAGTCTGAACAAATGAAACATCTAGAGCAATCTGCAGGAATTCAATTTGAGAGGATGAAACGTTTGGAGGAAGAAAACAATGAATTAAAGTTGCACCTAGCAGGCTTAGAGTCCAAGAAAAATAAAAGAAGGCAGAGCGGACCTGAAAGGGAGATTCGCCAACTGCCCAATCCAAATGATCATGAACGCAATCCAAACGGCGATAAAGGTAATAAGGGTAAGAATACTGACAATAATGATATTCCTAATGATGAAACAGGTCGCGAGGACGAAGAGGGCTATGATGATTCTTAGACGTATGATAGTCGAGAATAAGGTGAACAGCAGTCTGCTCAGAGGTCACAGGCAAAAATCCCTCACAGTCATGCACATGGAGGACAAAAGAAAGACGACGAGATCCTTTCTTTTGCTCTCCGGATGGAGAAGGAGGTTGTTGAACTAAGGAGAAAGATGTACGAAATTCCAGGTGTCCAGAGGCCCCTTGATGCAGCACGCATAGGAAGTTATTCAGAGTCGCCCTTCATAGACGACATAGCATCCGCGGACTTACCTGAGAGATTTGTTTTTCCAACTATGCCCAAATATGATGGAAAGTCAGATCCGGATCAACATTTAGCCCAATACAGGCAGATTATGCTAGCAGCAGTTCTCCCAGCCGACAAACGACATGCAGCTATGTGTCGTGGGTTCGGGATAAGCTTGATTGGCCCCGCCCTGATGTGGTGGACCAATCTCCCTCAAGGTAAAATAACTTCATTTAGTCATTAAACTGACATTTTTGTTGAACAATTTGCAAGCAGTAGAGTCATGGTCAAGACGTCAGACGACCTATATCGAATCGTCATGAGGCCAGACGAATCATACAGAGATCTTTTGAAAAGGTTCACGGCAGAGATGGTAAGTATCCCAAATTGTGATCCTAACATCGCTGTGCAAGCATTTAGAAGAGCATTGCCGCCCACATGTGGCCTCTATTAAGAGCTAGTTTTGAAACGAGTAACGACTTGGGCAGAAGTCCAGTCTTACACGTGGTCCTACATCAATCTTCAAGAGGACGACGCTAGCAGAAATCATGCAATGAAAATGAACCAAGGAATGGCGTCAACCAATCTTGCTAACCCAGCAACTACGACAAACACAGATAAGCCCAACCAACAACAGAACAACTTGGGGTCCACAGATCGCCGTTCTAAACGGCAACGAGGTAGAAATTTTCGTTTTCACCCTTACACTAACAATAATGAACAGGGTGACAAACAGAGAAGGGATCCACCTCCTCCTAGATATGAATAATTCAACATGTCCATCGGACCAGCTGAAATGGTCAGTGCACTTGAAAAGATGGAAGGGTGAAATGGCCTAAACTCATGACGACGCCTATCAATGAGAGAGACGCCACCAGATACTGTGACTACCACAAAGACGTCAGCCATCGAACAGAAGATTGTTGGAGGTTCAGAAAAGAAATAGTCTTCCAACTTAAACACGGTAACTTGCAACACCTTCTTAAGAATAATGCTACTAACAATGCAGGCAGAGATCAGAGGCAGAACGCCCCAGCTCAGCCCCGACAGGCCGTCAGAACGATTAATACAATCATCGGGGGTCAGCGATAAGCGGGATGTCCTATTCCGCTGCAAAGAGACATGTCAGATCTTTACCGAAAAAGGTAGAGTGGATTGCTAACAATGTAAGTAACGATCAGGCTGTTGAAGGTCCAATAACCTTCAATGACACTGATATTCAAAACGTCCAGCTGCACGACGACGCCCTGGTAATATCTTTACTTATTGCCAATTGTTTGACCAAAAGAATATTAGTAGATGCTGGTAGCTCCGTTAATATTATTTACCTTCAAACTGTCAAAGAGTTACAATTAGAATCCCAAATAATTAAGGCTCCAACTGTCTTGGTGTTTGGGAATGGAACGCCAGACAGGACGATTGGAGAAATTTCATTGATGACTTTTGCTGTCGGAATTAATGCTTTAGTCAAGTTTCAGGTAATGGACTGCCCATCCACCTATAATGCTTTGTTAGGACGTCCTTGGATCCATGAGATGAAGGCAGTCCCCTCGACGTTACACCAAGCGATCAAGTTTTCTACACCTTGGGGTGTAAGAGAGATCAAAGGCGATCAAAGGATGGCAAGAGAATGTTACCAAGTAGCGTTGAAGGGCTTGGAGCAATCTCCTTCATCAGCATAGCAACTACAGGCTTTCATTCCTATGGACCGGGCGACAAAGGAAGAAGACGATAATTTAGAAAAATTAATTTTAGATCCTGAAAATCCTGAAAAACTCTTGTCCATAGGAATGGACCTAGCTCCTGAGGTAAGAAGGGAGCTAATTTCTTTTCTAACAAATAACCTAGATTGTTTTGCTTGGTCCTATGATGATATGACAGGTATAAGCCCAGACGTCATTGAACACCAACTGAACGTCGACCCCACATTCAAGCCTGTCAGACAGAAAAGACGGAAATTTGCACCAGAAAGGAATAGAATTGTTAATGAGGAGGTTCAGAAATTATTGAAAATTGGGTCTATTAAAGAGGTGAAGTATCCAGATTGGCTTGCTAATGTTGTGGTCGTCCCAAAGAAAAATGGTAAGCACAGTGTATGCATTGATTTCACCGATTTGAACAAAGCTTGTCCGAAAGATTCTTTTCCACTGCCACACATCGACAGCCTAGTAGACGCAACGTCAGGCCATGAATTGTTAAGTTTTATGGACGCCTTCTCCGGGTACAATCAGATATTGATGCATCCAAATGACCAGGAGAAGACGTCGTTTATCACAGATCGTGGAACTTATTGTTATAAGGTAATGCCTTTTGGGTTGAAAAACGCTGGTTCTACATACCAAAGATTAGTCAATCGCATGTTTGCCGCTCAGCTTGGGAAGACGATGGAAGTTTACATAGACGATATGCTAGTCAAGTCATTGAAAGCGGAAGATCATGTCAACCATTTGCAGCAGACGTTCGATCTTTTGAGAAGGTATAACATGAAACTTAACCCCGAAAAATGCACTTTCGGGGTGCAGTCTGACAAGTTTTTAGGGTACTTGGTGTCAAAGAGAGGAATTGAAGCAAACCCATCACAAATCAAAGCTATATTAGACATCCCGTCGCCCAGGTGTGTGAAGGACGTCCAGCGCCTGACGGGCAAAGTAGCTGCTTTGACCAAATTTATATCCAAGTCCTCTGAAAAGTGCCAACCATTCTTTGATATATTGAAGAAGAACAAGGAGTTTGTATGGAATGACGCCGCCGAAAAGGCGCTTCAGGACTTGAAGGAATATCTCACGAGCCCCCCTTTGCTTTCTAAGCCAAGTCCAGGTGAAACCTTGTATTTATACTTGTCTGTTGCCTCTAATGCTGTGAGTTCAGTGCTTGTTAGGGAAGAAGATAGGCGACAGAGTCCAGTATATTATGTTAGCAGAGCCTTGTTAGACACTGAGACACGATATTCGATGATGGAAAAGCTTGCCTTGGCTCTAGTAGCGTCTTCCAAGAAGTTGAGGCTGTATTTTCAGTGTCACCCAATTGTGGTCGCCACGTCCTACCCTTTGCGGAACATCCTCCATAAGCCTGACTTGTCTGGGAGATTGATGAAGTGGGCGATTGAGTTGAGTGAATTTGATATCTCTTATGCCCCAAGAACTGCCATCAAATCACAAATCCTAGCCGACTTTCTGGCAGAATTTAGTCCCAACCTTCAGGTAACAGCTAACAATGAATCTTTTTCTATTAAGAAACAGGTGAACTCGTCGCCCTGGACCCTCCACGTAGATGGATCTTCCAATGTGAAAGGAAGTGGGCTAGGTATCGCGCTTGAAACCCCTGACGGCGAGCAAATTGTCCAGGCGATAAGATGTGGTTTCAAGGCGACGAATAATGAAGCTGAATATGAAGCCCTCATAGCCGGACTTAAGCTAGCATCAGAATTGGGTGCCAGAGTTCTGGAAGTAAAAAGTGACTCACAGTTAGTATCAAAGCAAATCAATGGTTCTTATCAGGCAAAAGACCAAAGGATGAAGAAATATCTGGATGTAGTGTCTGATTTGACCACGCGATTTGACGCCTTGAAGATCACCCAAATAGGCAGAGAAGACAATCGGAAGGCCGACGCCCTTGCCAACATTGGATCTTCCATAGAAGTTACAGAGACAAAACAAATCCCATTGTTCTATCTGAAAACACCGGCGATCGAGGTAAATAACCGAATTGTGTTGAATAACAGCTTGACTTGGGACTGGCGATCCCCTTTGCTTTCATATCTGTTGCAGGGTAAATTGCCTTCTGATAAGAATGAAGCGCGGCGAATAGTTGTTAGAGCTGCTAGATTTACTACTGTAGGCGACGATCTTTATAGACGTACTTTCACTGGTGGACCCTTGTTGAAATGTGTCTCTCCATCTGAGGCAAACTATGTATTAAGGGAAATTCATGAAGGTGATTGTGGAGACCATAGTGGAAGTCGATCGTTGATAAGGAAGGTGACTAGAGCAGGTTATTTCTGGCCGACTTTGCAAAAAGATGCAGTAAATATGGTGACTAAATGTGAACGATGCCAAAAATTTTGCACCGTGGCAAGACAACCCCCTGAACAGTTGCATGTAATAGTGCCGTCGTGGCCTTTCCTTAAATGGGGAATGAATATTGTAGGCAAGTTCACCCCAACACCTGGACGACTAGTTTTCTTGTTGGTTGCCACAGACTACTTCACCAAATGGGTAGAAGCCGTCGCCCTGAGCCAGGTACAAGAACTCCAGGTAATTGATTTTGTTTGGAAGAACATAGTATGTAGATTTGGTCTGCCCCAGGAAATTGTATGTGATAATGGATCTCAGTTTATAGGAAGAAAATTTAGAAAATTTTGTGATAAGTGGCATATTAAGCTTAAGTTTTCCACCCCTAGAAACCCACAATCAAACGGGCAGGCTGAAGCTAGCAATTAAACCATAGTTACATCTTTGAAAAAGAGGTTAGATAAAGCCAAAGACAGGTGGGCTGAAGAGTTGTCCGCCGTCTTATGGGCGTACCGAACGATGTCTAGGACCTCAACTGGTGAAACGTCTTTCTCTCTAGTTTATGGATCTGAAGCTATGATACCAGAAGAGGTAGGAATTCCATCTTTAAGGAGACAATGGACTAGAGAAGAATCTAACAATGAACATTTAACCCGAGATTTAGACTTGCTAGATGAACGTAGGGAACAAGCTCTTGTTAGAATTGCCGCCTATCAACAAAGGGCGACAAAATTTTGGAACAAAGGTGTTAAGGAGCGCCATTTCCAAGTAGGAGATTGGGTTCTTCGAAAAATATTTCCTAATACACCTGAACATAAAGATGGAAAGTTAAATGCTTCATATGAGGGCCCTTATAAGGTGATCGAAATCACTGGTCCTGGTGCTTACAAGTTGATTGACGTCCATGGTAAAGACGTCCCAAGGAGTTGGAACGCCATCCATCTCAAGAGGTATTATTTCTAAGTTATTTGATTATTTGATTTAAAGAACGATGATACTGACACGATTATTTGAGAAAGAATGCAAATGACAAGAAACGCCTGTAGGCGACGAGCCCAGCTAGAAGACCTAGTGTCTGATGATATATTTAGTTGTGGTCGTGATAATTTGATGCTACCTAACCCAATTTTTTTAAGTTTTGTTTTTGAATGATGGGCTTCGACGCCCAGATGACATGATGGCATGACGCCTAGAATGATTAATGGTGATAATAAGACAACTGGATAGCGCAATGACATGACGTTTAGAACGATGAACGTCTTGTTCTGGGTGATTAAATGATTTCTAGAAGGCGAGATAGCCTAGATAAGGTATGCATTACCTGAATTTTTAAGTGATGATTTTGAAAAGATCAACAATGCCGGATAAAAATTTGAAAATAATGATTGATCGTCCCTTGGCAGGATTGCTGATGTTTGATTAAGGTACGAAATACCAATGTTCACCATCTTATTTGAAATTTTGGACTTGATCGATTATGTTAATGATTAATTGAATTTTTGTTAGGATGTCGCCCACACCTGTTGAAGGTGTGGACGCTCGACAGAAAAGGACATCGAGACCATAAAGGACAAACACAACGGGAGTACATGACATGAATTGAACACAAGAATACAGATACTTTAAAGTTGTTATAAATATCTGAGTTCATATAAAAGTATTGTTAAAGGGACTTAGTTACAAAACTACATTAAATGATTTAGGCGTCGCCGCCGCCCTGATCTTCCCTTGTTTGATTGTCGCCCTGAGCCCTCATCTCATTGATAGTTTGATTATCTTCAGTAGCGGGACTAACTACAGGTTCCTCTTCAGAATGAGTGGCCTCTGGAAAGAGCATATAGTAGTCGTCTATGACATCATCAGGTTTCCACTTCACGTGGTCGCCCGCTCTTGTACTCTTTCATGAGCTCTATGCGGGCACGGGCGTCAACTTCTAAGATATGAGTTTGGTAGATGATTCAGCTCGAGACTGATTGATATAATCCTTGAGTTTTTCGACGTCATTGTGATGCTCAGCTTTTAGCTTCTTAATGAACGCCTTTAATTCCTCTTGCTTTCTGTCCAATTGATTCATCAGTTCTTCCGCCCTCCTTTTGTCTTCATTAGCTTGCTTTTTGAAATGGAGGGCGGACTTCAAATCGGCCAAGATTTTTTCTCTGTCGGCTATGGCTGCGTCCCTTTGCGCAATGATTGTCGCCATGTCGTCTTCGGTATCCTTGGCATGGTGGAGAAGAACTTGTAGAGACTGAGAATAGCAAGAATAAAAATAATTAGAGACGTCCAATATTAAATAGGTAAAATAGAATTAACAGATGATTAGAAAAGAAGTACCTTCATTTGGTGACAGATTGCCTTCTTGAAAGACTCCTTCTTCCCCAAAGACTCTAGGGCAGCTTTGCCGTACTCAGATTCCAATTTATTTAACTCAGAATAGACGTGGTCCCATCCTTCTTTATTTCTGACAGATGAGTTGGGAGGAAAGGTTAGAGTGACTTCGCCAGAATCTTCCTTGTCGCCCTTAGTTTTGGCGGATTTCGAGGAATTGTAAGCTTTGGATTTTTTGGCGACAGGTTCTTTGGCGGGTACATCCGCAGGTCTCTTCCCCGTTGAGACAACACCTTTATTTTTTGGGGATGCAGGCTTATCATTCTTCTTAGGTTGAGGAGAAGGAGTTATGGTTTGCTCAGGATTTGGAGGAGGGGGACCTCGAGGATCATGGCCTTCCTTTCTTGCTTCGGCATCGTAGTGGCCCCTCTTGGCTTTCAACTTCTCTAGTCGCTCAGCCCTTGCTTTGATAAGAGCTTCTTTGTCAATTTTTTGTTCAGAAGCCTTTGGGATGACTTTCTTTCCTGGTTGACAGAAAGAATTAAAAATAAATTAGTTGAGGTAAGAGTGTTTAAATTGACTAGAGAATATGGGTGATAAAGTCTTACTATCCATCATGGTGGAGAATTTCCGTTGATCAGCTGGAATTTGGAGGATTTTCTTGATTTTCTTTTTGTTGTCGCTGTTGGAGCGTGGAGAAATCCTCAACTCGTAAGCACCTGCAAAATAATTGAGATATTATAAATCAGATGACAAGTGCAATAAGATGAGTGTTGTTAAGACGACAACTTACTCAAGCGACGCCACATAGGAGACACATAATCTTCTTGGGCGACAGCTTGGAAGGGCACCATCACAAAACGTGCATCCCATTGACGGTCATTGGGTAGTGACCCATGTGTCCAAGACGGTAACCCTTCTTTGGAATGGACGAAAGAGTAGATGCCCATTCGAATTTCTTGAAGTTTATAGGAGCCGAATAGATCAAACATATCTAATTCGACCCCTATCTCATGACGCATTAACTCAGCCATGGCGATAAGACGCCAGGTATGGGGAGAAAGCTGGAAAGGAGAGATCTCATAGAAGACACATAACTCTAAGGCTATGTTTGGGAGTGGGAAATGATTGACATAACGAAAACTCTCAAAACTCAAAGCGATGGTGTCGCTAGACCAAGAGTCGAGAGCTTCCCCGTCTTCTGGCAACCTAAAAGGTACTCTAGGGTCAAAATAGTAAATTGATGGCATTTTAGAGATTTCCAGGAATCTCAAAAGCGGCTCTTTGACGTCATTAAGGATGCCAGCCCTAGTCGTCTCCAAATCCCCAGTTTCACAAGCATAGGGAGCATTTACAATTTGGGGGTTAGGAATAGATTTCCTCCCAGAACTAGTCAAGGGTGATGAACCAGCATCAACCCATTCTTGGTAACTACTATCATATATCTTCAGATATTTTCCAGAATTTTTGGGTTTCTTGACCTTCACAATCTGTTTTCCTTTTTTCGACGTGTCTACCAAATCTATAGGATTTTCCCTAGAGGTTTCAGTATCTAAATCGATTACAATGTTTGAATTACTAGGGGAAGAAGTACTGGACTGGGCATTTTCACTAATGTATATTTGGTCAGAGGCAGTTTTCTCAGAATCGGATGAAGACATAATTATTAATTTTCTCATAAAAATTAATAAAAGATGATATTTTTAGTGAGAAAATACCTTGTTGGGGATGGAATGAATCTTCGACGTGAGTAAATGATTAAAGGTTGGATTTTTGAAGTGTTGAAAGAATGAAGAAGAAAGAGCGTCAGCGAAGGAAGATGGGAAAATGAACAGTCGAAATGGAGTATATGCAGACTGTTTGACGATGTTAAGTTACGGTGTTATTTTAGTGAAACCATCCAGGTCGTTCGTTTGAGAGGGAAAAAGGAGGAAAAATGTCTGCTAGCATCTGGGCCGTTGAAAATGGAGAAACCGCTACTTCCCAATGTACGCTGACGTAAGCATTGAGAATTGGAGGACTTAATGTTATACACCGTTATATCTTTAATGGGTTTCGGCTTTGACAGAGGCCCAATAGCAAGACGGACGTCTTTGGAACGTTGGAAACACATCATCAACGGCTATGAAGTAGAGTGATTTAGTCGCCCACCTTTTTCGGAACTGTCTCCCACCAATCTTGCCAGTTGCCCTTATATTTCGGAGCACGTGCAACGTCCCTTACCCATAACGGTCGCCTATAATTTCGCAACCACCAAGACGAAGCCTCAACTATAAGAAGGCCATGAACTCATTCACAAGCACACAAGCAATTCACTGCGATCATCTTCTCTCTCTCTCTCTCTCTTTGTATTCTTCCTCTCTGATTATCATTGTATTCTGGATTTAATCTTTGTGATCAAGGCATTGACGCCTAGCTTGTAACCACCGTTGTCGGTGACCCCGTTTATTGTATTCAATCTTATTATCAATAAAGAAGTCTTTATTATTCGTTCATATTACATAGTTCCCCTAAATTGTGCATCAACAACTACTTTTGATTAGGAGAACTTAAATGCATTATTACCGTTACTTATAAGGAATTCAAGATATTTTTTCACAAACAATGCTCTACCATTTAAGCTACATCCCTAAGAATTCAAGATATTAGATGACGTGGTAGTTAACACCCCTCTCGCCAATTATCAATTATGTATGTCACTCATCCATACATTATCACTTAATTAATGCTTCGTCCAGTTTTTTGCGAATCTTGCTTCTTCCACGTTGTTGATAAATATAATCTTATAATTTTCCATATTTTAATGAACATGTAGCTTAACCCAACCACAAAAAAAATAGAACATTCGATATGTTAAATAAATTAGTTTTTAAATAACAGTAAATTTTCCATGAAAAACAAACATCATTTGAGTGGCATAAAATTAGTGTTATATTTCCCAATATTCCCTGTTGTCGGTTTTCCCTTGATATGATACAAAAATGTTACTCTTATTCGTCGATTTTAATTCCTCTTAAAACACGATCAATATCTGAACCACCAAATGGTCGCAGAGGGTCTTTAGACAAGAGATGGAAGGGTATATATGTTGTAATTGTGATGACAATTATTAACTTTGTTAGTGAAAATGAAGTGAAAATAATATATATCTTTTTACCTTTATTTTTTGAAAGGGAAGGTGACTTGAATATGAAGGATATGACTTCATCTGTAACTGAATGATTTTTTCCCAAGCACATTAAAATTTTAGTCCTTTGTGAGTTAATATATAATTTTTTTTGCCATATATAGTGTTTTATACTTGGAATCGAGTTATATTAGATATTTAGTTTTAAAAACTTTTAGCTATGAGCAACCAATACATTTAATTCAGGTTAAAGGTAGTCTTTTTCTTGAGTATCATATTAAAAAACATATGAAGCCTTCAAAATTCATTCCACCAAAAACTTAATTAACTGTTTAATGACTGCTATGTCATTCTATTCACTTAAATAATATCATATATTACACATGCAAATAATTTCTCCATTACATTAGTTTTTATCTATGACGAAATAGTTGCTAAATAGACTCCAAATAATGAGTAACCTGTCGACAGAATTCTTACATTTGTCTGAAGCACTATGGAAATGTGTGGCATCACATAATCTAAATGAAAGCCTTGTTATGGTTTGCTCATGCTATTAAGGAAGCACTCTGAACACTTCGCCATCAACACATTTGTTTCTCTTGTGTCTTTCATGAAAACACCCTCTTTTACTTTATGCAAGTGGCACTTTATAATCTAATCAGTTCATTGAAGCATAGAATCCATCTAAAGAGATCTCTTCGCGGGATAAAATCCTTGTATATCTAAGTCATAATTGTGTCGCTTTTTTATATCAATAATTGTGTCTATATTGTCAGTTTATCACCAAATTAATTATTGTAATGATAAACTGTACATGTCACTTAAAAGAAGAGTGAATTAAAATATCTAAGTGAAAATTTATCGCGCACTTCATTACCAATATATCTAAGTCATAATGGGTGATCTTTTAATGATTTAATATGTGATTTAGATATATTTGTTCAACAATTTTTCGCGCACCCATTACAGACAAGATTAGAAGAAGAGTATTAAGCATTTGTTCAAATTCACTCGTATGTACACATCCTAAACTTGCACTCAATGCATGCATCCATTCTCATCAAAATGTAAATCCTCTGAGAAAATTGAGTTTTAAACCTCCATTTGAACTAAATTTGTAAAATATATCATAGTAATTTCAAAATCCGTCAAATCCATAGCATCAATCATACTTCCGCTTTTGTTATTTAGCATTTTCTCCAAATGTTTTTTATTATAATTGAGCACTGATTACACAGTTTGTAGCCATAAATAAACTAATAGACTATTCAGGATTATAATTTAAGATATGTTCAAGTACTGAGTTGTTATCTTGATAAAAAAAAGCACCGAGTTGTTATGATAAAAAATTCTAGAAGGCGACAATTTAAATACTTGTCAAGCACTCCTGATTATTTAAAATACATCAATAGTATCAACTGCCATGTATTGGTTTTAATAAGTTAGTTAAAATTACCATTATTATATATAGGAGATATACAATTTTAGTTGTGGCTTGTAAGTAATAAAAAAAATCGTGTCATTGTCCATGCGTCAAGTGTGGTGTTTGAATCATTTAAATGAGGGATTATCTTATTTCCTCTTGCTTCCTTCTATAAAAGAGGGTTCTAATGCGGAAAACTTGTGCCTTTTGACTCAACTCATTATTCCTAATAGGAATAGTAGAAGGAATAGTAGAACCATTCTTATTGACTATTTGAGATGGAAAACATATACATTAGAGAATCTCATGTCATGTACCTAGATTCCTGTTGATATCATCCCATATCAAGTATCTACAAGGTCTAATTCCATTCCTAGTCATCTAGTTCTAGTCTGACCAAATTGTGTCAATCCGGTGCAATTTACATGCTAAAAGCACGGAGGTAACAAATTTCTCGACTACTTTACAAAACTTTTTTAAAAATATATTTAATATTTTTACAACTCCAAACATTATTATTTCAATATAGTTTCTTAGGAAATTTCGAAATTACCCTTTTGAAAATGAGTTGTGAATATTTTCTATACAAATAGAGTGAACTAGGCTTATGATGCCATGTATATGTATAAATTTGTTGTTGTTCAATGACATAAATATAATTCAAAATGTATTATTCTTTTTTTTCTTTTTTCTGTTTGATCAGAAGCTGCAGGTTAGGTAGGGTTTGTGTTTCTGATTTTTTTTTCCTTTTTGAAATGTTTATTAGCTTCACTTAAATTTGAGCTTACTTCAAAAAATAAAGAATGCTTCGCCATTATTTCCCATCCGACGTACCCACATAAGTTCTTGCTTTTTAAAATGTAAACTCCAAATCATTATTTCAGAAAAGAACAAAATACATGAAGAAAAAACAAAACATTCTCGAGCCCCTTGAAGAAAAGGAAGGTGATAAAGGGCACTTAAGTTTCCATCTCTCCTATCTGAGTACTTCACTAGCTGGTCTACTATTTGCCTGACCCTATTGATCTATAGATCAAACTTCATCCACTATGTCTTTAAATGGATGATCACCATCACAACTTCTAAGAGTGAAATTAATTGAATTTTACAATCACATTGTAAGAGAAATTTCCAATAAATTTGAACCTACAGAGATTGATCCCATGTAATGTAAGAAAGCAGTCATATGGTCTTGTTTAATTCAAGAGACCAGGCAACTAGAAACAATTCAACAACATTGTCCAAAAATAAATGCACCATATAGCTTACTAATACTCCACCAAAAGCTTGTTGATATTCTTCTAAAATACTTACTTTATTACATTGAGAAAAAAATTTAAAAAAGAATATTGCAGCTATGCTGCGAAAATTTTATTTCAAAGCTATATATGTTCAATTGTTCCTGCACCGACAGTGCATTGGCAAAACTTACAAGCTAAGAATGTTTCTTCACTTCCAGGAGCAAATGAAGTAAATAACTCCAAGCTAGTTGAATGGATTGAATAGGGATGATTAATCTTCATCAGAAATAAAACTCTTTATTGGGTTGTGCTATAATAAATAATAAAGGAAAATTAATCTTTTGGTTCTTATAGCTTTGACCTTGTTGTGATTCAGTTTCTAAACTGACTTGGTACAACAACTAAATCCCTATAATTTTAACCATTTTATAATTTAGTCCCTATATTGTAGAAAATAAAATGAGAGGATTGAAAATTTAGTCTCTATATATGATTTAAAGTTTATTTTCTAAAGCATAGGGACTAGATTATATAGTGGTTCAAACCATAGTAACAAGTTGAAATTCATCAAAATTAATGGATTAGTCAAAACTATAAGGATCTAAAGATTAACTTCCTCTTATAATAACAATAATCAACTTGCCTAGAGATAATGAAATATGTATATCAAGTTCTGGCATAATACAGCCCTTCTTTACAATAAAAATGGAAATCTCACCTAGATTTGAACAGTTAGAACTATCGCATTTCACGATTCCGATGTCTCCAGTTCGACACCTTCAGAAGCTGAGGTAGCATCAATGCTTTGCTGACTATCTCCATCAGGAAACATAGGCAGTTCAGACTCACTGCCTTTTCTAGAGCCAAGTCGTCTTTTGTGTTCTAGAAAGTTATTTTATATGGAACACTTGTTAATACAACAGTAACAAGCTTGTTGTTATCCCACAAGGTAGGGTTGGTTATATGAATATACATATATGTGTATATAATATCAGACTAAGTTGAAAGAGGAAAATTACTTTTACTGGTGATTGATTGTCGAGTTAACGCCAAGAAGTCTTCCCATTGCAATTTACTTAGTTCTTTCTTTTCTTTTTCTGAAAGCTCAAAGTTGGGCTCCCTCCCACACATGAAAGCAGCCCTAAAATGATGTCAGATGATAAATGTAATCATTACCAGCATCATCTAATAAACAAGATATAACAAGTCGTATGTATCTCACAAAGTGGGGATGACTATATGGATCACAATTGTATTCTAATAACATCTGATTATTTAGATATATCGTTCACTAATAGACCTTAGTCAATGACTTTCTCAAGCATCTTTCTTGGCCTTTTTCTATTTATCTTCATAAAGTAAAAGACCATCAACTCAATTCTGCTCCCTAAAGCCTCTATCATGTAGTAAATGGGAAAACGAAATCATATTACTATCCCCAAATTTCCTTCCATCTGTCCCTCTAACATGACATATATTTGGCACCCTATATCTTAGATTCAGTGCACATTTCATCAGCATCACTTTTAAGTTTTTATTAAAGATTATACAATCTTGCTTCTATTTGACAGACAATTTGTGTATATTTTGAACAATATAGGGCAGATAGGTGTAATATCAGCAAAACTTGAGAGAAGTTATGCACCTGGTTTTAGGAAAGATCTTTTTAAGTTTGAAAACTATAGGGATAATCTACATGATTTTAGCAGAATTAAAAGAAAAAAAATGTATTTGTTTTGGGAATTAGTAAAACAACAAATTTAGGCAGACAAACTTCACTTAAGTTTTTGAGGAGTGACTTGAACAAGACAATAGGAGATCTAAAAAATATGCAATCCAATTCCCCTCATATCTGTCTGAAGCTCATCTGTTATAAATCTGCTAGGGTTGATCCAATCTTTGGTTCCTCACATTTGCCAATATTTTGATTTTGGTCCCTCAATTTCATATAATGAGACTTGTTCCCTAAAGAGTTAAATGGTCTAGGTTTTTATAAGATTATGGAGACCAATATTTTAAGTAATGAAATTTGAGAAATCAAAACCTTTGGTTTGAAACATAAAGGACTAAAACCAAAATAAAGGCAAACCATGAGGGACCAAAAGTTGCATCAATCCAATCTGTTAACTATAAAGGTCCTGAAAAAAACTGCAGTCTTAATGGTGGCAAACCTTTAAGAATTCAATGATAAAAAGTTTTGCAGAATGGTATGGCTAAGGATATCAACTAAGAATGTAATCACACACGAATTCCATATTTCCTATAGCTAACACCAAATTTTTTCACATAAAGAGTTGTACAAACATCAACTTTTTGGTATATGGTATCAAATAGCTGAAATGCTTGTTCTCACTCGGCCTTACATTTGAAATTGCTGTAGCTTTCAAAAAGCTATTAAATGATGGTTGAAAGCGGCCATGAAATGACATTTAAATACTTGTTCAAAGAAAGAAATGCATCAAATGAGATTGAAAATCACATAAATTGTTCATTGACTGGCGTTGAAATATTACCAACTATAAGAAAATTGCCCGAAAAATACAAGTTTAAACAAGGAAATATTAATATTAGCATAATTGAAGTGAAGCTTTTTTTGGGGTATTATGTATCATTAACGCCCGAAGAGCTGAAAAGAAACTCTTGGGGGGTTTCTTAAAGGGAAATTCATTATGAGATCCCAAGGAAATGTAATCATCAAATAGTATCACAAGCACTTGTCATCTCATGCATCTGAAATTGTCATAACATATTGCTCACTTGTTATAGGACTTTTTAATGATTAAATTTATTCCTTGAGCCTTCTTAGAGGTTTTCCTTCTCTCAAAAGCAACCATGGCTTTTAAAAGAGCATCAAAATAACCGATGAAAATCAGAATTAAATAAGATAAATTCATGGCATTAGCTGTCAAATAAGATTAGGAGCAAAAGCTGCTAATTTCCAAATCCTTCAAAAGCTTCCTGAAGAGACAGTCATTATTAATAACAATGTGCTAATTTACCTGTCATATAGGCGAGCAGCCTCTTCTTGAGAATTAACAGTTCCAAGATGGATCTGTTTCTTGTCCACTTTGATTGCTGCCTGCCACTTCAAATTTTTGAAATATACACCTCTCATTACACATGATTCTTGACTGTGCATATGCTTTCTTCTATGTGGCTTTCTACGCTTAATAGGAGGCCCTGCAAAATGGAAAGAGATAAAATATATAAACTAAGCATTTACTATAGAGCTAAAAGGAAAATGCCACCAAAGACAAAAAGAAAAATGTCACTTAAATAAATATTCGTGTCTGTTAATATGCAAGTGATTGATTTTATGCTTCAGACCATTTGTCTAAATGTGGTATAAATTTAAACGAGTCTAACAGCAACAATGTCAAATCAGATAAGCTACAATTGAACATATATAATCAGACCTGATATGGACAAATTGCAAGAAACCAGCTCATTAGGCAAGTTTTATTAGGCCATTTAATGTCATTTACCCTGTTACTTCATTACTCTGAAAATACATGCTCTATTTCCAAAAACATGACAAGCTCTTTTTAAGGTCTTATCTCAGATCCCTAGTGAAAATAGGTGAGCAACTGCCTCACGGAGGTCAAACAGAAAGAGTAATTGAGTCGACACTAATGGATTGAGAGCAACACTACAGCAATATCGGCCTAACTAATGAAAAAATCTCGCTACAGCATTATGAATGCCAAGTTCGCACCCAACAATGGACCAGTTCAAGGGACATCTGGAGAGTGAAAGTGTTCACAGTGGAAAAGCCTCAAGAGAGAAAGGCGGAAACTTCATGGTTTTCCTAGCAACTAAATACAGTATATGCTAAGTGCTAACTATCTTCCTCAAACTAACTTGCACCAAAGCACCTCCTTCAGGCACTTTCTGTTACCACAGTTTTGTATTGATCTTCACTTCCAGGTTAATCTCAGAGAGGAAGGATCAAGAACAAATAAAAAAGGAAACTGTATAATATTCCCTGTGGATCAATGATCTATGTTTGATACAATTTCCAACAAATTAATCAGGTACGGTGACCTACACAGAACTATTTAACCATGATGTCACTCAAGAAGGACTACTCCATTTTCCTGTTCAAGACCCACTATTTTTCCTTGGCATGTAATTATCTCCAACAAATTAATGTTATGGAATTGAATATCATCAATATATTACTTATGGAATACATCGGGAAACAGAAAAAGATAAACACTACTTTCAAAAAGATAAGTTTAATCAGCTAGGTTATAATAAACTAAATGTGACATAACCAGCAGAATTAATAAAAAAAGAGCCTCATAAATAACAAACCAATAATCTGCTGACTTGACTGCTCCTTTGATGAGCTAGAACCAGATACATTTGAGGAAGCTGGTTCTTCTTTCACAACGGGATTCTGTTGGAAAAATCAAACACAGTTTGGCCTAAGTTCCCAAAAATAGGAAATTTACAAAATATACCAATAATATATCTTTTGAAGATTAATCAATTATCTTGGAAAATGCCAGCTTTTATGAAATCCATTTAGTAAATGCTACATTAATAATCTGAATATGGCAAGATTAATAAATTTAGAATTTAGGACCTTTCATATCATTTAACAATTTAAACAACCAACAACAATAACAACAAAATCTTGTGCCATCACGTGGAGTCGGCTATATGGAATCACATGGCACCATTGTGTTCTAGCACCTTACAGAATGATAGATCAGAAAAAAATCTAGCACCTATAAACTTATAATCAATCTGACAGGTCTAAGGTGCTCAATTGCATGTATTAATGGTATGAAGTTTGAGAAAGAATAAGAAAGAAGAAGAAATATGAAGGAGAAGAGGGAAGATGAGGGAAATATACATAGCACCCAGTTGCTATCATCTAGTATTAAATATTTTCAAGGGAAAAGAAGAAAAAGGCATAAATGAAAACAAATTATCTATTAATAATAGATAGCTCTCCAAAACAGCATACCATATCAAAACTGACCCTACACTCCAACAAAGAAGATTATAATAACTCACTTTCAGTAGTTGAGTTCCTACGCTATGACGGATGCTTTCATTTCCACTGTCAGATTGGGCGATCTTAGGTTTAGCACCTTGAGCTGAATTGTCATAAGCAGGAAGATTCTCACAATACAGAGGAAGTGGAGTAATGAAGGAACTGTTTCCTACAAAGACCCACCCAATTGTATTTCGGTCAACTTGTCAACTGATTTTTAAGATAAAAGACAAAATAAAAGGCTCAACAAAAAAGTTCAAAAGAAAGAATTTTTCTTCTTTCATTTAGAGAAGTTCATGATATATAAAGTTTTTATATCAACATATACCTGAGCATAGCCCCAAAAGTCTGCGCCTTCTCAAGCTTACCATGATTAGTTTCAATCTTCTTACAGAATCATCAATCAATATGGTCAATTATCAACTGTCCTATGATAACAAGCTGTTGTTTAGATAGAAAAGACAGTGTAGCTATAACAATAACACACAGCCTGAGGCAGAAGAAAATATCCAATTAGAACTGTAAAGGAAAATATTTGATAACTCGATTATCGAAATATTCCCCTAAAATGATTAATGACTACAGATATGTTTAAAGGATGTACTTATCCATCAAGACACATGGCTTTTTCATACTTCCAAAACCAGAATAAGTAGTTTAATGTCAGGAAGTTTCAAATTTATTAAAGAAAGAGATTATCAACAAAACAATGATAAAAGCAATTCACATATATATTATGACAGAAACTTGGTCTTGTTCTGACTTGTATGAAGCACAAGAGAAGTAATTAAACTATAATGCCTTCAATTCTTGAGCCACCTTTACCCCCAGGAAAACATGGCATATATAATTCAATAAAATGAAGACAAACACTGTAAATTGAAAAAAAAGGTCAACCCAGTTCAATCACTTGGTGAGAATGCTGACGAAGGGAATATAATAGGCAGTCTTACCTTACGTCTGAGAAGCTAATTCGAACCCACTACCTCAGACCCAGCGGTAAGCGAGCTTACTGCTGAACCAAACCGGCCCTTGAAACACTGTAAATTGAGAAAGATAAAGATCAGTAGTTTACTTCAATCACAGGAAAAAGCATAATCAACCCTTGGAAGCTCACATACGTGGAGGCTTCAAAGAAGACCAAGAAAAGCTGTACTCTAAATTGCAGACAGAAATCACAACAGACCCATAATCCAAAACAGAATTCATGTAAACTGATGGCAATTCTGACGCAAAAGAATCCCTTCAAGTTAAGAACTCAAAATCTCATTACTTGGGTCAAAGTCAACCCCATCAACCTACCACCTTTTTTCAAGCAAACCCACAACACAAAACCAAACACCCACATTCACAAAACCCACAACACAAAATCAAAACAACACCCACAAAAGCCAAGAAAACAAAAAGAAAAAAAAAGATACACTCCAATTATGAATAAACACCAGCAAAAAAAAAAAGAAAAACCCATCACCATATATGGCGAAAGACACGAGGCATAGTCAATCATGAGAACAAGAAAACCAAGAAAATAAAAAAAGTTATCATATTTTGAATGTCCGTACGTACCTTGAAAGATGGGGTGTGGAAAAATTCTGTGGCGGAGGCAAAGTGAGAGGTTAAAAATATTTAGCAACTACAAGAAGAAGAAGAAGGTGGCAGTAAGGGTATATATATATATATATATATATATATATATATATATATATATATATATATATTTGTGTTATAAATATATGTGTGTGTGTGTACTGTTGTTTTGCGTTATGTGTGTGTGCATTAATGTTGTGAGGTGTTGTGTATCATGCACCAATGATCTATCATCATCTTATGTTGTTGTGTGTGTGTGTGTGTGTTGTGTGAGGATTTTAAGGAGAGAAGTTGTGAGTAGGTTGAAAAGGTGAAAAATAAACGTTTGAGAGTGAAGGTGGAATGACGGTTATGCCCTTGGGAGTTGCCAAAGATATCGGTGGAGTTAGGTGTGGGTGTGAGTTACGTTAGGAAGACTTTTCTATTATGTTGCCACGAAACGGGAAAATTGGGAATTCTGTTTTTTTTTTTTAAAAAAAAAATGGATCCATTGGTCGGCAAGTCTGGCTAAGATTCTGAATATTCAATTCAATCATCAACTTGAAGTGGAAAGGGATCCACTCAAAATCTATCAATATTTCACAAATCATGTGTTTATAAAACTATTTACCTATTTATTGGTCAAAAAAATAAAACTATTTACCCATTTATTAGCCACATTGCTACATTTTTTAATATGGATGTGTTTTTTATTTTTCATTTATATACTATTATTGTGTATAATATAAAAAGGGAAATTAATTTGTAGTCCCTCACAAGGGACTTAATAGTAGAAAAGTCCCATAAAATCCACATATTAAAGTAGGGTCCCTAGGGACCTTACTTTAATATACTTCAAATACAAAAAGACCAGATTGCCCCTCTGTGACAAGGTCATGGGCAGGGAATGACGAGGTCATGCGCACATATAACAATATCATGGACAACTCTAGAAAGGTCATGACCTACTCTGTGACAAATGTATGCCTAAGCATATTTAACGAGGCTATCAATTATGTTTTTAGACAAAAAGTTCTAATGTTAAATACAAAAAAGTATGCTCCTTTTTGATGTAAGATAGAGGTTAGAGGTGAATCAAAAGGCATATTATTATTGTGCGATTTAATATTATAATGATTCTTTCAAACATTAATAAAATCACCTCAATTTTAGGAAAATATTATAAGAAGTTACAAAAGGTATTGTCAACTTTTTAGAAGGTTATATAATTTCACGAAACCTGCCTGATTTTTGTCAATACAATTACAAACTTCTTTTTAAAAAAATAGAGTTAAAGTTTTTAGATAAATTGGAGTTGAAGCTCAATAAAGAATTCGAGTTCATTTGTGAACAGGAATACTTGACTTGGTCTCAGAGAGCGCGATGTGA
This sequence comes from Mimosa pudica, assembly GCA_029929735.1. Taxonomy (NCBI): domain Eukaryota; kingdom Viridiplantae; phylum Streptophyta; class Magnoliopsida; order Fabales; family Fabaceae; genus Mimosa; species Mimosa pudica. The sequence continues at coordinate 6,008,628 of JAKELP010000045.1, forward strand.
TTGGATTAACTTTATAGACAGAAATACCTCTTATTTTCATGCGAGGGCTGTTAGAAGAAAAAGAAGAAAGCGCATCCAAGCTTTGAAAGGTGACAATGATGAATGGTGCAACGATGAACAGACTTTGAAGGATTGAGTTTCCTCTTTCTTTAAAAACCTGTACTCCTGTGACTCTCCCTCTGTTACCCCCTATTTGAGCAGAAATCTATTCCCAGCTGTGAATGAAGAGGCATTCCTCAGTTTGAATGTTGATATTTCTGATGAGGAAGTGCGCTTGGCACTCTTCCAAATGAAACCCCTTAAAGCTCCAGGGGTAGACGGGTTTCATGCAGCATTTTTTCAATCACAATGGCAAACTGTGGGACCCTCGGTGTGTAGCGTGGTTCGTCGAGTCTTTGAAGATGACTATATGATTCCATAAATTAATAAAACTCTCATCACTCTTATCCCAAAAGTTTCTAATCCTGAGAGATTCAAGGAATTCAGGCCTATTAGTTTGTACGTGTACGGTAATCTACAAGATTATTACCAAAGTCTTGGCTAACCGTCTGAAGCCTCTCCTCCCACAGCTTATCTTACCTAACCAATCTAGCTTCATGGCGGGACGCAACATCACTGATAATATTATTATTGCCCAAGAGGTAATTCATTCTATGCGTCATAAGAAAGGCTCTGAAGGGTGGATGGCGATTAAAGTGGATCTTGAGAAAGCTTTTGATCGGCTCCGTTGGGATTTTATTGAAGATACTCTTGTTGATGCACGACTGCCTAGCAGATTTATAAGAGCCACTATGTTATGTATTTCCTCATGCAGTATGCAAGTTCTTTGGAATGGTGGCAAAACTGATGAATTTCTCCCTTCGAGAGGGATAAGACAGGGTGATCCCCTATCTCCTTATATTTTTGTTTTATGTATGGAAAGACTTTCCCAAGTCATTATGAAGAGAGTTGCTGAACAGAGATGGTCTCCAATTTCCTTGGGTAGATCAGGACCACCTTTATCTCATTTATTCTTTGCTGATGACTTGGTGCTTTTTAGTTCAACTTCTGTGGCCCAAACTAATCTTATTAAAGTTGTTCTGGATGATTTGTGCCTAAGCTTTGGGCACAAGGTTAGTAACCAAAAATCCAATATTTTCTTTTCCTCCAATGTCAATAGTTCATCTCGTGATTGGATATGTGATACATTGGGATTTAACGAGACTGATGACTTGGGGAAGTATCTTGGTGTGCCGATACTTCATAGCAGAGTTTGGAATGATACTTACCTTTATATTGAGGATAATATCAGGAAAAAGCTCTCCGGATGGGCTACTAAATCTCTTTCTTTAGTGGGTCGTATCACACTAGCAAAGTCAGTTTTGTTGGCCATTCCTTCATATGCCATGCAAACCACTAAGTTGCCTAGCGGGTTGTGTAATTGCATTGAGAAACTGATCAGAAACTTCATATGGGGATCATCGAATGAAGAAAGAAAGGTGAATTTAGTTAAATGGGATGATTTTGCCAACCAATTGAGCATGGTGGCTATGGGATGAAGAAACTTGAGAGGCAAAATGAATCTTTTCTCATGAAAATAGGATTTTCGCTCCGATTTCGTCCTGATTTGTTGTGGGTCCAAGTCCTTTGATCGAAGTATGACTGAGATGACTTTCAAGGTCCATATAAAAGAAATAGTAATTGTTCTTATTTATGGCGTAATATAAAAAAATTTTGGGAAGACTTGGAAGTGGGAATAAGATGGGAATTGGGAGATGACTCTCAAGTTAGATTCTGGAAAGATAATTGGATGCCTGAAGTTGGCCCCCTCAAACTTCTAACAACTTGTGATATTGCACCGGAAGAAACCAACCTCACCATTGACCATTTCTTAAACCCAGATGGAGAATGGAATATTAGTCTTTTTAAAGACACTCTTCCTGCTAATATTACTTCTTTAATTCTTGGGATGAAACCACCTAGAGCTGATGAGGGCCGGACAAGATGCTTCTGGGATAAGACTGGCGATGGTAGTTTCTCTGTTTGTTCTGCGTATGACCTATTAGGAGAGGCAGATTATAACGAGAAAGAAAATCATTGGAAAGCTATCTGGAAATGGGAAGGAGCGCAACGTGTGAAAACATTTCTTTGGCTTGTTTTGAAAGACAGACTCCTTACCAATGTGGAAAGACATCGCCAACACTTTACAGATAACTCATTGTGCCCCCGCTGTATTAATACACCTGAAGATATTGATCATATCCTGAGAAAGTGTGAATTTGCTAAGACTATATGGAAGAAATTTGTCTCGCCTAGTTGCTTCGAAGAATTCTTTGGGAGTAACTTTAAAGACTGGTTGATAAAAAATCTTTCTTCATATGATTCTTGTTTGCAGGGTCGCGGAAAATGGAACACATTATTTGGCCTTACATGTTGGAAGATATGGCAAGCCAGAAATAAATTAATCTTCAATTCAGATCATGTTCATGTAACTACACTTATTTGTGAGGTGAAGGCTATGACTGAATTCAGCAGAGATGCAGCAAACCATATCTCCCGGGATCAAATAATTCTTACTCAGAAATCATGCCGTAATATTTCTTGGAGTAAGCCACCTGAGTTATATGTCAAATTAAATTGTGATGGTGCACTTAAAAATTCAGGAGCTGCAGGTGCAGGCTGCGTGATAAGAGACTCAAGAGGTAAATGGTTAATAGGATGTGCAAGAAATATTGGTAGATGCACAAGTCTTCAGGCTGAACTATGGGCACTCCTGGATGGTTTAGAACTTGCTTGGTCTGCAGGTTACACATATCAAAGTGGAAGTGGATTGTCTACTAGCTTTACATTTGTTAGACTAGGAAGGAAAACATGTCAATGCTTACTCTAATTTTATTAGACAGATTATCTCTATTCTGGGTAGAGAAAGGCAAATTGAACTACAACATGTCTACAGAGAGGGCAATAAGTGAGCTGATTTTCTGGCTTCATATGCACTCCAGCTTGATGTGGGAAAACACCTTCTACAACACTCACCTGATGGTCTACGACGACTTCTAGATGAAGATGAGTATGGTGTTGGCCAAGATCTTCTTGTAGTTGTCACTTGATCTTTTTAGATCTTCCATTTTTAAACGAAAAAAATAGAGTTAAAGTGTAAAAATAACCATGTAATTGTCACGAAAGTGCAAAAATGAATATATAACATTTTTTGAGGCAAAATTGCCTGTCAAATTTCAAAATTTGGGCGAAAATGGCCATCACAATTAATTCTTTTGCCTTTTTCACTCATCATCCTCTGTCGCATCATCATCACACAAGGGTAAATAAATACATAAGTCTACCACATATTTTAGTGAGATGAATTGACAAAAGATGATGAGTAAAAAGTTTAAAAATAACTGTATGACCATTTTTGCCCAAGTTTTGAAATTCAATGGCCATTTTTGCACATTCGTGACAATTAAATGGCTACTTTTACACTTAAACCCAAAAAATTATAGCAAAAGCAAAAGTGGGTCAATTATTTGACCTCTAACTTATCTACCATTGAATTTATCAAATTACTTCTGGATACTTATTAAATTTCTAAATTAATGAGGGCGTCATCTAATGATATATAGAATACTTCATTTTGTTCCTATATAAAAGATACTTTTGGGTAAAATCTCATATATTATGAAATGGTTGAGAGATATAAATGTGTCGGAAATAATTTTGTTTCATCAAGTTTTTCCTTAATCATGATTGATATATACGAGATAGAAATGTGATAATAGTGTTATAAATGAGCATGAAAGAAAATATGATTAGAGAGAACGATGATGAGTAACCTAGGAAAAAAACTCATTAAGTGTTTCATAAATTTGACAGACATCTTTTATATAGGGACAGAAGCATTCAAAAAGGTCTTTGTTTAATGCACGAAGAAAGAAATAGCCTAAACAAAAAGAGGCAGGAAAACGGGTCAACCCGACCCAACCCGTATTAGAAGCGGGCCAGCCGACCCGATCCGCTTCTAATGCGGGTTGGAATATTGTAACCCGACTCACATACAATAAAAGCGGATCAGCCCGACCCGACCCGAATTTTAAGCTATGTTATTAAAAAAATAAAATTGAAAATTCATTTAATAAATTAAACACAAAAATTTGACAAAATCAATAACAAACCAAGTAATTAAATTGATCATTTTATCTGTCCAAATTCCAAAACAATAAAGTAAACAAATTCATATCAGTCTAGTACTTTCAAAGATCCTTAACATAAGCAATCTAATTATTTATTCTAGTACGTAAATAAAACATTAAACATCTAATGATATAATCAGTGAAGCATCATCGATTGAGATTTGCAGTTGAAGCATTTTCTGAACTTGAACAAATTGGAAGAGGAGCAGTTTCCCTTTTCTCAACCTTGGAGTCCTCTGTCATATACACATGCATAACACATAAATAATATTGTAATAGTTGATTGAGAGTTTGAACAACTAACATATTAATCAATGCAGGAAAAGTTAATAAATATAGTGGCTAATATTACCATTCCATGGAAAACCAACAAGCCAATTCCGTGCACAAATGAGAGCTTCAATGTTTTCTAGGATAATAATGCTCCGATATTTTGTGAGAACTTGAGATCCAATGCTAAAAGCTGATTCACTAGCAACAGTAGTAATCAGAATGCAAATAATATAGCAAGCTATCTTGGGAAGACAATGGAATCTAGCTTTGCTAGACTTCCAAAAGTCTAAAACATTGAAATTTGTGAATATTATATGATCAATTATTCCTTCTTCCAAATAGTAGTCTAGTTTTGACTTTTCAATTGATTTCTGAGTTGAACACTACATTGTTAGTAAATCCTACAACATATAAAAGTAATTATCAGCAGTGGGATATGTTGACCCAGAAATCAAGTTTGTAATTACAGCAAATGGCTTCAAGAATACACAAATTGTCTCTGCCCTAACACACTACACATCAGATGGACAATGAATATAGTTGGAGTTATCCATCTTTAAGCTAGAAAAAGCACGACGATATCAGATAGCAACTTCAAGCATTCCTTGAGTTGAGTTCCATCTAGTCGGGACATCTAACCTTAGACTAACAGAACAATCAATTCCCCCTACTTGATTTACTCTATTTTTGAATTCTATCATTCTCGCATCTAATTGCCTTAAATATCGAATACTTTCTCTTATCTTTTTCATAGTATCATCTGTCACATACAGTCAAACCATTTTGAACTATGAGATTCAAGATGTGGGCACAATATCTCACATAAAAATAGTCCCCATTACAAATTAAGCTATTACTCAATTTCATATTCTCTTTCAGTCTTTCCTGCATAATGAAATTTGCCAACGCATTATCCAAAATAATAGAAAACACTTTTTTTCAATGCCTCAATCAACTAATATCTCATAAGCTCTTTTTTCCAATGCAACACCAGTGTGTGGAGGTTCCATCCTAGAGAGGAAAGTATTTTGTTGTTGAGATGTCATCTCTCGCAACAAAGTGGGCGGTCAAACAAAGATGCCCCTCACCAGTAATTGCAGTCCAACAATTAGAGGTTAAGCATATTCTACTTTTACTTAGCAATAACCTTTTTTTAGCATTGACTTTTGTCCAAGGTATAAATTCCAAATGTCACTTACAACAGTTTTTCTACAAATACTCTTATAGTGAGGATTCAAGTACAAGAGTAAATCTCTAACGCCATCATACTCAACAAAGGAATAGGGAAGATTGTGTTTAATGATGCAATAAGCAATCCTTTCTTGAACAATATCATGTTCAATTTTTCTATTCCTCAATGCCCCTGCATGATCTATCAATATGTTTTGGAAATCGTCGAATTTTGGGAGATTTTACATGAATTTTTTTCTTCCTTTGGTCAAATGACAGCGAAGTGAAGAAATTCCAATATTCAAACTACTAATAATAAACTAGCAGTTTACCCCATGCGTTGCACGAGGCTTACAGCAGCAACTTAACTATTTGTTGAATGAATTGCTTATAAATGTAAAACACATATTATGTTTAATTATTTCTAGATCATTTATTCATTGGTATAAATCTGAATGAATGAGAAATATGGCTTCTAGTATAATGTCTTTTAAAGGTTTATCTAAAGACAAAACATATATTAATTCTAAAAATATTTGGTGTAAGTAAATATTTATTGCATATACCATTTACAATGATGATGTAGGATATGAGTTTTAACTTTGTAAGTTATGGTTTTTCCAGTTAGAAGTATAAGCATGCATTTCATACGGGTATAAAGATAGTGTTTTATCTCGTATGATACACGAGGTAAAACATTAACTTATAACCCTTAAAAATATTCTCCTGTAATTCACGATATTTATGAACATGAAATAATTTTTTGAAAAAAAAAATTTATTTTATATGTAATACCTCAATTTCTATGAATATAAGTCTCCAACACTCCCAAAATAAATATTGTTAGAAAACCACCATCCCTAACATATATCTATTGATAATGCTTGAAAATATTGTCCATAATCCCTCATTCTTTACATGGTATTTTGGAATATTGATAATTAAAAAAATTAGAAAAATATTAAATACAAGTAATATTTCAACTACTATTAGAATCAGAATATTTCAACTACTATGAATATGAACCCTCCACCCCTTCAAAATATATCTTCTTATAACACCTCAACCCTAAAATATATTGTTGGAAATATGAAATATTTCATAAGGGAATATTTAATCGGATCTGCCCTCGATGGACCGGATCGTTTGATTACTAAATCCAACGGCATATGGGAAATAAGAGAGAATTAACTAATTAGCATTAATATGTGATTGATGCTGATTAATTTGATTAGGATCAAATATATTGACAATTAGGCATTAATATGTGATTGATGCTGATTGATTTGATTGAAAATCAAATCAATCATTATTGTTGATTGGCTATATAATAATCTACATTTATGATTGTGACATTCCTGCCTATTCTTGGTGACACTCCTGTCTCTATAAATAGGGATGTCCCTCACAATTGTAGATACACCTCAGCCAACAGTACTCCCTGGCTTTCCTTCTCACGGTTTTTCTGAGAGGGTGATTTGCTGTGCGAATCAAACCCGAATTCTAGTAACTCAGTCTTTGCGTGAGCAGAATCCGATGAGATTCTTGGCTCCGAGTATGAGGCTTTATCACGGTTCGTTGTTCTGCCGGGAAGTCGGTTTGGGTTCGGGTTTGGTTCGAAGCTCCGCGATCCGGGAACGTTCGCCTGCCGGGTAAATCCTTCATTGGCATCAGAGCTAGAATTTTTCTGAGGCTGAAGTAGAAGTAGATCCTCTAAAGTCTAAACCCTTTCCGCTGTGTGGCATGTTATAAAATAATATGTTCTGTGCTTATTATTTTAATATGCTTTATGAATATATATGCTTGTATGAATCTGGGATGTTTAATAATGAATACAAAATAAATGTTGTGTATGTGCTTTTTGCTTTTTCGTTAGATCCTAGGATTCAAGAGTGTTCTATCTGAAATTATAATATTGTGTATGTATATGTTTCAGATATAAGCATCTGTTATTCATATATGTAGTTATTCAACATGTGTTCTTGAATCAACAACATGTACATATATGTGTATTTTTGATTTCGTTTTTGTTTTTTGAGAATGAAAGCATGCTCTATACTGTGTAGTATAATTATTTTATTGTCTCAGAATTAATATGAACATGTTTTATGGTATCTTATGTTTTATTTAATCTGGCCGTTTATTTTCACTCTGTTAGTTTAAGAACTTGTGTAGTCCGAATGAATTAACAAGTGAAACCAGAAATTAATACTCATAAGACACAAAGAAATCGAAGTCGAAAACCGTATCTCCCTCTCTGTCTGATTCGCGTCTACCTAGAATATGGAATCCCTATTTTTAAAGTTTTAGAAACACCCATATAGATAAACGCGTAGATCTCGTCGAGACGGTTCCAACGGCGTGTAGAACGTGTAAAACGGAGGTCGGATGAGAGAGTTATGGGCCTCCAAAGTTTCGGGGGTCCGCCGGAGAAGCCGTCGGAAGTCCAGAGGTTGAAGGAGGGAGGGGTAAAACTATAATTACGTAGTGTATAAGTGAAACAGTGTGTTTCACGGTTCGGAGCGGTTCTTTGTGAACCGGTACAGGTCGGACCGGGCGGCTCAAACCAGTCCGTTTTTCCTTTTTGGGTTAAAACAAAAAGGAGGACGGAACGTATTGGACTGGGCCGATGTGTGGGCCCACTCTATTTTTTTAAATTATTTAAAATTGTTTGGGCCGTAGCCCATTACGTTTTTTAATTAATTATAAAACGTTTTGGAACTGGGCCGATGTGTTCAGGCCGAGTCCGTTTTTCTGAATATGGGACCAATTTAAGGACTTATGGGTTGTACAAATAATTCCAAATATGCCCCTACATCAATGAGTGATGCCTTGAGCGATTATAAAAAATCTCCACCAACTTCAAAAGGATCAAACGTTCTAGAGGAAGAAGTCTTTGTGTCTTCGGCTTCTGAAAATGAAGTTGATACGCGATATGATGAAAGTGGAAGGTCCTCGTGACATATATGAGTTCGTAAAATCCTATGTGGACGAAATCAATCATAAAGATGACATTGAATTCTATGTGAATTTAATGATTCGTTTTTATGAAGAAGTTCAATTCGATCGAAAATAACGATATGCAACCCCTCCTACTTGTGACTTATGGCAAGGCCTTTTCGACACAATAATTAAAACAATTAAAGATGTAGAGCTAAGATCAGCAGTTTGGTACAAGATGACCCTCATTTGGGGTTTCAAACCTTCTACCTAATAGAAATTTAGAATTTTTCTTGAATGTGTTTCAATTTTAATTTTAATTTCTATCATTACGAAAGACCATTGTAGTGACTTTGGATTTATTTTTTGTAATGGACTGTTTTTCTGTTTTAATTCAGTGGGAGTTTATTTTAGAATTACATTTGTTGTTCTTCTTAAATTTAATGCTCCAATTAAGTTGGAGTGAATTACATTGATCAAATTACATGTGTTGTTATTTTCTTTTCAATGTTCTTCAACTTACTAATGATAATAACTTATTAAATTATACACATCCTCATAAAATTTAATAAGATTTAATTGAGTGGAATATATAAATTAATAATTTGCATGTGTTGCTAATAATTGTTAATTTATTAAACTTTCATAGTTCAGAGAATATAAGAAAAACTAAGCAATGAATAGTTAACTAGAATAAGTTGGATGGGGGTCAACCTAGTTGATTCTTGAAAACAAAACTAGGGCTCTACCATTATTAAATTTTTCAAAAAATTCATAGAACTATTGATCTCATGTGGGGATTATTTAATGCATACTTTACTGAAAAATAATAATTTGTTTGTCTATAGATGGCTCAAAAAACATTCATTGCTAATCTCGTCAGAGGAGATAAGCTGAACGGAGAAAATTATGGCATGTGGCGCCGTAAAATCTCCTATGTCCTAGAAGAGCAAGACGTCATGGAAGTCTTGACTAATGTCATTCCGCAGCCTGATGCAAATGCTCCAAGGAGGGAGCAAGATGCATATGCTGCCTGGAAGCGGAAAGACACCATCGCTTGAGTCACCATGCTTGCGGCTATGACCGACGATGTGATATGTCAATTTGAGGGACATGTCACTGCATCTGCCATGTGGGCAGCTCTGACAGCTGATTTTGACGGTACTTCTGAGGCAAGCCTTAGAAGGATCACCGTGAAGCTAGATAACTTCAAACTGCTTCCCAATGTGCCTATCAGACAACATTTGAGAACAATGCATAACATGATAAGGGATCTTTTTGAAGCTGGTGGCACTCTTTCCAATGCACAGCAGGTGCAAGTTGTGCTGAAATCGCTTCCCCCAAGTTGGGATAATATGAAGCATACGATTACACACAATGATGGCATTAGGACTTTTGCTGACGTGGCTCGTCATGTCCAGCTTGAGGATGACCGAATGGATCACACCAAACCAAAAGGTCAGGTTCTTTTAACTGAAGGAAAAGGCTCTTCTTCGTCGAAGAGTAAGTCCAGGAAAGGTAAGGGACCCCAAAAGAGCAATGGGAATCCCTCTGGCACAAAAGGAAAGAAGTCCTTTAAGAAAGGGAAGAAACAAGCAAAGAAGCGGAATCTTTCCAAGATTAAATGCTATGCTTGCAGAAATCTCGGCCACTATGCCAAGGACTGCCCCAATAACAAGGAACTAAACAATGATTTTAGTTATTATTATTTTGTATCTAGTACTGCTTTTATAGCAGAAGCTAATCTAGTGTGGGTTGTTAATTCAGGGGCCACAGACCACGTGAGTAGAGATCGTGGGAACTTCACGGATTTTCGCTGATTACCAGCAAGAAGCAGGTGGCTTTACGTTGGAAACAATGCGAGAGTCGAGGTCAAAGGGATTGGTACCTGCGAGATTCATTTGCAAGGAGGCCGAGCTTTAATTTTACGTGAAGTTCTCTATGTGCCGGAGATCCGGCGAAATCTTGTGACTGTTGTTTCTTTAGTTAAATTTGGCTTTAGTGTTAACTTTCATAATAATGTTGTTGACATTAATAATGGGATCTAGTTTTTCGGATCTGGTTGTATTTCGGAGGTTTCTTCGTTTTAATGAACGATTCGGATTTCAGTTCTTGTTATTCAATATCTGTGAATGTTGACTATGATACATGACATGCTAGATTAGGACATATTGGTCATAATCGTATGACTAAATTGGCTAATGAAGGTATGCTAGGAGCAGGGGTGAGCAATCGGTTTTCGGTTCGGTTATTCGGTAAAAACCAAAATAACCGAAAACCGAATTGTGTATATTATGGAAACCGAACCGAAATCGAATTCTTTTGGTAACCGAACCGAATTAACCGAAATAATTCGGTTCGGTTTCGGTTTTAACCGAATTAACCGAAATTTGTTTCTTTCATAATAAATTTGATCTTTTTTTCATTTTCAATATATAAAACTCAACATTTTGTATTGATATATTGCATATCATTTTTAATTTAAAAAAATAAATACAAAAACTATAGATTTAAACTCTAAATTTTAACTTATCTAAAGAAAAATATGATAAAATAATATTTCTTATTATTATTTTTTATTAAATTGGTTAACCGAATTATTTTTTCAAAAAACCAAACTGAAAACCGAAAAACGTAAGAATTGAAGTATAAAACCGAATAAGAACCGAAAACCGAAGTAACCGAACCGAAATAACCGAATTCAATTCGGTTCAGTTCGGTTTTCGGTTTGATTTGCTCACCCCTGGCTAGGAGATGTGTCGAAAGGGGAAACGTCCCTATGCGAGCATTGTCTTGTAGGCAAGAGCACGAGGAAACCCTTCGGAAAGGGAACCAGGGCAGAGTACCCTTTTATGCTCATCCATTCGGATATTTGCGGGCCTATGAACGTTAGGGCACGACATGGAGCGTGGTACATCATAACATTTATCGATGATTATTCACGATATGGTTATGTATACTTGATCTCTCACAAGTCTGAAGCATTAGAATGTTTCAGGAAGTACCTAAGTTTGGTAGAGAACCAACTTAACTCAAAGGTGAAAGCCTTGAGAACTGATAGAGGCCGAGAATACCTCTCTGAACAGTTCATGAAGCCCTGTGATGAAAAGGGAATTGCTAGAGAGCTAACAATTCCTGGCACACCACAACAAAATGGTGTTGCTGAAAGAAGGAATAAAACCCTTCTTGACATGGTTAGGTCAATGATGTCTCAGGCAGAGCTGACCATCTCTTATTGGGGGGATGCACTCTTGACTGCAACATATGTACTTAATCGAGTGCCTTCAAAATCAGTCACCGCAACACCGTATGAGTTATGGACGGGACGCAAACCTGACTTAACAGTCCTTCGACCATGGGGGTCAACGGCTTATATCCACAACTCGTCTCAAAAATACGGAAAGTTGGGTTCTAGAGGCAAGAAGTGTATCTTTATAAGATATTTTGAGCACTCTAAAGGTTATGTCTTCATTGGTGAAAATGAGGACGGATCAGTGATTGAGATTGAGTCTAGAGACACAGTATTCATTGAGAAAGATTTCCCTAGCAGAGGAAGCCTTACAAATTCTGAAACTCTTTATGAGAGTGAGGAACTAGAAGGCGACACTCAGTTAACTGCTCCGAGTGGGAGGATTGAACCATTTTCACCAGAGGAAAACGGTAACCACAATCCAACACAGGAAAGTGAGCCTATGGAAACCCCAATTCGAAAAAGCCAAAGGGGTAAAACCCCGAGAAGGCGATTCTCCGTGGAGGGAGCAGTTCTTATCCTCAGTACAGAAGACGATGAGGGGGATCCTAAAAGTGTTAGAGATGAACTTTCTGGACCGGCTAAGGAAAAATGGCAAAAGGCCTTATGTAACAACCAACATTCTACGACCTATTTTTATCACAATTTCTTTTTTCATACTAACTATGTTAGAAAAGAAATTTACTCATTAATAACACTGACATAGTTAGAAAAAAATTACTTAATTCATTAAAATAATTTTAGTGCTAACTATGTTAGAAAAAGAATTTATGTTAATATAATAGCTAACATAGTTAGAAAAACGACTTTTCTAAATTTTCATAACATATAATATAATAGGCTAACCATGATAGAAAAATAATTTGAGTCACAAATGAACTATCATGGTTAGAAAAAGATCTAATGTAATTGAAATTAATAGATTATGATAGATATAATTTTAGAATGAAATATAAAATTCACAACCAAAAATCATTTAAGAAATTGTCAAAATTGATTTATCCATGTTAGATAAAAATTTGACTAACATGTGAAGGTAATGGATGCACAAGAGGGGGGGTGAATTGTGCTACAAAATAAAAGCTCAAATAAAATCAACACAAGAGTTTATACTGGTTCGGTCTACCTGACCTACGTCCAGTTCTCAACCACCCAGGCCGAGTTCCACTATCCCCAGGTTTTACAACGGGTGCACCTGGAACCTTTACAACCACAAGTTTTGAACGGGATCACTTGCAACCTTACAACCACAAGTTTTACTCAAGGCTCACTTGCAACCTTCTAACTAGCTCCCCCTTACAACCAGCAAGGGTTCAACCTTTTCAAATAAAGGATTTTTCTAACTAAGTTCTCTTTTAGAACAGATAGTGTTACACACTTAAGCACAATTAATGCTCTTATAACAAGAAGAGACTTAACTACAAAGAGTACAAGATATGTAGATGAAAAGATCACTCAATGAGTTAAATGCTCTTTCTCTTCTCTGGGCAGCTTTGAATGCTTGAAGGATTTTTCGATTTCTCTCTCTAGCTTCTTTCAAGAATGTCAAAGATAATAGATGTCTTCATAAATGAAGTTGAGCTCCTTTATATAGTCTTCAACCATTCTCACTCTTGGTAGGTGGGTTAGCCGTTTGAATATGGCCGTTTTTCCCATGTTACCGTTTGCCCAATAAATGCTTCATCAATGCATAGCAGGGTTGACTTGCTTTATCTCTGAAAAGTAGTCCTGACAACTCTGCTCTGACAAAAGCATTCTGACACTGCACTTCTGAACGTTTTGACATTCTGATTGCTTGCTGAAGCAGATTCACATCCGGAAGCAACTCTACTTAGTGTGCTGCACTTAAACGTTAGTTTAGCAATATAAGCACATAGTCACATGCAGTGGGTGTTTACTTAGTCTAAGATGTCTTCCTTGTATCCGGAAGCACTTCTACATCTGGAAGCACTACTACTAGATGAAGGGTTATATTCACTTTTACTTACTCTCGCTCAGTGTCCTTCAATCCAACAGCCAACGCTAGTCACTAAGCAATCGGAAGCAATTCAACTGGACGTTGGTTATGTTCACTGGCGCTTGGTGTTACCTGTTCCAACAGCCAGCGCTAGTCACTAAGCTATCGGAAGCAGTTCTACTAGACGTGGCTCATGTTCACTGACGCTTAGTGTCATCTATACCAACAGCCAGCGCTAGTCTAAATATAATCGGAAGCAAATCCACTTCCGGTTGAATCCTAGCTTAGTCTTAAGGTTTTGTATATTTAGTGCTTCTGGACTAAGCTATTTCCTTAGTGAATTACTTGCTATCGCTGGGGGATGAGTCATTCATCCGCGAGCGCTAGTCCTAGTCTATCCGGAAGTAAGTTCACATCCGGTTGCACTCTTACTTGAGATTCTATGTTAACCTATTGCATTTTAAGTACTTGGTTTATTCTTTCATATTTTAGTCTTCATCAAAACTTAAGATTCTAACAACATGGATATTTAAATGCACCTAATATTCTTTCACAATCATTTACAAATAAGTACACAACCCTGTATTAAGTATTATTTACAGTTATCCAACCTAAGATTATTTACAATATTCCAGGGAAAATAAATCAAAAGATTTACAAATTAATAAAAAAGAATATTAAAAATAATAAGAAAGCATGCGACAGAACATATATGAGCCTAATGCTTAGTTCCCAAGTCTTCAGATCCTTCCCATTGTTAGAATCTTAAGTTTTGATGAAGACTAAAATATAAAGGATTAGACCAAGTGCCTAGGAAGCAATAGTATACTTAGGATCCCAAGTAAGAGTGCTTCCGGATGAAGATTTACTTCCGGTTAGATTAGGACTTGCGCATGCGGATGAATGCTTTCATCCCCCAGCGTCAGCAAGTAAATAACTAGGGATTTAACTTAGTCCATGAACTTTAGGTGCACAAACCCTAAGACTAAGCTATGGTTCAATCGGAAGCGAAGTTGCTTCCTGTTAGACTTAGACTGGCGCAGAGCGATAGAATAGATATTACTCCAAGCGACAGTGAGTCTACTTCCCCAAGTGAAAGCGCTTCCTGTTAGAATTAGACTGGCGCAGAGCGACAGAATAGATATTACCCCAAGCGTCAGTAAGTCTACTTCCCCAAGTGAAAGCGCTTCCTGTTAGACTCAGACTGGCGCAGAGCAATAGAATAGTTATTACCCCAAGCGTCAGTAAGTCTACTTCGCCAAGTGAAAGCACTTCCTATTAGATTTAGACTGGCGCAGGTTGATAGACTAGATATAACCCCGAGCGTCAGCAGAAATGCAACATCAAGTGAAGTTGCTTCCTATTAGATCTTGACTGGCGCAGACTGATAGAATAGATTTCACCCTAAGCGTCAGTGAATTCACCACGTCAAGTAAAAGTGCTTCCGATAGCTCAGTGACTAGCGCTGAGTGGTGGAATGAAATAGACTAAGCGAGAGCAAGTCATGGTGAACTAAATCCCTCATCAAGTGAATTTACTTCCGGATGTAGAAGTGCTTCCGGATACACCTTAGATTTAGGGATCACCCACTGCATGAGACTATATGATTATATTGCTAAACTAACGTTCAAGTGCAGCACACTCAGTAAGGTTGCTTCCGGATGAGAAGTTGCTTCCGCAAGCAATCAGAATGTCTGAACGTTCAAAGAGATGCAGTGTCAGAATGCTTTTGTCAGAGCAGAGGCGTCAGGACTACTTTTCAGAGTTAAAGCAAGTCAACCCTGCTATGCATTAATGAAGCATTAAATGGGCGAACGGTAACAAGGGAAAAACGGACATATTCAAACGGCTAGCCCACCTACCAAGAGTTCAAAATGCTTGAAGACTATATAAGGAAGCTAAACTTCATTTATGAAGAAGTTAATGATCTTCAAATATTCTTGAGCGAGAAAATCCTTATTCATTCAAGCTGCCCAGAAAAATGAAGAGCATTTAACACTTGGAGTGATTTTTCACCTACCTATTCTGTACTCACAGTAGTTAAGTCTCTTTCTGTTAAAAGAGCATTTATTGAACTTAAGTGTGTAACATCATTCGTTCTGTAAGAGAACTTAGTCAGAAAAGCCTTCAAGTGTAAACTTCAAACCCTTGCTTGGTGTGAGGGGGAGACAGTTAGATAGGTTACAAGTGAGCCAGTGTAAAACTTGTTGTAAGGTTGCAAGTGAGCCCGTAAAACTTGCGGTTGTAAGGTTTCAGGTGAACCCGATTTAAAACCTGAGTTATAGTGAAACTCTCGGCCTGGGTGGTTGAGGACTGGACGTAGGTCAGGTAGACCGAACCAGTATAAATCTTGTGTCATTTACTTTGAGTATTTATTTTTGAAGCACAATTCACCCCCCCCCTCTTGTGCATCCATTACGTTCATTTGGTGTCAGAGCGGGTCTTTCTCACTCGATTCCAACGAATCCGGAAAGCAAAGATCTAAGTAATGGATACGGAGTATGGTCTGCCAGATGTTGCTGTACAACCCAACAAGCCCCCAGGCTTCGATGGGCACAACTATACATTCTGGAAATTCAGAATGGAAACCTATATCAAGTCAAGCGATATCAGACTATGGGACGTGATCGAACATGGGGATCAAACTCCCTTAGATGAGGAAGGATTTGCTAAGGCAAAAGCCAGATATACTGCTGAGGACTATGCTCTAGTCCAACTCAACCATAGGGCTATGCACTACATCCAGTGTGCTCTCAGCTACAAAGAGTTTCACAGGATCAGCCACCACAAAAATGCAAAGGATATGTGGGAGGCTCTTGAGGCTGCACACTCCGGAACCAGGGGAGTTAAAGCAAGACGTGTTGAGATGCTGGTGGAAGAATTCCACAAATTCGCCATGCTAAGCCCCACCGAGCCTATCAGAGATCTAGAGCTCAGATTCACCCATCTCATCAATAATCTAGCCTCGCTTGGTAAGGATATCCCTGAAAGAGAGCAGGTGAGCAAGATTCTGAAAATCTTGAAGGGTGACTGGATCACCAAAGTCACTATTCTGCAAGAAGTGCAAGGAGAATCAACCAGCTCCGTCACCGCTCTTTTTGGCTCACTTGCTGAATATGAGCCAACCTTGCTGGCTATGAGAGCTCCTCAAACCTCATCCAAGAGTAAGAACCTTGCTCTCGTTGCTCCCAGCAAAGAGATCAAGGACAATGATGAGGATGACGACGATGAGATGGACGATGAGGAGATGGCCCTGATGGTGAGGAAGTTCAGGAAATTCCTCAGGAAGAAGGAAGGCTATCAGAAAGGTGACACCAGCCAGAAGAGGGGATACAAGAAAGAGAAGGTCCCTGTGTGCTTTGAATGCAATAAGCCTGGTCACTTCAAGGCTGAGTGTCCCAGCCTGCAGAGGTCCAAAGGCAAGGATAAAAGAAAGGCACTCGTTTCCTCCATTTGGGTAAACAGCTCAGATGAGGAAGCAAGTGATGATGAAGAAGTTGCCAACCTCTGCCTGGTAGCTAGAGAAGAGGATGAGGAAGCATCTTCAGATCTTGACCTCACCAATGAAGAACATGAGGTAACTCTTCCTGAACTACAAGAGGCTTACAATGAGATTCATGAAGAATTCTCTAAACTATGTAAAGCCTATAAATTCTTGAAAACCAAAAAGGAGTCACTTGAGTCCAAGGTGGACTCACTCAGTGAGGAACTAGCGGAAGCTAGAAGATCTCCAATGGTGGATGGACAGGGTTCTCCTCAAGCAGAACCCAACATCCCAACACCTGAGAGCTGTCCAAATTGCAGCAAAATCTCAGAAGAAAATAATAAGCTGCAAAATGCCCTGCAGAAATTCACCAATGGTTCAGAAATGCTGAATATACTTTTAATGAACCAAAGGGCATATAGGGATAGGACTGGCTTGGGATATACCCCCAGGAAGAAAACGTGGGAAGAACCAAAAGTAAAGCCTTACTTAAAGTTCTTCCATAAAGCCACCAGTCATAGCTCCTCACCTTTCAGCTTCTGTAATTACTGCAACAGAAAAGGACACTCGATGTCCACCTGTAACGCTAAAAAGCATGGAGCTAACAGCTCATACAAGTGGGTCCCTAAAGGAACCAGGGCTACAAAGGATCATCCACCTGCAAAGGAAATCAAGAGAGGACAAGGATCCCAAGCCTGGAATCATCCCACTGGGAGAACCCAAGAGTCTAGAGCCAACACTAGGCCAAAGGCTCCAAATGTGTATAGGCACAAGGATAAGCCCAAAGCTAGGCCAAGGGTCCTAGACACTAATGACAAAGGACCCAAGAGAGGTTGGGTACCTAAAATTGCTTGATTGTTTCAGGTGTGTCTCAAGGCATCCAAGAACAAAAATTGGTACATCGATAGCGGATGCTCGAGACATATGACTGGAGACAGAGACAAGTTCAAGTCTCTGGTGATCAAAGATGGAGCCACAGTGACCTTTGGAGGAAATCAAAGTGGCAAGATCACTGGAGTTGGAGAAGTCGGACCAGTCAAAGATGTATATCTAGTGGACGGTCTCTGTCACAACCTGCTAAGTGTAAGTCAAAGCACGGACAAAGGTAACTGGGTAATATTTGATTCAAATGAGTGCTTAATAGTTGATAAGCAGGATCTGAATATAGATAAGGCCAACCTAAAATGCAAAATTAAGGCAATTAGAAATGGGAATCTATATACCTTAGATTTATGTCAACAGCTAGAAGAAAAATGTCTAATATCTAGTGACGAGAATAGCTGGCTTTGGCATAAGAGACTAGCTCATGTTAACTTTACTCAATTGGACATGCTAATTAAAAAGGAGCTAGCTGTAGGTATTCCCCCTTTTAAGGTTAAGCATGATTTTATCTGTGAATCCTGCCAACGAGGAAAGCAAAAAAAATCCTCGTTTAAAACCAAGAAGAGAGTCTCCACCAGCAGGCCCTTGGAACTAATCCACATGGATTTGGTTGGGCCAGCAAGAGTAAAAAGCTTAGGTGGAAACCTATATGCTTTAGTGGTGGTGGATGACTATTCAAGGTTTACGTGGACTTTGTTTCTTGCCTCTAAGCAAGATGCTTTTGATGCTTTCGTTGTCCTGGCTAAGAAAGTGCAGAATGAGAAGGATCTCAAAATCACAGCCATAAGGACAGACCATGGAGGAGAGTTTGAGAACCATAGCTTCACTGAGCTATGTGAGCAAAACGGCATCGAACATAACTTCTCAGCTCCGAGAACTCCTCAACAAAATGGAGTAGTCGAAAGAAAGAACAGGGTTCTGACGGAGATGGCTAGAAGCATGCTGAACGAGAAAGAAGTCTCTCAAATGTTCTGGGCGGACGCTATGAGCACTGCTTGCTATATCTCCAACAGAGCTTATGTTCGCAAGGGCTTGGATAAGACTCCATACGAGCTATATAAAGGAAGGAAGCCCAACATCAGCCATCTCAGAATATTCGGATCAAAATGCTACGTGCATAACAATGGGAAGGTAAACTTGGGTAAGTTTGATCCAAAGGCTGATGTAGGTACATTCATAGGATATTCCCTTAGGAGCAAAGCATATAGGATATACAACATAAAAACTAAAACTGTAGAAGAGTCCATGCATGTTGTATTTGATGAAACTCCTACATGGGGACAATCCACAGAAGATGATGAAGCACTTAACTTTCCAAATCTTCCATCATCTTCCTCACCACCAAAAGAAACAACAACAAGCTATCCCAAAGAAGAAGGTGAACTCAGTGATGTACCTAGTGGGCAACCCATGCCTGAGGAGGCACAGCTGCCAATAGCTAGGAGACATCACAGGGATCATCCTCTTGATCAAGTGCTTGGTGATGTTTCTTCTGGTGTCAGAACTAGAAGACAAGTTCAAAATGAAGTTGAGTTTGGAGCATTCCTATCTCAAATCGAACCAACTTCAGTTGAACAAGCTCTTGAGGACTGCGACTGGATTATTGCCATGCAGGAAGAGCTGAATCAATTTGAAAGAAGTCAAGTGTGGGAACTAGTCCCAAGGCCGTCTCATCAATCCATAGTAGGAACCAAGTGGGTCTTTAAAAACAAACTGGATGAGACAGGTCAAATCACTAGAAACAAAGCCAGACTGGTAGCTAAAGGATACAACCAAGAAGAAGGCATTGACTATGAAGAAACTTTTGCTCCAGTCGCTAGACTTGAGGCAATAAGGATTCTTCTAGCCTTTGCATCCATGAAAGGTTTCAGATTATATCAAATGGATGTAAAGAGTGCATTTCTTAATGGTTATATTAAGGAAGAGGTATATGTAGAACAACCTCCTGGCTTTGAAAACCATAAGAACCCCAAACATGTGTATAGATTAAAGAAAGCTTTGTATGGCCTGAAACAAGCCCCTCGAGCTTGGTATGAGAGACTCAGCAGCTTTTTGCTGGGCAAGGGTTTCTCAAGAGGCAAATTAGATAATACACTGTTTATTCTTCACAAAGATAGAGATATGTTAATTGTCCAAATTTATGTTGATGATATTATCTTTGGGGCAACTAACGAGAAGCTTTGTGAAGATTTCTCTAAGATTATGCAGGGTGAATTTGAGATGTCAATGATGGGAGAACTAACATTCTTCCTAGGCCTGCAAATCAAACAAAAGAAGAACGGAATCTTCATCTCCCAAACCAAGTACTGCAGAGAACTACTCAAAAAGTTTGGGATGGATGAATGCAAGGAGTATGATACTCCTATGAGCACCTCAGCTGCACTCGACGCTGACGCCAAGGGTAAAAGTGTCAGCCTGCCCATGTACAGGGGAATGATAGGTTCCCTCCTATACTTAACGGCGAGCAGGCCTGATATTCAATTTAGCGTAGGCATGTGTGCTAGGTTTCAAGCCAACCCCAAGGA
This sequence comes from Mimosa pudica, assembly GCA_029929735.1. Lineage (NCBI taxonomy): Eukaryota > Viridiplantae > Streptophyta > Magnoliopsida > Fabales > Fabaceae > Mimosa > Mimosa pudica. The sequence continues at coordinate 6,029,278 of JAKELP010000045.1, forward strand.
ATCACACTTGACATGTGTTAAACGTATTCTGAGATACCTTGAGGGAACACAAGAACTTGGTCTTTGGTATCCCAGAGGTAACCAAGAGTTCTTGTGGGCTTATTCTGACTCTGACCACGCAGGTTATAAAACAGATAGAAAGAGCACCAGTGGACAATGCGCCTTCCTTGGTGGTTGTCTGGTGTCTTGGGCCAGCAAGAAGCAAACCTGCGTGTCCTTGTCATCCACTGAGGCAGAATACATTGCTGCTGCAAGTTGCTGTGCACAAGTGCTATGGCTGAAAAACCAGTTGAGAGATCTTGGCTTGGAGTTCCCTGAGGCGCCCATCCTCTGTGATAACACAAGCACAATTAGCCTCGCCAAGAATCCAGTTCAGCACACCAGGACAAAGCACATTGACGTCCGACATCACTTCATCAGAGACCATGTTCAAAAGAAGGATGTCAAGGTGCAGTTTGTTCCCACACAACAACAGCTTGCGGATATCTTCACCAAGCCTCTGGGGACTGACCAGTTTATTTTCATTAGAGGTGAATTGGGAATGGTAAACCCAAATGAAGTGTAATTATTATTTTTTTATATATATCACTTACAACAATACTGACTTAGGCATCGGAGTGCCAATATATGTCCTTGCAGGTATTCAATGTTGAATCTTAAGTAAGTGCAACCGGAAGCAAAACCACTTCCGAATGATTACACACTGACGCTGGATGATCAAACCAAGAGAGCGCCAGCACAAGTCCAAGAAGACACGTCACTTCAGAAAACGCTTCAACTTCCAAATGAGACGTTTCGACTTCTCTGACAATATGAAGCGACACGTGTCATCAGGTATATCGATCCAACTTAAGGCGTTTACGCTACCCAATGTGTGATAATGTGAAGGAGCATGACCTTTTTGCCCTTAGTGACTTTACCTATAAAAGGGACATCTCATTTCACACATTCTTCATTTTCATCTATGTTCTTCATATAAACATTTCATCAACCCCACAAAAATGGCCGAACCCTCTGAAGCAAACCCAGTTTCGAGGAAACCCTCCTCATCTAAGAAACACAAGTCCAAATCTGGGAAATCAAGCCATCAACATTCTGGAAAATCTGGGCATCGTGAAAGACATCAAGAACATCATGAAGTTTCTCGGCAAATTGCCCTAGGGCAGGATGAAAATATTCAAGGTCAGCCTGAAACTTCTGGTAGAATGGCAGAACTGTTAGTGGGTTCTAAGAAGAGGAAGTCCATCCCTAAGGAGGAGGCTGCGGCGATCAAATATGGAAAACACTCTTTGATGATGCCAAAAGGGGGAGAAATGCATTGACCACTAGCCTTGCTACCCTGGGAGTTCCTTGATGAAGAAGAGCTTCAGCGAGAGGGAGAGAAAGAAGAAACAAAGAAACAACCCCCAGCCCAAATTTTTTTTTTACTTAGAAATGTTCATCTTTTCATGCATGTTCTCATATCTGCCTACTATATGCTGTTAGAATCTTAAGTTTTGATGGTGACTAAGGTATGATATGATCTAGTACTTAAGAGAACATAATCAGCACTTAGGAAGGATTAGATGACATGGTTAGAATCCTGAGTTAGATCACTTGAGAATGTAAGATCACTTCCGGATAGATTAGGACTCGCGCACGCGGATAAATGTGTCATCCCCCAGCGGCAGCGAGTAAATCACTAGGGATTTAACTTAGTCCATAAACTTTAGGTGCACAAACCCTAAGACTAAGCTATGGTTCGATCGGAAGTGAGTTTGCTTCCTGTTAGAATTAGACTGGCGCAGAGCGACAGAATAGATATTACCCCAAGCGTCAGTAAGTCTACTTCCCCAAGTGAAAGCGCTTCCTGTTAGACTTAGACTGGCGCAGAGCAATAGAATAGTTAGTACCCCAAGCGTCAGTAAGTCTACTTCCCCAAGTGAAAGCGCTTCCTGTTAGACTTAGACTGGCGCAGAGCAATAGAATAGTTAGTACCCCAAGCGTCAGTAAGTCTACTTCGCCAAGTGAAAGCACTTCCATTAGATTTAGACTGGCGCAGGTTGATAGACTAGATATAACCCCGAGCGTCAGCGGAAATGCAACATCAAGTGAAGTTGCTTCCTATTAGATCTTGACTGGCGCAGACTGATAGAATAGATTTCACCCTAAGCGTCAGTGAATTCACCACGTCAAGTAAAAGTGCTTCCGATAGCTCAGTGACTAGCGCTGAGTGGTGGAATGAGATAGACTAAGCGAGAGCAAGTCATGGTGAACTAAATCCCTCATCAAGTGAATTTACTTCCGGATGTAGAAGTGCTTCCGGATACACCTTAGATTTAGGATCACCCACTGCATGAGACTATATGATTATATTGCTAAACTAACGTTCAAGTGCAGCACACTCAGTAAGGTTGCTTCCGGATGAGAAGTTGCTTCCGCAAGCAATCAGGATGTCTGAACGTTCAAAGAGATGCAGTGTCAGGATGCTTTTAACAGAGCAGAGGTGTCAGGACTACTTTTCAGAGATAAAGCAAGTCAACCCTGCTGAAGCATTTAAGAAGATGTTCCTTCCAACGGTAACAAGAGGATAACAGACACATTCAAACAACATTGTTACCTACCAAGCATGAGGAGTATGAGAACATAATCTGAAGATTCACTCAAGGTGTCAAAGCTCATACTGCCCACAAAAGTCAGAGTCCATAAGAGAGCTTCTGATAGCAAGAGAGGATCCAATAGCAAAGCACTCTTATCATTCATGGACAAGTGCTTGGAAGACAAAGTTCCTCTATGTGATAGCAAGCAAAATGTTAGAGTCCACGAGCTTCAGATAGCAAGAGAGCTTCCGATAATGAGTCTCTTAACATCCTGGACTTATGCTTGAGGAACGAAGTCCTCTCTGACAGCAAGCAAGAGTCGGACCGTACAAAATGTTCAGATGTCAGAACGACTTTTGTCAGAATAGTATTGCCAGAACAGTGTTGACAGAACAGCTTGGTCAGAGCACCTTTTTAGATAAAGCAAAGTCAACCCTGCTGTGCACTAATGAGGACAACGTAAACAAGGTCCCAACGTCTATAATCAAACGGTCTTATTGCCTCTCCAACGGTTAGATATTCAGAGGCTGGTATAAAAGGGATGTTCTTCATTTCTGAAGAGAAGGGGCTTGAAAAAGAGAGAGAGAACAGAGCTTATTGTCTGAAACACTATTCTACATTCCTCTCATCTTCTACTCTCGGACTTTGATATGTAATATTCTTAGAGAGTGATTCATTTGTACTTAAGTGAGTAACATCATCCACTCTTTGAGAGAGTTAGTTTCGAGCTTAAGTGTTTAGCACAATCAGTTCATAGAGTGAACATAATTGTAATCTTACATTTTGTAAGGGGGAGCATTTAGAAGTTTTCTAAATCTCCATAGGTTGCAAGTTAGCCCGTAAAACTTGCATTTGTAAGGTTTGCAGGTGAACCCGGTGTAAAACCTGTGGGTTGTTAGGTGAACCCGTGCTCGTAAAACCTAAAGTGTAAAGGCTTCTCTTGTGCCCGGTTTAAACAAGAATAGTGGATTGGAAATCTCAGGTGTAGCCTGGGGACTGGATGTAGGTCTGGGTGACCGAACCAGGATAAATTTATGTGTGCATATATTTATACTTGATCATTCTATTTTTGCATCACATAGCATACTGACTTGTGCATAGCATTATTTATTATCATCATCACCGAGCACAGGCAGTCTTTCGAAAAGAGTTTAAGTTTTATTCCCTCACCCAATTCACCCCCCCCCTCTTGGGTGACAGCCACGAATTTCATTTGGTATCAGAGCAGGTCACTTGTTTAAAGGATCAAACGATCTCAAGTGCAAAGACCTTGGCTGATTTGGGTTAAAATGTTTTCCAAAGGCTTTGATCATACCATTCCACCTGTGTTAGAAAATATTGATTTTTGTTGGTGGAAAGCAAGAATGGAAAGTTTTATAAAATCCACTAGTTTGAAAATGTGGGATATTTTTGAAAATGATTTTGATTTCAAACTAAGAGGAAACTGGACTGAAAGGGAGAAAAATTTGTTTTCCTTAAACATTAGAGCAATGCAAATTTTATACAAAGGCTTAACTGAAAATGATTTCCAGAAAATCAAACATTGCTCTAGTGCTAGAGATATTTGGAATACTCTTGATGTGATATATGCTTCTAACCCATCTCTTGAAAGCACAGCTGTCCAAAGCCCAACTCGTGCTCTTTGTGGATCATCTACTGATGAGCTTTTGGAAACTGATATTGAGGAAGCAGACTTCAGTGAAGAGAGTATCCATCTCTGCCTAGAAGATTCAGAAAGTGAGGTATCTGGATCTGAAATTGAACTCTCTGATTTGCAAGATGCATACAATGAGTTATATACTGAATATTGTAAACTTGCAAAAGAACTTCTAGGCTTAAAAGAAAAAGATAGGAAACTTGAAAAACTAATTTCTTCTTCTACATCTAAAGTTTCCGAGGGTTCTTTTAAAGAACTAGTGGTTCCGATAGCTAGCCCACTATCGGTAGGGAAAACTTCAACATGTCTTGAAAAATGTTTTGATTGTAAACACGTGTTGAAGGAAAAAGAAAAGCTTTCAAAAGAAACTGAAATTTCAAAGGAACAAAAAGCTTTTCTAAAGAAAACTAATCATGATAATGATAGGAAGCCTCATTTTGATTATCATTCCATTATCTGTCATTATTGTGGTAGATTAGGACATATTTCTCACACATGCAGCCTTAGAAGAAATTCAAATGTGAGAAATAAGTTTGTATGGATTCCTAAAGGACAAGTAAGGTCCAGTGCTAACCATGTAGGACCCAAGTACAAATGGGTACCAAAACATCCTCCTAGTGCCTTACTTGTGCAGGAAAAATCAAGAGTTCCTCTTATCCCAAAGAGGAGAACTCGTGGTGATGCAACTGCTGAAACCCACTGGTACAATCATAAGAAGCTGTCGGCCACCACAAGGGACAATGGTTCTGTCTCAAGGATGAGCTATCACAAAGTTCCATTCAATTATCCTGAGAAGAACAAGAGAGAGTGGATTCCTCGATCATCATTGAAAAGGCTCTTAAATCCTACCTCTCAGAAGAAAGTGCTTCGAACCAAGGATAAGTATAGAAGATCTCCTTGGGTAAGCAAGGGATCACTTAGCAACGAAGCATTTGATAGTAAAATCTCCTATGCTAATGTTAGATGGACTTATTGAGATTTTACATTAAGCATCCTAAGGTGTGAACATTATATTCATCATAGAAGAAAGCTTGAAGAAATAAGTAATGTTCATAATCTACATACTGTCCATGACTATCTTGATCAAAAAACCTTGTATATCCTTGTGCATATAGTCATGAAAGATTCACCATGCCATACACATAGGACGTAATCTAAATGCATGTGAACTATATATAGCCTACAAACTGACCTTCAGATCCAGACTTGGATACAAAAGGAAGGAACTATCTGGTATTTTGTAGGAAGGGCAATCCGAAGGTTCAGAAAGACAAGGGTGAAGAAGACCCTTGCTAAAAGGAAGATCTCCTCCCCCCACAGTGAGCCATCTGATTCATGTGCCCCCAACAATCTGCTAGCTCAGAGGCAAACTTGAGATAGCGCTGAGTGATCAACCTGCGGAGATACCTTCTGCTGAACCTGTGTCTCCCTCTGCGCCAGCACCTAATCTGAGTGAAGAGCTGTGTAAGAAGTATGGGTTCAAGAGGCGAGAGATGCGAGTAGTAGTGATCACCAAGTGAATTCATCCCTCTGCACCAGCTCCAATTCATCCTATTAGCCTCAACAGGACTCAGGACTGTACCTCATCTGAACAATTAGTCAAGTCTTGATAAGCATTCGTCACGCATAGATTTTGGTGCTGCTCTGAAAATAGAATCCTTGCATTGTCAACCAAAATCAAGCGAGCTACTGCTTGATGCGAATGGAGCTATGGTGATATCATTCTTACCCTCCTCTTTACTTGAATAATCTTTTGGGTAGTAAATGCATGATGAGCTTAACAGATTTTATTTCTCTGAAATTGATATGATTTCCCTTATCTGTGATAACCTTATTTTCTGTAAAAATGATCCTATCATATCAAATTCATTTTCTGATATAATGCATACTGATTTTACAGATTCAAGAAGTCTGACACTTTGAAACTGAACCTTCTTCAAAACCTACTAAATTTGTGCATGCTGAATCATTGTGTTCCAAGATTTCTGACATTGTTAAGAAGATTCAGAACTAGTTTCAGAATTTTGACACAAACAAAAAAACCTTCTTCAGAGTTTTTCATATGGTGTCTAAATCGTTTTACTCATATATGCTTAGCAATTTTTTTTTGGGCGCCGCTCAGAAAAGAAAACAGTTTATACATTCACCTTGATTTTTGAAAGATCCTTTTTGAAATGCAAACTTTCAAAACAGATTCCGATCCTCTTTAAACTTACATGACAACCGTACCTCATGATAGCACTCAAAAGCTATTTCTGATTTTCCATTTCATGTGGTATCTCTTGCATCAACTTTTTCAATGCATAAGCAGCTATGGTTTCGAGAACAATACATCCCTCTTAATTACATCTTTAAGTTCTCAATCTACTAATGATCTCAGTTCAAGTTTGTGGTTTAAGAATGTTGACACAGATCATTGAAGCTTGAACAATGAATATAACCAAGAGAGAATGGCAACGAAAATGTCTCTTATCAAGATGTGTGGAATGGCTATACCAAACCTGAGAAACTCTCGCCAATACACATGAGCATTTCTATCCCTTACATATTCTGTTGTGAAATTAAATGGATAGTCTCTCTCTTGTCTGACATGCATTAGAAATCTTAGGAAATGCCTTGAATTAAACTCTGCTAGATCTGTAAAACATGGCATAGTATCACAAGCATGCTATAATCTGTATTAATTTCAAGCTTGTTGATGTCCTAAGAACAATGAGATCACACTGAGCATATCTAGAAGAACTTGAGCTAAAATTTGGAAATTATTCTCGTAATCATATGCTGAAATTTGGTTGTTTTTGTAAAACGAATTCAATCCTAATCAAATTATTTTGTGAGGATGAAGATTCTCTTTTTCAAAATCTCATTATGTTATTAATTCACATGTCTTCATGATCTAACATGAACATCCTTGAGGCATATGTATTGAACTATACTTGCTTATGAAACTCTGAAAATATGCCACCTGTTTAATATTCTCTGTACTATCACATTGATATTTATCCATGAGAGTATAAATAGAGTTCATGTCTTGATAGTGAAACTATGTGAATGTATAGATAATTTCAAAATTAGTTTTCACATAATCATTGCTCATATCTTCTTAAACCAATTAGCAAGCATGATTTCTTAAAATTATTAGCTTGTGCTGATTAACACAGATTGACTTGAATGTCCTGAGGATGGTCTTCAATGTTAAATCTTAAGTTCTTTCACTGACCATCAGAAAGCATTTGTTTCCTCAAGCATATGCAGGACCAATCATCAAGTTTGAGCAAGGTTGCTTTCACAACAATCAGCGCCTTCGATAGCAGGCCAACTATTGAACCATGGGAAGAGTAGAGTGACTGCCCAGTCATGTCTACTTGTGGTTGTAGCTCAGCTTGCCGAAGCGAATCATCAAAGCACTTGCGCTAGGGGTTTCCACTTGAGATAGCACACCTCTTGAAGATGTCAGGAAGCATGCTTATCTGCGTATGATTCAGATTCCTGAGTCTAATAGAGTATGAGTACCCCTCATCTGTGGTAACATCTACACCTTACCATCTCTTACATATGATGCATACATGGCATTGGTAAGGGTGTCAACTTAGGATGTTTCTCTCAATCTGCATTGACTTCAAAATCATTCACTGTCTTAGAAAATCATCCTAGCTCACACACCTGTATCCTCTAAATGACATGCTGGAAAGTAATTGATAACATACCTCTCTTATATGCTTCCTTTCTTGATTTAATGATGATTAATCTTAATATAGAAGAGAAGTAAGTGGACATTACCTGTTAATGATCCCTTGAAAATAGAGAGTCACATGCTGTCATCGATAATAAACTCTTAAGATGCTGTGATGCAATTTGTTTGGAAAATATTTTTGGCACTTTTAAAAACACAAATTTCATTTGATTTGATTTCATTTCATATGGTATCACAAATTTCATTTGGCATTCAATCATTTCCTTTGATACCACAGGTTCAAACTCACAGATCTCATTTGATTACATTTGGTATCAGATTTCATCTCATTTGAATTTAAAATCACATATTTCATTTGATATCATAATCACCATTTTTAAACATATCAAAAGTAATTTTGATCCTCTCGATTTGATGATTAGGGCGAATACAATCAATCACTATTTTGTATGCTTTGCTCTTGACTTAATCCTTGAAAAACATGTTTAGCTATCCCACATAATGATTAGGGCGAATACAATCATTTAGGATCATGAATCATTATTGTTTTCCTTGATAATTCTCGTACGTTGTATTGAATAAGTCTAGAACAAATCCTTATTAACGATACATAGGGAGAAATATTAGGTAGAAAGCCCATTCCGAGGAGAACGATAAAAGTATCCCCATCCCTAAGGCTAGCTTGCACCTGTTGGAATTTGATGAAGCCAAAAGGGGGAGAGAGATAGAGATGAGATGTCTAGAGATGGAGATGAGATGTCTAGAGATGAGATATAAGATGTCTAGCGAGAGATGAGACATGAGATGTCTAGAGCTGAGAGATAGATAAGATATCTAAGTTTAATTATAGCTCTGGGAGTGCTCTGGGAGTGATCTAAGTTTAATTATGTTCTCTAGTCATCTATGGGTTTGTCATCATCAAAAAGGGGGAGAATGTTAGAATCTTAAGTTTTGATGGTGACTAAGGTATGATATGATCTAGTACTTAAGAGAACATAATCAGCACTTAGGAAGGATTAGATGACATGGTTAGAATCCTGAGTTAGATCACTTGAGAATGTAAGATCACTTCCGGATAGATTAGGACTCGCGCACGCGGATAAATGTGTCATCCCCCAGCGGCAGCGAGTAAATCACTAGGGATTTAACTTAGTCCATAAACTTTAGGTGCACAAACCCTAAGACTAAGCTATGGTTCGATCGGAAGTGAGTTTGCTTCCTGTTAGAATTAGACTGGCGCAGAGCGACAGAATAGATATTACCCCAAGCGTCAGTAAGTCTACTTCCCCAAGTGAAAGCGCTTCCTGTTAGACTTAGACTGGCGCAGAGCAATAGAATAGTTAGTACCCCAAGCGTCAGTAAGTCTACTTCCCCAAGTGAAAGCGCTTCCTGTTAGACTTAGACTGGCGCAGAGCAATAGAATAGTTAGTACCCCAAGCGTCAGTAAGTCTACTTCGCCAAGTGAAAGCACTTCCATTAGATTTAGACTGGCGCAGGTTGATAGACTAGATATAACCCCGAGCGTCAGCGGAAATGCAACATCAAGTGAAGTTGCTTCCTATTAGATCTTGACTGGCGCAGACTGATAGAATAGATTTCACCCTAAGCGTCAGTGAATTCACCACGTCAAGTAAAAGTGCTTCCGATAGCTCAGTGACTAGCGCTGAGTGGTGGAATGAGATAGACTAAGCGAGAGCAAGTCATGGTGAACTAAATCCCTCATCAAGTGAATTTACTTCCGGATGTAGAAGTGCTTCCGGATACACCTTAGATTTAGGATCACCCACTGCATGAGACTATATGATTATATTGCTAAACTAACGTTCAAGTGCAGCACACTCAGTAAGGTTGCTTCCGGATGAGAAGTTGCTTCCGCAAGCAATCAGGATGTCTGAACGTTCAAAGAGATGCAGTGTCAGGATGCTTTTAACAGAGCAGAGGTGTCAGGACTACTTTTCAGAGATAAAGCAAGTCAACCCTGCTGAAGCATTTAAGAAGATGTTCCTTCCAACGGTAACAAGAGGATAACAGACACATTCAAACAACATTGTTACCTACCAAGCATGAGGAGTATGAGAACATAATCTGAAGATTCACTCAAGGTGTCAAAGCTCATACTGCCCACAAAAGTCAGAGTCCATAAGAGAGCTTCTGATAGCAAGAGAGGATCCAATAGCAAAGCACTCTTATCATTCATGGACAAGTGCTTGGAAGACAAAGTTCCTCTATGTGATAGCAAGCAAAATGTTAGAGTCCACGAGCTTCAGATAGCAAGAGAGCTTCCGATAATGAGTCTCTTAACATCCTGGACTTATGCTTGAGGAACGAAGTCCTCTCTGACAGCAAGCAAGAGTCGGACCGTACAAAATGTTCAGATGTCAGAACGACTTTTGTCAGAATAGTATTGCCAGAACAGTGTTGACAGAACAGCTTGGTCAGAGCACCTTTTTAGATAAAGCAAAGTCAACCCTGCTGTGCACTAATGAGGACAACGTAAACAAGGTCCCAACGTCTATAATCAAACGGTCTTATTGCCTCTCCAACGGTTAGATATTCAGAGGCTGGTATAAAAGGGATGTTCTTCATTTCTGAAGAGAAGGGGCTTGAAAAAGAGAGAGAGAACAGAGCTTATTGTCTGAAACACTATTCTACATTCCTCTCATCTTCTACTCTCGGACTTTGATATGTAATATTCTTAGAGAGTGATTCATTTGTACTTAAGTGAGTAACATCATCCACTCTTTGAGAGAGTTAGTTTCGAGCTTAAGTGTTTAGCACAATCAGTTCATAGAGTGAACATAATTGTAATCTTACATTTTGTAAGGGGGAGCATTTAGAAGTTTTCTAAATCTCCATAGGTTGCAAGTTAGCCCGTAAAACTTGCATTTGTAAGGTTTGCAGGTGAACCCGGTGTAAAACCTGTGGGTTGTTAGGTGAACCCGTGCTCGTAAAACCTAAAGTGTAAAGGCTTCTCTTGTGCCCGGTTTAAACAAGAATAGTGGATTGGAAATCTCAGGTGTAGCCTGGGGACTGGATGTAGGTCTGGGTGACCGAACCAGGATAAATTTATGTGTGCATATATTTATACTTGATCATTCTATTTTTGCATCACATAGCATACTGACTTGTGCATAGCATTATTTATTATCATCATCACCGAGCACAGGCAGTCTTTCGAAAAGAGTTTAAGTTTTATTCCCTCACCCAATTCACCCCCCCCTCTTGGGTGACAGCCACGAATTTCATATGCTCGCTGCTTGTAAATGTTATCTAATTATATGCTCTGACCTGTAACCTATGCTTATCAATAATATTTGTCTAAGTTACTTATTCTGAACTATTGCTTTTATTCTTCAGCTAATCCTTTCATATGAACTTAATCGATAAAGCTAAGTTTGTCATCATCAAAAAGGGGGAGAATGTTAGAATCTTAAGTTTTGATGAAGACTAAAATATAAAGGATTAGACCAAGTGCCTAGGAAGCAATAGTATACTTAGGATCCCAAGTAAGAGTGCTTCCGGATGAAGATTTACTTCCGGTTAGATTAGGACTTGCGCATGCGGATGAATGCTTTCATCCCCCAGTGTCAGCAAGTAAATAACTAGGGATTTAACTTAGTCCATGAACTTTAGGTGCACAAACCCTAAGACTAAGCTATGGTTCAATCGGAAGCGAAGTTGCTTCCTGTTAGACTTAGACTGGCGCAGAGCGATAGAATAGATATTACTCCAAGCGACAGTGAGTCTACTTCCCCAAGTGAAAGCGCTTCCTGTTAGAATTAGACTGGCGCAGAGCGACATAATAGATATTACCCCAAGCGTCAGTAAGTCTACTTCCCCAAGTGAAAGCGCTTCCTGTTAGACTCAGACTGGCGCAGAGCAATAGAATAGTTATTACCCCAAGCGTCAGTAAGTCTACTTCGCCAAGTGAAAGCACTTCCTATTAGATTTAGACTGGCGCAGGTTGATAGACTAGATATAACCCCGAGCGTCAGCAGAAATGCAACATCAAGTGAAGTTGCTTCCTATTAGATCTTGACTGGCGCAGACTGATAGAATAGATTTCACCCTAAGCGTCAGTGAATTCACCACGTCAAGTAAAAGTGCTTCCGATAGCTCAGTGACTAGCGCTGAGTGGTGGAATGAAATAGACTAAGCGAGAGCAAGTCATGGTGAACTAAATCCCTCATCAAGTGAATTTACTTCCGGATGTAGAAGTGCTTCCGGATACACCTTAGATTTAGGGATCACCCACTGCATGAGACTATATGATTATATTGCTAAACTAACGTTCAAGTGCAGCACACTCAGTAAGGTTGCTTCCGGATGAGAAGTTGCTTCCGCAAGCAATCAGAATGTCTGAACGTTCAAAGAGATGCAGTGTCAGAATGCTTTTGTCAGAGCAGAGGCGTCAGGACTACTTTTCAGAGTTAAAGCAAGTCAACCCTGCTATGCATTAATGAAGCATTAAATGGGCGAACGGTAACAAGGGAAAAACGGACATATTCAAACGGCTAGCCCACCTACCAAGAGTTCAAAATGCTTGAAGACTATATAAGGAAGCTAAACTTCATTTATGAAGAAGTTAATGATCTTCAAATATTCTTGAGCGAGAAAATCCTTATTCATTCAAGCTGCCCAGAAAAATGAAGAGCATTTAACACTTGGAGTGATTTTTCACCTACCTATTCTGTACTCACAGTAGTTAAGTCTCTTTCTGTTAAAAGAGCATTTATTGAACTTAAGTGTGTAACATCATTCGTTCTGTAAGAGAACTTAGTCAGAAAAGCCTTCAAGTGTAAACTTCAAACCCTTGCTTGGTGTGAGGGGGAGACAGTTAGATAGGTTACAAGTGAGCCAGTGTAAAACTTGTTGTAAGGTTGCAAGTGAGCCCGTAAAACTTGCGGTTGTAAGGTTTCAGGTGAACCCGATTTAAAACCTGAGTTATAGTGAAACTCTCGGCCTGGGTGGTTGAGGACTGGACGTAGGTCAGGTAGACCGAACCAGTATAAATCTTGTGTCATTTACTTTGAGTATTTATTTTTGAAGCACAATTCACCCCCCCCCTCTTGTGCATCCATTACGTTCACCCATGACTCTTGCCTCGATCTAACACCTGTAAAATGTTTAACCACGAGGGGTAGACCCTGATGTCGTAACTAACAAATACTCGCCTACGAACATTTTGCACTACGTGCATGTGCTGCCACATGCCGGCAAGGTGGTGTGCTATTGTCGTGTTTGGTGGTGTGTGCTACATGATGTGTTGCATAAATATGTTATCTATTTTCAATTCCAAGTATCTATATCAATTACCAAATATTACAACAGTACAAATATTCATTTACGGACACATCGTAGTCTCGAAACATCGCAAACTCAAACATCAAAAATAATAAAAATAATCACAACACAAATAATAATAATCACCATCAAACTCAATACAAAAGTACACCGATAATATGAGTTCAATAGGGACTCACGACTCGATGGTCGATATACCCTCACTTGAAAAGAATATATCAGTTCAATAGGGACTCAAGCTCCCACGTGCTCAATCGTCAATAAACAACTTCTACAAGCAATAATATGACACATACAAATAAAAATTAATCAATTGTCATGTATACTAATTAACGTCGCTCTCGTTCCTAGGAGTACTACTAGCACCCTTACATTCATTTTTCTAAGAATTCATTTTCAAACTTAAACAGAGCCAATGGAGAGGAAGCATTAGGGGAATTTGTAATTCACTATGAAATTCACATTCAAACATACTAAAACAAATGTCAACAAAGAACTAACTCAAATCATCAATTTAATTACTTGTTAGTCAACTAATAACAAGTTGCATAAATCATCCATAGCACATGTTCATACAAAGCCATTAATCAATTAAACCACAAACCATCTTCCAATCACAGAGATTCATTTGCAAGGTAAGATTCAATTACAACAATCCAATCTTCATTCCTACATGACACTAACATCATATTTAATCATAAATCAAGGTAGAGAAAGAACCAATATCTTTCCTTTCCAATGTTCCTAAAGTTTACAAATTACAAAACCCAACTCTAAACTATTTTAGAAATCTTCGCAAATCCTTAAAACACACCAAGATCTGTAAAGTCATTTCTTGCTAGTAAATCAATAGTCTAAACATGTAATTATATATATATATATTGACCTCTTAAATTATTGGTAAACCTCAATGAAACCTTTGAACGTATATAAACAACACCTAGAAACCATTTATTCACCTTTCTTTTAAATCTCAACAACATAGTCAGCACCAAAACAACATCAATCATATAGTGACCAAGAAAATAATGCAGACCCAAGAAATTGTGACTTTAATTCAATATTTAACATGCATGTCCCAAATTATTATAACCTTACCTCTGTCATGCTTTTAAATAACAATTTTAAATCATTCTTAGTTCAATAATCATTCAACCATTATGTAGGGAAAGTAATAATCACTGTAACATCATTGTACAAACTTTCATACCACTCAAGAATCTCAAACAGCAGATTATCCTTTCTCTAAATAAAAAAATTCAACATATAAACCACCATATAATTATATTCTAATATTATTTTCAATCATTTATCAATTGCAAAACACCTAAATCCAGAATATTAGATGAGACAAAACAGAATTTCTATTTCTCTTGAAGTTCAGAAATGCAACTACATAGAACAATTCCATTTTAATTCTAAACACATTATATTAAAGTATATACCAATTTAGACCCAGCTAACCAGAAAATTTATGCAAGATCATGAAGTCAACTCGAGCAGAAATTAGAGAAAATAAAGGAAGATTTTGTAACCAACCCAAAGCCCCCAAATTCAAACCCAAAATCCGAGAAACGGTAACCCACTCTCAAATTCGCCCAAAACGAAGACAAAAATATTATAAACAGAGATGGAAGAGGAATGTTCAATTTGAGGAAGGAATGAGAATGTGAGAATGAGGGGGAGGGTGCGGCTGTTTCATTCAAGAAAGGAGGAGGGAGTGTGTCTATATATATATATATATATATATATATATATATATATATATATATATATATATATATATATATATATATATATATATATATATATATAGGGTAATGGACCTAATCTGCCCCCCAAGTAACCACCAAGGAGCTCTGAGCACCCTGAACTAACAACAGGCTCGTATCTGGACTCCAAGTAACCAAGGTGGTTAAAAACTACCCCGGTTGGACGGTCAACAACGTTTGACCGTTACTATACCTATGTGACTGCCACGCGAGCACCTGCTTTGCCACGTGTGTATTTTAAATGGACCTAATCTGCCCTCCAAGTAACCACCCAGGAGCACTGAGCACCCTGAACTAACAACTGGCCCATATCTGCACTCAAAGTAACCAATGTGTTTAAAAACTACCCCGGGCGGACGGTCAATGACGTTTGACCGTTACTATGCCTATGTCGCTGCCACGTGAAGGCCTGTTTTGCCACCCGGCGCCTTGTCATCGTCACGTAAGATATGTTCATGTGGGTCCCACCTATAATAATAAACAATTTCTCTCTCCCTCTTCATCACCATCACCACAGCCCCCAACACCCACCACCCCCACCCACGCCACCCCCTCAAACGTGGCAAGCGGAGGTGGCGTGTGTGGGGGGCAGTGGAGGTGAGGCAGTGGGGGCTGGGGAGGTGAGGGGGTGGCGTGGGTGGGGGTGGTGGGTGTTAGGGGGCCTATGGTGATGGTGATGAAGAGGGAGAGAGAAATTGTTTATTATTATAGGTGGGACCCACATGAACATATCTTAAGTGGCGATGACAAGGCGCAAACAGGCTTTCACGTGGCGGCCACGTAGACATAGTAACGGTCAAATGTCATTAACCGTCCACCCGGGCATTTTTTAAACACATTGGTTACTTTGAGTGCAGATATGGGCCTGTTGTTAGTTCAGGGTGCTCAGTGCTCCTGGGTGGTTACTTGGAGGGCAGATTAGATCCATTTAAAATACGCACGTGGCAAGCAGAGGTGGCAAAGCAGGTGCGCGCGTGGCAGCCACATAGGCATAGTAACGGTCAAACGTTATTGACCGTCCAACCGGGGTAGTTTTTAACCACCTTGGTTACTTGGAGTCCAGATACGGGCCTGTTGTTAGTTTAGGGCGCTCAACGCTCCTTGGTGGTTACTTGGGGGGCAGATTAGGTCCATTACCCATATATATATATATTGAAGAGTGAAAACTAGGGTTTAAGGCCCAATGGAAAAATTACAAATTAAACCCAATAAGTTGGGATACTATTAAATATAGAAAAAGGGAGAGAAATATGATGATGCTCATATCAATTTCGAGGAAAGGGTGTCACACTTTGTATATGAGAGGAAGTG
Source organism: Mimosa pudica (assembly GCA_029929735.1). Lineage (NCBI taxonomy): Eukaryota > Viridiplantae > Streptophyta > Magnoliopsida > Fabales > Fabaceae > Mimosa > Mimosa pudica. The sequence goes on from JAKELP010000045.1 coordinate 6,045,595, forward strand.
AAGTTTATAAAGAATGAGATATTGGGGTTAAGGTTTACAAAACAACTACCAAAAAGACCGCTTATTAAGTTTAACATATATTATTTTCAATTTTCTATTTCTTTAAATTTATCATTATCATAATTTATTTTAATTGAATTCCATGATTTTACAACATTCTAAATAAAAGTTACTATATGATTAACATTCATAATTATTACTAAATAAAAATCAAATACTAAGTATTTTCTTTCACCTATAATGGAAATAAAATTCTATCAAGTTTCCTAAAAATGTTAAACTTTCTAAATTTGTTTGCAATATTAAATTTCAACTATTTATTAATTTATTTTATATTTAAAAAAAACTAGGATGTTACACCTTACAAGAGGAAGTGGACTCTATGAGAGCTAATAAAGTGTGGGAATTGGTTGATCTTCCAAAGGGCCGAAAAGCAATTGGGAATAAGTGGATTCTCAAATAAAGGCGAAAGGCTAATGGATCAATCGATAAACCCAAAACTCGACTAGTAGCCAAGGGGTATACCCAGAGAGAAGGGGTGGACTACGAGGACACCTTCTCTCCAGTGTTACGTTTTAACTCAATTAGGCTTATATTGGCGTTAGTAGACATCCTAGACTTGGAGTTACATCAAATGGATGTAAAAACCGCTTTTCTGAATGGAGTTCTAGATGAAGAGATTTACATGGAGCAACATGATGCTTTTGTGCAAAAGGGTAGCGAACAGAAGGTTTGTAAGCTCCTTAAGTCCATTTATGGGCTGAAACAATCATCTAGGTAATGGTACTTGAAGTTTCACGAGGCTGTAACTTCATTTGACTTCGATATGATTGAAGAAGACCATTGTGTTTATATGAAACGGTTTGGATATAATTTTGTGATATTATCTCTTTATGTCGATGACATTCTCCTCGCTGGGAGTAGTCTTAAGGCAGTTCAAAACAATCAAAGACTGGTTGTCTTTGAATTTTGAGATGAAAGAAATGGGTGAAGCAGAAAATATCTTGGGTGTCAAGATAAAAAGGGATAGTTCAAATAGAATGTTGTCAATGTCCCAAAAGACATATATAGAAGGGCAAAGGTGCAAAAATAGTCATCGTAAATTTAAAAATGTGCAACTATAACTCTGGTAAATTGAAGGGGGAAAAATGTACACTGTAAATCAAAATGGGGCAAAATTTGGCAAATGTGCAAAAATAGCCATTGTAAATTTAAACGTACGTTTTCCAGACGTGGCCCCACCATTAGTAAATGATGTGTCATACATTTAAGGGTGCAATATGTTGATGAGACTTTAATTTTTTGATGAGACTTTATTTTTTCAGATGATTACGTAGAAGTAAGGTGGATTTCACATGATTTGGGGTTCTATTTGGTTTCTTATCGAAATGATTTGGGGGTTTAGAGTTCGTTTTTAGTGATTTAGGGTTCAACTGGATGCATTTTAGCTTTCACGTTAAATTTGGAATTGACATGTCATTTACTGATGGTGGAGCCCACGTCTGGAAAATGCCTATTTAGCTCGGCCTAACAGAGAGGTTACTTTTGCCTCATTTTGGTTTACAATGTATGGTTTTGCCCCATTTTAGTTTACAGTGTACAGTTTTGCACCATTCAATTTACCATAGTTATAGTTGTCCATTTTTAAATTTACGATGGCTATTTTTGCACCTTTGCCTTTCTATATATGCCATTCCAGATTGAGCTTGAATGTTCAAATTATTTCCCTCACCCCAGCCAAAATTGCAGCAATGCACTAATATATAATTTATGATTTTTGGGAAAAAAGATGTCAATTTAAGAAAGTGTAGCAAAAATATCTTGAATTTCGTTTATGGTTAATTTCAATATATGTGTTGAAAGTGGAAGTAAGAGCTAGGAAATAATTGGGAAAGTTTTCAAATAAGTTTGAAATAAATAGGAAAGAATGAAGTAGAAGAATTTTATTATAATTCTTGAAATTGGTAGCACAAATCCTTAATTTGGATAATTAAATAAGGTTTCTAGAAATTTTGGAATCGGGATTGTTTAAAATAGCGGAAACAAATAGGAAAATTTACAAATAGTAATAAGGATGTGGGGGATGTGGTCATGTGGGGACTGACGAGGTTAATCTAATCGATATACCCCTTAAAATGTGGGTTTCAACAACTAGAGTGTTCACACTACAAAAAAGTTCTGAATGAGATTTACAAAAAAAAATTCAAACAAAAAAAAAGTTTGAACCTGACTATGGCATCTCATACAATCAATTACCGAAAATAACTCAACATCTCTCTGTCCAAATCAGCAAGCATATAATCAGTTCAAATCACCATTTAATCCTAATCAAAAGAAATCACAAATTGATCCTCCTCTACCATTGACTAGAAGATGCATATAGACGCTATGCCTGAAACAAGTTCTAAATGTGGTTTACAAAAAGAAAGAACAAAAAAAACAGTTGAACCTGAATATGACATCTCATACAATCAATTACCAAAAATAACTCAACATCTCTCTGTCCAAATCAGCAAGCATATAATTAGTTCAAATCACCATTTAATCCTAATCAAAAGAAATCACAAATTGATCCCCCTCTACCATTGACTAGAGGAGGCATATATGCCCGATTCACCCTTATAAATAGGATTAAAATACATGCCTACAACAACACAACTTTGCTTCACTTAAAAAAAATACATCTTTGCCATTTAGCCGCTATGATTTTCGATGATTCGATGATGTGGAGGCCACTAACATCGTGGTCACCAATGAGGTTGCCTGAAGGTGGGTTGTTTAGTGTGAAACATTTCAGTGATTGTTATTCTCACTCGGGACCTGACAAAATCCCTTCAAAATGCACTAGATGCCGTTTGGATATGGAGTTGAGGTGGTTTGTGAAGGCTCTTGGTGGAGTTTATACTTTATCGGAAATGTGAAAGTGTTGCAGCAAAAATCCACTAATTTTGTGGTGTTTTTTTGATTAATTGATGTACTTATTTTCCGGTATTCATAACAAATTCTGACCATTAAGCACCATTCAGTTAACATGTGGTTACATAATTTTGCTTTCCGACCATTAAGCCTTCTGCATCGTTTTTGTAGAACATTCTAACAAGCACCATATTTTGGCTTGAGATAAAGATTAGCTCATATGATTATCATTACATTTTAATTTCACGCCATTTCGAATTTGATGATATGATTTGAATTCCATTAATTTGTATTCTCATTTCATCTGTATACATACCCTAATGGGATTAAAATTATAACAATTAATTGACAATTAATGCATATATGCATTTCTTTATGTCAACCATCTTCCCTGTAACTTTTAATGGTCTTTTAACACTATAATGAAAGACTAAGACACTCAGAATTCATCACCCACTCCTATATGCCTTAAAATAATATCACCCACCCAATTACAATGATCTCATGTCAATATATTTTAATTGATAATCACAAACCCAATTGAAATTTGATTGTGCTGAATTGACTAAAGTAACACCAAATTAAAACAGCTGGCCAAACAGAATTAAATTCTCATTAAATCTCGGCACAATCAGAATTAAACAGCAGATATGAAGTAACTTTTTTTTATACACTCAGAATTAAACAGCCAAGCCAATTACAATTAATGCATATAAGCCTTAAATCATATCACCAACCCAATTACAATTATCTCATCATTTTTTTAACCCGTTCTAAAAAAAGGAATTTGGCTGAGATAAAGTGGTGACAATGATTTAACGATTGACTCAATTACCACATAAATAAAAACACATCACTAACCAATCAAAAATTTAAGCTTCACTTTTCATTTTATTTTTATTTTTTTATACATTTTGATTTTTTTTTCTTATCAAGAACTCCATTTTGAAATTTGATGATATGGTTTTGATTCCCTTAATCGCTATTCTCATTTCATCTGTATACATACCCTAATGGGATTAAAATTATAACAATCAATCAACAATTAATGCATATATGCATTTCTTTAAGTCAAACATCTTCCCTGTAACTTTTAATTGTCTTTTAACTCTCAAATGAAAGACTAAGACACTAAGAATTATGCAGTCACGTCAATCAAATTACAATAAATGCATATATGCCTTAAAATAATATCACTCACCCAATTACAATAATCTCATGTCAATCTATCATAATTACTAATCACAAACCCAATTGAAATTTGATTGTGCCTGATTGACTAAAGTCCCACCTAATTAAAACAGTTGGCCAATCAGAATTAAATCCTCATTAAATCTCGGCACAATCAAATTATCTTTCAACTACACCAAATCTGATTTAATTAAATAGCATTTAAATCTCCGACCATTAAACCTTCTGCATCATTTTTTAAAGCGTTTTCAATAATAAAAAAAAATTTGGCGATAAAGTGGTGACAATGATTATCATTTCATTTAATTTTCACTCCATTTTGAATTTCATGATATGGTTTCAATTCCCTTAATCCGTATTCTCATTTCATCTGTAAACATACCCTAATGGGATTAAAATTATAACAATCAATGAACAATTAATGCATATAAGGATTTCTTTAAGTCAATCATCTTCCCTTTAACTTTTAATGGTCTTTTAACACTGTAATGAAAGACTAAGACACTCAGAATTATGCAGCCACACCTAGATGCCTTAGGATCATATCATCCACCCACTTACAGAGATTGAAGGACACCGAATGTACTGTCGATGTGTGATGCCTTGGATCTAATCCTTCAAGAAATTTTAGAACCAAGGGATTAGTGGAAGCTAACCCTCGGGTATCGTTCTCTTGAGGAGCCTAACGCAAAAGATATCCTAGTAACTAATGCTAAACTTGTAAGGCGTGAGAAAATGCTTTTAATTGAAATTTTTCAACAAGATAATTAATATGAAAAGTATGTAATCAAATAAAATGGATTTACTCTTGGGAAATGATTGGGAATAACTATCCTAGCTCAATTAATGTATTTAGGGAGTCATTAGGGTACTAATTCTCTAAATTACCAAACCTCATGGACCCATGAGTCCAATACCTAGTTCTTGAAACCTCATTCAAGTAGGTATTGTTAAGCTCTTTAGTACTAGTAGACCTATTGTTTGCAAGGAACTATTAATCCTACGATCGGGACCCCGAATCGCCACTTAATTAATCCTAAGATTTCAATTCACTATTGGAACCCCACATAATAAAATAAAATCTAAGGATTGAAGTCGAATGTTACTCAAGCAATTAATAGGTTCACTTTAAGTTTCTCTAAGTTTCCTAGAATACCAAACCTCACCAACCGGCAAGTCTAACACTTAATCTCATGAACCCATTCAACTAAGTGTTATTAAATACCTTAGAGTGCGATTAATGGCTAGTAATGATTTAGGTTCAATTATAATTCAATTCAATCAAACTATCTACCAATACCATGAATAAATAGAAAGATATCAAATAAACCATAAAGAACATATACATGACCATGTATATTGATGAGTTCAAAACTCTCATTATTAACCAAAATCACAAATAAAGTAAAAAAAAACATGATAATCTAAATCTCAAAGTACAAATGATAAATCTAAACCTAGGAAAATCATAAATACAAGAGAAAGATAAAGAACAAAACTCCCCTATTAAGCATGAGAGCTCAAGCTATACTCCCCATCATTCCCAAGAGTAAACAGGTTTAGTTTGATAGGTGGATGGTGGAAGGGGTATGAGGGTTATGGAACATTAGGGTTGTAGAAGAACTAGGGTTATGAGAGGTTATGAGAGGTTAGGGTTTTCTAAGGTTTATGAGCATATATAGTTATCTGCTTCTCCTCCTTTTTAGAATTAAGTTGTTATGCTGCTCCTTTAATTTCTCCTCATTTGAATTCAAAATAACTGTATCATAAGAGCTGCTTCCTTGACTTCTTCCAAGCTTGTTATCTTTATTCCCATTTTTCTCCTTGTTCTTCTTTCTACATTCAAATGATATAAAATCAAATAATAATAATAATAATATCAAAATTCAGTTTCTTCACCCATGCATATCTCAACTAAATTCCCACAATGATAGCTCATTTTACTTCAAATATATTAAAATATTTATATATATAATTCAGAAATTTGAAGTTAATTAATGGTCAATTTCTCATCTTGAATATGTTAAAAACATCAATTTACCATGATAAAATCATATAAATATTAGGGTTTGTCAACTTCCCCACACTTAATTCTTTTGTACTCCTGGACAAAGACATGGTAAAAAAAATAATAATTTTGAAAACAATGGTTTGCGGGTTGACAATCCTAAATAACAACAATGTGAAATAGAATGATGCTGAAAAGTTAACAGAGAATACTAGGAATGCAATGAATATGAATAGAGGAGAAAGTCACTCGGGAATAGTGTTTATCACACATCTCACCAAATTGGGTTTAATTTCTGCACTCTTTAAATCCACTTAGCAACATTTTACTATAGGCTTGTAAGCATTCTAAATCTCAACAAGAACATATACCATGATGCATCAAAAGGACTTTAAGGGTTTGATGGAATAGGCCAAATGAAGAAATAATAAAAAGAAACTGATGTTATGCATGTTCAACCAATTATTGCAACTTTATACTTCACTTTCAACTTGCCAAACTACCATGCATGCCTAATTTTTGCACTTTGTGCAATTCTATTTCAATTCACTTTTTTTGCTCTTTGTGCCTTTTTTTTGCACATATATTTTTTTGAGCTTTTTTTTTCATGATTTTGCTTTTCAATATATGACATGCTTTTTTTTTGCAATGGCATTTTTCATTTTGAACGAGCAATAGAGTGATTTTCTTTTATATTGGCAAAACAATACAATAACATCAAGTAAAGGGCTCAAATGGGTAGCAAAAGGGAAATAGTGTTTAGGGTTTGTGTTTGGGATAAAAGGGTAATGAAATGAAGGCCTTTATCATATACATCATACCATATGAAACTTACTTCAACCAAGAACACAGACAAGTTCTAGTGAATGCTACCAAGTGGATTCACACTCAAAAATAAATGTTGAAGCTCAAATGATCTCACGTCTAGGCTAATTCTCCTAAACTCCTAATCAAATATTCAAAATTTTCTAGATTAACAGTTAAGCATAAGACCATTCACAAGGTTGTCAAAAGAACTGACCAAAATATTAATAATACGTTTTTGAGCAAAATAATTTTCATATTGCAAAACAAGTTTTTTTTCTCTAAAAAAAATTACTATGCCAAGTCCAAAAAGAAACAAGGTATCAAATGTGGAAGAGTTGAATTTTTTTTTCTCAAAAATTTAGGCCAATTTGAAGTTAATAACATATTCAAGTTGAAATAACCTATTACTTAAACTAATTCCCTCCCCCACACTTAATTTCTACATTGTCCTCAATGTAGCATATCATATGAACCATGTAAAAATCAAATGTATTGGTAAATGTGATGGTGAGCAAGGAGCATTTATTTCTATGCTAGAAACTTGAGAAACGACTAATCCTAAGAATTCAAAAACAAACAAACAAATGACTACTTTTCCTACTGGGTATGTTCCCTCCCCCACACTTAACTCTAAACATATATCAAATAATAAGAACAATGAGCAAGTAGAAGGGAAAGAAACAACTTGGGTTCATGGAGGCTCATGGCTCTCCTTGAGGAGTTGAAGGCGTCCTTTCTTAGTATGGAAGTAGTTGCCTTGAGCGTCCTTCAATATGACCTTTTCTTTGTGACAAAATGAGTGGATTTCAAAGGGTCCAACCAAAATAGCTTTAGTTTCGCCACTTGACGTGGAATATGTGGAATGAACACCTAAGACCTTGTCACCGACTTTCAAATGCTCCACTTTACTACCCTTCAGGAAAGGATTTTCATAGAAATCATCAAAGACTCGAAGGCTGGCAAGAAAATTTTGGTACGGAATGCTTGGTGGGGATCGGACTTGTGCTTTTTCTTAAAACGAAGCTTTGGAGGAATTGATTCCTCAAATTTCACACACATGTCCACTTTCTCTATGTTCATCGCAACAACAACCTTGTCTTTATAGAGTTTCTCAATTGGAGGTTGAGATGGAACGGAGTTAATGACACACGGCATCCTCGCCGGTCCTTGTTCACATAAGGCAATAAGCTCCCTAAATGAGTGAACTTGTTCCTTCTTAGAAGCCTTCTCAGATCTACTACCTGCACAATCATCAACAACAAAACTATTCTCTTGCATAGTTAGGTTAGTATGACACTTCTTTGTCACAGTATCAGTCAGTACAGTAGTGCCATGTGGAGGGAGAATAGAAGTAGTGTGAGTGGGTGAAGTGTGCATACCATCTTCATGCTCAATATGAAACCAATCATCAATACAATTCACATCAGACACTGAGTAATCTTCATTAGATTGTTCATTTGTTCATACATATTAAATTGCACACATCTATCCTCAAAAGACATTGTGATAGAACCCTTAAACATGTTTATCTCAGTGTTAGCAGTCATAAGAAATGCTATTGATGGCCTTAAAGTATATCAGGAATATGTTGGTGCCATTTCAGATGCTAAACTCCATATTGGAACTAAAACCTGATGTGAAGTTGAGCATCCATTAAGTGTGCTTTTTCATGAATGCAGATGTAGCATTTCCGCCAAACTTCAATGCAAAATTAACAAACACATGCAAAATAGAAGGAAACCAACCCCTTGCAGAAATCCAACGCCTTGTAGAAAATAAAAATGATGGTCAGGGTTGATACTTTGGTTCTGTTATAAGTAGGGGTGGGCAAAACAAACCGAAAATCGAAAACCGAACCGAACCAAATGGTTATCGGTTTTTCAGTTTCGTTTTTTCGGTTATCGGTTTCGATTTTCATTTAGTTCTCATTTTGGTTATCAGTTCGGTTTTGGTTTCTTCAAAAAATAATCGGTTAACCGAAAAACAATGAATTTGATGTTTATGTTGAATTTGTTATCCTCTATCCAAGATTAGGACAAATTGGGTGGCTCTGTTATTTTTGTTGGTTGTTGTCCTAAAAATGCTTGCTATTTGAATGTAATTTTTGGTTTGGTTGATACTTTGAATTTTAGTTGCTCTTATTTTGTGAGAAAAAATTGTATAGATTGTGTTGAAAGTATAACTAGGTGTGGAGGAAACTTTAAATGCATGGTCAATCTTAAAAAAATTTGTTTGGGCTATAAAACAAAAAAAGCCCAAAAAAGACAAAAAAATAACTAAAAAATAACCATAACTGAACCGAAATTAATTCGATTTTTCGGTTATGGTTATTGGTTATTCGGTTTCGGTTTCGTTTCACGATTTGTAGACAATTCGGTTATCGGTTATTTTCGGTTTCGGTTCGGTTTTGAACTGAAAAACCGAATGCCCACCCCTAATTATAAGTAGTTCCTGGCAAGAAAAATACATGCACAGTGGTAGGATCATTGTTTTCTGACTATATAATCGTTCATGCTACAACAATTTGAAGTAATCTTAGCAGGTATTTATAGACATTTCTAATGTAATGAGAAATGATGATTGAAATCTTTAATTTATTTCAATTTGATTTTTGCAAATCAGAAATGAATAAGATAGACAAATTTTGATTTTCGCAAATCCCACCATATTTTTTATTTGATTATAATCAAAGTTTAATGATCCACATTTATTTCAAAATAATACCACAATCGGAGGTGACACGTGTCAGCAAACTCGGAGGCCAAGTGGACCAATAGCATCTCTTCTACAAACAAATAAGATATTTATTTGACTTTATTGCGTACTATAAAGTAATAGTTTTTTTATTCAAAAGTATTTTAAGTGCAAAATCGGATTTAGGTTAAATGATTTTTAATGTAAAACGTGTGACATTTTATTCTAATAATTCTATTTTAACAAATAAAGGAATATAATTTCTATTTTTAATTAATCGATTGGTAAGTGGTAATTATTAGAGCAATTAGTTTGACCACATAATTAGAGCAATTTAATTGGTCATTACTTTGATTGGTAATGGTAATTGTAAGGAAATTTCAAATTGCCCTTGCGCTTTATTCCATATTCCAGATCGCATGATTATGCTCATTCCTTAATGTCCTCACAATTCATCAATCATGTTAATCACATCATAATAACTCTAAATGCCTACAGATCAATTATTTCCTTTTTCGAAATAATGTTAATAATTTCCGTGCATTAATCATGTTAATTTTGACGTGAATTAATTTTGACGTCAAATTATGTTAATCAAATGATTTGAATCAATCATGTTAATCATGTCAACCAATATGTAAAGTAACTCAATCCATGCATTAATTTTGACGTGAAGTAATTTCTAACTGATGCCCATTTCATAATATGATTAACATTCAAATTCCATTGTAGACTTGATTAGCATATCGATCACAGGAGACAACATTTTGGGGAAAATTCAAATTGCATTTGTGTTTTATTCCAGATCACCTGATTATGCTTATTCTTTAATGTAATGTTCTCACAATTTACTGAAAGTGAGGATGCACAAGAGGGGGGTGAATTGTGCTACCAAATAAAACAAATAATTAAAACACACAGATTTTTATACTGGTTCGGTCCAACTCTTGACCTACGTCCAGTTCTCACCCAGATTGAGTTCCACTAATCCCCAGGTTTTACAACGGGTTCACCTGGAACCTTTACAACCGCAAGTTTTACCACGGGATCACTTGCAACCTTACAACCACAAGTTTTGCACGGGCTCACTTGCAACCTTACAGACTCGCTCCCCCTTACTACCTGTAAGGGTTCAACCTTTCAAACAAAGGATTTTCTAACTAAGTTCTCTCTAAGAACAAATGATGTTACTCACTTAAGTATAATGAATGCTCTCAATAAATGAAGAGACTTAACTACAAAGAGTACAAGATGGATAATAAATAAAACTCTCAATGTAATAAGTGCTCTCTTGCTTTTCTGGGCAGCTTTGAATGCTTGAAGAGTATTGCTCAGTTTCTCTCTCTAGTTTCTTCAGTCATCTTCATAAATGCTCATAAATGAAGATGAACTTCTTTATATAGCATCTTCAAGGATTCTCTTTCTTGGTAGGTAACCAGCCGTTTGAATTTAGCCGTTAATCCAATGTTACCGTTGAATCAATTAATGCTCCATTAATGCTCAGCAGGGTTGACTTGCTTTATCTCTGAAAAGCAACTCTGACAACTCTGCTCTGCCAAAAAGCAATTCTGACATTCTGATTGTTGTACGTTCTGACATTCTGATTGCTACCGGAAGCAATTCCACATCCGGAAACAACAACACTCAGTTCTGCACTTAAACGTTAGTCCAACAATATTAACACATAGTCACATCCAGTGGGAGTTCAATTGTCTATGGGAAGCTCTTTTACTTCCGGAAGCAATTCCACATCCGGAAGCACTCCTACTAGAAACTATGTTATGACTTAGAGTTATATCCACTGACGCTCGGTGTTGTCTAATCCAATAGACAGCGCTAGTCACTCAATTTACTCTAAGACTTCCGGAAGCAAATCTGCATCCGGTTGTGTCCTAACTTAGTCTCAAGGATTTGGTACTCTAACACTGTTAGACTTAGTTCTGACTTAGTGACTTACTTGCTTCCGCTGTGGGATGAGTCTTTCATCCGCGAACGCTAGTCCTAATCCATCCGGAAGTAAATCCACATCCGGTTGTACTCTTACTTGGGGTTCTATATTAACCTGATTCTTTCTAAGTGTTTAACCGGTTCTTTCATATTTGAGTCTTCATCAAAACTTAAGATTCTAACATTCTCCCCCTTTTTGATGATGACAAACTAAGTTATCTAATAAGTTCATACTAAGTAAATAATTAAATAACACACAGATGAACTCAAAAACGAACTTCATTAGTAAAATCAATTACAAATATGATAAGAAAAACATAAGTACAATTAATGACAAGTAGGGCAAATAACTTATGCATGAAAAATATGAAAAAGGAAAAATCCTAAGCTAAATGTATGAGAGGTTGGGGTTCTAGAGCTTGTGTTTCTTGTTCCTCTCTTTCTCTCTTTAACACTCATCAAACTCTTCATTTGCCTTGGCCCACATCTCATTCATTTGCTGTTGATCGATCTGGGCAAGGATAGCTTGAAACTCCCTCTCCTCATTGGCTTTTCTGAGTCTCTCAGTTTCAAGGGATTCTTCAATGGCTTTCTTCAGATCACTGAGCTCATCCAATCCAAAAGCCCTTCCATGCTCTGAATCTCCGATGGTGATGGTTGCATGAGGGAGATGAACAGTCTTGACCTTGACATTCCAGGCAGTGTAATTAAGGTCTTGAGGTTGACTTGACTTAACTTTCCCTTTACCCTTCCTTTTTCCTTTAGCATTAGCCCTCTCAGCATCCAGAACGAAGAGTTGCTCATATGTGAGTCTATCAGTGTAACCATAGCGTTCAAACTCTTCTGTTGTCATGTCTTCCACCTCTAGCTTGACCACCACTTCTGGTGGGACTTCATAATCAAAAGTCTGAGCTTGCTCTTGGGTGGATGACTGAGGCTCAGAGGCTCCCCCCTTGCTGTGGCATCCTTTCTGTCTCAGAATCCTCAGGAGCAACAATGGACTCCTTCTCACTTTCTGAGGATGCTCTTGGGAGGAGACTACCTTCTTCTTAGCCAGAGCCTTAACCCTTGACTTGGTATAGCTGATTGGTACAGGCTCAGGAGCTGGCTCAGAGGGGGGAATTGGCCTGGCTACAACCCTCACTAGCGGCTCTGATCTGATGAGACCATATTTCATGCGTAGCACATCAAGCAGGTTTTCAGTAGTCACATAGGGAGAAGGCTCAGCAGTTGATGAAGGCTCAGGCTCAGATGGTGGAACTTCAGCAGGCTGATCAACCAGCACTATTTCCAGATTAGACCTTTTGCTGGCTGAGCGTTGTTGCATGAATCTGATGGCTTCCCTTCGGATCAAAATTTCAGATATTCCCATTCTTTTCAGATCCATGGCACGGCGGAGAGCAGCAGCAATGTCCTCATCTAGCCATAGGAAGGGTTGAGTGAGAATATCTCTCCCCCTTTTGGCATCATCAATAAGGGCGAGGGCCAGGGAGGAGGGGGAGGAGGAAGTGAAGGGTGGAGGTTCAGGGCCATATCTGGGTGGGGGTGAGAAGGTGAGGAAGGAGGTGAAGGAGTGGGGCTTGGAAAGAAGAAGGAAGGTGAGTTTGTAAATATACCTGTATAGATGAGGGGAGGTGAGTTGGGTGGTGAAGGTATATCTCTCGCAAGGGACCTCTGATTGTGTATGGAACTGAAGGAGCTAAGGGTCTGGAGAGGTTGGTTGGGTGAATGTGAGTGGTTGGGGGAGTTTTGGTGGTTGGATGTGTTAGAGTGGTTAGGGGAGTTGTGAGGGGAGTCGTGGTGAGGGTCAGAGTCATTGTGAGGGCTTGGTGGGGGTAATTGGTGAGGGATGATTTGGTTATTCTGTGGGGGAGGTGGAGGTGGATTGGGAGGAGGAGGTGGTGGTTGATTAGGGTGAGGCTGAGGGATCTAGAAGTGGTTGAGGAGTAGGTCAAGTTTGGCTTCTACTCTCCCTAAGCGATCCTCCAAACCCTGGATCCTCTGCTCTTGCTGGTGGAAGGCTGCATCACATTCTGCTCTGAGAGGAGCCATCAAAGGATCAGGCAGCTTGAATATGATCTCATCTCTGAGCTCAGCAACCAGCGTCTTCTGAGCAACAGACACCCTCGGAGCACGGCTAGGGCCAGCATGAGAATCAACTTCTTGATCCCCTGCTCCAGACGCAGAGGGAACTGTTGTGTGTGAAGCACTCTCAGCCTGAGAGCCAGACCGAGTGGGCTTTGCTGGCTTGAGGTACTTGATTCCCATCTTGCCCAAATTCATCGATCCCATGGGCAGGCACTTGACGTTATCGGCTTCCTCAGTGGATTTGATCTTGAATTTCTCCAGGAGGAAGGCGATGAGCTGAGGGTAGGGAAGAGAGGCAGGTTTCCCCCTTTCTTTGCCATCACACTATCTATTTAGCTCCATGCTGATTAGTTGCCTAGGGTTGATTGGCTGCTGGGTAAGGAACCTGGGGAGCCAAGGGTTGTCCAGCCCAGTGAACTCATTGAAGTTGCCCCCTTTGTTGGCCATCAACCGTGAGTAGATGTACTGGAGAACCCGCTTTGGTTCGGGCATACCAGACACCTTCTTGCCCTTAGTCTCATAAGCCTTCTCCAGTGCCTCTTGATCCAGCTTCTCAGAGAAGATCCACTGGTTCATTTCCTCGTCAGTGACCCCGAGGAAACGATTTATGTCTCTCCAAGTGAATTTGATCTTTCTTCCTCTCACTGTGGCCTTGAAGTCAATCCGGCCAATGGCAGATACTTGCTCAGTTACTTTCTTGTACTTGGGCTTGGCAGTGAGAGACTGGTAAAACACCCGGAGGACTTGGACGTTGTACTCATTGTTAATCCCCAGCCAACACATATACTTCTGGAGATTATCATTCAAATGGGCAAAACCCAGATCTTCAAGCTTCTTCAGATCAACAAAAATCCCATTGTTAAAATAGGGAGTCTTGTTCTCAAATGCAGGAGAGATAACTTCTAGCGGCCCATCAACATAAACAGAAAAATCATCCTCAATCCTTTGGCACTTGGATGAAGGCTCTTCGGCAAACTGGACTCTCTTCTTCTTTTTCCCAGAAACCCCAGATTTTCCAGAATGCCCAGATTTCTGATGTTTGGACTTCTTCGAGGAGGAGGCTTTTTGAATGTTGGGATTTGATTCATGTGAACCTGCCATTTTGTGTGAAATGGGTATGTGGTGAATGAGATGAATGATATGCACGGTGAATGCCCAGAAAGATGCACAGAAGTAGATGAAGAAGAAGATGAAGATGAAGATGAATGCGGCGGTGAAGATGAAAAGTTTCAGAGAGTTTGGGTGTTTGACTTGTGTGAGAAGTGAAAAATGAATAGTTTTGCCCTATTTATGCAATGTGACATTCGATGTGATGGTTCATAATGACTCTTCATTGAAAATATGCACCTTTTATGGGAAAACGTATAAATTTAAATTGAAACGGCGCACCTTTATGCCACGTGTCTCTTCAGACTGTCAGAGAAGGCACAGTTTTTGGTGGGAGAAGATGAAACATTTTCTGAGGTGACGTGTCCTTCGTTCCCAGAACACTGGTGCTTCTGATTGCGTAGAGTCATGACCAAGCGGCACCAAATGAGCTTCCGGAAGAGGATTTGCTTCCGGAAGGACTTACTTAAGATTTAACATTAGGGGTACCGGCAAAACTAAAGATTGGCACTCCGATGCCTAAGTTAGTACAATTTGCAAGTTTTAATCAATTAAGCACAGGTTTATTTTGAAGATTTAAACTTCATTTGGGTTTACCATTCCCAAATTTCCTCTAATAAAAGTAAATTGATTTACCCCCAGAGGCTTGGTGAAGATATCTGTAAGCTGACGCAGAGTGGGAATAAATTGCACCTTGACATCCTTCTTCTGAACATGATCTCTGATGAAGTGGTGTCTGACGTCAATGTGCTTTGTTCTTGTGTGCTGGACTGGATTCTTGGCGAGGCTGATGGTGCTTGTGTTGTCACAGAGAATGGGAGCCTCAGGAAACTCCAGGCCAAGATCCCTCAGTTGATTTTTCAACCACAGCACTTATGCACAACAGCTTGCAGCAGCAATATACTCTGCCTCTGTGGAAGATAGTGACACGCAGGTTTGCTTCTTGCTAGCCCAAGACACCAGACAACCTCCTAGGAAGGCACATTGGTCGCTGGTGCTCTTTCTATCTGTCTTATAACCTGCATGGTCAGCATCAGAATAAGCCCACAAGAACTCCTGGTTACCTCTGGGATACTAGATTCCAAGTTCTTGTGTTCCCTCAAGGTATCTTAAAATACGCTTAACACAAGTTAAGTGAGATTCCTTGGGGTTGGCTTGAAACCTAGCACACATCCCTACACTAAACTGAATATCAGGTCTGCTAGCCGTTAAGTATAGCAGGGAACCTATCATTCCCCTATACATTGGCAGGCTGACCGTAATTCCCTTTATATCAGCATCGAGTGCGGCAGTGGTGCTCATAGGAGTATCATACTCCTTGCATTCATCCATCCCAAACTTCTTAAGAAGCTCTCTGCAATACTTAGTTTGGGAGATGAAGATGTCTTCTTTCTTTTGCTTAATCTGCAGGCCTAGGAAGAATATTAGTTCTCCCATCACTGACATCTCAAATTCCCCCTGCATAGTCTTAGAAAACTCTTCACAGAGTTTTTCATTAGTTGCCCCAAAAATGATATCATCAACGTAAATCTGGACAACTAGCATGTTTCTATCCTTATGTAAAATAAACAGTGTATTATATAACTTGCCTCTAGAGAAACCCTTTCCCAGCAAAAAGCTGTTGAGTCTCTCATACCAAGCTCAAGGAGCTTGTTTCAGGCCATACAGTGCTTTCTTTAGTCTATACACATGCTTAAGGTGCTTATGATCCTCAAAGGCAGGAGGTTGTTCAACATAAACCTCTTCCTTAATATAATCATTAAGAAAAGCACTCTTCACGTCCATCTGATATAATTTAAAACCTTCCATGGATGCAAAGGCTAGAAGAATCCTTATTGCTTCAAGTCTTGCAACTGGAGCAAAGGTTTCTTCATAGTCTATGTCTTCTTCTTGGTTATACCCTTTTGCTACTAGTCTGGCTTTGTTCCTAGTGATCTGACCAGTCTCATCCAGTTTGTTCTTAAAGACCCATTTGGTCCCAACAATGGATTGGTGAGACGGTCTAGGGACTAGCTCCCAAACTTGGCTTCTTTCGAATTGATTAAGCTCTTCCTGCATGGCAATAATCCAATCGCAGTCCTCTAAGGCCTGTTCAACTGAAGTTGGTTCGATTTGAAACAAGAAGGCTCCAAACTCAACTTCATTTTGAACCGTCTTCTGGTTCTGACACCAGAAGAAACATCACCAAGCACTTGGTCAAGAGGATGATCCCTGTGATGTCTCCTAGCTGTTGGCAACTGTACCTCATCAGGCACCGTCTGCACTCTAGGTTCATCACTGGGCTCATCTTCTTCCTTGGGATCACTTGCTGGTGTTTCTTTTGGTGGTGAAGATGATGGTGGTTTTGAAAAATTTAATATACCATCATCTTCTGTGGATTGTTCCCATGTAGGATTCTCATCGAATACAACATGCATGGATTCTTCTACAGTTCTGGTTCTCATGTTGTATACTCTATAAGTCTTACTCCTAAGGGAATATCCTATGAAAACACCTATATCAGCTTTTGGGTCAAACTTACCCAGGTTTACCTTTCCATTGTTATGAACATAACATTTTGATCCAAAGATTCTGAGGTGGCTGATGTTGGGCTTTCTACCTTTGTACAGCTCATAGGGAGTCTTGTCTAAGCCCTTGCGAACATAGGCTCTGTTGGAGATGTAGCAAGCAGTGCTCATAGCGTCCGCCCAGAACACTTGAGAAACCTCTTTCTCATTGAGCATGCTTCTGGCCATCTCTGTCAGAACCCTGTTCTTCCTTTCAACCACACCATTCTGCTGAGGGGTTCTGGAAGCTGAGAAGTTGTGATCAATTCCATTCTCCTCACACAGCTCCGAGAAGTTGTGATTCTCAAACTCTCCTCCATGATCTATCCTTATGGCTGCTATCTTGAGATCTCTCTCATTCTGCACTTTCTTAGCCAGGACAACAAAAGCATCAAAAGCATCTTGCTTGGAGGGAAGAAACATAGTCCAAGTGAACCTTGAATAGTCATCCACCACCACTAGAGCATATAGGTTTCCACCTAAGCTCTTCACTCTCGCTGGCCCAACTAAATCCATGTGGATCAGTTCTAAGGGCCTGCTAGTGGAGACTTTCTTCTTGGTCTTAAACGAGGACTTTGTTTGCTTTACTCGTTGGCAGGATTCACAGATAAAATCATGCTTAACTTTGAAGGATGCACTAGTACAAAAAAGACTTTTTAAACCTCATGAAAAAGGCTTTTTAAACCACATTTAAAAGTGGTTTAGAAAAAGGGGGTTTAGAAAGTATGACTTTTTTAAACCACATAAAAAAGTGGTTTAAAAAACATACTTTTTAGACTACTTTTGTAAAAATGTGGTTTTAAAAAAATATTTTTTAAGACCTCTTCTATGTAAATATAGTCTAAAAACATATACTATTCAATATATATATATATATATATATATATATATATGCATGTCGATTGATAACCAATGGAAAGAAAACTAACAAATCATAATAACATAATACATTCGGAAAATTCAAAGCATTCTAGTTACAATTTGAAAACTATGCTTTCCAACAATGTAAATTTAAAAGTCTACATGAGTCTAACAATAAAGTGAACAAAGAGAAATTCATGAGCTCATCTCTTTATACAAAGCTGATGTTATATGAAACAAGAGGAATATTTAAGCCAAGTGTGCAAACATGTACTGTATAGGTCACCTATGCGCAAGTGCTTCACTCCACGTGTAACCTAATGAATAAACAAATGAAGCCATCAAACTTCACAAAGCAAAGACAAGCTCACATCTTTTGACATTAAATCTAAAGCCACCAAATCACCAGAAAGTCAACTGTTAATTAAAACACCAAGCCAAGTCATTAACTTAAAAAAAACAAAGCACAAAAGAAGAAAACAAACTATAAAGGGGCCTAATTCTAAATCATCCCCACATTGAGCTATGAAAATAAAAGCACAGTGATGAGAAGATCACACAAACACATAATAAACTCAAGCAGGAATTGCATAACCATCTTTATTTCCTTTGTATCCACCTGTAAAGTGACATGAACATCCCCATGGACAGTTGAGAAATGATAAAAAAAGACTGAAGGAGAAAATAGCATATGTAAGTTGAATGAATATATGGATCTTAGTCTAAAGGAAATTGTGGAGCAAAATGTTTACATGACATTAGGTATGTGTTATGCAAAACCTAATATTTGCAACGTGAATGGAATGCACAGAATAAAACATCTAAATACCTAGTCAGAAAATCAAAACTTCAAGCACTACAAGCACAAAATATTTGGCAAACAATTTGTATAACTACAGAATTGATAATTACTGCAATATTTCTCAACCACACCATGGCAAGTGGCCTAAGCTTTGATCAGTATGAGTACTTTGTTATGTACAATATTTAGGATGGAAGAGCATAAGGGTGAATAGCCAATGAGGAATATGGTCCAGGTAAATCAGATGTTTAACAGATAATGAAACACATGCATAAAAATACAGGACCAAGCCTTGCCCCTGTGATTCTGTTTGTTCCAAGGGTGTCAAAGACATGTATCAAAATACACACACAGATACATATATTAGAATACAAAATCAATCTGATAATTCCAATTTCAAAATTTCATGGCACCTGAAACCTGGTCATAATATGTCATGAAATATAAATAAGACATGATAATCTAATTAATTGTCATTCTAACTTTGCTTGATGGATAAACAAAACTTGACAGTGGAATATATTTTTGCAGCATGTACTTCAAACAACAACAACAACAAAGCCAGAAGGTATCTATCCTTTGGTATTCAGACTCAAAAATAAGAATAAGGTATCTATCCTTCTTCACAACACCAAAATGAATTGTAAATAAATAATAAGGTCAGACCAAAATATCTCATCTTCTACCTGAATGACAATCACCCAGAAGACAATGCTATGATCAGTGCCTGAATGACACTACAAAAGGGAATTTAGAGAAATCTTACATGGTATTGAGATCAGAAAGGTCAGCAAAAATGTCTCCAATGGAAAGGGAGAGTGCATTGTGGCTCACATTCCTAAGAAAATCACATAGGAATGCAATTGGACAGTAATTACAACATATAACTAAAATGAATGACATGAAATAATGCTATATATGAACAGAAAAGCAATTTACAGATAATTGAGGGAAGTCATGGCAGAAATAGAATAAGGAAGATTCCCACTTAAGTTATTACTTGCAAGGTTCCTGAATATTAGATCAGAAAGAGACGGCATAAACAATAGAGTGAAGCCGATCAAGAATGATAAGAAAATCACATATGGAAAGCTAGCATTACAGGCTTGTCACATTCGGTGGTAATTGATAAGGGACTGAGTCATGGATCATGTTGTCACTCAAGTCACTAAAAAGGGGGAAAAGAGAAAATGAACATCAATATTAACATGTGAAAATATCAAAATAAATAACATAACTTCCAAAAAAAACAATAATTCAATTATCTCACAGTTTTCTCAGTGACATAAGGTCTGAAAGCAGGTATCCCAAAGTCCCATTGAGTCCTAAACCTGACAATTCTCTTAATAACAATACAGCAATGAGATGAGTGTTAGTTTTCTGAGACAAATAAACATAAAACACAACTGAAAAAGACCAAAAGCTAAACATGAAAATCTTAGCACCATCAACAGATCACATCACATCAGTCCACAATTAGTCAACTTGAACTTCATAAACACATGCCACCTAGTTTTACAAGGTTTCAAATAAGCAAAAAAAAAGTTACAACAATAACAAAAAAAGATCTTATAACATCCTATACCACACATTCAACTAAATCAACCAACTTCATTCCAACAATTGATCACTCAATTCACACACAAACTAGCAGTCACTATAATCAACAACTACACATGATCCAACAATAACAACAACAAAGCATAAACACTTAAACGATTATCAACAGATCACTTCAACAGATTAAACTAAACAAAAGAAAACAATTCATAGAAATAATAATAATAAATTAACGCAAAACAGAACATGCAACACTCCTGCTCTAATAATAAGCACTTAAACACAGCAAGAAGGTAAGAAACTAGTAATAGACATAAACTCACAAAACAAAATGAACATATCAACGCAACAGAACATGCAACACAGAGCACAAAGCATGTATTAAAATTCTATTCCTAAAATTCATAGAAATAACATAATCTCCCACTTGTTCCAACAAATTGATGCATGTACTAATCTTTTAAAATCAAATCCCAATCAGTTCCTTAAGGACCAATCAGCAATAATAATAATAATAAATTAATCATTTCCTATCTTCAAGAAATCATTAAAATAGTAACCTTAAGCCTCAATTACAGAGTCATAAAGCTATGGATGTGCAAATTGACATACCTGGAGAACGAAGAACCGGCGAAGAACGAAGAACGAAGAACGAAGCTATGAGAGAATGAAGAACGAATAACCGGCGAAGCTCTGAGAGAAAAGAGTTTAAGGATCGGAGACCTAAAAGCAGACCGAAATTTAAAATCAACGCACAAATTAAAAATTTAAAATCAACGCACAAATTAAAGCACGGGTAAGGATCGGAGAGTAAAAGCGGACCGAAATTTAACACCATGCACATTCAATAATAATTTAGAAATCAGAAATGAAAATGAAATGGTTGAGGTAATTGTAATTTGGTGAGATAAGTAATAGATACCAGATCAACGCTCTCGTTTTTGATCTCTTCGAGGCTGATGCCTCCCATGGTGATGGAACAAAGTTTGAGAGTTATTGCTGAATATTCAGCTAACAAGATTCATATTTATATCACAGTGAACATCATTACGAAGACGCCACAGTGTTTAATTAATCAGAGAAATTGAAAAATAAGAATGACAGTAGTAGTAGTCATGCAATTCGCATATTCCAACTGATTAAGATAAGAAATTAAATTAAAAATTGGGAAGAAGGAATGTAAAAATGAAGAGAGGATAAGTACCTTCCTAAAAAAGATGAAGCAGCCGAAGAAGAAGAAGGCGTTGAGTGAGAAGGGAAGAGATTAAGAAAATATATGCTTTCATTAATGAAAATGAATTGAAGAACGCGATCTGTGAATGAAGGGAGGGAGAAGAACGCGAAATAAAGCTTATATTTCCAATCTAATAAGAGTTCTCATATTTACAGATTTGTCACTGCTTATACTTTTTAGACCACATTTATAAATAAGTGGTTTATATAATCACATTTTTTAAACCACATATATTAAAAAAGTGGTTTAAATAAGTTTTTTAAACCACATATATTAAAAAAGTGGTTTAAATAAGTTTTTTAAACCACATGTTATATAAGTGGTCTAAATATGGTGGTTTAAATTACCATTTTTGTAGTAGTGATGGAATCCCTTTTGCTAGCTCCTTCTTAATAAGCATATCAAGCTGTGTAAAGTTTACATGCGCTAGCCGTTTATGCCAAAGCCAACTATTTTCATCACTAGTTATTAAACATTTTTCAGCTAGTTGTTGACATAAATCTAGGGTGTATAGATTTCCATTCCTACTTGCCTTAAGTTTGCATTTTAGATTGGTCTTGTCTATATCTAGATCATGCTTATCTACTATCATGCACTCATGTGAATCAAAAGTCAGTGCTCTGGCTCACGCTCAGCAGATTGTGATAGAGACCATCAACCAGATAGACATCTTTGACAGGTCCAACTTCTCCAACCCCAGTGATCTTTCCGCTTTGATTCCCTCCAAAGTTCACTTTGGCTCCATCTTTGATCACCAAGGATTTGAACTTGTCTCTGTCACCAGTCATATGTCTCGAGCATCCGCTGTCAATGTACCATTTTCTGTTCTTGGATGCTTTGAGACAAACCTGCATAGATTAGACAAGCTTAGGTACCCAACCTTTATTGGGTCCTTTATCATTAGTTCTCATAACCCTCGGTCCAGTGTTGACCTTGGGTTTGTGATTGTGTTGTGCCTTTGGCCTTGTGTGGGCTCTAGGCTAACGGACTTCCCCTGGAATATGTTTCCAAGTTCTAGGTCCTTGTCCTCCCATAGTTTCTTTCCTTGGAGGATCCTCATTTACCCTGGTTCCTTTTGGAACCCACTTATAGGAGCTATTAGCTTCATGCTTCTTTGCATTGCAGGTGGACGTGGAGTGTCCCTTCCTGTTGCAATAGTTGCAGAAGCTAAAGGGTGTCGAGCTGTGACTAGTGGCTTTGTGGAAAAACTTTAATTATGGTTTCACTTTAGGTTCCACCCACTTTTTATCTTTATGCTTGTACCCTAATCCAGTTTTATCTCTATATGCCCTCTGATTCATCAAAATAACATTCAGCATTTCAGAGCCATTTGTAAATTTTTGTAGGGCATTTTGTAATCTATCCCTTTCAGCAGAGATTTTGCTGCAGTTGATGCAGCTCTCTAATGTTGAGGCCTTGGGTTCCGCTAGGGGATCTCCCTTGCCATCTGCTACCGGAAGCTTTTTGGCTTCCTCTAGCTCTTCACTTAGTGAGTCCACCGAGAACTCAAGTGATTCATTTTTCATTCTCAACACCTTGTAAGCCTTACATAAACGAAAGAACTCTCTATGTATATCGTTATAAGCTTCTTGGAGTTCAGTAAGGGTTACCTCATCACCATGGATGGAGTCGAAGTCTGAAGATGCCTCTTCTCCATCCTCCCTAGCAACAAGGCAAAGGTTTGCAACCTCTTCCTCATCACTAGCTTCTTCATCAGAATTATTTACCCAGATTGAGGACACGAAGGCTTTCCTCTTGTCCTTCCCTTTGACTCTCTGAAGGCTCGGGCACTCAGCCTTGAAATGACCAGGCTTTTTACGTTCAAAGCACACAGGAGCACTTTCCTTCTTATAATCCTTCTTATGGCTAGATTCTCCTTTCTGAAAGCCTCCCTTCTTTCTGAAGAACTTTTTGAACTTTCTTACCATCATAGCCATTTCTTCATCGTCTATATCTTCCTCATCTTTCTCATCATCATCCTCGTCACTTTCCTTGCTGGGAGCAACAAGAGCAAGGTTCTTGGCTTTAGCAGCAGCTTGAGGAGCTCTTTGGGCCAACAAGGTTGGTTCATACTCAGCCAGAGAACCAAATAAGGCAGTGACGGAACTTGTTGACTCTCCCTGAACTTCTTGCAGAATAGTCACTTTGGTAATCCAGTCACCCTTTAACACTTTTAGGATTTTGCTCACCTGTTCCTCCTCAGGAATGTTCTTTCCCAGAGAGGCTAGGTTGTTTATGAGGTGGGTGAATCTGAGCTCCAAATCTCTTATTGGCTCATTTGGAAGCATTGTGAACTTGTGAAACTCCTCAACCAGCATTTCAACACGTCTTGCCTTCACTCCCTTGGTTCCGGAATGAGCTGCATCAAGAGCCTCCCACATATCTTTTGCTGTTTTGTGGTGGCTTATTCTATGAAACTCCTTCGGGCTCAGGGCACATTGAATATAGTGGATGGCCTTGTAGTTCAGTTCTACTAGAGCATAATCTTCATTGGTGAATCTGGATCGTGGCTTTGCAAAACCCTCATCATCAAGAGGAACATTGTTACCAAGCTCTATCACATCTCAGATACGAAGACCACTGGCCTTGATGAAGGTTTCCATCTTGAACTTCCAAAAGGGATAGTTATACCAATCAAAGCCAGGGGGCTTGTTGGGCTGCATAGCTACATCTGGAAGAGAATGATATTCAGCATCCATTAGTGGATCTTTTCTTTCTAGATTCGCTGGAATCAAGTCAGAAAGACCAAGCTCTGATACCAAATGAAAGTGAGGATGCACAAGAGGGGGGTGAATTGTGCTACCAAATAAAACAAACAATAAAAACACACAAGATTTTTATACTGGTTCGGTCCAACTCTTGACCTACGTCCAGTTCTCAATCACCCAGATTGAGTTCCACTAATCCCCAGGTTTTACAACGGGTTCACCTGGAACCTTTACAACCGCAAGTTTTACCACGGGATCACTTGCAACCTTACAACCACAAGTTTTACACGGGCTCACTTGCAACCTTACAGACTCGCTCCCCCTTACTACCTGTAAGGGTTCAACCTTTCAAACAAAGGATTTTCTAACTAAGTTCTCTCTAAGAACAAATGATGTTACTCACTTAAGTATAATGAATGCTCTCAATAAATGAAGAGACTTAACTACAAAGAGTACAAGATGGATAATAAATAAAACTCTCAATGTATTAAGTGCTCTCTTGCTTTTCTGGGCAGCTTTGAATGCTTGAAGAGTATTGCTCAGTTTCTCTCTCTAGTTTCTTCGGTCATCTTCATAAATGAAGATGAACTTCTTTATATAGAATCTTCAAGGATTCTCTTTCTTGGTAGGTAACCAGCCGTTTGAATTTAGCCGTTAATCCAATGTTACCGTTGAATCAATTAATGCTCCATTAATGCTCAGCAGGGTTGACTTGTTTTATCTCTGAAAAGCAACTCTGACAACTCTGCTCTGCCAAAAAGCAATTCTGACATTCTGATTGTTGTACGTTCTGACATTCTGATTGCTACCGGAAGCAATTCCACATCCGGAAACAACAACACTCAGTTCTGCACTTAAACGTTAGTCCAACAATATCAACACATAGTCACATCCAGTGGGAGTTCAATTGTCTATGGGAAGCTCTTTTACTTCCGGAAGCAATTCCACATCCGGAAGCACTCCTACTAGAAACTATGTTATGACTTAGAGTTATATCCACAGACGCTCGGTGTTGTCTAATCCAATAGACAGCGCTAGTCACTCAATTTACTCTAAGACTTCCGGAAGCAAATCTGCATCCGGTTGTGTCCTAACTTAGTCTCAAGGATTTGGTACTCTAACACTCTTAGACTTAGTTCTGACTTAGTGACTTACTTGCTTCCGCTGTGGAATGAGTCTTTCATCCGCGAGCGCTAGTCCTAATCCATCCGGAAGTAAATCCATATCCGGTTGTACTCTTACTTGGGGTTCTATATTAACCTGATTCTTTCTAAGTGTTTAACCGGTTCTTTCATATTAGAGTCTTCATCAAAACTTAAGATTCTAACATTTACCAATCGTGCTAATAACATCATAATAACTTTAAATGTATCCAGAGCAATAATTTCTTCTTTCAATCAAATTTCTCTAAATGCGAGCAATAATAGACTTGACTTAATCCATGCATTAATGTTGCCATGAAGCAATTTCTAACCGATGCCCATATCATACTTGACCTACGTCTAAAATTCCATTTTAGAGTCGATTCACATATCATAGGAGACAACATTTTGGGGAGAATTTAAATATATATATATATATATATATATATATATATATATATATAGTAATGAATTACATTGATGTTAAATGCTGATTTCTTGCCTTTATACTGATTCCGTTCGTTTAATGTTGTAAATATCTTTTTTTTGCTTTTTAATGTTTTAATGTTTCTTGTTGCATTTCCACATGTATCTTAATATCATAAATGTATCTTTTAATCAGTCTACTAAATAAGTAAATTTAATTTGTAATGAAATTGATTGGTAATTCGAGCAATTACTATCAATGTGATATCATGATAATTAAAGAAATGAAATTTTAATTTAAGACGTGTGACTTTCTGTTTTAACAAATAAAGAAATATAATTTTTAATTAATTTGACTGGTAATTGGTAATCATGGAAATCATTTTAATTAGTAAGGGCAATTAGAGCAATTACTCTGACCACATACTTAGAACAATTTAATTGGTATTTACAAATGAATGGTAATTGTAAATATCAATCACAGGAGACAACATTTTGGGGAAATTTCAAATTTAAAATCGCCGTTGTACTTTATTCTAGATCGCCTAATTATGTAATAAAAAAAAGATCGCCTAATTATGTTCATTCCTTAATGCCCTCACAATTCATCAATCATGTTAATCACATCATAATAACTTTATATGCTTCCAAATCAATCATTCCATGTTTCGAAAAAATTCTCAAAAAGTAAGCAATATGTAAAGTAACTAAATCCATGCATTGATTTTGACATGAAATAATTTCAAACCGATGCCCATTTCATGATTGACCTACATTCAAATTCCATTTTAGACTCGATTCACATATCGATCATAACAAACAACATTTTGGGGAAATTTCAAATTGCCTTTTGTGCTTTATTCCAGATCACCTGATTATGCTCATTCCTTAATGTCCTCACAATTCATCAATCATGTTAATCACATCATAATAATTTTAAATGCCTCCAGATCAATCATTTCCTGTTTCAAAAAAAATTTCAAAATGTGAGCAATATATAAAGTAACTAAATCCATGCATTAATTTTGACATGAAATAATTTCAAACCGATGTCCATTTCATAATTGACCTACATTCAAATTCCATTTTAGACTCGATTCACATATCGATCACAAGAGACAACATTTTGGGGAAGTTTAAAATTGCCTTTGTGCTTTATTCAAGATCACTTGATTATGCTCATTCCTTAATGTCTTCACAATTCATCAATCATGTTAATCACATTATAATAACTTTAAATGCCTCTAGATCAATCATCTCCTGTTTCAAAAAAAATCTCAAAATGTGAGCAATATGTAAAGTAACTAAATCCATGCATTAATTTTGACATGAAATAATTTCAAACCAATGCCCATTTCATAATTGACCTACTTTCAAAAAAAAATAATATAATATTCATCCTCTAGATCAATCTGATTTTCACATGTATCTTAATATCATAATGTATTTTTTAATATTTGTTCACTTGTCTTAGTCTTTTGAAAACAGTTTTTGTGCAAAATTTACTTCGCATCTTGACTAAAAGTTATTCTTAAAAAAATGGCAATTAAGTGCAAATTGAATTTGTAATTACTTTGATTGGAAATTGGAAATTAGATCAATTACTTTACTTTGATTTGTAAATTTTATGTATAATTCTCATCATATTTTATGTATACAATTAATGATTGGTAAATTTTATGTATAATTCTCATCATATTAACACCAAAGAATTACAATGCGAGCATTAATTGTAGAATAAAAGAGAAACAAATAAAACGTGAATTTTGATAAATTACGCAATAATCTCATTTTTACGCTAAACATATATGAAAGATCAATTACTTTAATTTGATTGGTAAATTTTATGTATAATTCTCATCATATTTTATGTATACAATTACTTATTGGTAAATTTTATGTATAATTCTCATCATATTAACACCTAAGAATTACATTGCTCGCAGTAATTGTAGAATAAAAGAGAAAAAAATAAAATGTGAATTTTGATAAATTACATCAAGTCCATTTTTATGCTAAACATATATGAAAATTAAGCATGTTTATTTTTAAATGTGTATTTTGCAGCACTAAGGCAATTATGCAAATAAAAGAATTGAACATGGAATAAAAGAAAAACAAAACGATAAAATTTATTCAATGAAAATGATTTAACTATAACAAAAGGACTATAACATATTAAAATTTAAAGACGTAAAATAAAGAGGTTAAATAAAAATACAATAACATTAATTATGGTAGTACATAGTTTTGGCCTAGATTCTCTAAAAACCACTTAAGCTCAACATCAAGGCTACACCGAACACACGTAGGACGGAGGACATGCATAAGGCGATGCATTTCACATTGTGTGTAATGTGAAACAGCAAAAATTCCATCATCGACCAGTCTCGGTTTCAAAGCAGGTAGCCAAAGATTCAGGAGCCGATGTATCTGAGTTATGCGATCTTCCATATTTATTAACTTCCAAAGATTCATAGATGCATTTTATTGATTCCTGCACAAGAATGAGCAAGTAATATTAAAGAATAAAGATAAACTCCAACATATAAACCACGCTTGGGGGTTTTCATGAGGAGTGAGTAACCATATGCGATATTTCCGTCTTTTGTGAAGGAGTTGAATACACCAAATCTAAGTTGGACGTTTCCGGCTTTAAGACAATCATGAAGTAATTTCTTCAATCCAAGGTTACCTTTTTTGCTCTTCGACAAATAAAGGTATTTGAGATACCGCCAAACGACGTAGCATATGGTCTTCGGAAGCAATGTCGAAGAGAGTTTTACATGATAAGGTAGCTTTGAAAACACTTTTACAATCCATCTTTGAAAGTTTTTTCAATATTTCAAAAAGCATGTCATCAGGCGAATCAGTTAGACTTGGTATGTGGGAGGTATGAATGACATCAAGTTTTGGTTTTTTTAAGTGGATGTTGTGAATCAGTGTCGGTATGAGGAAACATGTTTGGTCAAGTATGCTATGTGATGAAAAAACCGGTACAATTCTGAAATGCTAACACACGAGCTATTTATAAGCATTTCATAATGCGAGTAATTAATTTGCAAGATATTTAATTAATTAAATTTTTCGGATTAAAAATCAATTATTTACATAATCATTTTAATTTTAATTTTAATTTTAAATCATTGGAAATTCAAACATTTAAAAGAAGGAAAAAATCAAATTAATTACAAATTCAAAATCAATTGCAAATCATTTTTTAGAATGTCACATTCATATCAATTAATTCACATCAACTCATATTAAGTAATTTCCGGATTCAAAATGAATTGTTAATACAAATCAAATTCATTACAAATTCAAATTAATTGCAAGTCATTTTTTAGAATGTCACATTCATATTAGTTAATTCATATCAAGTAATTTCTGGATTCAAAATGAATTGTTAATACAATTTATTTTTATTTTAAATCATTTCAAACTCAAACATGTGAAAGAAGGAACAAATAAAATTAATTACAAAATCAAATTAATTGTAAATTATTTTTTAGAATGTCAAATTCATATCAGTTAATTCATATCATTCATATCAAATAATTTCCGAATTCAAAATCAATTTTTAATACATGTTTTATTTGTTCATATCAATTACATTCATGGTGATTACTCTAATTGTCAATCTAATTAAATACTAATCAAACTTCTTTTTTTAGGTGACTCAAACACGTGTCAAAAAACTACGCGGTCAAGTGGACCAATCACCTTGTAGCTAGCTACAAGCTACTAAGGTATATAGTTGATTTTTCTATTTCTCAATGCCCTGCATGATCTATCCCCAGTGCCTCCTTCCATCACCAACAAGAGCAAGAATAATAATTTTTCTTGCTCTTGAACATCTATAGTAGTAATAAAAATTATTAAATAATAATTACAAATACTGATATTAATAATTAATAGAAATAATGAAAGAATATGTAGGAGTGAAAAGGAGTAGTTTGAGAGAGAGGGCGGAGGTGAAAGTGAATAGTTAGGAAATATTGGTAATATCATGTCATATTTGTTTGTTTTCTCTTTAAATTAATAATTTAATCAACTATATGACCATATTTTAGTTTATTAATATTAATATAACTTAAATTTTAACTTTAACTAACTCTTTAATTTACTAATAATAATATTTTATTTTTTACATATATTTTCTACAATATTGCTTAGTTTTAGATAAATTTTATTTCTCTCTTTCCTAAATTTTAGAGCAAAATGGATGTTGAGACATACTAATTAAAATATTTAGATTGTTACAACATTCATATTGACAAAATCAAAAACTTGGACTCTTTGCCTTTATTTTTATTTTTATTTTAGAGCGATTCTTGGTATAGGTCAACCAAAGGCTTTAGTGTACGACATATACGCGACCAATGACCATTCACACCATAGTGATAACTCAATATTTCATCTTAATTAGTCCTTATTATTTTCCTTTCACTTACCTTATCATTTTTAGCCCACTTAAAGTGAGATTTTGGATCACCATGACCACATTCTTTACCATATTCATGATCACGTTTTTGTCTATGGCCCCATTCATATCTATGATGAGTGGATTGATTTGCAACAGTATTCACTTCTAGAAATGGAGTTGATCCTGTCGGACGAGATTCTGATTTTTCATGAGGAACTCATTGATTTTTCACGATATTTCTATTGTGAGTTAAAAGTGTGATGAAAAATGGGGAAAAAATTTTATAACAAACACTCATCAATAATTTTCTCACGACATAATTTCAATTGAGAACTTATAGCAAAAATTGCCGAATTGTATTCAATTGCAGATTTAAAATCGTGTGTCTCAATTGAAAACAATTATAACGGGCTTTCAATAAAATTATCATTCTCTTTTAGGTCGAATTATAGTTACAAATTCGACTTTTAGTACCTCATTGAGGTGATTGCGAAGAAAATCATAGCCTTAACGTTATTTTGTCTAAACACTTTGTTTCCACACAAAATGGTGTCTCACATATCATTAGCATTCATGTGGATTTCTACATCTAACACCCAAGATAAATAACTTCTTCCCGAATTGTTGAGAGCCTTAAAATCAAGTTTGGTTATATTGGACATGTTGACAATATCAACAAATAAGAGAGTAAAATAAATTAATATTAATAGTTTATAAATATCAATATAAACACAAGTTATAAAAAGTACGTTCTATCTATATTCACAAATCTGAACATAAGGGTTACATTTATTATTTATTAAAATGAATTAATAAATAGGGTTAAGGGTCAAATCTAGCACTCTACTATTGCCAAAAGTTCACCCAACATAAACAAGAATTCGATGGCTCAAATGTAGCACATATCTTTTCAAAAATGGCTCAAATATACCATTTCCGTCAACTTTAACGGGTTTGACCGTTAAGTTTGACTTGACCATGACACGTCACCCGCCACGTCACCCAGTTTTGCCATGTGGCCTGCCACGTCACCCAATAATTGATAGTAAGTGGGCCCATTTGGTGACGTGGCAGGCCACGTGGCAAAACTGGGTGACGTGGCGGGTGACGTGGCATGGTCAAGTCAAACTTAACGGTCAAACCCGTTAAAGTTGACGGAAATGCTAGATTTGAGCCATTTTTGAAAAGATGTGTGCTACATTTGAGCCATCGAATTCTTGTTTATGTTGGGTGAACTTTTGGTAATAGTAGAGTGCTAGATTTGACCCTTAACCCTAATAAATACATAGGAAATATAGAATTGACGTTGGACTTGGTCATCAAATAAGGCATGATAAAGGAAATTATGTGGACAAATAAATTATGCTTCCACTTTCTATTATATGCAATGCAAAAAACAAAACATGGTGAGTGAGAATTGACCGCTCTGATGCCAAATTATAATAATTCAATTTTCATAATCACACTAAAACTACACAATCACACAAAGGGAAGTTCATAGGCCACAAATCCCTCACAAATCTAATAAATGATAACAAATTGTTATTAACATAAATTAAATAAATTAACATTTAAAGAAAAGTAACCTTGAGAGTATCTTGCAGTCACAATCACAATTATATGATAACTAATTTGATAGTATAAAAAAAAACATTATGTGAATCTCAATAATTAAGAAATTTTTTTCATAAAAAAGAAATTTTTGTCCAAGAGAATTTTTACACATTGTATCTAGAATAAATGAAATAATACCAATTTTGATATTATAATCGTATAGAATTAGGTGTATATTTATGTTTATGTTTATATTTATATTTATGTTTACTAATTTATAATATATTTATGTTTATGTTTATATTTATGTTTATATTTATGTTTACTAACAGGATAATAGTCAAAACAGGGATATTCCCACCCCTAATTATAAGGGATCTCTAAATTTGTGAAAACAACTTTTCAAACATTTGATTTTTTTATACTTATCAAATATTTAATTTTTATCTGAAACTCACAAAATATATTTATTTTTTTCCTCATGATCGGCTCAATATTGTTAATAGAGTTTTTTTTTGAAGAGTTTTTTTTTGCGGTGAACAAATGAGACAGAGAGCATTTTGTAGCCATCCCAAAGGAGTTATAAGATCGTGAGAATTATTTGGTGTAAATAATTTGATTGCCTTAAAATTAAGAATAATTTTCACAAAAGATACACTTGCATCAACTATGTTCCACCAATTGTATTCTTCATCTAATCCATCTTACTGAGCATATTCATTAATAAATACAAGAAGCTCCTCTAACATTGTAAATATATTTGCATAACATTGTATCCTTCTTTCCAATGACATCTGCAGAGATTTACCCAAGCATTACGTCATTATTTTAAATACCCACACACTTACACATCATTACTTGAGTATTATGTCGTTTGCACAAGATTAAAAATTAAAATATTATATGCCAAAGTTAGGTAAGTAGATACCTCATGAAGAAAGTGACCGTGAATAGTTAATGTCATGGTCAAACTAATATCATGCGTGAGTCTTTCTATAGATATAAGTTTTTTCATATATGTCACACATGTAGTATTTTTTTTTTGATCAAAATCACACATGTAGTATTGAGAACACTAAACTTGGAATTATTATCACAAGAAGAATCATATGTCAAAGAATTAAATAATGAGTTTTTATCATATAAAATTAAATAATTAAGATTTGGTGTATTTGAAATTATAACTTTCCTATGTAATTCATCTCTATCAAGATTAATGGGGTCCATGACATTCTAAAGTAAAAGAGTTTTGGTGCAGACACAATGCGAATTTCCTCGAAGTTACCTTCAAAGCTGAAAATTTTAAGGGAGGAACTCGTGATTGTAAGTGTATTTGAGAGCAATACAATATATGAAGAAGAGTCAATTCTTCTAAACCCTCACAATAAGGTGAAATCCACTCTCCAAAATTATCATTCAAAGAAATATGTATATCTAATGGTTTTAAAACCCTAAGATTCGTTAAAGAAATCATAGAATGTTGGAGATTTAATTGAAGTCTTTGATGATTATATTTAGAATGTAGTGGGCCCCCATCCAACTCTAAGATAAGTTCTTGAACGTCCAAACACAAGACTTTATGAAACCAACGAAGAACATCAACGCTTACAAAATTCAACAATATTGGAACTTTTTTCTCTTTGATAAAGACAAGTAAAGCCTTTTAAATTCCACATTACACGAAATTTATAATAAAAAGAAAAGGAATAAGAAGATGAAAACTGGAATATTAGTGTAAAGAAAATTGTGATTGCAATGAGATACTAATTCATAGCATAAAGTCATAAATTTAAATTCCACATTTTACTCAAACTAATTAGATTTCTCTAATTACTACTTATCTTTACTATCTAAAAGGAGGGCATATGCTAGCCCATCAGAGTGCCACCTGTACAAATTCCCCTCATAAATCCTTACACGTGTCCCTTTCTTCATATCCTCCCCGAGCCATTTTTAGAAAAAAAAACTTCCTTTTTTTATTATTCCTATCACTCAAACAAAACTTCCAAAAATCAGCATGTTGCACACCTGTACAAATCTCTTCCAAAAATTATTACTCGTGTCTCTTTTCTCGAATCCTTTCCAAAACATTTTAAAAAAATTCCCTTTTATCTACAAAATCCCGAAAAAATCAGCACATATCCTTTTAATTTTCCAATCCTAAAAATCAGAATCTTCCCTTTTCTCCTACGTGTCCATATCACAGATCTGCCATATCACATTGCCAACTTCCTACAATCATCACCCACCACAATCGTTTCACAACAATTCCCAAAATCTGTTCCTCATCTTCAACATCATCTTAACAACATTCCACCATTTGCAGCAGTCGCCATTTAATTTCCTAACCACGATCCCCAAAATCAAAGCAACCGCCAACCAATTCGTCTTTGTGTCAAAGTTGTTTGTGATGTTGGATGCATGTGCTTCATATATGGTATTTTGGTTTTTAAATTAAAAATTATTTTTTCTCTAATCCATGTTAATTTAATAATTTTATTTTAATTTAAAATTGTTCACTTTGTCACGATCAATTTTTCATCAACATGTGTCACTAAACTGCTCTCCCCCCACGATCCCACCACTACCCTTCATGTATATTAACTGCTCCACATTCATTCGGTGCGTTAACAAATCCTTTTTTCACGGTTTTCTTCCATCATCAATCTTATATATATGTGTACTCAATTCCGTATTTACAATTTTCCTTAAAAAAATTGTACCACTCCAACTTACTTCTCTCTTCAACCCCTCATTACTAAATGACTGACAAATCTTTCGTTGCCATTCGTGATGTTAATCCGACCAAACTTCATTGGCGTATTCGACTTGGAATCATCCGCATGTGGCCTATATTTAAGTGTCTTTGAAAGTGTTCCAACTTCGTATGAAATGATTATTAGAGATCAAGAGGCCTATTTCATTAAATTTTATATTTCCAATTTATAGTACTTATAATATATTTCTATTTACTAAATTTTTCCAAATCTAAGAGAGATAACATACATGCTTCAGTCAGGGCCTGCTTCTACAAGAAACACAGCAAGTTGTTAGGAGAGGGAAGGACCTGTGTCATATCAGCGATCAATGTTGGTCCAAACACTGGGTCTTACATGACTACTACTCATGCTTATAGAGTTTTCTACGTGTATTTCACGACGGTTCGGCCATGCCATGACGATGGACTGTTCCATCGCTTCAGATTTGATTTTCTGCTCATTCATTGTTGTTCTATCTCCAAAATTTGATAATCGGTACCTATTGGGTCAGTAGCACATGTTTCTAATTGGTTGTTTTACATTTTCCTTTAATATACTTATCATGCTTATCCAATTATCTGGAATTTCAAGAAATTAGAAACAAAACATTAGTTAATATACTGTTAGCTTTAGATTTATGTTTACTTTAATGATGATCCATGATTCTGGCTTTTTAAAAAGCTTATATCACAATATTATATTACATAGTTTAACTTATTGATTTGATATCCTTTCATGTTGATCCATAATTGGGGTTTTCCAATACAAAATGATAATTCAACCTTCTTTTTTCACCCTATTATACCTTCACAAATGTTCTTTCCTTTAAAAACTATTTTGCCACTCAATTATAAGTTATAAGTTTCTATAACATGGAGTTCTATTAGACAAAAATGTGAGCATGTTGAAATTTCAGCAAATGCAAACATTACTCATTTTCAAAGTCACCGAATGATTATTTTTGGTTACTAATTACTTCAAACTTTTAGAATTCAATAAAACTCTGATATTGGAAACATGCTTTGGTTATCCAGTTTTACTTAAACAGCTTTTAATTTTGGAATTTCCTTTTTAAAACCAAGTTTTATTATGTGTTAAATAACTAAATTAAATTTAGTAGCTATACAAGAAGTTTTGCCTAATATACATGTAAATTCCCATCATTGATTGCTTGCCATATCTCATTGAAAATTAATAAGAATACACATATGTGCTATGGGTTTTAGGAATATGCATTACATTTATCATCGTGATACTATGAATTCAGAGTTACATAACATGCAACTAGAATAGAGGATTATATATGACACAATCATTGAAACAATCATTCAGTCAAATGGGGGAATGTATTTCATATATGGGTATGGAGGAACCGGCAAAACTTACCTTTGGAAAACACTATCCACATTGTTGCGTGCAAAACGTCATATAATTTTAACAGTTGCATCAAGTGGAATAGCGTCACTTTTACTACCTAATGGTAAGACAGCTCATTCTCAGTTTGCAATTCCTTTGATTATTACCGAGGATTTTGTGTGTAATATCAAGCAGGGCACACATCTTGCTGAACTTTTAGTGCATACTTTTATAATCATTTGGGATGAGGCACCTATGGCAAACAAACTTTGTTTTAAGGCATTGGATAGATCATTACGAGGTATCATGAAACACTGACTCTCACGCCCCTGCAAAACCATTTGGTGGGAAAGTTTTAGTGCTTGGAGGTGACTTTAGACAACTACTTCCTGTTGTTCCCCGTGATGGACTTGAGGATATTGTTTTTGCAAGCATTAATGCCTCTTCCTTTTGGAAGGAATTCAAGGTTTATAAATTAACTCGAAACTTAAGGATATCCAGTTGTGCTAATGATAATGTTGATGTGGATTGTATCTCAGAATTTGGTAGATGGATCTTATCAATTGGTGATGGCACTATTCCCATAGTCGATGACACTGATGATTTGTTAATTTTCCAAATGAATATCTATTGCTACCTAGCTATGACCATTTGAATTGTATCATACATGCTACATATCCTGATATGCACCAACTTTTCATGACAAGGAGTATTTTAGTGAACATGTCATACTAAGTGCTACATTGTCTGTTGTGGACGAGGTCAACAATCACATGTTAGATTTGCTTCCAGGTTAAAAAACAATTTATATAAGTGCAGACAGTGTCTCAAAACAAGATGCAAATATAAGTTGCTTTGATGACATGCATTCAGTTGAGTTCCCAAACAAAATCACTATGTCAGATTTGTCAAACCATATTCTTAAACTTAAGTTAGTGCCCCAGTAATGTTGATAAGATATATCGACAAATCCATGGGGCTTTGTAATGGGACACGTCTAATTGTCACTAAATTGGAGCAGCGTGTTATAGTATGTGAGATGTTGACAGGTCAACATTCTACCACACCAGTTATCATATCACGCATGTCCATCACTCCTTCTGACACAACGTATCCCTTCAAATTGTGTCGATGCTAGATCCCCTTGGTTCTTTCTTTTGCAATGACTATTAATAAAAGTCAAGGACAAAGCCTGCTTAATGTTGGATTATTCCTCCCTCGTCCAATGTTTACCCATGGTCAATTGTATGTAACAGTTTCACGTGTCAAGCGGAAGGATGGTTTGAAAATATTGATATTGGATGTTGATGGAAAACCAACCAACAAAACTTCCAATGTGGTGTACAAAGAAGTATTTTATAATTTATAAATCATGTATTATAAGAATATATTCATTGTACAAGTCATATTTTATTGTTGATATGTGAAATCCATTGACCACACGCATAGCGTGGGTCCTGTACTAGTTATTCGGATAAGAAAAAAACTAAGAAATAGGAAACTAAAAATAAGAAAATAGGAAAAGTCTACGTGAATAAGTCTCACGTTTGACTTGGTGAATAACAAATCCTACAATATCAGATGTACCATGGTTTTGATTGAGTTTGAACTAATATTTGAAAGAATTTCATTCTTTACTTAATAAATAAAGAAGTTTGGTCATGAAAAAACGGATAAATAATATATAAACAAACAATAATCTTGATATGGAAACAAAGTAATAAGAAACAAAAATTTTATTTGATTTATGTAGCATAAATGAATTAAACAACTATTATTTTAGAATTTGCAAAAGACACAAAGGGCAAGTGTTGTGGTTGATGCGATGCAATTTCGAGATACACATGACCACATATGATTCGAACTATTGTTTTTTATTTCTGTGCTCTTTTAATAAATGGAATAAACTCCTCCAAATATATTGAACACATTGTACTTTCTTCAATCTTGAAATTTTGTAATGGTTCCGCTATTGATATTCCAAAATGTTTGTCATCTTCATGTATTTCTTCATTGTTGTATGTTGCTTGATTTTGATAGTTCTCTTCCCATTCTTCAAACACGTCTATTTCTAAATAAATTTCATGTTCATTATGTCAATTGCCCTAGAAGCACATCTTGAATTATTTCATGTGCTGAAGTTGTACAATGATTATTTCACATATTAAAAGACCTCCAGAAAAAACAAAAACTCTGACTAGACATCTTTGTTTGTTTGTGAAATATCAGAAATAAAATGGAATATTCAAGTTTCACGATAGTCATGCATTGTATTCCTACATATATAAGAGAAGGAGGAGGAATTGAGAGAGAGATGTAGGGGAAGATGAGTTGAATGAACAAATGAAGTTGTGGAATTAATGTGAAATTCATTCATTAATATTTAGTGTAAAATACACTAACATTCCCCTATTTTGTCTTAAATACCGAAACAACCCTGTATTTGAAATCCTACCTAAACTCCCACACAATGTAAATATATGTCACACAAATATCCAATATATATCCACTCTCAATTCCAATTGGTCCACATGTCTTGCAAAATCACAATTTCTCATAACAATTTTTCGATACAAATATGGTATTAATTAAATAAAAACTTGTGAAGTGAGGCCCATAAACATGACAGGTGATATGTAGTACAAATATATGGTGCAATTTTATGTTTGGTGCGATTGTATAATTATTGGACATTAAATATTCACATTATACAATGTATTTACTACTAACTCTGCACTTTTACACTATATATTATAAATAATTGTGGGCTCAACTTCGCATTTTTTAACACTTCTAAGTTCTAACTCCTAATAATTGGTTACCAGAGTTATTATATTAGCACTCTTGACATGAAAATAAGTCTCCTATCCTAGGGTTCTTCAATTCCCTTCCATTCCCGCTCAATTTCATCCACTTCCATCACATTTCTTCCATCCCGTCCATCATTTCTTCACCTTCCACCTTCTTCCACCCTCTTCTTCCATGGATATTCAAATGATTTTTCTTCTTGGAGCTTCTCTTGGAGTCTCAATGTTGGATTGAGGATTCCTCATCTCTTGTGGATGGGTTGATGGTTGCTCAAGCATGGGTTCATCATGTGGGGAGTTTTTTTTAGTTCATTATATGTATTTAGAATTTCTTCTTGATGTATTTGAACCTCTCTTGTAGATATTTGGATTTATGTTTTTTTTATGGATGCAGGTATAGCTTCTCTTAGTTCATCTTCCGCGAAAATGAAGACATCATCACGTTGCCCTCTTCAAGAGCACTATATTCAAGTATATTCAGAGAAAGAATTCTCGAGAGAATTACAAGGAAAAAAGACCATGACGTCTGGAATACTCCGCCTATATTTATATCTGGTCTCAAGCCCGGATAAAGGAGTAGGGTTGTGTTAGGCTTCGGCAGCCAGCGCATTTTTATATGGCGCCGTGTGATCCATGTAACGACCCCACTTAGTTGGGATAAGGCTTTGATAATGATGATATATGATGTTTGACCTTGCTAATTTGGATTAAGACTATGTATTAAGTACTTTGTTGATTATATATGTGTTTGATTATTTCTTCTTGATATTGAGTTGTCTAGCCTTGTGTTGATAATTCTATCAAATTGATTTAGTTAGATATGTGTATCATTGTATGAGCTCTCTTTTTTTTGTTAATCACCGCCCGGTTTAATCCGGACTCGAGGGGTAGGAGTGTTGCCCACATAGGCAAGGTTGTCCCCTCTCCCAATGAGAGTTCTTCCCGAGAATCGAACACGCGTTCTCATCCTTACGGGGGTTGCAGCCCACTTACCAGCTCAACCAACTACCCATTGGTTGTATGAGCTCTCTTTTGTTGGACACTCTATCATTAGATTGAGTTTGGAAAAGGAAAATGCATTAGCCAAATCTATATTAGCAAATCACATCATAAATGGACTAAGTTGTGACTATTTTGGGCTTAAAACACTTGAGTTATGAATTCATATCTACATTGTGGTTGCATTAAATTAGTCTCATTTTAGTGGTTGCTAGTGAGATTACTTGATTGTATTCATTCATGATTGTTGTGGTTGCATTTCATGAGAACCACAAGTGTTTTGACTCAAACTATTTCACACATCTAGGAGTTACACTTGATATATTGAACCCCTAAATGATTTGAGCTAATGTTTGTCACCTCAACTAGACTCAATAGATCCATTTCATTGCATTCACTACACTTCAACCATCCAATCATCCCACCTTATCAAAGAAAATATAAAAAAAAAATATTGTAGTTAGGTTTATTTGCATTCTTCACACAAAAAACTAAACAAACCCCTTTACCTTTATCACTTTTAATTTGCATTTAGATTATCTAGGGTAATAAAAAGACTCCTCAAGAGAGACGACCCGAGGTTGTGTCATTGTGTTGCAATCTTTGATCATAAATAAACTTGTGTTTAACCCCAAGGTGACTAGGAACTGGTTAAATCAATTTGTTTATAATAAATTTGCACACAAAAAAAATTTGCACAAAAAAATTGTTCTTTATATTTTGTGTGATTTGCATAATTGTTGATACTAAATTTACACCATTATCCTAAATCAAATGCAAGGACTTTACCTTAAGTAAACATTTTAAGAAAAGACTACCATTTTGTTGGCCAACGAGAAAAAGACTACTTGAATTCCTAAATTTTATATAGAAGATATACCGAGTAATGATTATTAAGTCTTAATTAATAGCTACCGACAACTTTTTACATCACATATTTGAAATATAGGAAGTGTTTTTTTCTTTTTTGGAAATTTTCCCTTGACTTTATTTCTATATGTATCTTAATCTTAATAATGAGCTATGAACAAAATACAACAGGGTTTACCATTGGGCTTTGAGGCCCAAATACAAAAAATTAGACCATATAATATATTCACTTCAAATCATTCGAACATTGTAGAATCTAGGGTTTATCTTCATCTTGGCACAAGTAAAATCATCGGATTGAAAATGATCTACGACGTTAATTCTCCTCTTTTCCGATCCTTCCTTAGCCAGAAGGGAGGTTCATCTGACAAAAGGTTTGTTTTCTTTAAGGTTTTGTTCAACAAGTGAAAAATAATTGCTTTATTTATATTCCCCTAAATGTTTTATCTACTTTGTGCGCTTGGTTTAAGAATATAGTCTATTTTGTTGTTGGAGATACTGTATTCAGATACATCATGATGACTTGTTATGTTCATTTTATGTTCTAAAATCTAAATTTCGATACAGATAGGTGGCTTTGTTGTTTTCGTTGGATGGGAATGATGTATTATATACTATGAGTGAGTTTTAGATAGTTGTTAATATACTACCTCTGGTCCTAAATATAGGACCTAATTGACGTTTTTTTTGGAGAGGTTAAGTTTGCGAAATAGGTTATTAAATGATGACATATTTGATATATTTTTAGATTATCCATTAGTTTATAGGTAAAATAAACTAGTTTAAGGGAAAAATTAGGTAAATCAATTTATAATTAACTTATTTTCCTTTTTTAAGGATTTTCCAGAAAAAATCAATTAGGTCTTATATACCGGAGGGAGTAGTTATTAGTTGTTGAAGGGTGGGTGGAATTTATTTTATGGGATGAGTTTTAATGGTGAAAATTATGTTAGGATAGAAGTGTGTTTTTTTATGTGAATTTTGATTTTGATGTGTATGTTGTTTGGTTTATAGTTTAATGAGGCTTGCCAAACATTTTTACAAATACTGGGTTGTTTTTAGAATGTTGAATGTGGCTCATTGTTGACCAATTCTATGTATGAGTTTGAATGATGGGTTTCTTTGTTTTACCTGTAAATGGAGTTTTGAGTTGTGAGCTTGTAATCAGGGAAATGATCGTTTCAGTCTTCCACTTCATTGGGTAATCAGATGTCGTCTAGGTTTATTGCGAGAGGTGATATGTAGATATGTAAGCTAATCTGAATGGTTATTACAATTCAGTGATTCACTTGGTTTTGATGTTTGTTCTTAAGTTAACCTCTTGTCTTTTTTGTGGCGCTTGCCTCAACACCTTGTAAAATCCATTAGCTTTTTGTGCCTGCCAATTCAAGTTGTTTGATTTGCAAGCTAGTATTCCTTTGTTACTTATTCCGTATATCATGAGAGGTAGATACCTCATCTTAATTGTACCTTTTTGGACTGTCCTAGATCTTTCCTTTCTGTGGCCATATTAGCAGTCATTTTTTAGGTGAAGGAGGAAGAGTGTTGTTTCTAGCAGTTTATAAATTTGCAACAGGGTTGTTGAACTCAATGAACAATGAAACTTGACCTGTCCTTGTCTCATTTGCCCGCCATTGGACTTCAATTGGTTTGCAAGCTAAACACAATAATGAGTTATTGAAAACTAATTTCTGCAGGTTATATTAATTTTATTATATTTTTAGCTGCTCTCATCTTTAACAGTGGAAGGATTTATGAGTTGTGAATTCCTTTACTAAATGTCATCACGCTTTGCATCTCTCTCTTTACTGTGGGCATGAGGATGCGATTAACTTTACCTTTGAACTGCATGACTCCACATTGGTGTTATCTGATTGCAGTGGGTTGGTACATTTGAGTTTTTGGTTGTGATGGGATGGTTAGTTGGAATTGGCCCTGTTTTGGAGATCTACTATTTGAATTAATATCTCTCTCGTTTTTTTTTTGGTACTTCAGGAAAGTAGAAGAGCAGAAGCCAAAAGAACAGAAACCCAAAGCCAATGAGAACAAACCTGTTATGACAGAATGAAACAGCTTCACCTCCATGAGTGCAATGGGAGTGTGTTTTAAGTGGTTGTATCATTGGCGCTATGAAAATCTAGAGTTTTTGAAGAAGCCAATGCAGTGGCTGTAGGCTTTTATGTTTTGACTCTATTGTTTGTGTTGAATTCGTGAACAT
This sequence comes from Mimosa pudica, assembly GCA_029929735.1. Lineage (NCBI taxonomy): Eukaryota > Viridiplantae > Streptophyta > Magnoliopsida > Fabales > Fabaceae > Mimosa > Mimosa pudica. The sequence continues at coordinate 6,088,621 of JAKELP010000045.1, forward strand.
GTGTTTGACTGTATTGTTTATTTTCAAGTAAAAAAAGATGAAGGTTGTCGTCTGAAATTTGTTTTTTAAGTTATGGCCACTGGGTGTTGCATATATGCTATTGCATTTTTAGCTTCTAATTTTTTTAGATAGCAAATTGAGTTTTAAAGTAAGAATCTTGGAGCTAGGATCAATATTGGTTTTTAAACGGATTGCTTTTAGAAAAATAGTTTATAGATATTAAAATGAGGTCTTGTAGTTAAGTGGTATGACATCTCTTCTTTTTTGGCGGGAGGTCTCAGTTTCAATCCCACTGGTAAACTCAAGCTTTTAGTGTATGACATTGTTGTTACTGAAATAATTATCTTGTTTCAAACTGAACTTATTGTATCAAAGATCTATTCCCAAACAACAAAGCCCTTTTAAATGCTAAAGCTTCCGTCATCAATGCTGAGATTGATTTGACTTTGTCAATAAATTCCCATTTCAAAGTGCCTTCAAAGTTTCTGCACACTGTTAATTCCAGCTTCATTGAAGTGGTTGATGAATGATCCATCAACATTGAATTTCAGATATTTTGTCATAGGTCCTTTCCTGTGTTTGTGAGGTGGTGATGGAGTGGCTCATGGCTCAAAACATCCAGGATCAGAAACAGCAGCCAAGTACTCAAAAGTTAGAATTATTTGCAATGCGGATGACCACAAAAGGATCAAGTTCTCTTGAATTAAAGATTTTTTCATTCCTTTGCTTCCAAATATTCCACAATATCAGAGAGATTTGTGAGATGACTCCATCATGAAACTGATTTGAATCCTCAATTATATGGAGCCACCAAGCCGTGAAATTTGAAGTATTGGAAGCTTCACTCCTTGCGCTAAGAGAGTGAGAGTGCAACCAAACCAAACCCATTTAGTCCATGGACATTTAAAAAATAGATGCTCTAATGATTGGGTTTCAGATTCACAAATGGCACGAATGGAGGAAGAATTACTATGGGTTACAATGAGAGGAAGAATTACTAAATGTTTAGAAGTATCCAACTTTCACCTTGTATTGCACACTAGTTGCTAGCCCCCACACAAGTTTATCTTCTAGTGGGATTGAGGGCAGAGAGATATTATTGATTTTGTTCACCACCTCCTGAGGTGTAAGATACTTTATTAGGCGACTTTGAGGGCAGAGAGATACTTTTATTCACCACCAAAAATTAGAGATATTACCAAGTGAGTCAAGGTCCCAGCTGCCATTCACAATTAGATATGCTACTCTCCCTTTTTTTCACAATATAATCATCACGAGCTGTTGGCTTAGAGGGATTCAATTATCATCCTAAATTCAAACAGAACCATAGTTGTCTATATCCCATGATAAGTCTTTTTCCGAAAAATCTCAACCAACAAGGATACTACTCCAACACCAAGAAACTCTATGATCTTTCACAGCATCAATGAATTCGCCCTTAGGAAAGTATAGGCTTTTAAGCACTTTGACCTAGAGCTCATTAGGATTATTGAGATTCCTCCAAGTTGTTTTTGCCACGAGAGCGTCATTCATGATAACAAAGACATGGAAACCCAAACCACCCATGGATTTAGGTTTAGTTAAGAAACTTCAGGCCTTTCAATGAGTATCATTGCCTTCTGTTGAGCCATCCCACCAAAAGTTAGAGACAAGACTATTTAGTTCCTTGCATGTTTTGATGGGAATTTAAAGCAGTTCATAAGATAGATGGAATGGCATTGACCAGATTTTATCATTACTTTACAAAAATAAATGACTAAATTGTAACTTCGAGCAAACCTAAGGAACTAATATGAACGAAATTTGAACACATATAAACCACATAGGTATGGGTCAATTTGGTTAATTAACTATCGTTCTAACTTATAGTAGTGTTCATATATTAATTATTAAACGATATTGATTTTCTTACCAAAATGATACTGATTTGGTTATCACAAACGGGATGACTCTTTGCCGTCAAGAGTAGAAAAATCAAAGTTAATAAAATTTCTTGATATTTTCCCGTTTTCAGACGTATATTTTGGTTTGCTACAAAAGGTACATTTTGGTCGAATGATTGTCCTTATTCTTGACCGACCGTGTCATATATTTGATTGCATTCTCTCATACAAGGATTAAGATTAAATTTTAATTCACGCATCATTTAATATGATATAATTGCTTATTTAAAATTTAATATGAATTATTCATGCCATCACTCCTATGCAAAATGTTAATTTATTTACAAATATTTTTATTATGAATGAAATTACTTTTGATCAAAAAAAGAGAGAAAGAAATTACTTTAAAGATAATATATTTCTATAATTATAGACTGCACATATATTTATATGTTATTTTCCAAAAAATTTTAGCTGTAAGATTAATTCATTTTTTATTCTGTATCCCTTAAAATGAAAAAGTATACATATAAAATTAAATCTGACCACATTAAAATGTAAACGTATACATATAAAATTAAATCTCGACCATTGAAATAAATTCCAATAGTCCATGTCAAAATGAGAAACAATTTGTTTATGATTGTGTTGCTCATGAAATGGAAAAGGAAATATACTGATTTTGCAAGAGCATGAAATCAGTCAAAATCACAAATATATTCCCTTTTTGCCACTCTCTTTTAACGCCATTCTCTCTTCAATCTTCTTCTTCATATTCTTTCACACACAAATCCACATTCTTAATCTTCTCTAACACTTCCTTTCTTTCATATTCCTCCTATCAACCATTTTCACTAGTTCCATAATATTCTCTTCAAAAGAAAAGTGAAAATGTCTGAGTTATCATTCTTAGACTCTATAAAAAAGACTAACAAGATCCCATCTTGTTTTCTTCTTTCTCACTTCTTCTTCATTTTTCTCTCTTCTCTTTTCCTCATGCTCCTCTATTTCTTTTATCCTCTCTTACTTACCACCTTCTTTCTTGTCCTTCTCTTTCCTCCAATTCTTGATCATGGCTACAATGATAATTATGATAATAGTTCTCCAAGTTCTGTATCCAAACTGAGTTTTCTTCTCTCTGTAGTTGAATCTCTAGCTCGCAAAGTTTTCTCCTTTGAGAACTATGAAAGAGATGAGGGGATTTGGTTCTTTGAAGAGCTTCAAGCATATCTTGATGTGTTCAGAGACACAGAGTTCGAAGATGTTCTTAATGGAAGTTGTTCAGAATCTTGCTTTTCAGGTGAAAGAGAAAAAGAAGGAGGAGAATCTAAAGCTCATGTGGGTCACATGGAAAATAAGCCAAATGGTAATTGTGATCAAAACCCATTTGGAGAAAAAGGTGGTGATAATGATATAGTGGAAGATGCTAGGCTAGTTGCAGATGAGAGCATGATATGTGTATATCTTGAGGAATATTTCTCAGAATCTGGGAATTGTTATTCAGGTAATTATGGATGGGAATCAAGAAATCATGTGGGTCTACATGAAAATGTGCCAAGTGTTGATTTTGATGAAAACCCAATTGAGAAAGATGAAGGTAAGTTGGAAGGTGAAATGAGCAAGTTTTGTGAGGAGGAAAGCAGTGATTTTTCTGTGGATTTAGTTAAAGATTCTATGGTTAATTTAGAAGGAAAACCAGGTGGGAAAGAAGATGATGGTGATGTTGACAAGGTTGTAAAAAACACAAAGCAAAACGACATGTTTTGTCAAAAGATAGACAAGGAAGTCAAGCCATTAGTCACAGACTTCAATAAAGGACAAGAAAGCAAAGACAAAATGGCCTTGAGAAGTGGATCCAAAGTTATGTGTAATGATGCCGTAATTGATGCTACAGAAGATGCCAAAGAAGAATACTTTGGCACTCCTGAGAGATACCTATATTGGGATTACAAAAGAAGCTATGGATCAATGAGAAAAGAGAAGGAGTGGAGAAGGACATTAGCTTTCAAGCTTTATGAGGAAAAAATAAATAATGTGGAAGTTGGGATAAGTAGTGGTATTAAGAATGATGAAGCAATGGATTTACTTTGGGAGACTTATGATGACATAGAACTTGATAAAGTGAAAGAGAGAACAAAAAATGTAGCTAAGGATGAAGAAGAAGATGAAGATGACGAAGATGAAGATGAGGAAGATAAAGAAGAGAAAGTAAAGGGTATGGAGAGTAAGTATTGCTGCTTGCAGGCATTGAATTTATCATCAGGGAAGGTGAATTTGGGAATGAGAAAGCCAAGTTTGGTGAAAATCTCAAAAGCCCTCAAAAGCATTGGATTTTTCCATCATGTAAGCAAGCATGGCAGAAAAAAGACCCGCTAAGCTAGAGATCTCATTTACTCACTTTCATCACAGAAACATTATTGTGCATTCATTTGATGTATAGCAAATAAATGTGATCATTTTTTATGCAGTGAAGCTTTTTTCATTTTCAATTATTGATTTTTTTTGGGTAGATGTAAAAGAAGATCTTATGATAGAGCTTAGATATTTCTTGTTAGGAGGCTCTTTGTAAATCAACCAACCATGGAGTAATCATAATCTGCAGTTTCATCAAGAGACTTTGCTACGGAATATTTTACAGTTAGTTGAAGCCTATAATATATATCATAAATATATTTGATGAACCTGCTTTTTATGCTTTCTATGATAGATGGATAGTAATAAATTTATGCTTTGAAGACAAAGGAACACAGAAAAATATAATTCTGCGTGGTCAAACCCAACTTCCTGAAAATACTAATGAGTGTAAAGCAGAGTTTAAGTAGACTCATGAGAAAAAAGAAATAAATACATGTTTCCAGCATATAATTAAATAAAAATGCAAAAATTACAATAATTTAACTTGAATACATTTTAAATATATAATAGTTGTATTAAATATATCAACATCCATATTTTATTGATCTTTAAAAAGAAAGTGTTATGAAATTTATATATGAATTCGATGATTATGGTTAAATAAAAATAATTAAATGAGTTTGAGAACAAGTTAACCTGATTTTTCCTAATTAAGGTAGAAACGTAAAAACGGTATATTGGACATGTAAACTCATGAGTTTTTAATGAGTTTACTGACACTAAAAATTTTAGTGACTCATGACTCATTTTTGTTTTAGATAGTATCATAAAAATGGTAAAGTCAAAGAGTCAACTCACGATTACAATGGTGTAAGGTATATACATTCTCATGAGGTATGATTTATTAAAGAAATACATACATAACTGTGTACTTAGATTTAGTTGTATGAACTACAACAATGAAAATGGAGGTAGTTAGTTGAGTTGGTAAGTGGACTACTACAACTCCTATAATGATGAAAACGCATGTTCGAATCCCGGGAAGCACTCTCATTGAGAGAGGGGACAACCTTGCCTCTTGTGGGCAACACTCCTACCTCTCGAGTCCGAATTGAACCGGGCAGTAATTAACCAAAAAAAAATGGGGTATATGGAACAATGAATCTAACATCTAAGATTATGGTTTGCATAGATTTGTGATTAATACTCTCAATTTCTTTTCTTAATTTTGTTTTCATTGATATTTAAAATAGGCTTACATCCTATAGTTTAAGTTATTCTAATTTTATTGCTAGATGTATTGTATATATTTATTTTTATACTCCCTTTGTTCATAAATATAAGAGAAAGTTGATTTTTTTGGAGAATCTTAAAAATACAAAATAAGGTAATTAAAAAAAATTTCAAATTATTTCTCTAAATTAGTTTATTTGGCTTATAAACTAACATATAATCTAACAATATTGCAAAATATATTATGTTTAATTAGTTCATTTCGCTTTCTAAAAATTCTCCAAAAATGTCAATCACCTCTTATATTTAGGAACAGAGGAAGTACTTAGTGAAAATTTGGATTATTGAATATTATGCTTATTTAAAGTTTGTTACTCTACACAGGTGTGGGTAGGGGTGTTCAACGGGCGGGTTTGGGCCGCCCGTAGGTATGCCCATACTTGTGCCCGTGTAACATAAACAGGTGGGCTAAATATTGATAAATGGGCGGGCCATAAATGGGCACGGAATAAATGGACGGACAACAAAGTTAAATGGGTGGCCCATGTAAAAAAAACTCAAACAAAAATTAAAAAAGATCCAACAAAAATCCCCACAAAGAGTAGAGCATGCATTCAATTTTTAATTAACTTTGAATTTCATTTTGTTCTAACTAAGCAATACCAACAAAATAAAATTAGTTACGAGGAGTAAATGATGTAAAATAAGATTAATATGTAAAAAAAGTTCAAAAAAATAATAAATGGGCATATAAACGGGTATGGGCATGCTCATAGGTATGCCCATACCCGTATCCGTGTAAGATAGACAAGTATGGGCATGCCCATACCCGTATAAAAATGTGACGGCCCTAAACGGACGGGCCTAAACAGGGAAAATGCGGGCGGGTATGGGCGGACTCAACGGGTATGGGTATACTTGAACACCCTTAGGTGTGGGCTTACAGGGCTAGGGCTCATAAACCCTTTCTTTCATCCAAAAATAGGGCCCTGAGTTCTAACTCTTTTATTTGTTAGTTGAGGGCTAGATGTAGCTTTGGGGCTTCTGTCAATGCTTTTGAGCTAAACAAGAGCAAGGTGGGGAATAAATGGAACCCTTTTCACTTTTGGTTTTGAGGCTTGAGCAGCGAGAGTACATACTACATAGACAAATCCATTGTCACTGATAGAGTGACAGTAGTGCACACCATAATAAATCTTTTATTTCTTTTTTCATGATAGAGTGACAGTAGTGCACACTGCACACCATAATAAATCTTTTATTTCTTTTTTCATGCCCCCTCCCTCGGTCAGATATGTCCATTCTGCTGGAAAAAAGATACGTTCATTTATTCATAAGCAGATATGGTTCTGTACATAATAGTGCGCGCAAGCGAAATGAATAGAGTAGCATTATTCATTGATAAAGTACAAATAAAAGCCTTTACCGGACAGCCTCAACAATGTCACTACAAAACACATGTCGGCGTTTATTTTTGTCTCTTTTTGGCCTTTTTTTCGGCGAAACGACGCTACGGCGTTTTTGTGAATGGCCGAAAAAAAATGTGGAAAAGTAGCACATCGGCATTTTTACAAACGCCGTAGAGTACCCATAAACGCCGAAACGCGGGCTGCAGAAAGTAATATAATATTCAAACATACCGGCATTTCCCGAAACGCCGATATGTCCATTATTTTAATAATCGACATACCGGTGTTTTGAGGAAACGCAGGTATGCTATTATTTAATATGAATCGTTTCGGCGTTTGCAGAAACGCCGAAAAGTGTTTAAAAATTATTTAAAAAAATAAATTTTCATCCCAATTTAACATTAAATTGGGACGAAAATTTAGTATTATAGATATAAATAAAAAATATTAATAAATAATAACGACAGAAAAATCATATTACACACATTAAAAGAAAATAATACCTATAAGAGCAACTAAAGTATATCAAATATGTAAATTAATAATGATATAAAAATAAACAAAAATGAAGCAAATATAAATAAAAAGAGATATGACAATAAGCAACCACCAAATGTGCAATGAGGGGGAGCACCGCTATTTATAATAATCACAAGCAACCACCAAATGTGCAATGAGGGGGAGCACCGCTATTTATAATAATCACTGAGAAACGAATAGAAAGAAGTAGGAAGAAACAAGAAACGAATGAGCAAGGGGAAATGAGGGGGGAGCATCGCTATTTATAGGGAATGTAGAGCATACCGGAATTTATGATGGAAACGCCGAAAAGTGATATTGTATTATTATTTTATCGGCGATTTCTCAAAAGCCGATATACGGAGATGTATTTAAATATTAAAATAATACGTATTTGGCGTTTTGTGAAACGCCGATACATAGTCTTTTTTTAAATTATTTAATACTTATCGGCTTTGTTTCTTCGCTTATCGGCGTTTAGTGAAACGCCGATATGTAGTTATTTTTTTAAAATAAAAACAAAAAGAAAACCAAAAAACTATTTTTAATTAAAAACACAGATCTGCGTTTCCGAAAATGCCGATGTGTTATTTTTTCAAAAAAAAAAAGAAAAAGAAAAGCAAACAATTTTTTTGATTAAAATATACATGCCGGCGTTTTTGTGTCCACAAACGCCGGTATGTGTGTGCGGGAAAGAAGGCAGGAAGCGCGCGCCAAATTTTGCGGCGTTTTTTTAGGCGTTTTTTAGAAAATGCCGGAAGGTATGTCGTTTCCGGCGTTTTTGTCGAAAACGCCAGAAGGTGTACGCTGGAAAGCATCTTTTTTTTTGTAGTGTGTTATATGGTAGCGAATGTTGGGTTTTAAAGAGACTACATGAGTATAAGTTAGGGTTAGTAGAGAAGATAATGTTGAAATGGATGTGTGATCATACAATAAAAGATAAGATTCGCAATAATCATATTCGTGAAATGGTTGGTGTAGCACCGATGATAGAAAATTGTTTGAGATGATTTGATTACGTTTAAAGAAGGCAATCAGATGCACCAGTTAGGAGAATTTATCAAATAGTGCGGCCCTTCCAAAAGGGGGAGAAGGTGACCAAAGAGAATTTTTAACGAAATTCTCAAACGAGATCTTTTGACTACTATATAACGTAACTTATCACAAAATATGGTGTTTGACTAAGCACAATAGCGCCGTATGATCCATGTAATCGACTTCACCTAGTGGAAAAATGTTTTGTTTCTGTTTGTTTTAAGGTTATTTTGCCATGGAAGATTTTGTTACAGTGATACATAGTCTTAAAAGTTTTTTGGTTTTCAAATTCACCAAAAAGTTTCAAAATGTAACAATATCCTATCCGTGAACACATTCATGTTGACTCTTAAACAATTTGATAGTTATAATTAATATTTTAATTTGTAAAGGGAAAAATCACTTCCTTTTAATTGTAAAATTGGACAAAAGACATCCAGGACAAAAAAATTTAATAGTGACAATCATAAGATAATACTTAATTCAATCATTCACCTTTGATCCTAAATATAAGACCACTTTAGGGTGGCCCTAAATACAAGTCTTTCTTCTTTTTCTCAACTTTTCTTCAAATTATCCATATTAATGCTCCTTAATATTTCTTCCATTTCTATAATATAAAACCTATTTTGAGATGTGAACTTGTTCCTAAATATAATACATATTTCTATTTCTTCTCCATTTCCCCCTAAATTATCCCTGATGTTCCCCAATAACAAACAAGTATGAGAGAAAATGTGAGAATATGTGTAAGTAGTTAGGATGTTTTGGCACGCAATAGATTATTATTTTAATTAACTTAATTATTAATCTTGATCCTATTAAATTAGGTAAATATGTATTATATTTAAAAATGGAATGAACAATAAACAAGTGAGAGAAAGAAGATGAGAATAAAAATAAGTGGTTAAGGAGTTATGGTAATATGATTTTAACTAATAAAGACATGATTTTAACTAACATAATGAATATCTTTAATCTAATAAAATTAGATAAATTGATTACATATTAATAGGAATGGGGAGAGTTTTTCTTTTCAAAAGATATAGGTGAGTTTAGTTTGGTTCATAGAAAGAATTGTAAGGAGAAAGAATTGATTGGTTTTACGGTAATTTACATATGTCTCTGGACCCACAAACCTTTTCTCTTCATATCACACTTTTCTTGGAACCCATAAATTTTACTTTCCCATCACTATCTCCACTTTCCATCTTTCCATTTCCAATTCTTTACCTACAATTCATACAACCAAACGGGCCTTAGTGTTGAAGGTTTGCCATGGAATACACACACGTATCCAAGAATTGTTTTCCTAAGATACTTTGATATTTGATCTGGGCGCTTTAGTATTAAGTTGGGCTAGGCCTTGTAATTGAAGAAATTATCTGGGCCTAGGCTTAGGATTTTCATAGAAAAATCAAATATACACTACTAGTACTATTTGTCTTTGCGAACTCACCAAACTGCACTACTAGCACTTAAGCATTGAGAGCAACAATTACCGGATAGAGTACAAAAAGTTGAATAAAAAATGTAACAAATTGTATTGAGAAATAATTTTTAAAAATTGGTTCTTGACTTCTTGTGATACTCTTTCACTTCCACAAAAAAAATATTCTTTGTGGGGGTGGGAATTGTAATTTTAATAATTAGCCATATTATAGTTTGTTAGTTTTAATAAGTACACACAAAATTGAGGTAGACCCCATGTTAGAGAGTAGTGTTATTACTTTTTAGCTATTTCTTTTTCATTAAGTTGAATGCTCCATTAGATTACTTGACAGAATTGCCTTACTACCACTTTGATGTTGTTGATTGTGTAGATATCAGATTTGGTAAGTATAGGTTTAATATTGTGGATCATTCCTTTTCTATCTTGTTTTATCAAGGTTTCGGTGTTTCCAGTGTAGTGTGTCTTGGTTTTTCTGGTGGTGTTCGTTCATGAGGATCGTTATCTACCTTTATCAAAAAAAAAAAAAAGAGGATCGTTATCTTCCTTGAACTCCAACATGGAAAACAAAAATCCTGTGGTGGATGACGACAGTTAGGGCTCCATCCACTATGAGGTTGATATTATTATGTAGGGCGAAGACTAAAAAATGATACATAACTATTGATCAAGGAACAAAAATAGTACATAACTATTCTAAGGTACAAAAATGATACCCAAATTTACTATGTGATCAAAAATGATATTTTCACTAATATGACAATAATATTAGACATGAAATGTCCAAAATGTCCTTATAATTAAATAAACTTTTACCGGCAGGAGATTAATTTATAAGGATATTTTGGACTTTTCATGTCCAATATTATTGTCATATTAGTGAAAACATCATTTTTGATCACATAGTAAAAGTTAGTATCATTGTTGTACCTTGAAATAGTTATGTACTATTTTTGTTCCTTAACCAATAGTTATGTATCATTTTTGGGTCTTCGCCCTATTATGTATTTTAAACTTTTGAGGAGATATTATTCCAAAGGATACTTATAGATCATGTCTTTGCAGTTTTTTAAGAAAACTTATAAAAAAACGCCTTCTATTTTTTGAAAACAAAAAACATGATATGAGAAATCGAATATAGTTAAATAATGACAAAAAATATTATATAGTCATTGACAAAAAATAATAATCAAATATTGTAGTAGAAGTAAGGATTTATATATGATTTTTATTGATCTTGAAAAAACATATGATAGGATAACAAGAGATTTACTTTGGAAAGTTTTAGAAAAGAAAGAAGTACAAGTTGAGTATATAAGAGTAATTCAAGATATGTATGAAGGAGTTAGGACTAGGGTTAGAACTCCTGCAGGAGAAACAATTGATTTTCCAATAAGAATTGGATTACACCAAGGTTCGACATTGAGTCCATATTTGTTCAATCTTATTTTGGATGCCTTAACTACAAGTATACAAGAAGAAATTTCTAAGTGTATGCTTTTCGTGGATGATATAGTTATTTTAGGGGATTCAAAAGTTGAAATTAATTGGAAATTAGAGTTATGGAGGAGGACTCTAGAGTCAAAAGGTTTTAGAATAAGTAGAGGCAAGACGGAATATATGCACTGTAGTTTTAGCTATAGACAAGTGCATGAGGATATAGAAATTAAATTGGGTGATCATGTTATACAACAGGTGAACAAATTTAGATAATTGAGATCAATTATACAAAAAGATTGTGAAGTAGATAGTGATGTTAACAATAGAATTCAAGCTGGGTGGTGTAAATGGAGAAATGCTTCTGGAGTTATATGTGATAATAAGGTTCAAGATAAAGTAAAAGGAAAATTTTATCGAACAGCTATTAGACCGGCAATGTTATATGGTAGTGAATGTTGGACAATTAAAAGACATCAAGAACATAAGATGGATGTGACAGAAATGAGAATGTTGAGATGGATGAGTAGGTATACATTAAAAGATAGGATTCGGAATGATTATATTCGTGAAAGAGTTGAGGTAGCACCGATTTCGAAGAAAATGGTAGAAAATCGTTTAAGGTGGTATGGACATGTTCAAAGAAGAGAATTAGATGAGCCAGTAAGAAGAGTTGATCAGATAGTAGAAGATCCATATATAAGAAAAAGAGGGAGACCAAAGAGAACTCTTAATAAAGTTTTTCAAAGAGATCTTTTAGCAAAAGGTTTATCACCATGTATGACTTATGATCGTGCAAAATGGCGACGTATGACTCATGTAACCGACCTCACTTGAGTGAGATAAGGTTTAGTTGTTATTGTTGCACATATAGATAGATTCAAATACCGGCCAATAAGGTTGAATCTAATAAAAAGGTTTGTAGTCTCTTATAGCATTGCAATTCAATGTTTTAATTCTTACAAGAAGATTAGTTAATTTTAAGTACTCAATAGGCGAGTAAAAGGTAGGAGTCTCCCCACTTTGTATCTCTACAAAAGTACAATTAACAATATACTCCCTCCGGTCCTAAATATAGGACCTAGATAGAGACTTCATTTTGGTCCTAAATATAAGACCTAGATACATTTTTGGTCACATATTTCATCAATTACCCTTCTTCTTCTTAACAACTTCTTAATAATAAATAAAATTATTTAACCATAATAAAACATGAAATTTGATAGTGAAAGGGCTACTAAGTAATTAAACTAATTAAGAAGGGGTATTATTGGAAAGACATCTAAAATTAAGTCTTCCTTAATCTCCCCAAAAAAGCTATCTAGGTCCTATATTTAAGACCGGAGGGAGTATAATATTGTACAACTGTACTAGTTCTTGACCGTTGAAAGTAAATTCAATAGTAAAAATACTAAGTGATTATTTATATATAAAGAAAGAGATATTTCCTCTTTTTTTAAAAAAACAAAAAATATGATATAAGATTAAGTAAACATTTGTTAGAAATTAAGGATAAAAGGTAAATCAGTTTGAATTATTTATGTCTATCATTTTCAAACTGATTAATTATACCAATTAACTAAAGTATAACATAACTAAGGGTCTGTTTGGAAGCAGGAAAGTAAAGTGATGAATCTGAAAGTGATGAAAGTATTTCACTTTACCAAGAAAGAAAATGCAGGGTGCTTGTTTGGTTGGCACATGGATGAATTTGAAAGTAAGTTTTTTAAGGCACATGATTTTTTTTCTTTAATGAATGTGGACCTTAAATGACAGTGTTGTCTCCCCCTTTTGTAACATTCCCAAAAAGCCCCTTATTGAAAAAAGAACCCCAACGGCCAACTGTGACACATCTCTTATTGAAAAAAGAACCTCAATGGCAAAGGAGGCAGCTTGCTGAGGAACAAGGCGGTCAACTGGAGAATGGATGATGGAAACTTGGGGACAGAGTTGTGGGAGACGAAGTTGGGGAGGTTTACAAGTTTGGGGTTTGACCTTTTCGTTGGTATTTACACAGCTACACACATGTTGAAAAACTTAAATTGATTTTCGACTTTGCCAGGAAAAATCGATTTTGGCATCCTGAAATCGATTTTGCCATTGTAAAATCTATTTGAAATCGATTTTACTATTGTAAAATCGGTTTTAGCCATCATCAGTGTACTCAAGTTGAACCTTTTCAACTGACATTATCCCCAAACTTTTCACAACATTGCACTTAAACAAAGGCACCTGGGCAACAACTTCAAACAACATACATGAAGATTTTAACTATGTAACTATAGTTTGGAAAACAATCATTGCTAACCCATCGATTTTAAAATGAAAATCCATTCATTTGAACAAAACCACGCATCACACACATTAAACACTTACTGAACACAAAAACAGGGTCATGAAGGAGGAATGCAATAATGGTTGTGCTTCACCATCAATGCCCAGACAAAAGTAAAATGACACCACCAATATGAAATCACATTGGACACCCTCACTTTCTTCTCCTTAATTGGCACAATGTGCAGCTATTTAATATGAGTTCAATACCACCCACTTGTCAGAGACAACCCACACCTCCCCACTCGTTTTTTTGGTTGCTTATGTCTTGCGTGAAGCTCCCATCTCAATTTGTGATGTATTTGTTAGGAGTAAATGAAGAGTAATGTAGTATTTAGCACCTGGGCCCACACTTAATTTTGGTGGGAAGCCAAATTTGCATTTCAGACTTCAATTTGGAGGGAAAGTGAAATTGACACTTTTAGCACACCAAACACCCTAAGAATCTGAAATAATTTCACTTTCTAATTTTGAGCTGTACTTTCTTGCTTCCAAACGGGCCCTAAGTGACTGGACAGAGTACTTCAAAGGAAGTGGAGAAACTATACAATCCATTAATCGAAGATTATTAATAAAATCAATTTAAATTGATAAAAATGGTAATGTTCGGTACTCATGATTTTTATAGAAGTCAAATCTAATTGTTGTGGATCTACCTTTCAATGTTCATTCTCGAAGTGTGTACAGCTCAAATACTTAAATTGGATTCTATCCCAAACTCTCCACTGAGGGCCTGTTTGGATTCAGCTTCTAAGAATAGCTTTTGGGAAAATAGCTTTTGGAGAATAGCTTTTGAGTAGAATAGCTTTTCTGAAAAATAGCTTTTGATAAAATGAGAGTGTTTGGATTAAGTTTTTTGAGAATAACTTTTAAGTATAACTTTTGAGTAGAATATACATTTTCTGAAAAATGAATATCTTCTTATGTTTCTTTTATTTGAAATAAGTGTTTTCCCTAACTAAGAGATCGAAACTTTTAGCTGGAAAATGAGAAAAATGTACTTTTTCTCAAAATAGCTTTTGGAACCCCAAACTAGCTTTTCTTCTCAAAATAGCTTATCCAAAAAAATTGAGTGTTTGGATGTCTTTGTGTGAAACCTAGGTTTGGGAGCCAGAATAACTTTTGGAAATGTATCCAAACAGACACTGAGGCTCCAACCCAAATCAAAAAGTTAAGCGATCATGTCCTTTTCAACCGACACTAATTGACTGACACTTGTCGGTGGATTTCTTATACATTTTTTTTGTTTACCAGATTTCTTGTACTTTTTGCTACTACACTGATAGTCGACATAAAATAAAATAGCTATAGCATAAATAATAAAACTGAGGAATGACAAAACCTATTTGAGTAACCAAAACTATAGAGCCCAACATTTTTCTATATAAATCATAGAATAAAACCATCACACTCTATATTTTCGTTTCACTGGAATTTCTCTAAATTTAAGGGTTTAATATGATTTCTTGGATATTGAATTTATCCTTATTTTACGGTGATAACTCAAATTCTTTAATTTTATCAAACGGTACGTGCATTTCTAGTCTACTATCACGTAGCCTCTCAACCCACTAGTCTAATTTCAATGTTCGTGACTTCTACATGTTAGTCCAATTATGATAGATTTGTGGTATTCAAATTCTTTTTTTCAACAAAAAAAAAATGATATCTCCCGCAAGGCATAAAACATATATCAAGCTTTAATTTGTTATCAAATTAAATTGTAGAGCTCAACATTTTTCACACATGATTAAAATTGTGTATCCAAAACCTCTCTTTTTTTTTTTGAGTGACAAAACCTCTCTTATTTGAATATTGAGGAATGACAACTAAGATGATAAGTGAGAAATACAAACACTTCCTCTCATCCTAAAATTTGGACCTATATTGGAGATAAGTTCGATCCTTAATATTTTTTTTCGTCTCTAAATATAAGGTTACTTTTAATATTCAATTTAAATATCTCTTCACAATGAAGATCGAATATGAACTTGATGAAGGTAATCTAAAAAAGCAAATTAAAGAATGAAATCAAGGTGATCTGGGATGAGCAAAGAATGATCTAGGAGATGTGGAGCAGTGGAGGAACTTAATGAACTTGGAAGTAGACGTGAAGCATTAGATGAACTAATTGATTCAAAAACATATAAAAAACAACTACCTTAACCATTAATCTCAATTTATGAGGTAATTAATTTGACCTCATAAACACACATAATATAGAAAATGTAACACTAAATGACGAAATTAAAGTAAGAAACCATAGGACCTAACTTTACTCATCTCCTAAATCAAGAAAACACATTTACCCTCCTTTTATCATTCATAAGATAACAAGTGTTTGAACGGTGAATAACAACGTTTTGAGTTTTGACCACCTGTAACAAGTTATTGAGCATCAGTCACAACAGATTTAAAATAATGAATAGCACAAAAGCATCTCTTCTGGACTTCAAAAATAATTAATACACACTCTATTAAGATCCTACTTTAATTTTGTAATTTCACGAGACCTGATATTAATCAACTTTTCATTTGTGGAAATCAGGTAAATTTGTCTTAGGAGCAATGTTGTAAAATTCGGACTGGTAGACGAGCTAGAAAAGACTTCGGGTCATGGTTCAATATGGTCAAACCGCTCAAACCGATGATTAGACCAAATAACCGCCGATCCGAAATGTGAAGTGATCGATGGTTGAATCGGTCCAACAATGTACCGTCAGATTTTTATAACACTATTCAGGAGTGGAGGAAGGGTGTATAATATTAATAATAATAAATGGGAAAAACTCACATCAAGTTACTTCCTCCAGGTTCTCAAGTTCTTTTAATATAGGAGTGACACATGTCCTTTCATAACAACCATCCATTCAATCTAACAACCAATAATTAGAGAAATGGAGAACCTGGATAGAGGAACTTAGGATCTAAGTAAGGTCCTAATAAATTAATTTAATAATTTAATAATAACAAAACATAGTATAGTATGGAGGGAGTTGTCTGTCCGGTTTCCGGTGTGTGTGACACCCCACATTACGCGTCTCCATCTTCTTCTTCATCTTCATCTTCATCTTCATCTCTATCTCTGTCTCACTCCTCCTTTTCTCCTCCATCCATCATCCATCCCTCTTTCCTTCCACACCAACATCAATAATAAAACCTCACTTTCCCACTCACTTAACTCCTCCCTTCCCTTCCCTTCCCTTCCCTTCCCTTCTATTCTCCTAAAACACAAAACCTCCTTCCTTCTACAATATACACACATACTCCTACATGATAGTATAACATAACATATTACAATGGCCACCTTCTTCTTCTCTCGCCTCCCACGCGCCTTCCTCTCCTTCAGAATGTTAGCCTCCGCCATCTCCATCTCTCTCTGCCTCTTCTTCACTCTCTCCTTCTCCTTCACTTCCTCCCACTCCCACCATCATCCCCATCTTCCCCATTTCGTATGTTTCCTTTTTTCCCTTTCTTTCCTTACATTTTTCAACCCACCACGCAATTTCATTTCCTTCTTTACATCTCTTTTCACACACTCTATTTCTATATACATCATAATTCGGTTTTTTTTTGTTAGTTAGGGATCTTGTGTTTTTTTTTTGTCGCTTCAATTTCGCTCATTCTGAATCTAATCTCCTCTTTTCCTTTTCCCTCTTAACATATAAGCTTTTTTTTCCAATTGGGTATTTTTAAAAAGTAATGTTATTCCAAAAGAAATAAGCTTTTCTGTAAACTGGAATATCAGATTTGATTGATTGTGTAAATTTCAAGCTATTATCCAATTCTCAATTCTGATTAATCAATCTTTTTTCCCCATTTTGAATTAGGGTTTGGATGGTGGTGCACGTGGATTTGAATCTGTACGGAGATCTGTGCTTGCGCTTAAGACGGATCCACTGAAGCCAAGATTGGATCAGATTCGTAAGCAGGCTGATGATCATAGATCATTGGCTTTGGTGTATGCATCTTATGCAAGAAAGCTAAAGCTTGAGAGCTCAAAGATTGTTAGGGTCTTTGCTGATCTATCTAGGAGTTTCTCAGATCTTTTGAATAAACCCCAATATAAGGGTTTGTTAAATTCTGATGTTTCAACCATTGATGAATCAGTGCTTAGGCAATTGGAGAAAGATGTGAAAGAGAGAATCAAGGTTACACGCCAGGTTATTGGTGAGGCCAAGGAGTCATTTGATAATCAGCTCAAGATTCAGAAGTTGAAGGACACGATTTTCGCGGTGAATGAGCAGCTGACGAAGGCGAAGAAGCAGGGCGCTTTCTCGAGCTTGATTGCTGCGAAATCGATCCCCAAGAGCCTACATTGTTTGTCGATGAGGTTGATGGAGGAGCGGATTGCGCATCCTGAGAAGTATTCTGATGAGGGGAAGCTGCCTGCACCGGAGTTGGAGGACCCGAATCTTTACCATTATGCTATATTCTCGGATAATGTGGTGGCTGCGTCGGTTGTGGTGAATTCAGCGACTAAGAATGCGAGGGAGCCTTGGAAGCATGTGTTTCATGTTGTGACTGATAAGATGAATCTTGGGGCAATGCAGGTGATGTTTAAGTTGAAGGATTATAATGGGGCACACATTGAGGTTAAGGCAGTTGAGGAATATAAGTTTTTGAATTCCTCTTATGTGCCGGTGCTTAAGCAATTGGAATCTGCTAATCTGCAGAAGTTTTACTTTGAGAACAAGCTTGAGAACGCGACAAAGGACACGACCAATATGAAGTTCAGGAATCCAAAATATTTATCAATCTTGAACCATTTGAGGTTTTACTTGCCTGAAATGTATCCTAAGCTGCATAGGATTCTGTTTTTGGATGATGACATTGTGGTTCAGAAGGACCTGACTGGGTTGTGGAAGATTGATATGGATGGAAAGGTGAATGGGGCAGTAGAAACATGTTTTGGGTCATTTCATAGATATGCTCAGTACATGAATTTTTCACATCCCTTGATCAAGGCAAGATTCAACCCAAAGGCTTGTGCTTGGGCTTATGGAATGAACTTCTTTGATTTGGATGCTTGGAGAAGGGAAAAATGCACAGAAGAGTATCATTACTGGCAGAATCTGGTAAATTTTGAAACTCTCCTATTAACATTTATTTGCTTTATCAGTTAAACCTTTTTCTCTATTTCTGTATGTTCATTTCGCTTGTAGCACTGGCTTATTCAATACCATGTTATAGGTTCTTAGTAAAACCATTTAGCACTCTTAGATTTTTTTTTCTCAGCATCCCGGAAATCTCAAGGTGGTTTTAATACAACACACATAATGTGGATTTGATAAAGACCTTACTCAACTGTTGGTTGAGATTTAACGTTGAATAGTTGATAGATGCACCTATGCTAATTGCAAAATGTTAGAGACTGAGTATTCTAGAGTTGGAAGAGATCATAGACATATTGTTACCGATCATCCTCGTTAATGTGTTTAATTTGCAATATTTTGAAATCGGAAAACTTCTCGGCGTCCTCATTTACTTTATATCTGACTGATATGTTGATATTGTTTCAGAATGAGAATCGAACCTTGTGGAAACTGGGGACATTGCCACCTGGCTTAATTACATATTACTCGACGACAAAGCCTTTGGACAAGTCATGGCATGTTCTGGGACTTGGTTATAATCCAAGCATCAGCATGGATGAGATTAATAATGCAGCTGTGGTGCATTTCAATGGTAATATGAAGCCATGGCTTGACATTGCAATGACTCAATTCAAGCCACTGTGGACAAAGTATGTTGATTACAATTTAGATTTCGTCCAAGCTTGCAATTTTGGCATCTAAATTTCTTAAGCTTCTGCTCTTCTCTTCGGTTGCAGCCACTGTAGTATCTCTTGTCCACTTCGGTTACTTGCTGTTTAGTTTTGATATCCAATACCCATATAAGTTTGACATAATTTTTAGCTATTATTGAAGTGAAAGTATTGCTTCTTTCCAAGTGTACAATACTTTAGTATAGTAATTCTTAGTTCCCCTTCTATTTATTTTTAAAGTTCATGTAATAATATTACTTTGAAGATGTTGATTTAGAAGAAGCAAGAAAGT
This sequence comes from Mimosa pudica, assembly GCA_029929735.1. Lineage (NCBI taxonomy): Eukaryota > Viridiplantae > Streptophyta > Magnoliopsida > Fabales > Fabaceae > Mimosa > Mimosa pudica. The sequence continues at coordinate 6,108,335 of JAKELP010000045.1, forward strand.
TACTAAGTCACGTATTGTACCGTAAGCTATTTATTTACAATTGAGAACTATGATATAACTATAAGATCAAGTACCTATTTACATGGAATGTTCTATATTGTCCTCTCTGCTTAATGCACTGTTAGTTTGAGTATTTTTTTCTTAATTCTTCCTATGTTCTTGCTGCTATGGATCTCTCTTCTTTTTTCCTTTTAATGAAAAAAAATTGAGTCTGTTCTGGGGCTAATCAGGGCCAAGGCTACCCTTCAGATTCAAATTCAAAGAATGCTTATAATTTATAAAAGTATTTAAAAATCACTCACCAACAAAGTATTATGTTGATGGGATTCGAATTCACCATCCTATGATTATGAGTCAATCACTCTAACAACTGGGTGAGATCAATCTTTATTGGCGCTATGAATCTCTTTATAGACAATTAGGAAATTGATATACATGAAGAGTGATTTCTATTGCACCAAATCCAGATTTACCATTTAATTCTGTATTAAAAACAAAGTTTTCCATTAAAATTCGGTTAATATGAATGTTTGGTTGATTATAACAGATTAGGATGTCTCATCCAACCAAAATCAATGCAAAGTTTGTTTGAATTTGCAGTTTTTTTTAAAGGATTGGGATTTAAATCTCAATTACGAAATTGAGATACATGAATAGTGATTTCTATTGCACCAAATCCAGAGTTAACATTTAATTCTGTATTAAAAACAATGTTTTCCATTAAAATCCAGTTAATATGAATGTTTGGTTGATTATGACCTATTAGATATCTCATCCAACCAAAATCAATGCAAAGTTTGTTTAAATTTGCAAGATTTTTTTAAAGGATTTGGAGTATGTCAAAGGCTACTTCAATCACATCATAAGTAGTTGATTGAGCTGATAAGTGGACTATAATCTCAGTATGGATGAGAACGCGTGTTCGAATCCCGGGAAGTATTGTCATTGGGAGAGGGGACAAGTTTGCCTATGTGGACAACACACCTATCCCTCGAGTCCGGGTTAGTCGGTTGCCAATAGACTCCGAATTACCGGACGACGATTAACAAAAAAAAAGCTACTTCAATCACATCTATTGGACTCCTTTTAACCAACCAATTTTTTCAGAAAATAACTATTCCAAACATTAACAAAATTCATTTTACTTCTTCTCCAAAGCTCTACATGAATCAAATTTAATTTTGATCAAGTCAAAAATGGTTACTGGGCTGTGCATAATGGGAGTTAGTCACTCATAATGTACCAAACCAAAGTTTATGTTAAAATTTTCGCCGGCAAAGATGCCAGATCCAGTGAGTGACAATATCTCAAACAAAAAAGTGGCATTAGAATGGTTATTTTCTTTTAAATATTGCATAATTATGTAGTGGGGATCCACCAAAGCATATGTTGTGAAAGGGAAAATGCCTAGACAGGGAAGAAAAGATAATAGAAAACACAAATGGTAACATCACAGTTATGTAAGCAAATGCAAAATTGACAACTAAGCACATACTAATAGATGTCCAGGATACTACTATACTTTCGCAGGGAGGAACAGCCAAGTAGGATTCAAACCTACGACAAGTCAAGGGCTAAAGAGAGAGCCAAAAATGGATCTTTGACGAGTCAAGGGCTAAAGAGAGAGCCAAAAATGGATATTTCGTGTATATTCCTGCATAATCTTAAATGTTATTACCAAATGATACAATGCAAGCCAAAGTTCCAAATGTCATGATCAAAGAACTATTTATATACGTTTTCATGTATAATAAATCAAATATAAAAAGTTATGTACCGTTTCTTATGTTTTTTTAAGTGGAAGCGTTTGGTCTTTGTTGCTACACCAACCCAGTTCCTTTGACTGGGTTGACATACCGAGCAATATTAAAATGAATGTCAAATGAGTGAGGCAGTCCTCCATTGCAAATATTAGTTTGGTTATATTAGCTAGACAGGCACTGAGATGTTGAATCAATAAAATATTTGTGTGCATACCATAGTTAAAGAAAAACTTTAAAGGTAGCCCTCACTGATCCTAATTATAATAAACTATTTTTAAAAAAGGTTTGAGGGTAAAATTACCTTTTTTCCATAATATCTATCATTTAGTATCAAATGTTTTTTTTGTCAAATACACATAAGTTTTCATAATATGTTTGAAAGTCAAATAATTCATTAAAAACACATAACATTGGAGAAATTGAAGGAGAGAAGTTAACGGTTGTGTACTTTTAACGGATTATGTGACTTTTGAACTCACTATAAAAAATTATTTTTATTTTGTCCAAAAAAATCTTTGTTGGATGATCTTTTTAGAAAAATATGTGTATTTTTTAACCTTAACTATTTCTAAAATGTTTTGTGATAATTAAAGAAATCTTACACCTCATTAAATATCTAAAAAAGTGATAATTTTTGTATTTTATCCCTATTTAATATAAAGTAATAGTAGAAAACTAGATTAAACAAATTTGGAGGAATATGTATATTAATATAGTTAATCAAATAACATATGAGGGTCAGATAGTCCTTTAAATGAGACTCAAAAAGTATTATTACTTAAATTTATCCTCTTTAGCAAAAATTGTTTATCCTCTTTATACAAGTGTTTCGTCATTAATAATTACCAAAGCATAAAAACTGAGTTTAGTAAAAAAAAAATTTACAAATACAATTTTTATCGTTATATAGAAATTGCGTGGCTCAATTGGGAGTACTCTCCTATATACATTTTTTTTGTATTGATATAAACTCGAATTTGACAGTTCATATTCAAAATGGTCAAATCCTACTCCATTGGTATATGTTGGTTCACTAGGATTTGAAATTTATTAAAATTTTCAAACATGGTTTTCAAGGTTTTCTTGTTTGTAATGAAACATATTATAAATGAGCTGGATTGCTGGAATAGTGATGAAAATGGTATATTGAAAGAGTTCATGGGATTTCCTCAAAAGTCAAAATGATTAATTTGAGGTACGTGAAAACAAAAAATATTCAGAATAGTATTATTAGTTTGGGCAACCCTCCAATGCCACATTTCTCATGGCATTGTCCTCACGGTGCTGCTAGTAATAAAATAAATACAAGTTTTGTTATCTTCCTTATATTATCACCTATTATGATCGTGAAGCACTAAAATCAAAATTTGGACTGATGAACATTCAGTTTTTATATTATCTTCCAATTTTTCCTGCCAGTAAGTTAGTTAAACCCCACCATAAACCATAGCAGATGAGATTAGTTTGGGCCAAAATAAAGGTCAAGAAGTTGGTAATACCCACTAATTATCTTGTCTCATTTTCACCTAAACTACCATTGACCCTTTATATTTAAATAACATTTTCCAAATAACAGGTTTGGAACAATACTGATTTGCTTATGGAGTATGGAACAGAAACTTTTAGACCCTTAAGTCATTTATTCCTTTTTCAATAAGCATTAATAATTGATCATGACAAGAAAAGATAAAATTGCAAACAAGACCGATTTTTTTAAAGACATGTCAGTCAAAAAAGGGCATGGATACTTAACTACTGAGCCCACAGTCAACAAAGAAAATTCCAGAAAATAACCCTATTCCAGTTACATCAGTATCACAAACATGTTTATAAACTTTTTTTTTATTACAAACATGTATTATAAACTACTGAGATCCTAACATAAAAACAAACGTTTAAAAAAGTGAAAACATGTGGGACAAGTTAAATCATGCACAAATTGCATTCTTTTATTTCTCTTTCATGTGTGAATACATGAATAGATTCATTCTGTAAATTTGGCAAACAGCAGATTAAAGAGCACGTCAGAATAATTAAATCATATAAAAAAACCTCTAAAATATTGCACAAAATGAACTAACTAATAAGTTTTGCATAAATCATTTCCAAAGTTTCAATTGATACTTCTTTTAAAATGCAGTAACGACCCCATAATAATCCTAAAAAAACTAAGGAAACACAACTTCCTAAGCAAGTTATATGCTATACTGATCGGAAATTGGAAAATCAATCCTCAATTCTTGAGAGAACAAAATAAGATAACTAAAATCAATCATCAATTCTTGAGAGAACAAAAAAAATACCTAACTGACTTGCAGATCACTCATCCACAAAAGAATTCCAATTTTGTACCCCTAATGCTTTCTACTGAAACTACTGTACTCGAAACCAAAATATATTTTCAATCCTTGACTTCATCAGAGATTAACTGCTCAAGCCGAGGCAGCAACAGTTGCAGTTTTTGCTATTGAATTAATGGCAAGCCCACCATTGCGATTTACCCGACCACCATTGTTTTCGACATGATCAACCCTCTGAAAACCATTATTCCCACGGTTGGAATACCCCCCATGATTGCCATTCCTGTAACCAGATTCAGCACGGCTGAAGTCACCTCTACCATAGCTTCGGCCATTTCCATGGTTTCCGCGTCCTCTTCCACCGTCATTTCTACCATCATTTCTGTATCCTCCACCCTCATTTCTGCCCTCATTCCGATATCCACCACCCTCATTTCTGCCTTCACTTCTATATCCTCCACCCACATTTCTGTATCCTCCACCCTCATTTCTGCCTTCATTTCTGTATCCTCCACCCTCATTTCTGCCTTCATTTCTGTATCCTGCACCCCTTCCGGATGAGTATCGTGGCCTGCCATTCCCTGGAGATAAGCAACAAAAAGTTGAACATATGGACGACACCCACAGCAAATTCATCATAAAAAATACAAGCTGAAGGCAAAAGTAGGCCTCAACAATCAATCATACATGTAGTGAAGCTCAATGTCAATGCAAAATCAACTCCAACTAGAAAACCAACCAGATGAGGTTAGATGATTTCATAACAAGTTCATCCTTCAAAACCCACCATTAAATACACAAGCTAAAGGCAAAACTCAATCAATCAAACTAGAGAAGCTGAATATAATTGCAAAGCAGAACAACAATGACAAACTGTCAATACAAAACAGGAATTTACCACTTTTTCAATTGAAAATTATACTTCAGAAACACTTTGGAAACAAAAAAGCAACAAAAAATAACACAAGGCACATATTTCTCTATAAGCCAAATTACTTTCACTAAGTTCATTCCCATGAAGTGGCATGGGGGTGTTTGTGAGTCCCCACCCCGGTGGGAAATGGTTAGAATTCCTTTTAGTAGGAAGGCTTAAGGGGTGAGATCAAGCCATATAATATAGGTGTCATCCTAATACACATTTTGGTGCATTATCCTCGAGAAACGAGATCCAGGTGAGGATAGGAGAGGAAAGATGCCACATAGGATATCTACACTAAATTTATTCCTCAAGTTCCTGAGTAAACTCAGAATGTCCATAATTTCTACAACGGGGAAACTACTGGCCAGTCATATAGATCTCAGAACCCATTACACTCTCAAACATGGGGAAATACGAGTTCAGGAAAAATTCACTGAGTTCAGAGACAGCCAATAAATCATGTTACTGAGTTATCAGACAGCACCTACTGCTCAACAAAATATCTGAACGCAATTTATGCAGCTGACTTCACCTAACAAAGGGAGACAAGACTTCTTGTTATTGTTAGTTTCAGCCATGATTGTTAATTTAGGAAAGGCCTAGCTCAATTTGTAAGTCTGCATTCCATTGAGTGAAATTACACAACATCCCCAGCATAACAATTAGATGGGATGAAATCCTAAAACAAAATATAATATGATGCAAATTAAGTCTCTAATCCTCCAATAAAAAGACCAACAGAAATCTTGTCAAGCATGTGTATAAAATGGATACTGGCAAATGGCAACCAAACCTACAATCATACCAAGTTCATTTTGAAAAAACAAAACTAAACAAATACTTGCCTCGATTAGTTGACTTCTTTTCTTCAACAAAGACTTTGCGCCCACTGATGAGAACTGGTGAAGCCTAACATTACAATCAAAGTGAAGGAAGATATAGAGACTTACATGAAATAGCAAATATCTACAAGCCAGTAGGCCTAATATCATGCAATTAAAAGGGAATCCAGAAAGTTTAACTAAAAAAACCAAACAAAAATTAAAAAGCAGATAAAAGGAAATCTAAAGTACCTTCTGCAAAGGTAGATAGTCTAATGGCAGAAGAGAACTTTGCATAAGAAAGCAAATATAAGACAAAGGGCCAACTCAATTCTAATCCTCACTTGGTGAGGGTGCTGGGGAAGGGAATATACTAAGCAGCCTAACCTCCGCTTTTTTGCAGAGTGGCTGATTCGAACCCAAAAGACAATCTAATATAAGACAATCTAAATATAATAAGTAGGCATAGTGATTCTAGCCCTACAATCTCATTTCACAAATACAGCCAAAAGATTTAAAATCTAGATCTCAACAATACCTCAAGTGCACTTTGCACAGCACTAGCCACTTCAAACTCCACAAAACCAAAGCAAAATCCCTGTTCAATTCATCCATAAATGCCCACATTAGGTCATGAGGTTATAAATTAATAGTACAAAGCAGAAAATGGATTTGCAACATACCCTTTGGGTTCTAACTTGGATACCATTACGCTTTATAGGACCAAACTTTTTGAACTCAGCCTCCAAAAGAGAAGGTGTAGCATGTCCTGGCAGACTTCTTACATAAATAGAATAACCCTCAGCTATAGGAAAAACAGTGGAGTGTCATACACCTCAGTGATTAAAAAAAAAAACAAGGGCAGATCAATTCAGAAGATGAATACATTCTGTTAAAAGGGGCACCTCACCTTCAGTTTCCTGATTGCTTCCTGGTTCAACAACAGATGTGTTAGAAGCATTCATTTCTGACACAGCAGGAGCTGGAAGTGCAGCAGCTGCATGTTGCACACGGCTCTTTGTGGCAGATCTCACAGGAGTAGTTGTTGCCACTGGAGATAGTGCAGCACTCTCCTTCATGACCTTAACAAGTAAAGACATTAACTAAATAAGGAAACAAAAAATAAAAACACTTACACTATCCATCCTAACAAAATAAAGAAAATTGTACTCTCAACTTTTAACAATTTTATTCCCAAACATAAAATATAAGGCACCATTCATATAACTCAACATGAATCAGGAAGCATCACAAGCTAATTCAGAATGAATACTGACAATAGAGGCATATGACTTCTTAGGCACTTCTTCAATAGAAGTCAAACCAGCGACCACTAGTGAATCATCAGGAATTTCATCAACCACCTCAGCTACAGGAGCTTCTTCTTCAATTGGAACCTGCACGTTTTCAGGCTCATAAACCTCCTTTCCGTTGGCGTCCTCAGCTGGTATAACTACATTGTCAGAAACATGAATCTGCTGTGAAGAAGGATCTGCAGCCAAAGGAAAAAATGAATTCACAAGTGGGCTACCACGTGACAATAAATAGTAATTCAAAGTAGCCACTATCATACCATCATCAGGAGTGGCTGGAGCTTCAACATTATCATTACAAAATTCGCCTTCATTGTCATTAACATATCTGAATACATCATTCAAGACAAAGTACCCCCCTCCTTCTTGAGGAGCAAGGAAGAAAGATTGTGAAAACTTTTTTCTCTTGGTGTCATCTCCAACCATAAACCCGGTAACCATGATAAGAAATCCTCCACCAAGAGATTCTTGTGCATCCACAGATTTGATCTCAGCTACAAACTCATCCAGTGACTGTATTTTCTCATTAATATCCTGCTTGATGAGAATAAAAGAAAATAAGTTCAAGGACATGAGTTCTTATTTCTTTATTATTTGATTATTTGATATGCCGGACTCCATTGATGATACATGATATAACAATATAACATAATATAATAAACTTCATATAATCAATTGCAACAAAAATTGGCAAAGAAGAGAATGGAAAGTAATGAAGAATTAGTGACTAGGACTGTTAGATCTTAAAATCAAACAGTGACTTGGGCTGATAGATCTTTGAATGACTTCTAGGGTCGAAATAATGACAGCTCCAAAAGCACCAATGCAATAAATCAACAAGGAGGATTGAAATTCAAACCCTTGAATCACTTTATCTAACCTCTTCAAAATAAACAATACAAGAGTATCTTACACAAGGTGAAGTCCCTCTAGACCTTACTGTGACCCAAGCATTGAAAGAACGCTGCATGAACAATCTAAGTTTCACTAGCATGGGAGTAGCAATGCAGGTACATCATTTATTCAGAAATGATCATAATCCTATATTGGATGAAAGATCCAAACTTTCCTTTACCACTCTTCATGTATAAATAAAACCAGGAATAAGATTATCCATTAAGGCATTAGTCCAACTCCAATGGCATTACGCTTTCTAACTTTCTATCCTGGTAAGAGAGCAACCTGACCAGATAGCACGTATCACAGCTCGAATAGAAGAACCAAAGATGAAATCATGAATGCAGCAAAGATATAGGTGATTCTAATCCTTTTGCATAAACTAACTTCACCATAGAGGGATCGGGCTCAACATGACAAATTAAATGCAGGGCCATAGGAGACATTTTATATTTGTTTATTGAATGAACACTTTTAAGACTTCCACAACACTACTCCACCAGTCCTCTTCATCAAAAAACAGCAAGTAACAAAAAATGGGGAAAAAATTTCTTCAGGTCGTTAGAAGTTTTCGCCCCACATGACCATCTCCCCTATTCTTTTTAAAATGTTTTTTATCATGTCCAATTTCAACATACTTTTAAGAAACCGAGCAACCCAAAATTAAACTAAGGTGACCAGAGAGAAAAGAGTCTAATAGATAATTACCTCAAAACAATTAGACTGTTAGGCTGAAGGAATATCACAGATAAGATATGAACACAGATGTAAATATATGGGAGATAAATAGACAAAAAAAACTCACTTTCAGAGTGGTTGTAATGCCCATCATACCATCTTTTTCAGGCCGGCCAAGCTTACTGTCATCATGGTAAAACTTATACACTTCTTTAGGGTTTGTATGAAGCATATTATAGTACTGCTCAACAAAGGCATTGCTAACCTATATCGCAGTTTCAGATAATCCAGTCAGACAATTAACAAATAAACAAATGCTACACTCTGCAGAATTAGGATATACATACAAGAGCTGTATGATTTCGGGCTAGCTGCTCGGAAGATGCCATCACCAAAGATGTCTGAAAAAAAACATGCAACACCATGCCTTTAATTAAAAGACTCTAACGAGCGCATGGAAACAAAAAAAACACAAGATAGCGAAACCTAAAGTAAAAAATTTAGAATAAATGCCCAGTCAAATAACAAACCTAACGATTCATTTATCGTCAAGCATACATTAATCAGCATACTCTTTGCAAAAAAGAATACGAAATCACACAACACGGCTTTCACAATTCTACAAACACGTTACGACCAAGACAAAAAATGATACTCCTTCCGGTCCTAAATATAAGACCTAATTCACTTTCTCTGGAAAATCCTTAAAAAAGCAAAATAGATTAATCATAAATTGATTTACCTAATTTTTTTCCCCTTAAACTAGTTTATTTTACCTATAAACTAATGGATAATCTAAAAATATATCAAATATGTCATCATTTAATAACCTATTTCGCAACCTTAATCTCTCCAAAAAAAAAAAGTCAATTAGGTCCTATATTTAGGACTGGAGCTTGTATTACACTAAAATACATCCTCCCATAAAATCAACCAATAAAAGTTCATTCAGCAAACAAACACAGCCTAAACACAATGCTTTACTTCCGCTTCACTTGCAACGATATTCATCAGTACGGATCAAGCTTCATTGCTAAAACAGGTAACAATAAGTACACAAAACTACACAATCCAAAGCAAACTAAGTCTAACACCGTGAGTTTTCAACAACAAAATAAATAATAGCCGCTAACAGAAGATATTTACAACTAAAATTGAAAATCTGTAACAGAACTTCAACAATAAGTACAGTAAACAAAACATTTCCACAAAACCTTCCACTACGCCATCAAAAATCACAACATTAACGGAAAAGGAGCCTCAAATCCAAAATGATATGTAAAAAAAAAAGAGAAAAAGAAAAGAAAAATCTCAGATTTTTATTTTTTTTGAAAAATTTAGGGTTTAAGAAAGTAACGAAGCGAAAAAGAGAACGGATCGCGAGAGTTGAAGGAGAAGAGGAATTTACTTGCGTTGCTTTTAGGCACGTTTGTTCGAAGCTAGGGTTTGGTTTGGATCTTAGTGAAGAAGAGAGTGAAGCAGGGAGAAAATGTGATAGAGAAATGAGAGGGAAGGGTTTAAGGGGAAAGGAAAGGAGGTATATAAAGGAGGGAGATTGTGAAAAATGAAAATAAATAAGTCTCTCCCAATACCCAAAAGCACAAATGAGGAACCTAAACTTCCAAAAGGACCATGAAGAAACCAGCACCTAACTGTCATTTTAAATTTTTGTGAAAAGACAAAATTGCCCTCATCCTAAAACACAAATTACTACCCCACCCCAACACCCACCCTCTTCATGCAATTTGTGTTTTAGGATGGGGGCAATTTTGTCTTTTCGCAAAATTTTAAAATGACAGGTAGGTGTTGGTTTCTTCATGGTCCTTATGAAAGTTTAGGTTCCTCACTTGTCCTTTTTGGTATTGGGAGAGATTTATTTGGGATTTTCCCTATCTTTTTCATCGTACGGACGGTTCACGAGAGAGTCTTCCGCCGAGTATGAAGCTTTTGTTACGTCTATTAATCCATCTTTTTTTTCGTCAACGTCTATTAATCCATCTCTATTTATTAAACTATGGTCCCTTATGTTTGTTTTTATCAAATGGAACCTTGTATTTTATGAAGTTCTAATTTAATCTTTTATATTTAAAAAGTACACTTTTTAATCCATTGTTTTACATTAAGTTTTAATTTAATTCTTTATGTTTTTTAACTAATTTTTTTGAATTGAATTTAGTCATTTATGTTCTGAAAGTATATTTTTAGTCCTTTTTTGTTAACATTGTTAGTTTCATTTAAATTTAAATGATTGTTTCATGATTAAATTGTGGCAAAAAAATGATAAATTTCAAAACTATAAGAATAATTACATTAAAATAATTTAATCTAATCATTTTTAGTATGTAATTTTAAAATTGTTAAATTAATATTTTCCGTTAAGTGAAACTAATGGTGTTCACAGAAAATTACTAAAAGTATATTTTTCAAACATAAATGATTAAAAATCTCTCTCCTTTTGTGAGAGCCTCTCTCTCTCCACCTTTGTGAGAGCCCTTTTGGTTACATAACCTCCATCGTGAATCTTTGATTTACGACGGAATTTCCCTCATCTTTATCTGTGAGTGATAAGGGTGAGTCTTCGTTTCGGTGAGGTGCTAACGTTTTTTGGACGGGGCACGCTCATCCCCTGTGATAATTTTCTTTCTGCGAGTGTCTTTTATCAATATCTTTTTTATACAATGTCAAGTACTAAGGAAGTGGTACTAAATCTCAAAAGTAAGTCTGGAAGTCTGAATAAGAATACTTTGATTGGAAAGATTATGACTGAAAGAAGTCTTAACAAGCCAACGGTTCTCTCAATGATTAAGAAAGGATGGCAAATGTGTGAGGAAGTTGAAATTCATGAACTAGATAGATCAAAGTCCATCTTTTTGTTCCAGTTTACTAAGAAAGAAGATTTTGATCGTGTTATGAAAGGCAGACCTTGGTCAATTCAAGGCCACCTTCTCAATCTCCAACTGTGGGATGAATTCATGACTTTGGAAGAAGTTAATTTTTCTTTTGCACCTTATTGGATCCAGTTCCATGGTCTTCCTTTGGCGGCTTTTGATGAAGAGTGTGCAATTAGACTAGGAAATGCTGTGGGAGAAACTTTAATTGTTGAATCCCCAGAGGTTGGTGGAAAAATTCAAAGAAGTTTTATCAGAGCAAGAATTTTGATTAATCTCAATAATCCTTTAGTTGCTGAAATTTCGGTTCCTAGGCAAGGGAAAGATCCTGCTCGTGTAAAGGTTAAATATGAAAGATTGCAAAATTTCTGTTATGGATGTGGGAGGATTGGGCATGAGATGAGGGGCTGTAAAAATTTTAAAAATGCCTCTGACAAGGAGGATTCAAATCGTGAGTTTGGTAGCTGGTTAAGTACTCCTGCAGTTCGTACTATTGATAAAAATTTGGTGATTTGCAAAGAAGGGTGGATGGAGGCTAAAGACTGGCAGACAGATTCGGATATCGGCGGTGCTAGCCGAAAATCACAGGCGGAGGAAGATTCTGTTTTGAAAAGTGCACAAAATAAGGAAGAATATGATTCAGTCAACGAGTTTAATGGTATTCAGTTACATGTTGATGATAATGGAATGAGTCTTGATGGTGGCCATATTTCTCGGGATTTAAATAAAAATGAGATCAGTGAGATTCTTCCGTTGAATGATACTAAAAATAAGGGCCCCATGATTTACTCCTCTCCAAAAAGAAGCATAAAAGCTGATTCGTCTTTTATGAAGGATGCTAGGAAAATCATCAAAATAAAGAGGCCCACAATGAATTCAGCCCACTTTGTTCCTTCAAGTAAAGAATCTGCTAGCCCTTTTACAAGCCCAATTCGAAATAACATGTATTTTGTGGACTTCCCATGTGATGAATCAGATTTATCAAAGGCTATAATCCCATTCAACAACCTATCTCCAATGTCGGCTGTGACTGAAGGAATTAAAAAAATAAAAATTAAAAGATCTCTAGAGTGTGACGAAGAGGAGTTTGAAAGGCCAGCAAAAAGAAGCCTATTTAGATCTAATGAGGGGGTGAGTTTTGATGGTGAAGCTCCTCGGCAATCTCAGCGTACTCATGGGACCAGACTTAGCTTCAGGAATCTCAAAAAATCAGCTCGAAGGGGGAGTTCATCAAGTAGAAATTCAACCTCAATTAGAGCAAATAATAATTTGGAAGTGGTGCAATCTGGAGATTTACTTGAGATTAATCAAGGAGGTAATGATTCTGATTCTGTTACTTGTTATGAGAACGCCGGTGGTTGGATGGGACCAACCACCGGTTCACAATGAATATCTTGTCCTGGAACTGTCAAGGCTTGGGGGTGGCTTTGACAGTTCACAATTTAAAGGAGGAGTGTCTCCGAAATAAACCCCATGTGGTTTTCATCATGGAAACCAAGCAAAAAAGAAGAGCAGTTCGTAAAGCTCGTAGGAAATGTGGTTTTGATGAGGAATGGATTGTGGATCCAACTGGTATTGGTGGTGGTCTGGCTTTGTGGTGGACTGAAGGTGTTAATGTTAATATTTTATTCTCCTCTTCTAATATCGTCCATACAAAAATATTTGCTCAAACTATTGAAACCCCCTCGTATGTGACTTTCATTTATGGGCCACCTAAGGAGAGGGATAGGAATTTGTGTTGGAATGAAATTAGACGTATTGCTCGTGGTATAAATGAATCCTGGCTGTGTGTGGGCGATTTTAATGACATTCTTAGACAGGATGAAAAACTAGGTGGTAAACCAAGATCAATAAGGAAAATATTAAACTTCCAGAATTTTGCTGCTGATTGTGAACTTTCTGATTTGGGGTTTAATGGTTATCGATACACCTGGTGTAATAAACGAGAAGGAGAAAATGTTATTTGGGAACGAATTGATAGAGCCTTTGGTAATTTTCATTTGTGTGAACAATTTCCTCAATTGCAAGTATTCAATATTGACCCAGTGGGATCTGATCATCATCTCCTTCTTGTAAGTTGTTGTTATAAAGGAACTAGAAAGCCAAGAGTTTTTAGATTTGAACCTATGTGGGTTACTCACCCTGAGTATCTTCCTTTGATTCAAAAAAACTGGTATAAAGGGTTAGATTCGGCGTCCAATTCTAACTTGTCTGTTGTTCTCTCTTGTCTAAACAATTGTAAAAAATCTCTGATCAAATGGAGCAGATCTACTTTTCCAAATGGTAGGAAAAAAATTTCAGAACTGAAGTTGAAACTATCAGAGGTATTACAGGTTCCTAACGGGGAAAGTGTAGTGTTTGCGAAGGATATTCAGGCTGAGATTGAACGCCTCTTTGATCAAGAGGAACTTTATTGGCGTCAGAGGTCACGAGTAGAGTGGTTGAAGGCAGGAGATAAAAATTCTAGCTTTTTTCATCTATCCACTATTAAAAGGCGTCATCAAAATAGTATTTTGAAGTTAAGAAATGAAGCTGGAAACTGGTTATCCGACAAGGAGGAGATTAATTCCAATATTACAAAATTCTTCCACAATCTTTTTGAATCTAATGGTGAGCGGCCTATGTTAGAAGCTTTGTCTTTTATTGAACCAAAGGTAGATGACCAGATGAATGCAATTTTGATGGCCCCTATTACTCGAATTGAAGTAAAAGAAGCAGCTTTCAATTTGGGAAGTAACAAAGCACCTGGCCCAGATGGATTCTCAGGCAAATTCTTTCAAACATCCTGGCAGGATATAGGTAACACTATCTATACAATGGTGTTGGAATTTTTTGAGGGTAAATCCTTTCTTCATGATTTAAATAATACCAATGTTACTCTTATTCCTAAAATCCCTAAGCCAGAACATGTTTCGCATTTTAGACCTATTGGGTTATGTAATTTTGCATATAAAATTATCTCTAAAGTATTAGCTAATAGATTGAGAAGTTGCTTGGATAAGTGTATTTCCCAGAACCAGAGTGCTTTTGTCCCTGGACGAGTGATTCATGATAATATTATTATTGCTCATGAGGTATATAACTATCTCAAGAGGAAAAAGATGGGAAAGAAATATGAATTTGCTCTGAAGATGGATATGAGTAAAGCATATGATAGGGTGGAATGGGATTTTTTAGAGCTTGTTTTGTTGAAATTTGGATTTTGTGAAGCATGGGTGAAATTGATCATGAAATGTGTAAATTCTGTCAACCTTAACCTTTGCGTTTCTGGTGAAAATATTGCAAATATTACTCCTGGTAGAGGTCTAAGACAAGGAGATCCTTTATCTCCTTACCTGTTTATTCTGGTTGCAGAAGTATTGAGTTGTATGATAAATAAAAAGCTCCAATCAAAAGAATTATAAGGAGTCAAACTGAGTAATTCTTGCCCAGTTTTATCTCATATTTTCTTTGCAGATGATGCCTTACTCTTTATGAATGCTAGTGCTCATAATTGTCAAAAGATTGCTTCTGTTCTGAATATTTATTGTACTGCATCTGGTCAAGAGGCAAATCTGGACAAATCTAGCATCTATTTCTCAAATAATACTCCAGAAGATGTTAAGGAGGATGTGGCTCGTATATTGGGAATTGGAAGAACTGATGATCCTGGTAAGTATTTGGGCATCCCAAGCATTTGGGGGAAGACTAGAAACCAAGCGCTTTCTTATATACGGGAGAGAGTTAGCTATAAAATTCAGAATTGGTATAAATCGAATCTTTCCTATGCTGGCAGGGAAGTCATGATTAAATCTGTCTTGAATGCAATCCCGATTTATTCTATGAATTGTTTTAAGTTTCCTGCGAAGACTTGTAAGGAGCTTGACAGTCTAATTTCAAATTTTTGGTGGAAAGGGTCAAGGGATGGAAGTACAACTTATTGGAAATCTTGGAGTCATTTAACTCAATCCAAATTAAATGGTGGCATGGGATTTCGTGATTTTGAGACTATGAATGATGCGCTATTAGCGAAGACTGCTTGGAGAATACAACATAATCCGAATGAGCTTTGGGTAAGAGTTCTTAAAAGCATATATTTTCCCAAAGTTTCTTTTCTTGAAGCTACTAAAGGTTACAAAGCCTCATGGTGCTGGTCTAGTATTATGGAGGGTTTGAACTGTCTAAAAAAGGAACTTTTTTGGGATATTGGAAATGGAGAATCAATTAAAATTTGGGGAGTGAAGTGGATTCCGAATGTTGATTTGGAAATTAAGGAAGAGTATAAAAATCTTGAGAGAGTGAAAAAGGGCCGAGTCTGTGATATTATATCTGATGGTTGCTGGGATTTGACTCCTATTCGTGATTATATTTCGAATGAAGATGCTGCTGAGATCATGAATATTCAGATTCCCTGTAATGGTATGACAGATAAATTAATTTGGAAGGAGGCCTCTAATGGGGTTTATAATGTGAAGTTAGGTTATCATTCCATATTGGCAAAGAATATGAATACTACAGATATAGCTGGTCCTTCATGTTATTTGTCAAAAGCAGATTGGAAACTTGTTTGGCACCTTGAAACTATCCCACGTATTCAACACTTTATATGGAGGTGTTTAAATAATGCACTAGCAACGAATGAAAACTTGTTTAGAAGGAAAAAAAGACCCTCTCCAATGTGCTCTATTTGTAATGAACATGTTGAATCCTTAGAACATCTTTTCTTTCAATGTTCATGGACCCGCTCTGTCTGGTTTGGAAGCTTAATTGGAGTGAGGATGGATGCCAGCCGGATAACAAATTTTAATCACTGGTGGTTGCATGTAACAAATCCAATTTCTCATGTGGATAAACATGTTATTACTCATGTGTGTTGTATTCTATGGTTTATCTGGAAGTGCAGGAATGAGAAAGTCTTTGATGGCAAAAAGCTAGATCCGAAAATTGTAATTGAGCTTGCAACAAGATACAATGATGAATATTGGAATGCTAATGTCATTGCTACTGATAATACCAAGTTGAAAATCAGATTACCCAATCGCTGGTCTCGGCCTTGTAAAGGGACTGTCAAAATTAACACTGATGCCTCTTTCTCTACTGGGTCCTCTTGTGCTTTCATTGGAGTAGTATGTCGAGATTATCTTGGTAACTTTATATTTGGTTTTTCTGACAAGATTAAATCTATATCAGCATTTATGTCTGAGGCCTTCGCCCTTAAACGTGCTCTGATGCTATCAGTAGACCTTGGGCATGATATAATCTGTTTTGAAACTGACTCACAATGGCTTGTCAATTGCATTAAAGATGGAAAGCCGGATTTCTTTGATTGGAGATGTCGAGGCATCATTCAAGATATTATTAATCTCATGGCGTCAAACGTTGGGTTCTCAGTCACTTATATTCCTAGGGATGGAAATGCTGCAGCAGATTGTATAGCAGCAGAAGCTAGCAAAGGGGTGTACCCTCCGGGGTGGGTGTCTCAACCATCACCTCTTTTACTTTCTATTCTGACGGAGGATGCCAGGAGCATTGATGATATTTCTGAGGAACCTACCTCGTCTCTGAGATCTGGAATTGGCTAATTGTTTTTTTTTTCAGCGTGTTTGTTTGTTATTTTCATTGTTTTATTTGGTTGTCATTTGCTGTTTTTAGAAGTCAGTTATGTTAGTACTATTTCTGTTTGCAATGTTGTTTTCATTTCATGTTTGATAATAAAATATCTTTTGATCAAAAAAAAAAACATAAATGATTAAATTGAAATTTGATGCAAACATAAGGGTCTAAAAATATACTTTATCGTATATAATAAAACTCATGACAACATTACTATTGGACTCATTGCTTTAATATAATTGGACAACATGATTACCTAATTATTTAAAATTAAAAAAAATCAAATAGAATGAGTTTTCACTATAAAAAAAAAGAAAGAAAGAGTTTCCACTTGCCTATGGATTATATATTTATTATCTATTATTATTTAATTATTTTATTGATTTATTATTTATTTTGAAGGAGCATAAAACTCGAAACTACAAAATACTTAAAGTAATAGTAGATTTTTTTATCAGAATAATAATAGGATAATTAGAGCAACTTAAGTGGTCAATTACTGGTTGTGATGGTTACCATGCCAATTACTGGTTGTGATGGTTACCATGCCAATTTCTTCCAAAGAAATTGGCAACTAGTTCAGGAGGATGTCTGTAATGCGGTCAAAGGTTTCTGGGATTCTGAATTTCTTTTGTCTGCCTACAACAAAACAGTTATCACCTTGATTCCCAAAGTGGATAAGCCATCATCTATTCTGAATTTCTTTTTATTTGTTACTACGTAACGCGGGGGATAAGAGTTAATATGATGTTTAGAGATACTCAATAATCATGTATCCATGTGGCACTCATCCAATTTTAATATGGACATTGAAATACATGAGTGAAATGCACATAATCATTGAGAGCAAGTGAAGTTTATAGCCACCGAAGCTCATGTAATCAAATGTCAACTACAAATGCAATCCCTTGAATTCACTTATTGAGAGCACTCAAAACTTAATTCTTACTTTTGCACTTGCAATATTTGTTTTGTCCCTATAATACAGTTTCCTGCCAATTTCATAAATTGAAAACTTCCCTTTTTCCATTGTATGATATTTGTATGCCCCAAATTCCTACTAATTGACTTTCCAAACAAGGTGTACTAATTGGGTCAATTAATTGTTCGGCCGAATCTATCAAACTCAAAATGAAACAATGAAGCCACGCGCCAATTACATGGAAGTTACTTCTTCTATTCAAAATTCAAGTTGCATGGGACACGTGTCTGAAGGAGAAAGAAGCAGTTGGTGAAAAAGTGAACGTGGAGACAGCATGATGAAGACATGATGGAGCAATATAAAAGGGAGGGGGCTGAAAGAAAAACCATCCTGAATAACCAACCACAAATGCACATTGAACATTCTCTCATCGTCTCAATATTCAGATCAACACTCAAGAACAGATTTCTGACTTCCAATTCATCATTCTTATATTATCCACAGAAATTCATCCCTCATTTCCTTAGTATTTCATTATTTTGTATATTTCCTTGTAATTTTCATTCTCTTGTAATCATCTATATTGGTGACTCCTCTTTGTAATTCTCATAAATACTTAATAAAATATCATCTTTCACTTTAATTGTTCTTTTATCAATGTACACCATTTTTGGGCGATACATTTTGGAGCCGACCGTGGGGAAGAAATCAATTTCTTCTCGGCATTACTTAAGAAATCATGAGAGATAATCCACCTTCACTATACATTCATGAAAATTCCCTTTTAACATAGAGAAATCCCCCGCCTCATGTTATCAACGAATCTGAAGTCAACAATCAAATTTCTCAAAGAAAAAGTCAAATTTCTGGGTTGATCCAATCAAACAAGATTGATCTCGTCATACAGGATAGATCCTGTCAAACAGAACTGATCCTGTTAAAACAAATTGATCCTGTAAAAACAGATTCATCCTGTCAGACTAATTGTCAAACAAGACTGGTCCAACGAGAAGACTCACAAAAAATCAAGAATGAACGACAAACTACATATTAGTAATTGGAAATAAGGTACAAATCACTCAAATCTTTGTTTTCAAATTCATTTTCTTTTTATTATTCCGTCATACATATTATCATCACAATTGTTAATTTCTGTTACACATTTCAAATATAATTTATGAACATCAAATACTAATTTATATGCATGTCAAAATCTTCTTACTGAAAATATGTCTCATTTCTTTATGCAAATGTCAAACTTGTTGATTCATGTTTCACAATTCAAACTCTTATAATTTAAATGTCACACAACTTATATTTACCCAAGTATTTTTCACATTCATATCATGATATATATGGTTAATTCATTATATTTGAACTCAAATTTCTTTGATGTTACACTAGAAAAATTTCAAATCAAAAAGTTGTAATTTAATCTCATGTCACATAATCATCTTGTCAACAAGTCCTGCATCCCAAATTCATCTTGTTAATAAATATGACATCTTAAATTCATCTTGGTAATAAATCTGACATCCCGAATTCATCTCGTTAATAAATCCGACATCTCAGAGTCATCTCGTTAATAATCTTGCATCACAGATTCATCCCGATCACATTTCCAGAATCCCAAAATCATCTTGTTAATAGATCTTGTATCTTAGGAACATCCCAATCACTGATGTTGCATCTCATATACATCTTGTTTACGGATCCTCCATCTCGAGATCATCTCAATCACATATCAAGTATCTTGTAATCATTCTGAACACGAATCTTGTAATTTAAATTTGTCATATTCACGTATCCTACCTCAAGAAAGATTCCATATCCTAAAATGATCTCAGATCACTGAATTTCCTCGTTAAACGAAATATACACATGTCAAGAAATCACGCTCTCGCTAGAACAAGAACTTCGCAAAGCCAAGATAGGGCCTTGTACACCCAGGAAGATATCCCAGGTATGTAATTCCCCTTTCAAGTTATGTCCTTATAATATCTTTTGCTGAATTACATTCTTTGTTTATGGTTTATTCCTAGTACTAGAATAATACATTGCTGGTTAACACATAAATTATTCATGATGACTTGATTTTTAGCTTTCTTGTTAGTTTTAATTCCACAAATAATCATTCCAAAACGAATGCTACCACTGTGTAGATTCGTATCAAAACAAATAACCTTGAATAAGACATTATTCATCCCAATAAGGTATTACGCCACTAATCCTATTATCCAATATAATCTTGCTATCTAATCTAATCTCGCTGTCTCATCTAATCCTATTATAAAGTTTAACCCTGCGATCTAATTTATCATGTTATCTAAATTCTCATGTTGTTTAATTTAATTATCATATTATCAAATTTATCCTGTTATTTAAATTATCCTGTTATATAATTTACCATGCTATCTAATATATCTTACAATCTAATTTAACCATGATATCTAATCAATCCTTTTATCTAATATGATCCTGTTATCTATTCTAATCCTGCTATCTAATCTAATCCAGCTATCTGATATAATATTACTATTTAATCTAACCTTGTTCTCAAGTCTAATTGTCCTATCTAATTTATCATGCTACTGAATTTATCTTGCTATCTAATTTATATTATTTTCAAATCTGTGTTGTTATATGATTTATCATGTTATTTAATTTGTCCTATTTTTTAATTTATTCTGAAATCTAATTCATCATGATATCTAATTTATCTTGTTATCTAACTTATCATGTTATCTAATCCAATCCAGCTATTTGATATGATCTTAATATCTAATCTAATCCCATTATCTAATCAAATCCTGTTATCCAATCTAATCCTGTTATCTTATCTAATCCTGTTATCCAATCTAATCATGTTATCTGATATAGTCCTGTTATCTAATCCGATCCTGTTATCTGATCTGATCCTGTTATCTGATCTGATCCTTTTATCTAATCTAATCATGTTATCTAATCTAATCATGTTATCTAATCTAATCCTGCTATCTAATCTAATCCTGCTGTTATCAGATCTAATCCTGTTATCTCATCAGATCCTGCTATCTAATCTGATCATATTATCTAATTTAATCTCATTATCTAATCTAATCATGTTATCTAATCTAATCCTGCTATCTAATTTAATCCTGCTGTTATCTGATCTAATCTTGTTATCTCATCTGATCTTGTTATCTAATTTGATCATGTTATCTGACCTGCTCTTGTTATCTGATATAGTCATGTTATCTAATCTGATCCTGTTATCTGCTCTAGTCCTGTTATCTGATCTAGTCATGTTATCTAATCTGATCCTGTTATCTGATCTAGTCCTGTTATCTAATCTGATCCTGTTAATCTGATATAGTCCTGTTATCTGATTTGATCCTGTTATCTGATTTCATCTTGTTATCTGATCTGATATGATCTTGTTATCTGATCTAATCCTATTGTCAAATCTAATCCTGTTATTTGATATAATCCTAGTATCTTATCTAATCTTGTTATCTAGTCTAATCATGCTATCTAATTTATCATGATATCTAATGTATCCAAGTATATAATTTATTTTGTTATCTAATTGATTTTGCTATTTGATTCATCTTATTATTTAATTTATCATGTAATCTTATTTGCCTTATTCTCAAATTTATCCTATTGTTTGATATATCTTTTTCTTCCCGCTGTCAAAATAAAGGACATCATATAAAGCAACATTTCAAATTCCCAGATTACCAACGACAATACAGGAATTGGTCATATATAGTTTCATATCTCAAAATTACAAAACACTAGAAAAGCCTTCATAACAAAATATTCTCAAAATTTTGGAACAAACATAATCCATATGAGTCCAAGAAATTTCAAAATCTTGATAGCAGATTGCGAATTTACACGCGATTAAAAGGGATTTCAAAAGAAACACTCAACGTGTATGAATTCGAAATTCCTGAAGTCTGATATTGATGGCCCTGAGCTAAGTATGATGGTTTAACAATAAACTCTCGAAACGTCTAACACTCGGGACATTATCCAATTTTTCACAAACTTACCAGAACATCTTGAACACCCGATGTTACGCCAAATTCACAATTTTATAAATACATCTTGTACACTAGATGTTACATCAAATTTATAGATTCAAAGGAGCATCCAGTATCACGAGAACATGTTATAAGAACTTCCAAATTATATATATCAAAGAAACGTATTACAAGAGCCCCCATATCATATAACAAGGATAACTCATGATCTTGTATCACGGGAACATTTCTCAAAACTAATATGACTGAAACAAGAACATTTAAGCTCCTTGTACACCAAGAACTGATCACTCAAATTTTCTCTGTGCAAATAGGCTTATACAGTATGAGCCTCAATTAAATGTTTCCTTAATGGTTTTACAACATGAACCTCTCATAATCCTGATAAGTTTTGTACATCAAAAACTTTTCAAAAAAAAAAAAAATTACATGTCCTAAAATGCTATCCTTATACATCCTGTACTGTTAAGATCTTTCATAATACCAGAGTTGGCATTCAAGACCACACACTTATTCTACAATAAGAACTTCACGAAACTCTTCTTAGCGATATCTAAATTCTCAGACAATGTACTTATTTGAGAAACATTATTATACTCTATCGTGGACATGAGCTAACAAACATAATCAAGATCTCCTATCTAGTTTTCTTATTTGTTTCGAACTAACTTCACTAATACAATTGTTACTCACACTTGAAAGATAACTCTCGGATCAAATGCACCGAGACACTAATAACCCAAAACTAGAGTACACACTAGATACACTAATAGCCCAGAACACATCAGAGTACACACATGCATACACTAGATACATCAAACTCTAATCTTATAGGTCAAACACTCAAATATTAAAAGAAAGTAAATAATAAATGATTGATGCCTTGAACCAAGTTTATGGGTAAGTCTTCTCTAAAGTACCACCCGTTGGCTTACGAGATTCACCAAAACCTTCCTAAGAAGTAGCACTTGAAGAAGCCCTGCAGGCGTATTGTGGAGGAGTATAAGTAACTTCCTCCCCTTCTTCATCCTCTAAATCACTATTCAAAAACTAGGAAAAACTCATCTTCTCATACTTTACTCCTATTTTCCATGAATCCATTCGCCGCGGCACCCTTCTGAAACTCTCTTGTCATCTTGATTTGAGCATGCAACCTGAATTTCTTCATAGCATCCTTCTCATTGATTGTCATTTCAATCAAATCTTCATCCAACTACTTATTCTCCTTCTTCAAACACTTAATCTCGAGCTATTGTAACTCCAATTATGCTCTTAGATCCATAACCTTAACATGAGCCTATTGGACCGCACTCTAGGCCCTATCCTCAAATTTCAAGTAGATATCCTCAAACTCAGAAAACGAAGATCCCAATCAAATTTCAGAGATGAAAAATTTCAATCTCCTAAAAACGCATTAGTCCAAGATTCCAGAAGATGCACCACAGTGTTCAAAAGGTATAACCTTGTATATTAGATCTCATTTCTTTTTCAATTCTTCAATTTGAAACCTGATACAAACTAGCAGAGTAGAAAATGATGAGTCATGTCCTATGGGCTTTAAACCATTTGCATTACGAGATGTCCTAGTAATAACCCGAATCTTTGATTCTACAATCCCTCTAACTGAGATCACTACAAATTTCTCTGTTTCTTCAAAATCAATTTCACATGAATAAATCCATATTCATAGAAAGAAACACATACCAGACTCACAAATATAAAACATCTCAAATTCATGTTTACAAACAAAGTCCTAAACTTTCATACATAGATCGATCTCAGATTACAAGTAAACACTGAATCAAAGTACTTGGAAAGCTTAATAAATATACTAATCACGTACAAAAACCACCGGATAATCATAAAACTACAATTGATTCTCACACTCAGAACCATTCATGCACCAGGAATATATAGTTCTTGAACTCATCAATATTTTTCTAGAAACCAAAACCTCTTTGCAACACAGGGGGAGTACACAACTTCTCTGAACAATGTTTCCATTATTGCGAAAACATTTAACTCCTATCATCATGTTCCTTATACTAAGACTAATCTCCTATAACCTGGAAATCACGAACTTGTTCATACAAGAACCTCTCAAATATCATAAATAAGAATCTCACCTAGGCGAGAGATTTCCAAATCACAGACACACAAATCCTGATTATTGTCAAGTTAACTTCATCCCCTATCTTAAAGTCAAAGCGTCAAAATTTCTTATAAACAAAGTCACGATTCCATTTACATTTTAGGAGCGAGTGACATTCCCAGACTTAATACTTCACGTCGACTCCAATCTTCACATATATTGTTTAGAAATATCAAAACACCATATAGGACAAATGTCAAGATGTTGTATACATAATTACCAGTCCAGAGACCTAAATCCCAATTTCCTTTCTACAAGAAAACTGTCTACGTAAAGATGCGACAAATATGATTGGACGTCCAAAACCAGAATGAGACACAACTCCAATCCGAACGGGACAAAACTCTACATGTCCAACTTGAGTTAGTCACGTAGAGTGGGGGAGTAAATGTATGCCCCAAATTCCTACTAATTGACTTTCCAAACAAGGTGTACTAATTGGGTCAATTAATTGTTCGGCCCAATCTATCAAACTCAAAATGAAACAATGAAGCCACGCGCCAATTACATGGAAGTTACTTCTTCTATTCAAAATTCAAGTTGCATGGGACACGTGTCTGAAGGAGAAAGAAGCAGTTGGTGAAAAAGTGAACGTGGAGACAGCATGATGAAGACATGATGGAGCAATATAAAAGGGAGGGGGCTGAAAGAAAAACCATCCTGAATAACCAACCACAAATGCACATTGAACATTCTCTCATCATCTCAATATTCAGATCAACACTCAAGAACAGATTTCTGACTTCCAATTCATCATTCTTATATTATCCACAGAAATTCATCCCTTATTTCCTTAGTATTTCATTATTTTGTATATTTCCTTGTAATTTTCATTCTCTTGTAATCATCTATATTGGTGACTCCTCTTTGTAATTCTCATAAATACTTAATAAAATATCATCTTTCACTTTAATTGTTCTTTTATCAATGTACACCATTTTTGGGCGATACAATATTATTGATTTATCTTGAGTTATTCGAGTTATTCGTGACCCAAATTACTTTTCCCTATGAAAGCATCAAGAGACCAAACATTATAAAATACTCAGTACATGTTATTTCACTTCTTTAAATTTTGAGGTCATCACACCTTATATAGTGAAAAATATTTTTAAAACATAATTCAGGCAAGAAAGATGTGTTCATGTCTGAACTCTGATACAACTTTTTCTAAAAAAATTATTGTCCAATATGATTGGATTCTAAACTGGTAATATAACAAATAACATACGGACAACAAGATTTTTAGAAAGTCGCATGTTTGATGTTGCGGGTTCTATGTATATAGTCTTTGCAAAACATGTGTTAATGACAACTTAACATCATTGTTATTGTGTAATTTTGTATTATACTATATCCGTGTTGTCTATATATGACATATAAAGTGCCATAACAACATAACAACAATATTAAATAATGCTACCCGCGCTGGCCGCGGGGCTAAATGTTAGTTATATAGTTAAATGAGAATATTATTCACTAAAAATAGAGATGATACTATATTTGAACAAAAAAATGAGACTAAAAAGTAGTAAATTCCTTCTTGTATGAATGAGAAATTTGGAAAAGTATCTATTGTTCTGTTTGGTTATTTGAGTGAGGATAAATGAGAATTTATTTTTACACTATTGTAAAAAAATTACTTTTTTATATGTTTTTCTGGACAAATTTTTTATATAATTTTTTTTAATGAAGAAGGTGGAGCTTTTTGCTCATTCAAGAGTTAAAATCATACAAACATTACACTTCAATCATTATTACAATTCAATCAATCATTATTACTCTTCAATCTAAGTTGTACATTCAAATTTTGACATGCCAGCTTGTGGACAATAGCAAGCGTCCATCAGAAATTAAAATTTGCAATCTGTGATTAGGGGTGTTCAACAATTTCCCGTTCCGTCCTGTCCCGTCCCAAGGCATTTCGGGACGGGAAATTTCTATCCCGAAAAGTTTCGAGACGGGACAAATCGGGACGGGACAAAATTCCTCTTCGGACGGGACGGGACGGGACACGGGACGAGGTCGTCCCGATCCTGTCCCGTCCCGAATATATAAATATGTATTTTTATATAATTTTTTTAAAAAAATGTATGTGTATGTATAAATATACATGACATTTTTTTATGAAAAACATGGTAATAATATAATTTGACCTTATTATGTTGTATAAGATGTATTATAAAAGTAATATTGAACTAATTTATTTGTTTGTTACAAAAACAAAATGTCATATTTTTCTACAAGTAGATATTTTCAATAAAAAAATACCAAATTTTTTTTTCGGGAATTTCCCGTCCTGATCCCGTCCCGTCCCGATCCCGATCGGGATGGGACAAGTTTGGGACGGGACGGGACACGGGACGGAAATCCCGTTCCGAGCCTTTTTCGGGACGGGACACGGGACAGGGGTGTCCCGATCCTGTCCCGTCCCATGAACACCCCTATCTGAGATGGAGTGGTGGTGTTGATGATATTAAGCATTTCTTGACACCAACTTGTAATTCCTTGATAGGAATTGCAGCCAAGATGCTTTTAATGAACTCTTTGTAAGCTTCCTTGCCTTGACACAAAAACTGATATACATGTAAAACTAACTTCTTAGAAATCTTGAAAGTGACTTCACTTTCAAGATTCATCAAGACATTCATACAGCCTTGTACCGAAAGGGCTGCTCAGCACTTCAATATACAAATTCAAGATTAAACATTTGAAGTACTTTTCAAGGAAAAAACCAACGAATGACAGCAAGAATGACTACAAGGATCCCGTTGTAAGGAATATAAAGGTTACTAAGAACTGGAATGTATGTACTAAAAATTAAAGAATCATGTTTCTAAATTTATCTGGTACCAACGTGAGAATAACGAAGATACGAAATGATAGAAAAAAACGATGATCAGATATACTATTGACCAAAATGTATTGTGGATTTCTCGAAAAACACATTTTCTAGGAATGTCAAGTGAAAAGATTGTCTATAATATTTTTTCTTGTGCCATGGTGCACGGATGAAGGAGAAAAGCGATGCATTATTTATTTTGAAGAACAAGAAATATAATGTGATGTGATTGGTGTTGAAAGAAAAATCAAAGATATTTTTTATAAGATTTTTTAAGATAAAAATTTTTTCACCAAGTTTGATACCAAGCTTTTTACTTTTTACGAGAGTTCAATATGCTTTTTCACTTGAGTTTGATACATGCTTAAGCATTTAGGCTTCAACCTCACTCAAGATATATTATATGCTCCCCAATTATTCACTATTTTTTTGTTTTAGAGAATTAAAATTACCATATATTAATTAAAAAAAGGACTAAAAATGTACTTTCTAAATATAAAAAGTATATTTTAACCTTTATTTTATTTTATAACATATAATAATAAAAGAATAATATATGAAGTATAGTCTATAATCCATATCTATAAATCTATAAATCTATAAATATCTTAATAGAAAAATATATTTATTAACTTGCGAGAATTTAAGTTACAAAATAAGTTAAATAAAAATGAATTTGTGTCATTTTCTTGCATGAAAGCCCTTTGAAATTTTTATCACAAATAGTAAAGGATACCGGTAATAATAAAAGAGGGTAAGAACCATTCTTACTACAAAATTGCAATGAACATTTGAAAGTAACTTAATGAGCATTTTGCCTAAAAAATGTTCAAATAATAGCAAATTTACTCTTCCACTAAATCCTACTTTCACCCTCCAATTCGATGAAACTATGTCAATATATGCACGTCTTGTTATTCAAAGATTTATTTTTATATTGAAAACAAACGTCAGTTCATCTTTTTACACAAAAGTATCTAAATCATAGCAAATTTTTCTAGACATGAAAAATCATAATATGATATAAGGAACTCTACATTGCGCAGGATAATCGATCTCATCACTACAAGTTATTTAAACAATGAATTGTGAATGAAGAGAATTTTGTGCAAATTTTCCATATTTATTGTTAATAAATCATAATAAAATGAAATAAATTGTTGATGTCCAATTTTTGTCATTTCTGGTGGGGTATACATACCATCCAAATCCTAGTGATAACGTCCTAGTCCCGACCTTCTCAAACTAGGAATTTCTCATCCCAAGAAATTCAAGAAAAAACCCCGAGAATGGGATCATGGGAAGGCCCAAAAATCCCACCCCAAGTAGTATTTTCTAAGAAATTTAAGGACAACGAAGAGAATGAGAAGAGAAGTCCAAACATAGAAGCTACGGTGATCATGACAAGTGACAACCCAATGAACATAAAATTGACCAACGCAGTGATTAATGCCAAAGGTGATAATTGGCCATGCGGGAATGGGAAAGGACTCTGGCGATTGAACTGGTCTGAATTTTATTCTACAGGCAAATAGACAAAATCGTTCAAAAGAAACAAAAAGAGGGAGAAGAGAAAAGAAATACATGTGAGAAGACTTGAAGTGGCCTGGCTGGTAAAGAATAAAAACAAACATGAACCCATCAAAACCCAAAGAAAGAGAGAATAGTGGAACGTGGAAATTCCTATGGAGGGACACTATTAGGGAATCTGGAGTCGCTTTCATGGTTCAATTCTTTTTGCATGAGAGAAAGAACATTCATATGTTTTGGCAGATAATCAATTCATGATTATGATGAAGTTGAAGATTATGACGTGAGAATCTTTTTAATGCTAATGCCAATGACAATGCAATACCTTTAAATGATGATTTTTGCATACCTCCGAAAAATGCTTTGCTATTGACTAGATGTAGATAAGCTCCATATAGATCTTTGTATTTGGCTAATAAGTTCTAGAGTTTGCCGTTAAGGAGCAAAGAAATAGTGCAGGAGTAGAACACTACTGGGCTTAAAAATAGGAATCCAAGTGTTAACATACTACAACCTCTCCCTCTCCTCTCTTTCAATCTTTATGGGCAAAACACAAAGATGATTCTAAGGAAGAGATGCGCTCTGTGATAATATGAAGACTCAATCGGCATTTATTGCCAAGTAAAGTTAATAATTTCGTTTCAAGTAAATGAGAGAATATGTCATTATTACTAATTTTTGAAATTTATCGGAGATAATTACAACAATGGTTTTATCATTCTAGGCGTTCATTTTGAACTCTATATAAAAGAAGTGCCCCTCATTGTGCTTCTCACAAAGCCACATTATTTTCTTAAGATTCTTTCTCTATAATTTCTTATTATAATGAGTCATCAAGTACCTACAATTTTTGGTGCTTAATTAATACTCCATCCGGTCTCTAATGTAAGAGCCCCAAATTTGAATGATTTTGGTCCCTAATGTAAGAGCTCACCCCATATTCTCTCCTCATTTAATGCATTTTTTCCTACTTTACCCCTAACTCTCTTTCATATTTATTAATGCTTATATATTTCTCTCTCTTAAAAGTACCATAATAAATATGAGCAATTTTGGAAAAGAAGCATTAACTCCAGACACCCAACTAACATTCACATGTTTTCTTAAGAAACGTTTTTTGATGGCTAGCTCTTACATTAGGGACCGGAGGGAGTATTAGGTACTAACCGCAACATTAAATGTTTTTCTCACTTTACCCCTGTTATTAATGGAGATTCAAAATTGAAAATGTCAAACACATTATTTATTGAAGAGTAGTGAAGTTGGAAAAAACGGTTAATTTAACATGAATTTTAAGATCCAACTATCATTCTTTGGTATGTGAGAATTGTGTAGTTGATGTCTTATAACGAGAAACGGAGGGAGTACTAGCATAGTTTCAAAAGATTATACTCCCTCCGGTCCCTAATGTAAGAGCCCAAAATTTGAATGGTTTTGGTCCCTAATGTAAGAGCTCACCCCATATTCTCTCCTCATTTAATGTATTTTTTTCTACTTTACCCCTAACTCTCTTTCATATTTATTAATGCTTATGTATTTCTCTCTCTTAAAAGTACCATAATAAATATGAGCAATTTTAGAAAAGAAACATTAACTCCAGACACCCAACTAACATTCACATGTTTTCTTAAGAAGCGTTTTTTTTTACGGCTAGCTCTTACATTAGGGACCGGAGGGAGTAGTTACGAAATCACATTTATCGTGTTGGAAAATGCTCATCTAACATGTTATTAATTAATAATCAAGTTATAAAACCAAAATTTACTACCTTTCTTTAAAACTTAACACTGCAGATTACCAAAAAATAAAAATCCTAACACTGCACCATCGCGGCTATCAATTATAAATTATTTCAAAGAAATATTACTATGACGAGATCGATTGACAAGTGACATTCTTTAATTTGAACTTTTTGTCTCATACATTTTTTGGAACTATTTTAAATAAAGGAAAATTAATTATAGGTTACGGAAGAAATTTAATTAAGACAGGATTCCAAATAATTCTACTTTTATCATGTATTCAAATTATAAGAGGAATTCAATGATTGTAGCGACATGCGAGATCAGAGACCATATATACCATTTTAGACCTTTTTTTTTTTTTGCTCAGAATATACCATTTTAGACCTGAATATGCTTAAAGGGTGAAATTTTTTTACTCCTCATCCGAAAGTTTCTAAGTGAGTTATAATAATGAAGAAAAATGGTGAAAGCTTGAGGAGTATGAAAGGACGATGATTTTTTTCTGTTTTTTTTTTAATTCTTAGTGTACTGCCGAGTGGTGATTAGGTCACGTGCCTCCTCAACACACCACTAACAATTTACTATTTGAGGTGTTAAACTTCAGATAATTCTATCTAATTTTAATATTTTTGGGATGTCATTGCTCCCAAAAAAGTTTCACGGTAGGATTACCACTTGACCAATACTTCCATGACAAAATTGGTGTACAATCCATTTTTCAAATTGAATTTTTATAACCAAATTGTATAACATGTGTCAGAATTCTCGAGGAAAACATACTACAGTTTAACGTCCTCTATTAAGGATGTTAAGCGTTAATTAGGTCTTGTATGGAGCTGAATCAGCCTCTCATGTCCAACCAACGGCTTACTAGTTTCAAAATATTTTTTTTAGATGCGTTAGAAAAAGCCCAAAATCCTTGTACAATTTCCTTATAGTACCATTTTTATCCCTAAAATAGAGATGCTTAAGATATGCTTACTCTTATATACCACTTTTTATTCACTTTTATTTTCAAATTATATTTTGTTAGTTAAGTTATAGGATGAAGAGAAGTGGAACCCAAATGATCCCCATTTATACTATTATTAAATTAAAAGATTAAAAGATAGTGTGGGTGTATTTTTTGTGCGATGATAATGTGTCGGACTAAAGGAGTTCAAGAGTAGCATACAAATGGAAAGGCGCATATATACCTAGGGCCTTGTAATCTATTAACGGCATGACATTTCTTAGTAGGGAGTTAGTGAGTTTGATCAGTGCTACCCCCTGAGTAAAACAGTAAGAATGGTATCTGTTGGTGGTGAAGAAAGAGTGAGTGCGATAATAGAAAAGAAGACCCATATTTTTGGACCCGTATGTTGAAGTGCTAATTTTGTTTAATCTCATGTCTCACCCCTTCGAAAGGCTTTATTGTCATTGACTACATTTATCTTATTTTGTGGACCAATAGGTGCTATAGTTGATTACCTTTTTTTAAAAAAGAAACATTTAAATAACATACACTAACAATTTGAGTTTACAAATAGGATAGGACCCACATCTTATGAATTTGAAAAGTTTTCATGCAACTAAACTTTTGTGTTACTTGTAGGCCGAAAACACTTGTGTGTTACTATTTTTCATGTTTTGTGTGCTCATTTGTTTTGGGCTGTAGCGTTTTTTTTTTAATTTGGTGGGCCGTTTTTTATACGTACTTTTGTAAGTTTTTGTTTATAATGGAGAAATTTTTTCCCGCAGAGATTTAATACACATATACTCGTAGATATCTAAGCTTTCTCATACAATCAAAGGAAATGTGAAGAGGGAAGATAACACAAGATCAGAAGTAGAAATGCGAGACTCTACCAAAATAACCTCATAAAAAAATTCCCCATATATAACAAAAAGTCATTAATTAATCAAGAACGCCTTAACCTTCATCAGGCGGAAATTGATGAAACATAGCTAGGCGCTGCTTTTAGAGGCGGGTTGTGTCTTTATAATCTCTTTTGAGTTAATACTACCTCTGGTCATAAATATAAGATCTAGTTGACTTTTTTTTAGATGTTAAAGTTACAAAATATGTTATTAAATTATGACATATTTGATATATTTCTAGATTAGCCATTAGTTTATAGGTTAAATATTTTAGTTTAAGGAAAAATATTAGGTAAATCAATTTATAATTGACTTATTTTGCTTTTTTAGGATTTTCCAAAAAAATCAATTAGGTCTTATATTTAGGAACGAAGGGAGTAATATCAACTATCAAGTTTCTATTCATAAAGAGTTCGAAATGTACTCATTAAAACCCAAAATGCAAGATATTTATCTAATTAATTATAATAATAATTAAGAAAAATAGTAAGGAGTCAAAATCGGTCAATTCTACAACAAAAAGTTCAGAAAAAGGAGAAAAACTTTCAGGTTAATTAGAATGCTTGTTAATACAGTTAGGGATGAAACAGTGAAAGAAATCAACCGTCACCTCCCAGTTCATTTCCTGGGAAATTGCTAGCACCTGTACCCAAACTATTTTTTTTTTTTTGATAATAAATACCCAAACTAATTTACTCATCTAAAAAAGCAAAAAGCAAAAAAAAAATCAAAATTAAAAAAAAACACCATAGTAGAAAAAAAAACCCAAAAACTAACCTACACAAGAAATCCCACTAGATCCATCACCATGATCTTGAAACACAACACATTAGGTGAAAGACAACATTTTCATATGTTCATTTTTGTCATGCCTTGTGCCATGTTTGTTTCCTTATGATCCAAAGGCAGGAGGATTAATCACTGTGATATGCCTTTCTGGATGAGAAATGTCTGTGCCACCAGCATGCTGCACAAATCCTGCAGGGGAAAATATGCTTCCATGGCACACACAAACAATGCTAACCTCCGAATTATTGTATCTATACAGGAATCCATTCACTCGCTTCCCGTTAGGGCCCTTCCCTCCTGTTGTTGAAACATATGGCATCTTATTATTTGTAAGCAAATGCAACGTTTGAGGCTGAGGTCTCGGCGGTTTTTCGCGACACAAGGGTCGCGGTGGCTGTGGTGGCTTCTTTGCAGGTTCTTCTTGCTTGTTCGGTTCGGTTTTCAGATCCGGTTGTTCGTTATGATCAGATTTGAGGGGGTGAGATGAGGCAGTGGTATGTTCAGGTAATTGGGTTCTAATGCTATGCTTGGAGCTATTCAAATTTGTTGGTTTTTGTAAAGACTGAGCTGATTGACTTTGGCTATCACTACTGCCTCCACCTGCAGAGAAATCACAGATTCACATTAGATAAGATCAGACCCAATACTGTAATAAAAAAAAAGATCAGACCCAATAGGCCAATATAATACTTGCATTACTGTAAATTAATCAGCATCATATATACTCCCCATAACACTAAGTACTTACATTGTACGATTATATGTCATTCACAAGTCACATGATATGTCAAGGAAAAATAATACTAACTAAAAAACTACTTGGCTCAATGTCGCGAATATACCAATAATTCAGCTTATTGTCAGGTAGCATGAAAACTTAAATGAGAATTCACCAGCTTGATCACCAGCAAAACTTTGAGCAAATAGTAATTTCTTTTCAAAATCATCAACAGAATATACATTCGCACACTCTTGGCTAACATTCTAAAAGTAATCTCATAAGTTTCATAATATAACCCATTTCTTCTTATTGTGCATTCTTTTTCAGAATAAATTCAATGGCAAGCAACAAAATCTTCAAATTCAGAGAAAAATTAACATAAATAACATTTTCAATCACCAAACACTAATGGTCAAAAAAAAAAAAAACCAAACACTCAAACTGCGAGGAAATATTAATTAACCTGGAAAAGAACTCAATTAGACAATTACTTATATACACTTAATTTCAAAATGCACATACTTCATAGTGAAATTATCTTTCTTCATTTATCATTCCATCAAAATCTCTCTATTCCTCTTATCTGTTTGCTTCAACTATAACATGGTCAAACAAAATAAAAGAACATGACGTCACAAACATAAATAAAATAATCACCTTCATAAGATGAACTCTGATGATCAGAAACCAAAGAAGAACTACACATAGAACCAGCATCAGACTTATGAACCTTCTTATTATCTTCACCACATGGGTCCCACCCAACCCCATCACCGGAAAACAACCGGAAACATTTTCCGGCCACCGCCGGCGACCCCACATTCTCCTCCTTCACCTTCCACGGCATAACACAAGGAAACACATACCCAGCAACACCATTATCAACACCATCTCCACCGTTCAAATTCAGATTCAAAGATCCACCCTCCATTATTTTCTCCTCCTTCTTACAAACCCGTTTCATGTTTCCATCTTCTCTCACACACAACCTCTTCTTCTCCTTCCTCCTCCTCGCCTCCAGCCTCCTAAGCGCGTGAATCTCACGCGTCGTCTTCAGATCCATAAACTCCACAGCTTCATGTTTCCCATGTGCACCTAAATTCTCAAGATCTTTAGGAATTGTCTTCTGGGATTTACAGAAACTGCCACCTATTGATAAACCCAAGTCAAGTTCCACATCTTCTTCCTTCAATCCTACCTCTGAAACTTCCACCATTGTTGAATGAAAGCAAAGACAATGAAATGAAAAGAGAATAAATATATTCTAAGGAAGCTGAAAATGTTACATATATAAGTGGTTTGATAGTAATTATTGTGTGAATGGAGAAGAAGGTGGGACTCTTGGATTTTCTGGTGTGAGAAAAAGGAGGTGGGGAGGACACGTGGCGAGAGGGGAGAAGGTGGAGAGGACCGTTGGTTGACACGTAAGCAGATTTAGGGGGATATATAATTAGAGTGGAATGATTAAACACAAGGTTGTAAAACGAAATCCTAATTAGTCGCTAGTTAATTATGCGATTATGAGTTAGAAAATCGTTGGTTGGGTTGGGTTGGGGGGTTGTGTGGGCGACACGTGGAGGGAGAGGACGAGGAGATGAGGGAGTGACACGTGGCGGGAGATTTTGGGGGAGAATCTTTCACGTCCGAAGGAAACCCATGAATCCCTTGGCGACTGAACGACAATGGCGGGAGAAGGAAAGAGAGATTGTAACATGAAATTGATTTGACACATTTGTAGTCAAACAAATGCTGCAATCGTCTATTTTAGGTATGTCATCTAGAGATTTAAATATGATTAGGCAACTTAAAGAATAAGCATGCAGATACAAATAGTTATGTATAACATACTCCTACTTATGTTTCATGCCCTTTCAATTTTTCAAGTTAAAAAAAATTCCGTTTTACCTAATTTTTATATGGTGTCCGATATAGGTTAAACACTTTAACCAATGGTACTTCAATTCATTCAATCCATGCCAATTTTTTTTTTTGACCATAATCCATGCCAATGATACTGTATGATTAAAAGGCAAGTTAAGTTTTTTTCCCACAACATAAGAAATATCATTAAAAGGTAAAGATATTAAATATTTGAAATTTAAAAATTGCATCAATTATCAAATAAATGACTCCATTATTTTTTTCCCTCTAAGATGGTTATTTATCTCTTATACTCTGAATAAGATTAAAAAAAGAAGGAGCGAAAATAAGTCAGACTTTAAACAGAGAAGATCTGAACTATTTATTAAATAGGTTCATTCAAGGTCTATTTACAAACCTTATTATGTAATTAGGTCAGACCTACTTTATGAAAGTCTTATCTACAAGCCTTAAGGTATGACTTGTTTAGTATTAAAAATACTATATAAATTTATACATATGTTATATTGTTTGATAAGTTTTTTAAACCTATAAAATATATGAGTGTAAATATATAGACTTTCAGATGAAATTTTTTTTATACAAAGATGTGAATCCTTTTTAAATTCATACTCCTTGATAATTCAGGTCAAAAAAGGGCCTTTTAAAGGCTAAGTTTATAATGATGAGGCATAGTACAACAGATTACAACTTCACTCAAAAATTTTTCAAGGAGAGAGAACTATACGACACGCGGGTAACTAATAATGAGAGTTGGGTCCTATATTTACTAAAGAGGATGGATGACACGTGTTTGGAATTGACAGGTGTACAGCTAAGCAGCCTTATGTTTAGTAGGGACCACATGGAGAGGGCAAAAGCTGTTTCATACTGACCGAGTAGGTGATGATGACACGACGACGTTTCGAGGCATGATTGATCCGTTCGTGACTTCGTGTTTCGTAGGAGCGGGGAACTAAGAAACGGGAAGATGACACGTGGAGAGAATTTGAACGGGTTGGCTAGAGGAGAGAGATGCCACGTCAGACCATAAATGCGGGTGGGCCCCGGGGAAAAGTATGCTCATGGTTGAAAGAAGAGAGACTGGTGTTTGAGGACTTTGAGGTGCATGAAAGACACGTGGCGATGTAAGTGGCGCATGAGGGCTCCCGTAGGATATGGGGTGTGGGGTATGGACCAGAGAATTAAGCCTGGATTTGCCTATTTTGGGTTGGCGATATTGAAACCACGGGCGGCTTTAATTAACTTGTGGATGGGGTGTAGTTTTTGGCAATATTTTAATAAGTTAGCTTAAACTTTCATTAAATTTCAGTAGTTTGATTTTTTTATGGTACCCAATCTATGCATCTCTTTTCAGATAAGGACATGCATAAAACATAATATAACAAGTTTTATTTAACACGCTAATTTTTTAACAAGAATGTCTGATTAATTATTAAAATTTATAATTAATTAACTAAAATGTTGTAATTAAGGACTTCAATTTAGGGTAAATTTGATATTTTATAAAAACTAAATAATTTTAACTAAATTCTTTAGTGTATGATGAATTTTTATATAATACTCCCTTCGATCAACCGCCCGATCAACTGCAAAAAGAAACACTTCTTAAGAAAACATATGAATGTTAATTGGGTGTCTGAAGTTAATGTTTCTTTTCCAATATTGCCCATATTTATTGTGATAGTTTTAAGAGAGAGAAATACATAAGCATTAATAAATATGAAAGAGAGTTAGGGGCAAAGTTGAAAAAACACATTAGATGTTGAAGAGAAAATGTGAGATAAACTCTTATATTATGGAAAAAAACATACAAATTTTAGGTTTATATTTGGGACCGAAGGGAGTATATTAGGGTGTTCAAGTGGCCTATTCATCATAGATGTCTATCCTTACTTGGACAAAATAATGTCTAGCCGTGCCTGAAAAATGGCATGTTTTGTAGGAACAAAATACCTTCCTGGCCAGGTTATTGCGGCAGCAAGAACACGAACAACTACACTGATATGGTGCAATTCCAGAAAGATGCTTCGAGAGAGCATCAGGATTCCATCACATCAATAAGGCATATGCAAACAATGCCTCCTTTGGTCTCATATGTACAACTACAAGCAACACAATACATTAAATGGATGATTGATTTCAAGCTGATAAAGCCCATAAGGTCAGCAAGATGGGTACATAATGCAATTATGTTCATTAACTCGCAGTCTCTGTATTATTGGAGCTTTGTAAAATCCTACATATTAACTATATACAACACTAACAATTCAATTCTAAAATCCAAATTATAGTGCTAACTATGATATAGGGAAAATGGTTTCCAATGTAATAAAAGAAGCAGCCTTATCATTGTGAGAAAAAAGTCATTCTAATAATTCAGAATATAATCCATGGTAGAAGGTCGACCACTCAATATCATGATCAAATATACTATCATGTATCATCACCCCTAACTATGTTAGAAGAGGATCTATCTAACATAGTAAAGGTTCACCTAATTAACAATCTCAACTCATCAAATCGATACAAGAAACAAAATTTTTCAACTCATCAAATCGTTTTGAGAAACATTGTTTTTTGTGGTTCATCAGTCAATAATTCCAGCTCCAACCTACTGTCCATTATTTTTACATATTCCTAAGCTATCTTATGCAAATTAAATATTACACACAGAAATAGTTAGGTTCACTGGAAGCTAAGTTCAATTTCCTTTTAGAGAAAATTCGAATTATACTACTTTCTTTTCCATGTTACTATGTTATTAATTAATGCAAAATGTCTGTATCTAAAAAAACAAAGGTTTGATAGCTAGATACAAAAGCTCTTCTATGTATAGATGATGATGGGGTGGATTGATGCAGCTGGCAGTCCAATCTTAACACTTTGAGTGATATGGTAGTTGTTTTCTTGAAATTTAATTATTTATTATCGAGGCATGGGGCATATTTTATTTTCCTCAATTATTAAATCATTATTCCCGTCCCTTTTTTAGTGTATTTCAAACTTCTTTATCACATTCATATATAGAAAGGTGATTGATACATTAAAATTGTTCGAAAATAATTTCCCCTCAAATTTACCTTTACTTGAAAACCATGAATTAGTAACCTTCAAATTTCCAAGAATGTGATTCATATTAGGTGAACCAAGATTAGTAACACTCCGGGATTTCAAGCAGGAGTAAATGATTTGAGTAAATATCTTGTTTTCCGGAGGACAGCTTTCAACACTTAAACGATGAAGTTAGAACGAGACTATATCTAATTGGAAGGCCAACCATGCATCTTTCTTAAACGGGTCGTAATATTTTTGTCTCGGCAGTCTCTTATGGAGACATTGAGAAGTAGAGCCGAAGTTTCTTGTAAGGCTCTACGGCAAATAGTTGTAGACTCACTTAGTAGATTGGGATTTCATATGCAAATCAAAAAGTATGGTTGGTTTCAGCTTGAAACACCTGACATACAATAACTAGGTATATATGTCCAAAATTGGGAGGAATTTGATAAACAAGAGTGACGAATTATTTGAAAAAGTCATTAGAAGAAAACACAATTGTGGAAATGACATGTCCAAATATCGTTAAGGAGAGACCAGATCTTACTACATTAGAAATCAAGAATTCATGGAATTATGTTAACAATGGAACTATTATAGATCATGTTCAGAAATTAGTTCATTGTAAATGTGATCGAAGTGGTATGTTCTATGTAAAATCCGCTTATGATGTTATTGTGAAAGAGGAGTCGGATCTTGATAGGATTTGGCAAAAGATTTTGAAGCTAATTAAGTTTCATAGTCCTAAAAATGTAAATCTTTTATATGGCTGTCCATTAAGAGCAAGCTGCTAAATAATGATAATAGAGGAAAGGGAGGTTTGTGCATGGAGGTTCCCTGATCTTGGGTGTGGGAACGGTATGGAAAATTTGATCCATGTCCATCGTAATTGTAAGGAAGTTAGAACCTTATGGCTGGCTCTATTTGTTCCTTTATCTTGTCACGCTAGTCCATTAAAGGATTGGTGATGATGGATCGAATATCTTATTTCCTAAGTTATACTATGGGGAGGGCTGGAATGTTCTCTTTGCTACTCTATGTTAGCTTATTTGGCAAAGACGGGATTTCAATATCTTTGAAAACAAGACAGCTTCTAATGTGTCCATATTGATATAGGCAAAGACCTTGCTTTCCAACTTGTATCAAGCAGTGAAGAAGCTTCGTGGCTCTATGTTAAACTAATGGGAATATTTTATGTGTACCTGAAGTAAATCATGAATTATATTTTGAGAAGGTGACAAAGGAAAATTGCATCAATTTTTAAGTAGGGGTAGCTTAAAAAAATCATTAATATCTCTCTTATTAACTTATAATAAATAGTGACAGCTATTAACTTATTCTAGAAGGTCGCTTGACATGATATATATTATAAATCACCATACCCCCAAGTTATATGAAATTGGGCATTCCATAATTCATTGGGCCTAAGCCCATCATGATTAGGGCTTATATGCAAATAACAAAAAAGTGTGGGTAGTTACTAGTGATTGATAAACGGATTCAAATACATGGAAGGAACGGTTGTGCCGTGAATAGTGACTGCTTATGATTTTATTTGGTGGTTCATTTTGTCATTTGTGTGTAGATAGGTAGATAACAATAAGTAGCAACGACAATACAATTTTCTCTTCTCCTGTATTTACATTTTATATTATGATATAATCGAGCCCAAAAATGTCATCCGGTTTCGTTAAACAAACACCTTGATGTTATGACACTTTAGTCGGCTTATGATGCTACTTTTTTGAACCGATGCTACTTTGAGTCCGTGATTACAAGTAATAACTTGCCAAACAAAAAATAGAGTCATTTCCTCCTAAAGAATTAGTAAACTAGCCCCAAAAGGATTATTTTAATATTTAATTAAAGTAAAAAATTTTCATAAAAGCCCTTTTTGTACCGATTGAACATGCATATATATGATCAGTTAAAAAAAAACACATGCATATATGACGGATAACCAAAAGGTTGTGTAGTGAATAGTGACCACTTATAGCCCTTTTGCCTTTTTTTTTCCTTTAAAAAACTGTTTTTTTCAGCGTGCCAAACAATAACATTAATGTAGTAGGTGTATAAGCATGTTGATTTTAGTGGGAAATGACATTTAAATCTTATAAGACATTAATAAAAACTTCATTCATTTGCAACAACTAATAGAAACTGTCATTAGAATAAAAAAGGTGCCATTAGAATAAAAAAATGTCATTGTAAAGTTGAAAAACTTAAAGCTGAAAAGTATGAGGTTTCAAATGAGCATCTCTGACCTCTCAGAGATATGAAACTCATAAAAAAGATAAAATTAAACAGTCATAGCCCTTTTAAAGTCACTGTATGCTTCAACTCTTTTTAACACTGGACATTCATTTACAGTGTTGCCGGGGGGAAGATAATTGCATTACACTGGCATCTTCCTCAAAAGCTGCCCTTGCATGATGCTGCAACCCAAAATCAATCCATTAATGGCACATGTTATTCATTAGTAAAATCTAGAGGAAGCTTGTTATGAAACAAAACAGGAAAATTAATTTTTTTTGTCCTCATAATTTTTACTTTTTACCAAGTCCCTATAGTGTGACTTTG
The DNA here is from genome assembly GCA_029929735.1 of Mimosa pudica. NCBI lineage: Eukaryota > Viridiplantae > Streptophyta > Magnoliopsida > Fabales > Fabaceae > Mimosa > Mimosa pudica. The sequence goes on from JAKELP010000045.1 coordinate 6,149,616, forward strand.
TTGTAATTCAGTCTCTCAACTTTGACTTAAAACAAAATAGTCCCTAGAACCTATATTTAGACCATTTTAAAGATTAGTCCCCAATTGGCCAATTTTATAAAAACAAAGTTATATAATTTCATGAAGCTTAATTGAAAATTAAGTTTTAAATGGTTGAAATTGAGTTGAAGCTAAGGCACCAAGTTAAACTAAGTCAAAACTATAACAATTGATAAGTTGCACCTAGTTAAAATGTAAAAACCAAGTTGCAATCGAGTAAAAAGTAAGGAATTATATGATTGATTTTTCCAAAAAACAAAAAAAAGCCGTGAAGAAGCTGCATTATTTATAAGCCATGAATAGGGTCCCACGGTAAAGAGTAGGGCTTACCTCTTGACATAATAGTAGCAAAAATCAGCCAAGATGAATGACTGAACCATTTCTGAGAGGAAGGCTGCGAAGAACCAGAAATATCCACTCCCTAGCAAAAATAAATATGACCCTCGAGTCTCATAGATCTGCACAAGGTTCACAAGCATAATTCTTCATGTTATTGCTCATTATCAACTTGAAAAAGTACAATATTTTCAAACAGATGAGACTTTCTCTTTTCCTTTGTTTTTGTCTATTTTGAACTCTTCAAATAGATAAAATGAAGAGAGAAGATGGAATATCACAGGGCAAAGTTTGAGAATAAGAAAAAAATTAATTGTGATTTTTTTTGGGGTAAAAAAAATGTAGTTGTGATTGACATGAGAGATTCTTGAATGCACTTGGTCCATTAAGGGTGTGCAGAAAAAAAGAAAATTTAAATAGATAGTGAGCATATAAAGGTAGATTTTCTTCAATAGCATGTTCTTAATTATTTGTCAAGGAATAATTCATAGATAACAAACATGAATTGGCCCATTTTCCAAATCAGAAGAAATCGATTCAGTTTAAAATGTATATTAAGCAAACCTGAATGGATCAGTGTTTATGTAGATTTGCTTTAAGGATAATATATATTCATATCTGAATTATTTTTCTTGAAATATTCCAGTTTCAAAACGATCAAGTGTCATGTTTTGAAAGTCAGGTTTTTTTTGAAACACAACAAAATAGTTTCTAAGGATTCTGCTCAATTTGACCTAAAATCAAACTAAGCCAGGAATCTGTTAAAAGAAAGGCCTCACCTGAATAAGCCAATGAGCCAAAGACAAGAACCTTGAAACACCCAATGCAAAAACATAATATCCTGTAAATGTTTCAACCATCTGGGAACACACCAGAGTTACAATCTCTAACTCAAAAGACAAAGTGATTTTTTGTAGCAAAAAAGAAAAAAAGAACTAACCTTTGCATTCTGCATGAAGCGAACTTGAGGCAGTACAGAAACTGCTTCCAAATACACACAAAATGCCCAAAGCGTATTACTCACTTTATGATATCTTGTTTTAGGATGGATCACTACTGCAAGGACTGCTGCAGGCACCACCTATGCACATAGCAAATAAGCAAAATCATAACGACATATTGCCACTCACACGACATAGTGCATTGCAACAAAATCAATACAGACCAGTACATGTATAATCTCTTGGTTATTTGGTGAAACAAAAGAAAAATTAAATCAGAAAAGACCTTTCATCAGAAAATTTGATTGGAGGCAGTGGTTAGTGATGATGCTTTGTGTAAAACCAGCCATGCATGTGAAACTATTGCTATTGGGGAGAAATTTTCACAGCAACACGAGTAGGGCAATGACGGGTGAATGGAAAATAGAAGAGACCAACAAACTAAGCGATATACAAGTTCTCATGTTCAAACCTTGTGGTTGGAAAATGATCATATAGTAGAGATTTCCAAATAAAACGAATTTAGTAAAGCACAGACCAATATTAAATTTTGAGAGTAATACATGTTCTGCATTCTCATAAAAAGAGGTTCTGCATTGTTAGTGATCATGAATGCAGCAGTATTAGGCTTATAAGAAGTCACATACTCCAAGTGACACAAATATTTCGAGTCACATTGGAATTGGACTGAATTCAACAAGTGAAGGTCTGATTTTGTTCTGATTCTATTCTTTGAAGAAAACAAATGATCTTCTATACTCTATTTCAACGAATGCATATTCTATACATTGAAAAAATATGATTTTTTCAAGTGCACAAGTCAATTGATACCGGTGTTATCTCTAGAGTACCCCAATTAGTCAAAAATTTCAAAAGAAACACACACACACACACACACAGACACAAACTATATTTACCACAAGTGAGAGCCATAAGTTGTCGAACTCCTTAATATAGGACGATTTCAACTTGAACCTCATCCAGTATATGACCAATAATGTTAACAAGAGAGCGATGAAATCCAGCACGGTGTGGATGTCATTCTCCATCAAGGCGCTGCACATTAATCTCACAGTTAGGAACAGAGCTGTGAGCTCTTGCATCTTCAGTGATAGACCTGGACAAGGCAATACGAATTCGATAAGTTTTCTAATCTAAATCATCCACAGAAAAGTCAAAATATACAAATAAGAGAATCATTATTGGCATCAAGAAACATGATCATAAAAAAGTCACACAACAAGTGGGCATCATGCAACATCAAATTCATAGGAAACGACAACAGGTCTATGCTGCCCAATGTTATAAAGACTTTATGTGGTGATTTCATTTTTTTCGACCTCACAGATTTCCCCTGCAAATTTGCTTTTATCAAATTCCTCCCTTCTCAGCCACAGGGAACAATGAAATTTGATGGTCTAACCTCATGAAACATGCAAAATTACTTCAAGAAATTTCAATTATAAAAAACAGAGAAAAAAATATAGTTGACCTGCGCATCAAGTTTTTTCTTTTTAAAACACTTTATAATTGACACCCACATTGCTGTGAAAAACAATTGACCAAAACCATGAATACAACCTAAAAAAATACATTTTTTTATCCAATTTCATTAAATCAATATTATCAAATACTGGAAAACTTTCAACATATCCTTCTTGCAAATTAAAAACATCCCACAAAACATGACCAATGAAGTCTTTCAGACAATACCATCACCAATCCACTAATAACAAATATCTGCAAACAAAAGATCCATACAATTATGATAAATCAATAAAAACAGAGGAAATTCTTGACAAGAAAGTGACATAAATAATATATGGAGAAAAGAAAAAAGAAAAAAAAAATGTACCAGAACATGTCTTCTGAGTGAGAAGCTTGTAAAACAGAACAAGAATGCCAGCAAGGTGAACGGCTTCAGAGGAAATGAAGAAATAGTTGTGATCCTTAATGGTAAACCTGAGAGCCACCAAAGCAGAAAGAGCAAGAAAAAAGCCAAGAACGATTTTGACTTTCATGGATTGCTTCCTCACCCACCCAAACAAAACGCTCACAGGTGAACTTCTCTTTCTCCCCATTATTACTATGATCACCAAACCAAATAAGTCAAGTCAAATGGATTGTAACAATAATATCAATAAACCCCACAACACAAAAGTGACACAGATATGATATGTGTTTCGGTTTCTTCAGAGAGAGATTCAGAGAGATGGGTTTGGCAGAGAGACACCTCAAGGATCAAATGAAAGAGCATGCAGTAGGTGTAGGTGTAGGTGGTGAGAGATATTAAGTGTGTCATTTATTTCTTGGCGTTTTTGGTGACCAATTAGCTCGAGAAACATATGCGCCATGAGGCAACATTTGGTAATAATAAAATATATGCCTTTTTTTTTCAACGAATACGAAGTACAAACACTGACACACATACATAATAGGGCGAATTTTTGGTGCTACTTTTTAATTAAATCTCAATTTTGGTCCTTAGGTGAAATTCTCCCTATATAATATATTATGAGTATTTCAAATATTTGAAGTATATTTTCAATCTTTATATTTGTATATTATTATAGCACATTTTTGGTATTTTTCTTGGTTAAACATCACCTGTTAATTCGGATTCGAGAGGTAGGAGTGTTGCTCTCACATAGACAAAGTTGTGTCTCCTCTCTCTCTCTGAGAATGATTCTCGAGATTCTTTTTTTAATATTTCTTTTACCGTGTGATAGTGTTAATTTCAATTAATAGAAAATGTTAAATCAACAAATTTAAATGGTGATTATGTGTTTGAATATTTACAAGATCGCTTTAAAATTTAATTTTTCTGCCATAATCATATTTTAAAAATCGGTCATTTTATACTTAATATACAACCATCATTCAGATTTCTTAATTTATCATTTTCAGTTGAGTAAAACAAACAACGATAATAAAAAAGGACTAGAAGAGCACTTTTCAAATATAAGAAACCAAGGGGGGTCCTGTGGGATCTCTTAGTCCCACATCGACCATGAATGTGTGTGTGTAATTATATAAGTAGGACATTCGCACTTCAGTTTGCCAACCGCGTTAATTGGTTTTGCTGTTGTGTTTGGTCCGAAAATGTGTTCAAAAAAAAAATAGCATGTGCCTTGCGTATGTTGGTGTGGGTGGCGTTTGCGCCGTACTGGGGGGGTCCCTGTGGGATCTCTTAGTCCCACATCGACCAGGAATGTGTGTGTGTAAGAATATAAGTAGGACATTCACACTTCAGCTTGTCAACCGCTTTAATTGGTTTTGCTGTTGTATTTGGTCCGAAAATGTGTTAAAAAAAAATATAAGAAACCAAAATGATACCCAATCTAAATATAAATGCATGAAATAATAGTTTAGCCAATAACTACAAGTGTGTAAGGCAATTTTTTTTTTGTTTGGGAAATTGGTTTGAAAATTGTTCATGATAAAATTTGCGGTTCAAATGTAACCAAAATTTGTTCAACGATACAATTACCAATTCTTTTTTTATACAAACAATTACCAATTCTTTGACTGAATAAAAACGGAACATAAACATGAGAACGTTTCATTAAATATATAACCGAATTTGAAAGATATGGGTAAAGTACATTTGGGATATAAATTTTTTAAGATATAATTATCAGTGAATTTCCTTTTTCTTTGAATAAAGGTGAACAATATTTTGAATATTTTAGAAAGTAGTGAATGACATTGATCATAGTTAATGAATTGTATAATTATGTGCATGAATAATATGATAGTGTCATATTTTTAGATTTTTGACAAAAAATGTACTTTTAGAGATTGATTATAATTTAGATGACTTCCATTACTTTAAGTTTTTCATATTCCCTAATTTAATTATATCAAAGAAGTTAATTGAATTAGTTGAAATTATATGATATTACCAAAACACGCTAGCTATCTACCTTAGTTTACACCCTCTAATTTTTTTAAACATCCCCCTTTAATTCAATGTCTATTGACAACCGACTAATTTATACTTGAGGAGTAAGAGCGCTACATCATAGGTAGTCCTATCCCCTCTCTGTGTTTATCATTAAGGAGAATCAATAAGAATAATTTGAGAAAAAATAAGAAATATTATAAAGATGTCTTATATTTAGAAATAAATTTGTCTCTTAAAATTTGTTTTATATTTAGAACTTTTAGAGTGGATTTGGAAATAATATTATGGAGAGTTGACTTTTTTAAGACAAAGTAAATGGAGATTTGACTTTGAAAAGTCTTAACGCTTTAACATTAAATCTTTCCCTATGAATGCAAGATTCGTACACTTCGAGTATTCTAAAAGGTTTTCTAAAACGAAAAAAGAAAAAAAAGTATAATATAAAGGTAAATACTTTTAAGTTGTTAACCAAAAGGTCAAGCTTTTATTTTTTAATAAATGCAGCAAATGTTAAATTTTCGACACTTTAAAATTATCTTTTCACAAAATCATATATAAATTTAGTATAGTCCATGAATTTATAAATAATATAATTTTTTTATAACTTTTTATGTTTTATGAATGTTATCAATAAAAAATTCTAATAAATCTATAATTTATAATAAAAATTATGTTTTTATCTAACAAGGATAAGCTTTTCTAGAAGAGACTTTAACCTGTATAAACAAAATCTCAGATTCAAGTCTATATGAATACACAATATTTTTAGGGGTATCTTTCAATTGAACTTGATAATACTTAAATTTGATTCAATTAGATAGCAATTGTTTTCAAAAAATAAATTTATATTCTTTTAATTTTACCATAACCCAATAGATACATTCACATACACATGTACTTTGAAAGATGTCTTCTAGTCATACACATACACATGGCTTCTAGTTATACATTATACAATGTTAAACTTTACAATTCTCTTTGGGGCGGAGAACCAAAGACCCTTTCATTGATATAATTGATCATCCTAGGGTTACTCTATATATGGATTGGCAGGTTCGCGTAATTTATTTTTAAGTTTAGATGGAAGCTTTTTGATCATTGATCACCCTTCTCCTCCAATCACTTTAAAGGCGGATGATGAACTGTAATTTTATTTTACTAGCTTGTTAGGCTTTTTGTAATATCTCCTTGAGAAATGGATTTCCTTTTCTAATAAAAGAAAGCCTCACAAGTCCCTACCTGTTTAACACTACAAAAAAAACTCCTGCATAGCAATCGGTATTTTTTTACTGACATTCCAATAGTTTGACCCGTTGGAATGACACAAAAGCGGGTTTTAGACCGTTTAGAATTGGAGCGTGGTAATTATTAACAAGACATATAGATGTTTTAGACTCTTTACAACGTCTATTACTTTTTTTAAAAAATAAACAACACTGTAATGAGTGGAAACCCATTGCAATGCAAGTTTTATTTAAAATAAATATTAAATGCATTGCAATAGGTGCAAACCCATTGCAATGCAGATTTTTTTTAAGAAAATAAATTACATTCCAATGGACTGTCACCCATTGGAATGGTCCTTTTTATATTAAAAAAAATATAAAATGCATTACTACAGGTTACAGCCCGTTGCAATGCGTTAGGTTTTTTAAAATAAAGCACGTGCATGGCAACGGAAGCTATCCCATTGCAATTGATTAAAATTTAGGGAAAAAAAACAAATAAGCATGACTAAGTATAAATAATAAAATTAATACTAGTACCTACTATTTAAATAATAATTAGAATAAATAATACTATCACTACTTAAAGTAGTTACTAGTACCTAAAACAGTTAATAAAATCAATAGAACAATAAATAGATAAATATTTCACTTAAAGTTGTTAATAAATTTTTCTATGACTTAAAAGCTAATATGGTGTTAATATTTGGATAAAACTAAAAGTGAAAAGAAAAGAAATGAGAGAGAGTAATAAAATAATTTATTTAATTGTTAAACTAGGTGAATATCATAAAGAAGTGAGAAAATTGATTAGTGAAAAGTAGAGATTAGTGAAGAAAAATAGAGAGAAAACTGATGGAAAAGAGAAAGTTGAAGATAGGAGAGAAAAGAGTTAAAATGAGCGGGTGTAATGAGAGAGGGGGTATTTATAAGATATAGATTCATTTTCAACCGGTGCGAACCCGTTGGCATGTATTTCTTTATTTTTTTAAAAACAAAATTGCATCCCAACAGCTACCAACATGTTGAGGTACATTTTTTTTATTTTTGTTTTAAATATAGGGGTGCCCACCAGTTGGGGTGTGTTTTCTTTATTTTTTTAAAAAATAATATATATGCACCTTGGAGTGTCTATATATATTTTTTAAAAATTAAAATAGTTTACTAAAATATTTTTCAAAATGTTTTTAAAATATATATAAGCTCACTCGTTTTTAAAAACAAACTGCACTCCAATGGGAGCTCGCCCGTTGGGGAGCCTCTATATTTTTTAAAAAAACTAAAATATTTTACTAAAATATCGTTTAAAAATAAATTTTTTTATAAAATATATATGCTCACCCAGTTTTATAGCAAACTGTACCCCAGCGAGTGTCCACCCGTTGGGGTGCGTTTTCTTTATTTTTTTAGAAAATATATGCACCCCAACGGGTGCTTACCAGTTGGGGTTGCATATATATATATATTTTTGAAAAAATATATTTTCCACCGGGTGCACAGCACCTGTTGGGGTGCATATATTTTCTTAAAAAATCATTTATGAAGTTCACTTTGTATTGAAATTGGTTAGAAGAATATTACTGGCTCTAGTCCGCCTTTTCTAGAAGTTTTTTTAGTGCATATTATAAAAGCTTTTGATAGTTTAAATTTTATTAATTTTACGTTTAAAATTGTAGTATTTAACAAGGGTAGTGAGGGATAGAAATCAATACAAAGTGAACTTTATAAAATTAATATTGTCATTTAGTTTAATTATTAAATTACTTAGAAAATTCTATAGTCAATATTATAGAATCTGTTCTAGAATTTTTTGTGTTCATATGAGTTGCCTTTGATAGTTTTAATAAAGGCTATAATTTAATTATAAGGGCTTTTGATAGTTTTATAAAGGGGAAAATGTGTGTTTAATAAATAGTAAAACTGGAAATAACATTAATATCATACCCATAATAAATTACTCCTATATGTATCTTTTGTGTGTGTGTAAAACTGTTGACTATAATTTCGATCCCCAGCCCTTGCGAATGGAGCAAATTCACAGGCCAGCTGTCTACCCCTTACATGAGACTTCAGAACAGCGAAGGATTAGTCGCACTTGACACGCAGGTGGGATACCCTTAAGAAATCAAAAAAAACTGCTGACTATAATTTTATAATATCGATATTTAGTAAGATTAGAGATAGAATATAAATTAATATCTTCTTCTAATTTAGTGTAGTTAATGATGGTGATGTTGAAATTAACTTTGATTTTCTTACAAATTTGATAATTTTAACTACTTTTATTTGTATGTGTGAGTCAGTTAGAAGGTTCTCAAAATATGGACCGGATAAGTCCATTTTTTATTGGTATAAAATATAGGGCAAAAGTGCTGATCTAATAATTAACTCTTTCAGTTTGGGCAAAACTAATAAATGACTATTTTGCGGTGCATAAATAATATTTAACTTTGTGACCCGGTGCAAAAATGATAAAACCGGTTCTGAATGTTAATTTGTAGTTATGTGAGACCTTTCTGATATTATTTTGAAAGTGAAAAATACATTTTTCCCCTCCCAATTAAAACATTGCTGATACTAGTTAGCATAGGAAGATGAAGGGCGGAAGAAAGAAGGATTAAGTTTTAATTGTGAGAGGGTAAAATGATATTTTTACTTTAGAAAATAATATCAGAAAGGTTCCACAAAACAACAAATTAATATTTAGTACCGGTTTTATTATTTTTGCACCGGGTCACAAAGTTGGTTATTATTTATGCACCGCGAAACAGTCATTTATTATTTTTGCCCAAAGTGAAATAGTTAATTACTAGATTAGCTCTTTTGCCCTAAAATATATATACCCACCGCCCTAATCTTTTTCATAAGTTCATTTCATCAAACAATTTGGTTCTCATTAAAATTCCATTTTGGAACAATTTTTATGAGCTTTGCAATTTTGTAGATGAAACACAATGTATAGAATAGTGATTAAATGTACATTCTTAATTAAAAGGAAAAATTGGAAAAATTGTCAATTTAAGTCACCTTTAATGTACATTTTTAGTTCCACATCGACCATGAATGTGTGTATGTGAGTATATAAGTAGGACATTCGCACTTCAGCTTCAATTGTGTTAGTTGGTTTTGCTGTTGTGTTTGGTCCGAAAATGTGTTTAAAAAACAAGTCACCTTTAATGTAACTACATTTGCTTTGTATACATATGAAAATTAATAAATATGTACTTGTGAAAATGACCGGAGTGTTATATCCATTGTTGTCAAACTCGCGAGTTGACTCTCTGATTTTACCGTTTTTACGACACTACCTAACCAAAACGTGTCACGAGTCACCTAAATTTTCAGTCCTTGAAAATTCGTGTTTACATTGTGAATTCACCGTTTATACGTTTTTACCTTACAGAAATTGCATTAACTTGCTACTAAACTCATTTTAATTATTTTTAATTGACAAAATTTAATGAAATTAAATATGGATTTCATAGAAATTTATCTATAGATATTGATATAGTATGAATATTGATATATTTAAATTTACTATCTATATTTAAAATGAATTCAAGTCAACTTTATTAATATTTGTTGTATTCTTATTCAATTATATAAAAGAAATACATGTTTTTTTTTTATAAACGTAAACTCTTACGAGTTTACTATTCAAGTCTACTATCCGAGTTTACCTTATCTTCACGAGTTTGACAACCTTGGTTATATCTATATTATATTAGTTTTGAATGAAGTATGTACACATATATACATATAGGTGTGGAGCAATGGAAGTTTTCTAAATGTCATTCATCGAGTAATGTACAACATAGGAAGACTAGATATTCACCAAGGAAAGACTAGATATTCAGTGGTGGCAAATTTACAATCACCAAGGAATAGGGATATTGAGGTTGCAAAGGAGTTTGTGGACGCTGCTCACCCACCTCTCTTCAGGCCTTTCAATTTCAAACATTACAATGAGTCTCGTTGGTCAGAAAATAGGAGGGATGGTCAAGCCCTGGATTTCATGCGCATAAAAAATCCATGAAATGCATGTTCAAGGAATGGGAATGGGAATGGGAAAAGCATTCAAAAGTTTGCCTTTTAAATGCTTATGTAAGAGGACTGAACGTTGGCTTTTTCCTTCGTATATGTTTTATATTTAGAAATTTTGGACTGGATTTGGAAATAATGTTATAGAGATTTGACTCTTTAAAAAAAGTAAATGGAAATTTGACTTTGAAAAATATATATCTTAACGCTTTTAACCTTAAATCTTTCTCTACTAGAAATGAATGCAAGATTCTGACCCTTTGAGTATTTCAAAAGGTTTTCTAAAACGAAAAAAGGAAAAAATATATTATAAATAAATACTTTTAAGTTATTAAACAAAAGGTCAAGCTTTAATTTTTTTTAATAATTGCGGAAAATTTTAAATATTCGCCACTTTAAAATTATATTTTCACATAATCATATATAAATTTAGTGTAGTCTATGAGTTTATAAATAATAAGATTTTTTATAATTTGGTATTTTTTAAATTGAATGTTATCAATAAAAATTCTAATAAATCTATAATTTATAATAAAAATAATTTTTTATCTAACAAGGATAAGTTTTTGTGGAATAGACTTTAACCTTTATAAATTCAAATTCAAGTCTATATGAATACACAATATTTTTAGGGGTATCTTTCAATTGAACTTGATAATACTTAAATTTGATTAAATTAGATAGCAAATTTTTTCAAAAAAAAAGTTATGGTCTTTATACCATAATTCCATAACCCAATAGATACATTCAAGGATTTCAAACTCGAGATCACTAGTTAAATAAAAACAATTCCTATCAATCTTTACTATAGTGAAATATGATCAGAATCAGCTTGCTGGAACTCACATTGATGGTGCAAATTTCAAGAAGATTGAAACTGGTTGGGAACCTCCATTGGGAGAGTGGGTGAAGTTGAATGTGGATGGGGCCTTTTCTAGTTTGATGGATGGAACTCACATTGATGGTGCAAATTTCAAGAAGATTGAAACTGGTTGGGAACCTCCATTGGGAGAGTGGGTGAAGTTGAATGTGGATGGGGCCTTTTCTAGTTTGATGGATGCAACTGCTTGTGGTGCCTTAATACGTAATTCAGATGGTACCTTTCAACGCGGATTCTTGCAAAAATTAGACCATGGTGATGCATAATATGCTGAACTTTGGTCTTGCTTAACTGGTTTATGGATGTCATGGGATTTGGGGTCGAGGAAAATTATCTTAGAATCTGACTCAACATGTGTTATTGAACTCCTTGAGAATTCTTTAGATGTGAATCATCAAGATTATAGCCTGTTCAAGGAGATAAAGGATCTTATGGGAAGAGATTGGGAAGTTATGCTTTCCTTTGTCAATTGGACATCTAATGGAGCTGCTGACTTTCTAGCTAAGTTGGGTTTAGATGCACCACATGACTTTCATCCTGTGGATAAACCTCCTCATGATTTGGAGCGGATTATTTTGAGCGATTGTAATCGGTGTGATAAACCCATAGTGCTTAGTTGAGGCTTCTATCCTAGTTATAAAAAAAACGCAAGATGTTTGCATGATAAAGTTTCATTGCATATACTCCCCTCATTCCTAAATATAAGACCTAATTGACTTTTTCTGAAAAATCCTTAAAAAAGCAAAATAAGTTAATTATAAATTGATTTACCTTATTTTTTTCTTTTAGACTAGTATATTTAACCTATGAACTAATGGATAATCTAAAAATATATCAAATATGTCAGTTTACTAAACTATTTTGTAACCTTAATCTCTAAAAAAAAGTCAATTAGGTCCTATATTTAGGACCGGAGGTAATATAACCGAATTTGAAAGATATGGGTAAGTACATTTGGGATATAAATTTTTTAAGATATAATTATCAGTAAATTTCCTTTTTCTTTGAATAAAGGTGAACCATAATTTGAATATTTTAGAAAGTAGTGAATGACATTGATCATAGTTACTGAATTGTATAATTATGTGCATGAATGATATGATAGTGTCATAAATTTAGATTTTTGACAAAAAAGTGTAGTTTTAGAGATCGATTAAAATTTAGATAACTTTCATTATTTTAAGTTTTTTATACTCCCTAATTTGATTATATTAATAATGTTAATTGAATAAGTTATAATAGAGATTTGACTTTGAAAAATCTTAAAGCTTTAACATTAAATCTTTCTCTATGAATGCAAGATTCTGACACTTTGAGTATTCTAAAAGGTTTTCTAAAACGTAAAAAGATAAAAAGAATAATATAAAGGTAAATACTTTTAAGTTGTTAACCAAAAGGTCAAGCTTTTATTTTTTTAATAAATGCGGCGAATTTAAAATTTTTTTAATAAATGAGGTATTTTTACTCCATGGCTAATAGTAGGAAAAAACGGAATCGTATTGAAGCGCTAAAAGCGGAGGATGGGGAGTGGGTATATGATCAAAGTATAATTATGAAGATGGGGACAAACTTCTTCAAGTCTTTATATAATGATGATGAGGAAGTAATGCCTAATGTGAATTTGGTCGGTCTTTCCCATGTTTGTCAAATTATGAAATTAATTCTATTGGAAGGTGTATTAGTTTGGATGAGGTGAAGCAAGCTTTGTTTGCGAAGGGACCTTTGAAGGCTCCAGGATCTGATGGTTTGAATCCCTTATTTTTTCAGAGTCAATGGAAAACTTTAGGTGCGTCTATTGTAGCTAAAGTTGATCTCATGTTTTCTAAAAGAGAGGAGATTATGGATGTTAACAATACAAATATTGTGTTGATTCCAAAGTCAGATCATCCTGAAACAATAAGAGATTTTAGGCCAATTAGTTTATGTAATGTTATTTACAAGATTCTAACTAAAGTGATAGCAACTCGTTTGAGAAGAGTAATGCCAAAGATCATATCTCCGAACCAGTGTAGTTTTGTTCCGGGGAGACAAGGAGTGGGTAATATAATAGTAGCTCAGGAGATTATTCATTCTATGAGAAGTAAGAAAGGGAAAAAGGGGTTCATGGTAATTAAGATAGATTTAGAGAAAGCTTAAGATCGGGTGAGATGGGCTTTCTTAATGAATTGTCTACATGAATTGAAGTTACCAGAGAATGTTGTTAAGACTATTGAATGGTGTATTAGCACTACAAGAATGCAAGTATTGTGGAATGGGGAGAAGGGAGAACAATTTTTTTCAACTAGAGGTCTAAGGCAAGGGGATCCTTTGTCTCCATATTTATTTGTTTTAATTATGTAGAAATTTGCCATTTGATTCAAACTGAAGTCGAAGAGGATAATTGGAAACCTTTTAGGTTGAGGAAAAATGGGACATGTATTTCCCATTTGTTTTTTGCTGATGATCTATTCTTATTTGCTGAGGCGGATATGGACCAAGCGGCCATTATCAAAACTTACTTAGATGATTTTTGTGCAGCTTCTGGGGAGAAGATAAATAATTCTAAATCAAGATATTTTTCTCTAAAATTATTAATCATACAAGGGTTCATGAGATTAGAAATTTTATGGGATTTACCCCTTGTGCGGATTTGGGTAAGTATTTGGGAGTATCACTTCATCATAAACGAGTCACAAGGCGTACACATGACTATATTTTGGGGAAAATGGATAAAAAATTGTCTTCATGGAAGACACATTCTTTATCTAATGACGCTCGTTATACTTTAGTGAAATCTGTGGCTTCAGCAATTCCTTCTTATGAGATGCAAATTGTTCCTTTGCTTTCTTCTACTTGCAAGGAAATTGATAAGAGATGTAGGAGATTTTTATGGGGTGGTTCTATATCCCTGCCGAAAGTTAGTTTGGTTTCATGGGATAAAGTTTGTTTGAGGAAGGAAGATGGTGGGTTGGGATTACGGAAAGCTAAATTACAAAATAATGCTTTCATGGTGAAGTTGGGATGAGAATTGATTAATAGAAGAGATTCTTTGTGGGTCAAAGTTATAAGGGAGATATAAGTGTGGTTCGGGAGTGTTACCTGAGATTGATACATCTAAATCAGGGTCCCTAGTGTGGCTAGGTGTTAAGAATAATTGGTCAAAAGTTTTGAAAGGGCTTCATTGGAAGTTGGGGGATGGTAAATCTATACGATTTTGGGAGGACAGATGGCTTCCAGATAAATCTAAGTTGGCGGAGGTGGTTACAAAACCGTTGCCTGAGGAATTTTTAAAGATTACAATTTCAAATATTGTTTCTCATGAAGGGGAATGGAATGTTAATCACTTCTCTCCTTATTTAAGACAAGATATGGTTCGATATGTTTTATCTCAGGTGGTGAATAAGGAGGTGGAAGATAAACCGAGTTGGAGATATACTGCGTCAGGTGAATTCTCTACGAGATCAGCATACATGAGCCAAACAAATTCAGAGTTGAGATTGGATAGGTGGAATTGGAGACAAATTTGGAAACTTCAAGTTCCTCATAGGTGTAGAATGTTTATGTGGATGGTGTAAAATCCTTCCAAATAATTACAATTTTAACACAATATAAATATATTTATATGTTTGGTAAGTATATTTAAACCTTAATTGTGATAGAAAAGAAACTATCATAGTTATTAAAAGTTTAGTCTTAAATAGATAAGAAGAAAAATACATAGATCGAAAGACTTCATCGTAGTTAAAAGAAGAATAATCATTTACAAAGTCTAACTATGATAGAAAAGGATCTATCATAGTTATTAGGGGCAAGATGATATTTCAGAATTGTTTATCCATGATAGAAAAAGACATTGTTAAATAAAATTTGGAATGCTATCATGGATAACAAAATATTGGTAAAATTTGAATAGATTAACCATGTTAGAAAAGGTTAAATGCTAACATGGTTATTAAATTTTTAAGGGTAACTCATTTAATCTAATTATGCTAGAAAGTTTGTAACATATGAAACCATGTCTTTATGAAAAGTAAGTATACCATGTTAGAAAAAAAATATGCCTAACATGGTAATTAAAATCATTGTCAAAACGGACTACCATCTTTCTTTACGAAGCATATTTCAAACATCATAATTGCAACACAAGATTATCATCACAAAAGGAGCCACTGACTCAATCCATGGGGGCCAAAACCAAACATATTAAGTAAAATTCTCCAGCCTCTAGAATCTAGAAATCAATTGCATACAAAGTGAAACCAAATTTTAGAAACATAAATAAACTACAATGTCTCAAGCCGCAGATTGCCAGAAGAAGACATGTCTTAGAATATACCATTATACAGTAATCCATAACATCAAATAAAATGCGGAAGCGGATATGCATGTATGTCTAGCCTAGTGTTTGGCAATATACATAATATAAGAGAATACTCAATGATCTCACATTCTGTGAGTTTCCTCTAGTTCCTTGCCCTTTCATTTAACCTTGAACTCAAACCTGAAAATAAAAAGCAACCAGTGAGACAGAGTCCCAGTAACACTTATTCTTCCCATTTTGCCTTACATGCCAACAGGTATAACTAGATACTCATGAAAACAATCAAGTCCTAATATCAGTATCTATTATGAAACCATAATATGCCAAAGCAATAATTCATATAATAAGCAATTCATTTTAACAAGAATGATCCATAATATGCCAAAGCAATAATTCATATAACAAGTAATTCATTTTAACAGGAATGATCCAAAATATGCCAAAGCAATAATTCATATAATAAACAATTCATTTTACCAGGAATGATCCAAAATATGCCAAAGCAATAATTCATATAATACGTAATTCATTTTAACATGAATGATCCAAACTATGCCAAAGCAATAATTCATATAATAAGCAATTCATTTTAACAGGAATGATCTAAACACCACAAAGGGTAGATCCAACGAGATCCAAACGCCCTAATGGCAGATCCAATAAGATCCAAATGTCTCCATAGAGACAGATCCAAGTACTGACAGAACACCAGAACCGGTTCCAAACGTCAGTACTAGCCCAAAAGGTTAACCCGATGGCCATCGGGTAACCTCATCACGTGAAGGGGAGTGAGCCAAAGCTCATAGGGCGCCAAATCAACAGCAGATTTAACAAATATATTATAACACATTTGCAACAAGAATTTAGACATTTATACCATCATAGTTATATAGTGAATATCTCAATATTGTCTCAAATGCCACAGCAATTTACCAATTTTCATAGCAGAGTGTATATATATAGACAATCACAAAGAATATATAGTCCAATATCACCAATATACCATAAGCTCACAAACCTTCTTTAATCTATCAATCATGCACACACACACCCATAAGACAAGGAAGTGGTTACCTGGATGCAGTTACTAAGGGTTACCACAGTAGAAGAATTTTTCCCGCGATCAATTTGACACAAGTGACACTCTACACTACAATCACACACAAAATTGCACTTTAATCAAGTGTCAATATACAAATTTGGGAACTCAATTCCCTATCAAAAGATTCATTATCAATCAATTTAATAGACTTCCCTCTCAACCTCTTCTCAACTCACAACTTAGCCTATAATTCATCATTGACCAACAACAATTGAAACAGATCAGCAAGGACTTTTCTCAAGCTTACATGTATCCACTTTAGCCATTATAAACATCACCCATTAAAAAAAATTACATTCAAATTATCTATATGGATCAACTTACATCCAAAATTAACAATAAATCATCCTAAAAATCACCAAAACTCAAGTTACTCTAATCTTCCTCCAATCTCAACATGCTACGCTTATTCATCAACATCAATAAATATATTAAAATCAACCATATGGTCATATTCATCATCAAATCACATTTATCCCAATCAAACCCCAACTTAATCATACTTTCAAACTCAAAATCTGATTCAAGAGTTTCCACCAACAACCCCAACATTTTAGGATAATCTTTTAACAGGTTGAAAACCATAAGGAAGCACCAAGAATATGAACAATTAGAGGATTTTTTCGAAATCCTCACCAAACCTTAATTTTTCAACACATAAATTTTGTCAAATCACCATCCTAACTCAAAATCAAATAATCCAAGCTTGTAGACTACTTATAAATCTACCCAATGTAGTTTTAAAACAACAAAATTGAACACAATAGCCATTGAAATCAGATTCTAAGAGAACCCCAAATTCTAAGCAAGAAACCACACTTTAAACTCAAGATTTGATTCAAGAATTTCCCCAACAAATCCAACATTTTAGAATCATCATCAAACTTATTTCTAATGTCAAACCATCTCTTACAATAAGTATTTTGAAATTTTTTTGTCAAATCCTAGATATTTTCCTAACCTTGCAAATTGAGATATTGACTCAAAATATGAAAGTTAAAAGGAAAGAGAGGAAGAAAAGGAATTTACTTACAAGATTTGAGATCTATGAATTCTTGGATTTCCTCCAGAATAAAACTCAAGAATCCCTTAATTTTCATCTCTCCTCCATTCTCATCTTGAATTTCAGCGCCCCTCACTCTTTCAGTGACAACTCTGTTTCTCTTTTTATATATATAAGGGGATTTGCCCCCTTACATTGACTCAAGTGGGCAGTACGTTGCTGCCCACTTTCGGCCTTACTTGGCCCATTTAAATTCAGTTGTGGGTGGCCCACGTGCCACCCACAATTGATAAGTTTTTTTTTGTTTTACATTATCAATCACACATATTGAATTCAAATAATTTTTTTAAACTTCTAATTGTAATCATCCTAAAATTAATCAATTAGCTAAGCTTTCGGTCTTATCCAATATTTCTATTTTATGATATCCAATTTTCATGGCTTAGTCTCACAACTAATAATCTTAAGATAGGATCAATTTCGTTTGAAATTCTTAATAATTTCTAAAGTCAATCATTAATTTAATTTTCAATCCATAATTGAGTCTCTAAATTCTATAAGTCCCTTAAACTTATATTTAATTATTAATTAATTTATTGCTTAAAATTTTGGGATGTTACAGTTGGCATGTAGAGACAGCTTATTGACAAATGAAAATCGATATAACCGCGGATTTTCAGAGTCAAGTAAGTGTGAGTACTGTTTGGAGATGTCTGAAAGTATGATCCATGTGCTTAGAGATTGCACGAAGTCAACTGAAGTGTGGATGTTGCTTCTTCCAGCAGGTTTGTGTGCTACCTTTTTCAATTACAGGGATCTTAAACCTTGGATGGAATGGAACCTGAAAGCTATGTTTATGGTGAATGGTTGTTCTTGGAAAATCATGTTTCCATTAGTGTGCTATCAGTTGTGGTTGGCAAGAAATGATAGAAGATTTAATGAGGGAGATATTAATCCCCAAGTTATTATCGCGAAGGTTAAAGCTTGTGCGTCTTGGGGAGGAGGAAGTATGCCATTAAATATGTTGCAAGATAATTACTGCACTGAGAGATGGGTAGCTCCTGATAGAGGATTTCTTAAGTTAAACGTAGATGGAGCATATAATATGCGTTGGGGGAGTATGGCTTGTGCTAGAATCATGAGGGACTGTAAAGGGAAGGTAAGAGGGGGATTTCTTTTCAATATAGGAAGAGGTGATCCATATTTGCTAGAGAGGTGGGCGATTCTTATGGGATTAAAATGGAGTTGGGAGTTTGGGGTTTGATACTTAGTGATCGAGTCAGATTGTCTTGAACTTGTCCATCAGATTGAAAAGTATAGAGAAGTGAACGAAGATATGGAGATAGAGATGATGGAGATTTTATCCTTCTTTCGACGTGAATGGGATATGAGCATAATATGGTGCAGATGTGAGGCAAACGGTGTTGCAGATAAACTTGCAAAACATGCGCTGACAATAGGAGCAGGATTTGTGGGCTTCAATCATGTCCCAAATGAAGTTGCTGAGTTGGTGACTCAAGAACAGGAACTTGTTAAGGCTTAAGGCCTTTGTGCTTTTGTTTACCAAAAAAAAAGTTCACAAATGCCCATGTAATTGTCAAAAAAGGTGCAAAAATACTATGTAAAGTTTTTTGGAGCAAAACTGTCAATCAAATTTCAAAACTGGCATCAAAGTTAAATTTTTAACTTTTTGACCATCATTTTTTGCCGGTTCATCTCTCAATAAACATGTGGCAGACTTATGTATTTATTTTTCCTTGTATGATGATGATGCGATAGAGGATGATGAGTGAAAAAGTTAAAAATTTGGTTGTGATGACCATTTTCACCCCAATTTTGAAATTTGATGGGCAGTTTTGCTTCAAAAAATTTTACATGGATATTTTTGCACATTTGTGACAATTGCATGGGTATTTTTGCACTTTAGCCCTTAAAATTATCTTTTCACAAAATCATATATACATTAAACATAGTCCATGAATTTATAAATAATAAAATTTTTATAATTTGTTACGTTTATATTGAATGTTATCAATAAAAAATTATAATAAATCTATAATTTATAATAAAAATTATGTTTTTAACGGATAAGTTTTTCTGGAAGAGACTTTAACCTTTATAAAAACAAATCTCAAATTCAAGTCTATATGAATACACAATATTTTGACTCAAAAAAAGAAAAAAAACACACAATATTTTTAGGGGTATCTTTCAATTGAACTCGATAATACTTGAATTTGATTAAATCAGATAGCAAATTTTTCCAAAAAACAAATTTATATTCTTTTAATTTTATCATAACTCATTAGAAACATTCACATACACATGCACTTTGAAAGATGTCTTCTTGATATACATTATACAATGTTAAACCTTACAATTCTCTTAGGGGTGGAGAACCAAAGACCCTTTCATTGATATAATTGAACATCCTAGGGTTACTCTATATATGGATTGGCAGGTTCGTATAATTTATTTCATAGTTTTGGTGGAAGTTTTTTTATCATTGATCACCCTTCTCCTCCAATCACTCTAAAGCCGGATGATGGATGGTAATTTTATTTTATTAGCTTGTTAGGCTTGTTGTAATATCTCCTTGAGATAAAGGATTTCCTTTTCTAATAAAAGAAAAACCTTACAAGTCCCTACTTGTTTTCAAAATATAGAATATTTGATGTATTAATATTTTTCTGAGATTTATCTATCTGTATCCAACGTTACTATCAACACTACAAAACAACACCCGCATAGCAATGAGTATTTTTTACACACATTTATTCCAACGGTTTTACCTGTTGGAATGACACAACAGTGGGTTCCAGACACGTTGAGAATTGGCGCGTGGCAAACAATATCGCAACGGGTAAAATCAATCGATGTAACACTGGTTAAACCCGTTGGAAATGTAACAACGAGACATATAGACAATTTATACAAGTGCGTTGAAATGCGTTAGGTTTTTTTTAAAAAAAAAAAATTAAACAAGTGCGTGGAATGGTTTCTCACCTGTTGCCATGCACCTGTTTTTTTTTAAAAAAATATTTAATCCATTGCAACGGAATGATGCTATCCTATTGCAATGGATTAAAGTTTAGAACTAAAACAAATCATGACTTTGTATAAATAATAAAATTAATCCTACTTAAATAATAATTAGAACAAATAAAACTATTACTACTTAAAGTAGTTAATAGTACCTAAAATAATTAATAAAATTAATGGAGCAATAAATAGATAAATATTTCACTTAAAGTAGTCAATAAATTTTTCAATGACTTAAAAACTAATATGGTGTTTTCGATAAAAAACTAATATGGTGTTAATATTTGGATAAAAATAATAATGAAAAGAAAATAAATGAGAGAGAGTAGTAAAATAATTTATTTAATTGTCAAACTAGGTGAATATATAAAACGAGAAAATCGATTAGTGAAGAAAAGTAGAGACAAAACTGATTAGTGAAGAAAAGTATAGAGGAAACGTTGAAGATAGAAGATAGAAAAGAGTTGAAATGAGCAGGTATAATTTATAAAGGAAGGAGAACGAGATATTTATAAGATATAGATCCTTTTCAATAAATACTAATCCGTTGACATGTATTTCTTTATTTTTTAAAAACAAAATTGCATTTCAACTGGTGCCCAACTGTTGAGTTACATTTTTTATATATTTTTTGAAAAGATAACAAACTACATCCCCACAAGTCCGCATCTGTTGGAGTGCATTTTTAATAACAAGCTGCATCCCTACGGGTGCCCACCCATTAGGGTGCGTCTTCTTTATTTTTTTAAAAAAACAAATATGTACGCACCCTACGGGTGCTCACCAGTTGGAGTGACTATATATTTTTTTAAAAAATAAAATATTTTTTTCAAAAACATATATGCTCAATCATTTTTAATAACAAACTACACTCCAACGGGTGCTCCCCCGTTGCCCTTGGGGCGCCTACATGTATATATTTAAAATAATATATTTTACTAAAATATTTTTTAAAATATTTTTCTTATAAAATATATATGCTCACCCTTTTTTAATAACAAGTTACTTACCCGTTGGGGTGCATATGTATTTTTGTAAAAAATATACTTTTCACCTCAACGGGTATACATCCGTTATGGTGCATATACATTTTTTTACAAAAAATATTTTACACACCAATAAGTGCGCACCCGTTGGGGTGCATATATATTTTTTAAAAAAATATTATACACCCCAACTGTGCCCAACCATTGGGATGCAGATTTTAAAATAAATGCAAATTATAAATATATATTTCAACGACCAATTAATCGTGTCAACGTGTCACAACGGTTCACACCTATATATATTCTCATCTTCTTCATCTATCAGTCTGTTCATCTCTTAACTTCTTCTGATAAAAAAAAAAATCTCTTAACTTCTTATTTTTTCAAATATCATATATGGATAAATCATGTATATTCTTTACACGTACAACCGCCAATATATGGTTGGTTTCAAAGGGTGCAAACCTGTTGGGTGTATATTATATTTTAGAAAAATATACGGGTGAATATATTAAAATGTTTTTTTAAAAAAATTACATACCCCAATGGGTGCACACCTGTAGGGATGTGTATCATATTTTTTAAAAAAAAATTATACACACCCCAACATGTTGTAACCTGTTGGGATGTGTATCATATTTGAAAAAAAATATATTTTAGCAAAATAGATACCCCAAAGTGTCCCAGTAACCGTTGGCATGCGTCCACATTCCAACGAGTTTTCTTTAACCGTTTGAATGCAGGCATACCTATGCTGGCTTTTTTTGTAGTGTAACTGACTAATTCATGGGAATGTAGGTTCAAAATGGGGGAACTTTGCTATCTCCAAGTAATTATCGCTACTGCACACATAGAGTTTGAACTCGAGATCACTAGTTAAGTTTGAACATTTTTCTAGTCACTTAATCTAATCACTTGGTGATATATCAATCTTTACTATATATAGTGAAATATGAGAACAATTATAGAAAAAACGACATACCATATTTACACAAGAATAATAGTAAAACACTAACTATCATTTATTTTATGTGCAAATGAATATGATCTTTTAAAAAAAGAAAAAAAATAGTTTTTAACAAAATAGACACCACTAGTAAAGATACTCCTATATATAAGACACCATAAGTACTACTCCCTCTGTTCCTAAATATAAGACCTAGATAACTTTTTTTTGGAAAGATTAAGGTTGCGAAATAGGTTATTAAATGATGACATATTTGATATCTTTTTTTATTATCCATTAGCTTATAGGTAAAATAAACTAGTTTAAGAGAAAAAAGTAGGTAAATCAATTTATAATTAACTTATTTTTTGCTTTTTTTAAGATTTTTCAAAAAAGTGATCTAGGTCCTATATTTAGGAACGGAGGGAGTATTATTTTTGTTCACATAATGGTGAAAAGCATGAACACCACTGAGAGCAAGATGATCTTGGTCATCCCGATAATTGATATGAAGAAATTCCCAGATGAAGAGGAGTACAAGAAGCTAAGAGAGGCATGTGATGAGTGGGGTTGTTTTAGAGTGATGAACCATGGTATACCAATGAACTTAATGGAGGAGATGAAAAAGGTGGCAGCAGATCTGCATGATCTTCCAATAGAGATCAAGAAACGCAACTGTGATGTTGTCAAGGGAAGTGGCTATACCCATATTCCTCTTAATCCTCTCTTTGAAAATATGGGTTTTAATGACTTGAAATCCTCTACTGAATTGGATAATTTCTGCTCTCATTTGGAAGCCCCCCCTCATGACAAGTTAGTATATATAGTTAATCAATCATCTTTTCAAAGTTTATCTTAAATTAAAAAGTAGTTTTTTCCTTTAACTTCATGATTTAGCACTATTTAAATTTTATGACGTGCATGCAGGGAAATAATGAGGGTATATGGCCAAGCAGTTCTGGAACTAGCAATAGATTTGGGCAAGAAGATAAAGGAGAGTGTTGTGGGATTTTCAGATCCCTTGGATTTCAAGGACTGGCGTTGCAATTTTAAGATGAACAAATACAGTTTTACTCCTGAAACTCTAGGACAGTCAGGGGTCAATGAGCACACTGACCCAGGGTTTATCACTGTTCTTCAGGATGATGAACTTATTGATGGTCTTGAAGTCCTGCATCTCCCCTCTAATACCTTTGTTCCTGTCCCTCCCTTACCTAGCACCTTCCTCGGTATTCTTGGGGATGTTGCTCATGTAAGTATATGTCTTTATATTATTTACTTCTTCTATTTCATATTAGGACAAAAGTGCTGATCTAATAATTAACTACTTCAATTTGGTCAAAACTAATAAATGACTATTTCGCGGTGAATAAATAATAGCTAACTTTGTGACCCAGTGTAAAAATAATAGAACCGGTACTAAACATTAATTTGTATTTTTGTGAAACATTTCTGATATTATTTACTAAAGTAAATATACTTTTTTACCCCTCACAATTAACACTCAACCTTTCTTCCTTCCGCCTTTTATCTTCCCATGCTAAATAGTATCAGCAAAGTTTTAATTGAGTGAGGGAAAAAGGTATTTTTCACTTTCAAAATATTATCAAAAAGGTTCAACATAACTACAAATATTATTAATTAATTATACCCATAATAAATTACTCCTATATGTATCTTTTTTTTGTGTAAAATTGTTGACTATAAATTTGTAATATGGATATTTAGTAAGAGTAGAAACAGAATAGAAATTTATATCATGTTCTAATTTAGTGTAGATAATAATGGTGATGTTAAAAATAACTTCCATTTTCTTACAAATTTGATGATTTTGACTACTTTTATTTGTATGTCTGAGTCAGTTAGAAGGTTCTCGAAATATGGACTAGATGAGCCCATTTTTCATTTGTATATATAACCACCGCTCTAATCTTTTTCATAAGTTCATTTTCTCAAAAATTTTGGTTCTTATTAAAGGTCCATTTTGGAACAATTTTGTGAGCATTGCAATTTTACCCTTATTTATAGATGTAAGGAGTGAAGGAATGTAGATGAAACACAATGTATAGAATAGTGATTAAATTTACATTATTAATCTAAGGAAAAATTGGAAACAAAAACTTGTTAAAAATGAATGAACTACATTTGCTTGGTATACATATTTTTTTTGATCGAAAGCTTGGTATACATATCAGAATTAGTTAATATGTACTTGTCAAAATGATCAGAAGAGTGGTATATCATATTATATTAGTTCTAAATGAAGTGTGTAAACGTATACATAGGTGTGGAGCAATGGGAGGTTTCCAAATGTCATTCATCGAGTGATGTGCAATGTAGGAAAGACTAGATATTCAGTGGTGGCAAGTTTACAATCACCAAGGAATAGGGATATTGAGGTTGCAAAGGAGTTTGTAGACGCTGCTCACCCACCTCTCTTCAGGCCTTTCAATTTCACACATTACAATGAGTCTCGTTGGTTTACAAAACTGAGGGATGGCAAAGCCCTGGATTTTATGCGCATCAAAAGCCCATGAAAAGCATGTTCAAGGAATGGGAAGAGGATTGAAAAGCTTGCCTTTGGAATGCATATGTGAGAGGACTGAAAAGTTGGTTTTTTCCTTCTTATATGTTTAATATTTAGAAATTTCAGACTGGATTTGGAAATAATGTTATGGAGACTCCTGGACTATACTAAATTTATATATGATATTGTGAAAAGATAATTTCAAAGTGTCAAAAATTTAAAAATGCATTATTAAAAAAAAATAAAAGCTTGACCTTTTGGTTAACAACATAAAAGTATTAAGTTGGTTAACAACTTAAAAGTATTTTTCTCTCCGATGTATGAAAAAAAAAACTTAAAAGTATTTACTTTATAGTATACTTTCTCCTTTTTTAGTTTTAGAAAACCTTTTAAATACTTAAAGGGTCAGAATCTTACAATCATTTCTAATAGGGAAAGATTTAATGTTAAAGCGTTAAAATCTTTCAAAGTCAAATGTTCAGTTAATATAATTTTTTTTTATAATTTGTTGTGTTTCATATTGAATGTTATCAATAAAATTTTTTTAATAAATCTAATAATTTATAGTAAAATTATGTTTTTACTTGACAAGGATAAGTTTTTTGTGGAAGAAACTTAAACCTTTATAAACAAAATCTCAAATTCAAGTCTATATGAATACACAATATTTTTAGGGGTTTCTTTCAATTGAACTTGATAATACTTAAATTTGATTCAACTAGAGAGCACATCTTTTTCAAAAAATAAATCTATCGTACCATAACCCAATAGATACATTCACATACACATGCAATTTGAAAGATGCCTTCTAGTTATTACATTATACAATGTTAAACCTTACAATTCTAGTTATCTCTTGAGTGGAGAACCAAAGACCTTTTATTGATATAATTATTGAACATCCTAGCCTTACTCTATATATGGATTTGGAAGATTCATGTAATTTATTTCATAGTTTAGATCGAAGCTTTTTCATCATTATCATGTAATTTATTTCATAGTTTATACTTTATATGGAAGCTTTTTCATCATTGTTCACCCTTCTTCTCCAATCACTTTAAAGGCGGATGATGAATGGTAACTTTATTTTATTAGCTTGTTAGGCTTTTTGTAATATCTCCTTGAGATAATGGATTTCCTTTTCTAATAAAAGAAAACCTTACATGTCCCTAATTGTATTCAAAATATAGAATATTAGATGTGTCAATCTTTTTTAAGATTATTGGCCAAAAAAAATCTTTTTTAAGATTTATCAATCAATATATCCAATGATACTAGCAACTAAGTGACTAACTAATTTGATTTATGTGAATGTAGGTTCCGATTCATGGGAATGTTGGTTCACAATGAGGAAATCTCGCTACCTCTAAATAATTATCGTGACTGTATATACAGATTTCGAACTCGAGATGACTAGTTAAGTTAGAACATTTCCAGTCACTTGATCTAATCACTTGGTGATATATCAATCTTTACTATAGTGAAATATGAGCACAACTATAGAAGCACAATTATGCAAAAACAGAATACCATATTCACACAGAATAATAGTTAACAAATAACTATCCTTTATTTTATGTGCAAATGAATATGATTTTCATTAATTTCTCATAACATAAAAAGAGACATTGTATTTCTCTTTACATTGAATTTCTCATTCGGGCGATGTTTTAATTTGTTACCTTACATGATATTTTTCTATATTAAACATTTACATTATTATCTATAACATGAAAAAGGAGATTCCATTATATTTAGATGTAGTAAAGGAAATATTCTGACGAGTGAGTGCTTGACTATCGTAAATATTGTTTTTAAGAAACACGAACAGATATCATAAGAAAACTAAATCATTTACGTACAAATAATGAAAACGAAATGGAACTTTTGAAAGAAAATGACAAGAGAAAATAGAATTTCATAAATAAAAGAAAAGGATGGAATCTAATTGGTGGGAAGGACGTCGATAATATGTAATTTTATATAGTATAACTATATGCATTAATAGCTCCATCTCCACGAATCCTTATCTATTTTATTTTTTAGGGAAAATCCCAAATAAATCCTCCCAATTATCAAAAGGACAAATGATAAACCTAAACTTCCAAAAGGACTATGAAGGAACCAGCACCTACTTGTCATTTTAAAATTTTGTGAAAAGACAAAATTGCTCCAATCCTAAAACACAAATTACTACCCTACCCTAAACTCACCCTAACACCCACCCTCTTCTCGCAATATGTGTTTTAGGATGAGTGTAATTTTGTCTTTTCGCAAAATTTTAAAATGACAGGTAGGTACTGGTTCCTTCATAGTCCTTATAAAAGTTTAGGTTCCTCACTTGTCCTTTTGAGAATTGAGAGGAATTTATTTAGGATTTTCCCTTTTGTTTATATATAATCCATATCATCTCACAAGCCCACTTTGCTTGCCAAATAGCCCAATATCGCAATATCGGTGAATAAACTTTTTGAATTTTACATCGGCCACTCGCATCACATTAAAATAGTTCAAGGCAATCAAACCTTTTGATTTTTTTACCATAATCAAACCTTCTGTTTGAAAAAATGCACACCTTTCATTGGTAAATATGTACAGTTTAATAAAATTATTTTTGAAAACCTTATAATCTGAGTTGCCAAAATTTATTTCTAAGCTAATTTGTAAAGTTAACATATGTAATAATATACAAGGTATCTTAGAATTAAGTGATTTGTTTTATTTCTTTAATCTTTTAAAAAAGTCAACTAAGTCTTGTATACTGTAATACACAAAATATGTTGCTCCATGTGTTGGTGACATCGTGATCACTATGGATGATTGGAGCTCACAACATAATTGTATACCCTTTCATTTGTCATTTCAAGCACTATATAAAGAAGGGAGAATTTCACCTAAGGACCAAATTTGGGAATTAATTTCTATGAAGGACCAAAACATTCTGAAAATTCTATGGAGGACCAAGGTCCTTAAGTGAAGTAAAATGTAAGTTTGAAAAGACTTAAAAACCCCTCTTTGATCCCTAACTGAAATTAAGTGAAGAGCCTTGAGAATTGAGATCATAAACCACCAAGCACACAAACTTCTTCACTCTTCTTTTTCATGAAACTTATTTGCTCAGTTCTTCTTCTCACTTGAGGTAGACCCACGAAGGAAGAACAATGAATTCTTGATAACCAATTACACAAACAACTTCTTCATTCTTCTTCTTTTTCATAAAACTCATTTCTCACTTCTTCTTCTTCTTCTCAGACAAGGCATACCCATTTAGCATTGATGATGCTCAAACTCCCCTAACCAAACACATTTCTCATAGATGGTATTGTTAAAATCCTCAAAGTTGCAACTGATTTTGGAGGAGGAAGCATCTTCGGCGCTTTTTGATATCAATAGATATGATGTACTGATTGCCGCATCTTACTAAATTATAGGCATTTTAAATTTGTATTTTCATTTTGCTCGTTTAATTTTTGTTGTTTTCAGACTTTTGTATTAGATCCATCAATTTCAATTTTCTTCTGAAAAAAGAGAAAGGAAAAGCTGAACTTGTGTTGCAGGTCCTCAAGCCACACAGGAAGAAAAAGAAGAGGATATGTCAAGTATGGTGTTAGGTAGAAAGGTGTGTGTGAATTTGAACATTGTTGTATAGTGAAAGGTTGGGAACAAGAAAAACCCACCTTTGAACAAGTAAAATGTCATTTTGAGCAAACAAGTATTTAATTGGTCATACATTATTGCATTAGACATTGAAAAGTAAAAAGACATTTTGAACAAGGGAAAACATATGTTTGTGCAACTTAATTAACCCACTTGTTCCTAATTATTTTCCCATTTGTTTGAACAAGGGAAAACATATGTTTAGTCACTTATTTGTTTTTGTTTATCCACTTATTTGTGATATATTTTTTTGATTAAAAGGAAACAAGTTATTTGTGATAATTAACCCAATTGCTAATACAAGTAAAATAAAATGTTAATGCTCAAAGTGACATTTAATTCCACTAAGTATTTTCACATTTACACAAAAAACATTAAAATACAAATTCACATTATTCAAACAAAGTGACACTTAATTCCACTAAAGAAGTATTTTCACATTTACACAAAAAACATTGAAATACATATTGACATTATTCAAAAATGGTTGCTTGTTGAAATGACCATTTTACTTGTTCAAATACGGAATCCATTTGTTCAGAATGCCCTTTCACTTGTTAAAGGTTTGATGTAACAATCTATATGGTAGAAAATAGTTGCTTGTTGAAATGGTCATTTTACTTGTTCAAACGCGGGGTTCATTTGTTCAGAATGTCCTTTCACTTGTCGAGGGTCTGATGCAACAATGTATATGGCAGAAAATGGTTGCTTGTTGAAATGACCATTTTACTTGTTCAAACGCGGGGTTCATTTGTTCAGAATGTCCTTTCACTTGTTGAGGGTCTGATGCAACAATGTATATGGCAGAAAATGGTTGCTTGTTGAAATGACCATTTTACTTGTTCAAACGCGGGATTCATTTGTTCAAAATGCTATTTCACTTGTTGAAGGTCTGATGAAACAATCTATATGGTAGAAAATAGTTGTTGCTTGTTGAAATGACCATTTTACTTGTTCAAACGCGGGTTCATTTGTTCATAATGTCTTTTCACTTGTTGAGAGTCTTATACAACAATGTATAACAAATCAAATGTTTGCTTGTTCAAATGGCCCTCTTCCTTGTTCAAAAATGGGTTTTCATTGTTCATATTGGCCTTTTATTCGTTTAAGGTCTGATGCACCTTTGTCTTTTGGATTAATCAAGTAATTGAATTTCAAGGTATTTAAACCACAAAGATAGCAAGTAAAAAAACATTCCCTATAGGGGTTGATATAGTAACTTTTTTTTTTAACTGAGTTGATATATTAACATAACAAACACAATCAACAGATAAGTTTCATGGACTCATTTCAACAACTATACACCAAAACAAATACTCCTACATTATATTAACTAAATTTTGACTAAGTCTTTCTCCCACCCTTCAATTCTTCCAAGTCTTGTCAAGCCTTGTGGTTCCATTTGCTAACTTCAATTCTTCCGGAACATTGTCTTCCAACGGGAAATGCTGTAGAAAAAAGAGCTGAAATAAAAATTCTAGTATGCCAAAATCAATATTTACAAACCGAACCATAAGTATTACCAGAATTGAATCATGAAAAATTGGCCTGTAGAAGACCATCCCGAATCTGCATAGACACATCCTACACTACACCAGATATTTGGACCGAGAAAGCCAATACACTGTCCTTAACCCCATCCACAATGGCCTGACACGGGCGAGCAACTCCAACTCTGGACAGATATTTGGACTTTGCTTCTTCCTCAGCTTTTTTAATCAGTAGTATCTTCTCAGCTTCAGCCTTCTCATTGGCTGTCAATCTCAGTTTTGCAGCTGCTTGAGGGAGTAAAGTAAATGGTTCAAGAGAGTGGAACAATCTATTAAAATTGGAATTTACAACATACATGGGTCTAGTAGCTTCTGTGCAAATCGTAAACAGAGTCTATGAATCAATGTGTTAAATAACACATCAATATAAACAAAGTTAAAGATTTTAGAAGCACAACCATAAACTTCTCCAACAAAAACCATGCCAAGATGCAGAGAGTGCAATGACATTTATTAGAAACTGCCAATCCAAATCAGAAATATGATTAAATACATCAACTACAAATAACTAATTCAAATCAAAAGTAATCCAAGATTTAGAAACATAATACTTTAACAAACATGAATTCAACTACCAAACACAGTCTTTATTCATGAGGAGCTAGAAATTATAACCTGCATTAATCTCATTCACTGTATGTTTGACATTAATATCAAGATCTATATCTACTCAAAGTGTCTGAACAATTTTAAACTCGTAAGTAGACATTGCCTACATTACAAATATTACACTGACTTAATAAAAAATCCAACCGACAAGTGATAACAACCTTCAATAATCCAAATAACTTCAGGGGATCACACCTTTTCAAGCTGAAATGGAGATCCTTAAAATCTACAACTACTCAAATAACATAATTTTCCATCCTTAAATCAGA
Source organism: Mimosa pudica (assembly GCA_029929735.1). Classification (NCBI taxonomy): domain Eukaryota; kingdom Viridiplantae; phylum Streptophyta; class Magnoliopsida; order Fabales; family Fabaceae; genus Mimosa; species Mimosa pudica. Next base: position 6,180,977 of record JAKELP010000045.1, read on the forward strand.
AGAAGCTGAAATGGAGATCCTTAAAATTAAAATCTACAGCTACTCAAGCTAACACAGTTAATCAAGTAGACTACGACTAAAAAGCAAGGCAAAATCAAGTAGATCCTTAAAATCTTTTCTTTCACAGAGGGAGAGAGAGATGGTGACGATGAATAAATTGAAGTTGGCAAAAGTAAATCATGTCTCAGCAAAGGAGAAAGAGAATACCTTAGAGTTCGATTTAGGCAGCGAGGGAAGCAATCTAAGCGTCAACGGTGAAGGAAAACGGCGGAGGGCCTCGCGGTTTTCGAATATGGCTGAGGGAAGAGTAAGGTCAATTGAGTGAGGTTTTCCATTGAGAGAGAAGAGAGTTTTTGATTTGAGAGGGAAGCTTGCTTTTTCGGCTGAGAGTGAAGCTGAAGAATAGATGAGTACTTTGGGTCTGAGAGTGAGAGGCTGAGAACGATGAACTTAGGGCAGAAAGAGACCAGGGTACTTTAGTCTTTATCTTTCCTGATTTAATTTCAATTTGCCCCTAAGGTCCTCAATTGATATTGAAATTTTATTTGGTCCTGCTTTTTAATTAATTATCAATTTTGGTCCTTAAATGAAATTCTCCCTATAAAGAATTGTTCAGTTCAATTGTAATCCACCTTAGTCATTACACTATGCCAATATCTAATTTTCCTTCTCAAGATTTTTTTTAGGTGATTCGCTGTACAAATCAAATATGAGTTATAGTAACCCGTTTTTGCGTGAGCTGAATCTTCTCGGATTCTGGCTCCAAGTTCAAAGTTTTGTGACATCTTTGTTTGTTCTTGTTTCACTTACGAGAACTCTATATGGGTTCGGGTTCGAAGCTCTGAGATCCAGGAACACTATTGGGTTAGGTAAAATACTTTAAAAAAAAGAGAAAACAAAAAAGAGTTAAAACTTGTTTATGATTTTATATTTTTACAATAGACATTTTTATTTTTAGAATAATCAATTGATAATAATTTTATAAACAAGTTTTTTTCTTGAAAACAACTTTTTTTAGAGAACACGATCAAAACAGCTTCATGCTTTTTAAAGTCGACTTTCCTACCATTTTATATGCTTTTGATGTCTTGTGTACAATATATCAAAGAAGTACATTAATAAAGATTAAAGCACACAATTCTTTTTTTTTCATATAAAATAAAATAAGACTAAAAAATACTAAGAACCAAATACATCATTGAGAAGATGCACCGCATCAGCTTTGAACACCACGTGAATGCCTAAGCCTGTTGGCGATAGCTTCCAAATCATCAAATAATCCATGGATATCTTCTAGCTCCCCACCAATGGTAATGTGTCCAATCAGCAACTATGTCTGCAAACAATGAAAAAGAATAATAAAAATGATCTGAGTCGCGTCCTCAGGGACACTTTACTTTAGAGATATTCCACGACCACCGGCAAGCTTAGGACGCTGCTCTCCCCAGCATTAAACAGATCCTTCTTGCTAAGTAGCAATGATCAACGGAATTACGAAAGATCTTTTACTCAGTAAGGTATAAAATATTCAAGAGGAGGAGGAAGAATGCTCTCACTTAAAGAGCAAAGGGTCACATATATGACCTTCCAATGCACCACTTTCATAGGCATATATATAAATACATATTTCAAAGCCTATATGGCCTCACGTTGAAATGTGTATTAATATACATAAATGAGATTTTTAAAACTATTAAAACCATGTTGTAAAAGCTTTATACGTTTTACAACAAAGGGAGAAGGGGCAAAACTAGCCACCGTAAATTTTCAAATGGACAACTTTGGCACCCGTAAATTGAATGGTGCAAAACCGTACATTATAAATCAAAATGGGACAAATTTAGGCACGTCGTTAAGTTGAAGCTAACAAACGTTTTGATTTAATGAAGGTGGGCCCCACGCCAACACAAACGTCTGTTAGCTTCAACTTAACGGCGTGACTAAATTTGTCCCATTTTTATTTATAATGTACGGTTTTGCACTATCCAATTTACGGGTGCCAAAGTTGTCCATTTGGAAATTTACGGTGGCTAGTTTTGCCCCTTCGCCCTACAACAAATGACAAATAAAACCAACATAAATGCTTGTGTAAAACATATCCATTATTGGATATAATTAACAATGAATAACATGCATAAGTATTCAAAATTCATAACTTCCAAAAACCCCCCATTATCAATTACCATCATTGCCTTTATGTGCACATTTAATGTGATCCAAAAAATCAGCATTTCATATTTAATGAAATATATAAAGTTATTCTCCCAAAACTTAATTTCATATTTCACAAAATATGGCCTAATAAAAATGTGTTCAATCCACAATTTAACTCATATAAATGGCTGGGGAACATAGCCGGATTTATCCTCTTGTGGCCTATTATTGTATGAGTTAACTTTTCCTCTTCTCCAATATAGTATTCCAAATTCACTTATAATTTGGAAACTCACATTCCCAAACAATGTGAGACTTGTTCCTTATGACACACCCACTCAATATTTCCAACAAAGCTATAGTTGAAGTTGTTTCTTGCTAAAAATTCTATAACTACATTATCCTCCCGACTAATCACCCGAACCTCTACGATCCACTGATGCCGCAGTAATTCACCCACCTCAACAAATAAATCAGCATTCTCATGCAAGTGAGATACGCCTTGCTCCAACAATGCATAGTTATCTGAATTTTTCCAATTAGTTATTCTAAAAAGTAAACTAATATGTTAGCAGATTTTTTAAAAAATTATTATATTTGACATCTAAATTTCATTACTTTTGTCAACGAGTCTTGTGTAAAGCTAAAAGACCAAATTTATACTTTAACCCAAAAATTAATGTTTGAAGTAGAATTAAATTAAAATTTTGAAGTATGAGACATAAAAGTCTCTCAAGTCTCAACTTAATTTCGTATCCGCAAATGGAAGCCATCTAGATGTAAATTATGCCATTTAATCTTCTACCATAATGTACTATAACGCAGCACTGTACTTGGTGAAAAATAGCTATAATAAGAAGAAATGATTGTTTATAGCTTTTTTTCTTTTTTTATGGCAAAAAAAAGAAAAAGAAAAATAGCTATAAATAAACAATCATTTCTTCTTATTATAATGCTTTTGTGATGCACTCTTATGGAGTATGGACTATCAAACCTAGTGTTCACAGTATAGTCAAAGGAGAAAATGCTCTCCTAGATATATTTTGAATCAACAAATTACAGTTTATTTTGTAAACATGAATAGGTTGAGATAAAATGTATATAAATACCGATTTCTCACACCACAATCCATACTTATTCTTTTTCTTATCAAGAATAACTGTCCATCCATTGTAGGCATAAGGAACAACTCCTTGTTTTCCGTACGCTATTTGAAGAACAAGAAAGATGTCTAACCTTCGTTTCCTCTCCAAATGATTGTTTCAGTGTTGAATAAAAAAAACATCATGGTTTATTTGATTCCTTAACTGATGGCAAAATTCCATCATGAACTGTAATGTTTCTAATCATTCACAAATGATCAAGAAGAATGATGACTTTTCAAGAATCTCCATCAGTTTGGTCTTTGGGAGTAATTAAAATGTTGGAATAAGAAATAATTTGGAAGTTGGGAATTGATTTTGATAGTCTTCATCAACAGAGATCCAAACCAAATTGCCCGAGCAAAGCTAACGAGCATTTGAAAAAAAAAAAAGAAACTCAACTGCTTCTTTTCAATCACAACCACTAGAAGGCACGATATTTTCTTGAGATGATGATTTCCATTCCTTGCAATGCTATCCTGGATATTAGGGAAAGAGAGTGGCCTGGCCAATATTTGATGAGCATGATCAGAAGAATATACGTCTCTAAACAATTGATTTTCATTTAAGCACATTCAAAGCTATATTATTAAGCATGAAAAGATATTCGACTATTGAACCTTGGGATTTGCAATACTTTTACCCCTCGAGTTCAGATTAAAGGGTCGGTTATTAACAAAAAAATGAACAAAACAAAATTACTCAAGCCTCATTCAGAGCTTTTAAAGTTAGAAGTTTATGAACAACCAACATATTTCTAAAGCAGAGAAAGACACAACAAAATGAGGTGTGTGAAAAAAGTAATGGAAGTAACTCAGATATTTCTTGTGTTACCATCTCTCAATTTATGGTCTCAGTTTATGGAGTTACCATAAACATCATAACATACAGAGGATCCAAATTACAAACACGCCCATCTGTAAACTAAATTTCCCTGTATTTTTATCTAGCTGCTCCTCTTGCACTCATTGAGGAGTGGTAGGTGGTGCTTCTCTGCTTCCTGTAGGACGTATATACATCATCATACTGACTCACCTCATTGGGATTTGCTGTGGCTCCAAGACCTAGCCGACCCGACCCAGTTGATCCTGGTTTCCGTTCCACACTTCCATCAGCATACGTCCCTGTCTCCGGATCCACCTGCAAGTTTGGAGGTGGGGGGATACAAGCACCACCCTTCCTTACTTGAGACTCCCTGTCATAATCTATCTCATAATCATCTTCCTCATCTCTTGAATCAGATCTCATCGGGCCCTCAGAGGGATTAACCTCTCCAATCTCTTTAAAGAACTTTGATACTCTTTGCAGAATATCTGATGGTGAGACAGTTGACGGTGGTATCACAGTTGGGATGTCTAAAGGGCTCAAAGGAGAATATGGTACACCACTTCCAATCTGCATTTTTTTCACCATTCCTGGAATAAGGCCAGGTGGGAACAGCGGATATGGTGGTAGCTTTTCACCAGTTCCAGCTGGTGGAGGAGTCAGCAAATGTGTGGCTGGCGGTTGATTGGTAGGCTGAACAGACGAAGGAATGGCCATGGACCCTGCAAAAGCACCTGGAGGAGCAGAATTCGGAAGAAACTGCATAGGTAGCATAGATGGTGGCATGGACTGCCCTAGTGCAGCATGCATCTCAGGATGATCTTGTTCAGGCATACCTGAACCAGAAACTGGCCTATCGGACGGCCACGGCTGGACAATATGGTTAGGAGTTTGCTGCAGTATTCCTGCAATTAGAAGTAGAGAAAAAATCCTGAATAAATTCTCAAATCAACTAAATCTCAAAATGATTATGCTGACACCAAATAAATTTATTAAAAAAACACGAATAGCATATAGATTGATAGTGAGTGTGAATCACAATTCTGCAGCTTTGACATATACTCGATGCTACTAGAAAAACAAAGGAGAAATGGGCAATTATGTTTTTATGGATGCTAAAATCAAGGAGGCAGCAGGATTTTTCTCAAATAAAATACGAAATCTTAATGCTAGACGTCATATTCTTGACATTGTTTTCAAGGGCGAGGGTACTTCAAAATCAATTATTACAATTGCATCTCTTGAAAATTGGCTAACTTCAAAAACTTAGGTATAATCAATGACTCAATAGAGTAAAAGCTACCTGCAGCTGAATCTGCTGAACCAGATAATAAATCCTTCAAAGGCCCAGGAAAAGAATTTAATTGTGGTCCACCCATCATCTCACCCTTTAGTAAAGATATAGTCTCTTGATCATAAACCTCTTTAGAAGCCCAGAATTCTACCATTTGATGCAATCTTTTCCGGTATTCCTCATTGCTTTGAGGATTGTGATAAATCCTCGCAAGCATAGAACCCAAAACAGGTTTAAATGCAAAGGCTTCATTGTCAAGTTCATGACTGCTTGCCCTCCGGTTTAAACTGTATATCAGCAATTCAGAAATCAATGAAGACGAAATGGAGGAATCACAATAACATGCATGCAATGCTCCCATCAATGGTAGTTGAATTGAGTAATAAAAGAGTTTAAGTTATAATATAATAGTCAATAACTAATTGGAAAAACACTTTATTTATTTTAAGTATCACACTATTAAACTATTTTGCAAGTAAAAATATCCTGGAAAATATTCAATTGCATTAACAAGCGTTAGAGTCAACTGAAGTTGTAATGTTAATGATTTTGTAATCTGGGGACAACTAAAATGTTTGCTAAATTAGAAAAAGGAATAGGTCAACAGTAGCAACACCAATACAGAAATATATGAACCATAATCAAGAAGAAAAATAATAGAAAAAAACACATGATAAACATTATATGAAGTAAAAGTAGATCCATCTAGTTTTTGAATGAAAGCAAAATTCTCAGAAGGGAATATTAACTGTTTGATTCTGGGGGAACTTGATTAGAAAATGACTTGAACTGTTAGTTCACAAAATACTCATTGACATCACAACATGAAGATTTTATGGAAAGGATAGTTCACCAAAAGTCGCACAGCTTTATCCAATACCATAGGTAATTATTTTGCATTAAAGTGTCTATCCAGTGAGACCAATGGTGCACAAGAGTAGTTATCCAAGGACAAGGAAGCAGTAAATAGGTTACATTTTTTAAAAGGCAACCAAAAACTTTGCATGACTTTTGGATGATAATGTACTTTACCTGTCAAAAAGTATGTCATTGGCAAGATATATAATGTGCAACTGCCTTTCAATGTCATCTAGCGTATAAACCCTGTCTCTAAGTACCTCTGCTAGAGCTGGTGCAAATGCAGATCTCTGCATGAACCAAATTTTGGCACCTTTAATTGATTCTTTAGTACCATTGAGATTACTAAGAACATTACTGATATCCATCATAACATCAGATGGAAGTGGGGCAGAGACCCCTTTATAAGAGTTGGATGTCTGATCATAATCACTTCGACCATGAAGTCCAAAAGTCGAAGGATGCTGATGGTGATACTGATGGAAAGGAAGAGGGTTCATTTGAGGTGGACCTAGCATTGGAGCTGAAGAACTAACTGCAGCAGCATTCATTGGGGGAGCATTGAAAGGAGATGGGTTCATCATTGGATTTGGTGGAGGATGAATCACAGGCATGGAAGATGGTGGAAAAGGTGGATTGAAAGGACCACCAGGGGGGCGTGTTGACAGCCATTGCTTGTAACGATAGTAAGCATGTCCCTCCCCTCCAAAGAGGAAACTATAGGAAGGATTGTCTTGTTGTTTTTCACGTATCATAGCCTCAAATTCAGGACCATTTTTTGCAGCATACTCAACAAGTTTGTCAATACGTTTCTGGAGCTCAGGATCAGAAGGAGGAGCAACTGGGGGTGGAGCAGATTCGTATTGACCGTGAAAGGGAGATGGAACATGGGGAGGAGGATAATGAGAAGGAAAAGCAGGTGGTGCTTGATGCTGCTGCTGAAGAAGATGAGGTGGAGGCGGACCATGAGGGTGTAACTGTTGAAGTTGCTGCTGCTGCATGATGTGAGGGTAGGGGAATTGTTGCATAGGAGGATGTCCTGGACCTGGGGGTAGAAAAGGAGGGCCATGGACTGACGAAGGAAACTGCTGAGGTTGGGGATGGAATCCATACTGTTGCTGTTGTTGCATATTTACAGGTTGTCGCTGTTGTTGAGCATATGCTGGAGAAGCAGCTGCATAATCACGACCCTGTCGTTCCATCGATGCTTTTATCAATTTGACTTCCCTTCAGAATCTTTTATGCTCCTACAATGAATGAATGTGAAGTTCCTTCATCATTTTTCTAATAGATAACCAGACAAGCATTTTAGTCTTCAAAATATTTCTCGGTGGTACTACAAGAAGAAACAGCTAAATTACTCTTCAAAAACAAGTTTGTCCAATAACATTATTTTTACTGCTCACTGTACAGGAAAGGTCTGCTCAAACAATTGACTACCTTTAACTAATATATTAAAGATGCCTGAAAGTATTACTTTATTAGGAAATCGCCCAGGAAAATCCTTTTTTTACAGGATGATTTTCAATAATGCTGTTTGCCTCAACAAAAGATACAGAGTTATTAGTTGTAAATAATAAAATAAAGGACAGAAAGCGATAAGAAAAAAAGTAAACACAATGGAAGACTAATGCACTTTATTGAGATTAAAGCCTACAGAGCCACGTGAAATGTAATTAACTCTAGCACCAGATCTGGCGTTCAGAAGTCGAAGATCACAGATTTAAACAAAACTTTTGTTCTGTCAAAGAAAATTGCCAGAAATTACAGCTAATTAGCACATATATCTTTCAGCTAGGACAAACAATCTAGCCTTAACAGTCTTTGTTCAAAACATCTTGCCTATTATGCACAACAAACAGAGCAAATTAAAAACCATTTCAGAATTATCTTGTTCACACATAACACGTAAGAGAAAGGCCAGCTTGGATCATCGGTAAGCTAGCTTGCAGTGGGGCTGAGGTCGTGAGTTCGAACCAGCCTCTCTGTATATAGTAGGGGTAAGGATACCTAATATATTTCCTTCCCCAACACCTCACCAAGTGAAGACTAGAACTAGGTTGACCCTTTTTTTACACATAACACGTAAGAATAAACTGAGAATCAAAGTTCTCGACGCAGAATATAGTCACAGCACAAATATTTAGCCCGTAAATGCTGTAACCGCCAAGCTAAATATAACTCATTGTTCATTGCACAATTCCCAATTACTAATATTATTTGTGATAAACTGATAAAGAATGATTTATGGTCCCTCAAGCATTGCCACAGCAAATGTAAAACCAACACTATCAGTACCAACACTAGAAGATAATTTCTCGTCATTCCTTTATCTAACTATTTTGTTCAAACATAAAAATTCAGGCACCAACCAAAAACAAAAAAGATTTGGAATTTAAAGAAGGCAGAGAAGCAAAGTGGGGGAGCCAATAACATCAAGCAAGTAGAAATAGAAGAAAACGGGATTTGCCAACAAAGTAAACTACATAATATTTACTCTTCGTGTTGTATATGTATGTCTTCACTTGAGACATTCTTGCGTGAACCCGGTGCACCACGTCATTTGTGGTCTAACCAATCACAAGCAGACACATATGGTCTGAGGTGTAATTTTTAATTTGACGTGGCACCCTAAAAATAGGAACTAACCGCTAAAAAAATTTAAATATCATGTTTTCAATGTTTTTTTATTTTATAGTGTAAATAAAAATATTATTAAAGGTTAGTTGAGTTTTTTTAGGGTGTCACGTCAAATTAAAAATTACATGTCAGACCATATGTGTCAACTTGTGATTGGTTAGACCACAAATGACGTGGTGCACCAGGTTCACGCAAGAATGTCTCGTCTTGACAATTCACATTTGAACCGTGTATACACAATAAGCTAACACTTCTGTAACAGATAACAGGAACACACGATTCCACCTAATTCAATTTCCGCAAATCATCTTATTACGCGAAAGGAGTGATTCTTGCGGCTTTTTGGTTAATGCCACCCAAATCCCACACAATATTACCTGAGATGTCTTATTTGAACTATGATATTTATTTCTTGTGGGAAAAACCAATATCATTCTAACACTACACAACCATTGCACCCAAATTTGACCCTAATCTCCATTTTTTCCCTTTCTCATACTTATATAAATTTGACCATAAAACCAACACACATTTTCATGTTCTGAAGCCGATTTCGACTTAAGTGTAATGGCAGTGAATTAAAATATTGAACCCATCTCAATTTTCAAGTAACTCTAAATAAATAATCTCATAACAGTAACAGACATTTAATTCCAATTTATCCCACCAAAACAAAATAGATAGACAAAAACTCCAAACATAACTAATCATATTCACTCAAAACCAAAGGAATCCATGTGGGTTTTCAATGAAAGGAATCATCAACAGCTAAAAGCATCAGGAATATCAAACCTACAAGAACATAGAGCGAAAAGCTTACCTATTGTAGCAATAACAATCATATATGTAATGTTTGCAGAGCCTAGATGAAGATTACCTTACCACATGAATCAACAATTTTGGAGAAATACATAGGAGCAGAGAAGAGTGAAGAATGCAAAATGTTGTTGGGCTTCTTTCATCCACTGATGATGGCCCATTTCGTGGCCCATTCGGTAACAATGCATGTAAATTAGACAAAATTAAAATTGAAACTTGATCTTTAGCTGAGGATTACACAAACCTAGGTCTACTAAAATTAAATAAATACTTAACGGATATGATTGTGATTATTTTAATTCAAAGGGACTTAATTGTAATTTACCACATGTATTAACTAATTTAGAGATTTGTGAAACAAAATAAATTATTTGGTTCTAATATACTACCTCTGGTCCTAAATATAAGACCTAATTGACTTTTTTTAGAGATTAAGGTTGCGAAATAAAATATTAAATCATGACATATTTGATATATTATTAGAATATACATTAGTTTATAGATAAAATAAACTAATCTAAGAGAAAAATTTAGGTAAATCAATTTATAATTAACTTATTTTGTTTTTTATAGAATTTTCTAAAAAAGTCAACTAGGTCTTATATTTAGGACCAGAGGGAGTACTGTATTTTATATGATATTTAAGAAAAAAATTAAATTAAATGTATCATCAGATTATTTATAACTTAACCGGTTTTTTGAATCTTTATAGATTTTTAAAAGCTTCCAATTATTGGATTTTAAAGAGAAATTTCACTTTATTCATCAAACCAAGGTGTAATCCATTACAAGAGTCTTCTTGCTTTTTTTTGTTGTAATTTTTCCTCACTTTAGAAACATGGATTACCTATAATGTTAGCGAGTTGCAAGTTCTTTCAATGAAACAGTCAATTTGGTTTGATTGTTTGTTTACATGGATTATTTGGCTTATATTAAGTTAGTAAGTTCTTTCAATGAAACAGTCAATCTATGCGACCAAAAAAAAAACAGTCAATTTCATTATATTTAAGAAATTAGAACGTAATCAAATTGGCAACTTGCACATTGGAGTTTACAAAACAGTCAACGAAACCAAAAGCAAAATACATGAAGCAAGAAACAATGATTATGTCATTAGAATAAGCTAGTCCCTTACATCTTGTTGATTACTACTTGTTTTTTTTTATCAGCAATTGTTGATTTCTACTTGAATCTGACTAATAATACATCAAACATTTTCACATCCAATAAGAGAATGCATATCCGGATTTCCCTATAAAACTCATAATTGGAAAGAGTACTCAAGTAAGACTGCAGCCAGTGTAGGGGGTTTAGCAAAATCAAGTTGCCCTCCTTCACATCATCTTAATTAGAAACTTATCAATACTAGTATAGTTTCGCAGGGGCAGAATGAATCTGGATAGCCCGACCCGGGTAGATCATATCCGTCAAACTCAAAAAAAAAACAAAAGAAAAGAAAAGATGATACTCGCTTCGATCCCAAATATAAGATATAGTTTACTTTTTTGGGGAAGATTAAGGAAGTAAAATATGTTGGTTAATCATAATATATTTGATACCTCATTTATCTCATAATGTAAGGTGAAATTTTTTATATGGTTTGTCACAAAATGTAAAGTGAAGTTTGAGTCAATCAACATAATAAATGTATTTTTTTAATATTGCCCTTACTTTTCTCTCTCACTCATTTAATGCTCACACACCACATTTTCTTCCAATATACTCCCTCCGGTCCTAAATATAAGACCTAATTGACTTTTTTGAAAAATCCTAAAAAAAAAGCAAAATAAGTTAATTATATTTATTTACCAAATTTTTTCCCTTAAACTAGTTTATTTTACTTATAAACTAATGGATAATCTAAAAATATATCAAATATGTCATCATTTGATAGACTATTTTGCAACCTTAACCTCTCCAAAAAAAAGTTATCTAGGTCCTATATTTAGGACCGGAGGTAGTATCATTTATTCCCACACATTCTCTCACTCCTTTTTAAATATTGACATTTTTTGTAACAAATTTTTGCCCACTATATAATCACTGCTTTTTAACTAACTTTAACCAATTTTTGGGAACTCATTATATGGTTAATTTTAACTTACAGGACGAATGGAGTATATTATTCGGTTATATATTAGTTTATAAATCAAAATAAACTAGTTTGGAGAAAAAAAAGTTAATGATCAATACATGTGGATTATTTAGCTTTTTTAAGATCATTATATGGTTAATTTTAACTTACCGGACGAATGGATTATATTATTATATTATATATTAGTTTATATCAAATAAACTAGTTTGGAGAAAAAAATAGTTAATTTAATATATGTGGATTATTTAGCTTTTTTTAAGATTTTACAAAAAAAAAGTCAAACATATATTTAGAATCAGAGAAATATGATAAAGTAAACCATTACATACACAATTTAGACCGGAAAAAATTACAACCTAAAGAACATAAGCAAATGAAAACTTCTACTTACATGGCAAAAAAAAAAAAAAGAAAACTTCTACTTACAAAAATGAGCAAAAACATAAGACACAATATCAAACTTTAGCAATACTCCATTGGTTTTAATTACCAGACTCCTTTAACTTTTTTGAATAAATTAATGAAGCAAAATTAATCAATTTATATTGCCTCTAGTTGATTTTTTCTGTAAAAATAATATATTTTACTTATAAGCTAACCTATCATCTAAGTACATGTGATATATGTTATAATTTATTGATCTTATTTGTTTCCTTAACTTTCACTGAAAAAGTCAAAAGAGATTTTATCCTTAAGGTGAGGGAGTATATTCTTACTTAACTTGATCCTACTTTAAGTAAACTTAGGTATAAAAAATTGAAGAATTGCAAATCCAACTAAAAGACAATTGAAGCCGTTTTAAGAATTGCTGCTTAGCATTAACGTCTTGTGAGCCCATTGAAAAAAATAGGTTTAAGTATATTTTTAGTCATTTATATCTGCATTAAGTTTCCTTTTAGACCTTATGTTTGGAAAGTTTTTTTAGTCCTTTTGGTTAACATCATTAGTTTTACTTCATGGAAAATGTCCACTTATCAAATTTAAAAGGTGATCCTATAGATAAAAATACTTAAATTTAATTTTTTAGTATAATTATTCTCATATTTTGAAAATTAATCATTTTTATCCTCATGTTAATAGAAAATCACCTTTTAGATTTGATTAGTTAACATTTTCCATTAAATGAAACTAGCAATGCTAACTAAAAAGAACTAAAAATGTATTTTCCAAACATAAAGGACTAAAACTATAATTTAGTTAAATATACATATATGTCCCCCACATTCTTTTTTCTCCTTTTTAAAAAGATTTTTGAAAACAATTTTTTGTCCCCCACATAACCATTACTTTTTACCTAAGTTGAACCAATTTTTGGGAATACGTCATTTGATACTCCCTCCAGTCTTTTTATAAGTCACTAATTGTCCCTAATTTTTTGTCCTTAATATAAGTTGTCAACAACCATTAACTAATTCATTTATTAAATTTTTCCCAATATACCCTCATCATCCATGGGAAAAGAGAACTCTTTAATTGCATTGACTTTTCCTCCTACTCTTGTTTCCAATATAAAAGAACATTGAAAAGATGAAGAGAGAGATAGATGCGAGCGAGGGACAGAAATGGAAAAGATAAATAACATATGACTCATTTAATTATGTAACTTCGATTGCTTGGTATGTGAGCTTTGAGTGTTTAGTGAGTTAGGATTATATTATATATAGGTAAAGTGGCATTATAGCCCTATTCATCAAAGCCTACATCTAAATGAGACATTTAAAAGACGAGGCAAATGTTGAGCTCGATTATGAAATAAGAACATTAAAGTAACTTATCAACACATGGAATTTGATTCAGATGACGAGATCATGAACAATTAAAGCACTTCTTCTCCAGCACCGCTTATTTCGAGATTTTTTTCTAGAACACAATGCCAATACCTGCCCTAATTCATTTATAAAACTAGTCGTTTTCACCCATTTATTACTATCACGGAATTTAGATATACATCTGCCAAGTATTAGTCAAAGTCACCAATTTAATTTACTATTCTATAAACATTTTCCTGATTTAAAAACATCATCATTATTGAGTCGAATTTGACTATCATCAAAGACTACAACAAACCACTCATCTTCTCCAAACATCAAACACTATCTCCTCAAAGCTTGTTCTTCAAACCCATAACAATGGATCATCTTCTTTCAATCCCAACATTAACAACAACAATTTCAATCCTAATTTTGTCCACACTTGTATGGATCATATTGAGAGCTCACCAAAATCAAACAACAAAACCCAACCAACCATCCCCACCAGAACCATCAGGAGCCTTACCCCTAATAGGCCACCTTCATCTTCTCAAACCTGAGGCCCCTCTGGCCCACACCTTAGCTTCTTTCACCACTAAGTACGGTCCAATTTTCACAATTCGCTTAGGAGCCTACCCTGCCCTTGTTGTTAGCAGCCAAGAAGCCGTTAAAGATTGCTTCACCACAAACGACAAAATCCTAGCTTCCCGCCCAAAATCCAGCCATGGAGTCCACCTTGGTTATAATTTTGCTGGCTTTGGATTTGCACCGTACGGTCCTTATTGGAGGAAATTAAGGAAAATTGTCATGCTTGAGCTTCTATCAGCTCGGAGAGTGGAATCGTTGAAGTTTGTGTATGAAACAGAAATTGATGTTTTCATCCGCGATTTGTATTCGTACATCGGAGACAAGAGTAAGTGCTTAATACTCCCTCCGGTAAATCTAGCTCTATTGACTTAGTTTGCTTCTGTTTAGTATGGGGTAGAGAATTAATAAGTTAATAAGTTAGTTAAAACTCCCATCCTAAATATAACAGCTTATTAAGATTACAAAGTATGTTATTAAATTATGACATGTTTATATATTTTTATAAGGCAAGGGTCCTATTTTGCCCTTCAAGTTACCACTCTAAACCACTAGGCACCCTAAACTAACATCGGGTACAATTTTACCCTTGAAGTAACTAAAGTGGTCCAATTTTACCTTATAGCAAATGTAATGTTGACATGTGTCGTCCACGCATCAACATTACATTCCACGTGTCAACATTACATTTGCTAAAAGGGTAAAATTGGACCACTTTGGTTACTTCAAGGGTAAAATTGTACCTAATGTTAGTTTAGGGTGCCCAGTGCTCCAAAGTGGTTACTTGGAGGGAAAAATAGAACCATTGCCCATTTTTATATTATCCATTATTTTATAGGTTAAATAAACTAGTTTAAGGAAAAAATTAGGTAAACTAATTTATAGTTTACTTATTTTGTTTTTTTAAGGATTTTTCTAAAAAAAGTCTTACATTTAGGACCGGAGAAAGTATTATATATATGGAAAGACATTAACCATCTATATACTCCCTCCGATCTGTAATATATAGCAAAAATTTGAATGGTTTTGCTCCAAAATATAAGAGCACATCTCACTTTCTTTTCCCATTAAATGTGTTTTTTTCTAATTTCCTTGTAACTTTTTACTTTCTTTTATATTTATTAAAAATTATGTATTTCTCTCTTTTAAAAGTATCATAATAAATATGCGTAATATTACAAAAAGCATTAACTCTGATCTAGAGTCCAGATATTCGACTAACTTTTATATGTTTTATCAATAAGTGTGTTTGGGATGCTCTACTTTTATATTACGGATGGAGAGAGTAATTCATACTCTTCTCTATTTTTCTTTTGTTAGTGGGGTCCATTACATGGGATAATTTTGGAAACAAAAGTTGTGAAAAAATAAAAAAGGTCTTATATTTAAAAATAAGACCATCCTTCTAAACAGAATTTATGCTCAGGGATGGATAAAATAGTTTTTAACTTAGGTTAAGCCCAAAATTTGGTTTCAAAATCAAAGGATACAAACAAACACCCAAGCCTTTTTAATACCCTTCTATTCTAGTCATAAGATCAGATCAAGCTAACTTTTTTGTTCAAGAAGTTATTATGAAAATAAATAACTTCAAATGGTTTATATGATTATTAGATATTCAAAAATTATAATATTTTTCTTTAAAACTAATTTATTTTACGCATATTACATGTAATATGTTAATATTTTCTAGTTCAATTCACTTCTTTAATCTAAACAAATGTTAACATAACCTTATAATTAATGCATGAAGGAGCTTTTAATGGTCAAAACATAGGTTTTGGTTAAAAGTGATAAACGTAAGTGATAAACATGGCTAGTGTTTTCAGAATAGCTTTTGAAATAATATGTTTTATGTGGTTTTTTTATAATAACTTAGGATATTGTCCAAAATCTATTAAATTTTGACCTTTCTTTTTCCTCATCACCTACTCTCCATAAAACAGGCCCCAAGCCGAAAATTGTGATTAGCGAGTGGTTGGAGAGATTGACAGTAAATATAATAACGAGGATGATTGCAGGGAAGAGATATTTTGGTAATCTACAGGATGTAGATGATGAAGAAGCACGTAGGGTTGTAAAGTTGATTAAGGATTTTATGCATATTTCTGGGGAGTTTGTTCCTTCGGATTTGATTCCCATTTTAGGATGGTTCCCATTAGAAGGGAAAGTTTTGAGATCCATGAAGAGGATTGCGAGGGATTTGGATTCTTTGGCGTCAAGTTGGGTTGAAGAACATCGTGTGAAGAAGAAAGAGTCTAATGATGAGAAGCAAGATTTCATTGACTTTATGCTTAATGTGGTTGGAGAAATTGAGGAAGAGGACTCTGCATTGGGCCATTCTTGTGACACTATCATCAAAGCAAATATTTTGGTATGTTTTCTTTACTTTTTTTTGCCTTTTTTTCATTTGTTTGACTTTTGAAATTGCCACTCTCAAATATCTTAAATAGTAGTATGAGATATAGTTTATTTTTAAAAAAAAAACTTAAGGAAGCTAAATAAATCATCTAATCACATTACATTTTATATATATTATTATATTATATGCTAAACCATATGTCAAAGAAGTTCTTTTTTTTTTTTTGAAAATTTTAAGTAAATCAATTTATAAATGAAGTATTTAGTTTTCTTAGAATCTTAAAAAATCAACTAGATTCTATATTTTAGAATAGTCCTTGAAAAATCACATTATTGTAATATATGTAACATGTATTACTCCGTCTAGTCCTTAATATGACAAGTTGACTTTTTTTTTTTAGAAAAAAGCCAAATAAGTTTGTTAATCATAACATATGTGATATTTTATTATATTAGATATTATAAGTCAAATAAAGTTATGTGGAGAAAAATTTCATTAGTCTAAGGGTCATATACTTTCCACTATCCACGGAATATTATATAGGGTTAAATATCATTCTGACAAATAAACAATTTCGAAAGGCTCATTCTGGCCAAAGAACAATAAAAGGGCTCATTCTGGCCAAAGAACAATAAAATTGGTTCATTTTGGCCAATAAACTACTTGAAAATACTAAAATACCCCTTGGGTCTTACATTTTCAAAAATTATACTACCTCCGGTTCTAAATATAAGACCTAATTGACTTTTTTTTGGAGAGGCTAAGGTTGCGAAATAGACTATTAAATCATGATATAATTGATATATTTTTAGATTATACATTAGTTTATAGGTAAAATAAACTAGTCTAAGGGAAAAAATTAGGTAAATCAATTTATAATTAACTTATTTTCCTTTCTTATAGGATTTTCTAAAAAAGTCAATTAGGTCTTATATTTAGGACCAGAGGGAGTATTAATTAAGTCCCAAGGGGTATTTTAGTATTTTCAAATAGCTCTTTCCCCAAAATTATTTCTATGAGGGTTCTCAAGGTTAGGGTTCAAAAAGAGGCTAGTTTGATCTTTGAAGATGTTCGATGTGTTATGTGTTGTGTGTTGTTTTGGGCTGATTTTAAGTCTCAATACACCCCGTCAACATATGCTATGTCAAAAAGATTGACGCATAATGCCACATATTGTCATGTCAATAAGCCCCACCAGAATTCTCAGTCAATTAACGGTCAAACTTAACACCTCTATTTGAGAAGGTTACATTACCCTTTTTGGTTTACAATGTACGGTTTTGCCCCTTAAATTTATCAGAGTTTGAGGTGCTACTTTTTAAATTTACGGTAGTTATTTTTGCACTTTATATTTTGATTGATTACTTTGTGGGACTGCCCAAATTTTTCTTAATTTTATTGCCATTATTCTTAATCTACATCTCCTACTTAAAATAAACATCATAGGACTTCAAATAAAGATTATACTACTACTTTAAAACAATTTAAGCCAATAACTAATAACGCATATATGTACTTCTTATTTCAAATATTTAAATTAAATATACAGAGTCTGATTTTAGCTGGGGCAGACACAACTTCAATTAACATGACATGGATGCTAGCATTATTATTGAACAACAAACATGTCTTAAAGCGTGGGCAAGAGGAGATAGATCTTCATGTAGGCAAGCAAAGACGGGTACAAGCTTCAGATATAAAAAACCTAAATTACCTAGAGGCCATTCTAAAAGAAACCCTACGATTATATCCACCAGGTCCTCTCTTAGTGCCCCATGAAGCAACACAAGATTGCTATATCAGTGGCTATTATGTCCCAAAAGGCACTAGAGTTCTTGCCAACGTGTGGAAACTCCATAGAGACCCAACCATTTGGTCACAGCCCGACGGGTTTGTACCGGAAAGGTTCATGACAACGACAGAGAATGATAATGGTGAAATCAATGACAGTGAGGGTCGCCATTTTCAGTATCTTCCTTTTGGGTATGGCAGAACGGCTTGTCCTGGTTCAAATTTTGGCGTGCAAGTGAGCTTGTTGACTCTTGCTCGTTTGCTTCAAGGGTTTGAGTTGGAGGTAGAGAATGATGAGAAAGTAGACATGAGAGAAGGAACTAGCTTTACTTTGCCTAAGGCTACTCCACTAGAAGTTGTTCTAACTCCACGACTTTCACCTCATCAATATCGCTAATTATCCAACACTACTTCTTAACTATTGTTCCCTTCCAAGATGAAGTTTCTGATAATGAGTTTTAGTTCCCCTATTCTACATATGTTTTGTATTCATGGTGTGTAATAATAACATTAGACTTTTAAATTAAACTAAACAAAATTATAAATATTATTAAATTATTTAATTTAATTTAATTTAATACGCCCTCTGATCCGAAATATAAGAGTTCAACTGCTAAAACACATTTATTAATTAAACATGTAACTATATTAGATGAGTGTTTACATTTAATGTTTTTTTTCCAACATTGCCCATATTTATTACTCCCTCCGGTCCTAAATATAAGACCTAATTGACTTTTTCTAGAAAATCCTTAAAAAAGCAAAATAAGTTAATTATAAATTGATTTACCTAATTTTTTCCCTTAAACTAGTTTATTTTATCTATAAACTAATGGATAATCTAAAAATATATCAAATATGTCATCATTTAATAACCTATTTCGCAACCTTAATCTCTCCAAAAAAAAGTCAATTAGATCCTATATTTAGGACCGGAGGTAGTATAATACTATTAAGATAGATAAATACATAAATATTAATAAATATGAAAGAATGATAGGGGCTAAGTAGGAAAAAGGGCAAAAGTGCTGATATGATAATCAACTATTTCAATTTAGGCAAAACTAATAAATGACTATTTCGCAGTGCATGGATAATAACCAATTTTTTAAATTGGTGCAAAAATTATAAAATCGATAGTAAATTTAATTTGTAGTTTTGTTGAATCTTGCTGATATTATTTTCTAAAGTAAACTTCAACCCTTCTTCATTCTCCCCTTCCTCTTCCCCTCCGAACTAATATCATCAAGGTTTTAATTGGGAGGGACAAACAAATATTTTCACTTGGAAAATAATATCAGTATGGTTCCACATAACTACAAATTAACATCTAGCACCAGTTTTATCATTTTTACACTGGGTCACAAAGTTGGATATTATTTATGCACCGCGAAGTAGTCATTTATTATTTTTGCCGAAACTACTAAAAAGCGCATGTAGAGGTGCCTATACATGCGCTTAAAGCGCATGTAGAGGTACCTACCTCTACATGCGCTTTAAGTACCTCTACATGCGCTTTAAGCGCATGTACAGCTATATATTTTTTTTTTAACATATATTCTTTTAACATAAATCAGATCAATCATTCTCCATATCTGCATCATCACAAAATGAACATCATTTAAAATATTTCAATAATATTTTGTCAATTTGATTCAGCAACTCATAGAGGAAGCGGAAGAGTCAAGAGTGTAATAAATTGGACATACACAAGCTGACTTATGGTTCAATCTGAAAAGTAAAAACAATGAGTCACTTACCTGAAGAGTACCACCACCTCCAGTACTTCCACAATCATCTGAGACACTAACAATTGTCCATGGATCAGAAGCATTCCAGTGAAAGTCAACAACCTTGTCCCTGAATGAATAGGCAAATATTAACTTGGTCGCATTTTATTCATTAACCAAAGAAAGAAAGAAATGACCAGAATGCCAGTCATATATCAAAATAATGCTAATATGTCAAACTCAGACCTATTACAACAGGAGTTCCAACCAACTGGCGAAGGATTGAAGATGAAATTTGCAATTTTTGTTTTAGATGGCTCAAATAACATTTAGAATATATGCACACATTTTTATCCAAAAACAAGAATATATCAACACATATCAAGTTAATACCTATGCCCAGCATGTCGAAAGAATAAGCCAGGTGGGGCGTTGGGTATTTTTGGACCAGCAGAATCAGGCTTTTTATCAACCTAAGCAAATACAGATCAATGTTACACCAGAAAAGAAGCCCAAATGCATAAATAATGCACACAATGTAATAAAACGAAAATGCTTTTGTGTGAAAATTAGATCTTTTCATTTACATGTGGAGGTTTTCCATTCAGCAGCTAAGGAATTAGTTTATACCAGCTACATATATTCAAGGTGACAGTCAATGTATGTAAGGAACAGAAGGATAAAGGAGACGAGGATATATGAGCATAATAAGGAAAATTACATGTGATTGTCACTAGAAAAGTTACCAACCAATACAGTGGTGCAGGAGCAAGAACTTCAACTAGGATTTGATAGGCTGTTTTTGAATAGGATGGTGAAAGCATGCCATATAGCACTAGGAATATGTACCAAAAGGCTATACTACCTATTATAAATATGTATTGCATCCATGTGAAATGGCATATGGTGAGTGCAATCTGGCAGTTGACAGCCCAAATGACACAAGTAAACATTGTGGTACCAACAACAGCCATGTCCGGGGTCCGACCATCATTTCGGAAGGCTTGGTCATAAAAAATGTAGATGTTGAATATGAAGACAACAAGGGAGCAAAATAGACCATTCAGCATCCATCCTAGTATTCTAAACCAGTCAAAGAACAAGTTTTTGGAGCCTTGCTGATATAATGCAGGAAACTGCAAGAAGAAACATTGTGTTGTGAGTATAAGTAGGGGAGATTACTCTGATTTGATGAAATGCGGTCAAGGGGACAAACCTGTAAGCAAACTTCTGATGGAACATCTTGTTCAAAAACCCCAAGTGAAATGACAGGTAGTGATGTAAGAACAACATTGAACAATAACATGTACCAGTCATTGTAAACTGATTGCCCAGAGAAGCTTGTCAAGGCCTCAAAATAGAAGATAGTGAGCCCAAAAGCTATGTTTTTATAGAAGAAATAGCATATCTGCATGCAGGGAACAACATTATCAAATTATGATAGTGGCATTCAAGGCATATCCAGCATCATAGAATAACATTAAGATGAACATCAAGCAGCACTCACCATTTGGGCTATTCTCTTGTAGCACCAGTGTCCATGTACTACCAAAAGTCGTTCCAAATATTTGAATTGGGCAATAGCAAAGTCACTAGCCATCACTGCCTGAATAAAATATGCAAGTTTTGAGATCTTCGATTTCATACATGTTTTTGAAGAAGAGAAACGTGAATGTTCACTTTCTTGACTCCTAATGATGAAAATAGAATTGAAAGAAAGACCATTGGCTGGTGGTGGCAAGAGATAATTTCTTACACTTCTAATACTTCAGTTTGATAATGAGAGCTTGGGAATTAACCAACCAAGTTAGTGTATTTAAATTATCTCTATGGAGGACAGTATACAAATTTACAGGATTTAAAATTTGATAATTCATATACATGTCATTTAAACCAATCCACAAGCCAAAAAGAAAGGAATTTCTAACTTCTCCGAGATTAAGGGAACCACAAGGCACTTCCATTTTTTCATATGATTTTAAAAATGGATCTGACTATGATAAGCTCACTTCTCCATTGATTTGTCTATAAAATATCACAAAAAGGAGAAACAAAATTGTGAGGAAGTTTCTCAACAGCATCTTGAGAAATGAAGCTATGATTATTAATTATTAATACACATGAAGGGCTCCCTCTCTCTAAACCTTATATCTTTCAAAAATAAAGTCATAGGTGCAGTAAAATAAATATTAGTCTTCTTTGAATATATTCAATGAAACAGCCAGGAAAGCAACCATACTTTTGAAACAACCATGGAGAAAGTGTCAGAATGCACATCACTAACCTGCATACCTTCAACCCCACTAATACCAACTCCAATATCTGCTTCTTGGATCATGCCAACATCATTTGCACCATCACCTATTCCTAAAGTGGTCTTCCCAGTGCCTTCTTTAACTAACCTTGTTACCTGAAACCAAGTATTCATGAGTTAATAAGAAAGAACCAGAATGCAACATTACTCTATCATTCTTGAAACAGTGAACAATTGAACTTATGGATCCACTTGAGCCATTTATGATTCCCCTCACTTAAACTATTTGCAGAACTTTTAACCAAAATTTCCACAAAACAGCATTGGTGAGAGTGATGAACAAGATATATGTAGAATGCCAAATATTAGAAGAATATGTCCAAAAGTAAAAGATGGAAAATTGGAAAAATGCCTACCAATGCCTTTTGCTTGGGAGACACACGACAGCAGATGACAGAGGCACAATCAACAGCCAATCCTAAAAAGTGAAACTTCATATCATCTTTTAGAGTATATGCCAGCGCCTTCCCGTCAATAATTAATGCAAATGCAGCATGTGGATCTTTCGCCAGCTTTATCATTTGAGAGGCATTGATGATTTGATTCAAAATGCTCTCCTGAATGGCCTGAGGATGTACAAGAACTATGCCTAAAATCAGATGAAAACAATGTCCATAAAGTAAATTTCACTATTCTCTCAATCAGATCAGTACCTTTTTGCTAAAGTTGGTAACTGAGTCAGCCTCAGGAATAGATATGCAGATCTGCTTCATGCCTTGCCGAAGCAAACTACAAGAAAAACTGCACCACACAATAAAAGAATATCTAGTTTAAAAATGCTTGACAGCTCAAACTTAATTCTGATAATAGAAATACAATAAGAATGCCAAACAATTTTTGGTAGACAGACCCAATGTTGATTGCAGTTTCCATCTTATCCCCAGTCAAAACCCAGATCTTGAGACCTGCTTGTGCAAGTTTATCAATGCATTGGGGAACCTGATAAGAAAAGGAAAAGTTAAAAAGGACTGAGGAAGAATAAACCTGCAACACTTAGATAAGGATTATAAAGTCTACCCCATTTTGAAGTTTGTCTTCCACAGCAGTAGCCCCAACAAGAATCAGCTCTTTTTCCATTGTTTCAGCTAATTCCTCGAGCACTGACTCTTTGTCAGGTCCAACAGTTGTTTTGGCTTTCTGAAACTCAATGTTCCAAGCATTGTACTCTTCCTCATCAAGCTTTCTGTAAGCTAGTTGGTTATGCAGTATCATATTTGTTCCAAGCTTTCTCCAAGCATTGTACTCTTCCTCTTCCAAGCCAATGTTCTCAAACCATTTTCTGCATATTCATTCAAATGCATGGTTGTAGCCTCTAAATACGTCTTTCCATTCTTTGACAGTCGATCAAATATGATACTGCATAACCAAGTAGAGCAAGATGAAAGTCAAAAGTTTGATTTGTGTCCACATATGTACATATTTGCAGGCTTCTATACTTGGACCTTTTGTTGGTGCACTGATTTTAATATTTTATCGAAAACTAGAGGAAAACACACTTAACAAAGCTTAGTAAAGTTAAAATTTCTTTCAACAGTTCACTCAGCAGAAAATCCAATTAGATCTCATTCTTGGTCATGAACACCAATATGTTCTGTTGTATGTAGTTAGAGACAGGTTTGCTAGAAACATAGATAGAGACGGGAAAAGATATTATATAAACTAACTTGTTTTTGGAGAGGAAGACGATGGAAGGAACAGAAGGATAAAGGAGACGAGGATAGAACGGCCATCTCTGCCGCCATTGACGACGGCCGCCGCCGCCGTTTCTGCCGGGAAAGAAGGGGTCAGGTTTTGGGTGAGGAGAGAACAACATAGAGAGTGTAGGAGGTGGTGGTGGACGCCCCATTAGGGTTTTGAATGAGGAAGAAGATGTATTATGTTTATATATATATAATGAATTAGAGAAAGTTCCAATTGTCTACTTATTATAATTAATATTAGGCCTATACATGCGCTTCAAGCGCATGTAGAGGCTCTACATGCGCTTGAAGCCTATACATGCGCTTCAAGCGCATGTAGAGGCTCTACATGCGCTTCAAGCGCATGTAGAGTCTCTACATGCGCTTAAAGCGCATGTAGAGGTATAAACACCCTTTACACTTGTACTATCTAATGTTCACCAATTTCATGGCACCCAAAAGTGGTAATGGAGCCTTGAAACACTAAGTCCACAAGCAGGAATACCTTATGAGGTCTGAGGAGGACCTCTTATGCATGACTCCATGTTTTGCACTTCAGTAGTGCTGTTTACATGCGCTTAAAGCGCATGTAAAGGGTGTTTGAACATTTGCATAACACCCAAAAGTGATAATGGAGCTTTTAAACACTAATTCCACAAGCAGGAACACCTTATGAGGTATGAGGAGGACCTTTTATGCATGACTCCATGTTTTGCACTTCAGTAGTGTTGTTTACATGCGCTTAAAGCGCATGTAAAGGGTGTTTGAACATTTGCATAGCACCCAAAAGTGATAATGGAGCTTTTAAACACTAATTCCACAAGCAGGAACACCTTATGAGGTATGAGGAGGACCTCTTATGCATGACTCCATGTTTTGCACTTCAGTAGTGCCTTTACATGCGCTTAAAGCGCATGTAAAGTGTGTTTGTGCCTTTACATGCGCTTTAAGCGCATGTAAAGGGTGTTTATACCTCTACATGCGCTTAAAGCGCATGTAAAGGGTGTTTCACAATTTCATAGCACCCAAAAGTTGTTAGAATCTTAAGTTTTGATGAGGACTAAAATATGAAAGAATAGACCAAATACTTAGAAAGCAATAGGTAAACATAAAATCCCAAGTAAGAGTGCAACCGGATGAGGATTTACTTCCGGATAGATTAGGACTTGCGCACGCGGATGAATGTTTTCATCCCCCAGCGGCAGCAAGTAAATCACTGGGGAAATAACTTAGTCCATGAGCATTAGGTACACAAAACCTTAAGACTAAGCTATGTTTCAATCGGAAGTGAAATTGCTTCCTGTTAGATTTAGACTGGCGCAGGTTGATAAACTAGATATAACCCCAAGCGTCAGTGAAAATGCAACGTCAAGTGAAGTTGCTTCCTGTTAAATTTAGACTGGCGCAGACTGATAGAATAGATATCACCCCAAGCGCCTGTGAGTTTACCTCGTCAAGTAAAAGTGCTTCCTGATAGATTTAGACTGGCACAGACTGATAGAGGTAATATAATCCTAAGCGTCAGCGAATCAGCCTCATCAAGTAAAATTGCTTCCTGTTAGATTTAAACTGGCACAGGCTGATAGAAGAGATAGAACACTAAGCATCAGTAAGTTTACAACGTCAAGTAAAAGTGCTTCCGATAGCTTAGTGACTAGCGCTGAGTGTTGGAATGAAAATACACTGAGCGAGAGTAAGTGATTGTGAGCTAGATCCTTCATCAAGTGGAATCACTTCCGGATGAAGAAGTGCTTCCGGATACACCCTAGACTTAGGGAACACCCACTGCATGTGACTATGTGCTTATATTGCTAAACTAACGTTCAAGTGCAGCACACTAAGTAAGGTTGCTTCCGGATGAGAAGTTGCTTCCGCAAGCAATCAGAATGTCAGAACGTTCAGAGATGCAGTGTCAGAATGCTTATGTCAGAGCAGAGGTGCCAGGACTACTTTTCAGAGATAAAGCAAGTCAACCCTGCTATACATTGATGAAGCAATTAATGGGCAAACGGTAACAAGGGAAAAACGGACATATTCAAACGGCTAGCCCACCTACCAAGAGGTCAAAATGCTTGAAGACTATATAAGGGAGCTCAACTTCATTTATGAGCGATCAATCATCTTTGAATATTCTTGAGAGAAGTTAGAGCGAGAAAACTAAGAACATCTTCAAGCATTCAAAGCTGCCCAGAAAAGCGAAGAGCATTTAACACATCGAGTGACTCTTTTCACCTACTTATTCTGTACTCCTTGTAGTTAAGTCTCTTCGTGTTATAAGAGCATTTATTGTACTTAAGTGTGTAACACCATCTGTTCTTTGAGAGAACTTAGTCAAAATCCTTTAGGTGTAAAGGTTAACCCCTTGCTTGGTGTGAGGGGGAGCTAGTTAGAAAGGTTACAAGTGAGCCTGTGTAAAACTTGTTGTAAGGTTGCAAGTGATCCCGTGCAAAACTTGCGGTTGTAAGGTTTCAGGTGAACCCGATTTAAAACCTGAGTTATAGTGGAACTCTCGGCCTGGGTGGTTGAGGACTGGACGTAGGTCAGGTAGACCGAACCAGTATAAATCTTGTGTTGTTTTATTTGAGCATTTATTTTTTGAAGCACAATTCACCCCCCCTCTTGTGCATCCATCACATTCAAAAGTGGTAATGGAGCCTTGAAACACTAAGTCCACAAGCAGGAACACCTTATGAGGTCTGAGGAGGACCTCTTATGCATGACTCCATGTTTTGCATTTCAGTAGTGCTGTTTACATGCGCTTAAAGCGCATGTAAAGGGTGTTTGAACATTTCCATAGCACCCAAAAGTGATAATGGAGCTTTTAAACACTAATTCCACAAGCAGGAACACCTTATGAGGTCTGAGGAGGACCTCTTGTGCATGACTCCATGTTTTGCACTTCAGTAGTGCCTTTACATGCGCTTAAAGAGCATGTAAAGGGTGTTTGTGCCTTTACATGCGCTTAAAGCGCATGTAAAGGGTGTTTGTGCCTTTACATGCGCTTAAAGCGCATGTAAAGGGTGTTTCCATATGATTTTGAGCTATTCACCTAAGTTCATTTTATATTTTATCTCTAAATACTTAAATCCTTTTCTAATCATTGTTTTAATGAATTTTAATTGAAGCACATTTCTATACATGCGCTTAAAGCGCATGTAGAGATAAGGCCTCTACATGCGCTTTAAGCGCATGTATAGATTTTTACCTGTACATGCGCTTAAAGCGCATGTAAAGGACCCTCTATACATGCGTTTCTTCTAAGCGCATGTAAAGGTGCGCTGGTAGAGGGAGAATTTGTAGTAGTGATCTCACATGCAAGAAAAGTTCTAGCTTCAGGTGAGCATTTCCCATCTTCCTATATAATTTGTCTGCGTTTTTGTGAGGGGATTGGGGACTGAATAGTGAAGAAAAAGGATTTGATTTTCTGGGTTATGAAGAAGTTAATAACTATCTTAAGTTTCCACTTATGGTGTGAGTTTTGTTGATTTGTTAAGGTTGGAATTTTCCTTTCTTCTTCATTTTTCAGTTTTGCCAAATGGGTTTTTGGTTTTGGGAGTTGAGATGGACGAAATTTAAGGGTTAATAGGACTAATTGAGTTAGTTATTGTACATGCATGTTAGTAATCAATTGATATGTCAACAATATGTAGAGGATTAAGCATGATTTTTTGATGAGTTAAACAAATTCTATTGCTCCTATGTTATGGTTTGTTGCTTTCATGAGTATGGAAATGAACTTAACTTGTCATGCATGTGTATTTTAATCATGATTGCAGCTTAAATGTATGGGTAAGAGTTTTGATGATGAGAAATTTAATAACTAAGGTGTATATATCATGTAGGTAAGGTGTTTGTTAAAATGCCTAAAAGAAACTTTTAATAAGTAGTGTTAGTTTTTCTTTCATTTGGGTATGATTCTACATGGTATATGATTTGGGGAAGTGAGATGAACCTTATATTGATTATTGTATCGATATTATGACTCTTGATGTTGTTTATGGTGATTTGTGTGTATTAAAATAGATAGCTATGCATGTTTTATTAATATATTGAGGTAGTTGTGATTGTGAGATCTCATGTTTTACTTGTTAATTTTCTACCATGTTGTTGCAGTAGTTAAATGAAGTAAGTAAGAAATGAGAAATCCTTGTCTTATGGTAGGTGTGACTCTATCTTAAACTATGGTTAAAAACAAATGAATGATGATGAATGTTTGGTGTTTTGAGTTTAATTGAAGGACTATAGTCATCTTTATGCATGCATATTGTGGAAGAACCTTGATTTTGCTACTTTGAAAGTGTCTTACTTTTGTAAGATAACTAAATACCTTGTTTGTTGATTGAATAAATTGGATGGTGTTTAATAAATTCTAAGCTGGATCGGTATTGATAACTAATACTAGTATTTGTTTAGACTTGTTAAATGGAATGAATGTTAATTGATTTGAATATGGATGTGAAATGTGTTTGTTAATAACCTTTGAGTTGGCTAAAAATCTTTGAATGTGCTATTAATGAATGAGAATTAAGATAGTACAATTTTATAGAATGTGTTCTTAGACAAGAGAAATTAGTAATGAGATTATTTTGGTAACACGACACAAAATGAGGCTCATGATTTAAAGGTAAACTATTGAAATAAACTGTTATTGGGATTCTTTGAATCTCACTGTTTTTCAAAATGTTTTTACAGATAAGTAGGGAGAAGTAGATTCTGTGGGAAGCTCTAGTGGAAGGTAGGAGGGATGCTTGTTAGGCCTGAAGCTCATAGTGAAATATATTTGTTATATATGTTAGTTATTGTATTTCTATACAAGTTCATAGCTTGTGATGTATATAGGTATAAGCTATCACCTGCGATAGCAAATTATATTTATATAAAATTGTAATAGTTAGACTTAATTATGTTAAGTATTTAGTTACATTAGATAGTACAGGTGTATAAAATAAAATTAAGTAGTGACTACTAATTTAGCTATTTAATGAATTTATAATCCGCTGTAGCTTTCAAGAAACAGATATAATTTCATAAATTGTTTAGAAGCCCAAGTTTATGCAGGAAATTCTTTTAATCTAGTTTTTGAAAATAGAAAAGTTTTAGTTTATTCATATTTTTGGGCTTCTAACATTAGAAAGTGGTTATAAATTGATTAGAAAGTTATAATAGAGTTATAAAAAGCTAGGATTTTACACAATGCGTAAATTGTTGTTCAATTTATATGTCTTTTGGGCTCTAGCCGTTCAATTTTTGAAATATAAATTTTTTTATCGTAACTCATAAATTATTAGTGCCAAATATTGTAACCATCATGTCAATGTGTTAATTGTTGTTTTATCTAGAGTTTTAGAGCATAAAATCACTGTTAGTGTCATTCTTGATACACTGCTCAATTTATACATATTACAAGGAAAGGAAAAACACATAAAAACATGCTAATTTCCCCTAGAGATTCAGTCTCCTATTTTGTAGGATCCGTAACAAACCAAATTCGTTAGATCTAGTCACTAATTTTTTTGTTCAAATATTTAGTCACTAATTAACTTCATGCATTTACATTTTTGCCCTCAAGTAACCACTGTAGATCACTGGGCAGTGGGCACACTTAATTAACAACATGCTCTAATTTACCCTTCAAGTAACCAAAGTAGTCCAATTTTACCCTCACCTGACGGTCAATGACGTTTGACCGTTAAAAAACTTCGTGAAATTGCATATTGACCCCATATTTATTTCTTATTTATATTTTTGTCCCTATAGTTTTTTTCAATTTTTGTTTTAGTCCCTGTAGTCTAAAAAAGATGTTTTGGTCTCTCAAATTTGATTCCGTTAGCACAGTTAGTCCCTATAGTTTAATAAGAACTTGAATATGAGTTAACAATGTTAAATGCTGACATGTCGTCAACGAAGTTAATTATGATGACATGGTTAGATGACTATTAGATTGAAATAGGCAAATAAAATATAAATTTTGAATTTTTAAAAAGTCAAAATATTTTAAAATATTGATGTGGGGTGGGGTGAGTGTTTCTTTAATTTTTCAATTTTTTCACTATTTTAAAATTCAAAATTTATATTTTATTTACCCATTTCAATCTCCTAATCATCTATTCATGTCATCATAATTAACACTGTCGACGACATGTCAGCATATTTAACACCATTAACTCATATTCAAGTCCTTATTAAACTATAGGGACTAACTGTGCTAACGGAATTAAATTTAGGGAACACAACATTTTTTTTAGACTACAGGGACTAAAATGAAAATTGAAAAAAAGTATAGGGACAAAAATATAAATAATAAAAAAAGTATGGAGTCAATATGCAATGTTGCTAAGTTTTTAAAGGTCAAACGTCATTGACCGTCAGGTGAGGGTAAAATTTGACCATTTTGGTTACTTAAAAAGGGCAAATTAGAGTCTGTTGTTGCCCAGTGCTTCACGGTGGTTACTTGAAGGGCAAATCAGGGTCATTACCTATAAATAAATAAAAACAGAAGCTACATGATGCACAAGTTTTTTGAAGCAACAACAACTATTCCACGTGTACAAAGTTACACGTTTTATAACACTCCTCATCAAGTTGACAAACATATTCAACATGTTCAACTTGAATATAAAATTCTCAAATATTTTTTCTGATGGGCCCTTCGTTAGTATATCTGCCAATTGATGACGTGTTATAACATATGACAAGCAAATAACTCCCTCTTCAACCTTTGGCACGATGAAGTGTCTATCCACCTCCACATGTTTAGTCGTTTTATGTTGAACAGGATTCAAAGCATACTCAAAGCTGCCTTGTTGTCATTTGACCTATGCTTTCTCAAGCACTCTTTTCAACCACAAGCCCTCCATAAGTCCTTGGGATAATGCTCTAAGTTCAATTTCTGCACTGATTTTAGATACCACTTTTTTCTTTCGACTTCGCCAAGTGACCATATTATCTCATACAAAGATACAATATCCAGAAGTTGACCAGCTATTTTCCTAATCACTTGCCCAGTCAGCATCAGTAAATACTATCATAGTTCTAAGATTGTTTTTCTTAAAGAAAAAACCCCAGCCTGGCGTGCCTTTAAGTTATCTAATTACTCCCTCCGTTCCTAAATATAAGATCACTTTGGTTAATTTAGGGAGATTAAGGAAGACAATAAAATTACATGATCTTCCCAAAATCCCCTCAATTACTTAGCTTTAAAAGAAGAGGAGTTTTCAATGAAAAGAGGAAGTATAAGGGTAGTTTGGGCAAAATTTGAGAAAAAAATCGAAAGTGATATTATATTTAGGAACTTATCCACTTCCCCAAAGTGATCTTATATTTAGGAACGGAGGTGTATCTTAAAGACACCATCCAATTGCTTTTGTTTAGGAGAGTGCATATGTTGGCTTGCCACACTTACTGCAAAAACAATTTCTTGTCTAGTATGAATCGCAGCGGCTTATGCATTACTACTCAAACAATTGACGACCAACTAATATTTTAAAGATGCCTATAAGAATATTACTAGTACATTCTCAGGATACATAGACGATTTTCGGTAATACTATTTGCCTTAACAAAAGATACTAAGTTATTAGTTGCAAATAACAAAATAAAGGACAAAAAGCAATAAGAAAAATGTAAACGCAATGGAAGACTAATGTACTTCATTGGGACTCAAGCCTACAGAGCCACGTAAACTGTAATTAACTCAAGCACCAAATCTGGCATTCAGAAGTCGACAATCACAGATTGAACAAAACTTTTTTTTCCGTCAGCAAAAAATGCCAAAAATTACAGCTAAGTAGCACATATATCTTCCGGCTAGGACAGATAATCTAGCTTTAAGTTTTCGAGAACTCTTTGTTCAAATCATCTAACCTACAAAGCCTAAAAAACAGGGAAAATTAAAAACCATTTCAAATTATCTTGTTCACACATAACAGGTAAGAGAAGTAGGGCCGGTTTGGCTTAACGATAAGCTAGCTTGTTGTGGGGTCTAAAGTCGTGGGTTTCAATTAGTCTCTGAAGCAGAGGCAACTCGTAAGATTGCTTAATATATTTCCGTCACATGAAAACTAGAATTGGGTTTGACCCTTTTTTACACATAGCACGAAAGAATTGATGCTACCAAAATTTTGATAAAAATTCCGCAAGTGTACGGATCGTATGTTAGTAAAGTGGTAAATCAAGGTCTATTCCACAGAGACTCAGACAATTAATAACTAGGTATTAGACCTCCTATTTTCATTCAAGTTGAGTAAATACAAGAAAATTGATTTTAATTATCTATGATCTAAGAAAATAAATAAAACAAATATTCACACAGATGAAATTCACGAGTCAAAAGAACCACCTAGAACCACGAATCCCTTATCTGCTTCTTAGATTTTATTCCCACTAAATTAATTACGAATTAATTCAACTAACTAATCTAGAGTATTAGTGTCTATAAATGTCTTCCGGTCCACTTACATCCTTGCCTAGCTTAATTACACAATGTCTTGCACTAATTTACTAGGCTAATTTATCTCGGTACCTCTCTAATGTGACTATGTAGGGCTTCTAGGTATATTCCTATCCTAGTCGCAAATCAGATTAAAAATCCAATCCTACACTATTTAATCTCATGGTCTATTTAAAATTCCCTCTTCCGAGTCCAATTCTAAATTCCCTAAACATGTCTAATGGTGATCAAGCACTAAACAAGTTAATCAATAATAGCAAGATTAAATAAACTAAATCAAATTAATCATGACTAAATAGTGGGAAATAAAATACTAAGTTACAAACAAGTTCATAGTACTCTAGGTTGTAAAAGAAAACTAGCCACACATATTGTTCAAAACAAATCAAAATACCAAACACTACAACTTGCTCCCAACTCTGATTGAATCTGGCGAAAGAAGAAAATCAGGAACTTCAAGCTCCCTCTCCTCTCCTCTTTAGTGGTGTGCGTTGATGATTGATTGAGAAGACTCAAAAATCGTGCCACCTTTTCCTTGCTGTCTTTCGTCTTTTCACTACAAAACACTTGCGGCTTACTGGCGTTTATTTTTGCCTCTTTCCGGCGTTTTTTCCGGCGAAACAACTCTACGGCGTTTTTGCAAATCGCCGAAAAAAAAACGTGGAAAAGTAGCACATCGGCGTTTTTACAAACGCCGTAGGATACCCACAAACGCCGAAACGCGGGATGCAGAAAATAATATAATATTCAGACGTACCGGCGTTTCCCGAAACGCCGGTATGTCCATTATTTTAATAATTGACATACCGGCGTTTCATCGAAACGCCGGTATGCTATTATTTAATATAAACTTTTTCGGCGTTTGCAGAAACGCCGAAAAGTGTTTAAAAATTATTAAAAAAAATAATTTTCGTCCCAATTTAACATTAAATTGGGACGAAAATTTAGTATTATAGATATAAATAAAAAATATTAATAAATAATAATGATAGAAAAATCATATTACACATATTAAAAGAAAATAATACCTATAAGAGCAACTAAAGTATATCAAATATAAAAATTAACAATTACATAAAAATAAACAAAAATGAAGCAAATATAAATAAAAAGAGATATGAAAATAAGCAACCACCAAATGTGCAATGAGGGGGGAGCACCACTATTTATAATGATCGCTGAGAAACAAATAGAAAGAAGTAGGAAGGAGTAAGAAACGAATGAGCAAGGGAAAATGAGGGGGGTGCATCGCTATTTATAGGGAAGGTGGAGCATACCGGCGTTTATGATGGGAACGCCGGAAAGTGATATTGTATTATTATTTTACCGGCGATTTCGCAAACGCCGATATGCATGTTTTTTTTAAAAAAATAATATTTAATACTTACCGGCGTTTTTCATACGCTTAGCGGCGTTTTCAGGAAACGCCGGTATGCATGTTTTTTTCTAAAAAAAATAATATTTAATACTTACCGGCGTTTTGCATACGCTTAGCGGCGTTTTCAGGAAACGCCGGTATGCATGTTTTTAAAAAAAATAATATTTAATACTTACCGGCGTTTTTCGTACGCTTAACGGCATTTCCAGGAAACGCCGGTATGCATGTTTTTTTTAAAAAAATATTATTTAATACTTACCGGCGTTTTGCTTTCGCTTATCGGCATTTCCAGGAAACGCCGGTATGCATGGTTTTTTCAAAAAAATATTATTTAATACTTACCGGCGTTTGTAAGAATGAAAAACGCCGATATGTGTTATTTTTTTCCAAAAAAAAAGAAAAAGAAAAGCAAATAACAAATTTTTTGATTAAAATATACATACCGGCGTTTTTGTGTCCACAAACGCCGGTATGTGTGCGCGGGAAAGAAGGCGGGAAGCGCGCGCCAAATTTTGCGGCGTTTCTTTTAGGCGTTTTTTAGAAAACGCCGGAAGGCATGCCATTTCAGCGTTTTTGATGAAAACGCCGCAAGGTATACGCCGGAAAGCGCCGTTTTTTTGTAGTGTTTGTGCTATGTGTATAATCAAATGGAAGAGCTTTTCTTTCCACTGTGCGTGTGTGTTGGACAATCCCAAAATAGTGTAACTCGCTTCCTTTTCTCCTTGCGTGAATTTTCTCTAGGCTTTTGAAAATAGGAAGAATTGTGTCCAGCCTCCCCTTCTCATGAGTTGCATGTATATATATAATAAAATAGTCCAACACCATATTGTTTTTGCCTTGCATGTTAAGTTTCTTTTCTTTCCTTTTCTTGCACATAATCAAATCATCTCCTTCTCTTTATTTCCTTTTTCATTAAATCTGGATTCATGAAGAGAAGGAAATAGGAAATAATCACAATAACTCAATCACATAATCTCATTAATAGGAAACTTCCCATTAAAATATTTCTTTTGTTATTTCAAGTTTCTTATTTCAATTCCCAAATAATATATTTCCAATTCACATCAAAATCTCTTAATTACTTAATTAATGACTCCTCAAATACAACAAAATATTTCCTAAAACCACTAAATATGGGGAGTCATCACTGTAACAACCCAACAAAATAATATACAATTTATGATAAAAATTATATTTACACTCTATTTAAAACAAAACAAAGTAAAACATTAAAGACTGAGGTCAATGACAAAATAAATATAAAATAAAAGTGCTTACTACTCACGTGTCTTTCCTTGCTTATTATTAAATCCTTCACCTAAAAATGTTAATAATGGGGTGAGATCGACATCTCAGTAACTACCGAAAAATCCTAACATACACCAGCAACTCATATACAAATATATTACAAATAATTATACTCAACGAAATAATTTACAGTCTCTAATTACTCACATATTTAATTACACAAACACATAAACAAAAATATAATAATTAACTCATGAAATTAAAGAATGTATCATGCATGCCTCCCTTATACCGCCTCCACTCTTATTCCGCTGACAGGAGCCATAGGCTAACACATACACATAGTCCAAACAGAAACACATTCAATTGACTGGATTGTTTCAAGCTCACCATTACTTGAGATGTACCCTGCCAAAGGTACAAAGCTCAAGCATGGACTATGACTCCCCTCCATAAAGAACGAATGTAAGGAGGTGTCAATGTCCCATAACTTCTTGAAATCTCTGGCAAAGGAAAACATAGAAGAGAGGGCCCTGACAAAGTGTCACTCACTGTGCACCGAGTGATGGCTTACCACGAGATAATACAATAATTCTCCATACAAATCTCCTCTAATCCTAACCCATCACCATGAATGCAAATGCTATGACAATATTTCAATCTCAGAAACCAGTACATACAATTTCAACTCATTATACCATAACATCCTCACAAAATAAATAACCATTCTTCCAGAGGGGTCCAACTACCAAGTTAATTATAACAATGCACATAAGCATGCTTGAAAAGGAACAAAGTAGAACACATTTCACATAATATAGATGGATCGCAAGCATGCTTAAAAAGGCTTAAGTAATATTCAATTATAACAATACATGTAAGCATGCTTGAAAAGGAACAAACTATAACACAATCCACATAGATAGAAGGCAAACATGCTTAAAAAGACTTAAGTAATATTCATACAACTAATTTAACAAATTCCTCAATATATAACACTAAAATTTATCTTATATATTCCAATCAAGTCATAATTATTTATAATACAATTATACACAAATCACAAGTATACGGAAGAATTTTCCGGAGTTACCTGTTACTCCTTAGAATCACACAATAACAACTCTCCAAAGCTCTTAAGTGAGTCTACAATATCACCAACATAACATCTATTAATATATGATTTTGCACCACCTAGAGGTACCTTAAACTACCCATAAATATACATAATATTTTATTTATTTTTATTCCTAAATAGAATATTATTAAATAATAATTTTTATTTATTTATTTCATGGGAAGGGATTCAAGTACAGTGGCTACTAAAGGCTTAGAATATAGGTTTTGTGTGTGTCAATGTGTAGGAGAAGTGAAGGTACAGAGCACTTGAAGCAATTATATAATTATATACATATAAATATTTGTGTACAAATATATTTAAGAAAAATAAAATATTGATATTAAAAACAGTGGACGGAAGGAGAAGGACAGAGGAGTAGTAATTCTAGATTTAGTTAAATAGAAGAATCTAATATATATATATATATATATATATATATATATATATATATATATATATATATATATATATATATATAATTCAAGCAAAATAAATTATAATGATAGATAAAAAATAATGAATGAATAAAATCCTTGACCCTTGATAGCATATGACAGGAATAAAGGTATATATATTTGTTTGTTGAGGATGATAAAGAGATTAATAGTAAATTTCTACAATGTTAACATATTTAGTTTTATAAAGAAAACAAAGTAAAAACAATATTTTGATATTTTGAGAACAAATGCAAAAATTGAACCGTAACAGAGGAAAAGAGCAATTGGTAAAGTGAACTTTGATTTTTGTGACATTTGGTGAATTGTACAAAGAAGGAAGTAGTGATAAGTAAAAATAAGATAACAAAACTAACCTTCCAAAATACATACACAAATGGGAGAAACGGCTAGGGTGAGAGAGAAGGTGAGGAGATGAGAGATGTGACGGCAGAATGAGAAAGAGAGTAGAAGCAAATATGTGATATGTAGGGTTTTCTCAAATTGGGCCTTATTTGGGCTTTTATTTATATTTCCCTTCTTTTTTTTAAAAAAAAACTCTCTTATATAAATATGTATATTTTATATTTATGTTGATCTCACTCTCTTAATATACAAAATAAATTTACCTATCCTTTTTATGTTTTTACCCAAATTTATTACTTCTTTAACACCCTACTCCTAAATAAAAATTTTAAATGTTACAAAGACCATTTATTTATAAATGTTAAAAATATAGGATGTTACAATCTCACCCTCACACTTGCATTAAATCTTGTCCTCAAGATTTCAAATTGTTAACACATTATTAGCACAAAAATGAAATCAAAATTTTATCATCACAAAGTTGGAATCAATTCAAACTCTCAACAAGTAAATTCTCTTAGAAATCTCTCTCACCATCCCCAAATGCAAGCAATAAGGCAATCAATTTGATAGAGATAAATCACAAAAGCATGTCCCTCACCGGTCAAGTGTTTACACTCTACTCTCAAAGTATATAGGGGTTGTGTTTCACTCAATTCCATCTATGTAATCCAGCTACCATAGGCTTGTTTATCATCTCGATATCCACTCTTATATCTCAATGCACACACAAATCAAAAGGACTTTTAAGGGTTGTAATGAAAAAAGGTAGGATAATGAAATGAAAATGAAATGGAGGTATATTTGAAAAGTGCTAAATCATTTTAATTATAGTAAGGAATGAAGTAATCACATAACTTAACAAGCATATAGGGGTTGACTCTTTTGAACTCCACAATTCTTCAATTTTTTTTTTATTTTCATCTTCTTCTTTTTCTTTTTCTCTTTTTTTTCACACTTTGTGTGATTTTTTCTTCTTCTCCTTTTTCACCTTCATTTTTTTTTTCACCTTTATTTTTTTTTCACTTCTATTTCTTTTCTCCTTTCTTCAACACTTATATTTCCCCTTTTCCTTTTCTAATTCCTTCACCCTTTTTCATATGAATATAGCTTAACACTTTTCAAAGCATAAATGGAAGAAATAGATAAGAGATGAACGATCGCATCAAAAGAATTCAAAGGCTAAGATATGCAATATTTCTTTTTAAAAGAGAAGCAGGCTCAAAGGGGTTAAGCAATGGAAATAATGTAAAAGGGATGGTTATTTGGCTAAACTGGCTATGAAACGAAGGCCTTAATCATTTTTGTGCATGCAAGAGACTCGAGTGTCAAAAGAGATTCAAGACAAGTTCTAGAGGGGAAGTTACAATAGATGTACTCACTCATGAAAGAATAAAATTAAGGCTCAAATTCCTCACAGGGCTTTTTGACATACTAGAGTAATTTATCTAAAGCAAAGAGCTTGCCTTTTCACTTACATTCAAAGAAGATGAAATCAAAGTCTAATCAAATCCAATTGCTTCAAATCCAAATCAATCCCAAAATTAGCAAAAAGATTTTTTTTTAAGAAAATTTTACAAAATGAAAGCTTGAGGACAATCTTTAAAGAACAATGATACCCTTATACCCCCACACTTAGATGTCACGTTATCCCCAATGTGAACATGTAACATAAGTAGTGGAATTACAAAAATATCCATAGCAAGTGTAAAGATGACAAATATTTCAACTTTCATATCAACCAAGCAAAGTACTCAAGAGGCACACAGTCAAGACTAATCATCACACAAGCACATATCAATAAGCACCATCACTCATTACCAAAATAATTCTCAGTCAAATAATATCAAGAAAAAGTTAGAAGAATACTCCCCTTCCTCTTCTCGATTTTTACTCTTAGCTCCTAGTCCATCAAGATCAAGTTGAAGCATCCTTTGAGGTCAAAAGAAAAAAAAAAATCCTACAAACTCAAAAAAACAAAGCATCAAATACCAAAACCTTGGGTTGCCTCCCAAGAAGCGCTAAGTTTAAAGTCTTCAGCCAGACTTTCCAAACAAATCTTAGTCATAAGTATCAAACACAATAATCACCTCATCTTCATTCCTTTTCAAATAGTATAAGTAATCAATCAAACTAATTACTTGTACCTTTTCAATCATAGACAATTTCAAAGAACAAGCAATCACTGATTTGAGAGGAATTAGAATATGCTCATGCAAACAGTTAGATGTATTTCTTTCTAAGAATAATGAGCATCCAATAAAATCAATTTGACTCTCATTAGTAAGAGTCACAACAGTAATAGGAGAATAATTCAAAGTAGGAACACTCACATCAACATGTGTATCAGAATCACAAGCATTTGAATTTACACTTTGAAGATCAATTAGACACCCATCAGTTTCTCCTAAATCAGTTTCAAGCTCTAAGACAACATCTAAATCTTCTTTAACTTCAAAGTCAACCCTATCCTTAACTTCCTCATATTCAATCTCATTAGATAACAAAGGGGAACTATGATTAAAGGAGGGATTTTGTTTTATTTCTTCAAGGTCTTTGCGCATTTGACTCACCTGTGCTACAATATTTTGTGCGCCTGATTCAAACTTAGTCTCAATTGATTCTAACCTTTTGAAACATTTCTCTTGTCATTTCAAACTATCCTCTAGCATTATCAAACACATATCGGCTAATCTTTCTAATCTATCAAGTCTTTCTTCTCTATGAGAGATTTCACCATTCTCAAAATTGTTTCCTTGAACATGTGAATAAGATATGAAGGGTGGGTCTATTGCAAGTGAATAAGGATCTAAATGTGGGTTCCAACACTCATCTTGCTCAAAATTCCAACTAGGCCTAGAAAAATTATAAATATAAGTTTGTTGCCTAGTGAAATCATCTCCTATATAATTTATGGTAGGCAAAAATGGACAATTTCCTGGTACATGATTATTTCCACAGTGATAACATCGATACCATTTATAATAATTAAGCTCTGAAAAGTCCATCTTTCTATTCTTCCAAAAAAAAACTCAAGCTAAAACTACTAAAGAATTTCTAATTCTAATTACTAATTGCCTTGAGTCCCCGGCAACGGCGCCAAAAACTTGATGTTACCAAAATTTTGATACAAATTCCGCAAGTGTACGGATCGTATGTTAGTAAAGTGGTAAATCAAGGTCGATCACACAGAGACTCAGACAATTAATAACTAGGTATTAGACCTCCTATTTTCATTCAAGTTGAGTAAATACAAGAAAATTGATTTTAATTATCTATGATCAAAGAAAATAAATAAAACAAATATTCACACAGATGAAATTCATGAGTCAAAAGAACAACCTAGAACCACTAATCCCTTATCTGCTTCTTAGATTTTATTCCCACTAAATTAATTACGAATTAATTCAATTAGCTAATCTAGAGTACTAGTGTCTATAAATGCCTTCTGTAACATCCCAATTTTCAAATTAAAGATAATAAGAAATTATGGAGATGTTATTTAGAGAATTTAAAGGCTTAAGGAGGAATTTGAGGATATTTTTGACAAATTATGAATATTAAATCTTATTTACCTTAAAATTTGAGGAAATATAGTTAAACGAGTCATTTAGAGTTAGAAACTACTATAGAAATTATTTTGAAATCTAGAAAAATGTTATGAAGGAAAGAAATGGAAACAATAATATATATAAACTATTGGGCTTAAAATATAATTAAGAATAAATAATAGGGTAGTTAGTGGTAATTTTCTCTAAAACATATATATAAACACTCATCTCCTTCCATCCCTTCTTCATTCCCAAACTCCCTCCGCCTCTGACCCCCTCTCCTTCGATCGCTCTCTCTCCTCTTTCTCTGTCACTCTCATCGGC
Source organism: Mimosa pudica (assembly GCA_029929735.1). Classification (NCBI taxonomy): domain Eukaryota; kingdom Viridiplantae; phylum Streptophyta; class Magnoliopsida; order Fabales; family Fabaceae; genus Mimosa; species Mimosa pudica. Next base: position 6,221,886 of record JAKELP010000045.1, read on the forward strand.
CGCCGTGGAGGCCGCTGCTAACGGCGACGGCGGAGGAGGAAGCCGTCGTGGCTTCCTTCTCTCTTTTCCGCGATTCACCTTCCCCAAACACCATCCTATTTTCGTTTTCTCTCCTAAACACGCACACACATTCTCCCTCCTCGGTGGTTTCTTCGTTTCCCTTCGGTTCTGTAACATCCCAATTTTTAAATTAAGGATAATAAGAGATTATTGAGATTTTATTTAGAAAATTTAAAGTTTTAGGGAGAAATCTTAGGATATTTTGGGCAATTTATGAATACTAAATCTTAATTTTTGGAATTTAAGGAAATATAGTTAAAATAATTATTTGGAGTTAGAAACTTTCATGAACAAGTATTTGGAATAGTAGAAAATATTATGATGGAAAGAAGGGGATATAGTAATATATACAAACTTTTGGGTTAAAAATATAATTTAGAATAAATGATAGGGTAGCTAATGGTAATTTTCACAAATGAATATATATAAAAACACTCAACTCACTCCCTCCCTCTCACCCGACATCTCCTCTCCTCCCCCACCCCTCAATTTCGATCTCTCTCTCTTTTCTCTCCTCAGACACCGTCGCCAGAGACGGCGGAAGGCGGCGGAGCTAGCCGTCGTCGGTGCGGCTGGCCCTCCCTCGCAAACAACCCCAAACCCGAGCCCCTCCTCTCACCCTCTTTGATTTCTCCTCGTTCTCCGACAGTTTCCGACGAGTGAATCATCTTCCGGCTGCGGCGGCTCGGTTTCCGGCGACGGACGTTCGATTGGAAGGTAGGTGGTAGTTTTCTTTAGTTTTTCAAGCTAGCTTCCACCATAACTTTATGGTTTTCACCTTCTCCCCTTGTTATCGACGTTCCAGCTCGGCCAGCCAAATTTGGAGGTGATTTCCGGCGAGCTTCACGGCGGCGGCGGCCTCCCACACACTTCATGCAACACCGGAATCAAACTTAGGTGACTTCCCTTTTATTTTCTAAGATTTATTTGTGAGACTTGAGAGTTAGGGTTTCAATTGGGGTTTTGATTTTAGGCATAATTTTAAAATGTTTGGTTCTTGCCTTTGCTAAGTCTCTGTATGTTATTGGTTTGATTCCTTCTCTCTGTTTTGTACACTGGTGCACATATATATGTGAATTATTTGTGATTTATGTTTGTTTTGGGGTGCTTAGGGGTGACGAGATTCACGGTAAATATATGTATCTATAATTATTTTGGCTTGCTAGGTTCTGTATGTGTGTGATTGTGGTGAAAATTTGGGTTTTCTTTTCTGTTATGGCCGATTAGGGACTGGTGGATTGATGAGTCATTGTTTGTTACATTCTCAAGTCACTAAATGTACTTACATCTTATAAAAGAGTTTGTCTTATTGCCTATGCTTAATAATTGCTGAAAATGTTTGATAGATTAAGAGACTGTATGAAATTATGATTAAAAGAAGTTGAGAGAATATTTGTTGTTTTGGGTGATGCTGTGAATGTGAATCTTCTTTAAATTAGTAGTTTTGGTCTCCTTGTTGGGATTGATGAAATTATAACCGTCTGCCTTGTCTCTTACTGGCTGAACAAATTTGAACAAAGAAAATTGCTTTAGGCTTGCCTTAGATTTAGTAAAGGAGTTCTAAAATCTGTTTTAAATATGTACATCAATTATTTGTGGGAAGTGTTAGCTTGTAATCTTCCTTGCTGTCAATTGGAAGTGATAAATTGCATTATATGTGTATCTTAATGGTTAATTAGAAACAGATTCATGTCAACTTATTATAATTACAGTGATTATGTATTGTTTGGAAATGTGATTAATGTATATAAATTGTGTTTGCTCTTTCCCCTCTTATTTGTGTCTTGGCTGAACAATATTGTTTTCTCTATGCTGACAGTGTTTTGGCTGGCATATGAACTTTAAATTCTAAGTCATGAGTTATAGAAAATGCTAAAATATGTTTGATGAGATTTGAAATATAAGTAGAGCCCTTTGGAGTATTTAATGATTATGAATCCAATGGTAATAAAGAGACGGTCTAAACTTTGCTTAAAGTATATATAATGAACTTAATGGTGTCTCCTTTCTCCTTTTCCCTTGTTTGGTTTTGATTTAGAATATTCATATGTTTGTCTAATTCCTTATATTTGTCTTTGATTTTGCTCGAATTTTATGACTTAGGTGGTTGTTGGTTGATCTATGAAGTTAGAACATGAGTAGAATAAAGTTAAGAAATGATTTTTCAAGTTGAGAAAATGGTGTTGTGGTGATTTTTGGTGTTTCATATGCATGTGTTTTAAGCTTCAGGTTCTGTTCTTTTCTTCCTTGTATTGCTTGATTAAATTTTGTTTGAATGTACATAAAAGATGTTGCTCTTTTGCATGAGTATTATTGTGTTTTTGTAATCTAACCTTTAAGTCTGATTTTGTGGATGTTTGAGATGGGAATTTGTACTGGTTTGTAGACATTTGCAGGTTTAAAGAGGGTTAGATGTTGAGTTGAGGTTGTTGAGAGTTATGTTGTGGAAAACACTATTAATTTGGAGATATTGAAGGGAATTGTAAGAATGTATGATATTGATGTGGATTGAGACTGTATTACTGAATGAGATTGAAATTGATGGATAATGTGAGGTTTGCATGACACTGATATTCATACATACCATCGCGCAATGATAACTGTCGATAGGCCAATCGACAGTTATTTGTACTGAGGATCCTTTTCAGATTGATTGGATCGGGGATCATAGGTCGACTTATTGAGAGAAGTGACCTACGGTTGTTTGGCATTGAAGAGTCCAACCGCCCCTACGGTTGTTTGGCATTGAAGAGTCCAACCGTTCCCGTTCTGTAATGGAAACAGAATTGGGGTTCCCTCTCTGGAGATTGCCAGAGAGGGAAATTGTCCCCTCATTGTGGAAAGGGACACAATGTCAAATCATATAGTGAAGATTAGATGCTTGAATGCCCCGTGATGGCACAATGCATCTATAGGTGAGTGTGAGAGTTGGGGCAGTAGGATGGTTGAATTGGAAAAGTAATGATGGTGATTTTGACTTGATTTGGATATGACGGAGGGACTTGAGTAAGGAATGAAAGAAGATCTGGTTATATATTATTATTGTTTTTAAAAATGTGGTACCCTTTAGACGCCCTCACTACCGCACATCTCACTGTTATAGTGAGTTAAGCGGTGATTACTGGGACAAATTGTCTCATCCCACGATTACTGACATTTTTGCAGGTATTCATGCACAGGTGCAAGCTTCAGGAAGGGAATTAGGTAGTAGAGTTGGTATAGTTTATTTAGAATTGTGTATTGCCAATTTATAGGTCTGCATTCGCTTCCGCATGTATATATATATCTATTTATTTTTAATATCAATTAGTTTTGTTTATTAACCATGTTAGACAAATCCTTTCTAACATGGTTATCAATAAATTATCCATGATAGCAGCTGTGTTGTATTAGTTTATTCCTTTCTATCATGGATAATATTTAATCATTAGGAAATTTCTTTACTAACTATGATAGAAAAAGGATTTCCATAATATCAATGTCCTATCATAGTTAGAAAAGGAATTTCCTAATGATTAAATATTATCCATGATAGAAAGGAATAAACTTATCAGTATTTGGTATACGATAACCTAGGACTATGCTGCATTCCATGCAGATTGGCAATATACATTCTTAGTATTCCCTTCCTTATGTGCATGAATATCTAGCCTTTTGAGAGGAATATCCCTCATCCCGTGGTGGGGAAAGAGTGATAAGAGCAATTGAATAGGTATTGTGGAGAGATTGAGATGAACATAGAAAGAATAACGAAATAATATTGATATGTATAAGAATTTAGGAAAAATGACGAAATAAGGATGCTTCTCTGGGGTCTTGAATATCGTTATGTGCCGGCCATAATCATAGTCGAGGCATCATGAGATCCCTTATTAGGTTTAAGGAATTAAGCTAATATGAGGCATAACATTTAATAATGTATACCAAGTGAAATGTGAATTTTTGAAAGTATAGGGTTAATTGATAAATTGACCTGTTTTGTTGGATTGGTTATTGAGGTTGTTTTCAATTGTTTGATTTGTAGTCTCCAACTTGATATATGTTATTGATTAGTATGTGTTATGAGAATAAATGTGGTTGGTCTTCTGAATGAAATTGTGTATGAGAAACTTTTCAGCCTATTCCTCCTAGTAATTAAATAGTTGTAGATATGATAAAGGTTTATATATCTGTTGTATGTATGCCTTATGTGCAATGAGTTTATTTAGTGTTGTATAATGGTATTAAGTGAATTGATGTGTGTGGAATTTCAATTAAGAGAATATTTTGATGGGACCATTGGGAGTGAATTTGACTCAATTAGGTAATTTTTATTGTGAGGATTGGAAGTTGGTTGTAAATTTTGGATTGTTAGAATGTTATATGAGCTAGATTTTGAAAGGAGGAGACATTTGACTTGGAGTATTTGAAGTGTAGTTTTGTGGTTTTAGTACTTGTTCATAACATTAATAGGAGTAAGAGATGATGATGATGATGTGGATAAATTAAAGGGTTGAGTAGAATACATGTAAATGTTAATTGTTCCTCAATTTGTGTATGTTACCCTTTCAAAATCTTGAAACTGGTGTATTGGCACAAAACTTGTATTATAATTGAATAATGGTTTAATAGTTTTATTGTTATTGCATTCTTTTTGTAGGAAGGAGGGACATGTTTAAGATGAAATGCTTAAAGTTTGGTTTGTTTAAGGCATGCGTAAGTGTAGTACTATTTGCAAATGAAAGGTTATGGTTGTTTTGTGTCTTGTTATGGTTACCCCTTGGTTAAGCTTCAATTCTAATTGTTTGCGCTGTTAAGCTAATAAAATAGTGTTTTAGCATAATGACTATAGACTCATGATGTGGAGTGCAATATGGCATATTTTCTGATGATTTTGCTTCGGTTTGTGTTAATTGCTATGGGGAATTCATAGTTTTATTAAGATCCAATTTTATTATAGGGATGAAAGAGATAGTCGATATGTGTGCAGGAATTTTATTTTTTTGTTAAGTTTTAAAGGATAAAATTTGTAATATGTTTGGTGCTATTATAATGATTTTTAGCTTTAGTTGAACAAAGAAGTTTTATCCTAGGTTAATCGGGGTATAGTTCTTATATTAAGTTGAATGTGGTTGTTTCATGTATGATTAGCCTTTTTCTTGCATTGTTACTGCCAAGGCCTATAAATGGTATTGAGTTCTTGTAATTGTGATAGCTGAATTGTGGAATGGTTATGTATGGGAGTGTTAGAGGTGTAGGTATTGTGAATTGTTATATGTGTTTTAAAGGTTAGGTTCAAAAAAAAATTTTGTTTTGAGTATATATCTTTATGTTGAAGCAAAACTTAAGTTAAATTAGTGTATTGAGAGGAGTTTATACTACTGTTTCATGACCTCTTTGGTTTCTACTTTGTTAAATCTTAGTGCTTTGGTTATTTCTAAGATAATTTCTTTAAATGTTCAAAGGAAATAATTTAAGTTGAAAGAGGATAATAGGAAATTTGATTCGATTAAGAGTAGTTTTGGGATGAGTAATGTTGGTTTGTGAAGAGGTAAATGATGATTAGGATACTTAAGGCATGGTTGGTGTTGAAGGTAAATCGAGAGAAACTAATTGTTGAAGGAATGGGTGAAATATTCAATAATTTATGAAATGACATTTTCATAGGTTCTAAGATGTGCTCTCATATCTATGGTAATTAGTTTGAGGATTTGGCAATGTATAAGTATTTACGAAGAAATATTTTTGGTGGGTGATTAAGGGATGATTCTCATTGTGTCATAAGTCAAGGAAATTAACTGATTTAGATGTAACAAAGTTAGAACATGACTTGAAATTTTGGAAGCTAGGGGAAATATGTGTAGTAATTTGACTAGAATCTAAGACTTTCTCCCCATATTTGAGTACTTAGGAGTGTATTAGGTGAACCACATTAGGTATTATTTCTTAGAGCTGATTAACATAGTTAATTTTGAGGACAAAATTCCTAAAAGGTGCGTAGATTTGTAACATCCCAAAAATTTAATTATAAAAGTTCTATAATTTAATTTAAAGCAAGGATATTTTATCTGTATTTTTGAAAATCTTTTGCCTAAAGAAAATGGAGGGATTAAAATTAGTGAAGAAGTTGGCTAAAATATAAAAAAAAAATGATGACAAAAACATTTGAAAATTTGTGGACCACATATTTATATGTGGGGTAGGTAATTAGAAAAGGAAATAAAAAAAAAACAACACCCACCCCCAATTAGATAAACTCTCGGCCTCCCTCTCTCATTCCTCACATACACATAAAAAAAAAAAACATTCTCTCTTCTCTTCCTTTTCGTTCTTCTTTTCTCTTCTCTTGTCCAGCTCAAGGTTCCGACGATTTCCAGCATCTTTTGGCGAGAATCTTTTATGTAAATCCACAATTTAGTTTAGGTAAGTGTTCTTAATCTTCACATATAAATTTCGTGTATTTTGGGAAGGTTTTGGGGTTCATCCGATTTGGGGAAAATCTGATTTGGGTTTGGGAAAAATAGTTTAAACCGAACTCATTTATGAGTTGAGAGTTTAACATGGGAAGTTTTTCTTATGAAGTTGGAATGGAAGAAGTGATTTTTACTCTTCTTTGTTTCTTTTTTTTTTCTGTTTCTATTCGGCCAGCAACTATGGGGGAGGAATGGAGCTTCGAAAATTTGCAGCAAAACCTCCAAAGTAAACAAGATAAGCTTGGTGAGGGTTTGTTCTTCATTCCCAGAATTTCTGCTAGTTATAGTTGAGTGAGAGGGCTGATTTAAATATAGGATTGGGGTACAAAACTTCGAATTCATTGTTGTGAAAAGCTTACCTAACTTGAAGTTAGTAAATATTTGTTGGTTGCTTGAATTCTTGTTGATTTTGACTGAGCATTTTTCTTTTGTTTGCTGCTGGTTGAATGGGTTCTGATTTTGTGAATCTTACATGTGTATTGGTGCTGCAAATAGTGAGGATGCATATGTTAATTAAGGTTTTGGGCTGTGGTGGTGTTGATGCATGCACAACTAAAAGTTTTTCTAACCATTTTCCACTGATATGACAGATTAGAATTTGGAAGGAATGAATTTAATTGCTTGAATAAAAATCTGTTTTTGGTTGGTTTATGCTTTGTGTAATAGGATGATGTATTGATAGTGTACCTATTGATTTGGAAAATATTTTCACTTCTTGCTGCCTTGACCGAATGAAATAAGAAATAATGAAACCATAATAAACTAAATGGTGTTATGGGAAGGTTAAAATCTGATTTGGTTCACTACATAAGCTATAGTAATTTTTCTAAAACTTGGACTGATATGGTTGCAGCATTTTGAGAAGTTAGGGAGGGGTTGTTTTGCATGAATATAGTCTCATGGAACTTAACATTTGGTGATGATTATGATGCTGATTTTGTGAACTATTACATGAATAAATTCTGTTCTAAGTCATAGAAAATGAATGGTTTAAAGGATTTATTTTTCTGTTGTGGCTCTTGATATGTGCTTGCATATTTCTCCTTAAACTTATTTGGAAAGTAATGTAAAGAAATGATAATAATTGTCTTCTGGTTGATCAGTTTTGCATTTCTGATCTTAAAGGGAATCAAACTCTGTTTTGTCTCTTATTTGATTTTTCTGGATTTGGATGTTTGTAATATAAATGAATGAATGAAATAATAATTGAATATAAGTAAAAGATGGTGTGTGTTCGATTTTGAGGGAGAGAAAGAAGAATATGCTATATGATGTCATTTAGAGTGGTATGAAGGGTGTAGCTTATGGTGTTTGTTTTACAAGGAAATGGTTGCTTTATGTTGACTTTAAATAGAAATGGTTAGTAAAACTTTGATTTCTAGGGTTATACTTAAAAGGCTAGTGTTGCACATTTGTGTCTTGGCATTTTCTTGTGGATTATAGTATCGAAAACTGAACATGAGAAATTATCTAATTAAGTTACAAAACACATTAGTGAAATTGTGGTGTTACACATTTGGTTTGAACTTATTTCTCCCTGTTTCTTCCTAATATGACCATTTGGGTGTTTGATGTGGTACTATGATTTATGTGTTTTAAAAGTGATTTAGGTTGCCAAAAATTATCATGTGCTATGCTTATTTGGATTTTCATGTGCAGAATGGGATTTATTTGGTTTATGGTTGAAGAAAGTGAAATAAGATGTGTTTTTGATTGGTGCTAGCTGAAGTTAAGAAATTTAGTTATTATTGGCTTTATTTTGTTTTCTTGTTGATTGTGACGGCTTTTATAAGTTCAAATCTGGTTTTCACATTTCGTCTTTTGTGTCGGATTCGAAAGGATGTTTGGAAGTATTAATTGTTGTTTGAACTTGCTGAAATTGCTTGATTGCTTGCATATGTGAGATTATATATGTTTGTAGGTTTGGATGTTGGTTTGAGAAGTTTTTGTTTGGACTGGACGCATGAATAAAAGATTTAGACACATTCTTATGGTGATAAAAGAATATAAAGCTGATTTATTTGTTGAATGCTTGTATGCTTATATGAGAATCTAATGGAGCGTGATGACTATTGAAGTTTCAGATTTTGTTATTGGCTTTGGTTGGTTGTTCTTTGATGAAGGAAGATTTAATTATTGATTAATGACTGAATGTATATGCTTTATTGTGATGTTACAAGATTTCTATACATCATCAGAAAATATTAGACTCTTACCTAGTTAATCAATGAAGATTTGAATAAATAAGAGAATTGGAATTAAGAAGGGGAAACTGGGTAGTAATGTGGATACGAGAGAGACGTTAAACATGAAGTAGAATGATACTAATCTATCATTCTGTACTACATTATAGGATTGATTGCGATATGGCTTTTGTGGCATAAAGAAAGGATGAGAAATCGTGTAAATTGCTGGGCGACAGGTAATCACACTTAACCTTGCTATAACATTGAGGGTGACGTTAGTTAGGGATTTTGTAAAATCCTTTCTCACCCTCTATATATATATATATTATCTTTAAAAGGTATTTTTATACAAAATAGGCTATCGGGTGCCTTTCAAACACGATTATTTTCATATAAAGAAATTTGAAACTCTGTATATCTATTATCTTGTTTGGTGGTGGTTATCGAATTGGAATGGTGTGAAAGGTTTATGATTATAGTGTTAAGATAGTTGTTTGAGGGATTTATATAGATGCTATCAAGGATAGTGATAGTAGGTTGTGGGAAAGAGTTGAGTTGTTGTGAAGGAGATAGTGAATGAAATTGAGATATTCAAGGATATTTGTGATTGAGATATGAAATGTTGTGGATGAGATATTAACAGGAATATGTGAGCATTGCATGACATTGAATTTTGAATTTTGTGTACCATCGCGCGATGATAACTGTCGATAGGTCAATCGACAGTTATTTGTACTGAGGATCCTTTTCAGATTGATTGGATCGGGGATCATAGGTCGACTTATTGAGAGAAGTGACCTACGGTTGTTTTGGCATTGAAGAGCCCAACCGCCCCTACGGTTGTTTGGCATTGAAGAGTCCAACCGTTCCCGTTCTGTAATGGAAACAGAATTGGGGTTCCCTCTTTGGAGATTGCCAGAGTGGGAAATTGTCCCCTCATTATGGAGAGGAACACAGTGTCAAATCATATAGTGAAGATTAGATGCTTGAATGCCCCGTGATGGCACAATGCATCTATAGGTGAGTGTGAGAGTTGTGGTGGTAGTAAGACTAGATTGGAGACTGGGAAAGTGATATTTAGTTATGCGGAATTGACTGAGGGATTTGAGTGATATGTGGAAAGTAGAGATGATGAATTTGAGTTGATTTGGACGAAGGGACTTGAATGATAAATGAAAGACTTGACATGTATATATACATTATTGGTTTTAAAAATGAGGTACCCTTTAGACGCCCTCACTACCGCACATCTCACTGTTATAGTGAGTTAAGCGGTGATTACTGGGACAAATTGTCTCATCCCACGATTACTGACATTTTTGCAGGTATTCATGCACAAGCGCAAGCTTCCGGAAAGGGAAATTAGGTAGTGGAGGTTGTGTAGTATATTTAGAATTGTATATTGCCAATTTATAGGTCTGCATTCGCTTCCGCATGTATATATCTATTTGTTTTTATTATCAATTAGATTAGTTTATTAACCATGTTAGACAAATTCTTTCTAACATGGTTATCAAGAAATTATCCATGATAGCAGCTGTGTTGTATTAGTTTATTCTTTTCTATCATGGATAATATTTAATCATTAGGAAATTCTTTTTCTAACTATGATAGGACATTGATATTATGGAAATCCTTTTTCTATCATAGTTAGTAAAGAGATTATTGAATTAAAAGAGATGTCACAGGTTAATTAGGGAATTTGTAACAATATGTCACACATCGCACGATGATAACTGTCGATTGGCCGATCGACAGTTATTTGTACTGATCCTTTTCGGACTAGAGATCGGGGATCATGGGTCTACTTACTAGAGAAAGTAAGTGACCTACGGTTGTTTGGCATTAGAGAGCCCAACCGTTCCCGTTCTGTAATGGAAACAGAATTGGGGTTCCCTCTCTGGAGGTTGCCAGAGAGGGAAATTGTCTCCTCATTAGAGAGAGGGGCACAGTGTCAAATCATATAGTAAAGATTAGATGCTTGAATGCACCGTGGTGGCACAATGCGTCTATAGGTGAGTGTGAGAGTTGTGGGGTGGTATGGTTGTATTGGAGGTAGAGCTGGTGTAGTGTATTGATTTGGAAATGACAGAGAGACTAGAGTGATACATGGGAAGAAGGTTTGGATTATATATATATATATATATATATATATATATATATATATATATATATATATATATATATATATATATATATATATATATATATATATTACTGATTTAAAATGTGGTACCCTTTAGACGCCCTCGCTACCGCACATCTCACTGTTATAGTGAGTTAAGCGGTGATTACTGGGACAAATTGTCTCATCCCATGATTACTGACATTTTTGCAGGTATTCATGCACACGCGCAAGCAGCAGGAAAGGGAATAAGGTTTCAAAGGTTATTTAGATTAGTTAGTCGTGTATATTGCCAATTTGTATAGGCCTGCATTCGTTTCCGCATGTATATATCTATTTATTGTTAAATATCAACTAGTTTTGTTTATTAACCATGTTAGGCAAATCCTTTCTAACATGGTTAGCAATAAATTATCCATGATAGCAGCTGTGCTGTATTAGTTTATTCTTTTCTATCATGGATAATATTTCAATCATTAGGATATTCTTTTTCTAACTATGATAGAGATATTGATATTATTGCAATTCCTTTTTCTATCATAGATAGTAAAGATATTATTGAACTAAAAGAGATGTCACAGGTTAATTAGGGAATTAGTAACAATATGTTACAACTTGGTATCAGTAATTGGTATACGATAACCCTGGACTGTGCTGCATTGCATGTAGATTGGCAATATACATTCTTAGTATTCCCTTCCTTTTGTGCATGAATATCTGCCATTTTGAGAGGAATATCACTCATCCTGTGGTAGGGAGAGGGTGATAAAAGCAATTGAATAGGTATGTGGAGAGATTGAGAAGAATATAGAAGGAATAATGAAATAAACAAAGAAACTAATAAGAATTTAGGAAGAAGAACGAAATAAGGATGATTCTCTGGGGTTTCGATAATGGTTATGTGCTAGCCATAATCATGGTCGAGGCATCATGAGATACCTTATTGGGTTAAGAGATTTAGGAAATTGAAAATAACAATTGATAATGGATAAAAATATGAGTTAAGGATTATTGACCTTGTTTCTTGCTTGTTATGTTCATTGTTAAGATTGATTAATTGATGGATCGACTTGTTATGTTTGATTTGATTAAACTGAAATTCTATTAATTGTGTTTATTCAAGTGTACAGATTACTAGTATTACTTGCTTTGTTGATAGCTGGTGCATTTGTTAATTAATGATTAAATTATTCTATCTAACGCTTATTACAAATGAACTCTTTACTTTATTATTTTCTATTGGTACTTGATTTTCCACCAATTAGTAATGGTTGGAGATCACCATCATCGGTAGTAGAGGTTGTTGCCCATTTATATTAAGCGGTTGGAGGCTTCCTCACTGTATTTAGTGATTGGAAGCAGCCCCCTTGATAAGAGATGTTGGTAGCCCTCACTACTCCATGAGGGTATCCCATCGTTACTAAACGAATGAACGGTAAGTTGTTTGTTTAACAGTGAATATGGTTTGAATTTTTATAGGTTATTGAGATGGTTTTACAAGTTGATCATATGTAGTTGGGAGGATTTGGTGGTTTAGCTGATGTGTTAAAGTGACAAGGGGAGGGAAATTTGTGATGAGCTGAGTTGATAATGCTATTTGAAGTGGATGAATTTATTAGAAGTGTGACTATGTGATTTTTTTTAAAGTGTTGTGCTTCTTTTCGCTGTGGCTGAAATGATTTTTGACTTCTCTGTGTCAAATTTTTGCTGAAATGTGTGAATAAATGTTCTTTTAATCCTACTGGTAGCACATGGAATAGCTTGACTGAAAGTGATTTGTGTTGTCATGTGTTGTTAAGAATTGTTTTGATTCCTTGGTGATCGAAATGAGGTGACTTATTAACTAATTAGTTATTATTATTGCTTTGTTACTAGTAAAACATGATTTAACTATGATTTGAAAGAAGTTTTGAGTAGGTTCAGTTTCATATAAAAGAGATATAAGAGGATTAGGAATTGTGGGCATGCAATATTTGTTTTAAAGATGTTAGGATTGGTTATTGGAAACTGTGGAGAAGTATAAAATGTAGCTTAAGACTCAGCATGATCATTATCATTAGATTTTGAAATTTTCATTGTTATTTTAAATAAAATAAATCTAGTAGCGGTGTGTTGGTGTAGCAAAGTAAATTTGCTTTTTAAGTTCAATTTTCTATGTGCTTTGTTTTGTGGGCTGAATTATTCAATTATATGGAAGTATAAGGAAAACTTGACTATTATTTAAATGTATAATTGTTAGGGGTGGGAATAGGCCAGGCCGGCCTGTTAAGGCCTACAGCCTGGCCTGCTAAAGCCTGGTTCGGCCTGATTAATTTCAGGCCAGGCTCAAGTTCAGGCCTTTTTTTAGGCCAGTTTTAATTAACAGGCCAGGCTCAGGCTCTAAAAAAAGCCTATTAAACCAACAGGCCGACCTGTTAAGAAATAATAAAGGAGCCCAATAGAACAAAATATCTCAGCCTAAGGATTTCCTCACTCTCACTCTCATTCACGGGTGAGTCCAAAGCTATCACCTACCTCACAATTCCTTTTCACCAACCAGTCAAATACTAACCCACCAGTCAACCACTCAATAAAAAGTAAAAACCTCACCATTCTCGCGTATGTTCATGTCTCTCACCCTCTCACCTCACGCATATGTTCTTGTCTCTCACCCTCTCACCTCACCAATCACCATATTCACCAACTAGTCAACCGGCTACTAAACCAAAATCCTTCATCTTCTTCTTTTATTTGTGATGAGCATCACCGTCAATCCCTCATCGTCGCCGTCAGCCTTTCACCGTCGCCGATTTGTGAAGATGAAGAAGAGTCCAAAGCTGCGAAGAAGAAGAAAACGAAGTCTAAGAAGATGAAGATGATTCTTGTTTTGAGCTGAAGCAAAGATGAAAATTATTGTTCTTCCCATTCCTATATCTTTTTCAAGGATTTTTCTATTTCTTCCCCTTTTCTCTTTTTCCTTGGGATGCTGAGATGTGATGTAGTGAAATTAAGTAGTTATATGGAAAGTAATGGATTATTTTAAGAGGTTGATTTGATTTGAATTAGTGATTAGAGACTTTGGTGACTAAGAATAAAATTAGGGTTTTGTTGATTCTTTGATCTGTTGAAGGTTTGATATGCTTCTATTTTTTCTATTTTTTTTTCTCCTATGTTTTTGGCCTGTTAGGCCTGTTCAATCTCCAGGCTAGGCCTTAACAGGCCCAGGCCAGGCCACAGGCCTGAATAATTTGCTATAAAAGGCCACAGGCCAGGCCTAAACTTTATTTTAAAAACCCAGGTCAGGCCTATTTTGGGTGTGGTCTGGTCTGGCCTGGCCTATTCCCATCCCTAATAATTGTTAACATGCTTCATTAAGGTCAATTGTTCTGCAATGGTTCAATTGAGCCTTCTTCCTTGATTTTTGGTGTTGTATGTGATTTGTATTATGGGTTAAACATGTGAATTATTGTGTAGGACTCTGAAATCTGTTTGGATGATGAATGCAGACTAGAATGATTGTAGAAGTTTATGAACGTGAATTTTGATTTCAATTCAATTATAAGAAATTGCGTATATTGATATGTAAATTGAGTTTTCTCTACTTGGATAAATGAATTAACTAAAATCTCTGTTTTGTTATATATTGTTTTGTATGGATATTGTGGAATAAGAATATGAGCTAGAAAAGATTAGTTTTTGTTGATGCATAAACATCATTACTTTGTTTTGAAAGTGGATGTAGAATCAATGGAGAGTAAATGCAATAAATTACAAATGCATAATCGTTTGATAAATTGATATAATTTAAATGCGTATGTGCCTGTACAATTTTCATAGGGTTACTCTTAACTTGTTCTTCTGGTTAACATTGGTTTCAATAATTTTTTTTAATCTTGTGCGTTGGTTTTAGTTTAAAGGAATGCGAACTAAAGACAAAATGCTATTGGAAATTGTTTAACTTGTTGGGTTTAATGCATGTTTATTTCTGCAGCTTGTGTATTGCAATGACTGAATAGATTTTTCAAAGGATCTATGGTATTCCTGTTTTTGATTGCTGATGTAAAAATGCTGAATTATACGTCAATTTGGTTAGAAATAAATGCAGGAAATGTAGTTTTTTTCCGTTTTATGCCATGAAATTGATCTTGCTATTGTTGGGGTATTGTATTTTTTACAGATTGGTTCATCAATCTGTAAATATGATAGAATGGTTTTTGATTTTGCTTAGAATTTATTTATACACCTCCTAGTTTTCTTGTGTAGTGTTCTAACTTTGTTCACAAAGTTATATGCATTCAAGTCAATCTGACTTGATTTCATCTCTTCTGAATTCTAAAGGAACTTGAGAAGTGTGCTGGTATCCTTAACACCACCTCTACCATAAGAACACGTCCTTCATACCTCACATTTGACTATATTTCTAGAAAATTTTGTGGCCAATAACCTCTGTTAGAATGTTCACAGTTTCTCAAAATCATCAATACCTTATCCATTGCGATGCTTGGACGATACTCATGGCAATAAACTCTCAATGCCAATGAATTCAATCTTGCTAAGTTAGATTCAATTTTTTTTTTCTTCCTCTCAAAGTAGGAATATCAGTCCAAGAAATGGCTTCATTTCTTTTTTTTGGTTAATCACTGCCCGGTTTAATCCGGACTCGAGGGGTAGGAGTGTTGCCCACATAGGCAAGGTTGTCCCCTCTCCCAATAAGAGCGCTTCCCGGGAATCGATGATTAGACCAAATTTCATACCTTTAAGCATGTGCATTTGAGCTTAATTAGTATGGTTTATTTGTTATATTTGATCATTATTGATACATTTTCATGCACATGCTTATGTATAAATATTTGAAGAATAATAGCCTTATTACTTGCATTTTATGGAACTAAGGGTATTTTGGTCATTTTGACTATGAGATATGTTTTTCATGTAGGGGGTCCCAAGTGGGCCCTACACACCCTTGGTGGAGCTTCAGTGGAGATAACTTGGCAAGAAGGAAGGCTAGATGACAAGTACTCAGAATCCACATCCGGATGCAGGTTCACATCCGGAAGCATATTCACATTTGGAAGAGTACTCATATCAGGATGCAAGTTTACATCCGGAAGCAAAGTCACATCCAGAAGCTGAGCTACTTGAAGAAGCGAACTTCCATCCGGAAGTGGATTTACATCCGGAAGTGAACATGCTGGCGCTGGCGGACAAAGAGCTACATCCGGAAGTGGATTCTCATCCAGTGGATTCTCATCCGGAAGTAAATGTGCTTGCGCTTGCGACATGAAGTTTCACATCCGGAAGCTGAAGTCCATCAGCCAGCGAGTACATGAGCCAAACTGCACAATGATCAGAAATGTCAACTACTTTTCAGAAGTCTTTGGTGCAGAGTTAATTTAAGGCAAAGTCAGCCCTGCAGCTTGAAGGTACTTGGGGAGCTTTCCAAATGAGGCAAAATTGGCGCCAAGGCCAAATTCAAGTCTGGAGGCTTCATTAAGGGCAAAAAGGGAATCACAATCACTTGGGGAAAAAGGAGGAACCTTTAGAAATGCATGGAGATGAGATCTAGTCCACATTCATTCTCACCTTCTACCAAATACCAAAGATACCCTTTGGGCGTTAATTCCAAAGTTACTCACCACTATAAAAGTCCAAATGTAACTAACTTTCAAAAAGAAGACATCACATCTGATCTCTCACTTCACTTTCACTTTCTCTCTCCTCTAACAAACTCTCTCAATTCCATCTTCATCTTCTTCATCTCCGCCATGTCCAGAATCTCACACCTACCTTCATCCGCCTTCATCTCCATGTCAGGCTAGATCGCCTAGCCTTCTTCTCCAAGGAAATGTGCTTGTAGACTTAACCTATGGCTTCATATGCTTGTAATTTTCTCTTTTAGGTTTCAAGCTAGATGTATATTTTTGCCTATGTATGACCTTGATTAGGCGTGTATAGGTTAGACATCTAGTTTTGGGTGTTCTACTTTATGTTAGCTTGAAAACCTCTCTTGATTGTTGAGGACATGAAAACCGAGGCTTAATTCTTGTAGTTTCATACATGTATGTGTGTGCGATTAGCTCCTCTTACATTTGTGGAATGAATTTGTTTCCTAAATGCTAGATTTAGTGTTTAGTGTTGCTTATGGTATGTTCTTGGCTTGAAAGAGTTTAAGGCTTAATTAAATTAGTTAAACTCTTGAAGACTTCTTTGATTAAAGAGGTCTCGCGAATTTAGCTAGTTTATATTAAGTAAAACAAGTATATGAAGTCTGATTAAACGTAAGCACGGAGTACTTGGAGAAGGAGGTACATCTCATCCATACTTTCACTCATTCACCTAATTCTGTTAGTTGTAGTTTAAATTAGTTTTAATTAGTCTTAGATATAAAACCTGCACACAACCTGTTTGATAATTTGCTTAACTTGTAATTAATTGACCTAAGCAAGAGATAAAACCAAACTGTGAATTGACCTAGGACTTGCTGCTAACTACTGTAGTTTAATTCTAGTTTTATTTGCTTTAACTCTTTTTAGACGACGAAAAAAGAGTTAAATCAATTGGCGCCGTTGCCGGTTTGGTTCAATTCTTTATTGTCTTAGGTTTTTAGTTACCTTTTCTTCGTTTTTGTTATATGTGATTTTAGTTGTAGGTTGTGAGAATACTTCTGACTTGTTCTGAACATATCTGTGCTGTTTAATTGGCTTAATTGGCTGCTCTAGTTAGCCAAACTGTTGTTCGGCAATTGTGAAATTGTTCAGAGTTTTGCTGGAAATTTTGTTAGCTGTACTGGAATTTTGCTTGAATTGTTCTGGACTGGATATATTCTATTTGCACATTCTGCTGGTATTGGTGTTTGTCTTGCTGATTTGTTTTGCAGAGACTACTTGCTTGGCTGTTTTGTTTCCATTGCATATAGTTGCACTTAGTGAATTGCATGAACCCTACCACATCACTAGTGCCATTGGATAGAGAGATTAATAAGACTCTTAGAGAACTTAAGAAACAGAAAAAGCACGAGAAGCAAGCTAGTAAGCAACCTGTAGGATCCACATCAAATCCACAAAATTCATCTGTAGCGTCAAATAACACATTCCTAGACCAGCATTTCATTATGGCAGAAAGGCGAGAGGACCATAGAGAACATGAGAGGGAGGCCAGAGATCATGAACATGAGCGTGAGCGACATGACAGGCGAGAGCAAGAGGATGAACATCATTTTGAGGGGGGTAGGCATTTACATGATGATGATAGACCAATGCGTGAGTTCACACAGTCATATGCATCGTTTGCACCTCAAGGTTTTTATGCTAACCCCGCTAACTTTGAGATCAAAGGATCTCTTCTTGCTCATCTGCCTAAGTTTACAGGTTTTCCGCATGAGGATGCTCACACACACTTGCTTGGCCTCTATCATACTTGTTCCTCCATGAAGCCACCTAATGCAGACCTGGATGACGTTCTGTTGAGAGTGTTCCAGTTTTCTTTGGAAGGAAAAGCCAAGGAGTGGCTCTTGAATCTGCCTACTCATTATGCCACTCTTTCTTGGGAGCAGCTTAAGAAGGTGTTCTTAGACCGCTATTTTCCAGTCTCCAAAATATCAAAGTTGCGGAAAGACATCACAGGTGTTCAGCAATTCTCTCAGGAGACATTCTATGAATATTGGAGCCGGTTCAACACCTTGGTGAACTCGTGCCCCAACCATAACATCTCCAAGGGCAATCTGGTGCAATACTTTTATGATGGCCTGGTGCCACAGCTCAAGATGAGTGTGGATGCTGCTTCTAATGGCTCACTTTTCAACTTATCAGCCAATGAAGGATGGAACTTATTTTCAACCATGGCCTCTAATCACCAGAATTTTTATGGTCGTGATGCTGTGTATGGTGCTGCGCCAAAGGTTGCCTCCCTGAGTGGGGATGACAAGCTGTACAACTCCATTGAGAGGCTGACCGAGAGCCTCAGTCGGATGGACGGACGCTTCGTTCAGCCTACTCCTTGTGTTGATGATTCTATGGCCTTGGTGGCCTCATCCTGTGATCACTGTGGCTCGCCCATGCACTTATCCTCAGACTGTCCATCCCAAGCGGAAGTGGCGGCCATGTATAACAATCCTAGGCCTCAAGCCAAGTATGATCCCTACTCTTCCACGTACAATCCGGGATGGAGGGACCATCCGAACTTCAAGTGGGGGGGAGGTTCAAACCAAGCTACCAATTCTAACTCCTTACAGAAGCAGGAAAATGCAGTGTCTCAAATGATGAATAACAAAGCTGAGCAGGACGCAAAGAAAGGTGGATTGCCATCTAATGTGGTGATTAATCCTCAAAATATTCATTCTATGCACCTAAGAAGTGGACGGAAATATGGTGATGCCTATGAATATGAGGAGGAAGAGGAGCAAACTCAACTATCTTTTGAGGCTGAGCAGAGTCAATTGAATGAGGGAGGTCACTCTAGCCTCCAGAATGATTTTGTTGGTGATCAGATGCATGAAAAGGCTGTACTGAGTTCTCCCCTTGATGAACCACTTGATGAGGCCGAGAGCCTGATTAAGAAGAGTGATGAAGCTGAGACCTCACGAGAGGAGAAGAGGAAGGAGATTGCTGAAGGAAAGCGCAAAGTTGGAGAATCTTCTTCGCAAGAACAACCTACTCAGCAAGAAGATGAGTCTCCTAAAGGTAAGTCTGTTGACCCTAAACATCTTCCTTTTCCTAACTCGTATGCTTTAGTTAAGAAACAACATGATGATGAGTTAGAAAAGGAAATGCTCAATTTATTCTCTAAGCTTGAAGTGAATGTACCTATGCTTGTACTGTTGAAGCAAATGCCTAAATGTGCCAAGTTTTTAAAGGATCTGTGTACTAACAAGAGAGTTGGTAATTCTAGTAGCAAGGTTCAATTAAGGACTAATGTTTCGTCTCTCTTGAAAGGGTACTTGCCCTCAAAGTGCAGAGATCCTGGATCTTTCACCATTCCTTGTCAGATAGGGAAACTTAGCTTTGGGAAGGCACTTCTGGATTTAGGGGCCGCTATTAATGTAATGCCTAAGGCCACCTACTTTGCACTAGGATTGAAGAACTTGAGTGAAACCAGTGTTGTAGTTCAACTGGCCGATAGGTCCATTAAGAAACCCTTTGGCTTTATAGAAGACATTCTAGTGAAGGTTAGGGAACTAGTTTTCCCCGTGGACTTTTATGTACTAGATATGACCAGTGACACTAGTATGGATGATTCTTTGATCCTAGGAAGGCCATTCATGAAAACTGCCAAGATGGTGATAAGCTTAGAAGGGGGATTTGTTACAATGCAAGTGGGAAATCAAATAATAAGGTTTGATGTAGGAGAAGCCATGAGACATCCTCACGAGGACTATTCTCTCCTAGGGCTGAGTGTGGTTGATTCATTGATGCATGAGATTTATGATGAGCATGCTAATTCCTTTAAGCTGAACATGTTTGATAAAATTGATACTCATATGTGCTATCAGGATTCTTGTGCTAGTTTGATTTCTAATACATGCTTGCATGATGTTTTTAATGATTCATCTAGCATAGGAAGTACAGTAACTGAATTCATGGATTCCATGTATGTGAACTATGATTTTGATGATGATTGCACTTCTATATCTTCTTTGTCAAGCTACAACCCCTTGGAAGAGGGAAGTTTGCTCACTTTTGTAGGACAAACGAAGGATGGAGGTTGTGAATTCACAAAGGAAATTGAGGAGTCTAGTTCACAAAGGTTTGATATTGACGAGTATGAAGCTTTAAGGAGAAGCCGCTTACACAAGCTGAGAGAGAAGCTTTATCTGAAAGAGCATGCGCTCGCTGACGGTCCACATGTTTCTACCCTGAGCGGCAGTGGTGATGCAGACTTAAATAAGAGTGCTGAGGTCTCAAACTCTAAGAGGCCGAATTGTTGTGATGATTTGAAGCAGCAATTGACTTTTTCTAATCACTTTGATGAGCTGCCGCAATTTGATGATGATTTCTATGAGCCTCAAGTGCTGCAAGTTGAGATGCACACTTTGGTACCTTCTATCATTGAACCACCTACGCTGGAGCTGAAACCTTTACCACCCAATCTTAAGTATGCCTACTTGCTTGATGAAGGGAAGCTTCCAGTGATTGTTTCTAACGCTCTGTCTTCTCTTGAGGAAGGGAAGCTGCTTGAGGTACTCAGACGATATAAGGGGGCCATTGGGTGGACTCTAGCCGATCTTCCTGGCATGAGTCCTACCACCTGCATGCACCGGATCTTGCTTACTGATGATGCTAAGCCTGTGCGTCAACCCCAAAGGAGGCTCAATCCCTTAATACTTGATGTTGTGAAAAAGGAGGTAGAAAAGCTACTAAGTGCTGGAATCATCTACCCGATAAGCGATAGCGAATGGGTGAGTCCCATTCATGTGGTGCCAAAGAAGAGTGGGCTGACCGTGGTAAAGAATGAAAAAGATGAGCTAGTACCTACACGGGTTCAGAACTCTTGGAGGGTATGCATTGACTACAGGAGGTTGAATGACTCCACGAGAAAAGACCACTTTCCATTACCATTTATTGATCAAATGTTGGAAAGACTAGCAGGCAAATCACACTATTGTTTTCTGGATGGTTTCTCCGGGTACTTCCAAGTTCCCATAGCACCAGAGGACCAAGAAAAGACGACCTTTACTTGTCCATTTGGGACCTTCGCTTACAGGAGGATGCCTTTTGGTCTATGCAATGCTCCAGGAACTTTTCAACGTTGTATGATGAGCATTTTTAATGACTTGCTGGAGGATGGCATAGAGGTGTTTATGGATGATTTCTCCCTCTATGGAGATAGTTTTGATGCTTGCTTGGTCAATCTTGAGAAAGCATTGGTTAGATGTGTGGAGAAGGGCTTAGTACTCAACTATGAGAAATGTCATTTCATGGTGGACAAGGGCATAGTTTTGGGACATTTAGTCTCGAAGGAGGGCATTCAGGTTGACAAGGCCAAGGTTGAAGTAATCTCTTCTCTACCCTTCCCTACCTGCTTGAAGGAGTTGAGGTCCTTTTTAGGACATGTGGGATTTTATCGAAGATTTATCAAGGGCTTCAGCCAAATTGCTGCTCCTTTATCTCATCTACTTCAAAAAGAGGCCGAGTTTGACTTCTCTAGTGCTTGTAAGGAAGCCTTTGTTGAGTTGAAGTCAAGGCTTATTTCTCCTCCTATTTTGGTTGCACCTAATTGGGAGCTTCCTTTTGAGCTATCATGTGATGCTTCCAACGAGGCGTTGGGAGCTATGCTCGGTCAGAGGCATGATTCATTGCCAAGGGTGATTGCTTATGCATCTAAGACTTTGGATAGAGCTCAAAGGAATTATACAACAACTGAAAAGGAGTTGTTTGCCATTGTCTTCGGTCTAGATAAATTTCGGCAATACTTACTTCATTCCAAAGTAACTGTATTCACGGATCATGCAGCTGTTCGATATTTGTTATCTAAACCTCAAACAAAGCCCAGGCTCTTGCGATGGGTGTTGCTGTTACAAGAATTTGAGTTGGAGATCAAAGACAGAACTGAAAGAGAGAACTTGGTAGCTGATCATTTGAGCCGTTTGCCAATGAATGTGGAAGGTGTTGATGATTCTTCTCTTGTTTGTGATACCTTCCCAGATGCCTTATTGTGTGCCTTAAATGCAAAGAAAGATCCTTGGTATGCTCATCTAGTGAACTACCTTGTTGCCGAAGTCACTTCACCATCTTTGAACAAGCATCAAGTCCAAAAGTTGAAGAGGGATGCTGGTTATTATGTTTGGGATGAGCCACACTTGTGGAGGTTATGTAATGATCAAATAATCAGAAAGTGTGTGCAAGATGATGAAGTCCCATCAATCCTAGAGTTTTGTCATTCACTAGCTTGTAGAGGACACTTTGGTGCTAAAAAGACTTCAAGGAAGATTCTGGAGGCTGGTTTCTATTGGCCTACTCTGTTTAAGGACGCGTTTGAGTATTGCAAGTCTTGTGACAAATGCCAAAGGTTTGGAAGTATGGGAAAGAGACAAGAGATGCCTCAAGTGCCAATGCTATACTGTGACCCTTTTGATGTTTGGGGTATAGATTTTATGGGACCTTTTCCCCCATCCAACGGCTACACTTATATTTTGCTGGCGGTGGATTACCTCTCTAGATGGGTGGAAGCTGTGCCAACCAGAGCCAATGATGTGAGGGCTGTGTTGAAATTTCTGAAGTCTAATATCTTTTGCCGGTTTGGAGTACCTAAAGCTTTGGTGAGCGATCAAGGTTCTCATTTTTGTAACAAGCTTATGTCTTCATTGCTCAGTCAATTTGGGGTGAATCACAAGGTTTCTACACCCTACCACCCCCAAACCAATGGAGAGGCTGAGGTGAGCAATAGACAGATCAAAAACATCCTTGAGCGTATTGTGAAACCCAGTAGGAAGGATTGGAGCTTGAGACTTGAAGAAGCTCTGTGGGCATATAGAACTTCATTTAAGACTCCTATTGGCATGTCTCCTTATCGGCTCATATATGGAAAAGCTTGTCATTTACCAGTTGAGTTGCAGCACAAGTCTTATTGGGCAGTTAAATCTTGTATTGAGGATATGGATGCTGCTGCTCAAGAGAGGCAGTTGACTCTGAGTGAGCTTGAGGAGCTGAGGAATGAAGCTTTTGAGAACTCAAGGATTTTGAAAGAAAAGACAAAGGCCATTCATGACAGTGGCATTCTGAGGAAGCAGTTCAAGGAGGGAGATCTTGTCTTGTGCTATAGGGTAAGATTCAAATTCTGTGGAGGCGGCAAGCTTAAAGACAAGTGGCAAGGACCTTATGAAGTGCTCAAGTCTCATGACTTTGGGATGGTTGAGATCAAGAATCTCAAGGATGGCCGTGTGTACAAGGTCAATGGCCACTTGCTCAAATTGTATAAGGAGAATTTCAAGCCTCCCTAAAGGTCGTTTCTTTCCTTTCCTCACTTATTCTTTTATTGCACATTCTTAAGTGTGGGGGAGGGTGTTAGTATTAGAAAAATTAGGATTATGTTTATATGTTTAGGATTTTGTTTAGGTTTGTTAGGTTGTTTAAGTAATATGAAAAATTTCACTAGTACTTGGGGATGTTTATAAGCTTCAGGAAGTGTCATTGAGGATATAGAGGATTTTGCATCCGGTAGTGTTTTTGCTTCCGGAAGCTCTCACTTAGACTTTGCTACTCAGGATCAGGTTGTGTTCATTTTGTTTCCGCTAGGGGATGAAGTTCATTGTGCACAAGCGTCAATGCATCCGGAAGCAATTTTGCTTCCGGTAGCATATTTGCTTCCGCTAGGGATGAGACTTAGAATCTGAACCAGAGTGACTTCCTATAGCAGTTGTGCATTCGGTAGCATTTTTGCTTCCGGAAGCCTAGCAGCTTGAGTATGAATTAAGTTAGGCTTCCTGAGCGCCAGTGAAAAAAAAAAAAAAATATATATAATATTTTAGGTTGTGTTTAGTGTAGTCTTGTTAATAATACATGCATATGAGCCATTTGTTTGTTGGAACTGCCCTGCCCTTTATTTTGCTGCTTTGCTTTTAAAATGCATCTTCCTACTTGATTTGATTGGTCCATTGAGGACAATGCATGCTTTAAGTGTGGGGGAGGTGTATTATGTGCTTTAAAGTGGTCTGATTCAAAGCTTTCACACTTGATTTTTGGACTTATTTGGCATGAGTTTTCTTGAAAATTTGACTTGATTATGGCTTTTGAAAGCAAATGGAATTGTCCTCTAGTGTGTAAGTAGAATTTTTGGAATGATTACTTAAGGCATTGCATGGGGCACTTTTAAGGTATAAAGAGGGTGTAAGTTTCTCATTTAACTTTTCTTAGGGAGGAAGTGACTGATTAGAGTAAGCTATAAATGTGAGAAGCCTTCAACCGAATTGAGTGGGCCAATAGTACTTGACCTCCTAGAACTTGTCCTAGCTCTTGTTCAAGATCACAATGCATGGCATGATTGAAAATGAAAGGGGCGTTTCTTTCTAAACCCTCATGACCTAAACACTAAGCCAACCAAATATTATCCTTTGATTAACCCCTTTGGGCCATTCACTTTTCTTTTCTACCACCTTGACCAAAGTGTGAATAAGTGATTATAGCATATGCTTGCATTCATATTAGTATTATATTGTTGTATCTTGTGGAAAGCAAGCTATATGAGTGAAAAACAAAAGATGGCCGAGAGCCACAATAGAGGAAAAGAAAAGAGGAAATGGCCAAAGGCCAAAGAAAAGAAAAGAAAAAAAATAATAAGGCCAAAGGCCTATCAAAAGAGAAAAAAGAAAGAAATCACAAAGTGCTTAAGTATGCCAAAGGCATAAGATTGAAAAAGAAAAGAGAGATGTAGCATGCTTTGTGAGGATTGATTTCATCGTATTGCATGCATATGTGGTGATTATTTGTTCATGTCATTGGTCATTGACTACTATCCATCATTCACCATTCATTATTAGCCTTCCATCTAACCCCAAAGTCCCCTAGATTTGGTTGTGCTATGCATAATAATGGGTGGAGAACTTAGAGCTATTACAAGCCTATGGTGATGGTCAAGTGCATTGAGCCATAGAGTGATCACAAGTCCTTAGTTAGGCATTTTTCCTAACTTGAGCGAATGAGTTAAACACTTTATCCGGTGAGGAAAAATCTCAATTGGCACCCCTCCTAAATTTTAGTGGATTGTTAAACTTGGATTCGCTTTGTATTCTTAGATTTGGCCTATGCGAAGCTTTAAGGAAAGGTTCAAGAAGATCAACTTGAACACTATGATAATTCCAATTGCCTTCATTATGCTTAATGATTGAGTTAATCTTTTACATGACTTTGCCCGGAGTGCAAAGCTTAAGTGTGGGGGATTTGATTAGACCAAATTTCATACCTTTAAGCATGTGCATTTGAGCTTAATTAGTATGGTTTATTTGTTATATTTGATCATTATTGATACATTTTCATGCACATGCTTATGTATAAATATTTGAAGAATAATAGCCTTATTACTTGCATTTTATGGAACTAAGGGTATTTTGGTCATTTTGACTATGAGATATGTTTTTCATGTAGGGGGTCCCAAGTGGGCCCTACACACCCTTGGTGGAGCTTCAGTGGAGATAACTTGGCAAGAAGGAAGGCTAGATGACAAGTACTCAGAATCCACATCCGGATGCAGGTTCACATCCGGAAGCATATTCACATTTGGAAGAGTACTCATATCAGGATGCAAGTTTACATCCGGAAGCAAAGTCACATCCGGAAGCTGAGCTACTTGAAGAAGCGGACTTCCATCCGGAAGTGGATTTACATCCGGAAGTGAACATGCTGGCGCTGGCGGACAAAGAGCTACATCCGGAAGTGGATTCTCATCCAGTGGATTCTCATCCGGAAGTAAATGTGCTTGCGCTTGCGACATGAAGTTTCACATCCGGAAGCTGAAGTCCATCAGCCAGCGAGTACATGAGCCAAACTGCACAATGATCAGAAATGTCAACTACTTTTCAGAAGTCTTTGGTGCAGAGTTAATTTAAGGCAAAGTCAGCCCTGCAGCTTGAAGGTACTTGGGGAGCTTTCCAAATGAGGCAAAATTGGCGCCAAGGCCAAATTCAAGTCTGGAGGCTTCATTAAGGGCAAAAAGGGAATCACAATCACTTGGGGAAAAAGGAGGAACCTTTAGAAATGCATGGAGATGAGATCTAGTCCACATTCATTCTCACCTTCTACCAAATACCAAAGATACCCTTTGGGCGTTAATTCCAAAGTTACTCACCACTATAAAAGTCCAAATGTAACTAACTTTCAAAAAGAAGACATCACATCTGATCTCTCACTTCACTTTCACTTTCTCTCTCCTCTAACAAACTCTCTCAATTCCATCTTCATCTTCTTCATCTCCGCCATGTCCAGAATCTCACACCTACCTTCATCCGCCTTCATCTCCATGTCAGGCTAGATCGCCTAGCCTTCTTCTCCAAGGAAATGTGCTTGTAGACTTAACCCATGGCTTCATATGCTTGTAATTTTCTCTTTTAGGTTTCAAGCTAGATGTATATGTTTGCCTATGTATGACCTTGATTAGGCGTGTATAGGTTAGACATCTAGTTTTGGGTGTTCTACTTTATGTTAGCTTGAAAACCTCTCTTGATTGTTGAGGACATGAAAACCGAGGCTTAATTCTTGTAGTTTCATACATGTATGTGTGTGCGATTAGCTCCTCTTACATTTGTGGAATGAATTTGTTTCCTAAATGCTAGATTTAGTGTTTAGTGTTGCTTATGGTATGTTCTTGGCTTGAAAGAGTTTAAGGCTTAATTAAATTAGTTAAACTCTTGAAGACTTCTTTGATTAAAGAGGTCTCGCGAATTTAGCTAGTTTATATTAAGTAAAACAAGTATATGAAGTCTGATTAAACGTAAGTACGGAGTACTTGGAGTAGGAGGTACATCTCATCCATACTTTCACTCATTCACCTAATTCTGTTAGTTGTAGTTTAAATTAGTTTTAATTAGTCTTAGATATAAAACCTGCACACAACCTGTTTGATAATTTGCTTAACTTGTAATTAATTGACCTAAGCAAGAGATAAAACCAAACTGTGAATTGACCTAGGACTTGCTGCTAACTACTGTAGTTTAATTCTAGTTTTATTTGCTTTAACTCTTTTTAGACGACGAAAAAGAGTTTAACCAATCGAACACGCGTTCTCATCCTTACGGGGGTTGTAGCCCACTTACCAGCTCAACCAACTACTCATTGGTAGAAATGGCTTCATTTCTTGTAACCAATGATCATTCTACTAATTTCGAGGACGAAATTATTTAAGGAGGATAGAATTGTAACATCCCAATTTTCAAATTAAAGATAATAAGAAATTATGGAGATGTTATTTAGAGAATTTAAAGGCTTAAGGAGGAATTTGAGGATATTTTTGACAAATTATGAATATTAAATCTTAGGGCGAAGGCCCAAAAATGATACATAACTATTGGCCAAGGAACAAAAGTAATACATAACTATTTCAAGGTACACTGATGATACACAACTTTTACCAAGGATCAAAAATGATATTTTCACTAATATAACAATAAGATTACACATGAAAAGTCCAAAATGCCCTTATAAATAAAATAAAATTAAACATCCCTTCTTCTCCTTCCATAACTATCTCGGTTTGTTCTTTGAGCCGGGCGGGCGGCCACGTGGGCGGCAGTCCTTAGCTTGTTGTGCTCCGTGGCGACGGTGGGGTCGTCGGTGGTGTCGCGGCAGCTGTCGCCGTCGTCCGCGGCGGCGGCGTTTTGGCTTTGCGAGGTGCTGCTGCTATTGCTTTGGGTTGTGTTGTTTGTGCTTTCTAGGAAGCCTTGAATTCGAACCGGGTTGAACCAGTTCAGACCGGGCTGGTAGCCTTCTGGGTTTTGAAGATGAATTGGTTGAGAAGTTGAGAGATGGTCTTTTGCTGTTGATCTCATTGCCACATTGCCTACCCACCATCGATTCACCATTTTTGGATAATAAAGATAAGATCTTTTTTTTAACAACGAGAAGTATCACAAGTACAAAAAAACAAATTAAAGCTTGAGTGAAGAAGAGGAAAGGAAAGAACTTGGGCTCTGTTTTTGTTAAATGATGATTTCAGATCTAATTATGATATGGACATACAGAAAACCCCACTTCACCCTAATAAAAGGTGAATCTTGATTTTGGCAATAATGACTATGGGATGTTTATTCAGATTGTCATTAGTAAATAAAGTTGGCCTCAAAAGTAACACCCTTGTCCGAGCAGAGATTGTTGGCCGACGGTGGCCGGAGTGTGGAAGACATTGTTGGCTGACGGTGGCCAATGGTGGCTATCTCAGCGAGGAAGAAGAGGCCATGAGGGTGGAAGGAAAAGAGGAAGAGGAAGAGGAAGGAGAAGAAGACATGTTTAATTTTATTTTATTTATAAGGGCATTTTGGACTTTTCATGTGTAATCTTATTGTTATATTAGTGAAAATATCATTTTTGATCCTTAGTAAAAGTTGTGTATCATCAGTGTACCTTGAAATAGTTATGTATTACTTTTGTTCCTTGGCCAATAGTTATGTATCATTTTTGGGCCTTCGCCCTAAATCTTATTTACCTTAAAATTTGAGGAAATATAGTTAAACGAGTCATTTAGAGTTAGAAACCACTATAGAAATTATTTTGAAATCTAGAAAAATGTTATGAAGGAAAGAAATGGAAACAATAATATATATAAACTATTGGGCTTAAAATATAATTAAGAATAAATAATAGGGTAGTTAGTGGTAATTTTCTCTAAAACATATATATAAACACTCATCTCCTTCCATCCCTTCTTTATTCCCAAACTCCCTCCGCCTCCGACCCCCTCTCCTTCGATCGCTCTCTCTCCTCTTTCTCTGATACTCTCATCGGCCGCCGTAGAGCCCGCCGCTAACGGCGACGGCGGAGGAGGAAGCCGTCGTGGCTTCCTTCTCTCTTTTCCGCGATTCACCTTCCCCAAACACCATCCTATTTTCGTTTTCTCTCCTAAACACGCACACACATTCTCCCTCCTCGGTGGTTTCTTCGTTTCCCTTCGGTTCCGGCGAGTTGGAGGATGACGGTGACGGAGAAAGGTGAGGCACAACTATTCTTTCCTTCTTCAAACTTACTTTTCCTCCTCCATCAAGTCCTCACTGTTTTCCTTTTCTTTTTCGTCGGTTCTCACTCCTCGCCGTTGATTTAACTCTTTTTCGTCGTCTAAAAAGAGCTAAAGCAAATAAAACTAGAATTAAACTACAATAGTTAGCAGCAAGTCCTAGGTCAATTCACAGTTCGATTTTATCTCTTGCTTAGGTCAATTAATTACAAGTTAAGCAAATTATCAAACAGGTTGTGTGCAGGTTTTATATGTAAGACTAATTAAAACTAATCTAAACTACAACTAACAGAATCAAAAGTGAATGAGTGAAAGTATGGATGAGATGTACCTCCTTCTCCAAGTACTCCGTGCTTATGTTTAATCGGACTTCATATACTTGTTCTTCTTAATATAAACTAGTTAAATTCTCAAGATCTCTTTAATCAAAGAAGTCTACAAGAGTTTAACTAATTCAATTAAGGCTTAAGCTCTTTCAAGCCAAGAACATACCTAAGCAACATTAAGTACCAAATCTATAGCACTTAAGAAACAAATTCATTCCACAAATGTAAGAGGAGCTAATCGCACACACATACATATATGAAACTACAAGAATTAAGCCTCGGTTTTCATGTCCTTAACAATCAAGAGAGGTTTTCAAGCTAACATAAAGTAGAACACCTAAAACTAGATGTCTAACCTATACACGCCTAATCAAGGTCATACATAGGCAAAAATTTACATCTAGCTTGAAACCTAAAAGAGAAAATTACAAGCATATGAAGCCATAGGTTAAGTCTACAAGCACATTTCCTTGGAGAAGAAGGATAGGCGATCTAGCCTGACATGGAGATGAAGGTGGATGAAGGTAGTTGTGAGATTCTGGGCATGGCGGAGGTTGTGAGGTGAAAGAGATGAAGAAAATGAAGATGGAGTTGAGAGAGTTTGTTAGAGGAGAGAGAGAAAGTGAAAAATGAAGTCAGTGAAGTACAGGTGTGTGTAAGTTAGTTACGTTTTGGGGTTTTATAGTGGTGAGTAGCTTTGGGATTATCGCCCAAAGGGTATTTTTGGTATTTGGTAAAAGTTAGGATGAATGTGGACTAGATCTCATCTCCATGCATTTTCAAAGATTCCTCCTTTTTCCTCAAGTGATTGTGCTTCCCTTTTTGCCCTTAATGAGCCCTCCAGACTTGAATTTGACCTTGGCGCCAATTTTGCCTCATTTGGAAAAATGCTCCCCAAGTAACTTCAAGCTGCAGGGTTGACTTTGCCTTAAATTAACTCTGCACCAAAGACTTCTGAAAAGTAGTTGACATTTCTGATCATTGTGCAGTCTGACTCTTGCACTCGCTGACTGATGGACTTTGGCTTCCGGATACAGGACTTCATACTACAAGCGCGAGCACATTCACTTCCGGATGAGAATCCACTGGATGAGAATCCACTCCCTGATGCAACTCTTTGTCCGCCAGCGCCAGCACGTTTGCTTCCGGATATAAATCCACTTCCGGATGTAAATCCACTTGATGAGAATCCACTCCCTGATGCAACTCTTTGTCCGCCAGCGCCAGCACGTTTGCTTCCGGATGTGAACCTGAGTGCTTGTCATCTAGCCTTCCTTCTTGCCAAGTTATCTCCACTGAAACTCCACCAAGGGTGTATGGGGCCCACTTGGGACCCCCCTACATAAGGAACACATCACATAGTCAAAATGACCAAAATACCCTTGGTTTCATAAAATGCAAGTAATATGGCTGTTATTCTTCAAATATTTATACATAAGCATGCGCATAAAAATGTACCAATAATGATCAAATATAACAAATAAACCACACTAATTAAGCTCAAATGCACATGCTTAAAGGTATGAAATTTGGTCCAATCAAATCCCCCACACTTAATCTTTGCACTCCGGGCAAAGTCATATAAAAGATTAACTTAATCATTAAGCATAGTGAAGGCAATTGGAATTATCATAGAATACAAGTAGATCTTCTTGAACCTTTCCCTAGAACTTCGCATAGGCCAAATCTAAGAATACAAAGCGAATGCAAGTTTAACAAGCAACTAGGCTTAAGGAGGAGTGCCAATTGAGATTTTTCCTCACCGGATAAAGTGTTTAAACTCATTCACTCAAGTTAGGAAAAATGCCTAACTAGGGACTTGTGATCACTCTTTGGCTCAATGCACTTGACCATCACCATAAGCTTGTAATAGCTCTAAATTCTCCACCCATTATTATGCATGACACAACCAAATCTAGGGGACTTTGTGGTTTAAATGGAAGGCTAATAATGAATGGTGAATGATGGAAAATAGTCAATGACCAATGATATAAACAAGTTACCACCACATATGCATGCAATACAATGAATACAATTCCACTAAGCATGCTACATCTTTTTTTTTTTTTCAAGCACTTTGTGCTTCTCTCAATTTTTCTTTTAACTCAAATGCCTTTGGCATTCATAAGCACTTTGTGCTTTTCTTTCTTTTTTTTTACTTAGGCCTTCGGCCTTATATTTTTTTCCTTTTCTTTTGCTTTTTCTTGGCCTTTGGCCACCTCTCTTTTCTTCTTTTTCACTCAAGGGCTCTCGGCCTCTTTTATTTCTCACAATGTAGCATGCTTTACACCAGATACAACAATACAAAGCTAATATAAATGCAAGCATATGCTATAGTCACTCATTCAAACATTGGTCAAGGTGATAGAAAAGAATAGTGAATGGCCCAAAGGGGTTAAACAAAGGATAATATTTTTGGTTGGCTAGTGTTTGGGTCATGAGGGTTTAAAAAGAAACGCCCCTTTCATTTTCAATCATACCATGCATTGTGATCTTGAACAAGAGCTAGGACAAGTTCTAGGAGGTCAAGTTGACTATTGGCCCACTCAATTCGGTTGGAGGCTTCTCACATTTATAGCTTACTCTAATTAGTCACTTCCTCCCTAAGAAAAGTTAAATGAGAAACTAACACCCTCTTTATACCTTAAAAGTGCCCCATGCAATGCCCCAAGTAATCATTCCAAGAATTCTACTTACACACTAAAGGACAATTCCATTTGCTTTCAAGAGCCATAATCAAGTCAAATTTTCAAGAAAAATCATGTCAAATAAATCCAAAAACCAAGTGTGAAAGCTTTGAATCAGACCACTTTTAAGCACATAATACACCTCCCCCACACTTAAAGCATACATTGTCCTCAATGGACCAATCAAATCAAGTAGGAAGATGTATTTGAAAGGCAAAGCAGCAAAATAAAAGGCAGGGCAGTTCCAACAAACAAATGGCTCATATGCATGTATTATTAACAAGACTACACTAAACACAACCTAAAATTTTTTTTTTTTTTTTTTTTTTTTCTTTTCATTTTTTTTACTCACTGACACTCAGGAAGCCTAACTGAATTCAGACTCAAGCTGCTAGGCTTCCGGAAGCAAAAATGCTACCGGAAGTAGAACTGCTATAGGAAGTCACTCTAGGTTCAGATTCTAATCTCACCCCTAGCGGAAGCAAACATGCTACCGGAAGCAAAATTGCTTCCGGATGCATCAACGCTTGTGCACAATGAACTTCATCCCCTAGCGGAAGCAAAGTGAACACAATCTGATCCTAAGTAGCAAAGTCTAAGTGAGAGCTTCCGGAAGCAAAAGCACTTCCGAATGCAAAATCCTCTATTTCCTCAATGACACTTCCTGACACAAATAGGCATCCCCCAGCACTAATGAAATTTTTCATATTTAAACAACCTAACAAACCTAAACAAAATCCTAAATTTAAACATAATCCTAATTTTTTTAATTCTAACATCTTCCCCCACACTTAAGAATTTGCAATAAAAGAATAAGTGAGGAAAGGAAAGAAACGACCTTTAGGGAGGCTTGAAATTCTCCTTATACAATTTGAGCAAGTGGCCATTGACCTTGTACACACGGCCATCCTTGAGATTCTTGATCTCAACCATCCCAAAGTCATGAGACTTGAGCACTTCATAAGGTCCTTGCCACTTGTCTTTAAGCTTGCCTCCTCCACAAAATTTGAATCTCACGCGATAGCACAAGACAAGATCTCCCTCCTTGAACTGCTTCCTCAGAATGCCACTATCATGAATGGTCTTAGTCTTCTCTTTCAGGATCCTTGAGTTCTCAAAAGCTTCATTCCTCAGCTCCTCAAGCTCACTCAGAGTCAACTGCCTTTCTTGAGCAGCAGCATCCATATCCTCAATACAAGATTTAACTGCCCAATAAGACTTGTGCTGCAGCTCAACTGGTAGATGACAAGCCTTTCCATATATGAGCCGATAAGGAGACATGCCAATAGGAGTCTTGAATGAAGTCCTATATGCCCAGAGAGCTTCTTCAAGTCTCAAACTCCAATCCTTCCTACTTGGCTTCACAATTCGCTCAAGGATGTTTTTAATTTGCCTATTGCTCACCTCAGCTTCTCCATTGGTTTGGGGATGGTAAGGTGTAGAAACCTTGTGATTCACCCCAAATTGACTGAGCAATGAAGACATAAGCTTGTTACAGAAATGAGACCCTTGATCACTCACCAAAGCCTTAGGAACTCCAAACCGGCAAAAGATATTAGACTTCAAAAATTTTAACACAGCCCTCGCATCATTGGCTCTGGTTGGCACAGCTTCCACCCACCTAGATAGGTAGTCCACTGCCAGCAGAATATATGTGTAGCCGTTAGATGGTGGAAAAGGTCCCATAAAATCTATACCCCATACATCAAAAGGGTCACAGTATAGCATTGGCACTTGAGGCATCTCTTGTCTCTTCCCCATACTTCCAAACCTTTGGCATTTGTCACAAGACTTGCAATACTCAAATGCGTCTTTAAACAGAGTAGGCCAATAGAAACCGGCCTCCAAAATCTTCCTTGAAGTCTTTTTAGCACCAAAGTGTCCTCCACAAGCTAGTGAATGACAAAACTCTAGAATTGATGGAACTTCCTCATCTTGCACACACTTTCTGATTATTTGATCATTACATAGCCTCCACAAGTGCGGCTCATCCCAAATATAGTAGCTAGCATCCCTCTTCAACTTTTGGACTTGATGCTTGTTCAGAGATGGTGAAGTGACTTCGGCAACAAGGTAGTTCACAAGATGAGCATACCAAGGATCTTTCTTTGCATTTAAGGCACATAATAAGGCATCTGGGAAGATATCACAAATAAGAGAAGAATCATCAACACCTTCCACATCCTTTGGCAAACGGCTCAAATGATCAGCTACCAAGTTCTCTTTTCCAGTTCTGTCTTTGATCTCCAACTCAAATTCTTGTAACAGCAACACCCATCGCAAGAGCCTGGGCTTTGTTTGTGGCTTGGACAGTAAATAACGAACAGCTGCATGATCTGTGAATACAGTTACTTTGGAATGAAGTAAGTATTGCCGAAATTTATCTAGACCGAAGACAATGGCAAATAATTCCTTCTCAGTGGTTGTATAATTCCTTTGGGCTCTATCCAAAGTCTTAGACGCATAAGCAATCACCCTTGGCAAAGAATCATGCCTCTGGCCGAGCATAGCTCCCAACGCTTCGTTAGAAGCATCACATGATAGCTCAAAAGGAAGCTCCCAATTAGGTGCAACCAAGATAGGAGGAGAAATAAGCCTTGACTTCAACTCAACAAAGGCTTCCTTACAAGAATTAGAAAAGTCAAACTCGGCTTCTTTTTGAAGTAGATGAGATAAAGGAGCAGCAATTTGGCTGAAGCCCTTGATAAATCTTCGATAAAATCCCACATGTCCTAAAAAGGACCTCAACTCCTTCAAGCAAGTAGGGAAGGGTAGAGAAGAAATTACCTCAACCTTGGCTTTGTCAACCTGAATGCCCTCCTTTGAGACTAAGTGTCCCAAAACTATTCCCTTGTCCACCATGAAATGGCATTTCTCATAATTGAGCACCAAACCCTTCTCCACACATCTGACCAATGCTTTCTCAAGATTGACCAAGCAAGCATCAAAACTGTCTCCATAGAGGGAGAAATCATCCATAAACACCTCTATGCCATCCTCCAGCAAGTCATTAAAAATGCTCATCATACAACGTTGAAAGGTTCCTGGAGCATTGCACAGACCAAAAGGCATTTTTCTATATGCGAAGGTTCCAAATGGGCAAGTAAAGGTTGTTTTCTCTTGGTCCTCTGGTGCTATGGGAACCTGGAAATACCCGGAGAAACCATCCAGAAAACAATAGTGTGACTTGCCTGCCAGTCTTTCCAACATTTGGTCGATAAATGGCAAGGGAAAGTGGTCTTTTCTCGTGGAGTCATTCAACTTCCTGTAATCAATGCATACCCTCCAAGAATTCTGAACTCGTGTAGGCACTAGCTCATCCTTGTCATTCTTTACCACGGTCAACCCACTCTTCTTTGGCACCACATGGATGGGACTCACCCATTCACTATCGCTTATCGGGTAGATAATTCCAGCACTTAATAGCTTTTCTACCTCCTTTTTCACAACATCAAGAATTAAGGGATTGAGCCTTCTCTGTGGTTGCCTCACTGGTTTAGCATCGTCAGTAAGCAAGATCCGGTGCATGCAGGTGGTAGGACTCATGCCAGGAAGATCAGCTAGAGTCCACCCAATGGCCCTCTTGTATCTTCTTAATACATCCAGTAACTTCTCTTCCTCAAGAGAAGAAAGAGTAGTAGAGATAATCACCGGCAGCTTCTCATTTTCAATCAAGTAGGCATACTTGAGATTAGGCGGCAAAGGTTTCAGCTCCAGAGTAGGTGGCTCAATAATAGAAGGTACCAAAGTGTGCATCTCAACTTGCAACACTTTAGGCTCATAGAAATCATCATCAAATTGTGGCAGCTCATCAAAGTAATCAGAAAGAGTCATTGGCTGCCTCAGATCTTCACAACAATTCGGCCTCTTAGAGTCTGAGGCCTCAGCACTCTTATTTGAGTCTGCATCACCACTGTCGCTCAGGGTAGAAACATGTGGACCGTCAGCGAGCGCATGCTCTTTCAGATAAAGCTTCTCTCTCAGCTTGTGTAAGCGGCTTCTCCTTAAAGCTTCATACTCTTCAATATCAAACCTTTGTGAACTAGACTCCTCAATTTCCTTTGTGAATTCACAACCTCCATCCTTCGTTTGTCCTACAAAAGTGAGCAAACTTCCCTCTTCCAAGGGGTTGTAGCTTGACAAAGAAGATATAGAAGTGCAATCATCATCAAAA
Organism: Mimosa pudica; assembly: GCA_029929735.1. Taxonomy (NCBI): domain Eukaryota; kingdom Viridiplantae; phylum Streptophyta; class Magnoliopsida; order Fabales; family Fabaceae; genus Mimosa; species Mimosa pudica. Next base: position 6,258,523 of record JAKELP010000045.1, read on the forward strand.
TTATAGTTCACATACATGGAATCCATGAATTCAGTTACTGTACTTCCTATACTAGATGAATCATTAAAAACATCATGCAAGCATGTATTAGAAATCAATCTAGCACAAGAATCATTACAGCACATATGAGCATCAATTTTATCAAACATGTTCATCTTAAAAGAACTCACATGCTCATCATAAATCACATGCATCAATGAATCAACCACACTCAGCCCTAGGAGAGAATAATCCTCGTGGGGGTGTCTCATGGCTTCTCCTACATCAAATCTTATTATTTGATTCCCCACTTGCATTGTAACAAATCCCCCTTCTAAACTTATCACCATCTTGGCAGTTTTCATAAATGGCCTTCCTAGGATCAAAGAATCATCCATACTAGTGTCACTGGTCATATCTAGTACATAAAAGTCCACGGGGAAAACTAGTTCCCTAACCTTCACTAGAATGTCTTCTATAAAGCCAAAGGGTTTCTTTATGGACCTATCAGCCAGTTGAACTACAACACTGGTTTCACTCAGGTTCTTCAATCCTAGTGCAAAGTAGGTGGCCTTAGGCATGACGTTAATGGCTGCCCCTAAATCAAGAAGTGCTTTCCCAAAACTAAGTTTCCCTATCTGACAAGGGATAGTGAAAGATCCAGGATCTTTGCACTTTGAGGGCAGGTGCCCTTTTAAGAGAGACGAAACATTAGTCCTTAATTGGACCTTGTTACTTACATTACCAACTCTCTTGTTAGTACACAGATCCTTTAAAAACTTTGCACATTTAGGCATTTGTTTCAACAGTACAAGTATAGGTACATTCACTTCAAGCTTAGAGAATAAATTGAGCATTTCCTTTTCTAACTCATCATCATGTTGTTTCTTAACTAAAGCATACGAGTTAGGAAAAGGTAAATATTTAGGGTCAACAGACTTACCTTTAGGAGACTCATCTCCTTGCTGAGTAGGTTGTTCTTGCGAAGAAGATTCTCCAACTTTGCGCTTTCCCTCTGCAATCTCCTTCCTCTTCTCCTCTTGTGAGGTCTCAACTTCCTCACTCTTCTTAGTCAATTTGATTTAACTCCTTTTCGTCGTCTAAAAAGAGCTAAAGCAAATAAAACTAGAATTAAACTACAATAGTTAGCAGCAAGTCCTAGGTCAATTCACAGTTCGGTTTTATCTCTTGCTTAGGTCAATTAATTACAAGTTAAGCAAATTATCAAACAGGTTGTGTGCAGGTTTTATATGTAAGACTAATTAAAACTAATCTAAACTACAACTAACAGAATCAAAAGTGAATGAGTGAAAGTATGGATGAGATGTACCTCCTTCTCCAAGTACTCCGTGCTTATGTTTAATCGGACTTCATATACTTGTTCTTCTTAATATAAACTAGTTAAATTCTCAAGATCTCTTTAATCAAAGAAGTCTACAAGAGTTTAACTAATTTAATTAAGGCTTAAGCTCTTTCAAGCCAAGAACATACCTAAGCAACATTAAGTACCAAATCTATAGCACTTAAGAAACAAATTCATTCCACAAATGTAAGAGGAGCTAATCGCACACACATACATATATGAAACTACAAGAATTAAGCCTCGGTTTTCATGTCCTTAACAATCAAGAGAGGTTTTCAAGCTAACATAAAGTAGAACACCTAAAACTAGATGTCTAACCTATACACGCCTAATCAAGGTCATACATAGGCAAAAATTTACATCTAGCTTGAAACCTAAGAGAGAAAATTACAAGCATATGAAGCCATAGGTTAAGTCTACAAGCACATTTCCTTGGAGAAGAAGGATAGGCGATCTAGCCTGACATGGAGATGAAGGTGGATGAAGGTAGTTGTGAGATTCTGGGCATGGCGGAGGTTGTGAGGTGAAAGAGGTGAAAGAGATGAAGAAAATGAAGATGGAGTTGAGAGAGTTTGTTAGAGGAGAGAGAGAAAGTGAAAAATGAAGTCAGTGAAGTACCGGTGTGTGTAAGTTAGTTACGTTTTGGGGTTTTATAGTGGTGAGTAGCTTTGGGATTATCGCCCAAAGGGTATTTTTGGTATTTGGTAAAAGTTAGGATGAATGTGGACTAGATCTCATCTCCATGCATTTTCAAAGATTCCTCTTTTTTTCCTCAAGTGATTGTGCTTCCCTTTTTGCCCTTAATGAGCCCTCCAGACTTGAATTTGACCTTGGCGCCAATTTTGCCTCATTTGGAAAAATGCTCCCCAAGTAACATCAAGCTGCAGGGTTGACTTTGCCTTAAATTAACTCTGCACCAAAGACTTCTGAAAAGTAGTTGACATTTCTGATCATTGTGCAGTCTGACTCTTGCACTCGCTGACTGATGGACTTTGGCTTCCGGATACAGGACTTCATACTACAAGCGCGAGCACATTCACTTCCGGATGAGAATCCACTGGATGAGAATCCACTCCCTGATGCAACTCTTTGTCCGCCAGCGCCAGCACGTTTGCTTCCGGATATAAATCCACTTCCGGATGTAAATCCACTTGATGAGAATCCACTCCCTGATGCAACTCTTTGTCCGCCAGCGCCAGCACGTTTGCTTCCGGATGTGAACCTGAGTGCTTGTCATCTAGCCTTCCTTCTTGCCAAGTTATCTCCACTGAAACTCCACCAAGGGTGTATGGGGCCCACTTGGGACCCCCCTACATAAGGAACACATCACATAGTCAAAATGACCAAAATACCCTTGGTTTCATAAAATGCAAGTAATATGGCTGTTATTCTTCAAATATTTATACATAAGCATGCGCATAAAAATGTACCAATAATGATCAAATATAACAAATAAACCACACTAATTAAGCTCAAATGCACATGCTTAAAGGTATGAAATTTGGTCCAATCAAATCCCCCACACTTAATCTTTGCACTCCGGGCAAAGTCATATAAAAGATTAACTTAATCATTAAGCATAGTGAAGGCAATTGGAATTATCATAGAATACAAGTAGATCTTCTTGAACCTTTCCCTAGAACTTCGCATAGGCCAAATCTAAGAATACAAAGCGAATGCAAGTTTAACAAGCAACTAGGCTTAAGGAGGAGTGCCAATTGAGATTTTTCCTCACCGGATAAAGTGTTTAAACTCATTCACTAAAGTTAGGAAAAATGCCTAACTAGGGACTTGTGATCACTCTTTGGCTCAATGCACTTGACCATCACCATAAGCTTGTAATAGCTCTAAATTCTCCACCCATTATTATGCATGACACAACCAAATCTAGGGGACTTTGTGGTTTAAATGGAAGGCTAATAATGAATGGTGAATGATGGAAAATAGTCAATGACCAATGATATAAACAAGTTACCACCACATATGCATGCAATACAATGAATACAATTCCACTAAGCATGCTACATCTTTTTTTTTCAAGCACTTTGTGCTTCTCTCAATTTTTCTTTTAACTCAAATGCCTTTGGCATTCATAAGCACTTTGTGCTTTTCTTTCTTTCTTTTTTTTTTACTTAGGCCTTCGGCCTTATATTTTTTTTCCTTTTCTTTTGCTTTTTCTTGGCCTTTGGCCACCTCTCTTTTCTTCTTTTTCACTCAAGGGCTCTCGGCCTCTTTTATTTCTCACAATGTAGCATGCTTTACACCAGATACAACAATACAAAGCTAATATAAATGCAAGCATATGCTATAGTCACTCATTCAAACATTGGTCAAGGTGATAGAAAAGAATAGTGAATGGCCCAAAGGGGTTAAACAAAGGATAATATTTTTGGTTGGCTAGTGTTTGGGTCATGAGGGTTTAGAAAGAAACGCCCCTTTCATTTTCAATCATACCATGCATTGTGATCTTGAACAAGAGCTAGGACAAGTTCTAGGAGGTCAAGTTGACTATTGGCCCACTCAATTCGGTTGGAGGCTTCTCACATTTATAGCTTACTCTAATTAGTCACTTCCTCCCTAAGAAAAGTTAAATGAGAAACTAACACCCTCTTAAGAATCATCAACACCTTCCACATCCTTTGGCAAACGGCTCAAATGATCAGCTACCAAGTTCTCTTTTCCAGTTCTGTCTTTGATCTCCAACTCAAATTCTTGTAACAGCAACACCCATCGCAAGAGCCTGGGCTTTGTTTGTGGCTTGGACAGTAAATAACGAACAGCTGCATGATCTGTGAATACAGTTACTTTGGAATGAAGTAAGTATTGCCGAAATTTATCTAGACCGAAGACAATGGCAAATAATTCCTTCTCAGTGGTTGTATAATTCCTTTGGGCTCTATCCAAAGTCTTAGACGCATAAGCAATCACCCTTGGCAAAGAATCATGCCTCTGGCCGAGCATAGCTCCCAACGCTTCGTTAGAAGCATCACATGATAGCTCAAAAGGAAGCTCCCAATTAGGTGCAACCAAGATAGGAGGAGAAATAAGCCTTGACTTCAACTCAACAAAGGCTTCCTTACAAGAATTAGAAAAGTCAAACTCGGCTTCTTTTTGAAGTAGATGAGATAAAGGAGCAGCAATTTGGCTGAAGCCCTTGATAAATCTTCGATAAAATCCCACATGTCCTAAAAAGGACCTCAACTCCTTCAAGCAAGTAGGGAAGGGTAGAGAAGAAATTACCTCAACCTTGGCTTTGTCAACCTGAATGCCCTCCTTTGAGACTAAGTGTCCCAAAACTATTCCCTTGTCCACCATGAAATGGCATTTCTCATAATTGAGCACCAAACCCTTCTCCACACATCTGACCAATGCTTTCTCAAGATTGACCAAGCAAGCATCAAAACTGTCTCCATAGAGGGAGAAATCATCCATAAACACCTCTATGCCATCCTCCAGCAAGTCATTAAAAATGCTCATCATACAACGTTGAAAGGTTCCTGGAGCATTGCACAGACCAAAAGGCATTTTTCTATATGCGAAGGTTCCAAATGGGCAAGTAAAGGTTGTTTTCTCTTGGTCCTCTGGTGCTATGGGAACCTGGAAATACCCGGAGAAACCATCCAGAAAACAATAGTGTGACTTGCCTGCCAGTCTTTCCAACATTTGGTCGATAAATGGCAAGGGAAAGTGGTCTTTTCTCGTGGAGTCATTCAACTTCCTGTAATCAATGCATACCCTCCAAGAATTCTGAACTCGTGTAGGCACTAGCTCATCCTTGTCATTCTTTACCACGGTCAACCCACTCTTCTTTGGCACCACATGGATGGGACTCACCCATTCACTATCGCTTATCGGGTAGATAATTCCAGCACTTAATAGCTTTTCTACCTCCTTTTTCACAACATCAAGAATTAAGGGATTGAGCCTTCTCTGTGGTTGCCTCACTGGTTTAGCATCGTCAGTAAGCAAGATCCGGTGCATGCAGGTGGTAGGACTCATGCCAGGAAGATCAGCTAGAGTCCACCCAATGGCCCTCTTGTATCTTCTTAATACATCCAGTAACTTCTCTTCCTCAAGAGAAGAAAGAGTAGTAGAGATAATCACCGGCAGCTTCTCATTTTCAATCAAGTAGGCATACTTGAGATTAGGCGGCAAAGGTTTCAGCTCCAGAGTAGGTGGCTCAATAATAGAAGGTACCAAAGTGTGCATCTCAACTTGCAACACTTTAGGCTCATAGAAATCATCATCAAATTGTGGCAGCTCATCAAAGTAATCAGAAAGAGTCATTGGCTGCCTCAGATCTTCACAACAATTCGGCCTCTTAGAGTCTGAGGCCTCAGCACTCTTATTTGAGTCTGCATCACCACTGTCGCTCAGGGTAGAAACATGTGGACCGTCAGCGAGCGCATGCTCTTTCAGATAAAGCTTCTCTCTCAGCTTGTGTAAGCGGCTTCTCCTTAAAGCTTCATACTCTTCAATATCAAACCTTTGTGAACTAGACTCCTCAATTTCCTTTGTGAATTCACAACCTCCATCCTTCGTTTGTCCTACAAAAGTGAGCAAACTTCCCTCTTCCAAGGGGTTGTAGCTTGACAAAGAAGATATAGAAGTGCAATCATCATCAAAATTATAGTTCACATACATGGAATCCATGAATTCAGTTACTGTACTTCCTATACTAGATGAATCATTAAAAACATCATGCAAGCATGTATTAGAAATCAATCTAGCACAAGAATCATTACAGCACATATGAGCATCAATTTTATCAAACATGTTCATCTTAAAAGAATTCACATGCTCATCATAAATCACATGCATCAATGAATCAACCACACTCAGCCCTAGGAGAGAATAATCCTCGTGGGGGTGTCTCATGGCTTCTCCTACATCAAATCTTATTATTTGATTCCCCACTTGCATTGTAACAAATCCCCCTTCTAAACTTATCACCATCTTGGCAGTTTTCATAAATGGCCTTCCTAGGATCAAAGAATCATCCATACTAGTGTCACTGGTCATATCTAGTACATAAAAGTCCACGGGGAAAACTAGTTCCCTAACCTTCACTAGAATGTCTTCTATAAAGCCAAAGGGTTTCTTTATGGACCTATCAGCCAGTTGAACTACAACACTGGTTTCACTCAGGTTCTTCAATCCTAGTGCAAAGTAGGTGGCCTTAGGCATGACGTTAATGGCTGCCCCTAAATCAAGAAGTGCTTTCCCAAAACTAAGTTTCCCTATCTGACAAGGGATAGTGAAAGATCCAGGATCTTTGCACTTTGAGGGCAGGTGCCCTTTTAAGAGAGACGAAACATTAGTCCTTAATTGGACCTTGTTACTTACATTACCAACTCTCTTGTTAGTACACAGATCCTTTAAAAACTTTGCACATTTAGGCATTTGTTTCAACAGTACAAGTATAGGTACATTCACTTCAAGCTTAGAGAATAAATTGAGCATTTCCTTTTCTAACTCATCATCATGTTGTTTCTTAACTAAAGCATACGAGTTAGGAAAAGGTAAATATTTAGGGTCAACAGACTTACCTTTAGGAGACTCATCTCCTTGCTGAGTAGGTTGTTCTTGCGAAGAAGATTCTCCAACTTTGCGCTTTCCCTCTGCAATCTCCTTCCTCTTCTCCTCTTGTGAGGTCTCAACTTCCTCACTCTTCTTAGTCAGACTCTCAGCCTCATCGAGTGGTTTATCAAGAGGAGGACTCAGTACAGCCTCTTCATGCATCTGATCACCAACAAAATCATTCTGGAGGCTAGAGTGACCTCCCTCATTCAACTGACTCTGCTCAGCCTCAAAAGGTAGTTGTGTTTGCTCCTCTTCCTCCTCATATTCATATGCATCACCATATTTCCGTCCACTTCTTAGGTGCATAGAATGAATGTTTTGAGGATTAATCACCACATTAGACGGCAATCCACCTTTCTTTGCTTCCTGCTCAGCTTTTTCATTAAACATTTGAGAAACTAAGGTAGTTACATCTTTCTTTAGGCCTTCTCCAAATTTTTCCATTAAACTTGACATCATCTGGTACATAGTATCTTGTTGAGATGTCGAAGAACTAGATGGAGGAGCATGAGCTGGATCATTATTCTTCATAAATGGAGGAGGAACATTAGCTTGTTGATTCGGCCTGTACCTTTGATCATTAGAGTTAGGCCTCCCTTGATATGAACCATAGCCTTGTTGTGAGGGATAGGCATTAGCAGCTTGGTAGTTACCTCCCCCCCACTTAAAGTTCGGGTGGTCCCTCCATCCCGGATTGTACGTGGAAGAGTAAGGATCATATTTGGCTGGAGGCCTAGCATTGTTAAACATGGCCGCCACTTCCGCTTGGGATGGACAGTCTGAGGGTAGGTGCATGGACGAGCCACAGTGATCACAGGATGAGGCCACCAAGGCCATAGAATCATCAACACAAGGAGTAGGCTGAACAAAGCGTCCATCCATCCGACTGAGGCTCTCAGTCAGCCTCTCAATAGAGTTATACAGCTTGTCATCACTACTCACAGAGGCAACCTTTGGCGCAGCACCATACAAAGCATCACGTCCATAAAAATTCTGGTGATTAGAGGCCATGGTTGAAAATAAGTTCCATCCTTCATTGGCTGATAAGTTGAAAAGTGAGCCATTAGAAGCAGCATCCACACTCATCTTGAGCTGTGGCACCAGGCCATCATAAAAGTACTGGACCAAATTGCCTTTGGAGATATTGTGATTGGGGCACGAGTTCACCAAGGTGTTGAACCGGCTCCAATATTCATAGAATGTCTCCTGAGAGAATTGCTAAACACCTGTGATGTCTTTCCGCAACTTTGATATCTTGGAGAGTGGAAAATAGCGGTCTAAGAACACCTTCTTAAGTTGCTCCCAAGAAAGAGTGGCATAATGAGTAGGCAGGTTCAAGAGCCACTCCTTGGCTTTTCCTTCCAAGGAAAACTGGAACACTCGCAACAGAACGTCATCCAGGTCTGCATTAGGTGGCTTCATGGAGGAACAAGTATGATAGAGGCCAAGGAGGTGTGTGTGAGCATCCTCATGCGGAAAACCTGTAAACTTAGGCAGATGAGCAAGAAGAGATCCTTTGATCTCAAAGTTAGCGGGGTTAGCATAAAAACCTTGTGGTGCAAATGATGCATATGACTGTGTGAATTCACGCATAGGTCTATCATCATCATGTAATTGCCTACCCCCCTCAAAATGATGTTCATCCTCTTGCTCTCTCCTTTCACGTCGCTCACGCTCATGTTCATGTTCTCTTGCCTCTCTCTGATGTTCTCTATGGTCCTCTCTCCTTTCTGCCATAATAAAATGCTGGTCTAGGATTGTGGTATTAGAAGCGACAGATGAATTGTGTGGCTTTGATGTGGATCCTACAGATTGCTTACTAGCTTGCTTCTCGTGCTTTTTCTTTTTCTTAAGGTCTCTAAGAGTCTTATTAATCTCTCTATCCAATGGCACTAGTGATGTGGTAGGGTTCATGCAATTCACTAAGTGCAACTATATGCAGTGGAAACTAAACAGCCAAGCAATTAGTCTCTGCAAAACAAATCAGCAAGACAAACACCAATACCAGCAGAATATGCAGCAAAATCCAGAAAATCCAGAAAAATGACAGACAAAAACACCAGTAAAAATCACAGCAAAGTCCTACAACTAAAAATCACCTACAACAAAAACTAAGAAAATGTAACTAAAAACCTAAGACAAGAAAGAATTCAACCAAACCGGCAACGGCGCCAATTTGATTTAACTCTTTTTCGTCGTCTAAAAAGAGCTAAAGCAAATAAAACTAGAATTAAACTACAATAGTTAGCAGCAAGTCCTAGGTCAATTCACAGTTCGATTTTATCTCTTGCTTAGGTCAATTAATTACAAGTTAAGCAAATTATCAAACAGGTTGTGTGCAGGTTTTATATGTAAGACTAATTAAAACTAATCTAAACTACAACTAACAGAATCAAAAGTGAATGAGTGAAAGTATGGATGAGATGTACCTCCTTCTCCAAGTACTCCGTGCTTATGTTTAATCGGACTTCATATACTTGTTCTTCTTAATATAAACTAGTTAAATTCTCAAGATCTCTTTAATCAAAGAAGTCTACAAGAGTTTAACTAATTCAATTAAGGCTTAAGCTCTTTCAAGCCAAGAACATACCTAAGCAACATTAAGTACCAAATCTATAGCACTTAAGAAACAAATTCATTCCACAAATGTAAGAGGAGCTAATCGCACACACATACATATATGAAACTACAAGAATTAAGCCTCGGTTTTCATGTCCTTAACAATCAAGAGAGGTTTTCAAGCTAACATAAAGTAGAACACCTAAAACTAGATGTCTAACCTATACACGCCTAATCAAGGTCATACATAGGCAAAAATTTACATCTAGCTTGAAACCTAAAAGAGAAAATTACAAGCATATGAAGCCATAGGTTAAGTCTACAAGCACATTTCCTTGGAGAAGAAGGATAGGCGATCTAGCCTGACATGGAGATGAAGGTGGATGAAGGTAGTTGTGAGATTCTGGGCATGGCGGAGGTTGTGAGGTGAAAGAGATGAAGAAAATGAAGATGGAGTTGAGAGAGTTTGTTAGAGGAGAGAGAGAAAGTGAAAAATGAAGTCAGTGAAGTACAGGTGTGTGTAAGTTAGTTACGTTTTGGGGTTTTATAGTGGTGAGTAGCTTTGGGATTATCGCCCAAAGGGTATTTTTGGTATTTGGTAAAAGTTAGGATGAATGTGGACTAGATCTCATCTCCATGCATTTTCAAAGATTCCTCCTTTTTCCTCAAGTGATTGTGCTTCCCTTTTTGCCCTTAATGAGCCCTCCAGACTTGAATTTGACCTTGGCGCCAATTTTGCCTCATTTGGAAAAATGCTCCCCAAGTAACTTCAAGCTGCAGGGTTGACTTTGCCTTAAATTAACTCTGCACCAAAGACTTCTGAAAAGTAGTTGACATTTCTGATCATTGTGCAGTCTGACTCTTGCACTCGCTGACTGATGGACTTTGGCTTCCGGATACAGGACTTCATACTACAAGCGCGAGCACATTCACTTCCGGATGAGAATCCACTGGATGAGAATCCACTCCCTGATGCAACTCTTTGTCCGCCAGCGCCAGCACGTTTGCTTCCGGATATAAATCCACTTCCGGATGTAAATCCACTTGATGAGAATCCACTCCCTGATGCAACTCTTTGTCCGCCAGCGCCAGCACGTTTGCTTCCGGATGTGAACCTGAGTGCTTGTCATCTAGCCTTCCTTCTTGCCAAGTTATCTCCACTGAAACTCCACCAAGGGTGTATGGGGCCCACTTGGGACCCCCCTACATAAGGAACACATCACATAGTCAAAATGACCAAAATACCCTTGGTTTCATAAAATGCAAGTAATATGGCTGTTATTCTTCAAATATTTATACATAAGCATGCGCATAAAAATGTACCAATAATGATCAAATATAACAAATAAACCACACTAATTAAGCTCAAATGCACATGCTTAAAGGTATGAAATTTGGTCCAATCAGCCGTCGATTTCACTTTTCCGGCAAGCTTCCCGGCGGCGGAGGCTGCCATTGTTGTGTTCAAGCTCGGCTGGAACTTGGGTGAGCTTCCTTTCCTTCTTGTTCTTTCGTTTTCAGCATGTTGAGAGGGGAGACTAAAATGGATATTCTGTTTTAGGTTGTTGAATAGCTTAAGATAAAGCTTAAACTTCTAATTTGAGAGAAAGAGACTTTGTTAGCTAATTTGATGATTTAAGGTGGTTTTTGAAAAAAAACCCTAGTTTTTGGTACTTTCGAAAATTGATGAGTTTTGGAGTCAAAAATTCTAATTAAACTAAGTAGGAGTAGAGTAAAGCTAAGAGCATGGTCATATTCGAAGAAATTTTTGGAGGATGGGATGTTCAAACTTTTGTTCTTCCTTCTTTGTTCTAGCCGACAAGTCTATAGGAAAATATGGACTCTAATTGTTTAATTTATTGGTGTGGGAGTCTGCTGGAGTTGATTTTAGGTATTTCATGTGATTATGTGAGATTATGTGTTTTTACATATTTCAAAGTTTCTTTACTTCCTCTGTTCAATTTGTTATAGGTGAGCTAAGTAGTTACTTCGCTTTATCTGTTCTATTTGACAATAATATAAGTTGCAAGTGTATCCTAGTTGAGTTGTGTATGTGAGATTGGTGATGTTTTAGGCCGGTTAATGTGATTGTGCGATTGATGTCAATGGTTGCATGCTCATTTGGATTTTTCTGGTGTTATTTACTGCATAGGCCATGTGGAAATTCATAAGTGCAAAGGTTTGGTTTGTGTATTGTCATGAATGTGTTTTTCTTCCTCCTTAATTGGCCACACTGGTTTAATTCAGATCCATGAGAACTTATTACCTTGCTGTATGGATTGATGTTGGCATGAATGCATAAGAATTTCTTTTCCTCTTTGCTTAGTTATTGAGTTGAATCAAGGGAGGTTTTTAGTGAAGGGTTATGATGTTGCTATGATCATGGGATTGATGTTAGGTGCTTATATGTACATGAGGTTTTGATTTTATTCTTTGTTCTCTTCTTTGTAAAAAGGGATTGGGTTCCATTAGGTAAATATAAAAATGTATATATTTACTGCTTGTGAATATCATTGTTGAAGGTGCAAGTTTTGTGATTTTAAATGTGAAATTATGTTTTGATTCTCTTTTCCTCTTGCTGTGTTAGTGGATGTTAAGTAATAAGAAATTAATGGATTATAAGTGATTGTTGGTAATTGATAAACAATGTCTTCTGCAGAATTTGAAGTTTTGCTATTGGTAAAATGGATGCTTGTATGGAATGTAGTTTCTAAATAGGATTCTTGAGTATTATCAAGAGATCTATAAATCTGAATTTAAAGCTTGCACTTTTCTTTGATTCTCATGGGTCTGTTGCATTATGTTAAGTACATTGTTTTGATAAGATGCTCTGCTGGCTGGGTGCTTTTATGGTCTGATTACAAGGAATATATTGTTGTGATGTGCATTATTGACTTATTAGGAAATTCTTGCCTTGTTTTAATAAAGTGATTTGTTTTATGTGATACTTGTATTGAACTCAACATGAGTCACCTAATGGTTAACTTTGGGAATATGTGTATGTGCATAATAATTGTGATTAATGAATATAAAGCTGGTGGCTAATGTGAAACTACACTTGTTCCAAATGTTGGTTGATTCAGGATGATAGCATAATGACTTTGGAATAAGACTTGGTGTTGGTTGTTATTTAACACGTGAACAATAAGAATATGGTTTGTTCCTATCTTTGTTATACTATGGTTATGGCTGATAGTTATCGCTATTGGTTGTTTTATTCCTAAACTGAAATGACTTGTGGTTGCAAAAAGGTTAATGTGTATGTATAGGACATCATATTGTAAGAAGGCATGCTTACTTATTGATGTGATTACAAGTAAAATGAATTGTATTGATTCCGATTGAAATAAATTGTAGAAAAGGAAATGTAAGTAAGGGGAATGGGTAGTAATATGGAATACGAGAGAGAGACGTCAAAGTGTTGTAAAGTGTAAATGATATTAATTTATCATTTTGTATCCTATCATTATAGGAGGAACTAAGAGAGAGTACTTGGAGGAAATCTACGAGAAATGGTAAGGAAAAACGTCAGAATGCTAAAGGGCGGCAGGTAATCACACTTAACCTTACTATAACATTGAGGGTGATGTTAGCTGGGATTTTTAAAATCCTTTATCACCCTCTATATATGTTATCTTTAAAAAGTTATTTTTATATAAAACAGGCTATCGGGTGCCTTTCAAACACGATTATTTTGATATAAATGATTGTTTTACATTTTATATATATTATCCTGGTGGTGGTAGTTCTGGAATAGTGTGATATACAGGTACCGTATTCTGACGGTGATTTTGAAAGGGTTGAGATATTGAAAGAGAATTGTGATTGAAATATTGTGACATGAATATGGTGAACATTGCATGACACTGCTTTTTATGTACCATCGCGCGATGATAACTGTCGATTGGCCGATCGACAGTTATTTGTACTGATCCTTTTCGGACTAGAGACCGGGGATCATGGGTCTACTTACTAGAGAAAGTAAGTGACCTACGGTTGTTTGGCATTAGAGAGCCCAACCTTTCCCGTTCTGTAATGGAAACAGAATTGGGGTTCCCTCTCTGGAGGTTGCCAGAGAGGGAAATTGTCCCCTCATTAGAGAGAGGGGCACAATGTCAAATCATATAGTAAAGATTAGATGCTTGAATGCACCGTGGTGGCACAATGCGTCTATAGGTGAGTGTGAGAGTTGTGGGGTGGTATGGTTGTATTGGAGGTAGAGCTGGTGTAGTGTATTGATTTGGAAATGACAGAGAGACTAGAGTGATACATGGGAAGAAGGTTTGGATTATATATATATATATATATATATATATATATATTACTGATTTAAAATGTGGTACCCTTTAGACGCCCTCGCTACCGCACATCTCACTGTTATAGTGAGTTAAGCGGTGATTACTGGGACAAATTGTCTCATCCCATGATTACTGACATTTTTGCAGGTATTCATGCACACGCGCAAGCAGCAGGAAAGGGAATAAGGTTTCAAAGGTTATTTAGATTAGTTAGTCGTGTATATTGCCAATTTGTATAGGCCTGCATTCGTTTCCGCATGTATATATCTATTTATTGTTAAATATCAACTAGTTTTGTTTATTAACCATGTTAGGCAAATCCTTTCTAACATGGTTAGCAATAAATTATCCATGATAGCAGCTGTGCTGTATTAGTTTATTCTTTTCTATCATGGATAATATTTCAATCATTAGGATATTCTTTTTCTAACTATGATAGAGATATTGATATTATTGCAATTCCTTTTTCTATCATAGTTAGTAAAGATATTATTGAACTAAAAGAGATGTCACAGGTTAATTAGGGAATTAGTAACAATATGTTACACCTTCCGGTCCACTTACATCCTTGCCTAGCTTAATTACACAATGTCTTGCACTAATTTACTAGGCTAATTTATCTCGATATCGCTCTAATGTGACTATGTAGGGCTTCTAGTTATATTCCTATTCTAGTCGCAAATCAGATTAAAAATTCAATCCTACACTATTTAATCTCATGGTCTATTTAAAATTCCCTCTTCCGAGTCTAATTCTAAATTCCCTAAACATGTCTAATGGTGATCAAGCACTAAACAAGTTAATCAATAATAGCAAGATTAAATAAACTAAATCAAATTAATCATGACTAAATAGTGAGAAATAAAATACTAAATTACAAACAAGTTTATAGTACTCTACGTTGTAAAAGAAAACTAGCCACACATATTGTTCAAAACAAATCAAAATACCAAACACTACAACTTGCTCCCAACTCTGATTGAATCTGGCGAAAGAAGAAAATCAGGAACTTCATGCTCCCTCTCCTCTCCTCTTTAGTGGTGTGCGTTGATGATTGATTGAGAAGACTCAAAAATCGTGCCACCTAATTTTCCTTGCTGTCTTTCGTCTTTTGTGCCATGTGTATAATCAAATGGAAGAGCTTTTCTTTCCACTGTGCGTGTGTGTTGGACAATCCCAAAATAGTGTAGCTCGCTTCCTTCTCTCCTTGCGTGAATCTTTTGAAAATAGGAAGAATTGTGTCCAGCCTCCCCTTCTCATGAGTTGCATGTGTATATATAATAAAATAGTCCAACACCATATTGTCTTTGTTTTACATGTTAAGTTTCTTTTCTTTCCTTTTCTTGCACATAATCAAATCATCTCCTTCTCTTTATTTCCTTTTTCATTAAATCTGCATTCATGAAGAGAAGGAAATAGGAAATAATCACAATAACTCAATCACATAATCTCATTAATAGGAAACTTCCCATTAAAATATTTCTTTTATTATTTCAAGTTTCCTATTTTAATTCCAAAATAATATATTTCCAATTCACATCAAAATCTCTTAATTACTTAATTAATGACTCCCCAAATACAACAAAATATTTCCTAAAACCACTAAATATGGGGAGTCATCAAGAATAAACTGAGAATCAAAGTTCTTGACGCAGGATATAAGACACAGCACAAATATTTATCCAGTAAATGTTATAATCGCCAAGCTAGATATAATTCATTGTTCCTTACCCAATTTCCAGTCACTAATATTATTTGTGATAGACTGATAAAGAATGATTCATGGTCCCTCAAGCATTGTCACAGCAAATGTAAAACCAACAGTATCAGTAAAAACACTAGAAGATAATTTCTTTTCATAACAATTTTGATCAAACATAAAAATTCAGGCACCAGCTAAAAACAAAAAAGATTTGGAATTTAAAGAAGGCAGAGAAGCAAAGTGGGGGAACCAATAACATCAAGCAAGTTAAAATAGAGGAAAACGGGATTTGCCAACAAAGTAATTAAACTAAATAATATATACTCTTTGTATGTATGTATATCTTCGCAATTCACAATTGAACCGTGTATACGCAATAAGCTAACATTTCTGCAATAGATAACAGGAACACACGATTCCACCTAATTCAATTTCCGCAAATCATCTTATTCACGCGAAAGGAGTGATTCTTGTGGCTTTTTGGTTAATGCCGGCCAAATTTCACATAATATCTAACAGGTATATCAATATCATACTTAAGGTTAACTGAGATGTCTCATTTGAACTACGATATTTATTTCTTGTGGGAATACTCATTCTAACACTACACAACCATTGCACCAAAAATCTCCAAATGACAGTTCCAATCTCCATTTTAATTTTCCGTTCTCATTTGAGCATAACCAACACACATTTTCATGTTTTGTACCGCTTTTGACTCAAGTGTGATGGCAGTGATTAAAAAAATTGAACTCATCTCAATTTTCAAGTAACTCTAAATAAATAATCTCATAATAACAAAAACAGACATTTAATTTCAATTTAACCCACAAAACAAAATAGATAAACAAAAAATCCACTCAAAGCCAAAGAAATCCATCTGCGTTTTCAATGAAACCAATCATCAACAACTAAAAGCAGCAGAAATTAAAGGGATTAATAATTTACCACATGTATTAACTAAATTAGAGATGTTAAGAAGATGAATAAATTATTTGGTTCTAATATATTATATGATATTTAAGGAAAAAATTTATATTAAATGTGTAATCAGATTATTTATAGCTTGACTAGTGTTTTTTTTCCAATCTTTATAGGTTTTTAAAATAGATTGATTAATCATAACATATATTTGATATTGCATCTGTTCTATAATGTATGGTGAAATTTGTTTTACATTTTTGTCCAAAATGTAAGGTGAAGCTAAGTTTGAGTTAGTCAACATAATAAATGTACTTATTTAAATATTGTCATTCTCTCTCACATCATTTAATACTTAGAGAATACATTTTCTTTCAACATGACGCTTCTTCATTTAGTTCTTCAATTTTTTATATCTAAGTTTTACTTAAGGAGGTTCTAGTAAGGTAAGGACATACTAGAAGGGAGTATGTCCTTACCTTACTAGCTAGATCCTCCTTAAGTAAAACTTAGATGTAAAAAAATTGAATAATTGCTTATCAATACAGCAAATCAATCTTCTCCACACGCTTGTTTCTAACATGACTCTTTCTCCAAATTGGTTAAAGTTAGGTCTTATATTTAAAGAGTATGTTTTTACTTTACTAGATCCTCCTTAAGTAAAACTTATATATAAAAAATTGAAGAATTGCTTCTCAAATCTCAATACATACAGCAGATCTTCGCCACACTTGTTTCTTGAACTTGCAAATCCAACTAAAAGACAATTGAAACAGTTTTGATTATTCTTAGTCATTCTCATCTTATGAGCCCACTAAAAATATTGTCTCAACTATAGCTTTAATCATTTGTGTTTATATCCAGTTTAATTTTAGTCTTTTATGTATGTTTAGAAAATATACTTTTAGTCCTTTTAGCTAACACCGTTAGTTTTATTTAACTGAAAATGTTGATTTATCACATTTAAAAGGTGGTTCTAAAGATAAAAAAAATACTTAAATTCAAAATTTTTTAGTATAATCATTCTCATATTGTAAAAATTAATAATTTTTATCCTCATGTTAATGGAAAACCACCTTTCAAAATTTGATGAATTATCATTTTCCGTTAAATGAAAAAAAAGATTAAAAATGTACTTTCCAAACATAAATGACTAAAACTAGACTTTAGCCAAATATATAAATATGTATGTGTGTGTTTTTTAGCTTCTCTCCATTCCATAATGTAAGATGAACTTTTTTAAATGATTTTGTCTAAAATGTAAGGTGAAATTTGAGTTAATCAACATAATAACTGTACTTTTTCAATATTGTTCTTACTTTTCTCTCACAACGTTTAACCCGTACACGCTACATTTTCTTCTAACATACTTTTCTCTTTCATATTGTTTATTTCCTCATATTCTCTTTTTTCCTTTTAAAATAGGGGCATTTTTGGAAACAAATTTTAGTTCCCATGTACTTTACCTATCTTAATTATTAGAAGGGAGAATTAATTGGAGGTCTTATGCAAGAAACATAATTGAAATGAGATCTCATAAGTTGTTATGTGAGACCAATAAATTGCTATTGTTAATTCTAAAAGTTGTAATCTACAATTCATGAGACCTTATCTTAATTATCTTTACCTTCTAATTAATTCTTCTTATTAAAAATACATTTGAGATGAGACATTCAAAAAATGGGGCAAACGTTGAGCTACATTATGAAATAAGAATATTAAAACACATGGGATTTAATTCACATGACGAAATCATGAATAATTGAAGTACTTCTTGTCCGGCGCCGCTTATTTTGTGATCATTTTCTTCAACACTATGCCTATACGACTATACCCCCTAATTCATTTGTAAAACTAGTCGTTTTCACCCATTTATTTTTATTATAACACGTTTTCACCCATTTATTACTATCACGGGAATCAAATAATATCTGTCATGTATTAGTCGAAGTCAACGTGTGCTTGGCTGATTTTTTTTAGAAAATAAGCCGCTTATTTTGAATAAGCCAGCTTATTTTAGGTGGATGACTTTTTTCTATGTTTCGCTGGACTTATTTTTGTCTGCCCAATTGGAAAAAGGACAATTGAGGTGGGTAAATTGAGGAAATGACAAGTTGGGTCATTTGAACTTAAAACTAATTACCACATTTGGGGAAAAGACTAAAGTGTCATTTACTAATCTAATATATTACAACACAACCAAACATGAATCCCACACTAAACAAAAAGAAAAAACATGATGCTCACACCCACTAGAAAGCAAAAATGAAACAGAGAATGAACACAAAACCCTAACGGTGACGGTAACGGAGTTAATGGCGGTGGACGTTAGGTGACGGAGCTAAGGTATTTATCCTTCTTGGGTGGAGGTTAAGAGGTATTTACACATCAACAACTTTGTTTTCTTCTTCCTTTTTGGGTTGATAATTGTTGAGGACTATAATAATTCATGATCAAAAGAAAAAGCTAATACAAGATGAAGATTGAAAAACTACTATCTTCAAGTTTGTTTGGTCATTGTGTCTTTTAGGGTATAAAATAAAAAAATTATGTATATGTATTGTATAACCCTAAAACTTTTTTTGGAATTTAATGGTGGAAGAAGAAATTCAGGTGGAATTAGATGTAATGAAGATGATAAAGTAGATGTTCATTCACTGTTGCATTGATTAGATTTTGAAAATAAAAATGCATGTTTCTATGGTTAAAATGCATGCGACAGTGGTTAATACGCATGTTACTGTGGTTATTCGGCATGTTACAGGGAAGCAAAAATGACACATCAAGTTAAAGAACTATGTTGTCACTTCTATATTGGAGGGAAGTTTAAAATTAATGTTGAAGGCGTTATGCAATACAATGGCGGTTACTTGAAGATGAAATCAATGAGGGAGTGAATAACATTTGATACTTTGAGGTCCATGATAGCAGCATGGTTTGAGTTAGATTACAATATTTGTGACATGAAATATACTGTGAGACATGATGAGAAGATGCTTACCAATTTAGATGATGATGACGAGGTTATGAACTTGTTTGCCTATAATGAAAGGATTGGCCACATATATATTGCATGTCCACATGCTTGTTTGGCGATCAAGCATTTTCATGATAATGTTTATGATTATGTCGATGAATGCTTCAAAGTCACATCCCAACAAAGAATATATGACGAAGGCATGATTCCAATTGTGACTATTGACATACCGGATTTAAGCAGCTACATGTTGTTGGAGGACGTCACGTCTCTTCCATTGTTTTATCCACCCAAAACCAGCCGAACTTCTGGGCGGCCTAAAAGTAAGAGGCGTGAGTCGCAATTTCAAGACAAGAAGATTTATCATTGTGTAAGATGCAATGAAATTTGTCACACCCGAAGGTCTTGCCGGAATCCAAACCCAAGCTGAAGTTTCATGCATTTTGTGGTGATTTTTTGGAGAAGCAACATTGGTTGTAGCTAATTACCCCATATATGTATTTTTGAGAAAGCAAGTATGTCTATTTTTTGGAGTTACAACATTGATCGTAGCTGATTACACCATATATGTCTGAATGTCATGTCTTTTATGTATTTTTGGGGTACATATTTTTGAAAATTTTGATGTGGCAACTTCAGTGACGTTGTTGTGGTTAAATGGTATGATAGTATAGTTAATATGTATATTTAAGTGGTAAATACCGATGATGATTAACAATGAACATATCCAGAGTCGTGGCAACCCCAAAGAACCGGGGAAGTTGACGTGGTTAAATGAGAAGTTGGTGTGGTTATTATGCACGATGTCATGGTTAAAATTGAAGCTTAATTGGTTAAATCATTCCACGTCCACAGGCACCTGGCGACCCCACCAAAGACTCAGGGAAGTTAACGTGGTTAAAGAGGAAGCTGGTGTGGGTATTTTGGCAGTGTGAAGTGAGTTTTATAAGAGAGAGGAAGGGGGAAAAAGATATAGTGAGTCGGCGAATGGCGAGGTCGACGGCGAAGAAGCACCGGAGATTGGCGACGGCGGCTGCGCGAGGAAGGAGTTTCAAAGAGATGTGGGGTTTCAAATAGATTTAAGATGATGTGTGGGGCAGGAAGTGGGAGCTTGATGAAAGGAGTGGCTGGTCGGCGGAGTGGAATGGTGGTCGATATGGTGGGTTTTGAAGTGAGAGTGAGGTGAGATTATAGAGAGATGAGGAAGACAGGGAGGGAGGCCGATGATGATGGGTGAGGGTGGGCTAAGCTAGGGTTTGATTGTTGTTTAGAGAGGGAGGATGAGTAAGTGAGATTTTAAGGGTAATTAAGTCTTTTTACCAAATGTTTTAATTTGTTTTAGGTTCAAATGACCCAACTTGTCATTTCCACAATTTACCCACCTCAATTGTCCTTTTTCCAATTGGGCAGGCTTTATCTGTCATTTTCCCCTTATTTTTCACCCAACTTATTTTAAATAAGTCAGCTTATTCATAAGCCACTTTTGGTAGCTTATTTCAGAAAAAAAGTCAGTTTATTTTTCTACCTGACTTAAAAATAAGTTAGCCTAATAATACGCATCTTTTAAACAAAAAGTCATCGAAACATATTTATAAGTCAAATGGGAAAATAAACCATTTTTTCAAAGTTCATCCAAACATAAAAATAAGTCAACCTAAAGTTTTTTTCTAACTGAAGTCAGCTTAAAAATAAGTCACTTTTCCATAAGTGGAGTCAAATACAATAATTTTATTCTTTTACACATTTTCCTCATCTAAAACATCATCATCATCGAAGAATACAAAAAGCCACTCATCTTCTCCAAACCTAAAAAACTACCATCTCCTTAAAGCTTCTAATTCAAACCCACAACAATGGATCATCTTATCTCAATCCCAACACTAACAACAACAATTTCAATCTTGATTTTCTCCACACTTGTATGGATCATATTGAGAGCTTACCAAAATCAAAAAACAAAACTCAACCAATCATCCCCACCAGAACCATCAGGGGCCTTACCCCTAATAGGACACCTTCATCTTCTCAAACCTGAGGCCCCTCTGGCCCACACCTTAGCTTCTTTCACCAATAAGTATGGCCCAATTTTCACAATCCGCTTTGGAGCCTACCCTGCCCTTATTGTTAGCAGCCAAGAAGCCGTTAAAGATTGCTTCACCACAAACGACAAAATCCTAGCTTCCCGCCCAAAATCCAGCCATGGGGTCCACCTTGGTTATAATTTTGCTGGCTTTGGATTTGCACCTGACGGTCCCTATTGGAGGAAATTAAGGAAAATTGTCATGCTTGAGCTTCTATCAGCTCGGAGAGTGGAATCGTTGAAATTTGTGTATGAAACAGAAATTGATGTTTTCATCCGCGATTTGTATTCGTACATCGGAGACAAGAGTAAGTGCTTAATACTCCCTCCGGTAAATCTACTTTATTCACTTAGTCTGTTACTTTGTTTAGTTTGGGGTAGAAAATTAAGTTAGTTAATACTCCCTCCGCTCCTAATTATAAAATGTAGTTGATTTTTTTAGATTAAGGTTGCTATATGATTTATTAAAGGGCGAAGGCCCAGAAATGATACATAACTATTTATTGGCCAAAGAACAAAATTAATACATAATTATTCTAAGGTACAAAAATGATACCAACTTTTACCATGTGATCAAAAAGGATATTTACACTAATATGACAATAATATTAGACATGAAATGTCCAAAATGCCCTTATAAATAAACAACTTTTACCGGTTGACATATTGGACATTTCATGTATAATATTATTGGACATTTTGGACATTTCATGTATAATATTATTGTCATATTAGTGAAAATATCATTTTTGATCACATGGTAAAAATTGGTATCGATTTTGTAACTTGGAATAGTTATGTACAATTTTTGTTCCTTGGTCAATGATTATGTATCATTTTTGGGATTTCACCCTTTATTAAATTATGACATATTTGATATATTTTTGGATTAACCACCTATACACTTCATTCGGTCCGTATTCTGTAATATAAGAGTACAAAATTTGAATGATTTTGGTCAAAAATATAATAATTCATCTCACTTTTTTTCGTCATTTAATGTATGTTTTTCTACTTTAATTACCTTTAACTTTCTTTCATAGGTTAAGCCCAAAAATCAGTTTCAAAATCAAAGCTTACAAACAAACACCCAAGCCTTTTTAGAATACCCCTTCAATTATTGTCATAAGATCCGATCAAGCTAACTTTTTTGAAGAAATTATAATGAAAATAAATAACTTTAAATGATTTATATGATTATATAAAATTATAGTTTTTCTTTAAAACTAATTTTTTTCTTACTCATATTACATGTAATATATGTTAATATTTTCAGGTCTATTATACTTCTTTAATCTAGACAAATATTAACTTAACCTTATAATTAGTTTATGGAGGAGCTTTTGATAGTCAAAACATAGGTCTTGGTTAAAAGTGATAAACATGGCTAATGTTTTCAGAATAGCTTTTGAAATTATAAGTTTTATGTGAAGTTTTTTTTTAATGACTTATGATATTGTCCAAAATCTATTACCTTTTGACCTTTCTTTTTCCTCATCACCTACTCTCCGTCAAACAGGCCCTAAGCCGAGGGTTGTGATTAGCGAGTGGTTGGAGCGATTGACGGTAAATATAATAACGAGGATGATTGCAGGGAAGAGGTATTTTGGTAATTTGCAGGATGTAGATGATGAAGAAGCACGTAGGGTTGTAAAGTTGATTAAGGATTTTATGCATATTTCTGCGGAGTTTGTTCCTTCGGATTTGGTTCCTATTTTAGGTTGGTTCCCATTTGAAGGGAAAGTTCTGAGATCCATGAAGAGGATTGCGAGGGATTTGGATTCTTTGGCGTCAAGTTGGGTTGAAGAACATCGTGTGAAGAAGAAAGAGTCTAATGATGAGAAGCAGGATTTCATTGACTTCATGCTTTCTATGGTTGAAGAAATCGAAGAAGTGGACTCTGCATTGGGTCATTCTTGTGACACTATCATCAAAGCAAATATTTTGGTATGTTTTCCCTGTTTGACTTTTTTAGTTTCCATTTGTTTGACTTTTGAAATTGCCTATATTAAATATGAGATTTAGTTGAATTCTTTAAAAATTAAGGAAGTTAAGTAAGTCATCTAATCACATTACATTTTATATATTGCTATTATATTATATGGTAAATCATAAGTCAAATAAACATTTTTTTTAAAAACTTCGAGTAAATCAATTTACAAATAAATGGATTTTATATTTCAAAATAGACTGAGTCAAATAAGTTTGATTGTCCTTCTCCTTGTAGCTAATACAAGCACCTCAAGCAGATTCTCTCATAAAAGAAAATGGTAGTCAAGTTATTTCTCTTTCTCCATTGTTATATAACATTTGGTTAACTTTTTTTTGAATAAAAAGCTAATAAGTCACATTATTATATCATATGTAACATGGGCTACTCCATCTAGTTCTTAATATGGCATAATTGACTTATTTTTTTTCCAAACAATTAAGGTGGCGAACCAAATAAGTTTGTTAATCATAACATGTGATATTTTATTATATTATACATTATAAGTTAAATAAAGTTGTATGGAAAAAAATTCATCTGTCTAAGGGTCATATCTACTTCATGTATCTACGGAGGATTATATCTGCCATTCAATTGTATTTTTGACCCAAATTTGCTTTAAAAAATGAGCATGAAGGATCATATCTAGTTATAGGGATGGGAGGGTCATTTATGTCTAACAACGATCATATTTAGCCGTCAATATTTACGCAAAAAATACTTCATGGGAAATATGATCTTCTTAATTCAAATGCATACAAATCAATTTATTAGTAACTTATCCATAAACAACCATTACTATATCCCATTATAAAAATAATGTAGATAGTTAAAAATGATTGACATTGATTAATAATTTTTCTTAATAAAATGCATAATAGCTCTAATAATTTAATTTTCCAGTAAAATACTGATATAAAATAACTTAACAACATGTTTGCACCTTAACTCTTATATAAATATTATAAATAATTTTTTTATTATTATCTTGGAAATAATATTTCATAAATATTTACATGAATTTTTAAATTTAATAATTATTAAAATCAGTAGGGACATTTTTATAATTTATCTTTATGATATTCTCTTTTAAGAATATTCATTATTTACCGATTTTGGTGTTGTCAAATAATGCATTAATGCTATATATAATGTCAATATGTTAAATGAATCATAGAGAATATTATATAAGTATGCAATCATTTTTTAGTGAACTACTACTTAGTATTTTTATGGTATTATCTATGAAAATGTAAATTATTTTTTATTTTTTATTTTCCACCGGTTTGAGACCCTCGGGTTAACTCTGAGATGATCCAGAAACCTCTTTTTTTGTTACAATCCACAAACCTTTGATCCACCACCTTCGTGGATTCATATATCAGTCTCAATTTCAGCCCAAATGTATTTAATTACCTTACTAAAATTGTAGTTGTTACCACCAATTGAAATGGGCATTTACTAATTAGTTTGAGACATTTATTTTGATTGCTTACTCTTGTGGGATTGCCCAATTTTATTTTATTTTTTTGAATTTTTATTACCATTATTCTTAATCTACATCTCCACTTACAAATAATAATCATACATCTTCAAATATAAAGAAACACTTCTTTAAAACAATTTTAGCCAATAACTAATAATGCATATTTCTTATTTCAAATATTTGCAGAGTCTGATCTTAGCTGGGGCGGACACAACTTCAATTAGCTTGACATGGATGCTAGCATTATTAATGAACAATAAACATGTTTTAAAGCGTGCCCAAGAGGAGATAGATTTACATGTAGGCAATCAAAGATGGGTACAAGCTTCAGATATAAAAAACCTAACTTACCTAGAAGCCATTATAAAAGAAACCCTAAGATTATATCCACCAGCTCCTCTCTTAGTGCCCCATGAAGCAACACAAGATTGCTATATCAGTGGCTATTATGTCCCAAAGGACACTAGAGTTTTTGCCAACGTGTGGAAACTCCATAGAGACCCAACCATTTGGTCACAACCCGAGAGGTTTGCACCGGAGAGGTTCATGACGACGATAGAGAATAATAATGGTGAAATTGATGACAATGAGGGTCGCCATTTTCAATACCTTCCTTTTGGGTTTGGTAGAAGGGCTTGTCCTGGTTCAAATTTTGGCATGCAAGTGAGCTTGTTGACTCTTGCTCGTTTGCTTCAAGGGTTTGAGTTGGAGGTAGAGAATGATGAGAAAGTGGACATGAGAGAAGGAACAAGCTTTACTTTGCCTAAGGCTACTCCATTAGGAGTTATTCCAACTCCACGACTTTCACCTCATCAATATCACTAATTATCCAACACTACTTCTTAACTATTGTTCCCTTCCAAGATGAAGTTTCTGATAATGAGTTTTAGTTGCTCTATTCTACAAACTAGCAATACACCCCGGGCATCGCCCGGGGAACAATTAGTCATAAACTATTTAAGTAACATATGTAAAGATTGTGAAAGATATGAGCAAATGAAACTAAAGATGCAAAGTATCAACAAAAAACATAATGTTCTACATATGTATGTGACATTCAAATATAATCACAGTAGGATGCAACATACGGGTTGCCTACAAAATTAACACAATCACAGTTAACTAAAAACATTCATCACATTCATCTAAAAAATAACTTGTACATTACATTTACCTCCTTCAGGAGCCATAGTTGGCCAAGCAAATTGAACCACAACAAATACACCCTCTGGCTCAGTCACCCTGTCATTTGCCCGGAGAGTCTCCCCCACACAGGGACACCATGTAAGATGCAGGTTAACACCTCGCCACCCCTGTTACCGGGGGAAAATCTCAAAATAAAATTAGGGCGAAGGGGCAAAACTAGCCACCGTAATTTTTCAAAAGGACAACTTTGGCACCCATAAATTGGATGGTGCAAAACTGAACATTATAAAGCAAAATGGGACAAATTTAGTCACACCGTTAAGTTGAAGCTAACAGACGTGAGTGTTGGTGTGGGACCCACCTTCATTAACCTCTAGCTTCAACTTAACGGCGTGGCTAAATTTGTCTCATTTTGCTTTATAATGTCCGGTTTTGCACCATCCAATTTACGGATGCCAAAGTTGTCCATTTGGAAAATTACGCTAGTTTTGCCCCTTCACCCATAAAATTAAATGATCAAAATCGAATGCAAATAACACCAACCACAAAGAGGTCAACCCTTTGTCTTACAGCTTAATGTACAATTTTTTCCTGTAAAAACCATCAGCATCATCCATTCAGCCCTCATACATAGTTACAAGCGTCACACACACATCTACCACAAATAAAATAATATCAGAACTAAAACAGACCCAAATAAAATTTAAAGTGGTTCACAAACTAACTCAACATTAGCTTACCAATAATACTCATCTCCTGTGTGAAAGGACCGATGAACACCATAACCATCGCTCGTCACAACAAAATTAGTCGTCTGGTAACACATTTCCTCAACAAAAACAGACCTATGCGCAAGTATTGATGTCTGGTCTTCCATTGTGGCAACGATGTGCTTCTCCTGCAAAAGAAAAGGTTTACTTAAATTGTTATTGTCACTAATACATAAAATGGAGTTCATAAGAAGAGCACAGCAGAAAGGAAGAAAAAAAACTAACCGAACGATCAAAGGTGATTAGGTCCACTAACAAAGGTTCTTTCAGACGTTTACCCCTTGGAACAAAATTAATAACCTCTGGAAAATAAACTCCATCCATATTAAACATGAAAATCCCTTGATGCCTCCCCTCCGTCAAAGTATCAATGGACACGGGGATACCACCAAGATTAACCATTATGCAATGAAAGAAAAATAATATTATGAAATAAAGAAAAATAATATTAAACATAAATAAAATAAAATAGGAATATAATGAAAAATATAGATTAATTACAATTACATTCATGAGGAAAAACTCACTGATAAAAAATAATCCAGAATCTGCGGGTAACTCACAGTGAAGATTCTTGTCAATGAAGAAAAATAGGAAACCTCAAGAATCAATACAAATTTATAACCAAAATGTGCGGATATCTCCCTTCGCTTACACAATGTACCCTCATGCAAATCTCTCCTGTCACGAATCAAAATGGGGTGCAATAACCATCAATAATGATAATGACAATGATAATAGCATTGGGAATACTCTTCAATGAGGTGGACCTTCCTTGGAAAAAAAAGTACACAAGAATAAGGAAACAACCAAAGATGACAAGGTTAACAACAAACACAACTAAAATTAATCTGTCAAAGAACACAAGCCCACTACAACCATTTCCTTTAACGCTCCCCCACCATCATCAGAAGGAACAATTTCGGGGGGAAATATGTAAACACCTCCGTACATCCCTTCAAACAGCGATGCAATTACTGCATAATCCCAACGAAATGCCCCATAATACCCAACGACATGCCCCATATAGCTGATGCCAATCAGAAAACAAATAAATATATATGCAACAGAGGGCAAAGCAAAGCAAAGCACACAGAGAGAAGACGAACGAAAGGGAAAAACGTTCTCAATGGGAATATTAATGAGGGCAAATAGGGTTTGAAGATGGAATTCAAATTTAAAAGCAAAAACGCAGCAGTAGTCAAGTCAGAAGCACAGCTGTAATGGGGGGAAAATTAAGATTTTTTACAATTAACAGAGAAAGGAGAATAAATTGTGAGAGGAAACGTGTGGGCATACCTTTTTTCTCTGTTATATACACTGCTCTTTCGGAAAAAAACGAAGCAAAAAACATCACATAAAAATAAAAAATTGATACGTCAATCAGAGAGAGAGAGAGAGAGAGATTGACAAAGTAAGAGAAGCTATTTGAAGTGGAAATATAAAAAGAGACTAAAAGATTTGAGGGGCCCTGAGCAAAAGACTAAACCAAATACTACTCTATTGTATAAACCCTATGGGCTCCACGTCTACTGCACAATGTAAGGCTACATCAATCTGAATCTGAACATGCATCAAAGCTGGCATGGGAGCACACCATAAATTGTGTAAAATTTTGTCAAATATATAAAAGGAAAAGAAAACCCATGTGCGGCTAAAATGAACAGTATTTACTGAGAGGGAAAAAAATAAGCCGAGAAGTTGAGCGAGCCGGCTTTCATTACTATAAGGGAAAGAAGATGTGTTGTATTCATGGTGTAATAATAACATTAGGCTTTTAATTTAAAATACATATAACGAAATACATGCTTTTCCAATCAAACTACATATACTTAATATAAGAAACTTCATCACTATGTTTAATCCATAAAATATGCCCTTGATCACAATTATGCTAGAAGAAAATTAACAACACTTGTTGGATCAGCATATACTCTAGTTTTACTAATAATCACCTGCCAATTATATTGAGACAAAGAGCTAAACAACTTCAACAAAAATGGTGGGAAGAGAAAAATGTAACTGAAAGAAAACAAACAAGGAAATGCAAAACTTAACGGGAGTGAATTATATGATTGACAAAAACTAATAAGCCTCACCTGAGGAGTTGAGGGCATTAGCAGAGGAGGAAGCTCGGAATCGCAATTGGAATCACCTGAGGAGTCAAATTAGGAAGAAACTTAACCTCAAAACATGAAAAAGAGCCTAAGTAGAAAACACCTGAATTGACACAATCATGAAAGAACAGAGATATACTTTAAAATTCATAAAAGAAATTCATCAGTGAAGAAAAGGATTTCAACTAAATCCATGAAAGGGAAGCCGAATCCAACCACACACATTGACACATATATAATGATAAAGACCTTCTTGTATATAAAACAAGTCTCATACCAAACAAAAAGGATTTTAACTAAATCCATCAAAGGGAGCGTGTGATAATGTTAAAGGTCTCGAAGGATTAATCCTATTTGAACACAAGCTTCAACTAAATTAGGTTGTCAAAATCCTTTCATAAAACATGTATCTAACTTAGCTTGTTTAAAGAAACGTGGGTTGAAAACTAACCCAAGATACTCAAAAGGAACAATGAAACATAAGTTGAAAACTAACCCCAAATTCGTAAGAGAGGACGGAGAGGACAATTTAGCCTGAGGAGGAGGAAGGAGAGGCCGTGGGGGCGGTGACGGCCCTGAACAGAGAAAGGATTTGAAGAAGAAGAGTGAGGAAGGAGAGGCCTGAGGAGGATTTGAAGGTGAGGAAGGATATAGTTTTTCGAAAGGGAGAGAAACGAAGAAAGGAAGAGGCACTGCTGAGGCTTTTAAGCTGGCTTTTTTATTACTACCTGCAAAATAGTCTATTAAATCATGATATATTTGATATATTTTTATATTATTCATTAGTTTATAAGTAAAATAAACTAGTTTAAGGGAAAAAATTAGGAAAATCAATTTATAATTAACTTATTTTTGTTTTTTTAGGTTTTTTCAAAAAAGTCAATTAGGTCTTATATTTAGGACCAGAGGGAGTATTATTTATATTGATTTATTGGGTACTTTTTAAAACATTTGGAATTTTTCGGTTTCAACTGAATTTTTCTTAAAGAAACCGAAACGATAACCGAAAGGTGGACAAAATGGAAATCGAAACCGAAACCGAAAAACCAAAAACTATTTGGTTCTGTTTGGTTTTCGGTTTGTTTTGCCCACCCTTAGAAGCAACAGTATCATGTTTGCTAATTGTTCCTGCTAAATTGTCTGCACCTTAACATCAAGAGTCAGAGACATTAACTGCTTCAACTCTCCATAAATTTGGATGAAATCCATATAATAAGAAGTCAATGAATGATCCTGCTTCTTAGGATTGAAAAAAGCTTTGCAAACTTCATAGATACGTGAAATATTTCCTTTACCAGAGAATAAAAACTCTAAATATTCCATAAGGTCTTCCACATAAGAATAATGAGCCAGAGAAGGAAGAATCTCACTATCAATAGAATTCCATATCTACAAAAGTAAACATGCATCATCTCGAATCCAAGTCTTGCTGGAATCACCTTTTGGAGGAGTCTCAGTCAAATGACCCTCTTTTCTGATGCTCAACATATACAGACGAATAGTCTTGTTCCAATTCTTAAGAGTTAGTTTATGATAAGAAATCTTATTGATTACTGGAATAACATCAGACAAAACATCTATTTTCTCTTCAGCCATTGAACACAAGCAACAATTCAAAAAACCAAAACCAAATTTCAACAAGAAAGGAGACAAGATAGCTTCAACACGGGCTACAAAACATCAGCTCTAGGTCGAAAATGAGAAGGCGGACTGAACACACCAAAGGACGGCAAAAAACGATGCCGAAAATCACCGTGTAGCTGCGGCGAGTGGGGTGGTGGCAGTGGCACTTGGGGAGGCGGTGGTGGCGCGTGGCATGTCGGATGGCAATCGGACCACATGGGGTTTGCTCGACGGTGCCATCTGACTCTGATAAGCTGATGCGTGTTACAAGGAAAGGACACGAAAGGCATGGATCGGCTGAGAAAACTCTAATACTGTTCACGTGAACAGTGCTACGAACCAGCATGCCCAAAAACGAAAAAATAAAACCCTAAAGACACCTTACTCTGATGCCATGTACAAAAAGGAAGAGAGAATATTTGTATGAAAATGTATATCTTATTACTGAGCTTGTATGGTTACATTATATAGGCATTAGAAAGCCCAACATATTAAATAAGGCCCACTAACCACTAACTAAACCCTAATTACATATATTTACAAAACCTTAACAACCATTATCAATTTTGTGTCTAGACCATCTAGGAATAGTGAAATATGAAGCAAGTCAATATTCTTTTTGTTTTTCGTAGCGAACATGGTAAACAAATGAAAGAGAAATATGATAAGTATTAGGGAGATCCTACGAAGATGAACAAACTTCTGTATGTTGCTATTATTCTTGATCCTCGATATAGATCAGATTGGGTGCAATTCGCTTTGTCAAATATGTATGGAGGTGCAGTTAGTGAACTTAAAGCTATGTAGATTAAAGATGTTTTAACTTCATTGTATAATGAATATAATAAAGGTATATGTGCTTCTTCCTCAGCTCAAACTGAAAGGTTATCAATGCATAATTCTCAAGCAGACCTTCATGGTGATAATGATGACCCTTAACTTAAACTTAGAAAAGTACTTGATATTGAGAAGCAAGTATATATTAGTAGATGCCTAGGTGGAAAAACTACTAGAAAAGGGGTTGATAAATATTTGAATGAAGATCAAGAGGAAGAGTTTGGTGATTTTGATAATTTTAGTTGGTGGAAGGTGACTAGTGTAAGATTTCCCATCCTTTCACTTATAGCTAGAGATGTCTTGGCTATGCCAATTTCCACAGTTGCTTTAGAGTCTGCATTTAGCATTGGAGGTCGAGTTTTTGATCTATTTAGCAACATTTTAAGTCCTAAAATTGTGAAATCTTTAATTTGTGTTCAAGATTAGTTAAGACAATCTATGCATCTTGTAGAACAGGGGGAAGATGATGTAGACAAGTAACTTATCAGTCGTTTCCAGTCATTACCCTAAGCATATAGGTCTTCAAAATAATATAGAAAAGTTAAAGCTCCCATGGAGACTAAGGCAAAAGGGATTAATTATTACAATTATGTTACCAATTAGGTTGAGGAAAATATTTGAGTTTTGGAATT
The DNA here is from genome assembly GCA_029929735.1 of Mimosa pudica. Taxonomy (NCBI): domain Eukaryota; kingdom Viridiplantae; phylum Streptophyta; class Magnoliopsida; order Fabales; family Fabaceae; genus Mimosa; species Mimosa pudica. The sequence continues at coordinate 6,290,586 of JAKELP010000045.1, forward strand.
CTAAACTAACTAAATTGAAAATAATTTAATTAAAACTAAACTAAAAGGGAAGTTTTAGATTATTTATCACCATTTCATTTAATGAAACTTAATTAAAAACCTCTCAATTAGTATGATAATGAAAACATGTGTTTGCCTAAGGTTCATAGACATTTGAAAATGTTTTCTCAAGTCAAGTTCAAATTTCTACTTGTATTAATTGCACAATCTCTTGATACAATTAATACAAGCTCTACTTCAAAACCAACCTTTTAGTGACAATGTTAGGTCGGTAACTATATCTCTATGTTACCAACAAACCATCCATTTAAAACCATAAACTTCAGGTCTAACATGTTTTTATTCAAGTTCTAAAATAAAATATACTTTTTCAAGTCATATTCTATTTAACTAAGTGATGATCAAACACTTGGAGCAAGTAAAGAGCAAGATAAAAACCACACATGAAATTCATTAACAACTAAAAGAGATCTTCAGTAAATCTCAATCTATGAAATGAGTCAAAATAATCCTAAACTAAGACTAACTACTCATAACTAAAACTAAAACCATATTCATCCAGCATTATCACAAGCCACCACAAGCTATAGTAGATAAACACATTTAGAAATAACAAGAAAAAGAGCAAGAACATGTTTAGAGAAACTCCCCAACAATGACCTTCTTCCTTCCTAATTTCTTGCTGTTCTTAGAAATGAGATGATCATAAACATTTCTTAGCTCAAGATCTCTTCTCAATACTAACCGACCTCGGCGGTGGCGGCTCCAGACTTTGATCGACCACCTCCACAGTCCTCTCGTCCTCCCGTGAAGGTTATAGACCAAAAATCCAAGATCTTCTTCTCTTTCTTGTTGCTCTCTTCGCACCAACACTTTTGGGGTTTTTTAAGATGATGAACAGTGGTGTGCCGCCCCCTCTTCCTTCATGCGCGTCATGTTCTTTTATTTCTTAGGTCTTGGGCGTTTTTTATCCAAGTCAAACAATGTCTAATGATCCCACATTTATTTCAAAATCATACATTTATTTCAAAATCATACCATCATTGGAGGTGACACGTGTTAGGATTCTCGGAGGCCAAGTGGACCAATAACATCACTGCTACAAACAACTAAGATATATAGTTGATGGATTGAACATAAAATGGGGTGATAATTCAATAAGTGCTAAAGATTCAAATTAGAAATTTAGAGAGTGAAGATATACAAAAGGAAAATGGAACAAAAATTACTATGTAAAATTGTAAACTTTGTTCTTCTTTGCTTCAAGCTCTTCTTCCCTTTTTATTCACATATCCCTCTTTCTTTTCTTTTGTTCTTCTTTCTCTTTTTTCACTTCTTTTTCTTCTTTCTTGCTTTTTTTTTTCTTTTCTTTAGACATTTATCTCTCTTTGTTTTTGTATCTTTTTTTTCCCATACATGCACCCCTTTTTGCGTTTTTCTAACTACTTTTGTTTCCAAATGGGCAAAGCAAATGATGAAAGCAATAAGGTTGGTCATTTGGCTAAAATGGCTATGAATGCCTATATCACTTCTGTGCATGCAAATAAGATTTTCAAGTTCTGAAAGAGATTTAAGACAAATTCTATAGATGAAATAACAAAAGATGTATTTCCTCTTGAAAGAAAAATATTACGGTCAAATTCCTCAACGGACTTATGACATTTTAAAGTCAATAACCAAAGACAAACTACTTTATATCACAGACATTTTAAGAAGATGAAATTAAATTTTGATCAAAAACAATTTTTTTTTAAATTCAAATTGAAGTAACTTTGGCTAAGTTTTGCAACAAACTTCAAATTTCCAAAAAAAAAAAATTGTTTCTTCTCTGTTTTTTTTTTCAAAATTTTCTAATTATTTTCAATTTTTTTCAAGATTTTGTTTGGGAAAAAAAAAATTTTAAGGGCAAGTCATGTAGATCCAATTGTACCCTCACCCCACACAACCAAATGTAGAGATGACAAAACTTTTCAAATTCACAGTTACTATCTATGCAACATAAACAAATGACATAACAACTAATTATATAAATTTATTGCAAATATCAATTAGAGTCAGCAGACAAGTTATTTTTGAAAACAAAAGTAGTTATCTAAAATTATATCAATAACTTGCACTTATTGAAGTAGTAATTGTTTTCATAAATAAAGAATTATTTCTACCTAATCCCATTCATATACTTTCTTTGAAAAATAGGTAAATTACACTTAATAACACAATACTTCTAAATAATTATATTCATACCCCTACCAGTTGGACCATTTAAGCCCAACTGGTAAGTGTGTGTATGTGTGTGTATAATTATTAGTTTCGTTATGTTATAGAAAATATAAGATAGAGAAGTAAAGATGATCAAGATGAGGAAATATAGTTTCGTTATGTAATAGAAAATATAAGAGATAGAGAAGTAGATGACGATAAAAAATAAATTACATTACTAACATGTTATGAGTACATATGACTCAATGTCTAATCCTACAATTTTACATGAATGTCTAAGGGGACTTCCTAATATTAGCTTGTTATATCTTGTTTTCAGGAGTTGAGAAGCTCTACATGGAGAATACGAGGCTGCCTTCATTGTTATATGACTATTAGTAGTATCAACGAGTTCTTTTAATTTTTGATGTTCTTATTCCCTTATGAGTGTTTTTATTGTACACATATTTAGTGGTCTTAGATTTGGTGGCTCTCCAATCATGTAATTTGCACCCATGCACCCTTATCAAATTCTTGAGTTTAAGCATAGTATGCGCGACTTCAATCACTGATGAGTCCTCTTTATTAGCGTCATTTGGATTATTGCAAACCATTATGATCAACTTGAAAGAAAAAACTGAAGTGATCTTATTCTTGCGCTAACAAATGAGGGAGACATGTTGTATGTTTCTTATATAGACATAGGCAGTAAATTGTGAAACAATTCTAACCGTTCAAACTTCAAAATGATCTAAAAGCGTAGAATGAGTCACGTCATAAATCCATGTTTTCCTTTTTCTTTTTTTAATATTATATGTGAAACAATCTTGGCCATCCAAAATGATATTAAAGTATATAATGAGCCAACGTCATCAATCCATGTTTTCCTTTTCTTTTTTTAATCAAAAACAATATCCTGCACCATCTCATAATTTCCCATTTTACCCCTATCATGTTGCTTTCTCTCTCTATTCCATCAATGGCTTCTGCAGACGTTGAGTACTGTTGCTTCATTGATGACCTTGCTTGGACCACCGACAATGACGTGTTAGAATCTTAAGTTTTGATGAATAGAAAGAATATGGGAAATCAAATAAGGGGTTAATGTATTCACCCATATGCTTAAATGAATCAAACATGTAGTTTGAATACACACATAATGGCTTAGTTGGGGGTGGGGGAGGGGGAAATATACAGCACACAAATGGCTTAGTTGGGGGTGGGGGATGGGGAAATATACGGCACACAAGACGCAAATTCTCATATCTCATAATTCATATTGCCTCCTTTGCCATTACTTACCGTAGCTAAATCCTCTCTATTCTTATTGTTATTGATTAGAAGATGAGCTAAGAGAGCTTTGAAAGGGAGTAATTTTCTACACATCCTCTTCTTCATATGTATTCCTATTTTCTAGGGTTCTAGGGATTAGATCTATGTCTTAGGTCATGATCTTTATTTTTCATTTGTTAATTTTCTTTTATATGACTTCTGCGTTTATTGATTAAACATGTTTTAATTTTTATGGGTTTATGATTTTAATTCATATTTTAGTTAAAATTTTATGCTAAGTAAGGGTTCTTACTTAGTTGATAATGGTTTTCTTTATTCATGCTTAGAAATTAGCAAAATAAATTTATTAAATACTTGAGTAGCATTAGCCTTAAAACTTGCTAGGTTTAGTTTATTAGTTGAGGTCTCAATGAATTAAAACTAGTAAATTAATTAGGTTGCATATGGTCCTGGCCATAGGATTAATAGATCTGTGGTTAGTAAATTTAATTTGGTTATGTGATTAAGCAACTTAGATTAAAATAAAGGAAGTTAAAATTGATTTTATTATATTATTTTAAAATAATAAATTGTGTTAATTATTGTTTTTTTAAATGCAAATATAATTTTTATCAACAAATAAGCATTAAAGGCAATATGGTCTTACATATACATATACATTATACCCATGCCAATTTCATGCTTTATAATTTTAATTTTATCTGTTTACCTTATTAGGGTCCGTTTGGTTGCATTGGAAAGTGGAGAGAGAAAGTGAAAGTGTGGGAAAGTAATGGTTTTATGGTAATTTACATATATCCTGGGGCCCACAAATTTTTTTTTCCATCTCACACTTTTCTTGGGCCCCACAATCTTTACTTTCTCATTATTACCTAATTTATTTCTACTTTCCATCTTTACCCCTTATACACATTTCCATTTCCATCATCCACTTTCTAGTCAACCAAATGGGCCCTTACGTACTGTACTTTACTAACATTTATAGGAATTGTCTTTACATAAAAAAAATTTGAGAAATGATATAACTCTTAGGTAAAGTTGATAAACATTAAGGGCCCGTTTGATTGGACATAAAATAGATAATGGAAATGAGTGTAAAGAGTATGTTTGGTTACAAGAAAGAAAGTAAAGAATTAGAAATGGAAAGAGTAAGAGATGGAAAGTAGAGTAATGATGAGAAAGTAAAGTTTGTGGGCCCCAGAAAAAGTGTGAGATAGAGAGAGAAAACTTGTGGGCCCCGGAATATATGTAAATGACTATATTACCCTTAAACTTTCTAGGCTAATGTATATTTTTGGTCCCTTAACTTTGGAGAAAGTCATGTTTTGGTCCCTTAACTTTGAAAATTGTGTTTTTAGTCCCTTAATTTTGGAGAAGGTAATCTTTTTAGTCCTTTGACTTTGAAAAATGTATTTTTAGTTCTTTCAAATTTGGGTCAAAGTATGTTTTTGGTCCCTTAAATTTGGAGAATGTAATGTTATAGTCCCTTAACTTTTAAAAGTGAAGGGACTAAAAACATAATTTAATCTTTTTTAAAAGGACTAAAAAACATACTTTTGTTCAAAATTAAGAACTAAAAACACACTTTTCAAAGTTAAGGACTAAAACATGACTTTATCCAAAGTTAAGGGACGAAAAACATACTTTAGCCAACTTTCTAATTTATTTTCAAGTTACTTTCCCTACTTTATAACAATCAATCATAGCTAAAGAGAGAAAGTAAAGATAAATTAAGTATGCAACAAAGTTACTTTGTGCGCCGGAACATATGAAATTCCATTTATTCTGAATTCCATTATTCAATTTCATTTCCTAATTCATGCGTACTACCTACTCTAGGAAAGAAAGAAAGCATCTCTCGTGGATCTCTCCACATTTTCCTTTCTTCTCTCCGCTCTCACTTCCCATGTCTCATTCGACACCTCCTCAATAGCTAAACGGTAAATGGGTATTAATTCATATTCGGCTTAATATACATACATATATATATATATAGTTACAGTTCCTGAATTTTTCTGTTTCGTTTCGTTGATTGAGTGTTGTGGGCAGTTTTATGCTGTGGAAGAAGAAATATGGCGACCAATTTTTGGACATCATCGCATTAGTATGTCTAAGTCCAATTTCCAATTTTGTGTATTGTTTTTTTTACTGTGTTGTTGGATATTGTTTAGGTTTGTAATTAATTAATTGGGTTTTTGGGTTTGTGTATTTTGCAGTAAGCAGCTTGTAGAACAAGAAGATGTGGATATGGTAAACCCTCTTGACAAAGAAAAGGGTATCACTCTTGAGGATTTTAAGCTCATTAAGATGCACATGGCTAATTGTATGCTCCCCCCTTTATTATGTTTCATAATTTCAGATTTTCATTGTCTTTATTGTTAGTGGTTAACAATATACCCCCTTTGTTCCTAAATATAAGATCACTTTCCCTAATTTGAGTAGATTAAGGAAGTTAGTTAAGTTAGTTATATACACATGATATTACCAATTCATCCCAACTATATACTTTTATCCGATCTCTGCTTCTTTTGCTTGTTATTATAGATAAGCATTGTAGGGTTAATTTGGGAAAAAGTTATGAAAAGTTAGAAAGTGGTCTTATAATTAGGAACAAATTGAATTTCAAAAGTGATCTTATGTTTAGGAACGGAGGGAGTATTTAAAGATTTGATTACTGATAGAACACAATACACAATAGCATTATACAGTCCTTCTAACCGTGTGGTGTTTATTTGAAAAACTCTGCAATCCTTTATTTTCTCTCCAGTTTCTTAGCTAAAATATACTATGAAAAGGATATAAAATGAACTTCAAGTACTGTTATACTTTCTCTGTTCCTAAAATATAAGATCACTTTTTGATTTTTCCTAACTTTTTCCCAAATTAACCTCATAGTACTTGTCAATAATAAACATGTAAGAGATGGAGAGTGGGGATCAAGGTGTATGGTAAGAATAAATTGGTAATATCATGTGATAATAACTAACTTAACTTATATCCTTAATCTAATCAAATTAGGAAAGTGATCTTATATTTAGGAACAGAGGTAGTATTTTCTTTCTTTGGTGGTGGCATGAAATTTCTGCACTGGGCTTATTGTTTTTACTTATTTCTGCTTTATTTTTTCCTCTGCGCAGATATCTCAAAATTGGCTCAAAATGTTAAAGTTAGGCAAAGGTGAGAACTGAATCACCTAATCTGTTACTTCCTTTAGATCTTGTTGATATTTTATTTTGATTTCACTTTATGTTAAAGATCTTCAGTGCTGGAGTTTTTGTATTGCTCTTGATTGTTGTGTTTGTTAGCACGCATGCTTGAATTTGTGCAACTTGGCACTTCATACAATCAGTATGCTACTGCACTGTGTGGTTTCACAATGGTTATAATGGGCCAACCCAGTTCTAGCCCCACTTGCTGAGGGTGCTGGGGAAGGGGATATACTAAACAACCTTGCCTTTACTTTATGTAAAGAGGCTGATTCAAACCGACTGTGTGGTTTGACAATGGTTATAATTTTGATAAATTAGCATATTATTTTAACCCTGATAGTGAGAATATTGTAGAGAATCGTTTGAGGTGGTTTGGACATATCCAAAAAAAACCACTAGATGCGCAAGTGAAGAGGATAAACCAAATAACCTAGAGTCCAATTAAAAGAGGGGGAGAGAGACCAAGACAAATACTCAACGATTTTATGGAACGAAATCTATTGGTGAATAATATATCCAAAGAGTAGGTTACTAATAGAGCATAATGGCGTTATATGATCCATGTAGTCGACCACACGTAGTGGGATAAGATTTATGTTGTTGTTGTTGTCATTTCACTTGTGTTAAAAAGAATTTAAGATTGTGTTTAGCATTGGGATTGTAGTATATTAGGAACGTATTATTTTACCATCTAAGATCAATTTAAATGAAATTGATGATCTTGTTAGAGACTGAAGGTCATCAAATGTTGACAGAAAACTTTGATACCCTTGTGAAATACTGGTTGACAAAGGTGGAAATTTTGAGCTCTTATTATTGATGTTCTCAGAAGAATTTCTAAATACATTGCTTGAATTTACATTCATGTCAAACTTAAGTGGCAACTCTTAATCAATTAGAATGATATGAAATGATTTTCTACTATATTCTGTATTGACAAAATTGAGAATATTTTTTCCACTGAAAATGTCAAGTAACACTTGTCTTTTAGCAAGATGTCGCTGCCATCATTAATATTTTGGTCGATATTTCAGGGTTGTCGCTACTGCAGTTACATACATGAGGCGTGTTTACACCAGGTATTCAGATTTGTGAGGCTATGGTCCTTGTGAGATGATTGAAACATTTCATCTTATGTTTGTTTATTGGTCTTGTTTGGCTGTTGTCAGCCCCACTTTTATGCAGCATTTATTGATCACAGATTTGACATGCTCTTATTATTCTTCTGAAGTTAAATTTTAAATAGCGGGATTTTTATATTTCATTTCATTGATATCACTGTTCATGTTTCATCTACCATTTCAAAGTTATTGTGATGATTGGGGTGATACGAGAATATGTCTGTTTTATGTTTCAGAGATTCATGCTAGACTGTAGGAAAGATTGAAAAAGAAATATATTACAAGTCTAGTTGGTAACAGAAAATTAAATAGAACACCAATATAGATAAATAAAAAAATACTAGGGATAGCTGAAAACTATGAAACTAAAACAATATATAAATATTTAAATGTCAAAGACACAAAGCAATTTTGCAAATAATGAGATTGATCTCAACCTTCAACCCTAGATACCATGATTCATTCTGTTTACTTATTTTCTTCCATTGAAGAGAGGTAGAATCAGAGAAAGGGTGATATTTGAGGAATGATGAATTCACATAGAAAAATAATTATTTGGAGGAAGCACAGAATGTTCCCAAATGTTGAGCCTTTGCATTGGGAATTCTATGTTATAAGTGTATGTAGCTGATAGGAACCAGTCATTATTTGTAGGGCAAAGGCCCAAAAATGATACATAACTATTGACCAAGGAACAAAAATAGTACATAACTATTCCAAAGTACAAAAATGATACTCATCTTTTACCATGTGATCCAAAATGATATTTTCACTAATCACTAATATGACAATAACATTAGACATGAAAAGTCCAAAATTCTCTTATAAATTAATCGCCACCCAGTAAAAGTTTATTTAATTATAAGGGCATTTTGGACATTTCATGTCTAATATTATTGTCATATTAGTGAAAATATCATTTTTGATCACATGGTAAAATTTGAGTATCATTTTTGTACCCTGAAATAGTTATGTACTATTTTTGTTCCTTGACCAATAGTTATGTATAATTTTTGGGCCTTCGCCCTTATTTGTATTTTATGTTTTATCATGTGTCTTGTAGAATTGTGACAAGCTTTTAGTGTTGGTTACAAATAGTGTCAGGTTCTGTTTAGGGAAGTTATTTTCAGTTGTGGAGTCTGTCCATATATATCTTGTTGTATTATGTTTGGAAATGAATGGATCAATGAAATTATGATGTAGGAGATTGCTCCTCTCTTTCCTAGAACTAAATTCTTGTTCTAGTCACCTTTCCCCCTCTAGAATTACAGAATATGGTTCTAGAGATCCTCCCCTCTTCTTCTCTTTTCCATTTCTACCATTTCTCTTTCTTTTTGTTCAGGTTCTATCATTCAAGTGTTTAGTGTTGGTTACAGTCAATTTCTGTTCAGGGAAGTTTTTTTTTAGTTATGGAGTTTGTCTATATATATGTTGTTGTATTATGTTTGGAAATGAATGGATCTTTGATATTGTCATGTAGGAGATTGCTCCTTTCTTCCCTAGAATTAGTTTCTAGTTCTAGTCACCTTATCCCCTCTAAAATTACAGATTCGGGTTCTAGAGTTCCTCCCCTCTTCTTTTCGTTTTCCTTTCTACCATTTCTCTTTCTGTTTATTCAGGCTCTATTTGTAGCCGACCCCACCTAGCTGAGACAAGGGTTTGTTGTTGAAGTGTATGTTATAAGGAATAAGAGATGTACCACAAATGATGGTGAGGTTGCAGGTGTTGCAACTGGCTCATCTTGTGAAAAAGACTCAAAATGTAGCTTCTTAGATGGTTAAGTACAGGCACTTGATGCTATCCATATTCCTTGCCAAGGACTCTATTAGTCGTATAAGATTGAGTTACTCTTGGGATGATGGTGTTGGGGAGGAAGAGAAATTACGTGTGGCCGTTGGTCTAGAATGCAGCGTATTTTAGTGGAAATGGTTTGAAACCATAGCACCCGTTCACTCTCATATCCTTTGATAGTTTCTAGTCATTTTGTGAAATGTGCTTATCATTCTATTGATGATAAATTTGTCATCACTTTCCTTTTTCCTGAATTTATATCTTTGTAATTAGTTGTTTCAATCTTATACTTTTGAGTTGATAGTTTAATCTGAAAGTTTTGAATGTCTTTTTTTCTTGTCTGGCTTAATGGGTTGCTCTATTTTATATTTTTCTTTCAAGCCCATTAATAATATAATGTCTTAACGGCATGTGCACTTTCATTTCAGAAAGAGTATGACTGAGTATGACCCACGTCTAGTGGCTCCAACCTGCTTGTACCTGGCTACAAAAGCTGAAGAAAGCACAGTGCAGGCTAGGCTGCTTGTATTTTACATCAAAAAATTATGTGAGCTCTTACTTCATAGATCTCCCCCTCCCTCTCTCTCCTGACTAGTTCTAAAAGGAGAAGTGGGTTGTTTTCTTTTTCAAACTTCTTTTTTGCCATTAAAAATGCACATTGTCCGAAATAACTATGTGGTTTTTGCAGATTCTGATGACAAGTACAGATTTGAGATCAAGGACATACTTGAAATGGAAATGAAAATTTTAGAGGCGCTTAACTATTACCTGGTTGTTTTCCACCCTTATCGATCATTGTCTCAGTAAGTAGTCAATCAGCATAATTGTTTATTTTGCTAAACACTTCTATAAATTATGGTAGAATATGGAAATAGCTCTTCATTTTGATCCTTTTTACACATACCGCCTCAACATAGTTTATTGCTACTATTATTTTATGTTAAATTCTATGTAGTTTAGTAATCAAATTCAGTGATTACTAATGAATCATCATTCAGTGACTGTCTTTTTATTGAAATTCAAATTATAGAAGCCTGATAACGAGCTCATTAGTTCTAGAATAGAATCTCATTGATGTTCCGGAACGAATTGTCTGCAACAAGTGGTGGAGACGATAGCTCTAGCATTCATGTTGACCGATCGATTTCCGTGTTTAAGTTCTCATACCCTTGTATCTCTGTTCACTCAATGGGGCTCTGACTTTCTTTTACCTAATTTATATCAACTCAAAATTTCTGTGAAACTCTTCATCCTTTCTTTTCCTTCACCTTAGCAGATCAGCAGAATCAAACGTTAGTACACTATACAAATTGAGAATTGAAATTCCTTATGGCTACATGTCTCTTCAAGAGTTCCCTACCATAGATGTTTGTTTATGAATTAGTGCATCATTCTGATTATACTCTGATATGTTATAGATGCACATGATCCTATTCATGATTGAGCCACATTGAGTTTACACCCCTTACCTTTTCTATTGGAATTATGTCATTGTCTTCATCACTTGCTCAACCTTGGGGTTTGCTTGGTCTTTCCAGCCTTCCCTAAAAAATCCATAAGGTGTATAAATATCAATAATCAGTTGTTTAACAAATATAAATCTGAAGGTAAATAATTCTGGCTGCAGAATTGGTCCTATGTTCTTCATAATTTCTTACAGTTTTATTTGGTGTTTGTTTATCTTATCATTTTTGTGATTTTTCACCAGGTTGCTACAGGATGCTGGGTTGAATGATATCAACATGACTCAATTAACATGGTTAGAATTCATTGATTTTGAGATAATTGAAATAGCTTATGATCAGTCTTTTGATTTTCCTTTTTTTGGTTTTTGATGATTTTTGTTCTTGCCTCTCCTCTTTGTTGTATGCTTTCTTTAGTCACCATGCTTTTACATTTGACTGTGCATTGTTTCCAATGAACAAAACATCGATGTTTCCTGGAAGAAAAGTGTATTTATATTTTTGCTACTACCCCTTTAGGTTTGTGTTTAAGGCTTCTCTATGGATTTTACACCAAAAAAAGGGGGAAATGGCTTCTCTTTGGAATTTTTTTTTTAATTGGTGAAATTTTGTTTGGAGTTTCACCGAATTTCCACTCATGATACACAAAGAGTTCTGACATCATATATCTTTTAGGCTCATTATCTCTTATATTTTGATTTCTTTGTTTTTGATCTCTTGTAATGGGATGTGCTCTGTCTTTGTACTAGGAACAGTGGCACGTTTATGTTGTGCATTGGCTATTTTGTTTTTTAACCTTGTTTTGCAATATTTGATCTTGTTGCTAACTACCCTCTTGTAATATCTCCTCTTTAAATGATTTAACTGTGTGCAATCAATAGGGATAGTTGTCAATGTAGATGATTAAAAGGAAGGATGAAAGGGTCAACCCAGTTCTAGTTCCCACTTGGTGAGAGTGATGGGGAAAGGAATATACTAGGCAGTCTTACCCCTGTTTTTTTTTTTTTTTTTAAAAAAAGACTAATTTGAACCCACGATCTCAGACACCATGGCAAGCGAGTTTACCGTTGAACTTACCGTTTAGGCTGATTGGAAGGAAGGATGTGTTAGATAAATCAACACATACTTTTTACAAATAACTAGCTAATTTTCTTACAATATGTGAATTCACTATTTAGCTCCTACATGTAGGATGGTATTATATAGAAATCATTTTAAATTTGATTATTTTTGTGCCTGTTTCTCTCTTTTCTTTGACTGTTGGATAAGTAAAAAATGTCTGATCAAATTTCTTTAGTGCTGTAAATAACTTGGATCTCTTAATAGTGGAATAGCTTTTTCAAACTGCTTCAATATGAACTCTTGTCCTATTATTTCAGCATACATCTTGCTGAGGTATTGGCATACATATATTGGCGTAATGGTCAGCTACGCTGAATTGCCGATTGCTTGAGCTAATGTTTTCTTTTGTTTACTTTTCCTGTTGACTGCTTTTTTTCTCTTTTCACAAGAAAAGCATAATCTTGTGATTGCAGCTGCTTCATCAATAACGATATACCATATCATCATAAACATAAACTTTTTATGTCCGCAGGGGACTAATAAATGACACCTACAAAATGGACCTAATTCTTGTGCATCCTCCACATCTGATTGCCTTAGCATGCATATACATTGCTAGTGTTCTAAGGGATAAAGATACCACTGCCTGGTTCGAAGAGCTTCGTGTTGACATGAATGTAGTGAGTATTTCATTAGATTTACATGTCTACACTCTCTTGCTTATGCTTTTTCCTTCTCTTCTTTGAGTTCTCTTGTTCAGCTCATGATTCGTCATGTGCAAATCTTTTTTTGAGAACATGTTAGATGATAGCCTGATCCTTATACCTTTGCTGAATTAAAACATGGAAAAATTGCTAAAAATACAAGTTTCAAAATTTATTGGTCATGAGGACGTGACATGTTTTCATGGTACGGCAGTCTGGATGAGATATGGCATGGCTCAGGTCTTATCTTCTAATAGCTCCTTTATTGTGTTGCTGAATAAATTTACTGGAGTTATATCTCCTGTTTGACTGCTGTAAAATGGACAGGTAAAAAACATATCAATGGAGATCCTAGATTTCTATGAAGGCAATCGAATGATCACAGATGAGAGGATCAATGCTGCTCTTAACAAGCTAGGCTCCAGGTCTTAAAAACTTCTCTTCCGCGGTTAAATTAATAAATAATAAAATTAATCATGGGGAAGCAGATTTGATGAACTCAGAGCTAGTGACCACAATGCACTGTTCTCTACCGCGGGTGAACTTTCAAGGGCATGTTCTACTTTCGGAATGTTCTTTGAATATGCCCACTAGTGAGCTCAAAATGATGAAATGAGAGGGCACGAATTACTGGGGTGGCTTTTAACTTGTTAACTTGTTGAAAGCCTGAGAAAGAATATAACGATCTTTGACTTTCATTTAATTCCTGCTGATGACTGTCAATTTTTATTGGAGGATAAGATGTGGAAGCTTATGTATTATTGAATGACATTTAAGGAATGAACCCACTATTATTTATGAATGTTGTAACTTACTTTTAATAAATTATGTTGTATGACTTTATTATAATTATTTGGTTAGTGTGCTGATTATCTCTTGTTTATCATTTTATTAGAATTGTTTTTGAGTTCAATTTTGATGGATAGATTCTGAAAATGGTAGGAAAAGTTAATGTAGAGGTCCTTAATACTTTCCTTGGTCTTGAGTTAGGTCCCTGAACTTTTTCCGTTTTAATTAGATCCTTTTTGGTAAGAGTGACTGATTTGACTCAATAGTAAGTTCACTCGCTTATCGTGGGGTCTGAGGTCGTGAGCTCAAACCAGTCTCTCTTCATAAAGTAGGTGTAAGACTACCTAGTATATTTCCTTCTCTAAAACCCTCACCATGTAGGGACTAGAACTAGGTTGACCCTTATTAGATCCTTTAACTTGTTTTTGTTGAAAACAATAACGCCATTAAAAGGTTTCTTGAGTTTTTCTTTCCAATTTCCCCCATCATTGTTACTGTGGTGTAGGAAAAGCAAAGAAAAATCCGTTGCTATACAAATAAGAAAAAGTAAGTCGCACTCTTTTCATCTTCGATGTCACGCACGGTGAATAAAAAGAAGAAGAGTTCACCACAATGATTCAGATGGATACCATGATGATGCTTAGAAGTCAATGGATGGAGATAAAGAAGTCAAAGGAACGACTTGCACTTATAAGATACGGTCTATGGTATGATAGCTTTGATCGCAGACACTGAATGTAAAGTAGATCTTCAAATCAAGATTTGGAATTTCTCTTAAAAATTTTTATTCTTGATGTTAATTCATTGTCGGAATTTAATCAAATATATTGCTTCTTGTTTTCCAATCTATCTTTGAAAATTCGATTTCAGTTAGGGTACGTTTGCTTGGAAGGAAATGGAAAGGGAAATTAAAATGGTACATATATCTCGGACCCACAAGTTTTTTTTTTTTTTTTTTGTTTTCCAATCTATCTTTGAAAATTCGATTTCAGTTAGGGTACGTTTGCTTGGAAGGAAATGGAAAGGGAAATTAAAATGGTACATATATCTCGAACCCACAAGCTTGCTCTTTCCATCTCAAACTTTTCCTGGGCCCCACAAATTTTACTTTAATTATTTCCTCTACTTTCCATTTTTACTCTCTTATACTCATTTCATTTCTATCATCTCAATTCCATCGATTTCCAATCTATCTTTAGATTTCATGCAAAATGTGTTCAAGAAGTGAATTTAGAGTTCAAATAAAAGAAGACGAAAGATTTGGTTTGAGAGAAAATTGGTAGGTAAATCTGATTTTCTCGGTGATATGTACCATTACTAATTACATTGAAATATAATAGATGCTTATAACCTAGTGGAATTCTATCTTCAGGAGAAGTGGTTAGTAGATTTGATCATATTTGTAACTTCAAGTCATTATTGCTTGCCTTTTCAATAGAAAAAAAATCACAAGAAAACATGTAATATTTGATGTGCTTACTTTGTGCCCTAAAAATCATATGGCACATAAAAAATCTCATCTCTTTTCTATGTTTTCTTAATTTAACAAGTTTAATTCTGATAAAAAGATTTAACAAGTTTAGAAAATTAAATTTAGGGCGAAGGTGCAAAAATAATACTAAACTTTACCCAAAATTGCGTTTCTAATACTAAAGTTTCGCGAGGTGCAAAAAGAGTACCCAATTTGACGTTTAGGTGCAAATATAGTATTTTCACTTGAGGGAAATAAAATTTAGATATGAAAAAACTTTTATGCCCAATTTAATCAAGGTGGAATGGGGACATAAGAGTGTTTTCATATCTAAATTTTATTTTCTTCAAGTGAAAATACTATATTTGCACCAAAACGTCAAGTTATGTACTCTTTTTGCACCTCGCGAAACTTTAGTATTAGAAACACAATTTTGTGTAAAATTTAGTATCATTTTTACACCTTCAACGGTTGAACTCTAATGAAACACAGAAGTTGGTGCCCTAACAAAGTATTTTAACGTTTGAACTCTAATAATACAGATTAAAAACCTAGTAACATACACATTCAAATACAATATAATACTTCCTCCGTTCCTAAATATAAGATCACTTTGAGAATGTGAATAAGTTCCTAAATATAAAATCACTTTCTATTTTTTCTCAAGTTTTGACCAAATTACCCCACTATTCATTTTACAAGTAAATTACTCCCCCAATCCTTTTAAATTTAAGTGAGGATATTTTTGAGAAGATTATATAATTCTAATTCATTGGAAAGTCTTTCTTAATCTCTCTAAATTAGCTAAAGTGATTTTATATTTAGGAAGGGAGTGAATATAAGTAAAATAACAAGACGATAGAGCACATGAGAGATGGAAAATGTAAAGAGAGATGAAACAAACATAAAACATGGGAAAACCGAAAAACGCACGCACCATATTCTTCTTGAAACTCTTCCTCTGCTTCACATTCAGACATGACAACAGTAAAGTTAAACGCAGAAAACTGCCTTTCTGTCATCAAACAAATCAAAACCATAAAAACCTTAAAAAGTGTACATGCTTTCATGTTAAAATCCCACCTTGTATTCAACCTCTTCTTCTCCACCAACCTCATCACTCACTATCTCTCTCTTGGTTCCATCTCTCTTGCTTCCTCTTTATTCTCTCTCTCTTCTCATTCCTCTGATGCTTACCTCTTCAATGTTATGATTCGTGGCTTCCTAGATAACTCCCTCTATCACTTCTCTCTTAAACTCTACACCCAAATGAGACAACAACTTCTCATCCAACCCAACAATTTTACCTTCCCTTTTGTTCTCAAGGCTTGTTCTTGTGTTCAACATTATGGGTTTGGGATTTCAGTTCATGCAGATTTGGTGAGACTTGGGTATGATTCTAATGTCACTGTTTGTAACTCTTTGTTGAGTTTTTATGCTAAATGTGGCCTTCATGACATTGCACGCCAAGTATTTGATTGCTTGCTTCACAAGAATGATGTCTCTTGGAGCGCGATGATTGGTGCTTACGCGCAAAACGGGTGCTATGATAGTGGAAAGTTCTTGTTTTTGCAGATGTTAGGTGCTGGAATTGTACCTAACAGAGGTGCCATGTTGAATGTTATGCCTTGTGTGGAAACTGAAAGTGAAGCTGATTTAGTTTGGAGAGTGGTTGAGGAAAATGGGCTTGGTTTGGATGGACTAATTCAAAATGCTGCCATGATAATGTACGCGAGGTTCGGGAGGATGGATGTGGCTCGGGGATTCTTCGATGGGATGGTTGATAAGGATCTTGTGTGTTGGGCATCAATGATTAAATGTTATGCTCAGGCAGATATGCCCTTGGAGGCTTTGGAAGTTTTTAGAGAAATGATCTCACTAAGAATGCATCCTGATTTTGTGACCCTTTTGGCTGTAGTTTGTGCTTGTTCGAAGTTGGCATCTTTCCAGCAAGCACGTTTTGTTCACGGTTATGTAATTCGGAACTACTTTCATAATCAAGTGCTTATTGAAAATTCTTTGGTTGATCTCTATGTGAAATGTGGAAATCTGTTATATGCCAGAAGAGTTTTTGATCAAATGCAAGAGAAAAATGAGGTATCTTGGAGCACCATAATTTCAGGTTATGGGATGCATGGACATGCAAGAGAAGCTTTAGACTTATTTGATCAGATGAAGGTGTTGCAGCAACCTGACCATATTACGTTTGTATCGGTTTTGTCAGCTTGCAGCCATGGTGGATTGATACAGGTATTACAGTTTTGATAAATTAGTATATGGTAGGTTTGTTTTGCATCAAAATAGCTTACATTAATTTTATAGGGCCTACTTCATGACTATATACCTGCAATTCATCTTCTAATTACTCAATGTGGAATTTAATGTATTGCAATATCCTTCCTGGCTTTGTCTTTTTGGATCTTTTCATATTTTCATTCATATTTTTCTCTCTGCCTAAGCTTATACTTGCTTTATAGAAGGACAAAGGTGTAAAAATAGCAATGGTAATATGTAAAAAATTGCAGATGGCACCATATTAAATTCTTAGGTGCAAAACTAGTGGTCGTAAATTTAATGGGTGCAAAATATATATACTTCAACCTCCTTTCATGGTGCCATATGGACCTATTCAAATTTACAATTGCTAGTGATGCACCCAAGAATTTAATATGATGTCATATGCACTTTTTACATATTACCATTGCTATTTTAGCATCCTTGTTCTTGGTAGAATTTCCCTTATTATATATATATATGTATTTTTTTTTACCTTTTCTAATTCTTTCTCTAATTAGTTAACATGGAACTGTTTTCAATAATAGGAAGGTTGGGAGCACTTCAATTCCATGAGTAGAGATTTTGGAATAAGACCAGTTTCTGAACACTATGCATGCATGGTTGATCTCTTGGGTCGTGCTGGGAGACTTTATGAAGCCCATAATTTTATTCAGAAGATGCCAATAAAGCCATGTTATGCTGTGTGGGGAGCATTTCTTGGCGCCTGTAGAATTCATTCAAATGTAGAAATGGCTCAACTTGCTGCAAAACATATATTGGAGTTGGACTCTAATAACGCCGGACGATACGTCCTCTTATCCAATATTTACACTTCTTGTGATAATAGATTAGAAGCTGATAAGGTTAGAGCTCAAATGAGTCAGAGAAGGGTGAGAAAAATTGCTGGGCACACTACTATATAGATGTTAAGAACAAGGTGCATAATGGGCAGATTTAATAATTAATATTAGGCCCAATTGAAGAAAATAATGGGCAGATTTCTTCAAAGAAGGAATCACACCAAGCTTGATCCTGCACTACACGATTTGGACAGATAAAGTAGAACGTGTTTTCTGCATGCAGTGGAAATTTGCATAATAAATTTTTCATATGGAATAATTTGGGCTACATTTCAAAATTATCTAATCTCGTAGTATATATAAGCAATAGTAGTAAAAGGTGGATATGGTAAGTCCACTTGACAAAGATAAGGGCATATCACACTTAAAAACTTTAGGCTCATAAAGATGCACAAAGATAAAGTGGACTCTGCTTCAACGTCTTGACAGAGTCTTTTAATCTTTATACATTATTTCTGAATTAATTTCATTGTTTTAAAAAAGTTTCCCTTTAAATCTTTATACATTATTTAAGAATTGTTGTGAGAGTTATGCCTTAATTAGTTTCCTATTTTTAAGTAGAAGGCCCATTGTTGAAGGTTAAGCAATTTATTTTTCTATATGTTGTGCATGGCACAAATCCAAACAATCAAATCATCATTGATGCATCATAGCTAGCATTTCAGGCTTAGGGATTTGGTTCTAAAATATATAGGGAAAATTAAATATAAGTCCCTGGTAAGGGACATAATATTGGAAAAGTCCCAAAAATTAAAAAAATTAAAGTAGAGTCCCTTGGGACCTCACTTTAATTATTTATGAATGTGTGGCCCCACATTTAATAATAAAAAAATCCACATATTATTAAAGGAGGGAAGAAGAGAGGAGAGAGAAAAGGTGGTGGATTTTTTTATTATTAAATGTGGGGTCCACACATTCATAAATAATTAAACTGAGGTCCCAAGAGACTCTACTTTAATTTTTTCAATTTTTGGGACTTTTCCAGTATTATGTCCCTTACCAGGGACTTGTATTTAATTTTCCCAAATATATATGGTTGTGTGCTTGTTAAATTTTTGCACTTAATGATTTTTTTCAGTGAGAGTATTGCTTGCATCATTGTATCCTCGGGATAATACTCTCACCCTATAAAATGACTCATCTTTGTGGCATCTTTATGATTAGAATTGTAAGAAAGAAATTACGTTAAGATCATATCTTGAATCTTTTGTCGTGTTTTTCGTGCGAGGGGTCTAAAAAAAGTTTTAAAATATTATTTTGAAGTCTCAGTCTATCTCAATTTAGTGGTCACTTTTATTTTGCAACCAATCATTACCCACATATAAGGAAATTATTAACAAAATAACCCTCTATTCTTGAACATAAGATATATTTACCTAATTTGGTTGAATTAAGATTGTTAATTAAGTTAGTAAAAATCATATAATATCCACATTCTTTATTCTTACTCTCCCTCTCTTGTTTATTCTTGAGAAGAATTAATAGGAATAATTTAAGAAAAATGTGAGGAAAAATAGAAATAGATATTATATTTAGAATAAAGTTTATCTCCGCAATGGGTCAATACATTTAGAAAGAGAGGGAGGGAGTAGTATGAATTTAATTGAAATATTAAAATTTAGGAAAGACGAGTAATAATAATGAGAATAATGAGTTGAGAATCCAAAATACAATTGAATATAAGGCAAAGGTCCAAAAGTGATACATAACTATTGGCCAAGAAACAAAAATAGTACATAACTATTCCTAGGTACAAAAATGATACCTAACTTTTACTATGTGATCAAAAATAATATTTTCACTAATAAGACAATAATATTAGACATGAAATGTCCAAAATGCCCTTATAATTAAATAAACTTTTACCGGATGGCGATTAATTTATAAGGGCATTTTGGACATTTTATGTCTAATATTATTTTTATATTAGTGACAGATCATTTTTGATCACATGGTAAAAGATGTGTATCATTTTTGTACCTTGGAATAGTTATGTACTATTTTGGTTCCTTAGCCAATAATTATGTATCATTTTTGGGCCTTCACCCTTGAATATATGAGTAGTATTAATAAAATTAAGTAGGAGGATGAACATTTGTGATCATTAAGTGTAATCAATATCCTTATAATCATATACTCCCTCCATTCCTAAATATAAGCTCACTTCTAAATTTCAATTTGTTCTTAAATATAAGATCATTTTCAAACTTTTCCTAATTTTTTCCTAAATTAACCATAATAATGTTTATCTTTAATAGCAAGCAAGAGAGGGAGAGTGGGAGGATAAAGGTATATGCATTATTAGGATAAATTGGTAATATCATGTTTTAATAACTAACTTAACTAACATCCTTAATCTAATCAAATAAGATAAAACGATCTTATAATTAGGAACAAAGGGAGTATCAATTTACATTGAGAAATGAAAGAGAGTTGAGATAAATCAAACTTCTTATAACAATTTTATTTGACCCATATTATATTGTGTGTGTAACTGTGTCTGTATATCATAAATTTTTAAGGCTTAATCATTACTCCCTCTGTTTCTAAATTTAAAAGCTAGTTGACTTGTATTAAAAAAATAAAAGCTAATTGACTTTTTTGGGAGATTAACAAAATAGGTTAGTTTTTTTTTATACATACAAAATAGGTTAGTTAATCATAACATATTTATTACTACATTTGGTTAGATTATGTATTAGTTTATAAGTCAAATAAATTAATTTAGAAAAACAATTCAGCTAATTCAATATATAAGTGGCTTATTTGGCTTCTTAGGTTTTTCTTAAAGAATCAACTAGTATATTTAGGAGGGCAAAGGTGCAAAAATAGCCATCGTAAATTCAAAAAAGTGCAACTATAACTCTGGTAAATTGAAGGGGGCAAAACTGTACACTGTAAATTAAAATGCGGCGAAATTGGGCAAATGTGCAAAAATAGTCATCGTAAATTTAAACGTACGTTTTCCAGATGTGGCCCCACCATCAGTAAATGATGTGTCATACATTTAAGGGTGCTATATTTGAAACTCAAAATTGTTATTTTATGTTAGGTGAACTTTACTAATACTTGAATGCTAAATTTGAACCTTAAATTTATTCATATATGTGGTGATGATGTGGTGATGACGTGGCAGGTGATGTGGCATAACTGGGTGATGGGGCAGGTGACGTGGCCTAACTTGGGTGACGTGGCAGGTGACGTGACATACTCGGGTCAAACTTAACGGTCAACCCCGTCAAAATTGACGGTTTTGCTACATCTGACTCAATTTGTACTTGATCAGTGCTAGATTTGAGCTACGAGATTCACTTTTATGTGGGGTGTACTTTTGACAATAGTTTAGTGCTAGATTTGACCATTTACCCTAATTCCTTTTTTAGGTGAATGATGAAAAAAGGCTATCTAATACTGATAAATAATTTTTATATCCAACCGGTAAAAAATGGTTATATTTACTGTATCAAAAATAGTAATATTTATAATATAAACATTAGAAACACATATAAAATTATTCTTATTAGAGTATGAGATAACAATATTTACATTTATACTCACTCTTATTTTTTTGAACTGAACATATATACTCACTCCGAGCGAGTCTCCCACGATACGTATAGAAAGTTTGGGTAGCTAATCTGTGTAAGTTATTTGAACCAAAAAAAAATCTGTGTAGGTTAATTTTCAAGTTTTCCCTTAGCCTTTATATTGAAAATTTATTTATAAAAATGTGTGATTTTTACAAAAATCAATTGCATGGAAAAACCGAATTATTACTTGAAAAACACCTTCTTAATATATCCTTCTATTTAAACAATATATAAATTCGAGAGATATAGTAAATCGATATCAATGTTCGGTCAAACCATGACTTAATAATTATTTAAAATTTAAATAAACAATAATTATATGTATAGGTAATAATATATCTAAATTAAATCTATAAAAATATAATTACCAATATAATAATACAATATATGAAATTCGCAATTAAATAAAATAACAGCACATTACTACAACTTGTTTAAAAAACTTTTTCCATTTGAAAGGCTCAATTTCAAAAAAAAAATACAAATTTTTAGAATTTTTTGGAGTTTTTTTATCAGGCTAAAAAACAACCGGCTTAATGAAAACCATTAATGTTTTTTTGTCTAATTCGAGGTTCCAACTTAATAATGGCTCAACTTTAGTCCAATTCAACTTAGACTCAACCCAAGCCATTCATTTTATTCAAAAAAATAAATCCATTCACAGGTTCATATGACAATTCGATCAGTTGGACTATTCGGGAAAGTCATATTCTTAACACACACACACATTACATTTAGGATCAAATCCATTTACTAACTCTAATTTAGGGCGGAGATATTTTTGCATTTAAAGGGCATAATGACAAAAATCATAAGTACATCTTGTCATTATAATATACATGATAAAATGCATTACAAATGATATTAAACAAAATTTGGTGTATTCTCTCTCATTTTTAATAAAGATTTTAACCAAATTAGATAAATATAACAAAGAAATTGGCTGACATACGCTGTATGTCTTTATTCTTAAAATATCAATTTGAAATTCTTATTGTTGGCATTATTTTATCAAAATTATCCTTGTATTTTAAAATTATTCGTGACATCATGTTGTCCGCAATTGTCAGTGCATATGAAATATTCTTATTGGCTACATTTCCTGATAAAAAATGACCTAACAAATATATATACTTATATTTGTGAGTTGTGACTACCCACAATTGCAACATTTTAGTCAATTTTTTGTCACCATACCAAATTACGTCGGTTGTTTGCAATTGCATGTTTTTCCCCTTAAGATGTTAAGATGTGATTCAGTATATTGAATAATTTTTTAGGCACATCAAATGTTCTAAAGTAATTTGTGGTCTGTAGTAAAATATCCTATAATATATACTTGGTCCTAGTTATAAGAGCTAGTGGATTTTTTCTTTTTTGGAGATTAAAAAAGCAAATCAGACTTTTAAAAGTGAACATAGGAAATTGAGTTTTTAGGAAATTGAGCTTTTAAAAGTGAACAGTATAAGTGAACATATAATTAGATTATATAATAGTTTAGTAGTAAAATAATTTAGTTGTTAGGAAATTGAGAAATATAAACAATTAAAAGTAGTGCATTTTGTATCCATAATATTTCAAAAAAAATCAATTAACTTATAATTAAAATTGGAGGGAGTATGAAATCAAAAAAAATTGGAGGGAGTATGTAATAAAAAAAGAATCGGAGGGAGTATTTTTTTTAAGTGTTTCTAAAACTTAATACTCCATCCGTTCCTAATTATAAGTCAACTTTGACTTTTTTGAAAAATTTAAAGTTACAAACTTTATCATTTTAAATTGTTTAAAATTATCTTTTTTTTCCTCAAAACTAGTTTATTGTAGTTGTAATCTAAACATATAGTGTAATTACATTTGTTATATGTTATAATTTAGTGGTCTAATTTATTTACTTAACTTTAACAAAAAATTAAAAGTAGACTTATAATTAGGAATGGAGGTATAGTAATATGATTTTGACCAATCCAACACTATAAAGTATTTTCGAAGTGTATCATGATTCTTTTAATATCTTTACTATGTATCCATCATCCATAAATAAAAACAATACTTTAGGGTGTTACACCACAATATTGCACTTCAACCTATTTATTTTTTGTAAAAAACATATTTCTTTGGCAAAGTATCAAACATAGTTGCTTGTCAAAATATTTTGAATATATGAGGAAATCTTCAGATCTAGATCATAGATTTTGTTGAATTGTTTATTTATTAAATACATGGCCCCCCTTGGATGCAGTAGGTTGGTGAGATCTGGTATTTTACTTTTAACATGTATTATTTGATTGAGCAAATAACTTTTCATAAAAAAATAATAAATATTATATATTTTAAATTTCTCTGGTCAAATAATTGAACATTTAGAAAATCAATCTCCTGTAATCAAAAAGAAAAAAGAAAATCAATCTCCTCTTATATCTAATAATTTATTGAATTTATTCAATAACCATTTTTAATTACTTTTATAAAATTAATTGAATTTTGCTTTTACATCGACTGTTCAATTGGCATAGATGTATAAATGTCACTAATTTTTGTGGACTTTTCAGTGTTGCTTTTTATCAATATAATTCACTATTAAGTTAAGAAATCAAGTTAAACCTCTACACTTAACATATACTGCATGTAATTAGATTATATGTTAGTTTTTATGTAGAATGCATTAGTTTTGATGAAAAAGGTTATCTATAGACAATTTCAAGTGAATAATTTTGCATCTTTAATATCTCTAAAAAGTCAAAACGATGTTATAATTAGAATAAAAGGGATAACTTTGAAGGGATTAGGTACAAATCTACCTCAACAGTGTACAATAACTCTTATATATATTCACCTTGTTAGAAGTATTTTGTGGCTCAATGTAGCCCTAAAAGTACCCAAACGTACCAATTTTTCCCTGTATTAACTGAGCACTCATAGCTACATTGAGCCACACTTAGTTATTTTTAGGGTTACATGATCACTTTTCTGTACTTCAGGGTTACATTTAGTCACAAAATACTTCCGTGATGAATATATAAGAGATTGTTTTTTAATTTTCCAAATGAATTTACACCTTAACCCTACTTTAAATCTAAACAATTATACTTAAATTTATCAACACTCATAATTTATCATATACTCGACAAAGAAAAACAATTGTGAGGTATATTTGAAACCCGTGAGTATGATTAAGTTCAAAAGGCTAATATGTTTTTTTTTGGTCGAGAAAAGGCTAATATGCTTTTGAAGACTGAAATATTATAAAGTTTTAAAACATAAGTGAACAAAATAAATTGAGCGTGTGAATTTAAAAGATCAATTGAGTTTGTAGCTAAAACAAGTTTAAAAATGCGTTGACACAATTTTACAAGTTAGAAACTAAAAAATAATAAATTGAATTCGTAGAGTTATTTAAGGAGTTTGACCATAACGTGTGCATGTGCAAATTACTATAAATTCATCATGCAGATTAAATTTAAATTTCCTGACATAGATGATGTGTGAATAATTTTAGTTACCATGTAAACATAGAGGAAGACTTTTTTTTTAATTAGGAAAGAGGTTTGACTCACACATTACATGGACGATAAAGACTTTTATTAGCAAATAAAAACAAAAAGTCAAATACCATAGAATTGCACCAAATTTGTATTTACACTGAGGTGATATTTCAATATTTTGATATTCAAGCGATAAGTAAAAAATGCCTCTTCTTTGAAAAAGGCCACAACATTTTTCTAAAGTGTGGATTCGTATAGTGAATCAACCATTTTATGGCTCAGTAGGAAATGTGAGGGGTCGCTATATAGGTTCTATGAATGATGATTTGAAAATGTGGTTTGTGATTTGATTAGAGAAATTAAAGTTGTTAATAGCGCTAATATAATTGTTATAAAAAATAAAAAAGCGAATAAAAAAATAATTGTTATAAAAAACTTGTGAATGACATGAAAGTTTAGATTTGTTACTCGGATAAGGCGACAACAGTTGTTAATAAATGATAATTTTTTACATCATATTAATTGAAAATCCAAAGTGTCAAGCAAGTCGTAGAGGAATCAAATCCAACCCTCAATAGTCTGCCAAAATAATTCCTCCCAGCATCACCGGTGGCCAGCCGGTGCGACGAGAGATTGTGACTTTTTTTTAGCTTGAAACGTTTTTTTCTTTTAACTTAAATTTAAAAATCCCAATTTAGAATATTGCATCTCATAGTCATATGAAATTTGATACAACTCTATGTATGCAATTTTGAAGTTCTTATTTTTTTTCCCCTTTTAATAAGACTTCACTAATATTTAAATGAAATGTTTTTATGGAATGAAAAGTAGGACACATTAATATGGCGATTATATTTTCAATATAGATAATTACATTATACCGCTTATTAAGTGGCTTTTTGCTTAATGTTAATAAAGAAAAATAATTATACTGGTAATCACCATTTCTTGACAAATAAATAAGGCAAAACATAGGCGCTTTAACGTGATGTACAACCGAATTATATGGCTCTTTTAATTGATATATCTATTTATTTAGAGGGAGAGTGACAAATAATATGTTACATTATATATATGATACTCAAATCTCATAATTCTTTGTATTACTCTTAAAATGATTGCTAAAATTCCTCCTTGGGATATGTATAGTCCAAAGGACATGAAAAAATTTGACGAAGAACCTAAGTCTAATTATATTTTCTTTAAGATAGAAAAAACATTATCTTTAGTGAGAGCAATTTGTTTGCTCAAAAGGAAACAAGTAGGAGGAATCTTAATTTCTTTTTTTCTTAAACATTGTTTGGTAATCTAACGCCTAGCTATTAATTATCAACTTATCTTAATTTGATGAATAGAAGTGTTACTCACATGGGCAATGTTGCCTTCTCTCTCAATAATAATGCTTTCCAGGATTTGAATATATATATATATAACACAACATTTCTTTAACTATATGTTCAAACGTATCTTTGATTGCTCATATAATCTGAAGAAGATTTACATATGCTTACGGATCTATATATGCTATTAGATGCTTACGGACTATACATTTTAGAATATGAATGTCTAAAGGATTAAATTTACTTATATTAAGTTTATCATACCCATTAAGTCAATTTCTCCAATCACACAAGGAGACATGTTCTATTTACTTCATAAATATTTGTCGTTAATTTATGATATTTTTTTAAAAAATAAGATATATAGGAGTAGATAAATTGCCATGTGTGATTGAAACAATTGATGAAGTCGACATAAGAAATTTGATATAATAAGTATTTCTTTAAATGATTATCCCTCATCTGTTGTTATATCTACATTCATTCATCAATGATACATCAATCTAGGGAAATTATAGGCTTCGAGAAGATAAGAAATGGTAATTTATAATATTATTTGCTGGAAATGATTGTGAGAGAAAATGACGCTAGTCTTTGGTTTAATGGAAAGGCGATAAGACGATGATTCATAAATAATGCTCTTACTCGATCAAAAGAAATAATTAATTTTTAACTAATATGATGGCATATATGTGTGTGGGTGTGTTCACCTAAATAAACTATTGATTAATTGCTTATTAAGGCAAGATAACATTTTTTTGTCTTTGTGGGGTTTCTTCATTGTTGAATTTTGTATTGAAATTAGAACTATTTATGAATATTATTTTATATGAGAGCCATTATTGAATATTTTATTCGCTGGCATAATCGTCTATCCTGATTGTTTTTAGGAAATTGTATTTTTTATATATCGGTAGGTGATTGTATTTATTATATTGTGCTCATGCTTTTGTATTTACAATAACTAACACATTATACAAACCAACTTTTTTAGAACACGATATATTTCACACACTCAAGTATATAAACGTTCGGATATTTTCTGTCTGTATCATGGAAAATGTATTTGTACGTGAATTGAGATGGAATACTTTATCATCAGAGAATATAAACATTATTATGACGAAACTGTATAGGGAAACGTATTCAACATGAAAATATAATACACGTATTATATACTCCCTCCGGTCCTAAATATAAGATTTAATTGACTTTTTTTAGAGATGTTAAAGTTACAAAATATGTTATTAAATTATGACATATTTGATATATTTTTAGATTAGTCGTTAGTTTATAAGTTAAATAAACTAGTTTAAGGGGAAAATTAGGTAAATCAATTTATAATTGACTTATATTTTACTTTTTTAGGATTTTTCAAAAAAGTAAATTAGGTTTCATATTTAGGACCGGAGGGAGTATTAGTTATGAATTGATCATTGACTCAAAAGTTTTGATTGAAAGTGAAATAGGGAATTTTGGTTTTAAATCAAATTTGATTAAAGGGATTATTGAGATTAAACTATGGTTTGATTACTTGGATATAATGGATTGATTATGAATAAATGACTAAGTGGGATAATTTTTCGAATTTGCGGTTTTAACGTGGTTTAACCGGTGGATATACTATAATGATCATGGAATTGAGTATTATTGGACATGAATTACTTTTAGGCTTATTGACGTGACTAAAGTAGTAGCACATTTTTATTTGAATCATTGGAATTGAAGGCAATTGATGTTGACTTTGATGATGATGTTGACTTTAATTTGGAATATGACTGAGAAAAACAATTAGATTTGGAATGTGAGAATAGAAAATTTGATTCGATATATAGGGAATAGTAATTTTGGTAAGTATTGCATGTTTGATGGGAAGTAAAGAATGATTGGGATAATCAAGGTGTTATTAGTTTTGGAGTTGAATTGGTGAAAACCAATGGGTTGGTTAAATTGGGAGATATTCATATATATTTTTATTTAAGATGAAATATGCTTGTATAGGCGATTAAAGAGTGACTTTTTTGTTGAAGTAGTCAAGGAAATTAGGAATTCATGGAGTAGCAAAAATTTGATATTTTGAGGATCCAAATGAACATGCAAGATTAGGGTTACAATAGCTTCACCACATATCACTTTCTAATTTTTAAATCTTAGGTGAGGGGTATTTTGAAAATTTCATGTAATCCTAACTCATTGGAATGTCTTCCTTAATCTCTCCAAATTTGCTAAAGTGATCTTATATTTAGGAACGGAGGTAGTACTTTATGACTGTATTTTTCTGGCTACATGTGGTTATGACTTGCTGACTATATGTATGTAAATGATCTGCAAAATGCAGATGAAATAATAAAAGAAATGAAAAATATAAAAAAAATGACAATCAACAACATATCACTTTCTAATTTTTAAATCTTAGGTGAGGGGTATTTTGAAAATTTCATGTAATTCTAACTCATTGGAATGTCTTCCTTAATCTCTCCAAATTTGCTAAAGTGATCTTATATTTAGGAACGGAGGTAGTACTTTATGACTGTTTTTTTCTAGTTACATGTGGTTATGACTTGCTGACTATATGTATGTAAATGATCTGCAAAATGCAGATGAAATAATAAAAGAAATGAAAAATATAAAAAAATGACAATCAACAACATATCACTTTCTAATTTTTAAATCTTAGGTGAGGGGTATTTTGAAAATTTCATGTAATCCTAACTCATTGGAATGTCTTCCTTAATCTCTCCAAATTTGCTAAAGTGATCTTATATTTAGGAACGGAGGTAGTACTTTATGACTGTATTTTTCTGGCTACATGTGGTTATGACTTGCTGACTATATGTATGTAAATGATCTGCAAAATGCAGATGAAATAATAAAAGAAATGAAAAATATAAAAAAATGACAATCAACAACAAAACTTTTTAAAAGTTTGTTCATTGATAATATTAAAGACCAAACTTTTAATGAGGGATTATTAACGACAAAACATTTTAACGTTTGGTCGTTAATAATCAGCCATCAAACTTATAGAAAGTTTGGTCATTAATTCCTCAATAATAAAGACCAAAACTCTGTTACGTTTGGTCATTAATTCCTCAACTTTGGTCGTTAACCAAATTTTAGTGTCGCACACATATATAGGCATAGCTAACTATTTTGTTGCATGTGATGTGAGTAACTCCTGACCGTTGTATTAAAGGAAGAAAAGAAAATTTTGTTCGACTTCTTTGAAATTGACTTGTTCGAACTCGCAATTGAATAGCTAGATGAGAGACTGAGAGCGAATCACTTTAACCACCAAGACCTAAACTAAACAGGTAAAATAGTTCTACGTCTTATTATGTTTTTTTTTTTTGCCAACTCTACGTCTTATTGTTGTGTATGTTACTTTAAATAATTTATATTTTTTTAAAGGCTGCACCGTAATCTTAGTTGGTTGAGTTATTTTCAGATTAAAGGTTTATTTTTCTAAAAAGTAAAATAAAACATGATTTTTTATATAAATATTAACTAACTCATTAAAATGATTCTCATTATGGCAAATTCATTGAATAAAGTTGAAATGGATTTAGAGCTGACCCAACGCACCGGACTGAGCCCAAATATACACAGAAAACGCAGTTGAATTGCAAAAAGTTCAGTATAAATTAAAACGGACTAAAAGCTGGCTAAAGTCGGTCGGGTTGGGCTGACATGAAATGTCAACTTTACTCGTAAAGATTGTATTTAGGTAAGGTTCATTTTGAAAAAACATATAAAAAATTAGGTTGGGTTGAAATAAGTTTATCCCAAATTAAAATATGGGCTAAACGCGGGTTAGCCAGAATTAAAAATGGGTTAGGTCGGGCTGACCCGTTTAAATCGGGGTAGCCCGAAATCCCAACTCTAAATGGAATGACACTTCCAAATAGGTGTACTACTGTTTCTCTGTTTTTTCCTTGATGTTTAAACATATAAACTTGTTTAAAAACACAAAGGAACCAAGGAAAACCATATTTTCCCAATTTTTCCCATCCATATATTTCCGCAAGAGTTGAAAAAAAAATTCAATCCAAATATGATGAATTCTAATATAAGATGCATCTAATAATGTGAAACAATAACCTAAAAGTTACATGTAAATCGGCTGTAAATATGACTAACTGGATCAGATTAGATAAGTCTGCTATTATACCATTCAAATCTATTATACTAAGAGCATATATCTTTTTTTATTGCCTTGAAAACTTTTGCATTTAGTTTAAGTTTGTTTTTGAAGGGGCGAAGGTACAGATATGTCAAAGACAATTATACGAAAGTGCGGCTGATGTATTTTCACCAAAAATATTGTCCCTTGGTAAATTTACACTTCAAAATTAAGTTCTATGTTAGCCGCTCTTTTGTGTAATTGTTTTTGGCATAATTACACCTTCGCCCTTTATGTATCTTTCTTTGATTAACTCTTAGATTATGCTTCTATTGTTTTGTTGTTGTTTCTTTTTATGACTTATATTGTATGGTTGTTTGGAATGATGAAAGCATCTCTTTTGACAAAAAGGTTGACTACTTTCTCACATCATCTGTTACTAAATATAAAATTTTTTACTTCATTTGATTAAATTAAAGATATTAATTAAGTTAATTTAACACACATAATATTACCAAAATACTTCAACTATATACATTTATCCATGCCTCCATCTCTTGCTTTTTTATAATGGAAAACACCAATAAGAATAATTTAGAAAGATCATATGTAAAAAAATAGAAAGATCTCATATTTAGAAACAAACTCATATATACAAATAAGTCTTATATCTAAAAATTAGAATTATTAAGTTCCAAATTTCACAACTATCCTTCCCTTGTATAAGAAAGTAAACAACCACTCAATATTTTGGATCAACTGGCGAAAAGTTTTACCAGCTTACTTGATATATAGTCTCATGTTTGGAACCCTGCATACGCTGTTGTGATAATTATTGGAGGTAGTGAGGTGCCTTATCTATATTCCTATGAATGGGATTGATCAATTTCTATTAAAAATGTTTAGCCTTGTATAAATCAATAAAAAAGGGAGAAGAAAACACCATTTAAGTTTTTTCATGTAGTTGAATACAAGGAAAAACTAGAACAGTAAAATCGCTACATTTCTTTGTGTTTTGGTGTGTGCAATATTTCTAGTTATTTTAGGCATCACACATTGTCATTTTAAAATGAATCGTGATTTATTTGCTTTTGACTGTCACAATAGAAAATTGTACTTCTACAATTGTTAATAAAAGATGAGGTTAAATAACTTACTTAATTTGAACAAAAAAATAACTTAATTATAACATATGTTGTCTGTTATTGAATTATACCATTAGATTTTATAAGTAGTTAAATTAATTTTAAGAAAATAACTATAGATGTTTTAAATTTATTTATTTTATTTTCTTGATCTATAAAACTTAAATTGTCTTATAATAAAGACACGAGCGAATATAATATAATATATCAAGATTGCACGAATAATCTTTATAACCAAATCTGTGATTTAGTTCAATGTGATTTTGTTTTGGTCCAAAAATAAAAGACAAAGATGTCACTCATTAATTAGTTTTTAGCCACATAGTTAGCGAAGCTTATAATTAGCCATGAAATAAACGATTTGATAAAAAAGAGCACAAAAGACAAAGCCTATGCAATAATATACTGATATTGAAGAGATATAGAATACAACAACATTTAGTGACAAGATAAACAAAATAAATAATGCTGGAAACCAAATAATTAATTTTGTCACTTTATGCGTATATATACTTGAAGAGCAAGTAACACAAGACACATGATAGTAATTTATGAACACGAAATTATATCTCAAAATGTTATTCATTATTGATCATTTTTTTAAGTTATATGTCTCATTCATCTTATCATTTACATTTACTTGCTGATACACTTCTGATACGTTGAGATTTGGGGGGATTAAACTAGGCAGTAGCTACTAGTAGTAGGGGTGGGAATAGGCCAGGCCAGGCCAGACTTCACCCTAAATAGGCCTGGCCTGAGCTGTCAAAAGGGGGCCTAAGCCTGGCCTGGGCCTGTTAAGATGCAATTTTTCAGGCATGTGGCCTGGCTTAGGCCTGATATAACCTGGCCTGGGAACGTGTTAACAGGCCTGAAAATTAAACAAACCACAAAAGAAAGAGAAGAAACTCTGAAAATTAAACAATACAACAGGCCTGTCTTTCACGTTTCACCTTCCCCCCTCTTTTTTGTTTGTCCAACACCTTCCCCCTCTTTCTCTTTACAAAAGGAAGCATACTGGGCATCAGCGCATGGACATAGTTTTTGGCTATCCCATTTTGTGTAACCATCAGAAGCAGCAGAGATTCAAAACTCAAAAGAATCAACTTTTGCAGCAGAGATTCAAAACTCAAAAGAATCAACTTTCATAACAAAAATAAATAAATAAATTAAACCCAGATTAAAAAAATTCAAACTTCACAAGCCAAAACTAAAACAAACCAAAAAAAAATTCAAACTTTATAATAAACATATAAAAAACCCAGAAAAGATCCAAACTTTTAAGACAATCCTATATAAAAAGTTAGAAGTTTACATGATCTTACTCTCTCACAAGATCGGAAGAGTGAAATTGAGAGCAGACCGTCATCAGAAGGAGAGAAATTGACGGAACGGTGAAGGTGAGAGAAATTGAGCGCAGAGAAAGAGAGAAAGAGGAGAAGAAGACTATGATGGTGAGAGCTACTGTGGAATATGATAATGAATAATAGGGTGAGGTTTTTAAATAATAAAGAGGAAGGGAAAATATGGTTTCTATATAATATCATAATTATCTCTATCCTACTTATTTTGTGGAATAAATCTCCATCCATAAATATTAATTCTTGTATATACTTCTTGTATGTATCACCATAAATAACTCCAACTAATCTCCCAAAATCCTCAAATTCAAAAGAAATCCCTATATCCAAATCAAATCACAAATTAAATCTATACTTCCGATTAAATTCTTGGTTAATTTAATTTAATCTAATTATTTCAATTATTACTTACTAATTATCTTCTTTAAAATAAGGTTGACACTAAATCCTAAAAATATCCAATCTCAAATTCACGTAAAATTGTTAAAATGTCTCAAAATTATTATTAAAATCCTAAATAAAAAATCACTAAATCTTAATTAAATTTTCACAATGTTACAACTCTTCCAATCTTTTAGGAATTTTGTCCTTCAAAATCCAACTAAATCATGCCAAATCCAAATTGAATAATATAACATACAACATCTCTAAAATTTTTTTTTTTTGCTCATTTGGTACTTAGCTTCCAGCTGGTTTGGTATTAAAATCCTAAATAATTTTTGCTTATTCGGTACTTCTAGCTCGTTTTCTCATTTACTTATTTGTTTTGAAGTTATCCTGCTGCATAACTTCACATGGCTGCGATTATTCCTCGAGGGAAGTATTTTCAGCCTCGCATGATTTAGTCTCACGTTAAGCTGAATTCATTATTCGAGACAACCTCTTGCGAAGCTTTCGATTTGGAACATCTAAAAAAAATGTCTTCAATTCTCTGACCGTAAGACTGTTCCTCGTCAGTGAAGCATGTCATAGCGAAGGATGAAGCATGTCATAGCGAAGGATGAAGCATGTCATAGCGAAGGATGAAGCATGTCGCCTTCTTTATAAAGCTTTTTCCCATCAATTTCCATTATATAGCTTCATAATAAA
Source organism: Mimosa pudica (assembly GCA_029929735.1). Taxonomy (NCBI): domain Eukaryota; kingdom Viridiplantae; phylum Streptophyta; class Magnoliopsida; order Fabales; family Fabaceae; genus Mimosa; species Mimosa pudica. The sequence goes on from JAKELP010000045.1 coordinate 6,324,955, forward strand.
CAATATAAAGGTATACAATTTAATTTTATTTTTTTTAGATATGGTTAAAACTGTGCAATTTTAATTTCTTCTTGTTATTAATATCATTTTGCCATTTTATAAAAAAAAAGTCTTAAAACTCATCAACAACAAAATAAGAGGTGGATGTGACACAAATGTTTGGCTAGAGCGGTGGACCAAACTTGATCTGCCGCTAATTCATTATGTGTCCAAAAATAGGCAGCTCATTGATGAAAATGAGAATGTTAGATCCTTTGTAACGAGGGCAGGCCAATGGAATATTGACAAGTGGCAGCGATTCCTACCTACTGAGGTCATTGATTCAATTACAAGTGACCAACCTCCTGGTGGAAGTAATCCGGATCTGATATGGTGGCGTTATTCATCTGATGGCAGATTTAATGTCCGGTCGGCTTATGACATGTTAGACAAGAGGACTGACGCTAGGGAGTGGATTTGGAGTTCCTTATGGAAAGCTAAACTTCCTGAAAAAGTGAAAATCTTCCTGCGGCAACTGTGTCATGAGATTCTTCCTACTAATTCTTTGAGAGTTAGGCGAGGTTTGAGTGAAACAGATACATGTCCATTTGAATGTACAGGGAGTGAGTCAGAACTGCATATCATGAGAGATTGTGAGATAGCGAGAAATACTTGGAGACATATTCTTAACCCAAACTGTTTCAATGTCTTCTTTTCTGGTACTTTACAGGAATGGATGCGATGGAATCTAAAGAATGGCGTGGCTACAACAAGACTGAAGGGCTTTTCCTGGCAGAGGATATTTGCGACAATGTGCTGGATTTTGTGGAACAATAGATGCAAAAAAGTTTTTCAGGGACAAGTTGACCGCACAACAGCACTGGTGAACCGGTGCATCCACATGATGCAGGAGGGAGTGGAGGAGGGGAAGCTCAAACACAAAGTGCTGCAAATCCCGGAGCATCCTGAAGACAAATGGCAAGCTCCTCCGGAGAACCATGTTAGAGTGGACGTTGATGGCTCGGTGAACAATACCAGAGAAGGGTCCTGTGGAGGGGTAATTCGTGACAGCAGGGGAAAATGGTTATGCGGTTTCACGCATAAGTTAGGCACATGTACGTCTTCAACTCAGGCGGAGATCCAGGCAATCACGGCAGGCCTGACAGTGTGCAAGATGAAAGGTTTTAAGTACATTAGATTATATTCCGATTCCATGGAGGCGTTACAACTTTTGCTGACAGGTTATGGGACAGATCATCCTCTTGTGGATGAAATTGAGGCTGCTAGATCACTCATGAACTTAGACTGGGACTTACAAATCATAAGGGCTACAAGGGACACGTTACAGGAGGCGGATTTTTTGGCAAAACTAGGACAAGGAACGAACAGACAGCTACAGGTTTTGGAAGCACCACCAGCTGGCTGTTCGGATCAAATCTTAGGCGAAGCAGGCTAAGATTTGAGAGCAACAAGAGTTTTTTGAGATTAGGTTCGGTTTAATTAGTATAGGCCACTTTTGATGGCACCCCCAGGTCATTTTGACCTGTCATCTTGTATTCGAAAAAAAAAAAACAACAAAATGACCATAATGACACGTTTAAGAATCTGAATAAAGAAGATTCTACTTTTCAAAACAGGTGTTATGACCAAATTAAAGTTAAAATAGGTGACTAGTTTTGTACATGTGAATATCTCCTAAGCCTTTGTACTAAAACAATAAGAAAGTTTGTTCGACTTCTTTTGCAATCATCTTGTTAGAACTCGTAGTTTAATAGCTAGGTGGAGGCAAATCACTTTAACCATCAAGACATGATGAGCTAAACAAGCTGAATTGTTCTACGACTATGTTGTTATGTTGAGTCATTTTAAACAATTTACATTTTTATATTCCTTTTGAAAAAGAATGTAAATTGTAACTTCGTAGGTTGCACTTCTTTTCAGATATAATTTTTAATTTCTTAAAAATAAAATAAATTTTTAATAAACATTCAACTAACTTAGAATAATCTTAATTATTGTGTATTTGTTGAATAATAAAGTAATACTCCCGTGAATAAAAAAATAATGTGAATAAAAAAAAGAGTAATAATCCCAAAATATGTGAATTAATATTTATCTTTCTTTATTATGTTTAAACATATGAAAACAAGCTATCAACTAATTAAGATTAAGATGGTCTAAATAATTGCGTTTTCATTGAATAAAGTTTATATGAATTGTTACCCAAAATATGTGAATATTTCTATTTTTTTCATCAATTAAAATTAAGATGGTCTAAATAATTGCGAAACACGAAGGACGAACCAAAGAAAAACTATTTTTTCCATACACACACACACACATATCCGCTGGAGTTGAAAAAAAAATCAATACATGAATTCTAAGAGAAATTATTCTAGTAATGTGAAACAACCTACGAGTTTCTTATTAACTCGTTATAAACATGGCTCATTGTGGTGGAGTAGGTTACGTTTGGCAATAATCCTGCCATTTTACCGCCCTCATTTTACTACTATAGGTAAGTTGACTGGTTGTGCTCACATACCTAATATCTGCAAGAGGAAATAATAGTTGAATATCATTTTGAACAATGAATAATTATTCAAATATCAATTCACAGGAATAACAAAGGTATCACATTTGCTTAAGAACAATTAAAAAATATCATTTTGATGTATAAAAAAATATCATTTTGACAAAGTCCGTTACATTTTGGGAAAAAACTTATATCAAGTTGTTTATATCAAGTTTGTCAAGTTCACTTATAAGATATTGTCACTTGTTCATTTTTTCCACGTCGACAGGAAGTGTTTGTTGTCTCACAAATCTCAAAATATAAAAGATTCAGAAAAAAAAAATCAAATAAGGTAAAAAAGAAAAAAAGGAAATGGTGATAAACTAATGCTGATGGTTGATTAATGTGACCCTCTCTCTTTCTCTCCCCGCATTCATTGCTCCACCATCTCATTCACAAAGACGATGATGGGTGAGGGATGAATTTTGGGTTCGGTGTATGAGGAAGAGAGAGGAGGAGGAAGAAGGTAGGATAATGGAAAGACGGAGAGGGTTTATGGTTGAGGAAACTGCGAGGGGAGCGGTTACGGAGGTTGAGAGACGGGCATGGTGGAATGAGTGGTGGAGATTATAAGGTTTTAGTGAAGCTGAGAGAGAAGAGAAGAAGAGGCCATATTTGGTTTTTGGAGAATGAAGAAGATGAGTGAGCTAGTGTGGATGAAGGGCCAATTCCGACTCTGAGAAGCCGATGTCGATTCATATTTGTTATTCTTGGCCGTGGAAAACGTAGGTTTCATAATTTGTTTTCTTTAGTATTTGGTTTTTGGATTGAGTACTGTGAGACAACAAACACCTCCTTGTTGACGTGGAAAAACTGAACAAGTGACAATATCTTATAGGTGAATTGAACAAACTTGATATAAGCAACTTGATATAAGTTTTTTCCTAAATTTTGCCTAATTGTCATTAAATTGGACAATAATGCCTTGTAGGCATGTGACAGTTATCTAACGTCTGTTAGGTAAAATTTGATGGTGTTGCTCAAAATGATACTCCCTTCGGTCCTGAATATAAGATATATTTACTTAATTTGATTAGATTAATTAATGGTGTTAGTTGAGTTAGTTAAAATAACATTATATTACCAATGCACTCTAACCATATATCTTTACCTTCACTCTCCCTATCTTATTTTTCTATTATTGGGGAGCAATGATAAGAATAATCCGGGGAAAACTTGGTAATAAATTATAAATAGATCTTATATTTAGTACCAAACTTATCTCTCCAAATAGGACTTATATTTATCACAGGGGGAAGTACTTTTTAGTTATTAATCCCTCTGGTCCCTAATATAAGAGCTAGCCGTAAAAACAACGTTTCTTACGAAAACATGTGAATGTTAGTTGAGTGTCTAGAGTTAATGCTTCTTTTCCAATACTGTCCATATTTATTATGATACTATTAAGAGAGAGAAATACATAAACATTAATAAATATGAAAAAAAGTTAGGGGCACCGTGGAAAAAATGCATTAAATAAGGAGAGAATGTGGGATGAACTCTTATATTTTGGACTAAAACCATTCAAATTTTGGTATCTTATATTACAGGAAAGGAGTATTAACTAACTTAACTAACATTAGATTAATACAGACAGTTTTTTCAAACTAGACTGTAACATCTGACGACCACAAATTTTGATGGCAAGAAACATGTAACAAGAATCGTACGATTGTCCATCAAGTCCCAAGAGACAATTTGGGCAGCCACCAACCCTATATCACCGCCTCCATCTGATCATCTGTACTGTACATATATGTATATATGTCTGAATGTATTGCATCTCATCTCATCTCATCTCATCTCATCTATATAAATGCATTAACCAGATTCACAACCAATGTACAGATAACGAAAAAGAGGCGTGCTTTGTCTCTCTCCTCTACATTTTCTCTCTCATTTCTTCTTCTTCTTCTCTTTTGTGGGGACCCCATTTTTCTTCTTCCTCTTTTTCTTGTTTGCATCTTCCTATAACCAAAATCCACTCATTCCACATCAACCCTTTTCGTCTCTTATCATATCAATTGTGGTTGGTTCATGTTTGCATTGTTTTGTCTTCCACATCATTGTTGTTTTGTCGTTTTGCTCTGTATTGAAACACCCCAGATTTGTTTCAAATATTTCTGATTCGTTTACCCCAGATTTGATACTTAAATTTAAAGTTTTTATTGTGATTTATTTGGGTGGTGGGGAAAAGGCTGTTTTGTTTTGTTGTGTTTTATCTTTGGGATTTAGCTTTCATTTGTGTGGTCTTCAATGGGCTGTTTGGATGAAGGTTATCCCAATGATGTTGAGAATGTTGTGAATGTTGTGAATGGAAATGGGTTTGTTGAGTTGGGTTTAGGAGAGGAAGAGAATGAGGCTAGCTTTAGCTCCATTGAAGATGCTGTCAAGGTTTTGTTGCTTGGTCTTGGTGAAGATGTGAACAGAGATGGCATCAGAAAGACACCACTTCGTGTTGCCAAAGCACTTCGTGAAGGAACCAAAGGTTGTTGCCTTACTTTTAAAGCTTTGATTTTTAATTTTGAGTATAGGTTGTTGCCTTACTTTATGTCATGTTACGTGTGGTTTCATTCTCTGCGCCTAATAAAGTGACTTGTCCTTTCTTTGTACCGTAGAAAGTACAAAAAAATTCTATGCACAGAAATATTGATGAAAAGTGGTTATACATTTACTTTGATTTTTTGTACAAATTTGGAAGTCTTGTATCTTTTGAGGAAGGTTGATTTGATGTTGGATGTTATTGCAGTTGTGTTTTTAACAATGGTGTTTTTTTTTTGGATCTGGGCTGTGTTGTTCAGGAATAACGGTTTGTTTTTGACAGCTCAATGTCTTAGTTATCTTGAAAATATTTTGATTGTATCTTATGCCAACTTTTACTATCACTGTCCCCATCTTCTATCAATAGATTTCTCTCTTCAATACTTGCTTTCCCAAAAGGATTTTTGCTTTTTTTCTCTGCTTTACATTGCTTTTCTAAGAAGGGCTGGCTTAACTCAGAAGAGCCGGCTCAGCTCAATGGTAAGCTCGGCGTGGGGTCTGATCTGAGGTTGTTGATTCAAATCAGCTTCTTTGCATAAGTAAGATAAGACTGCCTAATATATTCACTTCCCGACTAGAACTGGGTTAGCCCATTTTACATTGTTTTTTAAGTAAAACAATATTTTGGACTTTGGTTCAGTGGCGATTTTCATGTCAGGAAGTTGGTTATAACTACCTTAAGCAATTTCTTGATTATTATTAATGTATTAAGTTGACTTTGGGGCATATATCTTTTTTTCTTCCCTGGGGGTGGGGTATTATTTTCCCAATCTTATTTGGCATTACTATATCTTAGATTTTTGACATTTTGATAGGTTAGTTTAAATTTTCCTCAGGGTTTTGTCAGGGATTCTTGATTACAGCTTACAAGTTTTATATATTTTGTAATCGGTTCCATGTGAGGTTTGACATTGGTTGGTTCTGGTATGCTCTTTGTTTTCATGATATTTTACAGCTGTTTTTTTTTTTTTTTGATCAAAGATATTTTACAGCTGTTGAGCATTAGCTTTATGAGTTTGAGTTTCTTAGCGATATAGGCCTGAAATGTTAACTGAAAAATGTTGATTGCCCTGCTTTTTTCTTCAAATGTGCTCTAACTTCCAATCAAGTGATTACCCTTACTGTAGGGAGTTGATGCATTATTTGAATGATGTTTTTCATTCTTGATCTTGTTTTAAAACTTGGAGATAATTTATTCTCATGGTGCGCTCAAAGTTTCATGAATAAAGAGATATTTACTTCAATTTCTTAATCATGAAACTGGGTTAGGTTGGAGGTTATGGATTTTCTTTTTGAAAGTAACATAATCTATTTATTTATTTGTTTTGAGGTAGGGAGCTCCAGCTTTTGTAAAATCATACAAAAGCTGTTACAGAGGCATTTTATGTGTCGTCCTTTCTTTGTTTCTCATTATGCTGCAGGAATAGTGAAGTTCTCCTTTTGTATTCAATAATTTTGTGGCGTCAGTTTGATATAATATGGTATATATAGCTTGCTCTCGAAGTTCCTTTTTATTTTTTTCTCCAGTAATAATAATTTATAAGGGGCTTTTCCTTCCATGTTAATTTCTGAATTGCAGATCCGTTTCTATGACTTCATAGTGATCTGATGTTATATGGTTCCGAATGTTTTCCTTTTTATTAGTTCATTTGGGGTATCTTTGATATGCTTGGCCTTGGTCCATGCATTATCTGGCTTGAGCAATGTCCAAGTTACACTTTTTAATGTAACATTATCCTATTTTATTGAAACGAGAAATATTTAATTACTATGATTCCTATCCCCCACAGGTTATAGACTAAAGGTGAAGGACATTGTTCAGGATGCTCTATTTTATGAAGCTGGTCTGGATGATAGAGTTGGACATGCAGGGGGAGCAGGTGGACTCGTGCTTGTTCGAGATCTAGACCACTTCTCTTATTGCGAGTCCTGCTTGCTTCCGTTCCAAGTCAAGTGTCATGTGGGCTATATCTCTTCTGCTCAAAGAGTTGTTGGTTTAAGCAAGCTCTCTCGTGTGACTGATGTATTTGCGAAACGACTCCAAGAGCCTCAGCGTCTCGCGGATGAGATCTGTGCTGCTTTGCATCAGGAAATAAGGCCGGCAGGTGTTGCTGTGGTAATCCAATGTTCCCATATTCAGTTTCCCAATATAGAATCAGTTCTTCTTGACTCCAAACACCAAGGATGGGTGAAGATAGTTGTTTCTTCGGGTTCAGGGGTTTTTGAGAAAGACAGTGCAGATGTATGGGCTGATTTTTTCAGTCTCCTTAAATTTAGAGGCATCGATAGGGATAATATACAGTATAGTGTTTCGACTGATAAGTTCTGGTGTCCCTCTCTATCTCTCCTTTCTGCTGAAGCTTCCTCAAAAATTGAAGCAGTGAACCCAGCGACTGTCACCGCGGTTGCCTCAATTCTCAAATCTTTGGGAGAAGATCCTTTGAGGAAGGAACTTGCAGGGACTCCAGCTCGGTTCATGAAATGGATGATGAACTTCCGGACCTGCAACATGGAGATGAGGCTGAATGGTTTCCATCGTAATGGTACGAATTCTTCAAATACCAATGAGAAGGTTAACTTGAATGACAAACAAATATGCTCTGAACTGAACCTGCCATTTTGGTCTCAGTGTGAGCATCATCTACTTCCTTTCCACGGTGTTGTTCATATTGGATTTCTCAGCTCCGAAGGATTTAACCCCATTGGAAAATCCCTTTTGCAGTCTATAGTACACTTTTATGGTTTCAAGCTCCAAGTTCAGGAAAGACTCACCAGACAGATAGCAGAAACCATTTCTCCACTATTAGGTGGAGATGTAATAGTAGTTGTAGAGGCAAGCCACACCTGTATGATCTCTAGGGGAATACAGAAGTTTGGAAGTAGCACGGCTACCATCGCCGTGTTAGGACATTTCTCAACAGATTCTTCCGCCAGGGCAACGTTCTTGCAGCGTATTCCAAGTCCTACGTCTCATGGAGGCCTATGATCATAAAGAGGCCAAGAGATTTGAACCAGGAGAGAAACCTCTGGTAAATCCAAATTATTACATCAAGAATAAGCAGCAGAAGCAAATCATAAAGAGACATGTGAATATGTTTAGACATGTATTTGATTGGTATTATCTGATCTGTTTACATGTCTTTCCTTATGATTGATTGGGTTGGTGTTTGTGTGTTATACATATAAATATATAAAATGGGGTGTTTTTATAGTATAGTGGAGTTCCAAGTGAAGGTTCATCTAGCAAGGTACAACAGCCTACACGATTAATTCTGGAGAGATCCTTCCATGGATTTTCTGAAGAAAGAAATTTACAAGTTTCTCTTATTCTGTTGTTGTTGTCCACGTGGGTTGGTAAGCTGCAATTGTCTGATGGTTTATAATTTGATCGTCTTTTACTAGTGATTACTAAGTTTCAAGTATCATTGTTGTGTCCGATTTCCAATGAGAAAATAAAAATAAAATAAGTATTGATTTGTTTGTTTTTAAAACAAGAGGGTTACTCTCCTCATTTTTATTAATGCCACAACCATTCTTGTTTCTGCCCTTTTTGTTACTACAATCACATGAAGTGGAGACAAACGTGTTATAATTCGTTTTAGCTTGATACCTGATCCAAGTGTTCTTTTTATAACAACCACGCCCAGCTGAGTCGGCTTATTAGTATCCTCCTTGTCCAAAGACAATTTGCAAAGACAATTTGTAGCATTACTACAAATTCTTCTTTTTTTTTCAAAGACAATTTGCATTAATAATAATGGAGGTCAAATGATATACAAGTAAAAAAAAGAAAAAGAATAATAAATAAATAAATAAAGGTAGTTATTTTGCATAGCAATAAGAAAACTTGGGCAATTATTTTGTAAAAGAAAATATGTTGTTTTGTAATTGTGTTGGGGAAGCATTTTATAAAGGTAGTTGCACTGAATGGAACTAGCAGTGGACAAGAGGTACTCATACACTGCATGGATATGAACCCTCAAATTCAAAATTGTCTTCCAAGATCAATAGAAGCCAATTCCCAGTCATCGTATCTTTTGTAATGACAATAGACAGAAACTAAGGACAATCCATGACAAACGTTGATCTATACTTACCAAGCTCAATCTTTTCACATTGATGGTTTAAGGTTTCTAATTTTGGACAAAGAGGAAAAAACATGGGAAAAAGATACATAAAGTCTTCCCAATTGATAAAAGAACAATTGAAGTTGTTAAATTGTGAAAATGACAAGTTGAGTCATAGACACCTAATACACATTACCAAATTTGGGGAAAAGACTCAAATGCTCTTAAAAACTCACTTTTCACAAATTTGGTAAGTGAGTTTTGGTTAGTGAATATCCTAGTCCTATTTTAAGTGAGTTTTTAAGGGCATTTGAGTCTTTTCCCCAAATTTGGTCATGTGTATTAGGTGCCTATGACTCAACTTGTCCTTTTCACAATTTAGCAACCTCATTTGTCCTTTTACCAATTGGGAAGAATTTATGTGTCTTTTTCCCAAAAAACAACCAACAACAATAACAAAGTCTTATCCCACTTAGATGAGGTCGGCTACATGATTACACAACGTCATTTTGTTCAATCATTGGTCATGCTTGGAGATAAATTATTGATCAAAAGATCTCGTTGAAACCATCCAAAATATCAGGCACTGTCATCATTGACATAGTTAGTACCTAATAATTTCACATTACAAATCATCTATCTGTTTAGCAATTTTATTTCTTCCAATTTATTTATTTCGTCAATGCAATAAATTTACGCGTAAACCACTCAAACAAAATTACCAATTTCAATTACTTTCGCTTCGAATCACTTTTTTCATTTCTTTACCTTTAATCACTTTTTTCATTTTTTTTTTACCTCAAATCACTTTTTTCATTTATACTTTACAAAATGTACATATTCTTAAAAAATTTTGCAATTTAGTTTCCATAAAATAATTTGGGTTTTGGACCGAAAACCAAAATACCCAACAGCCCACTTTTTATTGTTGGGTATTTTAAAAATTATAAAAAGCCCAAAGCTCTCTCTCTCTCTCTCTCTCTCCACTATTGTCACTCCCCAAGACTCAGTCACTCTTTTTCAGCCATCGGCGGCGGCGGCGGCGGCGGCGGCTCCTCCGTTTCCAGTCAACAGTCTCGACAAGAAGCTCAAAGGCTCAGGTAAGCTTCCTACCTCTTTTCTTCAGTTTAAATTTTGTTCTCTGAAAGGTTTTACTCTCTCTCTAGTCGGTGACTCCGTTCTTTATACTTGAGAGAATTACCAATTTCAATTTTAAATTATGCTCCTTCCGTTCCTAAATATAAGACCTAGATAACTTTTTTTTGGAAAGATTAAGGTTGCGAAATAGGTTATTAAATGATGACATATTTGATATCTTTTTAGATTATCCATTAGTTTATAGGTAAAATAAACTAGTTTAAGAGAAAAAATTAGGTAAATCAATTTATAATTAACTTATTTTTTGCTTTTTTTAGGATTTTTCAAAAAAGTCATCTAAGTCCTATATTTAGGAACGGAGGGAGTACTTGAGAGAATTATCGCTGTTTGTAGAGAAATGTTGAAGGATAATGGTTTAAACTTGAATTGATTTTTGTTTGTTGATGCTGTAATGTTTGGGTGCAATTCTCACTATGTTTGTGAAATCATACTCATTTGCTTGTTCTGTGTAATTACTAGAGTTGTTGGTTGGAGTGGTTAGGTTCCTATTTCTTTCAGAGAAAGGTTCAGATTGATTTTAAAGGGGTGTGCTTGCTTCCATATTGGCAAAGCATGTGAACATACTAAGAATGTAATAACTACATGAGTTCTTTGATTCGGATTATGGAATCAAAGTGTCTTGTTTGATTATGGAATCACAAGATCTAAATATTTTACTTAAAATGGAGTTTGGGTAGTATTACTAGGAACCGAGAGCGACGCTTATAAATATACAAAGAGATTGTTATTTATATTCTTTATGGCATGATATGATTATAGGAGAAACTAGTGAGGGAGGTATTTAGAGGATATTCATAAGGATAAGGGAAAGCAGCGAGTACCCGGGCTCCAGGTAACTACTTAAACTGTTGACCCTTTTTTCTGACCCTTACCACTGCACCCAATTCTTGTTGGTTGCAATGATGCTATTCTTGTTGATATGATGGTGTGGTGGAAGTTGTGAGGTTTGCATTGGGTTTTTAACATTGTTGGTTTGGTTCCTTCATATTTTTTGAAGGGAGATGAGAGGGATAGAATTACCATTTAGTCAAACTCAGAAGGTTCGATTGCAGAACGCTTTGCAACAGCTTGAGTCTCTATCTTCCAAGGTCAATTCTGATGCTTCTGTCACCATAGCTGACTCCATAGCTGTTAACCATGAAGATGGCTTCCTCAAGTATCTTCTTTTATCTCTCGATTTGGCTTTCGGGTTATTTCTTTGATAGAGTCATGCTATTGTGCTTTGTTACAAAGACATTTGATTCACGTTTATGTTTGTTTCTTCTTTACTCTAGGGGACATGGGACCACTGACCACAATGGCAAAGTGGTGGCCACTGTATGCGGTGTGGTTGAGCGTGTTAACAAGCTTGTGTATGTTCGCACATTACGCTCCAGGTATGCTTAATTTGATTAGGGAAGTAGAATTTGCATTACAGAAGGATTTCCTTTTCATGTTTCTTCCCTTCCCCTTGGTTGATAGATTTAGATTTTCATAGGTACAAACCTGAAGTTGGAGACATTGTGGTAGGCCGTGTTGTTGAGGTACGGAAATAACTCTTCTTTTTTAGTTACAATGGAAATGACTACTCCTTTGGTTTGTTTGAAGGTGGATTCTTTGTGTATATATATGAATTTGAGGTATACCTGTTGACAAGGTAGACATTTTGGCCTTTTAAAACATTGTGTGACATTTGGAAGTTAGTAATGACTGTAAAAGCGCTCAAGGATTATGAGAAGGATAGTGTAGGGGGGACGGAGAGAACAACACAGATGGATTATAGAGAATGGAGAGAGAACCAGAAGAGGAGAGAAACTAAGTCACACACTAATCTTTCGTAATCTTCTAATGCATTTAAAGACTCATCTATTTATAGGCTAGTAACATCTTAAAGCTAACTAACTCCAACCATAAACTCTAACAGCTACCTATAACTAACTGACCCTCTTGCTATTTATTATGATTTCAAATCAGATTAAAATTATGTTGATCTAATTTTACACAATTCCTATTTAAGCTAAGACAGTAGCTTAGTTCAACTCATTATTTGAGTGCACTTGTTTTCTTTTCGGTACAGTGAAAAATCTGTTCATGAATTTAGGTATTGTGTCTTATCTGGTGTTGGGAAGAAATCAGAATGTATTGAATTTATTCAGTAGTTAATAAACATGTCAATTAAAATGAAATTATGTCCCCTTACTCCTGTTCTTTCGGCTCACCCATCATTACTTTTTGTGAAGGTTGCTCAAAAGCGTTGGAAATTGGAGATAAATTATAGTCAAAATGCCACCCTGATGCTTTCTTCAATGAATATGCCTGATGGTATCCAGGTATTTGATAACTAATTCCATCTCTTGTAATTCTTCATCAGGAAAATATTTGTAAGTTTGAGTTTTAAATGCTTTACTTTTGCAAAAACTACGTAAAATTTGAAGAAGAATAAAGTAATCATCTCTGAAAGAATAAAGGCATTTCTACATTAGATGGTCATATAATGTTCATTGAGCCATGCATAAGCGATATAGTCTCTGCCATTTAAGGTATAAGGAGATCATAATCTTTAACATGAATATTTTGCCATGTCAACCTGGTCTGATGGAATATGGTATTTGTACAGGTCTAGGCATAATAATTTTGATCATTATGCTTTTGGTGTTGGTTATAGCATCTATTTTTGTCCTAGTTAAGTGTTGGTTACAGATGTTCTGTTATCCTGAATGAACGAGGTTCAATCTTGCTTAAAGGCACATTAATCAAGAAATTATGCTACAATATGATATATAAAATTCTGATCGTTCAAGAGCCAGTAGTAAAATATTTAAATAAGTCATTTACTGTGAAGTTTAGTGTTGAGAAAGAGAGTAGTTTCATACACAAATATGTTCAATTCTGAGGATACTCTGTTATATTTCTTTACTTAGATTTTGTTTTATTTACATGGATTGGCATTGGCTACTTCTAATTTTCCCAATTGAGTTTGCAAACCCTTAGTCGGATTATTTTTTTACGTTGTTAGAGGCGACGGACTGCACTGGATGAACTCAACATGCGTAGTATTTTTGAGGAGAATGACCTTGTTTGTGTAAGTTCAATTGTCTTGCATAGATAGATTTTTTTTTATTTGATGAAAAGACAGCAATTTTTTTTTGGGTGAAAAGACAGCAATGTATTTGTTCTATATTTAAATTTTGTTGTAGGCTGAAGTTCGAGGTTTCCAGCATGATGGTCTACACCTTCAAGCAAGAAGTCAAAAATATGGTAAAGTATGTATGTAGTCTTTGACACTCTTTGGAACTTTACATACATAGATATATGCTTGTTTGGTTGATTTCTTATTAACCTCTAAAGAAATAATAATCAATTTTAGAATATAGAAATAAATGTTATGGAAAAGCTTTGTAATGCATGTTTGATGTTCTATTGTCAGCTGAAATAAAATATGCATCTCCAAACTGCCTGTCTATAACTAAGGCACATAAAAAAAAAGTAAGCACAGGACAAAATAACAACACTGGTGTATATGACACTTTTTACAATAATTATCATTAGGAAGAACCGTTTTGTTGGTATTTGTGCTTTATGTCAATTTTTAATTTGGTGCCTATGCATTTGGTACCTATGTCACTTTTCTAATTAAATTATTAACCTTGCTCTATTAGCACAATTATCTCTTTTACAGGGGCTAACAGAGAAAAGCTATAGCGATAAAAAGTTTATAACATAGCAAAATTAAACGATTTAGATAAGAGAGAAAAACACATGGCTATCAAATCAAAATAGAGGGAAAGCATAACCGCCTATAAAATGGATTTCCCAGAAGATATCAAACCAGGCTGGCCTAGTTAGCCTGGAAGCCAGCATCCTGGCCACATTGCCGTACTAGGTTTATAACCTTGGTTTTTTATGTTATTGCTTGAATTATGTTGTGATTGTGTTTTGAATTGTGGCTCTGACTTATGACGGCTTTTGATTGCATGTCAGCTTAAGAGAGGTCAACTGATTACTGTTACTCCTTATTTAGTGAAGAAGCAGAAGCAACATATCCATCATATAGAAGAGTATGGCATTGATTTGATACTTGGTTGTAATGGATTTATATGGGTTGGGGAACACAATGAAGCCAATGGTGATGACGCAATGGAGGAGGATCAAGCAATGGAATCTGAAGGGCAAGAGCAGAATTTTACAGCATTAGAGACAAGAAAATACATATGCAGGACAGCTAATGCTGTTAGATTATTATCCAATTTGGGGTTCAATATGACATTGGAAATTATCAAGGAAACGGTTAACCTCAGCCTTACTTTGAATCTTGATGTGCATGAAATGCTGAGTTCTGAGTTCTGTGTTCTGGTTGCTGAAAAAGAGGTTGAAAGGAGAAGCTCAAAGAAAAAGAAGCGATAGATTCATGGCCTTATTCTGGCTGGAAGTTTTGTAGCTGACTTTAGGTTGTGATTTTTAATTTTAATATATTGTATACACTTTGTTACATCCATTTCCATATGGTGGCAAGTTTTAGGTGATGAAATTTTAAACCTAGTGTTTGGATATAATTCAGAACCGTTCACTTAGTGAAATGGTAAACATGGTTGGATGAAAATCTGACCATCGGTCTACTTACAAGTTACAAGTTTTCATTGTTCCAATTTTTTATGTCCTTTTTGTGTGCAAATTTTCCAATATGCATTCTATCAAATTTTGAATTGAGGGACCCAACTTTGTTCCTTGGAAGTCTTTTTGAAAGTGCCATGAGTTAAAAATCACGTGTAATATGTGAACTAGTTGAACTGTATTTGGGATGTGTAATACGAAAAATCTAATGCCATCATTATAGCTAAATATTCAAAGCAAATGTGGATTTTACATATTTTCCAAAAAGTGGAAGATGGTTTATATCCTGTTTTCTTTTTGGAGAGCTAGGAATTGCATTTTTTTTTCAGTCTCCTTTGCAAAAAAAAGGGCCTGTTTTAATCATCTGCTGACAGGTTGAAATAATCTTCATATTCTCTGGAAAAAAATTGCCAAACTTATTTCTATCACAGCTTTCATTGACACTGCATTGAACAAACCAATTAGTGAAAAATTCCAAAAACAAAAAAACTTGAGAAATTTTGTTGCACGTTTGCACTCCACAACTCCTATTGTTTTGATGACAGAAATAAATTCTATTTTTTTAAAAAAAAAAAAGAAAGATAGATGACGTTTTGGGAATATTTCCATTGACTGGTCAAACTAACAAATTCTCAGTTTTGGGACATCCTCACAACTCCAATTTTCCAAAAACCTCTTGAATCCCTCAGATCAAAGCCTGAAAAAAAACTTATCAACCCGTTCCTAAATAATGAAGTTCCTGTTTAACTAAATAATTTTTCTGCAATGTGTGGTTCAGTTCATTTGGCCCATTTTGAAAATTCATTCTAAAGAAGTTCCTAAATAATGAAGTTCCTGTTTAACTAAATAATTTTTCTGCAATGTGTGGTTCAGTTCATTTGGCCCATTTTGAAAATTCATTCTAAAGAAGCCTTGAGATTTTTCAACTTGTGTCTTAGAGCAAAAGAAGCTTTATTGTTGAGCTCAGTTTCCTTTAAACTTAAAAGTCAAAACTCTAACATTTACAATCATAGAGCAGCATTGATAATCTTATGGTAGTATTTATAATTCCATTTCTCCATATTAGGTATTTCTCAATTACAAATTACTCAGGTAATCTTTCTTTATTTAAACAACCCACTTTAATTTCCATAATTAACATCATCAACTCCGGAAACATATCTAGTGACTACTATAGTGTATTATCATGTGAATCCTACACATGTATCAGAGGAACAAGACAAGCTCTGTACAACTAGACACTATACATGTCTACCATATGTGCCGGATTTTGTGCCATTCTATTTTGGATTGCAATTTAGGAACCTTATGTTTTACGCCAGGGTTGAGAATTTTCCCGCCATGAGCACGAAGATGAGAAGGACGTATAGATTTATTGCAGGCTAAGGCAATGGCTATTCCTAGCCCAAGGATCAACAAAATCATATATAGTGATAGAGAAGCTTTGTTAACCTGCAATAAATAATTTTTTTGAGGTCAAACTTTCCATATTGGAGGTTTAATTTGACTCAGTAAGAAAGCAAAGTAGTACCACCAGTATCATTTATAACTGCCCTTCAAATCCAGTTAAATCAGCCACATGCTCAAATAATTTTAGAAAGAGAAAAAAAGAAATTGTCAAAGAGATGACCAGATATTGATAAATATAATTATTGATATATTCTTTTTTCTTTTTATACATGATCAAGGTATCCCCTCACTCGACAAGTAAGAGACTAATCCCCCGCTGATTTGGAGGCACCTCAAAGGGTGGGACAGCTGGCCTAGGAGATTTAATGTTTCTCCATACCCAACGCCGGGATCGAACCTCAAACAATTGGTTAAGGGTGAATGAGTCCTTACCACTCAACCACACACCCCAGGTTATTATTGATATATTCTTGTGGCCACATGAAACCGAGCTATTGATTTATTAATTTAGAGGGACTTGATAGTTTTTTCCTCAAGTGCAGACATTGTTTTGAGTAAAGAGTGTGCCAAATCTCTCCTTAAGTGGATAGAATATTTGAAAATAAAGATATAAGATATGAAAAAGAAAAAACAACATAAATTTCAGAATAATTAGAGCACGAGAAAAGATAGAATAGACATTCAAGACACACTTGGAGTTCTCTGAGCAAAGTGAAAAATAAATAAGTGAGCAAAAGCATTTAATCTCTCCTAACTTTTAGCAATGAAGTTGAAAATGATTACAATCTCTCCCTTCAGTTTTTTATTTGGCCTAAAATGTCCCTCAAGCTTAGGCATCGACTATTGATTGATTTCTTAATGGTATAATTGTTAGATAGAAATCAAAATCTTTAACATTTCGTTATATACTAGAAATACAAATGAGTGATAGAAAATTTTAGTCAAACATGAAAGGCCCTAATCAACTAAACTGGAAAGGTAATTATTTCCTTTTTTGGCCAGGAAAAAAGATCAACTTATCAAAAATCCAAACAGCAAGAAGAATTTATGGTCAAGTATAAAATTTTTCAAAGGAAAAAAAATGGACACCATCATTATGTCATCATCATTGAAGTATTTTGGTAAAAGTCACAAACCTTATCCATGACCCTGGTTTTTGGAGGATAATTTCTATCAGCATGCCCAAGAGTATACCGCAACATTTCAACTATAGTAAACTCAGTCACACAATCATCACATTCTGCAGATATAAGAAATTGTTAAACTTTACATCCACATAGATCAACATTGAAATGATCGAGATCTCAAATGACTACCTGGAATATCAAAAATTTGTGTTGGCGGAATTCCAATCAGCTCTACCAAATATGCACAAACACGAGCACGATCAGATAGTGAAAGAAGATCCCCATGTGTGACCACGAGCACTGGTCTGTCATCTGCGAGTAACAGATATAATTATTGAGCAAACCATACAAGTTTTGTCATTTATGAATGCATCATCTACTCTACCTACAGATTTTAAGAAATAATTGATTCTTCAAGATCTTTTCCAACCTATTGTATACAAGAAATAGAAGAGAAGCGAATGTTTGATACTTGTATGACATGCTGGAATGGCACTAGTGCATGAAAAACAAAAACAGTGCAAGAATTCCAAATGCCAGAATCAATATATCAGTATTTTAGAATTTCAATTATTGAAAGAAAATATACAAGGAAAACTAAAGGTCAAAGCAGGTACAGCAAGTTCTGCAATTCCTTTTTATAACTTAGGTTGCCCGGCTATGTTAATAGTAATGGTTTGTTTCAAATTTCAGACCAAATTCCATAGCTTCAAGTGTCTAGTTAGTGGGAAAATCCTCAATAAACTTTCATATGACATTATCTCAGAAGAAAAAGATATCTCCTTCAAGAGATTAAAAAATGAACACCCCAAAATGCTATTTACGAGCTACTTACAAGAATAGTTCCCCTGGAATTAAAAGATGTTTATGATGGAAATAAGGGTAATATCGAGGTGTGCGGTTATAACCATGTGAGTAGGTGTAATATTGGCATTTCCTATGCGACGGTTATGAAATGAGAAAGACTATACTATAGGGGTCTTATTTTAAGAGACGGCTATGAAGAGTTTGGGTGAGAATTTGGGAGAAAAATCATATGTGCATGAGATTTAAAGAACTAGAAAAAAAGAAGTACTCTTAATTGAGTCCTGTGAGCAACTCAATATCTTATACCAAGCTGTATACGTAATATTTCACTTTTGCATATTAAGAAAAGAAAAAAATCAAATCACAGAGCCTTACAATCCACATCCCATGGTTGAAATAAATCAAAGGGTAAAAAGGGTCAAATCTAGCACTAAACTATTGGCAAAAGTACACCCCACATAAAAGTGAATTGCCGAGCTCAAATCTAGCACTGATCAAGTACAAAGTGGGTCAAATGTAGCAATCCCGTCAATTTTGACGGGTTTGACCGTTAAGTTTGACCCAATTAGGCTACATCACCCACCACGTCACCTTTTTAAGCCACGTCAGCACATCATCACCACCTCTTCGCCACGTCATCATCATCTTCCCCATCACACTTTCCCTCTCCCACCTTCATCTTCCTCTTCATGTCAATCTCTCAAATCTCCATTTTCATCTTAAATTTCATCTCTCAAACCTTAATCTCCCAAACAGAACAGCACCTCCTTCAACAACAAAGTTCACAACCACCTCTACAAACACAAAAAAAAAAACAGCTAAGATGAAGAGATACACCACCGGAGGTTTAAACCCATGAACTTGCTCCCATTACTGCAACTAGCAGGTCTGAACCCAATCTTACCACCGCCGGAGGAGGTACATTGCAGGAGGCAGCCACATGATTACCGTGTCGGAGTCGGCGATCACGCCGGAGGAGAACGCCGTGGAGGAGACCAGGAGGTTGTCTCCAGCGACGAAGATTACTGTGTGGTCGAGCTCGTAGAAGGAGAGGAGCTGGCCGGGGTGGAAGAGAACGTCATGTAGATGATGTTGCCGCTAGAGGAGGATGGTGTTCCGCCGAAGTTCGATGTCGACGACGTCGCCGGCTGTGGCGGAGAGGCAATAGGAGAAGATGTTGTGGAAATCAAAGTGTTGGTGGTTCTTTTGACGAAGGTAAGGTTGTTGTGGCCAAGTTCGAGGATGCCGAAGTCGCTGGGCGGTGGTGGAGAGGCAGTAGGAGAAGGTGAAGATGAAGGTGGGAGAGGGAAAGTGTGATGGAGAAGATGATGAAGATGAAGGTGGGAGAGGTTGTTGAGTGGAGATTGACATACATGAAGATGGAGATGAATGTGGGGAAGGAGAGTGTGATGGGGAAGATGATGATGACATGGCGAAGAGGTGGAGATGATGTGCTGACGTGGCGGGTGATGTGGCCTAATTGGGTCAAACTTAACGGTCAAACCCGTCAAAATTGACGGGATTGCTACATTTGACCTACTTTGTACTTGATCAGTGCTAGATTTGAACTCGGCGATTCACTTTTATATGGGGTGTACTGTTGCCAATAGTTTAGTGCTAGATTTGACCCTTTACCCTAAATAAAAAGCAGCCAAGTTTCAGCCATCTCAGCAACAGACGCACATATAAGATACTAATATATCACTTACAAACCTTTGATTTAGCTGTGTCAAGTCATTTTATATTTTATAAAATTTGACATGCCAACATGCCTATGGTTCAATATGCACAGAAAAGATATATAAGCAGTTACAAGAAGCATATGCAGGAAAAAATACATCATAGTCTTACAGATACCTTTAAATGACAGGTATGGGCAATTGAAACTAGAAGCAACCATATCAGTATATCCTCTCTCCAAAGCACCAGCATTCTCCAGTGATTTCAAGACTGAAAGACCATTTACAACGTAAATAACAAAATTAACTTTCATTCTCTTACTGAAAAAGCAACCAGTCTTGCAAGCCCTTTGCTTTAAAAGTTTCTTCAAACTCTGATCATCGGTGCTCCTAATAAGAAATCCCCATTAGATGAATTAAAAAAGAGAGTGAATCAAAAGGTTACATAAATTGAGCGTTCATACCTGAGAATAAGCTCTCCATGACTAACACCTTTTGTCATCCATTCATGTAGAATTCTGTCATCATCATTTGGATTGCCAGACAAACAACGTGTATCATACAGACAGATAGAAGTTGAGTCTCTTGGAATCATATACTCCTGGAGGAAGTATGTCCCATCTCCTGTAGATGATTTACCTGGCATCAACAGAAAAATTAACAAAACTTTATCAAGACAACTCAATATCCAGTTGCCCCAAGTCAAAGATATCCTCAAATAGTATCTTCAGCAGTCAAATTCAAAATTAAATAACACAGTAGAAATTATACATGATACTTGTGCTCTTGCCGGCGCATATTTGTCAGCATCAAATACTTTGGAGATTCTATTTATTAGACTACTTTTCCCAGACCCTCTTGGACCAATCAATAAGAGGCATGTCGTCTTAGGTACATCATAATCACTTAATTTCGACCCACCCACATTCTCTGTCCACACTCCAGGGCTAAAGCTGTAAAAATGAAACAGCATATATAAAATAATCAGAAAGAAAACTGAGATTTCATGCCATACTTGTGTTAACTTAAGATCTATTTTAACTACACTCATCATGCCGATGCAGAAAAGTGAAATCAGTCTTAATTTCTCAGTACAATATAAATCAATGAATAGCAGTGAATAATTTTATAGTAATCCATAAATGAAGATACACATGCATAATATAACGTGAAGAGCACATGGAGCTGTCTGTTTAAAATGTCAGATATTATAATAAGAGTTGAACAAGAAAATGTGCAAATACATAATGAATTAGCAGTATGCCGGCATGCTTAATGATATATTACACAAATATTTGAACTCGTATTAATTCTTGTGATTAAAGTCCTAGTCTTACATTCATTTGCCTAGAAGTAAGTGCTACAGCTTTGAAAGAAACAACAATATATGCTGCTCCGGAGACGCTAACTTGTCAATGTCTCCATTTCCCCCCTCAGAGCCGAGTTTGATTATCTAAAGTTCTCACTTTAAATTTCAATGGATGAACTATCATCTTCTCATAATATTAAAAAAAATGTGAACACAACAGATAAAACGTGAGAAACTTGAGCTCAGATCAATACCTTAATATTTTCTCTCTTTCCTCTTTCAAATTCGTGCAACGAATTCTCCTATCATCATAATTCTGCAAGATTTCTTGACAGCGATGTTTCCTTCTGTTACTGACCTCAAGATCCAAAGACGACGACCCACTATTCCCTTCCCCAGTTTCCACTTGTGCCAGCCCATTTTCCCCATTCACTGTATCATTTTCAGCCTTCACACTCCAATTATCCCTAAAACATAAGAAGAAAACATTAAAACGACATAGGTAAACTTAAAACAAATGTACCAATATCAACTTCAGGTCATTACTGTCATACGCCCACTTTCATTCAAGACCCATTTATGCAAACATTCTTTCACAACAGAAACACTCCATCCTCCCCTCAAATACTCAAATGACCTCCCTACCTCACAACTCACGAAGGACCAATACTTGAGGTTCTTGCTGACCCCCTATTATAGCTAGATATGACTCCCTCCAATCCTTATGCAAGACCTATTCACCTAATTTGATCAGATTAAGATTGTTAGATAAGTTTACTAAAATCACATGATATTACCCAAGTATCCTAATCATATACTATCTTCCCACCACCCCTCCTTGCTTGTTTATAATTGAAGGGCATCAATAGCATTACAAAATTAGAAAGATGTCCTATACTAGGGACAAGCTCACCTCCCCGAATAGGCCTTATATTGCGGAGCAAAGGGAGTATCATATTGTATATGTGACAGCATCACAGCTAAGCACATAACTAAAGAGGAGATTGATATGGGCTATCCTATTCGAGGTCATCTGTTGGAAGCTATGGCAAGCATGAAACGAGCACATACTAACAGAAAAAACAGTTAGCTCCACAAAACTACTCAATGAAGCAATGACACTAAAGAACCACACCCTCAAATCAAAAGGGACTCTCCATCAAATGATCATAGTTAATTCACATCTCTTGTTAACTTGATGTACTATTTTATTCTTATTTATTTCCCAATGTACACACACCTTTCCAGGTAATGAAACCCACTTTCACTTTTTTGTTTTCAAAACAGGAAATTGATGATAAATGATTGATAAGTAATGTTTTATACAAGGACATGAGCATTTATTTGATGAGACTATTATACCTTGCAAGAGTGGGAACATTGAAAGAAAGTACAGAAAATTCGTCATGTGAATAAGAATCATCATCACCTGCACACAATCATTGAGGATATAGAAAATAAGCACACAACAAAGAATCTCATATTTTAAACAGAGATAGAGAAAGGGGAAAATACCCATAACAGATATACATTGAAAAAGTAAATAATCAGATTATTTCCGTATTTTTGCATGATCATTTTGAAGGAAAATGATTACTACCTATTAAAGAAACTGAATCGCCACCCATAGTTAGAGTAATTGTTTTGCACAGTGATACAGATACTCATATGCCTTCGCTTCTATAAAGCATTTTCCCAGCTCATACTATATACTAACTCTGCCACCATCAAAATCAAAGTCAAAAATATAACTTTAGTTTGAGTTTTTCCTTAAATTACAAGTTATCTCTCATGTAATTATATTATTGGTCTATAAGTAAAATAAAAGGGCGAAGGTTCAAAAATGATACTAAACTTTGCCTAAAATTGCCTTTTTAATATTAAAGTTTTGAAAGGTGCAAAAATAGTACCAACTTGGTGTTCAGATGCAAATATAATATTTTCACTTGAGCGAAATAAAATTTAGATATGAAAAGACTTTTATGCCCCTAATCCTCCCTCATTAAATTTTTATGTAATGAGGGGCATAAGAGTATTTTCATATCTAAATTCTATTTCCCTCAAGTGAAAATACTATATTTGCACCTGGACCCCAAGTTGAGTATTATTTTTGTTCCTCACGAAACTTTAGTATTAGAAATACAATTTTGGGTAAAGATTAGTATCTTTTTTGCACATTCACCCTAAAATAAATTAAGAATACTATGAGTGTGTACTTGCTCCGGTTCTAATTTAAAATGATTAATTTTATATCTGAATTTTGCTAAAAATAAAAATGATGTTATACTAGAATCATAATGAGGGAGTATTTGCTTGCTCTGATGTTAATTTTAGACTATTTTGACTTTTTTTTTTGGAGAAATTAAGGATGCTAAATTAACCTTTAAATTGTCTATAGTTATATTTTTTCTTTAAAACTAATTTATTATACTTATAATTGGGAAATTTAATTACAGGTCCCCCACAAGGGAGTTAATACTGGAAAAGTTCCAAAAGTTGAAAATATTAATGCAGGGTCCCAAGGGACCTCACATTAATATATTTGAAATGTGAAAAGACAGTTTTGCCCCTAGCCTTAAAAAAAATTTACCCTCCTTCTCCTCCCTCACCCACCCCCTCCCCCCTCCTCCTCCCTCCCCCACCCTCTCCCCCCTCCCAGCGCCCCCCACCCTCCCTCCCACCCCCACCAGCCTCCCCCCCTCCAGCCCCATCCTCCCCAGCGCCCCCCTCCCCCCACCCCACCCTCCCCAGCCCCCTCTCCCCCACCCCACCCTCCCCAGCCCCCCCCTCCCCCACCCCACCCTCCCCAGCCCCCCTCCCCCACCCCACCCTCCCCAGCGCCCCCCCTCCCCCACCCCAGGTCCCAAGGGGGGGCGCTGGGGAGGGTGGGGTGGGGGAGGGGGGCTGGGGAGGGTGGGGTGGGGGAGGGGGGGCGCTGGGGAGGGTGGGGTGGGGGAGGGGGGGCTGGGGAGGGTGGGGTGGGGGAGGGGGGGCTGGGGAGGGTGGGGTGGGGGAGGGGGGGCGCTGGGGAGGGTGGGGCTGGAGGGGGGGAGGCTGGTGGGGGTGGGAGGGAGGGTGGGGGGCGCTGGGAGGGGGGAGAGGGTGGGGGAGGGAGGAGGAGGGGGGAGGGGGTGGGTGAGGGAGGAGAAGGAGGGTAAATTTTTTTTAAGGCTAGGGGCAAAACTGTCTTTTCACATTTCAAATATATTAATGTGAGGTCCCTTGGGACCCTGCATTAATATTTTCAACTTTTGGGACTTTTCCAGTATTAACTCCCTTGTGGGGGACCTGTAATTAATTACCCCCTTATAATTTAAGTCATTCTAGTTATATGTGACAAATATTATAATTTAAAAGAATGTTTTTTGTACTTAATATCAGTGTGGAAGTACTTTTTTTTTGTTAAACACCGTCCAATAATTTGACGCCTATTGACAACCGACTAATTCGGACTCGAGAGGTAGAAGTGTTACACACATGGAGAAGGTTGTCCTCTTTTTCAATGAGAGCGCTTCCCGGGATTCAAACATTCGTTTTCATCCTTACCAGAGTTGTTGTGCACTTATAAACTCAACCAACTACCCATTTGCGAGTACTTAGTAAAAAAGAAAATGGATTATTTTTTGTTAGTGGACGTGGCCTACCCATACTTAAGCACTAAGCTCACCACTTTGCGTGTGCGCGCACATATATTAACATACAGTTAGTCGGTTTCTCTGTAACTCTTTCAATCGTTATTCTAGTACTATAAAATGACAAATGGATTGAATTTTTTACAACAATAATTATGCATTGAACTCAAGAGTTTGTGTGTGCATGTGTGAGAGAGAATGAGAGAGTGTGCAAGAGAATAATAAAGTTAAAACTACTACCTAAGGTCTATAATATAAGAATTTAACCGTCAAAATACGCTCCCTAAGAAAACACGTAAAAGTTACTTAAATGTCTAAATTTAATTCTTTTTCCAATTTTTCTCATATTTATTATGATACTATTAAGAGAAAGAAATATGTAAGTATTAATAAATATGTGTAAAGTTGGATTAAATGATGAAAGAATGTAAGAGTAAGCTCTTATAGGTTGAATCAAAACTATTCAAATTTTGGATCTTATATTATGGACGAGAGGATATTAACTAATAAATAAACTGTTATTTGTCTATTTGAAAAATAATAAAAAATTAAAAGCATGAAATTTAAATATTTCAATCAACTACCTGTTACTTATTTTATGGTGTTTACTAGGATAAAAATATATGATAGATCTAATTTATTTACTTGTTTTTATTGATTTGATGTACAGATGACGTGGTGCATGAGTTGACCTGAAAAGTAAAAACATTTCTCATGTGTTTGTGATTATAAATTTATAATTTACTATATACTATACCTCCGTTCCTAAATATAAGAGCAAGTTGACTTTTTTGGAGAATTCTAAGAGAGCAAAATGAACAATTTAATCATAACATATTTTGTATATTATTAGATCATATGTAAGTTTATAAGTCAAATAAATTAGTTTAGTGAAAAATTTGGGAAAATCAATTTTTAATTACCTTATTTAGTTTTCTTAGAATTCTCCAAAAAAGTCAACTTACTCTTATATTTAGGAACGGAGGGAGCATTGCAAGTTGCATTTTGCGGGTTGCCCGGTAAACAGCCGATGACGCGTGCATCAATCCAAATTCCAAAGTCAAAACTATTATAGATTATAGAAGTGATTTACTGTATACAGATTTTATAATAATGGAAGTATCACTATATTTTAGCTATAGATAACTGTTGGCCAAAAAAAAAGCTATAGATAACTTTTTCATTTAATTCTGTTCATAAAAAATGTAGGGGAAAAGACAAATTAATATCTTAGAATATTCAAAATGACAAGTAAAGAACTCAAACTTCCAAAAGTACAACTAAGGAACTCCTAATTTTAAAAAGACAACTAAGAAACCACGCAATTGTTAATCAGTATGTTCCAGTTGTTATTTTTTTTATTTGGAAATTTAACTTCTTTACTTGTCCTTTTGGAAGTTTGAGTTACTTACTTGTCCTTTTATACATTTGGAGATATTTATTTGTCATTTTCCCAAAAAGTATCTCCATATAATATTTTGTATTTTTATGATATTTTATCCAATACATGCTATCTAATTCTTTTGAAAACCTACCTACGGAAGGTTGTCAAAGTAATTAGAAATATGTTTTTTTTTTAATTTGGTTAAATTCAATTTATGAGAAATTGAGAATGGTAAAAAACGAGTAAAAAATTTGCAAGCATGACAAAGCACGTGTTGATCTTATCTAGATACAAGGGTGAAAAGTACAAGTTGAAATGATTGTATGAATAATCAATATAACTTCTGTTTTTCCTCTTAAATGTAGAGTCCATGGGCTCATTTGACATTTAATATTAATTGACTTTTTTTTTCAGAGGTTAAGGTTGCAAAATAGGCTATTAAATCATGACATATTTGATATATTTTTAGATTATACATTAGTTTATAAGTAAAATAAATTAATCTAAGGGAAAAAATTAGGTAAATCAATTTATAATTAACTTATTTTGCTTTTTTATAGAATTTTCTAAAAAAGTCAATTAGATCTTATATTTAGGATCGGAGGGAGTACTTTTTAAATCTTACTTAGGTTGCGTATTTAACCCTCAATGAATGGGTTGTATAAATAAAATTGCTTTCACAAATCTATATATCAATAAAGACATTACACCCCTTTAACTTTTCTCATGGTTACTGTTCATTACGGTCAATCATAGTGTGACACGTGTCACTGATTACCAATTCCCTTCTTGCTGGGATTCGTTTAGCAAGTCTATTATTTTATGTTTTCATAGTCGTGGGGACCACTACTTCTTTTTTTCCTTTTATCCTTAAATATTTCCGCTAAAAGTTGCATGTCTGTACCTCACTATATATTTTTTCCTCAGAGATATTCAAAAAGAGTACACACCATCCTAAAAGTTAATTCACTTTACTAAATCCAACTTCAATCAATAAATGATGGGGGCCCACTTGCTTTCTTCTACAGATTAAAAGCCTTCCGAAGTCCCACTGCCTTCACTTGCAAACATATCTTTACGTCTTCATTTCAATTTCGTTCGTGGGGACCACCTTATGGGTCATTCAAGCAGACACGTGTGTCTTAGTTAAGCCCACCACGGTGAAAAGCTTCTTCAAGAAGCTTCACATCTTTCTTGCAAGCAACCCTAAACAACTTGCCCGCCACTTCACTCTCACACTCCAAAGTGACTCTCTGTAAAAAAACATACTCAAATCATACTGTGAAAGCTTCCAACTCCGCCGCCTAGCCCACTAACATGTCATTCAAGAGAGAACTTAAGAAGATATCTGAACTTGAGGTTGGTGATTTCAATGGATACATCATTGTTAGGGTTGAACGTATCATCCGGGTTTCACAGATTTGTTTCCCTCGTGGACCACATAGACCAATGATTGAGCCTCAGGGGGTCCACATCATCGTTTTTGATGGCAGTGTACGTGTTTTTGTTTTTGTTTTTTCACCTTTGGACTTACCCATTCTCACCGACCTGACACACACACATCCTGTTTTGTTTTTCTGTAGAAGACGAAGGTCTTGTTGTTGTGCGAGACTAAAAATGTCCTTCGAAGGCTTGGATCCATGTTTGCTGAGGAGAGAGTTCTCCGTATGAGAGACTTCGAAGTGTGCCTGGATGAGGCTACGTCTGGGGGCACTTTGTACATCAAGGCAAAGGCTATCACTCATGTTGAGCATGTTCTTCCAAGCAGCCCTCACTACCCTCATGGTCTGCCGATTCATTGTTTTGACTTAGTGACTATATCTGAGGTGGTTGAAAGGAAAGCTAGGGGACGCGGATTACTGGGTCAGTAGTTATGCTTTTATCTCTTTCTTTTGTATTTTGTTTAGTATGATGAACCCTATATGCGTTATTTTTAGTTTAACCGAACTACAAAGTCTTTTAAAAACTTTTTCCTGAGAAAAAATCCTCAAGAAAGGAAATGGACGCGGGTTATGGTTTTTTTGGTCGTTTTAATGGACCAAAATATTATCATTACAAGATTTACTGAGAAGAGAAATTTTGTACTTGCTATTCTGATGCGGTTGTAAAGATGTGTGCGGCAAAGTGGTGACCTGCTACGAGAGGGGTATGGAGGTGGCCGATGATATGGATACGAGGGAAGTGGTTTTGGTCATTGAGGAGACTGGGGTGTTGGCTACAAGGTATTCTTTTCTTGAATGAACTTTCACACCCATGTATGATACCATTATACCTGTTCGGTTCAAGTAATATTTTGTCAAAGGATTGATTTTTCAGATACTTCTATGCCATGTAAACGTATATGGTACATGTATATGGGTGTGTTTTTTTGTCAACGTTCTTTCACAATTTTACTGGATAACATTATGCGTTCGATTGTGTTTCGGTAAGAGAAATAGCTCAAGCATTACATGAGGCGATGCTATGCTGTGACGTATATGTGTTATTTGTTCAGGGTGCCAACCATGCTCACGTGTATCTTTCATGGACACTGTGCCGATTTAACCATGTCTGATTATAATAGAGCTAATAAAGATGAACCCATGATTGCAGTTGTGATGTATGCCCAGCTGGCCAAAGAAGGTATTGAGTGTTTGAGTTTTATCCTAACTTGATGTCTATTTTCTTTTTGTTGAGTAATCAACTGTTGTGTGTTGTTTTTTAGACTTCCCAACTCTCTGTGAGTACAATGATGCTACGAGAACCTATTTCAACCCACCCTTCCCAGAACTGTTGGAGGCAAGGAAAGCGCTTGTGGATAGGTTGAGTGAAATGTATAACAGGAATGCAATTCCCATGCTCCAACAATCAGAGGAGGAACCATCTGGTGACATGGACAGTGTGAATTTATCCTGAACTTATGGGTGAAGGGTTCTATTCCTTTTCAGAGGCCGTGCCTCATCTGCCTAATGTTGTAATGTGGAATTTTCACACAGACACTACTTTTGGTGAAGCAGGCGTTAGTGACTGCATCTGTAGTACTGTTTTTGTTGCTTATTTTCTTTGTTTTCTTCGGGATGTTCCCTTCTGTTTGTTTAAAGCCTCCACCGATCGTTGCTTTTGTAGATGGAGTTTGGTTTGTTTCATTTTGTTTCTGCCTTTCTTTAGTCAAGATGTATTTTGGTTTGCCGTTTGCCCGTTTCAATTTGTAAGTTGACAAACTATGTTTCCAATGCAAAAGTCAAGTGTCAGGTTCAACGTTTCATGGGCCATATTTCAAGTATAATGTCCAATTACAAATTTAGGTTGACACATTTTTGATGGCCCATATGTCTTTTTTGCAGATTTGGCCCATTATAACATGTTTCAACATATTTTGAAGTTAGAAACCAACCAATTCCTTCTACAAAGAGGGAGAGCTTATTATTGTTGTTTATAAAAGATTAAATTTATACCAATTCCTAAATAAAAATAGGCTTCAATTATAACTTATTTTTTTTTACCAGACAACTAATCGTATACAAAACAGGAATTTCCAATGTTGACCGATGCTTCTTACATGCAGAAGTGTCTAATAAATCATTTTCCACTTATTAGTGATGCCTACAAAAACTAATCACTACATTCTATATTGTGTATCATCTGATTAAAAGTATGCATCATCGCAGCAGTACTAATTGTTTATACATATGGATAGGTAGTAGACCGCATATTATATTATATTATTAAATTAGTATATTGGGATAAGTTAGGTAATGTGAATGGGGTGTTCCACATCCCACGTGTTCAATTCATGGAAGACTCACGTGTTCAATATAACCAGTATAGTCATTCACCAATGAAAGTATAACTGAATAAATGGGTTCCATAGTTTGAAGTTAACTAAAAGACATTTGTTCAACCAAACTAGTTGTCATTACATTGTGGCTGTAACTTTTGCTCTGTTATACTGAGTATGTGATTGACAGAAAGCTGGATTTTTCTGAGACAATTAATGGAGGTGCATGCGTGTATCTTTTGCTCCCTTATATTGCGAATTTGATTGACAGAAAGCTGGACTTTTCTGAAAATATTAATGGAGGTGCTGAAATGGGTTTTGCTTGAGACGCCATTTTAGTACGGATTCCTTGTAAAAATGTCCATACTCAGAGTGGTTTGTAGAGGTGATATGATCTCTCGCACCGTCATTTGCTTTATTTTTTATTTCTGATTATACTTTCTGATATCAACAGCTAATCTATGGTACTCAAAGGATATTTAGCTAAGCCTTACATGCTATCAAGGACACTTTACCCATGCTCTAGGTAAATTTTGGGACGCTAAAAAGCTGACATTGCACCTTGATTAGTACAAGGTTGCTTTAGGCGTGTTATTAAGTATCCTTTTCCATCTTTCTGACCCTGCACATAGAGCTCATAATCTCTGACTATCTCTTTGTTATCTCAAGAAATCCCAGGTCTTCCTTTCTTTCACCATGTCTAAAGCTGAAGCTCCAAAAATGATAAACGAACTGACCATGACCTCAGACTTAGTTTCTATTGTCGCCCGAGTTTGGAGGAAGTACTACATTTGCGGCAAAGCAAATCCGGGTCAAGTTGCTGTTATCTGTTTTGTTCTCATTGACGCTGAGGTTAGTTATGCTTTTTGTCGTTCGTTTATTCCTTCATATGTTGCAAATTTGACGTGTTAGTAAGACCCATGGTTTTGTACAAAGAGGTTATTGATCTTGGTTGCGTATATCTTTCTCAGGGAAGCAAAATCCAAGCTTCCGTGACTCAAAAGTCCGAACATGATCGTTTTGATCAGGAAGTTCATCCTGGAAATGTTTATGAATTTGACACCTTTGGTGTCTCTGAGAATAGGCATACTTTCAGAGCAACCACCCACCGCTTCAAGCTTACTTTTGGACCCCAAACTTCCTTCTACGAAGAACAGGATGATGCAACTATTCCTCATACTGCTTACACATTTACCCCTATAGCTGACATCTTGGCCATGCCTGAAGACAAAGAAATGGGCCAACTTATAGGTGATTTCTCTTTTTTTACTTTGTCAGGCCTTAATCTTAGGTCACCCTTGGCAAATTTGTATGTTACTTATCAGTTTCTTTTGGCATTAAAGGAGAATTTTAAGTTCACATTCTTTGTGTTTTTAGACAACATTTTGTGGTTTTGGATTGTTGCTAAGATGTCATTTTCGTTAAATAGATGTATATGGATTCGTAAGGACTATGGGACAGCTTGAAGAATCAAGGACTCAATCAAATGGAACATGTTGGCTAAGGATGATCATACAGGATGACCAGTAGGAGTTCTTAATCTAAGTGTTATATAATGTTTGGAACTTCCAGTTAGTCACTTCCAGTATCTGACATATTACTGTGGATTTTGTTCAGGGACAACGAACTGGAGTGCATCCTTTTTGGTGATTGTGCATCTGATGTGGCCTTAGCTCAGGGAGAAATGCAGGATTCATCAGTTGTAGCTGTCATTAACCTTGGTCGACTGACATGGACAGATGACCGTAATTTCTTGGATTTAGCTTAATGAACTCTTTCCTTTTTTTGCCACCATTCCATTGTTTGATAATGTGTAGAAATAGACCATGTGAATCTTTAATCTTCATATGCCTCATGTTATTGATTTGTAATGATAATTAGTTCATGTGGTTTGTGCTTGATTGCATATAACCTTATTTCGGTATACCCTAACTCACTTACAGATATTGAGCTATGTCTGATATCAGTGTCTGCATTTTCTTCCATTTGGCTGGCAGTTATAAGTTTTGGTTACGCAAACTATTTGCCTACACGTTTTTGTCTTTTAACCACTCATTGTTTATTTAGACTTATGATTCACATCTCTAATGCACATAACATTGATGATATATAACAAAGATCGGCGACAAGTGGCATCATCTTATGGTGCAACTCAGGTGCATTTCAATCCCAAAATTCCACAAGTATCTGGATTACTTCAGAGGTAAGTCATAACAGAACATAGTATTACACTGTCAAATTTCACGAGTAGTTTCAAATTCGTTTTTCCCCCTATTTTAGCATGCAGGAAAGATCCACACCTATAACCACCCAGTTCAATCAATCACTTCCCTCTCAGCGTAGTCGTATTTCAAGTAGTGGTTCACTTCATAGCGAAACAGTGATCTCCCTGGATAAGTTACCGTTGGTTGAAGCGGTAAATATTTTTCTAAACGTTTTATAGTCATTAGGAAGTCTTTACATGTTAGTCATTTATTGCTATTGCTGTATGTTACATGCAGGGGAAAGAATGTGTTGTTCGAGTTCAACTTGGTAAGCTTGATTCGATATATGGCTGGAACTATGATGGATGTGCCAAATGTTCTTCTAAGCCCAAGCCTTCAAATCCACAAGATCCAAATAGTCCACTCTATTGTGGGCTTTGTAGGAAACAACCTAACAAGCTGGAGAAAAAGTATATTGAATTTTATTTGCACGTTCTCTTCACTCATCTTCAGTATCTTGCTTCCCTAAGCACTGACTTTGTTACATTTCTCCAGGATGAAACTAACCTATGTGGTTAGTGATGACACAGACACTGCATCCGTTACTTTCTGGGATAAACAAGCCACCCAATTGGTCCAAAAAACAGTTGCTGAACTTAAGTTAACCCTTGATCCAGTATGTGAACCTTTTGTGTCTACTGAATCTTTTAGTCACTAACGAACAAGATTTCTCACGTTACCTTTGATGTAAATTATTTTCAGAGGAAGCGGTCTAATGGTGTTCCTAGGCAACTTGAGGATCATATGGGCAAGAAACTACTTTTGAAGCTTAAGCCCAGTGAGTATAACAAAGACCATCCAGGTTCAAGCATCAACGTTGCTGAATTTACTGTTTGTGAAGATTTAATTGGTCAATTTGATGCTGCAACCGACAAGGTATAGGACTCTTAATGGACCAAACTTATGAGTTACACTTTACATTAGAGTTTTTCTGATTGCTAACCAAAGATGGCCTTTCTCATTAGGGACAGCCTTCTGAAGTTTCTTCAGCAAACTTGGACAGTGCTGAAGTCGTGAAGGACGTGTCAAAGAAACACACAACTGCTGGAGATTCTCAATCGATAGACCTTACTGCAGAAAACAACAGCGTCATCAACCTCAGCGATGATACTCCCCTGAAGCAAGTGAAGGGAAAGAGGAGAAATGCTGCGACATTGCGTGGGCAAACTAACACTAATTCTCCAAGTGGAAGCACTGCATCAACTGTTGGGTCTTCTGAGAGGGTGCTTAAATCCATCAAACAGGAGAAGCCTTAGTTATGTCACTAATTCCACATTAACTCCTTTCGGAATGTTATTGTTGTTGCTGAAGTCATGTACTTTAAGTATTTTGTTGAGTCTGAACTCAATTCCTCTTTAAGTATCTTTTGATTCTAGCCTGTCCCTTGCTAGCTATAGTTGTTTATTTTGATTAGATTAATCTCCTGTTGATGTTACTCTTACTGATCTATACCTACAGACAATGTAGATCAGTGGTAAACATTCCCTTTTGTATTTCAAGTACCTCTATTGTCTATGAAATTTGGAATATGCTTATCAAGTTCTTCTGCATGGTTGGCAAATATTAGTTTCTTCCTGAATTTCTTTAATTTTTTTCTTTGTAAGTCTTGCACCCAAAATTCACAACTAAGCATTCCTTTTTTTCATCTTACACTTTCATTTTGTTTGGTGTGAATTAATAACAGTACTACTCATATTATTGTTCTTGGTGTAGCCTTGAACATTGATGTAACAAAGAAATTGTGGAAGAACTACTGATAAAGATTTTTATCAGTACTACTAAATTAATAACAGTACTACTGATATTGTTGTGCTTGGTGTAGCCTTGAACAAGTTCAAATGTTTAACTTTAAGTAATAATAGAACATTGTTTGTAGATGATGACTTGCGGATATGCTAATCAGTACATGATTAGAAGTATGGCCTATACATGAAGAATTTAACAAGCCACATACATACACATCAGGTATAATACCTTCATCCTGCTGAAGGTATTATTGATAGACCAATCCTAATTGAATAATTAATATATCAGCAATTAATCTTGGTTAATTTGATATCTTAATATGATTATTATACCTTATTGATTAGAAGATCAAAAATTAAAAGGTGTGAGTAATAATAACTTAATGTGTACACATTATGCCTTGCTGATATATTATTCTTGATGAAGGTTAAATTACCAAACAAATACTAAAACAATGATGAGTCCTTTGTAGTCAACACCTAACTCTCATGAATATAGTTTCTTTCACAGCAGTGGACTTTCAATATATTATGACACTCAAGTACTTACACATACAAATTTAGCTGTCAATTTATTTTTAGGATCTCTGGATTTATTTAATACAAGGGTCTTTCGGTTTCTCATTATGTGTGTGTATTTTGATCTCAAGTGATATTAAAACACTGAAAATTAACTTACATTTGTTCATAACTTCAATTAAATTTCGTTTCCCGCTTTTACACCTTTAAAATATTTATATTTAGCCGCATGATTGATAAAAAACTATTAGTGACCCTGTCTAATCATGGTTCTGCATTGGCATTAATTGCTGAAGTCAAGTATTCAAGCAAACACTCACCCATTATACTTCTCTTAGTCCTGTAGGGTCCGCTGGTGGCCTGTCATGTCTCTAATTGCATACTTTTATTTTTTGTCTGTCATATTATTTCCATGTCTTTAGTGTATTAAAGGAAGACTCTATCTTTTTTTACTGTTCTATTCTCTTCTGTTGTGGCCTGTCGTTTTTTGATGAAGGTCAGCCATGGAAGAAAAGGCAAAGCATTCAATATATGATTCAGCTAAGTCAAAATCTCATTCTACAAGTACGAATCTATCAGATATATGCACAACAGTAACACATACCTCAGAAGTGGTGCTAGGTAAAAAAAAGAAGAGGATTCCTTTATCTGATATTAATGTTGTGCAGCAGGACCTTTCAAGGCAATTTCATGGTAAGCTAGGGACTCTTTTACATTGTAAAATTATTTGTTGCTTTACATATTCTTCCTTATTTTTTATTCTCTCACAAAATGTAGTTAATTTCATCATGTCATTTAATGTCTAGATTTTCCAACAAATGGAACAAGTAGCACAAATATTCACCCTTACATAAATGCACCTAAAGCATGCAGAGAAACTCCATCGTCAGGTACCCTACTAAAGCATTTATGGAGTTTATTGGTGGCTAGATTCTCATTGATGGATGGACAACACTTTAACAGTTTAACTCATCACTGTCATCAACCGCAGGGAACCCCTCCAATGTTTATGCCCAGCATTATCATACTGCATCTCTGAGTAGTGGTTTGTCATGCCAAATCACATCCAGCTCAGGTGTACAATGAACTTCAAAAAACATTTGATTAAATAAAACTATTTAGAAAACTGATTTTATAATGAATTTATTCAATAAAATTCTTAGAATATTTAAAAAGGTCAGTTCACATACTTCAATATTACTTTTTTCAGGGTCCAAAGATGTAAGAAATGAGTTACAAGACTCAAATTCTCAGCCGAGGGTTTCATGTGATCTAGGAAGATGTGCCATACAGACTAACCCTTTGGAGACTAGACTTGGTAAAAAACAAAAGAGAATCCCTTTAGCTGACATTAGTAATATACAACAGGACCTTTCAAGGAAGTTTCATGGTAAGGAAATTTCTTTCTTTTATCACAGACACTTTTTTACCTTAGATTTTTGTTTGTATTTTTTTTACATGTCTGAATGAATTTAAGATCACTATATTTTAGTAGGAACAGATTTGTCAAGAAAGAGAAAAGACAGAACAAGTTTGGCAGGTAATTTTGTTGCATTTTGATGTTGACTATGATTACATTGAATTATGGACATACCTAACTTTACTGAGGACCACTTTTAATGAACTTCAGTGACACCAATAACTACTCCATCCTGTACACGCAAAAGTGCAAGGTGGAGAGGTCTTGACAATTTTAGATCATCACTTTCATCAACATCAGGAAGCCAATCCATAGTTAACAACCATCACCCTCATAGTACACATGTACATCAAGATTTTAACAATCCACATACATACACATCAGGTATCATATCAACTTGAAATAATATTCCAGTAAGAAGCATAGTAGTTGAAATGTTCTCTTCTGTCCAAACATCTAATTCCTGATATTTTTTCTTTTACAGAGGCCAATCCACAAACTTCAACATTACTTTCTCCAGAACCCAGCATTGGTATGAATTGTCAATTTGTTGCCCATACTCACATGATTAAATTGATTCTCTCATACAACGATTTTAAAACAACTATTCTCAGAATATTAAAAAATTTTGTGAACCAAGTGCAATTCAAAGTATAGAAAACTAAACTACCTTTTTTGCTGAATATAGTAGTTCCTCCGGTTGATATTACCTCCCAATTTAATTACTATAAGAAAGTGACCTTTGATGTTCACTATGAGGATACAACTAATGCTGAGGACTATACATGCGAGCAACCTGAGTCAGAAGAAGGTAATCAATTAACACAATTAGTAATCTGACATGTTACATTAATCTAGAACTAAACTATGAAATTAAAAAAGTATAATTCATGGGAATTTTGTAGGCACACATATTGTTGAACCAACAAGTCTCATTGACACTGTGAAAAGTAAGAAGCAAGGGAGAAAACGAGGAAGGAGGCCCAACACAAAATACATTGGTATTGCCTTAGTATCTGCTTTAAATTATCTGCATGTATTATTTTTTCGATGACAACTAATTTTTCCATGGATTATGTGTCGTGCCCTGTAATCATAGACGAAGGTGATCCTGATTATGAGTGTCCTTTTTGTGGTGCACACATGTGGTATAATGAGAGAGTGCGGAGTCAAGACAAAGTTGTTTCTGGACCTGTTTTTAGCATGTGTTGCTTGCAAGGAAAGGTTGAACTACCTCAAGTGAAGGAACCTCCTCCATTCTTAAAAGAACTGTACTTTCAAAAGCATACTCAGATGTCAAAGCAATTTCACTTGAATATTAGACAATATAATAATATGTTCAGTTTCGCTTCCATGGGCGGGAAAATTAACCACGCACTCAACAATGGTGGAGGCCCTTACATATTCTCTCTTTCTGGAATGAACTGCCACTTTATTGGTGATCTTTTACTTGAAGATGGATATAAGCCAGTATTCTCACAACTATATATACATGATACTGACAATGAAGTGGCCAACAGAATTTCTGCAGTCAGGTATATTTTATATGGTAAACATGTTTGCCTTCAAAAGTTGATATACATAAACTTCACTAACGTCTGAATATTTCCTTTTTGTTCCATGTAGCAATCACAACAACCAAAGTAATTACTGTCAAGAAATTGTTGAGAACATTAGAAAAGAACTTGATGAGGTTAACCCGTATGTGAAACAGTTTCGTACGGCTGCTAAGATGCTCTCAATACCGCTCATGCCAGATGTGAGGATGGTATTAATAGGGAATAGAATAACAGATGGCAGGACATATAATTTACCAGAAGCTTCTGAGGTGGCTGCCTTGATTGTTGGCGATGATGTGTCCACACCAACAGTACGAGACGTAGTACTCGAATCTACGGATGGCTCTATACAACGCATCAATGAGCTTCATCCATCTTATCTTCCCCTCCAATACCCATTGCTTTTTCCCTATGGAGAGGATGGCTACAGGGATGACATTAAGCATCGTGAGGAAACACTAGCTGCTACATCAACAAGGAAAAGAGTTAGTATTCGTGAATTCCTTAGCTACAAATTGATGTGGCGCCCAATGGAAACCTCGGCAATATTGCACGCTGGAAAGTTGCTTCAACAATTCATCGTTGACATGTACACAATGATTGAATCACAAAGGCTCTTTTGGGTGACAACACATCAACAAGATTTACGAGCAGATCTTTATCAAGGATTGTCTGATGCTGTTATTAGGGGTGAGACTGATGCTTCAT
Organism: Mimosa pudica; assembly: GCA_029929735.1. Lineage (NCBI taxonomy): Eukaryota > Viridiplantae > Streptophyta > Magnoliopsida > Fabales > Fabaceae > Mimosa > Mimosa pudica. Next base: position 6,363,185 of record JAKELP010000045.1, read on the forward strand.
GTACTGGACAGAGAATTGTACTCCCTTCTTCATTCACTGGAGGTGCACGCTATATGATGGGTAATTATCAAGATGCAATGGCTATATGCAGGACAATAGGGTATCCAGACCTCTTTATAACCTTCACTTGCAATCCTGAATGGCCTGAGATCACTAGGTTTTGTAAGAAAATGGGCATTGATTCAGCGGACTGTCCTCAAATTTGCTCCAGAGTCTTCTACCTTAAACTTCACTCATTAATGAAGACAATCAAGGCTGGCAAAGTGTTCGGCAAAATACGTGCAGGTATTATTTTGGCTGAGATTGTTTTTGCATTTCTCTAATTTAGTATTGACACTAATCACTCAAAAATACTTTCCTTCCAACAGAGGTCTACACAATTGAGTTCCAGAAACGTGGTCTTCCGCATGCTCATATTTTACTTTTCTTGGAACAAAGTAGAAAACCCTGTGACACTTCATCAATAGATAAGATTATCTCAGCTGAAATACCAGACAAAGAGGTTGACCCTGAACTGCATGAATTGGTTACAAGCATAATGATGCATGGTCCTTGCATTCAAAATACAAAGAAGGCCAAATGTATCAAACAAGGTCGTTGCTCAAAATATTTTCCAAAGGACTTTTGTAGCGAGACAAAAGTTGATGATGATGGTTATCCCACGTACATGCGGAGAGATGATGGTCGTTCATGTGTTATGAGCAGTGCTACTTTAGATAACCGTTTTGTTGTACCTTACAATTCAATTTTGCTGCAGAAATTTCAGGCACACATTAATGTTGAGAAGTGCAACCAGTCTCGGGCAATTAAGTATTTATTCAAGTACATAAGTAAGGGGAACGACAGGGTGGTCATGGGTTTCTTTGATCAAGATGGCAATAGGCACCGTGCACCGCAAATCAATGAAGTTCAGCAGTACCTTAATTGTCGATATGTATCTGCCTGCGAAGCTTCATGGAGGGCATTTGGCTTTCCTATTCATCACCGCTACCCACCCGTAGAAAGATTAAGCTTCCATTTGCCTAACCAACAATATGTTGTGTACAAGGGTAATGTAGATGTGGCACAGTTAATTGATAATCCACGCATCTGCGAATCACAGTTTCTCTCATGGATGGAATTGAATGCAATTGATGAGGATGCACGCAAGTTGACATATTCTGAATTCCCCACTAAGTATGTGTACCAAAAACGCAAGAGACAATGGAGGGCAAGAAAGAGAGGAATGTCAATCGGTCGAATGGCACATGTATCTCCTTCTGCAGGTGAATTGTATTACTTGCGACTTCTATTGACTAAAGTGAGAGGTCCAACTGATTTTGATGACATCAAAACGTTTGAAAATGTTATATATCCAACATTCAAAGATGCTTGCTTTGCCCGTGGCCTTTTGGATGATGATCGTGAATACATTTCCGCAATAAAAGAGGCTGCAACTTGGGCTTCTGGATCCAGTTTGAGGAAATTATTTGTATCTATGCTAATGTGTGGATCTCTTAAACAACCGGATTTTGTATGGAAAGAAACAGCCACTCTACTTTCTGAAGACCTTTTGTATGTGCCCCGCCCCTTAGCTTCTTCTTCAGGTATCATCAATTTCTATATTTAATTCTGTTTTCCACATTTCACAGCAACACACATTGAAATTCACTAAGTGATGTCACTTACTTTAATTAAGAATCACTATTTCATAGTACTTGTTGCAAAATTAGGAATTTAATTAGAAAATATCATAAATGTAGGTGTCATTATTGATCATGCTACCAAAGAAACTGCAGCATTGAAAGACATTGATGCATTACTCAGTTTAAATGGTAGATCATTGTCGGACTTCAGTCCCATGCCTATACCTAATGTTCAAACAGATATAGACACCATGAATCACTTGATAATGCAAGAGTTACGCTATGACAAGGAAGCTCTTCAGGTGGAGGCGCAAGGTTTAGTGCAATCTCTTAACAAAGATCAAAAAGCAGCCTTTGATGGAATCATCGATGCTGTCAATAAAAAATCTGGAGGTTTATTTTTTGTTTATGGATATGGTGGCACATGTAAAACATTTCTGTGGAATGCATTGGCTGGGATGATTCGTTCAAAAGGTGAAATCGTGCTTACAGTTGCATCAAGTGGAATTGCAGCAACATTGTTACCTGGGGGGAGGACTGCACATTCTCGGTTTGCTATACCTTTGCAAGTAAACGAAGTTTCTGTCTGCAATATCCGACAAAATTCACCTCTTGCTGAACTACTAAAAGTTACAAAATTGATTATATGGGATGAGGCTCCAATGATTCAGAGATATTGTTTAGAAGCATTAGATAGAAGTTTAAGAGATATAATGCATTCTTCAAAATTATTTGGTGGAAAATGTTTGGTTATGGGAGGAGACTTCAGACAAATATTACCAGTGATACCAAAAGGTTCTAGGGGTACTATTGTTGATGCATGTATTACATCATCTCCGTTGTGGAGATTTTGCAAGATATTTGAGCTACACAAAAATATGAGGCTGGGCAGTTCCAAAAATCCTAAAATCAATGAAAAGATTGAAAGATTTTCTCAATGGCTTTTGGATGTAGGTGATGGAAAATTCAATGACAGCATGGATGGTGTTTGTGATGTTGAGATACCATTATCATTGTTGGTCGATGGTTCAGCAGATCCAATCAATGCCATCGTTTCTGCCACATATGATAATTTGTTAACTCATTTGGAAGACAACTCCTATTTTAATGATCGTGCTATATTAGCACCAACAATTGAGGCTGTTGATGAGATTAATAATCAAATGTGCAATGTGTTGCCGGGTGAAATCTTCGAATTCATTAGTTGTGACACTGTATGCAAATCTTCCTCTGATGCTGATTCTGCTTCTGATCTTTACACCACCGAATTTCTAAATACAATTAATGCTTCTGGGTTACCACCACATAGACTATTACTCAAGGTTGGAGCTCCAATAATGTTATTGAGAAACATTGATCAAGAGGCAGGCCTTTGTAACGGAACTAGGTTGAGAATTTCTAAACTTGGGCAAATGGTGATTGAGGCTATAACCTTAAATGGTTCAAAACCAAATCAAAAGGTCCTTCTTCATAGAATGGACATGAATCCTTCAGAGTCAAAATGGCCTTTTAAACTACAGAGAAGGCAATTCCCTGTTACATTGTCATTTGCCATGACAATAAATAAAAGTCAAGGCCAGTCCCTTAAAAAGGTTGGATTATATCTTTGCAAGCCAGTTTTCACCCATGGGCAACTATATGTTGCTTTGTCACGGGTTCGGAGCATTGATGGATTACGTATAGTTCTTGGCAAGAATGATGTAGAAGAAGATAACACAACAAAGAATGTTGTGTACAAAGAGATTTTCATGAGTGTTGGAAACAATAAACACCCATGATATTTGTACACATCTGTCTTCTATATTGTGGAAAGTAACTTTTGACAAGTTTTTTGTTATGGTGTTCAATGTTATTTGTAAACACTGCATCCCATTGACAAATATTAATGTCTTTTTGGATAATGAACTAGCAGTAAATGCACTTCATCACAAAATTGTCTTTTGTATTTTGGATATTGCTATAATCAAGAGGCATCCAATTGTATTTCGTTATTGGTTAACATTCTTTGTATAGTTTTTATTTGTTTTTAATTTCATATATTTGCTGAATCAAAGGTACCGATTAAGCCATAGTTATTTGAACTTGCTTTTGGTGTTCTGCACTTGTGAAATGCCTCCGTGCAACGCACGGGAGTCCCTGCTCGTTGAAATTTAACAACAAAGACTTATTCCACTTGAAATCAACTATGAATTGTTCCAAGCCTAATTCACATATTGAAATATGACAAAAAAACCTAAATTAACCACAAAACTCATTTTTTGTAATGATCAAAATGATATAGAAAGATATTTCTTCAAATGATACACGGTCTCTAGGGAGGCAAAAGCAAAGTGAAGGGAAATTTGCAGGAGAGATGTTACTAAAAATAGATATACATTAAGAAAATTCAGATATTAGGTTTCGATTTAGTTAGCACTAACTTTATGACCCGTCTTAAATGGTGTTTAATTTGATCAAAAAATGAAAAAAAAAACTCATTGCAAATGAGGATAAATCTAATCAAAGTGAAAAATAGTGCATTCAAATTCCGTAACCAGTACCAATGGGTAGTTGGTTGAGCCGATAAGTGGGCAACCCTCGTAAGTATGAGAACGCGTGTTCGAATCCCGAGAAGCGCTCTCATTGGGAGAGAGGACAATCTTGCCTATGTGGGCAACACTCCTACCCCTCAAGTCCGGATTAAACAGGGCGATGATTAACAAAAAATTCTGTAACCAGTATTAAAATTTTATTTAAGGAAAAACAAAATAAAACATCTATTATAATCTTTAGCTTTTCTGTTAATAAAAATGCTTTATACATTTTCAAAACTAAATCAAGAGCAGACATTGCATGATTTAAAGTTCAAATATATACATACACATTCCCAAGTGTTGATATAATACAGTAACTCATTGCACTGCCAACACAAGACAATTATTGAATACTGATGTTACATGTCAGTGATTTGATCTCATCATGCAGCTACAGCCAAGGATTCATGCAAACCAGCAGCATAACTTCTTGCCCACTCATCATAGTGAAGGATTTCCTCAAGGGTTGGTGATGCTACTAGTTCTTTTTGGTGCTCCTCACATGTTAGCTCCACAATCTTGAAAATATCCACATAGCTAATCCTGTAAACATAACAAGGCCTCAATGTTTTCACACAAGCATCTGTACCATATGAGAGAGAGACAGAGTATCCTAGTAGTGGAGGTTAACAGTATCCATAGTGCATTATATTGAAATAACCCCATTAGTTGATCAAATATACGAGTAAAAAGGGAGTTTCTTTTTGTTCTACATACAAGACCTCACTCCAATTTACCTCCAAAATTTACAATTTTCTCCCAAAGTATGTCGATTGATTGCACATAGTAAGATGTTTTCCATCAAGGGCCAGTTACAATGCACATAATCAAAAAGGATATTATAGGGAAAACAACATATGTTTATCTCATATAAGGCATTTGATCCAGGAAACTTAGGTCAATTCTTCTTCACAATCTTTGCTGGGTGTATAAACAGAGATTTCTAGTTTCCATATAACTAGTGTGGATATTAACTCTCCCATTATATATACGAACTCTTTAAATATGTACAAAGGAGGATAGCTTGGTCCAATCTACAGATATTGCCAACTTTCCCTATCTATTAGCATTTTCTTTCATATATGTGTGTTAATGGTAATTGTCATCCAGTTTTACTAAAATTTGGCGTGTAAAATAAACATTCTACATACAGCTGACTTTGATTTCAACTGATAGGATGTGTGTATTCTAACTCAATCCATTCATAAATATAAGATTTTTAGTTAACTTTTTTGAAAACCTTAAGAAGGCTAAACAAGATACCTATAAATTGATTTGCTTGAATATTTTCTCTACATTAGTTTGTTTGACTTATAAGCTAACATCTAATATAATACTACCTCCAGTCCTAAATATAAGACCTGAATAACTTTTTTTTAGAGAGATTAATGTTGCGAAATAGGTTATTAAATTATGACATATTTGATATATTTTTAGATTATCCATTAGTTTATAGGTAAAATATACTAGTTTAAGGGAAAAATTAGGTAAATCATCAATTTATAATTAATTTATTTTGTTGTTTTAGAATTTTCCAAAAAAGTCAATTAGGTCTTATATTTAGGACCGGAGGGAGTAATACCCAAAATACATTAAGCTTCAGTGGCTCATTTTGCTTCTTTAATCTCTCTCAAGAAAGTCAACTAGGTATTATATTTATGAATGGAGGAAGTAGTACTTACTTTTCATCAACAAACAGTTCTACAGCTTTCTCATTTGCTGCACTGAGAACTCCTGTCATAGTGCCTCCAGCACGTCCTGCGGCATAGCAGAGTCTCAAGGAAGGGAACTTAACAGGATCTGGAGCTTGAAATGTTAGTGAAGCAAGCCTGCATAAACACATTTCAGGCATTTCCATGTCAAGTAAACAGACAACAGAATTTGCTCTGAATGCAAATGTTAACTTAAACAAAATTATCATTCGCATGATGCATTTCACGATTCACTGTATCTTAATGGTTGGAAGATACTAGTATGTGGATATTTTATTAGTCACAATGAAACATGAAGAATAGAAATGAAAAAGGGAACTATTTGGTTATCATAGTAAAAATGATGATTCAAATTTGACTTCCTATGAAACTCCATCTAATCAAAAGAAACACATCAATGTGGGAAAACTACTAAAAGCAGATGTGGATCATTGTATGCTCTCTAGTGAGTGAATTAAGGAGAGAAACACGTACAAAATGTATGACATAATCTATGAGAGATCCACTAGTCAAGGAAGACCCAATTTCTGTCTATATTGATTTTTGTGTGATCTTATCATGAGAGGATTCAAATCCATTAAGTAACCCTTTTAGTTTTGGGTTAACTGATTCATTTTTAGTGGCAAAAAAGAGTCATGTTTGAACCAAAGACAATTTGATGCAATTGAAATGTGCAAGCTTAAGGGTAGATGAATAGTACTCAGCAAGATCAAGGCGAGGCCAAGTTAGTTCAGAGCAATAAATTCTGTCTGGCCAGGACAATGTATAGAGGAGAGGGATACGCATATCAGGCACTCCTAGTTGTGCAATAACAGATGAATCCTGGAAATAACAAATATATTAATATTAGAAAATGATAAAGCATGTGCATATGTCACATATCTCATTGTTCAAACTACTATCATTTTCCATATCTGATATCAAGAGACATCAGATTAAACTTTTAAGGCATAAAACCCCACCATAGCACAGGAATATCATAAGAATCTCACATCCCAGAGCTTTAGCTTTTCCAAGTTTTGTATGTAAGAACTGTATCATTGTTTTTGTAAGTTTACTTTCACACACTAAATATAGAAATCTTAAATATGACATCTTAACTAAGGTAAAATTCAAGATTATGTTGTTATTATTTTATTTCTTTTATACAGAACGAGTGTTTCATGAATTAAACATCAGTTTGTAGGAAAACCTGAGTTTCAATCAGAGAATGTATGATAGATTGTGGATGAACGAGGATCTCAATATCATCATAGCCAAGTCCAAACAAGTAATGTGCTTCAATTACTTCCAGACCCTGCAAAGAAGTAGAAGAGATCAAAATGTAACTATGAAATAGATTTATATTAAAACATAATTCATAAACTTATGAATATCAGATAGGAACCAACCTTATTGAACTGGGTAGCAGAGTCAATTGTTATCTTCCTGCCCAATGACCAGATGGGATGCTTTAATGCATCAGCAACTTTTATGTCTTTCATTTTCTCAACAGGCCAATTTCTGTCAATTGTTATCACCTTTCAGATTATAATTTATAAATTATTAAATTCATATCTAGAGAGCCTAGATACTGTATCAAGATGGACAATCTCTACCCTTGATAATATTTTTTATGGTCAACCATGTAGGTTGATTTTCATCACAGACCAATTCAGTTTGAAAGTGGAGTTATTAATTGAAAGTGTTATCACTAGTTTATATTCTTCAACAAATTCATACAGAAGAAATAAGCCTAACTATCAAAGTTAATAATTTTAGCATGCTTCAAATTGGTTTCATCTGAGGGAGAAAACGAATAATTGAATTTCCTCACCTGAATGCACCTCCAGATCCAGTTAAAATTATTCGCCTGAGGGCACCTTCTGGCAGCCCCTGGATGCACTGTGTACATAACACATTAAGCATGAATTATTTAGCAAAAGCAAGTGGAGCAGAAACAAAGAAAAATTAATTTAATGCAACAAAAAAACATGGTACATGGCAAAAACTAATATGAGTGATAAATGAGATTAACCTTATGGCACATGCATGGTTATTACTCATTAACTACAAATAGGAGCACAGGTCCTCTGCACTTCGAGGTAAGATACAATGCGAATGATGTAGACATCTCTATTGTGTCTGAACTGAACTGGAAGGTCTAGATTTTAATCCTTATTTCTTAACTTAAGATTTAAATAATCATTCCTTAAGTTGTCAAGTAGAAAAAGTATATTAAGACATGGATTATCTAATTCAGATCTAGAAGGACCAAAGGAAATGTGAACACTCCCTTCAACAAGTGTAGAAATGTGTCATCATACCTGGAAAATGGCAGAATGTTCTGAGTCAGCAGGAAGAATTTTTATATTATACTTTTCAGCAAGAGGAAGAATACAAGGAGCTCCAGCAATCATTGTCTCTTTGTTGGCCAAAGCAATGTCCTTTCCTGCTTCTATTGCAGCAACTGTTGGCTGATAAAATGACATGAAGAAATCTCAGTTACGTCATAAATCTTTAGCTTTATTTCTTTTCTTAGAGAATAGTAATTATGAGGACTCAATTAAGCACAAAGATCAAGTTTAGTCTGAAGAAGCTTGGAGGGGAATAGCCATAGAGCATCGTCGAAAGAAATCGACTCATTAGAAAGAATGATGATCAATACATGCATTCTTTTTACACTTCATTTGTTGCTTCTTTTATTCTCTTATCTGATGCTAAATTTTTAAGCACTAGCATTCTTCAATTAATTCAGGCCCCAAAACTAAAACAAATATATCCTTATTTGGGAATGAAGAGCTTTCACTTGACTTCAAATTATATATGGAAAGAGATGTTGATGATATAAAAAACCAATTAAACTCAAGCTAAAGATACAAGGGAAGACTCAAAGCACAAACTAACAATAAGTTGCAATAAGAACTGATTATAACTACTTGAACAGTAAGTGACAAGGATTGAATTCTAAGCCACTTGATAAACTTATGATGCATAGTATGGTCCCAATCTGCTTAAACCCTTAAACTATCAAGTGAAAGTCCATGAATAGTTTAAATATAACTTCAAGTTATGTGTTCTGAAGACCTCCATAGTGAATAAATAAAGATGGTAAAATCATTAGTAATGATACCTTGAGTCCTGCACAACCAACTATTCCTGTGACTACGGTGGCTGCATCAGGATGACGAGCGGCCTGTCAATATACAACTTACCATATAATTTATGCAAATCTAATATAAACCAAAGAACGTGGAACAGGTTCAGATGTAAACCTCAATGACTCCTTCCTCTCCAGGGATGATCTCAGGTTTGTAATCACAATCAGACAAAGCCTCCTTAAGTTCACCAATAAGGGACTCATTTCTAAGACCAACAAGCTGAGGCCTGAACTTCTTAATCTGTGCAATATCAACATACAGAACGTTCATCTTCAAGTCTTAATTTGTTTTGGTTCAAAAGGGAAAACGAATATTTACGAAAATTATAACCATACTAAGCACTTTTGAGTTGATAGCTTACACAATATTTTTCTTCATGATGTACTACTCCTTCAGTCTTAAATATATGACCTATTCAACTATTTTGATTAAATTGAGGATATTAATTATGTTAGTTAGTATGTTGTGTTTTTTCTATAACACATTAATCGTCTTCCCTTATACCCTCCTGATTCTTACTTGAATATTGTTGGAGGAGCACCAACAAAGATAACTCGGGAAGAAATTGACAAAAAAAAAATAGAATTAGATCCTATATTTAGGACAAAGACCAACTCCCAGATATTTCCTATATTTAAGACCAAAGCCAGTATCTATTTTTAAAAGTTAACTTGGCAATACACCATTTCCTGCACTACTGATGTAGAACTAATAATTACAACAGCAACTTAATCATGAGTTAATAGTCATTAAACTGAACTCATCAGGTAATAAAATAAGGTTTAGCAGAGAAACATGCAGCAGAAAGTTCCATCACTTTAATTGACCTGTTCAGCAAGAAGAGCAATGTTGGAACCAGCTGCAAGTGCTACAACATTAAACTTGTCCGAATGCTCATCCACAATATTCAATGTCTGCAATAAAATGCAATGAAAATAATGTCATAAATGAACAAAACACATTCAGTGTCATGTTATAACAAGAAACAAAAGTAAAGCTAAATAAGTGCATAAACAGAATTGACACCTGAGTTCCAATGGAGCCAGTGGATCCCAAGATAGTAATAGGCTTTGGAGAATCCCATTTCCATGTATCTTCATCTGGAATAGCAGTTCCAGGCCATGCAGATGGTGAAGTCTTTAAACAATAAACTCTTCCTCCTACTCCACAATGTTTTCTCTTCAGAGAAACACCACCTAGTCATAATCATCAAACCATGATAAGTGTTGTGTTTTGATGTCTGAGCGTACCATTAAAGTACAATCTCTAAACTTAAATTTCTAGTATTTACCAGTGATGTATACATATGGTTTATGTACAGTTAAAATTATAATAACACTTTGAACTTTTATAGAGAAAGTAAAGACACAAAATTAATCATTTTAAAAAATGTATAGTTATTTTTCCTTAAAACTAATTTATCCTACTTATAAACTAACCTATAATCTTATTACATGTGTAAATATGTTATAATTTATGACATAATTTGCTTCATCAACTTCAACGAAAAGTCAATGGATCTCATATATAGGATCAAAAGGAGTAGAATATATTTCTAGTTTCTGTAATTTATTACCCAAAATACCGTGAATTAGATTCCCTTAGAAAAAAATGGAATATCAAATAACATAATTATTAATTGTGTAATCTAATTAAAAGAGTAATTTATATATTAGAACTGAAAGAAATTTATTATTATGCACAGTTTTTACTAATATATGAATTCAGGTTGATAATTTTAGGAAAATTCATTTCTTTTTTTTTATTAAGTCAGTTAAAAGATAATATTTGATAAGTCATCTCATAACTTGTTATCAGTGAGTTGTCATTAAGAAGTTTTTGATAACTTTGAGATATTATTATTCATAGATGGCAGTGTTGTAAGAACCGGACCGAACCGGATGGTTGGACCGGTCCAACCGTCGACCGCCTTCGGATCCGGGTTTTACAACATTGTAGATGGGGCATAATAGACCCGTGCTTCATGCAGAAAATTAGTATACTACTACTTCACATCATAATGCAAGGCTTAATTAATTGATAAATTTAGGAGATTAAAGAAGATAAATAAAATAATATTTTATTCCAGTACATGTTGCTTGATATATATATATATATACACACACACATATAAACATGTGTGTATCATTGAAGTATCTATCATTTTTAAGGTATAGACAAATATAATTATTATATAGAAAAATAATAGATGTAAGTAAATTTTAAGGTATCTATATGAAAACCATGTGTGTATATCATTGAAGTATGTATGTATCAATTTTAAGGTATATATAAGTAAATAAATAAATAATCATCTTTATGACTAAAAGTCAATCCAACTTGAACAAAAGAGTCAAATAAACACTTAACTCTTATATTTTAGAAAGGAGATATTACTACTTTTTTAGTATTATCAATAGCTTTAACGGCTCAATAATGCATCCTTTTAACACTTTTGAGACAATATTAAATCCAAAAAACATACCAAATAAAATTGCTCCTTCACAATACGTGCAAACCAAAAGTAATACTTAAATATTAACTTGGTCAACAGAATATTTCAAGCCTTCATTCACACAACCACACACACACACAACCACACACACACACACACACACTATACACACCACCCATATCATTTGCAATCTGCGGAGACAAAGTTTGATCACTTATTCTGGCAGAATAACAAAACCAAAAAAATTGATAAGCTTACTCAAGCAATTAAACCCTTAATTATCCTAAACTTGCCATGCATGAAATAATTACGTAGGAAACAGAATGCTAGATAAGTAGGATCAAGATATTTTTTGTCAAAATATCATCAAGTGCGAAAAAAAAAATCTTTCCCTTCAGTAACTATCAAAGTTTTCCTTAAACTAAACGAATGAAAGGAACAGATAAATTAATAAAGTAAAAAACAATAAAAATAAAATCTTAAATCGATACACGTGAAAAAAGAAAACAAATAAAACAAAAGATTGACCATGGAATTTCGCAAAGCTATTATTGGATTTGAAGGTATTTGAGAGAAAAGCGGGTGTTGCTTCAGCTCGAGAAGCTAAATTCAGAGCCATAATATGAAGAGCTCAACTATAACTTCTGACTTTGATGATAGATAGAGGCAAAGCCTATCACTCCGTTCCCCTATATATAGAGCAATATTTTAATTTCTATGACATAATTAAAATTTTGATATAATATCCTCAAGCCAGAAAATTAACACAAAAAGAATGAATAAAAAATACCATATATCAGGTATGGGCCGCAACGTGTGTGGCATAGATTGTTGTGGGATCTAGTAAGTTGTGGTTTATTTTATAATAAACCACTAAATATTTTTTTTGAATGGTGTACAAAGAATTAGCTAGGTTACTAATGATTTTTAATAATGCAAATTACTTTTCAGTATCAAAGTTACTTTCAAATTTACTTGGCTAATAGTAATACCAACTTGCTGAAATAAATTTTTTTTTGGGAGAAAGTAATTACAGGGTTAATGACAGTTAAGGAACTCAATTTTTTAAAATTAAAATCAGCCATTTAATTTGTCTTATGTAAAGGTGGCTTGTTCTAACACTCCTATAAGAAAGATGTGGGAAAAAAGCTGATACCAAAGATGGACCACAATCAATTGTGAACTCGGTCAGTCGGACCATAATCAATTGTGAAGTCGCTCATCTTGCATGGTGTGTGGTCATGTGGATATTACTCACCAAACATTTGTGATAGAATTTCAATTTTTTTCGGAGACATGGATGATTGAGACAAGTTGATAAATCCAAAACATCTTCCTTTCTAAAATTAATGATCCATTTCTGTTATCGGGAATTTCTAAAAATGTGCAAATTTTAATGGTCACAAATGTTATTGATATTAAGCGCACACTGCCGTATTTGGACTGGAAAACAAGTAACAATTTTAAAGAAGAAATTTTCCAAGAAATGAAAAAAAAAAATGCTTCTCATTATAACCAACCACCCTCGTTGTAATCCTAGAAACAAAGTGTAAATGTCTTTTAACGACAGAATAAGAAAAAACAATACAATAAGATAAAATGGCATTTAATTAAGCAATTAACGAGAAAAATATCGATATTTGAGAATGTCAAAGTCCATAACCAATATCTAGAAGAAAATTCATTTAATTAATTTTCATACATACTGAAAACTTTATAGAAATTAAGTGATATGTTTTTTAATTGAGTGGTTTTGTCATATTAATTTATTTGACGTACATTTCCATTTCCCAACATATACACCACCAAAATCAAAGGATGGATACTCTTTCCCTTCTAAATTACAACTACCTTGTTGTAAAATTTAAGTCACCCTTTAAAGAACAATTCTTAGTCCAAAAACTGAGTAAACTTATTATTTTTTCCCTCTTTAAGTAAGGTTCAATAAAAATTTTAAGTAGCTGTTTGAAAATTTCCATTGTCATAAATATATTTTTTTCCTTTTTATACAGCACTTTCAACATATTTAGTATATAAACTAAGAGTAACATAAATCTTATTAATTATATCTCAAAATTTAACAATTTTTGAATTTTACCCCTATTTAACATCAATTACACTAGATTTAAATTAATTTAACACATTAAAATGAATTGTAAAAGACAAAACAAAATCAAAGATGTGACTTTTTGAAGAACCAAATAAAACATTCTCGTTTGGCAAAAAATAAAAATAAAACATTCTCTTTTTGCTTTAAAAATAGGATGAGAAAAGTAAGTGTTGTGAAGCATTAATTACTTTTATCCAAATATATTTCAATAAGAGGAACAAATAGGGTACTTTAATAAATGTATGTACTTCCTTGCCATTCCCATTTTTCAACGACTTCGATAAAAATTCTACACTTAACATTTATTCTTCCACCGTTGTTTCTTGCAAGATAATGAAATTTGAATGATGGTAGTTCTTTTATTGAAATTATACTTAAAATTGGTTGAGATTTAATAAATTTATACCATTTTTGTTCTCAAGTATTTTTATTATTTCTTTTCCTCATACAACTTTATCTTTTAAATTTGGGTTTAAGAGTAATATATTTTTGCCCATAGATTATTGTTTAGGTTGAAAATAGTACAATTGACAATAAAAAAAAGTCACTTTTACCAATATCTTTGAACTTAGAGCGGATTAACAAAAGACATTACAAATCACCAGAAATCTAGCACAATTTAACTGGGGCCCATAACTTTTATATCACAAAAGTTACAACTGTTTGCTCAAATTATACGGCATTAGAAAATCCGCCCACATTTAAAAAGTCCATGGGTTAGACTTTTTTACTGTCAAGTGCTATGTGTAACCCGAATAATGTTCTATTAACAATATTGATATTTAATCCTTTATATTTTCTCTCATTGTCATTCCATTTCTATCTTTTATATATATTATCATTATATGCTTGTTAACTTTTTATACATAAAATTTTTAGGAAAGGAGTTTTTTTGACTCACCTACGATCTAAAGGCATAGTCCTTAACTTTTGATGGCTCTGAAGCATGATAAACAAGCTCTTTATTTCTGTTCACAAAAGTAGGTTTCGCCTAATTTCACTTAGTTGTTTAAATGTTTAACCAAGCGTTGTGATTAGAACCACAATGTACTACCCAGGAATTAGATACTTGTCAAGATGGTCAAATGTCTAACCCTTTGTACCAACAACAATGAGTTTTATTTATATGATTATAAATATAGATATTCTTAAAAAAGTTCATTTCTTATATATTTAACACTATTAATTGATTTTGGTTGTCTACCGCATGCCTGCTATGTGTTTGACGGATATTGTGTGTGTGTGTGTGTGTTTGTGTGTGTGTGTGTGTTGTGTGAGTGAGTGAGTGAAGGTGGATGACGATGGGGGGCTCAAGGTGTGAAGTTCTTATACGAGGGTGGGTGAAATTTATTAATTTTTTGTTTTAGAAAAGGGGAGTGAAATTAATTAGGTTAATTGGTACTCTCTCCTATCTCTAATATAAGAGTCAAAATTTGAATTTTTTTTTTAATATAAAAGCTCATCTCACATTCTCTCCTCATTTAATACGATTTTTCCTACTTTACCTTCAACTCTCTTTCATATTTATTAATGTTTATGTATTTCTCTCTCTTAAAACTATCATAAT
This sequence comes from Mimosa pudica, assembly GCA_029929735.1. Taxonomy (NCBI): domain Eukaryota; kingdom Viridiplantae; phylum Streptophyta; class Magnoliopsida; order Fabales; family Fabaceae; genus Mimosa; species Mimosa pudica. The sequence continues at coordinate 6,378,367 of JAKELP010000045.1, forward strand.
AAAAATGGGCAAAATATTGGAAAAGAAGTATTAACTCCAGACACTCAACTAACATTCACATGTTTTCTTAAAATGCATTTTTTTTGCGGCTGACTCTCATATTAGAGGCATGAGGGAGTATTTACTTAATATACCATTTGACTTTTACTTAATATACCACGTGGCTTTAGTCAAGGTGTCAAGTGAACATCATTGCGCTTATGTGTCACAAAACTAACGCTTTTGGCCATTATTTTTTTTTGAACTGAAACGATTTTGGCCATTATTACTCTAGATTAAATGGTTCATTTGTTTTGTGGATGATTTTTATTGTCAATTGTGTTAATCCCTCCTGTACATATTATAAGTTACCAATTATACCTTTAATTTTTTTTTTGTCCTTAATATAAGTCACTAACCACCGCATAAATGTTTTTTTCCTACTTTACCCCTATTATTAATGGAGATTCTTTTTTTTTGGTCAGAATTAATGGAGATTCAATAAATGTAAAACACATCATTTAATGAAGGGTGAAATTGGAAAAAGTGAAAATTTAGCATGAATTTTAATACCCAACTACCATTCCTTGGTATGCGAGAAATAGGTGGTTGGTGACTTATAATAAAGACCGGAGGAAGTATTTACATACAATAGTTTGCTGGTATAATTGCTTTTTAACTGAATAAGCAAATTGAGGGAGTGTATTTATTAGGGATAATGATATAAATCTGAATTAACTATTCCATTCAATCTGTAATATAAGAATTTGAAATATGAATGTTTTTTTAAAAATATAAGTGTTCACCTTACATTATTAAACATGGTTTGACTTGCGTAGCATATTACATTATCTCACCATATAAAGTTTTTTTTTTTACTTTACCCCTGCTCTCTTTCATATTTATTAACGTCTACATATTTCTCTTTCTTAATAGTATCAAAATAAATAAGGCCAAAATTGAAAAAAAAATAACTTCAAACACCTAACTAAATTTTACATATTTTCTTAAGACACAAGTTTTGGCGGCTAAACTCTTATATTTCTAATCGAAGGTAGTATTGACAAATTTAATAATGGTACTTCTAATGTTTCTAAGTTTTAGTGAATTTGTTTAAGTATACTCCCTCTGGTCTATAATATAAGAGTTCAATCGCTAAAATATGCTTCTTAAGAAAACATGTAAAAGTTACATGAGTGTCTGAATTTAATTTTTTTCCATCTTTGCCCCTTTCTATTATTATAAAATTTAAAGAGAGAAATAATATAAGCATTAATGAATATGAAAGTGAGTTAGGGAAAAGTAAGAAAAATATAATAAATGATAAGAGAATGTAAAAGTGAGCTCTTATATTTTGGACCAAAATCATTCAAATTTTGGACTCTTATATTAAAGACTGAATGGAATATAAGGGCGGAATGGTTGGGGTGAATTAAGAAAATGCCCTAAAAGATTCAATATTTTGAAAATTTCAAATATCATTATCATTAATTCATTATTTGAAAATTCCAAACTGTCTGTTTCAAGACAAAGTTATGGTAGTAGTTGAAAACAAACGAAAATATGACAAGTGTCATTCTTTTTCTCTTCAAGAGAGATTCAATGGCTATCACGGTTTTGCCATAAAAATGCCTAATCCAATTTAAACCACACAGACGTTGATAACACAGGTTAGCTATATAATAACGTGGAAGCGTCCAGGTTCATATTCAATTTATACCACAAAATTTGAAACCTAATCCTTGATAACACAAATGGGCTATAATATGTAAATTAGAATCTAGTGTATATGATGCTGAAAGTCAACAAAAATCTAGAGGATATATGATATAGCAATGAGAGATGCTTATGTTGTTTTTTTGTTGACCGCAAGAGAAGTCCCCATCTAATCATCACTAACTAATACACCCTCTAGTCACTAATATAAGAGCACAAAATTTAAATAGTTTTATCCAAATCAAAATATATATAAAGAGTTCACCTTAATCATATTCTCCCTTCATTTAATGCATTTTTTTTACTTTGCCTCTAACTCTCTTTCATATTTATTAATGCTTATGTATTTCTCTCTCTTAATAGTATCATAATAAATATGGGCAATATTGAAAAGAAATCATTAACTCTAGACATTTATCTAACTTTCACATGTTTTCTTAAGAAGCGTGTTTTGATAGTTGAACTCTTATGTTCGTTACAGACTGGAAGGAGTACATTTATATTTTTTTAGGGAAAATGCAGTTAGTTACTCCCCAAGAAATTTAATACGGAGTATTAAATAACCAGTAGTATTCCGTCGGGTCTCTAATAAGAGCCCAAAATTTGAATAGTTTTGGTCCCTAATATAAGAGTTCATCTCACATTCTCTCCTCATTTAATGCATTTTTCCTACTTTACCCCTAATTCTCTTTCATATTTGTTAATGCTTATACATTTCTCTCTCTTAAAAGTATCATAATAAATATGAGCAATATTGGAAAAGAAACATTAACTCTAGACACTCAACTAACATTCACATATTTTCTTAAGAAGCGTTTATTTTGCGGCTAGCTCTTATATTAGGGATCGGAGGGAGTATTAAACATGATTGCATCCCTGAGGGAAAATGGAGCAAAATCTTTGAAGTCAAATGATTTAATTTCTGTTTTATTTCTTGTAAGATAAATATGAGAATTCCCAAGACAAAATGTGTGAAAAGTCTCAACTCAGATTAAGACATTTCTAAGACAATAAGTGAACCCATAAGACAATCATGCTTATTTCCATCCCAAATGATCGTTCAATAAATACATTTGTGTTCAAAATACCTATCATATGTCATAGCCGGTCCCAAACCTAGATTAAGGAGGAGGGTTGTGTTAGGTCTTGACAACCAACATAAAATTTGTCAAATCTCATGATCATAGACATACAATGATCCATGTAGCCGACCTCACGTAGTGGGATAAGGCTTTATTGTTGTTGTATGTGTTCAAAATAAGAAAACTTACTCCCTCCGGTCGCTAATATAAGAGCCAAATATTTGAATGGTTTTGATCCCTAATATAGGAGCTCATCTCACATTCTCTCCTCATTTAATGTGTTTTTTCCTACTTTAACCCTAACATTCTTCCATATTTATTAATGCTTATATATTTCTCTCTCTTAAAAGTATCATAATAAATATGAGAAATATTGGATAAGAAGCATTAACTCTAGACACCCAACTAACATTCACATATTTTCTTAAGAAGCGTTTTTTGGCGGCTAACTCTTAATAGGGACCGGAGGGAGTATATTGGAAGTTCCCATGATTGTCTAGTATATATGATATATGATGTTTTCAATGCTCTTTCTCTCTTAAATATTATTTGTATTCGTTTATTGTTTTTGAAAATACACATTCATTTATGTTGTAAATCCTCACACATGTTATCCTAAGCAAAAAAAAAAAATCCTCACACTTGTTAACGGAGTATTTATTTTTGCAAATGACACACTTTTTTCAATAAAGATACAAGGGAATAAAGTCATTTGATATTACTTTTAAAATCTTTTTAATTTCATTATTCCCCTGGATACATTGATGTCTTGAAATATTAAGGGTGAATTGCATCAGAGGGCACTTACTCAATTTTCCCTATTTTTTAATTAATAATCTAAATGTCAACGGAAATGGCAGAAAATTTAGTGCTAATACATGGAAAATATATCCATATTGGATAAAACATTTAATTTAATGTTACTAGCTACCCTAATAAGTGAAATTACTTAATTAAATAATTTGAACAAATTTCACAAGCTTTTAGAAATATTTTTATTTAATGTTAGATTATGTATCAATTTTAAAATTAAGTAAATGAGTTTAAATAAGAACAATAAATATATGAGATAAAAAAGATTACAAGATTATATGTTGACTAAATTAAATCCAAATAAACCTTTTTATTATAAAGTGAAGGGAGTACTAAATTATAACAATGTTACACTTATGCTTGATCAAGAAGTACAATATTTGCCAAGCTAGGTTATGATATAGTATATGTTATAACACATAGTAAAGACATTATCATAAGAAGCACAATGTTTTGAAAACAATATGTATTGATTTATTATCACTGTGTGTGAGAGAGAGAGAGAGAATTAAAATGATTGAAGGTTAATAAAGTAATTTCTATGAAATTCTTAATATTAATAAATTAATTAAAACTATGATTAAAAATATAACGTGACTCAATTGTCAGACTTTATATTTATCCACTTATTATTGAATATTAACGTAAATATATATAAAATAAATAACATGAAAAATTGAGTAAAATCCCATATTGAAAATTTATCGGGTCTTTCTCAGTGATATTGAGAAAATGACAGAAAAATGCCAATTGAATTTCATTTGATATAGAGATTTCACCGCAATTTTGTTTGCACTAATTCTTTTATACAAGAGAAAGCAATAACAACTATATTTATTATACAAGATCGTTTAGTAAGGATTTCAACTTCCATGTAGGACTAGTTTTTTCTTTAACTCTTGAAGACATGCATGCTTTCGGTCACAAGGATTGTATCAGGCGTCCCTTAAAGCATAGATAGGGTCGAAAATTGAATACCCACCAATGATCACTGAGTCACTGTTTTTATTCACAAATCGGTTCTATATAGTATATAGTTATTGGCCATTATTGATTTCGATTTGAAAGTCAATTTAAATTCTAATGACCACAAACCTTAATAATTGAAGTTGGCTATATCACGAGCATTCACAAAAAATTGATCTAAGGATAATATTTGTTTCCGAAAACAAAATCTTAGTAGCGTGTATATATAAAACTTCTATTTCATTATTATCTCCTGTTTTTAATATTAAATTGAGTTTATAATGTAATTAAGAGAAAAAAATAAAAATAAGAAACAGGAAGTGATACTGATATATACTGTATTAATTAACCTGTGCTAAATGATTTTTAAAAGTGAATATTTTATATTTATAATTCATGACAAACGTATTCAATAGCTAGTGCACTTACAGATAGATGTGTTTAATGTTAGACGAATTGGGTATAATTGATTATTAATGGGGATCTTTAATTAATTGAAAACTTTTCTTTGGAGGATCATTTACGATTTTTTAATAATAAATTTTTTAAGTGGCAACTTCTTCAAATTTTCAAGAGCTACCATGAGAAGTAGAGACCTTGTAATCTAGTGTCATGAATCACTACTCCAATAAGTGTGGGCTTGTAGATTTAATGGGTAAAACATCATATTTACCCCGGAAGTTTTAGGTAAGGATCAAGTTTGTCCCTGAAGTTTTTTTGGGATCACATTTGCCTCTGATGTTTACAAAATGGATCAACTTTGCCCCCAGATCCTACATGTACAGCCACATCATCAGCCATATCAAGCCCCTAGCCACGTCACCATCTTCTCCTTCCTTCAATCCTCAGTTCCTCACTTCCTCCCTCTCCCCCACCCCCTCTCTCCCTCCACCAAGCCGACTGTGTTTTTAATATGTTTGACTGAACTTATTTTTTAAATGACTTATTTGAAATAAGTAGCTTATTTCATAAGTAAAAAAAAACTTATTTTCATATTATAAGTAGCTTATTGTATGGACCATACAAATTCTTACTCATTTCAATCACAACTATCCAAATGCACACAATTTGGTTTGTCGAAAAAAAAAGTCACGTCAAAGTCATTTTTTTCACAACTAATCCAATCTAAAAATAAATTTCATTACACAATCTTACTTATTTTTAAGTCAATTTTCCTTAAGTCTAGCCAAATATATGTAAGGTCACATATAATCTTACCATCCATGATTTAAGCTCTAAAAAATGCAAATAGAAAAAAGTTTTTTTGTTTCCTATTTTTTTTGAAAATAAGAACTCTTTTATGAGAATTTCGGTAAAGGACTACTATAGCAACATAATTTATTTCCACACCCATAAACAATTATGGAACTTCAAATTAGTCATTTTGGGTCAAAGTGAAATTAAATCTACATGGAAAAAGTCTAAAATAGTCCTGACTAAAATCAAATCAGTCTTATCAATTGAACCGACTTACCCTTCGCCTTTGATCTCTTCTTCCATCGTTGGTGGGCTTAATGGGGAATTGGCAAATTGGTGTTAGAAAGTAAGTTCATTGGAGGAAGTCATGTGCAGATTGATAGTAATCATATTATTGAGACTATCGATTGGTATGTGCTATAATTTTTGTGCAACTTAGGTGATGAGCCTTTGATAAAATGGATGAGAGTGACGCGGCTCCATGTAATTCCATCATTTTACCTTAGATTTAGAAAGAATAGGCCTGCAATAGAAGGATTGTAGATATTTCAATATATATGGTTCCTGAATAGGTTAAGCCTTAAAGGCTTGTTTGTCAAACTCTCAAACCTAGGTTTCATTTCAAACTTTGGTTTTGAGATCATGGCAGACAAACATTCATCTTTTTCATATAACTTTTGTTTGTCAAAATCTAAATTTCAGTTAAGTTAGTAAATACTCAACTTTTTCAAAAAACTTGTTTAACTAAAAACTTAGGTTTAAACTAAAAAACCTATGTTTTGCCATTAGATATTTTTTTATCATTTTCATAAGCTATTATCCAGAACCTATTTTTTAAAAAGAGTTTTTCCAACATTTTCTCCAGAAATATTCTTCCAAAGCTAATCCAAACAGACCTAGTTTTCATGCTTAATAGCAAAAACTTCTGCCAAGTTTATTTCCAAAAACTAGCAAAATATTCCAATTGGATGCATGTGATGACAAATACATCATTAACAAGTGAAATAACTAGCCTTATGAATAAGAGAACTTGGTTCGCTAAGAACAACATTCAAAATATGTACAAATGGATTCCCTTTTAATTTGGAGATTGCCCACACGCTATGAACAAATGGAATAATTATATGCCAACAATGGTCCAATTGATAAAAAGATTTGACTTATATATAATTGTGGGTTCAAATCATAAATGAGAGTAAATAAGATGTATAGAAAATAAGAGTAAATATGAGAAAATAACATTACTTCAAATATATTTGTCATTTTCAACTTCTCTCATAATCTTTGTAATTCATGCCTTTAATTTTAAGCTTTTTATAGTCCCCTCCATCCCTAAATGTGTGGCCCTTATAACTGAATTGCAATTTCCTGAAAACCAAGTAAAATCTTGTTAAATTTAAACAATAAATATATAGGGAATACACCTTTTTTTTTTCAAAAATGCCGTTATTTATAGGGAAAATTAATTTGAGGTCCCCCACAAGGGACTTAATACTAAAAAAGTCCCAAAAGTTGAAATAATTAATGTAGGGTCCCAAGGGACCTCACCTTAATATATTTGAAAATTGAAAAGACACTTTTGCCCCTGCCCTTTTATTGATGGGAAAAACCTGACAACTTAATGGGCAGCCGTGACAACTCGATGGACATAACTTGACAACTGAATGGGCAAATGTGACAACGTTTTTCCCATTAACTTAACAGAGTTTGAGCAATTAACTTAAAGCACATGTTCAACAAGTTGTCACATTTGCCCATTTAGTTGCTAAGTCATGCTCATCGAGTTGTCACGGCTGCCCATTAAGTTGTCAGGTTTTTCCCATCAATAAAAGGGCAAGGGCAAAAGTGTCTTTTCAATTTTCAAATATATTAAGGTGAGGTCCCTTGGGACCCTACTTTAATTATTTCAACTTTTGAGACTTTTCTAGTATTAAGTATCTTGTGGGGGACCTCAAATTAATTTTCCCTTATTTATAATAGGAAAAAGGCAAATAAATAGCTTTTGAATTTGACAAATTGAAAAAGGTAAATCCAATTTATGTGAAATGAAATAAGAAGGATTATATATTGTCAATTTGAGAAACTCCATCGTTGAAACCAAATTAGTCGATAAGCTTATTATCCTGTCTTTCTTGAAGTAGTAATGACCGTCACTCGTTGGGGAGAAAAAAGAAGTCATGGCTTTTTATGACTTTATGTTTAGTGTGCAAGCTAAGCTAAATTAAAGAAAAGACAACAATCACACGTATAGAAGCCTTGTTATAATAATGGACACAAATGAACTATAATAGACCGATGGACTGACGTGAGTGATAAACACTTTTATCCCTTAAGCAAGTAGTTAAAAGGTTAACCCTTGTGAATGTTAGAAACTTACAAGATAGTTGTCTACCCTATATGGAACTTTAGAACAATGATATATTAGTCTCACTTAATACACAAGACGAGATAGCTTAGGAAAAAAAACTAGTGACATGAATGAGACAACAGGAGTGATACGCTCCCACATCACACTGTGCAATTAATGTTGCATTTGAATATTAAAATTCCTCTCTCCAATGTTCATGTGTGTTAGCCGCATTTAATGGATCACTAACTTGAAGCGCAAAAAGCATCTTTCTCACATGCTAACTCTTTAAATGCGTGTACTACATCTTTTTACGAGGGAGTTTCTCACATGCACGCTATTAATAATAATCTGCACAATATTTTGTTTACTTTCTCTTGAAGATCCCATTTCAAAGTAAGGAAGAAGTCAATCAAATAATGTATCTTCTTGAATCTAAGTTCACTTCAAGTTCATAATAACAAGTGATTCTGCAGGTTAAGGTGAGTGATGCTTACACTGATACTGTACTGCATATCAATCTTCTATAATTACTTGCATCAGAGTTAGTCTCATTTTGTTTACCTCATGTTATCTTATTTTACGATTAGACTCTTTTGATCTTATGCTTGAAATGATTTCACTAACTCAAAGATGATTATTGTATGTTTCTGGAATATGTTTCTCTACATTTTTGAACATAGTGATTAGGAACAAATCAATGATGTGACATTAAGTTCTGATTCGGTATGTCTATATATATATATATGTTTCATGGATAGAAGATCCATTGAGCAAACGTGTCATCTTTTAAACTCCTTGGCACATTTTGACTATGAATATTGAAACTCAGACTCCTCCATGAACGTTGGGTTAATCAAAGTTTTCACACGTCAAATTCACATTTGATGCAGAAAATAAAATACTCCTTCCATATCTAACTAGAAGATCAAGTTAACTTTTTTCATGTATAGACTAAGGAAGTCAAGTCGACTACATAATTTTAACATATATCTTATGTAATCATATTATATGTCAGTTTATAAGTAATTTAGTTTTAAGTAAAAATGATAATATGTATACTTTCAATTTATTAACCTTATGATTTAGATTTCTTTTAAAGAAATCAACTAAATTTCATAATCAAGACCCAAGGGAGTATCTCTATGTTTGAATGGATCGATATTTCAGAACATTAGGGACATAGTGAAGATTTGATATGTTGTAAAAAGTCTCAGCTCCTAATTTTTTTGTTTATATATATGTTTTGCAGAGATTCTAGCTGCACATCTCCATTATCAGAAACAGAAACCTGAATTACCGATTTGTTAACAAATGAACAATTTCAAGTTAGGCGTGGATGTGGTTGGTGCTCACAATCTTTTACCCAAAGATGGGCAAGGGTCATCAAATGCTTATGCAGAACTTTATTTTGATGGCCAGAAGTTTCGTACCACAATAAAAGAAAAAGATCTTAATCCAGTTTGGAATGAAAGCTTCTATTTCAACATATCTGATCCTACAAATCTCCACTATCTCACTCTTGATGTCTATCTCTACAACCATATCAGAGGTAGTAATAGTTCTTCATTTCTTGGTAAGGTAAGCCTCAGTGGAACTTCATTTGTACCATACCCTGATGCTGTTGTAATGCATTATCCTCTGGAAAAGCGTGGCATCTTCTCTCGTGTTCGTGGAGAGATTATTTTGAAAGCTTACATTACCAATGATGCAACCATAAAGTCCTCTATTCCAGTTGCATCATTAGAACAATCTAATATTGTTACAAATAAAGAGGCTCATGTACCCTTAAATCCAATCACAAACACTTTTACTAGAGAGAAAGTTGGAGAAAGGCACACATTTCACCACCTTCCTAATGCAAATCATCAGAACCAGCAGCACAACCATGATCATGATCATGATCATGATCATGATCCCTCTTCTTCCGTTTTACCAGCTGATGCTCATTATGTACCAAAACATGAAGCTGATGCAATGAAATCTGAGGCTGCTCCCTTGCCTACTAGGCTGGTTCGCATGCATTCGGTTGCATCAGTACAACCAGCTGATTTTGCTCTAAAAGAGACAAGTCCTTTCCTAGGAGGGGGAAGAGTTGTTGGTGGTCGTGTTGTTAGGAAAGACAAGACATCTTCAAGTACATATGATCTTGTGGAACGTATGTACTTTCTCTATGTGAGGGTAGTGAAGGCTCATGATCTTCCTGCCATGGACATTACAGGGAGTCTTGACCCATTTGTTGAGGTCAGAATTGGGAACTACAAAGGTATTGTTGAACTTTATCACATGTGCTTCAAGTGTTGTATGGTTTACTTGTTTATTTGTTATATTATTATCAATTTATCAATATTGTTTTGCATATAAATTCGTTTGAATAGGTGAAATCGATTATGTCCAAGTGATCTGAATTTATTTATTTGTTAGTTATTAATTTTAATTTTATTTATTAATGAAATCTGATTTTATATTAGTAGCCTATTCAAGTGATAATTAATAGAAGGGAAAATGTGCAAAAATAGACACCATAAATTTAAATATCCACCTAGCATTCTGGTAAATTTAAGAGTGCAAAACTGTACACTGTAAACCCAAATGGGACAAATGTAACCTTTTTAAAAAAAAAGTGTTCCTGACCATTAGTTGATTGGGAATGCTGATGGGGCTTATTGACGTGGCAATATGTGACATTAGGTGTCATTATTTTTTTGATGTGATAATATGCTAATGGGGCTTTTTTTTGACGTGGCAATATGCTGATGTGTCATTAGGTGTCATTATTTCTTTGACGTAACATTTTGGAATTGACACGTCATTTACTAACGGTAGGACTCATGTTTAAAAAAACGTTCTTTTAATTCTGTCTAACAGAGATGTTACTTTTGCTCCATTTTAGTTTATAGTGTACGATTTTTCCCCTTAAATTTATCAAAGTTCTAGGTGTCCATTTTTAAATTTATGTTGACTATTGCCCTTAATAGAATCATATATGTCAGTTCTTTGGCCTCACATTTTGAACAAAAAAAAGTGATTTGGCCTCACATAATTTCTCTCCTGTTATCTTTATTGTTTCTCCAACAGGTATTACCAAACACTTTGACAAAACACAGTCCCCAGAGTGGAATCAAGTTTTTGCTTTTTCAAAGGAGAGGATGCAAGCATCTGTACTAGAAGTTGTGATCAAGGACAAAGATATAGTGAAAGATGATTTTGTAGGCATAGTAAGATTTGACATCAATGAAGTCCCTTTAAGAGTTCCACCAGATAGCCCTTTAGCTCCAGAGTGGTACAGGCTTGAGGATAAGAAGGGAGAAAAGATAAAAGGTGAACTCATGCTTGCAGTGTGGATTGGTACTCAAGCAGACGAATCGTTTTCCGACGCGTGGCATTCTGATGCAGCCTTACCTATTGACACATCACCTACTTTTGTATCCCAAGTGATTAGATCCAAGGTGTATCATGCACCAAGGTTATGGTATGTACGTGTGAATGTTGTAGAGGCACAAGACTTGGTTCCAACTGAAAAAAATCGCTTCCCTGATGTGTATGTAAAAGGCCAAATAGGAAACCAAGTGTTGAAGACAAAAACTGTGCCAGCTAGATCTTTAAACCCACTTTGGAATGAAGATCTTCTCTTTGTTGCTGCTGAACCTTTTGAAGATCATTTAGTACTTTCGGTGGAAGATCGAGTTGGACCGGGAAAAGATGAGATCATTGGGAGGGCAATAATCCCATTGAATGCTATAGAGAGACGTTGTGATGATAGAATTATACATTCAAGATGGTTCAATCTAGAAAAGCCAATTGCAGTTGATGTTGACCAAATAAAGAGAGAAAAGTTCTCTAGCAGAATCCACCTACGTGTATGCTTAGATGGAGGGTACCATGTTCTTGATGAGTCAACTCATTATAGTAGTGATCTTCGTCCCACAGCTAAACAATTATGGAAGCCACCAATTGGAGTCTTAGAACTTGGAGTTTTAAATGCTATAGGGATTCATCCAATGAAAACAAGAGATGGAAGAGGTACTTCTGATACATATTGTGTGGCAAAATATGGTCATAAATGGGTCAGAACAAGGACCATTGTTGATAATTTATGTCCCAAATACAATGAGCAATATACTTGGGAGGTTTTTGACCCAGCAACAGTTCTCACTGTGGGAGTATTTGACAATAGTCAAATTGGAGGAGAAAAAAGTTCAACTAAGGATCTCAAAATTGGGAAGGTCAGAATTCGAATTTCGACACTCGAAACAGGTCGAATCTATACTCATTCTTACCCATTGTTGGTTCTTCACTCAAATGGGGTCAAGAAAATGGGTGAATTACACTTAGCCATAAGGTTCACATGCATTTCTTTTGCAAACATGCTTTATCTATACTCTAAACCTCTGCTTCCAAAAATGCACTATGTTAGACCATTTTCTGTGATACAACTTGACATGCTTAGACACCAAGCCGTCAACATAGTGGCAGCTCGGCTTGGTCGAGCCGAGCCACCACTAAGGAAGGAAGTGGTTGAGTACATGTCTGATGTGGACTCACACCTATGGAGCATGCGGCGAACCAAGGCGAATTTCTTTCGATTAATGACCGTTTTTTCTGGTTTCTTTGCTGTAGGGAAGTGGTTTGGAGACATATGCATGTGGAAGAATCCAATAACGACCATTTTAGTACATGTACTTTTTCTCATGCTAGTATGCTTCCCAGAACTTATATTACCCACTATATTCTTGTACATGTTTCTCATAGGAATATGGAATTTTCGATACCGTCCAAGGTATCCTCCACACATGAATACGAGGATATCACAAGCTGAAGCAGTGCACCCAGATGAACTAGATGAAGAATTTGACACATTTCCTACTAGTAGGAACCAAGATGTTGTGAGAATGAGGTATGACCGATTGAGAAGTGTTGCTGGGAGGATTCAAACAGTGGTGGGTGATTTGGCTACACAAGGAGAGAGGATTCAAGCTTTGTTGAGTTGGAGGGACCCACGTGCCACGGCCATTTTTATTATTATGTGTTTGGTTTGTGCTATGGTGTTTTATGTTACTCCTTTTCAAGTGGTTGCTGCTTTGGGTGAGTTCTTTGTTATGAGGCATCCCAGGTTTCGTCATAGGTTGCCTTCTGCACCAATCAACTTCTTTCGACGATTGCCAGCTAGAACTGACAGCATGTTGTAGAAGAGATCGATGATCAATTTCAGTCTTGCATTACCTTAGTTTTTCAATTGTAACAAGAATTTTACCCCGTGCGATGCACGAAGCGTTTTTATTTTCAATGAAATATATGTGCTCTTAGATGTTCAAAGTTAGGAATTGAAATTGTGTTTGATACCATTTTAAGTTTTTCGCTTAACAGTTTGCATTTCATTTATAACGTTTGATATCAGAGTATATGTAAATTTAAATTTCATTTACATCAAGTTACATTTTTGCCTCAATAGAATAGAACTAACATCACCTTCTAGCTATTATTCTTTTTCTTATTTTAATGAGGATACTTTAATTTTATTTTTTTTTATATAGTAATTCATATTTATTTAAATTGTTCATGTTTTAATTTAATTAACAATACCGGTTTTAGTAATTTTTATTTTATTGTAAACAAAATAAAAATTTAGTTTAATTTGATAATTTGATAACTATTAAATTTTTTAAAAAATAAATTTGTCATTAAAAAAAAGTAGTGAATTCAAAATTTTTAAATACAAACAATGGTATAAAATTATTTGTTATGAAATTTGAAGAATCTCAAAATGGTAAATATTGTCTATCATAAATATAAAATACTGGAAATTTGAATAATTAAGTCTTTCTTTCATAAATATCTTTATATAATTTGTCTCCCTCTCTTATTTGTCTCTTAAAGGGTGGAAAATATTGTCATATATGAGGGCAAATTGAGACATATTTAATAAAATAATTGACACTTATATTTTAAACGTTACATATTAAGTTATTGTTTTTGATAAATTAAAAAGATTATAAAAATAGGAGAATTAAATTATCGACAATCTCCAGTCTCGTGCCTCTCTCACTCAACAAAAAAAGGGAACCAAATCCCCCCACCCAAATTAGTATGAAGGTATTTTGATAAAATTATTTGGGCAATATTTTAAAAGATAAAATTAAAGAGAATCTAAACTAAAAATATTTAAAGTACTATTATTGCTACCAATGAATTGTTTTTAAAAATATAAATTTAGATTACTTTTAATATTTTCAACTTAACCGAGAATTAAATTCACTCGTCTATATTACAAACTCCGCCCACAACCTCCCCATCCAAAGTTCCAAACCCCCACCCCCACAAAAAAAACCAAGTTTCCCTTAGGAACCTTCTTCATACGAAAGTTCACTATGACTAAATTTTTATTATAGTTTAACTTTTCAAATAATTTCAATTCAGATTATATGTAATATTTTTAGGGAAAATGCCATTTAAATCCCTCCGAATATACAAAAGGACAATTCAGGAACTCAAACTTTCAAAAGGACCCTGAAGAAAGTAGGACCTAGTTGACATTTTAAAATTGTGTGAAAAGACAAAATTGCCCTAATCATAAAACAGAAATTACTAACCACCCTATTGAAAATGGTGGGTGTAAGGGTGGTTAGTAATTTTTGTTTTATGATTAGGGCAATTTTGTCTTTTCACACAATTTTAAAATGTCAACTAGGTCCTAGTTCCTTCATAGTCCTTTTGAAAGTTTGAGTTCCTGAATTGTCCTTTTGTATATTCGGAGGGATTTAAATGGCATTTTCCCATATTTTTAATTTGAGTAAAAATAAAACTCACTCATACATAAAAACAAATGAAGAATCAAATTCCTCAACTTCTGTCATACAATCCCAAAAAAACAAATTTCCCTAGTCACATCCCCATTCAAAAGTTCACTCACCTGATAGCATCTATTAATCATTTGACGGAGAATCAAACTCGCCCATTTATAATACCAATAGAAGAGTTAAATTTCATCTCAACAACGTTCTCTATCCAAAACCCCCTCCAAAAAATAAACCAAATTTTTCCCCAAGCACAGTCTTCAACTAAAATTTCATTTTGTCTAAATTTTTTTATAGCCGATCTTTTCAAATAATTTCAATAAACTTGGTCTAAATTTTTTAATTAGGCAAGTGAAAACTAATTATATATGATTGATATTAGGAGTGATTTTGGTAATTACGTAATTTTTTCAGATTATGAAAACGTTCAAATAGCCGAATTATGCTGCGAATTATTGAGGTTTGAATTCAAATTGGTCATGCGATTGTTCTTTTATTTATTAATGAGAATATGACTCATTATGACTAATTGTTATTATGATAATCAATGAGGTTCCATTAATACAATTTCCTGAATTAGTCACAATTGGAATCGGTTCTAGTGTGAACACAAAGGGTTAAAATCCACTTTTTAAGATATATATTGATTGTAATGCTCGACCATTGAAAACAATTTCAATCCTAGAGATACTAAGGGGAAATGTAGTAGAGACCCCTAACTAGATCTATCTAGGGTGTCTTTTAATATTTCTTTGTGTAACTTTAAAGTGGTTTTTCCCCCATCTTTTTTACTGAACAATTAAAATATATATGAAATAAGTGCAAAAATACCTTTTTAATTTTTGTATTTTGTTTTTTTTATCAGAAGTATTTTGTTAAAACAACTATAAAGTTGC
The DNA here is from genome assembly GCA_029929735.1 of Mimosa pudica. NCBI lineage: Eukaryota > Viridiplantae > Streptophyta > Magnoliopsida > Fabales > Fabaceae > Mimosa > Mimosa pudica. The sequence goes on from JAKELP010000045.1 coordinate 6,394,157, forward strand.
ATAATGATTTTGGTTTATTATTAAAGACATAATAATAATGCATTTTTTTATTTCATATCAAAATTTTACTTGTAAGGTACTACAAATTTATTTCAACATTCTCATTTCAACTATCCTCATTTTATGTTCATATTGTCCTTTTAGAGCTCAACACTCACTACCATATAATACTGCTAATCTTTTAGCAGTGTGGTGAAACATAACAGTTATTTAAAACATATAAGTACATGATGTTTTCATGCAGGTCAATAAATCAAGGGCAAAAGTGCAAAAATAGCCATCGTAGATTTAAAAAAGAGCACTTAAGACTCTGGTAAATTTAAGGAGGTAAAACTGTATATTGTAAACCAAAATGGGGCAAATGTAACCTTCTCAAACAGATGTGTTAAGTTTGACCATCAATTGATTAGGAAATCTGATGGGACTTATTGACGTGGCAATATGTGACATTAGGTGTCAATTTGTTTGACGTGACATAAGCTGAAGGGGCATATTGTAACATCCTAAAAATTTAATACAGGATCAAGGAGTGTTTTGGGAAATAATAAATGGAGAAAGTGGGAATTCTGGAATTTTTAGGAATTTTTGGTGATTTTTGAGGACATTTTGGAAATTTTGAGTAATAAATGTGCTTATAATTAATTAAGAAATTGAAGAGTTTGAATTATGAGGGAATGATAAAACCCAAAAGGGGGAATTGCAGTTTAGTCCGTGGTAAGGGAAATTAATACTGGAAGGTCCCAATACATTCCAAAATAATTATAAAGTCCCAGGGGCCCTTTCCTGCAATTGTTTGTTTAACTTCAATGATCATTTTGCCCTCATTAAAGATGGTTGCCATCTCACTGGTCCCTACAGGGGGACTATGCTTTCATCTTATGAGGGCAAAATGGTCATTGAAGATAAACAAACAATTGCAGGAAAGGGCCCCTAGGACTCCCTCATTATTTTGGAATGTATTGGGACCTTCCAGTATTAATTTCCCTTACCAGGGACTAAACTGCAAATATCCCAACCCAAAATATTTTGAAGGTTAAGGAGATTGGAGGCTGGTTTAAGTGGTTTTAAATTAAAAGAGTACATTATGGCAAGTTTGAGCTACAAATCATCAGAGAACCCCCTTATTTCACTAAACCAAACGCACCCCTCCCCCTTTTCTTCCTTAAAACATCGGACCCCCCCCCTTTCATTTTCATTTTCTCTCTTTCCTCACTTCTCTTCACCGACCTCCCTCATCCTCTGCGTCCCTGCGTGTTCGCCGGCCACTCAGGGGCCGACGGCGACGGCGGCGGCAAGGCCGTCCACCTCACTTCTCTCCTTGACCTCACTAAAACCCATGCCTTTTCTCTCCTCGCGTCATCCCTTCTCTGTCTCTCGGTTTCATTTCTTCCTCATTGTTCAGCTTCACATTCATTTTCTTGCTTCGTTTTCCGGCGAGCCCACGGCGGTCGACGGCGGAAGAGGTAAGCCACTGCTATTTCGTTGGTTTCTCCTCTTTCCTCAAGTTATATCTCTCCTCTTCAACTCCAATTCCTCACTTTTTCCTTTTTCTCTCGGGCTCTGTTTCTCCCTCTCGGCTTCTTTGTTTTTCGGCAAAGAAACCGGCGGCCCCAAGCTCAACCTCATGTGCAAGACTAGGATTTAATTCCGGTGAGTATTTCTTGAAATGCCTATTTTTGCTTTCACTGTTTTGGGCGAGCTTTGAGGGAAGAACGAATTGGGTTATGGATTTAAAGCTTTAGGGCTTAATAAATTGGTTAAAATGAATCTCATACATTAATTTGATGTTTTGTGAAATTGGGTAAACCCTAAGGGCCTGTTTGGTTTGAGGGAAGGGAAGGGGAGGGGAGGGAAAATGAGCCCCTCCCCTTGCATGGTTTAAAAAGTTGGAGGGGAGGGAGCTCAAAATATTCCCTCCCCTCCCCTTCAAGCCCTCTATTTTGGATCCCTCCAAATTGGGGGGATTTGGAGGGGAGCTGTAACAAACTGTTATTAATTCCCTAATTAACCTGTGACATCTCTTTTAGTTCAATAATATCTTTACTAACTATGATAGAAAAAGGATTTCCATAATATCAATGTCCTATCATAGTTAGAAAAGGAATTTCCTAATGATTAAGTACTATCCATGATAGAAAAGAATTTCCTGATACAACCTGAACACTATCATGGATAACTAACCATGTTAGAAAGGATTTGCCTAACATGGTTATTAAACAAAACTAATTATATTAACAATAAATAATAGATATACATGCGGAAGCGAATGCAGACCTATAAATTGGCAATATATAATTCTAAATAAACTACACAAACTCCACTACCTAATTCCCTTTCCTGATGCTTGCGCCTGTGCATGAATACCTGCAAAAATGTCAGTAATCGTGGGATGAGACAATTTGTCCCAGTAATCACCGCTTAACTCACTATAACAGTGAGATGTGCGGTAGCGAGGACGTGTAAAGGGTACCACAGTTTTAAAATCAATACATATATATATATAATCCAGACATTCTTTCCATGTATCACTCTAGTCTCTCTGTCATTTCCAAGTCAATGCACTTCAACGTCTCTACCTCCAATACAACCATACCTCCCCACAACTCTCACACTCACCTGTAGATACATTGTGTCATCACGGGGCATTCAAGCATCTAATCTTCACTATATGATTTGACACTGTGCCCCTCTCTATGATGAGGGGGCAATTTCCCTCTCTGGCAATCCCCAGAGAGGGAACCCCAATTCTGTTTCCATTGCAGAACGGGAACAGTTGGGCTCTCCAATGCCAAACAACCGTAGGTCACTTTCTCTCAATAAGCTGACCTATGATCCCCGGTCTAATCAATCCGAAAAGGATAATTCGTACAAATAACTGTTGATCGGCCAATCGACAGTTATCATCGCTCGATGGTACATATAAAAATCAGTGTCATGCAAATGCTCACAATAACCTTTTCAATAGCTCGTCACAATATTCAACATCACAATCACCCCTTTCCTTTCAATATCCCATTCTCATTCACAACCATTCAGTTCCTTTCCCTCAATCTAACTATCATTATCTCGAACTAAGTACCACGCAAATCTCTCACAATCTCAAACTCTACCATTCACGCCCTTTCAAACCTTAATCCTCTTTGTTCAGAATATAGTACATGTATGTCATACTATTCAAAGACTGCCACCACCACCAGGATAATATATTTAAAATGTAAATCAATCCTTTATATAAAAATAATCGTGTTTGAAAGGCACCCGATAGCCTGTTTTGTATAAAAATACTCTTTTAAAGATAATATATATATAGAGGGTGGTGAGAAGGGATTTTACAAAATCCCTAACTAACATCACCCTCAATGTTATAGTAAGGTTAAGTGTGATTACCTGTCGCCCTTTAGCAATTTACGCGATTTCTCATCCTTTCTTTCTTGATGTCACGAAAGCCTACCTACATCCGCTCCTATAGTAATATAGAGCAAAATGATAAATTAATACCATTTCCACTTCACAGTACTTCAACGTCTCTCTCTCATTCCTATATGACTACCCATTTCCCCTTCTTTTAATTTAAAGGTCTTATAAAATGATTTTGGTTATCACATGTAACAACACATCTCTAATATTTCTCAATTCAATAATGTTAGCAACCAAATGGTCAATCCATTCAAACTCTACCATGCCATATAAACATACATTCATCCTTCCAATTTGCATTCCTCGTCCAAACATGATTCAAAGTCATACACACAATTCACATGTTTATTCCATAATATCACTCACATAAAACACCAACAATCATGAAAAGACAGCTCCATTCAACCATTATTGGTCATAGCTTATAAAACACTAGAAATAAACAATAGGAACAAGAATCAATTTACACCTTAATATTCTCTAATTCATAAAATTAAATCTCCATAATTAAGTCCCAACATTACACCCAACATAACAACAAACTTAAATATCCACACAAAACCTCTCGTTCTTTCAAATGATGCTAAGTTTACAACACAAAACAATTAATAAATTTAAGTAATAGATTACAATTCTGTCTACATAAAAAGAAAATCAATGATTAACAAAATATGTAAGAAAAGAGTCAGACCCGTGAGAAATTCCTAAGATTTCTTTCTTTTCTTTCCCCTATACCATTAATAGTCCTAGTAAACAAAGGCAGGAAAAGGGCAAACACAAATTTCACACATACTGATCCCATTTAAAATCATCATCACCAATCTAGTTCTTATCACTCATTTGTATATCTCAAGCAGCACCATCTAAAAGTATTTAGTCACATTTATCACTTTAAATAATCCTTACAACTCTAGCTTATATCTACATATACTCGTCCCAATTGAACAAAATGTTAAACTAGTAAGAGAGAAATATAATTTGTTTCACAGAAACGAAGCATCATAGATTAAAATTCTTAATCATCCTCTTCTTTTATTATAAATCTGACCATGCACCCAAAACCAGGGACCAAAGGGTTATACTTATGATCATAATTTTAAATGCTTCTTATTAAAAATTCTTCTCCAAGTTTATCATCAACAAAACTCCCACCCTTCACTGTACCTCAATCGAACAATGTAGAAAAGAGAAGAACAGTCATTTCAGCTTCCATCAGGAGTAAAACACACATCATTAAACACCAAGAAAAACCAATTTCATTCCATTGTCATCATTTCAATCATAACTACATACAAGCAATCATTTCACAAACAAATTCAATAAACAATTACAGAGGAGCAGAGAATAAATGAAATTGAACCAAATAGCCAAAAAAAAGAAATTGAATCAGGCCAAAGAATCAGACTTTTCCATAGCTTCACACCTTAGAACAAAACACATTTCTTCCAAATTACAAGCACTCATTCAACCAGTAACAAAAGAAGCAATTTCAGAATTTTCAAACAATACAACTTAATCAAAACATGCATGAAAATGTTAAGATAAACTCCAATAGATTATATTGTTAATTAATTATAAGTTTGTGGCCAAAATCACAGAAAAATTGGAGCTTTAACCTAAACTGTTTTTAAATCTTAAACTTAAGACTTGAAACCTCTTCCATATACCCCTTATTGAAATTTAAACTTCATCTTAACCATTTCAAAAGGCTCATTTCGGATTCCCCTCTCAAACTCACCCAAAACACAATGAATCAATTGTAGGAAGAAAGAAAGGCTTCACCTTTTCCAGGATTTCGAACTTGCATGGTAGTGGCGGTCTCCGCCGCCCAGAATCTCGCCGGAAAACGGACAAGCCGCCGGAGTTTGAAGGCATAGAGGGAGGGCTCGCGTTTTGGGACGGGAAGGAAAATAAAATGAGTAATCAACATCAAAGGAAGAATAGCTAGAAAGCACAAGGAAGTCGAAGCTTTACAGTTCGTTTCCGCCACCGTCCGCCGCTGTGGTCGCTAGAAAAAAAAAAGAGAACGGAGGAGAAAACACGAAAGCTTGTGAGACAGACTTAGGGCTCGGTTGGGGAGGGATAACGCGAATAGAGACGGGGAGGGAGAGGCCACGCCGGATCCGCCTCTGCCGTGTGCCGCCGTTCATCGTCGGCGTACAGGCGGAGGGAAGGAGAGAAAACGAAGAAGATGAAGAAAGGGGAGGAAGGGTCTGTCGGGTTTTATGAAAAGGAAGAGGGATAAGGCTGCGTTTGTTTAGGTGAATTAAGGGGGTTTTTTGATTATTTACAGCCCAAACTTGTCACAGTGTACTCTTTTTAATTTAAATTCACTTAAACCAGTCTCCAATTTCCTTAATCTTCAAAATATTTTGGATTCCACCATTCCTTCATATTTCAAATTCTTCAATTGCTTAGTTAATTATTGCCCACTCATTACTCAAAATTACTAAAACATCCCAAAAATCACCAAAAATTCCAAAATTCCATTCTTCAAGCCAATTTTTGATTACTCATCAGTTTATATCCATAATATAGTATTTTAATCCTTAAGGTTAAAACTCCTCTCAATTACAATCCATACGAGCTCGCTAAACGTGTCTCTTCATAATTTCCTAAATGACACCTCTATAATTTCTCATTATCCTTAATCAAAATTTGGGATGTTACAGGAGCCAAAACTTCTGACTAAATTGCCCCCTCTATATCATAATATTTCCATATATGCCCATTGAGAAAAGCTACAAACTTTCTCCTCATGTCATCAAACCACTCTTTTCCCTCTTTTCCCAGTTCATAAAACAACAGAAAAAACTAACAGATTAATGGTGAGCATTAGAGAGTGATTAAAAAATAATAGAACAAAGATTTCTCATTATTACCATCAATTCAACATATCCTGAACATTGACGAAAACACAATTTCTACAGGTTAGAGAAGGTGAGGATGTTCTTGGTTCCGTTGAAAACAATCTCCTTGATTTTTAATATTCACGTTGAAAACAATCCAAAACTCCCACATCCTTTCTTAATAAATAATTCATTTTCTTACCCATTTGGACAATTTCCATAGGCTTGTTATTTAAATAAGCAATTTAATTTAATTCATTATAAAAAAAATCAATTTAATTTATTTTATATGACAAGCAATTATATAAATTAACATATAAGGATAAAATGGTAAATTAATCATTAACACCCTCCCCTCCCCTTCTTAACCAAACAAATGATCATTAAACTCTCTCTCCCCCTTCCATTCCATTCCCTCCTTCTTATCTGACCAAACAAAGTAATATTAAACCCTCCCCTTCCCTTCCATTCTCACCTCTCCCTTCCCTCCCCTTCCCTTCCATCAAACCAAACATGCCCTAAGTCTTGGAATTTGTTGAGTTAATGGAGTCCCCATTTGGCCTCTTTGGTTCTGCCATATCCACTAGTTTCTCATGTTGTTTTCTACTTTGATTGTAATCTGATCTGAGGGAGCTTATCTGGGAATTTTATTTATTTGGAGAGTGTTTTTTGCAGGGTTTCAATCAAAAGGCTTTCTTTGGAAATTGGGACTTGAAAACATCTAATAAGTTGTTATAATAACCCATTTATAATTTGATTTAAGAACGACATGTTTGTTTGATTTGGTTTTAATGGTTTTGATGTTGGCATTTTCCCTTTTTCCTTGTCCTGTTGTTTGGGGTTTCTATAGGGCTTGAACTTTGAAAATTCTGATTATATAAACTTCTTTAAGTTATAGAATGGTATTTAAGGTTGAGTTTTGGGTTAATAAAGTTATTGATTTCTTGTTTCTTATGTCTTGGATTGATTTCTTTAGATTAATACATATGGGAATGTGGTGAAATTGATTGATTTTATTTTCGATTGGTGGTTCAAATGGATTTTTAGTATTCTTGGCTGTTGAAATCAAATGGTTTATGCTTGAAATATGTTTTCTAGCAAATGGCTTCTCTATACTCTCAAAACTGTTTTCTAAATGGGTTCTATATGTGGGATTAATTACAATATGAATTGATAGATGCATTAGTGTTTAAAAATCTGATTAAAGTTTTAGTTTTAAATCACAGGGCCTTAGAGATTTGTAACAGCTCATTGTATTATTATGAGTTGTTAAGGAGTAGTTTTGCTTTTTTGTGATCATAAAGATTTGAATTAATAGTCACTCATCATTGGTATCCCTTGGTTGTTTTGTAAAGTGTAAATTAGTATTGATGGGAACTGTCATTACTGTTTATGCTCTCTTTTGTTTGGAAACTGTTATTTTGCTTATAGTGGTTGAATTGATATATGGTTGAATGGAGCTGTCTTTTCTTGATTGTTGATGTTACATGTGAGTGGTATTATGGAACATACATGGGATTTGTGTGTTTGACTCTTAATAATGTAATTTCATATTAGGGGGTACTAATGAAGTGTCCAATCGTTGTGCTTGTGCTCGGTTGAATTGAAAATGAAACATATACTTACATACTAAATTTCTGGGATTGAATGAAATTAATTGATATATCATCTTAGTTAATCTTGATGCTGACAATGTGGGAAAATAATTAAAAGAAACTTTATTAAATGCCTAGGTCATGAGTACTACGATCTTTGGTTAAAAGTGTTGTAGGAAGGCTCAAAACTGATTCATTTGTTGTTGTGGACTAATATTGAATTAGGTGAATCCTTACGTGGTATTTTGTTAGGTGATGTTTAAGTGATAATAAAAAGGGATGTTGGACAATGCTTAGTGAATTTAATTAGGGATTAAGTAACTCAATGTTACACATATTGAGACTTAAAACTAGCCCAACACAACACAAGACACACAACACATTGAACCCTTCAAAGATCAAACTAACCCCATTCCGAACCCTAACCTTAGAACCCTCATCGAAATGAATTTTGGTTTAGGTTTCATATTATTTGGGTGGATTTCATAAGATTTGGGGAAGGTATGAGTTCTAGTCGAAATAATTTGAGGGTTTAGGGTTCGTTTTAGATGATATAGGGCTCAACTTGATGCATTTCGGCATCCACGATGGATTTTATAATTAACACGTCATTTACTGATGGTGGGGCCCACGTCTGTAAGGTTACATTTGCCTCATTTTGATTTACAGTGTATGGTTTTGCCCCCTTAAATTTATGAGAGTTTCAATTGCTCATTTTAAATTTACGGTGACTATTTTTGCACATTTGCCCATAAATCAATGACAAATCAAATGTATTATTCATTTTTTTTATGTAAATTAAATATCTTAATGTATAACATTTTGCAATAACTTATTGTGATCTTTATCTTTTTGGTTAAACATCGCCCGATAATTTGGCGTCTTTTGGCAACTGACTAATCCGAACTCAAGAAGTAAGAGTGTTTACACCGGCGGGTGGGCGAATCAACTACTTAAATATGATTTTCCCTTTTCAATTATTCGAAATCTGATTTGTCATATATAGACATATTTTAGGCGGCTAATTTATTTTCATGGTATTTTCCCTTACGTAAAATTATCAAAGATCAAATCTTAATACAAAATCATATACTCCTATATACTTTAGTACGACGGCTGCATTGGAATTCATCAAGAAATCAACCAAGTAATTTTACTAAATTAGAACAAAATCGAACAAAACAAAAAGAAGGTTATTAACCATCCTTAGATGGAATCTGAAGCAGTTTAAGGGCAGTCATGCAATACTGAAAATAGCACTTGAGAAATAGTGTCGTTTCCAAATGAAGCTCTAAAGAGGATGCCTATGAAGGCAAATTAAAATACAGCAGTAAGACGAGCGATTAAACTTCCATTTCCTTATACATAAGTTCCATGGAGATAAAATTCATAGGAAAAGAAAGTTGCTTGTTGTATGGCAACTATGGTTTTGCCTGGATGAAAAAGCTAATGAAGAAAATAATACTATAGCCTTTGAATCTCTCATTATGTCTTGAGGTTGGAGAACTTTCCTACCATGCACAACCTAATTTATTTTGAACCAAATATAATCATAAAAGCAATGATTCATTTCCCTAGGGATAAATTGTCAGTATTATTTAAAAGGAATTTTCTAAACCATGATAGAATATCCTTAGTCGAAAGGTGACGACATGAAGATTTTAAAAAGAAGCAGCCAAACCAAATAGCTTTAATTGAGTCATAAAAGAAGAAGTAGCCAAACACAGACTTTATACAATTATGAGTGATGCCCTTAACAACTTTTTATCCTATAACAACAATTTTTTGGGCATTTGTAAAACATAATTAGCATTAATCACAACTTTTTAAACTCATATCAATAACATCCTTTGATTAGATGATAATTTGCAATGACAAGAAAATCTTTTTTTACATTTATATTAATTATCTTAAATAGAATTGCCCTAAATTTACTGTTCTTTTAAGCAAAATATTATTGTCTATGGATTCAAACGTAAAGAGTGGGGTGGATGGGAAGGGTAGACCAGGGAAACTGAGTTCCTTCTTTTGGATAATTGAAATTTGAATCTAATGATGGAAGTAGATAGTTAGTAGAGATGATCATAAGAGAATGATATTAAGATTGAGTAGAGAGAGGAAAGAACATTTACAAGTGAAATCACTAAATTCTAGATTATCGAATTGGGAGGATTGGTCTGACAATAAGTTTGTTTAAGAACTTGGCTTAGAATACAAGGAATACAGGCATTTCATGAAGTTTTTGATGAGGTTTTCCATCATCATGATCATGATCGTTAATTGTTATCATGGAAATATCATTGCCCACTAATCACATTTATTTCCAAGGAAAACCTTGTACATAATGTGAAATCACATAAAAAACAATGAAGTCTAAAACACCAAAATAAGGTTAAATAAGCTAATTTGAATAGATTAAATATGGAAATAAAATTATTTAAAATCACATGATATCGCCACAACACCCTAACAAATAATCTCTTATGTTTATTCCCACACTCCCTTTAGTGTTTGATTATTATTGGCAAACATTAATAGGTATAATTTATAGAAAAGTTGGGGGAAAAAGGATAGAAAGATATCATATATTTGAGATTGAAGGGAGCAATATTTAAAGGTGGATCCATGGGTGGACAACTTAAATGAGATCCTTTTCATAAGAAGAAAAATATATTACATAATAAACATAGTTTATGCAGCCTTATGTTTCTACACCTCCACAATGATCTTCCCAGTAGTATGACCATCAGCACTCCTAGCCCAAGCATCTTCAGCCTTGTTCAGTGGATATCTACTATCTATTATAGTCTTAAGCTTACCATTCTTCACCAAATCAACCAGATACTGAAGATTATCCCCTTTTGGAATCAAAAGTAGAGGCACAAGTTGCTTTTTTGAGAAGGTAAGTTTCTTGAGAGCAAATGTCAAGAATGAACTGGCACTAGGAGTTATATCAATAACCTTCCCATTATTGCTCAGGTTAGGTTCAAAAGTGGACCAAGGAATCCCCACTGCGCAGTGTATCACAGCATCATATTTCTTGCCTGATGTGCTTTTCAAGGAAGCGCCGTCCGGGGTCTTGTAGTCGATGACTTCATCAGCCCCTAAGCTTTTGACTAGTTTGAGGTTTCGAGTTCCACAAGTGGCTGTCACATGAGTGTTTCCGAGCTTTGCTAGTTGAACTGCATAGTGACCTACACCACCTGATGCAGCAGTGACCAATATGTTTTTCTGTTCACCGCTTCCATCAAGTTTGATCCCTGCAGATTCGAGTGCCTGGTGAGCTGTGAGACCAGCAACAGGCAAGCCGGCACATTCTGATGCAGAGATTTCAGGTGGCCTTGATGCAGTGATACTCTCTTTGATTACAGCAAATTCAGCTAGTGCACCTCCATTCTACAATACAGCAATAAGTCCCAAGAAATGTGAGATAGATAATGGTGAAGGTTATACTTAATCTTTGCAAATCATATAGACAGAAACTTTGACACTACTCCCTTCTATCCCATTTATAGGGCGCTTTTGACATTACAATGGCAGTTAAATCATTTAATCTTGTGTTAAATTCATACAAATATCTAACTCTATCCTATTAATGAGGCTTTAAAGGACAGAAAAACATGAAGAGCTTCTTTTGTGTATTAACTATTAAGTACAGGGGCAAAACTGGCAAAACTCTTCAAATGAATATTATAGACCTAACAATTCTTCTATAAGGCACCCTATAGAGGAAAATATTTTTAAGTAGGAACAAAACAAAACTTCCAAGTCAAGGAAAGATAAAATGTTTGCCAGAGATGAATTAATGGCAAGGTTATATATAGAAGAAAGTGAGTACTGGGATAGTAGAGCTAATGATTGAGAAGATCTAAAATAATTTAACTCATCCAAATTTTAGTCAACTAATGTTATACATACATCCCGATTACATCAATTTACCATGCTCAATCTGGTTAAATGCAAGGATCAGGTACCTTAAATACAAAACATGCAGGTCTTTCTTATATACTCAATGAAAACAGAGGTAAAGAAAGTAGATAAGCAGAAACACAACATATAAAATAGTAAAAACAAAACATATTTATAATTTAACCCAAATACATTTTCCTACCTTTAATCAGTTAATGTGTCAAAATCATCTTTTATTTTACCCCCAAAATATATCAAACAAAATATATACAAACAGAAAATGAAAGGCAGATGCCGAGAACCAAAAAAACTCAAAACCAATTCTAACTACTTTTAATCAATTTTGCCTGGTTAACAAAGAGCAGAACGCTAGAGTGAGTCAATAGGCTGATCAGCACAATCCTATCCCATAAGTGTATTTTTCACCAATGAAACATCATAGACTGCACATAACCTCATAATTTTTACTCCATCAATGATTGCATCTGCCTAAATCTTATTTTAACCATTTCATGAATGAATTGTAGCAAATACTACACCAACACTAGCTATAACAACAAATCGTTATCCCACTAGAGAATCAACTGTATGGAAAGCGTGACATTGTTGTGCTCTATCAACTCTAATAAAATACTCCCTCCGGTCCTAAATATAAGATCTAGTTTACTTTTTGAAAAATCCTAAAAAAGCAAAATATAAGTCAATTATAAATTGGTTTAGCTAATTTTTCCCCTTAAACTAGCTTATTTAACCTATAAACTAATGAATAATCTAAAAATATATCAAATATGTCATAATTTAATAACATATTTTGTAACCTTAACATCTCCAAAAAAAAGTTAATTAGGTCTTATATTTAGGACTGGAGGGATTATTTAATTAGTGTAGTAGACTGCTGACTTGTGTGTTGGGGGGAGGGGGGGGACATAGAATCAAGCATATTGTCCTTGACCTTATTGAAACCTAGGTACCTACCACCAGCTGCTCAAGAAGCAGAGTATCTCTTCAAACTAAGTCCCTAAATCAAATCTACTAGCATTATTATTTTAAAAATACACTTTAACACTTTTGTTTTCAATCCTAATGTCCTTTTCAAAAACACAGATTCCACTCTTTTAATCTCTCTTGAGAATATCCACCATCATTATGTAAATTTGATTGAATTTAACTCCAAACTTCAATGCCAGTTATTAATCAACAATTTAATCGCTGGCATACAATTCATACATAGAAAAGGCCCGTAGACTTACAAATCAAGCAAAGAATATGTACATTTTGAGGGATCTAATACAATTCCTTTCCTGTGTAATTCTGTCATATTTATCAAGCATTCTTTTGCACATAAAAAATTCAAGCCAAAAATTCATTTTCTTTTTCAGAAGAGCCAAACTAGTGAGGACCAAACTACCAACTACTTAGTATAGGAAGCTTTCATACAAATGGGGGAACCACTCATCCTGTCTCAATGCAACACGTGATTACATATGGGTATTGCGAAATGGTAAAAAATAAAAAGAAATAAACAATTCATTTCAAATGATGGTAGAGATAACAGGAATTCATGCGAAAGTTTGCTAAAATTATACAAAAATGTGTTTGGATAAAAATATCTATGGCAATCCAGTAATACTTAGATTTGATGTGGAAGACAAGAAATCTCCGCAGTATTTACTTATTAATTGTAGAAACATGCTTCAAACAAAACATGTTTTCCCACGTTTAGCACAAAATCTGAAAAGCGAAATGCATTATTCATAACTAGTGAATTATGCAAATTGATAAGAGTTATTTCTCATGTATATATATATAAGTGTATTGATTAAATCAAATTACTAGAAGCAGCAGAGCAGATACTAGTTGATCTCAAGTTAAATGAACAGGTTAGACAAAAATAAAATTATGCGCAAGAAGACTTACCAAGACATTAACAGCAGCTACAACTTTATCTCCAGGCTTGAACTTTCTAACACCTGAACCGATCTCAACAATCTCTCCAGCCACATCAACTCCTGATTAGGCATGGAGTATTTTTGATTCAATGCCTTAAGATTAGTAGTGAAAAGTTCAAATTTGTAAAACATACAGTAAGTTTAATTAATAAGCCACACCAGAACTAGCTACACATATCTGAAGCTTGATGCCAACTTGATATGGAATTGTGCAGCTATGGCTAAGTTTGCTAAATGTATCTCAAGTTCTCAACTAGTTTACCACTACAAAAGAATCCACACCATTTCACATATATCCAATACACTATTATTTAACTGAATTTCAGAAATAAACGTAAATTAGCAATATATGATGTATCAGATGGTATTTAAAACAACAAAAATATCCAACACATTTATACAAAGTAGTTGTGATATACAGGAGAAAGGAATTGATAGTGCAGGAATATATGTCACTTGGAATGGAAACATATCCAAACATACAAATCTGATATACTTAAGCAGATAGGGATATACTCATCAGTTCTTTTCAAAAGGCAACTTCAAGAATATACTACAAGAAAAGTATTGTAACATATAAGTACAGAAGTTTAAGTATCTTTTACATGAAGGTTATATAAATGAAAGGAAAGGTACCGGGTATGTATGGAAGCCTTGGTGGTAGGAGTGGCCACAACATGCCTTTTTGAACTTTCCAATCAAATGGATTTATACTAGATGCTTCCACTTTGATCAAAACCTCATCTTTCTTTGGAGTGGGTATTGGAACTTGTTCATGCTGCATTAAGCATAAAGCATAAAGCATCAAATATCAATACCATTATTGAAAAATGGTGAAACATATAATTAGAAAATGGTATGTCTCTGCCTATCTCTCATGAAACATGAAACATATAATTAGAAAATGGTATGTCTCTGCCTATCTCTCATGAAATCATTCAGCCAACGAAACCATTATCTATTATCATTTCCTCAAACAATCAATGGTTATCACAAAATGTAATCAACTTTTATCTACAAAGATGTGCTTTCTAACACAACTAAACAAATCGCATACTTAATGCCATATGAAAGATCCAAAACTAGAGATGTAACACTAGAGTTGCATATTATAGACACAAGACCAAAGGCAGAATTCAATGACTTATAAACCACACTACAGTTAGGAAGTTCTCATGAAAATGCATCCTTTTAGAGCCAAGATGTCCATGGTTCCACACCACAACATTCACTCGGCCTCATTCCCGCTAGAATCCTCCGCGGGTAGCCCTCTCCATGCACACCACGCTCTCAGTGAAAGCACTTTGTAATGATCACAGATACAAAGAGAAAGTCCAATTTCAAACATATGACAAATATGGCAATACCCTCAAATTCAATACTAAACTAATGCTTACAGTTAAGCATCCAATTTACAACCATCCTTCTCATTGACAAAACAAAATCTAGGCTAAAGTATACTTTTAGCCCCTTATGTTTGCATCGATTTTCAATTTAGTACTTTATGTTTGGAATGTACAATTTTAGTCCCTTGTATGTATGTATGTATCAAATTTCAATTTAATCATTTATGTTTGGAAAGTACACTTTTAGTCCTTCTCTGTTAACATCGCTAGTTTCACTTAACAGAAAATGTTAATTTAACAATTTTAAACGGTTATTACATACTGAAAAAATGCTTAGATTAAATTTTTTTAGCGTAATTATTCTTATAGTTTCAAAATTTATCATTTTTTGTCCCAATTTAATTATGAAATAATCATTTAAATTTAAGTGAAACTAACAGTGTTAACAAAAAATGACTAAAAGTGCACTTTTTAAACATAAATGATTAAATTGAAATTTGGTACAAACATAAGGGACTAAAAGTGTACTTTCCAAATATAAATGACAAAAATTGAAACTCGATTCAAACATAAGATACCAAAAGTATACTTTAGCCTAAAATCTATAGAACTATGTATTCCTTACAATCCTAAAAAAACCTCGACAATACAAATACTGCAAATCAATGATTACATGCAAATGATGTATAAATTAGACATAGTTTTGTTCTGTAAACAAGAAACAAGTTTTTTATTCCAATGAATTGCTATTGCTTCTACAATATTGTTCATTCAGTAAGACCATTGTTGATATTTTTTTCTAAAAAAATAAAACTACCTACACACACTATATGACTTGGAGGATAAAGTAAATATAGTAAAGAATAGAAGAGAAAGGAATGAAGCTGAAAAAACCTTCAAGGCGGAAGGGCCTCCCCCATACACATGATACTGAACCGCATGCATAAGCTTCTCCATAGCCATTTTCACACTTTTGAATTTTGATAGAATAGAGTAGAGAGTGGGACAGCCGTTAAAATAAATAATGTGAATAAGTAAGCATAATTGAATAATAGACCAAGAACTTGATGCTTAGAAAATGAGAGATAAGGTCGCGCCCTCTGCGGGTAAATTTCGGATTAGTCGATACTAGGCTCTAAGCAAAATGAAGGGAGAATAAATAAAAGTTGCATACTCCCTCTAGTCTAGTCTATAATGTCAGAGCTCAGTTGTTAAAACATGTTTATTAAGAAAATATATAAAAATTATTTTGATATTTGAAGTTAATGCGTTTTTTACGATATTGTCCATATTTATTATAATACTTTTAAGAAAGATTATATATAAGCATTAATAAACATGAAATAGAGTTACAGGCACAGTAAGAAAAATGCATAAAATGATAAGAGAATATGAGATGAACTCTTATATTTTGGATGAAAATCATTCAAATTCTAGACTCCTATATTAGAGATGGAGGGAGTATAATATAACGTTTTTGTATTGTGGATATTAAGAGAACAAGTGGTGATGTACATGGCCAATTATTTTGTTATGGTGGCAGGGCCCAAACACTTACACCAATCCATTATCTTTTTCCTATGGCATTTATGGTAGCTCCACCTGTTTTTTACTAGATGAGTGAGATGTTTATACTGTTGGATTTTAGGATTTGATCTTCTCCTTTGTTTTTCCTCTTTTGCCATATTTTCTCAATCTTAAAAGTTAAAACTAATTTAAGTTAAATGTTTGATGATATAAATAAATTTAATTTGTTAACATTTGTTGTGAACAGTTTGAAAATGTATAATACTACTATAAATTTATATATTTTCCATTTTTGATATATTAACTTTTATTATGTCATTTTTAAATATTATTATAATAGTATTCACTTTAACAAAATTATTTATTAAGACATATCAAAGATCAAGTGGTAAGATTGAGATAAAAAGGGCAAAGGAGGGGAGGAAGAGAGAAAAGAGTGGATCTAAATTGATTTTTCACAATCACCTTAAAAAAATTTCAAACGAATAAGCTTGTTATCAATAAAATCATTAATTATTTTAAGAATGTAAAATTTTAACAATTAGGTCTAGTGTTGGTAGCATCCAAGTTTTTTGGGAGCAAAAATATACATAAACATTATAAAATGAGGCAGTTTGCAAGTTTTAACCCAGTTCTTAAAACAGTTTAATTTTTGTAACTTCTGTTTTTATCTCTTTTGGTTTGTATTTTGATAAAAAAATAACGGGTAAATGTGCAAAAATGGGTTCAAACTATTAATCCAGTCTGAAATTTCTAAATATGAAACATATAAGAAGGAAAAAGGAAAAATTAAATACAAGTCCCTGGTAAGGAACATAATACTGGAAAAGTCCCAAAAATTGAAAAAATTAAAGTAGAGTCCCTTGGGACCTCACTTTAATTATTTATGAATGTGTGGGCCCCACATTTAATAATAAAAAAATTCACCCACATTTGCTCTCTCCTCTACTTTAATTAAATGTGGATTTTTTATTATTAAATGTGGGGCCCACACATTCATAAATAATTAAAGTGAGGTCCCAAGGGACTGTGTTTTAATTTTTTCCAATTTTTGGGACTTTTCCAGTATTATGTCCCTTACCAGGGACTTGTATTTAATCTTCCCAAGGAAAAAACCAACTTTTCTGTCCTCTCACATATGCATTCCAAAGGCAAGCTTTCCAATCCTCTTCCCATTCCTTGAACATACATTTCATGGGCTTTTGATGCGCATGAAATCCAGGGCTTTACCATCCCTCATTTTGTGAGACCAACGAGACTCATTGTAATGTGTGAAACTGAAAGGCCTGAAGAGAGGTGGGTGAGCAGCGTCCACAAACTCCTTTGCAACCTCAACATCCCTATCCCTTGGGGATTGTAAATTTGCCACCAGTGAATATCTAGTCTTTCCTACGTTGCACATCACCCGATGAATGACAGTTCGAAACCTCCCATTGCTCCACACCTGTGTATACGTTCACATGCTTCATTCAAAATCCTAAATATAAGACTTAATTGACTTTTTTTTAGATGTTAAATTTATAAAATATGTTATTAAATTATGACATATTTGATATATTTTTAGATTAGTCATTAGTTTATAGGATAAATAAACTAGTTTAAGGGGAAAAATTAGGTAAATCAATTTATAATTGACTTATATTTTGCTTTTTTAGGATTTTTCAAAAAAGTAAATTAGGTCTTATATTTAGGACCGGAGGGAGTATAATATAAATATACCACTCTTCTGATCATTTTGACAAGTACATATTAACTAATTCTCATATGTATACCTAGCAAATGTAGTTCATTCATTTTTAACAAGTTATTCCAATTTTTCCTTAAATTAAGAATGTACATTTAATCAGTATTCTATACATTGTGTTTCATCTACATTCCTTCACTCCTTACATCTATAAATAAGGGTAAAATTGCAATGCTCACAAAATTGTTCCTAAATGGACCTTTAATAAGAACCAAAATTTTTGAGAAAATGAACTTATGAAAAAAATTAGAGCGGTGGTTATATGTACAAATGAAAAATGGACTCATCTAGTCCATATTAAAAGAAATTCTAACTGACTCAGACATACAAATAAAAGTAGTTTTTTTTTACCATAAATAAAAGTAGTTAAAATCATCAAATTTGTAAGAAAATCGAAGTTATTTTTAACATCACCATTATTATCTGCACTAAATTAGAACATGATATTAATTTCTATTATGTTTCTACTCTTACTAAATATCCATATTACAAAATTATAGTCAACAATTTTACACAAAAAAGATACATATAGGAGTAATTTATTATGGGTATAATTAATTAATAATACTTCTAATTTTACCATTATACCATTTATTATTTATTACACACATTTTCCCCCTTTTTACATCTGATATGCATGTGGAAATACAGAAATAAAAAATTTATCATTTTAATTTGAGCAAAAGTGCTTATCTGATAATTAACTATTTCATTTTGGACAAAACTAATAAATGACAATTTCACGGTGTATAAATAATATCTAACTTAGTGAACTGGTGCATAAATGATAAAATCGGTACTGGATGTTGATTTGTAGTTATGTTGAACCTTTTTGATAATATTTTCAAAGTGAAAAATACCTTTTTGCCCCTCTCAATTAATTGAAACCTTGTTGATACTATTTAGCATGGAAGATGAAAGGCGGAAAGAAGAAAGGTTGAGTGTTAATTGTGAGGGGGTAAAAAAGTATATTTACTTTAATAAATAATACTACCTCCGGTCCTAAATATAGGACCTAATTGACTTTTTTTGGAGAGATTAAGTTTGCGAAATAAGTTATTAAATGATGACATATTTGATATATTTTTAGATTATCCATTAGTTTATAGGTAAAATAAACTAGTTTAAGGGGAAAAAAATTAGGTAAATCAATTTATAATTAACTTATTTTGCTTTTTTAAGGATTTTCTAGAAAAAGTCAATTAGGTTTTATATTTAAGACCGGAGGGAGTATCAGAAAGATTCAACAAAACTACAAATTAACATTTAGTACTAGTTTTATTATTTTTGCACTGGGTCACAAAGTTGGCTATTATTTATGCACCGCGAAATCGTCATTTATTAGTTTTAACTAAATTGATATAGTCAATTATTAAATCAGCGTTTTTGTCCTAATATGAAATAGAAGGAGTAAATAATATAAAGACATATACTTACATGAGCAACATCTCCAAGATTACCCAGGAAGGTGCTAGGTAAGGGAGGGACAGGAACAAAGGTATTAGAGGGGAGATGCAGGACTTCAAGACCATCAATAAGTTCATCATCCTGAAGAACAGTGATAAACCCTGGGTCAGTGTGCTCATTGACCCCTGGTTGTCCCACAGTTTCAGGAGTGAAACTGTATTTGTTCATCTTAAAACTGCAACGCCAGTCCTTGAAATCCATGAGATCTGAAAATCCCACAACACTCTCCTTTATCTTCTTGCCCAAATCTGTTGCTAGTTTCAGAACTGCTTCCCCGTATACCCTCATTATTTCCCTGCATGCGCGTCATAAAATTTAAATAGTGCTAAATCATGAAGTTTTTTAAAGGAAAAAACTAGTTTTTAATTTAAGATAAACTTTGAAAGATGATTAACTATATATACTAACTTGTCATGAGGGGAGGCTTCCAAATGAGAGCAGAAATTATCCAATTCAACGGAGGATTTCAAGTCATACAAACCCATAGTTTCAAAGAGAGGATTAAGAGGAATATGGGTGTAGCCACTTCCCTTGACAACATCACAGTTGCGTTTCTTGATCTCTACTGGAAGATCATGCAAATGTGCTACCACCTTTTTCATCTCCCCCATTAAGTTCATTGGTATACCATGGTTCGTCACTCTAAAACAACCCCACTCATCACATGCCTCTCTTAGCTTCTTGTACTCCTCTTCATCTGGAAATTTCTTCAGATCGATTATCGGGATGACCAAGCTCTCAGTGGTGCTCATGTTTTTCACCATTTCGTTATGTGAGCAAAAATAATGGTACTATAGTGTCTTATATATAGGAATATCTTCACTAGTGGTGTATCTATCTTGTATTTTAGACACTTGCTCTACACACTGAGTAAGAAAGGAAAGATACACATTGCACACAAGAAAAAGGAAGTTGACAAAATAAGTTTAAGTAGGAGGGCTTTTGGTGTGTGCGTTTTGGAAGAATTAAATAGGAGAGAACATTGAACACATACGAGTATAGGAAGCTTTTATGATCAGAATCACTAAAAGGAAGCTTGAGGCGGCAGCTTTTGTCTTTTCTTGAGAGGCATCACCATCATACATTCAACACGCTTTTCAACCTTTTCTTCACGGGTCGAAATTATTCCATATTGGTTGAAAGAGACACTACTTTCACCCTCTTCTTCATCCCAATTCAAATCAGTGCAGAGAAGAGATTGTGGGAGATTTCATTGAGTAGCCATTGTATTGTATGATCTTCTTGTTATATCTTGGCACTATGATTTCAGATTGGGTTTCAATTCAATATTTTTTGGGATTGATTTGTACAAATAGCTAATTTCCTTTTACAGCGCCTACTACTATAAACTCATCTGTAACTTAGAAATTGTTCCCATTATTTAAATTAAATATGGTTGATTTGATTAATTTTATTTAATTTTTTATTGATTATTCTTTAGTTCTACTTGATTACCATTAGACATGTCTAAGGAATTTAGAATTAGATTCGACCAAGGGAATTTTAAATAGACCATGAGATTTTTAATCTAATTTGTGACTAGGATAGACATATACCAAGAAGTTTTGCATTGTCAAATTAAAGTGATACCGGTATAAATTGTACCTAGCAAATTAGTGTAAGTCATTACATAATTAAGCTTCAGTTCAAAAAAAATATATAATTAAGCTATGTAAGGATATAAGTAGACTGATAGACATTTTATAGACATTTATACTCTAGATTAGCTAGTTAAAGTGTTAAACTAATTCAATTAATTTAGTGGGAATAAAATCTAAGGAGAAAATATTAAATTAGTGGCTCTAAGTTGCTCCTTAGACACTTGAATTTTATCCTTTTTAACATTAGTTTTTCTTATATTGTATTTAATCTCTTTAACTAGCTTATATAATAATTTTTTCTCTCTCTACTCAACTTAAACGAAAATGGGAACTTAAGTACCTAATAATTAATTGTTTGAGTCAATCTTAGATCGACCTTGAACTACCGTTTTACTATTTTTATGATTCATCTACTTGTTGAACTTTTATCAAAATTTTTGTAGCATCATCAACAAGATGTGTCAAAGTCATACGAGTGTATAATAAATAGAGATTGGCAAAAGCTCTAGTATTTTACCCGTGCGATGCACGTGACATTTTTATTTTTAATGAAATACTCCATCCGTTCCTAAATATAAGACCACTTTAGTAACTTTGGAGAGGTTAAGGAACACATTCCAATGAGTTAGGATTACATGAAATTTCCAAAATACCCCTAACCTAAGTTTTAACAATATCACCTTTTTCAAATCACTATTTTTTGGGTGAAGGGAGTATAGGGGTAATTTGGGGAAAACTTGAGTTAAATTAGAAAGTGATCTTATATTTAAGAACAAGCTCTCCTCCCTAAAGTGATCTTATATTTAGGAACGAAGGAAATATTATATAATATGAGAATATGAAGGTTTTTGGAAGTTCAAAGTCAATGAGTATATTAAGTGATACTTAATGTGTTATTAGATAATGATTATGTAAATTAAATTTAGATTACATATACTCTCGTCAATCCTAAATATAAAAGTATAAAACATATTTACCTATTTAGATTATATTAAGGAAATTAGTTAAATTGATTTGGTATGAATGCTCAACATTCAATGTAATCTAATTATAAGAAAATCAATATTCCTTTAATGCTTTGGTATGAATGCTCAACATTAATGGTAGGTCAATAATAATATTACTATGATTAAAATTATCTATAAGACTGTAACATATTGTACTTCCTGGAAGAGGTTATGAGTGAATGCATTGACGATATATTTATTGATGATATCAAACTTTCTTTTTGGGAAATTAATTTGAAGTCCCAACAAGGGACTTAATACAAGAAAAGTCCCATAAATGAACTCTCCAAATTAAAGTAGGGTCCCAAGGGACCTCACTTTAATACTACCTTCGGTCCTAAATATAAGATCTAATTGACTTTTTTTGGAAAAATTAAGGTCGCGAAATAGATTATTAAATCATAACATATTTGATATCTTATTAGATTATCCATTAGCTTATAGGTAAAATAAACTAGTCTAAGAGAAAAAAATTAGGTAAATCAATTTATAATTGACTTATTTTTTGCTTTTTTAGGATTTTCCAAAAAAGTCAACTAGGTCTTATATTTAGGACCGGATGAAGTATATTCTAAATGTGAAAAGACTGTTTTGTCCCTCCACCGATTATTGTGTATTACTCTATTAAAAAACGACACGCTTAACAACCTCTGGGCAAAAAATGACAAGTTCATGGGCACACGTAACAACCCCCTGGGCACAAAATGACAAGTGCATGTGCACACATAACAACCCCTTGGGACCCTACTTTAATCGGTCGAGGGGCAAAACAGTTTTTTTACATTTAGAATATATTAAAGTGAGGTCCCTTGGGACCCTACTTTGATTTGAAGAGTTTATGTGACTTTTTTAATATTAAGTCCCTTGTGGGGGACTTCAAATTAATTTTCCCTTTCTTTTTTCAACCATTTGAATTTGAATGAGATTAAAAGGTCAATCCACACGTTATAAAAAAAAAGGTCAATCCACACGTTAACAAAAAAAAGGTCAATCCACATTAATTACCACTACTTTTGGAAATATAAAAAGAAGAAAATCATAAATTAGTCCCTTTTAAATTTTGGGAACATCAAAATGAGAAAAATATGAGCAAATTGTAATTCCAACATATGTCAAAAAAATTATAGGCTGAAGTATACTTTTAGTCCCTTATGTTTGCATCAAGTTTCAATTTAGTCCTTTATGTTTGGAAAGTACACTTTTAGTACTTTTTTGTTAACACTGTTAGTTTAACTTAACGGAAAATACTAACTTAACAATATAAAACATGTTAATAGTGTGAAAGAGAAAAGTGGCTAGGATGAGCTTTTAAGGGATATATTGATGATGATGATGATGATGATGATGATGATGATAAGTTGCCATATACTTTTGACGTAGCAGCCTCCAAAAATTCACCCAAGATTGAAACGAAATACCTTAAACTCAGTGAAGGTTCTTGGGCCTATGATCAACTAGAATTATAGTAAATTAAATGTCTTGGTCATAATTTTCTGATCTCTTTTGTGTCAACTCTTACTTTCAAACTTCTGATATGCTCCAGGAATTTAAATGATTGTGTTTGATCTTCCTAGAGATTGTTTCTGAAATTCTTAATTCATGCTCAAATAACTTAACAATACTCATATTGTGCCAACAATGTAAGATCTGAGGCTCATTAACTTCAATGTTTGTAATATACAAATATATAATATCATTCATTACATGTACTCAAATTCAACAATGTAGTATAAACTTCACAAACATTCAGAATCATCAATTGCAGAAGTTGAACATGTGCATATAGATGTTCAATAACACCATTTAATGAGAGTAGATAGTAAGAATTGAAACAAACAAGAATGTAGTTGAACAATTATGTTGTTGGATAAGAAGCTTTCATTGCTATACCACAAAGGCCTTCTTGAGCATCCACATTTCTTTGCATTCTAATGTATCCTTCATCACCCCATTCAGTGCCCCATGAGTTTTTCACTAACCAATATTCGGTACTACCACTCACTCCATAACCAACGGCGGTAACACCATGATCTAACTCAGTACCACAAGAACCAGTAAAAATGCCACTTTTATAAAACTGAAAATTAGACCCACTTGCATCTATTGCCACTGAGACTGGTTGGTGAGCCACTGCTTTTTGCAGCGCCTGCTCGCTATTGGCATGAACATCCTCATATCCCTTAATGTTAGCTACATGATTGCCTTCTTCATTGGCATTGCAGGTTCCATCAACACCCTTGTAGGGATAGTTTGCTTCAGAGGAAATACCATTGTTTTTTATGATGAATTTGAAGGCATCATCCATCCAACCTCCTTCACAACCTTGGTCTACTCCACCAGTGTCACAGTCAACAAGCTCTTGTTCTGACAAAGATATTAATTTTCCTGTACTCAATTTGGTGATTCCTTCTGTTGCTGCCACAGCAGAGAATGCCCAACAACATCCTACCATGTATCAAATGTAAGACAAAGTTAAATAAAACTTCAAGGACTTGAACTCTTGATTATTAATAATAACAATTCTTACCACATTGGCCTTGGTTCTTGATGGGTGTGACAGCACCTTGCTTTCTCCAATCCACAGAGGAAGGCACATCGGTCACATTTTCATATTTGAAAGAGGATGTCCTTGTGATGGAGGAGCTCATATGACCCTTCAATCTATTTCTAGATGTGAATTCTTCATTGGTCAGATCAACAAAATGATTTATTCCTAACTTGTAAGGCTTGGTTCCAGCACTGTTAAAGCCTTCAATGTATTCCACATTTTGCTTGAATATGTTAAAACGCTTCTCCTTCTCATGGATGTCCTTATACACTTTGCCATATTGAATCATCCACTGCTCATGCCTATCTTGCATTGAAGTTTGTTGAAGAGTTCGAGATGAGGCTTGAAACGCCAAAATTCCAAGCAATAGAAGAGTCAATGAAAGAATTTTAAAAGCCATAATGTTACCAAGAATTTTGCTTTTTGATGAAACAGTCAAGTGCGAAAAAGAAATATGATATGATGACATCTAACGTTCTTGAAGTATATATAAGGTAAAATTTGCGCTGACTGGTAAAAAGATCATGTTATAGTAGTTTTATTTAATAAATTAATAAAAACCTTTTACCTTAGAGTGCCTTAAAAAATGTTTTGATTAAGACATCTTTGTGAACTGTTAAAATGGAGGTCTTTGAGAAACGTGTGACAATCATCAGCATAACTACAAAATGCTTCAGAATTGCTGAAAAATGCAAAGCTAAGCGTTGATTCATCATTCAAAGAGATACAAATTAAACAATATGGTAATGAGTAATATAACATGGTATATATTCAGAAGGAATGGCAAGTTGTCGTCTAATAAACTTTTTGTTGAAAACGATGGCGTGTGTTGTGCAGTTGAGATGATTTTATTAAGAATGCTAATTCAATTGGTCATTGTCTTTGTCAAGCTGCTTGATAATTATATTCATTGTTTTGTTTTGTAACTAATCAGAATTTAACATAATATGATAGATTGGTGCGGTACATTTATGGTCATGGATTAGACTCTTTGTATAATACTACCTCCAGTCCTAAATATAAGACCTAATTGACTATTTTTTTTTGGAGAGGTTAAGGTTGCGAAATAGACTATTAAATCATGACATATTTTATATATTTTTAGATTATACTCCCTCCGGTCCTAAATATAAGACCTAATTGACTTTTTTTGGAGATGTTAAGGTTACAAAATATGTTATTAAATTATGACATACTACCTCCAGTCCTAAATATAGGACCTAGATAACTTTTTTTGGAGAGGTTAAGGTTTCAAAATAGTCTATTAAATCATGATATATTTAATATATTTTTAGATTATCCATTAGTTTATAAGTAAAATAAATTAGTTTAAGAGAAAAAATTAGGTAAATCAATTTATAATTAACTTATTTTGCTTCTTTTTAGGATTTTTCAAAAAAGTCAATTAGGTCTTATATTTAGGACCGGAGGGAGTATTTGATATATTTTTAGATTATTCATTAGTTTATAGGTTAAATAAACTAGTTTAAGGGGGAAAATTAGGTAAATCAATTTATAATTGACTTATATTTTTTTTTTAGGATTTTTCAAAAAAGTAAACTAGGTCTTATATTTAGGACCGGAGGGAGTACATTAGTTTATAGGTAAATAAACTAATCTAAGGAAAAAATTTAGGTAGATCAATTTATAATTAACTTATTTTGCTTTTTTATAGGATTTTCTAGAAAAGTCAATTAGGTCTTATATTTAGGACCGGAGTGAATATATTTTAATCTGATCCTAATGCAATTTAGAGATTTTTGCATTTTCAAGCTAGATATGGAATCTAACTTTTCCAAATAATATAAAAACAATTGCTTAAGGTTGATACACTCTAATCCACTACCTCTTGAACTCTATTTAAATTAGATAGCTAATTCGCGTCTTAATAGTTACTCATATAGTAACCATATTTAATTGAAGACCAAGCAAGTCTTGATAAATCTTGCTCCCTCCAGTCCTAAATATAGGACCTAGTTGACTTTTTTGAAAAATCCTAAAAAAAGCCAAAATAAGTTAATTATAAATTGATTTACCTAATTTTTTCTCTTACACTAGTTTATTTTACCTATAAGCTAATGGATAATCTAAAAAGATATCAAATATGTCATGATTTAATAACCTATTTTGCAACCTTAATCTCTCCAAAAAAAAGTCAATTAGATCTTATATTTAGGACCGGAGGTAGTATTAAGTTGGCCACAAAATTTAACAACTTTCTAACTTTAATTTACCTTATTAAGTGTACATAATAGCTTACAAGGAAAAAAGTCTACATACTGAAAAATTAAAAAGTACATTTGTAAATATTTTGTTATAAAATTTAATGAAGTAACTTATAATTTAGACAAGAATACCCTTCTGTATATGCCTTCTAATATATACAATTGATAAGTATAGCTTGGAAGAAGTTTTAAAATTTGGTAGTCGACGTAGATTAAAAAACTTATGTTCAGGAGGAATTGTAAAACCCTCAATTTTTAACACATGTCTTATCGGTGTAAGGCCACGTTCTATGTTTAGGGTCTTGTAAAAGAGTTTTATAGGAAATGATTTTATTGGTAGAGTAAGGAAGCTTAAAAACCTCAAAACTATAGAGACATTTGCGTGGATACCTATTAATATGATCCAAAAATGGTTTGGCTGTCAGCCGTTAATAAAGGAAATCCTTCAACTTCAATAGTAAAAACAAAGTGTATGGTAATTTTGTAGGTATTAACACTCTACATAAAGTAGAGTTGGTAATATAAATTAGAGATTGTGGGCCAACTCAAAGCCCATAAAAATTATGGTTATGAGATTGGAAATATAAGGCCCATATTAAAATGTGTATTTTAGGTCCGTACTCATGATGAGACCTGAACCTTTTTTCCCCTTTTCTTTTATTTTAAAAACAAAAAAAAAACACTGTTCCTAGTTTGCTATTTATCTCATGAGTCTCATTATAAACTATTTATATTATTCATTTATCACATTCTATTTTATCATCAGTTGTATTTACCAAGTTCTAAAAACCGGATCGGACCGGGCGGTCCGACCGGTTGAACCTGCAACCGGACCACAATCCGGTCCGATCTGGCAGAAGAATCGCTTACCCCTTCAGCCCGCCATTGAACCGGCTGGAATCGCTTAAACCGTTGTTGGCCCGCGAGAACCGGTAATGACCCGGGTTGGCCGGTTTATGCATCTCACTTTTTGATTGAGCCTTGCTTACACAGATGCTGGACAAAACGGCGCAAAACCCATTCCTCCCCAAACGCAAAACGCAAAACTCACAACCCTAAGTCCCTAACACACCAAAAACGCAAAACCCATTCCATTTTTGTCAGTCGAAGAAGCGCTGAAGATGATGAAGAATTGAAGATGATGAAGCCGAAGATGATGAAGGATAATTCACCGAAGATGATGAAGATGATTCAGAGAAAGTGAGAAACCATTCAGTGATTCGGTTATATATGAAGATGATGAAGTGAAGGAAGTAGAAAGTGAGAAGGCTTGAACTTTTTATCAAAAAAAGAGAAGGCTTGAATTGAGTTCAGTATGTGGTTTTGTCATTTGTGTGATGTTGGGGTCGGCGCCACCGATGTGGGTGAGAAAGGAAGAAAAGAGAAACAGATGGAAGGAAGGAGAAAGATATATAATATAATATAATGAGGTTTTTTAAGTGAAAATTACATTTCAGCCCTAGAAGTTTCAAAATGAATTAGGGGTATTTTTAGTTTTTTACTATTTTGGTATTAAATTATTTTTACTATATACTCCCTCCGTTCCTAAATATAAGATCTAGATAACTTTTTTTTTGAAAAGATTAAAGTTGCGAAATAGGTTATTAAATCATGACATATTTGATATCTTTTTAGATTATCCATTAGCTTATAGGTAAAATAAACTGTTTAAGAGAAAAAATTAGGTAAATCAATTTATAATTAACTTATTTTTTGTTTATTTTAGGATTTTTCAAAAAAGTCATCTGGGTCCTATATTTAGGAACGGAGGGAGTAGCATTTATCTTATTTACATATTTTCTTACATTCCACAATTAAATATTATTATTTTATTATTTCCGGTTTGACCCGGTCCAACCACGGTTGAACCAACAACCCTTGAACCAGTAGCTTGACCGGTTGGACGTCCGGTCCGGTTTTTAAAACCTTGGTATTTACTACTGTTGGCATGCCTCCATTTTATACCCAATATTATTTGTACCATTTACTAGTGCAGTGTGAGAACGCCCTAGCACAAGATACGTTTCTCGCTTCAGAAAATGCTTCAAATTCGAATAGCATTAACATTGATTGATTGTTAATCATTATTATTGGACTTGGATGTTTGAAAATCAGAAATTTGGAATCTTGGTCTTTTGGATATTAAATTTAGTTTAAGGATTCGTTGTATTGAAGCTTTTGGTTCTACTTCATTTAAAGTTTGCGATAACTCATAATTTTCTATTGAGAACTCTTGAAAGTTAAAGCAAATCAAACTTATTGTTACACTTCTTGAGCATCCACCAAACCTTATACAAGGAGTGGATGCTTTTGAATATCAGAGGAATAGGAAAAGCTTAAGTTTTGCTTTTAGTGTCTTAGATAGAGCATATTTTGTAATCCAGTTTGTATTCAGAAAAGAAATAAAAGACTACCAGTTTATTGAGTTGATCTTATTTATGACACATATACAAAGGAAAAAGCCAACTTTTCAGTCGTCTTACATATGCATTCACAAACTTTCCAATCCTCTATATCCCATTCCTTGAACATGCATTTCATTGGCTTTTGATACGCATCAAATCCAGGGCTTCACCAGCCCTCAAATTTTCAGACCAACGAGACTCATTGTAATGTTTGAAATTGAAAGGCCTGAAGAGAGGTGGGTGAGCAGCGTCCACAAATTCCTTTGCAACCTCAACATCCCTATTCCTTGGTGATTGTAAATTTGCCACGACTGAATATCTAGTCTTTCCTACCTTGCACATCACTCGATGAATGACATTTGGAAACCTCCCATTGCTCCACACCTATGTATATGTTTACAAACTTCATTTAAATCCATAATATAAATATAAGACTCTGGTCATTTTGACTGCTACATATTAACTAATTCTCATATGTATATACAACGCAAATGTAGTTAATTCATTAAAGGTGACTTCAATTAACAAGTTTTTCCAATATACATTGTGTTTCATCTATATTCCTTCACTCCCTACATTTATAAATAAGGGTGAAATTGCAATGCTAACAAAAATTGTTCGAAATTGGAGTTTTAATGAGAACCAAATTTTTTGATAAAATGAACTTATGAAAAAAATTTGAGCGGGGTGGTTATATAACCAATAAAAAATGGACTCATCTAGTCCTTATTTATTTTGAGAAACTTCTAACTCCCTCACACATACAAATAAAAGTAGTTAAAATTATCAAATTTGTAAGAAAATCGAATTGAAGTTAATTTCAACATCACCATTATTATCTACACTAATTAGAACATGATATTAACTTCTATTCTGTATATACTCTTACTAAATATACATATTATAAAATTATAGTCAACAATTTTACACAAACAAAGATACATATAGCAGTAATTTATTATGGGTATAATTAATTAATGTTATTTCCAGTTTTACTATTATATCATTTATTATTTATTACACACACATTTTCCCCTTTTTTACATTTGATATGCATAGGGAAATACGGAAATAAAAAAAAATTTATCATTTTAATTTTTACACATGTTACCTTTTATAATGTCAATAATTTTACGTTATTATGAGATTATCGGATATATGCAAAAAATTATACTTGTTAAAACTATCAAATGATTACAATTTGAAAATAAAACCTTCTAGAAGGGATCCTATATCATGGACTATATGAGGAGTAAGGGCCTTCAAAGTAATTCTCACATACCAAATAAGAAATAGTTATTCAAAATCAATATATTTGCTAGAAAATTCAAGTGATTGAAATTAAAAATGGAAATTCACGTGTTGAACACTACTCCCTCCAGTCCAAAATATAAGACCTAATTGATTTTTTCTGAAAAATCCTAAAAAAGCAAAAATAAGTTAATTATAAATTGATTTACCTAATTTTTTTCACTTAAACTAGTTTATTTTACTTATAAACTAATGGATGATCTAAAAATATATCAAATATGTCATCATTTAATAACATATTTCGCAACCTTAATCTCTCCAAAAATGTCAATTAGGTCCTATATTTAGGACCAGAGGTAGTATAACCCTTATTAACTATATTAATTTATAATCACATATTAATTTTTACTTTTAGCTTTCGCCATTCTTATTAAATATGAGATATATGAAAAACTTAATGCTTACTGAAACAATCAAAGGCACATATAATAAGAACAAGAGCATATCGTAGAAGAGCTAACTAATTTACACGTAAAGTGATACAAGTGATAATATCAATTTTTTTAAGTTCGCTAAATTCTAACATCGTATTAGTTTCTACACCTCACTACCCTTGTTAAACACTATAATCATATATGAAAAAAAATTGCTAGTTAAACTATCAAAAACCCATATAATGAAATTAGAACGTAACCCTTATTGAAACTATCAAAGGCATCTCATATAATATATATGAACACAAAAATATTCTTGAAGAGATTCTATAATATTGACTATAGAGTTTTAAGAGTTTTCTAAGTAATTTAGTAATAAAAGTAAATGACAATATTAACTTTATGAAGTTCACTTCACATTGATTTCTATTCCGATCCTCACTACTCTTGTTAAATACAACAATCATATACGGAAAATTAATAATATTTAAACTATAAAAAACTCTTATAATATGGACTAAAAAATCTTTTAGAAAAGGCCTGTACTATGGACTAGAGCAAGATTCTGCTAACCAATTTACCCATACCAATAAAAGTATTTAGAAGCATTAAATTTATTTAAAAATTTTAATCCATTTTCAATATCATCCAAAGTAATTAAATAAACTGAATTCAAACATCACTTCAACTTCTATTCTCCAACTATCCTTATAAATATGGGCTTACGTGAAAAAAAATTAACTAATGCTTATTAAAATATCAAAGGCTTGAAATTAAGTACTACTAAACATATAAATCTAATAGTGCTTATTAATGTAATAAAAAATGGTGATTATTTTAAGCTAGTGTCTCAACCGATTCTATGTTCTATCCAGGTTTTTTAACCTTAATTACTAGATTCTTCCGCTTTCATTTTTTCGGATATAATGCCTAATTTATAAAAAAAATTATCAAAGGCTATTTATAAGGGAAAAAGACAAATAAAGTCTTCCCAATTGATAAAAGGACAATTGAGGTTGTTAAATTGTAAAAAGGACAAGTTGGGTCATAACACTACAAAAAACGGGGCCCATATCGGCGTTTTATAGGGCCTCGCATCGGCGGAATTTTCCGGCGAAATAGCGCTACGGCGTTTTGGCAAAACGCCTATAAATTTGCCGTCGAAATGCGACATCTCGGCGTTTTGGAAAACGCCTAGACGAGGGGCAAAACGCCGGTATGCGGAAATAATATTTTTTTATTTATGCACATAGGCGTTTTATAAAACGCCTATGTGCGGTATTAAATAATAATATTTCATACAGGCGTTTTGCAAAACGCCGGTATGTGTTTTCAAAAAAAAAATAAAAAACATTTTTCTTCCTGATTGTTTAGAACCAGGAAGAAAAATGTTCAAAAACATAAGGAATAATATGTTAATCCCAAAGTTACATACACATAAAGAATAATATATATAAACATAAGCAATAACAAGAGTAATTCATAAAATCAAATACCACCAAAAAACACGAAATAAAAAACATCAGCAAAACTAGCAAAAAAAACAAAGCAACAGCAACATTGAATGAGAGACGAAGAGAAGAAAAATAGAAGAAAACGAGAAAATGAGCAACTTTGCGGAAGGAAGGAGGTGCTATTTATAGGGAACGGAGGTGCGTACCGGCGTTTGGAAAACGCCCATATGCATTCTAATATTAAATAATGCATATAGGCGTTTCCTCAAAACGCCTGTATGCGATTAAATGTTATTTTAATCGCATATAGGCGTTTTGAGAAACGCCTATATGCATTTAGTGCATTTAATATGCACTTAATGCGCAGATAGGCGTTTTTCAAAACGCCGATATGCGCATAAAGTGCATATTAAATGCACTTTATGCACATAGGCGTTTCTCAAACCGCCTATGTGCGATTAAAATAATATTTAATCGCATATAGGCGGTTTGAAGAAACGCCTATATGCGGTTTTCTGAATAAAAAAATAAAAAAAAACTGTCAGCCCCTCTTTTTTAAATTTAAAAACCATACCGGCGTTTGTTATACCCAAAACGCTGATATGGAAATGCGGGAAGTGCGCGCCAAATTTATTGGCGTTTTCATATAGGCGCTTTGGGTAAAAACGCTGGTATGCGTCTCATATAGGCGTTTTAGACCAAAACGCCGGTAAGGTTGCGCCGGAATGGCCCGTTTTTTTTGTAGTGTAAGCACCTAATACACATTAACAAATTTGTGAGAAAAGACTCAAATGTCCTTAACAATTTGAGATTGGAGAGGGTGGAGTGGAATCGAATGATGTGTTTTGTGAGGGTGAGGTAAGTATTTGAGTCATTTGCCCAAATTTGTTAATGTGTATTAGGTGCTTATAACTCAACTTGTCCTTTTTTTATCAACCTCAATTATCATTTTACAATTGAGAAGACTTTATTTGTCTTTTTCCCCTATTATATAATATGGAACAATTATCTTTTAGAAGGGGTCATATAATATTGTTTTGATAGAATTATTAAGAGCCTTCCAACTAATTCATACATACGAAAACATATAGTTACAGTCATTAGATTTAATTATTTGAAAATTTAACTGATTTTCATTATCATTCTTATTATCTACACTTAATTCAATATCTTTTTAATTAGTTTCTACTCTCAGCCTGCCTTTACATGAATGCTTATTGAAAATTTAAAAAGAAACCTATTATAACATGTACTAAAAATATTTTCTACAGCGGGTCCTATAACATGAAATAGAAAGAGTAAATAAAAACATACTTACATGAGCAACATCCCCAAGATTAGCAAGGAAGGTGCCAGGTAAGGGAGGGACAGGAACAAAGGTATCAGAGGGAGGATGCAGGACTTCAAGACCATCAATAAGTTCATCATCTTGAAGAACAGTGATAAACCCTGGGTCAGTGTGCTCACGGACCCCAAATTTTCCCACAGTCTCAGGAGTGAAACTGTATTTGTTCATCTTAAAAAGGCAACGCCAGTCCTTGAAATCCATGGGATCTGAAAACCCCACAACACTCTCCTTTATCTTCTTGGCCAAGTCTGTTGCTAGTTCCTGAACTGCTTCCCCATATACCCTCATTATTTCCCTGCATGTCCGTCATAAAATTTAAACAGTTCTAAATAATAAAGTTAAAGGAAAAAACTACTTCCGGTCCTAAATATAAAACCTATTTAACTTTTTTGGAAAATCCTAAAAAAGCAAAATAAGTTAATTATAAATTGATTAATCTAACATTTTCCCTTAAACTAGTTTATTTTACCTATAAACTAATGGATAATCTAAAAATATTTCAAATATGTCATCATTTAATAACCTATTTCACAACCTTAATCTCTAAAATAAAAAGTCAACTAGGTCTTATATTTAGGACCGGAGGAAGTACTTTTTAATTTAAGATAAACTTTGAAAGTTAAAAATTGATGATTAATTACATATACTAACTTGTCATGAAGGGAGGCTTCCAACTGAGAGCAGAAATTATCAATTTCAATAGAGGTCAAGTCATTAAAACCCATATTTTCATAGAGAGGATTAAGAGGAATATGGGTATAGCCACTTCCCTTGACAACATCACAGTTGCGTTTCTTGATCTCTACTGGAAGATCATGCAAATGTGCTACCACCTTTTTCATCTCCTCCATTAAGTTCATTGGTATACCATGGTTCATCACTCTAAAACAACCCCACTCATAACATGCCTCTCTTAGCTTCTTGTACTCCTCTTCATCTGGAAATTTCTTCATATCGATTATCGGGACAACCAAGAACATCTTGCTATAAGTGGTACTCATGTTTTTCACCGTTATGTGTGCAAAAATAATGGTACCTATATGGTGTCTTATATATAGGAATACCTTCACAAAGCTCTACGTTTTGGGGGCTGACATTACACACTTAACAAGAAAGGAAAGTAGGAGGGTTTGTGGTGTGTGCATTTTATTGGAAGACTTGAAGAGGAGAGAATATTGAACCCACACGCGGAAAGGAAGATTGAGGCGGCAGATTTTGTCTTTTCTTGAGAGGCATCATGCACAAGGGGCCGAAATTGTTCAGGTTGGGTCGCACAAATTTGGGTGGGAGAGAGATGCTAAAGAACAGCTGTTCATCTAAATTCAAATAAGTGCTGAGGGATTGTGCAAGATTTCATTGAGTAGCCATTGTATGATCTTTTTGTTTTCTTTTTTTTTTCTTTTATATAGAAAAGTTTAGGTGAGTTGGGTCTCAGGGCTCACTAGGGTCAGGTAGGTCTCCGGGCTCTTTGAGCGTTTACAGAGTTACTTACAGATTGTCCACTAATAAAGTCTTCACATCGACAGGATTCAAACATACAACCATATAGATATGAGTCAAACCTCTTTACCAACTAGATCAACCTTTGTTGGTTCAATTTCAATATTTTTTTGGATTGGTTTGAACTCTATGTGTGACTAATTCTTTTTACAACCTAAAGTATTAATCCCTTCGTTACTAAATATGAGATCACTTTCCCTGATTTGAGTATATTAAGGAAGTTAGTTATGTTAGTTATTTACACATGATATTACCAATTCATCCCAACTATATACATTATTTATCCTTACTCTTCCTCTCTTGTTTGTTATTATAGATAAGCATGAGAAAAGTTAGAAAGTAATCTTATAATTAGGAACAAATTGAATTTCAAAAGTGATTTTATATTTAGGAACAGAGTGAGTATGAACTTATTTGTAACTTAGAGTATGGTTGATTTAATTTAGTTTATTTATTCTTTTTATTATTGATTATTGTTTAGTACTTGATCACCATGTTTAGGAATTTATAATTGGACTCCATTGATAAAATTTTAAATAGACCATGAAATTAAATAGTATAAGATTAGATTTTTAATATAATTTGTGATTATGATAGACATATATGTAAAAGTCCCGCATAGTCAAATTAGAGTTATACCGGTATAAATTGTATTTAGGAAATTAGTGTAAGACATTACATAATTAAGCTAGGTAAAAATATAAGTGGACTGACATACATTTATAAACACTAGTAATCTAGATTAGCAAGTTTAGTTAATTCATAATTAATTTAGTGGGAATAAAATCTAAGAAAAAAATAAGGAATTATTGGCTATAGGTTGTTCTTTTGACTCATGATTTTCATCCGTATTAATGTTAGTTTTTCTTAGATCGTATTTAATTTGTTTCACTAATTCATAAAATCAATTTTTTCTTTCTTTGTTCAACTTAAACGAAAATGGGAACTTTAGTGCCTAGTTGCTAAATCTCTATGGGATCGACGTTAAACTATTTTTTTTACTTTTTTTACGATTCGTACACTTGCGGAACTTTTAGTTTTGGTAGCATCAACAAGAGGAATTATTTCAAAGTCATACATTTGTGTAAATGTATTGAAAAATTGGAAAAGTACACTTTGACTAAAAAGGTGCTAAGAAGGCAGTGAGTGAAGCACCTGCTAAAATTTTTATACATTTTGTGGTTGACCATAATTTTTCGTATTCATAGAATGAGTTATATGTGTAAATAGTTGATGACCTTTGTGGTACACCTGGCTTAAGGTCAACCCACAAAGTGCAGGATATAAATGTGACTAACGTGGAAGGTGTAATACCTAAAATGAATATAGTATTGGATTAACAAGGACCTACAACTTTGATGTGATTTTTATTTGATTAATTACATTGTTGTGATCAAATTTTCAATTATTATTTGTAAAATATTGGATTAAAATGCAAAAAATGTAATTGTCATAAAGGAGCAAATTAAAAATATCCATGTAAATTTGTTTGGAGCAAAATTACTTGTCAAATTTCGAAATAGGGGCAAAAGTATCATTACCGTTAATTTTTTGACTTTTTCACTCATCATCCTCTGCCGCTTCATTATCATCCGATGACATATATTATATACATAAGTTTGCCACGTGTTTTGGTGAGTGATGACGCTACTGCCCCAATTTTGAAATTTGATGGATAGTTTTGCATTTCTCCAAAAAATTTAGATGAGTATTTTTGCATCTTTGTGAAATAGGTATTTTTGCACTTTAACCCTAAATATTAAAATAATATACTTGTACATTTTAACACATGAGATAGGAAATAATCATGTCCTTGTGAAGTTAGATGACTAATTAAGGAGAAGTAGGATTGCTTTAAATTTATGTGACTTGAGGATGTATATCAAGAGGGAAATAGCTAGACAAAGCCAGGGTTGTTGAAACAAGATTCATTGAATACTAAAGGATAAGGGATGAAACGACAATTAGAAGGGCAGGAATCAGCAAGCTAAGTACGATTTAGATATATTATTTCATGTGCCTTCAAAATAGAAACCGCAGTCAAAAGAAGAAAGGGAAAAGGGGCAAGGAAAGGGATGTTCTTTTTTTACCATAAGGAAAGGGATGTTGATACTTATTATTACTTAGTAGTATCATTAGTATGAGTGGATATTGGGCATGAATCAGCAAGCATGATCTTTGATGACTATTTCATATTTAAGACTTTATTGATTGAAAATCTAGTTTTCTTCCAAATTGATATATTACACTTTAAGGAGCAACATATATTAATAAACAAAACAAAAACTTCCAAGTCAAGGACTTGGAGAGATAAATCATAGAATCTTTGGAGTCCACATGTGATGCTCATCGGCTTTTCATGCTCATATACTCATACCTTAAAATAATAGAGTTTTAGATAGGCATCAAGTGCCTAATTTTTAATTGAATTTTATTACTAGTATTTATTTATTTAACAGTTCATTTAAATTATTTTTTATGACTCATTATCATAAGTTGATTAATCTTTAAGAGATCAAGCTTCTTGAATATTTTCAATAACACCCATATTTAAATTATTAATTTTAAGTATATATGAAACTATGCAATATTTTTATTGTGGTATTCACATATTGAAAAAACATTTTATACTGTTGATTTCACCAAAAATTCTTAATTTAGGATACTAAATGCCACTAAAAAGATCTACAGTATGACTTAAATTAAAATAAAATCAATCCGAGAGTAAAAGAGGGTGAAGAAAACTCTATTGTTTGGAACGATGAGCAGATGAACATATAAGGTGCATTAGCATGCCATGTGGACTCCAATCTTTACTATAGAAGATTGATGATAAGGGCACACATATCAAAGTCATCATTATTGATCTAAAAGAACCCAAATACAAAACATGCAGGTTTATATCTCAATACTACACATGAAGTACTAAATAAGGTTGGTAAGAAAAGTTAGATACTAAATGAGACAGAGAAAAAAAAAAGGAAATAAGTCACAAGCAGAAACGCAACGTAGAAATAAGGAAAGAAAATTAAAGGCATACCTGTAACTTTACCCAAATATTTTTTTCTAGTCTTTTTGTGTGTCAAAATTATCTTTCTTTTCGCCCAATACAAAAGAGAGAAAATAAAAGAAAGCAAAAAAGACTTGGATCTAAAGCTAACTACTCTTATTTAATTTCTTCCAATACGCATAGCAGAACACCAAAGTGAGTCACTAGGGTGATCATCAGCACAATCACATCACAACGCATTTCAAACCATTGATTCCCACATAATTTTTCTTGCATCAATGAGTACATCAGATATGCTATTATACAACTTTTAACGAATGATTATTTTGACAATTTTGTTTTTAAAAAAATCATTTGCTTAGTACAGGAGACTAGTAAATTTTATATGTGTACATACATGACACCTGAAAATAAGTTCAAGCATCCTTGAACTTGAACTACTGAATCCTAGGTTTCTGCGAGCAGCATGTAACATCCGAGAAATTCAAAGGCTTTAAAGTAGCTATGTAAGGAATATCGCTAGGGTAGGTGTTACATTTTTGTGTTATAGTGGAGGTTCCGCTTCATTAGAATCTCTCTCTTCCCCTTCCCCTTCCCCTTCCCTTCCCTTCGTTGAGGCAAACACATTAGAAGATGAATTATGGTACAAAAACAATGAGCACGAGATTCAAAGGTCTCTAAATTTCTTACATAACACTTACAACAGGTCAAGTTTTGTTAACGTATCATATTCAATTGGTCGTAAACCAAAACCATCGCTTAAGCCTAAATTTCAAGTCTTATAGTGTCGTCTTATCTAAAAATGTAACTCAAGATTAATGAAGGTGGGAGGGTGATTTCACAGGGCTATATGTCAAGATACCACCTCAATTAATAAACTGTAGTACGGAGAACGAATTTCAGCATGGTAGGCCTACACATTAAAAAAAAGTAACATCCATTAGTGTTTCGCAGTTACTATTTTAACTCCTATTAATAAAATTTGACTCCTAAATTGGCACCTTCAAAACCATATTTGTGATAGCCTTTATTTTACGAAAAGTTCATCAGTTACTTTGCATCTTAAGTCAAAAAAGTAATAATTCAAAATTAAATTATTCAAATAAAAGCTACAAAGGAAGTTAAACTTTTGTTTTTATTTTGACCTTTTAATTGAAACGTTGTAAACATCTTTGTCAAAATTGCCATATTTTACAAGGGTTATGTGCATTTTTGCACCATTTAAAATTTAATTATATTAAATGCTCTTTTTACTATGACATTAGATTTCATGCACCAAGTATGATTCAAAAAACTTGACCCCTCCCCAGTTAAGAAGTTTGGGGGCTGTTCAAACCATAAAAATGGGTTCTCCATTTGGTGGGAGACTTTTGCCATATGATCTGCTTTACTCGACTCTCCCCTTTCCCTGTGAGTGGTGACAACACGCTAGTCTTCTCTACTCAGCAAACTCTTGGCATCTTCGATCTCCTACATCTCTAAATGGATAATCATCTTGATATCCTCTTGTACACATGTTAATGGCATTCACACAGTTAGATTTAACAATACTTTGTTATTAAAATGAACATTAATTTTTTCTTCAAAATATACATATTTCAAAATATACGTCATCAGAAGCAGAACATAGTTTTTGTGTGAAGTTGAAATTTTAACAGAAAAATTCATTGTCATTAATGTCTGCCAAAACATAGTTTTTTAGGACCAAAATGCACGTAAACTTTATAAAATGGAAAAATTTTAACACAAACCTTAGCGATTAAAAACTCATGTTAGTTTTAAGGTTTTTTGTCCAGGTTTTTCGGCCACCACATAATTAATTTAAGTTTATTATTTCAAGAAATAAATGGTGCGATTTTAACATTTAAGTTTTGTGTCAAAAGTATCTAGCATTATAAACTCTTTTAGGGAGCCAAAACACACAATATGCCTAACCCTTTTGAAAAAATCATTTAATTAAAAAATGAAGGTTCCTAAAACCTAAAAAGGAGCTTAAGTCTAACGGTTTTAAAGACTTGTGTTAAATTGCTCTATTTTAAAGTTCATGTGCATTTTTGCTTCTAAGAAAACTTTTTACTGTCACACACTCTTGACGCAAAGCATTATTTGCAAAATTGCATATTTACCATAATTGTTTAGTCTTATGTAATTCAAGTGATGTCAATGTAATGAGATCAACATATATTGCTTCACTCCCTCAAACTATCACACTGATTCTTGTTTTCTTTATCATGTCATGTATTCTTCCTCTTATGCCTTTGTTACTCTATACTCATATCCCTTGAGTTTACATTCAAATTGTACCCAACACCATACGTTTTTCTTGTAAGTTCCGTATCTATAAACTTGAAAAAGTAGAGCAAGAATGATAATCCCACAATGAAAAAACTTAGATTCAATTCTTTATAAGACGAAAGCCCAAAAATGATACATAACTATTGGTCAAGGAACAAAAATAGTACATAACTATTTCAAGGTACAAAAATGATCTCAACTTTTACCATGTGATCAAAAATGATATTTTCACTAATATGACAATAATATTAGAAATGAAATGTCCAAAATGCCCTTATAATTAAATAAACTTTTACTGGGCGGCGATTAATTTATAAGGGCATTTTAGATTTTCATGTATAATATTATTGTCATTTTAGTGAAAATATCATTTTTGATCACATGGTAAAATTTGGGTATCATTTTTTACCTTGAAATAGTTATGTACTATTGTTGTTCCTTGGCCAATAGTTATATATCATTTTTCGCCTTTCACTGTTCTTTATAAACAGTTCATCGAGTTCTCCTATCAGAGTATCAGTAAGAGCCAAATGTATTTATTTAACACATCATCATTTAACGTCGTTACTCTTGGCCATGAACGAGAACGAACCCTTCCCTCCACTTCATCGTCTTCCTCTCGCCCTCCCTCCCTTCTGCAGCCTCAACGCCTCCTCCTCCACCACCAACGGTGTGGTCGGCTCCAACCTCTTACTCCCGACTCTGCCTATCCACTCTAACGTAAGCTGTGATGTAGGGCTCACGGGCCGATGACTCGGTGCCTTACGAGATGCCCCTCGAAAATGCCCTCAAGCTGCTTGCTATCTTGATTGTGTTTCCTTCGTCTCATTGCCTGATGTATAAAATTACACCCTTGTTATATATAAATTTAAGAGCCCCAACTTTGGTGACTATATGTTAAAATAAGCTTGTTATATATATGAAACGAATTGGACGATAACTCTATTTTACTCTTCAAGTAACCACTTTGGATCACTGTGCACTCTAAATTAACATCGGGTTCAATCACACCCTTGAAGTAACTAAAGTGGTCCAATTTTACTCTTTGGCGAATGTAATGTTGACACGTGGACGGTGCCCACATTAGTGAGTCTGTAAAATAAGGGGGAAATTGGATCACTTTGGTTACTTCAAGGGTGAAATTATACCCAGTGTTAATTTAGGGTGACCAATGACCCATGATGATTATTTGAAAGGCAAAATAGGATCATTACTCCATGAAATTAATTTTATATAATTATATTTATACTTTAAACTCGAAGTAAAATTATACATGCATGTACTTCGGCTTTTTCTACTCAGTCCACCTTGATTCTCATTTATGCATTTCACTTTCTCTTGTTAGTTATATAAAACTATTATTTTTATTGTTGTTTACCTACTTTGAATTTCAGACTCTTGTTGCTTTATATCAGATTTGTGTTCTTGCATTGTTGCTGTGTTTCATATCATTGATTGTTCATCGTAAAGAATTCTTTTAAGAAGCTTGAAGCCAAGAAGTTTACTGTGGCTCAAAGCATTGTTATCGTTGGTCCAAAAGCTTTTAATGACGAGGACTTTATACAGTTACGAGTGATTCCCATAGCAACTTTTGACTCGATGCATTTGTAAAACATAATTAATTAGCATTAATCACATCTTTTAAAACTCTTGTCAATAACATCTTTTGATTAAACAATGATTTGCAATGGAAAGAAAATCATTTTTTACATTTATATTAATTATTTTGAATAGAATCATCCTAAACTTACTGTTCAATTAAGCAAAATGTTATTGTCTATCGATTAAAAAATAAAGAGGGGAGTAGATGGGAAAGGTAGATGAGGGAAACCAAGTTCCTTCTTTTGGATAGTTAAAATTTGAATTTAATAATGGAGGTAGATGGTAAGTGGAGATGATAACAGTGAAATCACTAAATTTTATATAATCAAATTGGGAGGATTGGTGTAACAATAATTTTGTTAAAGCTACTTTCAATGGTTTATTAGTATCCATGACGTAGCAAATTAGTGATTGTAAATGATTTTTTGGCTTAGCCTGTAAATATTTTCATCATTTCACTCAAAAAAATTTTTTGTTAAGAACCTAACTTAGAATACATGGAATACAGGCATTTCATTAGGATTTTAATGAGGTTTTCCATCATCATGATCATGATCATCATAATCATCAATTATTATTATCGAAATATCATTGCCCGCTAATCACATTTCTTCCCAAGGAAAACCTTAGGACTCATTTGGAAGCAGAAAAGTAAAGTGAAGAATTAGAAAGTGAAGAAAGTGTTTCAGTTATCAAGAAAGAAAATGAAGGGTGCATGTTTGGTTGGCACATGAATGAATTTGAAAGTAAGATTTTTAAGGCACATGATTTTTTTCCTTTAATGAATGTGGACCTTAAATGACAGAGTTGTCCCTCCCCCTATTGTAACATTCCCATAAAGCCCTTTATTGAAAAAAGAACTCCGACTATGACACATCTCTTTTGCTTTGAAGCTTGTCTCCGGCAAAGGAGGCGGCGTGCTGAGGAACGAGTTGGCCAACTGGAGAATGGATGATGGAAACTTGGGGATAGAGTTGTGGGAAAAGAAGTTGGGGAGGTTTACAAGTTTGGGGTTCGACCTTTTCGTTGGTATTTACGCACCCACACACATGTTGAAAAACTTAAATTGATTTTAGACTTTGCCAGCAAAAATCGATTTTGGCATCCTGAAATCGATATTGCCATTGTAAAATCGATTTTAGCCATCATCGGTGTACTCTCATGTTAGACCTTTTCAACTGACATCATCCCCAAACTT
Source organism: Mimosa pudica (assembly GCA_029929735.1). Lineage (NCBI taxonomy): Eukaryota > Viridiplantae > Streptophyta > Magnoliopsida > Fabales > Fabaceae > Mimosa > Mimosa pudica. The sequence continues at coordinate 6,437,838 of JAKELP010000045.1, forward strand.
TTCCCAATATTGTAGTTAAACACAAACACCTGGACAACAACTTCAAACAACACACATCAAGATTTTAACTATGTAACTATAGTTTGGAAAGCAATCATTGCTAACCCATCAATTTTAAAATGAAAATTCATTCATTTAAACAAAAACCACGTATCACACACACTAAACACTTCAAACAAAACACAAACAGGGCCATGAAGGAGGAATGCAATAATGGTTGTGCTTCCCCATCAATGCCCAAACAAAAATAAAACGACACCACCAATATGAAACCACATTGGGCACCCTTACTTTCTTCTCCTTAATTGGCACAATGTGCAGCTATCTAATATGAGTTCAACACCACCCACTCGTCAGAGACAACTCACACCTCCTCACTCGTGTTTTTTGTTGCCTGTGTCTTGCGTGAAGCTCCCAACTCAGTTTGTGATGTATTTGTTGAGAGTAAATGAATGACAATAATGTGGTATTTAGCACCTGGGCCCACACTCAATTTTGGTGGGAAGCCAAATTTGCATTTCCAACTTCAATTTCGGAGGGAAACTGAAATTGATACTTCCTATAGACCAAACCGCGTGAAAATCTGAAATTATTTCACTTTCTAATTCTGGGCTTTACTTTCCTGCTTCCAAACGAGCCCTTATAGTACATAATTTGAAATCACATAAAAAATCCTGAAGTCTAAAAGCACCAAAATAAGGTTAAATAGTCAAATTTGATTAGAGTAAAGATGAAAACTAAATTATCGAAAATGACATGATATTACGAAAACATTCTAACTAGAAACCACTTATGTTTATTCCCACACTCTCTTTATTGTTTGATTATTATTGACAAGCATTAGTAGGTATAATTTATAGAAAAGTTGGGGAGCAATATTTAAACATAGTTTCTGCAGCTTTATGGTTTTACATCTCCACAATGATCTTCCCAGTAGCATGACCATCAGCACTCCTAGCCCAGGCATCTTCAGCCTTGTTCAGCGGATATCTATTATCTATTACAGTCTTTAGCTTTCCATTCTTGACCAAATCAACCAGATACTGCAGATTATCCCCTTTTGGACTCAAAATCAGAGGCACAAGTTGCTTTTTTGAGAAGGTAAGTTTCTTGAGAGCAAATGTCATCATTGAACAGGCACTAGGAGATATATCGATAACCTTCCCATTATGGCTTAAGGTAGGTTCAAAAGTGGACCAAGGAATCCCCACTGTGCAATGAATCACCACATCATATTTCTTGCCTGACGTGCTTTTCAAGGCAGCGCCGTCCGGGGTCTTATAGTCGATGACTTCATCAGCCGCTAAGCTTTTGACTAGTTTTAGGTTTCGAGCTCCACAAGTTGCTGTCACATGAGTGTTTCCTAGCTTTGCTAGTTAAACTGCATAGTGACCTACACCACCTGATGCAGCAGTGACCAATATGTTTTTCTGTTCACCGCTTCCATCAAGTTTGACCCCTGCTGATTGGAGAGCCTGGTGAGCCGTGAGACCAGCAACAGGCAAGCCGGCACATTCTGATGCAGAGATTTCAGGTGGCCTTGATGCAGTGACACTCTCTTTGATTACAGCAAATTCAGCTAGTGCACCTCCATTCTACAATACAACAATAAGTCCCAAGAGATGTGAGATAGATAATGGTGAAGGTTATACTTAATCTTTGCAAATCATATAAACAGAAACTTTGACACTACTCCCTTCTTTCCCATTTATAGGGAACATTTGACATAAGAATGGCAGTTAACTCCTTTAATCTTGTAATAAATTGATACAAATTTCTAACTCTGTCCTATTAATGAGGCTTTAAAGGACAGAAAAACATGAAGAGCTTCTTTTGTGCATTAACTGTTATGTACAGCGGCAAAAGTTGCAAAACTCTTAAAATGAATATTATAGACCAAACAATTCTTCTATAAGGCACCCTATAGAATAAAATATTTTTAAGTAGTGAGGACCAAACTACAGACTACTTAGTATAGGAAGGTTTTATACAAATGTTTCTTTCCTTTCAATTGTAGTTCTTTCATATCATTCAAGCATTCTTTTGCACATCAAAAGTACAAGTCAAAATTTCATTTTCTTTTTCTGAAGACCGCTAAAATTATACAAAAAAGGTGTATGGATAAAAATATCTATGGCAATCCAGTAATACTTAGATTTTGATGTGGAAGACAAGAAATTGCCTCAGTATTTTCTTAATAATTGTAGAAACATGCTTCAAACTATACATGTTTTCCCATGTTTAGCAAACAATCTGAAAAGTGAGATGCATTATTCATTACTTGTGGATAATGCAAATTGATAAGAGTTATTTATCATGTGTGTATATATATAGGTGTATTGATTAAATCAAATTACTAGAAGCAGCAGAGCAGAAAATAGTTGAGCTCAAGTTAAATGAACAATTCAGTTCAAAAAAACAATCAGTTAAAAATGAGCGAGATAGACAAAAATAAAATTATGCGCAAGACGACTTACCCAGACATTAACACCAGCTACAACTTTATCTCCAGGCTTGAACTTTCTAACACCTGAACCGATCTCAACAATCTCTCCAGCCACATCAACTCCTTATTTGCCATGGAGTAGTTTCAATTCATTGTTTTACTAAGATTATAGTGAAAAGTTCAAATTTGTAAACCATACAGTAGTAAGTTGAATTAATAAGCCACACCAGAATTAGCTACACATATCTGAATCTATTGATGCCAGCTTGGAATGAAATTTTGTCAGCTATGGCAAAGTTTGAGAAATGTATCTCAAGTTCTCAACTTGGATACCACTACAAAAGAATCCACACCATTTCACATATATTTAATAAACTATTATTTAACTGAACTTTGTAAATAAACATAAATAGGCAATAGATTGTATTTAAAACATCAAAAAATCCAACACATTTACACAAAGTAGTTGTGATATACAAGAGAAAGGAATTGACAGTGCAGTGACATTTGTCACTTGAAACGGGAACATATCCTCACATACAAATCTGATATAATTAAACAGATATAGATATACTCATCAGTTCTTTTCAAAAGGCAACTTAAAGAATATACTACAAGAAGAGTATTGTACACATAAGTTAGAAGTTAAAGTATCTTTCCATGAAAGTTATATAAATGAAAGGGAGAGTACCGGGTATGTATGGAAACCTTGGTGGTAGGAGTGGCCTCAACATGCCTTTTTGAACTTTCCAATCAATTGGATTTATACTAGATGCTTCCACTTTGATTAAAACCTCATCTTTCTTTGGAGTGGGTATTGGAACTTGTTCATGCTGCATAAAGCATAAAGCATAAAATATCAATACCATTATTAAAAAATGATGAAATAGATATATTTTCCAATTTCCACCATAGCATAGCCACTATCAATGCATGAGTTCAAATGAAGTGATTTTCATGAAGCATGCAACACATAACTAGAAACAGGTATGTCTCTGCCTATCTCTCATGAAATCATTGAGCCAACAAAACCATTATCTATCATCATTTCCTCAAACAATCAATGGTTATCACAAAATGTACTCAACTATCACAGAGTGCTTTAGAACACATCTCAACAAAATGTCTTGATGTCATATGAAAGATGGGTAGAGGTGCAAAAATGGGTTCAAACTATTACGCCATGAGCACGTAGGGGTAACAAGTATTTCGGGCTCAATTCTGGGACTGAAGAATAAATATTGGTGCAATATAGGTAACGCCGTTTAGTTTGACCGACGTTGACTGTTAAAAGCTGACGTGGCGGGGAAAAATAATTTTTTTGCTAACGTGGCACGCCACATAAGTGCGCCAAGGCAACAAAAATTGCCACATATGCACGCCACGTCAACAAAAAAATTTTATTTCCCCCGCCACATCAGCTTTTAACGGTCAACATCGGTCAAACTAAACGGAGTTACTTATATTGCACAAATATTTATTCTTCAGTCCCAGAATTGAGCTCGGAAATACTTATTACCCTTACGCTTTTAGCGTAATAGTTTGAACTCATTTTTGCACCTTTACCCTATGAAAGATCCAACACTAGAGAATTTCAAAGTTGTAACTCTAGTGTTGCATAATAAAAAAACAAGTCCAAAGGGAGAAGTCATTGACTTATAAACCACACTACACTTGCAAAGTTCTCATGACAATGAACCCCTTAAGACGAGATGTCCTTGGTTGACATTCACTCGGCCTCATTCACATTTACAATCATCCTTCTCACTGACAAAATAAAATCTATATATATAACTATGTATTCCTTACAATCCTGCAAAAATCCTCTACATTACAAATACTGCAAATCAATGATTATATACAAATGATGTATAAGTTACACATAGTTTTGTTCTGTAAACAAGAACAAGTTTTTTATTCCAATGAATTGCTTCTATAATATTGTTCATTCAGTAAGACCATTGCTGATATTTTTTTCTAAAAAAACTACCCACACATACACTATGACTTGGAGGATAAAGGAAATATAGTAAAGAATAGAAGAGAAAGGAATGAAGTTGAAAATACCTTCAAGGCAGAAGGGCCTCCCCCATATCCATGATACCGAACTGCATGCATAAGCTTCTCCATAGCCATTTTTACACTTTTGAATTTTGATACATTAGAGTCCAGTGGAGAACTATGGAGAGTATAATAAATAAGGGAGGATATTTAAAAGTTGTATATTATATTGTTCCATAATGGTAAGTTTTGTGTTGTGGATAGAGACCAAGTGGTGGTGTACGTGGCCAATCATTTTGTTTTGGTGGGAGCAAAGTTGTCAAACTCGTAGAGTTTTTAAATAATCTCGTGACCAGAAGGTAAAATCAGATGATACACTCGAAACGTAAACTCGTAAGAGTTTACATTAATTAGTTAACACATGTTTCCACTTTATAAATAAATAAATATAGAAAACAATAATTTGACTTGAATATATTTTAAGTATAAACTTTTGATATTAAATATATCAATGTTCATATTTTATCAACAATAATAAAGAAATTTTATGTGGGAATTCATTTAGTAAGGTCAAATAAAAATAATTAAAATAGGTTTTAGAGCAACTTAAACGACTTTCTGTAAGATAAAAACGTAGAAACAGTCAATTGGATGTATGCTTGTGAGTTTCTACCGAGTTTACGTGTATTAAAATTTTGAGTGGCTCGCGACACATTTTGGTTTGATTAAAAACATCAAATCGGAGTGTCAACTCACGAGTTTAACAACAATGCACACTACTAGGTATCCACATCCCTTTCCTTGCCCATTCTCCCTTTCCTTTGTTTTTTTTATTACATCCCTTTCCTTTGTTTGATTTCACTGTGATTTCTATTTTGAAGGCACATAAAAAATATACCTAAATCATACTTAGCTTGTTGATTCATACACACACACACTTGATTCACCCCTTATCCTTTGTATTCATTGAGCTCAGTCTAAGAAATCTAAAAACATCGGATTTACATTGATTTTACTGATCCAAATAAAGCATGTTGTAAAGATTCATATACATTACCACGTATAGATACATTAATAGATGCTACAAAAGCACATAACTATTGAGTTTAGTGAATGCATTCTCTGTATATAATTGTCACACCAAAATTTTTTATACCTCTATTATAAAAATTTAATCAATTTATAGTTACTCTTCTAGTGTTAGAAGCCCAAAAGTACGTATTGATTAAAAAAATTTCTCTTTCAAAAATATGTAAAATATTTTCCTTCATAAATTGGGCTTTTAAGCACTTAATAAAATTAAAACTCAATTTAAAATCTAAGTGCTTTTTTTTTGCCATAAAATCTAAGTGATTTATAAATTCATTAAATAGTCAAATCAATAACTACTACTTAATTTTTATTTATCTGCAATTAGACAACTTAATGTAACTACATACTTTTATAAATAACTATAACTTTTACAATTTTTTCTAAATATAATTTGACTATCAGAGGCGATAATTATTTCCTACTTGACAAACATTAGGGTTGTCATGCATCAATATGGAATAACAAATATAGCCCAAACATGGGGATTGGACATGGACATGGACATCCAAAATTTATGGATTTCATAACACTCCCCTTGGATGTCCAAAACTAAACATATGCCTCATTTAAAAAACTCCAAATAAGCAAAACCCAATGGGACAAAAACTTCACATGCTTATATAATTATCTTCACTCAACTGACACATGTTAAAGAGCAAGTGGTTAACATACCAACAACTGCTTACAGCTTCATGCCTCTCTCTCTCTCTCTCTCTCTGATATGTCAAAGGCTGAACCTGATAACTTGCATAACTAGTTAATAGGTAAGCCTCTATATGACACACTATGCCTAATCTATTTGATCATTTTCGTGTGGCATTCATTTTCAGTCGTGATAATGAGTTCCAGAATGAGCTAAGGATGATTGTCACTGACCTTGAGTATTATTCTGCTCTGGCTTTTGCTTATATATTGCCACTTACTGCCTTTTTTCTGTCTTGCGCACTAAGTACTAGCATGTTTGTTTCAAGTAAATAATATTCTAGCAAAAAGAAAAAAGAAAAGAAACAAAAGTCAAATAATACAGACATATAGATATGTGCACAGTGTCACACACTGTAAGAATTCTTTCAAGTCAACTCTGCTAATTTACTTGTAAAAACAGTGTCAAAACTATACAAGGATAGGAAGATATCTACCACTCAAGCTGAAAATGGAACTCGCTGTATTTACAAAGAGCATTCACTCAGAAATAAAGGGGACTTATTTAACTAGATGTGCCAGTACACTATTTATACATCTCTAAGCCTATATACATTGTCGATGAAGTCTTCTACCCCCCAAAGGAATGATCCAAAAGCTGCAGCCTCCATGACTAGCCTCCTCAAGCTAGAGAATGAAGTTAAAATGACTTCATCACTCTCAACCAACTCACATTTCTCGTTTCCGAAAAGAGCAGACGTATAACTCTCTATCAATTTCACAGCCTCTACAGATCTCAGTTTAGCACATTTCTGCAATGACCCAGGGTGAAGTCCCCTAAGATAATCCTTCATATCTAAAATTTTGTTTTCCTGCTTGGTCAGCCCTTGATCAACAGATGGTGGGTTATTCCTACGGCCGAAAATCATATCACTGAATCTAAACCGAGGCATATCATGGAATGACAAGCCAGTCCCACCACTGAAACAAAGATCAACATTGCCTAAATATAAACTACGATCCAGGTTGTACCTCAGTGCAACTGACTTTAGAAAGTAACCATATAATATTGAGGAAACATAAATTCGGGCAAGCATGAAATGTCGAATCTTAGTTTTTGCCCAAATATCTCTCACGCTACAGTTTGCTTTCAAGCCAGTTAAAGTAGTTACATGTTCCTTTAATAAATCCAAAACTCCCAAACTGTGAATGGACTCTAGATGCCAGTCCTTTGTGGGCAATATCTCTAGCCTGCCATTATAGATGCATCTGGACAGCTTTGGAACCAAAGGGACCCTAATCTCAGAAAAATTATAGAAGATCACCAAATACATGATATCTTGCAAAATTGTTTGACACTGATTTTCTTTTACTTCTGCAATCCTCCTGGCATCAAGGAAAACTTTAGGTCACTTGTCATTCAAGTGGTATATAGTAAAGAAAAGTATTAAGCAACAATCACAAACTACATAAGTTGGTTACTGACTTGTTTAACTTGTTTCAGGCTTAAACATAATAGCAAGCAATTCCCAATTCAACTTTTAGGGAAAAAATAACAACAGCCCGAATGGGCAAGAAATAATTTGGGTGAAAACAGAAGAGGTCTTGTAAGTAGAAAAAAATGGATGCTGGTAGCTGAAATTTGAAGTTTTTGGGCTAATCAACTTTCAATTGTCAAGTTTCCAGTGTACTAAATACAAAAATCAGAGAATAGCCAATCCAGGAAATGTGAGGACCCTTGGTTACTTCATCCAACATATTAACTATTCTGTCCAAGAAAAAATAACAAAGAAATAGTGCTTCATAGGGTCCCAATATTCCGAGAGCTTAGCAATCATAAGGAAAAAAAAACTATCAATATGTCTGACATTTTAAGTTATAACACTACATGAAATCACATAAATAGACCAGTATCCTAATATATGGTAAGATCTACTCCTCAAAATTAATAAATAAAGAAGTTAAGAGTGTTTGAGCATACAAAACTGCTCAATTACATTGACACTTTACCCTTCTCTTGGCTTCCTAAATTACGAAAATGAAAGTTGCATGATTACTGAAAAGCAAATCATTAATAGAATTAAAAATTAATTTGCAATAATTTTATTCTATTCAAGGAATAACAGAGTAATTATTATACCTTCCACAATATTCATAAGCCATTAAAACCATGTGTGATTCAACAAACCACATAACATTTATAACCATGTCTCCTCTAAATGGTAGGCAGAACCCCACTATCAGTTGTCACAAATGAACACATAATTCACTCATAAGATAGCAAAATTTATACTCTCCATTATTAAACATATGAGCCAATTGACTTGTTTGGAAATTCACAAGAAAACTAAATACTCCCTCCGTTCCTAAATAAATTACAAATGTTGCTTATTTGTCTTTCAAATTTAAATGAGGGCATTTTAGGAAGATCATGTAATTCTAACTAATTTTACTGTCTTCTTTAATCTCTTTAAATTAGCCAAATGCAAGTAAGTCACTTATAAATAAATTGATTTCTCTCAATCTGTTCACTAAACTAGTTTATTCCATTTATAAGCTAACATATAGTCTAAAAATTACATGAAACGCTTATTGATTAGTAAATGGTCTCCAAAAGAGTCAACTGGTCTTACTATAAAAGGTTGACTAAAAGTCAACGGGATCATGTGTATGTGTGTGATGAGAGAATTTGACTAAAACATTGCAAACCTGTGAAGTACTTCTTCATGAGAACCAGCACTAAGTGCTAAACGAGCAACAGCAGCCTCACGATCATGAGACAAAATCTTTAATTCTTCATTAACAGATAGGTGAAATAACTGCCTATGATTCTGTAAAACACCACCTAGAAATTTACCCACTTGGGTTTTAAGTTTAAGGGGTGAGTTTGAGCTCAAGGTAACAAAGTCACAGTGACTAGCATCAGTACACCTTATAATTCTCAATGGTCGTTGGTATAAAACAACACGTGATGGCTTGGAGGGAAAATAATTGAAGGGTTTGAGAAAGAGATTAGAGGATAATTGAGGATTAGGAGATGGAGAAGAAAGAAGGGTAGAATTGGAATTGGGAAAGTGGGTGAGACAATTTTCCATGAAAGGAGGCCAAAAAAGGTGGGAAAAAAAGGTGGGTTTTGGATTGAGAGAAGAAAAATAGTGAAGAGGAAGTGATTGAGATGATTAACAAGAGAGAGAATTAAGGAAGGATTTGTGAGAATTAGAGATATTATCAAGGTAAGAGAATATTTAGTAAGTCTATGTAGAGCTAGCATTTGAAAGAATGATAAACTACTATTATACTCCATCTAAACCTTAATATAAGAGCCAGACGCAAAAAAAAAACGCTTCTTAAGAAAACATATGAATTTTAGTTGGGTGTCTAGAGTTAATGTTTATTTTCCAATATTGCCCATATTTATTATGATACTTTTAAGAGAGAGAAAAACATAAACATTAATAAATATGAAAGAGAGTTAGGGGCAAAGTAGGAAAAAACACATTAAATAAGGAGAGAATGTGAGATAAACTCTTATATTAGGGACCAAAATCATTCAAATTTTGGCTCTTATATTAGGACTAGAAGGAGCACTCTACAAGGAAGTATATAATTATTACTATTAAAATTTTTTTAAAAAATCATATTAATTGATTTAATCAAATATATTTTTAAAATATGTTTTTGATTGATAAACAACTCCTTTCAATTTTAAATACAAGACATAATTACTTAATTTAGTTAAATTTAAGAAGGTATTTGAGTTAGTTAATTAGAATCAGATGATATTACTACACTAACGTAATCATTGATTGTTATTGTCACCCACTTTTCTTATTTATTTATCATTAAAGAATATTACAAATAAAAGTTTTTGTGAAAAGTTGGACTAGTTTGGTTACTTCAGGGGTAAAATTGTACCCAGTGTTAGTTTAGGTGCCCAGTAATTTAGGGTGGTTACTTGAAGGGTAAAATAGATTCATTGCCCTTTTCTTGGCCGTCTCAATAAATTATTTAAATTCGTTTAAATCGTTATCCACATTCCACACACATGCTTATTTGTCTCTTGGTTACATTTGGATTATTGAATTACATTAATTAGTTGTGTAATTCAATTATTGTTATTATAAGTCACCAACTATCAATTTTTCTTGGTCCATTTTGATTTTGATGACAATTATTTTTTATCTATCAAACTTCCATTTTCTTCAAAATGAGTGTCAGATCGAAAATTTCTTCTACTAAAGTTGTGTATAACCATTGTTGAATAAACTAATCGAACATGTATTGAAAACTTATAGTTATGCAGTTTTTGTATACCCTTTTACTCCCTTCTGTCTTTATTATAAGTCACCAACTACCAATTTTTCTTGATCCATTTTATAAGTCACTTCATGGTTTCCAATGTGCATTAATTATTTTTTCATATATACTCATATTTAATAGGGGTGGTATGAGAGAGTAATAGTTAATAATTTTAGAAATAAGTGTAATTATTGGGGGTAGTATTAGAAATTATTTGAATTTTAGGACAAATTAAATGCATTTAACCAATTTAATTTGTATGTGAGAAAATTCATATGAGAGAGTACAAGACTCAAACATATACTAAAAACTGAAAAGCAATTTATGCAAAAGCTGGTTGTGGCCACCAGATCTCCAAAATTGGAGTTTCTGAAGATAAGTTGGTTTGACCAAATAAGCTGGTCAAAAATAAACAGGCCCAAACATGACTCAAAAGCTACAGGGTTTATTAAGTGCAAACCAGCTTATTTGTGTCTAGAAAGGGTATAAGTTGTTGTGAAATATCTATATATCTTTAAACCCTGTAGCTTGGTTGTTATTGGTCCATTTGTCATCATAGTATTGATCCAAGTGTCTATATACAAAGTTGACACGTGTATTGAGGAAGTCATCATTAAAATTTGCTTTTTTTGGCCAACATTCATTAAAATTTGCTTTGTGCTACAAATATTGTATCCAATACATCCAATATATACCTCTAAACCTATAAGCTCAAAAACTATTGGTCCACATGTCCTATAAACTCCCACTTTGAATGATTTTGATTGGATGATACACAAACACTTAAATAAACACAACATACTACCAATAAAATCATTATTCTAATTGGGAAATTAAGAGTCAAACAATCAATCACAAGTCAAAAATAATTATATTTATTTGGAAATCATGTAAATAAGAGGGAATCAAACTTTCAAACAAACAAATTTCCATAAAAAACTAATTGATGTCATCTAAACTCCATCTTTGAATAATTTTGATTGGATGATACACAACCACTTTAGAAAATTATTCAAACTACCCAATATAATCACTAATCTAATTGGGAAATTGCATTGCAAAACAATCAATCACAAACAAAAAATCTGATATTTATTTCGGATTCATGTATTATGGCATGGGGAAATCAAACTTTCAAAAAAAAATTCCATAAAAAAGTAATTGATGAGGGAGGACACAAACTTTCAATCTCACAAAATTCCATAAACATATAAATAAGAGGGAAACAAACTTTCAAATAAACTGAATTCCATAAAAAATCAAGTAAAAAATATTCTTTCAATCCCAACTTCTACTCTATAGCTAAAAGAGGCATTCTGAAATTCTTTGTATTCACAAAGCATGTTATTACCAACAAAACATCTTTGGATAATTTTAAAAAAAAATGATTCCTAAATTTCATTTATTAATATTTAAAAAAACATTCAACCCAAATTTATTTTAAGGGATATTTTTTGGCTATAACATGAAATTGTATTTCTGTGTGCTCAAAAAAAATAAAAAACTTACGCCTATAACACCATATTGTTTTTCTTTGTTCTCAAAAAGGAAGCAACTGTTATACCATCATATTGTATTTTTTGTATTACCATATTGTATTTTTGTATTACCATATCGTGTTGTTTTTATAAATACTCGATCAATATTGTATTTTTTATAAATACAAAAATTTAAGGAATCATTTATGAAATTGTTTTTAACCGGATTTTATTAGACAAGCCCTCCGTCATCATCGGCACCGTCCAGGGCATGATCACCGGGCCTCTGCTCCGGCTCCCTCCCATGGGCCACCATGATGGTCCTCCGCAAGCGCTCCCGCCTCCTCCAGAAGGTCCACGACACCATGGCCGTCTTCCACACCCACGCCATTGTCGGCTCCCTCGGCGGCCTCTGCTCCGGCCTCTTTGCGGAGCCCAAGCTCAACTTCTTCTTCTACAACACATACAACCAGTATGTGGGCTTCTTCTACAGCCTCTAGATGGGGGACATCAAGACCGGGGTGAGACAGGTGGGGTGCAGCTGCTCAGGGTGCTCTTTGTGACCCTCCTCAATGTCACTGTCACCAGCTTCATCTCCCTCTTCATACGCCTGCTCATGCCGCTGAGGATGTCGGAGGACGACATGGAGGTGGGGGACGAGGCGGCCCACGGGGAGGAGGCCTATGCCTCATGGTGGTGGGGGGAGGCGAAGGTGGTGGTTTTGGAGGGGGAGGCCGAGATGGTGAAGAGGGTGGGGTGGTGAGTGGTGGTTTTTGTGGGGAGGGGGTGTCAGGGGTGAGGAAGAATAAGAGTGGGGGTGCGGGGTTTTATATTTTTTTATTAATTTAAATAATGTGGACCTCACACACTCAAAAAAATATTGTCACATAAGCACGCCACGTCAGCAAAAAATTTTATTTCCCCAGCCATGTCAGCATTTAACGGTCAACGTCGGTCAACATAAACGATGTTCCCTATATTGCACTAATATTTATTCTTCAGTCCCAGAATGAGCTCGAAAATACTTGTTACCCCTATGTGCTCCTGACATAATAGTTTGAACTCACTTTTGCACCTTTACCCGGGGTTAAAATGCTTTAATTAATACTTCTTACCCTTCATATCACATCTAATATTTTTTAAAATATGTCCTGCCCTACTCTTAATTTTTTTTTAAAAAAATTAACTTATAATTGTCTTGGGAGAATTAATTAAATGTCCCATGGAAAAAAGATAATTAAGATGAAATCCCACAAGTTGTAAATCACAACTTTTGAGCTAACAACAACAACTTATTGGCCTCATAACAACTCATGTGACCTCATTTTAATTATGTTTCTTCCATGAGACATCTAATTAAGTCTCTCAATTTTCTTCCCCTCCCCTCCAATCATATTACCAAACAGACATAAGAATTAAGCTCACTGATTAAAAACCCAGATATCATATTTTAAAATTTAAAGAGTACTTCCTCCGGTCCCTAATGTAAGAGCTCAAAATTTGAATGGTTTTGGTCCCTAATGTAAGAGCTCACCCCACATTCTCTCCTTATTTAATGCATTTTTTCCTACTTTACCCCTAACTCTCTTTCATATTTATTAATAGTTATGTATTTCTCTCTCTTAAAAGTACCATAATAAATATGGGCAATTTTGGAAAATAAGCATTAACTCTAGACATCCAACTAACATTCACATGTTTTCTTAGGAAGCGTTTTTTTGGCGGCTAGCTCTTACATTAGGGATCGGATGGAGTATTACTTTAGTCTAATAATCAAAAGAATTGAACAATCAGGGTTGGTGTAGTGATAACCACATTTTAGCATTTGACTAGGGTCTCAAATCCCTAATAAGAATGTAGCATGCCTTTTGATCATCACTTAACAAATAATCAAAAGAATCACCCTCCTTTGATCAAATAAAAAAAGCAGTATATCCAATAATAGAAATGTGCGTTATATATAAATAAAGAGGAAAATGGTGCATTTATATATTGAACATAAAAGGGCCAATGGCTAGCCCAGGAATTTATTATTTTTGGACGTGAACAATTATTGACATAAAAATGACGTTCACAGTTCATGAATTTAGTAAAACCAATTATGGCGGACGCCATATGTGATATGCCTATGCATTCACCGATTTTTATTTTTTTTTATTTTGGATAAACTAAAATACATTCACCGGAACTAAATCAACAAGTTAACAACGCATTTCTAACAAAATATATTAGAAAGAATCTTTTTTTATAAAAAAAAAAAAATTAACAAACGGATAACCTAGATCCAAGCCTAGATCCCAACGTGAACGTAAGACCATTCAATCAATAATTATTCAATCGTTGATTAGTGAAATTCCCACTTGCTAGAAAAACACGTCCCACTTGCTTATTGTTTCAACATCACACTTGGATACTTGCACGATCCATAACCTTCCACAATAAATTTCAAATGAAAAAAAAAATGTTAGAGCAAATCATTATCAATAAAAATAATATAATATATACTGATTAAAGTCATTAAACCAAATTTAAAGATTCATTAAATCATGGAAAAAAAATATTCAAAAACATTTAATACCCCCTCCATTGCTTTATGGGTATGTTCTACTTTTTCTAGTGCCAAGTGAATGCGCACTTTTCTTTTTCTCTGTGACGATTTAATCCGAGCAATTGAATTTACATTTGGAGTTAGACATTTCTAAATCAATTTCTGATAAAAAAAATTACTAAATCAATTATACGATATTAGTTATAATGTTTTTTTCATAAACATTTAAAAATTTGTCTCATTTTTTTATAATTCCCTGCTATACCCCTATTAATTACTCATATGATCAGTGTATTTGATTTTCAACTTACTCTAACTCTATTCCTTGTAAATGTAGGTGTCTTTGATTTAAAAAAGTATTATTCCTCCCGTTCATTAATATAATATAATATAATACTCCCTCCGGTCCTAAATATAAGACCTAAATCACTTTCTCTGGAAAATCCTTAAAAAAACAAAATAGGTTAATTATAAATTGATTTACCTAATTTTTTCCCTTAAGCTATTTTATTTTACCTATAAATTAATGGATAATCTAAAAATATATCAAATATGTCATCATTTAATAACCTATTTCACAACCTTAATCTCTCCAAAAAAAGTCAATTAGGTCCTATATTTAGGACCGAAGGTAGTATTTAATAACTGACTTTTTCCTTTTTTTTCTAATAACTAGAGCTAAAACAAAGTATTTATGATATAAAAAAACACAAAATACTTATGACATGTGTTAGAACTTTTTTTTCTAAACTAATTTTTTTAACTTAGGCGTTAATATATGATCTAATAATTGATAGCATATGTTATGATTAAATAACTTGTTGAACTTTCCATGGATATATCAAGTACGAAGAAATTAATAATTTTAAATTGAATTATTAAAACAGTAAGAAAATGAAGAGAGCATAACACAAGTTCTATGCAGGTTTCTTAGCTCCCGGAAGGAATTTGTATAGAGATTGATAAGAGGTGCCGTCATCTTGGTGTCATGGGGGATTTATGTATGCCGAAGAGAGAGGATGGTCTTGGTATGAGGGGAGCAACGCACCAGTTGTGGAAGGGTACTAATCATGGATCGGAGAGCACGATGAAAGAGATTGGGTGGAGGTTAGGAAATGCTATAGAGGTGAAGTTTTGGGAGGGTATGTGGCTTCAAAATTATGTGTGCTTGAAGAATTATGCTTTGGGTAATGTTGGGAGAAGCTCAGATGGAGAAGGTTGCTAGCTTTGTTATAGAGTGAGGGAGGTGAGATTGGAATAGTTTGGTGGTGTGGTTCTAGAGGATATGATAGGTCGCGATTCAGGGGTGTTTTTCATTGGTGAGGTTGGAGAGGGAGGATTGACCGATGTGGTGTATATATCAATAATAACGGAGAGTTTTCTATTAGATCAGCTTATTTAATGTGCCAAAATTTTAATGCAACAATGAATTCAAGAACATGGTCAAGAGTGTGGAAGCTGAATATTCTACATAAATATAAGACCTTCTTATCATTGTGTTTGAAAGATAGGTTGTTGCCTAAGGTAAAAACAAACTGGGGGCTTGCAGGTGAAAGCTCATGTGTTAAGTGTGGAGTTGTCATGGAGCATGGTCTTCATTCATTGAGAGATTGTATTAGCTTGTCAGGAGACTAATAAATCAAACATAGTACAAGATAGACTAATATAGTTGTAATTTTATATTAAAAATTAGTAACAAATAATATCAATTAATTATTTATTATAAATCAATAATACAATTTTATTTAAAAAATATTTTTAAAATGCTTAATAGGTCTGAGTGTCTGACTCATAGGCTAATAGGTTTTATTAAGCCTAAGCCTAGTCTGTTAAGCAAAACAGACCAAAAGAAAAAGTCTCGGACTAGCCATGGCCTTGAAACAAAGAGGCCGGTCCAAGGTGTTAATGATCCAGGTCATATGTCTTTGATAGTGGGGTTGGGCTATTCCCACCCCTAATTGGGAGGTGCGAGTGGAATGATGCATGAATGAGAAAGTTGAATTTATTTCGACTACTACTTTTATTGGTGAGACTGAAAAAATTAGTGTTTTGATTTAATTGTATTGTTAACAAGGCTAAAGTAAACTTTTGATCTTTAATATTTGCATCAAGTTTTAATTTAGTCTTTTATGTTTGGAAAATACACTTTTAATTTTTTTTGTTAACATCATTAGTTTCACTTAACGGAAAATGTCAACTTAAAAATTTTAAAGGGTTAACTCAAGATTAAATATCAATAAAAGATGCATAAAATAACTATTTTAATGTAATTATTCTTTTATTTTAAATATTTGTCATTTTAAATCCCACTTATTAAACAAACTTTTAGATTCAATAACTCACTGTTGACATTAAGTGAAATTAACTGCGTTAACAAAAAAGATTAAAAGTATAATTTTTTTTTTCTAAACATAAAAAACTAAATTGAAAACTGATGTAAACTGAGTAACACTTTACAACCTAAAAAAAGTTGAACATAAGTTATTAATTAAGCCACTTACTTGGATCTTTAGTTGTTTGCGTGGCAAGTCCGTTGAAGAAGCAGGTCCCACCAGAAGGCCTAAACTGAACCCAATAAGAGCTGAACGCATAACTAGCATGCTTGACCAACGAATCCGGTTCAAAACACGGTTTTCCGGGTTGGATAGCATCACAGGTTTTATTCCCCTGCGAGCAAGCATAAGATATTGCATCCTTAAGCGACGTCGTATTAGCCCACTCGGCCACCACACACCATATCTCCCCCTTATATGGCAAATTATTATCCGCTGGTGGCAATGGCTTATACTCAGAATCTGAAGTCTTCCCAGACAAATCAATATCATACACATTTGACCCATTTGGATACAACAAACCAAAATGTCTTTCTGTGCCTACACCAGGTTTTTGATTCTCATTGTACAAAGCAAAGATAAATGATGGAAGAGTTGAATTTGGCCTAGCTGGAGTACCTACATAAGGTTTTGCTGTCACCTTTTTCACGAAATTTCGATTGTAAATTGCTGCATTGTGAATGTTAGCTCCTATTTGATCGATGTCACCTCCATTAGGCCAACCAGTTTCAGCTATAAAAATCCTAACATTTGGATACCCAACTCGTTTCATAGCGTAATAAATAGCATCCACCATTTGGTCAAACATGTTGTGGTACACCAAGCCCGTGCCCGAATCTGTGACTGTAATGTTCTTTGATTCAAAGAGTGTGTAGTCAAGATTTATGTTGTGTGGATCTGAAATATAAACAAAATATGGGTACACATCGAGGAAGAAGAAGGATTTGGTATGATTTAAGAATTTCAACAATGGTTTCATGATTTTCTCCGAAATGTCACTACGGAATGTTCCATTTGATGGTGGGAATGATGATTCTAAGACACTCATGTCTGATGAAGTACCCACTTTGATTTTGTGAAGTCCAAAGGATTTGAGAGAAAGTTTGACTTTTCTAATTGCTGGTACGAGAGCTGACCAAACTTGAGGTGGGCTACTACTGGTGACTTCGTTGCCTACTAGGAGGTAACGAATTAAGGTTTTTGGATAGAAAGGGATTACATTGGTTTTGATCCATTCGTCTGAGAGGGTTTGGTTAGAGGAAATGTTGAGGATGAGTTCATTTGGGACCATGATTGAGACTTGGAGATTTGTGTTACTTAAGGCTTTGAGGATTTCTGGGTTTGCATCATAGATTTTGACTCGTTTGGCTTTGAGGTTTTTTATGAGCTCAATGGATCTTGATGGTGATGGTAGATTGTTCCCCAGTTGACCATAGTTGATCCCAGGAATTGTAGAGAATTCTGCACCTGTAGAAGAAAAAACCAAAAGGGGTTGTGCATAAGACCAAAACAAATAAAACCCAGATTGCAAAATCAGTGATTTTGACAAGAAAATCGTGTATACAGGACTTACTTGATAAAGAGATGAAGAAGAAGAACATGAACATAGAAAGAAATCCTATAGCCATTTTTGTAAGCATCTCTGTTTTCTTGTGCAGCTTCAGCTCACCCGATTTGTTGGTTATTAATACTAACAGATCAAATCTAGAAGCTGTGCCATAAAACCGAAATAGAGGAATTTTTTAATGAGGAAGAACAACGGGGAATTGAAGAAATCAGATAATGGATCCAAGAAGAAGAACCTAATAAAATAAAAAAGAAAGGAATGAAAATGACAAAGGAGGTCGATGGATAGACTTTTCCGCTGACTATTCTAAGGGATTGATTGTGAGTGAGATGTGGAAACAGAGGAAGCTGAGCAAGTTGGGAATATAACTTTTTTTCTTTATTCCATCTTTTATTTTTTAGTAAAAGGGATATAATAATTAATGAGCTAAAAACGTGTGAGAGAGAAGGAGAAAGAAACTGAGACAACATGAGGAAAAGGGAGAATCTAATCTTTTTTCACGGTGGGGAAAAAGTGGGGCCCATTGGTGTGCATTTATTGTTGGTAGTAATGAAAATAATAATTGGATTATGGTTGAAACTTGAAAGTGAGGTAATGAAATGAAAGCAAGTGATGATGAGTTTGGAGGAAAAGGGAAAAAAGGGCAAAAGAGGGAAAGAAAAAGGGAGAAACGTACGTACTTTGATATAAAGCTGGAGATAGCCGTTTGAGTGAGGATGAAGGGACAACGGTGGGCCGTATCTCTATGTCGACAGTGACTCTACCTTCTCATTACTGTATAGTGTATACCCTGGAAGAGGATATACAAATATACAATATTCAAAACACTACTAGTACTTCATTGTATGGGGTTTAGACCTTTCTTTGGCCAAAAAAAAAAAGGGTTTAGACCTTCACCAAGCCATCATGCTTTCAACACAGTCAAAGGAGGCCGCATGACATAGTCGGCATAGACCTTCACCAGTTGTTATTACCCTATGCTTTCTTCCATTAAAAATGATAAGACTCTAGTTCCTCAATCACTCTATAAGGGTGAATTACATGATTACCATGCAATTCATCCTTTATAGGTGACTAGTTTAGTTTCCTCATTTTATATTTCTATTTTATACTATAATATAATGACATTGTACTCTTTGATTGTCTTTATATCAAAAAAAAAAAAATACCACACTATGACTATGCTTCTCCTTTATAACTGTCGAAATAGATAATTTTCAATTTCCTTTTTTTACATAAATAATTTTCAATTTCAAATTGATCAAAAGTGGCTATTATTATAAGTGTATCTATAGAATGCTTAATTATTTCATTACAGTTTTGCATTAATAAATATAGAAGAAAAGAAAGAAGTGAAGCATAGTGTATAACTTATTCACTACACTATTTCTTCTTGTATAAAATAGTATTGATCAAGATGCTTAATTTAAATTCAGTTAAATCATTATTAATTTGAATTGGTTGTTAAATTAGTTAGGTACAACAATTATGTAAATGAATTAATGTTATTGCCTGAAAATGTCCTCATTTTTGTGTTGGAAAGATAATTTGTAGTTGATGGGATAATTAATGTAATAGTGGTATGGGAAATTATTTTCATTAAACTTTGAATCTTATAAAAGAAAATATGGAAGTAAATATTCATTCATAAATAATTATAGAGTAAAAAATATTAATCAATGTAAAACATTGTAAATAAGTAAACTAACTTTTTGCATGCGACAATTAAGTGACCTGAATTTATAAAACAAAACTGTATTTGTATTAACAGACATTATTATTTAAGGTTAAACTAACTTTTGGTCCATATACACTACAAAAAAACTGCATCATTTCAGCGTGTTTATTACAATGCGTATCGGCGGTCGAAACCGCCGAAATGGCGCTACAGCGCTTGTGGCGAGCGCCGTTATTCAGAGCGTGACAAATCACGCCTTAGCGGGTAGAAGCAACTGCTGTAGCGCTGGTCAAACCGCTGTAAAGCTTACCCGCGAAGCACATTGGCGGTTCCAACCGCTGAGATGCTAAGAAATATTTTTAAAAAATAGCGAAAAATTTGATTTTTTTGGCCAACCACATGTGTGCCAAAAAAAATCAAATTTTTCGCCAATCTATATTGTCACTGTCTACTGGATTTTTATGAAGATCTAAGAACATTATATGAAGGAAAAGCATATACTGGGCTCATGAAAAACAAATAAATATCATATAGATAAATGTATATCGATAAATCTTGAGCATTATTGGAATGTAGACTGGAAATTTATTTGGGGAAATCTGGAGAAAACGAGAGAAAATGAGGAAGCACCAGAGGGAGATCGCGCAAGAATGAGGGAGGTGGTGCTTTATTTATAGGGAACCAATTCATTTCAGCGGTTGGAACCGCTGCCCGTAACCGCTGAGATGCGTTTTGAATTTTAAATATGGCGCTCAAATCCAAAAAACTTTTGATTATAATATTATAAACCATTTCAGCGGTTGGCACGCGCTGTGATTGAATTAAATTTAAACAAAAATGCATTTCGGCGGTTGGCACGCGTTGAGATGCTTTTCTTTTTTTGCAAAACAAAAAAAAAAGCTTTGACCGTCGCTCATATTCAGCGGTTTCAGTGTACATTTCGACGGTTGCACGCGCTGAGATGCTTTTCTTTTTTTGCAAAACAAAAAAAAAAGCTTTGACCGTCGCTCATATTCAGCGGTTTCAGTAAACACGCTGAGATGTGGTAGCATCTCGGCGGTTGGTGGCTAACCGCTGAGATGCATCCGTCCGAATTCGCCTGTTTTATAGTAGTGATAGTTTGGTATGATTTGAGTTTTAATCCTGAACTTTGGAGACTGCTGAGTGCTGACTAACCAAACAAACAATTTAAAATTGTACCTATAAACTAAAAAATTATGTTCGGACGGTGGATGTATTAAAAGATGTTTGAAGTTAGATGAACCCACAGAACCATCAATAAAAGAAAAATAAAATAAAAATATACTCGTAGGATTTAATGGCGGCAAGCTAGGAATACTCGGAAAAGGAACTTGACCTTTTACATTGATGATAACACTACGCATTGACCTACTTGTAATTTTATTAAATTGAAGGTATTTAAATTTGTATATTCCGTTTTATTCTGAATATAATATAAAATGTTGGGAAAATTAAATATAAGTCCCTGGTAAGGGACATAATACTGGAAAAGTCCCAAAAACTTGAATAATTAAAGTAGAGTCCCACATTTTGCAAAATAATTAAAGTAGAATCTCAATCCCAAGGGACTCTACTTTAATTATTTTGCAAAATGTGGGACTCTACCTTAATTATTCAAGGTTTTAGGACTTTTCCAGTATTATGTCCCTTACCAAGGACTGATATTTAATTTTCCCAAAAATGTTTTATATGATATGCAGTGTTCAATAATAGGTAACGTTTTACTTTATATTTTTGACTTCTTTGAGTCTGCCACATAGAATTGAATAAACGTCAACGATTTTTAAAATTTTCATATAATAGATTTAAATATATGTTGTAGGTTAGAGCTACAGATTGAGAATTTTGAAAAGGGGATCAAAAAGAGTACGAAAAAGGCGAGGAAAACAAGGATTGAAAAATTCAATACTCTCTCCGTTCATAAATATAAGATCACTTTGAGAATATGGATAAATTTCTTAATATAAGATCACTTTCTATTTTTCCTCAAGTTTTGCCCAAATTACCCCTATACTCATTTTACAAGTAAATTACTCCCTTAATCTTTTAAATTTAAGTGAGAGGTATTTTGGGAAGATCATATAATCATAATTTATTGGAAAGTTTTCCTTAATCTTTCCAAATTAGCTAAAGTGATCTTATATTTAGGAACTGAGGGAGTATTTGAAAACAAAGTTAAAGCTTAATATGGATCAACCTAGTGGGAATGGGTTGGGTAGAAAAAAACTGTGAGAAAATGGGTCGTATTCAAAAAGCTTAAATCATATTGCTTGGTTTTTAGGCTAATCCATGTTAAAGTCATTTTTAAAATTAATTTACCTCTTTATGATAGAAGTATTCCCCATTATTTACAATAAAACTATAATTGGAAAAAGGGACAATTGCACCTTAGTTCCAAGTAAGAGATTTAATTTGGTAGAGGTCTCAAGGAGTTGTTACGTAAACCTATTAACAAATGAAATTATCTTCGTTAACAAGTGAATGAGTTGTTACTGGACCAATCTGATATCAAACCCTTATTTAGGATTTTGGTGCAATTGTCCCTTTGAAAAATAGGGTTTGCGTTTGAAAATAGGGAAAATGGGTTTAGATTAGCCCATAGGTTCATGATTCGGGCTTAACAGGTTTGAGCCCTAAACAACCATTTTAATATGGGTCGTAATATGGGCCCTAAAAGGTTATTTAGGTTAAGTCATTGTCATAATAGCAGCTGTATTTAGTTGGTTGGTAACAGAACATCACAAATTGTTAGTTTGACGACGTCTTTTTCTTGAATTTGGCGCCAGTATGTTAGCCATCAGGTCGAAATTTTCTCATGCATATGGTTGTGATAAAATTGTTCTTTTATTTTGATAGAGGTTTTCTGGTAATTTAGTTTTAATTTGATAAAATAAGAGTTTTATCTTATAGGGCGAAGACTCAAAAATGATACATAACTATTGGCCAAGGAAAAAATTAGTACATAACTATTTTAAGGTACAAAAATAGTACTCATCTTTTACCATGTGATCAAAAATATATTTTCACTAATATGACAATAATATTATACATAAAAATCCAAAATGTCCTTATAAATTAATCGTCACCCAGTAAAAGTTTATTTAATTATAAGGGCATTTTAGACATGTCATGTCTAATATTATTGTCATATAAGTGAAAATATCATTTTTGATCACATGGTAAAAGTTGGTATCATTTTTGTACCTTGGAATAGCTATGTACTATTTTTACTCCTTAGTCAATAGTTATGTGTCATTTTTGGGTATTCGCCCTATCTTATAACTTGTGACTAGAATTTGTAATGGTTCCTTTTAAAATAAAGAATTTAAAAAGAAAAGGAAATTTTATGAGCCATCAAGAAAAAGTTGTACTTGTTGCCTATCAGTTGCAAGAATATATCAACCAGTTTAAATTATAGAATACAATTTTTATTTTGTCCGAAACAACAAAACATAATCAAATCAACTTTGCTCCATGTTTTTTTTGTCATCAACCAGTTTTTACCCGTGTGTGTTTATAGTGCCTACATTTTGGCGTTTAGTCTAAAAAGTAAAAACACCAATATGATGGTTTTTACTCGCATTTAATTGCAAACGCGAAATGCTTGCTCGGCTAAAAAGTATTTCTTTTGTAGTGAAGGATGAATGTGTTATAAGGGTTTCATATGACATTTACTCTTGTGCAAAACATTGTTGTATACTAAATTAGGGTTAATATAACTTTTGGTCCCTCAAGTTTCACTGAATTTTGATTTTAGTCCCTCAAATTTAAAATACATGGTTTTAGTCCCTCAATTTTACACAAGACCTAGGCTCAGACCTTTTTTTATGGCCTGTTATTGAAAATAGGCAAGACTCAGGCTAAAAAAACCTGTTAAGCCTCAGGCCGGCCCATTAAGGGTTCTTAGTAAAAAAATAGTGGAAGTATCACCTCTCTCACTCTCAAGGCCTGCTTGGATGTAGGGGAAATGGGGAGGAAAGAAAATGGGAGAGGAAAGAAAATGGGGAAGGAAAATAGTGTGGATCTCATGCCCCATTTCCCCCCAACTTTTTCCTCCCAAAATGGGGGATTTTGGACAAATTTTTTGTTCCCACTTGTTGCCCTTATTCATTCTTGCACCTAATCACACGCATAGGAAAATGAATGTGGCTACCTAACAGAAAGCGGTGAAAAAAATCCAGGAGTCCTCTCATTCGAAGCAATAAACAAGGTTCTTCTAGCAGGAACCCATTTTACAATTCTACAAAGAATAAACTCAGGTCGTGTATCCCTTTCAAGATGAGGAGTCAGACTCCTCTCAACCCCAAATCTATCCTTCCTCGTCTTTAATTTATCGCCACGACTAACATAGGTGGCATCATAATCTCCAAGTTCTGCCTTGATCTGGGAACAAGAACATGGTTAGAAACCAATTAATCTTAAAAAGGGATCTCTAATGTTTAAAACCTAGGCATGCAATGGGACAAATTTCTTTTATTTCATTTATATTACATTATTTAATTATGAAGGATAATGCCAAATATTTTTTCTCTTGTCTTCATAATAAAATTCTTTTAAATTGAATAATAAATTATTATAATTTATTCCCTTTATTTAATTTAATTTCAAGAGATGTCCCACTTATTGATTTATTAAAAAAATGACTTTCTTTGTTAAAATATATAGTTTTCTTATTAAAGTGTTTGTAATAAGGGGTATTTTAGTTATTGTAATAGGGGATTATATTTCCGTCCTATTTTCCTCTTATCCAAGCTCACCCTCGCTCACCTCTGAGCCCAATTCCATTCAGCCCACTTCTCATTCTCTCACTCTACTCTACTTCTTTTGCGTTCGTATGCTCTCTTCCTTCCTTCTAATCACCTCACGTCATTATTCTTCCTGCTCCTCAGGTATCGCATGCCTTCTTCCCCTTCCTTCTTACTTATTTCTCTCTCTATTCTTTTCTTTTCACATCTAATTCACCTACCTAACCTAAGCATCAACCATAGCGCTAACTCTCTGTCATACCTCCATAAACCAAGTTGGCTTATAATTAGGCACCGAGGCATGACAACCAAATTATAATTGTGAAAGTTATACCTCTCCATAAACCAAGTTATAATTGTGTATGGGTTAAACAAACTAGTTAGTTTATGGGTTAAACTATTTTTAGATTTGAAATTATTAGGTAAATCAATTTATAATTGACTTATTTTGCTTTTTTAGGATTTTCCAAACAAGTCACCTATGTCTTATATTTAGGACCGGAGGAGGGAGTATAACAAATGTAATTACAATACATGTTAGTTTATAACTAGAATAAACTAGTTTTGAGAAAAAAAGATAATTTTAAACAATTTAAAATGATAAAGTTTGTGACTTTAATTTTTTCAAAAAAAAGTCAAAGTTAGCTTATAATTAGGAACGGAGGGAGTGATATGTAATTTTCTGCTTTTTATTTCTGTAGTTCTTTCCAGGAGATGCAGCAATGAGTTGTTGGTCACTAGCATCTGTTTGTACTACTAGTCAACTTATACCATTGCCTGCTGCAAGCACCAATTCTTTTGTCAACATCAAAAGCTGCAACAGTTTCATGTGTAGTCCAAGCCAAGGAAGGTGCTGTCTCTCTGATTCTGAGAACTATCATCAAGTTAGGAGACTCAGGATTTCTTGGGTTGTTAAAGCTAGGCAAGGATTGACACATTTGAAGGCGCAACAGGGAACTTGGGAAAAACCTGATGATGGCAGTGGTAGTGAGTATGATGATGAAGAGGAAGAGGAAACAGAAGATGAGAACTATGGCTTTGAAAGTGATTGGGAAGAGGAAGAGATAACACCATCCGTTAATGGCGTTATTTCTGTGGACAAATATGGGGAGGATATTAAAACAGGCACTTTTTGTATTCCTTGCTTATTTTTTTTATTTCTTTCTTATTTTAAACCTTATCTTTTTTTGCTGTGAGACTTGGGCTTCTTGCATTTAACCCAAAATGGTTTAAGCAAATACACTCTAGATTATGGTAAGTTTGTAGACAAGAAGCATTTATTTTTGACCCATTGACAATTGTCTACCTCTGAAGCCACATATTTTCATCATTACAGAGGTTGAAAGTCTTTTGGAGCCTGAAGAAAGAGCAGTCTTTCAGCAAAATATATCTCCAAACTTGGACAAAATTGCAACTGTATGTTATTCTGGTTTTCTAACTTTTAATGTGTTATTCTGTTCCACTGCTTAAAAGTTAGAAAACATGCTTACACCTAGTTTTCTAACTTTTAATATGTTATTCTGGTGGGAAGCTAGAATCTACATGTTGTGATTTTATAAGTATGAATAATTAGTTATTTAGTTAATTAGGTTTTGGGTTTATGATTATATTTTAATTACTATTTCTAGTATTTGTTGAGTTTAGGTTTAGGAGGCCATATACTAATTAGGTCAAGAACTATATAACTTGACATTAGGCTTTATTGTCTTGAGCCTTGAATTATGAATTGAGTTTGTGTTTGACGGTCGACGGCCGGTGTCTCTCTTCCTAAACTCTTTCTACTTCTTGAACCCCTCTAATTCTTGTCTTTGACCCTCTGAATTTCTTCTTCTTTACTGTTCTTGCTTAGTCATCATTAGCAAAATAGTTATTTTGCTAACAGTATAACACATTTGAAAGTCTATATACCAACTAAATTTTAAGCATAATTAGATTTTTCAAGTTTTTTTGTTCAAGAAAGTTGTATGTTGAAAACTGCTATTTCAGTCATTTAGTTCCGATATCTTTAATCTTTAGGCTAAATGGAGCCCACTGCACACTTTAGCGCTATCAATGCAGATAAGATGTATGGATCAACTGCTTGAAAGCGGTGTTGATATTGATCTTAAGAATAAGGTTAGTTTCTTCATATTTTTGCTTTCAAGCTTGTGATGCTGACAACAGTGTTTGCATAGATGTAATTTAGCTTTCTTGACCAAGCAGGAAGGTCTCACTGCACTTCATATAGCTATCATTGGAAAGAAAGAAGCTGTAATAAGCCATCTTTTACGGAAAGGTGCAAGTCCTCATGTCAAGGATAAGGTAAGGAGACATGTAGACGCAGCTTCTGAAGCTGTTGATTGTTTTTCATAGAGCATTAGTATTCATATGGTCATTGTTGTAGTAGGATGGTGCTACCGCACTTCATTATGCAGTTCAAGTTGGTGCCAAGCAAACTGTTAAGTTATTGATCAAATATAAGGTTGACGTCAACGTTGCAGATAATGTGAGCATTGATTAAAAGATTGACTTTTTTTAATTCATATTGATAGTATACATGCCTACTTACCGTGTATGACATTTGTGCTTTTAAATTTTTAGGAAGGTTGGACCCCATTGCATGTTGCTATACAAAGTAGAAATAGAGACATTGCAAAAATTTTGTTAGTCAATGGTGCAGATAAGACAAGAAGAAATAAGGTAACTTTATTTACATTCAACTTAAGACTGTGCTATGTTTTGAGCATGCTACAAATCCATTTGTATTTTCTACCGGTTACATTTTTTTTATATTTTATACGGTGTTAGAGAAACTAGTCGGTCCATGACATCCTTTGTGTATGAATTCCTGTTTATTATAGGATATTTGCTAGCATGCCTTTATTTGTATCCATAACCATGGTTTGAAAATTATTTGTTGCAGATATGCCTTTTGGTTATAAGTGTAAAATCTTATGTGTAGGTTGTGCATGAGTTCTCAAGTGTTGGCAATTTGAATCAGTTTATTTTATAATTTGGTAACATTAGCTGCTACCTTTCCTTTGTTGATCTTTGTTTTATGGCCGCCCATGAGAAACCTCAGTGAAATCCTTTTCTGCAGAGTATCCTCTCCTCAGGACTGATTCAAGACTCAATTGATTGAATAAATAAACTTTCATATACAAAAAGAACTAGTAGTAAAAAAGCAAAGATACCCTCAGGGCTGATTCATTATTCTTATATACAAAAAGAGCTTGTGGTACAAATGAAAGTAGCTGAATGTGCTTGCACTCATGACCCGTCATTTTTCTAGTAAAAAAATTATTCATGGGTATCATGTATTCACTTCTGGATATAAAGATTTGGTTTGAACTGATTCATGGATGTCTCCTTTCTATTTTGGTATATTTGATTGAATGATTGTTTTTCAGGATGGGAAAACAGCATTGGATGTAA
This sequence comes from Mimosa pudica, assembly GCA_029929735.1. Lineage (NCBI taxonomy): Eukaryota > Viridiplantae > Streptophyta > Magnoliopsida > Fabales > Fabaceae > Mimosa > Mimosa pudica. The sequence goes on from JAKELP010000045.1 coordinate 6,466,102, forward strand.
GTTTATGTTATGGAAAGGACTTCAAATCTTTTGACCTTGGTAAATTATTGAAGGTAGTTCCAGCTAACACAGATTTTTGATCTGCAAGGAGATTCAACTAAAGCCAGGATTGAAAGTTGTGAAACATAATATCCTGATGCTATTTAGTGCTGTAATGAGATTTATTCCTCCACTGTTGGAGACAATTTTTATTTGATAATTCGTCAAAATTTTGATGAGGTTGCCCTTTGTCAGGTAAAAATCAAAGGTTGATTTGAATAAATTTTGCAGCATGTCACTAGTAGAAAAAGAAGTGAGACAGAATCAGTGTACATTAATGAAGATGTGCATTAGTTTCACAAATTATCATGAAGGGCGAAGGGCCAAAAATGATACATGACTATTGGTCAAAGAACAAAAATAGTACATAATTATTCAAGGTGCACAAATAATACCCCACTTTTACCATGTAATCAAGAATGATATTTTCACTAATATGACAATAAGATTAGACATGAAATGTCTAAAATGCCCTCAAATTAATCACCACCTGATAAAAGCTTTTTAATTTATAAGAACATTTTAGACATTTCATGTCTAATCTTATTGTCATATTAGTGAAAATATTATTTTTATCTCATGCTCAGTAGTTATGTATCATTTTTGGGTCTTCGCCCTATGATGTTCTAAGATGCTATCTAATTAAACTAGATTGATAATTTGATACTTGAAGGATGACCAGATTTAAACTTATAAGATTACAAATTCGTTTGCTTTTGTCACTAAATATGTTCTTCCAGCCAAACTTGCTTATCACATAGCTAAGTCATATCATAATATATTTATTCTTCCTATTATTGAACATAGTTCTTCATTTATGACTTATGAGGATAGAATTATACTCATCAACTCCACTTAAACTTAACCCGGTCAAAGCCTTGCCCATTGGCTCAGGTTTTTATTATCAACCTTGTGTTTTTCTTGTGGTTGATGAAATTTGGATAAGTTCATACCAAGTTGATTTAAGGAGTTAGTTTTTTTAAGGATCCATATAATTTTTTTAAGGGTTAACATAACTTTTACTCCCTCAAGTTTCACCCAAGTTTGGTATTAGTCCCTCAAATTTAAAACATGTGCTTTTAGTCCCTCAAGTTTGCACCGTTAATGCAGTTAGTCCCCAACTTTGAAAAGGACCCAAAAATTTCACTTAACAGTGTTAAGTTGTCATAAGTGGCACTAACTCTGTTAATTTTAATGACGTGGCATGCTGACTGGATATTTAATTTAGCTAATAAAATAAAAATAAAAACAGAACCCAACCATGCTCTTCTCGAAATATGATCTCAGGGCACCCATTCGTAGAGCCACAACCATCGGAGGCGGTGCGAAAATCTTTTCTTTTCTTCAAGAGTCTATTGCTTTCTTCATGATTTGAAGAAGGTGCGAAGGTTCTCCATTTTTCATCTCCAAGAAGGTAACTAACTAACTAACTCCCTATCCACTTTCCAATTCATGATACATTGTAGGAGTAATATGAATGTGTGTCATATACAGAGTTTGAAATAACAATAGTCGTGAAAAACATGTTATGTGGTCTGCATAAGTGGCTTGTTCAGTGAGCTATTGAGATCAGTCATGGAGAACATCATCATGCTTAAAAACATTACTGTTTCTTTGCCCTCCTATCTTATCAAGCCATTGTTTGAGAGCAGTAGAGGTGGAATAGATCTTTTACCATGAGTTGGGGGGTTGTTAACTTTCTTTACTGTCATGATGATCGTAAAAAGAAATAAGTAACAATCAAATATTCACTTTGATGAGTCCTTTTGTGCACAGAGGAGATACCAAGTACTAATTTACATCAAGCCTTTGTCTTTTAGATTTTGAACACGCAGTTCTCAGGGAATTCTAAGGGCATATTAACTTGGTACAATTAACTTGGTACAATAGTATTTATGTGAATAAAGAAATCACTTGGCATATGGTCAAAATTTCAAAAGACAAATTTGTGGTTTACGTTTATCTAGTTTTGTTCCTCTAAGGTTGCAACTCTAGTGTCCAAGGCCTTGCTTTTATGATTGATGGATTTTGTTAATTGTGGTTTAAGAATTTATGATTGATTTTAATTGCAGATCTAGAGGGAATATCTGATTATTTAATTGATGGGCCTACTGCTCGTATGCTGATTGAAGCAAAAGTTTAGAAAACTAAGTTAAGCCTACTTAACATGTCAAATCTGCACAAAAAGTATCAAGATGATTTTGCCACCCAAAAATTCAATCTTGTAACAGTTGTTTAGTAGATTCATTAACTGATTCTTTTTGCCATGGCTTGATATTGAAGGCTTTGGATTTAATTTATGGCTCATGCATGCTGCTAATTTCCATCTTGGATCGCATGCTTATTGTTAGGCCAATAAATATTTACCTTTGAACTTTGGTTGGATCTTTTGAACACGTTGATATTCTTAATTTTTTTTCTTATGCCTTTTCCAGTTCCTTATTTGTACGAACTTTCTGGGAGCTTTGAAAGTCTTGGCAGATGGAGGCGTTGGCTGCAATGGCTTTAATTCGGAGTGATGGACCAACAACAATACAAAATCAGAGGTGCTTAAGGTTGAAGGAAGAAAATACTGAACTTCCAAAAAGAGGCTGCAGTTTGTAGGAAAAGTCCCATATAATAATGACTATAACTCTTGTATGAGCAAAAAAGCTCCACCTTTGTATGATTGTAACTCTTGTATGAGCAAAAAGCTCCACTTTTGTATGATTGTGCATATTTATTGATAAAATATTGACTCACTGTGAATATTTTTTCTGAGAGAAATAGATTCTGATTGTGTTATGTAAAGAGAAATAGATTATGAATGTGTTATTGACATATATCAATAACATGCAAGTCAAAAAGTTTACAGGTTATATATAAATTATTCACTATTGGCAATTGCAATAACAAACAATATTTTCATCTTCTTTTGTTCATGTTGCTGCCATCGTTATGATTTTATATCACATCACCAGAATCTTTTGTCTGGTGTATTGAGATCCACTGGAAGCTTTATTTTGGCCAAAGAATCAGTGAATTGTTGCATGTTTGATTGTGCATGATATTTCTATGTTTTTATACCACTAAGTATGTGAAATTATCATGTCAATTGGTCAAAAATAATAGGAATTAGAGGTCATTTCATGTTGAGTCTAGGTTTGATGAGTTAGTTGCATTTTAATGATCATTGAGCATATATATTATGCAACTAACTAAAGCATTTTATATTTTATGGACTTGATATACTTCACAAGTTTCCTAATTTCCTATTTTAGGAGCAAAAGGAGGAGGATCATATTGAAGAGCAAAAGATCAAGACACATATTTGGAAAGTCCTATTTCAATTAGGACTAATTATTTCAAGGAATGACTCTTTTCCAATTGTTTTCTAATCTTGATATATGACTTCTGTAACATCCTGAAAATTTAATACAGGATCAAGGAGTGTTTGGGAAATAATAAATGGAGGAATTAGGAATTTTGGAATTTTTAGAAATTTTTGGTGATTTTTGAGGACATTTTGAAAATTTTGAGTAATACATGTGCATATAATTAATTAAGAAATTGAAGAGTTTGAAATATGAGGGAATGGTAAAACCCAAAATATTTTGAAGGTTAAGGAGATAGGAGGCTGGTTTAAGTGGTTTTAAAAATTAAAGAGTACACTATGACAAGTTTGGGCTACAAATTATCACATACCACCCTTATTTCACCTAACCAAACACACCCGAAAACCCTCCCTCCTCCCTCCGCCTTCTTCTTCGTTCCTCTCCTTCCAAGCGACGAACGGCGGCAGCGGCCGTCGTCAATGGCGGCAGAGATGGCCGTTCTATCCTCGTCTCCTTTATCCTTCTGTTCCTTCCATCGTCTTCCTCTCCAAAAACAAACAACACCACCATGTCCTCCTTTTGTTTTCGGCGTTTTCCGGCGGAAATCGGCGGCGGACGGCGGTGAACGGCTTCAGTGTGAGGTGGGTGTTGCTATTTCTTTGGTTCTCCAAGTTAACACTCTTTCCCAACTTCTTTTTCCTCATTTTTCTTTTCCCCTTTTGCTGTATATTTCGGCCAGCCCCTTTAATGGCCGTTTTCCGGCGAGGCTCGCGGCGGTTTCCGGCGTGTAAACATCCCTGTTTCATTTTTGAACTCCGTAAGCATTTTCTACACCTTCTTGCCTTTGATTTTTTCCTTTTGGGTTCTTTAAGAGAGGGAGTTTGAATTGGGTTTTGGGTTTTAGTTATGATAATGAATTAAGACTAAACTAAAGCTTCATTTTGTAGTGTCTTAACTGTTAAATTGAATGTTGATTATAGTTTTGTGAAGTTTATGCAAAACCCTAACTTTTTGGTTTATTATCAAATCTGATTCTAAGCCTTTTTGGTTCGAATTTGCGGATTTAAAACTATATTTGGTTGATTTCTAAGTGTTCTATATGTTGGGATTACTTGATTTTGAGTTAGGATGATAATTTGACAAAATTAAGTGTCGGAAAGCTAGGGTTTGGAGAGGATTTCGAAAATCCTCCTCTCATTGTTCTGGTTATTGGTACTTCTTTATGGCTTATAATTTGCTAAAACATTATCTTAAAATGTTGGAATGGTTGGTAGGAACTCTTGAATTCAAACTTTGAGTTGGAAAGTGTGATTAAGTAGGGTTTGATTGAGATAAAGGTGATTTTAAGATGAATTTGGACAAATGGATGGTTGTAATATTAACTGATGTTAATGAATAGTTGTAGAATGTTGATATTGGAGGAAGATTTGAGTAAATTATGTTTTGGTGATATCTAAGGGTTATTGGTATTTATTTATGATTGTGAAACCATGGATAGGTAGGATTATTGATTGAATAAAGTGTTAGGTGTTTAAGAGAGGAAAATTGCAATGTTAAACATAGGAAGTTAAATTAGGGTTATCTTAGAAACAAAGTGATAATGATTTATTGGAATTGAGGATTTTTGGTTATATTTGAGGGGGGTAATTTGTGAATATTGATTTGGTAAGAGTATGGGAAAGGTAAGTGGTTAAGGGAAGTTGTAGGATTATAAAGAAAGAAAAATGAGCATTAAGAGCCAATAAATCGATTAAGACATATGATAGGTGATAAGGTATGATTATGATAATATTGAAATGGATTGAATTATGATCGATTAAGGGTATGAAGATTTAAGAATCTTAAGTTAGAAATTGTTTGGAAATTGGAAACGTTTGGGTTTAGTGATTTGAAAAAGTTCTATTCTACTTCTTTTCTAAGTCAGCCTTTCAAGGACGTCTATAATTGAAGATAAATTCACTTATTCCAAATGTTGGTTGATTGAAGGAGATAGCATAAAGACTTGGACATAACTTAGGTGTATAAGATGGTGTTTATCCTTTCTCCTTTTTCTATGTCTTTTGCTCGGAGTATTAGGATTTTGGTGAGGTGTATTGTGGATATAAGGTGTTCATTTTGTATGCTATGTTACATGAAATACGTGAAAGTGGTAGATATATTCATGTGATGCGAAATGACCTTTCTTTAATTGGGTTAATTGTGATTAATTGTGATTGATGTTGATTGTTTGGTGAAAGTATATTGAAATTCCTTGTAGTGCGTATTAAAATGTGTATGCCTTCATAATTGCTAAGTTGTTAAATTGGTGAATGATTGGTGATAAATGATTTGGATTGAAATGACTAATTAAGGTTTTGTGATTTAGAAATGGTATGAAAGGCAATTGTCAAAGATTCTCGGAATTAGTCAAGAATCTAATGATTAATTAATAAATTGAAAGTTAATTTGGGGTTCTTTTATTAATGGCTGAATTAGAAAAGAGAATGGGTAGTAACATTAGAACCGAGAGAGAGACATGCTATTATACAGATTTAAGCATAGTTGTTTACCTTTATTATTACTTTTATGTAATAATAGGTGAATTTACTACGGAAGGGTAAGGAAGAGCAACAAAGTGCTAAAGGGCGACAGGTAATCACACTTAACCTTGCTATAACATTGAGGGTGACGTTAGTTGGGATTTTTAAAATCCTTTCTCACCCTCTCTATATATATAAAGTCTTTGAAATGTTATTTTTATACAAAATAGGCTATCGGGTGCCTTTCCAATGTGATTATTTTCATATAAAAGACTTTGACACATTATATATGTACTATTCTGCTTGGTGGTTGTTATTGAGCTGGAATGGTGTGGAGGATATATATATAGGTATAATGTTCAGATAGTGGTTTGAGAGGTTATGAGGATAGAAAAGAAAGATGGAAGTTGAGTTTGAGATTATGTTGAGTTAGGTTGTGGAAACCATGCTATGTTGACATTGTGGTATTTAAGGGAATTGTGATATTGAAGGGAATTGTGATTGAAATGTGGAGATTGTGATGAAATATTGATAGGGATACTGTGAGCATTGCATGACACTGATTTATATTTGTACCAGTTATTTGTACTGATGATCCTTTTCGGATTGATTAGACCGGGGATCATAGGTCAACTTATTGAGAGAAAGTGACCTACGGTTGTTTGGCACTGGAGAGCCCAACCGTTCCCGTTCTGTAATGGAAACAGAATTGGGGTTCCCTCTCTGGAGATTGCCAGAGAGGGAAATTGTCCCCTCATTATGGAGAGGGACACAATGTCAAATCATATAGTGAAGAATAGATGCTTGAATGCACCGTGATGGCACAATGCATCTGTAGGTGAGTGTGAGGGTTGTTGTGGTAGTATTAGTTGATTGGAGTATGGAGATGATGAATTGATTTGGTTTGGATGTGATTGTTGGACTTGAGTGAGCATGGAAGAAACCTTTATATATATATATATATATATATATATATATATATATATATATATATATATATATATATATATATATATATATATTATATTCTGGTTTTTATATCTGTGGTACCCTTTAGACGCCGTCACTACCGCACATCTCACTGTTATAGTGAGTTAAGCGGTGATTATTGGGACAAATTGTCTCATCCCACGATTACTGACATTTTTGCAGGTATTCATGCCAGACGTGAGCATCAGAAAAGGGGATTAGGTAGTAGATGTTATATAATTTATTTGGAATTGTATATTGCCAATTTGTATAGGCTTGCATCTGCTTCCGCATGTATATATATTTATTTATTGTTAATATCAATTAGTTTTGTTTAATAGCCATGTTAGGCAAATCTTTTTTAACATGGTTAGTTATTAATTATCCATGATAGTGTTCAGGTTGTATCAGGAAATTCTTTTCTATCATGGATAGTATTTAATCATTAGGAAATTCCTTTCCTAACTATGATAGGACATTGATATTATGGAAATCCTTTTTCTATCATAGTTAGTAAAGAGATTATTAGATCTAAAATGGATATCATTGGCTAATTAAGTAATTAGTAACAGTATGTAACAACTTCCCCAAGCAATCCTAGTTCTAAAAGGAGTGCAAAAACGTGTTCATCACTTGTCCCTTCATTATTTCCTATTTTGAGAGTGATACCCTTGTTTTTAGGAAGTTTTTGTGCCTCAAACCTTTCCTATATGCTTTGGGTATTCAATTTTGGAAATCCTAGGTCAATTAGGATATTTTGAGTCATCTTTTATGCTACATAAGGGGGGAGCACGAAAATACTATAAAAGTTTATTCTCCAAGCAATCTTCCTTCCATTTTAGGAAAGTATTATCTCATTTAGGAAATTCTTGGTCCCCAATTTTTTCCTATTGGCTTTGGTCACTTAATTTGGGAAATTCTTCCTCTCCAAGCATGATTTATGGTCACTTATTATATAAGGAAGGAAGAAGCACGAAATTGCAACACAATAACAACCACTCTCCAAGATATTCCACTATACCCAAGCACCTAAATCTCTCCATCTTTATTCCATCCTTCATCCACCACCCAATTACCTTCATACCTCAAAGGCCTAGCACGAAATTCCATCCCTTCCTCCATTGTCCATCAACACTTTCAACCTTCTACCATCAATTTCATGGCATCTACATCCATTGATCGTATGTTCGTGTTTTGTTCGATGAGCGGCTAAACCATTGGTGGGGAGTTCGATGGATGAAAGCAATCGGAGCTTCTAGTTCTTCAAGGGGGAGTTACTTAGTTTTAATTGTTCAATTCATATATGTATTTCAATTCATATTTTTGTATGTGTGTGTATTGGAACAATTTCATACTATGGGTTTTGTTAGTCAATCATGTAATTTAGAGATTTCTATTATGTGTTTGAACCTTTGGTATTGTTTTCATGACTTAATGCTATAAATGTTCTTAATTCTAAATCTCCTTTGGATTTGTAGTATATGTCAATTATATGTGCGATTGTATGTGTAGTTGGACACTAGGTCCATAGTTAGGGAGTTTTTCTAACTAGAGTCTCTATGCATGTTTGTCTTGAATCAATACTACCAAGTTGGTTTTTAATACTTGCCATGTTAATTAATTGAATGAGCGATGCGCCACGTTAGTTAGTTGATTTGGTATGTAGACTAGATGTGATTGCTCTAGGTTTCCTATTAGAACTTGGATTAATTACTCCCACATCATAAATGAAGCTAGGAAGGTTGCTAAATCCATTGAATGACCCACTCTCATCTCATATAGTTCACATCTTATCTTTACTCGCTTTCTTATAATTCAAAAATACCAAAAATATAGTAGTTTAGTTTAGTAATCTAGGTAATCACAAAAACCCCATCTTTATTGTTTTATTGCATTCACTTAGTTAATTTAGGTAGTTAGTTAAAGACTCCGTAGAGAGAAGATCCGGGAGAGTACACTTGCTACAATCCTTGGTAAATAATTATATTTGCATTTGAACCCAAGGCGTAAAGACTAAGGCTCAAATCAATGCTCCTCATGTACATATCCACAACCTGTTGTTGCATAGCAGACTGCTCAGCATCAAGATTAATGTTCCCTAATGGGGCTGAGAAAACTTGACCAACTCAATGTTGTAGCTCTTAACCATATTGTAGCTCTTAACCATATCGTTCCCATCATCATCCTTTGTGCCTGAGAATTTTCCCTCTTCTCATCCCATACTTAACATTCTTTCTTGGACATTGGCATGTATGGACCACTACAAAAAGAACCAGATTTCTGATGATAATTGGTAGCAAGTCTTGTAATTACATTGTGCCTAGCATTTGGACATTCACCACCTCCAATAATATGACCTTTTTTATCATTGGAAGAATCAGCATAATTTCTATCATCACTTAAAGTGGTAGTGGTAGTGGAAGAATCAGCAGAATCAGCTGATAAAAGCAGATGAATTTTGGATGCTTCCATTAGGAGAATTAATAGAGGAATCTCCATGATTCCCTATCTTGGGAATTCACAGCCATCTCACAATCATCAACTCGAGAAGGAGAAGTACTGAGATACCATTTGTTGATTCTCCCTAACAACACTAACATCAAGAAACTCACCCTACTGAACATCCAAATCTTACATTTCAAAACTACATCGTTTTGTGATATCTCCATCTTCAGAGTTCCATCAAAAGTTGGATTTTCCCTCCTCCATTGATGATCATTGTTGATAAGGTCTCATCTGAGTTGATGTGAGGGAGAATTTAGTATAGACGTCTTGGTTCTCGTCGATGCATATGTTGTCGGCATAGATCTGCCGCCGTCGAAGAATATATTTGTCGCTATTAAAGGCTCTTGGAGGCCTGCTGCCGTCGACGACCTACGCCACCGCCGTCGAAGCCCATCGCCGCCTCCGATGGTTGTGGCTCTACGAATGGGTGCCCTGAGATCATATTCCGAGAAGAGCATGGTTGGGTTCTGTTTTTATTTTTATTTTATTAGCTAAATTAAATATCCAGTCAGCATGCCACGTCATTAAAATTAACAGAGTTAGTGCCACTTAGGACAACTTAACAGTGTTAAGTGAAATTTTTGGGTCCTTTTCAAAGTTGGGAGACTAACTGCATTAACGGTGCAAACTTGAGGGACTAAAAATATGTGTTTTAAATTTGAGGGACTAAAACCAAACTTGAGTGAAACTTGAGGGACCAAAAGTTATGTATGTTAACCCTTTTTTTAAAAAGCAGAAAAAAGGGAGGTGAGGTTGTGTATGACAAAAAGTCAAAAAAGTTGCTAAAAAAAGGAGAGAAACATGTTTGTTAGAATAACGTGGAAAACATATTAAGAAACAAAAAAGTAAAAAAATGAAAAGAATAAAAACAATAATGATAACTTATAATTTTGGGATAAAGGACAAAAATACCCCGAAAGTTTCCACCAAGGAGCACTGAATATATGAAAGTTTTTTAAGGGGCAAATTTACCAGGAAGTTGAAAAAATGGGGCAAAATTGCCCTTAATGGATGGAAACTAAATGTTGACCGTTAAGTGCAAAAGTTTGACTATCACGTGGCACTAAAATTTCCAAATCATCTCCAGCTCATTGTAACATTCCAAACAAACAAAATTTGTATCTAGCTCACCATTATTCCCAGATTGCTTGCCACGTTTGATCCTCCCCAAATCCTTAGTAAACTGCATCATTCGTTTCTTCAGATCTGTTCTCCATATCCACCATCTGCCTCAATTTCTCCCACTCCATTCTCTCATACACCTCACCAAACCTTTATCGCTTTCGCCAAACTCACCAACCTCCCTCCTCTCTCTCTCCCCTCCTCCTCATGATCGTCTTCCTCCGCCTCGGCCGCCATAGCGAGTAATTCCTCACGAACGACAATCCGTTCTTGAACGCCACACTCGCTGGCCGCTTCCTTAACATCGGCAAGGCCTTCGGAATCATCATCGACGGAACCGCCGGGGACGGAGTTTTAAAATACGACAAAGAAGGCACCGTGAAAGACGGGGAGGGAGGAGGAGGCGTTTTGGCGGACAAGGAAGGGTCGATCAAGAGGTCAAGGAGATCAAAGAAAGGCTGCCATGTAGGAATTTTTTATTCTGGGGTTTGGGAAGACTAGGGAGGCAGGGATGGTGATTTGTTCGCCTCTATCGCCGTACTCGTCTCTGTTGTGAGAAGCTGGCGTTGCCAGATCTGTGTATGTGTGTTTCATTTGGTTTGGGGAGGTGGAGGTGGAGATTGGAAGTGGGTCTTTGCTTTCTTCCACCTTGAGATCGGAGGAGAACACAGGTGGGGGGAGGGGGGGAGATATGGGAAATGGTGAGCTGGAGATGATTTGGAATTTTGAGTGCCATGTAATGTAATATGCCACTCTTTAATTTTGTAGTCAAACTTTTCCACTTAGCGATCAACGTTGGGTTTCCATCCATGAAGGGCAATTTTGCCCCATTTTTGCAACTTCATGGGTAAATTTGCCCCTTAAAAAGCTTCTATATACTCAGCGCTCCTTGGTAAAAACTTACGGTGTATTTTTGGCCTTTATCCCTATAATTTTTAAGGATCCATAAAAATAATAACAATGAGAGGAGTTAGTTGTGAAATGAAAGGGAGAGTTGCTAAAAGAAAGGGAGAGAAACACAAGTTTGTTAGAAAGGAAAAAAATGCAACTGCGCGGTTGCGCCACTCGAAAATGGAGATGGAAAGAAAGCAATTATATCAAAAACTAAGTTAAAAATGAAGTGAAACTAAGTTAAAAATGAAGTGAAATTTAAACTGAAATAATCAGAAGTTTTGCATATAAAGTACTTTTGAATTGAATAATTTTTCTGTGGGAAAGATAATGAAAAGTAAAAGAGGATAAAGAAGAATAAAAACAAGAGAAAGACAATTGAATGGAATGGAAAGGGGGAAAATGATTTGGTGCTTTTTTAGAAGCTATAAATCTTCCAAGAGAATTGAAATGAAGGATGGGTAGTTTAGAAAATTGGAAATTCTTGAATGAAAAACCAAGATTGTATGAAAAACAAAAAAAAAATATATACAAAAATGTTTAAGAGTTCAAAGAATCAGAAAAACATACCAGGGATCTCCGGTGTTGGTATATATGGAATTATAGCTAAGAGAAAGATATCAAAAATTATATTAATTAGACCCTAAAGGGTATTTTAGTATTTTCCATTAATTCATTGGTTAAAATGAGCCATTTTTATTGTTCATTAAGTAAAATTATATATTTTATTTTTCGTTGGCCAAATTGACCCTTTTGTAATAATTTATTGGACAAAAAATGACATTTAAACCTAAATTTAAACTTCTCATGTTGGACTATTTTTTACACATTTATATTATTGGAGGTCATAATTATGGTGGGGCCAGACATGCTTAAGCTTACAGAAGTAGCTTTTATTTAGTTTATAAGACATATATAAATTTTATATGTTGTATGGTATGTCTATTAACATAGTGAAGAAATTTAAACATGGTTAAGGATTAAGGGATATGAGTTTCACATATTCCTAGCAGTCATGCCTAAATGTTGGGGTGTGACAAATTGATATTATGGCTTAGATTTTCTTTAATTAACTATGTGGAGTTGGGATTTAAGGTCCCAATTTTAATTATGAACTCACACATAGGGCATTGACTTGGAGAAGAATAAATGAGAGGGGATCACATCATGGTTTTTTAGGGAATTTATGTTGAAATATGGGTTGCTTTTCAATCCCATGTCACTTGAATCGCTTTTCATGGTCGTTACAATTTTGGTTTAGTGATCAAACTTCAAGTTGCGGTACATTTACCCTTTAACATTCACTTGTTTAGATATTTGTTGCACAATTCTTTGGCCTCAAAGTTTTGAACATTAAACTCTTATACCGTCACTGTTTTCTAGTTTCTTGGCATAATTTTAATTTCATCCATGGATTCTTCCAATTCAAAATGGGATTGTCAATGTTACAAATGCAAATACGCTTTTTTAACCCTTGAAGAATATGATAAGTTATATCAAATTCAGCTAGGATTATTTGCAACACCCGAAGTCATTGTTCCTCCTCGCTCTCGTTCTCCAGATCAAATTCAAGTATCACAGTATAAAAGGGACAATTCAAATGATTCTCGTGCAAAGATGGATCGTCGGGGGAAATAGATGCTTTGGATTCTTTCAAATGATCCTGATGCCTTCCTATCGTATTGAGAATTTGTTTAGGAGTAGGAATGAATGAATAAATGAAAATCAATGAATAGGTTGGTTAGTTATTGTTTAATTTTTTTAAGCATTTGAAAGATTAGATTCATGTCACTCATAATTTAGTTTTGGATTTCATCGTTATTTTATTCAAGTTCATTGTAAACGAAAAAAGAAAAGAAAAAAAGTTTTGATTATTAAGTATATGATTAAGATTGTATGGTGGCTTGGAAATGTAAAATCCATATCCTATTTAGGATTTTTCTTATATATAAACTTGAAGAAAATAGATAAAATGTATAAAAATGTAAATAATTGGAAGAGAAAAAATCACACCAAACTTTATTCATTACTATGTCTTTGTAGTACAACACAAGCCTGATAAAAACACACTTCATAAAATAATAAAAAACACAGGATACAATTTTATCCTTTATATAACACACACACACACATATCTAGGCTTCAGTTCCATCATTGCTTCTAGGAGTACTCAAGGTTGATGACTTCCGTAGGGGTATCTTTAGGGGCTTCAATGATTATTCCTTCGGGAGGGAAAACACTAAGGAGCTCTTGGTCTGGTGCAAAGAAGTTCTGAACATAATTATTATATAGGACAAGTGGGCTTGGTGGTGGTGTTGGAGATAGTGGTGATGGAGGTGGTGGTGGTTCCGGGTAGCTAGAAATCAGGTGGATGTTTTGAATTACTTGTATGTTTCCAACCCACATCCATTCAATCACTACATTAACTTCGGTGGTAGGCATCTGGAACATTACGAAAAGTGAGTATACCATAATTTTAAACAAATAATGTTCCAGCGTTAATATCAAACGGAAAACATAAGTTTTTACTTAAACAAATAATTACTATATGAGATTTGCACCACAACATCATTCACATCATTTCTCATTCTTAACTCTTTTCATTCACATGATGACTAGGGCGTACCCTAGTGTGGATCCACAACATCATAATACACATCAAATCTTCACTCAGCTGTCACATAGCCATACGGCTCGGCAATTCTCATGTAGTCAATTAAATGTTAAAATAAATTATTAACACAGTTCTTACCCTTTACTTTTCATCATCATCAATAAACAAATCATTTTGTATATATATGTATAATAATATTCATGTACTCATATGCACAAAAAGTAAAATATCTTAATGACATATGAAAGAAATACTCCATAATTATATTAAGAGAAACTAACGCAGCATATGCGTACATGCATGTAGATAAATAACACTTCTTATAATTCTCATACACCTCATCAAATGCAATACTCAAGGTTTTAAAACCCGAGCCGGACGTCGAGCCGGACAACTGAGCGGGTCACAGTTGAAACGGTTGAAACGGTTGGACCGTTCGGTCGAACCGGTGACGTAATAATTTAATGAAAATTAAATATATAAATATTTTTAATACTTAATAACTTAATATAATTAGGATTAAGATATTTTTTTAATCAAGTTCATTTTTTTTTCTGCTGATATATTTTTTTTGCAGTCTTCAATTTCTGACCGGTCCGGCTCGTTCCGGTTCACGGCCCAACTCCGGCTCCCGGGTCAACAACGGCTTCAAAGCGGCCTAAAGCGGGCTGACCATCAAAACGGCTCAACAGAGGCAGACGGGCCGTTTTTCCCAACGGGCGACGGTCCGACCGGTCCGACCGTCCGGGTCGGGCCGGGTTTCAGAACCTTGGCAATACTCACAGATGAATCAAAGTAAAAAAACAATTTAAAAAGCATGGAATAGGGTGAGGTAAGAGAGAGAAAAAGAAAACAATTAAATAAGTAGTGTGGGTACTCATATATTGTTTGCACAGAGAAGACATCTATCTTAACATATTTCATGGGGAAGTAGAGAAAGAATGTGAGTGGAGAGTGATATATTCGTTGTGAAACTTTTTCTTCTTGCTCTTCTTTTTTTATGCCGATGAAAGTCTATTGTGAGACAGAGACATTCATAATCTCTCTAATCTCATTTAGGCAAAAATGATATAACCCTCTAAGACAACTTGATTGTCTCTTCACCTAGCCAATGATTTGAGATAAGTGAGGATTATTCTTGTGCATTTATTTTTTTCTTTAAAAATAATTTTTTATATATATGTATATATTTTTTACAAATGCACTCACATTCAAATTTTCATTAATTTAATTTGAAATTTTTTTGCAAAGAAGCCGAATCATATTTTTATCATCCATCCATCATGTTATTAAAATCCAATATTTTATCTTTGTTTGATATATGATTTACTATCTTTGTTTTGATTTTATTTTAAAATTGTAAAATCTCTTTCCTAAATAAAAAATAATAAAATAAAATATCTTTTATAAAAGAGGAAAAATGGATTGAATGATTTTCATGCCGTGAAAGATTGAATTATCTTCTTAAGTTGAAAGTCGATTGTTTCTCCGAGAAAGATTATCTGTTCAGGCGATTCAATCAAAATTTTGAAGAATGTTTTCCTCATAAATATAAATAAATATGCATTTTGTTATAATAAAAAAAACAAACCAAAAATAATCTTTTTTCTTAAACTTTAAAAAAATATTTTCCTAAAAAACACAAACCAAGTGACACGCATCTCTACCCCGAACTATGTGGGTTTTGGTTCCTCAAGGGTACGTAAGCCCTAGGTTAAATCGTAGGTCAAGTCCATATATGTAAAAATTATTTTTTCCCTTTTTTTGATTTATTTTTATTTGTATATATTGATTTCTCTTTGTAATTTAAAATAAAATTATAATTAAGGTCATATTTATTTTTAAATAAGTAATGTAGGGTAACCGTTCTCTTGAACGGGTGCTGTGGGGTACCTAACATCTTCCCCATGCACAATCGACTCCCTAACCTTATTTTTATTTTTTATTATTTTAAAAGGTTTTCCAAAATATTCTTTTTTAAAAAAAATTTGGTGGCGGCTCCTTTTTAACATCTTAATTTAATATAATTTTTCGGGCGCTACATATGGTCTTCTGGATGTCTATGTTTCCCGCAAAACAAATCTCCACATTGGCACTTGTAAAATCCTAGCTTTTTATAACTCTATTATAGCTTTCTAATTAATTTATAACCACTTTTCTAATGTTAGAAGCCCAAAAATACGAATAAATTAAAACTTTTCTATTTCAAAACTAGATAAAAGAGTTTCCTGCATAAACTTGGGCTTCTAACCATTTATAAAATCGTAACTGTTTCCTGAAAGCTGCAGCGGATTATAAATTCATTAAATAGCTAAATTAATAGTCACTACTTAGTTTTATTTTATATACATGTACTATCTAATGTAACTAAATACTTAACATATTCAAGTATAACTATTACAATTTTATGTAAATATAATTCGGCTATCACAGGTGATAGCTTATACCTATATACTTCACAAGTTATAACTTGTACAAGAATATATATAACAACTAGCATATAATACAAATATATCTCACTATTGAGCTTCGGGCCTAACAAACATCCTTCCTACCTTTCTAAAGCTTCCCTCAGAATTAACTTCTCCCGGCTTATCTGTAAAACATTTAAAAAAAACAGTGAGATTCAAAGAATCCCAATAACAGTTTATTTCAATAGTTTACCTTTAAATCATGATAATATTCTCCTCTTTCCAACCTCTTGTTGGAACCTGCCTCTTTCCAATCTCTTATTGGAACTTGCCTCACTATACCAACCATTATTAACGATATATTCGTCAAATGATGGAGGTATTCTGTACCTGCAGGGTTTCTGAAAATGTTTGGCATAGGGGGAGCGACCCTCCTAATGCCTAGAGTACTCTACTTTCTTATTTATCTATCTGAGATAAATATCTTTCCTCTTCTTAGGATAAACATTATCATGTTTTTTTTTAAAAAATATTCATGCGCGCTTATAACTATTGAATGAACTGTTACCTGTCCTTCGCTTTACTAATACTCCTCTTTTCCTTCCTGCTGCTTCTCAAACACTTGCCTTCTACCTTCTCGTATCATTACATAAAGTAATAATGACTATAAATAACTATTTCATATAATAAGCAACATCCCTCTCGAACCTATATTACTACCCAATTCCCCTTCTAGATTATGTTTTTCCTAATTCTCTAATGAAGTTCTTTTACTTGATCTTTTTGCTTCTCAAAGTTTGACTATTTTAAACTTAAGATCTGTTAAGACTTTTAGGACATTTGCTATAAACAATCATATACACACATGAACATACATGTCAACAATTTCACACACTTAATACATTTCCTAACTTCTCAAACATTTGTATTACAAATCAGTCCTCTACACATGAGACTATACTAAAACACTTATTATAAGAGTTTACTTTCTATTTCAATCATACTTGACAATATTTTACCCAAAACAGAATTTTCAAAAGTAAAACATCCATTAATACCACCAATTACAATAGTCAAACTAATCCCGAAACAACTTTATCATCCTACCATTCCAAGGCTTTGAAACATATATTCTCAAACCAACAAGCAACCATCCAACCTATATATTTTCATTATAGTTCCATTATCATTAGTTCTTATTCATAAACCTAAAAGATAAGAACAAATATATATAATGAAGTCAACCCAAGACTAAGTATACAAGCATAATTCATACACAGCATCCCACCACCTTCATCATGTCTTCATTATTCTAACATTCCTAATGTGTCCTTCTTTGTATTGAATCACTTAATTGATGTTCTAGAACTCTTAAACAAAACACTAAACACAAGTTCCAAAGTCCCAAAATCCTTTTCTTCATTCTACTTACAAGATAAATCTATCAACCAAAATTTTCTTCTAAACATTTCAACAAACACCTTAAGTGCATGATATTCAAACATAAATTTTTAACTTCACAATTGTTAACTCTCTTTCCCAACAATTTCAAAACACCATTTAGTCAAGTAAAAACATCAACTTTCAATACCCATATCAATATAGGTTTAGCCATACAAAAGGGAAAATACCAAAACTTGTACATCAACAAAATTTTAAATCAATCAAACATGCAAAGCTAGAATCAAAATCTAATGAGTCCATACATTGATTAATTAGAAATTTCGACCCCTAACACCCCAAAACTCGTCATATTCATAGTACCCAAAAATCTAGGGTTCTTGAATAAACTCACCCAAATCTTAATTAATCGCTCAAATCCTCTCTCACACATCAAGAATTGAACCTCAAACTTCATCTTAACTTGTTTATAAAATCTCAAATCAAGAAACTAAATTCGTCCTACCCTCAAAACTCACCCAAAACGAAGAAAAAGGGTATGGAATGGAAGATAAAACTCACCTAAGCTCACATATGGAGTTGCATGTAACATTGGAGGCCTTAATCCATCAGAAATCAATGTTGTAAGTGGCTGGGGTTGGAGGGGAAAGAGAATTCGTTTTTTTAGAGAAGAGAAGGTGAAAATGATGATGAGGAAGGAGAGTATGGAGTTTAGTAATCAGCCCTATGAAAAGACCATTTTGCCCTCACATCATAATATATTTACTCCCTTATTTTGTGCTTTATAAAAGATGAATGTTTAAATTGAATCCTTCCATGATTTTATTTATTTTCTTTCACCAAAATGGTGTCAAGACTTCTAAATATTTTCCATAAAATTTCCAATAAATAATTTAGTCTCTAACCATTATTTCTTTAATTTCTACAGAAAATAGGTATATTAATTTCTTAAAAATATAATTATACTCTTTAATTTATTTTTTTAAGGCTTTTTAATTCCTAAATGATATCCTACAACCTTAATTAATTCTTTATTATCCCTAGTTTGAAAATTGGGGTGTTACAGCACTTGAATCCTAGTAGTCCAACTTTTCTGTTGCAACTGTTGCACTTGTTTTTCTCTTTTGGTTGATCAGATTTGAAAACAGGTCTCCTAAAGTCCATATTTGGAGACTTGTCGATTTTTTGTTCACTTGATGAAGAATCTGATATAATGAGATTACTCATTAGTTCACATAACTCATCAATATAACTATTGACACATGATGAAGTATCCGATGTAACGATATTACTCATTGATTCACATAACTCATCAATATAGTTATCGACACATGATGAAGAATCCGATGTAATAATGAGATTACTAATTAATTCACATAATTTATCAATGTAGCTATTAACACCTGGTGGGGGATCCATTGATTGATGATTCAAGTAATCTCTTTTCATATTTAATTTTATTTGTAATTAAGCCATTCATATGGTTGGTCAATATAAATGCAACCCATCTACATAAACATTGCATATCATTTATAGTAGGAAAACATTCAGCTGCATCCCAATTTTTTATTGGTGTCATGACACTACAAAAAAAGAGGGCCTTATCGGCGTTTTAAAACCCTACGTTTCGGCGTTTTTTACCGGCGAAACAGCTCTACGGCGTTTTACACAATCGCCGCTGATTTAATGTGGAAAAGTTTTTTTCCGGCGTTTTCTGACACGCCGTAGAGAACCCTGAAACGCCGCAAAGCAGGTTCCATATATTATTATAATATTCAAGCACACCGGCGTTTGTGAGTCGCGCCGGTGTGTAAAAAATAATAAAATATTCACGCGTACCGGCGTTTGCACCACAAGCTAGAAAACGCCGGTATGTTTTTCGTTAGGGCAAAAACATACCGGCGTTGAGCACAAACGCCGGAACGCGATATTAAAATATAATGAAACACACCGGCGTTTACGTCCAACGCCGGTGTGTTTTATTATATTTTATTATCTTACCGGCGTGTGTTAAAACGCCAGAAAGCAAATAAAACTGATTAAAAAAAAAGCGCCGCCCCAATTTGAAATCAAATTGGGACGGAAATTTAATATTATGGATATCATAATATATAAAAAATATTATCACACTTAAAAAGAAAATAACAAGAATAATAATCTAGAGCATCTGAATGATTGATAAATAAAGTAAACAGAGAGAGGATAACAATAGATCAAAATTGTATTATATTGAATAATGAAATAAACTGTATTACAATGAATAATTAAATAACTGAACTTAAGCAAAAAAAAAATATAAACAAAGAAAATGAGAATAACCAGAGACAAAGGAAGAAACGATGAAGAAGAAAGAAATGGTGAGAAGGCAGAACGAATGGGAAGACAAAGTGGGGGGAGTACCGCTATTTATAGGAGTATGGGAACACACCGGCGTTTCGACACAAAGCGCCGGTAAGTATAATAAAATAATGCATACCGGCGCAACGACGGAAACGCCGGTATGTTATTTTATTATTTGTATGCATATCGGCGTTGTTAGAAACGCCGATATGCATATAAAAAAATAATTGCACATATCGGCGTTCCGCGAAACGCCGATATGCGATATTTTATTATTACTTTAATTAGAGACGATTCCCAAAACGCCGGTAAGCCTAAACATCTAACGAAAAACTTTCTGGGCAGTGTTGGCTTTGGTAAACGCGTAAAGGTTAGGGGCAGTGGCTATAAATATGCATATATGTAGAATATGTGAGTCGTCAAAATCTTTCTCAAATATCTCCCTTCTTATTTCATATTTTCTGTAGTTTTGTTGTGAAACACCTATATTAATAATATAATGGTGGATAAATCGTGGATCTCTTTACCTAGATCGTCACCGCAATACATGGCGGGGTTGAATCAGTTTTTGGAGTTTGCTTTCTTGCGCGGTAGTGATGTTCGGGGTAAGATACGGTGTCCGTGTGAAAAGTGTAAGTTCGACAAATGGAAGACTCGAGAGGAGGTATTTGCCCATTGTATGGATAAGCAGTTTCCCAGGTATTACCTCAATTGGGCGTTTCATGGAGAGGGCGAACTACACGACAACGCCGGTGATCTAGAAGTCGGTTCGAGTTCTCACATTGGAATGCAAGTCGAAAGCAGTGACGATGAAGCCGACGGAGGCGAACATGCAAATAATCCGGGTAATAACACTGTGATGGAAGCATTTGGGCAGCATGAAGCAGGAGATGGCGGGGATGTAGTGGTCGATGGACCAGTCGCTGACTACTTACGGCTTGAGGTGGTTAGAGATTTCTTTGAGCTTATGACGGAAGGTGACAAACCGCTGTACCCAGGTATAAATAATGCATTAATCATTCTAACTGTTTAAGCGACTGAATAATTATAATTAATATATATGCGATGAAATACATATATTATATATGTACGTGGCATGACAATATATATACATGTGTTTGGGCAGGGAATGAAAGATACTCTAAACTGTCATTTCTAACCAAACTGTATAGTATAAAGTGTAAACGTGGCGCCTCCGATGCGACTATGTCAGACGTGATTGAGCTGCTGTCAGACGCCTTCTACAATATTGGAGCCGAGCTACCGTCATCATTCTACGAAGCGAAGAAAACAATCTCAAAGATGGGGTTAGGGTACATAAAAATCGATGCATGCCTGTATGATTGTATGTTGTTTTGGGGCTCTGACGCTGCGTTAGATAAATGCAGACGATGTGGCACTGACCGATACAAGGTGGAGGGTGAGGGGCATAATAATAAGAAGAAGAGACGACGAGCAGTTAAGAGCATGAGATATTTTCCACTCCGTCCAAGGCTCCAAAGACTATTCATGTCCCCGAAGATGGCTGAGCAAATGCGGTGGCACGCGACAGAAGCTAACCCAGATGGCAAGATGAGGCATCCTCGAGACGGTGATGCATGGAAAGCTTTTGACGGCGAATTCCCCGATTTTGCCTCGGACCCAAGAAATGTCAGGCTAGGGCTCGCTTCTGATAGTTTTAACCCATTCGGCTCCTTCAACCAACATTACAGCGTTTGGCCAGTTGTGTTGATACCATATAACCTTCCCCCGTGGTTGTGCATGAAATCGACATCCTTCATTCTCAAGCCGCGGTGGCAGGCAGCCTCGGCGGAGGCCGCCGCCGGTGGCCCGTAGAACTGGCCCATCACCTCAATGGAAAAAGAGAAGCATATTTTTTTGTCTGCCATACTGGAAGCACAACTTAATGCGCCACTGTTTGGACGTCATGCACATTGAAAAGAACGTCGGGGAGAATGTCTTATACACCATTCTGAATGAGCCAGGAAAGTCAGAGGATCATCTTGGAGCGAGGAAGGATCTAAAGGCCATGGGAATACGTCAAGATGTCTGGCCTGACGTGAACGATAAGTTTGCCCCGGCTCGATTTGCTTTGACAAAAAAGAATAAGGAAGTGTTCCTGACCACGCTAAAAGGTATCAAGGTTCCTGACGGATATTCAAGTAATATCTCGCGTTGCGTTGACCTATCTTCGAGAGAGCCAAAGATTTCTGGGTTGAAAAGTCATGACTATCATGTTTTGCTACAGCAATTCCTTCCTCTAGCTGTAAAATACACCCTTCCCGAAGATGTTTCTATGGTTTTGGCCGAACTCAGTTTTATACTTAGGCAGTTGTGCGCAAAAGTGTTGGATAGGCAAGAGCTAGACGACCTGCAGACTAGAGTTGTTCTGATGCTATGTCGCATGGAGATGATATTTCCTCCACCATTTTTCACCTCACAGGTCCATCTCATTGTCCACCTTGTTGAAGAAGCGAAGATGGGTGGGCCGGTGCACTACCGTTAGATGTATCCCATAGAAAGGTACCTGGGGAAAATGAAGTCGTTCGTTAGGAATAGAGCCGCGTCAGAGGGCTGCATTGCTGAGTGTTACGTGGGGGACGAGGTAGTTGCATTTGTTGAAAGATATTATGGTCAGAACATTCGTAATGAGCGAATACCCCGAGTTGAAGATAACTCGAACTATGTCAATCCCATCTCTGACATGTTGTTTCCCCCCATTGGAAAGCCAGTAGGAGCAGCGCACTTCCACCAGCTGAGTCCCGCCGAGATGTTGCAAGCACACAAACATGTCCTTACACGTTGCACTGCCGTGGACTCCTATCGCAAGTGCGTTTATATTTATTACATTACATTTTAATTAAATATATATTTACCGATAATTTGTGTTTTTAGGGATTATCGGAGATATGTCAAGTGGGAGAATCGAGGACGCTCGGGGATCACTGCAGCTGTGATTGATACAATGGTCCACCGGGGCTTCGCTGATTGGTTCACGAAAAGAATACGCAACGAACCAAATCCGCCACCATCACTAGTGAATCTAGCACATGGGCCTTTTGAGTATGCCCAGAGATACTCTGCCTACAATGTCAACGGCTTTCACTTCCGCACTGTTGCGCGCGATGGCTCTCGTCTAACACAAAACTCCGGTGTGTTTGGCTCATTTGGAACATGGAGTTATGTTAGTAGAGACGATCCTCAAGCGGGTTTAGGGGAGGTTCAATATTATGGGAAACTTGTTGATATACTTGTGCTCAACTACAACGGTGCATTTCCCGTTCCGCTATTCAAGTGCGATTGGGCAGACACTAGGGAAAAAGAGGCAAGAAAGTTGACGTTCTCGGTATTACCTCCGTGAATTTCTCGAGACTCTTCCACACAGGGGCATTACCTGACGACGAGCCATACATCATTGCTGACGAAGCGCAGCAGGTTTATTATGTTCCCGATCCTAAAAACAAAGATTGGCAAATGGTGATTCAGGTAAAACCTCGCGATGTATACGACATGGGGGACGAGAATTTAGACGCGACAACTGAAACTGTTCAACTGGTTGCTCCTAATAATTCCGACAACCTAATGCCCGAAGGAGATGAACCGGTACCGTCTGTTAGAGACCGTGAAGATGGTGATGATGAATGAAACGATTGTTGTTTGTAAGGAATGAAACTATTGTTGTTTGTAAGGAATGAAGCGAATGTATGTACATATAAATAAATATTCGCAGTTTTTATCGTATTTAGTTCTGTTTTCTTGTAATATTTAGTTCAATATAATTACATATAAAACGGTTGGCAATAATAAAATTGTATTTACAAAAATATAAAAATGTACAATGATTAAAATAAAAGTACAAAACAAAAGTACAGTAAACAAAGTCCAATCAAATAAAAAAACTAATCTACACGATCCTCATCCTCATCCTCATCTTCATCCTCTGCAGAGCGTCGGCGTCGGCGACGAACACGTGATGAGGAGGCTTGACCGCGTTCCTCCCACCTCCGCTCCTGCGCCCTAAAGAACTCCTCTTGTTGGCGCTTAAACTCCGAGCGCCAGTTAGCGACCTCTTGCTCATGCGCCTGCCGCCGGGCTTCATACTCGCGCGCCAGCCTATCCTCATCTGCCTTCACCCGGGCTTCACGCTCTGCGAGCTCCAGCTCGCGCGCCCGCAGCCTGTCCTCTTGCTGCCGCGCATGTTGAGTCGCCCCAGAGGATGCAGGTGAGTAGCCCTGGGTCCCGCGACTTCCGGAAGAAGTGAAGAGCTGAGTGGGTCTGGCTCCAAAGCCAAGACCTGGCACGCGTCCGGCAGGATCCGGAGTCCCAATCTCCGCGTGGATAGCAGCGACCTCGGCAAAGGGACTCGGGCTCACGCTCTCCCCCTCTTGAGATTCGGGGGTCGCCCTGGCTTCCACGGTCGCCTGTGCCTTCGCGACTTTCTTGATATGCTCGGCAGCCTTCTGGGAAACAGGTTTCCCATCCTTCCGGCTGCGCACCTGAACGATATAGTCGCGGTAGACGCCATTCTTGACGCCCTTTTTCTTGGCCTCCTGCAACTGAAATATTTGAAACGTCAAAAAATAATCGTTATAATATATAGTTAATAATTAAAAATCAAAGACTAGTAGATATTAATATTACCATCTCGTCATAGCCGACAATCATGGGTCTGCTCCCAGTCGTATGAGAAACCTGTTGCTGTGCCCGCGCCTTCTTGCCCCGCTCTGACCTCGCCTGACCCAGGTCGGACATCCTCCAGCCGATGTACCACCTCCACTGTTCAGGGTCGACTCCGTCGGGCACCATATTCTCCACCTCCTCCCTAGACCTCGCCCCCCCCTCGGCCCTATCTTTGTACAACTTGAGTCTCTCGTCCTTCCAAGAATCCCCGATCATAGATATCGTGAATTTCTTTAGCTTCTTGCTTTCGGGGATCCACCACTTCCTCTGAAATAGGAAATTTTGACAATTAATAACATTAACACTAAATAAATATATTATTTCCCGTAATTATAAAATAATTTGGAAATTCAAATTACCTTCATAATATCCCATGCCTCTTCTTTCCGCGACCTAGGAACTTTCCTCCAGTCGATCGGGTCGATTGGGAAGCGCCGGAAATCCTTACCGAGCAGGCGGCAGTAGCGGTGATATAGGACGCCGGCATCCATGGTTGGCTGCCCAGTCTCCTCGAAATATGGCAGCTCAACCCTCTCATTCGCCGGAAGCGAATGCACCTGCTTCTGGTCCAGCCTCTTGTTGGTGACAACGCCATTGATATCTGTAAGGAAAAAACACATTTCAGATAATTGATATAAATATATTAATTACTACATGCATTAAATCAATATATCAAATTAATTACATACCTCTGACGTTTACCACATATCCACTCCCAGAAGTGGACCTCCTCCCTCTCTTGAGTTCAATAAGAACCTGCGGCACAGGCATATCACCGTCCTCCTCGCCGGCGCCGCCTACGCCGCCACCACCACCGTCACCGTCGCTACTGGAGCTCGAGCTCCCCTCCCTCTCCTGCCTCTCCTGCCTCTCCTGCCTCTCCTGCCTCTCCTCCCTCTCCTGTCTCTCCTCCTCATTCAAAAACTCGTTCATTTCCTCGTAGCTGATGTTGACGTCACTCCCCAAGTCTTCCCAGAGCTCGTCCTGCGTCACTCCTGGGTCCCCACCAAAGCCGTAAGGACTATACGGTACGGTGCATAGAGGGGAACTGACGTACTGCAACACCGACTGGGGAATAGGTTCCTGCTCTTTCTCTTTCCGAAGAGCTTCTATACGTCTGGCTTCTTCCTCGTTGCGCAGTCGCTGCTGCTCTTCCTCGTCTATGGGATCTTTACCGCTACGCCGAGACATTATATATATAGGAGAAACACAATATATAAACCGCAACTGGCAGACAAAGATTCGGTGGGCCCCTCTGTCGCTTTTTAGAAACGCCCAAATGCAATCCGTCGGTGGGATATATAGACACAAACGTTCCGGCGTTTCTGGGGGTGCTTAGCGGCGTTTCCGTGGTTGCGCCGAAGAATAATACTATTTTATTACACATCGGCGTTTCTACGAAACGCCGATGTGTATATTCATTTAATTTTATTAAATGAAAATGCACATCGGCGTTTTCTAGAAACGCCGATGTGTATATTCATTTAATGGAATTAAATGAAAACGCACATCGGCGTTTGGTGGAAACGCCGATGTGCATTTTTATTATAAAAAAAATAAAATAAAATGCATATCGGCGCAAACGTCAAACGCCGATATGCATTTATTTGAAATTAAAGAAAAATAAAATGCCGCGCTGCTTTAAAAAAATATTAAAATATACATACCGGCGTTTGGGCCTCGCAAAACGCCGGTATGTAAACGCCATAAAAAAGGCGGGAAAAGCGCGCCACATTTTTTCGGCGTTTTCCATGGGCGCTTTTATGAAACGCCGGAACGTATGCTGTTTCCGGCGATTATTGAGGAAACGCCGGAACGCTTGCGCCGGAAAGTAGCGCTTTTTTTGTAGTGTGAAAATGGCTGGGTGTGGTGCTTATAAAGTAATGTAATATAAATATATATGTATATATTATCGACACGCTATTCTTGGAGGTCACACATACTACTTGTGCTTTATAGCAATTAACCATTGAGGGGGAAAAACAAGAAAGGTAAGCATATTTATCAATTATAGTTCTTTGTGTCTCATTTTACACCTTTCAAATCTT
This sequence comes from Mimosa pudica, assembly GCA_029929735.1. Classification (NCBI taxonomy): domain Eukaryota; kingdom Viridiplantae; phylum Streptophyta; class Magnoliopsida; order Fabales; family Fabaceae; genus Mimosa; species Mimosa pudica. Next base: position 6,492,955 of record JAKELP010000045.1, read on the forward strand.
AGTAAGTAGTCATTATCATGCTTGTGATAAATAAACTTTATAGTGTATACTTGTCCTTTCCAATAACAATTATGGTTTATATACATGCACATATATAAAAATAGGGAAAAACTCTGACAAAGTGGTATGTAAATTTTCCAGCATTATAACTCTCAACTTGTAAGCAAAATCAATCGTTTGTAGATGTGCAAAAATTTTATTATTATATCACAAAAAATTCTTATTAAAGCTCTGAAAACTATAGATACCTTGTTTCTTAAACTTACAATTGTCTATAATATTAGTTTTATAACTTCAAGACTTTTAAATATATGGGTCTGTAAGAAAAATCTTTTATTTGTTAATTTTCTTTGTTTGGATTCTCAATATTGCACATATTGACTTGAACATGTTTTAATTTTATTGGTACATCAATTTAATACATGCTTTTCACTGAAATTTTGTGCTAAGAAAAGTTCTCATTTAGTAGATTATGGTGTTGTTTGTTTATTTTTAGAAATCGCAAATTAAGTTTACTAAACACTTGAGTGAAATTAGTAACTTAATTTGGTTGTGATTTGTGGTTCTATTAATATCATAAATAACTTAATTGAAACAAATATATAGTTTTTCAAAAATAAAATTCTCTTACTTCAAAATAGAGAATTCTACACCATTATTTTGAATGCATAAAAGATTCACGGCAACTGTTAATGTAATAATTTAATCTTATAATCTAATCCCAAATGAGTCTAATATAAGATTTACAAATTATAAAATACTTCTTTGAACACCACATTTGAAGTTGTGTTTGAGTTTTCCATCAACATTCAACAACAAAATTTTCAATTTGTCGCCCTTCCGTTTGACACGTGATATTGCTATATACAATTGACCATGAATAAACAACGGACGGGGGCAAGTATAATCCAACATTGAGCAAGATTTGGCCTCGACTTTTGTTAATAGTCATTGCAAAAGAAATTTTGAATTGAAATTGACATCTATATACAATTTGAAGGGATAGATTGTGTAAGGAGTGATGCTCTTTCGTAATCTTATAACTTGTGTGAAAAAATGTGAACCTGATACAAATGGGTAATTGGTTGAGCTGGTTGGTAATTGGTCTACAACACCCCTAAGGATGAGAACGTGTGTTCAAATCCCGTGAAGCGCTCTCTTTGGGAGAGGGGATAATATTGCCTATGTGGGCAACACTCTATCCCTCGAGTCCGAATTAAATCGGGCGATGATTATTAACCAAAAAAATGTGAACTTGTTAATATTTCACGTACTTTTACATTCTTCTCCAATCTAGTAATAGTTAGCCTTGACCCATTGCGAAACCCATGAATTTGTCAATGTTTCTCATAAACATTATTGGAGCGCTAACTTTAAGTTTCACTAGATGGTTTGGCAAATCTGACATAGTGATTTTATTTAGGAACTCAACTAAATGTATGTCATAAATTTTTTGGGATATTTTTTGTAATTATAATGTAAGGGCCAAAACCCTAATTTCCGCTTTCCCCTAAATATCTCTCTTTCTCTCCTCTCTTTCTCGTTTTAGACGCAAAACACAATACACGCACAACAACATCCTCTTCCTCTTCATTGTCTATTTCTTTCTCTCTTCCTTCCTCCACATATAAAACTATTCTTCCACTCATCAACCAAAACACCATTTCTATTCTCTCATTATCATCATCTCACTCTCCTCCCACAGATTTGAACACCTTTCTCCCTCCATTCTTATTCGCTGACCAACCACCATCCATCGCTCCAATCGACGTTGCCGACGCCGGCGAGTTCTGGAGGCACTAGGCATCAATTTCCGATAACGGTGAACTCCACTAAAGCCTCCAAGTTTCAGTTCGAGCTTATGCGAGTTTCTTTTCCTATTCCTTTTTCCTTCTGACCGAATTTCAGTTGGTGATGGGAGGAAATCGATTCTGGTTTTGGGGTTGTTAATGTTTTTTTAAACCCATATTAATGAAAGTTAGCCTTCAATCTTTGTTGTTATGAGTGAATAGGACAAAGGGTTGAATCTGACTCTCTGAAATCCGATGTAGTATTTGAGGTGACTCAAATTAGGAATAAAGCATGACAAATGGCAGATAGAAATCGTTTCTAAATGTGCATGGCATGTGTTTAGAAGAATCTATAATTTCCTAAATTTTTGGGTGCTCTGTTTTATTTTATTAAGAGGTCTCATGTTTCTTTTTGATTCGCTTCATTATTATAAGGTTAAGGGTTATCTTAAATAAGTTAGATAAAAATAAATTAAGTTTTGACGCAAAAAAATGTTAGTGTAATCTTGAAAGAGGATATGAATTATTTGTTGTTGGGTTTCCAAGATCAAATTGGTAGGATGAGAGTGCTTGAAGTCTAATTGTCTATTAATATGAGTCATCACTTACTCTAATAATGTAATTATGATTTAGCACCTAAAACACCATTAGTGGGTTTGGAAGGGACAATTTTTCAAATTATGAATTACGACACTTGATTAGTTGTTAATTATTTGTATGTGTTGTAATATTGCTTGTAGAGATCAATTGTTGAAACTTCCATATTGTGTGGTGAATATTACTGATGTTGTGAATCTGTGGTGCGATATTATGCTTGGTTATGCAATAAATTTAGTTGTTGATTATATGAGTTGTGCTGATTATATGAGTAGTGTTGCCTTGTGTTACTATCTGCTGTGATTTGTAAATGAATGTCTATGCTGTTGTGATATTAGTATTTGATAGATACTTGTAACTTACATATATTGAATGTACATACAACACTGTATGCAGCACACATCACTATACACAACATCAATACACACCACCTTGCCGGCATACACATGCACGTAGTGCAAAAATATACGTAGGCTCTCAGTTGTAGTTGCGACATGAGGGTCTACCCCTCGTGGTTATCATTTTACATGTATTAGATCGGAGCAAGAGTCATGGGAAAGGATCCGGAGACTTGAGAACTAAAACATTAAGATCATGTGCTTCTACATGTTTTTTTTATTATATTTCATATTATCATTTAATGATTTGTAAATCTTTTTCTTTTTCCTTACTTGGATTACTGTATATGATCTTAGGTTGGATAACTCTAAATATTTCTTAATACAGGTTGTGTGTTTATTTGAAAATGATTGTGAAAATATTTAATTAGGTATTTATTATATACATTTGAATATCCATGTTTGTCAATTTTTATCTAACATGAATAAGTCAGTTTTGATAATTTCATAAATGATTTTTGGTTGTGAATTTTATATTCCATTCTAAAATTATATTTATTTTAATTTAACAATTTTAAATTAGATTAAATCTTTTTCTAATCATGATTGATTATTTGTGTAAGTTATTTTCCTATCATGGTTAGTCTATTAACTTATATTTTACGGAAAATAAAAAAAGTTATTTTTCTACCTATGTTAGTTATTATATTAACTTTAATTCTTTTTCTAACATAGTTAGATTTGAAACTATACTGAATTAAGAAAACATGATTTGATTTGTAAATCAAATGGTAATTAAAATAGATAATTAGGAACGAGTTGTTAAAATAAAAAGAAAAAAATCAGATAAAAAAATAGCTTAATAATGGTTATAGAATTGGGTTGTTACGATGTATCAAAAAAATTGGGTTGTTACAATTGGCTCCTCAGACGGCGTACACCCCTCTTGGACTGGCTTACTCTCATTGACTCTTCCTGCAATGATCATGATGATGGTAGATTATTTCTTTTCAATTTTCTAGTGTTTTTTTAGTTTTTTTTTTTTTTGGATTTGCTTATACCTCTTTTATTTCATACTTTCAAACACTTGTTATATTAGTTGTTTTTAATTCTAATAGATTACCCCTTTGTGGGAAAAAATAAAATGTCTCATTCCGGCAAATGAACAAAAAATGATTCATTTTAACTAATGAACTACTTGAAAATACTAAAATACTCTTCATACCATAGAAAAAACATTAGAAAAATTGCAGTTAAGTCACAAAGAAGATTTTATCACTACAAGGTCCTCAAGAATCTTAAAACATAGGAAAAATCATAATCTTCTTCCTCAACGAATTCCACCGCCGGTGAACATTTCCCTCACCCACAGCCACCAGTGACCATCTTTGTCACCCACCACTAACGACTTTCTCCATGCACATCGGAGGTCGTCTTCGCCTTCCTACTTCCTCCCACATGCATGTACGATCTTCCTCTTCCCCAGCTCATCATTAATGAACCTTCTTCCCCACCTTCAACAACCTTCTTTTACCATTGCGGCGACACTGAGATGGAACTGATGGTATTGTTGGATTGGTTGTTATTGTTGAGGCATGTTTGGATGAGCCAAGTCACCAGGCTGCATCATCGTTCCATTTGGGGGAGAAATCTGGAGAAATAGAGAAAGATAGGGGGGAGAGAGAGTGAACGATGAGGGGGAGAGAGTGATGGTGAATCAAAGCTAAACTCCATGGAAGATGATTTGCTTTGTAATGGTGTGCGGTGGTGTTTTGTAATGGAGTAAGGAGACTCATTGGTGATTTGGTGTGGTGGTGGTTTGTAGTTATGAAATTCGTTTGTGCAAATTAATAATTATGAAATTTTTCATTACCTTGAGTTGATAAAATCTCTTCTTCTGGACTTCAATGCAATTTTTCCAAAAGTTTTTTCTTTTGTATAAACATTATTTTAATATTTTCCAATATATCATTGCCTAAAATGAACCATTTTTTTTGTTCATCAGTAAGAATTTATTGTTTGCCTTCCAAATACTCCCTCTGGTTCCTAATATAAGAGTCAAAATTTGAATGGTTTTGGTCCCTAATATAAGAGCTCATCTCATATTCTCTTCTCATTTAATGTGTTTTTCCTAATTTGCCCCTAACTCTCTTTCAAATTCTTTCTCTTAAAAGTATCATAATAAATATGGGCAATTTTGAAAAAGAAGCATTAAATCCAGACACCCAACTAACATTCACATGTTTTCTTAATAAGCGTTTTTTTGACGGCTAACTCTTATATTTGGGGCTAGAGGGAGTAGTTAGTTTCCAATAATAAAATTTCATCTCTCCATTTTTTCCCAAATCAACGCCTCCCCATATTATGGAGATGAACCTAACCACACCGAATTACCCCCTTATTCTGTCTTTATTACAGTCTTGGTCAACCTACAATAACCACATCAAATTAATCACTTTCCTTAAAAAACATTAAAAGTACGGCAATCTCTGGAACAATCTTCACCCTTCATCACTAAGCAAAACCCTTTCTTTCTTTCTTATTCATAGAACTCTCTAGAACCCTTCATTGCCATTTTAAACCCCTCTTCTCTTTCTTTCACTTCCTAGGTTTTGTTCTCAGCTTTGTTCTGCTTTGTTAGTTACACACTTCTTCTTCTTCTTATTCTTCTTCTCTGCTTTCTTTCCTCAATTCTCGCTTCCCTCGACATGGATGACGATTTCGAGATGCCCCCACCAGAGGGAATGGACGAGGATTTCGATCTCCCCGAGGATGGTGTTCCTTCTTTTAAGGTTGGAGATGAAAAGGAGATCGGAAATCTGGGATTGAAGAAAAAGCTCCTTAAGGATGGTGAAGGCTGGGAAACTCCTGAAGTGGGTGATGAAGTTGAAGGTAACGTTTTTAGTTGATTTTTGTTTCTGGGTATGGAAATTATCTAATGGGTTGATCACATTTTTTGTGTTGATGGTGTTCTTAATTTTTTTGATGAAGGTAATGTTTTTAGTTGATTTTTGTTTCTGGGTATGGAGATTGTTTAATGGGTTATTCACATTTTTTCTGTTGGTGGTGTTCTTATTTTTGTTTTGTGGTTTTTTTGGTGGTAGTTCATTACACTGGAACGTTGCTTGATGGGACCAAGTTTGATTCAAGCCGTGATAGAGGGACCCCTTTTAAGTTTACACTTGGACAAGGTGAGTGCTGCATTTGATTGTTTAATTGTTGTTGTGGAATATGTAGGATCTTGTGATTAATGTAATTGGAATTGGAATGTGGTTTGTTAATTGGGAACTGTTGAATTATAGGCTGATTAACGATGCAAGTTTAGTTAAGTTTATATTGTAGGTCGTCATTATGATTTGTGGCAATGGAATTGGGTTGTAATTATGTATTTTGATGGATGGATTATAAAGTGAATTCTGTATTTTGACTGTATTATTCAAGAAATCATTGGAGGCATGACTTTTCCTACAAAGTTCATTTTTTGATGGATTTTGTTTCATTTCATGTTATAAAATGTTAAATACAGCCATCCACTCTTCTGAATGTATGTCAGGAGTATGCTTTTCTTTAGTGGGTATAAGTTTGAATTTGCTAGATGGGCGACCTATAGTGTTTTTGAGGATATTATTTGTTGATTTTGGAATGGATTGGTTCTGAAGTTGATATCGTGGAAGTGCAGGGCAAGTAATTAAAGGGTGGGATCAGGGAATTAAGACCATGAAGAAAGGTGAGAATGCAGTTTTCACCATCCCTCCTGAACTAGCATATGGTGAATCTGGTTCGCCTCCAACCATTCCTCCAAGTGCTACTCTTCAATTTGATGTTGAGCTTCTGTCTTGGACCAGTGTCAAGGACATATGCAAGGACGGTGGCATATTTAAGAAAATACTTACTGAAGGGGAGAAATGGGAGAATCCCAAAGATCCTGATGAAGTTTTTGGTATGCTCTCATGCATATTGATTGCTTGCGTAATTTGTTGTTTATATTGACTTATGAGTCCTTAACTTGCTCTTTGCCTGCAAATGATGCAGTTAAATATGAAGCTCATCTTGAAGATGGAAAACTAGTATCAAAATCTGATGGAGTGGAGTTTACTGTGAAAGATGGTTAGTATTTTACTTGTTTGCTATTGTTTTGTCTGAATCTTGCTGGTTTTGATAATCTGATGTATGCGTTTATCCTGGAACAGGTTACTTCTGTCCTGCATTTGCAAAGGCTGTGAAGACCATGAAGAAGGGAGAGAAAGTGCTTTTAACTGTGAAGCCACAATGTAAGCTGTGTAAAGAATCTCTCATCATTTTTGGCGAATTTTTTTTACTCCATTTTATTTTGGTGGCTTTGCTTTTACGTAGAAGTGATTAATTCTGATTCATCCATTTTATTTTGTTGTAGATGGTTTTGGTGAGAAGGGAAGAGCAGCACACGGTGATGAAGGTGCAGTGCCACCAAATGCATCCTTGCAGATTACACTTGAATTGGTGTCTTGGAAGACTGTTTCAGAAGTAACTGATGATAAGAAGGTGATTAAGAAAATCCTCAAGGAAGGGGAAGGATATGAGCGTCCAAATGAAGGAGCTGTTGTGCAAGGTGAGTGTGGGTTATGAGGCTTCTATTTTTGCTATTTAATTGTGCAATCCTGACAGTGCTGGCAATTATGGGTGTGCACAGTGAAATTGGTCGGCAAACTACAAGTTGGCTCGGTCTTCTTGAACAAGGGCAATGATGAAGAGCTTTTTGAATTCAAAACAGATGAAGGTAACTTAAGCTTTTCTGAATTCTGTCTTATAGTCCTTCAATATTTCGTTGTACAGCTAAAGTGAAATGTCTTTACATGGTGACCAGAGCAAGTCATTGATGGACTTGATAGAGCTGTGTTGACTATGAAAAAGGGTGAATTAGCATTGTTGACTATTGCACCTGAATATGCCTTTGGTTCATCCGAATCTAAGCAAGAATTGGCTGTTGTTCCTCCCAACTCCACTGTTTACTACGAAATCGAACTGGTTTCATTTGTGAAGGTAAGATAAATAAGGAAGATTGAATTTTCAGTTGCACTTGTATTTTTTTTTAATGTGTGACAAATAAATGGTACATTTTGTTGTTTAATGGAAACTTAATGATATATATAGATGTGTATCTCAGAATTTTAATAAATGGTAGGCATTTTTCATAAGTAACAATCATAGTTTCATTGGCAGTACAGAAAATGAATTGTAAATAATCTTTTGTAGGAGTTTTCAATTAACGTATTACTTAATTGAAAATTGGACCATCTGACAATATTCTTGGCTATCTAATCTACTGGCACTGCTGACATAATTAATTCATCGTACAAGGCACTCTGAAAGTGTTATCTTATGTGATAGTATAGTTTAATGGACATGTATAGGTTCTGCTCTGTCTTTTCACTTATTTTCTTATTTTTCTCTTATATATACTCAGTCTTCTATGTCAGAAATTTTTTTTACCAACTATATTGATCACTTATTTTTCCCGTCAGTTTTATATCCTTTCTCTGGACATTATTTATATATTTATTGTTGTCAAGTCCATGTTTACTCACCTTTCTCTTGTTCAGGAGAAGGAGTCCTGGGATATGAACACACAGGAGAAGATTGAAGGTGCTGGTAAGAAGAAAGAAGAAGGAAATGTGTTGTTCAAGAGTGGGAAATATGCTAAAGCTTCTAAACGATATGAGAAGGTATTCTATTTAAACAGATTATTGTTACATTAGATATTCTGGCTCCATTTTAGTAGAGCTATTCATAAACTTGTGAATAATTTATGATACGGAAACCTGACTGCAGGCTGTCAAGTACATAGAGTATGACACCTCCTTCGGTGAAGAGGAGAAGAAGCAGGCCAAGGCATTGAAGGTTGCTTGCAACCTGAACAATGCGGCTTGTCAGTTGAAGTTGAAAAATTATAAAGAAGCTGAGAGATTGTGTACTAAGGTATTTCTGCAGTTTTATTAGGCTCTCTTTAATTTTTTTTTCTTTGCTCAGTAAATTTCTTTACAATCGTTTCGTCATGCAGGTTCTGGATCTTGAAAGCACAAATGTTAAGGCACTCTATAGAAGAGCACAGGCCTTTATTGAGTTAGCTGACTTGGATTTGGCGGAATTCGATATAAAGAAGGCTCTTGAGATAGATCCTAACAACAGGTATGCACTCTGCTAGAAATCTAGAATTGGTTTTGTTTTCAAATATAGTTGACTGTATGCTCTTCAATGAAGAACTGAGCTTTTACAGTATTATTGTTATCAAGATTCTGATGGTAGTGTTCTTGGTGTTTAAATTAGGGATTTGAAGCTGGAGTATAAGAATTTGAAGGAGAAGGTGAAGGAGTTCAACAAAAAGGAGGCTAAATTTTATGGAAATATGTTTGCCAAGTTGAGTAAGGCGGATTCTAACGACAACAATGTAAGTATTGTTAAGTCTTTTGCATCTTCAATGTTTGATGCTTTTCTGTCCTTCGTTAGTATTTAATGATATATAAAGTGCAAATCAGAATTTCTTTGAAGGTTTAGATTTTTGAAGGTGGATTCTAATGACAACAATGTAAGTACTGTTAGTTTTGCGTCTTCAATGTTTGGTGCTTTTCTGTCCTGTCAGTATTCATTCAATGATATATAAAGTGCAAATCACTATTTCTATGAAGGTTTAGATTTTTGAAGTATCAAAGTAAATCTATAATTTTATTTTATAAGCATCTCTGTTATCTGTAATTTGGGATTCGTTAGGAAAATGTGTTCTTGATCTGTTATATGATAATGGAAAGTAAGGTGAAGTTCAGTTTGGAAAGTTCGATGTTAACTTTTGACTTCAGTTTAACCTTTTGAAGGGTCTTCTTTTTTTGGCCGAGTTTTGAAAGGTCTTTAGATAACTTTTTTTTAGAAAGATTAAGGTTGCGAAATAGGTTATTAAATGATGACATATTTGATATCTTTTTAGATTATCCATTAGCTTATAGGTAAAATAAACTAGTTTAAGAGAAAAATTAGGTTAATCAATTTATAATTAACTTATTTTTTGCTTTTTTTAGGATTTTTCAAAAAAGTCATCTAGGTCCTATATTTAGAAACGGAGGGAGTATTCTATTGAAGCATGAGATTGTTTTCCTCATGGATTTGGGAAAGTAACATGAACTTTTTTATTTTCTGTTGCTACTTGGATTCATAAAATTAACGATTATACATTTGAAATGTTGCAGAAGGCAGCAAACAAGGATGCTGAACCTATGAGCCTGGACAGCAAAGCATGAAATCTCCAGTGAAACATAAGATATTGTCCAGCAATTAGGAACAACAGTTAATGTTTCTGGGGTTTTTCTTTTTAATCATTTATTATTCATGTTCCTTAAGCGCACATTGAGATATTGTGGTTTTCAAGCCTTGGAACAATTATAATTACTATATTATGATTGTTTTGCCGCTATTCACTGTGTCTCAATTTTGTGCCTGTCTGGTTGTCTTGATATTAATTTTCTATTGAAATCACGGCAAAAACATCACTTGTTCCAGTTTTAAAATAAAAAATAGCTAAATTAGATTAAAGACAGTGAAGTTAGCTAATGTAAGATCTACTGACTATTCCTACTGCACTTTCAAGATTATGTATTTCACTTTGTTTCAAATATATTTGTTCATCTTTTTCCAATAATTTTATGCACACTTTTTTACAAGTAACTTATATATATTTGAAGGAAAATTAATTTGTAGCCCCTTACAAAAGATTAATAGTAGAAAAATCTCAAACTTCACATATTAAAGTACGGTCCTTTGGGACTTTAATATACTTTAAATATAAAAAAACTAGATTGTCCCTCCCTATGAGTCTGTGACAAGATCATGCGTAGGGGACGAGTTTATGGGCACGTATAATAAGATCACGGGCATTCTAACAAGATCATAGTCGACCCTGTGACAAGTTAATGGTCAAACATTAATTGGGTAATGGGCAGGAATGACAAGGTCATGCGCACATATACCAAGTTCATGAGCAAGAAGAATGGTCAAAATAGTCCTTTTGTATTTAAAGTATATTGAAGTAAGGTCTCTAGGGACCCTACTTTAATATATGGAGTTTATGTGACTTTTTTAAAATCCCGTATGATGAGGGACTACAAATTAAATTTCCCTATATTTTACTACGCATGCCCCTCTCCAGCCTTCTATAAGCCAAGAACCTTTTAAAAGATCACTTCCTCCCCTTTGTATCCTATGTCTACGATTTCTCTATGACACTTGAGTGGTTGAATTATCAAACCATACGTTCGTCTCCTTCGAACTCTCACTATAGAGCACGTCGCTATGTCTCTGGCAAGAAAAAATAAAGCACGAATTATGTTTTGCCAAAAAAAATCATCAATTGCTACGTAGACCAAAAGCCTTGTAGCCCAATGGTATGATTCTTCCCTTTAGATGGGAGGTTGCGGGTTCGATCCCGCTTGTAACCTCAAGCCGTTAGTGCTTGCCCTTTAAATAAAAAAAAAAACATGTAGTGAAAGATTAAACGTGTGCATGGATCCGAATGTTTGAGAGGATAAGACACGCAACTACGCAAGGTATGCAAGAGAGAATCGCAAGGAAGATCCCGAAGAATCGATAGCTATCTTTAGATCCTTTTTAATTTAATTTCATAATTTTCAAATTTTAGAGGCTTAAATTGTTTTTTGTTTTAAAATTTAATTACAAATCAAATACAACATTAAATCCCTTATATTTACTCGAATAGTAGATTAAGCCAAATCACCGTATAAAATTGTTTAAGATTGTCATTTGTTCAACTAGAATTAATTTCAACTCAACTATAGAGTTCTGATTAGTTAATGTTTATATGCTATGATTAAATAATAAAAATACAGTTAACTTTTATAATTACCTTAAATTAATAAATTTAAGGATCAGAGGGTTTCACATTGCACATAAATATAAGATTATTTATCTATTTTGATTAGATAAAGAGCAAGCTAGTTTAATTCACACAATATTTCGAAAATATCATAACTACCTAGGTACTCTTATTTTCACTCTCACTCCCATGTTCAATTATTAGTCAAAAGTTGGGAAAATATAAAAATGTCTTATATTTATAAACAAATTCGATCACTTCCCCCAATAAATTTATAATTTTATATTCAAAGAGTAATTTTTTCCAAACACTAATTAGTATGAGTAATGCTTTATATATGGGAGAATAATAATAGGACAACAAATTATTGTCAGGAATTCTACAATTTTTCATTCCAAAAAATATCCACAATTTTCAAAAAATAATAATAGATCTTTTCTTGAGAGAACTATTCCATTGAATTTAGTTCAGCTTGGAATAATAACACACACCGATTTCTTTTGTTAACAAAAGGGTTATTAATAATATGATGTTAAATGTGAAATCTATATTTGCTCAATTAAACCTGAGTAGTGATTAAATGAAGTTTCATGAAACATAACTAATGATTGAATTCTAGATAGTTCTCATTTGGATAATTCCATTACATTTCATCACATTGGATTACGATGGGACGTCATCATCAGCAATTGGATAGATGTCTGATCTCCTGAATTCTGGAATGATTAATTAAATACTTTCAAAACATATTAATCATTTGGTCTTAACTAATAACTATACTGTCTATACATATAAGTTAATTAAATACATATGAACAACCTTATATAAAATTAAAGTCACTTATAAATTGGTTTGTATAATTGTTTTTTAAAAAATAAGTTAATATATAATCTAATAGTATAATATTACTTCCTATATTAAATATAGATGAGTTCTTCTGGGTAAAATAGTTATGTTCTGTTTTTTGGAAAATCGTAGAAAACAGTTGGTTGTTTATATATGGATTATTAATTGGGAAAATTAAATATAAGTCCCTGGTAAGAAACATAATACTGGAAAAGTCCCAAAAACTTGAATAATTAAAGTAGAGTCCCATATTTTGCAAAATAATTAAAGTAGAGTCCAAAGAGACTCTACTTTAATTATTTTGGAAATGTGGGCCCCACAGTTAATAATATTATATTCCCTCTCTCCTCTCTCCTCTCCCCCTTCTTCCTCTTCCTCTTCTTCTTCATCACAACCACCCACCCCTCCCTCCGACGCCGCAGCCGCCCTCCGCCGCCGCCGCCGCCTCCTTCAAGCACCGAAAATGCATATATAATTTCCGGCGCCGCCTCCCTCTAGCGCCGGAGGGGGGCGGCGGAGCAGGAGGGAGGCGGCGACGCAGAGGGAGGCGGCGGCGCCAGAAGGAGGCGGCGGCGCCAGAGGGAGGGGGTGAGTGGTTGTGATGAAGAAGAAGAGGAAGAGGAAGAAGAGGGAGGGGAGAGAGGAGAGAGGGAATATAATATTATTAACTGTGGGACCCACATTTCCAAAATAATTAAAGTAGAGTCCCTTGGGACTCTACTTTAATTATTTTGCAAAATGTGGGACTCTACCTTAATTATTCAAGTTTTTGGGATTTTTCCAGTATTATGTCCCTTACGAGAGATTTATATTTAATTTTCCCTTATTAATTTGTTTGATTTTTTTTAAATTATTTATTTCATTTATAAGACAATATAGAATCTAATAATATAGAAAATGAATATGATTAAGTGATACTACCTCCGGTCCTAAATATAGGACCTAATTGACTTTTTTTTGGAGAGATTAAGGTTCTGAAATAGGTTATTAAATGATGACATATTTGATATATTTTTAGATTATACATTAGTTTATAGGTAAAATAAACTAGTTTAAGGGAAAAAAATTAGGTAAATCAATCTATAATTAACCTATTTTTCTTTTTTAAGGATTTTCCAGAAAAAAGTGAATTAGGTCTTATATTAAGGACATGAGGGAGTATTGTTTTTTTAGTTTCCTTTATCTCTAACAATGTCAATTGATTTTATATTTAAGAATAGGAGATGTAGTAACCTTTTCTTGGTCGACAGAGTATTAACTATATATAAAAAATTAGAGGGAGTGTTAAATAAAACAACTGTTTCTTAATTTTGTTTTTTTTTTCAAAAAAAAAGTCAACTAGACATGTATTAAAATAGGATCGAATAAAAGATAAATAAAACATGAAACATGGAAATGATGATGCCGTGGAGGTACTAGAGGTTCGCACGAGAGGTCATTGCCACGCAATGCGGTGAACATACCACGTGGCACTCACCCACATCTTCTTCATACCTCTATAAATTCATACTCTTCATTCCCTTCACTTAAACATAACACAAATATTCTGATAAAAAAAAACATAACACAAATAAAAGTAACAATGTCGAATGTGAGATCAAACGTCACCGTTTGTAACGACCGGTGTGGCTGCACCGTGCCATGCCCCGGCGACACCAATTGCCGGTGTGCCGGAAGCGGCGGCGGACGGAATGAGACGAGCCACTCGACGTGTTCCTGCGGCGAGCACTGCGGCTGCAACCCTTGCTCCTGCCCTAGCAACGTGGCGGCCGGCTCCGGCTGTCGCTGCACCAACCGCTGCTCCTGTGCTTCTTGCCGCACTTGATCCATGCATGTGTTTGTCTCCTTAAATAATTAACATGCATGTTCCTTCATGCATGTGATTTTACTATATTATGAATAATACTCATCTTTGCATTTGTTGTGGTTGATGTTTCCATAGTTTACGTTTTACAAAACTTGCGATGTAATTATTGAAGGATTGGATTAGTTCCTACTGCAATGGTGTATTTTATTGTCTATAATTTTCCTTATTACTACCTGACCGATTTTAAGATTAGTAATTAAAGAATAAAAATATGAATCAAGTGTTAAACAGAATGAGACAGTACTGCTGTTTGATTTTTTTTTTAAAAGAACACCCACCGGTAATTATCCTGGTATGAAAAATTCAATCAAATTAATGAAACAATCTGTTAAGAGTGTCTGGTTGATTGACCGAGTACTTAAACTAGCTTATATATTTATGTTATATTCTCTTATGAATTATTCTCTCAAAGTCTCAATTACCTGTTTATAAGATATGTTCCCCTGAATATAAGACAAAGGGAGATACATTTCCTTCTAATATATAAGACTTATTTTTAATTCTTATCAATATTTCTTCAAATCATCTCTATCAATATAATAATAATATACCTAATGGAGGTACTATATACCTAATGGAGGTATAAATATATAGTTAGGGTATATATAAGATTTATTTTTAAATCCTACCAATATTTCCTCAAATCATCTACCAAGATTGGTAAAGATAGATTGGTAAAGATAGATGATTAGGATATATTAGTAATATCATGTTATTTATTATTTCAAACTAACTTTTAGGACCTAAGGAGTTATAAATAAAATCACGTTGAAAAGTTAGTTATAATCATTTAAATGCAATTGTAAATGGTGTAGTTTCATTTGTACTTTTAACAATTATATTTATATTATATTCTTTATGAACTAATGTGTTTTATATTTAAATATATTACTCTTTTTATTGTTGCAATTCAGTCAAATTTTTAATTGTATTTTCCAAAATGTACTGATCATATAGTGACCCTGGCATCACTTCTATATAAACATTGAATTGTGGCTTGGGATATCCTTTCCAATGTGTAAACATTGTTTCTACAAAATGAATTGGGTTACTTGGGGACATGTCCTTGGCCCAAATCCATAAGTCCCTTGGTCTTAAATATATGACTGGTTATTAAATAACAGGCTTGGATGTTTAGGCCTTTGTTTTAGACATTAGCTTCCTTAGATTCACATAAACACAGGCGGACGGGCTTTCTTTTTTTGAACTGAATAAAAACCTAAGCATATAAAATAAACATCACTTAAGCTACCAATATCCATTGTCATAGTGGACTTTGAGCACCGCCCATACAAAAACACACATGTAAGAAGTTCAGAGATGAGAGAAGCCCCGGTAATTTGAATTTAATGAATTTAGGGAAAATGTAATTATGTGAGTTCGGGAATAAAATTTTGCAAAAGAGTTTAATTAGGTCATGCGTGAAGCTTTTGGTTCCTTGTTAATTACTCCCAAGTATAATTACATGAGAGGATTATTTTCACCTTTCTTTTTTTCAACTTAAATTATTGACTTGGTTAATTAAACAAAATTAATTGATAAAATTGCACAATAATAAGCAACTATATCACAATGAATAATTTAGTAATGTTAAGTTCAATAATATAGAATATAGCTGCATTAGCTTGATTCTCATATTTAAGTTTATATAAACAAAAAGAGAGAAATTTAGAAAACTAAACCTTGTTTACAGCCGGAATGTGTGTGTGTGTGTAACTGTTGAAACATCCAAAATTATGCTTAATTAATTATTAAACTTGCGATCAGTACTGTGCCCACATCTTAAATTTATTCATGATAGGAAAATTAGAAAATATTTATATAATTATAGAATGACATTTTTTTACCTGTAAATAGTATAACCTTAGGAATTATATACTTTTGCCTTGCTTTTTGTTTGTCAGAATACTTTTAACTTGATTTTATAACATAATTTAAAATTTTTAACTATCTTCTATTATGTGTGTGTGTACTATAAATGTTCTAAATATGACATGACACATTATACCTTGTTAATTTATTTTTATGGAAAAAATTATGCATTTAATCATTCACATTAATTTAAAAAATTAGCATGCTATTTAACGTCAGTACATTCTTTCTCACATAATAAAAAATGATTGCATGCAATATGTACAATAATAATTAAGTGTTACTTTAATAAGCCCTTGACTCCAATTAATGATTAACAACATAAAAAATTTCCTTTGATATATTATTGATTTAGCAATGAATTAATTATCAACTAGAAATCGTAACCTTGATATATAATTGTATAATCAATTGATTTAATTAATACTTTAATAGTGTAAAGGTCAAATATGCGTCCAATTATTAGAGCACATGGGGTAGGTTTAAGGCTTTAGCAGTGAAATTACAAGCTGTATGGCTGGCTATATATTAACTTATTTAGTTATTAATGTGATTAAATATTGTAAGGAAGGAACTAGGCAAGTCATTGGGCTGTGATGTAACCAGAGGTCACCGATGGTGAGAATATCAAAGGATTTCCGGTGGTTTAAACATAACAGGCAGCCACAAGCCCCTTGGTTCTGTAAAATCCTTTTGGTAGACATGGCACCGACCTACCCGAACATTATTATATTATTATACTGTAACTGTATTATTCTTGTTGTAATATTTATCATTTATATTGTCATTTTAGTATTTGTTCTAGACAAAGAAGAATACAAATTAGAATGCGTACATTGACCATATATCAGGATACTAAAAAAGGTTAGTTCACTTACTAAAGAGGTTTGACTCATAATTATGTAGTTGTGAATTTGAATCCCGCCAATGTAATTGGTGGACAATCTACAAGTACCTTTGTGAGCGTTCGAGCCTGAAGGCCTGCTCTGGACTTGGTGAGCCCTCAGAACCCTATTATATATATAAAAAAAGAATAAGTACATTGACCATATATCATATAATATAACGACTATATAATATCAATTCATTTTTATTTTCGTTATTTATGTAATAAATGGCGGGATATGTGTAGCTGACAAAATATATATGTAGTTCAACGTCGTTAAATTTTGGGTTAATGTAAAAGTTTGCCTTGAAAATTGCTGAAGTATACTATTACAGCATGTGTCATTCCTCCTTTTTAAAAAAAATTAAATTATGAATAAGGGAATTCATTTGTATCAATGAAAAAACTTCCCATAAGAAAGAAATATTGGAAAGGATTAAAAACGTGGAAACATTTTATGCGTTGAACAGAAAATTGAAAGGGTACTTGCATATCTTAGAGTTTTTTTTTTTTGGACAAAACATATCTTAGAGTTATTCGGGGTAGTACAGGCTTTTTTAGGGCCTTTTTCTCAATAATTTCCCTTTTGCATCCAACAAGTGAATATTTACCATTTAAAATAAGTTATTTTACTTATTGATAACTATAACGTATCAATTGATATAAAACCATCCGACCAATCAAGATGGGACAATATTGTTTTTATCTTAATATTAGATTGAAAAACTATTAAAAACATTGAAACTAATAACTGAACCTATAATCCAATGGATAAAACAAAATATTACCTAGTCATCATTAATTAAAATGTCGATAAAATTAAATATTACACAGTTATCATTGATTAAAATGTCGATACTAAGCACTTCAAATTACATATATATTGTCATGCTTAGCTTGTTGGCATCTGTGAATAATGCATACCTAAAAGACAAATAATAAAACAGCGCAGCTATTGAGACATTTAAAAAATTATACTTAATAGTTATTCCTCTCTGTTAATTATTAGGATAAAATTAGATCCTCTAAAGTTAATCATTTGGCTAATTTGTTTTAGATCTTAATCTTAATTATATCAATAGTGTTGGTTCTCTTCTCCTCAGTGGGCCCCACAAGAAACCATTTTGAGGACATAAAATAAGGTGTGCGAGAACACGTTTAACGGTGATTGTTTATACTTATGGGATGGGAATAGTGGATGATATTAGACATATAATTATGGGAGTATATAAAGTTTTAGTTGGCAAACAACTAAAGTTTAAACTGTAACTAGAACATTTCGTCGTATGTAAGAGCTAAATTCTTATTTACCTTAAAAAATAGTGCTTAATTCAGAAATCATCCTCAAGTTTAACAAAAGCAAATCATTTATCTGGGAAATTAATGTTAAAATTTACGCAGAAAAAGATTGATTAAGCATCTACATTTAGCATTGTCTCAAAAGTCGATTGCTTCAACAACTAAAAGGATCCACTTGAAAATTCACAAAAAGATTGATTAAGATATAAAAATTAATTTTAAGTTTAACATATGCATAATTCAGTAATTTTCATAAATATTTCAAAATTTATTTTTAAATTTATCATATAATATAAGACAATATATTATTATGAAGTGTTTAAAAATTATATACTTACTTTTAGTATGATGTATGAGAATTTGTACGGCATCGAGTTGTCTTTTATTTTTTTATTTTTGGAATTTTGGATGTCAGGTGTTACTATCATTACTTCACAATTAATTAATTAATTTAAGTAATATAATGAACCAGCCACTTGTACGTAAATGAAGGTCACTTTTGTGTGTGGCTGATAATTTTGAGGGAATATCAATATAATAATTTATTGCGTCCGTTAATATAAGCTTGTACCTTAGAAAAACTAATATATGTGATATTGCCAAGTTGCCATCTTTGTTTTTTGGAATCAATTTGTTAATATTATAAGAATAAAACAATTAGAATTCCTAATTATTGTACGTAAAGATTTCAGGTAAGAAAATTATTTCAATGATTTATTTGACATCATCAAAGGTTCATTCAAGGTTCTTTTTGCTAATAAATATTTGAAAGTGGCAAGAATGCATAAGGTAAGGTGTGAATTGTGCTATTAAAAAATTCAAGCAAGGCAGAAAAGATTTATAGTTGTTCAGCCAAAACTTGGCTTATGTCCAATTCTCCAATCTAGGTTCCACTAATATCACTACCACAGATTACCCCATTTACATGCGCTTATTTTGGCCTCTACATGCGCTTTTAAAGCGCATGTAGAGGGGGGCGCTGGTAAAAGCTCTACATGCGCTTTTAAAAAGCGCATGTAGAGGTGGCCCCTTTACATGCGCTTTAAGCGCATGTATAGAATGTTTTTTTAAAAAAAAATTATTATAAATTTACATTATTTCCCAATATAACCACCAATACTAGCTGTAGTTCATAGAACCAACTAGCATTATATCAAAAGTTCTCATTAAGAGCCTCCCTAATATAATGTGATGCACAAAATCAGGGGTGAGGCTGAAACACATTGAATGGCTGAATGAAAAGGTAAAAAGAAGACTCCTACCAGTATTTAATCATAGTCAGAATCCTAATAGGGGACCATATAGAAGAAGTTAAACTACTAATAAATGAGTGCCCATCTACTTTTTTTCCATATCATTTCAAGTTCATATTGTTAACAATGATGAAACTAGTAACATCTGAGAACAAGCAGCCTGAGAAGAAAATACACATGCTCTCAGTGAAAACATGCACAATAAGACTAATGTTTATAACCACTAAATATGTTCATCACTGGGGTCAGGACACAGAAAATAGAAGACTTGAAACAAACAGTACAAAGATTTACTCCTAATAAGCATGCCCTTGAACTCAATGAGACCTCAAATAGTAAGAAATCAGATAAATGGAGTGGCTTTAAGTGAAAACTAAACTTTAAGCAGAGAAAGTGAGAAAGATTGAAACAATGCAAAACTTGTACAGTGAAAACCCTGGATCTCAGACAGCAGAACCCAACAAAGAGTGAGTGAGTGATGGCTTACCATCATCTGCAGCAGCACTAAGAAGTGTTGTGAGAAGAAGCAAAAGCAAATGCATGATTATATAAGAACTCATGATCAGTTCCTAATCATGATTATATAAGACATCAGATGATGGCTTACCATCATCTGCAGCAGCACTAAGAGTGTAATTGTTGTATGATGCAGAATCCAACAATAAATTAGGCCATACATGATTATATAAGAACTCATGATCAGTTCCTAATCAGAAATAAGGTCACTAAGGGAAATCATGAACAATCACGGCTTCGCCAATTCACAACAGGATTATTTCTTAGCTAATCAGAAATAGTGTTTATCTTATACACTCATTAGATAAATGATAATAAATCAGACAAATGCTTTACACATGAGAGCATCCTGCAATGGAAGTATCAAAAGAGAAATGCTAACTCTCAAGAGTCAAGCTCAAGTAGACGCGAATGCATACAAACTGCAACATTATGAAACCTTAAGAACTCGATCGTGTGTTGTCAGCCAGCAGCGGAACACAAACTGTTGCAAGGCATTATGGATATCCATCAATTGACAGCCCAAATTCGGGCCATCATTCAACAAATATGTATTAATACACTCAACAAGCTTGCGTGAAATCTTTCCTTCATCCCTGAAGAAAGTAAAATGAACAGAAGATATACTCTGGCAGATGAAAAACTGATAGAGTAAAATCAAACACAGACACATATCTATGCATGTACATTCAAATGCTGAAAGATGTACCTGATATATGAACATATCTTGACAAACCCCTTGATAGTGTCTTCCCTGAGATTATCAGGGTAGTCACCGGGGGGGTTTCAAGAAGCGAATGAAGTGTCAGGATGTAACGAAAAACCTCCTCCTTTGATATCTGATGCATATTATTCCCATCCAAGCTTGTTTCAACATTCTCCATGTACAATAGCACCAAGTCTTGCAATGGAAAATTAATATATATATATATAAGGTAAGATTACAATGTTAATGAAAGATCGTGTCAATGAGATATGAATTTAAAGATCCAAGTTTAGAAAAGACAATTACTTCGGTAAATGCGCTTCCTCATTTGCAAACTATAATCCTTGACTGCCAATAGATGCCGAAGTATAATCCCATACTCTGACTGAAAGCTTGGGACATTGCTCAAGACATCCCAAACATGGTTAAACAGGGATTTGACCACATGTGATAAAGGTAGCATTTTACCTACTATAAAAAAAAGCAGTGAATAACTCATTGAGTGTTGAATGTGAGAAGAGAGGAGAATTTGGAGAAGAATATTCTTTAATTGATATCTATGCTTAGTGAGGTTACATTATATAGAAGAGAGGAGGAGATAAAATAGGAAATTACGATCAGAGATAATAAGAGATATAAATGAATGATCAAAGTTGATTCCTCCTAATCATAAATATAAGATTCTAACATTGAGAACAGTAGCTTTTGTCCCAAGAGGTTATTATGTCATTCATCTCTCAGGTTTTTGTCATGAACTTCCAGGTTGCAAGTTATTATGCATACCCATGATTCATTGTTGTCTCTGAAATCATAGTTGCCGGAAGTTGAGCTTAAAAGCCATTTCGGCCAATACATAGAGAATACATGCCACCATTTAACTCCACAAAACAAACAAAACAACAACAAAAATAGAATTTATATATCATATCCTATCAAAACAGAACTTGCCTCCACCCAAACGTAAATCAACAAATTCAGCAACAAAACAATTTCAGTCATGACCAAGAAAAGACTTAGGAAACCTCTAATTCAAGCACAATTTAGACATACTAAGTCATTTCATACTGAACATAAATTCTCAAGACCCCCAAAGTTTCCAAATCAGTCCCCACATAGGCCAATATAAAAGAAATCATCACACATCAATTTATAAATCAAGATGCAGTACCATATCTTTACTTAAAAGAACTCCTATGCCAATTTACTGTACGTTTTAAACCCCAAACATTATTGAAATCTGTCAGATTTGACAACCTCACAAGTTAGGGTTTTTCACAAAATCAATAAACTTAAATCAATCATTCAAATCATCACTTGAATACCTAAACTCAAAGCTTAAAATGTTCTTTAAGTGGTTTATAAATCCAAAACTCAAACATCCAAGTAGCAGCCCAAATGTTAAAGTAAACCAAATCAAAGTTGTGAAACAACTAATACCCTAAACTCGTCAAATTCAAACAAGCAGTGTTATAGCCAAATTCAAACAAATTTTTCTTGTTGATTAAGGATTATGAGCCAAAAAAAGACCCTAAACTCGTCAACCCTTAAGCCCAAAAAATTAGGGTTTTACAAAAACTCCACTAGACCTCCAAGTAGACTTCAAATTCACCCGTAAACATGAAGAATCTAAGCTTAATTTGTGTTTTTGTTTGATTAGAGCATCAAAATTGAAAAGCCCCTTTCAAACCCTAAACACTCTCTCTTCTAATCTCGCAGAAAAGAAGAGAAATTGAAGGAGAGAGAGCTCACCTAAACTTGTTTTTGGCCTTCCACGCCTCGTCGGAACTCTCTGTTGCCGGACACCGCCGGACTCGCCGGAAAAACAAAGTGAATGATGCTGGACTATGAAGGGGTAGCAAGAAAGGTGAGGGAACTCGATTTTGTAGGTTTGAGAGGAAGGAATGAAGTGAAAATCCAAGATGGGTGAGGTTGAGAAAGGGAAAATGCAATGGGTGTGTGTTTAGGTTGTTGAAGAAATGAAAATAGTAAAGAATGGGGGAGGGGGTGTCTGCCATGATGTGCATAAAGGAGAGGAAGGGGCTGTGGGTGTGTCTGAAATAGGGCAAGTTCGGCTTTTATATTAAGTTGGAGCCTTTACATGCGCTTTAAGCGCATGTATTGGCTTCCCTTTGTTATTTTAATATTTTATGGCTTATACATGCGTTTAAAGCGCATGTAAAGACCAATGTCCATTTAATTATATGGATTTTCATATGATTTGGTGCTTTTCAACTAAATTGTTTCAATACTTCATCTCAAAATGCTCAAATCTTGTGCTTGACAATGTTATAGTGAATTCCATTGAAGAACAAGCCTTTACATGCGCTTTAAGCGCATGTAGAGGCTCTACATGCGCTTAAAGCGCATGTAGAGGTAGAGACACCCTGTACATGCGCTTTAAGCGCATGAAGAGCCTCTACATGCGCTTAAAGTGCATGTAAAGGGTGTTTCACCACCCAAAAGTGGTAATGGAGCCTTGAAACACTAAGTCTACAAGCAGGGACACCTTATGAGGTCTGAGGAGGACCTCTTATGCATGACTTCATGTTTTGCACTTCAGTAGTGCCTTTACATGCTCTTAAAGCGCATGTAAAGGGTGTTTCACCACCCAAAAGTGGTAATGGAGCCTTGAAACACTAAGTCTACAAGCAGGGACACCTTATGAGGTCTGAGGAGGACCTCTTATGCATGACTCCATGTTTTGCACTTCAGTAGTGCCTTTACATGCGCTTAAAGCGCATGTAAAGGGTGTTTGTGCCTTTACATGCGCTTAAAGCGCATGTAGAGACCAATGTCCAATTAATTATATGGATTTTCATATGATTTGGTGATTTTCAACTAAATTGTTTCAATACTTCATCTCAAAATGCTCAAATCTTGTGCTTGACAATGTTATAGTGAATTCCATTGAAGAACAAGCCTTTACATGCGCTTTAAGCGCATGTAGAGGCTCTACATGCTCTTTAAGCGCATGTAGAGGCTCTACATGCGCTTAAAGCGCATGTAAAGGGTGTTTCACCACCCAAAAGTGGTAATGGAGCCTTGAAACACTAAGTCTACAAGTAGGGACACCTTATGAGGTCTGAGGAGGACCTCTTATGCATAACTCCATGTTTTGCACTTCAGTAGTGCCTTTACATGCGCTTAAAGCGCATGTAAAGGGTGTTTGTGCCTTTACATGCGCTTAGAGCGCATGTAGAGATAAGGCCTCTACATGCGCTTTAAGCGCATGTATAGATTCTTACCTGTACATGCGCTTAAAGCGCATGTAAAGGACCCTCTATACATGCGTTTCTTCTAAGCGCATGTAAAGGTGCGCTGATAGAGGGACAATTTGTAGTAGTGTATCCTCAATATTTACAAGTGATTCCTTAGAAAACCTTGTATTTACAAATGATTCCTCAGAAAATTGTATCTCACAAATCACAACTCCTTACCACTTGTAAGAATACAACTCATTCTTAGATCTCACTATGTTAAGTATATAAAGATAAATGTAAAGATAACCGTGTGAGATATGGTAGCACATAAGGTTGTTGCTAAACATGTTTCTATGCAAGGTCTCTACTTAAGCTTAAGGTCACGGATATATATGAGAAACTTGAGAAATCCTTTGGAATGCATAGGAATTGAAGTAATATATAATTCATCATTATGACTTTACATGTGTGTGTGGAAATGGCCTAGTATATCGTACAAGTTGGTGAGGTGGGTTCTCTCAGCGACCGTCTTTGACACTTAGAGATAGTGTGCAAAGATGAGACAACGTGTACACTAACAATAGAGATCATATATCAATGGGTATTTGGTTGAGCTAGTAAGTGGGCTACAACCCCGTAAGAATGAAAACACATGTTCGAATAGCAGGAAGCGTTCTCATTGGGAAAGAGAACAACCTTGTCTATATGGGCAATACTATTACCCCTCGAGCTCGGGTTAAACCGGGCGGTGATTAACAAAAAAATAGTGATCATATTGATATGGTATAAAAGAAACACAAACTTTATGTTGTCTCGACTTAAAAGTGTAGTAAGTCAAGATGAAATCCGTGGTTAGACACATATGGATTAAATTATGGACACCCACATCCATATTGCATGTAGTCAGATAACAAGTTCTTAAAAAATGACATCTTACAAAGTGAGAAGAATTGAAGAATTTGGGTTTAGGTATTATGTGTTTCAATATTGAAATTTGTATAGTGTTAATGCTAAAATTAAATTGATGTATGCTTTTATAGAGGAAAGTAACACCATGGCATGTGAATCATACTGCATGTGTTTAAATTACCGCAAACAGGAAACAAGTGAGATCCATGTTTCACTACTATGTGAATCCTAGAAAGGTACTATATTTTCATGATGTCCTTTGACTTTGACAATTTCATAAAAATATATTTTTTATGTCTGCTACCTTAGCATATATGAGACATGGTTATAAAAATGCGATATAAACATGTTATGGCAGGAAACCAATTAATTCATATTCAAGTGATATTTGAGAGAAAAGAAGATATAGCTGAGATACACACCTATGCTAGTATCTATGGTCGACTCATTATAATGTTAATGTTCTAACTTCATAAGTGTGGATGCTATCCATATGAGAAAAGTAATATGAGTTTTTACTGTAACTCGAAAGAGATTAGATTAGTCACGAGAAATGTTTATTTGATGTGTGAATCTAGGATATCTTTGGCACTATAATAAAATAATTGTACTGCATTTTTTATCACAAAATGATTGTACTGCATTGCAAGGTAGTTTTGTGCTACTCTCTATCTATAAAAGGGATTTCTAGTACAGACACCTAAAGGAGACATCACACCCACCCCCGGTTGTAGCAAGCATTTAGTATGAAAGAAAGATGAAAAGAAAGATATTTGACTCTTAACATCTAACCCACCAAGTGTGAGTTAAAGATGTAGGAAACTACTGGGTCAACAGTTACTGGATTAAGATTCAAAATCCAAGCAAATAAGAATTGAGGTCATTAGGTAAATATGGGTTGAAAGTAGTTATTTTCCCCATTGATTTTGATATTCAACACAGTATGACTTTTCACACAAGATGTAACTTTTCTTTAGTAAGCTATATATTAGGGTTTTGTGGGAGTGATTCTCGCTTATATACAAAACATAGAAATAGAAAGTCTACTCATTTTCCTCTTAAGTCTCTTCTCTCATCCGTCGTGCATCTGTTGTATATAACATATTAAAAGTCCTATAGTGCTCTGGATTCATGTGGGTACCCGGTCAAGTTCATCGACAATCCAGGTATATATATGCCCGAAAACCCTAAATGCAACATTAATATATTATTGATATTGTAGAGTCTAGGCTACTACTACAACAGAGTCATAGTATTCCTCTAATGCATTGGCATACTATGTAAAATCTCTCTGTTTAATCTATTATAATTAAGTAATGTTGATATTGCTTTAAAAATGTTTATAAATATCAATATATAATGTAAATATGTGACTGATACTCTCAAGCTTCATAATTCGTATAACCTGTTTTATTTAGACCAAACAAAATATAACCTGTTTTTATTCTTTTAATTTTTTCTACATATTTAATTTGAATTCAATAGGGCCCATGAAAATTTTATTAGAATTACATTTCTTTACAAATCAATCTAAATAGTTTAATACGTTATTATTACTTGTTATGCATACTACGAAAATAAAATCAATTTGCGTATAACTCTACACATATCCGTGTAAAAGAATGAATACACATAAAAAAAATTCAAAACTGATTTTTATACAGTTCTTCTTACAAAAATCAGTAAATTTATTTTCATATAAATCAAAATATAAAAGACTTATTTACACAATGTTGTTTTAAAGTCCATTGGAAATAAATACCATCAACGAACTCTTGCTTGAGGTGATAATCGGTATCAACTCATAAGAAGAACACATACATGTTGGAATATTGTTAAACATACTTACTGAAAGCCGATGTAATTTTGTATTTCTAAGAGTGATTAGTTTCACGTTCTAAGTAGTTAAGAAATATTACGTATCACTACAAACTAGATCTTGTATATATTGAAAACAAGTAGTATAATTATGCAAGAGATATAAAAAGGGGGATAAGGTGAAAGTCACCATAGGTTTAAAATTATATATAGTTTTTATAGCAGTGCAAAAATGTGATGATCATTAAGTCAATTAATGCTGATGTTGTGCAAATAAACATGACAATCTGCAAAAATTAGTTAATCAATGTTGAACATTCAAATTGATCTAATCACATGCACGTTGCACCGCGCATATCCACTCCCATTGTCAAGGCCACCACTGCAAGTTTCCCTTCCCAACCGTCTCACTCACCCTATAGATCGGGTTCAAGAACAAAAAAAGGTTTGGGGCCTACAAGCTATTGACGTGCAAATTAGGGGCATCGTATTTGTATAGTAGACATATGTACAAGTTTTAATAGAGAATGTTGAGGATGACTCGTACCCATCTAATAAGGAATCAAAAATTTTAAATCATCAATTGGTAGTATTTAGGAACAGTGAAGAAATTAAAGAAACGAAGAGGGCTGTGCAGCAATCGTGTCTTGCTTAAGACCCTACAGGGGTAGATAGAGACGGTGGGAGTCAAATTAAAATAAACACATGTGGAGACTGTTTGTTAAATGCTTAAATTTTGTTGACATAACTACCATAACATTTTCGTAACAATTTTTATTGGCATATATATTTATCAAACCGTCTACATTGGTTAACTTAACTGTTATGACATTTTTACACTTATTCTTTTGTCAACACTTTTACACTATTTGGAAAAATCCACATACATGAGTAAGTGTCAGTTACCATGTATCGGTCGATTTGCATCTCACCCTCTTTCTTTATGTCACTTGCAAGTATATATTCACTAGTGTGTTTTGAATCATGTTTTGAGACATATTTAGTTCCTTTCTTTGTCGTAACATACACATGACATATAATAAATAAGGGACAAATCTTACTTTGAAGACAATATTATTGTAACATTCACACGCACACACACACGCATCATATACTTTTTTCTTCATCTGCTTTATAATTCTATCACTTCATGAATTCAAAGATATACTTTGTGTTTTTATGAACCTATTATAAAATTACGACATTATTGTAGAGATTTACTTAATAAAAAAATTTGTTCAAAAGAGATGCGCATAGTTTGGGTTTGTTCCTAGTGAATTGGAATCGGATATGAGATGTTGCATGCTCTTAAAATCGTGGAAGGTGACGAATAAAGGATAAGTTATTAAAATCTTTACGAATCTGATTGCTTGAGATTCACTTGAATGACTATATATCACATAATAATATAGTGATTTCAAGATAGGCTATGAATCTTTAATATTATATATGAATATAATGGGTACACTCGCATAAGAGCCCGTTTGGTTCAATCTCAATGCATCATGCAATGTATGTAAAGGTGCAATGCAATATTGATGAGATATCTAGCGTTTGGTTCGTTTTTTTAGTCAAAATGCATAGAGTTATTTATTCTTGATTATCATTTTAAATTAACATATAACACAAAATCTGCTTACACATGACATAACCTTCATTGAAAATAATTGCTACGGGGCATCATTCATAGAGCTAGCGGGATGTCCCCTACTTCTATATGTCGCTACCGTCTTATGCTCCAATCCCTTTATATTAGTAATACTCTATATTAATTTTAATAACTGAAATGCTTTCTAAAATACATACTAATGAAATCTAGACTCATCATGCATGTGATCTTGCCTCTTATGAACTGGATCTATAGATATAGCTTTCTCAGGTAGTTATAGTTATTCAGACAAGATGCATAAAAAGCTTCCCTTGATTAATCCTTTAGTTAGGTTTTGCTCATAAAAGTTTGTTTTTGGATCTATATATATCAGAAAGGCGTGGGAACCAACTTCAAAGAGTTTCTTGACTAATCCTTTTTGCGAAGGTAGGTGATCATGAAAATAATTTAATTTTTATGATGTAATTGAGAAAGTCTCTGGATATTGTTGTTGAATGATTTTTATTGATCCTTGTATTTTTTTGGTGTTTTTGTTTCTATGGTTTGACTTTTATGAAGAGTGACCTGATTTCACGATTTGCTACAGGGTAAATCTTGTCTTTTTTATTTTTTTAATAAGGTCAAAGATGATGTTTTATAAAGGCTTGCAATTGCATGGTTGAATGAGTATTCATAGGGACCCTTCTGAAAAGAAATTACGTAACCAATGTCTGATATTTACAACAATTGTAATCATTATTACCATAAACAAGACTAACCAAACATGTCATATATGTAATAACACGAAGAAGATACCGACATTTCTGATAAAAAAAGATATCAACATACATGAGTTATGTGTTTCAACCAAACGGGTCAAGTTTATGCACTACTCAAAATGCAAATTTTTTTATCAGAACTTAATGCAATGTTTTATTAAATCGTAGACATAATAAATTGATCATGTGGATAAATAAGTCCTTGCATGACTGGCTGTATTACTTTTGGGATTGTACTTCTTCCTTCTCTTAGATAAATCACTAATATAACAAATGTTACATGTTATTCAATTATACATTAGATTATTGGTCAAAAAATTTATATTAAAAAAATAAAAAATTATAAGTATAAATTCTTTAAGGTAATTTATTTTTTTTTCTTTAATTTAAGTTAGTAGATGAATTTGATTTTATATTTAAAACTATATAAGGTGTTTGATATGATAGAGCAGGTTGAAATTAACCTAAGAATATGTGGGGAGCTTGTTTGTTTTTTTTTTAAAAAGTATGTGATAAGCAATTTTATAAAAACACCAATATTTTAAAATTATTATTGATCATAAGGTGTGATTTTGGGACTTAACAAAATAGCATATTCGAAATATCAGAATTTTTGTGTTAATTTTAAGGGACCTTCCCATAGACTTATACTTCCTCCTTTCTTATTTTCATGTCTTTATAAAAATGAGATATATTCAGTACTTTATTATTTTGTCATTATATGGAGTGTTAAAATATGTGGAAAAAATAAAGTGCAATAATCATTTTTTTGGCTAAATTATAGTTTTAGTTCTTTATGTTAACATCAAGTTTCATTTTAGTCCTTTTGGTTAATACCGCTAGTTTTATTTAATGGAAAATGCTAACTTGTCAAATCTAAAAGGTTATTTTCTATACAAATGATGATAAAAATGATTAATTTTTATAATATAAGAATAATTATACAAAAAAATTAAATTTAAATTTTTTTATTTATAGAATCGCCTTTCAAATTTGATAAATCAACATTTTCTATTACGTAAAACTAATCGTGTTAGCCAAAAAAGACAAAAAGACTAAAACAAAATGCATTTTTCAAACATAAATAACTAAAATGAAACTTGATGAAAACATAAAGGATTAAAACCATACTTTTGCCTTAATTTTTATATGATGCATCGTTTTTTATATCCTTGTCTATGTTTTATACATAAACACTTACAAACTTGGCCAAAAAAATCACTTACAAACAGGGACACAGAAAGTCATAGCATTACCTTGTGTGTCGGTTTCCTTACCTTTTGGTATGGTATAAAAATTCAACCCTACTATTTATAAAAAAAGACTCAACAAGCTTCATATCAATGGTCAGTTTCTGTTAATCTAGTCAAAAGCTTTGAATAGATTTTTTTTGGCCAAAAATGTTTTGAATAGATTGATTATTTGGATTTATTTATTATATTTCATTTATAAACTTGAAAAGACATTATTGAGTTAAATTGGTAATATATCATATTTATACTTTATTAAAAATATTTATAGGATTATGTATATATAGTTCATACATAGATATCTATTTACTTATGGCTTAATAAGTTTTATATATTTAAAATTTCACACTATTAGGAGTTATAAATGAATACTTTTGTGTATATATATAAATAATAAAATATATTATTTCATTCATGATGCATCTAATCTTATGCTGATATCAATTTGAACTATTAACCGTTAAGTTATTACCTAATTGGTTCATTAATCTATCTGATTTTTTTTATCGAACGTCTATATGTTTTTCATCACCTCATATTTTGGGGACTAGTATTTTTTTTTATACAGTTGAGGACTTGTATTTTTCATGCAGCAGAATAATAGAAATCAATAGCTTCAACTCTGTGACTAGTATGTATAAAAGTGGTCGGTTGATCAGATCAAATTGTTTGTGAAAATTTGTGCCACCACCGCATGATTCAACCCCTCATCAAACATTAACATAAATCTTTGAAATATAGTAATGTAGTCAAGTATATATAAATAAGATTCAATCATGCATATCACATATGTTTATTTTGTATCTATTAAATAAAGTATGATTGTTCTTGGTCCTTAATTAGACCTTAAAATTAGTTATTTTGATCTTAAAATGTACAATCATTATCCCAGTTGATAGAACAGCATTTTTATTTTATTTTTTCATCATGAAACTGAATTATATGATTATACCTTATGGATATAATGTTGGCAAAATAATATCTAATGGGCATAAAAGAGTTATATATTTTTCACCCAAAAACAAAGAGTTATATATCAGGAAAACTATTTTGCTAGTGTATTTATACTTTATTTGAATTTTTTAATTTAATGCATATATTTCATTATTTTTTATTTGTTATTCTAACTTTATTTCAATTTTATGTAACTTTATTGGATAAAAAGTGTATATGCTATAATATAAAATGTTAAAACTCCAACTAAAGATACCACAATATATTATATATTCCTTTTATTATTTATATGTCGAGACTAGTTATGTTAGCCTCATCCATCAAGAAAAAATCACACATGTGACACTAGTGATAATACATCACTTTAAAAGCCAGCAACTCAACATTGCAACATTTCTTTCATCGTTTCACTTAACTTCATGCTCATTATTAACAACACTTCATTTAACACTTCACTTAATCTTTTTGTTGGTTATTTATTCACTCAACCTCTCTAACTACTTTGAATTTCTCAATAAATCCACAGTTGTAATGGGCATAAGTCCTTGAAAGAAGTAGTCTTTGAAATCTAAGTAGAGTTGAGAAATTCAAAACTTCACATATACGGTTCTTTTTAAAGACATCCTCAACATGGGACTTGTAAATGGTTCGAAACCTTCCAGTGAGGTTCTTATCTATTACCCTCCATTGAGATGAAACTGAGTTGTTTCTCAAGTAGAAAAATTGATCCATTGAGGAGACAGATTTTACAGGATCAATAATGCATTCTGCTTTAGTGGGAACATGATTCTCTCACGTATACTTATTTTATATATATCAGCTTAATTCTATCTTAATAGAAGATAATAAACAAGAACCTCAATAGAAAGGTTCGGAGCAACTTGTAACACTATGTTTAAGCAAACATTTTTTTAAAATAAAGGCAAAACGAAATTAATAATTAAAACATTACATAGTCTTCATAGAGAGAGGCAAAATAGAGGAAGAGAAAATTAAATTAACTGGCTACAACAGCATAATGTATGTCGTTGTTTCAAAAATAACATAAAATATTTAAGCTCTGAGAAGATCTTGAGAATAAAAATAAACCACAGTATGACTTGTGACATTTCGTCTGGTAAGATCTACTAAAAGCTTACTGATGTTCCATATTGTTAGATGATTTTCATATTCTATCCATAAAAGAGATTCAATACATAGCAGTACGAAAACATGCATTTGACAAACAAAGTGGGGATAAAATAATTTTCTGACCACGATCTTCTATTCGAATAAAAGTAACAGTTAAATACAAGGGATACTTGCCACTATACTGGAAGATAGCATTAGAGATTTCCCCCGCACACAGGAAAGCTTATTGCAGCTTCCAATAAAATTTAAAACAAAATGCATCAATATATTAGTAGTTTATTTCCGCTATTATTATATAATAGTAGCAAAATCATTGAATAAGGGAAGACAAATTATAATATTAATAAGTCGGCAAAGTATGTGAATCCGACAAAGACCGGGCTAACCGCCAAGTTCAGAGTTTAAGGCAATCATTGACTATTAGATCCCATTTTTCAATTTACTTTATTTTATTAATAATAATAATTTTTTGGTTTGGTAAATTTTAATTAATTAACCCCCTTTTTCTAATATAATGATTTGACTTGTAGTTGTAATTATCGCCTGCAAAGAGCATACTATGCTAGTTTGCCTGATGCTCACTCCAATCATTGCCCATTTTAAAATGTTGCTTATTTCAAAATGCTATTTGCAGGAATATAATTAAAAACAAGAAAGATTAAAGGAGAGAAATGATATAACTACAGTATTAAATTAAGTGATGACTAGCTAGTTTCATATACAGCTTACTAAAAATTCCTTTTGACCTCTCATCACCTACTTCGCAGTAACAATATTTGGAATACCCCACATGTATAGAATGTTTCGTGTATGCAATCTTTTTAGTTTTAAATTGTAAAATCAATAATTGTTGTTCAAATTGCAAATCAACTTGTTCAGGTGATAAAAATTGATATTTTTATGTGTCTGTATGTATATTTTAAAATAATCAAGTCACAAGTAATATAGTCTTAGAAGTACGTACTCATACAGTCAAACATACTTATTAACATGAATAATCATTCTCTAACATTGAAATCATATTTAATCATAATCTTTAGAGAATGCATTCTTTAAAGCTAAATTTTACAAATAAAAGAATAAGAATTAAAAGAAATAATGATTGTTGATGAAGGGTTTGCATTCAGCTACTAGGAGTGAAAATAGGGTTTACAATCGAATAGCATAATTGGCTCGTTCAGAGTTTGTGACCGCATACCTGTTTCAAAATAGGAGTAAATTCATGCTTTCTATATCTAACATATTGTTCGGCTTGTTAGCTAGGGGTGTTATACAGTTAATTAATTAGATTATATAACACACGCACACATATATATTAAAATATATATATATATATATATATATATATATATATATATATATATATATATATAATGTAATCAATAAGATAATTAAGTTTTACAAAGGAATTTAAATTTGAGATGTAAAGGGATAGTTTTATGTTATGGGCTAAACTAAATTATCTAATTAGCCCATACTTTTAAGACCCATGGGATATATAAAGTATGAATAACTGATGATTACTATTTTTTATTGGTTAAGGCATTACAAATTATATTATTTTGAGCTCACACGTTTTTGTTTTTCTGGCCAATGAACTTAGTATAATACTATCATAATTCGAACATTGTTTTATAGTAAGACTAAAAAAATTCCATACATTCTTGTGCATTCGAAATCATGAAAATCATATAATAATATGAAATCATTTTTTCCTTTAAAAAATATGGTCGTCGTACACTTTGTTCTTAAAATGCGTATATAGAGTTCCTTCTTTGATACGCCGTCACTGTACTA
The DNA here is from genome assembly GCA_029929735.1 of Mimosa pudica. Taxonomy (NCBI): domain Eukaryota; kingdom Viridiplantae; phylum Streptophyta; class Magnoliopsida; order Fabales; family Fabaceae; genus Mimosa; species Mimosa pudica. The sequence continues at coordinate 6,527,205 of JAKELP010000045.1, forward strand.
TACATATAATAAAACATTTATAACGATTCATTATACGTATATAGACATTTAAATCATATATATATTGAAATGCATCAAATCGCTGTTTTTTCTTACCGAATTCTTTCAAGTTGATGCACAACTAGTTGTGCTCGTGTTCCACTTTTTTTCAATGTTTGACGAAAGCTAGCCTTATATGAAAGCCATTAATTAAAATTTATAATTACACGAAATCGTAAAGTAGTACAACAAAAGAATCTGCATACGTGTAATGCTTTATGTCCATTTATCTAAGTTAATTAAATAAATTAAAGCTGGATATTTTTCCTATACTCCACATGAAATTAATTAGATTAGCTAGGTATACTTAATTTTATTAACATTTATAACCTATCGAAATAAAGGAATAGAGCCGAAGTTACCCATACAAATTCGATGAAACAAGCTAGAAAACGCTGACTACGTCGACAACAACATGATGATCCTAAGATGAAACCACTTCGTTGAAGCTGCATAAAACTCTTATTCTTCAATTTTCTTCACAGATATCAGTAGATTTAAATGTTGAAAATTAATGTAATGATTTTATAAAAAAAGATATTTGCATATTCCACCTAAGGAAGACACAAATATACCTCCGAACACAAATTATATATTGAAGCAAAATGACCTAACTGCATCTAATTCAAAAAAGCAGAATAACAATATAAGTTAAGTTAGGCAATGATATATAACTAATTTTAGAAAAACTGTTTATTTAATTTCAATGCCGACAATAGTAAAAATAACACTTTTGACTTACCTAATAATAACACTAACAACTAATTTTTTTACACTAACGGTAATTACATCATTTTAAAAAGGATTATCTCAATGATAGTAGTTTCTTAGCACTTCACTAGAATTAAGTTTGTTTGGTTGCCCGATAATGAAAGTGAGGGGAAAACGGAAAGTGAGGAAAGTTGTGGTTTTTTGGTAATTTATTTATATCCATGTACCTACAAACTTTTTTTCTTCATCTCACACTTTTTCTGTGGCCCACAAACCTTACTTTCATCATTATCTCTACTTTCCATATTTATCCTTTTACTTTCCATTTCTTTAATTATTTTCCCTTCTTACAACCAAACAGGCCTGAGTCATTTTGTGGAATTACTTTTTGATAGTATCTTATTTCAGTATTACTCCCTTCGTTATAAATCTTTTGAAGTTCAACTTGTTCCTAATTATAAGATTACTTTCTAATTTTTCCCAATTTTTCCCCTATTTAATCCTACAATGCTTATCTATAATTAAAAAGCAAAAAGAGGGAGGGTGAGGATAAATATATATATATATATATATATATATATATATATATATATATATATATATATAGTTGGGATAAATTGGTAATATCATGTGTAAATAACTAACTTAACTAGCTTCCTTAATCTACTCAAATTAGGGAAAGTGATCTTATATTTAGAAGTACTCCCTCCGGTCCTAAATATAGGACCTAGATAGAGACTTCATTTTGGTCCTAAATATAAGACCTAATTATATTTTTAGTCACTTTTTTTCCTAAATTACCCTTCTTCTTCTTAACAACTTATTCTTCTCATCTTCGCGATCTCCTTCAAGGAGGGGTATTATTGGAAAGACATCTAAAATTAAATCTTCCTTAATATCCCCAAAAACAGTTATCTAGGTTCTATATTTAGGACCAGAGGGAGTATTTTATTTTATATGTCTTTCTTCCACACACACAGAGAATAGCTAAGAAGCATCTCACGAGTATCGATCAGGATACAGTTCATGAACCCTTCAATTTTGTGTCCCTTCTACACCAAATTTGCCTTTTTTAATTATTCAAACACCAAACCCTTAAACTCCCCTATATCTCTGACTTTAAGTTACCCTCTTCATACTCACTCCACTATACTTTTTTTTTATTGCATCAGTCCACTATACTTTAGCCATTTTAATAATTTTCTTCTTCTCTCACATTATTCATCATATCGCGCCTTCACTCAAGCCCACTACGTACATACATATATATATGCGATCACTTAGTCTTTTATTTGATTAATACATTTTCATGCATGTTATGCAAGCTAAGTTTATAATTTTTTAATAACTACTTGCTTTAATTTCAATATATTAATGACTAATAATACGGATTCCATTGAGGCCATGCAAAATTGTGTTCCCTAATAATATTCGATCTAATTATTAGAAGGGTATTGAATTTCTTTCATTCACCCAACTAGTTCCCATAAAATTTGTATATTGTATACGATGTCACCAAAAAAAAAATTTGTATTGTATACGAGAATTTTGGGAGAATATTATTTGCATGTAATTCTAATTAAATTATAAGAAACATAGAAGGACATGTCTAATGAATTAATTTTATCATTCTAATCAAGGATTTCATTTAATTAATTGAGAGCAGTGATTAATAAGAACTAGGTATAAAGCAAAAGTTTAAACATTAAATTAAGGGCATTTGCTAAAGGAATCTTTGTGACACAGCTGAAAAGGATACTAATTTTTAAAATGTTGATGTGCCACTTACTATTTGGTTTTTATATTTAACGTCAAAGGTAGGACACATACATGGTTAGTTTCATTTTATTCTTAATACTTAATAAGGTTATACTAAATCCCTTAATTCGTTGAAAAGATATTAAAGTAGAAATGATACAGATTAATATTTCAGTTAGGCATTTTAATTTATGTGTTCTAATTCAAGTTATTGTTTTCCACATGAAAAGAAGATGAGGTGGTAAAGATAAAAATATTGAGATTGATGTGTTATCTTATGATAAAAGATAGGATCTGCAATGATCATATTCAAAAAAAAGTTGAGGTAACATTGATTGGAGAGAAAATGATAGAAAGACGTTCGAGATGGTATGAGCATATATATTCAAATATAACAAATAGATATGTTAGTAAAGATAGTAGATCAATTTGTGTGGAACCCTCATAAAATAAGGAGAGGGAGACCGAAGATAGGCGCTCTTGAAGAAATTATCAACGAAATCTTTTGGTCAATCATGTATAATCAAATATGACTATTTACATAGCACAATGACATATGTGATCCATGTAAGTCACGACACCTAGTTGATAGAAGACCTTGCTGGTGGTGTTGATGTTGTAAGTCAACTTTTTGTGCTCTAACTAATCTATTTTTATAATTCAAACTCGATTCACGATGAGTAACTTGATAAACCAACTAGAAAATCCAATGAACAAGAATTTAAAAAATGACACTTAGCTCGAGGTAACTAAAGAAAAAGGGAGCAACAATCACATCCTTTATAAATTAGTACTACCTCCGGTCCTAAATATAAGACCAAATTGATTTTTTTTTAAGATGTTAAGGTTGCGAAATAGACTATTAAATCATGACATATTTGATATATTTTTAGATTATACATTAGTTTATAGGTAAAATAAACTAATTTAAGGGAAAAAATTAGGTAATCAATTTATAATTAACTTATTTTGCTTTTTTTATAGGATTTTGTAAACAAGTCAATTAGGTCTTATATTTAAGACAAGAGGGAGTATTAAATTGGGGGTGTCATAGTTTTCGTTTTTGGCTTATGTACTGTATCATTCTGATAAAAGCGTATAAAATTATCAATTCATCTAAAATCATGAATTCAGAATATTATGTTTATATCATAAAAAATGTTATAAATTTTGAAAACGTGATTCACAGAGAAAATTACTGGCTGTAGTTTGAATACTTATAAAAAATATTAACTTTATAAAAATTTTAGTGTTACTGATAAACATGATATATTTGGCCAAAAAAAAGATACAAACATAAAAGAATTTTATTATAAAAAATTACGTAAACATAAATGTAAAATGGTAAACAAATAAAGTTTCATTTTTATTTAGTTGTATTTGAGTCATTAAGTGGAACATTTTTTATAATCTAACAGTTGATTGGTCAACTTGGGTGGTAATAGCATAATTTGCATGCAACAAACATCACAATGCAACTTTAATTTTATTTTGTTATTTAATTCACCGAAACTAGCCATATGCGTGTGTATATAAATATTATGCGTGTGCTTAACTTAAGAATTGAGAAACAGTTAGGAATCATCTCGATCTTTGAGCAAAATATATATTTGATGCTGTATTTCTCAATTTCCCTTTCAACTAACAATGTTCCCGGACAAACTTGAATGTTGAAACCTTCAAAGTAATATAACGTCTTGTGGTTGACAAGCAAGATGGGTGATGGGTCTCTCTCTCTCTCTCATTGGTCCATACAATATGGTATTTTTAGCCCCTCATCAAAATTAATGAGTGCTATCAACTTTTGTCATAAAATAGAAAATAAATCCATCCATGCATAATACCATTAATTATATCCAAAAAATATTTTATTCAAAATATAATGTTATTATAAATATATGAAATATAGAAGAATGTTGAGAAGAAGCTAAGATAATGAACAAGAAAGACAAGAGAAAAAATTGGAGATAAAGGGGAAGATATTTTATTCAATTGTATGTCACAAAGTTTTGTACATAGTCTCTATCTTTAGACCTCCAAACACCTCAAGAGTTAAAAACACATAAAAAGGAGAAATAAGTAATATAATGATATAATTGGAGGTTATAGAGCAATGCACTCAAAACCCTTCAATATGGGAGTTATGTAGTATAGTGTTATCATGAGAGGAAATTCACAGAGTTCTTTTGATCATGAGCATCTACATATTATTTATTTATAACTCTCCCCTTGATGTTCATGAAAAAATATTATTGTGTCTCATTAAAACCTTATTGAAAAACCCAATGGCAGAAAAAGCTCAGTGAAAGAAAAAGACTACACAATAATTATCAAAGTTGTCTTATTAAAACCTTACCATAAAACCCTAGAGGGACAAAACTTTGGTTAAGGGAAATTAAATACAAGATATATATATTATCTCCTTCTAAATATAGAATAACTTTTACTTTCTCATATAATTACAACGTCAGATTTACTCCCCTAAGTAAGACATCAATTTTGTCTCAATTAAGTACATTAGTTTTCCAATCATATTCTTTCCAAAGTTATTTGAGCATATCTTCAAATTGTAGCATCATCACATATCCTGATAAAATGTATTCCTCTGGTACATCTCCATAATATATATTTGACATATGTTTTATGTTTTTTCAAATTCATTATCAATTTTTGTACCTGCAAAAATTGAATCTTTTCCACAAAATTGTGATATGCAATACCAACAAAATTAGCAAGTATTTATATGATAGACATCTATTCAAGATTTTGAAAAATTATTCTAAAATTTAATAATTTGGTGCTATTATATATTTTGGCGCAGACAACAAAATGTGATGATGGTACATTTAAGTAGGGAAATCAACTCAACTTCAAAATGTATCTTCGCTTTTTCTCAAAAGAAAAAATAGTGACATGAACCAAGCAAAACTAGATCGCACTTTCAGTAAAGAATTTAATTACTTTTTTCTTAGTAAAAGAAATATGATCTTATCATACAGATATCCATCCCAATAACTGATTCACTGGGATGCATATTTCTTTTATAACTACTCAAAGTTGAAAAGAAAAGGGTTAAAATGACCTTTATATTATGATAAAATAGATCTATTGTCCCATAGAGCACTTATCAAAATAGATATAAATTTACTATCTGAAATTTCACCAACACAACTTCAATAAAAAAAATTATGATGCAAAACTCCACTTACATATTTACCTCGTTCGTATAAATCATATAAGTTATCATTGAAAACATGCCTTTGAAGACTCCAATCACAATTCCAAACAATTAAACATATATTGGACTAATAATTTCTTTCACAATATGTCTTTTTTTTAATACAGAAATTTTAGGAAATGAAACCAATGTATAATTGGTTGAACTGGTAACGGGCTCAACCCCCGTAAGGGTGAGAACGCGTGTTTGAATCCCTGGAAGCGCTATCATTGGGAGAGGGGATAAATTGCCTATGTGGGTAATACTCCTACCCCTCAAGTCTGAATTAGTCTGTTGCTAATAAGCGCCGGATTACCGAGAGGTGATTAACCAAAATAAAAAATTTTAGGAAATGAGTTTAGCTTACCTACAATCCAATGATAGAGCTCCTATCACATAATTCACTGAGACATGTCTTTGTGAGCTCTAGAGCATGACAAACAAGTCATTTATTTCAATCCAACAAGTAATCTTCACCCAACATAAAAATAACTACTTTAACCAATTTGATCAAGTTATGCTATATTAAGCTCTCATGTTTAACCCATTATGAACATTGGAATATCACGTCTATTATTACTAAACCCTCACATGAACTAGTAAAGCTCATTCTAATTTAACCATCTGATCAGTCTCATTTTTTAGTTTTGAGTTTACAACCACAATATTTGATTAAAGTTATCAAGGTGCTATCTTTTGTGTGACTACATTCTCATGAACTCGACTAGTTATCTGTTACTAAAAGTGTCTCTCACTTAAAGGTAAAATGACAAACGAAAACATATTTTTCTACTCCTAAATATAAACTCTATTTATTTTTTTATAATAATATAAACTCTATTTGGAGAGGTTGGTTTGTTGCAAAATACTCCCTCTGGTCTTTTTCCCTAGTTTTTAAATCTCTTTACCTTGTTTAAGAAATCAACAACACAATATAATCACTTCAAATTGCTTATAGTTAATTTTTTATTTTAAATCTATATAATAACATGTGACATATGTTACAATTTAGTGATCTAATTTGTTTCTTAATTTTAACAAAGTCAAATGAGTCTTATATTTAAGACTTTTATCAATATTTTCCAAATTATTCCTATTAATGATCCTCAATAATAAACAAACAATAAAGGGAGTGATCATGAAAATAAGTGCAGGTGGTTGAAATGTTTTAATAATATCACGTTAATTTAACTAGTTTAACCAATTTTTTTAATGGTAAAAAACTAACTTTTTAGTTTATTAGATAAATAAATACTACCGCCGATCCTAAATATAGGACCTAATTGATTTTTTTGGAGAGATTAAGGTTACGAAATAGGTTATTAAATGATGACATATTTAATATAATTTTAGATTATTCATTAGTTTATATGTAAAATAAACTATGTAATAAAAAAAGGTAAAATAAACTAGTTTAAGGGAAAAAATTAGGTAAATAAATTTATAATTAACTTATTTTTGCTTTTTTGAGGATTTTCCTGAAAAAGTGAATTAGGTCTTATATTTAGGACCGGAGGGAGTATTGTATTTAAGAAGAAAATAAAATCTTTTTTCTGTTTTTTGTTAATGGGACTCTGCTGGTTTGACGTCCAAGGCCCGGCGGAAACACTACTTCCTTCTTCCGTATTCTACGGTAACAGGCAACTTCCACATAACTACGACACCTTCTAATTAATTATTTCTATTTTTTATTTCGTGTTTCTCATAGTAAATTAGTACTGGTATTTCATTTTAATTAGTTAATACACTATACGAGAATAAACATTTCAACAATTGATACGCATTGTCAGAATATAACAATTTAAAGTTCATTACTACATTTCATCGTCCAAGATCCAACCCACCTCACCCTGCAGTGAATATACATTTGATAGCAAAAGGTAAAGAGATGATACATTAAGAACAAATTAAATAATATTTTTTAATAAAAGTTTTAAGTGAGAGTAGATGAGTAAGCTGTTAATTTTCTTTCCTTTTTATTTGAAATTTGTATATTTATAATATTTGTAATAAGTAGATTGCATACTTGTGTTTACACAGTGTGAGGTGAATCATATTTTTTTTAGTTAACACCTACTTTTTGTTGGAGGCAATCAAATTCAAACTAAGGACAGAAACTATATGTTTACTAAATGTAAATATGTTGGGTAGGATTAATCACATCCATACTAGATAACCCATAGTGGTAAAGTTCATATATTATTAATGATGATTTATTAATGCTTGTTACTCTCAATAACTTAAGAATCAGAGATTTTATGATGAATTGTTGGTTATATTAACAGAATCAAAAACTTAAGAGAAAGTTATACAATTCTTGATGTTTGTATCACAAACATCTCTTCCCTCTCTTGGAGTTTCTCTGCGTTGCAATCTTGTAGATCTATGGATCTACATGAATGTGAACCCTTCCCTCATCCTATGAAGGTCTCTTCTCCCATGCCGGTGGAGCTTATTGTTACATCTCAGAGGAAGGAAGTCTTCTTACTTGGCTTCTCATGATGCTAATAACGTGTGGTTTTTATACTGTCAATTTGGAATTTCCAACTTTTGTCTGTTCGGTGTTTCCGTATATATTGTTCTTTTTTATTCATGATCAAGATATCCCTTCACTCGACAAGTGAGAGACTAATCCTCCGCTGATTTATAGGCACCTCAAAGGGTAGAACAACTGGCCTGAGAGATTTAATGTTTCTCCATACTCAACGTCAAGGTTCGAACCCCATACAATTAGTTAAGGGTGAATGAGTACTTGTCACTCAACCACACACCTCAGGTTTCCGTATATATTGTTCTTCTTCAAACGCTAGACAAAGACTTGTTCAATCCTTCATCTACATTGTTCATCTTCGGCCTAGTCGCCTAGACATACTCCTTTACTTGTTATTTTAGTATTGGTTGCTGATTTAGTTTGTTTGTGTTTGATGAGTATTTGTAGGTTGGACCTTATTGGACTTTAATATAATTGATTTTTTTTGTTAGGAAAGAGGCCGGAAAAATGACAAATAAATTTCTTCCAATGTTAAAATCTCAATAACAACTTCAAGATAGACATCAACAACTTTAAGATAAACATTAACAATTCTAAGTGACCAATATAAAATTTTGAACATGGAAGGGATTTATTTATTATTTTCCAAAAAAAATTATAACTTGAACTTTTACCAATTTATAATGAGCTTCTCAACACCTAGAACTTGTTTGGTTGTAGGAAAGTTTGGTAAAAAATTAGAAATGGAAAGGGTAAGATGGAAAGTAGGGGTAATGATGAGAGAGTAAAGTTTGTGGGCCCCACGATAAGTGTGAGATGGAGAGAGAAAACTTGTGGGCCCCAGGATATATGTAAATGACCATATTACCCCTTAACTTTTCAATTATTTACTACCCACTTTATTGAGTTTCTTGCAACCAAACAAACCCTAGTTAAGGCCTTAAGGGTATAACTTTCATGCTATAATACTATATGGATATGAAGATGTCAAATTTTAAAACGTTCAATAAAATATATTCAATATTGGTAAAAAATATATTCACTTAATTTGATTTTTAATTTAACTAGTAGCATGTAGTTTTGGAAAGAAAATAAAAGTCACAGGAATTCAGGGTCATTTGAGATGTTTAATCTTTTATCAATCCATTTTTCTAGTACATTCTAGGCTAAAATATTTTATGCTAAATTATTTTCTTAAAAATATAGTTGCTGATTTTTTAGGGAAAATGACAAAAAATAGCTTCTAAGTTTCAAGAACCTAAATACGTCATTTTAAGCAATACATATTATAAAGTTAGGGTAAAGGTGCAAAAACAGGTTCAAACTATTACGCTAGGAGCACGTAAGGGTAACAAGTATTTTCAGCTCAATTTTGGGACTGAAGAATAAATATTGATGCAATATAGGTAACACCGTTTAGTTTAATTGACGTTGACCGTTAAAAGCTGACGTGAGGGGAGAATAAAATTTTTTGCTAACGTGACGTGCTTATTATAAACTTATAAACTTATTATAAACTCATATTTTCAAGGCATCAGATATTTTTTACCTTGTCCAAACATCAAATAGATATAAACTTATTATAATAAAAATAAAGTTTCAAATAAAAAATTGCAGCCTTTTATTTGTCAGAATGAGAAAAGAAAAGAAAAAAGATAAAAGAGAAGGTCACTATTACAATAGTAAAAGGAAAAAAAAAAGCAAAGAAACTTGTCTGTTGTCTTTATATAACTCCTCCACATTTCCTGATTTCCCTCTTACCTCTTCTCACTTCTCTCTTCTCTCTTCTCTTTTCTACTCTTCCTTCTCTCTCACACCTTCCTCCATATTCAATTCCATTCCATTCTCTCTGCTTCTCACTTCCTCATAATCCCTCTTCATCATCATCTTCTTCATCTTCTTCTTCTCATGGTTTCTCTGATGTAATTCAGAAACGGGTTCATTTCTAATTATATATCTGAATTGCCTTCCTTTTATTTTTTTGCCTGAACGTTTATCCATTGATCTACACCATGGAAAACGACTTCTTCCTTAACGTTCCACCTCTTCACTTTGAGCCTCCATCCTCTTCTTCTTCTCCTTCAATGCCCACGTGGCACACCACCATAAACACTCCACTTTCCTCTGTTCCACAAGACTCTTTCTACAACCCCACGTGGGAAAAGTCAATCCTAGATCATCACACCAATCTTCATCCTCATCATCCTCTTCACTTTGATTCTTCTTTGAGTTCAATGGTTTCTTCTCCAGCAGCTTCCAACTCCAATAATTTATCCAATGACAATTTAGCAATCAGAGAGTTGATTGGGAAACTTGGCAACATTGGAAATTCAAGTGAGATCTCTTCATACATGAATGCAAATAATAGTAATAATAATAATAACAATAGTAGTACCAACACTTCATGTTATAGTACCCCTTTGAGTTCTCCTCCTAAATTGAATATTCATCCAGCAATGGCTTTGAATAATAATAATAATAACAGTAACTTGATGAAAGATAGATTGCCAATGGCTTTGAATTCAAGTGTGGCTGAATTCTCTGCTGATCCTGGTTTTGCTGAGAGAGCAGCCAAGTTTTCTTGCTTTGGAAGTAGGAGTTTTAATGGTAGGCAAGTAGTTAATGGGGAGTTCACTCAGAGATCTGGTTCTTTTTTGGAGAATGGGAAGCTTTCTAGAGTTTCAAGTAGCCCATCTTTGAAAGCACTTGGTTCTCAAATAATGGAGAATAGGAATTCTCCTTTGAATTCTCAAGAGGAATCTACAATCTCTGACCAAAACCCAAATGGGGAATCTGGTGTTAAGGCTTCACCTCCTGATTTCACTTCCAGAAAGAGGAAAGCTTCTTCCAAGGGAAAACCAAAAGAAAATCCACTCAAGGTAATTTTTTTTTCCAAATTTTTTTTTTTTGACCATTTTTTTTCCAAATTCATTCTTTTTCTATTTGTACTTTTGTTCTTGGTCATATATGATATATCCACTTAGTCTTAGTCTTTTTTGGCTTACTCTTTTTATGGGAAATCTAATTTTTCAGAGTCATGCTTTCATATTGACTTAATCTTAGTCCAATTGATTATGACACTAAACCAAAAAAATTTATTAATATAGAGCACTTTTAAATATTAAAGAGATGTTCCAATCAACTTTGGGTATGGTGCTTTTGATTCAGATTATAAATTCCTGAAAAATATAAAAGGGTTCTTTTTCTTCTTCCATTTTAGGCTGCAGAAGCTAATGAAGATTCTAGTGCAAAACGTAGCAAGCCAAATGAAGGGGAAGGTCATGAAAACAAAGGAGAAGAAGAGTCAAAAGGAGGTGATAACAGTGGAGGGGACGAGAAACAAGGCAAGAGCAACAATTCAAAACCTCCTGAACCTCCAAAGGATTACATTCATGTTAGAGCAAGAAGAGGTCAAGCTACTGATAGCCATAGTCTTGCTGAAAGAGTACGTATCAATGATTATTTTGCTGTTTCCCCATGAAAAATGACACTGGCAAGATAAGAAAAATATTGCAGGGTTTCATATTGATGTTTTATGTATTAACAATAGGTAAGGAGGGAGAAAATCAGTGAGAGAATGAAACTTCTACAAGATCTTGTGCCTGGTTGCAATAAGGTCAGTGCATAAAAGCTAATAAATCGCATTATGGCCTACTTTGTGTTCAAATTTGATCCTTTATTACACATGCTAAACTATGAAAAATTCTTTGTAGGTCACTGGAAAAGCCCTTATGCTTGATGAAATCATAAACTATGTACAGTCATTGCAGCGTCAAGTTGAGGTAGAATTAATTAGGCTTGGTCAAAATAAGCTTTTTCCTCCCTGCTAAAATCATGACAATTGTTAATTATAATCTCTCTTTTTCTTTCTTTCTTGCCAGTTCCTTTCTATGAAGTTGGCCTCGGTGAACACTAGGCTTGATGTGAGCATTGATAATCTCATCTCAAAAGATGTGAGTCTTTTTTGGGGCTCTAGGCATATCATGGAATTGGCTACTTTATGAACAAAGTTTATCTAACTTTTCTTTTCCTGAATAAGGGAAGTGCTTATTTTGGCTTTTTGGGTATTTCAGATATTTCAATCAAATAACTCTATGGCACACCAAGCATCAATATTCCCCTTAGATTCCTCTGCCACAGCCTTTTATGGCCGAAGCCCAGCAATCCACAATACAATTCCTAATGGAACTGTGACCCACAAAATGGAATCTTTAGATTCTGCTCTCTGCCAAAGCCTTGGCTTCCAATTACCACCTCTAAATGATTTTAATGAAGGTGTCTCTCAGGTACTGATTTTCTTTCCAAATGTTCGCCCCCAAAAAAATATAAAATTTGGTAAATTTTGTGGTGTTAAAATGTGTGTTTGTGTATTATTTCCCTTGTGAGTTTGTTCTATTGCTGTAACTTGAGGTTTCTCTAATTCTATGTTGAATGATTTGTAGTATCCAATGACTTTTTGTGAAGAGGATCTCCACGCTATTGTTCAAATGGGGTTTGGTCAAACAGAAGATAGGAAAACACCAACACAATCTCCAAGCTTTAATGGTAATATACAAAATATTATGTTTTTCATTTGGCCTAACAAAGTGAGTATGCTTATGACACTTATTTTTTAATTTATGGGGTCTAATGCACAGATTCAAGTCAGCTATCCCATATGAAAGTTGAGCTCTAATCAACATCCTAACCTTGAATTGAAGCCCAGAGGAGTATAGGAAGGAAGATTGTTGTAAGCAAGAAAAGGATTTTTATTCAACCAAAACCAAACCCATGAATCATCATTATTAAGTTAAGCTGCCACCACCATCATGCTTGGGTCTATTCAATTGAAACCACCTTTTTTTCTCCTTTCTTATCCCTGTGGTGTTTTCTCTTTTATATGATTCTCTTTGTGATGATTTATTTAGATTTCTAATCTCTTATAGGGGCGGTTCCTTTCAATTTTTTCCCTTTTTGTATAACAATTCATGTAAAATCTTAGGACCAATTCTGAATTCTGTATTATTCTACGGTGCTAGTTCTTGTGATGGCACCAATTGTAAGATATAGTGCTAATTAAAGAAAGAGATCCTTTTTTACCTTTCCTTTTGCTGCTATCTTATTATATTGTTCATTAGTATGTAAATTTATAACAATTTTTTTAACTTTATATAATTCAAACATCACATCATCAACCCACTAAGAAGTTTAGTGGGTCTTACATAATTATAATGATCTCATTAGAAATGTCATGTCAATTAATCTCTATATAATCTGGTGGGTATGACTTTCACTTTGTGTTGAAACCAGCTGTAATACGAGTGGGTTCTTTTTATTTCCCCTTTTTCCTCTTCTTTTAAAACGAAAAAGTATAATTAAAATGATTAGGACATTTTAGTTGAAACTTGAGTAGTGGTCAACCATAATTTCTGGCATTTTCTTGGGTTCTCTGTAAGTTTTCTTTTAGGTTCACCGAAAACAGAAGCTTCGGTGCCTTTTAACTGTGCAGAATAGAAAATTCAAAAGGGCAAAGGCCACAGAGGTTGGAAGTTACAGGTTAGAAGTTATAATCACCACCTTCTAATTTAGAAAGGCATTTTTTTTGGCCAAATCTGGAGAGGCAATTAATTGCATCTGATAACCCATATTTTTTTAAAAAAAAAAATTCAAACAGGAACCTTTTCATAATTTTTACAACTATTTTTAAATATGAAAATAAAACTTCTACAACTTTTATAAATTTCACTATCCAATTCTGAGAAATTTTTAGCGAATCTCAATTTTCATAAAGTTTCATTTGAATTCTTATAAATATTTATAAGTTTTATAACTTTTATTGTAATTTTATAATTTATGTACATTTAAATATACTTTGTTTTGAATTTCAAAAAATAATAATTTCAAGTATAAAAAGATCGTATATTTTCTTATTATTCTAAATGTTAATATTTGTTTAAAACGTATTTTCAATCCAAATATTGAAATATTTATAGTTTCTAAAAATTATTTATTTTAATGAAATTGAGGGAAAATGTTTAATTTGTAGCTGTTATTGTTAATTTCTGATATCCCAGGTTGGCAGTGGTGATATTCTGACTAGGACCAATGAATCAAATAGCCTTAATGTCACCAACTTTTATTATATTTAATAAATTAATAATTTATGAATAAGAAAAGAAGATGTGTAGTGGAGTTCAGGTTTGGAATGATACTCTCAAAATAATAATTTATATGAATCATTTTTTTAATAAATTTTCTTAGTGGTTGTTACAAAAATCCAGATTTTAGGGTTCACAAAAGATTTATTGGTAGACCCATTTTTTAAATGAAGGGTCTATTATTGGTCTTCAGATTAGTGTGATTTAATTATTAGTAAGATGCTTTGAATGTGGTGCTGTATGCCCAACATAATTTATTATAAGAATATTAATTTATGTTTGTTTTACCTTCAAAAGAAGATAAAGAAATGGTAATTAAAAAAAATCGCTAATCTGACAGCAATGTCATGGAAATTTCCAATTCTCAAATATAATCATACAAAGACGTGTCTAGTGATTGATTGTGAAATATTTTATTTTTCTTCCTCACATGTCCATGATTTTGTTATTTTGTGATTAGAATATTTGTTTTAGATTGTAGCCAATCACAACGGCAATTAATACTGATTAAAATATTTTTTTTGTAAATGGCGATGATTTGACACAAGTTGAGTTAAATGCATAACCCAACTTGTTTGAATTTTAGAATGGTGTACGAAATAATCGTATACTTTTGTCTTCATTTATACTTTTGTCTTCATTTTAGCCCACCTTTATTTTTTTGGATTTCCTATTACTTCCTCCGCTCATTTTTTACTAATAAAGAAATCATTAGAGAAGACTAATGTCTAATAATATTAGAGTTAAAAGACTAAAAATATCATATATGAAAATAAAGTACCTCTTGTTATATACTATAGGGTGATGTATTTTGTGATGTATTTTGTTATGTATTTTTTTTCTGAAATATCCAAATAATCTTCTCTTATATCTTGTAGCTCCACCATCTCTCAATTATCATTGACCAAGGCCAATGGCCCAAATAAATTATATATATTATTAAAAGTGTAAATTTACTAACAGACTATTATCAAAAGTGCACGCAATACAATTGACTAATAAAAAGTGCAAATTTACCAACAGATTATTATCGTAAGTACAGTCAGTACAATTGACAAATAAAAGATGCATATATACTGACAGACTATTATCAAGTGTGCAACCAGCACATCTGACCAAAAGAAAGGTGTAGAGCGATCAATAAACATTTTATATAAGGAAATATCTACCAATACTGTTTATTTTACTTCTATTGACTGTTAAATTTTAAATGACATGAAGATTTGACTCATTCATTAATGTCTGTATACATATTAATAATAAATAAAAATAATAATACCATTTTTGAAATAACAGATACTTTAAAGTCCCAAAATCAAAAAGGAAGATGAACCTTTAATTTCTAATTTATGAATTAGAGTGCATGATAGTTCTAATTTTGAAATAATAGATACCATTTTTTAGTCTATTGATCTTGTTGCACTCTTGGTAAAAGTCTGTTCGTAAATATGCACTTTTTATTAATCAATTGTGCTAGATGCACTTTTAGTATTAGTTAATTGTGCTGAGTGCACTTCTGATAATAGTTTATTGGTAAATTTATTTCTTTTATTAGTCAATTGTGCTGAGTGCACTTCTAGTAATCGTTTGTTGGTACATTTGCACCTTAACCCTTTAAGAGAAAATGAGTATCAATTAAATTTTATATATTACCAGAGGACTAAATTATACTTTATTTATAAAATTACATTAAAAGGGCGTAACAATCTTTAAATTTTAGGTTGAAGTAGTTGGTACTGCACTATATGATATAATTTAAGGAAAAATGTGTAATTAAAAATCGAAAGTAATTATGTTTTTTTTTGTTAGGGGAAATGGGAGAGGGACAAAAGGTTTGGTTTGAGCTGGTATCCTTACTGTAAATAATAATGAGTTAAGGCCACATCATCAAACTAAACTAAATACATACTTTCACAATGTCCAACAGAATAAGACAAAGAATTGCATTAATTTTGCAATAGATTTCATTAAAAACGGAAAAATTTTCTTTTGAATAAGAAATAAAGCAATAACGGATAAATAATGTTTGAGCATATATATTAAAGAAACAAATATTACATATTTCATTTATTTATCCGAAGTCAAATCATTATTATTATTATTTAGTGAAATATTTGAATAAGCCTTTGTAGAAGCTCATGCGTATTGTTGGTTTTTGATGCAGAAATTCTAAAGTGTTATATATTAGTATAAGATTTGCAACGTTTTAGGATTTTCAAATAATTCTCTAAAATTAATTTTTTTTAATTCCTCAAATTGCGATACCATAAATAGTTATATAACAATTTAGGGTTCTGATAAAAATATAATAATTTAGGTAAGGGACATCTGCGTTTTAGATCCAATTATCCAAATCAGTACAAGCATTTTGTTTTAGTTAACGACATAACGTTCATCAACCAAATTTAAACATTAATTAGGAAATGAAGCTGAGTTTTTCCACATATAGAATAAACTTAGTATATCAATAATTGGCACCTAGATTTTCGCTTTTTAGGAAAGGAAAATAATTTCTTTCTCTCATGGCCAGTGTCTATCACCTAACTTGCTATTCAAAACTAAATAAAGTAAACATCTGGTAAGTTTCACTTCAATGGGGTCATCCATGAACTAAAATTTGGATTCCAATTTGCAGTTCAATTGTCATAATCAAAGGAAACATCTTACATATGTGCATATTAAGAAGGAAAAAATGTATTTGTAATAATACATCCGGAAATCACTACTCCCTCCGTTCCTAAATATAAGATCACTTTAGTTAATTTGAGGAGATTAAGGAAGACATTTAAATTACATGGTCTTCCCAAAATACCCCTAACTTAAAATATAAAAGAAAATGGAGTAATTTGCTTGTTAAAGGAATATAGGGGTAATTTGGGTAAAACATGACAAAAAATAGAAAGTGATCTTATATTTAGGAACTTATCCACTTCCCCAAAGTGATCTTATATTTAGGAACGGAGGAAGTATAATACAGTGGTTACAGTTTCGAGACTGCGTACCCTCTTCTTCATTAACAATTCTCTTCCCAAAAAAAAATAATACACAGGGAAAATCATTATAAAGTCTCAATAAATTAACGTAGTAACAAGAAATTCCACAATAAATGAGATATAAACAATTATAGTTTCTCGTACGAGACAGGAAAATATATCCTCGTCACTCACTTGCATTTAGTTAGTAAAACTTTGTGGTTATTTAAATTTTTTTTTGGGCCCTCGTAATAATTTTCGTGAACTTTTACCCTCATATTTCTCTCACATTTGTTGGAATATATAGAGAAAATATCTAAGTCAAATCATCTAATTAAATCCTTCACAATACCCAAAAGGACAATTGAGGAATCTAAACTTCTCAAAGAACTATGAAGGAACCAGCACCTACATGTCATTTTAAACTTTTGTGAAAAGACAAAATTATCCACATCCTAAAACACAAATTACTACTCCACCCTAATACCCATCCTCTTCTTGCAATTTGTGTTTTAAAATGATAGGTAGGTGCTGGTTCCTTCATAGTTCTTATGGAAGTTTATGTTTCTCACTTGTCCTTTTGGTATTGGAGGGATTTAATTGGATTTTCCCTTATTATATTGATAGTATAAATATTATTTATTTAATCTTACATTTTCAATTTGAACAACCTAGGTCGAATTTGTACTATATATTGATTAGATATAAAAATTTTGTTCAAAAACAAAAAATTAGATACAAAAAATTTCGATTTTAAACTATTAAAAAGAAGAAGGAGACGAAGAAGAAAATTAGGGCCCACGAAAAGCAGAATGTTTGTTTTTAAGACAGTTTAGAAGGCACTTAAAATGATGATTAGGGTAGGTGCCCTACTTTTCAAAGGGATCATTGTTATATCACGATCCACAACCCACTCTTCCACTTTCACTTTTGGGCCCCTTCCATATTTCACCTCTTTAGAAAGCAACAGCAATAATCAAAAGGCGCACGTTTTTCAAAGAAAATATCATGAATAATTAAATTCATTTATTTTTATTCTATGGATCCATAATTAATTACCTTCACATATTTTTTAATCCATTCTAAATTAATTTGATTTATAGTGTTATCAACTATATATCTTTAAATGTTGTGTAAGGGTTGTCATTGGTCCACTTGTACTTTGTTTTGTTTATATGTCCACATGTTACTCTCTAGGATGTTGCTTAAATGACATTTGCCCTTGATTATCATGCTTTATGGTGATTGTTGCTTTTTACCTCCTCCATACATATCATAACTGTTGATTTTTTGTATAAAAAATTTCATACCAGAAGAATGAGCAAACAATTTCAGCAGTTATATAACTTGAAATGTGATGTCTAAGGCAAAATCACAATATCTACATGCTTTGGATGTCAAATGCATATACAAAATGCATTTGGGAATGTTGGTGTGTAATTGAAGGTGGAGATTGAAGTCTTGGGTTGTAGGGAAGATGGTGATGATGTGGTAATGTGACAGTAACCTAACCTGATCAAGTGATGTTGTCTAATCAGATCAAATTAATTGTCAAACTCATTAAAATATATTGATGGAGTTGTTAAATTTGAACCTTTTTGTAATTTATGGTGTTAGACTTGGGACCCAAAATTATTTTATGTTCGGCGACAGAGATTATGGCTTGATTGAGAATAGGGGGATGACGAGGAAGAAGACGTTTCACCAAACACGAGAGTGCGATGACAACAATGAAAGTAGTCGAGAGGAGTGATGGTGTGGGGAGAAGAGGAATGGGTGAGTGGTACCTATGGTGGATTTGGGGTTTCAGTGGGTGAGAGAGGGAGGAAGACGACAAAGGAAGGGGCGGAACCGTGAAGGACGGTAGTCGGAGAGCATATGGTGCAATGGTGGTGAGTTGAGCCACGGAGATTGGGATCTCTGAGTTGGAAGCTTGAGATGTGAGGGGTGAGGAAGATGAAAATGTTAGAATCTTAAGTTTTGATGAAGACTAAAATGTAGAGGATTAGACCAAGTGCCTAGGAAGCAATAGGATAACAAAGGATCCCAAGTAAGAGTGCTTCCGGATGAAGATTTACTTCCGGTTAGATTAGGACTTGCGCATGCGGATGAATGCTTTCATCCCTCAGCGTCAGCAAGTAAATAACTAGGGATTTAACTTAGTCCATGAACTTTAGGTGCACAAACCCTAAGACTAAGCTATGGTTCAATCGGAAGCGAAGTTGCTTCCTGTTAGACTTAGACTGGCGCAGAGCGATAGAATAGATATTACTCCAAGCGACAGTGAGTCTACTTCCCCAAGTGAAAGCGCTTCCTGTTAGAATTAGACTGGCGCAGAGCGACAGAATAGATATTACCCCAAGCGTCAGTAAGTCTACTTCCCCAAGTGAAAGCACTTCCTATTAGATCTTGACTGGCGCAGACTGATAGAATAGATTTAACCCCGAGCGTCAGTGGAAATGCAACATCAAGTGAAGTTGCTTCCTGTTAGATCTTGACTGGCGCAGACTGATAGAATAGATTTCACCCTAAGCGTCAGTGAGTTCACTACGTCAAGTAAAAGTGCTTCCGATAGCTTAGTGACTAGCGCTGAGTGTTGGGATGAAATACACTAAGTGAGAGTGAGTTATAGTGAACCAAGATCCTTCATCTAGTAGTTTTACTTCCGGATGTAAAAATGCTTCCAGATACATCATAGACCAAATCAGAACACAGTCTAAGTAAACTACTCCCCATAGCAAACAAACTTCCCACAGCATGTATAATTCTTATATATATATTGCTATGTTGGACTAACCAGTATGTGCAGAACATGGTCACGCTTCCGGATGCAAATGAGCTTCCGGATGGAAAGACTCTTGACATTGGGACTCAGAGCTTAACACTTGCAGAGCAAGATTACCACTTGCGGATGAAAGATGATCATCCGTCAGCAAGAGTGCAAGAGTAAAAATCACATACTCAGAAGTCAGAATGCTTTTGTCAGAGCAGAGGTGTCAGGACTACTTTTCAGAGATAAAGCAAGTCAACCCTGCTAAGCATTAATGAAGATGTACTTCTCAACGGTAACATAGGATTAACGGCACTATTCAAACGTTCATATTCAACTTGCCACCTAAGCCTATGAAGCCGAATATAAAAGAGACACTCATTCAGAAGAGAAGTATGATGGAAGAAAAAGAGAGAACAGAACAAAGTATCTGATATATCATACTCATCATTCTACACATCTTCTACTACTCTCAGATCCAGATTTGTGATATTTTTCAGAGAGTAATTTTATTGTACTTAAGTGAGTAACATTATCCACTCTTAGAGAGAGTTAGTTTTGAGCTTAAGTGTTTAGCACAATCAGTTCATAGAGTGAACATAGTGTAAACTTACAATTTGTAAGGGGGAGCATTTAGAGGTTGTCTAAATCTCCATAGGTTGCAAGTTAACCCGTAAAACTTGCATTTGTAAGGTTTGCAGGTGAACCCGGTGTAAAACCTGTGGGTTGTTAGGTGAACCCGTGCTCGTAAAACCTAAAGTGTAAAGGCTTCTCTTGTGCCCGGTTTAAACAAGAATAGTGGATTGAAAATCTCAGGTGGAGCCTGGGGACTGGATGTAGGTCTGGGTGACCGAACCAGGATAAATTTATGTGTGCATAAATTTACATTCAAACATTCTATTTTGCATCACATAACATACTGACTTGTGCATATCACTACTTCGTAAATATTATCACCAAGCACAAGCAGTCTTTCGAAAAGAAGATTCAAAAGATTTAATTTATTCTCTCACCCAATTCACCCCCCCCTCTTGGGTGACAGCCACGTTTATCATTTGGTATCAGAGCAAGGTCACTTGTTTAAAGGATCCAACGATCTCAAGTGCAAAGACCTAGGCTGATTTGGGTTACAAAATGTGTTTTGAAGGTTTTGATCATACCATCCCACCTGTGTTAGAAAATGCTGATTTTTACTTATGGAAGGGAAGGATGAAAAGTTTTATACTATCCACTGATTTCAAAATGTGGGATGTTTTTGAAAAGGACTCTGATTTCAAACCAAAAGTAAATTGGACAGAAGAGGACAAAAGCTTATTTTACTTAAACCTTAGAGCAATGCAAATTTTGCACAAAAGTTTATCTGACAATGATTACCAGAAAATTAAACATTGCTCTAGGGCTATAGATATTTGGAACACTCTTGATACTATGTATGCTTCTAGCCAATTTCTTGATGTTAAGGCTGTCCAAAGCTCACTATGTGCTCCTTGTGAATCCACCGTTGATGAGCTACTGGATGGTGATGTAGTAGAAGCTAGTATCAGCAAAGAGAGAGTGGATCTCCGCCTAGAAGATTCAGAAGCTGAAGAAAATGAGGTACCTAAACTTGAAACTTCTGAATTGCAAGATATGTATAATGAGCTACATGTTGAATTCTGTAAACTTGCAAAAGAAATTCTAGGCTTAAGAAAAAGGAATAGGGAACTTGAGGAACTTATTCCTTCTTCTACAACCAAGGAGTCCAAAGTCCCATTCATAAAAGAAGATTTTTCGAAAGACCCTGAGATTTCAAAAGTTAATAAACATAGAGTCTTTGAAAAGAAAACTGACCACCATAATAGTGATAAGAAATCTGATTCTGAACATCATCCCATTATCTGTCATTATTGTGGTAGAACTGGTCATATTTCTCACACATGCAATTTTAAGAGAAATTTAAATGTGAGAAATAAATATATATGGATCCCCAAAGGACAAGTAAGGTCCAGCGCTAACTATGTAGGACCCAAGTACAAATGGGTACCAAAACTCCCTTCTAGTGCCTTACCTGTGCAGGAAAGATCAAGAGTTCCTCTTGTCCCAAAGAAGAGAACTCGTGGTGATGTCACTACTGCAACTACCTGGTTCAATCATAAGAAGCAGTACGCTACCACAAGGAACAAAGACCTTGTCTCAGGGATAAGCTATCACAGAGTTCCATTCAACTATCCTGAGAAGGACAAAAGAGAGAGGATGTCTCAACTCACATGGAGAAAACCTGCGAATCCTGTCTCTCCTAAGAAAGTGCTTCAGGCCAAGGATAAGTATAAAAGATCTCCTTGGGTAAGCAAGGGATTATTTAAGGTTGAAGCATGCAACAGTAAAATCTCCTATGCAAATGTAAGATGGACTTATTGAGATTTTACATTAAGCATCATAAGCATGAACATGATATGGCTTATAAGATATTTCACACAATGTTCATACTATACATGCTATCTATGACTATCATTATCAGAAGCCATGTGCATATAGTCATAGTTGATTCGCAATGCTATATTCATAGTGAATAATTCTTAAGTGCATAAGAATCACATACTTCCTACAAACTGACCAGTCAGATCCAAGGTTGGAGACTGAAAAATGGGAAAGAGAAATCATTTGCTATTTTGTAGGAAAGAAGGTACGAAGGAACAACAATTTTCATGATCATACCTGATCAGAGCAATGTATCAAATCTGAATGAGTTGTTGTTCATACTGGGCTCCGAGAGCTACTGCTCCTGAAATTGAGAAGATCAAACAAATTCTACTTGACGCAAATATGGCTTTAGTTATGAAAGCTTGATCGCTGTGGATGCACAAGAGAGAACATCAACGAGTCATTCAAAGTTAAATCTTAAGTAAGTACCATCGGAAGCAAAACTACTTCCGGATGCTCTCGTGCTGACGCTGAATAACTACTCAAGGCAACCAGGAGCGTCTGTCCAACCGGAAGCAAAATCACTTCCGAATACTCTTTTGCTAGCGCTGGATGATAATTCAATATGATCAAGAGCGCCAGTGTCAGACCAAGGGACACACCACTTCAGAAAACGTTTCAACTTCCTCTATGAAACGTTGTGCCTTCTCTGAAGCAACACGTGTCATCAGGTGTGTCGTTCCAACTTAAAAACTTACGTTACCCAATGTGTGAAAATTTGAAAGACTATACCCATTCTATCCTCAGAAGCTTTACCTATAAATAGATGTAACTTTTCACCTTCACTTTTTACTTGCATTATTTTCACACGCATCTTTTCTCTGAAAAATTTACTTCATCTTCTTCATTGCATTCTTCATTTTTACACACTTCTCGCATTTCATCTTTATTTTCACAACATTCATACAAAAAATGGCCGGTACGAATGAACCCAACCCAGTCATCCAGAAAACCTCTTCTTCTAAGAAAAATAAATCGAAATCTGGGAAATCCTCTCACAGACATTCTGGTAAATCTGGGCACCATGAAGAACAACATGAAGAACATCATGAACGCCAAGAAGGTTCTGGGCAATCACGGGGACAGGGTGAAGACGTTCAGGGTCAGCCTGAAACCTCTGGTAGAATAGAACAGGCAGTGGGTTCTGAACAAGAGCGGGATGCTCAGGGAAAGGGAAAGAAGAAGAAGGTTCATTTTTCTGAGGAGCCTTCCTCCAAGAGGCAGAGGGTTGAGGAAGAAGATGATCTCACAGTTTATAGAGATGGGGCTTTGGAGAGTGTATCCGCCAAATTTGAGACATCCATTCCCATCTTCAATCATGGCCTGTTCATCAATCTGGACAAGTTGGATGAACTAGGGTTTGCTCATCTGCGCCCTTACTTGGAAAAGTATATGCCTTGGCTGGGCATCAACCAGGACTACAACGTCAACGTCCTGCGAGTCTTTTGCCAATCCCTCTCAGGCAGAGCTAAGTACAGGAAGGTGGATGGGAAAGAGCAAGTCCACAAACTCTCCTTCACTGCCACTGTAAGAGGAAGAACCTTCAGGTTCACTTGGAGAACCCTGAATGAGATGATGGGAATCACAGAAGAGGATATGAATGAATGGATCTACCCTGAGTCTCACAAGTACAGCAAGGAGGAACTCGAGGAGTTGTATGGCACCAACAGCAAGAAGGTGTCAAAGATGTCTGATTCTAACAGGCTCTTGTACTACGTCTACTCCCGGATAATGACTCATAAGGGAGGCAACTTCAACGAGTTCACACTGCTGGACAACCCTTGGTTCCCTAGACTCCTCTCGCGCAAGTCTTTCAACCCTGGGCAGTTGATATGCCTAGAGCTTCAGCGCTGGTTAAACAATGACAAGTCAGGTTATCTTCCCTATCCCACCATCATTGCCTTCCTCCTTGAGAAGCATCTGATCAAGGCTACATCTGCTATGGAAGAAGAGAATGTCCAGTGTAGGCCTGTGGGAGCAACCAATGTGGCAAGGATGGGGATCAAGTATTTCAAGCCTCCTAAGCCCACTCGCTCACACTCACAAGCCGGTAGTGCTTCTGGTACTTTAGCTCCCTCTGCATCTGGAGCAGGCGATCAGGAAGTTGACTCTCATGCTGGGCCAAGCCGTAGTGCAAGGGTTCCAGCTTCTGTTAGGGCCTTTGCAGAGGACATAAAGGAAGAGCTTCTGTTGAGACTGACTGATTCCTTGGTGGGTCCTCTCCGTGTTGAATGTGAAGCTGGCTTCCACCACCAAGGGGAGCGAATTCAGCGGCTTGAGGACAGAGTAGGACAACTTGAGAATCACCTTGCCAGGGTGGATGCAAAATTAGACCTCATCCTCCAGCACCTACAAATTCCCCAACCTTCATCACAAGGTAACTTACCACCTTCACCTCCTCCTCCTCCTCAAAACCCTCCTCCTCCTCCTAATCACCCTCAACTACCACCTCCTCCTCCGCCCAACACTCAACAACCTCAGCCTCCACCACAAAATGACCAACAAGCTCCACCATCACCCAACAATGACCAACAATCCCAACCCTCACCT
Source organism: Mimosa pudica (assembly GCA_029929735.1). NCBI lineage: Eukaryota > Viridiplantae > Streptophyta > Magnoliopsida > Fabales > Fabaceae > Mimosa > Mimosa pudica. The sequence continues at coordinate 6,552,310 of JAKELP010000045.1, forward strand.
ACCCATGACCACCAAACCCAAGACTCAACTCACAACTCTCCACGCCATTCTCCTAGAAATTTCTCATCCTCACCTTCCTCATCCTCATCCTCACCCATTCCCACACGACCAGGTGCCCCTACACGCTCTCCACTCCGCTTCTCCAACCCTACCCATCCAAGCCCTAGACCCATAGGATCTGAAACAGCCATTCACCCCCTCAGCCAACCATACGGCGAATATCCCCGCCTTCAACCACTCTCCGATGACCATTTACCCTTTACCCCTGACTCCGCCAACTACAAAGAATACTCCTCCACTCATCCTTATGGGGATATCTTTGTCACCACCAGCTGCTTCCCCGACCCTCCTCAAACTCCTGAACACCTATCCTCTCCCACATCCTCTACCTCTACCCTATCACCCTCCCCTCCCAAGAAATTTGGTCCTGAACCACCTCCATCCTCCTCCACATCCACTCCATCCCTGGCACTCACCCCTGTTGATGATGACAAAAGGGGGAGAAATGTTATGTCTACTCTTCGCCTAAGTATGGCCACAAGGGATGTCCTCAGCCAGCCATCACTCTGGATTGATGAAGATGTCACGGCCGCCCTGCGTCGTGCATATGAGTCTCAGAGACTGAGTGGTGCAGAGAGCCTTATAAGAGGAGAGGCCCTCCGTTTCATGGAGCAGAAGAGAGCGGCTAAGCAAGGACCCCAATGGGATATGGTTGTGTATGGGCAAAATGAACAATCTTCACAACCTGAGACATCATCAGAGTCTCCTCCAAATAAAACAAGTAGAGAGATGGTTGAGGAGATCATAATGAAGTGGGGACTAAAGAGACCCAACCATCCTCCCATTGTGATAGCCAAGCCTGTTCCTGCATCCTCTGGGCAAGAGTCTGAGATCCCTTCATCTGAGCAATCTTCTGATCCTCCTCCCTCGTCTGAGCCAGCTGCCAGATTCAGTGCACCCAGAAAGAAGGCCGTTGCTAGGAAACGTGCCAGGAAGTTAATTGCCACCACTGAATCTGATGAGTCTGAGGAAGAGACTCCATCTGACCTACCTGAGCAAGGAACTTCATCTGCTCAGGTTGTGCAAGAAAATCCAGTGGTCCAAGCGGTTCCAATTCTGAAGGAAGTCAAATTGGAAATTGAAGACATGACTCCTGAAGAATTTGAGAAGTATGGATTCACTGACAAGCTATCCTTTGGTCAGATGGCTTGCCTCGATGCTGAAAGAGCAAGTGCCATGCCCACTCCTCCAATTAACAAAAGCAAAGGGAAGAGCAAAGGGAAAGGGAAAAGGAAAGCCCAAGAAGTTGAAGAGGATCCCAACTTCTCTGCATGGAATGTGAGAATCCGGGCTGTACACTATCCCAATGGAGAAGTCTGCTACTTCGACGATGCTACAGGTTTCCCTGGGTATGAAGAAGTGGAGAACATGAAAAGGGCATACGAGGAGTCCATTGAATCAGAAAGGCTCAGAAGGGAAAAAGAGGAAAAAGAGCTTCAAGAGATCATTGCCCAGATAAACCAGAGTGAGCGTGAGGAAAATGAAGAGAGACAGAAAGAGAGGGAAAAGAAAAAGAGACACAGACTCTAACCCCCAATCCAAATATTTTTGTTGATTTTGTTTTCATGCATATCTTCATTCATACTTAGTGAAATTTATTTGTATACATTCTTTACTTGTATATGTTATTTGATTGTATAACTCTGACTTGTAACTTCTGCTTGTCAATAATATTTGTCTGAGTTACTTGCTCTTAACTATTGCTTTTATTCTTCAGCTAATCCTTTCATATGAACTTAATTAATAGAACTAGGTTTGTCATCATCAAAAAGGGGGAGAATGTTAGAATCTTAAGTTTTGATGAAGACTAAAATGTAGAGGATTAGACCAAGTGCCTAGGAAGCAATAGGATAACAAAGGATCCCAAGTAAGAGTGCTTCCGGATGAAGATTTACTTCCGGTTAGATTAGGACTTGCGCATGCGGATGAATGCTTTCATCCCTCAGCGTCAGCAAGTAAATAACTAGGGATTTAACTTAGTCCATGAACTTTAGGTGCACAAACCCTAAGACTAAGCTATGGTTCAATCGGAAGCGAAGTTGCTTCCTGTTAGACTTAGACTGGCGCAGAGCGATAGAATAGATATTACTCCAAGCGACAGTGAGTCTACTTCCCCAAGTGAAAGCGCTTCCTGTTAGAATTAGACTGGCGCAGAGCGACAGAATAGATATTACCCCAAGCGTCAGTAAGTCTACTTCCCCAAGTGAAAGCACTTCCTATTAGATCTTGACTGGCGCAGACTGATAAAATAGATTTAACCCCGAGCGTCAGTGGAAATGCAACATCAAGTGAAGTTGCTTCCTGTTAGATCTTGACTGGCGCAGACTGATAGAATAGATTTCACCCTAAGCGTCAGTGAGTTCACTACGTCAAGTAAAAGTGCTTCCGATAGCTTAGTGACTAGCGCTGAGTGTTGGGATGAAATACACTAAGTGAGAGTGAGTTATAGTGAACCAAGATCCTTCATCTAGTAGTTTTACTTCCGGATGTAAAAATGCTTCCAGATACATCATAGACCAAATCAGAACACAGTCTAAGTAAACTACTCCCCATAGCAAACAAACTTCCCACAGCATGTATAATTCTTATATATATATTGCTATGTTGGACTAACCAGTATGTGCAGAACATGGTCACGCTTCCGGATGCAAATGAGCTTCCGGATGGAAAGACTCTTGACATTGGGACTCAGAGCTTAACACTTGCAGAGCAAGATTACCACTTGCGGATGAAAGATGATCATCCGTCAGCAAGAGTGCAAGAGTAAAAATCACATACTCAGAAGTCAGAATGCTTTTGTCAGAGCAGAGGTGTCAGGACTACTTTTCAGAGATAAAGCAAGTCAACCCTGCTAAGCATTAATGAAGATGTACTTCTCAACGGTAACATAGGATTAACGGCACTATTCAAACGTTCATATTCAACTTGCCACCTAAGCCTATGAAGCCGAATATAAAAGAGACACTCATTCAGAAGAGAAGTATGATGGAAGAAAAAGAGAGAACAGAACAAAGTATCTGATATATCATACTCATCATTCTACACATCTTCTACTACTCTCAGATCCAGATTTGTGATATTTTTCAGAGAGTAATTTTATTGTACTTAAGTGAGTAACATTATCCACTCTTAGAGAGAGTTAGTTTTGAGCTTAAGTGTTTAGCACAATCAGTTCATAGAGTGAACATAGTGTAAACTTACAATTTGTAAGGGGGAGCATTTAGAGGTTGTCTAAATCTCCATAGGTTGCAAGTTAACCCGTAAAACTTGCATTTGTAAGGTTTGCAGGTGAACCCGGTGTAAAACCTGTGGGTTGTTAGGTGAACCCGTGCTCGTAAAACCTAAAGTGTAAAGGCTTCTCTTGTGCCCGGTTTAAACAAGAATAGTGGATTGAAAATCTCAGGTGGAGCCTGGGGACTGGATGTAGGTCTGGGTGACCGAACCAGGATAAATTTATGTGTGCATAAATTTACATTCAAACATTCTATTTTGCATCACATAACATACTGACTTGTGCATATCACTACTTCGTAAATATTATCACCAAGCACAAGCAGTCTTTCGAAAAGAAGATTCAAAAGATTTAATTTATTCTCTCACCCAATTCACCCCCCCCTCTTGGGTGACAGCCACGTTTATCAGAAAAGTGGTGAGGGTGAGGAGTTGAGTCATGGAAGAAGAAAATGAAGTGTGGATGTTTGTGATAGGGGCATATGTGTTATTCACTAACATTTCATAATCTCAAATTAGTCTATAGTATCTTATTTGTCTTATGCAAATTTAAGTACTTTCATTGTCCTTTTACATGTTCAGAGTACTTTATCTAAGATTTTCCTAAAGATATAATAAAAGCATGTTAATATCATCCCTCCTTGCCTAAATATTGTAATGTACATTGATTTAATTCCTTATGACTAGAATCATTGTCCATTCAATGAATTTCTCATAAGTATCATGTATATTTGAGGTTATTAAATAATCTCTTAAAATGAATAATTAAAGAGTGATCCTTTCTTTATAAATGAAAATTAATGAATACATTAAATTAATAATTATTTTATATTTATCCTCAGAAGGGATAATACATTATGGTAGAGTGTGAGCGCCATTGTCTATTGTAGTTGGAAATTCAAACATGTTGATAAGTGTTAAATTCTTAACATTTGGTTATATTTTAAGTTGTAGTGCTTAGGTAAACATATTCACAATTAAGTGATGTTAAGCGAAATCTGCTATATGTATAGAATAAAAGGTTTGTGGTATTTCAGATTTCACAAGAATATACACCAGTGGATCATAAGTTAGAAATTCTAATGCCCTTAGATTGTGGGTAGGTTGAACCTCATCCCTAAAAATTTATGTATAAAAAAGGTGTGTAATATCACAATTTAATTCTTATCATATCCACTCATCAATGAAATCAATCAAATTCAAATAATTGATTTTATAGATGAAATAACTAATAGTTAATTTCAGGAATGCAACCAAGAAAATCATGAGATTTCATTTGTTGATTTAAATTCATGAATTTGACTATCTTTTCAAACATTTGATAAGGTTTATATTTTTGAGACAATTTTTTCAACCGTGTTAAATGTTTCCTTTATTTTTGGGTACCTAAGGTAGGGGTAGAAACATGGGCCTTAGGTCTGGCCAATTACAGGTACTCCAACCTTGGGCATAATAGTAGGCCATAGACCCAGACTTTTTAAATAAACCTATCATAACTAATAGACCGATCTAGAACTCTTATACATTAAAAATTATAATTTTAGTAACATGACATTTTATACACTTAGCTTGAAATATAATTACAAATGTATGTATCTACATTTTTACCACTCACTCTGAGCATTGCTTCCATTCTCATTTGTGTTATCACTTTTTCACCAATTTTAAATGTTTTCCTTCATCTTGATCTCTAGTTTGATATGATTTTTTTATGGTTATGGGCTCTAATTTGATATGATTATGTTGTATAATTTAATGTTGGATGATTATGGAAATAATATTTTTATTCTTGTTGTTTCAGATTATTAACTTTATTGTTATGGACTTGCATTGTTGTTCCTTTTGTATTGGATTTGTGTATTTGTTTTATCGTTGTCTATCATACTATTATTATTTATCATATAATAGATCTTTACCAGGCTTCAAGCAAGGCCTAAGCCAAGCCTAGGTCTGAAAAAGGGTCTTTTACAGGCCACACGCCAAACTCAGACAAATCAATTATACTATAGGTTAGGCCTATTTATGACTAGGTTAGACCAGACTTAGACTATTTACACTCCTAAACCAAGGTATTCTTACTCGTATATTGGGTGAGATTAATTCAGAGTTATTCTTAAGTCATTTACTAACATTGTTTACTTGTGAAAATTTTTAACTAATTTTCAAATATATATGTTAAAGTTTTTATAACTATGATCATTATATTGTTTACGAAACTTTTATCCAACTTTATTATTTGTATGTTATAATTTTATTTTTGAAAGTAGACCTTTCCCTTATTAACTATGATTTTATTTGCTGTAACAATCAAGTTTTGTTTTATCATAGTTAGTCTCATGTGTAAAATAAACTCGTTTTTTGAAAGTTAAACGTTGATTTGAAAGTGATTACAAGAAGAATTGTACATGACTCCTAATCCATTTTTCAAAATTGACGATATGATACTGTATGTATAGTGAGCTGCATGAAGATGTGAAGAAGAGATTTGATTCCAAGGAGATCAACACAATTAAGTTCCCTGAAAGATATCAAGTTGATTGAGTTGATTGGGATGTTGAATTATACCATGGTGACTCAACCTAATATGACCTTTCTATCAGGGATGTGGTCATCTGTCTCATACAAACTATGTTAATTAATTATCTGCTTTTTTTCATTCCTACAAAATCTAAACTAGCACAATATTGGAACTAGTTTTCATTATCTAGTCATCTAATTGTACCAACACTGATAGTGTAAGAGAATCATGAGTCAAAGTTGCATGTTCCCCTGTTTGTTTCTGCGAATTGGGTAATATAAGTTACTTGAAAGATGAAACATTTAAGTTAGAATTATCTGGGCTCAATCATCTAATAAAAAATATGTAAAAAAATTGGGACTTTTTTTTAGACTGAGACAGTAGTTGAGATGGACTAGATGAAACTCCAGCTCCAAACTTTTTTAACAAGACAAGATGGGATAGGGTCATCTATTTGTCCTGCCTGTCATATGAACACCTCTAATAATAACAAATTTATGGAAGTAACTCGATCAAAATGTGTAACGATATCTCCTGACTAACTAAGAGCTTAAAAAACCCCTTAATTAAACTAAGGTGCCTATTTCTAGCCAAATAGCTGACACCGTTCAATTGAATGTTGCTATCGTGTGATCTAAAATTAACAATGCTTCTCAAGTGGCAACAAATTTTTAGGACTTTGTAACAATATGAGCATCCAGCACAAATATTTAAATATCTTTAAAGTATTACTACTTTGTAACATTTATGCCTCAACTTATCATTGAGAGAGAAGAACGATTGGTTTCACCCTAAGAGTCAAACCCTTGTTGAACAAGTATTTACGTGTACCATGATTTATCTCCCCTCTTCAAGTGTTCGCTCCACCTAAATACATGAATTGATTGTGATTCTTTTATAGGAAGAATTAATTGTGATTTGACTATAAGAGCGATAGAATATATTATAGTGAAAATCACATTATGGTAGGACATAAATCTTGATCCAAGTTAACAAATATTTAAAAAATACTCTTATGTATAGTTTAGTTTATGTAGCAATCATTCATTTGCTTACACGTTAATTTGGGGGTCTATAAATGCTAAAAATAATACAGTAAGAATGAAATATATCCATAATATACTTTTGTATTGTTTGCTATTTGGAAAAAACTTTTAGGTTAGCTACATTAATTATACAAATAGTAAATTTCAAATCTGGCACTCAATTATTACCAAAAGTTCTTCTAGCCTAACGGTACCTAATGGTCAAAATTAAATTTCAACGTAGACTCATTTACTGGATTTTTAAGAGTTAAGAATTTTTTTATTAATTTTGATGCGCATTTAATAATGTTTTATAAAATACTTTGGTTAAGATTACTTAACATATGATCGTATTTAAATTGATATATTTTTGCTTTATATACAAAAAATATTTTATAAAGACCAATATAAGTATTATTTTTATCGATATTTGATTATATAGTTAAATTCTTATGGAATTTTCATGGTTCCATCACTTCTATTATATCAATAAGAACCGAATCTAACTTTCATTACATTAATTAGAAACATATCTTCGCTCAAAAAAATATCAAACAGATCAATTGCTTTTAATCTAAGTTTTAAAATGAAAGTTTTAAATTATATCAAAGATCTCAATATTTTGTCAACCTGAAATTCTGAATTTAACTGACAATGTTCTCAAATTTTGTTAGACGATGCACTTAAAAAAATCTTTCTGATTCATGCTTATATATTATACGTTCACGCGAAGATTTCTGCATATATAAGATATAACACCCACTGAAAATAATTTATTATGCCTTCACTTGGAAAAATATGAAAGTGCATAACCTTATTAATTTAATGAAAATGCAATTAGACACCATTTCATTTATCTTAGGAGTAAATGTAACAATCCAGTAACTAAGCTTACACCTATCCCCTCCAGTCCTTGATGTATGAGTAAATGTAATAATCCAGTAATTAAGCTTTACACTTATCCCCTCCAGTCCTTCATGTATGATCTATTGGAGGGTAAGTGTTTGTTAAAAATAAATAGCATATTTGTACTTTTTACTAACAATAATAAAGAGAAAAGTGGAATAAAGTAAGGTGTTTATGGTATTTTAATTTAGGGAAAAATGCATTTTTTAACAATAATTAACAATGTTAGTTTTATGGTGCATTTTTTCCTTTTTCTTCAGGTCAAAAAATGCATTAAAACTTGCATTCGATTTTAGTCAATCAATTTTAAAAGTTTACATTTAATTTCAGTAAGTTGCAGTCGATTTTAATAAGTTAAAATTGATTTTAACAATTTACATCTATCTATCTAATATAACATATAATTTCCCGTAGAGCATCTTTCCTTGCATTCACACTTGGGGCTAGATTAATGTGTGGTTTCTCTTCATAATCGCTGATTAGTGTGGTTTAATGATGTTTTTTAATGCCTAAAATTATCTCATTACCGTTCACTATCTCATTACCCATTAAATGTGTGGTTCCTCATTATAATTGTTGATTAGTGGTTTCTCCTCATAATTGCTGATTGGTGCGGTTGAATGATATGTTTTAATGCCTACAATTATCTCATTACTGTTCACTATCTCATTACACGCGTTCATTACTCACCCTTCCTCTTCCTGCTACCGTTCACAACTCCCTTCCACCCTTCCTCTCCCTGCAATTAGTGTATGTTAAAAATGGATGTATTGTACCAAGGGCCTTGTAGCCCAGTAGTATGATATCTCCCCTTTAGGTGGGAGGTTGCGGGTTCGATCTCGCATGTAATCTCAAGCCGTTAGTGCTTGCCCTTTGAATAAAAAAAAATGGATGGATGTATTGTTCTTAATGTCCACTTATTGCGTTTGTTCAGTTGGATTCATGAGGTAAGCATTGGCTTCTTTTTTTATCATATATATACCTGTGGGTTTTTAGCTATTCATTTTATCCTAAACAATGGCTTTTGTTTTTATCATATATATACCTGTGTGTTTTTAGCTATTCCTTTTATCCATAATCTTTCTCTTTTTTTTATTTGGGTGTTTATCTTCTCTCTCAGAATGAACGTATTTGTATCCTGTGGTAATAGGTTTTCTTTATGTAATCAGTAATGGTTATGGTGAGTGTTTTGGCTTTTTAAGCAAATAAATAAAAGGGTTTGTTTTATCATTGTAATGGTGTTTTATCAGTATTGTAATTAGTAGGTTTTTCTTTATGTAAATGGTCATGGTGAATGTCTTGGTGATCTTCTTTAAAATATAATGGTTTAACTATTGTGGTTCATAAACTATAATTTGATTCAATATAGGATAATTAAACTTATTATAACCTTTTATATGTTGTGATAGGCATAATGGTTTGAGTATTGAAGTTTATAAACTATAATTTGATTTACTATAGAATAATTCAACTTTTTATAATCTATTAATCTTCTCATTTTAAACTATAACAAGTTTATTTTCGTTTTATGCTTTTTATAATTTAATATAGGATTCCCTGGCTATGATGGTGGTTGTATGCCATGAACTATAAACTTTTTCGTGCTCCTTGATTCGCAATAAGTAGTTCTTTTTGGACTCATTGAAGAATATCTATGTTGTTTTTGTTGTTTCTTCAATATTTGATACTATGGGAATATCACACATACATAATACATGCATACCTACAGGATCAACATTCACCAAGGTGAGTCTAAATGAAGAAATTTAATTTATTCCCTATTAAAACTTGAAGTTCAATTAGAATTTATTATATAAATTAAGCAAGCATGATTGGTGCTGATTATAATTCAATATTGAATTAATTCGCATGCATACCTGCAAGATCAACATTCACCAAGGTGAGTCGAAAGAAAGAAATTCAAATTTATTCCATATTAAAAACTTGAAGTTCAATCAGAATTTATTATATAAATTAAGCAAGCATGATTGGTGCTGATTATAATTCAATACTGAATTAATTCTTTTCCTAATAAGTTAAGGACTGATCTCTATAGTTCCATATAAGTTTAGGATTGATATTTATATTGCAAGTACATACAGAATTTGCATTTCGAAGTTCAAATTAGCGTTATTTGATCGAAAATTTGCGTTTAAAAATATTATATTTTTTAATGTTCAATATTGTATTAACATATTAGTCAAGTGTGTTTTTTATTTTTTGTATAATTAAAGTTTATTCCATGTCAAAAACTTGAATCTCAATCAAATGTTATTATATAAATAAATTAAGCAAGCATGATTAGTGTTGATTATTCAATCAATATTCAAATGAATTCTTTTCCTAATACGGTTAGGATTCATATCTATAGTCGAGTAGATATAGCACTTACATTTGCATGTCCAAATTAACGTTATTTGATGGAAATTATTAAGTTAAACTTGATGAAATGTATTGAAATGATTATTTTTATAATTAACTTTACTTTCAAATTTGCAAATTCAATTGAATATGAAATTCCTATTTTTATAAAGTATTATTATATATTAATTGGTATAATTGGTATACCATAATTAAAGTTTATGAGAGCAATTTTATCTCCTACTATGGCAGTGGTTGATGAAATATACGAATATATCTTATCACTACTGTCTAACAGTGTTACAACCTATCACAGCTTAGATTCAATTAGCAAAATTGACAAAGAAAGTGCTGAACTAGAAGAACTTTATGACACAAAATTCCTTAATACATTCAGTTGTTCAGGGATACCACCACACAAGCTTCATATAAAGTAGGGTACCCATAATGTTAATCAGAAACATAGATCAAGCTGCAGGTTTATGCAATGGAACCAGACTTCACATAACTGTATTGGGAAATCATTTTATCAAAGTCATAGCATTGAATGGTATAAGCACCGGAAATGAGGTACTAATACATCGAATGGACATGAATCCATCTGATTCAAAATTGCCTTCCAAGATGAACAGGAGACAATTTCCAGTTACCGTCTCTTTTGCTATGACAATAAATAAGAGCCAAGATCAATCATTAACCAATGTTGAAATTTACTTACCAAGTCCTGTATTCTCACATGGTCAACTATACGTTGCTTTGTCAAGAGCAAAATCAATTGCTGGATTGAAATTATTGATTTTAGACAGCGAAAAGAAACCAACAAATATTACTACAAATGTAGTATATGTTGAAGCTTTTCAGAATATATATTCGAACAAGTAAACTAATTATTCTCAATTTTAAATGTTTACATTATAAAATATGTGAAACTATATAATAATAAAATTGCTAACCAATTGTCCAATGCAGGTATCATCATGAAGATCCTATACCAGAAGTGAACCACCAATTACTTGTGTGTTTCGGAACGACATTTGGGAGCTAAAAGCCCAGCCCCAAAGTAGAAGCTGACCACCTTTCATTTTGTGATGTTGGATGTTTGTGATGTTTGAACTTGTGTTTGAGCGTGTATTTGTTTCTTTATTTGATAAACAAGCTTTATTTGTTTCTTCATTAGATTTACCTTTATTAATCAAAACAGAATATGTTGAGATCTAAGTGTGTGTGTATATATATATATGTATATATATATATATATATATATATATATATATATATATATATATATATTTTGAAATCAAAAGAGAATATAAATCTAAACAATCATACATCTGAATATGATTTTTAGCTAATATTGTTGCTATTTTATTTGGTTATATAAATTGGATGTAATAGTACTAAGTAATTATTTAATAAATTGATATGATTCGAGACCGAATTGGATCAGACCAAAAGTTGAAAATCATTTGTTTACCTTAGAATTATTAAAAGTATTAACTCGCATATTATTTATACCAAACTAAAAACTTGACTTCTCAGAATGATCATTCAAACATATTTGTAAAAGTCAGCTTAAAAAAACTGATATATGAAAATATCAAGTTGAAAAAAAGTCACTTCTATACCGGGACTACATCAAAGTATACAAAAAGGTATTTCAATTATCTAACTTAATTTTCATGACCCGTGCATCGCACGGGGATAATCCCTAGTTCGATTTAAACACATTTCATGCTTCAGCCACCAAAATTCCTCATTTCTCTGGCCATCAACATCAGTGGTAGACGACCCATTGATATCAAGGTGGTTAGACTTAACTCCCAGCTATCAACCCAAGAGCCTTCATTAACCCGATGCTCCACTCAGAAGTCAGAAGTCAGAAGTCAAAAATAATGGATAAAAAGAAATAGAAACCTCTAATCCTCGCACCATTTCCATCCCCATGTTCTCGACTTGCATATTTGATCTCGCCTTTGAGTAGAAAGCCTATGCTCCGCCTCTATCAAAGGTGGCGAATGAAAACCATATAGGGCATTTCTTCTTGTTTTCTTAAGGGATGACATTTTTTACATTTCAACCCTACCTTCATAAAAAATAAACATTTTTTCAACTCAAAAATGATAATTTCATTTTTTTTAATGTGACAACCAAATAAGTCAACCTTCATTTCTTTTCCTGTCAATTCCAATCATTTCCTTACTTTCCATTTCACCCATTTCATTTCCAAATGTACCGTTAATCTAACCAAATTAAATAATGGGTTCTACATCTAGAATCCGAGGGAGTTCTATGTAATTTTCCTTAAAACTTGTTAATTAAAGACATCAATTCAGTGACAATAAATATTCTCACACAATTGTAACATTACACACATTATGGGCTCAACAAAAGGGAAAAAAGAAAAGTGAGACAACAAAATCTAAAAGGTGACCTGAAGCAGATCGTGGATTGGGAGCTAAGCCAATAAAAGGCTAACATTATTTGCTATAAACTAATTCATGAGCCACTAAACCTGCAATTCATGTATCAATTCAATGCTTATCCTTTGGGATATTTAGGTCCTTGAATACTGGACTGTCAACTCCAACCCCCATAGCATTCAGCCCATTGTCTACATATACAACGGCTCCAGTGATGGCAGATGCTAGCGGTGATGACAGGAAAGCAGCTGCATTGCCCACTTCCTCTGTTACATTGAAACTTCAAACTCGTCAATGGCGAAAAGAGGGGTAAAATGGGAAAGGGCATATTACAAAGTGGGAAGAATGTTGAGGGGAGATTTTACCAGCTGTTAGTTCTTTCTGCAAAGGAGCATTCTCTAATGAATAATCGATCATCATGTCTATAAATCCAATCGCTTTTGCTGCACGGCTTCTCAGAGGTCCTAGTTAGAAAAACCACAGTTAAAGTACCATGTTTTCCTACTTCCTACAAATACTGATATTTCAATATGTTTGACCATCTGAGTACAAAAAATGTTGACTTCAATGGGGGAGGAGGAATAATATTGTATAAAGTATTCATACTCCCCAAGGATTGATGAAATATGCATGCTTCTTGGATGTGTATGTTCTGGGAGCCTAAGCTCATTTAGTATAAAAAGCTTATACCCATAAAAGATGTCCTTAATATATTTCCTTTTATTACAATGTTTAATACATTCTCACATGAAATCTCTCTAAACTTGATGTGTAAATAATACGCGTGCACTTTGCTTTAGAACGTTAGAATTAACATTAACTATAATTTTTTAAAAAAAAATGAAAGATAGGAGGATCAAACTTTTAACTCCTTGTTAGAGAGACTTCAATATTATGACAAAAATAATTTCATACCATAAATAATTTGTCCAGTAGACACTCATCAATAGTTGTTTAACACAATAATTTGATATTCTATACTACCTACCAAGTCGATTTTTAAGGATTGTCAGATTCAAGTGAATATTTTTGATAAAAAAAAAAAGATTCAAGTGAATATAGTTTTTCAACTTTTTTCCTTTTCAATTTGCAAAATTCAAATCCTCAACATAAGGAAAATAGAGTCACTTTGCTTGACCTAAAATCCATTAATCATCAGTGATTAATTCTAACAGTCATTTTACACAGTTTGCAGAAAATTAGACGTGCATTATGAATATAATATATCTGGCAGGCAATATACTATATTGGCCCTCTAAAATCAAAACAAGTAAAAAGGAACAATTAGAGCATGGAATAGGACCTTGATCAACCATCGAGTAAAGGCTAAAATCCTATATCAATTTTTTTTGTGTTTTGAATTTTGGCTAGATCAAACAGTAAGATACCCAGGTCACCGGCATCAGAACAACAAGTTCAAGAGTGTGTGAAAAGCAGGTTAAACCTTTAAAGACGGGACAGTAAAGCATGCCAAGAACATTATGTAACAAGCAAAAATCATTACCAGCAGATATTGTGTTGACTCTAATTCTTTTCTTCCTACCAGCTTCAAAAGCAAGAACCTGAGCAAATGGAAATTTATTGCAAACGTTCTAAGGGAAAGGGCTAATGATGAGCAAGATAGAGGAAAGAAAGTGCAACGAAATTAGCATATTCAATGTAATTCATGCATTACGGAAGTAGTGTATAGAGAAGACGCATTGAGAACTCACTCTCGTATCACTTTCCAATGCAGACTTGGCAGAACTCATACCGCCACCATATCTGCATTTTCAGTAGGTTCACAAAGCTGTCAATTCTGACAAGTTATTTTAAGTCAAAGGTATGCAACTTCAAGGCATAATTAGACTCACCCAGGGATGATTCTCTCCGAAGCAATGTATGTAAGAGAAATTGAAGAACCACCTATAACCAAATCAGGAATTTGAGGAAAAGAACAGAAAAACAAAGAAAAGAATATAAGGGAAAAATCCTAATATACTACATGCCTGGGTTAATAATTGGGAAAAAATGCTTGAGTAAAGAAACATATGAGTAACTCGATGCTGATAAAGCAGCGAGATATCCATTCCGAGATGTCTCCAACAACGGTTTGCTAACCTAAATCAAAATTGACTCCTTGTTAGGTAACAGGAGAGGCCAGAGAGAAACTTTACAGTTTGATTAACCATACCTCAGGTCCATTGGCAAGTGAGTGTACAAGGATGTCAATGGTTCCAAAGTCCTTCTTAACGGATTCAACTAATTCCTGCAAGTTCAAGCAGCTCCTTTTTAAGACAGATTATGATGTATAGTTCTGATTTATAAAGATAAGCCCCAACATCAACATGTTCATATGAATCTCAGACTGGGTCTTCTAGTCTAAACTCAAGTAAAGACCAGACCATTTGACGAACTTATAATTTAGCAGACAAAAGACCACAGTTGGGCATTCCACTCCAAAACTAACAATCTTTAGTTTTATCCCAAAAGTATTGATGTTTTAGTTAGTCATCAAACTTCAATTGTAAACTATGCTGTCCATGAGCATTATGAGTGATAGAATGTCGAGGGTGTGATAAGTGAATGATTTTAAAATTTCTTCAAGATATAAAAGTGACTCTCTCCAAAATATAGGGAAGTACCCTGGTAATTTGTAGTTCAGTTTTATTTAAATGTCCTTTAAAAAAATGCAAGAACATGCATTAAATTTGACTAACTTAAAACTACAAGAGCATTTTTTTAGTTATCACAAAAGCTTTTCAGATGAATTATTTCTTGAACTCTGCATACCTAAAAATAGCCATCAATGATTACCGCTTTGATTTTATCATTGTAAACTCAATTCAAAGAGAGCTGAAAGCAGCAAAGTTATATCTAGTGAGATATGTTACTAACATAAAACTACAAGAGCATTTTTTTTAAAGATTTATAGACAAATCATTTCTTAACTCTACATACCTAAAAATAGCCATAGATGATTACTGCTTTTAGCTTTTTTTTGTAAACTCAATTCAAAGTAAGATAAAAGCAGCATAGTTATATGTAGTGAGATCTTCTCTTGAGACCATTACAAAATACATGAAGCAAATTGGCAACAATGCTATAGAATGAACACACTTTGGAGCTGAAAACAATCACATCTAAATCAGGTTGACAAGACAGCAACATTTAATACTTAGTACAAGACTAAACATAAATTACTCCCGATACAAATTCAAATAATTTAAAGGAGTTCTACAAGGGTAAAAGAGTTAGGCACCAATAATAAATCTATACCTGGACAGTCCAATTAGTGGATCCAGCATAGCGCTTGTTTGTTTTAACCTATATAAAATGAAGTTAAGGGTTATATATTTTAAATACATATCCATGTCTGTGAATGGATTTTCTAGTCCTTTTGAAAAATAAATTCTCATGTATTTCTCCCTTACATCTTCTGGCACATCCTCAGGACTATCGTAAACTGCATCCATGGGATATACTTTTGTAATCTCCATCAACGAACCATCTGGTAATCTGAAATGCTTTTTTTCTTGTTAGCAAAGTACATAGAGATAGCATAACCACTCAAACAAGAGAAACAAGCACATTAAATTATACATTCGAGACTCGTCAAATTTCCCACGTCGAAGGCTGGACTCAAAAATATTTAGAGCCTACACAGGAAGGTTTATAGTTAGTCCTGCATCATTCTACATGGATAATAACACTTAGGCTGAGCTTTGTTAAGGAGAAAACTTGAGGGAGGAGAAAAGTAGGGGGAAATGGTAGAGAAAATAATGTAGGTCCATTTTCTCATCAAATAGAGATAAAATGTTTGATAAAAAAAAATAGAGATAAAATGGGTCCCCCCCCCCCTATCTCGAAGTTTTCTCCTAAACCAAACATAGGCTTCAAGAGTAGGCATAGAACCCTGAAATTTTGCAGATTTACTTACAGGTACCCAGGTGCCAACAATAATTTCAGCTCCAGCTGCTGCAAGAGATTTTGCTATTGCCCAACCATATCCATTGTCATCAGCCACACCAGCAATGAAAGCCCTTTTACCTACACAGCATCTTACGTTTAGTGAAAGTATAGATAGTTCAGGTTCAGAAATTAATACACGATAAATACCAAAAAGCTAGAGTGTGACTGAAAGGAAATATTAGATCACAGCCAAAAAGATTTAGGGAATGTGATCATAACAGGATAAAAACATAATGATAATAAATTCAAAAGAAAAAAAAAATGAAAGATATAATCTAGCAATTCATGTATTATTCTTTAACCTTAGAACCAGAGTCTCCCTTCAGATAGTTTATATATGTTCACACTGATACAATTTAGAACTGAGCTAATGGGTGGTAAAATAATATTTCAACCCTTCATGTTAAATAGTAAATCAATGCTATGAAGTGTATATTCTGGAATAAGTAACCAAGTCAAATGGGAAATAGAAGTTACGCTGTCATGGCATGCCTCCTGAAATTAATTAAGACAGGTCATGACTCATAGGGACAAGATAATTATAATACAACAAAACCCAACAGCATGAATTTAGAGCAAACATACCAATTCAATAGACAGACATCAAGTGAATAAGCAAAAATGTAGATTAAAACAAAACAGGCATGTAGAATTTTCAGGCAAAAGAAGTACAACCTTTCAAATCAATAGGCAGTCCTGACACTGCCTTGTTTCCACTAGACTGAGACATTGCCTTTGTTACAATTTTCTCCAACTTAACAGAATGTGATGTAACACTCTGCTGAAAAGGTTGCAAAGATGCAACATTACAGACACTTGCAAGTCCATCCCATGACCTTGCCTTGTACTTGCCACTAAAAACTGCAACACTAGTATTTGCAAGCTTTTGTGAGGGAGTACCGGGCATTGACAATGCAATTTGCAAGTTTGAAATTGATGTTGCCGCCATCTCGATAAATGCAATTTGACAGCAAACAAGTTAGATCTGTACACAAAACTGCCATTAGCACCAACACAAAATGCATTAAAAAAATTCAGACATCAAGAATAACATAAATGGAAAATACCAAATAAGTACAATGTGATAAAAAGTTGGACATTACTGGCTGCCTACATACTCATCATATAAAAAAATCCCATTTTTCTATTATGAGTAGTGACCATAACATTAAGCACATTTCACCTTTCACCTAGAAGCTAATAACTTTCTGATAAAAAAAAAGAAGCTAATAACTAAAATTATCACAACAGGTACCCAATTTATCACACAAACAGTCAGAAATACAAAGAGAAAAGAATACACACAAATTTCACTGACAAACTAGTTAATACTCCCTTCATTCCTAAATGTAAGATCACTTTCATATTTCAATTTATTCCTAAATATAAGATCACTTTCTAATTTTTCTCAATTTTTCCCACATTAACCTCATAATGCTTACATATGATAACAAGTAGGAGAGGTAGAGTAAGGATAAAGGTTTATGATTAGGATAAATTGGTAATATCACATGTTAATAACTAACTTAACTAGCTTCCTTAATCTAATCAAATTAGTGAGAGTGATATTATATTTAGGAAGGGAGCGAGTATTACAGCTATGAATTGTACACAAGCTTAGTTGAGACATGTTTACATTTTAAAAAAAAAACAATATATTATGAAGTCCAAGTGTACATGTTGTATATGAAATTATGAGGTTGTTGGAGAAACAGATTCTCCTCAACGATCAAAAGATTTAACAGAAAAGTGTTAAGCAAGAAGCAATGCCAAACTAGCATAAACAGAATAAATCTCATAACGCAAAATAGAAAAGCATAAGCAGACAGATGCATTTGAAATGAAATGGTAAAAGATTGAAGCAAAAGAGGAAGAAAAAGCATGGATGAGGAGTTACCAGTGAGGTATGAGAAGAGCAATGGAGAGAGAAAATGGAAAAATGAGGGTGAAGGTAAAGGTTATGGTGATGTGGATTTGTATATAAAGGAGGTGAAGGTGAAAGAGAAGGAGAACGTGTTGCCTCAATGGGAGTGAAGGCGTCGATGAAAACAAGGTTGTGTTTTTATGAGAGAGGAAGACACAGACAGACACACTCCTCGCAAGTATCGAACCAGGCAGGTAGTAGAATCATGTGTCAATGCACGTGCATATCACGTGATTCTTTCTTCCTTTCTTTGTTTCTTTTCTCAATTTTTTTCTACATTAATTAAAATTAAAATGGGTTAATATCATTGTTGTCAATCTAACCAGAGTTCATGGTCAACAAATATAACAAGAGTCGTCCTGTCTCGTCGTCCCGTGGTTTTTTGGGGCTGAAAATTTCAAGTTGTAAAAAATTTTAGAATAGGACAAATCGTGATTGGACAAAATTCATCGTCCAGATGTGACTAGACACACAACAGGTCGTCTTGATCATGTCCCGTCCTAAACATATGTGTGTGTTTGTGTATAATTTTTGACATTTTTTTATGAAAAATAGATTATTAAATGAATTTTTTTTGAGAGATTAAGGTTGCAAAAATAGGTTATTAAATGATGACATATTTGATATATTTTTAGATTATCCATTAGTTTATAGGTAAAATAAACTAGTTTAAGGGAAAAAAATTAGGTAAATCAATTTATAATTAACTTATTTTGGTTTTTTAAGGATTTTCCAGAAAAGGTCAATTAGGTCTTATATTTAGTACACAGAGTACTTTATATGCTTTTAAGAATGTGAAACTGAGGAGGATTAAGGAGGTTGTGGAAGTAAAGTGGCAGATATTTCAGTCTATGATAAGGTGGTGGAATGATAAGGTGGATTTGACTATTTTGTACAAGTAAAAAAAATCTAGTTCACGTGGCGGTTGAAGCAAGAAGTCAGTCTGTTTCTGTCCCACGGTTGATCACATTTTTATGACCCACTGAACGAGGAGGAAAGAAGTTTGATATGAATAAGGTGCGAAGTTTGGCAGCTGATGATATAAAAAAATCTTGACTTATGGTGGGAGATTTAAATTATTTGCTTACACAATCTGTGAAACAGGGTCGAAACTCAAGAGCATTGAAGGAAAATCCCATTGTTTCAAAGTTTGCTAACAAATTGTACAATGATAGATATTAAATTTAAAGGATCTAGATTTATTTGTAATAAGAGGCCAAAGGCCATTGTTCAAGGAAGAATTGATAGTATTGGGTAACATTGAATTTTGCAATGAATTTGAAAGAGCTATGGTTTTTCATACTGAATAAATAGGTTCTGATCATTATGCTCCTTTTGGTTTATTGTTGTTTTATGGAGGTAAAGCTCGGATGTAGTTTAAGTTTGAAGCAAACTGGGTTAACAACCACAATGATTTTTTAAATGTGGTGAGGAAATGTTAATTACATGTGATTAGTTTTGATGATGTCAAGTAGAGATATGGTTATAATGCTTGCACGAAAAAGTTTATAGATGATTTACTAGAGGCAAGAAGAGGAATTAGCTTATCACCAATCGCCATTGCTACATAGCTTGTAGCTTAAATTCTCCCATCAAATAGCTACAAGATTTCTCGGAAGTATAGTTCCTCAAATAAAGGGAGGCTGGCAGAACTCTACATGGATCGGAGTCAACACACTTCAACCAAGAACAAGATCTGAAAGAGATTATCTTCTCTTCCACGAAAGTATAATCAAAGAGCATATTCTCCTTCAAGAGCACTATTAGAAGGACATTTGCAATCTAATCATATTGGTTCGTATGATAGATCAAGAGGATTCGAAAACTAGTTGAAGAATATCTAGAAGCAAGTCATATGCAAACATGATGAGGAATGACTCAAAATTCAAACGTGCTGGTATTAATTTGGCTAAGTCATTACCAATAAGTAGAGAATTAGTTGTTGGTCTATAAGAAGTTCATATCATATGCATACTCTGTTGAAATCAGAGCGAACTTCAAATGCCGGATTGATCATCATTCCAATTAGGATGCCTTGTATTCGAACAAGTCCTTGAGCTACAATCAGATATTATTCCAAGACTGTGAATACAAGAGTTTAATAATCGATTATATCTTTGGGCTAATCGGGTAAAGAACTTAGTTGGATAATTAGACAAAGTCATGGGTGATTAAAGATGCATAATCAAATAAGGAACTGAGAATTATTCCATGTACTTAAGTGTGTATCAAAATCTATTCATTTGAGTGAACAAATGCTTATTGCAATTCTTTGTTACAGATGTCTGATCTTAAGACAGTGGAATCTTAAGAAGAGATTGCATACTTACTATTGTAAGTGGGAGTGATTAGTTGAATCACTTGTAAAATCACTCAAGAGTCTGATATTAATCTTGAGAAAATTTAATGCAACTCAACTGAAAGTTGAAGGATTAAATGTAGACCAGGGTTTGGGTTGAACTAGTATAAATCGTGTACCTTCTTGTGTAAATTTTAATTTGCACAAAACAACCACCTCTTGTAAATTCCTCTCACTTTTAACTTATGTCTTGTATTGACCTATATTCATAAAACCCAAATCATTAAGAATATGCATGTAGTTGCAAGAGAATAATTGTGGAGTTTATGGCATTTACCATTACAAACTCTCTACAATAATTCATTGAGAAATAACAAAATTGAGTGCATTTAGATATAAAATAATTATTGGAGGAATTCTAAGGGTGATGGTTATGAACATTCGCTATATTATATTTTGTAACATTTATCATATTATTGTCGTTGTTTGCATTTTAATTAATTAGTTTTTTTGCCAGCTATTTTAATTAATTAATTAGTTTTACATACATTATTAGTATCTAGTTATTTATATGGTTTTTCACTTGTTAAAAGTGTCACTTTTTTTTTGGTCTGAAGTTAAAAGTGTCACTTTCACTTGTCATTAATAAGTCAATAAATCATTGAACTTTTTTGTAATATTAAATTTTATTTCTTAAGAACGTGAATGCAGTTCTCACTAAACTTGCAATAATTAAAATCGAATTTAAATTACAACTTCTTAGAACCAACCCCTCATTGATAACCTGTTTCATAACTACCCTATACATGGTTTGGAATGCACAACTATTTTTCTCGTTAAAGAGCACACAACCTTACACTCTTGAAAATTTAAGAAACGAGTTTCGTGTGTGGTTAAACTATAAAGACCCATTTCATTAAGTAACATTTATTATTTAGGAGTGCAATCATTTTGATTCAAATTCAATTATTGTTAGGTCTCGACCAGGGCATGACTTTCTCAATGCGTTTTTTATTTATAAGTCCAGACTGAATTCTAAATTTTGAATGAAAGATAAGTTTATTCTTAATTTTGCTCTCTTAACAGTTTGCTGTCAATGTAAATGAAATATACGTTTATTCTTAATTTTGCTCTCCCAACCATTACTTGTAAACTCCTTTAACTATGCAGATTTACACTATGATCTAATAAGAAATTTTCTTAGTTGAACCACCCACCTAACTGAGTATATTATTTTGTTGATTAAAATAGTAGTAAATTGAAATGCTAAATCTAAAAAGAAGAAAAAATACCTTGAATTGAAGGGTTGGCACTTTTCAACACTCAACATTTGTATACAAAAAGTCTCATTTCCAGAAATCCAAAAGTAGAAGCCCATATCTAGCTAATTAAGTCCTTAAACCCAGAAAAACATACGAACTCATTGGGCTAACACAAAACGGACTGATCTCAAAAATGTTTTCGCCATTGCCATTAATAATAAAAAAAAAGCTAACACCAAGGAGATTGAAAATAGGGGTAAGGTCTGTTCAAAAAATGTAGGGGAAAGGTTAATCCTTCCGATGTCACAATCCAAAATTACATAATGTTTTAGTCCCTATGTGATGCTCTCATTATGATTTCAATCCGTATAATTTTAAACAAGAGGTTTTAGTCAATCAAATTTCCTTCGGTTTATAATGTTAATATCCATATATTTGACAATGATTCTTAATAGTGTTAAATATGGTAATGTGGCATGATTCCGTCAGTTATGCCTATATGTAGTTTGATTATTGGACATGATGACTAGGATTCTTGTAGCTGACGTGGTTAAGAGATAATTTTTTATGAAATAATAATGAAAGAAAGAATTGTCCTCTCTTCCTCTTCCTTCGTTGGTTTCCTCTACCTTTGATGGCTGATTCATCATTTGTGCTGGAGCAGCGCATGAATTCTTAAATAGCCATCCATACTTACGTTACATATTTCTGACTTATGAATAATGTGTATTTTTATAATTTTTCACAAATGTAATTATATTTTTAGAGCTCATTTTAAAGCATATATATGTATAATTGTTTTTCAAAAGTAATTCATCAAACTTGTAAAATAACTTATAATCTAAATATATGTAACATATAAAATTAAGTGGGATATTTCCTTAGTCTCCATAAAACAAATTAATCTTATATATCTAGTTTAGGAGTGGACTAAGTGGAGGAAGTGCCATTCACTACTATTATTTTACGCGTTCAAATAAATCCTCAAACAAGACTCCCGCCGACAGAAGAAAATGCCAAATATGTCAATAGCAATATTGAAAATGACATGCACTTTATAGGTAGGTGGTTATGGGGGAATATCAAACAGTAGTGTTGACTTAATAATGCTGGCTTTCCGAGCCAAAAACCAGGGCTGTTCTATTTGATCTTAATTCTTTATTATGATTTTAATTGGCTATTGTTTTTCTTAAATTAGATTCCAAAAGCTCATCATAATTAATAACAACCCTCAAAAATTAAAAAACAATTTTAAAAATATTAACATATCATATATAAAAAAAATCTTCGCATTGATAGCAGAATTCAAATCTGATTTTGAAATACTAACTGCATCCTTAACCAGTATATTAATTTTTATTGTGTTTTTTATATTATTTGTATATTGAATCGATAAAATCTGTTATATGACGTTTACATCGATTTTGATTCTGGCCCCTCTAGGTTTAAATAAGTTTTAATCCTTGGGGCAAAATGGTCGATATTTTTGTTCACATACATTTACTGGTGTTTTAGGCAAATTGAAACTTGAGGAATTATATGATCTTGTTTCAAATTTGAAGTTCCAACACCAATATATAGGCAATTTTTTGGAACCAAATATTATATTAATAATGATTTTAATATTTTTTGTTTTCTAATGATATCCTCACTCATGTATCAAGTGAAACTAGTCTATCTTATTGTTTTGAAGTTCTATTTAGGTTGTTGAGAGCTGAGACGTGAGTTCGCTCTACTCACAAAAGTTATGGATACAAACTCCAACTATTTATTTAAGGACGAGAGTAATTACAACTCACGTTAAAACGCCAAATTATGTTTTTAATATTTATTGAAGGGCATTAGGAGTAAACTCCAAACAACAAACATGCTTATGGGCATATCCAACCTTTGGTGGTGCCAAATGTAGGATATACTGTCCCTTTCAAAAGTGGTACCCCTCTCCTCTTTTTCGGACATGGGTGGTAATTCCTTAAATAGACCACATTATCAAAAGCCATTATTCACTTATCCTTTTCAACTCTTAACTACCAACCCAATAAAAAATGATTAAATAAATAAAAGCATTTGGCCAAATATCAGGTGTTGCTTGGAAAAAGATAAAAATAACCCCTACAAGTTACAAGTGAAAGAATTGAAGTAGCATATAAGACGGAGAGAGAAGATTGGTGTCGTCGCACAAAAGGGGATGAATGCACATGTGTGGCACCGATTTGTAGAATTCATTCTAAATTTTAGAATTTAATTATTTATAATAATTATTCAAATTAGTTTTTTCCTTATTCATATGAAGTTTTCCCTATGGTCATATCCTTTCTTCAGGGACACGTTTAGTTTTGAAAATTGATTGATAAATTATTTAAATGAGCAGTTTCCTAGTTCATATGACACATTTCCTTGTTCATATGGTCATTTCACTTGTTTGATTTTAAAAACTTATTTGCAATAGTTCAAATTAGTTTTTCATTTGTTGAAATGAAGTTTTTCCTTGTTCATATGGTCATCTCCTTTGTTCACTATATGCAAAATGTTTAGTTTTGAAAAATGATTCGTAAATTGTTAAAATGAGCTATTATGAGCATTTTTTTGTTCATATGAGATCTTTCCTTATTCATATGGCCATTTAACTTGTTTGTGGTTTGCTATATTTGATTTTGAAAATTGATTCTCAATTATTCAAATGAGGTTAATTTTTCCTTTGACTTTTTTTTTTGAAAATTAAGTAATCAAATTAGACCACTAAATTATAACATATACCACATGTAATTATATTATAATTTAGTTTATAAGTGGAATAAATTAATTTTAAGGAAAAAAGACAACTATAGACAATTAGGTCATTGATTTTGCCTTTTTAATTTCGACAAGAATGTCAAAATGATCTTATAATTAGGATAAGAGAGATTATTCTAATACTAAATAAATAAATTCCACTATATAGCATGGGTTATCATTTTTGCCGCACACACGTGCATTCCTATCTCCCAGTTTTTTTTGTAACAACCATCTTCTTTCTCCCTCTTAAATTCCTTTTGTTTTTTAATTTCTTGTAAGGGCTACTTTTGTCTTTTTCTTGAGAAATTTAATTTCAATTAAGGCCCTCTATCCTGCAGTGAAATGTCAAAAGTTTTAGGGGGTTGACTGAATTAAAATTGTTTCAATGGTTTTCAAATGAAATTCTCCCCCACATTCTTTGTCTTCCAAATAACCGACTATTTTTGAAAGAAAAATTATAGTAATTTTATATATTAACTAATAAATTATTTTTATACAAAATAGTTCAATCATGTGATCTGATCAATTATTTCTCATAAAAAAAATGAATGAAGTATTAAATATAAGGTTAAATGTGCATCCATTCTTAAATATAAGATCATTTTCTTTAATTTAATTAAATTAAGGATATTATTTAAGTTAGTTATTAACACATGATATTACCAATTCATCTTAACTATATATCTTTATCCCTACTCTCCATCTCTTGCTTGCTATTATAGATAAATATTATTAGGGTTAATTTGGGAAAAAAGTTAAGAAAACTAGAAAATTATCTTTCTTTTGTCAGAAGTTAAATTTGAAAGTGATCTTATATTTAGGAACAGAGGGAGTACTAAATTGTTTTGCTAGCATAATGTATCAAAAACATTTAATGAGAAAAACTGAAAAAGAAACTAGATAAACTTTCAACTGTATCAAGGTCGGCGGTGCCTAACGGTTTGGTCTATTCTTTGCATTGAATTCACAGACAAAACGGTTCAACCAACTAACTTGTATAACTCAATCACGAGAGAATCGCCAACGGTACAAGGGGAACCGGTAATACCGTTTAGATTTGAGTTATGAACAATAATAACAACTGCCATTTTGACTTGCTAAAAAGCCGAAAAAGCATTGTAGTACAGTGATATTACATTCATTATTCAATAACTGAGAGGCTAAGGGCAGCGGTGATCTATGTTAGGTTGAGCTTGATTTTAGTTAAATAGGCATGGGCCTTGAACAAAAATATAAAGTTTAAGGTTTAAGTCGAGCCTTATATGTAGCCTTTTTCTTTGTGAACTTGATACTTCACAATGCATAAATTCTTCGAAAGGCTTACACACAATCTAGGCCTTTTAAATAGGTATAAAATGAAATACTTCCAACTTCAAATAATTAATACCTTCTAGAAATATTTAAAAAAATTAAATACATCAAGAAGTTTTGTGGCTATAAAATTATATTTTATACCTTGCTTTTAGCACCATTGATAAATTATTCCCATTGAGCTTATAATATTTCATTTATGCACAACTAAAATGAACTTGAAAGTTCGATAATTATGGTGCTTCAACATATCAAGCAAATTGGCCGGCTCTCTTCCCTCCCATTCCTCTTTAACTTGGGGAGGTGAGAGTTCTTCTCTCATCGTTATGTTGTGTGAGTTTTTTTCTAGAATTCTCCCTCCCCAGTTCTTGCTAGGGAAGAAATTAAAATATTCGTGTTTTACAATGGATTGTTTTGTTTTCACATTTTTTGTTCCTTTTTGTAATGTTATTTGTCTTTGTAAGAATAAATTGGTTTGGTGATAAATGTCAATGATAGTTTTTCTACCTAATCTACATCTTTCATGTTGGTATTTGTGGGCTATTTTCATTCTTAGGATATGCTTATAGAGATTCTTCGTAAACCAATTTGATTGGTTTATTGTTCATAAAATGTGAAGATTATATGAGATGGTTAACAAATTAAACAACCAATACTCATGATGGATTTGTTCTCGGCATTTTTCCACCCACGAATTCTGATGAATGAATGATTAAGACAGACAATTGGCTTCTTAGCGGCTAAGACTCTCTATAATGTTAGGAATATGTTGTTTTTAGAGTTTCTACCTATTGTTATTTGAGTTTTATTTTTGCAGATTTTATTTTCTATATTTTGTAGATCTCTCTTTTCCAATACTTAATGAAATAATATTGACAAAAAAAAACATATCCTACAAATTAGAGAAGGGTAAGTGAGCTAGCATTGCATCTTAAAATGACTAAAAAGATGAGAGATCCAGAGAAAATGAATGACTGAAAATTGAAATTATTGATCATTTGTATATGAATGATCAAATGTAAGACTTAAAGTTAAATTTGTAATTTTGTAAACAACTTACATAATTAATTTCTTTTACATAGTACTGTATATAATTAAATTAAATTTTTAATTCTGTAAACAACTTACAAAATTAGTTTATTCTATATAATAGATGAGGTATGTAGGTTTGTAGAATAAGTCTTAGGAAAAAGGGTTTTCTTAGTTCATAACTTTTATAAAGATTAGTTAATCTAAATCAACCTAATAATAGGCCTATAACTTATTTACCAAGTTGCGCAGGATAAACTTTAAAAAGATTAGGTTGTAGCACTATAATCAAACTCGACTGACTCGACTCATATTTTAGCAAGTCGAGTTAGCAATTAACTTGTTTTGACTCAGGAGACAAGTTAACTTATTCCCACAAAGGAATTAATATTTACTTGTTTAATTTTTTAGTTAATTTTCTTTTTTCTTACTTTCTCCGGTTCTAAATATAAGACATAGTTAACTTTTTTGGATAAATTTAAAAAAATAAGTTAATTATAAATTGATTTATCCAATTTTCTGCCTTAGACTATTTTATTTTACCTATAAACTAATGGATAATATAAAAATATATCAAATATGTCATAATTTAATAATCTATTTCGCAATCTTAATCTCCCTAAAAAAGTCAATTAGATATTATATTTAGGACCGGGAGTACTAAGTTACAGGTTGATTATGTGTTAACTCTTTGATCTTTTGATCTTTTGCCTCTACCGCACTGGTTGTAAGTCCAAGTTTAACTAGGTTTTTAGTCTCATTATTTCGTACAAACGAATATAACCACCCTTTTAATTAAAAAGTAAAAAACTGAAATTAACCGTGTTTGACCCACAGATTTTTAACCCTTTCATGTTAACTGGCTTGTCTTAGAATTACTGTCTGGATAAGATTGCACGTGCCATGTATGGATGATCTGAGTCATAGTAGAGCCGGTAATATGGGCCTGGCCCGATGGGCCGGCCCGTTTTCATGCAAGCCCGAGGAGGGCCGGGCTTGCTGTTTTGGTGGAAAAAGAGGGGAGCGGGCCTGTCGGGCCGGCCCTTTAGGGCCTAGGGCCTGTGCGGGCCGGCCCGTTAGGCCCACATCCAGTTTTATTAAAAAAAAAAAAATTGTTTCACTTAACTTCAGGCTTCACCTTCAACTCTCTTAGATTTATATTTGAAGACTTTGTTATTTATTTTGACTTTCAGATTATGCGTATCACTATAAGTGTTACAGTGTATGTTGTAATGTTTTCGCTTATTAGATTATGTTATGATTTATGACTATGTTCATTGTGGATTTGTGATGTTTTTAGATGATTTTGTTTTGCTAAAACCGTAAAACTTACAGGGCGAACAATGTGGAAAAACCGAAGAGGAAAAATGGGTTCAGCACTTCAGCAAAAGGATTTTTTTTTAAAAAAAAAAAAAAAAAGTGGGCCAGGCCCGTAGGGCCAGGCCCGGGCCCGATGGCATGAGGGCCGGGCTTCGCAAATAGGGAGCAAAAGGGGGGAGCGGGCCTAAACGGGCCTGGCCCGTTTAGGCCCGGCCCGATGCGGGCCGGCCCATTAGGGCCGGGCCGGCCCGAATTCCCAGCTCTAAGTCATAGTAACTCACAAGAGACGGCAGGCAAATGAATGATTCGTTCGCGCCATGTGTAAAAGCGAGTGCAGTCGGTTGCTGTGGTACCGACCACACAGGAACATGAAGTCCTGCACACAGGGAAGAGAATGTGAGTATGATGGGTCCTACACGCCGTGCCAGCTGTTTGGGAGAACCGTGGATCCCGTGATTGCTTGCCTAATGGATCATGTGGAACCCACCAACCTCTCCTTTGCACCTTCCCATTATTCCACATTTATGTGTATATATTATATACTCTTTTCGGTCCTAAATATAAGACTTAATTGACTTTTTCTAGAAAATCCTTAAAAAAATAAAATAAGTTAATTATAAATTGATTTACCTAATTTTTCCCTTAAACTAGTTTATTTTACCTATAAACTAATGGATAATCTAAAAATATATCAAATATGTCATCATTTTACCTAATTTTTCCCTTAAACTAGTTTATTTTACCTATAACCTATTTCTCAACCTTAATCTCTCCAAAAAAAAGTCAATTAGGTCCTATATTTAGGACCGGAGGTAGTATATACATGTTTTTCTTTGTTTCTTTTCTTAAAAAAAATATTAGTATGACAAATCTAAAACAAATTTATTCTAAATGTAATTATCACATTTTTTTATTAAACATAGTCAGTTCATCCGACGTCTATTGACGATCGACTAATCCGAATTCGAGGGTAAGAGTGTTGCTTAATGCTTATATAGGCAAGGTTGTCC
Source organism: Mimosa pudica (assembly GCA_029929735.1). Lineage (NCBI taxonomy): Eukaryota > Viridiplantae > Streptophyta > Magnoliopsida > Fabales > Fabaceae > Mimosa > Mimosa pudica. The sequence continues at coordinate 6,581,712 of JAKELP010000045.1, forward strand.
CCTCTCCAAATGAAAGAGTTTCCGGAATTTGAATACACGTGTTCTCATCCTTACGTGGGTTGTAACCCACTTATCAACTCAATCAAGTACTCATTAGTCAATTATCACATTTTATGTGTAAGTCACTTGTAACACGAGTTAAGTTGATGATCATAAACCTTAAACATCACTTACTCTATCAAAAAAATTAATATCTTTTCAATTTTTTTTCATATTTGTATGCAAAAAATAAATGAATGGTTAAGCTATAATCTTACATCTGAATGTTAATTGTTTGAAGGACTAAAATAAAACGTTCTCTAATATTTTCTTTGAACCATAAGTGTCTTTATTGACAATTATCATAAGAGCTTAATTTCACTCATTTGAAGAGACTACTAATATGTGATATAAAAGTTCTGTTTTGGTAAAGTGTGATAAGTGGAGGCAATCGGATATGCTTATGCTGTAAAGTTCATTCTTTATTGACATACGAGTATAAAGTGCAAATATGGCTCCCAAATAAACTTGTTTCATTCACAAAATTATAAACCCAAATAAACTTGTTTCATTCACAAAATTATAAATGGAATCGAATTTATGGTCAATTGCTTGCTTAAAAGATACTCCCTCCGGTCCTAAATATAAAATCTAGATGACTTTTATTTGGAGATGTTAAGGTTACAAAATATGTTATTAAACTATGACATATTTGATATATTTTTAGATTAGTCATTAGTTTATAGGTTAAATAAACTAGTTTAAGGGGAAAAATTAGGTAAATCAATTTATAATTGACTTATATTTTGCTTTTTTAGGATTTTTCAAAAAAATAATCTAGGTCTTATATTTAGGACCGGAGGGAGTAATTGATAATTGCTTCAATCCAAATTGATAATATTTTTTAAAAAACAATTCTTATTTGTTTTAGCTTAGTGATTTTATAAGTATAAAATAAAAATGTGAGATGAATTTTGTCTAATTTGATTTTTTTGAACTGAAATTTTGTCTAATTTAATGGAGTATAGTACTTTTAGTAATTAGTTGAAACAAAGAGACATTAGTTGAGGGATTTGGCTTCTCTTATTTATCCCTCCGGGTCATTCCCATTACATACTCTGAAACTACATAATTTTGGGGTCAAATTTTTAATGCTTGATTTCATCATTAGATTCCACATAGAATATGTGGTATTTTAATTTTCAAATTTTATATGATTTTTCAAAAAAAAAAATTCTATTAGAAAATTTAAGTTAGTATGTTCCTAGTGACTTACCAGGATCAAAGTCAGTAGAATTTGAACACACAACCTTTTGGTTATGAGCCAACTTATTTACCAGCTAGATCAACAAAAGCTGGATATGTTTATTCAAAGATTTAATACTCCTACTTAAAATTTTGTATTTTTAAGTTGAAGCCTTCATTTTTGAAAAATCATTTAACATTGAAAAACAAATCATTTAGGGTTAACATAACTATTGATCCTTATAGTTTAACTTCATTTTGGTTTTAGTCCCTGTAGTTTCAAATACAAGGTTTTGATCACTTCAGTTTAACAATCAGATATGCTTATGCTGTAAAGTTCATTCTTTATTGACATACGAGTATAAACTATAAAGTGCAAATATGGCTCCCAAATAAACTTGTTTCATTCACAAAATTATAAACCCAAATAAACTTGTTTCATTCACAAAATTATAAATGGAATCGAATTTATGGTCAATTGCTTGCTTAAAAGATACTCCCTCCGGTCCTAAATATAAGATCTAGATGACTTTTGTTTGGAGATGTTAAGGTTACAAAATATGTTATTAAACTATGACATATTTGGTATATTTTTAGATTAGCCATTAGTTTATAGGTTAAATAAACTAGTTTAAGGGGAAAAATTAGGTAAATCAATTTATAATTGACTTATATTTTGCTTTTTTAGGATTTTTCAAAAAAGTAATCTAGGTTTTATATTTAGAACCGGAAGGAGTAATTGATAATTGCTTCAATCCAAATTGATAATATTTTTTAAAAAACAATTCTTATTTGTTTTAGCTTAGTGATTTTATAAGTATAAAATAAAAATGTGAGATGAATTTTGTCTAATTTAATTTTTTTGAACTGAAATTTTGTCTAATTTAATGGAGTATAGTACTTTTAGTAATTAGTTGAAACAAAGAGACATTAGTTGAGGGATTTGGCTTCTCTTATTTATCCCTCCGGGTCATTACCATTACATACTCTGAAACTACATAATTTTGGGGTCAAATTTTTAATGCTTGATTTCATCATTAGATTCCACATAGAATATGTGGTATTTTAATTTTCAAATTTTATATGATTTTTCAAAAAAAAAATCTATTAGAAAATTTAAGTTAGTATGTTCCTAGTGACTTACCAGGATCAAAATCAGTAGAATTTGAACACACAACCTTTTGGTTATGAGTCAACTTATTTACCAGCTAGATCAACAAAAGCTGGATATGTTTATTCAAAGATTTAATACTCCTACTTAAAATTTTGTATTTTTAAGTTGAAGCATTCATTTTTGAAAAATCATTTAACATTGAAAAACAAATCATTTAGGGTTAACATAACTATTGATCCTTATAGTTTAACTTCATTTTGGTTTTAGTCCCTGTAGTTTCAAATACAAGGTTTTGATCCTTATAATTTCATATGCTAACTAAGTAAAATAAACTGTGTTAGTTGACACATAAGCAAAACATAACATCATTAGGTCATTTTTAACTCTAGGGACTAATATTATTATTTAAGGAAATTTGAGGGATCAAAACCTTCTATTTGAAACTACAAGGACTAAAACCAAATGAAGTCAAACTATAGGATCAAAAGTTATGTTATCCCAATCATTTATTATCCATAAGATATTAAGATGTGACTAATTTTACCTAAAATGTAAAGATGAAATCAAACACAAAAACGTTTGACCCAAAACTAATTGGGAAATTTAATTAGAAGTCCCCCACAAGGGAGTTAATACTGGAAAAATCCCAAAAGTTGAAAATATTAATGTAGGGTCCCAAGGGACCTCACATTAATATATTTGAAAAGTGAAAAGACAGTTTTGCCCCTAGCCTTAATAAAAAATTACCCCCCACCCCCACCCTCCTCCCTCACCCAACCCCCCCCCCACCCTCCTCCCTCACACCCTCCGCCCCCCCCACCCCACCCTCCTCCCTCCTTCCCCCACACCCCCACCCGCCTCCCCTCCCTCACGGCCCCACCCCTCCACTCCCCCACCCTCCTCCCTCCCCCCTCCACGCCCCCACCCTCCTCCCTCCCTCCTCCCCACGCCCTCCAGCTCGGCCCCCCACCCCCACCCTACCCTCCAGCCAGCCCCCCACCCCTACCCTCCTCCCTCCACGCCCCCGCCCCCGCCCCAACTCCTCCTCGCGAGCTGGAGTGGGGGCGGGGGCGTGGAGGGAGGAGGGTAGGGGTGGGGGCGGGCTGGAGGGTAGGGTGGGGGTGGGGGGCCGAGCTAGAGGGCGTGGGGAGGAGGGAGGGAGGAGGGTGGGGGGCGTGGAGGGGGGAGGGAGGAGGGAGGAGGGTGGGGGAGTGGAGGGGTGGGGCCGTGAGGGAGGGGAGGGAGGCGGGTGGGGGTGTGGGGGAAGGAGGGAGGAGGGAGGAGGGTGGGGTGGGGGGGCAGAGGGTGTGAGGGAGGAGGGTGGGGGGGGGTTGGGTGAGGGAGGAGGGTGGGGGTGATTTTTTATTAAGGCTAGGGGCAAAACTGTCTTTTCACTTTTCAAATATATTAATGTGAAGTCCCTTGGGACCCTACATTAATATTTTCAACTTTTGGGATTTTTCCAGTATTAACTCCCTTGTGGGGGACTTCTAATTAAATTTCCCAAACTAATTTTAGGATAAAGGACGCAAAAAAAGATTAATGAGAGAAACCAAATAGTACCTACTACCTAGTTTTAGGAGGTGACGAAGCAGTTTTTGCAACATTTTTTTTCTAAAGAGTAGCATGAATAGTAGATCATAAATCTTTAATATGTATTAAACCACCTTGAACATTTACTTTTGCTGATTGCACCATCCCTTTAAAAAAACAATTTATGATAGCTACATAAAAATATTTATATTATCAATAAGTTAGAAATTTTCTCTTTTTTTTTTTCTAAATTGTCCTAGACTATATAAGCAGATGTATATTCTTATTGGAGATAATATCATTGGAGACATTTTGAGTACTAATAAAAGTTATTGGTGGAACATTGAATATAATTTTCGTTATATTGTGAGTGACCCGCCTCTCTATTAGTTGATTTAGTTCTAAAACCGCGTTGTTTTTTCAATTGTCCAACATGAAAAATTAAGAATTAAAAGTTTTTTTCTCATTTTTAAAAATAGCTTTTTGACTAGGATAGCCCTCTAGCAACTAAATAGTATGACATTTTAATTCCCCCCTAATCATTTGTTGAGATATTGTTATACCCGTGATTAATAATAGCAACTATAATAAACATTCAATATCATTTAATTAATCTTAATTATTTGTTTCAAATTAAATGAAGTATAGTATTTGCTAATCAATTATAAAGTTGGAGTAGTAAATAAGGAGAGATTTTTTTATGTTGCAACTATTGCAGAGTACAAATTAATCATTATAACTACTTATTCTACAGTTTATTGTTTCGTAAATGTCCTAAACACCCTTGAACTCATGTGGCAGGAGTTCTGCCAATATCCATTAACTATTTTGAGTACCTTAAATACCCATGAACTATCATTTTGCGAGCTGAAATACCCAAATTTAATAAAAATCCTCAAAGGTGTTAACCCATCCACCTATTGTTACCATTTAAGGCACTGAAATATCTATCAACTACTCCCTCCGTTCCTAAATATAAGACTTAGATAACTTTTTTTTGGAAAGATTAAGGTTGCGAAATAGGTTATTAAATGGGAAAAAACTTACCTCAAGTACTTGACCTCAATTACATCCATTACCCAATAAGAATTTGACACATGTCCAACTTACCCCATACACAACTAACACATGGAGGAGAGAGAAAAGAAGGAGAAAATGGTGTGGGTTAGTTGGACATGTGTCAAATTCTTATTGGCTTACTGGATGTAATTGAGGTCAAGTACTTGAGCTAAGTTTTTTCCTATTAAATGATGACATATTTGATATCTTTTTAGATTACCCATTAGCTTATAGGTAAAATAAACTAGTTTAAGAGAAAAAATTAGGTAAATCAATTTATAATTAACTTATTTTTTGCTTTTTTTAGGATTTTTCAAAAAAGTCATCTAGATCCTATATTTTGGAACGGAGGGAGTATTATTTTAGAAGTTGAAATATCCATGAACTATCATTTTTTACCTTCAATACCCATGAGTGAGAGCATAATGGGAACAAAAGATGAATGTGTTAACGCTGTTTGATGACTCGGTTAAATTTGGGTATCTCAGCTCCCAAAATGATAGTTCATATGTATTTAAGGTACCTATAATAGTTAAGGGGTATTAGTAAATATAAGTTCAAAGGTATTTAACAACTTTTCCCTTCATTGTTACTCCGTTATCAACTTTTCTTCTTCTTCTTCTGCTTCTGTTATGTTATTGTTTCTATGAAGAATATAATTTGGAGATCAAATTAATGATAACATTTTATTGATGTTGGTAAACTTAAAATTATCGATCATGTTTTTCATTTGAGACTTTTCTATACTTATATATTATAGGTTTTTAGAGAAAAGTTAATAATTAGCTTAATTTAAAAAAGGTTGACAAAATATCATATATCATTGAAAAAAAGATAAATAAAGACTCTCAAATGCCTAACAGGACAAATAAGGTATCTAAATTTCCAAAAGAATAAGGAAGGTTACAGACACCTAATTAACATTAGCAAATATAGGCAAATGACTCAAAATACCCTTAAAAAACTTACCTGCACTTGCGTTCTTCATAATAGTATATTAATGGAAGAATTACACAAATTATATTTAAAGAGAAAGATATTGATGTCTCCAATTTTAAATTGTTTTCAGATATCATTTAAATTTTGACTCAAATAGTAATGCAACTTGCTGGTTCCTTTTTATTCCGGCGAATAAAAAAAATCCAACTTTGGTTTCTTTTAGTTTTTAACATCTAACTAATATATTTAATGCTTCTAGCACAAGATTTTTCTAAATAAAATGAAAACAAAAAACGCGTCTACTGTAAACATAAGAAAAAAAATTACCACTCTTCCAATATTATTTTGTTTTAAAAACACCTTTATATAAGGTCAATGTCATATGAAAATCTTCAAATTACAATGAACTGTTCTGTCTTCTTTCTCTTCAAAGAATAAATTCTTTCCACTTTAAGCTTGATTAAGCAAAACTAAGCAAAAAAGTTTATGTGAAACTTGAAGAGTAAGAATAAGTTATTTACTTTTTATTAAACAAATTCGAATGAATGACTTGGAGGTCAATTAACCTCGAACACCTAGGAGACTTCTTAAACAAGCAGTCTGTGCTGATAATAATTAAAAAACTACACATACTTCAACTTTTCTTATGTATTAATTTTTAAATATAATAAAAATAAAACATTGATTTTAAAAATTCTAACATGTGATACAACTCATTAGTTTCTGTCAAAATTCTAAACTGTACAATAGTAATTTTAAAATTTTATTTAAACGCCTCCTCAATATTTAAGTGTATGATTGATACGTATTTTTATAAAACGTAAGAAATAAACGAAATAAAAATAAAACGAGAGTAAGAATTTTTCATCAAATTTTCATGCACGTCTTTGAAAGAAAAATGATAGACTAAATTATAGATTTGGCCCTTCATAATTTATGTTTGCATCTAAGTTTATTCAATCTTCTGAATTCACCAAGTGTATGTTTTAGTCATTCAATCATAATATAAATTAGTTGAATGTAAAAAGATTATTGATAAAATTTAATGACAATTATTTGATGGGCTAAGACACAAATTTGTTTTGAAAGTTTTGCTTATGATCTATTTCAATTTGCTTTTTTTTTTATCAGAATTTCAATTTGCTTTAGAAGTTTCAAACCCTAATAATATTTTCACAAACCGTAAAATTATCAACGGTCAACCTGGCGGGTTGGCGTGAGTGGTAAGTATTCTCGTCCCCCCCTATATAGGACTTTAGAACAGCGAATGATTAGTTCCACTTGACACGCGGGTGGGATACCCCTTGGGAAATAAAAAAAAATTATCAGCGGTGATTACTATTAATTTAATGGTAAACTACATAATTACAGCATTTCAATTCTTCAATGAAAATATTGACAAACAAATTCGAAGAAATATTATTCATGAGCGAAAATTTTCAACATATATTTATATTAGCTTATTTTTTTTTTGATGAAATTAGATTAACTTCTGTTAATCAATCCTTGGCTTGCATTTCAACCTTTTTTCAATTGTAAAAATATTTAATATTGAAAACAACTTTGTCTTTGTTAATGTAGTGCTTGCTCATATTTAAGTTTAACAAGTTGACATTTTTGTTTAAATGAGACTAATAATATCAAGATTGAAAGAACTTTGATGATAACACAAGTATCCAAATATATATTTTAGTCTAAATTTCTAAAGTAGAGAGAAAACACCAATATGAGGTGCGCGTCATCAATTTTTCCAATTCAATGTAGTGACTAGTGATGCATTTTATTTTTGAAATAATGTCAATTTATAATTAAACTATACTCACCATAAAATAAACAAGACACATGACTTACGAGAGGAGGAGAACATGATGAAAGTGGAATTCTAGTGTAAATTTGGTGCATCATATCAGTTGTACTTCAAACAATTACAAATAAACATGTAATGTCCAACATGTAAATTGGAATGATTTTCAAATCTGAATTTTCAAATCAGACGACACACTAAAAAGATAAACTAACTAATACGTTTTTTTATAACCTATAAAATAAAAATAATAATTGAAAACATGTAGTTTAATTTATTTTATGTCTTAATTGATTGATTTTTTAGTGTGTGAAGACATAGTAGTATCAAAAATTAAAAATTTCACAATAACACTTGATGACTTGAGGTGTTTACTTATAATTAATACTTCCTTCTGCCCTAAATAAGACCTAATTGACTTTTTTGAAAAATCCTAAAAAAAAGCAAAATAAGTTAATTATAAATTGATTTGCCTAATTTTTTCCCTTAAACTAGTTTATTTTACTTATAAACTAATGAATAATCTAAAAATATATCAAATATGTTATCATTTAATAGACTATTTTGCAACCTTAACCTCTCCAAAAAAAAAGTCATCTAGGTCCTATATTTAGGACCGGAGGTAGTATTATAAATAGAGTGAGAAATTTCATAAATAAAAATATATAAAGAGAGGGAGAGAGAAACAAATAAAGAGAAGCAAAGAGAGTGGTGCGAGTATTCATTCCCACTCACTCATATTCTCTTCTTCTCATCACTTCTCACCCAAAAAAAAAAAATTCCATTTCTAAAAAAAAAAAATCAATTCAATTCAAAGCGACGGCTCCGATCACCAGCCGCCAGATCCTATGGCGAAATCCAACGTGGCGGCTACGGCGTCGGCGGCGTCCGATCCAACGGCGGCGACGACGACGGCGGTGTCAAAGCTAAAAAAAGAGCTAAGCAAATTACTAAACTCCATCATCAACAACAACGACGAAGACGACGACAATGACGACGAAGATTGCAACATCCAAATGATCGATCAAGCTAGAGAAGTTCTTTCCTCTCTTAAGAACCTCAAGCTTCGAAGAAAATCACCGTCAGATTTTCCTGACGAATTTAAATGCCCTATTTCTAAGGAATTGATGCGAGATCCTGTCATTGTGGCTTCTGGCAAGGTTAGTTTCGTCATTTTCCAAAATGATCATACATTATTCCTTTTATTCTTCTTATTACTCCATTATATAATTCTCTGTTTTATTTTTTTTTATTATTGTAAATAGTGGAGAATTTAGTTTGACTGGTCTATGAGTTTATTATTTGCTTCAGTTACTTAGTTATTACTTTCTCAAATTACTCCATCGGTTATTACATTTACAGTAGACCAGAATGAAGATTTCAGATTTTATATTTTAGTTGTGCTAAAAAAAGAAGATTTTATATTTTAATGGAGTGATTGTTTTTTCATGAATTAGAAGGCTTATTATTGGAAATGAGGTTGAAGTTACAAAAAAAATTACCTTTTCGATTTTAAAATTCTAAACAAGATGAATTGCAGTAATATCTATATTCAACTTCTTAATATTGTTACTCACTCGATTAAGTTAAATTCACCTATTTAAGATTTTTGAATTTTGAATTGGTTATTCCTGAAGAACCTTGTAAATCAGTTTTTACAACTTGTTCATTTTGGTAGGTCAATTTAATTTAATTTTAACCATCTGGAATTTTCAGCTTTTGTTCTCTTTCTCTCTTTGTTTCTTTTCTTTTCAATCTTGTTTTCTTTATGTCTAATCAGTTTTTCACTTTGGTAAATAAAAAAATTAGTTTTTGACTGTTTTTGTTTCTTTTCTTGTTGAATGTGGCACGCAATTTGTTTATTTAGTAATTTTTGTTTTTTAACTTTATGTGATTTTCATCAAGAATTCTGATGTCTGCTAGTTGGTGATAGTATTAAATAATTCAATTGAATTCCCCTGTTTACGCGTTGCTGTCACTGGGGTATAATCCTGATACTTTTTGTTTGATCCACTGAATTTTTTTTCAGATCTTTCTCTTATTTTTGTCGTTTGCTTGCAGCATTAGTGTGTCAATTGGGTGTGTGAAAAGCTCACCAAAAAAAGAAAATCAAAACCGTGTGAATAGTATATTAAGTTATTAACTCTTGTGGAAGGAAAGAGAAAGAGTGGAAAGTGAATAAAGAATAGTTTCCTTTATGTCCATTAAATGTTATTCTTTAGTAAACTACGGTGTTTGATTAGTAGCTTTGTTTAATGCTTTTTGACTAATTTTAATTTCCCTGAAAGGGGGTAATGAACTTCTAGTGTTTTGTGCTCTTTCTTTTCTGTTGCAAATTGCAATATTGTTTGCTTCTACAACTCAATGTTTCCTTTTTCTGCCTCAAGACTTTCTTTTTCTGCCTCATGATGTAATCTATTTTTAGATGTTTCATGTCATTTAGTTCATGACTTAACTGCTAAGTTAATATGATTTTTACACAAAGCAAAAGCTTGAGAGATCAAGTCTTTACTATTATTGGCATTCAAGAACTTTTCCACAGATCAGCATAATGATATTGAATTTCTTTTTAATGTTTGTTCATATCAATTATGCAGACATATGATTGGCCTTTCATTCAGAAATGGCTGAAAGCTGGAAACAGAACTTGTCCTCAAACACAACAAGTCCTCTCACACACTGTCCTCACTCCTAATCTCCTCATAAAGGAGATGATAGAACAATGGTGCAAGAATCATGGGGTGAAATTATCCAACCAACTTCACCATATTTACAATGAGGAAGACATAATAACGAATGCAGATCGTGATCATTTTCATTCTTTGATTGAGAAAATGTCTTCATCATCACTTTCTGAGCAGAAAGCAGCCGCAAAGCAGTTTCGTTTGTTGACAAAGAAGATGCCCTTGTATAGGACACTCTTTGGTGAGACTCCACAAGCTATTTCTGAGATTCTCAAACCACTCTCTTCAAGCGACTCATTCAACAACATTCATTCTGATCTCCAAGAAGATTTAATCACAACACTTCTAAACATCTCAATCCATGACAACAACAAAAAACTTGTGGCAGAAACTCCTTCGGTGATTCCACTCCTTGTGAAAGCCTTAAGATCAGGAACTATAGAAACCAGAAGCAATGCTGCAGCTACCCTTTTCACTTTATCTGCTCTAGACTCCAACAAGGAGCTTATAGGGAAATCCGGTGCCTTAAAGCCATTGATTGACCTCTTAGAAGAAGGCCATCCCTTAGCCATGAAAGATGTTGCTTCAGCTATTTTCACCTTATGTGTGGTTCACGAGAACAAGGCAAGAGCAGTGAGAGAAGGGGCAGTAAGTGTCATATTGAGGAAGATCTCAAGCAGGGTCTACGTGGATGAACTGCTCACAATCCTCGCGTTGATTTCAGGTCATCAAAAGGCTGTCCAAGACATGGTAGATCTTGGAGCTGTTCCTAACTTATTGAGCATCATGAGGGAGAGCCATTGCGAACGAAACAAGGAGAATTGCATAGCGATTCTTCAAACTATATGTCAGTATGACAGAGCAAAGTTGAAGGAGATGAAAGAAGAGGAGATTACCTTCAGAACCATTACTGATCTTGCATTGAATGGAACTTCAAGGGCTAAGAGGAAGGCTGGTGGAATTCTTGAGAGACTTAATAGGGTTGTTAATATTACACACACTGCATAATAGTGTCCATTAATTACTGTGTATATTCTGCTTCTGTTTTTTTCCTCAGGTTGAGTTGTTGAAAGTGAAAAAAGAAGTAAATTTGTGTCTCCCCAAATTTTGTAAATTCTTGAGTCAAGTCATTCCCATGTTCAGGAGTTATTACTCATTAGCAAACCAATAAAGTGCATCCAATGTTCTTTGCCTCCAAATGGTAAGAAACCTTGTAGAAAGGAATCTGCTTGTATAATCCCGTTCAGTTATTCTTTTACAAATTATCCTAACTTAAACTTTCCTAACAGTAAAGATGCCAAAGTATGTGACACTGAGACTTTCATAGCAAGATTTATGGCTCCATACTCGATACCTTTTTAAGTCTTAAGATATTTCTTAATGGATGTTCAACTTCTTGGTTTGAGATAATTCTTTGAAAAATATAAGTTCCAACCAAAAGGGAAAAGGGGGAAAACAGACGAAGTACCAAATACTATTAATTTTACACAAGTTTTGTGGACTCAAGTGATTGAACCCTTCATCTTTTGTCTGTTTTTCAAAAAGAAAGCATGCAGTTCAGATCTTGATAACCTTAACAACCATCCTCCACCATTGGTAACGATAGGTAAAATTTAAATCTCTTTAGGATTAATTTAATTGAGAATATGAATTATTGCCTTATACCTGAAATTGATTATTTTTGTAAATAGTTTTATCCATTGTTACTTTTTTTGGTTAAACAACGCACGATAATCTGACGCCTATTGACAAATGACTAATCCAAACTCGAGAAGTATGAGTATTGCCCACGGTTGTATCCTCTCTCAATGAGAGCGCTTCCTCGGATTTGCACACATGTTCTCATTCTTAAGAGGTTGAAGTCCTCTTATTAGTTCAATCAACTATCAATTGATTATCCATTGTTACTTTTATAACTTGGTATAATGATTTATATCTATAAGTATACACATGAACCTATATGTTCATTACGTTGATCCCTAATATCAATTATGTATCTGTGCCTATTTATAGTATAAGCTTGTTTCTTTTCTTTTTTTAAATCGGAAGTATAAGCTTGTTTCATGAAAGGGGAAATGTAGTTCCATGAGATAATTGGAAAAATATCATAAATATATTGATCATAAAAGTAGAAAACTATTAACTTAAAACAAATTAATTTATATATTTTAATACAAAATAAATAATTCATAAATAAAAATATTATTTAAATATTAATTGTGTCCCAGCCGACAGAGCAAGCTGCCTATTTTAAGGCGTGTAAATCAAGTGTTGCTCTTGTACACCCATATTTTAAGGCTTTTTCTCACGGGTAGCTCAGAATTATTTTCTTTTCTAAGTATTATTTACTACCCATCTTTTTTGTACAGAATAAAAATTTTATAATTTTTAGGTGGGATGAAATTTTAAGACCAATGCTTTAATTTTATGACGGATTAAAACAAAATATCAAAATTTAGAGACATTTAGTTCTAATATCATATAAATAACATAACCATTACTTCCCATAAAAACTTTCATGTTATATACTATAAGTCAATATTTTGTTTTGCAAGTTGGAATATTAGTAGAAAAAATTTTAATATATCAATGTAAAATTTGAATATTTAACCGTCAGTGAAAATTTTTGGAAGCAATTTATGCAAAAAATTTGACTCTCATTTTTCATAAATTATTATTTACTACTATATACTTACTCTGTTCGTAAATATAAGTTCATTTTTTCTAATTTGATTAGATTAAAAATGTTAGTTAAATTAGTTATTAGCATATGATATTACCAATTCACTCTAACCAAATAATAATGATGGAATGCATCCTTTTTTGTTAATTTTCTAAACTCATGCCGCACTTCAGGCAAAATAATAATGATGTAATTTGATGGGGATATGTTGAACTGCAAAGCTGCCCTAGATTATTATTTTATTATTATTATTATTATTATTATTATTATTATTATTATATTGTTGTTGTGTGTTTTTTTTAGGTCTATTAGTTTGAATAAGCCACTCCAATTTTATATTCTTGTTTGTTATTTGTTTTATTTATTAAATGTAATTTAATTCATATGAATCTAATATATAAAATATGAATATCTCATTTTTCAGTGACGTTTAACTAAATTTGTAAGTAATTTTTCGAGTATTAGTGAACAGAAAAATTGGTTGCTTTTAAGCCTGAGCTTAAATCAACATATGTTTTTTTTCCCTGACCAGAAACATAAATTTCTTTTAACTTTATTTGACTCAACTCAAATGATCTTTTTTATTAAAAGCATATCAATCAAAATAAGTAAATTATTAAAAGCATATCAATAGTTCACAATTCTCTGTGTGTGTATCCATGTTACTTCATTTACATACATAGATAAACAGGCATAAGATCAAATGCTGTTTTTCCTCTTCAAATAGGTTGGGGTTTTGAAAAGAAAAAGCAATGATATTTACAAATTGTTTACTACCAAAGCTATATAGTAATAAAAAGAAGGGACAATTGTATCTATATCCCGAATAAGAGACTTAATTTTAAAGAGGTCTTAAGGCATTGTTAATGACTATTATTAACAACTGCAATAGTCTTCGTTAACAAGTGGTAACAACTCTTTAAGATATATTTGAAATTGAGTCTCTTATTTGGGACCTATGTGCATCTGTCCATAAAAATAAAACCTCAAAATATGAAATAGGTATTATATCCTTATCAATTAAACCAAACTATGTCATTGCGTGTTAAATGATATGATATATTTGCCTGTTTTTTAGGGGGAAACAGCACAAACCATACCCGTGAACTGCCAAACCTTGAAATTTGGAGTAATTGGAATATTCCACAAGTTTTCATTTCCCTATTCAAGCTTTTTCCACCGTTGGTTGCTTCTTTTACAAGTTATACCACCCATTTCAATCTGAAAAAAGTTGAGATATATGAATTGGTATAATCCAAAATTTTTAGAACATATTTGAACGATTAAGTTTTTTCCTAATCAAAAATAAGGTTTCATAATAACTTATTGTATTCCAATCATTTCCAATCATTTTAAAGTTGTTTCTTATTGAATCTCCAATCATTTCCTAATGTATCAAAGTCGAAATTACTCGCACTAAAACACATTTCACCGAGAGGAATAGACCATAATATTGGAAGTTTTCGGGATTTGCACCAACATGCTACACAGAGGGAAAAATTACCAATATGCTACAAACAGTTATTCTTCCCAAGAAGAAGTCGTTCTTGGCAAGAACGACTTTCTTTCTTTTAATTTGCATTCACTATACACATACACCTGCATGCAGAAACACGCATATTCTTTCTTTCTCCTCTTCCCCATGCTCAGGGGTGGGAATAGCCCAGGCCGGCTATCAGAGACCTATGACTTGGACCGTTAAGGCCTTGGACCGGCCTCCTTATATCCAGGCCAGGCCCAGGCCCAGGCTTTTTCTTTTGAACTGTTTTGCTTAACAGGCCAGTCTCAGGCTTGAGAAAAAAGCCTATTAGCCTATCAGACTGGCCTATTAAGAATTTAAAGAATATTTATTTAAATAAAAGATTATGTTACTATATTAATTGATGTTATTTTTATTAATTCTTAATATAAAATCACAATTATATCATCTTCTATTCTAGTGTGTTTATTGTCGCACATTCTCTAAGCATTCATTCAAATGATGTTACCCACCATTCATATTTCTAAACCTCTTATTGAGTATGTTTAATTAATCAGGCCTCCTAACAGGCTAATAGTCAGGCCAGTCCAGGCCACAGGCCAGACTCAGGCTTAAAAAATTGTCTGTAATAGGCCACAGGCCAGGCTCAGGCCGATCCATTATACCACAGGCCAGACCATTTTGTGACCAGGCCAGGCCAGACCTGGACCATTCCCACCCCTATGCTATTCTCTGCAAAGCTCTCCTCTCTTATATCAACTCAAATTAAATACATTCCTGCCATTATTCTTGAGTACAAGCACGTATGTGAACCTATCATTTCTCATGAACTTACTGTAGTTCACTCCCTCCTCTCATTCTTCACATTCACTCTTCAAACTTTTTGCGTACTCTTTCCTCATTCTTTCTTACATTATATTTTTCTACACACTCTTCTTATTCACACTACACCCTCTTCTTATTCTCATTTTCATTATTTATAGGGTACACTAATTTATTTTTTATAAATTTGGTTATTAGTTTTTATTTATATGCTCTTTAAATTTGAACTAATATGCACTTTATTAAATTTATGTGTCATTATTTTTGTTTTATATGATATTATTTTTCTATAGAAAGTAACGAAAATGGAGAAAATCAAAGAAGATATATGTCTAATATGTTTCATTCTAATTAAGCTACATAAAAGGATGAGATAGTTTGAGGTTTTTTTACCATAAGATATTTTGATGTTAAATGATAACATGTTTCGCTCGTGCATTGGGATAGGGATATATGGAAGTCGTTCTTGGGAAGAACGACTTAGAAGTTCGTTCTTCCCAAGAACGATTTCCTATTATGCAGTATATTGGTAAATACTACATTTGTTTTGTTGTAGTATATTGGTAATTTTTTTTCCTATAACATATATGTAAAAAACCCGAAGTTTTCTCTCCAACATATACATAAAACACCTATCATAAAATGGATTTTTTTTTTACCTGATATGATAAAATGGATTTGAATTTGCTATTTCTCTTTTCCAATTAAAATATTCACAAAATAATATGTACGTACGTAAAGACCCAATAAGGTCAAAAAAGAACGTAAAGATCCAATAGTATAGACATGTTTTTATTGTAATTAAAAAATTTATCTTTACTCTGCAGTTTACTCATTTTTTTAAACAAGTAATAGAAGAATTCTTTATGCTATGTTTACAAATTTATCTCCTCCTCCTCCTCCTCCTCCTCCTATATTTTCTGTTTCTGTGCTCTTTAAAGATTTCTCCTTGTTTTTTAGTAGCAATCTTTAAAGATGAGTTGTTTTTTTTAT
Source organism: Mimosa pudica (assembly GCA_029929735.1). Taxonomy (NCBI): domain Eukaryota; kingdom Viridiplantae; phylum Streptophyta; class Magnoliopsida; order Fabales; family Fabaceae; genus Mimosa; species Mimosa pudica. Next base: position 6,598,047 of record JAKELP010000045.1, read on the forward strand.
TTGTATTTGTTGTTGCCTGCTCAAAACCCACTGCTCAAAGAGGAAGAAAAAAAAAATTCCACCCATTACCAGAGTTTCATTGGCAGTTTGTATTTGATGTATTTTAGTTTTATTCTATGATTTGAGTGAATTAGTTCACCGTGGAGGAATTCTTGGGTTGAAGGATGAAGGTGATGGGATTGGGAGGAAGATGGTGATTGTGTTGTTAGGGGTATTTTGGTATTTTTATTTTATAAATTAAAAAGAAGAATTCACTTCCATATTTACTCCAAACAGAATTTTAACCACACTTCTACCTTCACTTCACTTTCAATTCCACCTACAGTTCCATTTTCAATTCCACTTCTATCAAAACATTTTCCATTGTACCTTGTATAAAACTGATCAAACTACACAACCCCAATCAAGAATCAAGACCTCAATGACTGTTTGGTAAGAGAAAACTTTTCTGTGGGTTAGATTAAACAAATGGGGAACCATGGTTATAAAAATATAATACTCTCTCTCTATTTCTAAATATAAGATCACTTTTAAATTTCAATTTGTTCGCAAATATAAGACACATTCTAATTTTTCCCAACTTTTTTCTCAAATGAACTGTTTATCAAGAGATGACGAGTGGGGATAAATGTATATGGTTAGGGTAGGTTGATGATATCATGTGCTAATAAGTAATTTAACTGACACCCTTAATCTAACCAAATTAGGGAACATGACAATTGATGAAGCAGGCAGAAATCCAAAATTACTTATCACATGTTAAATTGTTTTCAATTTCGAATCAACAATTTCCCCTCCCCTCCAAATCTACCATATATTGCTAACACTAAAGTTACAAGCTCCGCTGTAAGTTGCATGAATGCAAGATACTCATAATATCATTGTTTTACAATTTTTCATATAAAACTAAACACAATTATGCTGGTTAAGGTTATACATGAATCACATGGTAGGTGATCAAGATGACCAAAAAATATGAGCAATATGAATAAATTGTTGTGAGCCAACCCAGCAAAAGGGATTCAAATGTCTGAACTTTGAAAAGTCTTTTGCTAATTACACAAATAAAAAAGGAATTGTTTTGTAAATATTTTAATATGAACAAGCAGGCTATTTTGTAAACACTGCAAGATGAACAGTCAATTATGGCAGTTAATATGTACACTTATAGACAACATTCGACCCATGTTCATAAATCACCGGGAACTACAAACAATGATTAACAAACATCTACCACACAAAGAAACTACTAAAAATTGCCAATTGTCAACATAAATCATGTTAATCTATCTTGTAGGCCCATCCATGTTTCTCTAAGAATGTCTCCACTGCTTCCTTTATGGCCAAGTTTGGTACTAACTGAGATGGATTAAGTGGTTCTCTGGTCACTGGATCAAACCTACCCACCTATGTTTGGACGAGTTTAGAAACCACATAATGACTTTAAACGATTCAAAACATTATACTCCCTCCGTTCCCAAATATAAGATCACTTTGGCTAATTTAGAGAGATTAAAGAAGACTTTCCAATGAATTATGATTACATGATCTTCCCAAAATATCCCACTTAAATTTAAAAGATTGAGGTAGTAATTTACTTGTAAAGTGAGTATAGGGGTAATTTGGGCAAAACTTGAGAAAAAATAGAAAGTGATCTTATATTTAGGAACTTATCCACATTCTCAAAGTGATCTTATATTTAGGAATGGAGGGAGTATTTCCAAGGAAATATCATAAAGGCCACGATACCTTCTCAAGATGGTTAAGAATCACTGCTCTCTCATACGTAAGACCACTTGGTGTGATCACAGGATCCCGGAAAATATCGAGTGTAATTCTACAGCAAAGGTGATCTGGCACCTAAAATGCTCAGAATGCCCATCCAATAAGTAAACAATCAAGCATTAAAAAAGTAATAAGATAAAGAGAAAAAAAAGCCAATGTGTTCACCTCAGTAGGTGTATCATCCTCTGCAGCTTTACTGAACACTCTTCCTATAGCCGCTAACTGTTCTGATGGGGAGGTTGGATTTTCGTCGAGAAAGCCTTCCCTTTCGGACACATCATGTAAATGCTTTTCCTTTAGAGCAACTTCACAAGTTTCTCTGAGACAGACAGACATTACATGAAGCAGTTGACAACAACTTGACAAGTGAACACTACTTTTAAAAAAACAAATATATGGGGATTAGCTGATCAGGCACATAAACCAATTTATGACATGAAATTTATTGTTCACCACCCAGGATTAAGGGTTGTCCATTGGCCAATAGGTTTGAAAATCACCAGAAAACATACTTCAAGCTCTGCAATTCCCACGATCGCTTGGTAGATGAGCGCTCCCACTCTTCATATTTTGCTTTTGCAAGCTCTTGCCAGATCTCGTCTACCATATAGCCCTTAGGATTGGCTCCCCTCCCAAAATCCAAAGCCTGTTTAAATATGACTTTCGTCAATATAAGAAATCTTAAAGTAAAAAGATAAGAGAATAATGATAAACACATATCTCATTAGAGTGAAATCAATTTAATTAGGCATCATGCCAGAAAAACTGAAGCAGCAAGCAACGTGTCCCTTCATTAATTTGGGGATGGATGTAGTAAATATGAAGATTCATTAAATAGTAATGATCTTAGCTTTGGGATAGAGTATGCATTTCATGCATTAAGGCATAAACAGTAACAATTTCATGGCAGACCTTGGAGTCAAAAAGTAAAGATGGTATATCAATACTCATAAAACGTAAAAATTTCATTAAGGTATGATTCATGGCGATGTACTTCTCTTCCCCTCATTACTAAATGAGCAGAAATAGCTTTTCTATAGAATTTGTGGCAAAATCATAGGCAAATTCCATTCAAATAACATTGCCATCTGTATTGTTCATGAAAAGGTGAAGCTATCCTAGTCCAGATAAATTGGAATGAGCAACATCTCACTTTTTAAGAGAAAAGTTAAATTTCACTCTTCTTTCTTTGGGATAAAAATTACCAAGCCGTGAGTTTCCTCAGATAAATTTGAACAACAAATGCAGATTGTAACTCGCCCTCTAACTTATACAAATATTGTTCACAAGTTTCCTCATGATTTTTAGCTACATCCAATTTTGTCAATCCCACTAGAAGTTAGAGAAGCATTGCCTGCTAGTCCATTTATTCAATTGTTCCATATAAAAAAGGGGAATAATATCAAACAACTTTCACTTTAGATTGTGCAGTCAGACTAGAAATCCTCATTAGGGATTAGAACTAGGACCTTGTTTACAACATAAACTTGCTTAAATTCTTATCAATAACCCTTCATTTTACTTCCGTAAGTGATTGTTGCTTTACTTCTGCATCAAACAATAAAATGTACAGAGAAAATATAGGCATTAAGAATTGAAAACACTTCTTTAACACAGTCATACTTCATAAGGCATTAAGAATTGAAAACACTTCTATGACACAGTCATACTTCATAAAAAAGGCCGAAATTTATCATTTGGAAACAGAAATAACAAGCAGCGGCCTTATCCCAGTAGGTGGGGGTTGGCTACATAAATTACATGATGTGATTGTGCTCCTTCAATAACAAAATCTTTGAATAAATCGTTGACCAAGAGGAGGAGACTTAAATAGCCAACAGAATAATAGTTATAACAGAACAAATATAAGAGAGGACTCATAGCCACAAACCTTCTGCAATTCTGCTATTCCCTTAGCATATTCTTGTCTCTGCAACAAAGCAAGTCCTAACATATAGTAGGCCTGCGATATGGCAAAAGGCACTTTAATGAGTATAGGATACTCCAAAAAACGTACAAAAGATATGTGCTGGCAGTAACAATAGTTATAAAAAAAATGCAATTATTGTTACATACAATGTACCACAGTCAAAGGCTACTTCAACTTTTGCTTCTATAAAACAGTATACACCTCTCATGCAAACCACTATACACCATTGTCCAGTAATCAATAACATTCTTCCAAACATTAGCTCAACAACAATAAGATGACTCAGTTAACAACCAAACTTTTAGCTTCCAATGATTCGATCAACACACTGAAATTATATGCAAGATAATATGGCTCTAGAGCCACTGTATTCCGTTTTAACTCAATCTCTCTAAGTGCAAATGCCCCTATATGATTGATTGCAACCCATATTTGAAAAAGAAAGTAATCAAGACATAAAAATTATATTATAGCTACACCTATTGCAGGATAAATTCATTACACAGCATAAGTATACTCAATTAAAATGTGGCAGACAATTAAGGAGTAAGGAAATGCAAAATCAATATTAGGCACAACAAAATTCTTAAAAACACTTTAGTACTACAAAACATCACAACAACCTTAACTGACTTATGATTAAGCTGAATAGCCTTCCGACAATCTTCCTCTACTCTCATCCAATCACTGCAACAACCACAAAAAAAAAAAGAACCAAACTTCAATTCATGAAATCACAAAAAGAAATACAAAATCAAAATCAAACCACACAATCTCCATACATACTTCCTCTTCCGATGACACAGAGCTCGATTGGTGAAATAAACCGGATTATCAGGCATTAAAGTAATAGCCTTTACAACAAAAGCCAAAAAACAAAAAAACCCAACAACAAAAAACCCATCAGCACCAAAAAAAATTCAATCTTTACCAAAAAAACAAAAACCCCATTTCTCAAATCCAAAGAATACCTCCGTATATGCATCAATCGCAGCTCCAAATCGATCTTTCTTAAAGTAAGTATTCCCATTTATTCGAAGTTGCTCTGCTTGTTTAGCCACCGAAGATAAATCACCTGCATTTGGCCCCATATCGGAGAATTTCTATGAAGCTTTCTTCAAAATCTCACACTTGAGAAGAACTCGCTTGCGTTATATATGTATAGAATAAATATATGAATGTATGTATGATGTGTGTGAATATGAAGAAGAAGAATTAGGGTTGAGGAGAAAAGAAGAATTGTTGTATTGGGAAATGAAGTGGAGGCTTCGTGAGAAGGATGAGCTCATACACCTTGCTTTTACTTCACGTTTCGCAGCAACTTCGTGAGATGTAATTTGTTCTTTCTGAAAATTAATTAATTAAAATTAATAGGAGGTCTCTCCAAAACAAAGGACTTAACATTAGAAACGTAGAAATGTCCAGTAGGGTCTATAGAGACCTTACTTTAATATATTTTGAATATAGTCTAAGGGGGCGTAGACCGGCTGGTAAGAAAGGGGAAGGTAAGGCACTGCGTACCCACCAGGTCATGGGTTCGAACCCTTGGAAAGTCGTCACCCCCAAAATGGGGAATCCCGGCGGCGACTTCGGATTAGTCGGTTTCCGAAGGGGGCCGGACACCGAAGGCTCTAAGAAAAAAAAATATATATTCTGAATATATAAAGACCATTTTGCGTCTCATACTATAAACATATCTACTTTTGTATGTTTATAGTATGAGGGGCAAAATGGTTTTTTGGTATTTAGAATATATTAAGACAAGGTCTACAGGGACTCTACTTTAAGATGAGGAGTTTATGGAGCTTTTCTAGTATTAAGTCCCTTGTAAGGGGTGTCATATTAATTTTCCCTTGTTCTTTTTGCCCCATGCCTGATTTGTGTTTTTAAATTTTTATAAATAAGAAATGAGTTAAAAAATAGGGGTAATTAATTACAGGTTCTTCATAATGGATATAATTTTGAAAAAGTCTCACTAATTAGAGAAATTAAAGTGTAGTTCCAAGGAACTAAATTATGACGATGCTGGAGCTTTACACTCAACAAAGCAATTCCTGATCCTCCATTGATCCATTCTGAAAGTAACAACTTTTATACCACCCTCAACTTCTTTTCCATTGCTGCATGATTTCAAAGTCAAGATCAATGTTTGGTTATGTGAAATTGCTAATTATTTGATAGTAGTCACTCTGATCCTTATTATAAGTCATCAATCGCCTCTAAATTTTTGTCCTTAATATAAGTCACTAATTGTTATTAATTAACTCATTTATTGAATTTTCCCCAATATACCCTCATCATTGGAAAAAGGGATTTCTTTCCTCCACCTTACTTTTGTTTCCCTCATAAAGATAAAAGATTAATGAAGAGAAAAAAAGGTAGTGGGACATACTAATAAAGGTGAGAGGGGCAAAAATAAAAAATAAAAATAAAATAAAATCAATTTAATGATACAATAAAGTGATGAGACAAAGGCTGAAAATGGATGAGACAATGCAATAAAGTGACTATATTTACTGAACCTAACATTTATCACCCATATAATATCTTTGCCTTGAGACTTAGATAGCCCTTCTATAAAATTCATTGCTATACTCTCCCAAACCCTACTAGGAATAGGCAATGGTTGAAGTACCCCGGTGACATTGTTGTATCTTACTTGCATATTAAATTATTGAATTAAAGTTTTAAAATAACTTTAAGTTTTCTCAAAGGAACACATCATCTACAAATTTTAATTTTATATCTTATTTTCCTTGAACGTATCATTTCCTTATCTTTGTTGTCAATGTGTCTAGTTAAACTCATTTACTTATCACAGTTAAAAATAAACCACAAAGCTACGAAATAATAATCTCAAAGCAATTAAAACAAATCAAAATCCACGAAAATATGTGAAATTTGAGAATCCTTTGATTTGATATTCCCCTTTTCAATTTCACATAAAAAGTAAGTAAAATAAAATTGTTCCTACTTGACGAATGTGGTGTGTAATGTTAGGGTGAATGGACAATTTTAACGCAAAAGTTTTATATTAGGGACGATGAGCACTCCGAAGTTTCAATGGGGCAAAAATAACCTATAAGTTTTATCATGGGGAAAAAATAAACCACATTAAGTGATTCATAAACTTTTGAGGTTAAGTGACAAGGTGGATTGTGATTTTTTACACATGGTTACCACTTGGCAAAAAGAGAGGAAATACATGTAGCATGATATTAAAACAAAATCCAAATAAAAAGGGGAAAATGACAAATAAAAACCTCAGAATGTCTAAAAGGACAAGTAAGGAATTCAAATTTTCAAAACTAAAAGTCAGTAACCATGCAATTGTTAATTGATATGTTCAGATATTCCAGTTGTTAATAGTTACGTTTCAGTTGTTAATTGTTCTATTTGGAAATGTAAGTTTCTTACTTGTTCTTTTGAAAATTTGAGTTCTTTACTCGTCCTTTTAAATATTCGGAGGTCTTTATTAGTCATTTTCCCAATAAAAAAAGAGTGTCATCTTCTTTCATAACTCCCCCAAAATAAAATAAAAAAAAAGCATGCATCAAAAGGAGTTGCAGAGCCCTAATCTAATGTCTATTTCTTTTTTTTATATAAAAAGAAAATAAGACTAAAAAAATACTAAGAACCAACTACATCCTTGAGAAGATGCACCGCATAAGCTTTGGATACCACGTGAATGCCTAAACCATAGTTGAAGCTATTCCTTGCTAAAAAATCTGCAGCTACATTATCTTTCCGACTAATCACTCGAAGCTCTACGATCCACTGATGCGAGTCGACATACTCATGCAAGTCAGATACGCCATGCTGCAACCCCTCCACCACCGAAACAACATCACAAAATAAAAATACATGTCGGAATCCTGAATCCTATGCTCGCCTCAACCCCCATAAAGCAACCCCGTAACTTTGCCTCAACGCTTGAAGATCCATAAACTGAATAACTTCTAAAACATTCTTCTCTAAGTCACGAACCACACCTCCACAACCAACAACTGATGAGCCCAAGGAGAACGCACTATCAACAAAAACTTTCACACGTGACTCAACAACTTGACTTAACCGACCATTCATGAGAAAACTTCCATGACCACCAATAAATTTCTCTGCTTTCACCATACAACGAACAATACCCATAGCCTCTGCCACACCTTCATCAACACTACTATTGAACGAAATAATAAAATTCCTTAATCACTCATACAATTAAGGGTCTGTTTGGTTGCACAAAGGAAAGTGAAGAAATGGAAAACTTGTGGGCCCAGGATATATGTATATTACAAAAATACCCCTACTTTCTACACTTTCAATTCTTTCTGATTGAACCAAATAGGCCACAGCAACAAGAAGAATAAGAAGAAATCACAACACCATGAAGTGAGAACTGAGAACTGAGAACTGAGACCGATTCCTTAACCTTCTTCTCCTTCCATTTCACAATTTCTCCACACTTCTCTCTAATTTCACGCAGGTACACTTTCTCTTTTTCCTATATCTACTTCATTTCTCAACCTGTATAGTTTAACATTCTTCCTTCACACTAAATTTGCCTTTCTTTTGGTATCCTTCCACCTAATATTTCTTTTACTTCATTCTTATTCCTATTTCCTCTATTTATGTTTCTCTTTTCTTATGCTTTTCTGGATTCTTTTTTCACTGCTAACAACAAAAAAGCATGTCTTCATGGGACTGTGAAAGTTTATGATAATTTGGGAAAAAAATATTTGTGTTTAGGCCAACAAGTGCAAGATTTCACTAGTCTTGTTTTGCAAAGTTGTGGGTTTTAATCATTCTGCTCAAAGATTTGATCTTTTTTGTTTTTGCATGTATAGGGTTGAATTGTTTGGTACCTGAAGGGTTTGAAATTAACTAGAATGGGATCAAAAAGGGGAAGGGAAATTACTATTACTAGTGGGTCAAAGGAAGAAGATGAGGTGAAATTTGTGTCTGATTCAAAGAAGCAAAGATTGGTTAATGAGGAGGAGTCTTCACCCTCTCCTCCTCCTCATGTTTCCATTGCAAATCCTCTATCTGGGTTGGCCAACAATTATGCTGATTTGGATGAAGACGAAGTTTACCTGAGAAGGGGAATGGATGATAAGGAAAATGGTGAGTCTAAGAGAAATGGGCATGGATTTGATGAAGAGGATGAGGAGGATGATGATGAGGATTTAAATGAACATGTGAGTGTGGGAAGGCATAGCCGCCAGGTTGAGGCTAGGAGGGATTGCCCTTATCTTGATACTGTTAACAGACAGGTATTTTAAGTTATATTTTGCTTGGATGATGTTAGTATTATAGAATTAATATTAGTATTTTATATTTTATACTAGTAGAATCTTAGTCATTATTATTAATTATAGTATTAGGAAATATTTAGAGTATACAAATATTATGTTATTATTAGGAATTATTAGGTAAACTTGTAGGAGAAGTCTATCATCTTTTAGGGAGATTTTGTATTATAATTAAATTAGGTAAATGTGTCTTATATCTAGGAATAGAGGGATTAACATTCATGGCCTTGAATATTTGTTTTTTGTTCAAGGGTGTGATTGAAAGATATTTGTAACTGTTTTTATTGCTTGTGATATGGTGGTTCTAGTTGTTTTTCACCTTTGTTAGTTTTTTATTATTCACTTCTGTTGATACTTTGCAGGTTTTGGATTTTGACTTTGAGAAGTTCTGTTCTGTATCCCTTTCAAACTTAAACGTGTATGCATGTTTAGTTTGTGGGAAATATTATCAAGGAAGAGGGAAGAAATCTCATGCTTATACTCATAGCTTAGAAGCAGACCACCACGTTTATATTAATCTTCGAACGGAGAAAGTTTATTGTCTTCCTGATGGATATGAAATTAATGATCCATCATTAGATGACATCCGGCATGTTCTAAACCCGAGGTTGGTCCTTTTTTTTTCAATTTTGCAGCATTTGCTGTGAACAATTTTTTTTCTCTGTGGAACTTGTCTCTTAAATCATCTACCATTGGCTAGTAGTTACATATTATAGATTTGTTGTTTCATATATGGATCATTAGCTGCTGGATTCAAGAGTTTTGTCTTGTTTGGAAAATGAAAACTGAAATATTGTGCGTTCCAAAATTGAGCAAAAAAAAGTATATTTACACGATGAATGCTAATATTTCTTGTTTCTTTGGCCATTATTGTATTTTCTTGACTGCTTTGCATTTGGCCAACATTCTGGACCATCTGTTTTCATCATCAATTATATTAGCATGTTTCTCTTTGTTAGCATTTCACCTCATGGTTTTTTCCCGTTTGTAAATCTTCTTTGTTGAATATGTAAACCATTCAATTTGTAGATCTTCCTACTGCTTCATGCTCAGGTTAATCACTACTTGCTTTGATGATTATTCCTTCCCCCTATTCATCATTAATTGACTACATTTAAAGCAGTACCTTTAACTTATATGGTTATTGTTTAGATTACCTTCTATTTTTTTATCAGAAAGTTTACCTTCTAGCTTCATATTATTATAGCATGTTTTAATAGGGCAGGTTTTTTTTTTCTAAAATGAGTGTAATACATGGGCACATCTGAGTTCTTTTCTTTTAATTTCTGTCTGTAGGTTTACTAGGGAACAAGTTGAACAACTTGACAAAAATAAGCAGTGGTCTAGGGCACTTGATGGCTCTAATTATCTTCCTGGAATGGTAGTTCTTCATCTTGATTATGTAATAATTGGAATTTCACTTATATCTGGCTGGCCAGTTAATGCTATTTCCTTGTATTTTGGCGTTGATTGTCATTTGTAGGTGGGACTTAACAACATCAAAGAAACTGATTTCGTGAATGTGACAATTCAATCCTTGATGAGAGTTACTCCTTTGAGAAATTTTTTCCTTATACCAGAAAACTATCAGCATAGCAAATCTCAACTTGTTCATCGTTTTGGTGAACTTACCAGGAAGATTTGGCATGCACGAAACTTTAAAGGACAGGTTTGCTTTTGTTATAGATATCTTTAAAGTTATTCTGATATTTTAGCTGCTAACTTTTCAATGCATATGTCTGCAGGTTAGCCCGCATGAGTTTCTGCAGGCAGTGATGAAAGCCAGTAAAAAAAGATTTCGGATAGGTGCACAATCTGACCCAGTTGAGTTTATGTCGTGGCTTCTTAATACACTGCACGCTGATCTTAGAACCTCAAAGAAGAATAATAGCATAATATACAAGTGTTTTCAGGTTCTTCTCTGATTCATTCTACTTTTCTTTTCTTTTTCTTTTATTGTTTACTGTTACTGTCTATGGTCCTAAATATAAGATCTACTTAACAAATTTGGGTGGATTAAGAAAATTAGTTAAAATAGCTCTTAATCAAAACTCCCTCTAACATATGCTAACAATAGTTGTAATTCAGGGAAAAAATGATAAATATGAGGGACAAAGTAGATTGAGGTATTATATTTAAAACCAGATTTAACGCCTTACTAGCTCTTATATTAGGGACTATAAGAAAGATATTTTTTCCTTGCCGCAACTAACTTGTGCTTGCAGGGTGAATTGGAGGTTATAAAAGAGATTCCTAACAAACAAATCACTGAGACGAAAGAAAACAATGAAGAACAAATCCCCAATGACAAACTTTCAGATGGTAGCACGGAGCGGAGTACTTTGGTCACAGAAACTTCAAGGATGCCATTTTTGATGTTAGGATTGGACTTGCCACCACCTCCTTTATTCAAGGATGTGATGGAGAAAAATATAATACCTCAGGTATTGTCTCTGTTATGTGGTTTTGTTTTAATGCCTATGAAATCATATAGTTGCTATGACTTTCATTGACAAATGCAGCTTTGGGCAATGGATTTTCACTTTTCTGATTTTGTTACTTTGACTGAAATATTGATTCCTGATGTTCATGTAACATCACTAAATGCTGTTAAAATTGAGGATATGAACGCCATTATGAATATTGTGTACCATGATTGGTATGCTCAATCACGCCTGTATCATACTGATTATTAACTAAGTGAAAAAAGCAAACTGATAGCTTGTGATATGTTCTTGACGGAATGTGCTTATAAAGTTATGCCTACTAGCCTAGTCTAAGACTGATCTATTGTAATTGATATATTTCTCGTGTCCTCTCATTACGTTTTCCCATAATCTTACCAATTTTTGTAGGTCAAATACTAAACATGCCAATTAACTTTATATTCAAAGTTTGGCTGTGATGCATGCTAAATGATTAAAGCATTGTGCATGGCTTTAATGATTGATTAGACATGCTAAATGATTGACTTCATCCTACCGTGGAAATTTCTTATTCATGTGTTTATCTAGACAATATTACCATACCTACTTCTACAACCCAGCCAAATTTCTGTTTTATTCTATTGTTCGATAGACGCTTTAACCGAGAGTATCAAAGAGGAGGTACCTATGTGCATGCTTTTTGCTGAAGATTTAGTACTTTTGACGGAATCAAGTGAAGAGATTAATGCTAATTTAGAGATATGGAGAAGCACTTTAGAGTCTAAGGGTTTTTGTCTAAGTAGGAGTAAGACAAAATATATGCATTGGAATTTCGCAAACAGACAACTTAAAGATGATTTAGATGTTAAACTAGGAGATCAAATAATCCCTCTAGTGACGAAGTTTAAATACTTGAGATCTATTATAGGACAAGATGATGAAACTGATGATGTCAATCATAGAATCCGAGTTAGGTGGTGTAAGGAAAGCTATGAGGGTTCATTGTGACGGGAAAGTATCCCATAAGGTAAAAGTAATGTTTTATTGCATTGCTATAAGACCAAAAGTATTATATGGTAATGAATGTTTGGCTATGAAGGTCCAACATGAACATAAAATGGGGGGTAGTTGAAAGGAGGATTTTGAGATGAATGTCCGGTCATACAAGAAAGGATAAATTTCGGAATGACCATATACGAGAACGGGTTGGAGTTGCTCCCATTACTGAGAAAATGGTAGAAAATCGTTTGAGGTGTTTTGGAGTTGTCCAAAGAAGGCCAATAGTATGACATGAAGAGGGTAGACCAAACAACTTGGAGTCCAATTAAAAGAGGAAGAGAGAGAGCAAGGCTAACGCTTGAGGAACTTATAGAATGTAAGGTACAAGAACAGTCTAGAAGGCATAGAATATGTGAGGATCTCATCATCAATGCACAATATCTAAATATGTTTATATTACTATATTAATATATTGAAAAAAAATAATAGTAAAAAATTCAATAGAATGAATTAAAAAAATAATAATAATAATAAATATTTTGTTGGTCCTGCTTTATGGGCTTAGGGTAAAAGGACTGTGTTGTGTGGTTTATTGGCCCAGAACATGACCATTTGGCTTGTTTATTACTTTAGTTGATATCATGGATTAATGGGCAATGCCTGCTTGGTCAAAAATATATCCAAAGATTTGGTTGTTGATAGAGTACAATAGCATAATTTGATTTGTGTAGCTATCCCCTCCTAGTGGTAAAAGGCTTGTTGATGTTGTATATCAACTTGGATAGTCTTAAATGCGACAGAGCACCTATCAAAATACTTGTTGCTTATCATGAACTTTTTCTAACCATAGGCCAATCATTGTTCTCAAAATCTTTGGATTTGAAGTTTATGCTAGTCTTTGAGGTTCTGTAGTAGTTAACTCAGAATTGGCAAAGAAAAAGAAAAGTTTTTGTGATTTTGTTTCTTTGAATTTATGATTAATGTGTTTAATGTTTCCATTATTATTTTTCACAATAATACTTTGATATAGTGTGTGTGTTTGTGTATACACACACTCTTATGGGATGAAAACTGTCAGTTGAATAAATTTAACCCTTGCTTTTTGTTTGAAAGGCTATCCGTTAAGTATACATGGGAAGCCCACAGAGTAACATTCTGAACAATCTGGTGCACTGTTGTCCCCGATTTTTGGTCCTCAACTTGATCAAATTCAATTTCTTTGAACTATAACAAAAGATTCACTCATGAATTATATGAGAAAAAAATATACATGCTCATTTTTTGTTATTGGAATTGATGAGAATGTGATGTAAAATAAATAAAAAATAAAGTGACTAAAATGGGGAGAGTATTTAGGTTTGCATTGTTCAAAGGGTAAGAGGAGTACTTTAGTAAAATGGAAATTCTTTGATTGGGAGTCATGATTAGCAACCAACACATTATGCTAAAATAGAGACACCTTCCCATTATTTAACCCTTTTTTTCAGAGTTAGCATGATGACAAGTTCTTAAGCTACCTGCTTTCAAAACCTGTTCTTAGTGTTTTCGAATTAATGTAAGATCTCCTATGTAATCTCTTCTGCAAATTGTTCCAAGTTTGGCACCTCATAAGCTAAAAGTTCAAGTTATTAGCCAAAGTGCAATTCTATTCCCTTATTGTGAGCTTGCCTCATGGAACAAGGGCCAATTGCTACCGTCTAGGTATGAGCTGAGAGTTTTTATATGTGACCAACCTTTTATCAGCTAACAAACCTTGTCCTGGTTAATTTCCACTTATATTGGCGCTCATCAATGGCATGAAATTCCAACCTCTCATTCATGTAAAATAGTACAACCCCAATAGGTAAAGGGAACACAATGTTATGGCCTTTGGTTTCCCTCCCAAAACACACGCACAAATTATCATGTAAACTAGAATAATGTGAATTCTAGTTTAAATAGCTCAATAAATAAATCCTCCAACATTACCCACCATTTTTCCTGCCTTAAACTATGGTAGAGTCATATTCTGCTCAGAGTCTCATTTTTATGATTAGAGTTGCCACCTTTTGTCCTGTATTTCCCACAAGGGGAACAATATAATAAGCATGCATAATCTATTACTTTTACATGTCTAATATATACTTCTCTAGATTTGTAGAACTTGATAACTCATATGCCCGCTAATTAGGTTTTGTTTCCAGGTTCCACTCTTCAACATATTAAAGAAGTTTGATGGGGAGACCATCACAGAGGTTGTCCGTCCTCATATAGCTAGAATGAGATATCGTGTGACTAGACTGCCACCATACATCATTCTACACATGCGTCGATTCACGAAGAATAACTTCTTTGTGGAAAAGAATCCTACATTGGGTGAGACTTCTTATCCAAAAGCAGACTTTTTTGGGGGCGATATGAAAATCAGGCTTTTAATAATTTTATAATCTGAATAGCGTGCTTATTACTACATTTATCCTAACCAAACCGTTATTTGTTTCAGTTAATTTTCCTGTGAAGAACCTGGAATTAAAGGATTATATTCCCTTGCCAACACCAAAGGAAAATGAAAAATTGCGATCTAAGTATGATTTGATAGCCAATGTTGTTCATGATGGCAAGCCCGGTGAAGGATTCTACAGAGTATTTGTGCAGCGCAAATCAGAAGAACTTTGGTAAGTTCTAGTGGTTGACAAGAGTGAAAGCAAGCTAAATAGGCTTTAAAATATGGAAGCCGATTCACAATAGTTGGCTTTAGGATCAACAATTTTCCTGAATCTAATTTTCCTAGAAAACCATTGGTTTTGGTATGAGCTAGGAAGAACAAATTCCAGTCATCACTTTTTCCACAAAATCCATTTTACTTGAAATTTAAATTCAATCACACTGTGGACTCACAATGAAAATTGTTTTAGGTTTGAGATGCAGGATTTGCACGTTTCAGAAACTCTTCCTCAAATGGTAGCTCTCTCAGAGGCTTATATGCAGATATATGAACAGCACAAGTAAACATTGATAGAGATATATGGTTATTGCCTGGCGAATTGGGTTCAGGGTTTTCAAATTGGATGTCTGTTGTTGGAAATTGGAATACCCTTTTGAAGAAGAAATATACTAATCCCAGTTTGTTTGTTGAAGATGTTTAGACATGCTTAGGAAATGCAGCATTAACTTATACCTTAACTGAAATTTTGTAATTTGTTGTAAACTTTTTACTGTTTAGCTCTTGATTTTGTGAGCTTAGAAGTGTAGTTTGGCTGATAGGATTTTTGAACCTGAATTACTACAAAAACTATTTGAATACTAGCTTTTTCCTTGGTGAAACATCAATATGCTTCATATGTGAGTTCATTAAATCCTGATTTTTTTGACCTCTCATTAAATCCTGATTGACATTGTAAGGTAGTTGACATTCAAATTTTAGCAAAATTGTAGTATGCATATCACAATAAAATTTTTTTTTTTTGGTCTGAACAATAATAAAACTTAGGTAAAATGGAAGGAGCAACTTTTTTTATTGTTTAATATAGTGCCCTTAAATTTAAAAATACATTAGCAAAACACTTGTATCTAAGTAAAATGGAAATGATAAATTCCATTTAAAATTAAGAGTAACAAACAAGCTCGTTGAACAATAAAAATATTTGGTGTAACTTAACTTAATACCGCAAGATGATTTCCTTTTTATCGATCTAAAAAGTGATGTCTACTTTTGAAATGAGCAAGAGAAGTAGCATTTACGTTTCGATACAAAATGTTTAAGGGTTAAAGATAATATTTATCCCGGAATTTTAGGTAAGGATTATGTTTGCCCTGGAAATTTTTTCGATCAAGTTTGCCCCTGAAGTATATAAAATACGATTAAATTTGCCTCCATATCCTATATGTATTATCACCTCATCATCCACGTCATACCTTACGCCATATCATCTTTTCCATCCTTCAATCCTCAACAGTACACTCCCTCCACCACCCCCAGTCTCCCTTCACCACCGCCTCTCGCTCTCTCCCTCCATCCTATATTTTATTTACCAACACCGTTGAAGAAAGTGAAATTGATGAAGACCTAGAAACTCGGTTTCTATTGCCAAATGAGACGGGGATGAGAACAAGGAAGAATACTTCTAGACAACATTAGACTTGAGTTGTGTAGTATCAAGGGGATGGATCCACTAGTGGAATGCCTACAAATCTCCCTTTCACACCTCCAGGACTCATGTGAAGAGGGCATCCTGCCATTACTTCCTCAAAACTTACTTCATAGAGAGATGAAATTGTCGCTTCAACAACCAATGCCAAGGCACCTGTTAGGAGAAGAGAGGAAGGGGATGCTAGGGGGTGGTAGTTTAAATAGTTAGTGTACATGATATTTTTGATATTTTTCAAGCATTTCATAAGCTTTTGTAATGACTATTCACTTTTGGTATTTTTCTTGTTCTTAAAAGAAGAGAGATTTTGGCATCAACAATATTTTGATGGCCAATATTTGACATTACTATTTCTATTTCTATGTACATGTTATCAGCAATATTTTGATGGCCAATTGAAAATTTTTCTTTTTGTATTTTTATTTTCTCTATAAATGCAATGTGACTAAGAAATCAAATGCATATGTTTTTACTATTGTCATTAGTCAAAACTGACATTGGTTCAAGAAGATAATTCTCTACAGAATAAATATTCTGTTCATTTGCAGCTTTGGTGCATGTGTTGGAAGTGATGAGTTTGCCACAAAACAAATACTCCTTTAATGTGCAACTTTGATACAAACATTACTGGTATACACGTGCACAATGATATTCTTAGATGAATTAGCAGCTTACTGGTAGTGGTATAAACATTCCTTTGGCTTACAGTAACTATTTTTTATTGGTATAAACCTTACATTAGAATTTACTTTGGCTTACTGTAATTATCTTTAAACTTCCGGTCCTTTTCAAAGTGCCTTTTGAGGGCATAATTTCACTGTGAAAGGTTTTTGAAGTGCTGAAATTCAAATCTGTCAAAGGGCCAATGCACACCATAATGTCATATTCTTGTTACATAATTTCACTGTAAAATGGCAACTTCTTTGCTAAAGCACAATATTAACATAAAGAAAAAGGCTGACTTCATTGCTCCCAAATGCATATTCTAGTTACATATTCTTGTTACATAATTTCACTGTCAAAGGGCAGCAGCTTCTTTGCTAAAGCACATGGTCCTTAAACAACTTTTTGTCTTCTCAGCTCCTTCCAGATCTCAGCAGTGTCATCGTCAATATCTCCTCTTTCCTGCAAGACACCTTCATTGTTCTCCACACAACCAGTCTCATTGATCACTCCTCTTGTCATCTCAACCACTTCATTTTCCCATAAGAAGAACCCACATCCTCCCTGTAAATTATGAAGAAAGAAACAATTATTTAATGTTTGATGTGTATTGAATTCAAAAGGTTCTGAATTGATTAGAGTTTATACATGAGCTAACAAGAACCATTCAAAAATGATGCACATCAATACCACCAGGTTCGACTGCTCTATTTGTACTACCAGGTTGACATATAAAAACTACAACAGCAGATCAGGACAACAGACCACGAGCAATTTATCTTGTCTCAAAATAAAAATCTCTACATGAACTTAGCATGAAAGCAAGAGCAAACAGTAGCAAGAAAACAGAAAAAACTACAGCAGAATGAAACAATCCTGGAAAACAATCCTGGAAATGGCAGATTTTGAAACCTTTTTTGTTATACACCCAGAACACTGTAGTTAAGAGGGTTTTAGGGGATTAGTTTTTCCAACACATATTATATATTAGAATCATTGAGAGTGTCGTTTTCGTTATTAAGAGCTGGTTCTGTTTCTGCAGGAGTATAGCTGGCTCTGTTGTTTTCTTCTCAATATTTCAATTGACTTTAACTTTAATTCTAGCAGCTATATGTACTAGCATACACCTAACTAATTAACCAACCAACATCATATAAATAAAACTAGCTAACTAAACAACTAATTAACTTTAATCATCATTAAAGAACACACCTTTACTGAATCACTAGTCCATGCTCAGCAATAAGCACATAATCATGAATTCTAATCTGATCAGGATAAACAACACCAATCGCCTTTTGTCTTGCCAATTTTGGATTTGGAAATTCCAAACTACGAAGATCTAGACTTGCATGAACAACCCTGACAATCTGTACCCTGTTACAACCCAAAACATCTGCCGAACTAAATCTGTTCCCCACCATATCAAATGTAGATCCACCAATCATCGTCCCAAAGTAACGTTAAGCTCCAACGTATATCCATTGTGTGTTTGTGTGCATCATTCCAAATCAGGTTTGGATGGACAAAAATGCAAAACAGGATTGTATATTCAAATAGAATGCAAAACATCCATGAGTCACCTTACAAATGAGCACAAAGAAGGCATGTTTGTGGAGGGGGAAGGAGAAAATCACAACACATCAATAATTATGCTACTTTTTTATTTGTTGAAAATCAAAAGGCTTGGATATATACCCTTTATTCAATGAAATCCTGAGTTCCAATATTGACAACTGTGCATCCAATTGCTTTAGCAGAGTTCAGACAAGGCGTGTGATTTTCATTCCTTCTCCATGGATTAAGCATTCTCTTTGTATTGATTGCCCGTTCATCAATTATGTCCGGAACTGCCACATTGATAAGCTTACTGCAAGAGCATGTAATTTCAATTTTTAAAGGACTGTACCTATCTGAAAGGAAAATATAGGAAAAATTGAAGAAGTTCATATTACCAAATAAGAACATTGGTTGAAGGATCAATAGGAAGGTATTTCTTGAGGAAACCATCTTCTCCAAGATAGTTATTTATGTGTGCAACATATGATGACTTCTCAGTCTCCCTGATGGTGTGAATCAAGTTAGTGGTAGCAGCCTTGAGGAATGCAGATGAGTTTTTTGCACTATTTACTGTTCTTGAACTTGCAAATGTTTGTAGCTTTAAGTAAATAACATTATAGCACCCTCAATGTTAAACCTAGTCACAGCAGCATTTAAACCAATACTAGATAGCTTTAAAGTATTAAACTTGAATACGCACCTGTAGCATCACATTGAAGCGATGGGCACTAGCAGTGAGTTCATGTTGGAATGTTGTTGCATTGCTAGTGGGTGAGGGAAGTGGAGGAAGAAATTATTCATATTCCTAGGTTGCTAGGAAGACATAAGACATAAATGGACCAAAATAGGTTAACTTAAATCTAAAGGGAACTTTAAAATCAACTATAGTAACACAAACAACACATGAATGGTTAGAAATGCTAAGTAAATCTGTGGAAACAAAGTTGACTAAATAGTCAAAAAAAATATTTCATTGATAATATGTTTGTATTTATAATACAAAAGCTTTTCAAGAGATAACAAATCCTAAGTATTCACCTAATGTACAAGTCAACCAATAGGAAAACAGAAAATACAAACAGTTTTTTTCTTTCTCTTCCTCTCTTCTCCCGAGGATGGCTTGGCCCAACAGCAGAGGGAGGAGGTTGGCTTGGCCCAACAGTAGAGGGAGGAGGAGGTTGGCTTGGCTCAACACTAGAGGGAGGAGGAGGTTGGCTTGGCCCAAAAGCAGAGGGAGGAGCTTCGGTATCCCTCATATACCGGTAGAATATGAATAGGAGTGGCAGGATAACCAGCATCGAAATGGTTGTTGACCTCACAAAAAATCCTAATGTAAAAAACTATTAGTGCACCGATATCACATGGAACATGTCAAGAAATACCTAATAGTTTGGTATTCCTTAAAAATAAGTCTGTATACCTTGAAAGTAATTATTTGTAGAATCCAGACTTGATCCATCATCTGAAAAGTCTTGAAAAGCATCTAAAAACACTGCATCTGAAAACACACATCAAAATCTCAGTAAACTTGTTTCTGCAGAAAATTTAAAAAAGTAAACATAGGCTAATCAAAGACTAATTTACATAACACACCTGCACTAATATTGTCCACCCTCGGACGATCCAAAACATCCTCCAAACTAGACCTGTTCCCAATCATATCAAACATCGATCCACCCATCAAACATAGCATGTTTTCAGGCCCAATCTCAGTGTTTGGTTCTATTCCAATGAGAAGATTAGAAGGTGAAGGTGAAGGTGAAGGTGAAGGTGTAAGTGAAGGGAGAGTGGAAGGGGAATTCTCTAAGGCATTGTTGTTGTTGGGGTCTGAAAAAGAACGAAATAAAGAAAGAAAGAAAGAAAGAAAGAAAGAAAGGGGAGTGATTGATTGATTGAATGAATGATTGGTTGGTGGATGTGGGATGAGAAATGAGTTAAATCAGACTTGAACATTCATCTCCTAGTGAAGGGAATAAAAATTGGACACCAGTCAATGAAGTATATAAATAAATATTGAATCATAACATCAAAACCTTTAATTTCATTTCTCTGATTATTTGTAGAATCTAGACTTGATCCATCATCTGAAAATTCTTGAAAAGCGTCTGAAAACACCGCATCTGAAAACACACATCAAAATCTCAGTAAACCTGTTTCTGCAGAAATTTAAAGAAGTAAACATAGGCTAACAAAAGACTAATTTACATAACACACCTCCACTAACATTGTGCACCCTCGGACGATCCAAAACATCCTCCAAACTGGACATGTTCCCAATCATATCAAACATTGATCCACCCATCAAACATAGCATGCTTTCAGGCCCAATCTCAATGTTTGGTTCTATTCCAATGAGAAGATTAGAAGGTGAAGGTGAAGGTGAAGGTGAAGGTGTAGGTGAAGGGAGAGTGGAAGGGGAATTCTCTAAAGCATTGTTGTTGTTGGGGTCTGAAAAAGAAAGAAGGAAAGAAAGGGGAGTGATTGATTCATTGATTGATTGAATGAATGATTGGTTGGTGGATGGGGAATGAGAATCAGGTAACTCAGACTAGAACATTCATCTCCTAGTGAAGGGAATAAAAATTGGACACCAGTCAATGGAGTATATAAATAAATATTGAATCATAAAATCAAAACCTTTAATTTCATTTCTCTGATTATTTGTAGAATCCAGACTTGATCCATCATTTAAAAAGTCTTGAAAAGCGTCTGAAAACAGCGCATCTGAAAACACACAACAAAATCTCACTAAACCTGTTTCTGCAGAAAATTTAAAAAAGTAAACAGAGGCTAACAAAAGACTAATTTACATAACACACCTGCACTAACATTGTGCACCCTCGGACGATCCAAAACATCCTTCAAACTAGACCTGTTCCCAATCATATCAAACATTGATCCACCTATCAAACATAGCATGTTTGCAGGCCCAATCTCAGTGTTTGGTTCTATTCCAATGAGAAGATTAGAAGGTGAAGGTGAAGGGAGAGTGGAAGGGGAATTCTCTAAGGCATTGTTGTTGTTGGGGTCTGAAAAAGAAAGAAATAAAGAAAGAAAGAAAGAAAGGGGGGTGATTGATTAATTGATTGATTGAATGAATGATTGGTTGGTGGATGGGGGATGAGAAATGAGTTAAATCAGACTTGAACATTCATCTCCTTGTGAAGGGAATAAAAATTGGACACTAGTCAATGGAGTATATAAATAAATATTGAATCATAAAATCAAAACCTTTAATTTCATTTCTCTGATTATTTGTAGAATCCAGACTTGATCCATCATCTGAAAAATCTTGAAAAGCGTCTGAAAACACCGCATCTGAAAACACACATCAAAATCTGAGTAAACCTGTTTCTGCAGAAAATTTAAAAAATTAAACATAGGCTAACAAAAGACTAATTTACATAACACACCTGCACTAACATTGTGCACCCTCGGACGATCCAAAACATCCTCGAAACTAGACCTGTTCCCAATCATATCAAACATCGATGCACCCATCAAACATAGCATGGTTTCAGGCCCAATCTAAGTGTTTGGTTCTATTCCAATGAGAAGATTAGAAGGTGAAGGTGAAGTTAAAGGTGAAGGGAGAGTGGAAGGGGAATTCTCTAAGGCATTGTTGTTGTTGGGGTCTGAAAAAGAAAGAAAGAAAGAAAGGGGAGTGATTGATTCATTGATTGATTGAATGAATGATTGGTTGGCGGATGGGGGATGAGAAATCAGGTAACTCAGACTTGAACATTCATCTCCTAGTGAAGGGAATAAAAATTGGACACCAGTCAATGGAGTATATAAATAAATATTGAATCATAAAATCAAAACCTTTAATTTCATTTCTCTGATTATTTGTAGAATCTAGACTTGATCCATCATTTGAAAAGTCTTGAAAAGCGTCTGAAAACACCGCATCTGAAAACACACATCAAAATCTCAGTAAACCTGTTTCTGCAGAAAATTGAAAAAAGTAAACAGATGCTAACAAAAGACTAATTTACATAACACACCTGCACTAACATTGTGCACCCTCGGACGATCCAAAACATCCTCCAAACTAGACCTGTTCCCAATCATATCAAACATTGATCCACCCATCAAACATAGCATGTTTTCAGGCCCAATCTCACTGTTTGGTTCTATTCCAATGAGAAGATTAGAAGGTGAAGGTGAAGGAAAGGGAGAGTGGAAGGGGAATTCTCTAAGGCATTGTTGTTGTTGGGGTCTGAAAAAGAAAGAAAGAAAAAAAGGGGAGTGATTGATTAATTGAGTGATTGGTTGGTGGATGGGGGATGAGAAATGAGTTAAATCAGACTTGAACATTCATCTCCTAGTGAAGGGAATAAAAATTAGACACCAGTCAATGGAGTATATAAATAAATATTGAATCATAAAATCAAAACCTTTAATTTCATTTCTCTGATTATTTGTAGAATCCAGACTTGATCCATCATCTGAAAAATCTTGAAAAGCGTCTGAAAACACCGCATCTGAAAACACACATCAAAATCTTAGTAAACCTGTTTCTGCAGAAAATTTAAAAATTAAAGATAGGCTAACAAAAGACTAATTTACATAACACACCTGCACTAACATTGTGCACCCTCGGACGATCCAAAACATCCTCGAAACTAGACCTGTTCCCAATCATATCAAACATCGATCCACCCATCAAACATAGCATGGTTTCAGGCCCAATCTAAGTGTTTGGTTCTATTCCAATGAGAAGATTAAAAGGTGAAGGTGAAGTTAAAGGTGAAGGGAGAGTGGAAGGGGAATTCTCTAAGGCATTGTTGTTGTTGGGGTCTGAAAAAGAAAGAAAGAAAGGGGAGTGATTGATTCTTTGATTGATTGAATGAATGATTGGTTGGTGGATGGGGGATGAGAAATCAGTTAAATCAGACTTGAACATTCATCTCCTAGTGAAGGGAATAAAAATTGGACACCAGTCAATGGAGTATATAAATAAATATTGAATCATAAAATCAAAACCTTTAATTTCATTTCTCTGATTATTTGTAGAATCCAGACTTGATCCATCATTTGATAAGTCTTGAAAAGCGTCTGAAAACACCGCATCTGAAAACACACATCAAAATCTCACTAAACCTGTTTCTGCAGATAATTGAAAAAAGTAAACAGATGCTAACAAAAGACTAATTTACATAACACACCTGCACTAACATTGTGCACCCTCGGACGATCCAAAACATCCTCCAAAATAGACCTGTTCCCAATCATATCAAACATTGATCCACCCATCAAACATAGCATGTTTTCAGGCCCAATCTCAGTGTTTGGTTCTATTCCAATGAGAAGAGTAGAAGGTGAAGGTGAAGGAAAGGGAGAGTGGAAGGGGAATTCTCTAAGACATTGTTGTTGTTGGGGTCTGAAAAAGAAAGAAATAAAGAAAGAAAGAAAGAAAGGGGAGTGATTGATTCATTGATTGATTGAATGAATAATTGGTTGGTGGATGGGGGATGAGAAATCAGTTAAATCAGACTTGAACATTCATCTCCTAGTGAAGGGAATAAAAATTGGACACCAGTCAATGGAGTATATAAATAAATATTGAATCATAAAATCAAAACCTTTAATTTCATTTCTCTGATTATTTGTAGAATCCAGACTTGATCCATCATTTAAAAAGTCTTGAAAAGCGTCTGAAAACAGCGCATCTGAAAACACACAACAAAATCTCACTAAACCTGTTTCTGCAGAAAATTTAAAAAAGTAAACAGAGGCTAACAAAAGACTAATTTACATAACACACCTGCACTAACATTGTGCACCCTCGGACGATCCAAAACATCCTCCAAACTAGACCTGTTCCCAATCATATCAAACATTGATCCACCCATCAAACATAGCATGTTTGCAGGCCCAATCTCAGTGTTTGGTTCTATTCCAATGAGAAGATTAGAAGGTGAAGGTGAAGGGAGAGTGGAAGGGGAATTCTCTAAGGCATTGTTGTTGTTGGGGTCTGAAAAAGAAAGAAATAAAGAAAGAAAGAAAGAAAGAAAGAGGGGTGATTGATTAATTGATTGATTGAATGAATGATTGGTTGGTGGATGGGGGATGAGAAATGAGTTAAATCAGACATGAACATTCATCTCCTAGTGAAGGGAATAAAAATTGGACACCAGTCAATGGAGTATATAAATAAATAATGAATCATAAAATCAAAACCTTTAATTTCATTTCTCTGATTATTTGTAGAATCCAGACTTGATCCATCATTTGAAAAGTCTTGAAAAGCGTCTGAAAACAGCGCATCTGAAAACACACAACAAAATCTCACTAAACCTGTTTCTGCAGAAAATTTAAAAAAGTAAACAGAGGCTAACAAAAGACTAATTTACATAACACACCTGCACTAACATTGTGCACCCTCGGACGATCCAAAACATCCTCCAAACAAGACCTGTTCCCAATCATAACAAACATTGATCCACCCATCAAACATAGCATGTTTGCAGGCCCAATCTCAGTGTGTGGTTCTATTCCAATGAGAAGATTAGAAGGTGAAGGTGAAGGGAGAGTGGAAGGGGAATTCTCTAAGACATTGTTGTTGTTGGGGTCTGAAAAGGAAAGAAATAAAGAAAGAAAGAAAGGGGGGTGATTGATTAATTGATTGATTGAATGATTGATTGGTTGGTGGATGGGGGATGAGAAATGAGTTAAATCAGACTTGAACATTCATCTCCTAGTGAAGGGAATAAAAATTGGACACCAGTCAATGGAGTATATAAATAAATATTGAATCATAAAATCAAAACCTTTAATTTCATTTCTCTGATTATTTGTAGAATCTGAAACGCGTGGCTGTCACCCAAGAGGGGGGGGTGAATTGGGTGAGGGAATAAAACTTTAACTCTTTTCGAAAGACTGCTTGTGCTTGGTGAATATGTTAATAAGTAGTGGTATGCACAAGTCAGTATGTTATGTGATGCAAAATAGAATGTTTAAATGTAAATTTAAGCACACATAAATTTATCCTGGTTCGGTCACCCAGACCTACATCCAGTCCCCAGGCTCCACCTGAGATTTTCAATCCACTATTCTTGTTTAAACCGGGCACAAGAGAAGCCTTTACACTTTAGGTTTTACGAGCACGGGTTCACCTAACAACCCACAGGTTTTACAACGGGTTCACCTGCAAACCTTACAAACGCAAGTTTTACGGGCTAACTTGCAACCTATGGAGATTTAGACAATCTCTAAATGCTCCCCCTTACAAATTGTAAGTTTACACTATGTTCACTCTATGAACTGATTGTGCTAAACACTTAAGCTCAAAACTAACTCTCTCTAAGAGTGGATGATGTTACTCACTTAGGTACAAATGAATCACTCTCTAAGAATATTACATATCAAAGTCCGAGAGTAGAAGATGAGAGGAATAATGTTTTCGGACAATAAGCTCTGTTCTCTCTCTCTATTTTCTTCTGAATGTAGATGTTCCTTTTATACCAGCCTCTGATTATCCAACCGTTGGAGAGGCAATAAGGCCGTTTGAATATTGCCGTTGGGGCCTTGTTTACGTTGTCCTTATTAATGCACAGCAGGGTTGACTTTGCTTTATCTGAAAAGGTGCTTTGTCCAGCTGTTCTGTCAACACTGTTCTGACAACACTGTTCTGGCAAAAGTCGTTCTGACATCTCTACACTGTACGGTCTGACTCTTGCTTGTTGTCCAGATGAGGACTTCGTTCCTCATGCATAAGTCCAGGATGTTAAGAGAGACTTACTATCGGAAGCTCTCTTGCTATCTGAAGTGAAGCTCGTGGACTCTAACGTTCTGCTTGCTATCACATGGAGGAGCTTTGTCTTCCAAGCACTTGTCCATGAATGATAAGAGTGCTTTGCTATTGGATGCTCTCTTGCTATCAGAAGCTCTCTTATGGACTCTGACTCTTGTGGGCAGTATGAGCTTTGACACCTTGAATGAATCTTCAGATTATGTTCTCCTTATCTCTCATACTCCTCATGCTTGGTAGGTAACAATGTTGTTTGAATATCTGTTATCCTCTTGTTACCGTTGGAAGGAACATCTTCTTAAATGCTTAGCAGGGTTGACTTGCTTTATCACTGAAAAGTAGTCCTGATACCTCTGCTCTGACAAAAGCATTCTTACTTCTGAGTATGTGACATTTTCTCTTGTACTCTTGCTGACGGATGATCATCGTTCATCCGCAAGTGATAATCTTGCTCCGCAAGTGTTAATCTCTGAAATCCAATGCCAAGAGTCTTTCCATCCGGAAGCTCATTTGCATCCGGAAGTGTAATTAAGTTCTGCACATACTGGTTAGTCCAACATAGCAATATATATAATCAGATATAGTAAAACTATACATGTTGTGGGAAGTTTGCTATGGGAAGTAGTCTTACTTAGACTATGTTCTGACTTAGTGTAATGTCTACTGACTCTAAGGGATCTCTATTCCAATAGTCAGCTTAAGTCTCGTTAGTTTACTCTAAGTCTTCCTAAGTGACTCAGTGTGTCATTTGTTCATGCTATGTATATTAAGTCAACACACAATCACATGAAGTGGGAGTTCACTTAGTCTAGGATGTATCCGGAAACACTTCTACATCCGGAAGTACTTTCACTTGATGAAGGATCTAGCTCACCATCACTTACTCTCGCTCAGTGTATTTCATTCCAACAGTCAGCGCTAGTCACTGAGCTATCGGAAGCACTTCTACTTGACGTGGTGAACTTACTGTCACTTAGGGTTATATTTCTTTTATCAGCCTGTGTCAGTCTAAGTCTAACAGGAAGTGCTTTCACTTGGCGAAGTAGACTCACTGACGCTTGGGGTAATATCTATTCTATCGCTCTGCGCCAGTCTAAGTCTAACAGGAAGTAATTTCGCTTGACGAGGCTGATTCACTGACGCTTGGGGATATATCTATTCTGTCAGCCTGCGCCAGTCTAAATCTATCAGGAAGCAATTTTACTTCCGGTTGAGTCTTAACTTAGTCTCAAGGGTTTTGTACATCTAAAGCTCCTAGACTGAGTTATGACTAAGTGAAGTGCTTGCTGTCGCTGAGGGATGAGACATTCATCCGCGAGCGCTAGTCCTAGTCCATCCGGAAGTGATCTTGCATTCGCAAGTGATCTAACTCAGGATTCTAACCATGTCATCTAATCCTTCCTAAGTGTTGATTATGTTCTCTTAAGTACTAGACCATATCACATCTTAGTCACCATCAAAACTTAAGATTCTAACATTCTCCCCCTTTTTGATGATGACAAACCCATAGATGACTAGAGAACATAATTAAACTTAGATCATTTCCAGAGCTATATTTCATTCCCAGTTCTCTCCCCAGATATCTTATCTTTCAGCTCTAGACATCTCATGTCTCATCTCTAGACATCTCGTGTCTCATTTCTTCTCATTTCTCTCCCCCTTTTGGCTTCATCAAAAATCAACAAGTGCAAGCTAGCCTTAGGGATGGGGATACTTCTATCGTTTTCCTAGGAATGGGCTTTCTACCTAATATTTCTCCCTATTCTCCCTAAATATTATGTAGGATAACTAAACAGTGTGAGACAGAAGGAAGAAAATATTGATTCAGTATTCTAAGTGTGTTTACTCTCCCTAAGCATTATGCAAGATAACAGAACATGTTTTGCAAGGATTAAGTCTTAGATCAAAACATACAAAAACAGTTCTCTTTTTGAAGGTGAAAATTCTTTTCAAGTATAAAAGACATCAAAAGTAATTTTGACCCTCTTGAAATGATTAACATGATATCAAAATAATTTTGGTGCGTTTAAAATGATGATTATGATATCAATTGAAAATTTGTGATTTTAAATTTTTGATACCAAATGAAATCAAATGAAACATGTGAGTTTGAACTTGTGATATCAAATGAAATGATTGAATGCCAAGTGAAATTTGTGATACCATATGAAAATGAAATCAAGTCAAATGAAATTTGTGAGTTTAAAGTACCAAAAGTAATTTCCAAATAAATTGCATCACAGCATCTCAAGAGTTTATTATCGATGACAGCATGTAACTCTCTATTTTCAAGGGATCATTATCGAGTAATGTCCTTTACTTCTCTTCTATATTAAGGTTAATCATCACTGAATCAAGAAAGGAAGCATATAAGAGAGGTATGTTATCAATTTACTTTCCAGCATGTCATATAAAGAATACAGATGTGTGAGCTAGGATGATTTTCTAAGACAGTGAATGATTTTGAAGTCAATGCAGATTGAGGAAAAAAAAAACATTCTAAATTGACACCCTTACCAATGCCATGTATGCATCATATATAAGAGATGGTAAGGTGTAGATGTTACCACAGATGAGGAATCCTCATACTCTATTAGACTTAGGAATCTGAATCATACACAGATAAGCATGCTTCCTGACATATTCAAGAGGTGTGCTATCTCAAGTTGAAACCTCTAGCGCAAGTGCTTTGATGATTCGCTTCGGCAAGCTGAGCTACAACCACAAGCAGACATGACTGAGCAGTCACTCTACTCTTCCCATGGTTCAATAGTTGGCCTGCTATCGAAGACGCTGATTGTTGCGAAAGCAACCTTGCTCAAACTTGATGATTGGTCCTGCATGTGCTTGAGGAAACAAGTGCTTCCTGATGGTCAGTGAAAGAACTTAAGATTTAACATTGGAGATCATCCACAGGACATTCAAGTCAATCTGCGTTAATCAGCACAAGTTAATAATTTTAAGAAATCATGCTTGCTAATTGGTTTAAGAGAATATGAGTAATGATTATGTGAAAACTAATTTTGAAATTATCTATACGTTCACATAGTTTCACTATCAAGACATAAACTCTATTTATACTCTCATGGATAAATATCAATGTGATAGTACAGAGAATATCAAACAGGTGGCATATTTTCAGAGTTTCATAAGCAAATATAGTTCAATAAATATGCCTCAAGGATGTTCATGTTAGATCATGAAGACATGTGAATTATTAACACAATGAAATTTTGAAAAATCTTCATCCTCACAAAATAGTTTGATTCTAAGACTAAATTCGGTTCAAAAAAAAACAACCAAATTTCAGCATATGATTACGAGAATAATTTCCAAATTTTAGCTCAAGTTCTTCTAGATATGCTCAGTGTGATCTCATTGTTCTTAGGATATCAACAAGCTTGAAATTAATACAGATTATAGCATGCTTGTGATACTATGCCATGTTTTACAGATCTAGCAGAGTTTATTTCAAGGCATTTCCTAAGATTTCTAACGCATGTCAGACAAGAGAGAGACTATCCATTTAATTTCACAACAGAATATGTAAGGGATAGAAATGCTCATGTGTATTGGCGAGAGTTTCTCAGGTTTAGCATAGCAATTCCACACATCTTGATAAGAGACATTTTCGTTGCCATTCTCTCTTGGTTATATTCATTGTTCAAGCTTCAATAATCTGTGTCAACATTCTTAAACCACAAACTTGAACTGAGATCATTAGTAGATTGAGAACTTAAAGATGTAATTAAGAAGGACGTATTGTTCTCGAAACCATAGCTGCTTATGCATTGAAAAGCTTGATGCAAGAGATACCACATGAAATGGAAAATCAGAAATAACTTTTGAGTGCTATCATGAGTTGTCATGTAGGTTTAAAGAGGATCAGAATCTGTTTTGAAAGTTTGTATATCAAAAGGATCTTTCAAAAATCAAGGTGAATGCATAAACTATTTTCTTTCATGAAAGACGCCCTTAAAAGATTCGCTAAGCATATATGAGTAAAACTGTTAAGCCCATCATGCATTTACTACCCAAGTGATTGTTCGAGTAAAGAGGAAGGTAGGAATGATATCACCATCTATGCGTGACGAATGCTTATCAAGACTTGACTGATTGTTCAGATGAGATAAAGTCCTGAGTCTTGCTGAACCTCAGAATTGCCCTTCCCAAGGAGATCTTCTATACTTATCCTTGGTCGAAGCACTTTCTTCTGAGAGGTAGGATTCAAGTGTCTTTTCAATGTTGATCGAGGAATCCACTCTCTCTTGTTCTTCTCAGGATAGTTGAATGGAACTTTGTGATAGCTCATCCTTGAGACAGAACCATTGTTCCTGGTGGTTGCGCATTGCTTCTTATGATTGTATCAGGGGTTTTCAGCAGTTGCGTCGCCACGAGTTCTCTCCTTTGGGGTAAGAGGAACTCTTGATCTTTCCTGCACAAGTAAGGCACTAGGAGGATGTCTTGGTACCCATTTGTACTTGGGTCCTACTTGGTTAGCACTGGACCTTACTTGTCCTTTAGGAATCCATACAAACTTATTTCTCACATTTGAATTCCTTCTAAGACTGCATGTGTGAGAAATATGTCCTAATCTACCACAATAATGACAGATAATGGAATGATAATCAAAATGGGTTTTCTATCATTATCATGGTTAGTTTTCTTTAGAAAAGCTTTTTGTTCCTTTGAAATTTCAGTTTCTTTTGAAAGCTTTTCTTTTTCCTTCAACAAGTGTTTACAATCAAAACCCCCTTTTTTTTTGACATGTTGAAGTTTTCCTATCCTTTTCTTTTAAGCCCAGAAGTTCTTTTGCAAGTTTACAATATTCGGTATATAACTCATTGTATGCATCTTGCAATTCAGTAAGTTCAAGTTCAGATCCAGATACCTCACTTCCTGAATCTTCTAGGCAGAAATGGATACTCTCTTTACTGAAGCCTGCTTCCTCAATGTCAGCTTCCAGAAGCTCATCAGTAGATGATCCACAAAGAGCACGAGTTGAGCTTTGGACAATTAAGCTTTCAAGGGATGGGTTAGAAGCATATATCACATCAAGAGTATTCCAAATATCTTTAGCACTAGAGCAATGTTTGATTTTCTGGAAATCATTTTCAGTTAAGCTTTTGTATAAAATTTGCATTGCTCTAATGTTTAAGGAAAACAAATTTTTCTCCGTTTCAGTCCAGTTTCCTCTGGGTTTGAAATCAAAATCATTTTCAAAAATATCCCACATTTTCAAACTAGTGGATTGTATAAAACTTTCCATTCTTGCTTTCCACAAACAAAAATCAATATTTTCTAACACAGGTGGAATGGTATGATCAAAGCCTTTGGAAAATATTTTAACCCAAATCAGCCAAGGTCTTTACACTTGAGATCGTTGGATCCTTTAAACAAGTGACCTGCTCTGATACCAAATGAAACGCGTGGCTGTCACCCAAGAGGGGGGGGGTGAATTGGGTGAGGGAATAAAACTTTAACTCTTTTCGAAAGACTGCTTGTGCTTGGTGAATATGTTAATAAGTAGTGGTATGCACAAGTCAGTATGTTATGTGATGCAAAATAGAATGTTTAAATGTAAATTTAAGCACACATAAATTT
This sequence comes from Mimosa pudica, assembly GCA_029929735.1. Lineage (NCBI taxonomy): Eukaryota > Viridiplantae > Streptophyta > Magnoliopsida > Fabales > Fabaceae > Mimosa > Mimosa pudica. The sequence continues at coordinate 6,630,206 of JAKELP010000045.1, forward strand.
ATCCTGGTTCGGTCACCCAGACCTACATCCAGTCCCCAGGCTCCACCTGAGATTTTCAATCCACTATTCTTGTTTAAACCGGGCACAAGAGAAGCCTTTACACTTTAGGTTTTACGAGCACGGGTTCACCTAACAACCCACAGGTTTTACAACGGGTTCACCTGCAAACCTTACAAACGCAAGTTTTACGGGCTAACTTGCAACCTATGGAGATTTAGACAATCTCTAAATGCTCCCCCTTACAAATTGTAAGTTTACACTATGTTCACTCTATGAACTGATTGTGCTAAACACTTAAGCTCAAAACTAACTCTCTCTAAGAGTGGATGATGTTACTCACTTAGGTACAAATGAATCACTCTCTAAGAATATTACATATCAAAGTCCGAGAGTAGAAGATGAGAGGAATAATGTTTTCGGACAATAAGCTCTGTTCTCTCTCTCTATTTTCTTCTGAATGTAGATGTTCCTTTTATACCAGCCTCTGATTATCCAACCGTTGGAGAGGCAATAAGGCCGTTTGAATATTGCCGTTGGGGCCTTGTTTACGTTGTCCTTATTAATGCACAGCAGGGTTGACTTTGCTTTATCTGAAAAGGTGCTTTGTCCAGCTGTTCTGTCAACACTGTTCTGACAACACTGTTCTGGCAAAAGTCGTTCTGACATCTCTACACTGTACGGTCTGACTCTTGCTTGTTGTCCAGATGAGGACTTCGTTCCTCATGCATAAGTCCAGGATGTTAAGAGAGACTTACTATCGGAAGCTCTCTTGCTATCTGAAGTGAAGCTCGTGGACTCTAACGTTCTGCTTGCTATCACATGGAGGAGCTTTGTCTTCCAAGCACTTGTCCATGAATGATAAGAGTGCTTTGCTATTGGATGCTCTCTTGCTATCAGAAGCTCTCTTATGGACTCTGACTCTTGTGGGCAGTATGAGCTTTGACACCTTGAATGAATCTTCAGATTATGTTCTCCTTATCTCTCATACTCCTCATGCTTGGTAGGTAACAATGTTGTTTGAATATCTGTTATCCTCTTGTTACCGTTGGAAGGAACATCTTCTTAAATGCTTAGCAGGGTTGACTTGCTTTATCACTGAAAAGTAGTCCTGATACCTCTGCTCTGACAAAAGCATTCTTACTTCTGAGTATGTGACATTTTCTCTTGTACTCTTGCTGACGGATGATCATCGTTCATCCGCAAGTGATAATCTTGCTCCGCAAGTGTTAATCTCTGAAATCCAATGCCAAGAGTCTTTCCATCCGGAAGCTCATTTGCATCCGGAAGTGTAATTAAGTTCTGCACATACTGGTTAGTCCAACATAGCAATATATATAATCAGATATAGTAAAACTATACATGTTGTGGGAAGTTTGCTATGGGAAGTAGTCTTACTTAGACTATGTTCTGACTTAGTGTAATGTCTACTGACTCTAAGGGATCTCTATTCCAATAGTCAGCTTAAGTCTCGTTAGTTTACTCTAAGTCTTCCTAAGTGACTCAGTGTGTCATTTGTTCATGCTATGTATATTAAGTCAACACACAATCACATGAAGTGGGAGTTCACTTAGTCTAGGATGTATCCGGAAACACTTCTACATCCGGAAGTACTTTCACTTGATGAAGGATCTAGCTCACCATCACTTACTCTCGCTCAGTGTATTTCATTCCAACAGTCAGCGCTAGTCACTGAGCTATCGGAAGCACTTCTACTTGACGTGGTGAACTTACTGTCACTTAGGGTTATATTTCTTTTATCAGCCTGTGTCAGTCTAAGTCTAACAGGAAGTGCTTTCACTTGGCGAAGTAGACTCACTGACGCTTGGGGTAATATCTATTCTATCGCTCTGCGCCAGTCTAAGTCTAACAGGAAGTAATTTCGCTTGACGAGGCTGATTCACTGACGCTTGGGGATATATCTATTCTGTCAGCCTGCGCCAGTCTAAATCTATCAGGAAGCAATTTTACTTCCGGTTGAGTCTTAACTTAGTCTCAAGGGTTTTGTACATCTAAAGCTCCTAGACTGAGTTATGACTAAGTGAAGTGCTTGCTGTCGCTGAGGGATGAGACATTCATCCGCGAGCGCTAGTCCTAGTCCATCCGGAAGTGATCTTGCATTCGCAAGTGATCTAACTCAGGATTCTAACCATGTCATCTAATCCTTCCTAAGTGTTGATTATGTTCTCTTAAGTACTAGACCATATCACATCTTAGTCACCATCAAAACTTAAGATTCTAACAGAATCCAGACTTGATCCATCATGTGAAAAGTCTTGAAAAGCGTCTGAAAACACCGCATCTGAAAACACACATCAAAATCTCAGTAAACCTGTTTCTGCAGAAAATTGAAAAAAGTAAACAGATGCTAACAAAAGACTAATTTACGTAACACACCTGCACTAACATTGTGCACCCTCGGACGATCCAAAACATCATCAAAAATAGACCTGTTCCCAATCATATCAAACATTGACCCACCCATCAAATATAGCATGTTTTCAGGCCCACTCTCAGTGTTTGGTTCTATTCCAATGAGAAGATTAGAAGGTGAAGGTGAAGGAAAGGGAGAGTGGAAGGGGAATTCTCTAAGGCATTGTTGTTGTTGTGGTCTGAAAAAGAAAGAAATAAAGAAAGAAAGAAAGAAAGAAAGGGGAGTGATTGATTCATTGATTGATTGAATGAATGATTGGTTGGTGGATGGGGGATGAGAAATCGGGTAACTCAGACTTGAACATTCATCTCCTAGTGAAGGGAATAAAAATTGGACACCAGTCAATGGAGTATATAAATAAATATTGAATCATAAAATCAAAACCTTTAATTTCATTTCTCTGATTATTTGTAGAATCCAGACTTGATCCATCATTTGAAAAGTCTTGAAAAGCGTCTGAAAACACCGCATCTGAAAACACACATCAAAATCTCAGTAAACCTGTTTCTGCAGAAAATTGAAAAAAGTAAACAGATGCTAACAAAAGACTAATTTACATAACACACCTGCACTAACATTGTGCACCCTCGGACGATCCAAAACATCCTTCAAACTAGACCTGTTCCCAATCATATCAAACATTGATCTACCCATCAAACATAGCATGTTTTCAGGCCCAATCTCAGTGTTTGGTTCTATTCCAATGAGAAGACTAGAAGGTGAAGGTGAAGGAAAGGGAGAGTGGAAGGGGAATTCTCTAAGACATTGTTGTTGTTGGGGTCTGAAAAAGAAAGAAATAAAGAAAGAAAGAAAGAAAGGGGAGTTGATTCATTAATTGATTGAATGAATCATTGGTTGGTGGATGGGGGATGAGAAATAAGGTAACTCAGACTTGAACATTCATCTCCTAGTGAAGGGAATAAAAATTGGACACCAGTCAATGGAGTATATAAATAAATATTGAATCATAAAATCAAAACCTTTAATTTCATTTCTCTGATTATTTGTAGAATCCAGACTTGATCCATCATTTGAAAAGTCTTGAAAAGCGTCTGAAAACACCGCATCTGAAAACACACATCAAAATCTCACTAAACCTGTTTCTGCAGAAAATTTAAAAAAGTAAACAGAGGCTAACAAAAGACTAATTTACATAACACACCTGCACTAACATTGTGCACCCTCGAACGATCCAAAACATCCTCCAAACTAGACCTGTTCCCAATCATATCAAACATTGATCCACCCATCAAACATAGCATGTTTGCAGGCCCAATCTCAGCGTTTGGTTCTATTCCAATGAGAAGATTAGAAGGTGAAGGTGAAGGAAAGGGAGAGTGGAAGGGGAATTCTCTAAGGCATTGTTGTTGTTGGGGTCTGAAAAAGAAAGAAATAAAGAAAGAAAGAAAGAAAGGGGAGTGATTGATTCATTGATTGATTGAATGAATGATTTGTTGGTGGATGGGGGATGAGAAATCGGGTAACTCAGACTTGAACATTCATCTCCTAGTGAAGGGAATAAAAATTGGACACCAGTCAATGGAGTATATAAATAAATATTGAATCATAAAATCAAAACCTTTAATTTCATTTCTCGGATTATTTGTAGAATCCAAACTTGATCCATCATCTGAAAATTCTTGAAAAGCGTCTGAAAACACCGCATCTGAAAACACACATCAAAATCTCAGTAAACCTGTTTCTGCAGAAATTTAAAAAAGTAAACATAGGCTAACAAAAGACTAATTTACATAACACACCTCCACTAACATTGTGCACCCTCGGACGATCTAAAACATCCTCCAAACTAGACATGTTCCCAATCATATCAAACATTGATCCACCCATCAAACATAGCATACTTTCAGGCCCAATCTCAATGTTTGGTTCTATTGCAATGAGAAGATTAGAAGGTGAAGGTTGTTAGAATCTTAAGTTTTGATGAAGACTAAAATATGAAAGAATAGGCCAAGTACTTAGAAAGCAATAGGTTAACATAGGTTCCCAAGTAAGAATGCAACCGGATGTGGATTTACTTCCGGATAGACTAGAACTCTCGCACGCGGATAAATGTTTCATCCCCCAGCGGCAGCGAGTAACTCACTAGGGAAATAACTTAGTCCATGAACATTAGGTACACAACCTTAAGACTAAGGTATGATTCAACCGGAAGTGAAATTGCTTCCTGTTAGATTTAGACTAGCGCATGCTGATAGAATAGAATAACCCCAAGCGTCAGTGAAAAAGCCACGTCTAGTAAAATTGCTTCCTGATAGATTTAGACTGGCACAGACTGATAGAGGTGACATAACCCTAATCGTCAGTGAATCAGCCACATCAAGTGGAATTGCTTCCTGATAGATTTAGACTGGCACAGACTGATAAAAGAGATATAACCCTAAGCGTCAGTGAGTTCACCACGTCAAGTAAAAGTGCTTCCGATAGCTTAGTGACTAGCGCTGACTATTGGAATGAAATACACTGAGCGAGAGTAAGTGATGGTGAGCTAGATCCTTCATCAAGTAAAATTACTTCCGGATGTAGAAGTGCTTCCGGATACACCTTAGACTTAGGGAACACCCACTGCATGTGACTATGTGATTATATTGCTAAACTAACGTTCAAAGTGCAGCACACTAAGTAAGGATTGCTTCCGAATGAGAAGTTGCTTCCGCAAGCAATCAGAATGTCAGAACGTTCAGAGATGCAGTGTCAGAATGCTTATGTCAGAGCAGAGGTGTTAGGACTACTTTCCAGAGATAAAGCAAGTCAACCCTGCTATACATTGATGAAGCAATTAATGGGCAAACGGTAACAAGGGAAAAACGGACATATTCAAACGGCTAGCCCACCTACCAAGAGTTCAAAATGTTTGAAGACTATATAAGGAAGCTCAACTTCATTTATGAAGCAATCAATTATCTTTGAATATTCTTGAGAGAAGTTAGAGCGAGAAAACTAAGAACATCTTCAAGCATTCAAAGCTGCCCAGAAAAGCGAAGAGCATTTAACACATCGAGTGATTCTTTTCACCTACTTATTCTGTACTCCTTGTAGTTAAGTCTCTTCGTGTTATAAGAGCATTTATTGTACTTAAGTGTGTAACACAATCTGTTCTTTGAGAGAACTTAGTCAAAATCCTTTAAGTGTAAAGGTTAACCCCTTGCTTGGTGTGAGGGGGAGCTAGTTAGAAAGGTTACAAGTAAGCCTGTGTAAAACTTGTTGTAAGGTTGCAAGTGATCCCGTGCAAAACTTGCGGTTGTAAGGTTTCAGGTGAACCCGATTTAAAACCTGAGTTATAGTGGAACTCTCGGCCTGGGTGGTTGAGGACTGGACGTAGGTCAGGTAGACCGAACCAGTATAAATCTTGTGTTGTTTTATTTGAGTATTTATTTTTGAAGCACAATTCACCCCCCCTCTTGTGCATCCATTACATTCATTTGGTATCAGAGCCAGGTCCTTCTCACTCGATTCCAACGAATCAGAAGGCAAAGATCCAGTGATGAACACAGACTATTCTCTACCAGATGTCTCCGTTCAACCCAACAAGCCCCCAGGCTTCGATGGGTACAACTATTCATTTTGGAAGTTCAAAATGGAGACTTATATCAAATCAACTGAAATCAGACTCTGGGATGTAATAGAACGAGGGGATCAAACTCCACTAGATGAGGATGGATTTGCAAAAGTACGAGCCAGATACACTCCTGAGGACTATGCCCTAGTCCAAATGAACCATCGGGCCATGCACTACATCCAGTGTGCTCTCAGCCCCAAAGAGTATCACAGGATCAGCCACCACAAAAATGCAAAAGATATGTGGGAGGCTCTTGAGGCTGCACACTCTGGAACCAAGGGAGTAAAAGCGAGACGTGTTGAAATGCTGGTGGAAGAATTTCACAAATTCGCCATGCTGAGTCCCACAGAGCCTATCCGAGAGCTGGAGCTTCGGTTCACCCATCTCATCAACAATTTGGCCACGCTGGGTAAGGATATCCCTGAAAGGGAGCAAGTGAGCAAGATTCTAAAGATCTTGAAGGGTGACTGGATCACCAAAGTGACTATTTTGCAAGAAGTGCAAGGAGAATCAACCAGCTCCATCACCGCACTATTTGGCTCTCTTGCCGAATATGAACCTACCTTGCTGGCTATGAGAGCTCCTCAACCCTCATCCAAGAACAAGAACCTTGCTCTCGTTGCTCCCAGCAAGGAGATCAATGACAATGATGAGGATGATGAAGAGGAGATGGACGATGAGGAGATGGCTATGATGGTGAGGAAATTTAGAAAATTCTTCAGAAAGAAGGGAAGCTATCAGAGAGGTGATTCCAGCCAGAGAAAGGGATACAAGAAAGAAAAGGTCCCTGTGTGTTTTGAATGCAATAAGCCTGGTCACTTCAAGGCTGAGTGTCCCAGCCTGCAGAGGTCAAAAGGCAAGGACAAAAGAAAGGCTCTTGTTTCCTCCATTTGGGTAAATAGCTCAGATGAGGAAGCAAGTGATGAAGAAGAAGCTGCCAACTTCTGCCTGGTAGCCAGAGAAGAGGATGAAGAAGTATCTTCAGATCTTGACCTCACCAACGAAGATCATGAGGTAACTCTTCCTGAACTACAAGAGGCTTACAATGAGGTTCATGAAGAATTCTCTAGACTATGTAAAGCCTATAAGGTGTTGAAAACCAAAAAGGAATCACTTGAGTCCAAGGTGGACTCACTAAGTGAGGAACTAGCGGAAGCTAGAAGACTTCCGGTAGTGAATGGCCAGGGTTCTTCCCAAGTAGAACCCAATGCCCCAACACCTGAGAGCTGCCCTAATTGCAGCAAAATCTCAGAGGAAAATAACAAACTGCAAATTGTCCTGCAGAAGTTTACCAATGGTTCAGAAATGCTAAATATACTCTTAATGAACCAAAGGGCATATAGGGATAGAACTGGCTTGGGGTATACCCCTAAGGTAAAAAGGTGGATAGAACCAAAAGTAAAGCCTTACTTGAAGTTCTTCCATAAAGCCACCAATCATAGCTCCTCACCCTTTAGCTTCTGTAATTACTGCAACAGGAAAGGACACTCCACGTCCACCTGTAATGCTAAGAAGCATGGAGCTAGTAGCTCTTACAGATGGGTCCCTAAAGGAACCAAGGCTACAAAGGATCCTCCACCTGCAAAGGAAACCAAGAGAGGACAAGGATCCCGAGCCTGGAATCATTCCACAGGGAAAACCCAAGAGCCTAGAGCCAGCACTAGGCCAGAGGCTCCAAATGATCATAAGCCCAAGGGTAAGACCAAAACTAGACCAAAGGCACTAAATACTAATGACAGAGGACCCAAGAGAGGTTGGGTACCTAAGTTTGCTTGATTATTTCAGGTGTGTCTCAAGGCATCCAAGAACAGAAAATGGTACATCGATAGCGGATGCTCGAGACATATGACTGGAGACAGAGACAAGTTCAAAACTCTGGTGATCAAAGATGGAGCCACAGTGACCTTTGGAGGAAATCAAAGCGGTAAGATCACTGAAGTCGGAGAAGTTGGACCAGTCAAAGATGTCTATCTAGTGGACGGTCTCTGTCACAACCTGCTGAGCGTGAGCCAGAGCACGGACAGAGGAAACTGGGTAATATTTGATTCAAATGAGTGCTTAATAGTTGATAAGCAGGATCTGAATATAGATAAGGCCAACTTAAAATGCAAGATTAAGGCAAATAGGAATGAGAATCTATATACCTTAGACTTATGTCAATAGTTAGAAGAAAAATGTTTAATATCTAGTGACGAGAATAGCTGGCTTTGGCATAAGAGGTTAGCTCATGTCAATTTTACTCAATTGGATATGCTAATTAAAAATGAGCTAGCTATAGGTATTCCCTCTTTTAAAGTTAAGCATGATTTTATTTGTGAATCCTGCCAACGAGGGAAGCAAACAAAGTCCTCGTTTAAAACCAAGAAGAGAGTCTCCACCAGCAGGCCCTTGGAACTAATCCACATGGATTTGGTTGGGCCAGCGAGAGTAAAAAGCTTGGGTGGAAACCTATATGCTTTAGTGGTGGTGGATGACTATTCAAGGTTCACGTGGACTATGTTTCTTGCCTCTAAGCAAGATGCTTTTGATGCTTTTGTTGTCCTGGCTAAGAAAGTGCAGAATGAGAAGGAGCTCAAAATCACAGCCATAAGGACTGACCATGGAGGAGAGTTTGAGAACCATAACTTCACTGAGCTATGTGAGCAAAACGGCATTGAACATAACTTCTCAGCTCCGAGGACTCCTCAACAAAATGGAGTAGTCGAAAGAAAGAACAGGGTTCTGACGGAGATGGCTAGAAGCATGCTCAACGAGAAAGAGGTTTCTCAAGTGTTCTGGGCGGACGCTATGAGCACTGCTTGCTATATCTCCAACAGAGCTTATGTTCGCAAGGGCTTGGATAAGACTCCATACGAGCTATACAAAGGAAGGAAGCCCAACATCAGCCACCTCAGAATATTTGGATCAAAATGCTACGTGCATAATAATGGAAAGGTAAATTTGGGTAAGTTTGATCCAAAGGCTGATATAGGTATATTCATAGGATATTCCCTTAGGAGTAAAGAATATAGGATATACAACATGAGAACTAAAACTGTAGAAGAATCCATGCATGTTGTATTTGATGAAACTCCTACATGGGGACAATCCACAGAAGATGATGAAGCACCTAATCTTCCAAAACTATCATCATCTTCCTCACCACCAAAAGAAACACCAATAAGTAATCCCAAGGAAGAAGGTGAACCCAGTGATGAACCTGGAGTGCAACCCATGCCTGAGGAGGCACAGTTGCCAATAGCTAGGAGACATCACAGGGATCATCCTTTTGATCAAGTGCTTGGTGATGTTTCTTCTGGTGTCAGAACTAGAAGACAAGTTCAAAATGAAGTTGAGTTTGGAGCATTTCTATCTCAAATCGAACCAACTTCAGTTGAACAAGCTCTTGAGGACTGCGACTGGATTATTGCCATGCAGGAAGAGCTAAATCAATTTGAGAGAAGTCAAGTGTGGGAACTAGTCCCAAGGCCGTCTCATCAATCCATAGTGGGGACCAAGTGGGTCTTCAAAAACAAACTGGATGAGACAGGTCAAGTCACCAGGAACAAAGCCAGATTAGTAGCCAAAGGATACAACCAAGAAGAAAGCATTGACTATGAAGAAACTTTTGCTCCAGTCGCTAGACTTGAAGCAATAAGGATTCTTCTAGCCTTTGCATCCATGAAAGGTTTTAGATTATATCAAATGGATGTAAAGAGTGCATTTCTTAATGGTTATATTAAAGAAGAGGTATATGTAGAACAACCTCCTGGCTTTGAGGACCATAAGCACCCCAAACATGTGTATAGATTAAAGAAAGCCTTATATGGCCTGAAACAAGCTCCTCGAGCTTGGTATGAGAGACTCAGCAGCTTTTTGCTGGGCAAGGGTTTCTCAAGAGGCAAATTAGATAATACACTGTTTATCCTTCACAAAGATAGAGATATGTTAATTGTCCAAATTTATGTTGATGATATTATATTTGGGGCAACTAACGAGAAGCTTTGTGAAGATTTCTCTAAGACTATGCAGGGTGAATTTGAGATGTCAATGATGGGAGAACTAACATTCTTCCTAGGCCTGCAAATCAAACAGAAAAGGAATGGAATCTTCATCTCCCAAACTAAGTACTGCAGAGAACTACTCAAAAAGTTTGGGATGGATGAATGCAAGGAGTATGACACCCCTATGAGCACCACTGCCGCACTCGACGCTGACGCAAAGGATAAATTTGTCAGCCTGCCCATGTATAGGGGAATGATAGGTTCCCTCTTATACTTAACCGCGAGTAGGCCTGACATTCAATTTAGTGTAGGCATGTGTGCTAGGTTTCAAGCCAACCCCAAGGAATCACACTTAACATGTGTTAAACGTATTCTGAGATACCTTGAGGGAACACAAGAACTTGGTCTTTGGTATCCCAGAGGTAACCAAGAGTTCTTGTGGGCTTACTCTGACTCTGATCATGCAGGTTATAAGACAGATAGAAAGAGCACCAGTGGACAATGCGCCTTCCTTGGTGGTTGTCTGGTGTCTTGGGCTAGCAAAAAGCAAACCTGTGTGTCCCTGTCATCCACTGAGGCAGAATACATTGCTGCTGCAAGTTGTTGTGCGCAAGTGCTATGGCTGAAAAACCAGTTGAGAGATCTTGGCTTGGAGTTCCCTGAGGCACCCATCCTCTGCGACAACACAAGCACAATTAGCCTCGCCAAGAATCCAGTTCAGCACACAAGGACAAAGCACATTGACGTCAGACATCACTTCATCAGAGACCACGTTCAAAAGAAGGATGTCAAGGTGCATTTTGTCCCCACACAACAACAGCTTGCTGACATCTTCACCAAGCCTCTGGGGGTTGACCAATTTACTTTCATTAGAGGTGATTTGGGAATGGTAAACCCAAATGAAGTTTAAATTCTATTCATTGTACTTGATTGTTTATCACTTACAACAATACTAACTTAGGCATCGGAGTGCCAATACATGTTTTTGCAGGTGATCAATGTTAAATCTTAAGCAAGTGCAACCGGAAGCAAAACCACTTCCGGATGATCACTCACTGACCCTGGACGATCAAGCCAAAAGAACGCCAGCACTAGTCCAAGAGACACGTCACTTCAGAAAACGTTTCAACTTCCCACAAGAGACGTTATGTCTTCTCTGGTAATATGAAGCCACACGTGTCATCAGGTGTGCCGTTCCAACTTAAATTGTCTACACTCCCCAATGTGTGAAAATATGAACAAACATGACCATTTTACCCTTAGTAACTGTATCTATAAATAGGACATCATTTTTCACTTTTACTTTTCACTTTTACTCACAAACCCTCTGCATACAAAACTCTTCATCTTCATTTGTGTTCTTCATTCTCTTCATACATTCTTTCGCATTTTACCACCAACCCACACAAAAATGGCCAGACCTCATGAAACAAACCCAGTTTTAAAGAAACCTTCCCCATCTAAGAAACACAAGTCAAAATCTGGGAAATCAAGCCTTCAACATTCTGGGAAATCTGGGTATCGTGAAGAACATCGCAATGAACATCAAGAACACCATGAAGTTTCTGGGCAGAATACACCGGGGCAGAATGAAAATATTCAAGGTCAGCCTGAAACTTCTGGTAGAAAGGCAGAACAGTTAGTGGGTTCTTATCAAGAGAAGCTTGATAAGAAGAGGAAGTCCATCCCTAAGGAGGAGGCTGCAGCGATCAAATCTGCCGGAAATACAAAAGGAAGAGCTTCCTATTATCTTCCTCTTTGATGATGCCAAAAGGGGGAGAGATGTAATGTTCTCTCTATGCTCACACGAGGGATGTCTCGCGAAGAGAACGGCTGAGCAAGGACCACATTGCTGAGGAAAGATAAAAGGAGAGGGAGAGGAAAAAGAAACATAGACCCTGAACCCCCAATCCAATTTTTTTTTCCTTCTCATGCATACCCTCATGATCGCTTGATGTTACTTACTTGTAAATGCTCTTTACTTCGAAATGTTATTTGATAGTATACTCTGACTTGTAACTTATGTTTATCAATAATATTTGTCTAAGTTACTTGTCCTTATCTATTGTTTTTAATCTTCTGCTAAATCCTTTCATATGAACTTAATCGATAAAACTAAGTTTGTCATCATCAAAAAGGGGGAGAATGTTAGAATCTTAAGTTTTGATGAAGACTAAAATATGAAAGAATAGGCCAAGTACTTAGAAAGCAATAGGTTAACATAGGTTCCCAAGTAAGAATGCAACCGGATGTGGATTTACTTCCGGATAGACTAGAACTCGCGCACGCGGATAAATGTTTCATCCCCCAGCGGCAGCGAGTAACTCACTAGGGAAATAACTTAGTCCATGAACATTAGGTACACAACCTTAAGACTAACGTATGATTCAACCGGAAGTGAAATTGCTTCCTGTTAGATTTAGACTGGCGCATGCTGATAGAATAGAATAACCCCAAGCGTCAGTGAAAAAGCCACGTCTAGTAAAATTGCTTCCTGATAGATTTAGACTGGCACAGACTGATAGAGGTGACATAACCCTAAGCGTCAGTGAATCAGCCACATCAAGTGGAATTGCTTCCTGATAGATTTAGACTGGCACAGACTGATAAAAGAGATATAACCCTAAGCGTCAGTGAGTTCACCACGTCAAGTAAAAGTGCTTCCGATAGCTTAGTGACTAGCGCTGACTATTGGAATGAAATACACTGAGCGAGAGTAAGTGATGGTGAGCTAGATCCTTCATCAAGTAAAATTACTTCCGGATGTAGAAGTGCTTCCGGATACACCTTAGACTTAGGGAACACCCACTGCATGTGACTATGTGATTATATTGCTAAACTAACGTTCAAAGTGCAGCACACTAAGTAAGGATTGCTTCCGGATGAGAAGTTGCTTCCGCAAGCAATCAGAATGTCAGAACGTTCAGAGATGCAGTGTCAGAATGCTTATGTCAGAGCAGAGGTGTCAGGACTACTTTCCAGAGATAAAGCAAGTCAACCCTGCTATACATTGATGAAGCAATTAATAGGCAAACGGTAACAAGGGAAAAACGGACATATTCAAACGGCTAGCCCACCTACCAAGAGTTCAAAATGTTTGAAGACTATATAAGGAAGCTCAACTTCATTTATGAAGCAATCAATTATCTTTGAATATTCTTGAGAGAAGTTAGAGCCAGAAAACTAAGAACATCTTCAAGCATTCAAAGCTGCCCAGAAAAGCGAAGAGCATTTAACACATCGAGTGATTCTTTTCACCTACTTATTCTGTACTCCTTGTAGTTAAGTCTCTTCGTGTTATAAGAGCATTTATTGTACTTAAGTGTGTAACACAATCTGTTCTTTGAGAGAACTTAGTCAAAATCCTTTAAGTGTAAAGGTTAACCCCTTGCTTGGTGTGAGGGGGAGCTAGTTAGAAAGGTTACAAGTAAGCCTGTGTAAAACTTGTTGTAAGGTTGCAAGTGATCCCTTGCAAAACTTGCGGTTGTAAGGTTTCAGGTGAACCCGATTTAAAACCTGAGTTATAGTGGAACTCTCGGCCTGGGTGGTTGAGGACTGGACGTAGGTCAGGTAGACCGAACCAGTATAAATCTTGTGTTGTTTTATTTGAGTATTTATTTTTGAAGCACAATTCACCCCCCCTCCTGTGCATCCATTACATTCAAAGGTGAAGGTGAAGGGATAGTGGAAGGGGAATTCTCTAAGGCATTGTTGTTGTTGGGGTCTGAAAAAGAAAGAAATAAAGAAAGAAAGAAAGAAAGAAAGGGGAGTGATTGATTAATTGACTGATTGAATGAATGATTGGTTGGTGGATGGGGGATGAGAAATGAGTTAAATCAGACTTGAACATTCATCTCCTTGTGAAGGGAATAAAAATTGGACACCAGTCAATGGAGTATATAAATAAATATTGAATCATAAAATCAAAACCTTTAATTTCATTTCTCTGATTATTTGTAGAATCCAGACTTGATCCATCATCTGAAAAATCTTGAAAAGCGTCTGAAAACACCGCATCTGAAAACACACATCAAAATCTGAGTAAACCTGTTTCTGCAGAAAATTTAAAAAATTAAACATAGGCTAACAAAAGACTAATTTACATAACACACCTGCACTAACATTGTGCACCCTCGGACGATCCAAAACATCCTCGAAACTAGACTTGTTCCCAATCATATCAAACATCGATGCACCCATCAAACATAGCATGGTTTCAGGCCCAATCTAAGTGTTTGATTCTATTCCAATGAGAAGATTAGAAGGTGAAGGTGAAGTTAAAGGTGAAGGGAGAGTGGAAGGGGAATTCTCTAAGGCATTGTTGTTGTTGGGGTCTGAAAAAGAAAGAAAGAAAGAAAGGGGAGTGATTGATTCATTGATTGATTGAATGAATGATTGGTTGGTGGATGAGGGATGAGAAATCAGGTAACTCAGACTTGAACATTCATCTCCTAGTGAAGGGAATAAAAATTGGACACCAGTCAATGGAGTATATAAATAAATATTGAATCATAAAATCAAAACCTTTAATTTCATTTCTCTGATTATTTGTAGAATCCAGACTTGATCCATCATTTGAAAAGTCTTGAAAAGCGTCTGAAAACACCGCATCTGAAAACACACATCAAAATCTCAGTAAACCTGTTTCTGCAGAAAATTGAAAAAAGTAAACAGATGCTAACAAAAGACTAATTTACATAACACACCTGCACTAACATTGTGCACCCTCGGACGATCCAAAACATCCTCCAAACTAGACCTGTTCCCAATCATATCAAACATTGATCCACCCATCAAACATAGCATGTTTTCAGGCCCAATCTCACTGTTTGGTTCTATTCCAATGAGAAGATTAGAAGGTGAAGGTGAAGGAAAGGGAGAGTGGAAGGGGAATTCTCTAAGGCATTGTTGTTGTTGGGGTCTGAAAAAGAAAGAAAGAAAGAAAGGGGAGTGATTGATTAATTGATTGATTGAATGAATGATTGGTTGGTGGATGGGGGATGAGAAATCAGTTAAATCAGACGTGAACATTCATCTCCTAGTGAAGGGAATAAAAATTGGATACCAGTCAATGGAGTATATAAATAAATATTGAATCATAAAATCAAAACCTTTAATTTCATTTCTCTGATTATTTGTAGAATCCAGACTTGATCCATCATTTGAAAAGTCTTGAAAAGCGTCTGAAAACACCGCATCTGAAAACACACATCAAAATCTCACTAAACCTGTTTCTGCAAAAAATTTAAAAAAGTAAACAGAGGCTAACAAAAGACTAATTTACATAACACACCTGCACTAACATTGTGCACCCTCGAACGATCCAAAACATCCTCCAAACTAGACCTGTTCCCAATCATATCAAACATTGATCCACCCATCAAACATAGCATGCTTGCAGGCCCAATCTCAGCGTTTGGTTCTATTCCAATGAGAAGATTAGAAGGTGAAGGTGAAGGGAGAGTGGAAGGGGAATTCTCTAAGGCATTGTTGTTGTTGGGGTCTGAAAATGAAAGAAATAAAGAAAGAAAGAAAGAAAGGGGAGTGATTGATTCATTGATTGATTGAATAAATGATTGGTTGGTGGATGAGGGATGAGAAATCTGTTAAATCAGAATTGAACATTCATCTCCTAGTGAAGGGAATAAAAATTGGACACCAGTCAATGGAGTATATAAATAAATATTGAATCATAAAATCAAAACCTTTAATTTCATTTCTCGGATTATTTGTAGAATCCAGACTTGATCCATCATCTGAAAATTCTTGAAAAGCGTCTGAAAACACCGCATCTGGAAACACACA
Organism: Mimosa pudica; assembly: GCA_029929735.1. Lineage (NCBI taxonomy): Eukaryota > Viridiplantae > Streptophyta > Magnoliopsida > Fabales > Fabaceae > Mimosa > Mimosa pudica. The sequence continues at coordinate 6,646,002 of JAKELP010000045.1, forward strand.
TCAAAATCTCAGTAAACCTGTTTCTGCAGTAATTTAAAAAAGTAAACACAGGCTAACAAAAGACTAATTTACATAACACACCTGCACTAACATTGTGCACCCTCGGACGATCCAAAACATCCTCCAAACTAGACCTGTTCCCAATCATATCAAACAATGATCCACCCATCAAACATAGCATGTTTTCAGGCCCAATCTCAGTGTTTGGTTCTATTCCAATGAGAAGATTAGAAGGTGAAGGTGTAGGTGAAGGAAAGGGAGAGTGGAAGGGGAATTCTCTAAGGCATTGTTGTTGTTGGGGTCTGAAAAAGAAAGAAATAAAGAAAGAAAGAAAGGGGAGTGATTGATTAATTGATTGATTGAATGAATGATTGGTTGGTGGATGGGGGATGAGAAATCAGTTAAATCAGACTTGAACATTCATCTCCTAGGGAAGGGAATAAAAATTGGACACCAGTCAATGGAGTATATAAATAAATATTGAATCATAAAATCAAAACCTTTAATTTCATTTCTCTGATTATTTGTAGAATCCAGACTTGATCCTTCATTTGAAAAGTCTTGAAAAGCGTCTGAAAACACCGCATCTGAAAACACACATCAAAATCTCACTAAACCTGTTTCTGCAGAAAATTTAAAAAAGTAAACAGAGGCTAACAAAAGTCTAATTTACATAACACACCTGCACTAACATTGTGCACCCTCGAACGATCCAAAACATCCTTCAAATTAGACCTGTTCCCAATCATATCAAACATTGATCCACCCATCAAACATAGCATGTTTGCAGGCCCAATCTCAGCGTTTGGTTCTATTCCAATGAGAAGATTAGAAGGTGAAGGTGAAGGGAGAGTGGAAGGGGAATTCTCTAAGGCATTGTTGTTGTTGGGGTCTGAAAAAGAAAGAAATAAAGAAAGAAAGAAAGAAAGAAAGGGGAGTGATTGATTCATTGATTGATTGAATGAATGATTGGTTGGTGGATGGGGGATGAGAAATCAGTTAAATCAGACTTGAACATTCATCTCCTAGTGAAGGGAATAAAAATTGGACACCAGTCAATGGAGTATATAAATAAATATTGAATCATAAAATCAAAAACTTTAATTTCATTTCTCTGATTATTTGTAGAATCCAGACTTGATCCATCATCTGAAAATTCTTGAAAAGCGTCTGAAAACACCGCATCTGAAAACACACATCAAAATCTGAGTAAACCTGTTTCTGCAGAAAATTTAAAAAATTAAACATAGGCTAACAAAAGACTAATTTACAAAACACACCTGCACTAACATTGTGCACCCTCGGACGATCCAAAACATCTTCGAAACTAGACCTGTTCCCAATCATATCAAACATCGATGCGCCCATCAAACATAGCATGGTTTCAGGCCCAATCTAAGTGTTTGGTTCTATTCCAATGAGAAGATTAGAAGGTGAAGGTGAAGGGAGAGTGGAAGGGGAATTCTCTAAGGCATTGTTGTTGTTGGGGTCTGAAAAAGAAAGAAATAAAGAAAGAAAGAAAGGGGAGTGATTGATTCATTGATTGATTGAATGAATAATTGGTTGGTGGATGAGGGATGAGAAATCAGTTAAATCAGACTTGAACATTCATCTCCTAGTGAAGGGAATAAAAATTGGACACCAGTCAATGGAGTATATAAATAAATATTGAATCATAAAATCAAAACCTTTAATTTCATTTCTCTGATTATTTGTAGAATCCAGACTTGATCCATCATTTGAAAAGTCTTGAAAAGCGTCTGAAAACACCGCATCTGAAAACACACATCAAAATCTCACTAAACCTGTTTCTGCAGAAAATTTAAAAAAGTAAACAGAGGCTAACAAAAGACAAATTTACATAACACACCTGCACTAACATTGTGCACCCTCGAACGATCCAAAACATCCTCCAAACTAGACCTGTTCCCAATCATATCAAACATTGATCCACCCATCAAACATAGCATGTTTGCAGGCCCAATCTCAGCGTTTGGTTCTATTCCAATGAGAAGATTAGAAGGTGAAGGTGAAGGGAGAGTGGAAGGGGAATTCTCTAAGGCATTGTTGTTGTTGGGGTCTGAAAAAGAAAGAAATAAAGAAAGAAAGAAAGAAAGGGGAGTGATTGATTCATTGATTGATTCAATGAATGATTGGTTGGTGGATGGGGGATGAGAAATCTGTTAAATCAGACTTGAACATTCATCTCCTAGTGAAGGGAATAAAAATTGGACACCAGTCAATGGAGTATATAAATAAATATTGAATCATAAAATCAAAACCTTTAATTTCTTTTCTCGGATTATTTGTAGAATCCAGACTTGATCCATCATCTGAAAATTCTTGAAAAGCGTCTGAAAACACCGCATCTGAAAACACACATCAAAATCTTAGTAAACCTGTTTCTGCAGAAAATTTAAAAATTAAACATAGGCTAACAAAAGACTAATTTACATAACACACCTGCACTAACATTGTGCACCCTCGGACGATCCAAAACATCCTCGAAACTAGACCTGTTCCCAATCATATCAAACATCGATCCACCCATCAAACATAGCATGGTTTCAGGCCCAATCTAAGGGTTTGGTTCTATTCCAATGAGAAGATTAGAAGGTGAAGGTGAAGTTAAAGGTGAAGGGAGAGTGGAAGGGGAATTCTCTAAGGCATTGTTGTTGTTGAGGTCTGAAAAAGAAAGAAAGAAAGAAAGGGGAGGGATTGATTCATTGAATGATTGAATGAATGATTGGTTGGTGGATGGGGGATGAGAAATCAGTTAACACAGACTTGAACATTCATCTCCTAGTGAAGGGAATAAAAATTGGACACCAGTCAATGGAGTATATAAATAAATATTGAATCATAAAATCAAAACCTTTAATTTCATTTCTCTGATTATTTGTAGAATCCAGACTTGATCCATCATTTGAAAAGTCTTGAAAAGCGTCTGAAAACACCGCATCTGAAAACACACATCAAAATCTCAGTAAACCTGTTTCTGCAGAAAATTGAAAAAAGTAAACAGATGCTAACAAAAGACTAATTTACATAACACACCTGCACTAACATTGTGCACCCTCGGACGATCCAAAACATCCTCCAAACTAGACCTGTTCCCAATCATATCAAACATTGATCCACTTATCAAACATAGCATGTTTTCAGGCCCAATGTCAGTGTTTGGTTCTATTCCAATGAGAAGATTAGTAGGTGAAGGTGAAGGAAAGGGAGAGTGGAAGGGGAATTCTCTAAGGCATTGTTGTTGTTGGGGTCTGAAAAAGAAAGAAATAAAGAAAGAAAGAAAGAAAGAAAGGGGAGTGATTGATTCATTGATTGATTGAATGAATAATTGGTTGGTGGATGGGGGATGAGAAATCAGTTAAATCAGACTTGAACATTCATCTCCTAGTGAAGGGAATAAAAATTGGACACCAGTCAATGGAGTATATAAATAAATATTGAATCATAAAATCAAAACCTTTAATTTCATTTCTCTGATTATTTGTAGAATCCAGACTTGATCCATCATTTGAAAAGTCTTGAAAAGCGTCTGAAAACACCGCATCTGAAAACACACATCAAAATCTCAGTAAACCTGTTTCTGCAGAAAATTGAAAAAAGTAAACAGATGCTAACAAAAGACTAATTTACATAACACACCTGCACTAACATTGTGCACCCTCGGACGATCCAAAACATCCTCCAAACTAGACCTGTTCCCAATCATATCAAACATTGATCCACTCATCAAACATAGCATGTTTTCAGGCCCAATCTCAGTGTTTGGTTCTATTCCAATGAGAAGATTAGTAGGTGAAGGTGAAGGAAAGGGAGAGTGGAAGGGGAATTCTCTAAGGCATTGTTGTTGTTGGGGTCTGAAAAAGAAAGAAATAAAGAAAGAAAGAAAGAAAGAAAGGGGAGTGATTGATTCATTGATTGATTGAATGAATAATTGGTTGGTGGATGGGGGATGAGAAATCAGTTAAATCAGACTTGAACATTCATCTCCTAGTGAAGGGAATAAAAATTGGACACCAGTCAATGGAGTATATAAATAAATATTGAATCATAAAATCAAAACCTTTAATTTCATTTCTCTGATTATTTGTAGAATCCAGACTTGATCCATCATTTGAAAAGTCTTGAAAAGCGTCTGAAAACACCGCATCTGAAAACACACATCAAAATCTCACTAAACCTGTTTCTGCAGAAAATTTAAAAAAGTAAACAGAGGATAACAAAAGACTAATTTACATAACACACCTGCACTAACATTGTGCACCCTCGAACGATCCAAAACATCCTCCAAACTAGACCTGTTCCCAATCATATCAAACATTGATCCACCCATCAAACATAGCATGTTTGCAGGCCCAATCTCAGCGTTTGGTTCTATTCCAATGAGAAGATTAGAAGGTGAAGGTGAAGGGAGAGTGGAAGTGGAATTCTCTAAGGCATTGTTGTTGTTGGGGTCTGAAAAAGAAAGAAATAAAGAAAGAAAGAAAGAAAGAAAGGGGAGTGATTGATTCATTGTGTAAAGTACCTCCTACTAAAGTAAAACTTAACCTTAACCTAAACCAATTGCTAAACAAAATTAATCCAAACAATGGAGTCTAACCATGTTAGTAAAAGATTCACCTAACATGGTTAGCAAAAGAAGCTTGACATACAAAAGGGCGATCTTTCTTAGTCAAATTTGTCAAAGGACGGGCAATCTGGGAAAAACCACGAATAAATCTCCGATAATAACCAGCTAATCCTACGAAACTCCTTACTTCAGTTACTGATTTTGGAGATTCCCACTGCAATACCGCCTCAACTTTACTAGGATCCACCGCAACACCTTCAGAAGAAACTACATGGCCCAAAAACTTTACTTCGTTCAGCCAAAATTCACATTTAGACAACTTAGCATAAAGCTGATGATCCCTCAGAACTCTCAAAGCAATTCCCAGATGCTCACGATGCTCCTCTTCATTTTTAGAATAAATCAGAATATCATCAATGAACACTACAATGAACTTATCCAAATATGGCCTGAAAATTCTGTTCATATAATCCATGAACACAGCAGGAGCATTGGTCAAACCAAAAGGCATCACCAAGAATTCATAGTGGCCATAACGGGTTCTAAAGGCCGTCTTAGGAACGTCCTCTACCCGAACTCTTAACTGATGATAACCTGATCTCAAGTCAATCTTAGAAAATACAGATGCCCCAACTAATTGATCCAACAAGTCATCTATCCTGGGCAACGGGTACTTATTCTTTATTGTAACTTTATTCAGTTGACGGTAATCTATGCACAACCTCATGCTACCATCCTTTTTCTTCACAAACAAAACTGGAGCTCCCCACGGTGACACACTAGGTCGAATAAAACCTTTTTCGAGTAATTCTTCAATCTGCTTCTTCAACTCAGCTAATTCCACCGGAGCCATTCTATATGGTGCCTTAGAAATCGGACTAGCACCTGGTTCTAAATCAATGGTGAATTCCAAGGATCTCAGACCCGGGCCGAGCCGGACGGTCCGACCGGTCGGACCGTCAGCCGGCCGAGAAAACGACCCGAATCCCCCCTTTGGGCCGTTCTCCTAAACAGACCGCTTTAGGCCGGTGTTAGCCCGCTGTTGACCCGGGAACCGGCGTTGGGCCGGGACCCGGAACGGACCTATGATAGCCGGCCCGTCAAAAAAATGAACTCTAAAAAAAAAAATTGATTAGAAAATAGAAAAGGCCATTTGTTCATAGCAGCCGGAGAAACCTAACCCCTCCCTTTCCTATTTTCTTGATCTTCCTTCACCATCTTCTCACTCTCACACTTCACCTCTTTCATCACTTCCTCACTTCAATAGTTCAAATCCCACTTCGGTCTCCCCCCTTATTCCTCCTACTCTCTCAGATTCCACTTCGCCACCAATCTCCATTTTTGCTTCACGTTCAGCGGTGTTGGGGGAGCTTTTCCGGCGAGGCTGTGACGACGGACGAGACTCCACGGCTGAGAGAAATAGTATGTTCCTAAACTCTGTTTTGCTCCATGCTATACTTTATTTTGCTTAATATTGTTATTAATTTTGTTCCTAAACTCTGTTTTGCTCCATGCTATACTTTATTTTGCTTCTACATGAGATGCTAATGAAAAATAGTATGTTGTATTTGCGTGATAAACTTGCTGACTGAATGCTACTTTTATGAATTTAAGTTGGGATTTGGGAATTTTATGTTTGGAGAGTTATAATGAAATTCTACTTTGGACAAATATGAAGCATGAAAAGTCTGCTTCTTTCTTTTATTATTTTGATTGCTTTGTGGGAAATTTAAGTTGGTTCCATTCTAATTATTGTTATGTGTTGAATTGTAAAATGTCTTTAATTGATAGAAGAGATATACAAACTTGAGATTTGGGAATTTCTGGATTCTAGTAGTTGAGAGGGAGACCGAAAATGGGTTATTTGATTTGGGTTGTTGAATATGTTAAAGTGAAGCTTAAACTTCTAATTTTAGTGTTTAAGAGAGATTTTGGTTGTTTATTTTCCTTTGCTAAAATCTGATTATTGATCATGAAAGAGGAGTTTGTCAAGCTGAATTTTCTGCAGAAAGATTTGTTAATCTCTTTAAAGGCTCCATGATTAATCTCATGTTGAACCAGATATTCTAAAAGTTTTGAAGTTGTTTCTTTGTTGGGTGTTAAGTCTGATTGCTTGGCTTACTAATGATAGAACTGTCATTAATTACTTTTATACTAACGATGAGTTTTTGAATTTTCCATAATGTAGATTTAAACAATGTCATCATCTCAATCAGAACAAGTATCTTCTACTACTCCTTCCACTCAATCTGTTAGATCAAAGGCTGATCCTGCATGGGACCATTGTTCAATAATTCCAAATCAAAACCCGAAAGGCAAACCTCGCTTGAGATGCTTATATTGTGGAAAGGAATTTGCAGGAGGAGGAATACATAGAATGAAACAACATCTTGCTGGAGTAAAAGGGGACATCATAATTTGTAAAAGTGTTCCAGGAGAAGTTCGCTTTCGTATGCTACAAAATTTGAAAGAAATTGAAGAACGAAAGGGGAAAGCACAAGATACATTTGAGGAGGACAATCCATATGGTCCTAGTGTCACACCTCTTGAAGAGAATGCTACGGATTCGCAAGAAGTTCCTTCTACACAAGCTCAAAATTCAACTTCAATTCCATCTCAACAAAGTTCATCTCAATCTGTGAAAAGAAAGGCACCTGCTAATGTTGGAAATTTCTTTGCACCAAGAACATCCGCGGGAGCACAACCAGGGATACGAAGTGCATTTGCAGGTAAAGAAGCTATACATAGAGCAGACATGGCTGTGGCTAGGTGGTTGTATGATTGTTGTATTCCAATTAATGCTGTGAACTCAATATACTTCCAGCCCATGATAGATGCTATTGCAGCTATTGGCTCTGGTTATAAAGTGCCATCTTACCATGCTTTCAGGAAAAAATTATTGCTAGACATGAAAAAGGAAGTTCAATTGTTAGTTGATGAGTGCAAAAATTTTTGGGCTGAAACTGGTTGCACAATAATGGCAGATGGTTGGCAAGATCAACGAAATAGGCAGCTGATTAATTTTCTGATTTATTGTCCTAAAGGAATTGTTTTCCTCAAATCTGTTGATGTCTCAGGCTTTATTAAGGATGCTCAAACTCTGTGCAACTTATTCATGGAAATGGTTGACTTTGCTGGAGTAGATAATGTTGTCCACATGGTTACTGACAATGCAGCTAACTATAAAGCTGCTGGGAATTTATTGAACGATAGGTATCCATCTATTTATTGGTCTCCTTGTGCTGCACATTGCTTAAATTTGATTTTGAAAGATATTGGCAAAAGGCCTATTGTCATCAGTTTATCTAAACGTGCATCTTCTATAACAAAATTCATCTACAATCATGCATTTTTGTTGGCTTGGCTGAGAAAGAGAGATGGATGGACAGAAATCATCCGACCAGGGGCAACACGTTTTGCTACTACTTTTATAGCTTTAAAAAGCATTCTTGACCATAAGCATGATTTACAGGCTTTGGTAACCAGCAAGACTTTCGTTGATTCTAAGTATGCAAGAGATCAAAAGGGGAAAGATGCAACTGAGAGTATATTGGATACAAGATTTTGGAGGGATTGTAAGATCATTGTGGAAATTGTCAAACCACTTATAAAACTTTTGAGAATTGTTGATTCTGATGATAGACCTTCACTTGGGTATATTTATGAAGGGATGCGTAGAGTAAGGGGAGCTATCAAAGCTACTTTCATGCATAACAAAAACTTGTACAGCCCTTACACAAAAATTCTCAAGAAGAGGTGGGAAAACCAACTTCGCAAAGAGATTCATGCAGCTGCTTATTTCTTGAATCCTGCTTTTTTATATGATACAGATAACTTCTCTCAAAAGCCAGAGGTTACAGAAGGATATTTATCAGTTATAAATAGGAAAGTAACTTCTAATAAGACAAAGTTCTTACAAGAAGGCTCACTTTACACAGGGAAAAGTGGTAGCTTCGCTAATCCTCTAGCTCTTCAATCAGCAAAGGCAATGCGCCCAGGTATAATTTCATGCTTAATTCTTATGATATAACTTATAAGCATATGACTTTATTGTTTATCTTTTTATGGTGTCAATTTAATATGACAGATGAATGGTGGCGGTATTTTGGAGGGAGTACTCCAAATGTTAAAAAGTTAGCTATTCAATTGTTGAGTCAAACCTCTTCTTCGTCTGGTTGTGAAAGGAATTGGAATGTATTTGAAAGAATACACTCCAAGAACAGAAATAGGATGGAACATAAAAGATTGAATGATCTTGTCTTTATTCATTACAATTTTCGTTTGAAGAACAGGTATATTTTTCTAATGTTACACTATATAGTTTGTAGTTGCACTTTATATTGTTTCAAAAAATAATCAAACAATTACCAATATAATTATATTTTATTATTGTTATGTGTTTTTTAGAGTTGTCAACAAGAGAAAGACCTTTGATCCTATTGATTTTGAAAGTATTGATAAAGTTGAATATTGGATAGCGGAAGAAGTTGACTCTCCCCCACTTGTAACACTTAGTGCTGAAGAGATACAAGATGACATCATTTATGATGATATCACACTACCTATACCAAAAGATTCTATCATTGAAGATGGTGGGATGTTTTTAATTTTATATTTTAGTTTTTTTAAAATTTATGTCACTATTTTTAATAATATGGCTTGCTACATGTTTTATATAGATCTGTATGAAGAACAGGGCAATGAGGTTCAGCTTCAAGCTAATGATGGAATTGGAAGGTCTGATATTGGTGTTGGAGGTTCTGATTTAAAATCATTTTCTCAAGAAGATGTTGATCCTGAACCTGATAGTAGTGATGATGATGATGATGATGCAAATGCCTATCAGGAAACTCATGCTTGGCTCAATCAAGATCCACCGATGCTTCAAAAGTCATGAAATCATCCTTCTTATTAGTATATTTTGTGAAGTTGTAAAAAATTATTGCTACATATTTAAGACTTTAAGTTGATAGTGGACTTGTCATATTATGTTGGATGATATTTTGTAATTTGTGACTTTGCTTAATTTCATCCTAATTATATTAAGTTATTAAGTATTCACAATATTTATATATTTAATTTTCATTAAATTATTACGTCACCGGTTCGACCGAACGGTCCAACCGTTTCAACCGTTTCAACCATGACCCGCTCAGTTTTCCGGCTCGACGTCCGGCTCGGGTTTTAAAACCTTGGTGAATTCTACTTCTCGCTCAGGTGGAAGACCATGAATATCAGCGAAAACTTCAGTATAATCCTTAACCACATCTATAGCTTCAATGCTAATCTCCTCCTCAGATTTAATTGAGAAGAAAACAGCAAACACCTGACAACCCTTCCGCACGCACTTCTCAGCTTGTGTGGCGGATAGTAACAAGGAACCACTGGAACCCCCAACAGTTGAAGAATTTACCGCATATCTCACAGCCCGTTCCTTACATAGCAAGATGACATTATTGGCTATCAACCAATCCATGCCAATAATCACCTCTATTCCTTTAAGGGGTAAACATACAAGGTCAATCACAGAGTCTCGACCTTCATACTGAAGGTCCAAGCCTTTACATACGTGAGCAGTTACAAACTCAGCTCCACTAGGGGTAGTTACTTTCAAATCATAAGATAATGCAGAATAAGTAAGGCCAAGTTTCTTAGCACAGTCATAGGAGATAAAAGAATGTGTTGCACCAGAATCAAATAACAATTCAACACTATGATCTCGGATGGAAACCATACCTTGAATCACATTAGGAGACGCTGTGGCCTCCTCTCTCGTGGTAACATACACACGTCCAGGAGCCATAGGGCGACTGCTATGACTCGCCTGACCTTGCTGCCCCATCCTAGGGCAAAACCTGTAGGTATGACCCAACTCATTACAGTTATAACATCTCCAACAATTTCCAGCATGAAAATTCCCACATCTAACACAAGGACTTCCCACGCTAGATGCTGAGGCAGCTGACTCCTGATGAGACCCCTGACTAGCACCTGCTCGACCTCTACCACCAAAAGATTGGGCTCTGCCACCCCTGAACTGATTTCTCTGCCCAGATCTTCCCTGATGTTGTCTGCGAAAACTACCCCTCTGGTTATACCCTTGCATATGACCTTGGCCTTGAGATCTTCTCCCAGAACTCCCAGAAGTACTCGTACCAGCACTGTGACTTTTTGAGATACCTCCTGAAGGCCTTAAGTAGCTAGTAGATTTAAACTGATTATCAATACGATCCAAGGTACCTGAACTTCTCAAGTTTCTGGCCACAAGACAAAGATACTCACAAGAATCCTCAAAACTAACAAACGGCCTAGCATACAGATATGGCTGCAACACAGGTCTAGCCTTCTGAATCAACTGAGTATGCTTCCATTTGGGATCATCTCTATATTGCAAGTACGTCACATAGCGTGATAACTCATTGAAAGTGGCAACAAATTCATCCTCGTGCATATTGCCTTGCGTTAATTTATTAAATTCAAGTTCTTTCTCATGTCTGATTGTAATGGGAAAGTAATGCTCAAGGAATTTTCCTTTAAATTCTGACCACACAGTCATGGAGTCATCCATACCCCCAGCTGACTTCCACCATCTTTTGGCATCACCGGTCAAAAGTAAGATAGCAACCCTGGCTTTCTGGTACTCATTACAAGCAACAGCTTGGAAAATTGTCTCTAATCTATCGATCCATTCTTCTGCTACTTCAGGTTGGCGACCTCCTTCAAAAGTACCAGGATTGTGCCTAGACACATCTTTCCAAACTCTATTAACAGCACGGTCTTCTTGGGTGACTTCTTGCTGGGTCCCATGAGTTTCACTCTCATGGCCAACTTCAAACTCTCCTTCACTTTGATGCTGATGACCCATATCTTGTTTAAATTTCTGTAACCTTTCTTCCATTGTCTCCAAAATCACATCCCTTAACTGATTCACAAACTCCGACCCAAAGTTTTGTGCCGGTATAGATTGTTGTGAATCTTGGAATTGATTATAACTATCTTCTTCTCCACCCACCTAGGGAATAATGATAATAATCACAAAAAGAATTAGTGATCATAATAAAAAGGAAGGGAAGGAAGGGGTCTATATATCGCCATTCTATATGCAATGCAACAGGCAGGGTATCGTTAACCATAAAACTGATATCAAATTGTAAAGTACCTCCTACTAAAGTAAAACTTAACCTTAACCTAAACCAATTGCTAAACAAAATTAATCCAAACAATGGAGTCTAACCATGTTAGTAAAAGATTCACCTAACATGGTTAGCAAAAGAATCTCTCTATAATTAAGAGATTACATATCTAACTATGTTAGAAAAGAGAATCCCCTAACATAGTTAGAAAAAGAATCACCTAATGAATCACACAATCAATATCATAACCTAAATCTAACCATGTTAGTAAAGATTCACCTAACATGGTTAGAAAAAGGACTAACCAAACTATATAAAAATAAACCATATTAGAGCGGGGCCCATCTAATATGATTACACACACAGAAAACATAAACATTCAATATATCCATCCAAATACCACATCAACATACTAGGAAAACTGATTTTCCTATATACATTCATTCCAGTTCTCATCACCTGGAAAACAGAGTATATATCAACCAAGCTTGACATATTAGTCAAGGTAATTCCTGAACTATCACAGTAGCAGGAACAATGCTATATCACAACCAAAACAGTACATTAAGATACATTACAAGTCATACAGTTCACATATACAATAAAATTCACTCAAAACAACATTCAATATATGCAGAAGCTGGTGCAGCCTAGTAAAATGGCGATATATCTCCCTAACAAGGTCACCTCTGGCCTACTTACTATATCAGTATGGGCCAGACGGCCCCTTCCCCTTCCTCTGCGCCTCCCCCTGGGCATGATCACCTGTAAAAATAAAGGGAATGGGGTGAGACAAAGCAATGTCTCAGTAATCACAACGTAACTCACTGTGACACTCAGAAATGGGGTAGTGGAGTGTCTACAGGGTACCACAGTTCAAAACCTGCATACAGCACATAACATTTGCAAATATAACGATGTATATATCCAGAATAGATGCATCCATCTCTCAATAGACAAAAATAAACATGATTGACACTGTGCCCAGTCTCAAGTCTGAAAGCATAAAGAGGGAGCACTTTAAATAGTGAAAACGTCCCTGAAAAGGGAGCACTATAAAAAGTGAAAACGTCCCTGGTTCCTTTAAAATCCGAGGAACCTGTACAATTAACCTATCGATTGCGCAGATCGATAGGTTACATCGGCCGAAGGTACAACTAACCAGTGTCATGCAACATACCAAAGAATATATATAAATATGAATTTATATAAAGTACAGTTCAGTGGAAAGGTACCCTATAGCCCACGTTTAGATATAACATAAATCTGAATTCATGTTATATATATATATATATATATATATATATATATATATATATATATATATATATATATAAATAAGTAGAAGAGGATGTCAGAAAATCCTCAACTACCATCACCCTCAGTATCACAGTCAGTTAAGCGTGATTACCTGCTAAACTTCACTGCAGCAGATATACGCAGATAGCAGTTATCTTCAAAGTCCGCTTGAAAGATCACCGTCTACAATAATGCCACAATTTAAAATGGGTCAAGACACTTTGTAAGTGACTTAACTCAACCCTTTTAAATAACTTTCATTAATACTAAAAGTATAAAAATACTTCAATACCAAACCACATCCATATCCTTTCCTTTTCCAACTTCTCTTTACCAAATCTTTACAATCCAATACTTTAACTATCCAACTTCCTTTCAAACCTCAATCTAGTCAACATTAACATTCCAATGTCAATAAACAACCTTAATCTACCAAAGCCACTGCAAATCAACACTTTAACTAACAAAAATTCCTTACAACACCAATCCCTCTAAAACCAACCTTCCAACATCACCAAACAACTTCAACTAACATTACATAAATATCAATTTGTTCCAAAACAACCTCTACCAACATAATCCTAACTTAAAGAGTCCAAAAATGCTCCATTACCTTCCAAATTCCTTCCTAAACACCAATTAAATCAAAATCAACTTCCCACATCTTCTTATAACCTTAACAAGTATTTATCCACAACTAATTTATTCAAATCATCTTTCGTTAACAAAACCCCAATTCAAAGAGCCATAACAATTTCCAAAAATCCCCAAAATCTTTTCCAACTTCAATAAACTTCAATACTTCCCAAACATCTTCAATTTAGCAGTGAATAATCATAATAACAACTTATAAATCCTAAAGTCCCAATTTTTCCATAACACCCTAAAATCAGAAAGACCAAATTTCACAAAATTAACTTCACAAGAGGCAAGGATCAAGCTTACAGAGTTCTAGAACGCCGGAAGGAGCTTCACTACTGCCGGCCGCCGTCCAAAACTCGCCGGAATCGGCCCTTAGGTGGCTGGCCGAACTGGAAACAAGAGGAGGGAAAGGGAAGATGAGACATGAAGTTGTAACATGAGAAATTTACAAAAGAGATAGAGAAACTACCACCCACCTTCAACAACAACTCCTTTCACCGGAAAAATAGAACCTCGTCGCCGGAAAACAATTCCAAACCGCCGGCCGAACTGGAAGGGAAAAGAGAGACTAAGAAAATTGTGTTGTGAAGTTGAAGAAGGAAGAACAACATGAGAATCACAAGAAAAATCAAACCTTTCCTCTCACCCGCCTTCCATGTCGCCGGAAAAACTCAACCACCGCCGGAAAACTAAGAAAATCCGAACAGCCCTCACACCCTCAGATCAACTCGAGCTTCGCGGATATGGGAAGAGAAATGAGAAATGAAACAAAATAAGTAAGCTTTCATGGAGGTAGAGGCCGAAGTAGGGAGGTGTGAGGAAGAAGAAAATGGTGAAGGAGGGGAGAGAGAGAGAGCTGCGCGAGAAATGGAGAGGGGGGGTCAGATTTGTTGATAAGGAAGGGACTAGGCCGTGTTTGGTTGATGGAAATAAGGGTGATTTTTGTTATTTAAAGTCCAAACTTGCTATAGTGTACTCATTTTGATTTAAAACCACTTAAACCAGCCTCCAATCTTCTTAAACTTCAAAATATTTTTAGCTCTACCACTCCCTCATATTTCAAACTTTTCATTTCTTTAGTAATTATATGCATATTAATTACTCAAAATTTCCAAAATATTCCCAAAAATCACCAAAAATTCCTAAAAAATTCCCAAAATTCCTAATTTCTCCATTTATCATTTCCAAAATACTCTTTAATCCTGTATTAAATTTTCAGGATGTTACAATTCTCCCCACCTTTTAGGAATTTTGCCCTCAAAATTCAATATCATCGCATCTTTACCAAATGAAAACAATAGTGAAATGAGGTGAATTGTACCTAAGAATAGCTGTGGGTACTTCTCACGCATTTGTTCCTCAGCTTCCCGAGTCGCATCTCCTGGAGTCATACCTCTCCAGAAAACCTTCACAAGGCGAATAGTTTTATTTCTCAATTGCTTAACCTTGACATCCAAAATTCTTTCAGGCTCCACTTGATAAGTCAAATTATCCTCTAACTCTACTTCTTCAGGCTCAATAACATGAGAAGGATCAGGGTGATATTTCTTCAACTGTGACACATGAAACACATCGTGTAGTCTCGATAGCTGTGGCGGAAGAGCTATCCGATAAGAAACATCACCAATCTTCTCAATCACATCAAAAGGACACATATATCGAGGGGTTAACTTCTTAGCCCGTATTGATCTGCCAACACCTGTCATTGGCGAAACTTTCAAAAACACATGATCACCCTCTTCAAACTCTAATGGTCGTCGTCGCTTGTCTGCATAGCTTTTCTGTCTACTCTGGGCCGTCAACAATTTCTCCCGAATCATCTCAATCTTCTGGGTCGTCTCATCCACAATATCCGGGCCAATAACAGCCCTTTCACTCACTTCCGTCCAACAGATTGGCGATCGACACTTTCTACCATACAAAGCCTCATAAGGAGCCATACCAATACTCGACTGGTAACTATTGTTATAAGCAAATTCTGCTAGTGGAAGATGTTTATCCCAACTACCAGGCAACTCAATAACACATGCCCGCAACATATCCTCAAGGATTTGATTAACCCTTTCTGTCTGACCATCTGTTTGCGGGTGATACGCAGTACTGAACTTAAGTTTACTGCCTAAAGCAGCCTGTAGTGACGTCCAATATCCGGATCTATACCGCTGATCTCTATCTGAAATAATACTCTTTGGTACCCCATGCAAACGCACAATCTCATCAACATACAACTGAGCCAACTTTTCCATTGGACTAGAAATCTGAACAGGCAAAAAGTGTGCTGACTTAGTCAACCGATCCACAATCACCCAAATAGAATCATGACCTGACTGAGTACGCGGTAACCCCACAATGAAATCCATAGATATATCATCCCACTTCCACTGAGGCACCTCAATACTCTGCAGCAATCCACCGGGCTTTTGGTGCTCAATCTTGACTTTCTGGCAAGTCAAACACTTAAGTACAAACTGGGTCACATCCTTTTTCATCCCTGGCCACCAAAACTCTCGCTTCAAATCATTGTACATCTTAGTGATTCCCGGATGCATGGCATATTTACTCCTGTGAGCCTCTTCCAAAATAGTCTGCTTTATCTCAGCACAATCAGGAACACAAATACGATGTTTAAACCGTAGAATCCCATGACCATCAATCTCAAAATCCAAGACTGAACCATCCTCCAATTCTTTTCGAATCTTACTTAACTTGTCATCCTTCTCCTGTGATACCCGCAAATCGGTATACAAGTCAAAATCAACTACTACTGCTCTCAAAATAGCCTGCTCCACCCCAGGAACAACTCGCATATCACGCAAAGTTTCCAACCAAGCCTGTTCCTCAAGACTCATTACAAAGACATGAGCCGATTTCCTACTTAAAGCGTCAGCAACCACATTGGTTTTCCCAGGGTGGTACTTGATTTCAAACTTATAATCACTTAGCAACTCCATCCAACGACGTTGCCTACCATTCAACTCTTTCTGATCCATGAAATACTTAAGACTTTTATGATCACTAAATACTTCAAACTGAGCCCCAAAAAGATAATGGCGCCAGATTTTCAAGGCAAACACCACTGCACACAACTCCAAATCGTGAGTTGGGTAGTTTACTTCATGTGGTCTCAACTGTCTCGAGGCATAAGCTATCACTTTGCCATTTTGCATCAACACACATCCTAAACCCATCAATGACGCATCAGTATACACCTCAAACGGTTGAGACGAATCTGGCAAAACCAACACTGGAGCTGTAGTCAAAAGAGTCTTCAACTCCTGAAATGCTGCTTCACATTGCTCCGTCCATACAAAAGGGCGATCTTTCTTAGTCAAATTTGTCAAAGGACGGGCAATCTGGGAAAAACCACGAATAAATCTCCGATAATAACCAGCTAATCCTACGAAACTCCTTACTTCAGTTACTGATTTTGGAGATTCCCACTGCAATACCGCCTCAACTTTACTAGGATCCACCGCAACACCTTCAGAAGAAACTACATGGCCCAAAAACTTTACTTCGTTCAGCCAAAATTCACATTTAGACAACTTAGCATAAAGCTGATGATCCCTCAGAACTCTCAAAGCAATTCCCAGATGCTCACGATGCTCCTCTTCATTTTTAGAATAAATCAGAATATCATCAATGAACACTACAATGAACTTATCCAAATATGGCCTGAAAATTCTGTTCATATAATCCATGAACACAGCAGGAGCATTGGTCAAACCAAAAGGCATCACCAAGAATTCATAGTGGCCATAACGGGTTCTAAAGGCCGTCTTAGGAACGTCCTCTACCCGAACTCTTAACTGATGATAACCTGATCTCAAGTCAATCTTAGAAAATACAGATGCCCCAACTAATTGATCCAACAAGTCATCTATCCTGGGCAACGGGTACTTATTCTTTATTGTAACTTTATTCAGTTGACGGTAATCTATGCACAACCTCATGCTACCATCCTTTTTCTTCACAAACAAAACTGGAGCTCCCCACGGTGACACACTAGGTCGAATAAAACCTTTTTCGAGTAATTCTTCAATCTGCTTCTTCAACTCAGCTAATTCCACCGGAGCCATTCTATATGGTGCCTTAGAAATCGGACTAGCACCTGGTTCTAAATCAATGGTGAATTCTACTTCTCGCTCAGGTGGAAGACCCTGAATATCAGCGAAAACTTCAGTATAATCCTTAACCACATCTATAGCTTCAATGCTAATCTCCTCCTCAGATTTAATTGAGAAGAAAACAGCAAACACCTGACAACCCTTCCGCACGCACTTCTCAGCTTGTGTGGCAGATAGTAACAAGGAACCACTGGAACCCCCAACAGTTGAAGAATTTACCGCATATCTCACAGCCCGTTCCTTACATAGCAAGATGACATTATTGGCTATCAACCAATCCATGCCAATAATCACCTCTATTCCTTTAAGGGGTAAACATACAAGGTCAATCACAGAGTCTCGACCTTCATACTGAAGGTCCAAGCCTTTACATACGTGAGCAGTTACAAACTCAGCTCCACTAGGGGTAATTACTTTCAAATCATAAGATAATGCAGAATAAGTAAGGCCAAGTTTCTTAGCACAGTCATAGGAGATAAAAGAATGTGTTGCACCAGAATCAAATAACACTTCAACACTATGATCTCGGATGGAAACCATACCTTGAATCACATTAGGAGACGCTGTGGCCTCCTCTCTCGTGGTAACATACACACGTCCAGGAGCCATAGGGCGACTGCTATGACTCGCCTGACCTTGCTGCCCCATCCTAGGGCAAAACCTGTAGGTATGACCCAACTCATTACAGTTATAACATCTCCAACAATTTCCAGCATGAAAATTCCCAGATCTAACACAAGGACTTCCCACGCTAGATGCTGAGGCAGCTGACTCCTGATGAGACCCCTGACTAGCACCTGCTCGACCTCTACCACCAAAAGATTGGGCTCTGCCACCCCTGAACTGATTTCTCTGCCCAGATCTTCCCTGATGTTGTTTGCGAAAACTACCCCTCTGGTTATACCCTTGCATATGACCTTGGCCTTGAGATCTTCTCCCAGAACTCCCAGAAGTACTCGTACCAGCACTGTGACTTTTTGAGATACCTCCTGAAGGCCTTAAGTAGCTAGTAGATTTAAACTGATTATCAATACGATCCAAGGTACTTGAACTTCTCAAGTTTCTGGCCACAAGACAAAGATACTCACAAGAATCCTCAAAACTAACAAACGGCCTAGCATACAGATATGGCTGCAACACAGGTCTAGCCTTCTGAATCAACTGAGTATGCTTCCATTTGGGATCATCTCTATATTGCAAGTACGTCACATAGCGTGATAACTCATTGAAAGTGGCAACAAATTCATCCTCGTGCATATTGCCTTGCGTTAATTTATTAAATTCAAGTTCTTTCTCATGTCTGATTGTAATGGGAAAGTAATGCTCAAGGAATTTTCCTTTAAATTCTGACCACACAGTCATGGAGTCATCCATACCCCCAGCTGACTTCCACCATCTTTTGGCATCACCGGTCAAAAGTAAGATAGCAACCCTGGCTTTCTGGTACTCATTACAAGCAACAGCTTGGAAAATTGTCTCTAATCTATCGATCCATTCTTCTGCTACTTCAGGTTGGCGACCTCCTTCAAAAGTACCAGGATTGTGCCTAGACACATCTTTCCAAACTCTATTAACAGCACGGTCTTCTTGGGTGACTTCTTGCTGGGTCCCATGAGTTTCACTCTCATGGCCAACTTCAAACTCTCCTTCACTGTGATGCTGATGACCCATATCTTGTTTAAATTTCTGTAACCTTTCTTCCATTGTCTCCAAAATCACATCCCTTAACTGATTCACAAACTCCGACCCAAAGTTTTGTGCCGGTATAGATTGTTGTGAATCTTGGAATTGATTATAACTATCTTCTTCTCCACCCACCTAGGGAATAATGATAATAATCACAAAAAGAATTAGTGATCATAATAAAAAGGAAGGGAAGGAAGGGGTCTATATATCGCCATTCTATATGCAATGCAACAGGCAGGGTATCGTTAACCATAAAACTGATACCAAATTGTAAAGTACCTCCTACTAAAGTAAAACTTAACCTTAACCTAAACCAATTGCTAAACAAAATTAATCCAAACAATGGAGTCTAACCATGTTAGTAAAAGATTCACCTAACATGGTTAGCAAAAGAATCTCTCTATAATTAAGAGATTACATATCTAACTATGTTAGAAAAGAGAATCCCCTAACATAGTTAGAAAAAGAATCACCTAATGAATCACACAATCAATATCATAACCTAAATCTAACCATGTTAGTAAAGATTCACCTAACATGGTTAGAAAAAGGACTAACCAAACTATATAAAAATAAACCATATTAGAGCGGGGCCCATCTAATATGATTACACACACAGAAAACATAAACATTCAATATATCCATCCAAATACCACATCAACATACTAGGAAAACTGATTTTCCTATATACATTCATTCCAGTTCTCATCACCTGGAAAACAGAGTATATATCAACCAAGCTTGACATATTAGTCAAGGTAATTCCTGAACTATCACAGTAGCAGGAACAATGCTATATCACAACCAAAACAGTACATTAAGATACATTACAAGTCATACAGTTCACATATACAATAAAATTCACTCAAAACAACATTCAATATATGCAGAAGCTGGTGCAGCCTAGTAAAATGGCGATATATCTCCCTAACAAGGTCACCTCTGGCCTACTTACTATATCAGTATGGGCCAGACGGCCCCTTCCCCTTCCTCTGCGCCTCCCCCTGGGCATGATCACCTGTAAAAATAAAGGGAATGGGGTGAGACAAAGCAATGTCTCAGTAATCACAACGTAACTCACTGTGACACTCAGAAATGGGGTAGTGGAGTGTCTACAGGGTACCACAGTTCAAAACCTGCATACAGCACATAACATTTGCAAATATAACGATGTATATATTCAGAATAGATGCATCCATCTCTCAATAGACAAAAATAAACATGATTGACACTGTGCCCAGTCTCAAGTCTGAAAGCATAAAGAGGGAGCAATTTAAATAGTGAAAACGTCCCTGAAAAGGGAGCACTATAAAAAGTGAAAACGTCCCTGGTTCCTTTAAAATCCGAGGAACCTGTACAATTAACCTATCGATTGCGCAGATCGATAGGTTACATCGGCCGAAGGTACAACTAACCAGTGTCATGCAACATACCAAAGAATATATATAAATATGAATTTATATAAAGTACAGTTCAGTGGAAAGGTACCCTATAGCCCACGTTTAGATATAACATAAATCTGAATTCATTTTATATATATATATATATATATATATATATATATATATATATATATATATATATATATATATAAATAAGTAGAAGAGGATGTCAGAAAATCCTCAACTACCATCACCCTCAGTATCACAGTCAGTTAAGCGTGATTACCTGCTAAACTTCACTGCAGCAGATATACGCAGATAGCAGTTATCTTCAAAGTCCGCTTGAAAGATCACCGTCTACAATAATGCCACAATTTAAAATGGGTCAAGACACTTTGTAAGTGACTTAACTCAACCCTTTTAAATAACTTTCATTAATACTAAAAGTATAAAAATACTTCAATACCAAACCACATCCATATCATTTCCTTTTCCAACTTCTCTTTACCAAATCTTTACAATCCAATACTTTAACTATCCAACTTCCTTTCAAACCTCAATCTAGTCAACATTAACATTCCAATGTCAATAAACAACCTTAATCTACCAAAGCCACTGCAAATCAACACTTTAACTAACAAAAATTCCTTACAACACCAATCCCTCTAAAACCAACCTTCCAACATCACCAAACAACTTCAACTAACATTACATAAATATCAATTTGTTCCAAAACATCCTCTACCAACATAATCCTAACTTAAAGAGTCCAAAAATGCTCCATTACCTTCCAAATTCCTTCCTAAACACCAGTTAAATCAAAATCAACTTCCCACATCTTCTTATAACCTTAACAAGTATTTATCCACAACTAATTTATTCAAATCATCTTTCGTTAACAAAACCCCAATTCAAAGAGCCATAACAATTTCCAAAAATCCCCAAAATCTTTTCCAACTTCAATAAACTTCAATACTTCCCAAACATCTTCAATTTAGCAGTGAATAATCATAATAACAACTTATAAATCCTAAAGTCCCAATTTTTCCATAACACCCTAAAATCAGAAAGACCAAATTTCACAAAATTAACTTCACAAGAGGCAAGGATCAAGCTTACAGAGTTCTAGAACGCCGGAAGGAGCTTCACTACTGCCGGCCGCCGTCCAAAACTCGCCGGAATCGGCCCTTAGGTGGCTGGCCGAACTGGAAACAAGAGGAGGGAAAGGGAAGATGAGACATGAAGTTGTAACATGAGAAATTTACAAAAGAGCTAGAGAAACTACCACCCACCTTCAACAACAACTCCCTTCACCGGAAAAATAGAACCTCGTCGCCGGAAAACAATTCCAAACCGCCGGCCGAACTGGAAGGGAAAAGAGAGACTAAGAAAATTGTGTTGTGAAGTTGAAGAAGGAAGAACAACATGAGAATCACAAGAAAAATCAAACCTTTCCTCTCACCCGCCTTCCATGTCGCCGGAAAAACTCAACCACCGCCGGAAAACTAAGAAAATCCGAACAGCCCTCACACCCTCAGATCAACTCGAGCTTCGCGGATATGGGAAGAGAAATGAGAAATGAAACAAAATAAGTAAGCTTTCATGGAGGTAGAGGCCGAAGTAGGGAGGTGTGAGGAAGAAGAAAATGGTGAAGGAGGGAGAGAGAGAGAGCTGCGCGAGAAATGGAGAGGGGGGGGTCAAATTTGTTGATAAGGAAGGGACTAGGCCGTGTTTGGTTGATGGAAATAAGGGTGATTTTGGTTATTTAAAGTCCAAACTTGCTATAGTGTACTCATTTTGATTTAAAACCACTTAAACCAGCCTCCAATCTTCTTAAACTTCAAAATATTTTTAGCTCTACCACTCCCACATATTTCAAACTTTTCATTTCTTTAGTAATTATATGCATATTAATTACTCAGAATTTCCAAAATATTCCCAAAAATCACCAAAAATTCCTAAAAAATTCCCAAAATTCCTAATTTCTCCATTTATCATTTCCAAAACACTCTTTAATCCTGTATTAAATTTTCAGGATGTTACACATTGATTGATTGAATGAATGATTGGTTGGTGGATGAGAGATGAGAAATCTGTTAAATCAGACTTGAACATTCATCTCCTTGTGAAGGGAATAAAAATTGGACACCAGTCAATGGAGTATATAAATAAATATTGAATCATAAAATCAAAACCTTTAATTTCATTTCTCGGATTATTTGTAGAATCCAGACTTGATCCATCATCTGAAAATTCTTGAAAAGCGTCTGAAAACACCGCATCTGAAAACACACATCAAAATCTCAGTAAACCTGTTTCTGCAGAAATTTAAAAAAGTAAACACAGGCTAACAAAAGACTAATTTACAAAACACACCTGCACTAACATTGTGCACCCTCGGACGATCTAAAACATCCTCCAAACTAGACCTGTTCCCAATCATATCAAACATTGATCCACCCATCAAACATAGCAAGTTTTCAGGCCCAATCTCAGTGTTTGGTTCTATTCCAATGAGAAGATTAGAAGGTGAAGGTGAAGGTGAAGGTGAAGGAAAGGGAGAGTGGAAGGGGAATTCTCTAAGGCATTGTTGTTGTTGGGGTCTGAAAAAGAAAGAAATAAAGAAAGAAAGAAAGGGGAGTGATTGATTAATTGATTGATTGAATGAATGATTGGTTGGTGGATGGGGGATGAGAAATCAGTTAAATCAGACTTGAACATTCATCTCCTAGTGAAGGGAATAAAAATTGGACACCAGTCAATGGAGTATATAAATAAATGTTGAATCATAAAATCAAAAACTTTAATTTCATTTCTCTGATTATTTGTAGAATCTAGACTTGATCCATCATCTGAAAATTCTTGAAAAGCGTCTGAAAACACCGCATCTGAAAACACACATCAAAATCTGAGTAAACCTGTTTCTGCAGAAAATTTAAAAAATGAAACATAGGCTAACAAAAGACTAATTTACATAACACACCTGCACTAACATTGTGCACCCTCGGACGATCCAAAACATCCTCCAAACTAGACCTGTTCCCAATCATATCAAACATTGATCCACCCATAAAACATAGCATGTTTGCAGGCCCAATCTCAGTGTTTGGTTCTATTCCAATGAGAAGATTAGAAGGTGAAGGTGAAGGGAGAGTGGAAGGGGAATTCTCTAAGGCATTGTTGTTGTTGGTGATAAACGTGGCTGTCACCCAAGAGGGGGGGGGGTGAATTGGGTGAGAGAATAAATTAAATCTTTTGATTCTTCTTTTCGAAAGACTGCTTGTGCTTGGTGATAATATTTACGAAGTAGTGATATGCACAAGTCAGTATGTTATGTGATGCAAAATAGAGTGTTTGAATGTAAATTTATGCACACATAAATTTATCCTGGTTCGGTCACCCAGACCTACATCCAGTCCCCAGGCTCCACCTGAGATTTCCAATCCACTATTCTTGTTTAAACCGGGCACAAGAGAAGCCTTTACACTTTAGGTTTTACGAGCACGGGTTCACCTAACAACCCACAGGTTTTACACCGGGTTCACCTGCAAACCTTACAAATGCAAGTTTTACGGGCTAACTTGCAACCTATGGAGATTTAGACAACCTCTAAATGCTCCCCCTTACAAATTGTAAGTTTACACTATGTTCACTCTATGAACTGATTGTGCTAAACACTTAAGCTCAAAACTAACTCTCTCTAAGAGTGGATGATGTTACTCACTTAAGTACAATAAAATCACTCTCGAAAAATATCACAAATCTGGATCTGAGAGTAGTAGAAGATGTATAGGATGAAGAATATGATATATCAGATACTTTGCTCTGTTCTCTCTCTTTCTTCCATATCTTCTCTTCTGAATGAATGTCTCTTTTATACTTGGCTTCATAGGCTTCGGTGGCAAGTTGAATATGAACGTTTGAATAGTGCCGTTGATCCTATGTTACCGTTGAGAAGTACATCTTCATTAATGCTTAGCAGGGTAGACTTGCTTTATCTCTGAAAAGTAGTCCTGACACCTCTGCTCTGACAAAAGTATTCTGACTTCTGAGTATGTGATTTTTACTCTTGCACTCTTGCTGACGGATGATCATCTTTCATCCGCAAGTGGTAATCTTGCTCTGCAAGTGTTAAGCTCTGAGTCCCAATGTCAAGAGTCTTTCCATCCGGAAGCTCATTTGCATCCGGAAGCGTGACCATGTTCTGCACATACTGGTTAGTCCAACATAGCAATATATATATAAGAATTATACATGCTGTGGGAAGTTTATTTGCTATGGGGAGTAGTTTACTTAGACTGTGTTCTGATTTGGTCTATGATGTATCTGGAAGCATTTTTACATCCGGAAGTAAAACTACTAGATGAAGAATCTTGGTTCACTATAACTCACTCTCACTTAGTGTATTTCATCCCAACACTCAGCGCTAGTCACTAAGCTATCGGA
The DNA here is from genome assembly GCA_029929735.1 of Mimosa pudica. NCBI lineage: Eukaryota > Viridiplantae > Streptophyta > Magnoliopsida > Fabales > Fabaceae > Mimosa > Mimosa pudica. The sequence continues at coordinate 6,671,305 of JAKELP010000045.1, forward strand.
AGCACTTTTACTTGACGTAGTGAACTCACTGACGCTTAGGGTGAAATCTATTCTATCAGTCTGCGCCAGTCAAGATCTAATAGGAAGCAACTTCACTTGATGTTGCATTTCTGCTGACGCTCGGGGTTATATCTAGTCTATCAACCTGCGCCAGTCTAAATCTAATAGGAAGTGCTTTCACTTGGCGAAGTAGACTTACTGACGCTTGGGGTAATAACTATTCTATTGCTCTGCGCCAGTCTGAGTCTAACAGGAAGCGCTTTCACTTGGGGAAGTAGACTTACTGACGCTTGGGGTAATATCTATTCTGTCGCTCTGCGCCAGTCTAATTCTAACAGGAAGCGCTTTCACTTGGGGAAGTAGACTTACTGTCGCTTGGAGTAATATCTATTCTATCGCTCTGCGCCAGTCTAAGTCTAACAGGAAGCAAACTCACTTCCGATTGAAACATAGCTTAGTCTTAAGGTTTTGTGTACCTAATTCTCATGGACTAAGTTATTTCCCAGTGATTTTACTTGCTGATGCTGGGGGATGAAAACATTCATCCGCATGCGCAAGTCCTAATCTATCCGGAAGTAGATCTTCACCCGGAAGCACTCTTACTTGGGATCCTATGTTATCCTATTGCTTCCTAGGCACTTGGTCTAATCCTCTACATTTTAGTCTTCATCAAAACTTAAGATTCTAACATTCTCCCCCTTTTTGATGATGACAAACCTAGTTCTATTAATTAAGTTCATATGAAAGGATTAGCTGAAGAATAAAAGCAATAGTTAAGAGCAAGTAACTCAGACAAATATTATTGACAAGCAGAAGTTACAAGTCAGAGTTATACAATCAAATAACATATACAAGTAAAGAATGTATACAAATAAATTTCACTAAGTATGAATGAAGATATGCATGAAAACAAAATCAACAACACTATTTGGATTGGGGGTTAGAGTCTGTGTCTCTTTTTCTTTTCCCTCTCTTTCTGTCTCTCTTCATTTTCCTCACGCTCATTCTGGTTTATCTGGGCAATGATCTCTTGAAGCTCTTTTTCCTCTTTTTCCCTTCTGAGCCTTTCTGATTCAATGGACTCCTCGTATGCCCTTTTCATGTTCTCCACTTCTTCATACCCAGGGAAACCTGTAGCATCGTCGAAGTAGCAGACTTCTCCATTGGGATAGTGTACAGCTCGGATTCTTACATTCCATGCAGAGAAGTTGGAATCCTTTTCAACTTCTTGGGCTTTCCTTTTCCCTTTCCCTTTGCTCTTCCCTTTGCTTTTGCTAATTGGAGGAGTGGGCATGGCACTTGCTCTTTCAGCATCGAGGCAAGCCATCTGACCAAAGGATAGCTTGTCAGTGAATCCATACTTCTCAAATTCTTCAGGAGTCATGTCTTCAATTTCCAATTTGACTTCCTTCAGAATTGGAACCGCTTGGACCACTGGATTTTCTTGCACAACCTGAGCAGATGAAGTTCCTTGCTCAGGTAGGTCAGATGAAGTCTCTTCCTCAGACTCATCAGATTCAGTGGTGGCAACGAACTTTCTGGCACGTTTCCTAGCAACGGCCTTCTTTCTGAGTACACTGAATCCGGCTGCTGGTTCAGATGAGGGAGGAGGATCGGAAGATTGCTCAGATGAAGGGACCTCAGACTCTTGCTCAGATAGTGTAGGAACAGGCTTGGCTATCACAATGGGAGGATGGTTGGGTCTCTTCAGTCCCCACTTCATTATGATCTCCTCAACCATCTCTCTACTTGTTTTATTTGGAGGAGGCTCTGATGATGACTCAGATTGTGAGGATTGTTCATTCTGTCCAAACACAATCATCTCCAAATGTGATCCTTGCTCAGCTGTTCTCTTCTGCTCCATGAGACGGAGGGCCTCTCCTCTTATAAGGCTCTCTGCACCACTCAGCCTCTGAGACTCATATGCACGACGCAGGGCGGCCGTGATATCTTCATCAATCCAGAGTGATGGCTGGCTGAGGACCTCCCTTGTGGCCATACTTAGGCGAAGAGTAGACATAACATTTCTCCCCCTTTTGTCATCATCAACAGGGGTGAGTGCCAGGGATGGAGTGGATGTGGAGGAGGATGGAGGTGGTTCAGGGCCAAATTTCTTGGGAGGGGAGGGTGATAGGGTAGAGGTAGAGGATGTGGGAGAGGATAGGTGTTCAGGAGTTTGAGGAGGGTCGGGGAAGCAGCTGGTGGTGACAAAGATATCCCCATAAGGATGAGTGGAGGAGTATTCTTTGTAGTTGGCGGAGTCAGGGGTAAAGGGTAAATGGTCATCGGAGAGTGGTTGAAGGCGGGGATATTCGCCGTATGGTTGGCTGAGGGGGTGAATGGCTGTTTCAGATCCTATGGGTCTAGGGCTTGGATGGGTAGGGTTGGAGAAGCGGAGTGGAGAGCGTGTAGGGGCACCTGGTCGTGTGGGAATGGGTGAGGATGAGGATGAGGAAGGTGAGGATGAGAAGTTTCTAGGAGAATGGCGTGGAGAGTTGTGAGGTGAGTCTTGGGTTTGGTCGTCATGGGTAGGTGAAGGTTGGGATTGTTGGTCATTGTTGGGTGATGGTGGGGCTTGTTGGTCATTTTGTGGTGGAGGCTGAGGTTGTTGAGTGTTGGGCGGAGGAGGAGGAGGGTTTTGAGGAGGAGGAGGAGGAGGTGGTAAGTTACCTTGTGATGAGGGTTGGGGAATTTGTAGGTGCTGGAGGATGAGGTCTAATTTTGCATCCACCCTGGCAAGGTGATTCTCGAGTTGTCCTACTCTGTCCTCAAGTCGTTGGATTCGCTCCCCTTGGTGGTGGAAGCCAGCTTCACATTCAACACGGAGAGGACCCACCAAGGAATCAGTCAATCTAAACAAAAGCTCTTCCTTTATGTCCTCTGCAAAGGCCCTAACAGAAGCTGGAACCCTTGCACTACGGCTTGGCCCAGCATGAGAGTCAACTTCCTGATCGCCTGCTCCAGATGCAGAGGGAGCTGAAGTACCAGAAGCACTACTGGCTTGTGAGCGTGAGCGAGTGGGCTTAGGAGGCTTGAAATACTTGATCCCCATCCTTGCCACGTTGGTTGCTCCCACAGGCCTACACTTGACATTCTCTTCTTCCACAGCAGATGTAGCCTTGATCAGATGCTTCTCAAGAAGGAAGGCAATGATGGTGGGATAGGGAAGATACCCTGACTTGTCATTGCTTAACCAGCGCTGAAGCTCTAGGCATATCAACTGCCCAGGGTTGAAAGGCTTGAGCGAGAGGAGTCTAGGGAACCAAGGGTTGTCCAGCAGTGTGAATTCGTTGAAGTTGCCTCCCTTATGAGTCATTATCCGGGAGTAGACGTAGTACAAGAGCCTGTTAGAATCAGACATCTTGGACACCTTCTTGCTGTTGGTGCCATACAACTCCTCGAGTTCCTCCTTGCTGTACTTGTGAGATTCAGGGTAGATCCATTCATTCATATCCTCTTCTGTGATTCCCATCATCTCATTCAGGGTTCTCCAAGTGAACCTGAAGGTTCTTCCTCTTACAGTGGCAGTGAAGGAGAGTTTGTGGACTTGCTCTTTCCCATCCACCTTTCTGTACTTAGCTCTGCCTGAGAGGGATTGGCAAAAGACTCGCAGGACGTTGACGTTGTAGTCCTGGTTGATGCCCAGCCAAGGCATATACTTTTCCAAGTAAGGGCGCAGATGAGCAAACCCTAGTTCATCCAACTTGTCCAGATTGATGAACAGGCCATGGTTGAAGATGGGAATGGATGTCTCAAATTTGGCGGATACACTCTCCAAAGCCCCATCTCTATAAACTGTGGGATCATCTTCTTCCTCATCCCTCTGCCTCTTGGTGGAAGGCTCCTCAGAAAAATGAACCTTCTTCTTCTTTCCCTTTCCCTGAGCATCTCGCTCTTGTTCAGAACCCACTGTCTGTTCTATTCTACCAGAGGTTTCAGGCTGACCCTGAACGTCTTCACCCTGTCCCCGTGATTGCCCAGAACCTTCTTGGCGTTCATGATGTTCTTCATGTTGTTCTTTATGGTGCCCAGATTTACCAGAATGTCTGTGAGAGGATTTCCCAGATTTCGATTTATTTTTCTTAGAAGAAGAGGTTTTCTGGATGACTGGGTTGGGTTCATTCGTACCGGCCATTTTTTTTGTATGAATGTTGTGAAAATAAAGATGAAATGCGAGAAGTGTGTAAAAATGAAGAATGCAATGAAGAAGATGAAGCAAATTTTTCAGAGAAAAGATGCGTGTGAAAATAATGCAAGTAAAAAGTGAAGATGAAAAGTTACATCTATTTATAGGTAAAGCTTCTGAGGATAGAATGGGTATAGTCTTTCAAATTTTCACACATTTGGGTAACGTAAGTTTTTAAGTTGGAACGACACACCTGATGACACGTGTTGCTTCAGAGAAGGCACAGCGTTTCATAGAGGAAGTTGAAACGTTTTCTGAAGTGATGTGTCCCTTGATCTGACACTGGCGCTCTTGATCATATTGAATTATCATCCAGCGCTAGCAAAAGAGTATTCGGAAGTGATTTTGCTTCCGGTTGGACAGACGCTCCTGGTTGCCTTGAGTAGTCATTCAGCGTCAGCACGAGAGCATCCGGAAGTAGTTTTGCTTCCGATGGTACTTACTTAAGATTTAACTTTGAGTGACTCGTTGATGTTCTCTCTTGTGCATCCACAGCGATCAAGCTTTCATGACTAAAGCCATATTTGCGTCAAGTAGAGTTTGTTTGATCTTCTTAATTTCAGGAGCAGTAGCTCTCGGAGCCCAGTATGAACAACAACTCATTCAGATTTGATACATTGCTCTGATCAGGTATGATCATGAAAATTGTTGTTCCTTCGTACCTTCTTTCCTACAAAATAGCAAATGATTTCTCTTTCCCATTTTTCAGTCTCCAAACTTGGATCTGACTGGTCAGTTTGTAGGGAGTATGTGATTCTTATGCACTTAAGAATTATTCACTATGGATATAGCATTGCGAATCAACTATGACTATATGCACATGGCTTCTGATAATGATAGTCATAGATAGCATATAGAGTATGAACATTGTGTGAAATATCTTATAAGCCATATCATGTTCATGCTTATGATGCTTAATGTAAAATCTCAATAAGTCCATCTTACATTTGCATAGGAGATTTTACTGTTGCATGCTTCAACCTTAAATAATCCCTTGCTTACCCAAGGAGATCTTTTATACTTATCCTTGGCCTGAAGCACTTTCTTAGAAGAGACAGGATTCGCAGGTTTTCTCCATGTGAGTTGAGACATCCTCTCTCTTTTGTCCTTCTCAGGATAGTTGAATGGAACTCTGTGATAGCTTATCCCTGAGACAAGGTCTTTGTTCCTTGTGGTAGCGCACTGCTTCTTATGATTGAACCAGGTAGTTGCAGTAGTGACATCACCACGAGTTCTCTTCTTTGGGACAAGAGAAACTCTTGATCTTTCCTGCACAGGTAAGGCACTAGAAGAGAGTTTTGGTACCCATTTGTACTTGGGTCCTACATAGTTAGCGCTGGACCTTACTTGTCCTTTGGGGATCCATATATATTTATTTCTCACATTTAAATTTCTCTTAAAATTGCATGTGTGAGAAATATGACCAGTTCTACCACAATAATGACAGATAATGGGATGATGTTCAGAATCAGATTTCTTATCACTATTATGGTGGTCAGTTTTCTTTTCAAAGACTCTATGTTTATTAACTTTTGAAATCTCAGGGTCTTTTGAAAAGTCTTCTTTTATGATTGGGACTTTGGACTCCTTGGTTGTAGAAGAAGGAATAAGTTCCTCAAGTTCCCTATTCCTTTTTCTTAAGCCTAGAATTTCTTTTGCAAGTTTACAGAATTCAACATGTAGCTCATTATACATATCTTGCAATTCAGAAGTTTCAAGTTTAGGTACCTCATTTTCTTCAGCTTCTGAATCTACTAGGCGGAGATCCACTCTCTCTTTGCTGATACTAGCTTCTACTACATCACCATCCAGTAGCTCATCAACGGTGGATTCACAAGGAGCACATAGTGAGCTTTGGACAGCCTTATCATCAAGAAATTGGTTAGAAGCATACATAGTATCAAGAGTGTTCCAAATATCTATAGCCCTAGAGCAATGTTTAATTTTCTGATAATCATTGTCAGATAAACTTTTGTGCAAAATTTGCATTGCTCTAAGGTTTAAGTAAAATAAGCTTTTGTCCTCTTCTGTCCAATTTACTTTTGGTTTGAAATCAGAGTCCTTTTCAAAAACATCCCACATTTTGAAATCAGTGGATAGTATAAAACTTTTCATCCTTCCCTTCCATAAGTAAAAATCAGCATTTTCTAACACGGGTGGGATTGTATGATCAAAACCTTCAAAACACATTTTGTAACCCAAATCAGCCTAGGTCTTTGCACTTGAGATCGTTGGATCCTTTAAACAAGTGACCTTGCTCTGATACCAAATGATAAACGTGGCTGTCACCCAAGAGGGGGGGGGGGTGAATTGGGTGAGAGAATAAATTAAATCTTTTGATTCTTCTTTTCGAAAGACTGCTTGTGCTTGGTGATAATATTTACGAAGTAGTGATATGCACAAGTCAGTATGTTATGTGATGCAAAATAGAGTGTTTGAATGTAAATTTATGCACACATAAATTTATCCTGGTTCGGTCACCCAGACCTACATCCAGTCCCCAGGCTCCACCTGAGATTTCCAATCCACTATTCTTGTTTAAACCGGGCACAAGAGAAGCCTTTACACTTTAGGTTTTACGAGCACGGGTTCACCTAACAACCCACAGGTTTTACACCGGGTTCACCTGCAAACCTTACAAATGCAAGTTTTACGGGCTAACTTGCAACCTATGGAGATTTAGACAACCTCTAAATGCTCCCCCTTACAAATTGTAAGTTTACACTATGTTCACTCTATGAACTGATTGTGCTAAACACTTAAGCTCAAAACTAACTCTCTCTAAGAGTGGATGATGTTACTCACTTAAGTACAATAAAATCACTCTCGAAAAATATCACAAATCTGGATCTGAGAGTAGTAGAAGATGTATAGGATGAAGAATATGATATATCAGATACTTTGCTCTGTTCTCTCTCTTTCTTCCATATCTTCTCTTCTGAATGAATGTCTCTTTTATACTTGGCTTCATAGGCTTCGGTGGCAAGTTGAATATGAACGTTTGAATAGTGCCGTTGATCCTATGTTACCGTTGAGAAGTACATCTTCATTAATGCTTAGCAGGGTAGACTTGCTTTATCTCTGAAAAGTAGTCCTGACACCTCTGCTCTGACAAAAGTATTCTGACTTCTGAGTATGTGATTTTTACTCTTGCACTCTTGCTGACGGATGATCATCTTTCATCCGCAAGTGGTAATCTTGCTCTGCAAGTGTTAAGCTCTGAGTCCCAATGTCAAGAGTCTTTCCATCCGGAAGCTCATTTGCATCCGGAAGCGTGACCATGTTCTGCACATACTGGTTAGTCCAACATAGCAATATATATATAAGAATTATACATGCTGTGGGAAGTTTATTTGCTATGGGGAGTAGTTTACTTAGACTGTGTTCTGATTTGGTCTATGATGTATCTGGAAGCATTTTTACATCCGGAAGTAAAACTACTAGATGAAGAATCTTGGTTCACTATAACTCACTCTCACTTAGTGTATTTCATCCCAACACTCAGCGCTAGTCACTAAGCTATCGGAAGCACTTTTACTTGACGTAGTGAACTCACTGACGCTTAGGGTGAAATCTATTCTATCAGTCTGCGCCAGTCAAGATCTAATAGGAAGCAACTTCACTTGATGTTGCATTTCTGCTGACGCTCGGGGTTATATCTAGTCTATCAACCTGCGCCAGTCTAAATCTAATAGGAAGTGCTTTCACTTGGCGAAGTAGACTTACTGACGCTTGGGGTAATAACTATTCTATTGCTCTGCGCCAGTCTGAGTCTAACAGGAAGCGCTTTCACTTGGGGAAGTAGACTTACTGACGCTTGGGGTAATATCTATTCTGTCGCTCTGCGCCAGTCTAATTCTAACAGGAAGCGCTTTCACTTGGGGAAGTAGACTTACTGTCGCTTGGAGTAATATCTATTCTATCGCTCTGCGCCAGTCTAAGTCTAACAGGAAGCAAACTCACTTCCGATTGAAACATAGCTTAGTCTTAAGGTTTTGTGTACCTAATTCTCATGGACTAAGTTATTTCCCAGTGATTTTACTTGCTGATGCTGGGGGATGAAAACATTCATCCGCATGCGCAAGTCCTAATCTATCCGGAAGTAGATCTTCACCCGGAAGCACTCTTACTTGGGATCCTATGTTATCCTATTGCTTCCTAGGCACTTGGTCTAATCCTCTACATTTTAGTCTTCATCAAAACTTAAGATTCTAACAGTTGGGGTCTGAAAAAGAAAGAAATAAAGAAAGAAAGAAAGAAAGGGGAGTGATTGATTCATTGATTGATTGAATGAATGATTGGTTGGTGGATGGGGGATGAGAAATCAGTTAAATCAGACTTGAACATTCATCTCCTAGTGAAGGGAATAAAAATTGGACACCAGTCAATGGAGTATATAAATAAATATTGAATCATAAAATCAAAACCTTTAATTTCATTTCTCTGATTATTTGTAGAATCCAGACTTGATCCATCATCTGAAAATTCTTGAAAAGCAACTGAAAACACCGCATCTGAAAACACACATCAAAATCTCAGTAAACCTGTTTCTGCAGAAAATTGAAAAAAGTAAACAGATGCTAACAAAAGACTAGTTTACATAACACACCTGCACTAACATTGTGCACCCTCGGACGATCCAAAACATCCTCCAAACTAGACATGTTCCCAATCATATCAAACATTGATCCACCCATCAAACATAGCATGCTTTCAAGCCCAATCTCAAAGTTTGGTTCTATTGCAATGAGAAGATTAGAAGGTGAAGGTGAAGGTGAAGGTGAAGGTGAAGGGAGAGTGGAAGGGGAATTCTCTAAGGCATTGTTGTTGTTGGGGTCTGAAAAAGAAAGAAATAAAGAAAGAAAGAAAGAAAGAAATGGGAGTGATTGATTAATTGATTGATTGAATGAATGATTGGTTGGTGGATGAGGGATGAGAAATGAGTTAAATCAGACTTGAACATTCATCTCCTTGTGAAGGGAATAAAAATTGGACACCAGTCAATGGAGTATATAAATAAATATTGAATCATAAAATCAAAACCTTTAATTTCATTTCTCTGATTATTTGTAGAATCCAGACTTGATCCATCATCTGAAAATTCTTGAAAAGCGTCTGAAAACAGCGCATCTGAAAACACACATCAAAATCTGAGTAAACCTGTTTCTAAAGAAAATTTAAAAAATTAAACATAGCCTAACAAAAGACTAATTTACATAACACACCTGCACTAACATTGTGCACCCTCGGACGATCCAAAACATCCTCGAAACTAGACCTGTTCCCAATCATATCAAACATCGATCCACCCATCAAACATAGCATGGTTTCAGGCCCAATCTAAGTGTTTGGTTCTATTCCAATGAGAAAATTAGAAGGTGAAGGTGAAGTTAAAGGTGAAGGGAGAGTGGAAGGGGAATTCTCTAAGGCATTGTTGTTGTTGGGGTCTGAAAAAGAAAGAAAGAAAGAAAGGGGAGTGATTGATTCATTGATTGATTGAATGAATGATTGGTTGGTGGATGGGGGATGAGAAATCAGTTAAATCAGACTTGAACATTCATCTCCTAGTGAAGGGAATAAAAATTGGACACCAGTCAATGGAGTATATAAATAAATATTGAATCATAAAATCAAAACCTTTAATTTCATTTCTCTGATTATTTGTAGAATCCAGACTTGATACATCATCTGAAAAGTCTTGAAAAGCGTCTGAAAACACCACATCTGAAAACACACATCAAAATCTTAGTAAACCTGTTTCTGCAGAAAATTTAAAAAATTAAACATAGGCTAACAAAAGACTAATTTACATAACACACCTGCACTAACATTGTGCACCCTCGGACGATCCAAAACATCCTCCAAACTAGACCTATTCCCAATCATATCAAACATTGATCCACCCATGAAACATAGCTTGTTTTTAGGCACAATCTCAGTGTTTGGTTCTATTCCAATGAAAAGATTAGAAGGTGAAGGTGAAGGTGAAGGTGAAGGGAGAGTGGAAGGGAAATTCTCTAATGCATTGTTGTTGTTGGGGTCTAAAAAAGAAAGAAAGAAAGAAAGGGGAAAGGGAGTGATTGATTGATTGATTGGTTGATGGATGGGGGATGAGAGAAAGGAGAGAATAGTTAGTTATAGTAGTTGACCTTGGTGATGTTGGTGAGGGGAGAGTCCAGATTGAATGATCCAAAGGGAAGGATCAACCGGTGTGCCCACTAGTAATACACAAAGTGAAGGGAGAAGAGTGGAAGGGGAAAGGCAGTGAAATGGAAATGCATTAATATGGTTGTGGTCTGAAAAGAAAGAAAGGTTTAGGAAGGAAGGATTGATAGATAAATAGGGCCATAGGGGGATGGGATGGGATGAGACAAAATAGAGAAAGAAAGAAAGAAAGAAAAGGTTGACCTTGATAGGAGACCGCTGATGAGGAGGAGGAGAAGAAGAAGATGAAGAGGAAGATGGAGAGAGAATAGGTCTTCATCAACGAGCTGTTGAATGAGAAGGAAGTGAAGGAAGAAGCCGCCATCAATGTTGTTGAGAATGAATGAGTGCGTGTTACTTCTCAACAATGTTTGCAGAAACAACAGAATAGAATTCGAATGTTTGACTACATGTAAGACTTGTACATGTAATATGCCCTCTTATATAGTGAAGTACTATGCTATGCTCACACTCACACCTGCATTTTATTTTATCCTCCACGTGTAAGCCTCTCATTGGCCTCCATCACAAAACACGGATCGCTACCATCATCCCACATCCTAAGCTCACAACGTTATTGCCCGTTAGGAAGCAGGAAAGTTTTGTGATAAATCTGAAAGTGAGGAAAGTGTTTCAGTTTACTAAGAAAGCAAATCAGGGGCGGCTGTTTGGTTGGCTAATGGAGGAGTTTGAAAGTGAATTTTTATTAAAAGCACATAGACCTTAAATGACAGTAATGCCCCTTCGTATTGTAACATTCCAAAAAGCCCCTGATTGAAAAAAGAAACCCCACTAGGAGTCATCTCTGTTTTCTGCGAAGCTTGATTGTCTCTAGCTTTAAACCACAAAAAAAAGTGTGTCCAGCAAGGAGGCGCCGTGTTGAGGACCAAGGTGGCCAGCTGGAGAATGGAAGGCAGAAACTTGGGGACTGGGTGTGGTGAAAGTTAGAAGGAAGAAGAGAAGGGTTTACGCTAACGAGGAAGACAACACACTTCTTTTTTTCCCTTTACATTTGACATGATTTTATTTTTATAAAGACTTCTCACATGATTTTAAGTAACAATTTAATTTAATTACTTCAATTTTAATTTCACATGGTACTTGGTAGTAATTATTTAATTAATTGAAATTAAGATTGACATGATATTAATCGAAAAGTTACTAATTTCAGTTATTTGAAATCAAAGATTGACGTGATATTAATTAATAAGTCAATTGATTGAAATTTAATTTCACCTTATATTAATTGTAAAGTTAATTGAAATTAAGATTGACATGATATTAATTGAAAAGTTACTAATTTCAGTTATTTGAAATCAAAGATTGGCGTCATATTAATATCAAGTTAATTGATTGACATTTAATTTCACCTTATATTAATTGTGACGTCAATTGATTTAAATTTAATTTCACCTGGTATTAATTGTAATTTTAATTAAGATTGCTGATCAAAAAATAATAAAAGTTAATTAAGAGTGGTGTGATATTTAACATGGCTTTCTGCTAAAAAAGATATTTAACATAACTCTAGTTAGGCAGTGCGAAATAGATTGTGCCAAAATGAAATCGAGTTTTCCTAGATAAACTCGATTGTCCTAGGTGAAATCGAGTTTTCCTGTGTAAACTCGATTTTCCTAGGTGAAATCGAGTGTTCCTGGGTAAACTCGATTGTCCTAGGTGAACTCGATTTTAAACCCCAAAACAGGAAGACAACCAGTAAACGCTGCACTTGACAAATGCAGACCTACAATATGGCAAACTCTAAAAGCTTTTCGGAACTGAACTAAAGTGAGGATAAAAGGAACATCACAGACACCATAACATTACTAATTTACATACCATTTACAAATTATGCACAACATTTACAAAAAGACGCCTACCAACACTTGGCCCCCGTTAGTTCGCAACCATCACTTACAACATCCATTTTTCCACACTTGCGGCCATGTTTAAATATGTACACTTCAAAAGAAACATGGCAGACAGTGTGGAAAGCAACTGGAACCCCTATGTGCACAGTCAAAGTTCAGGTGCCAAAAGAAGACAATATATATATATCCAAAAGTAACACAACACTCCACTCCACTCCACTAAGGAGTGAGCAAACTCCGAATCCAAGAGGCCTTGAATGCATCTGGAATCCTCTCAAAGGCATTCAAAAGCTAGGGAGATTCGAGCATCTTGATGTGGGCAGCATTTAGCTCCCTAGTTGAGAGTCCTTCCACATTCATCAGGTCAATGTAAAGGTCTGCAGCCTTAGCATCCAGCCTGTCCTGTCGGGTGTGATTGGATATCTTGTCTCCCAAGATCTCGATGGCAGTGACAATCAATTCATAATGCATTTGAGCATGTATTTCATCCATCACCTACAAAAAATGACCCCACACCCCTTTCCTATATCAACAAGATGTACAACAAAATGCATCATACCCACCCACACACATGTTGAAAAACTTGAATTGTTTTTGACTTTGCCTACGAAACTCGATTTTGGCATCCTACAATCGAGTTCGCAAAAAATACATAGATTTAAATTCGATTTGGCCATTGTAAACTCGATTTTGCCATCATAAGTGTACTCAAGTTGGACCTTTTCAACTTACGTCACCCCCCAAATTTTTCCCAACATTGTAGCTAAACACAAGCACCTGGACAACAACTTCAAACAACACCCAGACAGATTTTTACTATGTAACTATAGTTTGGAAACCAATCATTGCTAACCCATCAATTTTAAAGTGAAAACCAATTCATTTAAACAAAAAGCATGCATCACACACACAAAACACTTCACATTAAACACAAACAGGGCCATGAAGAAGAAATGCAAACATGTTTGGGTTCACCATCAATGCCTAGACAAAAATAAAACTACTCCACCAATATGAAACTACATTGATCACCCTTACCTTTGTCTCCTTACTTGGCACAATGTGCAGCTAGTTAATTTGAGTTAAATGTCACCCACACACTTAATAGAGACAACCCACACCTCCTCACTTGTAAATTCGTGTTTGCCTGAAGCTCCCAACGTTTGTATGTATTTGTTGAGAGTAAATGAAGAGCAATGTGGTATTTAGCACATGGGTCCACACTCAATTTTGGTGGCAAGCCAAATTTATATTTCTATTCTCAATTTTGGAGGGAAACTGAAAATAGACACTTTCTAATTCAGAGCTACACTTTCTGGCTTCCAAACGGCGTGAGAATGTGAAATAATTTCACTTCCTAATTTAGAGCAACACTTTCTAGCTTCCAAACGGGCTCTTAGATTGAATGAATTACGAAGGTCCTTTCTGTTTCTTTGTTTTTATATTTTGTTTATGTTCTTTCTATGTTTCTTTGTTTTTGTCACCATATGTTTTATGTTTTTTTGTTCGCACGGCTGCATTCACTCTCCCATATAATAATAATAATAATAATAATAATAATAATAATAATAATAATAATAATATATCGCAGTATCGCACTTCAACCTCAGCCCCAAGTGGCGCTAACACATGTCTTTATATGGTTTAAAAAAAATTAAATATACGGTTTATAATAATAACTAAATATATGGTTTATACTTTATAACCTCAGCCCCAAGTGAAATAAAAAATAATAATATATCGCACTTCAACCTCAGCCCCAACACGTGTCTTTATACCCTCCACGTGTCAACCCATCCCCTCACATCTATTCTATTGTCAAATCAAATTCAAGTCATTATTTATAATTTCCTTTCATTTTTTTAAAAAAATTAAATATATGGTTTATATGTCTTTACTAGTCTTTTTCATTCACATTGAATAATGAAACTAAATGATTAGCCTTCATTTCTTGATCATATTATTTCTTTATCTTATTATTTTCCATTATTATACGAAAACCATTTTAGAACATATATTATGAAATTTATCATAATTTCTTGATCACTCCATTTCTTGATTTGAGTTGATTGGGTCTAACTGATTGGATTTTTTTTTACATTAATTTTTTTGTTTTGATTTATGTTCACTCCAACAAAAAATAGAGTTTTATGAATGACATTCAATTGTAATTACTTGGTTTTTTATTGACATTTAATCATTTCATTTTCACACATGTTTAGTTCAATGAAAAAAATAGAGGCTTCTGAATTAAATGTACGTTTTAATATAAAAAGAGTTGACAAAACGGTGATTTAAATATAATTTAATATATATTTTTACCAGAAAAATAATCCTTATTGATAATCTATGCTTAATGTTCGAATAAGAAAGATATAAATGTGTGTAAATTAAGGGATTTAATTATAAGAAGGTTCCCAGCGCAAATAAAAAGTGCCAAAATATTCAAGTTTTATAAAATTGACTTTATAAATCCCTTAATAGGGGTCTTGTATTTAAATATAAAATAGCGCAAATCCAGGTTATTGTTATTGTTAATGTTAATGACCAACAAGTGACTTCACCAAATGTCACGCTATTTTAAATTTTTAATTTTAATATAAAAATATTTAGTTTTAATAGGGGTCTTGTATTTATGAGATGTGAAAAACAATTTTTTTGAGTATTTGTTAACCTGGATCAAGATTTATGTTCCTAATAGATTTTCCCATAGAAGGGAAAATGACAAAAAAATGACACTTGAATTTGAGTTGGACAAAATGGGGTCTCCAATTCCAACTTGGACAAATAAGGGATAGTCCCCAATTTGTCCTAAATGAAGTTTGTGACTTTGTGTCAAAAAAGTAGTTAATAGCGATACATGGGTAGTGAATTGCGATACTTGAGTAGTTAATGAGAAGGGTAGTTAATAGCGATACTTGGGTAGTGAATTGCGATACATGAGTAGTTAACGACTCATGTATCGCAATTCACCACCCAAGTATCGCTATTAACTACTGTTTTGAGACAAAGTCACAAACTTCATTTAGGACAAATTGGAGACTATCCCTTATTTGTCCAAGTTGGAATTGGAGACCCCATTTTGTCCAATTCAAATTCAAGTGTCATTTTTTTGTCATTTTCCCTAATAGAATCTGATTTTCATTATTATTTACTTTATCATTATTATAGTCAAGTTACAACTGATTCTACCAATAAAAAACATTGTGATTGATTAATGTGTTTAAAGGTTCATACCCTTGAAGAGGGAGATAAAGCATGGTACATGTAAATACTTATTCAAATCTTCATGTAATCACTTTCAAATCAATGTTCAGCTTCCACAACCAAGTTTATATTACACATGAGCCTAACTAAGATAAAACAAATCTCAATAGTTATACCAAATACAATCGTAATTAATAAAGGAATGGACTACTTTCAAAAATATAATTGTAATAGATTAATAATAAATTTGGCTTAAATTTTTGTAGACAATGATCATAGTTATAAACACTTTAATTTATATATTCAAAAATTATTTAATAATTTTCACGAAAAATCATGTTAGCAAAAGACTTTAGAATAACAATGAATAATTTTCACCCAACACACGACTAAAAATACCCTAGGTTAGGAGCGGAAATACTCCAAAGATGGTCTGACCTGATCATAAATAGGCCTAATCAATGGTATAATTGATTGGTTTGATCTTGGCGTGTGGCTTGTAAAATGTCCTTATTTGAGGCCTAAGCCTGACCTATTCACACACTAGGTCTGTCTTGAAGCCTGTCAAAATCTATTATGATAAATAATAATAGTACGATACACAGCAATAAAACAAAAACACAAATCAAATATAAAGTAACAACAACGCAAGTGCATTGTATTAAAGTTAATAATTTGATACAACTAGCAAGAACAAAAATTTTATTTACATATTCATCCAACATTAAATTATTGAAAAATACTAAAATATCTTCTTACATTAGAAAAAAATGGGAAAAAAACTAAAAAACATTTAAGAAACTACTTTTCATTTACTTTCTCTCCGTAACATCTGAATTCGTCCTGGCTATGACTATGGCCAAATTGATACTTTGAAAATAGTTTATTGCGTAGAATGATATTTAACCCATATAAAAATATATTTTGGAGCCCATTACTACATAAAAAAGTAACGCACTTTACTATCTCTAATGAACAGGACATGTTGTACTCGTTTTAAGAAGTTAATTGTACTTGTTTTCTTTTTGAAAGCTATAAAGAAAAAGACAAATAAATACCTTCGAATATCCAAAATGACAAGTAAGGAACTTAAACTTTTAAAATGACAAGTAAAAAACTTTAATTCTAAAAGGACAATTAAGGAACCAGACAATTGTTAATTGCTATATTCCAAATGTTAATAACTATATTGCAATTGTTAATTTTTGTTGAAGTTCCTTACTTGCCGTTTTGCAAGTTTGAATTTCTTACTTGTCCTTTTGGATATTTGAAGGTATTTATTTGTCATTTTCCTAAAGGTATATAGTGTCAATCCAACTTATAAGAAAAACGCTTATATACTTATTTTATTTTACTCATAACCATTTTAATTACTTTTTCCTATAGAAACCATTTTAAATACTACCAACATAAAAAGGATTATTTTCATAAAAAAGAAATAATAAATTTGCATAGTCATTGAATGCACAGGTTTTGCCAGCTACTCAATTCAAATTGAAACTTGTGTTTAGAATGTCGAATGGGCTTTGGGTCACACAAAAAAACTGAATAATTTTGTGATAACTAATAAGATATAAAAAAATTAAAAGAAAACAATTCCTCTCTCATAAAGTGCAGTATGTCTTTAGATAATTTATTTTTTACAAATTGAACCTCATTATTTTTTACAAATTGAACCTCAAAAGCTAAATTTCATACCTAATTCATCCAGCATTTCATTTCAAGCATAATATTTAAGAAAAATGAAGATTCTAAAAATATTGTTCCTGTGTTTTTCATCCAAACAATAATTGCATGGTAAAAGGATTTTTTTGTTGAAGCTTTTGCTAAGACGTCGATTTTCAATGTCAATTTTTAACACTCATTTTTTGACAAAAAAGGGCATTATTAAAAAATTTCAAAAAGCAATTTTGACAAATGGAAAATCTCCCGTACGATAAATAAATTTTACTTTTGTCTTCAAAAATTCAGATGATGAACAGAGGTCCCAAGTGTAAATGAATCTATGAATGAAATATCTATGAGATCACTTTCTATTTTTTCTCAAGTTTTGCCCGAATTACCCCTATACTCATTTCACATGTGAATTATTCCCTCAGTCTTTTAAATTTAAGTGAGACGTATTTTGGGAAGATTATGTAATCCTAATTCATTGTAAAGCTTTCTCTAATCTCTCCAAATTAGCCAAAGTAAAATTATATTTAGGAACGGATGGAGTAGAAAATAAGAAGTACATGAGGTTAAGGGGGAAGAATCACCGTCATCAATGTATAAAGATTTAAATAACAAAATGTGAATGAGCACGACCTTATGAGAAGTGTGTAGTTCTGACCAGAATAATAACATGAAATGAAGACAAGCATTAACAAAAGAATGTGAATATATGATTGCTTTAAGAACAAGAAACCAAACAAGAGTGTCGGCCGGTATTAAATAATTGCTTTAAGCTTGAACTACCCTGACTAATGGTAATGTATGGCCAATAACTAAATCAGATACTTATTTGCCTTGAATATGTCACATCCTTCACAACTCTTGAGCGCATATATACATCATGTCAACTTACACCAATTAATAGCTCATATGTTTTTGGAGGCATCTCACACGCTGATGTCTAAGTAGATTTAATTTCCATTAACCTTCTTAGTTGTTGGTTAATTTCTTTAGAAGCTTGAATGGATTCTATTTATGCACATAAAATTCCTTTTATTTTACGGTAAAAATAATGAAATGCCTTTTTTTTACATTGCAATATTGTGAATATATGATGCTAGCTATGTTTGCTTTATCCTCTAATCTTTTTGATAAAAATATAAATATATCATTTCTAGTTTAATTTTAGGAAGAGTCTAGTGATTGCATTAATTCATTAAGTTGAAGTCCAAAACTTATAGTATCTTATAGTTAATTAATTAGAATGCTTGCTTAAAATATATTTGATATTTGGGCATAACAATTTACATGCTTCAATATATAAGAAATTGTTTCACAAATAACTTTCAAATATATGATAATTAAAAAAGGTGTTTTCTTGTTTTACTTCTCCACTTACGTAAACATTAGAATCTTTTTTGTTTTATGAAGTCCTTTTCTTTTTTTTATTCCCGCGGCTTGTAACATCCTGAAATTTTAATTCTAATAACTAAATAATTACTATATAATATTGGACTTTACTTAGGTCAAGTTCCTTTCTCCAGGTTCTCAATTTATTTTAATATAAGAGTGACACGTGTATGGATGGTTGTTATAAAATGACATGTGTCACTCCTATATTAAAAGAAATTGAGAACCTGGAGAAAGAAACTTATTGTAAGTTTTTCCCTATAATATTTATGGTATATAATATAAAATATATAAAATTATAGTGTTTTTGAATAGTTGAGATTTTGTAGGAATATAGTTATTGTTAATATTCAAATAGATAAGTAGAGTTAGATTGGGTCAACAAAAAAGGGGTTAGATTAACTAAATGCATGATTGTAGGAGTAAAATTATGGAGTAGGTATTTTTACAAATATCATAAGATAAACATTAAATAATATAAAATAAATGGCTATGTAAATAATAATTCAATTGAGCAAAGAGGTTGAAATGTTTAAAACAAACTCAGTCAATATACATAATAAATATAATCTAAATAATATTAAAAAAATTTGAATTAGTCAAAAGATACATTTTTTTAGGCAGCGTTTTATTTTCTTGTTTTTGTGAGGAAAATATGTTTGGAAAAACCGGGATGTTACACGGCTCATCCCAGATCCCATTCCCGCCACCCCGGGAATTTTCCCAGCCTTACTCGGGATGGGAAATTTCCGATCCCGTGTGGCTAGAAAGCCTGGAATAGGATATGATGGACACCCCTACATGCAGGGGACTTCTAAACTTTTTTTACTTCCCGACTCTCAGAAGTTGAGCATGAATGGTTGCTATTGGTCAAAGCACAAATAACGTGGTACACTAGCTTCACGCAAGAATTTCTCATAAAAAATTGAAAACATGAAATTCATTTTTTATCCATTAATTCCTATTTTTAATATGACATTTGTGTGATTGGTTAAAACACAAATGACGAAGATTATAATCCTGACCATTCATCATGTTTTTAGAATTGCATCTCAACCGTTGGGAGTGATAAACTTGGATTATGCCGATTGTCAGCATATATACCCCTTTCTAACTCTCACCAAAATCAAAAAACATATTCTCCCTTACCAAAATGAAAAAACATATTCTCTCTCACTCACTCATCTTGAACTCTATTTCATTGTCTAGAAATACATCTCAAATAGGAGAGGAGAGAACATACATTTTTGTTTGTTTAATTTCTTATAATTTTTAGATATGTGGGTCCCACATATATTATTGTTTATTTCATTTGACTCATGTTTCTTGGGGTTTAAAGATTTTGCAAAAGAGAGTCACCGACAATGTTCAAGAAGGAAGTCCAAGAATCGGATCCATGATAAGGCCTCCGAAATGCCACAGACTATTCTCAACCTTCAGGATGAGAAGCACAGAGAATCGTCTTCAAGAAAGCTCAGTAATTTTCTTCTTGAGGCCCGTAACTCAAAGCACTAATTATGTTTGAAATATTACTATTTGTTCTTTTCTCTTTCATTGTTTTTTATCATAATTTCTCTTTCATTGTTTAAGTTTACCTTTTATTTCTTCTTCTTTTATTTTTCCATTCCCTTTTTTTTCTTTCTTGAGAATCGAATCACGCTTCCAATTGGTTCAAGGATTATTTCTAATATTAGTTTTATAATTTCCATTTTTCTTTCACTTTCTGCTTTGTTTCATTTGATCTTCTTGAAAAGATTCATTCTTTTCTATAATTCTTTTCCCTGATATTTTTTAATTCAATTATTCGAACTTGCATGACCCACAACAATAATTACTACAAAAATATTATTTCTTCTTCTTTATTTTTCCATTCCCTTCTTTCTTTCCTTCTTTCACTTTCTTTCTGATCAATGGATATTTTTGTTGATTTTATTACTTGTTTTGGGGACAGCCCAGAAGGTCAAATCACCCATTAAAAATGCTCCTAGACGACCACCAATTGCTGATGAATATCGATGCTTGTCGTAAGTCCTTTACTTTATTCGATTATTGCTCCTTACAACCTTTCTTGGTGCTTCTTTTTAATTTATATTTTAACTTCTACTCGCAATATTATTCATCCACTTCAGCCGCGCAACAACCCGAATTCGAGGCTCCAGTCTACACAAATATTTGGAATGAAGAAAAAGCAGGTTCCAGTGGTTTATTTTTCTTCTTAATAATTGTGATAGTGAAAGACTAAACGTACACTTGGGCTAATTATGTTTTTAGAACTTTGTCCTTAGGATTTGATCTGTGTAAAATTAGTCTTGTTTAGTACTTTTACTATCTGAACAGTGTACCCTATTTTTCATTTGAATGACAGTTGGCAAAGCACCTAAAAAACTTAAAAAACTTTGGGAGGTTTACAATGAGGTCCTACGGGAGAGGATTGAACCCGACCAGGCCCCTTGAAGCCATTAAATTAGGTTGAATTCCTAGGGATTTAGAGCCACTGTCATAGATTCATTGTAATATCATCTAAGTCCCTAGGGACTTCAACCTAGGGACTTAGATTCAAGGAGTCTGGTTGGGGGAAATTCTCTTCCATAGGACTAGTTATAATTCCTCCTCAAACATTAATAATAAAAAAAGTTAGGGGAAGAGCGATCGTAGTTAAGAAGATTTAAATGGAGGCTGTCTCTCTTTGGAGGAGGGTAGGACCTTCTTTTCGCGTCTTTTACTCGCCCGAATAGAAACACACTCTCACAACAATAATCAGGACTTAAAATTAAAATAGAGGATTCTAGGTTCCTATAGTGTCATGATCTTCCTATATCTCCTTTTCACCAAACCGTTGGCAACTGAGTTATATGTCACATTTGAAGGCCATTGGGAATGGTAAATCCCAATGAGTTATGCTGTATAACTGTATCGTTTCCAAACTCTCTCTTATCTCTTCTTGTGATTTCATTTGTTTCCCTACTGCAATCCCTTTTAATATATTTTTTTTTGTCTTCTTATAGGTGTAACTCCGCCTATATCTTTATAGCCGGTCCCAAGCCCGGATAAAGGAGGAGGGTTGTGTCAGAGTTCGACCTCAACAGCCAAAGTCTAAGTGATGATATGATGAAACATTTTTGGGGTTTTATCTCTTAATACTTGGAAGGTACGTTCAGAAATTACGTGAATTTTAATTGGGAAGATAGTCTAGTGTAGAATGCAATTTACAATAACTCTGATTAATTAATACACTCTTCATAGTCTAAGTGATGATATGATGAAACATTGTTGGAGTATTATCTCTTAATACTTGGTATATTTCAAGTATAATGGCATTTGAAGTATAATGGTATGTTTCAAGTATAATGGCACTTGAAGGTTCCTTCATAAATCACGTAAATTTGAAATAGAAAGATAGTCTAGTGTAGAATGAAATTTACAATAACTCTGATCAATTAATACATTCTTCATAGTCTAATAGTAATTTGGAATTGCTTTAAGTTTGAACTACCCTGACTAATGGTAATGTACTAATGGCCAATAACTAAATCAGATACTTATTTGCCTTGAATATGTCACATCCTTCACAACTCTTGAGCGCATATATACATCATGTCAACTTACACCAATTAATAGCTCATATTGTTTTGGAGGCATCGCTCACGTTGATGTCTAAGTAGATTTAATTTCCTTTAACCTTCTTAGTTGTTGGTTAATTTCTTTAGAAGTTTGAATGAGTTCTATTTATGCACATAAGATTCCTTTTATTTCACGGTAAAAAAAATGAAATGCCTTTTTTTTACATTGCAATATCGTGAATATATGATGATAGCTATGTTTGATTTATCCTCTAATCTTTTTGACAAAAATATAAATATATCATTTCTAGTTAAATTTTAGGAAGAGTCTAGTGATTGCATTAATTCATTAAGTTGACGTCCAAGACTTATAGTATCTTATAGTTAATTAATTAGAATGCTTGCTTAAAATATATTTGATATTTGGGCATAACAATTTACATGCTTCAATATATAAGAAATTGTTTCACAAATAGCTTTCAAATATATGATAATTCAAAAAGGTGATTTCTTGTTTTACTTCTCCACTTACGTTAAAATTAGAATTTTTTTTGTTTTATGAGGTCCTTTTCTTTTTTTCATATTGTCTTTCTTTTCCCTATGCTTTCTCACATTTGTTCAAAATTCTTGTTTTTCCTCGCTGATTCTTTTTCATTCTTGTCAAGAAAATCGATCGCCGTAGAGTTAGCCATATCTTCTTACTTTTTGTACTACGTGCATGTTGTCTTCTTTATAATCATGCATTAATCTTGATTTTGGTGTCATAATTTACGTACTTTACTTCTTCTCATTTACTTTTAACCGATTTTCTTCTAGCTACTAGTTTTTTGATTTCAAAAGATAAACATTTTTACTCGTTTTTAATTATAAGTCAACTTTGACTTTTTCGAAATAGTTTAAAATACATACTTTGTCATTTTAAATTGTGTAGAATTGTCTTTTATTCCTCAAAACTAGTTTATTCTAGTTATTAACTAACATATATTGTAATTACATTTGTTATATGTTATAGTTTGGTGGTCTAATTTGCTTTCTTAACTTTCATAAAAAAGTCAAAGTGAACTCAAAATTAGAAACAAAGGGAGTATTATTTAAAAGTTTATTACAAACTATTATCAGATTCAAACTTCGCAATCATTTAAGATTTTTTTAACAGATAACGAATTTGTCTATGTATGCGACATAAAATCAATCCAGATTTAAATGGCCGAATTTAATTAAATTTTTTAACTTTGTAAAATCTCATGAAAAATCAATGCGTCCTTTCAAATAATTTTTCACAACAACCATTCTTTTTCTTGTTCCACATTTGTCTATTCATGCATGTTGTTAATGAAACTGCTATACCTTTAATGTGATCTTGAGAATCGAATCACGCTTTCAATTGGTTCAAGGGTTATTTCTAATTATAGTTTTATAATTTTCATTTTTCTTTCACTTTCTGCTCTGTTTCATTTGATCTTCTTGAAAAGATTTATGCCTTTCTATAATAATGGAACAAGCTTTAAATTTTTTCTATCTTTTTCTTTTTACATGAAAAGATGAAAATGTTACTTGATTAACGCAATAGTTGTTGCCGAGACAAATCCAATGATTTCAATAAACAATGTTTTGAAAAGGTTTTAAGTTATATCATCCTCTTTAGGAAGACTTTTTTTTATAAACCTTAAATCCATATTAAAGGCATTCATATTCAAAACATTTCTATACACTAAATGTAAACACTCTTAACAACAAGCACTTGAACTAATATCTTTCACGTTATGATGAACAAGCCTTGTGTACTAGACTTCCCTTTAGTTCAGAAAGGAAATATTTTTTTAAGACATGTGTATTCTTTCTATTGGCAACGGTATTTTATGCGCATATTTGAGATACCAAAGATGGGTGAGGAATTTAAATATACAGCAAGTTTTTTTAACAAGAAATATACAATATATTTTTGGACCTATTGTTCTATGTCCAAAAGAAGTTATAGCTCATGAGTAGGCCTTATAGAAAAACGAAGAAGAAGTCATGCAAGAAACACAGGTTTTTATAATGAAGACAGTAAACAAAGGCCCAACTCTTGATATGGGCTTTGCAAAGCCCAAGAGTGACCACATCAACACAAAAATTGTAATCTTTCAACATACTGTCCTAATGGTCAAATATCTAATAGAACTATAGCAGAGGCAACAATAAGTAAGCCCAACCTCCTCTCATATTTTGTTCCCATATATCTCTCTATTAGTTCCTATTCTTTAGGTTGGCCAATAAAAGAGTTCCTATTCCTTAGACTTTATATGTTGTATGAACTTTGTGAAATTTGCGGTCTTCATATTTTGGGATGTTTCATTACCTATAAACCCTATCTGCACAGAGTTCATCTTGGACATTGAATCTTGGGT
Source organism: Mimosa pudica (assembly GCA_029929735.1). Taxonomy (NCBI): domain Eukaryota; kingdom Viridiplantae; phylum Streptophyta; class Magnoliopsida; order Fabales; family Fabaceae; genus Mimosa; species Mimosa pudica. Next base: position 6,695,786 of record JAKELP010000045.1, read on the forward strand.
TTGAACTGATTTCGGTGGATAATCACATTATAATGAGGTCCATGCTAATTCATTAAGTTCCAAAAAATCATCAAATTACATTAAAATTTGAAGGGATCCGAATGATATTAAATGATTTGTTATTGAGTTGTTAATATTAGTTTCTTTAAGTTGTCAATGTAGCTCTTACAAAAGGCGGTATTGACAACTCAATAACAATTAAATGATAGGTAATTAATTTTACTTGAGTACCTCAAGACTTCAACTCAATAACAATTAAATCATAGGTAGTTAATAGAATTGTCCTAATCTTTTTTAAAAATACTTATATAATTTTATTTAGGACAAAAGCGCTGATCTAATAATTAACTATTTCAATTTGGGCAAAAATAATAAATGACTATTTTGCGGTGCATAAATAATAACCAACTTTGTGACCCGGTGCAAAAATAATTGAACCGGTACTAAATGTTAATTTGTAGTTTTGTGGAACCTTTCTGATATTATTTTCTAAAGTAAAAATACTTTTTACCTCTCACAATTAAAACTCGGTCTTTTTTCCTTCCGCCCTTCATCTTCTCATATTAACTAGTATCAGTAAGGTTTTAGTTGGGAGGGACAAAAAGGTATTTTCACTTTGAAAATAATATCTGAAAGGTTCCACATAACTACAAATTAACATTAAGCAAACTTTTAGGGTTTTGTCAATGTAATTGCTTCATCTTAGAAATGTGTCGCATCAGACAATATTTTACAAAATGGGGCCCATATCACTTTCCATTTCTAATTTTTTGAGACACTTTCCCACTACCAAACAAGCTCTTAGAGTCCATTTGGTTGGATGGAATTGAGAAATGGAATTGGAGGCGGGAATTGAGGGTAAGAGGGTAAAGATGGAAAGTAGAGTTAAATTAGGTACTAATGAGAAAGTAAAGTTTGGGGGCCCATGAAAAGTATGAGATAGGGACAGAAAACTTGTGGGTCCCAGAATATATGTAAATTATCACTCTACTTTCCCATTTTCACTTTCCATGCTAACAAACGGGCCCTTAGAGTACGTTTGGTTGGTGGAAAGATAGAAAAGGAAAGTGAAATGGGAAAGTTTTTTTGTCACTTACATATATCTCGGGCCCACAAGTTTTTTCTCTTCATCTCATACTTTTTTTGGGCCCACAAACTTTACTTATAGGGGCAATATGAGAAAGTAAAGTTTGTGGGGCTTAGGAAAAGTGTGAAAAAAAGAGAGAAAGCTTGTAGACCCTAGGATATATTTAAATTACCAAAAAAACCTTGAATTTCCCACACTTTCACTTTCCTTCTTTCATTTTCATTCCATACAAATGTATCCATAATTTACCTTTACTTTCCATTTTCTTACACTCATTTCCATTTCCATTTCCATTACACACTTTCAGTCCAACCAAACGAGTCCTTACTTTACCTCTACTTTCCATTTTTACCCCTTACACTCATTTCCATATTTACTTTCGTCGAACCAAACTGGCCCTTAAATAGGATAAAATTGCATCAGTCATGAATTGTATAAATGAACTTGTAATAAGGAAATTTTTTATAAAGTGAATAAGAAATTTAGGTAAAAGTCATAAACAGATATACCTGCAATTTCTTCAAATCTCGTTTTGAAATATGTATATATATGTTTGAAATTTAGGTAAACGAATTCATGATTTGTGTGTATTCAAAGGAAAACTAACTATAACTACTCTTTAAAAATCAACTTAAAGATTCCCTTCATCAAAACTATTTATATATATAAAAGATGATTGACTGTACAGATAATCAAATGTGCAGATAAATTGGAAGTCATATGTTACAAATGACCACCGATCCAACTAATCTTTACTTGGACAAAAATCTTGGCTTTTGCTATCTTGAGACATGTTTTCTGATGGCAATAATTTTGCTTGGACCCGAGCAACGAGCTCAGAAGCTTCTCCATCTAACTTTAGGGGACGCCTTTGCAAACTCTGAAAACAATAACATTTACCCATGGTTTTATAACCCATCATCATGTGGTAGAACATTGAATAAGAAATAATCATGGTTTAATTATGTTTCTAGCATATTTAGATTCATCATATTACACACACACATTCCCTCCACTCCTAAATATAAGACCTAGTTGACTTTTTTGGAAAATCCTAAAAAAGCAAAATAAGTCAATTATAAATTGATTTACCTAATTTTTTTCCTTAAACTAGTTTATTTAACATATAAACTAATGACTAATCTAAAATTATATCAAATATGTCATAATTTAATAACATTTTGTAACCTTAATATGTCCAAAAAAAAGTCAACTAGCTCTTATATTTAGGACCGGAGGGAGTATATATATATATATATATATATATATATATATATATATATATGTATGTATGTATGTATGTATGTATGTATGTATGTATGTATGTAATATATTTAGATTCATCATATTATTATTATTATATATATAATATGATAAATCTAAATATGTTAGAAACATAATTAAACCATGATTATATATAACTTTTTGGAAACAGATTTTCTCAGCGCCTAATGCTCTCAGCGGCTCTCAGCGGCCGAAATCTGTCCGTCCATATAATCACCCATTTGATCCAAAAGCTAACAAAATGCCACGTCATCGAACAATAAAAATGAGTTTCTCCCCTCCGAGGCTACGATTCTTCCAGAAAAACTCCATACTTGTGTTTCCCCTCTGGTTCACCAAGTTAAAGTCATCAGAAGATTAAGGAAGATCAGATTAATTTGGGATGTGGTGACTTTGTAGATCGAAGGGTATTGTGGATGGGAGGGAAGAGAGAAGTGGAGGTTGAAGGGGATATGCAAAATTGCTACTCCTATGATTCTAAATTTGGGGATTTAAGGAAAATGAAATTCCCAACTGAAGAAAGCACGTGACGTGAATGAATGAAGAACTACCTCTCTCTCTCTCTCTCAGGAAGATAAGGAAGAGTGTGATGTGCAATGCAATGAACGAAGGAGAAAGCACTGAGAGAAGAGAGAGATAATGTGGAGCTGAGAGGGAAAAAAAGGAAGAATTACTCCATCCTATCACTAATGTAAGAGCTAGCCGTAAAAAAAAAAAAGTTTCTTAAGAAAACATGTGAATGTTAGTTGGGTGTCTGGAGTTAATGCTTTTTTCCAAAATTGCCCATATTTATTATGGTACTTTTAAGAGAGAGAAATATATAAGCATTAATAAATATGAAAGAGAGTTAGGGGTAAAGTAGGAAAAAATGCATTAAATGAGGAGAGAATATGGGGCGAGCTCTTACATTAGGGATCAAAACCGTTCAAATTTTGGACTCTTACATTAGGACCGGAGGGAGTATTTACGAGAAGGTGGAGAGAAAAGAAAGAAAATTGGACGCTGAGAGAGGCTGAGAAAAATGGACGCTGAGAGAATCCAAATCCTAACTTTTTAGACTTTGATTAAGTTTTTGCTATCATCCTCTACAGTATAATAAGTAGTTTTAGGATCTCATTTTGAAGGTGGACTTGAATATTGACTATATTACAGTTATTTCCACGGCCTTTTCCTTTTAAATCAACGTGATTACATACACAAGAAATATCAAAAGGACATGTTATTACCTCAGAAGTCCACAAGCAGTCACGTGCTTTGCGAGGAATGATATGGATATGAGTCTGAAAAATTAACATGATCAACAAGAGAATTAGAATGTTGAACATTTTTTTAAACAAACTTGCATACAAATATTATGTCTTGTTCTTAAATAAAAAATCTCACATGAAATATAACTTGCCCTGCAGCTTTCCCATTGTTGATCAACACGTTGAATGAATCTGTCGAATTCCGAAAAATCCATAAAATTAGAAGTGAAATGATATTGTCAACTTCACAGACTCACTGGCCAGCTTCTTAATCTTGAAAATAACTTCTTAGTTATTTTTTTTGAAGTTTCAGGAAAGTAACAAAACTTTAGGGAAGTATCAAAACATGTATAGTCATAAATATATGAATTAGGGATATTAGTTTAGTCAGTTCAGCAGGCATATTTTTCCTAACACCTTAATAATCACCCTCAATATATTCCCTCTCTCTTGATTATTTACTGCAAAACCATAACAAGGGTACTTAGAGAAAGGTTTTATATGTGGAGTAAGATCAACTCCCCAATTATGTCCTATATTTAGGACCAGAGGGAGTATATTTGACCATGATTAGACCTGGTTGATAATATTGTGAAATTGTTTTCAAGTCCAAAGCAAAAGTGGATAATATTGTATTTGATCATAGCAAGGGCAATGAATAAAGGACAGGTAGTAAGGGCAGTAAAAAATAAAGTCAGTCTGATAAAAAAATAAAATCTATGACAGAAGAAAAGGATTTTAAGCGCATACCACAGCCAGTGGCCTTTTTTATGGCATTGCTGAGGAATGGCACTTTTGAACACATTGCAGCTACAACCTGCACCATAAGTCAACTTGATAATTAAAGTGGAATAATTTTTCATCCACCAAACGTTTGAATTAAATAAAGACAATGCAACAACGATTTCCAGATCCTCTAACACTTTAGGATCTGACACAGTGGAATCTCCAAGCTTGAAAAAATTGCAACAGAATTAAGAGAAGGATTTATTAATGCTCAAACAAATAGAAGCCAGAAACGTTTACTGATTCTGAACTAGGAATTGGGCGACCATATTAAATTAACTTGTGAAGGCCAAGCCATTGAATATAATATAGTACTAAAACAAAAATAACAGCCACAAAATCCATTTCACATGGTTGAAGGTTCATAATTTCAAATGCATTAACAGTAACTAAAAGTATAGAAGGGTCTTGTAAGATCAACGAAACAGTCAACCCGAAATACAGGGTACTTAATGTGTACACACCAAAATCAATCATTCACTTCAAAAATTTTGCTCATATGTTCTTCATGTTCTCAGTGGAGAAATGTCACCTACCTTAAATCCTAACACTAGCTTCCATGAAAGCAAAATATGAAATCTAACAAAAGACTATCGATTTAAGTTCTGTTTTGTTTAATTATATATGTTCAAGATATTTCCATTGATTCATCGCTACTATGTGGTACAGTCAAAGACCTTGATACAACCGGGAGATTTCGAATTTTGATGAGGAAAAGGTCCAAGAATTTGTTAGAGCCCTTGTATTTTATCCTAAAGAATTGGCAAAAGTACTGCTGAATATATTAAGGAAAGAACATTAGCGCACTCACTTATATTCCCTTATAGCAGGAAAAAAGACTCAAACATAGAAAAACAAGAACAGACAATAATGGACTAGTTTGTAAGAGACCAGTCCCCCCCCCTCCCCCAAAGAAAATTCTTACTAAAACATTGCCTGCCTCTCGTACCCCCTGACCACTTTCAACGCACCCCCACTACTCTGCATGTCAGAATGCCATTATCCTTGCTGGCAGCTGGAGTTTCTGTTTGTGCTTCCTAAATTGGGCTTGGTCCAATCCGTTTCTTCCTCATTTTATATATCTCGCCCCAAAACTTATTGAGCCCATCAGAATTGCATATTGAAGACTCAAGGAGTAAGAAATCTGTGCATCAATGGTTGATTTGGTATGAATTTCAAGCAATGACAATCAAATAGGAGGACATGGTTAGGGGAGATTCTCATAGGAAGTAGATTCAAGGCTTATGGTTGTAACTGTAGGTGCTGTGGAATGACAGTTAACTACATGGCTAATGGGGGTAGCAGAATAATGTTGAGAGGCTACTTATGGGAAGAAAGTCTGAGAGTTACTTTTAAATCAAAGGCATGATTAAGGCTTACTACCAGACTATCAGTTTGCTAAGTTCTTGCATTGATGAGTTATTTTTTTATTTGAAGCTACTATTGCTTTATAGGTTTAAGTGTAAATTTTCCTTATAAGTTTTCATTCAATACCTATTTTGTCCCAAAGTTTTTTCTTAAAAAATACTCCCTCTGTTCCTAAATATAGGGCCTAGATGACTTTTTTGAAAAATCCTAAAAAAAGCAAAAAATAAGTTAATTATAAATTGACTTACCTAATTTTTTCTCTTAAACTAGTTTATTTTACCTATAAGCTAATGGATAATCTAAAAAGATATCAAATATGTCATCATTTAATAACCTATTTCACAACCTTAATCTTTCCAAAAAAAAGTTATCTAGGTCTTATATTTAGGAACGGAGGGAGTACAGAATTGCCCCAGAAGTTTTGAAATGTAGCAATTTTCCTCTTCACTGTCAAAATATGAACAGTCAATGTTGTTTTTTAAGGTTCAACATTGGTATTTCGATAGAAAATGACAAAATCGCCACATTTTAAAACTTGTGGGGAAATCTTGAACTCCAAAAACATCCACAGCAAAACAACTCTTGGGCAAAAACGTACCAGGAAAATTTGCATCTTAATCAGTTGCTTGATTTATCTAACCTTCTACTGTCTATAGTCCTTAGTCCTTCCCAATCACAGATAAAATTAAATGAAAAACAGTGAAATAAGATTTTAAATTTTAAAACTTCTTCCATTAATGCAAATTATATTTTTCCTCAATGTTTTGAATCCAGGAACAGCAAGAAACCCAAGGGGGTCATCGATATTTGAGTGCCAAGAAATCAACTATAGTGCAGTTAATGCACATCATCATCTGGCACTAAGAAAAAACTTGTTATCACCATAAAAGCATATACAAGTTATTGATACAAAGAGTCAACATATATATTAGAACTTCAGAGACCTATTGAAATATCTTACTGATGGAGGAGTAGCATCTATTGAAGGAAAATGAGATTTGGGGATTATGAGAGAGTGCCTGAAAAAGAAAAGATAGGAAATGAGAAGATACTCATACAATGCCATGTATAATAATTAAAAAGTAAATAAATAAATAGTTTTAAAATTTTAAACCTCTAGGAATAATTTTCCAACATCTTATAACATCAAATTTCAACAAGGCCTGGACTTTTTTGCTCTCTCACTCACAAAAATGCAGACAGTTACTTCCATCAAATTATTACTCTCTGTATAACCTAAATTGTTCCTCATCTTCATCTTTTCTCGGCCATTCCTGAGATTCACTGAATCAGACTGATCTACCAGGCATTTGTACTTTCGTGAAGTAATGGACAAGACTATGCCCCACAATATGTTCATTTTACTTGCTACAAAGATATATAATACCTTACCCATGACTCAGCGGATTTGTGTCCAATATGCATATGCAAAAGTCATCTTCATAAAGCTGTCAATTTTGATAAACATTAAGGAAAAGATAATCAAAGAACAAAATTGATCAGAATGTCCAAAATTATCAAGTAAAGACAGCAGAGTTTATTTCCTAAATGGAAAAAGTTCAGAGCATTGTCCACGTTGTCAACTTCAACATCTCAACAATTAAAAACAATTTGTGCTTCTCTAAAAAAGTAAAAATTTTACTTGAACTACAACATATCAACTGTTCATAGTCCAAAAGGGACTTGTAATTTTAATTAGTAAAGTTGTTGTAAGATGCGGACCACAGAATACTTATGAGCTTTCATGCCAATAGCCTTGACACTTTTTTAGAGTGATTATTAAATGTGTCAATTGAGAGCAAGACATGAAATGAATATGATATACCACAGTTATTTTCAGGAACTTAAAAGTTTTTACAATTTTATAAGCAGGTCATGCTATAAGTTTCTCACAGACATAATATTACCCCCTTTATACTATTAAAGCAAGTAAGCAACCATGTGGACCTGCATTCCAGTGTACTTATCCTTGAGAGAGTGAGATTGTTTCTTGAATCCCAACAAGTTGGATGCTTGGTTGAATGGCATTAAAGCAGCAACAGAACGTCCCAAACAATCGGCCAAAGGTAACCACTATCCTCATAAATTTAGTTGGTGAACTCATTAAACACCACTAGAACAATATGCACATGAAATTTTCCTTAAATCTCATTCAATGCCTTGAAAGTGACAGAGCACCCAGTAGGTTCTATAAATGCAATTGAATGCATGACTAGAGCAACAACAACACCAATTTGCCCGTAGATATCAAAATCATCACAATCTTGAATTTTCTTAGCACCAAACAATTAATCACATATAGCCTTGTATTTACCAAAACAACACACGCAAGACATATGCTAAATCTAATTACATTATATGTTAGCTTAAAAAAGGGTCAACCCAGATTTAGTCCCCACTTGGTGAGGATGCTGGAGAAGGGAATCTACTAGGTAGTCTTACCTATGCTTTACGCATAGAGGCTGATTCGAATACACGATTTCAGACCCCACTGGCAAGCGAGCTTACAGTTGAGTCAAGCCGACCCTTCTATATGTTAATTTATTATAAGTAAAATTAATGAGTAGTTTTGAAAGGAAAAAAAAAAGTTAAACATAAACAATTTAAAGTGACTAATTTGCATCCTAAATTTTTCTAAAAAACGATCTTATAATTATAATTAGGACAGAAAGGAAAGGAGTATAAACAAAAGAAAATAATAAAAAAAAGAAATCAAGAAACCAAAATGATACCTTGAAAGCGTGTGATTGGCCACGGATGATCTTACAGAAAATGCAATCATCCTCCAACGATTTCCCTTTCTGGGTATCACGCAATCCATTTTCTCGATCATCATCATCATCATGAGAAGAAGCTTGAAAACGCAAAGACGAAGTATGATGGGGACTCAACTCAATAGGGCGAAGATGGGAACACAAAATGGCCAGTCTTCTTGCCTCCATTGAAGCCTTCTTCTTCTTCTTCTTCTTCTTCTTCTTCTTCTTCTTCTTCAAGGTTCAAGAGGAATATTTCAGTGAAGTAGGAAAATGCTTTGCCATGTGTTTTGGTTTTGGGTTTTGAATTTGAAATGAAGACAAAACACTTACTTGTGCAAAACCCAGCTCACGAGTTTCGATTTTTTCTCGCTTAGTATATAGTATTTATTTTTTGTTTGATTATTTTAATGATTGTTAGTACTTTGGTAGTTACAGTTTGGAGGTTAGGATGGTTCAGGCTTATCCAGATTGAACAGTTCAGTACAGGTGTGTGAGTGTGAAAGTTTGGGCTATCATCATTCGCCAATGAACATCACAATCCAAAATAATTTGTGAATACAAGAAAGGAAAAAAACAAAACAATTTGCACCACATATTAGGAGTTTAGAACGATCACCTCCAGCTCCTAAGTAAAGTTGTCAAATCGGTAGGTTTAAGTAAACTCGTAGAAAATATGTACTAGACATTACCCAAAAAAAATATGTACTAGTAAGAGTTTACTTTAATCAATGTATCAAAAAAAGTTTGTTTTTTTCATAAAAGGGCGAAGGTGCAAAACTAGCCACCGTATATTGTTGGTCGACAAGTGCATTATTGCTGGTCAAAGATACTTTGTAACCGACCATTAATTTCTTGTAACTTCCTCATTTATGAGAATCAAAACGGAAATACCCATAAGTATGGGATTTGATTATTCCAACGGGAAGGAAATTTGTAGCCTATATATAGAAACACAATCCATGTAAAGGGGCATCCAATACTCTCTGAATCTTCTATTTTCTATTTCACTCTTTCACTAGTCGATTAAAGTCTAGGCGACTGTACTCTTGTATTATCATAGTGGTCCGTCCACCTATTTTGAATAAAGTCATTATTCTTCGATTTGATATATTTGTGTATCAACATTTGGCGTCGACCGTGGGGACGATAGTCTTTTCATATAAGCTACCGTCTTTTTGGCAATTCATTTACAATGGAACAACCTAGTCATGGTGATCAGTGAACGTAATGGATGCACAAGAGGGGGGGGTGAATTGTGCTTCAAAAATAAATACTCAAAGTAAACGACACAAGATTTTTACTGGTTCGGTCTACCTGACCTACGTCCAGTCCTCAACCACCCAGGCCGAGAGTTTCACTATAACTCAGGTTTTAAATCGGGTTCACCTGAAACCTTACAACCGCAAGTTTTACGGGCTCACTTGCAACCTTACAACAAGTTTTACACTAGCTCACTTGTAACCTATCTAACTGTCTCCCCCTCACACCAAGCAAGGGTTTGAAGTTTACACTTGAAGGCTTTTCTGACTAAGTTCTCTTACAGAACAAATGATGTTACACACTTAAGTTCAATAAATGCTCTTTTAACAGAAAGAGACTTAACTACTGTGAGTACAGAATAAGTAGATGAAAAATCACTCAAAGTGTTAAATGCTCTTCGCTTTTCTGGGCAGCTTGAATGAATAAAGATTTTCTCGCTCTAACTTCTCTCAAGAATATTTGAAGATCATTAACTACATCATAAATGAAGTTGAGCTTCCTTATATAGTCTTCAAGCATTTTGAACTCTTGGTAGGTGGGCTAGCCGTTTGAATATGTCCGTTTTTCCCTTGTTACCGTTCGCCCATTTAATGCTTCATCAATGCATAGCAGGGTTGACTTGCTTTATCTCTGGAAAGTAGTCCTGACACCTCTGCTCTGACAAAAGCATTCTGACACTGCATCTCTGAACGTTCAGACATTCTGATTGCTTGCGGAAGCAACTTCTCATCCGGAAGCAACCTTACTGAGTGTGCTGCACTTGAACGTTAGTTTAGCAATATAATCATATAGTCTCATGCAGTGGGGGGTTTCCTAAGTCTAAGGTGTATCCGGAAGCACTTCTACATCCGGAAGTAATTTTACTCGATGAGGAATCTAGTTCACCATGACTCGCTTTTGCTTAGTCTATTTCATTCCTCCACTCAGCGCTAGTCACTGAGCTATCGGAAGCACTTTTACTTGACGTGGTGAATTCGCTGACGCTTAGGGTGAAATCTATTCTATCAGTCTGCGCCAGTCAAGATCTAACAGGAAGCAACTTCACTTGATGTTGCATTTCCGCTGACGCTCGGGGTTATATCTAGTTTATCAACCTGCGCCAGTTTAAATCTAATAGGAAGTGCTTTCACTTGGCGAAGTGGACTCACTGACGCTTGGGGTAATATCTATTCTATCGCTCTGCGCCAGTCTAAGTCTAACAGGAAGCAACTTCGCTTCCGATTGAAACATAGCTTAGTCTTAAGGTTTGTGTACCTAATGTTCATGGACTAAGTTAAATCCCTAGTGATTTACTTGCTGACGCTGGGGAATGAAAACATTCATCCGCATGCGCAAGTCCTAATTTAACCGGAAGTAAATCTTCATCCGGAAGCACTCTTACTTGGGATCCTGAGTTATCCTATTGCTTCCTAGGCACTTGGTCTAATCCTTTATATTTTAGTCTTCATCAAAACTTAAGATTCTAACAATCAGTTCTCTCAAATTTTAGCAAAGTTGACTGAACAATCTGAAAGGATGACTAGGCAGGAGCAATTTGTTACACAGCAGAGCGAAGCCATTGCCATTCAAACAGAAACTTTGGAACGATTGCAGAAGGAAAATCAAGAGTTACACCAAAAAATAGATGCCATTGCTGATAAGCATCCTGAGAATGAAGAAGAGCGCGAGGACGATATTCCTCACGATTCTGAAGGAGGAGGTAAGAAAGATGCTGAGCCTAACAATTTTAGTCATGATGCAGGATCTGAAGAAGAAGAATCCACCAAAGCATCCACTTATACAGGTGACACACGTGCCACTGAAACGGAGTATTTGAAGAAGAAAGTGCAAACTCTTGAAAGAACAGTGTTGCAAATCCCAGGAATTAGAAAACCATTTGAGTCTGCTAGATTGGGAAATTACTCCGATAGCCCATTTGTCGATCAAATTGCTTTAATTGACTTACCTGAACGTTTTGTGTTTCCTGTTTTGCCAAAATATAGTGGAAAAACAGATCCTGATGAGCATATGGCACAGTATAGACAAATTATGATGGCTGCCGTCATACCTGCTGAAAAACGTCAAGCTGCGATGTGTTGTGGTTTTGGCATTAGCCTAATAGGTCCAGCATTGTCATGGTGGACAAACCTCACACCAGGTAGTATTAATTCGTTTAGTCAACTAACTGAAATGTTTGTGCAGCAATTCGCTAGTAGTCGTAATTTGATCAAAACATCTGATGATTTATATAGCAATAAATTCCATCTCATTGTGGGGTGAAACCAAAATTATTCATTTTATCAAAGCTTGTTTCAGTGAATGAGGTGAGGTATTGAACTACTGATTATACATTGGGATATTAATTTTATAATAGTGAAGATACACTCTATCATTCTAACCCAAACACAAAACGGCCAAAAGTTTGATGTTATATCCTCTACCGATAAATCATATTACTCCCTCTGGTTCTATATAGTGGATGGTTTCAAATATAAGAGGGATATGAATTTGGTTGTACATATGATACCTCTTTGTAATTGTTTTAAATATTCCCCAAATTATCCTTTTTGATGTTCCTTAAGAATAAACAAGAGAGGAAGATTGGGGATATAAGTAGATGGATAGAATGTTTTAGTAATATTGTTCTTCTAACTGATTTAATTAAATACTTGATCTAATTAAATAATGTAAATAGGTGATATATTTAGAATTGTGGAAGTATAGAAGTTGAAACTCATTGAACAATTAATGATCTTTTCCTCTAATTTAGTAATTAGTTTTTGTTTATTTAATAAATGAAACTCCATATTAGTAGGCAGGCTAATGCTAATTATTTTGAATGATATTTTGTTTCAAGTCGTGGTTTTCTTTCTCTACATTTAGCCCGAGTTTTATAAAAGACTTAGATTTTTTTCTAATGTTTTAAGTTAACAAAACACCTCTAACCTTCCTTTTCGGCTATTTCGTTTTGTCAAAAGTATTTGATGCTATTACGCTGCAAAAATTCAAATAGAAAGTAATTTGCTCATAGTTGAATATAAGTTAAAAATAGGAAGGATAGCACTTGTTGAAAATGATTGCATCCTCTCAAATTAATCAAATCATGCTTAGATTTAAATTTATTGTTGAAAATTATTCATTCAATATTGATCTTCACTGAAAATAATGAATTTTTGCCCGATATTACTCTTTTAAATTGCTTTTGTTCATTTATAGTTTTAATTGGTTTGGGTAATAGTACTCTTGTTTTAAGGATTTTTATTTTAGTTTTAAAAACTTGTACTTTTAAGTTTTCATTTTAGCTAATACTTATGGGGGTTGATAAACTTAACAGCGTTAGTAGCTTAAAAAAACAATAACTTAAAATTACATGAAACAAAATCTAAGTGTAAACTTCTTTTTTTTCATAAGGTATCAAAGTGTAATATTCACTAATACAGTAATACTACACCTCATCCTTCCAAGTTACAGTTGGACAGGAGACAATGCCCACAAGCCACAACATAGGTCAAAATACAACTCAATCTTTTGCGGATAGTGCAACTAAAATCTGACAGATACTCAATTTCATATACGTCAATTGACGAGAGTCATATATTCTGGATACCATGTGATAAACACAAGTAAAAAAAACCATAAATAAAGGGGGAAAATCTTTACCTCCGTGTATCAGTACAACATACAAGAAAAGATTTCCGTTTCCCACCAAGTTCCAAAATTTTCAAGACAAATAAAAGATGACAACAAAAACTAAAACTTGATTTGGGAGTTGGGACCACCAATCACTCGTCCTCTTGGCTACGCAACCTGGCTATTCTGTTGGTAACAACAACATCCAACTGTGCTGCCCTCTCAACAATTTCCTTTCGCTTCCGGGTCGATACATTGTGTGCGATCTCAGCACAGTAAGTCCTAAAATTTCGTTATGTATCAATAAATCAAGAAGTACAGAAAAATTACAGTGAAATCGAAACAGGGACCATAATACAAACCATAAGGAGTTAGTTTACCTGTTGTGCATCATCAAGAGTTCCAGCTCCTTCACATTGTTAACAACAAATTTCTTGAATCCATTAGGAAGATAGTGACGGGTCTTCTTGTCTGAACCATACCCAATATTTGGCATCAACGTACATCCCTTGAACTTTCTTCTTACCCGGGAATCAATACCCTTTGGCCTTCTCCAGTTGGTCTGCATGCCACAACAAAAAGCAATGTAGCCTAATTCATTATCAACAAAGTGCTAAGATAAAGACAGTCATAATAGCTAAATGGATCACTATATGATAACAAATAAGCGCTGAACAAGCATCAAACGCATAACTTGCTGCTAAACTTGATTCAGCTAAATGCCAAGGTGTCATCAAAATGGAACACGGACTCTACAACACACACACACCCACACATCTCAATAATACAGGGTGTTCCAACTGCCTGAACTGCATTTGACGGAATGGTTCAACTTCTCTGACAAGCAAACTACAGTATATAGCAATAATTGTTAATAGAAACTAATAATTTTGCTTTGCACATGGCCCACACAGCCACACTTGACTTGATCACAACAACCTTCTTTCCTCGTTTATCACAGAAAGTAGAAAAGTTTTACAATTCATTGAAAAATCTTGATGCAGTCTTGATAAAGCTAATTCCAATAATTAATTTAATTAATTGAACTTATCTTCCAATAAGGCCTTCAAAGCAATCTTGATGCAATCCATTGTAGGAGCTAACTTTGCTTTCTAATTATCTAGGGTGAATGGCTAATTTCAGTTGCCATTTGGTTACATTAATTGACTTCATCCATGAACTTTGACACAGTAAAAAGACATAAGCCAAAAGGTATCAAGTACATCTTAAAAGAAACCAAAATTTAATTCTTTCTTGGTCCTGAAGTCACATTCAAAAAAGGAAATGTAACTGTAGATCAGTAGAGAAACAGGGATGCTAAACACAATGAGGCAGGGAAACTAAAATAGTATATACTACCTCCGTTCCTAGCTATAAGATCATTTTCCCTAATTTGATTAGATTAAGGATGTTAATTAAGTTAGTTATTATCGGATGACATTACCAATTTGCCTAAACCACATAACTTTATCCACACTCTCCATCAATTGATAAGTATTATGAGGTCAATTAGGGAAATAGTTGGGGAAAATTTGAAATTGAACTTATATCATGGAACAAATTGAAATGTAGAAGTGATGTTATATTTAATAAGGGAGATAGTATTATACTATACTCTAAAATATTTTCAGTGTCATCTCCAATGTCAACACCTTAGCTTGTAAATCAAGTACATTACACATGGGGATCAATTCTAAATAAACTAACCAACAAATAACTCCTCATGTGAAGACACATACATACCTTAACAGAAATTTTTCTGTCACTCTGGGGCCTCTTGAACTTCTTCACACGCTTCTTCACAATCTTCTTGCTTAACAACGGAACCGCCATTGTCACACACGGATCTAAAAAGAATCCACAAATTCTCATCATCATAAAATGCAAACAACTATCTCAATCCAAGAAAAACTAAAATGAACTAATACTTAGAAAAAACTAAAAAACTAAAACAATGAATGCTAGCAAATTATCAAATGAATAACACAATTTACAACTGAAAAAAATCACATTAATCACTTGTCTGTAAAAGATTAAGAAAAACCCATATCAGTATAGGATTTATGAATTTATTTTTAACCAATTCACAGCAATTTTCATTTCACAGGTTTCTAATACTCAAATTATCACATCTCTTATGCCCATAAAATAATGAAAGAGAAGATTGAACGAAAAAATTGAGAAGTATGAGACCTGCTTGTACAGGAGCTTGATGATGTGAAGAATGGAGTCGATGGAGTTAGGGTTTCAAAATGGTATATATATATATGAAGGGGTGATGATCCAGTGTTATAATGACCCATCGTAAATACTGTGGACTGATCCATTTTCTTTTTTCTTTTTAATTAAGGAAGAAAATTAGCGCATGGATAATGGATTAGATTTGGGTCTTTACTTTACTTTGCACTTCATAGTTTATATTTTTAAATACTGCTTGATAATCGAATGTTTGTTGATGACTGATTAATTTGGATTCGAAGGGTAGGAATGTTATAGGTTGTCTCCTCTTCTATTGAGAGCGCTTCTGAAATTCATAGTTCATATTTATTTGAATTAATTACCTTATCTCTTGTTTCTGTGGCGAAATCAACTCCAACAATAATTATACATAGAAAATTTAAAGTGTTTAATTTATTCCTATGAATATCAAGATTATAATTTTTAAAAAAATATGTAATTTTTCCAATAGGTAATATAATGGACATGAGCTTGATTTTTTCAAATTCATTTTGTATTCTTGAGCAAAAAAAATTCATTTTGTATTTAATACAAAACCATGTGTTATTTTGGGGCTTGAGGCCCTTAGGTTTCCAATAAGTTTGATCAATATAAAAGTTTTTATTTTAAATTCTCCATAAGTATTACTTTGAAGCTTTTATAATCAAATTTAATGGATGGACAAAAAATAGACATTTGTCACATTTGACTGCACACCACATAATATTAATTGTTGAGTTTGTGATAACATGGCTCAAATAAATATTATGAAATACTTTGGAAGTTTTTTCAAAGGATCAACCAGCACTAGAAAATTTTATTTTAAAATCAAATGCCCTACAAGTATTATTTCATAGATTTGTTGTCTTTTAGTTGATATGTCAGTGTGTCCACCAACCTTATAAATTGTCACTTTTAAAAATGAACAACAAAGCTATGAAACAATACATTTAGGGCATTTAAGATAAAAAATTTTCTTGTGCTAGGTAGCTCCTTGATAAAACTTCATAGGTATTAAAGAGTCTTAACTCTTATTTTGGACTTGAGAATGCTTGTAAAAGTATATACAATATTGTCAAACTCATGAGTTTAAGTAAACTCAGAAATATAGTAATATCAGATCGTACACTTTAATCATAAACTCGCAAGAGTCTACGTTTATTAATAAAATGTGTTTCTCGTAAAAACTAATAATAATTTGACTTAATATATTTTAAATATAAATAGTTGATATTAAATATATCAATATTCATATTTTATGAATTTCAACAGAGAAATTGTTATTTAATTTA
The DNA here is from genome assembly GCA_029929735.1 of Mimosa pudica. NCBI lineage: Eukaryota > Viridiplantae > Streptophyta > Magnoliopsida > Fabales > Fabaceae > Mimosa > Mimosa pudica. The sequence goes on from JAKELP010000045.1 coordinate 6,712,692, forward strand.
CATAAAAATTCATTTAATGTGGTCAATTGAAATGAGTTTATAAGTAATTTAAAACGATTTTCTGTAGGGTGGAAATACATAAACAGTGAATTCAGTATTTAAACAAATAAGTTTCTACTAAATTTACTCCCACGCTGAAAATGTAAGTGATTCATGTGATACGTCCTTGTTAAATATAGTCATAAAAATGCTAAAATCAGAGTGTCAACTAGCGAGTTTTACAATAATGAGTATATATTCATACAATTTTTTTTCACTTTCATGATACCTGCAGAATAATTATTGTTTTTGTTATAAAAAAAATAATAATGATTGTTTTATAACAGCCCCTTCTATATGTAACTGCTTATGTTTCAACAAAACTTCATACATGACATGACATGTGAAATCGGGATATTCTCTTATCATATGATGAAAATTTTATAGATAATATTAAAATTTTATATGAAAATCTTATTGGAAAATGTAAAAATAACCTATGAAATTTTAAAACGATGGAAGAAAGGTCATATCTTTGATTATATTTTAGGAAATCTCAAGTCTGATCATGATCACGGGGAGGAATCCAGATTTTATAATCTTACAAAAAAACACAATTTAAATAGTATTTGAGATAAATGACTCACAACTTTAAAATAGTAATTGTCAATGTCAACTTTTTTATACATATTGTTTATATCAATTCAACATTCCACTAATAATCACCTTCCTTTCATTTTCTCATTACCATTTGAGAATGTCAGAGTTCATGATCTCTTGTCGCTTCTTAATACAACTTTAAAATCGTAATTGTCAAATGTATTATAGCGATTGAATGATTCTAATTCATAATTCACTAATTATCTTCCTCTTTTTCTTATTGACATATGAAAATGCTATGGTTTCAAAATCTCATAACTCTATGATTCACAACTTCAAAATAGATAATATCAACTCTATCAAAGAAATTGTCTAGTTCAACTTAACAATTCACCAATCACCTCCCTTTTTTCCATTAACATTTGAAAGATCGTGGTTCAAATAAGAGATTATCAACCTCAATCATATAAATTTTCTATTTCAACTTAACAATTCACCATTCTATAATAGTGAATTTCAACTCTATTTACAACTTGTTTAATTGAAGTATAGGCAATCTTTATGATAGAATTGTCAATCTCAATTATCAAGTTGTGAATCGTAATGTCATGAGATTTTGAATTATGATTTTCTCAAATGCTAATGGAAAAAAGTTGGAGGTGATTAATTTATATTATTAAATTAAACTAGGCAATCTCTATGATCCACATGGCAATTATTACTACTTAAATGTAGTGAATGGGTACCGCATATTATCAATTACTATGAGAAAATGACACTTGAATTAATGGGGTCTCCAATTCCAACTTGGACAAATAAGGGATAGTCTCCAATTTGTCCTAAATGAAATTTGTGACTTTGTGCCAAAAAAGTAGTGAATGACGATTTTAAAGTAGTTAATAGCGATACTTGAGTAGTTACTGCAAATGGTAGTTAATAGCGATACTTGAGTAGTAAACAACTAATACTTGAGTAGTTAATGGTTAACTACTTAAGTATTCGCTGTTAACTACTTTAGAATCGTCATTCACTACTTTTTGGCACAAAGTGACACATTTCATTTAGGACAAATTGGGGACTATCCCTTATTTGTCCAAGTTGGAATTGGAGACCCCGGCCCATTTTGTCCAATTCAAATTCAAGTGTCATTTTTTTGTCATTTTCCCAATTACTATGGGTATAATTGTGTCTTTTGGATAGTTTTAATTTTGAAATCCCAGATTCTCTCCTATAGTAGAGTCCTATAGAGTCTTGCTAGGGGTTTTCTAATTAATTTAAGATCATGATATTTCCTTCTTCAACTTCATCTGTGTTTTGCTATCATTTCCCCTTCTATACATAAACGAGCTTGTGCATGTGCATCACATGGGAAGCCTGTACTTGCATACATAAATTAATATTTGTTATACAGAAGGGAGTATAAGATATCAGTAATGGAAAGGAATTAAAAATATGGAGGGCAATACATGACATATGGAAGAAAACTAAGCAATGCTTAAAGTAACAAAATATGCAAATGAGAATGCATCAACAATGCAATGGTCAAGTGAACCTGTTCATAGTACCTAAGAGCTGCAATTCCTGAAAATTACCTTATAAAAACACTGAGTGGTTTTTTTTACCAATCGATTTACACCTTTTGAAATCACTATTCTAAGATCATCCATACTCTTGACTATGGACAAAACAACATATAATTTACTATGGGTGAACACGTTTTAAAAAAAAACCAATGTGCCAAAGCGAATGATCGTGACTTTTATTGATGGACATTTCAAATTATAGGCAAATTGGGAATTGCCTTCATTGCATCTGAAAAGGCTAACAACTTTCTGACAGTTTCATGTCCATTATGGAAATTAGAAAGACTTTTTCATTTGGATATGAGCTAAAGTAATGGCACCTAGTACAATCTTGCTAAGATGGGTAATGCACAGTTGAGTTCCATTCTAAATGCATGAAGCATGTTGAATATTTCTTAGCAAGATCACCTACCTTAAGAACCAATTTTGTGAGTAGGCAAGCTAGAACAATTGATCGTGTTTAGAAATCAGTGTTGCACAAGTCATCGAAGTTGTCTATGTCATTTGTGCGTGGACATATGCAAACCGAGTTGCAACTTGAGCTTACGCTTGAACATCTCCAAGCAAAAGAGAACACATGTATTTATTTATCTAGTTAATCGTATATATTGCGTGCCATTGAATTAGTTATTGTAGTGCTCAAGTTGTTTAGTGCTACACTATTTACTATTCCTTCCTTCGCAACAGTGACAACATTCTGAAATAACCCAATATGCCCTCCTAACAAAATACTTGGTCCTGCCTAAAAGTTTGGAAGTTAATTAAAGTAGACTACCAATTAGGGACCTTACTTCAATATATCTTCTAAGTTAAGAAAATATTTTTGTCCTCCTTTTATTATTTACAGGATAACAAATGTATGAGAGGCGAATAACAAAGTTTTGATAACCACGTGTATTACGTATCAGTCACAAGAGTTTACATGTTAACTAATAACAAGTGTTTGAGTTGTAAATAACAACGTTCTAACTATACATAATAAGTTTTTGGAAAACAGTCACAATATTTAGACTTAGAATAATAAGGAGAACAAAAATGTCTTTTGACTTAGAATTCGCCATTTCATGATGAGACTTTTTTTATATTATGTGTATTGCATGGGGACTCAAATTAATTAGTACCTTTATTTATTTAACTTAAACTTAATATTTGAGGGGAAACTCGTTTTTCTGAAAGTCATCACAAACATCACATGTTGGGTTAGAATGATTTTTCCACGTAGAAAAGTCAGTTTTGCATCCCGATGACAAACATATACTCCTATATATAGGTTTAGATACATTTTCGGCCAAAAAAAAAAGAAGAAAGAAAGTTTAGATGCATTATATTATGCATGTTTATGAAGTACCAAATCCTGCATTAATGTCGAAACTCACTACGAAATGCATGATATAGGGACATTCGTACATGATCAGGTAAACAAAAAGCTACCTAACACCAAAGCTTCTCAAAACTTGTGCAAGAGGATGTGGATCAAGTCATTTTCTATGATTATTTTTATTTTGATTTTTTTAATGCCATTAGGCATGCTAACTATACTACCGAACACATAGTTAACAAATGTTTCATTCACATCCATACAAATAAATCTTCACGACTTAACATCACTTGGAGAAGATATACTTACTTAACTTCTTGATTATTTTTCATATATATGGATTAGGGTAATTTCTCAGCCATTCTATCAAAATTTAGTATATTGCAATTTATATTCTATTTCTATTTGTAATACGCAAACCTTGTTGATTATTGGAATATCATTTTGTCTTTATAGAAAAATTCACACTATAGAGTAATATTCAAGGGATGCTATTTCCTAATTTGTTTTTGGGTTTCATATGAGGCCCATAGTAATCATTTAATTCCAATAAATCTCAAGTCATCAATTTTCATTTTAGTATGAAAGGGAAAATAAAATTATGTTTTGATGGAAAAACTTTCAGTTACTTGATTTAAGTTTATTAGCATTTACATTAAATAAAACATAAAGATAATGTTTGCAATTCACTATACGATAGAAATCACTAATTTACAATTAAAAGGATCAAATTAATGTTGGAATCCTTCATTCATAAAATCTTTCTTATGTAACTGTTTTGTTTTTCCATTTCTCGCATAATAAGGTTTGGAATGCATTATAAAAAACGGTTTGAAATAAGCTTCACCAATGGGTAGTTGGTAAATGAACTTCAAGTCCCTTAAGGATGATTGAATTTGTGTTTGAATTCATAAACACTTACACTCTCATTGGAACACTACAAAAAAAGAGGCTCATTCCGGCGTGTACAACAACAAGCATTTTGGCGGTGGTTTTAACGCCGATGTGGTGCTACAGCGCGTCCAACGACCGTTGTAGTTCAGTGCGTGACAAATAACATATTAGCGGGTATAAGGAAACGCTGTAGAGTTGGTCAAACCGCTGTAGCGGGTATAAGCACCTTAGCGGTTGACAGAACCGCTGCAATGCAATTAAAATTCAAATAAAAAATATGGCACTTCAGGGTTGTAACCGCTGATGTGCTTAAAAATCATTTAAAAAAATAACCGAAAAATGGTAGAATAAAATAGATAACTGATTTCTAATTAAAAAGAACAATTAGCATAAGAAAAATGGTGAGAAATCTAGGAGATGATAAGTAGTATAACTTAGTTTCTCTTGGATTATGAACATGAAAGAGCATATATAAAGGTATACATTTAAATAAGAATGGGAGAATGATATGAACAGATTTTCATGGGAGAACTAATAATAATATGAACATGTTACCAGAGATTGGAAGAAATCTGAAAGAATAAGATTGGAAGAAAACTGGGATTTTGGAGCAAAATCAGAGAAAATGGTGTAGCAGCAGAGGGAAACAATGAGCAAGAACGCGCACAAATGAGGGATGGTGCTCTATTTATAAATACATGTCTGCACCTTAGCGGTTATAACCGCTGAGGTGTGATATTTTAATATATTTTTTTAAAATTCTAGAAGCATCTCAGCGGTTGCCAACCCGCAGAGATGCTTCTCGAAATTAAAAAAAAATTACTAAATGAAATTTTAGTTATTTTTTCGGTATTTTGAATTATTTAAAAAACTAAATAAAAAAATTCATTTATAATTAAAAATCATTTCAGCGGTTTTAAACGCTGAGATGCTATTAATTTTTAAAAAATAATACTTGGTAAGTAAATAAAATAATATAAAATATTAAATAAATACACCTCAGGGGTTGTAACCGCTGAGGTGTTGCTTTTTTAAAAAAAAAACAAAAAATTTGTTTGACTGACTCTTCCATTTCAGTGGTTGCTAAAACCCGCTGAGATGTTGTCACATATCAGCGGGTTTTTAGCAAGCGTTGAGATGCAACCGTGATATTTAGGTAATTTTTTTTGTAGTGGAAGAGAGGACAACTATGCCTATATGGGCGACACTCCTACCCCTCGAATCTGTGTTAGTCGGTGTCTAATAGGCATTAGATTAATTACTTGGAAGTGATTAACTTAACATTTTTTTTAATGAGCTGCTTTACTTTCGTTCTTTTTATAGCAAAAAGTATAGATTAGTTGTGTCTTAAGGGCTCACCAAGGCCAGGGTAGACCTCCAAAATCAAAGAGCGCTTACAGAGGTATTTACAGATCACCCACCAACAGGCAGAATTTAAACTCACACCACTTCTTTACCTTCATTCTTTTACATCTGGATTCATTAAATATTTTATAAAGATGTTATTATAATTTCATATGAAATTAAATAAGTGGGCAAATCCAATGATATGAAATGTTTGAACGCTCATATACATATAGGCCATTTCATTATGGTGTTTTTCGGATGTGCTCATGCATAATATAAACACGTAATTATAAATAAAGTTGCTATCACCATCTAAAAGTAATAAAGTTGGTTGTTATCATTATTATTATTCACTATTGAAAGAATGGTGAGAACTGAGAAGGACAAAGTTGGTGAAGTTGTTGAAGTTTGAAACGACGATAATTAAAAGCTCCAGCTGGCATAAATTATAGTGAAGACGATTTTTTTAATACCAGCCCCATCTGCTTTAAAAGAGAGCTAATAATAATGGAAAATTAATGGTGAAAAGATTGTCGAAATATGTAAATACAGCGAATTTAAAGAAATGACACAAACATGTCACTCACCTAAGGCTATGTCCTATACAAATTTAGAAGAAATAATAATAATGCCCCTTGACAAGTTCATATAATGGATTACCAATTTTGGACATATGGATTAACAATATGTTTTCATCCATTTTTTTTATAAATAAATTTTAGGAAGGGGTTTGGGCTCAACCCAATTCAAGAGCATGACACTTAACTCATGATCCACTGGGGCCTGTCCCTGTAGGCTCTAGTGCATGACTAACAAGCTCATTCTGACTATCCACATAGGTAGGTTGCTCTCAGCTTCACTAAGCTAAGAAGATGTCTCCCCAAGCGCCGCGATGGAGATACAACAAAGTGTCACTCCCCAGAAATCGAACTCGCAACTAAGTGGACAATTCGACGCTCATTATTCAATTCTTTCGCCACTGAACCCACAGACGATGGGTTTATGTTTTCATCCATTTACTAACACCATAACTTTACCAACTTCTATTTGATTGTTATCAAAATCATATGGAGGATCAACAAATTCATATACGAATTACCAACATCTAATAGTAATAGAGTTCAAATATGTTTTTATCCATTTGCCAAGTTCTTATTGTTACTAGAATTGTATAACGGATTAGCAAATTCATAAAAACGAGTTACCAACTTTGAATGGTAATTTATATATCAACTTTTAAAATAATAATATTTTTCAAGAGACAATTTTGTTAATTCCTTTAAATTTATAAAGGACAGTTAGGTTAATGACATGTTCCTGTCCATTTTGAAATTCGTTGCATTCCACTTTTCTTTTACATAGATGTAACGTACTTTTTTTTGAAAATTTTCCCTAGTTTTTCCATGTTCCTCATAGTTTTATAAAATAACTCTCCCAAATTTATATTCTTCTACACGCAACAATAAGTCAATAAGGTTAAGGAGCAATTAGGGCAAAAAAAAAAAAGGTTAAGGAGCAATTCGTATATGAATTATTTGCCGGTGTAATCATCACATCAAACCGTTTCTATTAAATTCTGTTTTAAATCTTTATTTTTGTCATCTCATCTACGAATTGTCCAAATGAAATTTTATTTTTATATAAATAATATTTGTCACCTCACCCAAACTTTCTTCCGCTTTCTTTCCTCTTCCCCTTCTCAAACGAAGAAGGTTGGTGTTTTAATTGAGAGGGGTAAAAGAGTATTTTTATTTTGAAAAAATAATATCATTAAAATTCCACATATGTACAAATCAACATATAACACCGATTTTATCATTTTTGTTTTGGATTAGAAAGTTAGATATTAATTCTGTACCACAAAATAGGATGGTCATTTATTATTTATGTCAAAAGTGAAATAATTAATTATCAAATCAACACTTTTGCCCAATTCCTTTCTTTTGTCTCTTCTCTTCTTCCTCTCTCGTGTGCATTAGTCGTATATCGTAGTCGGATTCCAATCGGTAGTCCAATCGTGTGGGTACCCAGCCAAATTTATCATCAATCTAGGTACTCTTGAATCCCGACAAAGGATAATTTGGGATGTGGTGGGGGAGGGGGGGCTGGGGAGGGAGGGGGGGCTGGAGGTGATTGTTGATGAAGAAGGAGGGACAATTTTTTTATTTAATGTGGGACCCACACACTTATCCTACGCGGCGCCAAGTGGCAAAACCGGTGCTCGCGTGGCATCCACACAGGCAAAGTAACGGTCAAACGTTGTTGACCGTTCAACCGGGGTAGTTTTTTAACATCTTGGTTACTTGGGGTACAGATCCGGGCCTGTGGTTAGTTTAGGGTACTCAGCGCTCCTTGGTGGTTACTTGGGGGCCAGATTTGCTCCTTTACCCTCCCATCATAATTGAATTGCGCTTCTCTAAAAAAAAATAGAATAGTTATGTGTAATACATGTAAAATATACCTTTATTCGTAGAAATGACCTCATTTATTTATGAATGTTTGAATGAGAGAGTAGTAATATCTGACTGAGATAAAAGAGAATAGTATGATATATGAAATAAATTGATGGTGAAATGAGAAAAAAATGAGAGAAGCAACAAAAATCCTTATATAAATTGATAAATCAATTCAATTTTTAGGATAGAGAGGTTTATAAGTTGGAGTATAACCTTCTTGATTTTTCATATTCTTACACATTAATCATTATTAATGATGCTGGTGACAGTTCCATTCTTCATTTAATCATCATAAAATTTGGAGGAAAACAATAATCATAATAAAACAACAATAAAATCCAAAAAAAAAAAAAAATTCCGCATCACATCTATGGATCTACCCATCCACGTTCAGTCCAGAATAACCTAACCCCTTGTACTTACCTCCCGGGGTTCAGGTACTCTCAGAAGCCCACATCTCAGTATCCCTCAGAATCCCAAAATCCAGGCCATTGAAATGATCTAAAGGGCAAAGTGGTGCCACATCATAAAAAAAAAAACTAATCTATACCACCATCAGTCATCACCTACCTCAACCCTCTCTCCCACCTTCACTCAACCCCTCACCTCCACAATCCCCAACCCAAACCTCGCCGACGGCAACGACGGCGACGCCGCCGCCGTGGACAGTGACCATGACGGCAGCCAAGCTGACTGTCTTGCCCTCCCAATTCAAACATTATGACCCCCACAGAATATTTTCTTTTCCTCCTCCCTGCACAAGACAAGTATGAAGAAACACATGAACGTGGCTTTTGTTTCCAAAAGCTTCAAACGTTTTTGATGGGGGCAAGAGGAGGAAGAGTAATAAGAAAGAGCAAGTCACGATACATCCAATAAAGAAGAGCAAGCCACGTTTTTAATGGCCGCTGCCGTCGTGGTGACCGTCGACGGTGGCTTCACCGCCGCCGTCGAGGTTTGGGTTGGGGATTGTGGAGGTGAGGGGTTGAGTGAAGGTGGGAGAGAGAGTTGAGGTAGGTGATGACTAATGGTGGTATAGATTAGTTTTTTTTTTGATGATGTGGCACCACTTTGCCCTTTAGATCATTTCAATGGCCTGGATTTTGGGATTCTGAAGGATACTGAGATGTGGGCTTCTGAGAGTACCTGAACCCTTACCTCCCGTACCCAACCATTCCCTTTTCTCCATATGTTCCTCCTCAAGCTCACTTGTGTAGTTGTTTTGTACACACGTTCTCTGCCACTAAAAACCACCAACCATGGCGTCTTCGCCATTAACAACTTCTCTTCATCATCTGCTTATTTTCTTTGAACTACCTCTTGTGGTAATTTAACTTTTATACATAATTAGATCAAATATTTTTAAGCAGCCACTTTTTTTAATTAAAACAATTTATTAAAAGGTATAAGTCACTCACGATCCAATGACAAGGTTATCTATCCTTGTGGGTTTTATTTCTCTCCAATTTCACTTAGTTGTGAAAATGTCACCTAAAGCACCATCTTGAACCACTACTAAATTGTATGTATCTCCCGATAATTAAAGACTTGCCAATGTAGTCAAATGTTCAACTCATTCGCCAACTGTATCAATGAATGATAGGCACAACCCCATTAATATTGTGATTTAGTAGGCATAAAATAGACAATTAATTTCTTTTTTTTGGTTACCCAAGGGTATCCCCACCCGCGTGTCAAGTGAGACTAATCCCTCGCTGTTCTGAAGTCCCATATAGGGGGTAGACAGCTGGCCTGTGAATTTGCTCCATTCGCAAGAGCTGGGGATCGAACCCCCAACCACTTGTTTAAGGGACGAGAGTACTTACCACTTACGCCAACTCGCCAGGTTAAATAGACAAATTAATTTCACAAAGGAAAAAATGAATAATACATCCTATGACTAAAATTTAATTACGATAAAATTCAGAATGACAATGTCGTGCAACACGAAATTAATTATATGATTTGCTGGGATTTTATCACCATAATTACTTTTCAGTAACGAAATCATGCTAATTAACTTTTGAAAATTGAAAGAATCCCTCATCACATCATCAAGCCCCACGTGTCACCGTCCTATTCCCCACAATCATTCCTTCCCTTTCCTCCATGTTCCTCTCTAAACTATTAAACTCACACTTGTATTTTTCCTCTCCTCAAACTCTCTCTCTCTCTCTCTCTCTCTCTCTCAACAACAACAACAATGGCATCTCCGGCGTTAACACCACCCTTCCTTGTCACCCTCTTATTATTCTCAACAACAATCTTCTTCTCCTTGCCCACATACTCCCTCACATGCACGTCCCAAAAGCTCACAACCAACGAGCTTTACAAAAACTGCATGGATATCCCACACCTCTCCTCCTATCTCCACTACACCTACAACTCCTCAAACTCATCTCTCTCCATTGCCTTCATGGCCACCCCACCCTCCTCCAATGGCTGGGTCTCGTGGGCCATCAACCCCACGAGCACAGGCATGCGTGGGGCCCAGTCATTGGTTGCCTTCAAAAGTAACGGTGTGATGGTTGTGAAAACGTATAACATCAGTAGGTATGAGAGTATATTGCCTGAAGGGAAGTTGGCGTTTGATGTTTGGGACGTGAGGGGAGAGGAGTCTGGTGGGGTGATGATCATATTTGCAAAGATTAAGGTGGTGCAGAAAGGAGATGTTTTGAACCAGGTTTGGCAGGTGGGGCCCTCTGTTACTGATGGTGTGCCGGATCAGCATGCCTTTGGGACGCCTAACTTGAACTCTAAAGGGACTTTGAGTTTGAGTGGTGGGAAGAGTCCTAGCACTGGTGGTGTTGATTCAACCACAAAGAAGAAGAATGTGAGTTTTTATTTGTTATTAAAAATAGGAGCTATTTGATTTTTTATAGAGATATTAAGTTATATCGTTTTTTGTGTACTATTAGATTATATGGATCTTATTTAGTTTTCTTGTTATTTTCTAAAAAGGTCAACTGGGTGGGTCTTGGATCCTTCTATGTTTAGTAAGTGGAGAGAGTAATTTTTGAAGACTTATTTTTTTTCTATGATTATAGTTAAGTTGATGAAAATGATGTTCCTAGTTTTTGGTTTAGTTAATTTGTTGATGTTTGTCCTGTTTTTGTTGTTGTTGTGTTGTCTGATTCTTTGGGATTTTGATTTTGGATCTATAGAGAGAGATGGGTGTTCTTGGTGAAAAATTGATGGACTTGTGTTTTAGCTACGTTTATAAATCTATGGAAAAGTGTGTTAATTTAAGTAAAACTTGATTATTAGAATTCTTGGGTGTTCTTGGTGAAAAATTGATGGACTTGTGTTTTAGCTACGTTTATAAATCTATGGAAAAGTGTGTTAATTTAAGTAAAACTTGATTATTAGAATTCTAACATAACCTTTGACTTTGTCTGATTCTCCCTCTGCCGGTAACTATGTGATTGTGAATTTTTGAGATTACTCACTTGATTGTTCTAAATTAAATCTATAATGATTAAAGCTGAGTCTAAAATGACGATTAGCCCAACATATGAAGAGGGATCAATATGAGGATTTAAGATCCTCTTTCTTACTTTTGCTTTGAGGATGATACCTAGCTAGTTACTATGAATATAGGGATATTTCTCACCATAAGTTATTGATAATTTTTTTGGTCTGAAATGTTCCTGCAGATTCATGGAGTACTAAATGCTGTGAGCTGGGGAATTTTGTTTCCCCTTGGAGTGATCATTGCAAGGTATCTAAGAACCTTCCCTTCTGCGGATCCAGCATGGTTCTATCTTCATGCTTTCTGCCAGGTTTCTGCTTATGCCATTGGAGTTGCTGGCTGGGCCACCGGTCTTAAGCTCGGTAGCCAATCCAAGGGCATCCAATATTCCAGCCATCGCAACATTGGTATCGCCACCTTCTGTCTCGCCACATTACAGGTAAAACCTCACTTCTCTATGTCTTTGGTACTAAATCATTGAGAAGTAGTGTTTAGAGTTTGACTTATGTGAATGAAAATAAAAATGTTTCATGATGTTGGGGCTAAATAACTAATTAGCGGAAATTAATAATTTGTTGCAAATGTGTGTTGGTAATCTGAAAATATCCTCTTTTACATTGAAATTAGATGGAAAGTCCCCTTAGTATGTGCAATGAAAAGGGGTAGTTTTGGAAAAAAAATTATAAATTTTGACAAACAAAAATAGATAGTACTCTCATTTTAGGACCAAATCTAACTGCCCAATCAACTTATACATTCGGGATAGGAGGAAGTGCACATTCAAAACCTAACATGACTTGAATGCAGATTAGTCTAATTAGTTATGCATTGCAACTAGATAGGTTCAACCAGGTTTGTGATAGTTGTGAGAAAAATTTGAATCTTAGTGCTGGAACAGAACAAGGTCTGAAGTGCTTTTACTGAGTTTCTGAGTTGTTGAAGTTTAGATAGAACATAGTATTATGCCAATAATGTCATCCAATGTAATGTAGCAGTTGTATATACATTGTGTGAGTGTGTCATTCATTCTGATGAAGGATTCTTGCTTGTTTGGGTTCCCAGATTTTTGCATTGTTCATACGACCAAAGAAGGATCACAAATACAGATATTACTGGAACATCTATCATCACAGCATTGGATACACAGTGATCATCCTTGGAATTATTAACATATTCCGAGGATTCGACATCCTAAGGCCTGAACAGATATGGAAGGAAACCTACATTATATTGATTGCTGCTCTTGGAGGTATTGCCTTGATCTTAGAAGTGATCACTTGGATCATTGTTCTTAGGGGAAAGTCTAGCCAATCCACAAAGCCCTATGATGCTTACAACAATGGACAAAGCCGGCACACCGCCTGATCAGTCTGGTTCAGTCTGGTTGGCCCTGCCATGTCTGCTTCTGATTTTGTAGTGGTGAGAAGTTATATGTCTGCTTATTATATTTGTTACATATCTGGTGGTTTTATGTACTTGTTTGGTTTTCTTGAACATTGATTCTTATATAGTACATATGTGCAGATTCTTCTACATTCTGTCCTCTTTGTTCCATTGTTGTCTTATGTGTTGTTTTTTATGGGTGAATGTACATTACTTGAATTTGATTCCTCTACAATTCACCCTACACGATTTTGAGATTTAAATGCACAAACAAATAAACTTGGGTATCGCATACAAAAATAAAGTAAAAGTAACCGTTTGTAACGGAAGAATAATATAAAGTTACAAAGAAATTGCTTACAACAAAGGAGGTAGGAGATATGATGGGAACATTATATGTTGATACAACTTTTCTCTATTTTTTTTTTTTGCCAAAATACAACTTTTCTCTACTAAAATTTGACTTTATTCCAATTTGAATTATTACTTTTAAATAACTATAAAAAGGGTCAACATCAAGGTGGCCCTTGGCTTTTTTATACAGATTACCTTTAGTAGACAATTTAAATCGTATCCTAACTGGGTTGACCCTTCACTTTTACTTTTAGATAACTAGCGGTATCTCGCGCGGTTTTGTTTAAAAATTAGCATTAACAAAAAAAACTATTATCTAACCTTAACTTAGGAAGAAAATTTCAATTACAACTTCTAGTTTACATTATCAAATGACCATTTTTCTGTAAGTTGTAATGAAAATCGAAATTAAATTTAACTGAAAACATCTTCCCTATGTGAAGAAACAACTCTTCTTTTTGTGTTCTATATCTACATGGAACAACTTCTAATTTTTAAAAAAAAAACAAAAGGAAAAAAAAATAATATACTATATTATTTTTAAGGCAAATTCACAAAAAAAAAATATGTGATCCAAATAAATTAGCCCAAGAAAGTAAAGAATACGTAGCCCAAATAAATAAGGAAATAAAAAGACACAATAAAACATTTGCAGATATATATTAGGTCAAAAAGATCATCATAATGGCAACACTAAAGATATAAACCTTTAAGGCAAATTCAGACAAAAAAAAATATGTGATTCAAATAAATTAGCCCAAGAAAGTAAAGAATACGTAGCCCTAATAAATTCGCACAAGAAAGCAATCAAATACAATAGTAATAGAGAATGTCAATCACTGCACTAAAAACTTGCTCATGAACAAATTTTTTAACTTTTTTTAACTTTTTTTTAACAAATTTGAACTAAAACATATATGACAAATTTTTGTAACTAAAATATTGGGTGAAAAAAATCATATAATAACTATTTTTTAAAAAAAACAAAAAAAAATATATTATATTCCACCACTCCCATGCGTTGCACGGGAGTTTTCCGCGCTCCGCGAGGTTTTGTTTAAAAATTAGCATTAACAAAAAAAACTATTATCTAACTTTAACCTTAGAAGGAAGAAAATTTCAATGACAACTTCTAGTTTACATTATCAAATGACCATTTTTCTGTAAGTTGTAATGAAAATCGAAATTAAATCTAACTGAACACATCTTCCCTATGTGAAGAAATGACAACACTAAAGATATAAATCTTTAAGGCAAATTTAAACAAAAATATGTGACCCAAATAAATTAGCCCAAGAAAGTAAAGAATACGTAGCCCAAATAAATTCGCACAAGAAAGCAATCACATATAATAGCAATAGAGAATGTCAATCAACGCACTAAAAATTTGCTCATGAACAAATTTTTTAACTTTTTTTAACAAATTTGCACTAAAAAATATATGACAATTTTTTGTAACTAAAATATTGGGTGTAAAAAATTATATAATAACTAATTTTTTTTTAAAAAAATAATATATTATATTCCACCACTCCCGTCCGTTACACAGTGGTTTCCCGCGCTCCGTGCGGTTTTTTTAAAATTAGCATTAACCAAAAAACTATTATCTAACCTTAACCTTAGAAGGAAGAAAATTTCAATGACAACTTGTAGTTTACATTATCAAATGACCATTTTTCTGTAAGTTGTAATGAAAATCGAAATTAAATCTAACTGAACACATCTTCCCTATGTGAAGAAACAACTCTTCTTTTTGTGTTTTATATGTACATGGAACAACTTCTACTTTGCACGGGAAAGATAGGCAAATAAAAAGACACAATAAAACATTTGCAGATAAATATTAGGTCAAAAAGATCATCATAATGGTGACACTAAAGATATAAATTTTTAAGGCAAATTTACACAAAAAATGTGACCCAAATAAATTAGCCAAAGAAAGTAAAGAATACGTAGCCCAAATAAATAGGCAAATAAAAAGACACAATAAAACATTTGCAGATATATATTAGGTCAAAAAAATCATCATAATGACAATACTAAAGATATAAATCTTTAAGGCAAATTCAGACAAAAAAAAATATGTGACCCAAATAAATTAGTCCAAGAAAGTAAAGAATACGTTGCCCAAATAAATTCGCACAAGAAAGCAATCACATACAATAGTAATAGAGAATGTCAATTAGTGCACTAAAAATTTGCTCATGAACAAATTTTTTAACTTTTTTTTAACAAATTTATACTAAAAAAATATATGACAAATTTTTTTAACTAAAATATCGGGTGAAAAAAATCATATAATAGCTAAAAGTTTTTTTTAAAAAAAACAAAAAAAATGAATAAAAATTTTTTTATTAAAAAAAAATTAAAAAAAAAACGATTTTTTTTTTTTTTAAAAAAAGGAAATATATATATATATATATATATATATATATATATAATATACCACCAAACACTGTTCATGAACAGTGCTTATGAACAGTGTTTGGTGGAACACTTTTATGCTTTATATTGATACTCCCTCTGGTCCTAATTATAAGTCGCCTTTGACTTTTTTTTGGAGAGATTAAGGTTGCGAAATAGATTTTTAAATCATGACATATTTGATATATTTTTAGATTACACATTAGTTTATAGATAAAATAAACTAGTTTAAGGGAGAAAATTAGGTAAATCAATTTATAATTAACTTATTTCGCTCTTTTAGGATTTTCCAAAAAAGTCAAAAGCGACTTATAATTAGGACCGAAGGGAGTACTACTTAGTTAAAAATGTTCATACATAAGAAATATGTTTCGCAGTAAAAAGTCATAGACATGGTTTTAATTTATATCACTTTCCTGAAACATAATTAAGTTTTAATACATATAGTAAAATTATAATTAAATGGTACTCCCTCCGTTCTTAAATATAAGATCATTTTGGGGAAGTGAATAAGTTCCTAAATATAAAATCATTTCCTATTTTATCTCAAGTTTTGCCCAAACTACCCTTATACTCTCTCTTTTCATTGAAAACCTCTCCTCCTTTTAAAGTTAAGTAATTGAGGGGATTTTGGGAAGATCATGTAATTTTATTGTCTTCCTTAATCTCCCCAAATTAACCAAAGTGATTTTATATTTAGGAACGGAGGGAGTATATGTATAAGCTCGTATCTAGACAAAATTTTCATTTGATCTTATAATTTTATTAAGTGTTTTAAATCATTTAATTTTAAGACTATTTGTCTCAATTTGATGATTTTTTTTTATAAAAACAATGTTATTATTAGAAAAACTACACTAAATATATAACATTTGATCATTTCAATCTCAACATTTTTTTGTTCGTAAAATTGGCACTGATCGACAAGACTAAATTACTAAAACTATGTTTTTAAAAAATTTGAAAAACTATTCTTCAAAATTGAAACCCCATAATTATATCTTGTCGTGAATTGTTGTATATTTTGTGTAAGTAGAATTCCAAGAGTGGGAAAGAAAAGAGGCCACATACAAGTCTCTCACAATTTTTTTGAGTGCATGCAATGCTTATCATCTTTATAGAAAGTTCCAAAACTTAGAAATCAAGTGGGAATAATATGGGATATTCAATGTCTTTCCAACTTTGGAAGCAATATTACACATTCCATAAGCTAATTATTATTGCTTCTGCCTCTGCATCTCTTGTAAATGAACCTGGACCACATGGTATTCCTAGATTCATCATGCTTACGTCTTCCTTACTCCACTCCCTGAGAATACTTATATTACTTTCCGTTATTCAAAACACATTATAAAACTTTTATCTTGACAATGTGAATATTCATTTTGATATTTTATGCAAAATCAACTTTTTATTCAATTTAAATTTAGTTTTATGTTTTTAAATTAAAAAATATCTTGATTATTATCATCATGTAAACTATCTCGAATAGTATACACACACAAAGACATACTACATACACATATACATATAATTATAACTTATTTTTTGTAAAGGAAATGAGTTTAGGTTGTCTATTATTCATTGGATGTGTGAACGTTTTATTTCCAAATAAATGCATAAAAACGTGTAAAATCTAAACCTTGCTAAAATACCTACACGTGTTGTCACAACACATGATGGTAAATCAATGAATCTTTCTGTTAAAAGAATAAATAATTAAAAATAATATTGCTGTATATGAAGGCTAGGTCAAATGTTTACACTTTATTGGTGTGCACTAGTTGAATCTAGCGGATTGGCGTGAGTGGTAAGTGGTTGGGGTTCGATCTCTAACTCTTGCGAATGAAGTAAATTCACAGGCCAGCTGTCTACCCCTATATGGAACTTCAGAACAACGAAGGATTAGTTTCACTTAACACGCGGGTGGAGATACCCTTTGGTAAAACAAAAAAGAATAAATTAATGTAAAAAATAATATTGCTGTATGAAGGCAAGGTCAAATGTTTACACTTTATATACAGACAATATCACTTCTATTGGAAAACATATATATTATTTGCAGTAAAGTTAGTACCATATTCCGTAGTTTAAAAAAAACAGTATCATTTTCTGAAGTTTCATTTTACACGCACATAATACAAGAAGATACTTGTAAGAATGATACAAAACCCAGAGCAATTTCTGGAACGTTGTCACATCAAAATTGAGTCATTGACTTGACCTTGGTATTACAAGTCAATTATTGATGTGCTTATACCTTGCATAGTTCTAATTATAAAATCACTTTCACATTTTTTGAGAAATTAAGGAAGATAATTAGTTATAATATATTTATAATCATATGATATTACTAATTCACGTTAACCATATATCTTTATCCTCACTCTCCATTTATTTATTATTGATAACTATTATTAGGATTAATTAGAGAAAAATGAACAAATATGAAATGGTATATATATATATATATATATATATATATATATATATATATATATATATTATTTGAAACTCGTGAGCGTGCTTTTCCCTTAATCTACGCATTTGAATTGATATTAGGAAAGGTTACAAATTAGAATAATAGTGATGTGCACTATGAATATGATATAAAGATATTATATATGATGTTGATGTTTAACTTAACGATAAAAAAAATTCATCTACAATAATTAATGCCAGTGATTTTAATTAGTTAAAATAAAGGTCCATTATCGTATAAGAATGAAAACAGCCATAAAACACTTTACTAAACCTATTTGTCAATTACTTTTTCGTCCTTTCGATCGATTGGGAAATTTCTTGAACAAATTAACCAGAGTTCACATACAGTGATTGCATGAAAATGCAAATGAAGATTATTAATTAGTTGAAGGAACAGTAATGGATCGATGTGTAAAAGTGTTAATATATTTTAAGTATAGTAAACAATTTATTATTAATATATATAGCTGGATTGGTTTGTTGAATTTTTAGTGGATGGAATTAATTTAGCTAAAAGGGTTTGATAAGAAATCAACATATGACTTATAGGTAAAAAAAGAATTAAGAATCCAATAAGTTTATTATTAGCATTTTCCTGAATCATTCTGAAGTTTCAAGTGCGCCAAATTGCGTTTTTTTTATAATTTCTTATTGGCCAAATACTCCATTTTGTCCCTAATATAAGAGCCCAAAATTTGAATAGTTTTGGTCCCTAATATAAGAGATCATCTCACATTCTCTCCTTATTTAATGAATTTTTTTTACTTTGCCTCTGACTCTCTTTCATATTTATTAATATTTATGTATTTCTCTCTCTTGAAAGTATCATAATAAATATGAAAAATATTAGAAAAGAAGCATTAACTTCAGACATCCAACTAACATTCACATGTTCTCTTAAAAAACGTTTTTTAGCGGTTGACTCTTATATTAGGGAATAGATGGAGTACTATATATGATTATATGTACAAGTTCAGGCTTAGCCAAAAGTCAATGTCAGAGCACTTGAAAGTGATCATATATTAAATGATATTAGTCAAACATGGCAACACGCATTATATCCTCATTCCTGAATTTTAGACTCTTGGATAGGAGGAAGTATATCTCTTAAAGGCCAAAATTATAGGTGGGCCGTGGGCACATGTGCCCGCATGTATTTATTACAAAGCATGCTACTTAACGATTGAATCCAGTGTTTTATAGCGGCTTCGTCATGGTGGAGGATTACGATGTGTGATTACATTTATATATATCAAATGGAAGAATATGGCCAGAAGCAATCATATAATAAAGTTAAAATATTTAGCAAATCATATTATTTATACACTTAGAATAATTTATTTTCTATGAAAGAATTTGTTGTGATTGCTTCTTTAAATAGTCTTCATACAAACTCCCTCTAGTGCTAAATATAATACATATTTGGGAAGATGAGTTTGGTTCTAAATGTAAGATCTATATATCTCTAATTCTTACCAATAATTCCCTAAATTATCTTCATCAATGCTCTCTAATAAAAAACAATAAAATAGGGGTGGGGAGAAAAGTAGACAATTAGGGTATGTTGGTAGTATCGTGTTATTTTAACTAACCTTTTTAATCTAATCAAATTAGGTAAATAAGTATTATATTTAAGATCAGAAGGAGTAGCTAATTAATATAACAGATAATTTCTGTTCTCCAATTATAAAATGACTTGTAAGTTGAGCTATTATCCAATTGTATAAGTTAACTACTTAACGCAAAACTATAAATACTCTAATAATTTCAACCTTTATTCATAACCCCACAAAATTTATTCATTTATCATATATCACGCCCCACTAGAAAAACTTTAATCTAAAGCAAAAGCCACGCAAAGAATTTGATTTGTTTTGAATTCTATATATTATGAAGTATATTGGAGGTGCTTTAGCATCATAAAGTAAGAAGTACTTGCATGAAATTGTTTTCTTTTGATATGATGATTGATTTGCTTTATATCTTTTTAAACATCAT
Source organism: Mimosa pudica (assembly GCA_029929735.1). NCBI lineage: Eukaryota > Viridiplantae > Streptophyta > Magnoliopsida > Fabales > Fabaceae > Mimosa > Mimosa pudica. The sequence continues at coordinate 6,732,984 of JAKELP010000045.1, forward strand.
TATATGATAGCCTCCACATGGCCTGCCATGTGCATGCCGTTCAATCTTTAGATGGTAGGTACAAACAAAAACATAAAAATTATAGGGAAAATTAATGGGGGATTTGCAGTTTAGTCCCTGGTAAGGGAAATTAATACTGGAAGGTCCCAATACATTCCAAAATAATTATAAAGTCCCAGGGGCCTAATCCTGCAATTGTTTGCTTAACTTCAATGACCATTTTGCCCTCATTAAAGATGGTTGTCATCTTACTGGTCCCTACAGGGGGATTATGCTTTCATCTTATGAGGGCAAAATGGTCATTGAAGATAAGCAAACAATTGCAGGAAAGGGCCCCTGGGACTTTATAATTATTTTGGAATGTATTGGGACCTTCCAGTATTAATTTCCCTTACCAGGGACTAAACTGCAAATTTCCAAAATTAATTAGAGGTCCCCCACAAGGGAGTTAATACTAGAAAAAGTCTAAAAAGTTGAAAATATTAATGTAAGGTCCCAAGGGACCTCACATTAATATATTTGAAAAGTGAAAAGACAGTTTTGCCCATAACCTTAATAAAAAATTACCCCTCCCACCCCCACCCTCCTCCCCTCACCCAAACCCCCCACCCTCCTCCCTCCGCCCCCCCCACCCCACCCTCCTCCCTCAGCGCCCCACCCCACCCTCCTCCCTCCGCCCCCCCCCCACCCCCCCACCCCCACCCTCCTCCCCCCACGCCCCCACCCCCACCCTCCTCCCTCCTCTCCCCCCACCCCCACCCTCCTCCCTCACATATTATAATTTGAATATCAAAATTACTAACAGGTCTCAATAGAGTTAAATTTAATATAATCTAATTGTGAAGCTAACTCATAAGTCATAAGTCATAATCCTCAATGATGAATAAAAAATATCGAAAAGTAAATTTGATTTATTGACAAGTTAAATTGTGATAAACAACAGTGGGATGACTTTAGTTTTTTGTCAAGTACTATATATGCCTTGGAAGTATTCTCAAAAAATCTCAACCTCACCCTAGAAACTTTCAGTCTGAATTAAACCTCGAAGGGTTAGATTTGAAGCAATATTACCCTGTAAGTTTAAACCATACAAAAATACCTAAATGTTGAAATTTTCGGTCACCTTAAAAGTTTTTTTCGGTCTCAATTAAACCATAGAAATATACCGTAACGTTAAAATTTCCCCCTCTAAGAAGTGTTTTTTGCTACCATCATGATTTAATATGTCACTCTAGTCATGGTTTTCCACTTGGCTTAATCATCATCATGTTTCCATATTCTTTCCATTTTCTTTCTTTGCCTTTTTGCAGTTCTAGTTTGTCCTGGGAGGACTACCAAGAAGAAATGAACCCATGACCTCAAAGGAGGGGAGATGTTTTATCTCATCCTCTCTAACCATTTGACCACTTGTCCCTCAACAGCGTTTTCTATATTTTTTAAAAGCAATAGTTTAGTGTTTTTTCTATCACTAGATCAAAGGTATGCTTTTGGAGAAATTGGAATTGTATTGTTAAATTCACCGCTCTAATATTTTTGATTTCAGAGATGAAGGTAACCAAGGAAAAACTATGAATGCTTCAACAAGAATGTTGGATTCAAAAAAGAATGCTTCTAGTTTGTACTTGATTGTGGGTTTTTATTCTTGTTTATGTTTGAAATGGAGGTTTTTATTTGAGTTTTCATTTGATGGTTGAGGTACGTAGGAGAGAGAAAGAGTTGTAGAAAGATGGTTGCATTAATAATAAGACAATTACAAATTATAACTAGATGATTTGGGCATGGTATTGTGCTTCTAAGAACTTTTATAGTTAAACCATATGAGTTAACATGAAAATTCACTTTGTTAACAAAAGGGGCAAAATTGCTCCATTTTCTTACTTCCAGGGTTTAATTAAAACTGAGAATACTTCTAGTGTGACATTATTTCAAATTTAAACTTCCAGAAAAAACTTCTAGTGTGACATTGTTACATACTGTTACTAATTCCCTGATTAATTCAATAATACCTTCACTAGCTATGATAGAAAAATGATTTCCATAATATCAAAAAGAGTTTCCTATTAATAATCATTATCCATGATAGAAAAGAATTTTCTAATATAACCTGAATACTATCATGGATAATTAATAGCTAACCATGTTAGAAAAGAATCACCTAACATGGTTAGAAAAAGGAGCAACCTAGTACATTTACCCGATTAACCAATAATATCAATACAAATAAAAATATGCGGAAGCGAATGTAGACCTATACATTTTGGCAATATACATGTCTAAATAATCAAAACAACCTTTGAAACTTAATTCCCTTTCCTGACGCTCGCGCCTGTGCATGATCACCTGTAAAAAGGTAAGTAATCGTGGGGTGAGACAACTTGTCTCAGTAATCTACTGCCTAACTCACTATAACAGTGAGATGTGCGGTAGTAAGGGCGTCTAAAGGGTACCACAGTTTTAAAATTAATATATATATACAAGAACCAAACATTCTTCCATTTACCATTCCAGGCCCTCTGTCACGTCCAAAATAAATCAGTTCCATCATTTCTACTTTCCAAATATCACTCAAAACCCCTCAATCAATTTCAACATCGATAACTTTACCATCCAATCTCCAAATCCATGCAGTCATTATTGAAATCTCATACACAGTTCTCAAATCCAACTTCTCGGCTCTCATCCATGTACAACCCTGGTACTCTACTCCCAGGGAGGGACCCCAATCTGTCTCAAATCAGAAAGGGAGCAGTCCCTGTCTCAAATCAGGAGACTGCTGGTCACAGTCTCAAATCTGTTGACCATTACAAATAACCGTTGATTGGCCTATCAACCGGTTATCATCGCGCGATGATACATATCTCAGTGTCATGCAATGCTTACAATTCTTTTCAACATCTCAATCACAATTTTTAATACCTTCCTTCAACAAAACTTTCCAATTCCTCAACCACAACGTATGATACTTCCAATTCACATCACTTTCCAATACCCCTGTCCGAGTACCAGTTATATATAACACCACCACAAACTCCATCACTTTCCATCGAATAACCTATCAACACTGTTGTCAAAGGACCACACCTATATATATATCTCACTATTCCAGGAAAAATCACAACCACCAGACAGGATACTATATATAATGTATGAAGTTTCTCTGTACAAAAGTACTCGTGTTTAAAGGCACCTGATAGCCTGTTTTGTATAAAAATAACTTTTAAAGATTTGAGGTTTAGAAAGGATTGAAAATCCCAACTAACGTCACCCTCAATGTTATAGTAAGGTAAGAGTGATTACCTGAACCTGCTCCACATCAAGAAAATATAATACCAATGAAATCCTCGCTCGTAACTCGACCCATTGATATCTACAATCACTAGAAAATACATAACGCAGTGTCAATACATAGTACGAGTCCATATGACTTGACTAAGTTAATTTAAACTCAAATCAGGCCTATGTTAGCTAACCCATCTTCAATTACCCGTATTAATGAACATAACACCATCTTTATATCATCCAATATCATAGATTCCATGACTTTGTGTAATTCATCTAAACTATTTATCATTCTCTCCATAATACATCTCAAAATTAGCTCTTCTCTAATCATCCCAAAACTCTCAATTTTCGCCTAATGCCAAATCTAACTAAATAAACTCATCTAACATCAACTTTGAACTCTAATACCCTTCTAGAGTCATAGCCAAAGTTTAAAAACTCATATCCAAAGGATTTCTAAATAAAAACCTATCTAACCAAACTTTTGACAAACAAAATCTCACCTACTATCATTTCTCACTATCTTAAACCAATCATAGTTACCATTATTCCCAATCATTCGACACTTTGTTTACCTATTAAATATTTTCAGCCAACTCAGCATACAAGCTCAAGAAAAACAACTTCCAATGACTTTTAAAAATCCAAACATAGTACTCAAACCACTAAATTTCAAATTTATTCAAAACTCTTCCAGCAAAAACAAGGCAACTTCAAAAATTAATTCCGGACAGCCTAAAATGAGTTTTGAGACACTTAATATATCAAATGAAAGCACAAATCCCGTACTATCTCCAGTTAAAACAGTTTTCAAAAATTCCAACTAACAAAGTCACAAAGTCAGAAATAGTGAGATTGAATTTCCAGCAGTTTTCAGCGAAACAGTCCTTTTTCAAAAATTTATTCCAAAGAGTAGAAAACTAGTTTCAGGGCACACAATATATCAAATGAAAGCTTATATCTCGTAGTATAACCAACTGAAACAGTTTACAAAAATTCCAACTAACAAATTCCCAGATTCAAAAACAATCAGACTGAATTTGCAGCACTTTCAGGCAGAATTTCCAGCATGCTAAGCAAATAATTTTCAACAACAATTGGCTATCCAGAGCAGCCAAATCAGCACCAAAACAGCCTAAAATGTCCAGCCAGATAAGAATCCAATGCAAGTTACAAAGAAAATGCACTAGATATGCAAATTTACCAATCATGTAAAACTCACCAAAACCACCTCATTTATATTAATTTGGCATTCAAAGTGATCTTCCTAACTCCTCAACACTACACCACAATCCAAACACACCTTTACATAACCAAATTCTCTATTAATCAACACTTTAACTACCAAATTTTACTTATCAACACCAATCCAGCTAAGACAAATATTTCATCATCCTAATATAGCCTCAACAAACATTTATTAACCACCAATTCATATAAATCATCTTTCATTAACAAAAATCCAACTCAAAGAGTCATAAAAAGTTCCGTAAATTCACAAAACAATTCCCAACTTCAATAAACTCAATTACCATCCAAAAATCCTCAATTAACCAGTTAAATATTCAAAAATTTTTGTTCATAGCACTAAATATTTAAATATGGCAAAACCCTAACTTCAAAGAATCCCAATCTTCACCAAAAATTCTCAAATGCTTAATCTCCTTTAGAAAATCCAATTGCTCCCAAGAATACTCAAATTCAATGTCTCAATTTCAATATTAAAGCATTAACATTCCAAAAAAAATCACAATATAACCAAAACCTAACTTTAAAGAATCCTAAAGTATTCCCCAAAAATCCTAAGGTAATCTCCCACTTTAAGAAATCATCAAATATCCTCACACAACTTTAATTAGTCACTTGACAATCATTGTGGTAGCTTGACAATCCTAAAGTCTCAATTTTCCACAAAACCCTAACATTAAAAGAGGGAACTTTATCTAAAAATCAACATTACAAAGGGTTGGGATGGCTTACAAAGTTCAAAAAATGGGCAGAGGGAGGTTAACCGCCGCAAGGAACGCCGGAAAAATGGCCTCTCAAGGTGGCTGGCCGAGTTTTGCAACAAAAGAAGAGGAAACAATAAGAAAACATAGTAGAAAGAGTGAATGGCTTAAAGAAAAACAAGAGGCGGCGAACTCACCATCAACCGCCGTTGTTGCCGCCGTCCACCGTACAGGGCCGCAGGAAAAACGCGAAGAACACGGAGAGCTAGTGGGGAACAAGCAGATCGGCCAAGTCCCACTGCACAACGAGTAACCCATGCGATTTTGCACCAAAGATTGGAAGAATGGAGGTGAAAAGATGAAGAAAATGGTGAGTGGGAGATGAGAGAGAGATGAGGCCGATGGGTTTTTAAGAAAGGGAGGGGCTGCGTGTGTCAATGATATAAGGAGGAAGAATGGCATGTTTGGTTTGGTTGTTTATGTGTTAGGTTTAATGTAATTTGTAGCTAAATTTACCATAATGTCCTTTTTTAATTTTTTTTTGATAACATGTCCTTTTTTAATTTAAATCTACTAAAACAAGTCTCCAGTCTCCTTAACCTTCAAACTATTTTAGATTCCATCATACCCTCATATTTCCATTTCTTCAATTATTTAATTAATTATTTGGACACTTATTACTCAAAACTTCCAAAATATTTCAAAAATCACCAAAAATTCCTAAAAATTCCAAAATTTCCAATTTCTCCATTTATTATTTTCCAAAACACTCTCTGATCATGTATTAAATTTTTCAGGATGTTACAGACATTATTCCAAATTTAAACTTCCACTGTAACATTGCTTTAAGTTTAAACTTTCGTGGCTTGATTGAGATTAAAAAACTTTGATAATGAGATTTAGATTTTGGGTAAACTTTTAGGCATATTTGATACTTAATCTTTTCTTGGTCAAAAACACTATTGACTTTTTTAACAATCAATATCAATATTTTATCATTTTGACAGAATATCAATATAACAATGACAACTATCATAATATCTATAAGTAATTGATTGATTGATGAAGGTAACTTAATTTGTGATTGCACACAATTGCATTCTATTAATTCTTTCATGACTTGTTAATAGTTTTAAGAGTTGAAGGTAACTTTGTGATTGCACACAATTGCATTCTATAAGACATAACAGTACAAATTTGTTTTTTTCTCAAAAAACCCTGAATCCGATTTTCCCAATGGGGAAATGAAATTAAATAACCCTTAATTTCATATTTATTAGTAACTTTCACAAGCTTCCATAGTCCATAACCTTTTGCAGAAATGAAAAAAGAGAATCGAATGGGTCAATTTTCCCCCACGTCATAGCGACGCAATGATGATCATATCAATTTGGGTTTTGATTCCATACTCATCTCATCACCTTCTCATCACAGCCCGATTTCCCACAAACACTGTTTCAGTCATACCATTTTTTTTTAATTTTCAGTTTAAAAAAGTCATTCCATTTTTTAATCGATACTTTATACTATTTTAGCATTATGTGATCTACTTTAATGTTTTACTCGCAGATTCTAATACAGATTCTAGTAATATCCCTCCCTCTATTCTTTAATGTAAGATCGATTTGGAAAATTGATCTTTATCGTAAACTTCTTTTTCTACTTTTTGTCATTATTTTTTCAAATTACATATATCAACATCTCTCAATCTCATCTCTAGAAGTAATTAGAGAGAGGCAAACAGAGTGTTTTAAAAATAACATATAATAACTTGACGGGTTGGCGTGAGTGATATGTACTCTTATTCCTTAAGCAAGTGGTTGGGGGGTTCGATCCCTAACCCTTGTGAATGGAGCAAATTCACAGGTTAGCTGTCTACCCCTATATGAGACTTCATAATAGCAAGAGATTGGTCTCACTTTACATGCGGGTAGGGATACCTTGGGTAACGAAAAAAACATACTACCTCCGGTCCTAAATATAAGACCTAATTAGCTTTTTTTGGAGAGGTTAAGGTTGCGAAATAGACTATTAAATCATGACATATTTGATATATTTTTAGATTATACATTACTTTATAGGTAAAATAAATTAATCTAAGGGAAAAAATTAGGTAAATCAATATATAATTAACTTATTTTGCTTTTTTATAGGATTTTCTAAAAAAGTCAATTAGGTCTTATATTTAGGACCGGAGGGAGTATTATATAAACCAATTTAACTAACATTCATAATTTGATGATTTTAGAAAAATAGATTATGTATTGAAAAACAGAGAGTGCGATTTAACCAAAGTACCAAACACAACAATAATAAGAGTTTTCGGGAAGTAAGTGGTCTATGCAAATTTTTCTTCTTTAAACTATTTTGCAAATGGTCGATTTTGGTCAACAAACAATAAAATGTCTCATTATGGCCAATAAACAAACAAATGACTCATTTTGATCAATGAGATATTGGAAAAGGCTAAACTACCCTTAGGACCTAATTAATATAATTTATGAAGATATGAGTCTCACCTTTAAAAATAAAAAATTACCTACCCCACCCCCTTCTCTCTCCTCCCTCCTTCCCTCCTTCACCACCGACCACCACCCTCCTCCCTCTCTCTTGGTACAAGGGTTGTACACCCCAAAAATTATAATAGAGACAATGAGGAATTATTTAAGGTCTTGTGGTGCCATTTATGAATTATAACTACTTAGAAATAAATTCTTGTATAAAGATATAATTGTATGAAATTTTAGGATCTATTTTCTTTAGAAGTTGAAGATGATTAGTTAAAGGCTGAGTTTTAAATTAAAACTTTTATGAAAAAACAAAATTCTTAAAGACCTAGATAACATTATGGTGGGTGAAAATATATAAGTTGGTGTTTCGATTTAATTTTATAAATTAAACTTGATTTGAGATTATTTTCATATGAGATGGTCTAGTGGGTATACACTAAAAGATATGATTCGTAATGATCACATTCGTGAAAGAGTTGGGGTAGCACCAATTTCAGAGAAAATGAGAGAATATCGTTTAAGGTGGTATGTGCATGTTCAAAGAAGAGAATTGGATGAGCCAGTAAGAATAGTGGAACAGATGGAAAGGGAGCCGTATATAAGAAATAGAGGAAGACCAAAAAGAACTCTTGATGAAGTTATTCAAAGAGATATGGTTGTGAAAAATTTATCTGTAGGAATGACTAGGGACAGAGCTAAATGGCGTCGTGTGATCCATGTAGCCGACCCCATTTGAATGGGATAAGGTTTACGTTGATGATGATGTTATCTGCCCCAATAAGGGGTGCCGGGTTCAAACCATACTAGGGCCAATGAAGTTTTTATCATTTTTCTGGAGAGGAAATTACCAAACTACCCTCAGGAGTATAAAAAAAATGAAGTTATTAAGATTTTTCTCTTCTCTTCCTATCCACTGACTTGGGAAGGGAGAATTCTACAATATAAACATCTCTGGACCCTTCTTATTTGGGGCTGCATTGTCATTTTTGGGAAGGGGTTCTTTTTATCATTTCCATTTTTGAAAGGAGGAAGGAATGAAAGGAATTTTCACAACTTGCTGCTACTCAAATCAGATTTGATGATTGTTCAAACTATTTCTTCTTCTTCTTCTTATGTCCAACGCCTGATTACTGTAGGCTTGTAGGTGGGAGTTGATTTCATACTTCTTCTATATGTTAAGAACTATCTTGGATCAAGAATCATTCATTCATGAAATGTGAAACAACTTTTTCTTGGATTTGGTTGCTGGTTTTGCTGTTTAAATTTTTTTTATAGTCGAGCATGTTTGTTGGGTAAGAATGGGCAGCAACAACTAATTTTCTGTCTTGTCTTGTTTTATTTTATAAGGGGGAAATTGGTTTGAGCATGTGTAGTTTAAATATCTTCCTATATAATGATATCATTGGGCTATAAATGCACTGAAAATATTTGTTCAAAAGGTCAAAGAGAAGCTGAGAATTTGTTGCTTGAAAAAAAAACTTGAATGAATGTTGGATCATATTGGCAAGAAAGGGAGCAGTGCAAAAGATTAATAATATCATTTGATGTTGGAATGCACCTAAGGTGTTTGATAAAATGTCTAAGAGAGGAATTGTTTGGAAAATGTGACTTAAGGTGTTGCAAATGTATTTGAAATATTAATGGTTTGTGGACTAATTTAATTGAAAATTACTTGATTGTTCTTACATGTAAGGTGAAGTAAAAGTATTGTTGATTTTATTGTTGGTCATTGGTTTTACTTGGCTCCTCTTTGATGAATGGAGAATTAGATACTGAATTGTTAGGATTAAATCTGACTTTTTAGTTTCCATGAAGATTAGAAATCAGATTTTCATAAATATTTAGTTCATGTTCAGATTTTTATGAAGGTTATATTGATTTTTGAGTCTTTTACTCCATGACCGAAAGGATTTGAAAGGAGAATTATTTGAACTATAATTAAGGTAATGTTGATGATCTAATCAATGGATGTATATGGTGTGCTCATTGGAATAATTGAGAAAGGAAGTTCAAGGATTTGATTGATTGAGTGATGTTTAAAGGTTAAATGTGATAACTATGAGATGATTACAAGTTAGGTAGTTAAAGCAGGCTTTTCTTTATGAATGGGTTATTCAAATTTATAGAAGTCAAGTGTAAAAGAAATGACAGAGGTGGTTTGTTAAATTGCTTGGGTCATATACAATACATTTTACAAGCTCTAATTCCCTAAATGATTGATATTTATATGTGCTTACTGTGATTGAAAATGAAGTGGAATTTCAAGATGTTGATCTTTTGGAACTTTTGAACTTATTTATTTGAACATGTAAAACTTCCCTTTTTCCTAAATGGATATAACCACTATAGATTGAATAAGTTATGTTATGTTTTAATAAGGTTTTGACATGCATGTGTGGTTTATGTAGGAAGAATATGTGATTGACTAATGTTGATTATGATGAATAGATGTTATTGGCAAAGGTTTCTCATGGAAGAGAGGATTGTGAGTATCTTAAGAAATGGGCGTGTTAGTGTATGTGTGTTTGATAAATTATCTGCTAATACTATGCTATAGCTGAATTGAGTTTTCGGATAGGAGTTTAAGATTAGAGAATAAGTATTTGTATACAAGCATGATAAAATTTTAGGAAAGACTTATTTGATAAACGGTATTTGGCTTGGGTGTACTCTGATCGACTTTGACTGTGCTTACTAATTTTCTTTAGGTTCTCCTTCACTTGTTTCCTATTGGCATGGGTGGTGGGATATGGGTTTGCCAACTAATTTATATTTTCTTCGTTGTATGATTAAAGAATTTATCATGTTATTTTATTCTCTACTATATTTGTTCAAAATATATTTTATGCTTATGGATAAAAAAAACTGATTTGATTAACGGTATTGAGGTGAAATTTCATACTGAAGTATTTTATTATAAACAATTTGATTAAGAGATATCGTTTTTCTAGAATATTTGTTATTATTTGGTATATTAGCATCAAGCATGCTTCAAAACATTTTGAAGTCATATGGACGATGAGATTTGATATCTGATTTTAAATTGATTTATTTATTACTATGTAAACGTTTTTGAGGAACTAGACACAAAGCGCTTGTTTCGTGACTTCGTGTCACGCTTGTTTCATAGCTTTGCTACGCTTGTTTCGTGACTTTGTGTTACGCTTGTTTCGTGGTTTTACCACGCTTGAAATGTTTTCGTAGACTCGAGGTACGCTGGAACTGTTTTCGTAGTCTCGAGGTACGCTTGAACTGTTTTTGTATACTTGAGCTACGCTTGAAATGTTTTCGTAGTCTCAAGCTACGCTTGAACTGTTTTTGTAGTCTTGAGCTACGCTCGACTTGTTTTCGTAACCTCAAGCTACGCTTGTTTTCGTGACTTCATGTCACGCTTGTTTCGTGGCTTGCCACGCTTGTTTTCGTGACTTCGTGTCACGTTTGGTTATTTACCCTCGTGTGACTGTGTGTCCACGCTTGTTTCGTAGTCTCGAGCTACGCTGGTTTTTCGTGGCCTTCGGGTTGCGTTTGACTTGTAGTTTTCGAGCTGCGCTTGTTTCGTGGCCTCTGTGCTGTGCTTGTTATTCGCCGCGTGTCAGTTCCTCTAAAGAAAACAAGTTTTTCATAATAATGAGTTTTCATATTTATTTTGTATACTTGAAAGAAAATATGCTTTTAAATATATATTATACTAATGTTGCCCTTTGGTATTTATTATTTTCAAATACAAGTATTACAATATTGAGTTGAAGTTTCAAAAAAAATTAATTTTTACTTACTAGCATTCAATGATTATGTTTGGGCTGAATCACATTGTTTTCTCTGTTGGTTTGGTTCTCTCATATTGAAGGGGGATTTATGAAGATAAGTAGAAAGTGTTGTTCAATTCTTTCTAGCAATTGTGTGATTATTGCTCATTGATGACTGGAAGGGAGAGGTTGATTTACTTTCTGCATTGTTTTGGAAAGTGTAGGTGGTAAGAGAGAAAGAACAGTTGTTTTGAAGTTGGTTGATACTCAAAGAGTGATTATGTAATTAGTTATAATTGAAGTGTGGGCTATTGCATTGCTGAGGTTTAATATGATTTCATAGTTAATAAGTTCATCTTAAATTTTTATTTTATGATTGAGAGCTTTATGGAGATGTTACAATGGTGTTAAGATATTTAGTGGTACCCTCAAGTAATTTTCATGGATGTTGTGAATGAAAGAGCTAAATTATGAAATTGAATAATAATTTGCAAAGGTATTGACTGATTAGAGAAATTTCCGCTTGACTGAAGTATAAGATTAAATTAAGATGAAAATGTTATGGCCAGACGTTTGAAAAGATAAATTTTTGGAAATAGATATTTAAGCTTAAAATGTCTATTGTTAAAATGGCTTACGAAGTATGATTTGGTCGATACTTCGTGCCGGTCATGCTTAAAGGTTCAGGGTGTGACAAAGGGATTTGGAGGGGAGGGGAGTGAAAATTTCTGTAAGATAAATTTTTAAATATTGAAGAAGTGGGGTTGAGATATTTTAATATAAACAAGATATTAAATATTAGAGTTATATATATTAATTTAGAATTTCTAACTCCAATTCTCAATTTTTTATAAATTCATGTCACAAAAATTTTCCCTCCACCCATTCCCCCTCCCCTCGTACCAAACAGACCCTAAGGGGGTGGGGGTGTAAGTGGTTAATTTTATATTTTTAAAGGTGGGACTCAATTCTTCAAAAATTATATTAGTTAGGTCCTAAGGGTAGTTTAGTCTTTTCCAGTAGCTTATTTTCCAAAATGAGCCATTTTTTTAAATGGGCCAGAATGAGACCTTTATTGTTCGTTGGCCAAATTGAGTTTATTGACCAGAATGATATATAAATATATAGATAACTAGTAGAAATGTATGATTTTGACAATGCTAAGAAAGGATTTTTTAATTTATTATTGGCTAAAGTATGTTTTTGGTCCCTTAACTTTGGAGAAAGTTATGTTTTAGTCCTTTAACTTTGAAAAGTGTGTTTTTGGTCCCTCAACTTTGGAGAAAGTGTGTTTTTGGTCCTTAACTTTGAAAAATGTGTTTTTATCCCTTAACTTTGGACAAAGAGATGTTTTTAATTCTTTCAAAAAAGACTAAAGTATGTTTTTGGTCCCTTCCCTTTTCAAAATGAAGGGTTTAAATATGACTTTTTGCAAAGTTAAGGGACTAAAAACATACTTTGACCAAATCTGAAAGGACTAAAAACACACTTTTCAAAGTTAAAGGACTAAAAGATGACTTTTTTCCAAAGTTAAGGGACTAAAAACACACTTTTCAAAGTTAAGGGACTAAAACATGACTTTCTCCAAAATTAAGGGACCAAAAACATACTTTAGCCTTTATTATTTTAACCGAAGCTTTTTAATATGCCTTTTTCATTTCCTTTTTTTGGCCAAGATTTTAAATAAGTCTTTGTCGACATGTGGTCCTTAGTTTTTGTGTGAGAAATAACTTATTTCCTTAAAAACTAGGAGAAATGAAGCTGGACGAAAATAAATTAAAGTGACATATAGAAGACGTCTAAAAAGATAAAACTACTTTTAGGAAGATAATAAATGCTTTGCTTAATTTACATGTTTTTTTATCAAATTTGATTTCTTAATGTATCAGGATATTTTTTTAGATGTGAGTCCTTACAATGATAATAGTAACTGAATCACTCTTTTAGTCTTTACTCCTCAGTCTTCACAGATATTTTCATATTGCTTTTAGCATAAGGGTAAACTACATATATTCATTTCTTCTAAAAGATTTAAATATTGATTACGCGAACCTAACTAGTCTCTTCTATAACTAATTAATATGATGCAAAAAACATCATGAATAGAAATGGTAGTTTGGTGTCACTCCTAATCTAATACTCCCTCCACTCTTTAAAATGAGACATATATAGCCATAGGGATGTGTGTTTGGTCATATATAAGACATACTTAATTTTTTCCATTTTCTCCAAAATATCTTATTGATGTCCTTCAATAGTAAACAACTTAGAGAGATCAAATGGGAATAAAGGCAAAGATGTTTTTGTTGCTTTAGTAATTAGTATGTTATTTTAACCAACTTAATCAGCAACATTAATCATATCAAATTAATTAAATAAGTCATGTATATAGAACTGAAATGAATAGCAAGTAAGCTTTCATAAAAATTCAAAAAAGGTTTGACATTCAAATAAATGGTAGTGTGATGTCTCACTTCTAGTTTAGTAGCATATAAGATTGAATACAAATACGAAGTTTTAACAAGTAAATGAAAAGGTTAATGCAAAATAGTCGCTCCAATCTTAAATATACGATCAATTTGATTTTTATAAAAAATTAAAAATATTAATAAACCACTTTAAAATATTTATATCAGCCAATTTGTTTTCTTAAAACTAATTTATCTTACTTATGAACTATATAATCTAATCACTATAATATGTTATATTTCTTTGACAAAAAACTTATGTTATATACTCTCTCTGTCCCTAAATATAACATTACTTTGACTTTTTTTATGGAAGATAGGTAAATAAATTAGACCACAAAATTATAAGAAATGTTACATGTAATTAGATTATATATAGGTTAGTTTATAAGTAGAATAAATTGTTTTTGAGGATAAAAGATAACTATAGACAAGTTAAAATGATTAATTTTATATCCTTAGTTTATTCAAAAAAAAGTCAAAATGATCTTATGTTTAGAACTAGAGATAGTATTTAAGTGTTTATTTGGCTTTTTGAATAACAAAGAAAAGTCAGCTTGACAAAAGAGATTACAAACATTTTTTCCTTATATTTACCCTGATTTGGTTTTAGTTTCTCCATGGGCAAAATGTTAATGAGGATCTCAATTAACGAAAATGTTTGGCTTAAAAATGAGAGAAACAAATACTAAATGGTTTACTTTATTTATGACCTATTTGTAGTTTCCCATGTTTATATAAGGAATATCATGTAACAATTTTTATTACTTGTAATACATTTTTTTAGTATGATCTCCACAAAGTATTTGAGGGATATAATTTGCATAATGTTAATTTACACACGTGTCATGTATTTAGACATGGTTTATTACAAGTTGATGTATGTATTTTGGTGAGTTAAGAGATACGAGACTTAATGTCCTCTACATCCCTTTCTCTCTTAGTACAACTAACTCCACGTACTTAAAAAGCTACTAAACACCCCCCTTAACCCCCACTTATCTCACAATCAATTCACTGTTTAGTGGCCCTTTTCCCTGTTCTTTCCATCTGCTCCTCTTTTTTCCTTCTTTCTGCTTCAATGTTGGTTTTATAGAATGCCTCTATGAAGGTGGTGATTCTGAGAAGGGTATGAATCATATTAGGATAAGTACAGAGAAAAGTTTACTTATGGAATGTATGTATGGAGTTTCATTTTGACGGCTCATAGTGATCATGAAGTTGATGATGTGAAGGCAAATGAAGCTATGGGTCTATGAAACTATTTATGCGTTGATCCTGGAAGTGAGGTGTATGGGTTAGAGATACTCTCTTCCGCTGGCTTCATCAATAAAATAAAAGATTGTCATCAGGTCCTCTTTTTAGAAGAGAGAGCTATCTATACGGCCACTCTTTTCAATGATGAACATGATCCTTGGGTTTGTACCATATGTGATTTGGATCATGAGCTATATTTCTTTTGTCATAGTTTGAAGAGGATGTGTCTTTTACGCCAAGATTTGTAGACAGTCTATTCATGACCTTTTTATAAATGGGTAAAGTTGCAAAAATGAGTTCAAACTATTACGCCAAGAGCACATAGGGGTAACAAGTATTTCCGGGCTCAATTCTGGGACTGAAAAATAAATATTGATGCAATATAGGGAGCACCGTTTATGTTGACCGTTAAACGCTGACGGGGCGGGGGAAATAATTTTTTTGCTGACATGGCGCGCTTATGTGGTACTTTTGCTGACATGGTGTGCCTATGTAGCGTGCCACGTCAGCAAAACAATTCATTATGTAGCGTGCTTAATACTATGCTATAAATGAGTTTTCCTATCTTATCCTCTTTGTTCTTCAGACTATTCTTAAAACATGAGTAATCTCTTCATTCTTCCTAGAGAGATCCTTGTAGACATTATGAAGTGATTGACTAAGGAGGGTTGTTTAGAGGTGTTTAGAGTGAAGATCACTTATCAGCTTCAGATGACTAATAAGTTGATTTGTGTTAATGGCATTGCATAGTTGATAAGAATATATGTATAAATCCCATTAGACACCTCATTCATGACATAGGGTTTAAGGCGTACCTAAAATCCATTTGATCCACTTGGTACCAACGAAAAATAGATGGTACTCAATGTTTAGGACCAAATTTAAATGCCCAATCAACTTCTACATTCGGGATAGTAGGAAGTGTACATTCAAAACCTAACATGACTTGAATGCAGATTATTAGTCTAATTAGTTAAGCATTGCAAGTTGCAACTAGCTAGGTTCAACCAGGTTTATGTGATACTCGTGAGAAAAGTTTGAATCTTAGTTAAGATAGAACATAGTACTAAGATAGAACATACTTGTAAGAACAGAACAAGGTCTGATGTACTTTTACTTTGTTTGAGTTGTTGAAGTTAAGATAGAACATAGTACTTATGCCAACAATGTCAGCCAATGTAATGTGGCAGCTGTATATATATTGTGTGTGTGTGTGTGTGTGTGTGTGTGTGTGATTCATTCTAATGAAGGATTTTTGCTTGTGTGGATTCCCAGGTTTTTGCATTGTTCATACGACCAAAGAAGGATCACACATACAGATATTACTGGAACATCTATCATCACAGCATTGGATACACAGTGATCATCCTTGGAATTATGAACATATTTCGAGGATTTGACATCCTTGGAATCACACATACAGATATTTCAATGGACAAAGCCGGCAACTTAGTTCTAGCCCTCACCCGATGAGTGTGTTGGGGAACGAAGACTCACCTACAACAAGTGAGCTTACCCTTAAATTAAGGTGGTCCTTTGCCCGTTTTTATGTTGATTGCCTTTGGCAGACAATTCAAACCATGCCCTAAGTGGATCGGCCCTCTAAGTGGATCGGCCCTTTGCCTTTAGATAAAAATATTTAGATAAAATCGTTCATATATAAGAAATATATGCTTACGGATAAAAAGTCTTAGACATGGTTTTAATTTATATCACTTTAATGAAACATAATTAAGTTTTTAAAACACATAGTAAAATTATAATTAAATAGTATATGTATAAGCGTGTACTTAAACAAAAATTTTCATTTGATCCTTTAATTTTATGAAGTATTTTTAAGTCGTTCAATTTTAAGTCTATTAGTCTCAAATAATAATTGTTTTTATACAAACATTTTTTATTAAAAAACTACACTAAATATATAACATTATTTCAACCGCAACATTTTTTGTTCATAAAATTGGCATTGACAAGACTAAATTACTAAAAATATATTTTTAAAAAATATGAAAAAATATTCTTCAAAATTGAAAAGCCATAAGCATATTTTGTCGTATATTGTAGTATATTGTACTCCCTCCGGTCCCTAATATAAGAGCCAAAATTTGAATGATTTTGGTCCCTAATATAAGAGCTCATATTACCATCTCTCCTCATTTAATGTTTTTTTTCTTACTTTGCCCCTAATTCTCTTTCATATTTAATTAATGCTTATGTATTTCTCTTTCTTAAAAGTATCATAATAAATATGTGTAATATTGGAAAAGTGCATGCAATGCTTATCATCATCTTTATAGAAAAGTTCCATAACTTGGAAATCAAGTGGGAATATGGGGAATTCAATGTTTTGCCAACTTTGAAAGCAATATTACTCATTCCATAAGCTAATTATTATTGCTTCTACCTCTACATCTCTTGTAGATGAACTTGGACCACATGGTATTCCTAGATTTGTCATGCTTACGTCTTTCTTCACTCCCTAAAAATTATACTTTTGCTTTCCATTCTTTTTTTTTTGAATAAGAAAACTGGATACATCAAGTGTCAAATTACATCAAACAGCTACAAGAAACTAAGGGTTACAATGAGGTTTCTAATTTCCCCTTGCAGGGAGAGGGGGGGCTGTTCTAGAACAAGGTAGTTGCCCATAATGTCATGGGCTGAATCAACTAGTTGATCCGCCAAGTAATTCTGCTCCCTTGGAATGTGGTCGAGGGTTGTCTCCCAGTCTTTGTGTAAGAGGAGATTGGTCTCCTCTATGATGTCTCTGTAGGGGTGGTGAGCCTCACATCCCCAAATCAGCAGTTGAATTGCTTCCAAACTATCCGAGAAAATGTGGACCTTCTTAAATCCTCTCTGCCAGCAAAGATATAGGCCATGAACAATTCCCAGGACCTCTGCTATTGCTATAGGAACTCTGTTTAGTTTGCACATAAAACCACACAACCAGCTATTATTGCTTCCTAAGATAGCTCCTCCGCAAGAGCTTTGACCCATGTTCCGAACTGAAGCATCAGAGACAAGATTAACAGAATCAGAGTGATCCTGATAGGTTTTTCTCCTCCGGTTCCCATGTTTTGCAGCCCTCATTTTGATATCATAGTCAGCGCAAGCTCTAAAGAAATTAGAGTAGTCATCAGGGCAAGCATCATTGTCTGCTTCCCCGAACAATCTTTTGCATCTGGAGTTCCAAATGTCCCAGCAAGTATAGCCAAATAGCGTAGCCCATGGGATCTTAGCAGTAAACTCTTTTCCAGCTTCGTTATTGAGATTCCACTTCACCCATTCCACACCATTCAGAGTAGTAAAAGCATGCCATTTAGATGGATGGATTAGGTGCTGCCATTTCCCTATAGCATTCCTGCAATCCCTGATCAAGTGCATAGAGTCCTCATCAGCTTGACAGTTGAAGGGACAATCAGCTGTGGGATTGATCCCCCTCCTATTTCTGAGCGCAGCTGTGTGAGTCCGTCCATGGATGAAGAGCCACATGAACGTTTTGATTTTTTATGAAACTTGCCATCTCCAAACTTTTTTCCAGATAGTTTCCTCCTGTTCCTGAGCACCTGCAGATAGAAAACAATATGCAGATTTAACAGAAAAATTACCATCTGAAGATGGGCACCAAACAAACTTGTCCTCTCCTCTCTCCGCACAGGGTGGATGCACCCTAGTAATACATTCAATAATAGAAGGAGGGAACCAAAGTGAGAGCCTGACATAGTTCAAATCCCCGGAATTGCTAGTGAAGTTGGCCACTTTTTCATTCTTATCGATGAAATCTTCATATCCCGGAATAAGGTCAATGAGGGGGTATTCATTTCGGACCAGTTGTCCATCCAAAAAGCAGTTTCCTGCCCATTACCAATCCTAATAGCAACCCCCTATAAGAACTGTTGCCAAATCTGGCAAATACTCCTCCAAGTGAGGGAGGCCTCCTTTCGCTTCATAACTAAGGGTTTAGATGCATTGCCACATTTGTACTTAGATTTCAGAACTTGGACCCATAGAGCATCCCTGTTGGTGAGGATACTCCAACATAGCTTCATGATGAAAGCTTCATTCTGCTTAGCAAGATTTTTCACTCCCAGACCTCCCTCTCTTTTTTCTTTCGTAACCTGATCCCAAGATAGAAGGTGGAGTTTTCTATTACCTTCTTCCTCGCCCCACAGAAATTTTCTGCTACTTTTTTCAAGATCTTGCAAAACCACTTTAGGGAGCATCATGGATTGCATATGATAGTAAGGAAAGGTGGACAGAACTGACTTAATTAAGATGGATCTGCCAGCTAAGTTTAAACATCCCTTCTTCCACCCCGCAAGCTTCCTTTGGACTTTCTCCAAGATAGGACCATAAGTGAGGCGAGTGGCTCTTCTATGGAGAAGAGGGATGCCCAAGTACTTCCCTAAATCTCCGGTAAGGCCCACTCTCATACGACTGCTTAGCTCGACCGCCCTAGTGAAATGAACTTTCTTAGAGAAACATATCGTAGTTTTTTCCTTGTTCATACATTGACCAGGCATGTTGCAGAACTTTTCAATACAATTCACCATCACGTCAACTTGGTAACTTGATGCGTCCCCAAATAATATAAGATCATTAGCGAAGAATAGGTGAGAGATAGGAGGACCTCCCTCTGATAATTGTATAGGGGTCCAAGCACCCTCATAAACATCATCCTGAATGATGTGGCTCAATCTTTCCATGTATAGGGTGAAGATGTAAAGGGGGATTGGGTCCCCTTGTCGAATTCCTCTTGAAGAAGCAAATCTTTCCGTAGTATCACCATTCCATAAGATCTGTAAGGAAGGAGAAGAAATGCAAGCCATAATAATATCACACATATGTTCTTGTAGGCCGGTAGCACGGATAGTGTCTCTTATAAAAGGCCACTCAAGCCGGTCATAAGCCTTTTCCAGGTCAACCTTGACAACTAGCCAACCATCCCCACGCTGGTTGCTTCTCATTGAATGGATAACCTCTTGGGCAATGATGATATTATCACTACTTTGTCTGCCGGCTATGAAGCTACACTGATGTTTTCCCACAATTCGGCTCATAATAGGCCGCAGACGGCGACTTATGATCTTGGTGATAATCTTGTAGCTGACATTACACAGGGATATAGGTCGAAAGTCCTTAATTGATTCGGGCTTGTCGGTCTTAGGTATCAGAACAATGTTAGACTCATTGATTTCCTTAACCTTAGACGTTTTATCAAATATTTGCTTCACCATTTTGCAAGTAGCTGCCCCAATATCTCCCCAAAATTCATGATAGAAGAAAGCTTGAAACCCATCAGGTCCCGGGGCTTTGAAGGGCCCAGGTCAAAAGCAGCCTCTCTGATTTCATTATCATCAATAGGGCCTTCCATCATCTTAATTTCGTTATCATTGGGACGGGAAATCCATGATTAGTTCTTGTGGTTCGCCGACCACTTCCCTACTCCTGAAAAGGTCTTTGTAGTGATTCACAGTCATTTCCTAAAGGACGTCTTGGTCAAAAACCCATTGCCCAGAGCTATCTTTTAAGCTGTCTATGCGGTTACGAGCTCTCTTAACAACAGCGACTGTGTGAAAGAATTTGGTATTCCTGCCTCCCCTCTTTAGCCACTCACACCTGGATTTTTGGAACCAAAGAAGCTCCTCTTGAGTAAGAGCTTTGTTGTAATCTTTCCAAAGATCCCTCTCCATTTTAGCAAGCTGTTGATTATCCCCCCGGGAGCGGGCACTCTGAATGCCTTCAATTCTCCTCAAAAGGCCAGCCTTTTTACGATTGTAGTTACCCACTGAAGAGCAATTCCAAGTTGTAGCTTTTTCAGTGAAGGAATTTACTGTTTCACTCCAGCTAGTGGTATTCCAAGCCTGCCTAACAATATCCGCAAAACCATCTTCTAAAAGCCACCCAACCTGGCATCTAAATGTAGTGTTTATTCTCCTTTTGTGGTTAATGGGATCGGTGGTAACTAACAAAGGTCGGTGATCGGTACCATACTTATTAAGATGGGTAACCTTAGAGAGTGGAAATTGTGTAACACCCCAAAATTTTTAATAGAATAAATAAGGCAATATTTAGAATCAGGAAGTATTATTTAGTATTTAGGAAATTTTATAAATAAATTTGGGAACTAAAATATATCTAGAGAAATCATATTGGGACTCAAAATATTCCAAAACTTATCTATTTCTCACCAATTCTATCCTCTCCCAAAATTAACCACACCCATTCATTTAATCATCCTTATCCTACCTCAAATCACTCTCCTCCACTCATTTATTCATTTAAACTCCTTGCAAATATCTTCATCATTCTCATTTTTCGCTTTCTCCTCTCTGCCCCTCACAATCTACTTCAACTCACCTTCTCACCTTTTTCACTCTCCCATTCTTCATCGGTCATCACCATCATCACCGACCATCATTATCATCACTCTCTTCTCACTTCATTCTCTTCTCTGGTTCACTCCTCTCATCACCATCAACACACATCTCTCTTTTTCTTCATCATCCTCACCACCAAAACATCACTCTCCTATATATCTCTTTCTCACTACCCAAACTCACTCTCTTTCATTCTTTTGTTTTCTTCCTCTTCTGCAACTTCAGTGGCGATGGTGACTATATATGGCAGAGAAAGGTCTATATATGGCAGAGAAAGGTCTTCGATTTCACATGTTTAAGCGTCCTTAAAAACATAGGTAAAGACCTTTCCATTCCCACCTAATTTTCTTGCGTTTTGGACGAGCATTAGAGTGGTTCTGATTTTGGGGTTTTTCTTTAATGTTCCTAAACTCATATAAATAAAGCTTAGCTTGCAATTTTGTTGTTGTGATTATGTGAAGGTCTGATTTTTCTTCCCCTGTTAGTTTGGAAAGGAATAAGAATCTTTCTAATGTTAAGTGTGATTTTGTTTAGTTGATGAGTTAATTTATTTCTCCTTTGCTTACTGTGACAATTGGGTATTTGTATGCTTGAACATAAAACTAGATTAATGAAAGGAGTTTCTGGTTCTTTCTCTGAATATGGTTGAATTGGTTTAATGATTGAAAACTCTGTTTTGACCAATTCTCATGTATTTTAGGAATATATATTGTGTGCTTGGGCTGCCATGTGTGTTTGATGTTTTGTTATTGTTATGGCGTACAGTATGCTCTTCAATTCTGGTATGAAAGGACGAAAAGAGGTGTAGTATGTGCTATGGAGTTCTTGAATTGCTTGGAATGATTGATGGATACAATTGGAGTGACCATTAATATGATTGATCTATGCTGGAATTTTCTGCTTCTTTTTCTGAATTGAATGAGATTTATGAGTGAATGAGCATATATGCTATTGCATTTCAGCTTGTTTAGTGATATGAAATCAAAATGATTTATTTGCTTTATGTTCTGCAGTGGCCAAATGATTAAGGTTTATGGTGTATGTTTGGATTGACTTTTGATGGAGTATATAAATGTAATTGTTACATGTACAGGGTTGAGAATTTGATGAATTAAAGTTAGAAGCAATGATTGAATAGGCAATTGTTAAAAGATTCTTGGAATCAATAAAAGGTCTAATGTTTGATTAATAAAAGAAGGATCAAAACGATATTTGGGTTGGGTAGTTTATAGGCACGTGAGAGACGCTTAAGTATAATGAATTTAAAATGACATTAATTTATCATTCATGTATTGTTAAATATAGGAGTGGATGAGGATTGGTTCTTGTGGCACCAAGAGGCTAAAGAATGAGGTGATGAGTAAATTGTTGGAGGGCAGGTAGTAGTTTTGTTTATTATGATGTATGAGAATTGCATGAAACATGTTTTAAAATCATATAACATCAGGGTCGAAAGGTCGCTCTAATCTCAGGGCCGAAAGGTCGCTCTACTTCTAGTTCAATTGATATAACCGAAAAGTTATATTCATGACATATGCCACACAATCAGGAAAATAAATTCAAATTGTGTGAGCAGCAGGATTAAGGTAAATTAAATTACCATTTTTATTTGAGTTCATGAATTGTTATGCATGATAATAAATGATAACTGCTATTGGGATTCTTTGAATCTCACTGTTTTTCAAACAAAACTTTTACAGATAAGCAGAGAGAAAATAGTTGAGAATATGAAGGATGCTCCATAGACCCGAAAAAGTTGAGTGATTTGTACTAAACAAGCTCATAGCTTGTGATTTATTAGGTAAATTCTATCACCTGTGATGGACAAATTATATTTAGACGGAATTGTAATAGTTAGATTTAAATATGACAGGTTTGTAGTTATATTATATTGTTCAGGTGTAGAATTAGCTATTTAATGAATTTATAAACCGCTGCGGATTTTAGGGAACAATTTTATTTTTTTCAAAGTTGTTTAGAAGCTCAATTTCACGCAGGATATATTATATCCAGGTTTCAAACAGAAAAGATTTTAATTCATTCATATTTTTGGGCTTCTAACATTTAAAAGTGGTTATAAATTGATTAAATTGCTATAAATATAGTAGGAAAAAGTTAGGATGTTACAAATTGGTTTCGCCATTCCTCATTAATAAGGGCCCAATCAATTCTTTCTTTTAAAAGGTCTCTTTCCCAAGTAAAGTAGTCCCCTATAACATCAATTTCCAGGAGACCAGTTTGATAAAGACACTCAGCAAACTGCCTCATTGAGCGAGTATTCAGCAAGGCTCCACCCTGTTTGTCTCCATTCTTCAAAACACAATATAAAACTTATATCTTGATAATGTGAGGATTTATTTTGATATATGATGCAAAATCAACTTTTTATTCAATTTAAATTTAGTTTTATGTTTTCAAATTAATAAATATCTTTATTAATATTATTATGTAAAATATTTCGAATAGTATATACACACAAAGACAAATACATACACATATACACATAATTATAACTTCACTCTGGTAAAGGAAATGAGTTTAGGGTGTATATTATTCATTGGATGAATAACCTTTTTTAATTTGAAATAAATGCATAAAAACATGTAAAATTTAAACCTTTCTATAATACCTATACGATGTTGCCAAACTCACGAATTGACTTTATCGCTTTTACGACTCTAACTAATTAAAACATGTCATGAGTAACTTAAATTATTATAATGGATGAAAACTCGTAGAAACAAACGTATTTAAATGCTGAATTCTCCATGTTTACATTTCTATCTTACATAAAATCGTATTGACTTACTCTTAAACTCATTTTAATTTATTTGGCCAAATTCAATAAATTTTAATATAAATTTCATAGAAATTTCTCTATTGAGATTGATAAAGTATGAAGGTTGATATATTTAATATCAACTATTTATATTTTAAAAATATTCAAGTTAAATTATTGTTATTTTTAGTATTTTTTATTTAATTATATACAAAAAACACACACTAATCCTTACGAGTTTACGATTCGAGTCTACTATCCAACTTTACTTTATTTCCACGAGTTTGGCAACCTTGCCTATTATACCTATTGTCATAACATGATGATAATCAATGAACCTTTCTTTTGAAAGAATAAATTTATGTAAAAATAATATTAATGTATACGAAGGCAAGGTTAAATGTTTACACTTACATATATGGACAATGTCACTTTATTTCGGAAACACATTATCTGCAGTAAAGTTAGTAACATTCTCCGTATTTTGGGTAAACTTTGGGGCGGATTTGATATCTAGTAGTTTTCACAAACCTTCATAACCTTTTGGCGGAAATGAAAAAAAAAGGTTAATATGTAAATCCCCCATTGAAGTATACCAAAATGTGCAGATTTCCCCCTAACATATTTTTAGATGCAATTTTACCCTGGAAGTAAAAATCTTTAACAATTTAATCCTTCCGTTAAGCAATGAATTTAAAACAATCTATTTTGATACAAGTGGCATATAAGTTGCCACCTTGGAGCTTACATGGATACCACATAATAAAAAGAAATATTTGTAACTAAAAATGAAATAATATAGAAAAAAAGGAAAACAAAAAAAAGAAAAACCAGCACCCCCACCCACCCCCACCCCCAAACAAATCCACCTCTGCCACACCTCCGCCACACCACCACCCGCCGCCTCCGCGCCACCCACTTCCGATCCCCTCCACCCTCTCTTCCTTCCATTTCCCTCCACCCACAACTCATCATCAATACCACTTTCTCTTCCTCTCAACATCTCTCTTCCTCTTCACCATTCCTTCAAGAGTTTTGCTTCCAGGGTAAAATTGCATCTAAAAATATGTTAGGGGGAAATCTGCACATGTTGGTATACTTTAAGGGGAGATTTGCATATTAACCAAAAAAAAAGAATGGTTAATTTTCCGCCACCTCATAGTGACACAACGATGATCAAATATAAATCGAATGTATAGGCCGTATATCTCTATTATAAATTGAATAATAAACTAGGGTTGACCCCGCGCGTTGCGCGGGATTCCCGACTATAAAACAATTTTTGTTCAATGTTGAAAGAGTAGTTTAGATATATCTTATTTTGTTTTGTCTTAGTTGTGAGTATTTTATTTCATACTAAGCATAAAGTGTTTTTGTGTCTTTGTTATTACAATCCAAATATTGCCTCAATATACATGTGTATTGATTCAGTTTATTTGTCCAGCCCGACATTTATGTGTAGTCATTGACTTCATCTACAATAGTCATTGTTGGAGCCGAGATATTTGGCTTTGAGAAATAGGTTGAATCCAATAAATCTGGGTATGTACAGTCAACAATGGAATGGACTGGATTCAATGTCTCTTTAATGTGAATACCATCTTGAGAGTTTGCCAATTTCCTTTTCCAACTTTAAGTAACCATTCTGAAAATTGTTTTATTGTTGTTTTATCTTTGTCACTTGCTGTTGCATTCAATCTCATATTGTGAGTTAACTTGTATAATCTGCAAGATTTCAAAGGTATGAAGAATTTATTTTTGCATTGATGATTATAGGCCGGTCACTTGGAATAATATGCAATGATATTTGTCTAAAATCTTTGCAATGAATGATATTTTACTCCTTTCAAGGTGGTTAGACTTAACTCCCAGCTATCAACCCAAGAGCCTTCATTAACCCGATGCTCCACTCAGAAGTCAGAAGTCAAAAATAATGGATAAAAAGAAATAGAAACCTCTAATCCTCGCACCATTTCCATCCCCATGTTCCCAACTTGCATATTTGATCTCGCCTTTGAGTAGAAAAACTATGCTCCGCCTCTATCAAAGCTGGCGAAGGAAAACCATATAGGGCATTGAAGCTTCATCCCAATGTCGCTAGGACTACCCCATGCCCCTCATTGGAGCTTCAAAATTGATATATTTTAAAGTAAATTTTTTGTCTTGATTACAAAACCCCCTCTATTTTGAAAAGGCAAACAAATTTCTTTCAAAATTTAATTATATGTTACAAAAAAGAGTCATCCATGTAATAAAACAAAAACAAAAGAATGTACTTTACTCTATATATTATGACATTAAAATTGCTAATATTAGTTTCCCTAGAAGCTTACTTTGTGGGTTGCACGGGTTTAAAAGAGTCATCGTTGTAAATGATTTTCTCATAAATGAGTTAGTTTTCATAAAAAAAAATGATACTTCCTCCGTTCCTAAATATAAGATCACTTTAGGGAGGAGAACTTCTTCCTAAATATTCCTAAATATAAGATCACTATCTAATTTGACTCAAGTTTTCCCTAAATTACCCCTATATTCCCTTCACCCAAAAAAATAGTTGTTTGAAGAAGGTGAGAGGATATAAAATTTAGGTGAGGGGTATTTTGGAAATTTCATGTAATCCTAACTCATTAAAATGTCATCTTTAATCTCTCTAAATTTGCTTAAGTGATCTTATATTTAGGAATGGAGGAGTATTTTGTAAAGTGAGATTGACCACATATGGTCAAGATACACACACTATTAATTTTTGTCAAAAGTTTAAGAAAATACATCAATTTAAAACACAAATCAACTAAGAAAAATATATAAAAGCATAATTAACGAAACAGGAATTGTACAAATTTTAAAAATTAGAGCAGGATAAATCTCAGCCACAACTTGAAAATATACACATAACTAAGTAAATGATAAAGAAATTTACAAATATCAGTCAGTGATATATTCTCAATCTATCAAACAAATTGGTGCTATTTCCAAACTTTATGTACCGATTATACACTGTTTATAACTAATGAAACAGAGTAAACAAATAAGTCAAAATGGAATGAGGAAGTAAAATGATATTAGAAAACGGTGTAAAATGCTAAAATGGCAAAAGATTGATATCAAACCATTCAAAATAGACCAACAAAAAATGATGTTTTTGGCCCCGCACATTAATGAACGGTAACCAAAATAGCTCTGTCTCTTAAGATAATCAAAATCAGGAAAAGGCCATCCCTTCTCCAAACTCACGTTTGATCCATGTCCATTTCCAATAAATAGCTCTGTCTATAAATTACCAAAAGGTCCAGCTTGGTTGACAACATCATTGTGCCCCTTATGACCCCAAATCATTGTTGTACATTTGTTCACTCAATTAATGCTACCAAACAAAAAATGAACATCAAAGTTCAAAACTGAACACCATTGCTAATTAACATTAAAAATGGCAAGGAAAAATTTCATTATTAGAGACAATGCCATTCAGAAACTCACTTATAGCTCCATTTGGTGTTAATCCTCTGTAAGCATGAGAAGTTGGTTAAGGACTGATTGTCAAAACACCTTCTCCATTTCAGTTTATTGGAAGCAATCATAATAATGTCTTGCTTGATGAAACTTACTTTGCACATGTAGAAGAGTTGCCACGGCAACCACATGAAGACTTTGGCCAAGCCTACTATGTGGCTGTTGATGGAATTACTTCTCTTGATAAAAGCTCCCAAAGAGCAATTCCAAAGCTAAAAACATCTACCTTCTGGTGGTACATTACGAGTTCAATGACCTTCAAGTAAAATCAAATCATTGAAAAGAGATCTGAAGCATCGTCAAACAGCTGAATTCAGAAATCAAATCAGCACAAACAAAGGAAGAAAAGTAAAGAATAGGCTAATTCAACATAGGCGAAGGCAAAGCTCATAAAACCTAATGATCACACTAACATGACCCCTCCAAATATAAAGTGTCCATAAATGAAGAAATAAGCATAGATGATTGATGCGTTTTATGTAAGAAAATATCCAAGAATGAATGAGATTGTCTTGGCCACCATATTTTCAACCAACAAACTCAAGAAATGAGGAGCAAATTAATCTGAAAAAGCAACTGTCCAAAGATTTAAGCATCGTATATGTCAACTCGTTCAATATATAATACAATATAATATTAATATACAACCAATTCCCCAACTTTTCCACTAAGCACCAACGAAAAAATGCTAAACATATTGATGGTTACAGAATTTCATTGCATGGAAATGTAAGGAAAACAGCCGTAAGAACGGTGAAATAATTACAATGTAATCTATATTCCTTAGGATCCATCCATCGTTATGTTTCAGTTTCAGCTGTCATCGCCCCAGATTGGGATTGCACTCAGGCAACTCCAAAATCAGCAACCTTTACCATCTGTTGAAGAAAGATACAAGATTTTACTATATGAAGAAAAAAGATGCTTTACTTTTACCTAAAAATTAAAACATAGTATAGAATCAGATTTTCTATATGGCTAGACACAAGAGCTAGATAGAGGTTTTACTTTAATAATAAATACATAACTCCAATCCATTTGGACCCCTAAATTAATACCCATGATAAATACTTTATGAAAACTAATACACACCCGATTTCACAAATAACTAATTTGCTTTTATCAATCTACTCTAATTATTAATTATAATAGCTCATATATGAAGGAATATAGTAACAACTTACGGCTTGCTATGTTTGATGAGGAAGAATGTGAAGCATGAATTTAGAATGATGGCAGAGGCTAAACGCAATATATCATAAACTCACCTTGGTAATTTGTCAGAAAAAAAGTCACCTTGGTTTCTTATACTTACCGTCACTATCAACCAACCTCACTGGGTCACATATCTGATTAAGATTTCATACACTAATTTTGTATTATAAAATTTTGTAGGCATAATAAATAATTACCCCCAAATGAAGGTATCTTATACTTACCATTCTATACAGGCATAATTTGATAGTGAACTAACGAAGAAGTAGGTAGCAAAGCAAGATTTATTTATAGACTATTTATGACTTCATTAACACAACCTTGAAAATCGTCCATATATGCTTGCTCAAAGTGAAAAAATGATTTGGTTCAGGAAAGACAAATCACTCAAAGTGTCAAACCCAAAAATGAAAGTACATATATAAAGAAGTAGATTACAATAAGGAAGGAATAATCACATACCAATGGCAGAAGTAGAATCAAACCAAGCAGTACCTAAACAAATGAAAAAGTTTCCATTGACAGCAGGGGCTCACATAATTAATCACATTTTCTAAGATAAACATAGGCAAAACTAAATAAATAAACATCAAACTTAGGAAACAGTAAATGGGAAATGCAAAGTAGTGTGAAAAAATCCCAGAATATAAAGCTCACATACTATAAAGAGATAAAGGGAAAGTGTAGAATTGCCTCTTGGGGGTAAATCACTTCTGCTCCTTATATGATCTTCGATAGGCTCACCAATCGCCTCTATCATCGCCTCTCTTTTGGATGAATACAGCCACTATGAGGGCGAAGATCAAGGAGAGTTTCAAGCATAAGGAAATGGGAATGAGAAGGGGTTGTGAATTGGAAAAATAAAAGGGATCTTGTAAAATGAAGCATCACAAATCAAAATTGTACATAGATCTGAATTAAATTAAAAACGCACTAAAACCATGCGAATAGAAAAAGGAAGCAATCTGAATTGAAATGAGGAGGGAATCGAAGAAAGTATCAAAGCAATAAGTATCATTAATGTAGGAGAATGAATCGGCTGACGTTGAAGAAACTGAAATCATCGAATGCAAATTGGGACTTTGGGAGAGAACCTTTCCTTTTATCATAACTTTGGCATAGAAAAAGAAGACAACATTAAATTAAAGTGGTAATATTAAAAAACCATAATCATTCCCAAACAGTGTTGCAAGTAAAGCAGAGCAAAGGGTTCGGATCAATTAATCAAATTGTCTTAGAAAACCCACATTAAATATAGTATGGATAAATAAACAGTGGAAAAATAATCATTTCACATTTGAAATCATGAAAGTCTATAAAAAAATTGAGGAAAAAGTTTGTAAGTTTGTGACTTGTAATAAGGAGGGGAGGGAGTAGCACCAGAGATAATATAAACAAATAAAACTGAAGAAAACATTAAAGATGTAATAATGAAGAGTATTAAAAACCCATAATCATTTTTAAATAGTCTTGCAAATCAAAAGGGAATCGGATGAATTAATCAAATTGTTCAAGGAAAGTATATGGAAAACTTAGGAACTCACATTAAAAATGGAATCAAAATGGAATCAAAACGGAATATGCTGCACGGGTAATTATATGATAGTATGGATATGGATTAGTCATCTACAAACTTGACCACAAACACCGTTTGTCAATAATAACATTTGTTTTAAGGTAAAAAAAAAGTCTCAACATTTTTTTAAGGTAAAAAAAAGTCATATTTAATCGATACTTTATACTTTGTTAGCATTATGTGATCTACTTTGATGATTTACTTTCTCGTAAATTCTAATTTAAATTCTAGTAATAACCATCCCTCTATTCTTCAATGTAAGATTGATTTGGAAAATTGATTTTTAACGTGAACTTTTGTTTCTAATTTTTTGTCCATATTTTTTCAAATTACATATATCAACAGCTCCCAATCTCTTCACTAGAAAAAATTAGAGGGTGGTATTCAGAGAGTTTTAAAAATAAAATTTCATATAAATTAACTTAACTAACATTTATAATTGATGATTTTAGAAAAATAGATAATATATTGAAAAACCAAGTGTGCGATTTAACCAAACACATGATTACCAAGATTTTTTAGGTAGTATGTGGCATATGCAAATTTTTATTCTTTAAAAAGTTTTAATGGAAAAATTATATAAAATTTTCTTAAATTTGATTGAAATTCCATAATAATTAAAAGAATTTGTATAAAGATCTCTTATATTTTGAAAAAAATTAAATGTACTTTAAAGATATAAATATCTAGTAGGTATGTACGATTTGAAGATGCTAAGAAAGTATTTTTATAATTTATTATTCTTAATAGAAGCTTTTTAATATGTCTTTTTCGTTTCCTGTTTTTGGCCAAGATTATAAGTACGTCTTTTTCAGCTTGTGGTTCATAGTTTTTGTGTGAGAAATAACTTATCTCCTTAAAAATCTGGAGAAATAAAACTGGACGCAACTCTACTAAGATAAATTAAAGTGACACATATAGAAGGCGACTAAAAAGAAAAAGGTAATTCTACTTTTAGGAAGATAATAAATGCTTTGCTTAATTTATATGTTTTCTTTTACAATTTGATTTCTTAATGCATTAGGATAATTCGTTTGATGAAGGTAGCTTTGTGATTACACCCAGTTGCATTCTTTTACTAAATTCTTTCATGATTTGTTAATTTAATGAGTTGAAGGAACGTAACAGTGCAAATTTGTTATTTTTCCAAAAACTCTGAATCCGATTTTCCCATTGGAGAAATGAAATTAAATAACCTTTAAGAATTGAAATTAAAGAATTGGAAATGAGCAGTTTTTTGATAATTTACATATGTCCCTACCCACAAACTTTCTATCTCAATCTCACACTTTTCATGAGCCCATAAAATTTACTTTTCATCATTACCCCTACTTTTCATTCATAACATTTTCATTTCCATGTCCATTTCTCCCATTTCAGTTCTAAAAATCTAACGAGCCCTTAATTTCATATCTAGCAGCTTTCACAAACCTTCATAACCTTTTGGCGGGAATGAAAAAAGAGAGAGAGAATTGAATGGGTCAATTTTCGGCCACGTCACAGTGACACAATTGTAAATTCTAATTCAAATTCTAGCAATACCCCTCCCTCCATTCTTTGATGTAAGATCAATTTGGAAAAGTGATTTTTATCATGAACTTTTTTTTCCAATTTTTTGTCTAAATTTTATCAAATTACGTATATCAACACCTCATAATCTTTTCACTAGAAGTAATTAGAGAGGGGCAATCAGAGAGTTTTGAAAATAACATTTCATATAAATTAACTTAACTAACCTTCTTAATTTGATGATTTTTGAAAAATAGATTATATATTGAAAAACCGAGTGTCTGATTTAACCAAACACATGGCTACCAAGTGCATATGAAAATTTTCATTCTTTAAACAGCTTTAATGGAAAAATTCTATAAAATTTTCTTATATTTGAATGAAATTCCATAAATATTAAAAGAATTTGTATAAAGATCTCCTATATTTTAAAAATCAATTTAAATCTACTTATCAACGGATTTCAGGAAGTGTGGGAAGTGGAGTTTCAAGAGATTGGAGGTTAGTCAGGAAATTGAGGGTACCACAGGGGTTTAAATAGTTTTTATGGCTCAGATTATATGATAGGGTGTTGACTAATGTTTTGCATTATGATTGGGGCCTTGCTGAATCTAGTTGTTGTGAGCTATGTAGGAATGAATAGGAAGATTTGATTCATATTCTGAGGGATTATCCCTTAAGTACTAAGGTTTGGTTACGTTTAATCCCAAATGAATTGACTGCAACCTTCTTTAGTTTTCATGATGTAAGAGAATGGATTATGTGGTGTGTTTCTAAACGTTATTCAGTTGAAGGATTTGAATTTAGAGTATGGTTTGCTGTTGCACACGTAGAACTTTATGGTTGAGTAGAAATGATTATGTATTCAATGGACAAGTATCAAGTGAGAATAGTATTATTGCTAGGTGTTGAGCATGTTTGGGTTGGGGAATGTCGACATTAAACAAAGGATCACCTCTGAATAATAGAATTTGTTGGAAAGCTCGTCCTCTAGGAGTTTTGATGTTTAATGTGGACGGGTCCAGGAGTTCGTCTTCTGGTTTATGTAGTTGTAGTGGAGTTTTGAGGAACCATGAAGGGATATTTGTGCAGGCTTTTAAGGGGCGTATTGGGAAGGCTCAGTAATTATGACAGAGATTTGGGGTATTTTTTGGGTTATTAAGGAAGCTTGGGAACATGATGTCCCTAAACTCATTATTGAATGTGATTGTAGTGAGGCTGTTAGATTAATTTTTGCTGATGTGTCAAATCATCATCCGGACTTTGTAGTGTTGTCAAAGGTAAAACAATGCTCCAAAGAGAGTAGGAGGTACAATTTACGATTTGCTCTAGAGACGAGAATGTAGTGACTGATTTGTTGGCGTTCGAAGTGATGTCTATGCATATGGAATTCTTGAGTTTGATTTCTCCCCAAGAGAGCATTCAAGAAGCTTTACATGAAGATTTGTTTTTATTTTTTATTCTGATGTATACTCTAGTATAAGTACAGAGTAATTGTTTTAATTTCCTTTTTCATAAAAAAAGAAAGTATTTTTATAATTTATTATTTTTAGCAGAAGTTTTTTTAGCACATTTAACAGAAGCTTTTTAATATGTCTTTTTTCGTTTCCTTTATTTGGCCAAGATTCTTTCTAAATTCGTCACTTTCGGATTGTTGTCCTTAGTTTTTGTGTGAGAGATAACTTATCCCTTAAAACCTGGAGAAGTAAAATTGGACACAATTCTATTGAAATAAAATAAAGTGACACATATAAAAGACATCTAAAAAGGTATTACCATGGTAGTTAGAATCTTACAATTCAGGATACGTATCATACGATACGATGCAAAATCGAAGGAAAAATATTCGAATCATGCTGTATATCTAAAAGTACCTGGAATCTCATATTGAATCTTGAAATACATTTAGAATCTTATGAATCTCGATACAAGAACGATTCCTTTGATTCTGGGAATTTTTTTTTAACCATAGAGGAAGAGAGAGAATTGTTCCGTTTTTGTTTTGTACTCTTATTGAATTTATTTAATTAATATTCAATCAATCAATCCTTATCCAATGTTCTTTTTGAATGACATGTGCATTTTTTTGGCAATAATTCCAATAATATTTATTTTCTTACCTTTCATATCTTTTTACCAGAGATGTTTTACCTTTCCTAATATCCATAAAATTATTTTTTAAAAAAATAGGGAAAATCCCAAATAAATCTCTCCCAATACCCAAAATGACAAGTGAGGAACCTAAACTTCCAAAAGGACTATGAAGGAATCAGGACCTACTTGTCATTTCAAAATTTTGCAAAAAGACAAAATTGCCTCTATCCTAAAATACAAATTGCGAGAAGAGGGTGGGTGTTAGGGTGTGTTTATGGTGGGGTAGTAATTTGTGTTTTAGGATTTGTTTTTGCGCAAAATTTTAAAATGATAGGTAGGTGCTGACATAATCCTTTTGGATTTAAGTTCCTCACATGTTCTTTTGGCTATTGGGAGGGGTTTATTTGGGATTTTCCCAAAAAATACTAGACTCCCTTATGGTTAATTTAAATTATCATTGTGACAGTAGCTTTGTTGATTTAAATTTGGGTCTTGTTTAGACTCTTTTATGATTTATTTTCATGTGTACTCTTTACATGTTATTTAATGAAGTGTTTTTGATATTTTATGTCTTTGATTTTTAAGGTAAAAATTGTAAATATTTTATCTTCTATATTTGATTGTGAATCCTATGATTCACGATTCGATTCGATTCACAATTCAAAAAATGAGGTTTTCGATTCACGATGTGTATCCCGATTTGATAATTATGGGTATTACTACTTCTTGGAAGATAATAAATTGCTTAATTATATGTTTTCTTTTGTAATTTGATTTCTTAATGCATCAGGATATTTCTTGAGATGTAAGTCCTAACAGTAACAATGGTAAATAGACACAATTTAGCATGCATTTTATTAAATTTAGGGATGAGTGTTCGAGGTTACAGTATATAAGTCATGCAAACACAGTACTTTACCCGTTTGGCATTTTCTGGTTGTAGTATCCTTTTTTTTCAATCGAATCTAGTGTGGCATTTGTTGGGAAAAGAAAACAAATTTAGTGAATTCCCATTCCCAATCTTAACAATAATATAACAAAGGGTTAAACCAACTTTTAGTCCCTATAGTTTGCGCTGATTTGGGTTTTGGTCCCTGAAGTTTTAAAAACGTGGTTTTAGTCCCTATAGTTTACTCTGTTTGAAGTGTTAGTCCCTGTAGCTTTAAAAGGACTTGACAGTGTTAATTTTTCGCTTATCTGTCACTAACATCGTTAAATTTGTTGACATGGCCATCATGACATGGAAATAATGGAATAAATAATAAATTTTATTTTTCGTTTTCAAAAAAAGCTTTGAAACCCAGATCAAATCTTTGTTCGTCTTCTTCACCAAATATGGATGGAACAAATATATTCTGGATTCGTCTCTATCACCCTCCATTTGCAATCAACATGACAAATTCAGTTAAAAAAAAACGATTCAGTTCAAAAGGCATGATGGATTCAAAAGAATAAAGTTTCTTTTGGAGGTGTTGATTATTTTGCAGATTTTGTGCTATGTTAATGAAAGAACGGATGAAGCCTTTCTTCTTCCTCTCTTCTAATCACCTTCTCTTCTCTCTTCTCATCAAATCAAATTAAACCAAAAGATCAAAAACTAACAAATAAAGTTCTACATAAATAAAAACAAAAATAGGTGGTGAAAAGATTCTCATCACCAATAAGACATGAGCGAGAGAAATCATCGCCGGTGACGCCGTGACGGCACCGACAACTCTCAGGAAGCTGTCGGGGTGAACGGTGGTGGTTATGAACTTATGTGTCTACCTCTAGATTGCTCTATTTTCGATCTTAAAGATGGATTCGAGATCTACGATTCTTCAATCCAAAAAGAAAATAAAAAATCTACAGTTCCTTCTCTCAGATTTGCATCTACCGTACGGTGGTGGCTAGATGACACCCCCTGGAGTTCTTCTACAAGAACTGCTTTCCCAAGATCTCAAATGCCAAAGAAGATGCACTAACCCCCTTCCCTCCCCTTCTTCAATTAATCTGGGTTTTGGGTTCCTTTTTTTTTGCCCATATCTGGGTTCTAGGTTCCAAACCCTTTTTTAAAAAATAAAAAATGTTATTTGGTCCAACATTGCCATGTCATCTTGCCAGAAAGCCAAGTTTTAATGTCAAATAAGCACAAGTTTTTTTAACAAACCACAGGGACTAACACTTCAAACAGAGTAAACTATAGGGACTAAAACCACGCTTTTGAAACTCTAGGGATCAAAACCCAAATCAGCGCAAACTATAGGGACTAAAAGTTGGTTTAACCCTATAACAAATAAGGGAGTTTAGTTGAATTTGAATAAGAATGATAGAAATTCAGGCATTTAATTTTTTATTAGAAATAAGGGCATTTAATCACTTTCAATTCATATAATAGATGATTCTTATTAGCACACTAACCAACACTTAGATCGAGGCAACTTTTGGATAACAAGGTCAAATTTAGACGCCAAACAGAATCTTGAATATTTAATACTGTTTCACATTGAGAAATGAAGACTCTAAAATTAATGATCAAGGACTCTAATTAACTCAAAACAAGTGTTTCTACTTGCGATAAATAGATAAATAAAAATTTATTAAATTAGGGCTATGAGAGATTAATGTTGGCTAGGGAAATGGGATCTTTCAATGTTGCTTGAATGTGAAGTCTTTCCTTGAATTAAATCAATGAGACGGCCAACTTTTGTATGGATCTTTGAAGGCACTAGTATCCCCAGAGCGTGAAAAAACCACCTGGCATCAAATCATAGGCATTAGTCCAAACTCACAACATGCCCATCATGTCACAATAATTCATGAACTGCCATAATCTTATGTCAAGTCCTACTCTCTTCAAGGAAGGAGCTTCATAAACAAAAGAAATGTGGTAATGATGACCTTTAAAAGGCGAAAGAAACCCTTTTTGTTGGAAATAAGAGGAAAATACTTTTAAATGAATATTAAAAATTCAGGAGACCATTAACATTGGGTTCTTCTTGCACTAAAATTTTCTCGGCTCTTCTAAACCAAAAGCCACACCAGAAAATGCAATAAACAAATCAACACATTTGACCATGTTGGATCATGTCACATGATTTTATAGCATCAGATCAGTAACTTCAGAGTTCAGACATATAAAGGTAAAATTTAAGACTTATGTACCTGATAGACCCACACTGTATGAGACTTAAAACCTGCTGCACAATAATCAAAATAGTATTCCCATGTCCGAATAAATTTCTCATCAAATCCAAGAGCCAATATTTCACTATCATCATAGCAAGAGGGAAATCCCAGAGTTAGCGATGGTAAATTCTATATAGTTTAGTGCATAAAATATTTATATGATTTAAGATCATACTTCTGTCTTTCCATGAAGTTTTTCCTCCACAACCTCAACGTTCGGTAGTAATGAATTCCTATATTTTCTACATGCTCCACACTACATTTGAGAACTTTTGTTTAGTAAAAGTAGAATGAAAATAGTTCTTTACTTTTGAATTACATGTAATTCATACCGGAATTTAGAAGCAGCTGTCATAGCTGATGTTATTCGACTCAAAGAGGGTAAGCAACCACCTTGAAAAATATACTCCCTCACAAAACCTGAACTGTGTCTATATTCATCATAACGTTGATCCGGTATTGATATGAACTAAAGAAAAATATAAATTAGTCAGCAACAATCTAAGTACTATATTGAATCTAGCTTAGTTAATTGGTTAAACAGGAAGGTTATGACTATTTTGGCCTTAATATCGAAAATTGTACAGTCCAAAATAAAAGATTTAAGAGACAAAAAAAATTACTTTAGATTGTATGTTATTCGTTACCTGTTGAACAAATAGTCCACCATTAGCCAATAATGATTCACAACAGCCAAAGAACTCTTCGTAGTATTCATGACCAACAGCTTCTATCAACCCACTAAAATATGCCAATGCATATCATGAAATATGTTGAAAGTACTTGCATATTTATGATTCTATGGAAATTTATAGAGAATAACTCACCAAGCTATAATCCTGTCATATTTGTATGTCTTGGGTATCTGACGATAATCAAGGAGAAGAATCTTGATATGCTCCTGGAAGCATAAGTACCTGATATTAATACTTAACCCATTTGGACACAGTTGAGTTGTCTCTATCACAATGAAGATGAACTTCAATTTCACAAGAGCAGTGTGACAACGAGATAAAATAGAGTCTCAATCCTTGACATTTGAAGATTTTTTGTTAACAACAATCTAATTAAATCTTATGTCTTTCAAATTATTTTGCATGCAAGCATAGCGTGCGGCGCACAATGTTCAACACTAAAAATAACATCATTAGTTTTCTTCCATCACTATAGTGAATGTTTCAGTTTTTTGAGTCTTCTCATCATGTATTTTTTTATTATTTTGCATGTGCTCACCGTGCACGAGTCAACTCATTTTACTACTATGGAGGAGACGAGGATAACATATTTTCTATATTTGCAATATTTTTATTTTATTATGACCATATTTGAACCTGCCAAAGGTTATTTATTTTATGTGCACATTGCTGAATAGTTGTTATTAAATTTGCATATTTACCCAATTGCTATTATAAGTTTTACCAATATTATGTCAAATTACTGTTATTTATACTCCACCAACAAGATAGGAATTGAGATTTAAGGAATATAACTAGGCTTCTTTCAAGAGTATATATCATAATAATTAACTCCACTCTCATCTTAAATATAACTAAATTAAGTAAATATGACTGATATTCATAACAGGAGAGTACTAGTTCAGTACCTGAAGCCCAGCATCTCTAACTCGCTTCTCTGCTAGTTTCACTTGCTCCTTGGATAATGTTATGCCAGTGTATTTGCAACCAGTTCGTTTGACTACTTCAATGGCTAAGCTTCCCCATCCGCATCCTAACTCAAGAATTTCATGTTGCTTTTCTATTCTTGCCTTTTTATTTATTTGAATAGGAAAATATTAGTGGAGATTTTTCCCAAGATAACCCGTAAAATATTGAAATAGCTTCTTGAGACACTTACTTTTTCAATCAAAAGCGATATTTTTCTCATTTGGGCATCTTTTAGGCATTCGTTTTCATTCTGTTAGATGATTTTTAGAAAGTGATGGAAATAAAACAAATAAAAATTTATTAGTGTTGCCTCAAAGAAGTTATATGTTATAATGAGCACAAGAGCCAGAGAGTCAAGATCCTAACCTTAAACACAGCACATGAGTATGTCATTGTTTCATCCAAGAAAAGTGCAAAGAGTTCATTGCTCTAGGAAGTAGACCAACAGAAAAATGTACGGTTTCAGACATAATTTGTAGACAACATATGATATGGAAATGAAGAATGAGATCAATACTGAAGGGGATTTATAAGTATAATCAACATCTCATAATTGCTCTCTCTCTCTCTCTCTCTCTCTCTCTCTCTCTCTCTCTCTCTCTCCCCTTAATGATTTATATAATATTGTGCTTTAATTTTTTTGTTCAAATATATAATATTGTGCTTGGAAACACTGAAAACGGGAAATTGGTAATCTTATACCAGATCATAGTGCCTAGAGATGTTCCTACGAGCCTGTGTAATAGTACTTTTCCTTAAAACATGCTTAATGTAGAACTTTGCAGATGCTAGGCAAGATGTGACTAAAACTGGTGTCCACCAACCCCTAAAGCCATCAAAATAGAAAGTTGGATCAATAATGTCAGCAATAATAACTTCATTGTTGAGTTCAATATCTTCCAAATGCAGGTTACCTGTTCTTTGAGTTTGAGTTGTGAGAATCTTCGTTGGCTATGAGAAACTGCATTAAAAATATAGAAATATTTAACTGAGAACCCTTGAAAAATACCTTATACCACAACAAGCTTATCAAACTAGTGAGTTTAAGTAAACTCGTGGAGGGAAGGTAGACTCTGATTGTAGATTCGAATCGTAAGCTCGTAAGAGTTTATGTTTATTAATAAACATGTGTTTATTTTATATAATTAAATAAGAAATACAAATAATAATAATTTGACTTGAATATATTTTAAATATAGATAGTAGATTTAAATATATCAATATTCATACTATAACAACCTCGATAGAGAAATTTCTATGAAATTCATATATAAATTCATTGAATTTTATCAATTAATTAAAATAATTAAAATGAGTTTATTAGCAAGTTAATACAATACTTTGTAAGGTAAAAACGTAAAAACAGTGAATTCACAATATAAACACGTGAGTTTCTACCAAATTTTCAATGACTGAAAATTTAAATGACTTGTGACATGTTTTGGTTAGGTAGTGACATAAAAATATTAAAATCGGAGTGTCAACTAGTGAGTTTAATAACAATCACCAAGGAAAGAAAACAATTGTGTTTGATCAAGAGATCAGTTTACCTACCAAAATCAAGTTTAAAAGGCCTTCTTCATGATCATCAAATGAAAAGTCTCCATTGATGAATGCATCTGCAAGTCCTAAATCAGCTTGTGTCATAACCTGAAATAATGTACACAAATCTTATCAACTCTTTTATTCTTGAAACCACTTTAAGTGATTTTATTTTCACGGACAAGAAAAGGCATACATCTTTAACTCTATACCCATTATAAGATCAACAGTTGATAATTCACCCATAAATCCAAAGTAGATACCTTCCAATAGAATTGAGTATTGTGGACCCTGATGATAACACTTTTTAATGTGCTCCCATTCTCATGTCCATGTCCCTCAAATGTGAACATTGTTCCTCCTTCCTCTAATAAACTGTAACATCTCAAGGCACAAAATATTGTATACCTTACTCATTACTTAGCTTGTAGAGTACTAAACATTAAAACGATGCATATACATTGGATATATGTTTATGTTGAGATGAGTTCACTAATAAAAACGGTCTTAAAAGAGAACTCACGTTAAACATCCAGTAGAGATATATGATTTCAAGAATCTAGTCACGATGAGTCTGGCAGCATGTTCTATCCAAGAAGGAGCCATGAACGCAATAGAAAGCAAAGTGATGAAGTTATGAGAGAAGAATATGAAAAGAAGAGCAGAGAAAGAAGAAGATAGGAGTTTGAACAAATGAGATTTGAGAATATGCAGATAATTTATAACATAAATAGTGAGTACGCAAACACTCACACACACCCGTGTTTCACAAGACATGCAAATGATGCAATAGCTAACAAACTAAGAAAAGACGAAATTAAACAGTTACCTGGCCCTGTCCAACACATAATGACATTCATGTCCATTTATGTATGTCATTTTCATATTATCATGCAAATGATACTCCGTCCTTCCTTCTGTCCGCAACATAAGATAGCATAAGGTAGAAAATATCAATGGTTTTGGTTCAAAATAAAAGAGTTTAACCTTAGATTCTCTTACCATTTAATTCCATTTTTCTACTTTACTTCTAAACTATCTTTGATATTATTTAATGCATATATGTTTCTTTATCTTAATAATATTTCTCTCTCTTGATATTTATTAATGCCTTAAGGTGTTACATATTTCATTTAATTTTTTTTGTATATATTCTTATGGACGCATTAGTGGCATTAATAATTAGAAAGCTAGTTTAAATGATAAATTAGCGAATGAGAAATTTGTAAGCGCATAGAAATTATTGTTTTAGTACATGCAAGTCACTAATACTAATCATTGGTGTCATGTATTTTTGATGACATTTTGGAATGCTTCCATATAGACAACATTTGTAATATCATAAGATGAATTTTTTGCACTATTGAGAACGAGAAATCTTAAGTCATCTATAAATTTGACCCTAGATAAAGCGACATAGAGTTGACAATGTGAAAAAACCGGGCTTGACAAGTATAAACCAACATTTGTCATTGATTAGCCTTGACTTACCTCACCCTTTGTAACCATTTGGCCACTTGTCCCTCAGTAGCGATTTCCAGATTTTTTTAAAAGCATGAATTTGATGTTTTTTCCATCACTAGATCAAAGGTATGCTTTTGGAGAAATTAGGGGTTGTATCGTCAAATTCATGGCAGTTATACTTTTTACTTTCGGAAACGAAGGCAACCGAGAAACAGCTATGAATGCTTCAAGAAGGTCAAATTTAAAAAAAAAAGAATGCCTAAATTTTATACTTGATTGTTGGTTTTTTATTCTTGTTTATGTTTGAAATGGAGGTCTGAGTTTGAATTTGATTTGATGTTTGAGGTAGAGAGAAGAGAGAAAGAGATGTAAAAGGAGGATTGCATTAGTAACACAGTTAAAATTTATAACTAAACATGATTTGGACGACGATGTCTTTCTACTTAGAAATTTTATAGTTAAACCATGAGATAACAAGAAAGATTAACTTTGTTAATAGAGGGGATGAAAGTGCACTGTTTTCTTACTTTCGAGGCTTAAGTGAGACTGAAAAACTTCTAGTATAACATTGTTTCAAATTTAAACTTGCACGATACATTGCTTCAAATTTGAACAATCGGGGCTTGATTGAGATTGAAAAACTTTTAAGGTGGAATATAGATTTTGGGTAAACTTTGGGGTGGATTTGATACTAAATCATTTTTTTCGGTAAAATACAGTAATGACTTTATTAACTATCAAATTCTCTATGTTATTATTTTTTGACTGAAATTTGACATAATATTGACAACTATCATAACATCTATAAGTAATTGATTTTTTTTATCAGGATAAGTAATTGATTGATAAAGGTGGCTTTGTGG
Source organism: Mimosa pudica (assembly GCA_029929735.1). NCBI lineage: Eukaryota > Viridiplantae > Streptophyta > Magnoliopsida > Fabales > Fabaceae > Mimosa > Mimosa pudica. Next base: position 6,775,960 of record JAKELP010000045.1, read on the forward strand.
TAACACACAATTACACTCTACTCGCTCCGGTTCTAAATATAAGACTTAATTGACTTTTTTTGGTGATGTTAAGGTTACAAAATATGTTATTTAATTATGACATATTTAATATATTTTTATGTTAATCATTAGTTTATAGGTTAAATAAACTAGTTGAAGGAAAAAATTAGTTAAATCAATTTATAATGGGCAAAGGGGCAAGACTAGCCACCGAAATTTTCCAAATGGACAACTTTGACACCCGAAAATTGTATGGTGCAAAACCGGACATTATATAGCAAAATGAGACAAATTTAGCCACGCCGTTAAGTTGAAGCTAACAGACGTGAGTGTTGGAGTGGGGCCCACCTTCATTAACCTCTAGCTTCAACTTAACGGCGTGACTAAATTTGTCCTATTTTGCTTTATAATGTCCGGTTTTGTACCATCCAATTTACGGGTGCCAAAGTTGTCCATTTGGAAAATTACAGTGGCTAGTTTTGCCCCTTCACCCATTTATAATTGACTTATTTTATTTTTTTAGGATTCTCCAAAAAAGTCAACTAGGTCTTATATTTAGGACCGGATGAAGTATTACTCAAGTCTTTCATGACTTGTTAATTTAAAGAGTTGAAGGAACATAAGTTGAAGGATCATAAGAGTACAAACTTGTTTTTCTTTTCAAAAAACTTTGATCCGATTTTTCCATTGGGGAAATGAAATTAAATAACTTTTATGAATTGAAATTAAAGATTGGAAATAGGTGGTTTTTTATAATTTACATATATCACACTTTTTCTGAGTCCATAAATTTTACTTCTTATCTTTTGATCAATAAACTTTACTTTTTATCAGTACCTCTTTTTTCCATTCTTACTCTTTCCATTTCCATTTTCCCAATTTCAGTTCTAAAAATAAATGGACCTTTAATTTCATAACTAGTAGCTTTCACAAACCTTCATAACCTTTTGGCGGAAATGAAAAATAAAACAGAAAATAGAATCGGTCAATTTTTTGAAATAAAACAAAGAATAGAATGGGTCAATTTTTTGCCACGTCATAATGACGCAATGATGATCATATATAAATCGAATGTACAGGCCGTAATATCTCTATTATAAATTGAATATAATATAATTTTTTTTACCAACGATTGAATATAAATTAAAAATTTGCAAACTTGACCCACAAACACTGTTTCTGTCACACCATTTTTTATTTTTTGCGGTTGCAAGTCACACCATTTTTTATTCAATACTTTATACTTTATTAACATTATGTGATCTACTTTAATGATTTACTCGTAAATTCTAATTTAAATTCTAGTAATATCTCTCCCTCTATTCTTGAATGTAAGATTCATTTGGAAAATTGATTTTTATCGTGAACTTCTTTTCCAATTTTTTGTCCATATTTTTTCAAAGGGCAAAAGTGCACCAAATAGCACGTTAATTTCTTAAAGGTACAATCAGTAACATGATAATTTTAAAGGTGCAAGTTTGTCACTTGTAATTTAATTGGGACACTCACTAGCTGATAATTCCTAAAAGGGACATTCAGTAGCATGGAAAAACTTAACTTTAATGGAAGAAAAAACAAATTTGCCCCATTTTAAGTTAAAAGTGCCCAATTTACACTCTCAAAATTACTATGCTACTAAATCCACCTTTTAAAAATTATCTTACTATTGAGTGCACCTTTAACCTGTTTTTTTTTTGAGATACCTTTAACCTTTTTCAAATTACATATAACATCAACACCTCCCAATCTCATCACTAGAAGTAATTAGAGAGTGGCAATCAGAGAGTTTTAAAAATAACATTTCATATAAATTAACTTAACTAACCTTCATAATTTGATGATTTTAGAAAAATAGATTATATCTTGAAAAACTGAGCATGCCACTTAACCAAAACATGACTATCAAGAGTTTTTGGGAAGTATGTGGCATATGAAATTTTTTATTCTTTAAACAGTTTTAATGGAAAAGTTATATAAAATTTTATTAGATTTGATTGAAATTCCATAAATATTAAAAGAATTTGTATAAAGATCTCCTATATTTTAAAAAACGATTTAAATGTACTTTAAAGATATAGATAAGTAGTGGATATGTACGAATTTGACGATGCTAAGAAAGCATTTTTATAATTTATTATTCTTAACAGAAGCTTTTGTTTAGCATATTTAAGTAGAATCTTGGCCAAAAAAGGAAACGAAAAGACATATTGAAAGTTTATAAACTTTTCAATATGTCTTTTCGTTTCCTTTTTTGGCCAAGAACGTCATTTTCAGTGGTCCTTAGTTTTTGTGTGAGAAATAACGTATCTCCTTAAAAACCTGGAGAAATAAAATTGGACGCAATTCTATTAAAATAAATTAAAGTGACACTTATAGAAGACGTAAGTAATACTCCCTCTGATCCTAAATATAATATTTAGTTGACTTTTTTGAAAAATTCTAAAAAAGCAAAATAAGTTAATTATAAATTGATTTACCTAATTTTTTCCCCTTACACTAGTTTATTTTACCTATAAACTAATGGATAATCTAAAAATATATCAAATGCATCATGATTTAATAGCTTATTTCGTAACCTTAACTACCTCTTAAAAAAATTCAACTAAGTCTTATATTTAAGACCGGAGGTAGTACTACTTTTAGGAAGATAATAAATGCCTTGCTTAATTTCTATGTTTTCTTTTGCAATTTGATTTCTTAATGCATCAGGATATTTCTTGAAATGTGAGTCCTAACATTAATAGTGATAACTAGACACAATTTACCACACATTTTATTGAAGCGCAACGGCCCTAATTTACCCTTCAAGTAACCACTGTGTACCACTGGGTACCCTAAATTAACAACAGACTCTAATTTGCCCTTCAAGTAACAAAAGTTGTCCAATTTTACCCTCACCAGATGGTCAATGACGTTTGACCGTTTAAAAACTTCGCGAAATTGCATATTGACCCAAAATATTATTCTTATTTATATTTTGGTCCCCATAGTTTGTTTCAATTTTCGTTTTAGTCTCTGTAGTTTAAAACAAAAGGTTTTGGTACCTCAAATTTGATTCCGTTAGCATATTCAGTCCCTATAGTTTAATAAGCACTTGAATATGGGTTAACGATGTCAAATATACTGACATGTCGCTAACGATGTTAATTATGATGACATGACTAGATGACTAGGAGACTAATGTGGCCAAATAAAATATAAATTTTGGGTTTTAAAAAGTTAAAAAATTGAAAAGAAATTCTCACACCTACCCCACTCTGATCCCTTGCTAGTCATCTTTCCAATTTTTTAGCTTTTTTTATTTGGTCACATCAATCTCCTAGTCATCTAATTATGTCATCATAATTACACTAATAGCGACATGTCAGCATATTTCACACCGTTAACTCATATTCAAGTTCTTATTAAACTTTAGTGACTAATTGTGCCGAAAGCAAACAACAAAAATATTCACAAAATGAATCAGCAAAGAATCACAATAACAAGAACAAATTGATGTCACAGAATCTAGCAATAATTGGAACAAACTAATGCAAAGAAATTCTGCAAACTGTAACCAAACTACAAACTAAATTCTACAAACTGTAACCAAAGCTGTCATGAAATCATGAAGTTGAGATTCTTTTCACATAAAAAATCCTTTGAATCAACCACCCTTAATAGTAAAAGAGCAAAAATGATCATTTATTCAGTTTCTCCCAAATAAAATGGTAAAAAGCAAAACTCATTAGTCTTTCTTTTACAGTTCAATGCTATAATCATCTAAGATCATTACTTGCCAATTTTTGAGACATGAAACAGAATTTTGCTCAATTTTACCTAAAACAGATTGGTCTAACTGCTAAGATTATGTTCAGCAATTTGAAACATATAAATGGAAAGTCAAAATATATTACATGATAGTTGGAGATTGTTGTAAAGTGAAATTCTGATTACTATTTAGTAACTTTGTTCTTCTGCTATGTTTGTTTGGTTTCATGTATCATTGCTTTGAGTGAAGTGAGGTGTAATTTGGTCGAAAATTATTAATTCCTTGTAGTGGCAAGATTGTTTTCTAAATAGTATGTAGTGATGGTTTGATGCTATGCTTTCTGATTTTTGTTGGTGGGTTAGTGGCTGATCGTTACTTGATGATTATTCTCAGTTGAGGGGATGAGTAGTATTACTAGGAACGAGAGTGAGGTTAATTGATATACATAAGGATAACTGTTTATATTCTTTATTGTATGGTATGATATTAGGAGAACATAGTAAGAGAGGTACATAGAGGAATCCACAAACAAGAATAAGCAAAAACATTGAAGTGCTAAGTGTTTCACGTAACTACTTCTATTTGTTTGTGTGTGTTAGTGAGCATGCAGATTATTTGATAAATATGTGATTATTGATGATGTGATCGTTGTTGTATACTTTGGTTTGGACCTCTAATTTGTTTTTGTACACCGAGTAATATAATTATATAATTAAGTAACCCCAGGATGAGGTTCCCTGGTTAACAATAGGGTCTAAAGTGAAAAACATTATTGGAGAGAACGTCTCTGGTTCAAGCGAGGGTATATCAACCACCAAGTTGTGAATTCCTATTGAACAGTCATATTACCAGTGTTTTTAATTTGTGATTACCATTTTTGTTTGGTTCAAGTGAGAGTATATCAACCCGGCTAAAGTGAGGGTTGTGAATCCCTATTGAATTGTGATATTATTAGTGTTGTTGATTTGAGATTATTATTGGTGTTTTGATTATGTGGTATGATATTTAGCTTAGTTGTATAATAGACTAAGCTTTTGATCATATATGAGTAATGTTGTCTTTAGTTGATATATGATGTGGTTTGCAAATTAATATTGTGCTGCCGTGATATTGATATTCGATGGATAATTGCAGTTAAAATAGTTTAAATGTATATGCAACATTGTATGCAGCACACACCACTATACTTGACATTAGTATATACTACCTTGCTAGCATGCACATATACATTGCCTAGTAGTTGTAGTTGCGACATTGGGATCTACCCCTGTGACTATCATTTTTACAGATGTTAGTTAGGGGCAGAAGTCATGGGGAAAAGATCTGGAGACTTTAGAACTAATCATTAGGCTCATTTGTGCTTCCACATATTTTCTTGTTTTTGTTTAATGATTTACTAATCTTTTTAATCTATCTTCCTTGGAATACTGTATATAATATTTGGATAATCTATACATAGTACTTAATACAGTGTTGTATGCTTATTTGAAAATTATTGTGAAATAATTTAATTAAGTATTATTAGATGTATTTAGATTCCATGTTAGCCAATTTGTATCTAACATGGATAAATCACTATTGATAATCTAATTAATAAACAAGTTCAATTGTAAATTATTTATTCCATTATAAAAGTGAAGTTATTTTAATATCTAGATTTTAAATTATATTAAATCTTTTTCTAACAATGATAGTGTAAATGAAAAGAAATGCACAAGAGAGGGGGTAAATTATGCTTTCGAAAGACTAAAACAAATTATGCAAAGACACAAGATTTATACTGGTTCGGCCAATCCACTTGCCTACATCTAGTCTTCCAACACCTCGTTGAGTTCCACTAATCAAGGGTTTTCAAACAGGTTCACCTTTCAACCTTTACAAGTTTCTCACAGAAACTCCTCCTACAAATGTAAGAAAAATAAACTTAGCTCCTAAGTCTCAAACTCAAGAGTCACCTTCAACAATAAAGGATTTTAGAAATAGGTTGACTCAATGAACAAATTATGCTAAACATTGATGCACAATTAAGTTTTTCACTCACTCATAGTGTATAATAAATGTTTGATACAGAGAGTAGATGAGTAAGTAAATGAGGCAATGAATTCTTTGCAATGTTTAAGCTCTTGATCTTTTTCTGGTAGTTGGAAAAAGTCTATAAGTTCTCAATATATAGTCCACACTTGTGTCTGAAGAGAATGTTGCAATGAATTCGTTCAACCACCATAATAAATTCGGAGACATTGAAGTTGCAGAGCCATTAATGTTGCTTCTCATAGGACAAGTCTAGTTTGGGTAGAGGCACAATGGGCTTTACCACATTTGGCAATTTGAACATTCCAATGTGTCTAACAGCTTAAAAACATTCCTGTCAGAGCAATGTACTTGCGCCAATATTTTGAAAAAGTCGTGCACTTATCGATAGACTTCAGATGTCTATCGCTAAGTCCCTGCATCCTAAGTGAAGGGTGAGAGCAAACATATCGATAGCATATAAGATATAGAGGTAGATGTATTATTATCGATTCAAGGTATGGATAACTTAGTTGGAATTCATATGCTAAATCGATATCTCAAGTTCACTTGTCAATATATGCTTAGTTAGCTATATCATATCGCTAACTCATGTCTCTGACTTTTAAGTTTCTAAGCGTCCCTATCGATAGCAAAGGTTTTTCCATCGATACGTGTTCATCTATCTGTAGGGTATCACTAAGTTTTAAGACTAGCTTAACTTTGCCTATCGATGCCTCAGAGACCTCTGTCGATAGACAACTATTTATCTGAATGATATCACTGAGTTAAGACAATTTTGAAGCTTATAATGTTCCTAAGTTTTGCCAATCGATGGGAACTGTCTGAAAATATTCTAAGTTACTGGGCCCGCTTCACTCATCCATGTTCATGCTTAACACTTAGTCATTTTCTATAATTATCATCAAAACTTAAGATACTAACAGATAGATTATTTGTGTAGTTGAAATTATTTTTCCAATCATGATTTGTCTATTAACTTAAATTTTTTTTGTTAATCACCACCCAGTTTGATCCGGACTTGAGGAGTAGGAGTATTGCCACATAAGTAAGGTTGTCCCTCTCCCAATAAGAGCGCTTCCTGGAATTTGAACATGTGTTCTCATCCTTACGGGAATTGTAGCCCACTTACCAACTCAACCAACTACACATTGGTTATTAACTTATATTTTATGGAAAATAAGAAAATTCATTTTTCTAACTATGTTAATATTTTGTTAACTCAATTTTTTAATCTAACATAGTTAGATTTCAAACTATTTTGAATTAAGAAATTGTAGTTTGATTTGTAAATGAGATGGTAATTAAAGTGACAAGAAGTTAATAGTGAATCAAATAGGCGATTGAATGTATAATTAGGAACGAAATGTTAAAATTACCACCCCACCTTTCCGCCTTATCACTAATATAAAGTTTGGAAGACATTTCTTTTAAATTTGAAATTATTATGGGAAACATTACTTGTTTTATCCTATATGTTTCCATAATTACATATTTACCCAATTCTAATTTAGTTAAGGCCTAACACACCAAAGGTGCATTAGGTGCATTTTTACATCTCTCACTCATACTTGGTGGGTTGATGCTATAGGTTAATTCTCTTTCTTTTCTACTCTTCTTTCATACTAAGTGCTCTACAACCACGCCGATACGATGCCTCATTTTAGGTGTCTTGTATTGGAATTTTTGTCTTAGAGAGAGACTAGCACAAAGCAACCCTATAGTGCATGCTTAGCTCCTTGATTTTTTTAATATAGTGCCTCAGTCCTCAGATATTCTAGATTTACAAAAATACACTATTCTCATGGTCAATCTAATCACTTTAAAGTCAAGATAACACTTATATTGCTTTTTTGATATGTCTTATATTGACACTTTAGAAATTAGCAAACTAGCATCATTATGGAAGGATCTTAGACACTAGCATATGCTCGTATTTTAGGTAATTTTAATAGTGTATAATTTGACACTAGCATCATTATGGATCGATATAAGATTTGACCTCTGGATCAGAGGAAGTATCAAAGTTTCTTTTGATTCCGTTGCTTTTGATGTCTATGTCTCCAAACATATATAGTTTAATGGTATTGATTGCTTACATTGGATAAGGAGTTGCTTGAATCATTTGTTCCCTTTTTACAAATGCTTGGGGCTGCTTTGGAGCCTTAATGAGGGTTTGATTGTACATTGCCTGAATATCTATTGATGAGCAATGATCGGTGAATTACTATTTACTAGAACTTATATGTTTATCCTTCATTCCTTATATTATAGAGACCTACATCAGAGTTGATTCGAGCTGTAAATAAATTCAAGGCTGATTTTGGTGGACAACTTATTTCTTTGGAGCGGGTACAACCTTCATCAGATCATGTTCCTCATAGTTTTGTCATTCTTAATTTTTTTCAAATTGAATTGTGTTTTTTATTCAGTGTTTATGAATTCTCTGTTGTGCTTGTTGCACTTGTAATATTTAATATTGACATCTGGAGATCTTTTATTGTTATTATTTTAATTAAGAAGATTTTAGCCATTTTACTTGGCTTTTTTTTTCGTATATAGGTGTGAATTCTGTGAGAGCTCACAATTTTTAAGAGAAATGCTTATGTAATACTACCTCCGGTCCTAAATATAAGACTTAATTGACTTTTTTTTTTGGAGAGATTAAGGTTGTGAAATAGGTTATTAAATCATGACATATTTGATATCTTTTTAGATTATCCATTAGTTTATAGGTAAAATAAACTAGTTTAAGAGAAAAAATTAGGTAAATCAATTTATAATTAACTTATTTTTTGCTTTTTTAGGATTTTCCAAAAAAGTCAACTAGGTCTTATATTTAGGAACGGAGGGAGTAGGATTTATTTTGTTTGCAATATAGTTGGTTGTGTTTTTCTTGTAAGAAGTAGATGTTCTTGCATATTTTATTAGTGCTTAATGCTTTACAGTGTTCAGCTATTGAAGATTATTCACGTTTGAAACTTGATAACTATGAATTTTACTAATGGTGATTTGATTGATTATGGATAATAGGTATTTGTTGGCAGAGGCTGGAGATACCTTGTTTGCTTCCTTTATAGGAACAAAGCAGTACAAGTGAGTACTTCTTTAAACAATTTCTTTGTCATCCTCCATAGGCATTATGGATTCAGCAATATATTCAAGAATGTTAAGTTTATATTTATCTCTTTCTTGAAAGGGATGTTATTGCTGATGCAAATATACTTCAAGGTGCAATCTTTCAGGAGGATGCTGTTGAGGAACCTGAAGGCCATTTGCTCATAAGAATAACGGGAGAGAGGAGTTGGTTTTGGGGATGGATCCTTTTGGAGATTATCTAGGCTGGTTCCTTTGGAAGGATTGAGAAGACAACTGAGTAAACACAGAGAAACCCAATCCAGTTCTATGGAAGAAACTTTGGTGACTGATTCTTTTGCCTCTTCATTAATTGGGGGAGGTGCATGGTTGAACCACAGTCTCTTGAAATACAAGAGGGTTCTGATGGTATATCACTTTAGCCACTTGCCAACACTGATAAACATGGAATAATTCACGTAGAGAAAAACCTCTCTTTTCTAAAACTGAAAATTTCCCAACTATTGAGACACTCATAATTCTTTCAAGTGTCTTTTAATTTTCTATATCAATTTGTCATCATCCAATTGTGATTGTGACCGCAAATATCTACTCTCAAGTTTCTACAACAAGGTATGTAACATATATAAGTGTTGCATTTTCCCCTCTTAAAAGTGTTTTTGCTACCAACATGATTTAATATGTCACTCTAGCCATGGTTTTTCTCCTGTCTTAATCATCATCACCCTTCCATATTCTTTCCTTATTCTTTCTTTGTCATTTTGCAATTCCAAATCTTTTTCTTAAAGTCTCTAGTATCTGACATCCATTTTATACCAATTATTCAATAGTTTGCCGGATGAGGGCAACCAAGTAGAAATGAACCCAGGACCATGTTATTTGGCCAATTGTCGATCAGTGGCAATTTCCAGATTTTTTTAAAAATTAAGAATTTGATGTTTTTTCGATCATTGAATCAAAGGTATGCTTTTGAAGAAATTAGGGATTGTATCGTTAAACTCATGGCAGTTATACTTGTTAATTTCGGAGACAAAGGAAACCGAGAAAAAACTATGAATGCTTCAAGAAGGTTGGATTTAAAAAAGAATGCCTCAAGTATGTACTTGATTGTGGGTTTTTTATTCTTGTTTATATTTGAAATGGAAGTCTGTGTTTTTGTTTGATTTGATGTTTGAGGTAGAGAGAAGAGAGAAAGAGATGTAGAAAGAGGATTGCATTAGTAAGACAATTAAAAATTATAATTAGACATGATTTGGACGATGATGCTGTTCTAATTAGAATTTTTATAGTTAAACCAGTATGAGTTAACAAGAAAAATTAACTTTGCTAATAGAGGGGGCGAAAGTGCACTGTTTTCTTACTTTCAGGGATCAAGTGAGACCAAAATACTTCCAATGTAACGTTGCTTCAAATTTAAACATTCGGGGTTTGATTGAAATTGAAAAACTTTTAGGGTGGAATTAAGATTTTGGGTAAACTTTGAGGTGGAGTTGATATCTAGTAGCCTTCCATTTCTTAATTTTATACTACCTCCAGTCCAAAATATAAGACCTAGATAACTTTTTTTTTTGTAGAGATTAAGGTTGCGAAATAGGTTATTAAATTATGACAATATGATATATTTTTAGATTATCCATTAATTTATAGGTAAAATATACTAGTTTAAGGGAAAAATTAGGTAAATCATCAATTTATAATTAACTTATTTTGATTTTTTAGGATTTTCTAAAATAGTCAATTAGATTTTATATTTAGAATGGAGGGAGTATCTTGTAGCTTTCACAAACCTTCTTAACGTTTTGGCGGAAATGAAAAAAAGAGACATGAATGCGTCAGTTTAACCGCCACATCATAGTGACGCAATCTTGATCATATAGAATAGAAATAGAATGTAAAGGCCGTAATATCTCTATTTTAAATTGAATATAAATTAGACATTTGCAAACTTGACCCACAAACACTGTTTCAGTCATACCAATTTTTTTATTAATACTTTATACTTTGCTAGCATTATGTGATAAACTTTAATGATTTACTGGTACATTCTAATTCAATTCGAATTCGAATTCTAGTAATATCCCTCCCTCTATTCTTCGATGTGAGATCAATTTGGAAAATTGATTTTTATCATGAACATCTGTTTCTAATTTTTTGTCCATATTTTTTCTAATTACATATATCAACATCTCCCAATCTCATCACTAGAAGTAATTAGAGAGGGTTAATCTAACAGTTTTAAAAATAACTTTTCATATAAATTAACTTAACTAACCTTGATTATTTGACTAATTTAGAAAAATAGATTATATATTGAAAAACCAAGTGTGCCATTTAACCAAACACATGACTACCAAGAGTTTTTGGGAAGAATGTGACATATGCAAATTTTTATTGTTTAAAAAGTTTTAATGGAAAAATTAGACTATAAAATTTTCATATATTTGATTGAAATTCCATAAATATTAAAATAATTTTTTGAAAATATCCTATATTTTTAAAAACGATTTAAATGTACTTTAAAGATATAGATAACTAATAGATATAGGTACGATTTTGATGTTGTAAGAAAGTAGTTCTAGAGATTATTATTCTTAACAGAAGTTTTATGTCCTTTTCTTTTCCTTTTTCGCCAAGATTTTAAATACGTCTTTTTCTGCTTGTGGACCTTAGTTTTTGTGTGAGAAACAACTATTCTCCTTAAACCTGGAGATATAAAATTGGACGCAATTCTATTAAAATAAATTAAAGTGACACATATAGAAGAAGTCTAAAAAGGTAATACTACTTCTAGGAAGATAATAAATGCTTTGCTTAATTGATATGTTTTCTTTTGCAATTTGATTTCTTAATGCATCAGGATATTTCTTAATGCATCAGGATATTTCTTGAGATGTGAGTCGTAACAATAACTATGATAACTAGACACAATTTACGATGCATTTTATTAAATTTAGGGATGAGTGTTCGAGGTTACAGTGTATAGTTCATGCAAACACAATAATTTACCCATATGACATTATCTGGTTGTGGTATCCTTTTTTTCAATCGAATCTAGTGTGACGTTTGTTGCCAAAAGGAAACAAATTTAGTGATGAATATGATGATAATAGGTATTCTCATTCCCAATCTTAACAATAATATAACAAATAAGGGATCATAGTTGAATAAGAATGATAGAAATTCAGACATTTAATTTTTTTTATTTAAAATTAGGGGGTTTAATTACTTTCAGACCAAAAAAAAAATTACTTTCAAGATGATTCTTATTAACACACTAACACTTAGATCTAAGGCAACTTTAGATAACAAGGTCAAATTTAGACACCAAACAGACTCGAGTATTTAATAATGTTTCACAGTGAGAAATGAAGACTCTAAAACTAATGATCAAGGACTCTCATTAGCTCAAACAAGTGTCTCTACTTGTGATAAATAGATAAATAAAAGTTTATTAATTGAGGGATGTGAAAGATTAATGTTTGCTGGGGAAATGGGATCTTTCAATTTTGGTTGAATGCCAAGTCTTTACTGAAATTGAATCAATATGTCGGCCAACCTTTGTATGGATCTTTGAAGGCGCTAGTATCCCCAGGGCTTGAAAATACCATCTGGCATCAAATCCTATACATTAGTCCAAACTCACAACATGCCCATCATGTCACAATGATTCATGAACAGCCAAAATCTTATGCCAAGTCCTACTTTCTTCAATGAAGGAGCTTTAGAAACAAAAGTATTGCGGTAATGATGACTGTTGAAAGGCGAAAGAAAACCTTTTTTTTCGAAATAAGAGGAAAATACTTTTACATGAATATTAAAAATTCAGGAGACCATTAACATTGAGTTCTTCTTGCATTGAACTTTTCTCGGTTCTACTAAACCAAAAGCCTCATCAGAAAATACAACAAACAAATCAAAACATTTGACTATGTTGGATCATGCCAAATGATTTTAAAGATCAGATCAGTATCTTCAGAGTTCAGACATATAAAGGTACTATTTAGGATTGATGTACCTGATAGTCCCACAGTGTATGAGACTTAAAACCTGCTGCACAATAATCAAAATAGTATTCCCATGTCCGAATGAACTTCTCATCAAATCCAAGAGTCAGGATTTCACTACCATCATACTAAGAGGGAATTCCAAGAGTTAGCGATGGATAAATTATACTATATAGTTTAGTGCATAAAATATGTATATGAATTAAGACCATACTTCTGCCTTTCCATGAAGTTTTTCCTCCACAACCTCAACGTTTTGTAGTAATGAGTTCCTATATTTTCTACATGCTCCACGCTACATTTGAAAACTTTTGTTTTAGTAAAAGTAGAATGAAAACAATTCTTCACTTTTGAATTACATGTAACTTATACCGGAATTTAGAAGCAACTGCCATAGCTGAGGTTATTCGACTCAGAGAGGGTATGCAACCACCTTGAAAAATATATTCCCTCGCAAAACCTAAACTGCGTCTATATTCATCATAACGTTGAACCGGTAATGATATGAACTAAGGAAAAAACATAAAGCAGTCAGCAACAATCTAAGTACTATAATGAATCTGACTTAGTTGATTGGTTAAACAGGAATGTTATGACTATATTGGCCTTAATATCGAAAATTGTATAGTCCACAATAAAAGATTTGAGAGACACTAAAAACTTCAGATTCAATGTTATTCATTACCTGAAGAACAAAAAGTCCACCTTTAGCCAATAATGATTCACAACAGCCAAAGAACTCTTCATAGTATTCATGACCAACAGCTTCTATCATCCCACTGAAATATGCCAATGCAGATTCTGAATATGTTGAAAGTACTTGCATATTGGATATGATTCTATGGGAATTCAAAGAGAATAACTCACCAAGCTATAATCCTGTCATATTTGTATGTCTTGGGTAATTGGCGATAATCAAGGAGAAGAATCTTGATATGCTCCTGGAAGCATAAACACCTCATATTAATATTTAACCCATTTGGACAAGACTGAGTTATCTCTATCACAAAGAAGATGAATTTCAATTTCACAAGAGCAATGTGACAAAGAGATAAATTAGAGACTCAATCTTTGACATTTGAAGATTTTTTGTTGACAACAATCAAGTTAAATCTTATTTCTCTCAAATTATTTTGCTTGCACGCATAGCGTGCAGCACATTATGTTCAACACTAAAAATAACATCATTAGTTTTCTTCCATCACTACAGTGACTGTTTCAGATTTTTTTAGCCTTCTCATCATGTCTTTTTAATTATTTTGCATGTGCTCACCATGCACGAGTTCAACTCACTTTATTACTATGGAGGAAATGAGGATGACATATTTTCTATATTTGCATGCTTTTTTATTTTATTATTACCATATTCGCACCTGCCAAAAGTTATTTATTTTATGTGCACATTGCTGAATATTTTGTTATTAAATTTGCATATTTACCCATCACTTTATTCAATTTTACCAATATTATCTCAAATTCCTCATTATATACTCCTCCATCAAGAGATGAATTGAGATCTAAGGAATATAACTAGGCTTCTTTTGAGAGCATATATCATAATAACTAACTCAACTCTCATCTTAAATATAACCAAATTAAGTAAATATTACTGATATTTATAACAAGAGAGTACTAGTTCAGTACCTGAAGCCCAGCATCTCTAACTCGCTTCTCTGCTAGTTTCACTTGCTCCATGGATAATGTTATGCCAGTGTATTTGCAACCAGTTCGTTTGACTACTTCAATGGCTAAGTTTCCCCATCCACATCCTAACTCAAGAATTTCATGTTGCTTTTCTATTCTTGCCTTTTTATTTATTTGAATAGGAAAATATAAGAAGAGATTTTCCCCAAGATAACCACTAAAATATTGAATTAGCTTCTTCAGACACTCACTTTTTCAATCAAAAGCGACATTTTCTCATCTGCGCATCCTTTAGGCATTCTTCTTGATGCTGTTAGATGATTTTTTGAAAGTAATGGAATTAAAACAAATAAAAATCTATCAGTGCTGCCTCAACGAAGTTATATGTTATAATGAGCACAAGAGCCACAGAGTCAAGATCCTTACCTTAAACACAGCACATGTGTAAGTCATTGTTTAATCCAAGAAAAGTGCAAAGAATTCATTGCTCTAGGAAGCAAATCAACAGAAATATGTAAAGTTTTAGGCATAATCATCTGACAACATACGATATGGAAATGAAGAATGAGATCAATACTAAAGGGCTTTGTAAGAGTACAATTAACATCTCATCATTGCTCTCTCTCTCTCTTTTCCACTTAATGACTTATATAATATTGTGCATGGAAACACTGAGAATGGGAAATTGGTAATCTTATACCAGATCATAGTGCCTAGAGATGTTCCTACGAGCCTGTGTAAGAGTATTTTTCCTTAAAACATGCTTAATGTAGAACTTTGCAGATGCTACGCAAGATGTGAGTAATACTGGTGTCCACCAACCTCTAAAGCCATCAAAACAGACAGTTGGATGCATAATGTGATTAATAATAATTTCATTGTTGAGTTCAATATCTTCCAAATGCAGGGCACCTGTTCTTTAGGGTTGAATTGTGAGAATCTCCGTTGGCTATGAGAAGCTGCATTAAAAATAAGGAAGTATTTAATTGAGGACCCTTGAAAAATACCTTATACACCAACAAGGTTGTCAAACTAGTGAGTTTAAGATAACTTGTGGAGAGAAGGTAGACTCTGATCGTAGACTCGAATCGTAAGCTCGTAAGAGTTTATGTTTATTAATAAACATGTGTTTCTCTTTTACATAATTGAATAAGAAATACAAATGATAATAATTTGACTTGAATATATATATATATTTTAAATGTTGATAATAGATTTAAATATATCAATATTCATAGGGCGAATACCCAAAAATGATACATAACTATTGGTCAAGGAACAAAAATAAAACATAACTATTTCAAGGTATACAAATTATGCCTAACTATTGGGCATGTGATAAAAAATGATATTTTCACTAATATGACAATAAGATTAGACATGAAAATTCTAAAAAGCCCTTATAAATTAGCGAAAATTTTTAAAAAGAATAAAAATTTATAAAGGCACTTTGGACTTTTCATGTTTAATCTTATTGTCATATTAATTGAAATCACATTTTTGATCTCATGCTCAATAGTTGGATATCATTTGTGTACCTTTGGAATAGTTATTTACTATTTTTGTTCCTTGGTTATGCGATTCAACAAGATGACTCTTCAATTCCAAATGATCCTTTGAAGATTCCAAATGGACTAATCACAAGAGTAAGATTCAAGAGCATTAAGGAGACATTGAATGGACTAGTGCAAGAAGCATGACCAAGTAAATGACAATTGGTTCAACAATTGAGAATAAAGATGCTCAAAATGTCACAAATTTTATTTGGGATGAACATGGAGATGTTGAACATATTTTGGACTCAAAGACATAAAATTAAAGGGCTTGGACCAAGAGTTGCACATAGGAAGGTTTATTTGGGCTTAAATAATGTAATTTTGGGCTTTAAACTCTTGTTATTTTTGGCCCATTGTTTTTGTACGAATTTTAGGTTAAACTTTACTTGTTTGTAACATTTAAATACTTTGTAAGCCTCTTTTGAAGGCGGACTTGAATTTGATAATTTAGAAGTTGTTTTCATGCACTTGTTGAGAGGGTTTCTCTCTAGGTTCTTCAATGAACTAATAGACTTATGAAGATTTAATCAATTTTATGGCGTCTTCCAACACTTCGGGTCCTTATTCTTTCGTGCTCAAGGGTTCAAGTGGATCGTCTAAACCTTTGTTTAGCTTTCTTGTGTAGAGTATATCTCAAATTTGTTGTGGGTCCGGGCTTATCCCTGGTGGGTTTACACCACTTGGCCAATAGTTATGTATTAATTTTGGGTCTTCGCCCATATTCAAATTATAACAAACTCGATAGAGAAATTTCTATGAAAATCATTGAATTTATTCGACTAAAATAATTAAAATGAGTTTATTAGCAAGTTAATACAATTTTTTGTTAGGTAAAAATGTAAAAGCGGTAAATTGACAATATGAACACGTGAGTTTCTAACAAATTTTCAACGACTACAAACTTAAGTGACTTGTGACATGTTTTGGTTAGGTAGTGCCGTACAAATGTTAAAATTAGATTGCCAACTAGTGAGTTTGACAATAATTACCAAGGAAAGAAAACAATTGTGTTTGATAAAGAGATCAGTTTACCTACCAAAATCAAGTTTAAAAGGCCTTCTTCATGATCATCAATTGAAAAGTCTCCATTGATAAATGCATCTGCAAGTCCTAAATCTGCTTGTGTCATAACCTAGAATAATGTACACAACGTTTATCAGCTTTTTTATTCTTGAAACAACTTTAAGTGATTTTATATTCACGGACAAAAAAAGGCATACATATTTAACTCTATACCCATTACAAGATCAACCAATGATGATTCAACCATAAATCCAAAGTAAATACCTTCCAATAGAATTGAGTATTGTGGACCCTGATGATAACACTTTTTAATGTGATCCCATTCTCATGTCCATGTCCCTCAAATGTGAACATTGTTCCTCCTTCCTCTAATAAACTATAACATCTCAAAGCATCACAAGATATTGAATACCTTACTCGTTACTTGTAGAGTACTAAGCATTAAAAGCATGCATATACATTGGATATATGTTTATGTTGAGATGAATTCACTAATAAAAACGGTCTTGAAAGAAAACTCACGTTAAACATCCAAAAGAGATATATGATTTCAAAAATCTAGTCACAACGAGTCTAGCGGCATGTTCTATCCAAGAAGGAGCCATGGAGACAATAGAAGCAAAGTGATGAAGATATTAAAAGAAGGGTAGAGAAAGAAGAAGATAGAAGTTTAAACGAATGAGATTTGAGAATATGTAGATAATTTATAACATAAATGGTGATCACGCAAACACTCACAAACACACACGTGTTTTTTTATCGAACTGAAAAACACATGTGTTTCACGAGACATGCAAATGATGCAATGGCTAACAAACTAAGAAAAGACGAAATAAAACAGTTACCTGGCCCTGTCCAACACAAAATGACATTCATGTCCATTTAGGTATGTCATTAGCATATCATCATGTGAATGATACTCCGTCCCTCCTTCTGTCCGCAACATAAGATAGCATAAGGTACAAAATATCAATGGTTTTGGTCCAAATTAAAAAAGTTAAACTTAGATTCTCTTACTATTCAATTCCTTTTTTTTCTAAACTATCTTTGATATTTATTAATGCTTACATATTTGGGTTAAAGTGCAAAAATGATCATGTAATTGTCACGAAGGTAAAAAAATACTCATGTAAAATTTTTTGGAGCAACACTGCCCATCAAATTTCAAAACTGGGGCAAAAATGCCCATCAAAGTTAATTTTTGACTTTTTGACGCATCATTTTCTGCCGATTCATCTCTCACTAAAACATGTGACAGACTTATGTATTTATTTCCCCTTGTATGATGATGATGCGACAGAGGATGATGAGTGAAAAAGTTAAAAATTTAACTATGATGTGCATTTTTGCCCCAGTTTTGAAATTTGATGGGCAATTTT
Source organism: Mimosa pudica (assembly GCA_029929735.1). Lineage (NCBI taxonomy): Eukaryota > Viridiplantae > Streptophyta > Magnoliopsida > Fabales > Fabaceae > Mimosa > Mimosa pudica. The sequence continues at coordinate 6,794,444 of JAKELP010000045.1, forward strand.
GCTCCAAAAAATTTTACATGGGTATTTTTGCACATTTGTGACAATTACATGGACATTTTTGCACTTTAGCCCTACTTATTTCTTTCTCTAAATAGTACTATAACTAACGCATTGCCCCGTGCATTGCACGAGGATTTTTTTTGTATATATTGTTATGGACGCATTGGTGGCATTATAATTATTAGAAAGCTTGTTTAAATGATAAATTAGCAAATGAGAAATTTGTAAGCGCAAAGAAAGTATTGTTTTAGTAGATGCAAGTCACCAATATTAATCATTGGTGTCATGTATTTTTTACGGAATTTTGGAATGCTTCCACATAGACAACATTTATAGTAACATAAGATAAATTTTTTGCACTATTGAGAATGAGAACTCTTAAGTCATCTATAGATTTGACCTAGATAAAGCGACATTGAGTTGACCATGTGAAAAAACCGGGCTTGGTAATTATAAACCAACATTTGTCATTGATTAGCCTTGGCTTACCTCACCCTTTGTAACCATTTGGCCACTTGTCCCTTAGTAGCAATTTCCAGATTTTTTAAAAGCAAGACTTTGATATTTTTTCCATCACTGGATCAAAGGTATACTTTTGGAGAAATTAGGGATCCTATTGTTGAATTCATGGTAGTTATACTTTTTAATTTCAGAAACGAAGGCAATAATGGAGAAAAAACTATGAATTCTTCAAGAAGGCGGGATTTAAAAAAGAATGCCTCAAGTATGTACTTGTTTGAGTTAGAGAGTAGAGAGAATGAAATGTTGAAGGAGGATTGCATTAGTAAGACATGATTTGGACAATGATATTATTCTACTTAGAATTTTTATAGTTAAACCATATGAGTTAACAAGAAAAATTAACTGTTAATAGAAGGGGCGAAAGTGCACTGTTTTCTTACTTATGAAGCTTAAGTGAGACTGAAAAACTTCGAGTGTAACAATGTTTCAAATTTAAACCTCCACGATAACATTGCTTCAAATTTGAACATTCGGGCTTGATTGAGATTGAAAAACATTTAGGGTTGAATTGAGATTTTGGGTAAACTTTGGGGTGGATTTGATACTAAATCCTTTTTTCGGTAAACTACAGTAATGACTTTATTAACTATCAATTTCTATATATTAATTATTTCTGACTGAATATTAACATAACATTGACAACTATCATAACATCTTTAAGTCATTGATTAATGAAGGTAGCTTTGTGATTACACACAATTGGATTCTATTACTCATTTCTTTCATGACTTGTTAAATCGAATGATGATCATATATAAATCGAATATACAGGCCGTAATATCTCTATTATAAATTGAATATAGATTTTTTTACCAACAATTGAATATAAATTAAAAAATTTCAAAACTTAACCACAAACACTGTTTCAGACACACCATTTTTTAATCAATACTTTATACTTTGTTAGCATTATGTGTTCTACTTTAATAATTTACTCGTAAATTCTAATTCAAATTCTAGTAATATCCCTCCCTCTATTCTTCGATGTAAGATCGATTTGGAAAAATGATTTTTATTGTGAACCTCTTTTCCAATTTTTTGTCCATATTTTTCAAATTACATATGTCAAGACCTCCCAATCTCATCACTAGAAGTAATTAGAGAGAGGCAATTAGAGAGTTTTAAAAATAACATTTCATATAAATTAACTTAACTAACCTTCATAATTTGATTATTTTAGAAAAATAAATTATATATTGAAAAACCGAGTGTGCAATTTAACCAAAACACGACTATCAAGAGTTTTTGGGAAGTATGTGGCATATGAAATTTTTCATTCTTTAAACAGTTTTAATGGAAAAGTTATATAACACATTTTCTTATATTTGATTGAAATTCCATAATTATTAAAAGAATTTGTGTAAAGATCTCCTATATTTTAAAAAACGATTTAAATGTATTTCAAAGATATAAATAACTAGTATATATGTACGATTTTGACGATGCTAAGAAAGTATATTTATAATTTATCATTCTTAACAGAAGCTTTTTTTAGCACATTTAACAGAAGCTTTTTGATATGGCTTTTTTGTTTCCTTTTTCTTCCAAGATTCTGAATACGTCATTTTCGGCTTGTGGTCCTTAGTTTTTAGTGAGAGATAACTTATCTCCTTAAAAACCCGGAGAAATAAAACTGGACGCAATTCTATTAAAATAAATTAAAGTGACACATATAGAAGACGTCTAAGAAGGTAATACTACTTTTAGGAAGATAATAAATGCTTTGCTTAATTTATATGTTTTCCTTTGCAATTTGATTTCTTAATGCATCAGGATCTTTCTTGAGATGTGAGTCCTCACAGTAACGGTATCACTAGACACAATTTACCACACATTTTATTGAAGGGTAATGGCTAATGACCCTAATTTATCCCTCAAATCATCACCGTAGACTAATGGGCACCCTAAATTAACAATAGGTCCTAATCTACTCTTCAAGTAACCAAAGTGATCCAATTTTACCCTTACCCATTGGTCAATGACGTTTGACCGTTTAAAAACTTCGCGAAATTGCATATTAACACCATATAGTATTCTTATTTATATTTTGGTCCTATAGTTTGCTTCAATTTTCGTTTTAATCCCTGTAGTTTAAAACAAAAGGTTTTTGTCCATCAAATTTGATTCCGTAAGCAAAGTTAGTCCCTATACTTTAATAAAGACTTGAACATGGGTTAACGATGTTAAATATACTGACATGTCGCTAAGGTGTTAAGTATGATGACATGACTAAATGACTAGGAGATTGATGTTGCCAAATAAAATATAAAATTTTGGATTTAAAAAGTTAAAAAATTGGAAAGAAACTCTCATTCCCAACCCACTTCCTTCCTAGTCATCTAGTCATCTATCCAATTTTTTAGCTTTTTTAAAATCCAAAATGTATATCTTATTTGGCCACATCAATCTTCTAATCATCTAGCCATATTATCATAATTAACATTGTTATTGATGACATGTCAATATATATATTTAACACTATTAATCCATATTTAAGTTCTTATTAAACTATTGCGACTAACTATGCTAACAGAATCAAACTTGAGAAACCAAAACCTCTTATTTTAAACTAGAGGGACTAAAAAATTGAAGCACATTATATTTATAGGAACCAAATAAAATATTAATAAGAATAATATATGAGGTCAATATGTAATTTCAAAGTTTTTAAACAATCAAACATCATTGATCATCAATAGAGGGTAAAATTGGACAATGCAACTTAAGTAACTTGAAGGGCGAATTAGAGCTTTTACCCTTTATTGAATTTCATGATGAGTGTTCAAAGTTGCAGTATATAATTCATGCAAGTGCAATACTTTACCCGTTTGGCAATTTCTGGTCGTGGTATCATTTTTTTTTCAATCGAATCTAGTGTCGCGTTTGTTGGGAAAAGGAAACAAATTTAGTGATGAATATGATGATAATAGGTATTCCCATTCCCAACCTTAACATGAATATGATGATAATAGGTATTCCCATTCCCAACCTTAACAATGATATAACAAATAAGGATTCTAGTTGGAGTGAAACAAAGTCAGGCATTTAATTTTTTTTATCAAAAATTAGGGTGTTTAATCACTTCCATACAATAGATGATTCTTATTAACACACTAACCAACACTTAGATTGAGACAACTTTAGCTAGCAAGGTCAAATTTAGACGCCAAACAGACTCTGGAGTATTTAATATTGTTTCACACTGAGAAAAGAAGACTCTAAACTAAATGATCAAGAACTTTAATTAACTCAAAACAAGTGTCTCTACTTGCGATAAATAAAAGATAGATAGAAAAATAAAAATTTGTTAAATGATTCATGAACTGCCAAAATCTTATGCCAAGTCATACTCTCTTCAAGGAAGGAGCTTTAGAAACAAAAGTATTGCGGTAATGATGATTGTTAAAAGGCGCAAGAAACCCTTTGGTTGGAAATAAGAGGAAAATACTTTTACATGAATATTAATCCTGATATTTGTAAGCATAAAGAAATTATTATTTTAATAGATGCAAGTCACTAATATTAATCATTGGTGTCATGTATTTTTGATGACATTCTTGAATGCTTTAGACAACATTTGTAGTTAGATGGATTTTTTGCACTATTGAGAATCATAAAATTAAGTCATCTATTGATTTGACCCTAGATAAAGAGACATAGAGTTGGCCATGTGAAAAAAATGGGCTTGGTAAGTATGAACCAACATTTGTCATTGACTTACCATCCAATTTGGTATTCCAAGGTGCGCAGACATTGCTCGGAAGCTCTCTTGAGCCATTACTCTCGCTCCCAACGCCGCTCTCTACTTCACGGCCAGCCGCTTCCTCAAAAAGTCGCTGCCTTTGTCACCACCAATGTCTTCCCCCCAACTCTAAGATTTACGGCTCCTATGAAGCCCTTCTCGATGATCCAGACGTTGATGTTGAACTATGACACTCAATTTTGCTAAGTTTGATCAGATTATTGTGGCCTGTGAATCCTCGAATTCTCAGCCTCTTCTGCATTGTAATGGGATTGAAAGAAATTGAGAAAGGAAGTTTGTAGAAGTCTCTAACATTGGAACCATCTAAATTGAATGACTGAAAAATGAAACGTTGAACCATATGAATTGAATGACGGGAAAACAAGACGTCCCTTTTATTGAAGAGGTGAATAAATCAGAAAATTAATAAGAGAGAGCGGAGAAGTGAAGGGGAACTCAGTGTTGACACACAGGAAGGAAAGTTAAATACCAGTCATATTTCCTAAGGTAGAGAGACACAAACTTTAGTCAAACCCACATAGAAAACCAGTTTAGTGTGTGAACGCAAAAGGGATAAATAGAGAAAACTAAGGGATATTGATGATAGTAACTGAATTACTCTTTAGTCTTTACTTCTCACAAATATTTTCATATTGTTTTTAGCATAAGGCTAAACTACATCTATTCCATCATTTCTTCTAAAAGATTTAGATATTAATTATGAAGAACTAGCTAGTCGTCTCTTTTATAAATAAAAAAATATGGTGCAATAAACATCATGTATAGAAATGGCCATTAGGTAATAGTACAAATATAGGAAATTTGGCTAATAAACTTCCCTTTTAACTTTACCATCCAAACTCTCATATATGCTTATAATTTTCATCTCGAATTCTTCCTGCAACATCTCAGAGAACTCTTAACTGAGTTTTTCATGAGTAGCACAAGGGTAATATCATCAACATAGATTTGCATAGTTAGCATATGATGACTTTGATATAGATTATGCATTGTGCTAACTAATTTCATATAAAACTTTTCATTACAAAATAACTAAGCCTTTCAAATCCTTTTAAATTTAAAACAAAATCAGGCTCAAGGTTTGCTTAAAAAAACGTTGCTAAGATCAAATTTTCTTGAAATATTCAATAGGAAGGACATTTTGACATCCATTGGAATAGTTTAGACATAAATTTTGTGGATGCAAGATCTAGTGAAAATCATTATAAGTTAAATTCTGACTAATATAATATAATGAATTTTTCTAAATCTAGCGCTATGTTTCTGTATGTAGCGATATATACTTGCGGGCTCAGTTAGACATTTATAGCGAACAAATACAAGATATAGAGATATAATTTATATTCTGCAATAATGTATCACTATATTTCAAAATTTCTCAATATAATTCTGTTGCTTCATAGTTTACCATTTAAGCTCATATACAAATGTATCACTACCGTTCCTATTGTACCGCTATATATCAGCTCGTTTCTAAAATCATTATAAACCATGTCTTCTTCCAAAACAATGAAGCTGATTGATTGTATGAATTTATTATACCAGAGAATCAATTGATCAAAGATATATTCATATCATAAAATCAATATTTGATTTATTTATGATCAATAAAAATGTATTCATATGCAATCAGGCTTGAGTGATTTCAAAAATTTGATTTAATATATCAAGTTTGCATTTGAAACACATTTAGCTTAAGTGATTGAGAAGTTCAAAGATATTGGAGCTAATGTATAAACTTGATTTTTCAAAAGTTAAGCTTTATTAAACTATCTGAATCCAGTAGTTAAGAGCTTTATCTCTTGAAGTTGTTTAAAAATCAGAAATAATAACAGTAAGATTCTCAACTTCATTTTCAAGAGAATTTTCAAACGATATATGATGATGTACGTTATAAGACTAGTGTAAAAGATCATCATAATTTTCATAGATTTTCAAATCATAAAAGGTAAAATTATTTATGAAATCATTTGAAAGTTCATTCATACTGTGAGGGTTTTCACAAAATAACAAAACATATAGATTCCTCAACAGTTAAGAATCGTTGACAAAAGGATAATACATGTATTACATATCAGGATATTAAATAAGATATACCTATATCATCTTTAGGATCATCTTTGCCAAATTTTACCTTTCAACTAGCAAAATCTCCCGTGCTTCGCACGAGAAAGATAGACAAATAAAAAGACACAATAAAACATTTGTAGATATATATTAGGCCAAAAAGATCATCATAATGCTGACACTAAAGATATAAATTTTTATGGCAAATTCACAAAAAATAAAATATGTGACCCAAATAAATTTGCCCAATAAAGTAAATAATATGTGGGCCAAATAAATAAATAATAAATATAATAAATAATATAAATAATAAATAATAATAATAAATAATAAATAAATAATAAATATAAATAAAAAATAATTAAATATAAATAAAAAATAAATAATAAATATAATAATATAATAAATATATTAAATAATTTAAATACTGCCAAATAATAAATATAAATAATAAATATATTAACTAAAAAAATATATGACAATGTTTTTTAGCTAAAATAGCGGGTGAAAAAACCATGAAATCCATTTATGCGAATAGTGGATAGAAGATAAAGATATATGACCAATCAATATATCTTTAATATATTATATTAAAAAAAAATTTTGCTCATGAAAAAATTTACGTAGCCCAAATAAATTCGCACAAGAAAGCAATCACATACAATAATAATAGAGAATGTCAATCACTGCACTAAAAATTTGCTCATGAACAAATTTTTCTACTTTTTGTTAATAAATTTGCACTAAAAAAATACTAAAATATCTCGTGAAAAAATGATATAACAACTAATTTTTTTTTTAAAAAAATTTAAACATAACATTTTTTTTTAAAAAAATAAATTAAAAAAATAATTTTTTTTTTAAAAAATAATATTATTATATTCCACCAATTAAAAAAGATAAAAAAATAATTTTTTTTTTTTAAAAAATAAATAAAAAAAGTAATTTTTTTAATTAAAAAATAATATTATAAAAAATAAAAAATAAATATAATAATTTAATAAATATATTAACTAATTAATAATTAAAAAATTAAAAAATTACCAAATAATAAATAATAAATATAATAATAAATATAAATACTAAATAATTTACTCATGAACAAGTTTTTTATTTTTTTAACCTTTTATTTTAACAAATTTGCACTAAAAAAATATATGAAAAATTTTCTTTTAACTTTTTTTTACCTTCTTTTTTAAAAAATTTGCACTAAAAAAATATATGACAATGTTTTTTAGCTAAAATATCGGGTGAAAAAACCATGAAATCCATTCATGCGAATAGTGGATAGAAGATAAAGATATATGACCAATCAATATATCTTTAATATATTATATTAAAAAAATTTTGCTCATGAACAAATTTACGTAGCCCAAATAAATCCGCACAAGAAAGCAATCACATACAATAATAATAGAGAATGTCAATCACTGCACTAAAAATTTGCTAATGAACAAATTTTTCTACTTTTTTTAACAAATTTGCACTAAAAAATACTAAAATATCTGGTGAAAAAAAATGATATAACAACTAATTTTTTTTTTAAAAAAATTAAAGCATAATATTTTTTTTAAAAAAAATAAATTAAATTTTTTTAAAAAAATAATATTATTATATTCGACCAATTTAAAAAAAGATTAAAAAATATTAAATTTTTTTTTTTAAAAAATAAATTAAAAAAGTTTTTTTTTTAAAAAAATATTATTATTATATTCCACCAAAAACACTGTTCATCCCTCACAGAATCACTGTTCATGAACAGTGCTATGAACAGTATTTTTGGTGGAAGAGTCTTTTAAGATATATTGATATTGATGATTGATGTGGCACTTGTTCCAAAGACATTAGATGAGTGACGTTGAAATTTCTTCTTTTTGAGAAATGATCTTGTCCTTGTCATCTTTCATTCACCTTCAGCAACCTTTACCAATTTAGCTATTTCATACATTGGATGCTTGAGGCAAACCTGCATAAGCTCAGGCAGATTTTGGTACCCAAATACTCTTGGGTCCTAAGATATTAGCTTGTGCAATTGGTCTTGTGAGACCTTGGGCACGTATGTTCCTTTAGGAACCCATTTATACAATCCACTAAAAAATGTTTTCTATGAATGCAAGAGGAATAAATATGCGCTTTTCTACTACAATAATTACAATGGCTATATGGTGAAGAATATTCAACAGATTTGCTAGAGAAATTTAGATAGGACTTATCTTTAGAATTATTCTTCCTAGTCTTTGAATTTTCAGTCATGCAATTCCATCCTATCTCAATTTTATTTCCAAAGGTCTTTGACTTTTCAACATAGCTTTTAACTTCTCAGACTCTTCATAAACTTCTGTTAAAGCATTGGAAAGTTTTTCATTCTCATAGGATAATTTTCACAATTTAAACACTTTCCAAGGATAGCTTTTGATGACCTATCTTGAGTGATCAATTGATCCTCATTGATGGTTACTAACTCTGATTTAGGAAGTGAAACACATTTTTCCCCTCCGGTCCTAAATATAGGACCTAATTGACCTTTTTTTTTGGAGAGATTAAGGTTGCGAAATAAGTTATTAAATAATGACATATTTGATATATTTTTAGATTATCCATTAGTTTATAGGTAAAATAAACTAGTTTAAGGGAAAAAATTAGGTAAATCAATTTATAATTAACTTATTTTTCTTTTTTAAGAATTTTCTAGAAAAAGTCAATTAGGTCTTATATTTAGGACTGGAGGGAGTATTTTTCTTCCTTAAGTAGATAATTTCATTTGCAAGTTTTGAAAATTCATCGAATGATTATAAGCAAATTGCAAATCAGATATATCATTTTAAGATTTATAGTCAGAGTCATATACCTCTTTGTCATCGATTTCTTGCTCAAGGATTTTTCAAATTTTGGAAGCTTTGTGCCTTGAAGAAAGTCTTCATTTACATCTTCCAGAAAGTATGATGCTCTCCATTTAAGTCTGGAGGACTGTTGAACGAACTGCCTTCGGGAAGGATGTTCTCATAGCTTCTTGTCATAGTGGATCTCTTCTTCTAGATAGGAAAGATGGTTTAGAAGAAGTCCTGCTCTGATACTAAATGAAAGTGGAAATGGCAGAGAAAAGCACAAGAAGGGGGTACATTGTGCTCTTAAAAAAACTAAAGCAATAAAAATAAGAAGACACACGATTTATACTGGTTCGTTCAATTCTCTTGCCTACGTCCAGTGCCCAACACCTCATTGGGATTTCACTAAAAGCTTTTACGGGTTCAACTTCAACCCACAGGATTTACTGGCTCTCCTGCAACCATTGGTTTTCAACGGGCTTACCAGAAACTTTACAGAGCTTCAGAGACTCTCTCCGAACACTCCCCCTTACACTTTGTAAGAAATCATAATTCCCTGGTTCTAAGTCCCAAGACTTAGAAGAAACCTTCTACAATGAAGGATTTCATATATATGTTCTCTCTAAGAACAGATTATGATAAATACTAATGTACAATGAAATCTCTCACACTCACATATAAGAATAATTACAACTTTAAGCTCTTTGAGTGTTGGAAGTAGATAGAAACGATTAATGGATTTCCTTTTTGAAAGGTTTTCTGTAAATGTTCGCTCTATCTTTCTAGTGCTCACAACTTGGCTTTTTATATCTCTGAGAAATCTAGCTGTTGAAATTCGCTCGTTGGCTCTCTTAGAATATGACCATTGAGAAAAGAGTCGTTTAATGTTGCTTCATCATTGGACAGGGCTAATTTGGGTAGAGGCACAATGATTGGTTTTACCGAGTTAGACAATCTGAACATTCTCATGTGTCTAAATTGTCAGAGAGGTGTACTTGTACCTGCCAATTTGAATTTTCTGCGTTTCTAGCGCTATATTATGATTTATATCGCTATATCATGATTTTATCACTATCTCAGGAATCCTAGCGATATATTTGTGACTTCTTTGAGTAATTTACTGTGTTTCTAGCGCTATATTATGATTTATATCGCTATATTATAATTTATATCGCTATATTTTCCAATATAGGGATATGCTTTCAAATATAGTGATATATTTTTAAATATAGGGATATATTTTCTACCATATAAAATGATCTAAGTTCTGTCCAAATTGCTTCTATACTTTTTCAATTCTAATCAGTTCTGTTACATAGTCATAATCTCTAATCACTATCAAAACTCATATTCTAACAAATCTCATAGTGGGAGTTGAAACACAACTGTGAATAACTCTAATAACTTCGTCGGGAAAATTTAATTCATAAAGGCATCTTTTAATAAAATTCCAACACAACCAATCATACATCTTTTCAAGGTCAATTTTAATCGCCATGAACCCCTTTTTTCCACACATCTTTCTCATAAAATGGATTACTTCCTGAGTAATAATAATATTATCGGAGCTATTTCTTCCATACACAAAACTACATTGATTAGGGGCTATAATACTTGGCAAAATACCTTTGATTCTATTAGCATTAATCTTCGTCAACACCTTAAAGATCACATTACACAAGCTAATGGGTCTAAAATCTCTCAACTTTTCTGGGTGATCTTTCTTGGGGATGAGAATCAAAGAAATATTATTAATTTTCTCAATACATTTAGAATTATTCCATAAATGTTGAATCATCTTACATATCGACTTCTCTACAACTCCCCACTGGCTTTGATAAAACAAAGCATTTAGTCCATCCAGTCCTGGTGCTTTTAAAGCCCCCATGCTAAACACCACTATTCCAATTTTCTTGTCCCCATCTTCTTCCCTAACCTTCTTAACTCACTTTCTTCCACCCTCGGATATGTAACACTACAAAAATAGGTTGTCTATCCCCTTCCTCATTCGAAAATAACTCCCTATAATACTGAGAAGTCATATTAATGAGCCTTTCTTTATCAAAGATCCATTCCCCCTCCGAGTTCTTTAGAACCCCAATAAAGTTCCTTTTTCTCCTCCCGTTAGCTCTGGCATGAAAATATCTCGAATTCCTATCATCATTAATCAACCACTCACTTCTCGCTTTTTGAGCCCAAATCAGAGAGTCTTGTAATAAAACTGATTCCAACTCCTTCCACAGCTCCTCATATAAATCGTCTAACCTCCTTGATGTGCCATATTTTGCTTCTGATTGGGTAATATCATCCAACTGCTTCATCAACACTCTTCTCCTCCTATCAGTAAAACCAAAAATAGTTTTATTCCATTTATCACAAGCATTGAAAAACTGAGCTATATTATCCTGTCACTCCACCTCATCCCTCCAATTATCACGAACAAACTCATTAAAATTCTCATGCTGGACCTACGCTCCCAAAAATCTAAAAGATCTTCTTTCTCACTGCACCAATCTCAAACCTTCCAATTTCAGTAAAAAGGGATGGTAATCAAGGCAGATGAGATACTGTGGCATTGGGGAATTGCTCCATCCATGTGTGAGAAGTCAAAACTGTATCAAGTCTACTTTCTGAGTTCTCTCACTTCCAAATAAAACTTGGACCAATGAAACCAAAACCATTTAATCTAGTACACTCAACAAAATCACAGAAATCTCTATCTACTCCACCTCCTTCTCTTGTCGGCCTCCTTTCACATGATAATAATGTAGCATTAAAGTCTCCTCCTTTACACCATGGATAATTTATCCTACTTCCAACATCAACTAGATGTTTCCAAAGCTCCTTTCTTTTAGCTGGGTGGGGACAAGCATAAACTATGGTTAGACACCAAGGGCCCGTTTGGTTCAACCCCATTGCACCACTGCAATGGTAATCCTCATTGCATTACCATATTGAGCATGTTTGGTTGGGCTTTGGTATGGTAATCCAAATTACCTATGTAATCCTGATTACACAAACCATGGTAATCTCTAAACATAGGGTACCCCCTATGAATCTTCATTGCAGTATTGCAATGAGGTGTATAATGTCTATTTTGTCTCTATTTTAACATGTTAAAAGACTCTTCTAACCTCCTTTTGATTTAGTCTTGAAATGAATTCCCCTCTTTCAGCGTCACATCCGAAAATTCTCTACAATGAAGATTTTCAAATAAAAAACAACTTCCCTTTTTCTACCGTCCTAACCGACGCGACCACCACTGCCACCGCCGTAACCTCCGCGTCCACAACAGCCACCGCCGCGACCACTATGGCCATCACGGCCTCCTTCGTAACCATCGCTGTAACATCCCAATCCTTAAATGAGAGGTAATAAAGAATTAATGAAGGTATTAGGATATAATTAGTTAGCTAAAATTATAGTAAATAAATAAAAAGGGGAAAATATATTTTTAAGGGATTAATATGCCTATTTCTTTAGAAATTTAGGAAAAATAGTTAGAGATTGAGTTTTAAATTAAAATTTTATGAAAAATACTATATGACATAGATAAATAATATTATGATGACAGAAAATATATAAGTTGGGTATGAATTTATTTTACAATTTAGTTTTGAGATGGGGATTTAGAATGAAAAGGTAAATATTGATTGATAGAAGGACAATTTGGTAATTGGGCCCTAAAAACCCTAACTCTCTATACTCTTCTTCCTTCCCATTATGTGCAGCCACCATACATACACACACAACATCACCTTCAAACTCATCTCCGATCTCCTCTCTTTCTCTCAACCACACACCCACCATTCTCATCACCCATTCACTTCCTTTCCCTCCCAAATCTGCAAAATCATGTATCAATGTTTAAAAATTATACACTTAGCTTAAATAGTTGAAAGGCATATGAGTATACAAACTTGCTGCCATTTTTACTGTTCCGCAGTACTGATTTTTGAAGTGTTTTAATGTATGTTTCGGTGCTCGCAAGTGGACTTGGGATGTGCTGTTTCTCTTTCTCACAGTTGGCTGAACAAATATATATATATATATGAACTCAGATGTATGTATGAATGGTTGTACTTTCCCCTGCCATGACAGGATAGTTTTGTTTTGAAAAGATGGAAGTTTTTGTCTAATAGAATATAGTGCTGTTATAGTTGTATTAGTGCATTAAAATGATGATTTTGGAAGTTGTAGTGTTATTCATAAGATGACCAATTATTCTATTCTATTCTAAGTGTGGTTGAGCTGTTTTATGGTTGTAATCTATGGTCAGAAAGTTCAATTAAAAGTGTAGGGTTGTACAATTTGGCATATTCAAATTGTGCTTGGAATGTGGAGAGTGGTGTGATTCTAGTTATGTGCTGGACTGTTCGAATATTTTGTGTAGAATAAAGAATTGGTACATGCTATACATTATGAAAGAGGTGTACTAGAAGTTTGGACTTAGCCCTTTTTGATTTGATATATATAGTATGAATTGATTGTGGAAGGGATAGTGTTGTTTAAGGAATGTAATGATTAATTAATGTTAGGTAGGTGGAACTATTTTGAGTGTTTACATGGTGGCTGATTTGGGAAATAAGGTGTTTAAATTTGCAACTTGGACTTCTTTGTTTGAATTGAATGAAATGTACTGTTGATTTTGAAATGGTATGAAATTTGGGCTGGTTTCACATGAATTTGTTTGATTTGGTACCTTGTGGGCTATTCAGATTTTCTTGAGGGGTCTGACTATATTTGAATTGATGAAATGTGTTAACTTTTGTATGAGAGTACTCAGGAATCTATATAATTATCCAAATTAAAATAACTAAGAAAAGGGAAAAGATGGGTACTAACATAGAAATGAGAGAGAGATATTGAAGTACTATAAAGTGAAAATGATATTAATTTATCATTTTGCTCTATATTATTGTAGGTGTGGATGCAGATAGGCTTCCGTGACATTAAGAAAGGTTGAGAAATCGCGTAAATTGCTAAAGGGCGACATGTAATCACTCTTAACCTTACTATAACATTGAGGGTGATGTTAGCTAGGATTTTGTAAAATCCTTTCTCACCCTCTATATATATATTATCTTTGAAAGGTTATTTTTATACAAAACAGGCTATCGGGTGCCTTTCGAACACGATTACTTTTGTATAAAAGATTTGTACACATTATATATACTATTATCCTGCTTGGTGGTGGCCATTGATCTGGAATGGCGTGAAATGTATATAGGGATAGTGTTGGATAGTGGTTTAAGAGGTGATGAGGATAGAAAGAGGGTTAGATGTTGAGTTGAGATTGTTGAGAGTTATGTTGTGGAAAACACTATTAATTTGGAGATATTGAAGGGAATTGTAAGAATGTATGACATTGATGTGGATTGAGATTGTGATACTGAATGAGATTGAAATTGATGGATAATGTGAGGTTTGCATGACACTGATATACATACGTACCATCGCGCGATGATAACTGTCGATAGGTCAATCGACAGTTATTTGTACTGATCCTTTTCGGATTGATTGGATGGGGGATCATAGGTCAACTTATTGAGAGAAGTGACCTACGGTTGTTAAGACATTTTAGAGCCCAATCGCCCCTATGGTTGTTAAGGCATTTGAGAGCCCAACTGTTCCCATTCTGCAATAGAAAACAGAATTGGGGTTCTCTCTCTGGGGATTGCCAGAGAGGGAAATTTGCCCCCTCATCATAGAGAGGGGCACAGTGTCAAATCATATAGAGAAGAATAGATGCTTGAATGCCCCGGGATGGCACAATGCATCTATAGGTGAGTGTGAGAGTTATGGTAGCATTGTTAGATTGGAGACTGGGAGAAGATAATTAGTTAGTGTGGAATTGATGGAAGGATTTGAGTGATGAATGGAAGAAGATTTGGCATATATATATATATATATATATATATATATATATATATATATATATATTACTGATTTTAAAATGAGGTACCCTTTAGACGCTCTCGCTACCGCACATCTCACTGTTATAGTGAGTTAAGCGGTGATTACTGGGACAAATTGTCTCATCCCACGATTACTGACATTTTTGCAGGTATTCATGCACAGGCGCGAGCATCAGGAGGAAAGGGAATTAGGTAGTGTAGGTTGTGTAGTTTAGATGGAATTGTATATTACCAATTTATAGGTCTGCATTCGCTTCCGCATGTAGATATTGTTAGAATCTTAAGTTTTGATGAAGACTAAAATATGAAAGAATGAATCAAGTACTTAGAAAGCAATAAGTTAACATAGAATCCCAAGTGAGAGTGCAACCGGATGTGGATTTACTTCCGGATAGACTAGGACTAGCGCTCGCGGATGAATGACTCATCCCCAGCGAGAGCAAGTAATTCACTAGGGAAATAACTTAGTCCATAAGCACTAGATATACAAAACCTCAAGACTAAGCTAGGATTCAACCGGAAGTGATTTTGCTTCCTGTTGTATTTAGACTGGCGCTGGCTGTTGGAATAGATGACACTAAGCGTCAGTGAACATAAGCCATGTCCAGTAGAATTGCTTCCGATAGCTTAGTGACTAGCGCTGACTGTTGGATTGAAGGAAACTGAGCGAGAGTGAGTAAAAGTGAATATAACCCTTCATCCAGTAGTAGTGCTTCCGGATGTAGAAGTGCTTCCGGATACAAGGAAGACCTCTTAGACTAAGTACACTCCCACTGCATGTGACTATGTGTTTATATTGTTAGACTAACGTTCAAGTGCAGCACACTAAGTAGAGTTGCTTCCGGATGTGAGTCTGCTTCCGCAAGCAATCAGAATGTCAGAACGTTCAGAAGTGCAGTGTCAGAATGCTTTTGTCAGAGCAGAGGTGTTAGGACTACTTTTCAGAAATAAAGCAAGTCAACCCTGCTATGCATTGATGAAGCATTTATTGGGCAAACGGTAACATGGGAAAAACGGCCATATTCAAACGGCTAACCCACCTACCAAGAGTCAGAATGTTTGAAGACTATATAAAGGAGTTCAACTTCATTTATGAAGATCATCAATTATCTTTGACATTCTTGAGAGAAGCTAGAGCGAGAAACCAAGAAAATCTTCAAGCATTCAAAGTTGCCCAGAAAAGAGAAAGAGCATTTAACACATTGAGTGATCTTTTCATCTACATATCTTGTACTCTTTGTAGTTAAGTCTCTTCGTGTTATAAGAGCATTGATTGTACTTAAGTGTGTAACACTATCTGTTTTTAAAGAGAACTTAGTTAGAAAAATCCTTTATTTGAAAAGGTTGAACCCTTGCTGGTTGTAAGGGGGAGCTAGTTAGAAAGGTTGCAAGTGAGCCTTGAGTGAAACTTGTGGTTGTAAGGTTACAAGTGATCCCGTTCAAAACTTGTGGTTGTAAAGGTTCCAGGTGCACTCGTTGTAAAACCTGGGAATAGTGGAACTCGGCCTGGGTGGTTGAGAACTGGACGTAGGTCAGGTAGACCGAACCAGTATAAACTCTTGTGTTGATTTTATTTGAGCTTTTATTTTGTAGCACAATTCACCCCCCTCTTGTGCATCCATTACCTTCATTTGGTATCAGAGCGGGTCGTTCTCACTCGATTCCAACGAATCCAGAAAGTAAAGATCCAGTAATGGATACAGATTACTCTCTACCAGATGTCTCTATTCAACCCAACAAGCCCCCAGGCTTTGATGAGTATAACTATCCATTCTGGAAGTTTCGAATGGAGACTTACATCAAGTCAAGTGACATTAAACTCTGGGATGTAATTGAACGTGGAGATCACACTCCCCTAGATGAGGATGGTTTTGCTAAGCAGAGATCCAGGTACACTAATGAGGACTATGCTCTAGTCCAATTGAACTATCGGGCCATGCACTACATTCAATGTGCTCTCAGCCATAAAGAATTTCATAGGATCAGCCACCACAAAAATGCTAAGGATATGTGGGAGGCTCTTGAGGCTGCTCACTCTGGAACCAGGGGAGTGAGAGCAAGAAGAGTTGAGATGTTGGTGGAAGAGTTTCACAAGTTCGCCATGCTTAGTCCGACTGAGCCAATCAGAGAGCTGGAGCTAAGGTTCACTCACCTCATCAACAACTTGGCCTCCCTGGGTAAGGACATTCCAGAAAGAGAGCAAGTCAGCAAGATCCTAAAAATCTTGAAAGGTGATTGGATCACCAAAGTAACCATCTTGCAGGAAGTCCAAGGATAGTCAACCAGCTCCATCACTGCACTCTTTGGTTCTTTGGCAGAGTATGAACCAACATTGCTGGCTCGGAGAGCTCCTCAAGCCTCATCCAAAGCCAAGAATCTTGCTCTTGTTGCTCCCAACAAGGAGATTGATGATGATGATAATGAGGATGATGAGGAGGAACTGGACGAAGAGGAGATGGCCATGATGGTGAGAAAATTCAGAAAGTTCTTCAAGAAGAAAGGAGGCTTTCAGAAAGGTGACTCCAATCAGAGGAAGGGATACAAGAAGGAAAAGACCCCGGTGTGCTTTGAATGTAAAAAGCCTGGCCACTTCAAGCCTGAGTGTCCAAGCTTGCAAAGATCAAAGGGGAAAGACAAGAGAAAAGCCTTCGTGTCCTCTATCTGGGTGAATAGCTCAGATGACGAAGCAAGTGATGAGGAAGAAGCTGCCAACCTCTGCCTGGTAGCCAGAGAAGATGATGAGGAAGCATCTTCAGATCTTGACCTCACCCACGAGGATAATGAGGTAACCTTCTCTGAATTACAAGAGGCTTACAATGAGGTTCATGAAGAATTTTCTCGATTATGTAAGGCCTATAAAGTGTTAAAAACTAAAAAGGAATCACTTGAGTTCAAGGTGAACTCATTAAGTGAAGAGCTAGCGGAAGCCAGAAAGCTTCCGGTAGCGGATGGCAAGGGTTCTCCCCAAGCAGAACCCAATGCCTCAACACTTGAGAGCTGCCCTAGTTGCAGCAAAATCTCAGCTGAAAGAGACAAGCTGCAAAATGCCCTGCAGAAGTTTACAAATGGGTCAGAAATGTTAAATATAATTTTAATGAATCAAAGGGCATATAGGGACAGGACTGACTTAGGATATACTCCTAGAGGGAAAAAGTGGGTGGAACCAAAAGTGAAGCCCTACTTAAAATTCTTCCACAAAGCCACTAGTCACAGCTCCTCACCTTTTAGCTTCTGCAATTATTGTAACAGGAAAGGACACTCCACGTCCACCTGTAATGCAAAGAAGCATGGAGCAAATAGCTCTTACAAATGGGTTCCAAAAGGAACCAAGGCTACAAAGGATCCTCCCCCAAGAAAAGAAACTAAGGGAGGGCAGGGATCCCGAGCCTGGAAACAATCCACAGGGAAAACCCAAGAGCCCAGAGCCAGCACTAGGCCAGTGGCACAGGATGATCATAAGCCCAAGGTCAAAGCTAACACTAGACCAAGGGCACTGAAAGCTAATGACAGAGGACCCAAGAAAGGTTGGGTACCTAAGCTTACTTGATTCTTTCAGGTGTGTCTCAAGGCATCCAAGAATAGGAGATGGTATATTGACAGTGGATGCTCGAGACATATGACTGGAGACAGAGACAAATTCAAATCTCTGGTGATCAAAGACGGAGCCACAGTTACCTTTGGAGGAAATCAAAGTGGAAAGATCACCGGAGTTGGAGAAGTTGGACCAGTGAAAGACGTTTATCTGGTGGACGGTCTCTGTCACAACCTGCTGAGCGTGAGCCAGAGCAGTGACAAAGGAAATTGGGTAATCTTCGATTCACATGAGTGCATAATAGTTGATAAGCAGGATTTGAATTTAGATAAGGCCAACTTAAAATGCAAACTTAAGGCAAATAGAAATGGAAACCTATATACTCTGGACTTATGTCAACAACTGGAAGAAAAATGTTTAATATCTAGTGATAAGAACAGTTGGCTTTGGCATAAGAGGTTAGCTCATGTTAACTTTACTCAACTTGATATGCTAATTAAAAAGGAGCTAGCTATAGGTATTCCATCCTTTAAGGTAAAGCATGATTTTATTTGTGAATCCCGCCAACGAGGGAAGCAAATAAAGTCCTCGTTTAAAACCAAGAAGAGAGTCTCTACCAGCAGGCCCTTGGAACTTATCCATATGGATCTGGTTGGGCCAGCGAGAGTGAAGAGCTTGGGTGGAAACCTGTATGCTCTAGTAGTGGTGGACGACTATTCTAGGTTCACTTGGACTATGTTTCTTGCCTCTAAGCAAGATGCTTTTGATGCTTTTGTTGTCCTGGCTAAGAAAGTGCAGAATGAGAGAGAGCTCAAAATCACAGCCATAAGGACAGACCATGGAGGAGAGTTTGAGAACCATAGCTTCTCTGAGCTATGTGAGCAAAATGGTATTGAACACAACTTCTCAGCTCCTAGAACTCCTCAGCAAAACGGAGTGGTCGAGAGAAAGAACAGGGTTCTGACTGAGATGGCTAGAAGCATGCTCAACGAGAAAGAGGTTTCTCAAGTGTTCTGGGCGGACGCTATGAGCACTGCTTGCTATATCTCTAACAGAGCCTATGTTCGCAAGGGCTTGGACAAGACTCCATATGAGCCGTACAAAGGGAGGAAGCCCAACATCAGCCACCTCAGAATTTTTGGATCAAAATGCTATGTGCATAACAATGGAAAGGTAAATCTGGGTAAGTTTGATCCAAAAGCTGACATAGGTATATTCATAGGATATTCCCTTAGGAGTAAGGCATATAGAATATACAACATGAGAACTAGAATTGTAGAAGAATCAATGCATGTTGTATTTGATGAAGCTCCTACATGGGGACAATCCACAGAAGATGATGCAATACTTAATCTTCCAAAACCACCATCATCTTCTTCACCACCAAAAGAAACACCAACAAGCAATCTCAAAGAAGAAGATGAACCCAGTGATGAACCTAGAATGCAGACCGTGCCTGATGAGTCTCAGTTGCCTACAGCTAGGAGACATCACAGGGATCATCTTCTTGATCAAGTGCTTGGTGATGTTTCTTCTGGTGTCAGAACCAGACGGCAAGTTCAAAATGAAGTTGAGTTTGGAGCATTCCTATCTCAAATCGAACCAACTTCAGTTGAACAAGCTCTTGAGGACTGCGACTGGATTATTGCCATGCAGGAAGAGCTAAATCAATTTGAGAGAAGCCAAGTCTGGGAACTAGTCCCAAGGCCGTCTCATCAATCCATAGTGGGGACCAAGTGGGTCTTCAAAAACAAGCTGGATGAGACAAGTCAAATTACAAGGAACAAAGCCAGATTAGTGGCCAAAGGATATAACCAAGAAGAAGGCATTGACTATGAAGAAACTTTTGCTCCAGTTGCTAGACTCGAAGCAATAAGAATTCTTCTAGCCTTTGCATCCATGAAAGACTTTAGATTATATCAAATGGATGTAAAGAGTGCTTTTCTTAATGGTTACATCAAAGAAGAGGTATATGTAGAACAACCTCCTGGCTTTGAGGATCATAAGCATCCCAAACATGTGTATAGACTAAAGAAAGCTTTATATGGCCTGAAACAAGCTCCTCGAGCTTGGTATGAGAGACTCAGCAGCTTTTTGCTGGGCAAGGGTTTCTCAAGGGGCAAATTAGATAATACACTGTTTATCCTTCACAAAGATAGAAATATGTTAATTGTCCAAATTTATGTTGATGATATTATTTTTGGGGCAACTAATGAAAAGCTTTGTGAAGATTTCTCTAAGACTATGCAGGGTGAGTTTGAAATGTCAATGATGGGAGAACTAACGTTCTTCCTAGGCCTGCAAATTAAACAGAATAAGAATGAAATCTTCATCTCCCAAGCTAAGTACTGCAGAGAGCTACTCAAAAAGTTTGGGATGGATGAATGCAAGGAGTATGACACTCCCATGAGCACCACTGCCGCACTCGATGCTGACGCAAAGGGTAAATCTGTCAGCCTGCCCATGTACAGGGGGATGATAGGTTCCCTCCTATACTTAACGGCAAGCAGACCTGACATTCAATTTAGTGTAGGCATGTGTGCTAGGTTTCAAGCCAACCCCAAGGAGTCACACTTAACATGTGTTAAACGTATTCTGTGATACCTTGAGGGAACACAAGAACTTGGTCTTTGGTATCCCAGAGGTAACCAAGAGTTCTTGTGGGCTTACTCTGACTCTGACCATGCAGGTTATAAAACAGATAGGAAGAGCACCAGTGGACAATGCGCCTTCCTTGGTGGTTGTCTGGTGTCTTGGGTTAGCAAGAAGCAAACCTGCGTGTCTTTGTCATCCACTGAGGCAGAATACATTGCTGCTGCAAGCTGTTGTGCTCAAGTGCTGTGGCTGAAGAACCAACTGAGAGACCTTGGCTTGGAGTTCCCTGAGGCACCCATCTTCTGTGACAACACAAGTACAATCAGCCTCGCCAAGAATCCAGTTCAACACACAAGGACAAAGCACATTGATGTCAGACATCACTTCATCAGAGACCATGTTCAAAAGAAGGATGTCAAAGTACAATTTGTCCCAACTCAACAACAGCTTGCTGACATCTTCACCAAGCCTCTGGGAGTTGACCAATTTACTTTCATAAGAGGTGATTTGGGAATGGTAAACCCAAATGAGGTGTAATCTTTTATTTATTATACTTGATTGTTTAAAATCTACAACAATACTAACTTAGGCATCGGAGTGCCAATATGTGTTTTTGCAGGTCCTCAATGTTAAATCTTAAGCAATTGCAACCGGAAGCAAAAATCCTTCCGGATGATCACTCGCTGACACTGGATGTTGAAACTAAGAGAGCGCCAGTGCCAGACCAAGGGACAAGTCACTTCAGAAAACGCCTCATCTCCCTCCATGAGAAGTTGTGCCTTCTTTGACAAGATGAAGCGACACATGTCATAAGGTGCGCCGTTCCAATTAAAATGTTTACGTTACCCAATGTGTAAACGTTTGCTTTCATCTGAAAAGACATGACCATTTTACCCTCAGTAACTTTGCATATAAATAGGGTGTCATTTTCACTTTCACTTTTTACTTGCACAAATTTACTCACCCACATATTCTTTGCATACATTCTTCATTTCTTCATCTGTGTTCTTCATCTTCTTCATATTCTTCTTCGCATCTCTCACCACAATCATACAAACCCACACAAAAATGGCCGGCTCACATGAAACAAACCCAATTACCAAGAAATCTACCTCATCCAAGAAATCTAAGTCCAAATCTGGAAAATCTGGGCATAAGCACACTGGGAAATCTGGGCAATCTGATGAACATCTTGAAGATCGCCATGGACTTTCTGGGCAGACACAAGGGGTGAATGAACAAGTCCAGGAACAGCCTGGACATTCTGGGAGAGTGGAAGAACAGACAGAGGAAACTGGGCATGAACAGGTGCAAGCCAAGAGGAAAAGGAAGAAGAAGGTTCAGTTCGTTGAAGAGCCTTCTTCCAAAAGACAGAGGGTTGAAGAGGATGACCCTTCGATTTACAGAGATGGGGCTTTGGAGGCTGTTTCCTCCAAGTTTGAGACGATAAAGCCCTACTTCAACAATGAGTTGTTCATCGATCTGGCCAAGATTGATGACCTAGGGTTTTCTCATCTGCGCCCTTACCTGGAAAAATACATGCCTTGGCTAGGGATCAAACAGGACTACAACATCAACGTCCTGCGAGTCTTCTGTTAATCTCTCTCTGGAAAGGTTAAGTACAAGAAGGTAGATGGGAAGGAGCAGATCCGCAGACTCACTTTCACTGCCACAGTAAGGGGGAGAACCTTCAGTTTCACCTGGAGGACACTCAATGAGTTAATGGGGATCACAGAAGAGGGCATGAATGAGTGGCTGTACCCTGAGTCACTCAAATACAACAAGGAGGAACTCGAGAAGTTGTATGGCACCCCAGGGAAGAAGGTGTCCAAGATGTCTGACTCCAACAGACTTCTGTTCTACGTCTACTCCCGAATAATGACACACAAGGGGGGTAACTTCAACGAGTTCACACTGCTGGACAATCCATGGTTCCCCAGACTTCTCTCCCTCCAGCCAATCAACCCCGGACAGTTGATCAGCCTCGAGCTTCAGAGATGGTTGGTTAATGACAAGGCTGGATATCTTCCTTACCCCAACATCCTTGCCTTCCTCCTTGAGAAAAAGTTTATCAAGGCTACATCCGATGTGGAGGAAGAGAATATAAAGTGTGCTCCTGTGGGGGCAACTAACATCGGGAAGATGGGTATCAAGTACCTGAAGCCTGCTAAGCCCACTCGCTCAGGATCACAGGCAGGCAGTGCCTCTCAGACTTCAGCCACTTCTACATCTGGTGCAGGGATCAAGAAGTTGACTCCCATCCCGGGCCAAGCCGTGCTGCGAGGGTGCCAGCCACTGTGAAGGCATTTGCTCAGGAGATGAAGGAAGAGATTCTCCTTCAACTTTCTGCGTCCTTGGTGGCCCCTCTAAGGAATGACTGTGATGCTGGGTTCCAGCAGTAAGGGGAGCGCATCCAGCGACTTGAGGACAGAGTAGGCCAGATTGAGACTCAGCTTGCCAGGGTGGATGCCAAGCTAGATCTTATTCTCCAACACCTCCAGATTCCCCAACCACAACAAGGTAACCTACCACCACCTCCTCCTCCTCCCCAAAACCCACCTCCTCCTCCTTCTAGTCACCCTCAACTTCCCCCTCCTCCTCCTCCTAACACTCAACAACCACAACCACCTCCACAAAATGACCACCAACCCCCACCATCACCAAACAATGACCACCAATCCCAGCCTTCACCTAACCATGACCAGCAACCCCAAGACTCACCCCAACAATCTCCTCGCCAATCACCTCTACACTCCCCATCTCCACTTAACTCCCCCACTCGCACACCACTCAACGCCCCTACTCGCTCACCACTCAACCCCTCTGCCGGACCATCCCATCCTAACCCTACCAACCCCAACTCTAGACCCAGATCCAACCCATTGGCCGAGCACCTTGGCTTCCAAACTGCCATTCACCCCCTCAGCCACATATATCTGAGAGATTACCCCCGCCTTCAGCGAATCTATGAGGATCACTTACCTTTTACCCCACACTCTTCCACTGCCTTCACTGAATATTCCTCCACCTATCCGTTCGAAGGTCTATTCGTAGATCCCACTTGGTTCCCCAACCCTCCCAAATCCCCAGAAACTACCTTACCTACCTCCTCCCCAGAACCTTCACTCCCAAAAAGATTTGGCCCTGAACCTCCACCCTCATCTTCATCCACTCCATCCCTGGCACTCGCCCTTGTTGATGATGACAAAAGGGGGAGAAATGTGATGTCCGCCCTTCGCCTGACCATGGACACAAGGGATGTGCTCAACCAGCCATCCCTCTGGCTTGATGAAGACATCACGGCTGCCCTCCGCCGTGCCATGGAATCCCAAAGACTGAGTGGTGCTGAGAGCCTAATTAGAGGAGAAGCTATCCGGTTCATGCAGCAGCAGAGGTTGGATGAGCAAGGATCAAAATGGGACATGGTGGTGTTTGAGCAGAATGAGCAATCCTCACAGCCTGAGTCATCTTCATCAGAGCCTTCTTCAACTAAGAAGAGTAAAAACATTGTTGAAGAAATCATGCTGAAGTGGGGGCTGAAGAAGATCAACCATCCTCCCATTGTGATCGCCAAGCCAATCCCTACATCCTCTGGGCAAACGTCTGAGATCCCTACTTCTGAGCAATCATCTGCCCCTCCTCCTCCATCTGAGCCAGCAGTTACATTCAGTGAGTCTAGGAAGAAGGCCGTTGCTAGAAAGCGTGCCAAAGAAGGTTATTGCCTCCACTGAACCTGCTGAGAATGAGGAAGAGACCCCATCTGACCAACCTGAGCAAGAAACTTCGTCTGATCAAGTTGAGCAAGAGATCTCATCTGTACAAGCAGTTTCAATTCTGAGGGAAGTCAAGTTGGAGATAGAGGACATGACTCCTGAGGAATTCGAAAAGTATGGGTACACGGACAGACTATCCTTTGGTCAGATGGTTTGCCTGGATGCTGAGAGAGCAAGTGCCAAACCTATAAGCAAGAGCAAAGGAAAGGGTAAAGGCAAGGGGAAGAGGAAAGCCCAGGAAGTTGAGGAGGATCCCAACTTCCCTGTATGGAATGTGAAGATTCGGGCTGTCCACTTTCCTAATGGCGAGGTCACCCACTTCTCAGATGCAACAGGATTCCCAGGCTATGAGGAAGTAGAAAATATGAAGAGAGCCTTCGAGGAGTCTGTTGAGTCTGAGAGACTCAGAAGGGAAAGGGATGAAGAAGAGCTTCAACAGATCATTGCTCAGATTGACCGGAATGTGCATGAAGCCGAATTAGCCAAACTCCAGAAAGAGAATGAAGAGAGACAGAAAGAGAGGGAGAGGAAAAAGAGACACCAAATCTGAACCCCCATTCCAACCCTTTTTAACTTAGAAAGTTTTTCTTTATTTTTCATGCATATTTCACTCTTACTTAGTATAGATTACTTGTATATGTTATTTGCTTGTATACTCTAACTTGTAATCCCTGTTTATCAATAAATTATTTCTAAGTTACTTGTGCCTTATCTATTGCTTTTATTCCTCTACTAATCCTTTCATATGAACTTAATCGATAAAACTAAGTTTGTCATCATCAAAAAGGGGGAGAATGTTAGAATCTTAAGTTTTGATGAAGACTAAAATATGAAAGAATGAATCAAGTACTTAGAAAGCAATAAGTTAACATAGAATCCCAAGTGAGAGTGCAACCGGATGTGGATTTACTTCCGGATAGACTAGGACTAGCGCTCGCGGATGAATGACTCATCCCCCAGCGAGAGCAAGTAATTCACTAGGGAAATAACTTAGTCCATAAGCACTAGATATACAAAACCTCAAGACTAAGCTAGGATTCAACCGGAAGTGATTTTGCTTCCTGTTGTATTTAGACTGGCGCTGGCTGTTGGAATAGATGACACTAAGCGTCAGTGAACATAAGCCACGTCCAGTAGAATTGCTTCCGATAGCTTAGTGACTAGCGCTGACTGTTGGATTGAAGGAAACTGAGCGAGAGTGAGTAAAAGTGAATATAACCCTTCATCCAGTAGTAGTGCTTCCGGATGTAGAAGTGCTTCCGAATACAAGGAAGACCTCTTAGACTAAGTACACTCCCACTGCATGTGACTATGTGTTTATATTGTTAGACTAACGTTCAAGTGCAGCACACTAAGTAGAGTTGCTTCAGGATGTGAGTCTGCTTCCGCAAGCAATCAGAATGTCAGAACGTTCAGAAGTGCAGTGTCAGAATGCTTTTGTCAGAGCAGAGGTGTCAGGACTACTTTTCAAAAATAAAGCAAGTCAACCCTGCTATACATTGATGAAGCATTTATTGGGCAAACGGTAACATGGGAAAAACGGCCATATTCAAACGGCTAACCCACCTACCAAGAGTCAGAATGTTTGAAGACTATATAAAGGAGTTCAACTTCATTTATGAAGATCATCAATTATCTTTGACATTCTTGAGAGAAGCTAGAGCGAGAAACCAAGAAAATCTTCAAGCATTCAAAGTTGCCCAGAAAAGAGAAAGAGCATTTAACACATTGAGTGATCTTTTCATCTACATATCTTGTACTCTTTGTAGTTAAGTCTCTTCGTGTTATAAGAGCATTGATTGTACTTAAGTGTGTAACACTATCTGTTCTTAAAGAGAACTTAGTTAGAAAAATCCTTTATTTGAAAAGGTTGAACCCTTGCTGGTTGTAAGGGGGAGCTAGTTAGAAAGGTTGCAAGTGAGCCTTGAGTGAAACTTGTGGTTGTAAGGTTGCAAGTGATCCCGTTCAAAACTTGTGGTTGTAAAGGTTCCAGGTGCACCCGTTGTAAAACCTGGGGATAGTGGAACTATGCCTGGGTGGTTGAGAACTGGACGTAGGTCAGGTAGACCGAACCAGTATAAACTCTTGTGTTGATTTTATTTGAGCTTTTATTTTGTAGCACAATTCACCCCCCCTCTTGTGCATCCATTACCTTCAGATATATTTAGGTATTGATAAATAATATTTGGTTTTGTTTATTAACCATGTTAGGCAAATCTTTTCTAACATGGTTAGTTTTTAATTATCTATGATATTAATCATATTGGGCAAAGGTGCACCCAGTAGCATGGTAAATTCAAAATGGTGCATCTAGTAGCATACTAAATTTGAGGGTGCAAATTTAGCGGTTATAACATAAAATGGGGCAATTTTAGCAGTTATAACATAAAATGAGGCAAATTTAGCATCACGTTAAAAATTCAAACCACCGTTACTGAGAGGTGGCTCCTACAAGTTTTTAATGGACATGGCATACAGGTGGCATGACAATATGACAATAGTTTGCAATTTTAATAAAAGAAAAATAGAAATTTGAAGACACTTGCATATGAAATTTGCAGAACTAGCACCAACATAAAGAAACAACAGCATAAAGAACTAGCAACAGCATCAGAAAAGCTCGTAAAATGAAACTTGGTGGTGATAACTAATGAAGATGGAGGAAATTTGTGTGAGAGGAATTAGGAAGGCAAAGTAAAGAAAATTGAAATTT
This sequence comes from Mimosa pudica, assembly GCA_029929735.1. Lineage (NCBI taxonomy): Eukaryota > Viridiplantae > Streptophyta > Magnoliopsida > Fabales > Fabaceae > Mimosa > Mimosa pudica. Next base: position 6,822,152 of record JAKELP010000045.1, read on the forward strand.
TCTGCTTCATTTGAAATACCATTGCTTCTATCCTTCCATTCCTTTGATATCAAATCCTTAGTCAGGAATACCTTATAACAGCTCCACGAATTGATAAGACGAAGACGAGGCTGTTAGGGGGCTTAGACACTTACAAAATCTCTGTAGCCTAGGGTTCCTTTTCTAGTTTGTGCTCCACGAAGACGAAGACGAGGCTAATGTCGTTCCCTTCTTCATGTTCTTCAGTGATTTGGCCACAAGGTTGAGAAGTGAAGGGGAAAATGTGAAGCTAAAATTAGAGTTCCATTTTTAGCGATGTCAACAAAGGAGGAAGGATGAAGGTGAAGCTTCTTTTTTTTTGTAAAGTGAAGGTAAAGCTTTTTATTAAAAATGCAAACTATTGTCACATTGTCATGCCACCTGTATGCCATGTCAATTAAAAAAATTGTAGGGCCCACCTCTCAGTAACGGTGGTTTGTCATTTTTAACGGGATGCTAAATTTGCCCCATTTTATGTTATAACTGCTAAAATTGCCCCATTTTATGTTATAACCACTAAATTTGCACCCTCAAATTTAGTATGCTACTAGATGCACCATTTTGAATTTACTATGCTACTGGGTGCACCTTTTCCCTAATCATATTTTATTAGTTTGCTTCTTTATCTAACCATGTCAGGTAAACCTTTTCTAACATGGTTAGTTATTAATTATCCATGATAGTGTTCAGGTTGTATCAGGAAATTCTTTTCTATCATGGATAGTATTTAATCATTAGTAAATTCTTTTCTAGCTATGATAGGACGTTGTCATTATGGAAAATCCTTTTTCTATCATAGTTAGTAAAGGGATAATTGAATTAAAGGGGATATCCTAAGTTAATTAGGGAATTAGTAACAGAATGTTATAATCGAGGCCACCACGACCACTGCTGTAACGTCCGCGACCACCACGGCCACCGCCTCAACCACCACGACTACCTCGAGAGGGAGGGAGGGATCTCGCCGATGCCGCTCCCTCCCGAGGTGGTCGTGAGGATGATGAGATAAAGATGATAAGGTGGTCGTGGGATCTTTGTCAAGAAGAGAATAGGAGAAATTTCTTTTAAGAAAGGGTAAAATAGTAATTACAATTGTTTTAAATATTTTAAAATTATCTATGTTAACCCATCATTTTTGGAACCAATCAAACATATGTCATGGTAATAGGATTGCATTACTAACCAATGCATTACATCGCATTGCAGCCTAAACACCCATGTAATTGAACCAAACGGGCTCCAGCCTCCAAGTATGTTGCAAACGGTCTTTCAACACAAAATGGATGAATTGAGAATTCTTCTCAACAACTTCAATATTTGACACTTTATTTGACCACATGCAATACACATCTCCTTTAAATCCCTCCGCCTCTACAATGGATTGCAGCCTAAACACCCATGTAATTGAACCAAACGGGCTGAAAGTATGTTGCAAATGGTCTTTCAACACAAAATGGATGAATTGAGATTCTTCTCAACAACTTCAATATTTGACACTTTATTTGACCACATGCAATACACACCTCCTTTAAATCCCTCCGCCTCTACAATGGCCGAATGTTGAAAGCCCAAATTTTTAATAATTTTCCTTTCTTTGTCTCCACTACATCTTTTTTCAAGCAAAGCAACAAAATTCAAACAATGAAATCTACTTAATTCATGAACAAGATTAGGGAAGGTTTGAGATCTCATTCCCCTATAATTCTAAATTAAATAATTTATAAAGAACCAATATGAGAATTTGAGGAAGATCCCTCATGCATAACCAGTCGAGCATCACCAAAATCATTATTATTATCCATAATCTCATTGCTTCTTGTAACCCATCATCTTGGTTTTCGGTTAGCATACAATCCACATTAGTCTCACCTATCATAACTGATTCCTCCTTTTCCTCTGCAATGTATATCTTCTGAATTGGGATAGACATACCCATTTCCTTTTACCCAGACATACTCGCAGGCCCATCATTTAAAACAGCAAATGGGTTTGAATTAGTCCAAGCCCAATCATTTGAATTTCCATCCAAAACCCTCCTTTCTGTTGGAGCAACTTTCGCATGTGGTCCCCCATTAATACGTGCCTTCCTTTTGATCCTACATTGACCCATTTTTCTCCAAATCAATAACAGCTTCGTTTATCCCTCCTTTTTTCATATTCTCAGTAAAAATACTACCAAAATTCTCTACCTTTTTACCCTTTTTTGCATCCTTCTTAACTGCCTCCTGATTTCTCTCCACCTTATCCAGACCTCTCCCAATATTCTCCTTAGGAATCGTTAAATTATTCCTTCTCTTGAAATCACGCTTCACAATCATTTCAGGTCCAAAAATTCCGAACTTACCTTCCTCTATCTCTTGAAATCACGCTTCACAATCTTTACCTTCGTATGAGCCGTCTCAGATGGGCAAGCTTTCTCCTCCGTTGATGGACAAGCATCTGATCCCCCCGAAACACCCTTTTCCTCTTTCGTAGGTGAGTCTTTACTCTCCTCATTCTGAGATGTACTATTTCCCTTTATTGGACAATGGACCATATGATGACCGTATTTCCCACAACAAAAGCAAATTAAGTGCAGTCCTTCATATTCAAACCTATACTTCTCGCCTAAATGAATGAAAACCGGAAGAAGAAGTTGATTGAGGTCCAATTCAACACTAATACGAGCAAAACCACCCTTCTCAGCAAACTTCATTGTTTTATCAATCTTGAGCGTTTTACCCACCAAATTCCCAATCCTACGAAGAGATTTCACGTTGTACAATTTCGCTGGTAAGTTTGGTATCCTCACCTAAGCAGCAATATGTTTTGTATGATCCGTCTTCCAAGGTTGAAAATTCGAATGTCATATTTGCATTGATAGGTAGTGGTCAGCTATCATCCAAGGTCTTTTTTGCAAAGCATAATATCTATCCTCCGGAAAAGAGAATGAGACTAAAATGTAACCATTATTATGTGAAGTAACTCCCATCGGTCTTTTTGCGCTCTCCACATGTGTTCCATACATTGAATCATGAAATTGGCTGCAATGGTTTTGCCCAACAATTTCACAATCAACGAATTCATGTATGGTTTACACAACAAGGCATATTCATCTGCCGAAACTGATAGTTTAAGTAATTCAAACTGTTTCCAACCACACGTGTTTCTCCTCTTGTTCCGAATCACCTCCTATCTCATCCAAATTCTGTGATTGGCTATGATTTTTCTCCTTCATTTTGGAGAAATTGTTTCTCCATCCCTGAAGAGCTTTCTCCTCCAATCCATTTTTTCTAGAAAACCGGAGTCTCCCAGGCTTAACAATTTGTCTCTGTAGGAAAGCCTATTCTTTCTCATGCCCCTCCCACCATTCCAACCTACAAACGCCAGTGCACCACCAGGCCGAAGAAACGCAGCCCAGACTCGTTTGTGGACGCTAGAGACCACTACTAGCTTGGTGGGAAGATGTTTCTGAGTATTCGGAGATAAGGCCATGAAACGTGGGGAGCGTCCGTTACAACACATGGGCAGTTTCCACCTAGCACGATCCCGGAACATGTGGTGGCAGTTATCTTGGATGTAGTTTAGTTTAAATAAGAGATCTTGTATTTAGAAAAGACACATTGTATTTTCTGTTCAAGAAGAACATCTTGTAAACTCTTTCATTTAATATCAAGCACTAATTTCCAGATCAGCTTTTGTTGTGATTGAATTATTATTCATTCATTTAGTATTGCTTTAATAAGATTTTTTAGGGCATTACATTTGGCGCCGACCGTGGGGAAAAATTCATATTTCTTCTCGTTATCTTGCAACCCCAGATCATGGAAGACGACGCAATGTCGCCGCTCAACCCAGACGCGCCCACACATTCGAACATCCAAGAGATTTCCTCCACCGGATACCCTGGAGGGAACGCTCAGGAGACCCCCCAGAACATCCCAGAAAACGATCCATTGTTGCTCACCGTGCAACGGTTACAGGAGCAGCAACGAGAACACTTCGCGATGCTAAGACGCTGTCAAGCGAAAATAGGAACCTGAAACTTGATATCACTGAATTAAGGATGGCCCGACTCCATATACCAGAAGATAATATGGAAGAGGAACAACCCATTCCAAGAGTGATTTCCGAAAGTACACATCACTGGAACGCAGATCCCAGACACCAGAACCCAGAACAATACCAACCTGACGAAGACCTGCACGAACATCGGTCTCGACGTACAGAAATGCGAGATGATCACCGGACTCCCGAACACGCAGAACCTGAGGAAAGACACAGGGATCCAAAGCACAAGCATCGTCAAACCAGAAGGAGAAGCAAACACCCGAACCTGGAGAATAAGCCTCAGGATACCAGGATGGATGACAGATACCAGAACACAGAGTATGAAGACCCTGATTATAACCCCAAAGTCGAACTTTCTGACGAAGACGAAGAAGGAGTTGGAAGTTCCAACGATACGCTCGACAAGCCTGACCCTCCCAAGAGACCACGAAGGCACTTAGCATCCAAAATAACGTTCCCAGAAACTCAACCCCCAGAATGCGAAAAATTCGGAGAACATACCCGGAGATCAAGCGGATGCAACGGGAATTAGATGAACTGAAAGCGACCATGTTCCAACTTCCAGGAGCACCAATCCCCTTTGAGAAAAACAATCCCTCCAGTTACGCGGATTCACCATTCGTTGAGGCTATATCCAGGGCAAAACTGCCCTCTCGACTGCTTTACCCGACCATCACGCCTTATGATGGTTCGACAGACCCGGATCATCATATGGCACACTACAAACAACGCATGTTCGCAATCACAGTTCCTGAGAAAGTACGCGAAGCATGTATGTGCAGGGGATTTGGGATGACCCTCACAGGACCCGCTCTCAAGTGGTATATGCACCTCCCGGTAGGCTCCATCGCTACATTTGCTGAATTACATGATTCTTTTGTGAGCGAGTTCGCCAGTAGCAAGCGGTTAGAGAAAACCGCCGATGACCTATACAGGCTTCATATCAAACGAGGGGAAACCCTTCGCAGCTTTATTACCAGATTCAACAAAGAACGGTTGGAGATAGACCATCCGGATGAAATGACATGCATCAATGCATTTAGGAAGGGATTATGGACCTGGATGCCCTTATACGAAGAACTAACCAAATGCCAACCTAAGACATGGACAGAGGTCATGAGGAGGGTACTGGCTGAAGTCAGACTAGAAGAGGACCGGATGAACCGAGACTACGACTCACCTGAATCCGAGTCTAGTCATGCAGGCAAAAGCAAGAAACGAAAGGAACGACCAGAGAAGCCTCCCAGAGCAGAATCCTACTCAAATGCTAAGAAAGCACCAGAACGATCCGGGAGGTCAACCAGACCAAGCAGACCACCGGCTCCCCGAATAGAAGAGCAAGGCTTGCAATTGTCCGCGAAGGAGTTAGTTTAAGAACTGGGAAAAATGGGGGATCAAGTGAGATGGCCAGGAAAAATAAAAGTACCCCCGGAGCAGCGAGACAAATCTAAATGGTGCGACTTCCACCAAGATCACGGGCACAGAACCGATGACTGCATATCTCTGCGCTTCCAAGTCTCGGAACTCTTGAAGAGGGGATACCTAGAACATTTGCTCAAGGGATCAAAGAAGCAGAATCAGATAGACAGGACGGTGAGCAATACGAAGCCTGCTCCTGCAAATCCGCCAATCCCGACCAAGATGATAAACTTTGTCAATGGCGGATCTTGCATCATGGGAACCAGTTACTCTGCTGCTAAGAGACATATCAGAACCTTGACTGACCAGATAGAGTCCCTGACTATAGGTGGTGAAGACTTAGAGGCACAAGAAGGACCATTAGCATTCTTTGACCACGAGATCAATGACCAGAACCATGATGACGCTCTTGTCATCTCGATCCACCTAGCTAACTGTGAAGTCAAAAGGGTTCTCATAGATCCAGGTAGCTCTGTCAATATTATTTACTTGAATACGGTTAAGGAAATGAACATGGAATCGGCCATGTCATACTATCCAACCACCCTGGTATTCGGCAACGACGCAGCAAACAAGTCGATGACTATAGTTAATCTAGCAACATATGCTGCCGGAATTAATCAAACATTTACTTACCACGTTATGGATTGCCCCTCTCCATACAACGCCATCCTGGGACGACCATGGCTCCACCAGATGAAGGCTGTACCGTCCAACCTGCACCAACGAGTTAAATTCTACACTCCTTGGGGAGTACGCCAGATCAGGGGAGATCAAAAAACATCCCGGGAATGCTACCAGACTTCCCTGAAGAAGTCTGAAAAACTCTCAGCCTAGCAATTACAGGGATCATCCCTGAGACCTTAGATCAGGGATGAGTCGACCACAGAACTCGAAGCCATCCAGGTCGACCCAAATCAGCCAGACAAGAAGCTCTTCATCGGGAATGATCTCAGCATAGACCTGAAGAGCCAATTGATAGCATTCTTAACCCGGAGCAAAGATTGCTTTGCATGGTCCTATTCCGACATGACCGGGATCGACCCCTAGATCAGTCTACACAGATTGAACGTGGATCCTGGACATAAGCCCGTCCGACAAAAGCGTCGAAAGTTTGGTGTAGATAGAAACCAAATCATCCTGGAAGAGGTCCAAAAACTACTAGCAGTCGGGTCAATAAGAGAAGTGACTTTTCCAGAGTGGTTAGCCAATGTCGTAGTAGTAGCCAAGAAAAACGGGAAACATCGCGTATGTGTAGATTTCACAGACCTGAACAAAGCCTGCCCCAAAGATTTCTTCCCGTTACCACATATCGATATGATGGTGGACGCCACATCCGGACCCCAGATGCTAAGCTTCATGGGTGCTTTCTCCGGACATAATCAGATCACGATGCACCCTCCGGATCAAGAAAAAACTTCTTTTATCACGGATAGAGGTACCTACTGCTATCAAGTAATGCCTTTCGGTCTAAAGAATGCAGGAGCCACCTACCAAAGGTTGGTAAACAAAATGTTTGAAAACCAGATTGGGAAATCTATGGAAGTCTATGTGGATGACATGCTAGTCAAATCCCAAACCTCAGAATAACACATCTCGAACTTACAAGAGGCATTCAAGATCCTGAAGCAGTACAATATGAAGCTTAATCCAGAAAAATACTCGTTCGGGGTCAAATCCGGGAAATTCCTAGGATATTTAGTCTCGAGTAGAGGCATTGAGGCACACCCCACTCAGATAAAAGCCATCCAGGACATCTGCTCTCCAAGACGGGCTAAAGATGTGCAAAAATTAACAGGGATGATTGCAGCTTTGAACAGGTTCATCTCCCGCTCTTCAGACAAATGCCATCCTTTCTTCAAAACACTCAGGAAGAACAAAACGTTCGAATGGAGTCCAGAATGTGAAACAGCCTTACAAGGCCTCAAGGAGTACTTGTCCAAACCACCACTCCTCTCCAAACCAAAGCCTCGCGAGCTACTCCAGATGTACTTGTCCGTATCCGGACACGCTGTCAGCGCTGTACTCATACGCGAAGACCGAAGAATACAGTATCCAGTATACTATGTGAGTAAAACTCTCCTGGACGCTGAGACCAGATACTCACCCACTGAAAAGTTGGCATTAGCCTTAGTTATGGCGTCCAGGAAATTGAGGCCATACTTCCAGAGTCACCCCATCCAGGTTGTGACATCTCACCCGCTCAGAGTCATATTCCAGAAACCAGACTTATCTGGCAGACTAGTCAAATGGGCAATCGAACTCGGTCAATATGATGTATCATACATCCCAAGAACTACAATAAAGTCCCAAGTACTAGCAGACTTCACGGCTGAATTCGCACCTGACATCCAGGTAGGTGTGGCTAGAAATCTGATCTGCATGAGCAATGAATTAATCCCAGACACCTGGATCTTATATGTTGATGGGTCAACACATTCAAAAGGAACCGGGCTCAGGGTCGTCATCCAGTCACCAACTGGGGACACCATGGAACAATCCTTCCAATGTACCTTCAGAGCTACCAACAATGAAGCTGAGTACGAAGCATTGATCATCGGAATGTGCTTACTAGTAGAACTTGGAGCACAAGATGTGGAAGTGCGATGTGACTCCCAACTTGTATCTAAGCAAATCCAAGGAGAATATCAGGTAAAAGATTCCCGAATGCAAAAATATTATAGCCTGGCCACCACAATATCAAAATCATTCAGGGAATTCAAATTGACACAAATACCCCGAGATGGCAACAAGCATGCTGACGCATTAGCAAACTTGGGATCCACAATTCCAAGTACCAGAACACGAGCCAGCTCAATTATACGATTACCAGACTCAGTACTAACTACTACACCTGTTCACCATGTGCAGGCAAATTACAGACCAGATGATTGGAGGTCCCCAATCTACCAGTACCTGGACACAGGTGTGCTCCCAGACGACATAAACGAGGCCAGGGGGATTAAACAAAGAGCATCCCGATACCGGATATTCAGGAATGAACTCTATAGATGGTCTTTTGCGGGTATATACCAGAAGTGTCTCGGCCCAGATGATTCTGAATATGCATTAAGAGAAACGCATGAAGGAGAATGCGTTAACCATTCTGGCTCTAGAAGTTTGGTTAGGAACCTCTTGAGAGCAGGTTACTTCTGGCCAAGAATGCAACAATATGCCCAGAAATTTGTCTCTAAATGTGACAAATGCCAAAGATTTGCACCCGCACTCCAGCAACATCCAGAATTCCTACACTCCCTGACTCCAGTATGGCCCTTCATGAGATGGGGTATGGATATAGTCGGAAAGTTACCACCAGCACCAGGAAAACGCGTGTTCTTGTTAATGGCGACCGATTACTTTACCAAGTGGATAGAAAGCAGGAGCATTCCAACAAGTAAAAGAGCCAGAAGTTATCGACTTCATCTGGAAAAACGTTGTTTGCAGGTTTGGGCTACCATATGAAATAGTATGCGATAACGGATCCCAGTTCATTGGCTCAAAATTCAGGAAGTTCTGCACCAGATGGAACATCAAACTAAAATTTTCCACTCCCCGGAATCCCCAGTCGAATGGCCAAGCGGAAGCCAGTAACAAGATAATCGTATCTTCCTTGAAGAAACGACTAGAGAAAGCCAAAGGAAAATGGGCAGACGAACTCCCAGCAGTGCTATGGGCTTATAGGACTACAGCCAGAACTCTAACGGGAGAAACACCCTTCTCCCTGACGTATGGATCAGAAGCAATGATTCCCGTTGAGTACGGACTACCAAGTTTAAGGTACAAGTGGCCAAACGAAGAGATCAATAGCATCAACCTGAACTATGAATTGGACCTACTAGATTCCAAGCGAGAACAAGCTCTAATCCGGATGGCATCCTACCAACAACAAATAGCACGCCAATACAACAAACATGTCAAAGAACGACGCTTCCAAGTAGGGGAATTGGTCTTACGAAAAGTCTTCCCAAATACCCCAGAATCCAGAGACGGAAAGCTCAGCCCCAACTGGGAAGGCCCTTACCAGATCGAGAGCATCACAGGACCAGGATCTTACCAGTTGCGGGATTCTAAAGGAAAATTGCTCCCTAGAAGCTGGAACGCAATACACCTAAAGAGGTATTTTCCATGACACTTGCATTTCTCTTCCTCTAGTCAAACATATATCCAGAACTAAGTTTTATCACCCGGAACACCTCCCTGATGGTATAACTTCCCGGAGCCAACCATTAGACAAAATCCAAGATTAAGTTCTATCACCAGGAACACTTTCCTGATGATAAAACTTCCCGGAGCCAACCATCAAACAATACCTAGAACTAAGTTCTGTCATCAAGAACACCATCTTGACAACATAACTTACGAGGGCCAACATCCAACTAATACTAAGGCACAAATTCCACCAACTGAACGTGTGTCACTTGGTGAAACTTCCCGGAGCCAAAGGTACATAATACTTATGGTTCACAATTACTCTTTGTTACTTTGATCTTATTTGTTCATTTCTTATGGTTCACAATTACTCTTTGTTATTTTAATCTTATTTGTTCATTTATTTGTTGCTTTAAACCCCTTATAAATGCAAAACATATAGTAGCTACTAACCCGATACATAACTTATAGACCATCCCGAATCCTGAAAGATGTTATGGGTGAGGATCCACCACATCCCTGAGCAACCTGATTTCAATATCTAAGGTATACCAAACTCTAACTAGGCTTACACGAACCCCAGATTCTAATTAATTTCTATTTTAATTCTAACTCTTCTAATATAACTTGATCGTGTTTGTCTAACTAGATTGCTCAACCAGAAAGATGCATCTACAAATTGTCTACCGGATATCAAATCTAAGTACCGAAAGAATACACAAGTAAGTACACATAACTTATATTTGATAATGTCAGAATTACATTTCCATAAGACAACCAGAACATAACTAGTTAACACTAGTCACCAAAAACATTAACCAGAAAAGCTAATCCATAACACCAAACACATAAAACAACTACATAGAAACATCTAAACATCCTTCCCGTTGGTCTTCTCCCCGTCTACTTCATGGGAGTCTCCGGTTCCTTCTTCATTGTCAGGAGTTTGCTTCTTGTCTGAACCAGGCATCTCAGGATGAGAATTAACCTCTTCCTCACCCCCTGATTCTTCATCGCTATCACCAGATGAAGACATGGAATAGCCCTCATCCTGGAACTCTTGTTCCAACTCCTTCAAATCCCAATTAGCACCTCCTCCTGCCTGGAACTCCTTCACCATACGAATGCGTTCAAACAACATGAACTTTGAAACTTCCCGCCTCTCTCTTTCAACTAAGGCTTCAACCTTCTTCTCACTCTTATCCCTCTCCTCCTCTAAGTTGGCTAGTTGCTTTCTCAGATCCCCAATAGTGGCATTCAACCCCTCAATGGTGATATCAGAAAGCTTCACTTCCTCCCGAGCATCCACAATCTTGCCTTTAGCATTTTCAAGATCTCGGGCGAGCTGTTGAAACTTCGCTTCCGCCGTGTTCCTGTATAACTTGTGCGCAGCTTCCAATTCCGTTTGCTTCTTCCTCATCTCCTGGTCAAACCATTCTAGATTCTTTACACGCTTCACCAAAGTGTCACGTTCTACACGAAACATTTCAGTTGACTTCTCCAAATCCCAGAAACGCTTACGCACAGCCTCGGCCACCTGGTTGACCTGTAAAAACCAGAAGCCTTAGTAAAAAACCCACGAGAACAAGATGTGTAGAAGCGGACCCTGTAACAAAAACTAGAATGAAACCCACACCACAAACCTTGAGGGAGCTAGTAGTTAATGAAACCAGCAAATCCTGCCCACCAGTGTTACTAAGAAGCTTCGAAGCTTCACCTTCCCCTTGACCCACTTCAAGAATTGCGTCCAGATCTATAACTGCAGGCTCCGGGATTGCAGTAAAAGCTCCAACTTCCTTCGGCTTATCGACCTCCTCATCAATGGGGTCCGACTCGATAGCCCCCTTTGAAGTCAAAGCAGCAACACGTTTAGCCCTTTTCATCTGAGACGCTATCGTCTCCGAGGCTATATCGCTACTCGATCCACTCTCTGTGCTGCTCCTCTTCTTCTTTCCGGCATCGACTGCTTTTAGCTTCAACTTGGGGACGTTGGGATCACCTAACACCAGAAACGAGAGACTTAACATAAAACGCAACGAGATGACACTCCTAACGAAGCAAGTTAGAAGATAGAGAATTGTACTAATCTTGAAGATCTTGATGTAGGTACGCTTGTCGGCCGGAAGGGCCAAAACTCCCGCTATCAACTTCTCGGAATTCGGACGCAGGGGAACCTTCTTCTCCTCAGCCTTGACTGCACAAAAAGCCAACCAGGATATAATTCATATAATCCAGATGCCAAAGACCAAAACCAGAAATAAAGATGTATACTTACACAGATTGTTCCACTCCGTCCTGAGAGGGCCGCCATCCGGGACAAGGCACTTTTTATGCACAACCACGAACCTACGCTTCCAGCGTCTAACCGAGTCCCAAGGAGTAATGATCAAGGGGTTCGCGTCCAACCTATAAAGGGTGAAAAGTCCACTAGACTTCCTACCGAAACTATAACTCGTGAGCAACTCCGCCAACGAGAGCTTCTCCTCCCAATCCTTAGTGATCACTTCCAGACTCAGGGCCACCGACCATACCATTGGCATCAATTGGGACGGTGCCAAGTCATAAAAGTGGCAGATCTCCAGAATCAGAGGAGGAAGCAGAACATACGGAAACAACTTCAAGTAGTCAACCCCTAGAGTAGTCCAATTGTCACTTCCCCAATCCAGACTTTCCTCAGGTTTGGGTGCCCGGATCAGTAGCGACCTGTAACATCCTGAAAATTTAATACAGGATTAAAGAGTGTTTTGGGAAATGATAAATGGAGAAATTAGGAATTTTGGAATTTTTAGGAATTTTTGGAGATTTTTGGAAATTTTGAGTAATTAATGTGCACATAATTAATTAAGAAATGAAGAGTTAGAAATATGAGGGAATGGTAAAGCTAAAAATATTTTGAAGTTTAAGAAGATTGGAGTCTGGTTTAAGTGGTTTTAAATCAAAATGAGTACACTATGGCAAGTTTAGGCTTTAATTATCTAAAACCACCCTTATTTCTCCCCAACCAAACACACCCTCCCTCCTCCCTTATCAACAAAAACCCGACACCTCACCCTCCCTTCTTCCAAACTCGCGACGGACTCCCTCCCTCCATTCCCAATTCTTTTTTTCTCTTCTTCCCCAAATCACCACTTCGGCTCTCTCCCTCCCTCTCCAAGATCTTCAATCATTTTCATTTTCTTCTCTTCTCTTCTCCTCGGACAGTTTGAAGCCGAGCTCGAGCAGTTTTGTCGGCGGAGTTCCGGCGGCTTTGGTGTTTCCGGCGACGTGAACCACCGGGTCAAAGAAAAGGTGTGATTTTTCTTGTATTCTCATGTTGTTCTTCCTTCTTCAACTTCACAACACAATTTTCTTAGCTCCTCTTCCCTTTCAGTTCGGCCGACGACTTTGGGGACATTTTCCGGCGAGTTTCTTTATCTCTTCCGGCGGCCGACGGTGGTAAAAGGTAGGAAGGTATTTTCTTTGGGTTTTTACAAGTTATGCCTTCCCTTTCAACTCCACCTCTTCATTCCTTCATACTCCTTGTTTTCCAGTTCGGCCAGCCACGTGAGGGCTGATTCTGGCGAGTTCTGGACGGCGGCCGGCAATAGTGAAGCTCCTTCCTGCGCTCTTGAACTCTGTAAGCTTGATCTTTGCCTCTTGTGAAGTTAATTTTGTGGAATTTGGTCTCTTTGATTTAAGGATGTTGTGAAAAATTGGGACTTTTGGATTGACAAGTTATTATTATGATTATTCACTGTTAAATTGAAGATGTTTGGGGAGTATTGAGGTTTATTGAAGTTGGAAAAGATTTTGGGGACTTTTGGAAGTTTTCTATGACTCTTTGAATTGGGGTTTTATTAATGAAAGATGATTTGAATGAATTAGTTGATAATAAATGCTTGTTAAGGTTATATTAAGATGTGGGAAAGTTGATTTTGATTGAATTGGTGTTTAGGAAGGAGTTTGGAAGTTGATAGGACATTTTTGGACTCTTTAAGTTAGGGCTATGTTAGTGGATGATGTTCTGGAACAAATTGGTATTTATATTGTGTTAGTTGAAGTTGTTTGGTGATGTTGGAAGGTTGGTTTTAGAGGGATTGGTGTTTGTAAGGAATTTTGTTAGTTAAAGTGTTGATTTGAAGTGGTTTTGGTAGATTAAAGGTTGTTTATTGATGTTGGAATGTTAATGTTGACTAGATTGAGGTTTGAAAGGAAGTTGGATAGTTAAAGTATTGATTGAAAGTGATTTAGGTGTTTTAAAGGATGGTTTGGTTATGATGGATAATGTTATAAATTCTTCAAGAGATGATGAAGGTTGAAAGTATTGGTATTGTAAAGATTTGGTAAAGAGAAGTTGGAGGAGGAAAGGATATGGATGTGGTTTTGATATTGAAGTATTTTTATACTTGTATTGTTAATGAAAGTTATTTAAAAGGTTGAGTTAAGTCACTTGAAAGTGTCTTGACCCATTTTTAAATTGTGGCATTATTGTAGACGGTGATCTTTCAAGCGGAGTTTGAAGATAACTGTCATCTGCGTATATCTGCTGCAGTGAAGTTTAGCAGGTAATCACGCTTAACTGACTGTGATACTGAGGGTGATGGTAGTTGAGGATTTTCCAACATCCTCTTCTACTTATATATATATATATAAATAAAATGAATTCAGATTATGTTATACTTAAACGTGGGCTATAGGGTACCTTTCAACTGAACTGTACTTTATATATATTCATATTTATATATAACCTTTTGTATGTTGCATGACACTGGTTATTAGTACCGTCGGCCGATGTAACCTATCTATTTGCGCAAATCGATAGGTTAATTGTACGTGTTCCTCGGATTGTAAAGGAACCAGGGATTTTCACATTGATTAGAGTGGTCCCTTTTTATGCTTTTCGGATTGTAGACCGGGCACAGTGTCACACACGTTTATTTTTGTCTATTGAGAGATGGATGCATCTGTTCTGTATATATATATATATATATATATATATATATATATATATATATATATATATATATTTGTAAATGTTATATGCTGTATATAGGTTTTGAACTGTGGTACCTTGTAGACACTCCACTACCCCACTCCTGAGTGTCACAGTGAGTTAAGTAGTGATTACTGAGACATTGTTTTGTCTCACCCCATTCCCTTTATTTTTACAGGTGATCATGCCCAGGGGGAGGCGCAGAGGAAGGGGAAGGGGCCGTCTGGCCCATACTGATATAGTAAGTAGGCCAGAGGTGACCTTTTTAAGGACATATATCGCCATTTCACTAGGCTGCACCAGCTTCTGCACATATAAATGTTGTTTGAGTGAATTTTATTTTATGTGAACTGTATTACCTGTACTGTGACTTAATGTAAGTTTTGGTCGTTATGTGATATTGTTCCTGCTACTGTGATAGTTCAGAAACTACCTTGACTAATATGTCAAGTTTGGTTAGTGTATATTCTGTTTACAGGTGATGAGAACTTGAATAGATATAAAAAGGAAACTCGGTTTTCCTAATATGTGATGTGGTTTTATGTTTTTCCTGTGTGAATAATCATATTAGATGGGCCCCGCTCTAATATGGTTTATTTTTGTGTAGTTTGGTTAGTTCCTTTTTCTAACCATGTTAGGCGATTCTTTTCTAACATGGTTAGATTTAGGTTATTGTGTTGTATGTCTGTTTTATTAGGGATGGTGGTTCTTTTGCTAACTATGTTAGGAATTCTCATTTCTAACATAGTTAGATATGTGATAGGCCTATGTTTGGAATCTCTTCATAGTAGAGAAATTCGTTTACTAACCATGTTAGGTGATTCTTTTACTAACATGGTTAGGTTATCTAAGTTGAAGTCATATCGTGTTTCTTTTTCTAACCATGTTAAATGTATTTTTATTAACATGGTTAGACATCATTGGTTGGATTATATGAATATGTATTTGATTAGGTGAAAGCTAGTAGGTAATTATTGTGTTATTAGTAGGTATGTTTCAACTTGGTATCAATTTTATGGTTAACGATACCCTGCCTGTTGCATTGCATATAGAATGGCGATATATCAATCCCTTCTTTCCCCTTCCTTATTATTATGATCACTAACTCTTTTTATGATTATTATCATTATTCCCTAGGTGGGTGGAGAAGAAGATAGTTATAATCAGTTCCAAGATTCACAACAATCTATTCCGGCACAAAACTTTGGGTCGGAGTTTGTGAATCAGTTGAGGGATGTGATTTTGGAAACAATGGAGGAAAGGTTACAGAAATTTAAACAGGATATGAGCCATCAGCATCAAAGTGAAGGAGAGTTTGAATTTGGCCATGAGAGTGAAACTCACGGGACCCAGTAAGAAGTTACTCAAGAGGACCGTGCTGTTAATAAAGTTTGGAAAGATGTGTCTAGGCATAATCCTCGTACTTTTGAAGGGGGTCGCCAACCTGAAATAGCAGAAGAATGGATCGATAGATTAAAAACAATTTTCCAAGCAGTTGCCTGTAATGAGTACCAGAAAGCCAGGGTTGCCATCTTGTTGTTGACCGGTGATGCCAAAAGATGGTGGAAGTCAGCCGGGGGTATGGATGATTCCATGACTGTGTGGTCAGAATTCAAAGAAAAATTCCTTGAGCATTACTTTCCCATTACAATCAGACATGAGAAAGAGCTTGAATTTAATGAATTAATGCAAGGCAATATGCACGAGGATGAATTTATTGCTATTTTCAATAATTTATCACGTTATGTGACTTACCTGCAATATAAAGATGATCCGGAATGGAAGCATACTCAGTTGATTCAGAAAGCTAGACCTGTGATGCGACCATATCTGTATGCTAGGTCATTTGTTAGTTTTGAGGATTCTTGTGAGTATCTTTGTCTTGTGGCCAGAAACTTGAGAAATTCAGGTACTTTGGATCGTGTTGACAACCAGTTTAAATCTACTAGCTACTTAGGGCCTTCAGGAGGTATATCTAAGAGTCACAGTGCTGGTACGAGTACCTCCGGTAATTCTGGGAGAAGATCTCAACGGCGAGGTTTTTCATAGGGGTATAACCAGAGGGGTAGTTTTCGCAGACAACACCAGGGAAGATCTGGGTAGAGAAGTCAGTTCAGGGGTGGCAGGACCCAATCTTTTAGTGGTAGAGGTCGAGCTGGTGCTAGTCAAGGGTCTTATCAGGAGTCAACTGCCTCAGCATCTAGTGTGAGAGGTCCTTGTGATAGATGTGGGAGGTTTCATTCGGGAGAGTGTTGGAGGTGTTATCACTGTAATGAGTTGGGTCATACTTACAAGTTTTGCCCTAGGATGGGGCAGCAAGGTCAGGCAAGTCATAGCAGTCGTCCTATGGCTCCTGGACGTGTGTATGTTACCACGAGAGAGGAGGCCACAGCGTCTCCTAATGTGATTCAAGGTATGGTTTCCATCTGAGGTAATAGTGTTGAAGTGTTATTTGATTCTGGTGCGACACATTCTTTTATTTCCTATGACTGTGCTAAGAAACTTGGCCTTACTCTATCTGCATTATCTTATGATTTGAAAGTAACAACCCCTAGTGGAGCTGTGTTTATAACTGCTCAAGTATGTAAAGGGTTGGACCTTCAGTATGAAGGTCGAGACTCTGTGATTGACCTTGTATGTTTACCCCTTAAAGGAATAGAGGTGATTATTGGCATGGATTGGTTGATAGCCAATAATGTCATTTTGATTTGCAAGGAACGGGCTGTGAGATATGCAGTAAATTCTTTGTCTGTTGAGGGTTCCAGTGGTTCCTTGTTACTATCCGCCACACAAGCTGAGAAGTGCGTGCGGAGGGGTTGTCAGGTGTTTGCTGTTTTCTTCTCAATTAAATCTGAGGAGGAGATTAGCATTGAAACTATAGATGTGGTTAAGGATTATACTGAAGTTTTCGCTGATATTCAAGGTCTTCCACCTGAGCGAGAAGTGGAATTCACCATTGATTTAGAACCAGGTGCTAGTCCGATTTCTAAGGCACCATATAGGATGGCTCCGATAGAATTAGCTGAGTTGAAGAAGCAGATTGAAGAATTGCTTGAAAAAGGTTTTATTCGACCTAGTGTGTCACTGTGGGGAGCTCCAGTCTTGTTTGTTAAGAAAAAGGATGGTAGCATGAGGTTGTGCATAGACTACCGTCAGCTGAATAAAGTCACAATGAAGAATAAGTACCCGTTGCCCAGGATAGATGACTTGTTGGATCAGTTAGTTGGGGCTTCCGTATTTTCTAAGATTGATTTGAGGTCGGGATATCATCAGTTGAGAGTTCAGGTTGAGGATGTTCCCAAGACGGCCTTTAGAACCCGTTATGGTCACTACGAGTTCTTGGTGATGCCTTTTGGTTTGACCAATGCTCCTGCTGTGTTCATGGATTATATGAACCGAATTTTCAGGCCATATTTAGATAAATTCATTGTAGTATTCATTGATGACATTCTGGTTTATTCTAAAAGCGAAGAAGAGCATCGTGAGCATCTGGGCATTGCTTTGAGAGTTCTGAGGGATCATCAGCTTTATGCTAAGCTGTCTAAGTGTGAATTTTGGCTGAATGAAGTAAAGTTTTTGGGACATGTGGTTTCTTCTGAAGGTGTTGCGGTGGATCCTAATAAAGTTGAGGCGGTATTGCAGTGGGAATCTCCGAAATCAGTAACTGAAGTAAGGAGTTTTGTAGGATTAGCTGGTTATTATCGGAGATTTATTCGTGGTTTTTCGCAGATTGTAACATCCTAGCTTTTTCAACCATATTTGTAGCAATATAATCAATTAATAACCACTTTTCTAGTGTTGGAAGCCCAAAATACGAATGAATTAAATTTTTTTTAGAAGATTAGGTAAAACATCTTTCTCCGTAAATTGAGCTTCTAAACACCTTGTAAAAATTATTTGTCAATTACAATCTCAAGTGGTTCATTAATTCATTACACAACTCTAACAGAAACTAATTTTTAATTTGTAATCCTCTACACCTGAACAACTTAATATAACTACCAAGAAATCAAACTATCATGAATAGTTCTATATTATACAATTATATAAACACAATTGTCTATCTCAGGTGATAGCTTCACTAACTGTGTACAACACAAGCAAATTGCCTGTTACAGTATTTTGATCTAAAAATATCTAAACCTGAACTCCGGTAACTTCTAAGCACCTACGGGCCTAGCAAGCATCCTTCCTACCTTCCTAGAGCTTCCCTCAGAATTTACTTCTCCTTGCTTATCTGTAAAACATTTTGAAAAACAGTGAGATTCAAAGAATCCCAATAACAGTTTATTTCAATAGTTTACCTTTAAATCATGATAATATTCTCCTCTTTCCAATCTCTTATTGGAACCTGCCTCTTTCCAATCTCTTATTGGAACCTGCCTCTTTCCAATCTCTTATTGGAACCTGCCTCACTATACCAACCATTTTTAACGATATGTTCGTTAATTAATGGAGGTATTCTTTACCTGCAGGGTTTCTGAAAATGTTTGGCATAGGGGGAGCGACCCACCTGATGCCTAGAGTACTCTACTTTCTTATTTATCTATCTGAGATAAATATCCTTCCTTCCTCTTGGATAAATATTATCATGCTTTTGAAAAAAATATTGATGCGCGCTTATTACTATTGAATTAAACTGTTACCTGTCATCCTGCTATCTTCTCTTCACTATGCTTCCAAGTTCTTCTTTGCCAGACTCTCCTATTATTACCTAAAGTAATAATAGATATAAGTAACTATTTTGTACAAAACATCTCTATCGAACCTATAATACTACCCGATTCCCTTTTAAGCCTTTCATTTAAACATCCTTTCAAATCAGATTTCATATGCACACACACATACATGTATCTTAAACACTTTGCAAAGGGAATTATAGACTTTCAACACATACATGCACCAAGTAGTAACAATCTGTTTTTAAGCTTTTAAATTCCAATTGATCCTTTGGTTAGAGCAGAAAAGAGAAACAAGGATTACAAAATAAATCAATTTATTGTTAGTAATAATCAAACATGCAGCGTGAATCTATGTTTCATTCTCAATTCAATACCATTCAATCATTGAAGAAAAGAAATATTTCTTCAAACACTATGCTAGAATCATTTTTTTATACATTATTCCTTAATAAATTTACTAACCTAACCCAACCATCTTCATCACAATCTCATTACTATAATCACTTAATACAAATCACCAAGAACCTAGTGACACCTTAATTTCACAAGTTGAAAGAGAAAATCAAGTTGGTAAATGACATTATAAAGTCAGAATTTTTAATGCACATACATAAAAATTATCATGCAAGAGATTCACAATTTCTACTTTAAAAACCTAGTCACTTAACTTTTATGTTTCAGCCCTTCTTTGTATTAGAATTCAATTATTTATTCCTCCTATATCAGTTCAAAAATTCTGCAGCAGAAGAAAAGACATAGAACTTGGCATACATGCACATTAATCTTGCAAACACCAACACAAAGTTCTTCCATCCTAATTAAAATATAAATTCGGTCAATGTTGATTTATGAACAAAAATAAGTTTTGAACATCCATTTAACACCTCTTATCTCCTACTCCAACAACCATTTTTGGTTTATGTACAACAAACAATGATTCATTATAAATCAACCTACAACCAATTTCAACAATTAACAATTCCCCAACAACATCATCATCCTACAAATTATTTTCCAAGTTCACATGCAAGCACTCAACATCATTAGACAACTTCACAATTCATACACACATGCATTACAATTCATGTAATTTCTACACTTTCCAATGATAACTAAAAACAAAGAAGAAAAATCTTTGTAACAAAAATTTGGTGAACTTAAAATCAATTTATTTACTCTACTAGGCATTTTGACAAACACCTTGAGTGCATGGTAAATACACCTTAGTTATTAAACTTCCCATCATCAAAACTCTAATCCATACATCATTTAAACTACAATCATTACTAAAACACACATGCATGACAATTTAAATCCATTTCCATATTCATGAAAGCAACAAAACATAACATAGTAGCATTGTAATTTGTTTAATCCATCAAACTCCAAAATCATGCTTAATCCTTCACACATTGTTGACATGTCACTTGATTACTAACATGCATGTACAAAAACTAACTTAAATAGTCTTAGGAACCCTTCTTAATTTCGTTCATAACCAAACCCACAAATTGAAATCTCTCAAATCCTCACCAAAACTAAGAAAAACTATATGGGGAAGTGAGGAAATTCCAACCTGGAGCTATATCACCCATTGCATGTGAGATTGAACCAAGTTTTGCTAGGTTTGTGGCTGGAAAATGTGATGTATATGGAGGGGGAGCAGTGAGGACGAAAATAAAAAGAGAAAGATGAAGAAATAGATTTTGAGAAGTGAAAGACAAAAATGAGAAGAGGAAAAAGGCAATGGGTTTGTGTATATGTGTTTAAGGAAGGGAGGGTATTATAGTCAATTCCCTTTTTTAATGACACACCCTTTGTGCCCTTTAAATTAAACAAACAAAATGTCTATTTCTTTTCTTATCTTCTCCTAATAAGATTAATTTATTTTCACTAATTCCCCTTAATTTATTTTGTAAGAGTTTTTATCTGGTGATTAAATTCCTTATTCTTATGTATCTAATTATTTTAGTCTAAGATTTTTGGGGTGTTACAATTCTCTCCCCCTTAAATAATTTCGTCCTCGAAATTAAAAGAAATTAACCTACAACTCAAACCCAAAACAACAAATATTTTTTCACACATACCAATCATAATTCAGAATCACCATCTAATACCTCATGCTAACACTTCACATATACACAAACCAAACATCCAAACAGAACCAGAAACATAGATTCAATTATCAAAAGATAAATCACCAAGTCACTTAATTTATCTTTTAGTCCTATCTTAGCTCATTAATTATTAATCAACAATTTCCCATCCGACTAACTTTTAGAAGTTTCAACTTACCATTTTAAATACGAACACTTGAATCACTAAGTTTTCTTGTTTTATTCTCACTAAATGTTCAAACAAACATTAAGTTGAGAAATACAAAACAATCATACAACAATAGATCAAAAGCATTACACATAATCTTAATATTTCCTACTTCAATCTATATTAACTATCTTTTATTATTACTTTTGAATCTCTCTAAACCCCTTGACTCATGAGGTTTTTCAATGATGCCTTGACTATGATTATGTCCGGATCATAATTATATTCAAGACCCCAAAGAAAAATCCTTATTCCGTCAATCTTCTCCTTAAACTCTTTATCTACCTCTCAACATCTACTTCTTCTAATCTTTTAAGTATTCTACAATATTATCCACAAATTAAAATTCCACTTTCCTATAACTCTAAAAGAATTCTGCTAGGCCCTTGCAACCTCATAATCCTATAGTACATTGCTATCAAACCACACTCAACTATATAATTATAAACCTTAAAATTTGACTTCTACATTTCCAATAAGTTGATTCAAATCTTTACCCTAAATAAGCAAATAATCCATGATTTCAACCTCATTTCCTAATACTACGTCTCTTATTCTCAATTTCATTCAAAGGCTTAACTAAATTCTTCTAAAATCACTCGATCATCTATTCCAACATCAATGAACAAGAAACTATTCAAAATTTATTCTATCAACTAAATGATTTTTGGAATTCCTAATTTCTAAACTCACATGATCATCAAATCACTATTTTATCATCCAAACTCTATAATGTCTAACCAATCGGTATAGTCTATCAAATTCCAACAATATAAGATCCTACATCTTGTCAACTTGACTTAACACTCACTTAGTCATTGGGTTCCTCACAAATACACTTCTAATTCCACTCTATCTATTACTATTGTGGTGATACCTAAATTTTCTAATGGTGTGCTCGTGGTATCCATAAATATATAATGTACGAGCAAGGTATACTTAGCTAATCTATGCCAGAATCCTTGCTCTGATACCAAATGTAACATCCTAGCTTTTTCAACCATATTTGTAGCAATATAATCAATTAATAACCACTTTTCTAGTGTTGGAAGCCCAAAATACGAATGAATTAAATTTTTTTTAGAAGATTAGGTAAAACATCTTTCTCCGTAAATTGAGCTTCTAAACACCTTGTAAAAATTATTTGTCAATTACAATCTCAAGTGGTTCATTAATTCATTACACAACTCTAACAGAAACTAATTTTTAATTTGTAATCCTCTACACCTGAACAACTTAATATAACTACCAAGAAATCAAACTATCATGAATAGTTCTATATTATACAATTATATAAACACAATTGTCTATCTCAGGTGATAGCTTCACTAACTGTGTACAACACAAGCAAATTGCCTGTTACAGTATTTTGATCTAAAAATATCTAAACCTGAACTCCGGTAACTTCTAAGCACCTACGGGCCTAGCAAGCATCCTTCCTACCTTCCTAGAGCTTCCCTCAGAATTTACTTCTCCTTGCTTATCTGTAAAACATTTTGAAAAACAGTGAGATTCAAAGAATCCCAATAACAGTTTATTTCAATAGTTTACCTTTAAATCATGATAATATTCTCCTCTTTCCAATCTCTTATTGGAACCTGCCTCTTTCCAATCTCTTATTGGAACCTGCCTCTTTCCAATCTCTTATTGGAACCTGCCTCACTATACCAACCATTTTTAACGATATGTTCGTTAATTAATGGAGGTATTCTTTACCTGCAGGGTTTCTGAAAATGTTTGGCATAGGGGGAGCGACCCACCTGATGCCTAGAGTACTCTACTTTCTTATTTATCTATCTGAGATAAATATCCTTCCTTCCTCTTGGATAAATATTATCATGCTTTTGAAAAAAATATTGATGCGCGCTTATTACTATTGAATTAAACTGTTACCTGTCATCCTGCTATCTTCTCTTCACTATGCTTCCAAGTACTTCTTTGCCAGACTCTCCTATTATTACCTAAAGTAATAATAGATATAAGTAACTATTTTGTACAAAACATCTCTATCGAACCTATAATACTACCCGATTCCCTTTTAAGCCTTTCATTTAAACATCCTTTCAAATCAGATTTCATATGCACACACACATACATGTATCTTAAACACTTTGCAAAGGGAATTATAGACTTTCAACACATACATGCACCAAGTAGTAACAATCTGTTTTTAAGCTTTTAAATTCCAATTGATCCTTTGGTTAGAGCAGAAAAGAGAAACAAGGATTACAAAATAAATCAATTTATTGTTAGTAATAATCAAACATGCAGCGTGAATCTATGTTTCATTCTCAATTCAATACCATTCAATCATTGAAGAAAAGAAATATTTCTTCAAACACTATGCTAGAATCATTTTTTTATACATTATTCCTTAATAAATTTACTAACCTAACCCAACCATCTTCATCACAATCTCATTACTATAATCACTTAATACAAATCACCAAGAACCTAGTGACACCTTAATTTCACAAGTTGAAAGAGAAAATCAAGTTGGTAAATGACATTATAAAGTCAGAATTTTTAATGCACATACATAAAAATTATCATGCAAGAGATTCACAATTTCTACTTTAAAAACCTAGTCACTTAACTTTTATGTTTCAGCCCTTCTTTGTATTAGAATTCAATTATTTATTCCTCCTATATCAGTTCAAAAATTCTGCAGCAGAAGAAAAGACATAGAACTTGGCATACATGCACATTAATCTTGCAAACACCAACACAAAGTTCTTCCATCCTAATTAAAATATAAATTCGGTCAATGTTGATTTATGAACAAAAATAAGTTTTGAACATCCATTTAACACCTCTTATCTCCTACTCCAACAACCATTTTTGGTTTATGTACAACAAACAATGATTCATTATAAATCAACCTACAACCAATTTCAACAATTAACAATTCCCCAACAACATCATCATCCTACAAATTATTTTCCAAGTTCACATGCAAGCACTCAACATCATTAGACAACTTCACAATTCATACACACATGCATTACAATTCATGTAATTTCTACACTTTCCAATGATAACTAAAAACAAAGAAGAAAAATCTTTGTAACAAAAATTTGGTGAACTTAAAATCAATTTATTTACTCTACTAGGCATTTTGACAAACACCTTGAGTGCATGGTAAATACACCTTAGTTATTAAACTTCCCATCATCAAAACTCTAATCCATACATCATTTAAACTACAATCATTACTAAAACACACATGCATGACAATTTAAATCCATTTCCATATTCATGAAAGCAACAAAACATAACATAGTAGCATTGTAATTTGTTTAATCCATCAAACTCCAAAATCATGCTTAATCCTTCACACATTGTTGACATGTCACTTGATTACTAACATGCATGTACAAAAACTAACTTAAATAGTCTTAGGAACCCTTCTTAATTTCGTTCATAACCAAACCCACAAATTGAAATCTCTCAAATCCTCACCAAAACTAAGAAAAACTATATGGGGAAGTGAGGAAATTCCAACCTGGAGCTATATCACCCATTGCATGTGAGATTGAACCAAGTTTTGCTAGGTTTGTGGCTGGAAAATGTGATGTATATGGAGGGGGAGCAGTGAGGACGAAAATAAAAAGAGAAAGATGAAGAAATAGATTTTGAGAAGTGAAAGACAAAAATGAGAAGAGGAAAAAGGCAATGGGTTTGTGTATATGTGTTTAAGGAAGGGAGGGTATTATAGTCAATTCCCTTTTTTAATGACACACCCTTTGTGCCCTTTAAATTAAACAAACAAAATGTCTATTTCTTTTCTTATCTTCTCCTAATAAGATTAATTTATTTTCACTAATTCCCCTTAATTTATTTTGTAAGAGTTTTTATCTGGTGATTAAATTCCTTATTCTTATGTATCTAATTATTTTAGTCTAAGATTTTTGGGGTGTTACACAGATTGCCCGTCCTTTGACAAATTTGACCAAGAAAGATCGCCCTTTTGTATAGACGAAGCAGTGTGAAGCAGCATTTCAGGAGTTAAAGACTCTTTTGACTACCGCTCCAGTGTTGGTTTTGCCAGATTCGTCTCAACCGTTTGAGGTGTATACTGATGCGTCGTTGATGGGTTTGGGATGTGTGTTGATGCAAAATGGCAAAGTGATAGCTTATGCCTCGAGACAGTTGAGACCCCATGAAGTAAACTACCCAACTCATGATTTGGAGTTGTGTGCAGTGGTGTTTGCCTTGAAAATCTGGCGCCATTATCTTTTTGGGGCTCAGTTTGAAGTATTCAGTGATCATAAAAGTCTCAAGTATTTGATGGAGCAGAAAGAGTTGAACGGTAGGCAACGTCGTTGGATGGAGTTGCTAAGTGATTATAAGTTTGAAATCAAGTATCACCCTGGGAAAGCCAATGTGGTTGTTGACGCTTTAAGTAGGAAATCGGCTCATGTCTTTGCAATGAGTCTTGAAGAACAGGCTTGGTTGAAAACTTTACGTGAGATGCGAGTTGTTCCTGGGGTGGAGCAGGCCATTTTGAGAGCGGTAGTAGTTGATTTTGACTTGTATAAAGACTTGCGGGTATCACAGGAGAAGGATGACAAGTTGAGTAAGATTCGAAAAGAATTGGAGGATGGTTCAGTCTTAGATTTTGAGATTAATGGGCATGGAATTCTACGGTTTAAGCATCGTATTTGTGTTCCTGATTGTGCTGAGTTAAAGCAGACTATTTTGGAAGAGGCTCACAGGAGTAAATATGCTATGCATCCGGGAATCACTAAGATGTATAATGATTTGAAGCGAGGTTTTGGTGGCCAGGGATGAAAAAGGATGTGACACAGTTTGTACTTAAGTGCTTGACTTGCCAGAAAGTCAAGATTCAGCACCAAAAGCCCGGTGGATTGCTGCAGAATATTGAGGTGCCTCAGTGGAAGTGGGATGATATATCGATGGATTTCATTGTGGGGTTACCGCGTACTCAGTCAGGTCATGATTCTATTTGGGTGATTGTGGATCGGTTGACTAAGTCAGCACACTTTTTGCCTGTTCAGATTTCTAGTCCAATGGAAAAGTTGGCTCAGTTGTATGTTGATGAGATTGTGCGTTTGCATGGGGTACCAAAGAGTATTATCTCAGATAGAGATCAGCGATATAGATCCGGATATTGGACGTCATTACAGACTGCTTTAGGCAGTAAGCTTAAGTTCAGTACTGCGTATCACCCGCAAACAGATGGTCAGACAGAAAGGGTTAATCAAATCCTTGAGGATATGTTGCGGGCATGTGCTATTGAGTTGCCTGGTAGTTGGGATAAGCATCTTCCACTAGCAGAATTTGCTTATAACAATAGTTACCAGTCGAGTATTGGTATGACTCCTTATGAGGCTTTGTATGGTAGAAAGTGTCGATCGCCAATCTGTTGGACGGAAGTGAGTGAAAGGGCTGTTATTGGCCCGGATATTGTGGATGAGACGACTCAGAAGATTGAGATGATTCGGGAGAAATTGTTGACGGCCCAGAGTAGACAGAAAAGTTATGCAGATAAGCGACGACGACCACTAGAGTTTGAAGAGGGTGATCATGTATTTTTGAAAGTTTCGCCAATGACAGGTGTTGGCAGATCAATTCGGGCTAAGAAGTTATCCCCTCGATATATGGGTCCTTTCGATGTGATTGAGAAGGTCGGTGAGGTTTCTTACCGGATAGCTCTTCCGCCACAGTTATCGAGACTACACGATGTGTTTCATGTGTCACAGTTGAAGAAATATCACCCTGATCCTTCTCATGTTATTGAGCCTGATGAAGTAGAGTTGGAGGACAATTCGACTTATCGAGTGGAGCCTGAAAGAATTTTGGATGTTAAGGATAAGCAATTGAGAAATAAAACCATTCGCCTTGTGAAGGTTTTCTGGAGAGGTATGACTCCAGGAGATGCGACTTGGGAAGCTGAGGAACTGATGCGTGAGAAGTACCCACAGCTATTCCTAGGTACATTTTACCTCATTTCTCTATTGTTTTCAATTGGTAAAGATGGGATGGTAATGAATTTTGAGGACAAAATTCCTAAAAGGTGGGGAGAATTGTAACATCCTGAAAATTTAATACAGGATTAAAGAGTGTTTTGGGAAATGATAAATGGAGAAATTAGGAATTTTGGAATTTTTAGGAATTTTTGGAGATTTTTGGAAATTTTGAGTAATTAATGTGCACATAATTAATTAAGAAATGAAGAGTTAGAAATATGAGGGAATGGTAAAGCTAAAAATATTTTGAAGTTTAAGAAGATTGGAGGCTGGTTTAAGTGGTTTTAAATCAAAATGAGTACACTATGGCAAGTTTAGGCTTTAATTATCTAAAACCACCCTTATTTCTCCCCAACCAAACACACCCTCCCTCCTCCCTTATCAACAAAAACCCGACACCTCACCCTCCCTTCTTCCAAACTCGCGACGGACTCCCTCCCTCCATTCCCAATTCTTTTTTTTCTCTTCTTCCCCAAATCACCACTTCGGCTCTCTCCCTCCCTCTCCAAGATCTTCAATCATTTTCATTTTCTTCTCTTCTCTTCTCCTCGGACAGTTTGAAGCCGAGCTCGAGCAGTTTTGTCGGCGGAGTTCCGGCGGCTTTGGTGTTTCCGGCGACGTGAACCACCGGGTCAAAGAAAAGGTGTGATTTTTCTTGTATTCTCATGTTGTTCTTCCTTCTTCAACTTCACAACACAATTTTCTTAGCTCCTCTTCCCTTTCAGTTCGGCCGACGACTTTGGGGACATTTTCCGGCGAGTTTCTTTATCTCTTCCGGCGGCCGACGGTGGTAAAAGGTAGGAAGGTATTTTCTTTGGGTTTTTACAAGTTATGCCTTCCCTTTCAACTCCACCTCTTCATTCCTTCATACTCCTTGTTTTCCAGTTCGGCCAGCCACGTGAGGGCTGATTCCGGCGAGTTCTGGACGGCGGCCGGCAATAGTGAAGCTCCTTCCTGCGCTCTTGAACTCTGTAAGCTTGATCTTTGCCTCTTGTGAAGTTAATTTTGTGGAATTTGGTCTCTTTGATTTAAGGATGTTGTGAAAAATTGGGACTTTTGGATTGACAAGTTATTATTATGATTATTCACTGTTAAATTGAAGATGTTTGGGGAGTATTGAGGTTTATTGAAGTTGGAAAAGATTTTGGGGACTTTTGGAAGTTTTCTATGACTCTTTGAATTGGGGTTTTATTAATGAAAGATGATTTGAATGAATTAGTTGATAATAAATGCTTGTTAAGGTTATATTAAGATGTGGGAAAGTTGATTTTGATTGAATTGGTGTTTAGGAAGGAGTTTGGAAGTTGATAGGACATTTTTGGACTCTTTAAGTTAGGGCTATGTTAGTGGATGATGTTCTGGAACAAATTGGTATTTATATTGTGTTAGTTGAAGTTGTTTGGTGATGTTGGAAGGTTGGTTTTAGAGGGATTGGTGTTTGTAAGGAATTTTGTTAGTTAAAGTGTTGATTTGAAGTGGTTTTGGTAGATTAAAGGTTGTTTATTGATGTTGGAATGTTAATGTTGACTAGATTGAGGTTTGAAAGGAAGTTGGATAGTTAAAGTATTGATTGAAAGTGATTTAGGTGTTTTAAAGGATGGTTTGGTTATGATGGATAATGTTATAAATTCTTCAAGAGATGATGAAGGTTGAAAGTATTGGTATTGTAAAGATTTGGTAAAGAGAAGTTGGAGGAGGAAAGGATATGGATGTGGTTTTGATATTGAAGTATTTTTATACTTGTATTGTTAATGAAAGTTATTTAAAAGGTTGAGTTAAGTCACTTGAAAGTGTCTTGACCCATTTTTAAATTGTGGCATTATTGTAGACGGTGATCTTTCAAGCGGAGTTTGAAGATAACTGTCATCTGCGTATATCTGCTGCAGTGAAGTTTAGCAGGTAATCACGCTTAACTGACTGTGATACTGAGGGTGATGGTAGTTGAGGATTTTCCAACATCCTCTTCTACTTATATATATATATATATATATATATATATAAATAAAATGAATTCAGATTATGTTATACTTAAACGTGGGCTATAGGGTACCTTTCAACTGAACTGTACTTTATATATATTCATATTTATATATAACCTTTTGTATGTTGCATGACACTGGTTATTAGTACCGTCGGCCGATGTAACCTATCTATTTGCGCAAATCGATAGGTTAATTGTACGTGTTCCTCGGATTGTAAAGGAACCAGGGATTTTCACATTGATTAGAGTGGTCCCTTTTTATGCTTTTCAGATTGTAGACCGGGCACAGTGTCACACACGTTTATTTTTGTCTATTGAGAGATGGATGCATCTGTTCTGTATATATATATATATATATTTGTAAATGTTATATGTTGTATACAGGTTTTGAACTGTGGTACCCTGTAGACACTCCACTACCCCACTCCTGAGTGTCACAGTGAGTTAAGTAGTGATTACTGAGACATTGTTTTGTCTCACCCCATTCCCTTTATTTTTACAGGTGATCATGCCCAGGGGGAGGCGCAGAGGAAGGGGAAGGGGCCGTCTGGCCCATACTGATATAGTAAGTAGGCCAGAGGTGACCTTTTTAAGGACATATATCGCCATTTCACTAGGCTGCACCAGCTTCTGCACATATAAATGTTGTTTGAGTGAATTTTATTTTATGTGAACTGTATTACCTGTACTGTGACTTAATGTAAGTTTTGGACGTTATGTGATATTGTTCCTGCTACTGTGATAGTTCAGAAACTACCTTGACTAATATGTCAAGTTTGGTTAGTGTATATTCTGTTTACAGGTGATGAGAACTTGAATAGATATAAAAAGGAAACTCGGTTTTCCTAATATGTGATGTGGTTTTATGTTTTTCCTGTGTGAATAATCATATTAGATGGGCCTCGCTCTAATATGGTTTATTTTTGTGTAGTTTGGTTAGTTCCTTTTTCTAACCATGTTAGGCGATTCTTTTCTAACATGGTTAGATTTAGGTTATTGTGATGTATGTCTGTTTTATTAGGGATGGTGGTTCTTTTGCTAACTATGTTAGGAATTCTCATTTCTAACATAGTTAGATATGTGATAGGCCTATGTTTGGAATCTCTTCATAGTAGAGAAATTCGTTTACTAACCATGTTAGGTGATTCTTTTACTAACATGGTTAGGTTATCTAAGTTGAAGTCATATCGTGTTTCTTTTTCTAACCATGTTAAATGTATTTTTATTAACATGGTTAGACGTCATTGGTTGGATTATATGAATATGTATTTGATTAGGTGAAAGCTAGTAGGTAATTATTGTGTTATTAGTAGGTATGTTTCACGACCGGTCAAGGCCCAACTCGTCAGGGAGAGCGGTCACATCGATCTTTGAGATCACAGGGGCCTCATCATTGTTCTTCTTTTCCATCAACTTCCCATCTCGCAATTCTTCCATCAACTCAGCGGGGATGGGATCGAAGCCCTTAGCCACAACTTTCTTTGTACCAGAAGACGAAACATCTCCGGCTTTTGGCATGATTTCTTTTCCTACTCAATAAGAAACTTACTAACATCGCTCATGCATCAATATACCAGAATGAGCGAAACAAAACGACAAAAAATAAAACAAACACAACAAGACAAATGCACCAGACTAATTTATGCTTACCAGAAAGTGCAATGTGTTGTCAATAATGCAGGAATACGGACCAGATCTCTCAAGTAAACCTGAATGCCGAGAAACTTCGAATCGAAAGTGAAAGTATGAGAGGTTGCAAAAAAGACAAATTTATAGGACTCAAGAGGTGTCTGAAAGGAGAAGTCCCTAATCCAACGGCTATTTGGGAAGGATTTTAACGGATGGGAACAATCACATCCACCCGCGTCAACCAAAGCCAGACACGTGTCGCTGTGGGGGAGTTAATGTGGTGACCCGTTGCACCTTTCTCTGTCTCTCTCCTAATTTGAATTTCAAATTATATTGACACATGGCAATGTTGAAATAAACCAGATCGTCTACCTGTACCCGTACAGCTGTCTGCCCGAACCATTACCAGAATTCGCACCAGGATTAAACCCGACCCGTTGTGGCCCAAGAAACGCAGCCCAAACTCGTTTGTGGACGCTAGAGACCACTACTAGCTTGGTGGGAAGATGTTTCTGAGTATTCGGAGATAAGGCCATGAAACGTGGGGAGCGTCCGTTACAACACATGGGCAGTTCCCACCTAGCACGATCCCGGAACATGTGGTGACAATTATCCTGTATGTAGTTTAGTTTAAATAAGAGATCTTGTATTTAGAAAAGACACATTGTATTTTCTGTTCAAGAAGAACATCTTGTAAACTCTTTCATTTAATATCAAGCACTAATTTCCAGATCAGCTTTTGTTGTGATTGAATTATTATTCATTCATTTAGTATTGCTTTAATAAGATTTTTTAGGGCATTATAATTATAATGTATAATAAGGCTAAAATTTTATTATGATCGTATATGTTGTAAGAGTCATATATGCTCACACCTTATACAAATGACACATGTATTTTTTTTTATAAAACACACACACATATCTAGAAAAAGAAGGGATGGGATGACGACGACCACGTCTCATGTCCTGTATCTCGTCCCATTTTAAAGTTGAATTTGGTACTTTCCTGAAAGTTTTCCCATTCCGAAATTACCGGTATATAATGGGATTGACCGAGACGGTTTTAGAGTATCACAAGCAAGACACACATATTTCGTTCAGATTCACAAAGTGGTAAGGATTTCTCCTCATGTGTCGCTATTGAAACAACAATTAATAATTGATAATGAATCAAATACTAGTTGCTAAGATAGTCAAATGTCCCACCCTATAGCCAGCCAGCTAAACCAACAAATAGACAATAGGATATTTAAAAAAATAAAATGTGTTATATGTACCTGTGTTATAATAATAATATTAAATATTGTGCAGTACTCCCTCTAATCCTTAATATAAGAACTAGCCGCCAAAAAACGCTTCTTAAGAAAACATGTGAATGTTAGTTGAGTGTCTTGAGTTGATGCTTCTTTTACAATATTGCCCTTATTTATTATGATACTTTTAAGAGAGAGAAATACATAAGCATTAATAAATATGAAAGAGAGTTGGGATACAGTAGGAAAAAACGTATTGAATGAGGAGAGAATGTGAGATGAGCTCTTATATTAGAACTAAAACCATTCAAATTTTGGCCCTTATATTAAGGACAGGAGGGAGTAGTATTCTCCATCAATTTTATTAATATTAATAAATAAAATAAGAAAAATTGCATAAAACGAAGGAATTGGCGTGAGGAAATGAGAGACTGCTAATGAGTAGTACACATTACTACGTACATACATCCAGGCTGGATATTCCTCCCATGATGCTATTTCTGTGGTTTCCTCAAACCAAATATTAATCAAAACCAAAAGTTCCTTTCAATTGCTGAAATTAAATTAAATACCAGTTGTAAAGGCTTACAATTCATTATTGGTGTTATTTTCGGCATGGAATTGGTGCAGAGCAGAGTGGAGGCGTGGATTAGGGAGCAGCGAGCGAAGCTGATGAAGGTGTCGTGGGGCCCACTGCAGTGGCGGATGAAGTGGCCGTGGAGCACCCAGCGAGAGCAGAAGAAGAAGATTCAGGCGGAGTACGAGCGCCGAAAGAAGCAGCTTCACGATCTTTGCCGTGCCACTAGGGCTGACTCACTCTCTGACTTGCACGAAATTCTTTGTTGCATGGTTTTATCTGAGTGCGTTTACAAGGTACTCCCTCCGTTCCTAAATATAGGACCTAGATAATTTTTTTTTGGAAAGATTAAGGTTGCGAAATAGGTTATTAAATAATGGTATATTTGATATCTTTTTAGATTATCCATTAGCTTATAGGTAAAATAAACTAGTTTAAGAGAAAAAATTAGGTAAATCAATTTATAATTAACTTATTTTTTGCTTTTTTTAGGATTTTTCAAAAAAGTCATCCACGTCCTATATTTAGGAACGGAGGGAGTATATCATATAGGTATATGTATATGTATATACTCCCTCCGTTTTTTCTGGAAAATCCTAATAAAGGAAAATGAATTGTCTAATCATAATGCATTTTGTATATTACTAGCTCCGCTCCTAAATGTAAGATTGCTTTTTCTAATTTGATTAGATTAAGAGTGCTAGTTAGGTAAGTTATTAAGACATGATATTACTAATGTACTCTAACCATATACCTTTATTCTCAGAATCCTAAGAAAGCAAAATGAACCGCCTAATCATGATATGTTTTGTATATTACTTGCTCGGTTTCTAAATATAAGATCATTTCCCCTAATTTGATTAGAATAGAAATGCTAGTTAGGTTAGTTATTAAGACATGATATTTTAATCTACCCTAACCATATACCTTTATTGTCGCTCTCTCAGTGTTGCTTGTTTATTATAGATAAGGATTATTAGGGTTTATTTGCAAAAAATATAGAAAAATTAGAAAGTTACTTATATTTAGAAACAAATTGAAATATGAAAGTGATCTTATATTTAGGAATGGAGGTATTATTAGATTATAAGTTAACTTGTAAGTCAAAATGAGTTTAGAGAAAAAATTTAGGAAAATCAGTTTTTAATTACTCATCATGTAGCTTTCTTAGGATTCTCAAAGAGAGTCAACTAGCTCTTGTATTTAGGAATTGAGGGAGTGTGTTGCTAGAGAATTAGAATATTTTTAAGTTTTTTAAGGAATTTGATTGTTTGTTGCTAATTTGATTTGTCTTTGCTTGAGTTGTAATGAAGTTTAGGCTACGTTTTTTTTATTAGAGGATATGAATAGTAAGGAAGCTAAATTGGAAGTTTGCTCATAAGAATAACTATGATAAAAACAGATGCTGGTGATTTGTGGGGTAGGGGATGGAGATAAATCATCTTGAAATCGATTCCTTTATTTAAATTTTGGAACTTTTTAGCAAGCACCTCCTTTGGTCCTAAATATTGGTCCTAAATATAAGGCCTAGTTAACTTTTGTTTGGAGAGATTAATGTTGCAAATAAGGTTATTAAATTATTACATATTTGATATATTTTTAGATTATCCATCAGTTTGTAGGTGAAATAAATTAGTTTAAGGGGAAAGTATTACGTAAATCAATTTGTAATTAACTTATTTTTCTTTTTTAAGTTTTTCCAAATAAGTCAACTAGGTCTTATATTTAGGATCAGAGGAAGTATCAAAGTTTCTTTTGATTCTGTTGCTTTTGATGTCTATGTCTCCAAACATAGATTAATGGCATTGATTGCTTACATTGGATAAGGAGTTGCTTGAATCATTTGTTCCCTTTTTACAAATGCTTGGGGCTGATTTGGAGCCTTAATGAGGGTTTAATTGTACATTGCCTGAATATCTCTTGATGAGCTTTGATCTGTGAATTACTATTTACTAGAACTTATATGTTTATCCTTTATTCCTTATATTATAGAGACCTACATCAGAGTTGATTCGAGCTGTAAATAAATTCAAGGCTGATTTTGGTGGACAACTTATTTCTTTGGAGCGGGTACAACCTTCATCAGATCATGTTCCTCATAGGTTTGTCATTCTTAATTTTTTTCAAATTGTGTTGTTGTTTAATTCAGTGTTTATGAATTCTCTTTTGTGCTTATTGTGCTTGTAACATTTAATATTGACATCTGGAGATCTTTTATTGTTATCATTTTAGGTATGTCTTTAATGAAGATGATTTTAGTCATTTTACTTGTTTTTTCTACATAGGTGTGAATTCTGTGAGCTCTCACAATTTTTAAGAGAAATGCTAATGTAATAGGATTTATTTTGTTTGCAATATAGTTGGTTGTGTTTTCCTTGTAAGAAGTACATGTCTTTGCATGTTTTATTAGTGCTTAATGCTTTACAGTGTTTAGCTATTGAAGATTATTCACGTTTGAAACTTGATAACTATAAATTTTACTAATGGTGATTTGATTGATTATGGATAATAGGTATTTGTTGGCAGAGGCTGGAGATACCTTGTTTGCTTCCTTTATTGGAACCAAGCAGTACAAGTGAGTACTTCTTTAAACAATTTCTTTGTCATCCTCCATAGGTATTATGGATTCAGTAATATATTCAACAACTTTAAGTTTACATTTATCTCTTTCTTGAAAGGGATGTTATTGCTGATGCAAATATACTTCAAGGTGCAATCTTTCATGAGGATGCTGTTGAGGAACCTGAAGGCCATTTGGCAACTGAACTTGACCAGAGTGAAAATCAAAATTGTAAAGCTGAGGCTCCATGGCCCCTAGAATCAAGATCTAAACAATTGAGGAGTAAATGCTTACCCGCTGCTCATCGGGTAAATTTGACCATTTTCTACTGCAAAGGTCTTTGATTAGCTTACTGAATTTTGTTTTATACACTGATTAATTTGTAGAAAAAATCACCATGGGTTTATTTGTTTGATAAATCATATTTCAATCAAGGTAGTACATTATTATGTGCTTTGGACAGAGAATTTTATTACCATACATTTTGGCCACCAGAATTCTAAATTTTAGATGCTCAGAAATATGGACATGTGCATTTGTTCTAATAATTGCATCTGGAATCATGTTTCAGGGCTTTATGGCTCGCGCGAAAGGTATACCTGCTCTGGAATTGTATCGCCTTGCTCAAAAGAAAAAACGTAAACTTGTTTTATGTGGTCATTCTCTTGGTGGAGCTGTACGTTTTTTTTACCCACCTTTAAAACAACAATGCGTTATGTATAGATAAGAAATTTTCATTCACTCAATCCCTTATTTCGGCATAGGTAGCTGTATTAGCCACGCTTGCCATTTTGAGGGTGATTGCTGCTACATCATCTTTGAAGGAGAATGAGAAAGTCTCTATAAAATGTATAACATTTTCTCAGCCTCCGGTAGGAAATGCTGCTTTGAAGGAGTATGTTTTTCTTGTCTTTGCTGTTTTCCCCCAGTGTTCTTAAATTTTAATTGCTTAAGCTCTAGTCCTTTAATTAGCCTTGAACCATTTATAAATTTTCAAGTTATAATTTATGAATATGTTAATTATCCTATTTTTCTAGTTATGTGAATCAAAAAGGCTGGCAGCATTATTTCAAGAGTTACTGCATTCCAGAGGATCTGGTTCCCCGTATTTTGTCTCCAGCTTATTTTCATCATTATAATGCTCAGCCACAGTTGGTGCCCCAGGAAGGTGAAATAAATGGCTTGTCGTTGAGAACAAATGAGCAAGGGGTAGAAAAAGATAAGGATAATGGGAGAGAGCAGTTGGTTTTGGGGATGGGTCCTGTACGGAAATCCTTTTGGAGACTATCTAGGCTAGTTCCTTTGGAAGTATTGAAAAGTCAACTGAGTAAACACAGAGAAACCCAATCCAGTTCTATGGAAGAAACTTTGGTGACTGATTCTTTTGCCTCTTCATTAATTGAGGAGGAGGTAGTTGAACCACAGTCTCTTGAAATACAAGAGGGTTCTGATGGTATATCACTCAAGCCACTTCCCAACACTGATAAACATGCAATAGAGGCAAAATCAAATGAGAAAACAGACAAGAGCAATACTAACACTGGAGATAAAGGGGCATGGCGCAGAGTGCCATCTCTACCTTCATATGTTCCATTTGGGCAGGTACAATCCTCAGTATAACCTGCACAGTGTTTCCCCTTTTTCCTCAATTGTGCACTTTTCCTCCATTATTGTACAGTCTTAAGTTTATTTTTACACAGTAGCCGTGCTGTTATTTTTTTTCCTTATGGACTGATGCATCCATCTTGACCTTTATAATGTAAAACAGCTCTATTTATTGGAAAACTCCTCAGTAGAGACACTATCAAGTGCAGAGTACTCAAAGTTAACATCGGTATGAGCTTCCTTTCTATTCTATCCATTGCACACATTACTTTTTCCAGTCTTTTGGTCCTGAAGTAGCTACATTTGTTTTAGAATTCGAACTACGTCTTCATGAATGAAGAAGTTCTCTCATTTTGTTTGCTTTCTTCTGGCAAAGACATTTTCAGGTTGGATCTGTTATTGCGGAATTGAAGGAAAGATTTCAATCACATTCAATGAAGTCATACCGGTCTCGATTTCAAAGGTAATTATTGTGATTGTTAATATTAATAATAATAATTGCAGCTACATAAAAGATAAGGTATGTTTATTTACCATCCTAAATTGTTATGAACTGTCTGAGGATATTGTATGAAACTCATCTTGATATGTGGAAAGAGGTACTCTTTGCATGGAATTGGTAATATGGCTTTTATTTGTTGAGTGGGGTTTTTAATGGAGTTACTCTTTGCATGGAATTTATATTACTAAATTACCAGAAGTCCATGGCGTCTTTTATTAAGATTTATTGCTTGAAAGATTTACTATTTGTCACTATAATTCAAATAGGTTTTTTCAGTGTTCCACTGCTTAAAATATGGGAAATTGCTATACTGTGCATGCATTTGTGCATGTGAACTTACATGGTTGAAAGTTTTAAGTGTAATGTCGAGTTCTGTATAACTACATTTTATCTCTATAACCATAAGATATCCCATTACAATGTCATAAAAGCCTGGAATTTCCTGCAAAATTATTCTTT
This sequence comes from Mimosa pudica, assembly GCA_029929735.1. Taxonomy (NCBI): domain Eukaryota; kingdom Viridiplantae; phylum Streptophyta; class Magnoliopsida; order Fabales; family Fabaceae; genus Mimosa; species Mimosa pudica. The sequence goes on from JAKELP010000045.1 coordinate 6,860,328, forward strand.
ACCTGTTGGACAGTTTTACTAAGAAATGCTCAATGCTTGAGTTTTTAGGCTTTTTGTCTTTATAGCTTCTGATATAGGACTTTTGTGCATCAATTTTTCAATTTCATAATTGGTAACGTTTGTTCTGTCTGTTTCCCCCCTTTTTTGGTTGCAGAATCTATGACTTGTGCATGAGTGACAATGCATCATTTTTCTTAGCAGTTGAGCAGTGGCAGCAACTTCCTCATTTACAGCAGTGGCTTGGTCTTGCAATTGCTGGGACGGTTGAACTTGGCAATATAGTGGAGTCTCCAGCTATTCGTACAGCAACTTCAATTGTTCCACTAGGATGGAGTGGTGTGCCTGGTTCAAAGAATGGAGAACCTCTGAAAGTTGACATAACTGGTTTCGGGTTGCATCTATGTACAATTGTACATGCTCAAGTAAATGGTAACTGGTACTGTCACTTCCCTATTGTAAATTACATTAAAATTTCATTTATTGAATTTTGGCAAGTTTTCCTACTCAATTATTTTGTTTTTTAACGAGGTAGAGGAAGTGAGTGGAGTATGGACCTAGACATAGACACTTAGCAGTTGCAATGAGTGAGTTTTGATAACAAATATTATATATCAGAAACAGTTAGGTCTTGTGACTCGTCAAAAACAAAAGGTCTATGAAAAAAACCTAGATTGCAATAACTAGCTCTTAAGATGGATAAAATTGGAATGAAGTGGCTTAAAAGTGCCCTTTTGGAAGTCTTGATTGTTTCAATGTGAAAATTTGATGTCACAGAAGCAGTGGTTCTTGTCTTGTGCCCTTTTAATTGATAGGCCATACAAATAGAGGGAAAACATTAGTGAAATATCTGTCACCTTGGTTGGTTTTTGAAGTCATTAAGAAAACTTGGTAGTAGTTGCGCCAATTTATTTCATCTGCTAAAAATTAGCTACTTTCTTTATGTACTTATGTATAATGTTTTTTTAAGTCATGCTGTACATAAATAATATTAATCTAGATTCCTTGATTGGTTGCATAGGATTATACAAGGGCCAACCCAGTTCGAATCCTCACATGGTAGGGGTGTGGGTGGGGGTTGTGAATATATTAGGTCTGCTTTTATGCAGAGAGGTTGATTTAAACCACAACATTAGACCCCGGCAAGCGAGCTTACCACTGAGTCAGGCTGGCCATTCTGGCTTGGGATCAAACAATTTTGTAATATTTTGTCAGTTATCCTGGTGTATGATTATAACTAGTAATTCCTCCCGTGTGATGCACAAAACCTAATTATTAAAAAAAGATTATCTGAAATTATTCGTTAATTATTAGTTGAATGTTTACTAATTTGATAGCCAATTATAGTAAATTATTGCATTAATAATAATAAGGATCCATTTATTTTAGAGCGAATTAAAAAATATTGATGCAAGAGTTTTGGAATTTTAAAACTGAATCCAGACGAAATAACAATTAATAGTAAAAGGAATTCATAAAATGGAAACTGATTCTATTTGAATTGTTTTTTTAACTTCAAATAATTAGGTAATTGTTTGGTCCAATCATAAGAGAGAATAAGATATGATAGAGAGAAACAGAGAATAAGAGAGAGGACGGGAAAGATAGAGAGAAGAGAGAGATTGTGAGGACTGGAGATGAGATAGAGAGCTAAGGCAATACACGATTCCATGTCACATCATAAGACAGATGGACTCTTAATATCTATTTATGAATAATGATGCTTCTAACTACCTCTCATATGTACCTCCCCATTTTGTTATTCAGTTATTTAGTTATTGCACTTTCATACCATATTCTATTTATCCATTTTTATGCAAATGAACTAGAATTGAGTATTCTGGAGCTACTTTTTTATATTACTTTATAGAGAATAAGTTGTGTGAACAAAGAGTTATGTGTGTTTTTTTCCTTCTAAATAGGTGTTCTACTACAGTTGAATCATTTCCTTCTGCTCCAAAACATTCTACAAATCATGGAAGCCCACCTGACTTGCAGAAGATGAGAGTATTAGTTGGCCCTCCATTACGAAGCCCACCAAAGCATCTAACAGTGTTAGACACATTGATACCTGCTTTTCCATCCATAAAATCAGATGCTGACAGTCTTGTTGGAGAACACACTTTAGGGCCTATTGAGAAGGAGAAACCAATCCGTCCTGAGAATTTGAATAATTTTTCAATATTTTGCACCAGTGATTTTACTACTGTTTCCAAAGAGGTTCATGTCAGAACTCGTAGGGTCTGGTTAGTTGGCTTAGAGGTATAAATAATTATTTTATTTAAAGATCCTCAATCTATTTCATTTCATTATACATTTCTTGACTTGCATTAGTTGGGTGCAGGGCTCTGGCAAAACCACACTTTTAAAGGCAATCTTGAACAAAGGTAAAGTAAATACGACTACCAATGAGGTTGTCATTCCAGAAGATGATGTACAAGAAGGTATTGTGGATGGCTTATACTACTGTGATTCTACTGGAATAAATATGCAGGTATCTCCCTTTTAGTCTCTTAATCTGTTCATTTTATTTTTAATTTCCCAATTATGATATACAGTGTCATGAAAACTGGGCGGAACTGATCATATAATTTTGATAAATTTGAGAAATGAGAAAAGAGATGCTACATAAAAAGTTGTCTGAGTGAATATTAGTTTTGTTGTTCCCTCCTAGATGTCTATATATGAAGGTGTAAAAGGTGAAAATGGACAATTTCAGTGCAGTACGTTAAAGTACAATAAACATAGATCCTGTACTAGACCATAAAGACACCACTATTCTAATACTCACCTTCAACTTGAAGCATATAGGTTATATGTACTAATCTGAGACTTAGTGAGTAAATCTGCTTGTTGATCGTCTGAGTTGATAATTTTTTTTAACAAGCTGTCCGGATTGAAGTCTTTTCTTATAAATGATAATTAACTTTTTTATATGCCTCATTCTCTCATGAATGGGATTATAAGCAATATACATTGCTGCCTGATTGTCGCAAACCAACTCCATCTTATCAACACTTCCAAAGTTCAACTCAATATTGCATTAGCCAAATATGTTCAGAATTTTCGCTAGGGCCATTGCATGATTTTAGCCTTTTTTCTAGACTTTGTTAACACAAAATCTTTCTTTTTGTAGAGAAATTTCCACCAACTCATGGCAATATCCTATGTACTAAATAGTTGTCAGAAATAACTTTACAATACTTGGACAATAATATAAACTCGGAAACTCCTATATGCTAATAAACACCTAATCATTTAACACTGCCAATTATGAAGCCTAAACTTTCAAAAATATTGATTGCTTTTTTTTCCAAAATTTGCCTCGTGAGAAGTTCCTTCTTTCCTTTCTTTCTTATCTACAAGCAACAGTTATATGAAAGAAAAATGATTTTGATGCATTTCTACTATGATATGCATATTCTGATGTTGGTTATTGTCACAAATGAAGATAGAATAATAATATCTTATTGAATTAAGCATGTATGATTACATTATATAGGGACTAGGAAGCCCAAAGTGAAATAAGGCCCATTACTAACTAAACCCTAACTACACATATTTACAACAAACCTTAACACTCCCCCTCAAGTTCGAGCATATATGTCAATCATGCCCAACTTGTTACAAAGATAATTAACCCGGTTCCCATCTAAGGCTTTAGTGAGAAGATCACCAAGTTGATCACTAGATCGTACGTGTCCAGTAGAAATAAAATTCTCCTTTAGCTTATCACGAACAAAATGACAATCAACTTCAATGTGTTTGGTACGTTCATGGAACACTGAGTTTGAAGCTATATGTAACGCTGCCTGATTGTCACACCATAGCTTTGCAGGGAGAGAGGTTTTGAGGCCAACCTCCTTTAACAACTGATATATCCACACAATCTCACGTACAGACTGTGACATAGCTCTATATTCTGCCTCTGCACTAGAGTGTGATGCTACCCCTTGTTTCTTACTTCTCCATGATACAAGATTCCCACTTACAAAAACACAATATCCAGTAGTAGATCTTCTAGTTTTCTTGCATCCTGCATGATTAGCATCACAAAAACATTCAATGTCCGTATGACCATAGTTTTTATACAAAATACCACGACCTGGAGACCTCTTAAGATAGCGAAGGACATGCTCCAAGGCTTCCCACTGACCAACAGTTGGAGCTCCCATGAATTGACTAAGAAAACTCACTGAGAAAGTCACATCTGGGCGAGTTATAGTCAGATAATTTAATTTACCAATCAGTCTGCGATATCTGTCAGGATATTCAAATGGTTGCAGCTTCTTGGGGTCAACTTTCTTTCTTATATGCTCAGGGAGCTCTTCAAATGGTATTTTATTATCAAGCTCTAGGTAAGGATTGGCAATCATTGGTGAATTGCTTGGTGCAGCTCCTAACTTTCCTGTTTCTTTTAACAGGTCAAGGACATATTTCCTCCTTTCTTGCTTCTCATGACCTCGATACCCAAAAAATACTTTAACGGTCCTAAATCCTTCGTCTGAAATTGAGAGTTAAGGAAGGCCTTAAGAGACGATATTCCATCGACATTACTTCCTGTAATCACAATATCATCCACATACACAACTAAAAGAATCAAGCCAGCATCCGAGTTCTGATAGAATACTGAATGATCACATTTACTTTGTATTAGTCCAAACTTCCGAACAACAGAACAGAATCTATCAAACCAAGCACGAGGATCTGTTTAAGACCATACAAAGATCTACGAAGAAGACAAACCTTCCCATGACAAACCTTTCCATTCTCCCCCTGAGCAACAAAACCAGGTGGTTGCTCCATGTAAACTTCCTCATTTAAAGTACCATTGAGAAATGCATTTTTGACATCTAATTGATGAAGAGCCCAATCATAAGTAGCAGCCATGGAGATAAACAATCTGACTGAGGAGAGTTTAGCCACTGGAGAGAAAGTTTCAGAGTAATCAATCCCATAGGTCTGAGCATATCCCTTAACAACAAGACGAGCCTTAAGACGCTCAATAGAACCATCAGCCTTAGTTTTGATAGTAAAGACCCACTTACACCCAATCGCCTTCTTTCCTTTCGGTAAATCAACAAGAGTCCATGTACCAGTTTGTTCAAGGGCCATCATCTCCTCCTCCATTGCCCACGCCAACCCGAATGACTCAAGGCTTGGTGAAGAGTGGTAGGAATAGTAATAGAGTCTAAGGAAGCTATGAAAGAACGAGAAGCAGGAGATAACTGGTTATAGGAAACATAAGAAGAAATAGGATAAGTGCAACTACGTTTACCTTTTCGAAGTGCAATAGGCAAGTCATCAGGAGAAGTAGAGGGGATATCATGGTCTGGCTCATCAGGGGAATCAAAGGGAATATCATGTTCTGGCTCAATGGGAAGGACAGAATTTTCCTCATTATGCGTTTCAAGATCCGACGAAGAAGCAGAAATGGGAGAGTCACCATCTGGAATAGCCACATTACTCTCTCCTGTACGCCTCTGATAAACGTAGTGGATCGGAGGTCGTTCCGGTACCTGTACTGGCAAAGGTGTACGAACAACTTGATAAACCAAGAGATGATCATCCTCATTAGGTGGAGATGAGGAAGATGCCATGGGAAAAAATGGGGTGGTCTCATGAAAAGTGACATCAGAAGATACCAAATAACGATTGAGAGTCGGAGAAAAACAGGTATATCCCTTTTGAACCCTCGAGTACCCAAGAAAAATACACTTTAATGCCTTAGGATCCAAGTTAGAAATAGTTGGCCGAACATCACGAACAAAACAAACACAACCAAAGATCTTTGGATCAAGATGGAACAAAGGTTCGGAAGGAAAAATGGTTGAAAAAGGGCCGTTACCATTAAGAACGGAGGAAGGCATGCGATTGATCAAAAAACAAGCCGTAGAAATAGCATCTGACCAAAAAGGTTTCGGAACATTCATTTGAAACATAAGTGCTCGAGCTACTTCAAGTAAATGGCGATTTTTGCGTTCAGCAACACCATTTTGAGTTGGAGTATCAACACAAGAAGATTCATGAATTATACCATGTTCAAGCATGAAGGTTTGAAAATTTGAGGAAAAATATTCCTTAGCATTATCACTACGCAAAGTGCAAACAGAAACACCAAATTGAGTTCTAATTTCAGAACAAAAGTTAGCAAAATGTGAAAACACCTCAGAACGATTTTTCATTAGATATAGCCAAGTAGTACGAGAATAATCATCAACAAAGGTTATAAAGTACTTGAAACCAGATTTTGACTCAATAGAACACGGTCTCCAAACATCAGAGTGAACTAACTCAAAAGGGGACGCAGCACGTTTATTGACTCGAGACACATGCGGAAGACGGTGGTGTTTGGCAAACTGACATGATTCACATTCTAAAGTAGACACTGAATTAAAATGTGGATAAAGTTTCTTCAAAATCGCTAAAGGCAAATGACCCAAACGACAATGCATTTCAAACAGACTGGATTTGACAGAACAAGCAACCGAACGATGCACTTGATCATCAAGAAAGTAATGGCCTCCAGACTCGTACCCTCTACCAATAATCTGCTTCGTCGTAAGATCCTGAATCAAGCAAAAATCAGGAAAGAGTGAAATAGAACAATTTAATTGCTTCGTTAATTTACTAGGAGAGAGAAGATTAAAAGCAAGGTCAGGCACATTTAAAACAGAGGGTAAGTGAATGGATGGAGTTGGATGAACTGAGCTAGAACCAATGACACAAGAATTAGATCCATTTGCAATTGTGATACTAGAAGGGTTGACGTACGGAGTATAAGAGGAGAAAAGATGATGGTTACCTGTCATATGATCAGTGGCACCTGAATCGATGATCCACTTGGAGGAAGAAGAGAAAAGGCCAGTGACATTATTACCTGTAGCAGTGGGTACTGGTGAAGATAAAGCCAGATACTCCTGGTATCTAGTTATCAGTTTAGCATACTCAGCTGCTGGAATGGTCACCATTTTATCTTCAGCCATTAAACACAAGCAACCAACGATCCTCAAACAAATTCCAACAAACAAGAAGACACCAAAACAGCTTCACCCGGAGCTACAAACGATCCCAAAAGATTCCCAAATAATACCAACAAGCAAGAGAACAACCAAGTAACTTCACTACGAGCTACAAACAATCCAAACAACTTCCAACAAGTAAGAAGAACACCAAATAGCCTCACTCGGAGCTACAAACAATCCAAACAGCTTCCAGCAAGCAAGAAAACAATGAAATAGCTTCACTAGGAGCTAAAATCAATCCAAACAACTTCCAACAAGTAAGAAGACAACAAAATAGCCACACCAGGGGCTCCAAACGGCCAAATCAAGACCAGAAACAGACCAGAAACGGCCGGCGAACGTTCGCGGCAACAAAAGGGGGTTTCCGGCGGCGCGTGGCGGCGGTGCAGACTCCGGCAAGGCGCGTGACGGCGCGTGCGGCGGCGGACGGTGACCGGACCACCTGGGGTTTGTTCGCCGGAGCCTCCTGAGTCCGATGGCCAGGCGCGTGTTGCAAGACAAGGTCCAGAAATGCACAGATCTGCTCAAGAAGCGGCGGACACTGTTCACATCTACAGTTTTGGGACTCCGACGGCCAGAAACCAAAAAACACAAACCCTAAAGAGCCTCTGCTCTGATACCATGTCACAAATGAAGATAGAATAATAATATCTTATTGAATTAAGCATGTATGATTACATTATATAGGGACTAGGAAGCCCAAAGTGAAATAAGGCCCAATAAGGCCCATTACTAACTAAACCCTAACTACACATATTTACAACAAACCTTAACAGTTATAAGTGCTGAAGTTATATTTGTACAACTTCATTGTCAATAAAGAGACGACTTAAAAAGATAGTTTATGGATAAACTTTTCTTTGATCTTCTCCTTTCTTTGCATTTGTATGGGAGCAGTCATTCATGTGTGTATCTCATTGTTTTGCAGGAGCTGTATAAAGAAAGTTCTCGCTTCAAGGATGAACTTTGGTTGGGAATCCGTGATATAAGTTGGAAGACAGACTTGATTGTTTTTGTTCATAATCTGTCCCATATCATACCTCGATACAATACTTCGAATGAGCTTGAACAAAAGCCTGTCTTGTCCCTGTTTCTGGATGAGGCTAAATCTCTTGGAATTCCTTGGGTTCTTGCAATAACAAATAAATTCTCAGTTAGTGCACACCATCAAAAGGCAGCAATTGAAGCAGTTTTAAAAGCATATCAAGCATCTCCAAGCACATCTGAAGTTTTAAATTCCTGTCCATATGTTATGGCTAGTGTTTCTGAGGCTTCATTGTCACAGAATGTGAATAGTGAAAAGGTCAATAGAAGAATTGGTGTTCATAGACTTATATTTGCTCCAATTAATATCATTAGGAGGCCATTCCAGAGGAAGGAGATTGTTTTTCCAGTTGAAGGTGTTAACTCTCTCTGTCAGAGAATCCACAAGGTCCTACGTGATTATGAAGAGGCTTCATTTCAAGTGAGAATCTTTTATCATAGACATAGTATGAACTCTCGTTTGTTTTCCATTGATAATTTTCATTTTGAAATGTAGGTGGAATTTTACTGCATTGGTTTTTTTAAAAAAAAAAATTCTAAATCTGAAAGAATAAAATAGGAAAGGACATGAAAACATAAGTGGTAAAACCTGTTCAATCATTGAGTATTTTACAATGCTATGGTTTAATGCTGTCAAATTGAGGTTTAAATGAAGCTTCTTTTTTTAAATTTTTGTCAAAAGATTGTAGTAGCTCCTTTCAAGGGCAGATGGTGAGATGTGAAATCAGTTAGAAGTATGAAATTTATAGGATATTTGATGGAAGACCAATGTAATATGTGGCGTCTGGTTTCTTTTTATTTAAATTGATTAGTTCCCCTTATCCCAAATGCTAGCTTTCTATAACTAGTCTTCTCCATCCCTTTTGAGTTTGTATAAATCAATATCTTGATTGATGGTTGTCAACTCCAAATAGAGCTAGCTGTGAAGGGTTTTCAATAAGCTAATTGAGTTACTTGTTCGTTTGATAGAACAAAATTAGTGACAAGCCTAGGTAATAGTAATTTAATTGTTGATCCTTTTATGACAGGAACTTGCTAGAGATAAACTTATGAAGGAATTTGAACGAGAACATTTAATGTTAATGGATGAAAGTGAAGCTACCAGAGCTAAGGCAAATTCATCGAATTCTGCAGCAGTGGGCGCATCAATTGGGGCTGGAATCGGCATTCTCATGGCCATTGTCATGGGGGCAGCATCTGCCTTGAGGAAACCATAAGGACCCATTCAAATCGTCTTTACTTATAAAGTGATGGCATATAATGCATTCAAAGACAAATGAAAGAGAATGAGTTAGTCACTCTTTTGATGTCACTTGCTACTTGAATGTATGACTATGATTGTAGAGGATTCAATTTTCAACCTCCTTCCTCTATGTGATTGACATTGTGCTTGTAGTCTCACACAATAGAAATCAGGCTGTATAGGTTATGTGCAGGTGCTTAAGTCATTAGAATTGCATTCATTTCTTGCATGTTACATGTAAGATAACTATTTCATGACGGCAAAATTATATCCTTTTTCTCTCTCTGTGCCCAACAAAAGGCAGCTGTGAAGCTTGTCTAAGATCTGTGAACGAAAGTGTTTCAATCGCATCCTGAAAAATCAGAATCAAAATCATGCAAAAAACCAATTTTCGGCTAGAAAGCAAATCATGTCCCTCTGGTCCTAAATATAAGACCTAATTGATTTTTTTGAAAAACCCAAAAAATAGCAAAATAAGTTAATTATAAATTGATTTACCTAATTTTTTTCCCTTAAACTAGTTTATTTTACTTATAAACTAATGGATAATCTAAAAATATATCAAATATATCATGATTTAATAGACTATTTTGTAACTTTAACCTCTCCAAAATAAAGTTATCTAGGTCTTATATTTAGGACTGGAGGTAGTATTTAGTTACTCATGTAGTCATGTTAATCAATTGTCAGTGGTGTATTAGCTATTTTCTTTGGGAATTCTGGCTAGGCACTCAAATTCTTATGGTATGGTTTGGAGCAAAAATTATGGGATTTCTAGCCAATCATCTGGAGAGTTGTTCCACATTTTGTTTTATCTTATTTAAGTGGTAGCAAGTAGCAAACACTAAATTGCAGAAATAAAGTTAGGCTTTATAAAATTTTCACGTCCAACCCAAAAAAAAATATTTAACCACTAAGTCTGCCCTTTTAAATTAAATTTAGAATTAAACACTTCTAATCAAACTATTTGCTTATATTTAATCTCTTCATGTTTAGTACTCTTTGATCCTAAATATAAGAGTTAGTTGACTTTTTCTAGAATTTTAAAAAAGTTTATTAAACTAATTAAAAATTGATTTTTCTAATTTTTTTCTCTAAATTAGTGTATTTGATTTATAAGATAATATATAATCCAATAATATATAAAATATGTTATGATTAAGTGGTTCATTTTGCTTTGTTAGGATTCTCCAAAATAGTCTACTAGCTCTTATATTTAAACAGTGGGAGTATTTCATAACATTTTTTGAGCAATTAAAAAAATCTTATTAAAACTTGAAATTACAACAGAGAAATCATCAATATAAACCTTATCCCAATTATAGGGAAATGGGTGATTTTGGTATGCTAGACATGAAATAGCCATAACTAAAAAATGAGAAATGCTTTCAACTTATTTTGATAGCCCACCAAAATTAACTTCAAATCACGTACTTATTATCTGGCCTTGCAAGATCACTTTTTGTTTTTTGTTTTAAACTTGGAAGTGTGCATGTAATTTGAACAATTTAAATTTAAATGCATCTTAAATACACATTTTAAAGTGAAACAAAAATCATTCAATAGAATAGTAAAATGTAAACCATCTACATCTAATCCCATCAAGAGTACAATAGAAGAGAAAAATAATATTAAAAACATCGAAATATACTTTTGGTCATCCGGACATATGGAAGAGGAAGTGAACTTCTCTTCTGACCATTTCATTCACATAAGGGATCAAGGGCCTCAAGAAACACGTAAAACGATATGGTAGATTGAAGATAGAAAATGAATAACATGCTGCTCAAAACAGCATGCTCTGCAATATATGATCTCTTATAAAAAAATATTGATCTCCTTTGTTTTTGGGGGCACAACAGTGGGTGACAAGATTTCATCCTATCAAGAGAATAAAGAAGGCTACACTCAATATCCATGGGAATCACAAAAGGCAAGGCCAAGGAAAGAGAGCTCATGAAGAACAGCATGAAAAATTCAGCCTGCCTTGCTTTGATCCTGCACCGTTAGCCAGGTTCACTCGATTCACAGACAGTTCGGCCTTATAAGAATCAGAGTTCAACACTTTTCGGCTTATATTGTTGTAGATTTCCCGGATAACGATCTCAAAAGCTGTTTGAACATTGGTAGCATCAAGTGCAGATGTCTCCATGAAGAACAAGCCTTCTGCTTCTGCAAGGCTTTTGCCATCCTCTATGCTAACCTCCCTGATATTCTCTAGGTCACACTTATTCCCAACCAACATTCTTGCCACAGTTGTATCACAATGAACTGCAGGGTTGTTCAGGTAACAGTCAGAAACTTGTAATCTTCAGCACAATAATTCTTTAAAATGAATTGTACGCAGCTATGTCATGGCAAGACAAAACATACAGGTCTTTAAAGCTAAAATGAAGTAACAAAAAAGAGATTTTTAGCAGTGTTCTGACAGATTGTTTCATCATCGCAAGCATAGGAAGCTGTCCCAAAGGGTTCATAATAAGCAAAATTAATCCCTTGCTTGGCATAGTATACCTCAGGTCTAGGATGTTTCTATGACAATGCAACGAAACTGGAAAAATGTTATCATGTTCCTATCAGAAGGGAAATAAAACACAATTAAAGCAAACACTTTGGGATGCTTTGTATATATCAAATGCTACATATTAATGAGACAATAGATCAAGAAATGATTAGAAAAATGAAAAACTTAAAAAGTCATTGTTGAATAATGATCAGAATGACATAGTAAACATTGCATATTTCATTCTTTGCATTAGAAACAGAATTCATTTTTCAATTTATACTAAATGGGCTGAGAAGAAATCGGACTTTAATAAGCATCATCAAAGAAGGTAGTTCAGCTCAATTAATTGCATATCTAACAATCTCCAAAAAGAGTCCACTGTTCTTAAAAGTCCAATAATCTATAGTCTTCATTATTGAACCTTATCAATGCCACCAAACAAGCTCATATCACATAATGCATATGGATGGTCCATCATTGATAGGACCTATGGCACTTTACCAGTTTCAATAAGTTTCCAGATTATACTTTTATAAATCGTCAGTTAACATGCATAGTTGGTTCCAGTTATTAAATTCCACATCAGATCATATATGTAATATCACCATGATAAACACCATAATTAATCATTGATTTGCCCTTCATATATATTATGGGCCAAAAAAGAAAGAACTAAAAGACCAACTAAAAGCTAAGTGAGTGCCAGCAACTAATTTAAGCAATAAAAACCCTATGACACTGAATTGCAGAGGCATCACATAAATAAGGAAACGCTACCCTAATATAGCTTCACTTACAAATCAATTAATCATATCATGGAAGCAAAAGAGAGTAAAATGGAAGGGCTACTTTCTTTTCGAGGTATACCAAAAAGAAAGCAATAAAAGCTAACCAAAATTAGTGGCAGACAGCATGCAAACTGAAACAACATTTAGCAAAATGTCAAAATGAATTGCTTGATCTTTTACAATTCTTCAACCAAATAATCCTAGTTAATCCGATATAGGAGCTGTTCCGTTTTACAAGACAGTTGTATCTTTAAGAATGAGTTGCTTGATATTTTTGAATTCTTCAACCATACAAATGAACAATGCAATACACACACATACATTTAACTTGAGCAACAGATATTGAACTTAAAAACGTTTCACACAATGTACAAACGATCAAGATCAGTGATGATGATTGGTTAGCATTGTCAATGTCAACGCTCCATTTAATACAATTAACTACCAATTTAAGTCGTTTATATTTTTTCAAGTAAACTCATCAAACAAAAAGGTAAGGAAAGGAACATGCTTGCTTTCCCCTTCAAAAACTAGCCAGAGAAAGGAAACAGATCTTGTATCAAAAAGGAAACAGATCTACCAATCACCAATTTTTTCCAATAAACTCATCAAAGAAAAAAGGTGACGAACACGACAGACTTTGTTGTTGCTGTTGATAAACAAACAAAAAGAGGGTGAGTGTGAGAATAAAGACATGATTATAATACTATTTTAGTAATATCACGTGATTTTATCAAGCTTTATTAACTTTCTTAATCTAACCAAATTAGTTACTTCCTCTGGTACTAAATATAAGACCTATTTGACTTTTTTGGAAAATCCTAAGAAAGCAAAATAAGTCACTTGTAAATTTATTCACTTAATTTTTTCCCTTAAACTAATTTATTTGACCTATAAACTAATAGTTAATTTAAAAATATCAAATATGTCATAGTTAACTAACCTATTTTGCTTCCTTAATCTCTCATAAAATAGTCAACTAGGTCTTATATTTAGGATTGGAGGAATTAGTTAATTAGATCATATACTTCCCTCATTCCTAAATGTAAGAACTAGTTGATTTTTTTAGAAAAATTTAAATAAGCTAATTAAAAATTGATTTTCCAATTGTTTTCTCTAAACCAGTTTTATTTGACTTAGTAACGTATAATCTTTTAATACACAAAATATATTATGATTAAGTAGATCATGTGCTTTCTTAGGATTCTCTAAAAAAAGTCAACTAGGTCTTATATTTAGGACCAGGGTGTGATTTTAACAAACTTAACTAATTTCCTTAATCTAATCAAATTATTTACTTAATGATATCATATACACTCACCTTTCTTTTAAATATAAGATCACTTTGTTTCTAAATATAACATCACTTTGTAATTTTTCCAAAATTAACCCTAATAATGCAAATAATGCTTATTTATTAGTATAACATGCAAAAGAGGTAGTATTTAAGAAGTGATATTATATTTAAGAAGGAAGGGAGGCAGTATTTAGCAATGGAGTAGCATGAGATAAAGAAAACATAAAACAAGAATAAAAGAAGAAGAGTGAAGAAAGAAAGAAAGAAGGTACGAGAAAGCTCCTGAAGCCACGTGGCAATGGTATCAAAAGTGGTTCTCCTAGTGATATCATAGACAAGGAGGGCCCCAACAGCGCCACGATAGTAAGCAGAGGTGACAGCCCTGAAGCGTTCCTGGCCAGCAGTGTCCCAGATCTGCGCCTTCACTTCCTTGCCCTCAATCTCAACCACCTGCGTCTGAAACTCCACCCCGATGGTGGCCTTTGAGTTGCCATCAAACTCGTTGCGTGCAAAGCGTGAGAGCAGGTTGGACTTCCCCACAGCAGAGTCTCCAATGAGAACAATCTTGAACAGATACTCCTCACTCCCCACTTCCTCATCGTCCCCCATTGTTGATGAATGAAAATGGATGAATGGTGTGTAGTGTGTAGTGTGTAGTGTGAAAAGAGAGAAAGAGAGCTTTGGTTTTGTTTTGATTTGCTTCAGGCACGTCCCGTGATTCCCGGGCTTTATGGCTTCTTTTTGACTAATAAAAGATTGTTTTTCTTTCATTAATATATATAACAACTTAAAATGCATACATTAAGACAATAAAACAAACAATTAACATATACTCTCTGCCTCCTATTTATAAGTCATTAACTGCCCAAATTGTACATATCAATAAATGAAGATCAATGGAAGTTGTATTGTTTAATTGGTCTTATTTTTTTTTGTCTTTTCCATTTTTACCCCTCCCACATTTATTACTATGACTCACTGCTTTTTTTTCTCTTCATTAATAATATTTTATCTTTATTAGTATACATGTGTCTTTTTCATCTTCTCACTCTTCTCATCTTCCAATATTCATTTTCCAATGATAAGGGTATATTGGGAAAATTTTAAAAAATGAGTTAGTTAATGACAGTTGGTGATTATATTAAGAACCAATATTTAGAGACGGTTAGTGATTTATAATAAGGACCAAAATTTAGAGTTGTTTAGTTGTGGGAAAAGAGTGCTTAGAATTAGAAATGGAAAGTTGAGTGACTCATTTCTGTTGCAACAATTAAAGTGACAATTACACTAATATCCTCGCCCAAAATCGATTTTAAGCCCTTAAAATCGATTTTGTGAGAGAATAGTGGTGTAATTGTCCCTTTTACTTTTCCAGCAAAATAAGTCACATAAGACAACATTTTACAAACTGAACCTACTCAACTTTTCATTTCTAATTCTGATCGCTAATTTCCCAAAACCAAACAGGCCCATGAGACCAAAGGTACAGTAGGCAATAACATCGAAAAACAAACATAACATAACAAATTAAAATATGAGAATAATTGTGACTGGTGATACCTAAGCATTGCATGTTGATCATAATAACATGATTATAAAAGTAAGACACAATAGAGGGTGAGATTGTCTAAAGAAATTCTCTATCGAACTCACCATCTTCGATGTAAATGTTGGAAACCATAAGCAACTCCGGAATTACCTCTTAGAAGGTGAAAGACCTTATGAAATTATATTTGTGTGGCTTGAATAGTGATATAAATATAGTAATTAAAAACAAAGTTGAAAGGTTAAGACAAGTCTATTGTTATTTATGAGAGTGTAAGAGAGAGAGATAAATGTGACGTAATAATGATATTAATATAAAATACGTGTAACATCCCATTTTTTTATGTTTAGAATTTTTAGTGGTATTAAATTTATTTGTATGTTCAAGAATTAGGAAAGGGTTCAAGGTCATTCTGGCCACTAAACAATTTTTAATGTATCAATTTGGCCTATAAACAATTTTCGGTCTTAATTTAGTCTATAAACAATATAAAATGTCCATTTTGGCCAACTCCATCAATCACTCCTTAACACCATTAACATCCATGCCAAGTAAGCATTTTTTTCCAACATGTGGCCGGTGATTTTGTTTTTTTAATGACGTGGCATGTCCAAATTTTTTGTATTTGTTTTTATTATTTAATATTTACAAATTAATAATGGGAAAATTAATTTGAGGTCCCTCACAAGGGAGTTAATACTGGAAAAGTCCCAAAAGTTGAAAATATTAATGTAGGGTCCCAAGGGACCTCACATTAATATATTTGAAAAGTGAAAAGACAGTTTTACCCCTAGCCTTATGATGCTACCAAAAATTTTGATTAAAATATCCGCAAGTGTACGGCTCGTAAAATAGTAAAATCAAGGTTGATCCCACAGAGACTCAGACAATTAGTACTTAGGCATTAGAATTCCTACTTTCATTTAAGTTGAGTAAAGACAATGAAGTTGATTTTATAACTAATGAAAAAGATTAATTTAGATCTAAAAGAAACTACGATAATAGGGGTGAAATTCACGAGTAAAAGGAACAACCTAGGGTCACTAATCCCTTATTTGCTGCTCAGATTTTATTCCCACTAATTAATTATGAATTAACTCAACTAGCTAATCTAGAGTACTAGTGTCTATAAATGTCTTCCGGTCCACTTACATCCTTACCTAGCTTAATTACACAATGTCTTGCACTAATTTACTAGGCAAATTTATCTCGGGTCCGCTCTAATGTGACTATGTAGGGCTTCTAGGTATATTCCTATCCTAGTCGCAAATCAGATTACAAATTCAATCCTACACTATTTAATCTCATGGTCTATTCAAAATTCCCTCTTCCGAGTCCAATCCTAAATTCCCTAAACATGTCTAATGGTGGCCAATCACTAAACAAGTTAATCAATAGTAACAAGATTAAATAAACTAATTAAAATTAACCAAAACTAAATAGTGGGAAATAAAGTATCTAAGTCACAAATAAGTTCATAGTGCCCTAGGTTGTAGGAGAAAATTAGCCACACATGGGTTCCAAGTTAATCCCAAAATACATTGAATCTAAATATGAAATCATGGTGCCAAATGAAATTCTAACAAAACAATACCAAGCAGCAGCAAATTCAATTGTTTTCCTCGCGTTCCGTCACCTCTGCCAATGCTCAGTTTTTCTTCTCCTTGCCTCGTGCTTCAGCTTCGTCAATTTATGTGTGTGTGTTCGCCACCTCGTCTTTTTTCCAGCTTGCGTGAATTCTCCTCCTTTACTTGCGTGAACTTCAGCCTCGTACTCCCAGCTCTCTCTCTCTCGTTTTTGTATGTGAAGCTTGCGTCCCCATCCCCCCTCCGTGCGTGTATGTGTATTGTATATATATCTTCAATATGCATTCCTCCAAAAGACCACAAAACATTGCCGCCTCTTGCTTTCCTTTTCCTCTTCACTGTTTCCTAATTGTCTCTTCCTTAGTGTGTGATTTTGGAAATTCCAAACAGCTCCCTGCAGCTTACTCTTGCCCCCACGTGACTTACTTTCTTTCTTTTTTCAGCTTTTTATTTCTTTTGTTTCTTTTTTTTTTCCTGCATAAGTTTAATTGAGAAACAATCAATCAAATCAAATCATATTTATTTCCTTTCCTATTTTCTATTTCATTTCCTATTTTCTGGAGCTAGTTTCCTTTTTATTTTCCTCTTAACCAAAAATATTAGTACATTTATATTTCACATGAAATCTCTTAATTATTTAGATAATGACTCCCCAAATACAATAAAATACCTATAAAAACTCACTAAATATCGAGAGTCATCACACCCCCCACACTTGCATTAAATCTTGTCCTCAAGATTTCAAATTGTTAACACGTTAGCACAAAAAATGAAATCAAGTTTTTATAATCACAAAGTTGAAATCAATTCAAACTCTCAACAATTAAATCCTCTTAGAAATCTCTCTCACCATCCCCAAATGCAAGTAATCAGGCAATCAATTTGATAGAGATAAATCACAAAAGCATGTCCCTCACCGGTCAAGTGTTTACGCTCTACTCTCAAAGTATATAGGGGTTGTGTTTCACTCAATTCCATCTATGTAATCCAGCCACTATAGGCTTGTTTATCATCTCGATATCCACTCTTGTATCTCAATGCACACACAAATCAAAATGACTTTTAAGGGTTGTAATGAAAAGGGTAGGATAATGAAATGAAAATGAGATGGAGGTATATTTGAAAAGTGCTAAACCATTTCCATTATAGTAAGGAATGAAGGAATTACATAACTTAACAAGCACATAGGGGTTGACACTTTGAACTCTACAATTCTTCAATTCTTTTGATTTTGATCATCTTCTTTTTTTTTTCTTTTTCCTTTTTTTTTTCACACTTTCTGTGATTGTTTTTTTTTTCTTTTTATTTTTACCTTCACTTTTTTTTTCACCCTTTTTTTCTACTTTCTTCAACACTTATTTTCCCTTTTTTTCTTTTCTAATTCCTTCACCCCTTTCCATATGAATATAGTAAAACACTTTTCAAAGCGTAAATGGAAGCAATAGATAAGAGATGAAAAATTGCATCAAAAGAATTCAAAGGCTAAAATATGCAATCTTTCTTTTTAAAAGAGAAGCAGGCTCAAAGGGGTTAAACAATGGAAATAATGTAAAAAGGATGACTATTTGGCTAAACTGACTATGAAACGAAGGCCTTAATCATTTTTGTGCATACAAGAGATTTGAGCGTCAAAAGAGATTCAAGACAAGTTCTAGAGGGGAAGTTACAATAGATGTACTCACTCATGAAAGAATAAAATTAAGGCTCAAATTCCTCACAGGGATTTTTGACATACTAGAGTAATTTATCTAAAGCAAAGAGCTTGCCTTTTCACTTACATTCAAAGAAGATGAGATCAAAGTCTAATCAAATCCAATTGTTTTAAGTCCAAATCAATCCCAAAATTGGCAAAAAGATTTTTTTTTTAAGAAAATTTGACAAAATGAAAGCTTGAGGACAATCTTTAGAGAACAATGATACTCTCATACCCCCACACTTAAATGTCACATTGTCCCCAATGTGAACAAGTAACATAAGTAATGGAATTACAAAAATATCAATAGCAAGTGTAGAAATGATAAAATTCTTTCAATTCCCTATCAGTCATGCAATTCAATCAAAAGACAACACAGTCAAGACTAATCGTCACACACACGCACATAATGACCAACACCAGGACTCATCACCAGAACAGATATCAAGAGTAAAATCAAGTAAAAGTTAGAAGAATACTCCCCTTCCTCTTCTTGATTTGCGCTCTCATCTTCAAGTCCCCCAGAATTTAGCTGAAGCATCCTTTGTCGCTACCAAAAATCCTACAAAACAAACAATAGATCAGATCCAAAAACCTTGGGTTGCCTCCCAAGAAGCGCTAAGTTTAAAGTCTTCAGCCAGACTTTGTCAGAATTCAGGGAAGTTGCACCAGCTTGTGAACCACCGCTTGCCGGTCCACATCACCACCATGATAATGCTTCAGCCTCTGTCCATTCACTTTAAAGATCCTCCCAGTCCTTTCATCTTTTACCTCCACCACACCTTTATCAGAAGCAGCAATCACACAAAACGGACCAGACCATCTTGACTTTAGTTTCCCAGGAAATAACTTCAACCTAGAATTGAAAAGGAGCACCAACTGTCCTGGCTCAAAAGTACGCTTCACAATGTAGCGGTCATGCCATCTCTTGGTCCTTTCTTTATAAAGTTTTGAACTGTCATACGCTTGAAGCCTTAATTCATCTAACTCATTCAATTGCATGAGTCTTTTACTTCCAGCAAGCTTATGGTCCATATTTAATTTCTGCACCGCCCACCAAGCTTTATGCTCCAACTCAAGAGGTAAATGACACGCTTTTCCAAAAACAAGTCGATACGGTGACATGCCAATAGGTGTCCGGAAAGCTGTCCTGTAAGCCCAAAGAGCATCATCTAACTTATCAGACCAATCCTTCCTAGTAGGACCCACAGTTTTCTCCAGAATTCTCTTTATCTCTCTGTTCGTCAGTTCACAAAGACCATTTGTTTGTGGATGGTAGGCAAGGGACATCCGATGGTGAACTCCATATTTTGCCAAAAGAGTCTTGAAACTCTTATTATTAAAATGAGTTCCTTCATCAGTAATGATTGCTCTAGGAGTTCCAAACCTTGAGAAAATGTACCTCTTCAAAAATCTGATCACAGTGTTACCATCATTAGCTTGACATGCAATAGCTTCAACCCATTTGCTCACATACTCAACAGCAACAAGTATGTATTTATTTCCTCTTAAAGACGGAAACGGGCCCATGAAATCCAAGCCCCATAAATCAAACAACTCAACCTCCAGAATACCAGATTGAGGCATCTCATGCTTCCTAGAAATATTACTTGTTCTTTGACATCGATCACACTTGGAAACATAATGGTGAGCATCTTTAAACAGAGAAGGCCAATAAAAACCAGATTCAATTACTTTGAATGCAGTTCTTTGCCCCCCATAATGTCCCCCATAAGCAGATGCATGACATGCAATTAAAATGGCCTCTTGTTCAATTTCAGGAACACACTTTCTAATAATTGAATCAGAACATCTTTTAAATAGAAAAGGTTCATCCCAAATATAGTAGGCAACATCATGCAAAAACTTTTTCCTTTGATAAAAATTCAAATCAGGAGGTAACACTTCACACACAAGATAATTCACAATATCAGCATACCATGGCAACTCAGAAATACACACAGCAAACAATTGTTCATCAGGGAATTTCTCATCAATCAACAAATCATCCACAGAATCAGAAGCATGCATAAGTCTAGATAAATGATCAGCAACCTGATTTTCAGTTCCTTTCCTATCAACTATATGCACATCAAATTCTTGCAACAACAATACCCATCTAATCAACCTAGGCTTAGACTCTTTCTTCCCTAACAAATACTTAATAGCAGTATGATCAGTATGAACTATAACTTTAGTACCCATCAAATAAACTCTAAACTTTTCAAAAGCAAACACTATAGCTAGCATTTCTTTTTCTGTAGTAGAGTGAATTACCTGAGCCGCAACAAGAGTTTTGCTTGCATAGTAGATAGGATGAAGAATCTTGTCACACCTCTGAGCTAAGACAGCTCCAACAGCATAATCACTAGCATCACACATCACCTCAAATGGAAGTGACCAGTCAGGAGCCACAATAATAGGAGCTGAAGTCAATCTCCTCTTGAGCTCTTCAAAAGACCTTAGACACTCTTCATTGAAGTTAAAAGAAGTGTCTTTCTCAAGCAACTGTGAAAGAGGCTTTGAAATCTTTGAAAAGTCTTTGATGAACCGCCTATAGAATGCAGCATGGCCTAAGAAACTTCTCACAGCTTTGACATTAGAAGGAGGTGGAAGTTGCTCAATAACTGATGTTTTAGCTCGGTCAACCTCTAAACCTTGCTTTGAAACTTTATGACCCAGAACAATGCCTTCAGTTACCATAAAATGACATTTCTCCCAGTTAAGCACCAAATCTGTCTCCTCACATCTTCTCAATACTTTGTCAAGATTCATCAAACATTCCTCAAATGATTCACCAAAAACTGAGAAATCATCCATGAACACTTCCATTATCTCTTCGATCATATCTGTGAATATACTCATCATACATCGCTGAAAAGTAGCCGGAGCGTTACACAAACCAAATGGCATCCGTCTAAAGGCAAAGGTGCCATACGGGCATGTAAAGGCTGTTTTCTCTTGATCTTCTGGAGCAACAGCAATTTGATTATAACCAGAATATCCATCCAAGAAACAAAAGAATTCCTTACCAGCCAATCTGTCTAACATTTGATCAATAAAAGGAAGGGGAAAGTGATCCTTCCTTGTAGCTTCATTCAATTTACGGTAATCCATGCAAACTCGCCATCCAGTAACAGTACGAGTGGGGATGAGCTCATCTTGCTCATTAGTAATCACAGTCATGCCTCCTTTCTTAGGAACACATTGCACCGGACTAACCCACGAACTATCAGAAATTGGATAAATAATTCCAGCATCTAACCACTTAATTACCTCTTTTTTAACCACTTCTTTCATCATAGGATTCAATCTCCTCTGATTCTGAACAGATTTCTTATGATAATCTTCTAAGAGTATCTTATGCATAACAATCGAGGGACTTACACCTTTGATATCTGCAATAGTCCATCCCAAAGCTTTCTTGTGATCACGAAGAACCTTTAACAACCTTTCTTTCTGATCATCTGTAAGAGAAGAAGAAATAATGATAGGAAGTGTCTCAGACTCACCCAAATACGCATACTCAAGATGTGATGGCAAGGGTTTAAGCTCTAAAATTGGTGCTTGTTCAACAGAAGGTTTAAGAGAAGAATTTGGCCGTAAATCCATCTCTAATAACTCAAACTGCCTTGATGAACTAGTGTAGGGAGGAGAAGCTTCAAGTAATTTCTTGCATTCACAAACCTTCTCATTCTCAAGTTCAGAAACTCCAAGTAAAGCTGCTTCAAATGGTTCTTTTATAGCACAAGAATCAGTAGTCTCTTGTATCACTTCATCCAGCATATCTACCCTGAAGCAATCAGTGGTATCCCTTGGATATTTCAAAGCCTTCTTCATATTGAAAACGACTTCGTCCCCATTTACCCTTAGCTTGATCTCTCCTTTCTCAACATCAATAAGTGTTCGAGCAGTGGCAAGGAAAGGTCTACCCACAATGAGTGGTAATTCTGCGTCTTCTTC
Source organism: Mimosa pudica (assembly GCA_029929735.1). Classification (NCBI taxonomy): domain Eukaryota; kingdom Viridiplantae; phylum Streptophyta; class Magnoliopsida; order Fabales; family Fabaceae; genus Mimosa; species Mimosa pudica. The sequence goes on from JAKELP010000045.1 coordinate 6,883,016, forward strand.
ACAATCTAAGACAATAAAATCAGCAGGAAGAATAAACTTATCTACCTTGATCAAAACATCTTCAATAATACCCTTTGGATAAGCTAAACTTCGATCCGCTAGTTGAAGTGTTACAGAAGTAGGTTGAGCCTCACCTAACTGTAATTTTCTGAAAACAGATAATGGCATCAAGTTAACACTTGATCCTAAATCACATAGTGCTCCACCTTGAAACTTCTCTCCAATCATGCAAGGTATAGAAAAACTCCCTGGATCTCTCTTCTTAGGAGGTAACTTGTTAAGAAGAATAGCACTACACTCTTCAGTAAGAGCAACAGTCTCATAATCGCCGAATCTCCTCTTCTTACTCAACATCTCCTTAAAGAACTTAGCATATTGAGGCATTTGTTCTAAGGCTTCAATGAAAGGGATATTAATATGCAACTGCTTGAAAATCCCTAAAAACTTCTTGTACTGCTCATCTAAAGCTTTCTTCTGAAACCTTTGAGGAAATGGTAAAGGTGGTACCCATTTAGGAATCTCAGTAGTGGTGGGCTTATTCAACATCTCACTCTTCCCTTTTTGTTCACCTTCCAGTTTCTCTTCAACTACTCCCTTAGACTTGTGTGTAGACACATCATCTCCTTCCATGCGAACTGGAGTGATTTCATCAGCATTAGAAGATTTCTGTAGCTCACCTATCTCTTTACCACTTCTCAGAGTCACCGCCTTGCATTCCCCGTTTCCATCTCTACGAGGATTAGGCACCGTATTACTTGGTAAGCCATTAGTATTCACATTATTGAGATTAGCAGCTAGTTGCCCCATCTGAATTTCTAAATTCTTGATAGAAGAATCATAGTGTGTTACAAAACCTTGCTGCACTTGCATCATTTTATTCATCAAGTCTTCAAGTTTATCTATCCTCTGATGCGCAGAATCTTGTTGAAGTGCAGATTGTTTGACTTGTGTTTCAAAACCCGGCGGATTTATTGGTTTAGATCCTGAACTTGAAGCTTGATTCAAAGTTTGACCATGACTCCAAGAGAAATTCGGGTGATTTCTCCATCCTGGATTATATGTGTTCGAATATGGATTGTTCTGAGAGTTGCCACGGTAATTGCCTGCATAATTAACCTGCTCAAGAGGTTCAGAAATAAGACATTGACCGTTAGTGTGTCTCTCTCCACAATACTCACATGAAGTGTACATAGCATTAACCCCCATATGTCCACTAGACGATCTCTCCACTTTAGATTCAAGGTGATCAAACCGCTTATTCAAAGCATTCAGCATTGCTACCAACTGTGAAGATGAATCCTCAGAAATTTTCTCAACCGGTTTCATTAGCCTCCTTTCAGTGTTATTCTGTATGAAGTCAGCCGATAGCTCATCAAAACAAGTCCACACACGGTTCACTGGTTGTTTTGTGATTCCCCCATTAGTAACAGCATTCAATTCAGACTTAGACTCAGGAGTCAACCGTGTACTAAAAATTTGAATTAGTACCCATTTCTCCATATTGTGACCTGGGCTTTGCCTCACCAACAATTTGAACCTCTCCCAAGCTTCATACAAATGCTCACCATATTGTTGAGAAAAATTAGTGAGAGCAGCTCTAGCATCCACCATCTTGTTGTGTGGAAAGAACCGTGATATAAACTTCTTTTCCAAGACATCCCAGGAAGTCACATCATCTCCTTCTAAATTGTTTACCCACTCTTTTGCTTTCCCTTGAAGAGAATAAGGGAAAAGAATTAACCGAACTGCATCACTCGGAACACCATTCTGCTTAAAACTGTCACAAACATCCAGAAACTGTCTCAAGTGTCGATTAGGATCTTCATTATTATTCTCAGAATACTGACCATTCATCTCAAGCATCTTCAGCATCGTAGGCTTAATCTCAAAGTTGTGTGCTTGAATTTCAGGAACTTTAATTCCCGACTGATAGCCCCTAGTTTGCCTTCCCAAAAAGTCATTGACACCCAAACGATCATTCTCATCCTCAGCCATAATTTCCCTTTCAGTTTCAACAATCACTTCTTCCTCAACCGGAGATGAAGTAGCGTTCAAAAGCTCTCGGATGCTTTTAGTCTTACGAGGTGTCTTAGTATATTTGCATTTGCGGGAGGACATAAAACTATTACCTGCAAAACAAAGCTCAAACCACAAAAACAAACCAGACAAGAAAATATTTTTGTATTTTTTTTTAATTTTAATTTTTTTTTTATATAAAAACTCAATCGAAAACTAATAAAGTATTTCTAATTCTAATTACCAATTGCCTTGAGTCCCCGGCAACGGCGCCAAAAACTTGATGCTACCAAAAATTTTGAATAAAATATCCGCAAGTTTACGGCTCGTAAAATAGTAAAATCAAGGTCGATCCCACAGAGACTCAGACAATTAGTACTTAGGCATTAGAATTCCTACTTTCATTTAAGTTGAGTAAAGACAATGAAGTTGATTTTATAACTAATGAAAAAGATTAATTTAGATCTAAAAGAAACTACGATAATAGGGGTGAAATTCACGAGTAAAAGGAACAACCTAGGGTCACTAATCCCTTATTTGCTGCTCAGATTTTATTCCCACTAATTAATTATGAATTAACTCAACTAGCTAATCTAGAGTACTAGTGTCTATAAATGTCTTCCGGTCCACTTACATCCTTACCTAGCTTAATTACACAATGTCTTGCACTAATTTACTAGGCAAATTTATCTCGGGTCCGCTCTAATGTGACTATGTAGGACTTCTAGGTATATTCCTATCCTAGTCGCAAATCAGATTACAAATTCAATCCTACACTATTTAATCTCATAGTCTATTCAAAATTCCCTCTTCCGAGTCCAATCCTAAATTCCCTAAACATGTCTAATGGTGGCCAATCACTAAACAAGTTAATCAATAGTAACAAGATTAAATAAACTAATTAAAATTAACCAAAACTAAATAGTGGGAAATAAAGTATCTAAGTCACAAATAAGTTCATAGTGCCCTAGGTTGTAGGAGAAAATTAGCCACACATGGGTTCCAAGTTAATCCCAAAATACATTGAATCTAAATATGAAATCATGGTGCCAAATGAAATTCTAACAAAACAATACCAAGCAGCAGCAAATTCAATTGTTTTCCTCGCGTTCCGTCACCTCTGCCAATGCTCAGTTTTTCTTCTCCTTGCCTCGTGCTTCAGCTTCGTCAATTTATGTGTGTGTGTTCGCCACCTCGTCTTTTTTCCAGCTTGCGTGAATTCTCCTCCTTTACTTGCGTGAACTTCAGCCTCGTACTCCCAGCTCTCTCTCTCTCGTTTTTGTATGTGAAGCTTGCGTCCCCATCCCCCCTCCGTGCGTGTATGTGTATTGTATATATATCTTCAATATGCATTCCTCCAAAAGACCACAAAACATTGCCGCCTCTTGCTTTCCTTTTCCTCTTCACTGTTTCCTAATTGTCTCTTCCTTAGTGTGTGATTTTGGAAATTCCAAACAGCTCCCTGCAGCTTACTCTTGCCCCCACGTGACTTACTTTCTTTCTTTTTTCAGCTTTTTATTTCTTTTGTTTCTTTTTTTTTTCCTGCATAAGTTTAATTGAGAAACAATCAATCAAATCAAATCATATTTATTTCCTTTCCTATTTTCTATTTCATTTCCTATTTTCTGGAGCTAGTTTCCTTTTTATTTTCCTCTTAACCAAAAATATTAGTACATTTATATTTCACATGAAATCTCTTAATTATTTAGATAATGACTCCCCAAATACAATAAAATACCTATAAAAACTCACTAAATATGGGGAGTCATCACCTTAAAAAAAATTACCCCCTCCCTCCTCCCCCGCACCCCCGCACCCCTCCCTCCTCCCTCCATCGCCCCCCCCAACCCCAGCCTCCTCCTCCCCTGCCCCCCACCCCCAGCCTCCTCCCCTGCCCCCCCACCCTCAGCCTCCCTCCTCGGCCCCCACCCTCCCCCCTCCCCCCTCCCTCCTCGGCCCCCCACCCCCACCCCTCCTCCCTCCTCGGCCCCCCACCCCCTCCCCCCCTCCCTCCTCGGCCCCCCACCCCCTCTGCCTCCCTCCTCGGCCCCCCACCCCCTCTCCCTCCCTCCTCAGCCCCCCACCCCCACCCAAAGCTCTTACATTAAAGACCAAAATCATTCAAATTTTGAGCTCTTACATTAGGGACCGGAGGGAGTATAATCTTGTGATATTGTCCACTCCTCCACGTGTGGCAATCCCCCTTACACTCCCTCTGCATTTTATAATTAAATCATCAATTACATTAGAAATTAGTAGTAACTATATCAAGAAAAAAAAGAAATTAGTAGTAACCCCTCACTCTTTAAATACTACTTTCTTGTCTCTTCCCCCACTCTTTCATCCATCACTAAAAGCAAAAACCGCAATCAACTACTCTCTCTCTCTCTTCAATCTGTTTTCGGTTATCACGAAGCACTTTCCTATCTCTCTCCGATCTGGACTCACTTGCATCCTGCAATGTTCGTGAACGTGAAGAAGCTGGTAGAGAAGGCCTCCTACAAGAAGGTCAGTTCCCTTTATTTCCCTTTAATTTCCCTCTCACCAGAATTATCATCTTACTACCCCACAGCTCACCCTTTAGATTAGATCCCTCCTCTGGTCATCATCCTTGTTCTGTAACTAGATCAACGCTTTCTTACTAGTATTTCTTTGTTGTGTGTATACGTGTATCAGTTCCATTGTCATTACCTCTCATTGACAATGGAACTGATACACGTATACACACACACAAAACATTGGTTAAAAACATGTCTTTAAAGAATAAATATGTCTTATAGAATAAAAGAAGAATATAAGGAGAAGTGTTTAGGGTTTCTACTATTGGGTTCTCTAGAATTGGGTCTCCCTTTTTCAATTATACATATTTCATATTTTTATATGTAACTTATTTCCATTTATATTTCTTTTTAGTTGCTCTCCTAATATAAGTGTCGTCTAAAAACTATCTATCATTATCATTTTTTTTAAGTTTTGAAAACAAATTGATTACTTATTTTAATTTTATAATTTCCTAATTCTTGAACATACAAATAAATTTAATGCCACTAAAAATTCTAAGCATAAAAAAATGGGATGTTACAAATGTGACAAAATTACCCTTAACTAAAACAAATTTCAACAACTTGTGCAAAAGTTATAATCTATGTTAATTAAATGCAATTATCATCAAAATATGAATTAATTCAATGAATTTGACTATGAAAATATATGCAAAAATATGGTGCAATCACCACGGTCAAACCACGACAAATCAAAAGTTTCTGCCATTTTGAGTTTGAGGTGTTGTTTGTCGTGGGTTGGCCACTTCAAGTTTTCTTCATTTTGCATGTTTTCTCCTTGTGCTGTGCTTCCATGATCTCTTTGGCTTCTATTTGAGTGTTATGTCACATTAATCTACAAGAGATTAAGACTTGAAGTAGTATCACAAAGTTCTTCAAAAGATGAATGACAGTAAATCAAGTTAAATATGACAAAATTGCCCTTAACAAAAATAAATTCCAACAACTAAAGCAATAGCTAGAATCTATGCTACTTAGGTGCAATTATCATCAAAACATGTATTAATTCAATGGATTTGGCAATGAAAATATATGCATAAGTATGGTGCAATCATCCACTATGGCTCGCCATGGTATTGGACTAGTGGTGCTCGCCATGGCTGCTGGTATCGATGGTTTCACCGCCGAGAAGAAGAAATGAAAAATGAAAGTTGAAACTCTTTTCAACTAAAAACCTTGAACTACCGATTGAGCAAATCAAAGCAATAGGATTCGTGAGAGAGCAGCAAATGGGTTCCTAAGAGAGCTTTCAAAGTGAAAGCGAAGATATCGAAAACTTGAGCAAGGGAATATAAAAATTTATCTGGTAAAAGGTCATATTTACATTGGATGTTTTAGGCAAGGATCAAATTTGCCTTGTAAGTTTTTTTGGGATCAGTTTTGCCTTGGAAGTATACAAACTGGACCAATTTTGCCCCATATCCTACATGGACTGTCACCTCATCATTCATGTCAATGCTTAGGACACCTCTTCATCTTTTTCATCCCTCCTATAAGACTCCTTCTCCATATTCTTCCACCATACCTTCTCTCCTCCACTCCCCCTCCTCACCCACCGCTTAAAAATAAACACTCAAACACAACACTTAATTCAATTCCTTTTCCCTTCTCTCCTCCACTCCCCTCCCTCCACTACCCCCTTCTCTCCATATTCTTTCTATGTATGATTCTTGGCACCCCATCTCCTACATTCACATGAATGCCCACACGTCCGGTATACAGCCTTGATATTCTACGAAGCTTATTGTGCCCACGCCTCCAATGAATGCACTCCATCTCTTTCTATGAATGTTTTTAGGAGGAACCGGATTTAATTAAACTGTTATTTGAAGTTAGTGTAATAAAAAGAAGGGCAAAGGTGCAAAAATGATACTAAATTTTACTCAAAATTGCGTTTTTAATACTAAAGTTTTGCGAAGTGCAAAAATAGTATTCAGGGTTTGGGAGCAAATATAATATTTTCACTTAAAGGAAATAAAATTTAATGAGATGCATAAAAGTCTTATCATATCTAAATTTTATTTCTCTCAAGTGAAAATACTATATTTGCACATGGACCCCAAGTTGGGTACTAATTTTAATTTACTTCTCGCGAAACTTTAGTATTAGAAACACACTTTTGGGTAAAATTTAGTTTCATTTTTGCACATTTGCCCTAAAAAGAATTACATATAAGCTAATATATTTGGATTGTTCATTAATATAACTTAATAAGCAAACAATAATCTTTTAAACTAAAAAACGTGAGCAATTAATATATAATATTTTCCCCAAATTCCTTGAATTTTTGAAACCAAAACACTACAAGAACCTTCTCTTCACGTAAGTTTTGTGGCGTAGGAGGAATGCGCGACATTCTTTTTATTTTTTTTGTAAATTATGGTGTTATGTCGCGCCAAAATGTTCTCTTTGTCGCTTTTAAGGCGCGACAAACCAAGAAATGCGACAAACCCCCTCTCCCCCCACTTTCTCCCTTCGCAAAATTCAAATTTTTTCCCTCCACTCTCTCCCCCACTTTCTCCCTATATAAACTTCACTTCTCTCACATTTTCTCCTCCCCCACTCTCTATGTTTTCCTACTCTCTCCTCACTTTCTTTTCTCCTCTTTCTCTACTCCATTATTTTCTTCTTCACTTCCAATCTTCATATTTAATTTCTCATTTAACTAATTATACTTAATTTTTTTGCAGGTTCATTGTTTAAAATCTTCCATAATTTAAGGTATACACTTTATCATTATTTAATACTTTGTTTTTTTTCTCATTCATTATAATTCAAATTGTTTTATATATCACTATAATACTAGTTTTTAATTATTTTTCCCTCTACTTCCTCTAATTCAAACACTCTCTTTCCTTCTTCCTAATTATTTTCTCCTATTTTTTTATTTTTTTAAACCTGCAGCTTGCCAAGGAAACTTCTTCCTCGGCAAGCTGCAGGTTTTTTTTTTATTTTCACTTCACCTTATGTCACGCATGATTTAGGCGCGACATCATTTTTATAGTATTAAATTTTGTCGCGTATAATACGCGACAAAAACGGTGTTTATTTTGCTACGACTCGTTTTTTCGCGCATGCATTCAACGCGAAAAAACGAATTTCTTATGTGACATTCTTCGGAATTTTCCACATTTTCAAACGTGATGGGAAAAAACCAGAAAAACTGAATAGAATGAAGAGAGAAACTAGCATGGAAACCATATGGCATATGGCATGTGGCTTTTGCTGATGGACTAATATGCCCTCAGGAAGTGAGGTGTTTAATAATGATATATCACCAACTAGAAATTACTCCGCACTCTTTGGCGCACCATATCACAATTAGCATTAGAGAATCAAGTCCGGTAAATGCCTCCAGTGAGGTGGGAGAGTACAGGTGGCGGAGGGAGAGCTTGTGGTGGAAAATTTGGAGATGGAGTCTTGTCGAAGGGGTGGGGGAAGATGATGACGTATCCAAAACTTTGACATGGATAATGAGAGGTGGCAGTCCATGTAGAATGTGGGGGCAAAATTAATCTAGTTTGTATACTTCCAGGGCAAAATTGATCACAAAAAACTTCAAGTGCAAATTTGATCATTGCCTAAAACTTTCGGGAAAAATATGATCTTTAACCCAAATTTTGCCTTGCAAATCTAGAAACTTAAAATGAAACTATTAATGTTCTTGTTTTTAAAAACGCGACGTTAAAAGTATCAAAGTCACTTTTTAATTACATAGCGACATAAATATTTCACCTTTTAACATCACTTTTTAAAAAGGGAAATGGACCAAATCTGGCCCCCAAGTTACCACCAAGGAGCGCTGAGCACCCTGAACTAACAACAGGCCCGTATCTAGACTCCAAGTAACCAAGGTGTTTAAAAACTACCCCGGTTGGACGGTCAACAACGGTTGACCGTTACTATGCCGATGTGGCCGCCACGTCAAGGCCTGTTTTGCCATTTGGCGCCTTGTCATCGCCACATAGATAAGTTAATGTGGGTCCCACATTTAATAAAAAAAAATCTCCCTCCTTCTTCATCAAAAGCTACGCCAACCACCCCCCACCACCCACCTCCTTCTCCTTCCCCTTCACCTCCCTCCTCAGCCCCCCACCACCGCCCCCCACCACACACACACAGACATTAATATCTCTCTTCCCTCCACTTCTTTCTTCTTCACCTTCCTTCTTCACCTCCATATGCACCCCCCCACCACCACCGTCAACCCCTCCCCCAAAACTCTCCCTCCATGCTACCATGACCGGTCACCACCGCCACACCTCCTTCGTTCTCCATCGCCACACCACTTCTCTCGCCGCCTCAGATGTGGTCACTACGACTCCGGCTTAACCGGCACGGCGGCTCCGCCTCCGATGATGCTTCAGCTCAACTCCGGCGACGCCGCCGACCACCTCGCCTCTGTCCGCGGCGCCGGTGCCGGCGGTGGGTTCCATGCACCGGTGAACCAGCTCGGGCTGAGCTTGGAGCAAGGTAAACATGGCTTTCTTAAGCTTAGCTTACACACAGGGCTGTGGAGGTTGCGGGAGGGCTGGGGCCTACGGAGGTGGGGGCGGTGGTGGGGGGCTTTCGGCCTGGGGATGTGGAGGCGCGAGGTGGTGGTGTTGGGGATGGGGGGCTGTGGTGGAGATGTAAGGGAGGCGGTGGGGGGCTGCGGAGGGAGGTGAAGGGGAACGAGAAGGAGGTGGGTGGTGGGGGGGTGGTTGGGCGTAGCTTTTGGGGATGAAGAGGGAGAGATTTGTTTTTTTATTAAATGTGGGACCTACATTAACTTATCCTATGTGGCGATGACAAGGCGCCAAGTGGCAAAACAGGCCTTGACGTGGCGGCCACATCGGCATAGTAACGGTCAACCGTTGTTGACCATCCAACCGGGGTAATTTTTAAACACTTTGGTTACTTGGAGTCCAGATACAGGCCTGTTGTTAGTTCAGGGTGCTCAGCGCTCCTTGGTGGTTACTTGGGGGGCCAGATTTGGTCCATTTCCCTTTTAAAAATTAGCGACATTAAGATTTTTAACGGCACACTTTTGTGAATAAATGATGTTAACGAATTCATTTTAAATACAAACATGTTACTACCTCATTTTCAGCGTCACTTACAAAGAAAAACTGACATTAATTAGTGACCTGAAATGACTTTTTTTGTGGCAGTGAAAACAACCAAAACTTAATTTAAAAGATTTGTTGATGAAGGCGTTTGTTTGTAATTTGCATGGACCACTAAGAATTTAATATTTAAATTAATTGATCAATGATTTTATGTCTAAATAAGATGTATGAAAGATGCCTAATTCATGATAAACCCAACTAAGTTGCTACCATAGTGAGATAATGGCTACAGCTTCTAATTATGAACTTGAAGAAAGTTGCCTCAATTTTGTCTACTCAAGTTTGATTATTTCCCAAGTGACTTTAATGATAAAATCTGGCCTAGCCTTTGAATCTTTTCCTTAAAATCCATGGTATGCGTATTGGGGAAATTTTACTCAATTTGTCTCTTCTCAATTTATATAAGTTTTTTTTATTGTTAAACTGTATCTAACATTCTAAAATATTTTCTTTGATTGATAACAATATTTATATAACATTGTAAAACATTTTCAGTAGAAACACTCAGTATCCTAAAGTTATGCTACAGCTTCATATACTCTCAAGAGCAATTTTATTTCCATGCTTTTCTTTACCTTATTTCCATGCTTTTTTGAAACACTGAAATTTCAACATCAATCTCCATTAACCACCAAAATATCTGTTCAATGAGCCCCAAAATTAGACAGTTGAGGTGTATCATAGACCATGAAGTATTATTTTTTTTAGTTTTCTAGCATTGAGTATGAAAGATTGATTTGACTTAATGGTAAGCTTGTTTAACATGAGGTCTGATGTCATGAGTTTAAATAAGTTTCTCTGCATAAAACAAAGCTAAGACTATCGAATTGACACTTTTTGTCGTATCATTATGATAATATAATAAAAGTGTGATTATTTAATTTATTTAGTGTAAAGTGAAGAAAAATAATGTATGAACGAAATTAATTAACGGGCCGGGTAAAATAGGTTAAAAACCATTTTAAAAAGGGACGAACCTATTCAAAAAAAATGAAATGCTGGGACAGATGCAGTATTACTAATGCTGGTGTATTGAACAAGAGAAATTATTAACTTCCTTGAAAATTATCATCTTTTATACAGAAGATTTAATTGCAGCCAACTCAACGTCATCATTATTATTGGCATAGTCATCAACATGATCATCATTATCTTGAACCTTAAAATTAGTGTACTGATATCTCCGAGCAACGAACAAGAAGAAAGCAAGATTCAAAGCCTCAAGTCCAGCAATAAGATAGTAAAAGAATTCCAATCTCCCATCATTCAAATCATTTGTTAACCAACGCGTCCGACGATTAACCACCGTGATAATGAAACTGCTCATATAACTCCCTACACCCCAAGAACAACTCAACAAAGAATTAGAAATACTCCTCATGTGTTCTGGGCATTGCCTATTGAAAAACTCAACCATACCAATAGCATTAAAGGCCTCACACATACCCATTAGGACCAATGGCACGGCCAGCCACATCGCCGATATTGGCGAAACCCCGAGCGGGTTATTAGAGTTCGGTTTAGCCAAGTCCCTTCGGGCTTTTTCCACAATTCCAGCCACGACCATGGCCACAGTGCAGAATACCAAACCAATTCCCATTCTTTGAAGCAATGTTATGCCTCCGTCATGTTGAGTGGTATTTCGGAGTGCCGGTACGATGATACGGTCGTAGAGTGGGACCCACAGGACAATGGTGAGGAAGGAGAAGACTGAGAATGAACCTGCAGGGATTTGGAACATGGGTCCTAGGTGTCTGTCCATTTTTAGGGCTTGTGATACAGTGAATATTCCTAGGTGTATTATGGCGGTTAGAGTTAGGAACCCAGTTGTCCATATTGGTAAGATTCTTGCGAGGCATTTGACTTCTTCTACTTGTTGAATGCTTGCAAGTCTCCATGGATTTACTTTGCTTCCATCTGGGTTTAACTCGCCTTCCATTATAAATGCAGCTTTGTTTAATGCGCTGAAAAATAAACAAAGTTATATATTACTAATTAGTTTAATATGGGCTTTTTTATTAATTCTTACAAGTTACAACAAGTAAGCCAATGAATTAGTCACGGAGTTAGCTCAAATATGTGGCTTCTTACAATAATTTTCCTTGTCTTATTAATTCTGATGGACAATATATAATACGAATTAGTTTAATATACTAACAAAACTAATGAATTAGTCACAGAGTTAGCCATTAAATCCGTTAGAGACTAGGCCATTACTATGGATTAAGGGTATATATGTGAGTTGAGTCTCCATCACATTGGTTTAAGCTTTTGTGGTGGAATGACAAGACTCATATCATTTGCTTAGTCATAAAGGGTATTTTAGTATTTTCCAATAGCCTAGTAGCCAAAATGAACCATTTTATTGTTCATTGGTCAAAATGAGACCATTTATTGTTTGTAGGCTAAATTGATATTTTGGAAATAGTTCATAGGCCAGAATGATCTTTAAACCCTTTTATCTATGTTGTTCCCAAGTAACTTTAAAACTTTCTGACTAATTTATGATCATCTCTAATTAATAGTAATTAATTATGGCTTTATTTAGAGTAATCTTAATATTTCATAAAGAATGACTAATTTAAACTAACTTTATTTATTTATGTAAAGCTGTTATTGAGGACTGAATGGACTATACCAATAAAATCTGTATCACAAAATAATTTCAATTTTCACGCACAAAAATCAAATACTAAAATCTTCTGCAAAATTAAAGAAATAATAGAATTCTTTTATCAGTTTTCTTAACACAAACTGAGATTATTTTGTCATCTTTTAATTTAATCAATGTTAAGATTAAAAAATTTAGGGATGCATGTTGTAACCAATCACAATATGTTGATATGGACTAATATTGTATAAACCAATCCTCATTTGTTTATGTATGCGGATGCACAATCACACTCGTGTCACCCACTTTCTATAAAAAAATATTCGGCACAGAAATTACATATTTACCTGAATTGGTTTGTCAAAGGTAGCTTTATCATGAGACCATTTTCTTTCGTAGGAGGATCATAAAAAGCCAATCCATCAACATCATCTTCATCACCACAAGGAATTTCAACTTTTCTCTTTCTATATGCAGCAACAAGAACTTGAGCAACACTAGACAATATACTCCCTTCTGGTTTCACATGCACATAAACTCTAGTTCCCACAAAGAACAGGATGAGAGCCAAAAACATACACAAAGTTGGGATTCCAAACCCGAGACTCCAACTCACTGAATCTTGGACATAGACTACCACCGTTTGAGTTACCAGGAAAATAAGATTCGTTATTGTATAGCTCCAATTGAAGAAACTCACTATCCCTTTTCTTCCTTCCCCAGTGGTGGCATCAAACTGGTCAACCCCGAATGGGATGCTACAAGGCTTTATACCGGAAGAGCCAATGGTCATTAAGAGAAATCCCAGAAGAAGAACAAGAAGATGGCTCTGTTTGGGTTTCTCACATTGATTTTGTGCTAGTTGTAGTGGTGTGCATGGTGGAGGATGAAGCTGTGGTAACCATGCTGTTAATGTCACAACCAACATTCCCTGTGTATTTTTCATTGCAAAATAATTAAGTGTACTCAACTATAGGTTATCTCTGACCTCCAATTTTTTTTTTTATCATACCGACCTGCAATTTATTGAAGCTAAGAAATATTATTATAAAGGATAAAGTACGTATAGTTTAGTTCCCTTATCTTTCCATCAAATTTCAATTTAGTTTTTTAAGTTTGGAAAATACACATTCAGTCTTTTTTTTAATATCGTTAATTTCACTTAAATCTAAAAGAATATTTCATAATTAATTGGATTAAAAAATAACACATTTTAAAAATATAAGAATGATTATATTAAAATATTTTAATTTAAGCATTTTTATATTTTCATCTTATATTAACCATTTAAAATTGTGAAGTTAACATTTTCCGTTTATTGAAACTAACAGTGTTAACAAAAAAGACTAAAAAAGTACTTTCCAAATATAAATGACTAAATTGAAACTTGATGCAAACATAAGGACCAAAAGTATAATTTAGACTTTTGGAAATTAAAAGGCTAAAATGTAGTTTTGGTCCCTTATGTTTGTATCAAGTTTCAATTTAGTCATTTATGTTTGGAAAATACACTTTTAGTCCATTTATGTTAACACCGATAATTTCAGTAAACGGAAAATGCTAACATAAAAATTTTATGGTTAATCCAAGATTAAATATCCATAAAATAGGCATAAATTAAAATATTTTAGTGTAATAATTCTAATATTTTTTAAATTTATCATTTTTACCTACATTTATTTATTAAATAATCATTTTATTTAATAACTCATTGTTGCCATTGAATGAGACTAACAGTGTTAACAAAAAAAGAATAAAAGTGTCTTTTCCAAACATAAAATAGAGGTTAAATTGAAACTTGATGCAAATATAAGGGACTAAAAATATACTTTATAGCCTTTATAAAAAGAGAGTGGATGCATGCATACGTACACACGAGAATAAAGCATGGTTCTCAAAAAACAATTGTGATATGAGTTAAGCTATTCAGTCATGTGAAAATTACGATCGCTATTTCTTTAAATTTTATATTTTATATTGATATATTTTTAACACAACTCACTACCCATTGTAGTCCATAAAAACTTAAAAAATTTGATCTCACAGTCTTACGAAAACCTTTAAGGGAGGCATTTAGTATCATTGTAATAAGGATGCTACACCGCCAGCAGCCTTGTAGCCTAGTGATTCTGTTCTTTCCCAAAATAAATGGGTTGTGGATTCAATTCAGGTTATAACCTCAGGCCATTCATTAGATTCTTTAATTGGAAAAAAAGAATACCATATAATATTTTATATTGTTGCTGGTCGATCGACAGAATTTTATTGACATGCACTTTTGAAACTATACTATGCTTTGTTTTACTTGTATATATGTGTGTGCGTTTGGACTAATATCAAATGGAGAATAATTAATTTATATTAAGATGTCCAATTAGTAGTTAAAAATGCTCTTCCTAGATATCTTCCATAATAAACAGTAGGAACAGTCTCACTTTTTTTTTTAAAATACTACTGTTCGTTAATCCAGCACCTATTAACAACTGATTAATTAGGACTTGAAGGATAAGAGTGTTGTCTGTATAAGTAGGATTGTCCCCTCTTCCAATAAGACATATCACGTAATTTAACACATATTCTTACACGTACTTCAGGTGACCCACTTGATAGCTGATTGGCAAACTACGTAATACCCATTCTGATTGAATTTTATATGCACACACATATATATATGCACACATACAGATAAATATGTATTTGTGTAGAGAGGGTGTGTATACCAGAAGATTAGGAACAGAAGCGAAAGCTATGGTGTTGAAGCGGCCAACATACGTATCGGAAATGAAGGCACCAACCAGAGGTCCAAAGTTGGAGAGACCATACCAAATGCTCATAATATTTGCAGCAAAAATTGTGTCTATATGAAGTTCTCTTGTCAGATACACTAGAAAGTTGGCAAACATACCATTTCCTGCCAAGCTCGCAAACGCTTCATTCCCTGTATTCATAGCATTATGAGGGTGCTTGATCCAAATTAAGAAATTAAAATTATCCGCATATTGAATTCTAATAAATAATAACATCAGGATGTTTAATACTACAGTAATTGACTCCAAATCAAATTAATTAAATAGATATAGTGAGAAATAATAGAGAAAAGACCTAGAATATAAGGCATGGCCTTCCATCCGCCTGGTTGCTTCTTCTTCTGGGTTTTTCCCACATAATCATTTTTATCTACATGATCAGCCATCTCTCACACAGCTAAGAAAACTTACTAATATTGAAAAGACAGTTCTGAAGGATCTAATAAAAATCCAATGAAAGGCTTATTTGGGATGAGTGAAGGAGCAAGGCGATCAACTTCACACACACGGATTTATAGTACACAAACGGAATTAATAATTAATAATTAATAAATGGCAGGTTCGGTTATCGCTTTATTTTCTTTTTCCACTATATATTGCTATAATGATATCATGTAAAGTAAGAATAAAGCCAAAAGGATGAGTGGGACGCACGCGTGCCACTATAAATTTCTATCATCTAGCTCTCGCAATGTGTTTCACATAGTTATATTATGATATTTTTAGGGCGAAGGGGCAAAAATAGCCACCGTAATTTTCAAAATGGACAACTTTGGCACCCGTAATTTCGATGGTGCAAAACCGGACATTATAAACGAAAATGGGACAAATCTAGCACTCTTAAACATAGGTGTTAAGTTTGACCGTTAGTTGACTGGGAATGATGATATGACACACAATGAGGTATTATGTGTCACCCCCATGCTGATATGTATATGACATGGCAAAAATGAAAGAAATTAATCTGATATGTATAAGGAAAAATGACACACAAGGAACTAGGACCTGAATGAGATTATGAAATATTGGGAATGACTCAAATGCCCTTATCTTCATTAAACTCCCTCTTCCTTCTCAACCCACCCCACCCACCGCCACCCCACCCCACCCCACCCCACCACCCACTTCCCCCACCGCCACAACCCGCCGCCCCACCACCCACAACCGCCGTTTATGTCGAAGACGGTTAGTTGATGTCGAAGACGTTGATGTCAAAGACGTTGAGTTTTTCGGAGAGGTCGGCGGCGGCAGACGTCGTCTTTGAAGGAGGAGATGGTGGAGGAGAGAGAGAGGGTTTGGGAGGAGTAGATGGAGAGGTGGGTGGAGTGAGAGACGGCGAAGGGATGGGAGGGAGAGGGAGAGAAGGAGAGAGAACGCACGACGGCGGGTGTGGGTGGTGGGGCGGTGGGTTGTGGCGGTGGGGGAAGTGGGTGGTGGGGTGGGGTGGGGTGGGGTGGCGGTGGGTGGGGTGGGTTGAGAAGGAAGAGGGAGTTTAATGAAGATAAGGGCATTTGAGTCATTCCCAATATTCCTTAATCTCATTCAGGTCCTAGTTCCTTGTGTGTCATTTTCCCTTATACATATCAGATTAATTTCTTTCATATTTGCCATGTCATATACATATCAGCATGGGGGTGACACATAATGTCTCATTGTGCCACGTCATTATGCCATATCATCATTCCCAGTCAACTAACGGTCAAACTTAACACCTATGTTTAAGAGTGCTAGATTTGTCCCATTTTAGTTTATAATGTCCGGTTTTGCACCATCGAAATTACGGGTGCCAAAGTTGTCCATTTTGAAAATTACGGTGGCTATTTTTGCCCCTTCGCCCTATTTTTTATACGAAACAATGTTCACTTTTAGCAAAAATTGAGTAAACCTTTTTTAAAAGAATTAATTATAAGAAAGACGTAATAAATTCTTATACTGTATTTCCCCAAAATGTATATTAGAGACAATGAGAAATTATTTAAGGTCTTGGAGTGTTGTTTCAGAATTAAAATGCCTTAAAAATAAATTTATGAGGATAAATTTATTTGTATGAATTTTTAGGATCTATCTTCTTTAGAAGTTAAAGATAAATAGTCAAAGGCTCAGTTTTAAATTAAAAATTTTATGGAAAACACTTACATGTCTAAACATTATTTTGGTGAAAGAAAATATATGAAGTCATGAAAAGATTCAATTCTATTATTCATCTTTAATTAAGTAGAACATAAGATAGTGAATAAAAAATAAAAGGAGGGGCAAAATGGTCAAGTACATTAGGCAAACTATTTTAAATACTTCATTTTCTCTTCTATGGGGATTTATCTAGGGAAAATTAATATGAGGTATCTCGCAAGGGACTTAGTACTAGAAAGGTCCCATAAACTCCCCATATTACAGTAGGTCCCTAGGGACCTTACTTTAATATATTATAAATACCTAAAGACCATTTTGCCCCTCATATTATAAACATACCTACTTTTGTATGTTTATAATTGAGGGGCAAAATGATCTTTTGGTATTTGGAGTATATTAAAGTAAGGTACTTAGGGACTCTAATTTAATATGGGAAGTTTATGAGACTTTTCTAGTATTAAGTCTCTTGTGAGGGACCTCATATTATTTTTCCCTTGTTTTATTTACTTTTTGTTATTTTACACCGCCATGAAAGTGGTTAATTTTATTGCACACAAATTTAAAAAGATGACCGTTTCAACAATTAATATATGATATGGTTCAATCCAATGGAGACTTTCTTAGATATTTTTTTAGGGTTAAGGTGCATTTCTAGTACTCCACAATATGGCAAAGTGCACTTACAGTAATACACAATTTCGGGGTGCATTTGTGGTAAGCAAGAATAAATATCGTTGCCCCTATAATAACTCCGTTAAATAAGTCATCTTTGACCGTTAGGAGTAAAATTTGACTGTTAAAAGGTGACATGGGGATGAATTATTAATGACGTGGCAATGACTGGACGGACATGTGGCAATGCATGCTGACTGGATTAAGTTGTCAGACCAAATTAAATTGAAAAAAAAAAAGGAAAATTAATTTGAGGTCCCCCACAAGAGAGTTAATAATGGAGAAGTCACAAAAGTTGAAAATATTAATGTAGGGTCCCAAGGGACCTCACTTTAATATATTTGAAAAGTGAAAAGACAACTTTACCCCTAGCCTTAATAAAAAAATACACCCCATCCACCCCCTTCACCCACCCCTCACCCCTCCCCCTCCCTCACCGCCACCTGCCCCCCTCTCCTCCTTCTCCCCCTCCACTGCTTCCAACCCTCCCCCTCCCCCCACCCCATCCCCCACGCTGGCCCCCCTCCCCCTCCCCCTCCCCCTCGTCATCCCTCCCCCCTCCACACCCACGCTGCCCCCCTCCCCCTCCTCCCTCCTCCACCAGCGCCCCCACCCCCGTCCTCCTCCCCCCACCCCCACCCTCCTCCCACCTCCCTCCAGCTCGCCCCCCCACCCCACCCTCCTCCCTCCAGCTCGCCCCCTCGCCGGTGACCACATCTTCGACGGCGACGGCATGGTCCACGCCCTCCACCTCCACGGCGGCTCCGCCAGCTACGCCTGCCGCTTCACCCGCACCCACCGCCTCCTCCAGGAGCACTCCCTCGGCCACCCCCTCTTCCCCAAGGCCATCGGCGAGCTCCACGGCCACTCCGGCATCGCCCGCCTCCTCCTCTTCCACGCCCGCTCCCTCTTCCGCCTCATCGACGGCACCCGCGGCATGGGCGTCGCCAACGCCGGACTCGTCTTCTTCAACAACCGCCAACGCCGGACTCGCGAGTGAGGGAGGAGGGTGGGGTGGGGGGGCGAGCTGGAGGGAGGTGGGGGGCGCTGGTGGAGGAGGTGGGGGTGTGGGGCCGCTGAGGGAGGAGGAAGAAGGGGGTAGGGGTGGGGTGGGGTGGGGTGAAGGAGGAGGAAGAAGGGGGTAGGGTGGGGTATTTTTTATTAAGGCTAGAGGTAAACTTGTGTTTTCACTTTTCAAATATATTAAAATGAGGTCCCTTGGGACCCTACATTAATATTTTCAACTTTTGAGACTTCTCCATTATTAACTCTCTTGTGGGGGACCTCAAATTAATTTTCCCTTTTTTTTCAATTTAATTTGGCCTGACAACTTAATCCAGTCAGCATGCATTGCCACATGTCCGTCCAGTCATTGCCACGTCATTAATAATTGCTCCCCATGTCACCTTTTAACAGTCAAATGTTACTCCTAACGGTCAAAGATGACTTATTTAACGGAGTTATTATAAGGGCAACGATATTTATTCTTGCTTACCACAAATGCACCCCGAAATTGTGTATTACTGTAAGTGCACTTTGCCATATTGTGGAGTACTAGAAATGCACCTTAACCCTTATTTTTATTCCCTTATTTTTATTACAAAGAAAGCACATAAAACTAAGCCTTAAGCATCGCCCTTTCGTATGCGTAGCTCAGAAAATCGCAACATGTTATAACTCTGCTGGAACTTTCTTACAATATTGAATATTCTATGCCTTGGGCTATTAATAATGCATGAGCTTATTAGGTACTAGGCTTCATTGGACAGAAATTTTGTTAGAGAGGTGAAAGTCTTGTGGTATTCATGGATGACAAATTCAAAGATTTGTATGGTTTTTATATGTTAAATTTGAGACAATTAAGATAATAGAGATGCAATTTTATCCAATTATGCTTAATTAATATCTAAGATTTTTATGTATGATGACCCCTATTTTAATTCTATTTGACATATATTTTGGTTAGGAACAAGTAATATGGGTCACAAGAAGAGTTGAGATTTAATTAATTAAAGCCCATAAGCTTTATGGGCTGAAGCAAGAAAGAAGAAGAATTAAAAGAGAAAAGTCCAAGAAATTAAAGAACAAAAAGAAAGCAAGAAGCTGCAGGGGACTTGGGCTGAACCAAATTGAAATGATTTAAAGAAGCAAGCAGCCCGTGAGAGAGAAAAGGAGGGAGCTGAACACGCAAGATAAAAAAGTGAATTAAAAAAAAAGAAAGGTGGAGGCTGGGCAGTGAAGGAAGGGGGCGCGCATTCAGTTTTGAGGAGCAGGGGCGCGAGCTGGTTTTGGGGATTTGAGGGTGGAGGCGCCTAATAATTGGTCCTCCTCCTCTCTTTCTATATTCATTTTGCTCTCTTTTTCTCCTATTTCTTCACTATGATTTGTTTCAACTCTCTCCTTGTTGGTGCTTTTCATATGAGAGGTAACTAAACACACCCTTTTTGCTCTTAGGAATGTTTTGAGATGACTTGAGCTCACATGCTTAATAGGGGAGTTTTGTTATTTTCCATTTCTCTTGAATTTATGATTTTCCTAGGTTTAGGTTTGTCATTTATATTTTGAGATTTGGATTATTGTAGTTTGATTGTGGTTTAGACTTGTAATGAGGGATTTGGACTCAACAATATGTATGGTCATACATATGTTCTTTATAATTCATTAGATATCTCTATTTACTTATGGTATTGGTAGATAGTTTGTTTAATTGAATTGTAATTGAATCTAATGCATTGCAATCACTAATCACACTCTATAGTACATAATAATGCCTAGTTGAATGGGTTCATGAGATTAGGTATTAGACTTGTCGGTTGGTGAGGTTTAGTATTTTAGGAAACTTAGAGAAAACTCAAGGTGCTAAAGGGCTTAACAATGCCTAATTGGATGGGGTTCCAACAATTAGGTATTGGACTCATAGGTTCATGAGGTTTGGTAAATTAGTAAATTAGCATCCTAATTAACTCCCTAAATATATTAATTGAGTTAGGATAATTATTCTCAATCATTTCCCAAGAGCAATTCCATCTTATTTTATCAAATCTCTACTTTTTCTCAATTCTCATTTTCCCTTTTGATATCACACCTTTTACTATGTTTTTTTTATTATTAATCCATGACAATTTCTCTTATTCAAACAAGTTTGACATGTAGTTACTAGGTAATTAATTGCATTTTATAGGCTCCTTGAGAACGAAACCCGGGGTAACTTCCGCTTACCTTGAGGTCCTAAAATTTCTTGAAGGACTAGGCCCAAGGCGCACTACACCGACCGTTAATTTCGGTGTCCTTCAATGGACCAATATCATGATACATTTCCTCTAGACTTTGTTGAAATACAAAAATAATAAAGATTACGACGACGACAACAAATCAAGGGGTTGAATAATATAGTAGAATGGGTTAGCCCCACATAATGTGATGAACCAAATTTGAGATTTTTCTCCAAGAAGTATTTATATATTTAGTATTGGAACTTGAAACAAGATTGGCTTTGTCGTTATACCCTTATTATAAATACTTCATCCTCTATAATAATGAAGATGCTCATAAACTATTTCTTAGTTTTAAAAAAAATTATGCTCAAACCGACCCTTTTATATACTAATAAGTCATTTAACTAGAATATATCTGAGCAAAAAAAAATTCAACTTATGTACTTAATTACAAGATACAGGAAATTTCACTTTGTGGGACTTAGGGAAGCATATGATGAAATGGAGTTTGAATGAGCTTCTTCTTTATAGATTCACTGCTCTACCTGTGTTACCTAGATTTTGCATAATCTAAATAACTTTAATAAAATAAACATACTATGATTCTAATAACGATTGATTAACGTGATATATGAATAAAATATGGACTATCTATTTCGAGGTATAAACCTGACCTAGAATAATCAAGCTCGTAGGCTGGATTCGATGATATGAACAATAGTAAGAATTAGACATAGTAATCATGGATTATGAATTAGGAATAACAAAGATAAATCAGAGATAAGATAAACTATGATATGTAATCAAGAACAATTGAGATATTATGAAATATAAACTGGAATAGTAAAGCATAAACAAATATTAATGGATAGAACCTGACGAGCTTTATTAAATAGGATAATCAGAGTACAAGTTGAATAGCCGAATACAAGAAATCTCTCAATACAAGAAAGTAAAAAGTGATTCTATTCCTGCTCTCAGATATTACGTACCCTAAACCCTAAATGGACCTATCTTATATAGCCTAAGTGGTCCCACTTATTTCTCCTAACAGTTATGCTAGGTGCCCTCCTGAAAGATCCGTTTAGCTGTCAGGTCTTTAGCTTGCCCGAGTCTTCAGCCCGAGATCTCCGTCTGGTTCCTCGGACAGTTATTTTGACTGTTAGCCACGTCTTAACAGTTCTCCCTTCAGCCTGCCGTTTTCCTCGTTCCACGTGCACCCTCTCTCATATTTATTCTCGCCCACAACTTCCAATTAGTTGACTCAGCGTCTGTTGGGCTTCTTCTACACTCGGCCAGTTTAGAATCCGACCCAGCGAGGCTGGGGTAACACATTTACTCCCCCAGTTCCACGTGTCTTGCCCTGGAAGGCTCGGGGAGGTGCGTTACTTACAGTTTCTGGTACGGATGAGCGGTTATTGGGTGGTTATTAGAAAAATTTGAATTTGAATTTGGAAAAAGGAAACTCGTTAGATCAGATGCCCGTTTTTAACCAGAAGCACCCTGACCATTGGATCGACTTGTCTTTTCGCATTTCACACTTTAAAAAGCCCTCTTTCCCTGTCAGGCACCACTTTCTTTCTTGTCTTCATTCTCTCAACTCCATTTCTGGAAAACTTAGTCTTACGTGCGCTAAAGTCTGGATTCTCGAACCCCAACGCTGTCAGGTGACTTCTTCTTTTCTTCTTTTACTCTGCATTTTGTGTGGTTTCCTTCGTTTAGTTGCTTCTTTCTCATTCCCCATTATGGTTCGAACTCGTAGCAAAATGGCCGCTTCTTCCTCATTTGCCAATGTACCACCATCCCCCATGGATATTAAGGGTCAGACCTTCAAAGGTTTCGCCCCCATCCCTAAGTCTTTAAGGGAGGTTACAAAGGATTCTAACATCATGGATGTTGATGCCCCTTGCATTTTAACACCTGAATCTCTAGCTCTTCTGTGTTCCAAAAATGGGGTTAGTGAAAACCTTTTGGTTAGGCTTCCTGAGGGCGAAGAACAATTAGATTGGTATAGTGAAAACTGGGCTACGATATGCGTAAACTATTTTCCTCTGCGCAAAATCATCCCTTTACCCAAATTGATTCTGGATTTCTGCCTCACTTTCGATCTCGCACCTTCTCAGTTAATGCCCTCCTTGTGGCTAATAGTACTGTCTGTTGAAGCTTTGTGTGAGAAATTTGGTATGGAGTTTACTTTTGGGGACTTAATGAAGTGCTATAACATTCAGAGGAAAGGCTCTGGACTTTACACCCTTCATTCTCGTAACAAGTTAGAGCCTCTGATCACAGCACCTGCCGACCTGGAAAAGCAATGGAGGGGAAGATTTGTGTTTGTGCACAAGTCTGTCTTAGTAGGCCCTGATGTGAATCTGCGAACTAAATGGGTGAATCTAGGTAAACAATTCCTTCGCTAAATCAATATGCTTTCACATTCTGGTTATTGATTTTCTAACTTGATTTCTTGTATTTTGTAGAGTCAGTTGGAAAGTATCTTAGACCTTCTTCTGAAGATAGTTCAGATGATCGTGTTGAAGTTTTTAGGAAATTACCTTTGAGTGAAAGGAACTGTTCTTCCATCTTTAGTCAAGGTAAGGCTTCAACGTTACGTAATCTCTTTCATTATTTGGTTTTTGTTTTTGGTGATCTTCCCCCTGAGTTAGCACATTATTGTTCATCAGAGATTAGGTATGTGTATGAGAGCGTTGTAGCTCTTCAGGAAGATGTGAAAGTGAAGATACCACCCAAGCCTTCCTACAATAAGAGACTTAGGTCAGGATCAGGATATTCTTCTGGGTTAGGTGACAAGTCCCCAACCAAATCTGCTAAGCTTGGGTCAACAAGCTCTGAGCCTATTAGTGTAGATGTAATCAGAGAGAGTTCAGCTATACCTGAGGAGGCTGAAATAGTGTCAATCCTATCGGACTCCCCTGAGCCAAAATCAGCTACTAAGACTGTGGTGAAACAGCGTGCTGCTTCGCAAGCTAAGCAAAGCAAAACTGTGTTAGATTTTGACAAAGGCAATTCAAGCAAGATAGTATTGGAGTTTGATAAAGACACCTCTGTCCACTCTGGGTTTGATTTGATTCGTAAGGAGTATAGCAAGCTTCTTTTTGATCAAGATCGCAAAGCTGTCTTCTCAATGAGAACTAGTGGTTCTGGTCATGTTTTCTCTCAGGAGACCTTAAAGGTAAGCCTACTGTAAGCATATCCCATGTTTTTCTAGACATGTATTTTTGCTTTGCATCTTAACTTGCATATTTTTGTATCAGCTTTTTCAACTTTCCCTGTCCATGGAGGATGATTTAAACATGTATAAAACGTTAGCTATGTCTCGTTCCGTGAAAATAGAAGAACTTGAGCGGAAAATAGAGGGATTTGAGCGGAGGCTCAGTGAATCTGAAGTCCTTCACAAGGAAGCTTCTGACAAGGCAGTCAATCTGGAAAAAGATCTTACTTTAGTATGTGAGGAATGAGACAAGGCTTTCTCTGAGGTTGCCGCTGTTTCTGAGGAAAATTCTGATCTGGTGTTGAAGGTTGCTGATCTGGAACTTGCTCTCTCCTCTAAGGATTTGGCGTTAGAGCAGATGAAAGCTGAGAGGGATGAAGCTCGTATTATTAGTCGTAATGAACTTTGCTATGTTTAATATTTGCAATGAATCCAACTTTCTGGTTACAGTTTATTACCTGTCTTTATTGTTGAATTCTGGATCTGGTTATCATCTGGGATTTCCTTTGAAATCTTTGGAGTAATTTTGCTTTTAATTCTACGAAATAAAAGTAATCAAAGAGGTAATTAGCATAAAAGGGGGTTAACAAATGAATAACACAAACGTTATATATATATGGGTAATGGACCTAATCTGCCCCCCAGTAACCACCAAGGAGCGTTGAGCACCCTGAACTAACAACAGGCCCGGATCTGCACTCCAAGTAACCAAGGTGTTTAAAAACTACCCCGGTTGGACGGTCAATGACGTTTGACTGTTATTATGCTTATGTGGCCGCCACGTGGTTAAATTTTTTGCCACCTGTCGCCACGTAGGATGTGTTTATGTGGGGCCCACATATAATAAAAAATCTCCTCCCTCCCTCTTCTATCACTTCCAAACACACCCCAAACCCCCCCCAACCACCGACCTCCGCAGCTCCGCCACCCCATTCACCTCCACAGCCCCACCACCACCACCACCTCCACAACCCCCCAACCACTAATCACAGAACGAACCCCATCATGACCACACCACTTCAATTTCAGATCACGAATCGATTCCAAAACAGAATCCCTAGAAAAGGAAAACATGGAGGTGATGAAGAAGGCCCTAAAGGAGTGGCCGGAGGGGAAGGAGAAGTGGTCGACGGAGACGACGGCGTTGTACTGGTCGTGGTTACCGTAGAGAGGGCGAGATCGGCGGACGAGGAATTTGACGGCGGCCATGAGGAGGAGGTCGAGGAGGGAGCAGAGGAGGAGGGGGAGGCGGAGGTGGAGGGGGAGGAGGGAGGGGCGATGAAGAAGAGAGAGGAGGAGGAATGACTTTAAGGGGAGAGGTTTTGTTAGGGTGTGGAGGGTGCGGTGTCGACGGTGAGGAGGCGGCGGATGAGTGGAGGCGGCGGTGGAGAAACCATGGTGGGCATGTGGGATTATTTGTACTTGTATTCTCAAGGTTGAAGATGATGAAGGAGGTGGATTAATTAAGTTTTGAGGTTTTGGGGAAGAGAGGAATTGGAGAAGCAGATTGAGTAAGGTTGAAGATGATGAAGGGGGTGGCGGGGGTTGGTGGCGGTGTGTGGGGGGGTGTTTGGGGTGTGTTTGGAAGTGATAGAAGAGGGAGAGAGGAATTTTTTTTATTATATGTGGGCCCCACATAAACACATCCTACGTGGCGACAAGTGGCAAAAAATTTAACCACGTGGCGGCCACGTAAGCATAGTAACGGTCAAACGTCATTGACCGTCCAACCGGGGTAGTTTTTAAACACCTTGGTAACTTGGAGTGCAGATCCGAGCCTGTTGTTAGTTCAGGGTGCTCAGCGCTCCTTGGTGGTTACTTGGGGGGCAAATTAGGTCCATTACCCTATATATATATATATATATATATATATATATATATATATATATATATATATATATTGATGAATCATCATTCTTATTCCCCCTAAAAAGGTTAGAAACCAAATATAACATGTAATTAGCTATGAACAATTGGAATCAGTGAGGGTTTCTACCTTTTTTGAATTTGCAATCTGGGGCCAACCTGGACCTGAATGTCATCCATTTTGACTTTTGTAATTCCTGGGTATTTGCAACTAACAAATAAGTATTTGAATAATTTGAGTTTATTTTTGAATTTAGAAATTAAATTTGACACAATTAGTACTTGAGAATCTGTGGTTTTTCCCTTATTCTGGAGGACCTTCTAAGAAAGGGATCTGAGACCTGGAAATTCTCGAGAATCGCTCCTGACGGAGGTGCTGATCTCGTCGTCACGAGGGCACACACAGAGATGCTGAGTGAGGTTTCACGGTCCAGGTGAACCTCAATTTTGAAGATTTAGAAATCTGGGAAACTGGATGGAAAGGTTGTTTCCTCTTGTTGCCTTGATATGAATTTGTCTTATCAAGGATTAGGGCACTAGGCCCTTTCCTACCCTTAATGGGTAGTATCTTTTGAGATGTTTAACATTCCAGCTTATTGGCAGGACATTCCCTTGGGAGTCCTGAAGCTGGTAAGAACCTGGGCCTGTAATTTCTTTTACCAAGTAAGGCCCTTCATAATTAGGGCTGAGCTTTCCGTCTGAAGCTTCAGGGGTGTTTGGAAACACTTTTCTTAGTACTAGTTCCCCCACCTGATATTGCTGCTCTTTGACATTCTTGTTGTATTGTTTAGCGCTTCGCTCCTGGAATGCTGCCATACGTATCAGAGCTTGCTCCCTGCGTTCGTCGAGCAGGTCTGACTCATATCTCAGGTGCAAGGAGCTTAACTCATTATGAGCCCACTTATATCTGAGGCTGGGAATTCCATATTCTACTGGAATTACTGCTTCTGCGCCATACACAAGGGAGAAAGGTGTTTCCCCTGTTGCAGTTCTGGATGTGGTCCTATATGCCCACAAGACAGCTGGGAGCTCATCTGCCCAGTTGCCTTTCGCTTTACCAAGACGTTTTTTCAGAGAATTCATGATCGTCTTGTTGCCATTCAACTTGTCCATTAGATTGGGGATTTCTGGGGGTGGAGAATTTAAGCTGAACTCCCCAATTTTCACAGAAGCCTCTGAACTTAGCTTCAATGAATTGAGAACCGTTGTCACAAACTATCTCCTTAGGAAGGCCAAACCTGCAAATAATGTGTTTTCACACAAAATCCACAACTTGCTTCTCTTGAATCTGGGCATAAGGTGCAGCTTCAATCCATTTTGTAAAATAGTCAGTGACCACTAGTAAGTAGGTCAACTTTCCAGGTGCTGCTGGGAGCTTCCCTACAATATCCATTCCCCAGCGCATGAATGGCCAAACTGGAGCAATGGAATACAGGAATTCTGGATGTTGGTGTTTAGCTGGAGAAAATTTCTGGCAAGCATCACATCGGGAAACCAGGGTGGTTGCATCCAGAGCTAGGGTTGGCCAGAAATAACCAGTACGTAATGTTTTTCTGATTAAGCTTCGAGCTCCAGAATGATCTCCACATTCTCCTTCATGGATTTCTCTGAGAGCTGCATGAGCTTCCTGGGGACCAAGGCAGCGAAGCAGGGGTCCTGTGAAAGACTTCTTATATAGGATTCCTTCATCTTCGTAGAATCTGGCAGCTAGAGCCTTGATCCTTCTGGCTTCATTGGTTTCATCTGGTAAGGTCCCCGTTGTCAAGTACTTTAGTATGGGAGAACGCCAATCCCAAACTAAATTATTCGAAAGGACTGATCCTGCACAAATCAGGGTGGAAGGCTCTGGAAGGTGAATGATAAGGATAGCTCTGGTTCTATCAGATGGGATGGATGACCCGAGGTTGGCCAAAGCGTCAGCTCTTTGGTTATCCTCCCTTCCTATCTGAGATATTTTGAACTCCACAAAGTGATTACTCAGAGTAGTAACTAATTGATAATAAGCTAGCATTCTGGGATCTTTGGTCTGATATGTTCCCTCTACTTGGCGGGTCACCATCTGGGAATCACTTCTGATTTCTATCCGTCTTGCTCCAAGCTCAATTGCTACCTTCAACCCATGGACTAAAGCCTCGTATTCTGCTTCATTGTTGGTAGCTCGGAAGCTGCAATGAAAAGCTTGTTCTATGATATCTCTGGTGGGAGATTGGAGTACCACTCCCAATCCAGTCCCTTTAGAGTGTGTAGACCCATCAGTATAAAGGACCCATAAGCCTGAACGACTTTCATCAGTTATTGAGAACATTTCACGTATTATCTCTAGATCACCTTCAGAGCTGAAGTCTGAGATAAAGTCTGCTACTGCCTGAGACTTTATGGAGGTCCTAGGTAAGTAGGAGATGTCAAACTGACTAATCTCTACTGCCCATTTAACCAGCCTTCCAGATAAATCTGGTTTGTGCAGGACGTTTCTGAGTGGATGAGAGGTAATGACTACGATGGGATGACATTGGAAGTAAGGCCAGAGCTTCCGAGATGCTATGATCAGGGACATGGCTAACTTATCCATCGGGGAATATCTGGTTTCTGTGTCCAGGAGGGTTTTACTCACATAATACACAGGTAGCTGTTTACCTGATTCCTCTCGTACCAGAACAGCGCTGACTGCTTTATCTGATACTGACAGGTATAGGTACAATAATTCTTCAGTTTTTGGTTTAGATAAGAGAGGGGGACTTGTCATGTAAGCTTTCAGGTCTTGTAAAGCTTTCTCACAATTCTCATCCCATATGAAGCTTTTGTTTTTTCTGAGAACTTTAAAGAAGGGGTGACACTTATTAGATGATTTTGAGATGAATCTGTTGAGTGCAGCTACACGTCCTGTGAGTTTCTGGATTTCCTTCACGTTTTTAGGTGAAGGAATGTTTAATATAGCTTTGATCTGAGTCGGGTGAGCTTCAATTCCTCGCTGAGACACAAGGTATCCGAGGAGTTTACCTGAAGCTACTCCAAAGGCGCATTTCTCAGGATTCAGCTTCATGTTGTACTCTTTCAGGGTGGTGAAGGTCTGTTGCAGGAGCTCAACATGGTCGACAGCTTCCAAGGACTTGACCAGCATGTCATCTATGTAAACCTCCATGGGTTTTCCAAGTTGTTGTGCGAACATTTTGTTGACTAATCTCTGGTATGTTGCTTCAGCGTTCTTCAATCCAAAGGGCATTACTGTGTAATAGTATGTCCCCCTTTCAGTGATGAACAAGGTTTTTTCTTGATCGTCTGGATTCATTTTGATCTGGTTATATCCTGAAAATACGTCCATGAAGCTCAGGAGCTGATCGCCGGCAGTTGCATCTACCATTGAGTCAATGTGTGGTAATTGAAAAGAATCTTTAGGGCAAGCTTTATTCAGGTCTGTGAAATCTATGCAGACTCGATATTTCCCATTTTTCTTGGGTACCACCACCACGTTAGCTAGCCACTCAGGGTAGTGGACCTCCTTGATGGCTCCTGTGGAAATAAGTTTCTCTACCTCATTATTGACAATCAAGTTTCTTTTCTGGGGCAAATTTTCTTCTTCTTTGCCTTACTGGTTTTTTGGTGGGGTTTACATTCAAGTGATGCATAATGACTTCTGGATCTATCCCAGTCATATCAGAATGTGTCCATGCGAAACAATCCCTACGCTGGAATAGGAAGGTTAAAATCTGTTTCTTGAGTTCAGGGTTCAAGCTTGCTCCTATAAGTACTCGCTGATCTAGAAAATGAGGGTCAAGGACTTCCGGCGTGAGGTTCTCTACCTGTTCCCCCCAGGAAAGGTGTTCCCGGGGAGATTTGTGTGGTTGCTATGCAGGTTGTTGGGCGGTTGCCTTTAAGGCAGCCTGATAGCACTCCCGGGAGGTGCGTTGCTGACCATGTATAGTTTTAATTCCCCAAGGGGTGTTAAACTTAATACACTAGTGCAGTGTTAAAGGAACAGCTTTCATTTTGTGGATGAAAGGCCTTCCTAAGATGGCATTATATGAAGATGGGCAGTTCATGACGTGATAAGTGAATTTCACGTTCATTCCTGCTACTGTGGTTGTCAGGTTAATGATTGCTTTGGACTGGTTAGCAGCTCCATTCCCAAATACTAGAGTTGTGGGATAATAAGACATCTCATCTTCCAGGTTCATTTCTTTTATTGTGACTCTATACAGGATGTTAACTGAACTCCCAGGATCAATCAGGATTCTCTTTACCTGGAAGTCAGCTATTTTGAGCGTAATGACCAGTGCATCATCATGGATTCCAGGAACTATTTCCTCGTCTGAGAAAGTTATTGGTCCAGGTATGGCTTCCCCCTCAGCCAAGTGGATCTCCTGAGGCTCCATAGGGAGTTCTCTGGTATGCCTCTTGGCTGCTGAGTATGTTACACCACTAATGTCTGATCCACCTGCAATTAAATTTATAGTTTTTTGCTCAGGTTGAGGTGTTTGTGGTTGTTTTGAGGGACCTGGCTGTGAATTTTCTGGAGGTTTTTTATCAGGTTTTTTCAGTAAATCAGTCAAATATCCTCTTTTCAAGAGTTCTGCTATTTGTATTCTGAGTGATATGCAATCCCCAGTTCGATGGCCATAATCTTCATGAAAATCACAATATTTGCTTTTGTCTCGCTGATCTGGACTTGTCAGCATTTTAGGTGGCCATTTGACGGCATCTCCGAGTTTGTATAAGCCTTTGACGAGCTGGGTTGCAGACACATTGAATCCTCTTTGCGTGAATGTTGGAGGCAAGCTTTTCTTGGGCTTTTCTGCCTGCTGGCTATCATCAGGTTCATTCCTATTGGGCGTAAGATAGGGTTCGGCTCTCCAGGTTTTCTTGTTTTTCTTCTTTACACTTTTACGAGAACCTGGCCCATTATCTTTGCCTTCCTCATCAGGTTCATAGTAGGAATATCTGGCTGCATAGTCTTCCTCCCAACGCATCTGGTCTTCAGCTTTGCGCATAACCCCAGCGTAGGTATCACATGGGTGCTTTGTCAATTCTTCGTAGAGGTCTAAATCTACGAATATTCCTTTACGAAAGGTGTTGATCGAGGTCTCTTCATTAGGTTTGTCTATAGTGAGCCTCTCTGTGTTGAAACGGGTAACCCAACTGCGAGTGGTTTCCCCCGGATACATGTGCATCCGGTATAAATCACTGAGGTTTTCTGCATCCTACGACTGCTAGTAAACTGTTGAGTGAATTGCTCTTGCAGTTGAGCAAAGGATGATATGGATCTAACAGGCAGTTTGATGAACCATTTCAGGGCTGGACCTGTCAAGCTCATACCAAACCCTTTGCAGATGCAAGCCTCTCTGGCTGAGTCTGATATAGGAGCTGCTAGCATCCTTTGTTTGAAGTGAGCCATATGCTCATCTGGGTCACCTGTCCCGTCATATTGATTCATTGAGGGATAGGTGAATCTCTGTGGTAGTTG
The DNA here is from genome assembly GCA_029929735.1 of Mimosa pudica. NCBI lineage: Eukaryota > Viridiplantae > Streptophyta > Magnoliopsida > Fabales > Fabaceae > Mimosa > Mimosa pudica. The sequence goes on from JAKELP010000045.1 coordinate 6,914,689, forward strand.
AGTTTCTGTAATCCACCTTGCAAAAGGTGAGTCAGCATAACTCGTCTGGGCGTACTTAGGAGTTGGTTTTGGTGCTCCTGGAACATGTTGAATTATTTTTTTCAACTCTTCGATCTCACGTTCCATAAGTTAGAAGAAGATGTTAGAAGAAGATGGCAATATATAAGTTAGAAGAAGATGCAAGTCACTGGTGGCAGAACACTGAATTAATCCTACATGCTCGGAATATCCCCATCACCTGGGAAGTCTTCAAGGAAAGGTTTAATGAGAAATATTTCCCTCGTTCAATGAGAGATGATAAGGAAGCTGAATTTTTAACTGTTAGCCAGGGAAGTAATGAATCTTTTGAAGATTATCTCTCTAGATTTTATCGTTTGTCCCGTTACTATACCCATCTGGAGAGAGATAATGGACGTTGGTTGACTAGAAGACTAGTGAGGGGATTAAATCCTTATCTGAGAGAGAGAGTGACTCCTATGCAGATAGAGGACCTTGATGAGGCAATTGAAAAATGTCGGTTGACTGAAAGTAGCATGCAGAAGCCAGTTAGAGGGCCTGGATATGGGAGACCTGAGAATGTTTCAAATTTCTCTGTTGGAACATCTCAGAAAAGGAAGTACCCTTTTGCTCCATCTCAAACAAATTTTGAGGAACAACCATATCAGCCTCGTCAACAACATTTCCAACAACCACAGTTCAGGCCACAAGCTCCTCAACAATATCGGCCACAAAATCATCAGCAATCAGAAGTTTCACAGACCTACAATCAAAGGACCTGCTCCAACTGTGGAAGGAACCATGGCACAAATCCATGTTTGGCTGGCCAAAACGTTTGTTATTATTGTCATAAGCCAGGGCATTATGCTAACGAATGTCGCAAGAAAAATCAAGCAGCAATTATTCAGCAAGGGAAGATGTTTGCTATGACACATGAGATGCAGGAATATCCGGAGATGACTAGAGGTATTTCTCTTAATTTCGAGGACGAAATTATTTTAGGGGGAGAGAATTGTAACACCCAAAAATTTCTAAAAGAATAAATAAGGGAATATTTAGAATCTAGGAAAATTATTTAATATTTAGAAGGTCTTAAAAGTAAATTTGGGAACTAAAACATATCTAGATGAATCATATTAGGACCCAAAATATCTTCCCCAAATTCAACTTTATCCAACCCAATCTGTCCATATCCTCTCTTCAATCTTATCCATCCAATTTAACAAAAATCTCCAATTTTCTATTTAATTTTATTCTCCAAAATTTCTCATCCACTTTTTTAAACATAATATCATCATTCATCATCATCCTCACCGTCACTCCCCACCCACTCTCTTTTCACTCTCAAATTTCACCTTCATCACCATCATCATCACACACTCTCTCACCTTCACTCCTTCTATTCACTTCTCACCCTTCTCTCTCTGCTTCCTTCCATCATCGCTGATTTCTTGCCCGGCCAGCCACCACCGACGACGGTGGAGATAAAGGTGAGCTCTTCCTTTATCTTCTTCTTGTGGTCTGATTTGCTTGAGTTGGGGAAGAAATCAACTCGGATTTTTCTTAGTTTTTGGGGTTCCTAAATCAATTGTTCATCTACCTTCTTTCTTCCCTCTTTATACAAACTTCCTTCTCTGGTTCTCTCGTTTTCCTCTCTCGGTTTCTAGCCATAGGCAGCAGTGAAGATAGTGAAGCACAAGGACAAGAAGCTCAAAGGTTTGTGGGTAAGCTTCCTTCCTTCTTTCCTTCTCATGTTGGCCGAATTTTAGTGAGTTTGTGGGAGGAAATCAATTCTGATTTTGGGGTTTTTAATGCTCCTAAACCCATATAGTTAAAGCTTAGCTTTCAATTTTATTGTTATGAGTGAGTATGTGCAGGTCTGATTTTATTTCCTTTGTTGCTTTGGGAAAGAATAAGGAATTTTCTTATTTTCAGCATGATTCTGTTTGGTTGATGTGTGTTTATGAAGTTTAAGAACTTTATTTTTGGATTTCTTTAACTTACATGAATCCAAGTTTAATTATAATTCTTCTTGTGAAGTAGAAAGGTGAAGAATTTGACTTGAGCTTACTGGTTTTGTAGAAAAGCTTTTGCCCTGTTTTTAATTGTTGTTGATATGTGAAAAATGAAATGGTGAATTGTAATATATGTGTGTATAATCTAAGGGTATAGCTGAATAGTCTTGTGGTGTATAATTATTGATGTTCTGCATTTTATCTACTGTCATGGCTGAAGTTGTGCTGAATGGATTTTATAAGGAAGGATGACTTTGTTGTAATTGGGTGTTTGTATGGATATATGAATGTGAACCAGACTTCATTCATGATTGAAGTCAGATATAATTGTTTAATTGCTAACTGGTTTTTCAATAAATATTGATAGGGAAGTTTCAGTTTTTATTTCAACTTGAAAAGGAAATCATTTACATTTTGATTTGAGGTTTAAGGGAGTACTTTTGAATGTGACTTTTGCTGTTCTGTTTGGAGTTTGGGCTGCTGAATCTGAATTCTCTTTTATGAGATTAGGATGAGAAATTTTATGTCATGACATGTGTTTTCTAAGTGATTCAAGTATGCTTGCTTGGTTATTAAAGTTGGAATATATTGCTATAATTCTCTGCTTTTGATTAAGAATGGTAGTCATGGTCATGGTAGTGTCAACATGTCTTCATATCTACTTGCTATATGTTAGTACTTGAATGATTTCATTGTGAATGTGAATTAGTGAAGTAATAAGGGGCCTTAAGTATTATTAGTTAAACATTAATGGTAAGAAAGAATAAGTTAAACAAACCATTTGAGGAGGGGTCGGGTAGTTTATAAGAACTTGAGAGATACGATTACCATAAAATTAAATATAATTATTAATTTATTATATGTACATATTATATAGGACAAGATAGTGAGGTTGCATTTTCGAGGCGTGAAGTGAAGGAGCTTGTTCTAGAGTAAGATCTGCAGTCAGGTAGCTGTTTCGTTCATTATGATTTATCATGTTTAATAATTGCATAAAGTCCTAAAATCACACTAACCTCAGGGCCGAAAGGTCGCTCTAATCCTGTCAGAAATATTCAGTTTATCGGAGTTCTCCATGACTAGAGGGCATGCTACCCCTAGTTGAGTAGGTATAACTGAAATGTTATATTCAGAAGGTTGAGCCTCATGCCACACAATCAGGAAAATAAATTCAAATTGTTGTGTGAGCAGCGGGATTATGGTTTATTAATTGTTTTTATGAATTTATGAATTGTTATGCATGGTAATGAGTGATAAACTGCTACTGGGATTCTTTGAATCTCACCCCTTAAAAACATTTACAGAGTTTGTGGAAGCTGGTGAGACGGAGAAGACAAGGTTAGCTTGTTGTTTTGGATGCTCAGGAATGCACTGTAGATAGTTCTTTTGGAAGATGTGTACATGTAAAACTACTTTTGATGTTTATAAACAAACTAAGGCAAACTTGGTGCTTGTATAGTAGTTAGGTGTAAGTTATTGTATATATGCATGAAAAAGAAACTGTGATATGTATAGTATGGTGTGATATGTAAAGGGGTTTGTTAATCAATATAATATCAATATTGTAAAAATGAAAAGTACCATATAAATAATAACTAATGATGATAATAGATATTAAAAAAAAATTAATATATCAATTTGAAAGAAAAAGTTTTTAATGATTGGTATTTTTGAGTTCTTCACATTTGAGAAATTGTATATAAATCAAATAAAATGTTATATTATAGTAAGAAAAAGTTAGGATGTTACATTTGGTATCAGAGCAAAGTTTCTGGCATAGTTAAGCTAGAATACTTTGCTCTGAAGTTAGATATTTGTAGATACAATTAGTAACACCTTAGAAAACTGTAGGAACAACTATTAAAGTAATAGATAGGTAGATAAATAATAAGAATGGAATAGAACTGAATCCACATGTTTAAAATGTTGAATTCATAGGTAAAATGTTATTTGATAGGGGTGAGATATGATATTTTAGGTTGTGAATTGTGTGTAATATATGATCTAATTGTGTGGAATTATTGTAAACGGTTATGCCTATTTAATTTTGATGTGAAAGTATTTGAATTTTTTAAAATAAAATTATTAGATTGTGTAGTAAATAAATGGTGCCATGATTTATGTGCATGTGTTTGAATAGTTGAGTACTTTAAATTATTTAAATTGTGATTGTAATGTTGTTTTAATAAATGTTTATATTAGGAAAATCTAAAAAATGGTAAACCTAAGGGGAGGACGATCGGGAAATAATTCTGCAAATGGCAGGCTTCCACCCGATCCATTCCAAACTATTCTAGATAGGTTAAATGAGCAACAAGAAACCATGAATCAAATTAGAGAGAGGCAGGAGCAACAGGCCAAGAGGTTGGATGAAATTGGTGGAGGAAGGGTGCAAGCGGAACAAGTAGAAGATCGAGTAGAAGACCCTCCAAGGCAACCTGAACCCCCGAGAGATACTTTAGAGGAGGTCATGACTCGATTTTGTAAACATCACCCTCCAACTTTTGGTGGAAAGGTAGATATAAGGATGGCAGAGCATTGGATAATGGCTTTAGAGAAAATCTTCAGGGTTATGGAGTGTTCATCGGAGCGTAAAGCTTTAATGGCAATATATAAGTTAGAAGAAGATGCAAGTCACTGGTGGCAGAACACTGAATTAATCCTACATGCTCGGAATATCCCCATCACCTGGGAAGTCTTCAAGGAAAGGTTTAATGAGAAATATTTCCCTCGTTCAATGAGAGATGATAAGGAAGCTGAATTTTTAACTGTTAGCCAGGGAAGTAATGAATCTTTTGAAGATTATCTCTCTAGATTTTATCGTTTGTCCCGTTACTATACCCATCTGGAGAGAGATAATGGACGTTGGTTGACTAGAAGACTAGTGAGGGGATTAAATCCTTATCTGAGAGAGAGAGTGACTCCTATGCAGATAGAGGACCTTGATGAGGCAATTGAAAAATGTCGGTTGACTGAAAGTAGCATGCAGAAGCCAGTTAGAGGGCCTGGATATGGGAGACCTGAGAATGTTTCAAATTTCTCTGTTGGAACATCTCAGAAAAGGAAGTACCCTTTTGCTCCATCTCAAACAAATTTTGAGGAACAACCATATCAGCCTCGTCAACAACATTTCCAACAACCACAGTTCAGGCCACAAGCTCCTCAACAATATCGGCCACAAAATCATCAGCAATCAGAAGTTTCACAGACCTACAATCAAAGGACCTGCTCCAACTGTGGAAGGAACCATGGCACAAATCCATGTTTGGCTGGCCAAAACGTTTGTTATTATTGTCATAAGCCAGGGCATTATGCTAACGAATGTCGCAAGAAAAATCAAGCAGCAATTATTCAGCAAGGGAAGATGTTTGCTATGACACATGAGATGCAGGAATATCCGGAGATGACTAGAGGTATTTCTCTTAATTTCGAGGACGAAATTATTTTAGGGGGAGAGAATTGTAACACCCAAAAATTTCTAAAAGAATAAATAAGGGAATATTTAGAATCTAGGAAAATTATTTAATATTTAGAAGGTCTTAAAAGTAAATTTGGGAACTAAAACATATCTAGATGAATCATATTAGGACCCAAAATATCTTCCCCAAATTCAACTTTATCCAACCCAATCTGTCCATATCCTCTCTTCAATCTTATCCATCCAATTTAACAAAAATCTCCAATTTTCTATTTAATTTTATTCTCCAAAATTTCTCATCCACTTTTTTAAACATAATATCATCATTCATCATCATCCTCACCGTCACTCCCCACCCACTCTCTTTTCACTCTCAAATTTCACCTTCATCACCATCATCATCACACACTCTCTCACCTTCACTCCTTCTATTCACTTCTCACCCTTCTCTCTCTGCTTCCTTCCATCATCGCTGATTTCTTGCCCGGCCAGCCACCACCGACGACGGTGGAGATAAAGGTGAGCTCTTCCTTTATCTTCTTCTTGTGGTCTGATTTGCTTGAGTTGGGGAAGAAATCAACTCGGATTTTTCTTAGTTTTTGGGGTTCCTAAATCAATTGTTCATCTACCTTCTTTCTTCCCTCTTTATACAAACTTCCTTCTCTGGTTCTCTCGTTTTCCTCTCTCGGTTTCTAGCCATAGGCAGCAGTGAAGATAGTGAAGCACAAGGACAAGAAGCTCAAAGGTTTGTGGGTAAGCTTCCTTCCTTCTTTCCTTCTCATGTTGGCCGAATTTTAGTGAGTTTGTGGGAGGAAATCAATTCTGATTTTGGGGTTTTTAATGCTCCTAAACCCATATAGTTAAAGCTTAGCTTTCAATTTTATTGTTATGAGTGAGTATGTGCAGGTCTGATTTTATTTCCTTTGTTGCTTTGGGAAAGAATAAGGAATTTTCTTATTTTCAGCATGATTCTGTTTGGTTGATGTGTGTTTATGAAGTTTAAGAACTTTATTTTTGGATTTCTTTAACTTACATGAATCCAAGTTTAATTATAATTCTTCTTGTGAAGTAGAAAGGTGAAGAATTTGACTTGAGCTTACTGGTTTTGTAGAAAAGCTTTTGCCCTGTTTTTAATTGTTGTTGATATGTGAAAAATGAAATGGTGAATTGTAATATATGTGTGTATAATCTAAGGGTATAGCTGAATAGTCTTGTGGTGTATAATTATTGATGTTCTGCATTTTATCTACTGTCATGGCTGAAGTTGTGCTGAATGGATTTTATAAGGAAGGATGACTTTGTTGTAATTGGGTGTTTGTATGGATATATGAATGTGAACCAGACTTCATTCATGATTGAAGTCAGATATAATTGTTTAATTGCTAACTGGTTTTTCAATAAATATTGATAGGGAAGTTTCAGTTTTTATTTCAACTTGAAAAGGAAATCATTTACATTTTGATTTGAGGTTTAAGGGAGTACTTTTGAATGTGACTTTTGCTGTTCTGTTTGGAGTTTGGGCTGCTGAATCTGAATTCTCTTTTATGAGATTAGGATGAGAAATTTTATGTCATGACATGTGTTTTCTAAGTGATTCAAGTATGCTTGCTTGGTTATTAAAGTTGGAATATATTGCTATAATTCTCTGCTTTTGATTAAGAATGGTAGTCATGGTCATGGTAGTGTCAACATGTCTTCATATCTACTTGCTATATGTTAGTACTTGAATGATTTCATTGTGAATGTGAATTAGTGAAGTAATAAGGGGCCTTAAGTATTATTAGTTAAACATTAATGGTAAGAAAGAATAAGTTAAACAAACCATTTGAGGAGGGGTCGGGTAGTTTATAAGAACTTGAGAGATACGATTACCATAAAATTAAATATAATTATTAATTTATTATATGTACATATTATATAGGACAAGATAGTGAGGTTGCATTTTCGAGGCGTGAAGTGAAGGAGCTTGTTCTAGAGTAAGATCTGCAGTCAGGTAGCTGTTTCGTTCATTATGATTTATCATGTTTAATAATTGCATAAAGTCCTAAAATCACACTAACCTCAGGGCCGAAAGGTCGCTCTAATCCTGTCAGAAATATTCAGTTTATCGGAGTTCTCCATGACTAGAGGGCATGCTACCCCTAGTTGAGTAGGTATAACTGAAATGTTATATTCAGAAGGTTGAGCCTCATGCCACACAATCAGGAAAATAAATTCAAATTGTTGTGTGAGCAGCGGGATTATGGTTTATTAATTGTTTTTATGAATTTATGAATTGTTATGCATGGTAATGAGTGATAAACTGCTACTGGGATTCTTTGAATCTCACCCCTTAAAAACATTTACAGAGTTTGTGGAAGCTGGTGAGACGGAGAAGACAAGGTTAGCTTGTTGTTTTGGATGCTCAGGAATGCACTGTAGATAGTTCTTTTGGAAGATGTGTACATGTAAAACTACTTTTGATGTTTATAAACAAACTAAGGCAAACTTGGTGCTTGTATAGTAGTTAGGTGTAAGTTATTGTATATATGCATGAAAAAGAAACTGTGATATGTATAGTATGGTGTGATATGTAAAGGGGTTTGTTAATCAATATAATATCAATATTGTAAAAATGAAAAGTACCATATAAATAATAACTAATGATGATAATAGATATTAAAAAAAATTAATATATCAATTTGAAAGAAAAAGTTTTAAATGATTGGTATTTTTGAGTTCTTCACATTTGAGAAATTGTATATAAATCAAATAAAATGTTATATTATAGTAAGAAAAAGTTAGGATGTTACAGGTAACACACTACCATTTCTTCTTTGTCTCCTAGAATCTTTGTGAAATATATGCCATCTCTTTGTATCTCTCCTATGAAGTAAAAAAGAGGATTGTTCCCTTTTTTACGAGAATGACATACTTCATCTTTTTCAAGGCATAATAGTACAAGCTAAGATACTTTTACACTCGTGTATTGTTATCCCACGTGTCAGTCACGCAGCAAAACAAATGTCACTAGGAAATTAAAGTTCCATTCTTCCATCGTTAGGTTTCCTCATTTTGGCGCCCCACAAGAAGAAAACCTTCATCTTTAACCTTCCTTCCTTCACTCATCAACTCAAGAGAAGAAATGATCTATTCGAATATTTCGATTACTATTCTAATTAACTTAAATTATCTAGCAAGCACCAATGATTGAAATGATCTGTTCAAATACTTCGATTACTATTCTAACTTTGAATTTTTGGTTGCTCAGTACTCGATGTGACTTGTGATCGCTCTTCTAAGTAACCGTTCTGTTATTAGATAATCTCTTGCTCTATTGATTTCCTGAATAATCGTTCTACCACTTGTGCAATAATTAATAAATCACCAATGATCGATTTTCAATGTAATCGCTTGTTCTTGTGTTTTAACTAGTAATCGTTTTTTCCTTACTCAATGATCGCTATGTCTTTATCTTACGTTAGTTATCATCAAAACTTAAGATTCTAACTACTTATACATTTCATCCTTACCCTTTCCATTTTCATTTCTCCTATTTTAGTTCTAAAAATCAAACGGTTTAATTTGATATCTAATAGCTTTCAAAAACCTTCATAACCTTTTGGCGGAAATGAAAAAAGATAATCAAATGGGTCAATTTTCTGTCACCTCATAGTAAACAATGATGATCATATAGAACTTGATTATACAGGCCGTAATATATCTATTATAAATTGAACATAAATTAGACATTTGCAAACTTGACCCACAAACACTGTTGCAGTCATACAATTTTTTTGTCAATACTTAATACTTTGTTAGCATTGTGTGATCTACTTTAATATTTACTCGTAAATTCTAATTCAATTCAAATTCTATTAATATCCCTCCCTCTATTAGTTGATGTAATATCGATTTGGAAAATTTATTTTTATTGTGAACTTCTTTTTCTAATTTTTTGTCTTTATTTTTCATATTACATATATCAACACCTCCCAATCTCATCACTAGAAGTAATTAGAGAGGGGCAATGAGAGAGTTTTAAAAACAAATTCATATAAATTAAATTAACTAACCTTCATAATTTGATGATTTTAGAAAAAAAAATTCTATGTTGAAAAATCGAATGTGCGATTTAACCAAACACATGACTACCAAGAGTTTTTGGGAAGCATGAGGCATATGCTAATTTTTATTCTTTAAAAAGTTTTAATGGAAAAATTATATAAAATTTTCTTATATTTGATTGACATTCCATAAATATTAAAAGAATTTGTCTTTCCTATATTTTAAAAAATGATTTAAATGTATTTTAAAGATATAGATAACTAGTAGATATGTACGATTTTGACGATGCTAAGAAATTATTTTTTATAATTTGTTATTTTTAACTGAAGCATTTTAAATACGTCTTTTTCGGCTTGTGGTCCTTAGTTTTTGTGTGAGAAATAACTTATCTTCTCAAAATCATGGAGAAACAAAATTGGAAGCAATTCTATTGAAATAAATTAAGTGACACAGATAGAAGACGTCTAAACAGGTAATACTACTTTTAGGAAGATAATAAATGCTTTGCTTAATTTATATGTCTTCTTTTGCAATTTGATTTTTTTAATGCATCAGGACATTTCTTGAGATGTGAGTCCTAACAGTAATCTTGATAACTAGACACAATTTACCAAACATTTAATTGAATTTAGGGATGAGTGTTCGAGGTTACATTCTATAAATTATGCAATTGCAGTACTTTACTCGTTTGCCATTTTCTGGTTGTGGTATCAAAAGGAAACAAATTTAGTGATGAATATGATGATAATAGGTATTCCCATTCCCAATCTTAACAATGATATACTCCCTCCAGTCCCTAATATAAGAGTTAGCAGTCAAAAAACGTTTTTTAAGAAAACATGTGAATGTTAGTTGAGTGTCTAGAGTTAATGCTTCTTTTCCAATATTGCTCATATTTATTATGATACTTTTAAAAGAGAGAAATACATAAGCATTGATAAATATGAAAGAGAGTAAGGGGCAAAGTAGTAAAAAATATTCATTAAATGAGGAGAGAATGTGAGATGAGCTCCTATATTAGGGACCAAAACATTCAAATTTTTAGCTTTTATATTAGGGACCAGAGGGAGTAACAAATAAGCGATTGTACTTGAATAAAAGTGATAGAAATTTAGGCGTGATATTTTTTTATCAGAAATTAGGGTGTTTAGTTACTAGGGCGTTTAATTACTTTCATACAATAAATGACTCTTATTATTAACATACAAACCAACACTTAGGCCACGACAACTTTAGCAAGCAAGGTTAAGTTTAGATGCCAAATAGACTCTGGAGTATTTAATAATGTTTCACATTAAAAAATGAAGACTCTAAAATTAATGATCAAGGACTCTAATTAACTCAAAATAAGTGTCTCTACTTGCGAAAATAGATAAATGAAAATTTATTAAATGAGGGGCATGCAAGTTTAATGTTGGCTAGGGAAATGGGCTCTTTCAATTTTGCTTGAATGCCAAGTCTTTCCTTCAATTGAATCAATGAGACGACCAACTTTTGTATGGATCTTTCAAGGCGCTAGTATCCCCAGGGCGTGAAAAAACCATCTGGCATTAAATTCTATACATTAGTCCAAACTCGCAACATGCCTATCATGTCAGAATAATTCATGAACTACCAAAATCTCAAGCAAGTTCTACTCTCTTCAAAGAAGGAGCTTTAACAAAAGTATTGTGGTAATGGTGACCGTTAAAAGGCGAAAGAAACCTTTTCGTTGGAAATAAAAGAAAAATACTTTTACATGAATATTAAAAATTCAGGAGACCATTAACATTGGATTCTTCTTGCACTGAACTTTTCTTGGTTCTACTAAACCAAAAGCCTCTTCAAAAAATGTAATAAAAAAATCAACTGATGACTCCCCATATTTAGTGGTTTTTAGGAAATATTTTATTGTATTTGGGGAGTCATTAATTATGTAAATAAGAGATTTTGATGTGAATTGGAAATATACTAATTTGAAATATTATTTGGGAATTGAAATAGGAAACTTGAAATAATAAAAGAAAATATTTTAAAGGGAAGTTTCTTATTAATGAGAATATATGATTGGCTATGGTGATTATTTCATATTTCCTTTCTTTCTCTTATCATAGGACAATGCAGATTTGGAAAAAAAAAAAGGAAAGAATGAGTCTTGGGCTTGGGCTAAATCTTTGGTGACCTGATTGACTAAGGAGATCACTCATTATAAAAAGGAAAGGAGAAGCTTGTGAAGAGGATGCTGGACACAATTCTTCCAATTTCCTAAAGCCTAGAGGAGATTCACGCTGAAAAAGAAAAGAGAGAATTTGGCGCCATACGCGAAGAAAGGAAGAGCAAGGACTTGGAGGAAGAGGTAGAGTTTGTCTTTTGTGTGGATTCATTCACAACACAATTACACACGCAGCAGTGAGGAGAATTGAAGACGTGATCTACAAAGAAAAGAAGCAAGAGGCCATCCACTGTTCATCAAGTTCTTACTCCTTCTCAAGTTTGAGTATGCTTTCGGATGTGGATTTTAAACAATTGCCATGTTGATTCATACTATGTGTAGCTAGTTTTCTTTTACAACTTAGAGTACTATGAACTTGTTTGTAACTTAGATATTTTATTTCTCACTATTTAGTTACGGTTAATTTAATCTAGTTTATTTAATCTTGCTATTATTGATTAACTTGTTTAGTGCTTGATCACCATTAGACATGTTTAGGGAATTTAGAATTGGACTCGAAAGAGGGAATTTTAAATAGACCATGGGATTAAATAGTGTAGGATTGGATTTTTAATCTGATTTGCGACTAGGATAGACATATACCTAGAAGCCCTACATAGCCACATTAGAGCGGTACCGGTATAAATTGGCTTAGTAAATTAGTGCAAGACATTGTGTAATTAACCTAGGCAAGGATATAGGTGGAAACCGAAAGACATTTATAGACACTAGTACTCTAGATTAGCTAGTTGAATTAATTCGTAGTTAATTTAGTGGGAATAAAATCTAAGAAGCAGATAAGGGATTAGTGGCTCTAAGTTGTTCGTTTGACTCGTGAATTTCATCTGTGTGAATATTTGTTTTATTTATTTTCTTAGATCATAGATAATTAAAATCAATTTTCTTGTATTTACTCAACTTGAATGAAAATAGAAGATCTAATGCATAGTTATTAGTTGTCTGAGTCTCTGTGGGATCGACTTGATTTACCACTTTACTAAATTTCGATCCGTACACTTGCGGATATTTTTATCAAAATTTTGGTAGCATGATCAACACATTTGACAATGTTAGATCATGCCATATGATTTTAAAGCATCAGATTAGTAACTTCAAAGTTCATACATATAAAGGTAATATTTAGGGTTGATATATACTCATATACCTGATAGTCCCACAATGTATGAGACTTAAAACCCGCTGCACAATAATCAAAATAGTATTCCCATGTCCGAATGAACTTCTCATCAAATCCAAGAGTTAGGATTTCACTATCATCATAGTAAGAGGGAAATTCCAGAGTTAGCAATGGCTAAATTCTACAGAGTTTAGTGCATAAAATTTGTTTATGAATTAAGACCATACTTCTGCCTTTCCATAGAGTTTTTCCTCCACAACCTCAACGTTGGATAGTAATGATATCCTATATTTTCTACATGCTCCACACTACATTTCAGAACTTTTTTTAGTAAAAGTAGAATGAAAACAATTCTTTACTTTTGAATTACATGTAACTCATACCGAAACTTAGAAGCAGTTGTCATAGCTGATGTTATTCGACTCAGAGAGGGTAAGCAACCACCTTGAAAAATATACTCACTCACAACATAAAGCAGTGAGCAACAATCTAAGTACTATATTGAGTCTAGCTTAGTTAATTGGTTAAATAGGAAGGTTATGACTATTTTGGCCTTAATAACGAAAATTGTACAGTCAAAGATAAAAGATTTAAGAGACACAAAAAATTACTTCTGATTCTATGTTATTCATTGCCTGCAAAACAAAAGGTCCACCATTAGCCAATAATGATTCACAACACCCAAAGTACTCTTCAAAGTATTCATGACCAACAGCTTCTATCATCCCACTGAAATATGCCAATGCATATCATGAAATATGAAAGTACTTGCATATTGGATATAATTCTATGGAAATTAAAAAAGAATAACTCATCACCAAGCTATAATCCTGTCATATTTGTATGTCTTGGGTAATTGGCGATAATCAAGGAGAAGAATCTTGATATGCTCCTGGAAGCATAAGTATTTGATATTAATACTTAATCCATTTGGATACGACTGAGTTATCTCTATCATAATGAAGATGAACTTCAATTTCACAAGAGTGATGTGACAAAGAGATAAAATAGAGTCTCAATCTTTGACATTTGAAGATTTTTTGTTAACGACAATCTAATTAATTTTTATGTCTTTCAAATTATTTTGCTTGCACACATAGCGTGGGCGCACAGTACTATTCAACAATAAAAATAACATCATTAGTTTTCTTCCATCAATACAGTGAATGTTTCAGTTTTTGAGCCTTCTCATCATGTCGTTTTTCTTATTTTTCATGTGCTCACCGCACACGAGTTCAGCTCATTTTATTATGACCATATTCGCACCTACCAAAAGTTATTTATTTTATGTTCACATTGCTAAATAGTTTGTTAATTAAATTTGCATATTTACCCAATTACTATTTTAAGTTTTACCAATATTATCTCAAATTACACTTATTTATACTCCTCCAACAAGAGAGGAATTGAGATTTAAAGAATATAACTAGGCTTCTTTTGAGAGTATATATCATAATAACGTACTAACTCAATTCTCATCTTAAATATAACCAAATTAAGTAAATATGACCGATATTTATAACAGGAGAGTACTAGTTCAGTACCTGAAGCCCAAAATCTGTAACTCGCTTCTCTGCTAGTTTCACTTGCTCCATGGATAATGTTATGCCAGTGTATTTGCAACCAGTTCGTTTGACTACTTCAATGGCTAAGCTTCCCCATCCCCATCCTAACTCAAGAATTTCATGCTGCTTTTCTATTCTTGCCTTTTTATTTATTTGAATAGGAAAATATTAGTGGAGATTTTTTATTTTTTAATTTTATTAATTAAATTATATATCCAGTCAGACTCAAATAAGTGCCACGTCATTATATTTAACAGAGTTTAGTGCCACATAGGACAACTTAACGGTGTTAAATGCATTTTCATGTCCTTTTCAAAGTTTGGGGACTAACTGTATTAACATTGTAAAATTGAGGGACTAAAAGCACGTGTTTTAAACTTGAGGGACTAAAACCAAACTTGGGTGAAACTTGAGGGACCAAAAGTTATGTTAACCCAACTAACAATCAGATGTTTTATTAAGAAGCGGGTTTTTGGAGACTGACTCTTATATTAGGGACCGGAGGGAGTATTATATTATACTATTTCTGGAAACATGATTGTCTTATCATTCTACTCCTTAATTATTATTAATACTTCATCCTAAATAATATTGAAGATGCTCATCAACTATTCTTGGTTTTTAAAAAATTATCCTCAAACCAACCCTTTATATACTACTCCCTACTCCCTCTGGTCCCTAATATAAGAGCCAAAATTTGAATGGTTTTGGTCTCAAATATAAGAGCTCATCTTACATTCACTTCTCATTTAATGTGTTTTTCCAACTTTGCCCCTAACTCTCTTTCACATTTATGAATGATTAAGTATTTCTCTTTTATAAAAGTATCATAATAAATATGGGAAATATTGGAAAAGAAGCATTAACTCCAAACACCCAACTAATTAACATTCACATATTTTCTTAAGAAGCGTTTTTTTGGCGGCTGACTCTTATATTAGGGACCGGAGGGAGTAATAAGTAATTTAACTAGAATATATCTAAGCTGAAATAATTCAACTTATATACTCCCTCTGGTCCTTATTATAAGTCACTAACTACTCATTTCTCACATACCAAGAAATGGTAGTTGAATCTTAAAATTCATGTTAAATTAACCACTTTTTCCAACTTCACTCTTCATTAAATAATGTGTTCGACATTTTCAATTTTGAATCTCTATTGATAAGAGGGGTAAAGTGGGAAAAGACATTTCATGCGGATATTGGTGCTTTATTTTATGGACAAAAAATTGTAGGTAGTTGGTGACTTATAATTAGAACCGGGGGAATACTTAATTACAGGATATAGGAAATTTCATTTCGTGGGGCTTATGGAAGCATATGATGCATGGAGTTTGAATGGGTTTCTTCTCTATAAATTCTCTCCTGTACCATTTCTTCTTTGTCTCCTACATGACAATGCCAGCATCTTTGTGGAAGTATATAACTATATACCATCTCTTTGTATCTCTCCGATGAAGTAAAAGGAGGAATGTTCCCTTTTTTACGAGGATGACTTAATTGTCTTTTGAATGCATATACTCCCTCTGGTCCTAATATAAGAGTTAGCCGTAAAAACATTAGGAAAAAACTTTTAAGAGAGAGTATTACTCTTATGTATTTATTATGGTACTTTTAAGAGAGAGAAATACATAAATATCAATAAATATGAACAAGAGTAAGGAGTAAAGTAGGAAAAAACACATTAAATGATAGGAGAATATTAAATGAGCTCTTATATTTGGGACCAAAATCATTCAAATTTTGAGCTTTTATATTTGGGACAGGAGGAAGTATATAATATAATACTCCTACAAGATAAGATGCTTTTACACTCGTGTATTGTTATCCCACGTGTCACTCACACAGCAAAACAAATGTCACCGGGAAATTAAAATTCCATTCTTCCAACGTTAGGTTTCCTCATTATATTTTGGCGCCACACAATACAATAGAAGAAACCTTCATCTTCAACCTTCCTTCCTTCCTTCCTTCCTTCCTTCCTTCCTTCACTCATCATCTCAACTGTATCATCAGATCGATTATATTTCACACCATATATCATGAAACCCTAGAAATATAATGTACCACAAACCTCCCAAAAACCCTACATACACCTCTTACCCAATCTTCAAGAATACCAAACCCTTCACTTTCTTCTTCTTCCACTGTAGCCCAAAACACACCCCCCAAACAATCCTTTTCCTTCTTCCCCACCCACAGATTCCCTCCTCAAAGCAAAGCATCATTCATTCAACCAATCAACCAATCATTATATCTCCCTCCATATCACCATGCACGTCTCATTCAATCTCAATCATCACTCCAAAACACAATGGCCTCATCCCAACAACAACAACACCCTACTACAACTACCACCATGATCACTCCTTTCAAGTACTCGAATCGAGTTCTTATTAAAACCATAATGGATAGAGTTGAAGAGAGGCCTGAGTTGATTGGGCAGAGGGTTGTGGTTGGTGGGTGGGTCAAGTCTTCTAAGGAGGAGAGAAGGCCGTTACCACCGGTGTCATCGGTGGGACCCGCGGATGAAGTGAAGAAGGTTGAGGAGAGGAAGAGTAGTAAGGATGTGACGTGTGTGGAGATTATTCAGTCGAAGATTCCTTTGATTCGATCCATTTTGGAGGTTTTTGGTGCAACTGGGTATGTTCCTCCCAGGAAGAAGAATGAAGCTGTGGTTCAGGCAAAGTGGCATTCCACTGTGTATCTGAGGGTCACAGATGGATCCACTGTTGCCACTCTTCAGGTCAATATATATGTTTATGAAATTTTAAGAATATATATGCATGGTTTGATGATGATTGAGAGAGAGTGTATACATGTGATGTGAGTGATGAATATAAAACTCAGTTGACTTTTTTTAAAAAAACTTTTAGGTAGGTAAATAAGCCATTTAATGAAAAATTTATTTGTTGTATTATTAAATAATATGTTAGTTGATATGTCAAATAAAATAGTTGAAAGCACAAGTCAATTTATAAGTGACTTATTTAGCTTCATTAGAATTCTTCAAAAAGAAGTTTACATGGGTCTTATATTTTGGAGTAAAGAAGTATATTGTATGGTTCCTACAAATCCTGAGACTGATGATTTTATATTAAAAATAACATTTCAGTCACAAAGAATGGAGTATAAATTTTCTTTTTTAGGGAAAAGATTATATACTTAAGCAAAATGCTTAGTTACGTACATGGTGATGGACTGGATTTAAATGAAAGTGCAATGGATTTTTCTTATGTTTGTTGGTTCTTGAAATATTTTCTAGGTTTATTTATGCATTTTTTATTCTCATACATGTGGAATTATGTGTAATTATTTACATAAGGAATCTGTTGAGGCCAATCTGATCTGGGTAGGAACTTGCACTGCAAGTAAAACAAAAAAAATTGGTTATGGGCATCAACTCTTGATATGAATAACAAAAAATAGCTGATACCTGATAGTGGAACCACTCAAAATATTAGTATTCTTTTTGGGACTAGTAATAAAATCTTTGAAAGAAGAATTATATGATACTTCAAGCTTAGGACTTAAAAGAGAGTATTTGATATGTATGTGATTTAGGTTATTGTGTTTCAAATTGGTATTTGTTATGTTTTAGGTGGTTGTTGATTCATCACTGGTTTCTCCAAGCAAACTACTACCTACAGGAACCTGCATATTAGTGGAAGGTGTATTAAAGAAACAAACAGCAAAGGAAAAGATGGTTATTGAGCTTGAAGCTGACAGAGTTCTCCACATTGGTACAGTAGAATCTGACAAGTATCCATTCTCAAAGAAGCGATTGCCATTGGATATGTTAAGGGATTTCACCCATTTTCGGCCTCGAGCAACTACGGTGAATTTGAATATGATATATATATATTTTTGTTTTGAATACTGCCTGCTTATTAGTCTGTGGTTAACTAGAAGTTTGTTTTCATTTTTCAACATGTTGGATTTTCTGGACGATAATTGCATTTAACTGTCATTTCACTTGTTCTTTTATAAACTAGGATACACAAGATATTGCAATTTTATGAGAGATGACGATTGTTTCATGACTACGTGGTCTGGAGAATTTTGTTTCAGTTGTACTTTCTATATGCATGTAGTATTCAGCCATATCTGGCGTTCTATAGAATTTGCTTTATGTTTTTTTTTTGTGAAAGTAATCTTTCTGGGTATAAATAAATCTAGTTTTGGTCCAGCTTGGTCATTTACATTGTTCTGCCTGTATTTATACTTTTGAGCTTTAATATTTGATGTTTAGTCCAGCTTCTATTTCAGTTATTTTAAGAAGAGGTTTTTCAAATGAATCCTACTTATACTCCATCATCATTCATGTTTATTAATAATGGAGCTAGCTTGTGATATAATAACATGCTTGTAGTTGTAGTTGCAATCTTATGTTTATCATGCTTTAGATATCTATCATGATATGTCTTATACTCCATCATCATTCATGTTTATTAATAATGGAGCTAGCTTGTGATATAATAACATGCTTGTAGTTGTAGTTGCAATTTTATGTTTATCATGCTTTAGATATCTATCATGATATGTATATTATGGAACAGATATGAATTTCATTTATACTCAAATGATGTGTTGGATATGTATCAGGTGGCATCTGTCATGCGAATTCGTAGTGCCCTCTCTTTTGCTACACACTCATTTTTTAAACAGAATGCATTCTTTGATGTGCAAGTACCAATAATAACTACATCAGACTATGAAGGATTGGGCAAAATGTTCTTGGTCACTTCCCAGGGGCAGAAAGAAGAAGATAAGGAGAAGCCAAATAACATAGATGAGATTGATGGTGTTAGCCTTGAAACTGTAAAGGCAGCTTTGAGAGAGAAAAGCAACCTAGTTGAAAACTTGAAAAGAAGTGATAGTAACAGGGAAGCATTGGTTGCTGCAATTCAGGACCTGAAGAAAACTAATGAACTGCAATCACAGTTGGAAGCAAGAAGAGGAAAGACAAAATTAGCATCATCATTTAAGGCTCATAGTAAAGTAGATTCTTCTGATGAATTTTTCTCTTGCCAAACATATTTAACTGCTTCTGGTGGCTTACATTTGGAGACCTATGCCTGTGCTCTTGGAAATGTCTATTCGTTTGGACCAAGATTTCATGCTGATAAAACAGATTCTTCAAAACAAGCAGCAGAAATGTGGATGGTTGAGGCTGAAATGGCTTTTGCTCAGCTTGAGGTAATCCTTTCATTACATGACATTCTATGAAATGTACAATCTAGTATGTCACATACTTCTATGTGCTTTCTAAATCCAAGTACACATAATAATCAATTATACTTAGGTATTTTCCACTTGATTGGAAGGTTATGCTCTAGCAGATTTGATGATGTTTGGTTTCTGCAAGATTTTCTTATGATAATTTGGACAGAAGTAGAATTATAAAAATTGAATTGACTTAAGGTATTTTAGGTTTTTGAATCAATGCTTTATTTTTCAAGATGAAATTGGGAAATGTGAGTTTTTTTTTTTGGCAATGATATGTCTCTCAAAGTTTGTGAACTGAGGATCGCTACAACTTATTAAACTGGGTCAATTCAAAATTTATCATTGTCCTTAACTTGACTGGCTGCAGAAAAATTAGCTTGTGAATAGAATCACTAAAAATTAGTAATTGGTCCCAGCAACCTTTGGTAAAATGTTGTGAAAGCAAAACGCTATGCTGATAATACTCAACTTTGGGAAATATTAGTATACAGAAGTTATAAACTTAATCAATTTTTTCATCAAATTGATTGTGTAAGGTAAACTGTGGGGTTGGGATTTGGACCTATGCCTACATATTTCCATTGATCTATATGTCAAACAATGACATGCATCTATTCTTGTTTCTTTTTTTGCGAAATTTATCTTTAAACATCACTATTAACATGTCATCCGATATACCTTTGTTATATCATGAAAAATATAATCAGTTCTTTTCAATCAAAAATTGTTTTCCCACTTTTTATAGAGGCATTCGATAAATTTTTAGTCCAATTTTAACTTAATATTAATTGTTATTGGGTCACTTCAAATGTAATGATCAAGAATTGCATTTATCATGTGAAGTTTCCATCCCCTGACTTCTTAATTATTAGTAGTTACTACCCATCTAGGGACCTGCAGCTTAATACATAAATTCAAGTCAGAATTTGTCTTCAGCCTTCATTGTTGTTGTTGCTGCTGCTGTGGTTGGAATTGGAAGGCCTTTCTATCAATATTGTTTCTTTAATTTGTATTTTCAGGATTCCATGCATTGTGCTATTGACTTGTTCACATTCTTATGCAAATGGGTTTGGGAAAATTGCTCTGAAGATATGAACTTTATTGCCAAAAGAGGCGACAATGCCTGCATCAATCGCCTTCAGCAGACCATATCAGGCCCCTCTGAAATTGTGTCCTACAAGGATGTGGTTGATATATTGAGAAAGGTACGCTATCAAATGATTCTTGATTACTCTACATTCAGTTGTGGATGCAAGAGTTAGATGAAATTAATCAAACTAGTTGATGTGACAAATGCATGTTGATTTTCCTAAATTTCCCTTTCTAATAATGTGCTACATTGTAACTACCTCTTGATGAAAACGCCTTACTATGAGTAATAAATAGGGATACTTTAGGGAACAATTATAAATTTGGTAGACAAAGTGGATTTTGAGGCCTTATATTTAGAACAAAAATAAACTTACTGTCTATCTCTTGTATTTAAAACAGAAGTAGTAGCATGTTCATAGTCTTCACTCCCCCTTTATTTTATGTTTTATATCTTTTAAAAAATTAGACTTAGTCTTGTCATTTGACTGTTCTCCCAGGTCACAGACAAGAAATTTGAAACAAACATCCAATGGGGTGTTTCCCTTACTTCAGAGCATCTGAGGTATGAATATTTTAATGATATATTCTGGTTTTTCCTAACTATTTAGCTACTAACGTTCTCTTCCTTGGCAGCTATTTGGCTGATAACATATTCAAAAAGCCAGTAATAATCTACAATTATCCAAAAGAAGCTAAGCCTTTTTTTGTTCGTGTGAATGATGATATGAGAACAGTGGCAGCATTTGATCTAGTTGTTCCTAAGGTATGTTGAAACACAAGTGTTTGCATAATATTTGCATAAATTGCTGTAAAGTTTCTTTGGAAAGATTCTGATATTGATGCTAGTCAATGTTGTCCTTGTATCTCTCTTTTTCTCAAGTGACAAGATGTTTACAATCATGAGAATATTTGCAGGTTGGAGTTATAGTTTCTGGTGGCCAAAATGACGAGCGTCTTGACATGATAACCTCAAGGTACTATCTCATTTGAGTTTGAAATTTCTTTACTTGAATTAAGGGGAAAGTGTTAACAGTATGGTGTTACACCTGGGTATGAACCCATGATTTCACACTTTATGAGAGCCTCATGCCACAAGACTATAAGACTATTGGCCAAGTGTTAAATTTCTTTATTTCACATTCTTCCTTATCTGTATTTTTATGTGATATATGCTTCCTAGGCTAAGGATTAAGCATATTCTTATACTTCTTTCTATGGCAGAATTAAGGAGTTGGGACTTCCAAGAGAGAAGTATGAGTGGTACCTCGACCTTAGACGACAAGGAACAGTTAAGCACTCAGGCTTCACTTTAAGGTTTGACCTTTTAGTTCTCTTCATAACAGGCCTTACCAATGTCAGAGATGTTATCCCTTTCCCCAGAAGCCATGGCAAAATCATGAACTGATTTTGTTTTGGCGGTAAAGTTCCACAGTTGATGATGATGTGAATACTTCCGGCTCAACTTTTCCCTTTGTTGCAGACAGAAAAAAATGTAACAGCTTGTATTTTTTATCTTGCATGTTAAAGTTGTAATCTGCTACCCCTTGATGTTTTATGTGTTTTTGTGTGTGTGTGTGATCATTTTCAAATTTCATGAAAGCATAATGTATATGAGCGAGTTAATAATTGTAATGAACCTAGTTAAATTTGTGCAGTTCTTTAAAGTGGCCATTTGATTTTATCTTCATGATAGTATAGTCTCAAGTATTTTCAATGAATATATACTCTTTTATCACAATTACAAAATATGCTAGTTATATTGTCCCCGCTATACTGGTCTAGGAGGAGTAGTGACCAAGTTTTGAATATTGATAGCCTTTTTAGATCGGTTCCTCCTCTAGACTGGTTGTGACCATACTAGACTTGTTATTAGACATTTTTGCTGTTTGTTTTTTTAAAAAAGAGAACTATAGCATTACAACCAAGTGGCATGCTCTCAAACTTGAGAAAATTTGATTCAGAATAAGTTGGAGCTCATTTTATGAAGTTGCCAGAAGGCAAGGGTCATGGAGAGTGTATTCAGAAGTTGTCTATAACTTTGAAGTATATTTTTTAACTCTAAAACAGGAAAGTACTGATTGGAGCTTATAAAACATAGTGATTGATAATAAAATCATAAGATGAAATATGAACCGTCTATTTATTCATGATTTCAACAGTTCAAACTTACCATTCTTTGTGCCATCTAATCATTCTGAATAAATAGTAGTACTACCGTATACTTTGAAAAAAACAGCTCAAGATCAAAGTCCAGTTGATTCTCTTCACATTCATCCACTCACTCAATTTAATATGCAAATCTCAGATGCTAATACACAATAAATCCATGATATATATTCAAAAATAGGGGTCTTGAAATTCCCATTTTGCCAAAGGAGTATATATCAATGGATAGTTAATTGAGCTAGTAACTAGGCTACAACTCACGTAAGGATGAGAACGCGTGTTCAAATAAAATAACAGGAAGCACTCTCATTGGGAGAGAGGACAACCTTACCTATACGGGCAACACTCATATCCCTCAACTTCGGATCAGTCGGTTGTTAATAGGTATCGGATTACCAGGCCATGATTAACAAAAAAAAATAAAGTGTATATCATCAGTATGGAAAGGTAAAATATTGAGGAATAATTATAAATGGATCCCAAAATGTACTATGAGAGACTGAGCGTGCACGAGTTGATAAGTGCTGGTGTACTGTGCATCCCAAAGAGGCTACAAGTAGTCAGTTTAAACCAAGGACAAAGACTTGGGCTTCACCTACGTGTAGCTCACATGTGTTATGCGTTTGTACATTTGTGATTCACATAAAAATGTATATATTTCCGTGATTTAACAATATAATCAGATGAGTATATAATTGAATTCTTAGGGGAATTGTGACTTTTGTTATGAATATGTATAATCATATTGGAGACAATCCAATTCGAATTGAAGACATTATTTTTTTCACTCATACGCAAATATTATATTTTCCGCGTGTCTACAGAGCTGAATATATGTAATCTTCTTAGTTTAACTAATGAACAAATCATGACTTGCTTTTTTCTGATTGGTTTTTTGTTACTTGCATCATTGTCAAGCATCAAATATGTTATTATGTTTTTTTATTCAGTGGAATTAAATTGTCTTGAATGTATACACATGTATACACACTCACATATACATATAACATATGTGATCTATATGATTAATACTAATGTTTTTTTATTGAGAAATATAAGAGTTATTTTATTTCCATTGTAATCATTCAATTTTTTATTGGGGACATCTTTCTGGTTTTTACAATTTTTCTAACAATTATCTCTATTGATGCTCCTTAATGATAAATAAGTAAGAGAAGAATGTGAGAATAAAAGTAGATGATTAATTAAGGTGCTTTGGTGATATAAATATTTTTTTGTCACGTTGTTATAAATATTTCTTTCAAAAACGTGACTTAAAAATTATGAGTGTAAGAAAAGAATTAATGCTTTTATTTATTTAGTCTTTTTTTCTAAAATCCAAAAAAAAAATGATATTGAACTACTCCTATTTGTGTAATTACAAAAGAATCTTGATTGAAAGATTTGTTTGCCAGCACCTCCTGATAAGCTTCCCTGCCTGCTCACAGCAGACGTTGGCAGTGTATTTCTCATGGTCATTAATTGCCATCTAAAAATACAAAGAAACAAAAGAAAAAAGGAGACAAAAAAAGTTAAACAAACCTCTATCTCTCTCTTCATATCTTTCCACAAACTTCACATATTCATCTCTTAAATACTTATATAATATGCACCATATGATAAATGGCCATTTCAAAGTTATGTCAATTCAGAAAACAAGGATGGCCGCCACTATCAATAGACCAATGTTTCTGTTTTTCCTCATCACCTTATTCTTTTCAGCTCAACTCCTACAAGGTCACTCTCTTCTTTTCTTCTACAACAATCTAGCTAGTTTCAATTTTTTAACCATTAGGAAACTTCTGTATATTTCCCTTAACACACTAACTTTTCTTGGTTTACCTCAATTTCAGTACCAAGCTTTCAAGAGTAAATAGTAGTGCTTTTTATTAAATTACACTTCTTTATTCTCATCAGTTATATCTATAGATATAGTTTCGTTTTTTATAAGCTTCCATGTATGAGCTCCAGCTAGCTTTTCTTTATCGTACTATTTTTATGGGTCCACAATGGATTTTTTTTCATGTATCTGAATGTGGACACTGTAAATAGTTGCAGGAATAGAAGCAGAAGAAGAATGGGTGTCTAAATCGTCTGATCAATACCAGAAGCAACAAAAGCAACAAAGTTTGGAGGTAGATACATTAATATCATATTGAACTGCTTCTGGTTGTTTAATTATTCTGTGTTTGGATATTAAGAATGAATTTAAAAATTGATTTAAATATGAACTGTGAAATATATATATATATATATATATATATATATATATATATATATTATTATATATATGTGTGTGTGTGTATATTGGTGATTATTATATATGTGTGTGTGTATATATTGGTGAGTTTCAGGGAATAAGGAGGATGATGAAGATTGGTATAAGGAGAAGGATGATAGGATCCACATTACCAACATGTACTTACAATGAATGCAGAGGGTGTAAGCATAAGTGCATAGCTGAGCAAGTACCTGTTGAAGGCAATGATCCTCTTAATAGCCCATACCATTACAGATGTATTTGTCATAGATGACTCCACATCATCATCATTATGTTCTTCATCATGCTTTACTTTTTAATTAGGGAAAATCATCCTAGGGTCTTGAAAAAAGAAAGGTAATCACAAAAAAAGTTCCGGCATAAACATGAATCTGTTATAATTTTTTGTAGCGGCAATGCATGTTACATGTTGGGACTTTTTCATGGTTATATTCCTCCCTTAGGGCCTCATAGAGATTTTCCCCTTTAATTAATAAAATTTAAGTCCATGATGCTCTCTAGTCATGATTCAGTCATACATATGGGAAGGGGAAGTCAGATATATAAGAGTAAGACTCTGAATGAGACTCACTTGATCTCTTCTTTGCATCTGTATTTGATGGAAGTGAGTTGTAGCTTTAAATTAAGAATTTGAATTTTTTTAGTAGCTAGGCTCTATTTTTTTTTTTTTTTGCTTTAGCAGTTTTGGGTCCTAATAATCTTAGGTCATTGTTGTTGCTAGTTGTTTTTGTGTTCTTTTGAACCACAATTTAAGCAATAAAATTTGATATATTTGATAATGATTGTTAGTGCGAGACATTTTAATCAATAATATATCTATTTGATTTAGATGACAAAAACTTGTGTCAATATCTCAATTTCAATTTTCAACTCAAATATGGGTTTGACTCATATTCCATGTAATTCTAAGGATTATTTACCATCTTAAAAGAATGAAAAGCAAGGGTTTTGTCATAAAAATGACTTCAGAAAGGGTGTATATATATATATATACCCTTTCTCAAGCCATTTGATTAGATGACAAGAACTTGTGTCATCTCAGTTTCAACTCAAATATGGGTTTGACTCATAATCCATATAATTCTAAGGATTATTTACCATCTCAAAAGAATAAAAAGCAAAAGTTTTATCATAAAAAATGGCTTGAGAAAGGGTATATATATATATATACACACACACACACATGTGTGTGTGTATATATATGCACCTATGTATATATGTGTGTGTGTGTGTATATATATATTAACGAGATAGTGTTTTTCAACTCTCTCTTAAAATGGAATCTATGTTAAACATATATATATTATGCATGGATCATATATAAAATTCTTCTAAAAAAATTGTGTTGGTGTAGGGGTGATTGTGTAGTTTAATTTTGATTAATGTTTAAAGAACTAGTGTTGGCTATATTATTCATAATGCTCTTTTTGTTTATCATATTGTTGTTAATTAAATACACTCATGATAGTAAAAGTGACTAGTGTGGTTAGAAATATCTGAGATACTGACATATCTAAATTGGCATATTATGTATGAAATGTCATTTTTATAATTTTTCGCCACATCTTTTTCTTTTTTCTTTTGATAAAATTCGCCACATCTTTTTCAAGTCTATACACACACACTTCATCTCATCAAATGTGTACCAACTTTTTCAGTTAAAAAAAATGTGTAACAACTTTTAATGACAAGGGAAACGTAATTTTTGCTAATAAAATGACTTGTTCAATTACATCGATATCTTACATAGAGCGGGTTTTTACTGGAAAAAGGTGACCAAGGTCCAAGAATTATTATATAAATAGTACTCATGATGATGTTTCCAAACAAATATCTTTCACTTATTTAAATGCGTCTGGTTTCAACACTAAGAGAAATTAAATAAAGGAAGAGTCTTGTTTTTTATAGGCAAAATTAGAATATGACCACACTAATATAATGAATAATTAATATGAACAAGGAGTGACACTAAAAATGATCATTTGTACTTTTGTAGAGGTTAGGGGAGAGAGTGGTCCCAAAAATTAGGCAAATAAGTGACAAAGAGATCACATGGGGGGGCTAATCAGTAAAAATTGAATTCATTTGCAGATAATGGCAAAACCATTTTATGAACAGAGCAGAAGGTGAGGTCCCATATATTATTAATTCATTCATTCCTGTCAAACTTGTTCTGTTTCTTTGCATTTGGACTCTACTCTCATATTTTGCATCCATTTTGACTGTCCCTTTCATACATGCATATCACTACCCCCTCTTCAATCAATCACCATTTCATCATCTGACCTCACTTTATGTGTCTATATTGTGTTCATTCAATTAATCTAGCTTGTTTCCTAGTATAAGCCATTATGATATGTGTTTGTTTGGGTGTTCGGATATAATAAAGAAAATCACTTTTACTTAAAATCTGTGTTACTGCAGACATCCAAACACGTTAAAATCTGAAAATAGATTAATAAGCTAAAACCAGGATTTGGGAGACGCCATATCATGGTTTGAGAAGTAGTTAGGCTGATTAGCGTTTTGAGAAAATCCAATCTTCAAAATCACTTTTCTCTAAAACCAAACACACTCGGTCCTAAATATAAGGCTAATTTTGAATTACAATGTCACTTTCTACTTTGTCTCGTATTTATCCATCTTTACCTAAACTTACCATTATTGTATACATTTTTGTAAACAAATTTTATGAGGTGGGAGGAGGAATAAAGAGATGCATTATTGGAAAAACACATAAAATTACTCAACTTAACTACCTCCCTTAATCTCTCTAGATAAGGTAAAGTGGCCTTATAATTAGGAGAGGAAGGAGTATTTTGTTTGATTCGGATGTTGAAACTTGAAAATACTACAGAATGTGTCTGTGAGTGAGGTCTAGTTTCTTCCACATTTATCTTAACCTTTCTCCAATCTTTCTTGTACTAGGCATCTTCCGCTTCTCTCTAATTTCACTTTTAAAATCAACCAGCACTGTTTATCCTCATGCCATTTCAACCATTCTCCATCATAAGCTAATGGTGACAACTATTTTGAATGAAAAGAATGAAAAATTGAACAATTCAAATAAAGAAAAACACTTTTCATTCAACATTAGATGATCTTTTCACTTGTCCATATTGGATCACCTCCACATAATTCCCTTACCATTGATTGATTTGAAGACACTATCTAAACTTTCATGGTAAATACTTGAAGTCAGCAGAAAATCTGACATTAATGGGTGAAAATGTTAGTAACAACAGCCTTTATTGGCTGAAACACTAATGAGAACTTTATCAAATCCTTATTTCCCAAACTAACTTTAAAGGACTTGGATGTGTGTGTGTGTGAATACTTCTCTAATACCTAGGTTCTTTAAAAAAAAATCACTTGTCATATAATGAAATTTTATACAAGGGAAAAAATATGTTATTGTTTTGCAAGGAGCTACAAAGTTTCCCCAAATATTCTTCTAGTTTTACAAGATTGTGGTAGTTTCAAGAACGTTAACAAGGGCCATTTATATGTGTGTAGTATGACTTATTCCACGTTAGCTCCATAATTTTCTCAATTCATATTCTCAGCCATTTTTGCACTTTTAATCCCATTCATTTATACTGATTTCCCTCACTTTTAAAGAATTTCTCACACAAAAACCACCCAACTATAGTTTCAACTTTTATTTCTTTAAAAACATTAGTATTGTCATAGGAGGGATGTGGGATGAATCCATACAATAAATTAGAGAGCAGAGGAATTCCAAATGATTGATATCTTTCTTGACAAAGTGATACCCTTTAGCACAGCATTCATTTATAGTTATTAAATACTAAAGCAGTAGGGCATTATCTGCTTGTCTTGCCCTTCACCAAACATTTTAAGAAACTTCACTGCATTAGCTGTACAAAAATATGTCTGCTGAAGAATCCAGACACTAAGATCCAGCTATAAATGAACTACTTTAATTTATATTTATTTTGACCATATCTAAGCTTTCTTAAATATAGTTGAATCAAAACACTATGCCATTAGATGAAACTATAGATTTCATATTCCACAAGGTTTCAAAGTCTAAATATGCCTTCAAACAGAATTGCAGATGATATTTCTGAATTCATCGCGTTGAAATTACATTAATTGAAGGAACCATTGACCTATGAAGATAAAAAGAAAGAATGAATGAAGAATAGATCACTGCAACTATCCTATGTCATATAATTTTTTCCTTAACCTCTCTAAAAAGCTAGGGTTTTTCAAGGAAATATTCAGTCTAGCCGTGGTTATTTTCACCAGGTCCATCAATTCAGACAAATCTATCTAACTAATACAGAAATAAAAAACTGAATGCTAAACCTATACAGCTATATATGAGTGACTAATATTTTCTTTCTCCCTCATGAGAAAGAAACTAGAGTCTTCAAGTAAGTCAATTTAAGAAGAGCCAACTACTGATGTTTGGCCTAAGCCATCATGAGTCATTACTAGTTCAGCAGAAGCAGCCCTACCAAACCTGGACAACTGAGGCTTGAATTCTACCATGTGGGGACTTCGAAGTGAATGGCAAGTGCTCTTATATTTACTGAATAAAGTCTTGTCTGCATCGATTCGATGGAAACGACACCTAAATGAACCTTTATGGGTGGTTGGAGCACAAGTGCAATGCTTTTTAGACACTTCCCTTGGTTTGCTTTTGCTTTCACTCTCATTTTCATACTCCTTCTCATAAGTCCCCTTCTTTGCCGGCATATTTGAAAGTTTTACTCTTCTTGGAGTATGCAGATTCTGAGTAGAAATACAGGTCGTAGATTCAGCAGAAGTAGTTGAAGTGGTGCATTCCATTTGACTTGCCTTTCTAGTCCTCATTTTAAGTACAGCCTTCAATAATTCACCTCCTCCTTTAATACGGTGAGTGTTCAAATCAATGGCCCTGAGATCACAACAGGAAACAATGTAACATACTCTAGACCTGTGAAATCAGAGAAATTTGGGTCTGATTCAAGTACCAATTTATTATATATCCACCACAATTCTCTTTTACAGATACCCAAAAAGCAAAATAGAAGAAACGGTGCATCAAAATGAATATATCCTGACAATTCATTGTTTATTGTTTTCATATATATTATAAAGTTCAGTTAAATCTTCAACAAATTTTCCAGATAAAATTTTCATTTATGAACATTTTGAACCATAGAAACCAGTTAATTATCAGCTTGAAAGACACGTCATGTACTCCCATATTATGATTGCTAAACTTCGTCGCTGACATATATATCTCAGGATATGAATAAATGTTCTAGAGTATCACACAATCTGTATGTTTTACAAGATCACAAACTCATAGACCCAAAGAGAAACATGAAGGGTTAAATGGGGTCATTATTAATTTTCTAATCAATTCAAGTACCTAATTAGTGGGTTTTCTGAATCAGTGGCACTGAAATAGAACTACTAAGATATAATCTGAAATGGGAATTATTAATATTTTAACAATTGTTCTACAATGCACCTTGTCTATTATAAGCTGCAAACAATGAGAGACCTCAGAACATTGCATAATTAATATCTGAAAACAAACGCCATATTCAATTCAAAGATTACAAAAGATTCACATAAACGAACATGATTTCAGCCAAACAATATATTTCAAGACATATTCTTGATTATTCATCCAATAACAGAGCTAAATACAACTATCATGCAATCCTTCCAAAACTTGCCATATCACGCTTTAGTAAATATCGGAAAGGAAGACATTATATATCACGAATAAATCAAAAGGGTAATTAAAAAAAAAAGCACACCGTAAAGAAGAGATCTTGAATTGAAAATCCTGATTGGAATCCTTCACTTCTGCCGCCATTTCTCTAATACCAAAAAACAATAATGTCTGCATTGGAGTGCGGGGAAAAATGCAAGATGTTAATCAAAATTCAAGATATTAACCATGCATGAAGTATAAAATAAATAATTCAACTTCACCTTTCATGCAATATAATCTTTTTTTTTTTGGTCGGAAACATACAATGTAATCTAACAACGAAAGAAATTATAAGGTAACGAAAGCTTACCGATCTTGGAAGCTATAGAGAGAGAGGGAGAGCGAGAGAGATTTGTGAAAGGGTCAGACGTTCATGCATGCAAAGTATAGTAGTCTTTGACGTTAGCATCTGGAAACTACGAGAGATGTGATGACTACGTGGTACGAGATCGTTGGCCTTATGATTTAAAGGTATTATGTATTCTTTTATTCTTGTTGTTGGCTTGAATTTTTTATAAGGTTATAATAATGTTATGTGCTTGATGATCATTGGTGGAAAAGAAAATTATGTAATTGATGAAATATAAACCAATGTTTAGTTTAATTTTGTTGCTACCCTTTAATTTTTTTATAATTATAAATTATAATAAATGAGAACGATAGATAAATTAATGTGTTATATGCTCATTCGTGCGTAATGTGAGGCTCAATTGAAACATAACACACTTTTGGCAAGTTTATTTGCAAAATTATTTTCTTCATTTTCACATGTACACTTCCAACTCAACGTGCAACTCTTTGTAGTAAAGGTTCTTGGGATGATTAATTAGAGGTGTCATGTGGAAGAAAAATAATTAAGATGAGTTCACATGAGTTATAAATTACAATTTCTTAGTCTTACAATAATAACTTTTGACCTAGTAATTACAGCTCGTGGGATTTCATATTAATTATGTTTCTTTATTAATTCTCTCAAGCTTAACAAATTTGTAGAAAAGATTCAAATGTCCTTAACAATTTGAGATTGGAGAGGGTGGAGTGGAAATCGAATGATGTGTTTTGTGAGGGTGGGGTAAGTGTGTATTTTTTTAAGGGCAATTTTGTCTTTTCACACAATTTTAAAATGTCAACTAGGTCCTAGTTCCTTCATGGTCCTTTTGGAAGTTTGAGTTCCTGAATTGTCCTTTTGTATATTCGGAGGGATTTAAATGGCATTTTCCCTAATTAATTTTTTTTTCTTGTTCACTCTCTAATTTTCCCAAACAAACTGGATACTTGAATACTAGGGTGTATTTTGTTTTTTGTTTTTAAAATGGCTCATTTGTTCTTAGAAAAACTCTGTTCGAAGTGTCTTTACAGTTTACATTATATGTTCTAGAAAACAAGAATAATCAAAAACCTTTTGTATATTTTTCTACTTTTTGTAGTACAAAATTAAAAAGGAGATATGTATCAAAAAAAATTAAAAAGAAGACCGACACAGCAATGCATTTTCATGACCATGTTACGGATAAAGTAAACTTTTTTATCTCTTTCTTCAGTTCAACAACTTTTTTTTTTGGGAAAAAGACAAATAAAGTCTTCCTGATTGGTAAAAGGACAATTGAGGTTGCTAAATTGTAAAAAGGACAAGTTGAGTCATAAGCACCTAATACACATTAACAAATTTGTAGAAAAGACTCAAATGTCCTTAACCATTTGAGATTGGAGAGGGTGGAGTGGAAATCGAATGATGTGTTTTGTGAGGGTGGGGTAAGTGTGTATTTTCTAAGGGTATTTGAGTCATTTGCCAAAATTTTTTAATGTGTATTAGGTGCTTATGACCCAACTTATCCTTTTTACAATTTAGCAACCTCTATTGTCCTTTTATCAATTGGGAAGACTTTATTTATCTTTTTTCCTTTTTTGTTTTACAAAATAGTAATTCAAACTGATTTTTTATATTTTTTTCAAAATTTTTTCTAAGAAAAGTTAAACATAAAAATACAGAATATAATCAAACAAATCCTCTTCCTTTAGGTTCTCATGTGATAGCCAAATCATTCTTGTACGGCTCAGTTTGGATGGATGAAATCGAGATGATGAAAATGGAATTGGAAATGAATGTTAAGAGCCCGTTTGGTTGGACGGAAAGTGAATGATGGAAATGGAAATGGAAATGGAATTGAGTGTAAGGGGGTAAAGATGGAAAGTAGAGGTAAATTAGATAATGATGGAAAAGTAAAGTTTGTGGGACCCAGGAAAAGTGTGAGATAGAGAGAGAAAGTTTGTGGGACCCAATATATATGTAAATTACCTTTTTCAATTCCCAAATCCAATTCCCTTTCTCAATTCCCATGGAGCAAACGGGCCCTAAGGGGTAAAAGATGGAAAGTAGAGGAAATTATTAAGGGAAAATGACAAAAAAAATGGCACTTGAATTTGAGTTGGACAAAATGGATTGTTCAATTCCAACCTGGACAGAAAAAAGGGTGGTCCCCAATTTGTCCTAAACGAAGTTTGTGACTTTGTGACAAAAAAAGTATTTAATGGAGATTCTCAAGTAGTTATTAGCGATACATAAGTAGTTACTGAAAATGATAGTTAACAGCGAGGATACAAGAATAGTTAACTATGATAACTACTTGAGAATAGTCATTAACTATTCTTTCTTCAAAAAGTCACTAACTTCATCTATGACAAATTGGAGACTGTTCTTTAGTTGTCCAAGTTGGAATTGGAGACCTCATTTTGTCCAACTCAAATTCAAGTTTCATTTTTTGTCATTTTTCCAATTATTAAAGTAAAGTTTGTGACCAGGAAAAGTGTGAGATGGAGACTGGAGAGAGAAAGCATGTGAGCCCCAGGATATATGTATATTAGTAAAATTACCATTTTCCAATCCAATTCCATTTTTCAATTCCGCCCAAGCAAACGGGCTCTTAATCTTAATCTGTGGGAGAATGGGATGTAGCCTAGTTTATCTCTATTGGGCTTTTGGGCCCAAACTCGCCTACTTGAAGTTGAAATAGTGGAAGTGGTAGTGTTTACTGTTTACAGTAATTATCTCTACATTCCAACACTTTTTTGGGCCAAGAAGAGCATACCAAATTTTTGGGTTATTGTACAGAAGCTTTCTCTCGATTATAGGAGTACCTGATAGAGTTTGTGGTTGAGATAAATTAGAGTGACCACAAATCAGCACGGAGTGCAGCAAACAACCTATTTTGTCTGGGATTCATCGAAAATTAAGAGATAACAGAAAAATGATAAAAAAATAATTAATTAAAAATTTTGTCATTAAAAGCATAACTTGTAGCTTAATGAATCACCTTTAGCCACGTCCCAACATCTTTAAATAACTCAATATCATTTGAATAGCACAAATAGTATTCATTGCAAGGTTGTCAAACTCGTGAGTTTAAGTAAACTCGTGGAGATAAGGTAAACTCGGATCGACTCGAATAGTAAACTCGTAAGAGTTTACGTTTATTAAAAAACATGTATTTCTTTTATATAATTGAATAAGAATACAAAAAATAATAATAAATTGACTTGAATTTATTTTAAATATAGATAGTAAATTTAAATATATCAATATTCATACTATATCAACCTCGATAGATAAATTTCTATGATATTATAAAAAAAAAGATAAATTCTATGAAATCCATATTTAAATTCATTAAATTTTGTCAATTAAAAATAATTAAAATGAGTTTAGTAGCAAGTTAACGCAATTTTCTGTAAGGTAAAAACGTACAAACGGTGAATTCACAATGTAAACACGTAAGTTTCTACCGAATTTTCAAAGACTGAAAATTTAGGTAGCTCGTGACACGTTTTGGTTAGGTAGTGTCGTAAAAACTGTAAAATCGGAGAGTCAACTCGCGAGTTTGACAACAATGATTCATTGTATTCTCGTCTTTAATCAAACATAATAGAAACTTAGACAACTAGGAAGAGCAAAGGAAATAGGATTTTCCAAGCATGCAAATTTCAATTTTAACACATAAACTAAATATGCAAAACAAATATGTATTCCATTATAACCAAACCGAGCAAAACAACACACAAAACTTATTGGAGGATTCTATTACATAACAGTTATTCCATAGAGCAATAGAATATGACATCTGAACACAAACACAGTGAGTATAAGAATTATGTTTCTTATCTGAATGACAACTTCTAAATTTACAAATAAAATCTTCACTGCAGAAAAATATAACAACAGGGCAGAGGAAAATTATATGGATCTTTAACTGATTAAGACTAAAGTATTTTAAAAACGTAACAAAGTAGTTGGAAACTTTGATTATGACTATTATATTTCATGATTACATTATATGAATGAGTGATCAAGAACCAGAATGAACATACCCATATCCCAGCTTCAAATCACTAGTTCCACTTTATTTAATTTAATGCTAACTTTAAGGAAATCAAAACCAAAAACAAAACATAACAATGACTTCATACTTTCTGAATATTACTAAACTTCACATGCCATTTATTAACTTTCATCCCTTATTGTCCTCAAACTTCGCACAAATTTATTTAACAAGAACAATCACCTGTCAACTTTATAAAAGTTAAGCATTAGCTACTTTCAAATATTTATTATTCAAAAAAAAATCCTTTTTATAGCATCTCTTAATCTTTTCAAAGATTTACTTGAAAAACCAAATTCCCATTATATATTCACATATCTTCCTTCTCTGTACACTTTACACCTAAACCGAACAGTGACAACGAACGGAAACAAGTAATATTTCTAGATTTCTATTGGAATCCAGAAAATTCAAGATGCAACGATTATATATATGTTCCATCAAGAGTCAAACTAAACAAAATACCATGAAGCATAGGCATTCGGCCAAGACAGAAATATAGCAAATGAAAACAAAATAATTTCAAATCAACCAACAAGTTGACATAAAAACTTCAAAACATCAATAATCCTCCATTTAGAAGACTCAATTCATACATTGAAATCAATCTTCAAGAAAACTAACACACATTGCTATTTTCTTAACTTTATAACACTTCTAACAAGATTAATTAAAGAATTTGAGCCTAATTCCTCAAAGAAATCCGTTGACACATCAAGAACCCAAATGTGGGGCTTTTTCACAAACTCTACAAATATTCAAATTGAAGCTCTAATCCTCTCCCTTATACCAAGAATTGAAGCTTTAGTATCAATTTAGCTCACTTAGACAACCAAAGAACTCAATTCGGATTTCCACCTCAACTCGCTCAAATTGGAAGAAAAGGGGCAGCAATGGATAGAGAACGTTCTTGTGAGTCTACTTTTGCTTTTGCATGTGTCAGTGGAGGCCGTGAAACACCAGTGACTATCACTGGAGCTCGTTGGAATGCAAGAGAGATGGCGAGAAATAAGAAAAAATGAAGCGAGAATGGAAGTTGCAAGAAACTTGTGATTATACTTGCTTTGTTCCTAAATATAAAGCTAGTTGACTTTTTAGCGAATCCTAAGAGTAACTAAAAAATGATTGTCCTAATTTTTTTTCTAAAGTAATTTATTTGACTTATAAGCTAATATATGATCTGCTGGACATGTTGCATTTTTGATATTTTCGTTAAATTTGGATATGTTCTATTAAGTTGACACTTGAAGGTAATATGGTCCAAACGTAAAAAAGACCAAAATGCTCAT
Organism: Mimosa pudica; assembly: GCA_029929735.1. NCBI lineage: Eukaryota > Viridiplantae > Streptophyta > Magnoliopsida > Fabales > Fabaceae > Mimosa > Mimosa pudica. Next base: position 6,951,235 of record JAKELP010000045.1, read on the forward strand.
TTTAACAAGGGTGGCGGTCGACCTGTGAGATCGTGGACTAGTGATGGTGGAGAATGGCAATGCAATTTGGCTCAGTGATGAAGATGGAAGAGTGATGGATGAGAGGGTTAGGGGGAAATAAGAGTGGTTTGACATGGGTGTTCCGTCCAAAAGGCGGCGATGTTGCCGGCCTCCGTGGCATTGACGATGGTTAGAGGTGGCAAGTGGCTGGAGGTAAAGTCATCATTATAGGGGATGATATTTTGGTCTTTTCATATTTAAAACTTGGGCGAATGCCCAAAAATGATACATAACTATTGGCCAAAGAACAAAAGTAATACATAACTATTCTGAGGTACATCAATGATACCTAACTTTTACTTGGGATCAAAAATGATATTTTCACTAATATGACAATAAAATTGGACATGAAAAGTCCAAAATGCCCTAATAAATAAAATAAAGGGCGAAGGCCCAAAAATGATACATAACTATTGGCCAAGGAACAAAAGTAATACATAACTATTCTGAGGTACATGAAAAGTCCAAAATGCCCTAATAAATAAAATAAAATAAAACATAGGGTTAAACCAACTGGTGTGGTTCTGCTGTAAGTTTGGTGCTCAAATTAAGAACTTTAATATAAAAAATGTTACTTCTTGGTGGCTTTTGATATCAATCTGGTCAGTTTGTTCTTCCTAATAAAGATCTTTTCACCACATCTCTCTCTCTCTCTCTCTCTCTCTCTCATCCCATCATCTTTTCTCTTCCTCTCTTAGAAACCAGCAGCGACATATGGTGGCAGAGAACGGTGAAGCCCAAGGTGAAGTCGCAACCACGACTAGACCAGATTCCCCTTCGCCCAAGGTTTTGAAACCCGACCTGAGACGGACGGTCCGACCGGTTGGACCGTCGGCCGGTGGGAAAACCGGTCCGTTTGACTCTGTTGGGTCGTTTCGCTGGTCAGCCCGCTTTAGGCCGCTTTTAAGCCGTTGTTGACCCGGGAGCCGGAGTTGGGCCGTGAACCGGAACGAGCCGGCCCGGCAGAAATTGAAGACTGCAAAAAAAAAATATATCAACAGAAAAAATGAACTTGATTAAAAAAATATCTTCATCCTAATTATATTAAGTTATTAAGTATTAAGTATTAACAATATTTATATATTTAATTTTCATTAAATTATTACGTCACCGGTTCAACCGAACGGTCCAACCGTTTCAACCATGACCCGCTCAGTTTTCCGGCTCGACGTCCGGCTCGGGTTTTAAAACCTTGCCTTCGCCCACCCCAGCGAGAGGGCCCGCCGCCGCGGCCCCCACCCCTTCCACTACTCCGGCTATGTCTTCTTCGTCTTCCCCTATTTCCTCCTCTCCGTCCAGTTTGGTTTGTGACAGAGATGACTTCTATTTTTTTAATATATTCCTTAATAAATAAAATCATTTATCCACCTTAAATAATTATTTCCAACTCATACTCTCCAGTCATAAGCCACATGACAAAAGCTAACAGAATTAGTGTCACGTAATCATATTTAACTCTGTTAATGTTATATGTTGGTCCTTTTAAAATTATAAGGACTAACTCTATTAAATGGAGGAAATTATAGTGACTAAAACCTTAGCTTTAAAACTATAGGGACCAAAACCCAAATTGAGGGAAACTATAGGACCAAAAGTTGGTTTAACACTATGTTTTATTTTAATTTATTTATTAGGGCATTTTGGACATTTCATGTACCTCAGAATAGATATGTGTTACTTTTGTTCCTTGGCCAATAGTTATGTATCATTTTTGGGCCTTCGCCCTTTATTTTATTTATTAGGGCATTTTGGACTTTTCATGTCCAATTTTATTGTCATATTAGTGAAAATATCATTTTTGATACCAAGTAAAAGTTAGGTATCATTGATGTACCTCAGAATAGTTATGTATTACTTTTGTTCCTTGGCCAATAGTTATGTATCATTTTTGGGCATTTGCCCTTAAAACTTCTTACCCGCAAGTGCCAATATAACATAACCCATCCAAATTCAATTAAAATATAAAAAAGAGTCATGTCCAATATATGGGTATAAGTGGTACACCTCGATCGCGATAGTTGGGAATTTGCAACTTTAACCTTTAAAAATGTAGAAGAGCATTTTGGTCATTTCAGTTTTAGATCTTATTACTCTCAAGTGCCTACTTAATGGAACCATCTAAATCTCACATAAATATAAAAAATGCATCATTAGGGACCGGAGGGAGTATTAGAAACGTTCCTTAGGTTATACTACCCCCATTTCTAAATATAAGAGTAAATTGGCTTTTTTTGGAGAATCCTAGAAAAGCAAAATGAACAATTTAATCATAACATATTTTGTATATTATTAGATCATATGTAAGTTTATAAGTTAAATAAACTAGTTTACTGAAAAAATATGGGAAAATTAATTTTTAATTACCTTATTTAGTTTTCTTAGGATTCTCCAAAAAAGTCAACTTACTCTTATATTTAGGAAAAAGTAGTTTAGTATCAAAATTGAATATTTTCTGCCTAAAGTTGTAGAAGATGAGGAACATACATTCAGAATTCTGAGCTACCAAAGAAAAAGATGATGGCTATTTCTTATTTCTTGTTTTCTTTTTGATAGATTTCTTCTTGTCTCTTATTGTTCTCTTTCGAAAGGTCTCTGTCCGGTTCTTTCTTTTATAACATAACACCAAGGTTTTAAAACCCGAGCCGGACGTCGAGCCGGAAAACTGAGCGGGTCATGGTTGAAACGGTTGAAACGGTTGGACCGTTCGGTCGAACCGGTGACGTAATAATTTAATGAAAATTAAATATATAAATATTGTTAATACTTAATAACTTAATATAATTAGAATGAAGATATTTTTTTAATCAAGTTCATTTTTTTTCTGTTGATATATTTTTTTCTGCAGTTGTCAATTTCTGGCCGGGTCAAAAGCGGGTCAACTCGGGTCAACCCCGGGTCAACCCCGGGTCAACAGCGGTCGACCCGGGTCAACCCCGGGTCAACCCGGGCTGTACAGTAAACCGGCCCAATCGAGGTGATTGGGCCGTTTTAGCCACCGGCCGACGGTCCGACCGGTCGGACCGTCCGGCTCGGTCCGGCTTTAAAACCCTTGCATAACACATTAATATATATTATAATTTTTTAAAAGTACTTCACTTATTTGGAAAAGGTGAAACCGTGAAAGCGATGCATTTTTAAATTTTTTTGTAAGAAAAGGATTGCTAAAAAATTTATGAGTTTTATATCAAAAAAAATTATCATGAGTTTATATTACGCATTTTCCTTTTCGTAAGGATAAAATTACGGCTCTATAGTGTAACTTTAGATTTAAATTTTTTAATTAAGATTAAAATATATGTGATGTTTTTTATGATTATTTAAACCACAAATAATGAGACATATAAATTTTATTCTATTTTCCTTCCCCCTTTGATGTGGATAAATGATTCATGTGTTTGCTAATATAAGATCCATATGATTTTCAGTTAGTGTACTCGATTTTTTCCCTTCTACGGGTTTTTATATACAGTTGAGTTTATCCGGTAAGATTTTACTAAGACACGTTACTTATTTATGACATCCAAGGAAGAGTGTTCTAAATATTAGAATGTGGATTTCCATAATCTTTTTTAAGGGTAGCTTTTGGAGTTCCTATATAACTATGAATGAATGATCTATATTGAGAGTTTCTTATTTTTTGAATTGCTTCCCCCGGTGTCCCACATTGGTACACATAACCTCCCTGTATTATGTATCTATTTTACATTTATGTGGATTTATTCTTTTTGTAACTCTTAGTAAATTAATTCAAAGACTTGTGGCCTTTAGGCATGTACCAAATGGTTGTAAGCTTGAAAGCAATGAAAATTCTCCTTCTTTCTCCCTTCGCCTTTGTTCATCTCCTCATCTCTCCTTTCTCTAATATTTTCTTTATATTTTGTAATGTTCATCTCCCTCATCATTCCCATCTCTAATATATTCTTTATTTTGATAAGGGTAATGGACCTAATCTACCCTCCAAGTCACCACCCAGGAGCACTGGGCACCCTGAACTAACAATAGGCCCATATCTACACTCGAAGTAACCAAAGTGGTTAACAAATACCCTAAGTGGACAGTCAATCACGTTTGATCGGGTTAAATTTTGGCCACGTAGGATAAGGGTAATGGACCTAATCTACCCTCCAAGTAACCACCTAGGAGTACTGGCACCTTGAACTAACAACAAGCTCATAATTACACTCAAAGTAACCAAATTGTTTAAAAAAAACCCCTAGTTGACCGTTAATCTGTCCATGTGGCCGCCACGTGGGGCAAATTTTTTTACATTTAAGATAAGTCATGTGGTGCCCACATAAAATAAAAATACAATTCTCTCTCCTCTCTCTTTATCACTTCTAAACAGACTCACCCCCTCCCCCCAACACAACCACCCCCCACCCTTAAAGGGAATTGTTTTTTTTATATGTGGGCCCCACATGACATATCCTACGTAACAAAAATTTAACCAACGTGGCGGCCAGCCAGCCACAAGAGGAGATTAATGGTCAAACCTGATTGACCGTCCACTGAAAGTATTTTTTAAACATTTTAGTTACTTTGAGTGTAAATATGAGCCAGTTGTTAGTTCAGGGTGCCCAGTGCTCCTGGGTGGTTACTTGGAGGGTAGATTAGGTCCATTACCCTTATCCTACGTGGCAAAAATTTAACCCACGTGGCGGACACGTGTGCAGACTAACGGTCAAACGTGATTGACCGTCTACTTGGAGTATTTTTTAACCACTTTGATTACTTTAAGTGTAGATATGGGTCTGTTGTTAGTTCAGGGTGCTCAGTGCTCCTGGGTGGTTACTGTAGATTAGGTCCATTACCCTTTTGATAATAACCATTTATTTTATTTGACTAAATCACTATTATTGGTTTTAATGGAAATATAAGTGATTTAAATTGTTGAAATAAGGGGGTACTTAGCTTAAAAACCTTTGTTAGTTGTCTTGTTATCTAATGATATGAGAGTCTTCCTTTTAGTAGAAGAGCACTGGTTTGATTACATTTTTAATCTGACATGCCCATTTGCCATTTTGATAAAAAAAAATACTTGCAGTAGATGGATGCCATTTTGTTATCTAATGATGTAAGGGCAAAAGAGCTAATCTAGTAATTAACTATTTCACTATGGGCAAAAATAATAAATGGCTGTTTCGCGGTGCATAAATAATAACCAACTTTGTGACCCGGTGCAAAAATAATAAAACCGGTACTAAATGTTAATTTGTTGTTTTGTGGAACCTTTCTGATATTATTTTCTAAAGTAAAAATACCATTTTACTCTCTCACAATTAAAACTTAACCCTTCTTTCTTCCGCCCTTCATCTTCTTACACTAACTAGTATCGGCAATGTTTTAATTGGGAGGGGAAAAATGTATTTTTCACTTTCAAAATAATATCAGAAAGGTCCCACATAACTACAAATTAACATTCAGAACCGGTTTTATCATTTTTGCACCGGGTCACAAAGTTAAATATTATTTATGCACCGCGAAATAGTCATTTATTAGTTTTGCCCAAACTGAAAGAGTTAATTATTAGATCAGCACTTTTGCCCTTGATGTAATTGTATAGTTCGGCCAACAATGTTAATAATGTTAATGTTAAGGGAGAAATTCAATTAAGGACTAAATTTGGGAATTAATTAAAAAGCAGGACCAAAACATTTTGAAACATTACAAAACATCAGTTAAGGATCTTGAGGGCAAACTGAAAGTAAATCAGAAAGGCTAAAGTCAAAAGTACCCTTATTATGCTGCCCTAAATTCATTTGCTCAGCCTCCCTCTTAGCCGAAAAAAAGCTTCCATCTCAAATCAGAAACCCTCACTCAAGCTTCTCCCAAATGTTAATGTAATTGTATTTCGCATATGGAAAAGGCATGAGTTGTTGAACTAATAAATTAAATCAATTACTACCAGTATATTCAGAGCGAGAGGGAGTTTGTAGGGTAAGTGGGAGAGACAGAGAGGCATGCAGAGGGCACAAAGCACAATGTTATCTATGTTGTACGCCTCTGCTTTCTCCCCCTTTCATTTTTTCAACCGAAGTGAAGACAAACGGCCTACAACATCACATAATGTTATAGTATATTATACTCATTGTTACCTATGAGTTGATCTGTCAAAACATGCTTCTTAAAAGAATATGTGAAAGTGAGTTGAGTGTCTGAAGTTAATGATTTTTTTTAAATGTTATCACATTTATTATGATACTTCTAAAAGAGAAAAATCCATAAATACTAATAAATGTGAAAGAGAGTTAAGAGTAAAGTAGAAAAAACACACATTAAATGATGAAAAAATGTGAGATGTGCTCTTATACTTTGAAACAAAATTATTCAAATTTTATGTTCCTATATTACGGAAGGGAGAGTTGTACATGTTATAAGAGGAAACCAAACATGTTACACATATCAAAGAAAACTATAGAATTATATGTTACATATTCACAATCTCGATCATCTTTACATTTAATATGTAAATAAAAAATAAAATTTAAACATTTAATATCTTAACTTTTTCATGTTATAAAAAAAATAATTCATTTGACTACAGAATCACGGAAGGAGAGCTAAGTTAAAGGTAGAGTTATTAAGTCTAACCTCCCTCTCTCTGCCTTTCCTCCCTTTTCCTCCCTTTTCCTCACACGCTCTCCTTTTAAACCCATGCTTCAGCCTCACACTCACATAGTCACATACATTTCTCTTCAAAGTTCAACATCTTTCTCTCTCCCTCCCTCTTTGTGCAGCATCATCACCTAATGGAGGTATGCATTTATCACGTATAAAAAAGAAAAACAATTAAATAATTATTTTCATGCGTGATTCTTCTTGCATGGTTGTTGTTAGTTGATAACATCACTCTGTATGTGTGTGTGTAGGAATGCTACTATAGGAGGAGTAAGGTGCCAGCATTTGGAAGCTGGGACTGGGATGATAACCTTCCCTTCACACAGTGCTTTGAGTCTGCCACACAAGCTGGTTTATTATGCTACACCTTCCCTGAAGACCACTCCTCCCATCATCATAGTGGTGATCTCTATGTCGCTGGTGAGTTGTACCAAAACGACGTCGTAGCCCCTGCCATGATTGTTGTCCCTCGCAAATCCAAGGTGTGTGTGTGTGTGTGTGTATCTCTTCCCCACACACACACATTCTTCTTCATTTTCTTGTACATCTATCTATCCCTACTCTTCACTTCATATAATTTCTCGTTTTGCTGCATTTCATATTTTAATTTCTTCCAAGAAAATAATAATACGTCCTATGCTTTTTATAGTCACGCCAATATGTTGTTCTTGTGAATATTTCCATTCTCCAAAAAAAGGGGTTATTAATTATTAATTTTCATTTTTACCCTCTTTATTTTATTGTTGTCAGAAAAAGAGATATAAGATATAAGATATAGATATGCATGTGACAATTATTTGTAAATGCGGGAGTGCAAACTTTTGGTAAGGAACAATTTGGAAGTCTATTATTGTTATGCAAAAAATATAGAAATGCAGTTTTAGTAAAGGATTCAGTACTGCTGATCGATGCACTGATTAGCAAAATGGCATATAACTTTTGTTTTATAAATTATAAGTGTTTTTCATTAGAGAAGTGAAAGGCTGGAAGTTGGTGACTACCCTTTAAATTGAAAAGAAAAGAGAGGAACACATGTGGCAATGTTGTACATGGGTTGGGTTTTTCACTTCTTTTTGTGGTGGGACTGGTAATGGGAGTGTTAGTTGAATCATGATGAAGGTTCAGTCAATTTTTGTTTAGTTTGCTTTTTGAATTTGTTTCTAAAAAGCATTTGGGACCTAAAAAGGCACAAAAGATGTTGGATATTTTCAAAGTATATGAAAAGTATGGAAGATGATAGATAGGGGCTTTCCTATTTCCTAGTCCGTGAGTGGTGGAGAAAGCCAATACTAGTATTTGGTTTTGGCTTTGTAACATTATCTTTTGACGTGGTTAGGTCACATATTTAGGTGCGTGGGACCCTTTAACTCATTGATTTCAATGAATCACGCCCCTCATACAAAGTCATAACTATGTCTTTAATTTGGTCCAAAATAGCCTTGCGATGTTATGGATCACAAGGCTGTTTGGAATACAATTAATACTAGTACGCCATTGGATCTCAGATATAGATTACTATTTAAAAAAAGTGGAAAATCAATTTGAGTCAATTAGCTTCAATCTCTGTTTGGAGTAATTGACTTGTATTAAGAACTCAAATTTAAGCTAATGTTTTAGATGAAAGCTGCCCATAATATAAGTTAATATTGTTTTTTTGTCTAATCATTTAATATTTTTTTTCAGTTTTACCTTTTGTTCACAACACATTTACTCGTGTTCTCCTTACACACACTCTCTTATTTTTTTTCATCCAATCACCATCTCACTTGTTCTCTTCATAAATGGGGACAAAGTTAGAAAAATATCATGTTTCAAACATATTGATTGTTTTCAACAACTTTTAACATTTTTCTCGAATATAATTATTTGTTAAACATTAGCTTATATTGTGGGACAAAGTGATTAATGTTTTCTTCATAGTATTCTCCATACTCTCAACGTGATTAAAGTTAAAGATGTTCCTTTCAGGAAAATTGAATATTGAACGAGTTGAATGACCATGTTTCTTTCATTATAATGAGAATGTTATAATACGGAATGTAAACTTTTATTTTATTTTATTGAAATTTTACTTAAGTTCATATTGGACTATAGTGAATAGACAAGTGAATCTTTTGGCACGATACCAAAGTGGGAAATTAAAGAAGGCCCAAATAATTGAAAAAGCGGAGTGTGAGGGAGCGTAGGCATGTGACATTAAAGACAACTTTAGCAATAGTAATGCATTTAGAGAAAGTGATGAGTTGTAGAATTAAATGTTTGTGGAAATGCGATTACAGACAAAGGTACGTGAGAAAAGAGCAAAAGGAGAGGAAGAAGAAAAGCAGAAATGGGTGAATGAGTATGAAGAAGGAGGAAAAAGCACTAAGACTACAAATATAACAATGGGAAGGACAACAGCTAAGCCTGTGGATGAAGACTTGTACAGAATCTCTCCTGAATTGCTTTACCATAAACATACAAAGGTACTCCCTCTTATTTACTTTTTCTTTTTGTTGTAGAATTTACTTCCTTCTTTTACCTTTTTCCTCCCCTTCCTTCACTTGGCTCTACTTGTCATAATTACAAGGAATTTTAATCTTTAAAACCCTATACCTTTCAATGGTAAAAATCCCTATACTTTTCACTCACTTATAACTTGGTTCTTAAATGTCCACTTTGTGTAGTGAAGCTTAATTCTTATATTTTGACTCGGCAAAAATCTGGCCCTTATATCTTTATTCATTGTATTTCGCTCCCTATAAATTTATTTGAAATTTAGTCCCTAATTTTTATAAAATCAAATGTTTTAAATGTTCAAAACTATATATAGATAGATATTGAGTTGTGTAGAATTTAAGCTTATGGATTGAATTATAAATGAGTCAAAATTACAGGTTAAAAAATGAGTCAAAATTTCGATTATACACACACACAGATATATATAATAATTGAAAATTTTTCCTTATTCCAGGTTATAACATCTTCATTTAAACTACTTATTTTATGAAATTAATGTGATCATTCATGCTTTTTATTTGGCTATTTACATTTAATCCTTTGCTTTATTTTTTTCTCAGTTATTAAAAGCTTGAGATTAAAATGTTTTTCATTTCATGAGATATGCCTTTCTGAAACATAGATAGCTAGAGACAACATCCAGTCCTTGAAAATTCAACATACTTAGCTAAATGTTAATATTGTCAATAACAATATACATCTATAAAAGTTGAAGTAGAATAAAATTTGCATTCGTTTATCGAGGATTAAATTGTAAATCTCTCCAAATACATGGGGCCAAGATGTGTTTTTTTCATTTTCCTGCATTTTATGTACTATTGAATCTGATAGTTATTATACTTTTTAATTATGTGATGCAGAAGAGTAGGCTAAGTTTCTTTTCCAGTTGTTTGCTGCCAACTTGCATTGCCTGAAATTTTTCTTCACATGCAAAATCTGAGAAGCCATTAATGATTGTACATAAAGCAGAAACAGAGGACATAACACAGATGATGATGAGGAGGACGATATTGTCACACTTGTTTAAGAATGAGAGATTCAATTATATATTATATAATCCCATCTTATTGTTTTTATTTAGGCATTGTTTCAGAATTTGAGTGATAGTAAAGGTAAGGTTTGTGTTTATTGTGTGAAAAGCAGTAAAGACTACTAAAGCGAAGTGGAAGAGAAGAGAGTAAAATGGTTCATATTTGTGATCTCAGATTCTTATTTTCCTTCTTTTGACTGAATTTTTTCAATTTAATATGCTCTAAGGTATTATTATGCGTTAAATTTATAAATGTAACTGCTTCTATACACACACACACACACCTCTTTTGTTATCTATATCTATTTTTTGTTATATTCATCAGGGTGAAATTGAGAAAGTCCTTTATTTGGTTCAGAAGGGCAAAATAGGTCTAATTGTCTCTCTGTCTTTTTTTTTATTTTTTGATCAACTTATAATAAGGATAAAGGTGAACTAAACATTTAGATGCGAGAATTTTAAACATGCAACACTAAAAGAATCTTCAATTTGTTCGCCTTTTTGTAGATTAGTTTTGATTTCAGAATTATTATGGAATGAAATATCCTCTGCCACTGCCATCTAGCTCAACCAATTCTATCAACATGTAGGGGAAATCCATTTTTGAGATCCTATTACTCATTATTGACAATTAAACTCTCAATAAACCCTCAAACTACTATATTTTTGTAGTTAGCTGCCATAGTTTTGTTTTTGTTCGTTACATATATATGCTCATAATTTAAAGGTTGAGCGAATTATATGCATACAATTCAAATTTTGAGAGTACTATATTTATATAAAATAAATTTGAAGGTCATATAATTGATTTTTTAAGGGTAATTCGCACAAATTGAAAGGTTTAGAGATTTATTATGAAGTTAATTTTTTAAATTTAAAGAAATTATTTGTACATGTTTAAAGTTTACCAAGTTTTATGTAATTTAACATCAATTAAAAAACTTAAATTAACTTATCATTACACTTTTATCTAGTTATCAACTCGATTCTTTGATTTTAAAAACCTATAATTCAGTCTTTGTAACTTTTAATCTTATCAGTTATTGATGTACACATCATCTGTTATTTCATGTTGACCGGAAATCAATGACATTTATAGATTCTATTTTAGTTATTCGAGAACCCGTTTGCTTTAGTTTCTCTATGATTCGAACTCAAGACTCCAAAGAATTTAATTAGGTCTCACATCGTTAAACCAACTGTGTGTTGATTATATGTTATTAACATCAGTGACTTCGTAAATGAGACAAGGACCTTGTAGCTTTTATTTTAAGCTGAGGATTGAGTTTACGCTGTTCAAATTCAAGGATTGAGTTGATAACAATGTGAAAGTAATCCTTTAATTACATTCCCCTTAAATTATTTATGTTATTAATATTATATTTATTGTAAAGTTATAACTATAATCGATCCTTTTTTTTGGCCAAATAACTATAATCGATCCTACGAGGACAAAAATGGGAGATGAATATTTTTTTTTAACTCCCCCGCACCCCCAACAAAAAAAGGTCACCCCTAAGAGCAGCATAATTAAGATGAAAGGTGAGGTTATGTGATCGCAAACAGCCCAAATACTCTGCACAAAATGTAGAAACTAGTGTCCGTGGGCAGATGTCAGGCCCAAAAACGAACGTCATAATAAGAACACTCTCAAGTATCAACTTGAAAAAGGATTTTATACCTCAACCATTCTTGTAAGTGAAAAAAATACACAACTTTAGTGTTAAATATAAGGCCTCAATCCTTTTATTTTTCAATATAATGGTCTTTTCACAAACTATCCTTATTCTTTACACATAATAAGGAAATTACTATAGAAAGCCAGCTCAAATACAAATGATTTACAGGATTATTTTAAAATTAAATATGCATTTTTATTAACTAATTTCATATTGAATTCATAATATACATGTCATGGGCATGTTTAATTTTTTTAGACCCATTCTTCATATTTTTTAATTTTTATTTTAAAATTAAATATGCATTTTTATTAACTAATTACAGGATAGATGGGTGTATTGAGTCATGGGCATGTTGCTTGTCATAATATACGTGTCTTTTAAAAATTCTAACTACACCCAAACACATTCATTCATTTTTTTTTATTTCTCGTTGTATTCTGGTAGGCCATCTTTCAGGCACTTCAATGACTTCAAATTAATCTGAATTAAGCAATGATAGGAATGATTAATGTTGGCATCCATGACACATAAGATGTTGCAATCCTACATCTCGAACAAGAGACCCATAATTAAACAAAAATAGTCCCGGCTAGCTAATCTGATAGTTCGAGTTGGATGCATTCAAATTATGCAAACATGCACATTTAGTCGAAATTATGCATGTCTTTTTCAGCAAACAATTTGGATGCTTAACTTTCAAGAGTATCCATTTTGGTACCACTCCTTATTAATTACAATAAATGCGTTTCATACAACTTAAAATCAATCAGATTATTTTAGGCAAAAAAAAAAACAAAATATAAAGATAAGACAAATGTACAAATTTGATACTTAGTATGACTGAGGAACGTTTCTTATACGCAACTATCATTAAGTGCATCAGTGTTACCCATCTATTAGACATGAGGCATCTTTTTATATTTTCGTTAATTTTATATGAATTCTATTAAATTGGGACTTGAGGGAAATAAAATTTAAATGTGAAAAGACTCATACCCTCATTAATCATATCAATTAATGAATTTAACTTGGTGTTTTAGAACTAGAAAAACAGTTGACATGGATCACACATCAACATAATAAGGTCAATTAACATTAGACAGTTAACTTTGGGGTGAAATTACACCAATATTTTATTTCTGTCTTAAAATTGCACCTAAAAATACTCTACGGGCAAATATGCAACTTTTTAGGAACTTCTCTAGTGTAGTTGTACCTTTATCCATTTCACACCAAGCTTATCTGCCACGTGAACTGAACTGAAGGAGATAACATTTATCATCTGATTTAACGGAGAACAACATTGCTTTGATATATTTATTTTCAGGATAAAATTATACCTAAAAAACTTTCAGGGGATCTGTAACTTTTAGTAAACTTTCAGTGGGATTTATAAATTTACCCTATAAACTAACTTTTAAGATGTAATGTTGAAATCCATTACTTACAAGTTATAACGTGTTGTAACTTTAAACACCATTAGGATAGCGACGATGAAACGAGTGAGACCGTGAGGAGTCAAGTGTGGCTGAAAAACCATTGAGATAGGTGGTAAAATGGAGTTTCAACAACGAGAAGGGTAATGTCAACATGATATAGTAAGATGCCGATTCGGAATTAAAAAACAAAACCAATATTTAGTTATTAAGCAACAATTTTAAATAAAACTGATATAAATAAGTTCTTATTGTATTTGGAAACTATTGAATTCTAGTGGATTTATTTTGAAACTATTGAATTATATTAGATAACTAATTAACTACTCTATCTGATCTTAATTATAAAAACACTTTTTCTTTCTTGAAGAAATAAGGTTTGCAAAAATAATGATTTACTTTAAATTGTCGGTAATAATCTTTTTCCTCAAAACTGATTTTTTTACTAATAAATTAACCTATAATTTAATTATATATGACATAGGTTATAATTTAGTGGTTTAATTTATGTCCTTAATTTAAAAACTTTAAGCAATACTATTGCACAAAAACTTTGATTCAAAATTAAACAATATATACAAGAAAAGACGAAAAAGGGTTTTTCTTGCTTGTCACTTGTCTTTTTTTTTTTGCCAAATAAAAAAAACTTTCATTACTCAATAAAAACACTAGTACATCATTAGCAAGTTCCTATCCACCACCATCAAAATCAGTATCATCCATATCTCTAACCAACAACAATTCCAATTGAGGAGGAGGTCTGGTGCTCCAATCCTGAGGGCAAGACCTCTTTAGAACGGCCTTTGAAATCCAATCTGCAGTTTCATTAGCCTTCCTAGGAATCCATAAAAATTGATGGTTCCTTAACAAAGATCCTGATGTAAAGATATGATCCAAAATGGAGTCACATCTCCAATCAGGAATTATATTGTGCTTAGTTAGCATGTTAATTAGTTGTTGGTTGTCTGATTCAAAAGTTACATTTTCAAGGTCATTTTCACTACTACAGAATAACCCCTTTACATGCGCTCATTTTGGCCTTTACATGCGCTTAAAAAACGCTGGCAATGGCCTCGCCGGGAAAGGATTTACATGCGCTTGTAAAAGCGCATGTATATCTATACTTATACATGCGTTTTATTGCAAAAAAGCGCATGTAAATATATATATATACATGCGCTTTTGTAATAAGAGCGCATGTAAATAGATAGCTTTACACGCGCTTTTGTAATAAAAGCGCATGCAAATATATATATATACACGCGCTTTTGTAATGAAAGCGCATGTAAATATATATATATATATACACGCGCTTTTATATTAAAAGCGCATGTAAATATGTATATATACATGCGCTTATGAGCTTGCACCATAAGCGCATGTATATGTTATTTTTTTTTTTCATTTGTCATGATTCGTTTTCCTGCTTTTTGGCAGTTAAATTGCTACCTGCACAATATAATATACCCAACCAGCCAGAATAACCAAAATCCTTTAACAAGAACTACTTTACATGTAATATAAAAGTCATCCACATATCTCAATCAGAATTTACATCTAATTTGTAGCACCAAAAGTCATCTAATTTGTACCAGCCAAAATACACATCAAAGTTGTACCAACAAAAGACATTTAGATTAAATAACCAACTAGTTCATCTATCAAAAGTGTGATACTCCCACTTCCTCCTTAGATGTATGAAACTCTAAGAAGGATGTAAATTTTGAATAATAGGATGAGCAATACGGAAAACATACTTGCACCACTCTTCAATGAGATCATCCACCTCCTCCATAGATAACTTTGATGATCGACAATCTTCATAATACTGAGTTAATGGACATAATAAACATATTTATGTGACAATTCACTTTAAATAACAAGTCAACAACAATTTTGTAAGTTAAGACTATATATGTCATGTGCAATAATAAACTTACAAATTCAGGCACCTCCAATTGGTCATGTGTTACTATGTCCTTAATAAATTTCATCACATAGTAACCACAATCATTGTCGTTGGGTTGGAAAGGGCACTGCAACAAGAAAAAACACAAACACGTTAGTCAAAAGACTTTTATACACTTTAAAAATTCATGATTTCAATTGCTTATAAAACAAGTACAATCTGAATTTTCAACCATGGATAGGATTGTGTTTGATCAGTTGATTTTGAGTAGGCCAAATTTTTATTCTTACAATTTGCCCTAAAAGCTGTTATCAAACTATAGAAGAAAAAAATGAAGGTTAAAAATGCAATAAAAATAAGATTAAGGATAAAAACAAATCACAACATAACAATCTTACCTATTAATGAAACACATATAGTTAGGCCTATTACTTGGAAGAGCAGTCTCAATTGGATCCAAGTAATAGACTACAATATCCTTTACATCCTTTACCATAGGATTGAAGGCAATCAAAACCCAGTGATTCCTGAAATGTTGTTAAAAAGTTAGATTATATAAATTTTCTGTCTAGTTTGAAAAAATGAAGATTAATTTGATGACCAATGTTGACTTACCCCACATTCATTGGAGCTAAAAACAACGTCCTTTCTGTAGCACATATTCGCATTCTACATTTGATATCTTCCTTGTTCCACATGGGTTTTCCATTAATCACCGATGTTGAATTCGGATTGATGAAGACAAATGAAGCATTTTCTCCCGGAACAATGACTTCATCATGTAGGTGCCTACACAAACAAAGGCCTTGAGAATTTCTTATGGCAATATAGAAACCATAATGAAAATTAAAATTGGATGACATACTGGATCCACATGTTGATTACTGAAGATCCGATCCATTGATGATTAATTACTTCCAAAAGCACTTCATTGTCAAGCATCTCAGTTACTTGGGAGTAATATATGGTTCTTGTAATGTTGACATGCACCAAATCTTCATTAGTCATTTTTTTGGCCAAAGCCTTCAACTTGAGCCGAAAGGAATCAACACCGGTTGAGTTGATATCAATACTGCTTGAAGGACCAGCCTGATCATGTCCACTAGGCTTTACTGGCTTCTTGAATTAATGTAAATGAAAATGTTACAGTTTTCAATCACGCAAAACTCTGTCATGTAAATTAATTAATTAGTAGATAAATACCTTCGAAACACTCCTTCTCTTTTTTGTAGGAATAATCTTAGAAGCAGGCTTGTCTTGCTGGACGTTTTTGCCCTTTTCCTTTTTTGTTGCATCTTTTTGGGACTACAAAATATAAAATAATCAATTAGACATGTATTAATTAGGTCATTGGCTATCATAGAGTAATTATAAACAATTAATAAAGTATACCGGCTTAGGCTTGTCTTGCTGGACGTATTTGCCTTTTTCCTTCTTTGTTGCATCTTTTTGGGACTACAAAATATAAAATAATCAATTAGACATGTATTAATTAGGTCATTGGCTATCATAGAGTAATTATAAACAATTAATAAAGTATACCGGCTTTGGTAACGGGGCTATCCATCGTTTGGGCCAGGCAACAAAAGTATGGGCTGCATCAAAAACCACACTCGCCTCCTCAATGGGATATGGCAATGGCGCATCATTTATCAGAGGTGTATGGATGGACACCCTGAGGGTGTTTTCTGGGAGGGGTGAGCTGTGTAGTATGTTTCTCATGTCATTGAATACTAGAGCAAGAGCAACAACTGTACTGTGGTTATCATCGATAAATAACTTGCAGTCAGACTCACCCTACAAAAGAATGTTCTCTTTTAGTTATGAAAACAAAACGTAATAGTAACAATAAACATTTATATAAGGGATACACATTAAATACCTCTGGGATGTCGACCATCGGCATATTACATTCAATACTCGGACTTTCAGCAAGCGGCGGAGCATGAGATTGTTGCCCTGATTGCTGTGGCTGGAGTTGAGCCACTTGTTCTTGCAATGATTTGATCAAGGACCACATTTGTTCTTCTCTTTCGGTCATCGGTTTCTCTTTGGGCTTCCGACGATCGGTAGGCCTTTTTCCGAAAAAAACAGTGGGAGTGACCCAGAAGCCGACGGCCCTAACACGGCCCGAATACAATGGGAGACCGAGCGCTTCGTCAAGCACGTCGTCTGTTGGGTTATCTCCAGAGGCCTGTTGCGTCAGCTGAGTCTGTAACAAAACAATAATTAGTCGATGTCGAAAATATATACTATATCCAATATAAGCAAAAATATATGATCAAGAGCATGACTTACAACCCGTTCACGAGCGACTTTAACAGAATCATGCACTATTGTGCCGTCATTCTTTGTGTGCCCCTCAAACCACAGATCAACTCGCCCAACTTTTGGAACGTTATTCTTAGCTAGCTGTAACCACAAACAAGGTTTAAATAAATTGATTAGGGAAAAATATGTGCATATAATCCATAAAAAGGAAATATTAACATACCAAAACTTGTTCTATCTGAGCATAACCATCTCGGCCACGCATATAGGGATAAGGATTGCTAGCCGCCGCTTTACTATTTTTTTTGCTGACTTTAATAAACTCGTTTGATGCACGCAGCGAAACGAATTGATCCCATTGCTTTTGAGTAATGATGTGGCATAATTCTGAAGGACGGGTATGAACGACTTCCCCGTCTGCATTGCGCAAAAAATACTTTGTCAGATAAGAGCGCCACCCTCTGGCCAACACCGCCGCTTTCTTGAACACAAAATCTTTGGCACCCACATAGTTATCTAAGTCAAAGGCGGTCTATAACAAAGGAAAACAAAAAAGTTATAAACATAACACTTATACTAAAAATCATAATAAACTGGTAAGTAAAAAGAGACAAGAAAGAGAAAAATTATAGGTGTGTAGCTTCAAGACTTACCAAAATCTCCAACCAAATAGCATCGAGTGTTTGCTGAGTCACATATCTCCAATCTTTCGTTGTGATTGGGATATTCTTCCGAGCTACTACACCAATGAAGCCGATTAAGAGATGAGCTTCTTCTCCTATTGGTTGCCCGTTTTGGTTCCATTTAACCTGAGTCTTAATACCAAGATTCCTTCTTCTTATAATCTTTTTCATTACAGTCCTACCACGTTTAATTATTCTGCACGCAGCTGCCTTCCCTTTAGAGTGACTAGAAACTGAGCCTTCAGTTTCCTCATCCATTATCCTGTAAGAAATAAAGCAGAAATGTTAGATAAGTATATAACGATATGCAAATGTAAGTAAATGTAAGTAAGAAATTACATTACAAAAGAACAATCATTTTCTTGACGGTCGTATCCGTTTCCTTTGTCGAAAACGAACGACGACCATTGGCTTCCGTTTTCTCTTTGGGTTATTATACCAAATGCCTTCTCTGTGATCATGTCTAACATAGACAGGTTCACCTTCAAGACCTTTTTCTGGTGAATCTAACTCTCGCAAAATCAATGTGAAGAATGAAGCTTCATTCTCAATCAAATGACTCATATCTGTTTCAGTACTCTCATCATCAACTTGCGCAGCATAATTTTTATTGGACTGTAACACTATCGACCAATTCTTCCTGCAAGGATCTGCAATGTAAAACACTTGAGCAACCAAAGAAGGTAGAATGTAAGGATCATCCTTATATCCAACTCTAGAAAGGTCAACCAATACAAAACCATGTTCATCGATCTGCCGTCCACCAGAGTTGTTGATCCATTGGCATTTGAAGACAGGTTCTCTGAAACCGGAGTAATCTAACTCCAAGATGTGGTCAATCACACCAAAGTATGTCATCTCTGCATATATTGGATTTGTGTCTTTTGAACTGGATACATGCCATCCTGCACCAACCACTGTAACTCCACTATTTTGCATTAGACTCTTTTCATCTTGTGCTTTTGTGTAGAATGTGTAACCATTGATTGTATAACTCGTATATGAAAACACTTTTGAACCCGGTCTCCGAGACAACCAATACAATTTTTCACAAATTGACCCGTCATCTATCTCCAAATGATTGATCCGTTCATCAAACCATTCAATGAAATGTTTGTTATGCTCCTTTGTAATTAAGCTTTCATTTCTATCATCGTATATGTGTCGAAGAACATTTTTGTGTTCTTCAACAAATGGTTCAACCTCGGCAGTGTTATGGAGAACATGTAAATGAGCTAAATCTCTATCAACATTTGAAATGCCAACTAATTTGCCCACACTAATCCCTTTTCCCTTTGAACGGCATTCGGGACGAGGTCTTGGCATACCAACAGATTCAACACTTGATAAGTAGTCAGCACACAAATCACTTGCTTCATCAACAATGTATCGCTCAGCTATACAACCCTCCGGTCGATATCGATTCTTAACATACCCCTTTAACACTTTCATGAAACGCTCAACCGGGTACATCCATCTTAAATATATAGGACCGCATAGTTAGACCTCCCTAACCAGGTGTAAAGCAAGATGAACCATAATGTCAAAGAAAGAAGGGGGAAAGTACATTTCAAGTTCACACAAGATGAGAACAATCTGCTGGTACAAACCATTCAACATTAAGGTATCAACAACTTTGCTACAAATGGCCTTAAAGAATAAACACAGCTTAGTGATCGTACCACGCAACCTATTCGGTAAAATGTTTCGAATACCAATAGGCAAGAAATTTTGCAGTAGGACATGGCAATCATGAGATTTTAGATTTTTCAACTTCAAGTCTTTCATAGACACAAGGCTCTGTACATTTGAAGAATAACCTTCAGGCACTTTGATTCCGTCCAGAAACTCAAAGAACAATTTCTTCTCTTTCCTCGAAAGGCTATAAGCCGCTGGAGGTAAATATGTACAGCTTCCCCTCTGAACAGGTGCTAACTCTTTTCTAATGCCTATCGCCTCCATATCCAATCTCGATTTGACACTGTCCTTACTCATTCCTCGCACATTCAACAACGTACCGAATAAGTTATCAAAAATGTTTTTCTCAATATGCATCACATCAAGAAAATGTCTAACATATAAAGACTTCCAATACGGGAGTTCAAAGAATATGGACCTCTTCTTCCAACTAGAACCCGCCACAACTTTAGCAGTTTTGCCAAAATCGTTCTCGATCGCTTCCAACTTCTCAAACAATTGTTCCCCTGTTAAAATCGGAGGTGGAATGCCTTCTTCCGAATTACCGTTAAAACACTTTCTCCACCTTCTCCAAGGATGGGTTTTCGGCAAAAAATGTCGATGCCCCATGTAAACATTTTTCTTGCAATGAGCCAGCCGAATCGAATGGGTACTAGTTTCACATATAGGACATGCACCATAACCTTTGATTTTATACCCGGACAGATTACCGTAAGCTGGAAAATCATTTATTGTGCCAAACAACATGGCTCTCAACATAAAATTTTCTTCCCGGCAGCCATCAAACACACTCTCACCTGTGACCCACAAATGCTTCATATCTTCAATTAACGGGGCCAAGTACACATCTATATCATTGCCAGGCTGACTTGGCCCGCCAATGAGCATCAAAAGCATCATAAACTTGCGCTTCATGATCAAATCCGGGGGGAGATTGTAATTCATTAGAATAACAGGCCATGTGCTATAAGTAGTGCGTTGAACCCCATGCGGATTGATTCCATCACTTGCCAATGCGAATCGAAGATTTCTTGGTTCTTCACCGAACTCCGGATACTGGAAATCAATTTTCCTCCATTGAGGGGAATCTGCAGGGTGCCGAAGCTTATTGTCTTTGATCCTCTCATCCTCGTGCCATGTCAACAGTTTTGCGGTTTCCTTATTACTATACAAGCGCTTTAGTCTTGGAATTATTGGGAAGTACCACAAGACCTTGGCAGGGCTTTTGCCATTTTTTAGATATCGAGAGACCCCGCACTTCGGACACTTATCCAAACAAGCATACTCGTTCCGGTATAAGAGACAGTCATTAGGACATGCATGTATCTTATCATACTTCAAACCAGTAGCAAGGAGAATTTTCTTTGCATCATATGTTTTTGAAGGGAGTACATTATCCTCTGGCAAAACATCCCGGAGAAAGGTGAGCAACGCGGTGAAACTTGTATCACTCCAGCCATATCGAGCCTTCAAGTTATACAATTTAACCACCGCACGCAATCTGGAATATTTTGATCCGACATACAACGGTGTCTCTGCATCACTTTTCAATTCTTCGAATATTTCAGGGTTCTCCTCACCCACCACCTTCAACATTTCCTCAAGGCAATCATCATCACTTTGAGCAATCTCATCATCATTTGAAGCACTACTAACAGTAGGTTCCCGATCACCGCAATTAGCCTTATCGGTCTCACCATGTTGTGTCCAACGTGTATAAGATCGATCAATGCCATGACATATTAAATGACTCATCAAGTCAATGGGATTGACACATTTCCCATACAAACAACGCATACAAGGACACACAATTTTGTTAGCATCGTCTACACGAGCAACTGCAAATTCAACAAACTCCTTTACGCCATTTATATATTCAGCTGAAGTTCGTTCACAATGCATCCATTTTCGGTTCAACATCATGACCTACTAAAGTAGTGTGTTAATTACTCATTGATATGCAGCTGCTATACCAGTACGGGAACAAATTAAATTACCGTACCGAATAAGTTATCAAATTCATGAACCAAAAATCAGTCAAGAAAAGGAGAGGCAGGGAGACATAATGTTTTTGGCAGCATTAAAAACTAAAAAGCCTAATCTCACCATGTGGACTTAACTGATAAGAGGTAGTGATATGAGGAAAGACTGAATTGTTTGAGACCTTAAGGTTTCACAAGTTCATGTGATCAATAGCGCATAAAAAAGATTGATTTAAGTACAAATCCTCTAGGAAAAAGATTGTCTCATCCTAAGTGATGGCCACGGAGAGTAGTTGTATGAGTAATAATAGTGGTACATACTTGCTCTCACTTGCACATTGTGTGGTATTGATAATAATGAAGGTGTTTGAAAAGATAGTGAAATGCAATTGAGGAAGTTCATACCTCAGTCAAATAAGACAAGCAATCATCCATTCTTCAAACAACATGATTGGAATGTAAGCAAGCAAAGCATGTGATCCCATCCCCAAAAAAAAAATGAACTCCCTAAATATCCCAATAGAATGGCACACGTGTACCTCACTGAAAACAATGAAATGCAACACAACTCCATTTTCTAATAATACTCAATGCTGAAAATAACAAACACAGGTGTGGATGGTTAGCAAAAGATCTTTGTGCCTCCCATTTTGAATGAGGAACAAATTTCACTAATGAAACAGATTCCAAAAAAGAGAAGTCAACAATTGAATTAAAAAATAATGGAAATCATATAATATAATATACAATTGAATCAAAGTTTTATGGCTTTCAGTTGCATCTTTCATTACAATAGCTTGGCTTATTGGTTTGTTCATCTCAATTGATAGTGAAGTTGATTTTTGCTTCTAAACATAGGTATAGCCAAAGGTATTAATTATTTTATTATTAACAAGATTGGGGACATCTTTTTCACATTCTGATGCAGAAATTCTATGGAAGGAAACAACTTGATGTGCCATGAAAATGGACAAAGCTTAATTCATTGATATACATAAAAGATCACATAGAAGCATAATGAAACACTAAAAACTTTTATTAGTGATAAAGATAATAACCATTAACACAACAATTGAATGCAGCTTTTGACACCTACAAGTTAGTTGAAGTTACAAAATGATCAATGACTACTTAGAAGATCAATTGCTCAATGGCAGTGAAGAAATGAGGGTTAAACTGACAAGTTAGTTTAAGTTACAAAATGATCAATGACCTGTGATTGGTTACAAATGAGGGTTAAATTGACAATTTCAAATTGAATCAAACAATAGAGATGCAATTCACAATAAAAGAAAATGAACAGAGATACATACAGTTGAAGACCTGAAATTAAAAACTGAACATTTTTCTTAAAAGACTTGATTTCAGCAGCATATGAGCTAAAAATATGCTGAAAATTGAGCCCTATTCAAGGCAAGCATGGCACAGTTTTAATATCAGAAAGATCAAATGTGACCAAAAATCCACATCCACAATGAGAGTAATGACAACACAGATTGGATATGCACCAAAAGCTAGGATACAATACAAATCAGTTGGAAATGAGTAGACTTGCCTAGATGAATTGCCAATTTATAACTTGCTGTTTGGATATACATAGTAAACAGCAAACCCAGACATACTTCCACATTCACGTTCATATATCGTTTCATCACAAGGAGATAAAAGGAAAATAACAGCCAACAAGAATGAAAAGTAAAAATAATACCACTGAAATTGACAATACGATAAAAATGAATACTTCCTAAATTCAACATAAAAGGCAATAAGAACCAATGGAAATTCAACATAAAAGGCAAGAAGAAAACAATCCAAAAATATATATAACACTAGAAAGACTTGAATTTCACATAAAAGGCAATAAGGAAACAATCAATGGAAATTTCACCATTCGGTCATAATGATATTGGTTATCAGAACTCCAAAAATAAGTACAATGAAGCTCATTTTCACAGCCAATTTTTCATGGTCAGTCTCTCGAGGACGAACAAACAGAGTGACATAAATCAGCTAAAAGTTTCCAATCAGGTTGTCATACAGTCAACTTCTTATTTCATAGGAATGAAGTCATATATGTAAACCACATCCATAGATAATCCTCAGTTCTAGGCTCCTCAAAACACAATCATCACATCTATCATGAAATCCTACTTCCATTTTCAACAATAAAAAC
Organism: Mimosa pudica; assembly: GCA_029929735.1. NCBI lineage: Eukaryota > Viridiplantae > Streptophyta > Magnoliopsida > Fabales > Fabaceae > Mimosa > Mimosa pudica. Next base: position 6,975,276 of record JAKELP010000045.1, read on the forward strand.
TATCCATTTCTTACAATGCATTACCAGGACATGATCAGTAATACAAAAATCATAGCATTAACACATTAATTGTCAATAACCTACAAGCTCACACCAATTACAAGGCAAAAATCACAATCATCCAAATCCTAATTAACTCAATCACACAATAATCATCAAAAACTTCAAAAGACTATAAAGAAACATGCATAAAACCACGAAATCAGCAGGCAAGATTCACTGCATATTCATACATAATATATCTAACAAGATTTACAAGCTAATAAATAAATTAAAAGAAAAAAAGAAAAAGAAAGAAACCTGTGAGTGAATTGACGAATCTTAGGATGCTTAACAGTGATGATCCTTCGTTGAAGCTTCAAAGCAAGCCTGTAAGTCCGTTTGAGGCCTAAAAAATAGGCAGTGGCGACGGTAATATTATTGATTATTATTATTATTATCACATTGTAAAACAGTATAAAGATGCAAAACAATAATAAAGCAATATGATGGCTGAAATGCATATTATAACAATAGAAATGAGAAATTCATGAGTTCATATCAAAAAATAATCAAAACGAATCAAAATCAAAAGCACAGGAAAGATAAAAACAAAAGCTCATAACTTTAAGCAAAAAGGACAAACCTTTGCCCCCAAAAACTCATAATCTCATACTTTTAAACTAAAAGCACAAACCTTCTGAAGTGATGAAGCCTTCGTTGTGTTGAGCCTTCGCTGTTTTGATATGAACAAAGCCTTCGCTGTGAAAAATCGCATTTGAGAGGGAGGAGTAGGGCTTCGCTGTTTTGAAGGGAAAAATCGTTTGAGAGGGTGAGTGTACGTGAGTAGGGCTTCGCGTTTGAGAGGGAGGAGGAGGGCTTCGCTGGGAGTGTAAGGGTGAGTGTACGTGAGTGTATGCATGAGGGACTTGGAAAAAAAAAGAGGGAAGACATAAGCGCGCGGGAAAAATGAAATTTTTTAATAAATATTTAGTGCATAAAATTTTATTTGGTATACTGTATAAGGCTAGAAGTTCATTATTTTAAGATCTATGTGAACTTAATAATTAAGTTTTCAATATATTAATTATTTGATATCAATTTCCAAAATTATTCAAACTATAAGACTTAGTTTTTAGTACAAAAATTTTGATTTACTATGAAATCGGAGCTGCAAAAAAATTATCAGATCAGAGAAAAGATTGAACAAATCAAATGTGTTGAGTCAATTAATGCATTGGCATAAATTATTTGCAATGAGTCAAGTTTTAAACATCTAGAAAATTTTTTGTTCAAACATTTAAGTAATTTCACAATTGTAATAATATATATGTTATACATGCGCTTTATTCTTACAAGCGCATGTATAGGTATTTATATTATATATATTTATGATGGTTTCACTTAATGTATATGAGTATGAGACATGTTATAACATATAAATTCATCCTATGCATGGATATATTGTTTAAAAATATAGATATTTTAAGTAAAACTTCTACATGCGCTCTCTGGGATAAAGCGCATGTAAACAGGATCATATACATGCGCTTTAAGCGCATGTAAAAGCTACAATCATATACATGCGCTGTTCATCTAGAAGCGCATGCAAAGAGGTACTCTATACATGCGCTTAAAGCGCATGTATAGCATTGAGTCATATACATGCGCTCTTTTTTATAAAGCGCATGTAATAAGGTATTATATACATGCGCTTTTTTCTGTTCTTCTCGAAAGCGCATGTATAAGAGTACATTACCAACGCTTTTCTTGAAGCGCATGTAAAGGTGCGATGGTATAGGATTATTTTGTAGTAGTGTTTCTGTCGCAAACTTGATTGCAGCATCCATGGCATGGCATTCTGCTTCTAAAGCTGAATGAGCTTTGATTATTTTTGCATCACCACCTAACATCCAGCCCTGTTCATCTCGCACTAAAAAAGCAATGGCTGCTTCCTCTTTTTGTTCATCAAAAGCAGCATCAATGTTGAACTTTAGTTCTCCAGGATCGGCCTTTTCCATTTCACCATTGTCTCTGGATTGTTTGACAACTCAACAGGATAAGATGAATCAGTAAATAATCCATTTGCTTCCCAGTACTCAGCAACTAGATCACCTGCATGTTTAATAGTGAATATTGAGTCAGTTGATCTATGATCATACACAAAAGCATTTCTGCCCTTCCAAATCAGCCACAAAGTTGTAGCCAACAAGGCTTTTTCCCATTCAGTTAGTTGCAATTTTAGGAGGCAGTGTTGTAACCATTGAGTAAAATCAATTTCCCTCATTATCCAGTGAGAAGCAAAAACTACTGCCAAACCAGCATTTATGTGCCCATGGGCAAAAACAAAAAAGATGGCTCATATTGTCTGTTTGTCCTGTGCAAATCAAACACCTATTAGTATTGCTACAACCCCTCCTAAATAGATTTGTCATAGTAGGTAATGCATTAGACAAAATCCTCCACACCAAGCTTCTAATTTTATGGGGAACTTTTAGTTTCCAAATTTGTTTCCATAAACCTTCTAAACTATTACTTGAAGATGAAGGGCTTTCACCTCTTTCTCGAATCACCACTTGTTAAGCCACTTTATAGCTTTCTTTGACAGAATACTGATTCCATTTTCCTACACACCAAATCCATTTATCATCAGAATTGAGGGATCTTTTTAAAGAGGCCATTATAGCTTCCTTTTCAAAATTGGAAATATAATTTTCAATAAGACTCAAGTCCCATCCATTGATAGTTCTGATTATATTTACATTGGCATCCTTCAAACTTTCCATGGGACACTTGCTTGTCACATGTCAGACACGAATCGCTGCGTTGTTATTGTCAATCCTAAAAATACTAGTTCGCCCACAAAAGTATGGTCCAAGAAAGAATATGGCCCATTCCTGAAGTTCCTCAATCAGGTCAGCATTTGAGCACCAAGTCTAATAGTAACAATTTTTTTCAAAAAAAAAAAGACATAAGTTATTTGTTGAAACTCGAGTACGTGAAGTGAAATATTCACTACTTAATGTAAGATGATATAGAAATGTTTAAAAAGTTGAAATTAAATAGCACGCGCGACAGTAAAGATAAGGTAAAATAATAGGGGCACTATGATTTGTATTTATATCCCAAAGCATCTGACACTTTAACATATTTAATTCAATGGCTGATACAACTCATCATAGAAAGCAAAATTTAAAAATCACAATTCAATGGTTCAAATTCAAACAAAACATCACGAGGATTCTATTCCCTTCTCCCATATCATGCCACATAACCATAAATCCCACTCTCTGAAGGGGACCAATTCTCAAGTTACTCTAGTTTCTGTAAGATCTTAACCCGAAAAATTCCCAAGCATGTCCACATGTCACATTCTAATTGGACACTTCCTAGGCCCTAGTCAATGCTTGGTGCACCCCAACCCCATACCACACCTCCTCTACGTTTATTATTATTATTATTATTATTATTATTAGAATAATAACGTTTCCATTCTCTAACTGCTAATTCTTATCCATGCCAACAGCGAAAAATGACCATAATAACCTCCCAAATGACCACGTGTTAGCCAAAAAGGCAAAAAAAGACAGCATCACAAAATATAATACTGTATGCAACCAAAGTACGAATAATCCATTAGAACTAAAATAACACCATCATTAACCGCCAGGTGCATTAAAACAAAAGAGCATTCAACAAGACTAATCCATTAGAACTAAAATTAAGCCTTCTTCATTAACTGCCAGGTGTCAGTTAAGAGCGATTCAACAAAAAGAGTTCATAATTCTCATGCGTTGCAGGGTAGGTTCATCAGTCCAAAGAGTTAAAAGTAATATTCAAATATTAATATTAAGCCTACGACCTAGAGAGGACGATCTCTAACGGCTAGAAACGTCGTTCAGATTGCAATAGGTGCTGCTCTAAGGTTGGCACATCCTCCACTCTCTCCATTAACGGCAGCGAACTTCTTTGGTGCTGGTGCGCAGATGGCCCACACAAAACCAAACGGATCCTTCACCTTCCCCACGCGCTCTCCTCCGCACGCGCCTTCTCCTGACACCACCTCGCCTTCCTCCACAGCTCCTTCAGCCACTGCCTTCTTAATCGCACCTTCCACGTCCTCCGTCTCCAGGCAAAACACCACGCCGTTTCCAACATTCTTCACCCTGCATTTATTAAAAATAATAATAATAATAAAAATAAACGGTTTAAAAAAATTTTAAAAACACACACACACACAAATATATCATCATCAGTCTATCTTCATTTAGAGAATACAAATCGCTAAAAAACACTGAATCGAATCGCCTATACGCTATAAGGTCTTGTCAATAAACCAGCTAAAGTCATATTTAGTAGTAACAGCAAAATAAATGGCAAGAAATTTAACAAAGACGAATTGTTTGTGTGGAGAATTTTCCGATTTGGAGTGATAATGTGTGAGATCGAGTAGATCGAAAGATAAACAACACAAATTCTGCGATTCCTTTGTTATTTGGAAAAAATGGAAGGAGAATCACAGCTACTACAAAGAATAGACTACAGAAAGCCTAAGATACAGCCAAAATACAAGTGAATACGACAAGAAAATATTTCAAAGCGTGTCAAAAGGCAGGAAATGCGAAAAATAAGAAACGATGAGAACTATACAGAGAAAATAGCCAATAAACACTACACAACACCAAAAAGCATGGAAAAACTAAATCAGAAAGCAGAAAACACGAAAATATGAAACAAAGAAAACAATACAGATAAAACGGCCAATAAACGCTCTACAACACCGAAAAGTAAGGAAATAACTAAGCAAAAGACAAAAGAATTATCATCTCCGCATCATTATCAAACATTCACGAAGCAAAAACAACAGAACATCTACAACACATGTATTTTCCGGTTCAGCTAGCTATTCTACAGAAACGAAACCAAAAAAACAAAAGATCTCACACATAAGCAGTACAAAAGAGAAAATCAACGTTACGAGTCAAAAAAAACAAAAAGCAGAAAGCGAGAGATATAAACATATATATAGAGATAGAGAGAGAGAGAGAGAGTTACGGAGTAGCAGATTCTTCGGAGACGTCAGAAACGATGAAAGTGACGCCGGCGAGTGAGAGCTCAGCGGAGATAATGAGAGGGAGCTCCTGCTCAGCCTTACGTTTAGGATGAGTACTATGGCTGATTTCTTCAGCGCCAAACGCGGCCTTATAGAACGAAACAGCTTCACCTACTTTCTGAGCCTCCACCAGAATGTGAGGCTTCACGGCGGAGAAAACCACGGCAGGAGGAGCAGACACCTTCTCAGCGTCGCCATTTCCGTTCTGAGCTTCCTGAGTCGCCATTAAACCGTACGGACAGAGGTTTCAAAACCCTAACCCTAGGAGAGAGAAAGTGAGGAAGAAGAAAATGAAGAAAATGGAGATGGCGTGAATGTTGTGAGTGTTTTGGAGAGTGGGACAGTGTTTATATATAGGAGGCGGGGAAGGGGAATCGTTTCGGGGGTAAAATTGGGATTTTTGAAACTTTAACGGAGTGTGGTTTTACTGTTACTGTTAGTAACCAAATCGTTAAAAAATGTGTGGTGTGATGAATGGAATTGGCCTCTGGTTTGGGTTTATTTACGGGTGTTGCCATTGGGTAAAAAGCACTCTTCTGTGGTCTGACATTGGTGAAAGCTCGAAAGCAGGACATTGATTAGTCTTTAATACTGTATCGATCTAGTACAGTAATTTTTATTTTGGAAAATGGCAAATAAATCTTTCTCAATAACAAAAGGATATGTGAGAACCTAAACTTTCAAATGGACTATGAAGGAACCAGTATCTACCTGTCATTTTAAAATTTTGTGAAAAGACAAAATTGTCCCCATCCTATAACACAAATTACTACCCGCCCTAACACTCGTCATCTTCTCGCAATTTGTGTTTTAGGATTTGGACAATTTTGTCTATTCACAAAATTTTAAAATGATAGATAGGTACTGGTTTCTTTATAGTCCTTTTAGAAGTTGTTCCTCACTTGTCCTTTTGTTTATTGAGAGGGATTTATTTAGGATTTTCCCTTTTGATTTGGACTTCACAAAAAATGTGAAAAGTTCTATTTTGAAAAAAAAAATGTGAAAATATAGTTGAAAGTTGAAACTACTATTTTAACTAGTAAAATAATTTTTTAAAAAAAGGAATTATACAACATTTTTTCCTTTCTATTGACACAAAATTTATCAATTATTAATTAAATGAACGCCTCTTGTACACATGTCAAGTATAAGCCGAACAAACAAAACAAAAAGCTGCGACAAAAATGTAAGTATTAGCATGCCAATTTCATGACTTATGAGAATTGGGCAACATAGAATAATTTTATCTTGGGCTAATATGATACTTCCTAAGTCTCACTATGGGCTCATTTGACTAACGTGTACCGTTAGTTTGACTAAAATGCTTACGTGAACCCTGAGTAAAATTTTGGTATACGTCAGCATTTTAGTTAAACTAACAGTCAAATTTAATGGTATTACCAAAATTGCACTTGCACCAAATTTTATTTTTTTATTCCCAAATGAAACCGAAAACACTTTGTTTCACTCAGTGCTCCTAGTATAATAATTCACTCCCAAAATTTTACATTTACCCAATATTAATGTGAATAATCAATTAATGGCTAGAGTAGAATAGGTAGAAAATCAAACGGTTAGTAACGATGTTAAGTTAATATTATTAAAGGATAGACTAACTACGTTATTATAGCATTTACGGACATATATTGATTGATAGTGGCTTATTTATAGATATATATTGAATGCTAAGGGACAAGTAAACTGATGGTTAGAAAAGGAGAGATAGGGTATCTCCCCACCTTCAAGGTACTGGGTTCAACACTTGGCACGTCCTCCTCAGACAAACTCCGGATTAGGTAGTACTCAAAGAGTTCCAGATACTGGAGACTCTAAGCAAAAAAATAGTTATATTGATTTGCTTGACATTGACAACTTTTTAGTTATCAGTAGCGGCTCTTTAAAAGCTACATTGACAATTAAGAAGTTGTTGTTGACAGCTATTGGGATTTTTCAGGACAAATCATTTAATATAACGTAGGTCTTTTGAGACTTCAATATAATTTGATGATTATTTGAGACATAGCTGTGATTATATGTGTAATGAGGGATCTTATTGAAATTTTCCCTTATAAAAACCAACGTCTATTGAAAATCTACTAAATAAGACTCTAAGGATAGTAGTGTCACCCACATATCTAGAGTTGTCTCTTCTCCAAATGAGAGAGCTTCCTTGGATTGATAAGCAAGGTATGCAATTTTATGAATCTAATATGGCTCATTTTCTTTTTTGTTGGTGCCATTGGTTTTTTTCTTGTTTTTACAAAAACTAAAAATGACATTAAAAATAATAAAAATAATCCCTCTATTCCTAGCTATAACATCACATTATCTATTTTGAAAGATTAAGAAAGTCAATTGAATTAAATAATATTACATGATATTGCAAAAGTTCCCATAAATTAAATTTGGGTAATGACTCTGAGGATTTGGAGTACTGATGTTTAAAGTGATAATTTGAAATTCTAAGATATTACTCCCTTCGGTCCTAAATATAAGACCTAATTGACTTTTTTGAAAAGTCCTAAAAAAAAGCAAAATAAGTTAATTATAAATTGATTTACCTAATTTTTTTCTTTTAAACTAGTTTATTTTACCTATAAACTAATGGATAATCTAAAAATATATCAAACATGTCATCATATAATAGCCTATTTCACAACCTTAACCTCTCCAGAAAAAAGTTATCTAGGTTCTATATTTAGGACCGGAGGTAGTATTATGTATTAGGTGTATGTGTGTTATGCATGTTTGATAATTGAATAATGTAAGAGTTTGTTTTAATTTATAATACAAAGATATATTAGAAATGGGAAGAGTAGAGGTTGTTGGGGACGTGAGAGATTTACAATTATCATAAATAAATATAATTATTAATTTAGTAATGTACATATTATATAGGAAAAGTAATGGGGTGGGAATTTCGAGGCATAGTGAAGAAAAGGAGTATATTCTAGAGTAAGATCTGTAGTCAGGTATATGTTTCATCCATTATGATTTATCATGTATTAATAGTTACACAAAGTATGTCTTTAAAATTACACTAACCTTAGGGTGGGAAGACCGCGCTAATATTGTCAGAAATATTCAGTATATCGGAGTTCTTCAAAATTAGTTGGTTAGTTATCCTTAGTATAATAGATATAACTAAAAAGTTATATTCAGAAGGTTGAGCCTCACATGCCACACATTCAAGAATACATTGTTGTGTGACCAGTACGATTAAGGTTTATTAATTGTTTTTATACGAGTTTATGAATTATTATGCATGATAAAGAATGATAAATTGCTATTAAAATTCTTTGAATCTTACCCTTCAAAACATTTTTCGAAGTTTTTAGAAGCCAGTGAGACAGAAGATATAAGGTTGGCAAGGTTTTTTTTTATCAGGATTGGCACGGTTGACTTATTTGTTTTGGATGGTTATGAGTGATAGCGTGACATGAAACACTATACATAGTTATTTTGAATATAAGTAAACTAAAGCAATGATGGAGCTTGCATAGTTGTTAGATAGGAGTATAAATTTTTTACATACATGAAAATGGAGCTGTGATATGTACATTTTTTTTATAAAAGGAAAAATGACATTAATTAAAATCTAACTATTACAACAAGTTACTAATATCCAAAACATATAAAACATATTACAACTGCGATATGTACATGAAGGAAGGAGATTGTTAAACGAGATAACCTCACTATTTCAATTAGAAAAGAATAAGAGTATTAAATTTGGGGTGTGTGGTTGAGTGGTAAGGACTCATTCACTCTTAACCAATTGTATTAGGTTCGATCCTTAGCGTTGGGTATGGAGAAACATTAAATTTCTCAGGTCAGCTGTCCCACCCTTTGAGGTGCCTACAAATGGGGATTAGTCTCTCACTTGTCGAGTGAAGGATACCTTAATCACGGATAAAAAAAGAATAAGAGTATTATAATAACTAACGATACTAATAATGATGAATACAATAATTGGGCAGACAATGGGAACGCAGAAAATTAATATATTATATTGAAGGTCAAACTATACTTTTGATCTCTTATGTTTGCATCAAGTTTCAATTTAGTCCTTTATGTTTAGAAAGTACACTTTTAGTCCTTTTTTGTTAACACCGTTAGTTCAACTTAACGAAAAATGTTAACTTAACAATTTTAAATGATTATTAAATACTGAAAAAATGTTCAGATTAAAATATTTGAGTGTAAATATTCTTATATTTTCAAAATTTATCATTTTTAGTCCAATTTCATTATAAAATAATCATTTAAAATTGTTAAGTTAGCATTTTCCGTTAAGTTAAACTAACGGTGTTAATAAAAAAGGACTAAAAGTGTACTTTTCAAAAATAAAGGACTAGATTGAAACTTGATGCAAACATAAGGGACCAAATGAATACTTTAGCCTTATATTGAAAGAAAAAGTTTTGAATTATTAGTATTTTTGGTTCTCCGCATTCGACAATTGTTTATAAATCAATGAAATGTTATATTATAGTAATAAAAAGATTGGTGTTACAACTTACAACCCCTAAGTTCCTACCTCGTTGCCATGTAAATCTTTCTCATATCAATTTCATCTCTATAAACACCAAGAACCACAAAATTTACCCCCCCTAACTATCCTCAGAATTCATCTCAACATTTATTCAATAATATTACAATACCGCTTAAATTATCCTAATAACATTCAAAATCACCTCAATTCCTCGAGGTCACCATTTTTTCAATTTATATGCTAAAATCTGGGATGCTAAAAAATCACTTGACTAATTGATCTCTATTTTTTTTATATATCGGAAAGAAGACTATTAGATCTCTATTTAATACACTCGCCCAAACAACAAATTTTTTCCCTTATTGGCATTCCTTCCCACAACTTCAATATTCTTGGGCAAATTTTGGGAGAGAAAAAATGTCATGGTGATCTCAATTAATAATTTGAAATGAGTATATATTTTTCAATATTTATGTCCCTGTAAAATAAATTTTTTTGTTGTTGTATCATGTATGTTCTTGTAAGTTATTTTTTGTGGACTGAGTTCTTGTAAATTAAGAAATGTATATAAATGACTTCTCACTTCTCCATCTGTTCCTAATTATAACTCAACTTTGACTTTTTTGAAAAAGTTAAAGTTACAAACTTTATCATTTTAAATTGTTTAAAATTATTTTTTTCTCTCTCAAAATTAGTTTATTCTAGTTATAAACTAACATATATTGTAATTACATTTGTTATATTTTATAATTTAGTAGTCTAATTAGCTTCCTTAACTTTCACAAAAAAAAATCAAAATAAGATTATAATTAAGAACTAAGGGAGAATATTATATTGGAGAATTCAAGGGTTTTGGACTTTGGTCCTACACACTCCTTACATTTTTTTCTCGCTGACGTAATCTATCATTACATGAACCCTTAACATGGAGTATAATTTTGTCTATGTGAAAAAAAAAGGAATATCCTCGGTGATTTTAAACTTAAGAAAAATAACAAATAAATTCCCCTGAATATCTAAAAGGATAAATAAGGAACTTAAACTTCCAAAATGACAAGTAAAAACTCAAATATCCTTCGTTTTTGTAAGGGAAAATTAATTTGAGGTCCCCCACAAGGGACTTAATACTAGAAAAGTCCTAAAAGTTGGGAAAATTAATGTAGGGTCCCAAGAGACCTCACTTTAACAAACTTGAAAATTGAAAAGACTCTTTTGCCCCTGCCCTCTTATTACTTCATTTCCCTCCAATTGTGCATTTCCCTCCCTCCCTCACTCACGTTGCTTCTCTTCATCAACAGAGACACATTTCCTTCTCACCCTCACCTTGTTTGCATGATCCTGTTGAACGATCACCTATGTTGACACACCTTCAATCAATGACTTGGAAGACCCAGTGAAAGTTTGATCATCATGTACAACCAAAGGTATATTCCAAAACACTTGATCTTCATTTTGTGGGGAAAAATGATTGCTTTGAAATAAAAACAAAAACTTTTCCTTTAAATCATCTTCCCTTGGTCCATCAAAGAGTTATTCATATAAAAAACACAATATTTTGTAGTTGTACAATATAAAGACATATTGATACGAAAGACATATGGATGGTTTGAAAAAAAGGCAAAACTTTTCATATAATAATAATAGTGTGGGATGAATGTTGATGAATAAAAGACATATTGATATGAAAGACAAATTTTTTAGTTGTACAATGATGTATGTAGCATTCTTATTTGTTGTAGACCACTGTTTGGTTTGTTGATGATGTATGTGGGGTAAGCTATGTTCTGTTTTACAATTTAAAAAACAGGGGAAGTATGGAGATGATTGAGTTTGTGAGTGTTTGAAGGGATTAATATTTATTGTCACAAGGTGCCCAATGGATTGTTATCGATGGCCATTACATTGTGAATAACAACGAGTGAAAGAAAGGCGAAGTTGGTTAATGAATTGATTGGGGATGAGTTTTGTGCTATGTTATTTGATTCTAATATAAGAGTGAACTAAAAGTATGCAGCTTTTTTGGGTTGCCACCTGTGTATTAGTATTGAAGTGGGTGTTTTTAATGAATTGATAATGAGTTGTCATCTATGCTCATTTAGTTGTTATAATGGCTCATTTGTGAATATCAATGCACTGTGCAGGGTAAATGACTAGCTCATCGGGGAGGAGTGTAATATGTTTGTTGCACACAGGGGGGCATTTTTTAAATGGAGAAGATGGTTACCCACAATATGTTGGGGGCAGTATCATTTCAAGAACCATAAAGGAAGACATGACATATGAAGAACTTAAAACAATGGTAGCAACTATTGTTGGAGTTGGAGCGGAGTTTGGGGATATAAGCATGAAGTTCAGACTCTCTGTTGATGAAACAACAACATATGTTGACCTTCTAAATGACGAAAGTGTTGAACATTTCATGAACTTAACTAGAGAAATGGGACATATTTTTGTAAGTGGCTACTCAATTGAAGATACACAACTAACAAGAAACGTTCGAAGGAATGTTCAAAACGAGTAAGTTGCAAATACACCTTAAAATTATCTATTATATTATGATTTAGTTGCTAACAACCTGTGTATGTTTGACAGGGGTAGGGAAGATTTATCTACTTCTCAAAGGATGATTATGACTCAAGAGTCACAACCATTGTCATTGTCAAGTGTCATACAAATCACTCTCACACCAAGAGTAGAGATGAATTCGACGAAGTGGGAGTTATTCATTGGAGTAGGGAAATCATTTCGCAATGCCGATGAGTGTAGAGAAAGCGTATTCAAGTACAGCTTAGCTCATTACTTCTCATACAAGTATGTGAAAATTGTAATGAAAAGATCATTGTAAGATGTCAGGCTAAGGGTTGCGAGTGGGTTATGCGTGCATACGAGCTGTGCCCAGGTTCTAAGATTCTAGTAGTGCGAAGCTTTAATGATGTGCACAAATATGATGCGCAAGAAGATTTGAATATCAACCACTCAACAAGGTCGAAGTTGACATCATCAATAATAGTTGATTGCTTGAGGGACAATATAGACAAGACTCCCAGCGAATTAAGGAGAGACCTTTACAGAGAGTATGGTGTTAGATTAAATTATAGTCAAGCCTACTGGGGCAAGACAAGGGCATTGTTTAATCTTGAAGGTAGTTCAAAAGATTCGTACAAGTTGATTCCATGGCTCTGTGATAGGCTGAAAGAAACTGACCAAGATACAGTAGCAAAATGGAAAGCGACAGAAGGAAGGTTTGAGCGACTATTCATTGCCTATGGGTGCTTGATCAAGGGTTTCTTTGCAGGGTGTAGGCCTGTACTTGTCATAGACGATTGCTTTCTAACTGGTCTATATAAAGGGACTTTACTATCAGCATCTACGCGCATGATGCTGACAATGATTTATTTCTAATAGCCTATGCAATTGTAAGTGGGGAAACAGAGGACAATTGGGAGTGGTTTCTGGAGAATGTCAAAGAAATCACAAGAAATGTGGAGATAACCATTATTTCAGACCGGAATCCAGGCATAATTACAGCAGTGAAAAATGTATTCGGTAGCGAAAGACATGCTTATTGCTATAGGCATGTAAAAGAAAATTTCAGCAAAGAATTTGGTAGGCTGATCCGAGGAAAAACAAGGGTCAAAGCCCAACAGAAGGAGGATGCTTTAAGGTTGCTTGATGCAATTACCTATGCAAGACTTGATGAAGACTACCAAAGTGCAATGAGAAAATTGAACGTCTTTTCCCCAGAATTGGCTGAATGGGTGGAAACAAATGGAGATGTAGGAAAATGGGCTTTAAGCAGGTTTGGTTTCATGAGATGGTACAGTATGACATCAAATCTTGCAGAGTCCTTCAATGCTTGAATACTGAAAGAGAGGAAGCACAATGTGTGCACCTTTATTCATGAGCATCGGGACAAGTTGGACGCCAAAACAGTTGCAAGTAAAGCAGCAATGACAAATTGGATCAATGAGGTCGGGCCTAGGACAAATGACAAGTTGATGACGATAGTAAGTAGTGCATCAAATTTGCATGTGCAACATTATCGTGGTACCTTGTACGAATATCACATATTTGTTGATCATAGAGTTGTGAGGTTTGTTGTGGATATTGGTAAACATGAATGCACTTGCTTAGCGTGGCAGATGAGTGGACTGCCATGTGTCCATGCATGTGCACCCTTTTCAAAATGTAAAATAGTGCAACATCTACTTTTTCTTGGACATTCTTTCTCCAGCATTGATAGCACTATTTACCTGTTCTTGTTGCTGTGATGCTCAATCAGCCACTAAAGACATTTAATTTTAATGCTTCGCATGTCTGTTGAGTTGTACCTCGGCATAGTATAACCTTCATCATGCTATGAGGTATCCCGGCTCTGTAGCCAACTCAGTATGTGGAGGCCACACGAATCCTTAAAGTGATAAACCATAGTTAAGAACAGAAACAATGTACATATTATAACTTAGCGTCCCTAGCAAAAAAAGTGCCCAAAAATAACTTACGTGTCGCCTTGCAAATGGACCTTTGCTCAATGCACTTCTTCATCCTTTTCATTAATCTTGTCCAAGAGTGCTGGCTTTTACCATCTGGATTATTTTTATCAACCGCTGCCTCTACATAAGGATATGTAGGCATATGTAAGTAATCATACACAACACACAACTGAAGATAACAATTAGTCAGCAAAAGATTAAACTTACGCAGTGGGTCGCCATTCTATTTTTCAGCCTAAACGTCTCCTTGAATCCATTGGTCATCTTCCTACACTCATCGTGCTTAGGCTCTTTTGCCTGCTGCTTCAATTCTTCATCCATCTGCAGTGCGCTGAAAATGACGCTGTCCACCAATGAGTCAAGCACATAAAAGCGCATGCTCCTCGTCTCGATAGCATAACAGAACCAGTGGTCGTCAAATAGGATGGGAGCAAAAATAAAGTCAGCGTCTCCGAGGTTGTATTTAAGTTGTTCAGGCATGAACTCTGTAGCGTGATCGATCAATGCAAATCCACCGACATTGCGCACAATCTTGTCCATGAAGAATGGACAAAATATGTGCCTTGTCACCTTGCCTAGCTGTTCCTTCTGATCGGCAATCATTGTCCTCACAACCATTGCCATGAACTGCATTAACAACATATAGAAAATGCAGATTAACAAGTTTACATGTGCTAGACATAACCACATTTCATAATAGTACAATCCACTTACCGAATTGCTGATCCAACCCCTGGCTCGAAGGCAGGTAAGCTCGGAACGTGTCAGGTGGAAGTCATGCATGTCAACAAATATCCTAATGCGAATATTTAAGGTGGCGCATCAAAATACCGTAGTTTGAAAAACAAATTCACGATCAATTGACAACAAATAAAATAACGCGCATTTACTTACGTATCACCATCAACCTCACTGCTTCTTGTGGTGCAAAACTCAAAGAGTCTCTCCTCACCAATCTTCCTTTTCCTCTCGGCCTTGTGTTCTGGGATGACCCAGAACGGGCTTACTATGGCTGGTCTTTTTTCCCGTGTGGACCTACGTGGTCCTTTTAGTCTCTCCTTTTAGTCAAATTAATTTTCCCTTTTTTAAAAGATTATTTTCTTTCCTTTTGTCCTTAAATTAAGCATATATTATTCTTATCCTTTCCGACTAGTTATGAACTGAAGCTACAAAGGATGTTCCATCTCCAGGGCACATTACTCATCCTCCCTACTTCTTCATGCGTGTCTTTTAATCTCTCCCCTCACTCTTTTCCACTACCCAATCCCTCTCAGTCATGCCACTTTCAACCATTGACATTGAAGTTGAAGCAAGCAAAGAGGAAAACACAGCGTTTTGTTTCAAGCACAACAAGCTATGAAGTGGGTGGTGGCTACCCAGAAGAGGAATCAGATGGTGAAGGCAGACATAATGGAACAACCCATCAACATCAACAATTGGATTCTTCTCAACGTGAGGCTCTCCTCAGTGGTGGAGAACAAGTCATCTCTGTTCTCCAGGAAATCATTACCCTTGTAAGTTACTTTTGGCCTCCAACATTTCATGGGCTTCTTCTCAATTCAAGGAAAAAAAATTTCTTTTTTGGTTATCAACTTATGCGATGAATTCTAGTATGTAATATTGCTCATGAACCTTAATATAGTTGTATTTGCACTCGCCTTCTTGACCTTGCCTGTGTAATTCTTCATATGGTCTTGCATGATGTTTGTGAAATTTTTTTGTGTAGTGTTACTTATGAAACCCGGTCACTTGTTATATCTGTTTAACTCCAGCTGGAGGACATGAACATGGATGAAACTTCTGAGAAAGTTGCAGTTGAGTTGGCTGCTCAAGGAGTTATTGGGAAGAGAGTTGATGAGATGGAATCAAATTTCATGATGGCTTTAGATTACATGATCCAACTTGCTGAGAATGACCAAGATGAGAAGGTATCATTTTTACCTTGAATTTGTTCAATTCCATTCTTGTTGGTTGTCAAGAAGCAAGCTTGCCAAGTCAATTTCACCTAAAAGCTTGTCAGAGATCATAAAATAATTAAGAGCTGATTTGGTTGTAATTAAGACTAGTTGTATAAAACTAGCAGTATTATACAGTAATTAATGTTGGGCTTTGAAGAGATATCATGACAAAAAATGGGATGAGCTGAAATGAGGATGTTGAGATGGATGTGTAGTCATACTAGAAAGACTGAGAATGATCATATATGAAAACGAGTTGGAGTGACTTTTATTAGTGAGAGTGATAGAAAATTGGTTGAGGTGATTTGGACATGTCCAAAGAAAACCATTAAATATGCTAGTGAGCACGATAGACCACATAACTTGTAGTCCAAATAAAAGAGGAAGAGGAAAACCAAAGCTAACACTTGGTGAACTTATAGATCGAGATCTATTGGTAAATAATACTCAAAAGAGTTTGTTATTAACAAAGCACAATGACGCCATATGATCCATATAATAATCCTATGTCACGGAAAAGACCCTGCAGTCATTGTACATTAGAAACAAATTATAGTTTCAGATTGTAGATGCAATTCATTTCATTTTATTCGTGATGTAAAATCAACCTAATTACTGTCAACATTTTTATTATATTCTAAAATTGTGATATGAGGCTTGAATTAAAAATTAGTTTGAGTTAGTAAACATAGGTTAGTTTTCCTAAAAGTTTGATGGATTTTTCCAATTAGCAGTATTTTATGGTGGTTCCAAAACAACGATTATTACACCAATTATGATCTTACATGCATCTTGTCTTCAATTCTTCAATGGCAGTAGACCATCAAAATTACAATGTTGCCTGAACTACAACGATGGTCTTTTGCTTGATTATGCTTATCATGTAATTGAGGGTTTTTAGGACAATTTATACTAGGCATGAAAGCATTATGGATGGTGATATAATTCATCTTACTTATTATCTGCACTCGCTGGATTCTCAATTCTTATGTGGGCTCTCTGGCTGAAACATGTTTAGACCATACCTGCACACTATAATGTATGCTGTTCCTCTTCTCTTCAAGTGATTTTTTCAAAGATTTTCTTAGTTTCATATGGTCTTTGATTCAACTGATGCTGCTATTTCTTGAGTTCCACATTCAATTGTCAGAGAGATGATAATGAACTTGTGCATTTGAATATTAATAAAATATGTTGTTTCTTCTTTTTCTTTCAGCGCAAGGCATTGTTGGAAGTGATCAAGGAGACAGTTTTATCACATTTAACAAAGAAATGTCCCCCTCATGTAAGGAGACTTATTTGAGCCATTATCTGGACGATTTCTGAGAGAAGGGATAAATCCATCTTTATGGTGTATAGAAAGTTCATATGCATGTTTTCCATTTTCTAGGTTCAAGTGATTGGTCTTCTCTGTAGAACTCCCGAAAAAGAAAGCAGATATGAATTACTACGACGGGTTGCAGCTGGTGGTGGGGTATTCAAAGGCAAGAATGACCTTAAGATTCATATTCCAAAAGCAAATCTTAATGACATAGCTAATCAAGCTGATGACTTATTAGAGGTATGTTTTGGAAGCTTCATGCATTCTATTGTCAATTGAGGTAAGCTTCAAGTCTTTGAACGCCTGAACATCTTGAAGAATACAACAACAACATTAAAACCTTATTCCACTGGCGAGGTCGACTATTTAGATTGCACAACAACATTGGTTTCTATAAAAAAATCATACTTTGGGATAAATTATTAATCCGTTCAATAACTTAGCTAAGATAATTGTTTTTGTTTTCTGGCCAATGACTTCGAATTTTCTTGTTATTTTCATGATGGAAGATGAAATTATATAGGAATCAGATGATAAAAAATCTGCCACTCCGCCCTGAAATAAAGCCATCACCAAGCAGTGACACCAAGTTAGGCAGCAAATAAAATACAATAAAAAAGCAAAATAAATGCATAATAAAGCACCTCATTTAATCATAATAACATAAAATAGAAATGAATTTGGAAATAAATAAGTTCACTAGAACGCTTAAATCCTATGTGACAAATCAGGTTAACCAGAAAATTAATAATGGCATAGTTACAGCATTCCTGCATGTACTTTATGATATGTGGTGGCTATTTTGCGATGGTCATATGTTCTGCTTTAAATGACAATCATGGAATTCTTTTTTTTTTTGTCATCAAGTACTTTAATTTTATTACTTCTTTACTCAGCTTGCCACCCCATCTAGTTGGGATACAGCTTTGATGTTGTTGTTGTTACTACTTTATTCAGCTTGAAAGCACTGTGTCGAAAGGGAAATTCATGAAGAAAGATTAAATACCATTTGCCACAAATGTCAGCTTTACTTTCTAGCATTTTTATATTGTTGGGCTCTGGTGTGGAAGGGATCAGTTATTCGTCTTTTATGACTAGTCACAACATCTTCTAATTTTACTTGATACAGAAGAAGAAGCTTTATTTGAATTTAGGAGTTGGTTTGGTCTCTATCAACAATTAACCTCTCAGATAAATGCAGATAAGCCTAATTATATTTGAGTTAGAACTTAACAACAAAATGATATATTCTCCTCTATGCATATCCAAATTCTGTTCACCGAACTTGCTTGGATTTCTTTTTAGTGGCCCTGCCTGCATAATTTTGTAGACATTTAATAGTAGGAAATCAAATTTCGGTAATTTGATTACTTCCTATGGTCACTCTCCTTACTTCATGGCAAACATTTCATAGTCTAAGAGTGTCGGTGCATTATTGAAACCCTGTATTAAATAGATTCTGGGCTACTGTGCTCGGTCTAACAAGAGTATTTGTTAATCCTCAAGCATTGCAATAGTTGCATAGAATATAGGTTGATATTTTTAATCTTTCAATTGGACATGCTTTTCTATGTGCTATCCCTAGCATTCACATGGGTTATTGACTTTATCTGGTTCATTCTTTTGTGTCAAACAATATATGCAGACAATGGAAACTCGGCCCATTGTACCTGATCGAAAATTACTTGCAAGGCTTGTTTTGATTAGAGAAGAAGCCCGAGATATGATGGGAGGTGGGATTTTGGATGAAAGAAATGACCGGGGTTTGTACACTCTTCCTCAGGCTGAGGTATGCTTTTTTCATCGGTCAGTGTGGTTCTGACATTAATGAAACATAATTACATAATTATACCTTGCTTTGTATCATATGAAATTATGGTATATCAGCTAGAGAACTTGGAAAACTCATTCACTTACATACAAAGTAATGCAGATATCTAAGAGCTTGATTTATTAATATTATTTTATTCTTAAGATCTTTACAACTGATGTGAGTGCAGGTGAATTTCTTAACCAAATTGGTGGCCATAAAACCCGGGAAAATTGTGCTGGATATGATAAGAAATGTAATGCTGGGAAAAGATGAGGGTGCAGACAACACTGATGAGGAAGAAGGTGCTGGGCAAACGGCTTCCAGTGGAGTTGCTGGAAGGGTGGGTTGAATTGGATGCATGCATTTATGTTTATCAATCAATCAGGGAGGCCTTGTGCAATAAATTACATTTGTTTTCTTTTTGACGCCAATATATGACTTTTGTTTTATCTATCATGATGTCCAGACAAGTGTGACGGGACGAAAACCGCTTCCAGTACGCCCGGGCATGTTTCTTGAGACTGTCTCTAAGGTAATGATACATCAAAACTCGATGATTAAATGGTTATTAAAAAAAAAACTCGATGATTAAACCATAAAGATGAGCAATGGAATTAACCCCTAATCTTTTTGATTAATTTCTTTCGAGTTAAACTGCTTTTGCTTCTGTTGAATACCATTGCAATGCCTAACCATATGCCACCTTTGCACTCTGAGTATGCTTTTTTCATGCCATGAAAAGGACTGAAATCAGACCATTGAGTGAAATCCAATCGCTGAGTGGCATGTGATGTCATCTCTTGCTGAAATGTTTTTCAATTTGATTTTTATAGTTTGCAATTTGATAAGTGGGTCCATTATATGGTTCTAATTTTTAATTTTTATGTCAAATCCTATCAATGAACCTTTTGCCGCTTCTGTATCTATTGATATGCCTAACCACGTGTCATCTGGGTACGCTGAATGTGTTTTTTTACCAAAGGACTCAAAAAGTTGACTATTATGTGAAATCCAATGTGTTGAGTAGCATGTAATATCATCTAGGCTGTACCAAACTCTGAATTTGATTTTTATAGTTTAAAAAATTTGTGATTGGATCTGTTTTATAGGTTAAATATTTCTAGTTCAGTCTCTGTCATTGAATTTTTACCAGTATTCTTCCAAGTTTACATTGTTATGAGAGCCTTGCAAACCATATAGCCGTATGACATCTCAACACTTTTGAGTTTGCATTATTCATGTCAATAGATCTGATAAATGTGGGCAGTTACACTGATCCACTGTGTTGAATGGCTTATGCTTTCACTTAGGATTAATCTTCATTGTGGTTTATGCGCTAAAAAGTTTTTTTGCTGGGTTAATTATGTAGTCTATTGTATCTAAACCATAGTGATCTGATTACAAATTGAGAAAATTTTGGTGAAGGACCAAGTGTATTAACGTCAATTATTCTAAATCCTCGTGCGAATTTTAAATGATCTTCTATTGTTTTCATGCATTTTAAATCTTTTCTTTCTGCATTGTTATGATACCATGCTAGGTTTTGAGTGGAATATATGCTGGAACCGACTCTGGCATCACTGCACAGCATCTAGAATGGGTAACTTCCTTTTAATCCTATCACATTATCTAAGTTTTTAATATAATCAAAGTAAACACACATTCACACACAAATATGTCAATGGGTTTTAACCCGGGACCTTTTCTAAGTACGGTGGTTCGCACTGCTCTGAGGCAACTCCCCGCTGACACATTCTTAAGATTTCTGCTTTTATCAGTGTAATTTTCTGCTAGTTTATTAGCAAGATAGAAAGGTTCACTTGAGCTCAATTTCTGCTTTCATTTGTTGCCAGAATTTCTCCTGAACCTTTAATTTTGTTTTTATTGCTCTCTTTTTTCTCAATTAATTTCATTTGTTAACCTTCAACTAAACTTCTTTAACTAGTGATAGATAGGGTATGCTTACACCAACTGCTTAAAAAACATTAGGATTTAGGCATAATAACCGCTGGAATTTGCAATGGAATGTTTAACAACTATTAGTGATTGTTGCTAAATTTGTGCTTGTAGCAAACTCGAATCAGCATAAAGACCTTTCTTTGAGTGAGAGGTCATGGGTTTGATCCCGCTAATAACATTAGACTATTAGTGTTTGCCCTTCAAAATGAAAAATTAAGAACTTTCTGACTTACAGGTTTGTTTGAGTCAATTTCTCATAATGAATGACAATTAAATCATTAATACTTATGTCTTAAATTGATAAATTTTTTCAAATTTACAAATCACTCTCACTTATCATTTATCTCTTTTTTTGCCAATGAGAATTAAGTAAAAGTAGAGTGAGAAAACAATGATTTATAAGTGAACTTGTATCTATAAACAATTTCTTTCAAAATGGATTTATAATGTAGAAAAGACACAGACATATTGTAAAGTGAAATGATTTAGGGTTTAGGAAATAGCATCTTTTATCCTCTCATTAGTGTTGTCTAACTTGTAAACTTTGTAAATCACATGCTATTGGTTTTTCCCCAACAAGGTACTTGTTTGCCTTTTGTAACTAAGAAAAAAAGAATGAAATAATTTATTTCTTCCTTTCTGTTGCTTCTTCAGGTTCATCAGAAGACACTCCAAGTACTTCAAGAGATAGCATTTAGCTAAGCAACCTCCCCTTTTTATGTGGGATGTTGTTGATGATGACTCACCCAATTTTGTGTCCCATTCCTGAGCCTCATGCTTTCCAAAAGTTCAGTGTTAGATTCAATATAGAATATAGCATTAAACATAGGATAGATACTTAGGATTTTATTAAACAGTGCTGTAAATTCTCTTCCCCAAGATTATTGATAATTGACATTAAAAAATATATGGACTCTACATTCTTTTTCTCAATACAATTTTCACATATTTAGTACTGTTGAATTTGATGTGTGAATTGGCAAACTTAATTAGAAGCAATTCTTATATCATTATTTATTTTATTTTGAAAAGTTTCAATTAAATGCCCTTAGAACCTGAAAGTCCCAAAAAAGTGATTCCTTGCAAGATGTATTGTTATATGCGCATTAAATTTTGTAATAATTAATTAATGAAGAGAAGCAAACAAACTAATTTGGGAATTTGATCTTGAGGGCGTCTTTTTGTTGTAGTATTTTTTCTATTGTCTTTTATGTATAAGGTTCATACCCTTAATCTATATTGCCTTTCTCTTAGCTACGTACAAAATTTAAATTATTTTGCGTGGCATTTATCACGTTTATGTTGATATTCAAATTGCTTTGTTGTTGACTGATGAAGTGATGATGTATGAAAATGCTTCGAATATGAGTAGAGCCGGGAATATGGGTCGAACCCACGGGTAGAGCCTGGTAACCCATGAGTTCGGATAGGGTTATGGTTGATGAAATCCCAACCCATTTAAAACGGGTTGTTTTGACCCAGCCCATTCAACCCTCGGGTTAACATGGGTTAGCCCGGAAGGGGTTGGCGGGCCAATCCTGTTTTTTTAATATACTCCCTCCGGTCCTAAATATAAGACCTAATTGACTTTTTTTTGGAGATGTTAAGGTTATAAAATATGTTATTAAATTATGACTTATTTGATATATTTTTAGATTATTCATTAGTTTATAGGTTAAAAAGCTAGTTTAAAGGGAAAAATTAGGTAAATCAATTTATAATTGACTTATATTTTGTTTTTTAGGATTTTTCAAAAAAGTAAATAGGTCTTATATTTAGGACCGGAGGGAGTATGTATATATATATATATATATATATATATATATATATATATATATATATATATATATATATCAGCACACATTATGCAGCCCAAATCACAAGCCCAACCTGCCAAACATGCTCCAAACCATTGATTTGTAATTGTACAAACTAATCACACGTGTATAAATCCTATCAAATCTCACTAGGGTTTTTAGCACTCAATGTAGTCTATATATACTCATGTAACAGTATTGCAGTAATACAAGTGGCAGAATATATTTTTCAATCATTGTCTTCTCTTTTTCTATTATGGTATCAGAGCCACACGACCTGTACCAATATGCATACCCCATCGTCCTCACCTTCGTCCACCACAACAACCACAACCACCTCTCTATCTCCAGCCACATCCTTTCCTACAAACACATCTCATTTCATTTCTGTCAAGTTAACCCCAGATAACTACCTCATATGGCGTGCCCAAATGCTTCTTTACCTTTATGGTCAGAGACTCTTTTGCTATATTGATGGCTCATTCCCTGAACCACCTCTCAGAACATCCAGCGGCACACCAAACCCAGCACACATCAAATGGTTTGAACAAGACCAACTTGTAGTTTCCATCCTTCTTTCATCTCTTTCGGAACGCCTACTCACTCAAGTGATAAGGCATACCAAATCTCGAGCAATCTGGCAAGCCTTAGAAAAATCATTCTCCCAACAATCTCAAGCCAAAGTGCTTTTTCTACAACAACAACTTTCATCTCTCAAAAGAGAAAATGAAACAATCATGGAGTTTTATAACCGAGCCTCCTTCATTTATGACCAACTTGCTGCTGCTGGAAGTCCAATTTCTAAAGAACAATTCAATGGTTATGTTCTAATTGGAGCTGCAGAAGATTTTGACACTGTGGTCACTGCCCTCTATGCCCAAAAGGCAACTCTTTCTCCTGAAGAAATTCTCAGTCAACTATTGATCTATGAAGCAAGACATAAAAATAAACTTGAGCCATCCCCATCACAAGTCACTCAAATCACAGCAAACCTTGCCCAGAATGCTCCCTCAAATGATTTCTCACAGTCACAATCCTTTGGTAGGAGAGGAGGAGGTCGTGACAATGCCTTTGGTAGACACACACATGGAGGCAGAACAAACATGGACTACTCGTACAGAGGCGGTAGATACAGAGGAGGTAGATCTTTCCGAGGAGGCAGAAGCAATTTCTCCAACTCCTTTAATGTTTGTCAAGTATGTGACAAACCGGGACATACAGCCAAAGTTTGCTACTACAGATATGATCACAGTCATCAAGCTCCAGGTCCAAGCAATCTTTCCACTCATTTTTCAGCACTCTATCCACCTTCCATGGAAGAAACCCTTTGGTATCCTGACACTGGAGCCACAAACCACATGACATCTGATTTCTCCAACCTCAACATCACATCGACTCCTTATACTGGTTATGACTCTGTTCAAGTTGGAGATGGCTCCATGGTTCCTATTCAGAACATTGGCTCAGGCAACATTAACTCCGAAAATGGCAAATATCTCCTTACTAATCTTTTACATGTTCCAAACATTTCCAAAAATCTTCTTTCAATCTCTCAATTCTGTCATGATAACAATGTTTATTTTGAATTTCATGCCAATGATTTTTTTGTGAAGGATGCAAGAACCAAAGCCACACTACACCAAGGGGGCAGCCTTAACAATCTCTATCCCTTCAAATGTCAACAACCTTTTCCAACTCCTTCAGCTTCTTTAGGTGAATGAACTTCCTCTGACCAACGACACCTCCGTCTAGGACATCCTTTTCCTAGCACTGTTCAATTTATCATCAACACCAACTCTCTTCCTATCACCTCACATCTCTCTCAACATCAATGTTCATCTTGTCGTAGTTCAAAGAGTCACCGGTTACCATCTCCACCATCTCCTCATCGCTCCAATAAACCTTTAGAGCTGTGATGTATGGGGTCCATCCACAATTGTTTCTGTTGATGGTTTTAAATATTATGTCAGTTTTGTAGATGATTTTTCTCGGTATACATGGCTATTTCCAATGAAAACCAAAAATGAAGTTCACTCTATTTTTTTATCCTTTCGCACCCTTGCAGAAAATTTATTCAATTCCAAAATAAAATATTTTCAATCAGATTGGGGAGGAGAATTTCGTACATTACACAAAACCTTTCCACAACTTAGCATCCATCATCGCCTATCATGTCCTCACACCCACACACAAAATGGTACAGTTGAGCGTCGCCACCGCACTATAGTTGAAACAGGTCTCTCTTTATTATCTCACTCATCCACACCACAAACCTACTGGACCTATGCCTTTGCCACAGCTGTATATCTTATAAATCGCCTTCCAAGCACCACCCTAAAAAATAAAAGTCCTTATGAACTACTCTACCACACAAAACCCAATTATAAAATACTCAAAGTTTTTGGGTCTACTTGTTGGCCCAATCTCAGACCATATGCTCCTCACAAACTAGCTCCTAGATCTCTCCCATGTGTTTTTCTTGGCTATAGCCCAAATCACCTAGGATACATATGTCTTGATCTGTCCACCAAACGAATTTATATTAGTAAGGATGTCATCTTTGATGAATCCTCTTTTCCCTTTGCCAAATCCAACCCAACTCCAATTAGGCCTACATCTCCCCCTATCACATCCCTTCCTTCTTTTATGTCTAGGCCCAACCTCGGCCCATATCCCTCCTCTCCTCCGTCCACTCCTAACCCTACCCCACCTCACGTGTCTTCACCTTCGCCATCCCCTGTCCTCTCTGTTCCATATCCTCTCTCTTCTGCCCCATCATCACCGCCCTCATCTCTCCCACCTCCCACCCACCATATGCTCACCAGATCCAAAAATAATATCACCAAACCTAAATTATCTACAGATGGCACAATCCCATGGCCTCCACCCAAATCGTACACTGCCTCCACTGACCCCACCTCTTCCCATCCCTCTCTCATCTCCGTACCCACTAACATCACCCAAGCACTCAAGTCAAAAGAATGGTGTGATGCTATGAACACTGAATTTCAAGCTCTTCTCCAAACCCACACATGGTCCCTAATTCCTCCTCACCCTTCTCAAAATGTCATTGGTTGTAAGTGGATCTTTCGAGTCAAACAAACCTCCTCGGGTACTGTTGATCGTCTTAAAGCCCGCCTTGTTGCCAAAGGATTTCATCAACAAGAAGGTATTGATTTTTCTGAAACTTTTTCCCCTGTTGTCAAACCCACTACCGTTCGTATTCTTTTATCTCTGGCTGTCTCCCTTGGTTGGTCTCTACGGCAAATTGATATTCAAAATGCATTCCTTCATGGTCTTCTTGATGAAACTGTTTTTATGTCTCAACCCCCTGGTTTTATTCACTCTGATTTTCCCAACTATGTTTGCAAATTAAAGAAATCTTTGTATGGCTTAAAACAAGCTCCTAGAGCTTGGTTTTCTCGCCTTAGCTCTACACTCCTTTCCCTAGGCTTTCGTGCATCCATCTCTGATCCCTCGATGTTCATTTACAAGTCCCCCCATTGTGTCCTTTATGTCCTCATTTATGTCGATGATATTATCATCACTGGCTCCTCCGATGAAGCTGTCTCTGAGCTTCTTACCACTCTTGGTTCTTCCTTTCCAATCAAAGACCTTGGTCCTTTACATTATTTCCTAGGTGTTGAAGTCCTCCATCGTCCCACTGGTCTTTTCCTGTGTCAAAAACAATACATTCTTGATCTTTTAAAACGCACCAATATGCACAATGCCCATCCTGTCACCACCCCTATGGTTGTCAACACCATCCTCACATCTTCTGGGACTCCTTTTCATGATCCCACACTCTTTAGAAGTGTTGTTGGCAGTCTCCAATACCTCTCCTTTACTCGTCCTGACTTGTCATTTGCCATTAACAAAGTCTGCCAATTTATGCATGCTCCCACTGATATACACTGGACAGCAGTCAAGCGCATCCTTCGCTACCTAAAGGGCACTTCCCACTTTGGCTTGCTCATTCGCAAATCCCCTAATCTTCATCTTTGCTCATCCACTGCCTACCTCAAGGCTTATTCTAATGCTGACTGGGGTGGAAACCTACCTGACTCCCGATCCACCAGTGGTTTTATCACTTATTTAGGTCCAAATGCCATATCTTGGAGCTCCAAGAAGCAACCCACAGTTTCTCGCTCAAGTACTGAATCCGAGTATCGCTCCTTGGCTGTTGCTACATGTGAACTAATTTGGATTCAAAATCTCCTTGGTGAACTGGGCATCAAACTCTCAACAGCTCTCACACTTTATTGTGACAATCTGGGCGCTACATATCTTGCGGTCAACCCGGTGTTTCACTCTTGTGCTAAACATATAGCCTTGGATTACCACTTTGTGCGAGAACGGGTTGCTGCCAATTCACTACACATTTCCCTAATTCCTTCAAAGGACCAAATAGTTGACATCTTCACCAAACCCTTGTAAGTGATCGCTTTAGATGGCTTCGTTCGAGTCTCAATGTTCATTCTTCACACTTCGACTCGCGAGGGCCTATCAGCACACATTATGTAGCCCAGATACAGCAGCCCAAATCACAAGCCCAACCTGCCAAACATGCTCCAAACCATTGATTTGTAATTGTACAAACTAATCACACGTGTATACATCCTATCAAATCTCACTAGGATTTTTAGCACACAATTTAGTCTATATATACAAGCTAGTTTAAAGGGAAAAATTAGGTAAATCAATTTATAATTGACTTATATTTTGCTTTTTAAGGATTTTTCAAAAAAGTAAAATAGGACTTATATTTAAGACCGGAGGGAGTATACACACACACACACACAAAATTAAGCAAACCCTAACCCTTTCTTATACACGAAATTTGTTAGCTAATTTTCCCTCAAACCTCAACATTTTGTTCTTCCTCTCTTTGATTTGATTTTTGGGTGTTTTTGTTCTTCCTCTCTAAATCATTTGTTCTCCTTCTAAATCCCTCTCGAATCCTTTCACTCCCCAATCAATTTCAGGCCTGTTGGATGAATTTAAAAAGCTATTTTGGGTAGTAAAACCTAGGTTTTATAAAAAGTTTGTCAAGCACTCACAAAAATTGTATAATCTATTTTTAAGGCCAAACCTAGGTTTTGGGGTCCAAAATGAAAAGTTACAATTTTTTGCTTTTCCATACTCCAACTTCAACATCTCTCTCTCTCTTTCCTCTCCTACCCCTCCCTCTCTTGCTTAAATGTTAAATACTACTATATTAGTAATGTCCTTTTTGGTAATTTGCACATTAAAAAGCTATTCTAGTAACACTTTATCCAAAGACTCTTATTTTATCAAAAGTTATTTTCCAGAAAAGCTATTCTACTCAAAAGCTATTCTCAAAAAGCTATTTTTCCAAAAGCTATTCTTCAGAAGCTAAATCCAAACAGACCCTTCATCAACTCTCAATTCCTTTGATCACAAACTCTCTTAAGTCCAAAGTAATCTTCTTTCAAAAAATGTCACTCGTAATTGGATGATGAGTTTCCCTTGTAATGAAGTTGAGGAGGAGGAAGTTATTGAAGTTTTGATTACCTAATGATGAAGTTTTAGTTTGTTTCATTTGACCTTTGTATTTTGTATTTTTGGTGCACTAGACTTGTATTATTTTGTTGAATTTGGCTAGACTTGTTTTATTTATGATACTATTGGAATGGTACAACTCTTAATTTTTAGTCGGTGTTGATATTATTATAATTTAGTATGTTCATATTTTTTATATGCATCGTATCGCACTATCGCATGGGTAGTGACCGCCTAGGCCACTCATATATTTTTTTCTGGATTTTTTTAAAGTGACGGGTTGGACGGGTCGACCCTGTAACCCTGCAGGCCGGGTTAGGGTTGGCAAAATTTCAGCCCATTTAAAACGGGTCGTTCTGACCCTGCCCGTCTGACCCTTGGGTTGAGGCAGGCCAACCCATAACCCACTGGCCAACCCATATTATCGGCTCTAAATATGAGTGAGCCTTACAGTTTTGGAATTTTCGCCAGACATTTTCTCTTTATTTTTGGCTTATGTTTTGGGCTCGAGTCACTTAGCTGCCAGCCCAACTAAATCCAGGGAATAGAAAATCAAATGGGATATGGGCTTTTTTGGATAACCTTTCAAAATAGCTTTTTTGAAACTAAACCTAGGTTTGAGGCATTTGTTGCCAAACACTCAAAAAATTTCACATAAGCTATTTTGCATTTGAAACCTCAAATTTGGGTCAAAACCTCAATTTGGGGAAAAGCCACCTATTTCTTTAGTAAGCCCGGCCCAATCTCTAGTCAAGCCACTTATATAAAACAGGTAAAAACAGCATATAGACTAACTATCTAGCAGATACCAGTGGCAAATTTATGGCATCTGCACTGTCATTAAGCCCAAGGCAGTGTAATTTCTTTGAGTAGTTAATACATACAAACTTTACTCAAAAAAACTCTAGTTATGCCACATAACTTATTTTATGTATGGTTTGTAAAGGAAATCGTATGGGAAAAAATAATTCAGCAAAGTCATTGTACCAAGAAAGTGATTCAACTTCATACCTAAAAAAGAAAGTAGTTCACCAAAGTAATGAGCACTTCAAAGTAATGAGCACTTCAAAGGGACCAATTCAATCATTACCAATTTCAAGCCATTGGCCAGTAAAAAATAATAACTCTTATTTTCAAAAAACAAATACCACTTTTTTTATATATAAAAGTTATACCTCTTTATATTACAACTTTCAACCATTTTGATTTTCATCCATAAATTAAAAAATTGATGGTGACGTCCTTAAACTTTCACTAAATTTTTGTTTTTTTCCTTGAATATTAAAACTAAATTTTGTTCATTTTATAACAATTGTTTTCTCATTAAAGGACAAATAGTCATAAATGTTACAAATTAAAGATGAAGAATCGAAACCATGGATTTTTAAATTTATATATCGATCAAAACCAAAACTAAATAAAAGTTTGATGACCAAAACTACTAATTTTAAAGTTTATGGACCACAACCAACATCGATTTAAATTTATAAACAAAAAGTAGTAGTAAGTATTGACCCCTTTTAAATATTCAATTGTTCATAAATGTAAAACTTATTTGAGATTTCTGAGAGATTAAATAAACGAAATTAAACTAGCCACTTAACCTTTTAGGGTTTTCAATTCATAAATAATGTATTTAATCTTAAATAATTTTCAAAAACAAATAAACTTGGTCAGATATTTATATTATAAATTGTAACATGTGTATTGTTAGCCTTTGGATTTGTTTGTTTAATGGAGCTTAGATTTGAAACCAATTAGTTTTTAGCCTACAAGGTTGGAGGATGCTGTGGGCAATGAAAAAATTGTCTTTGAAATTTGTTCAGAAATAAAAATAACGTTAACATTTTGTCTAGTTAATACTAATTTTTTATCTTTGAACATTTATTCGAATTTGATTTTAATTTTAAACTTTGAAATCAATAGCTTTTGTTCTTGAACTTTTACTCAATCTTGATTTTAATCATAAACTCTAAAATGATAATTTTGATCATCAAAGTTTCACTTATTTTTAGTTTTGTTCAAAGACTAAAATCACTTATTTTATAGTTCAACAGGAAAACCAATGTCACATTTGCTCAAAACCGATCCAAAGTTCCACTTATTTGAGTTATATCTAAGTGAATAATTACCCTCTAAGTGGTAGGGGTTCAAATTCCTATGGATTCAATAAATCACTTTTTAGAAAGACTATGATAACCTTTGAAAAAACAATGAGATTGGAAAAACCTAATATTTCTGCGTGATTTTCAAAAAATCTAAGAAAAAAGGGGTTCAATATTTTACAAAGAAAAAACTAGTAGAGTAATAGGTAGTCTGTGAATTATATAGGTTGGTCCTGCAATTAATGAGTTCAAGGATCACTTTAATCGTGACCAAGAGCTGCACCACATCTGTATGGACATAATAAAAGCATTTATTTATACATGCACCATATGTAGCATGCATCAACTGAGCTACTAACTTTTTCAGCAAAAAAAAAAAGAGCACTACCCTTATCTGATGTGACACATTCCTAACAGAGGACAATTACACCACTACCCTTATCTACAATCAGACAACTTTTTACAGAAGAGGCCCACTCACTTTCTATTTCTAATTCTTTGCCAAACTTTCCAACAACCAAATAGACTCCTAATTGTAAGCAAACAAAAGTCACACTAATGGGTTAAAAATTATCTGTTTGAGCGTACTAATTTACATTTTCAGACGCAATACTATACACACAAATACAAATATAAATTGCAAAATGGATGCTTACTTAATTCAGTCAAGAGCTTGATATCAGTTCAAAAAATATAAGATAGCGACTACGATATCAGTCAAATATATATTTATAATTTTATATTAGTGTAATATAAATATATATTTAGTCAAATATTTTTTTTATTAAAAATTTGATGTGAAGTATATAAGATAGCCACTAAGATAGTTGGAGTGGAATGATTGGGCCAAAACGGAATGCATTCACTATTTCAATATTCAGTTCAAAAAATAAATCTCAATAAAAAATGTTTTTAATTGAATTGAAAATTGTGGTGCATGTCTTTGCATGCCGAGTTTAAAAAGAAAATGCTTATGTTGTTTTCTAGTAAAATACTAGTATCTTCTTATAACTGGAGTTCACATGTAAACACTGTTAGTGTTTGGAGACATGTCTTAATACTGGTGAGCCTAACTGCCACTCACAGATCTATTGTAGAGTAAGGGAAAGACGTAATGTAATGATCAACGCACTACAAGAAAAACATAGGCTAGTGGCGTATGAAATGTGGGGTTTGTGGTGTTGAATATCGAGACAAAACAGGTATGTCACGTGTGAACCAAACGCCACAAAACATGACGTGACAAGCTGATCTGAACGCCACAAACTGGCGCCTTACGTGACACATAAAGTGAGGTGGTTATGTGGCGTATGGACCTGGTCCAAACGCGACATACACCATACGCCACATATTTTTTTTTAAAAGTTGGTGTCATGCGTGACATACACATGCATGACATACACATTTTAACATGTTATCCATTATATGTGGCGCAGCATTCATACGCGACATAAGTAGGGAAGTTCAAATTTTTTTATGCACTGGCGGGAAATTTACATTTTTACCCAAATGAAATTTTAATTTTATTTGTCTGGTTCTAAAATGTTTTCATTGTAATATGTATAATTTTTAGGGGTCATTTTTTGGAATTTGGCACTTTATTGTGTTACTAAATAGTCAATGAGTCTTTTGTCCCAAATTTAGCTAGCCAAACGTTGAAAGCAACCTACAAAATGAAATAACAAGATTAGCATAATTCATTTAATAATAGGCTAAGAACATTAGTTAGTAGAGTAAAAAAAGTGAAAGAATAGTGTATGAAATTAATTGTAGAAGATGTGTAAATGAAAGTTGGTCATTACCTTAAGTGAAGAAATAATGATAGTGGGTAGGAAGAAAGATGGAGATGGTAAAGGAAATAAATGAAATGAGGTGAATATGGAGATTTTAGAAGTGAGTTTATATAGGGGATTGTTGGAGCTTGTCACGTTTCAAATTATTTCACGCATGAACAAATGTGGCGTATGAATGCATTTGGCATTTAAACACTGTGTGGCGCATGAACTGTATGTCACGTATGGTATATGTCACGCATGGGTCATTATGTCACACATGAACTGTATGTCACATATAGTATATGTCACGCATGGGTCATTATGTCACGCATGAACTGTATGTCACGTATGGTATATGTCACGCATGGGTCATTATGTCACGCAGGGATTGTTGGAGCTTGTCACGTTTCAAATTATGTCACGTTTGGGGTAGTCATGCGTGAAAAAAAAATTGCATTTCCAGTGTGTGTCACGTTTGGGGAAGTCATACGTGACAAAGAAAGTTGATTTTGTCACTTTTGCCCCATGCGCCACATAGCTTGCGTGACTAGACTATGTTTTTCTTGTAGTGACGGGACAACTATAGAGAAAGTAATTAATGTGTTAGCTATACAATATGCAGTGAGGTGGTTGTGAATCTCTTAAATGAGAGCGATATATACTGGTAGAATATGTGGAAGATGAGTCGGAAAAAAGGACAAAGATAAGAGATTTACTGTGTTCTAATATGTGGAGAGTTGAGGATTAAGTTTCAAGTGTATAATAATTAAAACTCAGGCATAAGTAACACAAGTAATTTTTTTTTCGGTAAGGAAAATTTTAGAAAAGGGGTTGGACTCATCCACAATTCAAGGGCAGGGAAACTAACTAACGTATAACCGTCTGACCCAACCAAAGGCTGTAGCTTAAACTGGAATATTGTTTTACGGTAGGCAACCTGCGCTGCGAATATGCCTCCCAAGGGCCGCGATGGAGGCACATGCTACTCTCCAAGATTGAACTCGCGGCGATTAGGTGGATAACCCGACATTCATTGTTCAATCCCTTCGCCACTGAACCCTCAGGGGGACGATGGGTAGTAACACAAGTTATTTTGAGTGAACAAAACATTAAGCAAATGAAGGTGAAAGGACAATGAAGTGGGCCTCCCATGCACTGTTATTGGCGTTGATAGCAGTAATGTCGGCCAGAAAGAGAAATAAATAGAGGCAGATGAGAGTGTAAAAGCTAAGGAAAGATAAGAGAAGGCAAAAAATGGAGAGGGAAGTGGAAAGTCTTAGGGTGTATTATGGAAGTGGAAAGACTAAAGAAGCTTCTTGGAGAGTATCACAGCTTGAAGGCTTGCGTGCTTTCCTCAACGAAAAACAACATGACATCTCTCAAGCTCTCATGCAAGATCTTGGCAAACATCATATTGAGTCTTTCAGAGATGAGGTCACTTCATTAATCTTATCTTCCTTCTCATCATTATTTTCCAGTTTTCAAAATATGTATTTTCTCATGTTTTCACATAGCTTGTATGTGCAGATAGGAACTCTGATCAAGTCCTTGAATTTCGCTTTGAACAATTTGAAACAATGGATGTCACCCAAAAAGGTAGTAACAATCTAGTATTATACTACCTCCGGTCCTAAATATAGGATTTAATTGACTTTTTTTTGGAGAGATTAAGGTTGCGAAATAGATTATTAAATGATTACATATTTGATATATTTTTAGATTATCCATTAGTTTATAGGTAAAATAAACTAATTTAAGGGAAAAAAATTAGGTAAATCAATTTATAATTAACTTAGTTTGTTTTTTTAAGTCTTATATTTAGGATCGGATTGAGTATTCTATATATTCCTAACACATGAAAAATCTGTTCACTTGAACTCACTCTTTTTCATTGTTACTTTGGTGTTTGTTTATTTGGTAGGCGGAATTGCCTCGAATAGCTCTCCTTACAAGTGCAGATATTGTTGCAGAGCCTTTGGGCCTGGTTCTCATTATGTCATCTTGGAATTTCCCCTTTGGTAAGCACCACCTACTTCCTTAGAACCATAACCATATTTAAATATCTCACCAAAAAAAATAATCATATTTTTTTAAAAAAATTCTTTATGCCTACTGTCTTTATTTTATTAATAAATATATTCCCAAAAAATAAAAAATAGGACTGTCATTGGAGCCATTGATTGGAGCAGTAGCTGCTGGGAACACAGTAGTTTTAAAGCCTTCAGAGCTATCCTCTGCAAGTAGTTCTCTGCTGGCCTATGCACTCCCAAATTATTTGGACAATAAAGCCATTAAGGTTATCCAAGGAGGCCCAGAAGTGGCTGAGCAATTGCTCTTACAAAAATGGGACAAAATCTTCTTCACTGGTACACTCAATTCACACTCTCAACATCATTATATTATACTCCCTCCGGTCCTAAATATAGGACCTAGTTGACTTTTATGAAAAATAATAAAAAAACAAAATAAGTTAATTATAAATTGATTTACCTAACTTTTTCTATTACACTACATTATTTTACCTATAAGCTAATGGATTATCTAAAAGATATCAAATATGTCATGATTTAATAATCTATTTTACAACTTTAATCTTTCCAAAAAAAAGTCAATTGGGTCTTATATTTAGGACTGGAGGTAGTATTTTTTTATGTCTCAATTCTGGCTATATATATGCAGGAAGTGCACGTGTTGGGCGGATTGTGATGTCGGCCGCGGCGAAACATTTGACACCGGTGACTTTGGAGTTGGGTGGAAAATGTCCTGCTGTTGTTGATTGCCTATCATCTTCATGGGACAAACAAGTATTTGACAAACTCAATTTTATTTGATTGTGCTAACTGCTAACAATTGTTACTCTTTATGAACAAAACTATACTTATTATAAGTTTCCATTGCTTCTGTTGATTATAAACTACCAAGGTGGCTGTAAAACGAGTTATTGTGGGAAAATTTGGAGCTTGTGCTGGTCAGGCCTGCATAGCAATTGATTATGTTCTTGTTGAAAAAGATTTTGCTCCAATATTGGTATGTTTCCCCAGCAATATTCTACAATTTTGCTACAGCTACAAATTAAATTTTACCGCTCTCTATATATTTAATATTTTAATTACTTTGGTCTTACTTAGGTGGAACTGATTAAGATTTGGATCAAAAAGATGTTTGGAGAAAAGCCGTCAGAATCAAACACCATTGCCAGGATAATTAATAAACATCACTTTCTAAGATTGAAGAATTATCTTTCGGATCCAAGGGTCAAAGAATCTATAATTTATGGTGGCTCAATGGACGAAGAACACTTGTAATTGATCCTCTCTACTGATCTCTCACTTAATGTGTGATGAACACAAATTGATGTTTTATTCACTGCATGCACAAATAATTTAATTTACAGATTTATTGAGCCAACAATCTTGCTGGATCCCCCACTTGAAGCAGAGATCATGACAGAAGAAATTTTTGGGCCATTGCTTCCAATAATTACAGTAAGATAATGACACAACATTTCCATACATGTGACATTGAGAATGTGTTGGCTGATGTGCCAGTTCTTTCATTTCATTTCATTTCTCACCATGATATATAATTTGCAGCTTGATAAGATTGAAGATAGCATCAAATTCATAAACTCAAGGCCTAAGCCTCTTGCCATCTATGCCTTCACCAAAAACCAAACACTTCAGGGAAGAATGGTATCCGAAACATCATCAGGAAGTGTAACATTCAACGATGCAATTCTTCAAGTACGTTTTATTTCTTTGGCCGCTAAAATATACTTTTAATAATTATGTTTGTATCAAGTTTCAATTTAGCTTTTATGTTTAATTTGAAAAGTATACATTTAATCTCTTATGTTTGTATCAAGTTTCAATTTAGTCCTTCATGTTTGAAACGTACACTTTTAGTCCTTTTTCTATTAACACCATTAGTTTCATTTAACGGAAAATGTTAACTTACCAATTTTAAATGATTATTACATACTGAAAAAACAATGCTTATATTAAATTATTTCAGTGTTATTATTCTTATAGTTTCAAAATTTATCATTTTTTGCCCCATTTAATTATGAAATAATCATTTAAATTTAAGTGATATTAACGGTGTTAACAAAAAAGGATTAAAAGTGTACTTTCCAAACATAAAGGACTAAATTGAAACTTGATGCAAACATAAGAGACTAAAAGTGTAATTTTTAAACATAATGACTAAATTGAAACTTGATGCAAAGATAAGGGACCAAAATATACTTTAATCTTTTTTTGGCCAGCTGTGAAATTAATATTGAGTATGAGAAATTTAAAAATGTTACGTTACAAAAGTGATATTTTGGTTATGTGTATGGTTGTAGTATGCGGCTGATAGCTTGCCATTTGGAGGAGTTGGGGAAAGTGGGTTTGGTAACTACCATGGGAAGTTTTCATTTGACACATTTAGCCACCAGAAGAGCGTTGTGAGGAGAAGCTTCCTAACAGATTTCTGGTTCAGGTATCCTCCATGGACCACTACCAAGTTACAGGAACTTGAGACTTCTTACAATTATGACTATGTGGGATTGCTTCTCGTCTTGCTTGGCTTAAAGGCATCTCCCAAACGTCTTTGATCTTGTGTTGTGCATTTCGTTCTTAGTATCCATTTGGATATGATATGGTATATAATATATATGTTTGAGTTCTTTATTAATTTTATTTTATTTTTTGGAATTGATTTGAGTTGTTTACCGTTACCCCTAATCATATAATTCCCCCCATTTTTTATGTTTCTCCACGATTGGGTGGCCTTGAAATAATGTAACGTGTATTCATTGTCCTATTTTTTTTTATTTTTTTAGAAGAATGTAATTCAACTTTGGGAGAATTGTAATTAGTTCTTAAATAAGGCAATTGATCAAAAATGAAAAAAAAAATTATATTTCCCTAAAAGTCATTTAAATTATATCCCTAAAAGTGACATAAATTGCGTGTTTTGACAACTCAATGCAGCTCCATGAGTTATCATTGACAACCCTTTGAAACTTAATTGTCATTGACACCCCTTTAAAACTTAATTATCTTAGTTGTAATAATATTAACAAGACATTTATACCTTTTTTATCAGAAGTTATTTATATGACCTAACTCTGTAGAAATTTTGATGTAATTTAATAACTTTGAGATTTAATTATGATTAATTCCCTTATTTAATTTTATATTTAAGCTCTTATTTTTTCCCAGCAAATCATCATTTGCAAATTGCTAGGTAACATAAACTTTACAATGGAATAATACAAATGAAAATAATCAGCAGGACTACATAACTGATTCTCATATCTAACAAAATTAAAAAGTAAACTTTTATGTATTAAAAAAAAGTGAATTTTTATGTATGAACACCGAGAAAATTAAAAATGGAAACTTTGATGTCAAAAAATCAATACCCAGAAATATAAAAGTCAAGATACTGTATATATTCTAGGTAACAGAGATATGAAAATATACATTACAAGCCGTGGTCTATCTGAATAATGGGTTAAATATATTATGACCAAACCCCCACATAAAAGTTGTGAGAAATAACTAGATGGTAAACCTTGGGCAATGCCCCGGTAGCATTTACTTACAAATAGTATTTTATTAAACCTAGTAAGTTAATAGTTATTGTTAATGTCTACATGGAAAAATAATGGTTGAGATGAAAACTATTGTTTTCACTGGTATATACAAAAAATAAGTGATGGTACAACAAGTATTTGATCTAAAATATGATATATTTTTTTTTGTTAATCACTGTCTGCTTAATCATAGAGGTCAAACCGGCCCCCTATTTTCCTACAAAAACTAAAAACATGTTCATAATTATCAATCATAGAAGAAATAAATGCACAGGAAAGTAAGTATAACTTGCCTCATCCAATTTTAATATCATCCCTATTGCTGATTTCCCAATAAGATGCATACCATGTTTATCCCACAAAAAGATAACGTAACACCACTCTCATCTTTAACAATGTAATGGAGTTTCATCCTATAAAATGCAAAGAATAATATATTAATTGATGTTCAGTAAATAATGCACAAATGTAAGTATAAGTATCTTACTTATTAACTTCAATGCATTCAATTTTTTTCTTGCAACCACCACATACACAATGTAATCCTGTACATAAGGCTTTGTTCCACATTTTTGTCCATCTTCATACATTCATACTTGCATCAGTTCATTGTTTGAAGCTTAACAATCTTGCAATTTATAATAAATGAGTCCCCATTTGTTTGGAAGGAAGGAAAAACCAAAAGTATGGAAAAAAATAATAACATAGGGAAAAACATTAACTATGAAGAAAGTTGAATAGATGACATGGACTTAAATACATGAGAAATCTATGGTTTCAGCTGTTGATGTATTTCATCCAGTTTAGGACCACATAGAACAATTATAGGAATATGAGCAACACGCAAAAAACAAAATAAGCAATAAGTTTAATTTTCTCGGGATCTATCATAAAAAAAATAGAACCAGTGAATTTAAAAGACTTGATGACTTGGAGATCAGCCTTTATGAGTACTGAACCATATTAAGACATATGCCCTAGGAGCCTTCAACAAAAGAAAAAATAGTTGGTAAGTTTATCATATATAATTGGATCACAAGTATTGCTAAAAGAAGTTGTAGATTATAATAAGTAGAAAGGATAGATATTTGGATAATCCACCCAATTTTGTGTTCAATTCCTAAGCCTCATGCTTGCCAAAAGTTCATTGTTAGATTCAATATAGAGTGTAGCATTAAACCTAGGATAGATATTTAGGATTTTACTAAACATAGTGATCGATGTAAATTCTCTTCCCCACGATTATTGATAATTGACATTAAAAAAATTTCTGGACTCTACATTCTTTTTCTTAATTAATATAATTTTCACATATTTGTACTGTTGAATTTAATGTGAGAATTGTCAAACTTTCCTAGAAACAATTCTTATATCATGATTTAATTCATTAAGAAAAGTTTCAACTAAATAACCTTAGAACTTGAAAATCCCAAGTAAGTGATTCCTTGCGAGATGTATTGTTATTTGCGCATTAAATTCTGTAATAACTAATGAAAAGTAGTAAACAAACTAATTTGGGAATTTGATGTCGTGAGGGTATCTTTTTGTTGTATGTAGTAGTTTTTAATTGTCTTTTATATATAAGATTCAGACTCTTAATCTTATTTAACATTTATATTTCCTTTCTCTTATCTACATACAAAATTTAAATTATTTTGTGTGGCATTCATCATGTTTATGTTGATATTCAGTTTGCTTTGTTGTTGACTGTTGATGTGTGAAAATGCTTTGAATATTAGTAAGTCCTACAGTTTGAAATTTTCGGCATCCATACGGACCTTTTCTTTATTTTTGGGTTATGTTTTGGGCTCGAGTACTTAGCTTCCGGTCCAACTAAATCGGACGAATGGAAAATGACATGGAGTATATATATTGTGAAATGGAAACACCCCAAAGAGTTGGAAATTTGATAAATTCTTCCCATATAAAGTCCATTTTACTAATTTGGGTGGATTTAAAAAGTTAAATGAATTTTTGAATTATAAAAAATGTGATCTGATTTTTCTAAAATATCCATGTATAGTATTCAATTGTGTGTTTATTTTTTTTATAAGTTATGATAAAATATTGGATAAAATGAATTTGAGGTCTTATATTTATAAACAAAAATAAATATCAACCACTTAGCTATATCCTCCATTTAGTATCAGATTGGTTCATAATTTATTTGAATCTTCAACTGTTAACTTAAAAATTAATTAAGTAACTAAACACTTTTATTTATAATAACAACATTGAAGGGCCTATACATTAATAGCAGGTTTTATTTCTCTGGGGGAGGGTTCATTGTCAATTAAAAGCATCACCTTATTGATTAAATAGAGTTATTTTGTTTAATAAACAACTACTTTTCTGTGTAAATTGTAAATTAAAATTTGTCCCATCAAAACTTTATTAAGAAAAAATTCATTGAGATAAGATCTTGGTTTTTTAAAAAAATAGTACAACATAATATATTCTCCGCCAAAAAAAAACCACCCTTATTTAATATTCCCTCATGTCCTAAACATAAGCTTTATTGACCCAATTTGATTAGATTAATGATATTAGTTAATTTAGTTAAAATTATATGATATTACAAATGTACTCTCGTCATCTACTTTTTTTCCTACCCCTCTTTTACTTATTTATTATTGAACATCACTATAGTAGGGATAATTTGGTGAGAAATATTATAAATATTTAGAAAGATGTCTTATATTTAGATCAAACATATCAAGTAATTACCAAGGGCCTTGTAGCCCAGTGGTATGATATTTCCCATTTAGGTGGGAGATTGCGAGTTCGATCCCGCTTGTAACCTCAAGCCGTTAGTGCTTGCCCCTTTGAATAAGAAAAAACATATCAAGTAATTGAATCAACCGTTACTATATATCCCTTGGGTTAATTATAAAAGAAATTTATAAATCAGATGCAAGGGTATAGTAATAAGTTGCACTCTGAGTCGCTTGCAAGGACACTTTTTTAATTTAAGCTATCTTGGAAAACTGAATGTCTAAATGCAAGAATGATG
This sequence comes from Mimosa pudica, assembly GCA_029929735.1. Classification (NCBI taxonomy): domain Eukaryota; kingdom Viridiplantae; phylum Streptophyta; class Magnoliopsida; order Fabales; family Fabaceae; genus Mimosa; species Mimosa pudica. Next base: position 7,016,227 of record JAKELP010000045.1, read on the forward strand.
TGGATATATGTGTGTGTGTGTGTGTGTGTGTGTGTGTGTTTAGGTTTTCAAATGTGGAAGTGAAAAATGCAATACAAATACATGTTTTTGGTGTTTTTACATAAAAAGGGTGGAAATGATGTGGATTACTCATGGAAATGACTATCATTTTTAGCAAACGATTTCTACAGAGTTAATTGCACTAATTCACTAATTTATCAAACCTCATGAATCTGAGTTCAATACATAATTGTTGGATTTCATCCAACGAGACATTGTTAAGCCCTTTAGTGCCTTTGAATCTGTTAAATGAAAGGGGTTCTTAATCCAAACACCAGAACCCCGGGTTGCCACTTAAATAATCCTATAATTTTAATTCACTATTGGAACCCCACATAATGAACCAAAACCAAAGGATTAAAGCTCAATGTCACTCATGCAATTTGACAAATTCAAGAGATAAGAACTAATTTATTACAAGAAACGGTTAATCATACGACTGGAACCCTGAATTGCAACTAAATTAACTCATTAAGTTCCAATTCCTTGGTGGAATTCTAACCAATGACTTGGACTTCGTGAGTAAAAGTTCAATGTTACTCAAGCAATCAATTGATTCACTTTAACATTTTTTATTCATAACATACACTCAACACCAATGATCCACTAAGCAAGAACCCTCACTTAGAACAATATTTTAACTAAAAGAATGCATTAAATGATTATCCATACAAATAAAGTTTATCCAAATCAATAGGGGCGCGACAATGTTAAGCATCCATGCAAGAGGAATCAGCAAATATCATTTTTTAATACAACCAAATATACAAGTCAAAGACCAATTAAGAACCCCAGAAAAGTTGAAATACATGAGGAACCCTAGCCTCTCATGGCATTAATAACCCGAAAGAAAGGAGAAATTAAATTTCTGCCATAGAGCTTGGGTGTGGAAGGAAGTGAAGGAAATGGAAGATGTAGATGGTGTGATGGATGATGAATATGAAGATGAATGTGAAGAAGAAGAGAGGATTTGGGTGTTAAGGTTTGATGGGTGGTGAAGAGTATGTGTTGAGAGGCCAATTGTCGACCTAATATTAGTGGGAGTGGGGTTTTGGGTAGAAATAGCTATTGGGTTCGGGTTTAAGCTTAAAAATCAGCAAATTCGCGCAGCTGATCTAATGTGGTGAGTCATGACAAACATTTTTGTATGTCGCGACGCACCTTAGAGAGCAAACTTTAAATGCACTGCGACATTCATCTTTGTCTGCTACAAGGAACCTAGTTATTTGAAAGCAAACTTTGCATTCTTTCCTTCATGTGTCGTGGCACACATGTTTGTATGTCACGACACACCATACATAGAGGTTCCTTTATTTTTGGCTTGCCTTCGTGCAACAATTTGATTTTGTTTTGATCTCCCTTTTGTCCTAGACCTCTCCCATTTTAGCCCTAAATACCCTACAAGCAAAATTAGGATAAACTAAGTATCAAATAGCATCATAGTTCAATTAGCAAACATCAATATATAATTACGACTAATTAGCTTAAGAGTTTAAAACCGAAGATTATATTAATGTATTCAGTCAAACTTAAATGGACTATTTTTGCGTCTATAACTTGTTTAAAACCTCATTTTGGAAATAAAACTCATATAAATCTTACGATTTCTAGGTAACATAATGACAACATCACTTTTACCGTCTCAGGGTAACATAACTTTTGTCTTAAGAGTATTATTTCCAATGCTATTTATCATGTATGTCATTATCGTTTGTTTCAGCTTCCATTAGTCTTTTTAAGAGAACACTTTGATGTTTTATTTTATTTTTCGTTAACTCTTGCAATAACCTTCTGTTTACGTGTCAAAGTATTATTTAACAATTTCTCTTCTAAAGACATTATGTCAACTCTTGTATGAGTGTGAGCGTGTATTGATTGTGAATTTGATCTATTATAATTGAATTTGGAGGAAAATTTACAAAAACACGTGATGCTAAAGAACAATATTTGAATTAAACGAGGAGATTAAAGAATAATTAAAACCACATGAGCAAAGAAAGAAAGAAGAACGTGAAGAACAAATCTGGAGATCTTTTAATGATAAAAAAGATGAAACCAAATCAGAGTTTGATGCCACCTAAAATCAGCAAGTAATGATGGATCATTCTGTGTCCAGTTTGCAATTGTACAAAACCCATGTGTGTCAAGGTCCCATTCTGATACACTATATATATAAAGCAAATTATGTCTATTTGAGTATTATCAAGGTCATAAATGTTTGTGTGTGTGTGTGTATCAGATATACATATCTCTAAAATAGAAGAGAAACCAATTGTGAGTAATAAATAAAAAATTGGATAAAAATTAATTGAGAATGTTGTTTAGATCACTTTTACGTTTCATATACGTTTTCATTATTTAAATTAGGGTAAATGTGCAAAAATATGACTAAACTTTACCCTAAGTTGCATTTCTATGACTAAAGTTTCGCAAGGAGCAAAAATATCACCAAACTTGGGATCGACGTGCAAAACTATGATTTCCGTCAAATATGATGATGTTGATCGTTAGTCTTCGACATGTAGGATGCTGAGTGTGCAATAATGACCATATGACATGCTGAATAGATTTACATATAATAAAAAACAATTTCCTCCCTCCCTCTTCATCCCTTCCAAACACACCCTTACCCCCATCAGATCAGGAATTGATTTCAATAACAGAAGGAACCCCATCGTGGGCCCCACATAAATCTATTCAGCATGTCACATGGTCATTATTGCACACTCAGCATCCTACATGTCGAAGACTAACAGTCAACACCGTCATATTTGACGGAAATCATAGTTTTGCACCTCAATCCCAAGTTTGGTGGTATTTTTGCTCATTGCGGAACTTTAGTCATAGAAATGCAACTTAGGGTAAAGTTTAGTCATATTTTTGCACCTTTACCCTTTAAATTACTTTCTTTTGCTTCGAGAGATAGTTCAAAATTAATTAAGCTTATGAAACTAGTTGATACATCAGTGTGAAGGTTCCGTTTTAATACGTATAAATTTAATATTGTATGTAGTCAAGTACTTTTTTATGTTAAAAAAGTCCATAACTTTATACGTCAAAGAGAAAGAAATACAGGAGACATGCGTATAAAGTAAAGAAGTGAATCTCATACAAACTATGATATTCTCTATTAAAATAGTTTGTTCATTATAGTAGTATAAAATAATTTTCAAAATAACCTTAATTATGTTGAGATAATATAGATAATAATAGTAGTATGGTATTAAGACACAACTCAGGTCATCAACTGACTTGATTAGACAAGGGATCTATACCTCTAGCTATCCTGATTAAGAATTTCGGACAAATGAATAAGGTTGAATTTTATGCTCTTTATACTTACATTATGGTTGAACTTTAAACAACATAGTTTATAGTTAAGAAAAAATATTAATAATCACAATTGTGCTATAGTAACTCTGTTTTGTTGGATTTTCTGTAGTTTTTTTGGTGAAAGGATTATGTGTAGTTTATGAATATTGTACTTACTTTTGGAATAATGATTTTTATTAAATATTACCCTTTTTGAAGATTCCGGGAAGCATCCTTGATGGTATAGGGGACAACCCTACCTATGTATTTAACACTCCTACTATTCCGAATTAGTCAATTGTCAATAGACATTGGATTACCAGACAATGTTTAACAGAAAATAAGTAATATAAAGAATGTTTTCAAAAAATGAGTCACAAATATTATTTAATTAATTTTTTAAAAATCTCATATTAAATACTGAAAATAAGCTATATAAATCATATCAACTGAATCAATTTAGCATCCAAAACGGGTTATCAAGTTTGCATATAATAATTTTCTATTGAAAATCGTAGCATTAACAGGGAAATTTGCATTCAAATTCTGGCGGGATCCACATCATGTAGTACTACGAACGAAATTACTTTTTATTAATGTGAAATTTTATTTTAAAAGGTTCTTTTTTTCTTTAAAATATTTGAAATTTAAACAACTTTTTGGTGCATAGTTGCAGAATGAGGGATGGAGTCGTGGACCTCAGTAATGATTCTGTGCGTAGTGAGGAGCATAAGCAAGAACAGCAAAGACTTTATAATAGTTAAACTATTACTTCAATTATGTATTTATAGCATAAAAAATTATTTAACATTATTTTTTCTTATTGCCCTTTTCATAAAGCAAAAATCAATTCATTATTTTATTATCAACCAACAAACACCCACTTTGAGCCACGCCTGCTTCGGTACTGTTTAACAAGGCCCAGATAGAGATTTTATTAGTAACCTTACTTTAATGTTGATTAAATAATTAATGATAGTTCTATTTTTGTCTATGTCTTAACATTATTACTCTCACTGTCCTAAATAAGATTTATTTACCTAATTTGATTGAATTATTAAATTTGTTAAGTTAATTGAAAAACATGATATTACCAAAACATCCAAAACTATCAACATTTATTCTCACCATTCCTTTTTACTTGTTTTTTGAAAAGAATTAATGCTTCTCTATTATCTTGATTCTATTTCTACTATCTAAGCGCAATGTCATTTTTATCAAGCACTAAAAAGGGTATTTTGTACTGGTCATTAAGAAAGATGATTTGGGATAAAATTGAGAAAAATTAAAAAAAATATTCATGATAAACTCACCAAGCGGAGTGAGTAATTTATTATCATTGCATTAGATAGTTATTTTGACTTTTATATATCAAGGTAGGAAAAAAATAAAGACATTTCTATCTATATATATAATCCTATCCTAAATTCATTTTTTGTGTTAAAGATTATTTTGATTAATAAAGTATTGTGTAAGTATCATTTAGTACAAATATCAATAAATGATATTTTTTTTAATCAACTAAGTTTTAAAATTGAACAAAATAACCAGCACTATCAGATGTAGATAAATGGTGTAAATCCTTACCACATGTTGACACATTTTTGGTCAACGTCATTACTTTAATTTGCTAGCATTCATGTGGACAAGTGACATATCGCCACATGGCACAGATTTAACACCGTTTAATTTAACTACATTTGACAGTGTTAACAATTTTGTTCAATTTTAAATCTTATTTGTTGGAAAAAATAATATCATTCATTTTTACTTATGCTAGCTAGGTGATACTTATACAATAGTTCATTTTCAAATTGATCTTTGACCCTTCATTTTTATATTCAACTTGTATTTATTTTTTTCCTTTTCCACTTGATTTTAGAAAAGAAAATTATTACGTTTACTTGGAGCAATGTATGTTGTTTTGAAATATTATCATCACTTAACCATAATTATACATGAAATTGATTAGTTTACATAGTCTTATATGATTGGAGAGGTTGAGGTGATCAATATTAAGAACTTTATGTAATGTGCATATTTCGAAATCATCAACTTAAACTAATTGAAGTCTTATTGAGTCTTAAAGATATATAAAAAAATGATATTTATTCCATATACAAGGCTCGAACCAAATACATACTTATATGAAAAATATAAACGAAAAACTTACTTAATCAAAAAGTATTGAAGAGTCCCTTCGTTCCTAAATATAAGAGCACTTTGACTTTTTTTTAGAATCCTAAGAAAGCAAAATATGGTAATTAAAAATTGATTTTCCCAAATTTTTTCACTAAACTAGTTTATTTGACTTATGAACTTACATATGATCTAATAATATTTAAAATATGTTATGATTAAATTGTTCATTTTGCTTTCTTAGGATTCTCTAAAAAAGTCAAATTGTTCTTATATTTAGGAACGGAGGGAGTATTTCTTTTTAACCTAACTAATCTGAATTGTACGTCAAATTCCTTTATTATCTGTTCAGACTGTTCTAATTATATTGAGGACTTGGCATCCAACATAATTGTTTTCCATAAACAAATTTTAAACTCTTGATTTTATTTCATATAACTTGAGTATCTCTTACCCAACCCTGTTATTATTGATGAGTATTAAGATTGGTTTGTTTGATATTTTGTCAAGTTTTCATGTATGATTCGTGAGTCGTTTATAATTTTAATTTTAACATGACACTTGTGAAAAAGTAGCCCTTTTACATTAGTTAAAAAGTTCAATAGCACCAAATTGTTTATCGGAGTTTATACAACTATGTAAAAAATTCAACATTATTTTTTACACCAATTGGGTCCGTTTGGTGTTGAGAATTGAAATTGAAGAAATATAATTGTATGGTTTTTTTTTGGTAATTTACATATATCGTTAGACCCACAAATTTTCTCTCTTAATCTCACACTTTTCTTGGGGCTCACAAGTTTTACTTTCCCATCATTACCTCTATTTTCTATCTTACCCTTTACATTTTCATTTCTCCAATTTCATTTCTTACAACCAAATAGGCTCTTAGAGAAAACAAAACCTGTCAAATATCTTATCAAAACATATCTATTCACTTTCTACACTAGTTGTCACGTGTAATTGCAACCACTGCTGAAGAAAATGTTAAAAAACCGCAGTGAATGTTATATTATCATATCACTTGTAAGAGTTTACATGAATCAAATAATATAAGAAATATATGACAGAAATTAAACCACCTAAATGACATTGAAATTTTTGCCTTGAAAATCCTTAAATTCAAGGGTAGAAATCTTGCATACTCTAAAGAAAGTATGATCAGTTATAATCCTTCCAATTTTAAATACAAGATCATATGTCACTTTTACTAAGATTATTATAAGTTAATTTATAAATAAAATAAATTAATTTTAAATAAAAAATATAATTATAAACAATTTAGATTGATTAATAATCTCTTATACTTGATTTCTCAAAAAAGGTTAAAGTGATCTTAAAATTAAATTATGACCAAATGGAGAAATAAAAAAGAATGGTAATCAACGAGTATGCAGACAATAATAATTTATCAAAAACACTCTGTAAATTTGCAAATATCGCTTTTTCACTCTTCTTCTCTCTTGCATCCTTTACAAACCTATGATGAACCCTCTCCAATTTAGTGAGACACAAATAAGTTTCAAACATTGAGTCTTCCTCTACACAGAAAGGGAACTAAAACCTAACAGAAACCTTCTCTACATTAGTTAATATCACAATTGATATAAAAACTGGAATATTCTACATTGATCATTAAAATGAAATAAATACTTCATATTTATCCTAATAAGATCAATGATTAAATCACCAATATAGAACAATAAAAAGTAGGTTGGTGGGAATGGAAGCAAACTCAAATCCAAATTGCCATATACACAAAAGTGAAGAGGGAACAACTCTGAGCTATTGATTGAATAAAAGAAAGCAAGATATATCACAAAAATAAAGTTGTCGTATGCATAATGTCGTATTGAGTCATGAGCTGAAGACAACGACAATAAGATAAATAGTACTATAAAATAAACAAACCGGTGTGGGAGGCAAACGGCAAACCCCACCCAAACCGACTACCAGAATGGTGTCGTTTGGGAATTTTTGTGAAATGAGGTAAGAGCATGTTTGCTTTTAAGCTTTATTGTATATGTTATGACAGGAATAGGATAGCTGATAAAAGTGTAAAACTCATTTTAGATAAAGTTGGAATACCCCACGTGGATTGTCCCTTTCATAAGTATTAGTGCCTCTCAATCAACTTTGCCCTCTTGTTTGGTTCCTATGTTTCTTTCAATATTAGTACATCCTTGGAGACATATATAGGCCACAAAGATTCTTCCACTATTAACTCTACCTCTTGCTTTTTTAAGTTTCTATCACAGCTTCTTCTAGTTATGTAAACCATACAATTAATTATTATTATTACTCTTATTTTAACTAGTATAATCATGTTTATAACTCATTCGTTTTTACTAGCTCTAAAAGTAGTTTGTAGCTCAATGAACTCCAGAAGTACCCAAACATAATCATGTAGTTTTGGAAGTACCCAAATTGGACTCAATGTAGCCGTGAGTGTTCATTTATTTTAATTAAGGAAAACATTATTGCTACGCAAGGTTTAAAAAACGGGATCGGACCGGGAGGTCCGACCGGTTAAACCGCCAACCGGTGGTCAGGACGGTCCGATCGAAACATTAGCCCGACCATAGCTTTAAACCGGTGTTAGACCGGATTGACTTGGTAAAACCGGCCAGAACCCGCTAGACCGGGAAAGAACCGGTTTGACCCTTAGAAAAAAAAAACAGAAAAGAGAAAACTGGGAAGATTAGGTGAAGACGATCTGGCTCCATTACAAACTGATTTTTGCAATCAAGAAGCAAAAAGAAGAGCAGTCGCAGCAGTTAAAAAAAAATTGAATCAAAACAGCAGTCAGTGTGTGCTTTGCTTTCAAAATGGTGCCACTTCAAGCTTCTCTTCTTCCTCCTTGCGTTGGTGTGCTGGGCGGGTACATGTTGCAAAGAAGCATAATAGCAGCCGCCTTCCTCTTCTTCGCTTCTACAGTTGTACTTTTCATTTCTCTTATGACTTATGACTTATGAGCTTTAGGGTTTCATCCTTTTATGTACAATTGGGCCCTCTCTTTTTCTAATTGATTATAGGCTCTTTAATTGGAGCCCAAAACATATAATAGCTTTTCACTTTCTGTATTTTTTTTATCAGATTTCTCACTTTCCATTTACTTTTCACCTTGCTTTTTCATTTTCCTTCCTTTAATTCCCCTTTTATTTATTTGAATCTTCATATTAATGTCATAAAAGAGAGAAAGGAAATTGGTTATATTTTGACTATTTTTTTATTTGATTGTTTCTACTTTTAGAATTTATCTTATTTATGTATTTTCTTACATTTGACAATTAAATATTATTATTTTATTATTTCCGGGTTGACCCGGTTCAACCACGGTTGAACCAATAACCCCTGAACCAGTAGCTTGGCCGGTTGGATGTCCGGTCCGGTTTTTTGAACCTTGTTGCTACGTTACCAGAACTTCAAAAGTTACATTGAACCACAAATCATTCCAAGCTGAATACTTGATTTTTTAAAATTTTGGGGTGAATTAGCACATTAAGTCTCATAAAATATTACAATCTCATGACTTTTAATGATTAGTTCATCATATGAAAATAAAATCTACACATGATATATGAAGAGTAGAAATGTTATTAATAAGGAAAATTTAATGAAATGACTTATAAATTGTAATATTAAATATAGCCTTCCACATACATCTCCCCTATAAACAGGATAAGATTGGTTTATTTTAGTTAGTTTTGTCTTCATATGTCCTTATTATATCCCTTTTGTTTATAATTCCAAGTGTAAGTCACTTCTAGCTAAATTCACGTAAAAACAGTAACAATATTAAATGTCATACAATTTAATATTATTCTTTTAAACTCCACTAAACTCTATATATATATATATATATATATATATATATATATATATGAGTAATAAGAAGAGTGTATATAGTCAAGCTATGTTTTTTCAGGTGAACATATAGTCAAGCTAAGTTGAGACAAAACAATCTTTTAATATACTTTTTAATCGATTATTTTGAACTCCAAATGTTACCAAAGAAAATTGTGACAAAAATTTTATTATTAAATAAAATCAGAGTCGCTTGTCCAACAACTTTCACACAGTCCTGAATTGACCATACAAGTTGAAATCAAAGTGTGTGATTAAAAAAGGAGATGAGAAATGTCCCGTTGTCACTTGTCAAATAGGTTTTGAATGCATTTAGATGGGTTTTATGTTGTGCGCTATTTTTAGACTGTCACTTTAGAGTGGTAAGGGGTCATTCGTTGTGAGTAATCAAATCAAACTGGCAAAAAATAAAAAAAGATTAATCAAATCAAATAGATTAAGAATGTGACATCCCAATCTTTCGAAAAGGTTTAAGCATTATTATTCAATTTAACTGCTCAGTGGACCCCCTCATAATTAAACTCTTCAGTTATTTCAATTTTTGATTTGTCAAACATAAATTTGTTGCCTCAACATTATGCTTACCCCAATCATGAACAATAAAAACTTTATGTCATTAAAACTACAATAAAAAACATGTAAATTTTTTAAATATCTTGCCAATGCCGTTAGAGAATTACTCCCTTGTCATCTTTTTATATTCAACAATTAGTTTCTTTGTTGAATGATATATGGAGAAAAAAATCTAACTGTACACTATGGGAAGCTCCCTCATATTCAAGATATCAATAATCGTCAAACCCCTATTATCTTTTCACTTTTGGCTTTCTATGCTACCCCTATCAGGCAGTTCTCAAAAATTATCTCTTCTTAGAGAAATTGAACTCCAACCAACGCGATATTTTATTCAAGAAATAGAAACTACATATATAACCGAACATTTTGCATGTCTTCATATGCTTTAAAAGTTGATTGATAAAGAATTTTGCACGGCAACATTGTTCATTGTTGGATGGTAACTAACATTTTCAGCCTTGCTTCTTGTTATTAGCATAAAGTTTTAGATTCATCATTCAGGAATTTCCCTCTATTAGTTCTCCGTTTGGAACTGGGTAAATGATCAATTGACTTTTAAGTTAAACTTCATCTGTGCGACATGCATGTCACTACTAAAGGCATTATTACATCTTTTTGAAGTCCTTATAATTAATTACTATAAGGTAACCTAATAGCAATCAATATAATTATGTAGCTTTTAGCTTTTCTTTTTTGGACATCATTAAACCTCTATAACTTTATTTAATTATTAATGTCATTTTGTCATTTCATAAAAAATCAACTATTAAAATAATGTGTTAACTAATGTTAATTTTTTTGCAAACTTAGTTAAATTTAGTTGAAAATAATAAATGTGTAGATATGTATTTTTTCAATATACTATCTTCCTTACAGAAAGAATATACGAGAGATCATGAGTAACCTGTGTTAAAATGCCGTATGTGAGAGATTATTTTTTACTTTTTATAAAAAAAAGGATAAGAAGGAGTATGTATATATTCTCTCTTATATTTTTAGGTCCAAAGGCATGTCAATATAATGCTTGAAGTTCAGAAAAAAGTTAGGTCAGTTTCTTAGTCACACCTTATACAATATGTACGTATTTCCTCCATTTCAAAACATTGGAAAGTAAAATAAAGTAGGAAATAAAAGTTTTTCTTTATGCCACATTTTTTTAAGGGCATCTAGTCCGATTAAAATATCCCTATCAGATATAATGTGTTTGTTTGTAATTAGTCAGGCAATAAATGACGTGACAAACATGTTAAATCCAAGGAGTAATCGATCATGAGATTAATTAAGAATTCATGTGATATTTTTTTTATTAAATTGTTTCCTTTTTTCAAGAGCCGTATATTTTAAATTAGAGACAGGGAGATCATGAACTAACCCTATGGGATCAACCCGGCACCACGCATGGCCATGCCTTCAGTCTGAATAAATAGTTGCTTAATTGCTCTTTCATTTTTTTTTAAAAAAATATGTTTTTTTGCATGACTTGTAGGAAACAATTTTGGTTAAAATTAAAGATAATTTCAGTGCTAATAAATATTACTATCTGTTTTATGGTTATAAAAGAATTGAGTATGAATGTTTTGTAATCATTTGTTATATATTATAATATTTTACCATGAAAAATGTTCAAACAATTATTGATTTTGGTGTTAGTGACGTTATAATATCAATATGTCAATTAAATTATATATAAAGAATGTCATATAAGTATATAATTGCTTTGTGGGTGATTTATAATGATTAATTAATACTTTCTCTGTTGGTAAATATAAGATGGACCTTACTTATGTCAAGTTCTTCCATCCAGGTTCTCCATTTCTCCAATTAAAAAGGGACAGCTGGCCGTTAGATTGAATGAATGGTTGTTATAAAAGACATGTGTCACTCCTATATTAAAAGAACTTGAGAACCTGAAGAAATGAACTTGATGTAAGTTTTTCCCATATAAGATTGCCTTCATATTTCAATTTGTTCCTAAATATAAGTAGCTTTCTAATTTTTTTTCAACTTTTTTCCAAATAAACCCTAATAAGTTTTATCTATAATAAGCATCGCAAGTAAGAGAGGGAGAGCAATGAAAATAATATAAATATATGGTTAGAGAAGATAAGAAAAATCATGCTAATAATTAGCTTAACAAATTAGGAAAGTGATCTTATATTTAGGAACAGAGGTAATAGTATTTAACATTTGATTTGACGGTTTGATGAAAATCTAAAATATATCCTAATTCTTAAGTACTACTAGTTTGACCATTGAGTTGTCTCCCAACTGCCCTTTTTATGATGAATTATATCCCAACAACCCTAGTGACCAATAACTACACACACCTCTATTAGTTTTTTTTACCATAACACCTCTATTAGTTTAAACTTTAGATGTGATCGTATAAGTTTCATTAATTTGGTATATGTCATAGAAATGGACGAAATTTGCGAAGTAAAAGAAATGCAAGAATATTATAAAAGAAAAAGAAAAGAAAAGAAATGCAAGAAAAAACGACCGTTTAAGTACGGATTTAGGCCCTTTTTGAATATACACGCATTCTTAACTTTGGCGGGCCTAATCAGTTACATACGAAATGACTAGGCCCGCCCTTTCGTGATAACATTATTACCTAACACGCTTTTTGTTTTTATTAATTATTAGTTAAGGTTAATTAACTATTTAATTTATATCATTACATCATGCAGTATTGTAGAAAGTTGTCGTCTAACTTTCTGCAGGCTTTTCTTTCCCATGTTTTCTCCTCCCATAAGTCAAAATCAAAATAGTTAAAAAAGGTTAAACTTAGGTTTAAGAAAGAATGTATGAGAGTAAGAAATAATGGAAAAAAATATATGCAAATATATTTATATATAAAATCGAAATATTTATACTGGCCCCAATATAATGATGGTTGGACAGAAAATGAAGAATTAATTATAAAAAAAAAGATAAAGTATGTAAGACTTTTTCATAAACTTTGGAAAATTTAGAATCAAATAACTCTTTAATTTGAAAAGGGTGAAATGTTTATTTTACCAAAGAATTTTTAACTTCAATATCACTTTCAAAGGTTTTTTTTACTTTTAAAATTGTCCAAAAGGTTTCAAAACAAAACAAGATCACTTTATATTCCGTTAAAAAAATTTATATTGATGTTAGTTGACGATTCATATTTTAATAGTAAAAAAATTGCTTCATTTTCATTACCGAAAAAAAAAATTGCTTCATTTTAATACTACTAGGATAAAATTGAAATACAAAATAATATTAAGGCAAAATTACTCCCTCAACTAAAACTTTCAAGGTAAAGTCAACCCTTACCATATTTAGAAACAAAAGATATTGAGACAACCTAAAACTACTGCTATGTATGATCAATTACTATTTTAATCCCCTTAAATTGTAATTTACTGTATTTATATAAATTGCTCAAATTTTTAGCGTATACGAATATAAGCCTTTTAAACTTAAATATACAAACATATAAATAATTGACAGAATTATGTATAAATGTGAATTGATATTTGGGTTTCTTGCAAAGTTTCAACTTTCAAATTTCGATAAAACTATTTATATATATTAAGATAAAGTTCATCAGGTTGATATGTATAATTAAACACAATTAGTTTTGTCAGTGATATAATATTATTAAATGTTTTATCCATTTAACTTCCTTCGCTATATCTTGGCATTACTTAATTTATACCTGAACTAAGAAAAGGTGAGACATACCTTTCCTTTGTTTGAATTTCGACAGCCTAGTAAGGAAAAGTACAAAGTCTGTTATTTGATGTATTAAATTTGTTAAATGGATAAAACATTTAATAATATTATATCACTTCACCTTGCCAATCGTGTTAGTTGGTTTTGCTATTGTGTTTGGTCCGAAAAATATGTTCAAAAAAAATAGCATGTGTCTTGCGTATGTTGGTGTGGGTGGCGCTTGCGCCGTACTAGGGGGTCCCTGTGGGATCTCTTAGTCCCACATCGACCAAGAATGTGTGTGTGTGAATATATAAGTAGGACATTCGCATTTCAGCTTGCTAACTGCGTTAGTTGATTTTGCTGTTGTGTTTGGTTCGAAAAATGTGTTAAAAAAAATTTGTTAGATGGGAATGCTCATCAATGAAACTGTAATATTTTTTTTTGAAATCAGGCAAAATGATATTAATTAAAAGAGATTACATAGGTCTTACAACATCATGAAAATTAAAAGCGAAAGTACTAAACTGATCAGAAGAAAGCAAATTAATAGAAACAAAAGTAAATGGACTAATTAAAAAGGAAATATCCTGGGCAATTGTATGTTTGACTGAAGGAGCCCAACAATTGAAGTCTATGCTGCGCTTACGGATATTCCAAACAGTGAGATGCTCCTTAGACAAGCCAGATTGATGTATCCAGTTGAGAGCATGACGAAAGCATCCAAGGGCAAAGAATCCACCAGGAATGGTAGTGCGCTTCCACGTGAATGTCTGGATATGAGATGCTTCAAAGCATACCAGAATGCGACAATAGGAGGATCGGTGGAGTTTCCATTTCTTGACGAAGACAGTCCAATGATTTGCACCAGAGAAATTATGGGCGACTGAGGCTTGATGGTGAACCGCATGAGATGTCTTCTCACGGAAAGCAAGAGCTGAGAAAGCTACAATTGACTGAGAGTCTTTAATAATGTCTTGAGGATGAGGAATACTACCTCCATGAGCAACTTGATTACGCTTCCTCCAGATGTCATTTAATAATGAAATTATGCTCTTAATAAGAACCTCATCATCCTTGAGTGAGACAAGGAAGCGTTTAAGCCAAATTAACAAGTCAGTAAGAGGTAAATGAGATGGAGGACACATGGAAAAACAGCCGAACAAAGCTGCTTTGGCCAAGTGACAAGAGAAGAAGATGTGGTGAATGGAATCCTCATCTGAACAACCAAAATGACATGATTGATTCACCTGCAAATGATGAGTCCTCAAGATATCTGATGAAGGTATAGCTTTGTTAAGAAGTTTCCATATGAAGAGAAGTTGTTTTTGAGGCAAGGATATTGACCATAAGAATTTCCAAAAAGGATCAAATCCTGGTTGATTTGGAAACTTGTCGTTAAGGAGTAGTGAAAAGCCATCCTTAGCAGAATAGGACCCTAATGCGGTTTTGGTCCAAATAAGGAAATCCCTACCATTAGTAATTGAGACTGGAAGAGACAGAATGCAATCAGCTGTTGGCCCTGAATAAAGACTTCGGACTAATGGAATATTCCAACATCGTGAGCTATAAGAATGAGAATGCGTAAGCAGGTCAGAAACAACTCTAAGATTAGAAGAATTTCTAACCGTGCCTTGCATGGGCCACCACAACGGGTGGTTGATTGGAATTGATGAACCATTACCAACTTGCCATTTAAGGTGGTTGGTGATGAAAGAACTACACTTTAGGATATCATTCCACAGCCAAGAAGTATTATAAGGCTTTTTTAGCCATTGATCTGTCGACCAGTCAATATATTTCTTTCCAATTGTGGCAGCTAGAAGAGAAGATTGATCTGAAGAAATGACCCTCCAAACCTGTTTAGCCAAAAGTGATTTGTTGACTAACTCCATTGGCCTAAGTCCCAGACCACCTTGATTTATTGGAAGGAACAGATGATCTTTACTAGAAAGGTGCATTCTCTTAGAAGAACCATCAACCCCCAGAAAAAATTAATGCATCTACTATCCATTTGCTCGCATACATTCAAAGGCAACTTGACACAGGAAAGCACATGAATATTAATAGCTGCCAAGATAGATTTAAGAAATGAAACTGTAATATAATTATTGAATTATTTGCAAACTCTAGTATATGGTAATTTTATACTTACGTCAGGCATCCCTATACTATTCGGCATTGGCTAACATTTTTTATTATTTACAATACTCTCACTATTCGCTCAGATTAAAACAAACTTTTAAAAAATAAACTTTTTTTTAACAATTTTAATGAATACTCTAAAACGTTTCAATTGTCCTTTTGAAAACGTAGTTAACAATTTATCGTTGAAAAACTTAAAACAAAGGGACTTTATATAATTACTTTATATATGATAAAAGTCTTATAATATAAATTTCCTTTCTCCATAATTTTTAGTTTAGTTTTGAATTTAAAAATAATTCTATTTCGCATCAGACTTTAAATCAAGTAACTAACTAGTATGAACTACTAAGTATTAGATCAAAAGGTAAACATGACAACATAAAAAAAAATATAAAATTATTAAGTATATTTTGAATACAATTTTTCGAAATGAATAAATACAATTGAAATGTCCCTTCGCTATATCTTAGGGTGGCATGGCTTTTATTGATACTCTCCTTTATAAAGACTATCTGTTTTAAAGAGCCATTCACTTAAAGAAAAGAGTATTTCTGACATTGTGCAGATTTCTGAATTAAAAGTTTAATATATCGATTCATTCATCTCTATGCTTTTTCAAGTGTTACATGACTTGATAATAAATAAAGATATGTTTAAATAATAACAAGCTTTTCTGATGTAAGAAAGATAACAAGTTTTAGTCATTGAACGCCATATAAAACTTTTTTTTATATTTTATATATTAATTTTGACTTGATGAGAAAGTTTGAAGTTGTAGTAGTCCAAGTAAAACAGCACTTAGAAAGTGAAATGGAGTAACTTGACTTTAAAAACACTTTGAATAGGAATGAGGCTATGACTTGCAATTACATTTACTTCAGAAATTCATCTAATCTTGAATGCCTGTATTCGCCCCCTTATTTTTTTTTTAAAAAACCTAATTTAATGATTTATTCACTTTATTATGATGTTACTTTAATATATTTTGTCTGAAAAAATAATTTTAAATTAAAATTAAATCAATACTTTTTATTTTTTGATATTGACATATTTTTCAATGAAAAATTCTGAAATCATTTTTACTATTGATAAAACTGAATACGAAATAAATCATGGACCTTGTGATCTCAAGAAACTTTAGATAATTCATGATATTACTAAATGATGAATAATATTTCTTACATATGCTTCATATTAACATGTAAACCATATTACCACCAACAGTGATTTGGTTGGGTGAAAAAGTATTTATTCTCTTTACATAAGGTAAATTATTAACATAAAAGGTCTAAAATAACATAATAGTTTCTAATTTAACCTTAAAATATCATAGCTCATATAATTATATGGAAGAAATTTAAGAAATTAGTTATTTATTCTTCATACTTTTGCACTAATTATAATTTGGTTATCACAGTTGAAATCAATATATGTAGATTCTTTATATTTAAGCCATATTAATTATTACTCATCTTATCCCTATAAATAAGAGGTCAAATGGAAAAATCATGTAGATTAAGAAAATGGTTGAAAATAATAGATATATGATTTATTTTATTTTTCAAGTTTTCCCTTATTTGTTATGGAGTATATGAGATTGAGAAATTTAATACTAGTAATGGTAGAAATGTATATGAGAAAGAATGTAAATAAAGAGAATACTAATGAGCAAAATGAAAAACAAAACTCATTAATTGAACGTTATGACAAATCTAGCAAAGTTCTTATAAAAAAGATAAACTCATTCAAATTTTAGACTCTCATATAAAAAACTAGAGATGAAAAACTGAGTAGTGGTACTACCAATATAAATCTTGTGTTGAGTTCTCTCCCTTTTCACCTTGAGAAATCTATAAAATGTGTGTGAAGAAATTTTTGAAATATCCAATTCACACTACTCTTATATTTCCTACCACTTTCATTTTGGCGCACAATGTCACCCGATGAAGAAAAATCACTCATTGACTAAAAGTTCTATCTTAAACATATTTCATATTCATCCTAACATTGGCCATCACTTGTGGTCCATTAACACTTCTATTAGTTCAATGTGATGTTGCTTCACTTTTGAAACTTCCAAGGTAACAATGATCCCAAAAATCTTCTAAAGCAAAATCACTACTGGTAAGTACCTTTGGGACTTGGAACACCTCTGTATTTTGAACTATATTTCATATCATAGAAAAAAACCAAAAACAAAAAATAATGAATATCTAATGGGAGGAGAAGCATCTAGATTTTTATTGAGGGGAAGTCATCCTTAGTAATAACCAACAACTATATTCTTTTTTTAAAACACCGCGCTTTAATCCGACACTTATTGGTGATTAATCCAGATTCTGGGGTAGGAGTGTTGCCCACATAAACAAGATTGTTCTCTATCCCAATGAAAAATGCTTTGTAAGATTCAAACACGCATTCTTATTCTTAGATGTTGTAGTCCAGTTTCCAACCTAACCAAAGTAACTAGACTTCGCTAACAACTATACAATACTGTTTGATTTGGAAGAGAGTAGTAGGATATAGACAGGGACAGTTTTGTAATAATCCTTCTTTTTCTCACAGAACAACTTTGAACTCTGACAGCTCTTCACCGTCCCATGATGTTGGGGTCCTCTCTCTCTCTCTCTCTCTCTCATTGTCACACGCACTCTTCCTCCTAACACATTCAACTTTTTATAGACGAAACCAATGAATGACGACAAGAGAGAAGAGAAGAGAAGAGAAGGGACTGTATGTTAGATAGACAACAACACATCACACACATTATTCATTCACAACTTTCTTTCCTCTCTTCTCTCTCTCATTCTGCAACTTCCATCTCTGCTTCATACTTTGAAGTTGCACATAAAATGTCTGGCCACTGGGGAATCCTTGTTTCAGATCCATCCCTTCAAAATCAGTTCACTCAAGTTGAACTTAGAAGTTTAAAATCCCATGTAACTTGTTCATATCTCTCTTATCATCATACATTTCTTTCTCTCATCATCATCATCATCATCATGGATTCATTGCATGTCTCTTCCTACTTTTTTCATGATCTTAAATGACTCAATCCAACCCAGTTTCCAGATCATCTGTCTTTTTTGTTTTTCATGGTTCAAATCATCCTCTGTTGAAAGTGTTGGAATGCTAACTTTGGAAATCTTATCTTGTACAAAATATTAAAACTTAGTTTAGTTTGATACTTTCTTCATGAAGTTTGGAACTTTGGATCATTATCATCATCATTATTGTGATTGGATTTCTGGGGTGATACTAATAATATCATTAATTGTTGATTGATGATGGTTGGTTTTTGCAGTTCATGAGCATGAGGAGGGAGAGTGGGAAGCTTACCATTGGTGACTTGGCTTCCAAGATGTCAAGGTTGAAAGTTGTGGGAGAAAATCTGAGTGAGGAAGAGAGAGCCAATTTCATCCAGGATTTTTATCAGAATACAGAAGAGGAGGTTGATTTTGAATTGTTTCTCAAGGTTTGTTTTTCCTCTTCTATTCTCTATTTGATGTTACTATTCTTTATTTTTTAGAAATTCCATCCTCTAGATCCATCACTGATTGTTTTTTTTTCTCTTTGATCATGTCTTCCTGTTACTGTGACTGATGGAGCCACTACAATTTCTTTATTTGTCCAAAAGCAATAATGAAACTGTTCTTCAGATATTAATTGTATATTGTAATAATAACCGCATTCTGAACAGTAAGACTGTAGACTAATAGTTTCAAAGGCCTACCATTAGAAATAGATGCTCATGTTTACACATTTTCTATGAATCTTGATATTCTAGGCAATAGATCTTTTTTTTGGAAAATAGTTTAAGCCAATTTGATAGGACTTTTCTGTATATACTTTAGATTAGTTTGATATTTTGATCGCAGTTTACTGATAAATGAGGGTGCTATAATGTTGTTATAGGTTTACTTAAAGCTACAAACATTTGCAAGTTCAAGAACAGGAAATAGTGCGAAGAATCCATCTGCATTCCTCAAGGCTGCTACCACTAACTTGCTTCACACCATCAGTGAATCTGAGAAGTCATCATATGTTGCACATATAAATAACTATCTTGGAGAAGATGGTTTCCTCAAGAAATACCTACCTATTGATCCTTCAACCAATGATCTATTTGAAATTGCAAAAGACGGTGTTCTTCTTTGGTAATATAAATTTCTTCAATTTTTCTTATTTTCTCTTCTCAGATCGGTACAGACTTTTAAAAATTGAAATTACATGCTCTTGCAGTAAACTTATCAATGTGGCAGTTCCGGGTACAATCGATGAACGGGCAATCAATACAAAGAGAATGCTTAATCCATGGGAAAGGAATGAAAATCACACCCTTTGTTTGAACTCTGCTAAAGCAATTGGATGCACAGTTGTTAATATTGGAACTCAGGACTTCATTGAAGGAAGGGTATATATCCAAGCCTTTTGAGTTTTCACAAATAAAAAAGTAGCATAATCATTGATATCTGTTGTGATTTTTCTCCTTCCCCCTCCATAAACATTCCTTCTTTGTGCTCATTTGTAAGAAAGTGACTCATGGTTGTTTTGCATTCTATTTGAATATACAATGCTTTTTTTGCATTTTTGTCCATCCATACCTGATTTTTCCACATTCTATTGCTCAGTTGAAATAATTCTATATTTTGTTTTATTTCAGCGACATCTAGTGCTCGGATTGATTTCACAAATTATCAAGGTAATCTTTAAAAAGTTGATCTTTTAATATGTCCATAATATGGAGGTACAAAATGTTTATGTTGGTACATTCTAGCATCAGGATCAAAGTAAGCTTAGTTGGCTTTATTTAGGCTAACATCTTACATTCCTGATGGTTGTGTGAAATCAGATACAACTGTTGGCAGACCTGAACCTACGGAAAACTCCTCAACTGGTGGAGTTGATTGGGGATAGCAAGGTAAATTACCTTCTGCATATGTAACGATGCACACACACACACACACACTTTCATAATCTACTTTATATTTATACATTGCAATCATATTTATGAAACTACCAGGACATGGAAGAATTGATGAGTCTACCGCCTGAAAAGATCTTGTTAAGGTGGATGAATTATCATTTGAAAAAAGCTGGGTATAGGAAGATAGTCTCCAATTTCTCCACTGATGTAAAGGTACTTATGTGTCTTTTAGATTTATATAAGCTCATATGGTGTTTTGTACCTGGAATGTTTACAAGTAGACATCCTATTTTATTTTAAGCTACACTATTCAAACTTCACGTGATTATCCAAAAGTGGTTTGATCTTACTTCTTTGGATTGTCAGTTTATAAAGCCTCTTCGCAGTTATATTGGTTACATTTCAGTTAATGTATGACTGTGTAGTATAGGAATTTGATCTGACTTCACAAAATTATTGAAATGCAATTTGTTTCCACCTAATAGATTGGCTTATTTTGCTGAAGTTATCTGCTTTTCTTCTCTTCCTATACCAGTTGAAATGTTGGTAAATTTTAAGTAATTGGGCGCAAGACAATCTTTAATTGGACGTTTTTATAATTGTTGTGAAGCAAGGATTATAGTAGAATCTTGTTGTATTTCTGTGTCAAGAAGTGCATGATACACCAATCCATCTAGAATCTTTTCTTCTACAAGCTGATGCTCGAGTATAATGCAGGATGCTGAGGCATATGCTTATCTTTTAAATGTTCTTGCACCTGAATACACCAATCCATCCACATTGGAAGTCAAAAATCCATTTGAAAGGGCAAAATTAGTCCTTGAACATGCTGATAAGATGGGTTGTAAGCGATACTTAACTGCAAGAGATATAGTGGAAGGGTCCCCAAATCTTAATCTTGCATTTGTTGCACATATTTTCCAACTCAGGTGATAATTTCCTCTCTCGTAAATACTACTATAAATTTATATAATCTCTTTTCTTCCTACCAGATGTTTAAATAATTCGATTTCCGAGTGGAGAATAAGTGAGGTGTAATTTGAATTGAAAGATACTGTAACTTTTTATGCCTTTATGTATCATGAATGAAAATCATATATTTAAATACATTTGGCATTTAATGTGTTAAGTGAACATTCAACTGAGCAACATTGAAACAAATAGTATGACAATACATCTTGTTGCTCAGTTGATAGCTTTGTTTTGCTTTCTTTTATAAAGTCATTATCTGTACATGAGCATCAAAGTTTTGTTTAAATGGTGAAATATATATAGTCTTACTCATTTTTTTCTGTTATAGGAATGGACTTTCAACCCAAACAAGACAGGCATCTTTCCTTGACACATTTCCAGATGATACCCAAGACTCCAGAGAAGAGAGAGCTTTTCGCCTTTGGATCAATAGTCTTGGCAATTCAACATATATCAACAATGTCTTTGAGGATCTCAGAAATGGGTAACCATACTGCATTTCACCATTTATGTAATATATTCTGAATAAGATTACTCTAATTTGTTAGATACTACTCCCTCCGTTCTTAAATATAAGATCACTTTGAAGATGTGGATAAGTTCATAAATATAAATATAAGATCACTTTCTATTTTGTCTCAACTTTTACCCAAATTACCCCTATTTTCCTTTTACAACCAAATTACTCCCCCATCATTCTCTCTCTCCTCCTTATCATCACCACTGTCACTTACTGTAATCACTCGTTTCCCGTGCCCTTTGTAATTACTGTTGCAATCGGTGAATGAACTGCAAATCCAAGCTGAAGTAGAGGCAATTGAAGTAGATTAGAATGAATTGGTACCTTGAGTGTTCTCAAGCTTAAATGGCGATCCAAATGAGATAAAATTGAAGTAGAGGCGAAACGGCAGAGACAAAGAAGAACTTGAAATTGAATTGGGCGGCTATGAGTTGAACAGGGGAGATGAAAGCACCATGTGATATGTCTCTTTTTATCTTTTAAATGTAAGTTAGGGGTATTTTAGGACGATCATGTTATTTAAATGTCTTCCTTAATCTCTCCAAATTAGCTAAAGTGATCTTATATTTAGGAACAGAGGGAGTACTATATATTTTTGGTGATGAAAAGGGGCAATAGTCCAAGATACTATATATTTTGTATTCTTCAAATTTCTGAGTTGAAAGTGACTTTACTTAATCACAGGTGGGTGCTACTTGAGACTCTTGAAAAAATGTCACCAGGGAGTGTCAATTGGAAAATTGCCAATAAGCCTCCTATCAAGATGCCATTCAAAAAAGTTGAGAACTGCAATCAAGTTGTGAAAATTGGGAAACAACTTAGGTTCTCTCTGGTAAATGTTGCAGGAAATGACATTGTGCAGGGAAATAAAAAATTGATACTGGGTATGTTGTTCTTTACCTATAGTATGCTGCTAAATCATAGTATTTCAATGTGATTCATTCCTGCAAATATGATTAAAAAATTTGGAAATAAAAACATAAAACTGACCAATTAAAATTTTCTTCAGCTTACTTGTGGCAATTGATGAGATGCAACATCCTACAACTCCTAAAGCACTTGAGATCTCACTCTAATGGGAAGGAAATAACTGATGCTGATATCTTGGAATGGGCCAACAACAAAGTCAGAAGCTCAGGAAGCCAAAGCCGTATGGATAGCTTTAAGGTATCTAAATATACTCATTATTTATCTAATTGTCCTATTCAAGAAGCAACAGAATTAATGGGGTTCATGAGTACACCAATTTTAACTTATCTTACAGTGGATTATTGCTGGTTAGAACCTCTATAGGTCATTATTTTTGTTTTCCTCATGAGCTATTAACTACTTGCTATGTTACCAAATGACCCTTAAGTGCATTGAGTATGGATGGCTTTAAGATATAAAAACTTAATATTGCTCTTTATGTTCAGAAAATGATAATATTGTAATTTTATTTTAGAACAATTCTCAATTTAGGCATGGCATATCTATGATATTGCAATTTCCATTTCATTGATTGTTTAACATCGAATTTCAGGATAAAACTTTGTCGGATGGAATATTTTTCCTAGATCTTCTTAGTTCTGTGCAGCCCAGAGCTGTGAATTGGGGCCTCATAACCAAAGGAGTAACTGGTATTTTGTTTTCTATGTAAATCTTTCATTGTTCAAAGCTTCTCCAATTGTTACCTTAATCTTAAATCAATGAATGTTGATGATTAAATGGTATACTTAAGAGATAGAGAAATAAGGCAGTTTTTTTTGGGTACTTTTGCCTTGTGAATTTCCATGGCTCTTCCTTAACATAGATATGCTCTATGCAGATGAAGAGAAAAAAATGAATGCCACCTATATTATAAGTATTGCAAGAAAGCTTGGATGTTCCATATTCTTACTTCCTGAAGACATCACTGAGGTATTGTGGACTGTTTTACTAATTGTTTCTATCTATTTTTAGTTTATTTACTTGACATCATAGCAATATATAATTGTCATTATTAATATTATGAAAATAACAAAACATTAGGCTACTTTCATTTTCCAAAGCAATTTGAATGCTCCATATTTAGTCCCACAATAAGTATATGAGATGCTCAAGGGTGGTTTTTAAGTGGTCCAACCTCAAAGGCTTGCTTGTGAGGAAAGATTCTTCATCCCATTTAGGTATAAATCAAAATTAAAGATACACAAGGGCCATTTTGCAGTTAAAAAGAATGCATCTATTTCGTGTTATCAGTTCAATTTAGTTTCTACTATTCTTGAGCCTAATTTGTGATATTTGGTTACTACTCCCTCCGGCCCTAAACATAGGACCTAGTTGACTTTTTTGAAAAATTCAAAAAAAAAAAAAAAAGCAAAACAAGTCAATTATAAATTGATTTACCTAATTTTTTTCTCTTACACTAGTTTATTTTACCTATAAACTAATGGATAATCTAAAAAGATATCAAATATGTCATGATTTAATAACCTATTTTGCAACCTTAATCTCTCCATAAAAAAGTCAATTAAGTCTTATATTTAGGAGCAGAGGTAGTATTAACTATTGTTCACAATGTTCTTTCTTCTAGACCCTAAACAGTGGTACAAATTTTCAGGTGAACCAAAAGATGATCCTGACACTAACAGCAAGTATAATGTATTGGTTCTTGAAACACCCAAATGAAGAGAGGACGCCAACAACAACTTCAGACAGTGATAGTGGGAGTCAAATGGAGACTGTCTCAAATTCAACTTTAGATGACTCTGCCTCTGATTCTTCCTTAGAGGATAATCCCAACATGTAAATATGCCTTGAGTGAATACCCCTTTTCTTTTTTCAATTTTTAAAGCTTTTGATGTTATGGTTTATATACACACACACACATAATATGAACCTACCCGTTTTTTAGTTAAACATAACACTAGGTAATTTAATGATTGCCAAGTAAAATTTTGCTTCCTTAAACAGTTTTTGTGAATAGTGGATTTGTTTCTCTTGAAGGTATAAATATTTTCATTTTTGTGACAATTGAGTTTTTATCTCCTTATGGTACTTTGATATGTCTTATGTTGTCTGTGAATTAGATAGAATTAACTGTTCAAGTGTTGTTGAAACATGTAAATACACCAATACTTTTTTTGAACACATTTTTCGGACCAAACACAACAGCAAAACCAACTAACGCGGTTGGCAAGTTGAAGTGCGAATGTCCTACTTATATACTAAATACACCAATACTACAAAAACGAAATAGTTTTTTTTTCCTAGATAAGGTTATCTACATTAATTATAAGGCCACGTAATGTCTCTATGAATAACCAAATTTAATGCAAGATTCTGCATTGTCTAATCTATTCTCTTGATAAATATATTCCAACAAACTTTTTTTTATGTTTTTTTACTTAAAACTTTGTGTTTGATAACATCACAATGGCACCAAAGATCACATTCAGTCATCATAAATATTGAATAACAACTGGTTTGGAATGATAAGGTTAATAGCCTGTGTGATCTTATTTTGTCATGTCTCATGGGTAAGTTTTTATATGAAAGTTCTAGGTAGTAGAGTTTAGAAGTAAAATGCGACTGATGACTACTTTCTTTGGTAAAACATTATGAAACAGTTTCTTTAACTTACATGTTAACATATAAATTAATAAAACACATCATATGAAATGATTGAATGACTTATTTGTCTTTATTAATCTTTTTGAATAAAAATTCAAATAAAGTATGATATGACAATCAAATAATGAAAGCTCATATACAAGTTTTTTCGGCTCAATGTTTTTTTTTTAAAAAAAACATTTATCACATAACCATTTCTTTATGAGCGATGACCTATTACTCACACACCCAACAGCGCACATATTTTCTTCCCCTAACATCGATGGACTCATGCCATTTGACCTAAAGATTTGTTACCATTTTATTTGAACGACTAGATTTTACATAATACATGGGTTCATGTCTAATTTTGTCACAAATGTTTTCGTGTATGAGCCGGCGATATTTGATAGTCTTGTTGGATCAATATTTTCCAAAAATGTGTAAAAAAAAGAGCAATATTATCATTAAGACATGGATGATGAGGTGATAATATATGTAGGATGTGAAGGCTAATTTGATCTATTTTGTATACTTCAGGGGTAAACTTGATAAAAATAACTTCAAACATAAACATGGCTAATTTGATCTTATAATATGAACTAATTTTAGTTGGATCCTATGACGCCTTTTTCCATTTGATGAATTATTGGTTTTAGTTTTTCATTATCTCCTTCTAGTTTTACATAATTTATAATTAGAAAATAAAATTATTAAACTAATTCAAAATAAAATAAGTTCATTACATTTAAAATATGAATTTATCTACTAAAAATGAATTATAAAGATTACGTTATATAATTAGTAGAACATTGAATATTAAGTATTGTATAAATAATTGGTATAACTAAAAGAATTAATTTCTAAGAATACTTTATTTTGGATAGATTTGAGTTTTTTTTTATCATTTGTCACCTCATTTATTCCAATAGCATGAATCAAAATTATATTAATCTCATTAGAATTAACTTCACATGTTTCTTTTATTAATTATAAAAAATGGTATCAAACTCATTCCGTTCTATCAATCAATATCAAATCATCTATAGTATACGTCAATAGTTTGTTATCAGACATAGATTTCTCGTAAACAAAAATGTTGGTATATCATGTATTAATTATACTATCATGTTTGAATATTTTTAGTAGAAATTAAACATCTCAGTCTTTTCTCCCTTAAGCCCGTGTTTCACGCATTCCATCCATTATTATTATTATTATTATTATTATTATTATTATTATTATATGTGAGTGAATGCATGCGCGCGTTAAGTAACTACTTACAACAAACAAACAAACATGGTCTCCTCATCAGCGGTCTCCTATCAAGGTCAACCTTTTCTCTCTTTTGTCTCATCTCATCTCATCCCCCTATGGCCTATCTATCTGTCTATCCTTCCTAAACCTTTCTTTCTTTCTTTTCAGACTCCAACCATATTAATGTATTTCTATTTCACTGCCTTTCCCCTTCCACTCTTCTCCCTTCACCTTGTGTAGTACTAGTGGGCACACTGGTTGATCCTTCCCTTTGATCATTGAATCCTCCCCTTCCACTCTCCCTTCACCTTCACTTTCACCTTCTCTTTCAGGTATGTATCCTATCCCTATCCCACCTTCAATCTCTTCAATCTTTCCATCCACTTTCTTCCTCCATTTTCCTCACATTTTTCCACTCTCTTTAATCTCTCTTTAATCTCACTTTCTGTATGAAGCTGCAACACATTCCCCTCACATTCTTCTGCCAATGCCCACTGCAAAAGAACCTTCCACTGCTCTCATTCCATTCACACCACCTTCCAATCACAATTACTATTGGTATCTACTTTATTACATACTCCCTCCGTTCCTAAATATAAGAGCACTTTGACTTTATTGGAGAATTCTAAGAAAACAAAATATGGTAATTAAAAATTGATTTTCCCAAATTTTTTCACTAAACTAGTTTATTTGATTTATGAACTTACATATGATCTAATAATATTTAAAATATGTTATGATTGAATTGTTCATTTTGCTTTCTTAGGATTCTCCAAAAAAGTCAAAGTGCTCTTATATTTAGGAACGGAGGGAGTACTTTAGTAGATTCAAATGATAAATTAAACAAATTTATCACTGTTTCTTTGTTTATTACTTTATCCAATACAGTACAATTTAGTGCATTCATCTTTTCACTCTTTGTTTATAACTTTATCCAATTAAAATTGATTTTGATGTAACAGTGAAGGATTTGGATCACCTCACATTCTTCTTCTCGGTGGAACGTGTCCAAGAACTAATGCCTCAGCTTCAGCCATTCCAATATCTCATCATTCTTCACACGTTGGAGACCTCCTCAGTGACAATTCAAGCATTGATCTAATCTGCTTTTGGAATACCAATCTCTCATAATTCTTCTCACGTCTACGATAACACAAGAAACATTATCAGCTTTGTTCCTTCGATTCCTATAGAGCATCCTCTTCTACAGGCTGTGGAAATACCATATACAAGGGCATACATAGAAGCCGCTTCATGTGCAGTGAGGAGGGTGGTTGATCCTTCCCTTAGGTCTTCCCTTTGTGTTGTCAACAGATCTATTTTCACCATGTTACATGGCACAAATCCTCAAGCCACTACAAAAGATCTACCTTCACCTTCATCTATCCTATCCCTATCCCACCTTCAACTCTCTAATATAATCTCTCTTTAATCTTTCCATCCACTTTCTTCCTTAATTTTCCTCACATATTTCCATATTCTTCCCTATTTACTCTCAAACCTCATTCTATCATGCTTTCTTGCACCTATGAATATCTATCTATCTCATCATATTTATTCTTCTTTATGAAGATGCAACACATTCCCCTCATTCCACTACTCTCATTCCATTAACATTCAACCACTATTGGTATCTATTCATTATTCTGCCATTTATTTTCTATTGGTATATCGCATCCCCCCTCTCCTATTGGCCCAATCGCATCCCCCCTCTGCATCTGGCCCAATCGCATCCCCTACTACTGTTTTTCCTTCTCCTATTGCCATTCAAGCCAAGAGAGACAAGAGGAAGATAAAAAAAAATGTGTTTGCACATTTTGTTTTCCTTTTGGAAATGTACACTTAGTATTCATTACTTTTGTATTATACATACAATATAATATCAATGAAATATTTTTTTTTGACCATTTAGTCAACTTTGTTTCCACAGATTTACTTAGTATTTCTAACCATTCATGTGTTGTTTGTGTTACTATAGTTGGTTTTAAAGTTCCCTTTTGATTTAAGTTACCTATTTTGGTCCATTTAGGTCTTATGTCTTCCTAGCAACCTAGGAACATGAATAATTTCTTCCTCCACTTCCCTCACCCACTAGCAATGCAACAACATTCCAACATATACTCACTGCTAGTGCCCACCGCTTCAATGTGATGCTACAGCTGCGTATTCAAGTTTAATACTTAAATGCTATCTAGTACTGTTTGAAATGCTGCTGTCTGAATAAGTGTAACAATATCAAGTATGTGAGTTATATGAGAAAGGTTTGTCCATTCCAAGAAATATCTTCATGTTCAAAACGTAAGTGTAATAAAACCATCTTTTTGTTTTTTATTTTATTCAGTTTTATTGATCTATATTATCTAAAAACGTCATTCTTAATACTGTGTGTTTTTATACTGGATTTCTTCGAAGATATTGGAGACCTGCTCAGTATGCAGTTGGGAGGCCAGGCTCTTAAAGGGCTGTTCCAATTATTTAAGGGTAATGGACCTAATCTGCCCCCCAAGTAACCACCAAGGAGCGCTGAGCACCCTGAACTAACAACAGGCCCGTATCTGGACTCCAAGTAACCAATGTGTTTAAAAACTACCCCGGTTGGACGGTCAACAACGTTTGACTGTTACTATGCCTATGTGGCTGCCACGTGAGCACTTGCTTTGCCACCTCTGCTTGCCACGTGTCTATTTTAAATGGACCTAATCTGCCCTCCAAGTAACCACCCAGGAGCATTGAGCACCCTGAACTAACAACAGGCCCGTATCTGGACTCAAAGTAACCAATGTATTTAAAAACTACCCGGGTGGACGGTCAATGACGTTTGACCGTTACTATGCCTATGTGGCCACCACGTGAAGACCTTGTTTGTCATCCGGCGCCTTGTCATCGCCACATAAGATATGTTCAGGTGGGTCCCACCTATAATAATCAACAATTTATCTCTCCCTCTTCATCACCATCACCACAGCCCCCCAACACCCACCACCCCCACCCACACCACCCCCTCAAACGTGGCAAGCAGAGGTGGCGTGGGTAGGGGGCTGTGGAGGTGAGGCAGTCGGGGGCTGGGGAGATGAGGGGGGTGGCATGGGTGGAGGTGGTGGGTGTTGGGGGGGCTGTGGTGATGGTGATGAAGAGAGAGAGAGAGAAATTGTTTATTATTATAGGTGGGACCCACATGAACATATCTTACGTGGCGATGACAAGGTGCCGGGTGACAAACAAGGCCTTCACGTGGCGGCCACATATGCATATTAATGGTCAAACGTCATTGACCGTCCACCCGGGGTAGTTTTTAAACACATTGGTTACTTTGAGTCCAGATACAGGTCTGTTGTTAGTTCAGGGTGCTCAATGCTCCTGGGTGGTTACTTGGAGGGCAGATTAGGTTCATTTAAAATACACACGTTGCAAGCAGAGGTGGCAAAGCAAGTGCTCGCGTGGCAGCCACATAGGCATAGTAACGGTCAAACGTTGTTGACCGTCCAACCGGGGTAGTTTTTAAACACCTTGGTTACTTGGAGTCCAGATACGGGCCTGTTGTTAGTTCAGGGTGCTCAGCGCTCCTTTGTGGTTACTTGGGGGGCAGATTAGGTCCATTACCCATTATTTAACTCATATGTGAACATGCTTAAAAAAGCATTACCTGGTTCCATGGAGGAAGAAACAAACTTTGAAGGTTCCAAAAATACACTTGTGCACATGGCTGAGACTGAAGCTCAGCAGATTGCATTGCTAGGCAATTCTACTTAGTAGTAATTCCTTCTCCAATTGTTCAGGTATTTTGAAAACTTCATTGTAGTTAATATTTATTTTTTCTGTGATTTCAAAGATTATTTTGCTGCATAGCATCCTTAAAATGTTTCAGTTTCATCTAGTGTCTGCATGTTATTATTTTGATGATTGATTGTTTTGATGTAGTTTATTACTATATGTTTTTTCTAATTTTTGTCATTAGGTGTTAATATGATGAATTAATAAGTGTCAAGTAGATGGAGTTAGCAGGATAGCAAAGTCAGAATTTTGGTAAAAAAGTGCAGCAGTTGAAGATTTTAATCCCTTCTATTTCCTTTCTTGAAGACTTGATTGTTTGCATATTCTTGCAGTTTGAGATAGCCGTTGCATAAAAGCCCCTACAAACATGAACATCATATCATTGTTCACATTAATTTTCTGACTGAGGGGTATTATTTTTAAGTTGGATGTCTTTGATATAGTATTGACTAACATAGATCAAAATGATGTAACCAGTTATTATTGTAATGAACTACATTTTAGTGCCACACATGGCACTCAATCTTTGTGCATGTTTTTTAAGAACAGAACTTTTTCCCTGGCCTCTCATTTAATGCACAAACGGACATGCTAAATTACATTACACATTGTATGATTTATGTTTGCAGGTGAGAAAAACTAAATTATGTTGGAATTCGTAAATCATGCAGAACTATACTTTCTTGGTCCTAAATCTTTCTGGATTTCTATGATTCATGCTTCTTTATCATGACATTCAGATTGATATCTTTCTAGACCAGGAAATATCTACAAGCCTAGGACGATTGTAGTTTTACACATTGGAACTAAACATATTGTTCAATAGCATATGGCACAAATATCTCTTGGAATTGAAAATTGTCTAGTGGATTGTTAAAAGGTAAAAATATTACAGTTTTTTGTCTCCAATTCTCTTATTTTTTTTCTAGAGAATGAAAAGTAATAGTAATATTTCCAATTTCATATCTACAATTAGTAGTACCATTTATTTCCCAAGAGTTCAACTTTTTATTGCTTTCGCTTCTTGCATACCATGATTTATATAACTTTCAACGATATATTTTGAAAGGATGTTGATGTTGTACCATATTATTCAGCAGACTTCTTAAAAGGTGGAGCAACAATACTATTTTGAACATTTTCTTCATTGCAAGTATTATCTGTATTTATACATGCAAATAACATCTTATTATGCAGCTTATGCCCGTTTAGAATTCCTCAGCTTTAGTGAAAGTGGATTTGAATGAAGCATTGTAGATGTAAACAATGATGTGCAAAATGGAGGTATTTCACCAGTAGAGTCCATAGTCCAACTTTGTCAGGTTTTGAATGTTTAATGTTGTCTTATCATTTTTTATCTTTGTTTATTCCAAAGAAACAGATCTTATTTTTTCACCATTTGTTGGTTATATGTCATGTCTGACATAAAATTTGGGATTTTTGGATGTTATAGAGACTGCATTTATCGCCATTTCAGCTATCTATTGCCATAGGTTGCATATCCATTGTTACATAAATGCCACCTGAGTTCCTATATATAGATTCTCTACGGTTCATCCTCATCTTCATCAATTTGTTTTTGGTTGTTGGATACGATGACCCTTCCTATTGGTTCCATTACATGTCTGACTGCTGGTTTTTCAAATGTTCCCGTTGTTGTTAGAGTTGATCGTGTTGTCATCAACGAATGCGACATTGCCATATCTGATACACCCTCTCTTGTTAAGAAGAGTGTTGATTGATCTCATTATGTGGGATTTGCAGGTTGTGTTTTTGTGCGGAATCTTTCCTCTAAATGTTCGTGTTATTGAGCTTAGTTGACTCTATACCTACAGCTTTTTAACTTGTCACTGCTAAATTACTTTATATAGTTATCCACCGTTCAAAAAAATTACAGGGGATACGTGTCCTTGAAATAATCTCTGAAGTTGTTATTAAAAGTCATTCCAGATTGTTTTCTCTGGCATGTGTTATAAATTATTTGGTTTGACGAAGAAGGAACGCAATCATGATGTTCATGGGGATTTCCATGTCAACAGAGATTTTAACCTGATTGTGTTTTTAATCTTTAATACCTCTCTAACATATGTTGGGGCTCAATGACTCGAGATGGGTACAATGGTGAGCCCTGACCTGTTCTCACTTTTAACTGATCTATTTTGCACTTCAATATCTTCACATGATAGATTATAACAATTTACTGACATATGCGGATTTGTAAAGTTTGCTTCATGTGTGCGTGTGAAGCGATATTGCAGGTTTGAAGAGAAGGAAATGGTGATCTTTTAGAGTCAAGATTGTTAAGTAACATAAGGTAGGCTGTTGAGCGAGTCTACGAAAGATTTAGTGTCGGCGTAGTTAAAGATTGCTTTGACATGTTTTCTGATTTCTGAGATTTGCATCACGAACGACTATGTGAAGTTGTTATTGCGTAGATCATGGGTTTTGAGAACGTAAGGGAACGGTTGGATGAGATGAATTCAAATTCTTCACACTTTGTGCTGATCAAGTATATTTTATATATTTGGCCTTCTAATAGTGGTGTGTGGTGTCTGCATCTATTTGGCTGTAAAGAATATTTTAGACTCCTGTGGAGTATTTATGGTCTCTCTTGAACTGTGAAGGGTGCCCCATCCTGAGGAGTGTCAATGAAGCCACTGAGGTGTTCTTCACATCACTTAGATCATCTATGACCAATATGGGGTGTTTGTTGGCAATGGTTACATGGAAGATGAGGGAGGACCTGAGTGACTGAGTGATTGGTTTTGGTAGTTTCCTTTAATTAGTTTGTAGACAATAATGCTTCACCATAGAATACATGTGTCATTTGGCTTTATGTCAATTAGTTGACTCAAAGCAATCTCATATCCCCATATGTCATTCAAGAAGCTTTTCCAATGTATTATGTTGTTAAATTTACTTTCCAGTTTATCTTTAATGCCAATTGTGCTCGCTTTCTCTTTTATTGAACTTTTCATGAGAGAATTATTCATTCAAGTAGTGAGTTACTGGAGAATTGTTCGAATGGAATAAATATACAAACTATGAAATGGGTGGAATGGAATAAATTTACAAACTATGAAATTTGTGTTGGATGTAATACATTTCGCTCAATAGGTAGAAAACAATTAGAGAAAATTAATTTGTAGTCTCTCACAAGGGACTTACTATTAGAAAAATCTCATAAACTTTACATATTAAAGCAAGGTCACTAGTACTTCAAATAAAGAAAGACCAGATTGCCCCTATAACAAGGAATAAACTTTCTGCTACAACGAAATGTTTGACTCTAGCAACTTTGACTTCTCAAATAACTGCATATATTTCAAGATCTAGTGTGAGTAGCAGAAATGTTAGGAAACTTAATGATGAACAACGTCCAATTCATGATCACGTCATGAAAGCAGGGGAAACAACTGTTAGTGGCTTTTAGTTTGTTAATGGGTATGGCAGAATTGGAAAGACATTTCTTTGGAATACTTTAACACCTACAATCCGAGGGAGAGGTGAAATTGTCCTCCCGGTTGTATCAAGCAGTATTGCAGCAACATTACTTCCATCTAGCAAGACTGCACATTCACGATTTGCAATTCCAATAGATATAATAAAATTTTCTACATGGTCAATTGATCAAACCTCTCCTCTCACAAATTTATTGCGTGCCACGAAAAGCTAATATATGAGCAATGCATTAATGGTACAATGGTATTTTATGGAAGCACTTATCATTCACCGAAAGATATTTTGCACTCTAGCTTAACCCTTTGGTGGAAAATGTATTGTGTCGCAAATTCTTCCTATATTCATAAGGGAAATAGAGCAAGTATTAATGCCCTCACACTTGTGGGAATATTGCAAGAACTTTAGCTTAACTTGCTTTGCCACCTCTGCTTGCCACGTGTCTATTTTAAATGGACCTAATCTGCCCTCCAAGTAACCACCCAGGAGCATTGAGCACCCTGAACTAACAACAGGCCCGTATCTGGACTCAAAGTAACCAATGTATTTAAAAACTACCCGGGTGGACGGTCAATGACGTTTGACCGTTACTATGCCTATGTGGCCACCACGTGAAGACCTTGTTTGTCATCCGGCGCCTTGTCATCGCCACATAAGATATGTTCAGGTGGGTCCCACCTATAATAATCAACAATTTATCTCTCCCTCTTCATCACCATCACCACAGCCCCCCAACACCCACCACCCCCACCCACACCACCCCCTCAAACGTGGCAAGCAGAGGTGGCGTGGGTAGGGG
The DNA here is from genome assembly GCA_029929735.1 of Mimosa pudica. Taxonomy (NCBI): domain Eukaryota; kingdom Viridiplantae; phylum Streptophyta; class Magnoliopsida; order Fabales; family Fabaceae; genus Mimosa; species Mimosa pudica. The sequence continues at coordinate 7,051,273 of JAKELP010000045.1, forward strand.
GCTGTGGAGGTGAGGCAGTCGGGGGCTGGGGAGATGAGGGGGGTGGCATGGGTGGAGGTGGTGGGTGTTGGGGGGGCTGTGGTGATGGTGATGAAGAGAGAGAGAGAGAAATTGTTTATTATTATAGGTGGGACCCACATGAACATATCTTACGTGGCGATGACAAGGTGCCGGGTGACAAACAAGGCCTTCACGTGGCGGCCACATATGCATATTAATGGTCAAACGTCATTGACCGTCCACCCGGGGTAGTTTTTAAACACATTGGTTACTTTGAGTCCAGATACAGGTCTGTTGTTAGTTCAGGGTGCTCAATGCTCCTGGGTGGTTACTTGGAGGGCAGATTAGGTTCATTTAAAATACACACGTTGCAAGCAGAGGTGGCAAAGCAAGTGCTCGCGTGGCAGCCACATAGGCATAGTAACGGTCAAACGTTGTTGACCGTCCAACCGGGGTAGTTTTTAAACACCTTGGTTACTTGGAGTCCAGATACGGGCCTGTTGTTAGTTCAGGGTGCTCAGCGCTCCTTTGTGGTTACTTGGGGGGCAGATTAGGTCCATTACCCATTATTTAACTCATATGTGAACATGCTTAAAAAAGCATTACCTGGTTCCATGGAGGAAGAAACAAACTTTGAAGGTTCCAAAAATACACTTGTGCACATGGCTGAGACTGAAGCTCAGCAGATTGCATTGCTAGGCAATTCTACTTAGTAGTAATTCCTTCTCCAATTGTTCAGGTATTTTGAAAACTTCATTGTAGTTAATATTTATTTTTTCTGTGATTTCAAAGATTATTTTGCTGCATAGCATCCTTAAAATGTTTCAGTTTCATCTAGTGTCTGCATGTTATTATTTTGATGATTGATTGTTTTGATGTAGTTTATTACTATATGTTTTTTCTAATTTTTGTCATTAGGTGTTAATATGATGAATTAATAAGTGTCAAGTAGATGGAGTTAGCAGGATAGCAAAGTCAGAATTTTGGTAAAAAAGTGCAGCAGTTGAAGATTTTAATCCCTTCTATTTCCTTTCTTGAAGACTTGATTGTTTGCATATTCTTGCAGTTTGAGATAGCCGTTGCATAAAAGCCCCTACAAACATGAACATCATATCATTGTTCACATTAATTTTCTGACTGAGGGGTATTATTTTTAAGTTGGATGTCTTTGATATAGTATTGACTAACATAGATCAAAATGATGTAACCAGTTATTATTGTAATGAACTACATTTTAGTGCCACACATGGCACTCAATCTTTGTGCATGTTTTTTAAGAACAGAACTTTTTCCCTGGCCTCTCATTTAATGCACAAACGGACATGCTAAATTACATTACACATTGTATGATTTATGTTTGCAGGTGAGAAAAACTAAATTATGTTGGAATTCGTAAATCATGCAGAACTATACTTTCTTGGTCCTAAATCTTTCTGGATTTCTATGATTCATGCTTCTTTATCATGACATTCAGATTGATATCTTTCTAGACCAGGAAATATCTACAAGCCTAGGACGATTGTAGTTTTACACATTGGAACTAAACATATTGTTCAATAGCATATGGCACAAATATCTCTTGGAATTGAAAATTGTCTAGTGGATTGTTAAAAGGTAAAAATATTACAGTTTTTTGTCTCCAATTCTCTTATTTTTTTTCTAGAGAATGAAAAGTAATAGTAATATTTCCAATTTCATATCTACAATTAGTAGTACCATTTATTTCCCAAGAGTTCAACTTTTTATTGCTTTCGCTTCTTGCATACCATGATTTATATAACTTTCAACGATATATTTTGAAAGGATGTTGATGTTGTACCATATTATTCAGCAGACTTCTTAAAAGGTGGAGCAACAATACTATTTTGAACATTTTCTTCATTGCAAGTATTATCTGTATTTATACATGCAAATAACATCTTATTATGCAGCTTATGCCCGTTTAGAATTCCTCAGCTTTAGTGAAAGTGGATTTGAATGAAGCATTGTAGATGTAAACAATGATGTGCAAAATGGAGGTATTTCACCAGTAGAGTCCATAGTCCAACTTTGTCAGGTTTTGAATGTTTAATGTTGTCTTATCATTTTTTATCTTTGTTTATTCCAAAGAAACAGATCTTATTTTTTCACCATTTGTTGGTTATATGTCATGTCTGACATAAAATTTGGGATTTTTGGATGTTATAGAGACTGCATTTATCGCCATTTCAGCTATCTATTGCCATAGGTTGCATATCCATTGTTACATAAATGCCACCTGAGTTCCTATATATAGATTCTCTACGGTTCATCCTCATCTTCATCAATTTGTTTTTGGTTGTTGGATACGATGACCCTTCCTATTGGTTCCATTACATGTCTGACTGCTGGTTTTTCAAATGTTCCCGTTGTTGTTAGAGTTGATCGTGTTGTCATCAACGAATGCGACATTGCCATATCTGATACACCCTCTCTTGTTAAGAAGAGTGTTGATTGATCTCATTATGTGGGATTTGCAGGTTGTGTTTTTGTGCGGAATCTTTCCTCTAAATGTTCGTGTTATTGAGCTTAGTTGACTCTATACCTACAGCTTTTTAACTTGTCACTGCTAAATTACTTTATATAGTTATCCACCGTTCAAAAAAATTACAGGGGATACGTGTCCTTGAAATAATCTCTGAAGTTGTTATTAAAAGTCATTCCAGATTGTTTTCTCTGGCATGTGTTATAAATTATTTGGTTTGACGAAGAAGGAACGCAATCATGATGTTCATGGGGATTTCCATGTCAACAGAGATTTTAACCTGATTGTGTTTTTAATCTTTAATACCTCTCTAACATATGTTGGGGCTCAATGACTCGAGATGGGTACAATGGTGAGCCCTGACCTGTTCTCACTTTTAACTGATCTATTTTGCACTTCAATATCTTCACATGATAGATTATAACAATTTACTGACATATGCGGATTTGTAAAGTTTGCTTCATGTGTGCGTGTGAAGCGATATTGCAGGTTTGAAGAGAAGGAAATGGTGATCTTTTAGAGTCAAGATTGTTAAGTAACATAAGGTAGGCTGTTGAGCGAGTCTACGAAAGATTTAGTGTCGGCGTAGTTAAAGATTGCTTTGACATGTTTTCTGATTTCTGAGATTTGCATCACGAACGACTATGTGAAGTTGTTATTGCGTAGATCATGGGTTTTGAGAACGTAAGGGAACGGTTGGATGAGATGAATTCAAATTCTTCACACTTTGTGCTGATCAAGTATATTTTATATATTTGGCCTTCTAATAGTGGTGTGTGGTGTCTGCATCTATTTGGCTGTAAAGAATATTTTAGACTCCTGTGGAGTATTTATGGTCTCTCTTGAACTGTGAAGGGTGCCCCATCCTGAGGAGTGTCAATGAAGCCACTGAGGTGTTCTTCACATCACTTAGATCATCTATGACCAATATGGGGTGTTTGTTGGCAATGGTTACATGGAAGATGAGGGAGGACCTGAGTGACTGAGTGATTGGTTTTGGTAGTTTCCTTTAATTAGTTTGTAGACAATAATGCTTCACCATAGAATACATGTGTCATTTGGCTTTATGTCAATTAGTTGACTCAAAGCAATCTCATATCCCCATATGTCATTCAAGAAGCTTTTCCAATGTATTATGTTGTTAAATTTACTTTCCAGTTTATCTTTAATGCCAATTGTGCTCGCTTTCTCTTTTATTGAACTTTTCATGAGAGAATTATTCATTCAAGTAGTGAGTTACTGGAGAATTGTTCGAATGGAATAAATATACAAACTATGAAATGGGTGGAATGGAATAAATTTACAAACTATGAAATTTGTGTTGGATGTAATACATTTCGCTCAATAGGTAGAAAACAATTAGAGAAAATTAATTTGTAGTCTCTCACAAGGGACTTACTATTAGAAAAATCTCATAAACTTTACATATTAAAGCAAGGTCACTAGTACTTCAAATAAAGAAAGACCAGATTGCCCCTATAACAAGGAATAAACTTTCTGCTACAACGAAATGTTTGACTCTAGCAACTTTGACTTCTCAAATAACTGCATATATTTCAAGATCTAGTGTGAGTAGCAGAAATGTTAGGAAACTTAATGATGAACAACGTCCAATTCATGATCACGTCATGAAAGCAGGGGAAACAACTGTTAGTGGCTTTTAGTTTGTTAATGGGTATGGCAGAATTGGAAAGACATTTCTTTGGAATACTTTAACACCTACAATCCGAGGGAGAGGTGAAATTGTCCTCCCGGTTGTATCAAGCAGTATTGCAGCAACATTACTTCCATCTAGCAAGACTGCACATTCACGATTTGCAATTCCAATAGATATAATAAAATTTTCTACATGGTCAATTGATCAAACCTCTCCTCTCACAAATTTATTGCGTGCCACGAAAAGCTAATATATGAGCAATGCATTAATGGTACAATGGTATTTTATGGAAGCACTTATCATTCACCGAAAGATATTTTGCACTCTAGCTTAACCCTTTGGTGGAAAATGTATTGTGTCGCAAATTCTTCCTATATTCATAAGGGAAATAGAGCAAGTATTAATGCCCTCACACTTGTGGGAATATTGCAAGAACTTTAGCTTAACTCATAACATGAGGCTATGTGCTTCTTATGATCATGGTCAAACACAATTTCGTTTAATTGTCCCCTTTTCAATGGTCAAACATGAGGATATGTGCTACTTCTTATGATCATGAGGCTAGGGGGCTTTATGGTCAATTGACATAAACTTCATTGATTCCATATTGGGGATAAGTCATTATGTGTCTTTTTGATAAATTAAGTCCCCTTTTTATCCAATTGAAATTCAAGTGACATTTAAATTTAATTTAATTGTCATTTTCCCTATTTTATACCTTGCATTATTGCACTTTAATTTAGTGGCAAATGAAATGAAATACTCTCTCCGTTCCAAAATAGAAGGTCACTTTTGAAATTTAATTTGTTCTTAATTGTAAGATCACTTTCTAACTTCTCCCAACTTTTTCCCAAATTAACCCTATCATGCTTATCTACAATAACAAGTAAGAGAGGAATAGTGAGAAAAAAGTATGTAGTTAGGATAAATTGGTAATATCATGTGTAAATAACTAATTTAATTAACTTCCTTAATCTACTCAAATTAGAGAAAAAGATCTTATATTTAAAAACAGAGTGAGTACTACTACCTCCGGTCCTAAATATAGGACCTAATTGACTTTTTTTTGGAGAGATTAAGGTTGCGAAATAGGTTATTAAATGATGACATATTTGATATATTTTTAGATTATCCATTAGTTTATAGGTAAAATAAAATAGTTTAAGGGAAAAAATTAGGTAAATCAATTTATAATTAATCTATTTGCTTTTTTAAGGATTTTCCAGAGAAAGTGAATTAGGTCTTATATTTAGGAAAATCCTAAAAGAAATAAGTTAATTATAAATTGATTCATCTAGTTTTTTTATTAGACTAGTTTATTTTACCTATAAACTAATGAATAATCTAAAAATATATTACCTCCGGTCATAAATATAAGACCTAGTTGACTTTTTTGGAGATTTTAAAGTTACAAAATATGTTACTACCTCCGGTCCTAAATATAAGATCTAGATGACTCTTTTTTGGAGAGATTAAGGTTGCGAAATAAGTTATTAAATTATAATATATTTGATATATTTTTAGATTATCCATTAGTTTATAGGTAAAATATACAAGTCTAAAGGAAAAATTAGGTAAATTATCAATTTATAATTAACTTATTTTGTTTTTTTAGGATTTTCCAAAAAAGTCAATTAGATCTTATGTTTAGGACAAGAGGGAGTATTAAATTATATATATTTGATATTTTTTTATATTAGTCATTAATTTATAATTATCATTTATGTCATAATTTTTTTGCAACCTTAATCTCTTAAAAAAAAATTGAACTTTTTATACTTGAAGACCGGAGGCAGTATAAAATTTGAGACGCACCAAATGTCACTTGTTCTTCTACCAACCTCAGTGTCGCAGCCAAATCCAAAGCTGGTTTGGCATAATCTGAGACTTCCAAATTCACATCCTTCTTCACTTTCATCACTCTCCGCCGCCATCAGATCATCTGTCACAACTCAAGCTTCTTCTTCATCGCCGCCGCCCCAAATGGTGAAAGCTATCAGAGTTCATGAGCTGGGAGGACATCAGGTTTCTCCAGATCACTCATTCATCGCTTTTTCTTACTTCTTTATGCTCAATAAATATGTCCTTTTGTTATAGTCATTACAGTCTTGTTCAGTAGAATGAATAATAAATAGTAGTCCATAGGTGCTAAATATAAGACTGCCTTGACCTTTTTGTGAAAGTTAAGGAAGTACTCCAGCCATTCCTAAATATAAGAGCTAGTTGACTTTTTTTTTTGAGAATGTTAAAAAAAGTGAAATGAATTGCTTAATCATAAAATATTTTGTACTCCCTCCGTTCCTAAATATAAGTCATGTTTGACTTTTTTTGGAGATGTTAAAGTTACAAAATATATTATTAAATTATGACATATTTGATAAAGTTTTAGATTAGTCATTAGTTTATAGGTTAAACAAACTAGTTTAAGGGAAAAAAATTAGTTAAATCAATTTATAATTGACTTATTTGGTTTTTTTAGGATTTTCCAAAAAAGTCAACCGTGACTTATATTTAGGACCGGAGGGAGTATATTATTAGACCATAAACTAGTTTAGAGAAAAAACTTTAGAAAATCAATTTTTAATCACCTTATTTAGCTTTCTGACGATTCTTCAAGAAGTAAACTATCTCTTATATTTAGGAATGAAGGGATTAGATTACACTATTAAGTTATAACATATGTTATGTGTGATGGGAATATAAGTTAGTTTATGGGTTGAATAAATTAATTTTGTTAGAAAAAGATAGTTAGTCATTAAAGGGATCAATTTTACATATTTAAATTTTTTTCGAAAAAGTTGTTGTGGCCTTATAATTAGGACCGGTGGGAGTACTAGTTTGGCTATTCGGTGGTCGAAATCTAGTCTCCGCCAGTTTTGTTATAAATCAACTGTGTGTAGATTAGGTTGTCTTATTGGTTTTGGTCTAAATCAATGCTGATTGTGCTTTCTCACATAGAAAAAGGTATTGGTGCTGTCTGTTATTTTTGGCCACAAATTCATATGTTTGACTGTGGTAATGCTAAATTTATGTAAGCCCATTCTGATTTTATGGTGGAATGATTTAATGTGTGATATTCTCTTGGAGAATATTTTTACAACGTGCAATTTGATTAGAACCATTCTTGTGTATGGATTATTTGAGAAGCTAAGTTTGTAGTTGATTGGCTTGCACATTGGATTGGTCATATCCTCCAGGCTGAATGATGAGACCTTCACTATTATGGAAATTGTTGCTAGCAGATCTTGAAGCCTGTTCATACAATAACTTTGATTCAGTGATATATGCAAACTTATCTTAAGAGGCATCTGTGGAAACACAAAGGATGGGGAAAAGTCTGATGATTATTTCATTGATATGAGTACATATTTATAATACAAAAGTTTCCTAAAAGACAATAACTTCTCCTACAAGTTTACCTAATAATAACAAATATTCTTCTACTCTAAATATTTCCTAATAATATAATTTACAATAATGACTAAGATATACAAATAGTCTACATAATACATAATAGGAAATATTACTTATTTTCATTATTTCTAACAGCATCTATTGTTGACTTAACTGTGGAGTAAAGGTTTGAATTGAATTTCTATTATGTGATGGGTTTCTTAGAGCTTTTGGTTAAGATAATACTAATTGAAGGGTTTTTCGATATCTTTCATGTGCAGTCTCTTATTTAATTACTTCTATCATCCAATGTTATGCAGTTATAACTGTTTTTTCATAAACTTTTTATTTTCATGTAAACATTCTTAGATTATTCTTGTTTAACAATACTTTGTTCCTTGTCTCACTTCATACTTTTGATATTCTGATGATGCATAATATTGATAGGTCCTAAAGTGGGAAGATGTGGAAATTGAAGAACCTAAAGAAGGTGAGGTTCGTGTGAGGAACAAAGCAGTTGGGGTTAATTTTATTGATGTCTACTTCCGGAAAGGAGTTTACAAAGCACCATCGTTGCCCTACACTCCAGGTTTGCTAGTCTAATTTATTTCTATGGGATCGTTCCAACCTTTAATATTTCTAGTCCTTATGAATAGGAAATGAACAAAAGATAGATAGAAGAAACCTGTTTCATTGGCCTCATCTTATGCTTGGTCAAGGCCCTACTTGGTATTTGTTGAAGTTAGAGTTAAGAATGGTTCTCTGAAATTAATTTACAAAAGAAAGAAATATTTGCATATATAATCATCATGCCAGCTAGTTTATTGTCCGAACTTTTGGATATTAGGAAAAAGATGAAGGCATGATATATGGTTTTATAATTACAGTTTGGTTGTTTTCCTTGGATTGAGAAAAGAGATGAAGGCATGAAATTAATCTATTTTGTTGGATGCTGTAAGACCGTGACAGTTTTACCTTTTTAATTACTTTTTTGAGGTGTGTGAAGATGGACTTTCACTTACTGTTTGTTATGTGAAGTAAACTAACTGAGGGGATTGCTAACTTGTTGGTTGTAGCTTATATTTGTTTTAACAACCTGTCTATTATTTGTTTTCAGGATTTTTTTGATGTTTATGCGTGCTGATATCTTTTAACATGTTCACGTGCACACACACACAAATATTACTCCCTCCATTGCTTAATATAAGGTCTAGTCGACTTTTTTGGAAAATTCTAAGAATGCTAAACTAATTACTTATATTGATTTGCCTGAAATTTTCCTCCAATCAAGTTTATTTGACTTATAAGCTGACATATAATATTGTAGAGATAGTATGCAAGATGACAGGTTTAATCTTAGAACTTTAGGGAGATATTTTGCGGTTCAATGGTTGTGGGAACCTTTAAAAAATGAAAAAGAAACAATATACAACAAAAAGCAGTATAGTGATCATATATATTCCTTTCTTTTACTAAAAATCTTTATTCGAAGATTCTTAGGTACCTTGCAAGGAAACGAGTGAGTCATAGCTTATCCTAGGCCTTACTTTGATTTGCAAGGCTTGAGACTAGAAAAGGCCAATTTATGATCTGGCCTTGTAACTTTTTCTGGAATTCACACGGGCTGAATTCTCCTCAACATCTCCTATTACTCTTCCAACACCAAGTGGTCCCATGAAACTTGACACGACTTCTGGAAAGAGAGAGAGAGAATAAGATAGAAACTAGGTGCCAAATAATCAGACGGCCAACAAAGAACATTATTAATTTAACCATTCAGCTTCTCCTTTCTCTATCATGATTATAGCTATCCTTTCCTATCTTAATCCTAATTGATGATCTATCCTAGAAAAGGGCCAACCCAATTATAGTCCCCACTTGGTGAGGATGTTAGGGAAGGGAATATACTAGGCAGTCTAATCCCACGGCAGCCGAACTTATTGTTGAGCCAACCTGGCCAGCCCTTCATGATGATCTATCTTAGAAAGTGAACGAAATTCATGTTTTGGGGGGGAGGGGGGTACCATGAAAAAATGAGGGGTCATGAGCTAATATCGAGTTGAAATGCATATGGAGAAACTATTACTTATGTGCATTAAAGCCATCCACATATCTATTTGGTTTCTCTCTTTAGTAAAGCAATATGAAATCCTATAAGTGCTCACTGGTTGCTGATTGGTAATACACACAATCATTGCCTTTTGATGATATAACCAAATTCTTTTAATAGTTTTGCTACTTAATAATGCATTGGATTTCCCCTCACTCTTTTTTTAATGTGGCAGGTATGGAGGCTGTGGGAATTGTGACGGCTGTGGGTCCTGGCCTAACTGGTAGGAAGGTTGGAGATGTTGTAGCTTATGCTGGACAACCAATGGGCTCATACGCTGAAGAGCAGATTCTTCCTGCAAATAAAGTAGTCCCTGTGCCTGCTTCTATAGACCCAGTTATTGGGGCGGCTATCTTACTTAAGGGCATGACAACTCATTTTCTAGTCCGACGCTGTTTCAAGGTAGGTAGGTATATATGTCATCTAAAGACATGTTAGCTAAAGCAAATATCTCTCTCATTTTACTTTTCCTAGTTAACAGTAAGTTATATAGAAGACATACCTACCTCAAGTAATACTCCTCTGGCTCCTCCATGTACGAATACAATCAAAGAGCAACTATTGTGATCCATTTTTAATAATGGCTCCTTTATGTATTGTGATGGGATTAACTAAATAACCTGATAATGTTTCTATATACTGGCCCCAATATCTTGTTTCTGGAAGTGCATGCTTTTTCCAAATGCAATGTATTTGTTCATGAGTTTACCTGGCTTTAGTAATGGTATGAGACTCATCGATGAAACCAATTTGAACAGGTTGAACCGGGTCATACAGTTCTTGTTCATGCTGCAGCTGGTGGAGTTGGGTCTCTATTGTGCCAGTGGGCAAATGCTCTTGGTGCAACTGTTATAGGACTTGTATCAAACAAAGAGAAGGCAGTTCAAGCCAAGGAGGATGGATGCCATCATGTTATAATCTATTCAGAAGAGGACTTTGTTGCTCGTGTCAATGAAGTAACTTCCGGCAATGGAGTTGATGTGGTTTATGATTCTGTAGGAAAGGACACATTTGAGGTAATACCTCAATAGATTTAACAGTTCATATAAAATTTCATTATTTGATGTTTGACTATTATTTTTCCATTTTCTTTTATTTATTATTTTTTGTTAAGGCATAACATTTTGTTTGAAGATTTCCTTTTGTTTGCAACACATTTCAAATCACTAATATTTCAAAAAATCATTACACCCACTTATAGATCTAAAAAAGGGCTAAGGTGCAACATATATGCTTTTTAAGTGTTTTCTCATGAGCAATATTGCCCCAAAACTTTTTTGGAAAGCAATGTTGCACTAGGAAATGCCATTATACTGCCACTTACCCTTTAATATCTTCACTGCTCAATTTTCTTGAATATTTCTATTGAATCCCTTAATCACAATCCTTCTGCCATCTGGCCATTTTGCACAGCGAGTCATTTAGTTACGAGGGAAGAGACAAATACCACATTCCTCCTAAAGCCTTCCTATAAACAACCCCATGTCATCTCTGGGATCTAGCCCATACCTCCTTCCAACCTTCCATAGGAATAGGCCCCATCTATTTTTCATGTTGCAGTCCTCAACCCAAGACAAATTTCACCCCAAGTTCCTTCTAACGTCACCCTCCTTCTGTAGTAACCTAGTATATTCCCTTTCTTCGCACCTCCACTAAGTGGGGACTCGAACTGGTTGACCCTTTCTTTATACTTATTACAATGTGCAAGTAAACTTAGTGGCTTGATTCATTTTGAATGTGAAGTTTAGTTATCTACTTATCTTGTGTCTCTATTTTTTAGAGGCATAGTTTGAATTATATGAATCTATGATTTTATTTAATTTTGAAAAATCGTCTTGTTAAAATAAAACAATGAAAATAGACCCTTCAACGTTATGCCACTTGCATGAACCCTCTTCAACCTTTACTGGCTTTTGTGATTAACATGAAGTCCTTGCCGACATTATTCAACGAGATCTTTTGACCAATAATATATTACCAAGCATGGCAATTGACTGAACACAATGGCGTCGTGTAATCCATGTAGCCGACCCCACCTAGTTTGGATAAGGCTTTGTTGTTGTTGTTGTTGTGATTAACATGAAGTCACGGTTTTTCTTCTTGAAGGGATCGTTAGCATGTTTAAAGCTCAGAGGGTATATGGTAAGTTTTGGGCAGTCCTCAGGCACACCTGAGCCAGTCCCATTATCTGCACTGGCTACAAAATCTCTCTTCTTGACTCGGCCAACCTTATTTCAATATGTGGTTACACGGGATGAACTATTAGAGGCTGCTGGAGAAGTGTTTGCTAATGTGGCTTCTGGGATCTTGAAGGTGAGAGTCAATCACACATACCCTTTGTCTGAGGCAGCCAAAGCACATGCAGACCTTGAAAGTAGGAAGACATCAGGTTCTATTGTGCTCATACCCTGAATGTGTTGAGGCTCCTTTTGTACTACACTATTACTCTTGTGGCAGTTCTTATGAAGCATGTGTATAAAATCTCACTGTACTGTTTTGTTTATAACTTTATGTGGCATTTGTGATGAAAATAAAGGACCGGATTAGCAGTTCCTTTTGGCTTTTATGTCATCTGACTTTTTTTTATGTTCAACATGTCATTTGACTTTATTGGCAAAAAAAAAAAAAAACATGTCATTTGACTTTTGGAACCTGAAGTTGGGGTAGATATCAGATGTGTAACTAAATTTATGTTCAGATTGATGTTGGTAAAATGTCAGCTTGATAAACTGAAATTAGGTGGGATGATATAAATGGAAAGTTTATATTTAAAATGACTGAAAAGGGCATGATTTATAAGTTATAACAGACGGTTTTAACAATTTTTATCTAATTTTGAAGCAGTATTTGAATATTGTGAAACAACAGTTTCCCTTTAGTAGATAAATGGTGTTACATGTGAAAGCTTGATACTCTAACCAAAGTTTAAGTGATAAAAATGTAGCCAAAAACAGTGTGATAAGAAATAAAAAATACTCCATAAAATTTTATAATATACTCTTTTTTATACATAATTTTTACAATATACTCTCTCGGCTTTATTATAATATTCATTTTTTACTTTTTCTTTTGGAAATTTAAATATATAAAATTAATTATTTTAAATTGAATAGTTATTTTTTTCTTCAAAACTAATTTTAAATTTAATGAAGTAAACTATAATCTAATTATATATAACATATATTATAATTTATTGATTTTGAATTAAACATACACAAGTTTTTATATTGAGTTTAAAATTTACATAATTCGTTATATTTGACTTTTTTAATATATTATAATTTAGTGATTTTTGAATCTAAATATACATATTTAATGTATAATTATGATTTAGTGATTTTTCGTTTTTGAATTTAGTATGGAAACATAAGTGTGTTTTTTTATCAAATATAAAAATTTATGTGTACTTTTGTTAAGAAAAACATTTTGGTGTTGAGTGATCTTTTAAAGAAAAAAAACATAATTTTTTACCTTTAGCTTCGTCAATTCCATAACACACTTCATCTTGAAATTACACATATTATAATTATTTTTTTGGTAGTGCAAATGTATGAGTTTTTAAACTCATAAATGAGTAAATACTCCTACATATAATTGACAGAAATAATATCAAACTTCGCTTATTTCAAATTGGTCTTGTAAATTGGGAAAAAAAGTTCTCATAAAAGAGAAGTTATCTTTACAAAATAGCGAAATTATTAAACCTAGGATGGTGATCTGACGGGCAGAAATAAATAATGGCTCAAGGATTAATGGTGAATCTCTTTTATAAAAAAAAAGTTTAGATGAGTTGGGTTCTAAAACTTATCAAGGTTAGATAGGCTTTAAGGCTCAAAGAGCGATTACAAATCACCCACCAATAAAATTATCACATTGGTGAGATTTAAACTTACAATCTTATGATTATGAACCAACATCTTTATAAACTGGATCAACCTTTATTGAAAGGTTAAAGTGAACCTTGGTCCCATACTGATAAAGAATTAAAAAAATATTTTAAATCTCATAATGATAATTTGATTTTTAGGAAAATCCCGTATAAATGATAGTTAAATTTTAAAATCAAATATAAAAGAGACTTTGAGTAGTTAATATGACTATTTAACTACTTAGGGCCTCATTAATTGTGAGGAAGTTATATAAAGAATTAGAAATGGAAAGGGATGGACCTCATATGCAAAAAGTTATTTGATGCGACACATTTCTGACAGGAGACAATGACACACCACTATTCTCGCCTAACATCGATTTTGATGACATAAAATCGATTTTAACCTGAAATTCAACATAAACTCGATTTTATACCATCAAATTCGATTTTAGACAAGAATAGTTGAGTGTGTTTGGTTGGAGCTTATTTTTCAAAATAAGCTGACTTATTTTGAATAAGCCAGCTTATTTTGAGTGGGTGGCTTTTTTTCATGTTTGGTTGAGCTTATTTTTCACCCAGCTTATTTGAAATAAGCCATCTTATTTATAAGCTACATACACAAGGTAGCTTATTTCTGAAAATAAGCCAGCTTATTTTTCTACATGACATAAAAATAAGCTAGCTTAAAAATAAGCCCCTTTTAAACAAAAAAGTCATCCAAACATGTTTATAAGTCAAATGGGAAAATAAGCCACTTTTTTCAAAGTTCATCCAAACATAAAAATAAGCCAACTTAGAGCTTATTTTCCAACTGACTTAAAAATAAGTCACCTTAAAAATAAGCCACTTTTGCATAAGCTGAACCAAACACACCCAACTGTGTAATCGCTCAATGTCAAAAATGTGTCACAACTCACAAGTCACAACTCCAGACAACTTTTTACAAGATGGGCCCACCTCACCTTCCATTTCTAATTCTTTAGTAACTTTCCACGACCAAACAGCCATTGATCCTATCCTAGTCCTAGTAATGATGATGAGAGGTAGTGAAAGTAACACCTAGTCACCACTCACCAACAACAGTCCAACATAAAAAATAACCAAATAGTGAAATAGTACATCCTTCGCAACATCACCTCATCACAAACAAATCGTCCTCCATTCTTCACAATCACACCCAAAACTTTTGAAGGGTTGAACCAATCTCTATAACTTAATCAATCTAGTAATTGTAATGGCCTTCCCCAGAAGCAGTCCACTCTACAACTTTCTTATTCTCCTCCTCTTACCTCACTTTCTTCAACTCAAGGTACCTTTTTTTCTTACGCCATGTATTAAAACATTAAACTTAAGTTCCTTTGTGGAATATCCCATAAAAATTAAACTTCTATGTGTGTGTCTTACTAATAAAGCAGTGATTTATTTTTTTTCTCATCAAGTAGTGATTGTTTTTTCTTTCATTGGTTATGTTGATTGTTTTGGCATAAGGTGTTGGGATGGGAGGAAGAGGAAGGTGGTGTGGTGGTGAGCACGTGGCCGTTCGTTGAGGCGGTCAGGTCTGCGTGGCGGTCGGTCGAGGGAGGCTCTTCAGCTGTGGATGCTGTTGTGGATGGCTGCTCCACTTGTGAGGACCTTAGGTGTGATGGAACTGGTGAGTCACTCAATTTCTTTTATTCATTGTGTTCAAACTTGGGTGACAACATTAGTTCAATAGAATAGAATTGAATAATTTACCAAAAAAAGAATTCATCCATGGGCCGACTTGGTTCAATGGTAAGCTCGCTTCTTGTTGTGGACTTTGAGGTTGTGGGTTTGAATCAGTCTCTCTGCGTAAAGTAAATGTGCCTAGTATATTCCCTTCTTGAACACTCTCACTAAGTGGAGACTGAAACTGTGTTGGCCCTTTAGAATAGGGTTTCATAGAGGAGGAACGAATTGGATTACTCCCAATATAAGACCCATTTGACTTTTTTTTTGGAGAAATTAAGGTGCAAAAATGATCATTTTAAAATGTTTTTGATTATCTTTTCTCCTTAAAGTTAATTTATTCTACTCATAAGCTAACCTGTAATCTAACCACATATGTCATATGTTAATATAAGATAATGTATGAGAAAGGGAGTAATTTGTTCAAAGAGAGACATTTTTTCTTCATAATAGGCTTGACATTGATTGTGTAGTAGGTTAAATTAACATAAGATAACATGTGACTGAAAATTAGGTGTTTCAATGGGTTGATACTACGGTACAAGTTCTTGTGTTCAATTAAATGTTCGTTAGCTGAGGGGACAATCCTCTCTATGTGAGTAGTACTCCTACTAAACGAGTTCGGATTAGTTGGTTACTGCCAATAGGTGCATGTTGAATGGGCTGTGTTCAACAAAAAAGAAAGTTTGATGACAGAATTGCATAGTCCCTTCTCAGTTATATGTATCTAGAGAATTTCAAAATATCTCACACCTTCACGTCTTCAATGGTATAGAACTAGTCAAAGTAGTTGTCAAGAAGCTATTGTTTGGAATTTCTTTATCCAATTTGTGCTTTCTGTTGATATAAGTTGCTAACATTTTAGAACAATATGCTTTCATACTAGGACACATTTTTTTCTTGGAAAGTCAAAGACATGGCATGAACTCTTTCAATTTGTTTATCTATTTTTACCCTTGAAAGAAAGTGAACCTTTCTAAATGTTTGGTGCTGTTTTTGTTCTGTTACTTCTTCTCATTATCTAAAATTTGTTTTTTTTGCGTCACGACAAGTACACTAATTACCTTCTCAACAGTGGGTCCTGGTGGGAGTCCTGATGAGAATGGAGAAACTACAATGGATGCAATGGTCATGGATGGGGTAACTGTCAACTATCATTTGCTTCTGCTTTTGCACTTTATTTTTATGAAATATTCCTTTGTTATATTTAAGCATGATTTTTGGTCCTGTATTTCCGTAAGGAAATGCATAGTTAACTATGGAAGTAGGAGCAGTTGCTGCAATGAGATATGTCAAGGATGGAATCAAGGCTGCTATGCTAGTGATGAAACACACCAAACACACTTTGCTTGCAGGAGAGAAAGCCTCAGAATTTGCCATTTCGATGGGACTTCCAGGACCTGCAAACCTTAGTTCAACAGAATCTATAAATAAGTGGGCTGAATGGAAGGATAATAGATGTCAACCAAATTTTAGGAAAAACGTTCTGCCTATAAATAATTGTGGTCCGTATCAACCTACTAACTCTTTTGAGCTTCCTGAGGAGATGTGCTCCGGTAATGCTCATATGCAAGATATTAATTCATATATACCTCATGTCGGTCTGCACAGCCATGATACGATATCAATGGCTGTTATTGATAAGGTAATATTATTACAATCTTTTTTTTTTTCCAATTTTTGTTTACAAAAAGGCATCAATGCAAATGATGCTTATATGTGGTTTAGATGGGGCATATTGCTGTTGGAACATCAACAAATGGGGCAACCTTCAAGATTCCTGGAAGGTAAGTTTACCATATGAATGCTAATATCATAATAATCATACGATTGGAATACAATTTGATAAACCATTCAATTGTCATTTTGTGGAATTAAATTTAGGATTTCTCATCTTTTAGTGTTCCCTCTTTTCCTTAATCCAAAAACTGATTCCTTCTGAGTTACTACCTCCATTCCTAAATACTCCCTCCGTTCCTAAATGTAAGATCACTTTCCATAATTTGGGGAGATTAAGGAAGGTGGTCAAATTACCTGATGTTCCAAAAATACCCTTCAATTAAATTGAAAACACAAATATACCCCTTCATGCTTCCAACTCAACCCCACAACTCAATTGTAAAAGGAGTATGGGGGTATTTTGGGTAAAACTTGGGAAAAAAGAGAAAGTGTTCTTACATTTAGGAACTTATCCATATCCCCAAAGTGATCTTACATTTAGGAACGGAGGGAGTATAAGATTACTTTCTGTAATTTGATTAGATTAAGGATGTTAGTTAAGTTAGTTATTAACGTATGATATTACCAATTTATCTTAAATATATACCTTTATCCTCCCCCTTTCTTGTTATTATAGATAAACATTATTAGGGTTAATTTGTGAAAAAGTTGGTAAAAATTAGAAAATGATCTTATATTTAAGAACAAATTGAAATTTGAAAGTGATCTTATATTTAGGAACGGAGGGAGTATCTTGTTTCTCTTTTTATTTCCTAGCCTCTTGTAATATCTTTTTGCTCGATATTAGTACCATTTGTGTTATTATTGGTTTTTATTTTTGTACATATTATTCCTAAGGACCTTCATTCAAGCAACATTTGAGCTTTAATGACATTATATAATTACAAACTTTAGCTTTCATTAGTGTAAATAATTGCAGAATGATTTATCCTTATCTCGATTTCTATAATTTTGTATCATCCATTAATTACATCATCCTATTATGGCATTCACCTTAAATCAACTAATCTGCCTTATATGCCAGTACATGATTTTCATTTTTGGCGTTAGTAATTGAACTCCTGCTATAAAGAGTTTTTCTTATGTCTATGATCATGTTAAATTCTTTTGTGGTATAAAACATGCATTAGAGAGCCTAATGTTAAAATAGTGACATAAGCTCTTTTTCTTTAAAAAGACAAGAATTGGCAGGAGGAACATACGTTTTGTATGACAGTTCTCTATACACGTGTACTAATGCTGAACTCTCCTTAACTGTTATGTCAGTTAACTCCTGAAATTACCATTTTAACTCTGTAGAATATTCTTGCTTACATATGTAAAATTCATAGTGAAAATTAATCTACCGTTCTTATAGTTTCACCTCATTTTGAATCATATCCCCAACTTTTTCCACTGTTTTTTGGGCCCTTGTAGTTTTTACCGTCAAATCCATCAGTCCTTCATCTTTAAAACCATTAACTAGGGACCAACAGTGTTAAAAATTCTGTTAGATAGCACTGATTTTTTAAACAGTTGGATTGTTCTAACTAAGCATCAATGTGGAAAAAGGTAGTATCTCCATTCCTAAATATAAGATCACTTTAGCTAATTTGGAGAGATTAAGGAAGACTTTCCAATGAATTAGGATTACATGATCTTCCCAAAATACCCCTCACTTAAATTTAAAAGATTGAGGGAGTAATTTACTTGTAAAATGAGTATAGGGGTAATTTGGGCAAAAATTGAGAAAAAATAGAAAGTGATCTTATATTTAGGAACTTATCCACATTCTCAAAGTGATCTTATATTTAGGAACGGAGGGAGTATTTGAAAACACATTTTGTTGACCTCCCTTTAGGTGCATTGGCAGTAGCATTACTTAAGTTCTCAAAGAAGTTCTGGTCCGGCGCAAAACTCTGCGCCAACTTCTTGTACAAACATCGGAAAACATGTCTTGTTCCAACTTGGAACAGTCCCTGTCTGTTCGTCAGGTCAATGTAGTCTTGTTTTTAGACTTGTTTGGAATGTTGATGTTGAAGTTTGATGTTTAGGTTCCCTATCTCATGCAAGAGAAGTAGTCAGAGAATGAGTTGCAGTGGGCTTGGACTAAGGTGTGGGCACTGGAAAAGTGATCACATTAGTGATGTTGAATTTTGATTGGTGAATGTGTTGATGATGCCATTGTTGTTAGCAGATGAAGATGGGGGATCTTTCATAGAAAGTCCCACTTTTGTGAGATATGTATGCCTGAATAGTGTAATCATGCAAAAAGATGGAAAACAAGGTGGAGCATGGTTAATGTATTTCTTTAAGATAGATTTGAGGTGGTTCCTGGCATGGCTAAATTTTTTCCATGATGTTTCTTAGGTTGTGTTTGGTTGGAGAAAACTAGGGAGAAAACTGGAGAAGAAAATGGGAGGAAACGAAAATGGAGATGGAAGAATTTATTTATCCTTTAATGACAAAAAAATGGGCTCACGTGATTATTTACTCCCTGCTTTCCTTCTCGTCCTATTTTTTCTCTTGAATCTAAACAAATAAAATTCGTTTTCTCTCTTGAATTTCCTGTACATTTTTCCTCCCCCAAGTTTTCTCCCCAACCAAACATAACTTTAGTCTGTGTCTAAGTTGTCAAAATAATCAAATCGTTTGCCACATCAATTCTTTCTAAGTTGCTAAAATAATCCAATCATTTGTCACATCAATGCTTTCTATTGGAACTCTTAACATTTTTTGGTTCCTATCTAACAATTTTAATGATAAGGAACTAACTGATTTGACTGTAGAAAGTGAAAGAACTGGCATAAAAAAAAAGCTTATGGAGTAAATTCAAAACTAGGTGAAACTATAAGGGCCTCCAAATTTATTTGTCCTAACTTTAATATTAACTCTTTTCATTTTCATCCTCCATGTTTCTTTGTTTGATGGCCTTTTTTTACATAAACACCTCCCAGTGGTCTAGCGTCTATTGTCTTTCTGTGTTTGATGGCTTTAATGATATAGAAACATATATATTTATAGAAGGCATTCCACCGGGGCCCTAGGAAGTAATTTTCTTAAATGCTCAAATACTCATGCGGGGTGATATATTTGTGACAATGCAGTAACTGTCAATCACTTGTAATATTTCCCCAAAAGTTTCCAATATAGTATTTGAATATGCTTTTTGACTACAGGGTAGGAGATGGCCCCATTGTTGGATCCTCAGCATATGCTGACAATGAAGTTGGTGCATGTTGTGCAACAGGGGATGGTGATATCATGATGCGCTTCCTTCCATGGTAGTATTAAGTATTCATAGTTTTTTTTCATATTTTAGTGATACTTTGAATCTTCATTTGTAGAACTTTCTGACTTGATTTGGCCAAGGCCAACAACTCTATATGAACAAGCGACCAGTATTTTGTTTTCAAAATTTCTAAGGTGGGGTTATGGGAATAGAATGTCCTGAACTAAAATATTGAGATGTGTGGTTAGTTTCTGTGACCAAAATGTTTAATTTATTTTGTGCATATCTTGATAATTGCTTCTAATTGATTTCAGCTATCAAGTTGTGGAAAGTATGAGGCTAGGAATGGAGCCTAAACATGCAGCTGAGGATGCAATAGCACGGATAGCAAGAAAATTCCCTGACTTTGTTGGAGCTGTTGTTGCCTTAAATAAGAAAGGGGAGCATGCCGGTGCATGTCATGGATGGACATTTATGTACTCAGTAAGAAGCTCAGCAATGAAAGATGTTGAAGTCTTTACTGTGCTACCTTGAGAAACTAGTTTCCCAGAATATTTGATTATGTTCAGCGTCTTATTGGCTTGTAATCAGAGCAATGCAAAAACCTCAGTGTGTGCATCAAAGTCAAACAATTTATCAGTGTAGTCAATATCTGCTTCACATGTTTAAATGCATCTATATTGATAAATATTCTCATCATTTTACTAACTTGAAATTTTTCAACAATATCATACCAAAGTGAGATTGGAAATACCATTGACAGTATTCATGAATAATTGTGCAACCAGATGTCTTACCGCATCAATGTTTCTATCCTGACCATCTTGTGGTCGCATATGTGTAGAAACAACTTCATTTGCAAAACTGACCTTTTGTTTTGGCTCAATCACTAATGATATAGCAGAAATACGTGTTACACCACAAGGACTAGTTTTTTGGATAGAATGAAACTTGAGGGACTCAAAACTCTTGTTTGAAAGTATGAGATTAAAACCAAAATTGATACAAATTATAAGGATCAAAACCTCCACTTTTAAACTTCAACGTCCAAAACTTAAATCACACTAAATTAGATGAACCCAAAGTTAGTTTAACTCGTCTTTTTTATTGGCATTTGTAAAAAGATTGACTAGTCCTTATAATAGAGATAAGAGGAGTATAAAATAAAACTAAAAGAATTATTTATTTAAACTTTAAAAGTTAGAATGATTGTGTTTGACTGTAATTTCAATTGAAGAATGTTTTGACGCGTTTATCTTGCTAAACAAAGACTAGACAGCAATAAGAGTGACACAAGTCAACATACAATAATAAACATATCGTGTTTAAAGGTTCGGGACTAAACAGCTGTTTCATTAATTTGTTTGGACGACCTGGTAAACTCTGCGACCTTGACTTGCTATAGTTCAAAAGAAGGAACGCAAGTGGTAGGAAAATTGACCAGTTTGAATATGAAAGCGTGGCCACATTACAAAATTAGGCATTTTCCAATCACAAAACAATACAAGTGTGTGCCACAAAATATAAGTTTCATCTTTTGTTTATCTAAGCATTTATTATTTTTTTTACAGCTTTTCCCCTTGTTGATCTTTTCCCATTCTCTTTCATATTTGTTACATTTTATTTCCCACATTATCTTTTATTATCACTTATATATACATTCTTTTTCATTTTTTATATTAGGGTTATAATTAGAAAATAAATAACATTTTTGACATAGTTATTGCTTTTAACTATTTTCGATTTAATTTTATTGATAAATATAAAGTAGTTATTTGAAACTTTTACATGCCTTCTCTAGTTTATAGGGTTAAAATAGGGATAATGTATTTTTCCTGTTCATAACTTTGACCTCATTAAATATATATAAATGTACAGTCATAAAAATTTATTAACAGTTTTTTACCTATTGATGAGAATTTTGAAAAGTATTATATTATATACTTTTATGTGTAATAAAAAAATTTACTTTTATAAATATATATATATATGGGCTAATTCAAAAAATTATTAAATTTCAAGACATAGGTAGTGGGATTCCCAATTTTTCATGGTTTCACTAAAATATGTTATAAATACCTTATAAGTAGAATCAAAGTGTGTAGCCTCGTGAGTCGTGACGATAGTGAAAAATGGAGTATTTGTTTTTCAACAACAAATGATACTTAAAATCTTATAACTTAGTTATAATAAATTTAAATCACATAATATACATCAACAAAAGAAACAATTTTCCCATTTCCAACCATCACAGATTTACTTTTAAAAATCAATTAATATAGTGTTGTCCGAAATTTCGCTGAAGTCGCTGATACAAAGAAAGAAAGAAATTTCCCAGAAGTCCCTCCAAACCATAAATAAACATATTCAATTGGACATACATTTTCTCTGAAAATTTATTTTTCTATAACTAGGAAATACACACACACACACACCAAGTTGGTGCAGCGATAATAAGATGAGGTAGGAGTAGGACCGTATGAACAATAATAAGGAGATAGAGGACAAGTTTATTTAAGTAAGTCTTTGACTTTTTGGTAAGATAATTATGATGTGTAGAATTAATCTCTTGAGAGATTTTTTTTTTTGATCAAAAAATTTCTTGAGAGATGACATTCACAGTCTTGTTAAAAATACTTATTTCAATAACAAAAGACCATTGTTTTACCAATGAATGAGTAGTTGGTTGAGCTGGTAGATGGGCTACAACCCCATAAGGATAAGAACACATGTTCAAATCCCGGAAAGTCCTCTCATTGGGAGATGGGATAACATTGCTTATGTGGGCAACACTCCTTCCCCTCGAGTCCGGATTAAACCGGGCGGCGATTAACAAAAAAAAAGACCATTATTTTTATTGTTTTTTTTTGCCCGCCATGGGCATGATTTGGATTGCCCATCAATGAATGCATTGTTATTTGAGTTGAGTTTTTTACATATTTTTATTTTTAAGTAGTCAGCTTTAATTTGTAAGTACTTAATTTTGAATAATTTCAGTACTCCTCTTTGATCATTTTAGCGACGAAAGTTATATGAGTGTTTATATTATAGAAAGATAATGCTGAAAAATTTGAAGTCATGAACTAAAAAAATGAAAAGGATCAATAATCATAGAAAATATACCATTGATCAGCATCAAATATGAATATAAAATATCAATTCAAAATAAATATAATGTCAAATAATACCATTGATTTTTTAAAATTTATAAAATTGACCATCTCAAATGTAGTTTTTTACCAAATTAAATACTATCCCAATTGTAGGTGAAAACTTTAAATAGGATTTCTACCGCAAGAATTCAAAACAAGTCTCTGCACTGGAATTTCCACTCAACTCTCTTGTTTTGTTAAAACTAGTAAATACCCCGGGCGATGTCCGGGAGGCATTTAATTAAATAGCGTAACATATTATAAGTCAACATAAATGAATGAAAATATACATAAAACAACAACATAAAAGGATTGAAGTCATATTGAAAAATAATACTCCTATGAAGGATAAGAATATATTACATGTTAAACACAAATATTGCGGAACACTTCCCAGTAAACAATGTTAAGTGTTTGGGTAGGTAGGCAGGTCATTAGCGATAGACGGCAAGAGAATCTTTAACCCATCAATGCTCTTAACACTAGACAAAGCAACATATAATTGCCCATGTGAAAAGCAGGTTTATAGAGGTATAAACCAACTTGTTAGTGATTGTCTCTGACTCTTATTAATTGTCAGGTAAACGATATTGAAAATGGAAATTGTCTTCTTTGCATTTGAAAAGGCCAACGGATTTCAAATGGATTCATATCAACTCTAGGAATCAAAACCCTTTGATTTGGATGTTGTCCATTGAGTGTGATAGCATAATAAAAAAACCTTTTTAAAGAGTTAGAAAAAGCAACTATTTTCATTAAGTGGCTATTTAATATAATATGTAAATAAAAAAATACCTTTTTTAAAGAGTCAGAAAGGTTGGAGGGGCCGGCCAAAAAAAAACAAAGAAAGGTTGGGGTGAAAGTTTGAATTTTGAAGTCACCCTCACTGACAAATATTAAAAGATCAATTAATTGAAAAATAAGAAACAAACAGGAAAGGTAAACTATTCTCGAGAAAAAAAACTTCAAATAAAAAATAAGTATTAGACTATATTAGACAATCAAATTAAGCATCAAATCATCACGTGACCCATACATAAATTTATGACAAATAAAACATATATAACATAATAAATAAATAAATTTATGCATATACATATACATATACAATACAATACATATCTATATACACACACATTTAAAAAATGGACGGCTAAAATGAACAGTTAATACTGAGAGGAGCCGTCAACTAAGCCACTACAATGATGAGTCATATTCCATAGGATTTAGTAATATAGGATTTTCCATTAAAATTATTATTATGTGTATAAAATCATATCCATGCACTCTACATCATAGCTTCGTCCACCAAGCTTCAGACTTCTTCAAGCAATATGTCTTCACCCGCAGAGTACTCCCTCCCTCCCTCCCTCTGTCCCTCTCTCTCTCTCTCTCTCTCTCTCACACACACACACACACACACACAGAGATTGATCATATGGTGTATGAAGTTTTTGTTAATATTGTTAGTTCTTGCAAGAACTAACTATATTTAGTGTTCTTTCACCAAACTACAATCATACTCAAGTTTCTAGCGTGTGCTGAGTGTTTTTGCTTGATTTCCTCAAATTAAACACAGACTTCTTTTTCAGTAGTCTTTATAGCTAGTAAAAACTTATACTTATGATGATTTAATAATTCAATTGATCTATAATTTTTTATTTTGGCGAAAAGTAAAATCTGGTTTTGTTTATACCAGAGAATCATAGTTCATAAATTTTTAACATATGAATGTTTAGACAAAAAAATGTTTTATCGGAAACTTTTGTTTATTCAACTATTCATTCCCTTTTCTTTTGCATTCTTTTTCTTATTTTAACTCCATCTCCCAAAAATACAGACAAACCAGATTTGATTTTTTTTCAGCTACAGTAGTCTTCCGGGCAAATGATGATATTATCATTCCTCCCGAAAAATTCTCTTTAAAATAGTTTTACATATACCTTTGTCTGATTTGCACCTAAAAAAGTCACCACTTGTTAACACCAGTATTACGGGACATTTAAGTAAAAGAAAAATTAAACTGAAGGGTGTAGAATAATTTTTCTTTCTTGAACGATTTCATATAATTTTTTAAATTTATGTAAGGTTTACACAACTTCGATGAACTTCACCAAAACATTTCTGTACTTCAAATAATTTATTGAATTTCTTATCAAACAATTGAACCCAGTTATCAATAATGTTTTGTCTTTTATTTTCTTTGGTCAATTCCCCCGGACTATAAATAAGTTCGTGTACCTTGAAAGTTAATTTAAACTACAATAAAATGATATTGAATTTTGCTTTGGTTGAAAAAATGATATTCAATTGACAAAAAGAAAGAAACACGCGCCCGCACCCATGGCCCATGCAGCAATATAAACTCTGGTTCTCATAAAATTAATTATTATTATTTGCAAATATTATCCTTCCAGATATTACAAGTCTCTACCACCAGTGAGCAAGGCGTATGGAGTGGCATGTTTAATGACTACAGCTGCATATTACCTTGAACTTTATGATCCTTGGAACATTGCACTTGACTATGCTTTTGTTTTTAAACATCTCCAGGTATATATATGTCACCCAGCTTTATTATAATGCTAGTAATTTTACCTTTTACTAAGAGTTTCTTATTTATTTATTTATAAATTTATTTATTTATTTATTGTAATTCCACTTGAATTTGAATGCAGGTTTGGAGGCTTGTCACAAATTTCTTTTTTCTTGGACCATTTTCATTCCCTTTCGCTTTTCGATTGATCATGATGTAAGTATTATTCTTATTGTTTTATTTTTTTTTGATAAAAATTCTTATTGTTCTATACATGCTATAAATAATTACAGTTACTTGTTTTCTAGACAAAATATTTAGAATTTCAACTGTAATATAACCCTTTCTCTGAAGTAAAACAGGGGAAAGTTGTAAGAAACAATCCCGGTAAAGATATTGTACACTTCAGATTTCAATGAATACATGAACTTCATTATATCGATCATATGTTCATGCTCCATATGAAGAAAAACCTGATAATTTAAAAGATGAATCAAATTGTGTGAAAATGAAATGCAGAGCCAAATATGGAGTTTCATTGGAAAGAGGACCATTTGACAAGAGAACAGCTGATTTCCTGTGGATGTTGATCTTTGGTGCACTTTCACTTCTGGTGATATACAACACTCTATTACTTGTCTTTTTTCGCAAACATATTTATTTACATTTTTCCCGAACATAATCTATTGTAAAACATGCTTATTTACTTACATTTTTATACACTTACACACATACTCTATATATATGTATATTTATTTACATTTTTAATGCTTATACACTTGTATTTAAACTTAAACACATATTTACGATACACTTACCACACATTAACAATGCAACTTTGTTTAAACTTTGGAATTTAATGAATTGTATGAACTATGTTATTAGGTGATAGCTGTTGTGCCATTTTGTTGGTACCCATTCATGGGAGTTCCATTAGTTTACATGATTGTCTATGTTTGGAGCCGTGAATTCCCCAATGCCCGAATCAATATATATGGTCTTGTTTCTTTGAAGGTAAGGTTTACTTTTTTCTCTCTCCCTTTTTCTACTCCTTAGATTGATTTAAAAGGTCACAGGATAAAGGTATAGGATATTATATAAGGGAAAGAACTCATAACTTGTGAAAAATATATGCCTCTAGACTAGGAGTCAACTGCTATATCTCTTTTTATAATATATGTCGATAGATTATCCGGATATTTCAATCTCATTGCACAACTTTGAAAAATTAAATCAATCAATATTTTCATTTAGGTGTTTTCATGATCAACAACATTACTAAATAATGAATCCCACATAATGCAGTAGAAAGGATAGGGAAAAAATAGAGTGTGAAATCACAAGGGAAATGAATTGTTATTTATATAACTGTATTAATTAATTGATGAGATAGATGAAAGGAGTTAAATTTTTCTGTTTTCCTGTGAAAAAGTAGTAGCCCAATTCTTTGTTCGGATAATGAAAAACAAAATAGACTCCAAATTTAGGTTGTAAACTTGTAATAGTAAACTTGAAAGTTATGAGATTGATCAGAATTTATTTTCTCACAAGTTGCAGTGTTGATGTGATAGATAGATAGAGATGATAACTGATAAGTTAGGATATGAACGATATACTTAAATTGCAAATTAATATCTAATCAAATTCTTTGACTGATGTTTTGTGGCAACAGGGCTTTTATCTTCCCTGGGCAATGCTAGGCCTGGATTTAATTTTTCGGAACCCTTTAAAGCCTGGAATTACAGGGATGGTTTCAGGACATTTATATTACTTCTTAACGGTCCTTTATCCTCTATCTGGTGGCAAGTTCATCTTCAAGACCCCTCTATGGGTGTATCCTTTGCTTTTATTTTTTCATTATTATGCTCATAATAATTTTTTTCATCCCAACTTCAGTTTCAAAATATTTTGGGCCATATACTACTAAATGACACAACAATCCTTTCAGGCCGGATCTTGTCTTGACCCTCTTTTGTACCATCACACAAATTTTTCGGGCCATATATATACCACTTCAGTTTTGACCACTATATGACATCACACTTAGATTAAAAAAATTACAGATCATATTTAAGAAAACGTTAAACATGGATATATCATCTATTCTTTATCAATAATGGAGAAAAGATTTGGATAAGAATATGGCCCGGCAAGGACTTTGTATCCGTCAACGTTACATTGTATTTTCTTTATAAAATTTTATAGACATAAAGTAGTGGCATATTGGGGAGAGGGCACTCAAATAAATTCACCTGTGCAGTCAAATCCAGCTACGGATGGAATTGTTTTCAGAGGAAGAGGTCATCGTTTGGGAGGGAGGGAAGCAAGCAAGACAACTAATTCACAGGCACAGCAAACTGAAAGCAACACTGTTTCTCAACAACAACGGAATCAAAGTTCTTTCCGGGGAAGAAGTCACCGCTTGAATGAATGAAATTGTTGTCTGCCCATGCATGATCCTTATATTATTAGTTTAATGAATTGCTGCAACAAATTCACTCCCTTCATATATATATGTTTAACATTTCATTTCAAAATTAAAACAATTATATGTTGAGTATTTCTCATTTGAACAACTTAACTGTTTTTTTATAGTTGTTTGAGAAATTAGTATAAATATGAGTTACCCAAAGTCCATAATCATGAATTTCATGAGTTTTCCTAATATCCTCAAATTAAATTACCATAGAAGTGAAACTATCTACTTAAAGTTGGGTCTTTCACACAAATGTATATCTAAATCCCCATATAATTGCATAAGAAGACCTATGCTAATGCCCTATATACAATAACCATGCACAATCAGTGGCACTATTTCCCTTGAATGTCTCCATAAGATGATTATGAGCAGTGTTTACATTCGATGCTTATTACATTATTGATGAGAAATTATTCTTTTATAACAATGAAGGAATTTAAACAATCCAAATTGAATACGGTACGGTTTAAATTGTTGCTCGATTTTAGATGATTATTTTATTTTTATGAGAAATGATAGCTATAGGTTTATCGATTTAGTTTAAGATAAAAATATATTTATAACATAAAATTAACCAGATTAAATATCCGTTCAAAATCAATCTATGGTATAGAATGATGATGACCTTTTTGTCATATATATATAGTGCTGAATACAAGATATTCACCTGAGGCGTAAGGCTACTCATAATGGTGAAACCCACAAATTGGCTGAAACATCACTTGTCCCCTAAAACGGCAACTAGTTCCCGTGTATGCACCAATAATACTATGGATAGCCCCACAACTACGAGACTAATAAACACCTTTTATATAATCGTTCGTGTGTATGTGTGTATTATTAATTAGCTTAGTACATATATGAGCAAAACCATGGAGAACAAAACCCATGAAGAGTATGATGTTTCTCTTACTACTGCTATGTTACTAGCAAGTTCCCAACTTTACCCCGCGGTGGTACAAGCTGCCATTGAGCTCAACTCTTTAGGATCATTGGTGAGGGAAGCCCAAATGGAATGTCACCTGCTGAAATAATAGCTTCACATCATCCAAATTCACATGTGGGTCTGGACAATATCATCGGCCACCTTGATCGGTTGTTGTGTTTGCTTGCTACTAATTCTCTTTTACTCGTACGTTCTTCCTCCACCAAGGTTGATGAAGATGGTAGAATCGAGAGGCTTTATGCTCTATATCCTACAGGTAATTAAATAAGTATTACCTGATGATGATGGAGTCTTTTATGCTTCATTTTCAAACTTAAACTACCATCATCTAGCTTAATTATATATCAGTATGGTACTTAAGTAATTGAAAATAGTATTTGTATATTACATTTCATTTAAGTTTCGATATGTATTTGTAAATTTTTAAATGTACATAACATATATTGTTGAAAACTTTACACATACCCACATACTCTCTCCACCTCATAATATAAGATGAATTTAATGGAATAATGAGTTCTCTAAAATTGGTTGAAGTTAAATAAAAAGCAATAATTATATGTGGGAGACAATTTTTTTTTCCAAAAATGCCCTTATTTAAAAGGAAAGAAAGAGAATATGTGGGGGAGTAAATGATGTGTTTTAGTTAATTAGAGTGTCATATATATATATATATATATATATATATATATATATATATATATATATATATATATATATATATATATATTTCTCCCCTCTTGCACAACTTTTTAAATGTATAATACATAGGGCAATATTGGAAAAAATATATGTATTATGTGGATCAACTCAAACATTACGTTATATTTTCTTCCAATCAAAAGCATGAGGCAAATCTCTCCCTCCCTCCCTCCCTCCTCATAACTCCCTCCCTCCTCATAATATGTCAGGGAAAGCATCAAGCAAGTGATGATGAAAAAGGAACATGACCTATTCAAGCTATAGTCTATAGGATGTCCATGTTTCAATTCATTTATACAAATGAAGCTGCTGATCCTTTATATATCAAAGGATTGGATGAAGGACTATCAACACTCGTTGATGTTGCTGCAGATGTTGCTGCAGGTGGGATTGGCATAGTCCTGCAGAACCCTTTAATTCAGGGCATCAACTTCGGTTTGCCACATGTCGTTGAAAATAACCCATCATACCCAAGTAATTAAATTAAAGTAACTACTCTTGTTGTTTCAATTTTATCTCTTGATTCTATTCCTTGATTTTTTTTTTGAACAAAAAAAATTAAGCACTTGTTTTTTTAACAAAAAAAATCTATCCCTTGATGCTAAATACTTCAATATAATCAATGAATAAATCTAATAAGTTCCAAAACTCATAACATTCTTGAAGTGTTTTAAGTCGTACTTCATATGTTTGATTGATTGATTGAAGTAACCAGTAACCATAAGAGAATATATATTGGATCACAATTGTGAATTCTATATTAAGCAACAAAACTTATATATGCTATCTAAGAGAGTAAAGAGAGTTCTTTCCACATGAATTTTTATGAGGATACACAATTGTGATTCAATCTTGTTGATACACAGATTATATGAATTATGAGGATACACAATTGTGATTCAATCTTGTTGATACACAGATTTTAGGGAAACGAATAAAGACAAAATAATCTTTTATTGAGTGTAAATGGGTCACCAGCAATGATGGTACAAAAGATTAGTCGCCTAGTGTTAGTCGAAAATCCCACAATTTCTAACCGAACAAAACCATAAGCGTCTCTGCCCACAGGCTTAATTGGAGGGACATACACCTTGAAACCTCAGAGATTATCAAACACAAAATCCAAAAGATTTGATACATTATATATGGTGGAATAACCCTTGGTGCTGTGTTGACTCCTCAATCGTTCAAGATTCAAACTTGTAGTGACAACCTCTATTCGAATAAGAATCTCCCTAGGTTCTGTGTCTTTATGCCTCGTCATTTTATGTCTTTGCGAAGAACAATTCTGTATCAATACAATAAAATGGGATGATGTATTGATCTAATTATTGTTAGTTCCCATGATATTGTAAGTTCACATTCATAAAAGTTCTCTTTTACCTATCTCAATTATTATAGCTATCCATTTGATATAGCCATCTTACATTAGTAAAAGCTATCAAATAGGAAAAGAACAAAAAGATTTCATTTAACACATACATCATGGAACAATATAGCTTTCAATGCAATATCAGAGTTGATTTAAGTCAATGCAAATAATTATTTCTGTATAGTTTCATAACACACACTAAATTACTAACAAATTGAGATTAAATGAGAAGGAATGTGAAGTACATACAATGTTGATGAGATTTATAATGACAGAGCTCCTGATGGGCTAACTGCAAATTTTCCACCATGCTCTGCTATTGCCAAGTGGAGGCCACCTTGGAGGTTTTCTTCTGCTTCTTCTGCTTGTCTTTCTCAACCACCCAAGCAAATCCAATTCTCTTAATCAGCATTAGCTGCCTTTCATCATGATCCAAATCTGTGCTTACACACAAAAACAAATAAGCAAACAAAATATCACCATGGAGTTACAGTAGACAAATACAACGAATTATAATAAAAATAAGAATGCAAGTATAAGAAAAGCGAGAAAAGTAAACATACAAAAGGGATGTTCGGACCATTCTCTTCGATGACATCGCAATTCAACAGCTTCCACTTCTGATGGAAAAACGCTTTCAAAAGAATCTTTGTCCCCTTCCCTCTTAGCAATACAAGTAGTTCATTGCGTTCAACACACCCTAACCATCATGTCATTTTCCTTTTTTGTGTAAGAATCCAGTGATATCTCCTTGATCTTGTCCAACAACATAGTAGTAATGTTGAAAAAGAAAGAAATGAAAGAAAAAAAATTAAATATTTCAAAACAAATTTCTTCTAACCCATAATTTGAAAACAAAAATTTGAAAGTTATAAAATATTGAAAAATTCAACTTTTCAAAAGATTTGAAAATTAAAAAATCTATTGAGAAAAAAAGAATTCAAAACTCAGAGAAAGTGCAATTAAAAATAGTTTGCAAACTATAATATTAATAAAAAAACTTGTAAATAAAATGTATTATGAAATTTAAAAATAAAGGAATTCATAAAATAAGAAAGAAAGAATTGAAAACAAAATTCTGAAAACCTTTGTAAATTAGTTCAGAAAATTGCAAATTCAAAAATAAAATTTGTTAAGAAATAAAAAAATTAAAAGAATTGATGGAAAAAAGAAAAAAAATTGAAAACTCAATATTGAAAAAATTTGCAAGTTCAATAAAAAAATTGTTTATAAAACATAAAAATATTACAAAACTTCAAATTCTAATACGATACTATCCAAGTCAAATTTGTTCCCGACATGCATCCATGCACCGTTGTACCGCAGTGAGCTGCTAGACAGTTTTTGATTGAGTAAACCATGAAATTTTTGAACATAAAAAACACACAAAATGTGAGTGTTTGAAGGCATCTATCTACCTAAGAACTCTTTAAAAAAAGGTGGAGTCATGGATAGTGGAAAAGATGTCAAATCCTAGATGTGATTGCATTATCACGAATATATAACAGTGGAAAAGAACAATGAAATCCATAGTAACCTCACCAAATAGGAAGTGCCTAGGTTGAAAAAATATTCCAATTAATCAAATTACAAAACCAAGCATAGGTTTTTGGTGTACCTCTATGGCTGCATCATTGCAAATTAGCAAGGTACAAAGCAATAAATGTTGATTTGTAACAACCGACAACATCTTCACTGTGAAGGCAAATGGGACATTTAAATAAATGTCTTCACAATAATAAACAAGTGACTAGAGAGTATATGTTGATAATTAGGAAAAAAGAAAATAGCTATAAAAGTAAAAAGGAAAGAGTATCTGCGTATTGGAGACTTGGCTGGTAAAATGTAGAAATAAGATTCTGACAACATAGATTGGAGTAGAGAGATTGCGAAAAAAATCAACTAAGAGACAGTCATAAGGGGGAGTGGTAGAGATGGAAAAGTGTGAGAGTGAGAACTGAGAGAAATCCCAATATAAGTATGGGAAAATGCCATTTAAATCCCTTCGAATATACAAAAGGACAATTCAGGAACTCAAACTTCCAAAAGGACCATCAAGGATCTCGGACCTAGGGGGCATTTCAAATTTGTGTGAAAGGACAAAATTGCCCCCATCATTAAACAAAAATTACTTCCCACCCACCCATTTCCTCTTCTCCCTTCAGCTTCTGAACCTTCAATCAAAAAAAATTCAGCATCGGAACCCTCTCCATTCACGCGTGCCCTAACACCCACACCCACACCCACTTGCGGCGACTTCTCTCTTTTCTCCCTCACGTTCTCAATCCTCTCATACTACCACCCTAAGTTGACATCCGCTTGCTTCTCCTCGGCTTCGTGTGCTTCGTCTTGTTGGGATCGTCGGACGGTGGCTTCAAATCGCTGCGGTGGCGGTGAAGGCGGGTTTCGAGCTCTTGTTCTTGTTCGTGTTCTTGCTCGTGTTAATCGTGTTCCACTACATTTTGGTTCGAATTACAAGTTTCCTTTTAAACCTAGAATATGGGTGCTCTGTTTGTGAAATAAGTAGCTTTGTATATAGTATCTTGTTGGTAGAATTACAAGTATTGGGAGCCTTTGTGAAATAAGTAGAATAACTTGCATGCAAGTAGCTTTGTAATTCCGTGGATTAAAAGAAAAATTATTAGTTCTTTTGGTGGGTGCTGCTGTTGTTCGTATATAGTATCTTGTTGGTAGTCTAATGTGTGTGTATTTCATACATGAGGTTCATTTCCCCATATTTTTGTAACAAATATTATAACCTGAGAGACAAATTGCCTTTGAGATTACAACATCTTATTTTAAGAGACGATTTAGTTGCTGAAAAAGATGGGAATGGAATAAATTAAAGAAATATAAAAAAGAGGTGACCAAAAATATAGAAGGGAGATGAGTCAACAATGTTGATGAAGGGAAACTAGGGAAGAGGTAAATTAGTTCATGAGGCTAGGAGCCATATTTCATGGGGTCTCAGAGGGATGTGATTCTACTTATTTCTTTTAACATGTATGTTACATTATAGGTCTGGCGGATATGGCTGCTTGAATTGAATGGTGTTATTGTGTGCATAAGAATTTACCCACAGAATGTAGGAATTATTTGTTTTAAAAAAAATGGAATACAATTTGTCTTTGTGAAATGTTCACTGTTTAGTTTTATTTATTTTACTCATTGTCATTGTAGGCTCATGGCTTCAACTTCGAGCCTAAACCGCAAAAGCCACGGGATGACGGGGTTGAATTTGTTCAAAAAGTCACGGGATGACGGGGTTGAATTTGTCTTTGTGATATGACATGTTCATAATGATGTAGGTACACTTTTGTGAGCACTTTGGTTTAGGTGAGGTTGAACCTCATGAGAATCCAATTGAGTTTTGGAATGGTCCAAGAATAAAGGAGGTGGTGGATCTAGAGAAAGAGAGTTAGAAAGAGAGTTAGAAAGAGAGAAAGATGTTACAATGTTTAGGTCCAATATGATGTGGTGGTTTGTCTCACATCCTCAGAATATTGTGAAGGATAAGGCTTTGGCGCTTCTTGGTGACCCTGTGCAGCCAAAGAGAGCGAGAATTGTATGATTGGATAAAAAGGATTGTTAGTTTGGGTAATGTTAGGATAGAAACATGGAGCTGTGTTTTGTGTTTTGGGGCACATGTTTTGTGTAACAATCAATATTTGCTTCTCAATTAATGTTATATTTGAACCTTATTTGCTGCCCAGCGTGTGTATTGCTGACATTTTCATTGTGCCTGTTAACATTTACATAGGACCTATTAACATTTACACAGGGCCCATTAACATTTGAACTTCACGGATTAACGACAGAACTTAATGCTTTAACAATGTGAACATAGGCATTAACTTATGCGTTAACATCACATTGGTATTAAAGCATTTACACCGCCCATATTAACAGTTGAACTTAAAAATTAACGACAGAACTAAGAACTTTAACAATGTTAACATAGCTGTGAACTTCTGCGTTAACATCAGATTGGTATTAAAGCATTTATACCGCCCATATTAATAGTTGAACTTCACTAATTAACGACAGAACTACATACTTTAACAACGGGGACATGAGTATTAACTTATGCATTAACTTCTGCGTTACCATGACATTGGTGTTAGCATTTACGCCGCACCTGTTAACATTTGAACTTAAGAACTTAACTTATGCATTAACTTCTGATTTAGCAACTTAACTTAAGAACTTTATCATTAACAATAGAACTTCATGATTAACATGAGGACTTCTTGGGTTAACAGTATGGGCATCAGTATTAACCTCCTCACAAACATGAATTTTCACAACACCCATTAACAAATGAATTTTTTTTATAAACATCAAAACGTAGGTATTTAACAATGTGGACTTAAAATCTAAAATGTGAACATTCTAATTAGTGTCTACCTTTACAACGTAATATTGGTGGTTTACATTTACACGACACATGTTAACATGTTGACTGTGCCGCGTAACATCCGAACCTAATTGATTAACACTGTGAACACAGGCATTAACTTCTGCGTTAACATGACATGCACACAGCACCTGTTAATCGTATGAACTTAGTGCAACAATATTTATTTCATAAAAATAACAGTGTGAATATGGTCATCAGCAAGGGAACTTCCTCATGAACACATGCTTTCATTAATAACAACGTTGGTGTTAACATTTACAGGGCACCTGTTAACAATTGAACTTCCA
This sequence comes from Mimosa pudica, assembly GCA_029929735.1. Lineage (NCBI taxonomy): Eukaryota > Viridiplantae > Streptophyta > Magnoliopsida > Fabales > Fabaceae > Mimosa > Mimosa pudica. The sequence continues at coordinate 7,087,359 of JAKELP010000045.1, forward strand.
ATAGAAACAATGGAACTTCAAGTATTAACATTAAGATCATAACGATTAACAACATAATAACTACAACATTGAGAGACTGTCCAGCAGTAGAATGCTCAAAATATATACCCTGTACCCAAAATAATACCCTTCACAAATGCCTGAGCTAATAATTACAGCATTGAGAGACTGTCCAGCAGTAGAATGCTCAAAATATATACCCTGTACCCAAAATAATACCCTTCACAAATGCCTGTGCTAATAATTACAGCATTGAGAGACTGTCCAGCAGTAGAATGCTCAAAATATATACCTTGTACCCAAAATAATACCCTTCACAAATGCATGTGCTAATAATTACAGCATACAAGCACTATCTAGCAATAGAATGCTCAAAATATTTACCCTGTAACCAAAATACTACCCTTCACCGGAACATTCAGCAAGATGTCTTCTTAATCTCACTTGCCCTCTTGTCAATGTGATTGCTTACCTCGTCAATTATAAGGGACGACGTCAAGCTAGCTGGCGCACAATTTCTGACTTTCAGTTGGTCTTGCGCACTGTGATTATGTTCATCAATAAATGTTTTCACTCTAAGCATCCTAGTTGTCTTCCCCACAGCATTTGCCATTATCTTCCACTGGCAACCATCTACGGCACACTTCACCGACATCTTGCTGTTGCTATTTTTTACATAAGTATACTCAAACTTGTTTCCAACACTGTACTTGTATAATATCTTCCTGAATTCATCTGCATCAGCAAATATCTGCATTGGACCCGTGAACAACTTCCTCCACTTCATTGAGGTTAGCTCGAAGTTTGGAGTCGGTGTTCGGGACGGTTTGAAAGTAATGGATGCACAAGAGGGGGGGGTGAATTGTGCTACCAAATAAAATCGAACAATAACAACACAAGAGTTTATACTGGTTCGGTCTTCCTGACCTATGTCCAGTTCTCAACCACCCAGGTTGAGTTCCACTATCCCCAGGTTTTACAACGGGTTCACCTGGAACCTTTACAACCGCAAGTTTTGAACGGGATCACTTGCAACCTTACAACCACAAGTTTTACTCAAGGCTCACTTGCAACCTTGCTAACTAACTCCCCCTTACTACCAGCAAGGGTTCAACCTTTACAACTAAAGGATTTTCTGAACTTAGTTCTCTTGAAGAACGGATAGTGTTACACACTTAAGTACAATCAATGCTCTTAATACAAGAAGAGACTTAACAACAAGGAGTACAAGATTAGTAGGTGAAAAGAACTCTCAATGCGTTAAATGCTCTTTCTCTTTTCTGGGTAGCTTTGAATGCTTGAAGGATTTCTTTAGTTTCTCTCTCTAGCTTTCTTCAAGATGTCAAAGAAAATAGTTGTCTTCATAAATGAAGGTGAGCTTGTTTATATAGCCTTCAAGTATTCTCACTCTTGGTAGGTGGGTTAGCCGTTTGAATATGGCCGTTTATCCCAAGTTACCGTTTGCCCAATTAATGCTCCATTAATACTTAGCAGGGTTGACTTTGCTTTATCTCTGAAAAGTAGTTCTGACACCTCTGCTCTGTCAAAAGCATTCTGACACTGCATTGCTCTGAACGTTCTGACATTCTGATTGCTTGCGGAAGCAAGTCCACATCCGGAAGCAACTTTACTCAGTGTACTGCATTTTGAACGTTAGTCTTAACAATAAAGGCACATACTCACATGCAGTGGGAATTCACTTAGTCTAAGGGAGTTCTTTTCCATCCGGAAGCAATTCCACATCCGGAAGCACTTTCACTGGACGTTGGTTTATGTTCACACTTTACTCACTGACGCTCAGTGTGTTATCACTACCAACAGCCAGCGCTAGTCACTAAGCATTCGGAAGCAGATCCACTGGACGTTGGGTTATGGTCACTGGCGCTCAGTGTTATCCATACCAACAGCCAGTGCTAGCCTTAATACAATCGGAAGCAAATCTACATCCGGAAGCTTCCTAACTTAGTCTCAAGGATTTTATACACTAATACTCTTAGACTGAGTTATGACTTGGTGATATACTTGTTGTCGCTGGGGGATGAGACGTTCATCCGCGAGCGCTAGTCTTAGTCCATCCGGAAGTAAATCCACATCCGGAAGTACTCTACCTTGGGGTTCTATACCAACCTAATATTCTCTAAGTGTTTGGCTTGTTCTTTCATATTTTAGTCTTCATCAAAACTTAAGATTCTAACACGGTTCACCACATATCAATCTATTATGGTTGCCACCGACATGTTTTGTTAAGCTGCCTACAACATATTCCATTGAAATGGATTCCACAACACTTTCCACAGCCTTTTGAGTCAACTCTGACCTTGTTTGTGATGGTCTTAAACATTTGTGAACAATACATTAACATTCTAAGTTAATGTATTAACAACAACAGTATGATGTTAACAACACCAGCATAAGTAATAACAATTCGAGAAAACAGAGCACACAAACTTACATGTCTACATTCATTATGGGAGATGTGTTATCATTTTTTTTGTCCAATATAGATGTGGCCAATCCTTTCATTGTGAGCAAACAAGTTCACAACCTCCTCCTCATCATCAAGGTCTATTAACACCTTCTCATCAAACATAATGGTATATTTGATATCACAATTATTACAATCCACCCCAAGCCATGATGCAATCATCTCCCTCAAACTTTCAAGTTTTATCCCCTCTTTGATGTTTCTCATCTTTACATAGCCTCCAATGTATTGAGCTATTCCTTCAGAGTTACTTTTAAAATGACCTCCAACATGGAAATAACAACACAACTGTTTAAGTTCCATTGATCCACCATCACTTGCCATTTTAACCTGTACAATGCGAATAACAACTGTAACATTCATATTAACAAGTGCAACATAGGGTTTAATAGTTTCAACATAGCTATTAACAAGACAATGTCAAATATACAACATGACACCATCTACAACACTAAGGGTAGGACAAAATAACACAACAAGTTTTTCTTAGTTCCTCACATGAATTTCACATATAGTGACTATTTAGGGTTAACACTTGTTTTTCATTTCTCCATATATATGAAACAATGACCAAAGCCACTTGAAGGGAGTGGTATTTTCTCTACTCATCTTGTATTACTTTCCCTTTTAATCATTAAGAACTTTGTTCCACAACCCAACAAAGAAGATGGATGAAAGAAAACAAGTTATACTAACCTAAAAAACACCTCCTCTTGTGTCACCCACGTCACCACCGTTGCCACTTCACCGCCGTCACTGTTACCTAACGCCGTCGCCGTCAACGTCAACGTTTGGAGCACATGAGTTCACATTTTCCACTTGGGGGGGAGGGTTTTCCAGTACGTGAAAGTGAGCTCCAAGTTGCTCACTTTAGTCAATGAAAGCATTTTGTTGCTTTTCTTTTTGAAATGACTCTTTTGTCCTTTCACACAAATTTGAAATGCCCCCTAGGTCCGAGATCCTTGATGGTCCTTTTGGAAGTTTGAGTTCCTGAATTGTCCTTTTGTATATTCAGAGGGATTTAAATGGCATTTTCCCTATAAGTATTTGTATTATTATTAAATGATTTATTTTTAATTTTTTAAACGATTTCTCTTCTCTCTCCCCTCTCTCACCTTTGTCTCTATCCTCTTTAAACCTTCATGTTCTTGAACATTTAATTCAGCTTCTCTTATTGTACTCTTCTTTTCTATGTTCGCATTACAGAAAATTAAATCTACATTATAGAATCAACATTCTCCTGAACTCAACTTGATGCTGCAATGAGATATAAAAATCAAAAATTGATGTATCATGCACTTTTATATATAGAATTGGATCAAATTAAATTATTCTGATACTTGGTTTACAAATAAAACGTCTGAGCACGGTGGACAGTATAATGAATGTCAAAGCTTGACCAAATTAATAAATGACAAATCAAGAAACAACAAGACACCATATTGACAGATTTTATTTTTGGGACGATACATTTAAAAAACAATAAGAACGATTTGAAGATCAATATAAATAACAATGAATCCAAAAAGAGTAGAAATTTAAAATTACTTGACGCATTAAAATGTGAAGAATTAAAGAGATGAAATTTCAGAATTACCTGCACTGTGGTGAGAATGTGTGTCGCCGCCTTATGGACCAAGATTCTCATTTGATTGTGATGGTTGAAACAAAGCATTACTATTGGGTTGGTGAATCCAATTGACAAACATGAAGAGTAGAGTAATGGGTTCTGAAAATAAATGAGAGAAACAGAGAAAAGAAAGAAATGGGCCGGGTGATTGAAAGTGATAATAGTCTAAAGAAAGAAAGAAAGAAAGAGAAGGAAGGGTTTTCTTGTTGAAAGAAGTATTCAGAGAATGTGTTGGAATGTAGTCTCAGCCGTATGGACCAAGAATGTCATTTGATGGTGTTGGGTTGAAACAAAGTATTGAGTTGGTGAATCTAAATGAGAGATTTGAAATGACAAGAAAATGGAGATTTCTTGAAGAGGTCTTGGGAGGTGAAGAGCAGAGTGATGGATTCTGAAAATGAGAGTGACAGAGAAAAGAAAGAAAGAAATGGGTGATAAATGTTAGAATCTTAAGTTTTGATGAAGACTAAAATATAAAAGAATAGACCAAGTACTTAGAAAGCAATAGGTTAACATAGGATCCCAAGTAAGAGTGCAACCGGATGTGGATTTACTTCCGGATAGACTAGAACTTGCGCACGTGGATGAATGTTTCATCCCCCAGCGGCAGCGAGTAACTCACTAGGGAATTAGCTTAGTCCATGAAGCATTAGGTACACAAAACCTTAAGACTAAGCTATGATTCAACCGGAAGTGAAATTGCTTCCTGATAGATTTAGACTGGCGCAGACTGATAGAATAGAATAACCCCAAGCGTCAGTGAATCAGCCACGTCAAGTGAAATTGCTTCCTGATAGATTTAGACTGGCGCAGACTGATAGAATAGAATAACCCCAAGCGTCAGTGAATCAGCCACGTCAAGTGAAATTGCTTCCTGTTAGATTTAGACTGGCACAGGCTGATAGAAGAAATATAACCCTAAGCGACAGTGAGTTTACCTCGTCAAGTGAAAGTACTTCCAATAGCTTAGTGACTAGCGCTGACTGTTGGATTGAAGGACACTGAGCAAGAGTGAGTGATAGTGAACTAAATCCTTCATCCAGTTGATTTACTTCCGGATGTAGAAGTGCTTCCGGATACACCTTAGACTTAGGGAACACCCACTGCATGTGACTATGTGCTTATATTGCTAAACTAACATTCAAATGCAGCACACTAAGTAAGGTTGCTTCCGGATGAGAGTTTGCTTCCGCAAGCAATCAGAATGTCAGAACGTTCAGAGATGCAGTGTCAGAATGCTTATGTCAGAGCAGAGGTGTCAGGACTACTTTTCAGGGATAAAGCAAGTCAACCCTGCTATGCATTGATGAAGCATTTATTGGGCAAACGGTAACATGGGAAAAACGGCCATATTCAAACGGCTAGCCCACCTACCAAGAGTTCAAATGTTTGAAGACTATATAAGGAGAGCTCAACTTCATTTATGAAGCAATCAATTATCTTTGAATACTCTTGAGAGAAGTTAGAGCGAGAAACTAAGAACACCTTCAAGCATTCAAAGCTGCCCAGAAAAGAAAAGAGCATTTAACACATCGAGTGATCCTTTTCATCTACATATTCTGTACTCTTTGTTGTTAAGTCTCTTCTTGTTATAAGAGCATTGATTGTACTTAAGTGTGTAACACCATCCGTTCTTTGAGAGAACTTAGTCAGAAAAATCCTTTAAGTGTAAAGGTTAACCCCTTGCTTGGTGTGAGGGGGAGCTAGTTAGAAAGGTTACAAGTGAGCCTGTGTAAAACTTGTGGTAAGGTTGCAAGTGATCCCGTGCAAAACTTGCGGTTGTAAGGTTTCAGGTGAACCCGATTTAAAACCTGAGATATAGTGGAACTCGGCCTGGGTGGTTGAGGACTGGACGTAGGTCAGGTAGACCGAACCAGTATAAATCTTGTGTTGTTTTATTTGAGCATTTATTTTTGAAGCACAATTCACCCCCCCTCTTGTGCATCCATTACTTTCATTTGGTATCAGAGCGGGTCTTTCTCACTCGATTCCAACGAATCCAGAAAGCAAAGATCTAGTAATGGATACGGACTATTCTCTACCAGATGTCTCTGTTCAGCCCAACAAGCCCCCAGGCTTCGATGGGTACAACTATCCATTCTGGAAGTTCAGAATGGAGACTTATATCAAGTCAAGTGACATTAGACTATGGGACGTGATCGAACGTGGGGATCAAACTCCCTTAGATGAGGATGGATTTGCTAAGGTGAGAGCCAGATACACTCCTGAGGACTATGCTCTTGTCCAACTGAACCATAGGGCTATGCACTACATCCAGTGTGCTCTCAGCCCCAAAGAGTATCACAGGATCAGCCACCACAAAAATGCTAAAGATATGTGGGAGGCTCTTGAGGCTGCTCACTCTGGAACCAGGGGAGTAAAAGCAAGACGTGTTGAGATGCTGGTGGAAGAATTTCACAAGTTTGCCATGCTAAGTCCCACTGAGCCTATCAGAGAGCTGGAGCTCAGGTTCACCCATCTCATCAACAATTTGGCCTCGCTGGGTAAGGATATTCCTGAAAGAGAGCAAGTAAGCAAGATCCTAAAAATTTTGAAGGGTGACTGGATCACCAAAGTAACTATCTTGCAGGAAGTGCAAGGAGAATCAACCAGCTCCATCACCGCACTATTTGGCTCTCTTGCTGAATACGAACCTACCTTGCTGGCTATGAGAGCTCCTCAAGCCTCATCCAAAAACAAGAACCTTGCTCTTGTCGCTCCCAGCAAGGAGATCAATGATGATGATGAGGATGATGAGGAGGAAATGGACGATGAGGAGATGGCTATGATGGTGAGGAAATTCAGAAAGTTCTTCAGAAAGAAAGGAGGCTATCAGAGAGGTGACTCCAGCCAGAAGAAGGGATACAAGAAGGAAAAGGTCCCTGTGTGCTTTGAATGCAAGAAGCCTGGTCACTTCAAGGCTGAGTGTCCCAGCCTGCAGAGGTCAAAAGGCAAAGACAAAAGAAAGGCCTTCGTCTCCTCCATTTGGGTGAATAGCTCAGATGACGAAGCAAGTGATGAAGAAAAAGTTGCCAACCTCTGCCTGGTAGCTAGAGAAGATGATGAGGAAGCATCTTCAGATCTTGACCTCACCAACGAAGATCATGAGGTAACTCTTTCTGAACTACAAGAGGCTTACAATGAGGTTCACGAAGAATTCTCTAGACTATGTAAAGCCTATAAAGTGTTGAAAACTAAAAAGGAATCACTTGAGTCCAAGGTGGACTCACTAAGTGAAGAGCTAGCGGAAGCTAGAAAGCTTCCGGTAGTGGATGGCCAGGGTTCTCCCCAAGTAGAACCCAACGCCCCAACACTTGAGAGTTGCCCTAATTGCAGCAAAATCTCAGCTGAGAAAGACAAGCTGCAAAATGCCCTGCAGAAGTTTACAAATGGCTCAGAAATGTTAAATATAATCTTAATGAATCAAAGGGCTTATAGGGATAGGACTGGCTTAGGATATACTCCTAGAGGGAAAAAGTGGGTAGAACCTAAAGTAAAGCCCTACTTAAAGTTCTTCCATAAAGCCACTAGTCATAGCTCCTCACCCTTCACCTTCTGTAACTACTGCAACAGGAAAGGACACTCCACGTCCACCTGTAATGCCAAGAAGCATGGAGCTAGTAGCTCTTACAAATGGGTCCCTAAAGGAACCAAGGCTACAAAGGATCCTCCACCTGCAAAGGAAACCAAGAGAGGACAAGGATCCCGAGCCTGGAACCATTCCATAGGGAAAACCCAAGAGCCTAGAGCCAGCACTAGGCCAGAGGCTCCAAATGATCATAAGCCCAAGGTTAAGGCCAATACTAGACCAAGGGCACTAAAAGCTAATGACAGAGGACCCAAGAGAGGTTGGGTACCTAAGGTTGTTTGATTATTTCAGGTATGTCTCAAGGCATCCAAGAACAGAAAATGGTACATCGATAGCGGATGCTCGAGACATATGACTGGAGACAGAGACAAGTTCAAATCTCTGGTGATCAAAGATGGAGCCACAGTGACCTTTGGAGGAAATCAAAGTGGTAAGATCACTGGAGTTGGAGAAGTCGGACCAGTCAAAGATGTCTATCTAGTGGACGGTCTCTGTCACAACCTGCTGAGCGTAAGCCAGAGCACTGACAAAGGAAACTGGGTAATTTTTGATTCAAATGAGTGCTTAATAGTTGATAAGCAGGATCTGAATTTAGACAAGGCCAATTTAAAATACAAACTTAAGGCCAATAGAAACGGAAACCTATATACCCTGGACTTATGTCAACAGCTAGAAGAAAAATGTTTAATATCTAGTGACGAGAATAGTTGGCTTTGGCATAAGAGGTTAGCTCATGTTAATTTTACTCAACTTGATATGCTAATTAAAAATGAGCTAGCTATAGGTATTCCAACTTTTAAAGTTAAGCATGATTTTATTTGTGAATCCTGCCAACGAGGGAAGCAAACAAAGTCCTCGTTTAAAACCAAGAAGAGAGTCTCCACCAGCAGGCCCTTGGAACTAATCCATATGGATTTGGTTGGGCCAGCGAGAGTGAAGAGCTTGGGTGGAAACCTATATGCTCTAGTGGTGGTGGATGACTATTCAAGGTTCACTTGGACTATGTTTCTTGCCTCTAAGCAATATGCCTTTGATGCTTTTGTTGTCCTGGCTAAGAAAGTGCAGAATGAGAGAGAGCTCAAAATCACAGCCATAAGGACAGACCATGGAGGAGAGTTTGAGAACCATAGCTTCTCTGAGCTATGTGAGCAAAACGGCATTGAACATAACTTCTCAGCTCCTAGGACTCCTCAGCAAAATGGAGTGGTCGAAAGGAAGAACAGGGTTCTGACGGAGATGGCTAGAAGCATGCTCAACGAGAAAGAGGTTTCTCAAGTGTTCTGGGCGGACGCTATGAGCACTGCTTGCTATATCACCAACAGAGCCTATGTTCTCAAGGGCTTGGATAAGACTCCATACGAGCTATACAAAGGAAGGAAGCCCAACATCAGCCACCTCAGAATATTTGGATCAAAATGCTATGTGCATAATAATGGAAAGGTAAATTTGGGTAAGTTTGATCCAAAGGCTGATGTAGGTATATTCATAGGATATTCCCTTAGGAGTAAAGCATATAGGTTATACAACATGAGAACTAAAACTGTAGAAGAATCCATGCATGTTGTATTCGATGAAACTCCTACATGGGGACAATCCACAGAAGATGATGAAGCACTTGATCTTCCAAAACTACCATCATCTTCCTCACCACCAAAAGAAACACCAACAAGCAATCCCAAAGAAGAAGATGAACCCAGTGATGAGCCTGGATTGCAACCCATGCCTGAGGAGGCACAGTTGCCAATAGCTAGGAGACATCACAGGGATCATCCTCTTGATCAAGTGCTTGGTGATGTTTCTTCTGGTGTCAGAACTAGAAGACAAGTTCAAAATGAAGTTGAGTTTGGAGCATTCCTATCTCAAATCGAACCAACTTCAGTTGAACAAGCTCTTGAGGACTGCGACTGGATTATAGCCATGCAGGAAGAGCTAAATCAATTTGAGAGAAGTCAAGTGTGGGAACTAGTCCCAAGGCCGTCTCATCAATCCATAGTGGGGACCAAGTGGGTCTTCAAAAACAAACTGGATGAGACGGGTCAAATTACAAGAAATAAAGCCAGGCTAGTAGCCAAAGGATATAACCAAGAAGAAGGCATTGACTATGAAGAAACTTTTGCTCCAGTTGCTAGACTCGAAGCAATAAGAATTCTTCTAGCCTTTGCATCCATGAAAGGTTTTAGATTATATCAAATGGATGTAAAGAGTGCTTTTCTTAATGGTTACATCAAAGAAGAGGTATATGTTGAACAACCTCCTGGCTTTGAGGATCATAAGCATCCCAAACATGTGTATAGATTAAAGAAAGCTTTATATGGCCTGAAACAAGCTCCTCGAGCTTGGTATGAGAGACTCAGCAGCTTTTTGCTGGGCAAGGGTTTCTCAAGAGGCAAACTAGATAATACACTGTTTATCCTTCACAAAGATAGAGATATGTTAATTGTCCAAATTTATGTTGATGATATTATATTTGGGGCAATTAATGAAAAGCTTTGTGAAGATTTCTCTAAGGCTATGCAGGGTGAATTTGAAATGTCAATGATGGGAGAACTAACGTTCTTCCTAGGCCAGCAAATTAAACAGAAGAAGAATGGAATCTTCATCTCCCAAGCTAAGTACTGCAGAGAACTACTCAAAAAGTTTGGGATGGATGAATGCAAGGAGTATGACACTCCTATGAGCACCACTGCCGCACTCGACGCTGACGCAAAGGGTAAATCTGTCAGCCTGCCCATGTACAGGGGAATGATAGGTTCCCTCTTATACTTAACAGCCAGCAGGCCTGACATTCAATTTAGTGTAGGCATGTGTGCTAGGTTTCAAGCCAACCCCAAGGAATCACACTTAACATGTGTTAAACGTATTCTGAGATACCTTGAGGGAACACAAGAACTTGGTCTTTGGTATCCCAGAGGTAACCAAGAGTTCTTGTGGGCTTACTCTGACTCTGACCATGCAGGTTATAAGACAGATAGAAAGAGCACCAGTGGACAATGCGCCTTCCTTGGTGGTTGTCTGGTGTCTTGGGCTAGCAAAAAGCAAACCTGTGTGTCCTTGTCATCCACTGAGGCAGAATACATTGCTGCTGCAAGTTGTTGTGCGCAAGTGCTATGGCTGAAGAACCAGTTGAGAGATCTTGGCTTGGAGTTCCCTGAAGCACCCATCCTCTGTGACAACACAAGCACAATTAGCCTCGCCAAGAATCCGGTTCAGCACACAAGGACAAAGCACATTGACGTCAGACATCACTTCATCAGAGACCATGTTCAAAAGAAGGATGTCAAGGTGCAGTTTGTCCCCACACAACAACAGCTTGCTGACATCTTCACCAAGCCTCTGGGGGTTGACCAATTTACTTTCATAAGAGGTGATTTGGGAATGGTAAACCCAAATGAAGTGTAAATTCTATTCGTTATACTTGATTGTTTATCACTTACAACAATACTAACTTAGGCATCGGAGTGCCAATATATGTTTTTGCAGGTGCTCAATGTTAAATCTTAAGCAAGTGCAACCGGAAGCAAAACCACTTCCGGATGATCACTCACTGACACTGGATGATCAAGCCAAGAGAGCGCCAGTGCCAGCCCAAGGGACACGTCACTTCAGAAACGCTTCATCTCCCTCTATGAGAAGGTGTGCCCTATCTGACAAGATGAAACGACACATGTCATAAGGTACGCCGTTTCAATTAAAAGTTTTACGTTACCCAATGTGTAAACGTATGGTTTCATTTGAAAATATATGTCCATTTTACCCTTAGTAACTTTACCTATAAATAGGACATCATTTTTCACTTTCACTTTTCACTTTCACTCACAAATTCTCTGCATACATTCTTCATCTTCACCTGTGTTCTTCATTCTCTTCATACATCCTTTCGCATTTTACCACCAACCCACACAAAAATGGCCGGATCTCATGAAACAAACCCAGTTTCAAAGAAACCTTCCTCATCTAAGAAACACAAGTCAAAATCTGGGAAATCAAGTCATAAACATTCTGGAAAATCTGGGCATCGTGAAGAACATCGCAATGAACATGAAGAACACCATGAAGGTTCTGGGCAGAATACACCGGGGCAGGATGAAAATATTCAGGGTCAGCCTGAAACTTCTGGTAGAATGGTAGAACAGTTAGTGGTTTCTAAGCAAGAGAAGCTTGATAAGAAGAGGAAGTACATCCCTAAGGAGGAGGCTGCAGCGATCAAATCTGCCGGAAATGCATGGTACCAGTACCAGCTTCTGTTAGGGCCTTTGCCGAGGAAGTAAAGGAAGAGCTTCTTTTTAGGCTGCCTGAGTCCTTGGTGGGTCCTCTCCGCGCTGAGTCTGACGCTGGCTACCAGCAGCAAGGGGAGCTAATCCAGCGGCTTGAGGACAGAGTGTGCCAAGTCGAGAGTCATCTTGCCAGGGTAGATGCAAAACTAGATCTCATCCTCAGCCACCACCACAAAATGACCACCAATCCCCACCATCACCAAACCATGACCACCAATCCCAACCTTCACCTTCTCATGACCAACAAACCCAAGACTCACCCCAACACTCTCCACGCCAATCCTCACTAAACTCTCCATCTCCACCTCCTTCACCCACACGACCTGGCGCTCCTACACGCTCTCCACTCCGCTTCTCCAACGAACCTTCCCCCACTCCAATCCTATCAACCCCAACTCTAGACCAAGCTCCAATCCCCTGGCCGAGCACCTTGGATTTCACACTGCCATTCACCCCCTCAGCCAAATCTATATAAGAGATTATCCTCGCCTTCAACCACTCTACGATGATCATTTACCATTTACCCCAGCCTCCGCCAACTACCAAGAAATTACCTCCGATTGGTTCCCTGACACTACCTCATCCCCAGAAATTACCCAACCTACCTCCTCCCCAGAGACCTCACCCCAAACACCTTCACCCTCCTCTTCATCCACGCCATCCCTGGTCCTCACCCTCTTTGATGATGCCAAAAGGGGGAGAGATGTGATATCCACAAGCTATCCTTTGGTCAGATGGCCTGCCTCGATACTGACAGAACTAGTGCCATGCCCACTCCTCAGATTAACAAGAGCAAAGGGAAGAGTAAGGGGAAAGGGAAAAGGAAAGCCCAGGAAGTTGAGGAGGACCCCAACTTCCCTGTATGGAACGTGAAAATCCGGGCTGTTCACTATCCCAATGGAGAGGTCTCCTACTTCGACGATGCTACTGGGTTCCCTGGGTATGAAGAAGTGGAGAACCTGAAAAGGGCATTCGAGGAGTCTATTGAATCAGAGAGGCTCAGAAGGGAAAGAGATGAAGAAGAGCTTCAGGAGATCATTGCCCTGATAGACCAGAGTGTGCGTGAGGCCGAGCTAGCCAAACTACAAAAGGAAAATGAAGAGAGACAAAAGGAGAGGGAGAGGAAAAAGAAACACAAACCATGAACCTCCAATCCAAAAATTTTTCCTTCTTGTTTTGTTTTCATGCATACTTTCATACTTGCTTAGTGTTATTTACTTGTATATGTTCTTTACTTATAAATGTTATTTGATTGTATACTTTGACTTGTAACTTATGCTTATCAATAATATTTGTCTAAGTTACTTGTTCTTATCTACTGCTTTTATTCTTTTGCTAACCCTTTCTTATGAACTTAATCGATAAAACTAAGTTTGTCATCATCAAAAAGGGGGAGAATGTTAGAATCTTAAGTTTTGATGAAGACTAAAATATAAAAGAATAGACCAAGTACTTAGAAAGCAATAGGTTAACATAGGATCCCAAGTAAGAGTGCAACCGGATGTGGATTTACTTCCGGATAGACTAGGACTTGCGCACGCGGATGAATGTTTCATCCCCCAGCAGCAGCGAGTAACTCACTAGGGAATTAGCTTAGTCCATGAAGCATTAGGTACACAAAACCTTAAGACTAAGCTATGATTCAACCGGAAGTGAAATTGCTTCCTGATAGATTTAGACTGGCGCAGACTGATAGAATAGAATAACCCCAAGCGTCAGTGAATCAGCCACGTCAAGTGAAATTGCTTCCTGATAGATTTAGACTGGCGCAGACTGATAGAATAGAATAACCCCAAGCGTCAGTGAATCAGCCAGTGAAATTGCTTCCTGATAGATTTAGACTGGCACAGGCTGATAGAAGAAATATAACCCTAAGCGACAGTGAGTTTACCTCGTCAAGTGAAAGTACTTCCAATAGCTTAGTGACTAGCGCTGACTGTTGGATTGAATGACACTGAGCAAGAGTGAGTGATAGTGAACTAAATCCTTCATCCAGTTGATTTACTTCCGGATGTAGAAGTGCTTCCGGATACACCTTAGACTTAGGGAACACCCACTGCATGTGACTATGTGCTTATATTGCTAAACTAACGTTCAAGTGCAGCACACTAAGTAAGGTTGCTTCCGGATGAGAGTTTGCTTCCGCAAGCAATCAGAATGTCAGAACGTTCAGAGATGCAGTGTCAGAATGCTTATGTCAGAGCAGAGGTGTCAGGACTACTTTTCAGGGATAAAGCAAGTCAACCCTGCTATGCATTGATGAAGCATTTATTGGGCAAACGGTAACATGGGAAAAACGGCCATATTCAAACGGCTAGCCCACCTACCAAGAGTTCAAATGTTTGAAGACAATATAAGGAGAGCTCAACTTCATTTATGAAGCAATCAATTATCTTTGAATACTCTTGAGAGAAGTTAGAGCGAGAAACTAAGAACACCTTCAAGCATTCAAAGCTGCCCAGAAAAGAAAAGAGCATTTAACACATCGAGTGATCCTTTTCATCTACATATTCTGTACTCTTTGTTGTTAAGTCTCTTCTTGTTATAAGAGCATTGATTGTACTTAAGTGTGTAACACCATCCGTTCTTTGAGAGAACTTAGTCAGAAAAATCCTTTAAGTGTAAAGGTTAACCCCTTGCTTGGTGTGAGGGGGAGCTAGTTAGAAAGGTTACAAGTGAGCCTGTGTAAAACTTGTGGTAAGGTTGCAAGTGATCCCGTGCAAAACTTGCGGTTGTAAGGTTTCAGGTGAACCCGATTTAAAACCTGAGATATAGTGGAACTCGGCCTGGGTGGTTGAGGACTAGACGTAGGTCAGGTAGACCGAACCAGTATAAATCTTGTGTTGTTTTATTTGAGCATTTATTTTTGAAGCACAATTCACCCCCTCTCTTGTGCATCCATTACTTTCAATAAAGGATTAAAGAAAGAAAGAAAGAAAAGTAATGGGTTTGTTGTTTACCTTTACAGTGGAAGATGTGTGAGGCATGAAAGAAAAGGAAGAAGATGTTGCAGCAAAGCCCCATTGTTGAGAGAGAGAGAGGGGAAAAACAGAAGAAGAAGAAGGTAGAATGGAAAGAAGAGGAAGAAGAAGACCAGAAGCAATGAGATGGTGCAGAAGGAGGTCATTCCTGAGAGAGAGAGAGCGAGAGAGAAGAATGGAGAATGAGAAAAGAAGAGAAGAAATGAACTTATAAGAGGGGCTTATTTATATCCGGCTACACTCTCAGTATTCATCAACGACAATGTAGTTTTAATCTATTCAAATTCATTTATATTCTCTTTTATCAATAAAAAACAAATCTAAAGTTTTCACTTATTCTTTATTTAACAAATAATTAAGGAGAAAACAACTAAATAACCTCAACATGTCATATTATATTAAAAACAAGTAAATTATTATTGATATAAATAAGAATAGTAAAGATAGTTTTTGCTAATTGAAGTAATAGATTATTAAAGTACTATTTTAAAAAATAAAAAAATAAAGACGCCATTGAAATTCTTTAGAAAACAGCATAATAAGATGGGGTTTTGAAATTTCATATTGCATCAATATTTTTTAACATTCCAGCCAATTCAAGGTTTAGTTGAGCCAATAAAACCAAACATATCAACAAGAACACAAATTCAAACTTCACAAACACACATGAAAATAAAACAATTACAACAAGATCAGTTCAGGGTTTAAGAGAAATCTTTTATTCACAACAGCAACATAAATTCAGTTACCTTCTCCGTATATTAAAGCTTATGCTTCACAAAATCTTCTATATATATATCCTTATGCTTACTTCCACTTTAGATTTTTAGACCCATCACTTAGGAAATTTTCATACCATGACATAATTATGATTTCTAGATCAACTTGACCCACTCTCTTTATACCACAATTCATTTGCATTCCTATTACGACCTTAACTATTTGAATTCACACTGTAATCGCAACCAATATTAACAAGTTAAGGATCCATATAAATAACAAAAATCCAAAAAGATTAAGGCATCATAGTGTGAAGAAGTGAAGAGATAGATACCTGAGAATATGTTGCAATGTACGTGGTCCCAGCCTTGTGGACCAAGATTCCCATTTGATGATGTTGCAACAAAGAGCAATTGTTCAGAGAGAAGGCCGACTTCAACGAGATGTTGCAACTTGAATAAGAAAATCTTTAACCTCTTCAACTGAGGGGCTTATTTGACATCCAAACGATTTGAGCAATTCATAACTTCATACACCTATCATTACCATCAATTTGTTAGAATCTTAAGTTTTAATGAAGACTAAAATATGAAAGAACATAATGAACACTTAGGAAGAATTAAGTGGAAGTTAAAATCCTAAGTTAGAATACAATCGGATGTAAAATCACAACCGGATGACTTAGAGCAAAAACAACGTAACTAGCGCTTGCAGATATAGTACCCATCCCATAGCGGAAGCCAATTGAATACTAAGTCTGATCCTAGTGAACACTAAGTCTGAACCTGGTTAACTTAGTCTAAGTAGGATAAGCTTCCCATAGCAAAAACGCTTCCCATTGCACTTGATTATATTATTTTGTTGGACTAACATTTGCGTGCAGAACTTAGCTCTCACTTCCGATAGAAAAAGAGCATCCGATAGTGAACACTCTTTGGATTACACATACTTGGACTAACACTTGCAGAACAAGGTTCTTACTTCCGATAACCAAGATCCATCCGATAGCAAGTACAAGAGTCAGAGGCCGTACAAGTGCTCAGATGTCAGAATTGCTTTTGTCAGAGCAGTATTGTCAGAGCTACTTTTCAGAGCTCCAGAGCTAAAACAAGTCAACCCTGCTAAGCATTAATGAGCATTAATGAGCACAACGGTAACAAGGGATAAACAGCTATATTCAAACGGTCTTATTGCCCTCAAGCAACTGGTGTATTAGAGGCTACTATAAAAGGAACAACTTCATCATTTCTGAAGTAGAACAACACACGAAGAATATCTTACACAGTCATTGAGAGCATTCAAGCCTAATACCCAGAGAATATTCAGAAAGCTTAGAAAGTTCAAGAGAGCACTTAATGTTAGAATCTTAAGTTTTGATGAAGACTAAAATATGAAAGATCATAATGAACACTTAGGAAGAATTAGGTGAAATTAAAAATACTAAGTTAGAACACAATCAGATGTAAATACACAACCGGAAGTAACATGCGTCAGATAGCGGAAGTGAATTTAACACTAAGTCTGATCCTAAATAACCTAGTCTAAATAGGATTGCTTCCCTTAGCAAAAATGCTTCCGATTGCACTTGATTATATTTTACTCTGTTGGACTAACATTTATGTGCAGAACTAAGTTTCGCTTCCGATAGCAAATTAGCTTCCGATAGTGAATGCTCTTAGCACTGGGACTCTTAGACTAACACTTGCAGAACAAGGCTCCTACTACCGATAGCATAAACGCATCCGATAGCAAGTACAAGAGTCAGAACGTACAAGTGCTCAGAAGTTAGAGTTGTTTTTGTCAGAGCAGAGTTGTCAGAATTGCTTTTAAGCAAGTTAACCCTGCTGAGCATTAATGAAGCCAACGGTAACAAGGGAATAACGGATATATTCAAACAGATTTATTGCTGTTCAAACATGTGGAGTAATAGAGGATGCTATAAAAGGAACAACTTCAACATTTATGAAGCACTGAACAAAAACTGCAAAATTCATTCAAGCATTCAAAGCATCATACTCAGAATACCCAGAAAGCAAAAAGTTTAAGAGAGCACTTAATACCTTGAGAGTTATTCTTCTGTTATCATCTTGTACTCTTTGTATTTAAGTCTCTTCATTTATTGAGACCATTTATTGTACTTAAGTGAGTATCACAATCTGTTCATTTAGTGAACTAAGTAGTAAATCCTTTATTTAAAGGCTGAACCCTTGCAAGTTGGAAGGGGGAGCTAGGTAGGCTGTAAAGGTTGCAAGTTAGCCCGGAAAACTTGTGGTTGTAAAGGTTGCAGGTGAACCCGTTGTAAAACCTGTGGTTTAGTGGAACTCAATCAAGGGATTGAGAACTGGACGTAGGTCAAGAGTTAAGACCGAACCGGTATAAACATTTGTGTGAATTTTAATTTGTAAGTTTTATTTTTGAAGCACAATTCACCCCCCCCATTTGTGCATCCTCACTTTCATTTGGTATCAGAGCAGGTCTTTCTCACTTGATTCCAACGAATCTGGAAAGAAAAGATCCAGTGATGGATGCTGAACAAAATGTTCTTCCAGACGTATCAACTGCCCCCAACAAACCTCCTGGTTTCGATGGGTACAACTATCCGTTCTGGAGATTCAAAATGGAGTATTATATTAAGGCTCATGGCCTTCACATCTGGGATGTTATAGAACATGGGAACAATGTTCCTTTGGATGATGAAGGTCTGGCGAAGTCGAGGTCCAAATTCTCTGATGATGATTACTTCAAAGTAGAACTGAATCATAGGGTCATTCTAATGATTCAGTGTGCATTACGTCAGAAGGAGTTCTTCAGAATAAGTCATCTCAAATCTGCAAAAGAGATGTGGGAGGCTCTTGAGACATCTCATGAAGGGACCTCAGGGGTCAAGAATAGAAGAGTGGAGATGCTGGTGGAAGAATTCCACAAATTCACTATGCTTCCTGATGAGCCGATCAGAGATCTGGAGCTCAGATTCACACACCTTCTAAACAACCTTGCATCTTTAGGAAAAACCATCCCGGAGAAAGAGCAGGTAAGTAAAATCCTGAAGGTATTAAAAGGTGATTGGCTTACGAAAGTTACTATCTTGCAGGAGGTGCAAGGGGAATCAACCAGATCTGTCACTGCACTATTTGGCTCCCTGGCTGAATATGAACCTACTCTGTTGGCCCAAAGAGCTCCCCAAGCAGCCACAAAAGCAAAGAATCTCGCTTTAGTTGCGCCCAGCAAAGAAAAGGATGATGATGAGGAGGATATTGATGATGAAGAGATGGCCATGATAGTAAAAAAATTCAGGAAGTTCTTCAAGAAGAAAGGAGGATTCCAGAGAGGAGAATCAAACTACAAGAAAGAAAAGACTCCTGTCTGCTTTGAATGTAAAAAGCCGGGTCATTTCAAAGCTGAGTGTCCAAGCCTCCAAAGGTTTAAAGGGAAGGACAAAAGGAAAGCCTTCATGTCCTCTATCTGGGTCAACAGCTCAGATGAAGAAGCCAGCGATGAGGAAGAGGTTGCAAATCTCTGTCTTGTTGCTAGGGAAGATGGTAGAGAAGAGACTCTCTCAGATTTTGAATCCATCCATGGCGACGAGGTAAGCATCACTGACCTTCAAGAAGCTTACAATGATATTCATAGAGAGTTTTATCGAATGACCAAGGCATTTAAGGTCTTAAAAAGAAAAATTCAATCACTTGAACTTACTGTGAACTTACTGAGTGAAGAGCTTGCGGAAGCCAAGAAACTTCCGAAAGCAGACATCAAGGGAAATCCACAAGAGGAGCCCAACATCTTAAACTCAGAGAGCTGCACCAATTGCAGCAAAGTCTCTATTGAAAAAGATAGGCTATACAATGCCTTGCAAAAGTTCACCAAAGGTTCTAAAACACTGAATGTGATTCTAATGAACCAAAGAGCATATAGAGATAAAATAGGTTTAGGCTATAAGCACAAAGAGAAAAGATGGGTGGAACCTAAAGTAAAACCCTACTTGAAATTCTTTCACAAAGCCACTGGCTATATGTCTTCACCTTTCAGCTTCTGTAATTACTGCAATAGGAAGGGACACACCACGTCCACCTGTAACGCCAAGAAGCATGACACCAATAGCACTCACAAGTGGGTTCCAAAAGGAACTACTCTGCCTAAGACCTTTCCAAGGCAAGAGGCTGAGGGAGTACATAAACCTAGAGTCAACCATAGACCTAGGTCACGGAAACCTGTTTCAAAGGAAGCTCAAACGCCTAGAGCCCGATCAAGGCCAGAGGCACAAACCACTCACAAACCTAAGGTCAACACTGGACCAAGGGTTCCGAACACTAATGAAAAAGGACCCAATAAAGGTTGGGTACCTAAATCCGTCTGATCTGTGCAGGTTTGTCTCAAGGCATCCAACAACAGGAAGTGGTACATTGATAGCGGATGCTCGAGACATATGACGGGAGATAAGGACAAGTTCAAATCACTGGTGGTCAAGGATGGGGCCAAAGTCAACTTTGGAGGAAATCAAAGTGGGAAGATCACTGGTGTTGATGAAGTTGGTCCTATCCAGGACATCTATCTTGTAGATGGTCTCTGTCATAACCTGCTGAGTGTGAGTCAAAGCACAGACAAAGGAAACTGGGTAATCTTTGACTCTCATGAATGCCTTATAGTTGATAAGCATGATCTGGACATAGATAAAACCAATCTGAAATGCAAAGTTAAGGCTAATAGAAATGGAAATCTATATACCCTAGATCTATGCCAACAATTAACCGAAAAGTGTTTAATCACTAGTGATGAAAATAGTTGGTTATGGCATAAACGGCTAACACATGTGAACTTTGCACAACTGGATATGCTCATTAAAAGGGAGTTAGCCATAGGGATTCCATCCTTTAAAGTAAAGCATGATTTTATCTGTGAATCTTGCCAACGAGGTAAGCAAACAAAGACCTCGTTCAAAGCCAAGAAGAAAGTCTCCACGAGCAGGCCCTTAGAACTAATCTACATGGATTTAGTTGGGCCAGCAAGAGTCAAGAGCTTAGGTGGAAACCTTTATGCTCTAGTTGTAGTGGATGACTATTCAAGGTTTACCTGGACTATGTTTCTTCCTTCTAAGCATGATGCATTTGATGCTTTTGTTGTCCTTGCTAAGAAAGTACAGAATGAAAGAAACCTCAAGATAGCTGCAATAAGGATAGATCATGGTGGAGAATTCGAGAACCATGACTTCTCAGAGCTGTGTGAAGATAATGGGATTGATCACAACTTCTCAGCTCCCAGGACTCCACAACAGAATGGTGTGGTCGAGTGGAAAAACAGAGTTCTGACCGAGATGGCCAGAAGCATGCTCAATGAGAAGGAAGTTTCTCAAGTGTTCTGGGCTGACGCTATGAGCACCGCCTGTTACATCTCCAATAGAGCCTATGTTCACAAGGGTCTGGACAAAAAAACCCCGTACGAACTATACAAGGGAAGAAAGCCTAATATCAGCCACCTGAGAATTTTTGGATCAAAATGCTACATCCACAACAACGGAAAGGTAAACTTGGGTAAGTTTGATTCGAAAGCGGATGTAGGAATTTTCATGGGATATTCTCTTAGAAGCAAAGCTTACAGAATATACATAGTTGGTACCAAATGGGTCTTTAACAACAAACTGGAAGAGACCGGACTAATCACTAGAAACAAAGCCAGACTAGTTGCAAAAGGATATAACCAAGAAGAGGGCATAGACTATGAAGAAACCTTTGCTCCAGTCACAAGACTTGAGGCCATAAGGATTCTTCTAGCATTTGCATCCATGAAAGGCTTTAAATTATATCAAATGGATATAAAGAGTGTTTTTCTTAATGGCTATATTAAGGAAGAGGTGTATGTTGAACAACCTCCTGGCTTTGAGGAATATCCCAAACATGTTTTTAAATTAAAGAAAGCCCTATATGGCCTGAAATAAGCTCCACGAGCTTGGTATGAGAGACTTAGCAACTTTTTGCTAGGAAAAAGTTTCTCTAGAGGCAAACTGGATAATACATTGTTTATACTGCATAAGAATAGGGACATGTTAGTTATTCAGATTTATGTTGATGATATCATATTTGAAGCAACTAACGAGAAACTCTGTGAGGAGTTCTCAAAGACAATGCAGGGAGAGTTTGAAATGTCGATGATGGGAAAATTGACTTTCTTCCTAGGCTTGCAGATCAAGCAGAGAAAAGATGGCATCTTCATCTCCCAAACCAAGTACTGCAGAGAACTTCTCAAAAAGTTTGGGATGGATGAATGCAAGGACTATGATACTCCCATGAGCACCATTGCCGCTCTCGATGCTGATGTCAAGGGAAGTTCTGTTAGCCAATCAATGTACAGGGGCATGATAGGCTCCTTGTTATATCTAACTGCTAGTAGACCTGACAAACAATTTAGTGTTGGCATGTGTGCTAGATTTCAAGCCAACCCCAAGGAATCTCACCTAACATGTGTTAAACGAATTCTGAGATACCTTGAGGGAACTCAAGAACTTGGTCTCTGGTATCCCAGAGGTAATCAAGAGTTCTTGTGGGCTTACTCTGACGCTGACCATGCAGGTTACAAGACAGATAGGAAGAGCACCAGTGGGTAATGTGCCTTCCTAGGAGGCGGTCTGGTGTCATGGGCAAGCAAGAAGCAAACCTGTGTGTCACTGTCATCCACAGAGGCAGAGTATATTGCTGCTGCAAGTTGTTGTGCCCAAGTGCTATGGTTGAAAAACCAACTTCGAGATCTTGGCCTAGAGTTTCCAGAGGCTCCTATTCTATGTGACAACACAAGCACTATCAGCTTTGCCAAGAATCCAGTTCAGCACACAAGAACAAAGCACATTGATGTCAGACATCACTTCATTAGAGATCATGTTCAGAAGAAAGATGTCAAGGTGCAGTTTGTTCCAACCCAGCATCAACTTGCAGATATCTTCACCAAGCCTCTAGGGGTAGACCAATTTACCTACATAAGAGGGAATTTGGGAATGGTAAACCCAAATGAAGTTTAAAACTTCAGTATAAACCTGTGCTTAAATGTTAAAACCTGTAAACTGTACTAACTTAAGCATCGGAGTGCCAATCTTTAGTTTTGCAGGTCCCCTTGTGAAAGGGTCATGAGAACCTTCAATGTTAAATCTTAAGTCCTTCACATCCGGAAGCGGATCCACTTCCGATAGCGTCTATAGGAACAAACCATCAACCTGAGCCAAGATAGCTTTCGCAAGCAATTTTGCTATCGATAGCAAGGACAATTATTGAACCATGGAAGGAGTAGAGTGGCTGAGCGCCATTTCTTCTACTCAGCGTGGGATCCTGCCGCTTGCACTGGGAAGGGACACGTCACCTCAGAAACGTTACACCTTCTCTGACAACAGCTGTACCCCTCTGACAACAGGAAACGACACGTGGCAAAAGGTGTGCCGTTTCAATTTTAAATGTTTACGTTTCCCATAAAAGGGTTTATGGTTCCCATGCCTGTCATCATGAACCCCTAGCATCAAACATCTTCTCGCATAAATAGGCATTTACACAATCATAATTTTTCATTCAAAACTTTTTCAACCGTCTCAAACTCTCTTTTCTCTCAACTGTTCATCATCATCATCATCATCTTCATCTTCATCTTCATCGTTTCTGCTCTTCATCATCATCTCCATACCACTATCATACACACTTATCATGGCCGGATCTAGTGAAACAAACCCTAATCCACCAAACCCCAACGCCTCCTCTGCCAAATCTGGAAAACGCAAGGATAAACAGGTTCAATTTGCTGAAGAGTCTGCTCACTCCAAACGCCAGAGAATCCAAGATGATTTGTCTGAATACAGATTTGGACCTCTCGAACCTATCTCTCCGGCTTTTGAACAAAGAAACTCCCTACTTGACAAATGGAATCTATGTAGATCTGGAGCTTCTGAAGAAACTGGGTTATGATTTGACAGCCTATCTGGAGAAGTATATGAACTGGTTGGGGATTCAGAACGACTACAACATCAATGTTCTTCTTGTCTTCTACCAGTCCCTCATTGCAAAAGTTAAGAGAAAGCATATCTCAGAAAAGGAGAGTTTGGTTGCTCGCGTTGATTTCTCTGCAACAGTAAGGGGCAGACACATAGAGTTCAATTGGAGGTCCATCAATCACCTTCTGGGGATCACGGACCCAGACTTGAACAAGTGGAAGTACCACAGACGCTTCTCTCCAGATCAACTAGAAGCAGCCTATGAGACAGGTGGAAAGAAGGTCTCTGGAATGCATCCTAAGCGAGTGATCCAATACATCTACTCGCGGATCATGACCCACAAGGGTGGCAACTTCAGCGAGTTCACCCAGCTTGACAACCCATGGCTGCCAAGACTTTTATGCAAGGAGCCAATCAACCCTGGGCAACTCATCTCCATGGAGCTCCTCAGATGGGTGGATGGTAAAACCAAGAAGGAGAACGTCTCTCTTCCCTTCCCCCAGCTGATAGCCTACCTGTTGGAGAAGTTCAACATACGATCCACTGAGGGAGTGGACAACAGGAAGTGCCTGCCCATTGACTCCAAAAACTTGGGCAAGATGGGCTATGACAAGCCACCAAAAGCCTCAAGATTCGGCTCCCAAGGAGGAAGTGCATCCCACAACACACAGCCTTCCACCTCTGGCGCTGGGGATCAGGAAGTAGACTCCTACCAT
Source organism: Mimosa pudica (assembly GCA_029929735.1). NCBI lineage: Eukaryota > Viridiplantae > Streptophyta > Magnoliopsida > Fabales > Fabaceae > Mimosa > Mimosa pudica. The sequence goes on from JAKELP010000045.1 coordinate 7,111,714, forward strand.
CAGGCTGGCCCAAGTATTTCCCGAGGACCACGAGCATCTGCTGCCCATCGTGCTCTCCTGCGTGAAGTAATTGACGAGATGGTATTCAGGCTGCCGGATGCTCTCATGGCTCCCTTCCGAGAGGAAGTTAACAGAAGCTTCCGGAAGATGCGTTGGAGGGTCAAACGCATAGAAGCTCAGCTTGTCAGGGTTGAGGACAAGTTGGACCTATACTCCCCTGACCACCCCCAATCACACACTTCAGATCCACCCAGTCACCTAACCATCAACCATCAGACCACTCATCCAACCACTCTCACCACTCCTCCTCCTCCTCCTCAGACCACCCCTCAGACCATCATGACTATGACTCCTTACCCCCACCTCCTCCACCAAAATATGGCCCTGAACCACCCCCACTGTTCCCTCCACCAGTTCCTCCCTGGTCCTCACACATTTTGATGATGCCAAAAGGGGGAGAGAGATACACTGAGGCAACCGTCCTTGTGGATTTATGCGGACGTTGCCGCTGCCCTCAGAGAAGCAATGAACTTGGAGCGCGCTCGCCAAGCTGAATCCTTTATCCGTGGTGAAGCCATCCAGTTCATGCGCCAACAGCCAGCAAGTCATCAAGCCAATCAACAAATAGTGTTGTCTGTGCAACCCTCAGAATCCAAGGATGTACCTCCTTCTGCACCTACAAACAACCTGCTGGATGAGCTGTGTCAGAAGTATAGGTTTAAGAGGCCAGTGAAATGCGTGGCTGTCACCCAAGAGGGGGGGGGTGAATTGGGTGGTGAATAAAAACTTAATAATTTTCCCTTTTTGAAAACTTTACTCCTTGTGCTTGATGAGAGTGACGATGGATCATCCCAAGCACAAGTGAGCATGTAGTGGTGTGGTGCTTGGTGTGAAATTTAAATAAGCAGAATATGCACAAGCAAGTTTATCCTGGTTCGGTCACTCCCAGACCTACATCCAGTCCCCAGGCTCCACCTGAGATTTTCAATCCACTGAACTTCTTGTTTGAACCAGGCACAAGAAAGCCTTTACACTTTAGGTTTTACGAACACGGGTTCACCTAACAACCCACAGGTTTTACAACGGGCTTACCTGCAAACCTTTACAACCACAGGTTTTACAACGGGATCACCTGCAACCTTACAACCACAAGTTTTGCGGGATAACTTGCAACCTATGGAGATTTAGAAAACTTCTAAATGCTCCCCCTTACAATTGTAAGATAACAATTCTGTTCACTCTATGAACTGATTGTGATAAACACTTAAGTACAGATGACTCTCTCTAAGAGTAGATGATGTTACTCACTTAAGTACAATCGAATGACTCTCTAAGAATGTTACAACTTTTGATCTGAGAGTAGAAGATGAGAGGAATGTAGAAGATGATATATCAGATAATATGCTCTGTTCTTCCCGCTATCTTCTGAATATAGATGTTCCTTTTATACTCGGCTTTAAAACTTGGGCGGCAGGTTGAATATGTCCGTTTGAATATAGCCGTTAATCCCATGTTACCGTTGAGAGGTACATCTTCATTAATGCTTAGCAGGGTTGACTTGCTTTATCTCTGAAAAGTAGTTCTGACACCTCTGCTCTGACAAAAGCATTCTGACTTCTGAGTATATGATGTTTACTCTTGTACTCTTGCTGACGGATGATCTTCATTCATTCGCAAGTGGTAACCTTGCTCCGCAAGTGTTAATCTCTGAATTCCAATGCCAAGAGTCTTTCCATCCGGAAGCTCATTTGCATCCGGAAGTGTGACTAAGTTCTGCACATACTGGTTAGTCCAACATAGCAATATATATAAGAACTATACATGTTGTGGGAAGCCTGTTCGCTATGGGGAGTAGTCTTACTTAGACTGTGTTCTGACTTAGTCTATGATGTATCCGGAAGCATTCTTACATCCGGAAGTAAAACCACTGGATGAAGGATTTTGTTCACTATAACTCACTCTCGCTCGGTGTCCCTCAATCCAATAGTCAGCGCTAGTCACTGCGCTTATCGGATGCACTTTCACTTGACGAGGTAGACTCACTGACGCTTAGGGTTACATCTATTCTATCAGTCTGCGCCAGTCAAAATCTATCAGGAAGCAATTTCACTTGACGTGGCTTTTTCACTGACGCTTGGGGTTATTCTATTCTGTCAGCCTGCGCCAGTCTAAATCTAACAGGAAGCACTTTCACTTCCGGTTGAATCATAGCTTAGTCTTAAGGTTTTGTGTACCTAAGGCTCATGGACTAAGTTATTTCCCTAGTGAGTTACTCGCTGTCGCTGGGGGATAAATCATTCATCCGCGTGCGCGAGTCCTAGTCTATCCGGAAGTAAATCCACATCCGGTTGCACTCTTACTTGGGATCCTATGTTATTCTATTGCTTTCTAAGTACTAGACCTATTCTTTCATATTTTAGTCTTCATCAAAACTTAAGATTCTAACATTCTCCCCCTTTTTGATGATGACAAACCTAGTTCTATTAATTAAGTTCCTAAGGGAGGATTAGCAAAAAAATAAAAGCAATAGATAAGACAGATATCATTGATAAGCAGAAGTTACAAGTCAGAGTTATACAATCAAATAACATATACAAGTAAAGAATGTATACAAATAAATTTCACTAAGCAAGTAAGAAAATATGTATGAAATCAATTCAAAGAAAAATTTCTAAGTTAAAAGGAAATTTTGGATTGGGGGTTTATAGTTTGTGTTTCTTTTTCTTCTCCCTCTCTTTTTGCCTCTCTTCATTTTCTTTATGTAGTTGAGCTAACTTGGCCTCACGCTCACTCTGGTCTATCTGGGCAATGATCTCTTGAAGCTCTTCTTCATCTTTTTCCCTTCTGAGCCTCTCTGACTCGATAGACTCCTCGAATGCCCTTTTTAGGTTTTTTACTTCTTCATACCCAGGGAACCCAGTAGCATCGTCGAAGTAGAGGACCTCTCCATTGGGATAGTGAACAGCCCGGATTTTCACGTTCCATACAGGGAAGTTGGGATCCTCCTCAACTTCCTGGGCTTTCCTTTTCCCTTTCCCTTTGCTCTTCCCTTTGCTCTTGCTAATTGGAGGAGTGGGCAAGGCACTTGCTCTATCAGCATCGAGGCAAGCCATCTGACCAAAGGATAGCTTGTCTGTGAATCCAAACTTCTCAAATTCCTCAGGAGTCATGTCTTCAATCTCCAATTTGACTTCCTTCAGAATTGGAACCGCTTGAACCACTGGATTTTCTTGCTCAACCTGGGCAGACGAAGTTCCTTGCTCAGGTAGGTCAGATGGAGTCTCTTCCTCAGACTCATCAGATTCAGTGGTGGCAATTAACTTCCTGGCATGTTTCCTAGCAACGGCCTTCTTTCTGGGCTCACTGAATCTGGCTGCTGGCTCAGACGAGGGAGGAGGATCAGAAGATTGCTCAGATGAAGGGATCTCAGACTCTTGCTCAGAGGATGCAGGAACAGGCTTGGCTATTCTTCAGTCCCCACTTCATCATGATTTCCTCAACCATCTCTCTACTTGTTTTAGTTGGAGGAGGCTCTGATGATGACTCAGGTTGTGAGGATTGTTCATTCTGTCCAAACACAACCATCTCCAAATGTGATCCTTGCTCATCCGTTCTCTTCTGCTGCATGAAACGGATGGTCTCTCCTCTTATGAGGCTTTCTGCACCACTCAGCCTCTGAGACTCAAATGCACGACGCAGGGCGGCCGTGATGTCTTCATCAATCCAGAGTGATGGCTGGCTGAGAACATCCCTTGTGGCCATACTTAGGCGAAGAGTAGACATAACATTTCTCCCCCTTTTGTCATCATCAACAAGGGTGAGTGCCAGGGATGGAGTGGATGAGGAGGGTGGAGGTGGCTCAGGGCCAAATCTCTTAGGAGGGGAGGGTGAAAGGGTAGAGGTAGAGGATGTGGGAGACCAACCGGAGGTGACAAAAAGACCCTCATAAGGATGAGTGGAGGAGTATTCCTTGTAGTTGAAGTCTGGGGTAAATGGTAAATGGTCATCAGTGAGTGGTTGAAGGCGGGGATACTCGCTGTATGGTTGGCTGAGGGGGTGAATGGCTGTGTCAGATCCTATGGGTCTAGGGCTTGGATGGGTAGGGTTGGAGAAACGGAGTGGAGAGCGTGTAGGAGCGCCAAGGCGTGAGAGAATGGGTGAGGATGAGGAAGAGGAAGGTGAGGATGAGAAGTTTCTAGGAGAATGGCGTGGGGAGTGTTGAGGGGAGTCTTGGGTTTCTTGGTCATGGGTAGGGGAAGGTTGGGATTGGTGGTCATTGTTTGGTGATGGTGGGAGTTGCTGGTCATTTTGTGGTGGTGGGTGAGGTTGTTTAGTGTTAGGTGGAGGAGGAGGGGGAAGTTGAGGGTGATTAGGAGGTGGAGGAGGTGGGTTTTGAGGAGGAGGAGGAGGAGGAGGAGGTGGTAGGTTACCTTGAGATGGTTGGGGAATTTGTAGGTGTTGGAGGATGAGATCCAACTTTGCATCCACCCTGGCAAGGTGATTCTCAAGCTGTCCTACTCTGTCCTCGAGCCGCTGGATCCGCTCCCCTTGGTGCTGGAAACCAGCGTCACACTCAGCACGGAGAGGACCCACCAATGACTCAGGCAATCTGAAGAGAAGCTCTTCCTTTACTTCCTCGGCAAAGGCCCTAACAGAGGCTGGCACTCTTGCAATACGGCTTGGCCCAGCATGGGAGTCAACTTCCTGATCCCCTGCTCCAGATGCAGAGGGGGCTGAAGTGCCAGAAGCACTACTGGCTTGTGAGCCTGAGCGAGTGGGCTTAGGAGGCTTGAAGTACTTGATGCCCATCTTCGCAATATTGGTTGCTCCCACAGGCTTACACTTGACATTCTCTTCCTCCGCAGCAGATGTAGCCTTGATCAGATGCTTCTCAAGGAGGAAGGCAATGATGGTGGGATAGGGAAGATGGCCAGACTTGTCATTGGTCAACCATCTCTGAAGCTCTAAGCAGATCAACTGGCCAGGATTGATAGGTTGTTGTTTGAGAAGTCTGGGGAACCAAGGGTTGTCAATGTTGGCGAACTCATTGAAGTTACCCCCTTTGTGAGTCATCATCCGGGAGTAAACATAGTACAGCAGTCTGTATGAATCAGACATTTTGGACACCTTTTTGTCATCGGTGCCATATAGTGTCACAAGATCCTCCTTGCTGTACTTGTGCACCTCTGGATATAGCCACTCATTCATGCTTTCATCCATTATCCCCATTAACTCATTCAGCGTCTTCCACGTGAACCTGAAGGTTCTCCCCCTTACTGTGGCGGAGAAGGAGAGTTTGTGGATTTGCTTTTTTCCATCAACCTTCCTGTACTTGGCCCTGCCAGAGAGGGATTGGCAGAAGACTCGCAAGACGTTGACGTTGTAGTCCTGGTTGATGCCCAGCCAAGGCATATACTTCTCCAAGTAAGGGCGCAGATGGGGAAACCCTAGTTCATCCATCTTGTCCAGATTGATGAACAGGCCATGGTTGAAGATGGGAGTGGATGTCTCAAATTTGGCGGTCACACTCTCCAATGCTCCATCTCTATATACTGTGGGATCATCTTCTTCAACCCTCTGCCTCTTGGAAGAAGGCTCCTCAGCAAATTGAACCTTCTTCTTCTTTCCTTTTCTCTGAGCATCCCTCTCTTGTTCAGAAACCACTAACTGTTCTACTCGACCAGAAGTTCCAGGCTGACCCTGAATATTCTCATCCTGTCCCAGTGGTTGCCCAGAAACTTCACGGTGTTCATGATGTTCATCGCGATGTTCTTCATGATGCCCAGATTTACCAGAGTGCTTGTGACTTGATTTCCCAGATTTCGACTTGTGTTTCTTGGATGAAGAGGCTTTCTGGGTAACTGGGTTGGATTCATGCGAACCAGCCATTTTTGTATGAATGTTGTGGTAAATAGAGATGAAAATGGAGAAAAATGAAGAACACGATGGAGAAGATGAAGAGATTTTTCAGTGAAAATGATGTGAGTGAAAATATTCAAGTAAAAGATGAAAGTGAAAAATGACATCTATTTATAGGTAAAACTTCTGAGGATAAAATGGGCATCTTCTTTCAAATTTTTACACATTGGGTAACGTAAGATTTTAAGTTGGAACGACACACCTGATGACACGTGTTGCTTCAATTAGTCAGAGAAGGCACAGCGTTTCATAGAGGAAGTTGAAACGTTCTCTGAAGTGATGTGTCCCTTGGTCTGGCACTGGCGCTCTCTTGACTTGATCATCCAGTGTCAGTGAGTGATCATCCGGAAGTAGTTTTGCTTCCGGTTGGAGTGGTGCTCTTGATCACATTGAGTTATCATTCAGCCCCAGCAAAAGAGTATCCGGAAGTGGTTTTGCTTCCGGTTGGACTCACTTAAGATTTAACATTGTGGGGGATCTGCAAAAACAAGGGATTGGCACTTCGATGCCTAAGTTAGTACAGTTAGCAGGTCTTAGCAATTAAGCACAGATGCTTTTCTGACGTTCAAACTTCATTTGAGTTGTATCAACTCCATGCCACACATCTGCTCTCAGCCCATTTAAGCCAATTAAATTTGGCTTTGCCTTTTTGTACTTCCTCACAGTTTCAACATTAGTGTCAGGAGAGGAAGCAACAATGTTGAGAGTTATCTTTCTTCTCCATCATCATCCTTGTCGTTGGAGGCCAACAAGAGTCTCAAGAGAGAGAACTTCCATTGATTGATTTAGTATGACTAAGCATCATTTGTATTGTGATGAATGTCAATTCTTTCTTTCCCTCCTTGTTGCTTTTTGGCGATTAAGCTCTAACTCTAGATCCCAAAATATGACAAATATCTCAGTTGAAGTATAGTCTTGAATCTTGTTGTTGCTTCCAGTCTTCTTTCCTACAATATATCAAATAACCCCCTTTTTCTCTTTTCAGTATCCAGACTTGGATCTGACTTGTCAGTTTGTAGGAAGTATGTGATGCACCTAAAGATTATTCACTATGAATATGGCATTGCGAATCAACTATGACTATATGCACATGGTTATACACTGATAGTGATAGTCATAGATAGCATGTAGACTATGAACATTGTGATAAACTCTTATAAGGCATATAATGTTCATATACATGATGCTTGATGTAAAATCTCAATAAGTCCATCTAACACTTGCATAGGAGATTTTACTATTGCATGCTTCAACCTTAAGTGATCCCTTGCTTACCCAAGGGAATCTTCTATACTTATCTTTGGCCTGAAGCACTTTAGGAGAGACAGAATTCATAGGCTTTCTCCATGTTGGTTGAGACATCCTCTCTCTCTTGTTCTTCTCAGGATAGTTGAATGGAACTTTGTGATAGCTTATCCCTGAGACAGAGTCTTTGTTCCTTATGGTAGCGCACTGCTTCTTATGATTGCACCAGGTGGTTGCAGCAGTGACATCACCATGAGTTCTCTTCTTTGAGGCAAGAGGAACTCTTGATCTTTCCTGCACAAGTAAGGCACTGGAAGGGAGTTTTGGTACCCATTTGTACTTGGGTCCTACATGGTTAGCGCTGGACCTTACTTGTCCTTTGGGGATCCATGCATATTTGTTTCTCACATTTAAATTTCTTTTAAAATTGCATGTGTGAGAAATATGACCTGTTCTACCACAATAATAACAGACAATAGGATGATGTTCAGAATAAGATTTCTTGTCATTATTGTGTTGGTCAGTTTTCTTTTCAAAGACACTATGTTTGTTAACTTTTGAAATCTCAGAGTCTTTTGAAAATTCTTCTTTTAAGAATGGAACTTTGGACTCCTTGGTTGTAGAAAGAATAAGTTCCTCAAGTTCCCTATTCCTATTTCTCAAGCCTAGAACTTCTTTTGCAAGTTTACAGAATTCAATATGTAACTCATTATAAATGTCTTGCAATTTAGAAGGTTCAGGTTCAGGTACCTCATTTTCTTCAGTTTCTGAATCTTCTAGGCATGGATTGACACTCTCTTCGCTGATGCTAGCTTCCACTACATCACCATCCAGTAGCTCATCAAAGGTGGATTCACAGGGAGCACATAATGAGCTTTGGACAGCCTTAACTTCAAGAAATTGATTAGAAGCATACATAGTATCAAGAGTGTTCCAAATATCTATAGCCCTAGAGCAAAGTTTAATTTTCTGGTAATCATTGTCAGATAAACTTTTGTGCAAAATTTGCATTGCTCTAAGGTTTAATTAAAATAAACTTTTCTCCTCTTCTGTCCAATTTACTTTTGGTTTGAAATCAGAGTCCTTTTCAAAGACATCCCACATTTTGAAATCCGTGGATAGTATAAAACTTTTCATCCTTCCCTTCCATAAGTAAAAATCAGCATTTTCTAACACGGGTGGGATAGTATGGTCAAAACCTTCAAAACACATTTTGTAACCCAAGTCAGCCTAGGTCTTTGCACTTGAGATCGTTGGATCCTTTAAACAAGTGACCTTGCTCTGATACCAAATGAAATGCGTGGCTGTCACCCAAGAGGGGGGGTGAATTGGGTGGTGAATAAAAACTTAATAATTTTCCCTTTTTGAAAACTTTACTCCTTGTGCTTGATGAGAGTGACGATGGATCATCCCAAGCACAAGTGAGCATGTAGTGGTGTGGTGCTTGGTGTGAAATTTAAATAAGCAGAATATGCACAAGCAAGTTTATCCTGGTTCGGTCACTCCCAGACCTACATCCAGTCCCCAGGCTCCACCTGAGATTTTCAATCCACTGAACTTCTTGTTTGAACCAGGCACAAGAAAGCCTTTACACTTTAGGTTTTACGAACACGGGTTCACCTAACAACCCACAGGTTTTACAACGGGCTTACCTGCAAACCTTTACAACCACAGGTTTTACAACGGGATCACCTGCAACCTTACAACCACAAGTTTTGCGGGATAACTTGCAACCTATGGAGATTTAGAAAACTTCTAAATGCTCCCCCTTACAATTGTAAGATAACAATTCTGTTCACTCTATGAACTGATTGTGATAAACACTTAAGTACAGATGACTCTCTCTAAGAGTAGATGATGTTACTCACTTAAGTACAATCGAATGACTCTCTAAGAATGTTACAACTTTTGATCTGAGAGTAGAAGATGAGAGGAATGTAGAAGATGATATATCAGATAATATGCTCTGTTCTTCCCGCTATCTTCTGAATATAGATGTTCCTTTTATACTCGGCTTCAAAACTTGGGCGGCAGGTTGAATATGTCCGTTTGAATATAGTCGTTAATCCCATGTTACCGTTGAGAGGTACATCTTCATTAATGCTTAGCAGGGTTGACTTGCTTTATCTCTGAAAAGTAGTTCTGACACCTCTGCTCTGACAAAAGCATTCTGACTTCTGAGTATATGATGTTTACTCTTGTACTCTTGCTGACGGATGATCTTCATTCATTCGCAAGTGGTAACCTTGCTCCGCAAGTGTTAATCTCTGAATTCCAATGCCAAGAGTCTTTCCATCCGGAAGCTCACTTGCATCCGGAAGTGTGACTAAGTTCTGCACATACTGGTTAGTCCAACATAGCAATATATATAAGAACTATACATGCTGTGGGAAGCTTGTTCGCTATGGGGAGTAGTCTTACTTAGACTGTGTTCTGACTTAGTCTATGATGTATCCGGAAGCATTCTTACATCCGGAAGTAAAACCACTGGATGAAGGATTTTGTTCACTATAACTCACTCTCGCTCGGTGTCCCTCAATCCAATAGTCAGCGCTAGTCACTGCGCTTATCGGATGCACTTTCACTTGACGAGGTAGACTCACTGACGCTTAGGGTTACATCTATTCTATCAGTCTGCGCCAGTCAAAATCTATCAGGAAGCAATTTCACTTGATGTGGCTTTTTCACTGACGCTTGGGGTTATTCTATTCTGTCAGCCTGCGCCAGTCTAAATCTAACAGGAAGCACTTTCACTTCCGGTTGAATCATAGCTTAGTCTTAAGGTTTTGTGTACCTAAGGCTCATGGACTAAGTTATTTCCCTAGTGAGTTACTCGCTGTCGCTGGGGGATAAATCATTCATCCGCGTGCGCGAGTCCTAGTCTATCCGGAAGTAAATCCACATCCGGTTGCACTCTTACTTGGGATCCTATGTTATTCTATTGCTTTCTAAGTACTAGACCTATTCTTTCATATTTTAGTCTTCATCAAAACTTAAGATTCTAACAGCCAGAGCATCCAAGAATAGTTATTGCTACACCCATCTCTTCCTCTGCACCAGCTCCGACCCCTAGCACACAACCTGCTCCTCCTGCTGTTAACTTCAGTAAGACAAGATTCAAGAGGACAACAAGAAAAAGGGTCGCGCCTCCTCCCAGAGTACTCTCATCAGAAAGTGAAGAGGAATCCATAACGGCTCCAGATGACATAGTGATTGAGACAGTACCTCAACCGGGGGAAGCCTCTGAGACTCGGTTGCCCTCCCTCACTGAGGAAGCCATGAGAGAAGCTGAAGTCATTCCACCTGAGGTCGAAGTTAAGTTAGAAGTAGAAGACTTGACTAAGGAAGAGTTTGAGCTCTTCGGCACCAGCAACCTCACCTTTCACCAAGTTCAAGAACTGGATGCTAGGAGATCTAGCGTTCAGGTTGCGCAAGCAAAGATGAAAGGGAAAGGGAAGACAGACTTCTTTCATGATCCTAACCTCCCAGCATGGACGGTCAAGGTCAAGAACATTAATTTTCCTTCCGGAACTGTTCCTATGGTTGACTCAGCGTCAGGGCAGTCAATTGACATGAATGAGGCTGCGGATCTAAAGAGGGCTATCGAAGAGTCTCTTGAGCTTGAGAGGATAAGAAAAGCAAAGGATGAGAGGGAGCATCAAGAGATCCTTGCACAAATCAAAGAGGCAGAGCTGAAGGAGATGTGGGATAAGATGGATGAGGAACACGAACAAAACAGAAGAGAGAGGAACAAAAGACATAAGCTTTAGAACCTCACCAAACCCCTCATGCATAACATAACATATCATTTTTCTTGTTTTTACATCCTTTTTTCATCATACTTGTAATATCTTTGTTGTTTTGCTGTATTCATGTTTTATAATGCTTTTTGATCATATTTGTAATTACTCTGTTTAATCAATGAAGTTCGCTTATATGAATACTTGTGCTTTACTGTTGTAATTTTAATTATGAATTCATAGATAGCTATAGGTTTGTCATCATCAAAAAGGGGGAGAATGTTAGAATCTTAAGTTTTGATGAAGACTAAAAAATGAAAGATCATAATGAACACTTAGGAAGAATTAAGAAGAATTAGGTGAAATTAAAAATACTAAGTTAGAACACAATCGGATGTAAAATCACAACCGGAAGACTTAGAGCAAAAACAACGTGACTAGCGCTTGCGGATGTAACATGCGTCCGATAGCGGAAGTGAATTTAACACTAAGTCTGATCCTATATAACCTAGTCTAAATAGGATTGCTTCCCATAGCAAAAATGCTTCCGATTGAACTTGATTATATTTTACTCTGTTGGACTAACATTTATGTGCAGAACTAAGTTTCGCTTCCGATAGCAAATTAGCTTCCGATAGTGAATGCTCTTAGCACTGGGACTCTTAGACTAACACTTGCAGAACAAGGCTCCTACTACCAATAGCATAAACGCATCTGATAGCAAGTACAAGAGTCAAAACGTACAAGTGCTCAGAAGTCAGAGTTGCTTTTATCAGAGCAGAGTTGTCAGAATTGCTTTTAAGCATGTCAACCTTGCTGAGCATTTATGAGCATTAATGAAGCCAACGGTAATAAGGAAATAACGGATATATTCAAACGGATTTATTGCTGTTCAAACATGTGGAGTATTAGAGGATGCTATAAAAGGAACAACTTCAACATTTATGAAGCACTGAACAAAAACTGCAAAATTCATTCAAACATTCAAAGCATCATACTTAGAATACCCAGAAAGCAAAAAGTTCAAGAGAGCACTTAATACCTTGAGAGTTATTCTTCTGTTATCATCTTGTACTCTTTGTATTTAAGTCTCTTCATTTATTGAGAGCATTTATTATACTTAAGTGAGTATCACAATCTGTTCATTTAGTGAACTAAGTAGTAAATCCTTTATTTAAAGGTTGAACCCTTGCAAGTTGTAAGGGGGAGCTAGGTAGGCTGTAAAGGTTGCAAGTTAGCCCGGAAAACTTGTGGTTGTAAAGGTTGCAGGTGAACCTGTTGTAAAACCTGTGGTTTAGTGGAACTCAATCAAGGGATTGAGAACTGGACGTAGGTCAAGAGTTAAGACCACCAGTATAAACATTTGTGTGAATTTTAATTTGTAAGTTTTATTTTTAAAGCACAATTCACCCCCCCCCCCTCTTGTGCATCCTCACTTTCACTTAATACCTTGAGAGTTATTCTTATTGTAATCATCTTGTACTCTTTGTATTTAAGTCTCTACACTTATTGAGAGCATTCATTGTACTTAAGTGTGTAACACAATCTGTTCATTAAGTAAACTTTGTAGTAAATCCTTTTTGTAAAGGTTGAACCCTTGCTGGTAGTAAGGGGGAGTGAGTAAGGTTGCAAGTTAGCCCTAAAACTTGTGGTTGTAAGGTTGGAAGTTAGCCCGTAAAACTTGTGGTTGTAAAGGTTGCAAGTGAGCCCGTAAAACTTGTGGTTGTAAAGGTTGCAGGTGAACCTGTTGAATACCTGTGGATTAGTGGAACTCAATCAAGGGATTGAGAATTGGACGTAGGTCAAGAGTTAGACCGAACAAGTATAAAAGAATTTGTGTTTGTGTCTTTGTTTTATCTGGTTTCTGAGGCCACAATTCACCCCCCCTCTTGTGTCCTAAGCCCTTTTCACAATTCTCAATCAATATTTACTTAAATACTATTTATCTCGAAGAAAGGTCAAAGTTGGACCAACCTTATCTAATTTGTTAAAAGAGAAAAAAATGAATCAATTAATATGCTGCAATATTCAACAGAAGGAGCTAAATGTTAGAATCTTAAGTTTTGATGAAGACTAAAATATGAAAGAACAAGCCAAACACTTAGAGAATATTAGGTTAATATAGAACCCCAAGTAAGAGTGCTTCCGGATGTGGATTTACTTCCGGATGGACCAAGACTAGCGCTCGCGGATGAACGTCTCATCCCCCAGCGACAGCAAGTATATCACTAAGTCATAACTCAGTCTAAGAGCATTAGTGTATAAAATCCTTGAGACTAAGTTAGGAAGCTTCCGGATGTAGATTTGCTTTCGATTGTATTAAGACTAGCGCTGGTTGTTGGTATGGATAACACTGAGCTCCAATGACCATAACCCAACGTCCAGTGGATTTGCTTCCGAATGCTTAGTAACTAGCGCTGGCTGTTGGTATGGATAACACTGAGCGTCAGTGAGTAAAATGTGAACATAACCCAACGTCCAGTGAAAGTTCTTCCGGATGTGGAATTGCTTCCGGATGGAAAAGAACTCCCTTAGACTAAGTGAACTCCCACTGCATATGAGTATGTGCTATTATTGTTAAAACTAACGTTCAAAATGCAGTACACTGAGTAAAGTTGCTTCCGGATGTGGACTTGCTTCCGCAAGCAATCAGAATGTCAGAACGTTCAGAGTAGTGCAGTGTCAGAATGCTTTTGACAGAGCAGAGGTGTCAGAACTACTTTTCAGAGATAAAGCAAAGTCAACCCTGCTAAGCATTAATGGAGCATTAATTGGGCAAACGGTAACTTGGGAAAAACGGCCATATTCAAACGGCTAACCCACCTACCAAGAGTGAGAATACTTGAAAACTATATAAACAAACTCACCTTCATTTATGAAGACATCTAATATCTTTGACATCTTGAAGAAAGCTATAGTGAGAAACTAAGAAATCCTTCAAGCATTCAAAGCTGCCCAGAAAACAGAAAGAGCATTTAACACATTGAGAGTTCTTTTCATCTACCTATCTTGTACTCTTTGTAGTTAAGTCTCTTCTTGTATTAAGAGCATTGATTGTACTTAAGTGTGTAACATTATCCGTTCTTGAAGAGAACTAAGTTTAGAAAATCCTTTATTTGTAAAGGTTGAACCCTTGCTGGTTGTAAGGGGGAGCTAGTTAACAAGGTTGCAAGTGAGCCTTGAGTAAAACTTGTGGTTATAAGGTTGCAAGTGATCCCGTCCAAAACTTGCGGTTGTAAAGGTTCCAGGTGAACCCGTTTCTAAAACCTGGGGATAGTGGAACTCAACCTGGGTGGTTGAGAACTGGACGTAGGTCAGGAAGACCGAACCAGTATAAACCCTTGTGTTGTTATTGTTTGATTTTTATTTGGTAGCACAATTCACCCCCCCTCTTGTGCATCCATTACTTTCATTTGGTATCAGAGCGGGTCTTTCTAACTTGATTCCAACGAATCTAGATAGTAAAGATCCAGTAATGGATACAGATTATTCCGTGCCAGATGTCTCTATTCAACCCAACAAGCCTCCAGGTTTTGATGGGTATAACTATCCATTCTGGAAATTCCGAATGGAGACCTACATCAAGTCCAGCGACATCCGACTCTGGGATGTGATTGAACATGGGAATCACACCCCTCTCGATGATGATGGCTTTGCAAAGCAGCGATCCATATACACCAATGAGGACTATGCTCTAGTCCAGCTAAACTTCAGGGCCATGCACTACATTCAATGTGCCCTTAGTCCTAAGGAGTTTCATAGGATCAGCCACCACAAAACTGCTAAGGATATGTGGGAGGCTCTTGAGGCTGCTCACTCTGGAACCAAGGGAGTGAAGGCAAGACGGGTCGAGATGTTGGTAGAAGAATTTCACAAATTTGCCATGATTAGTCCAACTGAGCCAATCAGAGAGCTGGAGCTCAGGTTCACTCATCTTATCAATAACCTGGCCTCCCTGGGCAAAAACATTCCTGAAAAGGGAACAAGTCAGCAAGATCTTAAAAGTCTTGAAAGGTGATTGGATCACCAAAGTTACAATCTTGCAGGAAGTCCAAGGAGAGTCAACCAGCTCCATCACTGCACTGTTTGGTTCTCTGGCTGAGTACGAACCAACCCTGCTGGCTCAGAGAGCTCCTCAAGTCTTATCATCCAAAACCAAGAATCTTGCCCTTATTGCTCCCAGCAAGGAGAAGAATGATGATAATGATGACGATGAGGATGATGAGGAGGAATTGGATGATGAGGAGATGGCTATGATGGTGAGAAAATTCAGAAAGTTCTTCAAGAAGAAAGGAGGCTTTCAGAAAGGTGATTCCAGCCAGAGGAAGGGATCTAAGAAGGAAAGGGCCCCAGTGTGCTTTGAATGTAAAAAGCCTGGCCACTTCAAGGCTGAGTGTCCAAGCCTGCAGAGATCAAAGGGGAAGGACAAAAGAAAAGCCTTTGTATCCTCTATCTGGGTGAATAGCTCAGACGAGGAAGCAAGTGATGAGGAAGAGGTTGCCAACCTCTGTCTGGTTGCCAGAGAAGATGATGAGGGAGCATCCTCAGATTTTGATCCCATCCAGGAGGACAGTGAGGTAACTTTTTCTGAACTACAAGAGGCTTATAATGAGGTTCACGAAGAATTCTCCCGATTATGTAAAGCCTATAAAGTATTGAAAATTAAAAAGGAATCACTTGAGTCCAAGGTGGACTCACTGAGTGAAGAGCTAGCGGAAGCCAGAAAGCTTCCAGTAGCGGATGGCAAGGGTTCCTCCCAAGCAGAACCCAATGCCTCAATACTTGAGAGCTGCCCTAGTTGCAACAAAATCTCAGCTGAAAGAGATAAACTGCAAAATGCCCTGCAGAAGTTCACAAATGGATCTGAAATATTAAATATCATTTTAATGAATCAGAGGGCATATAGGGACAAGACTGGCTTAGGATACACACCTAGAGGGAAAAAGTGGGTGGAACCAAAAGTGAAGCCCTACTTAAAATTCTTCCATAGAGCCACTGAGCACAGCTCCACACCTTTTAGCTTCTGTAATTATTGTAACAGGAAGGGACACTCCACGTCCACCTGTAATGCTAAGAAGCATGGAGCAAACAACTCCTATAAATGGGTCCCGAAAGGAACCAAGGCTACAAAGGATCCTCCCCCAAGAAAAGAAACTAAGGGAGGACAGGGATTCAGAGGGTGGAAACAATCCTCAAGGAAAGCCCAAGAGCCTAGAGCCAACACTAGGCCAGAGGCACAGATTAATCATAAGCCCAAGGTCAAAACTAACACTGGACCAAGGGCTCTGGGAACTAATGATAGAGGACCCAAGAAAGGTTGGGTACCTAAGCTTGCTTGATTCCTTCAGGTGTGTCTCAAAGCATCCAAGAATAAGAAGTGGTATATTGACAGCGGATGCTCGAGACATATGACTGGAGACAGAGACAAATTCAAATCCTTGGTGATCAAAGACGGAGCCACAGTTACCTTTGGAGGAAATCAAAGTGGAAAGATCACCGGAGTTGGAGAAGTTGGGCCAGTGAAAGACGTCTATCTGGTGGATGGTCTCTGTCACAACCTGCTGAGCGTGAGCCAGAGCACTGACAAAGGAAATTGGGTAATCTTTGATTCACATGAGTGCATGATAGTTGATAAGCAGGATCTGAACCTAGATAAGGCCAACCTAAAATGCAAACTTAAGGCAAATAGAAATGGAAACCTATACACTCTAGATTTATGTCAACAACTGGAAGAAAAATGCTTAATATCTATGATGAAAATAGTTGGCTTTGACATAAAAGGCTAGCACATGTTAATTTTACTCAACTTGACATGTTGATTAAGAAAGAGCTAGCTATAGGTATTCCATCTTTCAAGGTTAAGCATGATTATATTTGTGAATCCTACCAACGAGGGAAGCAAACAAAGTCCTCGTTTAAGACCAAGAAGAGAGTCTCCACCAGCAGGCCCTTGGAACTAATCCACATGGATTTGGTTGGGCCAGCGAGAGTGAAGAGCTTGGGTGGAAACCTGTATGCTCTGGTGGTGGTGGATGACTATTCTAGGTTCACTTGGACAATGTTTCTTGCCTCTAAGCAAGATGCTTTTGATGCCTTTGTTGTCCTGGCTAAGAAAGTACAAAATGAGAGAGACCTCAAAATCACAGCCATAAGGACAGACCATGGAGGAGAATTTGAGAACCATAGCTTCTCTGAGCTGTGTGAGCAGAATGGTATTGATCATAACTTCTCAGCTCCTAGAACTCCTCAGCAAAACGGTGTAGTCGAGAGGAAGAACAGGGTTCTGACTGAGATGGCCAGGAGCATGCTCAATGAGAAAGATGTTTCTCAAGTGTTCTGGGCGGACGCTATGAGCACTGCTTGTTACATCTCTAACAGAGCCTACGTTCGCAAGGGTTTGGACAAGACCCCCTATGAGCTGTACAAAGGCAGAAAGCCCAACATCAGCCACCTCAGAATCTTTGGATCAAAATGCTATGTGCATAACAATGGAAAGGTAAATCTAGGTAAGTTTGATCCAAAAGCTGATATAGGTGTATTCATAGGGTATTCCCTTAGGAGTAAGGCTTACAGAGTATACAACATAAGGACTAGAACTGTAGAAGAATCTATGCATGTTGTATTTGATGAAACTCCTACATGGGAATAATCCACAGAAGATGATGGGATAATAAACCTTCCAAAACCATCATCATCTTCACCACCAAAAGAAACACCAGCAAGCAATCTTAAAGAAGAAGATGAACCCAGTGATGAGCCTATAGTGCAGACAGTGCCTGATGAGGCACAGTTGCCAATAGCTAGGAGACATCACAGGGATCATCCTCTTGATCAAGTGCTTGGTGATGTTTCTTCTGGTGTCAGAACCAGAAGGCAGGTTCAAAATGAAGTTGAGTTTGGAGCCTTCTTATCTCAGATTGAACCAACTTCAGTTGAACAAGCTCTTGAGGACTGCGACTGGATTATTGCCATGCAGGAAGAGCTAAACCAGTTCGAAAGGAGCCAAGTTTGGGAACTAGTCCCAAGGCCGTCTCATCAATCCATAGTTGGGACCAAGTGGGTCTTCAAAAACAAACTGGATGAGACAGGTCAAATAACAAGGAACAAAGCCAGATTGGTAGCCAAAGGGTATAACCAAGAAGAAGGTATAGACTATGAAGAAACCTTTGCTCCAGTCGCTAGACTCGAAGCAATAAGGATTCTTCTAGCCTTTGCATCCATGAAAGGCTTTAGATTATATCAAATGGATGTAAAGAGTGCATTTCTTAATGGTTACATCAAAGAAGAGGTTTATGTAGAACAACCTCCTGGCTTTGAGGATCACAAGCATCCTAAACATGTGTATAGGCTAAAGAAAGCTTTGTATGGCCTGAAACAAGCTCCTCGAGCTTGGTATGAGAGACTCAGCAGCTTCTTGCTGGGAAAGGGTTTCTCAAGAGGCAAACTAGATAATACACTGTTTATTCTACACAAAGATAGAAACATGCTAATTGTCCAGATTTATGTCGATGATATTATTTTTGGGGCAACTAATGAAAAACTTTGTGAAGAATTTTCTAAGACTATGCAGGGAGAGTTTGAAATGTCAATGATGGGAGAACTAACGTTCTTCCTAGGCCTGCAAATTAAGCAAAAGAAGAATGGCATATTCATCTCCCAAGCTAAATACTGCAGAGAGCTACTCAAGAAGTTTGGGATGGATGAGTGCAAGGAGTATGACACTCCCATGAGTACCACTGCCGCACTCGATGCTGATGCAAAGGGTAAATCTGTCAGCCTGCCCATGTATAGGGGAATGATAGGTTCCCTGCTTTATTTAACTGCAAGTAGGCCTGACATTCAATTTAGTGTAGGCATGTGTGCTAGGTTTCAAGTCAACCCCAAGGAGTCACATCTAACATGTGTTAAACGTATTCTAAGATACCTTGAGGGAACACAAGATCTTGGTCTTTGGTATCCCAGAGGTAACCAAGAGTTCTTGTGGGCTTACTCTGACTCTGACCATGCAGGTTATAAAACTGATAGAAAGAGCACCAGTGGACAATGTGCCTTCCTTGGTGGTTGTCTGGTCTCTTGGGCTAGTAAAAAAGCAAACCTGTGTGTCTTTACCATCCACAGAGGCAGAATACATTGCTGCAGCAAGCTGTTGTGCCCAAGTATTGTGGCTGAAAAACCAACTAAGAGATCTTGGCTTGGAGTTCCCTGAGGCTCCCATACTTTGTGACAACACAAGCACTATCAGCCTCGCCAAGAATCCGGTTCAGCACACAAGGACAAAGCACATTGATGTCAGACATCACTTCATCAGAGATCATGTTCAAAAGAAAGATGTCAAAGTGCAATTTGTCCCCACTCAGCATCAACTTGCTGATATTTTCACCAAGCCTCTGGGGGTTGATCAATTTACATTCATAAGAGGTGATTTGGGAATGGTAAACCCAAATGAAGTTTAATTCTTCAAAATAAACTTGTGCTTAATTGATTAAAACCTGCAACTATACTAACTTAGGTATCGGAGTGCCAATCTTTAGTTTTGCAGGTCCCCCACAATGTTAGATCTTAAGTGAGTCCAACCGGAAGCAAAACCACATCCGGATACTCTTTTGCTGGCGCTGGATGACAACTCAAAGTTACCTGGAGCGCCACTCCAACTGGAAGCAAAACCACTTCCGGATGCTCTTGTGCTGGCGCTGAGTGTTGAGTCAAAGTGAGGGGGAGCGCCAGTGTCTGAACAAAGGGACACGTCACCTCAGAAAACGTTTCATCTTCTCACACCAAAAATGATGACTCTTCTGACATTGTGCAGAGACACGTGTCACAAAGGTGCGACGTTTCAATTTAAATTTTTACGTTTCTCTATGAACCAGCTCATGCTTTCATGTAGAGTCATTATGACTATTTTACCCGATGTGACATTGCATATAAATAGGAAGCCATTTTCACTTTTACTTTTTACTTGCACAAATTTCTTACCCACAAAACTCTCTGCATACATTCATATTGTTCTTCATCTTCTTCATCTTCTTCATCGCATTTAAACCTTAAATCCACACAAAAATGGCCGGATCACATGAGACAAACCCCAACACTGAGATAGCCACTTCTTCCAAGAAATCGAAGTCCAAAAGTAGCAAATCTGGGCATTCACGAAAATCTGGAGAATCACATGAACATCATGAACAGCAAGCACATTCTGGGCAATCTGGGCCTCAACAAGAACACTCGAAGAAGAAGGGGAAGAAGAGGGTTCAGTTTAGCGAAGAGCCCTCATCCAAAAGACAACGAGTAGAGGAGTATGATGATCCTCGTATATACAGAGATGGGCCATTGGAGGCTGTTTCCTCCAAATTTGAAACTGTCAAACCCTATTTCAACAACGGGATATACTTAGATCTGAACAAGATAGATGAACTAGGGTTTCCACACTTGAGGCCATTTTTGGAAAAATACATGCCCTGGCTGGGGATCAACCAGGAGTGCAATATCAACGTCCTGCGGGTGTTCTGCGAGTCTCTCACTGGCAAGGTCAAGCATAAGAAGGTGGATGGGAAGGAACAGATTCGGAGAGTTACCTTCACTGCCACAGTAAGGGGGAGAACCTTCCGGTTCACTTGGAGGGACATCAACGACCTAATGGGGATCACTGAGGAAGGAATGAATGAGTGGCTATACCCTGAGACACTCAAACTCAGCAAGGAGGAACTTGAAAAAGTTTATGACACCAAAGGGAAGAAGGTGTCTGGGATGTCTGACTCCAACAGGCTCTTATACTACGTCTACTCCCGCATGATGACACACAAATGGGGGAACTTCAACGAGTTCACTCTCCTGGATAACCCCTGGTTCCCCAGACTCCTCTCCCAGCAGCCAATCAACCTAGGGCAGTTGATCAGTCTTGAGTTGCACAGATGGATGGTCAACAATAAGGCTGGAAGTATCCCCTACCCCACTATCATCGCCTTCCTCCTTGAGAAGAATTTGATCAAGGCTACATCCACTGAGGAAGAAGAAAATGTTAAGTGCCTACCTGTGAGTGCAATTAACATTAGCAAGATGAAGATTAAGTATCTCAAGAAGGCCAAGGCCACTCGCTCAAGCTCTCAGGCAGGCAGTGCCTCTCATACCTCAGCCCCCTCTGTATCTGGCGCAGGGGATCAAGAGGTTGACTCTCATCCCGGTCCAAGCAGAGTTGCGAGGGTGCCAGTTACTGTTAAAGCATTTGCCCAGGAGATAAAGGAAGAGATTCTCCTTAAGCTGACTGACTCCTTGGTGGCTCCTCTCTGTAACGAGTGTGATACTGGCTTCCAGCAGCAGGGGGAGCGAATCCAGAGGCTCGAGGATCGAGTAGGTCAGGTCGAGGTTCAACTAGGAAGACTAGACGCCAAGTTAGACCTCATTCTCAATCACCTTCAGATCCCTCAACCACAAGGTAACTTACCACCACCTCCTCCTCCTAACCACCTCCTCCTCCTCTTAACCACCTCCTCCTCCTCCACCTAATCAACATTTACTTCCACCTCCTCCTCCTCCCAACACTCAACAGCCACAGCAACCTACCCCTCAGAACGACCAACAACCCCACACATCACCCAGCACCAACCAACAACCCCACACATCACCCAGCACCAACCAACAACATCAACCATCCCTCAAGGCTCCACTCAAAACTCACCCCAACACTCTCTTCGCCAATCACCCCTTACCTCCAACAACTCCCCATCTCCACAAAACTCCCCAAACCCGTCACCACCCCCAAGCCCCACAGAGCCCTCCAATCCTCCTCCTAACACTCAACCCACCATAGCCCAATCCCTTGGGTTTACCTCTCCAGATCACCCTCTTCACACCTACTTCCTCCGAGACCAACCCCCTATTCCATGGAGAGTTAAACAACCCACCACCTACCCCTTCGATGGTCTATTCACTCACCCCGACTTCTTCGAACGAAACACAATCCTCTTCCCAAACCCTCCTAATTCACCAGACCACAACACACCCACATCCTCACCCTCCTCTTCACCCACTCAGTCCTCCCTGGCCCTCGCCCTCCTTGATGATGACAAAAGGAGGAGAGATGCAGCTATCGCCCTCCGTCATACCATGGAAGCAAGGGATGTCCTGAGTCAACCATCCCTCTGGCTCGATGAAGTCATCACTGCCGCTCTTCGCCGAGCCATGGATCTTCAAAGATTGGGTGGTGCTGAAAGTCTGATCAGAGGGAAAGCCATCCGATTTATGCAACAGCAGCGATCGGATGAGCAAAGGTCCAAGTGGGCAATGGTTATGTATGAACAACCTGAAGAGATCCCACAGCCAGAGTCTTCATCATCTGAGCCTCCATCTTCTAAGCCTGCCCAAAACTTAATTGAGGAGATAATGATGAAGTATGGGCTGGAGAGGATTAATCATCCACCAATCGTCATAGCCAAGCCAATTCCTTCTCCTTCTGGACCAACCACTGCTCCTCCTCCTTCTGAGCCAACCTCTGCTCCTCCTCCACCAGTAGTCAAGTATAGTGAATCAAGGAAGAAGGCAGTTGCTAGAAAGCGTGCCAACAAGAGTACTAGTTCTACTGCGTCTGCTGTGAGTGAGCCAGAGGTTCCATCTGTTCAAGATGAGATTGTACCTGAGACTCAGTCATCTTCTCAAGAGACACATGCCACTCCGATACTGAAGGAAGTCAAGCTGGAAATTGAGGACATGACTCCTGAAGAGTTTGAGAGGTATGGGTTCACGGACAAAATCTCATTTGGTCAGATGGCCTCCCTAGATGCTGAAAGAGCAAGAGCCAAACCTACTCAACCAATAGGCAAGGGCAAAGGAAAAGGCAAGGGCAAAGGGAAAAGGAAAGCCCAGGAAGTTGAGGAGGACCCCAACTTCCCAGTATGGAATGTAAAGATCAGGGCTGTCCATTATCCCAATGGCGAGGTCACTCCCTTCTCGGATGCAACTGGGTTCCTTGGGTTTGAAGAAGTTGAAAATATGAAGAAAGCCTTTGAGGAATTCGTTGAGTCTGAGAGACTCAGAAGGGAGAAGGAAGAGGAAGAGCTTCAAAGGATAATCGCTCAGATTGATCAGAACGTGAAGGATGCCCACATTGCCCAACTTGAAAAGGAGAATGAGGAAAGGCAAAAAGAGAGGGAGAGAAAAAAGAGACATCACCTTTAAACCCCACTCTACCCCATGCATTTTACCTTAGAAATTTTTCTTCTTATTTTTCATGCATAGTTCATTTTGCATAGTGTAGATTACTTGAGAATTTTATCTGTTATTGTAATTCTAACTTGTAATCTTTTGTTCATCAATGATAAATTATCTGAGTTGTTTGTGTTTTATCTAACTGTTACTTTTAATTCTTTCATATGAACTTAATTAGATAACTTAGTTTGTCATCATCAAAAAGGGGAAGAATGTTAGAATCTTAAGTTTTGATGAAGACTAAAATATGAAAGAACAAGCCAAACACTTAGAGAATATTAGGTTAATATAGAACCCCAAGTAAGAGTGCTTCCGGATGTGGATTTACTTCCGGATGGACCAAAACTAGCGCTCGCGGATGAACGTCTCATCCCCCAGCGACAGCAAGTATATCACTAAGTCATAACTCAGTCTAAGAGCATTAGTGTATAAAATCCTTGAGACTAAGTTAGGAAGCTTCCGGATGTAGATTTGCTTCCGATTGTATTAAGACTAGCGCTGGCTGTTGGTATGGATAACACTGAGCTCCAGTGACCATAACCCAACGTCCAGTGGATTTGCTTCCGAATGCTTAGTGACTAGCGCTGGCTGTTGGTATGGATAACACTGAGCGTCAGTGAGTAAAATGTGAACATAACCCAACGTCCAGTGAAAGTGCTTCCGGATCTGGAATTGCTTCCGGATGGAAAAGAACTCCCTTAGACTAAGGGAACTCCCACTGCATGTGAGTATGTGCTATTATTATTAAGACTAACGTTCAAAATGCAGTACACTGAGTAAAGTTGCTTTCGGATGTGGACTTGCTTCCGCAAGCAATCAGAATGTCAGAATGTTCAAAGTAGTGCAGTGTCAGAATGCTTTTGACAGAGCAGAGGTGTCAAAACTACTTTTCAGAGATAAAGCAAAGTCAACCCTGCTAAGCATTAATGGAGCATTAATTGGGCAAACGGTAACTTGGGAAAACGGCCATATTCAAACGGCTAACCCACCTACCAAGAGTGAGAATACTTGAAGACTATATAAACAAGCTCACCTTCATTTATGAAGACATCTAATATCTTTGACATCTTGAAGAAAGCTAGAGTGAGAAACTAAGAAATCCTTCAAGCATTCAAAGCTGCCCAGAAAAGAGAAAGAGCATTTAACACATTGAGAGTTCTTTTCATCTACCTATCTTGTACTCTTTGTGGTTAAGTCTCTTCTTGTATTAAGAGCATTGATTGTACTTAAGTGTGTAACACTATCCGTTCTTGAAGAGAACTAAGTTTAGAAAATCCTTTATTTGTAAAGGTTGAACCCTTGCTGGTCGTAAGGGGGAGCTAGTTAACAAGGTTGCAAGTGAGCCTTGAGTAAAACTTGTGGTTGTAAGGTTGCAAGTGATCCCGTCCAAAACTTGCGGTTGTAAAGGTTCCAGGTGAACCCGTTTCTAAAACCTGGGGATAGTGGAACTCAACCTGGGTGGTTGAGAACTGGACGTAGGTCAGGAAGACCGAACCAGTATAAACCCTTGTGTTGTTATTGTTTGATTTTTATTTGGTAGCACAATTCACCCCCCCTCTTGTGCATCCATTACTTTCACTAAATGCCATTGACAAAACACAACAGATACAATGAGAGGAGGAATCTAAACTCCATATCCTCCCACAGGCTGCAACATATGAAAGACAATATCTCACATAAATATCAACAAGAAACAATATGAACAGATACTTTTGGGAAAATGCATTAAAAACCTATTACAAAGAATTAAACATCCATATAAATAACAAAAACCCAAAAAGATTATGGCATCAGAATCAGACATTCATATTATTCTATATTTCATCCTAAATTTTCCAATTAAAATATGAGATAAATACAGTGTCTCATAGGAACATGTATATAAATATCAACAAGAAACGATATAAACAATTGTTTTTGTTTGGAAAAACACATTAAAAAACAAGAACGGAGAATTAAAGATCCATATAAACAACAAGAACCTTAAATGATGTTGGGCGTTAAAATGTGAAGAAGATAGATTTGAAGTGGGAAGAAAGTGGGGAATTCTTGAAGAAATCTAGGGAGGTGAAGAGTAGAGCAATGAGTTTGGTTGTACTTTTATCTTGACAATGGAAGAAGAGTGAGGCGTGAGAGAAGAAGAAGTAGAAGAAGAAGAAGAATGGAGAACGAGGAGAATAGATGAAATGAAATATTCAAGAGAGGGGCTTATATGAAAATTAGGAAATCCTATCTACTTTGAATAAGCTACAAATTTTTTAGCCAATCAAACCACTAATCACAGCTCACTTAAACATAAACAAGGAATGATCATTTACTAAAATGTGTAAAATATTGTAGATTTATTTAATATATCCAAAATATTTGTCAACTGAGTAATTTACACTCAAATCAGGTAACATTAAAAATAATGAGAAAATGAAACATAAAAATTACAGATTAATGAGTGACTCAATCGAACAGAGGGAAGGATCAAAATTCTATAAAATATCAAAACTTGAAGCAGCAAACATGTAATACATATACATTTGGGTAATTGACCTAATTTGCCCTCCAAGTAACCACCCAAGAGCACTGGGAACCCTAAACTAACAATAGGTGTATATTTACCCTCAAAGTAACCAAAAGGTTTAAAAAATAACCTAGTGGACGGTCATTCACGTTTGACCGTTTAATTGTTCATGTGGCCGCCATGTGGTTAAATTTCTACCACCCGGCGCCTTGTCATTTCCACGTCTATTATATATGTGGGGCCTACATATATAATAATAATAAACAATTCCAACCCTTCCCCTCTTCTCTCACTCACACACAAATATATGTTTCACATTGAATATTATTATATTAAATTTAGTTTTTGCTGTGTACAG
Organism: Mimosa pudica; assembly: GCA_029929735.1. Lineage (NCBI taxonomy): Eukaryota > Viridiplantae > Streptophyta > Magnoliopsida > Fabales > Fabaceae > Mimosa > Mimosa pudica. The sequence goes on from JAKELP010000045.1 coordinate 7,137,686, forward strand.
TATAACTTTAATTTTCTCCACACCAATTCTTCATCATGATGATATGTCTTCAGTTATTGCTTATGTTTTAGGATAATGATTTTGAACTATTATTATTGGTTAAAGACAATCAAAATAATTTACAGGGAGTTTTCATGTAATAAATTTTGTATTTACAGGGAGGGAATGTAGATACTTTGATTGAGCAAACTCAAGTAAGAAACTCAAACTTTCAAAAGGACAAATAAGGAACTCAGAATTCCAACAGGACAATGGAGGAACCAGACAACTGTTATTTGGTATGTTTCAATTGTTAATTTTTCTATTTGAAAATGTGAGTTCATTACTTGTCATTTTGGAAGTTTCAGCTCTTTACATGTCCTTTCGGACATTCTTTTTTTTTTTTTTATCGAAACCTTTTGGACATTCGGAGGTCTTTATCTTTTTTCCAAAAAATAATGAGATTTGGTATGGATAAGATTGCATATTGTACTCCACCTTCCTTAATTGGGTTTTGGGTCCTATTTTCCCTTTTTCTTTTAGTCCTTTTGGACGTCGACGTTGAAGACGACAACACTAGGACTATTGTTTGAGATTTGTGTTTTCCATTTATCATTTTTATTAATTAAATATCCAAGTAAGATTCGAAACAAGGTCCCAAGTCACTATAATTAAAGGTGTTAGTGCCATGTATAACAACTTAACAATGCTAAATGCATTTTCATGCATTTTCAGGTCTTTTTTAAAGTTGAGGGACTAACTTTAACAAACGGTGTAAACTTGAAAGACTATAATGTAAAAACACATGTTTTAAACATGGGGGATACAAACAAAATTATGTGAAACTTGAGGGACAAAAAACTATCTTAACCCAATGCTTTTTTGTTATCACTACCACAGATTACCCCATTTACATGCGCTTATTTTGGCCTCTACATACGCTTATAAAGCGCATGTAGAGGGGGGCGCTGGTAAAGGCTCTACATACGCTTTTTAAAAGCGCATGTAGAGGGGGGGGCTCTACATGCGCTTAAAGCGCATGTAGAGGTAGTGATAATAGAAAATAAATTGGATGTTTTGTAGGTGCTAATTAATTGGATGTTTTTAATTATAATCACTACAAGAAAGGAAATATAAATATAAATATAATTACATATAATAGTTAGAAGGGCGAAGACCCAAAAATGATACACAACTATTGGTCAAGGAACAAAAATAGTACATAACTATTACGAGGTACAAAAATGATACCCAACTTTTATCATGTGATCAAAAATGATATTTTCATTAATATGACAATAATATTAGACATGAAAAGTCCAAAATGCCCTTATAAATTAATCGCCGCCCGATAAAAGTTTATTTAATTATAAGGGCATTTTGGACATTTCAGGTCTAATATTATTGTCATATTAGTGAAAATATCATTTTTGATCACATGGTAAGAGTTTGGTATCATTTTTGTACCTCGGAATAGTTATGTACTATTTTTGTTCCTTAGCCAATAGTTGTGTATCATTTTTGGGCCTTCGCCCTAGTTAGAATAACAATACTTCTTAATTGTAAAAATAAATATTATTATTAAGATTTAAAAACTGCTAAATAATTATTGATGAACTGAGAGTACGTTTGCTTGAAAATGATAATTTCTAATATCTTGGCCCCACAAGCTTTCTCTCTCCATCTCACACTCTTCATGGACCCACAAACTTTTACATCTAATCATTACCTAATTTACCTCTACTTTCCATCTTTACCCCCTTACATTCAATTCTATGTCCAATTCCATCATACATTTTCCTGCCAACCAAACAGGCCCTGAAGATACCAATGAAAAATGGAACAAATATTGTTTAATTGGAACGAAAATACTGGTAAATAACAGTTTTTAAATGGAACGAAAAATCGAACAAAAACTGGAACAAAAGAACTGAAAGTTTTTTTCTGTTAAGTAAAACGGAAAAAGGTTGTGTAAAATATTTTTTTTGCGGTTAGAGAAGATCATAGCCGAAAAAAGTGGTAGAGAACTTCTTTTCTGTTTGTTCTTTTCACCGAGTTTATTTTCAGTTTGTAGAACCGCAAAGAAAGGGCTTCCTTTCACTTGAAACCAAAAAAGAGTCCATTATAACCGAAAAGAACAAGGTGCGTTTCTTGTAGTGTTTTCTAATGTATTGTGTTGTTGCTTGAATTCTCTCTTCAGTTTTGGGATCATTGAGTTTCATAAGAAGATTACTAAATTAAATAAAAAAGAAGTTTTTTTATTACAATAAAAAAGAAAAGTTACTATATCAGAAAGCATCTGATTGACTTCTCAGGATGGACACCAGCATTGCATCACACTATTGCTAGGGATGTTGCGGAACTAATTAAGTCTTTCAATTTAGTTACTATATTATCAATTTCTATTGCTGAGTATAATAGTTTTATTTCTGTCTTTTCTTTTATGGACATTATAAAATTTATGTAACCCTGATTTTTATTAATATGATTTTGCTTTTATTCAAAAAAAAAGTTGTAGGATAAGTAAAGGGAGGGATTACAGTGATTTTTGAATTAAACGATATATACTCAAACAACAAGATATTGGCCATAAAATTCAGTCGTTAAATTAAGAATAATTTCATCACTAATTATTTAATGATTAATGATGAGTTATTTTATGACAAATTCCATTATTAATTCAATCATTTTTTATGGTATATGTGATGTTTTGTTGTTTTAAAATTAAGATGCATGGGCACACAGTTTAAAATTTAAATGAGTGTGGTCTAAATTCTTGGCTCTATTTGACGATATTGTATTTTGGATATTTATAGACAATAATGTAGGGATCCCATGAAATGATATATAACTCTTGAACTACTATGCCTATATAATTAAACAATCATAGTCACACATTTAATTTATGAACCTTAACTTTGAATTATCAACGAATATAGTTAAATTCCTTAATTTATAAGAAAAAGACTTCTCAAAATTATAATTGAAATAAGCATATAAAGTAAGCCATCTTGATATCAATCTTATCAAGATTGCTTGAAATCTGTATGAATAGGAATTGAACTAAAACTGCGTTATGGAATTATTTGTATACCTTTTCAACCAACTATATATTTAATCTAATACTATATATTTAATCTAATATTCATTAAAATAAGTACAAATTTTAGTGATAAAAATGAAAATCAACCTAATTTTGTATAGCTCCACTTATTGCATGTTAGCTTTTTTGGCTCTTGATGAGTTGTATTGTTCTTGTCGCACATAAACTTAAAGTAGTTTTCATTCTATACGTTTTTTATTTAAGTTTTCATCCTATACTTCAGTTCAAAAGAAATTCATTATTTACTTTAGCTATTACCTCATATAGATGGAATGGTATACAAAACCTCTTATGGATGGCAAAAGAATTAAATTTTATGTTTAAATTAAATCAACTGAAATATTAGGAAACATGTATAGAAATTACGTGGAGTGGACTATGACTTACGAAGCATGCTTTGTCTCCTCGATACATACTTTTCTCATGATCCAATGCCTCCTGCAGAGGAAAAAATATTAAAAAAAATAAAGGTTAAATTATATAATATTCTTTCAATTTTGGGCCAATTGCACATCAGCCTCTAACCTATGTAGAATTAAAGCTCCTAAAGTTTCCAAAAAAAAAAAAATCGAAAGTTACCTGTAGTATATATAGTTTAAGTATTAATATCTTCTTTTAAATATGCTGATGATGTTTTAGCATAACTTATCACGTTTTATTACTTTACGTTTGCTTAAAATACTTGTGATATTCATAGAAAACACAAACAGACTAAAAAAAATTATAATTTATTATGAACTGCAAAAGATTTCCAATATTTTAAATCTTATTAACATTATTTGTGTTATATATAAACTCTGATACGTATTTTATGGGTAATTAATTAATTGTTAAACTTATTCAAATATGTATTGATACTGGCTTTTTCACGCCAAAGCTTACACCAATTTTTTTTTCTTAATTACTATACAAGTTTTTTACCATAAAATATTGTCATAGGAGTATAATTTTTATTACTAGTAATGTTTTTTGCCGGAATCACTAGTAATGCTTTTGGTAAGCAACTATTAGAAGAATGCCCTGATTGGGCTATTTACTAGTAATACTAGCTAGGATAGCTTTAAAAATCATATTCATTGAATTTTTTGTTACGTACTATACGATTCAAACAAAAAGTTGGAACTAGTAAATAGATATAGTCAAATTCAATCTAAGTTTTTTTATCAATATCATTATTAGTACATATAGTTACATAAAAAAATTAATTCAAAACTAAATTTTTCATTAATAATCATTATCATTTTAATATGCAATTTCCGTTTGAACTGTATTCTTTTTTGAGTTTTCCCTTAATCTAACAGTTACTTTTATTCTAACAGTTACTTTTACATTACATTGAACAGCAAATGACTCCTGAGACGTGTCCTATACTAATTGGCTGTAACAAACCATAAACTTCAATGGCACTGTTACTCTAGCAAGTCCCCGCAATGCTTGAGAAGTGAGGCTTAAGGATACTCAACACACAAGTTGGCAAAATGAAATATTACTCCTCCACTAAAGCTGCAAACTTTTTGAGAAATTTGCGTACGGATTATATGGAAGACAAATTAATGCATTAAGGTTTCAATAAATTTTAGAATTATTAATAAGTCCAAGGGACCTATATGTAATATAATCTAATTGTTGAATTATCAAGTTACCATATAATTGTTAATATATGTTGAAATAAATGTTAACATAGTTTAGTTTACTTGTCAACAAGAAGTGTTTTGGAAATGATAATGTCACTTGTGAATAAGTCTATAGATCAAGGCATATTTGTTCAATGTTTTTATTTGTCTATATGAATAAGGGTAAGTAAATAATTTCACAACTGTATTACCATGAGATAGACATATTAGTAATTTTGAAATTTTAAGGGACTTGCTAAATTAATATGTTTTCTTTAGGACATACGAATTTCTCTACCTTTTTCCCTTGTAATCGTAGTCAGCTCAGTATTTTAATGAAAAAGGTTTTCGCTATCTTCTTTTATTGATAATCTTGCCTTGTAAGTAAGAGACTAGTCACATAATTAACAAGTTGCACAAAGTAAGGGTCATATTCATCATTACATTGTTCAACAACTTCATTATAAAAAGGATTCAAAACTCTCATCTTATCAAACTGTACTTAGAAAAAATGGCTATGATTAATTGTTTGTTCTTCTCTGTTTTATTTCACATTCTTTTGAGCTCTCTAATAACCCATTCAGCACCAGAAAATGACCTTGTCACGCAGATTCCAGGATTTAATGGCACTATACCATCCAAGCACTATGCTGGGTACATTACATTATATTAATATATACACACACATATATAAATATATATATCACTTTCTGCTTTGATTCTCATGTCTGTGAATTCACTGATCATATTTAAAATTATCATTTAATAAATCATGATTTTCCTCTTAAAACAATGTTATGCTTGTTTTCATGTTTTACGGTTGGAATTCTCAATAAAGAATTACATGTCCTTCTGTCTCTAGCTTTGTTAAAATTTGTTTGGTGCTTATTTTATGATTTGAATGTGGTTTTCATTAACAAAGAAGACTTAACATGTGTCTCTAAAGCGTTTGGGTAATTTTTAAAATATTTTTTTGTGATTCCCATTTCTGGAGTGTCTATTCAGAGTCTAACAGTAAAAAATTTATTTTATAATTCTTTATGCTTATTTTATCATTTATAATCTGGAATTTCTTTGAAAAGAGAAACTGACCAAGTCTGTTTCTCTTGCTCATTTTGTGTTTTATTCCATTTTTGCAATGTCTGGTTTTGCAATTTTCTCTTAATAAAAAAGCACACTTACGTTATGTCTGATTATGTTGTTTTTGTTATGGAATGTTGAAGGTATGTAACAATAGATGAAAGTCATGGAAGGAACCTGTACTATTACTTTGTTGTGTCAGAAAATAAACCTTCTGAAGATCCTGTGGTTCTTTGGCTTAATGGAGGACCAGGGTGTTCTAGTTTTGATGGCTTCATCTATGAGCATGGTGATCATTCAATTTCTATTTAAAAAAACTGTTTTTCTACAAAATATCAATCTGATCTTACATGCATGAAGCATCATCACCCATTTCATATGTTTTTTCATCATTCTTGTGGTGCAATTAATTTGTGTTTCAGGCCCTTTCAACTTTGAAGCAGCAAAGAAGAAGGGAGATCTTCCCACAGTGCACCTTAATCCTTACAGTTGGTCAAAGGTATAAAGTTTGAACATTTAATGATGTTTTAAATTCTGAGAAAAATATGATTTTTTTGGACAAATGATATAATTTTCATCTTAGGATTCAATTTCATTCCTTAACAAAATTTTGCATAATTTCTTACAGGTCTCTAACGTTTTATATCTGGATTCTCCTGCTGGAGTGGGTTTTTCTTACTCCAAGAATGAATCTGATTACAACACTGGAGACAAAAAAACTGCTTCTGACACACATACTTTTCTCCTTAAGGTAGTGATGTAAAGAGATTTGATAATTTGAACATAAAAATTATATGAAACAAGAATCCTCTATCAATTCTCTAATGTTGTCTGATCCAGTGGTTTCAACTTTACCCTGAGTTCCTGGCCAACCCGTTTTTTGTTTCTGGTGAGTCATATGCTGGAATATATGTGCCTACTCTTGCTTCTGAAATAGTGAAAGGTAATATTTTTGTCCTTGTTTGTGTTGAAATTGTTACAATATATTTTGGATAAGGAATAAGGTGCACTTTCTGAATGTGTTATAGGAATTGATGCTGGTGTGAAGCCCAATCTGAATTTCAAGGTTTTTATCCTTGATTGATCAATGTATGTTTTCAAGCTTATACTTAGCTGGAATATGATGTGATTTGTTTATGTGCAGGGCTATTTGGTAGGAAATGGTGTTACAGATAATACTTTTGATGGCAATGCTCTTATTCCATTTGCTCATGGGATGGGCCTTATCTCAGATGATCTCTATGAGGTGAAAACTGAATCCTCAACCAGTATAGAAAGTGATTGCTTTGTATTTTTATTGTTAAATTAGTTTACAGATTTGATTAATCATGAATGGAGATTTTGTTGAAGAGTTGATAGAGAAGATGGCATGGATTACTGTAAAACCAATGTGACTTTGGGTATCATAACAAAGTTTGATGTTCTTTTATGGCATAATTTTCATGAGTCCATTGTTGTGGAAATTAAACAGATTAATGTAGTTAGATATCTATTATCAACCATTTGGGGTATGAGGAGACCTTAGAATCTAATACGTCCCTAATTTCTACTGTGTTGGATGACCTCATAGCTGTAAAGAGAACCTAAGAGCAGTTCAGTTTCCCTCTTGTCTTTCTTTCTTTCTGTTTATAATTTCCCTGTGAATTATTCATGTACATGCATGTTAGGACATTCAAAATCTGTGTCTACCAAGTTAATATAGCTTTCTTGTTTCTCAACATTTTTTATATTATCAATGGGACATTCCAGGAGGTTCAAACTGAGTGCAAAGGGAATTACTACGATCCAGTGGGTCAAGGATGTGCAGACAAGCTCAGAAAAGTTGAAGAGGTGAAATTTCTAATAATTCTTGTGTTTTCATGAGCTGCACTTTTATTTTTAATTTGGTCCTTGTACTTGCAGAAACTATACAGACAAGATTTATATTCAGATACTCATTGTTGTTAATTTTGATTCCTCAGGATTTGGATGGTTTGAACATATATGATATTCTAGAACCATGCTACCATGGCACAGATACAGAAAAAAACATGTTATCAAAGATTAGATTACCATCAAGTTTCTTGCAATTAGGTGCAACAGAGAAACCGTTGCCAGTGAGGAAGAGGTTGTTTGGCCGTGCTTGGCCACTTAGAGCTTCTGTGAAAGATGGAATTGTGCCAACTTGGCCTCAGCTTAGCAGTTTCAACAATGTTCCATGCGTGGTATATATTGCATTTGATAATATTTATTCTGTTTTCAACTTAGGTGCTCAAGGAAAGATTTCAATTTCTTCCAATTGTTTGAATTAGCTTTTCGAAAAGTATTTTATGGTATACCAGTAAGTATATGGGAAAAATATTGTCTTGGCTTGCGTGAAATGGCTTCTTATTAAAAGAGTCAACCCAATTCTAGTCTTCACTTCACTTGGTGAGGGTGCTGAGGAAGGGAATATACTAGGAAGGGCATGACCTAAAACCTCACGGCAAGCAAACTTATTGTTGAGCCAAGTCGGCCCTTCAAATATTCATTCAACTAAGTTGTTAAATGAATATTTGGAGGGCCGGACTTGTGAAATGGCTTCTTGTTAGCTAATTAATTAATATCTTAATGAAACAAATATTCATTGTATTTTTGTTGTGTCTTACTCTTGTTATCATGGATCCATTATCTAATTTTTAATATTCCCTTTCAGAATGATGAGGTTGCAACTACATGGTTGAACGATAAAACAGTTAGGAAAGCTCTTCACACCGCAGAGGTGATACTTATTTTTTTCTCAAAGCAGAGATATTGATACAAAATATGTAGCATTCAAACATAATCTGCAGTTTCACATCATATCTGAAATGAGTATTTCACACTTCTAGACAAAAGTTAACATCTGATCTTGTTTAATGAGCAGGAAAGTGTGGTGGCTCAGTGGTATCTATGTACCGATATCATAATATACAATCACGATACAGGGAGCATGATCAATTATCACAAGAATCTTACTTCCAGAGGATATAGAGCACTCATATATAGGTAAGTTTTTATAATATGGAAATTTTGTTACTGTCATTTGATTTTCTATCTCCATGATAATAACATTTAATTGAAAAATTTGACCAAGAAAAGAATTTCCTTGTGCTTGTAATCAACTCCTAACCTCAGCAATAGTACTAAGCTTGTATTTCACTATGCTTATAAATCATGAACAAACATTTTGCATGCTGATATTCTATATATTCTTATGTACCTTCTGAAATGTGGATTCAGGAATAGTAAGGATAATTAAGTAAAGAACAAGGAAAAGGCTAGTTTGGGCCTTTGGCAGCATGTTTATTCTAATTCCTCCATTTTAACTTGACAGCATTGTTTTACTATATTATGCAGATGCTAGACATGTCTGTTGTTAATTTATAAGTAGACCTAAATTCAATGTATTTTTGGCTTTGGCAGTGGTGATCATGATATGTGTGTTCCATACACGGGATCTGAAGCATGGACAAGATCACTTGGATACAAAATCGTTGATGAATGGAGGCCTTGGTTATCCAATGATCAAGTTGCTGGGTATTTTTTGATTCATTTTTATTCGAGTCATGTTAAAGTGAGACACAGAGATGAAAGTTTAAATAATAAAGTTGGGATGAAGTATAGAACATAAATAATAAAATCACCCTTATACATAATTGTCATTATACTTATTTTGAGTTGAAAGAGTATTTTATATCTGCTGCGAGTATAGCAACCATACGAGTTAGGATCAAGAACATTACATGACATGTTAACTTACAATACTAAACTACTGAATATAGGGCAATGACCCTATTATGCCCTTCAAGTAACCACCCTGGACCACTGGGCATCATAATCTAATAACGGGTAAAATTTTACCCTTGAAGTAACCAAAGTGGTCCAATTTTACCCTCTCGCGAATGTAATGTTGACATGTGTCGTACATGTGTCAACATTACATTCCACGTGTCAATATTACATTCGCTAGAGGGTAAAATTGAACCACTTTGGTTACTTCAAGGGTAAAATTGTACCTGTTGTTAGTTTAGGATGCCCAGTGGTCCAGGGTGATTACTTGAAGGGTAAAATAGGGTCATTGCCCCTGAATATATTGGTTACAAATTATGAATGACCTAAATTTTCTTTACTGATTGCAGGTACACCCAGGGATATGAAAAGAATCTAACCTTTCTAACAATAAAGGTTAGTTTCCATGCATAGTAATATTTTGATAAACTACATCTTGATTACTGTGTTTTGTGATTGAGAAATATTCATAATTCTATGAAATTTGACTTTACTAGTTTGTGTGTGTGTGTGTATGACAAAGTTTATAATGTTTATGCAACCCATGTTTAGCGGATACCACCCTTTTACAATTGTGCACAACATATTTTTAGGTATATGCAAATGTCATCCATTGTACACATAATATTAAAAGATATGTTGCAACTGAATCCTTGAACAAATTTGTAGTAACTTAGAGTAAAAATAAACTTGGGATGCAAGATTTTTTTTTAGCAATTTTCCCTGTTTCAAAAACTATGTTTTGAATGGATTAATGCAGGGAGCTGGACACACTGTACCAGAGTATAAACCAAGAGAGTCATTAGATTTCTACCAACGCTTTTTGAAAGGCCTTCCCTTGTGAAAGAATACAAAGATGATCAAATAATAAGAGGAGTGTGGTCTCATACTGCAAGGCTTTTTATTTATATTTATAAGATGTGATCATATATATCCCTTCCTGTAATGGACATTACATCAGTAATTTAATATTGTCAATATAAATTTTCTAAGTGTCTATAATTTATATAGTTCGAGTCCCCGTTTAATGGGGTTGTTGGGGAAGGAATACATTAGGTATAGGGTTACCCTGCTTTTATGCAAAAGTTGATTTGAACTCATAACATCAGTATAAATTTTCTAAATTATTAAAAAAACAAATTGTGTTATTTGTTAGTTCAACTTTGTCAATTGCTCCCTAATTATTCTCGAATGAAAGGGGAATAAATACGGGATACATAGTGTGGCTTCCTAGTAATAGTACTATATGATGTATGCAGAATGAAATAAACCAATTGAATGTATCTTTTTTCGATGAATACCAATTGATTATATCTAATCGAAATGAAGTCAAATAAAAAAGTAGAAAATGATATATGTTTGATGGATTTGAAATAATATTTGATTTAATACACTTAAGACCTATTTTATAGATAAATAATATTGAAATATATTTATAGCTAAGACAAAAACAAACTAAAGCGCATATATACTTCCATCTTGATAAAAATGTGACGATTTGATCTATGATACTAAAAGTCTTCTTCATAGTGCGGGGAGGATTTAGCTAAATAAACATTAATACCTGACATTTCTTAGCTTACTTGTTTGACAAAAACTTTGATCTCCACGTAAACATATTCTAATTTTGTTACCAACATTTCTAAAGGGAGTAGAGTCATCACACTCTAAGAATTTAATTTAGTTAATGGCTTCAATGCAACCAAAGACATTGACAAAACTCTTAAAGCTTCTTATCCCATCACATAGTTGTAAGCCAGGTATAACTTCCAGGATTATTCAGTATAATACATTCATGTTAACATAAAAATAAAATGATAATAAATTTACTATATAAATCAATATTCTATTATAAAAATAAATTATTCTAATTCACAGTTGGATAAAATGGGTATTTAAAAACTCCACCTCCATGAAATGTCCATGTAATATTGTCTTTAATAGGAAATATTGCAAATATTTTGTTTAATTTTGAATTTTGAAGTAATGCTAACTCAAGCAACAAGGGTTAGATAAAGTGTGAAAAAAGGTTTAATAAGACAAGCTATATTTTAACAGGTGAGCTATTTTTGTGTTCCATTTCACCTTGCCAACTGCCATTCTCGTAGGTTTAAAAGAGTTTATGCCAAATTACTTGGTACTGTTGGCATCGTTAAGTCCAATTCTCAGTTATTATGGAAAATAAGAGGGACAAATGCTTTTTATTGATGGGTAAAGGAAATTAACGGGAAAATTGATAAAAAAAATACTCCCTCCGTTTTTAAATATAAGATCACTTTTAAATTTCAATTTGTTCTTAAATATAAGTAACTTTCTAATTTTTCTCATTTTTTTCAAATAAACTAATAATATTTATCTATAATAAACAAGCAAAAGAGGGAGAGTGAGAATAAAGGTATATGGTTAAAGTAGATTAGTAATATCATGTGCTAATAACTAACTCAACTAGTATCTTAATATAATCAATTTTGGGAAAGTGATATTATATTTACGAAAGTGGTGGCCTTATATTTAGTAACCAAGGGAGTATCATCAAAAAACAAAGTCAATCAAACTACTAAACCTAAAGTTGTTTGAATCCAAAATTTAATCATACGACAAATTTCTATTCCATCTATGTAACTCAACGACAAGAGAAATTTCAATAAGTATGATATAAATATATAATAAACAATATTGTTCTTCCATTATAGCTTTTCTGAATACCATGTTTTGTAACATTCATTATTATATTTGTTAGAACCTTAAGTTTTGATGAAGACTAAAATATAGAGGATTAGACCAAGTGCCTAGGAAGCAATAGGATAACTCAGGATCCCAAGTAAGAGTGCTTCCGGATGAAGATTTACTTCCGGTTAGATTGGGACTTGCGCATGCGGATGAATGTTTTCATCCCCCAGCGTCAGCAAGTAAATCACTAGGGATTTAACTTAGTCCATGAACATTAGGTACACAAACCTTAAGACTAAGCTATGTTTCAATCGGAAGTGAAGTTGCTTCCTGTTAGACTTAGACTGGCGCAGAACGATAGAATAGATATTACCCCAAGCGTCAGTGAGTCTACTTCCCAAGTGAAAGCGCTTCCTGTTAGGCTTAGACTGGCGCAGAGCGACAGAATAGATATTATCCCAAGCGTCAGTAAGTCTACTTCACCAAGTGGAAGCACTTCCTATTAGATTTAGACTGGCGCAGGTTGATAAACTAAATATAACCCTAAGCGTCAGTGAGTTCACCACGTCAAGTGAAAGTGCTTCCGATAGCTCAGTGACTAGCGCTGAGTGGTGGAATGAAATACACCAAGCGAGAGTGAGTTTTACTTCCGGATGTAAGAACGCTTCCGGATGCATCATAGACCAAATAAGAACACAGTCTAAGTAAACTACTCCCCATAGCAAACAAGCTTCCCACAGCATGTATAATTCTTATATATATGTATTGCTATGTTGGACTAACCAGTATGTGCAGAACATGGTCACGCTTCCGGATGCAAACGAGCTTCCGGATGGAAAGACTCTTGACATTGGGACTCAGAGCTTAACACTTGAGGAGCAAGATTACCACTTGCGGATGAATGATGATCATCCGTCAGCAAGAGTACAAGAGTAAACATCACATACTCAGAAGTCAGAATGCTTTTGTCAGAGCAGAGGTGTCAGGACTACTTTTCAGAGATAAAGCAAGTCAACCCTGCTAAGCATTAATGAAGATGTACTTCTCAACGGTAACATAGGATTAACGGCCTTATTCAAACGTTCATATTCAATCTGCCACAGAAGCCTATGAAGCCGAGTATAAAAGAGACATTCATTGAGAAGAGAAGAGTATGGAAGAAAAAGAGAGAACAGAGCAAAGTATCTGAAATATCATATTCTTCATCCTACACATCTTCTACAAGTCTCAGATCCAGATTTGTGATAATTTTCAGAGAGTGATTTTATTGTACTTAAGTGAGTAACATCACCTACTCTTAGAGAGAGTTAGTTTGAGCTTAAGTGTTTAGCACAATCAGTTCATAGAGTGAACATAGTGTAAACTTACAATTTGTAAGGGGGAGCATTTAGAGGTTGTCTAAATCTCCAATAGGTTGCAAGTTAGCCCGTAAAACTTGCGTTTGTAAGGTTTGCAGGTGAACCCGTTGTAAAACCTGTGGGTTGTTAGGTGAACCCGTGCTCGTAAAACCTAAAGTGTAAAGGCTTCTCTTGTGCCCGGATTAAACAAGAATAGTGGATTGAAAATCTCAGGTGGAGCCTGGGGACTGGATGTAGGTCTGGGTGACCGAACCAGGATAAATTTATGTGTGCATAAATTTACATTCAAACATTCTATTTTGCATCACATAACATACTGACTTGTGCATATCACTACTTCGTAAATATTATCACCAAGCACAAGCAGTCTTTCGAAAAGAAGATTTAAAAGTTTTTATTCCCTCACCCAATTCACCCCCCCCCCCTCTTGGGTGACAGCCACGCTTATCAATATTGTCCCTCGTGTCTCTTTGAAAAATTGTATTAACTCTAATTTTTACATTATGCAATAACTTATAAGCATTATTTAGTTCTGATGGCAACTTTATAAAACCATAATTTCAATCAAAATATCTTACCATTCAAGGCATTTCTCAACAAAGACCTCTATTTTAACACTTTGCCTAGCTGTCTTGTTCATAACGTTTTTGCAGGCACTCCCAAGACAAAGGACTTTATTAATTTATTAAATCATAGAACATGACTGGTTTACAAGTCAGTATGAATTTTGCTCTATAAATAGATCAAGAACATTATAGTTCATCACAGCATAATCTTTCTTTCACACACTTAATAAAATATAAGTAACATGGCTTTCAAAATTCAATATCAGAGTCTTATTCTTCCCATGGCTCTTGTTTTACTAGGAATGTTAGCATCTCATGCCTCATCTCGCACTCTTCAAGAAGCTTCAATGAAAGAGAGGCATGAACAATGGATGGTTCAATATGGAAAAGTGTATAAGGATTCTCTAGAGAAGGAGAAGCGTCTCAACATATTCAAGCAAAATGTGGAATACATTGAAGGCTTTAACAGTGCTGGAAACAAGCCTTACAAGTTAGGAGTAAATCAATTTGCAGATTTGACCAATGAAGAATTCACGTCTAGAAATAGATTCAAGGGTCATATGTGCTCCTCCATCACAAGAACATCCTCTTTCAAATATGAAAATGTGACTGGTGTTCCTTCCTCTATGGATTGGAGACAAAAAGGTGCTGTCACACCAGTCAAGAACCAAGGTCAATGTGGTAAGAACCTTTTTTTTTGTTACTCATCAAAAAGAAGCTAGCATTAGTGTAAAGAAAGCCTTTTCACATGAGTTAAAAAGTAATTGCAACAACAATTTTGTAACTGATGTAAAAGTGTCAAATATTTTACATCAGTACAAGAAAATATGAAGAAAAATACTTCTTCCACTCCAAGTGCTATAACAATTTTTTAACAAGTTACATAATTATCTACTGTGGTTGGGGTTTTAAGTGTTATGGCAAAAATATTTCTTCTCTAGTTTTTTTATGGAACCAGTGTAAAATGTCAATAGTCTTGCATCTTATTTATTAAAACGTTACTTGTCACAACTTCTACACCATTCCTGCAACAATTGGTGTAAAAGGCCTGCTTTAGAAATGTTTTTTTGTGTACTGGACATGGATTTCTTTGTTTTTTAGTCTCTCTTTTAAGGCAATAGATGCAAGTCCTTGATGTTTTTGGCAACTTTATCATACTTTTATGTATAAATTGTAGGATGTTGTTGGGCATTTTCTGCTATAGCAGCAACAGAAGGAATCACTAAGTTGAGTACAAGAAAATTGATGTCTTTGTCAGAACAAGAGCTAGTTGATTGTGACACGGGTGTTGACCAAGGTTGTGAGGGAGGTTTGATGGATAATGCCTTCAAATTCATCATACAAAACAATGGCATAAACTCAGAAGCCAACTACCCTTACAAGGGTGTTGATGGATCCTGCAATTCTAATGAAGAAGGCAATCATGTAGCTTCAATTAAGGGATATGAGAATGTTCCTGCCAATAGTGAGAAGGCTCTACAAAAAGCAGTGGCTAACCAGCCTGTTTCAGTGGCCATTGATGCAAGTGGATCTGATTTTCAGTTTTATAAAAGTGGCATTTTCATTGGATCTTGTGGCACCGAGTTGGATCATGGTGTTACTGCCATTGGTTATGGTCTAAGTGATAATACTGAATATTGGTTAGTGAAGAACTCATGGGGAACAGATTGGGGTGAAGAAGGATACATTAGAATGCAAAGAAATGTGGATGCTCAAGAAGGCCTTTGTGGTATAGCAATGCAAGCTTCTTACCCCACTGCATAATTCTTAAATACACACACTCTTGTTTGTTTCAATTCTCAATATTTACCTTCATTTAATGGTGTTATCGTATATTTATTCACCATTTAGTAGTTATCAACTACATTACTTAGAAACATGAGACATATACACATGTTCAAGTTCTGTGAGTCATGATTGTGAATGTTTGTGAAGTGTATACTTGTATATTTGTATATTATAATATAATACAATGAAAGTGATGGTTCATTATGACTATGGCTTGTTCAAACCTCTAATTTGTTTTATGTATTTAAAACTCAGATTGATTTATTAAATCTAAGAAAAAACCTCATTTTCCCCATATCCTATCTCAAGCGGATGTCACCACCATAGATTGTAAATAAGTTTGAGTGGAAAAATAATTGATTGATCAATTATTAAGCAAGAAATGACATTAGCATCTAAAATATATGTGTAAGGATAAAGAAGATCTCTGTCTCATACCACTTGATGGTATAATTGGGGGAGATAAACTTCCATTTAAACGAAGCTGGTAGTGAACTGAAGTGACATATCACATAATGAGGTTAATCCACTTTTAAGTGCCAATTTCTTCTTCATAGCCCTATAAGTGTGTATTTGGAGCACTAAATCAGCCATTAAGAGAATGATCTTGCAAGTAACCCTTGAAATAATTTTATACAAAACATTGCAAAGACTTGTAGATTGGCTGCAAATCTTTCATTGTTTAAACATTAAGACCTTTAGAATTAGGATAGCAGGGGTCTTTCTAAACTACTAGAGAATGAACTCTAAATTCTAGGAACTAAAAGCCATAATAGTAGCATCCTCTTGGAACAAAGGCCCATGTCTTTGAAATAATTTAGCATTGAATCCTTCTGGTTTAGAAGGACTATCCGTTAGAAGATCAGACACATCCATTATATGAAATGATGTTGCTCTCACTCTTCTCCTTTCAATTTATTTCAGCTCTTTGTTACCAAAAACTGTTATGGAAGTTCTATAGAAACACAAGTTGATGCTTGGAACTATAGAAATCAGATAGACTCAAAAGAAAAAATTATAGTTTCATGGGAATTCATTTTTGAAAAGACACCTGTTAAGGACATTGTTTTTTCATGTGATTTAATGTGTTCATTAAAATTGTCCAAGATTAATCTGCTAAAATTTTCAAGTGTGATTGAAATGCAATTGAGTTTCTGCAATTATTAAACTGTCACAAATAAATGCAGGAGGACCCTCTTTCTTTGGCCTAATATGTTTTGATGATGTTTACACATTCAGATATAATGATGCCCAAAAGCTTCTAATCTTCTTAGTTAGCTTTTTAGTTCCTGAAAATCTGAGTAGAGGAAACAATAGGCCATGATCATAGGCTAAAATACATGAATGACAACATTCGAAAGTAGGAAAAAATTGGTGCCAGTCATAATCACAAAATGCTTTCTCAAAGTTTTTCAGGACTCGGCCTTAGGCCTTTTATATTGTTTGTCCAAGTTAACATTAGGACCATGTTGTTCAATGTCTGAGTCTAACATGAGTTTTCTTTCAGATTTAATTTTCCTTAGAAAGTTTTGAGTAAAGTTGTCCCAAGAGCTATTAAAATTCCAATGTCGCCTTGATAGATTTTGAATCGTAATAATTTTGTCCCATCAATTATTCTAAGTTAAAGTTGATTGCTAGTTAACCAAATATGCCAAGTTGGCAAGTGCCATCCATGTCATTTTAGTTGTGAAAATTTGTTCCAAAATTGTTCATTTAATAGAATTGATGTGTATGGCATTAGTGTGTATTTCATGATTTCCTTGATTAATTTTTTAAATGGATAAGAGCATTTTTATATTATTAATTCATTTGTTATTGCTAAAGAAATATTAATAGGGGGTTAGTTAGGAAAAAATAATAAATACTTCATCCAAGGTTCCTAATTATAAGATCAAGTTAACTTTTGTTTTGTAGAGATCAAGGAAGTCAAGAGGACTACTGAATTTTGATATACAATACATGTAATTAAGTTATATATCAATTTATAAGTAAAATAAACAAATTTTAAGAAAAAATATAAATATTAAAATGTAATGTATGTAATGTGACTAAGTTAGTTCATATTTTCATGATCAAGATCATTTATCCAATTAGATCGAACATTTAGGACCACCAGAGCAGTAAAAAACCGTGCATTATGTATGATGATGATTTAGCAGTATGTAAGTAATCCTGCATTTACTCGTAACATGGTTAAATATGCCCCATTTGAGTTAGTCTCATAATAAAAAAATTTAGGTACAAGACAACTTTCTATTCCATCCAAGTAATTCAACGACAAGCTCAAGGTTCAATGTGATATAAATATATTGTAAATATGTTTGATCTATCCCATGTTCTGTATTCATTACTATGTTGTCTGCATCTCTTTGAATAATGCATGTATTGACGCTAATCAATTAGCTTAATTTGCATTTTGCAAATTATCCTGAAGCGTCAGATAGTTATGGTAATATTAAGACATTTCTCAAAGACCTCAATCTTAACCTTTTACCCAGATGTCTTATTCATGACACTTCATCAGGCACTTCAATGAGAAAGGCTTTTAATAATTTATTAAGTCATATAACATGGTGGTTGTTTTACAAGTCAGTGAGTTTTGCTTTATAAATACCTCAAGAACATTGGAGGTCATCACACCATAATCATTCTTTCTTACACTTGACACATTATAACATGGCTTTCAAAATTCAATATCAGAGTCTTCTTCTACCATTGGCACTTGTATTGATGGGATTGATGGCATTTCAAGCCTCATCTAGAACTCTTCAAGAAGCTTCAATGAAGGAGAGGCATGAGCAATGGATGCTTCAATATGGCAAATTGTACAGGGACATCCAAGAGAAGGAGAAGCGTTTCAACATATTCAAGAAAAATGTGGAATACATTGAAGGTTTTAACAGTGCTGGAACCAAGCCTTACAAGTTAGGCATAAATCAATTTGCAGATCTCACTAATGAAGAATTTGCATCTAGAAATAGATTCAAGGGTCACATGTGCTCCTCCAATACAAGGACATC
Organism: Mimosa pudica; assembly: GCA_029929735.1. NCBI lineage: Eukaryota > Viridiplantae > Streptophyta > Magnoliopsida > Fabales > Fabaceae > Mimosa > Mimosa pudica. The sequence goes on from JAKELP010000045.1 coordinate 7,156,652, forward strand.
CTCTTTCAAATATGAAAATGTGATTGATGTGCCTTCCTCTGTGGATTGGAGGCAACAAGGTGCTGTCACACCCATCAAGAACCAAGGCCAATGTGGTAAGAACTGTTTTATTTCTCCTTAAAACTAGCAACACATTGAAATTGAAAGTTTCCATTTAGATCTCTAAAGTACACTTCACTCAATAATTAGCTGGTACTTAAGTGAAAATGACTTCTTACCATGGTTAAAAATAGATTTCTATACCAATTCTATAAACAATGTAAAAGTATTGGACTTTCTATATCGGTGTAAGAATCACAATGCAGAAAGACTTTTTATGCCAATTGGTAAAAAATATTACGTAATTTGAATAACTATTTACAATGGTTGCTGTTCTAACTACTACTAAAAAATTGCTCTAACTATAAATGGAATCCATTTAGAATGTACACAATCTTAAATCTCTTTTATGATTACGCCGCTTGTCATAATTTCTACTCCATTCTTACAACAACTAGTGTAAGAGGCCTACTAGAAAAATGTTTTGTTTTTTTTATACTAAGGCCTTCAAAACTTCAAAGTATACTTCCCTTAATATCCATCATTTTCTTCATTTTAGGTGAAGTTCAGGTCAATAGATGCAAGTCCTCGAAGTTTTTTAACTTGGTCTTACTTGTGTAAATTGCAGGATGTTGTTGGGCGTTTTCTGCTGTGGCGGCAACAGAAGGGATCACTAAGCTGAGTACAGGAAAATTGATCTCCTTGTCAGAACAAGAGCTAGTTGATTGTGACACAGGTGTGGACCAAGGTTGTGAAGGAGGTTTGATGGATGATGCCTTCAAATTCATCATAAAAAATAATGGTATCAACTCAGAAGCTAACTACCCTTACAAGGGTGTTGATGCAACCTGCAATGCCAATGCAAAAGGCAATCATGTAGCTACCATTAAGGGATATGAGGATGTTCCTGCCAATAGCGAGCAGGCACTGCAAAAGGCAGTAGCTAACCAACCAGTTTCAGTTGCTATAGATGCAAGTGGATCTGATTTTCAGTTTTATAAAAGTGGCATTTTCACTGGTTCTTGTGGAACTGAGTTGGATCATGGTGTTACTGCCATTGGTTATGGTACCTGTGATAATACTGAATTTTGGTTAGTGAAGAACTCATGGGGAACGGATTGGGGTGAAGAAGGATACATTAGAATGCAAAGAAATGTGGATGCTCAAGAAGGTCTTTGTGGTATAGCAATGCAAGCTTCTTATCCCACTGCATAATTGCTAAATCACTCAGTTCTCATTATCTACTCTTATTGAAGTGTGTTATTGTTTATATGTGCACCAATTAGTAGTTAACAACTACTTTACTTTAAAGACATCACAATGAAAATGAGACACATACACATGTTGAAGTTATGTACAAGTGTTTATTATTGTGAAGGTTAGTGAAGTGTATACCACTTCAATTTGTTTTGAATTTCAGTCCATGTAATGAGTGATGTTGTATATCTGTTGTGTATTTGTACATTTATAATACAATGAAATCAACGAACCATTATGTCTATGCTTTGTTTAAGTCTTCAATTTATTTTTTGTGAAATGTAAATCATTTTAAACTCATTTGGTTCAAATTTACGGTATCATTTTCACCAATCCCAACACAAGAAGATGCCATCACCATAGACTGTGAATGGATATACCACTAAGAGGGAGGATGATTGAATAACAGATCAATTGTTTTTCTATAAGGAACATGAACTAGAATTTTCAGAATCATTTAAATATTGGAGGATGCTGCAAGTCATAACATACATCAGTACAAAAGTTGAGGTGGTCATGATGAGAACCAATAGTTTCTTCAAGTCTTTTTAAGAATTTCTAATTAACTACTTTGTATATTTAAGATCATTAGTTATAATTAATACTCCCTCTAATCAGCAATGCAGAACATACTTGGAGAGTTATATTAACCCTAAATATCTTACCTATTTTTTCTTTGTCAATTTTTTCAAGATTATCCTTAATAATACTCTACCAACATCCATCAAATAAAATAGGGAGATTGAACTGAAGAATGTGTTTAGGGTGTTTTATTAAAAACAATGTCATATTAACTAATTTAATTAATATCTTTTTTACATAAATTTAATTAATATCTTTAATTCAATTAAATTAAGTAATTAATCTGTATTGAAAAATCACTCTCAATAAAAGCCTTTAATTTGATGTGTTGAACTATTTCTAGGTCATTAATTATATGAGTTTAGTTTATTAGTTTTATATTTCTTTATGATAGGTGGAGAAATGTATTGCCTAAAATACGATATATTATTTTATGAAATCAGAGAAAAATTCCATATAATAAGAACAGGATAGGTATATGGTTTAATTCAAATTTATATAACGTTACAAGTTATGATAATTAAAAGATCACATAGTTTACAAGGTTTGAGTTGTAAATATTTTTTAGAAGTTTTTGCTCAGTAACAAGGGTAAATTATCAATCTTGTCCCTGTCTTTTATTGTCCAATTTTACCCTAATGAAAGGATAGAAATGGAGTAGTTTTTCTCTGTACAATTAAAATATTAATGGTTGATGACAACTTTTTTACCAAAAAGTTATAGGCTATAACATTGGTTTCTAATAGAATGGGACAGGCAATTGCTACATTTTAAAATTTCTAGGGAAATTTTAAACCAAAAAAAATTCTACGAAAAAACCGACCCTGAGCAAAAATATTTAGGGAAAAATTGATATTTAACCCAGTAACAATATTTCATTGGAAGTTTACTTGAGGAGTAATATTGACTTGAAAGTGTTAAAATGGAACAAATTCGCCTTTTCACTATTCACATGTCAGTTTGTTTTTAACAATCAACACTAGTTTTATAATGAATTAGGACAATGTTTCTATATTTTTAAACTTATGAGACAACATAGATCTAAAATAAAAACTTATGAAATTTGCACATTAATCCGAGTTTATGCCATTATGATTATGACTTAGATTTGGGTTTTCAAGTTGCATGAAGTTCGGAAAGTCACATTGTTCAGTGCCTTAGGAGAAGTGATAATCTCAGTTATGATTTGAATCAGCTTGAGTATGTGAGGGGGGTTTGAGTTTGAGGGGATTATCATATTTCTATATCAATAGATACTAGGGCAGAGCATTCGGTTTCTCGGTTCGGTTTTCGGTGAAAACCGAAAAAACCGAAAACCGAATTACACCCATTGGCACAACCGAACCGAAACCGATATATTTAGAGAACTGGAACCGAGAAACCGAAATATTTTCGGTTCGGTTTTCGGTTAAACCGAAAAACCGAAATTGTAAGCACTGCCACTTTTCAGGTTTTCATCTCAAAATATCAATATACATACTAACTAGCCAGTATTCCAGTAACCATTAGCATTCAAGATGCAATATTACATAATAGGCAAGGCAAATACAAAACACTTTAAACATAATTCAAAGTTCAAATAAACTAAAATTAATTTTCTCCAAAATATGTGTCCAAGCTTCTCTCAATGATTCAGCCTCCTGCCTTGCCTTGCTCAACCATTTCTTCTACTTTTCTGCGATTACAAAGCATAATAAGGGACATCAAAATCTTCTATAACTAGGATAAATCAATAAATCAACAACAGAAACAATGATATATAAATATATAATAACTTCTTCTATAACCAATCCAGGAATATTAATGTAAGTTGCATGAATGAATCTAAGATTCAAAGCTGAATATTGATCACAAGTCAGGAACCGCACATCACACCAATCTGAACAATGAGACTTTCATTTTAGACTCACATTGAAAACAAAATAATATAACTAGGATTGAAAACTTACAAATCTTGCAGTCTCTCTCCCATGTTGCATCTACACAATATCGACATTTGTTTCCAATGCAATTTTCTGCAAATCTGCAAATTAAAAACAAACAAAGTCAAAGCTTCAAATCACATCTTATCATTGTGAAGTAAAACCAAAGAAAATAATCACAAATGAAGAATAAGTAAAATATTACCTAGCTCTATCTTTTGTACATCATCTTCCTCCTCTTCTACAAAATACGCCGATTCTCTTAACCAATCTTGAGAACAAATTAAAGATTGCACAATTTTAGGAGTTAGAGAGCTCCTAAATGGATCTAAAACTCGACCTCCAGTGCTAAATGTAGACTCCGAAGCAACTGTGGAAATTGGCATAGCTAAGACATCTTTAGCTATAAGAGAAAGGATGGGAAATCTCACACTATTCACCTTCCACCAATCTAAAATTTTAAAATCATCAGACTCTTCCTCTTGATCCTCATTTAAATATTTATCAACTTCTGTTCTAGTAGTTTTTCCACCTAACCGTCTTCTCTTATATGCTTTCTTCTCCATATCAAGTACCTTTCTAAATCTGAGCTTAGGGTCATCATCATCGCCATGATGGTCTACTTGAGAGGTATGCAATGATTCCGTTTCAATTTGAGCTGAGGAAGAAGCACATGTACCTTTATTGTATTCATTATACAAAGAAGTTAGAACATTTCTAATCTCCATAGTCATCTTCTCACTAACTTCACCCTCATACATATTTGACAAAGCAAATTGAACCCAATCTAATTTATATCGAGGGTCAAGAACAGCAGCAACATACAAAAGCTTGTTCATTTTCGTAGGATCTCCCCAATACTTGTCATATTTCTTTTTCATTTTTGTTGCCATGCTTGCCAATTCAATGTTTTCACTTTTTGTCCATTCATCCAAAAACCGATATAACTCATAAACTTCTTGGAAAAAAATATTGGATGTCACATATAAAGAGCCAGATACACGCTTAGTAAGCTCATAAAAATGACTCAACATCAAGTTAACCTTCCTAACATTTTCCCAATCTGCACTTTGAGGAACCCCGTCTTCGGCTTCAAGATCAATTCGAAAGTAAGGATCTTTAAGCTCATATCTTCTAAAGACTCCCTCAAATCTTTCAGCTGTCTCTAACATTAAATAGGTAGAATTCCATCTAGTAGAGACATCTAAAGAAAGCAACTTCTTGGTCAAAATCTGTTCATCCACACAACACTCTTTGAAACCATTCATCCTATAAGGTGATTGCCTTATGAAGCGAACAGCCTCTCTAACTTTGGTCACAGAATGGCCTATTTCTTTCAATCCATCAGTAGCAATCAAATTAACTATATGTGCAACACATCTGACATGCAAGAATTCACACTTCATAACCGAATAGCCCCATTTCATAATTGTATCTTTCAAATATTTACATGCAACATCATTAGAACTTGCATTATCAACTGTAATTGTTAACACTCTATCAATTCCCCATTCCTGTAAACATTTTTCAAGTTCCATTCCAATATTTATCCCCTTATGACTAAAAATAGGAACAAAATTTAAAATTTTTTTTCTCAAAGTCCACGAATCATCAATAAAATGAGCAGTAACACACATGTAATTTATTCTTTGAATTGAAGTCCAAGTATCAGTTGTGAGACATACCCTTTGTTTTCTATCGTGGAAATATTCTTTCATTTTCATCTTCTCATCAAAATGAACTTGAAAACATTCACGGGCTACCGTCCATCTTGATGGAATGGCAAATCTTGGTTGCGATTTAGACATGAATAGCTTGAACCCATTCCCTTCAACAAACTTGAAAGGCAACTCATCCATAATAATCATGTATGCTAAGAATTTCCTAACAACATCTTGCTCAAATTTCCAAGTTCCAAGACCTGTTTTACTTTCTGCATCAAAACATAATTGAGATTGTTTAAGGTCTTCAAGAGGGGGCTTCTCAGTGCAAATATCCGCATGGTTGATAAGTGATGCGGTTCCATTGTTTTTTGAATCAGCAGCAAGATCTTTTCCATAATAGTTACATTTAGCTTTAACTTCACCAGCACCATTTATATACTTAGTGAAATGTTCCCATGCTTTTGATCTCGGCTTCATAACCTTCCTTTTTCCAGTTTGTTTTGGAGGCTGCTTATTCTCTGCACCTGATTGAGTAATTCCTTCTTCTCCAGTTTGTTGATCATCCATAATGTCAAATCTGAAAAATGAGTTAGGCACATTAGAATTGGAGATTAAAAATAAATTCTTGAGATAACATGTTCAAATCAGATTGGCTACTCTTTAAACAAATCCACAACATGTTTAAACAGAATTTCAATCTTTAGAGACCATCAAATTAATCCACGTTTCCTTCCATTTAATTAGCCCACAGCCCCACAAAACATAACAAGAAGATTAAAACCGTATGGCCAGATATAATCAAGGACACAAAAACATGACCCTTTTCAAAAGCTTAGAACTAATTAAATATGAGGTGGTAAGAATGAAAATATCAAAATATAAGAGTTTAAATAGACTATCTTTGCCTGTAAACAAAATCTAAATTCTTTTTTGTGATAAAAGACAATTTATATAAGCAAAAATAAAATTATACATATAAGATCTCATACCAATCCTATAAAAAGACTAGCATGGGACCTACAAGATTGAGAATAAATTCAAAATAACATGCAAATAAAACACAGAAAAAAGAGCTTGCTTGTCATGCTCCAGAGCCCACAGGGACAGGCCCCAGTGGATCATGAGTTAGGTGTCATGCCCTTGGATTGGATTGAGCCTAAACCCCTTCCTAAAATTTTTGAATAAAAAAAAACACAGAAAAACGATTACGACAATTAAAGCAAAGTTAAAGGAAATAATAAGCTATAATCGTCAGTGTCAAAAGATGATAACACTTAAAAGACACGCCAAAGCTTGAGCCCTATCTCGAACCAACAATGCTCACAAGTCAAATACTTCTCAAGGTGCCAAAGAGGAGTCGATGCTACTCAAGAGCATTTACATCACAAGGGATCGTGTGATTGCACCACAAGCTACCAATTGACAATGACAATCCACGACATCTAAAGCTTTAAAACTATTAAAAGGGTCAATGAATGACCTTGTTGATGAAAAGATGTGGGCAAACAGGCCCTTTTGTAGAGGGTGTATGAGTTCATGAGGCAACAATACTAGGGAGAAAGACATATTAAAAGTCGCAAGATCCCAAATATATAACAGTAACCAAAAACACTTAATTAAAACACAAGAAAAAATTCCGGCCAAAAAAAAACACAAGAAATAGAAAGGTGCATATGGAAAGTGTTGAAACTTGAGGAGCAGTAAGACCTCCAAATCTAGGGCGAAAGCCTAAAAATGATACATAACTATTGGTCAAGGAACAAAAATAGTACATAATTATTTCAAGGTACAAAAATGATACTCAAATATTGGGTAGGGTCAAAAATGATATTTTCACTAAAATGACAATAAGATTAGACATGAAAAGTCTAGAATGCCCTTATAAATTAAATTAAACATTCTTTTTTTCCCCTTCTTCCTCACCACCATCATCAAACTCTCTCATCATCATCATCACCATACCCTCTCACCTTCCTCACTTCCTCACCTCACCTCACCGCTGAAACTACCTCCTCCTCTTCTTCATTTTTTCTCTTACATTACTCCCTCTGCTCAAGCGTTGGCGGTGGCCGGCGAGTATCGGTGGCGAACGACGAACGAGGGCGTGACCCATAACCATAGGCGAGTTCCCTCTGTTTTCTTCTCTTTTCTGGCCGATTCAACCGAGTTTAAGGAAGGGATTTGCTATTTCAAGTTTCCTCACACCTCATCGTTTTTCTCATCTTCTCCAGAGCAACGGCGATGACTAACTCGAAACCAAACCGGCGAAATGGAATGTGAACTTAGGTGAGATTTTCCTTCGAGTTTTATCCCTTTTCTGCGATTTCTGGGCGACTTTGAGAGTGGAGGTCCGATTAGGTTGGTATGTTGGGGTCTATTTTCTGGTTAAAATACAATGAAGATGCTTCATCAAATTTCTGGTTTGAGTTTCTGGTTCAAATTTCTGGTTTTAGGGGTCTGTTTTCATGGTGATGATGATGAGAGAGTTTGATGATGGTGGTGAGGAAGAAGGGGAAGTAAAGAATGTTTAATTTAGGGCATTTTGTACTTTTTATGTCTAATCTTATTGTCATTTTAGTAAAAATATCATTTTTGACCCTGCCCAATATTTGAGGATCATTTTTGTACTTGAAATAGCTATGTACTACTTTTGTTCCTTGGTCAATAGTTATGTATCATTTTTGGGCCTTCGCCCCCAAATCTATTGAACTTTTACATAATTTAAGCAAATGATTAAGATTTGCTAGAAATCCCACGTTGGGTTTTTGACATGCAATCCATATGTGAAACCTCCATCAACCCATTGAATATCAACTTAAGAAGAGATTGATCAATTTTCTAAAGATAGGATCTTCATATTCAATGAGAAAATTCCAAATAATGATCTCTTCAGGAATTTCAGTCAGAGGAGCTAAAAAATGGCATTCCTTATTCCATCCATCAACATGCAAGGATAATTCTCTTGATATGAGATCTTTGTTCATCCTCAGCCTCCTTCTCAGATCGTCCTCTTTTTCTTTGAGATTTTCTCAAATCCACAGTCTTCAACTTCTTCTCCATCTTATCCGATGCAATTGATTGTGGTTGTCTTTATGCAAGAGCTTAGATCATAAAAAAACTGAAAGAAAAAACTCTGGTGAGTAGCTAATGAGAAGATGAAATAGAATCATTTCGCCTTCTCTTTACATCCTCTCTCTAGAAGAATTGTTTTTCTCCCCCAATATGCTCCCAAAACTATACTCTTCAGCTGAAGGAAATACATCAAGACAATGGGAAATGGAAAACTATTTCACTCTCTAGGGGAAGTATCAAACTAGAATACTTTTGTTTTTGTTAAACCAAACTAGAATACTTTTTGACTATGATTGTGGTGGGATTAACTACATGCAAGGTGGTGGTGATTGTTGATTGGAGAAATGGTTTTGGGGTGATGGCACTAAACATGGATGGGAAACTAAAGCTTGCTTGGACCATGGTCAAAGAGAAGATATTGGGGGACCATGGTCAAAGAGAAGATATTGGGGGACCATGGTCAAAGAGAAGATATTGGGGGAGGAGGCAGTCACACAACATGATGGTGGTGTGCATAGGTTAGTCTCCCTCATTTCTAGACACACTACTCTCTCTAGAGGAACCATAGGAGGAGTGAAAATTCATACTCAAACCAAAACTACGATTTGTAAATGATACGTACTCTTTCCTTCATCACTCTCTAGTAGAAGTAGAGGTTGATTAAAGATGCAAAAATTCACTCTCATATGACAGAATTTAGGTTATGACAGAATTTAGGTAATTGGTTCGCACTAGCAATATCCTCTGTCTCTTTGATGTAGAGTACTATGACTATATGCTGATCCCTATGAAACCCAAGATTATTAGCTAGTTTTCCCTTATGAAACATCTCCAACTTTCGTCTATGATATATAGTAGGTGTGATCCATTCTTCCCTTTCCAAAGTAAATCAATGCACAAGTGGAAAGCCGCACACATAATATGAGTCTGTTTGGTGTGATTGAAATATAAAATAATGGAAATGAAGGTAGGAAATGAAAATGGTAATTTCTATATATATCGGGGCCCACAAGCTTTCTCTCTCTATTTCACAATTTTCCTTGTCCCACAAACTTTTACATTTTATCATTACCTAATTTACCTCTACTTTTATCTTTACTCCCTTACACTCAATTTCATTTTCATTTCCATTTCTATTTTAGACTTTCAAACCAGTTTTGATTATAAGCACTTGGGCCTCTATGACGAATCACAAGCCCCAACATCTTATGAAAGTCCATGACCCAATTTCCTTCATTGTTTTGAATAACCCCTTTGCAAACAAGTAGCTTGGTATTGTGTAGAATCAGTTGTTATAGATTGAATTTGGACAACCCATAATTAATGTTTTTAATTTTATGCTTATTAAAAACTAGTTATTTGTATGGTTACAAAATCTCATATTAGCACAATATTTGGACTATGATTTTTGTAAAAAAAACATATTATTCATTTAAAAATCACAAATTAAACTTAAAAGTATTAAATCTGAACATCAAATTCAGATCTCCAAACTCCATAATAGAGGAGCATCCTTTACTCATTAAATTGTTATGTACAACCAATGAGTAGTTATTAGTAGTTTGTAGCTTTGAATTTTTTCTCTACTTGATTACTCCTTGATATGAAGTAAGTCAATACTTTCATCTCTATATTTCTGGTATTGTATTTTTACTTGGGCTTACCCCATAAGATACGTTTAAATATAAGGAAGCACTTTTAGAGAGATAGTGGACAATTTTGCCTATATAATAGTGATACTAAAACCAGACTGAAGTAGCTACGGTTTGACTGGTTGGATCATCACCTTCCCCTAACAACGACTCAACTTATATGGAAAATTGTTGTTGTAATTCAGACTTGTTGGATTTCGAGTCGGTGGTCAAACAAAAAACCGGAACAGTTTTTGGGAGAACCGACCAGCGCATTTTAGCACCAGAAGAAATGAGCTAGAACGCACTAACAGATATGACCAGTTATAACATCATTGAACTTCATATTGCTTGACTACTTATTATTTCCAGAAGAAAAGGTAACAGCAGAAAACTGTGAACGATGGTGAATGGGGAAAGTTTAGAAGACTTTGATTTCGGTTTTTTTTTGTGAACCAAGTTTTAAGGTGATAAAAGTAGAGGCAATCTTGTAAACAAAATAATGAGGGGTATAATGTGGCCGTTTAACAAGATTCATGAAATTCAGAGTTTGACCTCTTTACACGAATAGGACACATAGTGGGTAAATCTAAGGGAAATTTGCACAGTAGTCCCTAGCAAGGCAAATTACTACCAAAAGGTCCCAAAACATTCCAAAATCAATATCAAGTCCCAAGGGACTTCATTGCAAAATTATCCACTCGTTCATTGACCATTTTACCCTTTCTTTCTAAAGACATGATGTCAGATCACCACAATCAACTTCACCCCACACCACCAACATTCTCCATTCATCGGCGCCTCCTTCTTCACTGTACAATTTCACCACCTACATTCGTTGCCTTGGCTTATGTCGTTCATCGTAGTAGCCTTCGTTGTTGCTCTTCGAAGCTCTTCCTTGGTTGCTGAATCATGTGATTCCGATAACCATTTCATTTTTTTTCCTTCCTAAATTTTATTGGGTATGCCATTTCCTCCCTTCTTGTCTGGTTTTAGTTTTCTTCCTTATTAAAATTGATTTTGAGGAGATGTATGCGTGATTCCTAAAGAATTTTCGGTCCATTCAAGGGGGAAATTATGTTCAATTCAAATGGTTGAGGTAAATGCTAAATTTGATTGTAATCTTAAAATTCTGACTATGGTGAATGAATAATGCAGCTAAAATGTGGTGCTATGTCTTATCACTATGTCTTACGTGTATGGAAAGAGATTTGTGAGCCCAATCACACCCCTTATACTTCAGTTAAGGCAGGAACTTCATGTTCAGCCTTACCATGAAATTGATTGGAATAAAGCACGTCACCATTGTGCCAAAGTGATGTGTATCATTTATCTGCAGTCATTGTAGTTATTCTTTCAATTCTTAATAAGTGAATTAACTAATAGGAGTGGTATGCATGATAAATAAACTGGTCACTTCAATTTTCAAGTTGTTGATGTCTGAAGTTGATAATTTCGTCACTTATTTGATTAAAACAATTACCTGAAGCAACCCACTTTCTTTTAAATTTTTGTCTTGAAAACATGTGCACATCTCATAGCATTAACTCTATCTCTCTTGACACTTGCACTCACCAACTTTAAGATCTTGATCTTGAAAAGGCCTACCCTCTAAGCTGTGATTTCATTAGTGCTTTGGTTAAAACCCAAAAATCATTTGTAGTGATAAAAACCTTTACTCATTTAGTAATACATTTATAAGGCTTATATAGCGCAACTTACCAAATTTCAATCTAAGTTGTGCATGTGCAAGGTTGTAAATTCCATCACTTATTAATTCATACTACTGCCCATAGAACATTGTCTCAAATAAATTTTTTTGAAAACTAGAATAGTTTAATTTTGGTTCATTAGTCAAAATTCTGCCTATGTCTGATTGTATTAAGAACTAGCATAAGATTATTTAGATTCCTTAAAGTTGACATGGATCTGGTATGGTGATTCAAATGAGTTTACCCTTTGATAATCAATTGTTGTTAGAAGCATGATATAGTTTGTTTTACTGCTGCATGTGTGATTTCTTACCGAATATGACTCAATGTATTATTTTGGGAACAAGGAGATACCCATGGAGACTTGTCAGATTGCCTATTTGTTGTAATCAATACCAAATTATTTAAACCCCTGTGATAGACAGAGATGCAATCAATATCAAATTTTTATACCCTTATGATATCAAACAACACGTACCTTATATTATTTCTTCTAACTGATCCAATAATTAGTCTACCACTAAAAGTTTGATCGACATAATTATCTTGACTAAGATATATATTTTGATCCATTCAATGTCTCGATTACATTTTGTGACGGTGCATGGTAAATGAGAGGAAGTTAACTAGAAGTAGTATTAACATGATAGATTTGATTGCATGTTAAATTTTATTGATATTTGGATGCTTTTTGAAATTTCAGATTATGCTGCTCTGGGGATTCAATTTTGACTTGTTTTGGTTTTCATGGATGAAATAATGATAATATAACTTATTATAGAACTGGTAAAGGGTCACACGTGCATTTTCATGGAGTGTTAAGATATGAGATTTTGTGTGTATCCTTCTTATATAACATCCCTTCTGTATTTTTCTTCTCTTGATGTGTTTTGGAGTAGGAAAACATACTGAAATTCTGGTGTTAGTGAGGGGAAAAACTAACAATCATGAGAGGTTACCATAAATAGTCGTAGACAAAATCTCGTAGGATAGAAACAAATAATATTATATGTGAGTATATACTTCTGCATGTTGCTATTATATCTAGCATATACTAGGACATGTTAATCTTTGCCTCACATATCAGAATCCTCGATGAATTTTTGTGATTTTGCCTTGATTACTTATAAAAACAACTATTGCAATGAAAACACATGTTTTGGACGTTCCCTCCACTTTTCATGTCTGATTATAAGTTGTTTTTTCAAGTATGAACTGAATTTTTTTATTGCTAATATTTGTAAGTTTGAATCCATTGATTTTTTAGATATGTAACTGTAAGTAATGTTGGCTTGTTTCAAGATCCCTGCATGCTTTTAAAGACTTATTATTCATATATTTATTGGTGTAAACAACTATTATGATACACTTACCTTCTGATTCTGTGAGGCAGCATAATCATTTAGTTCTAATACTGTCTTAGCTGCAAATGTGAGATGCAAAGGTGCAAGATGATGAGGGTTGCACCATGCTGAGTACACTTGGGAGGAACTTCAAGAATTGAAGAATTGAGTGTTTGTGGTGACTTGTTAATCATCCGAATATTGTACATGGTGATTAGGTTCTATCATTGTTGCAAAGGAACCATGATAAGATGAAGAAAGCATAGGCAACACAATACTTTTAGCTTTTGATGTTGGAAGCTTTGAAAATTGTATGATGTATTTTGATTTTAGACTGGCTGTGAACTACTTAATGACATCAATGTACTTTGATAATAATCCATTTATTTATGAAATTCTTGGTTACATTATTAATTATTTAATGAAAATAGTACATCTCATACCTGCGGTAGCAAGTAGTCACACCTGCGGTAGCAAGTAGTCACACCTACGGTAGCAAGTAGTCCCTGACTAGTCCCTTTCATCCCATGTGAATAACATGGGTTGTGAAAAACATGGTGGGACACATTTCGGGGGAATAACAACAAGTGATCACTGGCTTTATAAAAGGGCCCTCAGAAGTCAAACACACTAGGGAGGGAATGTTGATGACTTAATCTCAGCACTAGCAAGTGCTCTTGCCTGCGGTAGCAAGTGGGAGCACCTGCGGTAGCTAGCCCTGACTATTCCCTCCCATCCCATGTGAATAACATGGGTTGTGAAAACCATGGTGGCTCACATTTCGGGGAACAAAACCAAGTGGTCACTGGGAAAATAAAAGGGCCCTCAGATGTTAATCACACTTGGGAGGGAATGTTGGTCACTTAATCTCGCAGTAGCAAGTGGCCATGTCTGCGTTAGCAAGTGGGAGCACCTGCGGTAGCAAGCCCCTGACTACGTCCTCTCATCCCATGTGAATAACATGAGTTGTGAAAACCATGGTGGCCCACATTTCGGAGGAACAAAACCAAGTGGTCACTGGGAAAATTAAAGGTCCCTCAGATGTTAATCACACTTGGGAGGGAATGTTGTTTACTTAATCTTGCAGTAGCAAGTGGCCATGCCTGCGTTAGCAAGTGGGAGCACCAGCGGTGGCAAGCCCCTGACTACTCCCTCCCATCCCATGTGAACACGTTGTTAATGGTGGCACATGTAGTTGTTAATATGTGTTGGTAACTTGTTAATATGATACTGTATTTTGGGATATATTATCCTTTGTTTCTATACTTAAGTGTCAATGAATGAACAAGGGTTGATAGTATCTTATGCAAATACATGTGTAAAGAAGAAAGAAGTGGTGTTAATAGCATGAGTAGTTAATTGACTTATTTTGCGAAGTGAGAAGGTAGGTGTTGTTAATATAGCACTATGAGTAGTTAATATTTTTGGTTTAATTGAAGACCCATTATTGCTTCTATTTTTCAGTTGCTTACATGCATCTACATTTTAGTTGTTACTGCCCAATAATCAACTCCTTCATTTGTGATGTATGAAGGGAAATTAGTAGTAAAAAATTATACTCACAATTAACATATAAATCACATACTCTCTTTTCATTGACTAATTAATAATGTCAACAAAAAATATACTCACAATCAACATAACAAAAAGTTTGATAAAGTTTCTGGTCAACGTGGCTTCATAGAAACCATTTACAGACATAATAGTTCTGAATGCCTATATCCTACTTCCTCTTTTAGTGCTTGCCTCTCAACTGATAAAACCATATTATAATGTACATTTTGAGGATGGTTAACAAGCCACCACAAGAACCCCTTCTTCAATTCCTAAGGATCTTCCAATGAGTACTTTGGCATGGTATAGTGCTTGTTATCTTGCTTGTTTCCATCCCACATTTGAAGCCAAGAAAGTACATGAACGCCATATGAGTCCCTGCAAACAAAGTTACATGTCAACAAATCACTTTCTTTGCTTCGGTTATAAACTCTTATAAGTTGCAGCAAATTGCTGCAACTATTTATTTGAAGCCAAAATCCGAATAAAACTACAGCAAAAGTTATTCCTTTTAAAATCAGTATAGACAACATTTGTTCTAGGCGTTACAATGTTGAAAATTTAACGTATGACATAGATTGTGTCATTCCTTTTAAAATCTTATTGATCTATGTTTATTTACATCATAAGAACCATAGAGTAGTTAGTCATTATCTTTGTAAATCCTTTACAGTGTTGCTCCTGAAAAAGAAAGAAGAATATGAATGAGAGAAATGGCATGATGAGAGAACATCTATTGAGACCTTGTTCCAAAATCTCAACCAGCTAGAAAGTACACATTAATATATAACATTAATCTTCATGAAAATTCTTATGCTAAGAAAAATTGCTCCAATGCAAGTATGCAACTAGTTCTTTTTGGACTGACTAACACCAATAACTGATCAACACCAGTTATTCAGTTATATAGGCAATTTCTATCAAACTATTTTGAAAACATCCATTTAAGGCTGAAACAAATGAGCTTTTGATTGAAACATAAAACAGTAATCTGTAGTCAAATCAATTTCGAGCATGAGTAAATTCTAAGGCTTTTCAGCCTTCTACAAGCACCAACCAAAAATTGTTGATATTGACCAAAAGTAGGAGGAACCAGTCGCTTAAAGACAAATCTATGAGTTGCAAAATGCGAATTACTTGGCGTCATTTTCAGCACCAAAATGGGCATCAAATTGAGCATAAACTAGTAGCACAAAACTATGTATTCAAGCACCAAACATATCAGCAATTTAGCATATTATAAACCCCATTCACTCTTTATAATTGCATGAAATCAAAGGATAAATCCATGAATAGAAACAATCAGAAGAAAAATCCCAAATTTTCTCTCAACTCATTCAGCTCCAAATCACCCAATTTAGAATAACCAAAGAGAGAGTGAACATTTTTCTTCCCAATCAACCACACATCTTTTCCTGGGTTTCCACATTTTTCTAATACATAATACTTTGCCAATAAAATAGTAAATGAAAGATTCAATTTTTCAGGGCCAATTCGAACAGGGATATGAAGAATATAAAACAGTACCACTACCATATTACTAAAGGCAACAACGAAACCAAAAGAAAAGGAAGAATAAGAAGAATTACGTACCAGGAAGAGAAGCATGAAGGTCATAGAAGACAAGGGGAGGAGGTTTGGGAGATCTTCATTGACGAAAGAATATACGGTGTCTATTACACTCACCCATTCAATTCAATTAAAAAAAAACCCACAAATCTGATCAAATAATATTTGAAGATTAAAATAGGGTGAATATTTGGGGAAAAAGACTGATGGGGTGAAGGATATTGGAGAAGAAAGAATAGTCATTGATGGCAGTGAAGGATGTAGATGAAGAGAGTGATTTCGATAAAAAAAGATGGAGAGAGTAATGATAGTAAGAGGGCAAAAATGTCAATGAACAAATGAAAACTTTTGCACCAAAGTCCCTTGGGACTTGATAATAATTTTGGAATGTTTTGGGACCTTGCAGTAGTAATTTGTCTTGCTAGGGACTACAGTGCAACTTTCCCTAAATCTAAATCTAATTAGAGTATTTTTCAATAGGCCAATCACATATAATAACTGGCCCAATCAAGGAAGTAGCCCATGGGTTTCTTCCATTACTTTTCTAAATAACATTTGTAGTTCACAAGTTTTAGATGAAGATGTTTGGATATCATGCCTTTCCATTAAGTCAAAGCCCAATCACATATAATAACTGGCCCATCATGGTAAGTAGCCCAAAAAGAAAGATGGATAATTTTAGCATACTAAAGCAATGGAAAGATCAAAGATGGAGCACTTTAACTTAAAGGGGACTAAAATTCAATTTTTATTGAAAGAAACACTCACATTTGGCGTTTAATTATGCCTTAAAAATATTATTAAAAGAGGAAATTTTTGTTAAAAACAACACAAAAAATTGAACTAATGGAAGGATTTTAATTGTTTAAACATGAAGTATATAATTTGAGTTCATATAGATTCAGAAAACTCATTTGAAAAAGTTATATTCTCAAAATTAAGAACTTCAATGCTCAAATCTGGCACAATTAAATAATCATATATAGGAAAGCATATTATTGCATCTCTTACAAGATAAGCTCTTTAAAAACCTTCCAACAAATGTGAAAAATTTAACTTCGTAAGGTTTCCATGATATTTCGAGTGCACTTACATTTACAAATTAGTGTGATGCCACTAGTTCATAAGGCCCGAGTGTAATGGATTTACATTAAAAAAATCTTGGTTTTTTTCTCTTAAGAAAAATAGCAACTATTTCTCTGACGGCTGACACGTATATAGTGTATATATGGTCACTGATACCTATAATAAATCACCATTGTAAATGACAACATGATTATTGAAATTAGTTTCAGAAGCTTTAAAAGAAACTTTGGACGTATTATTCTAGCATTAACTGCAAACGGTTAAACATGTTTTCCGCGTAGCCTATAAATATTAGATGTATGTAACACAAGATCTTTGAATTATTCATTCACTTTCTTCCCCTTAATCATGGATCCTATGTTGATTGAAATGAAAAATATGCCTGAGAATCCAGAGGATGGCGAGTTTTTTCTTCCATCTTTCATAGTCCAAGAGATCAACTCAGGGGTAGTGTTGAAGCATGAAAAGAATAGTAAGCTTTGTTATGTAGATGTTGTTGCTGCTGGTTATCACCGAGACAAACCTCAGCAAATAAATTCTTCCGACAAGGTATTGGCTATAGTCCCACCTACTAATCATGCTTATGTGTTTCTTTTATTAAGTAGCAATCAAAATCAAAATATTTGGCAAGTGTGCTTTTTTTTCTTATTAATTTAAAATCTCATCTATGCATATGCATTATGTTCTATACATCGGAAGATAAAAGTAAGCAATTAAGACTTTTAAAATCACCATACATAACCCCATCTCGGCTGTAGCAATTAGCTTCTTGTTGATTTGTGAACTGATTCTTGAGTACCTTGTTTTGTTTAGCCCTCTGTATTTTCTTTATTGGGTTAATCTTAACTTCGATCATAAAAACTTTTCATTTACTCCCTTTATATACAATCAATAAAGATAAATTTCTTTTTATCGTTTCGACTCCATTTACAAATTATAACTTGAAATTAGATGAAATTGTTTTAGAGCTCATAACAATTAATGACCATTGAAATCTTGATTGTTAAAATCTGATATGGACAACCTAGATTCAATTTTGTAACTTAGCTTTTAATGTAATGATATTAAGGGTGTGTTCGGTTCAGCTTATGGAAAAGTGGCTTATTTTTAAGGTGGCTTATTTTTAAGTCAGTTGGAAAATAAGCTCTAAGTTGGCTTATTTTTATGTTTGGATAAACTTTGAAAAAAGTGGCTTATTTTCCCATTTGACTTATAAACATGTTTGGTTGACTTTTTGTTTAAAGGGGCTTATTTTTAAGCTAGCTTGTTTTTATGTCATGTAGAAAAATAAGCTGGCTTATTTTCAGAAATAAGCTACCTTGTGTAGCTTATAAATAAGCTGGCTTATTTCAAATAAGCTGGGTGAAAAATAAGCTCAACCAAACATGAAAAAAAGCCACACACCCAAAATAAGCTGGCTTATTCAAAATAAGCCAGCTTATTTTGAAAAATAAGCCCCAACCAAACACACTCTAAGAAAGTTTAAAATTCATGAGTTGAAAAATTAGAATACAAACTTCAAGCTTTATTTGAAATTTAGAAAGAATTCGCGAGCCACATATCTCACTAAATAATAACCATGGTATTCATCATTGCAATAAATTTTGAAATTAACTTTGACTTTAATTTTTTGGTTTTTTTTACTAATCAAGTTTCGGTTTGAATCTCATTAAATATTAAATAAAATTTGATATCATTCAACTTCAACTTGAGCTTAATCTTTGGTTTCTCTATACATTGATTGCTTTCATCATTCAAATTTTTTTCAGGTTGAAATGTTGAGCATTTTTCTATTTTTATTTACTATAAGTAAATTTTTTATGGAATTATTAATTGTTGCAATGCTATGAACAAAAGGTAGAGCAAGATGTACAACAAAAGTTAACATGGGCACAAGTTGTTGGAAGAGAGGTTAATTATCTCAAAAACAACGTGAGGGTACCTCCACATTCAAGTTTGAACGTGTCTTCTAGACAACCCCAAAAGGTGAAAGGAAAAGGCAATTCTCCTTCCTCGGCTAAGAAAAACAGTAAGTTAAAACTTAATTGTTCGTATACACAAGTAATTAATCACCATTAATTATTTTTTCTTGCATTTGTTTTAGTTAAAACATATTCCATGATAATGTCGGTGGTCTACAACCTTATGATTTAGCGACATAAATGCTCATTTATGTGGAGAGGTTGTGTGTATGGTCTTACCAGATTTTCCGTAAATCCGCTCATCACCTTCTTCTATAATATAATTCTTTTCCTATAAAGCATGAATGACATGAGATGAGAGGAGGTTGATTGGTTTTTTTGATGTTCATCATTATGGAAAAATGTGAGCTCAGATAACAACAAAACTTTCGCATAAAGTAGAGTGTTTCACGTGATAAGAGTTATAAAAGAACACCTTTATTTGGTTTTCGGTTTTGCGCAACTTTTATATCGCCGTTTTTCCTTTTCTACAAAAGAGAATCAATAGATTGGAACTAACTTAAGGAGCTTGAGGAATATTGTACGTGCCAAGTGGCTATTGGGTCTGTTGGGCTTGAAATGTAATAGTAAATCATAAACAACTAAATGTGTCTAAGTAGTCTCTCCTTACATAGAGACTAATAATATTACAACATGAGGCTATAAACTTAATATTCTGTAGTGTATATCCACACATATGGACGTCGATAATTCAACAACAAAATTAGAATTCAAGGGTAATATGATCAGGACTTAGTTTTGTTAAGGTCTCTTAATTCCCTCTGCAACAATGCAACCTGATTAAGATTAAATGTCGTCTGATTATGTAGACATGTCATGTTGTCTATCATACTAATCAAGAAGTGGTGAATAAATAGTCTATCAAATGATCACACGCAATCAAACACTAGCTAGGTAGGAATTTAGAGTTTTTCACTCATCATCCTCTGCCGCGTCATCACATAAGGGTAAATAAATACATGAGTTTATCATATATTTTAGTGAGAGATGAATCAGATGATGAGTGAAAAGGTCAAAAAATTAACTGTGATAATCATTTTTGTCCCAATTTTGAAATTCGATGGTCATTTTTACTCCAAAAGTTTTACATGATCATTTTTGCACTTTACCCTTTGTATATTTGGTAAATTAAATTTAACAGGAACAATTCTATCTAACAGTTGGCCCATCAATGCAAGCTTAGTTCTAAAAAACAAAGATAGGTCCTTAAACTTTTTAAAGTTAAAAAGGATTGAGTTGTTTTAACGGACCAATATTTGAATATCATTGAAAAAACTCCCACGTTAGCAATTGTGTATCGGACAATATTTGCTAAAATAAGAGATTTGTGTTAAAAAAAAGAAGCACACAAAAAGTGACATGGAAGGTTTTCTATTGTTCAGTCACATGGTATTGAATTTGAGTTCATGTAAATATTAGAAAATACAATTGAGCTATGTCCTCACAATTGACCCTTTTAGTGCTTAAACCTGGCGTAGTTAAGTAAATGATTATTCCTTCAAGTTAAAATATCTTGATTTTATTCTAATGACAAAAATAGCAATTGTTTCTTCAACGTATTAGTTCGAGTATATAGCGCTGATACCTGTGATGAATTATTCTATGTAATTTTAGAAGCTCTAAAAGATACATTTTGAACTATTAATTTTAACACTAATTAATTACATACAATCAATCTTTTCTTTAGCAATGACTATAGATATAGAGTGTATGTAACACAATGAACAGTTGTTCATTCATTGTTTCATTCCCTTTTCGTGGATTCTTTATTGATTTGCATGAAAGATATACACCACTAAATCAAAAGGAAAAGGATTGCGAGTTTTTTTTCCCATCTTTCATTGTTAAAGAAATCAACTTAAGGGTGTTAAGTTGTAGAAAGAAAAATAAACTTTGTTATGCAGCTGTTGTTGCTGGTCATAGACGTGTCAAACCTCAGCTAATCAATTCTTCGGATGAGGCATATGCTATCCCTCCACCTCATAATAAGGTTAATGTGCTTATTTTATATTGAGCAGTAATCAAACACAAAAATATCTGGCTAGTGCTTTCTTTTAATTATTTTTATATCTTTTCTTATACATAGATCTTCTCATAAACATGGAGAAGATATAAGTGAGCAATTGAGCGCTTTAAAAAAGCATGATTCATAGCTCCCTCTTGGTTGAAGCAACTAGCTTCTTGTTAATTTAATTTGTACAATGATTAATGAGCAACTTGTTCTGTTTAGATACTTTGCGATATGAATTAGCTAGTCTATAGCCGTCATATTTCTATTTATTTTGATTTAATCTTAATTTCAATCATATGATAATTTTTCATTTACCCCTTTGACTCATGATTGGTAAAGATAAATTCGATATCATATTATTTACTTACCACAACTTGAGTTTAATTTAACGAAATTGGTTACAGAACTTATAAATTATTATGGCAATTCAAATATGGATTGTTCAAATCTTATATGGACAGTATATAAAATTATGTACCTTTTAACGTAATAAAATTATACTAACGGGTACACAATATAAGATTATAATTTTTTTTCTTTATGTTGTTTTTGAAGAAAAATATTTTAAAAAACATGAGTTGGAAAATTCGAATGTAAACTTCAAACAATATTTATTTTTAAATAATCTTGGAACGATATTCAAATATTAGCACAATGATGAATACCTTGATACTTATTATCATTGTAAGATTATATTAATGAATACTGAAATTAACTATGACTTTAAAAAAAATTAATTGTTAACTAATCTCATTAAATATTTTAATATAAAATTTAATATAACTCAGTTTTATACTGAAGCAATGGATACTGCTATTTGCTTTTTCCGTATTGATTGCTACCATCATTTGTTTTTCTTTTTTTGAAACATATCATTTTTCTTTTTCACTAAAAAAATTATGTCGCATCATTTATTGTTACAGGGCAGTGAACAAAAGGCAGAGCAAATTGTGCCAACAATAGAACTAAAGTTAACATGGGCGCAAGTTGTTAGAAGAGAAGTTAATAGTCCTAAAAATCATTATGCAGGTGCTTCTACAATCAAGTCCAAGCGTGTCTTCTAGAAAACTCAGAGGTGAAAGGCAAAATCATTTCTCCTAACTTTGTCATTTCTAATAACTTTGCAAAGAAAATGAGTGAGTTAATACTTAATTGTTAGTATAAATAGGTTATTTATCACCATTACTAATTTTTCTGGCATTTGATTTTGCTCATCATTTCTTTGATAAAAAGTTTCAAACCTTTTAATCTTATGTCTGTCGTACGTCTTTAGCTTTATAGTTTAGTGCGATCATAGCTCATTTATGAGAAGATGTTGTGTCTGAGCTTACTTGATTTTCTAAAAATCCTCTCTATTTATTTTCTCATCAGAAGTTTAATGGTTTATTTGGTAAGACTTTTCTTGATGTTCTTCATTTATCGGTAACAATATAGTTGCTATAATCTATATGGCTCATAGCCTCATACCTCATTGAATAAGAAAAAAAGAAGAAATCAGTGGTTTCATTTTTCTTCCTTAAAGTTATTGAATTCTCTATTATT
Source organism: Mimosa pudica (assembly GCA_029929735.1). NCBI lineage: Eukaryota > Viridiplantae > Streptophyta > Magnoliopsida > Fabales > Fabaceae > Mimosa > Mimosa pudica. The sequence continues at coordinate 7,179,618 of JAKELP010000045.1, forward strand.
CTTCATGTACCTAACAGCTTCAGAAAATGTTGCCCTAGTTACAAATACAAATTAAAGAAAATCTGCAATTGGTTTTTCTTATTTTGCTAGGTAAGAAGATGAACTAGTTGAAGACATCGGAAAAACTAGAATTCGTAAGTAGTAGTAGAAGCAGCTGCCCCAACATGTCACTGTGGTCTCTAGGAGTGGACCTATACATCCTAACTAGATAGTAATACCCCCGGCATCGCCGGGGTAGCATTGACTTTTGAAGGATAAATTGTACTTAATTTAGAAATGGAGGTAGTTGTTATAGTTAATTTATGCATGGTAAGAAAGAGTAGTGAAACTGCAAATTTTGAAGGTAAAAGAATGTACATGTAATTGGAACGCAAATGGTTAAGCAAACGAACGTATACATTGATATGCTAAAAGAAAGTACTTATATTTATAAAAAAAACAACCAAACTTATTAACATTAATTAATTAATGCACTACTATATAGTCAATCACATGCATATTAAATTTTGATTCCAAATTAATAAAAATTATGTGCTTGTTGGAAATTATTATCAATCAATCCATTATTAAATGATAATTGCTCCATCCGGTCCTTATTATAAGTCACCAATTACCCATTTCTCATATACCAAGGAATGGTAGTTGAGTCTTAAAATTCATGTTAATTTTTCCACTTTTCTCAACTTCACCATTCATTAAATGGTGTGTTTCACATTTTCAATTTTGAATCTCCATTAATTACAGGGTAAAGTGGGAAAGAAACATTTAATGTGGTGGTTAGTGACTTATTTTAAGGACAAAAAATTAGTGGTAGTTAGTGACTTATAATAAGGACTGGATGTAGTATATAATTATACTTCCTCTAGTGTCTAATATAAGAGTCAGCCGCCAAAAAAACGTTTCTTAAGAAAACATGTGAATGTTAGTTGGGTTTCTAGAGTTAATGCTTCTTTTTCAATATTACCGATATTTATTATGATACTTTTAAGAGAGAGAAATACATAAACAATAATAAATATGAAAGACAGTTAAAGGTAAAGTAGGAAAAACACATTAAATAAGGAGAGAATGTGAGATGAATTCTTATATTAAGGATTAAAACCATTCAAATTTTAGGCTCATATATTAGAGACGAATGAAGTATAATTTTAGTTGAAGTTTACACACAAGTTTAAATTTTTTTTTTAATGATAATGCAAGATATAAATCCATTATTTCTGTCTAAAGCTATTACTAGTATACATGCATTGAAACATGCAAGGGACCCACCACAGGAGAAAGAAGGCATTTATCCAGCCAACTACTGTACGCATAACTTCGAGTTTGAAATGAAAGCCTGAGGAAAAGACAAAAATTAACAGTGTGGCTCTTCTTGGACTTGGAGTAACAGTACGGCTACGATGAACAGTATAGGGAGAGGAGAGCTGCAATTAAGCCGAGCCTTTAAAGTATTGCTTTTAGATATATAGGATACATGTGTATTAATACAGTTCTAGTGATGTATAAACTATAGTCTATATGGAATAATAATTATAATATTAGCTTCTTTCAAGATTTTATGAACCCCTCTTGCTTTTCCTTTCATTTCCTTCAACAATTAATCAATATATGATGTGATTTCATGGCAAGGAAAAAAATCTTACTCCTTTATACATAGAAAATTTGTGGATGAATATGAGAGAAAATACTCAAATTCATATTCCATCCAAATGATAATGTGGCAACCACATAATTACTGGAAAAAAAACAACTAAATGATGTATATATAAAAATAATGTTGGAAAAAGTTAAAAATATCATATTTTTCTAATCATTTAAATTCAAATTACCTTTGTAACCAAACTTCTTGGTATACAACAACAAACTCTTATTCCAACAAGATGAGGTCGGCAACATAGATCACATGACACCATTGTTCTCCATCAACAATCATGTTTGGCAATATATGATTACCCAAAAGATCTCGTCGGATAATTTTGTTAAAAGTTTTCTTAAGCTTTATTCTCCCTCTTTTGGGAGAACTCCACGCTATTTAATAAATCATCCTTATTAGTGCATATAAATTGTCTTATATGTATCATCAGTGTATGTTGTTATGTTATCACTTATCAGACTATGTTATGACTTATGACTATTTATATTGTAATGTTATTAGATGATTTTGTTTTGCTAAAACCATAAACGTACAAGAAGAAGAAGGTGGAAAGTGGAAAAAATGCATTTAGAAAAAAAAGGCTTAGTTTCTTTTAAAAAATGAAAAAGGGCTAGTCCTGACCCGATGGCATAAGGGCCGAACTTAAAAAATAGGGGTATAATTTGGGAACCATGCCTAAATGGGCCTGACCCGTTTAGGCCCAGCCCGTATTCCCAGCTCTACTTACATTAAGTAGTGCTCAATCGCCCCTAACTTTTTGTCCTTAATATAAGTTACCGACTGCCATTAACTAATTCATTTATTAAATTTTTTCGAATTTACCCTCATGGGTAGGGGTGAGAATGAGTCAGATCGCCCGTTAAGGCATGTGGCCTGACGTGTTAAGACCTGGCAACCAAAACACATTGGGCCCAAATTGAAAACACTCTCTCTCACTCACTAACCAAAACATTCGCAGCTCTCAGACTCTCACTAGTATTTGCGATCTGCGATTCTGTTCCTTAGTAGGTGAACATTTTGTTCCTTCTCATTCCTATTTTCTTTTCTAGGGTTTTTCTATTTCCTTCTAGCATTTACAAATTTTGAAGTTTCTCCTCTCTTTTGGACTGACTTGTGGTTTTGCTGTTCATTTCATCACGATTGAGTAAGGTTTTTTTTTTGTGGATTTAAAGTTTTAGGTTTACTTGTTTGTGCTTTTGTTCGAGTATGATTAAGGGATTTCAAGTTTTAGGTTTAGTTGTTTGTGATTTTTTTTTTTTGTGGATTTTGTTCATCTCTGTATGTGTCTCACAGTTTTGCAAAATTTCAATGCTTTATGGATTTAGAGGTCTTATTAACTCGAATCATGAATGTTTTATTTTAACATGTTTTTTAAAATTCCTGCATTAGTCAGATTAAAGAAGACTTTGTACATTGGTTTTCATAATTCTTAGGCTATTAGGATAACAGAATACAATGGGTGATTGAATGAGTTTATGATTATGATAACAAGTTATATATTCATGTTGCTCATTTCGTGTCTCTTTAATTGTTTTTTCAATGCTATGTTCATCTTGAAAGTTGAAATTTTTTCACATTTGACTATGCTTTTATTTGACTGGAGGTTCTAATAAGTGCGCTTTTGTCATGACATATTTTTAATGCTATTATGTTAAACTTTGTTGTTTTCTTCTTCAGGCGTATTAGGCTAGACAGAGGAGTTCACAGGAGAATCATGATGGGTTTTTGAAAAATTAACTAAGGCAATTCTTGATCTGTTACTTTGGGGGGAAAGAAGCATTTCAAGAATCAAACCAATCACACAAGCAACACTAAAGGGAATATGCATCGTTTTCTCTCTTCTGCTTCATCTCTTTGTTCTTTCAGTTTAGGAACTCTGAGATCTTATGGATTCGCGGAATCTGCAAGCTCATACAAGTTCTTCTCAGTGTTACCGCAAATCAATGGTAATTTTTTTTTGTTTTCTTTTCGGTTTGGTTGATAGCCAATGTTTTGAAAGCAGATTGTTGATGTGAAATTTGAGACTTGTATCGGTAGACTAAAACGTACACTATGATTGCTGAAAGTTAAGGAAATGACAAATTATTGAAAATTACGATTAATCAAGAGTTGCTATTTACATAATTAGCTGCACCTTTATGATGAGATGATTTTTAGAATTTAGGAATTTGTGGACTTGGTTGTAAACGTCTGAGCATTATTGATTGGGTTGTGATATTATTGATATTACTAGTTAATTAGTTAATTTTGGATTGGACTATCTGAGATTGACCTATATGAACCATACATGGTTATATCCAATATGACACAATATTTCAAATTGCTTTTACACACCATATTTCTTAAGGGAAAAAGTCACTGTGAATAGTGTCATGATGTTTTAAATTGTGTGCTGAAACTGTTCAAGTTTTCATTCTTCTTAGTGCATTAGGTTCTTCTTCATGTAGTGGTTAAATTAGATTTCTAAAAGTGGAATTAAGAAAATAGTAAGTTTCTTGCACACCAAATGTTGTTTTGCTGATGAAAAACCTATCCTTAATATAACTTTATCTTGCACATGATTGGCTGATGTGGGCTGCTGATCTTTCAAACTGCAGAACATGTTAGAGGATTTTCAAGTGTGGATTCAGGGTGGAACATTTTGAACAGAAATGTTGACACTTCCCAAAGTTTCAATCCAGAGCATCAAAGAAGTGTAAACCCCCTCAGCGGTATTGATTCTGAAACGAAGACGAGTTCCACACCAATGGACTTTGTGAGAAGAATTATAGAGACTGATGGAAAGGGTGTTATGGGGGGTGCTGATCTCTCTGGGTATAATATGGAGCAGGAACATGATGTTGTTCATATAAAGTTGTTGCGTAACAATACATTTGTTACCGTGACCGATTCTAAAGGAAACGTGAAACTCAAGTCCTCGGTTGGGTGTTTGAAAGACATGAAAGGAGGGCAAAAGCTTGCCAGGTATGCTGCTGAAGCTACAGCTGAAGAAGTTGGAAGAAGGTCTAGGGTGTTGGGATTGAAATCTGTAGTTATGAAAGTGAAAGGGTTCACTTATTTTAAGAAGAAGAGGCAAGCAATAGAGAGCTGGAGAGAGGGCTTTACTAATTCTAGAGCAGGCAGAAACCCAATTGTATGTGTTGAAGATACCACTCGAATTCCACACAATGGTTGCCGGCGCCCAAAGAAGCGACGAATTTGATTGATTTATGAAGCAATATGAGCAAAGTGGTTCCATAATTTCTTCTGAACTACCGTTAAATGCTGACTTTGTCTTGATAGTCCATTTGATTTTGATTTTGGATTCCAATATACAATTGTTGGCATCTCATGTTTTGTGGATTGTACAATAATACTGATGGATAGAATTTATGACAGCCCTCTTGCTTTTCCTTTATTTCCTTCAAATTATAATCATTTAATCTATATATGGTGTATTATCATGTGCAAGGGAAAAAAATCTTGCTGTTTTGTTCACAGAAATGATGTGGATGAATATGAGAGACAATAGTCAAATTATTTGTATTTCTTAGTAACATGCAACATGATATTACTAAGAAAAAACCACTAGATAATCCATTAATAAAAATGTTAGAAATATTAAAATATTTGTATTTTCTAATCATTAAAATTCAAATTACCATTCTAATCAAACCTCTTGATATTACCATCATCACAGCTGAGAAAGAATAGTCAATTTCACACAACAATCCAATTCATAGGCTCAACTTCCAACTCTTCTTCTCAACTTGTGTTTGTTAATCTTTGCATAACCAGAAGATGAGAATAGCTGCAATGCAAGGTGTTGATCCACTTAGTGAAATGGCTTCAACCATGAAATAATCTCTTCAGAAAAATCAAACCATCACAGATAAAGTGGTTACAATTCTGGGTTCCTTGGATCACCGTCTTTCTGCTCTTTAAACTGCCATACGTCCCACCCATGTTTTGAAATTTCTTCTTTTTACTTTCTTTTTGTTTTTTTCTTGAATAAAATCTGCTAACTGCATCTGGATTGAATTCAAGTTCAGTTTTTTTCTTACTTATTGTGGAGAATTTTTGTTTTTGTTTGTTTTTAAAGAGGTTAAAGATTGGATCTGATGTTTGTCTATTGTTTTCTGTTGTGTTCTTGCATTGATTTTCAACGTTGGATCCTCTATTGGATTTGTATGTTGCAGGTTAGGACACATTCTATAAGGAAAGCTCATGAGAACATTTATAGAACCTTGAAGGCTGCAGAAGTAATATTGGCTCATTTTGATCAATATAGACAGGTTCATGCTGTGGCTAACATTGTACTAGTAGTATTTTAGTTTGCCTTCTTGATTCTTACTTACTGTTTGAAACTCTGAGTTAGCCTGGTAATGAAAAGTTTGAAGTTCAAAGTACGTTTTCCCTCATTGAACACGGTGTCTAACTCTAAAGCTATTTAGGGTGACAATTAATCAATACATGAATGGATGATCTATCGGTTTGAGAAATGCTTTTTTCTACCTTAGACAAGCTCAGAATAAGCAGACAAGAGTAGAAATGGAGATTTTTAGATCTCACAGACAGAGGACTTTACAATCCTGTTTTTATCATTTAACATTTGCTCGATTTCTAATCTTATGTAGCAAATTTTTTAGCTTTGTTCTTATGCATTGTTTTAGTTCATGGGGAAATTTGGATATCATTATGCTTGTTTGAGATTTGTATTGTATATTTTTATTTTCAATTTTTGCTTTTAAAAGGTATGATCTTCACAGCCTCATTCTACCCTTTTAGCCCCGTTTTTGATTTTAGGTGAGTTCTTCTGAGCCTATTCTCAAATTATTTCAGTGTTCTGAAAATCCTATAATTTTACAGTTCACTGTGTATTTGCTTGGTTCTTGGTTTTTGAAAGAATAATGTATTTGTACCAAATTGTGTCAGTTTCTTTCCTTCATAACAAAAGAACCTAACATCCCTCTTACCATCCACAAAACTTTATTTCTACATCTTACTCTTTATTAATTTCCCTTATTCCACTTATCTTCTCCAACTAGACCTCCTTTTTCTTTAGTTGGATAAGGATTCTGAACTTTATTATGGATACCCATCCATGCTATGACTGTTTGGTTTTTCCGGTGAAATGCTTTTATTATCTTTTGACTGGTTTTTTTTTTAGGAAAAACTATGAGTTTTTTTGTTTTCTTTGTGTTTTTCATTGGCTTAGAAGGAGTTGGTGACATTTCTTTTGTTATAGATGCCTATCCATGTCAGGGCCATTATGTTTTATTTTGGTCGAATACATTTTTTCCATCTGGACTCTTTTTTTAACTTTTCAACCCTATAGTTCAAAATTTGACAGTTTGTTGCCTTGGGGATTGCTATGTTTTGCATCACTACTTATGCTTTATATCAATAATTGAATGGAAATCCCCAGATTCTTACACATTTCCTTAACATTTTCTAAATTTCATCTCATAAATACACTTGGAAGAACTTGAGGGTGTTTGATTGAAGAATTAGGTAAGAATTTGATGATTTTGGTCAAGAATGTTGTGAGTGTGGGGCTTGGTTGGGAAGAGATAAGTTATAGCTTTTGAGATGGAATAGGAGAGATGAGGTAATTAGGGATGTTATTAGAGCACTTTAGGTTAGAATGTGAGGATAGGGGCAGACTTAGGGGAGTATAGGACTTGGTTGTAGGAGAGTGGTTAGTTATTTTGGGATAAAATTGAAAGAGACTTTGGAGGAATATGAACAAAATGGGAGAACATAGTGGGGATGAGGCAATTAGGGAATGTGGAACTTTACTGGAAAGAGATGGATTGGGGACTTTGAGATAGAATTAACAGTTATGTTAGCATTTTATACAATTTGAGGATGAGGGAAGATTTTTAAGAGAAAGGGGTTAACAATTGTGGAATGAAAGTGAGATGAATTTGAACAGTCAATATAAAATTTAAGGAAGTGTAGGGAGCTGCATATCTTGGGCTTTTTGCAATTGCAGATGTCCCATTCTATTTTAGACAGGATTTGGGAATTCCCATTTGATATTTGCAGTGTTAACGCAAAGAGTAGTGTTGTATTGGGCAAACCCAAGGATAGAAAATTGTTTATTTGTTATTTGTCAAATCTTATAAAAAATATGTTAGTTGTTGAAGCAATGTGTAAATGGCCAAAACGGTTTGGTTTTTCTGAATAAGTCAATTTCCAAAACGGTTTGTCTTTGACTCTTATATTTAGCGTGTTATTTTGGATTTTCAAAGCCACAAACCCAAAATAAGCTGGCTTATTTCTCAAAATAAGTCGAGTCAAACACACTTATTAGTGACTGGAAGTACTATAAAGCAGACTTGTGAGGGAATGAAATTTTCAAGGTTACTCCGTGTTCATTGCCAAATTATAGAGTGTACGTTATGTAAATAGGTTCATTGACTAATATTGACATCTGTTTTTTCTTTTTTTTTTTAAACTGACAATAACTTTCTGTCTTGTTACATCACATGTACCTTATCACATGAACATGGATTCATGATTTTTTTTTTATATTTTTTATGAAACTGAGAAAGTTGTTAGATATATATTATTATGAAGTATCTCTACTTTGTAGTTGCAATGTTTTTTTTTCTAAAAGCATTTATTTCCATTTATGTTAAATTGTTAATATATGATAAACTTCACAAATAGAATTCTTTAGGGTGTATATATAAAAGTAATGCATTTAAAATTATAATACTTACATTTAAATATATAGGTTCTATAAATTTACCTTCCATCGTGTTATAACTCACAAAGCTCAAGTTAAATATTGTAAAAATTTTAATTTTAGTAGCACAAACAATTTCATTTTTCCACAAATATGGACCTTATGAATATTTTAGTTTTGTGTTATTGATCCAAAAAGTATTGGATACACCGTAGAATTAGAAGAGGTTGGCCCATAATTCTATAGCCCATTCCAATCCCATTATAGGTGACATTAAGTTTTAGTTTGCATACTCTATATAGTCTTGAAATTGTGGTCCAAATATATTGAGTCTTAAAGTTAACAATTTTAAATGGTTATTCAATACTCAAAAAATGTTCATATTAAAATATTTGAATGTAAATATTCTTATATTTTCAAAATTTATCGTTTTTGGTCCAGTTTCATTATAAAAAATCATTTAAAATTGTTAAGTTAGCATTTTCCGTTAAGTTAAACTAACGATGTTAAAAAAATGACTAAAAGTGTACTTTCCAAACATAAAGAACTAAATTGAAACTTGATGCAAACATAAGAGACCGAAAGTATACTTTAACCAAAAAATATTATTTATAAAAATTGGTGTGGAACAGAGAGAAAAATGTTTAGTTATAGTATAGGTCTAAGGATATATTTACATTTCATCTTCCGCTATTTGGAAGTCTTTTTAAAGTGTAATTCATACATAGGATAATTATTTTAATAAGTTAAAGTGTGACTATTAAGTAATAGTTCACTGAACTCAATGGTATGTAAAATTTAGTGACGTAAAGAAGCTTCAGTGCGTAGCACGGGTAATCCAGCTCGTTATTATTAACAAAAACATCTTTAATGCAAGAAATATGATTTCGCGCAATTTGCGGTCAAAATAAATAAGTGAAGAGCACATTCTTTAATTTAGAGATAATAACTAAAATTCGGAACGAAAAATTCAATTGAGAGGCATATTTTGCAACATAAAAAATAATCAATGATATTCTGACATAAAAGTAATTTAAAAATGAATTAAGTGTCATGAAAACAAAAATTATACAACAGTGAAATATTCAGCAAATTTAGGGTCCGCAAGCATGCCATGAGTTGTGAAATTCTCTGAACTCTTAGGCATTGAACTAAACCATCTAGATCGTAATGCAATCACACTGCAATAGAAGAGTAACTTACTGGTAATCAATAAATGCATAATAATAGTCTCAGTATAATATACCTATTTAAGATAAATGCAAAAATCAAGAAAACCCATTGAAAAAGCGGTAGAAAGACTATATATTTTTGAAGACTATATGTTTTTGAACTTATTACATATAGCTTTTTCTCAAAGATACAATTATAGGTGAAAATAAAATTAGATGAAAAGAAAATGGAAAAAAGAAATTTTCTACCCATTTATGAAAAACCAAGAAGATATTCAAAATATGATCTAGAAGATTTTCCTTCTATTATGGAAAAACTTCTTAAAATCAATTAATTAGTGAAAGTAAGAGTCTATGGAATTGTCGTGGATTTTTAGTAATTTATTACAAACCATTGAATCAGGTAGTCAAAAGTAATATATATCCACTTCCTAGAAAATAATTCCTTTTTGATAAAATAAAAGACATAATGATTTTCTCAAAATTTGATTGTAAAAGTGGATTTTCCAAATTGAATTGGAAGAATTTTGCAAATAATACACTGTCTTTAGTGTACCAAATGTTCACTATGAATAGAATGTATTTTCCATGGGCTAAAAACCAGCCCAGCCTTATTTCAAGAAAAAAAGATAAATTTTTTTATGATTATAGAGATTTTATCTTAGAATATATTGATAATATTCTTGTGTTTTCTGAAACAGCGCAAGTTCATAGGAATCACTTATTCATTTTTGCATCCTTAGCTTATGAAAATGGATTAGTAATTTCTAAGAAGAAAGTAGAAATTGCAAAAAGTATAATTGAATATCTTGGTCATATTATTGAAAATGGACAAGTACAATTACAAGAAAATATAACCAAGACTACCCTTAGTTTTCCTGATAAATTAAAAGATAAAAAGCATTTACAAAGCTTTTTAGGACATTTGAATTATGCAATAAATTTTATTCCGTGGTGTTCATTAACCAGGGAAAATTTCATAATGAATTGAGAAGAAATAAAGTTTTTTATTGGTCTGAAGAAGATACTCAATCTTTGAGATCAATTAAAAAATTTATTAAAGAAAATGCCAAGCCTCTTGAATTACCAAAAGATGATGATTTGTATATTCAAATTGATGTAAGTGATCTTCATTGGGGAGCTGTATGAAGAAGACATCGAGATTATTATAGTTCTTTATGTCTCTGGAACATTTAAAGGGTCTGAAGTTATCTTTGATATTAATGAAAAAGAGACTTTAGCCGTAAAAAAGGCTATAGAAAAATTTGAATATTGGATTGTTAATAAAAAATTTTATGTTGAAACTGACAATTCTCAGGTAATTGCATCTATTAAAAATAAAATACCAAATACCTTAGCCAATAGAAGAAGGGCTAGATGGTCAGCAATCTTTTCTGCCTATGATTTTGAAGTAAGAAAAATTAAATCTCACCAAAATTGTTTTGCATATTTCCTATCCAGGTATGGATCCGAATTTCAAGGAAGAAATCCTTGAATTCATAAACAAATGAATTTGGACAAAAGAGCTCTTGATGAATAAGAGAATCAACTGAATGAAAGAGGGACAAAACACCTCTTCAATGAAGAAAGAGGAGGAACTACTGGTTCGTGAAGTCCCGAAAACAATGAAGTTTTAGGGCAAAATAAAAAATTAATAACCCCAGCGATTTCAAGAAATCACCAGTTAGAATTTCATATACAGATGCAGCATTACAACCTCCAAGGTTGGATAGCTTTCAGAATTGCAAAATCAAAGGTAACAGAAATAGATTGATGACTATTAGTACTGCTGGAATGATTTGTACTCAGGAAATTCCTTAGAACTTGAACATATGGGGATGACCATAGAAATAGAATATGCCAGTGAATATCTAAGGGCTATCATATTTGGAGAGATAGACCCTTTAACAGTAAAAGTCCTTTATGACTATGCATATTTGGACTCACTATATGTTTATGATAGTAAAGTCTTAGATGAATTACCAAAAGAAATAATTGAGGCTTATAATGAATTGTCTAAGAAGGATAAACAAATAACATTTATAAAATTTTTCAAAGTTAGTCCTAAAAATTTAGAAAAATGTCCTCTTCTGATCAAGATTGGAACAACAAATGATGATGCTCTAGTCAGAATTCAACTATCAACATGCCCAGAAAAGAAGGAAAAAGAATTTAACTCAGCAGCAATAGCCATAAGAATGACACAGACTTATAGTCTATATTTCAATGCTGTAAGATCAGAGAAGAGATAAACAAAAATGAAGCTTATGTTTACTACTATAGTAAACATATGCTTATTATAAAAAGAAGAAAAAAGAGAATGACAGAACCCATCATCGAAAGTTTGAATGCATTCTGCCATGAGGTAAATACTTTACAAGTGTCTGGTTCACGACAACTATGAAGAATTATGCAAGCAGGTAAGAGGAATCAAAGTCATCCACCACAGCTGTCTATATTCTCGGCCAAATACCACTGAAGGACAGGGTCGACCACTCAAAGAAGAGATAAAGTAGAATAAAAAATTGAAATAAAAAAAAGTAGAATCAAAATTACTGTACTTACTTTCAAAATTATTTAAATTGAAATAATTGTAGTTACTTTTATAAAGTAACCTTAGTTACTTTTGAAAAGAAACCATAGTTACTTTTGAATTTCTATAAGAGACCTTGAAGCCTCAGTTGTAAAGAGAGCAAACAAATACTACCTTGTCCTTTTGATAAATTAAATTTGCTAGGATCAAACCTATCAGACTTGATTTTAAGTTAGAGGTCATTCTATCATCCATGACTCATATTTGTAAGTGTGTACTAATGCCTTCTTTTTTTTTTGATAAAAAGGAAGGAAAATGTACTAATGCCTTCTCTAAAACATACTTTTATTATTATTTCTAATCATGCTGAGTAAATATACTCTATTTCTATATTATTTATTTTTTCTAATTCATTTTTTAAGGTTTGTTCCTCAAAAAATTTAATCTCACTTATTCCACATAAAGCATTATCTATCTTTATGGGAAAGTTTAAATTCTAATTCTTAATGACATAATAATGATTCTTTTTATTTTTTAATTTTCCTACGACTTCTTTTATGATACTTGTTTGGAAAAATATCTTTTGGCTCTAATTCTAATATTTCTTTTTCTATACATTTTGCTATTTTGGGGTCATATATTACCTTATTCTCCCCCATCTTAATAAGAATCTTCGGTCTCTGATTCAATAGATATTTCAAACAGTTCTCCTTCAGAGGACTCACTATATTCATATGTTTCAAAACCTTTAGAATCTATTTCTAAATCTATTTAGTTTCCTTTTTATACTTATCTTTTCCTTTTCTGGACATTCTAGTGCTATATGTCCAGGTCTCTGTCAAATATAACAAGTACATTTCTTCCTAAATTCTTCAAACTTTTCCTTTCTAATAGGATTCTTTTTTCTCCAAATTCTTTTTTGTTTTCTTTTTCATCATGGTTTACTTTTATAAGATTTATATTTTTTAAATTTATTTTTTCTTTTTCTTATAAGGTTTATCACATTCCCATGTAGGTTCATTTTGTCCGGCTTTACAATATACAGATTTTTATTATTTTATTTATTTTCTTATTTATTTTTATCTCTTCACACTTATTACAATACCATTCTCTGATAAATTTAACTCTTAATCCTAATGTATTATTTACTGAACGTCTATACTTATTTGTTCAGTATTCATATATTTTAGGGTAAAGGTGCAAAACTAGCCACCGTAAAGTTCCAAATGGACAACTTTAGCACCCGTAAATTGGATGGTGCAAAACCATACATTATAGATCAAAATGGGACAAATTTAGCCACGCCGTTAAGTTGAAGCTAACAGACGTTTGTGTTGGCGTGGGGCCCACCTTCATTAAAACAAAACGTCTGTTAGCTTCAACTTAACGGCGTGGCTAAATTTGTCCCATTTTAATTTATAATGTACGGTTTTGCACCATCCAATTTACGGGTTCCAAAGTTGTCCATTTGAAAATTTACGGTGGCTAGTTTTGCACCTTCACCCTACATTTTAAATATCCTTCATAAATCACATGTCCCCATGGATTTATTTTCTCAAAAACCATGTTTGCATAAACTTGGTATTCTTCATTTATACTATCACCAAATAATCCTTGGTAAAAGATTATCATGAATTGACAGAGATATTCTTCTATATAATAAGGATTGCACATTTCTAACACCCTTATCTTCTTTTTTGCTTCATCTCTTTGTAGAGCTTGAAATTGTTCTTTCGTTTGAGTAAAAGGGGTTCCTATAAATTCTATATATATAATCTGTTCTAATTTAACAAGAGCATCTTTTACATATGTTTCTCCAGTTATTTTTTCTTTTAATTATGGATCTAAGTATGATAAATATCATCCTACACAAATTCTTTTGCTGTTTGTTGCATGAATGTGAAAGCTTGTCTTAGGTTCATGTTTTCTTTAATTATTACTGCCAGATTCTCTTTAATTCATTGAGAAATCTTTTCTTTCATTTTTACATCACAATCTATATCTAAATGTATTCCTGCCGGATTAATCCCTTCTACTGGATTATCTCTTGGTTCATATTTTTGTATTAAAATATTTTAGTTCTTTCAAAATATATTTTTCTTTAAATCTATTTTTTATCCTAATTTTTTCTCTATACCACGAAGGATCTTCTTCTGGTTCAAATTGTTGTTCATAAGGAGGTGCCTTTTTCCTTAATGTTCATCTCCTTCAGATTCATATTCCTTAAAAGTTCCTTTAGAAGGAAACTCTTGTTTTACAGGTTTTGTTTCTGATGTTGAAGCATTCAATTTTAGATTCTGTAAATTTTTTATTATTTCTTCCTCTCTATCAGATTCAGACGTTGTTTCTAAATATTCTTGGTACTTTCAAAGAAAGGTTTTAGTTCAATTTTTCACTAGAACTTTCTTGTGATTCATAAATATTTTCTTCAAGTTTTTTATCAAAAAACCTAAGAGGCTTCTGTAATGGAGTTTCTAATTCCACTAAAGGCGGCTTCTCTTCTTGTCTTTGCTTAAATATTTTGAATTCTTCAAATTCTTGTTTATATCTTTCTTCTTCCTTTACTTTTTTCCATTCTTCAAACTCCTGTAATTCTTGCTTCTTTTTTCTTTCTTCTAATATTCTGGTTGTTCCAGTAATATCCATATCTATTTTATTTCGAATTTTTTTATCATATTCTTCTTTTCTTATTTGTTATAGTAGAATTTCATTTTCTATTTTTATTTGTTTGATAATTCTTCTATTTTCCTTTCTAACTCATTCTTTCTCATTTTTATATCTGGAGATTGTTGAAACCTTATATTTTTTATTTCTTTTATTATTATTTCTCTTTCTGATCTAAGTTCATCTATCTTATTCATGATATATTAGACGATATTCCTCCAATTCCAAAAGAAGTTTGGATTCTTTCCAACGATTTACTTAAATCTTGGATAGAGTTTTCCAATTCTCTTATATGTCTAATCGTTTTATTTTGATTTTTTTATTAAATCTAGAAATTTTATTTGGCATTTTCTTATTTTTTTTTTTTGATAATGGCATTTTCTTATTTGTTGTTTAACCTTTTCTAAATCTCGGGTGTTTTCAATTTTAGAAATTTCTACTTTAAATTGTTGATATTCTTCATAACATTGTTCAACTAATTCTTTTAGATGACCTTTATTGTTATTAGTAATTGCGAGAATTTCTAGTATTTGGTCTAAAATGGGATTTATAGACCCTAGTTTTTTCCATAAAAAATATCAGTCTAATTTAATTATCTTGAAGACTCAAAATCTATATTGTCCGTATCTCCCCATACTGCTATATGTTGAAGTTGAGCAAATTGCCTATTCCATTCCTTATAAGAATTAATATGTAATTTATATTTATCTATAGATAATCTTCTAAATTCTATATTTAAAGATTCAAAATCTAGGTTTTTCATGGAGACCTAGGTAAATAATATTCATAATCTAGTACAAAGTCACTATCAATGGATTCATTTTCATCACAATCCATATGATCAAAAATTCCTTTTTCTTAGTTTTTAATATTATTCAAATTCACTTATTCAAATTCCACTGCAACATGAATGTCAGTTTCTTAGAATTATATAAAACTATTGGATCCAATCCATTTCTCTTTTTCATGATACCATGAGGTAAACACTTTATAAGTGTCTGGCTCACGAGAATGTCGTAAAAATTATGCAAGCAGTTAGGAGGGATCAAAGTCGTCCGCCACAGCTGTCTATATTGTGGGACAAATACCACTAAAGGACAAGGTCGGCCAAATACTTACTTTCAAAAATAATGTACTTGCTTTTGTAAAAGTAAATTCAAATAAGGCGAAGGTGCAAAAATGATACTAAACTTTACCTAAAATTGCGTTTCTAATACTAAAGTTTCGCGAAGTGCAAAAAGAGTACCCAACTTGATGTTCAGGTGCAAATATAATATTTTCACTTGAGGGAAATGAAATTTAGATATGAAAAGACTCTTATGTCTCTATTCCTCCCTCATTAAATTTTTATATAATGAGGGGCATAAGAGTCTTTTCATATCTAAATTTTATTTCCGTAAAGTGAAAATACTATATTTGCACCCAGACCCCAAGTTGGGTACTATTTTTGCTCCTCGCAAAACGTTAGTATTAGAAATGCAATTTTGGGTAAAATTTAGTATCATTATTGCATTTTCGCCCTTGAAATAATTGTAGTTACTTTTATAAAGTAATATTTTTTACTTTTGAATAGAAACCACAGTTGCTTTTTAATTTCTATAAGAGGCCTTGAAGCGTCAGTTGTAAGGAGAGCAAGCAAATGTGGATGCTCAGAAGATCTTTGTGGTATAGCAATGCATGCTTCTTATCCCACTGCATAATTGTTAAATCACTCAGTTCTCAATATCTTCTACTACCTCTGGTCCTAAATTTAAGACTTAATTGACTTTTATGGAGAGATTAAAGTTGCAAAATAAGTTATTAAATCATGACATACTACCTCCGGTCCTAAATATAAGACCTAATTGACTTTTTTTTGGAGAGGTTAAGGTTGCGAAATAGTCTATTAAATCATGACATATTTGATATATTTTTAGATTATACATTAGTTTATAGGTAAAATAAACTAATTTAAAGGAAAAAAATTTGGTAAATCAATTTATAATTAATTTATTTTGCTTTTTATAGGATTTTCCAAAAAAGTCAATTAGGTCTTATATTTAGGACCAGAGGGAGTATTTGATATCTTTTTAGATTATCCATTAGTTTATAGGTAAAATAAACTAGTGTAAGAGAAAACATTAGGTAAATCAATTTATAATTAACTTATTTTGCTTTTTTAGGATTTTTCAAAAAAGTCAACTAGGTCCTATATTTTGGACCGGAGGGAGTATTATTTAACTGTGTTATTGTTAATATGTGCACCAATTATTAGTTAACAACTACTTTACTTTAAAGACATTGCATTGAAAATGAGACATCTGCACATGTTCAAGTTATGTATAAGTCATTATTATTGTGAAGATTCGTTAAAAATATATAATTTGTTTTGAATTTCAGTCCATGTAATGAGTGATGTTGTATACCTATTGTGTATTTGTATATTTATAATACAATAAAGTCAACCAACAATTATGATTTTGATTGGTTTATCTCTTCAATTTATATTTTGGAAATGTAAATATTTTAGGGAAAATGACAAATAAAGTACTCCGAATGACAAAAAAAACAGTGAAGGTACTCAATTTTCTAAAGGACAATAGGTAGCATATTTTATAGTCACAAAATCTCAAATGAAGACAAAATCTAAAATGTTGTCAAAAAACTCATATGTCACTCTATAGCATATTTTATAGTTACAAAAATCTAAAATGAAGACAATATCTTGACTAAAAACATACTATTCATTTAAAATCACAAACTTAAAATTATTAAATTTAAAGTATCGAATTCATATCTCCAAATTTCACATTAGAGGAGCGTTCTCTACTTATTAATCAATCTGTAACACCATTAAATAGTTATTTGAGCTAGTAAATTGGCTCACCCCATAAATATGAAAACACGTGTTTGAATCAAGATAACCCTTACTTAAGCGTGGATTAGTTCGTTATCATCAATAGGGGCTAGATTAAATTGGTGTCTCTTTCCTAGTGGGGCACACCATATGCTTATTTATTACTCCCTCGGTTCTAAATATAAGAACTAGTTGACTTTTTTTTGAGATTTTAAGGTCACAAAATATGTTATTAAATTATGACATATTTGATATATATTTTTAGATAAATCATTAGTTTATAGGTTAAATTAACTAGTTTAAGAAAAACATTAGGTAAATCAATTCATAATTGACTTGTTTTTCTTTTTTAGGATTTTCCATAAAAGTCAACTATGTCTTATATTTAGGATCAAATGGAATATTTATTTGTGTGTATTTGTGATGATAAGAACTGAGAAGGTGATGCGATGAACATGAAATCAAAATCCAAAAAATGGTTGCATACTTGTATTGTATGCCACCAAAACTGGTCCTTGGGATTGGGACATGCCTTTATAAAGTTGTGTTGTGGTAATTTTTTAAAATTTTGGAGCGACCAACACTTATCGCTCACTCTTTTCTCGTGAGTTGCTCATTTATTTTTTTTGCTTAGAGCCTTCGGTGTCCGGCCCCTTCGGTTACGGACTAATCCGAAGTTCCCCATTTTGGGGTGACGACTTCCCAATAATTCGAACCCATGACCTAGTGGGTACGCGGTGTCTTACCTTCCCCTTTCTTACCAGCTAGTCTACGCCCTTGGGCCAGTTGCCCATTTATTTTCGGTGGTAGCCCCTTTCTCTCTCTCCCTTCCCGCCTTCCTTCTTCACATACTTGTGTGGGCTCCACTTTCTTCATTCTTTTCTTTTTCTCTCTCGATCTGACTTGCTTTTGCTTCCGTCGTCGTCGTGGTTTCAATTTCATTATGACTCTAACCCTAACCACTTCTCCTTTCGAAAATCCTATTGGCTCCTACGATGCTCCCCTTCAAGTATTCTTCACTCTCCTTCCTTCCTTCTTCAATTTCATTTCAACTTTACCATTGCTGTTAACACCTTCGAAATCTTTCTTTACATTCATTTTATTTCCACTTTTTTAGGCCTCAAATTCACTTAAAAAACAATAACAACAATTTTCTTCACTTCTATGGCCTTATTTATTTGAGAAAACTGCCGACAAATTCAATTTCTTTTTTTTTTTTGGTGATTTTTGCGGCATTGGCAACAGCTAAGGAAATTTTAAACAAAATTGAACTCAACATTTAGGTATACAAGATTCAGTGAATCTCATATGTGTTTATTTATTAGCTGAAGTTTTAGATATACAAGATTCACCAAATTTCAGTTCTACTAGTAATTTCTAATTAGACTTTGCACACGACATATATGGTTTCATATCATTTCATCAGCATAGATTTTGTGAATTTTATAGCTGTGTGGGTGGCATTACTCTAAAAGTTTGGGTTCAATTCTACGTGCTTCCGGTCTTAAATATTAAGACCTAGTTGACTTTTTTTTGTAGATGGTAAGGTTACAAAATATGTCATTAAATTATGACATATTTGATATTTTTTTAAATTAGCCATTAGTTTAGAGGTTAAATAAACTGGTTTAAGAAAAACAATTAGGTAAATCAATTTATAATCGACTTATTTTGCTTTTTTTAGGATTTTCCAAATAAGTCAACTATGTCTTATATTTAGAACCGGAGGGAGTACTTATGTACTACCTCTGTTCCTAAATACAAGACCATTTTCCCTAATTTGATTAGATTATGGATATTAGTTTATTTCCATTTTATTCTAACTATATATCTTTATCCACACATTCCTTATCTAGTTGTTATTATGATAAGCTTTATTAGGGTTAATTTGGGAGAAAGTTGGGAAAAATTAGAAAATGATTTTGTATTTAAGGAACAAATTGAAATTTGATCTTATATTTAGGAATGGAGGGAGTACCCTTCTGTACTAGTGTGTATGTATGATTTTCTGTTAAATTTTTTTTTTGTTTGGAAGTACTGTTTATCTTTGCATGATGGTTTGAATTATTGTCCTCTTTGTCATGAAAAATATTCATTGTTCTTTTTCTGTTCTTTGGATGTGTAGGAGCTTCTTGTTATTGATGATATCCTGTCAGCCATGGTTGGGATTGAAGGACGTTTCATCTTGATCAAAACAGTTCATGGAAAGCAAGTTGAAGTCACCTTCCAAGCTGATCCATCAATGGATTTGGCACTTCAGGTGAGAATTTACTCCAATGAGATTTCACCCTGCATTTATCCAGTTGAAGTTGACTCCAATCTAGTATATAAGAAACATGAAACCTTGACATATTTTTTTCGGTCAGCATCAAACTTTTACATATTACTTCATTGGGAAAGATGAGATATAATATTTAGGTAGCAAACATGCTAGCCTAGAAATAGTATTTCTTTTTCTTTTGAGACCTCTGAATTTAATGTGCTAATTAGCCTATCCAAAATTATAATTACATTCTCTGTCTGGATCTGTGGATGTTTGTTGATACTCTTTACAGTTTTGTGAACTATTCTGGCAAAACCATTATGCATCTTTCTTAAACTTGTATAATTAAATAACATCTAATGAAAGAATTTCACGTATGCTTGCTCCCGATCTATGTCCAGAACAGGAAATTGCGTTTTTCTACACAAAAGTGAATTCCATGGTTTATGTAATTGTAATCTTTGCCGTGTCTCTAATGATCATAGCATCCTTCAAGGACTGCTTGCAGCAGTAAATTGTTTTAATTGTTGACTGAATAACTTTTTGCAGGAATTGGCAAAACGGATATTCCCTCTATGTAAGAACTTTATATTGATCAATCAGTTTGTAGAATCAAGGTCTCAATTCAAGAATGGCCTAGTAAATCATGCATTTGCTGCCGCACTCAGGGCACTCCTTCTTGTAGGTTTGCCGCGTTGTTGTTCATTTCAACAATCATCATACCATGACATTTGTATGCTTTCTTTGATTTAATTCACTAGTGGAATATTATTATAGCAACATTCTCTCTGTTTTTTTTTTTATGAAAGTGCATATTTGTTTCTATTATTAGCCAATTTTGGGCTATGCTTAGGAATTTTGCTTGTCTTTTAGTCTATTTGTAAGAAACTAGGCTAGTTCTAGAGCAGTTGCTCAGGTGATGTTGAGTTGGAACGTTAATTAGGAGGTGGTATAGACCAAATATAAATGATGAAAGAGAACTGAAAAAGAATTGTTTTTTATTCACAATTTGTATTAGTACACCTAATGCTTCTTTATAGTGAACCATCGGTCCAAATCAAGGTTCCTCAAGCGGTTATAACTAATAACTGCAGCTAATATCCACTATTAACATTTATACATGTGAACAATATTACCCTTATGTCCTAATAATATTACCCCTTTGTAATAGGAGGCTTGTGATCTTCCAACTCGAAACTGAAAATCAGGATAATGAATATGCTGAAATTTGTTGTCTAGAAATTAAGTAGTACTGAATGTTATCTAGTTTTATTGGAAAATGTGAAATTTGAATAATCTTAATTAATGCTATTATTGATCAATCTTTTCCAGGATTATCAGGCCATGGTAGCACAGCTTGAGCACCAATTTCATCTTGGAAAACTTTCTCTTCAAGGACTGTGGTTCTACTGCCAGGTTTGTGTTTTGAGATGAGTGGATGGCAATAGCTTTTGTATCCTGTCTAATCACACTTATGTTTTTGCAGCCCATGATGGGGTCTATGCATGCACTCTCTAATGTAATAGAGAAGGCTTCAGTTAACAACTTTTCAGGTTCTGCGGTTCTTAATTTATTGCAGAGCCAGGTAAATTTTTCTTTTGGTTGCTGTACTTTCGCATGGAGTCATAAATAAACTCATGTATGATGGTTATCATATTCTGTATAATGCTCTGAATTCTTTGTTTAGTTACATCAGTCAGTTAATCATTCCTCTATCATGACTATCATTGTATATAGGCAAAGGCTATGGCTGGAGACAGCGCAATTAGGTTGTTGCTGGAAAAAATGACACAATGTGCCAGTAATGCTTATCTGAGTATATTAGAGAGGTAGCCTTGACTGTGCCTTCCTATATGAGATTCCTTGATCAGAAATGCGGAATTTCTTCCCCTCTATAGTACATATTAATTCTGATTACGTATTGCTGTTCCATTGAAATCAACAGTGTTAGATGATGTTTTTACCACTTTTATGGATCAAATGGTCTAGTACATTGATATGTTTTGATAACATATAGAATAATTTTACATGAATGAAATCAAAATTAGCTTATGATACCTTGGATGTTTTTGTCACTCTGGTAATAGACATGAATATTGTTCAAAGTTATTATAAAAATAATTGTAAGGATATTTCAGCCATTTTATCAGTCAATCTAGCTGTTGACTGGCCTCTAATGTGGTGTTATTAACAATTACTGTAGAACAAGAATCGAATGATAGGTTATTTTTAAAATATAATCCGATTTGTCTCTATTTTTAAATTAGACAGGAGGATCATGCATTTTAACTTAACATTTTAGATAATTCTGATTATTTGCCTACTTTCTTGTGTATATTTGCTTGGACAAAATGAAAGATGGGTATATGAAGGTGTGATAGATGACCCTTATGGTGAATTTTTCATTGCAGAGAACAAATCACTCCAAAAGGTAGTTTATTTTCTGTCATTAACAACAGCCATTTATTGTTATTTCAATCTCTCGTTCTAAACTCTTACAATTTTGAATTCTGTTCAGGAGAGTCTCACTCAAGACAATGACGCTAAATATTGGCAACACCGTTACAGCCTCAAAGACGAAATTCCTAGTTTTCTATCAAATATGGCTAAAACAATCTTGACCACTGGGAAATATCTGAATGTCATGAGAGAATGTGGGCACAATGTACAGGTTTTATGGCTGTATCAATTATGCTTTGTTTGCAGGATAGATTTCTCTTCTCAATCTTCTTGAAATAGAGGGTTGATTGCCTAAAAGTAGATTTCCCTATTTTATTTATGGTTGCACCTCTTAATGTAGTCAACCTCCTTCACATCAGGTCCCTGCATCTGAAAGTTTAAAACTAACAACATTTGGTTCAAATCGCCATTATCTTGAATGTATCAAGGCCGCTTACAACTTTGCAAGTAGTGAGCTGCTGAATCTCATCAAAGATAAGGTGAGGTAGACTTCAAATCTCATGATAAAATTCTCAACTTGTTTTTTTTTATGTTCTTGCAATGGTCATTTCTGATGGTGAGTTATATTTGTATGTTTAGTTTGATCTGCTGGGAAAGCTGCGGTCAATAAAGCACTATCTGCTTCTTGATCAGGTATATAGAGAAGTTTAGTTTTGAAGATATGAAATGCCTGTGTTGGCAGAGCTAATACAGTATAGAGTCAATATTAAACAGTGATTGTTTCCCTTCTTTTCTTAATATTCTTAAGATAAAGTAAAATAATTGCAATTATCCTTAATCCTGTATTCCATCACAGCTGCTCAAACATGGTGACTTTGGTTTCATTTTGCATGTATAGAAAAGTACGGTAGCAAAATATGCTGAGAATTAAGCATCAAAATTTACCATTTCACTGTTGGAGATGTTCCAGGGAGTTATTTTAGGCATTTGTACCCAATAATCAGCAATAAATTCAATATAGTATTCACATGATTTGTGCCTAAGATTGAAGGGCCAACTTGGCTCAACAGTAAGTTCACTTGCCATGGGGTGTGAGGTCGTGGATTCAAATCAGCCTCTTTCCATAAAACAAATTAGCAAAAGTAAGACTGCCTAATATATTCCTTTCCCCAGCACCCTTACCAAGTGGGATTAAGAACTGGGTTGACCCCCTTGATCCAACTTGAGGGAGAGTGCTGTAAATATGCAAATACTGTGAACACAATTAGTTACAGAGTTTTAGGCTATTATTAAAGTAAGATTGACGTTATCAACTTGAATATTCCTATCCGCCTTATCCTCTATCATACTTCTTGATTATATATGGAAGGTCCATAACATAGGAATTAGGAGTTGGGAAAATGCAGGGAGTTTGGGATCCTAATGTCTGACTAGAAAATGCCTTTGTCATATGAATTATAATTTGTTTGAAAAGACACTTGAGTACAGAAAACATCCTCCCTAAACTTCCTTTGATGTTCATATTTGATGATTGGATGATTTTATGGGTGTCAATATTCAGAAAAGCTGTTTGAAGACATTGTCCTTTTCTTCACTAATTCTAGCACGATCATAATGATTGTGTATGATCTCACACAGGGTGATTTCTTGGTTCACTTTATGGATATTGCTCGAGATGAGCTGGCAAAAAAGCCTGATGAAGTCTCAGTTGAGAAACTGCAGGTATACAATAAGCACTATACTTTAGTCTCTCTGTTTTTGGGTTTTGGAAGAAAGCAGGTGTATTTCTTAATTCCATTGAAGACCAAGATTTTAATTGTGGGCTTTTGTCTTGTTTTTTCTCTTCTCTTTTCTCTCCCCACTTTCATGTTATTTAGTCTCTTCTGGACCTTGCTTTGCGTACTACAGCAGCTGCAGCTGATCCTTTGCATGAAGACTTGACCTGTGTTGTGGCAAGTAACTCAGCTTGTCAAAATTTATGGTTTTGATTGTTATCTCTAAGGTGACTTATAGGCTTAACAAAGCATTTTTATTTCAGGAAAGGTCTTCTTTGCTTAAAAGGTTGGGTTCAATCAAAGGTCCTGAATTTAGCCATGATTCTTCTGTTAGTGATATTCTGGAGGAACCAATTAGCATCACTGGTCTTGAAACATTTTCCCTAAGTTATAAGGTTGTTGTATATCCCTTAAATTTACTGAACAGATTGCCTTAGTACACTCATGATAATTTTCTTAAATTTGGTTCTCAGGTTCGATGGCCATTGTCTATAGTTTTGTCACGCAAAGCTCTTACAAAGTATCAGTTAATTTTTCGATTTCTTTTCCACTGTAAACATGTTGACCGTCAGCTTTGTGGAGCTTGGCAAGTGCATCAAGTAAACACCATTCACCTTACCTTACCTGGTTTGATCGCATTTGACACTTCATTTACTTATTTCGTCTCATTTTAAAGGGTGTTCGTGCACTCAACACTCGTGGGACTGCTATCTCCAGATCATCTCTTCTTTGCCGTAGTATGCTGAAATTTATCAATAGCCTTCTACACTATCTGACATTTGAGGTAGTTTTTAGTGTACCCCAACTTTTATTTTCATTTTGGTTCCTTTCTGTTCTGCAAGCACTGGCCCTTCTCTATTGTTGATTCTCATAATGATGGATTTTGCTTTTTATCTCTATTATTTTTACAATAAAATAATTAAATCCGAACTTCTGTAATTTCAAATATGCATACTCATATATTCTATGGAATTGCAAATGACACTTAGTTATTTTGTTTCTACTTTGCTTATCTTTCTTTCAGAGGTATTAGTTGGTATGAGTAGTGTGCTGCATTTCTCAGTATATGATGACAACTTTTATTTTAGGTTATTGAACCCAACTGGCATGTCATGTATAGCAGACTTCATTTAGCCAAAAGCATAGATGAGGTAAATTCTCAATCCTTGAGAACATAGCCTCCTCTTGGCACTCAATTAACCATTACATGTGGTATATGTACGACTTTCTCTGTCTGGATCAGGTTATTCAACATCATGATTTTTTCCTCGATAAATGTTTAAGGGAATGCTTGCTTCTTTTGCCAGATCTGCTAAAGGTTAGTTTTTCTTTATCGTTGAACCTTAAACATTGAAGCTATGACAGCTTTTTTTTTTTTTTTTTGATAAGGAGCTATGACAGCTTCAAGTTACAAAAAGCATATCATATTTCTGATAATGCTTTGATGAAAGGATCCTAACACAAAATGAGAAGCATGTTTGAATGTAGAGTTATTTTTCGTTCTTGTCTTTTGTATATTCATGTGGAGTTAATTCCATTCTGTCACGAAATATGGGGAATGAAACAAGTTTTAAGAGTTCTCATGGATTTCTGAATAGGATCGGACTGCTGTGGGGGTGAAAAAATGGGAGCAATCAAACTGTGTATTTGAAAAGTCTTCCTTCCATTCAATGCCATCACCCAGTAACAGATATTAAAACAAAATTAATAGAGTTCAGAAATTTGGAAGATAACACCGATCCTTTTTATTTAAAAATAAAAATTACAATGAAGCTGGATAGATTGAATACTGAAATCTAATAATGAAAACTATAAATAGATTTTATATTAGAATTGGAAATGATGGGAAGAGTGCTGCAAGTATTCAGATTCATGGATTCATAAACAGCCATGCGGCAACATAAAATATAAAATTGTGCTTCAATGACTTTTTCAACTAAAAAAACATGTTTGAATGGACAGTTCTATTGGCTTGATGTGTGAAGAAAACCATATGCTTATTATACCTTGTACTGGAACATTAAATAAGAGCATGATGAGACTCAAGGATTAAGGAGGTGAAAGAGTGTGTAGAAGTGGGAAGAGATATAGGATCACGGCTTATTACTCCCTAAATATGATACTTTGTTCCTTTTGTCTCTTGAGTTTATAATTTGTCTCGAAGATATAGTATCCCTATCGATTACACATTTTAAGGGGGTTTTCATCGAGGATAATTCCGATTACCATGATTAAAAAGTGTATTTTAAGGACTTAAAACACTCATTTATAACAAATAACTAAACAAATTTCCTTAATATTCGGAAATCAGCTATCTATTTCTTATATTAAAATTATATTCATAATAATATGAAAAAATGTATGCAACATGTATATAAACCATGGGAGACTATGTAATAATCAGCTTTGCTTTATAGTTAAACTCTCCAGCTTCACTTTATATCTAAACTTAACCTCAAGCGGAGATATTTTTTCATTTTATAACGTGTTCTTCATTCTCAATTGCAGAAGGTGGAGAGGCTGAAGACCATGTGCCTGCAGTATGCAGCTGCAACTCAGTGGCTTATTTCATCTTCCATCAAAATACGTAATCCAGAGGAAGCCATTGATGGTTTAACAAGCTTGAGCAAACCCAATCAATTGAAATCAGGAACATTATCTCAGGCTCTGAAATCTACCACAAAAAATGCAGCCGTCACTGACTCAGTTCTGTAAGTCAAATGATACTCTAATACATGCATGGAACCAACATTTTATTACTGGAGAAATTAAAGTTCATTTTTTCTTTTTTGTGTGTTAAATGAGTTATGCACTTATGCTTGTGGTTGAGGATGTCACATTCAATTTTCTTTGTTCTTTTACTTAGAACTTATCGTATTTATTTTTCACTTCAATTTTTAGTATAGCGTTCTGAGGCAGTGAGGCTATTGTTGATTGATATTTGAAAATTGTATTGGTCTGCCGTATCAGTAGTTCCTACGGGATTCTATGAAATTTGTGGAAGAAATATTTTTGTGTGAAACATACTTTGTTCAACAACATAGGGACATTTGCGTGACCATTTTTGGTAACATTTGAATGAAAAAATATACAATAACGATTATATGTTGCAGCAAATTTGAGAGAGAATTCAATGCTGAACTTCAAAGTCTTGGATCAGTCTTGAGTAGAAGTTCCCAGGCAGAGCCCTATCTGACTCATCTTGCGCAGTCTATCATTGGTGTTAGAAACGAATAGAATTGTGTCTCCTGCTCTTCCCTCATTGGATTGTTGTAATTTTTTTTTTCTTTTTTCGGTGCAGGTATTTGTATTATTCATAATTCTCGTCGCATATTTTTGATTGTATCATTTTTCAGGAATGGAAATAGCATTAGTGTTTTCTTTGCATGATTTTTACCAAGTTATGTTGCTTGGGGCCCGAACAACACTTTGTGCTTGTTTGCTTCACTTTTTTTTTCAAGTAATTTTGCATTATACTCCGTCTAGTCCTTATTATAGGTCACTAACTACCAATTTCTCACATACTAAGGAATGATAGTTGGTTCTTAAAATTCATGTTTACTTTTCCATTTTTTCCAACTTCACCCATCATTAAATCATGTGTTTCACATTTTCAATTTTGAATCTTCATTAATAACAGGGGTAAAGTGGGGAAAAACATTTAATGCGGCGGTTAGTGACTTATATTAAAGACAAAAAATTAGAGGTAATTGATGACTTATATGGACCGGAGGGAGTATGAGATAAATATGCGGCAATAGTTTTGCATATTACCATGTTTAATGCGGCGGTTAGTTATACGATAGCAATGATGGCGGTAACAGCTCTAGACGTTTGGTCTTTTGAATGGCCATAGTTTTGCATATTACCATGTTTCATGTGTATCAAGATTTAATAGATTCTTTTGAACTAAAGACGTTTCTGTTATGAATATTGTGATTATATGGATGTCTATACCTCCACAAACTCTTGGCTTTTCCTTTTCTCAATAACTTCTCTAATGAAGTGTCTTGAAGAGTTGTTATTGTCATAATTCAAGGGTTACAATATTGACACTTTATGAGGATTGAATTTGTCATTTACTTTCTTGTAACTTAGTTGAGGTTGGTGGCCTATAAATAAGAGGCATTGTACTACATGTGAGGTAACCCATAGATGAATAAAATATTCTCATCTTTCTCTCCAATCTCTCTTGTCCTTCTTGTTTATCATCTTCTTATTCTTTTCATCTCAATATTTTTCTATACTTCCATGGTTTTATAACACGTTATCAGCACGAATTTGCTTCAAAATTAAGGTATGTTCTTTACATTTGTTTTTAGTGTTATTGATAATATACACACATATACTCTTATATATATTATATATATAATACTACTCAATATATATATATATATATATATATATATATATATATATATATATATATATAATGTCATTTATTTTTATTATGCCATTTATTATTATTATATTATATATAATACTATTTATGTTTATTTATTTATTTGTTTTCTCGTTATATAATATTATATATATATGAATTACAGTATTATGCCATTTAATATTCACATTTATTTATTGTTAATTATAATTTTATATTATGCATTTTATTTTTTTTATATTATGTCATTCATTATTTTCCTTTATTTTGTCATTTATTATTTTGTTATTTATGTCTAGTTTTGAGATTCATATTATTTTAGTCTTAATTTATTATATTATTTAATCTTATATTATTATAATTTGTTATTATTCATATATTCAATCATTATGGGATTAAAAATCCATGATATATTATAATGTCACTTTATCCAATGGCTTGAAGTCATGACATGACACTCCCAAATTTGATTTATAAGATGACTTAAAGTTTCATCGCTTTGATAAAGTTTGTTGGTATAAGACCATATTATGGTTTTTCATTTTAAAAAAGGGGCATGAAAAAGAGGAGTGAGAATTTGATACTCAAAATATTATTATATAACCTTGAAGGCCAATGAGAAATGACTTAAGTGACAAATGACTTAAGCATCAAGTGACATAAAATAGTTTTATAACTTTGGAAGATATTTGATGTGGTCTTGAAAACAAATATTATGAGAAAATGTGAAAATATGACCAGAAGTCATATAGAAAAAGGAAAGAAAATTTTATATGGTTTTGAAGACATATATTATGAGAAAATGTGAAATAATGACCAGAAGTCATTTACACAATGACTAGATGTCATATAAATAAGTATGTATCAATTTATGATTATGATACAAATAAATGAAATATTGATAACCTCCGATAGGTCATTATTGTAAGGCATAAGAAATATTGATAACCCCCGAAGGGTCATTGTTGTAAGGCATAAGAAAAATTGATAACCCCCGAAGGGTCATGATATTTATTTTCAGTTATAATTTAATGTTGATATTTATTTCATTATTTATGTAAATTATTCATCTTTTTATTTCATATATATAAGGTTATTTACATATTGCATATTTCATTTGATCACATTATTATTGTTTTTTTTTCATTTGATATGATTAATTTGTGGGAGAAATACGTTAAAAAAAGTCCTGAAGACTAATTAACATATTTTGCTATAATCATACATGAGAATGACCATACATATTTTGCTATAATCATACATGAGAATGACCATGTTGTGGATTAAGGACACCAAAATTTGGTGATATAAAAATATAAGATTTTGATGATAAGTTTATATGACTAAGAAGTTATAGTCAATGAAAGCAAGTAATACAATGGTATGATCCTGAAGACCAATCAATATTTGAAAATATTTATAATATGAAAAATGAATGCGAGAAATATAGTGATAATTATTTGTGAATTTCCAATAAGAATCTTCTTTACTATTATTGTTTAAATTTATTGTGATTAATTTGTGAAAGATAAATAACAATAATTATTATTTGATATTGTTATAGTAATAAGTGTGAAGGGTAAAGGTGCAAAACTAGCCACCGTAAATTTCCAAATGGACAACTTTAGCACCCATAAATTGGATGGTGCAAAACCGTACATTATAAATCAAAATGGGACAAATTTAGCCACGCCGTTAAGTTGAAGCTAACAGACGTTTGTGTTGGCGTGGGGCCCACCTTCATTAAATCAAAACGTCTGTTAGCTTCAACTTAACGGCGTGGCTAAATTTGTCCCATTTTAATTTATAATGTACGGTTTTGCACCATCCAATTTACGGGTTCCAAAGTTGTCCATTTGAAAATTTACGGTGACTAGTTTTGCACCTTCACCCTAAGTGTGAAATAACTAGGGAAAATTAATTAGAGGTCCCCCACAAGGGAGTTAATACTGGAAAAATCCCAAAAGTTGAAAATATTAATGTAGGGTCCCAAGGGACCTCACATTAATATATTTGAAAAGTGAAAAGACAGTTTTGCCCCTAGTCTTAAAAAAAATTTACCCCTCCTCCCCCCACCCCCACCAGCCTCCCCCCCCTCCAGCCCCACCCTCCCCCGCCAGCACCACCCTCCCCCTCCAGCACCCCTCCCACCCCCCACCCTCCCCAGCGACCCCCCTCCCCCACCCCACCCTCCCCAGCGCCCCCCCTCTCCCACCCCACCCTCCCCAGCGCCCCCCCTCTCCCACCCCACCCTCCTCCAGCGCCCCCCACCACACCCACCCTCCCCGTCCGCCTCCCTCCCCCTCCAGTTCCCCCCACCCTCCTCCCTCCTCGCCCCCACCCCCCACTCCTCCTCGCGAGGGAGGCGTGGAGTGGCGCTGAGGAGGGTGGGGTGGGGGAGGGGGGGCGCTGGGGAGGGTGGGGTGGGGGAGGGGGAGGCGCTGGGGAGGGTGGGGTGGGGGAGGGGGGCGCTGGGGAGGGTGGGGTGGGGGAGGGGGGGCGCTGGGGAGGGTGGGGTGGGGGAGGGGGGGGGGCGCTGGGGTGGGTGGGGTGGGGGAGGGGGGGCGCTGGGGAGGGTGGGGGGTGGGAGGGGTAATTTTTTTTTAAGGCTAGGGGCAAAACTGTCTTTTCACTTTTCAAATATATTAATGTGAGGTCCCTTGGGACCCTACATTAATATTTTCAACTTTTGGGATTTTTCCAGTATTAACTCCCTTGTGAGGGACCTCTAATTAAATTTCCCAAATAACTATAACTATTATTTGATATTGTTATAGTAATAAGTGTGAAAAATGATATATGAAATCAAATGCTAAAAGTATAATTGAGTATGTATTGGAGATAAACGATGCTATAGGAGACCTTTTCCACTACAATTTATTGACCAGGTCTGGAGAATTTTATGACTTATTTTTCAATGGCTTATAATTGATAAAGTGTTCAATTTTATTATTGAATTTCTCCAACAATTCTACCCATATTACTTTCATATGAATTTCTTGCATTTGAATATCTATGATTTCTTTCTACCTTATTATTTAAGGGCATGAAAATTATTTTAAGAAATTTGGATGTTAATATGAACTATTGTAAGTTTTATACATTATACATTTGATTATGATGTTGATATGAATATTAGAATAAATTGATTTTATGTGAAACTTTGTAGGTAAAAGTTATATGATTATCTCAAATTGTTCATATTGGGGAGGCAGACATTCCAGAAGAGTGCCAAGACATAACTAATTGAAAAACCTCGAAGGAGGTATAGGTACCTAGAAAAACAAGGAGATCTCAATAAGTTATGTCACAAATGGAATCAAAAGGAATAAAGTAGTCGACGAGAATTTTGATAATGATATCACGTGATTAAATGAGGATCTTACACATAGATATGTCATGAGAAGTAGACATAAACATGATTGGCCAAAAGAAAAGAAGTGAAAATATGAAAATGTTTCAAAATATGTGAAAATCATGGACCGGAAGTTCTAAATTCAGAAATATAAAATTATTATGAGATATAAATATTTATGTGAAATATTACATGAACCAGAAGTTCTAAATTCAGGAATATAAGTTATTATGGGATATAAGTACTTTTGTGAAATATAGCTTATGATAAATGTTATAAAGATTATCATAAGACGTATCATTTTGTGGTGGATACAAGTTTTATTTGTCTGGCAATACATGAAAAGAAAAAATGCATCAATACTTGTATATATCTCACTTGATGATGAAATTTACATGAAATTCTTGAATTATGGAAAAAATGCCAGAAGCATATATTAGAAATCAAACAAATTTTTTTGTCATTTAGAAAATATATGAGTTATATATAGAGGACTCATAATTTTATTGCTCTTACATATCACAATTCGTAGATGAATTTAGTTGTTGCAGGTTCACAAATTGACAATGACTTTGGATAAATATGTGGATGAAAAGTATATCATGAATATATTTTTGCAGGATTTGTGATGATAACATGATTCAGTCAAATGAAGATATGTTTAAATAGCTTTGTAAGGAACACGATAGATTACTCAATGGAGGCAAAAGTGATGTTGTCATGAGGGGGAGTAAAATTGACCTTATTATGCGAGAAAGTGAAAGTGATTCTATTTTCAAGGGGAGATAGTATCATGTTGTACTCTTTTTTCCTTAACCAAGGTTTTGTCCCACTGGGTTTTCCTGGTAAGGTTTTTAACGAGGCAACATTGATAATTATTGTGTACTCTTTTTCCTTCACTGAGTTTTTATCCCAATGGGTTTTTCTTAGTAAGGTTTTAATGAGGCACAATAATATTTGTTATGGACATCCAAGGGGGAGTGTTATGAATATTGTGATTATATGGATGTCCATACCTCCACAAACTCTTGGCTTTTCAAGGGTTGTTATTGTCATAATTCAAGGGTTACAATATTGACACTTTATGAGGATTGAATTTGTCATTTACTTTCTTGTAACTTAGTTGAGGTTGGTGGCCTATAAATAAGAGGCATTGTACTACATGTGAGGTAACCCATAGATGAATAAAATATTCTCCTCTTTCTCTCCAATCTCTCTTGTCCTTCTTGTTTATCATCTTCTTATTCTTTTCATCTCAATATTCTTCTATACTTCCATGGTTTTATAACAGTTCCCAATTTTGTCACTAAAAAAATTTAAAAACTGCATTTACTTGCATATGCAATTAATTGGTCATGTTCTGGAGGCCCCAATTCGATGTATTTCTTCGGCTATTTTTTGGATCGGTTTTTTTTTTTTATCAAATTTTGGATCGGGTTTTGCTTATTGAATTTCAGGTTTTCGAATTTCTTTTTTATTCAGAATTTGTCCAACTTCATTTTCTATAATTGATATTTAAAGGGAAAATTAATTATAGGTCCCTGGTAAAGGACTTAATATGGGAAAAGTCCCAAAAATTAAAAAAATTAAAGTAGAGTCCCAGTTTTTCAAAATAATTAAAGTAGAGTCCCTTAGGACTCTACTTTAATTATTTTGAAAATGCGGGCCCCACAATAAATAATAAAATAATCTCACCCTCTCTCCTCTCTCCTTTATTGTGGGATTATTTTATTATTACGTACAATGAAGGAATGATTAATAACATTTAGGAGCAATTAAGTCACGACACAAGTTAGATTTGGGTATGATTGCTCCTTTAAAAAAACTTTCAGGTCTTAATTGCTCCTTAAAAAAACTTCCGGGTATTTACTCCTAAAAAAACTTCAAGGGTGGGAATGCTTCTTAGGGAAAACTTCCGGGGGTGACTTGATACTTTACCCGAATTCGAGCTAATCAAACTAGCCCGTTTATTAATATAAAAAGGTCAGGTCATAATATTCCCAACCCACAAGAAAAAGAGTCCAATTGGGCTTAGCCCACTTCTAATGCGGGCAGGGTCGGGTCGGCCCATTTAAAGCAGGCTAACGTATTTTCCCGGCTCTACACCCTCTCGACAACTCAATTGACAAATTGAAAATTGGAAACGTGGGTCCCACTTCACACCCACACACAACAACACCCAATAATTCAAACCTTCATCATTCTCCAACTCCTCGCTGTTCTTAAGCTGTCACACAAATTGTCCCCTTTCTTCCTCAAATCCCAAAACCCTAATTCCATTTCCACCCACAATCCCTCCCCAATTTCAATGATTTAGCACACCCATTTGCCCCAATCGCCCAAAAAACAATGCTTTCCTTCGCTTCACTCCCAATTTCACTCCTCTCATATCTCACTCTCATCTCTCTCGTCTCCACTTTAAACCCCTCCGAGAAATCCTCTATCTACGACGTTCTTCACGCCCATGGCCTCCCCAAGGGCTTACTTCCAAAGGGTGTGAAGGAATTCAACGTAGACAACGATGGTCGATTCTGGGTTCACTTGGATGAGGCTTGTAATGCTCAATTTGAGAGTGAAATGCGTTTCGAGCGAAACGTTTCGGGGACGATGAGCTTCGGGCAGATGGGGGGGCTTTCGGGAATTACAGCGCAGGATCTGTTTCTGTGGTTTCCTGTGAAGGATATTCGTGTGGATAATCCCAGCTCTGGCATGATTTGCTTTGATGTTGGTGTTGTTCAGAAGAGATTCTCTATGTCCCTTTTCGAGACCTCGCGCGATTGCGTGGCGGTCCGGCGTGAGGGTGATGATGTTGGGTTGCTTGATGGGAGGGTGATGGCTGAAGCTGTTGCTAAGGTTTGATTGTTGAATCTGTTTATTGTGTTGTTTTGGTTGATTTATCAGTTTTAGTTAGTTTGTGGTATGTTTTAGAAACAATGATACATATGGAATTGGATATAATGAATTGGTCTGAGCCAGACGTAAGACTGTCTAGTATATTCACTTGAGATGAGTGGGGACTAGAAGTGGGTTAGCCCTTTGAAGGAAGATTTAGGAAAGAAGCTGATTCTTGTATAATAGTGTATATATGATTTGGTTTGGTGGGTGGTCATGCTAATAACTAATAACCAGGATAATTGAATTGAGGTCCCAAGTTAGAGAATTAATGTCAGACAAGTCCCAGCGAGTTGTTGAGATTTTGACTTGTTAACAATGGCATTTTCACTTGTGATTGTGGTGATTAATAACTTATTTGGGACATGTCTGATGCTAATTCTTTTACTTAGGACTTCAATGCAATTGTAACTTCATGTGTTCTGGTTCTTGTTCTTCTTTGTGTTATTTAGGATGAGTATGTATCTTGAAGTGAGAAATTAGTGTCCCTTAAGTAGAGAGATATCGATGGATAAAAAGGAGATGGGCGAATATAGGGAAAGTAGCTTGTATAGATGCTCTTGTTTTTGCCATTTTTTCCGTACTTAAGTGACACTTCAGAAATTTACTAGTTGAGGATCTAATTTACTTTAGTAGAATTATTTTAAAGCATGGGGTGTTTGTTTCAAGAAAATTGTTTGGTACAATTCCAGATATAAATGGAAGATGAAATGGGGAGAAAGGAAACAGTTCTTACATTTGTTGAAATTGAATTATCAGAAATAAGGATCAATGAGTTTATAAGCTATAGCAGGTCATTTGGAATGGAAATGGAAAAATGATTTTACCCATCCTCACATTTTTTATGTTTATTTGGTTGTTATTATTGTTACTCAACAATATCCATCTCTTCTTAACGCACTGTTGCTGAGAAATGATAATGATGTCATGGAGGAGGGCAAATTAAACATTGTAAGAAAGCTATATTGATGAATGGAATGCTTTTTCATCACCATACTGAATGAGATATCATAGTTTACACTACCTTATTGAGGTTCAATTTTCAACTGATACAAACCCCCTTCCCCCAACCTACAATAACTCTTTCATTGATATCTCAAATTACATTTCCTCTTTCTACATTGGAATACTGCTCATTCATCATTTTGTTTATTCTGGAGTTAGGTCATTTGCTTCTTCAAGGGCATTACTTTTGCTTTGAGTCAGTTAATAGATAACACTGCTCACAGCTTTCTTTCTTTGGTTCTTGGCCCATAGTTTTATTCCAGGGTACCACTTTATGCAAAGAGATTGCATAGTTTTTTTACACTATTTTTAGATGACGATTTTTGTGATGTTTAGATTGTTTGTAATTGATTTCTAATACCTGTTTTGGTGAAAGGATTTATGCTAAACTGGTTTTTGTCTTTTATAAATTGTCAAATGCAGGGTAAATCTTCGAAAATCCGATATCGGCTTGGTCAGGAAAAGGCAGAGAATGTTGCGAGAGATGTACTGTAAACCATGCAAGTGAAGGTAAAACTAAAAGCTTCCATATGCCTCACATGGTTTTAAGTTACATTTTATATATTGTTGTAGGATGTAGAGTATAGATCAACATTTTTATTGTTCTTCATTTGGTACCTTTTCATATGTTGCAGAATTAGTGCAGTAGAGGAAGCCCCTGCATCTTACAGGGTCAGGAAGAACGCAACTAGAAGATAAGTTTGAAGAATCGATTGTGTTCTTAAATTGACAGGGCCAGACAGGAGCATTGGTTTAAATGAAGTCAGGTGACAGGTCTGCGAAGAATTATATTGAAAGTTATTGTACTTGTAATATATATATCAATGTATTTTATTAAGGCAATTTTGTAACAGAACTGTGTAATAAACAGTGTCATATAGAACTTTGTGGTGTAAACTTATATAGAAACAGATTGAAGATTCATTTAGAAAATTTTGTATCCTTTATTTTGTCTCCCTAACTCTGTCAATGATTCATCAGCGCCAGCAATTTGTTTGCCATTCTGTGTTATCTGACATGATACTGTTCATTAAAATTAGTAGTATAATACCATTTCTTAAATGACAAATGTGAATTGTAAATGTGTTGTAAGGTTTACTCTATATACATCATACACCTTGAGGGTCTCAGCTTTTTAATTAATGTCCAAGTCATGCATATTTCAGATCAGATCTGATGTGTACCATAGTGTTTGAGCTCCCTGCACTGTTTGAAGGGAAATTATGAGGTTATAAGGAAGCAACATAATTACCACAAATTCTGATATGTTACTACTGGATATTGTTGATACCCATGCTTGTAACACTAGTATCTCACTTATTGTAAGACTTTTTTTATGATTAAATAATGATTTTCTGGTTAAAAATTAAGATGCTATACAAATTTTGCTTGTGATGAATCTTGCAACGCATCACTTCCAGGTTGGAGTCATAAGTCATTCCACATTAGAGCCAATACTTTGGGTTGAGCCTGTTGAGCCATGTTGTTTTAAGTCCACATAAATGTAGGGCTGGGGGCTGATTCGTTGGCCCGTTAGATTTTTTAAAATTATAGAACAATAAAAATTGAAAACAAAAGCTAAAAAATATACGAAACACTAACCCTAATGGACAATTTTTTAATATCACTATAAAACATGTATATGTAATACATTTTAGGAAAATGTATTACATATACATGTTTTATAGTGAACTCATTTTTTGGGAACTCATTTTTGATAACACATTTTAGGAAAATGCATTTCGTGAATGAGAAAACAATGGCTTTTCTAAAACCCATGGTTTTAGCTTCCAAAAAGCATTTTGTTTCCAATATATTTTTTCAAAAGTTTGAGTGTTAAGGTGATTTTTCAGAATGCATTTTAAAAGCATGGTTTTTACCCAAAATGTATGATCAAATGATACAATTTACACCAATAGATATACGTATTCTAGTAGTTGCATATTTTAATTTAGAAGTTTATCTACCTCTATTCTGATTTCAAGATTTAAAATCATTATTAAATATTTGAAAATCCACGAAAAATTATTTTATTTAATATGGAAATTCATATGATGATAATATCTCACAATATTATTCCCCGCAATTTCATAAGATGATCAAGCTATTTACAATGTCAAAAACTAAATTGATTGGCACTCTCAAAATCACCGCAATCGTTTCACAAAACACACATCATGAGTATGATACAAATATACTCCTGTGGTCTTATTTATTAATCGCTGCTAACATGTTTTACATAAATCAAAATTTTAAACACCATTAATTAGGTTTTAAAATTCAACAATTTTCCAACATTATCCCTTTTTATTGACATTATATCTCATAAAAACAAAGCTTACAGACAAATAAATCAAATGAAAACATGTTTTATCTACCTAATAAAAATGATAAAAATAATATTTATCTCTCCCTTTAAAAATATGTTTTGAGGATTATATTATAAATGAAAAGACAACTTTCCATTCCATCAACGCAACTCGTGGACAACATAAATGCTTGGCATACAAATTGTTAGCCTTCTATACGTAACGTTTCTTGAATATGTTTTATATTCATTACTCGCTGTCCTTTAATGACAACTTTGATTAAGGTTGGCATATAGCTAAAACTCTGGAGCATTATTCAACTATGCTAACATCAATATCATCATCAATCAATCAATCATCAATATATCACTAAGGAGTGTTCCACCAGATTATGATGCATTGGGATCCTTCCCATAGACACAAAACACCGTTGGAGCTGATGATTTTGCTCATTTTCCCTGTTCATTAGCCGTATAAGAGCCGACCAAAATGTTACTTTTCACGCTTCATTCTTAACCTCATTTTATTTTTTCTCTTCTCTGCACATTCTGCGCTGCCTCATTCATCTCTCTCTCGGTGAACCTCATTGATCTCCATTCCACCTCTAATCTTTCTCTTCTTTTTTCATTTTCTCAACCTATACCAATTTTTCTTCATGATCGCCAGATGCTTTCCTACCATTGAAAGCTTTCAACTGAGTTATCGTTGTGGTCGCAACACTATGAGAGGCCAGACTCTCTTGCTTTATTGTCAAGGTAAAAATTTTATCTTTACTTATTTTTTTGATCGCTCTGCTATTTCCTTTTTTTTTGTGTCATTGTTGAACAAAACCCATGTCCCATCCACTCTCTATGTTTGAGTATATTCAAGCTAGCATGTACATGTCCTACGTGTTTCAGATTTGGGTCATTGTTTGTTTCAAATATTTGTTTTTTTGGGTGTATTCTTTTTTTATTGGTGTTAATGGTGTTTAATTTTTTTGGGTGTATTAATTTACCCGGTCTGAGCCAATCTTTTACCAGGGAGGTCATACATTTTTGAATGACTCCTCCCTATTGTATCAGGGAAGAACAGGGCAATAGATCTATTTTTTGCCAATATTCAATTTACTACCATGGAGGCCACTCAGTGATTTCATTCTTGCATGATTGTTTGGTGAGTTTTTTGTCGGAGTAGTAGTATGATTTGATTTATTGTGGTATAAGTTGTGCCTTCATTCATATGAAGTTGTCTGGATGGTCAGTTAATCACAAGGATTTATATTATATCTTATATATGACAATTTAAAACACAACATGTTGAAGGGCTTGATATAATATCAGATGGATTGGGTATGTTGAAGATTTTGGCCCTTGATACGAATGATGTTAGTATATTGTGCATTTTAAAAAACTGTAGTATGCACTTTGTTGGTTAAAACTTGAAAGATTTAGATGCTAATCGTTTATATTTCTTCTGTTTGGTCAATTCAAAAAATGCACTTTGTCGGTTTGCTTTACTTTTGCCATACTTTCATAGAACGTTAATGGTATTTAATCTTTTGTTATAATGGTGTTATAATCTGTTGTTATATTTCTAGAAGTTCTCTTAAATGCTAGCAAAACTATTTTTCTGTGACTTTTTATCCAGACTAGCGCTTATTGTAGCATCATGAGAATAACCATTGAAGAAGCATGGCAGTAAACTTCTTGCAAAAAGCATGACAGTAAACTTCTTGCAAAAAAGCATGAATGTAAACTTTTTCGGATTCATCAACTAATCTTCAGTTTTGTGTGATGGAATCTTGAGGAGTCATTCAGAAGTAAGCTTATGTTCACTTTCTTAGAAAGCGCAGCTCTTTCTATAGAGATTTACTTCCAATGGTGTAAAACGCACTTATAACTAGAGCTAAAACCATGGAAGGTGTTTACATCATTTCTAGATGGAAAAGTTCTGCTTGCAAGATACATTGTGCCATGAATTTAAGCAATGGGGAACTGAATTTGTTTGCATTTTCATTGAATCTGAACTGAACTACAAAATTTCTCTAGATAGAAAGTTTAAGCAATTTCCATTTTGCTTCAGTTTCTCAAAAAACAATTGAGCCTTGAATCTGTTTGCATCTCAGATTTATTTGCCTGTATGCTCTTTAAATAAGCACTTTGTCGGAGTTGAACTTTGCTTTGATAAGATTCTAAAGGTAGTGGTCTTTGTGTTTGAACTAGGGATGTGATGCTGCAGTACAAGAGTTGGAAGGTGAAGGTGAAGGTGAAGGTAGTGGTCTTCGTATTTGAAGATGGATCGTTTGTCTTTTGGCATTTGAAGTTAAAGGTGGTTTTTTTAAGAAGAGAAATGCTAACAAGGTGGATGGTTTGTCTTTTGGCCTTTGTGTTAAAGGTGGGTTTTTTAGTCATGGTGGTTTAATCATATCATATATTACTCAAGCCTCAAGAGGTATCCCCATCTTTGCTTCTGATGTTTTAGATTTTTTAGTTTATTCTTGAATGAAAGGAGAAAGGAATTCTAATCTGTTATTTGTTGTTATTATATGGATGCTATAACTTTGAAAAAACTCATATAATTTCGGGGAATTGCACAAACTCTAATGCTGCAATTGCTTCATTTCAGGTACAAGTCTGCTCGAATAAACAATGCTCTTGAACACACAAACTTGAGTCCATTTCAATGGTTACTTCTGTTTTTTTATACTCATGATGACTAAGTGAAGTAGGGAATGGTATACCTTTTTGAATTTGTTTTTGGGTAAGCACCATTGGCCATTGTTTGATCCTTACCACATGCACATTGAGATGGCCAACACCTTAATTCAATGTTCCCAATGCAATTATTGTTGAGAGCAACTGTTATTTTGATTAGGTTGTAGATTTGCCTTTTAATTTGTATTGAACCTTTTGGATGCTAAGCATTGAACATAATTTTATCATACATAAGTGCTTTTGTGTAGAAAACATCCTCCGTGCAACACACGAGAGATTTACCCATACAACCATGTCTGAAGAAACTTGTGAGATGATGACTGAACTGCTTGACAATTTTTTACAAATTGGCTGGATGAAGTCTCTTCTTCAAGAGTTTTACCTGCATTTGAACATGTAATTAACTTCAGCTAAATTTATACAGGAAAAAAGAGAGGAGATTGATAATTTCATAAACGGAGTAGCCTATCAAGTATACAAGTTGAAAGAAGAAGACTTCATTACGAATATAATGTATGAGGATAAGGTAGGAAATTCTTAAATTACTGTATAATCATATATAGAATATTATCTACTGATATATTTATAATAGAAATTGAAATTTTGAGGTCAGTTTATTGTCCATCTTTTCAGAGTATGCTAGCTTTATTTTGTATTAAATTGGTCTTAGTTGTGCTAAGTGTCCTATTAAAACTATGCATTAATACTTCTGTCCCGTAGGCATTCTGTTTTTTATATTTCAGCTGCCAAATCAACTTTAATCGTGGGTCTAAAACCTTTTTTCTGTTGTTTGGCTTTCGTATAATAATGATTGGAGAAAAGAGCTCAAGACAAAAGGTTGCAAAAGCTGTGTTTTTTGCTCTCTGCTACCTGATAAAGAAATCTGATGCAAAATCAGAAGAAATACTCCCCATTGAGAAATTGATTGGAGAGGCATTCTCATTGACCAAGCATTGAATGTGGGCACGTTTCACAGAAACACTGGAGCAAGGCATAAGTCACGTCTTTCCAGGAGTAAGAAGGCTGTGGAAATCCATCATGACTGGTACATGCTACTCCTGCAGCCACTGCCTGAAACAATCTTAGTAATTCTAAGAGATTGTAACTTCACTTGAAAATTATTCCATGATATATTTGCAGACTTCTTGTGCACTCGGAACTTTTTGTTTTTCTTATGACAAACAACATTTGTTTGTGTTTCTTAACTTTTGTTTTATAGTAGTGAGTTTGTGTTTGGTTTTTTGCTCCAAGAACATCTCAAATGTTATGCCTAGCTATACAGCGTAATGATACTTTTTTTCTTATTATATGAGGTTGGATATTTTGCTCGCAGAATGCCCAGGATCATTGTATCTGTGTAAGTGACTCTCTTGATGTACTTAATCATACCATTGGCTACTACTTATGCTCTCCGACTATTGTAAATATATTATTTACAATCTCACTGATGATGTACAGAATTTGACTAGGGATTTAATCGAAAGAGTGATTGATGGGGCAGCAGAAATTTTCTGGGAACTTCTGGATCTTTATCAAAGCTTCTTGATTCTGAAGAAATCCAAAACCATTATGCACGTCTTTCCTAGAGTCACATTCAATTAGAAGTAATTGCACCATGATCAATATCTCCATTCTGGATAATTCTCTCAAAACAATGATGGCCGAAATTTGTCTTTATGACTGGAATAAAGCTTATGTTTAGTTATCTGGGTGGTATTATTGATGTACTTTAATTAAAACTTGAGGGTTGAGGCATATTGCAAACTCTATTTGCCTCAACAGTATATACAATTTTCATTCTTGTGTATGTTAATTGAATTAGGCTCTGTAGCAGAAGGAAATAGAGAGGAACTTGCTTTTCCAACGCACTATACTTGATTTATTTGTATTTTTTATTTCTTTATGACATTGTTTTGGACTTCTCTTTGATATATATATTATTTTGATAGAGAGCAAGTTGGTCACATGACAACAGAATTGTTCTGTACAAATATTGCATAATTTGATAAAAGCTTCAATTTGCTACCAGCCAATTAATGTGATCTGCAACAATGTTTCTTTTTCTGCATGGTTTAAGTTTATTTGTCCTCTTTTGTTGCTTTAATTACTCAATATCACTACTTTTATTTGATCTTATTCTGCCATCATTGTAAATACCTATATTTTCTTTTGTTTATTTGATCTTATTCTCACTAGCCTTTTGTCTTTTGTTCTTTCATTAACTCACAGCATATTATTTAATCAACTCAATCATTTTCCTGTAATCAGTACCCTATGTTTCATTTTATTGTTTGCCCAATATTTGCAGAAACTTGTGATCTATGGATTGGATCGTGGATACCTTAAGCTTTATATGTAAGTTTGTTTCCTTTTTTATGCCTTTATTTTGACCAATTCCTTTTTTATGCCTTACTAACCTATGAATTTTGGAATTTGCTTTCGTAACACTCAGAGGTTATCAATTGGATACTTCTTGGTTTCAATGGTAGACATATATGGCTGGAGTAAATACTTCTTGATTAGTCTGATGGATTTTATCTCAAAACCAGGTAGTGAGCCTTTTGACATCAGAAAATGAACCCGTTGTTCTGCTGAATGATTGTAAACTTGATATGGTTTTATTAACACACATGGTTTAGAATAGATATGCATGTTGAACAACAAAATTATTTTTTTACAGTTAATACCTGTTGCTTTGATTTTTTTTCAGTAAAAACACTTCAATTTTAAAGCCATAAAATCTGAACATATACAAGCAACCTTGTAGAAGTGCCTAGGAAAGTAACAATGAAACTCATAGGGCAAATAAGACTAAACAAAGACGGAAGAAATCTATTCAAACTTTGCAGGGTAAAAGGGTACCTTTGCTATTGTTTTAGCCTGTGCCTTGTGTTATGAAGTGAATGAAAAGACTATGCCCTGTCGACACCAAATGATAGAGGGATCTTATCACCAAGTATGCTAATTTAGATGGAGGCAATATCAGAAAGCACACTGCTGATAGTGAGGTCATCATTATCACTTATTCCAGCCAAGAAATTAATGAAGCATGCTCATGAATGTCTAGGTTTGGACTATCTTAATATTCAG
This sequence comes from Mimosa pudica, assembly GCA_029929735.1. Lineage (NCBI taxonomy): Eukaryota > Viridiplantae > Streptophyta > Magnoliopsida > Fabales > Fabaceae > Mimosa > Mimosa pudica. The sequence continues at coordinate 7,223,319 of JAKELP010000045.1, forward strand.
TTTCGATGCCCCTCTTTAAAGGTTCATGACACCAATAGTTTGTAGGCATTATATTATTTCGTCTTTCAATCACAATTTACTGTGAGTGGATGATTTATAATGTAACAAATTGTCAAAATGCAGGGACATAAAATCAAAGAAAATAACCTAGCTTAGCATATTTACAGCACATATGCATAATTGCATGTTAATTATCACTTCATAGCTGCATTATATTTCAGCAACTCATTAATTTTCTTCAATCTCAATCATTTTTCACTTGCAAGTATTTTTGCAGTAGAGTTCTTGATCAGTTTTTGCTTTTTAGTATTTTTTATGGCTACCCTTTAAACTTAGAAGTCTTACTTGCATGAAAGCAATCTTCATGACACTAGGTAGTTATCTCCATCACATTATTTTTGTATGTATTCATCTTATGGATCCATAGGTTTAACAGACCAATGATGGTATTTTGAGGCCAATATCTATCTAAAAATATGAAAATCATTTTCTTTTATCGGCATTTCCTTCATTTATTTCCTTCACGTATATCTCCCGTGCAACGCACGGGAGGTACCGCTAGTATTTAAAATCAGAATTTCAAAACTTCTTACTGTTGTTGACATTTCTCAAAGATCCATGTTTTAACTCTTTCCCAATCTGTCTTATTCATAACATATTTTCAGGCACTCCAAAGTGAAAGGCTTTTATTAATTTATTATATCATACTTAATGGTTGGTTTACAAGTCAATGTGAGTTTTACATTATAAATACCCCAAGAACATTGGAAGTCATCAACCATAATCATTATCTTTCATACATTTGACACATTATAACATGGCTTTCAAAATTCAATATCAGAGTCTTCTTCTACCATTGGCTCTTGTATTGCTAGGAACGATGGCATTTCAAGCCTCATCTCGAACTCTTCAAGAAGCTTCAATGAAGGAGAGGCATGAGCAGTGGATGATTCAATATGGCAAAGTTTATAAGGACATCAGTGAGAAGCAGAAACGTTTTAACATATATTCAAGCAAAATGTGGAATACATTGAAGGCTTTAACAGTGCTGGAACCAAGCCTTATAAGTTAGGCATAAATCATTTTGCTGATCTAACCAATGAAGAATTCACATCTAGAAATAGATTGAAGGGTCATATGAGCTCTTCCAACACAAGGACATCCCCTTTAAAATATGAAAATGTGACTGATGTGCCTTCCTCTGTGGATTGGAGAAAGCAAGGTGCTGTCACACCCATCAAGAACCAAGGCCAATGTGGTAAGAATAGTCATTATTACTAGTCAATAATTCAAAGTCCTTGAAGTTTTATTTAAGGGTAATGACTCTAATTTGCCCTACAAGTAACCACCGTGGACTATTGGACACCTTAAATTAACAACAGACCCCAATTTGCCCTTCAAGTAATCAAAGTGGTCCAATTTTACCCTCACTTGACCGTCAACGGCGTTTGAACGTTAAAAACTTTTCAAAATTACATATTGACCCCGTATATTATTCTTATTTATATTTTTGTCCCTATAGTCTTTTTTTTTCAATTTTCGTTTTAGTCTCTGTAGTCTAAAATAAGATGTTTTGATCCCTCAAGTTTGATTTCATTAGCACAGTTAGTCTCTATAGTTTAATTAGGGCCAGTGCCCTTTACTTAACTGTGTCTTACATTTTATACATTGTAGGATGTTGTTGGGCATTCTCTGCCGTGGCAGCAACAGAAGGAATCACCAAGTTGAGTACAGGAAAGTTGATATCTTTGTCAGAACAAGAGCTTGTTGATTGTGACACTGGTGGAGTAAGCCAAGGTTGTGAAGGAGGTTGGATGGATGATGCCTTCAATTTCATTATAAAAAACAATGGTATTTCCTCTGAAGCAAACTATCCCTACAAGGGTGTTGATGGCACCTGCAATGCCAATGAAGAGGGCAATCATGCAGCTACAATTAAGGGATATGAGGATGTTCCTGCCAATAGCGAGCAGGCGCTGCAAAAAGCAGTGGCTCACCAACCAGTCTCAGTGGCAATAGAGGCAAGTGGGTCTGATTTTCAGTTTTATAAAAGTGGTATTTTCACTGGCTCTTGTGGTACTGAGTTAGATCATGGTGTTACTGCCGTTGGTTATGGAGTGAGTGGTAGTACCGAATATTGGTTAGTGAAAAACTCATGGGGCACCGAATGGGGTGATGAAGGATACATTAGAATGCAAAGAAATGTGGATGCTCAAGAAGGCCTTTGTGGTATAGCAATGAAAGCTTCTTATCCAACAGCATAATTGTTCAACTACATTCCTGTTTGTTCAATTCTTAGTATCTACTCTCATTAAATGGTGTTATTGAATATCTATGCACATGTTCAATTTCTGCATTTCCTGATGCTGAATGTTTGTGAAGTTTATACTGCATTGTTTTGATTTTGAGTACATGTAAATGAATGATATTGTATATCTGTATATTATAATACAATGAAGTTAATGGGCCTCAAGTCTTACATTGTTGGCACAATTATACCTTTCTGAATCAGCACAATATGAGTATCGTTAAGTTATTTAAGCATGAATTATGAATTTCGGAAACTATATCTAGGATGATCAAACACAACCATTTAAATTCTTGAAGCATATTAGAAGTTTGAAGGTTAGTGTTGGCTCAAAAAAGATCAGAATATTATGAACAAGCCATTTAATTTTCTATAATTATAGTTGAACATATGCCAAAGAACGTTCACTGAGTTTAAGGCATTTCGTTTCAATCTTAGGTGAATTTTTGTGGCAACTTGTTTGAGCTTGTTTTCAAAAATTGTCCTAAAAGTGATTTTCAGTTATAAGGATATTTATGTGGATAAACTGAAGTTAAAGTTAATTGATAAATCTGTTTGTTTCATTATTCCTTCGGTTCATTTATAAGTTTGCTGATTTTATGGGATATAATGAACGAAGAAGTAGGAAAGAAGCTGACTCTAGTTTACTAGTACTCCCTCCGGTCCCTAATATAAGAGTTAGCCGCCAAAAAAACGCTTCTTAAGAAAACATGTGAATATTAGTTGGTTGTTTGGAGTTAATGTTTTTTTTTTCAAAATTGCCCATATTTATTATGGTACTTTTAAGAGAGAGAAATACATAAGCATTAATAAATATGAAAGAGAGTTAGGGTTAAAGTAGGAAAAAATGCATTAAATGAAAAGAGAATGAGGGGTGAGCTCTTACATTAGGGACCAAAATCATTCAAATTTTGGGTTCTTACATTAGGGACCGGACATGACTGGTTTGCAGGATGGTTAAGCTAATGACTTGAGATAATTGTATTGAGTTCCCCAAGTAAGAGAATTAATGCTAGGCAAATCCCAATGAATTGTCTTGTTTTTGACTTATTAACAATGAAATTTTCACTTGTTAATAGGGCAATTAACAGCTCATTAGAATTTTTCGATATTAATTCTTTTACTTGGGACCTCCATGCAATTGAATTTAAAATAATGTGATCTGTTTATTTTTTTCTTCCTTCATTTCTTTAGTATGAATATGCATCATGAAGTGAGAAATCAATGTCCCTGAAGTTAATAGATATAGAGGGAAAAAGGAAAATAATCTAATATAGGGAAAGTTGCTTGCTTGTATAGATTCTATTCGTATTTTAGTGACACTTGAGAAATTCACTAGTTGAGGAGGAGCCAACTTACTTAAGTAGAGTTATTTAAAACCACGGAATTCTTGTTAAAATGTTCTTGACATTTGCTAAAATTGAATTATCAGAAATAACAGGTCATTCGCTAAGGAGATGGAAAAATGATTTCATCCATCCCCACTTCTTCTCTGTGATGTTAATTTTGTTTTTAGTATTGTTACTTACAATATCTATCTCTTCTTAACACATTTTTGTTGAGGAATGATAATGATGCTAAAACGGTGGGCAAACAAAACATTGTAAGAAAGCTATGTTGATGAATGGAATGCTTTTCCACATCAACATACTGAATGAGTGGTCTTAGTTTACACTACTTTATTGAGGTTTATTTCTTATAATTTTCAATTACATTTCCTACTTCTGCATTGGAATACTGCTCATTCATTATTTTGTTTATTCTGGAGTAGAGCTTATTCACTTCTTCAAGGGCATTTATTCTCCTTTGAGTCTATTATAAGATAAGGGCAAAGGTGCTGATATGATAATTAACTATTTCACTTTGGGCAAAAATAATAAATGACTGTTTTGAGGTGTAAAAATAATAACTAACTTGGTGATTCGGTGCAAATATAATAAAACCGGTCAAGTTAACTTAACTGACGTCAAAGTGGACCTCACTTACATTTTTTTTCAAACCAAAATACCCTTTTTGCCCATTTCAAATAAAATCAATTTAGGGCTTGTTTGGTTGCTAGAAAAAATGTCAAAGAATTAGAAAGTATATGTTTTTGTGTAATTTACATATATCCCGGGTCCACAAGTTTTCTCTCTCCATCTCACACTTTTTCTGGGTCCCACACACTTTATTTTTCATCATTACTCAATTTACCCATACCTTCCATTTTTACCTCTTTCACTTTCCATTTCTTCGCTTTCCTTCCTACAGCAACCAAATGGACCCTTAGTTCTTCTTCTCCCTTTATCTGTTTCCTCCTCTCCCCACCAGATTTACACATAAGAAAACAAATTTAAGGTAGATGCCTCATCATCTTCAGCCTTACTGGAAAGAAGCTTTAAACCTTCCTTTATATAAGTTCGTGAAGATGAATGGAAATCCAGATTTAAAATCCAAGATCAATCTAAAGGGAATAAACATGGGGAAAACAAAGCATCTTCATTTCAGCACTTGATTATGAATAACGCAAAACAATATCCAACGCTAACCAATAATCTTGTAGAAAAAAATTGTCTTTATCTCTTTCTTCCCAAGAACATTTCCTCATAGGTTCCAATCACACCTCTGCCAGAAACATCATATCAAACCCAATAAAACTCAACAAACATCTTAGATTTCCATGAACAATCAAACAGAATCCTCAACATTGACAAAAGAACCAAGTGCGGTGGTGGGGAAGCTTCGCCGGAGGTCTAGACAACGACGTGGTGGGAGGCGACTCGGCTTGGTTTCTCTTTGGTGTTTGTGCTTATATCACTCCACTTGTTAAACTTGAATCAGATTTTGATGCCTCATGAATTTGGGATTAGAGTAGAAAATAATCATAATCAAATCTCTTTCTACCACCGACCTCAGTGATGATGAGACAAGACCCATGAATCGCAAAAAGAAACCTGCAATGAAGAAGGAAGGTTGGATTTGAGAAAAGATGCACCTTTTGGACAGAAGACGGGAGGGGAAAACGGGAAAAGGTGAAATGTTGGAGGTGAAGGTGTTGAATTACAAAGAGATAGAGATGGTCAGAGCAAGGAAGGGGAAGAGGACGGGGAAGGAAGTAGGAGAAGAGTTTTAATTAAGAAGGACAAAAATGTATTTTCGCTTTTGGAAATTAATATCAGCAAAATATCATATAACAATAAATTAACTGTTGTTACCGGTTTTATTATATTTGCACCGGGTCACAAAGTTAGTTATTATTTTTGCACCTCAAAACAGTCATTTATTATTTTTGCCCAAAATGAAATAGTTAATTATCATATCAGCGCTTTTGCCCATAAGATAAACATGCATGTTCAGATGCTCTCTTTGTACTGGCCCATATTTTTATTCCAGGGAACCACTTTATGCAAACAGATTGGATAGTTTTTCTACACTAGTTAGATGGTGATTTATGTGATTTCAACTTAAATAAAAGTGTTATACACCGTTATACCTTAATGGGCTTGGGCCTCAACAGAGGCCCAATAAAGAGATAGACGCCTTCAGGGCGTCGAAGATAACGTCATTAGCGACAGTAGAAGTCTAAAAGCAAGATAGACGCCCTATGAGCGTCAAGGACAATATCACCAACGGCAATAAAGCAGATTGACTTGGTCGCCCACCTTTTTCGGGGCAGTCGCCCACCTTTTTCGGAGCACGTGCAACGCCTCTTATCCATAACGGCCGCCTATGATTTCGCAACCACCAGGACTGAGCTTCAACTATAAGAAGGCCACGAACTCATTCAGAAGGACACAATCAATTCTCTGCAATCTCTCTCTCTATCTTTCTCTGTATTCTTCTCTCTGATTATCATTGTACTCTGAGTTAAGATTTTGTGATCAAGGCATTTACGCCCAAATTTGTAACCACTGTTGCCGGTGACCCCCTTTCATTGTATTCAATCATACTATTAATAAAGTGCTTCGATTATTCATTCATATTCAATAGTTCCCCTATATTGTGCATCAACATTTTGGCGCCGTCCGTGGGGACTCCGGCAACATTATTTCTAAAAGCTTCACGTTCTCTAAGCGAGCCGATTGAACTTTAAGATGGAACAGCAACCAAAGCCTGTTCCCAAGCCAACTACCTCTTCCACTGACCTCCAAAAAGTCCTAGAAGCCTTGACCTCTCAGTCTGAACAAATGAAGCGTCTCGAACAATCCGCAGGAATTCAATCTGAGAGGATGAAACGTTTGGAGGAAGAAAACAATGAATTGAAACTGCACTTAGCAGGTTTAGAGTCCAGGAAAAACAAAAGAAGGCAGAGCGGACCTGAAAGGGAGATTCGCCAAGTGCCAAACCCAAATGATCATGAACGCAATCCTAATGGTGAAAAAGGTAATAAAGGTAAGAATACTGACAATAATGATATTCCTAATGATGAAACAGGTAGAGACGACGAAGAGGGATATGATGATTCTCAGTCTTATGATAGTCGAGAACAAGGTGAGCAGTCCGCTCAGAAGTCACAGGCAAGGATCTCTCAAAATCATCCACAAGGAGGACAAAAGAGGGAAGACGAAATTCTCTCTTTTGCCCTTCGAATGGAGAAGGAGGTCGCTGAGATAAAGAAAAAGATGTACTCGATTCCAGGTGTTCAAAAGCCACTTGATGCAGCCCGTTTAGGGAGTTATTCAGAGTCACCCTTCATAGACGACATCGCGTTTGCTGATCTGCCTGAAAGATTTGCTTTTCCTACTATGCCAAAGTATGATGGCAAGTCAGATCCAGACCAACACTTGGCCCAATACAGGCAGATTATGCTAGCAGCGGTCCTCCCAGCCGACAAACGACATGCTGCTATGTGTCGTGGATTTGGTATAAGTTTGATTGGCCCAGCCCTGATGTGGTGGACTAATCTCCCCCAAGGTAAAATAACTTCGTTTAGTCATTTAACTGACATTTTTGTTGAACAATTTGCAAGCAGCAGAGTCATGGTTAAGACGTCAGACGACTTGTATCGAATTGTCATGAGGCCGGACGAGTCATACAGAGACCTTCTGAAAAGGTTTACGGCAGAAATGGTAAGTATTCCAAATTGTGATCCTAACATTGCTGTGCAGGCGTTTAAGAGAGCATTACCACCCACTTGCGGCCTCTATCAAGAATTGGTTTTGAAACGGGTGACAACTTGGCCAGAAGTCCAATCATACGTGTGGTCCCATATTAATCTTCAAGAGGACGACGCCAGTAGAAATCATGCCCTTAAAATGAATCAGGGACTGGCGACAACCAGTCTCCCCGCTAATTCAGTGATTGCCACAAACGCGGAAAAGACAGCTAATCAACAACAAAATAATTTGGGATCCACAGACCGCCGTTCCAAACGGCAACGAGGTAGAAATTTTCGTTTTCACCCTTATACTAACAATAATGAGCAGGGCGACAAACAGAAGAGGGACCCACCCCCTCCTAGATATGAAGAGTTCAACATGTCCATTGGACCAGCTGAAATGGTAAATGCATTTGAAAAGATGGATAGGGTGAAATGGCCTAAACCCATGACGACGCCTGTCAATGAGAGAGACACCACTAGATACTGTGACTACCACAAAGACGTCGGCCATCGAACAGAGGATTGTTGGAGGTTCAGAAAAGAAGTAGCCTTCCAACTTAAGCATGGTAACTTACAACATCTCCTTAAGAGTAATACTACTAACAATGCAGGTAGAGATCAAAGGCAGAACGCCCCAGCTCAACCCCCGCAGGCCGTCAGAACAATTAACACAATCATCGGGGGATCGGCGATAAGTGGGATGTCTTACTCCGCTGCAAAGCGACATGCAAGGTCTTTGCCAAAAGAATTGGAGTGTATTAATGGTAATGTGAGTAATGATCAGGTGGTTGAAGGTCCAATAACCTTCAACGACGCTGATATTCAGAACGTCCAGATGCACGACGACGCTCTGGTAATATCTTTACTAGTAGCTAATTGTTTGACTAAAAGAATATTAGTTGATGCAGGTAGTTCCGTTAATATTATTTATTTGCAAACTGTCAAAGAATTACAATTAGAATCCCAAATAATTAAGGCTCCAACTGTCTTAGTATTTGGAAATGGAACACCAGATATGACAATTGGAGAAATATCTTTGATGACTTTTGCTGCTGGAATTAATGCTTTAGTCAAGTTTCAGGTAATGGATTGCCCGACCACTTACAATGCTTTATTAGGACGTCCGTGGATTCATCAGATGAAGGCAGTCCCTTTGACGTTACATCAATCAATTAAGTTCTCTACACCTTGGGGTGTGAGAGAGATCAAAGGCGACCAGAGGATGGCAAGGGAATGTTACCAAGCAGCATTGAAAGGCTTGGAACAGTCTCCTCCATCGGCATAGCAACTACAGGCGTTCATTCCTATGGATAGGGCGACAAAGGAGGAAGACGATAACTTAGAAAAAATAATACTAGATTCTGAAAACCCTGAAAAGTTTTTATCCATAGGAATGGACCTAGTTCCTGAGGTAAGAAGGGAATTAATTTCTTTTCTAACAAGTAACTTAGATTGTTTTGCTTGGTCCTATGATGATATGACAGGTATAAGCCCAGACGTCATTGAACATCAGTTGAACGTCGACCCTACATTCAAGCCGGTCAGACAGAAAAGGCGGAAATTTGCACCAGAGAGGAATAGAATTGTTAACGAGGAAGTTCAGAAATTATTGAAAATTGGGTCTATTCGAGAAGTTAAATACCCTGATTGGTTAGCTAATGTTGTAGTCGTCCCAAAGAAAAATGGTAAGCATAGAGTGTGTATCGATTTTACAGACTTGAACAAAGCCTGCCCAAAGGATTCCTTTCCTTTGCCACACATCGACAGCCTAGTAGACGCAACATCAGGACACGAACTATTAAGTTTTATGGACGCCTTTTCTGGGTACAATCAAATTTTGATGCATCCTAACGACCAGGAGAAGACTTCTTTTATCACAGATCGTGGAACTTATTGTTACAAGGTAATGCCTTTTGGTTTGAAAAACGCTGGTGCAACATACCAAAGGTTAGTCAATCGCATGTTCGCCGCCCAACTTGGGAAGACGATGGAAGTTTACATAGACGACATGCTAGTCAAATCTTTGAAAGCGGAAGACCATATTAACCATTTGCAGCAGACGTTCGATCTTCTGAGAAAGTATAACATGAAACTTAACCCTGAAAAATGCACTTTTGGGGTGCAGTCTGGAAAGTTTTTAGGATATTTGGTGTCAAAGAGAGGGATAGAAGCAAACCCATCACAAATCAAAGCCGTGTTGGACATCCCATCACCCAAATGTGTAAAGGATGTCCAGCGTTTGACGGGTAAGATAGCTGCTTTAACCAGATTTATATCTAAATCTTCTGAAAGGTGCCAACCATTCTTTGATATATTGAAGAAGAATAAGGAGTTTGTATGGAACGACGCCGCAGAAAAGGCGCTTCAGGATTTGAAAGAATATCTCACGAGCCCCCCTTTGCTTTCTAAGCCAAGTCCAGGTGAAACCCTATATCTATACTTGTCTGTCGCCTCTAATGCTGTGAGTTCAGTTCTTGTTAGGGAAGAAGATAGGCGACAGAGCCCAGTATATTATGTTAGTAGAGCCTTGTTAGATACGGAGACGCGATATTCAATGATGGAAAAACTTGCTTTAACCTTAGTAACGTCTTCTAAGAAGTTGAGGCCGTATTTTCAGTGCCACCCAATTGTGGTAGTCTCAAACTATCCTTTGCGGAACATTCTCCATAAGCCTGATTTATCTGGGAGATTGGTGAAATGGGCGATTGAGCTGAGTGAATTTGATATTTCTTATGCCCCAAGAACAGCTATCAAATCACAAATCCTAGCTGATTTTTTGGCGGAATTTAGTCCCAACCTTCAGGTAACAGCTAACAATGAGTCTTTTTCTATTAAGAAACAGGTGAACTTGTCGCCATGGATCCTCCATGTAGACGGGTCTTCCAATGTAAAAGGAAGTGGACTGGGTATCGTGCTTGAAACCCCCGATGGTGAACAAATTGTCCAAGCAATTAGATGTGGTTTTAAGGCAACGAACAATGAAGCTGAGTATGAAGCCCTGATAGCTGGACTTAAGTTAGCATCAGAATTGGGTGCAAAAGTTTTGGAAGTGAAGAGTGATTCACAGTTAGTTTCGAAACAAATCAATGGTTCTTATCAGGCAAAAGACCAAAGAATGAAGAAATATCTGGATGTAGTGTCTGATTTGACCACGCGGTTTGACGCTATGAAGATTACCCAAATAGGTAGGGAAGACAACCGGAAGGCAGACGCCCTTGCCAATATCGGGTCGTCTATAGAAGTTGTGGAGACAAAACAAATCCCACTGTTTTATCTGAAAACACCGGCAATTGAGGTAAATAATCGAATTGTGTTAAATAACAGTTTGACATGGGATTGGCGATCCCCTTTGCTTTCATATCTGTTGCAGGGTAAATTACCTTCAGATAAGAATGAAGCGCGACGAATAGTTGTTCGAGCTGCCAGATTCACCACCATAGGCGATGATCTTTATAGACGTACATTCACTGGTGGACCTCTGCTGAAATGTGTCTCTCCGTCTGAGGCAAATTATGTGTTAAGAGAAATTCATGAAGGTGAATGTGGAGACCATAGTGGAAGTCGATCATTGATAAGAAAGGTGACTAGAGCAGGTTATTTTTGGCCGACTATGCAGAAAGATGCAGTAAGTTTGGTGACTAAATGTGAACGCTGCCAAAAGTTTTGCACTGTGGCTAGACAACCCCCTGAACAATTGCATGTGATAGTACCTTCGTGGCCTTTCCTTAAGTGGGGAATGGATATTGTAGGCAAGTTTACTCCAGCACCTGGACGACTAGTTTTCTTGTTGGTCGCCACAGATTACTTCACCAAATGGGTAGAGGCCGTCGCCTTGAGCCAGGTACAAGAACCCCAGGTAATTGATTTTGTTTGGAAAAATATAGTATGTAGATTTGGTCTGCCCCAGGAAATTGTATGTGATAATGGATCTCAATTTATAGGAAGAAAATTTAGAAAATTTTGTGATAAGTGGCATATTAAACTTAAGTTTTCCACTCCTAGAAATCCACAATCGAACGGGCAGGCTGAAGCTAGTAACAAAACCATAGTGACGTCTTTGAAAAAGAGGCTAGATAAAGCTAAAGGTAGGTGGGCTGAAGAACTGCCCGCCGTCTTGTGGGCGTACCGAACGACGTCTAGGACGTCGACTGGTGAAACGCCTTTCTCTCTAGTTTATGGATCTGAAGCAATGATACCAGTAGAGGTAGGAATGCCATCTTTAAGAAGACAGTGGACTAGAGAAGAATCTAATAATGAACACTTAGCCCAAGATTTAGATTTATTAGATGAACGTAGAGAACAAGCTCTTATTAGAGTCGCTGCCTATCAGCAAAGGGCGACGAAATTTTGGAACAAAGGTGTTAAGGAGCGCCATTTCCAAGTAGGAGATTGGGTTCTTCGAAAAATCTTTCCTAACACACCTGAGCATAAAGATGGAAAGTTAAACGCTTCATATGAAGGCCCCTACAAAGTGGTAGAAATCACTGGTCCTGGAGCTTATAAGTTGGTTGACGTCCATGGTAAAGACGTCCCAAGGAGTTGGAACGCCATCCACCTAAAGAGGTATTATTTCTAAGTTATTTGATTATTTGATTTAAAGAACGATGATACTGACACGATTATTTGAGAAAGAATGCAAATGATGAGAAACGCCTGTAGGCGACGAGCCCAGCTAAAAGACCTAGTGTCTGACGATTAGATCAGCTGTGGACGTGATAATCTGATGCAATTTAACCCTATCTTTAGAGATGTTTTGTTGTGAGATGTCATTTCCCAGATAATGTGATGAATTGACACAAAGAATTTGATGATAAGACGACGCCGTGAGGGCACGATGACATAACGCCCTGAGACGTTGATAAGAAGTTGATTTGAAAAAGGTATATATTACCCGAGTTATGTTGAGTGGTTTTTTATTCGATTAATTGATAGTCGACGCTCAGACTAATGATCGATAACTATTTGGCAGGGTCACCAACGTTCGATTAAGGTACGAGTGACTATGTTATGAATTGATATTTAATAAATATAAAGTCAGAGATTCCTTTATTAATGGATGAATTCTTTTTATCTTGATAGGATGTCACCCACACCCATTGGAAGTGTGGGTGTTTAACGAAGAAAATAAATGAAGAGGCGCAAAGACTATCGATCGTGAAGATGGAAATTAAATCTGGCATAAAAGGAAGATAAGCGACAAATAACTTTGAAAAAGGTATATTGTGAATGTTTAAAGTTAAAGTTACAATACGAAATTTAAACAGAAGTAACATTAAGCCTTGTCGCCGCCAGGGTTGTCGTCCCCTTGATTGTCGTCCCTATGCTCGCCGCCCCCTTGGTTGTCGCCCTGAGCCCTCATTTCATTGATAGTCAGATTGTCCTCTTGAGAAGGATTGGACTCAGATTCTTCTTCAGGGAAGAGCTGGTAATAGTCGTCGATTACATCGTCAGGCTTCCAGTTGACGTGCTCGCCACTCTTGTATTCCTTCATGAGTTCCATTCGAGCGCGAGCATCGACTTCTAAGATATGAGTCTCATAATTTTCAGACATCTGACTCATATCCTCCTCCAGCTGTTTATAGGCGACTTCCCACTTTTTATTGGCTGCCTTGAGAGCCTCGATCTCTTTGTCTCTAGCCGACGACTCAGCTCTGGCCTGGTTGACGTAATCCTTAAGATTTTCAACGTCTTTGAAGTGCTCAGCCTTTAATTTTTCTATGGTGGCTTTGAGCTCTTCTTGTTTGGCGTCAGAGCGTTTCATTATGTCCTCAGCCTTCCTCCTATCTTCATGAGCTTGTTTTTTGAAGGCGAGGGCCGACTTTAAATCGGCCATCAATTGCTCCCTGTCGGCTAGAGCAGCATCCCTCTGGGCGACGAGCATCGCCTTATCATCATCATTCTCCTCAGCATAATGGAGGAGGACTTGTAGGGACTGAGAATAAAAAGAACGAAGACAATTAGAGACATCTAAGTTTAAAAAGATACAACAAAGTTAATGAAAGACTAAGTGAGAATACCTTCATTTGGTGGCGGACGGCCTTTTTGAAAGCCTCTTTCCTCCCAAGAGACTCTAAGGCAGCCTTGTCGTACTCGAACTCTAGTTTATTTAATTCTGAGTAGACGTCTTCCCACCCTTCCTTATTTCTGACAGAAGAGTTGGGAGGAAAAGATAAGGCGACCTCGCCAGAGTCCTCTTTGTCGCCCTTAACTTTGGCGGACTTTGTAGACTTAGAGGCCCTTGATTTCTTGGCGGCAGGCTCTTTGGCGGGCGCTTCTGCCGGCCTTTTTCCCTGAGCGACGACTTCCTTGTTTGCAAGAGAAACAAGTTTTTTATTCTTGGATTGAGGAGAGGGAGCTGGAACAATTTCAGGATTTGGGGGGGGGACGCCAAGTGGATCATGTCCTTCCTTCCTTGCCTCGGCGTCATACTCCCCCCTCTTGGCCTTGAGTTTCTCCAGCCGCTGTGCCCTGGCTTTGAGGAGAGCTTCTTTATTTATCTTTTGTTCAGAAGCCTTGGGGATCACTTTCTTTCCTGATTGACATAAAGGAAAAAGAATAAGACGACTAAGATGAAAATACTTGAATTAAGTAAATAGAATATAGACGTAAGGTGACTTACTTTCCATCATGGCTTTAAAATTCTGTTGATCTGCGGGAATCTGGAGGATTTTCTTTATTTTCTTTTTGGTGTCGCTATTGGTGCGCGGGGAGATCCTCAACTCGTATGCACCTGTAAAATGATTAAGATATTATAAATCAGATGACAAGTGCAATAAAAAAAATATTGAATGAGACGACGACTTACTTAAGCGACGCCACATTGGAGTTACATAGTCCTCCTGGGCGACGGATTGGAAGGGCACCATTACAAATCGTACGTCCCATTGACGATCATTGGGTAGTGACCCAGACGTCCAAGTTGGTAGCCCTTCCTTGGCTTGGATGAAAGAGTAGAAGCCCGTCCTAATTTCTTGCAGCTTATAGGAGCCGAATAGATCGAACATATCTAAGTCGACTCCTATTTCATGATACATTAACTCAGCCATGGCGATGAGACGCCAGGCGTGAGGGGAAAGTTGAGAGGGAGAAATTTCATAGAAAACACATAATTCTAAAGCTATGTTAGGCAAAGGAAAGGGATTGACATAACGAAAGCTCTCGAAACTCAGGGCGATTGTATCACTAGACCAAGAGTCGAGAGCTTCCCCATCTTCAGGCAACCTAAAAGGTATTCTAGGGTCGAAATAATAGAGTGATGGCATTTTTGAGATTTCTAAGACCCTAAGACGTGGTTCTTTGACATCATTAAAGATGTCGGCTCTAGACGTCTGTAAACCCCCAGTTTCGCAAGCGTATGGGGCATGTACGATTTGGGGGTTGGATTTTCTCCCAGAACTGGTTGAGGGGGATGAACCAGCATCAACCCACTCTTGATAACGACTATCATAAATTTTCAAGTACTTCCCAGAAGTTTTGGGTTTCCTAATCCTCATAATTTGTTTTCCTTTTTTCGATATGTCTACTATATCTACGGGATTTTCCCTAGAAGTTCCAGTAGTGTCTAAATCAACTAGGATGTTGGAATTACTAGGAGAAGAAGAGGAACTAGATTGGGCATTTTCACTAATATGCAATGGAATAGAAGCAGTTTTCTCAGAATCAGATGACGACATAACTACGAATTTACTCATTGAAGTAATGAAAAGATAAGATTTTTAATAAGAAGATACCTTCGCAGAAAGTAGGATGATGCGTTGATGCAAGCAAATGAACAAAGTTTCAATTTTTCTAAGTGTTGGAGGAATAGAGAAGAAGAGCGTCTGCGAAGTGAAATGGGAAAATGAACAGTCGAAATCGAGTATATGCGAACCGTCAGACGTCGTTAAGTTACGGTGTTAATTTAGTAAAACCATTTAGGTCGTTGATTTGAGAGGGAAAATATAAGCGAAGATCTGGGCCGTTGGACGTGGGATAACCGCTACTTCCCAATACTTTCTGACGTCAGCATTGAGAAGTGGGGGGACTAATGTTATACACCGTTATACCTTAATGGGCTTGGGCCTCAACAGAGGCCCAATAAAGAGATAGACGCCTTCAGGGCGTCGAAGATAACGTCATTAGCGACAGTAGAAGTCTAAAAGCAAGATAGACGCCCTATGAGCGTCAAGGACAATATCACCAACGACAATAAAGCAGATTGACTTGGTCGCCCACCTTTTT
The DNA here is from genome assembly GCA_029929735.1 of Mimosa pudica. NCBI lineage: Eukaryota > Viridiplantae > Streptophyta > Magnoliopsida > Fabales > Fabaceae > Mimosa > Mimosa pudica. Next base: position 7,238,927 of record JAKELP010000045.1, read on the forward strand.
CGGGGCAGTCGCCCACCTTTTTCGGAGCACGTGCAACGCCTCTTATCCATAACGGCCGCCTATGATTTCGCAACCACCAGGACTGAGCTTCAACTATAAGAAGGCCACGAACTCATTCAGAAGGACACAATCAATTCTCTGCAATCTCTCTCTCTATCTTTCTCTGTATTCTTCTCTCTGATTATCATTGTACTCTGAGTTAAGATTTTGTGATCAAGGCATTTACGCCCAAATTTGTAACCACTGTTGCCGGTGACCCCCTTTCATTGTATTCAATCATACTATTAATAAAGTGCTTCGATTATTCATTCATATTCAATAGTTCCCCTATATTGTGCATCAACAAAAAGACATAAATATAAAAAGGCATAAAAGACAAAATGCGTCATATAAAATGAAAAAAATAAAGAAAAAAATAAATGACATAATATAAACAAAATAAAGTGCATAATATAAACTGACAAAATAAAGGTAGAATAATAAATGACTTAATATTATAATATTATATATATGTATTATATAAGTATTATACTTTATAAGGAGTCTACCCTAATATTTTAGAATAAACTCATGCTGATAACATATATAAAATAAAGAAAAGAAGAGATAGATGGAGAAGATTGAAGAGATAAAATAAAGACAAGAAGGTATAAGAAGAAGATATGATGAAGAGAAACAAGACAAGAGAATATGTGAGTAAGAAATCACTTTCACTTGTGATTCAATGGTACCAAATGCTTTGTACATGACATCTATGTATAGGCCATAAGTAATCGAAGATATACATAGAGTTATAACAAAATCATGATGGAGTTCATAATATTAGAAACTTCTTACATGAAATTCATTGACGAGTTACTAAGTTAATCACATTTATAAAAAAAGAATTATAGGAGGAATAGAAAGACGAAGAGTTTAGTGACATTCATTATCTAATATCCACTTTTAGACTATTTCCAAGATGTGTAATGTCGAATTTTAACATCCGTTTTCCTAAAAATGGGCATGGAACATTTTTAATCAGGTATAACATAAATAGGATGATTTTCTACATTACATGTCCCCTTAAATGGACGTCAAATGTCTTAAATAAAGGACATAATAAATGTCTACATTAGATTAATCTATTATTTTCATATGGTATTAATATTAAATTAAATTAAAAAAATAAGTTAGAAAATTTTGCGTTCAAAAAATGCTAATATGATCATAGTCTTATACTCTATTGATTTCATTACTAAGTTGTTACTAATATAGTTTTTATGACCATTTTATATGATTAACACTTTTAATTTTTGATTTGTCAAGTGACGTGAGTAGAGACTCTAGAATGACAACCATAAGATTATAGTTCATTTGGCCAAATAAAGAGAGATTAAAATTCACATTATAGCAGCACGTACGGAGAAATGTTGCTAGGTATGGACTAAGACATAAAAATGTGGGAGGACAGAGATTAATTAATTTCCAACTAATGAATACAAAGCTATTATTATTAATAGGGAGACTTATTCAGATTTAGACTCTCTAAACAAGATTATAATCCAGATTTGATATTTTTTTAATTAAAACTTATATTTTTTCAAAAAAAAATTATTATTTTATTGGGTTCAAAATATAAACTTAAGATAATCTCATAATTAACTTATTTTTCTGCAAAATAATTTTTTTTAGAAAAATCGTTGTTTTGAAAATGAGTAAACCTCCTGAGCTGTTTGGATCTTATAGGTAGGGTATACATGTCTAGTTAACTCTTCTATCAAGAACACTTATAATAGAGAAACAAATTTCAATGATGAGAATACTAGTACTAAATCTTCCAAAAAATAGTGAATTTTGTTACTAATTATTTTTGGATGTTTTCACGCATAGTATTCCTCCCTCAGTAATTTATACTCTTAGGGTGAAGAGGTAGCTACTAGATTCACTTACTAATAAAGTAACATTTTCTTCTAGCACGTTGACTATATTTTTTGTTAATTACCGCCCGATAATCCGGAGTCTATTGACAACCGACTAATCTGGATTTGAGGGGTATGAGTGTTTCCCACATAGGTAAGGTTGCACCCTCTTCCAATGATAGCGTTTCCCGGGATTCGAACATACGTTTTTACTGTAATCCATTTACTAGCTCAATCAACTACTCATTTGTTAGCACATTGAGTCATTGACTTTTAGTTGATCACCAAAAGAGTTTTTGGAGAAAAATCTGACATTGAAATATAATTCATGACAAGTAAAAGTTCATTAGCACATGAATGACAATATTTGTACATATGGAAGTGACATATTCGTCTCATGTTTTGTTGCCTTTGATTTCGACTTATTTAATTTCACCAAATACCAGAAGCATTTTTAATTTGATTAAGCTCTCTTATAACACCAACCATGTTCATCCTTTCTTTTGGAGATTCAACTGAACAAGCAAGTCCAATCCCAAATAGTGAAATTAAAGTCTTCTCACGGTTAGGATGCATAAGAGCCACCTTCTCCAATCCAATATCTTCTCTTACTGCTGGTGTTGTTGATTGTACTAGTTGAGGCATAAGGACATTATCTACAATTTCCAAAAGATTGTTCGGATATGTAGCTTTAACGTAACTATGAAGATTGTGGCTATCTTCAAACATTGAGTCTGTTGGTCCTTTTCCAGTTAACATTTCTAAAATAAGAATGCCAAAAGAATATACATCACCTTGTGTTGATACCTCAAAGTTCATTCCATACTCTGAAATATATTAGACATTGGTTATTGCATAGAAATTCATTGTCGGAAAACAAATAAATTAAAATAGAAAACGGTTTCATAAAGAAGATTTACAGAAGTTTCAAATCAAATATAAATATTGTACCTGGAGGAGTATAGCCAATCGTTCCTTTTATCCCTGATGTGCTTGCTTGCTTTTGAGAACTATCAACAAGGCTAGCAAGTACTCTAGCTAATCCAAAATCACTTACATGAGCCACCATATTCTCATCAAGAAGAACATTGCTGGGCTTCAAATCACAATGAACAATTTGATGCTCACTTTCATAATGAAGATAATGTAGTGCAGAGGCAACATCATATATAACATTAAATCTTTGAGAGATGTCCAATGGTGGATGATGAGCACCCTCTTGATCAAGATGTAACCATTTTTCAAGGCTTCCATTTGACATGTACTCAAATATTAATGCTTTGAATTCTCCTCCCTTGTAATCAATGCTCGAGCAACAAGTCAAAATTCTTACCAAATTGCGATGCCTTATGTTTTTCAGTGCATTACATTCTGAAATGAAATTATTTTGAGCTCTCTTCTTTTGAAGGTCTAGTACTTTTATTGCAACAATTTTATCTTCTGATTCTAGGCTTCCTCTATATACTGAGCCTGAGCTCCCAATCCCAATCAAGTTTTTGGTGGAAAAGCCTTCAGTTGCAATATGTAGACTTTGATATGAGACCATGGGAAATTGTTCAATTGTAGGTGAGTTTACAGATGGTTTCTTGCTTCTCTTACCTCTCCAATAGATATAAAACAAAAATATCAATGAGACAGAGAAAGCAACACAAATCACTAGAATGATGATTAACTTCAAATTGTGTTTTCTTTGTGTGACATCTTTCATAAGGCATGCTGGTAAATGTAGCTCAAGAATACCCCCACAAAGATTGATGTTTCCAATCACTGATATTGTACTTGCATTGCTGAAAACACCTTTTATTGGAACCTCACCATTTAACATATTGAAAGAAGCATTTAGGTACTTGAGAGAAGAGATGTTCTGTAGGCCTTTTGGTATAGGTCCAGATAGGTTGTTTTGAGATATATCCAAATGTCTAAGGCCTTTCATCAAAGCGAGAGAAGGAGGAATGGGGCCATAGAAGGAATTCCCTTGTAAATTAAGGTATTCCATACTTATGCAATCTTCTATGGTTGAAGGAATCTCTTCAGAAAGATTATTCTTAGAGATATCAAGAGTTTCTAGGTTATTGAGGTTTCCAACACCAATAGGCAAAGATCCATTGAATGAGTTGTGAGACAAGTTTAATAAAATGGACAAGGAGGAGAGACCAAAAATCTGAAAGGGAATAGACCCAATGAAATTGTTTTTTGAAAGGTCTAATTCTTGCAAACTTTTCATGCTTCCAATTGTGTTAGGAATTTTTCCTTCAAGAATGTTTCCTGAAATTGTAAGCTTGATCAATTTGCTGAGGTTTCCTAAGGAATATGGTATCTCCCCTGATAGTTGGTTATCATCCAATTCTAATATGTTCATCTCATGTAAATTCCCAAAGAACTTGGAATGGGACCTGATAATTCATTGCTTGCGATAGACAGGACAATTAAGGATTTGTAATTTCCTAAAGTATCAGGAATAGTACCATGTATTTGGTTACCACTCAAGTATAGTCGAGTAAGTTGGGTAGACAAATTTCCTATGGAGTTAGGCAAAATGCCACCAAACTTGTTGGAGGTCAAACCTATTCCAAAAAGTTTGGTGCAGTTTTTCAAAGAGTTTATGAAATTTAGGTCACTAGTGGAGCTGCTCCCAAGATTATTAGTGTCCAAATTTAAAGCCCGTAGATCTTTTAGGCCCCTAAGATCAGGAACTTCTCCAAAAAAGTAATTTGCAGAAATATCAAACATTTGGAGTGAAGATGCATTTGAGATGGAGTTTAGGATTGGACCTGAAATTTGGTTAAGACCTATGGCAAAAAAGTTTATATTTGTGAGGGTGGAGAACATGTCATGTGGAAGCTGAGTCATGTTGAAATAGTTGGCTGCTAATGATATGACCAAGAGAGATGAAATATTGAAGAGTGAAGAAGGAAGAGGACCTGATAAACTATTCTCTGATGCTGAGAAGAATACCAAGTTCTTTAAGTGGCCTATCTCTTCCGGTATGATCCCTTCCAAGTTATTTCTGGCTACAGAAAAATGAGAGAGGGAAGTAACATTCCATATAGACAATGGGATCTCTCCTCTTAAATTGTTATTTGAAAGTTGTAACTCTTCAAGCTTATGCAAATCCCCTAGCCAATATGGTATTATACCAGTAAGACTATTCCCCATCAAATGCAATAACCTCAAATTAGTGCAGCTTGCCAAGCTCCTAGGAATGTCTCCTACTAATGTGTTATTTGAGAGAACAAGTTGCCTTAACCGAAATAAACGTCCCAACTGTGGTGGAATTTCTCCATGAAGATTGTTGTTCACTATGAAGAGATTTCTCAAGAAAGAGAGATTGCCAACATGAGGTGATATGACCCCATCAAGACTATAACCTTCCAAATTCAACTGTGTGACTCTTTGATGCTTGTGGCTGCATGTGATTCCAAACCAACTGCAAAAGTGGTTGGAGCTATTCCAAGAGCTCAATATTTCATATGGATCATTTACTATTGATTGTTTAAACTTGAGCAGTGCCAAATAATCAGTCTCATTTGATGTAGCTTTGACATCTTGGAAACAAAGCAAGTTTATGGAGACAAAGATGATAAGGATTATTATCAGTGGTTGTAGGTGGTATCTGGAACAAAAGGAAAATGAAATGGAGGCAAAAGCCATGTGGTTTAGCTAAGATATATAATGGCGAATAGTATTGTGAATTCTCATATTGAATGGTGCTATTTTATAGGGGCTTAAGTTTGTTCACGATTTTTTCTTGGTGGAAAGTTGGTTCTTAATTAATTGCCCTGCGGGCTATGCCATTTTCCAGGACTTTCAACTATCGATTCACATGTTGGGAAAAGGACGCGTGTGGACCAAGACATGCATGCATAGTGAATTAGTGATACTTGGGATGGTACTCATCCTCTAATGAAATACCTTCAACAACAACAAAAAAATGAATACTTCCAATGTCTTAATTATAAGATCATTTTGACTTTTTTGAAAAAACTAAAAATGAAAAATTAATTACTTTAAATTGTCTATATTATCTTTTTCCTCAAAACTAAGTTACATTACTTATAAACTATCAATGTAAATAATGCAATTATGTGAAAGATACATTAAAATTAAGCGGTTTATTTGGCTAATCTCCACATAAAGTAAAATGATCTTTTATTTAGGATCAGATGGAGTAATTATTGAATAAAACAAAATGATCTAGTGACAACATCATATATAACGTGTGAGATAAGTTCAATTGGTTGGATCCGCAAATCTGTGTTTGCTTATAAGGATGATATAGAAAATTAAAAAAAATTAAGTTATACAATGAAAACAAATAAAAATTTCAATCTTCATGAGTTGTTTCAAATTTAAATACATTAAAAATCTAATGATTTTGATGTGAGAATATGTTTTAGTAAAGGGATTTCACAATACCAATGGACAGTTGGTTGAGCTGGTAAGTGCGTGTTCGAGTCCCGGGAAGCGCTCTCATTGAGAGATGAGACAACCTTGTCTATGTGGGCAACAATCCTACCCCTCGAGTCCGGATTAAACCGGACGGTGATTAACAAAAAAAAAGGGATTTCACAATTGTTTTCCAAAAGAGTTTGTTTCAGGTCTCAATTAGTATTGTAAAAGTCGGGCTGTGGAAGGCAAGTCAGAGAGGGGTTCATGTCATGATTCACACGGTTGAATTGCTCAAATTTATGGTTAAATTGGCAGCCAAATTGATGACCATCAAGTCGACATATGAAGTTGTTGACGGTAGGATCAGTCAGACTATTATATTACAACACTACTTCCCAATTTCAATTATATTATAAATTATAAATGTACTTTTTCTACTTTACATTAATTAAAATTTGTTTGGTTTGTTACTTTTTGATGGCTATGAACTTGTTCAGTTTTATATTTTAAAATCATATAGCATAGGTGTTATGAATAACAGATTATATAATTATTAACTTTTAGAAGCTATACTCCTCCATTACTGCGAACATTCATAAACACGTTTAGTTAAATGCATACACGTTAATTTGACACACGCGCGCGCGCGTCAACATAATCAGTCGAATTTTCAATAAAGCTTTTCAAGTAGTATATGTTTACTCAAGGAAACATCATATCCTGATATGATATAAGATCGATCAAAGGGTAATTTATATACATGAGATTCCGCCCAACACATACAATATAGAAAATGTCCCATGAAATGATGAAATTAATTAAAGTACCATATTAAGAGACCTTACTTTAAATATCTTTCAAGTCAAGAAGACATGTTTGCCTCTCTCTTGTTATTTATTAGATAACAAGTGTTTAGGCGGTGAATAACAATGTTTTGACCATGTGTAACAAGTTATTGGGCGTCAATCACAAGGATTTATATTTTGACTAATAATGAGTATTTGGATCACGAATAATAACATTCTGCTCACGTGTAACAAGCTAATGGACGTCAGTCACAAAGTTTATACTTTAATTTATAACAAGCATTTGGGTTGTGAATAACAACGTTCTCGCCACGCGTAACAAGTTATTAGGCAATAGTCACAACATCTGGTCTCAGAATAATAAAGAGGGCAAAAGTTTATTCTTGACTATTAGGAATATAATTAAAGTTTCCTTCGAAACCCTACTTTAATATCGTCATTTCGTGGGACATTTTCTATATTATGTGTGTTGAAGGACCTCAAATTAATTAACCCTAAGAACAAATAAATATTTTTGAAAATAAATATTAAAATAAAAAAGCATAAAACTATTGAATTAGTTAAAATAATCTTAGTAAATATTAAGCTGATTTTGTAGCTTGAATAATTCATTAAAAAAATTTCTTAAATATCATTTTTGAATATATTTACGGAATTAAAATTTTAGATTTTGGTGTAAAATTTCAAAATAGAATAGTGATCTGTGTGTAAGGGAAAATTCAAGGGAGGTTAAATTTTTTTGTTCTGAAAAGTCACTTGGTATATCTCCTCTTTTGTTAATAAAATAACCAAAGAACACGGGAGCTTTAATTAGTCCTTGAATTTTTTATATATATATATATATATATATATATATATATATATATATATATATATATATATATATATATATATAAAACAAAAGTAGAACTGAACAGGACGACCCAAAAATGTGGAAAACAATCACGTTTTTTCTTAGTTCAAAGCAAAAACAAAAATATATATTTGACTTCGATCGTCCTTAATTACAATTCCAGAAGTCTTTTTTACGTTATGTTCCCAATTAGTTTGTAATATAGACTTTTGTATAAATCATACTATTACATATTATGAGAGCTGATAAAAAATTCATATATTTATTTATCAATTTATTAACAGCAATAAAACAATAAAATGTTTAATAGGACATCTTGACCTAATAGATATAAGGTGCATCCGATAGTATGATAATTTTTAAAATGTGCACCTTGAAGCATGATAATTTTGAGGGTGGACCTAACATCTTAATTGGTAAATTAAAATGAAATAAATTTGACATCCTCGTATGCCGAAGTCTGTAACTGAGACATAAGTGCCGCCTCATCCTTCCAAGTAAAAACAGTCAAATTTAACTTCAATGAATGGGAAAAAATTACCATGATTCTAAGTGCACCTTTTAAGTGACCATGATGTTAGATGCACATTCAAAATTATCGTGTTGTTAGGTGTACCTTTTAGAAATTATCGTGTTAACGGATGCACCTTTGCCCTAATATACGTAACTTGACAATTTTTCCTTTACTTTTTTCCATGTTTTGACTTTTAAAAATATTGAAGGTCATGGTTAAAAACATAGTGGATAAATCTACAAAATATATATTAGAGATAATTACTGAAATATTGAAATGCTAACTTTTATAAATGTTACAGATCAGTGCTGAAAATTGAAGATGAGCACTAATAATATGCAACGTGAATGATAAAAAAGTAACTCCAAAAAATACTAAAAATACTTTAAAGGTTTGTATACCAAATCACAGCCGAATGTTCGTCATCACTCTGAATTTGACCAAAAACATTTTTTAGTCTCAATTTTGCCTCAAAGTTCGAAAAATGCAGCAATAGTTTTCCTAGTCTTTTAACACTGTTAATATTGAGGGCCAGCTTAGCTCAACGGTAAGCTTGCTTTCCGTGGGGTGTGAGGTCATGGGTTCAAATCAGCCACTCTGCAAAAAGTATGAGTTAGGTTATCTAGTATATTCTCTTCTTCAGCACCCTCACCAAGTGAAGACTAGAACTGGGTTGACTCTTATACTGGCATGTTAACAGTGCCATTTATGTAGGGTTCAATGGAAAATTAATGTTATTAACGGTATGGGTTAACATTGCTCCATTATCTTAGAATTTCTGAGGCAGAATTGAGACAAAAAAAATCTTAGGGTCATTACAAAAAAAACGGCCCATTCCGGCGTACGCATGCCGGCGTTTCGATGAAACACGCCTATGCGCATGTACATATATCGGCGTTTTGAGTCAAACGCCTAAATGAAACGCCGTTAAATTTGGCGCGCACTTCCCACCTTTTTTCCCGCGTTTACCAACCGGCGTTTTGGTAACCCCAAAACGCCCAAAACTCCGATATGTATATTTTAATTAAAAAAAAGAGGCGCCTGGTATTTTGTATTTCTGCGATTTAATAATAATTAAATCGTAATTAAATCGCATACAGGCGTTTTGCAAAACGCCAATAGGCGATTTAATTTATTTAATTCGCATATAGGCGTTTTGCAAAACGCCTATATGCGATTTATGTTTTTTTAATGCACATCGGCGTTTTGCAAAACGCCGATAAGTACCCTGAAAACGCCGCCACGCGAAGCCCTATAAAAGCACCGCCGAAGTTCATTTTTGCGTTTTCGAAGCGTGAAAAAAGCTAAGGGTCCCACCGAAATTCTCTCTGCTTTTTATCAGTTCTTATATATATTCCTTCTCCAATAGATCATGTCTCAGCGTAGTGGTAAAGCTCTCATAAACGAGGCAGAGCAGCAGCGATTGCTGGACGAAGCAGAAGTCAGACGTATAGAAGCTCGCCGGTTAGAGATTGAGCAGCAGCCTAATCCTCCGGAGGTGTTGCAGAACGCCAGGCCCCCTTTTTCCAGCCCCTTCTTGCTAACATACTGTGGACTCCTTTCGGCCTGAGTGGTAACCCAGAAGTCACGCAAGACGACCTCTGGAGAGACTTGAACGTATATATCAGCTACAAGGACATGCATCAGATTTTGAATGAGGATAGGGAGAGGGAGGAGAGCAGCAGCGACGACAATGGCGGTGGCGGTGGCGATGGCGGTGCCGGCGGCGAGGAGGACATCCCGGTGCCGGAAATTATGGTTAAAATGCGGCGAGGGAGGAGGTCTTCTAGTACTGGCCAGTTGGTGGATGTCAGAGGTAAATTTGATATTAATTAATAGCTACAAATTTAATTTCTACTATATATATTATCTAATATATTTTTCTTGCCTACAGATACCACTGGCACAATCACCAGGAGGAGGCTGACGGCGAAGCAGGCGCATGTGCTTCCGTCAAATGAGAAGGTTGAGCTGCCATATTACGGCACCACCGGGCAGCCAACCAAGGATGCTGCCATTCTATTTTGCCACCATTGCTGACTGCTCGGCAAGGACTTCCGGCGCTTCCCGATCGACCCGACCAGCTGGAGGAGAGTGCCGGATACCCGGAAAGAGGAGGCTTGGGAGATTATTAGGGTAATACGTATTTCAAAATATTATAATTACTTGAATTATATTACTTAGTGTTACACTTATTAATTTTGTATATTGTTATTATACTTATTCAATACGACTTTTGCAGAGTAAGTGGTGGACCCCCGACAGCTTGAACCTGAAGAAATTCGCGAAAGGGATGATCGGAGATGGGTGGAAGGATGAAAGAAAAAAGCTATATCAGCAGATGTCCGGGAAGGGGACTAAGCCTAAGGCGGAGGTGGAGGCGAGTGTGCCCGACGGAGTCGACCCGGAACAGTGGAGAAGGTACATCGGCTGGAGGATGGGCGAGATGGGGCAGGCCAGGGAAAGGCGCGGTCAGCACGCTCGGGCACAGCAAGAGGTTGGTCACTCGATTGGGAGCGTACGGATGATCGTCCGCTATGACGAAATGGTATATAACTATCCACTACTCTTTCTGTCTAATAATTTACGTTATAATAATACTGATCATAGTTTAACGATTCAAATATTTCAGCAGGAGGAGGCCAGGGCGAAGGGCATCATGACGGGCGTCTATCGAGACTTCATCATTCAGGCGCGCCTCCGCTCGGACGGGAGGCCTTTATCCCGGAAGGCTGCCGAGGAGATTAGGAGTGTTGCTCAGGCACAGTAAGATATCGAGGCACAGGAGCAGGCCAGGGAGACCCCCGAGTCTCAGCAGGGGGAGACCGTGAGCCCCTTTGCTGAGGTCGTTGCTCTCCACACGCAGATGGGGACGCAGGACCGTGCGGAACGCATTCCAGGTCTTGGCTTTGGAGTCAGACCTACTCAGCTCTTCCCTCCTTCCGGAAGCCGTGGGAGCCAGGCTTCATCCTCTAGGGCGAGTCAATCATACGAGGTCCGGCAGCAAGAGGAGAGATTGCGGGCCCGCGAGCGAGAGCTTGAAGAGTGAGAAGCCCGGATGAAGGCAGATGAGGAAAGGCGGATGCGCAAGTTTGACGCCCGGGTGAAGGCAGAAGAGGAGAGGTTGGCATGCGAGCATGAGGCCCGGGTGAAGGCAGAGGAGGAGAGGCAGATGCGCGAGCGTATAGCCTGGCGGCGGGAGCATGAGCAAGAGGTCTCTTTTGTGCACGCGGAGTTCAAGCGCCAGCAAGAGGAGTTCTTTAGGGATCAAGCCTCCGCATCACGACACCGTCGCCGACGACAACGCTCTCCACAAGCCGCCATCGAGGATAAGGATGAGGATGAGGATGATGAGTAGATTAGGTTTTTTAGTTGTTTAGAATTTTTATCTTTATTGTACTTTTTTTGTTCTTTTATTTTTTTTGTACTCTTATGTTTTTATTGTACATTTTTAAATTTCTGTAAATACAATTTTATTGTTCAGTTTGTTTAATTACTAATTAAATGGTAAAAGAAAATTGAACTAAATTAAGTAAAATAGTTACTAATTAATGAAAACAGTAAAATACACCAACGTACGATTATATGTGTACTCTTTTGTCATCGCACGTACATAATATACGAACTTCATCGAAGAGATACTAAGTCGCTTAAATAGTTAGAATAGATTAAACATTTATACATACCTGGGTACAACGGTTTGTCACCTTCCGTCATGAGTTCAAAGAAATCTCTAGCCACCTCAGTGCGTAAGTACTTCGCGACTGGTCCGTCCACCACTCCATCCCCGCCAGCGCCTGCTGCTTCCTGCAGACCAAATGCTTCCCTCACAGTGTTATTACCCGGATTAGTTGCATGGCCGACTCCGTTGCCGTCATCATCACTGTCTTCGCCTTGCATTTGGCCAACGTGAGAACTCGAACCGACTTATAGATCACCGGTGTCGTGTAATCCATCCTCTCCATGAAATGCCCAAATGACATAATATCTGGGAAACTACTTATCTAGACAATGAGCAACTACCTCCTCTCGAGTCTTCCATTTGTCGAACTTACAATTTTCACACGGACACTGTATCTTAACTCAAACACTACCGCGCATAAAAGCAAAATCCAAAAATTGATTCAACCCCACCAAGTATTGTGGAGACGATCTGGGTAAAGAGATCCACAATTTATCCAACATTATTGCTTTTGCTAAACAAAACGACAGATATATGAAAGAATGAGAGGTTTGAGAAAGAATGTGGCAACTGACTAATGCTCTAAACGCATATTTATAACCAATACATTCTGACTTTTCCGCGTTTACGAAATGTAGGTTGTCTGAGGAGTTTTTTTTTTAAAAAAATAGCCGTACCGGCGTTTTGCAAAACGCCCATATGGATTTTAACAATAAAATAATGCATATAGGCATTTGGCAAAACGCTCATATGTATTTGAACATTAAAATAATGCATATGGGCGTTTCTGCAAAACGTCTATATGCATTATAATGCATATTGGTGTGTTGCCAAAACGCCAATGTGCATTATTTAATGTAAATAATGCATATTGGCGTTTGGCAAAACGTCCATATACATTATTTAATGTTAAAATACATATGGACATTTTGTCAAACGCCTATATGCGTTATTTTAATGTTTTTTGTACTGGTGTTTTCCCAAAACGCCGGTCCGCACCTCCGTTCCCTATAAATAGCTCCTCCCTCCTTCAGCAATGTCGCTCATTTTCTCCTATTTTTCTTCTCATTCGTCTCTCTCCTTCAATGTTGTTGTTGTTTTTAATTTTATGGTTCTTGGTGACATTTCTTTTGTAATGTTGATATCTGTTTGATCTTATGGTTTTTCTTTTACATATTGTTGTTGTTGTTTGATTATATATTTATGTATCATGTTTTCTGAATTATGTTTTTTATTCCTTATGTTTATGTCTATTATTGTTATTGTCACTTGCTTATCTTTTGTTCATTTTTTACCATTTTTCGTCCTAGTTTTAAACAACTAGGAGGAAAAATGTTTTTTTTTTTGAAAAAACAGCGTTTTGGGAAAGCGCCGGTGTACGTGAATCAAATAATATTATATTATATCACACATCGGCGTTTCCTAATGCGCTGGTGTGCGTGATTTAAATAATACAGAGTATTTAAATTATATTTATGTTTTGTCCCATACCGGCGTTTTGCTACACGCCGGTATGAGATAATATTTAAATATTCTGCTGACCGGCGTTTTGTATCTCGCCTGTGTGGGTTAATATTTAAATAATATGCACACCGGCGATTGGGTAAAACGCCGATATGCTAATATTATACTCCCTCCGGTCCTAAATATAAGACCTAATTGACTTTTTTGAAAAATCCTTAGAAAAAGCAAAATAACTTAATTATAAATTGATTTACCTAATTTTTTCCCTTAAACTAGTTTATTTTACTTATAAACTAATGGATAATGTAAAAATATATCAAATATGTCATGATTTAATAAACTATTTTACAACCTTAACCTCTCCCAAAAAAAGTTATTTAGGTCCTATATTTAGGACCGGGGGTAGTATTATTTTCCTGGGTTTTGTTTCCGGCGTTTTGGACTCGGGGTGGTGTTTTGCAAAACGCCGATATGCCGCTTTCCCACTGTAAATTCATTGTGCCGGAAAATTTCGCCGATACGAGGCCAAATAAAACGCCAATAAGAGCCCCGTTTTCTGTAGTGGATGGAATAGATTGATGGTATACATCCCGCGTGAAATTCGTGGCTGTCACCCAAGAGGGGGGGGTGAATTGGGTGAGGGAATAAAACTTAAACTCTTTTCGAAAGACTGCTTGTGCTCGGTGATGATGATAATAAATAATGCTATGCACAAGTCAGTATGCTATGTGATGCAAAATAGAATGATCAAGTATAAATATATGCACACATAAATTTATCCTGGTTCGGTCACCCAGACCTACATCCAGTCCCCAGGCTACACCTGAGATTTCCAATCCACTATTCTTGTTTAAACCGGGCACAAGAGAAGCCTTTACACTTTAGGTTTTACGAGCACGGGTTCACCTAACAACCCACAGGTTTTACAACGGGTTCACCTGCAAACCTTACCGCAAGTTTTACGGGATCACTTGCAACCTTACAAACGCAAGTTTTACGGGCTAACTTGCAACCTATGGAGATTTAGAAAACCTTCTAAATGCTCCCCCTTACAAAATGTAAGATTACAATTATGTTCACTCTATGAACTGATTTTGTTAAACACTTAAGCTCTAAATTAACTCTCTCAAAGAGTGGATGATGTTACTCATTTAAGTACAAATAAATCACTCTCTAAGAATATTACATATCAAAGTCCGAGAGTAGAAGATGAGAGGAATGTAGAATAGTGTTTCAGACAATAAGCTCTGTTCTCTCTCTCTTTTTTTAAGCCCCCTTCTTCAGAAATGAAGAACATCCCTTTTATACCAGCCTCTGAATATCTAACCGTTGGAGAGGCAATAAGACCGTTTGATTATAGACGTTGGGGCCTTGTTTACGTTGTCCTCATTAATGCACAGCAGGGTTGACTTTGCTTTATCTAAAAAGGTGCTCTGACCAAGCTGTTCTGTCAACACTGTTCTGGCAATACTATTCTGACAAAAGTCGTTCTGACATCTGAACATTTTGTACGGTCCGACTCTTGCTTGCTGTCAGAGAGGACTTCGTTCCTCAAGCATAAGTCCAGGATGTTAAGAGACTCACTATCGGAAGCTCTCTTGCTATCTGAAGCTCGTGGACTCTAACATTTTGCTTGCTATCACATAGAGGAACTTTGTCTTCCAAGCTCTTGTCCATGAATGATAAGAGTGCTTTGCTATTGGATCCTCTCTTGCTATCAGAAGCTCTCTTATGGACTCTGACTTTTGTGGGCAGTATGAGCTTTGACACCTTGAGTGAATCTTCAGATTATGTTCTCATACTCCTCATGCTTGGTAGGTAACAATGTTGTTTGAATGTGTCTGTTATTCTCTTGTTACCGTTGGAAGGAACATCTTCTTAAATGCTTCAGCAGGGTTGACTTGCTTTATCTCTGAAAAGTAGTCCTGACACCTCTGCTCTGTTAAAAGCATCCTGACACTGCATCTCTTTGAACGTTCAGACATCCTGATTGCTTGCGGAAGCAACTTCTCATCCGGAAGCAACCTTACTGAGTGTGCTGCACTTGAACGTTAGTTTAGCAATATAATCATATAGTCTCATGCAGTGGGTGATCCTAAATCTAAGGTGTATCCGGAAGCACTTCTACATCCGGAAGTAAATTCACTTGATGAGGGATTTAGTTCACCATGACTTGCTCTCGCTTAGTCTATTTCATTCCACCACTCAGCGCTAGTCACTGAGCTATCGGAAGCACTTTTACTTGACGTGGTGAATTCACTGACGCTTAGGGTGAAATCTATTCTATCAGTCTGCGCCAGTCAAGATCTAATAGGAAGCAACTTCACTTGATGTTGCATTTCCGCTGACGCTCGGGGTTATATCTAGTCTATCAACCTGCGCCAGTCTAAATCTAATAGGAAGTGCTTTCACTTGGCGAAGTAGACTTACTGACGCTTGGGGTAATAACTATTCTATTGCTCTGCGCCAGTCTAAGTCTAACAGGAAGCAACTTCGCTTCCGATTGAACCATAGCTTAGTCTTAGGGTTTGTGCACCTAAAGTTCATGGACTAAGTTAAATCCCTAGTGATTTACTCGCTGCCGCTGGGGGATGACACATTTATCCGCGTGCGCGAGTCCTAATCTATCCGGAAGTGATCTTACATTCTCAAGTGATCTAACTCAGGATTCTAACCATGTCATCTAATCCTTCCTAAGTGCTGATTATGTTCTCTTAAGTACTAGACCATATCATACCTTAGTCACCATCAAAACTTAAGATTCTAACATTCTCCCCCTTTTTGATGATGACAAACCCATAGATGACTAGAGAACATAATTAAACTTAGATCACTCCCAGAGCACTCCCAGAGCTATAATTAAACTTAGATATCTTATCTGTCTCTCAGCTCTAGACATCTCATGTCTCATCTCTCGCTAGACATCTTATATCTCATCTCTAGACATCTCATCTCCATCTCTAGACATCTCATCTCTATCTCTCTCCCCCTTTTGGCTTCATCAAATTCCAACAGGTGCAAGCTAGCCTTAGGGATGGGGATACTTTTATCGTTCTCCTCGGAATGGGCTTTCTACCTAATATTTCTCCCTATGTATCGTTAATAAGGATTTGTTCTAGACTATTCAATACAACGTACGAGAGTTATCAAGGAAAACAATAATGATTCATGATCCTAAATGATTGTATTCGCCCTAATCATTATGTGGGATAGCTAAACATGTTTTTCAAGGATTAAGTCAAGAGCAAAACATACAAAACATATCAAAAGTAATTTTGATGTGTTTAAAAATGATGATTATGATATCAAATGAAATATGTGATTTTAAAATTCAAATGAGATGAAATCTGATACCTAATGAAATCAAATGAGATCTGTGAGTTTGAACTTGTGGTATCAAAGGAAATGATTGAATGCCAAATGAAATTTGTGATACCATATGAAATGAAATCAAATCAAATGAAATTTGTGTTTTTAAAAGTGCCAAAAATAATTTCCAAACAAATTGCATCACAGCATCTTAAGAGTTTATTATCGATGACAGCATGTGACTCTCTATTTTCAAGGGATCATTAACAGGTAATGTCCACTTACTTCTCTTCTATATTAAGATTAATCATCATTAAATCAAGAAAGGAAGCATATAAGAGAGGTATGTTATCAATTACTTTCCAGCATGTCATTTAGAGGATACAGATGTGTGAGCTAGGATGATTTTCTAAGACAGTGAATGATTTTGAAGTCAATGCAGATTGAGAGAAACATCCTAAGTTGACACCCTTACCAATGCCATGTATGCATCATATGTAAGAGATGGTAAGGTGTAGATGTTACCACAGATGAGGGGTACTCATACTCTATTAGACTCAGGAATCTGAATCATACGCAGATAAGCATGCTTCCTGACATCTTCAAGAGGTGTGCTATCTCAAGTGGAAACCCCTAGCGCAAGTGCTTTGATGATTCGCTTCGGCAAGCTGAGCTACAACCACAAGCAGACATGACTGGGCAGTCACTCTACTCTTCCCATGGTTCAATAGTTGGCCTGCTATCGAAGGCGCTGATTGTTGTGAAAGCAACCTTGCTCAAACTTGATGATTGGTCCTGCATATTCTTGAGGAAACAAATGCTTTCTGATGGTCAGTGAAAGAACTTAAGATTTAACATTGAAGACCATACTCAGGACATTCAAGTCAATCTGTGTTAGTCAGCACAAGTTAATAATTTTAAGAAATCATGCTTGCTAATTTGGTTTTAAGAAAATATGAGCAATGATTATGTGAAAACTAATTTTGAAATTATCTATACATTCACATAGTTTCACTATCAAGACATGAACTCTATTTATACTCTCATGGATAAATATCAATGTGATAGTACAGAGAATATTAAACAGGTGGCATATTTTCAGAGTTTCATAAGCAAGTATAGTTCAATACATATGCCTCAAGGATGTTCATGTTAGATCATGAAGACATGTGAATTATTAACACTATGAAATTTTGAAAAGAAAAATCTTCATCCTCACAAAAATGAAATACTGGAAATTTTCATGCTCACAGAATATTTTGATTTTAAGACTAAATTCGGTTTACAAAAACAATCAAATTTCAGCATATGATTACGAGAATAATTTCCAAATATTATCTCGAGTTCTTCTAGATATGCTCAATGTGATCTCATAGTTCTTAGGATATCAACAAGCTTGAAATTAATACAGATTATAGCATGCTTGTGATACTATGCCATGTTTTACAGATCTAGCAGGGTTTAATTCAAGGCATTTCCTAAGATTTCTAATGCATGTCAGACAAGAGAGAGACTATCCATTTAATTTCACAACAGAATATGTAAGGGATAGAAATGCTCATGTGTATCGGCGAAAGTTTCTCAGGTTTGGTATAGCCATTCCACACATCTTGATAAGAGACATTCTCGTTGTCATTCTCTCTTGGTTATATTCATTGTTCAAGCTTTAATAATCTGTGTCAACATTCTTAAACCACAAACTTGAACTGAGATCATTAGTAGATTGAGAACTTAAAGATGTAATTAAGAGGGATGTATTGTTCTCGAAACCATAGCTGCTTATGCATTGAAAAAGTTGATGCAAGAGATACCACATGAAATGGAAAATCAGAAATAGCTTTTGAGTGCTATCATGAGGTACGGTTGTCATGTAGGTTTAAAGAGGATCAGAATCTGTTTTGAAAGTTTGTATTTCAAAAAGGATCTTTCAAAAATCAAGGTGAATGCATAAACCATTTTCTTCCATGAGAGGTGCCCTTAAAAGAATTCACTAAGCATATATGAGTAAAATGATTTAGACACCATATGAAAAACTCTGAGGAAGATTTTTAGTTTTAGTGTCAAAATTCTGAAACTAGTTCCGAATCATCTTAACAATGTCAGAAATCTTAGAACACAATGATTCAACATGCACAAATTCAGAAGGTTTTGAAGAAGGTTCAGTTTCAAGGTGTCGGACTTCTTGAATTTGTAAAATCTGTATGCATTATATCAGAAAATGAATTTGATATGATAGGGTCGTTTTTACAGAAAATAAGTGTTCATCATAGATAAGGGAAATCATATCAGTTTCAGAGAAATAAGAGCTGTTAAGCCCATCATGCATTTACTAGCCAAGTGATTATTCAAGTAATGAGGAAGGTAAGAATGATATCACCATAGCTCCGTTCGCATCTAGCAGTAGCTCGCTTGATTTTGGTTGGCAATGCATGGAATCTATATTTAGAGCAGTACCAAAATCTATGCGTGACGAATGCTTATCAAGACTTGACTAATTGTTCAGATGAGGTACAGTCCTGAGTCTTGCTGAGGCTAATAGGATGGATTGGAGCTGGTGCAGAGGGATGAATTTACTTTGTGATTACTACCACTGGCATCTCTGGCCTCTTGAACCCACACTTCATACACAGCTCTTCACTCAGATTGGGTGCTGGCGCAGAGGGAGACACAGGTTCAGCAGAAGGTATCTTCGCAGGTTGATCACTCAGCGCTATCTCAAGTTTGCCTCTGAGCTAGCAGATTGTTGGGGGCACATGAATCAGATGGCTCACTGTGGGGGGAGGAGTTCTTCCTTTTAGCAAGGGTCTTCTTCACCCTTGTCTTGCTGAACCTTCGGATTGCCCTTCCTACAAAATATCAGATAGTCCCTTCCTTTTGTATCCAAGTCTGGATCTGAAGGTTAGTTTGTAGGCTATATATAGTTCACATGCATTTAGATTACGTCCTATGTGTATGACATGGTGAATCTTTCATGACTATATGCACAAGGATATACAAGGTTTTTGATCAAGATAGTCATGGACAGTATGTAGATTATGAACATTACTTATTTCTTCAAGCTTTCTTCTATGATGAATATAATGTTCACATCTTAGGATGCTTAATGTAAAATCTCAATAAGTCCATCTAACATTAGCATAGGAGATTTTACTATCAAATGCTTCGTTGCTAAGTGATCCCTTGCTTACCCAAGGAGATCTTCTATACTTATCCTTGGTTCGAAGCACTTTCTTCTGAGAGGTAGGATTCAAGAGCCTTTTCAATGATGATCGAGGAATCCACTCTCTCTTGTTCTTCTCAGGATAGTTGAATGGAACTTTGTGATAGCTCATCCTTGAGACAGAACCATTGTCCCTTGTGGTGGCCGACAGCTTCTTATGATTGTACCAGTGGGTTTCAGCAGTTGCATCACCACGAGTTCTCTTCTTTGGGATAAGAGGAACTCTTGATCTATCCTGCACAAGTAAGGCACTAGGAGGATGTTTTGGTACCCATTTGTACTTGGGTCCTACATGGTTAGCACTGGACCTTACTTGTCCTTTAGGAATCCATACAAACTTATTTCTCACATTTGAATTTCTTCTAAGACTGCATGTGTGAGAAATATGTCCTAATCTACCACAATAATGACAGATAATGGAATGATAATCAAAATGAGGCTTCCTATCATTATCATGATTAGTTTTCTTTAGAAAAGCTTTTTGTTCCTTTGAAATTTCAGTTTCTTTTGAAAGCTTTTCTTTTTCCTTCAACTCGTGTTTACAATCAAAACATTTTTCAAGACATGTTGATGTTTTCCCTACCGATAGTGGGCTAGCTATCGGAACCACTAGTTCTTTAAAAGAACCCTCGGAAACTTTAGATGTAGAAGAAGAAATTAGTTTTTCAAGTTTCCTATCTTTTTCTTTTAAGCCTAGAAGTTCTTTTGCAAGTTTACAATATTCAGTATATAACTCATTGTATGCATCTTGCAAATCAGAGAGTTCAATTTCAGATCCAGATACCTCACTTTCTGAATCTTCTAGGCAGAGATGGATACTCTCTTCACTGAAGTCTGCTTCCTCAATATCAGCTTCCAGAAGCTCATCAGTAGATGATCCACAAAGAGCACGAGTCGAGCTTTGGACAGCTGTGCTTTTAAGAGATGGGTTAGAAGCATATATCACATCAAGAGTATTCCAAATATCTCTAGCATTAGAGCAATGTTTGATTTTCTGGAAATCATTTTCAGTTAAGCCTTTGTATAAAATTTGCATTGCTCTAATGTTTAAGGAAAACAAATTTTTCTCCCTTTCAGTCCAGTTTCCTCTTGGTTTGAAATCAAAATCATTTTCAAAAATATCCCACATTTTCAAACTAGTGGATTTTATAAAACTTTCCATTCTTGCTTTCCACCAACAAAAATCAATATTTTCTAACACAGGTGGAATGGTATGATCAAAGCCTTTGGAAAACATTTTAACCCAAATCAGCCAAGGTCTTTGCACTTGAGATCGTTTGATCCTTTAAACAAGTGACCCGCTCTGATACCAAATGAAATTCGTGGCTGTCACCCAAGAGGGGGGGGGGGTGAATTGGGTGAGGGAATAAAACTTAAACTCTTTTCGAAAGACTGCTTGTGCTCGGTGATGATGATAATAAATAATGCTATGCACAAGTCAGTATGCTATGTGATGCAAAATAGAATGATCAAGTATAAATATATGCACACATAAATTTATCCTGGTTCGGTCACCCAGACCTACATCCAGTCCCCAGGCTACACCTGAGATTTCCAATCCACTATTCTTGTTTAAACCGGGCACAAGAGAAGCCTTTACACTTTAGGTTTTACGAGCACGGGTTCACCTAACAACCCACAGGTTTTACAACGGGTTCACCTGCAAACCTTACCGCAAGTTTTACGGGATCACTTGCAACCTTACAAACGCAAGTTTTACGGGCTAACTTGCAACCTATGGAGATTTAGAAAACCTTCTAAATGCTCCCCCTTACAAAATGTAAGATTACAATTATGTTCACTCTATGAACTGATTTTGTTAAACACTTAAGCTCTAAATTAACTCTCTCAAAGAGTGGATGATGTTACTCATTTAAGTACAAATAAATCACTCTCTAAGAATATTACATATCAAAGTCCGAGAGTAGAAGATGAGAGGAATGTAGAATAGTGTTTCAGACAATAAGCTCTGTTCTCTCTCTCTTTTTTAAGCCCCCTTCTTCAGAAATGAAGAACATCCCTTTTATACCAGCCTCTGAATATCTAACCGTTGGAGAGGCAATAAGACCGTTTGATTATAGACGTTGGGGCCTTGTTTACGTTGTCCTCATTAATGCACAGCAGGGTTGACTTTGCTTTATCTAAAAAGGTGCTCTGACCAAGCTGTTCTGTCAACACTGTTCTGGCAATACTATTCTGACAAAAGTCGTTCTGACATCTGAACATTTTGTACGGTCCGACTCTTGCTTGCTGTCAGAGAGGACTTCGTTCCTCAAGCATAAGTCCAGGATGTTAAGAGACTCACTATCGGAAGCTCTCTTGCTATCTGAAGCTCGTGGACTCTAACATTTTGCTTGCTATCACATAGAGGAACTTTGTCTTCCAAGCTCTTGTCCATGAATGATAAGAGTGCTTTGCTATTGGATCCTCTCTTGCTATCAGAAGCTCTCTTATGGACTCTGACTTTTGTGGGCAGTATGAGCTTTGACACCTTGAGTGAATCTTCAGATTATGTTCTCATACTCCTCATGCTTGGTAGGTAACAATGTTGTTTGAATGTGTCTGTTATTCTCTTGTTACCGTTGGAAGGAACATCTTCTTAAATGCTTCAGCAGGGTTGACTTGCTTTATCTCTGAAAAGTAGTCCTGACACCTCTGCTCTGTTAAAAGCATCCTGACACTGCATCTCTTTGAACGTTCAGACATCCTGATTGCTTGCGGAAGCAACTTCTCATCCGGAAGCAACCTTACTGAGTGTGCTGCACTTGAACGTTAGTTTAGCAATATAATCATATAGTCTCATGCAGTGGGTGATCCTAAATCTAAGGTGTATCCGGAAGCACTTCTACATCCGGAAGTAAATTCACTTGATGAGGGATTTAGTTCACCATGACTTGCTCTCGCTTAGTCTATTTCATTCCACCACTCAGCGCTAGTCACTGAGCTATCGGAAGCACTTTTACTTGACGTGGTGAATTCACTGACGCTTAGGGTGAAATCTATTCTATCAGTCTGCGCCAGTCAAGATCTAATAGGAAGCAACTTCACTTGATGTTGCATTTCCGCTGACGCTCGGGGTTATATCTAGTCTATCAACCTGCGCCAGTCTAAATCTAATAGGAAGTGCTTTCACTTGGCGAAGTAGACTTACTGACGCTTGGGGTAATAACTATTCTATTGCTCTGCGCCAGTCTAAGTCTAACAGGAAGCAACTTCGCTTCCGATTGAACCATAGCTTAGTCTTAGGGTTTGTGCACCTAAAGTTCATGGACTAAGTTAAATCCCTAGTGATTTACTCGCTGCCGCTGGGGGATGACACATTTATCCGCGTGCGCGAGTCCTAATCTATCCGGAAGTGATCTTACATTCTCAAGTGATCTAACTCAGGATTCTAACCATGTCATCTAATCCTTCCTAAGTGCTGATTATGTTCTCTTAAGTACTAGACCATATCATACCTTAGTCACCATCAAAACTTAAGATTCTAACACCGCGCTGATTTATTATTTAACCCATAATTTAAATGAACAATTGATAAGTTCGTCAATTATGTAAATTAACTCAAAACAAACTACAGACCCGGCCGTAAGGATGACCTTATGAATCAATTTTTTCCAAACCTATTAAATACATAATATTAATACTGATAGAATACTAATAGAACAGAATTGTCTGCTGGTCAAAAAGAAAACAAAGAACAGAATTGTCAACTCTTTTTTTTTTCTCTTTAGGTAAACTGTACATGCAGTTATAGTCTTTTAGATGTGAGGGACTATGAAGTATGAACACCTTGAAATTATCTTAGATATTAACTAATAGATGCGTGTTGTCATTTTTAGCAATCAGTATTTGAAAAGTCAAAAAGTAATCGTTGTAAATGCGTGTTGACATTTTTAGTAAATGCGTGTTGACACCTTAAAATAATAGTTGTGAATGATTTCATTTTGATGTGATAAGCACAAATTATATTGTAGATTATTTAATTTTCTTTATCTGCTTTGTCTCTTCCAAGCAAGTTTGTCAAATTTAAATAAACTCATGAAAAAGGTAAAATTATGTAGTAAAATCGAATCATTAAATTGAGTTTAAAAGCAAGCGAACATGATTCTCTGTAAGGTAGAAACATAAACACGGTGAATTCGACATGTAAACACGTAAGTTTCTATCGAGTTTATAGTCAATGCGAATTTGAAGTGACTCGTGATAAATTTTGGTTAGGTAAAACTGTAACAACTGTAAAATCAGAGTGTCAATTAGTGAGGTTGACAACAATATTTTATGAGCAAGTTTTTTTTTTTCAAACACACAAAATATATTATATTAAAGTCTACTGAAATTGCAACTTACAAATCTCAATAAACAAAAACGACCATCCAACTAAAAGAGAAATGTGAGTTGAATGGAAGGAGAATAATTTATCTCTCTTCCTGTTCTTGATATTCAAAATAAAAAACATAGTTATCTACACTACAAGAAAAAATTGTCGGTAGTCGCGCCAAAAAAAGTGTATGTTGTCACGCCTTTAACAGCGACAAAGGCCATATGTTGCAATTTTACGAGGCGCGGCATAACTGTACGAAGCAAGCATAATGTTTGTTGCGCCGGCGTGACGAGAATAAATAATAATATATGTTTTTTGCATCCTAGGGAGCGACAAGAATAAAAAATAATATGCAACAAAATTTATTTTCTTTTTAAAAAAATATCTTGGAGCTTATGTCGTTCCAACTTGTGCGAAAGTTTTCTTAAAAGTTTATTATTATTTTTAGACACAAATATTATTGGTAATTGAATAGGAAAGAGTAATGAGTTATTAAATAAGAAAAAGTAGAATGATAGAATGATGAAATAATATAACTGAAATTACAGTATTTAAACAAATAGGTATTATAAATTGTATACATAATAGGAAAATTAAATAGTGGTGATAGAAAGTTTAGTGTTAAAATAATTAACTTACAAAAAAATTAAATATAATTAGTTAAAGGGCGAAGGTGTAAAAATAATACTAAATTTTACCCAAAAATGCGTTTGTAATACTTAAGTTTCGGTGAGATGCAAAAATAGTACCAACTTGCAGTCGAGGTGAAAATATAGTATTTCACTTAAGGGAAATAAAATTTAGATATGAAAAGACTCTTATGTCCTTCATTAAATTATTCTCTTCTTCAACCTCCCTCCCTTTACCTTGGCCGCTGCCACCGCCGTCCGACCACGTCCATCCGACCATGACGAGTGGGTGAGGGAGAGGCCGGAAATCGTGGGTGAAGGGCCTATGTTGAAGAAAAGAATAATATAATGAGGGCATAAGAGTCTTTTCATATTCAAATTTTATTTCTCTTAAGTAAAAATACTATATTTGCACATGAACCCCAAGTTGGTTCTCTTTTTGCACCTCCCCAAACTTTAATATCAAAAGACTTCTAGAGGCAAAATTTAGTATCATTTTTATACTTTCTCCCCTAGTTAAATCGAGGATAGAAGTGGAGAGGTTAAGACGAAAGTAGAGAGAGAGAGGAAAAAGCTGGAGAGTGGGAAAAAATAAAGTGGGGAATATATGAGAATGAGTTGAGTTTATATAGATAATTATCATGTTGGGCCTCAATTATCACATGTTGTGTCATAGCGTGCAACATATGCTGTTGCAATTAATAAAAAAAATGAGACAACACGTCGCACCATTTGGGCGCAACATGTTACTTCAAATATATATTTAGAAATAAAAATGAAGAACCATTTCGCGCCCTGGTGCTTCACTATTTTTTAGAAAATAGTGAAAAACCATGTCGTGCGCCCAAAGACACGACTAAGGGTGGAAATTAGTTAGGCTGTAAACAGGCTGCGTACGACCTGGCCTATTTAGGGTCTGACTTAGCCTGACCTTTTGAATAAAATGCCAGTCGCAGGCCTATTTACAAGCCTTTTTACCTACAAAGGTCAGACCTACTAAAGCCTCCAGGCCTAACCTGTTTAATATTACTACTGAATAAAATAATAATATTAGTAAAACCTACATCATTTACACAATACCCTAGCCGCTCTCTCTTAGTCTCGCTCCTCATTTTCATTTTTCTCTTCACCATTTAAAAACAAATTAAATATATGTCATACACAGGGGTGCTATAATATACACATATATATTATATATATTAATTAGAGATATATGTAATTATATATATATATTTGCCAGATGTATTTTATTATTAATATAATAAATATATTATATTAATAAATATAATAATGTCACATCTTTTCGCACAACATGGGGATTTTTGGGCGTAACATGCTGCATATTATTTTTCTAAGAAAAAAATCGCAGCTTGTCCCGTCCTAGTGGCTCGACATGTTGCATTTTTATATAGGGCAAAAGTGCATAAATATGACTAAACTTTACCCTAAGTTGCATTTCTATGACTAAACGCAAGGAGCAAAAATACCACCAAACTTGGGATCGAGGTGCAAAACTATGATTTCCGTCAACTATGACGGTGTTGACCGTTAGTCTTCGACATGTAGGATGCTGAGTGTGCAATAATGACCATGTGGCATGCTGAATAAACTCTTTATTGGTATTATGTGGAATAAGAGGTAAATTTATTTAAAGAAATGCAAAAATTTAACCACGTGGCGGACACATAAGCATAGTAACGGTATCACATTACTTTAAATACATTTACCTCTTATTCCACATAATACCAATAAAGAGTCTATTCAGCATGCCACATGGTGATTATTGCATACTCAGCATCCTACATGTCGAAGACTAATGATCAACACCATCATAGTTGACGGAAATCATAGTTTTGCACCTCGATCCCAAGTTTGGTGATATTTTTGCGCCTTGCAAAACTTTAGTCATAGAAATGCAACTTAGGGTAAAGTTTAGTAATATTTTTGCACCTTTGCCCTTTTATATATAGAAAAAGCACCATGTCTCGCCTCAAGGCGCGAAAAGATTCATAATTTTAAAAAAATTATCTTAGTTGCCCCTTTGTTGTAGTTACTTAAAAAATCTCGACAATAGACTTTCCTTTGTCGCGTTTCATTATGGCGTGACATATGGGATGCATGTGACTACCGACCTTTTGTAGTGCTAGTTTGACACACGATGCCTTAGAAATGAGCAATTGAAGCGAAGGATCAAAAGAGAAAAAGAAAATGGAGCTATAAAATGCAAAAAGCAGTCATTGCTGTGTGACAGGATGACATTATCACATCACTCCAATCATATTCAAAGCAACGATCATATAATGGCTAGTGAAGATCGAACTTCAACGAGCAGATCTTCAAAGAGACTATAAAAGCAACATAAGCCCATTAGAAAACTTGACGACTAATTAAGCATAAAACGTCCATATATAGATGAAGGTCATTCACCTTCTCTATCTTTAGATAGAGTCGATCCACATGAGCTAAAATATAGAATACTCTAATGTTAGAGAGAACATTACCTAGAGTGTACTTCAATGTAAAATCCGTTCAAAACAGTGAACTTACAAAGAGTTAAGTATGTTTCTTTAGATTTTACCCAATCTATATCTGTTTAGACTTTACCCAATCTCAAAGATTTATCCATATCTGTTTAGACTTTACCTAATCTCAAAGACTTGTACTTAAAAAGTGTATCAAAATCAGTTCACAGATTGACCAACAATGATACAACCTTACAATCCTATGGGGAAGTGGCTGATTGAGTGTCATGTTAGACTTAAAATTATAAAGGTTTCTCAAGTGAGCCTCAGAAAATTTGAAGATGTAAAAGGCTTACCCTTTATCTAGTTTAAACAAGA
The DNA here is from genome assembly GCA_029929735.1 of Mimosa pudica. Lineage (NCBI taxonomy): Eukaryota > Viridiplantae > Streptophyta > Magnoliopsida > Fabales > Fabaceae > Mimosa > Mimosa pudica. Next base: position 7,266,855 of record JAKELP010000045.1, read on the forward strand.
TGATACTGGATTGAAAACTCAAGAGGGACTTGAGGACTGGATATATGTATGTTAGGGTTAACCAAAACAGTATAAATCTTGTGTGCTCTTCCTCTTTAATCTCTCTCTCATATTTATTTTTCAGAATTTCTTTACTTATTATGAGCCTTTTTACACTTCCAGTAAAGCACTCTCAAAACAAAGAAATTGCTCTTTCAATAGGTTTAATTTTGTTTTTGTATTAATGTTTTAAGTTCAAACGAATTTGTTCTTAAGCAAAATGAATACTCAAGATTTTAATCACACACCCAATTCACCCCTTTTTTGTGAATAGTCAAAACTAACGTAGTTATCATCAAAACTCAATTATTCTAACATTAGTTATCATCAAATTAAAACTCAATTATTCTAACATCTACAGTCACAATAAGACACGAGTTATATATGACATAACAGTTTTGATCTGGCTGAGTACCACAAATTAAAATATTAGTTGGTAGATGAATCTATTGTTTTTAACTTGAAAAACTACGAAAATATAGAAAAAGAGAAAATAAATTTTGCATCTTCCGACTAATAATTTTTGTGTGGTACCTAGTCACACTAAAAATTACACATCATACACCACTTGTCCCATTCATTATGATTAAATCAGAAAAACCAATTTTATACAAATAGAAAAACCAGTTTAGCATAAATTATTTCACCAAAATAAGTAAACAAGATCGGCAAGGATGAAAATACTCAAAAATTAGAGATCAATGACAACATTTTAAAATATCACATAAAACTTGTACAGAAAACTATCACATATCACTACTACAAATTGTCCCTCTACCAGCGCACCTTTACATGCGCTTAGAAGAAACGCATGTATAGAGGGTCCTTTACATGCGCTTTAAGCGCATGTACAGGTAAGAATCTATACATGCGCTTAAAGCGCATGTAGAGGCCTTATCTCTACATGCGCTTTAAGCGCATGTATAGAAATGTGCATCAATTAAAATTCACTAAAACAATGACTAAAAAAGGATTTAAGTATTTAGAGATAAAATATAAAATGAACTTAGGTGAAGAGTTCAAAATCATATGGAAACACCCTTTACATGCGCTTTAAGCGCATGTAAAGGCACAAACACCCTTTACATGCGCTTAAAGCGCATGTAAAGGCACAAACACCCTTTACATGCGCTTTAAGCGCATGTAAAGGCACTACTGAAGTGCAAAACATGGAGTAATGCATAAGAGGTCCTCCTCAGACCTCATAAGGTGTTCTTACTTGTGGAATTAGTGTTTAAAAGCTCCATTATCACTTTTGGGTGCTATGAAAATGTTCAAACACCCTTTACATGCGCTTTAAGCGCATGTAAAGGCACTACTGAAGTGCAAAACATGGAGTCATGCATAAGAGGTCCTCCTCAGACCTCATAAGGTGTTCCTGCTTGTGGACTTAGTGTTTCAAGGCTCCATTACCACTTTTGGGTGCTATGAAATTGGTGAAACACCCTTTACATGCGCTTTAAGCGCATGTATAGGCCTAATATTAAAATAAAAGTTTATTCATTCAATTTATTTAATGATGAAAAACTTAATATAACTCATTATTTGATTCATATACATACGTAAGTTTTAAAACATAATATAACTCATTATTTTATTTCCCTGAGTAATCTTGGCGCTGTGATTTAAAATAATATTTAGACTGAAATAATAATGTCACAATTGTGAGACTTTATTATTATTTTTATTTGAACCATATATATATATATTGGATATAATTTATAAATTTCTCGCTCCTTTTTCTCATGAGTTCCCTCCCTTTGTCTCTTCATGTAACATCCCAAAATTTGAATTAAAGATAATAGTAAATTAATTAAGATTTTAAGACATCATTATTAAATTAAAAAGCCTTTGGGATAAGTAAAAGAAGATAAAAATATTTTTTTTGAGAGATTAATATGCTTATTTCTTTAGGAATTAAAAAAAATAGTTAAAGTTTGAGTTTTAAATTAAATTAAAACTCTTGTTAAAAATATGCTACGGCATAGGAAATACTATGATGACAGAAAAATATGTAAGTTGGATTACAACTTTGTTTCACAATTTGCTAAAATATGGGAATTAAATTGGAAAAGGGAATAAATATAGACAGAAGGTAGTTTGGTAATTCCTTCTGAAACCCTAGATCTATACTCTCTTCTCTCTTCCCTTCCATTTTTGTTGAGTCATAAATCCTAATTTCCCATATCCCTTAAATACCCTATTCCTTTCCATGTTTCCTTCTCCTTCCATCCGTAAGACACAATCCAACTCACCAACAATTCCTCTCATCACCATCTTTGCTTCTTCTTCATCCTTCCTTTACAAACCACCGTCCTACTTCTTTTTCAACTCTTCCATGTATCTTCATTAGTTCCTTCTTATGTTTCATCACTTCACTCATCTCCCTTGACTTCTCTCCCTCATTTCCGGCGAACCCAGCGGTGGCTCGGCGGCGTGCACGGCAAAGCAAGGTGCGATTCTGACAAACCAGAACTGTTCGTTCTTCTGTTCCTCACTTCGCTCTCAACGGCCCATTCCGTTCGTCGCTGCCTTCGCTCCCTCCGTTTTTCTTTTCTTCATCGGCGGCGACGGCTCTTATTCCGACGGCGGCGAGCCCCACTGAAAATGTGCAAGTCAGATCTGAGCTTAGGTGAACTTCCCTTTGTCCTTCTTTTCTCTACGATTTGAGAACTATTTCAAGTGAGATGCTGATTTTTATTTGCTTTTCTGATCTATGTGCTACCCATTTCTTGTTTTTCATCAAGTTTGTATCTTTTCACCTCTAGATTTGTTTTAGCTTCATTTTGTTAGACACCATTTTGTTAAATTTGTGAAATGTGCTTGTTAGGCCTTTTGTTTCTTTACATATGTGTCAAATTGTTGTTTTTGATATACCCTTTGATTTGATATGGAGCATATTATTGGTGAATAATATATCCAAATAGTTGGTGAATGATAGAGCACAATGACGCCTTCCTTATGATTCATGTAGCCGGCCCCACGTAGGCTTAAATTTGTGAAATGTGCTTGTTAGGCTGTGTTGTTGTTGTTGTTGTTCACTTATTTGTTTTGAATGTTTTGCAGGTGGTGCATAGGCTTAGTGGGATTTGAAGGGGAAAAAGTTGAGGATTTTGTGTGAGAAAAATGGGTTATATTGGGGCTCATGGTGTGGCAGCTTTGCATAGATACAAATATAGTGGTGTGGATCATTCCTACATAGCTAAATATGTTCTCCAACCTTTTTGGACTCGCTTTGTTACTATCTTCCCTTTGTGGATGCCATGAGTATTTCAATCTCTGGAAATAATGTTGTTTGTATGATATGACTTATCTGTTCAATGTGATGAATGTTTGTTCACTTTCAGTATGGTATGTCATGTTATGATCATTAGTGGGCTAGGTGGTTTTTATGATAATGCCTTTACTGTGTGTTATAACATACATATTATAACCTAGTTGGCGGGCTAGGTGGTTTTTGCTTTTGCCTTAAGTTCTTTTATTGAATGTGTGGTAATTGCATAATGTAATGTTTTTGTAGTAACATGTAGGAATCAGTATTTTCAGTATGTGTAATGTGTAAACATGCATTCTTGAAAGTGTAAATTAACCTGTTTTCACTCTTATTTGTAATTCATTAATTAATTAGAATGTGAATCACAATGGTTTATCATTTGTGAGATTTTATAAGTTGATGACACGCAGTGACTTTCTGTCCTAATGATTTGTTGTTGGGGCTACAAGGATTGCAACTTTGCCAAAATTCTATTTCCTCATTTGTGAGATATATTTCGCCTGTTTTGGTTTTCTAAAATAACCACAAACAAATGCAAATGCAAGAAGACAATTTTTTTATTTACTTTTGGCTATTTTTGGTGAGACTTTACTGAGTTCCATTTTAGCTTACAAGCTCTGTGTTGCACTAACTTCTACCTTTTTCTTGTATTTCCTCCCTTCTGTTGGCATTTTGGTATTCTCGGATTTGCAGTCCAAATATGGTATGTCTTTGAGCATTCAGTTGTAGTCCATAACTTTTCTTACGCATTATGAACTTATCCTTGGTATTAATGATTTGTTTATTGTTGGTTACAGATAACTCTCATGGGGTTCATGTTTTTACTTGTGTCTGCACTGCTTGGCTATGTAAGTGTGACGTGAGCTAACAATTATCCCACTTCATAATTCTGGCACTCATACTGATGATATATCTTGCACCTTTCTTATGCTTCGCTTTCCTCTTTCTCTTTTCGTTAAATGATATGATGAACTTTGTTTAGTTAATATCATTTATAGGTAGTATTGTTAAGGTTGCTGGTTTATTTTATGTTTTTTGGACCCTTCATTGATCCTTTCATTGTTGGAATAGTTCACCTTTAGTTTTGATTCTGGCCAAAAAACCTTCAGTATGCTTTTTTGAGAAAATTTGGATTCTGCATGTTGTCTATGTTGGAAATTTAAACCGTGAATCATTGAACTTGCTAATTTTTCCTTATTGACTTCTGATGCAGATATACTCTCCCCATTTGGACTCGCCTCCACCAAGATGGGTTAATTTTGCTCATGGTCTACTTCTGTTTTTATATCAGGTCTGCTTAGGTCCTGTATTGCTCATATAGCAGTATCATGTGTTCCATTTTTTTGCTTTGTTGATTTAAGCCATATAAAATTTGGGCACAATTTTCAATTCATTTCTTTGGATCCTTGATATCATTTCTTAACGTGCCTGTTTGAGTGTAATGAAATCTTTTTTTTTTTAACTGAGAGTGTAATGAAATCTTGGATTTAATCAGTGATGGCTTTTGTGTGTGATGGCTTTTGTGAGTGTTTCCTATATTTCCCTACCATATTATGTTATTGATTTTTTTTAAATATATTCTAGACATTTGATGCTGTTGATGGTAAGCAAGCTAGAAGGACAAATTCTTCAAGCCCACTGGGGGAGCTGTTTGATCATGGTGAATTTCCATCACAATATTCTTTCTCCCAATTTTTTCTTTATCCATGCTATTTGACAATGATGAATATACATTATTGAGCTTAAGATTCCATAAAGCGCATGTAGAGGCATGCGCTTATAAAGCGCATGTAGAGGCACATCTACATGCGCTTTAAGCGCATGTAGATGTACATGCGCTTAAAGCGCATGTAGAGGTACATACCTCTACATGCGCTTAAAGCGCATGTATAGCCCCCCCTCTACATGCGTTTTTTAAAAGCGCATGTAGAGCCTTTACCAGCGCCCGCCTCTACATGCGCTTTATAAGCGCATGTAAAGGCCAAAATAAGCGCATGTAAATGGGGTAATCTGTGGTAGTGTATATAAATCATAATCCAACTAGTGTAGAAAAACTATCCAATTTCTTTACATAAAGTAGTTCCCCTGGAATAAAAATATGGGCCAGTACCAAAGAGAGAGCATCTGAACATTTTTATCTTTTAAAAGACTCAAAGCAGAAGAAATGCCCTTGAAGAAGTAAATAAACAAAATGATGAATGAGCAGTATTCCAATGCAGAAGTAGGAAATTTAATTGTAGATATTAATGAAAGAGATTTGTTTTTTTTCTTGGGGGAGGGAGGGGGGGTTTACATCATTTGAAACTTGAAATGAAAATTAGAAGAAATAAACCTCAATAAAGTAGTGGAAACTTAAGGCCACTGAAAAGCATTCCATTCATCAAATAACTTTCTTACAATGTTTTGTTTGTGTAAAATTCTTCCAAATAATTACAATTTTAACACAATATAAATATATTTATATGTTTGGTAAGTATATTTAAACCTTAATTATGATAGAAAAGATACTATCATAGTTATTAAAAGTTTAGTCTTAAATAGATAAGAAGAAAAATACATAGATCGAAAGACTTCATCGTAGTTAAAAGAAGAATAATCATTTACAAAGTCTAACTATGATAGAAAAGGATCTATCATAGTTATTACGGGCAAGATGATATTTCAGAATCGTTTATCCATGATAGAAAAAGACATTGTTAAATAAAATTTGGAATGCTATCATGGATAACAATATATTGGTAAAATTTGAATAGATTAACCATGTTAGAAAAGGTTAAATGCTAACATGGTTATTAAATTTTTAAGGGTAACTCATTTAATCTAACAATGCTAGAAAGTTTGTAACATACGAAACCATGTCTTTATGAAAAGTAAGTATACCATGTTAGAAAAAGAATATGCCTAACATGGTAATTAAAATCATTGTCAAAACCGACTACCATCTTTCTTTACGAAGCATATTTCAAACATCATAATTGCAACACAAGATTATCATCACAAAAGGAGCCACTGACTCAATCCATGGGGGCCAAAACCAAACATATTAAGTAAAATTCTCCAGCCTCTAGAATCTAGAAATCAATTGCATACAATGTGAAACCAAATTTTAGAAACATAAATAAACTGCAATGTCTCAAGCCGCAGATTGCCAGAAGAGGACATGTCTTAGAATATACCAGTATACAGTAATCCATAACATCAAATAAAATGTGGAAGCGGATATGCATGTATGTCTAGCCTAGTGTTTGACAATATACATAATACAAGAGAATACTCAATGATCTCACATTCTGTGAGTTTCCTCTAGTTCCTTGCCTTTTCATTTAACCTTGAACTCAAACTTGAAAATAAAAAGCAACCAGTGAGACAGAGTCCCAGTAACACTTATTCTTCCCATTTTGCCTTACATGCCAACAGGTATAACAAGATACTCATGAAAACAATCAGGTCCTAATATCAGTATCTATTATGAAACCATAATATGCCAAAACAATAATTCATATAATAAGCAATTCATTTTAACAAGAATGATCCATAATATGCAAAAGCAATAATTCATATAATAAGTAATTCATTTTAACAGGAATGATCCAAAATATGCCAAAGCAATAATTCATATAATAAGCAATTCATTTTACCAGGAATTGATCCAAAATATGCCAAAACAATAATTCATATAATACACAATTCATTTTAACAGGAATGGTCCAAACTATGCCAAAGCAATGATTCATATAATAAGCAATTCATTTTAACAGGAATGATCCAAACACCACAAAGGGTAGATCCAACGAGATCCAAACGCCCTAATGGCAGATCCAATAAGATCCAAATGTCTCCATAGAGACAGATCCAAGTACTGACAGAACACCAGAACCGGTTCCAAACGTCAGTACTAGCCCAAAAGGTTAACCCAATGGCCATCGGGTAACCTCATCACGTGAAGGGGAGTGAGCCAAAGCTCATAGGGCGCCAAATCAACAGCAGATTTAACAAATATATTATAACACATTTGCAACAAGAATTTAGACATTTATACCATCATAGTTATATAGTGAATATCACAATATTGTCTCAAATGCCACACAGCAATTTATCAATTTCCATAGTGTAATATATCGTTACTAATTCCCTAATTAACCAATATTATCTATTTCAATTCATTAATCTCTTTTTATATATTATCCATGATAGAAAAGAATAAACTAATACAACACAGCTGCTATCATGGATAATTTATTGCTAACCATGTTAGAAAGGATTTGCCTAACATGGTTATTAAATAAAACTAATTAGTATTACACAATAAATAAATATGTATACGTGCGGAAGCAAATGCAGGCCTATACAAATCGGCAATATACAATTCTAAATAAACTATATAACTTCTACTACCTAATTCCCTTTCCTGATGCTCGCGCTTGTGCATGAATACCTGCAAAAATGTCAGTAATCGTGGGATGAGACAATTTGTCCCAGTAATCACCGCTTAACTCACTATAACAGTGAGATGTGCGGTAGCGAGGGCGTCTAAAGGGTACCTTATTTAAAACCAGTAATATATATATATCCATAGCAAATCTTCTTCCATTTATCACTCAAGTCCAATAATCACTTTCAAACCAAATCCATTCAACATCTCCATACTCCAATCATCTAATTCTACCCCAACAACTCTCACACTCACCTACAGATGCATTGTGCCACCATGGTGCATTCAAGCATCTATTCTTCACTATATGATTTGACACTGTGTCCCTCTTCATAATGAGGGGACAATTTCCTTCTCTGGCAATCTCCAGAGAGGGAACCCCAATTCTGTTTTCCATTACAGAACGGGAACGGTTGGGCTCTCCACTGCCAAACAACCGTAGGGGCGGTTGGGCTCTTCAATGCCAGACAACCGTAGGTCACTTCTCTCAATAAGTCGACCTATGAACTCCGATCCAATTAATCTAAAAAGGATCCTCAGTACAAATAACTGTCGATTGGCCTATCGACAGTTATCATCGCGCGATGGTACATAAATTCCAGTGTCATGCAATGCTCACCATATCCCTATCAATATCTCTTCCACAATAAATCAACATCAACATCATACACTCTTATATCACCTTTCAATCTATTATCCACAATATCTTTCCTCAACATTACTCTCCAAAAATCTCAACTTACATCTAATTCCTCTTCTATACTCACAACCTCTCAAATAACTATTATAACAATACACCTGCAAATATGTCACACCATTCCAAAATATCCAGCATCACCAAACAGGATACTATATATATACTGTGTCGAAATCTTTTATATAAAAATAATCGTGTTTGAAAGGCACCCGATAGCCTGTTTTGTATAAAAATACCTTTTCAAAAATAATGTATATATATAGAGGGTGAGAAAGGATTTTTAAGAAAATCCCAGCTAACATCACCCTCAATGTTATAGTAAGGTTAAGAGTGATTACCTGTCGCCCTTTAGCAATTTTACGCGATTTCTCAACCTTTCTTCCTTGATTCCACGAAAGCCTACTTGCATCCACTCCTATAATAATATATATCCCAATGATAAATTAGTATCATTTCCCTTTTATCGTAGTTCAACGTCTATCTCTCGTTCTTATATGTTACTACCCATTTTTCCCTTCTTAGTTATATTATTTTAGAGAGTCATGTGGATTCCTGAGTATATACACACACAAGTCAACACACTTTCCAATCAATTAATAGCATTAACATATGGAGCAGCAAGCATACATTTAAATCTATCAAAGTTTCCGATCCTTTAAAAAAAATCAGTCACAAGCAATTGTTCAATTCAACTTATTCTTCCTCATTAGTCTTGCATCTAACAAAGAACAAGGAAATGAACACCAAAATCACACTTTTCCATAACAATCATTAACTATTTATATTTATCAATCAACACCTTTATAAATCCTAAGAGATGTTATATATATTCAGATTTCTAGATTATATAAAGTTACCAAAGAGCATACACACCTCACTTATATCTAGTGCACTTAATCACCATTAAGAATGTCTTCTCACATGAACCATTTAAACCTTTGTCAACTAGCATCTACAAATACTGAACATTCCTTTTAATTCACAAATTAAAAGGAAAGAGCATATAAAACCAACGGAGTCACAGCAGAGGTGAAAAGAAATGAAAACCATTTAGTTATTCCATTTCAACTAACCAAAAACAAGGAAATGTAGAGAGCCTTTCAAAACATCCTATGAACCAAGTTTCCACAAACAACACTATATACATAGACACACATCCACCCACTTCACAAATTCTTTATCATTAACCATACTAAACCATTCTTTCCTGCCTTGATTAGAAAACTAAACACTAATAATCCCTTTTTGTCAAACAGTCCATTAATTCACCACGCAAGAACATGAAAACCATATTATCCTACACTTATATTCCCCACTACTTCAATTTCAACATCTTAACTATCATCAAACAAAAATGGCAGCAAAAGGAAATCACAGAATTTCCAAAGGAACCAAAACTCATAACAACAATTTACTAACATTAAAAATCTCTATATCATTCTTTCCTCCCACACAAAATCAAACCAACAGACCAGTAATGATCAAACAGGACACAAAGCTTCATACAGCAAAGCAAACCACATCAGAATTTATGTTCACAGAGTTCAATTTAAGGTTAACAAGCCTACATTCCATTTAACTTTCCATGTTCTTTTCTTTTTCCACGTCATAAACTTGCTAACCTTAATTCCTTGAAACCTGTTCAGATTTGCAGTCATTCTAAAACATCATTTTCATCTACTAAATCATGTCACAAAACAGATTTTTAAATTAGAGCACCAAACTTAATAGTTTAAAGCTTAAAACTGAAACTATTTCATTCAATTCCTCAATAATATAACATTGCATTCCCTCATGTTTTAATTAGGATTTGAGCCATAAACATATAAATACCAATTCAGCTGAAACAAGAAAGATAAACTTTAAGAAGCCTCAATCAAAGCACTGATCAGACATTAAAGCACCTAAAGATTTCAACTCTTCATCACCCTGAAAACTTAATCAAGTTCAGAAATCTCCTATCCAAAGGGTTCATAATTATTTACCACTTAAATCCTCAATCACCCACATAGTCGAAATAGTCTATACCAATCATCCAAAATCACATAATCTGAATTACCCCAATAATTCAATATTTCATCATTCTATACTCACCTCTCAACCTCATCTAACAAATAAAGATCACCATTTTATCCCCATTGGCATAAATTTCGAAATCCCCTTTCAATTCCTAGCATTTGGCACTTTAATTGGTCAAATCATCATCCTAACCCAAAATCAAGTAACCTCAACCCATAAACTACTTAGAAACTACCTTAATTTGGTTCCCAAACAACAAATTTCATATCTGAAAGTACAGAACTCAATATGCACAATAACCCTAACATTTAACACCTAATTTGTCCCAAAATCCATTTGAACCCAAATATTTAACAATCCAAACCCACAGAACAATTAGAAATCATTTTAATTTGGTATTAAAACCATATAACTGAACCCATTTAGCCTAGGGTTTGGATTCAAGAATCTCATCATTTTTTTTAGCTACAATCAACTTTGAAACAATGAAAAGAAGAAGAAAATAAAGGAAGATCACCTAGTTTATGAGGCTTCAATAGGACCCAAAACTCGCCGGAAAACAAGCCTAATCATCGGCCAAACATGACAACTCTGTCATTCATGGACTTGGAAGAGAAAAGAAAGAAGGTGGAAAGCAGAGGGAGCCACGACGGCCTCTCCCTCCATCACCGCCGTCGACGGCGGCGACTCCGTGGCTGCGTGGAGCATCACCAGAAGAGGAGAGATTTTTGAGAGGTGGAAGAAGAAGAAGAGGACGAAGGGGGTGAAGGAGGACGAAGGGGGTGAAGGAGGACGAAGGGATTGAGAGTGAGGGAGGGGATGTATGTCGGGTTTTGTAAGGAGAGAGGGGAAAAGAGAAACCGCCGTGCGCGGCCGACTCAAATTCGCCGGCGACGCCGGTGAGTAGTCGGAAGGAGAGAGAGAGGGCGGAGGGTTTGAGTGTTGGAGAGGGAGAGAGAGACGGAGGGTGGTCGAGAGACAGAGAGAGGAATGGGAAGGAAGGAGATGGAATATGAGTATATATATGTATATATTTGGGAAAAATTACAATGAACTACCCAAATGTTTATTCTTAATTATATTTTTAGCCCAAAAGTTTGTATATATTATTTTATCCCTCTCTTTCTATCATACTATTTTCTAGGTTTCAAAAATACTTGTTTATGAAAGTTTATGGCTCTAATTAATCCTTTTAACTATATTTCTTCAAATTCTAAACTAACTAAGATTTCATATTCATAAATTGCCCAGAATATCCTAAAATTCTTCCTCGAACCCTTAAATTTTCTTAAGAACACCTCAATAATCTTGTATTATTTTTAATTTAAAAACTGGGATGTTACAATTTACCCCACCTTTTAGGAATTTTGTCCCCAAAATTCGCTATACATACCACCTAACATATAAAAATGCCCAATTCACTCTTGCATTCCCCCTACAAACTCTAACTATTTAATAAACTCTCACTATTAACCCACAATTTAATGCACTCAACATCATTCATCATCTTGCAATATACAAATCATCCATCAATCCTCATCCTATTTTCCTTAGCTATCCTTCACCTACTAGCCATCTAAACTTCAAATCACTTGCATTAAAGTCCATTATAACGGATAACAACATCCTTCTCAACTCCAATGGTCTCCTCAATCATATATATACAACTCTAAAATTCATCATTAACTCAAATCACCTCAATCTCATCCATACAAGCCTAGTGATAACCTATTACTAAGTCAAAATAGTTCACAACATCAATATACACTCTAAGTCATCACCCCACAGTGTAATCTCAAGTAATCACCCTGACTTTAATTCAAGCACAATTCTCTAAATCTCACTCTACAAACCATAATTTCTAGTCACTCATCGGTTCATAGCCAATATATATATTTTCATCCTTAAAGTCAAAACTCCACTCAATTATAGCTATGTCAATTCATTCAAGCTAAACAACTGTAACTTTAATCCGTCATTTCACCATTCACTACAACTTCAAACAAGTGTTCTATGTCCATAAATTCCAGACAAAATTTCAAAATAAGCATCCACCCTGAGTTCTTCACATCTCATATATTCAATTGATCCTTATATAATCTAAGAGTCCATCAGGCTAAACACTAAAACCAACCTTAGCCTTAACAGTTCAATACTTACTACCACAACTTAACAAATTGTTCATTATCATTACTTATAGTACTAAACTTATTCCATAAATATTAGTCAAGACCCGAAAAAATCATCTATTTCTTCACTTCAGTCATCCCTTCCCAGGCCAAAACAACCCCTTTCATATTCCACCCTAATCATCTTTATTCCAACTTAATATAAGAACTATACTCCGATTAACCTAGGATAAAACTTTTTTATTCCTCTAAAGCTAAAAACCATTATAATAGCACCAAACATATTACAAATTTTATCCTTTAGAACTTAACAAGAAAATAAAATTCCTGCACACATTTCGACTATCTCTTTCATCCCTATAATAAAATTGGATCTTAATAAAACTATGAACTCCCTATAGCAATTAACACAAACTGAAGCAAAATCATCAGAAAATATGCCATATCGCACTCCACATCATGAGTCTATAGTCATCATGCTAAAACACTATTTTATTAGCTTAACAGCTCCAAACAATTAGAATTGAAGCTTAACCAAGGGGTAACCATAACAAGACACAAAACAACCATAACCTTTCATTTGTAAATAGTACTACACTTATGCATGCCTTAAACAAACCAAACTTTAAGCATTTCATCTTAAACATGTCCCTCCTTCCTACAAAAAGAATGCAATAACAATAAAACTATTAAACCATTATTCAATTATAATACAAGTTTTGTGCCAATACACCAGTTTCAAGATTTTGAAAGGATAACATACACAAATTGAGGAACAATTAACATTCACATGCATTCTACTCAACCCTTTAATTTATCCACATCATCATCATCACATAACAAAGAATTTCCAAAATCTATAATGTCACTCAAGCATATATCATTCCAATTCGCCTTATCATTCATACATGATTATACCAATTACTCATGCACATCACACACTTCCATATCGTGACAATCCACCAACAAAATTCACTAAAAATGAAATCAATTCATATCTATCACTACAATGTACAATTTCACTGTAACATCCCAAATTTTGTATTAGAGATAATAGGAAATTAATTAAAGTATTAGGATATCATAATTAAATTAAAAAGGATTGTAAGTAAGTTAATGGGAATAAATATATTTTCTTTTAGAAAATAATATGGTATTTTCAGTAGAAAATAAAGAGAACTAGTTAGAGGTTAAGTTTTAAATTATAAATTTTATGAAAAATACCTAAAGGCATAGGTAATACTATGGTTGGAGAAAACATGTAAATTGATGTATAGAATAATTTTATAACTTATTTTAAAGAGGTTTTAAATGGAAAAGTAAATTAATAAAGATTGAAGGGCAATTTAGTAATTTTCTTAGAAACCCTAATATACACTATCTCCTTCCTTCTTCCTTCATCAACTCACACCGACCCCTCCCTCTCTCAACTACATTTCTGCGTTCTCACACCTCCTACCACAAATACATTTCGATTTTCACTCTTTTCTTCCTCAAATCCTTGCAAGCTTGAGCATTTCATATTCATCACCTCCAACTGTTTATTCCTCGTCGGATCCTCCACTCCCCACTTCGTTTTTCCGGCGTCTTCTTCATTTTTCCGGCGAGGCTCCGTTGATTCCGTTGGAAATCACGGTGTACGGCGGCTGGAGGTAAGCTTTTTGACTTCTTTTGGTTTCTCAAGCCATTTTCCTTTCCTAAACTTCGTTCCCTTCGTTTTTCCGGCGAGTTCCAGAGATTTCCGGGCGATTTATGGCAACTCCGGCAACCTATTGTACATTCACTTCATATTCAAGCTTCGGTAAACCTTCTATTTCAAGTTACACCTCTTTTCTTTGAGTTTTGGGCGAGATTTGAGTGTAGGCCGAAAATGATTTTCTGTTATGAGTTCAACAATCTACCAAAAATAATGTTTAGGCTTTGATTTTGAAGTTTTTAGGAAGGATTTGAATGATTGATTAAGGATTTGTTGATTTTGTGAAAACCCTAACTTGTGGGGTTTCATGACTAAATGGGAATCATTCTTGTATTTGCATATGTTTGCTTGGTCTGTTGAAATTGATGCTATGAATTTCTTGGATCTTGCTTGATTTTTTATGTGGAGGTGTTGTTCAATGTATGCTTGAAATATGAGGATTTGATTTTCTTTCTTGCTACCCTGTTTTGATATGCAGTTCCTTAATGAAGAATTGGAATTAATGATGTTGTAAGAATGTTTAAATGGTGTTGTGGTTGGAATTAAATCATGGCATGTGTAATTACAATTTGTACATAATTAATATGTCAAGGCTGATCACTTTTGGGGAAGAAATAGAGCTGCTGATTCTTTACCAATTTATTTTATGGATGTATAAATTTTGATGTTCTTTGTTCCTTTCTTGGACAGAATGGGTTGTTGTCATGTTGATTGGAAAATTCTGATTTATCTCCGATTTAAATGTGGGCTTCGAAAACCATAATAAATATATGCTATATAAAAGTATCTTAATTTGTTGGGTTTCACATGACAATGCTATGCATTGTTTTGATGGTGCTGTAAATAATAGTAGTGGAGTTATTATCTTGCAAGTGATTTATTCTCTCTTTGATTTGTTTCTTGTCTTGTAAGTGAATGATTCTATTTGGACTAATTGGAAGTTTCAGGTGATGTGATGTTTAGTTGATCAAATGACGATTCAAATGTGCTTTGTGAATAAGTATGGCTGTCTTTGTGGATGCATGTGTATGATTAAGTCTTTTGTTAATTATATGCTAAAGTACACATGGGTGTTGAGGAGAATTCGTGACATATGTATGCCAGAAAGAATGGTACTGCTGAAATTGTTCCTTGTACGCATGTATGTATCCTTCACTTGCTAATTGCTCTTAAGAGGAAGTTTACAATACTCCAATGTATGTCATTTCTTAGTTTGTACAAATTGTAATAGTGGTTTTAATTAGGAAAGGGATTATGTGCTAATAATTGGAAATATCTGCTGTCATGTTTGTGTGTATTTGACTTGTTAAAGTTATGCTTGTTGACTTACTTGAAATGATTTCTGCTTGTATAATTGGAGAGTTAGTTAAGTTGTATGGTTGGTTCTTTGAAAATGTGTGTATGTGTGTGTTGTGTTTTATATTTAATGATTAATTGGGAAAATGGGAATGATGTGAGCTATTATTGATGTTCTTTCCCTTTTTGGTTCTTGCTCTACTTAACATATTATTATTAAAAATATAGTTTGTTTTTCTTTGATATATTATGGTTGATAAATATCGCTATCGGTTATTTGATTTCTAAAGTGAAATGACTTGGTGGTTGCAAAAATGTTAATATGTGTGTATAGAATGTTTTACTGTAATAAAGTATACTTATTTGTCAATGTGATTTATATGAATGGAAGTGGATTGTATTAAGTGAGTTGAAAGGATTTATTAGAAAAATGAATGTAAGGAAAATGGGTAGTCATATAGACACGTGAGAGAGACGTTGAAGTATTATAAAGTAGAAATGATATTAATTTATCATTTTGCTCTCTATATTATTATAGGAGTGGAAACATGTATGCTTTCTCGGCATCAAGAAAGAAAGGTTGAAAAATCGCGTAAAGTGCTAAAGGGCGACAGGTAATCACTCTTACCTTGCTATAACAATGAGGGTGACGTTAGTTGGGATTTTCTTAAAATCCTTTCTCACCCTCCATATATATATTATCTTTGAAAAGTTATTCTCATATAAAATAGGCTATTGGGTGCCTTTCAAACTGGATTATGTTCGTATAAAGGACTGTGCAACACTTTGTATATATATACATATATTATATTATCCTGGTTGGTTGTGGTGGTAGTTTTTGGATAGTGTGATAGATATATAGGCATTGGATTTTGACTGTGCTTTTGAGAGAATTGAGAATGAAATGAGAATGAGATGATGAGTTTGATATTGTGGATGATTAGGTTGAGGGAATGAACTGAATAGTCATGAATGACATTGTGATATTGAAATGAATTGTGGTTAAGAAGTTAAATATGGTGAATGAGATTGAAACATGGATATTGTGAGCGTTGCATGACAATGAAATATATATGTACCATCGCGCGATGATAATTGTCGATAGGTCAATCGACAATTATTTTTGTACTGATTGCCTTCTGAGTAGAGACAGGGGCATAAGGGAAATTGCCTTCTGAGTAGAGATAGGGGCACAATGGAAATTGCCTTCTGAGTAGAGACAGGGGCATAAGGGAAATTGCCTTCTGAGTAGAGACAGGGGCACAATGGAAATTGCCTTCTGAGTAGAGACAGGGGCATAAGGGGAATTGCCTTCTGAGTAGAGACAGGGGCACAATGGAAATTGCCTTCTGAGTAGAGACAGGGGCACAGTGACAAATCGTACAGTGAAGTTGAATGCTGGAATAAATGCCTCCGTGATGGCACGATGTATCTATAGGTGAATGTGTGAGTCGTGGTGGTAGTATTGTTGTATTGGAGATCGAGATGGTGAAGAGCAATGATTGGGAAGTGACAGAGTGATCAGGGTTATATGTGAAGAAGATTTGGATTATATAATGACATAGTGATCGGGGATATATGAGAAGAAGAATTGGATTATATGTATATGAATTATTGATTTTAAACACTGTGGTACCCTTTAGACGCCCTTACTACCGCACATCTCATTGTTATAGTGAGTTAAGCGGTGATTACTGGGACAAATTGTCTCATCCCACGATTACTGACATTTTTGCAGGTATTCATGCACAGGCGCAAGCTTCAGGAAAAGGGAATTAGGTAGTGGAGGTGATATAGTTTATTTAGAATTGTATATTGCCAATTTATAGGTCTGCATTCGCTTCCGCATGTATATATATTTATTTATTGTATAATATCATTAAGTTTTGTTTATTAACCATGTTAGGCAAATTCTTTCTAACATGGTTAGCAATAAATTATCCATGATAGCAGCTGTGCTGTATTAGTTTATTCTTTTCTATCATGGATAATAATACTTCAATCATTAGGATATTCTTTTTCTAACTATGATAGAGTTATTGGTATTATCGAAATTCCTTTTTCTATCATAGTTAGTCAGGGTATTATTGAATTAATTAGGGAATTAATAACAGATTGTTACAACTTGGTTATCAGTATTTGGTATACGATAACCTAGGACTGTGCTGCATTGCATGTAGATTGGCAATATACATTCTTAGTATTCCCTTCCTTCTGTGCATGAATATCTGGCCTTTTGAGAAGAATATCACTCATTCCGTGGTGGGGAGAGAGTGATAAGAGCAATTGAATAGGTATTGTGGAGAGATTGAGATGAACATAGAAAGAAGAACGAAATAATGTTAATATGTATAAGAATTTAGGAAGAATGACGAAATAAGGATGCTTCTCTGGGGTCTCGAATATAGTTATGTGCCGGCCATAATCATAATCGAGGCATCATGAGATACCTTATTGGGTTAAGGGACTAAGAGAAATTGAAAATAACAATTAATAATGAATATAATTGAGATAAAAGTTTTTTTTGTTTTGTTTACTATTTGTTTAGTCATTGTGATATTGTTGCTTCATTGATGAATTGGTTTGTTTTAATCGAAATTTTATTGAAATTATTTGTTTGTTTTAAAAATATTCACTTTGATATTTGATTATAAAATTATATTTTGAGGGGGCTGCTTCCAATCACTAAATGTAGTGAGGAAGCCTCCAGCCACTTAAGATAAATGGGCAACAACCTTTTTCTACTAATGATGATGTAACTGCCAACCATTACTAATTGAAAGAATTTGGCTGTTAATACTAAGTGAATGGAAACTGGTATGTTGTTAATTGTTGGTGAAATTGTACATTGTAGTGATAGACATGAATCTTTCTCTTGAGCTGTGAATCTAATTAGGTTTGGATGAATAAGAGTTAGTTTGGATAAATTTGTATGAGATGTTTAAAGTTAAGTATTAAGACTCACTCATTTGATTAAAAAGCATGCATCTGGCTTAAATGGTAAGCAGTGCAGTTTTGATAATCTAAAATTTATTGATGAAACTAATATGAATAAATATGATTGAAATCAGTGTTTGAACTCTAATTTGTAAATATGTGGTTCTGTTGAGACTTAACATTAAAATTTGGATTAGTTCAGATTCTTTGAAAACTGTACATAAAACTTAAAAATGTAAGATAAACCTCTTGTTCTGAATGCTATTAAATGTAAGAGGAATAATTGATGTTTAAAATGATGATTTTTCTTCAAATTGTATTCTCAAGTTGTGAACCTTATCCTTTATTGACTTTGGATCTTATATATGAATTATTGTTGATTGTGATTTATGATTGTTAAATTAAATGTGCTGGTTTGGATGGAATGAGATGATGTATGAGTTTCAATTATTCTATTGATATGATGAGTGAATTGTTATTGTTTCCTTGTTTCAACAAGTCAATAAATTGGAACAGTTAAGAGATATGCTTGGTATTGACTATTTTAGGCGTGAATATTTGCAATTGCATGAAGACTAGTTTTTCTATGTTTGAAATCATTTTTCTATGATTTAAGGATTATCATTGTGAATTAGAAACAAATGCAAATTATTTTGTATTGAGTGACATGTGTATGTATGTTTTTCTCTGCTATTTTTATGAAGAACTAATGATAGTGAAATCAAGTTATTTAGTTCGCGACTGATGATGTTTAGAAGGCTTAGTGTTTGAAACTTTGCATGAGTATTTAGGAATTTCTCTGCACGTGTAATAGTGGCTGAATTAATTATATTCCAGATTCTTAATTCTTGGGTTTGAGTGTTTCTGGTTGAATTTATGATGAGTAAGAGTGTGGTTGTGGGTGTTTATTTATGACGCGTGTATGTTGAACACAGTGGCAGCGGTTGTTCTGATTTTGTGTATAGCTGATTCGGTTTGCAATAGTGATTAAATTAAGCTGTTGATGTTTTTGATTTGTGATTTAGGTGTAACCAAGAGTTTAAGTTAAAAATTAATGGTGATATTGGTTTATGGGTGGCTTGGTCTCATTGTTAAGTTATCTTGGCTTTAAATAAGTATTGTGGTCGTATGCAAAGTTTATTGTGATATAGGGTTATTCTCATTTTGTTCTTTTGCCTAGCATTGGTTCCAATGGCTCTTCTATCTTGTGCTGTGGTTTTAGTTTAAAGGAATGTTAAGTAAAGTCAAAATATTGTTGAAAATTATTTAAGTTATTGGATTGAATGCATGTTTATCCTTGTAAATTTTTGGAGTTCCTCTTTGTTCTTCTATTGTTGGATATTCTTCATGGTGAGCTAATGTGAAAGTTTAAGAATCATATCTTAGCTCCTTCCTTTGTGTGTATTGATTTGGGGCTGACATGGATTTCCTCTATTTTATTGAGTAGATCTGGATTTCTTCTTTTTTTTAATCAGAATTGCATCAGTTTATTAAACAAAGGGAATTTACAATGCATGTGATTGTGGAATAATGAGAGCTGAAATGGAATTATTGTATACTTTATTGATTCCCTAGAGCGTGTGTATTGCCATAGCTAAACTGATTCTGCAAAAGAATTTATAGTTTTTCTGCTTTTGGTTGATGTATTGTGATTTTAGATAGATTTGTTCATTAATCTGCTAGTATATTAGAATTAATTGTGGTAAAAAAAATAGCCACCGTCATTTTGGAAATTACGGTGGCTATTTTTGCCCCTTCGCCCTAAAATCTTTATGCTTTCTGGTAAAAAAAATTCTGTTTCCTCCATAAAGAGGACAAAAAGAGGAGCAATTGGGGGGCATTAACACAAGTCAAGAAGAAAGAAGGAATTAATTATACCATTAATAGTCATCTTACAGTGATTGAAATTGGGTCATATTTCAGCTATGTCAACCACAAAACTCCTTTTCTAGCTATTATAGGGTCTCCTCCCAACCTAATGGCATTAATTTTAATTCCCACAAAATGATCACAATCCATATTAACGATAGCCAATGAAGCAACCAATACATGGAGTTTAGTTTCAGAGAGAAAAATGATACTCCTTTGGAAAGTAAACTTGAACAAGGTTCTTGCACCTTTGAATTGTCATGATCTTCTTAAGGTGACGACAGTTCCAACTTAATATTTTATGATGCCCAAGGAAGAATTTTATGGGTTGATTCTCTAACCACTTTATCAGAAAAGTTAATATGCAAATCTAGTATCAACAATTAGTCAAAATGCACCAGAAATAAGTAAATTTTGAGAGGTAGATCTAGTATACCTAATAATTACAAAGTGTTGCAAATATAGTATTAGATCAATTTTGACAAGTTTGACCGTCATTTGAATTTGCTAAGTGGGATTTATTTTTTTCACTTAAACACCAACCCTTGCCCTAATTCCCGTCATGTTATCTCCCCCGACCTTCTTAGAAACCCCCTAAAATTAAAATCAAAACACAAAAAAAAAATAAAAAAATAAAAAAAACAATAAAAATAATAAACACATATCCAATTTCACAACCTATACAGCATACATTGATACACTTCATCAGATTCCCACCTTCCGATCAATCTCCACTTCGCCGCCGACATCAATACCATCTTCGCCGACTTCATTCGCCTGTAAGTTTCTTCCTTTTTCCCTCTTATCATTAAACCCTCTTTTGAAATTTAGGGTATTGTAGGAATCATACCCATATGGCTATAGAAGAAGATGGACTAAAAAGCTAGAGTATTTATCCCTAGTTTCCAAAGTATGCACTGAATTAGAATCCCATACTGGCTCTGGAGATAAGGTTCTGGCTGAGTTTATCACTGAGTTGGGTAGGAATTCTGAGGATGTGGAAGATTTTGATGCTAAGTTGAAGGAGAATGGGGCTGAGATGCCTGATTATTTTGTCAAAACCCTTTTGACTATTATCCATGCTATTTTGCCTCCTAAGCCTAAATCGGATAAGGATTCGAAGAAAGATGGCGCCCCGGATGGGAAAAAGACCAAATTTAAGGCCCTTGCTATTGCTGATGACTCGAACCGAGCCAAGGAGCTTGAGAAGGAGTTGGACACTACTACAAATTGTCCCTCTACCAGCGCACCTTTACATGCGCTTAGAAGAAACACATGTATTGAGGGTCCTGTACATGCGCTTTAAGCGCATGTACAGGTAAGAATCTATACATGCGCTTAAAGCGCATGTAGAGGCCTTATCTCTACATGCGCTTTGAGCGCATGTATAGAAATGTGCATCAATTTAAATTCACTAAAACAATGACTAGAAAAGGATTTAAGTATTTAGAGATAAAATATAAAATGAACCTATGTGAAGAGCTCAAAATCATATGGAAACACACTGTACATGCGCTTCAAGCGCATGTCAAGGCACAAACACCCTTTACATGCGCTTAAAGCGCATGTAAAGGCACAAACACCATTTACATGCGCACTACTGAAGTGCAAAACATGGAGTCATGCATAAGAGGTACTCTTAAGACCTCATAAGGTGTTCCTGCTTGTGGAATTAGTGTTTAAAAGCTCCATTACCACTTTTGAGTGCTATGAAAATGTTCAAACACCATTTACATGCGCTTTAAGCGCATGTAAAGGCACTACTGAAGTGCAAAACATGGAGTCATGCATAAGAGGTCCTCCTAAGACCTCATAAGGTGTTCCTGCTTGTGGAATTAGTGTTTAAAAGCTCCATTACCACTTTTGGGTGCTATGAAAATGTTCAAACACCCTTTACATGCGCTTTAAGCGCATGTAAAGGCACTACTGAAGTGCAAAACATGAAGTCATGCATAAGAGATCCTCCTCAGACCTCATAAGGTGTTCCTGCTTGTGGACTTAGTGTTTCAAAACTCCATTACCACTTTTGGGTGCTATGAAAATGTTGAAACACCCTTTACATGAGCTTTAAGCGCATGTAAAGGCACTATTGAAGTGCAAAACATAGAGTCATGCATAAGAGATCCTCCTCATACCTCATAAGGTGTTCCTGCTTGTCGACTTAGTGTTTCAAAGCTCCATTACCACTTTTGTATGTGGAAATGCTGGCTCTACATGCGCATGTAGAGCCTCTACATGCGCTTTAAACGCATGTAGAGGAGGTTCAAAAGATAAATCATATGTAATGCTTAAAACACATGGACCTTGTGCTTTATATGCGCTTAAAGCGCATGTATAGGCATGTTTATTAAAAATATTTATTAAAAATTATATAAAAAACTTCCCCACCCTCTTCTTTATCCTCACCCTCATTTCCTCTTCTAAAACCCGACACCCCTCTTCCCCCTAGGGTTTCTTGTCTTCAAACTCTCTTCCTTTTCTTCGGCTTCCTCCGGCGATGCTCATGACGGCAGCGGCGACGACGAACGACGGCGGAGAGTGGTGTGTGACCTAGAACCATCATGGCTTTCCCTTCTTCCTATCCTCTTCGTTCTCTTTTGTTCTGGCAACTTCCGACGACTTCAATGGCGGCTTCGGTGGTGATGGAGAGAGGACGGCGGTGGCGCCGTCACACCAGCGAGGGAAGAGTACTCTCCTCCCTTTTCCCCTTCTATTCGCGCGTCTGTGTGTGTGTGTGGCGTGAAAGAGAGAATGAAGAGTTGGGTTTGTGGTAACCGGAGGTCCGTTCGTTTTCCCGGCGAGTTCTCCGGCGAACTTGGAGGCTAATGAGAGCTCTTAAACATCGGGTAATGTCTCTTCTTTCCCTTTTCCCTTTGCTCTTGATTTGGGAGATATATTTCTAGGGGTTTTTGTGTAAATTAAAATTTTGTATGTTCAGGGAGGAAATTGGTTGTTTGAGAACCAAACTAAGGTGATTCCAAGTGATCTATGTGTTATAATTGTTTAATTTTGAGTTATAATGAATTTTGGAGCAATGCAAGTGTTGAAATGTTAGGGTTTCTTATGATTTTCGAAATTCTTGATCATTTGGCCATTTTGAACCTTCCGTTTGAACCTTCCGCCCCCACCACGGCTTTCCACTGTTGCCGCCACCGTCTCCGACCATCACTGGGGTTTTAAGGATTTCTAATGTATTAAGCTTAGGCTTCCATTTTGAAGTTTTGGGAAATATTCTGAGTAATGGGTTGGTTTCTGTCTGTCCATTTTGGTGAATCAAACTTAGTAGTATGAAGTAAATTAAAGATACTAGATTTTGTTGCATGTTGGATTTCTTTGATTTTTAGGGATTTTGATTTTTTTTTGTAGATGATGAAATGATGATGAAGGTATAATAGATTTTAAATAAATTTGGTATGCTCAATTTATGCATTGTTTGATCGTGAGGGCTGATTATTTATTTATTTATTTTGGTCTATGATTGGTCAGTGTTTGGTGATGATGAAGAATTGATAGTGTTTGAATTTAATTGGAATAATCACCTTTCATGTTGAGTTTCTGCTTGTTTATTGGTGTTAACACAGATAACACTGAGCAGCAGCTGCAGCTACCGCAGCAGTGGGCCCACTCCCACATTTAATTGGAAATTTTCTCACTTTTTCTTTATGCATAAATCTATATATAGTAATTTTCCCCTGTGGCGTGGATAAAGGTGAACAAGGAGAATGAACAAAGGTGGACTGATGGGTGGAGGAGTATTGGGCAGCAGTGCCGGAAGTGGGCCCACTGCTGCGGTAGCTGCAGCTGCTGCTCAGAAGCAAAAGACTTTGGTACAAAGAGTAGAAGGTGACATTGCCAATATTGTGGACAATTTCAGCCACCTTGTTAATGTTGCTAGGGTATGTTTGATTACATTCTGCATTCTCACAGTTTGTGCATTTTTGCACTTATTAATGTTCTCAATGTTGCTAGTGTACGTTTGATTACATTCTGCACTCTCAAAGTTTGTGCATTTTCACACTTGATAATGTTGTTAATGTTGCTGGGGTATTTTTGATTACATTCTAAATTCTCACAGTTTGTGCATTTTCACACTTATTAATGTTGTTATTGTTGCCAGGGTAAGTTTGATTGCATTCTGCATTTTCATAGTTTCTGCTCATGCTTATTAAGTCACCCCTGTATCATATTCTTGTGATAATTGATGATCTGGATATGTGAAGTATTGCTCAAACTGGCAATTTCTTAATTCTACAAGTTGGGAACTTAAATGTGGGAGTGGAATTCATGACCTTTAGCGTCAAGCTGTGTGATGCATATGATTAGAAAATGTGCAGTCAATCCGTGTCACCATGAACACCTACTTTGCTAAGAAGGATAGATCTATAAAGGTGAAAATTATATCCCATGAATTCATCACCGTTCCCTTTATTAGATTGAACAAAACTTTGTCTAATGCCATTTGTGATAGATGAGGTACATATATGTTTATCTGTGTATGAAAGACTACTAAATTTTTGGTTTTGAGGGCCAAGTCAATGCATGCTGGACACATAAAATTACTCAAGCAGAGGTTGAATCAATCAAATCTGCTGGTTTTCCTATTGCAATCATTCACGGCAGGTAAATAGTCTTGGTTTGAAGTTAGTGGTGTAGATGCTCCTTAATATAATTCAGGATTATCATACAAAATAATTCATCCTTCCATTTGACTTAAAATTGACTGGAACTTTTCTGTATGTCCAGGCATGATATAATAGCTCAGATGTATTACGCTAGAAGGCTTGCAGAGAGGCTACAACCAATGGCTAGAATGGTAGAACTTCACGGAGCTCATTTGGTGAGCCATGAAAGGAGTGAAGAGGTATACTTTTCTTGTCATTTAAGTGCAAGCAATGAGACTTATTTTATAGGCTCATTTTGATGTTACATGATATTGGAGATTAAAAAGGAAATTGAACATAACAGGTAAATCAAGCTCTTTTAGACTTAATCAAGGCATCCGAATTGAAGATAAACACACATGACTGGAGTAATTTGCCAAACAAAAACTCCCGTAAGTAATCTACTTTTTAAGCATGGATCAATTGCCAATTTACTTGTTCAGTTATTTCTCAACATCTCCATGCCTTCATCTTCTTCTTCTTAGGCGATCTAAATCTAAAAGATATACCTGAATAATTTGCAGGGGCAGAGAAAAAGATGTTAGTTCTAAAATCAGACATTCAGGATGGAAGCAATGCCTCCTTAAAAAAAATATATATATAGCTTTACATGCGCTTAAAGCGCATGTAGAGGTAGTACCTCTACATGCGCTACCTCTACATGCGCTTTAAGCGCATGTAGAGGTACCTACCTCTATACATGCGCTTAAAGTGCATGTAGAGGCACATCTACATGCGCTTTTAAAAAGCGCATGTAGAGCCTTTACCAGCGCCCCCTCTACATGCGCTTTATAAGCGTATGTAAAGGCCAAAATAAGCGCATGTAAATGGAGTAATCTGTGGTAGTGGGAGATGGAGGCTAGGCATAATGATAATAGAGAAAGGGAGGATGAGGATGAATATAGAGGTCGAGATAGAGATAGAGACCGAAGAGACAGGCGTAGGGATAGACATGAAAGGGAGGAGAGGCATAGAGATAGAGATAGAGATTATAGGTATGATGATGATAGACGGGATTACAGAAGTAATGGAAGGCATGGGGATAGGCATGACAGGCGTAGGAGAGATGATGGCTATGAGGAGAATCGGTATGGGAGGGAGAATGTTGATGGTGATGGTGATGGTGATGGTGAGGATAGAGATGGGAAATCTAGCAGGGATAGGAAGTATGTATCGAATGAACCGGAGTTGTATCAGGTTTATAAGGGCAGGGTGTCTAGAGTTATGGATACGGGATGCTTTGTTCAGATGGATGATTTCAGAGGAAAGGAGGGTTTGGTGCATGTATCACAGATGGCGACACGGAGAATTAGTAATGCCAAGGATGTTGTGAAGCGGGATCAGGAGGTTTACGTGAAGGTGATATCGATTTCTGGTCAGAAGTTGAGTTTGTCAATGAGGGATGTTGATCAGCACACTGGGAAGGATCTTCTTCCTTTGAAGAAGAGCTCGAATGATGACTCTTTTCGAATGAATCCTCAAGACTCGAAGGATGGGCCAATAACCAGGACAGGTCTTTCAGGGATAAAGATTGTGGAAGAGGGTGATGTTGGTTCTTCACGCAGACCCTTAAAGAGAATGAGCTCCCCTGAAAAATGGGAAGCAAAGCAGTTAATTGCTTCAGGTGTTTTGAGTGTTATAGAGTATCCTACTTATGATGAGGAGGGAGATGGGGTTCTGTACCAAGAGGAAGGGGCCGAGGAAGAACTTGAGATTGAACTGAATGAGGATGAACCTGCTTTTCTGCAAGGGCAAAGTAGGTATTCAATGGATATGTCACCTGTTAAGATCTTCAAGAATCCTGAAGGTTCTCTGGGTCGTGCTGCTGCATTACAATATGCACTTATAAAGGAGCGCAGAGAAGTACGAGAACAACAACAACGCACAATGCTTGATTCTATCCCGAAGGATCTCAATCGTCCTTGGGAAGACCCAATGCCAGAGTCTGGTGAACGACATTTGGCACAAGAGCTTAGGGGTGTTGGTTTATCAGCCTATGACATGCCTGAATGGAAGAAGGATGCTTATGGGAAGACCATTACTTTTGGTCAAAGATCAAAGCTCTCCATTCAGGAGCAGAGGCAGAGCTTACCAATCTACAAATTAAAGAAAGAGTTGATTCAAGCTGTCCATGACAATCAGGTGCTAGTGGTGATTGGTGAGACAGGTTCAGGTAAAACAACTCAAGTAACGCAATATCTTGCTGAAGCAGGTTATACCACAAAGGGTAAAATTGGATGCACTCAGCCTCGTAGGGTGGCTGCTATGTCAGTGGCAAAAAGAGTTGCTGAAGAGTTTGGTTGTCGGTTAGGTGAGGAAGTTGGTTATGCCATTCGTTTTGAGGATTGCACTGGACCAGATACTGTAATCAAGTACATGACAGATGGTATGCTTCTTAGGGAAATATTGATTGATGAGAATCTGTCCCAGTACTCTGTTGTAATGCTTGATGAGGCTCATGAAAGAACTATCCATACTGATGTTCTTTTCGGATTATTGAAGAAGCTAGTGAAACGTAGACCTGACTTGCGATTGATTGTTACATCTGCTACCCTAGATGCTGAGAAGTTTTCAGGTTATTTCTTTAACTGTAACATTTTCACAATTCCTGGGAGGACTTTCCCTGTGGAGATACTTTATACCAAGCAGCCAGAAAGTGATTATTTAGATGCATCCTTAATCACTGTCCTGCAAATTCATTTGACGGAACCAGAAGGAGACATCCTTCTCTTCTTGACTGGTCAAGAGGAGATTGATTTTGCTTGCCAGAGTCTTTACGAGAGAATGAAAGGATTAGGTAAGAATGTTCCGGAATTGATTATTCTACCTGTCTATAGTGCTCTTCCTAGTGAGATGCAATCTAGGATATTTGACCCTGCGCCTCCTGGGAAGAGAAAAGTGGTTGTGGCAACTAATATTGCTGAGGCTTCTTTAACAATTGATGGGATTTTTTATGTTATTGACCCTGGATTTGCTAAGCAAAATGTGTACAACCCAAAACAAGGACTTGATTCTTTGGTGATAACTCCGATTTCACAAGCTTCAGCCAAGCAAAGAGCTGGGCGAGCAGGGCGTACTGGGCCTGGGAAGTGTTACCGTCTCTATACTGAGGCGGCTTATAGAAATGAGATGTCTCCTACTACTATTCCAGAAATTCAGAGGATAAATCTTGGTCAACGTGTTGGTGTTGGTGAATAATACTAGAATAGTAAAAAACATGGTGCATTCAATGATTAGCCACTGCTGCTTCTGAAGCTTAGTTTCTAACTAGCATTAAAAGAAAGGTTAGTGACTAAATCCCTACCTACAGTCTACCCCTTCATTATCTCTTCCTTCAAGCTCAACACCTTCTCCACTGTCAAAGGTTGCTGGAACTAAATCCATGTTGAAATCATACAGTTGTGAAATAAGAAAGTGATAAAATGCTTTCTTTATAGGATCATTGTATTTTTAACATGAGATGAAGAAAAAACTTGGTTTAGCTTGCAAAATTCATTCTTTTTTTATACCACTTTATTCTCCTCAGTGTATGTGCTTTTGCTTATGAATAATTTCAGAATGTAATTATTGTTTGCCAAATGTCTTTATTTCAAAAACTATTAACTACACATATATTATAATTATATGAATCAATAGTCCTCCATTAATTTTTCGAGCTTGGTTAATCCAGGTTTCAACTTTTTTCCAATTTTCTGTTTAACCCGTTCTTTTGTTTCTGCTTGATGTTATGCTGGAATTTATATGCTTGCTTTTGCTTCTGAAATAGTGAAAGGTAATAGTTTTGTCCTTTGAGTGTTGAAGTTTTTGTTGTTTATTTAGACCAGGAATAACGTCCAGTTTTTTTTTTTTCAAGAATTGATGCTCTGGTGTAAAGTCCAATCTGAATTGAAGGTCGTTATATAGATTGGTATGTTTCCAAGCCTATTTGGCTGCAATCTCAAGTGATTGCAGCATTTATGTCCCATAATATATGTTAATGTTGCTTTTTGTCTCAGCATTTATTGTATTTTTTACACTTTTACCCTTTGTTGACAACACTCACTCTCTCATCTTCCCCATACACACACTCATTTTTTTCTCATCTAATTGCCATCTCATTTATCCTCTTTATAAATTGGGCAAAGTTGGAAAGAAAAATATTTTCTAGACATATTGATTGCTTTCAACAACTATTAATAGTTTTCTCAAATAAAGTGATTTGGTAAAAATTAGCTTATATTGTGGGTCGGAGGGAATATTGTCTGTTAATTATGAGCAATACAGCTCTTTACAATATAAGAAGACATGTCCAATTCACATTTGTATGAAATGGCATCCACAAACCATGTGCTATTATATCACTCAATGGCTTCAGTATTAGTATTGTATTCAAAGTTAGATGTTTTAATTTTCTACAATGAGTATAGTAGGAGGAATAGTAACTCAATTTTTATTTGGGCCCGCGTCATGATGGAGTTTAAATGGGTCTTACAGTTTAGAGTTTAGACATATCTCTAGGGATCAAAATTGTCTTGCATATGCTTTAGTTAATGATGGATTGTTCTTAGGATAAGCATACCAAGGTCCCACCTAAGACAGAGAGATAATATCTAACAAGTCTCATAACTTGTCAATGACTAGAGAAAGGGCATTATTGACATGTAAAAGAGCACATTTTACAAGTTATGGCACATGGAAATTATTTGATATTATCATTCTAGTTGAACGTGTGTTCATCTCATCTATGTATACTAAGTTGATATGTGCTTGGGGATTTAATCTCCCTTCATTTCAAATTTAAGGTTTGCGCACACCTTATTTTGTACTAGGAAAAATGTTCATATGATAATTATTGCATCACATTGGGAAGAAAAGATATAAAAAATTGAAAATTAATGCTATCTCAAGTGATGAGGATGAAATAATGTGTGAAAAGAGGTTAGATATCCACAACTTTTACGTTGAAAAATGGGTGAAACATCATTTTCACATATTAACTCTAGAGCTTTCATATGATACAAGTGCCGACCACAGGGTTTTGTAAATTCATCCTTTTTTAAGTGAAGACAATATATTATAATAAAATGAAAGTTTAATTAGTACTCATTTTGGCCCATTTAAAAAAAATGAAAGAGATACATCAATACATTTTTAATGTTAATGGGCATATAGGGATTATAAGTAAGAGACATAAAATTATGGATAGAATGAAGTAGATTGGAAGATTAGCTCAAAAGACAATTCTACAAGCGCTCAACATAAACAGCATAAACAATCACTTGTTTATGTTGATTCAACATAATAACTCATGAAGGTCTTAAGCTTGTTATGAAGCAACATCTTGGACAAATGGAAAAATACACCTCCATGAAGAGCCAACACTGTTGGGCACTTCGCAGCTGGTCATATGACACACTAGAAGTTATGAAGGCTTTGATTAATTTTACCAAAAACTTAAAAAATAGGAGTATAAGAGAAAGAGAAAAGGAAACAAAAAGAAAAATAGAGCACAAATAAAAATACAAAAAGAGCAACACTACAAGATGGACTTCTAAGAGATTGATAAAGAACTTGAGGCCCATATCTTTATCATGATTATGAGCTGAGCATTTTGGCATAAGCTTTGCCAAAAGTCTAGAACTAGAACATTCAAATGTGGACCATTCCTTGAACACTTCCTTTTCCTCGCAAAAATACCTAGAATACATCAGCTACTTCGCTCAAAAAGATTTTATTCTGTTGCCATTCCTTAACTCTTGAAGGATTTAATCTGATAATTTACTAAAGACTTGGGACAATGATAATAGGGCTCAAGACTTGGTTGAGAAAAAACCCAAATAAGATCTTTTGATGCACCAAAAGATTTGATCCGTTTTCTTGCGATAAATGGCCCAACTTGAGATTTGTCTGCATGTAATACCATAGTCTAAAGTCTAAACCTTACACCTGCGATTTCTACTAGAAGATAATGAAGATTTTCGCGGCTTCAATCCCTCAACGTTATTATAAATTAGCTCAGGGCAAATATCTTCCACACATTGAATTATAGATCTTTTAAACATTCCTCATTTACGCTTGAGAGTAAAATTTATCGTGTATGAATAAAGAAACATTTTCTCAAGAGATGGTATTATCCTACATATATCACGTCATAGATATAATTTTCATCATTTTTTATTTAATTTCTGCTATTGAAGCCACAACATGAACAATAAATAAGAGATTGACTATTTGTCATATAATCTCATTTAACTTGCATCTTCGATTCAAACAAATGTTTTTTTAACTGATTTTTTTTTTGAACTAAACACCTCAAACAAATGGACTATGCAGGTATACATTATTAAGCACTTTTAAGTTTTAATTCATTTTAATAATTGTATGGTCACTTTTAGCCTTAAAAACTCTAGTGTTTGGTGTACCTTGAGCCAAACTATAAGATAATTTTTGTACCTTTGCTCTAGAAACTTCGTATCCAATTTTTCAATCCAATTTTTCAATTGCCAAATTAACCTGTAAGAAGGCACCGATTATTGTTGATGATATTCTATGTATTCAATTTTAAGAAATCTTCTTTTTCATGCCAGTTTTTATCAAATAATTAATTTTTGGCATGCCAAATATAATATAATTTTGGTAATTAAGGATTAGTGTCCCATTCTATGGGAAATAAATTTTTGGCATGTCAAATATATCATAATTTTTAGGAATACAGTTCAATCTAGCGAAATGGAGTAGTGCACTGTTGTTGTGTTGTGTGGCAAATTAATTTTAAAAACTTCAATAAAACCACATTTTACAAAAAATCACTTAATCTAGTACTTTATTGTAATTTGAATTGCAATGGTCATTTTTATAAGAGGTTACTCGGAAATTGTTTGAGTATATAATGTTTTTTACCATTTTTCTATTAATTAATTTCATTCTCGCTCATCAATTTTTCCATGCTACATCCTCGTTTATACATTTTATCATTCATACTTTATTTTTCATTTACTTGTTCCTTTAATATAAGGACATCTTTAGAATAAACAATCATCTATTATTTATTTACTTTTAACTAAGAAAAAAAACTTTGTCTATATTGAACGTCAAGTTCATCATATGTTTTAATGTTATAGAACGTCTCAAGCCCTAATAAACAAGAAGGATTGTATTAGGTTTTGATAGTCAACATAAAAAATTTGTTAAATATCATGAACATTGATATAGAGAGATATTCCAAGATAGATCGTTACTCATGAGTAACACATTGTATTGGTGGAGTACAATGACATATTAGTCAATGCCACCTATATGTCTTTTCATAAATTTACTACAACTCACATGTCTTTTGTATATTAGGTAAACGTGCAAATATATAGATGGTATATTGTAAAAGAGTCACCCATCAACATGTAGCTGCAAAAATATACGTGTTAAACTAAAATTGGGCAAAAAGATACAGTGTTAAATTGTAAAAGGCATCATAATAAAAAAAATTGTATAAGGCGCATCAAACGTCATAATAGTTTTGATGGTGTAAAAATATACATGATAAACAAAAATAAGACACTATGACACCATAAAATTTAGGTGAAATTCTAAATAAATCCTTCCCGATACGTAAAGGGACAAATGAGGAACCTAAACTTCCAAAAGGACTATGAAGGAACCAGCACCTACCTGTCATTTTAAAATTTTGCGAAAAGACAAAATTGCCCCATCCTAAAACACAAATTACTACCTCATCCTAACACTCACCCTCTTCTCACAATTTGTGTTTAGGATGGGGGCAAATTTTGTCTTTTCGCAAAATTTTAAAATGACAGGTAGGTATTGGTTCATTCATAGTCCTTTTGGAAGTTTAAGGTCCTCATTTATCCTTTTGGGTATTGGGAGAGATTTATTTGAGATTTTCCCAAAAATTTATATATTTTTCTTTACCATCACACTGCTCCATGTGTCCCTATCGCGAATCTGGCTGGCATATAATACTACTACCTCCGGTCCTAAATATAGAAACTAATTGACTTTTTTTTGAAGAGATTAAAGTTGCGAAATAGGTTATTAAATGATGACATATTTGATATATTTTTATATTACTCATTAGTTATAGGTAAAATAAACTAGTTTAAAAGAAAAAATTAGGTAAATCAATTTATAATTAACTTATTTTACTTTTTTAAGGATGTTAAATTAGGTATTATATTTAGTAGCCGAGGAGTATTAGTTTATTCAAACCCAAGCCACCGTCACTATGTAGAAAAGAATATGTGACTGAAAGATACTTAAAATCTCAGAACTCCACACTTCACACTTCACACTTCACACTCATAATAGTTGACTGTAAGATACTGTAGTAGGGAAAAGGAAGAGAAAAATGGCTCTAGCTTCAACATTTTATCCAAACTCTCTTCATATGCAAAATAACAAAACTACTCCCTATTCTGGCTCAAAATTTCAGCCTAGCTCCCTTTTGTTGTCACGAACTAATCGATTTCGTGAAGTGGGACCCATTTCTGCTTCTCATGAAGCCTTTGATGTTGTGGTAATCGGAGCTGGAATTATTGGACTCACTATTGCCCGCCAATTGCTCATGGAGTCGGATCTTTCTGTGGCCGTTGTTGATAAGGCTGTTCCTTGTTCTGGTGCAACTGGCGCAGGTCATCAATCTCTCCTCTTTTTTCTCCTTTTATAGTTTTACAAATTAGAAGGCCTTTTTAACCTTTTATTTTTTTTGGCTCCAGCCTTTTTAACTTTTAAGTTTGGACAATACCCTATTTTACCCTTCAAGTAACCACTATTTACCACTGGACATCATTTAAACTAACACCGAGTACAATTGTGTATAAAAAAAAACACTGAGTACAATTTTACAATTAAAATAATCAAATTGGTCCTATTTTACCTGCTGACCAATGTAATGTTGACACGTGTCAAATACATTCACGTGTCAACGTTACATTGGCGAGAGTGTAAAATTAGACCACTTTGATTACTTCTAGGGTAAAATTTTACTCGGTGTTAGTTTAGCGTGCCCAGTGATCTAGTGTGATTATTTAAAAGCTAAAATAGGACGACTATTACCCTTTAAGTTTTAACTTTTAACTCAACAATCAGTTCAAATGAGTTCAAAAGCAGTAAATAAATAGGTAAGAGACACAATTTTGTTTCAAAACATGCCGTTGAGAAAGAGAGAAATGATAAAAATGAGGAAAGAGGATATATTGGACAGAGTCATTTAATAACGACAATATTTGAAAAAATGTATTCATTCCCTCTTGTCATAAATATAAGACCTAGTTGAATTTTTTCGAGAGATTATGGTTGCGAAATAGGATATTAAAGTATAAAATATTTGATATATTTTTAGATTATTCATTAGTTTATAGGTCAAATAAACTAGATTAAGGGGAAAATTAGCTAAATCAAGTTATAATTAACTTCTTTTGGTTTTTTAGTATTTTTTAAAAAAAGTCAACTAGGTCTTATATTTAGTCAACTAGGTCAATTTATAAATCAATTTATAATTCCTATTTCGTGTTTAATCTCAGTTTTGCCTAGAAAGTTTTAGCTAGTATCAATTTTTCGATGGAAGGTTTTTTTTGGTCCAAATTTGGACTGGAAATTTTAAAGTGGAGCAATTTTGATTGAATGCTTAAGGTCAACTTTTCAACATAAGTGAGATTTTAACGGAAAAGGATAAAATTACTCAATTTTAATACTTGGCAAAAACAACAAATTACTTCCAAGCAAAATTGGTCCTGATTTGAATCTGGCAAAGCTCACCCTTACCCCTCTACTTGACTTCTTATGCTTGCAGAACAAGTAACTTGGCCCAAATGTTTCGGCACATAAGAAATTGATTCAATGTAGTTTTTAGATTTTGTGGTTTGTTGAATTAATTGGTTTGTTTTACTGCGGAGACCTTTCCATTTAGGCGTTCACATTTTTGTGTTTACTATCAATACATTGTTGCAGGCAAACAAGAACAATTTTTCTAACATAACACTGTTATTTGATCTGTAAATATGTTATTGAGCAGATCGTATATCTATTTATAAAAACAACTTAATGAGTTAACATGAGCACGGCTTCATGGAATTAATGGAATTGTTTTCATGCTGGAAAGCTTTAAAACTTTATTTTAGACTTCTTGTAAAATGGTTCTTTACCTCAACTATAGATTGTTCGGTGCATATTGAGTTATGAAATTACCCTGATGTCTTGACTTTTCCTCACTGATTTCTTTAAACTAATTATTTTTATCATTCAAACGTTATTTAACATTATTGATCTGAGAAAAAACACAAAGGAAGGCTACTGTGATCTTTTTCTTACTGGTTTTTCTGTAATATGATATGTTTGTGAAATTTTTATTTTGTTTCATTAAGGGGTACACTGGATTGATATGAGGTCAATTCTTTTTGTTCGGCCTAACTAAGTTGAGCATTTTATGTGCTTCAATTGCATTTTATGTGCTTCAATTGACTGTAAGTCCTCTTCTCTTATCTTTTAGAATTTGTGCTGGTTCTAGGTCAGGGATATATCTGGATGGTGCACAAAACACCCGGGGCTGAAAAGTGGGATCTTGCAATGAGAAGCTATAGATTGTGGAATGCATTAGCAGAAGATCTAATGAATCAAGGTTTGAATCCCTTGGAGGAATTAGGTTGGAAAAAGACTGGTATGACAGCTTTAGATCCTTGTTCCCGAATGTCTATGTTTATATCTCATTTTGAAGGTATTAAATCCAATGGCTTGAATATCTGAAACTGCAGATAGAGTTGCATTTACAACGGTGTGAGTTCTTGCATTTGGGAACAAAATAAAGTAGTTGTAAGAAATCACATCATTGCAAATGCAACTAATGGATTAGAGAGGCCACTAAATTCCCAAATGTCTCTCAAATAACAAATGATAAAATGCTCCCAGAATGAATCTTCTCTGGGTAAACATATTAGTATTTATATGAGTAGCCTCCATTGATACAATGCCACATGTATTCTAGAGATATATACACACATAATATCACTAATATTGTTCATGCTTAACTGAGTCTAATGTGAATCAGATCAATGCCTAATGGGGTCTCTTCAAATTGTTCAGAGGGTAGAAATCTTTAGAAGCAATCTTTTTAAGGTGTAATACAGTAAATATATCTTCAAGAAAGACCACAGACTTTATATTCATGGTAGTACGAGTTCCAAACTGTTATTTACATTCCATATTATTTCTGTCTGAATTCATAGGGGCAAGTATTAAGACACTTTGCTACATTTCTAAAGTTGTATATGTTGAACTCAAACAACCATGAAAAGAAAGTCTGGTCTTTCTTGAAGATTTATTTCCTGCATTACATCTAACTTCTGAAAATTTTGAAGAGACCCAGGTAGGCTTTGATATGCTTCTTCATATTGGACCCTTGTTAAAATGCATCTCTTTGGGCAACTTTGTTTTTTGGCAACTACTTTGCACCACCTTTGTCTTAGTCTGACGTTGTCCTCCTATGACTCACGGGGGCTTGAAAGCCAAGAAAAATGTTGTCCTTGATAACAGGAAGATCTGAATAAAATTAATAAGAGTGATAATTATAAAGGAAGATCTGAATTCTATTAATAAGATGTTAGTCATATCATGGTCCTAGACAAAAAATTTTCCTCTGAATGAGCTAATGGATTGAGCTGACAGTTTTGTTACTGCAGTAAACAAAAACAGTTGATCAGCTACATGCTGTGACATTTGAATTTGAGTTGTGCTCAATAAATTTTTATGCAAAGGTCTGAGCTTAAAGGGAAATCTCAAACCGGAGAAAGTTTTTTGTACTTATAAAATGTTTAGCAGACTAAAATTATACATGTTCTTAATTTACTGTTCTCCACTCATTGGTCTGAGTCATTTGTGTGGCTGTGTCTGAACTTCCATGATATGCCCAACTGGTAATCACATTCAGGAGCAGGAGGATATTCTTAATGTGGAAAACTAAATTTCTATTCTCTGTAATAATACGGCTGAGGCTGATATGATTTGACTTCTGATTTTTTAGGAAGCATATTAGTTGGCAAAACTCGTGCAGAGGCAGATATACTAAAGAAGAGGATTGAACAGCTCAGTGTGGCTGGGTTGAAAGCAGAATATTTGTGTAGCAGTGATTTATTCAACAAGGAACCTTCTCTGTTGGTGGATGAAGACAGTGGAGCCGCCTTTGTACCTGATGATTGTCAATTGGAAGCTCATTGTACTGTTGCATATATAGAGAAGGTTACTTTTATCATCTCTTTTATTTTACGTATGAGTATATCTTATTTTCAAGTAATTCTCATTGTTTGTTCCTTCCAGCATTCTCATAATTGGTTACCATTCACTTCATGGCACATACTTGATCACAAAGTTATGGTTGATATGTAGGTTAACAAGCATTTTGCATCCAAAGGACGCTATGCAGAGTTCTACAATGAGCCTGTTAAATGCTTAATCAGGTTTCTTTTTTATTGTGATTTAGGTTTAAGTTTGATTTATTTCCGTTTCAATACAATAGAAAATAAATGGGACATGTTCGGGTCAATGTATGCTTTATCAATATGCTCAGAGGGGACAGCGATGGAAAGGTTGAAGGTGTTGAGACAATCAAAAAGAGATTGTATAGCAAGAAGGCAACTATAGTTGCCACTGGCTGTTGGACTGGTTCTGTGATGCATGATTTGGTTAAAAACTGGGGAATGCAGTTAAATGTTCCTGTAAGGCCTAGAAAGGTGTGTGTATATATGCATCATAAAGTGACCTGTTCTTAGGTCATATGATTCCTTTTCTTTTTTCCATTTACGCTGCAATTTACTTGCTTTTATTGTGAATAAAGAGATGAATTTATGACAGTTGATAATGAAAAGTTATTAACTTGCAGAATCTCCTTCCAACAAGTTAGTTATTCTTAGTGGAATAATGATCTTTTTTTTTTATTGCATTATCTGGATTTTCAATGATTGAATTTGATATTAAGGAATTTGGAACGCATTAAGCAAGGTCACTCTAGTTTAGGAAACAAGAAACTTTTTGACAACAGAACTTTTTTTATTTGGGTGAACTGTGAAGATAATGGTGCCATTTCTTGAGTAGATTTCTTTATAGAGCATGAGGTGATCCAAATTGATTATTCTTTTTGCAGTTCGACTAGGTAACATTCCTTTATTTCTTTTTTGTGATTCTTGTAAAGGGCCACTTGCTTGTGCTTGAGAATTTCAGCTCCCTACAGTTGAATCATGGTCTGATGGAGGCAGGTTATGTTGACCATCAAACTGCATCTTCACCTCCTATGGTTTCAGGGTTAGAAAGATATGATCATGTGCGGACCTTATCTGTTTCAATGACAGCAACTGTTGATGCAATGGGGAATATTCTCTTAGGTAAATATGTATTACATATATAATTTGTTTAGTTGGGAGTTATATATTGGTTAGTTTCTGTGGCCAATTTATAATGTTGTTCGTTGCATATTATGTGTTAGCTATAGTGACTGCGTGTTACTGATATTAAAATGGAGGTTCTTTCTTTGAAGAGTGTTTTTTGAAGAACCTGCAATTATGGTGGTTTTATCCAATTCAATGGTTTTGTTATTAGTAGATATTTTTATAAAGAGACCATCCAGTTGAGTTGTAGACTGGAACGTGCTTGGCTCCTTAATTATATTTACTATTCAGTGCAATCTCACCCTTTATTGAGAAACTGGAATCCATGAGGTAAAATGAAAAGAGAAGAAAAATAGAGAAAACTACGCAATTTTGACATTGTTTTATAGTTGTATGTGATGTGAAAAGATTATAATCTTAAAAAGAACTGTATTAAATGGTCATGCGATCATGATGCTTTATAGTATATTTTAGATATCCAAACAAGTGGGAATTTTTTTTTGGATTGAAGATATTTTCCATCCATCTTGATTGAAAATTTCATCAGTCAATATTTTCCTAGTCATGAATAAATCTTTCTGTTGAAAACAAAAGGGTTTCACAAAAATAAAAGTCTATTCATTATTTCATTGATGTGGTTACATACTTATAATATAAAAGTTTCCTAAAAGATAACTAAACTTCTCCTACAAGTTTACCTAATAAAACTCCCTAATAAAAACATACTCCAAGTATTTCCTAATACTATAATTATTTCCTAATAATCTTCTAACACTCCCCCTCAAGTTGGAGCATCCAACTTGTTACAAAGATAATCCCAAAAAACAAACAAAACTCAACACTCCCCATGAGCAACAAATCAGTGAACTTGATGCAAAACTAAAGATGAAATCTGAAATCCAAAAATGCTCAACATAGAGCAACCAAAACATGTCAAACAGGCACCAAACAGGAGCTCATCCCAACACAAAACCCGAATGCAATCACCATTGGGATCCACCGGAACGGGATGACAACTCCAAAACACGAAGTTCAAACAGAACTTCGAATTACAAAACTCCATACCACTAATGGAAATAGCATCAAGATCACAACAGGGCAACCAAAACTGTCAAGAACCAAACTGCAACGGCCAAAAAGAGAATCTCTGCTCTAATACCATGTTGAAAACAAAAGGGTTTCACAACAATAAAAGTCTTCTCATTATTTCATTGATGTGCTTACATACTTATAATATAAAAGTTTCCTAAAAGATAATTAAACTTCTCCTACAAGTTTACCTAATAAAACTCCCTAATAAAAACAAATATTCTTCTACTCCAAGTATTTCCTAATACTATAATTATTTCCTAATAATCTTCTAACATAAATAGATTTATATTTACAGTGGTGCATATGCATTGCTTTTTGGGTTTTCATCACAAGTTTTAACACTTTTTTCATTATTTGGGGTGACAACCAAACTACCAACCATCAAGGAAGTAGCCGAGAATTTGTTGGGTTCAGCACTGATTTGGATGAGTCCATTGTCAATCACATATGGAAGCGAGCTGGAGACTTCTTTCCCTCATTAAAAGCACTTTCCCTTTCAGATCTCAGTGCAAGTAGAAATGTCAGAGTTGGATTACGACCCTATAGTGAGTTCTAATTTCTTATCGATCCTCCTGCGGTTGAGTGTTCATTTTGTTAGCTTTTAAAAAGTATTTGCACATATTTGTTTTTCAAAAAAGAAGTTATCTGCATGTATTTTCTTAACTGCCTGGGAAGTACTTGACTTTTGACAAATTTTACCACTTCAGTGCCTGATGGGAAGCCAGTGATTGGGCCTGTTCCTGGCTTGTCTAACCTGTACCTTGCAGCTGGGCATGAAGGGGAAGGGCTTTCAATGGTGAGTTTGTCTCTCCTAGTGTTAGTTAATGTAGAAGACTTTGAATGACTGTCTATTTTCCAAATGGCAGTGAGCATGTGTTTAAACATTACAGTTATCTAGAAAATAAATGCATTTATATATAGTTATAAAAGGAATGATTGATCCATACTAATTTTGGAGCAAATTCCAGGCATTAGGAACTGCTGAACTGGTCACTGACATGGTATTGGGTCGTCCTACAAAAGTTGACGATGGACCTTTTTCCGTTCTTCGGTGTTGTCAATGAAATGCATGCCACTAAGAGGGATTGTTATTCTTGTATTTGAAAAAAACTTGGTTATGGTTTTCTTCTTTCAACATATGAGGCCATCTTGTAAGTTCCTCAAATGACTCATTGTCAGGTATGATTAGATGATATTGTAATAAAAGAAGTTAGGGGTTAGTTGGGCTAGTTACTACAGATGACTATAAAATAAGTGTCCTAGAGACTAATTGTAATCAGTAATCTGATTAATGGAATTGTGATTCTCCTGTTTCTCTTTCTTGATCTCACTTGTGTATCAAAAGACCACTTGTAAATATTCAATGTCCCACTTGTAAATTTGCATGGTTTGAACAATAAATAGTGTAAAATATTTTGTAGTTATAAATTTATGCCATGTAAATTGTAAAACTCGTAATTCAACTAGAATTTAGTTAAGAGAGTAGTAAATTTAAGGTTCTGATTAATAATAATTTGTGAATATTCGACGGTTTTAATTATCCTTATTTTTTTATACTGTGAAAAGAATTGATGAAATGTTGATTACTTTGATTAGTAA
Organism: Mimosa pudica; assembly: GCA_029929735.1. Taxonomy (NCBI): domain Eukaryota; kingdom Viridiplantae; phylum Streptophyta; class Magnoliopsida; order Fabales; family Fabaceae; genus Mimosa; species Mimosa pudica. Next base: position 7,307,959 of record JAKELP010000045.1, read on the forward strand.
ACAATTTATCTTCACTTGAAATAGGCAGTAATTATTTGATTTGATGATCTCGTTTTCCATTTTGAAATTTTAGCAAGTCTGTTGCTGCTACAGTGTCCAATTGCAGCTCTTTCTATGGTGACTTTGAGGTACTATAACAAGTACCCTGTAAATTTCATTGATTTATAAAAGTTGGACAAAGGGGAAATTACTTGTTTCTGGGAGTAAATTTTCTGGTGGAAACAAATGAAAATTATACCATACAAGAAGGCAAAAGTCTGTCATACTGTCCTTGGGTACTTCGTTTGGGTAACCTGCATTGTTCAACTCCTTTTATTTCTTTTTCTAGCCCTTAATCCATGATGCACAATTGTTATTCTACAGAAAATTTACAAATAAATATACCAATCCCTTGGACTGCTATTTATATTGATATGCTGTTTGGTACCCCTCTTCCTTTTGATCCAGAACTAGTTGTATTAGTGTACAAAAGATTGTATGTCATTTTTGCAGGACCACGTCTGTTCCTTAGCCTGGGCTCATTATCTCTACTTATGATCCTTGTCTGAATATTCTGTAGTTCTACACCAAATTGTTTAAATCTCTTGCGAACCTCATCATTGTCTATCCACTCTGGAAAAGGTTGGCAAGCCAAGTATACTTCATCACTAGTGTATTGTGATAGGACTTCCACTAATGCTACACCCAAACTCATTTCAAACCTTCCAGGCAACATACTGAGGAAAAACTTATCTGGGTCCTTGAGAAACTCCCCAAATTCATGTGTTCCTTCATGAGGAATAAATTTTCTGCATAGTGTTGGACGACCTGGTGGGTAACCAGAGTATTCATATTGCCCATAGTTCAGTGATGCATGCATAACTGAAGCAATCCAAATGAGTGTTGTCAAAGCTTCTACAAGGTTTGAAAGATTAGTCAGTTGTTTCCACCATGCTTCATTGCGCCTATCACCATGGCCAACATTTTGAATCTCTTTCCACCAAGCCTGGAGTTCAATATCAGATTTGACAGCATCATCGTCTTTGTAAAAGAATGAGCAGAAGTCTTTGACCCATTGCTTGATAGCAACCCATATTTCAAGTCCATCAGTGGCATAGGGGTAATCCTCCAAGAGAAGTTGAATCCCTGCAGGGTTATTCACATTTGGGTCTTCTTTGGCCAAACCCCTGAAATGATACAATCAAAATGAAAAATGGCCAGTGAAACTTCACACTTTGTAGTTGATGAACCATTTAGTGCTCAAGTTTTTGGAACCATTGAGATTAAGTCTTGAAAAATTAGTGTACTGGTTAATCTAAAAGTAGTAAACTTGAAAATGGTGAGTTGATTACAATTTATTATCTTGGATAATTGACTGGTGTAGGTGAAAATTCAATTACATAGATCTAATACTCAGTTGAAATGTTATATTCATTCTTGTTACTGAAGGAGCGATTAACCTTTTGAGTAGATCAGCTGGAAGTCCTTGTTCATTGAATCTCCACTCTTTGTAGAGTTCAGATGATAGTTCCATGGAGATTTCCCCAGAAAATAATGTTTTTTCAAGAATTCCTGCTGCATTCACAAGTATGCATCTTGCTAAAGCATTTATATGGATGGTGTCTCTGAAATGAGGGTTTAACAGCCGATGGATTGGATGCATAACACTTAGTTGTCTTCTAGTGGCAATGATAAATGGTTCAACAACTGCGTGGGTATGTAACCTGCAACAAACATATTTGCATAGAATTAACGGTAGAAAAATAATCATTGATGTTATGACTAAATACACCATATCTTGTGCATGCGTAAGTTATGGAAAAACTAAAATTTTTTAAGGAGGGTGGTTGTTTGCTGCTAAAGAATTTCTCATTCATCTCCTGTTTTATTGGCTTGTTTGTAGTGTTACTTCTGAATTATTAAACTCATACAATAAGAATTAGTCACTGTAATCTCTTGGTCCTTCACCTTTTTCATAGAAAAATTTATTTCCACTTGATTGCACCCAATCTGACAAATGAGTGACACTGTTCATAGTGCAACAAGTCTTATCCAAGTTGTTATCGGCTACATGGATATGGATTGCGTGATAATCAAATCTTTAGAAATATTATTAACCAAAAAGTTCCATTTAATGGCTTCGTTTAACGTGGCATACTGTTTTATGCTTTTTTTCAGAAGACATGATTCTTGTTGATTTGTTCTCCTCATCACTAGCACCTCTAATGAATTTCTTCTCATTGAACGTGCCCTTTATATTTTATATTGGTAGAACTTAATTGGATTTCGATGATTTGCCATTCAAATAATATTTGTGTGTGTTTAATTTGGGAAGCCTCTATATATGTTACTAATCTGGATATGTTTTAGTAGTTTCTAACGTGAGACCAAACATGCTTAATAGAGAGATATTGAGCTCACCAATGGCTAATGAGTTGGTGATAAAGATTGTCATTAGCAGCAACATGTGCTTTAGCAAGTTGCCAAAGAGCAGATTCCGCTCCTTCTTGTGATGGAAGAAACACTCTGTGCTTTTCATTTCCCAGAGATGATGGCAGGCTGAGTTCTATTGCTAATGGCTTCAACATGCCATCATTCCTCAGAAACAAAAATGTCCTTGATGCATAGGCGCACACTCCATTTGTGTTGATTCTGTTTAAGAATGGAATGAGATAGTCATGGTGGTCCAGTATGAATATTCTCCCCTCATGCAGTGCCTGACACAATCAATCCATTAATATTTTCTATTCTCTTGTGTCCGTAGGTTGTGTAACAAATAAGTTAAGATTAAGAAAAATCAATTTAGTTATGTATAAAAAGCATAGGTTGGTCTCTTTAAGGTACTCTTTTTAATCATTTGCATTAGAAACTACGCATTTGATGGAGAACCTGCTAGTGCTTAGCATGTGGATTAAATAGGGGATAGATCAAGGTAAAAAGTTATGAATTTGAAGACAAAAAAGTACAAACGCTTAGATAAACTGGCTGAGGTTATTCAAACTTAATCAGTGGATTTCTTATTGCTTTTGCTGTCAAATCGCCGATTATACCCTTACATACATGGTTACCAGTCGAGCCCTAAGTATACAACTACGATAATTATTTGGAGGTAGTCAAGTTTTCTCCATTGTTGGCCTACATTTGCGCGAATCGGATTAATTGGTTGTTAGTAGCACTTGGTTGTTAGTAGCACTGGATACTGATAGATAAATCTAAAAAAAGTGTATGTGTGTGTATTACATTTAGAACAAATCAAACTGATATTAGCTCTTTATATATAATTTAGGATAAGAGGGAGCATTAAACCATAAAAGGATGAAGGTGTGTGTATGTGATTTTGTTTACGTTATAATTTATAGTTGTTTATATAGCTGTGAATATTCTTAATTACGAAAAGAGTGATTTTACATACCTCCATTAATGTCATCCCTTCAAGGTTGTGTTCTATGTGCGCTGATTCTATTGAACTGTTCACTCCACTTTTGCTTTGAGGTGGGAATCTCTGAAATGTTATAATACAGTTTTTATTAAAAATAAGTAAAATAAATCAATTAAATTTCAACTAAAATAATGTATAACAAATCATCCTGTGATTCTGAATTTGACAATAATATTTGAAACTGTCAGAAGTTTCATGTTTTAAATTCAAAAAAGTAATGATAAAATTCACATTCTTATTTTAATTCATACTTGAAAAAAATTTAAATTAATTTTCTAATATTAAAATTGTTCAAACTTCAATTATACAATCGTGGCATTATAGAGTAATTTAGTAAGGAGAGAAAAGAAAGCTTACCTTCAAGCGTTGGATTCTCAGTGGGTGAATTCCTGCAAGCATTTGTCTTGCAAATTCCATATCTTCCATCCAAGCCCATTCATTTTCTAATAGATACACACTCGATTATAATCATTAGAGTAACCTAATATATAATGTAATAACTCTGGTGTATACGGATTTCATCAAATCATACCTCTTTATTTTTCTCAAAATATAAGAAATATGAAAATATTAAATCTATCAGTTATAGTGAAACCTATAAGCAAGATCACAAGTACAGATATTTCAAGATTTTAATTTAGAGGAAAAATTTAAATAAAAATGCCCAAATTTTATAAATTTTATATTTAAAATTGTAATAGAAATTGCCATTATACTTATAACTACTTTAGAAAAGCTAAAAATACCATAAAAATTCGTTATTGATAAATCTCTCAAACTCAAGAGTTTGCATTTAATTTTCTCAAAACTTCAAGTTTTGAATTTGATTTTATTTTTCTTGAATTTATATTATATGACTTGCTCATATTTGAATATTGTCAAGTCTAATTGGAATTTCATTTAAAAAAACTCTAATCAAGAAAAACTCTCTCAAATCTATTGTTTACATATTAAAATGGGGTCTAACTCAAAATTTCTTTCAGAAAAAACTTCTGGATTAAATTTAATTTACCAACTGTAAGTGAAATGAAATGTGAGATTACCAGATATAATTTGAGGAAGAGGATAACGCAGAGGACTCTTCTTGGAAGCATGATGAGTGATTGCATTGGCAAGCTGAGGAATAAGTGTATTTTTTATTGTGTCTTTGAAACTTCCTACAACTTTGCGATCTCTATTAGGAGAGAAAAGGTTTAATATCTCTTGGAATGAATTAAATGTATCATCTGATAAATTTTCTTCAAGTAGTGACTTTAATTCTGGAACTACAAAGTACACAAAAGCTTGAACTGCCGTTGATTTCAACTCCTTTAATTTCCTTGGGCTGCATCTTTCATCTGCTGGAACATATATACTCCAGAGCATTGATTCAGGTCTGCTCTCACTTGACAAGCCTAATAATTATTCATATCAAGTTTAAGGTCTTATTAGAATAGTATAATATTAGTAGCGTATGGATTTGATGCTTCTCATGAAGATTTTAATCACATCCTGAACAATATCAATTTTTTCTGACAGATATTTGGACACATTTTCATCAAAAGATACTATAAATTTAGATTTGTTGGATAACGTGACATGATAATAATATATTAATATAAGAAGATTATTTGATTTAATATTATTTCATTATTCAAAACAGATCACAGGAAGGAATATATAGTTGGAACTAATAATTAGTGACGTACTTGGTGAAGTTGGTTGTCGTCCAGTTCTAAGTCTGCGAGGATAAGGATACCACCTCGAACGACCCAAGACTGGTCTAGGGTTTTGAGGATCACCAAGATCATTGTACACTTCATATTCATATATTCTTTCCCATTCCTTTCTCTCTTCTGAGTCTCCATGCCCTCTCATCCTTTCACTTTCTTCCTTCCTTAGTCCCACCAATCCTCTTGGCGTTTCCCTTGGAATATAACACTATGTCTCCACAACATATATATTATTGTCATTATGTAATTAATTTTATAATATTACTTCCATCAAGATGGGCATTTTATATGAATGTGTGTGTGTATTATACACTATAGTAGGAGAGAAAGAGAGGTAAAGAGAAATAGATGCATGCTTCTCACTCGAGTCTATCTAGTATGTATATAATGGAATATAGAGTATGCTACTTTATTATTATCTCTAATTTAAACTTGAGTAGTAGTTGAGCTTAAAATGTTTGTGGTGTACTTTTATCCTTGGTAATCGATGATATGCTAGATGCACATGAAAAACATTTCAAGGTTTTCGGAAAAACTACAATTATTAAGGTGTTGGTCGCACTTGAAAAGCGTAGTTCATAGTATAAACCATAAAAAATTTTAAAGTAGTAGATGTATATAGAATAATTATTTAGTTTGTTGGATGAACCTTCATCTTCTATCTTGTTAACAACAGAATCAATAAGTAGATCATGAAGAAACTCAATAAGTTACACACATTCAAAAATACTCATTTATGTTTTTTTTCTGAAAAATATCTTCATCGAGTTTCACTGATTTGAAGGAAGTTGTATATATTAAATGTAAATATTTGAAATTTAAAGAGAGTGTTTGTATAGATTTAGAAAAAGGGTTGTATTGATTTTCAAATGACGGGTTAGTTTATGGAATTCGCTAGAGTTATATTTACACAAACCTTTTAAATAAACTTTTTTAAAATGGCAGAAGCGAAGTTTCTCCTACGTTTTCAAGATTCACACAGTCTTCTCTTCAAGTGAAAATTAAACTTTATGTAATTTGCTGAGTTTTGCTAAACGCAATAGATTAAGAGTTAGTTATTATTTCTTGATATGGAACCTTTAAATTCTAACATTTTTGTTATTAGTTATCTATTAAGATTTTTATATTAAATTATAAAGAAAAACAGTGGATTAAATTAAAATAATGATAGATAGGTCTAAAACTTACAGTGTTGCAGAAGAAAATGCGATGAGATTTGGTGTTCTTGAATGGGTAAATCCAAGAATTACAGTAAAAGTGAATAATCTGATTGCTTGGAATTTCAATGGAGGCATGTTGAAGATAGAATCTGTTCTTGCTGTGTTTATTTTTTATGAGAAAAGCTAAAGGAGTCCCAAAGTTTAAGTCGACACGTATTCTTATTCTGTATGTTATTAGGGTTTCTGTGCCTTCATGTTTCTTCCTCTTTCCTCCTTTAAAATGAACCACATCACTCATCTTCCCTTTACCTGTCTCTGGTCAATGCAATTCATTAAAGTTAAAAACCATTAATTAATTTACTAATATAACAAGTTATTCATTAAATCCTAGAGTTCTTGAATATAAATTAAAGAACAAGAAAAAGAGAAAAATTAATATGTATGTTAAAATTCAGGCCATATCAGTAGGTTGGAACGGAAAACCAGATATGCATATCTTACACTGACCAAGAATGATTAAGATGATGGTGGTTCAAACATTTAAGATGAGCCAATCTTATTTTATTTTCTAATTAATTCTTAATCATGCCTCATTATATATAAGTTGTGATTTATTTTTAACTAATAATACTTATTCTCAATGAAATGCACATATCAAGAAATATACACCATAAGTTGTGATCTTAACCATCTTTTTAGTCATGTACATAATATGGCCCATTTGTAAGAATAACACGTATAAATCATTGATAATTAAAAAACTGAATAAATATTCAGAGTCATCAGAAGTAACAAATGGGCTCACATATTGTCTGAGATTCTTACTACAACATCTAAAATTTATTCAGATTTCAACTGAGAGAAAGAGCTCTCCTTTTTCCCCTACTCCTTTCACAATTATTATTCGATGATCCTAATTACTGGATAAAAATTTCAACAAAGTTTTTAGAAAATATTAAACTTACGCCAATAAATGGGAAACACATAGACATATTATAATTATTCACGATTTTAAATCAGTCAAATTACTTAATTAATTAATAAACCCTATAGAAGGAAAGGAACTTACTTGGATCAATTTCAGTGCCACTGTAAATTTGAACACATGCTGATTTTCCTGTCATGGATTGGCCTTCATCGGGAACCACTATGAACGTTCCTTTGATAATCATTGCTTTCTGATGATGAGCAGAAGCATCACTTCGTTTTCTTGATAAACGACTCGAAATCATGCGTTTCAAGCGCCCTGGCGCTATACCAGAAATCTCCTCCATCAATTTTTGGCTTTTCCTTCTTACTTATTTGTCTCTCCACTTCTCCTTTACATTCAAAATATGTATACAGTAATTGGTTTGTGTGTGTGTGTGTGTGTATATGAACCAGGGATCTGAGCTCGAGTCTGGCTGATGATGCATCTATATAAAATAGATCATATATGATATAACTAATGAGAGAGAACTTCATTACCTTAGCTTGTTTTGTTTGTTTTGCATCTGATACTTTCCTTTGCCTTGAGGTTTATTTTGATCAATTTCTCTATATATAGTAGTACTATATTGCATTATTCTCACCTTTTTAGTTATTCCATAGTGGAATAATTGATCAACTTGAAAAGGGTTCAAGAAAGAAGGAAGGAAAAGAACTAAAGGCTTGGATTTTTGTCAAGTTCTTGTCTTTTATACCAGTTTCCATGTATATATGAGCTGATATATCCATGATCTATTTTTTCTTCATGTTGCATACAGTAATGAATGTCGAAAAATATACTTTTTTCATCTCCAGCCTTTAATATAAGACACACTTTACTTTTGTAGCGAGTTCATGAAACTATATAAATTACTTAATTATATATAACGTGTTATGATATAGGATTATATATCATCATTTTATAAATTAATTAAATTAGGTTTGGAGAAAAATAATAAGTATAAATATTTTGAAGTGATTTATTTCTTCCCTCCTTAATTAATCTCCTTAAAAACATCAATGAAATATTAAAATAAAAGTTGGAAAGAGTTATAGATAGCTCTAGAGGCTAGCCTTATCTTTTTTTTTTTTTTTATCTAGACAAGGTAAGCCTAAGCTTGAGATTACATATCAGCGCCTATTGAGCTGGATAGAACGCCTGCCCCACTCGGGCTTTCCTTAAGTCTTCTTGTAGCCATCTGATGCAGTAGTCCGGTGGAGTCAAAACCAAATGCTGCTCCATATCCTCTCTCTGAGCAGCCTTAGCCAATCTATCCCCACAACATATATAATGCCTCCCTGAAACTCTGAATAATTTCTAAGTCCCAATCCTGGGCTATCAGCTCCCTTGTTTCTTGAATGACATCCCTCAAAGGATGACCCTCGGCCACACCCGTAGGTAGCAGCTGAATAGCCTCACAAGAATCAGAGAAAAGCTTGATCTTCCTGAAACCCATGGATTTGCAGAAAAACATCCCTGCTCTTATGGCTAATAATTCAGCAGAGGTGGACATACATAGCAAAACCAAAGTGCTGTACATGTTGGAATCCCCCCAACCATATTCACCTCTCATGTCTCGAGCTACACCGCCACCTGACGCTTGCTTCATGTCATTTACTGCACCATCCACGTCTACTCTAATGTAATCTTGTGGCGGAGGTTCCCACTTACTATTTACCCTCTCTAATAGATTAAAGATCCTGTGCCTATAGTGATCTGAATCCACATCCTCAAATAGCTGAAAAAACAGTCTCTGTATCACTGTTCTCGCGGGATCAAAGTTATCTCCAAAAGATTTCCTGCATCGGTTACACCAAATCAACCAGCACACTCTTCCAAACACAGATGTCCAAGACCAGGGAGCCAGCTTCTGAATCCCAGGCTTGTGCTCCATGTTCCATTGTATCCAGTCCTGAAGCCCACTATTAAAGAACATAGGAGTAATGGGCGGGATGGATAATTGCCATCCATATACTCCTGGCATATGCACAGTCTCTGATAGCATGGAGAATCGTCTCCGCACTTCCACATTCAAAGGGGCATTCCAGATCTAGAGTTGAGAGTCTGTGAGCACGAGCCACATTGGTGAGGAGTCTTTCATGGAGCATTTGCCAAACAAAGAACTTGTTCTTCTCCGGGATTTTCCATTTCCAGAGTTTGCGCCATAATGCGCTAGAGGCTTCCTCCGATTGATTATAAATCACCTGGTAACCTGTTCTAACACTAAAGTTTCCATCACCAGCCGGTCTCCAACAAAAGCTGTCGCGTCTATCCGATCTTGGGGGTTTGATCATGTGGATTTTAGCTACAGCCCAATGAGGCAGCCACCGTTGCCATTTTTCCACGTCCCAGCTACCGCTATTTGTAACAAAAGAACTCAGTTTGGCGGTCATATCAATGCTGGCCATGTTACGATCCACATAACGAAGAAGGGGAAGAGCCATAGGGGCCCATACATCACTCCATGCATTTATCACGGTACCATCTCCTACTTGCTTACCAAGACGCTTTTGAAATAACTCCCATAGTGAGGATATAGCTTGCCAAACCCTGGATTGAGATTTAGCCTTCCTCACAACAGGTAGATCATCCTGCCCGCACTTGTACTTCAGCTTCAAGCATTTAACCCAGAGGGCCTCGGGTTTTATCACCAAACCCCAACAAAGCTTCATGATGAATGCCATATTCTGAGCTTGGAGATCTTTAATGCCTAGACCTCCTGCTTCCTTGGTCCCTTTAATCGTGTCCCACGATATGAGTTGCATCTTTTTCGACTCTTGGGTCTGGTTTCAGAAAATATCTCTGCTAATCCTATCAATCTCCGAGAGAACACCTTTGGGTAGCAACAAAGTTTGCATCTGATAGTAGGGCAAAGTGGACAAAACTGATTTGATGAGCACAGTTCTGCCTGCCATGCATGTTCAAAAACCTCCCCTTCCATCCGGCTAATCTTTTCCTAACCTTCTGAATAAGCGGGCTAAAGGTAGCTTTGGTCGCTCTCTTAGATATCTTCCCAAATCAGCAGTTAAGTTGATACCAAGTAGCTGGCTATAGTTTGCAGCTCGGCTAGGGTGAACACCCTTGGAGACCAGCATCCTGGACTTCGGAAGACTGATTTTTGACCAGAGACGCCACAGAAAAATTTCATCACCTCCCTCATCTCAATCATCTGATATGATGACGCTTCCCCAAATAGAACCAGATCATCTGCAAAGAATAAATGAGAGAGGTAAGGGCCACGACAGCTCAGCTTAAGCGGGACCCAATTACCCTCCAATACCTCATAATTAATGAGCTGACCGAGTCTCTCCATGGCGAGCACAAAAAGGTACGGACTAAGTGGATCCCTTTGCCGTAGGCCACGAGAGGTACCAAACTGATCTGATAGAGCCCCATTCCAAATTACTCACATTGTCGCTGTGGACACACAGCACATGATCAAGTGAACAAACGCGGTGCTTAGGCCCAGCTAGCCTTATCTTTTTTGAAAGCCAGTTATGACATGTTTATAGCGACAAATTTGAAAATTACTATAATGAATCTCAATTTTTATAGAAACATTACACAACCATAGGTGGATTAAAATGATATGTTTCATTGGAGTAACACCGAATTTACAAATTTTACTTATATTATGAACTAAGATTTGCAGTATTTATAGTCTTGCCCGAAAATATGTGGCAATAATATGTGGATCGGACAAGATACGCTACTTGTTAGTTTATTGTTTTGACCTTTGAAAAATAATAGCATTGTATTTGTATTGTGATGACCGAACAATAATTAGTGGAGTATTTAACTTTTTGTCCATAAAACTATTAAATTGAGAAATGACACAGAGAGCAAAATCGAGACAAGTGGAGTGTCAATACGTGGTGATTGTAGTGAATATCAGTCACATTGGTAGAATATCTTGTAGAAGGACATTGTCCTTATCATGTAACCCATTGAGAAATGTTGGAGGATTGTTTGAGAGGAGTGTCAATATTGAAAGCAAGGATGCACAAGAGGGGGTGAATTGTGCTACAAATTAAAAACTCAAACTAACAATAAACCGCCAAACAATTTATACTGGTTTGGCCAAACTCTTGCCTACGTCCAGTTCACCAACTCCTTGTTGGGTTCCACTAAGTTCAGGTTTTACAACAGGTTCACCTGAGAACCTTTACAAGTGAAAGAATCTCTCTAACACTCCCCCTTACTACCCGTAAGGTCACAGCCCTATTCTAAAGCTCCAAGCTTCAGAACAACCTCAAAACAGAAGAGAATTTAATTAAGCTCACTAAGTTCACAGATGAACAGATATTGTTAAACACTTAAGCTTGTGATCGCAGTGACTTAAATGCTCTTAAAAGATTTTGACAGAGAGTAGGTGTTTGTTCAGATAGTTCGGTAAAGAGCAATAAATTACCCTGTGCTATTTATAGTCTTCAATGGAGAATATAGTCGTTTGACACACTGAGGTGAAGACTTGAATCTGTTGGACTCATTTAATTCTTGGTACTTGGTTCTTCTCATGTTGCTTGAAGAAGAAGATGAACAATAAATGCAGCTTCAAACTTTGACGGCAAATGTTGCTTCTTTTAGGTGAGAAGTTGCCTTGAGAGCATATATGGCGGAAGAATGAGTCTAACGTCTTCTGAAAAAGCATTCTGAATGTGACAGTGTACTTTTGTACTTGATTTGTTTTCTGGTCGACACTTCGATCAGGCATTGATTGCACTTGCTTCGATCAGATGCTGCACACTCATATCACACATTAAAAGCATAACAGTTTCAATCACTTGATACTCCAATCACAAATTGATTATGGTTCCGATCAGTGCGTGATCGAACCTTCTTAGTTTTTCTTAGACCTGCTCTGATTGATATTCCAATCACTATTTTAACTTAGAAAAATATTCTTTATTATTTCATGATCGCTTGATTCTAAGTTATTCATGATCGCAATTATTTAGTGATTACTATGTCTTAGCCTAATTGCTATGTATTGTGATTGCTACGTCTTATCCTGATTGCAGCATCTTATGATTGTTATGTCTATGTCTGATTGCAATGTCTTATGATTACTATGTCTATGTCCTGATTGCAATGTCTTATGATTGCTATGTCTATGTCCTGATTGCAAGTAGTTATTTAGTGATCGCACTGTATATGATCGCAAATAGTTATCATTAAAACTTAAGATTCTAACAAATATGTGGTGACTGCAGTGAATATAAGTAATTGTGATCCATGTGAGAACAACTCTGAAACATGTTTGAAGAAAGGTGGAGTTATTGAATCCTATATTGCACCAGAGAAGAGATTGTAACTCTCGTTGTTGAATGAAAATTTTGCATTCACATCCGATACATCCTTAATTTTCCTCTTTGTCAATGTTACCGTCTAGTAGCTTAGACTACATTAGCGATGTCTGATTGCATGACATGCATGTTGGTCAAGGCCGACAAGGTTGCTTTAGATGCTCCTTGTATCACCTTTTATGGAAAGAGTGTACATGTGTAATAACTACACTTTCTACACTTCTCCCACAATGGCCATATGAGAGCTAATACGAAAATTTACAACTGGTCATGGATAAGACTACAATCAAACGAGCATAACCGTGGTTAACAAAAGAAAAATACCTTCTGAAATTTAAAATATTAATTAGGTCATTTGAAGTTTTCAAAACCTATAATCAACTAGTTAGTATCTCCTAATTGATATTTTGAAATTTGGAAAATATTTTTCTGTTATTTCCCATCTTTATTCATTATGAATAATGATATTACACATTATTATTTATTTATTTTTCACGAATTTATATGGGAAAATAACAAATAAAAAACTCCAAATATCAAAAGAACAATTATGATGCTCAAATTTCCAAACAAATAACGAAGGTATCTGGTACTGAATTGATATTTGTAATTGTTGACAAAAGATTAAATTGCCCTTAACTAAGTAAAAATAAGAAAAAAACTTAATAAATAGAGAAAAGGTCCTCTCTGCTGAAGATAATTGATTTTTTTATCGACGATCAAGGTATCCCCCACTCGACAAGTGGGAGACTAATCATCCGTTGAATTGTAGTAGGCACCTCAGAGGGTGGGACAGCTGGCCTGTGAGATTTAATGCATTTCCATACCCAACGTCAAGGATCAAACCCCAGACGATTGGCTAAGAGTGAATGAGTCCTTACCACTCAACCACACACCTTAGGTTTGAACATAATCGATTTTGCCCCCCCCCCCTTGAAGCAAAACACAAACGAAGATGGAGTTTCCTGACTGTGATGGTGACTAAGCTTGCTAATAGTGAGAGTGATGAAGCTCACTAAAGATGACAGTGGTGACGTTTTGGATGATGGTAAAAGGAGGTATTTTTTCTGTTAGTAGAATTTTTCTTGCTTCCATTTTCCTTCTTGGGTTGATCAATGTTGTGGAAGAAAGTGCTCCAGGATTAAAAGGGAAAGTAATACATGATGAGGAGAGAAGATACTACTTACTTCAAGTGGGTTTGGTGATTATTTCATATAGACGGTTGACTTAACGCATAATTGAAGGCATTTCCATAGGTGTACGGGTCGTCAAGTAATATAGAAAGGTTGTCATTCCGCAATAATTATGGTTTAACCAAGGTGATTAACAGTAATTGCATAAATAGTTACTTTAAGTAAATATTATGTCGAAGAAGTTTGATTTCCAAGTAAGAAATTAGTTTTAAATAATTGCTAACATTTATTGCACAATCTCTTTTCACAATGAATGCAAGCTCTTTTCCTCAATCACCCTAGTTATGACTATGTTAGGTAAATAACTATATTTCAATCTTATCAACAAACCATCATTTAAAACCATAAATTTCAAGTCTAACATGCTCTCATCCAAGTTCTAAAACAAAATATTCTTTCTTAAATCACATTTCATTTAACAAAGCATGTTTTGATCAAGCACTTGAAGAAAATAGAGAGCAAGATAAAACTAAACATATACTTCATTAATAACTTCAAAAAGAGAGAGTAGATGGTTCAATCCATAAATAGGTTCATATCGACCCTAGATTAGGGTTTTAGTTACACATAAAGGTAAATAAAACTAAACCCAAAACTAAAGAGGAGTTCATTGAAGAGAGATGAAGAAAAGAGAAGAAGATTTACAACCACAAGTGAGGATCGAAAATCCTAAATCTCTCCAAGCTTTCCCAAGTTTCTTCAAGTTCTTCAAGACTCCCAAAAGTGCCTTACAAGTGTGTATTTTCGTGTTTGGAAATCCCCTTAGTACCCTAAGTTTCAGCTTTTATACCATGTGAAAATCAGTCAAAACACGTAGTTGCAGAAATTTCAATTTGGAATGGTGCCCAACTGCGCCCATTGGCGCCCAGCTACAGTTTCTCCCCATTTCTTGCTTCTCTTGCTTTCTTTATTCATTCTTTTGATTCTTTCTTCCTTCTACACTTGAGCACCTCTTCCTACACAAGTTGGAAAGAGGGTTGATGAGCTTTTACGCTTCAAAAACAACATATTTAACTCCACATTTCACACAAGTATGTCATTTTCATGTCATGTCTATTCCTATTTGCATTGTACGTATTTATCATGTATATATCATCAAAAATCATGTACAAAAAAAACTAAATATGGGGTGCTTTTGGTGAAATTATGGAGTTTATCAACGGTGAAATAAAGAAACTATTGATAACCCTAAATAGTGATTTGGTGTGAAATTCATGAGCCGGACCAATCACAATTTATTGTATCAGTTGGCCTTAGCTTTTGTGTTGTATATATTATATGTTGTATATATGATCTTGGTTGTGATGGTGATATGTTGCATATATGATACTGTCTTGTTAAATCTATATTGTAAATGTTAAAATGTATAATGCAATGGTTAATACCTATGTTAGTTATAAAAATGGCACATGAAGGTAGCTCAAGGGAAGTAAAAAAATTGTGTTGTTATTTCCATGTTGGAGCAAGTTTGAAAGTAACTCTAAGGGTCTGTTTGGTACGTGGGGGGAGAGGGGGAATGGGAGGGGAAGTCATTTGAGCCCCTCCCCCTCGTTTGGCTGGAACAAATTTGTAGGAGGGGAGAGAATCTTTTTAAAAATTTACCCCTCATTATGACATAAGGTGTAACCTTTAGAAATAATAGTCATCGATAAAGAAAAAGAATCCTAGAAGACAAATGAGCTATGAACATTTAAAGTTCACAATTGTTTTATATAAAAATCATTATATTCATTTTTGTTTGGTTTTCGTTTCATTTCTATTTTTCTTACCTAATGTAGGATGCTGAGATGACCGATTGATATAATACGTGAGAATAGGTTTGATTGATTTTATGGCAATGCACACATAGTCAGTCTCAAGGCATTCATTTGTGTGTGTGTGTGTATCACATTTTCCTCTCACTTCCTCACACTATCTCAACACGTTAATTTGAGCATTCACTTGAGTGTGTATGTGTATTATCACATTTCCCTTCCATTTCCTCACATCTTAATGCTAGTCAAGAGGCATTCACTTTGTTCAAGTCTCAAGTCATGCCTACTGGAGAGGTAAAGTACTAATATGCTCTCTCCCTTTCCAATATGAATATACTATTTTTTATGTCTTATGGCTTAGAATTAATTTTCCTTCTATATAATTGTTAGATTTGCATAGATTTTGTATGATGAAATGAGGTAATTAATTAACATATCTTGGATATAATTATAGTACCAAATGTTCTCATTAAATATAAGATCACTTTGAGTTTTAGATAAATTAAGAATGCAAAATTAATCACTTTAAATTGTATTAAATTATCCTATTTTCAAATTAAAACATATCAATTATTTGCATGTTATATATAATTATGTGATCACTAAGCATTTCTGGTTTTTTTATTGCAGTTTACAATCTTGTCATGTTGTTTTTGCCTTTTTGATTATGGTTATAGCCATGATGGTTCAAATGCACTTCCCTAAAACCTTTCCTTTAGAGAAACACTCTACAAATATCTGGATTTTCATGGTATGCCTAATCATGTATGCTTTCTCAGCGGCTTATTATAACTCGCATAGCTCTTCCTCAAGTAGTGAAACCCCCACTTTTCTCAAACTTTCTTCTTACTTAATTGTAACCTCCATATGCACAACTTGTATTGCATTATTATCGATGTTGGTTTCTAAACTAAGTTTAGCACTCATCATCATTTTCTACTTTGTGTTCCTCCTCCTATATTTTCCCCCTAATCCTATAACTGAAATATGCAAGAAGCTAGGTTCATATGTGTACCACATATATAGACCATTAATATATTGGAACCAAACTTTAAAAGATATGATACTATTATATTGTAAATAACTTCATAGCATAACCAAATATCATATAAAATTTGATATTAGGTCATATGCTATGAAGTTTTTGTAAATAACTTTACAAAATTTTGTATGCGAGTTAACATGGTTTCTTGATCTATAAACGTAAAAACTCGTCAAAATCGGTGAGTTGACTCACGTTTTTGACAACCATACTCTCAAGTATACATTTCCCATAAATTCATTTCTTTTCATATTTTCTCTTTCAATATTCCTAATTAGGAAATTTTTACTAACAATACAATTACAATATATCTTCACCACTTCAACTAATACATATAAGCATGATTGTCATGTTATCTTTGTAGATGTAACATTCCCACCAGAAGTTAAAGAATATGCTTACCTACTTGAAATAGAGAAACTATTGCTAATGAAATGCAAATCACTTTAGGATTAAACTCCTATGTGAGTCCCAAGAGGATGTCCATCAATAGATACTGCAAATCAATTAATTCTGCATCAGTTAAATCATAACTAAGAGCAGTGTACTACTCAAGTATTGAAAATAAAAAGTATCCTTACAACAGAGCAAACTGACATTTGTAATGAATAATAGTGACTATTAATTCTAGAAATTGTGGTTTCTTCTTTGTTTATGGATTTGGGGGAACTAGTAAAACATTTATGTGGAATATACTAACATTAACACTACGTGGTGAAGGCAACATAGTGTTTAATATTGCATCAAGCGGAAATGCAGATACACTTCTACAATCAGGGATAATGACATTCCAGATTTGAAGCCCCATTGACATAAATGAAGATTCCATGTGCAACATTTGTGGTTGCTCACCTCTAGCTAAACTTTTGCAAGTCACATAACTAATCAATTGGGATGAAGAACCAATGACTCAAAGATTATGTTTTGAAGCATTTAATCACACATTAAGGGATATAATGAAATGTAAACTATCATTTTGGTGGGAAATGCATTGTGATGGGAGGAGACTTAATACAAATTTTACCAGTTATTCCAAGAGGTAATAAAGCAATGGTGGTCAATGCCACACAATTGATCTTACCTATGAGCGGTTTGCATGTTATTCACATTGACACAAAACATGAGGCTGTAGAGGACAAATGTAGTTGAAGAGTACAAAAAGACAATAGAATTTCCCGACTAGCTTGTAAAGATTGGGGAGGGTAGGTTGGGAAATTCCCATGATGGATTTACAGATTTTGAAATCCTAGAACATATTCTCATCAAAGATTCTAAAAATCCCCTTTACTCAATTGTAACATCTATATATCCAGACCTGCTAAGCCATATATTAGATGCAACATATCAAACTAACATAGCTATATTAGCTCAGACAATGGAAGTAGTAGATGAAATTAATGAATATATGTTATCTATGATTCCTCAAGATCCATTCAACTACACAACTCTGTACAGATGCAGATAGTTGAGCATTTGAAAAATTATATGGCACATAATTCCTAAACAACATTAAATGTTCTGGAATCCCACACCACAAAATTACACTTAAAATTGAGGTTCCAATAATGATAATTAGGAATGTTGATCAAACATCTGAATTATGTAATGGAACAAGACTTCGAACAACTATGTTAGGAAAACATTTTATCAAGGAAATTGCCTTAAACGGTTCGAGTATTGGGCAAGAAGTTCTCATACACCTAATTGATATGGACCTCTCTAATTGAAGACTACCATTCAAGATTAATAGGACCCAATTCCCGGCTATTCTGTCCTTTGCAATGAAAGTTAACAAAAGCCAAGGACAATCAAGGACAAATGTTGGGTTATACTTACCAAACCCAGTTTCATCGCATGACCAACTCTACGTTGCTTTATCTAGAGTAAGGACAATTGATGGTTTAAGGGTCCTCATCCTCAATGGTGAAATAAAACCTACTAATATAACTACAAATGTTGTCTATGTCAAGACATTTCTGAATATCATGCAAAATAAATATTAGCGATGTTTCAAAATTAATTTTAGCAATTGTATGTTTGCAACAAACTTCAATATGAATTTCTTTTCCCAACAAAAGAACATGTTTCTTTCTAGGTCAAATACCCTTCACGCCTAATCGCTGTAACTTGCAATTGCGGCCATGAATCCTATGTACCCATTAGAAATGTATAATATGTAAACAATTTGCATCATACCTAATATATAGATCACCAATTATGACCCACCTACTCTCAATTTATCCGGAATAGCAATCCCACCATGACCTCCTTAATTCCAACACAAGTTCACAAAAACTCATAATGCAACCTCAATCTTCCAATGAATTTCATGTCTTACTTCCATCCAAAAAAGACCGCATTGCTCATTTTCTTTGGCAACAAATGCAGATAAACTCTAATAAATGAATCTCTTTTGACCAAGGAAGATACAAGATCCCTCCCCTCAAATGATACACAAATTTAATATTTCACCATCCATTTATTACATCACTTTGTTAGTGGAAGATACTATCATTTTTACAAGGAAATACAACAATATTTGCTCTACCCATTTAACTTATATAGCACAAAACAATAATATTACTGGAATATATTGCTTCCATTTTCATGCTATATTGCATGATACCCTAATAAAATCACTATATATGTCTTCATTAGATAACACAATACCATAATTTAGTTCATATTTCTAGCATTCATTTCCTTATATAAGTGTGAGATAACTATATAGGTAGACGTCCTCCAAAAAAAATTATACATCTAATAGACTAATTCTAGAATTTTGACAACAATTACAAATATCAATTTAGTATCTGGTACAATCATTTTTTTTAAACAAATTGAGTTTCTTAACTGTCCTTTTGGACATTTTAAAGTTCTATATTTGTCATTTTCCCTATTTAATTCTCATTCTTAAAAATATTAAAATTAAATTTAATAATGCATAGAATTTCACAACAACTTCCCTACCATTCTAGTTAACGAGTTTTTCCTCCCGTGCGTTGCACGGGCTAAACGTGTAGTGTGTTAAATCCAAGAATACATTTCTACATACGTTTATTAAAGTATGAGTCATGAGACTTGATTTGTTGCTGATAAAAAAAAAGACTTGATTTGTTGGATATGTCTCATATCAAATAGCTATGCCTATCATGGAACCGTTTCAAATAAAATCGGCGAACTTCTTAAGCTATGAGGCAGTAATCATTTAATACAATTAGCAGGTAGTGTCTACACAAAAGCAAAGTGCATCTTAAAAGTCATATGTCAGTTTGTGTACATTCAATACAAGGAATTAACCTGCACCATTACATTGGTTAACAAAAGTAACTAAGTACCTTAAGGTATAAAGAAATCAACTTAAAAGGATGTCATGCATAATAATTAGAATGGTTGTTTGACAATGACAACTACAACTAAGCTATCAAAGGAACATTTCAACTATCATCAAAGCTTGGTATGTTGAACACTCATGAAAATCTCTTTGTAAACCACATTTTTTGTTGTGTTCAGCCCTTGTTCATCATGTTCTCCAACAACAATCTTCAAACCATCAATACTTCGAACCCTAGATGGAGCAACGTACAACTGACCATGAGTTAACACATGTTTACAAAATATAAACCAACTTTCTTCAATGATTGGCCCTGATTTTTATTGATGGTCATTGCAAAAGATGAAATAATAGGAAATACATTATCTGACAATCAAAACATATTAAAAAGGCAGAACACTTTTGAATAAAACTTTAGCATCATGCAAGACAATAGAGAGATTTTATATCCATGTTTCCCGCACTTCGCGCTGTCTATTAATAATTATTAATAATCTAACAACACATCATTAGCAAGATAGAGTATTATGAGATAAATCTGATACAAATACAATAATCCTTGAGCCAACTTGCCAAGAATTGTTCTTCCTTTATGACAGCAACCACGAGAGCAATTTAAACATGCATAGCATAGAGAACAAAATCTGATTATATATAATCACATGAAGAGAGCAATTTAAACATGAAGAGAGCATTACAGCCGTTGAGGTAGAATAAATTCATAGGCATGTAAATCTGCTATCGTAATCTGCAATGGAAAGTAAAGGAAGAACAATTTTTCAGTCAAAAAGTATGGCAGAAACTGGTTCCCATCTCTCAATTTCATATGCTGCGGATTTTTATTTCGTCTTAAAAATTGTCTATAGCTATAAAGATAACGATGATGCAAGTAAGCAAATCTCTATTCTTGAAAATATGTTTATGAGAGATGGAAAACAATGTTTTTGCTGCTGGATCAAAATGACAACAAACTTGATGAGAGTAATAGAGAAGGGAATATACTATAGAAATTGATCAAATAATAATTGGGCCACAAAGTACTAAAACTATTTTTCAGTCAAAAACCATGGCAGAAAAATTGATATGCATACCTTTGATCAGATTAACACATTCATTTGTTTTATATATATACGAATTGAATCAGACAATCACATTCTATATTGTGCCATAATCTGCTTCATTGAATCCCCAAAAACGATGCTAATATTATTGAATAGAAGATGCTAATGTTAAATTCCAGAACATGCATGTTGGTGAAAATAGGATAAGTATGCGATTCCACATCAACCCAAAAAAAATGTTTCATCCAGAAAAGATGAACCATCAGTTATGTGTTCAAACACAAAATCACAAACAATAAAATCATGGAAACGATATATAGTCAATCCAAAGCATACATGTATTGTAAGTTTGTGGTGTAATTATGATCTAGATATTCAAAATATCAATAGAACTAATGCACCAAAGTGATACACAACCTCAAGCAAGAATTTTAAAAACAAAATTGTGTTAAAGTAAGCATCACATGCGTCCTCTGTATACCTCATTCCTGTATCCTTGTCTACTTAAACAGCTTTTTCTTCCATGTCTTATACTGATCCGGCGTAGTCTACGTTTCTGATTAAATACCTAGCAAAAAGCAAGAGTCCAAGTTGCACTATCCAGCTGGGTCTCCAAGTGCAGCAGCATTCTGATAAAAAAAGACAATGGCCTTCTCCAAGCTGAAGCTTTTCGAAAAGAATGAAAGGCCTTACTTTAATTGGGTCAAACACCACTCCATTTTCCCACCACCAATAAGCATACTAAATCAAGCAAATAGTTATTAAAACAAAACAATAAATTTACATGGCTGAACCTTGGCAGATCGTTTTTTCCTGATACTTCTTGTCTTGACTTAAATAATAAGGAAAAATAACCATTGGTTGAATGAATTGATCAACACCAGAAAAAATAAATATACCTCTGATTCTGATGTGCCACATGTTGAAAGGGCAGCCCACCAAAAGAATGCAAATTGACTTGGGGATCTTGAACCTTTAAGTCATAAAAAACTGTTCTCTTCCCTTCACGGTTGATGACATGATTTTCAAAGTAAGAATAAGACGTGAATACTTTTCCATATGTATGAATGTGATTGTGAGTCTTGTGACATCATATTGGACTTCAAAACCAATATTTCACCTTAGTAACATTCATAGCCACAATCCAACACAACAAAGAGAAACAAATAAAAGTAGAAAAGTTACATGAGACAACTAAATTAATTGACTTAACAACCTACTATAGCTCACATATAATCACCAAACATCAAAGTAAAAATCGTGTTGGATTGAAACTATCAAAAAGCAGAGCATAAATAAACCAAGAAAGAGGCAAGGGGATCACACCTCAAGGGAAAAAAAGTTAAACAGAACTCCTGCTCAGAATTTTCTATGGAGGCTATAAATATGAAGGAGAACAGAGGCCGGAGGAAGATGATTCAGAACATCAATAAGGGGAAGGTAACGTGTGCAACTAAGTAAAAGCTACCACAGTCAAAATCTGATGCACAGAATATAAATAAAGGAAGGAAGATGCAAGGGAGTCATACCTTAAGGATGTGATTAAAAGAAGAGATAGACTGATTGAAATTACAATGATTTATAGTTTGACATCCTCCTCTTAAAAATTTCCCTGAAGAATCAAACAAAACACAAAAAACATAGTAAGAGAAATTTATGAGCGAATCATAATCAGCAAGAAATCACACATGCAGCTACAAAAATCAACCCAATAAATTCAATCCATTATCAAAGTCTTAATAACTCCAGATCGAAGTCAGATAAAAATAACCACATAAATCACACTTTGAAAATCAACCACCTACGAAGATGAGGGTTTGGAGGTTGAAGAAAGAAGAATAAAAGGAGGAAAAAGTAAGGGATTTCTGAATAGTAAACACCTTACCAAATATTGAACCACCACAACTCCACTACAATCCACGGCAGCTGGTGGTAGGGGAGGCTATTCGACTGACAGTGAGAGGAAGCTTTTCCAGAAAAATGGAGGTTTGAAACTCCTTGGGTATACAAAGGAATTGTTTGTGTCTGTCTAAATTGAAACCCACTTTAAGCAAACTAATAGAAGAAAAAGGAAGATTAATCAAATTCAAATTTAAAGTTCAAATTTTTCTGCCCTCTAGTCAAATTTTAGGCGGGACAAATAGGTGGAGTGGTCCCCACAGAGAAAAGGAAAATTAAGAGGGCAATGGAGTATGTCAGTATGTGGGAGGTGATACGAGGGAGCTCCAATCTCTAAGCTTGTTGAAGACGCTAGTTGGAATGGTCCCACAGAGAAAAGTCAAAAAGCAAAGAGAGCTTATGAACAGTGATCATAGGCATGTTAATGGGATGCTTTACTATTTATTATATATAGAAGGAAAGTTTGAGCCGAATAGTCTGTCAAGATATGTACAAAAATTCATTAGAATTTTTTGACACATACATTTATGCTTGTCCTGTACAACTATGATTCCAACATTCCATGCCTAAGCTTCATGTTTGTTCATTAAGACATCCATCATTTTTCTTCATCAAACTAATCTCTCTCTCAGAAAGTAGAAGGTATCTAGTTTTGATATAGCTCCTCAGCTCTTCTAGTGCATTAGTCGTATTTAGAATCACAGGGACACCAAAAGCAAGAGTAATAGGTTCCTTGGTTTTTGTTTTGAGGGACTGTGATGGAACACAAATTCGATCTTCGTAGTGCAGAGGAGGTGCTGCTTTAAGCATTCTTACAAGAACACCAATACACTACTACAAATTGTCCCTCTACCAGCGCACCTTTACATGCGCTTAGAAGAAACGCATGTATTGAGGATCCTTTACATGCGCTTAAAGCGCATGTACATGTAAGAATCTATACATGCGCTTAAAGCGCATGTAGAGGCCTTATCTCTATATGCGCTTAAAGCGCATGTAAAGGCACAAACACCCTTTACATGCGCTTTAAGCGCATGTAAAGGCACAAGCACCCTTTACATGCGCTTTAAGTGCATGTAAAGGCACAAGCACCCTTTACATGCGCTTTAAGCGCATGTAAAGGCACAAGCACCCTTTACATGTGCTTTAAGCGCATGTAAAGGCACTACTGAAGTGCAAAACATGGAGTCATGCATAAGAGGTCCTCCTCAGACCTCATAAGGTGTTCCTACTTATGGAATTAGTGTTTAAAAGCTCCATTACCACTTTTGGGTGCTATGAAAATGTTCAAACACCCTTTACATGCGCTATAAGCGCATGTAAAGGCACTACTGAAGTGCAAAACATGGAGTCATGCATAAGAGGTCCTCCTCAGACCTCATAAGGTGTTCCTACTTGTGAAATTAGTGTTTAAAAGCTCCATTACCACTTTTGGGTGCTATGAAAATGTTCAAACACCTTTTACATGCGCTTTAAACGCATGTAAAGGCACTACTGAAGTGTAAAACATGGAGTCATGCATAAGAGGTCCTCCTCAGACCTCATAAGGTGTTCCTGCTTGTGGAATTAGTGTTTAAAAGCTCCATTACCACTTTTGGGTGCTATGAAAATGTTCAAACACCCTTTACATGCGCTTTAAGCGCATGTAAAGGCACTACTGAAGTGCAAAACATGGAGTCATGCATAAGAGGTCCTCCTCAGACCTCATAAGGTGTTCCTGTTTGTGTACTTAGTGTTTCAAAGCTCCATTACCACTTTTGTATGTGGAAATGCTGCCTGTACGGCTCTACATGCGCTTAAAGCGCAGAGCCCATACATGCGCTTTAAGCGCATGTAGAGCCTCTACATGCACTTTAAGAGCATGTATAGGCCTAATATTAAAATTAATTGTAATTCTCCCTAAAACTCTAATTGCATAAATCTCCTTCCCATCCATTTTCCCTTCCAGCCACGACACACACATGACTCCCTCCCTCCTTTCTCACTCTCGGCCTCCCTCCGTTCTTCCATCTCTCTCTCCTCTTTCAGACGACGACGGCGGCAACCAAGGGTGACGGCGGCGACCGCCGTCCTCTCACTTCTCCCCTCAACCTCACCAAAGCCCGTCTCCCTTTCTCTCCCTCACGTCCCTATTCCTTCGCCCAGCCACGACCAATGACGACGAAGCCATTTCCCGGCGACGGCGAGCTCCGACAAGGCAAGCAAGTTCGGATTTGAACTTAGGTGACTCTTTTCTTTCGATTCCTAACTCTGTTCTTGCGTTTTAGTTGAGATTGAGAGGGTATCTGAGTTAGGGTTTTGAGTTTAGTTGGGATTTGGGATTTATAGGGATTTTAATTGCAAAATTTCTAACTCAAATAATCTTAAAAAGGCTATAAACATATGTGTAGGTCTGATTTGTTGAATATTTGTGGGGTTATTGAAAACCCTAACTTTGGGAGCTTGACAAATCCAATGGATTATGGGTCATTTTGGCGATTTCTTTAAATTAATATATACGTGAATGTGGTAAAACTGATTGATTTCATTGTATGTTTAATTTGATCAAGTTCAGTTGTATTTCAATTTGATTTTTCGTTTATTTTTGTTTTCTGCTTCTGGATGTTATTCTTGTGGTTCATGGTGGCTGAAATTGTTAGGTATTTGTAAGTTAGGTATTCGTTTAAAATCCTTCTGGATGTTATTCTTGTGGTTCATGGAAACTCTAGCAAGTTAATTCATATGATGCATTTGTAAGTTTGTCAATAATCACTCTGAATGCAATTTTTTCTAACTCGTGAAAAGCTGTGAAGTGCTAGTTTTCATATGCTGCGCCTAAATATTACCTGTATGGGTTGGTCTACGTAAATTACATTTGAGATGACTATGATGGAGGAGGATTCATTTCTTTGTTTTACTTAGTATTTTTCTTAATTAAATATAGTAAGTTTTGATTTCCATCTGTCAATACTATTGTTCCTGGCTTGCTAACACGTGATCATTTGGGCATGTAGGACTTTCTTGGTTTGGTGGAGAAACTTTATTATCTCTCAGGCAGATATGACATTGAGCTGACAATTGGAGATGCTGTCATGGTGACCTGATCTTCCTCTTCTTTATTAAATTTCCCCTCTTTCTCCTACCATAGTAATTTTCTAAGGATAAATTTATTTCATCATTCAGGAAAACTCTTTCCTGCGACCTCTTGGCCATATTGATTTGGATCTTCCAGTAGCTCCTGAGAAGGCAGCTCGGCCTCCGCCTCCACCAGTCGATCCTTACTCAAGATATGGGCCAAAAGCAGAGATAACTCACTTATTTAGGGCTCCTGAAAAGCGACCACCTCAAAATGTGTCTCTCACTTTCTTGAGTTTGACTATTCTCCCTTTTGTTTGCTTTTTGGTTGGGGTAAGTCTTGTTGAAATACTTGAAACACCATGCACAATTTTATCTTTGACTTTTTTGAAAATTACTTGTTGACTTTAAAACCAAATAATCAGATTAATGAACCTTAATTGGTGTTTCAATGGTTCAATAACCAGTTTAATATTAGAAAGATTTAAGTTTTTGACATGTTTAAATGCTCAATTGTGCTGCTTCCTATGACAAATAATCTGTGATATTCTAGATTCAAGATTTAAGTTTTTATAGTCTGATTGATCTCCTACATGTTGTTTAACATATGTTCTCTCTTTTCAAATACCTGAACCATAAGGATTTTAAGTTAAATTAGAGTTAGGTATTTGATAGAGTTTCCATGTATTGGTTTTTTTTATATAACTTGCTAGCTTTGAGAGGTTTATTTGAGCTGATTATTGTGATTCATTTTGGCGAAGTTGTATGCTTGGTTTTGACTGTTGAAGTGGTTCCTTACTTAATGGTTGAGGATTCTGTTTTGGCCTTTCTTATTTGATTTGATTTTTGGCTGGCCCTGGATGTGTGAAATGGTGTTGTTTTGATTCCCCTTCATCTTTTTTGTTGTTGTTTTGATTCCCCTTCATCTTTATGGGATAAAGCTATACCTTTTTTGAGTTACAAATAGGACAGCTATTACCAAGGTTTCTTCCCTTCTGATGTGTTTGTGCAGTAAGTAATATATTTGCAAAGTAAGCATTCTTCTGCTTCCGCTTTTGCTTCTTCTGATGGAGGTATGTTTGTTTCTTCCCTTCTCATTTCTCCATTCTTCAAATTTTTGAATCATTAGTGGAAGTATATAAATATAATTTTCTTCATATGGATTTAATCACATATGACTCTCATTTGTTAACATAACACCAGATTTTGCTCAATCTCCTAGATTTGAACCACATTTGACTCTCATTTGTTTGAACCAAATTTAAATCATAATTTCATTCAGGTGTTGTATTAAACTGCATGGGTTTTGAAAAATCCTAACTTATCATGTTTTGTTTGTTGTGAGGTTATTATACTTATTCTTTAAATGCATAGATCTTTGGCTTTCCCCCTATTAGATCATCATAATCCTTAGCTTGCATTTCATTCTTTTTCTCTTCTTTCAGCTGGCTAAGAAATGTTGAATTTCTTTGTTTTGTTGCATTAGTAAGCTGAATTTCCCAGCAAACTTGATTGAGTTCATCAGGTGATGTATTTGCTTACCTACCATGATTTTGCTATAGAATGTGAGTCAATCAGAGTGTCATAAACCATTGAGAGGAATTCATTTAGTAGATTCTCTTTCTCCATATTTATATATACTATGTTTGGAGAAGTTAGTCATCGTCTTATTTAAGAGCATATAAATTCTTGAAAGTGGAATTTAATTCATTTGAAAAAAGATGAACTTTCCATCTCTCATCTAATTTTGCTTATGACTTAGGTGATTGCATTTGTTCGATGTCTATAACTGCAGGGAACAAGATACGAGCAAGTGCTATACCGTTTTGCCATGTCTAATATCTTTTTTAGCTGTTATACTCAACATGGCTACATCGTTTTTAATTAACTTTATTTCTCATCAGGATTTATAGGTTATGATTTTAGCAGCAGGATTTGGACTTTATTTCTCATCAGGATTTGGACTTCATTTCTCATCAGGATTTTAGCAGTAGGATTTGGACTTCATTTCTCATCAGCCCAAGATGTCGTGTTCGTGGAGCTTCCTCAGTGCCCAACCGTGATGCTTCAGGTTCTTGTTGATAAATATTCTTCTAACTTTGGCTTGTTTCAATTGTAAACACCATTTGCTTGGGTTTTCTATCATATTAACCATTGATGTTGGGAGCTCTAATCTATTAGAAAGCCTCCACACATGAAAGATATTGTGTGATAATCTATGTGAAATTTTGTGCATGAATAATCATTGATGTCGATTACCTTTACTCTTCATAAGCTTTGTTGGTTTCATCTAATTTTTTAAGTTAGTGGATATTGTGCTGTACTGCAGTGTTTAATCACATGAATCTCATTTTAAGTTAGTGCATAATATTCATTTTAGTTATGAGGTAGATCTTCTTTTGGTGCAGTGGCAGTGCATGTATATTTTGGTGATGTTTATATATAACTGGAAACAAGTTAAATATTTTGATACAATATACATATATAATTCACGTAATTCTGGTACATTATTTTGAGTAAATGTTTCTGGTGACTTCTGAAAGTATAGGTGGCAAATGTAAATTAATATATATTAAAAAAAAATACACTATACATGCGCTTAAAGCGCATGTATAGTGTATATCTCTACCTCTACATGCGCTTTAAGCGCATGTAGAGGCACATCTACATGCGCTTAAAGCGCATGTATGTAGAGGTACATACCTATACATGCGCTTTAAGCGCATGTATAGCCCCCCCTCTACATGCGCTTTTAAAAAGCGCATGTAGAGCCTTTAAAAACCCATGTAGAGCCTTTACCAGCGCCCCCCTCTACATGCGCTTTATAAGCGTATGTAGAGGCCAAAATAAGCGCATGTAAATGGGGTAATCTGTGGTAGTGATAGCAGCATCTTGTGATTCTCTGACCATAGACGATGCTTTTGAAGTGATTTTTGAAGTATTCTTATCATCCCTTTCTGCCTATTTAAGTAGACCAACAAAATTGAAAATAATTTCAGTGTTTGCTAATATACTACGTTCAAAACAATTGGGAGATAAGAATTAAACCACCTTTAGAAAAACAGTAAAATATATGAAAATCTCTAAAGTATGACTACCGGACAAATATAACAAAAAATCCCCCACAACTATGTCTTATCCATTAAATGAGATCAACTACATGAATCGTTCCACACCATTGTCATTGTTCCATGTTTATACGATTCGACTAGATTTTTGACATTGGCTATCGGGACCTAACACAACCCTTATCTTGTATCTAGGCTTGGGACTGACTATAAATATAGACGAAGTTTAATCCAATTATTTTACGAATGAAAAAAGTCACTACAGTGAGCAAGATAAAGCACTCGAAGATTTATAGGCACAAAGAGTGGTGATGCCTGCTACATTAAACAACTTCATCTCCAAGAGACAATTCGGATACGTCCACCCATCACATATAATACCTTCCAAGAAACTCATTAAAGACAACATGACAAAAAACCTATTTTAGGCTTATGAGCTTTTATGATTCCAACCTATTTGAAGAAACTCATAATTTAAACTACTGTTCCAAATCTATAAAACTCCCAATGATGGAAGGTCGAAATATAGCATACAGGTCCAAACAATAATAAAAAACAATTATAACCATGTGTAGTAATGTCAACATTTCTAGTCACCTTTATGTAATCAATCTATTATATTATTTTCATATTTTGTTTGCGCAACTTGTTCGTTTTGACAAGTTTGATAAGCGTGGCTGTCACCCAAGAGGGGGGGGTGAATTGGGTGAGGGAATAAATTCTTTTTAAATCTTCTTTTCGAAAGACTGCTTGTGCTTGGTGATAATATATAAAAGTAGTGGTATGCACAAGTCAGTGTGTTATGTGATGCAAAATAGAATGTTTGAGTGTAAATTTATGCACACATAAATTTATCCTGGTTCGGTCACCCAGACCTACATCCAGTCCCCAGGCTCCACCTGAGATTTTCAATCCACTATTCTTGTTTAAACCGGGCACAAGAGAAGCCTTTACACTTTAGGTTTTACGAGCACGGGTTCACCTAACAACCCACAGGTTTTACACCGGGTACACCTGCAAACCTTACAAATGCAAGTTTTATGGGCTAACTTGCAACCTATGGAGATTTAGACAGCCTCTAAATGCTCCCCCTTACAAATTGTAAGTTTACACTATGTTCACTCTATGAACTGATTGTGCTAAACACTTAAGCTCAAAGCTAACTCTCTCTAAGAGTGGATGATGTTACTCACTTAAGTACAATAAAATTACTCTCTGAAAAATATCACAAATCTGGATCTGAGAGTAGTAGAAGATGTGTAGAATGAAGAGTATGATATATCAGATACTTTGCTCTGTTCTCTCTTTTTCTTTCATCCATGCTTCTCTTCTGAATGAATGTCTCTTTTATATTCGGCTTCATAGGCTTCGGTGGCAGGTTGAATATGAACGTTTGAATAAAGCCGTTAATCCTATGTTACCGTTGAGAAGTACATCTTCATTAATGCTTAGCAGGGTTGACTTGCTTTATCTCTGAAAAGTAGTCCTGACACCTCTGCTCTGACAAAAGCATTCTGATTTCTGAGTATGTGATGTTTACTCTTGCACTCTTGCTGACGGATGATCATCATTCATCCGCAAGTGGTAATCTTGCTCTGCAAGTGTTAAGCTCTGAGTCCCAATGTCAAGAGTCTCTCCATCCGGAAGCTCATTTGCATCCGGAAGCGTGACCATGTTCTGCACATACTGGTTAGTCCAACATAGCAATATATATATAAGAATTATACATGCTGTGGGAAGCTTGTTTGCTATGGGGAGTAGTTTACTTAGACTTTGTTCTGATTTGGTCTATGATGTATCCGAAAGCATTTCTACATCCGGAAGTAAAATCACTGGATGAAGGATTTTTGTTCACTATGACTCGCTCTTGCTTAGTCTATTTCATTCCACCACTCAGCGCTAGTCACTGAGCTATCGGAAGCACTTTTACTTGACGTGGTGAATTCACTGACGCTTAGGGTGAAATCTATTCTATCAGTCTGCGCCAGTCAAGATCTAACAGGAAGCAACTTCACTTGATGTTGCATTTCCACTGACGCTCGGGGTTATATCTAGTTTATCAACCTGCGCCAGTCTAAATCTAATAGGAAGTGCTTTCACTTGGCGAAGTAGACTCACTGACGCTTGGGGTAATATCTATTCTGTCGCTCTGCGCCAGTCTAAGTCTAACAGGAAGCAAATTCGCTTCCGATTGAAACATAGCTTAGTCTTAAGGTTTGTGTACCTAATGTTCATGGACTAAGTTAAATCCCTAGTGATTTACTTGCTGACGCTGGGGGATGAAAGCATTCATCCGCGTGCGCAAGTCCTAATCTATCCGAAAGTAAATCCTCATCCGGAAGCACTCTTACTTGGGATCCTATGTTATCCTATTGCTTCCTAGGCACTTGGTCTAATCCTCTACATTTTAGTCTTCATCAAAACTTAAGATTCTAACATTCTCCCCCTTTTTGATGATGACAAACCTAGTTTTATCGATTAAGTTCCTAAGGAAGGATTAGCAAGAGAGTAAAAGCAATGGATAAGAACAAGTAACTCAGACAAACATTATTGACAAGCAGTAGTTACAAGTCAGAGTTATACAAACAAATAACATATACAAGTAAAGAATGTATACAAATAAATTTCACTAAGTATGAATGAAAATATGAAAACAAAATCAACAAAAATATTTGGATTAGGGATTAGAGTTTGTGTCTCTTTTTCTTTTCCCTCTCTTTCTGCCTCTCTTCATTTTCCTCACGCTCACTCTGGTTTATCTGGGCAATGATCTCTTGAAGCTCTTTTTCCTCTTTTTCCCTTCTGAGCCTCTCTGATTCAATGGACTCCTCGTATGCCCTTTTCATGTTCTCTACTTCTTCATACCCAGGGAAACCTGTAGCATCATCGAAGTAGGAGATCTCTCCATTGGGATAGTGGACAGCCCGGATTCTCACATTCCATACAGGGAAGTTGGGATCTTCCTCAACTTCCTGGACTTTCCTTTTCCCTTTCCCTTTGCTCTTCCTTTTGCTTTTGCTAATTGGAGGAGTGGGCATGGCACTTGCTCTTTCAGCATCGAGGCAAGCCATCTGACCAAAGGATAGCTTGTCAGTGAATCCATACTTCTCAAATTCTTCAGGAGTCATGTCTTCAATTTCCAATTTGACTTCCTTCAGAATTGGAACCGCTTGGACCACTGGATTTTCTTGCACAACCTGAGCAGATGAAGTTCCTTGCTCAGGTAGGTCAGATGGAGTCTCTTCCTCAGACTCATCAGATTCAGTGGTGGCAATTAACTTCCTGGCACGTTTCCTAGCAACGGCCTTCTTTCTGGGTGCACTGAATCTGGCTGCTGGCTCAGACGAGGGAGGAGGATCAGAAGATTGCTCAGATGAAGGGACCTCAGACTCTTGCCCAGAGGATGCAGGAACAGGCTTGGCTATCACAATGGGAGGATGGTTGGGTCTCTTCAGTCCCCACTTCATTATGATCTCCTCAACCATCTCTCTACTTGTTTTATTTGGAGGAGGCTCTGATGATGACTCAGATTGTGAGGATTGTTCATTCTGCCCATACACAACCATATCCCATTGTGGTCCTTGTTCAGCCGCTTTCTTCTGCTGCATGAACCGGACGGCCTCTCCTCTTATAAGGCTCTCTGCACCACTCAGCCTCTGAGACTCATATGCACGACGCAGGGCGGCCGTGATATCTTCATCAATCCAGAGTGATGGCTGGCTGAGGGCATCCCTTGTGGCCATGCTTAGGCGAAGAGTGGACATAACATTTCTCCCCCTTTTGTCATCATCAACAGGGGTGAGTGCCAGGGATGGAGTGGATGTGGAGGAGGATGGAGGTGGTTCAGGGCCAAATTTCTTGGGAGGGGAGGGTGAGAGGGTAGAGGTAGAGGATGTGGGAGAAGATAGGTGTTCAGGAGTTTGAGGAGGGTCGGGGAAGCAACTGGAGGTGACAAAGAGATCCTCATAAGGATGAGTGGAGGAGTATTCTTTGTAGTTGGTGGAGTCAGGGGTAAAGTGTAAATGGTCATCGGAGAGTGGTTGAAGGCGGGGATATTCGCCGTATGGTTGGCTGAGGGGGTGAATGGCTGTTTCAGATCCTATGGGTCTAGGGCTTTGATGGGTAGGGTTGGAGAAGCGGAGTGGAGAGCGTGTAGGGGCACCTGGTCGTGTGGGAATGGGTGAGGATGAGGATGAGGAAGGTGAGGATGAGAGGTTTCTAGGAGAATGGCGTGGAGAGTTGTGAGGTGAGTCTTGGGTTTGGTGGTCATGGGTAGGTGAAGGTTGGGATTGTTGGTCATTGTTGGGTGATGGTGGGGCTTGTTGGTCATTTTGTGGTGGAGGCTGAGGTTGTTGAGTGTTGGGCGGAGGAGGAGGTGGTAGTTGAGGGTGGTTAGGAGGAGGAGGGTTTTGAGGAGGAGGAGGAGGAGGTGATAAGTTACCTTGTGATGAAGGTTGGGGAATTTGTAGGTGCTGGAGGATGAGGTCTAATTTTGCATCCACCCTGGCAAGGTGATTCTCGAGTTGTCCTACTCTATCCTCAAGCCGTTGGGTTCGCTCCCCTTGGTGGTGGAAGCCAGCTTCACATTCAACACGGAGAGGACCTACCAAGGAATCAGTCAGTCTCAACAGAAGCTCTTCCTTTATGTCCTCGGCAAAGGCCCTAACAGAAGCTGGAACCCTTGCACTACGGCTTGGCCCAGCATGTGAGTCAACTTCCTGATCTCCTGCTCCAGATGCAGAGGGAGCTGAAGTACCAGAAGCACTACTGGCTTGTGAGCGTGAGCGAGTGGGCTTAGGAGGCTTGAAATACTTGATCCCCATCCTTGCCACATTGGTTGCTCCCACAGGCCTACACTGGACATTCTCTTCTTCCACAGCAGATGTAGCCTTGATCAGATGCTTCTCAAGGAGGAAGGCAATGATGGTGGGATAGGGAAGATAACCTCACTTGTCATTGTTTAACCAGCGCTGAAGCTCTAGGCATATCAACTGCCCAGGGTTGAAAGGCTTGCGCGAGAGGAGTCTAGGGAACCAAGGGTTGTCCAGCAGTGTGAACTCGTTGAAGTTGCCTCCCTTATGAGTCATTATCCGGGAGTAGACGTAGTACAAGAGCCTGTTAGAATCAGACATCTTGGACACCTTCTTGCTGTTGGTGCCATACAACTCCTCGAGTTCCTCCTTGCTGTACTTGTGAGACTCAGGGTAGATCCATTCATTCATATCCTCTTCTGTGATTCCCATCATCTCATTCAAGGTTCTCCAAGTGAACCTGAAGGTTCTTCCTCTTACAGTGGCAGTGAAGGAGAGTTTGTGGACTTGCTCTTTCCCATCCACCTTCCTGTACTTAGCTCTGCCTGAGAGGGATTGGCAAAAGACTCGCAGGACGTTGACGTTGTAGTCCTGGTTGATGCCCAGCCAAGGCATATACTTTTCCAAGTAAGGGCGCAGATGAGCAAACCCTAGTTCATCCAACTTGTCCAGATTGATGAACAGGCCATGATTGAAGATGGGAATGGATGTCTCAAATTTGGCAGATACACCCTCCAATGCCCCATCTCTATAGACTGTGGGATCATCTTCTTCCTCAACCCTCTGCCTCTTGGAGGAAGGCTCCTCAGAAAATTGAACCTTCTTTTTCTTTCCCTTTCTCTGAGCATCCCTCTCTTGTTCAGAACCCACTGCCTGTTCCACTCTACCAGAGGTTCCAGGCTGACCCTGAACGTTTTCATCCTGTCCCTGTGGTTGCCCAGAACCTTCATGGCGTTCATGATGTTCTTCATGATGTTCATCATGGTGCCCAGATTTACCAGAATGTTTGTGAGTGGATTTCCCAGATTTCGACTTGTGTTTCTTGGAAGAAGAGGTTTTCTGGATGACTGGGTTGGATTCATGAGATCCGGCCATTTTTATATGAATGTTGTAGTAATAAAGAGGATGAAATGCGAGAAGTGTGTAAAGGAGAAATGAAGAACACAATTGGAGAAGATGAAAAGACTTTTTAGAGAAAATGATGCGAGTGAAAAGATGTAGTAAAAGGTGAAAATGGAAAATGACTTCTATTTATAGGTGAAACTTCTTGAGGATAGAATGGGCATAGTCTTTCAAATTTTCACACATTGGGTAACGTAAGTTTTTAAGTTGGAACGACACACCTGATGACACGTGTTGCTTCAGAGAAGGCACAACGTTTCATAGAGGAAGTTGAAACGTTTTCTGAAGTGATGTGTCCCTTGGTCTGGCACTGGTGCTCTTGATCATATTGAATTATCATCTAGCGCCAGCAAAAGAGTATCAGGAAGTGATTTTGCTTCCGGTTGGGCAGGCGTTCCTGGTTGTCTTGAGTAGTCATTCAGCGTCAGCATTAGAGCATCCGGAAGTAGCTTTGCTTCCGATTGTACTTACTTAAGATTTAACATTGAGGGACTTGTTGATGTTCTCTCTTGTGCATCCACATCGATCAAGCTTTCATAATTAAAGCTATATTTGCGTCAAGTAGTAGTTTGTTTGATCTTGGCATGGTGTTTGAACTTTTCAATTTCAGGAGCAGTAGCACTCGGAGCCCAGTATGAACAACAGCTCATTCAGATTTGATACATTGCTCTGATCAGGTATGATCATGAAAATTGTTGTTCCTTCGGACCTTCTTTCCTACAAAATAGCAAATGATTCCTTTTTCCCATTTTTCAGTCTCCAAACTTGGATCTGACTGGTCAGTTTGTAGGAAGTATGTGATTCTTATGCACTTAAGAATTATTCACTATGAATATAGCATTGCGAATCAATTATGACTATATGCACATGGTTATACATGGTTTCTGATAATGATAGTCATAGATAGTATGTAGAGTATGAACTTTGTGTGAAATATCTTATAAGCCATATCATGTTCATGCTTATGATGCTTAATATAAAATCTCAATAAGTCCATCTAACATTTGCATAGGAGATTTTACTATTGCATGCTTCAACCTTAAATAATCCCTTGCTTACCCAAGGAGATCTTTTATACTTATCCTTGGCCTGAAGCACTTTCTTAGGAGAGACAGGATTCGCAAGTTTTCTCCATGTGAGTTGAGACATCCTCTCTCTTTTGTCCTTCTCAGGATAGTTGAATGGAACTCTGTGATAGCTTATCCCTGAGACAAGGTTTTTGTTCCTTGTGGTACCGCACTGCTTCTTATGATTGAACCAGGTAGTTGCAGCAGTGACATCACCACGAGTTCTCTTCTTTGGGACAAGAGGAACTCTTGATCTTTCCTGCACAAGTAAGGCACTAGAAGGGAGTTTTGGTACCCATTTGTACTTGGGTCCTACATAGTTAGCGCTGGACCTTACTTGTCCTTTGGGGATCCATGTATATTTATTTCTCACATTTAAATTTCTCTTAAAATTGCATGTGTGAGAAATATGACCAGTTCTACCACAATAATGACAGATAATGGGATGATGTTCAGAATCAGATTTCTTATCACTATTATGGTGGTCAGTTTTCTTTTCAAAGACTCTATGTTTATTAACTTTTGAAATCTCAGGGTCTTTTGAAAAATCTTCTTTTATGAGTGGGACTTTGGACTCCTTGGTTGTAGAAGAAGGAATAAGTTCCTCAAGTTCCCTATTCCTTTTTCTTAAGCCTAGAACTTCTTTTGCAAGTTTACAGAATTCATTATGTAGCTCATTATACATATCTTGCAATTCAGAAGTTTTGAGTTTAGGTACCTCATTTTCTTCAGCTTCTGAATCCTCTAGGCGGAGATCCACACTCTCTTTGCTGATACTAGCTTCCACTACATCACCATCCAGTAGCTCATCAAAAGTGGATTCACAGGGAGCACATAGTGAGCTTTGGACAGCCTTAACTTCAAGAAATTGATTAGAAGCATACATAGTATCAAGAGTGTTCCAAATATCTATAGCCCTAGAGCAATGCTTAATTTTCTGGTAATCATTGTCAGATAAACTTTTGTGCAAAATTTGCATTGCTCTAAGGTTTAAGTAAAATAAACTTTTGTCCTCTTCTGTCCAATTTACTTTTGGTTTGAAATCAGAGTCCTTTTCAAAGACATCCCACATTTTGAAATCAGTGGATAGTATAAAACTTTTCATCCTTCCCTTCCATAAGTAAAAATCAGCATTTTCTAACACAGGTGGGATAGTATGATCAAAACCTTCAAAACACATTTTGTAACCCAAATCAGCCTAGGTCTTTGCACTTGAGATCGTTGGATCCTTTAAACAAGTGACCTTGCTCTGATACCAAATGATAAGCGTGGCTGTCACCCAAGAGGGGGGGTGAATTGGGTGAGGGAATAAATTCTTTTTAAATCTTCTTTTCGAAAGACTGCTTGTGCTTGGTGATAATATATAAAAGTAGTGGTATGCACAAGTCAGTGTGTTATGTGATGCAAAATAGAATGTTTGAGTGTAAATTTATGCACACATAAATTTATCCTGGTTCGGTCACCCAGACCTACATCCAGTCCCCAGGCTCCACCTGAGATTTTCAATCCACTATTCTTGTTTAAACCGGGCACAAGAGAAGCCTTTACACTTTAGGTTTTACGAGCACGGGTTCACCTAACAACCCACAGGTTTTACACCGGGTACACCTGCAAACCTTACAAATGCAAGTTTTACGGGCTAACTTGCAACCTATGGAGATTTAGACAGCCTCTAAATGCTCCCCCTTACAAATTGTAAGTTTACACTATGTTCACTCTATGAACTGATTGTGCTAAACACTTAAGCTCAAAGCTAACTCTCTCTAAGAGTGGATGATGTTACTCACTTAAGTACAATAAAATTACTCTCTGAAAAATATCACAAATCTGGATCTGAGAGTAGTAGAAGATGTGTAGAATGAAGAGTATGATATATCAGATACTTTGCTCTGTTGTCTCTTTTTCTTTCATCCATGCTTCTCTTCTGAATGAATGTCTCTTTTATATTCGGCTTCATAGGCTTCGGTGGCAGGTTGAATATGAACGTTTGAATAAAGCCGTTAATCCTATGTTACCGTTGAGAAGTACATCTTCATTAATGCTTAGCAGGGTTGACTTGCTTTATCTCTGAAAAGTAGTCCTGACACCTCTGCTCTGACAAAAGCATTCTGATTTCTGAGTATGTGATGTTTACTCTTGCACTCTTGCTGACGGATGATCATCATTCATCCGCAAGTGGTAATCTTGCTCTGCAAGTGTTAAGCTCTGAGTCCCAATGTCAAGAGTCTCTCCATCCGGAAGCTCATTTGCATCCGGAAGCGTGACCATGTTCTGCACATACTGGTTAGTCCAACATAGCAATATATATATAAGAATTATACATGCTGTGGGAAGCTTGTTTGCTATGGGGAGTAGTTTACTTAGACTTTGTTCTGATTTGGTCTATGATGTATCCGAAAGCATTTCTACATCCGGAAGTAAAATCACTGGATGAAGGATTTTTGTTCACTATGACTCGCTCTTGCTTAGTCTATTTCATTCCACCACTCAGCGCTAGTCACTGAGCTATCGGAAGCACTTTTACTTGACGTGGTGAATTCACTGACGCTTAGGGTGAAATCTATTCTATCAGTCTGCGCCAGTCAAGATCTAACAGGAAGCAACTTCACTTGATGTTGCATTTCCACTGACGCTCGGGGTTATATCTAGTTTATCAACCTGCGCCAGTCTAAATCTAATAGGAAGTGCTTTCACTTGGCGAAGTAGACTCACTGACGCTTGGGGTAATATCTATTCTGTCGCTCTGCGCCAGTCTAAGTCTAACAGGAAGCAAATTCGCTTCCGATTGAAACATAGCTTAGTCTTAAGGTTTGTGTACCTAATGTTCATGGACTAAGTTAAATCCCTAGTGATTTACTTGCTGACGCTGGGGGATGAAAGCATTCATCCGCGTGCGCAAGTCCTAATCTATCCGAAAGTAAATCCTCATCCAGAAGCACTCTTACTTGGGATCCTATGTTATCCTATTGCTTCCTAGGCACTTGGTCTAATCCTCTACATTTTAGTCTTCATCAAAACTTAAGATTCTAACAAAGTTATTTGATAAGTGGGGTAGTTGCTTATTTCATACAATTGGAAAGGAAAGTGGGTTAGTTATATTATGTGAAGGAAAACTTGCTCTATAAATAGACAATTAGAAAACACATGTAAGGAGAATTGATGAGTGAAATTATGAAAGCTATGTGAGTTTGTTCCAACCACTTTTATTTCAGTTTCTCCTCATATTTCTACTATGTTTTGTTCCCTAAATCTCTAATCAATTTCTCCCTCTATCTCTTTTCACCCAGAACTATTTCCACACCTCTCTATTTGATTCTTCACCCTTTCTGCATTTTTTCCCTTAAACCACCATAGTTTCTATTTTACTTTCTAAGTGTGTTTTCCCAACCTATTTTACGTCACCTTCTCATCTAGGACACTTAAAATATTTCCAGAAGTTATAAAACTAAATTATTTAAAAAATAGAAACTTCCAACTAAGGAGAATAAAGTACATGCGTTGAACACCTAGCATTTCAACCTCAAAAGGTAAGAAAAATCACAATCATTGTGATCATCCAAATACAATGATTTCCTGGAGCTTCTAGAATATCCAATGCACCGTGAACTCCTAAGAGATGAGAACCTAGAGAACTATCCAGAATCACCCTTGTTATCTTTGACCTTCTATAAAAACAAAAACAAGTAGGATTACCTGCGCAATGCACCAAGGAGGAACATTAACATGTATATTTTTACATATAATTGTTTTTGCAATAAAAATTGTAATGTTTGGTTGGGTAGTACTCATATTTGTGGAAGATTGCTTGAAAATTGAACATTAATAACAACATTTAAAATATTTTTGGATGCACTACATTACGAGTTGTATTCTTGTGTTCATTTGTCTCATTTTCCACAAGAATGTGCAACCCATGCATGCTTGTGACCCTTGATAAAGCAACATAAAGTTGACCATGAGTTAAAATAGGTTATTCCAAGTAGAGGCCAACTTTCTTTAGAGATTGTCCCTGGATTTTATTTATTGTCATTGCAAACGATAGTTGAATGGGAAATTGGTGTCTTTGCATTTTGAATGGCCACTTTGATTTTGATGAATTCATATCCATTCGATGGATTAAAAAGGATTGACCTTGGCTGGCTCCACAAAGTATGATAACTTGAATCACTGTACTACCAAGATTGTAATTCAGAGTCTTGTTCCATTGCACAGTCTGGCTTGTTGATCAATATTTCGTAGTAACATGACAAGAGTGCCAATTTTCAGTCCAAGTTTATGTGGTGGAAGAGCAGATGACAGAGAAAATTTGGTATGTAATGAAAGGAGAAAGGAGCAAAAAGTTATAGGAATGCCAATTCTTAAGGTTGAGTTTAAACAAGAGACTATAAAAAGTATTTGAGAATAGACTAATTAAAGGCTGTTCACGGAAAACTAAACGAAAATAGTAATCATAAATCATTACTATAATTTATAAAAAAACCCACCTTTCTGGTTTTTGATTTTAAAGGGGTGTGTATATATGACAAATGGTTATGAGAAATTTAAAAAATGAAAATAAAGATGCGAAAATTAATAGGAGACCCTTCACAAGAGAATTAATACTAGAAATAATGACGTAGAAATAATGACATAGAAAATACTGAATAGTTAAATACTTGAAAAAAATTATAACACAAGGTTGAGGTAAAAAGTGCATTCTGGAAGGCAAACCAAGGTGTGGTACAACAAATATAAATAATAAATAAATCAAATTAACCGAATAGGATAAAAAAACAATGTGTCAAGAAAATCTCAAAATACAATGCAAATGAGCAGGTTTAGATAAAGAATGGACAGATGTCAATATATGTTATCATATAAGTACATCATTACTGAATACTTAATTAAGCTTTAAGGGTTAGAAAAATGTGGCAGTATACCTCTTGTTGATTAAGCCTACATATTTAGTCATTACATTTTTAAATTTTAAATTAAAGATAGACTTGAAATAATATTTTAGTTTTCAATTTTGCTGTTTTGGTATGGAGATATTACCAAAATAGATAAACATCCAATATTAAAGCAACGACATGAATAATGGAACCATTATAATGTTTCTTTACATGATTGATCACACTTTTCACATCTTTGTAAATTATATAGAAATCTAGCTTCATTTGCAACATCTTCCTTTTCAAATCAATAGAAATACATTATCACCAAAAATATTTAATAGATAAACATCATTGAGTTCATTGGCAAAAAAAAATGGGTTAAGGTGCATTTTTAGTACTCTAGAATATAGCAAAGTGCATGTCACAAAATATACAATATTGTGGTCCATTTGTGATAACCAAGAATTATTTTCGTGGCTTATTTAGTAACAACGTTGAGTTGGATTGATTATGAATGACATGAATAATTCAATATTAAAATTGGTGATTTTAATATTGGCCAAAAAATATACATTGGCAAAAAAAAATGGGTTAAGGTGCATTTTTAGTACTCTAGAATATAGCAAAGTGCATGTCACAAAATATACAATATTGTGGTCCATTTGTGATAACCAAGAATTATTTCCGTGGCTTATTTAGCAAAGTGCTATATTCTAGAGTACTAAAAATGCACCTTAACCCAAAAAAAAAGATAAACATCGTTGAGTTGGATTGATTATGAATGACATGAATAATTCAATATTAAAATTGTGAAGGGAATTAGAAAAACAATGCCAATAATCTAAAATCTCGTGATCTTCTGTACGGGTAGCAATTCACGTTGAGTTTGCAAATTGTCACAGCTCATTGTGCTCCCAATGCATCGGAAATAAGGAGCGCCTTAAATATAGGACATCATGATGTACGACTAATTAGTGTTCCCTCCACAAACATTTCAAAGGGGGAACATAAATTAACGATGAACAAAGTGTTTCTCTAGCAAGCCAAGATAAGAAAACTCCCACAAACTTGGTTTGCTTTCTTCATTATTATGCTTATTTTTGTTTAAAAAGATTCTTGGTTACAAAGTCAAAGGAATTCCAAGTTCCTCATTTTCTGCTTTAAAAAAGGTTCAATTATATGGCCAAGAAAAGGTTCAATTATTAGAATCCTTACGTGTATGGTTGTTTACTTTATCATTTCTTCATATTATATTTATATATATACAAATATATGAAGGTGTGTGTATACACACACACAAAAGGTCAAAAAAAAAAGTATACACACACAGACACAATATATTTTTGTAAATAACACTTCTAATTTTTTATGTGAAGTCTTGTATTTTCACATACTCATGAAAGTAATTAAATTTCTCATAATATGATGATACCCTCTTCCAAGCAACCAGCCAATCAGATTGGTCCCAAATAACGATACATAATAGGATAACGAATATAAGATGTTCTCCAAGATCAATTTTCCATTTTTTATGTGCATTAATTATATGTTAATTGAAATAAATCTGATGCACACTAGTCACATAACTCAATGTGACATAGTTTGTTCTCATTAGTAAACTGCTTATATAATGTTATTGTGCACTGAACAATAAGAATAATAGGGATGTCATTGTAATAATTTCATACACTTGATTTGTCCTGAAATAAATGACCGACAACGAATTAAAAGTGAGACTTCGAGTGCTATAAAATAAAATTTGAGTTGGAACACATGGAGAACACGAACACATATTTACTTATAATCTTAAATTTACAAACATAGTTAACTCCCTAACCCATAACTTTAAAGGTAAAATGTCTAGATAAACTGAAACACATTTTACCTATACAAAAGCATGGCAATCTCACACAAGCATAATTGCAAT
Organism: Mimosa pudica; assembly: GCA_029929735.1. Taxonomy (NCBI): domain Eukaryota; kingdom Viridiplantae; phylum Streptophyta; class Magnoliopsida; order Fabales; family Fabaceae; genus Mimosa; species Mimosa pudica. Next base: position 7,350,728 of record JAKELP010000045.1, read on the forward strand.
GCATGCATATTGGACCATATTAGTTAACAAAAATATTTACATATATGCCTGGCCAAAATATCATCACCACAGGAAACACCACAGCGAAACTGGAACAGGTCTAGCGGAAAGTGGAGATAATGTCCTCCTTCAGCCTCTGAACTTGAGCGTGTGAAGGGTTCATTTCCAAAGTCGTGGCATTAGAGTAGGACATTAAACAAGGACATTGTTCGTATTTTCCACAATAAGGAACAACATAGCGGAGAAGCACAAAAACAAACTACTATTTTCCAGAGCATCTGAAACATCCTTCTGAACATATTCAATCATTGAACCTCTTAAGTACGTCTTGATCTTGTTCTCTATCCTATACAGCGAGAACATAGTTAGTAGTGATAAAAGAGAAATGCCTAGATAAATAGAATCTCTGTTATTACCGGCCAGCACCTTCTGTGTATGACTCCATGATGAGTGAAAACTCTTTCTCTACCACACCATAGCGCTCATAGGGTCTAACGCCTGTGCAAGGTGTAACAAAACCACCCACATCTGCCAGCAAAGATTAGTGGGCAAAGAAAGTACAAAGCATTAGGAAAAAGTCAAGTACAAATAATCTTCCACAAATAAGCACAAAATATGAATAAACACTATATTTGCAAAAGGCAATCTATTCGGGAATACAGATCGAAAAAATCAGATTGTGGAACAAGCTAAGATTCCATGCAACATGATAGTTGGAGTAAAGAGGATACACCAACGGAGGGAAAACTTCATTAACTTCTTCGACTTTTGTCTCTCGGTGTAAAACAAGGTGGTACTTATGGTGCACACCTTCTCCTCCCATTCAAACCAATTATCCAGCAATCCTGAACACCGCTCCAGGTTCCATCATCCACAGATAACAATTTTGGAGCACAATGTCCCCCAAGTGTGCAACCATGCGAGTGCCCTTCAAAATATAACTTGAAACATTAACAGGAGAAAGAAGACAAAAAAGTCAATCAAACAACCCAAAGATCTGATGTTTAATTTTATAAAATCACACATGATGGCAAAATGCCAAACCTTTTTGTCGTAAAATACTACATCATACGCACTGTCATGCCTCCTAAAGATAGAACCATCTACTAAAGCCTCAATAATTACACGAGTAAAGCAAGTGTCCACCTTCAGTGTGATGGAAAAGTCGGTCCAACACACAGCAAGATCGTGTAAGTAGATTTCATCGTCGTAGTCCATGCTACAAACCAAACCGACAATGCAAATGATGATAGCAAACACACATGATAAATTTGACACGAGAAAATACAGTGAGAAAAATCACATACGAGAACTACAAGATACATGTTGCGGTGGGCTAAGATGGCTGCCCTACGAAGAAGAGACGAAGAAGAACCTCTAATAACCAAATGACGCAGCATTTGGAACTTGGAACAACTCTATACGCAACAACTCAACTTCAGGTAAGAGAAACAAAGGAGAGACACACCCGTCTTTTATAGACTGTCTCTGCTGTTGTCATTCACTATTTAATGCATTCACTGTCAATTAATATTTTCCAAATTATTTACATTTTTTTCTAAGCCTTCCCGCTATATATTTTCAGACCCTATTTAATTTGGTAGGCAACACATTTTTATCTATACTAAGCCCACCAATAATAATAATAATATAAGAAGAATAATATAATAATATTATTAATAAATAATAATAATTCCAAAATAAAAATCAGGGAAGACACACAAGTCTATGAAATGGCTCGCTTAAACGGTGCCTTAAGTGGAGATTTAGTATAATTGGTTCAGTTTTGTCGGCTTGTGAACAGGGATGACCAACCCATATAGATGAGCCAATGACAAGGAAAATTCTGTCCATGAGAGTGATGTATTTGAAAAAAACGAGAAATAAATTCACATGAGTAGCCGGCTAGATTGAACTTCGGTGGAACAACTTTTAAGGATATAAAGATACAACTGATCAAATCACAAGTCAACACATCAATTTTAAAAGTAGAAACATATGCCAAACAATGTTACCTTTTGCCTTTGGACACCATAATTTTTAGTCCTGGAATGCACGCCTCCATCATTGTGAGCCTCTATTTTCTTCAATGGCTTATCATCCTTTGTACTTCTAGTAGATAAAAGAGGCAGTGATTCATACTATAACATGAAAACTCATGAGAGACATTTCTGGAGCCCTTCACAACTTCTATAAAGGAAGAATGAGCTAGAAAAGGCACATACCTTGATTCTCTAAATGGAAAGTAATTATCACAAACACCTTTATTCTCTCTTGAAGATGATAAACACAATGGTGTAATTATTTTTTAACGATGGTGTTAAAAGAACCTGTTCAAATCAACCAATGAAGTACAGTAAATCATAGAAACACAAATACGCTGTAAATCATCAACAAATATGAAATTATACTCCTCCATCATTTCCTCCCCACCGGCCCACCTCTTGAAAGTAGCCCTTTATATGCATAAGTAACATGAAAATTAGAACTTTCACTTGATCTACTTAATCATCTAAAAATCACATGTGCTGGGAGAAACTTCATATGAGAATAAAATGATCTGAGCATTAAAATTGAATATTCATATAACTTATTGCAATCACAACTTTTAATATTACTACTAAAATCTTGTGGTGGGAAATCATATTGAATAGCCCATCTCTCTAATATTGTTTTCTTGTTTGGATAAGTTCCTTTGTGAACTAACACAATGTCAATTACCATTGGATCTGTCAAAATAATGTGCCACACTAATTTAGGATTCCTAAGTAAGCAAGTGGATTGCCTAAAAACAAGCGAAACCATTTGTAAATCTTTTTATTGATCGTGCTATCAACTGAAGGAACTCTAGAATCGACGATTATTTGCAGAATCTTGGAATAGAAGCGAGAAATCCAGTCTTGAAATTGTAGTGATTCTCAAATTCTCCAATGTTGTTATATATAGATGATGATAGCGGTGATACAGAATTGGAATTCGAAAGTATAATCCAAAAGTATGAGTAACAGTCTCTCCTTGACTTGGAAAAATCTCCCTAAAATTGTGTTCTATTGAGATTCTTACTCTCTAAATTATTATTTTTTTTTATTTTCTAGAAAATGATAAAAATAGTATAGAAGTTTTTTTATAGAAAATGAAAAATACTTCTGTGAGCTTTTTTAGGGTGCTAGGTCAAACAAAAATGACGTGGGTTCATGCATGAATTTCTTATGGAAAAACTTACCTCTATTTTTGTAACATCCCAAATAAAAATTGAAAATATTATATATATATATATAATATAGGAAATTTTTAATAGGAAATAGGAAATATTAATTTTATGTATAGAAAATTTATTAAGATTGAAATTTAAGATTTAAATTTGTATGAAATAGGAAATATGTAAATTTAAAAGAACGTTAGGGTTAAGAAAGGAGAAACTAAAAGGGGGAGCTTTATGGTAATTTGCTTGGGCCTAAACCTAATATTCTCCTTCTCTTTATAATACTATTTCTTCTTCTTCATCGTAAGTTTTGGCCGCCACCCACCCTCACACTTCATCAACACCATTGAGCTCATCCTTCTCCCTTGCTTCCTCACTTCCAAACTTCCTCAATCTCACACACATCTCCCACAAATCTCGCAAAAAACTTGCATCCTCTCACTTCCTCACCGTTTTCGTTCTTCCTTCCCGTGGCCCTTCGATTCCTGCGACCTACGTTAGTTCGGCGGAGCAAACGACGGCGACTACGTGGGTAAGTTTCTTCTTTTTCTCTTTCCTTTGGTCCTTCTCTTCGAGTTCCTCAACACCCATGTTGATCCTTCACCTTCTTCTTCTTGATTTCCTTTCTTCCTCACAATTCCAGCCTTGTTTTCCGGCGAGCTAGCGGCTGTCCGGCGAAGCTCCGGTAGTGGCAACCTCTTGGGTAAGCTTCTTTCCCATGTTTTTTCCTCTTGCTGCGATTTGGGAGCTATTGAGAGAGAACCGATTGAGTTTTCTAGGATTTTTGGGTCTTCAAATTTAAATAAAATTTATATATGATGGTAGTGGAATTAGAAGTTGGAACTTTTGTTTGGGATAAAGTGCTGTTCATAAATTTATTCTTTCCTTTTTGTTCTCTGTTTGACTAGTTTCTGCCTGGCTAAATCATGATTTTGCAGCTTTAAGTTGTTAGTCTTTGCCTTTAATTTATGCTTATTGTTGTTGTAATAAGAAGTGGAATCTGTTAGTTAATATGCAAGAGTATAATAAATTGGTTGGTAGCATTGTATGTTGAATCGATGTAAGGATTTATAATATGGCTGAAAGTGATTGTAATCCTATACTTTTGGAACTAAAGTTGTGATTTTTAATGTTGGTGAAGAAATCTATTTTGATCTTGCTGAATCTGTGAAGTCTATGTTTAAAACAAAAGTGATTTATAATAATGTTGATTGTTGATGATAATAGTTCTTTGTTGGTGGTATATGAATCTTGTTGATTTGATGATTCTTTAAGTTTATAATTAATTATTTTGCTTGCTAGTTAATTCTGATTTTGTTGTGGCTGGCATTGGAAATTGTTGAATTCAATTCTACGTTAACGTTCTTATTTATTAAGTGCTTAAGTTAGAAATAACATAAGCATATGGGGGAATTGGGTAGTATTATTAGGGACCGAGAGCGACGTTTATTAATAAACAAAGAAACTGTTATTTATAATCTTTATGATATAATACGATGATAGGAGAAACTAGTAAGAGAGGTATTTAGAGGAAATTCACAAAGACAAGGGAAAGCAGTCAATTGCTAAACGCTCCAAGTAACTACTCAAACTTGTTTGCGTGTGTGTGTATGTTGGTAAGCATATAGGTTAGTTTATGAAATTGTGTTGATTATTATATGTCTCGTGAGAATTTATGATTTGTTTGTGCACACCGATTAATATAATTATAATTATGTCATTCCGGAATGAGGTTCTCTTACCCGTACAACAAGGACTAAAATAAATAAAGAGAACAACGTTATTGGGGAGAGCGCACAGGTTCAAGCGAGGGTACATCGACCATCGAGTCGTGAGTCCCTATTGAACTAACATTTTCCGGTGTGTTGTGGTTGATTTGTTATGATTATTAATGTTTGAGTATGTGATGAGATATTATGTTTAATCGTGGAATGAATGTAGCTGTTGTGTTTTTGAGAAATGTTTCATTCTATTATTTGAAGTGTTTGCAAATATGTATCTGTGCTGTTCTAATATGTTGTAGTTAATAAATATTTGAAGTTAAAAATTCATAACATGTTCATACAACACTGTATGCAGCACACACCACTATACACAATATTAGCACACACCACCTTACGGCATGCACATGCACGTAGTGCAAAAATGTGCGTAAGTGAGTGGTAGTATTTGCGATTTCTGGGTCTACCCCAATCGTTGTCATTTCAGGTACAGGAAGCGGAGTAGGAAATCAAGGGAAGAATACGGGGACTACTCACTAAAGTGAGACGCTGCTAAGCGTTATTGCCACACTAGGAGTCACATTTTTAATTTGATTCAGGAATGCTTGTCTTGTGTTGTTATTATTTAAAAAGTACTTTAGTAGACTATTTCAGCAAAACTCATATTTAGCTGAGTAGTTGGAACTCAAATTTCTTTTTGTTGCCGGATATTGAATTGCGTATTAAGTGATCTTAGATTGATGTGGCTTAAGAATTTTGTTGTCTTTTTCTAACCATGATAGTATATACATTCTAGGCATTTAAATTTTCTATCATGATTAGTCATCAAATATTGTTCTGGAGTATTTAATGGATTTAGTCATATTGAAATTGTTTTAAAATTTAGTTTATTCCTTTCTAACCATGATAGTTGTACATATAATCTAGGCATTTAATTTTTTATCCTGGTTAGGCACTAGATAAAGTTTAGGAATTTAGTAATAATCTTTTCTAACCATGATAGGTAGATATATAATTTAGGTATTTAATTTTTCTATCATGGTTAGTCATCAGAAATCATTTTGAAATATAATATTAATCCTTTCTAACATATGTTTTTCTATCATGGTTAGTCTTCCTTATAGGTAAATTGTTTTTCTAACATAGTTAGCGATATAATTATTTTAATGAATTAAGTTAATTATTTTTCTAACTATGTTAGTATTATTAATGAGTAAATTTCTTTTCTAACATAGTTAGTATGAAAAAAAATCGATAAAAATGACGTAAAAAAGAGTTATAAAATAGTGGTTGTTACAAGTTTCTTGGGTTTGGATTCTCTCAGAATCCTTTTTCTCCAAATCCCTCAGAATCTTTATATCTTGACCGTCCATTTAATCTGAAAGCTTCCATTGAAACATGTCACCAAACTACCTTAACTCTGTCCCCAACCTCCCAGCCCCAAGCGCCTGTCAAACAATCTCACTGATATCCCTCAAATTTCCATTGCCTAACACATAACAGAGAACATATATATAGGAGTGTGTACACACACACACGCACATATACAATACACACATATAAGGGCAATGATATACATATATAACCAAGGAACACAAATTTATTTTTATCATAAACACATGAATGATTACAAATACAACAGATCGAAGAGAGTGCTTCATCAATGACAATTTCTTCTTCCTCCCCACACTCTGTTTCTTCGATTCCACCACATAGCAAGCAAGTCACCTTTTATTTTTAGGCTTTGAGAGTTTATTTGAGGAGGAGAGATTTGACGAGGAGAGAAGGGCGAAGGCTGAAGGAGAGGGGACTTAATTTTTTTAGTTGGAGGCAATGGCTTAATGACGTGGCACATTCTCATTTTTTGGATTAGATGGACGGTCAAGATATATAGATTCTGAGGGATGGGTACAAAAAGGATTATAAGAGAATCCAAACCCTAGTTTCTCATGTGAGGTTGAAATGCCACATAGACTTTAAACAAATCATCATCACACATGATTAGTAGCCTCAAGGGCCCGTCTAGTTCAACCCCATTGCACCTATGCAGTGGTAATCCTCGTTGCATTACCATTTTGGGCCTATTTGGTTGGTCTTTGGCATGGTAATACTGATTAGATATGTAGTCTTGATTGCACTAGTTATGGTAATATCCAAACATTAAGTCCCACTTATCAATCTTCAACGCAGATCTGCAATCAGATGTAAAATCTCTATTTTAACCCTACTTACACATGTCAAAAGACACTTCTAACCTCCATAATTTAACATCGAAACATTAAACCTTTCCCACATCAGGAAAAATTCTGCACATCAACGTAACAATCTTGAACGTGTCTCCTCTGTGCGCGGCAATTTCTGCATTTCTTCAACAAATTTCACCTATTTGATCAAGTCTTCGTCTTTGACCAGTTTTGTTCTCTACTTCATAGTCTTATTCTCTGTTATATTTGTAGATCCAACCTCATTAAAAATATTATTTTCTCTTGAGAAGTAGACAAATTCACTCTCCTCTTCATATTAGTATATTTTCTTCTGGGGTTCCAACGATTTGTGATAAAGATTCTATTTTTGATTGTGTTTTCTTTTGGGGTGTAAAATTCTCCTTTATTTCTATGTGTGTGTGGTCATGTATCTTTCACTTTTTAATCTCTCTTATGTTTTTCTATCCACATTTGTGCTATTTTGGGTGCCTTTGATTTCTTGAAATTACTATTTGGATCTTTAGTTTTTTATTCATTTGTTTGATCTGCATTTCATGGAAATTTTGGTTTTTTAATTTGTTTGCTGGAGTTGAATTCCCCTATTAAACTTCCTTGCCATTTGTATGATGGGATAGATTTCAAATGGGGGTCAATAAGATTTTATAATTAGTTTTCCACTTTAACCACTGGTATCTAAAATGTTCATCTAAATGAGCATGTTGAGATTGTTCAAAAAGCAATTCAACCTGAACCAATTAGCTTCCCTTAATGAAAGGCAGCAAGGATACATCAATAATGAATAACACTATTTAGATGGTGGCCCCAGTCTCTCAATATTTTCATATTTCACATTTGTGTGCCTTGTATAACTTTGTGAAGTACTAGTTTGTAATGGAAAGTGATCATGCTTGCTGCCTTGTATAAGTTGAAGATTCTGATTATACTTCAATTTTCTTAAAACATATATAAATAGTCAACAAATCCATCATCTTTAATTTTTTGTAACTTGCTACATTTGGACTTTGGAGGAATGGCTTGGCAGAATAGCCTTAGGAACGTGCCACCGATAAATGAGACTAATTCCTTCTTCTGATGCCTCTATTTCTTATATAAACATGTACATATAATTAGGCGAAGCATAAATTATGGAGCAAGATAGTAAGGAAGCAAAACTCCTAATGCTTGGATTGTTAATGCTTTTACATGGCTTTCAAACAATATTGATGAACACTATGTGTGTTGTAACTATATTGAGCAATAGGATCTTAAATGGTTGTTCTTATGCTCTTGATTTTCATCAAAAGCGAAGGCACCTTAGGGACTTAATTTATATGTGTGATACTACTTGTTATAACCAAATTAGGATGTACAGAGCTACATATAATAAAATGTGTGGTGTGCTAGACACAATAAGTGGTCTCAAACCAACTAGGCATATGTTAGTGGATGAACAAATAGCTATATTTTTGAACATACTTGTTCATCATATGAAAAATAGGGTAATCCAATTTGAGTTTGGGAGGTCTAGGGAAACCATTAGTCGTTACATCAACATAGTGCTAAGAGCAATGATGCTCATCCATGGAGCGATTATTATATCATTTACCAAACCAAGAATGTGTAGTTTTCTTAGGAAATGAAACAATGTCTATGTTATTTGGCAAACCAAGGGTAAAGGAATCAATTTTCCTTGCTTGTCAAATTAACACATGCATTTCCTTTTCAAGGAGAATCATATTACTTGTGAAACATGGTAAACAAAGTCACTAGGCCTACCAGTTATGAAGACATGAAAACTGTTGATGGTGGCTATATCAGACAGTCGCAGATGCATGCTATGCTTTAAGGCTTTTAGATGAAGACAAGAAATTCATTGATGCCATCAAAGAAGCATCACTTTGGGTGATAGGAACATACCTCAAGAAGTTCTTTGTCAATATTGTGTTGTCTCATTGCCTATCTGATTCATTAAAAGTTTGTCAAGAAACAAAGTCATGGTTAAGTGAGGATATGTTAAACATACACATGAGATGACAACCATCTCTCATGTATACATTTCATATAAATTCATTTCTTTTCAATTAGGAAAATTTTACTAACAATACAATTACAATATATCTTCACCACTTCAACTAGTATCTATAAGCATAATTATTATGTTATCTTTGTAGATGTAACAATCTCAACAGAAGTTAAATAAGATGCCTACCTACTTGAAATAGAGAAACCATTGCTAATGAAAGACAAATCATTTTCGGATTACCCTCCTATGTGATTTGTCCCAAGTGGATGCCCATCAATAGATACTACATATCAATTAATTTTGCATCAGTTAAATCATAACCAAGAGGAGTGTACTACTCAAGCAATGCAAATAAAAAGTCTCCTTACAACAGAGCAAACTGACATCTTTAAAAGAATTTCTAACTAGCTTCTAAAGATTGGCGAGGGTAGGTTAGGGAATTCTCATGATGGATTTATAGATTTTGAAATCCCAGAACATATTCTCATCAAAGATTTTGGTAATCCACTTCACTCAAATGTAGCCTCTATATATCCAGACCTGCTAAGCCATTTATTATATGCAACATATATAACAAACAGAGCTATATTAGCTCTGACAATTGAAGTAATGGATGAAATTAATGAATATATGTTATCTATCATTCCTCAAGATACATTCAACTACTACAATTTTGACTCAATCAGTAAGACATATGCAGATAGTTGTACATTTGAATAATTATATGGCACAGAATTCCTAAACAACATTGAATGTTCCGGAATCCCACACCACAAAATTACACTCAAAATTGGGGTTCCAATAATGCTAATTTGGAATTTTGATCAAACATCTGGAATATTTAATGGAACAAGACTTCGAACAACTATGTTAGGAAAACATTTTATCAAGAGATTTTCCTTAAACGGTACGAGTATTGGGCAAGAAGTTCTCATACACCTAATTGATGTGAATCCCTCTAATTCAAAACTACCATTCAAGATTAATAGGAGCCAATTCCCAGCTATTCTATCATTTGCAATGAAAATTAACAAAAATCAAGGACAATCAAAGACAAATGTTGGGTTATACTTACCAAACACAATTCCATCACATGATCAACTCTACATCACTTTATCTAGAGTAAGGACAATTGATGGTTTAAGGGTCCTCATCCTCAATGGTGAAAAAAACCTACTAATGTAACTACAAATGTCGTCTATGTTGAGACATTTCAGAATATTAGGCAAAATAAATATTAGCAATGTTTCAAAATTAATTTTGGCAGTTGTATGTTTGCAACAAACTTCAATATGAATTTCTTTTCCCCACAAAAAACATGTTTCTTTCCAGGTCAACTACCCTTCACGCCTAATCGTTATATCTTGCAATTGCGGCCATGAATCCAATGTTCCGATTAGAAATGCATATTACGTAAACAATTTGCACAATACCTAATATATAGATTGCCAATTTTGACTCACCTACTCTCAATTTATCTGGAATAACAAGCCCACCATGACCTCCTTCATTCCAACACAAGTTCACAAAAATTTATAATGCAACCTCAATCTTCCAATGAATTTCATGTCTTGCTCCCATCCAAAAAAGACTGCATAGCTCCTTTTATTTGGCAACAAATGCAGTTAAACTTTAATAAATGAATCTCTTTTGCTAAAGGAAGAGACAAGATCCATCCCCCTCTAATAATACACTAATTTAATATTTCACCATCCATTTATTACAACACTTTGTTAATGGAAAATACTATCATTTTTACATGAAAATACAACAGTACTTGCTATACCCATTTAACTTGCATAGCACAAAACAATAATATTTAAGTAATATAATGCTTCCATTTTCATGCTATATACCATGATACCCTAATAAAATCACTATATATGTATTCATTAGATAAAACAATACCATAATTCAGTTCCATTTAGTTCATATTTCCAGCATTCATTTCCTCATATAAGTGTGAGATAAATATGTAGATAGACGTCCTCCAAAAAAATTAGGGCAAAGGTGCAAAAATAGTCATTGTAAATTTAAAAATGGGCAACTATAATTCTGGTAAATTGAAGGGGGCAAAACTGTACACGGTAAACTAAAATGGGGCAAAATCATACATTGTAAACCAAAATGAGGCAAAAGTAACCTCTCTGTTAGGCCGAGTTAAACAGACATTTTCCAGACATGGGCACCACCATCAGTAAATGACATGTCAATTCCAAAATCTAACCTGAAAGCTAAAATCCATCCAGTTGAACCTACATCACTAAAAATGAACTCTAAACCCTCAAATCATTTCGATAAGAAACCAAATAAAACCCCAGATCATGTGAAATTCACCTTATTTCTGCGTAATTATCTGAAAAAATAAAGTCTCATAAAAAAAAATTTAAGTCTCATCAACATATTGCACCCTTAAATGTATGACACATCATTTACTGATGGTGGGGCCACGTCTGGAAAACGTACGTTTAAATTTACGATGACTATTTTTGCACATTTGCCCAATTTTGCCCCATTTTGATTTACATTGTACATTTTTTCCCCCTTCAATTTACCAGAGTTATAGTTGTATATTTTTAAATTTATGATGACTATTTTTGCACCTTTGCCCAAAACATTATACAGCTAATAGACTAATTATGTATAGTTTAACTTTACCCAATCCACCGTATCTCATTTACCCAATAAAAATGCTTTCAGTGAAAATCAACAATCTCCTACTACATGATAAAAAGAAATATCATAATCATATCCTTTAGATTATACAATAAAATAAGCAACATTACATGATTACATGTGCATTCATCTATGTCTTTCCTTAACTACATAAAAATGCATGTAACAATAATACCCCTGCATCCCACAAGGTCATTCACTTGTTTCCATTGAAATTTGGACTATAGAACTAAGGGTATGTTTGCTTGCCCAAATTTGAGCAAAGGAAATGGAAAGTGAGAGGTAATATGGTAATTTACATGGATCCATGTGCCCACACGCTTCTATCTCAATCTCACTTTTCTTGGACCCACAAATTTTACTTGTCTATCATTTGACTAGACTGTCAAAATGGGTCGGCCCGGCCCTTAAGGGCCAGGTCAGGGCTAAACGGACCAAGTCCATCAGAGATTTTTTCCGAAAAAAATCTCTGTTTTATAAAGCCCGACCCTAGAGCGATCGGGTCAGGGTCGGCCCTCAGGGCTTCGGCCCATATAAAAAATTTAAAATTTCAACCACATATTACCCAAGTTTTAACTTTTAATACACAAGCACACTACATAAAACTCAAGTATTAATATAAATAAACCACAACATAATAAAGGAAGTAAAAAACATTCAAATATTAATAATCCACAAGATACAATTACAACTCATAAAAAGAAAATCTCAATAAATATCATTAGACAACATTTGATTGTGTTTGGCTATGAGTTGCTTCCTCCTTTTCTCCACTGACAAAAATATCAAGTTTTTTTCATTTCTTCTTTGTTGTCATATGCATTATCACCTCCATCATCTGTAAAAAAAGTAGCAAATAATAAATTGTCCTTCAAGTATATTTAAATCCATTAGCAAATAATTAATTGTCCTTCAAGCATATTTGAAAAAAAAAACACAATCATATTTAAATCTATGCAACCAATTCCTTGTGCAAATAAGAGCCTGAACATTGGAAGGATGTAACCAATTTCATTCGGCACATTTGATCCATTACATTATTAAAGACTTACAGTGAGATTAACGACTCTGAGAGTGAACACCTCTATTTTTTTTATCTTTTTTAGTTTCGGAAAAAGGGTCGGGCCTAACAGGGTCGGCCCTTAGCCCGGCCCTTAAAAAGCCCTAGCCATACTAGGGCTTAAGCAAAAACGGACCAGCTCATATCGACGGCTCTTCATTTCCTCTACTTTCCATCCTTAGCCTTTCCCTTTCCATTTTTGAGGACAAGTTGGGCCTGTTTGGTGCATGAGAATTAGGAAATTGTATTGGAATTGAAAAGTCCAAATAGTAATTTACATATACCCTAAGACCCACAAACTTTCTCTCTCATTCTCACACTTTTCCTATCCCCATAAACTTTACTTTCCCATCATTACCTAATTTTCCTCTACCTCTACTTTTCATCTTTACCCTTACACTTAATTCCATTTTCATTATACTCTTTCAGTCCAACCAACCGGACAGAGAAATAAAAATAAAAGGAAACAAGAGTAGCACGTGTGAGTGGTTGTTTCGCACGTGCCAAATATGTCACTAGTGTAATACCAGTACCACCACCACCAGCACTCTCATTTCCTCCCCCAAAACAAACAATGGCCGTAGCATCGAATCTCCGCCGCCTCACTCCCCACCTCCGCCGCCTCCCCTCTCTCGCCCTCTTCTCCCGCCCCTCCGCCTCCTCCTCCGCCTCCAAAAAAGTCTCCGACCGCATCGTGAAGCTCTTCGCGATCGACCCAATGGGCCAGAAGCGAGAGATCGTGGGCCTATCGGGCCAAACCCTCCTGAAGGCGCTCACCAACACGGGCCTCATCGACCCCGAATCGCACCGCCTCGAAGACATCGACGCCTGCTCCGCCGAGTGCGAGGTCAACATCGCCCAGGAGTGGCTCCAGAAGCTTCCTCCACGATCCTACGACGAAGAGTATGTGCTGAAGCGAAATGCGAGATCTAGGGTTTTGAATAAGCACTCTCGCCTTGGCTGCCAGGTTGTGCTCACTGATGAGCTTCAAGGTATGGTCGTCGCTGTCCCTGAACCTAAGCCTTGGGATATTCCCTAAGAGGGAAGGAGGGAGGGGTATTTTCGGAATTTGGATGTATTTGTTTCTTGGTTTCAATAATGTGGAATCCGATTTGGTGGAATTAGAAAGACTGAAAGTTGTTGAGTTGTTTAATTGTGAAATGTATTCTATAGCACTATAGCCCTTGCAAGTTTATTTAGTGGGCAATGCATGCTGGCATTTGTGTTTATTAGACTTCCTCTGCTCATAAATATATAGGCTCGATCTGTTCCTAAATATAAGATTGCTCTCAAATTTCAATTTGTTCTTGTATCGTTTTCTAATTTTTCTCGAATTTTTCCCTAATTAACACTAACTATGCTTATCTATAATATCAAGCAAGAGAGGGATAGTGAGGATAAAGGTATGTGATTAGGATGAATTGGTAATATCATGTGTTGATAACTAAGTTAACTAACATTCTTAATCTAATCAAATTAAGGAAAGTGATCTTATGTTTAGGAATAGAGGGAGTATTTAATTACTTTGATTAGTTATTCTAGTTATGTTAGTTAGTATGTTGTGTTTTTTGGAACTTGGGAGAATTACAATTAGGTCTTGAATAAGGGAATTGAACTCGATCAGGTCGTTGGAGTTGTCAATGCTTATGCTCCTCCTTGAGGGACTTGTTGATGTTATTTTTCTTGGTGGGACCTTAGTGTGATTTTTCCTGGGAATTTGGCTTGTCGGGTGGGTTTTTCTGATTCTTGGTTTCAATAATGTGGAATCCGAGTTGGTGAAATTTGAAAGACGGAATCTTGTTGAGTTGTTAAAATGTTTGTTTTTTTGTTTTTTGTGGAATGTATTGTAGCCCCTTTATTATGTGGGCATGCTGAAATTTGGGTTTAATATACTTCCTCGAGTCCTAAACATCGGACATGTTATTAAATTAAGGATTTTAGTTAGTATGTTGTGCACCAATCGTCTGCCCTTATTTATGCCCCATCAACCTTGGGATATTCTGGAGGAATTAAGCATGCTTTTTTTTTGTTGGGGGGAGGGGGGGGTTCTGTCTCTTGGTTTCAACAATGTCATATCCAATATGGTGAAATTAGAAGGACGGAAAATTGTTCAGTTGTTTAAAGGTTGTTTTTTTTTGTGGAATATATTGTATCCCCTTTAAGTTTGTTATGTGGGTGTGTTGGAATTTGTGTTTGATATGTTGGACTTCAGAATTTGAGCATTATGCTTGATATGAATAACTAATGCGTTGTCATTAGCCTTTGTTTCTTGGTGAGGAAACAATTATTTGCCTCCGAGGAGGTTTGCTGCAAAAGTAGTTAATGCTGTGGGAGGGATTGTTTCTTTGTTTGCCTATGAATGGAACAAACATTTACAGTTAGACATACGTCATTTGAAATTGACTGGCATACTTTTTAGACTGTAGGAGGACAAATGGGCTTAAGGGAATGTCTTTGGGCTGACTAAAGTGTAGATAGAATGGCGATGATATCAGGGGATTGCTTATAATTCCTTTTCCTTGGGTAGTTGTGGTTAGCTTCTTTAACAGAACAGTTGAATGATGAGGTGATTATTTTCATTAGATTGTCAGCTCCAATAAAGTTAAATTTGCAGTGGACTACTCTGCTTTTTTCCTGGAGAAAGACCTAGGGTTAGGATCATCTCGTTTATTATTCACCATTAATGTTCACTTATAGGAAGGTTTACGTGAAGGTAAGTACAATAGTTTCATAAATAGGTGTGGAAAGTCCCTCTTTTTTGTCCGTACTCCAATCTACAACATCAACATCTGAGCTATGTTCTGCAAAATGTGCTATAGCTAGCTATGTACATACATTCAAAGTACTCAAAATAGGAACAAAATTCAGACTTATTCTTGTAGAGTTGTTTTCTGGACTTTTGAGACTATCAATATCAGGAATTTTAGGAGATGGTGGAAATCATCATCATCCAAAGAAATCACAGAAGAGTTTGGTTCCTAAGCCTCCTTTCCCTGGTTCATATAATAGGCCATTCATATTCCTTTCTCCCTTGGATCACTTGATGGCATGGCACCTGTAGAAGAATAGCCATGCCAAGCAAACCTTTGATCTAATTTCTCATTCCATCTCTAGAATGTAGCATATGCAATCCAATTCAACCTTAGTGACCATGGATTTGCTGGCACGAAAGAAGTTAGTCCAATAACCTGCTTGGCACTAGGATTTGTAGATGTTGAGGAATGTTATCTTATTTGATTGGATCCTCATTGTTAAGCGTTGTAGGATTCTTCATCAGGGACCTTTCACAATATCTGGCTCACTGGACAGAGTTAGCAGCTGCTAATGATTTGTCTCAAACTGAGCCACTTACAAGCTTCAATAAGTTTAGAATATTAGGTACTTTTACGTTTCCTTGGGGAACTTGCTTTCTCCCGCACTTACATTGATTAACTACACAGTCTACCCAATGCAGATAGCAAGCTTGGGTGTTTTTCCAATTTGGTGGTGGAAACTTCTCTGGAATTTTTGAAACTACCCCTTACATTCTTGACAACCTAACCTCAATCTTTAGCTATGCCAGTCCCAAGCACAGCACTCAATCCACATCTAATTAATAGCTTGCAATATGTGAGAACATTTAAAATATTCTCCTTGACAATATTTTGGAGAATGTGAAACCGGCCAGCAACTTTATTGATGCCTGCAACTGTGAAATCAAGGCAATGACTAAGATTCACTGGATATAATAGACCAAATTTCCTGGTTGATAGGACATGAGTCGTTTGTTTGTAATTAGCTCATGATTTAAGTGATTTCTCTCTACCACCCCTGCTCTTATCGGTCTACAATGTTGGTCTAGCTGTTGTGAAGGCTCAACTTCATCCTCACCCCATCTCTAGAGATATCCTGAACCTACAAAGTAGCATTGAACATAAAATTATCAATCTGACTGCATAAATGCTCTATTAATTGTTTTTAGCTTCCATGAAGTTTCTTGCTTGCAAACTATTCTGCTGTATTTCTCTATTGTTGTGTCCCCCTCTTTTCCCATATATTCATTTTTCCATCTTGCTCCTTTTTTTGTACCTCTAATGTGCATAGAGGCCAAACCACCATCAAGGAGTTCCTCTGTAGTTGTCAGGTCATTTGGCTACTAACCATTATAACCAATGTACTTTGAGCTGTGTTCCAGTATATGACAGCAGAAGTATGCTTGAACTTATCATTCCTGTGTTAAATTGGAGAAGTCTTGGGAGGGAAGCTGACTTCAGGTCGATTAGTGTGTTAAATGATGATTGGATGATTTTATAATTTTTAAAATTTGAAGTGCAAAGCTTCAGAGCTATCAATTTTAGAAATTGCTTCAGTTCAAAAAAAACAATAGAAATTGCTTTAATGGCGTTGGCTTTAGCTGTAGACGTTACTTGATTCACCTCCCAAGCTAATTGGAGAAGTCTTTTCTTATTCTATTCCAATATCACTAAAAAGTTGCCATTCTAGTCTTGATACATTATTTTCTCAGCTTGTGTTTTGTGCAGTGAGACATCTCATATCCCTCTTCTTTGCTGTGTGATGAGTTTCGCTTTGTTTATGACGAGACGGCCTTATATGTTTTCTTTAAAATTCCGTCATTTTTAATTCCCAAAACTCAAGCCCTGTCTTATTTTACAAAACAGTTTTTTTTTACATATAAAGCAAAAATAACTTGTTTGATATTTAATTTTGGGAGCGTTTAAAAAATAGCTCCTCAATTTTAAAACTTTTAAAAGGTAATGTTATTATGTAAAAGTAGATATTGGGTAAAGTCAGAAACTCAGAACTCAGGATAGTAAGATTTGAGTGAAAAAAAAAAGTTCATTGAAAAGCTTTTGGGTAAAGGTTAAAAAACATGGGCAATTCTGAGTTTTGATTTGGTTATAAGGCCACAAGGGGACACGGGAGTGTTTATTGCTTTCGTGACAATTATAGTCTCCATTGACATTTTTTTTTTTGATACAGTCTCCATTGACATTCAATCAGCCTAACAAAATATAGTGAACGTGATAATTACAATAACTATGGCACAGGCAAAGTTGTTAAATTTTCTTCTTTCCTTTTCTAACTAGGGGAGTGGAAGTGGAAATGGAATTTTTTTTTTATTTGACGTGGAGATGGAACTTTAATATTTTGGATTTTTTTAAAAAGTATACCATGTAAAAATAAAATACAAGAACTAGTTTATCAAGTAAATCTTTTTTTTTTTTTGCCATGAAGTCTAGAAATTCTATAAATTGAATCTTCGATAATACCGTCCCACAAATAAAATTGTTATGCCCATTTTTTGCCCTCATATTGTTAATGCCCTTTTCTTGCCAGCACATTCTTTATGCCTTCAGGGGCCTATACTGTATGAGGACATTTTGTTTAGGCCCATACTGTATGAGGACATTTTGTTTAGGCCTTAACCGTTGTACATTAAGTCTAAAAGTGCGAAAGAGGAAATTATGGAATAGAGGGGAAAAAATAGAAGAGGGGATCCATGTCCTACTAAGCTCTATTTATCCCTCATCATCATCTTCAATAGAACTAAGCTCTCAAATAGAAATTTAATACATTTCTCTGCAGCATTAGAGAACATGGTTACATGCTTTTCTTCGAGAAAATCAACAAATAAGGCTCATCGTCGCTATTATTTTCTTTGAGTATTGGTTCAAAGGAATCTAAGATTTCCTTGTTTTTCCCATCATCTTAGTTAATAATGGTGGCAAAATTTTATCAAAAGACTTAATCTCATTACAATTACAGAGATGAAAATATCAGAAACAGGAAAAAATGAGAATGTTGGAACTAGGGGACATGATGATATGGAAGTTCTGTAGTTAGATGAGTGCAACCATACAAAATGGCTTTATCATATTGCCTCAAACTCTTGTAGAAAGTTAAGATACAGACAAGGGTGGCCATAAATGAGTGGCAAATTAAAGGAGAATGATTTTGTCTAGTACTTCAACGAGCCCCTAAACTTGTTATTAATCTTATATTCTCCACTTTTCTGAGGCTTCCCATATCTCCTCACTGTTTATTCAACTTCCTTCACGATTCTCGTTCAAGATCCAGCATATATATATATATATATGAGATGACTGGAGACTTCCCTTCCCTGTAGTAAGGAAGACGATGTCATCTCAGTAGTAGTAATGTTATTCTAAATCGAGTTTTTCCTTTGTTATGAGGATGATGGCATCGTCCCAGTAATAGTTTTATATTACTTGAGTTTGTTGTAGCGGCAGCGTTCCTTGTTGAAGCTTGTTATTTTTCCTTTGCTATTGTGAGGATGACGATGTGTGCTATTATTCATTAATCACAATGAGATTTAGTTTGCCAGAAACCATGAAATAATACTCCAAATTAAAATATATAAAATTCTAAAACAATATGTAACAACACTAACCCCTTCTTCTTGCCCTATACGAACGGTTGGCGTGACGGTGAAACACACTAGTCCCCACAACAATCATTATCATTGTAAACTCCTGAAAAATATGTATAGCCAACGATGATACAAATCTAATTCACTCTAAAAAATAACTTATAAAAATTTATAAACAATCCGTAATCACATTGAATGGTGAAAATAGTTTTTTGTATATATATTCTATAATAGGAAAACCTTTCTCTGCTCACTTATAGGACACAGGAAGATTTAAGTAATATGGTTATTTTCCTCACTTATATGTTTATTTTTGTAGTCGTCTAGATATAAACCTTCTATGGTTGAATGTCTAAATCATTAGAAGAAATTTCGAAAGAAAACCCTATGTTTTGAGTAAAGTTTGGCGGTGACTTGTTTCAACTTCTGATATCAGTGTTATATATAGTGCCAAAAGGAGGCCACTTAGGGTTTTGAAAACTAAGGTTTTGAATGGCATAGATGCACGTGTTTAGCACGTGTAAAGTTAAGAAATATTTTAATTGACACTAACAAAGAGGAATTTTACTTTTGTCAATCCCCAAAAAAATATTAATTTTCACTACAAATCATAAACTAAAATAATGAAATTATGTGTTGTGGGCTAAAAGGTGATAATATAATGTTTTCCTCCTTTATTTTCTTTTAAAAATTTAATCTTATGACATCGCACATCAGAGCTCTCATGATGATTGAACATTTTTTTTAAAAAAAAATAGAACATGGACATATGAAATCCTGAAATCATATAAATTTTAGTTCATTAAGAGGAGTGAAATTTCATAAATGTATAGGGGTTATCTGAAATTACTATACTACTTAGGGATTAACTAAATTCTCCCAAGATTTCCGGTGCAAAATTTTTATTCCTAGTTGTTTGCCAAATTGTTAAGTGTAGGTGTGGTTCACGTCTCATAGTATAGGGGTCAAAGGTGTTATTGTACAAGGATTATATGATAAATAAGTTCATTAATTAAATACATTATAATTACCGTTGGACAAATTGGAGACACAATTTATCTTGTATGTGATTCCTTAATTTGGAGAGGAAGAAAACAGAGTAGGAAACTCATTACAAGAGAAAAGAAGCTGCCTAAATTTGCAAGGATAGCAAACTTCATTGCAAATAAAAATTTTTAACTAGGAAACTCTTTGCTGTTCACTAATTATTGGTTATTCAGAAAGTCCCCATATCAAAGGTGGATGTATATAAGAAAGCGGTCTAGAGCAAAGAGAAAAATGGAAATTTGAAAACAGTTGCAATTTCTACTCTAGGAAATCACAGGAAGAGAATAAGGGATAGACAGCTAGACAATTACTAATAACAGTTATGAGTGACAATTTTTAACATGTATTAAGACAGTTTAGCATGATAATAAGGATTTTTTCTTTGTCCCAAAAAATGCAACCTCAGGTCATTAATATTAGATGGAGTTTGAAGTGTTGCGCAACAAACTAAATCTTATATCAATGAGTGGAGGTAGTGTACAGAAGAAAAAGGTGTACAACTAGATGAACAAAAATAAAGCACATGAACTTTTCTATATGGAGGGCATAGGCAGAGGGGGGAAATAGAGAATACTTTGCCAAAAGGCACATTACTTAATACTCCCTCCGGTCCCTAATGTAAGAGCCCAAAATTTGAATGGTTTTGGTCCCTAATGTAAGAGCTCACCCCACTTTCTCTCTTCATTTAATGCATTTTTTCCTACTTTACCCCTAACTCTCTTTCATATTTATTAATGGTTATGTATTTCTCTCTCTTAAAAGTACCATAATAAATATGGACAATTTTGGAAAAGAAGCATTAACTCCAGACAACCAACTAACATTCACATGTTTTCTTAAGAAGCGTTTTTTTGGCTGCTAGCTCTTACATTAGGGACCGGAGGTAGTATAAAGTATGAGAATTCAGGAGTTTGAGCTATGAATAATTGCATCAAGTTTGTAAGATGTGATACTAGAAACAAGTGAAATTGCAGCCTGCTATGTAAAGCCAGCCACTGCAATAATGGTAAAATCATCAAAAGCGCCAGAGAACAAAATAGCTAATGCCCCAAAAAATAATGTAAAAATCATATAATTCCCAGGAGAAGATGCAAATCTATGCAATGAAATCATATTCCATTCAAAACTTACAAGTATTGCAAATTTGGGAGTTGTCCAAGCTGTGGAATTAGTTGACCCGTAAGGTTGGCATTTCCAAGATCACTGACCAAAGATAAAAAATGGATTTTAGCATATGCATTGTGGTCATAAATGATAGGCAATATCCCAGAAATAACATAACGGGTTACGCATTTGTCACTATTGCATGTAACTTGAAACCATGTGCAAGAATTGACAAGGGTAGCATCCCAGCTTTGAAGAACATTGTTTGGATCAAGTAGGTTGGTCTTAAATGCATCCAGGGCATCACCTGTAATTGGAAAAAGGGAATGTAAGTGCTGCAACGGATAAAGGGATACTCCTCCATTCCTAAAATATTGTATCACTTGGACTCTTTTTCGAAAGTGAAATATACGAGACCACTAAATCATAATATATGTGTCACATACTGTTAGATTATTATAGTTTAATTTTTATGACGAATAAATAAATTTTGACAAAATTGATTAATGTAGACTATTCAAAATAATTGATTTTACATCCTTAATTTCTAAAAAAGTCAAAGTGATCTTATAAACTTGAGAGAGCAATTTCTAAGTTCACCCTTAGTCACAGTGATAGAACATGGCCAATCAGTTCAGATTTGTGTTTACAGAAAAAAAAATGAGTTTCTAAATATCCAGATAACTCAGACCCATCAATTCTAAATTAAGTATAAGGACGAAATTTATGAAAACCCTTTAATCATCTCTGTCCGTACTTGCGTAAAAGCATTGGAGACAAGAGAATAATAAAATATTTGTTCTATCATGAAGTTCTAGTAACTTCTAGTTATGCATGTCAATCAAGAAGTAATATAGCGAACAAATCAAGTACAACAACAAAATGGTGAATTTTCCAATATCACTGCATGAAAAAGCATTCATGGAAGATGAAAGAAATCAAAGGGCAGTGAGAAAAAAGAACCAGTTACCTTCAGCATTAGAAGAAACATCAAGTACCAAACTAAACACTAAGATTGTGCAAAGGAGTAAAGCACCCATGAAAGACCAAATTGCTATGTCCATATCTTTCACTTAATTTTGTTGACCAGCCCCTAACCTCTAAACTAAGAGGCTTAAAACCATTTACTTGGAAATTTCCTTTGTACTCCCTTCGGTGTTAAATATAAGACCTAATTGACTTTTTTTGGAGATGTTAATGTTACAAAATATGTTATTAAATTATGACATATTTGATATATTTTTAGATTTAGTCATTAGTTTATAGGTTAAATAAACTAGTTTAAGGAGGAAAATTAGGTAAATCAATTTATAATTGATTTATATTTTGCTTTTTTAGGATTTTTCAAAAAAGTAAACTAGGTCTTATATTTAGGACCGGGGGGAGTATTAAACAAAGAAGCATAAATACAATTGAAATATTGATAACCAAATCACTAGGTAAGTAAAAAATTACATGAACTATATTCACCTCCCACCCATGCTCGAATTCTTCATATACTTCTCCATTTTAGGAGCTTTTTTTAAACAAAATTTTAATACAGAGGTTTGGCTCACTCACGATTCAATTAAGATAGAGATGACCTTTAACTCATGATCCACTAATAAGTGTTATAAGCAAATCTTTTATTTCTTTTTGTACACACAAGTAGGTTTCGTCAACTTCACTTGGCTATGGAGACGCTCCTAAAGCACCACGAATGAAACTACAAAACAACTAAGTGATACTCCCCAAAATTTATTACTTGCTAAGAAGGTCCAATATCCAACTCTTTGGTCAATTCAACCAACTTTTTTGGTTTATGATTCATTTACATTTTTGGAATATTTTATAGCTGGTTCATAAAATATAAGCATAAAAACCATTTAAATTAAACATAAAAAATTATTGAAATAATTACTCAAAAAACTATTATATCATATATAAAGTAATAACATGGTGGGCTGATAAAAAAACACTTGTGGCAGATGTCTTATGAAAAAACAATTTTCTAGGCGTACAAATTATTTTTTAAAAAAAACATAAATAGAATGCTAACTTCATGAAATTTATGTCATTCTATCACATTTTCCCAATGATTTTCTAGGTAATCAAACTCAAATCAATGATTGAACCTTCCAAGATACCGAGTCTAAAACGTGAATTGATAAGATAATGTTGAGTAACTGTCGAACATTTTGAATTTTTAGGGTCCGTTTGGTTGTAGAAAAGAAAGTGAAGAAATGGAAAGTGAAAGGGTGAAAATGGAAAGTGGAGGTAAATTAGGTAATGATGGAAAAATAAAGTTTGTGGGGCCCAGAAAAAGAGTGAGATGGAGAGAGAAAACTTGTGGGCCCCGGGATATATGTAAATTACATAAAAACATTTACTTTCTCCACTTTCTAATTCTTTGACACTTTCCCTAGACAACCAAACTGGCCTTTAGTCCATGGCTTCTCATATGCAGGGGCACATATTTAAGTTGTTATTTTTAAAAGCCACTTCATCTCCTCTAGCGACACTGCATGGTTTTTCTGGAACCAAACAACTTGGTTCAATTACCTCATAGGCACTATGATATTGAATTAGCGGCTAAAAGGCTAAAGCAATGGTTGATGAAATTTTAATTCTAAAATCCATTCTTCTAGCTGAGAGAATAACAAGGTTCCTGATTGAATTCTTCAAAGCATCACAATATCCATAACATAATTTTTTGGTTGTATGTTCTATACTCGATTTTGCTTATACTAATTTGTTCTTAAAGCAAGTAAAAAAAAACATTTTTTTAGTTGATACTGTGAGGTTTGTGCACAAAGTTTTAAATAGAAATACTCCTGTGATTTCAATGAATATAATCATTGTGATGAAGTTATATAAACTAAGTAGTGATATATCTTTTGTGTGTAATGTGATGAAATAGTAAAAAGAAAAACGTGATATGCAGTGATTTCCATAGCAAAATCAGATCATATATAACTAATGAGGTAAAACCAAAATTTGGTCAAAGTTGAAAGGATTGAGGGTCCAGTACAGTTGAGCCAAGCCAGACCTTCTATAATTAAACAAGAATATATATATATATATATATATATATATATATATATATATATATATATATCACACGCCCTTCATAGAACTAAGCTCTTTGAATTCTCAAATAGAAATTTGATACGTTTCTCCGCAGCACCCGAGGACTTGGCTACATGCTTTTCTCCAAGAAAATCAACAAATAAGGCTCATCTTCGCTATTCCTTTCATTGAGTACTGATTTGAAGGACTCTAAGGTTTTTCCCTGTTTTTCCCATCATCTTAGTTAATAATGATGGCAAAATTTTATTAATAAACTGAGAATGTTGAAACTAGGGGACATGATGATAAGGAGATTCTAGAGTGAGATGAGCCGGACCATACAAATCCGCTCGATCAGATTGCCTCAAACTCCTGAAGAAAGTTAAGACATAAGGGTGACCACAAATGATCATCAAGGAGAAGGATTTTGTCTAGTACTTCAACGAGCCAGTAAACTCGTTAATCTTATGTTCTCCCCTTCTTTGAGGCTTCCCATATCTCCTCACCGCTTGTTCGACTTACTTTGTGATGCTCGTTCAAGAACCAACATATATATATATATATATATATATATATATATATATATATATATATATATATATATATATATATATATATGATGTAATAGGATGAAGAGGAATAGATGGAGAGTAGTTCGGAGAAGATCATTAACTTAAAGAAAAGCTTAACTAGCTAATAGTATATGAGGTGATTGGATTTTTTCCTTTGCTGCTGTGATGAAGACGATGTTATCCCAGTAGTGGTAGTGTTATTCTGAGAGTTTTCCTTTGCAGGATGATGATGTTGTCCCATGTAACACCCCAATATTTAATTTGAGGTCGTCATTTAGGAATTAAAAAGCCTTGGAAATAAATTTATGAGGATAAATATTTTTGTATGAATTTTTAGCATCTATTTTCCTTAGAAAATATAAGAAAAATGTTAGAGATTAAATTATAGATTGAAAATTTTATGAAAAATACTTGAAGGCTTAAGCAACACTATAGTGTGAGATAAAATATATAGTATGTTTTTTTGTTTGGTTTAAGTTGAGGATTTAAAGGGGAAAAGTAAGTAAACAAATATAGGAGGGGCAATTACGTAATTTTAACCTCAAATTCTTTTTCTTCTCCTTTTCCTTCATGACCTGGGAGCCATCCAGAAGCTTCCTGAGCTCTCTCTCTCTCTCTCTCAGAATCGGGTTCTTCTTCTTCTTCCTCTCTTCCCCCTCCGTTTTTCGTCGATTCCGGCGAGCCTCGCGGAGCTTGAACGGTGGTAACCTTGTCGGCTTGTTTCTTTGACCCCAACAGCCCCTTTTTCTTTCATCTCCAACGACGGCCGGTCCATTTTCCGGTGACGGCGAGCTCCGACGAGGCATGGAAGGTCAAATACGAGTTTAGGTAACATTATTTCTTTCGTTGGTAGCTTTTTCCTTCCGATTCGGACAAGTTTAAAAGAGATTCTGAAATGGGGTTTTGGATTTCCAAAGTTTTAAGTGATGTTTCTGTTTAGTTTTAATTTATATTTTCTTCCTTTGTTTTGTTTAATTCTTCTGCATCTTTGGTTCATGAAGAATGATTAATGATGTGTGTTGGGTTTCTGGTTCGTTGGGGATCAGTAAGAATGAGAGAATGAAGTTACTATATGAATGAGAAGTTATTGTTTAAATTGAATGTTTTGGATTGTTGTTTGAGTTCTATAGGCAATTGAGCATGTTCTGTATATGTTTGCCTTTTTTTTTCTTGTATCTTCATTATTGATTGACTATATTCCAAGCTTGGTGTCCTGGTTATTGTTTTGAACAAAATTGGAATTTGAATTCATAGGAACTGGGTTATGATGGAGATAATGATGCATAAACCTGGGTTGGTGTGTTAGAAAGGAAAGAATGTATAAGAAACCATGAGTTGAAATGATGACATTGGTTCTTATGGTGCTTGAACCTACGACATGGTTAGAGAGCCTAAAAATTTATTAGTTAGAGGTATATAATACTACAAGTTTGATGTCTAATATATATGTGTATTTGGTGGTTGTTTGGGTTTGACAGTGGCAAGGTTTAGGTGGTAAGCATATAGGAGATTTTTATTCTGAGTTGTTACTTTGGGAAATTTTGGGTTACACTTTAGTGAGAATTGGATTTTACTTAGTAATGTTATTAAGTGTTATGGTGATAAAACTCAAGAATTTTATGATAATGTTTTGAGGGTGTAAAGAGACTTTTATTAAGTGGAAGGTATTGAGATAGAGTCTTATGTTAGTTTGTGATTAGTTAGTAATATGTGATGGATTTTGAAAAGAATTCATGGTATGAATGTAAAAATGAAATAAAAATTGCAACTTAGTATTTATGATTAAGATATATGAATTACTGTTTGAAGTTTACTAGAAAGTAGTGGAATTCACTTTAGTTTGGGTTCATCCTTGTGATGGATAGTGTATTAAATTTTAATTTTAGATGGTGCTCATGTTAAAATTGAACTTGAACGACAGACATGAATTATTGTTTGTCTTGTGAATTACTTGTTTGTTAATGGTTAAGTAGCAATTTGGAATTGGAAAGGATTGTGACAGATGCATATGTTTCCTCTTGGCATGGGTGGTGGGATATGGGTTGCCAACCAATTTATATTTTCTTTGTTCTATGGTTAAAGATATTGATGTGGAATTTCATACTGAGGTATTTTATTATAAACTATTTGATAAAGAAATTATCGTTTTCCCAGAATATTTGTTATTGTTATTGGTATATTGGCATCAAGCATGCTTCAAAACATTGTGAAGTTTTACGGATGATGAGATTTGTATCTGATTTCGAATTGATTTATTTATTACTAGATACATATATACTTTTATTAGAGGAACTAGACACAAAGCGCTTGTTTCGTGACTTAGTGTCACGCTTGATTCGTGGCTTTGCCACGCTTGTTTCGTGACTTCGTGTCACGCTTGTTTCGTGGTTTTACCACGCTTGAAATGTTTTCGTAGACTTGAGCTACACTTGAAATGTTTTCGTATACTCGAGCTACGCTTGATTTGTTTTCGTAGACTTGAGGTACGCTTGATCTGTTTTCGTAGTCTCAAGCTACGCTTGTTTCGTGACTTCTTGTCACGCTTGTTTCATGGTTTTGCCACGCTTGGTTATTTACCCTCGTGTGACTGTGTGTCCACGCTTGTTTCGTAGTCTCGTGCTACGCTAGTTTTTCGTGGCCTTCGGGCTGCGTTTGACTTGTAGATTTCGAGCTGCGCTTGTTTCGTGGCCTCTGTGCTACGCTTGTTATTCGCTGCGTGTCAGTTCTTCTATAGAAAACAAGTTTTCATAAGGATGATTAAAATGTTATACTTTTATAGTTACTTTACATTATTTGGAATAAATTGATTATTATGTTATGACAACGATAAAGTTGTGAATCATATTTTCTATATTGTGACATTTTTATTCTTAGATATTAAAGGTATTTTATTCATTTGAAAACGATTATGAACTTTTGAGAAATGTGACAGTGATACAATACTATTTGGTTGATTTTTTCTTTATTATTATGATTTCTATCAATAAATTGTATAATATTTATAATTCTACCACGTTTTTTTTTTCTTCTTTTGGTAGATATAGAAGTGAGGATTATCTGATTGTTGAGTTTTCTAACTAAATGGTAATATTATTTCTTTTTGCGATGTATAATTGAGGTTCATTACAAATTTGTATATTTGAAGTCTATTCTCTTTTAAATGTCTACATGCGTGTGTTAATTTATATACATGGTCGCATAATCTAAAAGAATAAAGATTTGATAGAGAAATAATTAATTTAAAAGGGCTTACGAAGTTTAGATTCCCTAAACTTCGTGCCGGTCACGTTATAGAATTTTAGGGTGTGACATCCCATTACTTGTGTTATTGTTAGTGGAGCTTGTTGCTGCGGTCTCTTCTTGAAGCTTGTTCTCTTGGCTGCTGTCTGCTATTATTCATTCATTGCAATGAGATTTAGTTTGTCCGACAACCAAAAAATAATACTCCAAATTAAAGTACATAACATTCTAAAACAACATGTAACCAATACTAACCCCTTCTTCTCGCCCTGTATGAACGGTTGGCATGAGGGTGAAGCACACTAGTTCCTTCAGCAATGAAATCCACTATAAACTCTGACAATTTGGTACAACCAACCATGATACAATAGAAATTCACTCTTAGGGAAAAATAACTAATTAAAATTTGATTAACCATCCGAAAATCAGATTGAATGAAAATAATTTCAATTATATATTCTTCAATAGAAAAACCTCTCTGCTCACTTATAATAAAGAGGAATATTTAAGTAACATGGTTGCTTATTTTCCTCCTTATTTATAATTAGATGAAAATGTCTTACTTTCTCAAATTAATGATAGGACAATATTCAACATAAATGCTTCCCATAAAGTTGCATGCATATAATGGTTCTTTCTTGGACCCTCTAATTGTCCATCTTTATCCTTAGATCTGATCAGTCTATCATATCTCTTTTGTTATATTGGCAAAAAAATAAATAGAGAGCAAAATCTTTAAGCCAAGAGAATATTTGTCAAATAAAGCATGGAAATGTTATTTCCTTGAACTCTAATCCCAGATCTTAAATACAACTATCTTTCCCGTAAAAAGATTGCCTACAATAATATTTAAATTTTGCTTCATCCCAAAATATTCATTGATTAAAAATGTAATATATCTACATATGATAATAATATCAATATTATGAATGCAAGATCAAGAAATTATTGGATACCTTAATTTGGTATTCCATCAATCTGATTCACAAACGGTCTACATTGTTCTCTCAAAACCATGTCGTCATCATCATCATCATCATCATCTGGATATAAATCTTCTATGGCTGGCATGTCTAAATCATAAGACGAAATTTCGAAGGAAAACCCTATGTTTTGAGTAGAGTTTGGCAGTCGCTTGTTTCATCTTCTGATATTGTAGTTTGTATATATAGTGTCATAAGGAGGCCACTTAGGGTTTTGAAAACTAAGGTTTCGAATAGCACAAATGCACGTGTTTAGCACATGTAAAGTCAAGAAACATTTGTTGACACTTACAAGAGGAAGTTTAGTTAGTCAATCCACAACAAAATATTAATTTTCACTGCAAAACACTGACTAAAATAATGAAATTTTGTGTTGTGGGTTAAAAGGTAATAATTTATTCCTCTTTTATATTATTTTTTAAAAATTTCATCTTTTGCCATGGCTGATCAAAGCTCTTGTGATGTGTGAACCTTTTTTTTAAAAGAAAAATATAACATGGGGGTATATGAAATATTGAAATCGAAAACCGGACCGGTCGTCCAACTGTGCAAGCTATTGGTTTAAGGGTTACTGGTCCAATCGTGGTTCAACCGGGTCAACATGGAAATAGTAAAATAATAGTAATATTTAATTTTCAAATGTAAGGAAATATATAAATAAGATAAATACTAAATTGTGAAAATAATCAAATATAAAAATAATTAAAAACTAAAATTAGTAAAATACAACCAAAGTCAATATGACATCAACTGCTAGATTTAAACTCAAAACAACATCTATTTCTTAATGAAAAAACATCAGTGCCTCATTAATATATGTTTTATAACTAAATTAATCAGGCCCAAGCCCAAACTTAAACCCTACCCGAGATTATCATGCCCCTTATTAGTCATTATCCTTGCTGCTGTTGAATCTCACTTCTTCATTAGTATAATTTCTTCACTCAGCTTTCTTGCGTTACTCTCTTCACAGGACAAGAAATTAGATGTGATGAAGAAGATCTCATTAACCCTCCCTTCACCTTCATCTTGTTCCTACTCTAAAATCATATTCATATTTCTTCTCCCTCATTCACTAATAATCGAGCTAGGGATCAAGGTGAGTTCAATAAAGCTTTGGGGTTGTACAGTGTTCTATGTGAGTCTCAGTTTCAAACTTCAATTTTTTTAAAATAAAGCCCAAACGTGCAAACCGCTCAACCCGCAAGAGTTCCGGTTTTCTCGGGTTTGTACCGGTTTAGGCGGTTTAAACTGATCTATCCCCGTTTTAACGTTTCCCCGAGTGAAACGCTCAACCAGACCGTTCTGACGAGCGGTTGACCGGTTTTCCAGCCAGTCCGATCCAGTTTTTAAAACATTGGAAATCATTGAAATTTCAGCCCATGAAGTGAGTGAAATTTCGCAAATATATAGGGGTTAACAAAAAGGGCTTTTGATAAATAACTATTGGTCAAGATAAAAAAAGTACATAACTATTCCAAGACTCACCAATGATGCCAACTTTTGCCATGGTTCAACAATGATATTTTCCTTAATATGACAATAAGATTAAGCGTGAAAAATTCAAAATGCACTTATAAAAAAATTAAACAATCTTCTTTCTTTATTTTCCTCAACAACTCCCTCTCCCATGACTCCCATGCTCTCTCCTACCACCACCAACAACCGCATCGACAGTGAAGGCTCACCGCCAGCCACCACCGGCGCCGCCTCTGCCCAAACTCATTCGCCTTTTATTACTATATATGCAACAAAATCGGAGAAGAACGATGGAAAATCAGATCTAGTTGCAATAAAACAAAGAGAGACGTGATGAGATTTGTATTCTCTCCAATCACATTCGCTAAATAACTTCAATTCTACAGAATGGGAGATCTAAAAGCTTCTCATAATTTAGCAGACCAAAATAAAAATATAATTAAGAAAAAAAGAAGGGAAAACTGAAATTAAGATAAACCATTGGGAGTAAATGGACATTAAGTTTCATGTTTTACATATAATGCAAAGGTAATTGAGTGATTAGTTTTGTTCAGTATAGCAGGACAAGTTAACTCTAAAAAATAGTTAACATTATGATAGATCTTTGTTATTACTGAACAAATGACATCATGGAAGAATGCAGGATTACTAGGTAATCATTGATTACTTACATCAACCATGCAATGATTAAACCAATCATTATTAGAGGAAAATTATAGTTTTTCAAGTATTTCATCAGAGGGTTTTGAATTGTTAAATTAATTCGATCCCATTAAAGGTGTTATGTGACCATATATATCAAAACGGTCATAGGAACACATATAGTATAGATCCATTTAATGAATTGCATATGTTTATGTATGTTAAAGGATCAAACCATATGGGAGAGGAATCAGGTTTTTTGTTTTAAATGAGGTGTTATCAGGTAATGAGATTCAAGTTAAATTTTGTACTATCAAGTTGGTACCAATTTATAGGAGATTAGAAAACATAATGATAGGAATAGAATAAAAATTTTAGGTTTATTCATTAAGTATTGTGACCCATTAAGTAAGGAATTCTGTTAGTAATACATGGAAGGTAATATTCTATAAAAAGTTTACTTATCGCCATGATTCTTGTAGTGTGACCTTGGTTGATTTGAGTAAAGGGGACAATTGACATACAGTGAATGGGTCATGTGGGAGAATGTTAGTATCAGTATTATCACATTAGTTAAATATATTTAGGAAATAATATGACTTAGATGACTCATAATCAACATTAGGCTCAATTGTCAAACTAGGGTTTATAAGTTATCTGTTTAAGGAAGTTCTTTGGTGGAAAGAACATACCAATGTATGAAAGATACACTAGAAAACCTAGTCCCAAGAGAGAGCTTGTCTTCCCTCTGACTACCGGGTTCCTTGACTGGTTAGGTTAATACAACAGATACCGTCACTGAGGTGGACTCTAATTAGAAGAGCTTCATGGATTTCTTCTGTATGTCTATCTAAGGGGTTTTCTCTTCTCTTCAATGATTAGAGACATTTATATGTATTCCGCTGCAACTCTAAATTAGTGAGATACTACCTCCGGTCCTAAATATAGGACCTCGATGACTTTTTTTTGGAGAGGTTAAGGTTGCAAAATAGTCTATTAAATCATAACATATTTGATATATTTTTAGATTATCCATTAGTTTATAAGTAAAATAAACTAGTTTAAGGGGAAAAAATTAGGTAAATCAATTTATAATTAACTTATTTTGCTTTTTTTAGAATTTTCAAAAAAGTCAATCAGGTCTTATATTTAAGACTGGAGGGAGTATCATATAATTATTGTTTATGTATGATTGATATCACAAAATGATCAAGATGACATTTGAAGAATATATTTACAAAAAATAATGTAACTTTTCTCAGCATATTTCACGCCATAATGCATCATTAGTACATTTAATTGCATTTCAAGCCTAATAATGTTATCAGACGCGCACACACAATATAAACTGTGAATATAGTTGAAGTAATCGTTTTATTCGTGGTGAGCAAAAAGTTAAGTAAGAGAATTTCATACATTATAAAAAGGAAAAAGTAAAAATAATTGCAAGAATATATATTTTTCAATAAACAATCACGCTCTGTATAAAGATTAAGGAAGATAAAGTGAAGTGCTAGACTCACTCTTAATAAATTATAGGGTAAAGGTGCACCCAATAACATGGTAATTTCTAAAAGGTATACTTAGTAGCATGATAATTATAAGGGTGCAAGTTTTTTTTGGTCTGATTAAGGGTGCAAGTTTGGCACTTGGGTAATAAAACCGGTAGCAAGTGTGTTTTTGTGTAAAACTTGAAGTAAAAGTGTGGTAGGTTTTGAAGTGAATTAAAGATATCGGATAAAAGAGAAATTATTTAAAATTTAAAGGGAATGATATGGATATTCTTGGTAAATGAAACCTTTTGATAATAGTTTCTTAAAAAAGTATTTACAATGTGACATATGTTATAGTTTGTGAAATTTAATGGAAGCAAACTAAATCATAATATATGCCACATCTAATTAGATTATATGTTAGTTTATAAATAGATTAAACTAGTTTTGCCTAAAAGTTGATATTTTAAGAAATTTAAAGTGATTATTTTTTATCCTCAATTTGTCAAAAAAAAAATTGAAGTGATATTATCATCATGACTCCAGAGATCACGAAATTTTTGATGTATTTTGGCATAAAAAATATTCAAATACTCTACTTCAAAGTTGTTAATACTATTGGACAAATCAAACTTAGAAAAACACAACAACTCACCTCTATTTTCCATTAGTCTCGTCCTTGACTTTACGTGCAGACTTAGCATACTTTAAAGGGCGAAGGCCCAAAAATGATACATAACTATTGGCCAAGAAACAAAAGTAATACATAACTATTTCGAGGTACATCAATGATACCAACTTTTATCATGTGATCAAGAATGATATTTTCACTAATATGACAATAAAATTAGACATGAAATGTCTAAAATGCCTTAATAAATTAAATAAACTTTTTTTCTCTTCTTCCTTCTTCTTCCTTCACCACCCACACCTGCGGCCGAGGTCACCGTCAGACACCGCCGGCACCGCCACGCCCAATGAGGGAATAAACAATCTAACATATGAGGAGAGCCAGAGACAACACGTATCTGAAGGGGAACTCTAGTAGAATAAAAGAAAGGAAACTCCACACAGTTAAGTATAGCCTTAATCTACCTTCTCTCTTTGGTAAGCAAACACTTTCTGGAAGCGCTTTTACTGTAGAGATGGGTTTGGTATTCAATAACGACTGGGATTCGACCTTGTGATCTGCTTTAGAAGACACTCGATCTACTTCCAGTAACCTCTCTTGGGATGGCTTGAATCGTGTGGTAAGATGAAATGTATTGGAATCTCAAAACTGAGGAAGAAAGTGGGTCCCATTGGCTAGCTGCGCGTGGCACAGGTTGTTCGCGGCGGACCGCCACCACTTTGCCATGACGGAAATGGTGTGAGAGTGAAGAAGGGTTTAGATGAAGACACTAGGCACAACTCAACTTACTCTACTACTATTTTTGGGCTAATCCTTTTCCCTTTGTTATTATTGTTGTTGTTTCGGACTTCGGTTGTTGTTTTTGAGCAAACCCATCTTTGAGGACTTTCATTCTCTGTTTTCCACCTTGCCATCCTTGCACGCGCTCTATTCTCTGTTTTGCCACTTTCTTCAATTGCTTTAACTAGTGATCATAATTAACCACCAATCATCTCTTGTTTCTATTCCTTTTTTCTTTCATAATACACCCTTCTCTCTCATTGGGTGCGGCGGCGCCCACCACATGCATGCGTTGGTGGTGAAGGAAGAAGAAGGAAGAAGGAAGAAGAGAAAAAAATTATTTAATTCATCAGGGCATTTTAGACATTTCATGTCTAATCTTATTGTCATATTAGTGAAAATATCATTTTTGATCACATGATAAAAGTTGGTATCATTGATGTACCTCGAAATAGTTATGTATTACTTTTGTTCCTTGGCCAATAGTTATGTATTATTTTTGGGCCTTCGCCCTACTTTAAACCATCCAAAAAGCAAGACGCTCACGAAAGCTACTCCTTCCTTGCCAAGAAAGTAGAACATCAAAGCCCACTCTCATCAATTTAATTAAGTTCATACACCAAAAATAGATAAATAAATGAATAAATAAACAAATATACAATCCTCATCAGAATCCTAAGCCCATATTACCCCGACACTAATTCCTACATGGAAAAAGAGTCTCTCTCTCTCTCTCTCTCTCTCTCTCTCTCTCTCTCACACACACACACACACACTACTATGCATCTTTTAATTTGATCTTCAGTTTCATATGTTATTGCTTCTCTTATTTTTATGTTCTTGTTGTATTAAATCAGATTTGAGCAATACCCAAAAGAGTATGATTACAAGCAGCAAGAGAAGTCAAGGAGGGTGGCACCTTCAACATCATCATCTTCTTCTACAGCGAACGTTCAGGTCACCGCTCTCGATGGCATCGTCAACGTCAATTCCCTCTTCACCATCGCAGTCTTCGTCGGTCTCTCTCTCACCACTCCAGGTAATTAATTACTACACCATATAAAACGTTCAATTCCTTTCTCAATTTCTCCTTAATCAATTAAGCTTACAAAACGCTCACCCAAAGGTTAATGTTTAAGCCTTTGTCAGGAGAGGTTTATAAATTTAGAAAACGAAGTATTTCAAACAAGATTGTCAGATTGTCTAAATCCCTTACACACATAGATGTATACAAATTGAATTAGTAAAACCATAAGCAATCTCCAGAAGTCTTATCAAGTTAACATTTTTGTTAATTAAGAAAGTAAAATAAAGGGTTAAGATGGAATTATGTCAATGATAATTTATAGAAAGTGCCCCTATCACAAAAGATATTTTTGAAGATCAAATTTCTAAATTCACAAGTTTTAAGAGGAAAAAATGACAAATACGGAAATACCATTGCATATTTTTTGTCATTTTTTGCCTTAAAATTTGTTGTCATTCATCAAGATATTTCAATTTAAAATTGTCATTGACATATTTGTCTCTTAAAAATTGTTTATTGACAAATTTGCTCCTCAAAAAATGTTTTTGTGTTGGGTGCATATTGCAAAAATTTCATTGTCATACTTGTACCTTACCTTAACCCTAAAATAAATTTCGGCAAAATATATAGAATTTTAATATCATTTATATTAATTAATCGATATCTGACTTAATCGATATAAATGAATTTGAAGGGCTAAGTAGGTTAATTTGCCGTAGGTTACGAGATCGTGATTTCAAATTGTCATTTCTACATAAAAAAGAAACGGGGGAAAGAGTTTACATGTAGAATAAATTAGTTTTGAATAAAAAATACTTTAAACAATTAAAATAGATTAATTTAGTATCATTAATTTCTCTAAAATAAAACTTTAAGTCCTATAACTACCGTATAACACAGAAGGGAGTATAAATGTAATATAACTCATAATTGATCAGTCTAATTTCTTTCATATATCTCTCCGGATAAAGTAATTAATTTGAAAGTTGAAACTTATATTAAGGAAACGATGGATTGAAAATTAGTTTTGATAATTTATTCAGGTCAGCGAAGCCTGGAGAATCGAGCATCATGTGACGCAGGAACCGATGTAGCGGAGAAGCTTCTTGTGTTTGAGGTTGTGTCTTTCAGCTTCTTCTTGTTCTCGTCATTGGTGGCTCAAGGACTGAAGCTGGCTATCAACCTTTTAAACAGCAAGGACGTGGATGAATCCTTTAGGTTACATCTCAACGTGAAGGTGTTAAGGTTTGGAATGTTGGCCTCAGCCGTGGGCTCCGTCATGGGATGCTTGTTCTTGATGTTGTCCATGATCAATGTGATTCAGATCAGATTGGGTTTGTTGTCTTGTGGAAGTAAATCTGCGATTCATTCAGTTATTGCTCTTGTGGTTCTTGTTTCTTCTGCTCTTTTGACTTATATTTCAACTGCTATATATGCTTTTACCCATTAATTTATTTTATAATGCATGAATACATTAATTATTGGAACACTATTTTGAAATTATTTTAATGTCTTGTAATCTAGTGATATGATGAATATCTTGTAGCTTATTGGGATAAGATTAAGCATTTTCCTATAAGTGTAAAGTTGTATGTTGGTGCATACTTCCTACAAGTGTTGTTTGTGTCTAAATGCATCAAATGATGTTGAACACTTGAACTCAATTATAGACTATTTACTTTATTTTTTTATTTCCAAAAATCTGAATATAAAATAAAATTCCTTTCATTTCACGCATTTAACAGAGATTGGTTTTGTATAAAAATACAGACATATGAACCATACTTATATATTGATTTTAACCCCCAACTACCCCTCATATTTTATTTTGGTAATTTCATTTTATAGTATTTTAGTCCTCCAGTACAAAAGTCACAGTGCAAAACATTATTCTCAAAGATATTTATTTATGAAGTTTGTTCTAAAAAGTAGCAATAGGTGACACAAATTCATTATTTCAGAATTAAGATTAAAAAAATTGGAATTTCAAAATATATTACAAAAGAAAAGGACCAGACTGAAGTCTCATATAATGTTAAAAGACTAAAAAGTATATTTTTTACTGAACTACTTTCCTTCTGCTTTTGTACATTTTCATCAATTAAATGAATAACTATGTATTCATTGTTGTCCATTAATTTGAGTTTTTTCCAAGTATTTTTTAAAATAAGAGATTATACATGAATTATCCCAAATATTTGTGAACAAATATTAGGTCGATTTTGGGTAATAAATTTGTCGAAAATTTTAATCAAATATTGTTAATAAATAAAAATAAGCGTTGAGGTAAGATTTGATTAAATAACTAGACTTGATAAATAAAAATAAATGGACCTATGTTTTATCCATATTTTCCAAAGTCTTATGTCAAATATATTTGAATTGGACTTGTTCAGTCTAAAATAAAGTAATTTAAAACTGCTCTTCCAGCATATGTTTTGAATGACAAAGTTTGAAATTAATTAAAATGTATTTCCTTGAATATGTTGCCAAGAAAAAATAAGACAAGAAATTTATGCTATGTTACGTCGCATGCATGTGTCGAAGCTGTAAGGTTTTAATAATAAATATTGAATAAAAAATACATGAAATGTTACAGATTGATAAATAACAGTAGTATTAAATAAGAGTTAAGGTGCAAATATGTCAATGACAATTTACAAAAAGTGCGCCTACTACAAAAAAAAATTGATAATGAATTTATAAGTTGACAATTTTTAAGCGGTAAAAAAATGAAAAACACCATTGCAAACTTATTGTCATTTTTACCTCTAAAAATTGTTATCATTGATTGATATGCTCTAGTTTGAAATTATTGATTGCACCATATATTTTCATATCTTTTCATGGTCAAATCCATTAAATTAATGCATGTTTTGATAATAATTGCACCTAATTAGCATAGATTCTAGCTATTGCTTAAGTTGTTGGAATTTGTTCTAGTTAAGGGCAATTTTGTCATATTCAACTTGATTTATTGTCATTCATGTTTTTGAGAACTTTGTGATGCTACTTCAAGTATTAATCTCTTGTAGGTTAATGGAAGAAAACACTCAAAGATATCATGGAAGCAAAGCACAAGAATGAGGAAGTAATGAAAGCAAAAAGAGGGCAAAAAAGGGAGAAATGATCAGTTTGGCGCCCCCGGGCGCCATTACAAGGAGGCGGCGCCTAAGTCATGCCCGTGGGCGCCATCTGGGCGCCATCGGTGCCCAAGCTGTGCCCGTGGGCGCCACATGGGCGCCACTATACAGCCATAAATCTGCTTTCGCAAATTTAGAGTTTCTACACCCTATATAAGCTTCCTAACACCCCCCAAGCCTCTCTCCAAGCCCCATTTGCACGAAAATAAGGTGGCTATGCTAGGGTTCACTCAAAATCTCTCAAACCCACTCATCTATCTTCCATTTCCATGACATTTCACCACAAATCTTCCATATTTTCTTCTTTATCTCCATTCCATCTTCTATTTTCACCTACCTACTTCTCCATCTCACCTCATCCCATGACAACCACTTTTTGGGTAGATTTTGGGCAAAATTCCTCTCTTCCTTCCATGAGTGGCTAAGATCTTGGTGCTTTGGTGGTGTGAAGATGGTCAATTGCTTCAATAGGCTTCTTAGAGGAGTTTTCCTTTTCCTATGCTCTATGTTTTGTACTTGAGAGTTGTGGTTTCACTTTATCTTATGTATTTGTGTTAGAGACATATGGTTGTATCTTTCTAATTATGTTGGATTGATATTCTTGTGTTGAACATCATGTTTGATTATCAATGTTATGTATGTCTTATTTCTTATGTTGATTCATGATACTATGCTTGCTTTAGTGATTTCTTGGTTTGTGTAGTTAATGTTTCAATTGAGGTGTTGTGGTTGCACATTCTCAAGATTAAAGTGGTTTTCAAACTTGTTTTCAATACACATCAAGTGGAACTTAACTCTAACCCTAAGTGATGGCTAGTTTCAAGCGATTGTTTGATTAGCTATTAATTAGTGCTAGAGGACCCTTAGTGGTTGCTTTGGAATTTTTCTAATAGACTTGATGAATGATAAAACTCCCATGATTTTAAGAAGTAATTGAATCATTGCATTACCACCAAAGCACCTTTGCATTGCATTTATTTTAAATCTTTACACCTTTAGAAAAACACAAAAAACAAGCACTTACATTTTCTTACTGGTTTAATTAGTTAATTTCAAAAACCAAACAAACAAACTCTTTCCCTTTGTTGCTTTTAATTTGCATTTAGTTCATCTTAGGGTAGTTAAAAGACTCCTCAAGAGAGACGACCCGAGGTTGTGTCACTGTGTTGCAATCCTTGGTTTTATAAATCACTTGCATTTAACCCCAAGGCGATTAGGAAACGGTTAAATCAATTATCATTAACATATTTGTCCGTTAAAAAATGTTTGACAAATTTGTTTCTCAAAAATGTTTTTTTTTTTGTGTTAGGGCACATTGAGGAAATTGTCCATATATTAACACTTTACCATATTAATAATTGTTTTTGAAAATATGGAAAAAAATCTCTATTCCGATCATTTACTTATTTTGATCATAAAAACCATGAGAAATTTGTTTCATATATTATTATATCAATTAAATAGCGAGTCTCATGAGGTTTTCGGTCGTATCGTTCAAAGTAGGTTCAGTTTATATTATCAATGAATTTATTGGCAAAAAGTTTAAATTAGAGTGCCTAGACCAAAAAAGTTACACATATGTGATAGTTGTTTTATAGTTTCCCTAAATTTATTATATTTTTCCCTGTTTTTTTTTTTCAAATTCTCAAGTAAACAAAAAATGCCATCAATGTTTTTTCAAATTTAATAATAAATTACTATGGACTAAAAAAACTTTTTGCAAACAAAATGTTTAATTTTAATCTTACTTTTTGACAGAAAAAAATAATATTTTTTAACATTAGTGTCTAAAATCTTTCCTTTTACCATTTTGTGCCCTTTAAAGTGAGGATATATGATTTTCGTGAATTATTATTGTAGGTC
Organism: Mimosa pudica; assembly: GCA_029929735.1. Taxonomy (NCBI): domain Eukaryota; kingdom Viridiplantae; phylum Streptophyta; class Magnoliopsida; order Fabales; family Fabaceae; genus Mimosa; species Mimosa pudica. The sequence goes on from JAKELP010000045.1 coordinate 7,391,057, forward strand.
ATTGGCAGATGCATGGAACATGTGGTGTTAGGTTAGATAGACCATATATTAATTAATTGGTGAAGATTGGTCCAAATTTGATGTCATTCGGTTTATCAATTTCTTAATAATCTCTCTGATTCTAAATATAAAGTTACTTCCAAAATTCCCTCTAACCCTAGTTATAAGACCCCTCTCTAGTTTGTCTTATATTTTTGTCAATTTTTTTCCTTAAATACACCGCTATGTATACTCTCTATACAAATAAATTATGTCCAATATAACCCTCTCCACCTCCTTCCATTTTTCTCATGCCTCCTCCTTTCTCTAACTCCAATCAATAATAATAATAATAATAATAATAATAATAATAATAATAATAATAATAATATAGGACAGTTTTGCCCTTGCCAAACTCTCACTCCAAACATCAATAATAATACACCAGGACCATTTTTCCACACCAGGACCGTTTTTCAAATCTTTGATAAAATTGCAAATTATTAAAAATAAACAAATATTCTGCAACGATTGGATTAAAAATAAAAGTACTGATAAAATTGCTCAATTTTTTAATAGAACCATTTTAAATTGCAATGTAACAATAGATTATTCAAAAACTGAATTTATTTCTAAGAAAATATGTATGGTAGAAAAATGAAAGTAGCGTTATATTATTAGTACCTCAAAGAGTATATTATTGTGGTGGCAAACCAACATGATTTCTCTGTATACTTACTTTAATTTGTAAAAGTCTCCTTTTACTTAGGCAAGCTTCTAGAGGAATTATGACTTTGTACCAACACGCCAACTCTATGATCATATTCTCATACATGCACGCATGTTGTCTGCCCCTACAATTCTAATAGTAGCGGATCGGAGTACATGATAAGTTTATAGATCAGTAACATTGTTTAAATAGGAGTATTACATTTATGACCAAGCATGCTTCTTAATTTATTTTAATACAAGAGAGATTATATGGATAAAGGTGTAAAAAAGTTCAACGCAAATATAATTATAATATCATATATTTTGTTTGCACAAAATTATAGCCCATGCATATAACAGAAATTGAATATTTCATGGGCCTTTTCTGATACATATTTGTTAATACAATAAAAAACCCATAAATTTTTTATACAAAAAAGAGGCAGATTTGTTAAGCCCACTGGTAACGTTGCGACTCACAGTAAACTGGTAACGTTGCGACTCACAGTACAGAATTCGTCGAAATTTGAACACAATAATGTTTTATGTCATTAATTGTGTCACATATATAGTATCATATAATAAAATAATAACAACAATAATAGAGTCTCCTGTTACAATTCCTAGGGAGATTTCCTCACAAGGGAAACCTTATAAGTCCTTGGTTCCTCCACCACCTCAACAGCTAGCTTTTGGGGTGTGGTTTTCCCAAGAACTTGTGCTGGTTACATCTCCTCCCTCTACAAGTGGGTAGACTATATGGATCACATATGACAACATTGTGCTCTATCAATAGCCAACTCATAATGTCATATATAGATAAAAAATAAATTATCATACACTATACAATTCAAGTCCTTAAGTATGGATGAGATACATTATTCTTGGTATAATACTTCAATATTATTTGCCGCCCCTCAAATATATGATTTTACCTCAAAGACTCAGTTTTAACTGAACATAAGAAGGGATTTTCTGTCAAAAGATTATTTTAAATTTTCAATGCACACAATTAGAAGAGAATTTTAGAAAATCAATTACTTATCACAAAAAAAAAATAATTAGTTAATAACTTTTTTATATATGTCTAGCATTTATATTAAAAATAAGATGTCACATTAATTATGAATATTCCAGTTAAACCACTTATGCTCATCATGCCGGTTTTCTTGAGCCTTTGGCTAACGAAGTTTACGCATGATTGTATTCCTCATGATATGAGAAACTAATGACCCATTCTTAAATTGGCAAATTGAAGTAGAATTAGAAGTGAAATCATAGAATATGGTTATCTACAATTGGTGAGTTGGAACCTAGTTTCATTTAGAACTCACGTCAAAAACCCTGGAAGTGGGTTCCTTTACTTCTTTTAACAAATTGCGAGCATATTGCGTATATTGAAATGTAACCAGCTGTTAGACTCAGCAGTAAGCTAACAGGTGGGTTCTTATCCTTCAAGTGTCAGCATAAGGTTCGAATTGTTCTTTCTTTGCCACTCAAACAACGAAAAAGATTGAACTACTTAAGCTGTGACATTCACTTTTTTTTAGAATACCTCTGGATGCCAAACTTAATTGCTGCTCTTGAAAGCCAGCCATTTAATCCTTTAATTGAAAGAGGATTAAACTCCAAATGCCTTACTATGTGCTACAACATATATATCATAGCCTGCTTGGCGCTGTGACATTTACTTTATATCCAATGATTTTTAACTTACATTTTAGTCGTTGTGAAATTGATCATGGTAGAATATCAAGCTTGTCAGGTGCTTTTTGCTTATGCAACATCTCTTGGTTTTGTAAATCTGAATATTGCACTATTGGATATGTTATGTTTTCTTTATCCTTTCTTACATGGAATATGCAGTATTTCATCATCCAGATCTTATATGCTTCAATCTAGAAATCGGAGAGGACCATATTTTCTGGGTTAATTTTTGAGTTGTTGATGCAGAAGTAAGGACGACTACGGTGTGTGTTGCTAGAGCAGGCAAACAAAGGACATGAATTAGTTAGCGTCCTAAACATGATGCCTCAGAGATCATACACACACACACATATATAGAACAGGCATCTGCAAAGCATAATCATTACCTCATATTCAATAGAACTATGTTCTTTGACTTCTCAAACAGAAACTAGATACATTTCTCTACAGCATCAGAGGAGTTGGCTACATGCTTTTCTCCCAGAATATCAACAAATAAGGCTCATCATCTTCGCTATTCTTTTCTTTGATACTGATTCTAAGGCCTCCAAGATTTCCTTGTTTTCCCATCTTAGTTAATAATGATGGCGAGATCAGAATTATTATTAAACTTTATCTGGTTACGATCACTGAGATGAAAGTATCGAAAACAGGAAAAAATGAGAATGTTGAAACTAGCTAGGGGACATGATGATAAGGAGGTTCTGTAGTGAGATCAGTGGTACCATACAAAACGGCTGGATCATATTGCCTCTAACTCCTGAACAAAGCTAAGATATAAGGGTGGCCATAAATGATCGTCAAGTTAAAGGAGAAGGATTTTGTCTAGTACTTCAATGAGCTCCTAATTTGTTAATCTTATGTTCTGCACTTCTTTAAGGCTTCTCATATTTCCTCACCACTTATTCGACTTCCTTTGTGATGCTCGTTTAAGAACAAATAGAGTTGAGACTTCTGGCCTGACTCGCCAGGCTGAGCCCGAAAAAGTTTAGCGCGATTTTAAACGGGCTGAAACGGGTTTGGCTAGCTTGAAATCCCAACTTTACGTGTAAAACTTGTATTTGGGTCGGATTGAGACCGAAAAATCATAGAAAAAAGCGGGTTGGGTTGAAAAAAGTTAAATTCGAATCAAAATGGGCTAAAAGCAGGCTAGCTCGAATTAATAATGTGTTGTGTCGTGCTGACCCATTTAAATTGGGTTAGCCGAAATCCCATCTCTAAGAACCAACATATATATGATAAGGTAATAGGATGAAGATTAAGAGAAGGAGAATAGTTTCAAGAAGATCATTAACTTAAAGTAAAGCTTAACTAGCTAATAGTATATGAGGTAATTGGAGTTTTTCTTTTGCTGTTGTGAGGAAGACGATGTCATCCCAATAGTAGTAGTGTTAATCTGAGAGTTTTTAGTTTGCTTTGAGGATGACGACGTCGTCCCAGTAGTTGTGCTATTTTGAATGGAGGCTATTGTTGCAGCCTCTTCTTGAAGCTTGTTCTCAGCACTGCTGTCTGCAATTATTCATTCATTACAATAAAATTTAGTTTGCCAGACAACCAAAAAACAATACTCCAAATTAAATTGAAGTATATAAAAACAACATGTAACAACACTAACCCCTTCTTCTCGCCCTGTATGAACGATTGGCGTGAGGGTGAAGCATACTAGCCAATACAGCAATTAGTAGCAATCTAAACTCTGGGAATTAGATACAAACAAGCATGATACAAATCAAATTCACTCCAAGGGAAAATTAACTACTAATAAAAATTGATAAACCATACGAAAATCACATTTAATGAAAATAATGTCGGTCGTATATTTTCTAATAGAAAAACCTCTCTACTCACTTATAGGACAGAGGAAGATTTAAGTATAATATGGTTGTTTATTTTCCTCCCTTGTTTATAATCAGATAAAAATGTCTTATTACTTTCCCAAGTTAATGATAGGACTATTCAACACAAATGCTTCCCATAAGGTTGCATGCATATAATGTTTCATTTTTGGACCTTCTGATTGTTCATCTTTATCCTCAGATCTGGGCATGCTTATGCTTATGGATAGCAAAAAACTTATATCATATCTCTTGTTATATTGGCAAAATAATAAATATAGAGAAAAATCTTTAAGCCAAAAGAATATATGTCAAATAAAGCATGGAAAAGTTTTTTCCTTAAACTCTAATCCCAGATCTTAAACACAGATCCCTAAAATCTTTCTCGTAAAAAGCTTACCTATAGAAATAGTTTATTTTGCTTCATTTCAAAATCATTCATTGATTAAAAATGAAATATATCTACATATGATAATAATATTAATATCATAAATGCAAGTTCAAGAAGATTACAAGTACAACAAATTATTGGATACCGTAATTTGGTATTCCATCGATCTGATTCACAAATGGCCTGCATCTTTCTCTCAAAACCATGCCATCGTAATCGTCTAGATATAAACATTCTATGGTTGGCATGTCTAAATCATTGGAAGAAATTTCAAAGGAAAACCCTATGTTTTGAGTGGAGTTTGACGGTCGCTTGTTTCAACTTCTGATATTGTAGTTGTATTTATAGTGCAATAAGGAGACCGCTTAGGGTTTTGAATGACACAGATGCACGTGTTTAGCACGTGTAAAGTTAAGAAATATTTTAGTTGAGACTTACATGAGGAAGTTTATTTTAGTCAATTCCCAAGAAACTACTACCTCATGTCCTAAATATAAGACTAAATTGACTTTCTTTTTGGAGAGATTAAGGTTGCGAAATAGGTTATTAAATCATGAGATATTTAATATCTTTTTAGATTATCCATTAGTTTATAGGTATAATAAACTAGTGTAAGAGAAAAAATTAGGTAAATCAATTTATAATTAACTTATTTTGCTTTTTTTTATGATTTTTCAAAAAAGTCAACTAGGTCCTATATTTAGGGCCGGAGGGAGTATTATTTTTCACTACAAAACATAAACTAAAATAATTAATGAAATTTTGTGTTGTGGGTTAAAAGGTAACAATGTATTTTCCCTTTATTTTACTTTTTAAAAGGTGTTAAAGTGAAAAAATGCCCACGTAAAATCTTTTGGAGCAAAAATGCCTATTAAATTTCAAAACTGGGGCAAACATGCCCATCACAGTTAAATTTTTTTGCCTTTGTACGATGATGATGCGACAAAGGATAGTGAGTGAAAAAGTCAAAAAATTAACTGTAATGGGCATTTTTGCTCCAAAAAATTTTATACGGGTATTTTTGCACCTTTGTCACAATTACATGTGTATTTTTGCACTTTAACCCTTTTAAAAATTTTATATTTCGCCATCGCTCATCAAATCTCCCGTGATCTTTGAACATTTTCTTGGGAAAAAAATAGAGCATGGGCATATGAAATGCTAAAATCATAGAAACTTTAGTCCATGAAATGGAGTTAAATTTCAGAAATATATAGGTGGCAACTTAATTTAATGTGCTACTTTGAGATCAACTAAAATTCTCCCTATATTTTCAGTGCAATATAATTTAACAATCTTTGACACATTAATCAAATCAATGTGGACCAAGATATCAAAATGTATGTGTGGTCCATGTTTATAATACTACAGCGGTCAACAGTATCGTTGTGCAAGGACTATATTATAACCAAGTTCATGAAATGCATTCCAATTACTTTTGAACAAAAATCAAGTGATTGGTTCAAATTGGGTTAACAAGGTTTGCAAGAAAAACACCAAAATGTATGTTTGAAATCAAATTTAAATAATAGGAAAACATTATGCGTATTTACCCATTTGCATTCCATGCTATCCATTTAAAGCGTGTGTAAAAGTGTGTTTATTTATTAATTGAAAACACACACTTAAAGCGTATTTAAAGGTATGCTTTACAGGCACATAAAGCGCATGTAAAAGGCTTCTTTTGCACGCGCTTAAAACGCATGTAAAGGCGTTCTTGCACGCTCTTAAAGTGCAAGTAAAGGTTAGACTTTACACGTAGTTTCTGAGTGCGTTTAAAGCCTTTAGCGGTGTCTTAAACAAGTCCTACTTTCCCCTTCAGAAATTCCCTAAACTACCTTTTAAAATATGGCATGTCTAAAGTAACAGAAAATCAATAACCGTAATTTGAAATCAACTTCGAATAGTCTATTGGAATTTCTTATTTCTTATTCTATAGAGTGTTCAAAACATTCTTGCCATGAAATCCAATGGTGATGAGGAGTGGATGTACTATTGAGAGTGGAAAATGTAGCATATATACTAGAGCATCTTTTATGAATCAAAAGTGGGTTCTTTGTATGGTCTAGAAGAGTTCAAACTTCGCAGAAACAAGATTGTTGAGAGGATATACTCTTTCCCATTCGCCAGGAATTGATGTTGTTTTGATATACTTAGCACCGCACAACCACACCAACCACTTCTTGTGTTCTATAAGCATGGTTAGCATGTGGATTGAAACAAAGTCCCTTCACAAACCACAAAAGAAAAAAAACGTTTATATTTATTAATTAATAAGAGCCGTGTAATGAAATTGGTGACTCCCCATTTTTAATTAGATTTGATTGATATTTTACTATATCTTGAGAGTTATAGTTACAAAATCAAAGGAATCTATTAAGTTTTTGGTGAAATATCAAATCGTTTCATTTAGGGATCTCACATTTATAATTTTCAATTGAATAGAAATACGTACACACGTAGCTATTAAGCAATAAAATAAATAAATAACGAAAATGAAAATTTTATAAAAAGAAAAAAAGAGAATGGATGAAGCCTTGAGGTTCCGTCAAAGGTTACATTGATGGTGGTCCTTTTGTTTTGGGAAAATGACAGAAAAATGCCACTTGAATTTCATTTGGACAAAATGGGGTCTCCAATTCCAACTTGGACAAATAAGGAACAATCCCTTATTTGTCCAAATGAAATGTTGGCCAAATTCCCTTTATGCCCTTCAATGAAACAAAAGAAAAGGCAATTCACAAACAAAACTTCTTCCTTCATCTTCTTCATTCAACCGAATATAACAAATATAACAAAATCTTCTCCTTCTTCATCTTCTTCTTCTACATTCAACAGAGCAAAGGCCTCAAAATCTTCTCCTTCTTCATCAACCAAATATAACAAAACAAAGCTCATCTTCTTCCCCAAACTGGAACCCTAATATTTTGCCCTTCTTGATCAACCAAATATAACATTTCAAACAAGGGCAGAGGTACTTTCCAATCTTACTCGACACATTTCTTTTGGCAAATTTAATAAACTCTTCCACCCCTTTTGATACTCTTCACTAGTTCGCAAAGCATCCATCCAAGACGATCCATGTGCAGAAATGTGTATACACTTGTAATCCACACAGCAAGTTCATAACATTCTCAGAATTAGTTTAGTCACACAAAACCACCAAGCCAATAACAATTATTTCCCTCACGTACTAAAAACATTCACCTCAGTTCAATCCTACTTAAACCAACAAGTTCAGTACAAATTGCAACACAATTCTAACCAGTCTAGAATTCACAATGCTACTTTCTATGAAACAACTATCACTACCACAGATTACCATTTTTACATGAAGAGAGGGGCGCTGGTAAAGGCTCTACATGCGCTTGTAAAAAGTGCATGTAGATGTGTCTCTACATGCGCTTTAGCCTCTACATGCGCTTAAAGCGCATGTAGAGGTATACACTATACATGCGCTTTAAGCGCATGTATGGTGTATATACCTCTACATGCGGTTAAAGCGCATGTAGAGTGTATACCTCTACATGTGCATGTAGAGTGTATACCTCTACATGTGCTTTAAGCGCATGTATGGTATATACTTCTACATACGCTTTAAGCGCATGTATGGTATATACCTCTCTACATGCGCTTAAAGAGCATGTATAGTGTATACCACTACATGCGCTTGTACAACTATATTTTTTTAATATAATATTCATTTTACATCTGCCACCTGTATTACTTTCAAAAGTCACCAGAAACATTGTACCTGAGAATTACGTGAAATCTTGCTAACAGAAGTATATATTCTGTATCAAAATTACGTGAAATCTTTCATGTAGACTAATATCAATCAAGTTGTGTTTGAAAAATTAAATAATATGACATGGCATGCGTTCATATCAACAAATGTTTAGGCAGAAGGAAAAACCACTAATTAGGTACACTCATGTAGGCAACATATCTAGGCTATGAGATTTCGCTAATATACATATAGACCTAGCTAAGGGGACTCATCTATCACAAAACTAATGAAAAAACACTCAACTAAGGTCAAATATTGAATCCTATCAAATGAGAGGCAAAGGGAAATGTTGAATCCTCCGAAAAAATTCAGGACACCATGAAGCTCAACCTTGACTAATTTCCTTCTCCTTTGCCTTGCACGCATCTTCTGCATTTTTGAAAGAAAAAAAATTTGGTCAATTCAACATGTAAGCACAAAGTTACTTCTGAGAAGTGAAGGGATGCGATCTTGTAGGCACTCACCTAAAATGGGATTGAAACTTACTGTCTCTAATCTTTCACCAAAGACTTTAGAATTTAACCCCAATGGAAAGGTAACAATAATGGCATTCTGTAATTGTTTAAGTGCATGTAAAAGTGATTGAGATTCAACTGTCATTCTAGTTTAGCAATGAATGTCAAGACAAACATAAACATCATCATCCATGGCTGTGAATGAGAACCTCATGCTTTGAATTTAATTTCTGCATCAATTGCTTAAAACATAAACATCAACATCCATGGCTGTGAATTGGAATAAGCTCATGCTCATGCTTGACATTATTGAAAATCTCATGAGAGAAATAAAGAAATATGTCCCCCTTAATTGTTAATCCCCAACCACCTTTATACATGTGTTATCCAGGAACTCCTCTAACAACTTTGCCACGCATTAGGTACATAAACTAGATAGCAAATTGCACGCATTACAATCAGCAAAATAATGCGAATATGCTACACCAAACAAAACTTCAATTTAGCCAAAAATCTGATACAAATAGAATAATCCTTGAGCCAACTTGCCAAGAATTGTTCTTCCTTTATGACAGCAACCACGACAGCAATTTAAACATGCATGCATAGCATAGAGAACTAAATCTGATTATATATAATCAGATGAAGAGAGCATTACAGCCGCTGAGGTAGAATAAATTCATAGGCATGCAAATCTGCTATCATAATCTGCAATATAATGGAAAGTAAAACCATGTCTATTTCTTAAAAAAAGGAAAGCAAAAGTATGAATTTGAATAGGGCCTTGCTAAGATTTAGTTAGAACTGGAGTTAAAATAACAGGGGAAGAAATTTATATGAAACAGTTACTTGCACACAAATCCTAGCTAGTTGCTGACATGCAGTTACTTGTTTTGAAAAAAATCTTTTTGCCAATATGAACCTGTAAAACAAACAAATACTGAGATGTGATAATGAAAAAATCCATCTATTCATATCACACCAAAAATATTGAGCCCCAAGATACAATCTTTAAGTTATACTCAAGCAAGTTGTAACAAAAAAAACTATACATCAGCAAAAAGAACTATGTGCATCATAGTTGTTCACAAGTTAATTTAGACTTTAGGATTCTAATATGGCTTTCATATTCAGCACGTTTTGAGACCAAATATCAGTAAAAAGTTTGCGTTAATTCCACATCACATGCACATAGAAGCAACCCAAACACAACAACACAATTTTCAGTAGAATTGCTACAATGAAGTAGCGCAAACAGCAGCAGAATGCTGCTACAATATGCAGTAGAAAAATGGAGCTGGAAATTGGTGTTGATATAGGAAAATGCAACAGCTTAACTCGGTGCCCAAAGGAGAGAAAAATGACATTTTTGTAGTATTATAAAGGGCTGATTTGCTACTATTCCAGCAGTACAATTCAGATTACATGTCCCAATCTTAAACAAATTCATTCCAATCCCAACATCAATATTCAAGATTGTAATCTTTTCCCTTTTTACATTGCACTACCCAATACAAGTCAGATTATTTTCACATATTTCCATTTAAACGTTTTCTATAGTTTTCACCTACATCTTCATGCATAATTATTTATGTCCAATTTGACCAAACAAGGAAAAGAGAAGAAAGTTCATTTATCTCCTCTAAAGATCACTTCTCATGAACTATATCCTTTTACAAGCCATTACAAACCAACCTAAGTAAATATTGAGTTTCAATACTAGCTTTTATATATACCCTTCCATTTACATAAGCCTCATATATTGTAACACCATCTTGTACACATAAATGTTATTCCAATTCATGAATCTAACAACACAGCCCTCTAAGATATTTAAACAAGTAGCATACCACCAACAACGTCCAAAGCAGAATTCACGAATCATCATTCAATCAACTCAGCCCATGGAAACAAATCAAATCAACTTCAATGGAGTTAACATACATGTTGAACTCTCTTTAATAACCAAGTAGCAAATCATAAATAGTTTCAAACACCATAAACTCAATATACAACTTTGAAACATCAATAATCTCTTATATAGACAGCTTAAATAATCACTTCAAAACATGCAGGCCATAGACCCGATTGGACAGAATAGTGAAAAGACATTTGTAATCTGTCAAAAGCCTTCATCTTCAAAGAATTCCAACATGAACTTACACACTTCAACTCTACAATACTCCTATACAGATTAATCAAAGATTTTAACTCCCTTAACCCCAGAAATTCGATTTGGACAGCAAAAGAGGAAGAAAGTAAAATTCTCAAACTAAGCAAAACTCATTCATTCAAAGCATGGAGCAAAATCTTTTAAATAAATGACATTTCTACATTGATTAATTTGAAAGTTCAGCCCCAAATCTTTGAAACTCGTCACTCTTCAATATCTCAAAATGACAAATTCAATAACCAATGAAAAACATCATGTATGTTCAAATTACTTTAGGAAAACCCAAAATCTAACACTAAACTTTGATTTTAAGTGATTATTGAACATGAATCCTAAAACCCCAATAGAACCCTAACCACCCTCTCTTCTAATCTCGTAGAAAAGGAGAGAAATTGAAAGAAAAGAGCTTACCCAAACTTGAACCCGGAGTTGTTTGCTTATATCGAGTTCGCCGTCGCCGGAAAATGGCTGGAAATCGGCCATTATAGTGCTGGCCGTTTCAGAAGAACCAAAAGAGAAGGAGAAAATTAGGAAACATTCATCAAAATGAAAGCATGACTCGAAAATGCTAGAAAGGTCGAAGCTTTACCTTTCCCGCCGTTGAACGTCGAACTCGCCGGAAAACAAAGAATGAAGATGACAAGTGGAGAAACAATGAGGAATGGACGATGGGGATGGTAAGAACGTGAGAGGAGATGTTGGTCTCGCCAGTGATGGCTTGCTCCGCCATCTTGGCCGCCCTGAGCGGCGGATAATGAAGAAAAGAGGAGGAGGGCGTTGAGAGGATGGAGGGGTGGAGGGAGCACGAAAATGAAGAAGGGAAAAGAAGTGAAATGTGTGTGTGCAAGTGTCGGCCAAGAGAAGAGAAGGAAGGGTGTGTGCATTAGGGTTTGAGGCAAAATTACAAGTTTGCCCTTATGTCTTCAATCTACTTACCCTTCCATTTTATTTTAATATCTCTAAAATGAATAGAAAAATTATTTTATACACCAACTTGCATATTTTCTCCCACCCTAGTGTTGTCTATGCCCTAGAGTATTTATCATCCAATTTTTAATTTAAACTCAATCTCTAACTATTTTACCTTAATTTCTAAATAAATAGGCATATTAATCTCTTGAAAATATATTTATCCTCATTTACTTATTTACAATTACAATGTCCTTTTAATTTAATAAAGATATCCTAATACCTTAATTAATTCCCTATTATCTCTAATTCAAATTTTGGGATGTTACAGAAAACAACCAAACCCTAGAAATTTATCTCCCAATAATCAAGAACAGAGGGGAAAGGGAAAGAGGAGAAATTACCCAACGTTAATGAGCTCTTTGTATCCTCCATCTTCGCCGGGAAACGCCTAGACCGCCGGCCACCACGAACACAGCTCTTCTTTTCTCCTTCCCGCCACACACACACACACACTATAGGATTTTTCTCACATGGAAAGCCTCTACATGCGCTTTAAGCGCATGTATATGTAGTATTACCACATGCAAAACACCACAATGTGGTTCTCTAGCTTTTAAACACCTAGACCACAAGCATGAGTAGCTTATGACATCTGAGGATGAACTCTTATGCATGAGTTCAAGTTTTTCACTCCAATACTGCCTTTACATGCGCTTAAAGCGCATGTAAAGCCTGTACATGCGCTTTAAGCTCATGTATATGTAGTATAACCAAAACATAACACCTCAATGAGGTGCTCTAGCTTATAAACACTTGCATGAGTAGCTTATGACATTTGAGGATCAACTCTTATGCATGACTTCAAGTTTTTCACTCCAATACTGCCTTTACATGCGCTTAATGCCTCTACATGCGCTTAAAGCGCATGTAGAGCCTGTACATGCGCTTAAAGCGCATGTATATGTAGTATAACCAAAACATAACACCCCAATGGGGTGCTCTAGCTTATAAACACTTGCATGAGTAGCTTATGACATCTGAGGATAAACTCTTATGCATGACTTCAAGTTTTTCACTCCAATACTGCCTTTACATGCGCTTGAAGCGCATGTAGAGCCTCTACATGCGCTTAAAGCGCATGTATATGTAGTATATCCAAAGCATAACACCTCAATGAGGTGCTCTAGCTTATAAACACTTGCATTAGTAGCTTTTGCCATCTCAGGAGGAACTATTATGCATGACTTCATGTTTTCCACTCTACTGCCTGTACATGCGCTTAAAGCGCATGTATCTAGTCGGCTATATTCTTGCGCTTAAAGCGCATGTAAAGGTGACTTACTACATGCGCTTAAAGCGCATGTAAAGAGTGATATATGTACATGCGCTTAAAGCGCATGTAAACGTTATCTTTACATGCGTTTTTTACCGTCCTTTTTTAAGCGCATGTAAAGCTGCGCTGGTATAGGTGTAATTTGTAGTAGTGTATTTCAAAGCATACAAACATATAAACAATCATTATTATATTCACAATAAAATAACAAAAGCATAGCTACAATCTTGTGGGATTAATTGTACAAAAGTGGCCCACTAAAAGGTTATAGGGATAAGCACTCTAAGAAGAAAAGTCATATGACAAGTAAAAATTGTATGTTTGTTTTTTTCTTCAATTAAAAATAGCAAAATTCAATTAAAAATAAAAACAAATCCCAGAATATAAAGCTCACATAATATAAAGAGATAAATAGAATAAATGCAAGTAAAAAAATTGTACCATTGTTTTTTTCTTCTTCACTCGTACCAGATGACGGCGGTCGTGCTTCGGGTTGCTCAGAGAAGTGAGAGGTGGTGAAGGCAGTGAAGGAAGAAGGTCGGCAAGAGAGAACAAAGTGGGAGTGATATTTGGTGGCAGTGAAGGAAGAAGGCCTGAGAGAGAAAGGGAGATAGGGGCGGCGAAGGGAGACATGGGTTGTGGTTTTTGGCGGCGGTGAGTGAGTGGCGTGAGAGAGAAAGGGAGAGACAGGGGCGGCGGTGAAGACGAAGGTTGTGAGTGTCAAAGTGAGTGGAAACGAAATGTTGGAGGGAAATAAAAAGAGTTGTGGCGCGAAGTGGGAAAATATTTTCCACTTTCCACGACCACACTTTTGAAAGTGTGGTCGTGGAAAGGGAAGCACCTTCCACGAAGCACCTTCCATGACCAAAGCTTCACAGGTTTGGTCGTGGAAAGGGACCATTCCTCGTGTAAGTGTGGTCGTGGAAAGTGCACTTTCCACGACCAAATGTGAAAGTTTGGTCGTGGAAAGTCTCCGTCTGGACAATTATTTACAAGTTATGTCACCGCGTTTTTTATCAACGACCAAAATTGGTTTTTTAGTCGTTAATCATGGTCGTGAAAAACCTTTTTCTAGTAGTGAATCTAGGACAGTTTTGCCCCCGCCACACTCTCACTCCAAGCATCAATAATAATACTACCAGGACAGTTTTTCAAATCTTTGATAAAATAGCAAATTATTAAAAATAAATAAATATTCTGCAACGATTAGATTTAAAATAAAAGTACTGATCAAATTGCTCAATTTTTTAATAGAACCATTTTAAATTGCAATGTAACAATAGATTATTCAAAAAATGAATTTATTTCTAAGAAAATATGTATGGTAGAAAAATGAAAGTAGCCTTATTAATTATTAGGACCTCAAAGAGTATATTGTTGTGGTGGCAAAGCAACATTATTTCTCTGTATACTACTTTAATTTGTAAAAGTCTCCTTTTACTTAGGCAAGCTTCTAGAGGAATTATGACTTTGTACCAAACACGCCAACCCTATCATCATATTCTCATACATGCACTCATGCTGTTTGCCCCTCCAATTCTAAAAGTAGCGGATCGGAGTACATATAAGTTTATAGATAAGTAAAATTGTTTAAATAATTACATTTATGACCAAGCATGCTTCTTAATTAATTTTTACACACGAGAGATTATATGGATAAAGGTGTAAAAAAGTTCAACACAAATATAATTGTAATAGCATATATTTTGTTTGCACAAAATTATAGCCCATGCATATAACAGAAATTGAATTTCTTGGGCCTTTTTTGATATAGATTTGTTAATATAATAATAACACCATAATTGTTTTATACAAAATAGAGGCAGATTTGTTAGGCCCACTGGTAATGTTGCGACTCACAGTGCTGAAGTCGTCGAAATTTGACCACAATAATGTTTTTATGTCATTAATTGTGTCACATAGTATCATATAATAATAAAATAATAACAACAATGATAGAAGACAGTGTCACATAGTATCATATAATAATAAAATAATAACAACAATGATAGAGTTTTCTGTTACAAGTCCTATACATATCAGGGAGATTTCCTCACAAGGGAGACCTAATAAGTCTTTGGTTCCCCACCTCAACAGCTATAGTTTTTAGGGTGTGGTTCTCCCAAGGACTTGTGCTGGTTACATCTCCTCCCATTACAAGTGGGTTGACTATATGGATCATACGACAACATTGTCCTCTATCTAGCCAACTAATAATGTCATATATAGATAAAAAATAAATTATCACGCACTATACAATAATTCAAGTCCTTCAAGTATGGATGAGATGCATTTTGATTCTTGGTATAATACTTCAATATTATTTGCCGCCCATCGAATATATGATTTTACCTCAAACTCAGTTTTAATTGAACATAAGAAGGGATTTTCTATCAAAAGATTATTTTAAATTTTCAATGCACACAATTAGAAGAGAATTTTAGGAAAATCAATTACTACTTATCACAAAAAAATAATTAGTTAATAATTTTTTATATCATTTATATTAAAAATAAGATGTCACATTAATTATGAATATTCCAGTTAAACCACTTATGCTCATCGTACCGGTTTTCTTGAGCCTTTGGCTAACGAAGTTTACACATAATTGTATTCCTCATTATATGAGAAACTAATGACCCATTCTTATGTAATCGAAAAAAAAAAAAATTGACTCATTCTTAAATTGGAAAATTGAAGTAGAACTAGAAGTGAAATCATAGAATATGGTTATTTACAATAATTGGTGTGTTGGACCTAGTTCCATTTAGAACTCACAAAAAACCCTGGAAGTGGGTTCCTTGTACTTCTTAATTTTAATTAACAAACGGCAAGCATACTGCGTATATTGAAATGTAACCTGTTAGACTCATCCGGAAGCTAACAGGTGGGTTCCTTATCCTTCAAGTGTCAGCATAAGGTTCGAATTGTTCTTTCTTTGCAACTCAAAAAACGAAAATTGGACTACTTAAGCTGTGAAATTTACTTTATATCCAGTGAGATCAATCATGGTAGAATACCGGGCTTGTCAGGTGCTTTTTGCTTAAGCAACATCTCTTGGTTTTGTAAATCTGAATATTTCACTACTAGATATGTTATGTTTTATTTATCCGATCCTTTCTTACATGGAATATGCAGTATTTCATCTTGATCTTATATGCTTCAAACTAGAAATCTCAGAGGACCATATTTTGTGGGTTAATTCTTGAGATGTTGATGCAGAAGTAAGGACTACGGTGTGTGTTGCTAGAGCAGGCAAACTGCGATTAGCCAAACTTTCAAGATGATTATTAGTTATTGTCTTATATATGGAGATGAGATGTGATTTGTTTCAGCTGATTTACAGCCTAGCCAGAATTGTAATTTGGTCAGCATTCATGGGCGCATCGACATTGTTATAACAATGTGACAAGGATTCGTTTATTTTTTATATTTTTCTTTTACAAGAGTGCATTAAACCACAAAACTAATAAACAAGATAACTAAATGAATCAATCCTGGTATGTCAAGATAAAAGCTCAAATTAGCCAGCTGTTTCTACGGCATAAAATGATGCCACCTCAAGTATCGTAATGATATATTATTTGTCATGACTACAGCAGTACTGCTCGAAAATATTAACTTCCAGTCTAGGGCTCAAGTATGACAGCCTTGAATTTCATGATTTCAATAAAATTGATAGAAAATACAAATTTTGAGGTAAAATGTATTTAATATAGTTTTCAATTTATATTAGGGAAAGATGTAAATTTACCAATAGACAATTACCATATGAGCGTCTGACACAAAAAGTTTTGGTTGTTGCAAATTTACCAAGTAAACAATTAAAATGGATGTAATGTTACCAATATTTGATGGTATTAGCGGAATCACACCCATTTTATCTTTTCATTGGTAAATTTACATCTACAAATCATTGAAAAAATTGGGTTGTGTTGAAAAAACTTATATCTGAATCAAAATGGGCTAAAAGCGGGTTAGCTCAAATTAGAAATGTGTTGTGTCGGGCTGACCCATTTAAAACGGGCTAGCCGAAATCCCATCTCTAAGAACCAACATATATATGATCCATAAGGTAATAGGATGAAGATGAAGAGAAGGAGAATAGATCATTAACTTAAAGAAAAGCTTAGCTAGCTAATAGTATATGAGGTAATTGGAGTTTTTCTTTTGCTGATGTGAGGAAGACGATGTCATCCCAATATTAGTAGTGTTATTCTGAGAGTTTTTAGTTTGCTTTGAGGATGACGACGTCGTCCAAATAGTTGTGCTATTTTGAGTGGAGGCTATTGTTGCAGCCCCTTCTGGAAGCTTATTCTCAGCACTGTTGTCTACAGTTATTCATTCATTACAATAAAATTTAGCTTGCCAGAAAACCAAAAAACAATACTCCAAATTAAAGTATATAAAATTCTTAAACAACATGTAACAACACTAAACCCTTCTTCTCGCCCTGTATGAACGATTGGCGTGAGGGTGAAGCACACTAGTCCCTACAGCAATTAGTACCAATCTAAACTCTGAAAATTAGATACAAACAACCATGATACAAATCAAATTCAATCCAAAGTAAAAATAACTAATAAAGCTGTCAAGCTAAGTCATGATATATAACACATAGTAAAGACATTATCATAAAATAACTAATAAAAATTGATAAATCATCCGAAAATCAAAATTATTGAAAATAATGTCGGTTGTATATTTTCTAATAGAAAAATCTCTCTGCTCACTTATAGGACAAAGGAAGATTTAAGTAATAATATGGTTGTTTATTTCCTCCCTTGTTTATAATGAGATAAAAATGTCATACTTTTTCTAGTTAATGATAGGACTATTCAACACAAATGCTTCCCATAAAGTTGCACGCATACATATGACCCTCTAATTGTTCAGTTTTATCCTTAGACATGGGCATGCTTATTATGATTATGGATAGCAAAAATCTTAAATCATATCTCTTTTATATTGGCAAAATAATAAATATAGAGAAAAATCTTTAAGCCAAAAGAATATCTGTGAAATAAAGCATGGGAAAGTTATTTCCTTAAACTCTAATCCCAGATCTCAAACACGGATCCCTAATATCTTTCGCGTAAAAAGCTTACCTATAGTAATAGTTTATTTTGCTTCATTTCAAAACCATTCATTGATTAAAAATGTAATATATCTACATATGATAATATTAATATCATAAATGCAAGATCAAGAAGATTACAAGTACAAAAAATTATCAGATACCTTAATTTGGTATTCCATCGATCTGATTCTCAAATGGCCTGAATCTTTCTCTCAAAACCATGCCATCATCATCGTCTGGATATAAACCTTCTATGGTTGGCATGTCTAAATCATTGGGAGAAATTTCGAAGGAAAACCCTATGTTTTGAGTAGAGTTCGGCGGTTGCTTGTTTCAACTTCGGATATTGTAGTTGTATATACAGATGCACGTGTTTAACACATGTAAAGTTAAGAAAAAATTTAGTTTATTTTTTACCCTCAAGAAATATTTTAGTTGAGACTTACATGAGGAAGTGTAGTCAATCCCCAACAAACTATTATTTTTCACTGCAAAACATAAACTAAAATAATGAAATTTTGTATTGTGGGTCAAAAGGTAATAATGTATACCTCCTTTATTTTAATTTTTACAAATTTAATATTTTGCCATCGCTCATCAAATCACCCGTGATATTTGAATATTTTTTTTGAAAAAAAATAGAACATGGGCATATGAAATACTGAAATCATAGAAACTTTAGTCCATGAAGTGGAGTTAAATAAATTTCAGAAATATATGTGTTAACTTAGATTAATGTGCTTCTTTGTGATCAACTAAAATTCTCCCGATATTTTCAGTGCAATATAATTTAACAATCTTTGACACATTAATCATATCATATAGACCAAGATATCAAAATGTATGTGTGGTTCATGTTTAATACTACAGTGGTCAACAAGTTGTGCAAGGATTATTTATAAGCAAGTTCATGAAATTCATTTCAATTACTTTTGAACAAAAATCAAGTGATTGGTTCAAATTTGGTTAATAATGTTTGCAAGAAGAACACGAAAATGTATGTTTGAATTCAAATTCACATTATGGTAAAAAAAATATTCAAATTCACATGATAGGAAAAAGTTATGCTTATTTATCCATTTGTATTTCATGTTATCTGTTTAAAGCGCGTGTAAAGGTGTGTTTATTTTTTAATTGAAATAATAATATCATTACACACGTTTAAAGCAGATTTAAAGGTCTGCTTTATAGGCACATAAAACGCATGTAAAGGCTTCTTTTGCACGTGCTTAAAACACATAAAACTTTTCTGACACGCTCTTAAAGTGCAAGTAAATGTCAGACTTTACATGTACTTTTTGAGTGCGTGTAAAGCCTTTAGAGGCGTCGGTTGTACCTATGTGTCGTGAAACGTGTGTAAAGGCCCAATTTTGAGCGATTCTAAAGGCTTTTTTGGGTAGAGTTTTGCTTTTGTTATATGTAGATGGAGTCCTCCATACAAAAAGAGACTATATGAAGCTTTACAAATTTCAGAATATTTATTTTCTAATGACAAATATAAAACTATACGAACTGTAATTACCACCTAAGTTATGAGTCAAATAATGGCAATAATGGGTAGGGAGATTCTGATAAAAAAAGGTAGGGAGAAAAAATTGAAAAATAATTAAGCATGATTTTCATAAATACCAAGCATAAGTAGCAATGGAAAATAGGACACTTTAATTGGAAAATAAAATTAAAATGATGAAGGTATTTGAGCTCTTCACACTTTTATTGTAAGGTTTGAGCAGAAAATTTAACAACTCCTACTTTCCCCATCACAAATTCCCCAAACTAACTTTTAAAATATGGCATGTCTTTTTTTTTTTATTACAAAAATATGGCATGTCTAAAGCAACAGAAAATCAATAACTTTGAAATCATCTTCGAATATTCTATTGGAATTTCTTATTCTATAGAGTGTTTAAAGCATTCATGCCATGAAATCCAATGGTGATGAGTGGATGTACTATTGAGAGTCGAAAATGTAGCATATATACTAGAGCATCTTTTATGAATTAAAAGTGGGTTCTTTGTATGGTCTAGAAAAGTTCAAACTTCGCAGAAACAAGATTGTTGAGAGGCTATACTCTTTCCTATTCGCCAGGAATTGATGTTGTGTTGATATACTTAGCACTGCACAACCACAGCAACCACTTCTTGTTGTTCTATAAGCATGGTTAGCATGTGGATTGAAACAAAGTCCCTTCAGCAACCACAAAAGAAAAAAAAAACGTTTATATTTAATTAATTAATATGAGCCGTGTAATAATGACATTGGTGACTCCCATTTTTAATTAGATTTTATTGATATTTTACTATATCTTGAGAGTTATAGTTACAAAATCAAAGGAATTTATTAAGATTTTGGTGTAATATCAAATCGTTTCATTGTTTAGGGATCTCATTTATAATTTTCAATTGAATAGAAATACGTACACACACGTAGCTATTAAGCAATAAAATAAATAAATTATGAAAATGAAAATTTTATAAAAAGAAAAAAGAGAATGGATGAAGCCTTGAGGTTTGGTCAAAGGTTACAGTAATGGTGGTCCTTTTGTTTTTATGTTAGTATTATTTTTATCATTATCATATTATTTCTTTTGGTTTATTTTCATTCTCTTTGATTTGTTTCAGCTAGACAAACGGTGCACTTTTGGGGGCAATTTGAATTGAGGAAGAGAACATGTGACAACACCGTTTGGAATGAGAGAACAAAAGAGGAGCCTAAACCAAAGATTCAAAAAAACGAAGTCAAGGAAAGAGGAGAGACCGCAACAGAAATATAAATGCAGAAAATGTATGCAGTTAATATATTTGTTCTGTCAAGGTTATATATAGTACACACTAGTTGTGTTTGTGTGCAATGCCTCGTGTTGTTCACGTGGATAAGAATTGAAGATGCGCTTGGTTTCCAAGGAGTAAAAATGCTTAACACTTTGTTTTTGTGCTTCATTCTACTACAAAGACTTGGAAAAAAAATTATTTCATGGATAATTGGGTTGCTTCTACAAGAATCTGCCTTAAAACACTGGATCAAGCTATAGAAAAATATGCATTACATTTCAAGACAATGTACCCTATTTATATAAACACGAATCAAATTGACACTATTTAGCAGTATCTAGCTTTGAGGAGAAAAGAGTGCTCTTTGCTTTCTCTTCAACATCTTTCACTCTTTGAAGAGTATCATTAATGGTTTTTGATACTTTGTTGGAATGTTCCTCAACACCTTTCGAAATTATCTCAAGCTGTTGTTGAAGAACTGCTCTTCGCTTTCTCTCTCGTAGTAGCTCCTCCGTCAATTCACGTATCTTTACATCTTTATCATCCTGGGTACCAAGTTTCCAAAACCACAATTTATCAAAACATATGATAGATATAACAATCTCAAACTTGAATGACCAAAATTATAGGCTGGTCTCAAATATAGGGAAATCCCAATTACATTACACAACGTAAGAAAAATTATGTATGCTCAATCAATGAAAAAATGCTAGTGGCTTTCATGATGTATTCATTAATAGTAACGATTCTCAGAACTCAGCAGAGTTTCGACTTCCACAAGTTCTAATGAATACTTATATGAACAGGGAAAAGGTAATATTTGTTCACATTATTCATTATCTAATATTTTGGACCAAAAGTTGCTTCTAGAAGTTCCATATAAATCAGACCCAATAATATGCCATCAATTACAACATAAAAGACTGATCTGATCCGTTCATTCATTAAAAAAAAGCACAACCTTATAATATACAGTATGCTTTTTGTCCCCCCCCCCCCCCCCCCCCAAAAAAAAAAAAAAAGGAAAAATAATTCACCACTAAGTCCAAGGTTCATTGGTAGCCCATGCTATTTTCTCAATCCTTTCTTTCCATAAGGTAAGAAGCTTTACAATGTCGATCCTAATCATAATTAAGTTCTAGTAAGGAGCAATAAACAATTTTAGTAAACATATGACATTTCTAGAAAGTTTGACACATCCCAAGGGATGTATCTGAACATGCAAACAAAGTTATCAAAATCGATATATGAGACCCTTCACATCCTAATGGAAACAATACAGCCACTTATCCAGTTATTCATCGAATATCATGAACCGATTCAAAGTTCTACATACCACGTCCATCCTAAATTAATATCAAAACCTTACTCCCATCCAATCCAATCTAATATGAGCAGAGCGCCAATGTCAATCATTACTAGTTTCTAGTTTCCATGCCTTAACAATCAAACAATCAAACAGTTTTGATATGCAGATGAAGAGAGAACAGATAACTTTAGGATCCAGTAAACAGCAGTATTATTGGCATTTGTAAAGGGTGCATCATCGATTTACAAGTTGAACATAAGACCAACAATGCTTAACTGATTCTCCTATAGAGCATCACAAGTCATGCCTGACTATGAAATGGAGATTCTATCTCAATTAGTCCAAATGATAAAAACCTAAGATATTTGCATGTTACTAAAAAGGGAAAGGTTCTCACAGAAATTGTGATGGATCTCACTTCTCTGCCTAAAGTTCTTTCAAATTAAGTATTCATTCAAGGCCCAATAGATCAAACTCAGATTTTCATGTCAGACATGTGTAGCTACGGGATTAAGCAAGAAGGTATAGATGATTGGTTCAGCTATCACATAAAACACAAACAAAGTTTGTCCAGACATCGCCCATTAAGTAAAATACTAAAAGAAACACTTCGATAAGATAAATCTGAACACATTCTGCATGCTGAAACACAGGATGCTCTCTAACCAGTAATACTTGAAACATTGGTCAAAACAGTCTAAGGCATCATGATAATAACACATAGGCACATATTCTTTTACTCAGTTGACCTAGTCCATATTCATAAATCATACAAAAATTACTGAGCTCAATAAAGAGTTAAATGGCCACACACTTCATTTCGCAAGCAGCACTGATCCGTTCAAGGTCTAAGTGTTCAGATAGTTTAAAACAACAATTAACAAAACCAATGCCAAAAACTACTAGTAATGCATGATGATACAAGTGCTGATCTAGAGGAGTGTGCCAAATAGAGCAGATTGAAAGCCATAAAGGGTCCACTCAGTTCCATCCCCACTTGGTGAGGATGCTGAGTAAAGGGAGAGAATATACTAGGCAATTTTATCTCTTACCGCTGAGTCAAGTTAGCCCTTCAACAGATTGAATGACATCATTCATCATATATATATATATATATATATATATATATATATACAAATTTGTAGTTAATGATGGGATTCTTGGGTTATAAGGTTTTTTCCTTCCATATTCCAATAGTAAAGAGCGAGAAAGTAAGACAGATGAAATATCCTATTATGAAACAGTGCAACTTTAATTTAGAGAAGTTTCTAGTTAGTATGCCTGAACCTCATTCTCTTTCCGTTGGCATGGTTTCAAATTCACTGTTTCTGGAAGATGAAGTGGGTGATTATGTTCATCAACAAAGTCAACAATTCTATATTTTCCGTTCGTACGTGAAACTGCCATTCTCGCTATACATCCAGTTCTTTTCTCCGGTCGAGGTTTACTTCTTTTAGTATCTCTTTTATCTGGCCTTCGAGCGCCTTCCTTGCAGCACACATATTTGTATGAAGTAATGGAACCATCCTTCTTACTCTTGCTGCAAGATTGCTTTCTAACACCAAATCCAGCGTTGTTACCATAACTCACCCAATATTGCCATGCTTCTTCTAAATTATCAAATTCAAGACCCAATCTTGGGGTTACATTTATATCCATCATCTAATGAGACCTACAAAAAATGAATACAAGTGCATTATTTTATTTAACATTCAAAATTAACTTTTACTCCTTTTGCCAATGTAATGATTATTGCTTAAAATTCTACAGGAATTGAATAAAATTTCACTTCCCCTTCAAAAAGAAATTTGCAGATACAATAACTCAAAAGCTCATTCAATATTTCAATGCTTTATATTGAATCTTGAAGAAGAGAAACTTACTCAACAAGTTATAAAAATATAAATTCATATAAACACTGCCATTATCAACGTAATAACAAAGCAAAAACCAACCAACTTATTCTAGTCTCCACTTGGTGAAGGTGCTAGGGAAGGGATAATACTAGGCAGTGTTACCTATACTTTATGCAGAGAGGCTGATCTGAACTCACGACCTCAAACCTCACGATAAGCGAGCTAGCCACTGAGCCAAGTTGTCCTTCAACAAAACAAAAACCAATTGGCTAATAAAGAACATCATCACGTAACATCATTTAGCATTATCCAATACAAGCAAGAAATTATCAAATAACACCAATCACCAAGCTGGTAATTACAATAATCTGAGCATCATCAACAACAGAAATCATCAAAACACTTATAATGTGCCTTTTAATCATTCCCCAATTTGGCACCATCAAGCATTATTGCAAAACCATCAAGAACTTTTCCCAGCACCAGCAAAACTATGACACATACACACATAATGACGCAAACTCAATAGTCTGCAAGGTAGAATCTTTCTTTCATGATAAGAGTACCTCTGCAAGCCTCTCTGCATACACCTGTCCAAAGTGTCCCTTTTTTACTCCCTCTTCTCTCCACTCTTTTACAACTTCCTATCCTATGTTTCTTATGAGACCCAAACCCTTGGAGAGCCCATCCCCAAAAGCTAGCTGTTAGAGAGGGAGAGCCAAGGGTTTAAATACCACACCAAGCATCCCATTCTACTCGATGTGGGACTTCGCCCATACAAAGTCCCCATCAATACACCTTCCCCGGAAAGCCGACGTCTCGGCGGCTTCACTCTACGGTACTTCACTCGGTGCTTCACTCGGCCTCTTTGCCGGTCAGCCCCTCCGGTCAGAACCCTCCGTAGGTAGCCCTTTCCGATAGGTCGACAAACGGCTCTGATACCATTGATGAGACCCAAACCCTTGGAGAGCTCATCCCCAAAAGCTAGCTATTAGGGAGGGAGAGCCAAGGGCTTAAATACCACACCAAGCATCCCATTCTACTCGATGTGGGACTTCGCCCATACAAAGTCCCCATCAGTTTCTCTCTCTCCTCAGTTTTTTTTTTAAACCACCTCACTCGTATTTTCCTCTCTCGTAGTCTTCAGTTTTTCAAAAACCTTTCGATGTTATTCATTAATCTCGCGCATTGTGCAGGTCCTATACTTCTAGTAAATACTCCCTCCCTTCCTAAATGTAAGACCACTTTCCCTTATTTGAGTAGATTAAGGAATTTAGTTAAGTTAATTATTTACACATGATATTACCAATTTATCTCACTATATACATTTATCCTCACTCTCCCTCCCTCTTTAAATAGGCATTATATGGTTAATTTGGGAAAAAGTTGGGAAAAGTTAGAAAGTGATGTTATAATTAGGAATAAATTGAATTTGAAAAGTGATCTTATATTTAGGAAAGTAGAGTGGTGAGTGTCTCCTTTTGACACGTGACGTAGTGCCATGTGTCTATTATTCATGATGCTCAATAACAACTCCTCATATCCACTAAGTCTATGAATCACGCCCAGTCAGATAACTATTTAGTACGTGTATGATGCTATATAACTTGTCATGACCACTAATTACAAATAAGTTGAGGGTAGTCGAGGAGGGTGTTAAAGAAAAGTACTACTACTAGGGTTCAAATGAAACCAAATGATAGTGAAAAAGCAAAAGAAGAAGATATGAGAATGGGAATGCAATATAATAAAATGTCCAGGAGGGTATTACCAAACAAATCTGCTCTTGCTTGGTTCCTGAGATGGATGAGATCGTGCGTGTGAAAACAAAGGAATAGAGCGCCGCCTTATTTCTTCAACAAACAATCCTCTTCTCTCTCTGCCGAGAAGCATTCAGCTCTTTCTCTCTTTTCCCCCCAAACCCCAAACCGCTTTATTCTTGATTTCTTGTGAATTAGGGAGGAAGATGGAAGTAAATTACTCAGGAAGCAAGAAAGTAAGTTTGTGATAGTTAATGAAATTAATCAAAGGTTAAGGTAAAATAATACACTCCTACAGTCCTACATGTGTTTTTTATAAAAAACAATATCTCACTAAATATTTTTGTATCAAAAATACAAATAAGTTTTCATAATTCAATATTAAAATTTGTGTCTTTTTAACCTAATGTAAAAAAAAATCTTTCCAGAAAAAACTAATATAAAAAATTAAAAACTTATGTGTATTTTTGAAAAAAGGTAAAAAAAAATGGGGAAAATTAATATGAGGTCCCTCACAAAGGACTTAATACTACAAAGTCTCATAAACTATCCATATTAAACTAAATCTTTAGGGACCTTACCTTAATTATTTTCAAAAATAAAAAGACACTTTCGCCCAACTAAGTTAAAAAGAGAGGAATGTAGTTTGTTGTGTTAGCTCAAAAACCCTTTTTTTTGTCAATGAATAGTTGATTGAGCTGGTAAGTGGGCTACAACCCCGTAAGGATGAAAGCACCTGGGAAGCCATCGGAGAGAGGATAACCTAGACTCTTACCTCTCGACCGGATTAAAAAAAAAAAAAAAACCCTCATTCTTGGTCGTCGAAATCTCAAAGTACCTTCCTCCTCCTAATCGAAATCAATCTTCTTGCTCCTATAGATATAAATCATTGTTTCAAACTGAATCTTTTGGCCATTGTTCTTTCTCCCTCAATTTGTGCTTCCATTTTCGCTTTGGTTCATCAACTTGGTTCCTCCATCTAGATCTAAAATAGATTTTGCCGCCATGCGCTGCCATGTTTCACGGTCGTCTTGCCATTGTGTATATCGTGTGGGACGCTGTATATATTTTCCAGTTTCAAGTAGCAATTCGAGTTTCTTAAACAACTCTTTCTCCTTGGTTTTGCCTTCGGTTTAGGTAAATTTCTCTCACGCAAGTTCTTGTTGATTAGGAACATATGAAGCAGTTGTAAATTCAGACTTTTAAGAGGTGGATTCTATGAGTTTCATTTTTTATATGTTCAAGTTGGGTTTTTAAATTCCTGATATAAATTCATCCTGCTCCACTTTTATTCTAAGGCTATGAGAGACAAATTTTGGGGGCCACTTTCCGGATAAGAATGAAATGGGTTTTCTCAGAGACAAAGTACCTTAACTTCGTAAGAGAAAAGTCTGAGAAGAGGAAGATTCTGGGATTGAATAAAAATCAAGTAGACAACCAAAGAGAGAGGTTAGGAGAAGAGAGGGAAGGTAAATTCCACCCAACGCATTCATAGATGAAGGAAAGAATGGGAGAGATGACCAGGTTTTAAGGGTGAAAGTTTTTCATGAGAAAATGGCGAGCTGGGTAAAGGCACAGTGGAGGTGATGGTTATTTTTGGGAAACTTTGGAATTAAAAATTTAATTAGGGGCACAAAAGTCTTTTCGTTTTTGGAAAATATTAAATTACGGTCCCTGAGGACCCTACTTTAATATGGAGAGTTTATGAGACTTTTCTATTATTAAGTCCCTTGTGAGGGGCCTCATATTAATTTTCCCAAAAGAATGTGTATTTTTGAAAAGGATAATTAGTGTTGGGTGAACTTTTGTGAGAAAGTATATGTACTTTTGACTTTAACTCATTAGTCAATGAGAAATCAAGGTCAACAAGTAATAAAAGGAGTTATAAAAAAAATAAATAAAAGTTATTATAGTTAATGAAAATTATATATTTAATTTAAATAGTATATTACACATATATTTAATGGAGTATTTGATTTACAAAGTATTCCAAATAGAAAGTAGTAATAATATACATTCTTGAAGAAAATAATAATATACAACAATGAGTTAAGAAAATAAAATAAAAAATGCAAAATTTTAAGAATGGTATCATTAATGTATGCGAAATGAATAACATGAATATAAGATTTTTTTTTTTAAAATAAAAAAATATTTTTAGTTATAGCATGAAAAGACGCGAAAATTTTTAAATAAATGATTTTCAATAATAAATTAAATTTCTTGTAATTAATCAAATTAATTAATATCAAATCAAGGTAAAGAAGTATAATAGTAGTGACTAAGTAACTATAAAATAAAGGTAATCTAAATAATGTTATATAAGATGGGAAAAAGAGGAAACAAAAAGTAAAAGGAAAAAAAATTAAGGAAGCAAAATAATGTTAGTTAACAAAAATAATAAAGGTAAATGAATGAAAAGTAAGTGTTCACTTATTTAAAATAAGAAAATGGTAATTAACCAAATTATTCAAAGATCGAATGACATATTAATTCAAAATTATTGTGTTCATCATTGTCATTTTTATCATCACTTTGATTTGTTACAAGGTTTGTTTGATATAATAAAGGTTTGTTTGTTTGATAGAGTTATTAAATCTTAACAAATATAAGAAAGGTGAAAGATATATTTTATTGAATTTTATTATATTTTAAACAATATTAATAATATTTTATTGTATTAGGGCCATGTTATTGTTGTTGTAGAGCTATGTAGTGTGTATGTTATCAAAATAATGTAGAATATATATTCCAATATTCCATACATCACATGAGTTTCGATACTAGTTATATGAAGAACCACACCCATTTAACTACACTTGTATAGTGTTGTAAAAGTTGGACTGAAACATATGACATAATAAAAGAAAAATTATCTTACTTTTAAATATATCTTACATATATAAATATAGAAAAAGATTGTGATCATTTGATTTCTTAATTTTTAATAAGAGATCATTGACTAAGAAAAAATATCGTCATTAAAAACTTAAAAAAACAAATCAATTTTTAATATGCAACTTTCTTTTCTAGAATGAAAGACACAAGAACCAAGAGCCTAAAATTTGTTTTTGAAACACCTTCACATGCAATTTATATTAATTATATACAATTATAAAAGCAAATTTGCTTTTGACCTCACTCGAACTTTTTTGTCTCCCAATGTTATTCGTTATTTATTTCTTTTGCACATCACAGGAGAAATAGTGTTTATTACAAATGAGATCAAATCCACAATCTTTCCCTATTACCGGAAATTTTTCATGTCACTAAGTTACAGGTTTATTGTAACAAATAAGCGATTGGGGCCTTCACTCTTGAAACACCCCGTCTCATGTCATGTCAAGTCTCGCAGAGAAATTTTGTCCCCTCCCGAAAATTTTCGGGGACAAGAATTCCGGTTCCAAAAAGCCTTGGGAAGGTACGGGAAAATGTTGATCACCCGTTAATATCACACAAAGGAAAATATATAAACCGAAAAAGACATCTGATATACAAGTGAAACACTTCTGCTTTTTCCCTTCCACATAATTAGTCACTGAACTCATTTTTGGGCTTGCAAACCTTATACATGAAATAAATCATAAACAATGGAGGAAGAAGGAATCTTCTAGTCAGTATCTAACGGTATTCAACATCATTCTCAAGCTGTTTTAAACTGCTAGCGACAAGTTCAAGTTTCCCTGATAAAACTTCAGTTTGCTGCTCCACAGATTCCAGTAGGGAAAGTAACAACTGGCGATATAGTTTACACAATTTATCATGACGCTGAAGCTCCCTCGTCAGTAGTTGAATCTTAAAATCCTTTGATTCCTGGACGTTAATAAAACAAATTTTTTGTTAAAAAAAAATTTAGTTATATTTTTTTTTATCAAAATATTTAGTTATATCTTCGACTAAAGTATGTTTTTGGACCCTTAATTTTGGAGAAAATCATGTTTTGGTCCCTTAACTTTGAAAAGTATGTTTTTGGTCCCTTAATTTTGGACAAAGTCATCTTTTTAGTCCTTTAACTTTGAAAAGTGTGTTTTTAGTCCTTTTAAATTCGGTTTAAGTATGTTTTCGGTCCCTTAAATTTGCAAAAAGTCATGTTTTAGTCCCTTAATTTTGAAAAGGAACAGATTAAAAACATTTTTATCCTTTTTCCAAAGGACTAAACATTACTTTATCCAAAGTTAAAGGACAAAAAACACACTTTTCAAAGTTAAAGGACCAAAAACACATTTTCTCCAAAATTAAGGGACCAAAAACACACTTTTCAAAGTTAAGGGACCAAAACATAACTTTGTGCAAACTTAAGGGACCAAAAACATACTTTAGCCTATATCTTCAAACAAAAGAAAAGGTCAAACACCATAAACTTCTATTATTGTTGGGGGTATTCATATTTTGTGTTGAGCCCATAATAATAATCCTCAAACCCTAATTACCTAATCAATCTAATTAATTGACCCAATCAATTATTAATAATTGACTAAATCAATCAATTAAATCAAATCATTAATTTATTTCTAAAAATGACATAACAGAATTCTCCACAAACATAAGCACATAGGGAAGGTATAGAATAAGGTAAAAACGCGGCAAAAGTTGCCTGTTCGAAATCATGAGCAATTTATTTCCCTCTTCCGCTATAACTTCATCCTGGTCCTAAGCTTCTAAACCAAATAATAATAATAATAATTTGTATAAAAAAATAATAATAATAATAATAACAACAACAACAATTGAAAAAAAAGGTCACCCCAGTTCTAGTCCCAACTTGGTGAGGGTGCTGGGGAAGGGAATAACAACAACAATTCTTCATTCCTTTTTTAATCCATATTGGGCAGGGAAGGAAGTATTTGGATAATCTACATTAAGATGATCCTGATGGTTGAAATTTGATCTAAGCAGTCTGAATTTCAATATGCAGAATCAAAACAGTTTTCCAATTAATAATTTATTAAATGAATAGATAGTCTACATTCATTCTTTTTATTTTTGGTTTCAAACAAAAATATAGTCTACATTCATTCTTTTTATTTTTGGTTTCAAACAAGTAAAATGCAGAATCAAAACAGTTTTAATAACTTATTAAAGGAATGTAAAATAAAAATAAACATAAAAGAGCCATGAAATCTAGACTAACTTTTTTTATTACATAAAATTTGGACTACATATATCAGATATGACTAATGAAATTTCCTTTTGCCTCACTTGAAGCTCTAAGGAGAACTCTCTCAACGGAGATAATCAAAATCTTACAATACAGCAAAAAGTGCAAGATGCTGTAAAGAAAATTTCAGCATTCACAACTTATAAACTACAATCTAGTGGTGCTCTCTGCCTGTGAGAAGCACTAAGCAGTACTGTCACTTGAAAATCCTTAATTTCATTTGATTCAAACCTCTAATTTTGGATTGGTTGAAGATGATGAAGGTGACTTAGTAAATTAGAATCATGCAAAGTCAGAGTTGAAGCTGACAATACAGCGAAAAATGCAAGATGCTGTAAAGAAAATTTCAGCATTCACAAATTATAAACTACAATCTAGTGGTGCTCTCTGCCTGTGAGAAGCACTAAGCAGTACTGTCACTTGAAAATCCTTAATTTCATTTGATTTAAACCTCTAATTTTGGATTGGTTGAAGATGATGACGGTGACTTAGTAAATTAGAATCATGCAAAGTCAGAGTTGAAGCTGAGCAGAAGCGGGGTACAGGAATAAGAGTTTTCATGAGAAGTTTTATGGCCAGCAAAAATAAAGAACTTCTTTCTCATTCATCTTGTCATCATTCTCTCCAGCAGTCAGATAAAAGGATGTTCATCTTCATATTGAGATGAGCCACATCAATTTTGCTTTAGAACAGGATTAACATCGCATGGTTTTTAAGTTAAAATCATAAGCAACTGACAGATTGGAAAAATGAAATTAGAATCTAACAGCTTCCACAATCCAATACCCAAAATCAATTATGTGAAAAGAAACCAAATGATGCATTGGAAATTACAACCATAT
The DNA here is from genome assembly GCA_029929735.1 of Mimosa pudica. Classification (NCBI taxonomy): domain Eukaryota; kingdom Viridiplantae; phylum Streptophyta; class Magnoliopsida; order Fabales; family Fabaceae; genus Mimosa; species Mimosa pudica. Next base: position 7,423,120 of record JAKELP010000045.1, read on the forward strand.
TATATCCTTCTTGTAAAATAAAGAATTTATGTTAGCACTACCTGGAAGTTGGAAGAAAGAAATTATGAAGTTCATTTATTGTTGCAAGGCCTTTAGTAGTTCAAGCATTTCAGACACAAATAGTCAAATACTACTATTATTTTGGGTCAAAAGTCAAATACTATTATTTAAAACAAAAAATATTAGAGTTTTTATTCAATGCAGATATTTCATAGTTTATAATCCAAATAAATATATCAATAGATACTATAGATGTTCAAGATTCAAATATACCAGGCCACTACTCGAGGATATCAACAAGAACAGATCACCTTAAACTCAACTTTACTCAACCTAAAGGTATTTGAGTACCATGACGAATGGAAAATATCAGAACTGACTACCCAAAGTTAGTAAACATAAAAGATATAACTTACCAAAGTTGCTCTATCAGGAGGATAGGAAGAAGCTTGAAGAGGGTGACAATGTTCCTTCACAAATTTAGTGACAAACCATTTCCCATGATTGTTTACTTTAACCAACATCATAGCCTCACAGCCTTCTCTTATGCTAACTCGTGGTCTCCGAACTGGTCTAGTCTCATTTCTAGGTCTCACATAAAAACCTTGCTTATTGCATGAAAAGCGACGAGAAATGATTCTATTATCAGCCTCAGAACGATTGCAACGGTCAAGACGGACAACAAACCCTTTTTGTCTCGCATATCTACTATAAAATTCTCTGGCAGCCTCTTCAGAATCAAATTCCATACCTACACAAGGCTCTGAAATTGAACCTTCTTCACATGTTACAATTGCGTCTTCACATGTTACAGTTTCTCTTTCAGCAGAACTTTGAACCGTATCTATTTCAGCATCCAAATCCACTAATCAGACAAATACAACAAAATACATTATTCAATAATTCATAAGTTTCAGCATCCAAAAGTTAAACAGTAAACTTATATAGACACATTGTTTTGAATGCAAAGCATAAACCATCAAAACGTATAGAATAACAATAGTTGAGGCAAGAGAAGCTGAAATATAATCATTTCAACTGACAATTAACCATCAAATTCCAAAGTTCTTATAAACAATGACTCATTTACATTCATGCCTTCATGAATTGCATAAGTATGATGGACCACTCCACATATAATCAAATCATTTATATTAAATGATTCATAAATCATAAATTACAAAAAATGAATTATTTACATTCATGCCTTTATGAATTGTATAAGTATGATGGACCACTCCACATATAATCAAATCATTTGTATCAAATAATTTATAAATTATAAAAATGACCCATTTACATTCATGCTTTCATGAATTGTAAGAAGCATGATAGAGCAAAATGGAGAAAAAATATGATACAATCAAAATTGAACTCGAGCAGCTTGCAAACAAAAAACAGAAGAAAAAAACGAGGATAAAACTGGAAAAAAAATAAAAAAGAAATTTAAAAGCCCAAAATTGAAGAGAGTTATTTACTTGTTAGCTAGTAGGGGACTTCATAGAGGACGCTCTATATAGTGGAAGTCAAGAAAGAGAGAGAGAAAGACAGTTGGAATCGTTGGGTGATATCTTTGAGGTTTAATGATATTTGTGCGCCAAATTCAAAGAAAGGGTTTAGTTCATCGTATTCATCGAAGACGGACGAGGGAACAAAGACACCTCACCTCGGTCCTTATTTCTCCGGAAAGGTGGGGAAATCTAGTGTTTTTAGTTGCCAATTTTACCCTCGAATTCACTATGACAAGTGTGATTTTTGTCTATGAAAAATGCACCAATATCACCCTAACTTAAAATCACGAAAAAGTCATTCTGTCTGGTTGACGTGAGTAGTAAGTAATCTCGTCATTTAAGTAAGTGGTTGGGAGTTTGATCCTTTACCCTTGTGAATGGAGCGAATTCACAGGTCATCTGTCTACTCTATATGGGATTTCAGAATAGCTAGAGATTAGCCTCACTTGACACGTGGGTGGGGATACCCTTGAGAAAAAAAAATAAAATCATGAAGAAGTCAACATATGTTAGAAATATAATATACAATGTCTAATTATAGTTAGGGGTGTTCAACAATTTTCCGTCCCGTCCTGTCCCGACCTAGCTTCCCATCCCGTCCCGAGGCATTTCGGGACTGGAAATTTCTGTCCCGTAAAGTTTCGGGACGGGAAAAATCGGAACGAGACAAAATTTCTCTTCGGGACACGGGACGAGGTCATCCCGATCCTGTCCCGTCTCAAATATATAAATGTGTTTTTATATAATTTTTTTACAAAAAATGTATGTGTATGTATAAATATACATGACTTTTTTTTATGAAAAACATGGTAATAATATAATTTGACCTTATTATGTTGTATAAGATGTATTATAAAAGTAATATTGAACTAATTCATTTGTTTGTTACAAAAATAAAGTTGCATATTTTTTTACAAGTAGATATTTTTAATAAAAAGATTTTAAAAAATTTTTTCGGGAATTTCCCGTCCCGTCCCGGTCCCGATCGGGACGGGACAAGTTCGGGACGAGACGGGACACGGGACGGAAACCCCGTCCCAAGCCTTTTTCGAGACGGGACACGGGACAGGGGTGTCCTGATCCTGTCCCGTCCCATGAACACCCTTAATTATAGTCTACACTAGGGGTGAAAATAGTCCAAGTCGGCCTATTGGGGCATATGGCCTAACCTACTAAAAGTCTGGGCAATTTTGTTTTCTAATAGGTCAGACTCAGTTATAATATTTTTTTCGGCCTGTTTTTTTTTATAGGTCAAGCCTAGGTTAAAAAAACATACAAAACCTAACAGGCTGGTCTATTAAACATAGATCTAGGGCTAGTATTTATTGTTCAATTCTCCTCCCTTGAAGGTTGTATTTGTCTCAATGCTTCGGCAAAACATTTGTAATTTAGACGATTTTGAGCTTTTAATTAATTTGACTTCATTATTATGTGTTTTATCAAAGTCATATGTTTCTGCTTGATTGTGGCTAATTTAGAGTCTGTGATAATTTGTTGCTCTACTAGGTCTATCAGCCTATGTCCTATTAGCCATAATATATTATCAGGTCTCTAAATAAGCTTATAGTCAGGCCAGACTTTTTAATTGGTCAATCTCAGACCTTAAAAAGTGGCCTATGATAGGACACAGGCTAGGCTCATGTTTGTTTTCTACATCACAAGTTTGACCTATTATGGTTGTGGCCTAGGCTAGCCTAAGCTATTTCCATCACTAGTCCACACTCCACATATGAATAAAGATTAATGTAACTTGAAGTTAAAATATAATTGTTTCCAAGTTAGTTAGTTGACTTACTTTGTTGAGACAACATACTACCTTATATTTTTGCGTATGCACCAAGTTTTGGGAGGTATGCACCAAGTATCGGAGGAGTGAGGGTCTTTCAGGTGGCTAGCCTTACCACATTATGTTAAGCACACTCTCACAATTTGGGTTCGGATAGAGGGTGACAACTCCTATCACATGAGGTTTAATAATGTTGCATGTCAAATCTCGAACTTGAAACGTTGGTTGAACAAAAGCAACAAGTTTAAGATTTGATCTAAGGGCTCTAGCTAATATTCTACCTTACTGTCACGTGTGTGTAGAATTAATGGGAGAAAATATCTCGCCTTGATATCTCACATGATCTATTTCAACAAGTCCTCTTAGTACCAAAAGTTCGTTCTACATTCTAATATAAGCACATGAGTAATTTGGAAGTGGGTCAACTTTTGGTTTTGAAGAAGATTAGACATTTGAAATCACATAAAGAAAGATAGGTTGAAGAAGAACATGTGAAGTAACGAGATGGAGGGAGTTTTTTTTTTTCTGTAAAAAAAGTTGTCAGTTGTAACCTGTGTGGCACCTCAGCACAATGGGTCAAGTAAGTCTTGACTATTTAGATTGTTTATTTGGAGGGTGACATCACTTCAAATTTTAAATTTCCATGGGGCACCTAAAAAAACCGTCAAAGTAAAATCACTTGTTGAGGGAAACATCCAAGTGAAAGTAGTTTAGATTTATTCTTACATAAACCATGACATGTCATTGAATGCAACATTCAGTGTCTATCAACGCCTCTTGATTCCTAACATTGCTAAACTTTTCATTTTTTTCAAGCCAATTTTAGTGATATTTATAACCATTGGTCTCTATTTTTTTGAGTTTCTTTTAAAGTTCAAGGTCTAGAATCAAAATTGACTAATAGTTCAAAGATTAAAACCACCAATTTTGAGTTTAGAAGTCAAAACCAAAATTGACTAGAAGTTTAATAACCAAAAATTGTATTAACCCAAAATTAAAATCATAATTAGATATATTATAGTGTTGGATGCAACAAGGAAAAAAAAACATGAATGTGCTAGAAGCAACTTTACCCTTGTTAACTCTTAAAGTAGTCCCTATCAACATTCTTCTAGCCATCTTCATCAAAATTAAAACCATTTCAAGCAGAACTGATCAATTGCTGTAGCAAAAAATGCAATATGAAAGAAGCATCACATTTATAATTCCTCTGAAAACACAGCTCCATCCAACCAACTCAACAAATACAGTGCCATTTTGGCAGATCTAACTTTCCAATTGCCACCAACAAATACAGATGAGGTATTAAAGTATTTACAAGGCATGAGCTTTAAACACCATTTTGTCATTAAGTTGACTTATATTTTAGTGTTATCATGTAAATCTATAGCCGAGTTTAGTTGCTCATCATCATTCCCTGGATCTTCACATCCGGATCCCTTCTTTATACTGGATGCAGGATTCAATTTCCGACAATACATGTACACTGTAAAGAAAGAAAAATCATCATCAGTGCTAGGATCGAAAATGAAGGAAGGGATAGATGAAGCAAAAATCAAGGAAACTAATGCAAAAGGATTGAGTTTAAGCTTCTATTTTAGTGATAGCCTATGGAATGGACACAAGAAAATACAAAAAAAAATTCGTAATTTGAGAAAATACACACACAGCGCTCAATATGAGATTTCACATCCCGTTATCAACTACTACCTCCGGTCCTAAATATAAGACCCAATTGACTTTTATTTGGAGAGATTAAGGTTGCGAAATAGGTTATTAAATGATGACATATTTGATATATTTTTAGATTATCCATTAGTTTATAAGTAAAATAAACTAGTTTAAGGGAAAAAATTAGGTAAATCAATTTATAATTAACTTATTTTGCTTTTTTAAGGATTTTCCAGAAAAAGTCAATTAGGTCTTATATTTAAAACCGGAGGGAGTAGTATTTATTATTGGCCTCCCTTGAAAAGTGAAGGTCCGCCACTACTGGGCACTCAAGTTGGATTTTTGAAACCCTCACAAAAGCTAGGAATTAAGATGAGGGAATTAACCCACTTAAATGTCTCATTATCAATCTTACATAACGCATGACCTTAGGGATCACATTCTACCATAATCTCTATAAGAGTCAAGCATAAACAATTCAATAGCCATCCTCAATAGGAGGAAGTGTATATATTTATATTTGAGGTTGAATAGAGATTTTGATCGATCAAATCATCAAAAGATCAATTCAGATCACTTACCAGTCATTTGGTATCTAATTTAAATATGTATATACATACATTATATAAAGAACATGTATCATGTTTTTAATACTATATCATTCAATTTTGGGAATTCAAGGAAGGGTCGATAAAATATCCCATGATAACTTATAAAAGGTCTGGGTCGTTACCCTATCCATCAGTAATCTTGTAGTTCAAGCTACAATTATACAACATAACATCTATACTGCAGCTAATATGGAGCTTCACATGATTACATGGCGTGTAGCACCAATAGCTGCTGTTCCCTGAGCTATGTGTGAGCTTTTTATAATTGTAGGTAAATGATATAAGATCATTGAGATAATAGACAGAAAGTAACATGATGAAGAAACTGAGAGATAGATAGAGAGCACACCTATTCTTTCTCCATTCCAGTGGGAAAATACTCACCATGCTATCGTCATTCACCTGTTGCAGAAAAAGAGTAAATATATAAAGAAGGGGAAAGGAAAAGTGAAGATAATTGAAAGTTTAATTAATATTCATGGTAATCTAGAGTTCTCGACTTTAAGGATTTATCTAGGAATGGTTTTGGCAGAATGGGGGAGAGAATGGAAGCATGTAAGTATCCCAGGAAAACCTGTTTGAGAAAAAATCACCACTCCAGTATACTAAATAATGCATATAGATTGTTCATCTCCAACAACATGGGTCAACCTAATTTGATACCCACTTGGTGAGGGTGCTGAGGAAGAGAATATACTATAGGAACTGATCAAATAATAATTGGGCCACAAACTACTAAAATAAACTATTTTCAGTCAAAAACAATGTCAGCAAATTAATATGCATTCCTTTGATCAGATTAACAAATTCATTATATATGTGTGTGTGTGTGTGTGTGCGAGCGCCATAATCTGCCTGTGAAATATGTCATAATCTGCTTCATAGAACCCTAAATTGCCTGTGAAATGTGAATGTAGAATTGATAAAATTAACTTTCCTTTGCTGTTTGTTATTTAGCTCCCTACTGAAAGCATAACATGTGAGAAGAAAATGAGAAAATCAGTCATGTGATGCTGAGCTATAAAAGTAGCAGCATGCCATAATTTTACTACAGATCTCCATAACATATAACTACTGAAGTGTATCAAGGCTCTAGCCAAATAAAATGCAAGGTCATATAGAACAAACTCTAATAAACTGGTGAAAAACGAGGAAAACACCATCAGAAAGAATAGCTAGTTCACAATAGACTCTCCCAAAGGAACTAAAATGTGTAGTTGTTTGACAATTCACTAAATGTACATCGGTAAAATTGACTTTAAAAATGGCAAAAGCTGTTAAAAACCCTAAATAATAGGCTTATTCTGTTTCCTAAGTTTTAGGATTCTAGATTTAAATTTTAAATTAATATTGCTTCTGTTGTAACTGCCACCTATTCCCTAGGGACATATTCTGTTGTAACTGCCACCTATTCCCTAGGGACATAACTTTACACCTTGTATATGTATCCCCATAAGGATCACATTTCAAAATTATTAGAGAATAAAGAGAACTGCTTGTGATTTCTTCATGGTATCAGAGCAAATGGAAGAAATCATGGCTGATTCATCATCACAAAGAATTTCCCAGCCAACATCAGCGAAGAACACTGTCAACAATTGTTCCTCCAACAGCAGCGGTGTATCTCGATCTTCTATGGCTGGCCTTGACACTTCTTCTGTCTCAATCATCCCGGAGCGCCTTTCCGGTGATAATTTCCGTGAGTGGGCACAATCCATGACCTTTGCTCTTGAAGGCCGAGGGAAACTAGGTCATGTACCCGGTGATATCCCTTCTCCTGCAGCGACCGAAATTAGGGCGCTGCAAACATGGAAGGCCACCGATGCCCTTGTTTGCTCATGGTTAGTAAACGCCATGAGCCCTACTGTCAAGAGATATTTCATGTTTATGACCTCTGCCCATGAGATGTGGAAAGCCCTTCATGAAGCATATGGAGATGAAGGCAATGAATCACATCTTTTTGATTTGAAGTCAAAGGTATGGGATCTTAAACAAGGTTCCCTTAGTCTTGGTGACTATTACCTAGCCAAAAGTACCCTTTGGCAGGAAATTGATCTCGTTCATCAAGACACACCATGTTGTCCCACACATATTGTTGTTTATCGCACTCGTGTGGAGAAAGAAAGATTGTTTGAGTTATTGGCTGGTCTAAATCGACCATTTGAGGAAGTTCGTAGTCGCATCCTTGGTAAATCTCCTCTTCCTTCTGTTCGGGAGGCTTTTGCCATTCTTAGGGGAGAGGATTCCCGAAAGAAGATCATGCTTAAAGATGATCCTGTTGCTCATCTTCCCCTGGAAGTTTCAGCATTGGCTGTGCGCACTACAGAGAATCAAAAATCTCGTCCTACTTGTGATCATTGTTAGAAAATTGGACGCACAAAGGACTCTTGTTGGAAGCTTCATGGAAAACCTGCAGATTGGAAGCCAAAGAAGGGAAAGGACAAAGGCTACATAGCAGAAACAGTGAAGGATAGTGATTCCGTTGCATCTTCTAATGTTGCATCTTCTAATGGTGACAAATTTGATCAGATTCTGGAACTCCTCACTTCTCTTCAGCCTTCTCACAAACAGCCTACTGCCACAATTGTTAAGAGAGGTAATTTCTCAAGGGCTCTTGCAACAATTAAAACTTTAAGTTCTGGAAAGTGTTGGATCATAGATTCAGGTGCTTCCGACCATATGACTGATGATATCTCAATGTTCTCGTCATACACTGTGAATAAAACACCTATCACAGTGAAAATTGCTGACGCATCTTCACCACACATCCAAGCTTTCTCCTAAAGCTATTAAATGCATTTTCCTAGGTTATTCTGATTCTAATAAAGGCTATAAATGCTTTGATCCTACTACCAAGCGTCTCTTTGTTTCAAGGGATGTCACATTTCATGAGTCTATTTATCATGTGTCTTCAATTCAGGGGGCGAGTCATAGTGAATTTCAGACTGAGAGTGATCCAGAAACATGCCTAAGTCCTAACCAAGAGCTTGAATCTAGTTCTCATGAATATTTAAATCCATTAGCATGTTTTCCTTCTGTTCCAGACCTGTCCAGTAGCCTTCCTGAGAATAATGTGACACAAGATGTGTCAAAAGATGTTCCACTAGATGTTGGAAAAGAGTCTAGTTCAGGGGGAGATAAACTAAAGATTACAAGGACCTACACTAGGAGAAAAAAAACAAAAAAGGCACCTCAAAATCCTAGCATTGGCCATGAGTCAGAACCAGAGAAAATCCTTGAAGCACATAATGGTGGTGAAGAAGGAGGACATGAGGCTGATGCTGCCCCTCTATCAGATGATCTTGAGGATATTGTTGCCATATCAGATGACCTAGACATGCCCATTGCTAAAAGAAAGAAATCCAGAACTTGCACACAGCACCCTATTGAGAGATTTGTATCTCATAAAGCACTCTCTGCAAAATATGGTGCTTTTATATCACAACTAGATAATGTGCAGATTCCTAGAAACATTGAGGAAGCAAAGACTGTACCAGAATGGCAGCAAGCAGTCCTAGCAGAAATGAAGGCACTCGAGGACAATGATACTTGGGAGTTTGTTGATCTTCCTAAAGGGAAGAAGCCGGTGGGATGTAAGTGGGTATTTACCACAAAATATAAAGCTGATGGCACTCTTGAAAAATATAAAGCAAGGCTTGTAGCAAAAGGCTTCTCACAAATTTATGGGATGGATTACAATGAGACTTTTGCACCGGTAGCAAAGCTGAATACTATCAGAATTTTGCTCTCATTGGCAGCAAATTTAGACTGGAGATTACACCAACTGGATGTAAAGAATGCCTTCCTAAATGGTGACTTGAAAGAGGAAGTGTACATGAAACATCCTCCGGGTTTTCCTGGTAAGAAACTCAACCAAGTGTGTAGACTAAAGAAATCCCTCTATGGACTAAAGCAGTCCCCTAGAGCATGGTTTGAAAGGCTCACGAAAGTTGTGAAAAGGCAAGGGTACACACAAGGTCAAAGTGATCACACCTTGTTCTTTAAACGACAAAGAGGAAAGATTGCTATTATGGCAATCTACGTGGATGATATTGTCTTGACTGGAGATGATGAAGATGAAATCTCACACCTCAAACAAGCTCTTAATAAAGAATTTCAGATCAAAGATCTAGGAGACATGAAGTATTTTCTTGGAATGGAAATTGCAAGATCAAAGAAGGGCATCTATATATCCCAAAGAAAATATGTCCTAGATTTGTTGAAGGAAACTGGCATGCTTGGATGTAGACCAAGTGATACACCAATCCAAACCTACAAAATTGATGATGAGGCAGATTTGGGGAAAGCTGTGGATATTGGTAGATATCAAAGAATAGTGGGAAAATTGATCTATCTCTCACATACTAGACCTGACATAGCCTATGCAGTGAGTGTACTGAGCCAACACTCTCATGATCCTAAGCAGAAACATCTTAATGAAGTCTACCGGTTACTAAGATACTTGAAGGGTTCACCGGGAAGAGGCCTACTGTTTAGAAAATCAGATCAGCGAAGCATTGAGATTTTTACTGATGCTGATTGGGCTGGAGATAAAGAAGATAGAAAGTCTACTTCAGGTTATTGCACATTTGTCTGGGGTAACCTTGTAACTTGGAGAAGCAAGAAACAATCAGTAGTGGCAAAAAGTAGTGCTGAAGCCGAGTTCAGAGCCATAGCATTGGGAATTTGCGAAGGCATATGGCTGAAGCGAGTACTTGAAGAAATTGGCGTGCATTCAATTCTCCCAGTGAAGATGTACTGTGATAATATGGCTGCCATAAATATCTCTCACAATCCAGTTCAACATGATCGCACCAAGCATGTTGAGATCGATCGTCATTTTATACGAGAAAATATTGATAATGGGATAGTTAGTCTTACCTATATCCCTTCCAGAGAACAAACCGCTGATGTACTTACAAAGGGATTGGCTAAGGATAAGTTTAAGCACTTTGTAGGCAAGTTGGACATGATGGATATCTATGTACCAACTTGAGGGGGAGTGTTAGAAACCCTAAATAATAGGCTTATTCTGTTTCCTAAGTTTTAGGATTCTAGATTTAAATTTTAAATTAATATTGCTTCTATTGTAACTGCCACCTATTCCCTAGGGACATATTCTGTTGTAACTGCCACCTATTCCCTAGGGACATAACTTTACACCTTGTATATGTATCCCCATAAGGATCACATTTCAAAATTATTAGAGAATAAAGAGAACTGCTAGTGATTTCTTCAAAAGCAACTACCACTTGTGTTTCCCAAACTGACCTATTCATTCTTTGGCTTTGTGAATGAGTTTTTGAGTAAAACCAACCCAAACCTAAATTTAGTGAAAGTTAGTTTGCCAAAAGGATTTTTGGATACCAGAAGCAGTATCTTAAGAGCCCCAAAATTCTTTGAAGATTATGCAAGTTGAACTATAGATCGGTATGGTATAGATGAATATACAGCACACAAAGCTAATCAACAACTCCCTAGGTTAGAAACCTAAAGAAAAACCTATAATGGTAGAAGTTCCAAAAAACTTTTGGCACAAATCAACAATATATATTCATTTGTAGCATATGGGGCCAACAAAAATACTGATCAAAGGTAATGATAAGAATGCAAGACTTATTTAAGTTGACAGCACTCAATTCAATAGGTCATATATTTCAAATCATCCAAAATTACCCACCAATTCAAACAAAGATACCAATAGAGCGATATATATCTTGAATCACAAAGTTCTAATAAGAAATTAGACACCACAATATCAAGTGAACAGCAATAATTAGAAAAACACACCAGTGCGGCAATATTACCAAACTAAAGCATGACAATGCTTCACAATTTACGATATTCATCATACAGCCTAAAGTTGTTAATTCAAACTCGAGAGAGTGAAATAAATACAACAACAACAAAGCATTAGGCCCAATTTTTCACTGAGTGTTTGAAGAAAGAGAAATAAATAACAGAAAATGATCAGGATATCAACAATTTCACACCAAAAGAAGAAAGAAGAAAATAACATAACCAATCCAAAAATAGCAAGGATAACATAAGGACAGAGATGAATACAATAAATTACCTCAATGCTAAGAACTGAATTTACAATAAGCTCTGCATAAGCCATGGAAGTTCAAAATAGACGGAGAATATTGATTGCTCGAAAGGAGGCAACAACAGCAGCAGTAATGTAAGCAGTACACCAAACCCCCACAGCAAATAACAAACTCAGGAAATTAGTGTATGCCATACACCAAAGAATCACCTAAATGAGACAATACAAGATAACCTGAACAACAACAACAATAACAAAAATCAATCAATTAATAAATAAATAAATGCCTCATTCCAATTTTTTTTAGACAATTACACCCAGTTTCAAGTAAGAGATATAATAATCAGTTACTCTCAGAAGGTCACTTGTTGTTGGAACTATTTCAATGGTTCTATATGACTATTTTTATGCAGATGCACACAAGAAAAGAGTTTGGTGTTGTCTCACTCCTATCTGTTTTCTTTCTTAGCTTATTGTTTATGTATGTTTCTTATATTTCTGTTATTATTAAACCTTTGTAATAGCTAGATTTTAATTAATGTCATTTTGCCTTTTACCAAAAAAACAAGAGATATAATATCAAACAGGTTAATTGACAACTTTTATGCTTGTTAACCAAAGCTATTTCACTTGTCAAACAACCCATTAGGACTACCTGAAATTAAATTTCTTGCTTCTAACATGAGTGCTGTCCCTGTTATATACATAGAGAAAGTGAAGCAAATATGATAAAGCAAAAACCAGTCATGATGACACGAACTACAATATCCAAAATCACAAGTTTCTATGGCCATAATGATAGAGAAACAAAAATGATCAAACAAGCAATATATAATAGTGATTACCTTGCCAAAAGTTGGAACTTGTTTGGACCAAAGTACAAATTTTTCAGGCGATAGAAAGTCAAACTGCATAAGAAACAATGAAATTGTGAAAACCCAGAAAGGAAAACGAAAAAAATGAAAGATAGAATGCTTGCATTGAATGGATTAGTTAAAAAAAAATAAGGAAATGAGAAGAGATGAGCAAATAATATTATAATGAATAATACCTGTGCAGAAAGAGCCAAAAAAGAGTAAGAAGAAGCAAATGATGATGAGGGATGATCGGAAGGAGAAGAGAAGGGTGATCGAGAAGGAAGAGAATTAGTAGAAAGGTAGGTTCTACTTTTTGACTCTAATGGCTAACCGCGAAATCAAGCTACTTTTTATTTTAAGGAAAAAAATAGAAATAGGTGTGATTTAATTTGCAGGAGGATAAAGCTTTGAATAAAAAAATTAGACTTCGAATAAAAAAAAATAGGGAAAATCCCAAATAAATCCCTCCCAATACCCAAAAGTACAAGTGAGAAAACTAAACTTCCAAAAGGTTATGAAGGAACCAGCACCTACCTGTCATTTTAAAATTTTGCGAAAAGATAAAATTGCCCTCATCCTAAAACACAAATTGCGAGAAGAGGGTGAGTGTTAGGGTGAGTTTAGGGTGAGGTAGTAATTTGTGTTTTAAGATGGGACAATTTTGTCTTTTCGCAAAATTTTAAAATGACAGATAGGTGCTGGTTCCTTCATAAACTTTTGGAAGTTAAGTTTTTTCACTTCTACTTTTGGGTATTATGAAGGATTTATTTGAGATTTTCACAAAAAAAAATCTAATTTTTCAATAATCATAGGCTTAATTTCCAAAAATCCCTGAACTTTGGGGCAATTGTATATATCCCTTGATGTTTCAAAGTTTAAACTAAACTCTTGACCTTTTATTTTTTTAATATGAACCTCATGTTGTTAGCTTACCGTTATCTCTTGAAGAAATTTGTCGTGTCATCTATCATATGTCACATGACATATATTAAGTTAAAAGTTGCATGATACTCCCTAAACTTTGATCTAATTGCACATAATCTATAAACATTTTAAAAACCCCACATAACATTTTTAAATAGTGAAAGATTAATGATGTCTAATATTAAAAAAATAAAACTTTAAAGATGTGAATGTTAAATTTTAAAATGTTAAGGGGGTTATATGCAACTAGAACAAATTTCAAGAAATCTCATGCATTTTAAACTTAATAAATGTCACATATGATTAATGACTTGACAAATTTTTTCAGGAGGTAATGGCAAGTTAACCACACAAGTTCATGTTAAAAAATTAAAGGGGTTTAATTTAAACTTTGAAACATTAGAGGGGTTATATGTAATTGTCTCAAAATTTAAGGAATTTTTTAGAATTAATCCTAAGAATATCTTGACCAAATATTTGTAGTGATTTGAGATTATGCTCTATGATTGATTACAATAATTTGCTCCTATCTTCTACGGGGAAATAAAGATTAATTAATCCCCACGCGGAGAATCTTATTGAGAAATTTAATTAGAGGTCCCTCACAAGGGAGTTAATATTGGAAAAATCCCAAAAGTTGAAAATATTAATGTAGGGTCCCAAGGGACCTCACATTAATATATTTGAAAAGTGAAAAGACAGTTTTGCCCCTAGCCTTAAAAAAAATTTACCCCCCTACCCCCACCCTCCACCCTTCTCCCTCAGCCCGCCACCCTCCTCCCCCCACCCCAGCCACCCTGCGCCCCACCCACCCCCAGCCGCCACCCTCCTCCCTCCTCCCCCCACCCCCAGCCGCCACCCTCCTCCCCCCACCCCAGCCTCCACCCTCCTCCCTCCTCCCCCCACCCCCAGCCGCCACCCTCCTCCCCCCACCCCAGCCTCCACCCTCCTCCCTCCTCCCCCCACCCCCAGCCGCCACCCTCCTCTCCCCACCCCAGCCTCCACCCTCCTCCCTCCTCCCCCCACCCCCAGCCGCCACCCTCCTCCCCTCCCTGGGGGTGGCGGCTGGGGGTGGGGGGAGGAGGGAGGAGGGTGGAGGCTGGGGTAGGGGGAGGAGGGTGGCGGCTAGGGGTGGGGGGAGGAGGGAGGAGGGTGGCGGCTGGGGGTGGGGGGAGGAGGGAGGAGGGTGGCGGCTGGGGTGGGTGGGGCGCAGGGTGGCTGGGGTGGGGGGAGGAGGGTGGCGGGCTGAGGGAGAAGGGTGGAGGGTGGGGGTGGGGGTGGGAGAGGAGGGTGGGGGTGGGGGTAAATTTGTTTTAAGGCTAGGGGCAAAACTGTCTTTTCACTTTTTAAATATATTAATGTGAGGTCCCTTGGGACCCTGCATTAATATTTTCAACTTTTGGGACTTTTCCAGTATTAACTCCCTTGTGGGGGACCTCTAATTAATTACCCCAATCTTATTTGATCATTTCTTTATTTTTTTCAAGTCTTCTAAATTAATCCCCACTTACACTTACTTCTCCCCTCCTACTTTTTCTAATTCATATAGTTTGATCAATTTTGAACGATTAAGATAGCCTAGAGAAGTTATAATGTCAAATATCAACATACACACACACAGTTTTATTATTTAACTATAAATTTACTAGAAATTAATGGGATACATGGTCTTATATAATTGGAGGAGTTGAATTAAATATTTAATATACATAAAGAACTTAATAAAAATATGATAAAAACACTACATTCAGTCCTAAATATAAGGTCCCTTTGACTTTTTTATGAAAGTTAAGAAAATAAATTAGACCACTAAAATTTAATATATGTCACATAAAATTATACTCCCTATATGTCACATAAAATTATACTCCCTACAGTCTTAAATATAGGACCTAGTTGACTTTTTTGGAAAATCTTAAAAAAGTAAAATACTATTGCTAAAGTTAGAGCATTAATATAGGACATAGTTGACTTGTCAACAATTATGGCTCGCAAGGAATAACAAGATATTTAATGATGGAGAGGTAACAGCTAGAACTATTATTGCTAAAGTTAGAGCATGTGCCTCATGGAGTGGGGAGTGTATACCTCATGGTTTGAACCGTGGTAGGGATATTGATGGATGGGAAGCTCTTGGGAAAGGATATGTGAAGGTTAATGTGGATGCAGCATGTAACCCGTATGGAGGAGCATCGGCGTGTGCGGGGGTTATGAGGGATTATAAAGGAAAGGTGAGGGGAGGCTTCTTATTCAATATGGGAAGAGGAGACTGCTACGTAGAGGAGCGATGGGCTATTCTCATGGGATTAAAGTGGAGCTGGGAGTTTGGTGTTAGACATCTCATACTTGAATCTGATTGTCTTGAACTTGTCCAAGATATTGAGCAATACCGTGAGATGGATGAGAATGGAACAAATGAGATGGAAGAGATTCTGTCTTTGTATAAGCGTGCATGTGATGTCCAAATATTGTGGTGTAATCGAGAGAGGAATAGTGTTGCTGACTTGCTCGCAAGATATGCGCTGACAGTGGGTGCTGGAGTTGTGCAGTTTAAGGAAGTGTCTGCTCATGTTGCTGCTAAAGTTAGACAAGAGATGCCACATAATATGCTATGAGTTTAGTGTTTTATTGTAAAAAAAAAAAGTAAAATAAATTAATTATAAATTGATGATTTACCTAAATTTTCCCTTAAACTAGTTTATTTTACCTATAACCTAATGGATAATCTAAAAATATATTAAATTTGTCATGATTTAATAGTTTATTTCGCAACCTTAACCTCTCCAAAAAAAAGTCAATTAGATCTTATATTTAGGACCGGAGGTAGTATTATATTAGTTTATAAGTATAATATGTTAGTTTTGAGGAAAAATATATAATTATAGACAATTTAAAGTGATTAACTTTACATTTTTATCAAAAAAAAAAAGTGATTAACTTTACGTTATTAATTACTCCAATAAAATTACAGGAGTCTAAAATGTTATATTGAAGTGTAATCCATCGCATTCCCTTCATATCTTCACTCTCCCCATTTCTTTACTTTAATTATTACTGTCAGATCAATTTTACATGACCCAACCATCAGATCAATTTTAAATCATGTAGATTTAATGTCCTAAGACAACAATTTTGTCCAAAAAAATGTCCTATAACAACAAGTAAGAAAAAAAATGTGCGTGTGTCATATACACTATTCACATCATTGTTGGCAAAAAAAAACGATTTACGTCAAATTTTAAAAATTGTGTAAAGGAAATTTTTTTATTAACCTTATATCAAGTTATTTATATTTATTACATCAAATTCTCCAATTATACAAGACTAGATATCCTATTTATTTCTCATAAATTTGTGGTTAAATGATAATATTTTTTTAAAAGAAAAGTAGACACATGACCACATAAGATTGGAGAACTTGATAAAATAGATATAAGAGACTGTTCCCCTTGAGGTAAGGGGTAAATATTCTTTGCCGTTTGATAAATAAAAATCCCTCTGTTGGCCTTTCATTTGATCTTTCAACTAAACTTGCCTTGTGGAAAGCCAAAATTTGCCTTTTTTAAAGGAAAAAAATCTAGGCTTACGCAAACAATTATTTTTGCTTCCAATGTCGTCTGGTATATATGCTTCCTTCAAATGTATGAGAAGCTCATTTCTTATTTTATTTTAGACTTAATGAATACTTTAGTCAATTAAAAAGATTATATTTAATTTTTAAAAAATGAAACTGCACTACAAGTTTCTTACATTCTTAGTCATTTGCAGTTAACTTATATTTTTTGGCTTAAATTTAGGAAGTTAAAAGTTCATGTGAAATTCTTGAAACTATATACACACGTTACATTTTTTTTAATCTCTAGCTAATTTTTTAAATGGGAAATCTCTAAGTTCTTTTTCTTCAAAAGAGTAAGCTTTTTTTATTGGACTGTAAGTGTAAGATTAAGGTACAGAAACATTCATTTTTTAGTCGCAGCTGATATTCTTAACTCAAATATGTTGTAAAAAGTACTCTTGAACTTATATAAACATCAATCTTTCAGTGTTAATTAGGCTCCCACTATTTAGCAAATAAGAACATGATGAGAATGTGAGATATAATGTACTATATTCGATCCTTAATTTAAAGATTTAGCTCTAACTAGGTACTGTTAGACCAACACCACCCAATCCCCGCAGAAAATCAAAATTTTGACACACCATCTTGAAGGAATGGCATAAATGGCAACATCACAATGTTAACTAGCAGTAAACTATATTGAGTCATAAATCAGAATATGGAAAATGCACCAGATCCAACTATGACATGGATTTCAGTCAAATAAGAATATAAATGAATGAATTACCAATAGGAGAAAAACACCACAAAGAAAAATGAAACAATTATTTCTTGGTAGCTCTGTCATTGCCCTTCAAGGCTCATGATCTTCCTTTTAAGATTTGAATATCTGATCATGTATACAATAAAAGTTGGAGAAACATACAAAACTTCAATCTTCAGAGATATATAGGAGAGTTTAATGACAACACTATAATGCCATAAAACTCTCCTATATATCCAAGAATGATACAATCTAGGGAAACAATTGGGGGAAAAATCCAAATCTCCACATATAACACAACATATCTAGTGCATGTTTAACCTAAAACCAAACAAGAACACTTCAAAATGAGCCATGAGATCACCATGACAAGCAGTCTTCATCAGTCAAAAATTTTCTCCCCTGTGGAAAATTGTAAGAATATCAATGAACTTAAAAAGCATAACAACCCAGGAATGAAGAACACTGCTCTCCAACTTTCAGGATCTGTAAGATCTGAATTAGCAAATTTGGCAGCCTCAAGAAGCCTACCAGTAAGGTCCACTCCAACAATTCCAGCTAAAGTGCCGGCGGTATTCGAAACACCCATCACTATTCCAGCATATCTTGGAGCCACATCCATGTGATTCACTGCAAATCCAGCTCTTCCCAGAGCCAAAAAACCAAGAGCCAAAGAAGAGCATAATACAGCCCCACCAGATGTTCTGAATAAGGGAATTAAAACCAGTGCAAGAGAAGCAACTAAAAATCCTATGGTATTCAAGAATTTCCTGGTTTTTGTCACAGACATTATCCTCTTGGTAATTAAATAATCCGCGACTACGCCACCAATGTTTGAAAATATGAACATGTTTAGATAAGGCATCATTTTTGTAGAACCCATATCATGAAGGCTAAGTTGAAGGCCTAATTCAAAGTATGTTGGCAGCCAATTCATCAACACATATAAACCATAATGAAAAGTGAAATTGTTCACAACAATTGCCCATACAGGCAAGCTTGTCAAGATTTTCATCCAAGGTATTTTGCCAGTTTTACCTGAAATTCTTCCATTCTCAACCTTAGATCTCACATTCCCTTTGAGAGGCAACAACAATTCTCCAAACCCCGAAGCCGTCGCCTTCGGATGAATCTCAATTCGAGGAGCATCACTACCATAAGTAAACCAAAGTAAAGACCACATACCACCCATTGCAGCCTCAGCAATAAATATAGATTGAGGACCTCTAAGCTTAACTAAACTAGGAAGAACAAGCATTCCTATAGCTGCACCTAGATACATGCCAGAAGTTGTAAGAGAAACAGATCTAGATCTTTCATGAGGTGGCACCCATTGAGCTAAAACAGTATGGATAGAGGGAAAGATGAAACCTTGTGCCACGCCAACAAGCAAACGCGCAACGATTAACACGAAAACTCGACTTGGATCTAATGGAATCAATGCACAAGTTAGTGACCATAAAACAAATGATAAAAGAAGAACATTCTTCCCTCCAATTCTCTGAGCAGCCCATCCCCCAGGAACTTGTGAACAAGCATATCCATAGTAGAAAGTAGACAATATTGCACCCTTGCTAGATTGATTCACTCCAACAGCATCAGCAGCAACAGTGTATGCAACTGAAAACCCAATTCTCTCTATGTAACAAACAGATGTGCAGAGAAAAGTCAAAGCAACAATCATGTAACGCTTAGGGAACTTCATCATCCTCTTCACTTACTTCACCTACACGTTCTATGTCCAAGCGTTGACTTCGTTGACTCATTCAGATTTAGCAACCCCACCAAGAGTTTGCACTCTTAAGTAGATAATTCACATGAGTTTAACCAACTTATGGCCAAGAGTACTTCAACTTCCCTATAGATCCTGTAAATCAGACAAATCCATTGGTGAGATTAACAAAAAAAGTCATCATATTTATTTACTTTCCAGGCCAAGAAGTGAACAAAGAAATGTAGAATGGCCCACATAATACTTAAGTTCTGATGCCCATGATATAACAAAGATCAAAACAAATAAAAAATCATCATTTTTTTAATGTTAAGAGCACTGGAATATATGGACTAGAAAATGTAAGAGAAAATGTAATGACGTACGTAGCTTGCCAGTGGGGGATGGATCAGAACAGGAGCAAAGAGGTGGGAAGAGGAAGACAGAGCAAAGGAAATATGGCAAGTGGTATGGTAGGAATTGAATGTTTGTAACCAGCTTTTTAACTTTTTAGTAATTTTTGTCAACAGATATCACTTTCAGTTAAGATGACTAGAATGACTCATGAAAAGGAGAAGTTAATGAAACTACAAAGGTTTAAAACGTGTAAGGCCTGCATCTCCCCCTCCTTTCTCTTCAATTCTAAGCAGGACCGGAAGGTGAATCGGAAAGGCCAAAAGTTACCTGTCACAAGTTTAGATTGAGGTGGAAATCATTCATTCAACTAATGATGTAATAATTAATTAAAGATAATATTTATATGTATATATAATAATGGGCGAAGGCCCAAAAATGATACACAACTATTGGCTAAGGAACAGAAATAGTACATAACTATTTCGAGGTACAAAAATGATACTCAACTTTTCTATGTGATCAAAAATGATATTTTCACTAATATGACAATAATATTAGACATGAAATGTCCAAAATGCCCTTATAATTAAATAAACTTTTACCGGCCGGCGATTAATTTAGGTAGAATGAGACATTTTACGTGTAGTCTTACTCTACAACAGGGCCTTCGACAGGGTGATCCCTCCACCCTATCTTCTATCCTTGTGAACAATGTTTTGACTTGTTAAATAAAATAGGAAGTAAGGAATGAATTGATAAAGGGTATTACACAACAAAGACTCGTTGCTTAGCCACACAAGCATTCTAGCATTCCATAAGAAACTCAGATAAAAACCACACATTGGCAGTTTTGACAAAAACGTGGGAAAGATGGGACAAGAAACGCAGATAGTTTTCTTTGTTATTTTCTATAAAATAATTTTCCACTTTACGTCATTTTTTTTAATCCGGTGTCCTGGGCCAGCCCCAATGTCACGGACTCACGGGGAACTCAACGGGCTCAAACTAATCCAGATCCGCACCGGGGCCTCCATTTAAGAGTAAAGTGCTGGCCAAGAGGCAAACTGCATTCCCAGAGCTTGAGACCTCTGGTTAAGCGGTGAAGTGAGGTAAACACTACACCAACTACGCTTGGTTCCACTTTACGTCATTTGCTAAACCCTTTCAACACATGCATAAATACATATATACATATAAATATAATAATTAATAATCACGTTTGAGGAAAGAGAACACAAGAGAGGCCAGTAAGGATCATATAACCATTATGTTGAAGAAAAGCTGCACAAGTGAGAGATTTGTAACATTATAGCTTGAGGAAATTATCATTACAAGCAAATTCAGTTCCTTTTTCTCAATATCCCATAAATAATCTGTCCTAGTTCTTCACCACAATCTTCCTGCACATGGTGTCCTGCCTGCAAATAGTGCAATCAATCAGTTAAATGTACATTTCCCCATGGAGCATGTTTAGCCAGCAAAACAAGGAAGCTGTGTGAAGCAGAATATTGCATCAATTTAAGAAGTAATGAAACCTTAGAAACATACATGTAAAGTGAGAGCGTGTTTGGTTATACGATAAAAAAAATAACAAGAATATAATAGAGCATATTTGGTTTCACGTTGAAAACTAAGAAAACCATGGTTTTTGTACAAGGATGTAGTTTCCGGCATGAAATCGAAGGGCTGAGAAAGATTATTCAGGATAATGGAGTCAACAAGAAAAGGTACCAAGTTTACATTGTAGATTGTAAAATTACCCTTGAAGCATGTTTGTCCTTCAAAACATGAATGACATCTCTATTTTTTGGTTCATATCAAAACTTTGTACATAGATTGTTATACTAAACTTGTTACTGGAACATAAAGAAATCTCTTAGTTAAAAGTGCTGAATATTTTCTAAATCAAATTGTGAATATCTTCTCCTTTTCTTGCACCAGAGGCAAAAGAAGAAAGTAGATACCTCGGTAAGTGAAAGCAAGTAATCGCCATGTAATAAAGTTCAATGGAAGATGATTAATCAATTCCTAACATGTTCAGAGAGCATGCAAAATCCACAACAATTATTTCCCGGGAAAAGGATGATTCAATTGACATATGTAAAATAGAAAATTATCATATTTAACCATAGCAAACAAATAGCCATAGCTGTTTAATTAGCAGCCTTTATTCCATAGTGATAAAATGTGGTCATGATAAAATGACAAGAGTATTGTGTTAGGAAGATATGCATTTGACAATAAGTTGATCCATAAAAGAGTTTGGTGTTTACCCTTGGAACTTCGATAAGCGAATGATTTGAATCTTTGCAGAAATCTTCCACCCCATCAAAGCTCAACCAACGGTCTCTTTGACCCCAACATATTGTTGTTCGAACATTCCAATTTTTGTCCTTAAGTACTTTCTGCATATCTTCCACATAGGTCTGCCAAGATAAGTCAAGTAAGCAAAGTAATCATATTTGTTGAGAACTTATTCTATCTAATTGTCAATTTGGACCTTCCAAGATGTATTGATTCAATGTGATCAAAAGTAAAGGACAATATGATCATTCAATTCCATGGTCAGTATTATTAATACTCCCAACGGTCTACTTTAAATCTCATTTTAGAAGATGTCATTAGTGCTTTTTAAAGACTTATTGATAGTTTCTTTGAGGATTAATTATTTATTTTCATATATTCCCAAGAATAGAGAGAAATAGAAATTGATATAATCTTAGATTTTAGTGTGAATAATAAGGGTGATATTGGAAATCATTTGAATTTTAAGAGAAATTGATGTTTATAATTGTTTTATTATCACCTGTGGATTAATTAGTTGGAAATTTAATGTCTAAAAATGTTTGCATGGAACTTCATCTAATTACAGGTAACAACTAGACATGTGTTGTGGCCATAGCAAGAAAATAGTACAAGAAATAATTTCCATATAAATGCAGGTCAATGCAAGACTTTCAAATTTTCTGTTATCAAAATACCTAAGAGGAACTGGATAACACAGACAAGACCAGTAGGCCATTATTCTATTAATGCCTTCAAAAAATGATACTTAAAAAATAAAATTCACCTTGAGGCCTTTTTTCATGGCCCTGCTAATTGCATTAAGTGCAAAACCTGAGGAACCAGATGTGAGATAAGGTCTTCTATAGACCATTGCATCATCTTCTTTCATTTTGTAAGGACCACAGCTAGTCAGTGGTTTATCACTGGCCCTTAAAGGATCCTAGACAAGAAATAGAGCAAGGGGTCATCCAATTTATAAATTTCAGTGAATGTACAATGTATTAAAGTTTTTCTTTTAACTAAAGAAAGCATTAAATTTTCGTACCTGAGAAAATATTTCACCTAGCAGGAAGTTGCTGAATGCAGATAATGTTGATGGAAGCTTGACATGTGTAGCTGTTAACTTATAAAATAAGAAAGGAATCGAGGGCGGTAATCATCACCACAATTTGAGAAAGAGTATCATAGAAGGAAAAAATGTTACTTGATATTTCATATTCGCAAAACATATTCTGCTTAAACAACATTTATCTATATTGGATGACTTAATAATCTGATCCTACAATATTTAGTTTCATGAGCCTACACCTAACATATCTTATGGTATATCCACAATCATAATCCTTATAATCCACACACTCAAATAGATATCCAAACAGAAAAATGTAGGCTAAATTAATACACAGAAGTACAGAACTATTCATGTCAAAACTTATTTGGAAACATCAAGAAGATAGTACTATTTGACAAACAAACAATGAAATGAGTGATAGTTGCATAACACCTGGCAAAGCATTTTGCAAGAACAAAAGAAACTTGATGTGTGAAATATACGTACAGGAGGATTAAGGAGTATCAAGTTGTTGAGCTTTTCCTGGTGAATGCTTGCATATTTAACTACTACTGGCGAAAAGTAGCCCTGAAAATAAATAAGTTTGAAAGGTTTTCTTATAAATTCATCTAACATGTAGTTTAGATTAACGAACTAAAACTTCTTACCAATGAACACAGGCTTACCTGAACAACAAGTGACACTTTGCCAACAGCTACTTCATTAACAAGGGACCCCAAAGATGATACGTATTCTGCAGAGAGTTATTAAAAAAGTTTGTTTTTAACCATTGAATTATGAAGCCAACGATGTATTAGAGCAAGAATATGAATATAAATATAAATATTGAATATTATTAGGTTCAAGGCATTTACCATCTAGAGTGTAGTCAAAGCCATATCCTGGTTGAGGCTTATCAGAAAATCCAAATCCTGAAAGAGGAGAACAAATTAAGGGAAGCAAACCTGACCTTTTACTAGTTTGGCCATAAGGGAAAAATATCATTCGCAACAGTTGGAAAATTCATATAGTAGTAGAGATTAAAAGATAAAGGGCAAAGGTGCAAAAATACTCATGTGATTGTCACTAAGGTGCACCCAACATCATGTAACTTTTTTTGGAGTAAAATTAACCATGACATTTCAAAAATGGGGAAAAAGTAACCATGATCTGCTCAGTGAAGGGATTCTTAATTAGGACATATCCAGCAAGTGAACCTACAAGCTTTGACAATAGGGTCTTGAAGGCTCTAAAAGGTTTATGTTAGGGACCTAACAGACTAACTCTGAAAGCAGCAAGTTTTGCAGAAACAGTACTCATAAACAAAGGGGAAATTCTGGGATTTTGATATTATCTCTGAAATCAGTTTACTTGACAGCTTAACTTCTGAAAAATGTTTCTTTTTATTCTCTAAATCAAAACCAAGGTGGCCTAGCAATAATCACGGTCCAGCCAATGGTAAGAGATATTTTAGTGCTGCATATTTCAACAGACAACTCTAAACACCTACTCCTTAAACTGCTAAATTGTGTTATCTGATTGTGTGTTGGGCTCTTTGGTAATTCTTTATCATTCTCCTTGGTCTTACTTTCTCTGTCATCTTCTCACCTAATACCACACATTTTGTGAAATCTAAGATGTATTATTGGTTTGACAATTTTTTAACTAAAAACACAGTGAATAAGTAATGAAGCATTAAAAGCATTTGTCTTAAGCTTCCACAACTAGCTCCAACACAGAAACAAAGTAATTTTGATAACATGTCTAACAAAAAAGTTAAGATCTTACCCAGCCAATCAAAAGCAGTGGCATGATAGTCCTTAGCAAGTATAGGAAGCACTTTGCGATAAGAATATGCCTGTCAGCAGCATCAAATTGGCACTCAAACTATTTGTTATCAATATAAATACTCTGGTACATTAACTTCAGGTCAGCATATTAATATTTCCATATCTAAGAAAGATTGGAAAATGAAATCCATGGCCCATAACTTATCATGGAGAAATATAAATTAAAGTTGGGATTTAGGCTCATCATCCAATTCTTACACAAAATTAAGTTTTAGCACGGTATGTCTTGTCCTTTCTCCAAGCCTGGATAGTGGCTAGAAATTAAACATAACAGTTAAATATTGTAAATTAAAAGTAGAGCAATGACCCTATTTTTGCCTTCAAGTACACCTTGGACCACTAGACACCCTAAACTAACATCGGGTACACTTTTTCCCATGAAGTAACCAAAGTGGTCCAATTTCACCCTCCGGCAAATACAATGTTGACATGTGTCGTCCACCTGTCAACTTTACATTCCACATGTCAACATTACATTCGTCAGAGGGTAAAATTGGACCACTTTAGTTACTTCAAGGGTAAAATTGTACCCAATGTTAGTTTAAGGTGCCCAGTGGTCCAAGGTGGTTACTTGAAGGGTAAATTAGAGTTATTGCCCGTAAAAGTATTCCATGCTGACATTTTTTTATAACATTATGTCAAGAAAACTATCAAGGAATCAACAATGTGAAAATTCATGCATGGTAGATTTATGTGAGCAACTTCTAAACTTCTATGTGACATCATACTATAGAGGTGCTCCTATGCATGACTGACAGTTACTCACCTGTGAAGGGAAACCGTGGATTAATATCACTGGAGGGTTATCAGCCTTTCCACTTTCAACACAAAACCATCTATTACAGCAAATCGTTTGGACAAAATATCATTCAGTTAGTAACTGATAACGACCAGAAAACTTATAGAAACATTTTCATTTCTTGCCTTGAGTCTTAAGGTTTGAGCAAAATCTATTGTTTTATCTTGACATAGTTATACAATTATTTTTTATGAAATTCATGATAATTTCCAAACAAAAAATCAAAATGAAGACTTCTAACTATGTGTTTTACATTGGCCTATTTTTATTGAGCATGAATAAAAGAGATCATTGGTACATTAAGAACACATGATATGTTTTTGTATAAAAAAAAGAACATAAGATATGTTTTGATTTATTTACCTAAAGAGATCCCCAGTGGCTTGAGAACCACCTCCCATTGTGAGCCCAAAGATTGGGTCTTTAGCTTTTTCA
This sequence comes from Mimosa pudica, assembly GCA_029929735.1. Classification (NCBI taxonomy): domain Eukaryota; kingdom Viridiplantae; phylum Streptophyta; class Magnoliopsida; order Fabales; family Fabaceae; genus Mimosa; species Mimosa pudica. The sequence goes on from JAKELP010000045.1 coordinate 7,449,340, forward strand.
CCAGCTCCCATAATTGAATGGGCTTTAACCTTTAAAAACATATAATTCATTTAAGCCTAACCAAAAAACCTCCACAATTAATTTTGGGATTTTTTATACACTTTCACATAATTTTCTTAGTTATTAATCTTATGTTGACGAAATTTACAATGCATACCATTCTCCCTTGCTTAAACCATTCATCACTTGGACTTGGCTCGTCCGAATATTTCCCTGTGACAAAATATAGCAAACTATTCTTATGTACACATTTCACAATGAAACAAATAGGAGAAATATTTAGATGAATCTCATTTGTCATGCCATGCTTCTTGTGATCTCCACACCAATAGTAAACACAAGGTTTTTTTAATGTAGGCACCTAAAATAATTAAATGTTAAATAAATTTATTTTGATCAACTTGCAAAGATATTAAGAATACACCGAATAATTTTCTTAAGTGACAAATAATTTTTTAGGATAAGTAATTAGATTAAAAGATCCACATTAAAATTAAGTGTTTCGTTCTAATTGGAAGACAACAAATGATATGATAAACAAGTTATACCTTACAATTTATAGACAAATAGTGTTATTGTCCACGAATTCTTATGAATCCAATTTGTCATGTCATTTGGGTTTTATCCCATCACAGGAAATTATTTATTGTTATTTTTTCTCGGCAAAAATAATTTATTCAAATTATAAATTAACTTATAATATTTTTTGCCAATAAATTAACTTATAAGTTAATTACATGTGACATATGATAAAATTTAGTAGTTTAATTTGATTCCTATACTTTCACAAAAGTCAAATTGACCTTCTATTTATTTAGGACAGAGAGAGTAATTGTTTTAAGGTGCCTACTCAAATCAACATACTCTCTACATTTCAAAATATAAGAGCTTAGTTAACTTTTATAAAAGATAATAAGAGAGCAAAAATAAATAAGATAATTAAAAATTAATTTTCTTAAATTTCTTCTCTAACTAACTAGTAGCAACTAGTAGCAAACATATGATTGGATCATTTCTCATGCGCCATTTCAATCTAAAAGCAGGAAACACCCTCTTAGAAATACCTCCGCTGAAAGAGAATCCATCACCGACTTGAACAGGAGCATCAAGGAGATAATCCTAAAACATAAAAACAGAACTATCACTTGAAACTCAAACTTTCTAAAGAGGCAAATAAAGGTGAGATGGTAATATAGTAAGCATGCATGCCTCTTGGCCATTGTTGCTGCTGGATGTGCAGTTGAGAGTAGTGAAAGATTTTCTGTGAGGGCTTGAAGCCACAAAGTGGAAAGGGAAGCGTGGAGTTGATGAAGAAGAGTGAAGGAAAGGAGTGTGAGGTTGAAGTGCATGAATTGCCATGGAGAATGAGAAGCAAGAACAAGAAGGACTTGTGGTGGAAGTTGGAGTGTGTGTATGACCGTTGGTTGGTACGTTTTGTTGTTATCCTAGACATAAAAGAGGGAAGCGATAGGAATTTTCTGGTTCTCGCCCGCGCAACATTTATTGGTAAAGAAATTGTAATTTGCAAATTTATTTTTTTTAGGAAAATTAATTTACAGTCTCTCAAAAGAATAGTTGAAAAATCTTATAAACTCCACATATTAAAGTAGGGTCTCTAGAGACCTTACATTAATATACTTCTAAAACAAAAAGATTATATTGTCTCTTTTTCCCTGCCCATGAACTTGTTATACGTGCGCATGACTTTATCATTCCCGTTCATGACCTCGTATGCTTGCCAATTAACTTATTACAATGTGAGTCATGACCTTGTTAGAAGTGCACATAATCTTGTTATGCGTGCACATGACCTCATCATTCCTTGCCTTTGACCTTGTCACAAACTTATAAGGAGGGACAATATGATTTTTTTGTATTTGAAATATATTAATGTACGGTCCCTAAGGACTATACTTTAATATATGGAGTTTATGAGACTTTTCTACTATTAAATCCCTTGTGAGGGATCAAAAATTAATTTTCCCTTTTTTGTCGAGTAATTTGCAAATTTATGGAATCACATTTCACTACCACAGATTACCCCATTTACATGCGCTTATTTTGGCCTCTGCATGCGCTTTTAAAGCGCATGTAGAGGGGGGCGCTGGTAAAGGCTCTACATGCGCTTTTTAAAAGCGCATGTAGAGGGGGCTATACATGCGCTTTAAGCGCATGTAGAGGTATGTACCTCTACATGCGCTTTAAGCGCATGTACATCTACATGCGCTTAAAGCGCATGTAGAGGGGGCTCTACATGCGCTTTAAGCGCATGTACAGGTGGCCCCTTTACATACGCTTTAAGCGCATGTATAGAATGTTTTTTTTAAAAAAAAAAATTATTATAAATTTACATTATTTCCCAATATAACCACCAATACTAGCTGTAGTTCATCGAACCAACTAGCATTATATCAAAAGAATTTACCAGAAAAAGTCAATTACTTAATATCTTCAAAAATGAATTATATATCAATATCAAAACAATAACAATGTATGATTCATTTTTTATATATACATAAGCAAAAAGAACTATGTGCATCATAGTTGTTCACAAGTTAATCTATACTAAAAATATTGACAAAACAGGAAATGATTCAGAACAAAGTAATAAATATTCAAATCTATAAATGAAACAAACATTGTTGTAACTTCATTGAAGCTAAGTTTCTGTTCATCAAGAATAGGAAGTAGTCAGAAACAAACATTAAAATAGGTTAATTTGAAATATTCATGTAATCGATCTGCAAAAAGAACCTTACACTTGTAAGATCTGGCAACTAGATGTGGAAGCCTCAGTAAACTTGTTGTAAGGTACATCACTACAAGAAATTATGAGATTAGAAATTTAGTTTTTCAATGATATGGAACATTGTAGTTGTACGAAAGGTGACTCTAGAGACTTGGCAAATAAAAAGTAAGGGAATAAGAAGATAACATATTATATTTGTCCAGTAGCACCCATTCTGGAATTTCTCCACTCAGAGAATTGTTTGTTAGAAACCTACATCAATAATTAATATCAGTCACACTGATGATACTAACAAGTTAAACCAAATGAGGACAAAGCATTCAACATCCGTGACATAATCACAATTGACAGAGTGTTTACATCCTTTTCTATGACATTTCTCACTAATGCAAATATTTGCTTACATGTGATATACGTCAAATATCACATGTTAAAGCTCAGGTCCCTGCAGGAAAATGAATTACCAAATTACCAAAAAAGAGCGGGAAATACCAGATATACGTCAAATAATATCATAATGCCAGTCAATCACCGGCACAAAATCTCCTATATTAACACAATAACAAGTCCCTATGCAGATACACCAGACCCTAAATTGATCAGACAGAAGCACGCAAGAAGCCATAGGTATTAAGATAATAAGTTCAACACAGAAAATTGCAAAAACATTAAGCAAAAAAACTGGAAACATAAATTTAGACCTGGGCCTTCTCCTTCGAAGCACTACTAGCCGCGATCAGAACCTATAAACCAATCATAACATAAAACCAAAATAAACGTCAGCTTTTGGGACATAATATAAATAAATTTACGATAAGTAAAAGTAAACAGTATCATTTGGAAGGAGATTTCTCATCTTCATAGTTTCTCTCCTAAGTTTAACGTCCCTACAGCTGATCACTTCTATTTAATAAGACAGTAATGAAGATCATGGCTCATAAGTTTTGTTGCAAACAAAAAAAATCTCAAGAAACATAACATATGAAGATGAAGAGGAAAAGCAATTGGAGGGCAAAATTGGGAGATGAGAAAATATGATGGAATAAAAAGTGACCTGCTTGACAGCTAGAAGCTCTCCGGAATCAAGATTCATGCCCATGTAAACGCGGCCAAAGGCGCCGCAGCCGATGAGCTCGCCCTTGCGCCATCGGATCATGGGAGAAGAAGATTCCTTTGTGGCGGTGGGCGGAGAAGAGGAGGGTTTAGTGGAGAAGACTCTGGAGTTGCGAAGGCAAGAATTTATCCTAAATAACGTCCATTCTCATGTATAATAAATAACGTCGCTCTCGCTCCTAATAATACTACCCATCCCCTTTTTCTTTTTAAATCATACTTGATCTTAAAATAATCAATTATGCTTATTCAACCTAATTCTCAAAGTTAAACATTAAATAACTCTTGATGAGTTCAATTCAAGTATCACATAAAACAAAATATTTAACCAAAAATGCAAGGAAATCAATTTAGAATTTATAAATTGCCACATTCTGCCAAATGTCAAAGAGGAAAAAGTGAATTCAAAAGCCAACATGCAACACCCAAACACATCCTATAATTTCATGCCTAAATAGACATACCGGGAAGGAAAAAGAAAATCAAATAAACTCCAACAAAAATCATGAAACACGTGGATTTTGCCAAAACAGTGCATGAAGCAATAAGAGTTAAGCATCACAATTCATCAAGCAAAATCAGCATGCAAGCTTAAGAAAATAACCTCAATAATCTTTTGTTTGATTGATTCAATTCCCAAGGGATTCATGACAATTTATAAGTATAATTAAAAAGTCATTCCCTATCTTTTGCTATCAAATACAACTTGACAGAGTCCTACACTAAAACTAAATACTAATTTCTTAATAAGCATTTAAGGCTTAATTTAGTTTAATATATATATACATAGACTCATTAAAGTTTACATACAAAGAACTAAGTCTTGTACAGTAGCTACGAAAACCAATAGAAATGATAAAAAGATGTCTGATTCCAATCACCATATACTTGCAAGACTATCTCTATTAAATCTTAACAACATATAGCTTAAAAAAAAGGCCCATATAGCTAATGTAATACTTCATTCATTAAAACCCTTGCTAAACTTATACAGCCCCCATTTTTTTTTCTAATAAGCTTCCCTTTCAAATCAATAACAACACAACAAATATAAATGCTAAGAATGGCAGCGAAACAGGGGAGGAAAATAACAAACAACATCACCAACAAATTTCAACATACACACTACAAACAACTATAATTTCTCTCAAGTTTATGCTTTTGTTGATTAAAACTACCTAGAACTCAAAACCCAGATCGGAATGTCTCTCATTCTCGCTCACAATGAAAGGAAAAAGGGTAGAGATCAAAAGAAAGTCTCACCCAAGATGAAGCACGTGTTAGCAGGTCTAGGTGGCGGTCGGCTCCGTCGTCTGCTTCGTCGCCGTTGGGGCTCGCTCCGAGCTTCGCCGCATATGGCTTCCGCCGCCGCCGTGAGTACACCGGAAGAAGAAAGGGAACGGCGAGGACGGAGAACGTAGGCAGGGAGGAAGAGAACGAGTGAAGTAAGGAAAGTGAGAGGTAGATTGATGGTGATATTTTGGGGTTTGGAGAAGAAGAGGATGTGTTTGCATTTGAGAGAGTGAGAGTAAGGTAAGAAGATGAACCATGGTGAAGAAGAAGAGTGTGGATGTGGCGGCTAAGTGAAATTGAATAGGTAGAGGAAAAAGTGAATATATACTAGAGGAGAATTTTAGGGTTTATGTAACAATTAGAAATTTTAGGGTTTATTCTACCTCTACATGGGTAGAAACACCCTCTACATGCGCTTAAAGCGCATGTAGAGGGTGTTTCTACCTCTATATGCGCTTAAAGCGCATGTAAAGGGTGTTTCACCAATTCCATAGCACCCAAAAATGGTAATGGAGCCTTGAAACACTAAGTCCACAAGCAAGGACACCTTATGAGGTCTGAGGAGGACCTCTTATGCATGACTCCATGTTTTGCACTTCAGTAGTGCCTTTACATGCGCTTTAAGCGCATGTAAAGTGTGTTTCACCATTTCCATAGCACCCAAAAGTGGTAATGGAGCCTTGAAACACTAAGTCCACAAGCAGGAACACCTTATGAGGTCTGAGGAGGACCTCTTATGCATGACTCCATGTTTTGCACTTCAGTAGTGCCTTTACATGCGCTTTAAGCGCATGTAAAGTGTGTTTCACCATTTCCATAGCACCCAAAAGTGGTAATGGAGCCTTGAAACACTAAGTCCACAAGCAGGAACACCTTATGAGGTCTGAGGAGGATCTCTTATGCATGACTCCATGTTTTACACTTCTGTAGTGCCTGTAAAGGGTGTTTGTGCCTTTACATGCGCTTAAAGCGCATGTAAAGGGTGTTTGTGCCTTTACATGCGCTTAAAGCGCATGTAAAGCGCATGTAGAGGTAGAAACACCCTCTACATGCGCTTTACATGCGCTTTAAGCGCATGTAGAGGGTGTTTCTACCTCTATATGCGCTTAAAGCGCATGTAAAGGGTGTTTCACCAATTCCATAGCACCCAAAAGTGGTAATGGAGCCTTGAAACACTAAGTCCACAAGTAGGGACACCTTATTAGGTCTAAGGAGGACCTCTTATGCATGACTCCATGTTTTGCATTTCAGTAGTGCCTTTACATGCGCTTTAAGCGCATGTAAAGGATGTTTCACCATTTATATAGCACTCAAAAGTGGTAATGGAGCCTTGAAACACTAAGTCCACAAGTAGGAACACCTTATGAGGTCTGAGGAGGATCTCTTATGCATGACTCCATGTTTTGCACTTCTGTAGAAAGGGTGTTTGTGCCTTTACATGCGCTTAAAGCGCATGTACAGGGTGTTTGTGCCTTTACATGCGCTTTAAGCGCATGTAAAGGGTGTTTCCATATAATTTTGAGCTCTTCACCTAAGTTCATTTTATATTTTATCTCTAAATACTTAAATCCTTTTCTAGTCATTGTTTTAGTGAATTTTAATTGATGCACATTTCTATACATGCGCTTAAAGCGCATGTAGAGATAAGGCCTCTACATGCGCTTTAAGCGCATGTATAGATTCTTACCTGTACATGCGCTTAAAGCGCATGTAAAGGACCCTCTATACATGCGTTTCTTCTAAGCGCATGTAAAGGTGCGCTGGTAGAGGAACAATTTGTAGTAGTGTTTTAATTATTTTTTTTTGACCGATCACAAATAATTAATTCTCCTGATTGCATTGGTTATTTATTACTAATTACTCATTGACTCCGACCTTCTATTCCTCCTTGTTAAATATAAATAAAAGCTAATTAACTTATTGGGGAAATTAAAGAAAAAGTTGGGCAAGTTAGTTAATTTAGTGTGATTTTCCTAAAATACTCTCATTTCAAATACTCCATCCGTTTCTAAATATTCCCTAATTTGATTAGATTAATAATATTAGTATGTTAATTATTAACACATAATATTATCAATTTATTTGAAATATAATCCTCAGCTCATTCACCTCTTGCTTGTTATTATAAATAAATATTATTAGGGTTGTTAATATGGGGAAAAATAGAAAATGATCTTACATTCCCTCCGGTACCTAATGTAAGAGCCCAAAATTTGAATGGTTTTGATCCTAATATAAGAGTTCATCTCACATTCTCTCCTCATTTAATGCGTTTTTTCCTACTTTACCTCTAACTCTCTTTCATATTTATTAATGTTTATGTATTTCTCTCTCTTAAAAGTATCATAATAAATATGATCAATATTAGAAAATAAGCATTAACTTCAAACACTCAACTAACATTCACATGTTTTCTTAAGAAGCTTTTTTTGGCGGCTGACTCTTATCGGGACTGGAGGGAGTATTTAGTAACAAATTAAAATTTAAAGTGATCTTATATTTAGTAAGCAGTAGAAGAAGGGATCAAGAGATCTTGTCCTCTTCGTTTTCTTCGATATCTTCCATAATAAACCACCATTCAAGATGGAGATAACAATAAAACAATAAAAAAGTCTCTTGTTAATTTTAGAAACAATGGCTTCTTCTTCTTGTACCGATGAAGCATGGATCAACCAAAACTGAAAAAACAAGCCCACCCTTTGCTGCCACAACAACAAAAGCACAATAAGGAGGCTGTCAAAGTAATATTTATGTACAGGATTAAGACTATCTTGTTAGATGTAACGTCCAAACAAAATTTATTTATAATCAGCGGAATGCCAAGGGGCCGCAGATAATCACACTTACTATAGCACCAAGGGTGCTGTTAGTTGAGAATGTGCAAATCGTTTATACTTAGGGTAAAGTATACTTTTAGTCCCTTATGTATGCATCAAGTTTCAATTTAGTCCTTTATGTTTGGAAAGTACACTTTTAGTCCTTTTTTGTTAACACCGTTAGTTTAACTTAACGGAAAATGTTACTTAACAATTTTAAATGATTATTAAATACTGAAAAAATGTTCAGATTAAAATATTTGAGTGTAAATATTCTTATATTTTCAAAATTTATCATTTTTGATCCAATTACATTACAAAATAATCATTTAAAATTGTTAAATTTTCATTTTCCATTAAGTTGAACTAACGGTGTTAACAAAAAAGGACTAAAAGTGTACTTTCCAAACATAAAGGACTAAATTGAAACTTGATGCAAACATAAGGGACCAAAAGTATACTTTAGCCTTTATACTTATATATAAAAGCTTTCAAAGTTAGTTTTACATTAAAACATGTTATCGGGTGCCTTTCAACTTCCTTTCAACTTTTCATACAACGATTTGGACATAGACACACACACACATACACATATCTGTGGATGGAGTTTGATTATGATTTGGTGGTTGAATAACACTGATATACATATGTATTATCGTGCGATGTAACCTTTCGATAAGCGCAATCGACAGTTATTGTAATGATCTTTTCTTATTAGAGACAGGGGATTATCGGTAAACTGATTAGAGATAGTGACCATTGGTCAACTGGTCAGAGACAGTGACTAGCAGCCTTTCTGATTAGTGACAAGGGTTGTTCTCATTCTACTTGTAAAGAGAGTGGGGATTCCCACCTAATTAGAGACAGTGGGGAGGATTGAGACAGGGGCATAATGTCATACATATTTATATATACACACTTTGTGTTGATTGCAGGTTTTAAAACTGTGGTACACTTTAAGCACTCTACTAAGACACATCTCACTGCTATAGTGAGTTAAGTGATGATTACTGAGACAAGTTGTCTCACCGACTCAGCCCACGTTTATTAACATTTTTACAGGTGGTCATGCATAGGTGCGAACATCAGAAAAAGTAATTAGATTTAGAGGTTGTTTGGATTATTTGGTCAATACAAACAACCTCTAAAACCAAGCACCACCAAGAACACCTAAGAGAGCTACTACTATGATGAAGGATGAAATGGAGAAGAAAGTTGATGAACATGGAAGAGGAAATGAAGATGTGGAAGAACATATGGAAAATTTGAGAGGAAATGTGATAGAAATTAATGGATTTGGAGTCGAAGTTGAGTGAAATTAAGAAATCCTAGAAGAACCACCTTATTTTCGAGCAAATGGGGTTTGGAGAGAGGTTTTGAGGATGTTAGGAAGCTTATATAGGGTGTAAACCCTAAATTTGTTAAATCTAAAAATTGTTGCAGCATTTGGCGCCCCAAGCACGCCCATGGGCGCCAAAATCAGTGTGGGTTTTTTTCTGGCGCCCACTGGCACGCTTGAGGCACCAAATAGAATCATTTCCCCCTTTTTATCTTTCATTGTTTCCTCCTTCTTATGCTTTGCTTCCTAAACTCTTGGGATTCTTTTGTAGTGTTTTCTCTTGTTAGCCTATAAGAGATTAAGACTTGAAGTAACATCATTTAGTTCTTAAAAAGATGTTTGATAATTAATCAATATAAATGTGAAAAATTGCTCTTAACTAGAACAAATTCTAGCAACTTGTACAATATTTGTAATTTATGCTAATTAGGTGCAATTATCATCAAAACGTGCATTAATTGAATGGATTTGACCATGAAAAGATATGCAAAAGTATTGTGCAATCATTTCCCCACACTTAAACCTTTGTACTCCTGGACAAAGGGTATAATGGAAAGAATACAAAATTTTAACAAATCAATAACCATTAAGTTAGCATGAACCAATAAGCAAGAATATGCATAGTGAAAATTGTAAATGCATCTAAACATGACTTATATATGACAATGAGAACTCTCAAGATAATATTGTTCCATACTCCTCACCTAATGTGGAATTTGTCACTCTACTTAGTCAATAAAAAAAATTAACCATAAGCTTGTAATTACTCTAATATCTCCATTATGCATGCATTCATGGATGAATCAAAAGGACTTTATAGGATTGTAATAGTGGAAATGGTTAGATGGATAATATGAAATGAAATGAAAGGTCACATGACATTTACGTATCACATTTGAAATATAAAATACATGAGCATTTTTCATATAAAATGAATGCCTTATTTCTTTTTCAACATTTTTTTTTACTTTTACAAAGTTTATAAAATGAATGCCTTATTTATTTTTGGGCAAAAACACTGATCTAATAATTAATTATTTCAGTTTGTGCAAAAATAATAAATGATTGTTTCGCGGTGCATAAATAATAATCAACTTTGCGACCCGGTGCAAAAACGATGAAACCGGTGTTGGGTGACGTGACATGATTGGGTCAAATTTAACGGTCAAACCTGTTAAAATTGACGGAAATGTTAGATTTGACCCATTTTGTAATAGATGTGTGTTACATTTGAGCCATCAAATTTTTGTTTATGTTGGGTGAACTTTTGTCAATAGTAGAGTGCTAAATTTGATCTTTATCCCAACACTTAAACTCAGATGGAAACTCTCACACTCACATGTAAATGATAAGGTAATGGACCTAATCTACCCTCCAGTAACCACCCAGGAGCACTGGGCACCCTGAACTAACAGCATGCTCATATTTACACTCAAAGTAACCAAATTGTTTAAAAAATATCCCGAGCGGACGGTCAATCACTTTTGACTGTTAATTTGCTCATGTGGCCGCCACATGGGTTAAATTTTTGTCACGTAGGATAAGATAAGGGTAATGGACCTAATCTACCCTCTAAGTAACCATCTAGGAGCACTTGACACCCTAAAGTAACAACAAACTCATATTTGCACTCAAAGTAACTAAAGTGTTTAAAAATAACCCGAGTGGACGGTCAGTCACGTTTGACCGTTAATCTGCCAATGTGGTCGCCACGTGGGTTAAATTTTTGCCACATAGGATATGTCGTGTGGAAAAAAACAATTCCCTCTAGGGGTGGGGGCGGTGGCTGTGTTGGGGGGAGGGGTGAAGCTGTTTGAAAGTGATGAAGAGAGAGGAGAGAGAATTGTTTTTTATTATATGTGGGCCACACATGACATATCTTACGTGGTAAAAATTTAACCCACATGGTGGCCACATTTGCAGATTAACGGTCAAACATGATTGACCATTTACTCGGGGTATTTTCTAAACACTTTGGTTAATTTGAGTGTAAATATGAGTTTGCTGTTAGTTCGAGATGCCCAGTGCTCCTGTGTGGTTATTTCGAGGGTATATAAGGTTCATTACCCTTTTTTATATGTGGGTCCATGACATATCCTACGTGACAAAAATTTAACACACGTGACTGCCACATAGGAAAATTAACTGTCAAACGTGATTGACCGTCCACTTGGGGTATTGTTTAAACACTTTGGTTAGTTTGAGTGTAAATATGAGTCCGTTGTTAGTTCAGGGTTTCTTGTGCTCCTGGGTGATTACTTGGAGGGTAGATTAGGTTCATTAACCAAATGATAATTACATCTTTAAGCTCTTGAGTGTTGGAAGTATATAGAAACGTTTAGTGGACTTCCATGTCTTTCCGTATGCACAACTTGTATATATAGCCTTTATAAACTAGCAGTTGCAACCAATTTGTCGAGAATCAATCAACACTAAATGCATGATCAAATCAGATTCTTGTCCGTTGCGCATAATCTTCCCAAATCAATCTTCATTTAATATTTGATTGTTGTGACAAAGATTGATGAAGACCCAATCAACAGCTTGATCTTCTTTTTAAGTTGTCTAAACTGATGCGAAGAGATCTGTACAGAATCAATCAGCTAACGACTTGATTTCGTTCAAAACAAAATTTTTCCTTATCAGTTCTCGTCGGATGCTTCGAGCACTATACCGAATGCTCCAAGCACACTCACATGCTTTGAACACTGTACCACATGCTCCAAGGACTAACCTGCATATACTTAGAAACAATATCCAACTTTTGAAACAGTGGTTAGTCTCATCGAGTACATAGATATTAATGCTTGTTATTTAGTTTCATCTTCTTGAAACGCATAACAAACTCCAAGCATTAATCCAAATAACTTAAAGCACATATAGATACTCACACATAAGCACCATTTAATTTAATGGTCATCCACATCACATTAACATGACAGCGTTGGCAATGTTGCACCATTTTCCTAAAATTTTATGTCTAATAAGCATCACAAAGCACTTTTTCATGTGGAATGGTCAATGATCAACGAGGTTAGGCTAATTGTCCAATGTTAAATTTACACGTGATTCCTTTTTTAATAACTTGGGTTTTGGAGTAAACATGGAGTAAACAAGCCCGTTGTAATTTTAAAGACGAAAGTCCAAAAATGATACATAACTATTGGTCAAGGAACAAAAATAATACATAACCATTTCAAGGTACAGAAATGATAATCAACTATTAGGCATGAGATCAAAAATGATATTTCACTTATATGACAATAAGATTATATATGACATGTCCAAAATGCCCTTATAAATTAAATAAACTTTTACCAAGCGGTGATAAATTTACAAAGACATTTTGTACTTTTGATGTCCAATCTTATTGTCATATTCATTTTTGATCACATGGTAAAAGTTGGGTATCATTTGTTTACCTTGGAATAATTATGTACTACCTCTTGTCCTAAATATAAGACTTGTTGACATTTTTTTGGAGAGGTTATTGTTGCGAAATAGAATATTAAATCATGACACATTTGATACATTTCTAGATTATACATTAGTTAATATGTAAAATAAACTAGTCTAAGAGAAAAAAATTAGGTAAATCAATTTATAATTAACTTATTTTGCTTTTTTAGGATTTTCCAAAAAAATTAATTAGGTCTTGTATTTAGGACTAGAGGAAGTACTATTTTTGTTCCTTGGTCAATAGTTATGTACTACCTCCGGTCCTAAATATAGGACCTAATTGACTATTTTTTTTTGGAGAGATTAAGGTTGCAAAATAAGTTATTAAATGATGACATATTTGATATATTTTTCGATTATCCATTAGTTTATAGGTAAAATAAACTAGTTTAAGGGAAAAAAATTAGGTAAATCAATTTATAATTAATTTATTTTATTTTTTAAGAATTTTGTAGAAAAAGTCAATTAAGTCTTATATTTACAGGGAGTAGTACGATCTTTCGCCCTAATTTTCTAACTAGGCTTACTTGTTAAATGCCATTGCATTTTAGCTTGACCAATGGGCTAGAATGAAAGGCCCAAATAAAGCTTTCTTCAACTATCTTTACTCCTTAGTCCTCACCTTCTTCTTCAATCCATAATTAGTGCTTTTCTCAGCTTTGAAGCTCGGCTATGGTGGAAGTTGTATAGATAACGAAACCAGAAATGGCCTTTCACTTTCTGAAGCTTCCCATCACCTTAACACTTGCATCGAGAAGCGAAAGAACCTTTCTTTTCTTTCCCCAGTCAAAATCTCTGAAGCTCCCTGGTAAGCTCTCTTTCAAACTCTATCCATTATCTCAAACACTTGAATAATATTATCCATACGTTTCAAGTTTGTCGCTTATGAATGCAAGTTATATGTTACTACCTCCGGTCCTAAATATATGACCTAATTGACTTTTTTTTTTTTGGAGAGATTAAGGTTGCGAAATAGGTTGTTATTAAATGATGACATATTTGATATATTTTTAGATTATCCATTAGTTTATAGGTAAAATAAACTAGTCTAAGGAAAAAATTAGGTAAATCAATTTATAATTAACTTATTTTTGCTTTTTTTAGGATTTTTCAAAAAAGTCAATTAGGTTTTATATTTAGGACCAGATGGAGTATTTCCTTACTGAATATATTCAAACTTGAAGATTTTCAAGTTCATCTTTTTTTTAAGATGTGCTTGGCTTCAATGATGTTTTGATTTTATTTTTATTTGTGGGGTTGTTTTTAGTGAGATGGGTTACTGTTCAATTTCCAAGTTCCTTCAGGAGCTATGCTGCTGCAAAATCAGAAAAACTTCAACCGGTGAAGAAGTAAGTTTTTCATTCCTAGTTGAGTTTTGATTATGAAATCTAGTATTGCCAGAATGTTAGAATATGTTGACATGTATGCATCAAGGTGCTTAATGTTTTCTTTATGAAGCAAAAGAAGTGCCGCGGATGTGTGTCAATTAGAAATTAAGTCAGGAGGCACAGCAATTGTTGACTTTTTTTTTTCTTACATAATGATATTTGCTTTTGGAGGATCATAATGTGCTGACATAGACATGTGCAATTGATTATTACGTGGCGCAGTAGTTGAAATTTATGTGACCAGAAGGCTGTCTGGTTTAATTTGGTGATATTGTTGACTTTTGTTCTCTATAGTCTATATACTCCATTCTTCTTTGTTCCTATATATAAGAGTTAGTTGATTTTTTTTTGGAGTATCCTAAGAAAACAAAATGAACCACTTAATCATATCATATTTGGGATATTACAAGATATATGTTAGGTCATAAGTCAAATAAACTAGTTTAGATAAACAATTTAGGAAAAATACTTTTTAATTACTTTATTAGCTTTCTTAGGATTTTCCAAAAAAATCAACCAGCTCTTATATTTAGGAACAAAGGGAGTATATATTATATGAACTATATTGTGCCAATTATGAAATTCTTTCTATCAAGGTGTAATGCTTTTGAACAACATTACTCTGCTAAACTTTAGGAAGAAGAGGTTGGATGAGATATGCCAAGAAAGATTTCAGCAATACAGTCGAAACTTCATTCAGTCATGGATTTTACAAGGTAACTTTCCCTGTTTCCCTTTGATAGATATATAGAATTTCTCTTAAGAAGTCCACTCGCGTTACATTGTCCAATAGTTACTTGAATTCATGTAGTCATTATGGTAGAGCTTTTTCTGGGCAATATCAAGTATATTATTGTGAGGTTTTATTTAATTGAATATTCTAATTATAACGAGCTTATTGAGTTTGTTGATTATAACCTATGCCATGGAGAAAGATGCTGAGTTTAAGTAGAACAGCTAGGCATGCTTCTCTGTTGATTGTGCATGGCCTTTTGGTTCGCTTGTTTACTGAAAAATGAAGGTTTAACATGATTTGACTTTTAAATGCCTCTGTGCCCATTCAAAGATTAGTCTTGAATGACCCACTGCTTCACAATGTATCAAACTGGAGCAGAAGCTAGTATGACTCTAGATTGAACACCATTTATTTCTGTAACTGTTCTTCACTTATGTCTTTCTCTTGCTAAATATTTATATGAATACTGGTATCAGCAACCAGGGTTGGTTGTAGATTGTCAAGTGCACTTTTATACTTATCCATAGTGTTAAAATCAATTCAATCATAAATGATTCACACAATTGGCATTTGTGATTAGGCAAAGTATTTGTGGATGGAAAGGTGATAAACAAAGCAGGAACCCCGGTGTCTGACAAAGCTGTTGTAGAAATAAAGGCTGAAGTGCCAAAATATGTATGTAGGTGAATCCATCAAGCTCCATAGTTGGATGGTCTAATGATGTATCTGCACCAATGTTGAGTGAAATTAATATTTTCTTGCTTAACTATGCCAATGCAGAGCTGGACATAAGTTAGAAGCTGCAATTGAGCAGCTGAGTGTTGAGGTTGCGGGCAAAGTAGCTCTTGATTCTGGGTTGTCAACGGGAGGATTTACTGATTGTTTACTTCAGTATGGTGCATCCTGTGTTTATGGAGTTGACGTAGGTTATGGGCAGGTAATGTTTTGCTTGTGTTTTCCTGTTGTTTCCCATCTCTGTGGTGAATACCTTGGTTTATAGTTTCACCTGAAATAAATTAACATAAGCACTTTTTCCTAATCATTGAGAACAAAAATTCTGGTTCATTTCCTCTTGTAGGTAGCCGACAAAATTCGTTTAGATGAGCGAGTGACTGTGATAGAACGTACAAATCTAAGATATTTGACGGAACTCCCTCAAAAAGTTGATTTGGTGACTTTAGACCTTTCATTCATATCTATTCTCTTGGTAAGGATTTAAGTAGGCATAAAGGTATTCTATTGCTCTGTGTGTGTGTTATGTTATTTTAGAAATAAATTAATATTAATTCTATAACAGTGTGTGTGTGTGTGTGTATTCCTTGAGTGTATCCCCTATCCTATAACTGCATAAATTCCTCTACTGAATGAAATTTAAACCCCAATTCAATGTGCCTTACACTTAAAAATTTTGGGCGTTTTCTAGTTTGGGAATCTGACATTTGTAGTCTGATCATATTGTGAATGGCACAGAATGTAGGCGGCATATTTAGTTTTGCTCACTAGGCACTTGACTTGCACCTTATGTGTCCGACCCTTTTTTTTATTCTGGATTACACGTAATAGCTGGCAAGATTAAACCTGTAACATAGTGTCAACAAGGGCATAAAGTGAGCCAATGTGCCACAAAGGCATTGGCTGGGTGGGGCCTTTTAAATAGTTGTGATGACTACAGTGAAACCTCCTTGCATCTTGATTGGAGCAACCACGCATTGCACATTGCATGCATTAAGTGTGGTGCACATTATTATAAGCTAAATATAATGAAAAGATACAGAAATTTATGTTCAGATATGTTGGAGACTTACACATTTGAAACATATGTTTAAACCATCTTTTAATTTTCGTCATTTACTCTTTTAAGATCTGTATTAGGTAGTATTCCTCAGTCCTCACTTCCCAGGTGCATCACAGTTTATAAGATTTAAACCAGTATTCAAACCCCAACCAGCAAAGAAGTTATTAAGTGTCTTTTGATTATATTCTACATGTTATGTCCTATCCTATCCTCATATAGATTATGATAGTAAAAGGAAACGAAAAATTGAACCAATAGAGAACATATATGAAGAACATTGAGGGGACGTTTCATGGGGAGAAAGAAATAGTAACTCAAAAGAAGACCTGATGCCAGTCTGTTAGAATAAAAACCATTTAAAGAAAGAAAGAAATAATGTGGAATTTTTTAAAGAAGAAGAATGGGGTAAGAACCTATCAGAATGTTGAACTTGCATAAAGAAAACTTCGGTGTAATTTGTAAGATCAGTAGAGAATGGAACAAAACATAAGGATAGGTTGGTATATACTACCGGAACAAAGAACAGGGAAAAAGATTTAACCACTCAATAATTTTTAGATGACTCTATCAGAAACTCCCTGAATCAGATTTCCCACATTGTGCCACAAATGCACCTTATAAATTATCACAACAGCTTGCCAATAACAGTTAGGGCGAAGTGGCAAAAATAGCCACCGTAATTTTCAAAATGGACAACTTTGGCACTCGTAATTTCGATGGTGAAAACCGGACATTATAAACCAAAATGGGACAAATCTAGCACTCTTAAACATAGGTGTTAAGTTTGACCGTTAGTTGACTGAGAATGATGATATGGCATAATGACGTGGCACAACGAGGCATTATGTGTCACCCCCATGCTGATATATATATGACATGGCAAAAATGAAAAAAATTAAGGGAAAATTAAATACAGATCCCTTGTAAGGAACTTAATATTAGAAAAGTCCCCCTAATTTGAGAAATTAAAGTAGAGTCCCTAGGGACTACAATTTAATTATTTCTGAAATGTGGGTCCCACCATTTATATTAAAATATTCTTACCCACCCCACCCGCTTCTCTCTTCTCTCTCCTCCCCTCCCCATCTTCTTCTTCATCTTCTCAGGTAGCAGCCCCCACCCCCCGCCACTGGGAAAAACTCACCGCCCTCCAGCCCCACCGTCCTTTTGTTCATTCCCTCCACCATCTCTCCTCTGCAAGGGTTTGAAACCCGGACCGAGCCGGACGGTCCGACCGGTGGTTAAAACGGCCCGATTGCCTCTATTGGGCCGTTTTACTGGGCAAGCTGTTTTGACCCGGAGTTGACCCGGGTTGACCCGTTGTTGGCCCGCTTTTGACCCGGCCAGAAATTGACAACTGCAGAAAAAAATATATCAACAGAAAAAAAATGAACTTGATTAAAAAAATATCTTCATCCTAATTATATTAAGTTATTAAGTATTAACAATATTTATATATTTAATTTTCATTAAATTATTACGTCACCGGTTCGACCGAACGGTCCAACCGTTTCAACCGTTTCAACCATGACCCGCTCAGTTTTCCGGCTCGGGTTTTAAAACCTTGCTCCTCTGCACATGACAAACCCTCCTCCTTCTCCTTTTCCTTTTCCCTTAGGCTTCCTTGAAAGAGCAGCCACAGTGTATGGTGAGTGCACCTCCATCATATACAACAACACCCTCCTTCACTTGGTCCCACACCCACCGTTGCTGCCTCCAACTAGCCTCCTCTCTCTCCTCCCTCGGTGTCGTCCTACGTGGCCATGTTGTCTCCGTCGTCGCACCCAACATCCCCGCCATGTACGAGCTCCACTTTGTTGTCCCCTTCGCCGCCGCCATCCTCAACAACATCAACCTCCGCCTCGACGCCCGCACCATCTTCATCATCCTTCGACATGCCGAGTCCACTCTCGTGTTCGTCGACTGCACCATCTCAATTCATTTGTCATGTGCAGAGGAGAGATGGTGGAGGGAATGAACAAAAGAACGGTGGGGCTGGAGGGCGGTGAGTTTTTTCCGGTGGTGGGGGGTGGGGGCTGCTACCTGCGAAGATGAAGAAGAAGATGGGGAGGGGAGGAGAGAGAAGAGAGAAGGGGGTGGGGTGGGTAAGAATATTTTAATATAAATGGTGGGGCCCATGTTTCAGAAATAGTTAAATTGTAGTCCCTAGGGACTCTACTTTAATTTCCCAAATTAGGGGACTTTTCTAATATTAAGTTCCTTATAAGGGATCTGTATTTAATTTTCCCTTAATTTTTTTCATTTTTGCCATGTCATATATATATCAGCATGGGGGTGACACATAATGCCTCGTTGTGCCACGTCATTATGCCATATCATCATTCCCAATCAACTAACGGTCAAACTTAACACCTATGTTTAAGAGTGCTAGATTTGTCCCATTTTGGTTTATAATGTCCGGTTTTGCACCATCGAAATTACGGGTGCCAAAGTTGTCCATTTTGAAAATTATGGTGACTATTTTTGCCCCTTCGCCCTAACAGTTATGTTTTCTCTTATATCTTGAGTTATCTGTATGTTTAGGGTACTTTTTCTGCTGATGGCTGCTTAAATTATTTATTTAACAGGTCATGCCTGCAGTGGTCAATGTCATGAAGGAAGATTCAGCATTGGTGACATTGGTCAAACCTCAATTCGAAGCTCACAGATCACAAGTGAGAAACCCAAAGTCATGTTATATAACGCAAATATTTAGTTGGGCTAATATTATTTCTAAATTTGGGATATCACTCTCTGTGCAGGTAGGAAAAGGGGGGATAGTGAAAGATCCCACAGTTCACCAAGAGGTGTGCCCATTTTTGGCCATCTGATTACTCTCTAGGTGTCTTAATAAGTACTGACTATGTTAATTAAAATGATTACGACTAAATTCCATAGTACTCGTTATTAAATATGCTATTCTTCTTATCCATTTATAATGTCTTAACATTATAGCAAAATACACATTGACTTGCAAATATGGTAAGATGTGAATTTGATTGATTTTTTTTAATGCAGGTCCTTGAGAAGATTATAAAGGGTGTAGAGAAGTTTGGTTTCTCCAGTAAAGGGTGGATTGAGTCCCCTCTCAAAGGTGCTGAGGGTAATACAGAATTTCTTGTTCACTTTGTCAGATCATCCCCCAATGAAGTTTCCTAAGATGCTAAAAAATTGGAATTTATGCTTTAGATTCGACCAGTGGGACAGATTTTACCAATTTTGAAATATTTCATTTGAGGGAGGAGAGTTATCATGTTCTCTATACAGTGATCAGTTTTTCTCCCGATGCCTAGTTTGAACATGTTCATAATAGAGTAATAGATTATAAATTTATAATACAACTTATGATTATTCCACCTAAATAATAGAATCTTTTTACTGAATGTCAGAACCATAACATGAACAGCATAATACATTTACTTTTCTTTTCTTATGATCTATTTATGGGTAATGTGGTCAACATTAGGAATTATGTAGTCTTTTGTAATATTTATTTTCTCTTGTTTTTTTAACTATGACAAATGTTTTCTCCATATATTCCCTTTTCATTGCCTCTTCTCTCCATATGTCAATTAAAATTGGAATTCCTTTTGTCAGAGCCTTATAACACTCAATCGGCATCAATCACCTTCGTGAAGGCCTGCTTGGATGATAGGAAAATGGGAGAAACGAAAGAAAGTGAATGGAAAAAAATAGGGAGGAAGGAAAACTGGGAAGAAAATATAATCCCCTCTCTTGGCGGGAAGAGGGAAAAAAGAGAGAAAAGAAAATGGGTAAATATAATAATAACTAAAATACCCTTATTACACGTGAAACAAGAAAATGACATAAAAAACAATATACTTCTTCCGTTCCTAAATTTAAGATCATTTAAGTAAATTTGGAGAGATTAAAGAAGACATTCCAATGAGTTAGGATTATATGAAATTTCCAAAATACCCCTCACCTAAGTTAAAATATCCTCTCACATTTAAACCACTATTTTTTGGGTGAAGGGAGTATCGGTATTTGGGGAAAACTTGAGTCAAATTAGAAAATAATCTTATATTTAGGAACAAGCTCTCCTCCCTAAAGTGATCTTATATTTAGGAACGGAGGGAGTATCACCGAACAAGAAACAAGCATCTCACCAAATAAATGTACATTATTTGAATTGCATTTATTATACCCCTCCTATATATCATTTATTATACCCCTCCTATATATTTCTCTCTTCTAAATAGTACTTATACTAACATAAACTAATTAATGAAATACTACCTCCGGTCCTAAATATAGGACCAAATTGACTTTTTTTTGGAGAGATTAAGGTTGGGTTATTAAATGATGACATATTTGATATATTTTTAGATTATCTATTAGTTTATAGGTAAAATAAACAAGTTTAGGGGGAAAATTAGGTAAATCAATTTATAAATAACTTATTTTTTTTAAGTATTTTCCAGAAAAAGTCAATTAGATCTTATATTTAGGACCGGAGGGAGTATTATTAATGAGCGGGTCCTATACTAGTTGAAACAATGGCATAGTTAGCAGAAGTCATGCTATCGTGGGAAGGAACTCATAAGTATAACGAACGCTTCATGTTGGCAGCTCAAAGACAAATGGAGTGTGAAAATGAGAACAAAAACCGTTCTCAATCCTAGCATGGTTGTCCAAGAATAGACTTGAGAAAGCTATGAAAGCGAATAAGCTAGATGCAATAAGTCCTGGTGCTGAGTTTCACAGTGTTCATGCCATTGGAATTCATTGAAATTTCTTATTCATTTGAGCAACCAACCAAGTATTGGAGATCACTTTCACTTCATAAGCCTATAATAGCTTAAATTAATAGTCAATGGATCATTGAGATAAACGGATGATCTTGATGATTAACAACGGAAAAAAATTAATTTGAAGCAACTTCTGTCATTGTATGTACTGATCATACTTGCTGAGTGTGAGACTTGTACAAGCAGCAATAGAATCAAAATGAGGATGGAAGAGAGCATTCGAATACATATACATCGTCATATTGATTAAGTGAAATTCAGAGTGTTTATGCCATTCATAAGTCAATATACAGCTAAGTATAAGAAAATCCATAGTAGTGATATAACTAAAACGCGTAAACCTATTAGTGAAGTATCAAAGCATTAAAAAACACCTATGATTAATTTGCTGGAATTGTATGGTTCCTTTCCTGTACATAACACAACTGCTAGAAACCAAATTTATGATATTCATGCATGTTCAGGATTTTTATCTAACCCACTGAAGAAATCTTCCATACATGCCTTGTAAGTTTCCATTCCTGGCATGTGTTTCGCGATTTCTAAGCCCATAGCCATCCATTTTTTGCCTAATTCAACCTGACCTAGCCTCATTGGCACCGCAGCTCGATTCCAAGCAGTCATGGCAAGCCATTTTCCTTCTTCAGAAGGATACTCCCCTTCCTTCAAACCAACCATTATTCGATAGGCTTGCTTATACATGCCATGCACAACATC
The DNA here is from genome assembly GCA_029929735.1 of Mimosa pudica. NCBI lineage: Eukaryota > Viridiplantae > Streptophyta > Magnoliopsida > Fabales > Fabaceae > Mimosa > Mimosa pudica. The sequence continues at coordinate 7,471,517 of JAKELP010000045.1, forward strand.
ATCATCTGTATCACCTTTGTGCAAGCTGGCTATGGCTACAAGTTTGCGGATAACAAGAGCGACATTTGAGTAATCAGGAGAAGGTGATGCTAGGAAAGCTGAGAGGCACTCATTTAGAGCAAAGGAGGCTACTTCATGATTGGATCGAGATCCCTGTGATGCGCATAGGCCTATCTGGAGGAGATATTGGGGTTTGCAAGCCTTTGAGCTAGCAAAATTTTTCACAAGAAACAGCTGTGATCCTAAGTCATTTAGTCTGCCTTGTATGTCATAAGCACAGAAGGTATATATGAAGAAAAGGTCAGGTTCAAAGCTGTTGCTTTGATCATCATTAGTGAAGGTCCCCGCCGAAAATGATTTCAACATCTGCATCCATAACAAGGAAGCAAGATGTGCTCAGCACTGAGCAGAATTTAATTTAAAGCTTGTAATAATATAACACACATTTAATTGTATTTCTGTATAGCCCCAACTTCATCCGTTTGCAGAAGATAAAAGCATAAACCACTATGAAGTAAGGAAAACAATGATACATTTTCACTGGAAAAAAAAAAACAATGACATACCTTCCCTGCTCTGTCTAGCAATTCTACAGCTTGCTTGATTTCATTATCTGACATTGCAGTCTTTCTTTGAAATTCAGATGCTATCATTGCTGATGCAGCAAGTACTAAAGATTTACATACCATGACATTGTTTTCCTGTTCAGACCCTTCAACTATAGAATAAAAGTCTGATGCTAGTCTAAAGAACTCAGCAGATGATTCATAATTCTTATTTTGGCCTGCTTTTGTACCCAAGTTCCATGAGGTCACAGCAAACCATTTCCATTCCCGTCTTCCAGCCTCATCTTTTCCAAAGAAGCAATCGGGACCAATCTCAGATGCTCTTGCACAAGCATGCTTCAAGAATTTGAGAGCTTGTTGTTCATTGCCTTGCCCCTTGTTGAGGACTGTGACCAAATTTCGCAGGACTACTACTTCTTTGGTAGGCATGGATTTTCCTGAAGCATAGAAGTTAAGCATACATGATAGAGAAGCAACAGCAACAGGAAGAGCATGACAAGCAAGAGCCTCATGAGCTGAAAGGGAGAGAAAATCTTGTTGAAAGTCAAGGCAGGTAGTCATTGCTTGTATCTGAGTAATAGCACCATCGTAGTCATTCTTTTGCAGAAATATTTTGAACTGCATAGATAAGATGAAGTGAATTTTCATTCTTTACCAATTGATAACACTATTTTAATGAGGGACATATGTTGTAACCAGCTTCTACTAGAAAAGTCTACCTTCGCCTGCCATCAAATTTCACATGTGTTGTGTGTGTATGCAGCCCACTACCGGATTCATAGATAAATCCCACACATTGAAAGATATAAAGGGAGGGAGAGACAGAGAGAAGAGAAGACAATACCTTGAGAAAAGCACAGACAATGTTGGGATCAAGCTGCCCATGAAATTCATCAGTAATACAGTATGGGTTAATATTAATACGTAAGGACTCAAAATGTCATTGTCAACAGTGATACCTTTTCAGCCTCATCTATGTATTCTTGAGCTCGATCCAAAACTGAAAGACCAAGATAGCAAAGACACAATACTCTAAAGCCCTTGGCTCGAAGTATTTTATCCTCTGTATCATATGTAAGATACAGCATTGATTTTTCAAATAGTTCAGCACTGGTCTCATAATCTTTTGCTTGAAAATGATCAGCAGCACTGTTATTCACATTGAAGGACATTCCGATCAATAACTTCACAAGGAAAAATAACCATGCAGTGATTCTCAAATGATATAAAATTTAAGCCATCGAATCTCCTCTTTTCTCCAGCAGTAATGATACATGCAACTTCTAGTAGAAAAAGCAATTTAACCGCTGTACAGTGTTTGCCAAGAATGTTAGTTAAATCCTATGTCACAAATTCGAGCAAGCAAGTCCCATTTTAATCCATGTCAACAGATCTCTACTACAAATTGACAAAAGGACTACCATCATATGAGCAGGTTATGTATATGGTCTAAATTGTCTAAATCAGACTTTGCCTAAAACAAAGAGTACCAAGGTCAGAGAAGCCAAGCAAAGACAACATGCACAAATAGTTAGAAATCCTTAACCAAAGGAACAAGGAACGAGTTATAAATCTATTTACCTATTTTGATTAGATTAAGTAAGATGACTCAGTTAGTTAAAATCACAAGAGGACCAAAAGATCTTAACAACCTACCTCCCACCCTGCGTCTCTTGTTTGTTTATCATTAAAAAACATCAGTACAAATGAACGAGTTAAGAATCCCTCCATTTTCTAAATATAAGATCTATTTACCTAATTTGATTACATTAAGTAAGACAATTCAATTAGTTAAAATCACAAGAAAGGACCAAAAGACTTTAACCACCTTCCTTTACTCTCACTTACTCACCCTACCTCTCTTGTTTGTTTATTATTAAAAACCATCAGTACAAATTATTTAGTAAAACCTAGGGAAAAAATAGAAAGTGATTTTCTATTTAGTGACAAACTCACATCCTCATATAAATCCTGTCTACAAACTTCTACCTAATAGATTAGTCAAACAGTCATAACAAAACCAGACTTTTTCAAACACTGGACCAATGAGAAACACATCAAGAGACATAATCCAAAGTTACCAATTCCACATAACAGCATGCATTGCCGCTCTATCTTTAACAGCATCCTGACCAACAAACAAAGCCAAAACCCTCTCATCACACACAAGATCAGCCACCACTTTAGCCCTCACCCTCGCCCCTTCACCACCACCATTCCCAACCACCCTCTGCGCCACCCTCACAGCAGCGCCAGCGCTGACGTGGCACCTCCCCAACAGCCCCAAAAACACCCCTTTCGCAGTCTCCGCCCCGGCGGACCCCACCGCCCGAAAATACTCATCCACAGCAGACAACCACACACTCTCAGGAATCCCCTTGTTAATCACCATCCCCCTCAGCTCCTTCTCCGCCTCCACGTGTCTCCCTAACCCTAACCACGCCTTCATCGCCAACACAGACAAACTAGGATGATCATCACCACCCTCATCAGCCTCCCTCAAAACCCTCACACACTTCACCACACTCTCAAACTCCTCCTTCTGCAAATGCACCGCCGCAATAAAACGCAGCGTTTTATACCTCAATCCTCTCAATTCCACACCCTCCTCCTTACTCCTCACCACACTCAATCCTTCCTCACAAATATCCAAACCATCGTTCATCAATTTCAGCGCCTCACTCAAACCACAAGCACCTTCGTTTCTCGACAGCAATTTCTTCCCAAACGCCAAAAACAAATTCGCAACCTCCTTACAATTCTCCGAACATCCTGAAATCAAAAAACTCTTGGACCGATTCAAAAGCGTAACAGCGAGCTTCCGATCATCGATCTCCCAAGCAGTTCTAGCCCTAGCAAGGTTCAAATCCAGCAATAGCTTCTTCCCTGCCACGTCAGCACCGATTCCGGAGAGCAAATCAGTGGCTCGCTCGTAGCAAGAGGAAGCGAGGTCGAATTTCTTTAAGGTGTGATAGATGGAGCCGGTCTTGAAGTAAAAGGAGGCCGTTTTGAGCTTCGGCGAGGGGACGTTGGTGACGTCAGCGGCGAGGAAGAGCAAGTCGGCGGCCACGTGGCGGAGGCTGACGTGGCATTCTGCTTTGGAAGGGGAGAGGATTTTGGAGGCGTTGGAGATATCGACGCAGGCGTTCCAGAGGCGGTAGGCGAGATTCCAGAGGAGGAGCTTGGAGGAGGGGGAGAGCGGGGGGGAGTGGGAGAGGAGAGCGAGGTGGCGGCGGAGGTCGGCGGCGAGGGGCACGTGCGAGGGGGAGGTGGCGCACGTGCGGGAGTCGAGGTTGGCGATGGAGGCTTCGAGTTGGGAGATTACTGTGTCTTGGTGACGGAGGTCCGGTGGTGAGGAGATCTCGGCGATTCTCATTTTTTGGCGGGAAAGTTGAGGGGAGGGAAATGAATTTGAAATATCAAGTGGGTAAATTACATGTATTGCCCGTTTGGAATTGGGAATGGAGGGGAAGGAAATGAAATTGTTTGGTTTTTGGGTAGATTACATATATTTCTGGGTCAACAGACTTTCTTTCTCTATCTCACACATTTCTGAGCTCCACAAACTTTACTTCTCATCATTACTTCTACTTCTCATCTTCACCATTTCTGATTCCATTTATACTATTTCTTTTCGCACAACCAAACATCCCCTAATGATTTGGATTTAACATTTTACTCCCTCCTCCTCCTCCTCCATGCTTTACTATACATAGGGCACATGATGTAATTTTTATATAAGATGGAGAGAGTGTAAAATTTGGTTCTTTATATAGGGCACATGATGAAATTTTAATATAGATGTGGAAAAATGCTCTTATCAAATCAATAACATCATTTTCTATGCATAGTATCATTATATGTACTCTCTCTAGCTCTCTCTCTCTCTTTTATTTCCAAAGTATTAATTAGGGGTGTAGTTGGAAAGTTATTATGTTTTAATGTAGCTTTTATGATTTTTTTGGCATCTATGAAACCTACCTCAAATGCCCTATTTTACAGGACATGAGGAGTATGAGTTCAGGTATAAATTTGTCTTTGAAGTTCTCCCACAATAGCTATTTTGCTTTGGAAGTTTATTTGGGGTTTAAAACAACCTGATAAGATTTAAAACATAGGGATCTCACCATTTTTTGTAAAAGTACTAACCGCCAATGTCACTTGTTTTAATAACAACATTTTTATGGAAATGGAAAAAAATTGTCATGTTTTGAATCTTTTATGGCACATTTCCACCTAAAAAACCTTTTAAGACAAAATAGCTAACAAGTGAATACTTCCAGGGAAATTTAAACCTTAACCAAATCAGAGAATATCACATGATTGAGTCCTCATACGTAATGATGATTGAGGGAATTAGTTAACTACTTGCTAATAATGTAAGATTTTATATGCATAGCATGAAATTGAGCAGATATTATTTATAAAGGATACAAGAGTGCATGAAGATCGGCATAGCACATTAGAGTTCCCTTTCGATCGTGCAAAATATTACTCCCTCCGTTCCTAAATATAAGATCACTTTGGCTAATTTGGAGAAATTAAGGAAGACTTTCCCATGAATTAGGATTACATGATCTTCCCAAAATACCCCTCACTTAAATTTAAAAGACAAATAGGGATTTGAGAGAGAAGTGAGGGAGCTAAGAAGTATAGGGGTAATTTGGACCAAAATTGAGACAAAATAGAAAGTGATCTTATATTTAGGAACTTATCCACTCCCTCAAAGTGATCTTATATTTAGGAACAGAGGGAGTATCAATTAGGTTTTTAATTCTTTCTTCAATGGCATTTAGTAGTCAGTATAGTTGTCATTTATCTTTTTTTTTTTAGGATAAGAGTGACAAGCCTAACGGCTTGAGGCCCGAAGGGCTTACATGCTTCCAAAAAATTACAAAAAATCCACTAGCACCTGAATCTACTACTCAAATCTCAGCCTAAGTCAGCCAACATTTGAGGCAAACAGTCAGCTGGGGGGTCCAGTAAAACCGCTAGCTGGCTGTTCACATTGTGGGCATTTCTTGCCAAAAAATCTGCACACTTGATAATTTCCCTGTTAGTCTGTCTAATCTGTACATCCCAGCCTATTGAGATGGTTGACTTGATCTCTTCTATGACGTCCGCAAGTGGGTGTTCAATGTTGTGCCCTCTAGTCAAAAACTGAAAAGCCTGTAGAGAGTCTGTGTAGAGAAGCACCTTCTTAAATCCTTGTGTCTTGCAAAGTTGCAGACCTGTGTTGATGGCAATGAGTTCCGCTTCTGTTGAGGACGAGCAATAGCCAATTTTCTGCATGAAACCGCTGATCCAAGCGCCTATGTTGTTTCGCACAATCCCTCCACACGCTCCTTCCCTCCTGGCATTAACTGAGCCATCAACATCTATCCTCAGTGTGCCCTGAGGTGGTGAAGTCCATCTATCTTCCTGGTTGGGAGTAAACTTTAGCACCTTGTGAGTCAGCTTCTCCTGGTCCACGACTTCATGAAGCAGGTGTATACAACGATTTATAAGAGTTGCTGCAGAGTCTTGCTGTTGCTGAAAGACCAGTTTGCATCTGTTATTCCAAAGCACCCAGCACACCAGAGCAAAGATCCTAGTCCAAGGCCATCCCTTTAATTTCGTGCATCCTGGGGTGTTGCTGAAGTTCCACCGAAGCCAGTCCTGCAAATCACCATGAAAAAACAGATGATAATACATGGGGTCAATAAAACCTCTCCACACTCTTGTAGCAACCTCACAATCCCTCATAATGTGTAATGGAGTTTCCTCACTTTGGCACTCAAAGGGGCACTCTCCTGATTCACTCAAACCTCTCTTTTTCCTCAAAGAGTTGCTTGGGATACTCTCTTGAAACAATTGCCACATGAACAATTTCACTTTCTCCGGAACTGTTGTTTTCCATATACCCTTCCAAATACCATCCGTCGGCTGGCTACCTGATTGCACTATCTTATTATATGCTGATCTAACAGTGAAAGTGCCATCAGAAGACTCCGTCCACCAAAGAATATCTTCCCTAGTGCCCGCGGGAGGGGGGACACGTAGAATTACATCCACCACCGGTTGAGGTAGGAAGTGCCTCCACTTTTGAGAATCCCACTCACCATCATCCTGAACAAAATCCTTAACCAGGCCACTCTCATTAATATCAAGTCTATTCCTATCCACATAGGCCAACAGTGGATACTCTAAGGTAGTCCACTTATCATGCCAGGCATTTGTCTGCATCCCACTTTTAACCCTGCTCTTAACACTTTGAATAAAATCAGTCCACACCATATTGATTGCTCTCCACACCTCAGATTGGTTACTCCGCTTTCGCACCTTCGGGATTGTCCCACCTAGGCACCCGTACTTGTGTCTTAGGCAGCTGACCCAAAGAGCATCAGGCTTAGCTATAAGGCCCCAGCAAAGCTTCATTATGAAAGCTTTATTTTGTGCTTGAAGATCTTTAATGCCCAATCCACCTCTTTCGCGGTCTCTTTTTATTTTTTCCCAAGCTATTAGATGCATCTTCCTTTCTGCACCATCCTTGCTCCACAAGAAATCTCTGCTGACTTTCTCAAGTTCTTTCAAAATACCCTTCGGAATCAGGACCGTTTGCATCTGATATAACGGAATCATAGAGAGCACCGAATTGATCAGCACGGTCTTCCCTGCCATGTTAAGCATCCTGCTTTTCCAACCAGATAGTCTATTTCTCACTTTTTCCACAATAGGCGCAAACGTGGCCTTCACCTCCCTCTTATGAAGGAGAGGAACTCCTAAATACTTCCCAAGGTCAGCAGTTAGGGATATTCCCAGGAGGTTGCTAAGCTCGGCAGCTCTAGAATAGTGAATATTCCTGGAAACAAACATCTTGGATTTTTGAAGATTAATTCTATGGCCAGAAAAATCACAAAACATCTGCATGATATTTCTCATTTTCCTGACCTGATCTGTTGAAGCCTCGCAAAACAGAAGGAGATCATCCGCAAAGAAAAAATGAGATATCTCAGGTCCCCTTCTTTTAAACTTAAATGATTTCCACCTCCCTTCCTCTACCTCTTTGTTAATGAGTTGACTTAGTCTTTCCATACACAGAACAAATAGGTAAGGGCTTAGTGGGTCTCCCTGTCTTAGCCCTCTAGTAGGCATAAACTGGTCTGAATTTTCCCCATTCCAACACACGCTCATAGTTGCTGTCGAAACACAACTCATAATTATGTTAGTGAAGTCACCCCGTAGCCCAAGACTAAGTAAATTGAAACGCAGAAATTCCCAATCTAATCTGTCAAAGGCCTTCTCCATGTCAACCTTGACAGCGACATAGCCCCTTCTCAAGCCCCGGGATCTCATTGTATGGATGGCCTCTTGCGCAATAATAATATTTTCACTACTTTGTCTCCCCGCTATGAAGCTACACTGAGTGGGGTGGATAAGAGTCCCCATTAGACCTCTTAGTCTATTTGCAAGAACTTTGCTCAAAATTTTATAGCTCACGTTGCAGAGAGATATGGGACGGAATTCTAACATCACAGTAGGCTCATCAACCTTCGGGATCAAGCAAATGGAGGTCTGATTGATCGCTCCGATTTTCTCCGGATGAGACATCATGCTCTTAACTAACTCACATACTTTCCCTCCAATCACCATCCACTGTTTATGGAAGAAGTGCGGATGAAGCCCATCAGGACCCGGTGCCTTGAAAGCCCCCATTTCAAAGGCGGCGTTCTTGATTTCCAGATCGGAAACCTCCCTTTGAAGCGCTACAAGGTTCTCTTCACTAAGATGTTTATAGGTAGCTGGCCAAGCCTCCGGATTAATGACCGCGTCATCCTTCCTGTACAGCCTCTGAAAGTAGCGAGTGGCCTCACCCTTTAATTGCTGCTGATCACTAATCCATTCTCCTTCCTCGTTTTTTAACGAAACTATCATCCTCCTTCGCTTCGTGATCTTGGCCGAAGCATGGAAAAACTTGGAATTCCTATCCCCAAATTCTAACCATTTGCTTCTGGATTTCTGGTACCACATTAGCTCTTCCTGGTTAATAATCTTCGAATACTCCCCCCACAACCTCTTTTGGAGCTTGATTAAGCCTTTGTGAGGGCGTCTTTGCAGGGCTCTATCGATCCCTTCAAGGCGCCTAAGTAACTCTCTTCGATTTTTAGGTAGACAACCAACAACCTCTCTATTCCAGGCGGATGCATCAGTTCTGAACTTGGCACTCCCCTGAACCCAGTCTGAGTCCTTCCAAGCCTCCTGAACAATCTGGTCAAAACCATCTTCCAAGACCCATCCAGCCTGGTACCGAAACACATCCTGTCTAGGACTAGTACTTTGCTCATCTTCATTGGAGACCATGATGATCCTGTGGTCTGACTTATATCTCAGCCCATGAATCACTCTCCAGTTTGTATCAGACAGTTCCCAGTCAAAATTGCACAGGGCCCAGTCAATTCGTTCTTTGATCTTCTTATTTTCCCATGTAAATTTATCCCCCTGAACCGGCAATTCGAGGAGCTCACAATCCTGTACACAGTTCAAAAAATGACTCATTGATTGTGTGTTAGGAGCAGTTCCACCCTCCTTATCGGTATGTCTCAGGAAAGCATTAAAATCCCCTACGATAAGCCATTTCCCTTTCATATTACGATAGGTATCCCTAATAGTGTTCCACAGCTCATTCCTCAGGTGCATTTTAGTCTCCCCATAAACAAACGACACAAAAAACTCTTGATCACTTATTTTGTCCAGCACCCTACAGTGGATAAGCTGGGTGGTAGAGTGTAAGTACTGAACTTCGACATCCCAATTATTCCACATCACCCAAATACCACCGGCGAAGCCTGTCGCCTCAACTCTAAGCCAATTACTAAAGCCTAGTTTACCCATAATAGTATCAGCCTTATTCCCACTAACACACGTTTCCACAAGAGCCATCACTCTAATCTTATACCTTCGAATAACCTCCTTAAACAACCTAGGGAACGAGAAACCACTCGCGCCCCGGCAATTCCAACAGGATATAATCATTAAAAAAACAATTTAGCAAGAAAAAGAAGGAACCAAATCACTTATCTGGAGGCTTTTGGTTGCTCGCCTCCCCCCCGGCAGAAGACATCGCCAAATCCTCATCATCCCCTCTATCCAAGTTTCTCGCCATGGCTTCCATTATCAATTCTTTCTTTTTCTGTCTTGACTGGACACGCCGAGTATCAAGTTGCACTACTAGAAAATAGGCCTTTCACGACCATAATTAACGACTAAAATGCCAATGTTGGTCGTTGATGAAAAACGCGGTGGCATAACATGTAAATAACTGTCCAGGCGGAGATCTTTCACGTCCACATTGGGTACATGTGGTCGTGGAAGGGTCCCCTTCCACGTCCACACATTTAAATGTGTGGACGTGGAAGGGGAGACCCCTTTGTGTGGACGTCCACCTGGTAGCCTCTTAGGAAGAGGCTACCACGTCCACACTTATCCAAGTGTGGACGTGGTAGCCTCTTTGGAGGCACCAAATTTGGTGCCTCCTAAGAGGCTACCACGTCCATTTTTATCCAAGTGTGGACGTGATAGGTCCTATCTATCACGACCACAAACATGTGGTCGTGAAAAACACACTTTTTTACGACGCGGGCTTCCACGACCACCTATTTGTGGTCGTGAAAAGCCCAAAATTGTGGTCGTGAAAGACCTTATTTCCAGTAGTGTTGTAAGTTTTCTCTATTCCTTTCCACCTCCTTCCTCAGGTCCTCATATGTCTCCCTTTTTTCTTTCGCCAGTTTCCCTTTCCCACCAGCGTTCTGATTCTCTAAGTCGTTCTCACTGCTTCCGATTACCAGGCTGTGAACCCTCTGGCCCAATTTCAGTTGGCCCTTCACAGGCCCGCAAGCTTTGGCCTCACTCTCCTTCTGTTTTAGGTCTCCATTCTTGGGCCCTTCAAGTAAGAGGGGCCTTTTATTGTTGTCATATCCTTTTGTGGTTAAAGGACTAGACCTTGAAGAGGAGCCCATAACGTTATTTGTAGGCCCAGCAAGCTCCACCAGCCCAAATGATTTTCCCCCTACTTGGATAATTTTTCCCTCCCTCTGTCTGTCAAGCGCAACCTCGGAACCCCTCCCAATGCTCTGAAACTCTGACAGATACCTTTCTTCATCCCAGTTTTCTAGCACACCAAATCTTGACTCCTTGTACCCCGTATCCCGTTTTGTTTCCCTCCGTTGGTCTCCCCGAGGTTTAAAGTAAGTGGCCTTTTGGTCTTGTCTAGGACCTTCTTTTCTCGAGAACCGATCCTTCCCAAACCGTTGGACAATCATCCAATTGCCATACTCCGCTTTACCCTCTGGTTCTGTCTCTTCCGACGTCTCCATCTGCTGCGCCATACTCTGCCTCTCACCTACCTCCGGCGCCTTGGCATGAGTGCTACTAGCCCCCTGCACCGTGCACGTCTCTCGTCTGTGGCCATATCGTCCGCAGGAGAAGCATATCATCCCTAATCCTTCATATTCCACATTAAAGATGGAGTTTGCAACTATCACTTTAGGGATTAACTTCTTCTGCAGGTCTATTTCAACGCATATCCGAGCAAAGCGTGCCCTCTCCACCCTCTGATCCTCTGCCTCACCACCTGAAAGCGTGTGTAAGTCTACCCTCAGAGTTTTGCCAATCAAGTTGCCCAGCCTCATCATAAACCTCTTTGTATACCATTGCAAGGGCACGTTTGGCACTCTAATCCAAGTAGCAATTCTTCCTAACTGATTTCGGAATGGGTCAAATAGAGGTGACCACCTCTGAACCAGGATATTGTGATACCCCACCACCCATGGGCCGTCAAATAATATTCTCTTGTAGTAAGCTCCCCATGTGTCTCTATTTGTGAACCTCACCACATAATAATTATTTGGTAGGTCTACCAACTCAAACTCATTAAATTTCCAGATTCTAACAAGAGCCTCCTTCAGTCGGTAGTAGTTCAACTTGGCTCCCAGTACCGTTATGATTAGAGCATTGTTCCACCTCTGAGTTGTCATTTATCTTTATTTCAATCTGATTGCATATTTTTAATTGTAAAGAGTGGCTCTTACTTATATAGGCTGCAATATTATTATCCAAAGGGAAAATCCCAAAAGAATGACAATTGAATATTAAAAAGACAAAAAAGAGATTATAAATTTGTAAATGAACAAAAAGGGATTATTCCTTATTTAGGATAAAGAAGTTTAACGTAGTTAACTATGCTTGAAGCACGAATAACAACTCTGGTGGCATGATTAATTAATTACTACTATTTTTCACTACTTAGAAGGAGTGTTTCTTTGAAACCATGTTACTTACTCCCTCCGATACTAAATATAAGACCCAGTTGACTTTTTTTGGAAATGTTAAGGTTACAAAATATGTTATTGAATTATGACATATTTAATATTTTTTAGATTAGTCATTAGCTTATAGGTTAAATAAACTAGTTTAAGGGGAAAATTAAGTAAATCAATTTATAATTGACTTATTTTACTTTTTAGGATTTTTCAAAAAAGTCAACTAGATCTTATATTTAGGACCGAATGGAGTATTTTTGTAACACATATAATTACCCGTGAAACACGGATAACTACTCTTATTACAGATTTAACTAGTTTTGTTTTGTAATTACTTAGTGTGTGTCTGGAAAAAGTGGTGGAGAAATGGTTTTTTTTTTCAATATGGTTTTTCAAAAGTTGGTTTGGGTAAAAGTTGGTTTGCGAGAAATGATTTATGTTTGGATGCGTAGTTGGAGAAGTGTTTTTTTCAAACTAACTTTTACAAACATGTTTGGATGGTGATTTTGAGAAACCAGTTTAGATAAGAACATGATATTTATTGAATAATACACAATTAAAATATTCATATATTTTCAATAATTTAAAATTCAAAATTTAATAGATTTAATTGCATAAGGTTTTCAATAATTGAAAATAAGAAAAATTTAATATATTAAAATGCATATAAATTAGAGGTCATGTCTATCTACATTACATTTGGATGATTGAATTACATTAAGGACCTTACTTACGTCATGTTCTTTTCTCCAGGTTCTCAAGTTCTTTCAATATGGGAGTGACATGTGTCCTTTTATAACAATCATCCATTCAATCTAATGACCTATATTGAAAGAACTTGAGAACCTGGAGAAAGGAACATGATGTAAGTTTTTCCCTTACATTAATTAGTTGTGTAATTCAATTATCGTTATTATAAGTCACCAACTACCAATTTGTCTTGGTCCATTTTATAAGCCACTTCATGATTTTGATGACAATTATTTTTATCTATTAAACTTCCATTTTCTTCAGCTTCTTTGAAATGTGTCAGATCGAAAATTCCTTCTGATAAAGTTTTGTATAGCGCGTCATGCACAAAACAATCAAACCTGTGTTGAAAATTTATAGATACGCATTTTGTATACGATTTCAAATCTATCTTTCCACATACTAAAAGTCCTATGTAAACTTCACCTCAAACTTGAATGGTAAAAGTTAAATGTCTCATTGTCATTTTCAAATAATTCTTGCAATACCCTAATATTCCCTCCTATCCTTAATATCAACTACCAATTTTTCTTGGTCCATTTTATAAGTCACTTCATAATTTTCAATGTGCATTAATTATTTTTCCATATATATATATATATATATATATATATATATATATATATATAATAGAGGTAGAAGTAGAGAGTAATAATTAATAGTTTTGGAAATAAGTGTAATTATTAGGGGTAGTATTGAAAGTTACTTGAATTTTAGGACAAATTAAATGCATTTAACCAATTTTATTCGTATGTGAGAAAAATTCCTATGAGAGAGTACAAGACCCAAACATATACTAAAAAGATGCTCATAAACCATTTCAAATAAGCTGGTTGGTGCCACCAAAAGCTCCAAATTGGAGTTTCTCAAAAACCAGTTTCTCAAACTGGTTTATCCAAATAAGCTGGTCAGAAATAAATAGGACCCAAACATGACCTCAAACCCAAAAACTGTTTATGTAGCGCCAACCAGCTTATTAGGATTCATAAACGGTTCCCAAACACACCCTAAAAAGTTCTTTTAATGCATGTAGCAACTCTCGTGGAGCGCGAATAACTAACGCGTTTATCCCAAATAAGGAATAATATCTCTATTGTGATTTTGCAAATTTGTTACCTTTTTCAACCTTTTGATATTTGATAGATGATGTGTAGAAAATATGAGAGGAGTTGAGAAAGATTGAGAATATAGGGCAGAATTGAGAAGAAGATGATGAGAAGAAGAAGAAGAAGAAGAAGAAGAAGAAGAAGAAGAAAGACATGAGAGAGAGAGAGAGACTTCTGTCAACAATAGTCAAAATTATCATCAAAAGCATGTCTTACAATTATCATTGGTATCAGAGCTAAACCTTCCTTGGACCTGAATTCTCAATCTTGAAAATCAAGATTCACCTATATTCATCAAATTAGAGTATTCCCAGACCCTCAAACCCAGAAAAAAACCCTAAATTCGAACAACCCTAGACCTGTAAGCTCTAAAATTTCCCAAATTCAAACAACCCCAGATCTGTAAGCCCTAAAATTCCCCAAATTCGAACAACCCCAGACCTAGAAACCTTGAAATTCCTAAAATTCGAGCATACCCAAGCCCTAAAACAAACCAGAAATTCGAATTACCCTAGAAACTCTAACCCTAATTCGAAAATCGAAAATTTCAGTAAACCCTAACCACAAAAGCGAAACAAATACAGGGATTGAGCCCCAAAAAGATGCCTCGCTCGCGTTCACGTTCTCAGGCTGTTGTAAATAGAGATGGAGAAACGGAATCGGATGCAAGATTTCGTCAAATTGAAGTCCAACTTGAGAAATTGGTAGATTTGCCTGCTACTGTAATAGCCCTGTCCAATCAAATGGCTCATTTTCTGCAAGATCAAGGCTCCCACAATCGAGGAAGCCAAGGGAGGCCATCACCACCACAAGGAGATAGGGGGTACCAAGCACCTATAAGGTTTGTGAAGATGGAATTTCCTAAATTCCAGTGTGAAGACATCGAATCTTGGATTCTTAAGTGTGATAGCTATTTTGCCCTAGATAACACACCTGAAGACAGAAAAATTACAATGGCCAGCATTCAACTTGATGAGAGGGCTTACTTATGGCATTCTGCTCTCATGAATGGAGATAATGGTTATGAAATGACTTGGGTAGAGTATAAGCAGGCTATCCTTATGCGGTTTGGGAAGGTTTATAAGTCGCCAATGGCTGAAATGAAGAGATTGAAGCAACTGGGATCATTAGAGGATTACAACGATGAGTTTGATGTGTTGAGTTGTAAGTTGTGATTGTTTGAAGATTATACTGTGCATGCTTATATTGAGGGTCTACGTGATGATTATGCACGTCAAGTGAGAATCTTTAGGCCTAGGACGTTGATGGATGCAAGAAGTTTGGCCAAGATTCATTATTTGAATGTTCAAGATTAAGAAACAGCGAGGATGAAGGGAAAAGGAATGGGTGATGTATATTCTGGTTCAGGTAGGTGGAGGAGTGATAACAGTGCATTTGTGGGTGGTGGGTCTAGGCACTCTTTGCTGAATGGGTCAAAACAAGGGTCTTATTATGCCAATAAAGCCTCTTATTCAAATGGTTCTCAATCTTTTGGCTCAAAATGGGATAACCAATCTAAGAATGATATTGTTCGTAGTGGATTTGTTAAAAATTCACTTTTTCCGAGTAATTCAGGGCTTTCCTCTTCTCGCGAAGCCTCGTCTAAACCATTTAGAGCTACCCATCGCATGTCTGCTGAAGAAATTGAAGAGTATAGAGTTAATAATCTCTGTTTTTATTGCCACAAGAAGTTTTCTAAAGGCCATGACTGTCCTCAAAGGTATACAATGGAGTTGCAGATGATTGAGTATGTAGAACCAGAAAAAGAGGATGTTTCAGTGGAGGATTTGGGGCAGGAAGAGGCTGATGTTGATAATTCTGAATGTTTGCAAATCTCTTTGCATGCCATTCAAGGGAGTGTAGGCATTTCTTCTATGAGAATTCAAGGGTTTGTTGGAAAACGTCCAGTGCAGATTCTGATTGATAACGGATCAACCCATGACTATATTGATTATAAATTAGCAAAGAAGTTGGGGTGGAAGGGAGGTGATACTCCCATTGCTAGTGTAGAAATTGCTGGTGCTATCAAGTTGTTTGTATTGGGATGGTGGAAGGATTTCAAATGGAAGATGCAAGGGAAGGAATATCAGTGGGACATGAGAGTAATGGATATCAAGACATATGATCTTGTCTTGGGTATGAAGTGGTTGAAGGGAGTAGTTCATAAGGCATCTTGGGATTATGACAATTTAGCTATGACATTTTGGTACAATGGTGCTATTTGTACACTTAAACCGGAGGAAAGTGGGAAGTGTTTCCTTATGCAAAAGGGAGCCAATTATGATGAGGAAACTTGTCAATTTTTCTTGATGCAGGCCGTAGATAGTGAAGAAAAGCACCGATGTGTGTTGAAGAATTAATCCCTTGAACTTGATGAAGGGATTAAGAAGTTGCGTGAAGAGTTTAGTGATGTATTTGAGGAGCCCAAGGGGCTGCCACCTCTTCGGGAAGGTCATAATCACCCGGTTGTATTGCTTGAAGGTGCTAATCCGGTTAACCTAAGGCCCTACCACTATCCAAAAATTCAGAAAGATGAGATTGAAAGACAAGTGAGGGAGTTACTTGAAGCCAGAGTAATAAGGAATAGTTCTTCATCATTTGCTTCTCCAATTGTCTTAGTCAAGAAAAAAGATGGTACTTGGAGAATGTGCATTGACTACCGGGAGTTGAACAAGAGAACTATTACGAATAAATACCCTATACCCCTGATTGAGGATCTATTTGATGAATTGAGGGGTGCTAGATGGTTTACCAAGCTTGATTTAAGGGTCGGATATCACCAGATCCGTATGAAACCTCAAGATGCTTATAAGACAGCATTTAGAACCCATGAGGGGCACTATGAATGGCTGGTTATGCCCTTCGGATTGACAAATGCACCAGCCACTTTTCAAGGGGTAATGAATCATGTTTTTAGAGAGCATTTGCGTAAGTTTGTACTAGTCTTTTTTTATGACATTTTAGTTTATAGCCCTTGTATGGAATTGCATGTAGAGCACTTGAGGTGTGTGTTCAATATCTTGCGGACTAACTCTTTCTTTGTAAAAGAAAAGAAGTGTACTTTTGCAGCAAAGCAGGTGGACTATTTGGGACACATAATCAAAGGTGGAGTAGTGCAAATGGATCCTAAAAAGATTCGTGATGTAATGGAATGGCCTGAACCTAGTACTGTGAAGCAATTGAGATCATTTTTGGGCTTGGTGGGGTATTTTCGAAGATTTATCAAGGGTTATGGCAACTTTGCTAGACCTTTGACTGATTTGTTGAAGAAAAACAGTTTTGTTTGGGATGAGAAGGCGGTTGAAGCCTTTAAAGTATTGAAGGAGGCATTGATATCAGCACCGGTTCTTAGACTGCCCGATTTTGCTCAAGTCTTTGTGGTGGAAACAGATGCTTGTGCCACTGGTATAGGGGCTGTTTTAATGCAGCAAGGTCAGCCCATAGCCTTCTTTAGCAAGGCATTAGCTCCTCGGCATCATAGGCTCTCTATTTACGAGAAGGAATTGTTGGCGGTAATTCAAGCTGTGGACCATTGGAAGCAATATTTAGAAGGCAGAAAATTTATCATCCGGACTGATCAACAAAGCCTTAAACATTTGTTCAATCAAAGTTTGAAGACAGCATTTCAAATGTTTTGGGTATCGAAGCTAATGGGATATGACTATGAAATTCATTACAAGAAGGAGAAGAAGAAGAAAGACAGGAGAGAGAGAAAGAGAGAGAGTTCTGTCAACAATAGTCAAAATGTAATATCATCAAAAGCATGTCTTACAATTAGGCTACGAGTGGTTTATATAGGATACCAACCTGCCCATCACTAACCAACAAGTAACTAACTCCCTAACTAATTTACACTAACATAACAATATTCAACTTCAAGATGTTTCTCATATAGTTTTAGGCAATAACTTTGATGCATTCTTTTATTTGCTTCTATTTCAAAACAAACTTAGCTCCCAAAAGACACTCACAAACACACACACATATAATTTCCATGTTCAAATAGATCTCTCATGTTTCACAACCATATGAATAGATCTTATTGAACGTACAAACTTTTTACCCGACACATATTAAAAACAACAATCAAACCTTAGCAAATTCAACAGTTTGCTTCCCATCATGAGCCTTCCTGAAGAAATGCTTCACATATTCTGAATACAACACATTCTTATTATACATTGCTTTCTCCCCACTTGCAACCACTTCTGGTAAAGGCCCTATCACAACTGAGGGTTTAGGGTTCACAAAAATTGGCACTGAAACCCTAACCTTGCTTCTATTTGCTATCACCCTATGTTCTACACTCTTATATCTCCCATTGCTCATTATCTGCAATGCATCACCAATGTTGATCACTAGCGATCCAGACACCGGTGGCACGTGAATCCAATTCTCGTTGCCACCGCGGCTGGACCGGACATATAGGCCATTTTCGTCTTGGAGGAGTACGGTTAGGGTTGAGACATCAGAGTGACGACCTATTGCTTATTTTTAGGATTTCTCAAAAAAATCAATTAGGTCCTATATTTAGGACCGGAGGGAGTATATGTTGATGTTAATTGGGAATATATTGATATTTTTCTAATGAGTAACGATATTAAATGGTAATAATATAAACTACTGTAGCTATTAAGTGTTGTTGGAATTATGCCACTGTTAATGTTAACTTTATTCTAAACTTTAATTTATATATATTGTTTTATCTTTGTACCTTTTAATTGAAAAAAAATGATGTGACAATGTCATTTTACATGGTATATTGTCCTTGTGTCCAAGAAAAAAATAAAAATGCCATTACAATAACATACATTTATGTTAGAAAATTTTGATTATTATAAGTTAGTAACAATTCAATTGTAAGAATATTAAACTACGCAAGCTATTTAATGTTGTTGGAATTATATGTCACGTACTGCTATAGTTGATGTTAACTTTGTATATATATAGACACACACACAGGTCACGTACCTGAAGGTTTGGGCCTATACATATATAATATTACCTACCACAAACTATTATTTATGCCCTTCAAAATTTTTTTGAATAATGCTTAATTTAGCATTGTCAGATATGAACAATAAATAATACTGGAATTATATGCATAAACGTAAAAGTTAAGGGCGGATTTTTCTATCTGCATCCAGGAGGCTCGATGTGAAGTCATATTTATATGTATATTCATATAATAACGTGAAACTAATAGATATGATAACTAACTTTCAAAACAAAACTGTTAAAATATGTACGACATCTTAAAATATACATTTCATCCTTTAAATTTATTACATCAAGTTTCAATTTATTGTCTTAGATTTAAAAAATATATATTAAATTCATCCATTGACTATATTTATTTTTTATATTATGGAAAATATTGTCTCAACAAAAAATGATGGTTATTATGCAATTAAATGGTAAAAGCCAAAGCTTAAATTTTAAACCACAAAAGTAATTGAATAAAAAAAATAAAAATTTAATCTAGAGGTAATTTGTCAGCTTTGAAATGTATGAAAATCATTTTTATTTATTGAGTTACTAACAATTTTTATCCAATAAAGCTAAAAGCGTGAAGGTCAAATAAACTAGGGTTGCACAAAAGCCCGGTGGCCCGATTGGCCCTTCATGACCCAATCTGGTCCTATGCCAAAAATGGTCTGTCACAATGTGGCTCGGGACCAACCCGATTAGGACGTGACTGACCCGACCATCGAGTAGGACAGGACCAAGGCATATGCTCTATGACCAACAGGACGGCCTGACCCGATTATTTTATTATTTTTAGTAACAATATTTTGATTAATTAACACAATTATCAAACTATTTCATAATTGATTAATTAGTTATTTAGTTTAAAAATAGTTTATTACAGTTTTTATTTTCCCACATAATACATCAATTTATTTAATGGTTGAAAAGTTGAAGTTTTTCATTTTATTGTACAAAAAAAACTTTTAGGACCAACATGTCCGTCATGTGGCCCGGTGGTCATGTTCGGTTCGATCTCGGTGTAGGGCCATGCAGGACATGACCAAGTCTCGGGCCAAAAATTTCAGCCCGACAATTATTTAGGATAGGACCAGGGCATATAGTTGGACTAGTCCTGTCCGTCATTTGTGCACCTCTAAAATAAAGGATTAAAATTTATACTTTTTGAAAAGACAAAAACGGAAAATTATTAAACTGTGAAGTTAATGGGCCAATTTGTACTAAATTTCGTAATAAAAAATAATACTACTAATTCTCTGAATCTGACCTGCACGAAGGAGGCCAAGTTGAAGTAGCTTCGTCCACAGAAACAAAGAAGAGACTAAGATAATCTTTCCACTCAAGGGCCTTCGCTTTATCAGGGCTAAAGCCGTACCTAACATTATTAGAACTTGAATTCTCTTTGGAGTATTTCATCTTCTCATTTACAGGCAATTCAAAGAACCTGTAAGTTGAATCCTTAACATTCTGCAGAACCTGTAATGGCACACCATGGTTGATAACTTGAAAGAAACCCCATTTCTCAGCAGCATCACATATTGCATCTGCAACTTTTTGGTCTTCCCAATTGGCCATGTCGATTATGGGAATACTGGGTTGTTGATGATGAAGTGGAATATTAATAATGTTCATGAAGCTGCTTGGCCTTTCTTCTAATGGTTGTACGTACTGACTTGGGAGAGTTTTAAGTCCCATGTCGTGAAGTCCCTTCACTCCATGGCCTTGAAGAAGAACAAAGTCGGTGAGATCAAAGTGTTCTGACTCTGCGGTTGTAGTGAATTGGGTGGATGCCATTGTTGGTGCCATTTTGCTTGAAATGAAGGATATGGGTTCTTGAGCTTTTACACGTAGTGGAAAGAGAAGAGGATGTTGCTTTGAGTTTAATTTGAACTGATTTGGTTTTGGAAAGGTGTTTATTTATAGACTGAAATTTGGAGCTTAATTAATGAATTAATTAAAAAGAAATTAATCAGTATTATTAAAGTTTTAAAATTAATGTAGCACAACCAAATTACAAAAATAGCTTCCCTGCCAGACTCGTCTTTTCTCATTTATTCTTTTCAGTAAACCACGTTCTTTATGCCAAAACCATGTTATTTTGAGCAAGGGATAATTGGTTGAATTGATAAATGAATTATAACCACTATAAAGATGAGAACATATACGTACCAATCCCGCGAAGCTCTCTTATTACTAAGCAACATTGCCACCCCTCGAATCAAATTAGTCGGTTGTCAATATGCGTCATAATACTGAGCGCGGTGTTTAACAAACAAAAAAATATGTTATTTTACGTAAAATAATTTGTATTTATTGCTATCATTCGATTATGTGTAATCCGATAAACTCAATTAAAAAATTTGTATTTATTGTTTCTAAAGCATTCACTACATAATAAAACGTTTTTATTCATAAAAAAAGTCTTTACTGTCGGTCAATAATAGGTTTTTAAGTAGGCAAAAAAGTCGATTACACAAAGAAGCCAATGCAAAAAAGCGAATTTTTCATGTGAATTATATATTATTTCTTCAAATAAAGACTTTCAAATTAATGCTTTCAACGTAATATATGTATCTATATAAATTTATGGTTTAGCTACCAAATTTTTCTATTTCAAACACGTGAAAAGATAAAAAAGTATTAAATTCTTTATATTATTTACTATAATATTTGATGAAAAATTGAAAGTAAATCTTACAATTTTTCGTTAATCCCTATATTATACTCCCTCCGGTTCTAAATATAAGACCTAATTGATTTTTTCTGAAAAATCCTTAAAAGAGCAAAATAAGTTAATTATAAATTGATTTGCCTAATTTTTTTCTCTTAAACTAGTTTATTTTACCTATAAAATAATGGATAATCTAAAAATATATCAAATATGTCATCATTTAATAACCTATTTCACAACCTTAATCTCTCCAAAAAAAGTCAATTAGGTCCTATATTTAGGACCGGAGGTAGTAATAGCTATGAGTTCACATATATGCACTCCACAATTTTATTATACGTAGTAATATAATTATGTGCTTATCTCATCACTAATACTTTCGTGATTAATTGAAAAATATACGAAACTTCATATGATAATGAAAAAGTATACATAATTTTTTATTTTATGAAACTGAAAAAAGTAAACCTTTAATCCTCTTATATTAATTATAAGAAGTCTTTATTCGGTCCCGTAATTTTATTATTAGTTTCTAACATAAATATAATTAGTTTCAACCTCGTGTATTTTTATGTCAATCAATATTATTTTTTTAAAAAAATTAAGCTTAAGTTGTCAGCGTTTGAGAATCTTATTAAAGATTGAAAATGTTTACAACTGCCTTTTTTATCCACAGTGTTAAGGTTAAAAGATTATAGATCGAACACATTCTGATGAGAAACTAAAATAAAATTATGTGTAAAATTAAAATACCATACGTATTCTTTTCTCATGATATATAATTAACATTTCAGAAGTCCCATGAATGTCATATTGCATTCACTAAATCTATGCCGAAAGTATATTTTTGGTGACCCTTTATTTTTGGTGACCCTTTATGTTTGCATCATGAATGTCATTGAGTCTTTTAAGTTTAAAAAGTGCACTTTTAGTCATATTTTATTAATGAAATTTGTTTAATTTAATTGAAAATGCTAACTCAAAAAACTTAAACAGTGATTTTGTAATTAAATGCTGACATACTCCCTCCGTTCCTAAATATAAGATCACTTTGGTTAATTTGGGGAGATTAAGGAAGACAACAAAATTACATGATCTTCCCAAAATCCCCTCAATTACTTAACTTTAAAAGGAGGAGGGGTTTTCAATGAAAAGAGGAAGTATAAGGGTAGTTTGGGGAAAACTTGAGATAAAATAGGAAGTGATCTTATATTTAGGAAATTATCCACTTCCCCAAAGTGATCTTATATTTAGGAACGAAGGGAGTAATATATTTAAGGGCAAAGCTGCAAAAATATGACTAAATTTTACCCTAAGTTGCATTTCTATGACTAAAGTTTCGCAAGGAGCAAAAATACCACCAAACTTGGGATCGAGGTGCAAAACTATGATTTCCGTCAATTATGACGGTGTTGACCGTTAGTCTTCGACTTGTAGGATGCTAAGTGTGCAATAATGACCATGTGACATGCTGAATAAACTCTTTATTGGTGTTATGTGGAATAAGGGGTAAATGTATTTAAAGTAAATGTACTTTGAGTGCAAATATGGGCCTGTTGTTAGAATAAAATAATCATATTTTTTGCGTTATTTTAAATACATTTACCCCTATTCCACATAACACCAATAAAGAGTCTATTCAGCATGTCACATGGTCATTATTGCACACTCAGCATCCTACAAGTCGAAGACTAACGGTCAACACCATCATAGTTGACAAAAATCATAGTTTTGCACCTCGATCCCAAGTTTAGTGGTATGTTTGCTCTTTGCGAAATTTTAGTTATAGAAATGCAACTTAGGGTAAAGTTTAGTCATATTTTTGCACCTTTGCCCTATATTTAAAAGTTTTATTCTTTAATATAATCATTCGTATATTTTAAAATTTAGCAGTTTTTATAAACTTTTTAAATAAATAATCACCCTTTAACTAATTTATACTTGCCGAATTAACCTATTTTGTTAAATGAAACTAATGACACTAGCTAGTCTTTAAAATAGATTGAAAATGCATTGTCGAAATTTAAGGGATCAAAAGAAAATTTGATGCAAATATAAAGGACTTAAAGTACAATTCAGCCAAATTCTAAAAATAAGTTACATTTATTTATTGGGTAAAGAAATGTTTAGATGAGTTAGATTTGGGGCTTATTAATTAAGGCTAGGTTATATCTTCAATCTCATATAGTTTATAAAAATTCTAACATATCACTCATGGATAAAAATCTCACATTACTGAGATTTGAACACACAAACTATAGTTATGAGTCGACCTCTTTACTATAATTGGATTAATTTTTTTTTGGCAACATAAGTCTTTATTTAAGTTTCTTTGTAAATGATTTTATAGAGTGCTAAATTATAATCGCTTCATACCAACTCAAATGGCAACCTGCACCTGCACGTATGTTTGAGAATTTATTTGGTTATCAAGATATACCAACAAGCGTGATTTGATAGTCCAAAAAAAAGCGTGATTTGTGCCTCCACATGAAATCAAAAGAGATAAGAAATTTGGGCCCTTTAAAGAATGGAAGTGCTTGGTAATGATGTCACGTGAGATCAGGAGAAAATGAAGTGATCGAGATACATATTTGAGAACTATGAATATAGTTTTGGTTATTTTTATTTGTGTTGTATGTATTTTATTTCACTTATCTATATAAAAAGATATATAGATTCTGAACTTTTCGTGAGTTTTGTGAGTTTCATTTCACCAACTCAACGGCAAGCTGCATGTTTGTTTATTGGTAACACTTTTAAACACATGATTTTAATAAACACCCATAAAAGCATGATTTGGGCCCCTTATAATAAACAAGAAATATATTTCTTTCTGCATCTTACAAGGCAAAACGTTTGGGGAAAACACGACTTTTTTCACCTGCACGTTGCGCGAAACCAATTTTGCATAGGATATTATTAAACAATGTTGTTTAAGAACAAATTTTATTGATTGAATAGATATAGTACACAATAAGAAAACTATTAGATCAAACAGTTGATTTTATCAATGAAAAATTATATTGTAAAATACAAAAGTGAACAGGTTTAATAAACATCAGATAGAAAAATTATATTGTAAAATATAAAAACGTCCATAATGTACCATAAATGCTAATTCCATCTGATATATATCTATGGAATTATTTTTAACCGCTAAACAGTGAATCACGTAGATGAATATTTGAATTCAATCACCCTAGAGTTAACAAAATCTTAAATGAATAAATCCTCACTACATATTGATAGAATTAAAACTAATTAGAGGTTTTTGAGTTATTTGTTTACAATATTTTTATTGATAGCTTTATGGTACAATATTTTAGGAACAAAAACAATGGAAAAAAAATCTGTGACATGAATTCTAATAAATGTACATAAATACAAATTTGAAAATTTAATTCGTTGTTCATTTATTGAATGAAAGTTTCAAATTTTTATTTATTTCAAAATAATGGTACATAATTGATGAAAAGATGTAAAAATTAAAAATACATTTAGTTTTATACGTAACGATCAGATATATAAGGGAAAAGAGTAAAGTTGAATTATATGATAATAATATGAATATATTATTTTGATAACATAATATGAATATATTTATAGAAAGCACTTCTGGAAACAAAGATACTACATTTTAACACAAAGTTACCTATTTCAAACAAAGATAGTAAATTTATTCAACGAAATAATTTTCATTTTTTGTAGCAAGGACTGCCGGTGAAAAATTGAACCATAATTGTATAATTTTGAATTGAATATACATTGCAAATATGGTAACACAAATAATAAAAAATAACCCAGAGCGTCGGGTTGTCCATCTAGTAAAAAATGTCTTTAAACAAAAAAATTGGGTTGAAAAGAATAAAAATTTGAGGTTCCAAATCTTTATTTTATTTTTAATTTAGTCGTTCCAAATCTTTATTAGATGTAACCACCGTGTATCATTGAGCACACTAAATTAACAACAGGCGATAATATGCCCTTCGATTAACAAAGTGGTCAAATTTTACCCTCACCTAACGGTCAATAACGTTTACTGTTTAAAAATTTCGGAAAATTGCATATTGACCACATATATTATTCTTATTTATATTTTAGTCCCTATAGTTTGCTTCAATTTTTGTTTTGGTCCCTGTAATTTAAAACAAAAGGGTTAGGTCCCTCAAATTTGATTCTGTTTGCATAGTTAGTTCCTATAATTTAAAAATATAAATTTTGAATTTAAAAAAGTTCAAAAATTATATTCTATTTGGAAAACCTCTTGCTTAAAACTACAGGGACTAAAACGAATATTGAAACAAACTATAGGACCAAAATATAAATAAAATAATATATGGGATCAATATGAAATTGCCCAAATTTTTTAACGATCAAACATCATTAACCGTCAGGTGAAGGTAAGATTTGACCACTTTGATTACTTGAAGGGTCAGGTGAAGCAGTGAAGGTAAGATTTGACCACTTTGATTACTTAAACGGTATATTAGGGTATGTTGTTAATTTAGGGTTCCAATTGGTCCTCGTGGTTATTTGAAGGGCAAATTAGATTCATTGCCGTTGATTAAATGATTCAATGTTTGAGTCACAAAAATTTTTGTAAATACATTTTCAATAATTCTATTGTTAGTTATGTTGTTGGAAACGATTTAATGATGATTAGTAATCCTTTAAAGATACATTATAAAAAGGACGAATCTTATCAATTACAAAAAAAACACATCTAATTACAAAAAAAAAAATAAAGATCAAATTATTGAGTCTCTCTAGCTCAAACACCTAAGCTTGTACAGTTGTACCCGATCAGCCAAATCAATGTTTTCCCCAATCTTGATAAAGCTGCATGGATGAATAATACTTAGCATCACTCGTCAAAATATGTCAAAATAGGCTAGATAAAATATGACAATCAATCGGTAAATTTTTGCTCTCATTGCACAACAAATGCCGATCCTAAAAACCTTACAAAAGAAGATAGATAGGTATATAATCATCAACCAAAATGTGAAAATAGTAAACGTTAAGAAGACATCAAAGGCAACATTAAGGGGCGTAAAAGGAAAAGGATAAAGACAAAATTTCATATCATAACGTATGAGGAAGCTAAGAACCTGCTATAGCATAATCTGCAAAATTAAAAAATGATTTGTTAATATAACATTATTTTGACACAAAATTAATTGTCTTATATTTTATGATAAAGTAAAATAAATTAAATTACATGATTTATAAGCATTCATTCATCTAACAATTCATCAGAAATTGTGAGAGAAGACAATGTTTATCAATGGGAGGCAAATGAAGAGTAATTTGCATCAACTATATATAGGCAAAATGGAATGAGCATCAAGCAACCATAAGAACTGCAATTGTGTTAAATGTAGAAATATTGAAATTCAAACATAGTGATACTGATATGGAAGGAAATTGTGTTAATTGCAGAAAATAAAATATGAATAGCATATTTCATATATGATGATATATCTTTGATTTTATATTTGTTCACTATTTAAATGTTCATTGTGTCCTGAATGTGGTTGATGATTTTCAGGGTAAATTTAGGAAACATGCCATATCAAAAAGAAAGCAAATTGATGATATGTTTTGTAGAAAGGAAAATAGATGAAGGAAAGGTTTCATAGAAAAGTAGACGCATAATTATATTCCATATAATTCTTTTTATATTGTTTCATATAATTTTCATTTAGTTACACTAAAATCCATTAGCATTTTTTTGAAACTATATGAAAATTTTTCCAAAAAATGATTTTTTGGTTGCAGAGAATGTATTTCAAATTTTTTTAATTTGGGCAACATACGGGACTAATTTTTTGACAACTAATAAAAAATGAAACAAAGAAAGGAATAGTCGGAAAAGTGACCCCACAGGTAGAGAAATGACAAAGTTTTGATTAATGAGATTTAGAGATTTAAAATGGTGATACTTGGCGGAATGTT
Source organism: Mimosa pudica (assembly GCA_029929735.1). Taxonomy (NCBI): domain Eukaryota; kingdom Viridiplantae; phylum Streptophyta; class Magnoliopsida; order Fabales; family Fabaceae; genus Mimosa; species Mimosa pudica. Next base: position 7,498,857 of record JAKELP010000045.1, read on the forward strand.
TTGACCACAATTTAAAAAAGGGAAAAACAGCAAAGATTTATGGTAACTTTTGTCAACTATTCCCTAATTTTTTGACAACCATAAAAAAGGAAGCAATGAAATGATGTTCACTATCACAATTCTTATTAATATCAAATGGACAATGAAACAATTTCTTGAAATGTACCCTACATAAACATTTGTTCTTCAGAATTTATTTAGGAAGTTATATAATTAAACCATTATTTACGTGATCACGTGTTGTCCTTACATCATTATTTAATTAAACCGTAAATATTTATGCATTCATACAATCATTCACAATTTTAGAATATAATTGTCAATTTGGCTTGAATAGGAATTTAATTCATTTTTACTTTGTTTTATGCTCTATATGCATCAAGTCTCGATTTAGGAATTAGTCATTGTGATTGATTGATTAGAACATAAAGAAACCATTGTGATTTAATTTAAATATGGGAATCCTACCATTGTGATTATTTGTTTTTTGAAATTATTTCCAAATTGAGTGATGTAGAAATTGATTTTGATTTTGTGATGAGTTTGCCATGCATTGAACCAATCAAAATTAAGCAAAGTGGTACTTACAATGACATGTGGACCAATTTATGCTCTATATGTTTTATGCTCTATATGATTATTTCCATCAAGTCTCGATTTAGGAATTAGTCATTGTGATTGATTGATTAGAACATAAAGAAACCATTGTGATTTAATTTAAATATGGAAATCCTACCATTGTGATTGTTTGTTTTTTGAAATTATTTCCAAACTGAGTGATGTAGAAATTGATTTTGATTTTGTGATGAGTTTGTCATGCATTGAACCAATCAAAATTAAGCAAAGTGGTAGTTACAATGACATGTACACCAATGAGGTTTGAGCTTAGACATGTAGAGAGATATATTGGATCCTAATTAAATTGGGTTGAACTAACAAATTTTTTTTGGCAGAAAATTTATAAACTGCTAATTGGGTGAATAGGCTTCATTAAGAATTTCTGAGTATTATTAGAAAACTAGAATACCTTGTAGTTAAAAGAAATATCGAAAGTTCGTATAGACTAGATTGCATATTTTATTATTTTAGTTGCATGGTGGGGTGGGCCGGGGTGAGTGTGTAATTTTCACCTTTTAAAGTGGGACCCACATATTCAGGATTTTTAAAATTAGGTCCCAAAAGGTATTTTATTATTTTCATTAGTCCATTGACCAAAATGGCCCTTTTATTTTGTTTGTAGGTCAGAATGAGTCATTTTATTGTTTATAGGCCAAATTGAGCCATTGAAAATATTGATAGGTCAAAATGAAATTTAACCCTTTGATGTGTTGTAAAAACCGTCAACCGCTTCACATTTCGTTTCAATGGTCATCCGGTTTGAGCGGTTCAACCGTGTTGAACCATGACCCGAAACCTTTTCCAGCTCGCCTTCCCGTCCATCTTTTACAACACTAATTTGAACAAAGAGGCTAGCAATTTAGTTAGTATTGAAAAATAATTAATAAGTATTTTTAATTTCATTTATAAAGTACTTACTAAATTGTTGGCACAGTTTATCAAATCCAACCGAAACAATCAAAACCATAATCGCGGCTACATCTACCCTTAATTTTCCACTTGAAGTCTTCAACTTATAAAAAAGGTTTCATAGTCTAAAGAAGTCACTTGACATGGTTAAGCATTTGTTAGAAGCATAGTCCGAATCATACTGGAAAAAAAAATTACAAATAAATTTTAAAATCATGAGTGTCCTTTTTTTCCAAACTATGATTGTCCTCAAACACTCACATTATCACCGAATCCAAAGAGCCTTAGAGTTTATTACATCCAAAGGGGCAGTACACCTGTATTACCATGCGATGGTTTTGGAGAACATTAGTGCAAGGTATACCCTCTTTCATTAATTTCCAGAGGAGTAGATTGTTCTTTCTTTAAACATGGTTCAGAACGGCTCTTATATGGATCACAACCACTCACATTCGTTGCAGCTACCACAACCTAACTCTACTCACAAACAAACAGTCTTCCTTCTAGCCAGGAATGACTCAAACAGAAGTTCTCATCCACGTTGATGAATCCCCATGGTTCAGAAGCTTATAACATATTGGATTTTAAAAGTTTATCGTTAATTTGTGTTTCGTTTATTAATACAGAATTAACTCACAAACAAATTGTGTGTAGTATGATACGATAAAGATTCCATCATCCAAAAGTTTAGGTTTGAGAGCGGGAAATCAAAGATTTAAGTGCTTCAGTGTTTGTTCAATTTGATCACCCATGTTGATGTTCAAAAGCACAATTCGCTAGAGCAATAACCCCTTGAAGAGAATGAGGAATAACCCCATGTCGTTGCCAACATATAATCCATGTTTGGTGATTTTCATAAGGAGAGAGTACCCAAAATCATTATTTCGTTGTTTCCAGAAGAAATGTATATACCATATCTGAATTGAGCTTGAAGGTTTCCGGCATTGAGGCAGTTGATAGTGATGCCGATAATGGATAATTATTATACTCAACAAATAACGGAAATGAATGTGTCATTGCATTTGAACTCCATAAATGTTTTTTTATCACAATACTCCATAAATGATTGGATAAAGGTGTTTGGTGTAAGCCAAATGCAAAATGTCATATCATATTTATAGATATACATAATAGGCATAACAATAAATTATTTCACGTAAAATGTTTACAACTTAAATGCCCGATATTTGCATAATCAACTAAATGTAATATAATCATCAAAAGATTAACCAACTAAAAGGAATAATGTACATTAGACTTTTCCTTTCTTGCCAAGAACATAAAACTTAAAGGCGAGGAAACAAAACAAATCACGTCATTACTTTTCCAAATATTATCATTGAATTACTCAAATAAATGTATGGATTTGCATTGGTGAATCAACAAAACAAATCACACAATTATTTGTCCAATTCAAACATTTATTTTTCCAAATACTATGCTTCATTTATTTTTCCAAACAAAAATCAGAAATATCCATTAGTTATCAACAACCAACCACCTAATCCCTCTTCTATAAATAGAGTCCCCCACACATCACAATTATAACAAACAAAAAAATATACTTTTGACGATATTTTAGGGGATATCCACAAGTGGAAGAGATGTCTGAGGAATGCCGAGGTAAAAGAAAATGTTGTAATTTGACCATTATTATTTATTGTTCTTGTTATCCTTATAATAAACAGTTTTTTATATATGTATATGTATGTGTGAAGGTAAGCTTTCATGGCCAGAGCTAGATGGTGTGAGAGGAGACAAAGCAAAAGCAACAATAGGGAGAGAAAATCCTGGGGTCAATGCCATAATTGTGGAAGAAGGATCCCTGGTCCCCGCTGACTTCCGTTGTGATAGGGTTTGGGTTTGGGTGAATAGTAAAGGTATCGTCACCAGGGTTCCCAAAATCGGATAGAGTTATATATATAAAGCTGCATCTTCAATATTGTTCGTGTGCATCACTCCATGTCATAGCCTTCGAATAAGGATTTATTATCCAGTTTATATTTTCTGTTATAATGTTATGTCTGATCTTGTGTATGTTAGTGACCAATAATTATCATTATTTTATATAAAACTATGAACTCTATGGTCTACGGATTTCAATTCATCTTCCTCTGGCTAACTTAGTTAAGATAACAGGAGTAATCTCCTTGATTTTGAAAAGTCTTTGAGATGAACAAGCAAATCCCAAAGTAAACCACGAGATGCCACATTGAGGGCCGTGCAAATAGAAATCATAATGTAGGGGGCGTATTGATGCTTGGGTCTTGATAACTTCCATTTTTAATAAGGCTTTATATATATCAACTATAAATCGTAGTTTATTGTAGATGTGTTGCGATTAGTCCACTTGCCTCCGAATATGCAAACACGTGTCGTCTCCAATGATAGTATGATTGCAAATGATGGATTCTTAGACTTCGAATGTGATCATACACCAATGATGGTGTGATTGCGAAATATCATTATTTCTCAATCATATTAAATGCTAATTTGCATTACACGGGTATATTTAGCATGATATCCTACAATCATATGAAATCAATTATTATACTCCTTTGTAAACTATTTTTTAACAAAATCAATTTGAAATAAATGAAAGATCCTAAAATTTCAATATCGTCATACACAAATGATAATATGATTGAGAAATGTCGTCATTAATTTTGGTGATTTGAAACAAATTTCTCTATAAGAGGAAATTAATTTCTTGCCTCAACCTAAATGATTTTGCTTCATCTCATTCTTTATTTGGAGTATTTTCCATTAATATTGGGACTTGGGAGTACTCACTGATGTTTAAGCCTTACTATGTCTACATATAGTTTGTTTTCATTTCTTTGCGTTTGCATTCCATTTGTTTCAATTGTTTTGAATTTGCATGCTCCCCATCACTTTTAGCAACAAGAAGCGAAATATTTGCATTGATGATGGTTACCCAAATTAAATGCCACGCAACAACCACGTGTTTACCCTCAAGTAGGAGTCATGTTTTAATATTAGTCATGGTTCAGAAAATACAAATTTTGCACGTTTATTATTCATTTTAGGAATCTATATTATCCATTCACGACTTATACTATGTTATTTTTTTTTAAATTGAATTACGTTCTGAAATTACCATTATATTAGAATTCAAATACTTTGTTGGATTACATATATTTCGATGTTTTCCTTTTGTCTTATTAATTCACCGCTTTATTGTTGCACCACATTTATTTATATTTTCTGCTCTTGATATTTTTAATGTTTATTTTCTTCTTTCTATTTTTTATAACTTATTTTTGTGCTCATCTTTTTACTAATTATATAAACTTGCCTTTTACTAAAAAATATTATTACTTTACTTTTTTAAAAAGGAATAGTTATATTACTTGTATATTTCTTCATATTGAATAGTGATAATAATACCGTAAAAAATTCTTTAAGGAAATAGTACTATTTATTCAAATGAATTTTATCGTGCTGCGATTTTGAACTCTTAACAAATGGTTGGTAACCACTGGAATTGTTAAGTTAGCATTTTCTATTAAGTTAAACTAATGGTGTTAACATAAAAGGATTAAAAGTGTACTTTTCAAATATAAAAGACTAAATTGAAACTTGATGCAAACATAAGGGACCAAAAATATACTTTAGTCTATCCTAAAATACCTCATACACATATTAAGGAACTCCCAATCAATGGGTAGGTCAAATGCACATGATTAAATACGATAGTTTAAGGAAACCAAGACACACGAGTTACAAATATCTAACTTAACTAATTTCTAAAATAGCTGCAAATCAGTTACATAGTACTTTAATTATTAAGGACAGGAGGTAATGCATGTCGAAATTAAGATAGAAGAACCGTACAGTGGTAGGGTCTAAAAATAGCTTAGAAGTGAATATTTCAAGGAAATTTACACCTTAACCCAATTTTAAATTGAAATGTTTAATGAGTTTTGCAACGTCTCTAGCAACAGTGTGATGCATTGTTGGGTCCATCCCGAGAAATCAATCATACGCTTGTGAACATCATATGATGATACTTTTTAGAGGAAGACTCATGCAATGAATCCAATTAAGAGGCAGTTTAAAACATGCAAAACTGAAAATATTTTTACATGTATAGCATGAAATGTGAGCAGATATTATTTATAAAGGATGCAACAAAACTACATGAAGATCGACATTGCACATTAAAGCTCCCTTTCGTCCAAGATGTTATCAATTAGGTTTTTTTCCACAATGGCATTTAGTAGTCAGTATAGTTTTCATATATATTTCAATCCGATTGACTTTTTTTTAATTGTAAAGAGTGGCTCTTACATATATATGCTTCGATATTATTAACCAAAGGGAAAATCTAAAAAAAAGGACAATTGAATATTAAAAGGACAAAAAGGATCATAAATTTGTAAAACGAAAAAAGAGGGAATGTTCTTTATTTGGGATAGATACAGAAGTTTAACGTAATTAATTACGTTTGAAGCACAAATAACCACTCTCGTAACATGATTAACTACTTCTATTTTTCACTACTTAGAATGAGTGTTTATCTGAAATCATATTAAAATAATTAACTACTTTAGTAACACAAATAATTACATGTGGAGTGCGAATAACTACTTTTATAGCGTGTTTAACTATTTCTATTTTGTAACTACTTAAAAGGGGATTTGTTTAACTACTTCAATAACGCATGTAACTACTTGTGTAGCGCGAATAACTAGCGTGTTTATCGCAAATAAGGAACAATATCTCTTTGTCATTTTGCAAATTTGTTGCCCTGTTTATCCTTTTGATATTCAATTTCAAGATGTTTCTCTCATATAATTTTAGGCAATAACTTTGATGCATTCTTTTATTTGCTTCTGTTTCAAAACAAACTTAAGCTCCCAAAAGATACACACACATATATAGACACACACAGATATATAATTTTCATATATAACCAATATTCAAATAGATCTCTCATATTTCATAACAATGTGAATAGATCTTATTGAGCGTCACACTTTTTAACCCACACATTAAACATAACAATCAAACCTTAGCAAATTCAACAGTTTGCTTCCCATCATGAGCCTTCCTGAAGAAATGCTTCACATATTCTGAATACAAAACATTCTTATAAATTGCTTTCTCCCCACTTGCAACCACTTCTGGTAAAGGCCCTATCACAACTGAGGGTTTAGGGTTCACAAAAATTGGGACTGAAACCCTAACCTTGCTTCCATTTGCTGTCACCCTATGTTCCACACTCTTATATCTCCCATTGCTTATTATCTGCAATGCATCACCAATGTTGATCACCAGCGATCCAGACACCGGTGGCACGTGAATCCAGTGCTCATTGCCACCGCGGCTGGACCGGACATATAGGCCTCCAGTTTCGTCTTGGAGGAGTACGGTTAGGGTTGACACATCAGAGTGACGACCTATTGCAACTGTTAGATCAGGGTTTGGACAAATGGGATAGTAATTGAGGTTAATCCTCTTTGAACCCATGAGCATTGATTCCTTTGTTTCATCAATTTCTTTCACGTTTAGCCTCTTCATCAGCACTTTTAGGACCCTTTTGATTAATGTCTCAGTCTGTTTCATGTATTCTATGGTTTCATCCCTATAAAAAGAAAAAGTACAATCAACAATCAATTTAAAAAATCTAAATATAAACATTTTTATCTAATCTATCTTTAACCCTTACATACTGGTATAATTAATGTAACTATTATTTCTATATATTAGCAAAACATGCTTATTACATATTATCAAAAAAAAAAACTTGCTTATTACAAGTTACCACATCAGTTTGAAACGATTTATTGATTGGGAAAATATTGAGCTATACCTAAGCTATTCAATTAATGTTAAAATTATGTCAGTGTTAAAGTTGATGCAAACTTTTTGTTGATGTATTGATGTTAACTTTATGTTGATGTTAATTGGGAATATATTGATATTTTTCTAATGGTTAACAATATTAAGTGGGAATAATATAAACTAATGTAGCTATTAATAAATGTTCTTGGAATTATGCCAATGTTAGTGTTAACTATATTCTAAACTTTAATTTATATTGTTTTATCTTTGTATCTTTTAATTGGAAAAAATGACGGGGCAATGTCATTTTACATGGTATATTATTTTTGTGTCCAAGAAACAAAATAAAAATGCCATTACAATAATAACATCTATCTATATTAGAAAATTTTGATTATTATAAGCTATACCACACGTCAGTTATAACAATTTAATTGTAATAATATTGAACTATGCAAGCTATTTAATGTTGTTGGAATTATATGTCATGTTTTGGCAGTACTGCTATGGTTGATATTAACTTTTTAGGGTAAAGGTGCAAAACTAGCCACCGTAAATTTTCAAATGGACAACTTTAGCACTCGTAAATTGGATGGTGCAAAACAGTACATTATAAATCAAAATGAGACAAATTTAGCCACGCCGTTAAGTTGAAGCTAACAGACGTTTGTGTTGGCGTGGGGCCCACCTTCATTAAATCAAAACGTCTGTTAGCTTCAACTTAACGGCGTGGCTAAATTTGTCCCATTTTAATTTATAATGTACGGTTTTGCACCATCCAATTTACGGGTGCTAAAGTTGTCCATTTGAAAATTTACGGTGGCTAGTTTTGCACCTTTACCCTTAACTTTATATATAACTTTATGAGAGAGAGACACACACACGCCCACATGTATTTTAATTAATCAAGATTTGTTGGAATTAATGTTAAAGTTAATTATGGTGTGTAAATGGAAATTAACTACGTAAGCTGTTTAAAGTTGTTGGAATTAATGTTAAACCAAAACTGATACTGCATGAAATATGAAGAATAATATTCTATCGAACTTGCATGAAAAATATTTTATATTTTTGAAAAATTATTGCTCCCAAAACTTTTAAAACTATATATTTAAGGTCGAAGGTACAAAAATAATACTAAACTTTGCCCCAAAAAGCGTTTCTAATACTAAAGTTTCGCGAGAGGCAAAAAGAGTATCCAACTTTGTGGTTCATGTTTAATTATAGGATTTTCACTTAAGGGAGATAAAATTTTTGAAAAGACTCTTATGCCCCCATTAAATTATTCTCTTCTTCTAATACTAAAGTTTCACGATGAACATAAGAGTCTTTTCATATTCGAATCCACAAGACAAACACAATTCTCAAACTCCAATGGAAACTGGAGAAGGCTTCGATCGCAACTTCAAATATGGAATTCAAGGGTATCAAATAGGAAATGATACTCTGAATCATAGAACTATAATGAAATACTTGCTCCTACGGAACCGGGGTCGAAAAGATTGAGAAATAGAACCATCTGATTGGATTCGTTCTCAATAGCCACGGGATGATATTTTATTTCCCTTAAGTGAAAATCCTATAATTGCACTTGAACCACAAGTTGGTACTCTTTTTGTACCTCACGAAACTTTAGTATTAGAAACACTTTTTGGAGCAAAGTTTAGTATCATTTTTTCACTTTCGCTCTATATTTAATCCCGGCCTTGAAGGTTTGGGCCTATTATATAGTATTACCTACCACAAACTATTATTTATGGCCTTCAAACTTGTTTGAATAAGGCTAAAATTCCTAAAACTAGTTATATGCAAAGCTCTTAAGAATTGTCAGACATGAACAATAAATAGTAATGGAATTATATGCATAAAAGTAAAATTAAGGGAGGATTTTCTATCTGCATCCAGGAGGTTCAATGTGAAGTCATGATTATATGTACATTCATATAATAACGTGAAACTAATAATAAATAGGGAAAATGACAAAAAAATGATACTTGAATTTGAATTGGACAAAATGGGGTCTCCAATTCCAACTTGGACAAATAAGTATAGTCCCCAATTTGTCCTAAATGAAATTTGTGACCGTGTCAAAAAAGTAGTGAATGACGATTCTAAAGCAGTTAGCAGTGATACTTGAGTAGTTAATGGATAAATATTCATGTATCTCAGTTAACTACTCAAGTATCACTATTAACTACCATTCTCAATAACTATTCAAGTATCCATATTAACTACTTTAAAATTGTCATTCACTACTTTTTTGCACAAAGTCACAAATTTCATTTAGGACAAATTGGGGATTATCCCTTATTTGTCCAAGTTGGAATTGGAGACCCCATTTTGTCCAACTCAAATTCAAGTGTCATTTTTTTGTCATTTTCCCTTAAATAATACAACCCTCGTTCCTAAATATAAGATCACTTTGGGGAAATGGATAAGTTCCTAAATATAAGATCACTTCCTATTTTATCTCAAGTTTTGCCCAAACTACCCTTATACTCTCTCTTTTCATTGAAAACCCCTCCTCCTTTTAAAGTTAAGTAATTGAGGGGATTTTGGGAAGATCATGTAATTTTATTGTCTTCCTTAATCTCCCCAAATTAACCAAAGTGATCTTATATTTAGGAACGGAGGGAGGATTAAATATGGTAACTAACTTTCAAAACCAAAACTGTTAAAATATGTACAACATCTTAAAATATACATTTCATCCTTTAAATTTATTACATCAAGTTTCAATTTAATTTCTTAAATTTAAAAAAAGTATATTAAATTCGTCCATTGATTATATATTTATTTTTTATATTATGGAAAATATTATCTCAACAAAAAATGGTGGTTATGCAATTAAATGGTAAAAGCCAAAGCTTAAATTTTAAACCACAAAAGTAATTGAATAAAAAAAATAAAAATTTTAGCTAGACCTAATTTGTCAGCTTTGAAATGTATAAAAATCATTTTTATTTATTGATTTAATAACAATTTTTATTAGGGCTGTACATGGACCGGGGAAGACCGGGTTTACCCCCAACCCGAGGTCTGGCCCGAAATCACCTCGGGCTGCCTTTTGCAACCCGAGACCCGGTCTTGCCCGGAGAAAAACCCGATGCTCGCCGGGCTGGACAGACCAGACCAGGCTGGACCGGGTTTATGGTCCAGCAAGCTGAAATGCTTGGTGAATTCAAAGATGAAAAATGTTAAGCCCAGCAAAAATGAAACCAAATAAGAGAAGATGGAGCGCTGATACAGTGAGGGACGAAGTAGCTAGATGAGACAAGTATAGAGGACCTATCACAAATATAACGTCTACAAGCTTCTTGAGGAAGTAATTTTTGGAAATGAAGAATAGATCTGGGGATATAGCCATATAGGGATTTTGTTGTGAGTTTCAAAGTTCAAACTCTTCATCAGACATGAGAAATGAAATGTTGAAGGAGAAGAAGTGAGTGTTCACGTGAGAAGGGATAAGACTCAAAAGTATATATGGTCCTCATGGAACCACGTGGCTGCATAAGGTTCTCTTATCAATATTAATGTTATATAATTAATACATGTGCAGTGGTGCAAGCAAGTCTGAAGACGCATGCTATATCCGGGTTGGGTCAGGTCCATTAGTCGGATATGCCAGCCCGAGGCCCGGCCTTACCCGGACTTCGGGTCAGAACCCGGTCCAATCCAATGCTGGTCGGCTTCACTTGTTCCTTTTCAGACTGGTCCGGGTCAGACCGGGGCGGACCGGGTTGACCGGGTTACCGGGTATTCTGAACAGCCCTAGTTTTTATCAAATAATAAAGCTAAAAGCGTGAAGGTCAATGGACTAACAATTTATACTTTTGGAAAAGACAAAACGGATCAAAAATTATTGCACTTTGAAGTTAATGGGCTAATGTAACCAATGGGTGTAGTTGGTTGAGCTGGTAAGTGAACTACAACCCAATAAGGATAAGAATGCATGTTTAAATCCCGGGAAGTGCTCTCATTGGGAGATGAGACAACTTTACCTATGTGGTCAACACTCGTACCCCCAAGTACAGATTAAATCGAGCAGTAATCAAACAAAAACGAGTTAATGGGCTAATGTATACTAAATTGAGTAATCAACAAAAGTACTACTAATTCTCCGAAACTGACCTGCATGAAGGAGGCCACGTTAAAGCAGCTTCGTCCTCAGAAACAAAGAAGAGACTAAGATAATCTTTCCACTCAAGGGCCTTCTCTTTATCAGGGCTAAAGCTCGAACCATACCTAATATTATTAGAACTTGAATTCTCTTTGGAGTATTTCATCTTCTCATTTGCAGGCAATTCAAAGAACCTGTAAGTTGAATCCTTAACATTCTGCAGAACCTGTAATGGCACACCATGGTTGATAACTTGAAAGAAACCCCATTTCTCAGCAGCATCACATATTGCATCTGCAACTTTTTGGTCTTCCCAATTGGCCATGTCGATTATGGGAATACTGGGTTGTTGATGATGAAGTGGAATATTAATAATGTTCATGAATCTGCTTGGCCTTTCTTCTAATGGTTGTACGTACTGACTTGGGAGAGTTTTAAGTCCCATGTCGTGAAGTCCCTTCACTCCATGGCCTTGAAGAAGAACAAAGTCGGTGAGATCAAAGTGTTCTGACTCTGCGGTTGTAGTGAATTGGGTGGATGCCATTGTTGGTGCCATTTTGCTTGAAATGAAGGATAAGGGTTCTTGAGCTTTTACACGTAGTGGAAAGAGAAGAGGATGTTGCTTTGAGTTTAATTTGAACTGATTTGGTTTTGGAAAGGTGTTTATTTATAGACTGAAATTTGGAGCTTAATTAATGAATTAATTAAAAAGAAATTAATCAGTATTATTAAAGTTTTAAAAGTAGCACCACCAAATCACAAAAATAGCTTCCCTGCTAGACTCGTCTTACTCGTCTTTGTCTCATTTATTCTTTACCATAGATCACATTCTTTATGCCAAAACTAATGTTATTTTGAGCAAGGGATAATTGGTTGAGTTGGTAAATGGATTATAATCCCTATAAAGATGAGAACATATATATATACCACTCCCTCAAAGTTCTCTCATTACTAAGCAACATTGTTACCCCTCGAATCAAATTAGACGATTGTCAATATGCGCTATATTACTGAACGGTGTTTAACAAACAAAAAACTATGTTATTTTAGGTAAAATAATTTGTATTTATTGCTATTATTCGATTACGTGTAATCCCTTGAACTCTATTAAAAAAATTTGTATTTATTGTTGTCATTAGATTAAATTTACTCTTTTTTTTATAAAAGATTATTTTTACTCTGCTATTATAAAATTACTAACTGAATCTTTTTAACCTATACGATTTTAATCTCGTATTTAATATAAAATCTGGCTAACACAAAAAAATTTGTATATCAACACTCATTAGTGTATATCCCTTTACATTAGATATAAGTTTAAAATACATTTTAGATTCAAGTAACAATATTGTTTCAAAAGCATTCACTACATAATAAAACGTTTTTATTCATAAAAAAAGTCTTTACTGTCGGTCAATAATAGGCTTTTAAGTAGGCAAAAAAGTCGATTACACAAAGAAGCCAATGCAAAAAAGCGAATTTTTCACGTGGATTATATATTATTTCTTCAAATAAAGACTTTCAGATTAATGCTTTCAACGTAATATCTGCATATATAAATGTATGGTTTAGCTACCAACTTTTCTATTTCAAACACGTGAAAAGATAAAAAAGTATTAAATTCTTTATATTATTTACTATAAGATTTGATGAAAAAAATTGAAAGTAAATCTTACAATTTTTCGTTAATCCCTATATTATTATAGCTATGAGTTCACATATATATATGCACTCCACAATTTTATTGTGCGTAGTAATATAATTATGTGCTTATCTTATCACTAATACTTTCATGATTAATTGAAAAATATAAGAAACTATGATAATGAAAAAGTATACATAAAGTTTTATTCTATGAAACTGGAAAAAGTAAACCTTTAATCCTCTTACATTAATTATAAGAAGTCTTTATTCGGTCCCGTAATTTTATTTTTAGTTTTTAACATAAATATAATTAGTCTTAACCTCATATATTTTTATGTCAACCAATATTATTTTTTAAAAATTAAACTGAAGTTGTCAGCTTTTGAGAATCTTATTAAAGATTGAAAATGTTTACAACTGCCTTTTTTATCTACAGTGTTAAGGTTAAAAGATTATAGATCGAACACATTCTGGTGAGATACTAAAATAAAATTATGTGTAAAATTAAACTACTATACATATTCTTTTCTCATGAAATATAATTAACATTTCAGCAGTCCCATGAATGTCATATTGCATTCACTAAATCTATGCCGAAAGTATATTTTAACGACCCTTTATGTTTGCATCGAATCTCATTGAGTTTTTAAGTTTAAAAAGTGCACTTTTAATCATATTTTATTAATGAAATTTGTTTAATTTAATTGAAAATGTAATTCAAAAAACTTAAGCGGTGATTTTGTAATTAAATGCTAACATAATATATTTAAAGTTTTATTTTTTAATATAGTCATTTGTATATTTTAAAATTTAGCAGTTTTTATAAACTTTTTAAATACATAATAACCCTTTAACTAATTTATACTTGCCGAATTAACCTATTCCGTTAAATGAAACTAATGACACTAGCTAGTAAAAAAGATTGAAAATGCATTGTTCAAATTTAGGGATCAAAAGAAAATTTGATGCAAATATAAAGGACTTAAAGTACAATTCAGCCCAAATCTAAAAATAAGTTACATTTATTTATTTGGTAAAGAAATGTCTAGATGAGTTAGATTCGGGGCTTATTAATTAAGGCTTGGTTATATCTTCAATCTCATATAGGGCCTGTTTGGATTCAGCTTTTGAGAATAGCTTCTGGGAAAATAGCTTTTGGAGAATAGCTTTTGAATAGAATAACTTTTCTGAAAAATAGCTTTTGATGAAATGAGAGTGTTTGGATTAAGCTTTTTGAGAATAACTTTTAAGAATAACTTTTGAGTAGAATATATTTTTTCTGAAAAATAGTTAGGATGAATAGTTTTTCATGTTTATTTTATTTGAAATAAATGTTTTTCCTAAATGAGAGATTGAAGCTTTGAGCTGGAATAGGAGAACAATGTAGTTTTTCTCAAAATAACTTTTGGAACCCCAAACTAGTTTTTCTTCTCAAAATAGCTTATCCAAAAAAATTGAGTGTTTGGATGTCTTTGTGTGAAACCTAGGTTTGGGAGCCATAATAGCTTTTGGAAATGTATCCAAACAGGCACATAATTTATAAAAATATTTACATATCACTTATCGATAAAAATCTCATATTAATGAGATTTGAACACACAAATTATAGTTATGAGTCTACCTCTTTACTAATTGGATTAATTGTTGTTGGCAACATAAGTCTTTATTTAAGTTTATAATGTTAATGATTTTACAGAGATGCTGAATTATATTAGCTTCACACCAACTCAAATGGCAACCTGCACGTATGTTTGAGAATTTATTTGGTTATCAGGATATACCAACAAGCGTGATTTGATAGTCCAAAAAAAAGCGTGATTTGTGCCTCCACATGAAATCAAAAGACATGACAAATTTGGGCCCTTTAAAGAATGGAAGTGCTTGGTAATGATGTCACGTGAGATCAGGAGAAAATGAAGTGATCGAGATATACATATTTGTGAAATATGAATATTGTTTTTTTTTTTTTTGCCAATGAAAACTAGGAATATTGTTTTGGTTATTTTTATTTGTGTTGTATGTATTTTATTTCACTTATCTATATAAAAAGATATATAGATTCAGAACTTCTCGTGAGTTTTGTGAGTTTCATTTCACCAACTCAGCGGCAAGCTGCATGTTTGTTTATTGTTAACATTTTTAAATTCCCAACATGATTTTATTAAACACCCATAAAAGCATGATTTGTGCCCCTTATAATAAATAAGAAATATGTTTCTTTCTGCTTCTTACAAGGCAAAACGTTTGGGGAAAATCCTAGTTAATTAAATTGGGTTGAACTACCAAATTTTTTTTGGCAGAAAATTTATATTCATACATATACTTCTAAGAAAATTTATATTCATACATATTCACACTAGTACAAAAAAGACTTTTTAAACCTCATAAAAAAGGTTTTTTAAACCACATTTAAAAGTGGTTTAGAAAAAGGGGGTTTAGAAAGTATGACTTTTTTAAACCACATAAAAAAGTGGTTTAAAAAACATACTTTTTAGACTACTTTTGTAAAAATGTGGTTTAAAAAAAATATTTTTTAAGACCTCTTCTATGTAAATATAGTCTAAAAACATATACTATTCAATATATATATATATATATATATATATATATATATATATATATATATATATATATATGTCGATTGATAACCAATGGAAAGAAAACTAACAAATCATAATAACATAATACATTCGGAAAGTTCAAAGCATTCTAGTTACAATTTGAAAACTATGCTTTCCAACAATGTAAATTTAAAAGTCTACATGAGTCTAACAATAAAGTGAACAAAGAGAAATTCATGAGCTCATCTCTTTGTACAAAGCTGATGTTATATGAAACAAGAGGAATATTTAAGCCAAGTGTGCAAACATGTACTGTATAGGTCACCTATGCGCAAGTGCTTCACTCCACGTGTAACCTAATGAATAAACAAATGAAGCCATCAAACTTCACAAAGCAAAGACAAGCTCACATCTTTTGACATTAAATCTAAAGCCACCAAATCACCACAAAGTCAACTGTTAATTAAAACACCAAGCCAAGTCATTAACTTAAAAAAAACAAAGCACAAAAGAAGAAAACAAACTATAAAGGGGCCTAATTCTAAATCATCCCCACATTGAGCTATGAAAATAAAAGCACAGTGATGAGAAGATCACACAAACACATAATAAACTCAAGCAGGAATTGCATAACCATCTTTATTTCCTTTGTATCCACCTGTAAAGTGACATGAACATCCCCATGGACTGTTGAGAAATGATAAAAAAAGACTGAAGGAGAAAATAGCATATGTAAGTTGAATGAATATATGGATCTTAGTCTAAAGGAAATTGTGGGCAAAATGTTTACATGACATTAGGTATGTGTTATGCAAAACCTAATATTTGCAACGTGAATGGAATGCACAGAATAAAACATCTAAATACCTAGTCAGAAAATCAAAACTTCAAGCACTACAAGCACAAAATATTTGGCAAACAATTTGTATAACTACAGAATTGATAATTACCGCAATATTTCTCAACCACACCATGGCAAGTGGCCTAAGCTTTGATCAGTATGAGTACTTTGTTATGTACAATATTTAGGATGGAAGAGCATAAGGGTGAATAGCCAATGAGGAATATGGTCCAGGTAAATCAGATGTTTAACAGATAATGAAACACATGCATAAAAATACAGGACCAAGCCTTGCCCCTGTGATTCTGTTTGTTCCAAGGGTGTCAAAGACATGTATCAAAATACACACACAGATACATATATTAGAATACAAAATCAATCTGATAATTCCAATTTCAAAATTTCATGGCACCTGAAACCTGGTCATAATATGTCATGAAATATAAATAAGACATGATAATCTAATTAATTGTCATTCTAACTCTGCTTGATGGATAAACAAAACTTGACAGTGGAATATATTTTTGCAGCATGTACTTCAAACAACAACAACAACAACAACAACAAAGCCAGAAGGTATCTATCCTTTGGTATTCAGACTCAAAAATAAGAATAAGGTATCTATCCTTCTTCACAACACCAAAACGAATTGTAAATAAATAATAAGGTCAGACCAAAATATCTCATCTTCTACCTGAATGACAATCACCCAGAAGACAATGCTATGATCAGTGACACAGCCTACCTGAATGACACTACAAAAGGGAATTTAGAGAAATCTTACATGGTATTGAGATCAGAAAGGTCAGCAAAAATGTCTCCAATGGAAAGGGAGAGTGCATTGTGGCTCACATTCCTAAGAAAATCACATAGAAATGCAATTGGACAGTAGTTACAACATATAACTAAAATGAATGACATGAAATAATGCTATATATGAACAGAAAAGCAACTTACAGATAATTGAGGGAAGTCATGGCAGAAATAGAATAAGGAAGATTCCCACTTAAGTTATTACTTGCAAGGTTCCTGAATATTAGATCAGAAAGAGACGGCATAAACAATAGAGTGAAGCCGATCAAGAATGATAAGAAAATCACATATGGAAAGCTAGCATTACAGGCTTGTCACATTCGGTGGTAATTGATAAGGGACTGAGTCATGGATCATGTTGTCACTCAAGTCACTAAAAAGGGGGAAAAGAGAAAATGAACATCAATATTAACATGTGAAAATATCAAAATAAATAACATAACTTCCAAAAAAAAAACAATAATTCAATTATCTCACAGTTTTCTCAGTGACATAATGATGGGCTTGATAAGTTTTGGGGCCAAGTTTACAAGAGGAAAAGCAAGCTGCTGAAGAGAAGCCCAAAGGAAGGCCCAAACAAAATGCACCAAGGGGGGACCAGGAGCTGCGTGCGCAATCATGAGCTGACAGGGGCAGAATAGTGGGAGGAATAAGAGAGGCACAGTGAGGCTGAGAAAGGCAGAAAAAGAGTAGACAGTTTTTGTGTGAGGAGAGAGGGGTTGGTCTCTCGAAAACTAGCCCATTGGTGTGTCTGTAGTGGAAGTTTCCTTAGTTATTCTAGTTATTTTCCTTAGTCCTTTCCATTTTGGGTTCTGGATTTGTACTCTCAGAGCTATTCTGTGTGTGGAATATCTCTGTTTTCTTGTTATTCTCCATTGGATAGTAATACCACGTTATATTTGGGTCACTTGTGTTGTTTGTTTCAATACAAAATACAGGGGGGTCCTATCAATTTTGGTATCAGAGCGGTTTTTGCTGGGAATGGTCAGTACCAGAATGGAGGGCAGAATTGAAACGTTGGAGAAGGCGGTAGAAGAGGTGAATCGGAGACAACAAGTAACAGGGGAACGACTGTCGGGAATCGAGGCCAACTTGCATCGTGTTACTCATGAGAGGCTCACGGGAATAGAGGAGGCCCTCAACCGCATATTAGAGCAGTTGGGTAGAAGAGGGGAACATGAGGAAGCAGAAAACGGAGGGGAACGTAGACGCGTTGAAACAGGGGACACCGGAGGAAGGGACGAGGAGGAAGGTGGTAGTGATGGCACCAAATACCGGAAGTTGGAATTACCCTTGTTTGAAGGAGAAGACCCGTTGGGATGGATATTCAGGGTGGAGAGGTATTTCAACGTCAACGGGGTGAATGAAACAGAGAAACTCGACGCCGCGGTTGTGAGTCTAGAAGGGAAGGCGCTGGCGTGGTTTCAGTGGATGGAGGCGAGAAACCCCATTCGGACTTGGCCGGATTTTAAGCTCGAGGTGACTGATCGTTTTCATTGTCAACAAGTGGGGGATGAGTATGAGCAATTGATGGCTCTGAAACAAGTTGGGACGGTCCAGGAGTTTCGAGAGCAGTTTGAGGCAATGTCAGCTCCCTTAGAGAATGCCCTAGAAGAAGTTCTTAGAGGGGCGTTTCTTAATGGCCTCAAGGCGGAGGTACGTTGCGACGTGAAGCTGATGCATCCAAAAGACTTGAAGGAGTTGATGAATTTCTCCATTTAGGTCGAGGACCGAAACCAGATGAAAGAGAGATTGTTGGAGAAGAAGGAGAATAGGGCCTCCAAGTCTCTGGCCTCAACCAAATGGGCCGATTATAGGCCCAGTTTTACTCGGTACAGCCCACCAGATGCCACTAAGAGTACAGGAGGAACTGTGGGGGTAAAACCGTCTCATGAGAACAAATTGTCAGAAGAGGGGAAACCACCCACCTCACCGGGGCCCACCACTGCCACTCAGGCAAGCAGTTCTGGCAGCAATTCCTTCCGGCGGCGGATGTCAGATGCAGAGATTACTAGGAGACGAGAATTGGGCTTGTGCTTTAGGTGTGAAGAAAAGTTCGGGCCCAACCACAAGTGTAAAAATAGGCAGCTGAGGGTGATAATGTTGGAGGATGATGACGGGGCAGGGGGAGAGATGCAGGAAGAGGCCCAAGATGAGGAGGTAGGCCACGAAGAAGGGAATTGGGCCTCAATGGAGCTGGCCATGACTTCTGCTGTTGGGCTTAGTGATAAAAAAACCCTCAAAATGTTGGGCCACATTAATGGGCTTGCGGTGAGAATTCTGGTGGATTGTGGGGCTACTCACAATTTCATTTCTCAGGACTTGGTGAGTCAGATACCCCTCCCAACCATTCGAGTGAAACGATATGCAGTGACCTTGGGGGACGGCCGCCGGATCTCCTCAGATCTGAAATGCCTTGACGTTGAGCTTGAGGTTCAGGGTCTGAAAATCTGCCAACCGTTCTATCCTTTCCTCTTAGGAAATGTGGAGGTGGTCTTAGGGGTGGAGTGGCTGGCCACGCTTGGAGAAACACGAATGAATTGGAGGGAGTTGTATATGAAGATAAGGGAGAACGGTGACTGGAGATGCTTGAGAGGAGATCCTAACCTCACTAAATCCCCTGCCTCCTACCGATCGATATGCCGGGCGGCATGGGAAGAGGGAGAAGGTTACCTCGTGGAATTGTGGGCCATGGGTAAAGACGCAGAACCGGCGATTGTGAGCCATCCTGAGATGGAGGAGATATTACGGCAATACCCTGAAGTATGCGGGTCAATAACCGGGCTTCCCCCTCGCCGGTCGAAGGATCACGCCATCATTCTGAAGGAAGGTGCCCAACCTACGAATACTCGTCCCTATCGATATGGGTATAACCAGAAGGCTGAAATTGAGCGGTTAGTCAGAGAGATGTTGTCAGCGGGGGTGATACAACCCAGCACTAGCCCCTACTCCAGCCCAGTGCTCTTAGTGAAGAAAAAGGATGGGAGTTGGAGGTTTTGTGTGGATTACCGGGCCTTAAATCAGGTTACCATACCAGATAAGTACCCGATTCCAGCTATAGATGAGTTGTTGGATGAACTTGGTGGATCAACAATATTTTCAAAGTTGGACCTGAAGTCGGGATATCACCAGATCCGGATTAAGGAAGGGGATGAGCCGAAAACCGCTTTCCGGACACATGACGGGCACTACGAGTTCAAGGTTATGCCCTTTGGCCTTACTAATGCTCCCTCAACATTCCAATCCTTAATGAATGACATATTTCGTGATTATCTGCGGAAATTTATCCTTGTTTTCTTTGATGACATATTAGTATATAGCCAGGATATTCAAAACCACAAAACGCATCTTCGGCAAGCCTTAGACATTCTGAAACATCATAAGCTGGTAGTCAACCCCAAAAAGTGTGTGCTGGGGCAGCCTCAAATGGAGTACTTGGGGCATATCATTTCTGCCGAGGGTGTAAAAGCTGATCCGGTGAAGTTATCAGCCATGCAGAATTGGCCAATTCCCAAGAATTTGCGGGCCCTCAGGGGATTTCTTGGTTTGACTGGGTACTACCGAAGGTTTGTGAAGGGTTATAGTAAGATAGCCGCTCCTCTTACTAATTTGCTGAAGAAGGACTCCTTTGTGTGGGGGGTCGAAGCTCAGGAAGCCTTCGAGAAGATGAAGCAGGTCATGGTGACCCTACCCGTGTTAGCCATGCCTGATTTCTCCAGACCATTTGAAGTGGAGGCAGATGCTTCGGGCCGAGGGATAGGAGCGGTGCTTATGCAAGCAGGGCGTCCGATTGCATATTTCAGTCAAAAGTTGTCCCCAAGAAGCCAACATGGGTCAGTTTATGAGAGGGAGCTTATGGCACTTGTGATGGCAGTTAAAAAGTGGCAGCATTACTTATCGGGCGGGCCTTTTATTATTAGAACTGATCAACGCGCCTTGAAGTACCTCTTGAGTCAGCGGGTGTTAGCTCCCGATCAACAGAAGTGGGTGTACAAACTCATGGGGTATCAATTTGAGATTCAGTACAAACCTGGGAAAGAAAACCGGGTGGCGGATGCCTTATCACGAAGGGATTCTGAGGCAGAATTAGCGGCCATCTCTGTTTGGCACTATGAGGGATATAAGGAGCTTGAGCAAGAAATTCAGGGAGATGAGAAGCTTCGCGAGATTGTGCAGCGGATGGTGAAAGGGGAGTCCAGTTCCTAATGGATATGTTCTTCGCCAAGGAACTCTTTTGTTTGAGGGGAGGTTAGTGCTACCTAAGAAGTCGAGCAAAGTGCAGGCACTCATTAAAGAGTTTCATGACTCTCCTTATGGTGGGCACTCGGGTTATTTGAGGACGTACAAGCGCCTGGCTGCTGTGGTTTATTGGGTGGGTATGAAGAAAGATGTGCAGGATTTTGTTGCCCAATGTGACATATGCCAAAGGAATAAATATGAAGCTCTCAGTCCAGCAGGGCTGTTACAACCCCTTCCGGTTCCGCAGGCTGTATGGGAAGAAATAAGTATGGATTTTATTGGAGGGTTGCCCCGTAGTAATCGGTTTGACACCATACTGGTGGTGGTGGACAGACTTACTAAATATAGCCATTTCATTCCTCTTTCTCACCCTTATGATGCTAAGATGATAGCGGAAAAATTCATACAGGAAGTAGTGCGGCTTCATGGGTTTCCCCACTCAATTGTATCGGATAGGGATAAAGCTTTCACCAGCCAATTCTGGAAGGAATTGTTCAGCAAGGCGGGAACTACTCTCCGCATCAGCTCATCCTATCACCCTGAGACGGATGGCCAAACGGAAGTGGTTAACCGGAGTTTGGAGACCTACCTCCGCTGTTTTACTAGCCAAACTCCCAAAGGGTGGTCACGGGCCCTTCCTTGGGCGGAGTATTGGTATAACACCACCTTCCATAGTTCCACTGGTATGACCCCTTTTAAGGCCTTATATGGCCGTGATCCTCCCACACTACTGAAGTGGCAGGACCAGCCTTCCAAAGTCCAGGAGGTGGATGCTCACATTCGGGAGAGAAACACGATTTTGGAGGAGTTGAAAATTCAGTTACAGCGAGCCCGGTTGCGCATGGAGGAACAAGCCAATAAACACCGTCGTGAAGTTGAGTTTGAAGAGGGGGATACTGTTTACCTCAAACTTAAGCCTTACCGGTTCAGGTCATTGGCTAAGCGGCTCAATGAGAAGTTATCTCCTCGCTATTATGGCCCGTATGCTATCTCAGGGAGGGTTGGGAAGGTTGCTTATAGGCTGGAGTTACCACCCACGGCAAGGATACACAATGTGTTCCATGTCTCCCAACTGAAGCGTGCTATCAAACCCCCTATAGAGGCTCAACCACTACCATCAGGGCTGACTGAGGACTTAGAACTAGTGGTGGAACCTGAAGTCATTAGAGCAGCTCGGCAAGGCAGAAACGGGGAATTGCAGTTATTAGTCATGTGGAAAGGGTTACCGGAACATGAGAATACTTGGGAGGAGGCAGTGATGATCAAAATCCAGTTCCCTACTTTCCACCTTGAGGACAAGGTGTTGCTTGCAGCGGCGGGAAATGATGGGCTTGATAAGTTTTGGGGCCAAGTTTACAAGAGGAAAAGCAAGCTGCTGAAGAGAAGCCCAAAGGAAGGCCCAAACAAAATGCACCAAGGGGGGGACCAGGAGCTGCGTGCGCAATCATGAGCTGACAGGGGCAGAATAGTGGGAGGAATAAGAGAGGCACAGTGAGGCTGAGAAAGGCAGAAAAAGAGTAGACAGTTTTTGTGTGAGGAGAGAGGGGTTGGTCTCTCGAAAACTAGCCCATTGGTGTGTCTGTAGTGGAAGTTTCCTTAGTTATTCTAGTTATTTTCCTTAGTCCTTTCCATTTTGGGTTCTGGATTTGTACTCTCAGAGCTATTCTGTGTGTGGAATATCTCTGTTTTCTTGTTATTCTCCATTGGATAGTAATACCACGTTATATTTGGGTCACTTGTGTTGTT
Organism: Mimosa pudica; assembly: GCA_029929735.1. Classification (NCBI taxonomy): domain Eukaryota; kingdom Viridiplantae; phylum Streptophyta; class Magnoliopsida; order Fabales; family Fabaceae; genus Mimosa; species Mimosa pudica. Next base: position 7,522,159 of record JAKELP010000045.1, read on the forward strand.
TGTTTCAATACAAAATACAGGGGGGTCCTATCACATAAGGTTTGAAAGCAGGTATCCCAAAGTCCCATTGAGTCCTAAACCTGACAATTCTCTTAATAACAATACAGCAATGAGATGAGTGTTAGTTTTCTGAGACAAATAAACATAAAACACAACTGAAAAAGACCAAAAGCTAAACATGAAAATCTTAGCACCATCAACAGATCACATCACATCAGTCCACAATTAGTCAACTTGAACTTCATAAACACATGCCACCTAGTTTTACAAGGTTTCAAATAAGCAAAAAAAAAAGTTACAACAATAACAAAAAAAGATCTTATAACATCCTATACCACACATTCAACTAAATCAACCAACTTCATTCCAAAAATTGATCACTCAATTCACACACAAACTAGCAGTCACTATAATCAACAACTACACATGATCCAACAATAACAACAACAAAGCATAAACACTTAAACGATTATCAACAGATCACTTCAACAGATTAAACTAAACAAAAGAAAACAATTCATAGAAATAATAATAATAAATTAACGCAAAACAGAACATGCAACACTCCTGCTCTAATAATAAGCACTTAAACACAGCAAGAAGGTAAGAAACTAGTAATAGACATAAACTCACAAAACAAAATGAACATATCAACGCAACAGAACATGCAACACAGAGCACAAAGCATGTATTAAAATTCTATTCCTAAAATTCATAGAAATAACATAATCTCCCACTTGTTCCAACAAATTGATGCATGTACTAATCTTTTAAAATCAAATCCCAATCAGTTCCTTAAGGACCAATCAGCAATAATAATAATAATAAATTAATCATTTCCTATCTTCAAGAAATCATTAAAATAGTAACCTTAAGCCTCAATTACAGAGTCATAAAGCTATGGATGTGCAAATTGACATACCTGGAGAACGAAGAACCGGCGAAGAACGAAGAACGAAGAACGAAGCTATGAGAGAATGAAGAACGAATAACCGGCGAAGCTCTGAGAGAAAAGAGTTTAAGGATCGGAGACCTAAAAGCAGACCGAAATTTAAAATCAACGCACAAATTAAAAATTTAAAATCAACGCACAAATTAAAGCACGGGTAAGGATCGGAGAGTAAAAGCGGACCGAAATTTAACACCATGCACATTCAATAATAATTTAGAAATCAGAAATGAAAATGAAATGGTTGAGGTAATTGTAATTTGGTGAGATAAGTAATAGATACCAGATCAACGCTCTCGTTTTTGATCTCTTCGAGGCTGATGCCTCCCATGGTGATGGAACAAAGTTTGAGAGTTATTGCTGAATATTCAGCTAACAAGATTCATATTTATATCACAGTGAACATCATTACGAAGACGCCACAGTGTTTAATTAATCAGAGAAATTGAAAAATAAGAATGACAGTAGTAGTAGTCATGCAATTCGCATATTCCAACTGATTAAGATAAGAAATTAAATTAAAAATTGGGAAGAAGGAATGTAAAAATGAAGAGAGGATAAGTACCTTCCTAAAAAAGATGAAGCAGCCGAAGAAGAAGAAGGCGTTGAGTGAGAAGGGAAGAGATTAAGAAAATATATGCTTTCATTAATGAAAATGAATTGAAGAACGCGATCTGTGAATGAAGGGAGGGAGAAGAACGCGAAATAAAGCTTATATTTCCAATCTAATAAGAGTTCTCATATTTACAGATTTGTCACTGCTTATACTTTTTAGACCACATTTATAAATAAGTGGTTTATATAATCACATTTTTTAAACCACATATATTAAAAAAGTGGTTTAAATAAGTTTTTTAAACCACATATATTAAAAAAGTGGTTTAAATAAGTTTTTTAAACCACATGTTATATAAGTGGTCTAAATATGGTGGTTTAAATTACCATTTTTGTAGTAGTGTCATTAAGAATTTCTGAGTATTATTAGAAAACTAGAATACCCTGGAGTTAAAACGGAATATTGAAAGTTGGTATAGCTTAGATTGCATTTTTTATTATTTTAGCTGCAGGGTGGGGTGGGGCCGGGGTGAGTGTGTAATTTTCACTTTTAAAGGTGGGACCCACATATTCAGAATTTTTATTAATTAGGTCCCAAAGGGTATTTTAGTATTTTTCATTAGTTCATTGACCAAAATGACCATTTTATTTTGTTTGTAGGTTAGAATGAGTCATTTTATTGTTTATAGACCAAATTGAGCCATTGGAAATAGTTTATAGGTCAAAATGTAATTTAACCCTTTGAACAAACAGACTAGCAATTTGGTTAGTATTGAAAAAGAATTAATAAGTATTTTTAATTTCATTTATAAAGTACGTACTTACTTATTTGTTGGCATCAAATCTAACTGAAACAATCAAAACCATAATTGAGGCTATATCTACCCTTAATTTTCCACTTCAAGTCTTCAACTTTTAAAAAAGGTTTCGTAGTCTAAAGAAGTCACTTGACTTGGTTAAGAATTTGTTAAAAGCATAGTCCGAGTCATACTGGAAAAAAATTACAAATAAATTTTAAAATCATGAGTGTCCTTTTTTTTCCAAATTATGACTGCCCTCAAACACTCACATTATCACCGAATCCAAAGAGCCTTGGAGTTTATCACTACAAAGGGGCAGTACACTTGTATTACCATGTGATGGTTTCGGAGAACATTAGTGCAAGGTATACCCTCTTTCATTAATTCCCAGAGGAGTAGATTGTTCTTTCGTGGCAAGTTGATTGCCCACAATTTTTTTCAGAAGGAGAGGTTTTGATGATCATTCCCTTGAGAGGAACAAAACTGGTATCCTTTCTTGGTAGTGTAGACACTTGCACTATCAGTAGGGAACGACTCAAAGCACTCGAGTCATCTGAGACTTGTAACCACCTCATAATCTTGATCCATGGACTTAAGGCACTGGAATATATTGTTGACAAAAAGGAAGGACAAGGGAGTGGGTAAATGTGAAAGAAAATTTCTTTCAACAAAAAGAAATTCAGTATTATTATAATGGAGCAATGTAGGCTACTCAAATCACATCTTTCTTTTTTTTTGTTAATCACCGCCTGGTTTAATCTGGACTCGAGGGGTAGGAGTGTTGCCCACTTAGGCAAGGTTTTCCTCTCTCCCAATGAGAGCGCTTCCCGGGAATTGAACACGTCCTTACGCTGGTTGTAGCCCACTTACCAGCTCAACCAACTATCCATTGGTTAATCACATCTTTCTTTAAACATGCTTTAGAACGGCTCTTATATGGATCACAACCACTCACATTCGTTGCAACTACCACAACCTAGCTCTAATCACAAACAAACAGTCTTTCTTCTTGCCAGGAATGACTCAAACAGAAGTTCTCTTTGCAAGACATTTATATGTCTTGCAAGAGTCGTCATCCACATTGATGAATCCCCATAGTTCAGAAGCTTCTGACATATTGGATTTTGAAAGTTTATCATTACACTACAAGAAATTTGTCCCCTAGTCACGCACGGAAAGTTGCTCACACAACAAAGGCGACACTTTTTTTTTTGAATTTTAGAAACTTTGTCGCGCCAAAAACGGCCTTTGTCGCGCAAAATGGCGCGACAACAGGAATGTCTTCCTAAAACGTGACATGTATGAATATTTAACTAATATATTTCCGTCGCCAAGCGTGACAGACAATTAGTTTTTTAATATATAAATGTTTCTGTCGCGCTTTAATGTATGTCGCGCGGCGCGGCGCGACATAAGTGAGTAGAATTTAAATTTTAAATTTTCCCTCCCTCCCCATTTTCTCCCTATATAAATTTCAGTTCTCTTATATTTCTTCCTCCCCCACTCTATTTTTTCCTACTCTCTCCCCACTTTTTTTCTCCTCCTTCTCTACTCTCTTATTTTATTCCTCTTCACTTTCATTCTTTATATTTCTCATTTAACTAATTATACTATTTTTTTTTGCAGGTTCATCATTTAAAATCCTCCACAATTTATGGTCTACACTTTATCATTCTTTCATACTTTGTTTTTTTTTTCATTTGGCCAAATTTTCATTATTTTTTCCTTTACCCCTCCTAATTCAAACACACACCCCCTCTCTTTCTTCCTAATTACTATCTTATTTTTCTACTTCCTTTTGACCAGCGGCTTGTCCACGAAGATTCATAAAGCTTCTTGGACAAGCTGCTGGTTTATTTTTTTTTACTCTGTCCATGATGTCGCGCAGCAGGGTGCGACATCGCTTTGTATAGATGTCGCGCATTGTGGCGCGACATCAAATTTTATAATATTAACATTTTGTCGCGTTTTTTATGCGACAAAACGGCGTGACAAGCATTTTGCTACAATCAATTAGTCACGTATGTCAAAAACGCGACTTACCTACTTTGACGCTAAAAAAAACGTGACTACATACCATTTTCATGCGTGACTAGGAGACAAATTTCTTGTAGTGTTAATTTGTGTTTTGTTTATTAATACAGAATTAACTCACAAACAAATTGTGTGTAATATGATACCATAAAGATTCCATCATCCAAAAGTAAGGTTTGAGAGCGAGAAATCAAAGATTTAAGTGCCTCGGTATTTGTTCGATTCGATCACCCACGTTGATGAATCCCCATAGTTCAGAAGCACTATTCTCTAGAGCATTAACCCCTTGAAGAGAATGAGCAAGTAAGATCAAACAATAAACATCTATGCTAACACATAAACCATGTTTGGTGGTTTTCATGAGGAGAGAGTACCCAAAATCATTATTTCCTTGTTTCCAGAAGAAATGTATATAGCATATCTGAATTGAGCTTGAAGGTTTCTGGCATTGAGGCAGTTGATGGCGATGCCGATAATGGACAATTATTCTACTCAACAAATAACGGGAAATGAATGTGTCATTGCATTTGAACTCCATAATGTTTAGATGAAGGTGTTTGGTGTAAGCCAAATGCAAAATGTCATCATATTTATAGGCATAACCATGGTTGTCAAACTCGTGAGTTTAAGCAAACTTGTGGAGAGAAGGTAAACTCGGATCGTAGACTCGAATTGTAAACTCGTAAGAGTTTACGTTTCTTAATAAATATGTGTTTCTTTTATATAATTAAATAAAAATACAAATAATGATACTAATTTGATTTGAATATATTTTAAATATAGACAATAGATTTAAGGGTTAAGGTGCATTTTTAGTACTATAGAATATAGCAAAGTGCACCTAACATAATATACAATATTGTGGTCCATTTGTGGTAACCAAGAATTATTTTCGTGGCTTATTTAGTAATGACATTAAAGAAATCAAATTTGACCGTTATGTGTCAATTTTGGCCCGTTAAATTGTGGGGTAAAGGAGCATTTTCAGTACTCTAGAATATTGTATATTATGTTTGGTGCTCCTTCTATATTCTAGAGTACTGAAAATGCTTCTTTATCCCACAATTTAACGGACGGTCAAAATTTGACACATAACGGTCAAACTTGATTTATTTAACGTCAATACTAAATAAGCCACGAAAATAATTCTTGGTTTTCACAAATGGACCACAATATTGTATATTATGTTAAGTGCACTTTGCTATATTATAGAGTACTAAAAATGCACCTTAACCCTAGATTTAAACATATCAGTACTCATACTATATGAACTCGATAGAGAAATTTTTATGAAATTCATATATAAATTCATTGAATTTGGTCAATTAAAAATAATTAAAATAATTTTAATAGTAAGTTAACACAAATTTCGGTAAGGTAGAAAAGTAAAATCGGTGAATTCACAATGTAAACACGTGAATTTCTACTGAATTTTCAACGACTGAAAATTTATGTGACTCGTATCTCGTTTAATTAGATAGTGTCGCAAAAACGGTAAAATCTTGTGACTCGTGAGTTTGACAACAATGGGCATAACAATAAATTATTTCACGTAAAATGTTTACAACTTAAATGCCCGATATTTTCATATTCAACTAAATGTAATATAATCAAGAAAAGATTAACCAAATAAATGGAATATGTACATTAGACATTTCCTTTCTTACCAAGAACATAAAACTTATAGGTGAGGAAGCAAAATAAATCACGCCATTACTTTTACAAATATTATCATTATTGAATGACTCAACTAAATGTATGGATTTTGCATTGGTGAGTCAACAAAACAAATCATACAATTATTTGTCCTATTCAAGCATTTATTTTCCAAATACTAGGCTTCAATGAAGTGGCATTATTTTGAAGGAACAATTAGACTAATTGAAAGAGGACAAATGGGCCAATGATATTGAAGGCACAAGCTTATAAGATTTATAGTTTATTTATTAGAAATTTCTCTACTCAAGTTGATATAATATGAATACTGATATTTTAAATCTACTATCTATATTTGAAATTTATTCAAATCAAATTAATATTTTTTATATTTTTTATTTAATCATATACGAGAAACACCTATTTATAAATAATCTACCATTTGATTGTATCTTATTTCCACGAATTTGATGATCAAAAAATTTTCCACGAATATTGTTAAACTAATCCTTGATCACAGAGGCGCTGCATGATCCTTATAGACGATGCCACATAATGGGATAATGTTTTGTTGTTGTTGTTGATTAAATTTATCCGATTTTACATTCTTTATATGAGTTTTGGTAAACTCATAAGTTTTGATAAACGTGAATGTGATGGTGACAGAGAAAAGTCAGAAATATCCATTACTTATCAACAACCAACCTAATCCCTCTTCTATAAATAGAGTCCCCCACACATCACAATTATTGCAAACAAAAAAATACACTTTCGACAATATTGTAGGGAAATCCACAAGTGGATCGGAAGACATGTCTGAGGAATGCCCAGGTAAAAGAAAATGTTGTAATTTGACCATTGTTATTTTTTTGTTCTTGTTATCCTTATAATACACAATATTTTACATATGTATATGTATGTGTGAAGGTAAGAATTCATGGCCAGAGCTATGTGGCGTGAGAGGAGACATAGCAAAAGCAACAATAGAGAGAGAAAATCCTTTGGTCAAGGCCATAATTGTGGAACAAGGATCCAAGGTCCCCACTAACTTCCGGTGTGATAGGGTTTGGGTTTGGGTGAATAAAAAAGGTATCGAAGGTATCGTCGTCAGTGTTCCCATAACCGGATAGAGTTATATATATAAAGCTACATCTTCAATATTGTTCGTGTGCGCCACTCCATGTCATAGCCTTGGAATAAGGATTTATTATCCAGTTTATATTTTTATGTTATAATGTTATGTCTAATCTTGTATATGTTAGTGGCCGATAATTATCATTATGTTATATAAAACTATGAACTCTATGGTCTACGAATTTCAATTCATCTTCCGCTGGCTAACTTAGTTAAGATAACATATGAGTAATCTCCTTGATTTTGAAAAGTCTTTGAGATGAACAAGCAAATCCCAAAGTAAACCACGAGATGCCACGGTGAGGGCCGTGCAAATAGAAATCATAATGTAGGAGGCGTATTGATACTTGGGTCTTGATAATTCCCATTTTTAATAAGGTTTTATATATATCAACTATAAATCGTAGTTTGTTGTAGATGTGTTGTGATTCGTCCACTTGCCTCCAAATATGCATACACATGTCGCCTCCAATGATAGTATGATTGCGAAATAAATGATGGATTCTTAGACTTCAAATCATACACCAATGCGTGTGTTTGACTCGGCTTATTTTGAGAAATAAGCCAGCTTATTTTGAATAAGTCAACTTATTTTGGGTGTGTGACTTTTTTCTATGTTTGACTGAACTTATTTTCACCCAACTTATTTGAAATAAGTCAGCTTATTTATAAGCCACTCAAGGTAGCTTATTTAAGAAAATAAGTCAGCTTATTTTTCTACATGACTTAAAAATAAGTTAGCTTAAAAATAAACCCCTTTTAGAGTGTGTTTGGTTGGGCTTATTTTGAATAAGTCAGCTTATTTTGGGTGTGTGACATTTTTTATGTTTGGTTGAGCTTATTTTTCACCCAACTTATTTGAAATAAGCCAACTTATTTATAAGCCACACAAGGTAGCTTATTTCTGAAAATAAGCCAGCTTATTTTCTGCATGACTTAAAAATAAGCCCCTTTCAAACAAAAAGTTATCCAAACATGTTTATAAGTCAAATGGGAAAATAAGCCACTTTTTTCAAAGTTCATCCAAACATAAAAATAAGCCAACCTAGAACTTATTTTCCAACTGACTTAAAAATAAGTCACCTGAAAAATAAACCACATTTCCACAAGTCGAACCAAACACACCATGATTGCGAAATATCATCATTTCTCAATCATATTAAATGCTGATTTGCAACACACGAGTGTATTTAACAAGATATCCTACAATCATATGAAATTAATTATTATACTCCTTTGTAAACTATTTTTTAACCAAATTAATTTGAAATAAATGAAAGATTCTAAAATTTGAATATCATCATTTTACACAAATGATGGTATGATTGAGAAATGTCATTAATATTGGTTATTTTAAAAAAGGTTCTCTATAACAGGAAATTATTTTCTTGCATCAACCTGAATGATTTTGCTTCAACTCATTCTTTATTTGGAGTATTTGCCATTAATATTGGGAGTGCTCACTGATGTTTAAGCCTTAGTGAATTGTCTATATACAAGACTTTTTTACCCACACGTTGTGCGGAACCAATTTTGCATAGGATATTATTAAACTATTGTAACATCCCAATTTTTATATTAAGGATAACAAGGAATTAATTGTGGTTTTAGGGATGTCATTAGTGAACCAAAAATCATTGTTAATAAATAAATGAGAATAAATATATTTTTAAAGAATCAATGTACCTTTTTCTTATACAAATTAAAGAAAATAGTTAGAGATTAGAGTACTGATTGAAATTTTTATGAAATATACTCTTTGGGCTAAATATTATTTTGATGCAAGAAAATATATGAAATCTTGAAAGGGTTAAACTATATTTCATCTTTAGTCAAGTAAAAAATAAGAAAGTCAATAAAAGATAAGAATGGGCAAAATTGTCAAAGGTAGTAGGTAAATCAATTTAAAATACTCCATTTCTATTTTATTCTAGAAGCACCTCCATCCTTCCTCTCAAAAAAAAAAAAATAATAATAAAACATGAAACACACACGCATAAAAAAAATACTCACCATGAGACATACTCCCTCCTCCCATCATTCTAGATTCTTCCACCTCCTCTCAAAATCTCTCCTCTTCTGGTGATGCTCCACGCAGCCACGGAGTCGCCGCCGTCGATGGTGGTGAGAGAAATCACTATGGCCTCCTCCATCTCCTTTCTTGTTTCTTTTCCGTCCTCCCTTGTATGTGAGCTGTGAAAGAAAAAAAAAGGAAGTAGAGCATGAGTAGTCAGCGATTTGGAGTGTGTTTTTGGTGACTTTTGGAATCTATTGAAGCCTCATAAACCTAGGTGAACTTCTATCATTCACTCCTTTCTTTTCATCGTTTCAAAAAACAAAAAAATTGATTTTTTTTGCTTAGAAATTAGGGTTCTTGAAAAATCTGAACCCTAGGCTAAATGAGTACAATTCTATGGTTTTGAAACCAAATTAAGGTGACTTTTAAATGTTCTATGAAATGCGTGGCTGTCACCCAAGAGGGGGGGGTGAATTGGGTGGCAGAATGAAAACTTGTAATTTGCCCTTTTTAAGCCTTTACTCCTTGTGCTTGATGAGAGTGACAATGAATCATCCCAAGCTAAGTGGAATATGCACAAGCGAGTTTATTCTGGTTCGGTCATTCCCAGACCTACATCCAGTCCCCAGGCTCCACCTGAGATTTTCAATCCACTATACTTCTTGTTTGAACCAGGCACAAGAAAGCCTTTACACTTTAGGTTTTACGAACACGGGTTCACCTAACAACCCACAGGTTTTACAACGGGCTCACCTGCAAACCTTTACAACCACAGGTTTTACAACGGGATCACCTGCAACCTTACAACCACAAGTTTTGCGGGCTAACTTGCAACCTATGGAGATTTAGAGAACCTCTAAATGCTCCCCCTTACAAATGTAAGATAACAATTCTGTTCTTCAAGTACAAGCTTTAGAACAGCCTCTATTGATTAGAGGATTTGATTATATGTTTACTCTATGAACTGATTGTGATAAACACTTAAGTACAAATGACTCTCTCTAAGAGTAGATGATGTTACTCACTTAAGTACAATTGACTCTCTCTAAGAGTAGATGATGTTACTCACTTAAGTACAATTGACTCTCTCTAAGAGTAGATGATGTTACTCACTTAAGTACAATTGACTTACTCTCTAATAATATTACAAATCTGAATCCGAGAGTAGAAGATGAGAGGAATACAATGTTTCAGACAATATGCTCTGTTCTCTCACTCTCGCTCTTCTGAATGTAGATGTTCCTTTTATACTCGGCTTCAAAGGCTTGGGCGGCAGGTTGAATATGACCGTTTGAATATAGCCGTTGGGGCCTTGTTTACGTTGTCCTCATTAATGCACAGCAGGGTTGACTTTGCTTTATCTGAAAAGGTGCTTTGACCAGCTGTTCTGTCAACACTGTTCTGACAACACTGTTCTGGCAAAAGTCGTTCTGACATCTATACACTGTACGGTCTGACTCTTGCTTGTTGTCAGATGAGGACTTCGTTCCTCAAGCATAAGTCCAGGATGCTAAGAGACTTACTATCGGAAGCTCTCTTGTTATCTGAAGTGAAGCTCGTGGACTCTAACATTCTGCTTGCTATCACATAGAGGAACTTTGTCTTCCAAGCACTTGTCCATGAATGATAAGAGCGCTTTGCTATTGGATGCTCTCTTGCTATCAGAAGCTCTCTTATGGACTCTGACTCTTGTGGGTAGTATGAGCTTTGACACCTTGAATGAATCTTCAGATTATGTTCTCCTTATCTCTCATACTCCTCATGCTTGGTAGGTAACAATGTTGTTTGAATATCTGTTAACCTCTTGTTACCGTTGGAAAGTACATCTTCTTAAATGCTCCATTAAAGCTTAGCAGGGTTGACTTGCTTTACCTCTGAAAAGCAATTCTAACCACTCTGCTATGACAACATCAAACTGACTTCTGAGCATATGTACTTCTGACTCTTGTAATCCTGCTGACGGATGATCATCGTGCATCGTTCATTGTTCATCCGGAAGCGGCAGTCTTGCTCTGCAAGAGTTAGTGGTTGAATTCCAGTGCCAAGAATATTTGCATCCGGAAGCTCATTTGCATCTGGAAGTAAAACTAAGTTCTGCACATACTTGTTAGTCCAACAGAGTAATATATATAATCAAGTATAGTAGGAACTATACATGCTGTGGGAAGCTTGTTTGCTATGGGAAGTATTCTTACTTAGACTATGTTCTGACTTAGTGTATTGTCTACTGACGCTAGGGGATCTCAATTCCAAAGGTCAGTGTAAGTTTTGTTATTTTACTCTAAGTCTTCCTTAGTGACTCAGTGTGTCTTTTACTCATGCTTTGGGATGTATAGTATATCAACACACAATCACATGCAGTGGGAGTTCACTTAGTCTAAGGTGTATCCTGAAGCACTTCTACATCCGGAAGTAAATCCTCTGGATGAGGATTATATTCACTATTACTCACTCTCGCTCAGTGTCCTTCACTCCAACACTCAGCGCTAGTCACTAAGCTATCGGAAGCACTTTCACTTGACGAGGTAAACTTACTGATGCTTAGGGTTATATCTCTTTTATCAGCCTGTGCCAGTCTAAATCTAACAGGAAGCAATTTCACTTGACGTGGCTGATTCACTGACGCTTGGGGTTATTCTATTCTATCAGCCTGTGCAAGTCTAAATCTAACAGGAAGCAATTTCACTTGCGGTTGAGTCTTAACTTAGTCTTAAGGGTTTTGTACATCTAATGCTCCTAGACTGAGTTATGACTAAGTGAAGTGCTTGCTGTCGCTGGGGGATGAGACATTCATCCGCGAGCGCTAGTCCTAGTCCATCCGGAAGTGATTCCGCATCCGGTTGTGATTCCGCTGTGGGATGAGTCTTTCATCCGTGAGCGCTAGTCTTAATTCATCCGGAAGTGAATCCGCATCCGGTTGTGACTTAATTTAGGATTCAGTGTTAGCAATCTAGACTGGGTTCTAACCAAGTGTCTCACTTGCTTCCGTTTGCGTCCCCTATGGGATGTGTACTCCATCCGCGAGCTCTAGTGCTAATACTTCCGGAAGTGATCTTGCATTCGCAAGTGATCTAACTCGGGATTCTAACCATGTCATCTAATCCTTCCTAAGTGTTGATTATGTTCTTTTAAGTACTAGACCATATCATACCTTAGTCACCATCAAAACTTAAGATTCTAACATTCTCCCCCTTTTTGATGATGACAAACCCATAGATGACTAGAAAACATAATTAAACTTAGATCACTCCCAGAGCTATATTTCTTTCCCAGTTCTCTCCCCGGATATCTAGATATCTTGTCTTATCTCTCTCATCTCTAGCTAGACATCTTATATCTCATCTCATGTCTCATTTCTAGCTAGACATCTTATATCTCATCTCATGTCTCATCTCTAGACATCTCATGTCTCATCTCTCTCCCCCTTTTGGCTTCATCAAAATCCAACAAGTGCAAGCTAGCCTTAGGGATGGGGATACTTCTATCGTTCTCCTAGGAATGGGCTTTCTACCTAATAATTCTCCCTATGTATCGTTAATAAAGATTTGTTCTAGACTATTCAATACAACATACGAGAATTAACAAGGGACAACAATAATGATTCATGATCCTAAATGATTGTATTCTCCCTAAACATTATGTAGGATAGCTAAACAGTGTGAGACAAAAAGAAGAAAATATTGATTCAGTATTCTAAGTGAGTTTACTCTCCCTAACCATTATGCAAGATAACAAACATGTTTTGCAAGGATTAAGTCTAGATCAAAACATACAAAAACAGTTCTCTTTTTGAAGGTGAAAATTCTTTTCAAATATAAAAGACATCAAAAGTAATTTTGACCCTCTCGAAATGATTAACATGATATCAAAATAATTTTGGTGCGTTTAAAATGATGATTATGATATCAAATGAAAATTTGTGATTTTAAATTCGTGATACCAAATGAAATCAAATGAAATATGTGAGTTTGAACTTGTGATATCAAATGAAGTGATTGAATGCCAAGTGAAATTTGTGATACCATATGAAATGAAACCAAATCAAATGAAATTCGTGAGATTAAAATGCCAAAAGTAATTTCCAAACAAATTGCATCACAGCATCTCAAGAGTTTATTATCGATGACAACATGTAACTCTCTATTTTCAAGGGATCATTATCGAGTAATGTCCATCTACTTTTCTTCTATATTAAGATTAATCATCACAAAATCAAGAAAGGAAGCATATAAGAGAGGTATGTTATCAATTACTTTCCAGCGCGTCATATAAAGGATACAGATGTGTGAGCTAGGATGATTTTCTAAGACAGTGAATGATTTTGAAGTCAATGCAGATTGAGAAAAACATCCTAAATTGACACCCTTACCAATGCCATCTATGCATCATATATAAGAGATGGTAAGGTGTAGATGTTACCACAGATGAGGAATCCTCATACTCTATTAGTCCCATGAATCTGAATCATATGCAGATAAGCATGCTTCCTGACATCTTCAAGAGGTGTGCTATCTCAAGTGGAAACCCCTAGCGCAAGTGCTTTGATGATTCGCTTTGGCAAGCTGAGCTACAACCAAAAGCAGACATGACTGGGCAGTCACTCTACTCTTCCCATGGTTCAATAGTCGGCCTGCTATCGAAAGCGCTGATTGTTGCGAAAGCAACCTTGCTCAAACTTGATGATTGGGCCTTCATGTGCTTGAGGAAACAAGTGCTTCCTGATGGTCAGTGAAAGAACTTAAGATTTAACATTGGAGACCATCCTCTGGACATTCAAGTCAATCTGTGTTAATCAGCACAAGTTAATAATTTTAAGAAATCATGCTTGCTGATTGGTTTAAGAAAATATGAGCAATGATTATGTGAAAACCAATTTTGAAATTGTCTATACGTTCACATAGTTTCACTATCAAGACATGAACTCTATTTATACTCTCATAGATAAATATCAATGTTATAGTACAGAGAGTATCAAACAGGTGGCATATTTTCAGAGTTTCATAAGCAAGTATAGTTCAATAAATATGCCTCAAGGATGTTCATGTTAGATCATGATGACATGTGAATTATTAACACAATGAAATTTTGAAAAAATCTTCATCCTCACAAAAATGAAATACTGGAAATCTTCATGCTCACAGAATAGTTTGATTTTAAGACTAAATCCGGTTTACAAAAACAACCAAATTTCAGCATATGATTACGAGAATAATTTCCAAATTTTAGCTCAAGTTCTTCTAGATATGCTCAGTGTGATCTCATTGTTCTTAGGATATCAACAAGCTTGAAATTAATACAGATTATAGCATACTTGTGATACTATGCCATGTTTTACAGATCTAGCAGAGTTTAATTCAAGGCATTTCCTAAGATTTCTAATGCACGTCAGACAAGAGAGAGACTATCCATTAAATTTCACAACAAAATGTGTAAGGGATAGAAATGCTCATGTGTATTGGCGAGAGTTTCTCAGGTTTAGTATAGCCATTCCACACATCTTGATAAGGGGCATTTTCGTTGCCATTCTCTCTTGGTTATTCTCATTGTTCAAGCTTCAATAATCTGTGTCAACATCCTTAAACCACAAACTTGAACCGAGATCATTAGTAGATTGAGAACTTAAAGATGTAATTAAGAGGGATGTATTGTTCTCGAAACCATAGCTGCTTATGCATTGAAAAACTTGATGCACGAGATACCACATGAAATGGAAAATCAGAAATAACTTTTGAATGCTATCATGAGGTATGGTTGTCATGTAAGTTTAAAGAGGATCGGAATCTGTTTTGAAAGTTTGTATTTCAAAAAGGACCTTTAAAAAAAATCAAGGTGAATGCATAAACTATTTTCTTCCATGAGAGGTGCCCTTAAAAGGATTCACTAAGCATATATGAGTAAAACGATTTAGACACCATATGAAAACTCTGAAGAAGGTTTTTTTTTTTTTTAGTGTCAAAATTCTGAAACTAGTTCTGAATCTTCTTAACAATGTCAGAAATCTTGGAGCACAATGATTCAGCATGCACTGTATCCAGAAGGTTTTGAAGAAAGTTCAGTTTCAAGGTGTCAGACTTCTTGAATTTGTAAAATCAGTATGCATTATATCAGAAAATGAATTTGATATGATAGGATCGTTTTTACAGAAAATAAGGTCATCACAGATAAGGGAAATCATATCAGTTTCAGAGAAATAAAAGCTGTTAAGCCCATCATGCATTTACTACCCAAGTGATTATTCAAGTAAAGAGGAAGGTAGGAATGATATCACCATAGCTCCATTCGCATCAAGTAGTAGCTCGCTTGATTTTGGTTGGCAATGCAAGGATTCTATTTTTCAGAGCAGCACCAAAATCTGTGCGTGACGAATGCTTATCAAGACTTGACTAATTGTTCAGATGAGGTACAGTCCTGAGTCTTGCTGAGGCTAATAGGATGGATTGGAGCTGGTGCAGAGGGATGAATTCACTTGGTGATCTTTGGCCTCTTGAACCCATACTTCATACACAGCTCTTCAATCAGATTGGGTGCTGGCGCAGACGGAGACACAGGCTCAGCAGAGGGTATCTCCGTAGGTTGATCACTCAGCGCTATCTCAAGCTTGCCTCTATGCTAGCAGACTGTTGGGGGCACATGAATCAGATGGCTTCCCCAGGGGCGAGCCTTCCTTCTTGGGCAATCCGCTTCAATTCAATTTCCCTTCAGTGACATCCTGGTCAAGTCCGAGGGATGGCTGTCTTAGCCTATCTCTCTCTGATTTTGCTCATGCTCCTTGTTCATTTTAGCCCATAACTCATCTAACTCTGATTGATTGATCTGGACAAGAATCTGTTGAAGCTCCAGGCTTTTCAGATCAACAGTCTCACTAAATTCAACAGACCCTTCAAATGTTGATGCATCTCCTATTGTAATGGATCCGTGAGGGAGATAAACATTTTGATCTCAACCTTCAAAGCATGTTTTATAACCCAAGTCAGCCTAGGTCTTTGCACTTGAGATCGTTGGATCCTTTAAACAAGTGACCTTGCTCTGATACCAAATGAAATGCGTGGCTGTCACCCAAGAGGGGGGGTGAATTGGGTGGCAGAATGAAAACTTGTAATTTGCCCTTTTTAAGCCTTTACTCCTTGTGCTTGATGAGAGTGACAATGAATCATCCCAAGCTAAGTGGAATATGCACAAGCGAGTTTATCCTGGTTCGGTCATTCCCAGACCTACATCCAGTCCCCAGGCTCCACCTGAGATTTTCAATCCACTATACTTCTTGTTTGAACCAGGCACAAGAAAGCCTTTACACTTTAGGTTTTACGAACACGGGTTCACCTAACAACCCACAGGTTTTACAACGGGCTCACCTGCAAACCTTTACAACCACAGGTTTTACAACGGGATCACCTGCAACCTTACAACCACAAGTTTTGCGGGCTAACTTGCAACCTATGGAGATTTAGAGAACCTCTAAATGCTCCCCCTTACAAATGTAAGATAACAATTTTGTTCTTCAAGCACAAGCTTTAGAACAGCCTCTATTGATTAGAGGACTTGATTATATGTTCACTTTATGAACTGATTGTGATAAACACTTAAGTACAAATGACTCTCTCTAAGAGTAGATGATGTTACTCACTTAAGTACAATTGACTCTCTCTAAGAGTAGATGATGTTACTCACTTAAGTACAATTGACTTACTCTCTAATAATATTACAAATCTGAATCCGAGAGTAGAAGATGAGAGGAATACAATGTTTCAGACAATATGCTCTGTTCTCTCACTCTCGCTCTTCTGAATGTAGATGTTCCTTTTATACTCGGCTTCAAAGGCTTGGGCGGCAGGTTGAATATGACCGTTTGAATATAGCCGTTGGGGACTTGTTTACGTTGTCCTCATTAATGCACAGCAGGGTTGACTTTGCTTTATCTGAAAAGGTGCTTTGACCAGCTGTTCTGTCAACACTGTTCTGACAACACTGTTCTGGCAAAAGTCGTTCTGACATCTATACACTGTACGGTCTGACTCTTGCTTGTTGTCAGATGAGGACTTCGTTCCTCAAGCATAAGTCCAGGATGCTAAGAGACTTACTATCGGAAGCTCTCTTGTTATCTGAAGTGAAGCTCGTGGACTCTAACATTCTGCTTGCTATCACATAGAGGAACTTTGTCTTCCAAGCACTTGTCCATGAATGATAAGAGCGCTTTGCTATTGGATGCTCTCTTGCTATCAGAAGCTCTCTTATGGACTCTGACTCTTGTGGGTAGTATGAGCTTTGACACCTTGAATGAATCTTCAGATTATGTTCTCCTTATCTCTCATACTCCTCATGCTTGGTAGGTAACAATGTTGTTTGAATATCTGTTAACCTCTTGTTACCGTTGGAAAGTACATCTTCTTAAATGCTCCATTAAAGCTTAGCAGGGTTGACTTGCTTTACCTCTGAAAAGCAATTCTAACCACTCTGCTATGACAACATCAAACTGACTTCTGAGCATATGTACTTCTGACTCTTGTAATCCTGCTGACGGATGATCATCGTGCATCGTTCATTGTTCATCCGGAAGCGGCAGTCTTGCTCTGCAAGAGTTAGTGGTTGAATTCCAGTGCCAAGAATATTTGCATCCGGAAGCTCATTTGCATCTGGAAGTAAAACTAAGTTCTGCACATACTTGTTAGTCCAACAGAGTAATATATATAATCAAGTATAGTAGGAACTATACATGCTGTGGGAAGCTTGTTTGCTATGGGAAGTATTCTTACTTAGACTATGTTCTGACTTAGTGTATTGTCTACTGACGCTAGGGGATCTCAATTCCAAAGGTCAGTGTAAGTTTTGTTATTTTACTCTAAGTCTTCCTTAGTGACTCAGTGTGTCTTTTACTCATGCTTTGGGATGTATAGTATATCAACACACAATCACATGCAGTGGGAGTTCACTTAGTCTAAGGTGTATCCTGAAGCACTTCTACATCCGGAAGTAAATCCTCTGGATGAGGATTATATTCACTATTACTCACTCTCCCTCAGTGTCCTTCACTCCAACACTCAGCGCTAGTCACTAAGCTATCGGAAGCACTTTCACTTGACGAGGTAAACTTACTGATGCTTAGGGTTATATCTCTTTTATCAGCCTGTGCTAGTCTAAATCTAACAGGAAGCAATTTCACTTGACGTGGCTGATTCACTGACGCTTGGGGTTATTCTATTCTATCAGTCTGTGCAAGTCTAAATCTAACAGGAAGCAATTTCACTTGCGGTTGAGTCTTAACTTAGTCTTAAGGGTTTTGTACATCTAATGCTCCTAGACTGAGTTATGACTAAGTGAAGTGCTTGCTGTCGCTGGGGGATGAGACATTCATCCGCGAGCGCTAGTCCTAGTCCATCCGGAAGTGATTCCGCATCCGGTTGTGATTCCGCTGTGGGATGAGTCTTTCATCCGTGAGCGCTAGTCTTAATTCATCCGGAAGTGAATCCGCATCCGGTTGTGACTTAACTTAGGATTCAGTGTTAGCAATCTAGACTGGGTTCTAACCAAGTGTCTCACTTGCTTCCGTTTGCGTCCCCTATGGGATGTGTACTCCATCCGCGAGCTCTAGTGCTAATACTTCCGGAAGTGATCTTGCATTCGCAAGTGATCTAACTCGGGATTCTAACCATGTCATCTAATCCTTCCTAAGTGTTGATTATGTTCTTTTAAGTACTAGACCATATCATACCTTAGTCACCATCAAAACTTAAGATTCTAACATTCTATTGGTTAGGATTGCTTACTGTTGGGTTAGAAGGAATTTTGGGCAAAATAGGTGTTAAAGATTCAAGGTTTAATGTGATTTTCGAAATTTTAAGTTTTCTCACTGTTTTGAGCATTCTGTTTGGGTCTCCTAAGGTTAATAAGTGTTTCTAATGGTGTGGATTCCTTAGCATTGGGCAAATTTGGGGTTTGTATTCATTAGAAGTTTTTGAATAAGATAGAAATTTTGATTGATTCTGAAATTATTCTCTATTTTGAGGATTTGATGATTTCTATATGTTTATTTGTGCATATCTATGATTCTAATACAGTGATTGATGGGGTTACAATGTGAGTTGAATCTTGAGTGTTGAAAGAGAGGAGAAAGTTGCATGTAGGTTATGAGCACACAAGGTGTTTGTTAAAATGGTTAGAAGAAAATTTTGGTTCATATATTTATCTCTTAAAAAGAATGAAGAAAAGGATTTTGACAATTTGGGGAATTGTGTCTAGTGTTCTGTTTAGGAGTTTTAGAACATAAATCAAAGTGATTCAAGGCAAGAAAGAGTGCTTTAGGATGGTAAAATAATGAAGACATGATGAAACTGTTGGTGTTGTATGTATGTTTTATGTTGGTGTGTGCAGTCTTGGGTTAATTTCATTGTATATGTTTGCTCCTATCTATTAGGTTTATGAAGAAGAATATATGGTAATTGAAATTGTTGAGATTCCAATAGAATAGTCATTTTCATGAGTAAGTTTTAGTTATTGTGCAAAGGATTTTAAGTTGGATGTTGGTTGATTTGAACTGGATATAGAATCATATTATTTTTCCTCTTATTGCTATGTTCTTTGTAACATGAAATGTTATTAGGATAAGAATATAATTAGGATCTTGTTGTACATGTTGATGTTTATTTGGAATCAGTGAATAAGGATTTATTTAAAAGATTGTTGATGTTTTGTGCTTGCATGTGTACTTAGAAATTTTTTGGAAATTTGTATTGTAATAGACGAAGAGATTTAGGAAGAAAAAGTGTTAAAAAGTTTCTGCTACAAGGTGAAGTGATAGCTAGGAGATTGAGAGGGAGCATAAATTTCTGGACTAGTGATTCTAATTATATTGTGTCTCAAACTATCTAGATAAACATTATGATTTGTTTTAAATGGTATGAAGTAGTACAAGTGTTTGATTTTAAGAAAATGGTTGATGGAGAAATTTCTCTATTCATGGTATTAAAGCAGCAAGTTTTAGTGTTCACTAAGAGAGCCAAACTTTATGTTATGATAAGGGAGAATTTGGAGTTTAGAGTTTAATTCTTATTCTCTTTTATGTCTCAAGACTGAAAAATAATTAGGTGATGAATAAAGAAGTGTGAGTAATGGTTTATAGTGTGTTAGTGTCTAGTAGAGTTGTTTGATTGTAGTTAAGTCTCCAATGGAAAGTTGATTATTGAAATATGTGTTTATGGCTCAAGGATTGATTTAAATATTAAGGAATGCAAGGAGCAGATTGGTTATATCTATGAATGTCAAATTTCAGATTCATGACCACAAGTTTTGAGAAAGTGATGGAATTTTTACTTGGAGATTTAAAGTTTATTTGATTACACTTTTATGATCACTTTCATGATAGCCTTGAGGATTTTGTTTTGGCCGACTGGAATTTAGGAAGAATGAAGAATTTTCTTTGCATTGGGGTTTTAATTGGTTGAAGAACTTGTTGGATGGGCCGTTAAATGTGTTCTGTATGTATTTGTTTTCTATGCTATGCTTATTTAGTTCTCTTGGTTCTCTTTAGCTTTGTTTTTTCTTGGCATGGGTGGTGGGTTATGGGTTGCCAATCAAATTGTTTTCTTTATTGTATGACTAAAAAATTCATTTTTTTGATTTATTATTCTTGATTATATTGGTTAAAAGTATAGTTTATACTTGTGCATTAAAATGATTTAAAAGTTTAAAATAGTGATGTGAAATTTCATAAAGGGGATTTTATTATAAAATATTTGATAAAGAGATATTATTTTCCAAGAATATTTCTTATTGTTTGGTATATTAGCATCAAGTATGCTTCAAAACATTTTGAAGTCATATGGACGATGAGATTTGATATCTGATTTCAAATTGATTTATTTATTATTATGTAAACGTTTTTGAGGAACTAGACACAAAGCGCTTGTTTCGTGACTTCGTGTCAAGCTTGTTTCGTAGCTTTGCTATGCTTGTTTCGTGACTTCGAGTCACGCTTGCTTCGTGGTTTTACCACGCTTGAAATGTTTTCGTAGACTCGAGGTATGCTTGAACTGTTTTCGTAGTCTCGAGATACGCTTGAACTGTTTTCGTATACTCGAGCTACGCTTGAAATGTTTTTGTAGTCTCAAGCTACGCTTGAACTGTTTTCGTAGTCTTGAGCTACGCTCGACTTGTTTTCGTAACCTCGAGCTACGCTTGTTTCGTGACTTCAGGTCACGCTTGTTTCGTGGCTTGCCACGCTTGTTTTCGTGACTTCGTGTCACGCTTGGTTATTTACCCTCGTGTGACTGTGTGTCCACGCTTGTTTCGTAGTCTCGAGTTACGCTGGTTTTTCGTGGCCTTCGGGTTGCGTTTGACTTGTAGATTTCGAGCTGCGCTTGTTTCGTGGCCTCTGTGCTGCGCTTGTTATTCGCTGCGTGTCAATTCCTCTATAGAAAACAAGTTTTTCACAAATATGAGCTTTCATATTTACTTTGTAAACCTTGAATGGAATTACTTTTATGTTATGCTAATTTTGCGCTTTTGGGATTTACTTACAAGTATGGTTACAAACTACTGAGGTTTGTATATTCCAAATCTTTATATATTTATCTATTTTTGGGAATTTAAATACGAAGTCAGTGTAAAGAGATTGCAAATATTTATATAGTATTTTGTATTTCAGATTGAAGAATGTGGAACAACATTTCGTGCTTTAAGATGACGGAAGGTATAATTAGCTTTATAAAGAAAACTGATTCTTATTATTATTGTAAATAATAATACTTATCTATACATTCAATCTGTATATTTATCTTTGTATGCATTAATACGAAAATGATAAATGTTTAGAAGTATTGGTTCATGGAAATAGCTTACGAAGTTTAAATACCTTAAACTTCGTGTCATTCACGTTTAAAATTTCGGGCGTGACAACTATGTTGTGTAAGAACAAATTTTACTGCTTGAATAGATAGTGCACAGTAAGAAAACTATTGACTCAAACAGTTGATTTTATCAATGAAAAAATATATTGTAAAATACAAAAGTTTAATTATTATTTAGATATTGGAAAACCTCTCTGTAAACTATATTTAATGTTTTGCTTGCTTCTTTTTTCTTAATCTAATATCAGAATCTTCAATCCACTAATTATCTTCACATGTGACAAAGCGACATACAACTGTCCATGTGATTGTCCCTGGCTTTAATGGTCATTGCAAATGAAATGATAATAGTGAATTGTTGTCTTGTCATGTTGAAAGGTAACTTATTATCTGATGTGTTCATGGCCATACGATGTATAAGTACTTCATTTCCTTGACAACTTCCTTTAGGAGCAATTGCTTGGATACAATTCTACTTGTCAATGTCCTCATTCTAGTTCCATTACAAAGGCCAGCAGCTTGATCAATGTTCCTTATTAGCATAATTGGAATTTCAACCTTTAGTTTGAACTTGTGATGCGGCATCCATAAACAATTGATTGAATTAAGGAATTTTGTACTCTATAAAGCATCAAACTTGTCGTCAAACTATCTACAACTTCATTTGTCAATGCAACTATTGCATAACTTGTTAAATAGTTATCCTCAAAAAGGTGATTCTCTAAATTTGGGGTAAGTAGCTTCTACTATTGTTTTATTTGGATCACCAACATTTGACAATAGTAATTGAGATGACATTTCAATCTCATGTGAAAGCCCAATTGCCCCATCTCCAACTGTCAACCGTCATTCTGTGAAGTTTTTTTATTAATCCTTGTTATATTGGATCATGCAAAGAGTTTAACATCATGTTTTGTTTAAGCTCCAATAAAGTACATTGATGTCATAGAGCAGACGTGTTCAATGTCGCATTGACTATTTCAGCCCTTCCACCCCTTAGGAAGCATTGGTAGTATCTGCCTGAAATCTCATCCCATAACAATACATTCCCCCGCCCCCGCCTCCTTTATTGGCATAAGATTGTATGTCTATTTGTATAAATCACATTTTCTTATTATGATGCAACCATAATTATTCATTGTGTGAATTTAAAAAATTGTTACGTGATAATTGAACTTTGATTGAATCAGCCGTAAATGCATAATTACATTCATCCCAAATTTAAGAATAAAAGTGGTAAAAAGTCTTGAAAACGAACTCCTCAAATCAATTATATATCTTGGAAGCTTGTAGCTTCGACGTGATTGGGCCATTTGTCATCATAGTTTTCTGACACGTGTCTCAGTTGCATAAATAAAGAAATTCGATTTATAATTGATTTGATTTGCAATTAGGCTAATCACCATTCATGTAATTGATTTGGACTACACAAATAACTTTGACTTCGGAAATAATATCAATTATTGACATTAATAATTTACTTTGACTTCGGAAATAATATCAATTATTTACATTCTAAATAATGATTTGCAATTAATTTTAAATTTGTAATTAATTTGACATATCATACAATTAATTAAAAATTTTGCAAATTAATTACTCGCATCAATGCTTATAAATACCTACTCAGATCACTTCAAATTGTTGTAGCATTAACGGTCACATGTATCCCACTTGACCAGTCGACCCTGATTCACCTCCCACGTACCTCTTTCTCTCAAGGAACATATATAGCTTATGGGTCTCTTCTCATGAAAAACGCCAAGCGAGTTCTACTCAAATTGCACTACAAAAAACGGGGCTCTTATCAGCGTTTTTTTTTGCCTCGTATCGGTGGAATTTTTCGGCGAAATGACGCTACGGCGTTTTGGCAACACACCGAGAATTTTAACGTGGGAACGCAACAACTCGGTGTTTTGCAAAACGCCGCCCAATGGCATAAACGCCGGAAACAAAATCCAGGGAAAATAATATTATATTTGCATATCGGCGTTTTTGTAACACGCCGGTGTGCATATTATTTAAATATTATCACACACCGGCGATATACAAAACGCCGGTCTGCAGAATATTTAAATATTATCTCATACCGGCGTGTTTAGAAATGCCGGTATGGGATAAATCATAAAACAAATACACATCGGCGCATTAGCAAACGCCGATGTGTGAAATAATTTAATATTATTTAAATAAAGCACACCAGCGCTTACACAAAACGCCGACATGGCATTTAAATAATATTATTTTTATCGGCATTTTGCAAAACGCCGGTACGTGTTTTTCAAAATAAAAAAAAAAACATTTTTCGTCTTGGTTGTTTAAAACCAGGACGAAAAATGGTTAAAAATGAACAAAAGATAAGCACCAAGGTGACAATAAGAATAATATATATAATCATCTTGAATAAAAAACATAACAATTCAGAAAACATGATACATAAATCATAAACATAACAATTCAGAAAACATGATACATATATATATATATATATATATATATATATATATATATATAATTTAAGGGATAAAATTAAACAGATATCGACATTGCAAAAGAAATGTCATCAACAACCATAAAAAAAAACAACAACAACATTGAAGGAGAGAGACGAATGAGAGAAAATAAAGAAGAACAGAAGAAAATGAGCGAGTTTGCTGAAGGAGGGAGAAGCTATTTATAGGGAACGGTGGTGCCAAACGACGTTTTGGAAAACGCCGGTAATAAATAACATTAAATAATGCATATCGGCGTTTTGCAAAATGCCAATATGTTTTTAAACATTATTTAATGTTAAAAAAACATATTGGTGTTTTACAACACGCCAATATGCATTATTTTAACGTTAAAAAACATATTGGCGTTTTTCAAAACGCCCATATGCATTATTTTAATGTTAAAATATATCGGCGTTTTGCAAAACGCCGGTACGTCTATTTTTTTAAAACAAAACTTCTCAAACAACCTACATTTCGTAAACGCGGAAAAGTCAGATGTATTGGTTATAAATATGCGTGTAGAGCATTAGTCAATTGCCACAATCTTTCTCGAACCTCTCATTCTTTCATATATCTGTCATTTTGTTGTGAAATAGCAAAAGCAATAATGTTGGATAAATCGTGGATCTCTTTACCCAGATCGTCTCCGCAATACTTGGTGGGGTTGAATCATTTTTTGGATTTTGCTTTTATGCTTGCTAGTTGTCGGGGTACGATAAGGTGTCAGTGTGAAAAGTGTAAGTTCGACAAATGGAAGACTCGAGAGGAGGTAGTTGCTCATTGTCTAGATAAGCAGTTTCCCAGATATTATCTCACTTGGGCGTTTCATGGAGAGGATGGATTACATGACAACGCCGGTGATCTAGAAGTCGGTTCGAGTTCTCACGTTGGCCGAATGCAACTCGAAGGCAGTGACGATGACGCCGATGGAGGTGGCCATGCAACTAATCCGGGTAACAACACTGTGAGGGAAGCATTTGGTATGCAGGAAGTAGACGACGGCGGGAATGGAGTGGTCGAAGAACCAGTCGCGGAGTACTTACGCACTGAGGTGGCTAGAGATTTCTTTGAGCTCATGATGGAAGGTGACAAACCGTTGTACCCAGGTATGTATAAATGATTAATCTATTCTACTGTTTAAGCGACTTATTATCTCCGATGAAGTTCGTAGATTATGTATGTGCGATGACAAAATTAAAGATGTGTTTGCACAGGAATGAAAGATACTCTAAACTGTCATTTTTGACCAAGTTGTACAGTATTAAGTGTAAACGTGGCGCGTCTGATGTGACTATGTCGGACGTGATTGAGCTGTTGTCAGACGCCTTTTATAATATTGGAGCCGAGCTACCGTCATCATTCTACGAAGCGAAGAAAACAGTCACAAAGATGGGGTTAGAGTACATTAAAATCGATGCGTGTCTGTATGATTGTATGTTGTTTTAGGGCCCTGACGCGGTGTTAGATAAATGCAGATGATGTGGCATTGCCCAATACAAGGTGGAGGGTGAAGGACATAATAAGAAGAAGAGGCGACGGGCCATTAAGAGCATGAAATATTTTCCGCTCCGTCCAAGGCTTCAGAGACTATTCATGTCCTCGAAGATGGCTGAGCAAATGCGGTGGCACGCGACATAAGCTAACCCAGACGACAAGATGAGGCATCCTCGAGATGGTGATGCGTGGAAAGCTTTTGACGGCGCATTCCCCGATTTTGCCTCGGACCAAGAAATGTCAGGCTAGGTCTCGCTTCTGATGGTTTCAACCCATTCGGCTCCTTCAACCAGCATTACAGTGTGTGACCAATTGTTTTGATACCATATAACCTCCCCCCGTGGTTTTGCATGAAGTCCACATCGTTCATTCTATCGACAATTGTTCCAGGGCCGACATCTCCTGGAAACGATATCGATGTGTACCTTCAGCTTCTGATACAGGAGCTCAACGAGTTATGGAGCAATAGGGTCGAGACGTTTGACGCCGAAAGCAAGACAATGTTCACACTGCGCGCCGCTGTGATGTGGACTGTTAGTGATTTCCCCGGACTCGGCATGTTATCCGGCTGGAATACGTATACAACGATGGCATGTCCCTTCTTCAACTTTGACCAGGTGCCCCGTAAACTGCCGCACAACAGGAAGTCATGTTTCATGGGACATCGACGGTTCCTTCCACCTGATCATTAGTTCAGGCGGCAGAAAAAGAAATTCGATGGTACACAGGAACAGAGAGATCCCCCTCGACGGATGTCTGAGTTTGAGATCGTTGAACAGATTTGTGATGTGCAATGTGAATTTGGCAAGGACCCGTGTAACATCCTAGCTTTTTTCCTACTATATTTATAGCAATTTAATCAATTTATAACCACTTTATAATGTTAGAAACCCAAAAATACGAATAAATTAAAATTTTTCTCTTTTGAAAGCTGGATATAATATATCCTGCGTAAACTTGGGCTTCTAAACAATTTCAAAAAAATATGATTGTTCTCTGAAATCCGCAGCGGTTTATAAATTCATTAAATAGTTAAATCAGTAGACACTACTTAGTTTTTACTTTACCTGCACCTGAACAATGTAATATAACTACATACCTGTCATGTTTAAGTCTAACTATTACAATTCTGTCTAAATATAATTTGCCTATCACAGGGGATAAACTTTACCTAATAAAACACAAGCTATGAGCTTGTATAGTACAACATATCTCACAAAATCAATATCACTCATCTTCGGGCCTATCAAGCATTTTCCTATCCTGAATTGCTTATCTGTAAAAGTTTTGTTTGAAAAACAGTGAGATTCAAAGAATCCCAATAGTAGTTTTTTTATTATCATGCATAACAATTGATGAACTCATAAAAAGAAATTGTGATTTAGATTACCTTAATCCTGCTGCTCACACAACAATTTGAATTTATTTTCCTGATTATGTGGCATATGAGGCACAACCCCCTGAATATAACTTTTCAGTTATATCAAATAAACTAGAAGTAGCGAACCTTTAGTCATGGAGAACTCCGATAAACTCACTGTTCTGACAGGATTAGAGCGACCTTTCGGCCCTGAGATTAGAGCGACCTTTCGGCCCTGATGTTATATGATTTCAAAACATGCTTCATGAAATTCTCATACATTATAATAAACAAAACTACTACCTATACTCCAGCAATTACCCATCATCTCATCTTTTCCTTCTTGGTGCCACAAGAAATCACATGACATCCACTCCTAAATTTTAATAAGATGTGAATGGTAAGTTAAATCATTTCCATTTCATAACATTTTGACGTCTCTCATGAATCCTACTATTATGCCACTACCCTTCCCCTTCATATTTGCACTATCACCTAATTTATTAATTGACAAAACGAATATTCATAAGGCTCAACATTCTTTACACATCAATTAGCAACACAACAATACCAAACATTCAAACCTGAAACAACAATGAAAAGCCAAGAACTAAAACTTTAATGCAATATTTAACAAGTAGGTTCTAAAGTAACTATCATAGATTCCTTTTTCATGTTGTTCAAGCCTCAACATTAGTAGTAATAACAAATCAGACTTCCAAAATTCTAATAACCCTTTGGCCAAAAAGGTATATTGATTCACAAAGTAAGAAGAACATGAAAATCATATAGAAGTGTACATGTTTGGTTTGAATTCACTCATGCTTGTATGAAACTTTTCATTTTCTCCCCTTTCTATAATTAATTCACATTATCAATCATTCTTATTACCAATTCAGTTTAGTTATTGCAGAAAAGAATCAAGAGAATATCAAATTTAGTGCATAAACATACATACAAGTACTTATATATTTAAGAACATATAGGTATCCTTGTTGGATTATAATTACTAGCATATTTATGACAATACTCAAATCCCAGCAAACATCTATAACAAATTTAGAAATCAAAGCCATGAACAAAACAAGAAAATATTAGCTCCCAAAATCCTTCTTTACAATCAAAACACAATTAATCATGTAATGACCTATTTAAGCTCTAATTCATGTTGAAGACAAACAAATACTTCCCTCCTAGTACCTAACTGAACTGAACAGGAAGCCAAAGAAACAAAAGAACGGTAATTCTTCAAAACACCCAAATCTCAGTTAAATCTCATGCATATTTATACTTTCTTATCTCACTATTTCATCCATGCTATCATCAATTCCAGTTTTCCCCAAGCATAGAAATCAATCAAAAGAGCACAAGAAATCACTATCAATATATATAAAAACATCATAACAGAGCAACCCAAACAAAAGCAATCATTTTCAATATACTACCATGTTTACACATAATCAGACAGAAAAAGGAAAGCAATGAAAAATAGAATAAACTTCAAGTTCACCCAAAAACTAAACATACATGCTTATAACAATAGAAATCTTCAAGAGGTATTAACTCAAAACAACATATGTCTTTTCTTAATAAAGAAAACATGAAAATACCCAAACAACATCACATGAATGAGAAAGAAATTTCAGATTTCAAACATTCTTTTCTTGCCAATAATCAGAACAACCAAAACGTATCTGCCAACATAGGTAATGAAACAAGAATCAGTAACACTTTTAGCCACCCAATCATTACCAAACAACTATAGAAACAATAATCACATGCCTTAGTATTTCATTCCTCAAGAGCAATAAATGTTTTTCCTATCATTAACATGTTAGCTAATAAGAGCAAGTACAAAATAACAATAACAAATCAGCCTTGGTTGGCTGCGCGGTAGTGTTGAAATATGGCAGTTCAACCTCCTCATTCGGCGGAAGCACATGCGCCTACTTCGCCGTCAGCCTCCTCGTGGTGACAATGTCATTGGTATCTGTAGGCAAGAAAAATATATTAGATAATATATATAGTAGAAATTAAATTTCTAGCTATTAATTAATATTAAATTTACCTATAACATTCACCAACTGGCCAGTACTAGATGACTTCCTCCCTCACCGCATTTTAATCATAATTTTCGACACCGGGATGTCCTCCTCGCAGCCGTCATCGCCACAGCCACTAGCATTGTCGTCGCTGGTGCTCTCCTCCCTCTCCGCCCTCTCCCTCTCCTCCCTCTCCCTCTCCTCATTCAAAATCTGATGCATGTCGTCGTAGCAAATATTGACATTCAAATCTCTCCAGATGTCTTTCTGCGTGACTTCTGGGTTACCACTCAGGCCAAAAGGAGTCCACGGTACATTAGCAAGAAGGGAGCTGGCGTACTGCAACACCTCTGGAGGATTAGGCTGCTGCTCAATCTCTAACCGGCGAGCTTCTATACGCCTGGCATCCTCTTCGTCGCGCAATCGCTGCTGCTCTGCCTCGTCTATGGGAGATTTACCGGCACGACTATCTATCGGAGAAAGACTATATATAATAGAACTGATAAAACACAGAGAGAATTTCGGTGGGACCCTTAGCTTTTTTCACTGTTCGAAAACGCCAAAATGAATTTCGTCGGTGCTTTTATAGGGCTTCGCGGGGCGGCGTTTTAAGGGAAGTTATTGACGTTTTTCAAACCACCTATATGCATATAGGTGTTTTGCAAAACTCCCATATGCGATTTAAAAATAATAAATCGCACATTGGCGTTTTGGCAAAACGCCAATATGCGATTTAAAAAAATAAATCGCGGATGAGCGTTTTGAAAAACGCCGGAATGCGATTTAATTATTATTAAATCCTTTACCGGCGTTTTGCTCCAAACGCCAATCTGCTTTTTTCTTGAAAAAAAAACAAAAATTAACAAGCGCCACTTTTTCTAAATAAAATATGCATATAGGCGTTTGTGGGTCATCAAAACGCCGGTTGGCAAACGCAGAAAAAAAGGCGGGAAGTGCGCGCCAAATTTAACGGCGTTTTAGGTAAAACGCCGGAATGCATATGTTAATTTGCGTTTTTCAGCAAAACGCCGGAATGGTTGCACCGGAATGGGCCGTTTTTTTTGTAGTGTCGGGTGCTTGAATCTTTGGTTTCCTGCTCTCAAAACTAAACTTGGAATGGAATCATGTTCGTCTCCCACCTACTTGCTTTAGGCGCAACCTCGATGTAGATCTAGAATGGTTTTTGGATAGTCTTGTACAAAACTATGTGTTATCTTAATTAGTGTCATTTGTGTCTTTATTTCAATGTTTTATGTATTTTCTAGCGTCATATATATATCTATCGTACAACTTCTTTTTCATGTTATCGTTCTCTTCTTATCATTCTCTTCTTATGTCTTAGTCACTCAATAAAGATTATAGTTCTCCAAACTACTTTTAGTTTTTTTGTTATTCATTTCGGTTTTTTGTTTTTGTTTTTAAAAATGAAAGGAAGCCAAAAATCAACAGCTAAGCCAAGTTGCAACAAAAGATTAAAAAATAAACTCAAAAGCAAAATTTAGTAAATATTTATTATTTATTATAAATTTAGGAAATCCATTTTTATTTGCTTTTATTTCCTACAATCGGTTTTCCACCTCATCCATAGATGCATAATTTTAATTTTAATTAGTTGATGTCATTTATTAAATCATTGATTTGATTCCCTAATAATCATAAGTGATTAAATAGGATTAAATGTAGAAAACAAACAATTTAATTATTATCATTAGTATTAATGTAATGCACTGATTTGATTTCCCTATTAGTTCGACGAAATTAATATTATTGATTTTGATTGTTGTTATTATATATTGCATCAAATGTGGAGAAGTTAAAGGGAAATCAATGAAAATAAAATTGTAATTTTAATTTGAATTAGTTGATGTAATTGATTTGATTTCCCTAATAACCATGAGTGATTAAATGGGATTAATTGTAAAA
The DNA here is from genome assembly GCA_029929735.1 of Mimosa pudica. Classification (NCBI taxonomy): domain Eukaryota; kingdom Viridiplantae; phylum Streptophyta; class Magnoliopsida; order Fabales; family Fabaceae; genus Mimosa; species Mimosa pudica. Next base: position 7,553,457 of record JAKELP010000045.1, read on the forward strand.
AATGAAAAAAATATATTATTATCATAGTATTAATGAAATACACTGATTTGATTTTCGTAATAGTCAAACGATAATTGATAAATAAACAAAATTATTATTATTGATTTTGATTGTTGTTTGTTTTTTCAAATAGTATAAATGATTTTATTCTACACTTTTCATGTGATGAAAAGACTAAATATTTTTGTCATTGGGGATTTCCTTCACATACAACATTTTATATTGTCCAACATGTATCAGTGTTCTTTAATAAATAATGTAAAAAAATTATACAACCTGCTTGAGATAGTAAAAGGACATGTTTACTATTTAATACAATTTGTTTTGTCGAGATTTACTATTTAATACAAGGGCGAAGGTGCAAAACTAGTCACTGTAAATTTTCAAATGGACAACTCTGACACCCTTAAATTGGACAGGGCAAAACCGTACATTGTAAATAAAAATGAGACAAATTTAGCCTCACCGTTAACTTGAGGCAAACAGACGTTTGTGTTTGCGTGTGGTCACCTTCATTAATCTACGTGGCAATCCACTCAGCGAATGAAAAAAATTCAGCATGGTAATACCTCCCAAATCACCAATTTCATAATAAATCAAAGAAAAGTTGTATTGCCATGTAGGTAATACAAATATCTAATATCTTCTCCACCGCATCTGCATGCCTTCCTCTAAAGAGCACCAGAATTTCGTCTATGTCGCCAAGCTCGCTGAGTAGGCTCAATGATACAATGGTTATCCTGTTTTTATTTTTCGTTTTTTTCCTTAGTCCAGTTGTTTTTTTTTCGTTGAATTAAATTGTGGGTTTTGCTTCGATTTCAATATGATCAGTGTTTATTTGTCTCCAAGTTTGATCCTTTTCATGATAGTCCGCAAATTTTGTTCTGGGCTTTTCATTTGAAGCTTTAAATTCTATGTTGAGTAGTTATTTGATTGAAAGGTGTGTATTTCTTCGATGCGTAGTCTTTCGCGTTTGATTTGGGTAATAGGAATCTGATGCAGTTGAGTACCCATCTGTCTAATTAGTTTTATTTTTGGGTAATTATCAGATTTTGAGCTTCTTTACTGTGTCAGATTTTGGGGAACTTCATGTGGGGTTTTTTAGGTTTTTTTAGGTTTTGCACAAACATAAAAAAACATTGATCAAAGAAAATTTATCATGCTGGATTTCGTTCATTTGCTGAGAGTATTGCCACGTAGATTAATGAAGGTGGGCTCATACAAACACAAACATCTGTTTGCCTCAAGTTAACGACGAGGATAAATTTGTCTCATTTTGATTTACAATGTACGGTTTTGCCCCGTCCAATTTAGAGGTGACAGAATTGTCCATTTGAAAATTTATGGTGGCTAGTTTTGCACCTTTGACCTTAATACAATTGAAAGACACTTTTGACTATTTACCATATATGTATGTGTGTGAATATATATTCCAACATTATTTGAAATTTATGAGAGTAAATCTTAATCATGATTTGATTTCCCTAATAATCATGAGTGATTAAATGAGTTAATTGTAAAAAAAACGAAAAAATATATTATTATCATTAATATTAATGAAATGCACTGCTTTAATTTTCCTAATAGCCAGACGATAATTGATAAATAAATATAATTATTATTATAGATTTTGTTTATTTTTTGTTCAAATAGTATAGATGATTTTATTCTACACTTTTCATGTGATGAAGAGACTGAATATTTTTGTCATTGGGAATTCCTTCACTTACAACATTTTATATTGTCCAACATTATTTGTTTGTGGTGTAATATATAATCAAACATTATTTGAAATTTATGAGTAAATTAAAAACAGTTAATTCTCTGTATTTCATTTTCAGCGTATTGCTTTTTTGGAAAATAAAAAAATTATTTTTAAATTCAATACAATTAAATATCTCATTTAAACACGTTTATGAACAATTAATTGCCGAATCAAGATGTTAATATACACATAGTTTTATTAGTAGCTTGTAGCTACAAGATGATTGGGCCACTTGGCATCATAATTTTCTTACACGTGTCCCAGTAGAATAAATAAAGAAATTTGATTTATATTCAATTTGATTTGCAATTAGACAAATCACCATAAATGTAATTGATTTGGACAAATAAATTGTGCATTAACAATTGATTTTGAATAATTCAATTTATATTTGATTTGATTTGCAATTAGACTAATCACCGTAAACGTAATTGATTTGTACAAATAAATTGTGCATTAATAATTGATTTTGAATAATTTAATTTATATTTAATTTGATTTGGAATTAAACTAATCACCATAAATGCGATTGATTTGGACAAATAAACCATGCATTAACAATTGATTTTGAATGAGTTTAAATTGAAATAATTATTTTTTAAATGATATAATGATTTGCAATTATTTTTTTCTAAATGATATAATGATTTGCAATTATTTTTCACACAACTTACCGGTTTCGTTTGTGGGCTAGAAATCCTTTTCCAGTGTATTTTGCCTCTGATAAGCCTTTTATCCATTTTAGTGTATTTTGCTTATATATGTCTAAAGGTCACTTTGATTCGCATCTTTACATGTGTGAATATTGCTTGGGTGGTTCAGTAGGCTGGGTTTTGGATAGAGTTACAAGTAAGAGAGTTCTTATTTATATTGTGTTAAACTAGAAAACATATGAGGAATTTTTATGGAGGCATTTATTGGACAGGGGAGTGGAGAGGTTGGGGATAGAGTTTAACTTTTGTTTCCATATGTGGGTGATTTTGATTTTGACCAAAATTTAAAATATTACATGTGACATAAATTGAAATTATATATTTGGAAATATCAAGTACAAAAAATGTAGTCTAAATGAACTGAATAGGGGAGGGGCGTGCCCGAGGAATTTTTATATGCGAGGAGGGGGGCAGTTGATAGGAGTTGGAGATGAAGTTTGACTCTTCTTTGATTTTGTACACATGTGAATTTGATTGTTTGCCAAATTAAAAATATTTTGTACACACGTCATTCGAAGTAATCATAAATATCACAATAGAGTGAGAATATACATAATGGTTGGAAAACACCATAAATATAATTTTTAGGTGTATTAAGAAGATATATTTGTGTTAGTAGTTGAATGCAAAATATTAAGAAGATATACTTTTGTTAGTAGTTGAATGCAAAATGTATCTACTAAAAATTGCATTCAACTACTAACACAAATAAAAACACCATAAGGGCATTGGGGGGTTTATTTTTATAGTAGTTGAAATATTACAAGCATTATAGTTTCTATTTTATTTTCTAAAAAATTTTAATCCGTGGTAGTCCTGTATATTGCACTTTAAATGTTTAGATGATTTTTTAGGGCCGAATCCAACAACTTGAAATGGTGTTTTAAAAATTTGGAGTTAATTATTAGCATTTTGCATTTGAAAAATTTTAGTTTTTAGATTTAGGAGAGCTGTGGTCACATTGTTAAAAAAGTTTCAAACGACAGCAACATGATAAATATAGGAGAATTGATATGGGGGGTTTGGATGGGGGAGGTTAGAAATAAAGTTTGACTTTCTTTTATTTTTCATGGGGACAAGGGGGTTTGGACAGGAAATGTTAGAAATAAAGTTTGACTTTCTTCTGTTTTCATACATGTATTATTTTAATTCTCGATCAAGTTAAAAATCACTATATAGATTTTATGTTTATTTGTTTACAAACTAACTTGACTTAGGAATTAATATAGTATAATATAATAAAATGTCATATAATAATTAAGTTGTTTGTCTTTTTTATTCTTCACAAATATATTAAGAGTGGGTGAATATTTTTTCAATGTACAACACAAACTAATGTATAATCTAAAATGTAAAACAACTAAATGACGAATGTCTCGCGCAACGCGCGGGGTACATTATAGTTTTTAAATGTTTACTATCTTCTTGGTTCTGATATGGTAATAAATTCAAATAAATATTTTTTTCTGATATAGAGACTTATATTTTAACAACAAATGTTTACGACTTGCAACTTTTTTGGAGGAGTTTGCGTCATTTACGGCTTATAATTAGTCTCAATTCACATATTTTTTAACCCAAATAATTCTCAAAACATAAAGTATCCATTTACTAATTTGTGGATTTTAGTGTTTGATTGCTAGTTTGGCTCAAACAAATCAAGTATGCATTATATGAACTGAGAATTATTCTCGATTGCAAGCCAATAAAAATAACGATGTAAATATTGATGGAGGTTTTTATTTCTCTAAACTACATCTTCAACCCAATATTTATGTGATCACAAATACCAAATTTATTCAATAAGTCGTAAACATTTGTTCTTCAGAATTTATTTAGGAAGTTTATTAATTAAAAAATTATTTACGCCATCACATGTTGTCCTTACATCATTATTTATTTAAACCGTAAATATTTATGCATTCATACCATTATTCACAATTTTAGAATATAATTGTCAATTTGGCTTGAATAGGAATTTAATTCATTTTCAATTTGTTTTATGCTCTATATGATTATCTCCATCAAGTCTCGATTTAGTATTTAGTCATTGCGATTTGATTGATTATAACATAAAGAAAACATTGTGATTTAATTTAAATATGAGAATCCCACCATTTTGATTGTTTGTTTTTTAAAGAAATTTCCAAATTGAGTGATGTAGAAATTGATTTTGATCTTGTGATGAGTTTGTCATGCATTGAACCAATCAAATTTTAGCAAAGTGGTAGTTACATTGACATGTGGACCAATGAGGTTTGAGCTTAGACATTTAGAGAGAGATATTTGATGGATAGTTTGTTTTCGTTTATTTGCATTTGCATTCCATTTGTTTGAATTTGCATGCTCAGTATCACTTTTAGCAACAAGAAGCGAAATGTTTGCACTGGTGATGGTACCCCAAATGCCACCCAACAATGTGTTTACCCTCAAGTAGAAGTCATGTTTTAATATTAGTCATGTTTCAGAAAATACAAGTTTTGCACGTTTATTATTCATTTTAGGAATCTATATTATCCATTCACGGCTTATAATATGTTATTGTTTTCTAACTTAAATTACGTTCTAAAATTACCGTTATATTAGAATTCAAATACTTTGCTGGATTTCAGACCAAAAAAAAAAATACTTTGCTGGATTTTGGTAAAAAAAAAAAATTTTTGGATTACATATATTTCGATGTTTTCCTTTTGTCTTATTAATAATTCACCGCTTTATTGTTGCACCACATTTATTTATATTTTTGGCTTGTGATATTTTTAATGTTTATTTTCTTCCTCCTTTTTTTTATAACTTATATTATATTGTGCTCATCTTTTTACTAATTATATAAACTTGCCTGTTACTTAAAAATATTATTACTTTACTTTTTTAAAAAAGAAATAGTTATATTACTTGTATATTTCTTCATATTGAATAGTGATAATAATACTGTACAAATTCTTTATTCAAGTGAATTTTATCCTGCTGCGATTTTGAACTCTTAACAAATGGTTGGTAACCACTGGAAATTTTCCTCCAAAAGAAGGATTCTTGATTTTGCAGGAAGAAACCAGAGCAGGCATGGGTGGAGAAAAAGCTGGAGTAAAAAATTGTTAATTAATAAAAAAACAATATTTTAGATTAAATTGTAAAGTTTCATGATTACAAACATGCGATTTGTGAAAATACTTACTTTGACTGAATAATATGACATGCTTAGTTGCGTGACTGTAAGTATTATATAACTTTGGTTTAAAATAAAAGATCAGAAACTCTTGTAACAAAAATAAAACGATCAGAAACTCTTAATCTGTTTATTGGCCACGAACTCAATCAGAAATTTCTTTCTGGGATAATTAATCAGACAAGACTATGAACAGCTGCCATAAAGCGACAGAAATTATTATATTTCAATTTCCGTAGGCAATATTTTTTTCTGGCGTAGCAAAAAGGTAAAATTTAGAAATCATTAATGAATTGGATAATTCATTACCCACTTTTCCGAACACATTTATCTGGTCAGCAGTATCCAATGAATTGGATAATGTATATCCTTTTCTTCTTTTCCTTTGGGGTGATCAAGATGAAGATTTTTCCTCAAAACAGCCAATACAGGTACAATTAAGCACATTACAATTTCATACATAAAACAATATCATACACGTCCAAAACTTAAGTTACCACCTCCTATCTCAAATATAGGAACAAGAGTAGTTCAATTTAGATACATTTATAAAAGGGCAAAGGTGCAAAAATAGCCATTGTAAATTTAAAAATGTGCAAGTATAACTCTGGTAAATTGAAGGGGGCAAAACTGTACACTGTAAATCAAAATGGGGCAAAATTGGGTAAATGTGCAAAAACAGTCATCGTAAATTTAAATGTATGTTTTCCAGACGTGGCCCCACCATGAGTAAATGATGTGTCATATATTTAAGGGTGCAATATGTTGATGAGACTTTAATTTTTTGATGACTTCATTTTTTCAGATGATTACGTAGAAGTAAGGTGAATTTCACATAATTTGGGGTTCTATTTGGTTTCTTATCGAAATGATTTGGGGGTTTAGAGTTCAATTTTAGTGATTTAGGGTTCAACTGGATGCATTTTAGCTTTCACGTTAGATTTTGGAATTGACATGTCATTTACTAATGGTGGAGCCCACGTCTGAAAAATGTCTGTTTAACTCGACCTAACATAGAGATTACTTTTGCCTCATTTTGGTTAACAATGTATGGTTTTGCCCCATTTTAGTTTACAGTGTACAGTTTTGCCCCCTTGAATTTAACAGAGTTATAGTTGCCCATTTTTAAATTTACGGTGACTATTTTTGCACATTTGCCCTTTATAAAACCCGTCTATCCGCTTTGCATCCAAATTTCATAATTTTTATCCTAAAATACCTCATTCCTTACACATATTAAGGAACTCCCAATCAATGCGTAGGTCAAATGCACATGATTAAATGCGATAGTTTAAGGAAACCAAGACACACGAGTTACAAATATACAACTTAACTAATTTCTAAAATAACTGCAAATCAGTTACATAGTACTTTAATTATTAAGGACAGGAGGTCATGCATGTCAAAATTCAGATAGAAGAACCAGTACAGTGGTAGGGTCTAAAACCTAAAAGGAGAGGAACTAAAAGGTAAGAAGTTATGAACAAAGCTATTATGGAGGAAACCATGACTATAACGTTAGATTATGCATTCTCTCTAGACTTCAAAATACAATAATTATATGATGAGCATCAAAAGCATGGACAATAGTTAGGTTTTTGTAATACACGATATTAAAGAAAAGCATATACAGAGAGGTGTTGTACAAAACGAGTGCATAGTTCATACATTAGAGGATCAGAATATCATCATCTAGTACAACAGCTAAATGGTTCAAGTTTATGGTCTTAGTGATTACAAATACTACATTGATAAAAGTGCAACATCCAACAGTTCAAGGGGGTTAAGCTAAACATTAAGCAAAAGGATCATAGTCACCTGTTCAACATCGCTGCTGCTAACTAGTGGAGGTATGTTGCTTGATACTGATAGCCATTTCCAAAGTAGTTTCCATGATTGGGAGAGAGGTTGTAAACCCCAGAACCCATGATTGGTGGGCAGTGATTGTCAGTTGGTCCGGTGTACATATAAGGAGGTCTGTCGTACACATATTGGGGGTACCTATCAGCAACTCTAGCATATGAAATTTTGTCAGCAGGAGTGATGTTAGTAACACGGGGACCATATCCTACACCATTAGCACGGGGTCTCTTGGGTTGAGGCTTTGTCGCTTCAGTCACTCTTTTCTTGTCAGCCTTGGCCTTTTCTAGTTGGAGGACACGCTTCTGGAGAGGATCCAGAGGATACTGCTCTTCAAGTTTATGCTCTTCAATGCACTTGATTACAGCCTTGAGAGCGATCAGCTCTCGATCATTAACTTCAACCTATAAACAGGAAGTCGTGTCAATAACTGAATAACCAAATGCCTTAAAGACATTTAAACACTTTTCTCCACACATTTCAATCAAGATGGCTTGATTAAAGAAAAATACTTAGTACATGTCAATTTTCCTAAATGAAGACCATATGAATTTGAGCTTTCATTTCTGTGATTAATAAATTGACTTCGCACTACTGAGAGTTGTGTTGTTGGTGGCACAAATTTGGGTGAATACACAGGACAAGGTGAAGAGGTTAGGAGTTTATTATTACAAAGGAATCTCGCAGCTATAGTTTCCAGATTTAGCAAGTTATCAAGAATTAGCTAGTATAATATAAAGGAGGGACCTACTGAGGGCACAAGCAGACAAGCAGAGAAGCCATCCCATCTACCAGAAGCACCACATCTTTAGATTTACATACAAATCTTAACTTGGCTTATTCATCATTATTACAAGAACTACTAAATTTGGAAAACAGCAAAACAAACAGATCTAGATAGAGCACAGAAGAATATAGATGCAAGAGTTTAGGTCATCATGACAAATCATATAAACACATGCTCTCACCACAGATTCTTAAACAATAAACATTCATCTACAATACCAAACTCAGATGTACTTTTGAGTGGCAATTTAGTTCGGAAACGTTAGTTGATGGTAAGAACAAGAATTACAACTCAATAGTATTTAATACCACAGTTTAAAAGCATCTCGAACAAACAGGAAGACCAGGAGCAATGGTTTTAATATAGCGGACACTAAACCACAAACCTGCAATGTGGGAGAAGAGTTGGCACTTCTGACGGGAGAAGAAGCTTTTCTAGCATCCTTCAAGTAAGATTTTAGTAAAGGCACGGGAGAAAACTGCTCTGTAAGATCAAACGCAAAGGCCAAGTTAACAGCATCAATCTGCCTCCCACTGTTTACCAAAACTTCAATAACACCTGCACATCCACATTGCAAAAATGAAGCAAAAAACAAACAAATTCAATGGTATGATTACTTTTCATAACTATGAATGCAATGTCCACCGATGATCCTTGTAAGTGCTAGAACACCAATGCACACCCTTTAATAACCTTCAGTTAATCAATGGGATTCAAATTCCAATGTCTATACACATTCATTATTACTAGCAAGAAACACCAAACAAATCAACAAAGGTTGGCGATACTAAATTTAAATCATTAAAATATTGAAGACAACAGGTCACTGAAAGAGTCTTGACAGTCATTGGTACTTTCACAAAATGGTTTAAAATGTAGAAAGCTGAGAAGCATCTCATGATAAAAAAGGAAACCAAATAATCTAAAAGGAAATTAACATAAGGGGTAATTAGATGTCAAAATGGCAAAATCTATGTATCATAAAGGGAAAAACAATCTTATCATTTAGTGTTCACTAGTATGTAAGAAATATTGATTCATTCCTAACATAAGTAAAGGAACAAATACAAACCAGGCATTTTCTCTGACAGCCCAAGACAACGACAGAGGTCAGCAGTTTGACGACGTCGAGACACTGTTGGTATTAGCCTCGATAATTCTTCTTCGTTGAAATCAGAGGCAATACCAAAACTGGCTAGCAGTTGCAAAAATGCATGAGCCTCCAAGGAATTGCCATTGCTAGCATCCATGTCCAGGGCATCCAATTTTGGTTTCCACTCTTCCGCAATTATCTTCGCCTTATTTTTAATATCTTCTGATATCACATCAGAAACACAGTCTAAGTTGGTTAGCAACACACTTAAGCATTCCATTAGCATAATACAGGTTCGACGAAGGCCTAACAAGTTTGCATCCTTCTTTACATCCTGATTTGGTGACTCCATAGAGTAAAATCCTTCCAAAGAATCCAGAACCAGAAGTGCTGCATTAGGGGCAGCTCTAAATGCGTGTGGTATTTCTTCCCTCACTGCAGCGAGGTCCTTACGGTTATCAGATATGAATTTGTGAAGTCCTCCTGCATTCATCTCTTCACACAGTTTAACCAGCTGAGGATATGACTTCACCACCACATTTACACTTTCATGAGAATCTTTCAACTCATAGCTACCCTCAGCAGGTATGGATGTAGCATCACCCGATTTCTTTTCCACTTCTGGTGCATCTTGAACCTCAGTAGAGACAACAGCCAGATCCTCAGGCAAAACCTTCCTGTGCTTATCTCGAGCATTAACAATTGCAAATATAGCAGCATTTCTTTTCTCTTGAAGCCTCTCCAGTGAAGCTTGCTCCTTGGCCAAAACAGCTGCTTCTTGCTTCTCGATCATTTCACGAGCTTTCATAGTTTTGTTTTCAAACTCTTTCTCTTGATCTTCCAATTCATGAAAACGCCTCTTCAAGGATTTCTCAAGCCCATGAAAATGCTCTTCAAGTTCCTTCCATTTCATGTTAAGGGTTACAGCTCGATGACTTTCAAGTTCAGCAAATGCCTTTTGCAGCTGTCGTATCTTAGAGGATGTAGAATCCATCAAAGAAGCAACAGAATCGGTATCTTCCATGGATAAAGAAGCTGAAAAGGACAAATGAATGAAGTGAATACTAAGCTATTGCAGACAGAAATTTTGTGCAGTGCAATGTTATGAGTATAGCTCATTTTTATTGGAAACAGATTAAAAAGAATATAAAATTAAGTTATCAACTGGTTTAACTTATATGAAGAAACTATACAATAATCCTTATATCATTGATGCCCAGAATGAGCAGGCCTAAGAGGAGGGCAAACCCAGTCTACACATCAAGCTTAATGGGATATACTGGTGAATGCAAAATGACAACAAACCAATTATCAAGGGTAAAAAGCTGTAACACTCCCCATCCATACCTTCTCTCATTTAAAATACACTATCTTCCAGTCCTCCTTAAGTGGAGTAGACCAAAACCCAAACTTTTGATAATTCATAAGATTTAGCAATTCTGTATGGTGTTTGGTCAGCCATGAACTCTTATAGAAGCAAAATACAGCATATTAAGACAAAAGTAAATGACTCCAACATTACGATTCAAAAGGTTAATAGCAGAAAGTAGATAATTTGTTGATGCCACATGATCTGCTAAAGTGAAAGGGGAATGGGATCAATCACACAAACATACACAGCCTGCCTGGATCTAAATTCTAAGCAAATCATATATTGTTTAGTCTTCATTTCTTCATAACTTGTCTCCTCTACCCCACCTTATCTACTTAGATTTATCACTAAAACTTTAAACTAAACAACAAACAACAGCCTTCAAAAGCAGAAACTGCAACAAATCTTACCAAATAAGACGTCCCCAGTTTAGGATCCAAACTTTAGATTCACAAGAACACAAACCCTAAAAGAACAAATCAGGCCCAAATATCATTAGACAATGACAAATACATAATCAATAACACCACAAAGTAGATGAACTAAACTCTTCCTATAGTAACATCCATAAAATCCACATCATAAACCCTAAAATTAACAGGAAAAAAAACAATTTTTACAAAGTCTACAAAATTACTTCAAAGAGATACTCAAAATAATCAGCAGGAAACAAAATTCGCCTTCCAATAAAACAAAAGAATCCGATCCAAACTGAAAACAACAGCCAAATCATACGCTAAAAGCACAATAAAATTAAAAATTAAAGACAAAATAAAAAAATAAGAAAAACAGAAGGAAAATTTACCTGATTGATCAGATGAAAAAATTACAAAACGACAAAAAAAGCTAAAATCTCAATCCGAATTCTGCTCAACGAAGTGTGGGAGTGGTAGCCGCAGCTCACAACCCTAGAGAGAGAGAGAGAGAGAGAGAAGAAAAGAGAAAAAGCTAAGCTGAGAAAAAGAGAGTGTTTATTCAGAGTCACAACTTCTCTTTCTCTCTCTCTCTCTCTTACTTTTTTATTTTTTTGGGCACTCTTGTTTTCTTACTTTTTTATTTTTTTGGGCACTCTTGTTGCACACCAATACTATTATCTGAAATGTTGCCTACTCTGTAAAGTTATCATCCATGTCTGCTAAAGTAGTGGAGGGCTTTCAGTGTATGCCACCACGTAGTTTTTTACAGTTGAATTTACCTTTGCTACACTTGTACTTTATCTAAATTACAGGTATTTCCCTCTTCTTTTGAAAACAAACGTTTATGTCCATAAAATGACAATTTTTTTTATCTTTCAACATTAATCTTTTTATTTGAAAAGATAATACTTCTCTCTAACAACATTAATCTATTTATTTGAAAAGATAATACTTCTCTCTAACATTAGAATTATTTAAAAGGACCTTACTTAGGTCAAGTTCCTTTCTCCAGGTTCTCAAGTTCTTTTAATATAGGAGTGACACGTGTCCTTTTATAACAACCAATTGAATGGATGATTGTTAAAAAAGGACACGTGTCACTCCTATATTAAAAGAACTTGAGGAACCTGGAGAAAGGAACTTGATGTAAGTTTTTCCCTATTTAAAAATTTATATGGGTTAGAAATTTATAAACCAAAAAAATTTATAATGCTGATGATATTGCATTTCAATTAGTAAAAAATATTTGCTCTATTTCTTTTTTCCGATATGATAAAAGCATGATCTTCTACGCACAAAAGATTACATCTTAACTAACGTATAATGAAACAACATTAGATTCCAAAAAAAAAATCCCATCCGCAAGCATAGAAGCTTTTTAGCTAGCTATTAGTAGCTAAATTCAACTCATGAGGACCCTAAGTAACCTCAGTCTCCCCATCTTTGCTTAGACAAATTTAAATCGCGTAAAGAGTAGTCTACTTTTCTATCAGAATTAGTCTCCTAGAGTTCTCAAATGAGAAATACTCCGTCGGTTCCTAAATATAAGATCACTTTAGGGAGAAGAGCTTGTTCCTAAATATAAGATCATTTTCTAATTTTACTCAAGTTTTCCCCAAATTACCCCTACACTCCCTTCACCCAAAAAATAGTGGTTTGAAGGTGAGAGGATATTTTTTATTTATTTCTCAAGGGTATCCCACCCGCGTGTCAAGTGGGACTAATCCTTCGCTGTTCTGAAGTCCCATGTATGGGGTAGACAGCTGGCCTGTGAATTTGCTCCATTCGCAAGGGCTGGGGATCGAACCCCCAACCACTTGTTTAACGGACGAGAGTACTTACCATTCACGCCAACTCGCCAGGTTGCTCATAACGGAAGTTTCAATTTTTTTTTTTCTATTTATCCTTTCTATTTTCTTTTTTTATGCATGATCAAGGTATCCCCACTCGACAAGTGAGAGACTAATTCCCCGCTGATTTGTAGCACCTCAAAGGGTGAGACAGCTGGCCTGAGAAATTTAATGTTTCTCCATACCCAACGCCAAGGATCGAACCCCAAACAATTAGTTAAGGGTGAATAGTCCTTGCCACTCAACTACACACCAGGTTAAAAAAAAAACACACTTTTTGAACACATTTTTTACTTACATTCGTAGGTATACTTATAATTTTACATATTGGAGAAATTTATAAAAATATAAAAATATATCATTTAGAATTTTTGAAGACATTTTTTTACCAACATTCGTAAGTATACTTACTTAAATATATTTATTAAGAGAATTAATTCATTTTATCAATGCGTTTATCTCTATGCTCAATTAATTTAGTTTTTTTTCTCCATCAGAACATTGAAAAATATCTATTTTAGAAAACAAAAAATTTGATAGAGTTAAAATAAATTTATCAAATTACCCAAAACAATTTCAATTAAATTTAATAATTTCATAGATAAATCAATGAACAAAATTTATTTTGCCATGAATTTTCATTGAAAAACTTTTTTTGGAATATTATTAACTATTATATAAGAGATAGATTTAAATGTTAATCTCAAAAATAATTGACATATTCGTGATTGAAATAAAATGTAATGGATATTAATTTACTTTACTCTATCTTAAACAGCGGAATAATGCTCTGAAATTGATATGAAGGACTGGGGCAATGAAAGTAGTTTTTTTTTACCCCAAATAACCAATTTAGCCTCGTTGGACCCCAATCATGAGAAGATAAAAAGCAATTTTCAAACACTATTTAGAGCCATTGGTTTTCTTCCTATGTCGTCACTGTTTTTGAAAAAAAGCACTATCTCTCTAGTTAGAGTGTGATGCAGCTCGTTGTTGGAAAAAAATATTTCGTCATATTGTCGGGTGGTGAAGGTCTTGCTTGATCTTAAGCAGGACCTTAAACATGTCTAAATGAGTGATGTCATTTATAGTGATTGATCTAAGGCTTTTTTTTCAAAAAAAAAGAGATAAACTATATAAGTTAAAATAAAAATGTATATAAAGAAATGATTGTTTTTATAAAGAGGGACATTTTTTTACCAAAATAAAGAGGTACTTCATAGTTTAGTTAGAAAGAGATATTATTAAAAAAAAAACATGAGAAAAATATGAAAGGAAATTATATTCAAAGAAAAAAGATGATCGCGTGTTTCTATTATTTTCTAGCTTTTCAAAAGGGAAAATGACAGAAAAATGTCACTTGAATTCATTTGGACAAAATGGGGTCTCCAATTCCAACTTGGACAAATAAGGGACAGTCCCCTATTTGTCCAAATGAAATGTTGATCAAATTCCCTTTATGCCCTTCAGTATCTATCTATATGCCTCAAAAGCTGAAACTTTGTTTAATTAAAACATATTTTTCTTCTCCTTTTCTTTTTGCTTGGTCGAGACAATGAAGGCATCATCATCTTCTTCTTGCTTGCCAAGTTGAAGCTTGGAAAGGGGAAAAGGTGGGAACTTTGGATATTATTGTGATCAAGATAACATTCTTAAGCACAAGTCACTACTAGAAAATAGGTTTTTCATGACCATAAGTAACACGTAAAAAGGCAATGTTGGTCGTTGCTTTTCACGAACATTATTGTTATAATTTTATCTCTTTTTAGCGGAATATCAAAATGGCATGCTGCTCAAGTCATTGATCCTCTCATAGCTAGTCATACTTCGATTCGTGTTATAAACGTCAAGGTAAAAGCAATTTTTATATTCATTTTCATTTATATTGCTTTTAGCCATACCCGAACTACTATGATATTGCTGATATTATCTGTGATTTCTCAGTGTCCAAACCAGCGGGGCACTACAGAGTGCGGATATTATGTCTGCAAATACATGCTTGATATTGTATATCAAGATCAAATTAAACCTGGGAGGGACTGTATGGACTCTGTACTGACCCGTTTAAAAAAGATGAAGATATTGACTTGGTACGAAACCTACTTGCAGAATTTATAATCACTATGTGAGGCAGAACTTGTATAGGCTTGTTATACTTGTTTAAGCAATCATCTTAGTATAGACATGTGCTTGTCTTGGCTTAGATTGTGTCTTTTATCATCTTTGTTGTAGCTGAATTTTGAACTTATTACTAGTAAAGCAAAGATATAGAACTTAGATTATGTCTTTTGTATTTTGTTGTCTAAGTATGGTAATATTTATGGGTTTGATAGATGAGATACGTTTTTGCAATTGCTCTGGTATTCTGTATTGTGCAGTAGTATATGATTTGTGGTCACTGTATTGAAAGTGATTTGTAAATGATCTGCAAGAATGCAGATGGCTATACAATGCATTCACAAAATTTAAAAAAAAAACATTTCACGACCACAGTTACAAAACTGTGGCCGTGATAGGTGTATACGAGGCACCAAATTAGGTGCCTCCTAAGAGGCTATCACGACCACACTTCTGGCTATCACGACCACACTTTCAGAAGTGTGGTCGTGATAGCCTCTTAGGAGGCACCTAATTTGGTGCCTCGTATACACCTATCACGGCCACAGTTTTGTAACTGTGGTCGTGATAGGTGCTTCCTATCACGACCACAAATATGTGGTCGTGAAAACACACTTTTTTACGACGCGCGATTCCACGACCACCTATTTGTGGTCGTGAAAAGCCCAATATTGTGGTCGTGAAAGACCTTATTTTCAGTAGTGAGTTAGAAGCTTTTTCTGTATTCCTTACATGTCAGAGAGAGGGATGAAGCTATTTTAGCCAAGGTGAAGCTTGTAAAGGAGAAAAATGTAGGAACTTTAAGTATTATTTTGATCAAGATGGTATTCTCCCTTTAAGTATGAGGTGAAAAATGATACTTTATTTGGTTCATTATTTTGTTGGGTCTTCAATGTTGATAAATGAGTTTCAAGTTTTCTTTTTTCCTGATCATGGGTTAAAGAGTGATGATATATATTAAGTTGGATAGTTGATTTACGTGAATAATATAGATAAAAATCATATATCTCTTTTAGTTTGAACTCCTTTGGATGATGGTAGATGAAATGGGTGATTTAAGGGAGTAGGAGTGGGCTCTAATGCATGGGAAAGATGATGAGTGTGTTGTTTACGTCATTTGATAGTTGAGTTCCCGCTGAAAATGTATCACAGTAGGTGGAATCGAATTTTGTAGTAAATAACGATACAGAAGTAGTTAATCGTGATTCTGGAGTAGTTACCAGAACATGCCACACATTATAGTCAACAATGATACTTGGATAGTTGATACATATAGCATAGTAGTTAACAAAACATGCGAATCAGTTGGATCATAATTGAAGCTGCAAAAGTATGAGTGTTTAAGAACACACATTTTGATTAACCTTTGATTGTTCTTGTGTAGGTTAGCATCCAAGATGACACATTCAAAATCACTCATGTGTTATTTTCATGTTGGGGGGAATTTTGAAAAGAATGTTGAAGGTGGAGATAAATATTGTGGTGACAATACCAGTTTTAAAAGTTTACAGCAAGGGGTGACATTTGAAGAATTGAAGGGTTTGGTAGGAGAATGGTTCAACATAGATGGGATGGTATGTGAGATGAAATATACGGTGAAGTTTGATGAAAAAGTGTTAGTGGACCTGATCAATAATGATGAACTGGAAAATTTGTTTCAATATAATGACAACTTTGCACATGTGTATGTGGCAACAAAATCCATAGATAACTATGCAGTAGAACTGGACGATACATTAATGTAAGTAAGAATTTAACTCTTTGTCCAAAGTGGTTAATTGTTATACTATTATAGTTAATTGCTTTACTAAATCGATGAGCATGCATACAGAGTGGATGAGCTGTTAGCACTTCCAGGATCAATGTTTGATATGAATGCATCTCAATTTGACAAAGGAGATGGAGATCCTGGAACTTCTAGCGGCAATGTAAGACACACTCAAAGCCTGCCATGTGGAGTAGAAATTGCAGCAACACCAGTGCTAGAAAGGAACAGTAGTAAGTGGATGGATGTATTGCTTGTAGTAAATCAAACATTTCCACATGTTGATACATTCAAGGATGCATTGCACAAGTTTAGCACCGCACACAATTTTGAGTACAAGTATTCAAAAAATTCTAAACGCAATATGTATGTTAAATGCAAAGTTGTGGGTTGTCCTTGGAGTATCAACGCCAACAAGTTGGGGAAGGTGGACCCTTCATACGTGTGACAAGGTTTAGAAACGATCATATTTACAATGGTCAAGACATGCTTGGAATGAGACACAATGGAACAGCCAGACCAACTTCAACAATAATAATTGATGAGGTGAGGGATCATATAGATAAAAAGCCTAATGAAATCATGGCAACTTTGTCAAGAGAGTATGGGGAGAAGCTGACATATAAGCAAGCGTATCGGGCAAAGGAAAAAGCTCTGGAAGAAATACAAGGTAGTCCTTCACAGGCTTACATGATGATACTGTGGATATGAAATGTTTTAAAGAGACAGACAACGGAATAGTGGCAGAGTATAAAACAACTTCAGACAACACATTTGATTGTCTTTATTGCATATGGATGTTGCATTCATGGGTTCCTTGAAGGTGCAAGACTTATGCTATATATTGATAGAACTCACTTGAGTGCCCTTATCAGGGAATTCTACTCGCGGCTTCTGGGTATGATGCGAACAATGCATTGCTGCCCGTTGCAATTGTCATTGTCCCAGCAGAGACAAATGAGGATTGGACCTAGTCTTTAGAGAAGATAAAGAAGATAGTTGGTGAGGAGATAGTAATTGTGTCTGACCATCACAAGTCAATCATTCATGGAGTAAAAGACGTGTTTGGAGATGCAAGGCATGCCTTCTGCTACAGACATGTGAAGGAAAACTTTACTTCCGAGATGCTGAAGTTAAACAGAGGGCAAAGGAAAATCAATGGTCAAATGAGGGAAGAGGGACAACAAATGTGATAAATCAGAAAATTCAGATGAAATGTGTGTGTAATTATGGAGCTTATAGCGCCTCACATAGGTCTTGGAATTCGTAGAAATTGAACATGCTTAATTCTTGGCCCTTTCGGCTTGTTTGGCGAAGGAGCTTTCTCTGCCTTTGACGTAGCTAGCGCTTCTTCAACTATGACCTGTGGATGTATCAATACTAGTGCATCAAATTTATTTACATTTAACTCATGATTGACCATCCACCACATCAATTGCATTCTCGTTGTAGCAACCTCGACATCAGAGTAAGAGATTTCCTGGTGTGGTTGCCAAGTGTTCATCAACATAAGCACATGTACTCTGCAGTCAAACCTACCATGAAGTCACAAAACAAAATCAACTAATTTTCTATCTATCATCATGACTATTAAACCAACAGTAATTTGGCTTAAGGGAATCCATGATCCCATAAAAGGCACTCCGCTGGACACAACACAAATTCATATTAAAATAAAGCGATATTTGTTACAGTTTTATTCTTTACAAAAATTCAACAATACAAAACTTACAAACGCATCAACTGCCTCAGTATAAACGAGTTGATGGTCGTTCAATTTCCTTGACCATGACAGCGTCTAGTTCGGCTTTCATGAGTACAGTACGTAAGCAATGCCTATTCTTGTATCAAGAACAAAGCATATCCAATGATCGGCCACAAGTGCAGGCCCTACCAGAAAATCACGCTCGGCAATATTGTGCCCAACATACTGAGGCAGCAGTTCAGTCTTTATGCCCTCTGGTGTCCATCCTGTGGGGTTGCTCTGAAATAAAAGAAAAACAATGTTATCTTGGTAATTAAGCACACCTAAAATCTATACGACATCTCCGGTCCCCTACCATGAAGTCTGGGGTAAATATATGCCTCATAATATTCCCAGCTTTCTTCATATCTTACATCTATAGCTTACAAATTAGAGACACAACCCGATTGTTGACTCTCCCCCACCTTCCAAGGCACTTCAACTGACTTCTGGTTAGCTCCTCATCTGGAATGTTAATCAAAATCATATAAAATCAAGTGAGTAACGTTAAGACACATGCTACTTACGCATTAGCTTCGTCAGTTGTGCAACTTATGTCTATCATATTATAAAATGCTTTTACTTCATCATCATCATCCTTGTCTTTCTTCCTCTACCTTTTTGTTGCCTTAATGACAACCCACAAGGACATTTTTTGGGTCTATTTTTCCCTATCAAACCTTTTTAAGGGAGCAACATGACTTCACGCTTTTCTCCTAAGTCATCACTACATTTTTCCATTTGTTCGTTTGAGGCATTTTCTTCAAACTCTTGTTCTTCATCTTCAACATTTATTTCTTCAGGATCCTTTTCTGAAATATGTTGCTGCCCACTAGTGGTACCTGCTTCAAGACCAGTATATACAATTTCAAGATATGCAGCAACGGTTTCGATCCCACCATCTCCCAGTCAGCAGCAGTTTCAAAACCAGTATGTACAGAGGCCTTTTCTCATTTTTGTTGCTGATGCTCCAAGGTGAATTGCATTTTGACTAACTCAGCCTCAATGGAATACACCAAGTTTCTTCGGTTTTCCTCAATCTTATCTTGGAGCCTTTTATGATTGTCATCAATCAACTCAACTAGCTTTGAGTGAAACCCTTTAAGCACCTACATAAAACAAGTGCATGATTGTCAAAAACGTCTAAAAATGAGATGAGAATGGAATAAAGCAAGATTGCGTTATATCACTAATAACATATGGACCGATGCCTTGTATATAATATTAATGTCCATTTTAATCACCAATTTTTTTACTAATAAAAAAATTTTAGACATATAAACGCCTATCAATTTAGAAAGAATAATATGTATCCACAAGACAATTATAGGCATGGGTGCTCCATATTCATGATAGTTGTATCTTTCCAACCATAATAGAAATCCTAAAATAATCGTCAATCACTATTGTACAAATGAACAAGTGGAAAAGCATACCGGACTGAGATAAGCCACAAAATTTTTGTTTGTTTCATCCCTTTTTGGCCCCTCCTTCCCCTTCTCCTTCTCCTTCAACCTGTCTTCACCCACAATTGTCTCTCCGAACAGAATGCCGACATTGCTTCCTTCTCCTTCTTGACCATTTCTTTCACTCTATCATCAGTCCAATACACTACAGCATTGTCGGTGACATGTCTGTCATCCAAACCAAATCGCTCAAAAAAAACATGCGATGTCAACATAAAATATGAAATTATTATCATCTCATAATGTTCTATACCAGACAAAGTAAATAATGTACATAACAACAAAAAATATAGACATCCTTCTACAAAGGGGCACCCTTTCTTATTTTCTCTATAAGTCATGACATAATTACCCAATCCCCTTTGAAACTCTTTCAAAATATATGTTACCCAATCAAAAGATTTAACTTTATCTTTTCTACACAAGACCACCTTCAGTAACTTCTTCGCAGCCGAGTGGCTTGCTGTGGGAGCTATAAATGTGCCGAGCATGCACAACATAAATAATTCATCAAACTTAGTTCCAAATGCCTTTCCTTCTTTTATTTCTGCCACCAGCTTGGCATATGGCACGCTCTTGTACTTCAAGAACAACTTCTTTCAACTCCTCATCGTCATCACTCAAATCCTCTCGCAGTTGTTGACCTTTATCAAACTCGTAACAATCTTACTACGTCTTTCGCTTCAAGACCCATAGTTTCTCCCCTTATTCTAAGCACATTCATGGGTGAGTCATAAGCTCTAAGCACGGCCACTATAAAATCACGTGGGAGTCTACTGCACTGAATGTCTAGAAGATTCCCAAACCCTAGACTTTGTACTCTCTCCTTCAGCCCCTTCTTCTAATTGATGTAACACATCAATGGGCAAATTGACCCAATGAAAATGGCTCTCAAAAGGAGCTTTCTTGTTTATTTTTCCCATCTCAGGTCTCGCCACCTTTGCCTTCTTAGCATAAGACTTTTGTTGTTCCTCATTGAGTGCATTTCATGCTTTTGACATTTCCTCGTTGTGCTCTTTTAACCTTGTCACTTTAATTCCCTCTTCCTCTAACTTAGTGGCTTGTTCTTTTTTGAATAAGAAGTAGTCATTCTGAATTTAATTTTCCATCTAAAATGACCAGAACAAATCCTCAATATTATTTAACAAGTAAAACAAGACTTTAACTAGAAAAGGTAAGAACCCACAATAACATTTGGTATTAAAATGAACACAAAACGCTGCACTATCCATGAACTAATTTAAGAATATACATTTTCTGTAACATTTTGTTACTAATTCCCTATTTAACCTGCAATATCCGTTTTAAATTCAATTATCTCTTTACTAACTATGATAGCAAAAGGATTTCCATATATCAATGTCTATCATAGTTAGAAAAGGAATTTCCTAATGACTGAATACAATCCATGATAATTAATAGCTAACCATGTTAGAAAAGAATCACCTAACATGGTTAGAAAATAAACAACCTAATATTCAATAATATCAAATACATATAAATATATGCGGAAACGAATGCAGGCCTATACAAATTGGCAATATACAATTCAAAATAGTCCATATAACTACTACTACCAAATTCCCTTTCCTGCTGCTTGCGTCTGTGCATGAATACCTGCAAAAATGTCAGTAATCGTGGGATGAGACAATTTGTCCCAGTAATCACCGCTTAACTCACTATAACAGTGAGATGTGCGGTAGCGAGGGCGTCTAAAGGGTACCACATTTTAAAACCAATAATATATATATATCCATGTCAATTCTTCTTCCATTCATCTCTCAAATCCCTCCATCTATTTCACATCACTTGTCAATACTTTAATCAACAACATCAAATGATTTCCCACAACCTAAATCACCACTATCTCAAACTCAACAACAAAAATAAACGTGATTGACACTGTGCCCAGTCTCAAATCTGAAAGCATAAAAAGGGAGCACTTTAAATAGTGAAAACGTCCCTGAAAAGGGAGCACTATAAAAAGTGAAAACGTCCCTGGTTCCTTTAAAATCCGAGGAACCTGTACAATTAACCTATCGATTGCGCAGATCGATAGGTTACATCGGCCGACGGTACTATCAGTGTCATGCAATGCTCACCATTCCTATTCTATATTCCATCAACATAACCCCCTAATTTTCTCTACATAACCTACGATACACCCAAACCACTGTACCTCTCAATATCCCTATCAAATCAAAATACCAAGATCCCAATATCTATACACTCACATACACAGTCCAACAATATCACCAGCAGGATACTACATATGTAATGTATCAAAATCTTTTATATGAAACTAATCGTGTTTGAAAGGCACCCGATAGCCTGTTTTATATGAAAATACCTTTTCAAATATAATATATATATAAAGGGTGAGAAAGGATTTTAGAAATCCCCAACTAACATCACCCTCAATGTTATAGTAAGGTAAGTGTGATTACCTGTCGCCCTAAGCACTGCGATGTTCTTCCTTACCATTTCTTGAAGATGTTGTCCAAACACTTCCCTTTTAGTTCCTCCTATAATAATAGGATACAAATGATAAATTAATATCAATTTCACTTTATAACACTTTGACATCTCTCTCGTATCTCATATTACTACCCATTTTCCCCTTTCTTAGTTATATTATTCTAGAAAGTCATGTGGATTCCTATCAATTAATATAGCAATGCTTCAAAGTCCAGTTAAGCACAATTAGAGAAATACCAAGAAATTGCAAAACCATTCCTTGAATTTAGCAAATACACATGCACAAAATTTATCACCATCTCCAATTCATACTAACAGCACTCAATAGCAAAAGAATAACAGTTTTCCAATTAAATTAGTCTAGCCATTAGAATATAATTAACAAAGGACTTAGCATATCCATGCATTCACAAGAACGACCAGACTCATTCCAGAGTACATTTGAGTCGCTATTTTAATCAACTAACCATCAAATTCAAACACCCATCTCTGAAGTTTATTCAGCCAGTATATAAAATGGACACCTAGTATCTCAAATCAGTATACAAACACTAAAACATACCTTAATATACTTCAAAATCAGAATTAAGCAGGACATATTATCATTCACAAACCCCAACAGATTCACCATACAACAACACTCAATTTTTATGTTCTAATATTTGTTCCTCCTTAGTTTTAACCCAACAGAACACTGACTGTATAAAAGGAAAGGAAGGGAAACTCAATAAAATCACAACTCAATAACTCAACCCATAAGCACGTACACGCATCAAATCGTTCAATCAAAGCAGACACTTCCCCCTTATTAAACAAATTTGTTTGGCAGAACAGAGATAAAAGCAAAAACCTCCCAATTAAACATGAAAATGTTAAAATACATATTATCCCACTTAAAAATCATAAACTAAACAGCAACAATGACATCTCACTTAAATCAGTTTGATCATTACAGTAAAAGATATAAAAAGATTAATCAACCACATGCAAGAATCCCAAATCCTATGCAAGAAGTCATATCATTGTCATATATAAAAGAACATCAAAGGATTGAATTCTGAGCTTCCAACTTTTATCAACCTTAGGTCCAAATTAAACAACAAAGTACAATGAATAAAGCTGAACTTCAAAAGCCAAAATTCCAATATATATGTCATGTATCTTATTTAACTACTATTTTAAACTCAATACATTACTAATTTCCACCTATGTTAACAAGAATAAATACGTACTTCACATAGACAATCAAATGCATAACTCATACAATATCAAGTTCATGATTCATCATAAAATAAAATTAGAAGTTTGTCACTAGTGAAGACAAAGCTAAAACCAGAGAGACAACGAGTCAAGTAGTGCAGAAATAGTAAATACTGCAAAATCCTATTGACAAGTATGCAAGCTTTATTTATGATCACAAAGGAAGAATCATCAACTAATGTCCATATGAAAAATTGCTTAATTCAATAGGCAATCACTTTGTAAAACATCTTTCAGATCACAAAACTGGATCAGCTATGGCATTTTACAAATGCATAACATTCCTCATTCTTTGAATAAATGTATATTCTGCCAATCAAGTAGTAAATCCCATCTTGCACCCAATGGATGCTAAACATAATTTTGACAATTGCATTTGTTCTATACTCAAAACAGTACATCAAAATGAATACAAGAGTCACAAAAGATACACAAGAAGAAAATCAATGAAATTCCCAGAATTTTTCAACTTAAAAGTACTCAGTACAAAATGAACATTGGCATTCAATTATTCATGAATTCATTTTAATCATAGAAGCATAATGTTACAGCTTTGATAACCATATATGTTATAAAGTTTAAAGCTTTAAGCCTCAATTCTGTCACATAAACATCAGTTTAAACCTTCCCTGCATTTATCAAACACCAACAGAACACTCACACACGCATATACATATACAGCTTCACACGCACATATATATATACAACTTCAAACTGAACCCAAAGTCGAGCCAACAAAAGAAGAAACAAATCAACCTAAACAATTCCTCAATGAACAATTCGAACCTCTTGTCTAACATTACTAACTAAAGATTGGATTTTGTTTTGGTTAATTAGAAACCCAAAAACATGGAACCCAATTCGGACCTCTCTGGAAATAGCTATGAAATGGGAAAATGACATTTACATAAGCTTGAATCTCGACTTACATGCTTCACGGCAACCCGCCGCCGCCGTCAGTTTCGAGTTCGCAGTAAAACAAATGAGGGCAGCGAGGAAAAGCAAGAACCCGAGAGAAAAGAAAGAAGGGTGAGGAACCGACGTTGAATGAAAGAACTAAGTTAGAGAATATAAGAAATGGGTGAGTGTTTACCTTTCCCGCCGCCGTCCGCCATGAACCTTGCCGGAGAAACACAGAAAGCGAAGACATGGGAGGAGGAAGAATAGAGGTCGACGGTGAGGGAAGAGAACCCGAAGATTGGGGTGGTGGTGTGGCGGTTAGGAAGGGAGAAAGCCGCCGAGTCTCGCCGTTGCCGTCGCCAGATTCAGAGGGAGAGGACGAAGAAGAAGGGAGGGTTTTTTCGGGTGAGAGGGAGGAGGAAGCCGACATTTTAAGGAAGAAAAGGCAGGAGGGCGCGTTTGGTTTAGTGAAATAAGGGGGTTCTCTGATGATTTGTAGCCCAAACTTACCATAGTGTACTCTTTTAATCCTAAAACCATTTAAACCAGCCTCCAATCTTTTTAAACTTCAAAATATTTTTAGCTTTACCACTCCCTTATATTTCAAACTCTTCGTTTCTTAATTAATTATATGCGCATTAATTACTCAAAATTTCCAAAAATATCCCAAAAATTCCTAAAAATTCCAAAATTTCCCAAAACACTCTCTAATCCTGAATTAAATTTTTTAGGATGTTACAATTCTACCCCTCTTAATTAATTTCGTCCTCGAAATTAGTAGAAATTATCATTAGATACAAAGAATGAGATAGTTGCTTCCATTGATAATCCTAGTTTGAGTGAGAGAAAGAGGAATTTGGAGATAATTTAGGAATATTGAAGTTATTGACACTGAGGATTTTGTTGCCATAAGTGTCATCCATGTGACACCATAAAGATGATATCAAGGAATTAGAAAAACTTTAAACATTCTCCTAACAGGTGTTGATCAAACTTCCCTAGAAATAGCAGTCAAGTTCGACATATGAGAGATATTATCTTAGGATAAAGGTGAGGTTACAGATACTACACCAATTTCCCAGGTTCCTTTAGGGATTGAAAAGAGGTGAAATCAAGTCAGATTGACTTGAATATATATAACCTTTGAGCAAGGCTAGAAGCACTACGCTAAGAAATCTAGAAATATAACTAAAACTCTAATCAAAATCACAATTATTTCTATTATATTTGCATATTAATGAATCAGTCCATCCAAAAAAAATCACAATGCACCAGCAATAGCAAGACCATTTTCACTGCAAACACCTGACCAATCAAAGCATAATTGATGCATGGATCTTATACACAATTAGATCCAATATGCATAGCAAGTTTAATGCAATTTCCTATCGTATCCAATCAATTTATTTAATTTAATGTCAATCTTAGAGGAATTATTCAAAGCAAATCTCAAAGCATAAGGAAACAAACATTTCATTTCAAATCCCCATATGCAAATCTGATCTCTTCATGCTTCCTTATAATCCGAATTGAGTACAAATGAGAAAGGAAGTACATAGTTTATCATATCACCAACCATTTAATTATTAACAAGGATCATAAGATCAAACCAAGCATAGTATAACAAAAATCCATAACAGAAACAACAAAACAATCACACCCGTACATATGCCACAAATCATAGAAACGATCAAGAACAAGCAACATCAGACCTCCTCTTCTCAACAAAACCTTAACCAATTATTGCATAGAAGGTCAACTCAATATCAAAGCCTATTCAACTTTGAATCCACATTAATCATAACAAAGGATACAATCAAACCAAATCAAATTTTACTTTACAAACATGTCAATTGCAGAAAATACCTAGGTATACTTTTTATTCCATGATGAATCATCAAATAATTATTATAGACCACAATTAAACAAGTCTTATTAATCCTAGCTCACATACCTTTCATTCATATTTTATTAGGGTATGTTCGGCCAAATAAAGAAATAGAAAGAATTTATTTCCTATATTTCAACTTATCTTCTAAAAATATCAATAATTTAGGGCCACATTTATAGCCAAGTTCCCAACAAAATTTAGAGCAAGCACAATTTATATAGACCTCATGCTTAACAAAATTCAATTAATAAGTCTAGGCACATCCAATTGTCTTTCAAACAAGAAATTCACACTTCCCATTTATCAATTTATCAGCAAAACTTATGAGCTATTTCAACAACTAGAAATGCACAATACCACCACATTCCACTTGAATCTCAACATCTAACCTTCTCTTGAATTAACCGAATAACAAAAGAACCAACCTAAGTCATTAAAACCCATTTTTAAAACATAACCAGATTTGAATCATCCTTACAAAATTCTTAAACAAACATTTTTATCACAATGGAAGAGTACAAATAAAATATCACATATACCTTGAAATCAACCACACAAAAATCATAATAACCGCCCCAAAATCCTTGAGACTCGTGACTGAACAGTGTTTAAGAATAATAGATTCAATAAACAACTGAAAGCATCATATATGATCTACCCATTAAGCTTGCTTTTTAATGAGACCATCGAACAAACAACAAGTCAAGTCCTTGCCATTTCAATGATTTCAAAATCAGAACAGGGGAGACATGAGAAATTTAACAAACTTAATATACTCAATAAATTAACCTGCATGCTACTTACATCTTCATGACTTGACATGCAATAAGACTACTCACTTCATCATGCCAAATTAAACAGAACATTCACATGGCCATAACAAAATAAAATTCATCACTAATAATCAATTATTCAAACTTCACACAATTCAACCTAAATCATTGTCAAAACAAACACAATTAAAAATCAATTTTAACAACTAACTTACCTTTCGGAGATATCCACCCATGATGTAGTGAGGGCTACCAACATCTATTATTAAGGGGGCTGCTTCCAGTCACTAAATTTAGTGAGGAAGCCTCCAGCCGCTTAATATAAATGGGCAACAATCCTTACTACCAATGATGATGGAATCTCCAACCATTACTAATTGAAAGATAATCAAAACATAGAAGAGGAAAATAAAATAAATAGAAGTTATAATAAGAATTTAATTGAAATCACTTGGATAGAATAACTTGGACATTTAAATAACACCAATAATATTCAAACAATCAAATAGTACAAGTCAAATCAACAACAAATCCAACAATTTAACAAACAACAAGCAAAACAGGGTCAATAATTTCTTATTCCACATCATATTCATTATTCATTGTTATTTTTGAATTATGTTAATCCCTTAACCCAATAATAAGGTCTCTCATGATGCCTCGACTATGATTATGGTCGACTCATAATTATAATCGAAACCCCAGAGAAGCATCCCTATTCCGTCATTCTTATGAAATTCTTATCAATATCATCACTTATTTCATTATTCTTCTTATATTCTTCTCAACCTCTCCACAATACCTATTCAATTGCACTTATCACTCTCTCCCCACCACGGGATGAGTGATATTCCTCTCAAAAGGACAGATATTCATGCACATAAGGAAGGGAATACTAAGAACGTATATTGCCAATCTACATGCAATGCAGCACAGTCCTAGGTTATCGTATACCAAATACTGATAACCAAGTTGTAACATTTTGTTACTAATTCCCTATTTAACCTGCGATATCCTTTTTAAATTCAATTATCTCTTTACTAACTATGATAGCAAAAGGATTTCCATATATCAATGTCTATCATAGTTAGAAAAGGAATTTCCTAATGACTGAATACAATCCATGATAATTAATAGCTAACCATGTTAGAAAAGAATCACCTAACATGGTTAGAAAATAAACAACCTAATATTCAATAATATCAAATACATATAAATATATGCGGAAACGAATGCAGGCCTATACAAATTGGCAATATACAATTCAAAATAGTCCATATAACTACTACTACCAAATTCCCTTTCCTGCTGCTTGCGTCTGTGCATGAATACCTGCAAAAATGTCAGTAATCGTGGGATGAGACAATTTGTCCCAGTAATCACCGCTTAACTCACTATAACAGTGAGATGTGCGGTAGCGAGGGCGTCTAAAGGGTACCACATTTTAAAACCAATAATATATATATATATATATATATATATCCATGTCAATTCTTCTTCCATTCATCTCTCAAATCCCTCCATCTATTCCACATCACTTGTCAATACTTTAATCAACAACATCAAATGATTTCCCACAACCTAAATCACCACTATCTCAAACTCAACAACAAAAATAAACGTGATTGACACTGTGTCCAGTCTCAAATCTGAAAGCATAAAAAGGGAGCACTTTAAATAGTGAAAACGTCCCTGAAAAGGGAGCACTATAAAAAGTGAAAACGTCCTTGGTTCCTTTAAAATCCGAGGAACCTGTACAATTAACCTATCGATTGCGCAGATCGATAGGTTACATCGGCCCACGGTACTATTAGTGTCATGCAATGCTCACCATTCCTATTCTATATTCCATCAACATAACCCCCTAATTTTCTCTACATAACCTACGATACACCCAAACCACTGTACCTCTCAATATCCCTGTCAAATCAAAATACCAAGATCCCAATATCTATACACTCACATACACAGTCCAACAATATCACCAGCAGGATACTACATATGTAATGTATCAAAATCTTTTATATGAAACTAATCGTGTTTGAAAGGCACCCGATAGCCTGTTTTATATGAAAATACCTTTTCAAATATAATATATATATAGAGGGTGAGAAAGGATTTTAGAAATCCCCAACTAACATCACCCTCAATGTTATAGTAAGGTAAGTGTGATTACCTGTCGCCCTAAGCACTGCGATGTTCTTCCTTACCATTTCTTGAAGATGTTCTCCAAACACTTCCCTTTTAGTTCCTCCTATAATAATAGGATACAAATGATAAATTAATATCAATTTCACTTTATAACACTTTGACATCTCTCTCGTATCTCATATTACTACCCATTTTCCCCTTTCTTAGTTATATTATTCTAGAAAGTCATGTGGATTCCTATCAATTAATATAGCAATGCTTCAAAGTCCAGTTAAGCACAATTAGAGAAATACCAAGAAATTGCAAAACCATTCCTTGAATTTAGCAAATACACATGCACAAAATTTATCACCATCTCCAATTCATACTAACAGCACTCAATAGCAAAAGAATAACAGTTTTCCAATTAAATTAGTCTAGCCATTAGAATATAATTAACAAAGGACTTAGCATATCCATGCATTCACAAGAACGACCAGACTCATTCCAGAGTACATTTGAGTCGCTATTTTAATCAACTAACCATCAAATTCAAACACCCATCTCTGAAGTTTATTCAGCCAGTATATAAAATGGACACCTAGTATATCAAATCAGTATACAAACACTAAAACATACCTTAATATACTTCAAAATCAGAATTAAGCAGGACATATTATCATTCACAAACCCCAACAGATTCACCATACAACAACACTCAATTTTTATGTTCTAATATTTGTTCCTCCTTAGTTTTAACCCAACAGAACACTGACTGTATAAAAGGAAAGGAAGGGAAACTCAATAAAATCACAACTCAATAACTCAACCCATAAGCACGTACACGCATCAAATCGTTCAATCAAAGCAGACACTTCCCCCTTATTAAACAAATTTGTTTGGCAGAACAGAGATAAAAGCAAAAACCTCCCAATTAAACATGAAAATGTTAAAATACATATTATCCCACTTAAACATCATAAACTAAACAGCAACAATGACATCTCACTTAAATCAGTTTGATCATTACAGTAAAAGATATAAAAAGATTAATCAACCACATGCAAGAATCCCAAATCCTATGCAAGAAGTCATATCATTGTCATATATAAAAGAACATCAAAGGATTGAATTCTGAGCTTCCAACTTTTATCAACCTTAGGTCCAAATTAAACAACAAAGTACAATGAATAAAGCTGAACTTCAAAAGCCAAAATTCCAATATATATGTCATGTATCTTATTTAACTACTATTTTAAACTCAATACATTACTAATTTCCACCTATGTTAACAAGAATAAATACGTACTTCACATAGACAATCAAATGCATAACTCATACAATATCAAGTTCATGATTCATCATAAAATAAAATTAGAAGTTTGTCACTAGTGAAGACAAAGCTAAAACCAGAGAGACAACGAGTCAAGTAGTGCAGAAATAGTAAATACTGCAAAATCCTATTGACAAGTATGCAAGCTTTATTTATGATCACAAAGGAAGAATCATCAACTAATGTCCATATGAAAAATTGCTTAATTCAATAGGCAATCACTTTGTAAAACATCTTTCAGATCACAAAAATGGATCAGCTATGGCATTTTACAAATGCATAACATTCCTCATTCTTTGAATAAATGTATATTCTGCCAATCAAGTAGTAAATCCCATCTTGCACCCAATGGATGCTAAACATAATTTTGACAATTGCATTTGTTCTATACTCAAAACAGTACATCAAAATGAATACAAGAGTCACAAAAGATACACAAGAAGAAAATCAATGAAATTCCCAGAATTTTTCAACTTAAAAGTACTCAGTACAAAATGAACATTGGCATTCAATTATTCATGAATTCATTTTAATCATAGAAGCATAATGTTACAGCGTTGATAACCATATGTGTTATAAAGTTTAAAGCTTTAAGCCTCAATTCTGTCACATAAACATCAGTTTAAACCTTCCCTGCATTTATCAAACACCAACAGAACACTCACACACGCATATACATATACAGCTTCACACGCACATAAATATACAACTTCAAACTGAACCCAAAGTCGAGCCAACAAAAGAAGAAACAAATCAACCTAAACAATTCCTCAATGAACAATTCGAACCTCTTGTCTAACATTACTAACTAAAGATTGGATTTTGTTTTGGTTAATTAGAAACCCAAAAACATGGAACCCAATTCGGACCTCTCTGGAAATAGCTATGAAATGGGAAAATGACATTTACATAAGCTTGAATCTCGACTTACATGCTTCACGGCAACCCGCCGCCGCCGTCAGTTTCGAGTTCGCCGTAAAACAAATGAGGGCAGCGAGGAAAAGCAAGAACCCGAGAGAAAAGAAAGAAGGGTGAGGAACCGACGTTGAATGAAAGAACTAAGTTAGAGAATATAAGAAATGGGTGAGTGTTTACCTTTCCCGCCGCCGTCCGCCATGAACCTTGCCGGAGAAACACAGAAAGCGAAGACATGGGAGGAGGAAGAATAGAGGTCGACGGTGAGGGAAGAGAACCTGAAGATTGGGGTGGTGGTGTGGCGGTTAGGAAGGGAGAAAGCCGCCGAGTCTCGCCGTTGCCGTCGCCGGATTCAGAGGGAGAGGACGAAGAAGAAGGGAGGGTTTTTTCGGGTGAGAGGGAGGAGGAAGCCGACATTTTAAGGAAGAAAAGGCAGGAGGGCGCGTTTGGTTTAGTGAAATAAGGGGGTTCTCTGATGATTTGTAGCCCAAACTTGCCATAGTGTACTCTTTTAATCCTAAAACCATTTAAACCAGCCTCCAATCTTTTTAAACTTCAAAATATTTTTAGCTTTACCACTCCCTTATATTTCAAACTCTTCGTTTCTTAATTAATTATATGCGCATTAATTACTCAAAATTTCCAAAAATATCCCAAAAATTCCTAAAAATTCCAAAATTTCCCAAAACACTCTCTAATCCTGAATTAAATTTTTCAGGATGTTACATTTTCTGTCAGGGATGCAAATCAATGCCCTATAATATTATGATGGATTAGCATATACATCAAAAGCTTAAAAGCTTAAGTAATTAGAAAACAAAGATGTAAAAGATTGTCATGTTTTAGAAAGTGAGGGACTCATATGAGTATATTATAAATAATAAATTAAATGGCATATACAAGCAGAGATAAGAAACAACACTAAGCCTCAGGGATGCAAACTCTTGTTCATCAAAACCACTCTAAATTTCTGCCTTGACATTTCTCTTTAAGAGGCATATTTCACTCTTCTTTCACTTTCTCTAAGCCTTCCTCATGACCCAGAACTAAACAGACCCACTAACTCTTGCAACAATAATCATTCGAATGTTTTAATTTAGAAACTGAAAGAAACATTATGGAGTAGGCAACATAATAGACTGGGAAGACATCAGCTTAGTAACCACCAATCACTACAAAAAATTCGCTACTTACCGATGCAAGCTTTCTGGCATTTTTTGTAAAACGCGGGTAATAACTAGCATACTGGCGTTTTTAGAACAAACGCCGGAAAGTAGATGCTCAAAACGGGGGGAAAAGTGGCGCGCAGTTCCCGCCAATATACCGGCTTTTTTAGCGGTGTTTGCTTGTGCGGCGTTTCTAGCGCATTTAAAAGAGCCGATATGTGAAAATTTTATTTTTTTTAAAAAAAATAAAAACTACATAGCGGCGCTTTTAAAAAAGCCGCTATGAATTTTTTTAAAAAGACTATCGGCATTTTTGTTAAAAACGCCGGTAAGCTTCATCTTCTCCTATAAATACCTCTTCCCCCCATTTTAACCCGCTCCAACTTTATTCTTTCCTTCATCTCTCTTCTTCCCTTCTCTTTCTTCTTACTTTCTTTATATATCAACATTTACATATTTTTGGGGCCATATTTTGCTTATCTATTTATGTATAACAATTTTGTTTAATTAATATGTAATTATTTTGTTATCATTTATTTCGTTTGCCTATTTACATATATTTTATTAGTAGTTGATGATATAGATTATTCTTAATATTATCAATTGTCTAGTTTGTGTTTTATTTTTAGGAAATTGACCTAATCTACCATCCAAGTAACCACTCATGAGCATTAGGCACCCTGAACTAACAACATGCCCATATTTATACTTAAAGTAACCAAAGTATTTAAAAAATACCCCGCGTGGACGGTCAATCACGTTTGACCGTTAATCTGCCCATGTGGCTGCCACATGGGTTAAACTTTTGCCACGTAAGATAAGGGTAATGGATCTGATCTACCCTCCAAGTAACCACCAAAGAACACTTGACACCCTAAACTAACAACAGGATCATATTTACACTCAAAGTAACTAAAATGTTTAAAAAATAACCTCAGTGGACGGTCAATCACGTTTGACCGTTAATCTGCCCATGTGGCCGCCACGTGGGTTAAATTTTTGCCACGTATGATAAGGATAATGGATCTAATCTACCCTCCAAGTAACCACTCAGGAGCACTGGGCACCCTAGTCCACTTGGGTATTTGTTAACCACTTTGGTTACTTTGAGTGTAAATATGAGCCTGTTGTTAGTACAGGGTGCCAAGTGCTCCTAGGTGGTTACTTGGAGGGTAGATTAGATACATTACCCTTTATTTTTTACCATCTATTTTCCGCCTTAATTTTTATAAATTAGGGTAGAAAATAGAGTTTTTTTGTATAAATTCAGAAACACTTATCGGCGTTTCTAAAACGTCGGTAAGTAGGTTTTTTTTACAAAAAATATACAAACAGACATTTTTTTTACAAAAAAATACAAATCGGCATTTCTAAAACGTCGGAAAGATGAGCTTTGTTTTGTTATATTTGGTTGATGAAGAAGGAGAAGATTTTGAGGCCTTCGGTCGGTTGAATGAAAAAGAAGATGAAGAAGGAGAAGATTTTGAGGTCGTTGCTCCGTTGAATAATGAAGAAGAAGATGAAGAAGGAGAAGATTTTGTTATATTTGTTATATTCCGTTGAATGAAGAAGATGAAGGGAAAAGTTAAAGGGAAAAGTTGAGTTTGTGAATTGCCTTTTTTTGTTTCATTGAAGGGCATAAAGGGAATTTGGCCAACATTTCATTTGGACAAATAAGGGGATTGTCCCTTATTTGTCCAAGTTGGAATTGGAGACCCCATACATTTTGTCCAAATGAAATTCAAGTGACATTTTTCTGTCATTTTCCCTTTTTAAAACCAAAATTATAACATTATTTTTAAAAATAAGTTTTAAGTAAAATAATACACACACATATGTGCATCATT
Source organism: Mimosa pudica (assembly GCA_029929735.1). Lineage (NCBI taxonomy): Eukaryota > Viridiplantae > Streptophyta > Magnoliopsida > Fabales > Fabaceae > Mimosa > Mimosa pudica. Next base: position 7,588,265 of record JAKELP010000045.1, read on the forward strand.
GCATGCATAGTTGTTTCAAAAGTTTCATTTGATACAAAAAAAAAAACAAAAATATGTTCCAAAAGTCGCGTTGCCCACGGTTATGTGGTGAAGATTGATGGTGGTGGATGTGTCACTGTCTTTAATGTTGTGTCCACTTTTTATGTATGATTGAATTAATAGGTAGTACGTATGTAATTTTTTCAATGATTTTTTTAAACTAATATTAAGTAATAGTTAAATTACATAATGTGATTTATGTTTGAATTTGTTCTCAATAAATGATGACATCATGTCTCAAAAAAGTGGAAAAAAGTTTCATCAACATTTCAAAAAAAAAAATAAAAAATAAAATAAAAACTTTAGACACTCTGAAAGCTATCTTGTTATTTTAGTTTTTAACAAACTACCCCGCCATTTTTGTTTATAAAAATATTTGATTGGATTGTATCAAAAGAAATCATTTGATTGAAAATAGTTTCTGCAACTTGTTTTTAGATTCCTTGCACCTACAGTTTTCCACCAAGTCCAGGAACAAATTTCTTGAAGAGTTACAATTCTTTGTCCAAGTCAATTTTTTAAAGGATGGGGAGGTAAAAATTGCTTAATGAGGAAACGAGATTTTTGACAAAACAATATTCTGAATCAGTTCCCCATGGTACCCAAAATTTTGATTTTTGACATAGAAGGAAGATTTAATTTGAAGTGTTCAAGGCTAATATAGCCATATAGGTTTAGCAGCACTAGTTTTGACCCAGATAAAGTTAATTGCATCCTTATCTTGTTTGTTTCTGTCAATAATATTCTTCATTTTTGTCGTCTCTATAATTATTTGTTTTTTTAAGCAAATAATTTAGTAAAAGCGTTTTCAATAGGAATGTCTCTCATTGCCTCATAACATTTTTTTTAATTATCATTTTTTGTAATTGGACTATTTAGAATCGATGATTTGCTGATCAAAAAAGAAATGTTTGATTTAGCTTTGTTTTTTCCACATAATGCGATTCAATATGGTTTAAAGTCACCTCACCATTTGAATTTAAATCAAACTGATAATCCTCATCTCATTTAGCTCTTAAAACTATATTTTGTAGTTGTAGATCTCTATAAATTCAATCCACCACATAAGTAATTAAATTATTCTTAATAATTCCAAATATAAGACTTAGTTTGTGAGTGAATTTTTGTCATAAACACAATCCACCACATAAGTAATTAAATTATTCCTAATAATTCCAAATATAAGACTTAGTTTATGAGTAAATTTTCGTTATACACATATATTTATATAAAGTCCTTTTATGTTTTTTCTATTATATTCATCATATTTTCAAACTAATTTGTCAACTTATAAAGTGATATATTATCTATGATCCAATTAGAGGTAGATACTTAAGAAAGAATATGCCACACATTTTATGATTAAATAATTTATTTTACCTTTTAATATATATGTGTGTAGAGTGTGGACACACACATACATATTGTATACACACACAAATTAAACACACACACATATATAATTAGCTAGTTAAGAGAAGTGCAATCTTTACTCTTGCCCCTTCTTTGGATTGATTAAATATCATAATATTTTAAATTATAAATAGTAATAAATATTTCTAATCCTATTGCCTTTCAATTATAATTAATTAACCATAGGGATATATAAATAGTAAGTGGGTGAGAATATGGCCAGCTTGACCCTAAGAAACATCGTTTTCAAGTGAGAATGACAACCAAAGACCTTATCAAAAGATTAATACTGATAAGGACCACAAATTGACAAATGACAAAGAGGTGCTTAAAATTGAGAAAAAAGGGAAAATCACAATGAAGTCCCTCATACGACAATAATCACATGTAGGTACTAAGTGAAAATGAGTTGAAGTCCCAAGGAACTTTAGTGATATTAAATGACATGTTATTTAATTGTAGGGCGAAGGGGCAAAAATAGCCACCGTAATTTTCAAAATGGACAACTTTGACACCCGTAATTTCGATGGTGCAAAACCTGACATTATAGACCAAAATGAGACAAATCTAGCACTCTTAAACATAGGTGTTAAGTTTGACCATTAGTTGACTGTGAATGATGATATGGCATAATGACGTGGCACCATGAGCCATTATGTGTCACCCCCATGCTGGTATGTATATGACATGGCAAAAATGAAAAAAAATGACATTGCCCCTTCGCCCTACTTATAATCTGATTGTATATTAAATTAATAAAATGTAAAATAAGAAAAATCTCAACCCCTCTTCGTCTTTCTTGCTTCAGCGTACCCCCCCTGCAACTTCCCAGTTCCCATAATCATCTTTCCTCTCTCATATTCCATCCCATAATCTCTGTACTTCTAAAAATTTTATTCATCACTCTCATCAAAGCCTCCATTGCAGCAACTAAACGGAAGAAGATGAAATTTGGGCAGAAAAAAGAAGATGGACTGGTGATGAAGACTGAGGGAAGCAAAACGTGAGTTTCAATACTGAAAATCGGAGAAGAAGCTCTCCAGCTCAGCTTACAAATTTGGTTATAACCGAATATGTTTTTCCCCTTTTCATTTTCAGATTCGTTTCCTTTTTTTCAATTTCTATCTTTCTCGCTTTTCTTCTTCAGTTTATTTTTTACCCACTCCTGTAGTCTGCCGCCGTCAAAGGCTCTTGCAAGTCCGACGACCTAAAAGTCCATCACCATCGAAGCCTCTGACTCAGAGAAGAAGACAGTCTCTGAATTGATTTGAGAATTTAGTTTAGTTTTTTTTATTAGTTAAATATCCAGTCAGATTATAAGTATGACTAGATATACATATCAGATAATTTTTTTTTTCATTTTTGCCATGTCATATACATATCAGCATGGGGTGACACATAATGCCTTATGGTGCCACTTCATTATGTCATATCATCATTCTCAGTCAACTAAAGGTCAAACTTTACACCTATGTTTAAGAGTGCTAGATTTGTCCCATTTTGGTTTATAATGTCCGGTTTTGCACCATCGAAATTACGGGTGCCAAAGTTGTCCATTTTGAAAATTACGGTGGCTATTTTTGCCTCTTCGCCCTTAATTGTATGTTATTGAGATATCAATATCAACCTCTTGAATTTTCATTTTTAAGAGCATAATTGACAATTCCAGGGTTAGTATTGACAATTCAATGACAACTAAATGATAAGACATTTAATGTCACCCCAAGTCCCTTAAATCCTTGAGGCTTCAACTCAATTTCACTATTTTTGGGACTTAACTATGACTAATTTTCTTATGAGAGACTTCATTATGATTATCCCAACAAAAGATCAAATTAATTGACAAAACTAACCTTAAAGTACTCCTCACGCAACCCGCTACAATATTCCGAAAAAACTTATTGGGTCGGATCAAGCTATTCAACCACTTGTTAGCCGATGCATCCTAGAGAAAATTACTTCACAAGACCTCATAATTTAGTTTAGTATACAATCAGCTTTACGTTGTTTGTTATATTTGGGTTAGATCCTTATGATTTGCTTTATTGTAGATATTATTCATCTATATTCAAGATTAAGATGCTCACGATCTTTAGTGTGAAAACCATTTAGAAAAAAATAAGGGCTAAAGTGCAAAAATGCCCATATAATTGTCACGAAGGTGTAAAAATACTCATGTAAAATATTTTGGAGCAAAACTGGCCATAACATTTCAAAACTAGGGCAAAAATGCCCGTTATAGTTAATTTTTTGACTTTTTAACGCATCATCTTCTGTCGATTCATTTCTCACTAAAACATGTGGCAAGTTTATGTATTTATTTGCCCTTGTGTGATGATGTACGAGACAGAGGATGATGAGTGGAAAAGTGAAAAATTTAACTGTGATGAGTATTTTTGCCCCAATTTTGAAATTGGATGGTCAGTTTTGCTCCAAAAAATTTTACGTGGACATTTTTTCACCTTCGTGACAATTATGTGGGCATTTTAGCACCTTAACCCAAAAATTAATTATTTCATTTTTATAATTTAACTCGTCAGAATTCAGTCATGATATTTTAAGGGCTTATTCGGTACGATGGAAGACGTTTTGATGGAACCATTGTTGGTGTCGGAATGGAGTGAGCCACCATTGGAGCCATTGTCGATGTTAGCGCATCGCAGGAATGGAGTGTCGGTAAATGAGCCACCTGTCGCTAGTGTCGCTAGTGCCAGTTCATTGTTGTCAAAGCCTTATGCACATCAAAGGCAAAAATATGGTTTCCGATTCCACTTCCACTTCCCACCTCTCAACTCCATCCAACCAAACAAGCCGCCCGTAACTCATTGCAGCTCATCCACCAAAGGAATAGGAGAGAAAATAGGAATAGGAGAGAGAATTTTGCTGAGATGGTATTATTATCACGTAGGAGAAATCCTAGTTGGCTCAATTTCTCATTTAAAAAATAGGAAATTATAAGGATTGAAGTGTGACGAATCAAACTATAATAACTGAGTTACAAATTCGCTAAAACTACATGGATTAACAATTATTTCCTCAACCATTACTTTTAATTTATATAATTCTATAGAACTACTTAATTTTTTTTAATGGAACTTCATGGATTTTTCTTTAACATTAATTTTTTTCTTTCATTCAATACCTTTTTATATCCATATAAGGCTTAAGTATACTTTTGATCCCTTATGTTTGCATCAAGTTTCAATTTAGTCATTTATGTTTGGAAAGTACACTTTTAGTCCTTTTTTGTTAACACCGTTAGTTTAACTTAACGGAAAATGCTAACTTAACAATTTTAAATGATTATTTTATAATGAAATTGGACCAAAAATGATAAATTTTGAAAATGTAAAAATATTTACACTCAAATATTTTGATTTGAACATTTTTTTTCAGTATTTAATAACCATTTAAAATTGTTAAGTCAACAATTTCCGTTAAGTTAAACTAACCGTGATAACAAAAAAGGACTAAAAGTGTACTTTCAAAACATAAAGAACTAAATTGAAACCTGATGTAAACATAAGAAACTAAAAGTATACTTTAGCCTATGTTTTAAAATGAAATATCATATTTTTGACAAAGACAATTTTATTACCAACAAAATAAAATGGTACAAAGGGAAAGTCTTCATCAACTGATCAATCAAGTTTAATAAACTATATATGTAGGTTGTGGACCAAAAATAGAAAGTAACTAGTGATAGACCCCGTGCGATGCACAGGATGCTTTTGTGTTATATGATTATTTATTATCATTTGATCTTATATTAAGTATTAACATGATTCATATAAGTCGATGGAAGTTTAATTTTAATTATGTTACACTTTTAGTCATTTTCAAACTAAATTTAATTGTTGATTTTTTATTAATGAGGGATAATAAGAAGACAAAAAACCATATTTATTGTCTATTATAAGTAACAAACTTGCACAATCTTTTTTGACAACAACAAAGAGGTACAATCATGATAACCCATTTAGCTTTTGTATCATCTCTTTTTGATGTCCAAAAGAAAAATCGTTTTGGATATTTTTGACCCTATGCGATGCATAGGACTGTTGTCAGGTTTGCAGGGGAATTTTTTAGTAAAATCAATATAAATGTTATGGTTGCCGAAAAGTATTATTGAAGAAATTGATATTAAGGTATATTTTATGTATACCGTTGATCAAAGTGAACTAAATTAAGTTACCACCGTAGTCTAATGAAATCAATTGGTTGGTGTAACAAAATACTTAAGGTAAACAAATATGAAGGTATTGTATAATGATTGAAAATTAGAAAGAAAAAGGTACTGTATAATGATTGAAAATTAGAAAGAAAAAATCTGTAAAATTTTTGCACATTTATTTGGGAACTATGCGTACACTGACGTGACATTAATATTTTTGGTTATTAATCATATATGTTTTTTTTAAATTATTTACAATCTTACATTAACTTGAAATACTAATTATTTTAAATTCACCATGTTGCTATTATGTAGAAATCTTTTGACAATGTGACCACAACTATCACAAATCCCAATGTTAAAATTTTACAAAGTCAAAATGTCATTAACGCCAAACTTTTGAATCACAAATAGATCTTATATTTAGGACTCGAGGGAGTATTTAATATGTTATCCAATCTTTGTTAAGTAAATCCTCACTTTGATGAAATTTAATTTTTATGATTACCATCAATGAATTGTTTTAAAAATATAAATTTAGATTGTGTAATGTTTTCAACTTAGTTAAGAATCAAACTCGCGTGTATATAAAAACAAAATAAGAGTCAATCTCCATTCCCAATCTCCCAATCTTCCCCCGCCTCCCACTAAAAAAATAAATTACCTGGGCAATTTTTAGTGAATTTCCCCTAAAAACTGAGTTCTTTTGGGGATCAATTCAACAATTTTTTGTGTATGTGAAATTATTAAAAGTGGAAATTTTAAATAGGGGCATTAATAGAAAATACTATCAATGTATGATATATTTAGTGATTCATTCAACAATTTTTGGTCTAGCAAACGATACTTGATATTAGAAAATACTATTAATAGAAGTCACTGATATTATTTATTGGTGTCATGTATACTTGATAACATTCTGGAATGCTTCCACGTTGACGACATTTGTAATAACATTAAGTCATCTATTGATTTGACCCTAAATAAAGCGACATAGAGTTGGACATGTGAAAAAATTGGGCTTGGTAAGTATAATACAAAATTTGTCATTGATTGACCTTGACTTTTGTTTGTTGTTACTGCAAATGATAGAATAATCGGCTCATAAAAAATGGACTGATATCAGTAAAATGGACTGATACAATATCAGTAGTAGTAGTAATAACAATAATAATAATGGGCACTTGTTTTGCACAAATGATATTAACAAAGTGATGCTGAATAGTTGCAATAATTTCCAGTAAATAACTGATGCATTAACCTTTTAAAAGTGGACTGATATCAGTAAATTGGACTGATACAGTATTAGTAATAATGGTCACTTGTTTTTTGTGCAAATGATATAAACAAAGTGATGCTGAATAGTTGCATTATTTTTCAGTAAATAACTGATGCATTAACCTCAAATAAATAGATTTATATCAGTAAAGTGGTCTAATACAATATGAGTGATAATGGGCACTTGTTAGCAAGCACAAACGATATTAATAAAGTGATGTTGGACAGTCTTTTGCTAGGCATAGGAAATTATTTTTAAACATAATAATGCTTATATGGAAATAAAATGGACTGATACAATATCATTAACAACTTAGAAACCGATCATTGCAATAAAAAAACAAATGGTAACCACAAAGTGAAACTGAACTGTATTGATTGCATAAAAGAGGTTATAAAGGATAACTACAAAAGATAGCCACAAATATCAATTAATCACAATTATTTCAAGTATACCGGTTGACATTTTGTAGCATGGATTAAAAGATAGCCACAAATTTCAATTATTTTCCACATAATCCTAACTCTACCAAGAACTTTTACCGATAGCATACCAGTTGCCATTTTGTAGTCTGAATTAAAAGAGAAAGGAAAAGGATTATGAAGGCATCAGTGGCTCGACCAAGTTGGTGATTAGTCACTTTATCATACTTGTGAAATATGTGCATCTTTCGTTTCTCCATCAAACAATTGGCGGAAAACAGCTTGCATCCTTGTCTACATTTTGCATTAATTTTAACTATATTAACTCATGAAACAGATATTATCATTATGTGAAAAGACAAAAGCATAAACATTAAAATTTTAGGTCACCACTCTGCACTTTATTACATCCCATTGGGTACACACAATAGAATCAAAAGAAATAAAAAAAAACGTGAATAAATTGCATTTGACGTGATAAGGGGGTTAGATCTTTCGGTGACATGCATTCTGCAGTAAAATTGTGTATTTAATTGGAAGGCAATGCTATTTTTATTGATTAGCAGTTCTTAATAATGTTGCTTATATCAAACAATGTTAGGAAGGGATTAATAAAATAATCTCCGGAAACTCAATGACAGTGTACATAATAACACTCATTTTTTGCTAGTACTTTGAATGCTATTTTTGTGCTTGATTATGACTCTAATGGGGCGGAGAACATTCACCTAAATGTTAGCTTTTGAGGTTAGATAACTGACCCACATAAGTACAACGATGAAATATATGACTTTAGCTTTTTATGTTGACTTAGTTGATATTTTCATTTCTTTGTTATACTATGTTGCTCTCTCTCTCTCTCTCTGGATAACTTTTTATATTAGGACTCTTTTAATAAAATTTTTGATGTTAGGACTAAGACTGAAGGCATCAGTGGCTCGACCAAGTTCTTGATTACAATGTACAGAAGGGAAAACTTACATTCTAACGTAATAAGTCACTTTATGATATTTGTGAAATATGATCATCTTTCATTTCTCCATCAAACAATTGCCAGAAAACAGCTTGCATGCTTATCTACATTTTGCACTAATTTTAACTATATTTACTCCTTAAACAAACATTATCACATTCCTATGTCAAGGGCCATACACTGTTAAAGCAATGCTGCAAATAAAAGCCAGGACATAACATTATATGAGAGAATAGGAAAACTAAACACCATAAAAGCAATATTGCAAATCAAAGCTTAGAATCAAAGCCCGGACGGGTACAATGCTGGAACGGAGTCATATAGAAGCAAACATTTCTAAAGCAGACAATCCTAAGAAAATGAACAGCAAAGAATGTAATGGGATGAAGAGATTTGGGAAGGAAAAGAAAAAAACCATGATCTGCACAAAACCATAGAGCCATTAAAAATGCACCATCATAGGCCTTTGTTATTTCTCCTTAAACCATTGAGGTTTCCACTTAATCTTTGTAACCCTTCATCCGAATTGACTAATTTTTTTTAACTCCAAGATAGAATTCTATTGTAAAAACAAAATAGATATCAAAGTCAAAAAATACCCAAGACAAATTATATTCACTAAATCACAAAAATCATCTTACTGCACTATCACACACACACACATGGAACATAATATTGAAATACCTCTTGTATCCACATCACAATATGAAGCTCCTTCAAAGATTCATCTTCCTTACCTAGCTGCTGGTGTTGCTGCTACTTCAACTTCCTCATATTTCAGTATGAGCTTGAAGGGTTCTTGTAATGGTGAGATGCTCCTTGCCAGATAGTCCATCCTTTGACTGGATTCAAGTTGTAGCATGCTAAACCCAGGGCTCTCTCTGCCTTTATATTAAAAAATATGAAACCTGTTTTATAAAAAATAATATATCTTAAAAAGAAAAGGGGGAAAACCCATCTTCTTCCACTCGTATTGGGGTTTTTCATAAAAACAGAATAAAAAAGAAAACCATAAATAAGACCATAAATTCCATTCTCAGAAGATTACCTTAACAAAAGCTAATGACCACCATTTTCCTCCTCTTCAGATCCTATCTTCGTCTCTGTGAAATAAAGGAAGAACCCCACTGTCTGCATAAATAATAAGATAAGGGATTAATAAGCAAAGTTATTTCAATAAAAGTGTCTTCCTAATCTGATTTACCTATCGGATCATCAGTTCAACCAAATTGGCTTAATTAATCTAACTCATGCAGTCTCCTATTTTCAAAATTCCAATGATACAGAAACATCAGTAAATTCGTATGGAATCTATCATGAATGAATGTGGAAGATTGTAAGGAAACCGTCTGGAGTTTAAAAGGTGTGAACGGACATGGGTTTATGTTGGGGTTTCGAAAATATTGTCTAAGATTGAAGCAAAGAAAACTTTATACAAACCGCATACGGAATCGAGTTGTGGTCTGAAAGGGAAGGGGCTTAGATACAACATTTCAAGGGATATAATAGATAGATTGGCCATATAGCTGACATATCATTCGCCTAAATATGATTATATATCAGAGCACAATCTTGGATGCATTATTTGCACATTGGGAGTTCAAGTTTCCATTTTCATAAGAATCATGAGGGATGTCCTCTTTCTATCAAATACAAAGGAATTAAGACCAAAAGGGACCACACTCATGTTATCATCCAAAGACCACACTCATGTTATCATCTAAAGACCACACTCATGTTATCATCTAAAGACCACACTCATTGCACATGTAGAATTATGTAGAAATGCACAAACCCCATCAAATACACAAATAGATAAATGTAAAAACCAATATAACAGAATAAAAGAGAAGATGACCATACCTGGACCAACAATTCTATGTAGACCTCCTTCAAGCTTAATTGAAGCATTTCTAGCAGCAGGCGCACTTCTGCAGCTGTCTCTTGTGCCTGCAAAATTAGTAAAAATAACAGTGTTGCGTTTGAATTAAAAATTAAATAGAATTAAAATAAAACACCTTAAATTCAATTCTTGTTCTCCAAATACCAGTGATAGGTATATCTCATCAATGCAAAGATGTCACTCATGGTAATGATTTTGATATCCAAACAGAGTGCCCATACGTTCGAGCAAATCAAATTTAAACAAACAGGGAAATTGGTTGAAAAGTCATTGATACTATAATCACCACCATTATTATCTCAGAACTTTGTCCACCTTGGGAAGTTTACAAACCTAGAAATATTGCCTCTGCCTCGTTAACAAAGCTAACTTGGACCCTTAATTGAAGAGTTTGGCTCATATCACACATGTGAAATCCTCCCACAATAAGATCATATAAATGCAAAATATGGAAAAAAGTGTATGGAAAAAAAGTGACCTGCAAGTTTAAAACTTTAAATCAGTTACAACTACCTTACCTCAGGTAAGATATTCAATGAACGCCTCATCACTTTATCTTCTTCATATATAATCAAAATTAAGATAAATTTTCAAATCATCCATGTTTTATAATCAAAATTATATTTTCCCTTTTTGAGGGTATGCAATTGGCAAATAAAAACAGGGGGATACAAAAAAAGTGCACCTTCCAAGCATATTGTCCTTATGAATGAAGGTTGAATAATCTATACCATAGCAACTACCCTTGAATTGGTGCAAGCTTGTTAAAATCCAATGGGTTGCACATAATCTTAATAAATATTGTATCAATATGTTTAAATTCAATTGGGTCCATTGAATTACTATATTGGTGCAATTGTAAATAACAGTAATCTTAATAAATTTTTTAAGCTTGTCAAAATTCAATCGGTGCAGAACATACAGCAAACTCTTGTCAAACATGCAATTGTAACTTAAAAAATCTACCTCAAACCCATGTTTCTTCCATTTCATTCTCTTCCATTTACCTTAATGCCGATTCTACTGATGAAAACGAAAATTTTGCATTTTGGTTTCTCAAAAAACAAAATTGTAAATAAGAGCATAAAGTCTCTTCTCAAAAGTTACCTTAACATCCTTCATCTCCTACTCCTAAGATCCTATCTCCCTCTCTGTAGCCTGCACAATAAAAACAAAACCTTAATGAAAATAGTAGCTACATAAATTGATGAATACTCCCTCCGGTCCTAAATATAGGACTAGTTGACTTTTTTGAAAAATCCTAAAAAAAAGCAAAATAAATTAATTATAAATTGATTTACCTAATTTTTTCTCTTACACTAGTTTATTTTACCTATAAGCTAGTGGATAATCTATAAAGATATCAAATATGTCATGATTTAATAACTTATTTTGCAACCTTAATCTCTCCAAAAAAAGTCAATTAGGTCTTATATTTAGGACCGGAGGTAGTATATAAATAAAGGGAGCATATATGTATATATAAAGGGTTATAATCAAAATTATATTTTCCATTTTTGAGGGTAAGCAATCGCAAAGAATGGGTGAAGTGAATATCATTGATATTCATGAAAGAGGAAGGGATTTGGGACGGGGATCTGGGGATGGGGAGTGAAAATCCTTAGAGAAAGACTTTGGTCTTCTCAGCTTAGGAAACAAAGAATAAGTAGGTACTGAAACCATCAATAAAATCAATAAAAATTTGAAGAAACAAAAACATTTAATTAAGGGAAAAAGGACTTGCATGTATATTATTCTTATGGAAACCAAGTGTATACAACAAACTAACAAAGAGAGACAGAGAGAGGGAGAGGGAAAAGAGAGAGTTATGATTTGGTGAACAATTGATCCGTGGATGGATGAAGAAGTGAGAGTTATGGGAAGGAGAAAAGTCACGATGATTTTAGGGAGGAAGTAGAAAAGGGAGAGAACCAAACAGATGTATTTTGCTTGTCCGGAAGAAGAGAAAATAAATGTCAATTATTATGATAAATCACAATTAAAACTCATTGTAGTGTGAACATGATGGGAGTTGACCATACGGAAAACATCTAGATATATTAGATAGATAGATAGATTAGATAGATGGATAGATAGATTAGATAGATAGAAGATAGATAGATATGTTTTTGGCCAACAGAAGATAGATAGATAGATAGATAGATTAGATAGATAAATGAGAGATAACAAAAATAAAACACTAACAAATGAAAAATTATAGTCATATAGACAAGAAATTGCAAAAAACCATGAAGCACAATCATAAAATCCCAACTCACATAAGATATTCCTTCTGATCCTAAATATAAAACCTAGTTAACTTTTTTTTGGAGAAATTAAGGTGCAAAATAGGTTATTAAATTATGACATATTTGATATATTTTTAGATTATCCATTAGCTTATAGCTAGGTCAAATAAACTAGTTTAAGAAAAACAATTAGGTAAATCAATTTATAATTGACATATTTTGGTTTTTTAATATTTTCCAAAAATGTCAACTAAGTCTTATATTTATGATTGGAGGAAGTATATATCGAGTGACAACCAATATCGTTTTGCCATGCTCGGACGTGCTTGAGAAAAGGAAGACCACCATGAGCATATAGATCAAGATTAGATAAGGTGAAGCAGAACTCCGGTGTTCGAAACATGCTATGAGAGTCAAAGCCCAATGAACATATGTGAATTATGTGTCCTTAATTAAGGATATATAGGGTTAAATATTAATTTAACTAATAAACAATCATTCAAATATCAATTGACACAATAAACATTTAAAATGAGTTATTGGGCCAGCGACCAATAAAAACTCAGCAATTTAATTGACAGTGTAAGAGATTTTCTAGTTGCATTTTGATTGGGCAATGACATAGCCAATTATTGTTTATTGGCTAAAATGATACTCCCTCCGGTCTCTAATGTAAGAGCTAGCCGTCAAAAAAAACGCTTCTTAAGAAAATATTTGAATGTTAGTTGGGTGTCTGGAGTTAATGCTTCTTTTCCAAAATTGCTCATATTTAATATGGTACTTTTAAGAGAGAGAAATACATAAGCATTAATAAATATGAAAGAGAGTTAGGGGTAAAGTAGGAAAAAATGAATTAAATGAAGAGAGAATATGGGGTGAGCTCTTACATTAGAGACCAAAACCATTCAAATTTTGGGCTCTTACATTAGGGACGGGAGGGAGTATTTAACTATTAAGGATTAAGGATACTAAAAAAGCAACTGGCCTGGGAAACACCATAAGCACGTAAAGAGAGTCATCATAGAAACGGTCATCACTGGCCAGCAAAAAAGGTGAGGAAACCCGATATGAACAAAATTAAGGGCTCAAGAAACTAGCTAATTAACGAAATGAAACAAAAAAAAAAAAAATAAAAGAACTCTACACACTCTCGTCCTAGTAATCAAATAGGAAGAGACCAAACACCCTTTTCCAAACAAACCTAGTAGAGATGAATATGATGAAGAGTAGAGATGAATATGATGAAGGAGAGTGTCGATGATATAGATCACAGAGCACCTCACAGGTCGTCAGAAATGCCATCAAGCACAATGATGATGACTTTTCTTGATCTTCTTCATCTTCTTGATGAAAGACTAGCAATTTTTTAACTTGTGACTTTATTTCTCCCTCTTAATTTTGAACTTTTGCGTAAAAGGGGGGAGATTAGGATTTAAAAAAACTAGTTAGCCCTCATATCTAAAGGTTTCAGCTTTCTGTTCATCCTCTTTATTTTAAAACTTTTTGTATCTATCGGAGGATGAAGTTTAAAAGAAATGTAGTTAATAAGTACGCTTGCATTTATTGTTTACTAACCTTGCATTATATTGTAAAGATGTCGGTTTTTTGTAATAAAACTTTGATGTAATTGATAACTTCTTTAATTTTATTCTTTCCTTAATTTACCAATCCTATTCCAACTTTTTTAATATCTCACCTCTTATATTGAATATTAATATACATTACTACATTAGTGTTCCAAAGATATTGTTTTTTCTGACCCTAATGGTCATACTTCCAGTTATGTTAAGCGGGGCTATCTTTTTTTTTTTAGAAAAAAGGTTAAGGTAGGAAAACAAATCACTTCATACACACATAATATTCACAAAACTAATTTATACACTACAAAAAAAAGGGCCCATTCCGGCGCACGCATGCCGGCGTTTTGATGAAAAACGCCTATCCGCATGTACATATAGGCGTTTTGAGTAAAACGCCTAAGTGAAACACCGTTAAATTTGGCGCGCACTTCCCGCCTTTTTTCCCGCGATTACCAACCGGCGTTTTGGTAACCCCAAAATGCCGATATGTATATTTTATTTGAAAAAAAGAGGCGCCTGACATTTTTTATTTTTTTTACAGGAAAAAAGCATTATGCTATTTAATAATAATTAAATCATATATAGGCGTTTGGCAAAACACCTATATGCATTTTATTATTTTTTAATGCATATAGGCCTTTTGCCAAAATGCATATAGGCGTTTTGCCAAAACGCCTATGTGCATTATTTAATGTAAATAATACATATTGGCGTTTGACAAAACGCCTATATGCATTATTTAATGTTAAAATACATATGGGCGTTTTGCGAAACGCCTATATGCGATATTTTAATGTTTTTTGTACCGGCGTTTTCCCAAAACGCCGGTCCGCACCTTCGTTCCCTATAAATTGCTCCTCCCCTCCTTTAGCTATGTAGCTCATTTTCCACTACAAAAAACGGGGCCCATATCGGCGTTTTAAAGGGTCTCGAATCGGCGGAATTTTCCGGCGGAATAGCGCTACGGCGTTTTGACAAAACGCCTAAATATTTGCCGTGGGAATGCGGCATTTAGGCGTTTTTAAAAACGCCTAGACGAGAGGCAAAACGCCGGTATGAGGTTTCAAACAAAATAATATAATATTCGCCCACCGGCGTTTTGCAGAAACGCCTATGAGCATATTATTTTATTATTACCTCATATGGGAGGAAACTAAAACGCCTATACGCGGAAATAATATTTTTTTATTTATGCACATAGGCGTTTTATAAAACGCCTATGTGCGGTATTAAATAATAATATTTCATAACGGCGTTTTGCAAAACGCCGGTATGTGTTTTCCAAAAAAAAAAATAAAAAACATTTTTCTTCCTGATTGTTTAGAACCAGGAAGAAAAATGTTCAAAAACATAAGGAATAATATGTTAATCCCAAAGTTACATACACATAAAGAATAATATATATAAACATAAGCAATAACAAGAATAATTCATAAAACATGATACCCAAATATATAAAATCAAAACAACAAGCAATATGTAAAAGAAAAGCAATAAGATCATATCAATATTATAAAATCAAATATCACCAAAAAACACGAAATAAAAAACATCAGCAAAACTAGCCAAAAAAACAAAGCAACAGCAACATTGAATGAGAGACGAAGAGAAGAAAAATAGAAGAAAACGAGAAAATGAGCAACTTTGCGGAAGGAGGGAGGTGCTATTTATAGGGAACGGAGGTGCGTACCGGCGTTTGGAAAATGCCCATATGCATTTTAATATTAAATAATGCATATAGGCGTTTCAGGGAAACGCCTATATGCTTTTTAATGCATATAGGTGTTTGGCGGAAACGCCTATATGCATTATTTTAATGTAAATAATGCAAATAGGCGTTTCCTCAAAACGCCTGTATGCGATTAAATATTATTTTAATGCATATAGGCGTTTTGAGAAACGCCTATATGCATTTAGTGCATTTAATATGCACTTAATGCGCAGATAGGCGTTTTTCAAAACGCCGATATGTGCATAAAGTGCATATTAAATGCACGTTCTCAAAACGCCTATGTGCGATTAAAATAATATTTAATCGCAGATAAGCGTCTTGAAGAAACACCTATATGCGGTTTTCTGAATAAAAAAATAAAAAAACTGTCAGCCCCTCTTTTTTAAATTTAAAACATACCGGCGCTTGTTATACCCAAAACGCCGATATGGAAACGCGGGAAAAAAGGCGGGAAGCGCGCGCCAAATTTATTGGCGTTTTCATATAGGCGCTTTGGGTAAAAACGCCGGTATGCGTCTCATATAGGCGTTTGGACCAAAACGCCGGTAAGGTTGCGCCGGAATGACCCGTTTTTTTTGTAGTGTTCTCCTGTTTTTCTTCTCATTCGTCTTTCCCCTTCAATGTTGTTGTTGTTTTTGATTTTATGGTTCTTGGTGACATTTCTTTTGTAATGTTGATATCTGTTTGATCTTATGGTTTTTCTTTTACATATTGTTGTTGTTGTTTGATTATATATTTATTTATCATGTTTTCTGAATTATGTTTTTTATTCCTTATATTTATGTCTATTATTGTTATTGTCACTTTAGTGCTTATCTTTTGTTCATTTTTTACCATTTTTCGTCCTGGTTTTAAACAACGAGGACGAAAAATGGTTTTTTTTTTTTTTTGAAAAAATGCGGACCGGCGTTTTTGGAAAGCGCCGGTGTGCATGAATTAAATAATATTATATTATATCACACATCGACGTTTTGGGTAAAACGCCGATATGCTAATATTATATTATTTTCCTGGATTTTGTTTCCGGCGTTTTACCCCCTTATGGGTGTTTTGCAAAACGCCGATGTGCCGCGTTCCCACGGCATATTTATAGGCGTTTTGCAAAAACGCCGTAGCGTCATTCCGCCGGAAAATTTCGCCGATTCGAGGCCAAATAAAACGCCGATAAGAGCCCCATTTTTTGTAGTGATATAGCTTACTATATACTAAGATATAATTTAAACCTGCAATAGAACCATGACTTAGTGGTAGACTAGTAGATAGGGTTGGAATAGGTCAAATCTTAAACAGGTGGTCTATGATACGGAATGACTTGACCCATTTATTTTAATATTAACAAATATTATATAAATAATTTTATTAAATATCATACACAACTATATAGTTTGATAAGTTCTTTAGCCTATTAATAACTTGAGTATAAATATGTAGGTTTTGAAAATATTGCACCAATATTTATTCTTCAGTCCTAGAATTGAGCCGGAAATACTTGTTACCCCTACGTGCTTTTGGCGTAATAGTTTGTACTCATTTTTACACATTTACCCAAAAAAAAATAGAACGTTTGATGTGTCTAATAGATGACCGTCTTATCATATCATACCGAAAAATTTAGTTAAGGTGATGAACTTAATTTTATCAAGTCAATTTCAACGCACCAAACAAACGGCCTTTAATAAAGTGTGTAATTTCCATATTTGGCCAAAAAAAATGTGTATTTTCCATAGTTATCGTTTTCCTTTGCGTTTGGGCCCTGGTTGTCCATTATTTGCGCAAAAAAGCGAGTCAGCCAAGTCAATGAATGAATGAAGCACTTCAAAAAATTCTGCGCGTTCCCACTCTAAACCTCAACCTTCACAAATCTTTCATTTCACCTTCCTTCTCTGACCCGTTGAACTTCCTTTTCTACTCATAATGATTTTCCTTTGATTTTGTTCACAGTGACGCATCAACCTTGTTTTGATATATTTGTAAGCTCTATGGGTTTTCCTGACTAGAATTCAATTCTTCAAGAAGGTGGTAAGTATTTGTATGATTTTGTGAATTTAGTTTGGTTCTTAATCGGTTTCTTTAAGTTTGTTATTGTGTATTGACTTGTTTTCAATGTCAATTTTGACTTGTTTTGTCAGGCTCTAATTTTTATTCATATTGTCATGTGATCTACTTTGCTTGGCTCAGCGAGCCTTAAGCTCGCTTGCCGTGTGGTTTGACGTGGCTTCGAATTAGTCTCTTTGTATAAAGTAGGGGTAAGGCTGCCTAGTTCTCCCACGTCCCTAAATATCCTAATTTGATTAGATTAAGAATGCTAGTTAAGGTAGTTATTAACACATGATATTACTAATCTACTATAACCATATACCTTTATTCTGTCTCACTCTTTTGCTTGTTTATTATAGATAAGCATTGTTAGGCGTTATTTGGGAAGAAATGAGAAGAAAATAGGAATTTACTTATATTTAGGAACAAATTGAAATTTGATAGTGATTTTATGTTTAGGAACGGAGGGAGTATATTATATTTCCTTTTCGAGTACCTTGACAAAATGGGGACTAGAACTGGGTTGAACCATGATCTGCATGGTTGAGAATGGATTTCAGTCGGAAGAAGTTTCTAGTGTCATTGTTTTGCTTTGGTTTGTTTTTATTAGAAGGTTGTTTAAAACATGTTTGAAATGCTGAATTGGGTTTATTCTGTTGGCTTTATTCTCAATTTGTCTCAGGTTGTGATCTTTGGGGGATTACAGTGTGGATTATGGAGGCTGTTTTGTGGCCTGTGAATACCAATATGTCTGACTGAGGTTTTGGGATCATTTATTTTTGGCTTTTTTGGGATTTAATAGAGATGGTTCTGAGTAGCCAATTTTTTAGAGCTCATTTTGTTATTAGTGTCTCGCTACTGCTTTGGATTAGTATCACTCATGGTACTGATAGTGATATTTTCTGCTTGAGAAGCATAAAAGAATCGCTTGAGGATCCTTTCAATTATTTGAAGTCTTCTTGGAATTTCAATAATCAAACAGAAGGCTTCATCTGTCATTTTACTGGCGTTGAGTGTTGGCATGATGATGAGAACAGGGTTTTAAACCTCAAGCTGTCAAATATGGGACTTAAGGGTCAATTTCCTCGTGCCATACAAAATTGCTCAAGCTTAACTGGATTGGATCTTTCAATCAACCAACTCTCTGGAACCATTCCATCCGATATTAATAAACTTCTTGCCTTTGTGGTAACCCTGGACCTCTCTTCAAATGACTTTTCAGGAAATATCCCTGTGGGCCTTGCAAATTGTTCCTATCTTAATGTTCTTAAGCTAGATCAAAATCAACTAACTGGTCAAATTCCTCCATTGCTTGCCCAGCTCGATCGGATTAAGACTTTTACTGTCACAAATAATTTTTTGACGGGGCCAGTTCCATCTTTTGCAAGCAAAGCTGGTATTACAGCAGACAGTTATTCAAATAATTCAGGACTTTGTGGGGTTCCCTTGGATCCATGCCAGGGGAAGAAGGTTAACACTGCTGTTATTGCTGGTGCTGCTATAGGTGGGGTAATTGTTGCAGCATTAGCATTGGGTTTTGTCGCATTCTTCTTTGTACGCCGAGTCTCTGTGAAGAAGGAAGAAGATCCTGAAGGAAATAAGTGGGCAAGAAGTCTAAAGGGAACAAAAGCTATTAAGGCAAGCTATGTTAATTTATTGCACATACTATATATGATTGCAATAGGGGGAAACATCCAATTTTCTTGTTGTCTTCATATTTATTCTCGAAAATAAAATTACTGTAGAAAGCATATCTGACAGGAACTAGTTTTTCATATTTTGGAACTAAATCATTAATACATGAGTTTTATTCTCAATTTGTCGTCCTGTCAACAATCAAAATTATAAACTTTTCCCCATCTGAATGTTCAAGAAATTTATATATCTGCCACTAAAGAAAATGAGTAACACAGTTTATTTAGTTTTATATACTCTGCATCTCTCATGATGATATTATGCTTAACTGTTCTGAACTGGACATCAGGTTTCTATGTTCGAAAAGTCAGTTTCAAAAATGAGATTGAGCGATCTCATGAAGGCGACAAACAACTTCAGTAAAAGCAATATCATTGGCTCAGGAAGAACAGGGGCTACGTACAAAGCTGTCCTTGATGATGGTGGCATGGTGCTCATGGTTAAAAGATTGCAGGAATCTCAGTATTCAGAAAAGGAATTTGCATCTGAGATGGCTACATTAGGGACTGTTAGACATCGTAACTTGGTTTCCCTTTTAGGTTTTTGTGTGGCCAAACAGGAGAGACTTCTGGTGTATAAAAATATGGAAAACGGAGGCCTTCATGATCAGCTACATCCCGCTACTGGTGGGAGCACTATGCAGTGGTCTTTAAGGCTTAAAATTGCAATTGGAGCAGCCAAAGGTTTAGCATGGCTTCATCATAGCTGCAATCCTCGTATTATCCACCGAAACATCAGCTCTAAGTGCATCTTGTTGGATGCAGATTTTGAACCAAAAATTTCTGATTTTGGCCTTGCAAGATTGATGAATCCAATTGACACACATTTGAGTACTTTTGTAAACGGTGAGTTTGGAGATCTTGGTTATGTTGCTCCTGAATATACAAGAACTCTGGTAGCTACGCCCAAGGGAGATGTCTATAGCTTTGGTACTGTGCTTCTAGAGTTGGTGACAGGTGAGAGGCCTACCCATGTGGCCAGAGCTCCAGAAACTTTCAAAGGAAATCTAGTGGAGTGGATTTCAACACTTTCAAGCAAGTCTGAACTCCAGGACGCTATTGATGATTCATTACTTGGGAAGGGTGTTGATGGTGAGATTTTTCAATTTCTCAAGGTTGCATGCAACTGTCTTTCACCAAATCCAAAGGAAAGGCCCACTATGTTTGAAGTGTACCAACTTCTAAGAGCAATTGGGAGCAGATACAATTTCACAGCTGATGATGAGATATTGGTACCTACAGATACTGGCGATACTGCCAATTTTGAGGAACTAATTGTCGCACGAGAAGAAAATAGTTGAATAGGTAAGCCATTTATGTACATATAATGTTATATGTAATCAATTTAACACGCAATAATCTCTTTCTTTGCGCTCTTAAAATAAAGGTTAATGCAATAGACAATTTAGATGATATAAATCTATCTGTGGGCTATTACTTCTTGACAAACCAAATATAACATAATCACGTATGGATTCTCATTGGACATCGGTGAGCTATGTATTTGTATTATGGCAGAATTCTCTGGTTCACAGTAAAAATATTCTACTTAGCTAGTTTATTAAAACGAGTATGTTAGATTGTATCAACTGCTAAAAGATCGAAAGTGTACTTGAGTTGCTTGATTGTTTGATTACCTTCTACAATTTAAAAATGTGCATTGCTAAAAGTATAAACTAAAAGGTATTAAATGTCATTTGACAGTGACTCCCCTGATAGTTTGATTATCTTCTACGATTTTAAAATGTGCAGTGCTAAAGTATCATCTACAAGGCATGAAATGTCACTTGACAGTACCTCGATAGTTTGGTTTTTTTGTTTGGATGCTTTATCTTTTTATGAGTATGTAGATTCGTATACTGCAGAAAATGATACATTTTCAAGTCTTCTTATGAAGTATCCACAATTTAATAATGATTTGCACATGGGGGGCATTGTGCATGTAGAGAATTGTTGCTGGATTCTTGTTTGAACTTGTACATTGTCGGAGCTTTTAGAGCTCAAGTGTATTAGTGCGGAAGGGGGATTCTAAAAGAAAATTCTCCCAATTATTGGAGTCCATTTAATGCATAAGTTATTTGATTCAATTGGAACACAAAATGCTGCAAGTTAATGACCTTAGTGGGCGTTCAAGGCGGGTTCTTCTACCTGAGGCGTTCAAGGCTTCTGATTGCTATGGAATTATTTGAATGAATAAATGATTGATGAGATTTATATTTTTTTCCTGTGGACCAACTTTATGTTTTATGAAATCTGTGGACCAACTTTATTTTTTCCTTTTAAGTTATGGATTCACAAAATTTCATTTATTGAAGATAAAAGTTACCAATATTTAAACAAGTAAAAATGGCAAATAGTTAATTCCCCATATACAAATGCACAAACATATAAGGAACAAAATTTATTGGGATAAGAGCCTACAATACCTTTAAAATATCTAGGAAATTATTCATCAAACATTTCGAAATGGTCATTTCCATGCTAAATAGATTAAACCCAAACATTGTGCGTTAAGTAAGACAATCTGCGTCTAAAATACATAGATGGAAAATGATGTGACAATTGGTGTCTATGGTGTACAAAACTTTCCCGTTTCGTCCTAGTCATCCCATCTTATCTTGTGGCTTTTTGGGATGCGAAATTCCAATCCCATAAATTTTTGAGACGGGACAAAATTTATCTTCATGACACGGGACGAGGTCATCCCGATCCCGATCCCATTCCATTCCAAATGTATATGTGTGTTTTTATATAATTTTTGAAAAAAGTGCATGTGTTATTTATATCATTTATAAGTACACAGAACATTTTTTTTTAAGAAAAATACGACTATAATAAAATGTATAAGATGTATTGTACAAGTAATATTAAACTAATTTATTTGTTTACTACAAACAAAAATGTTATAGTTTTTTTTACAAATAGATACTTTTTAATAAAAAATTTCAAAAATGTTTTAAGGACTTTTCTGTCTTGTCTCGATCTCGATTAGGGTGGGACGAGACACGTGACATAAACCCTATCTCAAGTCTTTTTTGGGATAGGACATAGGATGGGGGTTCCTAATCCCGTCCCTTAAACACTCCTATTGTATCATCTATTTTTTTTTAAATGAACTGTATCATCTAATTCATCACCTACGTAATCATCGTTTTCTCATCACTTCTCTCCCTCAATGACTTTGATCTGGTGATTAGATTTAAAGGCAAAAAAAGCAGAACTACGGACATAACTTATATGGGAGTTGACTTTTATTTATTGATCTTACTCCCTCCGTTCCTAAATATAAGAACACTTTGACTTTTTTGGAAAATCCTAAAAAAGCAAAATATGGTAATTAAAATTTGATTTTCCCAAATTTTTTCACTAAACTAGTTTATTTGACTTATGAACTTACATATGATCTAATAATATTTAAAATATGTTATGATTAAATTGTTCATTTTGCTTTCATAGGATTTTCCAAAAAAGTCAAAGTGCTCTTAAATTTAGGAACGGAGGGAGTATTTAATATTTGAACTAGCTAGATATTGAGCTAAATCACATCATTTTTTACCATATTTTAATCCCACGATTTGGTTTATTCTCATTTGACTTTGATTGTAGTTTCTCTTTTCATGCTATCACTTTGACTCCTATAATTTTCATGTTCATCCTGCTTTGTGTAAGTGGTTTATTTGACAAATTACGACTTGAAAATGCAACATATGCAAAATTGACAAAATCATTTCCGATCAAAATTCCCATTGGGAAGATAGAGAGTGCATAGGAAGAAAAATAAGAGTAGAGAAGGAAGATTAATATTCGCACCTCAAACTTTTGAGTAACATTGTTAATTTGTCATCAAAGATTCCATTGCTCAGGTTGCTAATAATAGTGAAATATAATTTAAAAAGGATATTCTTATTTAGTACCGTATCTAATGGTTTCACCTCTCGGACTACACATTTACATTGAACTTTCGCCATTTCTCTCGGAGTATTTATTTCAATTCATTGACTGATTGTGGATTCAAAAGAATGAGCTGCTAAAGCAACTAAAATAAATAAATATGTGCAATGCAATCATTATTAATATTAATTTACCATCCATTATTCAAGATAAAAATTGTTAAACATAATTTAAATAATAAAATTTAACTTACCTTTTATTTTCTCAAAATTCTCTGATTTATGGAGATATGATGAATGAGAGATACAATGAGTAGGAAAAGATATTACAGAAGCATATGATTAATAAGAGAATAACATATTAAGAAAATACATCAAACATTTACATCTATCTGTTAAAAAACAAACAATTTCTATAAAAGAAAAACAGACAAAACTCATTCAAAAACGTTGAAGCTTATAATAAACACTATAGGAGTATATTCTGCTTAATGCAATGAAAGTTAAATCATCATCACAATCAAATAACATTTGAGAAATTAGGAACTTCTAGTAGAAACTAGTCGCGGAAGAACTGGGAAGATCATTGGGTTTTATTCTCATCAGACATTTGTGCCACTTCCTGCAACAATATTGGGCCTATGGACCTAGTTACTTATCTATCTCTTTTGTGTCCAATGATGTTTTAATGTTGTTTTTTCTACTTTTATGTTGTGTTTTGTCTAATTTACAGTTATATTTCTTGTTCTTTTTATGCTTTATTTGTAGTTTATTGGGCTTTCTATTTTATATACTAGACTAGACTTGAAGGTTTTTGCTTGTATTTTCTTTTTTACTTTAATAATGTAGTTGGCTTTACCTATATATAATTATAAGGGACAAGTTTACAAGATAAAACGAACAAATAGTACTTTTTTTGGAATTAATCTACTAAGCATTTAGTTTGAAGCAATTTCATAAATGACAATATCTTTTAACTTATAATTAACAACGTTCCAAAACTGTTTGAACACATCTCTTGGTATGAACAAAACTCTTGTTATTTTGTTTCCAAATTTCTAATCTACCTCGGGATTCTTTGTGGTCCAAATTTCATGTGTGCGACTGCACGTATAAATTAATTACCAAACCATATGAAAATTGATACTAGTCCCTAAAAATATATATATTACTCCCTCCGTTCCTAAATATAGGACCTAGATGACTTTTTTGAAAAATCCTAAAAAAAGCAAAAAATAAGTTAATTATAAATTGATTTACCTAATTTTTTCTCTTAAACTAGTTTATTTTACCTCTAAGCTAATGGATAATCTAAAAAGATATCAAATATGTCATCGTTTAATAACCTATTTCGCAACCTTAATCTTTCCAAAAAAAAGTTATCTAGGTCTTATATTTAGGAACGGAGGGAGTAATTTGTAGATCCTCCTCGATGCATTCAATAGTCAGATGTCAACCAAATGTTCTGTGCATCTTTGTAGAAGCTTAACTCATTGTTGTAGTAGATAAAATTTCATTTAGGAACATTCTGAGGAGAGGAATTCGGTTCACTTAGCTAATAACTTTTATGATAAAAACAAAAGTTTTTTTTATTCAATTTACCTGATGTTATAAACTAAAGCATGGTATTTGTTTGATCTTAGCGAAGATAAAACTACTCTTGTATCGTGGCCTTGGAGCTGCGCTCTTATTTAAGAGCCTCAGTGCTACGCTAGCTTGTCTCATCGCTTTCGTGATATTCTTGTATTTCGTAGCGTCAATGCTACGCTTGTGTCGTGGTCTACAAGTTGCACTTGTTATTCACTTTACGCTGGTTCCACTGATAAAAGAAGTTTATGAAAAAAAAATTATCATTATTTTTTCGCATTATTGAAAAAACATTATACTGATCATATTTCATTTTAATTGATTTGTTGATAAACATGGTTTGTTCATCTCATGTAACAATATTTCGGAAATATACACTATTAATATTTTTGTGCATAAAAAATAGTAAAAATGTTCTTTATAAGAGTGTTGATTTATGTTTATATATATCCACATTGGTAGAAAAAGAAAGGAGGATTTCTTTTCCAATTACAAATAGTAAATAACAAATGTAAAATGACTTACAAAAGTAAAGTTACTATTTACTTTGTGCCAGTTACCCCTCATAGCATGGGGCATGACAATTATTTACTAATAGATGTCGTTCTATAAGTTTGTCGAGTGATCGCTTCAGTCTCCCTCGTCCTTTTTTTATTGGACTCCAAGTTGTTTGGTCCACCCTCCTCATTAGCACATTTAACACAAATTTATCAATAATAAGAGCTACTATAACTCGTTATGGCGTATCGTCATTCCGAAGTAGTCACATTTTTATTATGAACGAAAAATAGTTTAGTTTTATATTTTTCGAAGATATGATGCTTCAAGCAAGCATTTAATCTTAAAAAGATCAATGAGGGCATGCATTAGTTTTGGATTGGCATTATGTTGTCTAATCTTCTTGGCTTGGAGTTAAGGTGTCGAATCTTCCCCATCAGGTTCCCCTGTCTGCAAATCATTTTTAATTACCATTATTTACCATATAATATCTCAATTAAAAATCTTTCCGTTTCTATATATGATTAAAGATTGGTGAATGAAAAATAAAATATATGAAGAAAGAGACAAAAAAGACTTGATGACTTGAAGGATAACTCAAATTGATCCAAAAAGTATGCATTTTGTGAAGGGCAATATAAACACCCATAACTCTAAAGTTTCTTGTTATTTGTGAAAAGGGAAGAAGTTGTTGAGAAAAGCCAAAGTTAATGGACGGCTTGATGGAGAATGACATTTTTGTTCTTATGTTTAAAATTGTATAAATATATGTGAAATCAAATTTACCAATTTAAAGTTTAAGTGTTTTTGATATGATACTATTTTTTAAAAAAATCTTTTTATATATTTTCTGATTTGTTTGTTAATAAAATAGACCGATACAACAACGATCTGTTTTATAAATGAAAACATAAATTTACCCAAAATTTAACGCAATTCAAGTAAAAACAAATTATGGGGAAAGTAGGAAATGAGTTACTAGGATGACTAATCACCGATTCTCATAAAAGTACTGAAAGTCAAAACTTCAAATTTAAGATTAAACTACCGTACTAAAATGTAAAGGTGGTGGGGAAAAGGAGAAGGTAGGAGGCAAGAAGAGAGTGGAGGTGAAAATAAATGAGAAAAGACTCTGAAATTTCAGATTTAAGTAAAGGAAGAAGAAATACCAGAGCATATGCATCTCTTGAACCCATAATATTAATATCAGCACAAGAAACCACACGAGGACACTCTTTCTCCAGTTCTTCCTTAATTTCGTCGACAACTTCATAGGATCTGAATGAATTTATATTCGACATCGCCAATTTTTCTCCCAACATTGCTTCTGTTTCATCCAAAATAAGATTGACGCATCACAACCCATCACAGATCAGAAATTTCACATAATATTTAATCGACCCATATTGAATGCATGAGATAGGCAATAGTTTTCTCATATTTTGTGTACCATTCATATTTATTTTAATATTTTTAGCAAAATTTTATATTAATGAGAAAAAGAAAAATAATACAATGTTCATCTTGTTATCGTTAGTTTTATTGGAATTTCATAATATTCCATCGAAACAATAAAAACAGTTATAGATAAATTGTACATTATAACAAGCAAGAGTAAAGGTAAGCACAAGTTGAATGCTAGGGAATAATTTGTTGTCATCGATCACTTAAACATAGTTGTTATGCTCAAACCAAAAGAGAAATACATCTTTTATGAGGAATAAGAAACTTACTACATCGATCATAAAATCTTGTGGCTACTATTTTTTAATTGTATTATAATAGGATAAAAGGAAGGGAACATGAAATGTAATGTTAGGCTCACCTTTGGTATACATTGATTTGATAATACGGTCTGACCATCAACATTCCAGTGTTGAGTTTCCTTCGAAGTCATACATGCTACTTCTAATCTTTTGTTGCAACAGTCCTGCTCACAAGTACAATATGTATCAAAATATTGTGGTTGAACCATCCATGTATAGTTGAAGGTAAGATGTCATAAGCATGATATGTGTGTGTATATATAATTTCAAAAGTTAGACGCTAATTCTGTAAAGTGGGAAGTTACATGAAAAACTGTGATCTGTGCAATCAGCTTTTGAAACCCATGGGCTGAATTCAATAAACCTATGTGCGTAGTATATTGACTTTATGGAATCTGTGGGAAAAACTGTTAATTCTGTGTGCTGGTGGTTTTATGAAATCCATGGTCCATTTGTTATTTCCTATAAAGTTATGGTTTCATAAAACTACATTTATTGATAGGTTGTATTTATATGGAAAGTCTGTTCTACCATAGTTAGAAAGGTAATAATGATTATGATCGTTATAATTGGTTAATTAGGAAATTAGTAGTAGGTTGTTATAACTTTTCTACCATAGTTTGCTTCTTTTTCTAACCATTTTCTAACATGGTTAGATATTAATCATCCATGATAGTACTCATATTGTATTAGGAAACAATTTTCTAGCATGGGTAATACTTCAATAATTAAAAGTTCCTTTTCTAACTTTGATAGGGATATTGACATTATGGAATGTTATTTTTCTACCATAGTTAGCAAAGTAATTATTGATTAGGGTTTATAATATTAGATAAACAAAAACTAGTAAGGAGAATGTTACAACACCCATGCTCATAAGTGCAATGTGTATTGAAATATGGGGATTGAATCTTCCATATACAGTTGAAGGTAAGATGTCATAAGCATGTGTGTGTGTATATAATCTTCATCATATGATGGTAATTCTGAAAAGTGGAAAGTTAAATGGAAAGTTGTGTGCTTTGCAATTAGTTTTTGATGTTTAAGGACTGGAATCTGTCAACGTATGTGCGTAGTATGTTAACTTTTTGGAATCTATGGGAAAATGCGTTAATTATGTGTGTTGTTGAGCTTTTGAAGTTAGTGGACTACATTTTGTGAATCCATGTGTTGTAGTGTGGGTTCTATGAAATATGTGGACCTAACTTATTTTCTTTTAATGAGTTATGGATTCACAAAACTTCATTTATTGATGAATATAAAAGTTACCAATATTTAAACAAGTAAAAATAACAATTATTTAATTCCCCATATACAAATGCACATATATACAAGGAACAAAATTTATTGGGATAAGAGCCTAAAATACCTTTAAATTATCTAGGAAATTATACATCAAACAATTTCAAAAAGGGTCATTTCCATGCTAAATAGATTAACCCTAAATATTCTGCATTGAGTAAGAAAGTTTGCATCTAAAAATCTTAATATTTTTGATATGTCATTGTCTTTCTATAGTCTCTAGGGAAGTACCACTACTTTTCTCGTCGCTATTTCTTGTGGCTTTTTTGAGTAAGTGACGCGAAAAGAACTATTAACATCACAATCCATTAAATATGCGACATTAATACTTTGCATGTCGCTTTTTTAAAAACGCGATGTTATAAGCTAAACTATTAACGTCACAATCCATTAAATATGCGACGTTAATACGTGTTACGTCGCGTTTTTGAAAACGCGACGTGAAAAGGTAAACTATTAATGTCACTGTCCATTTAATATGCAACGTTAATACTCTTCACGTTGTTCTTTTGAAAAAGAGACATTATAAATCTAGACTATTAACCACCCATCATCTCATTCCCTTTCATTTCGCTCGTTCGTTTTCATTTCCCCCTTAACCTACCAAGTTTCAGGAAACTAACCCCACTAACCTCAATCCCCACCTTCACCTCGTTTCCTCTCGATCACCTTTACCATTGGAACATCACTCTCTCTCATCGCCGCCCGCCGTCCAACTGAACCGTCTCTCACTGTTGAACAGATCTCTCATCGTTGCATCGCCAGAAATCTGGAGCGACGATCTGAAACCCTAACTCTTCTTTCTTCTTCTTCTTCATATTTCATGTCCTTCTTTCTTCACAGAATCTAACAGGTTTTATGCTTTTCCTTCTTCTTATTTATCTCATTTTCAATATTTCTTCGCATTTTTCTCTGCTTTCTTTTGATCCTATGCTTTGACCGCTTCTTCTCTAATTCTAAATTCAACTAAAAATAACTGTACCCAATTTTTAAATCTACTCTTATTCGTCTAGTTTTTTTTCTTTATTCAAATTCGTCAGTTTTTCTTCTCACTTTTTTTTAAGTTCAAGTATAAATCATTAAATTCTAATTACTGGGAGAATTTGAATACTGTTATATGTTTGTTTGGTCTATGAAGTTGATTCATTTCTGGGAATAAAATTCTGGGTTATGTTTTCTATTTTTTTCAATTCGACTTCACTAGTGCGATTACTTTCTTTGGTTCACCTTCTTCGAATTCCAGATTTGTTCTTGGATTTCCATCGATCATAGGAACCAGAAGAGTATTCTTCGAAGATTCAAGCCAGCAAAAGGTGTGGTTTTTTTTAGAAGATTCAATTGGCTTGTTGATAAATGACGATTTCACACTTTTTCCCTCAACTTCCACTGATATATCTATATATTCGTTTTTGTTGGGATTTGAGATTTCCATGGATTATAGTTAAGTAAAAAAACTGTCATGATTATAATAGATGAATTGATGAGATACAGTCTATGTGATATTCATATGAGAAATCTAAGTATGGGAATTAATCCAAGACAAACTCTGTATGGAATAAAATTTAGAAAATTATAAGTAATAGAGTTAATATTGTAATAGTTGAACATATTACGTTATAGAATTGTGTGGAACAAATAGACTGATAGCATTTATAACGATACGTCTGTGCATATTACGTTATAGAGAATTAAGATTTAGATTGTGTATTTGGCGAAGTCACAATTGATAACGATATACATGGGCACATAACGTTATAAAATATATCTTAAAGAGAATTCTGTATGATATGATTTTATATCGTTATGAGTTGAAAGATAACGTTATATATCTGTTTGTGCATATTTGAAATATTAGATGACCATGGAGATGTATCGTAATATATTGGGCTATAACGTTATATCTATCTTAGGTTGTAGAAGATAACGCTGCATGTTGCTCTATCTCGTTATATCTTCTCTTACGTCTAACTGAGCTTACAGGTACAATGTTACATGTAGAGCTGTAACGTTATACTAGCAGAAAATTCAAATGTCAGATTTCTAAATTCAAATGTAACGATATTACGTTATACTAGTGAAGTCGAATTGAAAAAAATAGAAAACCAATAATCTGATGGGTTTGTTTCTAGTTGTTAGACACAAAGAATTTGAAGAATGACTTTTTGTTTCTACAAGAAAAGAAGCTATCCTAGGCACAAGCAACATTAAACACTACCACAAATTACCCCATTTACATGCGCTTATTTTGGCCTTTACATGCGCTTATAAAGCGCATGTAGAGGGGGCGCTGGTAAAGGCTCTACATGCGCTTTTAAAAAGCGCATGTAGAGGGGGGGCTATACATGCGCTTAAAGCGCATGTAGAGGTATGTACCTCTACATGCGCTTTACCTACCTCTACATGCGCTTAAAGCGCATGTAGAGGTAGGTACCTCTACATGCGCTTTAAGCGCATGTACAGCTATATATTTTTTTTTAATATATATTTTTTACATTTGCCACACAATACATTTGCACCCACTCCTATAATAATATATAGCCAAATGATAAAATAATATGAAGATACATCTAGATCATAAAGACAACACAAATAGAATAGAGCTGGAATTCAAGCATAAAACCCATGAAAAGTGAAGAAAAGGAACCTGCAAAGCATGAATATCACATATAAAACTTCAAAAATCCCAGAAATTCATCAAGTTACATCAAATGAAGTGCTATTAAATGAAGTGTTTTTGTCAATTCACCTCAATATTGGCAAACATTTACAACCTGCTAAGAAACAACAGAAACAACATCTGTCAAACATCCCTTGCAAACTAATAAAAAGTAGAGTATAAGTGGTAATATTGTCCTATGTTTCTCAATAATGAAGAAGGAAATCATTTACAACCTGCTAAGAAATTAAGAACTTATGAGCATACATTAAACATAAGGTAACATAATCATACAAATAATTAGATCAGTTTCTTTTGGTCAGAAAATAATTATAATCAGTCAAAAAATATTCAAATAAGACACCAATAGGAAAGTATTTAAAACCTGAGTAGAATGTCTTGCAGCACCAATTAACAAAGCAAAAAGAAATTATAAAACCTTGCTCATTTTTAGAAATGATTAGGCAGCTGTGGAACCTTTAGAAATAACATTGAAACATGAGAAATGTTCTAAAACATTCCCCTATTAATCAACCAAATTCACCATGCCTACAATTGATCAAAAGTGCAACGTGGCATTGATAGTGCAATTAGTTCAACAGCGAGCACAACTGGCATATACGCAATCAGAAGCAATAAATAGCAGTTTGTTGAACATCAGCGTATTTTTAAACAGAACGGCGACAAAAAAAAAATAAAAGCTATACACATCTTTCAATATATGTTGACACAATGCGATTTCAGTTTCATAAAAACAGATAAGACATGAAGAGAAGTAAAGAAGCAGAAATGATGCGTAAGAAAAATTGCATTGAGGCAAACACTGTAACATTATGTTACTAATACCCTATTTAACCTGTGACATCTCTTTTAGTTCAATAATATCTTTACTAACTATGATAGGAAAAGGAATTGTCATAATATCAATATCTCTATCATAGTTAGAAAAAGAATATCCTAATGATTAAATACTATCCATGATAGAAAAGAATAAACTAATACAGCACAACTGCTATCATGGATAATTTATTGCTAACCATGTTAGAAAGAATTTGCCTAACATGGTTAATAAACAAAACTAATAATTATCAAACTATATATAAATATATATATATGCGGAAACGAATGCAGGCCTATACAAATTGGCAATATACAATTTAAATAGCCTATATAGCTTCTACTACCTAATTCCCTTTCCTGCTGCTTGCATCAGTGCATGAATACCTGCAAAAATGTCAGTAATCGTGGGATGAGACAATTTGTCCCAGTAATCACCGCTTAACTCACTATAACAGTGAGATGTGCGGTAGCGAGGGCGTCTAAAGGGTACCTCATTTTAAAACCAGTAATATATATATATATGTATATATATATATATATATATATATATATATATATATATATATCCGTGTCAATTCTTCTTCCATTCATCTCTCAAATCCCTCCATCAATTCCACATCACTTATCAATACTTTAATCAACAACATCAAATGATTACCCACAACCTAACTCACCACTATCTCAAACTCAACAACAAAAATAAACGTCACCCTCAATGTTATAGCAAGGTTAAGTGTGATTACCTGTCGCCCTTAGCATTTCACAGCCTTGCCTTACCATTCCTTGTAGATTTTTCCTTCCAAGTATTCTCCTCTTAGGTCCTCCTATAATAATAGGATACAAAATGATAAATTAATATCATTTCACTTTATAACGCTTGACGTCTCTCTCTTATTCCATATTACTACCCAACCCTTTACTTTATTCACTGTTATATAGGGAGTCATTTCACCAAGAGAATATAACAATCAATGCAATAATTCTCGACCATGATCAAGCAGAGTTAACAACCAAATTCCAACACCAACTTCACACTTCTTTTCATAATTTTACAATATTGCCAAAACATTATTCATGATTGATATCAACATCATACCTATTAACCAAGAATTACACTACAATCACTTTTATAACTCACATCATCTTTATATTTACTATTTCACAGCATTACATCAACAAGCCATATTCTTCATACTATGTAGGACTTCAAAACAACGAATCAGCCCCTTAAAGTAGTATTTTAGGTTCAAGCATATCAAAATCAGCAATAGCCTAACAAAGGAAAATAATTTCTCACAAACTAATTTAACCAAAACAGAAAAACCCAATTGTTATTACTTCTTTAATTTTCTAAACATTCATACGCACTTTTCAATACACTTCATATCAGTTCAGCTATTCATATTCATTCAGCCATTTGGAAACAACGAGTAGAATGATCATAGAGCACACATGCATTGACATTCTTTCGACAATCCTTTCATTACACCTAGGCCTTGTAAAATTTTCATTATATATTATCCAACATGCAACATTGCACCAACATGGAAGATGAGGAAATTTTGACCAATAAGAAACCAATTATACATGTACATATGCTTCTTCAATTTTAAAGTTTAGTGACCATATATACTCCTCCTTCATGCATATAATTCAGCTAGGAAAAGGCCAAGAAACCAATCTGGACAAGAGGCCAAAAACATAAATCTTTAACCACAAATTCAAAGAAAACAATAACTGTTATTTGAACTACAACATGTGTGATTAAAGCAGATTTATCATTTTCTACCTAAATTTTCCCATCAAACTTAAAGCATTATCCCCTTTCTACCATTTAGTTATTCAAGAAATACGGGACAAAAACAATTTTAGCACAGATGCAAAATACATAACAGCCCATTCATAATTTAATAACACATGCATCTCAACTTCCTTCTTCACTGGAATATACGAATAATGCAAGGGGATAAAAATACCAAGACCACATTAAAGGCATCAAACAACAAACAACAACATATATTGATTCCCATCATATGAAATCATCATTTCAAAAGTTTCAATGACCCCAAACAGTGTCCCACACGAACAGCAAAAATAGGGAAAATAATAAGAATTTTTGTGAAGCATCAAAACTTCAAAAATTAAACATGTAGCACAATCTTTAAACTCCATTACACTTCTACTTTCTTTCAAATATTATAATTCCTTTCCAGCTTCAAGGTTAACACGAATTATAACTCAATAAATTGTACTTCCAATTGTTTTCCAAACAAGAAATGCACACTTCCCATTTATAAAATTATCAGCAAGAATTATGTTCTATTTCAACAACTAGTAATGCACAATACCACCACATTCCAACTTGAATTTAAACATCTAACTTTCTCTTGAATTAACCGAATAACAAGAGAACCAACTTAAATCATTGAAACCAATTCTTTAAAACATAAACAGATTTGAATCATCCCTACATAGTTATTAAACAAACATCTTAATCACAATAGAAGAGTACAAATAAGACATCACATATACCTTGATATCAATCACACAAAAATCATAAAAACAGCCCAAAAATCCTTGAAACTCGTGACTGGACAGTGTCTAAGAATGGCAGATTCAATCACCAACTGAAAACATCATATATGCTCAAATTGCTTTAGGAAAACTTCAAAACTAACCCTAAGCTTTGATTTTAGATGATTATTGAATCAAACCCTAAAATCAACCCCTTCTCAATCTCGTCAAATCTGCAGAAAAGAAGGATAGAAATAGGGAAGGAAGCTTCACCTTGTCTTAAATCGGTGATGACATGTTGAAACGGCGTCGGATTCCGCCGTGAATCGCCGGAAAATTCTTGGCTATCACTCTCTTGCTCTCTTCACAGGTTTCATGTCAAAGAAAGAAAGGAAATGAGGTGGGAAAGCACGAATAGAGATCAGCTCCGCCGTGAGTCGACCTTCTTCGCCGGAAATCGCCGTCGGTTCGTCGCCGGCATCAAGAGACAGAGATGAATGCAAGAGAAAGAGGAAGGAAGGGTTTGGTTCGTTTTTGAAAGAGAGGAAGACGAGTAGTGAGTGATGGTGAGGAAGAAGTAAAATGTGTTTAGTAATTCAGATTTGCAAAATGACCTATTTACCCTTATGTCTTCATTTTATTTATTTTCCCATTATAATTCCTATCTTAAAACAAAGTATAAGACTAACCTACACACCAATTTTCATATTTTCTCCCATAATAGTATGACATATGTCTTAAAGTATGTTTCATAACATTTATAATTTAAAACTTAACATCTAACTATTTCTCTTTAATTTCTAAAGAAATAAGTGTGTTATCTTCTTAAAAATATATTTATCTTCATGTAGTTATTATTTTTTTTTTATATTTTTTTTTTGACTTCTAATTAACTAGTGATCTCCTAATACCCTAATTAATCTATTATTATCTCTAATTTGAAATTTGGGATGTTACAATTCTACCCCCGTTAAATAATTTCGTCCTCGAAATTAAGAGAAAGTATCATCAGATACACAGAGATAACAATTTCTTGGATTGCCACTCCTATTTCAAGAGGAAGAAAAAGGAATGTGGATATGATTTAGGAAGAATGAACTCGTTGATATTGAGAATTCATTGCCAGAATGTCGTCAATGCATCCCAAAGGAGATGATATCGAGGATTTAGAGGAACTATAAATATTCTAACTGTGGCTGTTGTACGAAATCATCTAGACAATGAAGCCAAGCGTGAGGTATGAAGGATGTTGTCTTATGATAAAGGTGAGAATAAGAATACTAACATCAATGTCATAGTTCCTTCAGGGATTCAAAAGAGGTGAAATCAAGTAAGATTGAGTGCAATCAAGTAAGATTGACTGGGATGTATGTAACCTTTTAAACAAGGATAGAAACACCATGCAAGGAACTCTAGAAATATACTTAAATTTCTAATCAAATTCACAATTATTTCTGTTATATTTGCTTATTAATGAATAAGTCCATCCAAAAATCACAATGCACCAACAATAAGAAGACAATTTTTCACTGTAAACATCTGACCAATCAAAGCATAGATGATGCATGGATCTTATACACAATTAGATC
Organism: Mimosa pudica; assembly: GCA_029929735.1. NCBI lineage: Eukaryota > Viridiplantae > Streptophyta > Magnoliopsida > Fabales > Fabaceae > Mimosa > Mimosa pudica. The sequence continues at coordinate 7,624,402 of JAKELP010000045.1, forward strand.
CAATATGCATAACAAGTTTAGTGCAATTATCTATTGTATCCAATCAATTTATTTAATTTAACGTCAAGCTAAAAGGAACTATTTCAAGCAATTCTCACATTTTTCACACACATTTCTAATAGCAAATCACAAAGCATATGGAAACAAACATTTCATTTCAAATCCTGAACATCAATTCCAATCATTTAACTCTTTTTGCCATTTGATTATTTGAGAAACAAAGAACATACATGCATACATATAGCAGCCACAATCCATTTCAGTCCATACTAGCAAGAAAAAGCAAGATATAGAACTCATATACACAAAAACATCCATTATTGAAACTTTTAGGAAGCATTAACTTATTCTTGCCAAGTAGATTCCGAAAATCGAGAGAAAGTCCTTAAATTTCTTAAACTTTGTTATCCCAAAAATTGAATTAGGCCAAACTTTAAGGAACTCAAATTTTTGAAATCATAAATCATCATTCTTAAGCTCCTTGAAAGTATGACACCACCATTACAAACATACAGCTCAAAATAAAGACCAACTCTAAAATTTTCCAAACTTGAATTGTGAAATATTTGTTCCAAGACAATTTAAGGACTCATAGTGTTAGAACTATAGTCAAGTATAAATAAGTTCCATGAAACCATAAAATTCCTAATTCATTTCAAATTTTCGAACTTCTCTCTCTCAAATAGGCATTTATAACATTCAGTTCAAACAATAACTTCTAACAACCCAAATCAAGGCATATACACATCAATCCCTCACTCCTCAATAGACATTAAAGCCACATACATTACAACATGAAATTCAATTCAATACTTCAAGACATTAACATTCTCCGCCAAAGAAACAGAAAGATCTTAACATCAATTTAGTAGGTGCATAATCAACAACATTCCCAAACCAACTTACATGAAGAACAATCCAACAACAATCACAATTTAATAACTTTTCAGCCGATCTTTCAATACACCTCTTTCCTAAGGTAGAGCATTTTCCAATTCCTTATTCTACGCAGAATATTCAAATAGTCTAAAACACAAAAAGGATCAACAAAGGCAAGGCTTTTTTTTTTTTTTTTTAAGGCTCGCCAGCTGCGCGCCACTGGCGAGCAGACTGGCGAGAATTTATCAGCAGAAACAGTCTGTCTGCAGAATTTTTCTAACCTTTTCAACTTAATTTCTAAACATGACACCTTCCTTTAACATGCTTCAATAACAACTTGAAGCATCACCAAACTAAGTATCGGTTCACTGTCAATAGAATCCTACTAAAATCAACTAAGCATGTATCAACTTTTGTACTAACCATCATTTAAAGACTTTAATGTTCCTCTTACAATCACCAATCAAAATGTTCATGTACACACACATACACCTCTAGGCTTTATTAGCCATCTAGAATTAGACTAAACAAAAATAATCAAAGAACTATTTCATGGTTCCTTATAACCTGTTCATATAACCATAGAGTTCATTTATACTATCCAAGCATTTGTTCTATACGATCTGCACTACCTCAACAGTTTCAACAATTACTTCAAACCAGTGATTAATATCCAAAAATACTCCTAGGACATTTTCTAAATTTCCAAATAGAACCAAAAATGGATAATTGCTACTTCAACATTCCCTTTCAAACAAGAGTTTTCATGCTTTCACCCACTCAAACATGTATAAGAACAATGTTTGTTTCAATTCAGTCATGAAGTTAAAACTTCTAATCCAAAATCACATATCATAATTCACTCATTACAATTTCAAGAAATTAGTACCATTCATAAGCCTTCGTCAATCAAACTTCATTCATTTAACAACAAAACCAAACAAGCGACTATCAATCAACCTTCCATATAATCAAATATTTCAATAAACATTCAACAATTTATGCAGCTTAGCTTATCAATCACAACAATTTCAACCAGTTAAAATCATAGAATACACTTAAACAACCATAAATTAATATTTTACAATGGTTTCACCCAGCCATACAGATAAAATTGGAAATAAAACTTACCTTCAAACAAACTTACCGTTTCCTTCGTTTAGTAATGATGGGAAACATCCACTCATGAAGTAGTAAGGGCTACCAACATCTATTATTAAGGGGGCTGCTTCCAGTCACTAAATTTAGTGAGGAAGCCTCCTGCCGCTTAATATAAATGGGCAACAATCCTTACTACCCATGATGATGGAATCTCCAACTATTACTAATTGAAAGATAATCAAAACATAGGAGAGGAAAATAAAATAAATAAAAGTTATAATAAGAATTTAATTGAAATCACTTGGATAGAATAACTTGGACATTTAAATAACACCAATAATATCCAAACAAACAATAATTGCAATAGGATTTCAATTAAAACAATCAAACAACACAAGTCAAATCACCAATAAATCAAACAATTTAACAAACAAAACAAAGTCAATCATTTCTTATTCCACATCGTATTCATTATCAATTGTTATTTCCAATTTCCTTAATCCCTTAACCCAATAAGATATCTCATGATGCCTCGACTATGATTATGGTCGACTCATAATTATAATCGAAACCCCAGAGAAGCATCCTTATTCTGTCATTCTTATGAAATTCTTATCAATATCATCACTTATTTCATTATTCTTCTTATATTCTTCTCAACCTCTCCACAATACCTATTCAATTGCGCTTATCACTCTCTCCCCACCACGAGATGAGTGATATTCCTCTCAAAAGGACAGATATTCATGCACATAAGGAAGGGAATACTAAGAACGTATATTGCCAATCTACATGCAATGCAGCACAGTCCTAAGTTATCGTATACCAAATACTGATAACCAAGTTGTAACATTATGTTACTAATACCCTATTTAACCTGTGACATCTCTTTTAGTTCAATAATATCTTTACTAACTATGATAGGAAAAGGAATTGCCATAATATCAATATCTCTATCATAGTTAGAAAAAGAATATCCTAATGATTAAATACTATCCATGATAGAAAAGAATAAACTAATACAACACAGCTGCTATCATGGATAATTTATTGCTAACCATGTTAGAAAGAATTTGCCTAACATGGTTAATAAACAAAACTAATAATTATCAAACCATATATAAATATATATACATGCGGAAACGAATGCAGGCCTATACAAATTGGCAATATACAATTTAAATAGCCTATATAGCTCCTACTACCTAATTCCCTTTCCTGCTGCTTGCATCAGTGCATGAATACCTGCAAAAATGTCAGTAATCGTGGGATGAGACAATTTGTCCCAGTAATCACCGCTTAACTCACTATAACAGTGAGATGTGCGGTAACGAGGGCGTCTAAAGGGTACCACATTTTAAAACCAATAATATATATATATATATCCATGTCAATTCTTCTTCCATTCATCTCTCAAATCCCTCCATCAATTCCACATCACTTATCAATACTTTAATCAACAACATCAAATGATTCCCCACAACCTAACTCACCACTATCTCAAACTCAACAACAAAAATAAACGTGATTGACACTGTGCCCAGTCTCAAATCTGAAAGCATAAAAAGGGAGCACTTTAAGTAGTGAAAACGTCCCTGAAAAGGGAGCACTATAAAAAGTGAAAACGTCCCTGGTTCCTTTAAAATCCGAGGAACCTGTACAATTAACCTATCGATTGCGCAGATCGATAGGTTACATCGGCCGACGGTACTATCAGTGTCATGCAATGCTCACCATTCCTATTCTATATTCCATCAACATAACTCCTTAATTTTCTCTACATAACCTACAATACACCCAAACCACTGTACCTCTCAATATCGCTGTCAAATCAAAATACCAAGATCCCAATATCTATACACTCACATACACAGTCCAACAATATCACCAGCAGGATACTACATATGTAATGTATCAAAATCTTTTATATGAAAATAATCGTGTTTGAAAGGCACCCGATAGCCTGTTTTGTATAAAAATACCATTTAAAAGATAATTTATATATATAGAGGGTGAAAAGGGATTTTACAAAATCCCTAACTAACGTCACCCTCAATGTTATAGCAAGGTTAAGTGTGATTACCTGTCGCCCTTAGCATTTCACAGCCTTGCCTTACCATTCCTTGTAGATTTTTCCTTCCAAGTATTCTCCTCTTAGGTCCTCCTATAATAATAGGATACAAAATGATAAATTAATATCATTTCACTTTATAACGCTTGACGTCTCTCTCTTATTCCATATTACTACCCAACCCTTTACTTTATTCACTGTTATATAGGGAGTCATTTCACCAAGAGAATATAACAATCAATGCAATAATTCTCGACCATGATCAAGCAGAGTTAACAACCAAATTCCAACACCAACTTCACACTTCTTTTCATAATTTTACAATATTGCCAAAACATTATTCATGATTGATATCAACATCATACCTATTAACCAAGAATTACACTACAATCACTTTTATAACTCATATCATCTTTATATTTACTATTTCACAGCATTACATCAACAAGCCATATTCTTCATACTATGTAGGACTTCAAAACAACGAATCAGCCCCTTAAAATAGTATTTTAGGTTCAAGCATATCAAAATCATGTTAGAATCTTAAGTTTTGATGAAGACTAAAATATAAAAGAATAGACCAAGTACTTAGAGAGCAATAGGTTAACATAGGATCCCAAGTAAGAGTGCAACCAGATGTGGATTTACTTCCGGATAGACTAGGACTCGCGCACTCGGATGAATGATTTATCCCCCAGCGGCAGCGAGTAACTCACTAGGGAAATAACTTAGTCCATGAGCATTATTAGGTACACAACACCTTAAGACTAAGGTATGATTCAACCGGAAGTGGAATTGCTTCCTGTTAGATTTAGACTGGCGCAGGCTGATAGAATAGAATAACCCCAAGCGTCAGTGAATCAGCCACGTCAAGTGAAATTGCTTCCTGATAGATTTAGACTGGCACAGACTGATAGAGGTAATATAACCCTAAGCGTCAGTGAGTTCACCACGTCAAGTAAAAGTGCTTCCGATAGCTTGGTGACTAGCGCTGACTGTTGGATTGAAGGACACTGAGCGAGAGTGAGTGATAGTTAACTAAATCCTTCATCCAGTTGATTTACTTCCGGATGTAGAAGTGCTTCCGGATAAACCTTAGACTTAGGGAACGCCCACTGCATGTGACTATGTGCTTATATTGTTAAACTAACGTTCAAGTGCAGTACACTAAGTAAGGTTGCTTCCGGATGAGAAGTTGCTTCCGCAAGCAATCAGAATGTCAGAACGTTCAGAGATGCAGTGTCAGAATGCTTATGTCAGAGCAGAGGTGTCAGGATTACTTTTCAGAGATAAAGCAAGTCAACCCTGCTAAGCATTGATGTAGATGTACTTCTCAACGGTAACATGGGATTAACGGCTATATTCAAACGGTCATATTCAACCTGCCGCCCAAGCCTTTGAAGCCGAGTATAAAAGGAACATCTACATTCAGAAGAAGAGATATAGAGAACAGAGCCCATTGTCTGAAACATTGTATTCTTTATTCTTCTCATCTTCTACTCTCAGATCTAGATTTGTAATATTATTAGAGAGTGATTCAGTTGTACTTAAGTGAGTAACATCATCTACTCTTAGAGAGAGTCATTTGTACTTAAGTGTTTATCACAATCAGTTCATAGAGTGAACATATAACCAAATCCTCTAATCAATAGAGGCTGTTCTAAAGCTTGTGCTTGAAGAACAGAATTGTTATCTTACAATTGTAAGGGGGAGCATTTAGAGGTTTCTAAATCTCCATAGGTTGCAAGTTAGCCCGCAAAACTTGTGGTTGTAAGGTTGCAGGTGATCCCGTTGTAAAACCTGTGGTTGTAAAGGTTTGCAGGTGAGCCCGTTGTAAAACCTGTGGGTTGTTAGGTGAACCCGTGTTCGTAAAACCTAAAGTGTAAAGGCTTTCTTGTGCCTGGTTAAAACAAGAAGTTTAGTGGATTGAAAATCTCAGGTGGAGCCTGGGGACTGGATGTAGGTCTGGGAGTGACCGAACCAGGATAAACTCGCTTGTGCATATTTTGTTTATTTAAATCTCACACCAAGCACCACACCACTACATACTCACTTGTGCTTGGGATGATTCATCGTCACTCTCATTAAGCACAAGGAGTAAAGTTTTAAAAAAAGGGAAGATTTCAAGTTTTTATTCAGCCACCCAATTCACCCCCCCTCTTGGGTGACAGCCACACATTTCATTTGGTATCAGAGCATGTCACTTGTTTAAAGGATCCAACGATCTCAAGTGCAAAGACCTGAGCTGATTTGGGTTACAAAATGTGTTTTGAAGGTTTTGATCATACTATCCCACCCGTGTTAGAAAATGCTGATTTTTACTTATGGAAGGGAAGGATGAAAAGCTTTATACTATCCACGGATTTCAAAATGTGGGATGTTTTTGAAAAGGACTCTGATTTCAAACCAAAAGTAAATTGGACTGAAGAGGAGAAAAATTTATTTTATTTAAACCTTAGAGCAATGCAAATTTTGCACAAAAGTTTATCTGACAATGATTTCCAGAAAATTAAACATTGCTCTAGGGCTAGAGATATTTGGAACACTCTTGATACTATGTATGCTTCTAATCAATTTCTTGAAGTTAAGGCTGTCCAAAGCTCATTATGTGCTCCCTGTGAATCCACCTTTGATGAGCTACTGGATGGTGATATAGAGGAAGCTAGCATCAGTGAAGAGAGTGTCAATCTATGCCTAGAAGATTCAGAAACTGAAGAAAATAAGGTACCTGAACTTGAACCTTCTGAATTGCAAGACATTTATAATGAGTTACATATGGAATTCTGTAAACTTGCAAAAGAAGTTCTAGGTTTAAGAAAAAGGAATAGGGAACTAGAGGAACTTATCCTTTCTTCCACAACCAAGGTGTCCAAAGTTCCATCCTTGAAGGAAGAGCTTCCAAAAGACTCTGAGATTTCAAAAGTAAATAAAGATAGAGTCTTTGAAAAGAAAACTGACCTAGATAATGATAGGAAATCCCATTCTGAATATCATCCGATTATCTGTCATTATTGTGGTAGATTAGGTCATATTTCTCACACATGTAGTCTTAAGAAAAATTTACATGTGAGAAATAAATTTGTATGGATCCCTAAAGGACAAGTAAGGTCCAGCGCTAACCATGCAGGACCCAAGTACAAATGGGTACCAAAACTCCCTTCCAGTGCCTTACTTGTGCAGGAAAGATCAAGAGTTCCTCTTGCCCCAAAGAAAAGAACTCGTGGTGATATCACTGCTGCAACCATCTGGTACAGTCATAAGAAGCAGTGCGCCACCATTAGGAACAAAGGTTCTATCTCAAGGATGAGCTATCACAGAGTTCCATTCAACTATCCTGAGAAGAACATGAGAGAGAGGATGTCTCAATCAACATGGAGAAAGCCTATGAATCCTGTCTCTCCTAGGAAAGTGCTTCAGGCCAAAGATAAGTATAGAAGATCTCCTTGGGTAAGCAAGGGATCACTTAAGGTTGAAGCATGCAATAGTAAAATCTCCTATGCAAATGTTAGATGGACTTATTGAGATTTTACATCAAGCATCATATACATGAACATTATATGGCTTATGAGAAATTTCACACAATGTTCATAATCTACATGCTATCTATGACTATCATTATCAAAAACCGTGTATAACCATGTGCATATAGTCATAGTTGATTCGCAATGCCATATTCATAGTGAATAATCCTTAGATCACATTAAGCATATTTGAAAGGACTTGAGATGAGATTTGAAAACTACTGTGATCATATGCTGAGAATTTGGTTGATTTGTAAACCTAATTTATTCTTAAAACTAAACTATTGACTGTAAGGCTTTTAGAACTTCATTGTTTTGACAATTTACATATCTTCATAATCTAGCATGAACACTCTTAAGGCATATTTATCGAATTATGCTTGTTTATGAAACTCTGAAAATATGCAATCTATTCTATACTCCCTGTACTATCACACTGGTATTTATCCAAAAGAGTATGAGTAAAGTTCATGACTTGAGAGTGAAACTATGTGAAATTGTGAACAAAATTTTCAAAATCTGTTTTTACTTCAGTAATGCTCTTGTTTTACCAAACTATCACTGAGGGTTGATCAAGAGACATTTGGGAATGTCTAGATGAAGTTTAATCTTCAGAGAACTGTACTTAATTATTAAAACCTGCCAACTGTGCTAACTTAGGCATCGAAGTGCCAACCTTAAGTTTTTGCAGGTCCCTCAATGTTAAATCTTAAGTACAACCGGAAGCAAAACTACTTCCGGATGCTCTCGTGCTGGCGCTGAATGACTACTCAAGGCAACCAAGAGCGCCTGTCTAACCGGAAGCAAAACCACTTCCGGATGATCACTCGGTGACGCTGGATGATGGAACCAAGAGAGCACCAGCACCAGTCCAAGGAACACGTCACTTCAGAAACGTTTCAACTTCCTCTATGAGAAGGTGTGCCCTATCTGACAAGATGAAACGACACATGTCACAAGGTGCGCCGTTTCAATTAAAATTTTTACGTTATTCAATGTGTGAAAAACTGAAGAGACATGACCATTTTACCCTTAGTTACTTTACCTATAAATAGGGTGTCATTTTTCACTTTCATTTTTTACTTGAATATTTTTCACTCGCATCATTTTCTCTGAAAAGTCTCTTCATCTTCTTCATCTGTGCTCTTTGCATTCTTCAAACACTCTTTCGCTTTTCATCTCTTCTCATAAATTATCCCACACAAAAATGGCCGGATCTCATGAATCCAACCCAGTTACCCAGAAAACCTCTTCATCCAAGAAACACAAGTCGAAATCTGGGAAATCCAGTCACAAGCATTCTGGTAAATCTGGGCATCATGAAGAACATCAAGAACACCGTGAAGGTTCTGGGCAAACACTGGGGCAAAATGAAAATATTCAGGGTCAGCCTGAAACCTCTGGTAGAGTGGCAGAACAGCCAGTGGCTTCTGAGAATGAGCAAGCAAGAGAAGCCCAGGGAAAAGGGAAAAAGAAGAAGGTTCAGTTCGCTGAAGAGCCTTCTTCCAAGAGGCAAAGGGTTGAAGAAGACGATCCTACAGTGTACAGAGATGGGACATTGGAGCCAATTGCTGCCAAATTTGAGACGTCCATCCCCTACTTCAACCATGGGCTGTTCATCGATCTGGAGAAGATTGATGAATTAGGGTTTCCCCATCTGCGACCTTACTTGGAGAAGTATATGCCTTGGCTGGGCATCAACCAGGACTACAACGTCAACGTCCTGCGAGTCTTCTCCCAATCCCTCTCTGGCAAGGCTAAGTACAAGAAGGTGGATGGAAAGGAGCAAGTCCATAAACTTTCCTTCACTGCCACTGTGAGAGGGAGGACATTCAGGTTCACTTGGAGAACCTTGAATGAGATAATGGGAATCACTGAAGAGGGTATGAATGAATGGATCTACCCGGAATCACTAAAAAAAAGGGAAGATTTCAAGTTTTTATTCTGCCACCCAATTCACCCCCCCCTCTTGGGTGACAGCCACGCATTTCAAATCAGCAATAGCCTAACAAAGGAAAATAATTTCTCACAAACTAATTTAACCGAAACAGAAAAACCCAATTGTTATTACTTCTTTAATTTTCTAAACATTCATACGCACTTTTCAATACACTTCATATCAGTTCACCTATTCATATTCATTCAGCCATTTGGAAACAACGAGTAGAGTGATCATAGAGCACACATGCATTGACATTCTTTCGACAATCCTTTCATTACACCTAGGCCTTGTAAAATTTTCATTATATATTATCCAACATGCAACATTGCACCAACATGGAAGATGAGGAAATTTTGACCAATAAGAAACCAATTATACATGTACATATGCTTCTTCAATTTTAAAGTTTAGTGACCATATATACTCCTCCTTCATGCATATAATTCAGCTAGGAAAAGGCCAAGAAACCAATCTGGACAAGAGGCCAAAAACATAAATCTTTAACCACAAATTCAAAGAAAACAATAACTGTTATTTGAACTACAACATGTGTGATTAAAGCAGATTTATCATTTTCTACCTAAATTTTCCCATCAAACTTAAAGCATTATCCCCTTTCTGCCATTTAGTTATTCAAGAAATACGGGACAAAAACAATTTTAGCACAGATGCAAAATACATAACAGCCCATTCATAATTTAATAACACATGCATCTCAACTTCCTTCTTCACTGGAATATACGAATAATGCAAGGGGATAAAAATACCAAGACCACATTAAAGGCATCAAACAACAAACAACAACATATATTGATTCCCATCATATGAAATCATCATTTCAAAAGTTTCAATGACCCCAAACAGTGTCCCACACGAACAGCAAAAATAGGGAAAATAATAAGAATTTTTGTGAAGCATCAAAACTTCAAAAATTAAACATGTAGCACAATCTTTAAACTCCATTACACTTCTACTTTCTTTCAAATATTATAATTCCTTTCCAGCTTCAAGGTTAACACGAATTATAACTCAATAAATTGTACTTCCAATTGTTTTCCAAACAAGAAATGCACACTTCCCATTTATAAAATTATCAGCAAGAATTATGTTCTATTTCAACAACTAGTAATGCACAATACCACCACATTCCAACTTGAATTTAAACATCTAACTTTCTCTTGAATTAACCGAATAACAAGAGAACCAACTTAAATCATTGAAACCAATTCTTTAAAACATAAACAGATTTGAATCATCCCTACATAGTTATTAAACAAACATCTTAATCACAATAGAAGAGTACAAATAAGACATCACATATACCTTGATATCAATCACACAAAAATCATAAAAACAGCCCCAAAATCCTTGAAACTTGTGACTGGACAGTGTCTAAGAATGGCAGATTCAATCACCAACTGAAAACATCATATATGCTCAAATTGCTTTAGGAAAACTTCAAAACTAACCCTAAGCTTTGATTTTAGATGATTATTGAATCAAACCCTAAAATCAACCCCTTCTCAATCTCGTCAAATCTGCAGAAAAGAAGGATAGAAATAGGGAAGGAAGCTTCACCTTGTCTTAAATCGGTGATGACATGTTGAAACGGCGTCGGATTCCGCCGTGAATCGCCGGAAAATTCTTGGCTATCACTCTCTTGCTCTCTTCACAGGTTTCATGTCAAAGAAAGAAAGGAAATGAGGTGGGAAAGCACGAATAGAGATCAGCTCCGCCGTGAGTCGACCTTCTTCGCCGGAAATCGCCGTCGGTTCGTCGCTGGCATCAAGAGACAGAGATGAATGCAAGAGAAAGAGGAAGGAAGGGTTTGGTTCGTTTTTGAGAGAGAGGAAGACGAGTAGTGAGTGATGGTGAGGAAGAAGTAAAATGTGTTTAGTAATTCAGATTTGCAAAATGACCTATTTACCCTTATGTCTTCATTTTATTTATTTTCCCATTATAATTCCTATCTTAAAACAAAGTATTAGACTAACCTACACACCAATTTTCATATTTTCTCCCATAATAGTATGACATATGTCTTAAAGTATGTTTCATAACATTTATAATTTAAAACTTAACATCTAACTATTTCTCTTTAATTTCTAAAGAAATAAGTGTGTTATCTTCTTAAAAATATATTTATCTTCATGTAGTTATTATTTTTTTTTTATATTTTTTTTTTTTGACTTCTAATTAACTAGTGATCTCCTAATACCCTAATTAATCTATTATTATCTCTAATTTGAAATTTGGGATGTTACAAACACAATATAGAGGGGAGGGAGATTAGTGATTACAGCACCGGAGGTTTCTTATGTTTTGTTTACTTTCTCTCTATTCAAGAAAAACAATGAGATCAATTCAGCAACATCAACACCTCGTGCTTGCCTGCATATAATGCATGATATAGAGCCATTAGGAAACACATGATAAGAACATGGGAAATATAAAAATCAAGGTGTAAGAGCAATTTCTTGCCACCGATAGGACAAATGTTTGAACAATCAAAGTAACTCATTATTTAATACCTCAGAATTAGAAATGTATTCTTTGATGATGTATTAAAGCTGTGCATTTGTATCCATAATCTGTAATTTACAATGATGATTATGCATGTCATTGGGGAGAATCTTGTCAATGAGTGTGAAAGAATTAAAATCATTTGACATATGACAAAAATTGAAACCCACTTTCAGTTAATCTGGGAGCTTCTTTATCTCCACATCAGTAAACAAAGACATAAAATAATGTTAGCAGTAGTACCCTTGTATTAGAAATGAAAAACATATTGTAAGTAAACAAAACCTTTGTTTCATAAGTTGCCGCTGGAAAACTTCTTTCATTAGGGAAGAACTGATGTTTGAAGGCCTTTCAACTTGATGTGGGTTTATAAGTTGCTGCAAGAAACAGTAATTTATCCCAAAACTAAGGAATTAGTGCTGATTTTGTCAGATAAAAGCAAACAATCAACCGTGGGAAATTAATTGTAGGGATCCAGGAAAAAATAACTTCACAGTAACCATTGTTCCATTTCCGATCTGTCATGAAATCAGCTACTTGCATCAGAAAAAAGAAGAGGAATCATTAGTGTATATAAAAGAAAGAGAAAATCAAAGATTAATCCAAGCTAAAACTAAGGTAAAAGCATCTGGTAAACTTCAAACAATAATTCATATACCTTAATCATAAATACTAAGTTACATGCATAAAAACTAAATTTCTTGAAGAATCATTCAAGCAACTATTTGTATAGACTTACAAATAAAATACAAAACAATCAAATGTCAAAAAGAACAAAGGAATAAAGAATCACTTTCATCCCCTTTCTGCAAGTACAAAACAAAGAACCAGAAATCCTATTTTACATGCAAGCATCAACACATACCATACCATAAACCGATTTTTATTCAACTTCATTATCCTTTAATCATTTTTCAAAACAAAATAAAACCAAGATATTATAATAAATTCCCAACATATGCATATTCATATTTTTCTTTTATATTCTCAAAGCAATTAAATGAAATGATGATTAAGGAAACTTAAATTTACTTATTCAAGTCCATCCAAAATTAAGTCTAACTCAATGAATCAAATCACCCCAAATCAGCAATGTATATAATCAAGAAAATCAGCCATTATACCAATTAATTCAATCACATCAGCATATATGTATATCCCATAATTCAAGCAGAATTAGGGAAAAAGAATCACACTTATTCAAATCAGCATCAATTACAACTATTTCTTCATTCTCAAATCAGCAACAACAAATGTGAACAATCATTTTTTTTCCTTAAATCAATTGACCATGATAGCATAGGAAGCAAAGGAATCGATCAAGATAGAAAAGCAACAGTATTCCACAGACAATTACCACTTCGAATTCTTTTTTTTTCCATACAAACCTGCAAACAGCCACATTCAACTATTTTAATGATTGCAAAACTCAAATTTTGGATACCAATGACTGAATGCATTCAACCCTAAAACCAAAGATTGGGGGTTTTCAAACAGTCCAGCAAAACTTAATCTAAACTCTCAGATTCTCTTCTAAACACTTAAGATCAAAACATAATTTGTGGTTGGAGTGATTATGAACCTCAAAATCCCAAAACCAAACTAGGGCTTTCTCTCCAAACGTAATTAAGCAAAGAAATCGAGGCTGGAAATAGAGAAAAGAGACTCACCACAGTCTAAACATGGTCTTGCACGGAGGATTGAAGTCGGGATCCGCCGTAGCTCGCCAAAACTCATCGCTGGAAAGGTGAAGAAAATTTAAGAGAGAGGAATAAAGGTTCCGTCGGTTTCCTCGCCGGAAAACGGCCACTTTCCCGCCGTCGTTCACGCCAAACTCGCCGGAAATCAAGAAGCATCGAAGGAAGAACCATGAAGAAGCTTCCAGAGAATATGGAGAGTGAAAAGAAATGAACTTGTCGTTGTTTTTTTTTTTCAGAACTCCCCCATGAAGAGAATGAGTGATGGTGAGGAGATGTATGTAATGTGGTATGAAAAAATGACCATTTTACCCTTCTCTCTTACTTTTTATCCACTTTCTTATTTCCTGTTTAATTGGAGCTCACTAAAAATTTAATCTTTTCATGATTCAATGTATTTTCTTTCACTCAAATAATGTTTTGACTCAAAGTATTATCCATATAAAGTTTTCAATCAACAATCTAATTTCTAACTATTTCTCTTTAATTTCTAAACAAAATAGGCATATTAATTCCTTAAAATATATTCATCCTCGTTTATTTTATTTCCAAGGCTTTTTTTTCCCTAAATTATCTCCCAAGACATTAAATACTTGCTTATTATCTTTAATATAACTTTTTAAATTTTGGGATATTACAATATATATATATATAAATACTTTATGGAAAATTAAACTACAATTAACTACTCTATTATTCATCCTTAATTATATTCCTATCCCAAAAGTTTGTATATATTATTGTTTCCATTAACTTCAAGTTATTCATATGATTTGGTGCTTTTCAACTAAATAGTTTCAATACTTCATCTCAAAATGCTCAAATCATGTGCTTAACAATGTTATAGTGAATTCTATTGAAGAACAAGCTTTTACATGCGCTTTAAGCGCATGTATTGGCTTTCCTTTGTTATAATAATATTTTATGGCTTATACATGCGTTTAAAGCGCATGTAAAGACCAATGTCCATTTAATTATATGGATTTTCATATGATTTGGTGCTTTTCAACTAAATTGTTTCAATACTTCATCTCAAAATGCTCAAATCTTGTGCTTGACAATGTTATAGTGAATTCCATTGAAGAACAAGCCTTTACATGCGCTTAAAGCGCATGTAAAGGGTGTTTCACCAATTCCATAGCACCCAAAAGTGGTAATGGAGCTTTGAAACACTAAGTCCACAAGCAGGGACACCTTATGAGGTCTGAGGAGGACCTCTTATGCATGACTCCATGATTTGCACTTCAGTAGTGCCTTTACATGCGCTTAAAGCGCATGTAAAGGGTGTTTGTGCCTTTACATGCGCTTAAAGCACATGTAAAGGGTGTTTCCATATAATTTTGAGCTCTTCACCTAAGTTCATTTTATATTTTATCTCTAAATACTTAAATCCTTTTCTAGTCATTGTTTTAGTGAATTTTAATTGATGCACATTTCTATACATGCGCTTAAAGCGCATGTAGAGATAAGGCCTCTACATGCGCTTTAAGCGCATGTATAGATTCTTACCTGTACATGCGCTTAAAGCGCATGTAAAGGACCCTCTATACATGCGTTTCTTCTAAGCGCATGTAAAGGTGCGCTGGTAGAGGGACAATTTGTAGTAGTGAAATGTGCATCAACCAACGACTCGATTCATTAAATACGCCACAACGTCTTCTTGCTTATCTCTGAGTATAAATTGAAGACTTGAAGACAGAAGAATGTATCGAAAGAATTTGCCAAGCTAAACCCTGAGAGAATTTCTGTCTTTCGCATTCAATATCTCACTCACCTTCTGTACTGAGCTTCAATTGTAATTTAGTGAGTGAGTGACTCTATCTGTACTTAAGTGTTTATCACAATCTATTCATTAGTGAACTCATCTTAAATCCTTTTATACTAAAGGTAACTCTTAAGTATTGGGACTTAAGAGTTGGGTGATCTCTTACAAGTAGTAAGGGGGAGTTTTGTTAAGAGACTTTGTAAGGTTGCAAGTAACCCCTAAAACTTGCAGTTGTAAAGGTTCTAAGGTGATGCCGGTAAAACCTTGAGTTAGTAGACATCAACTGGTGTTGGGATTGGACGTAGGCAAGTTGGCCGAACCAGTATAAATCTTGTGTGTCTTGCAGTTTTGTTTTGTTTTAGCTATTCCGCAAAATCATTGAAAACACAATTCACCCTCCCCCCTCGTGTTTTTCTGCCATCAACAAGAAGGTGGGGGAAAGGAGTGATAAACTCCATAATTTCACATATTACATCTCAATTTTCCTTGAATGTACATGATTTTTGGTGACAAATGATTGAGAATGATACAAATACATATAGGAAAAGGTACAAATTGAAAAATATGCATTTGTGTGAAATTTGGAGTAATATGTGTTTGTAAGTTATTTTTGAGCTCATCAACCCTCTTTCTCTTTTGTAGGAAGAGGTGGAAAAGTTCAAAAGGCTAAGGAAAACATGGAATTATCAAGAAAAACCCAGAACAAGTTAAAGAGTGAAGCAAGGGACAAAAGAGGAAAAAGAAAATTTATCTCTGATGTTCGTTAAGGTTTAGTTGCACAACTAAGGCACGACCAAGAGAGTTTCTTCTCTGCCTCTTATCGGTTCGTTGAAATTCGTCGCACAACAAATGCGTGACGATCGGATAATGAAACTCTGCGTTTTCAGACTCGAAAAAAAAAATTTCTTGGGTATAAAAGTGAGAGCTCGACAGAAAAACCCTATTCTTCACTTCTTGGACATATTGGGAGCTAGGGCTTGGCTTTTAGAAGAGTGGGTGTCAATGGATTGAAGTCTAGAAGAGATTTTGGCTTCAAATCTTGGTTTTTCTTTTCCATTTTCCTTTCCCTCTCTTTTGTTCTATGATTGTGATATCATATGTATATATTCTTTTGGATTTCATGAACATGTGGAGCTAAAGCTCTGATTCTAGGATTATTTGGAACTCTTGTATGGATTAACTCTTAATTCCTCCTCTTATTTTGTGATTAATGTTATATATGTGTTTATTTTACTCTTTACCTAATGCTTCTAAGTGCTTGATCACCATTTAGATGTTGTGTTCACTTGATTGATGTTTGAGAGGGCTAGGTTGAGTGTAGAACTTGGGTAAAATAGTGTGAGAACTTGAGGTTTACATGACAAATAGATGGTTTTATTGATAAGATAGACATATACCTATTGACCTCACATAACCACATTAGGGTAGAACTTAGAAATTGGGTTTTATTAATTGTGACAAGAGATTGCATGATTAATAAAATTAAACACTTGTTTTTGACTCGACGGAGCGTTTACAAGTATTCTAGAACCCTAGGTTAGCAAATATATGGTCATTGAAAGCAATAGTGAGAGGAGACTCTTTATGTTTATGAAATACAAGAGGGAAAAACAATCTTAGGACCCATTTTATCCTTGAGTTGAAGAATCACTTGTTTATAGTTTTTCTTATTTATTTTTATAGTTACCCTTTGTAACATCCTAAAAAAAAGTAATAAATAAAATATAATGATAATGATTAATAGAGCTTAATTTTTATTTACAATTTTAATATGGAATTTATGAAAATTGTTAGGAGTGGAGATTAAATTGGGTTTTAGGATTTAATTTGAATATGAGGGTTTATTAGAAGTTGTTAATTAATTTGAGTATTTTTAGGATCAACTAGAGAAATATATGGTGATAGTGGATAATTATTAAAAAAAAAGGTAGGGTTTTAGAAATCCTAATTTCCTCCCTTCTCCTATTTACACGTCATCTTAGTCTTGTTAGGCATATTTCAGAATAGGTTAGCCGTCAAGTCTTCATCTCCTATACTTCTCCAAAATTTAGGGTTACATTAAAATCATGAGTAGGACTTCGTTAACCGTTGGATCCTCTTCAAACATAGGCATCCTGTTAGAAACATCACACAAGTAAATGTGAACGGTTGGATTGGTGATTGGATCTTTGGTGTGGCCTAAATAAGACGTAGAAGAGGAGCGTTTTCCAATTCGCAGGAAACAGAAACCTAGTTATTAGATTTCATGTTTCTACCTTTCCCGCCGTTGGATCATTGCAAAAATTGGTCAGGTTGTTCTACAGACCAAGTTCGTCGTTTTGCCCGTATGGATCAAGGTTGTAAGCAATAGGTTAGGAGTATTCAAAGAGACATTAGTAAGGGGAAAACTATGTTGTTGTGAGATTGGTGCGAATTACCAGGTAACTATAATTATTTGTTTGCGTGTGTGTGTGGGTTAGCAAGTTTTTCAAAATTATATTTTGAAAAATTATCTACGCACACATGTTTGAATTATATTTATTATAAAATTGTTTGGTGGAGTATGTTATTTTGAAAGGCATAAAGGTGTGTATTTCATGTCTTGAAATTATTATACATTAACGATTTGTTTCATGTACGTTTTATGAAAGTTTGATGGTTTTGTGTCATACGATTTTGGGTGATGCATACGTTGGTTGATGTGGTTTGTGTGTGTGACACCGGTATATTGGATATATGTCATCCATGGATGAGGTACCCTGCAAGATCTACAGGGACTAAATGAGAGAGAATGAAATATAGAAATACGAATTGGGGGAGAACGCCCCCGGGAAATGAAATATATGAACGTAATGGATGCACAAGAGGGGGGGGGGGTGAATTGTGCTTCAAAAATAAATACTCAAAGTAAATGACACAAGATTTATACTGGTTCGGTCTACCTGACCTACGTCCAGTCCTCAACCACCCAGGCCGAGAGTTTCACTATAACTCAGGTTTTAAATCGGGTTCACCTGAAACCTTACAACCGCCAGTTTTACGGGCTCACTTGCAACCTTACAACAAGTTTTACACTGGCTCACTTGTAACCTATCTAACTGTCTCCCCCTCACACCAAGCAAGGGTTTGAAGTTTACACTTGAAGGCTTTTCTGACTAAGTTCTCTTACAGAACGAATGATGTTACACACTTAAGTTCAATAAATGCTCTTTTAACAGAAAGAGACTTAACTACTGTGAGTACAGAATATGTAGGTGAAAAATCACTCCAAGTGTTAAATGCTCTTCATTTTTCTGGGCAGCTTGAATGAATAAGGTTTTTCTCGCTCAAGAATATTTGAAGATCATTAACCCCTTCATAAATGAAGTTGAGCTTCCTTATATAGTCTTCAAGCATTTTGAACTCTTGGTAGGTGGGCTAGCCGTTTGAATATGTCCGTTTTTCCCTTGTTACCGTTCGCCCATTTAATGCTTCATTAATGCATAGCAGGGTTGACTTGCTTTAACTCTGAAAAGTAGTCCTGACGCCTCTGCTCTGACAAAAGCATTCTGACACTGCATCTCTTTGAACGTTCAGACATTCTGATTGCTTGCGGAAGCAACTTCTCATCCGGAAGCAACCTTACTGAGTGTGCTGCACTTGAACGTTAGTTTAGCAATATAATCATATAGTCTCATGTGTTAGAATCTTAAGTTTTGATGGTGACTAAGGTATGATATGGTCTAGTACTTAAGAGAACATAATCAACACTTAGGAGGGATTAGATGACATGGTTAGAATCCTGAGTTAGATCACTTGAGAATGCAAGATCACTTCCGGTTAGATTAGGACTTGCGCATGCGGATGAATGCTTTCATCCCCCAGCGTCAGCAAGTAAATCACTAGGGATTTAACTTAGTCCATGAGAATTAGGTACACAAAACCTTAAGACTAAGCTATGTTTCAATCGGAAGTGAGTTTGCTTCCTGTTAGACTTAGACTGGCGCAGAGCGACAGAATAGATATTACCCCAAGCGTCAGTGAGTCTACTTCCCCAAGTGAAAGCGCTTCCTGTTAGACTTAGACTGGCGCAGAGCAATAGAATAGTTATTACCCCAAGCGTCAGTAAGTCTACTTCGCCGAGTGAAAGCACTTCCTATTAGATTTAGATTGGCGCAGGTTGATAGACTAGATATAACCCCGAGCGTCAGCGGAAATGCAACATCAAGTGAAGTTGCTTCCTGTTAGATCTTGACTGGCGCAGACTGATAGAATAGATTTCACCCTAAGCGTCAGTGAATTCACCACGTCAAGTAAAAGTGCTTCCGATAGCTCAGTGACTAGCGCTGAGTGGTGGAATGAAATAGACTAAGCGAGAGCAAGTCATGGTGAACTAAATCCCTCATCAAGTGAATTTACTTCCGGATGTAGAAGTGCTTCCGGATACACCTTAGACTTAGGATCACCCACTGCATGAGACTATATGATTATATTGCTAAACTAACGTTCAAGTGCAGCACACTCAGTAAGGTTGCTTCCGGATGAGAAGTTGCTTCCGCAAGCAATCAGAATGTCTGAACGTTCAAAGAGATGCAGTGTCAGAATGCTTTTAACAGAGCAGAGGTGTCAGGACTACTTTTCAGAGATAAAGCAAGTCAACCCTGCTGAAGCATTTAAGAAGATGTTCCTTCCAACGGTAACAAGAGGATAACAGACACATTCAAACAACATTGTTACCTACCAAGCATGAGGAGTATGAGAACATAATCTGAAGATTCACTCAAGGTGTCAAAGCTCATACTGCCCACAAAAGTCAGAGTCCATAAGAGAGCTTCTGATAGCAAGAGAGGATCCAATAGCAAAGCACTCTTATCATTCATGGACAAGTGCTTGGAAGACAAAGTTCCTCTATGTGATAGCAAGCAAAATGTTAGAGTCCACGAGCTTCAGATAGCAAGAGAGCTTCCGATAGTGAGTCTCTTAACATCCTGGACTTATGCTTGAGGAACGAAGTCCTCTCTGACAGCAAGCAAGAGTCGGACCGTACAACGTGTTCAGATGCCAGAACGACTTTTGTCAGAATAGTATTGTCAGAACAGTGTTGACAGAACAGCATGGTCAGAGCACCTTTTTCAGATAAAGCAAAGTCAACCCTGCTGTGCATTAATGAGGACAACGTAAACAAGGCCCCAACGTCTATAATCAAACGATCTTATTGCCTCTCCAACGGCTAGATATTCAGAGACTGGTATAAAAGGGATGTTCTTCATTTCTGAAGATGGGGCTTGAAAGAAAGAGAGAGAACAGAGCTTATTATCTGAAACACTATTCTACATTCCTCTCATCTTCTACTCTCGGACTTTGATATGTAATATTCTTAGAGAGTGATTCATTTGTACTTAAGTGAGTAACATCATCCACTCTTTGAGAGAGTTAGTTTTGAGCTTAAGTGTTTAACAAAATCAGTTCATAGAGTGAACTTAATTGTAATCTTACATTTTGTAAGGGGGAGCATTTAGAAGTTTTCTAAATCTCCATAGGTTGCAAGTTAGCCCGTAAAACTTGCATTTGTAAGGTTTGCAGGTGAACCCGTTGTAAAACCTGTGGGTTGTTAGGTGAACCCGTGCTCGTAAAACCTAAAGTGTAAAGGCTTCTCTTGTGCCTGGTTTAAACAAGAATAGTGGATTGAAAATCTCAGGTGGAGCCTGGGGACTGGATGTAGGTCTGGGTGACCGAACCAGGATAAATTTATGTGTGCATAAACTTACATTTAAACATTCTATTTTTGCATCACATAACATACTGACTTGTGCATACCATTACTCAGTAACATCATCACCAAGCACAAGCAGTCTTTCGAAAAGAAATAAAGTTTTTATTCCCTCACCCAATTCACCCCCCCTCTTGGGTGACAGCCACGCATTTCATTTGGTATCAGAGCAGGTCACTTGTTTAAAGGATCAAACGATCTCAAGTGCAAAGACCTTGGCTGATTTGGGTTAAAATGTTTTCCAAAGGCTTTGATCATACCATTCCACCTGTGTTAGAAAATATTGATTTTTGTTGGTGGAAAGCAAGAATGGAAAGTTTTATAAAATCCACTAGTTTGAAAGTGTGGGATATTTTTGAAAATGATTTTGATTTCAAACCAAGAGGAAACTGGACTGAAAGGGAGAAAAATTTGTTTTCCTTAAACATTAGAGCAATGCAAATTTTATACAAAGGCTTAACTGAAAATGATTTCCAGAAAATCAAACATTGCTCTAGTGCTAGAGATATTTGGAATACTCTTGATGTGATATATGCTTCTAACCCATCTCTTGAAAGCACAGCTGTCCAAAGCTCAACTCGTGCTCTTTGTGGATCATCTACTGATGAGCTTCTGGAAGCTGATATTGAGGAAGCAGACTTCAGTGAAGAGAGTATCCATCTCTGCCTAGAAGATTCAGAAAGTGAGGTATCTGGATCTGAAATTGAACTCTCTGATTTGCAAGATGCATACAATGAGTTATATACTGAATATTGTAAACTTGCAAAAGAACTTCTAGGCTTAAAAGAAAAAGATAGGAAACTTGAAAAACTAATTTCTTCTTCTACATCTAAAGTTTCCGAGGGTTCTTTTAAAGAACTAGTGGTTCCGATAGCTAGCCCACTATCGGTAGGGAAAACTTCAACATGTCTTGAAAAATGTTTTGATTGTAAACACGTGTTGAAGGAAAAAGAAAAGCTTTCAAAAGAAACTGAAATTTCAAAGGAACAAAAAGCTTTTCTAAAGAAAACTAATCATGATAATGATAGGAAGCCTCATTTTGATTATCATTCCATTATCTGTCATTATTGTGGTAGATTAGGACATATTTCTCACACATGCAGTCTTAGAAGAAATTCAAATGTGAGAAATAAGTTTGTATGGATTCCTAAAGGACAAGTAAGGTCCAGTGCTAACCATGTAGGACCCAAGTACAAATGGGTACCAAAACATCCTCCTAGTGCCTTACTTGTGCAGGAAAAATCAAGAGTTCCTCTTATCCCAAAGAGGAGAACTCGTGGTGATGCAACTGCTGAAACCCACTGGTACAATCATAAGAAGCTGTCGGCCACCACAAGGGACAATGGTTCTGTCTCAAGGATGAGCTATCACAAAGTTCCATTCAATTATCCTGAGAAGAACAAGAGAGAGTGGATTCCTCGATCATCATTGAAAAGGCTCTTGAATCCTACCTCTCAGAAGAAAGTGCTTCGAACCAAGGATAAGTATAGAAGATCTCCTTGGGTAAGCAAGGGATCACTTAGCAACGAAGCATTTGATAGTAAAATCTCCTATGCTAATGTTAGATGGACTTATTGAGATTTTACATTAAGCATCCTAAGGTGTGAACATTATATTCATCATAGAAGAAAGCTTGAAGAAATAAGTAATGTTCATAATCTACATACTGTCCATGACTATCTTGATCAAAAACCTTGTATATCCTTGTGCATATAGTCATGAAAGATTCACCATGCCATACACATAGGACGTAATCTAAATGCATGTGAACTATATATAGCCTACAAACTGACCTTCAGATCCAGACTTGGATACAAAAGGAAGGAACTATCTGGTATTTTGTAGGAAGGGCAATCCGAAGGTTCAGAAAGACAAGGGTGAAGAAGACCCTTGCTAAAAGGAAGATCTCCTCCCCCCACAGTGAGCCATCTGATTCATGTGCCCCCAACAATCTGCTAGCTCAGAGGCAAACTTGAGATAGCGCTGAGTGATCAACCTGCGGAGATACCTTCTGCTGAACCTGTGTCTCCCTCTGCGCCAGCACCCAATCTGAGTGAAGAGCTGTGTATGAAGTATGGGTTCAAGAGGCCAGAGATGCCAGTGGTAGTGATCACAAAGTAAATTCATCCCTCTGCACCAGCTCCAATCCATCCTATTAGCCTCAGCAAGACTCAGGACTGTACCTCATCTGAACAATTAGTCAAGTCTTGATAAGCATTCGTCACGCATAGATTTTGGTACTGCTCTAAATATAGATTCCATACATTGCCAACCAAAATCAAGCGAGCTACTGCTAGATGCGAATGGAGCTATGGTGATATCATTCTTACCTTCCTCTTTACTTGAATAATCACTTGGCTAGTAAATGCATGATGGGCTCAACAGCTCTTATTTCTCTGAAACTGATATGATTTCCCTTATCTGTGATGAACACTTATTTTCTGTAAAAACGACCCTATCATATCAAATTCATTTTCTGATATAATGCATACAGATTTTACAAATTCAAGAAGTCCGACACCTTGAAACTGAACCTTCTTCAAAACCTTCTGAATTTGTGCATGTTGAATCATTGTGTTCTAAGATTTCTGACATTGTTAAGATGATTCGGAACTAGTTTCAGAATTTTGACACTAAAACTAAAAATCTTCCTCAGAGTTTTTCATATGGTGTCTAAATCATTTTACTCATATATGCTTAGTGAATTCTTTTAAGGGCACCTCTCATGGAAGAAAATGGTTTATGCATTCACCTTGATTTTTGAAAGATCCTTTTGAAATACAAACTTTCAAAACAGATTCTGATCCTCTTTAAACCTACATGACAACCGTACCTCATGATAGCACTCAAAAGCTATTTCTGATTTTCCATTTCATGTGGTATCTCTTGCATCAACTTTTTCAATGCATAAGCAGCTATGGTTTCGAGAACAATACATCCCTCTTAATTACATCTTTAAGTTCTCAATCTACTAATGATCTCAGTTCAAGTTTGTGGTTTAAGAATGTTGACACAGATTATTGAAGCTTGAACAATGAATATAACCAAGAGAGAATGACAACGAAAATGTCTCTTATCAAGATGTGTGGAATGGCTATACCAAACCTGAGAAACTTTCGCCAATACACATGAGCATTTCTATCCCTTACATATTCTGTTGTGAAATTAAATGGATAGTCTCTCTCTTGTCTGACATGCATTAGAAATCTTAGGAAATGCCTTGAATTAAACTCTGCTAGATCTGTAAAACATGGCATAGTATCACAAGCATGCTATAATCTGTATTAATTTCAAGCTTGTTGATATCCTAAGAACAATGAGATCACATTGAGCATATCTAGAAGAACTCGAGCTAATATTTGGAAATTATTCTCGTAATCATATGCTGAAATTTGGTTGTTTTTGTAAAACGAATTCAATCCTAATCAAATTATTTTGTGAGGATGAAGATTCTCTTTTTCAAAATCTCATTATATTATTAATTCACATGTCTTCATGATCTAACATGAACATCCTTGAGGCATATGTATTGAACTATACTTGCTTATGAAACTCTGAAAATATGCCACCTGTTTAATATTCTCTGTACTATCACATTGATATTTATCCATGAGAGTATAAATAGAGTTCATGTCTTGATAGTGAAACTATGTGAATGTATAGATAATTTCAAAATTAGTTTTCACATAATCATTGCTCATATTTTCTTAAACCAATTAGCAAGCATGATTTCTTAAAATTATTAGCTTGTGCTGATTAACACAGATTGACTTGAATGTCCTGAGGATGGTCTTCAATGTTAAATCTTAAGTTCTTTCACTGACCATCAGAAAGCATTTGTTTCCTCAAGCATATGCAGGACCAATCATCAAGTTTGAGCAAGGTTGCTTTCACAACAATCAGCGCCTTCGATAGCAGGCCAACTATTGAACCATGGGAAGAGTAGAGTGACTGCCCAGTCATGTCTGCTTGTGGTTGTAGCTCAGCTTGCCGAAGCGAGTCATCAAAGCACTTGCGCTAGGGGTTTCCACTTGAGATAGCACACCTCTTGAAGATGTCAGGAAGCATGCTTATCTGCGTATGATTCAGATTCCTGAGTCTAATAGAGTATGAGTACCCCTCATCTGTGGTAACATCTACACCTTACCATCTCTTACATATGATGCATACATGGCATTGGTAAGGGTGTCAACTTAGGATGTTTCTCTCAATCTGCATTGACTTCAAAATCATTCACTGTCTTAGAAAATCATCCTAGCTCACACATCTGTATCCTCTAAATGACATGCTGGAAAGTAATTGATAACATACCTCTCTTATATGCTTCCTTTCTTGATTTAATGATGATTAATCTTAATATAGAAAGAGAAGTAAGTGGACATTACCTGTTAATGATCCCTTGAAAATAGAGAGTCACATGCTGTCATCGATAATAAACTCTTAAGATGCTGTGATGCAATTTGTTTGGAAATTATTTTTGGCACTTTTAAAAACACAAATTTCATTTGATTTGATTTCATTTCATATGGTATCACAAATTTCATTTGGCATTCAATCATTTCCTTTGATACCACAAGTTCAAACTCACAGATCTCATTTGATTTCATTAGGTATCAGATTTCATCTCATTTGAATTTAAAATCACATATTTCATTTGATATCATAATCATCATTTTTAAACACATCAAAATTACTTTTGATATCATGTTAATCAATTCGAGAGGATCAAAATTACATTTGGAAAGAATTTTCACCTTCAAAAAGAAAACTGTTTTGTATGTTTTGATCTTAATTTAATTATGATTAGATTTGATGTATCAATATCTCCTTTGAAAAACATGTTTAACTATCCTACATAGTGTTTAGGGAAAATACAATCATTTAGGATCATGAGCCATTATTGCTGTTCCTTGTTAATTCTCGTACATTGTATTGAATAGTCTAGAACAAATCTTTATTAGCGATACATAGGGAGAAATATTAGGTAGAAAGCCCATTCCTAGGAGAACGATAAAAGTATCCCCATCCCTAAGGCTAGCTTGCACCTGTTGGATTTTGATGAAGCCAAAAGGGGGAGAGAGATGAGATGTCTAGAGATGAGATGAGATGTCTAGAGATGAGATATAAGATGTCTAGCTAGAGATGAGATATAAGATGTCTAGCGAGAGATGAGACATGAGATGTCTAGAGCTGAGGGATAGATAAGATGCCTAGATTTTTGGGGAGAGAAATGGGGAAAGGAATATAGCTCTAGGATGAGTGATCTAAGTTTAATTATGTTCTCTAGTCATCTATGGGTTTGTCATCATCAAAAAGGGGGAGAATGTTAGAATCTTAAGTTTTGATGGTGACTAAGGTATGATATGGTCTAGTACTTAAGAGAACATAATCAACACTTAGGAGGGATTAGATGACATGGTTAGAATCCTGAGTTAGATCACTTGAGAATGCAAGATCACTTCCGGTTAGATTAGGACTTGCGCATGCGGATGAATGCTTTCATCCCCCAGCGTCAGCAAGTAAATCACTAGGGATTTAACTTAGTCCATGAGAATTAGGTACACAAAACCTTAAGACTAAGCTATGTTTCAATCGGAAGTGAGTTTGCTTCCTGTTAGACTTAGACTGGCGCAGAGCGACAGAATAGATATTACCCCAAGCGTCAGTGAGTCTACTTCCCCAAGTGAAAGCGCTTCCTGTTAGACTTAGACTGGCGCAGAGCAATAGAATAGTTATTACCCCAAGCGTCAGTAAGTCTACTTCGCCGAGTGAAAGCACTTCCTATTAGATTTAGATTGGCGCAGGTTGATAGACTAGATATAACCCCGAGCGTCAGCGGAAATGCAACATCAAGTGAAGTTGCTTCCTGTTAGATCTTGACTGGCGCAGACTGATAGAATAGATTTCACCCTAAGCGTCAGTGAATTCACCACGTCAAGTAAAAGTGCTTCCGATAGCTCAGTGACTAGCGCTGAGTGGTGGAATGAAATAGACTAAGCGAGAGCAAGTCATGGTGAACTAAATCCCTCATCAAGTGAATTTACTTCCGGATGTAGAAGTGCTTCCGGATACACCTTAGACTTAGGATCACCCACTGCATGAGACTATATGATTATATTGCTAAACTAACGTTCAAGTGCAGCACACTCAGTAAGGTTGCTTCCGGATGAGAAGTTGCTTCCGCAAGCAATCAGAATGTCTGAACGTTCAAAGAGATGCAGTGTCAGAATGCTTTTAACAGAGCAGAGGTGTCAGGACTACTTTTCAGAGATAAAGCAAGTCAACCCTGCTGAAGCATTTAAGAAGATGTTCCTTCCAACGGTAACAAGAGGATAACAGACACATTCAAACAACATTGTTACCTACCAAGCATGAGGAGTATGAGAACATAATCTGAAGATTCACTCAAGGTGTCAAAGCTCATACTGCCCACAAAAGTCAGAGTCCATAAGAGAGCTTCTGATAGCAAGAGAGGATCCAATAGCAAAGCACTCTTATCATTCATGGACAAGTGCTTGGAAGACAAAGTTCCTCTATGTGATAGCAAGCAAAATGTTAGAGTCCACGAGCTTCAGATAGCAAGAGAGCTTCCGATAGTGAGTCTCTTAACATCCTGGACTTATGCTTGAGGAACGAAGTCCTCTCTGACAGCAAGCAAGAGTCGGACCGTACAACGTGTTCAGATGCCAGAACGACTTTTGTCAGAATAGTATTGTCAGAACAGTGTTGACAGAACAGCATGGTCAGAGCACCTTTTTCAGATAAAGCAAAGTCAACCCTGCTGTGCATTAATGAGGACAACGTAAACAAGGCCCCAACGTCTATAATCAAACGATCTTATTGCCTCTCCAACGGCTAGATATTCAGAGACTGGTATAAAAGGGATGTTCTTCATTTCTGAAGATGGGGCTTGAAAGAAAGAGAGAGAACAGAGCTTATTATCTGAAACACTATTCTACATTCCTCTCATCTTCTACTCTCGGACTTTGATATGTAATATTCTTAGAGAGTGATTCATTTGTACTTAAGTGAGTAACATCATCCACTCTTTGAGAGAGTTAGTTTTGAGCTTAAGTGTTTAACAAAATCAGTTCATAGAGTGAACTTAATTGTAATCTTACATTTTGTAAGGGGGAGCATTTAGAAGTTTTCTAAATCTCCATAGGTTGCAAGTTAGCCCGTAAAACTTGCATTTGTAAGGTTTGCAGGTGAACCCGTTGTAAAACCTGTGGGTTGTTAGGTGAACCCGTGCTCGTAAAACCTAAAGTGTAAAGGCTTCTCTTGTGCCTGGTTTAAACAAGAATAGTGGATTGAAAATCTCAGGTGGAGCCTGGGGACTGGATGTAGGTCTGGGTGACCGAACCAGGATAAATTTATGTGTGCATAAACTTACATTTAAACATTCTATTTTTGCATCACATAACATACTGACTTGTGCATACCATTACTCAGTAACATCATCACCAAGCACAAGCAGTCTTTCGAAAAGAAATAAAGTTTTTATTCCCTCACCCAATTCACCCCCCCTCTTGGGTGACAGCCACGCATTTCATCATGCAGTGGGTGATCCCTAAATCTAAGGTGTATCCGGAAGCACTTCTACATCCGGAAGTAAATTCACTTGATGAGGGATTTAGTTCACCATGACTTGCTCTCGCTTAGTCTATTTCATTCCACCACTCAGCGCTAGTCACTGAGCTATCGGAAGCACTTTTACTTGACGTGGTGAATTCACTGACGCTTAGGGTGAAATCTATTCTATCAGTCTGCGCCAGTCAAGATCTAATAGGAAGCAACTTCACTTGATGTTGCATTTCTGCTGACGCTCGGGGTTATATCTAGTCTATCAACCTGCGCCAGTCTAAATCTAATAGGAAGTGCTTTCACTTGGCGAAGTAGACTTACTGACGCTTGGGGTAATATCTATTCTGTCGCTCTGCGCCAGTCTAATTCTAACAGGAAGCGCTTTCACTTGGGGAAGTAGACTCACTGTCGCTTGGAGTAATATCTATTCTATCGCTCTGCGCCAGTCTAAGTCTAACAGGAAGCAACTTCGCTTCCGATTGAACCATAGCTTAGTCTTAGGGTTTGTGCACCTAAAGTTCATGGACTAAGTTAAATCCCTAGTTATTTACTTGCTGACGCTGGGGGATGAAAGCATTCATCCGCATGCGCAAGTCCTAATCTAACCGGAAGTAAATCTTCATCCGGAAGCACTCTTACTTGGGATCCTAAGTATACTATTGCTTCCTAGGCACTTGGTCTAATCCTTTATATTTTAGTCTTCATCAAAACTTAAGATTCTAACATTCTCCCCCTTTTTGATGATGACAAACTTAGCTTTATCGATTAAGTTCATATGAAAGGATTAGCTGAAGAATAAAAGCAATAGTTCAGAATAAGTAACTTAGACAAATATTATTGATAAGCATAGGTTACAGGTCAGAGCATATAATTAGATAACATTTACAAGCAGCGAGCATATAGTAGGCAGATATGAGAACATGCATGAAAAGATGAACATTTCTAAGTAAACAAAAAAAATTTGGGCTGGGGGTTGTTTCTTTGTTTCTTCTTTCTCTCCCTCTCGCTGAAGCTCTTCTTCATCAAGGAACTCCCAGGGTAGCAAGGCTAGTGGTCAATGCATTTCTCCCCCTTTTGGCATCATCAAAGAGTGTTTTCCATATTTGATCGCCGCAGCCTCCTCCTTAGGGATGGACTTCCTCTTCTTAGAACCCACTAACAGTTCTGCCATTCTACCAGAAGTTTCAGGCTGACCTTGAATATTTTCATCCTGCCCTAGAGCAATTTGCCGAGAAACTTCATGATATTCTTGATGTCTTTCACGATGCCCAGATTTTCCAGAATGTTGATGGCTTGATTTCCCAGATTTGGACTTGTGTTTCTTAGATGAGGAGGGTTTCCTCGAAACTGGGTTTGCTTCAGAGGGTTCGGCCATTTTTGTGGGGTTGATGAAATGTTTATATGAAGAACATAGATGAAAATGAAGAATGTGTGAAATGAGATGTCCCTTTTATAGGTAAAGTCACTAAGGGCAAAAAGGTCATGCTCCTTCACATTATCACACATTGGGTAGCGTAAACGCCTTAAGTTGGATCGATATACCTGATGACACGTGTCGCTTCATATTGTCAGAGAAGTCGAAACGTCTCATTTGGAAGTTGAAGCGTTTTCTGAAGTGACGTGTCTTCTTGGACTTGTGCTGGCGCTCTCTTGGTTTGATCATCCAGCGTCAGTGTGTAATCATTCGGAAGTGGTTTTGCTTCCGGTTGCACTTACTTAAGATTCAACATTGAATACCTCTAATGAAAATAAACTGGTCAGTCCCCAGAGGCTTGGTGAAGATATCCGCAAGCTGTTGTTGTGTGGGAACAAACTGCACCTTGACATCCTTCTTTTGAACATGGTCTCTGATGAAGTGATGTCGGACGTCAATGTGCTTTGTCCTGGTGTGCTGAACTGGATTCTTGGCGAGGCTAATTGTGCTTGTGTTATCACAGAGGATGGGCGCCTCAGGAAACTCCAAGCCAAGATCTCTCAACTGGTTTTTCAGCCATAGCACTTGTGCACAGCAACTTGCAGCAGCAATGTATTCTGCCTCAGTGGATGACAAGGACACGCAGGTTTGCTTCTTGCTGGCCCAAGACACCAGACAACCACCAAGGAAGGCGCATTGTCCACTGGTGCTCTTTCTATCTGTTTTATAACCTGCGTGGTCAGAGTCAGAATAAGCCCACAAGAACTCTTGGTTACCTCTGGGATACCAAAGACCAAGTTCTTGTGTTCCCTCAAGGTATCTCAGAATACGTTTAACACATGTCAAGTGTGATTCCTTGGGGTTGGCTTGAAACCTAGCACACATGCCTACGCTAAATTGAATATCAGGCCTGCTCGCCGTTAAGTATAGGAGGGAACCTATCATTCCCCTGTACATGGGCAGGCTGACACTTTTACCCTTGGCGTCAGCGTCGAGTGCAGCTGAGGTGCTCATAGGAGTATCATACTCCTTGCATTCATCCATCCCAAACTTTTTGAGTAGTTCTCTGCAGTACTTGGTTTGGGAGATGAAGATTCCGTTCTTCTTTTGTTTGATTTGCAGGCCTAGGAAGAATGTTAGTTCTCCCATCATTGACATCTCAAATTCACCCTGCATAATCTTAGAGAAATCTTCACAAAGCTTCTCGTTAGTTGCCCCAAAGATAATATCATCAACATAAATTTGGACAATTAACATATCTCTATCTTTGTGAAGAATAAACAGTGTATTATCTAATTTGCCTCTTGAGAAACCCTTGCCCAGCAAAAAGCTGCTGAGTCTCTCATACCAAGCTCGAGGGGCTTGTTTCAGGCCATACAAAGCTTTCTTTAATCTATACACATGTTTGGGGTTCTTATGGTTTTCAAAGCCAGGAGGTTGTTCTACATATACCTCTTCCTTAATATAACCATTAAGAAATGCACTCTTTACATCCATTTGATATAATCTGAAACCTTTCATGGATGCAAAGGCTAGAAGAATCCTTATTGCCTCAAGTCTAGCGACTGGAGCAAAAGTTTCTTCATAGTCAATGCCTTCTTCTTGGTTGTATCCTTTAGCTACCAGTCTGGCTTTGTTTCTAGTGATTTGACCTGTCTCATCCAGTTTGTTTTTAAAGACCCACTTGGTTCCTACTATGGATTGATGAGACGGCCTTGGGACTAGTTCCCACACTTGACTTCTTTCAAATTGATTCAGCTCTTCCTGCATGGCAATAATCCAGTCGCAGTCCTCAAGAGCTTGTTCAACTGAAGTTGGTTCGATTTGAGATAGGAATGCTCCAAACTCAACTTCATTTTGAACTTGTCTTCTAGTTCTGACACCAGAAGAAACATCACCAAGCACTTGATCAAGAGGATGATCCCTGTGATGTCTCCTAGCTATTGGCAGCTGTGCCTCCTCAGGCATGGGTTGCCCACTAGGTACATCACTGGGTTCACCTTCTTCTTTGGGATAGCTTGTTGTTGTTTCTTTTGGTGGTGAGGAAGATGATGGAAGATTTGGAAAGTTAAGTGCTTCATCATCTTCTGTGGATTGTCCCCATGTAGGAGTTTCATCAAATACAACATGCATGGACTCTTCTACAGTTTTAGTTCTTATGTTGTATATCCTATATGCTTTGCTCCTAAGGGAATATCCTATGAATATACCTACATCAGCCTTTGGATCAAACTTACCCAAATTTACCTTCCCATTGTTATGCACGTAGCATTTTGATCCGAATATTCTGAGATGGCTGATGTTGGGCTTCCTTCCTTTATATAGCTCGTATGGAGTCTTATCCAAGCCCTTGCGAACATAAGCTCTGTTGGAGATATAGCAAGCAGTGCTCATAGCGTCCGCCCAGAACATTTGAGAGACTTCTTTCTCGTTCAGCATGCTTCTAGCCATCTCCGTCAGAACCCTGTTCTTTCTTTCGACTACTCCATTTTGTTGAGGAGTTCTCGGAGCTGAGAAGTTATGTTCGATGCCGTTTTGCTCACATAGCTCAGTGAAGCTATGGTTCTCAAACTCTCCTCCATGGTCTGTCCTTATGGCTGTGATTTTGAGATCCTTCTCATTCTGCACTTTCTTAGCCAGGACAACGAAAGCATCAAAAGCATCTTGCTTAGAGGCAAGAAACAAAGTCCACGTAAACCTTGAATAGTCATCCACCACCACTAAAGCATATAGGTTTCCACCCAAGCTTTTTACTCTTGCTGGCCCAACCAAATCCATGTGGATTAGTTCCAAGGGCCTGCTGGTGGAGACTCTCTTCTTGGTTTTAAACGAGGATTTTGTTTGCTTTCCTCGTTGGCAGGATTCACAGATAAAATCATGCTTAACCTTAAAAGGGGGAATACCTACAGCTAGCTCCTTTTTAATTAGCATGTCCAATTGAGTAAAGTTAACATGAGCTAGTCTCTTATGCCAAAGCCAGCTATTCTCGTCACTAGATATTAGACATTTTTCTTCTAGCTGTTGACATAAATCTAAGGTATATAGATTCCCATTTCTAATTGCCTTAATTTTGCATTTTAGGTTGGCCTTATCTATATTCAGATCCTGCTTATCAACTATTAAGCACTCATTTGAATCAAATATTACCCAGTTACCTTTGTCCGTGCTTTGACTTACACTTAGCAGGTTGTGACAGAGACCGTCCACTAGATATACATCTTTGACTGGTCCGACTTCTCCAACTCCAGTGATCTTGCCACTTTGATTTCCTCCAAAGGTCACTGTGGCTCCATCTTTGATCACCAGAGACTTGAACTTGTCTCTGTCTCCAGTCATATGTCTCGAGCATCCGCTATCGATGTACCAATTTTTGTTCTTGGATGCCTTGAGACACACCTGAAACAATCAAGCAATTTTAGGTACCCAACCTCTCTTGGGTCCTTTGTCATTAGTGTCTAGGACCCTTGGCCTAGCTTTGGGCTTATCCTTGTGCCTATACACATTTGGAGCCTTTGGCCTAGTGTTGGCTCTAGACTCTTGGGTTCTCCCAGTGGGATGATTCCAGGCTTGGGATCCTTGTCCTCTCTTGATTTCCTTTGCAGGTGGAGGATCCTTTGTAGCCCTGGTTCCTTTAGGGACCCACTTGTATGAGCTGTTAGCTCCATGCTTTTTAGCATTACAGGTGGACATCGAGTGTCCTTTTCTGTTGCAGTAATTACAGAAGCTGAAAGGTGAGGAGCTATGACTGGTGGCTTTATGGAAGAACTTTAAGTAAGGCTTTACTTTTGATTCTTCCCACGTTTTCTTCCTGGGGGTATATCCCAAGCCAGTCCTATCCCTATATGCCCTTTGGTTCATTAAAAGTATATTCAGCATTTCTGAACCATTGGTGAATTTCTGCAGGGCATTTTGCAGCTTATTATTTTCTTCTGAGATTTTGCTGCAATTTGGACAGCTCTCAGGTGTTGGGATGTTGGGTTCTGCTTGAGGAGAACCCTGTCCATCCACCATTGGAGATCTTCTAGCTTCCGCTAGTTCCTCACTGAGTGAGTCCACCTTGGACTCAAGTGACTCCTTTTTGGTTTTCAAGAATTTATAGGCTTTACATAGTTTAGAGAATTCTTCATGAATCTCATTGTAAGCCTCTTGTAGTTCAGGAAGAGTTACCTCATGTTCTTCATTGGTGAGGTCAAGATCTGAAGATGCTTCCTCATCCTCTTCTCTAGCTACCAGGCAGAGGTTGGCAACTTCTTCATCATCACTTGCTTCCTCATCTGAGCTGTTTACCCAAATGGAGGAAACGAGTGCCTTTCTTTTATCCTTGCCTTTGGACCTCTGCAGGCTGGGACACTCAGCCTTGAAGTGACCAGGCTTATTGCATTCAAAGCACACAGGGACCTTCTCTTTCTTGTATCCCCTCTTCTGGCTGGTGTCACCTTTCTGATAGCCTTCCTTCTTCCTGAGGAATTTCCTGAACTTCCTCACCATCAGGGCCATCTCCTCATCGTCCATCTCATCGTCGTCATCCTCATCATTGTCCTTGATCTCTTTGCTGGGAGCAACGAGAGCAAGGTTCTTACTCTTGGATGAGGTTTGAGGAGCTCTCATAGCCAGCAAGGTTGGCTCATATTCAGCAAGTGAGCCAAAAAGAGCGGTGACGGAGCTGGTTGATTCTCCTTGCACTTCTTGCAGAATAGTGACTTTGGTGATCCAGTCACCCTTCAAGATTTTCAGAATCTTGCTCACCTGCTCTCTTTCAGGGATATCCTTACCAAGCGAGGCTAGATTATTGATGAGATGGGTGAATCTGAGCTCTAGATCTCTGATAGGCTCGGTGGGGCTTAGCATGGCGAATTTGTGGAATTCTTCCACCAGCATCTCAACACGTCTTGCTTTAACTCCCCTGGTTCCGGAGTGTGCAGCCTCAAGAGCCTCCCACATGTCCTTTGCATTTTTGTGGTGGCTGATCCTGTGAAACTCTTTGTAGCTGAGAGCACACTGGATGTAGTGCATAGCCCTATGGTTGAGTTGGACTAGAGCATAGTCCTCAGCAGTATATCTGGCTTTTGCCTTAGCAAATCCTTCCTCATCTAAGGGAGTTTGATCCCCATGTTCGATCACGTCCCATAGTCTGATATCGCTTGACTTGATATAGGTTTCCATTCTGAACTTCCAGAATGTATAGTTGTGTCCATCGAAGCCTGGGGGCTTGTTGGGTTGTACAGCAACATCTGGCAGACCATACTCCGTATCCATTACTTAGATCTTTGCTTTCCGGATTCGTTGGAATCGAGTGAGAAAGACCCGCTCTGATACCAAATGAACGTAATGGATGCACAAGAGGGGGGGGTGAATTGTGCTTCAAAAATAAATACTCAAAGTAAATGACACAAGATTTATACTGGTTCGGTCTACCTGACCTACGTCCAGTCCTCAACCACCCAGGCCGAGAGTTTCACTATAACTCAGGTTTTAAATCGGGTTCACCTGAAACCTTACAACCGCAAGTTTTACGGGCTCACTTGCAACCTTACAACAAGTTTTACACTGGCTCACTTGTAACCTATCTAACTGTCTCCCCCTCACACCAAGCAAGGGTTTGAAGTTTACACTTGAAGGCTTTTCTGACTAAGTTCTCTTACAGAACGAATGATGTTACACACTTAAGTTCAATAAATGCTCTTTTAACAGAAAGAGACTTAACTACTGTGAGTACAGAATAGGTAGGTGAAAAATCACTCCAAGTGTTAAATGCTCTTCATTTTTCTGGGCAGCTTGAATGAATAAGGTTTTTCTCGCTCAAGAATATTTGAAGATCATTAACCCCTTCATAAATGAAGTTGAGCTTCCTTATATAGTCTTCAAGCATTTTGAACTCTTGGTAGGTGGGCTAGCCGTTTGAATATGTCCGTTTTTCCCTTGTTACCATTCGCCCATTTAATGCTTCATTAATGCATAGCAGGGTTGACTTGCTTTAACTCTGAAAAGTAGTCCTGACGCCTCTGCTCTGACAAAAGCATTCTGACACTGCATCTCTTTGAACGTTCAGACATTCTGATTGCTTGCGGAAGCAACTTCTCATCCGGAAGCAACCTTACTGAGTGTGCTGCACTTGAACGTTAGTTTAGCAATATAATCATATAGTCTCATGCAGTGGGTGATCCCTAAATCTAAGGTGTATCCGGAAGCACTTCTACATCCGGAAGTAAATTCACTTGATGAGGGATTTAGTTCACCATGACTTGCTCTCGCTTAGTCTATTTCATTCCACCACTCAGCGCTAGTCACTGAGCTATCGGAAGCACTTTTACTTGACGTGGTGAATTCACTGACGCTTAGGGTGAAATCTATTCTATCAGTCTGCGCCAGTCAAGATCTAATAGGAAGCAACTTCACTTGATGTTGCATTTCTGCTGACGCTCGGGGTTATATCTAGTCTATCAACCTGCGCCAGTCTAAATCTAATAGGAAGTGCTTTCACTTGGCGAAGTAGACTTACTGACGCTTGGGGTAATATCTATTCTGTCGCTCTGCGCCAGTCTAATTCTAACAGGAAGCGCTTTCACTTGGGGAAGTAGACTCACTGTCGCTTGGAGTAATATCTATTCTATCGCTCTGCGCCAGTCTAAGTCTAACAGGAAGCAACTTCGCTTCCGATTGAACCATAGCTTAGTCTTAGGGTTTGTGCACCTAAAGTTCATGGACTAAGTTAAATCCCTAGTTATTTACTTGCTGACGCTGGGGGATGAAAGCATTCATCCGCATGCGCAAGTCCTAATCTAACCGGAAGTAAATCTTCATCCGGAAGCACTCTTACTTGGGATCCTAAGTATACTATTGCTTCCTAGGCACTTGGTCTAATCCTTTATATTTTAGTCTTCATCAAAACTTAAGATTCTAACAATATAGAAATACGAATTGGGGCAGAACGCCCCCGGGAAATGAAATATAGAAATACGAATTGGGGGAGAACGCCCCCGGTATTACCGGTATTTGTGTGTTTTACTTGTGAGTGCAAAGTTTTTGATATTGATATTTCAAAAGATTGAACAGTTTATATATGAATTGTCATTATGCTTCTAATTGTTACATGTCATATGTTTTAAATCTATATTATATGTAATGCTCCACTGAACACCTTGTTAGTGCACACATCCACGTAGGAAAGTAGTTATAGTTGCAATTGGGTCTACCCCAGTTTTTATCATTTTTCAGGTTCGAGCAGCGTTGTAGACGATCAAGGGAGGGATCAGGGACTTCTCACTAAAGTGAGTCGCTAGGGAGCCACATTAGGATTTCATATATTCATGTTTGCATTTATTAGGATTTCTATATTTCTTTAATTCGACGAATTATTGTTATTAGTATTTTCATTATTTCCTTGAGAATTCATTTGTATTTAGCAGGCAGAGTTATGCCGGATTATTTGAATAATTGAACTTCTAAGTGTGGACTATGTTTTTCTTGATTACCTGGAGTGAGTTTTTTTAGAATTTAGTTTAATCTTTTCTAATCATGATAGGGGTAGTTTACATAAATTAGATATTTAAATTTTTCTATCATGGTTAGGTAGTAAATAGCAATTTAGGAAATAAGTATTATTCTTTCTAACTATGTTAGCTGTTTAATCACGATAATTTCTTTTTCTAACATAGTTAGCACCATAATTATTTTAATGAATCAAGTTAAGTTCTTTTTCTAACTATGTTAGGCATTTAATCAAGTTAATTTTTTTTTCTAACATAGTTAGTACCATAATTATTTTAGTGAATTAAGTTGAGTTCTTTTTCTAACTATGTTAGGCCTTTAATCAAGTTAAATTCTTTTTCTAACATAGTTAGTATAAGTAACAAAAAAATTATGTGAAAAATTAGGGGAAAATTGGGGATGTTACACCCTTCACATCTTAACATTTGAATCACTCAAATTGAGCGAGAGTGCGATAATCATTACTTGACCGGGTTTTGGAACCAAATCTTCGTGGGAAAGATACTTTAAGAGACTCTAAAATTTCATATCTAAGTGAAGGGAGAAGAAATACAAGAGCATATGCAACTCTTGAAGCTATAATTTTAATATCCGCACAAGCAACAACACGACGATACACCTGTTCCAATTCTTTCTTGATTTCATCGACAACTTCATAGGTTCTCAATGAATTTATATTCGACAGTGCCAATTTTTTGCCCAACATTGTTTCTGTGTCATCTAATAAGATTGCATGCATGTAAAGATAAGCAATTATTTTCTCATATTTATTTGTATTGTTAAGAAAATTTTATATCAATGAGGAAAAATAAAAATAAAGTTGATCTTAAAAATGTCATTTGTTAAAAAAAACTAATTTTATCCTTAGAAAAAATTTCCATTTGTAAATTTTAAATGTGAACCATCCATTTAGAAATTTGCAATGAGCACTTAATGGAACCAGTAGAATCAAAGCTTTGATGGAATGGGGATGAGATAACCATAGCCACACTTATGTAATGGATCAAGAATTAACAAGATCGAAAGATAAATTGTGATGTTAGACATGTCTTCAGTATTTCATGATTTGATTGTAAATTTTGGTCGTATATTAATATTGTTGTACCTTTGTGATTTAATGTTGTATATCGGAAAACTAAATGACACAAACATGGAATTTAATCTCCAATATATAGATAGTATTTTTTAAAAGTCGGAAGCTATAAGCTAAATTGTGCGCAATATAGTTGATGGTTACATCAAATCTTTGGATAGAATCATGTCAATCATTGTGCATTAAAGGTTTTGGACATAAAACAAATACTTTTCTAAAATTGGATATCACCTTAAATCTTAGCCCTTTCATTATCGTGATATTTTTTAGTTTGTTAACAAAACATGAAGTAAAAGGAAATAATATATAATTTCACCCCAAAAAATCCTCTACTACGTTCCTCGTGTTTCATTAGTTTAGGTGAAACTGTACATTATAAAAAGCAAAATAAAAGGTAAGCACAAGTTAAATGCTAGCGAATAATTTGTTGTCATCGATCGCTTAAACATAGTTGTTATGCTCAAACCAACAGAGGAATAAACTTCAACATAATTGAATTAATTACATTCCTTGTCAAAACAAAGGCAAATGGAAAAAATCTTAATATTTTGACATGTCCTTCCTCCATATGGCCCTGGAGAAGTACGAGGTCGTTTCTCAGTCCAAATTATTCATGATAAATCTTATAAAAAATCTACCATGTGAGTGAAGTAATATATCTTTTATGAGGAATAAGAAAGTTAACACCTCGATCATCCAATCTTGTGGCGACTGTTTTTTTTTTAAATATTGTCATGGGATAAAAGGATGGAAACATGAAATGTAATGTTAGGCTCACCTGTGGTATACCATTGATTTGATAATAAGGCGTGACCATCAAGATTCCAGTGTTGAAGTTCCCTTCAAAGTCATACATGCTACTTCTAATTTGTTGTTGCAACAGCCTTGCTCACAAGTACAATATGTATCAAAATATTGCGGTTGAATCATCCATATGTAGTTGAAGGTAAGATGTTATAAGCACGTTATATGTGTGTGTATATAATCTTCAATAGTTAGACGCTAATTCTGAAAAGTGGGAGGTTACATGAAAAACTGTGTGCTATGCAATCAGTTTTTGAAACTCATGGGCTGAATTCTATAAACCTATGTGCGTTGTATGTTGACTTTATGGAATCTGTGGGAAAAATTTTAATTTTGTGTGCTGTTGAGATTTTCAAACAAGTGAACTAAATTTTGTGAATACCTGTTGTAGTGGTGGTTTTATGAAATCTGTGGTCCATTTATATTCCTATAATGTTATGATTTCATAAAACTACATTTATTGATGATAGAAGTTACCAATATTAAAAAAACAAAAATGATAGATAATTAATTACTCATATACATGCACACAAGTAATTTTAAAAAGAAAATAATCAAAATAAGGGTTTGAGATACACTGAAAGTATCTCTAAAAGGCATTGGGTGTTTTAAAATTTTAAATAGGAAATTATGCCTTGAACGATTTAAAATGGGACATTTTCACCCTAAAAAGATGGGTTCTAAATATATGAAAGTCTAACTCTAACACTACATTTATTGATGATAAAAGTCTACATTTATTGATGATAAAAGTTACCAATATTCAAACAAGTAAAAATGATAGATAATTAATTACTTCTCCCTGCTCTTCTCAGAATCTACTTCTCCCTACTTATCATTAAACACATTTTGAGAAACAGTTAGATTCAAAGAATCACAATATTTTATTTCAATAGTATATCTTTTAATCATTATGACATTAACCCCTCTAACTATATAAGTCTTCCACTTTATATATGTACCACTATTAACGATATATTCATTCAATAATGAAGGTACTCTATATCTGCAGAGTTTAATCTAAATATTTGGCATAGGGAGAGCGGCTCACTTGATGCACTAGAGTACTCTTCTATTTTCTTTTATCTGTCATGATAAAAGTATTTCTTCCGTCTAGGATCAAGATTATCATGTTTTTGAAAGTAAATATTCATGCACACTTATTACTATTGAATTAAATTACTACCTGCCCTCTAGCTATATTCTCTTCAATATGCTTCCAAGCACCTGCCCTCTAGATCCTCCTATAACTACATAATGTAATAATTATTTTATACAATAAACAACGTCTCTCTTGAACCTATATTACTACCCAATCCCCCTTTTTCTCATTTACACTATCTTATGAGACTATTTTCATTCTAAAGACTTAGCTATTGGATATTCATAGATTTCTTAATGAACCCAAGAATTCTTCAACAAACTCAATTTGCCACAACTTTACACATCAATTTGCAACAAGACAATACCAAACATCCAAACCTGAAACAACAATGCAAAACCACGAACTATATGACTTAAATGCAATATTTAACATGTATGTTCTAAAATAATTATCATAGATTCCTTTGTCCACCCAAGCAGAAAATGAGAATATAAATGGAATTTCATATACATAATTAAAGCCATCCATGTACAAGCAAGAAATATTAAAACTTCATTAAGTTGTAAAGCACCATCCGCATTCAGTTCGTATTTTAAGAGAAAAATACACAAACTTAATGCATACAGTTGAGAAAGGGTTAAAACAAATATAAGCAGTTGAAACAAACATAAAGTTTGATTTTCTCATAATCATTAAGGTTATAATATTTTAATATAATATATTTAAGCAGCAATCAATATGAAACTAAATTTTAGTTAATCTTGGTTATACACTTTGAAAATATTTTTTCACCAACACCATGAAAGCGTTTTTCGATATATATTCAGTTGGTGCTCATTGCTCTTGTAAAAATATTTTAAGACAACACTATTGCATATGACTCCTGTACGATATTGAATTCTACTGACTAATTAGTTTGTGATGTTATTGAGTTTACTCAAAAAAAAAAAAAACTTCAAGATGCTCATTTCATTTTAATATTTAATAGTTGTGCAACGCCCAAAGTGGATTTTGACAAGTTTACAAAGACTGTTCAAAAACGAGAATATATGAACAAATATTTGATATGAACAGGTTCACCGAAAAAAAAAACAAATTTAGCTAAGAAATAAAAGGTAAGGCTACTGTCACCTTTAGTATGTACAATAAAACCCGGGGGGGGGGGGGGGGGGGGAGTGCGTGGGACTCCAACATAAGATAAATACAAGTATTCGCACATATAATATCTTCTTGCTTTACATTCTTTTCTTTTACTATCAGATTGATTGCACAACATGATTTTATATTTCTTCTGCCTCATTGGCATTTGGTAGAAGCTGTAGCAAGGAGGCCTGCTACAAAGTCATCAATATTCTTATCACTACTTCCACCTTCATCACAAGCTTTGGAAGCAAGACTTTTGAATGTCATGGCATTCATCTTCATCTCTTTTCCTCTTTCACTGTTCATCACCTCCTCTATACATTTCTTCAGTGTCTCTCTTCTCACAAGTCCTTTCTCATCTGCTTCAGCTTTCACTCCTATCTTCCACACATCTTTAATGTACTTTGCATCTGTGGGTTGGTCTGTCCATTGAGGAACTGCTACCATTGGAACCCCTAAGCTCACAGCTTCCACTGTTGAGTTCCATCCACAATGTGTCACAAAGCAACCCACAGATTCATGATTGAGGACTTGTAGTTGATTACACCATGTGACCACAAGTCCCTTGCCGTGTGAAAGGTCCAAAAAGTCCTTTGGAAGTTTAGGTTTCTCAGATTCTTTTACAACCCACAAGAAGTGACTTCCACTACTGTCATTCAAGCCCCAAGCTATCTCTTCCATCTGGTCACTTTCAAGAGCTACTAAACTTCCAAATGAGACATAAACGACCGACCCACTTGGCTTATCGTTTAGCCATCTTACGCAAGCTTCGTCTTCTTCCTTGTAAAAGCTGAAACCATAGGCGTAGTCATCTTTGAGTCTTTTGTCTAAGAATATTGATGGTATGGTTGGCCCTATTGTCTTTAGCGGGAAGATTTTTGCTTGCCAATCAGCCACCTATAATGTGTTTCAGAAAATGGAATTAACGAATTAACAGTTTAAAGCTTGATATAATTAATTAGTTTTTAATTATCCAAAAGAGTTGCTTGTGACATTTTATTGTAATGTTGGAGGGAGAGTATTTTTTTTATTACATATGGAGGGTTAATAATATTTTGGCCAATAAACATTAATAGTTAAATATCAGTTTTGGTTAACAACAATAAATGATATTTATTTTGCTAACAAATAATTAAAAAAGTATTATATCGGCTAAGAATGTCAATTTCCCTCTAACACCATTTGTAACATGCCTTTGAAAATATTGATGGTATTAGATATAAATTGACGATCCTTGGCTACTATAATACTTTTGATTGTTTGTTAGCCTATTTAATTAATATCATTTATTATTTGTTGACTAATAAATTGATATTTGTATAGTTATTTTTTTTAAAAAAATGATTGTTTTTTTGAAATATTTTTAACTAGTATTTAATTGATATTTGTTGACTAATAAATTGATATTTTAAAATGATTGTTAACCTAGTTGAAGGCAGCAACTTTATCTAGGGAGAGCAAGTGGATATAATGGGGGTCCCGGAAAATAATAAATCCGAGATTTTCATAATATGACGGAAGTGTTATTTTTCACTCAAACCATTCTAAGAAGTTTGAAAGCAACGTGGATGAAGACATGTAGCCATGTAGGTGCATTATCACGCGGTTGTTGTTGTAACTTTCTATGAATTTCCTATCAATTTAATTCATTATGAAACTTTGTTTTTTAACTCAAAAAAATAAAAAATGTTAGACACACTTACTGCTTCAAGATTCTTAATATAACAGTGGGTTTTGAATTTTCTATCCTAACTGTATAAAATTTAATTCACTTGATCTCATAGAGTTTATAATTTTTCTTAAGAATTCATATTAATTAAACATGCTTAGGGTTTTTGAGAAAGAGGAGCTAGCTACCAATGCAAATGATTATATGGAAATATATATTTTAGAGAAATATATTCCCTTCCCTTCACCTCACCAAGTGAGAACTAGAAATGAGCTGACCATTTGATAAACAAAAAGAACTTAGCTGACCCTTTTTTATATATTTTAGAGAAATCAATACATATCTTTTACAAATATCAAGGATCAAATTAAGGGAGAGACTAAGAGTAAAATTAACTAATACTCCCTCTGGTCTTAAATTTAATACTACTTCCGGTCCTAAATATAGGAACTAATTGACTTTTTTTGGAGAGATTAAGGTTGTGAAATAAGTTATTATTAAATGATGACATATTTGATATATTTTTAAATTATCCATTAGTTTATAGGTAAAATGAACTAGTTTAAGGGAAAAAATTAGGTAAATCAATTTATAATTAACTTATTTTGTTTTTTAAGGATTTTCCAGAAAAAGTCAATTAGGTCTTATATTTAGGACCGGAGGGAGTATTTCTTTACCTAATTGTATAAGGATTATATTTAAGTTAGTTAATACTACCTCCAGTCCTAAATATAAGACTTAATTGACTTTTTCTTGGAGATGTTAAGGTTGCGAAATAGACTATTAAATCGTGACACATTTGATATATTTTTAGATTATCCATTAGGTTATATGTAAAATAAACTAGTCTAAGGGAAAAATTAGATAAATCATCAATTTATATTTAGGACTGAAGGGAGTATGATTTTCCAAAAAAGTCAATTAGGTCCTATATTTAGGACTGAAGGGAGTATGATTTTATTTGTGTTACTATAATTGTCTTCCTT
This sequence comes from Mimosa pudica, assembly GCA_029929735.1. Taxonomy (NCBI): domain Eukaryota; kingdom Viridiplantae; phylum Streptophyta; class Magnoliopsida; order Fabales; family Fabaceae; genus Mimosa; species Mimosa pudica. The sequence goes on from JAKELP010000045.1 coordinate 7,668,915, forward strand.
TATTCCCTCATCAAATCTCCAACGCTAGATCATTGTTGAGAGAGTATAAATATGAGCAATTTAAAAATATTATTGACAACAATAAAAAATAATAAACCGCACATTAATATATGTTACTGACCTGTGGTTCAAGTTCATAAAAGGAATTACAAAGTACCCAATCTGCTTTCTCAATATTAGAGAACTGATTCACAACCATGCTCGTGAAAGCTGGATAAGGCCCCAAAACATACAAAAAAGATGGCAAATCACAAGAAGCAAGTGGAGGCAAAGCAGGAAGTGAAATCACAGCCTTATCATCAGTCAAAGGAATCTTCAAGTTTCCATTATAAACATGATAATATATGCTATTCACTGCACAAGATTGAGTGAAAAACACAGCTCCCGTAATCTGAAACTTCTTTGTTACCTCAAGAGCCCAAGGCATGAACGAATCATACACAACGCAGTCAATCAAATCACCAGAACTTATGTACTTATGTAAAAGTTGTTCGAAATTCTTTGACCCTATGTCCCAAAACCTATCCACATAAGCCTTGTCACTATCCGCGGCTCCAAATCCTCCTTGATCGAAGCCATCGGAGATGCTCTCGAGAGCTATGGAAGTTGATTTGAATTGTAAGGTGTTGAAGAGGAAGTGAGAAACGACTAGTGTGACTCTCACACTTTTATGATCCAAACGCTTTGATAGTTGAAGCATAGGATTTACATGACCTTGAGTTGGAAATACCAAAACCAAACAGTGAGGCCTTTTGTTTGTCCTCTCCATTTTTGTTCCCTGTTTTATGAAAGTGTTCTAAGTTTTGTGTGTGAGTGCGTGGCTGACTTAAACCTCTTATTATATTCTCTCTCTTTTTTTTCAACCCTTTAAATTCTTATCTACTAGTACTTCAGTATTATCAATAGAATTCGTTTTTTTTATCTTATTTAGTAGCATACAACATTTAAAATAATTATACAATTTTACCTTTTTTATAACTAAGTTGAGTTTGTTTTTTTGCCGCTTCTTGTATAATAAAGATGAAATTGAAAAGTTGCTAAAATTTTAAGGTAGAGTTCATAAGGTTAAATCATTTTTCAGTTTGTATGAATCATGTTAATAATTATATGCTTGATGAAAAAAATAGGAGTATCAATTTTCTCTACCTAACTTGACGTGTGATTTACCGGATTTCAAATTTCCCCGAGCGGCTTGTTTGTATGTAGGAAATAAAGTGGAGAAATGGTAAATGAAATGGTGAAATGGAAAGTAGAGGTAATGATGAGAAAGTATACTTTGTTGCCAACAAATTGTTGGCCCCAAGAAAATGTGAGATAAAGAGAGAAATCTTGTGAGCTCAAAGATATATGTAAATTACTAAAAAACCAATATTTTCTCTACTTCCACTTTCTTTCCACCATTTGCTTGACAACCAAACAGATCCTTAAGTGTAAGCCAGCGTGTAAATTTTATATTGATAACCGATCCAAATAATGAAGTGGGCGGCCCAATCTGTACTTGCCCTTGAGTGATTTGATCGATAGGATGCACATACAACTATAAACATCTGAAAGTGAACTGATGATTGGTAGTTACTTCCTACATTCTTAAAACCATTATAATGAGATTAATTTAATTAGTTAATATTATATGATATTACCAATTTACACTACTAGAAAGAAGGTCTTTAACGACAAAAAACTTTAGTCGTTAACACTTATGTCATTAAAAGTAAGTTTGGAACGACCAAATGTTTTTTAAAAAATTTGGTCATTGATAATTAATCACCAAACTTTCCGAAAATTTGATCATTAATTGAATACTATAAATAAAAGCAATAGACAATTTTAGTACATTTTCAACCGAACTACGACATGGTGCTTCATGAACATAAACGAGTACAAGTTTTTTATGCCAAACAATGAAGGCTCCAATTTCATTGGCCTAAAATTTTAAGCGTGAATAACATGAAGTTTAAGGTATCTAAACTTCGTAAGCCCTTTACATTTGCTATTTATTATTGGTGCAAAGGTGCAAAAATAGTCATCGTAAATTTAAAAATGTGCAACTATAACTCTAGTAAATTGAAGGGGGCAAAATTGTACACTGTAAATCAAAATGGGGCAAAATTGGGCAAATGTGCAAAAAATAGCCATCGTAAGTTTAAACGTACATTTTCCAGACGTGGCCCCACCATCAGTAAATGATGTGTCATACATTTAAGAGTGCAATATGTTGATGAGACTTTAATTTTTTATTAGACTTTATTTTTTTAGATGATTACGTAGAAGTAAGGTGAATTTCATATGATTTGGGGTTCTATTTGGTTTCTTATTGAAATGATTTGGGGGTTTAGAGTTCGTTTTTGGTGATTTAGGGTTCAACTGGATGCATCTTAGCTTTCACGTTAGATTTTGAAATTGACATGTCATTTACTGATGGTGGAGCCCACGTCTGGAAAATGCATGTTTAACTCGGCCTAACAGAGAGGTTACTTTTGCCTCATTTTGGTTTACAATGTATGGTCTTGCCCCATTTTAGTTTACAGTGTACAGTTTTGCCCCCTTCAATTTACCAGAGTTATATTTGCCCATTTTTAAATTTACGGTGGTTATTTTTGCACCTTTGCCCTTATTATTTCTACCATTCTCCTAATCACTTTTAAACACCATTCAGCCTTTGAGATTACAAAATATCAAGGGAAAATTCCATGAACAGAAACAATAAGAAGAAAAAACCGAATTTGCGTTCAACACATTAAGTTCCAAATTTCCTAAACCTAGAACAATTAAAGCAACAGAGAGACAGAAAGAGAGTGTTCTACCTCAAAGAAGGTTCCATCCAGCCTTGAGTTCGCACGACAATGACAGAAGGGATGAGGTACGTAGCTGGGTTGGAAGAAGAGAAGAGTATGAGATATAAGGTTTGGGGAAGAAAATCCTGATGATAGTGGAGGAAATTGAAGAAAGAAGAATACTGAAGATGGTACTGGTGTAGACGGAGGAGCTAATGAATGAAGATGGATAGTGATGGTGTGAAGTTTTTCCTTTTCAATCAATATGGTGAAGTAAGGGGCAAATGAGTTGTGAGCAAATGGAAAGTTTTGCACCAAAATCCCTTGATTTGATGATTATTTTACAATGTTTTGGGACCATACAGTAGAAAATGGCTTATCATGGACTACAATGCGAATTTCCCTTAAGTCCCAAAAGATTATTCCTTCACACACATACAACATGAGGCTAAGCAATTTTCAAAAATGTAATATAAATCCCAGTCAAAACAAGTACGTATCTGTGATTTTTTATATGCGTATGCAAGTTGTATCAGACTTTACTCAATATAATAGATGGGTTGGCTATATATATATATATATGTATGTATGTATGTATGTATGTATGTATGTATGTATGTATGTATGTATGTATGTATGTATGTATGTATGTATGTATGTATGTATGTATATATATTAGACTGTTGATACACAAATTATATGATATCAAAGAAAAGAATAGTATCTTTATTTAAAATGAATGAGTGGACAAACCACAATGATAGTACAGAGATTAGTCGCCTAGACTTTAGTCGACTAGCGAAAGAGAGAAATAAAAAGTACAAGATTCAGAAGATATTGGATCATCCTTCTACATGGCTGGAGCTTCTACATATAGATTACAAATTTCCTTTCCCGTTGGAATAATTAATTTCCTCATTTACAACCTTTTCCGTTTTGATCCTCATAAATGTGGAGGTTACAAATAATTGATTTGCAGTTACAAAATATCTTTGACCGGTGAAGTTATGTTTTTGACTTCCTCTGACGCGCTGGGCCTTGCTAGACTTGCTTTCTGTTTGGGCTTAGTGGGCCTACTAACATAAAGTTGAATAATGTCATAACATTAAGTCCCCCACTTCTCGATGACGTTGCTGAAGTCATTGGGAAGTAGCGGTTTATCATCTGACGGCTGGGATTAAATTGACGCTTCCTTTGCCCATGTTTGATGGCTTGGATGAGTTCTCCTGAAAATTGGCATTGATTGGCGCTCTTTTCCTTTTAATAATTGTAGCTTCTTCTTTCATATTCACACTTCACGTTTCATCGCCTTAGGTCATTCTCCTTTCAGGCACTTTCCTTGTCATTTTCTCAGGTATCTTCCTATTCCGCCATTTACAATGTCTGGTTCTGAATCTAACCCTTCACATGTTGATTATCCAAGTAATGCTTCTACTAATTTATCTGACTCTGGGTCAAATGAAACAACTTCACAAAACATTAGTAATCAAAATGTGCCTACGAAAGGCACTAGTTCTAGGTCGCCTCCATTGAGATCCCTAGTGAGAGTAATTCCTGAATAAATAGTTAGTACAGAGACTAAAAGATCTTCTTTAAGGACGGACTTGAAACCTGTCAAGTTAAAAGCAATTGAATCTAGGAAATTAGAAGAGAAAAACTTGTATTTCTTTAACCCTCTAGTACCCTTTAGGATCCCTAACAAAGATGAGAGACTTGATTCATTTTCTAAAAACACAATTGCTCTTAGTGTAGAAGCATTCCGATATGCTAGTTGTTTCCCTGTTCCTCTCATTATTGAGCAACTTTGCAAGCATTTTGACCTATCCCCTTCCCAGTTAATGCCTCATGTCTGAAGGGTAGCCATAATAGCCGAAATTTTAGGGCGACATTTAGGGTTTCCCCTTGACCTTCTAGATGTCTTAACCTCTTACTCTATTAGTGAAGTTAAAGCTAGTTCAGGTGAAGTTAGAGTAGGTGTTTATACCCTTATCCGCAATCGCAAAGGACTTGAAACCTGGACTTCTGACAAGGGCCCTAATGACCGGCAATGGGATGAGAGGTTTTTGATTGTTCCGATTGCTAGCTTAGAGCCTCCTGGTGTCAAACTCAGAAGGGAGTGGCGTCGTCTAAGTAAGACGACTAACTCTATTTCCTAATTGTAGACTTCCTTTCAATACTCATTCTTGTTAGAATCTTAAGTTTTGACGAGGACTAAAATATGAAAGAATAGGCCAAGTACTTAGAAAGCAATAGGTTAACATAGGATCCCAAGTAAGAGTGCAACCGGATGTGGATTTACTTCCGGATAGACTAGGACTTGCGCACGCGGATGAATGTTTCATCCCCCAGCGGCAGCGAGTAACTCACTAGGGAATTAACTTAGTCCATGAACGCTAGATATACAAAACCTTAAGACTAAGCTATGATTCAACCGGAAGTGAAATTGCTTCCTGTTAGACTTAGACTGGCGCAGACTGATAAGATAGATATAACCCTAAGCGTCAGTGAGTTTACCACGTCAAGTGAAATTGCTTCCTGTTAGACTTAGACTGGCGCAGGCTGATAGAAGAGATATAACCCTAAGCGTCAGTGAATAAGCCACGTCAAGTGAAATTGCTTCCTGTTAGATTTTGACTGGCGCAGGCTGATAGAATAGAATAACCCCAAGCGTCAGTGAACATAAACCACGTCAAGTGAAAGTGCTTCCGATAGCTTAGTGACTAGCGCTGACTGTTGGAATAAAGGACACTGAGCGAGAGTGAGTAATAGTGAATATAACCCTTCATCCAGTGGATTTACTTCCGGATGTGGAAGTGCTTCCGGATACATCCTAGACTAAGTGAACCCTCACTTCATGTGATTGTGTGTTGACTTACTATACATCTCATAGCATGAGTAAATGACACACTGAGTCACTTAGAAAGACTTAGTAAACTAACGAGACTTACGCTGACTATTGGAATAGAGATCCCCTAGAGTCAGTAGACAATACACTAAGTCAGAACATAATCTAAGTAAGAATGCTTCCCATAGTAAACAAGCTTCCCACAGCATGTATAGTTCTTACTATACTTGATTATATATATTACTATGTTGGACTAACAAGTATGTGCAGAACTTAGTCTTACTTCCGGATGCAACTGAGCTTCCGGATGCAAAAACTCTTGGCACTGGGATTCAGAGACTAACACTTGCAGAGCAAGATTGCCGCTTCCGGATGAACGATGATCATCCGTCAGCAAGAGTACAAGAGTCAACGTCACATACTCAGAAGTCAGAATGCTTTTGTCAGAGCAGAGTTGTCAGAGTTGCTTTCCAGAGATAAAGCAAGTCAACCCTGCTAAGCATTAATGAAGATGTACTTCTCAACGGTAACTTGGGAATAACGGCTATATTCAAACGGACATATTCAACCTGCCACCCAAGCCTTGAGGTCGAGTATAAAAGGAACATCTACATTCAGAAGAAGAGAAGGAAGAACAGAGCCTATTGTCTGAAACATTGTATTCTACATTCCTCTCATCTTCTACTCTCTGATCTTAGTGTTGTAAGATTCTTAGAGAGTAATTCTGTTGTGCTTAAGTAAGTAACATCATCCATTCTTAAAGAGAATCAGTTGTACTTAAGTGTTTATCAAAATCAGTTCATAGAGTGAACATATTATTAAATCCTCTAATTGATAGAGGCTGTTCTAGAGCTTGTGCTTGAAGAACAGTATTGTTATCTTACAAAAGTGAGGGGGAGCATTTAGAGGTTTTCTAAATCTCCATAGGTTGCAAGTTAGCCCGCAAAACTTGTGGATGTAAGGTTGCAGGTGATCCCGTTGTAAAACCTGTGGTTGTAAAGGTTTGCAGGTTAGCCCGTGGTAAAACCTGTGGGTTGTTAGGTGAACACGTGCTCGTAAAACCTAAAGTGTAAAGGCTTTCTTGTGCCTGGTTCAAACAAGAAGTTTAGTGGATTGAAAATCTCAGGTGGAGCCTGGGGACTGGATGTAGGTCTGGAAGTGACCGAACCAGGATAAATTTGTGTATGCTTATTTTGTTTGTTTAATCTGCACATCAAGCACCACACCACTAGATACTCACTTGTGCTTGGGTAATACATCATCATTCTCATCAAGCACAAGGAGTAATACTTTAAAAGGAAGAATTTTTAATAAGATTTATTCTGCCACCCAATTCACCCCCCCCTCTTGGGTGACAGCCACACATTTCAATTCTTACTTCATTTTCTTTTACAGATGACAAACAACTAACTTACACCCATCTTATTGAAAAACTTCTACTGATAAGATTAAGAAAATTCTTGCCCTTCCTAATGAATCCAGACGTTTTTTAACCATCATATCAGGTAAACTTTAACATCTTAACTTTAATATCTTCTTAAATCCTACTGCAAAAAATAATGATAATTTTTACCATACTTTATGTAGGAAAGATGTCTCCAAAGCTATCTGCTGCTGAAAGGGATTAGTTTAAAGTTGAAGCCAAAAATGCTGCTCCTTCTGAGATTAGGAGCAAGAAGAGGCATTCCATGATTGCTGCTGTTTCTACTCCTGCTGTCACCATTCCACCCCCTCCTCAAACTGAAAATCCTGCTCCAGTCAAAGGGAAAGGCAAGGAGACGGCTGTTGTCATTGCTGATCCCCCTGCTACCAGAAGCAAGAGGACTAGGGGACCAGTCCTTCCTGGAATCACTATTCAAGAACCATCTACCAACTCAGCTCCACCGTCGCCTAAGAAATTCAAGGCATCTTCCGACAAAGACTGGAGTTTGAAGAGCGCTTCTCAGGATCTGATTTCTCTTGAAGAAATGATGGGTATCGACCTTTCTCTTCCTGCTGAAGCTTCCGCATTTCACAGAAAACCTTGGGCTATCACCTTGGGTATCCTGCAAAGGCTCCCTACTCCCACTGACAGGGCAACATTTCAATCTTTAGAGGTGACAGAAAACATTGATAACACAATGAGAAACCTCTTTCTTTTAATCACTTTAACTCATATTACTTTATTTTGTAAATATCAAACTATTACTTATATATATTTTTACTTTCCTGTCTAGGCTCTTGAATTCATGTCCTTGCATAGGGAGCAAGTTAAAACCTTAGTCACCCAAGATCGCCTGTCCCAGCTGGAAGCAGAGAAGAGTGAAAAGATTGCTAATATGGAGAAAGAACTGGAAGCTTTTCAAGCTCAAATTGAGAAGGACAAACAATCCTTGACCAAAGAAAAATTGCTTCACTTCAAAAGACTGAGCTAATTAATAACCTTCACAGAGGTGTTGAAGAGTGGAGGCACAAGGTTACAGAGCTCAAAGAGATTAATACCAACCTGGGTGGCGAGATCTCCAACAAAGCGCAAGAAATCACACAGCTACTAGTGGCGAATAAAGCTTTAAAAGACAGGACAAAATACCTGGAGTCCGCTATTGCAGAGGTTGAAATGAGAACTCAAATGGAACTTATGCTGGAATACAAAGAGGGTAAACATGTTAACTGAGGGGGATACACATTTCAATAAAGGACCTTCCCTAAGAACTTTCCTCATAAGGCTTCTACTACCGCTATGATCCCCACAATCTCCTTTATGAACTTTCCTCATATTGCTATTTATTATCTTATCGGAACTTTCTAACGCTGAGGTTGTCAAAAAGTATAAGGGAATGTGCTTATCTTGGCCTGTTTCTAAAGTTGACCCTAAATTTGCTAAAGCATCAGCTTGTTGGTTATCTTCTCGACTAATCTGTTTTATTTTGAAATTTTCGAATTTGTCTACTAGCCTTTCCACAATACCTAAATAGTTTTTCATTCTATCATCCTTTGTTTGATAACTTTTCCCTACCTATTTTGAAAGTAATTGTGAATCACTACGAACTATTAAGGACGTTATTCCTAAACTCAAAGCTAATTTTAAACCAGCAATCAGAGCCTCATACTCTACCTCATTATTAGTTACATTAAATCCGCATTTTATAACTTGTTCTATTTTGTCCCCATGTATATTTTGTAAAACGACTCCTACCCCCGTTCCTTTCGAATGGGTGGAACCATCGACATGCAACTCCCATGGAGCCTGAATTGTAATCTATCGACTACCTCCTAATGTACTTTTATTTATTTCTTGCTGCAAGTTTGGGCTAAACTCAGCCACGAAATCGGCTAGTGCTTGAGATTTAATTGCTGTCCTAGGCAAATAAGAAATATTAAATTCACTAAGCTCTATCGCCCATTTTACTAGTCGACCACATAAATCTGGTTTATGCAAAACATTTCTTAAGGGGTAATTAGTTACTACTACTATAGGATGACATTGAAAATATGGTCTCAATTTCTTCGAAGCTGATACTAGAGCTAAAGCTAATTTTTCCATTAAAGAATACCTGGTTTCCGTGTCAAGTAACTCCTTACTTACATAGTATACTGGGCTTTGTTTCTTTCCAATCTCCTTTATCAGCACTGCACTTACCGCACTTTCTGCCACAGCTAAGTACAGATACAACATTTCACCTGTTTCAGGTTTCATCAACAAGGGTGGACTACTCAAATAAAGTTTTTAATTCCTGCAAAGCTCCTTCTGCTTTATCATTCCTTTGAAAATCTTTGCACTTTCTCAAAGTATCAAAAAATGGCTGACATTTCTCAGATGACCTGGAAATAAAACGAGTCAAAGCAGATAAACACCCTTTTAGTTTCTGAACATCTTTAATATTTTGAGGAGAAAGAATTTCCATTATTGCCTTAATTTGTGCTGGATTAGCTTCAATCCCTCTTTTTGAAACAAGATACCCTAAAAATTTTCCTGACTTTACCCCAAAAGAACATTTTTCAGGATTCAATTTCATATTATATTCTCTTAATAAATCAAAAGCTTGCTTCAAATGACTAACATGATCTATTGCTTTCAAAGACTTAACCAACATGTCGTCTATATAAACTTCCATAGTTTTTCCTAAATGCTGGTAAAACATTTTATTTACTAATCGTTGGTAAGTCGCTCCTGCATTTTGAAATGCGTGGCTGTCACCCAAGAGGGGGGGGTGAATTGGGTGAGGGAATAAAACTTTTAACTCTTCTTTTCGAAAGACTGCTTGTGCTTGGTGATGATATTAAGAAGTAGTGGTATGCACAAGTCAGTATGTTATGTGATGCAAAATAGAATGTTTAAATGTAAATTTATGCACACATAAATTTATCCTGGTTCGGTCACCCAGACCTACATCCAGTCCCCAGGCTCCACCTGAGATTTTCAATCCACTATTCTTGTTTAAACCGGGCACAAGAGAAGCCTTTACACTTTAGGTTTTACGAACACGGGTTCACCTAACAACCCACAGGTTTTACAACGGGCTAACCTGCAAACCTTACAGACACAAGTTTTACGGGCTAACTTGCAACCTATGGAGATTTAGAAAACATCTAAATGCTCCCCCTTACAAAATGTAAGATTACAATTATGTTCACTCTATGAACTGATTGTGCTAAACACTTAAGCTCAAACTGACTCTCTCTAAGAGTGGATGATGTTACACACTTAAGTACAAATGAATCACTCTCTAAGAATATTACAAATCTGGATCTGAGAGTAGTAGTAGGTGAGAGGAATGTAGAAGACGATATATCGAATAATATGCTCTGTTCTTCCTCCTTCTCTTCTGAATGTGAAAGTCCCTTTTATACTCGGCTTCATAGGCTTGGGTGGCAGGTTGAATATGAACGTTTGAATATAGCCGTTAATCCCATGTTACCGTTGAGAAGTACATCTTCATTAATGCTTAGCAGGGTTGACTTGCTTTATCTCTGAAAAGTAGTCCTGATACCTCTGCTCTGACATAAGCATTCTGACACTGCATCTCTGAACGTTCTGACATTCTGATTGCTTGCGGAAGCAACTTCTCATCCGGAAGCAACCTTACTTAGTGTGCTGCACTTGAACGTTAGTTTAGCAATATAAGCACATAGTCACATGCAGTGGGTGTTCCCTAAGTCTAAGGTGTATCCGGAAGCACTTCTACATCCGGAAGTGATTCCACTTGATGAGGGATTTAGCTCACTAACACTTACTCTCGCTCAGTGTATTTCATACCAACAGTCAGCGCTAGTCACTAAGCTATCGGAAGCACTTTTACTTGACGTGGTGAACTCACTAACGCTTAGGGTTATATCTCTTCTATCAGCCTGTGCCAGTCAGAAGCAATTTCACTTGGCGAGGCTGATTTACTGACGCTTGGGGATATTCTATTCTATCAGTCTGCGCCAGTCTAAATCTATCAGGAAGCAGTTTTACTTGACGTTGTATTTTCACTGACGCTTGGGGTTATATCTATTTTATCAACCTGCGCCAGTCTAAATTTAACAGGAAGCAATTTCACTTCCGGTTGAATCATACCTTAGTCTTAAGGTTTTGTGTACCTAATGTTCATGGACTAAGTTATTTCCCTAGTGAGTTACTCGCTGCCGCTGGGGGATGAGACATTCATCCGCGTGCGCGAGTCCTAGTCTATCCGGAAGTAAATCCACATCCGGTTGCACTCTTACTTGGGATCCTATGTTATCCTATTGCTTCCTAGGCACTTGGTCTAATCCTTTATATTTTAGTCTTCATCAAAACTTAAGATTCTAACATTCTCCCCCTTTTTGATGATGACAAACCTAGTTTTATCAATTAAGTTCCTAAGGAAGGATTAGCAAAAGAATAAAAGCAATGGATAAGAACAAGTAACTTGAACAAATATTTTTGACAGGTAAGAGTTACAAGTCAGAGTATACAATCAAATAACATTTGCAAGTAAAGAACATCTACAAGTAATTAACACTATGCAAGTATGAAAGTATGCATGAAAACAAAATAAAAAAAACTTTCTAAATTAAAACAAAATGTTTGGATTGGGGGTTTAGGGTTTGTGTTTCTTTTTCTTCTCCCTCTCTTTTTGCCTCTTCTCATTTTCTTTTTGTAGTTGGGCTAACTTGGCCGCACGCTCACTCTGGTCTATCTGGGCAATGATCTCTTGAAGCTCTTCTTCATCTTTTTCCCTTCTGAGCCTCTCTGATTCGATGGACTCCTCGAATGCCCTTTTTAGGTTCTCTACTTCTTCATACCCAGGGAACCCAGTAGCATCGTCGAAGTAGAGGACCTCTCCATTGGGATAGTGAACAGCCCGGATTTTCACGTTCCATACAGGGAAGTTGGGATCCTCCTCAACTTCCTGGGCTTTCCTTTTCCCTTTCCCTTTGCTCTTCCCTTTGCTCTTGCTAATTGGAGGAGTGGGCAAGGCACTTGCTCTATCAGCATCGAGGCAAGCCATCTGACCAAAGGATAGCTTGTCTGTGAATCCAAACTTCTCAAATTCCTCAGGAGTCATGTCTTCAATCTCCAATTTGACTTCCTTCAGAATTGGAACCGCTTGAACCACTGGATTTTCTTGCTCAACCTGGGCAGATGAAGTTCCTTGCTCAGGTAGGTCAGATGGAGTCTCTTCCTCAGACTCATCAGATTCAGTGGTGGCAATCAACTTCCTGGCACGTTTCCTAGCAACGGCCTTCTTTCTGGGTTCACTGAATCTGGCTGCTGGCTCAGACGAGGGAGGAGGATCAGAAGATTGCTCAGATGAAGGACTCTCAGACGCTTGCCCAGAGGATGCAGGGACAGGCTTGGCTATCACCATGGGAGGATGGTTGGGTTCTTCGAGTCCCCACTTCATCCTGATCTCCTCAACAATTTCTCTACTTGTTTTAGTTGGAGGAGGCTCTGATGATGACTCAAGTTGTGAGGATTGTTCATTCTGCCCATACACAACCATATCCCATCGTGGTCCTTGTTCAGCCGCTTTCTTCTGCTGCATGAACCGGATGGCTTCTCCCCTTATAAGGCTTTCAGCACCACCCAGCCTTTGAGACTCAAATGCACGACGCAGGGCGGCCGTGATGTCTTCATCAATCCAGAGTGATGGCTGGCTGAGGACATCCCTTGTGGCCATACTTAGGCGAAAAGTAGACATAACATTTCTCCCCCTTTTGTCATCATCAACAAGGGTGAGTGTCAGGGATGGAGTGGATGAGGAGGAGGATGGAGGTGGCTCAGGGCCAAATCTCTTAGGAGGGGAGGGTGAGAGGATAGGGGTAGAGGATGTGGGAGAAGATAGGTGTTCTGGAGTTTGAGGAGGGTTGGGGAACCAATTGGGGGTGACAAAGAGACCCTCAAAAGGATGAGTGGAGGAGTATTCTTTGTAGTTGGTGGAGTCAGGGGTAAAAGGTAAATGGTCATCGGAGAGTGGTTGAAGGCGAGGATAGTCTCTTATATATATTTGACTGAGAGGGTGAATGGCAGTTTGAAAGCCAAGGTGGTCGGCCAGGAGGTTGGTTCTTGGTCTAGAGTTGGGGTTGATAGGTTCAGTGGAGAAGCGGAGAGGAGAGCGTGTAGGAGCACCAGGTCGTGTGGGAATGGGCGAGGATGAGGATGAGGAAGGTGAGGATGAGGAGTTTCTAGGAGAATGTCGTGGAGAGTTGTGAGGTGAATCTTGGGTTTGCTGGTCATGGGTAGGTGAAGGTTGGGATTGGTGGTCATTGTTTGGTGATGGTGGGGGTTGCTGGTCATTTTGTGGTGGTGGCTGAGGTTGTTGAGTGTTAGGTGGAGGAGGAGGTGGGTTTTGAGGAGGAGGAGGAGGAGGGGGTGGTAAGTTACCTTGTGATGGTTGGGGAATTTGTAGGTGTTGGAGGATGAGATCTAGCTTTGCATCCACCCTGGCAAGGTGATTCTCGAGTTGTCCCACTCTGTCCTCAAGCCTCTGGATCCGCTCCCCTTGGTGGTGGAAACCAGCTTCACACTCAGCACGGAGAGGACCCACCAAGGATTCAGGCAATTTAAACAGAAGCTCTTCCTTTACTTCCTCGGCGAAGGCCCTAATAGAGGCTGGCACTCTTGCAATACGGCTTGGCCCAGCATGTGAGTCAACTTCCTGATCTCCTGCTCCAGATGCAGAGGGGGCTGAAGTGCCAGAAGCACTACTGGCTTGTGAGCCTGAGCGAGTGGGCTTAGGAGGCTTGAAATACTTGATGCCCATCTTCCCAATATTGGTTGCTCCCACAGGCTTACATTTGACATTCTCTTCCTCCACAGCAGATGTAGCCTTGATCAGATGTTTCTCAAGGAGGAAGGCAATGACAGTGGGATATGGAAGATAGCCAGATTTGTCATTGTTTAACCAGCGCTGAAGCTCTAGGCATATCAACTGGCCAGGGTTGAAAGGCTTGCGCGAGAGGAGTCTAGGGAACCAAGGGTTGTCCAGCAGTGTGAACTCGTTGAAGTTGCCTCCCTTATGAGTCATTATCCGGGAGTAGACGTAGTACAAGAGCCTGTTAGAATCAGACATCTTGGACACCTTCTTGTTATTGGTGCCATACAACTCCTCGAGTTCCTCCTTGCTGTACTTGTGAGACTCAGGGTAGATCCATTCATTCATGTCTTCATCCGTGATTCCCATCATCTCATTCAGCGTCCTCCAAGTGAACCTGAAGGTCCTCCCCCTTACAGTGGCAGTGAAGGAGAGTTTGTGGACTTGCTCTTTCCCATCCACCTTCCTGTACTTAGCTCTGCCAGAGAGGGATTGGGAGAAGACTCGCAGAACGTTGACGTTGTAGTCCTGGTTGATGCCCAGCCAAGGCATATACTTCTCCAAGTAAGGGCGCAGATGGGGAAACCCTAGTTCATCAATCTTCTCCAGATCGATGAACAGCCCTTGGTTGAAGTAGGGAACGGACGTCTCAAATTTGGCAGTAATGGGTTCCAAAGCCCCTTCTCTGTACACTGTGGGTTCATCTTCTTCAACCCTCTGCCTCTTGGAAGAAGGCTCCTCAGCAAATTGAACCTTCTTCTTCTTTCCTTTTCTCTGAGCATCCCTCTCTTGTTCAGTCTCAGAAGCCACTGGCTGTTCTGCCATTCTACCAGACTTTTCAGGCTGACCCTGAATATATTCATCATGCCCCTGTGATTGCCCAGAAACTTCACGGTGTTCTTGACGTTCTTCATGATGTCCTTCATGGTGCCCAGTTTTACCAGAATTCTTGCGACTGGATTTCCCAGACTTCGACTTATGTTTCTTGGAAGAAGAGGTTTTCTGGGTAACTGGGTTGGATTCAAGAGAACCGGCCATTTTTGTGTAGGTTGGTGGTAAGTGGAAGCGAAATGTGAAGAGTTGTGCGAAAGAAAATGATAATCACGATGAAGAAGATGAAGAGAGTTTTCAGAGAAAATGATGCAAGTGAAAAAGATGCAATAAAAAGTGAAAACGAAAAATGACATCCTTTTATAGGCAAAAACCCCGGAGGGTAAAATGGCATCTTCTTTCAAATTATCACATTGGGTAACGTAAAATTTTTAGTTGGAACGACACACCTGATGACACGTGTTGCTTCAGTTAGTCAGAGAAGGCACAACGTCCCACAGAGGGAGTTGAAACGTTTCTGAAGTGACGTGTCCCTTGGGCTGGTGCTGGAGGTTTCTTGGTTTCATCATCCAGCGCCAGCATGTGATCATCCGGAAGTGGTTTTGCTTCCGGTTAGACAGGTGCTCTTGGTTGTCTTGAGTATCCACTCAGCGCCAGCACGAGAGCATCCGGAAGTAGTTTTGCTTCAGGTTGTAACTACTTAAGATTTAACATTGTGGGGGACCTGCAAAACTAAGGATTGACACTTCGATGCCTAAGTTAGTACAGTTAGCAGGTCTTAGCTATTAAGCACAGATGTTTAAGCCTCATTTGAGTTGTATCAACTCCATGCTACACATCTGCTCTCAGCCATTTAAGTCAATTAAATCTGGCTTTGCCTTTTTGTACTTCCTCACAGCTTCAACATTAATGTCAGGAGAAGAAGCAACAATGTTGAGTTATCTTTCTTCTCCATCATCATCCTTGTCGTTGAAGGCCAAAAAGAGTCTCAAGAGAGAAACCTTCCATTGATTGATTTATTATGACTAAGCATCATTTGTATTGTGATGAATGTCAATTCTCTCTTTCCCTCCTTGTTGCTTTCAGTTTTCTTTCCTACAATATATCAAATAACCCCTTTTCCTCTTTTCAGTATCCAGACTTGGGTCTGACTTGTCAGTTTGTAGGAAATATGTGATTCACATGCACCTAAAGATTATTCACTATGAATATGGCATTACAAATCAACTATGACTATATGCACATGGTTATACGTGGTTTCTGATAATGATAGTCATAGATAGCATGTAGAGTATGAACATGTGTCAAATTTCTTATAAGCCATATAATGTTCATGCTTATGATGCTTGATGTAAAATCTCAATAAGTCCATCTAACATTTGCATAGGAGATTTTATTATTGCATGCTTCAACCTTAAGTGATCCCTTGCTTACCCAAGGAGATCTTCTATACTTATCCTTGGTCTGAAGCGCTTTCTTAGGAGAGACAGGATTCGCAGGCTTTCTCCATGTGGGTTGAGACATCCTCTCTCTCTTGTTCTTCTCAGGATAGTTGAATGGAACTCTGTTATAGCTCGTCCTTGAGATAGAACCTTTGTTCCTAATGGTGGCGCACTGCTTCTTATGATTGAACCAGTTCGTCGCAGTAGAGATATCACCACGAGTTCTTTTCTTTGGGGCAAGAGGAACTCTTGATCTTTCCTGCACAAGTAAGGCACTAGAAGGGAGTTTTGGTACCCATTTGTACTTGGGTCCTACATGGTTAGCACTGGACCTTACTTGTCCTTTGGGGATCCATACATATTTGTTCCTCACATTTAAATTTCTTCTAAAATTACATGTGTGAGAAATATGACCTGTTCTACCACAATAATGACAGATAATGGGATGATATTCAGAATAAGATTTCTTGTCATTATTGTGTTGGTTAGTTTTCTTTTCAAAGACACTATGTTTGTTAACTTTTGAAATCTCAGGGTCTTTTGAAAACTCTTCTTTTAAGAATGGAACTTTGGACTCCTTGGTTGTAGAAGAAAGGATAAGTTCTTCAAGTTTCCTATTCCTTTTTCTCAAGCCTAGAACTTCTTTTGCAAGTTTACAGAATTCAATATGTAACTCATCATAAATATCTTGCAATTCAGAAGGTTCAAGTTTAGGTACCTCATTTTCTTCTGCTTCTGAATCTTCTAGGCGGAGATCGACACTCTCTTCACTGGTGCTAGCTTCCTCTATATCACCATCCAGTAGCTCATCATGGATAGATTCACAGGGAGCACAAAATGAGCTTTGGACAGCTTTAATTTCAAGAGATTGATTAGAGGCATACATAGTATCGAGAGTTTTCCAAATATCTCTAGCCCTAGAGCAATGTTTAATTTTCTGGAAATCGTTTTCAGATAAGCTTTTGTGCAAAATTTGCATTGCTCTAAGGTTTAAGTAAAATAAATTTTTATCCTCTTCAGTCCAATTTATTTTTGGTTTGAAATCAGAGTCCTTTTCAAAAACATCCCACATTTTGAAATCCGTGGATAGTATGAAACTTTTCATTCTCCCCTTCCATGAGTAAAAATCAGTATTTTCTAACATGGGTGGGATAGTATGATCAAAACCTTCAAAACACATTTTTCAACCCAAATCAGCCTAGGTCTTTGCACTTGAGATCGTTGGATCCTTTAAACAAGTGACCTTGCTCTGATACCAAATGAAATGTGTGGCTGTCACCCAAGAGGGGGGGTGAATTGGGTGAGGGAATAAAACTTTTAACTCTTCTTTTCGAAAGACTGCTTGTGCTTGGTGATGATATTAAGAAGTAGTGGTATGCACAAGTCAGTATGTTATGTGATGCAAAATAGAATGTTTAAATGTAAATTTATGCACACATAAATTTATCCTGGTTAGGTCACCCAGACCTACATCCAGTCCCCAGGCTTCACCTGAGATTTTCAATCCACTATTCTTGTTTAAACCAGGCACAAGAGAAGCCTTTACACTTTAGGTTTTACGAACACGGGTTCACCTAACAACCCACAGGTTTTACAACGGGCTAACCTGCAAACCTTACAGACACAAGTTTTACGGGCTAACTTGCAACCTATGGAGATTTAGAAAACATCTAAATGCTCCCCCTTACAAAATGTAAGATTACAATTATGTTCACTCTATGAACTGATTGTGCTAAACACTTAAGCTCAAACTGACTCTCTCTAAGAGTGGATGATGTTACACACTTAAGTACAAATGAATCACTCTCTAAGAATATTACAAATCTGGATCTGAGAGTAGTAGTAGGTGAGAGGAATGTAGAAGACGATATATCGAATAATATGCTCTGTTCTTCCTCCTTCTCTTCTGAATGTGAAAGTCCCTTTTATACTCGGCTTCATAGGCTTGGGTGGCAGGTTGAATATGAACGTTTGAATATAGCCATTAATCCCATGTTACCGTTGAGAAGTACATCTTCATTAATGCTTAGCAGGGTTGACTTGCTTTATCTCTGAAAAGTAGTCCTGATACCTCTGCTCTGACATAAGCATTCTGACACTGCATCTCTGAACGTTCTGACATTCTGATTGCTTGCGGAAGCAACTTCTCATCCGGAAGCAACCTTACTTAGTGTGCTGCACTTGAACGTTAGTTTAGCAATATAAGCACATAGTCACATGCAGTGGGTGTTCCCTAAGTCTAAGGTGTATCCGGAAGCACTTCTACATCCGGAAGTGATTCCACTTGATGAGGGATTTAGCTCACTAACACTTACTCTCGCTCAATGTATTTCATACCAACAGTCAGCGCTAGTCACTAAGCTATCGGAAGCACTTTTACTTGACGTGGTGAACTCACTAACGCTTAGGGTTATATCTCTTCTATCAGCCTGTGCCAGTCAGAAGCAATTTCACTTGGCGAGGCTGATTTACTGACGCTTGGGGATATTCTATTCTATCAGTCTGCGCCAGTCTAAATCTATCAGGAAGCAGTTTTACTTGACGTTGTATTTTCACTGACGCTTGGGGTTATATCTATTTTATCAACCTGCGCCAGTCTAAATTTAACAGGAAGCAATTTCACTTCCGGTTGAATCATACCTTAGTCTTAAGGTTTTGTGTACCTAATGTTCATGGACTAAGTTATTTCCCTAGTGAGTTACTCGCTGCCGCTGGGGGATGAGACATTCATCCGCGTGCGCGAGTCCTAGTCTATCCGGAAGTAAATCCACATCCGGTTGCACTCTTACTTGGGATCCTATGTTATCCTATTGCTTCCTAGGCACTTGGTCTAATCCTTTATATTTTAGTCTTCATCAAAACTTAAGATTCTAACACATTTTTCAAACCAAATGGCATAACTCTATAACAATAAGTTCCTCTCTCTGTTATGAAAGATGTTTTTTCCTGGTCGTCATTATGCATTAAAATCTGATTATATCCAGAAAAAGCATCCATAAAACTCAATAACTCATGACCTGAAGTAGCATCTACCAATGTATCTATATGAGGTAATGAGAAAGAATCTTTTGGACATGCTTTGTTTAAATCTGTAAAATCAATACACACTCTATGCTTACCGTTTTTCTTAGGTACTACTACCACATTAGCTAACCAATCAGGATACTGTACCTCCCTTACTGACCCAATTTTTAACAATTTGTCAACCTCGTCGTTTATAATCTTATTTCTTTCAGGTGCAAATTTCCTCCTTTTTTGTCTTACTGGTTTAAAAGATGGATCTACACTCAATTGATAAACTATCACTTCTGAGCTAATTCATGTCATATCCTCATGAGACCAAGCAAAACAATTCAAGTTGTGAGATAAAAATGCAATTAACTCTTTCCTAATTTCTTTACTCAAATCTGTTCCAATGGATAAGGTCCTCTCAGGCTTTTCAGGAATTAAAGAAATTTTCTCTAATTCACCACCTAAGTCCCCCTTATCCTTTGGAGACAAATTCTGTAATTGCTATACTGATTCAAGGCGTTTTGAAATCCCTTTTAAAGCGGTTTGTTAACATTCTCTAGAGATTCTCTGTTCACCTTTAATTTCCCTTACCCCCCAAGGAGTATGAAATTTAATAGATTGATGCAAAGTAGATGGTACAGACCTCATTTGATGAATCCATGGTCGTCCTAACAACACATTATATGCTGAAGGGCAATCCATCACCTGAAACTTGATTAGTTGATTGACACCCACAGCTTGGGTGACCAAAGAAATTTCACCTACTGTTCCATCTGGTGCTCCATTTCCAAATACCAATATGGTAAGTTCTTGTACGATTTGAGATTCTAAATTTAATTTTCTTACTGTTTGTAAATAAATTATATTAATTGAACTACCTGCATCTATTAAAACTCGTTTCACATTGCAATTAGCTATCATTAGAGTTATTACCAAAGCATCATCATGATAAGAAAACATCTGAATTTCACTACTCTTAAAAGTTATCTGTTCATTAACGTTATTGTTAGTCGACAAAACGTTACCTGAATATCTAGTCGATGATTCATGATTAAATAAAGATCGAGCATGTCTTTTTACTGTTGAATATGTACTTCCACTTACCTCTGACCCACCTATTATCATGTGAATGGTGCGAGCATTTTGTGGGGCAGTTGACGAATTGAATTGCTTCGGTTGTGCATCCCCTGCATGAGATGTATTCTTGTTATTTTTAATTATATCTTTTAACATACCTTTTTTCATTAATTCCACCACTTCTTTCCGTAGCTGAATGCAATCTTCGGTCCTGTGGCCATGATTATCATGAAAATGGCACCACTTATCTGGATTACTCTTCTCCGGTTCTCGCTTAAGTTTATTAGGCCACCTAACAGAATCACCTAGCTTCTGCAATGTGTGAACCAATTCTGCCGGGCTTACTGAAAAATTATGCTCACTTAGTTTGGGCACTGGTGGCTTCTTAGAATCGTCGCCATGTGATCCTCCCCGATTTCCTGTGGGATAAGGCTCAAATCTCCAATTCCTACCTCGCGATGGTTGAGATCGCCTATCAACATGACCTCCTTGTTGTGCATTTTTCTGTCGCTCAGCCAATTCCAACCTGAACTTTGCATCATCTTCCTCCCATCTAATCTGAGCCCAAGCATAAGCTTGAACTTCGACCCAAGTTTTAACTTGATGCATGGTGAGCACCTTATAAAGTTGTGAACCTGGAAGCAAACATCTACGAAAAGCTTGTACAGCTATAAACTCATCACAATTTGGAATACTTACCATCTCTTGAGTAAACCTAGTTAATATTTCCCTAGTAGTCTCATTTGGTCTTTATAAAATTCGGTATAAATCATCAGATGTTTTAACCAAATTACGACTACTAGCAAATTGCTGCACAAACATTTCAGTTAGTTGACTAAATGAATTGATACTACCTGGCATAAGGTTCGTCCACCAAGATAATGCTGGACCTATTAAGCTAATGCCAAAACCACGACACATCGCAGCTTGACGCTTTTCTGCAGGTATGACAACAACCATCATAATTTGTCTAAATTGAGCCATATGCTCATCTGGATCTGTTTTTCCACTATACTTTGGCAGAACAGGAAACACAAAACGTTCAGGTAAATCAATTAAAGCAATTTGATAAACAAAAGGACTATCTAAATAATTTCCCAATCTAGCAGACTCAAATGGCTTTCTGATTCCCGGTATTTGCAGCACCGTTCGTTCTAAAGTTTGTACTTTCTTCTTTAAGAACTCCGTTTCAGTAACACGAGTGTCACCCGTATAAGTTGATGCTTTTGTGGATTCTTCCTCTTCGGAACCTGCATCATGACTAGAGTTATTATGTTCAGTATCTTTATCAGCTTTTTACTTACTTCCATTTTCAGAATCATGAGGAATATCCTCCTCACGCTCATCTTCATTTTCAGGATGCTTATCAGCGATGACATTTATTTTCTGGTGCAATTCCTGATTTTCTTTCTGCAATCGTTCCAGAGTTTCAGTTTGAACGACAATAGATTCATTCTGCTGTGTAACAAATTGCTCCTGCCGAGTCATCCTTTCAGATTGTTCAGTCAACTTTGCCAGAATTTGTGAGAGCTGGTCACCATGATTTGGTTGCTCCATCGTAAGTAAATTGCCAATAAAAAGACGGTAGCTCGTATGAAAAGACTATCGTCCCCACAGACGGCGCCAAATGTTGATACACAAATTATATGATATCAAAGAAAAGAGTAGTATCTTTATTTAAAATGAATGAGTGGACAAACCACAATGATAGTACAGAGATTAGTGGTCTAGACTTTAGTCGACTACCGAAAGAGAGAAATAAAAAGTACAAGATTCAGAAGATATTGGATCATCCTTCTACATGGCTGGAGCTTCTATATACTCCCTCCATTCCTAAATATAGGACCTAGATGACTTTTTTAAAAAATCCTAAAAAAAGCAAAAATAAGTTAATTATAAATTGATTTACCTAAATTTTTCTCTTAAACTAGTTTATTTTACCTATAAGCTAATGGATAATCTAAAAATATATCAAATATGTCATCATTTAATAACCTATTTCGCAACCTTAATCTTTCCAAAAAAAAGTTATCTAGGTCTTATATTTAGGAACGGAGGGAGTATAGATTACAAATTTCCTTTCCCGTTGGAATAATTAATTTCCTCATTTACAACCTTTTCCGTTTTGATCCTCATAAATGTGGAGGTTACAAATAATTGATTTGCGGTTACAAAATATCTTTGACCGGTGAAGTTATGTTTTTGACTTCCTCTGATGCGCTGGGCCGTGCTAGACTTGCTTTCTGTTTGGCTTAGTGGGCCTACTAACATAAAGTTGAATAATGTCATAACATAGACTATATTAAATGTTGAATAATAAAATACACACACACATTAAATCAAAATGTGAACACATACATACACACACCTTATATTGTTTGTGAATATGAATGAATATTTTTAACGGTAAGATATTTTTCGGATCTGTCTTTTTTTTTTAACTGAATTTTTTCGGATCTGTCTGAGTACATAGAAAATATTTTTTTTTCTTTTATATAAAAAGCATGAAAGGTACTATTCATTTCCTGTATTAATTTTCGGTTCTAGGGACCATATTATTAATTGAAAAAGAGGTAGCAAGCGATGGATAATAGATTGAGTCTCCTCCTACTTTGTGTGGGATACCGCGTGGTATGTTCCATCCGAGGAATAAATGATGTAGAAGATTCATGGGTAGTTATCCTATGTTTTGTTACTCGCGTCACCTAGGATAAAACCTATAGAGAGGAAGTTAGGTGAAGTTGGTGTTCCTCAATAAAAGAAAAGGGAGGGTTGGAATATACTCTCTCCGCCCAACTGTCAAAAAAACATTTTTTAAGAAAACATGTAAAATTTAGTTAAAATTTAGTTGGATGTCTAGAGTTAGTGCTTGTTTTCCAATATTGCCCTTACTTATTACGATAGTTCTAAGAGAGAGAAATACTTAAATACTGATAAATATGAAAGAGAGTTAAGGGTAAAATAGTTATAAATGCATTAAATGAGGAGAGAATGCAGGATGAGTTATATATTTTGGACTAAAACTGTAACATCCCAATTTTTAAACTAAGGATAATAAGAGATTATTGAGATTTTATTTAGAAAATTTAAAGTTTTAGGGAGAAATCTTAGGATATTTTGGGCAATTTATGAATACTAAATCTTAATTTTTGAAATTTAAGGAAATATAGTTAAATAATTATTGGAGTTAGAAACTTTCATGAACAAGTATTTGGGATAGTAGATAATATTATGATGGAAAGAAGGGGATATAATAATATATACAAACTTTTGGGTTAAAAATATAATTTAGAATAAATGATAGGGTAGTTAATGGTAATTTTCACAAATGAATATAAATAAAAAAAAAAACACTCAACTCACTCCCCCCTCTCACCCGACATCTCTCCTCTCATCCCCCACCCCTCAATTTCGATCTCCCTCTCTTCTCTCCTCAGACTCCGTCGCCAGAGACGGCGGAGGGCGGCGGAGCTAGCCGCTGTCGGTGCGGCTGACCCCCCTCGCAAACAAACCCTAACTCCTCCCTCATGAGCAAAATCCGTCGGCCACCCTTCCTCAAACTTCAACCTCTTTCTTCATCTTTCTTCTCGGCCGGACGGCGGCCTAAGGCGCGGCGGCGCCGACCGCCCTCACCATCATATCATCAAACCATTCTTCTTCCCTCACTTCTCCACCTCACGTTCTGTCTCCCTCCCTCACTTTCAATTTCGCTCCCCTTCTTCAGCGACGACGAGGGGTAATTTCCGGTGCCAACGGCTTCGTTCTCCGGCGGTCAACGACGGTGAGTGGTGAGGGGTCCTTGTTCTTTCATTTTCATGGGTTTCCTTCTTGTTTCAACTTCATTTACTCACTTTCCTTTCTCTTCTCTTACATTTGCGTCAGCCTTAGCGACTTTCCAGCGAGTTTCTGGACGGCGGAGCTCCGGCTAGACATGGGGAGATAAGAAATGAGCTTAGGTAATTTCATTTCTTCCATTCTTGCTCTTTCTTTCTGATTTGGACGAATTTGAGAGATTTTCAATCTAGGGTTTGGGATTTTAATTTATGAATGATTGGAGATGAAGATTTAAGCTTTAGTTTATGGTGTTCTGGAAAGGATTTCTGTTGTTTCATTGATGATTAAAATGTTTCAGAATTTACTTGGGTTTGGCATTTTGTTTTCGCTCCTTTGGGTTGACACTTTTAAGAAATGAAGTGTTTGATCTGTGAAGCATTTGTATTGTGATTGTTTTATTTCTCTGACCATATTGGTTTGGCTAGTTTGGTGTTGTATGTTTAGGAAATTTTAATTTGGTAATCTATTTTGGGATGGAATTTAAGGCATGGAAGTTTGTTTCTTTCCCTTTGCCTTTTGTGATAATGGTACAAAACAGAGAGATAGGGATAAGTCCACTTGTCTCTACAAGTATATGGGTGTTTAAAGTTGGCATACTATTAAACTGTGATTTTTGCAGGTTGTGGGGATAGTTTTGTAGTTCTTGGGATTTGATTTAAGTTCTGGGAATTTGATTAGAGGTGACTTTGAGTTATGTATGAAGCATGTGTGTGTTTTTCTTGTAGTTGTATGTTTCATTAAGAATTGGAAATGAGATTAAATAAATAAAGGCTGATTTAATTAGACGCTTAGTGTTTTGAACCATGGCTTAAAATGTTTAAGGTTGTAATGGAATGAAAAGATGGACCTGAGATTAATGTTGAAAAGTTTTAGGTTTAAGAAAGGGATAGAACTCGTTTTGAAAAGAGGAATTAATAGTACCTATAACTAATTGTTGATGTATGCTTAATATTTGTTAGGCTTTATGTGTACTTATTTCTCTATGTTTTAAGAAACTAAAACTTGGTTAAAATCTGGGAAGTATATGTTTGATTTCTTGTAGACTAATGTAGTCTCTTAAAATGAAGTTCTATGCTCTGTTCATGTGTACAGATGATATGGATAGTGCGTTGTTATATGCTCATGAATTAATTGATGTTTAATGGAGCTGTATTCTTAGTTGTTTGGACTTGTGAAGGTTTCCTAATAATAATAATAATAATAAAAGAATAGGAGAAGAAATGTAGTAAGTTAGTTAAATGCTAGCATAAGAAAGATGAAAGCGTCTTTATATGCTACATGACCACTTTGGAATAATAACTATGACAGTATAGCTCTTTTATTCATGAACGAAGTTTTCCTCTATTTTAAATGGTTGTGGGAATATGACACATAAAACATTTTGTTAATGGATTCATGTATAGGAATTAAAAATCTTTGTGGTTCTTCTCAAAAATTATTGAGTGGCTATTAAAAAGTGAAAGAGGTGAAACTAGGATTTAAATATGATAAGGGAGGTAAATTTGATGATTTGAACATTTGAAGTGCGTAAAAATTGATAACCAATTTATGAATGTGAAAAATAGGTTTGGAAAATTTGTATGAGGGTAACGCTTGCTGGTCCAAATGGTTGAAGTTGAAAAGAAAATGGTTTAATGGTTGGGGTATTGTTTTTTTGTAACCGCATGTGTGGTTGTTAAAGTGTTGGAATATGAATTGTTGTTGATGGAAACTAAGGAAATCTATTCCCTTGAGTCATGAAAGATCAAAAGCATAATTTTAGTAACATTATGTGTTTTAATTTGATTTTATTGATGATGTAGCTGAATCATTTATCTCTTTTGTTGGCATAGGAGAAGGAAAGAAGTCCTTTGTCTATGCATGATAGGGTGTGCTCTATTATGTGTAAATTCTGTAGGATAGGAAATTGTGAGGGAGTAAATCATTCTCTGTTTTGGGATTAATTTTGTTTTGTGTGATGAAATGATGGAAATTTGATTCTAGATAAGTATGATGGATTAAAAAGGTTTGTTGATGAAGGGAGATGTTAATTGGATTGAAGTAACTAGTTTGCTAGTTCGATACTTTGTTGAGGAAATCAACTGAAATGTTATTTAATGAATGACTCATTTTATGTGTTGATATATATTTGTGTGGGTGATCATTGTTGTAAAAGGCTTTAGTTGTGATTAAATTGAATACAATATCTGGGAAGTAAGTAAATGACATGATAAGATAATTTGGCTTGTATTGTTGATTGATTTATATTTGGTTGCCATTGTCGGTTGTGAATCTGCAAGTGCTTTGTTGGAAAAGAAAAATTAGGAACAATGTAACCATAAAGGGTTGGGTACTAACTTTATAAGACTGAAAGCGACGTAAAGTATTATAAGGTTGAGATGGTATTAATATAACCTTATGTGTTATATTATTTTAGGAGTACATATTGGTGATGTTACTTGAGGAAAATCTACAAGATACGGTAAAAAAAAAGAGCAACAAAGTGCTAAGGGCGACAGGTAATCACTCTTACCTTGCTATAACATTGAGGGTGACGTTAGTTAGGAATTTTGTAAAATCCCTTCTCACCCTCTATATATATTATCTTTAAAAGATTATTTTTTATACAAAATAGGCTATCGGGTGTCTTTCAAACACGATTATTTTTATATAAATGATTAATTTACATTTTATATATATTATCCTGGTGATGGTGGTAGTTCATGAATAGTATGACATACAGGTACCATATTCTGATTAAAGAGGATTGTGGTTTGAAAGGGCGTGAGTTGTTGAGTTTGAGATTGTGAGGGATTTATGTAGTACTTAGTTAGGGATAATGATAGTTAGGTGGAGGGAAGGAATTGAATGGTTGTGAATGGATTGGTGATATTGAAAGGAAATGGTGATTGAGATGTTGAATACTGTGAGATATTGAAAATGATATTATGGACATTGCATGACACTGAGACATATGTACCATCGCGCGATGATAACCGTTTGATAGGCCAATCAACGGTTATTTGTACGGGTTAACAGATTGGAGACTGTGACCAATGGTTAACAGATTGGAGACTGTGACCAGCAGTCTTCTGATTGGAGACAGGGACTGCTCCCTTTCTGATTGGAGACAGATTGGGGTTTCCCTCTCATGGGGTTACCAGAGAGGGAAATTGCCCCCTCATTGTGAGAGGGGCACAGTGTCAACTCATTTGGAACATATATAGGGCTCGAGCGTAGTGCCTCCGGGATGGCACGAGTAGAGCACCAGGGATTGTACATGTATGTGAGCCGAGAAATTGGATTTGAGAAAGATATGAATGAGAATTTCAGTAACGAATGCATAGATTTGAATTGGACGTGACAGGGGAATTGAAGTGTTAAATGGAAGAAGATTTGGGTTATATACATATTACTGAATTTAAATTGTGGTACCCTTTAGACGCCTTAACTACCGCATATCTCACTGTTATAGTGAGTTAAGCGGTGATTACTGGGACAAATTGTCTCATCCCACGATTACTGATATTTTTGCAGGTATTCATGCACAGGTGCAAGCTTCTGGAAAGGGAATTAGGTAGTAAAGATGATATAGTTTATTTAGAATTGTATATTGCCAATTTATAGGTCTGCATTCGCTTCCGCATGTATATATAGCTATTTATTTTTGATATTAATTAGTTTTGTTTATTAACCATGTTAGACAAATCCTTTCTAACATGGTTATCAATAAATTATCCATGATAACAGCTGTGTTGTATTAGTTTATTCTTTTCTATCATGGATAATATTTAATCATCAGGAATTCCTTTTCTAACTATGATAGGACATTGATATTATGGAAATCCTTTTTCTATCATAGTTAGTAAAGAGGTTATTAGATCTAAAATGAATATTATTGGTTAATTTAGTAATTAGTAACAGAATGTTACAAAAACCATCCAAATTTTGGACACTTATATTATGGACCGGAGGGAATAATATCTCTTTCTAAATTTATTCCAGCTTTTCTAAGATCTCCTTTCTAATTTTATTTCAACTTTTCTCCAAATTATATCTATTGATGTTCCTCAATAATAAACCAATAAGATTTTTTTTAAACTGAATTTTTTTTTGAACTGAAATAATAAACAAATAAGATAAAAGAAAGGATTGGAGTAAATGTAGATGGTAGAGGTATATGGATAATATCATATGATTTTAACTAAACTAACAACCTTAGTATAACCAAATTAGGTAACTAGATCTTATATTTAAGAATAAATGGAGTATCTCTCAAAACACATATAAGACATATAAAAAAATTGGATTATTGTTTGGTACAAAAAATTAAATAAAATGCTAAAATATTACATATATCGTGGCTTATTTATGAATCAAGTGAATAATTGAAATAAAATAGAGGCTAATGTTTGTAAATGGCTTGCACATATATGTTCAAGAGTCAGGCAGGCAAATAGGTAGCACTACTTCATTAAAGCACTTTTCCCAGCTAAAAGCTTGAATTCCCATAATCATTAGGGTTAAGTTACATTTAATATTTTAATATAATAATATTTAAGCAGCAATCAATTTGAAACTAAGTTTTACTTAATCTTGCGCACTGGAAAATATTTTTTCACCAGCACCATGAAAATCTTTTTACATAAACATTCAGTTGGTGCTGATTGCTCTTGCATTGTGAAAATATTTTAAGACAACATTATTGCATATGAATCCTGTAGGATATTGGATTCTACTGAAGAACTAAGATGTATTGAGTTTACATAAACTTCAAGATGCTCATTACATTTTACTCCCTCGGGTACCTAATATAAGAGCTAAAATTTGAATAGTTTTGGTGCAAAATATAAAAACTCATCTCACATTTTCTCCTCATTTAATGTGTTTTTCATATTTTGCCCATAAATCTCTTTCATACTCCCTCCGGTCCCTAATGTAAGAGCCAAAATTTGAATGGTTTTGGTCCCTAATGTACGAGCTCACCCTACATTCTCTCCTCATTTAATGCATTTTTTCCTACTTTATCCCTAACTCTCTTTCATATTTATTAATGTTTATGTATTTCTTTCTCTTAAAAGTACCATAATAAATATGGACAATTTTGGAAAAGAAGCATTAACTCCAGACATCCAACTAACATTCACATGTTTTCTTAAGAAGCGTTTTTTTGGCGGCTAGCTTTTACATTAGGGACCGGAAGGAGTACTATTTATTAATGATTATATATTTCTCTCTCTTAAAAGTATCATAATAAATATGGACAATACTGAAAAAAACATTAACTCCACACACACAACTAATATTCACATGTTTTCTTAATAAATGTTTTTGATAGTTGACTCTTACATTAGGGACCGGGAGCAATATTCAACAGTTGTGCAAAGTTCAAAGTGCCTTTATGACAATAAATTAATAAATTTATTTACAAATTTAAAAGGACTGTTTAAAACCGAGAATAAATGAACAAAAATTTGATGCAAACGGGTTCACAAAAAAAACCAAAGATAGCTAAGAATAAAGGGTATGGCTACATCTTGAGCGTACAGTTACAATAGACTAACTTATTTAGAGAGAGCCGGGGGGAGGGGAAGAGAGAGAGAGAGAGAGAGAGAGAGAGAGAGAGAGAGAGAGAGAGAGAGAGGGCGGAAGAGAGAAGGAGAGAGAGAGGAGGACAGAGAGAGTTCTTAAAATTTTCAAAACCACACCAACGGAAGCGAGACATATAACATTAAGATGACCTAAGATAAATACAAGTATTCGCACATCTCAAATCTTCTTGAATTACATTCTTTTATTTTACTATCAGATTACACAAATTTTATATTTCTTCTGCCTCATTGGCATTAGGTAGAAGATGTAGCAATTAGGCTTGCTACAAAGTCATCAATATTCTTATCACTACTTCCACCTTCATCACAAGCTTTGGAAGCAAGACTCTTAAATGTCATGGCATTCATCTTCATCTCTTTTCCTCTTTCACTGTTCATCACCTCCTCTATACATTTCTTAAGTGTCTCTCTTCTCACAAGTCCTTTCTCATCTGCCTCAGCTTTCACTCCTATCTTCCACACATCCTTTATGTATTTTGCATGTGTGGGTTGGTCTGTCCATTGAGGAACTGCTACCATTGGAACCCCTATGCTCACAGCTTCCACTGTGGAGTTCCATCCACAATGTGTCACAAAGCAGCCCACAGATTCATGATTCAGCACTTGTAGTTGATTACACCATGTGACCACGAGTCCCTTGCTGTGTGAAATCTCCATAAATTCCTTTGGAAGCTTAGATTTCTCAGATTCTTTTACAACCCATAAGAAGTGACTTCCACTACTGTCATTCAAGCCCCAAGCTATCTCTTCCATCTGATCACTTTCAAGATCTACTAAACTTCCAAATGAGACATAAACGACCGACCCACTTGGCTTATCGTTTAGCCATCTTATGCATGCTTCGTCTTCTCCCTTGTAAAAGCTGAAACCATAGGCGTAGTCATCTTCGAGTCGTTTGTCTAAGAACATTGATGGTATGGTTGGCCCTATTGTCTTCAGCGGGAAGATTTTTACTTGCCAATCAGCCACCTATAAAGTGTTTCAGAAAATGTAATTAATGAACTAACAGTTCAAAGATAGATATATTAATTAGTTTTTAATTATCCAAAAGAGCTGCTTGTGGCATTTTATTATAACGTTGGAGAGAGAGTTTTTTATTTTGATTATAGAGGGAGAGTTAATGATATTTTTTTTATCAACGATCAAGGTATCCCCACTCGACAAGTAGAAGAATAATTTTTCACTAATTTGTAGGCACCTCAAAGGGTGGGACAGCTAGCCTGAGAGATTTAATGTTTCTCCATACCCAACGTTAATGATCGAACCTCATACAATTGGTAAAGGGTGAATGAGTCATTGTCACTCAACCACACGCCCCAGGTTAGAGTTAATAATAATCATTTTGATTGATGACGTAGGATATAAATTGATGATTTTTAGTTAACATGATACTTTTAATTGTTTGTTACTCTATTTAATATCATTTATTGTTTGTTGACTAAATTGATACTTGTATAATTGTTTGTTGTTTAAAATTATTATTAACCTAGTTGAAAAGCAAGAAGTTTATCGAGAGTGGGGAGAGAGAGGGGGAGAGCGAGTGAATAAAATGTGGGTCCCACGAATGAAAAAAATCGGGGATTTTCATAAGGGCGAAGGCCCAAAAATGATACTCCCTCCATCCTAAATATAAGATCACTTTAGCAAATTTGGAGAGACTAAGGAAGACATTCCAATGAGTTAGGATTACATGAAATTTCCAAAATATCCCTCATGTAAGTTTTAAAAATATCACCTTCTTCAAACCACTATTTTTTTTGGTGAAGAGAGTATAGGGGTAATTTGGGGAAAATTTGAGTCAAATTAGAAAGTGATTTTATATTTAGGAACAAGCTCTCCTCCCTAAAGTGATCTTATATTTAGGAACGGAAGGAGTACATAACTATTGACGAAAGAACAAAAATACTCCCTCCGGTCCTAAATATAAGACCTAGTTGAGAAGTTAATTTTGGTCTAAATATAGGACCTATTTCTAGTTTTTAAAACTTTTTTCCTAAACTACCCTTAATCAGTTTGCCGATTTTGAAGCAGAATTTTCGTAAAACCTTCGCCATTGCAACCACATCTCGTACTGTAACATCCCAATTTTTAAATTAGAGATAATAAAGACTTAAGTAAGGTTGTAGGATGTCATTAATAAATTGAAGATCATTGTACAAGAATAAATAAGAATAAGAAATATTTTTTTTTATGATGAATGATAATTGAAGTGAGTTTCATACCAGAAATTTTATGCAAAATATTTAGAAGAACGTGTAAATTATGGTTGATGAAAATTTTTAACAGAGGAGTGAAATTTATTTTTAGTAGGTATAAGAGATAAGGGATTTAAGTGGAGAAAAAAAAACAACTCATGAAAAAAAAAACAAGGACTCAAGTGAAGAACAAAATATTAAGAGGGCCAAAATTGTTATTGTCCCATAAGTTTCTTTTTTTTTTCTTATAAAAATCAATTCTTTTCTCCTCCCTTCCAGAAGATTCTATCGACTTCATCATCATCATTAGTCTCAACCTCTCTTCTCCATGCTCTCTTCATTTGTCTTGGACCTCCATCCCCAGCGACGATTTCGGGCGATTCAATGCGGCTTGACACTGGAAACTTGGATGCAGCAGCGGATTCAAGATTAGGTGAAGTTCTTCTTTCTTTCCATATCTATTTTCATTCGATTCTGTGAGGATTTGAGGGAAACAAACAGTGGGGAAATTGGGATTAAATTCTTGGTTTGTTAGTAAGCTAATAACTTCTTTAAGTTTCAGTTTTTAATGGGAATTTCATGGATTGGTAAAGGTTGAAGTTTTCCTTTACTCTTCATTTTCAGTTGGCCAAATGAGTTTTCTGTTTTAAGAGTTAATGGGTTAAACGAATTCAAATTATTTTTCTGCTTTTGTTTGCTACTGATATGAGTAGGGGAATGAGCTTAAATTGTAACACATGTATATATATATATATATATATATATATATATATATATATATATATATATATATATTTTACTGCAATATCTGTGTGAAAGCTGAATGGTTTGGGAAGGAATGGAAGAGATAGTTCTCGTTGGGGTGACTATGTTTGTTTATGATGTGTGTGATAGGATGAAGTATTGTTGGATGATGTTTTTTTTAGCTTGGGGATTTTGTTCTTATCCCTATATTGACTGAACTGATTTAAATAGAGGATAATTATTTAGTTATTTGTGGACAGTGTTGGTTTAGGAATTCTGAAATCATATGTTGTAAATTGTTGAAGTTGGATTCTTTTTCTTTCGGTGCAAATTCTATTTAGTAAATGACAAAGGAATATAAAAGAGTTTCTCTGGTTATGCATGTGGGTGTGTGTATGCATTCTGTGATAGGAATTAAATTTTAGGAATAGATCATTGCAAGAAGGTATAATAGTTTTCTGTTTGAACTCTATGCTTGGGTAAGGTATATGTGAAAATTGGTGTTAAGCAAATTTGATTGAATTATGCTTGAGGAACAAAGGGTGAAAAGTTTTATGGTCATTGTGCTGTTATGTGTTCTGGTTTAAGGTAAATGGTAATAGGAGACTTAAATGTTTGAAATGTTGATTTTGTGTGAAGTTGTTTGGGGATCATCATAGTTTATTCTTGGAAAAAAAAAGAACAACTCAAATAAGTATAGGGCACAAGACATGAAATAGAAGAAGCTGAATGTTTTAGTTTTGAATAAAACTCTTGTATATACATGATGTTATTTTGGGGGGGGGGGGGGGTGCCTAAGATAGTATTACAAATCTGAAAGACTGGGTATGTCTATTGTTTTGAAGTTCCTAAAGTAATATGAGGCTTATTAAATTGCTAAAATACATTTTAATGTGCTTATAGTATTATTTGAGGGGTTAAGATGAAATGGGGCAATAATTTCAGAATTTGCAAGATGTAATAAATAAATTAAGGATGTTCTTTGAACTTTGAAAACTTTCCACATGAAAAGAGACTTTCAAACTTGAAATATGGTTTCTATTGGTTTATTGTAGTTCAACAACGGTGTTGGTTTGATTCATTGAGTTAGAGTTAGTACTGGATCGAATTGGGAACCTTTAAATGCTTATAGAAGGACTAAATCTTTGCATTGGATTGGCTTGAGTATGGAGGAGTTCTATTTTTGGATTAGATATTGAAGAATAATGGGCTCTTTGAATAGGTGCTCTTTGTTTCTATTAGAATTGGTTTAAGTATAAAGTGTTTTGGAAGTGTGTGTATGTATGAGTTTTAGAGGGAAGCTTGAAACTTTATGGATGTAGTTTAATGGAAAAAGATGGTTGTTTTGTACCTTGCTTGTAAGTTTATACCGATAGTTGTTTGAATAATACTCCAAGAAATTTTGATCCTTATACACGTGGGTGGATGTGGTGGTATTAGTTCAACTCTTCTCTTTATCGTTATTGTGATGAGATGTGGTTATGCTATGTTTTAATAGAATTTTTAATCTATTACGGATGTGTGTTTTAAAGTTTTTTTAGTTTATTCCTGTTTTCTTATTTCAGGGCTATACTAGTGAATGTATAAGCTTGATTATGTATTGATGATTGATTGAACAGTGGTATGCGGCATACCTGCAAAATATAATTGTTATTTGTAAAGTTAATCCTTAATTGTTGGTTTCCAATTTGAATTGAAGTTTGAGGAATTGATCTATATTACAACATGAGGTAACACATTTGGTATGGGTGGTGGGATATGGGTTTGCCAATCAATTTGTTTCTTTATTGTATGACTAAAGAATTCATTTTATTTATTCTTAATTATATTTGTTAAAAGTATATTTTATACTTATGCATTAAAATGATTTGAAAGTTTCAAAGATATTGCTGTGAAATCCCATAAGGGGGATTTTATTATAAAATATTTGATAAGGAGATATTGTTTTCCAAGAATATTTGTTATTATTTGGTATATTGGCATCAAGCATGCTTCAAAACATTTTGACGTCATACGGACAATGAGATTTGATATCTGATTTCAAATTTATTTATTTATTACTATATAAACGTTTATTTTTGAGGAACTAGACACAAAGCGCTTGTTTCGTGACTTCGTGTCACGCTTGTTTCGTGACTTCGTGTCACGCTTGTTTCGTGGTTTTGCCACGCTTGATTATTTACCCCCATGTCACTGTGTGTCCACGCTTGTTTCGTGACTTCGTGTCACGCTTGTTTCGTGGTTTTGCCACGCTTGGTTATTTACCCTCGTGTGACTATGTGTTCACACTTGTTTTGTAGTCTCGAGCTAAACCATATGATAAAAAATGATATTTTCACTAATATAACAATAATATTATACATGAAAAGTTCAAAATGCCCCTATAAAGTAATCGCCACCCGGTAAATGTTTATTAAATTAGGGCAATGACCCTATTTTATACCCAAAGTAACCACCCTGGACCACCCACCGCCATAAACTAACAGGTGGTACAATATTATACCAAAAGTAACCAAAGTGGTCCAAAAATACCCTCAACCGACGGTCTTCAACGTTTGACCGTTAGTTGGATGATTTGGTGCCCACATGTTATATTTTTTCCACGCGGCACCTGTGCAAATGCCACCTGGATGGGCAATGGCCCTATTTTATACCCAAAGTAACCACCATGGACCACCCACTACCATAAACTAACAGGTGGTACAATATTACACCCAAAGTAACCAAAGTGGTCCAAAAATACCCTCAACCGACGGTGGGAACATGACAGATCAGCCCTTAACAATCCCAAATGTGACATTTGAAAAATCAAAAGATTCCTTACCTTATCTAAAGGCTCGAGCTAGACAATGGGGAATCTGACAACGCTCAACTTGGAGGACGAATCTCTTCACTTCTTTCAATACACATGCATCCCACTTCGAATTTGCACTTGGATTTCGCAAAATGAACAAAGGATTTCGCACTCCCTCCTCTCTAAATCGTTGCCCTAATTGCTGTCGATGCCCTAGGCTTAAAAAAAATTAAACAAAAAGCTTGTCATATATGCGTCTCTGCCCTGGGCATGAAATATAACACGTGGACATCCAGGTGGCATTTGCACAGGTGCCATGTGGAAAAAAATATAACACGTGGGCGCCAAATCATCCAACTAACGGTCAAACGTTGAATACCGTCGGTGGAGGGTGTTAGAATCTTAAGTTTTGATGAAGACTAAAATATGAAAGAACTGATTGATCACTTAGGAAGAATTAGATTAAAATTAAATCCTAAGTTAGAAAACAACCGGATGCAAAATCACTACCGGAAGTCTTAGAGCTAAAACAACATAACTGACGCTTGCGGATGAAGTACACATCCCACAGCGAAAGTCGATACCAGACTAAGTCAGAACCTAGTCTAAGTAGGACTACTTCCCATAGCAAAAATGCTTCCGATAGCATATATGGTTCTTACTGCACTTGATTATATAAATTACTCTGTTAGACTAACATTTGTGTGCAGAACTTAGTTTCACTTCCGGAAGCAAATGAGCTTCCGATAGTGTATGCTCTTAGCACTGAGACTTAGACTAACACTTGCAGAACAAGGCTCCCGCTTCCGGTTGCACATGATCATCCGACAGAGAGAGTACAAGAGACAGAACGTACATATGCTCAGAAGTCAGAGTTGCTTTTGTCAGAGCAGAGTTGTCAGAGTTGCTTTTCAGAGATAAAGCAAGTCAACCCTGCTGTGCATTAATGGAGCCAACGGTAACAAGGGTTTAACAGACATATTCTAACGGCATTGTTACCAACCAAACATGTGGAGAATGTGGATACTATATAAGGAATAACTTCATTTATGAAGCACCGAACAAAATCTGCAAAATTCATTCAAGCATTCAAAGCTCATACTACCCAGAAAGCAAAAAGTTCAAGAGAACACTTATTACCTTGAGAGTTATTCTTTAGTTATCTTGTACTCTTTGCATTTAAGTCTCTTCATTTATTGAGAGCTATTATTGTACTTAAGTGAGTAACATTATTTGTTCATTGAGTGAACTAAGTAGAAAATCCTTGTTTAAAGGTTGAACCCTTACAAGTAGTAAGGGGGAGCAAGTTAGGTTGTAAAGGTTGCAAGTGAGCCCGGAAAACTTGTGGTTGTAAAGATTGCAGGTGAACCCGTTGTAAAACCTGTGGATTAGTGGAACTCAATCAAGGGATTGAGAACTGGACGTAGGTCAAAAGTTAAGACCGAATCAGTATAAAATTGTTGTGCGTTTTAATTTTATAAGTTTTATTTTGTAGCACAATTCACCCCCCTCTTGTGCATCCTCACTTTCAGAGGGTATTTTGGACCACTTTGGTTACTTTGGGTGTAATATTGTACCACCTATTAGTTTATGGTGGTGGGTGGTCCAGGGTGGTTACTTTGGGTAGAAAATAGGGTCATTGCCCATGTGGCATTTGCACAGGTGCCGCGTGGAAAAAATATAACACGTGGGCGCCAAATCATCCAACTAACGGTCAAACGTTGAAGACCGTCGGTTGAGGGTATTTTGGGACCACTTTGGTTACTTTGGGTGTAATATTGTACCACCTGTTAGTTTATGGTGGTGGGTGGTTCAGGGTGGTTACTTTGGGTATAAAATAGGGCCATTGCCCATTAAATTAACAGGGCATTTTGGACATTTAATGTCTAATATTATTGTCATATTAGTGAAAATATCATTTTTGATCACATGGTAAAAGTTTGTATCATTTTGGTACCTTAGAATAGTTATGTACTATTGTTGTTACTTGGCCAATAGTTATGTATCATTTTTTGGTATTCGCCCTTTTCATAATATGACATATGACGTAAGTGTTATTCTTCAGTCTTCACGCATACCATTTTAAAAGTTTGAAAGCAACGGGGATGGAGACATGTAGGTACATTATCACACGGTTGTTATTGTAACTTTCTATGAATTTCTTGTCTATTACTTCATTATAAAAATTTGTTTTTTAACTCAATAAAAACAAACAATATTAGACGCAATTTTAAGAAAAAACAATGGCTATTTTTATCATTTGTCTTGGAAGCCTTGCATTTTATTTCTAATAGCGAATGGTATTGCTATCAGTCTAGAGAAAATAATACACACACATAGACACACACACTCTTTCAAGATTCTTAATATAATAGTTAGTTTTGAATTTTCTATCCTAAATGTAAAAAATTTAATTCACTTAATCTGATAGAGTTTATAATTTTTCCTAAGAATATCTATTAATTACATGCACATGGTTTTTGAGAATAAGGTAGCTAGCTACCAATGCATTATATGGAAATTATATTTTAGAGAAATCACTACATATCTTTTACAAATTTGAAGGATCAAAGGGAGAGAGAGTAGGAATAAAATTAATTAATACTCCCTTTAATACTCCCTCTGGTCTTAAATTTAATATTTATTTAACTAATTTGATTAAATTAAGAATTATATTTAACTTAGTTAATATGATTTTATTTGTGTTACACTATAATATAATTGTCTTCCTTTGTTCCCTCCTCATATCTCCAACACTAGATAATTTTTGAGAGAGTGTAAATATGGGTAATTTAAAAATATATATTGACAACAAATAAAAATAAACCGTTATTCCTTTAGAAATTATATTAAAACCATGGAATATATGTTACTTACCTGTGGTTCAAGCTCATAGAAGGAATTACAAAGCACCCAATCTGCTTTCTCAATATTAGAGAACTGATTCACAACCATGCTCGTGAAAGCTGGATAATAAGACCCCAAAACAGACAAAAAAGATGGCAAATCACAAGAAGCTAGTGGAGGCAAAGCAGGAAGTGAAATCGCAGCCTTATCATCAGTCAAAGGAATCTTCAAGTTTCCATTATAAACATGATAATATATGCTATTCACTGCACAGGATTGAGTGAAAAGCACAGCTCCCATAATCTGAAACTTCTTTGTTACCTCAAGAGCCCAAGGCATGAACGAATCATACACAACGCAGTCAATTAAATCACCAGAACTTATGTGCTTATGTAAAAGTTGTTCAAAATTTTTTGAGCCTATGTCCCAAAACCTATCCACATAAGCTTTGTCGCTATCCGCGGCTCCAAATCCTCCTTGATCGAAGCCATCAGAGATGCTCTCGAGAGCTATGGAAGTTGATTTGAATTGTAAGGTGTTGAAGAGGAAGTGAGAAACGACTAGTGTGACTCTCACACCTTTATGATCCAAACGCTTTGACAGTTGAAGAATAGGATTTACATGACCTTGAGTTGGAAATACCAAAACCAAACAGTGTGGCCTTTTGTTTTTCCTCTCCTCCATTTTTGTTCCTTGTTTTCATGAAAGTGTTCTAAGATTTGTGTATATATAAGTGCGTGGTTAAATTAAATCCTCTTATTATTTTCTAATATATATTTTTTCAAATCATTATATTCTCTTATCTACTACTTTGGTATTATCTATAGAATTCATATTTATTTTTTGTCTTATTTATAAGTCACAACATTTCAAATGATTATACAATTTTACCATTTTTATAAATAAGTTGAGTTTGTACGAAACGTGAAATCCTTTTTCAGTTGTAAGAATTTAAAGGAAAAGTTCATAAGGTTAAATCCTTTTTCAGTTTGTACGAAACGTTTAGTAATTATATGGTTAAGAAAATAGGAGTATTAGTTTTCTCTACCTAACCTGACATGGAGATTTGCCTGACTTGAGATTTCTCCGTGCATTTAAGTGGCAAGAAATATGAGAGTTACAAGTATTACGTTTACACGCTACGCATATATTATCATGTCAAGAATTGACATGTAACTGGCAAGAAATATGAGAGTATCCATATCCCTAAAGCCTTTGATATATATTCTCATTCTTAGACAAATACATTTTTCATTACACATTGAAAACAAATAAATATAACTCATATTATAAAAATTACAGTATTCTTTAAAATTTTATCTAGATCTTCCTAACATATAAAATCCCAAAAGAGAGTCACCAACAACAAAGTTAATATATTTCAATCATAAAGGAGTTCTACTCCTTACCAACAGATCTACCAAGTATTAATAACAAGGACCTTAACTATAGTTTACATGGAGTATCAAAATTAACTATTTCCATTCAAAAGCTTTTATGACAATTCTTCATATGACACCTCAACATCGATTCAATAGTTACGATTTGTTGCTAACCAAGAGATCGAGGAAATTATGGGGGTAGCTATAATCTTTGAGAACCATAAACATATTTACTAGTGAATGACTTCCTAATTATGTGTTCTAATGAATATGGAAGGAAATAAATTAAAGGGAAAATGACAAATAAATACCTTCGAATATCCAAAAGGACAAGTAAGGAACTCAAAATTCCAAAATGACAAGTAAGGAACTCCGAATCCCAAAAGGATAATTAAGGAATCAGACAATTGTTAATTGCTATGTTTCAAATATTAATAACTATGTTCCAATTGTTAATTTTTATTGAAGTTTCTTACTTGTTCTTTTGGAAGTTTGAGTTCCTTACTCGTCCTTTTGGACATTCAGAGGTATTTTTTTGTCATTTTCCCTAATTCAAATTGATTTAACTTTGTACTATAGATTATGCCAAAATGTTAAAAAATTCATAACATTTTTTTTGTTAAAGAAACTGAACAATAAAAAGAACATTTTGAACAACAAAATCACAATTAAACTTATATGTCTAAAATATTCTCTTTTGTAGGACCTCAACAGAACAAATACAAGCGTGGACACATAGTCCACGAGGGTAACGCGTAACTCAAGGCTAAGATTGTAAGCGTGAACACAGTCCACGAGGCTACAAATACAAGTGTGGGCACAAGATCCACAAATGCCAAGCGTGAGCGATCTCATGATTATTAAGCCTGAGTACTACACTCACAAATGTCAAGTGAGCTCAAGTTTAACTATGGTGCATCAAGGACTAACATCACAGCTGTTAGTAACCAGCATTTTGTATTTGTTACAAAAAAATTATATTTCAAGCATGAATGAAGTTGGGAAATCTCGCTTTCAAGAAAATATGATCTCAATTAATAAACCGTCTCAATAATTGAAAATACACATTCATATCATTAAAATTCTTTCATACACTTTTTGAAATATTCTAGCAACTCCACGCATGAGTATTCCACATACCCATTAGAATGAAACTATAATAGCCATAAATAAAAACCTTATACTAGATAAAGATTTGAATTTAATGAGTAAATTTTGTAATTTAATCATTTAGACTTAATAAAGCATGCTTGGGTAATCTGGTAATTTAAACAAGATAAAAAAAATAACATAACAAGTAGTTGCTATGCGTGTTATGCGTGCTACTTGTTATGTTATTTTTTTATCTTGTTCAAATTACCACAGTAAAATGTTATTCACTTGCATGTTATGCGTGCTCCCATGCATTAAATCATGTTTTTATATTATGTTCACGGTTCATTCTCATAAGTGTATAAAAAAAATATCAATACTTCAATCACAAGTCTACATAATAGTGAAACTTCACCAATCCTAGCAAATATTCACTTCCACAACGTTGTACAATTTTGTCTATTCCCCTTTTCTTTTTTTACGTTTTCCCTTTCAAAATCCAACTTAGTAAAGCAAGCAATCTAACTATCCTTTACACTGTGAAATACACACATACACACACATCCCTTATCTACTACCTATTTTCCTTCTATTTCTTCCTACTCCTTCCTATAACGTAAGTTTATCTAGAAATTATATTAGCATTCCATTTAGAGTCTCCTCTTAATCTTTGTGGCAAACATCTCATGGACACTCAAATTTTAACAACATGATAGGCACCATAATTCCATAAGTACTTAGTTTATTAAAAACTAAATCGTAAGCACCAGGCACAACCATTTATAAACATCGATTCCATCTTCTCCATTTGAAACCATTGGACCGTCACTTTTTTTTTAACATAATATCATCAAGAAAGCTTTAGACACTACAGAGGCTTTAAACATAAGAACTAAAGGTAGAGATTAACGACTGAACTAAAGAAATATGATCTTCCTTACTTCACTTCTCCTTTGCAATTCTCTGGCTCACTTCGTTTTCCCTTCACTCTCAGCTCTTGTTTTCTCTTCTTTTTTTTTTCTTTGCTGGTTCTTCCATTCTACCCTGGCTCTCCAGAGTTTTGATAGCCTTCCTTTTTTATATTGAAGGCAAATTCATACTTTTCTTTTAGTTCCACCGCCATTCCAAAGATATTAAGAATACTAATGCACTTTTGATTAACATGTGGAGAATAAATCTCCTCAGTTTGCATTCGTATCTGACCCCCTTATTTTTTTTAACCGAACAAAATAATATATATACTCTCTTAACCGACATAAGGAGAGAAGTCCTCTGAATTGCTTTTCAATATTACAATAGAATTAATGAAAGTCCTAATTCCACCAACCAAACCTTGCCAAAGAAGCATTTTAATTATCATTAGTTTATATTATCAATGGCAAATCTTGACCTTTAATTTTTTCTTCCTAACCAGCCTATAAGATCAGATTTTAAATCCCATTATTAACCTTGAATATTACAAAATTTATTAGCATGCCATTTTACTTATAATTTAGTTTCTGCCCATAAAATCACTTTTGCTACACTACCAACATTAATATTGAATTCACATAATAGAATAAGAATACAAGAAACTTATTATATCACATACATCTCATACTTCACATCACATACATCTATCTATTTAGACTCAGGTATATATTACACTGTCAATGACAGAAACAAGAACGGATGGAGAAGATGGAAAGAATTGCTAACCTAAGTCTTCTTTTTTAAGTGTGTCTTAATGTTTCTTTTTTTATATTCTTTTAATGTTATATAAGGAGAGAGATAGGAATTAAATAAGGACTATTTTCTTTTCTTTTCTATTTTTTTCCAAACATTTAATTAATTTATTTGTGTTGAACCAAAAGAATAAGCTCAAGACTAAATGGAAATTTGGAGCCAATACCTTAGTGAACCCAACAACTCCCGAGCCATCAAAATTGGAAGATTAACTTTATCTTCAATCATAAATATATTAAAAAAACTAATTAACTCATATTCCTGTTTCTAGGGTTGTTATATAATGATAATAAATTATTATTATTATTATTATTATTATTATTATTATTTAATTTTGAGTTGTTACATTCTCAACCCCTCAAGAAATTCGGTCCTCCGAATTTGAAAAATATATTACCTAAATCTCGAATAAATCGAAATAATTAGCTCACATCTCACATCTCATTTCCCATGTAGCTCATTCATTGGATAGGATGGTGTTAGAATCTTAAGTTTTGATGAAGACTAAAATATAAAAGATTAAACCAAGTGCTTAGAAAGCAATAGGTTAACAT
This sequence comes from Mimosa pudica, assembly GCA_029929735.1. NCBI lineage: Eukaryota > Viridiplantae > Streptophyta > Magnoliopsida > Fabales > Fabaceae > Mimosa > Mimosa pudica. Next base: position 7,711,915 of record JAKELP010000045.1, read on the forward strand.
AGGATCCCAAGTAAAAGTGCAACCGGATGTGGATTTACTTCCGGATAGACTAGGACTTGCGCACGCGGATGAATGTTTCATCCCCCAGCGGCAGCGAGTAACTCACTAGGGAATTAACTTAGTCCATGAGCATTAGGTACACAAAACCTTAAGGCTAAGCTTATGATTCAACCGCAAGTGAAATTGCTTCCTGTTAGATTTAGACTGGCGCAGGCTGATAGAAGAGATATATCCCTAAGCGTCAGTGAATAAGCCACGTCAAGTGAAATTGCTTCCTGTTAGATTTTGACTGGCGCAGGCTGATAGAATAGAATAACCCCAAGCGTCAGTGAACATAAGCCACGTCAAGTGAAAGTGCTTCCGATAGCTTAGTGACTAGCGCTGACTGTTGGAATGAAATACACTGAGCGAGAGTGAGTGATAGTAAACTAAATCCTTCATCCAGTGGATTTACTTCCGGATGTAGAATTGCTTCCGGATACACCTTAGACTAAGGGAACACCCACTGCATATGACTATGTGCTTATATTGCTAAACTAACGTTCAAGTGCAGCACACTAAGTGAAGTTGCTTCCGGATGAGAGTTTGCTTCCGCAAGCAATCAGAATGTCAGAACGTTCAGAGATGCAGTGTCAGAATGCTTATGTCAGAGCAGAGTGTCAGAGTTGTTTTTCAAAGATAAAGCAAGTCAACCCTGCTAAGCATTAATGAAGATGTACTTCTCAACGGTAACTTGGGATTAACGGCTATATTCAAACGGACATATTCAACCTGCCACCCAAGCCTTGAGGTCGAGTATAAAAGGAACATCTACATTCAGAAGAGAAGTTGGAAGAACAGAGCCTATTGTCTGAAATATTGTATTCTACATTCCTCTCATCTTCTACTCTCTGATCTTAGAGTTGTAACATTCTTAGAGAGTCATTCATTTGTACTTAAGTGAGTAACATCATCTATTCTTAGAGAGAATCATTTGTACTTAAGTGTTTATCACAATCAGTTCATAAAGTGAACACAGTATCAAATCCTCTAATTGATAGAGGCTGTTCTAAAGCTTGTGCTTGAAGAACAGGATTATTATCTTACAAAAGTAAGGGGGAGTATTTAGAGGTTTTCTAAATCTTCATAGGTTGCAAGTTAGCCCGCAAAACTTGTGGTTGTAAGGTTGCAGGTGATCCCGTTGTAAAACCTGTGGTTGTAAAGGTTTGCAGGTTAGCCCGTGGTAAAACCTGTGGGTTGTTAGGTGAACCCGTGCTCGTAAAACCTAAAGTGTAAAGGCTTTCTTGTGCCTGGTTTAAACAAGAAGTTTAGTGGATTAAAATCTCAGGTGGAGCCTGGGGACTGGATGTAGGTCTGGAAGTGACCGAACCAGGATAAATTTATGTGTGCTTATTCTGATTGTTTAACTTACACATCAAGCACCACACCACTAGATACTTACTTGTGCTTGGGGTGATACATCGTCATTCTCATCAAGCACAAGCAACCAGGTTTTCAAAAGAAAAGCACAATTTTTTTATAAGTTGTATTCTGCCACCCAATTCACCCCCCCTCTTGGGTGACAGCCACGTATTTCATTTGGTATCAGAGCAAGGTCACTTGTTTAAAGGATCCAATGATCTCAAGTGCAAAGACCTAGGCTGACTTGGGCTATAAAATGTGCTTTGAAGGTTTTGATCATACTATCCCACCCTTGTTAGAAAATACTGATTTTTACTTATGGAAGACAAGGATGAAAATTTTTGTGCTATCCTCGGATTTCAAAATGTGGGATGTCTTTGAAAATGATTCTGATTTCAAACCAAAAGTAAACTGGACTGAAGAGGAGAAAAATTTATTTTACTTAAACATTAGAGCAATGCAAATTTTGTACAAAAGCTTACCTGACAATGATTTCCAAAAAATTAAACATTGCTCTAATGCTAGAGATATTTGGAACACTCTTGATGCTATGTATGCTTCTAATCAATCTCCTGAAGGTAAAGCTGTCCAAAGCTCATTAGAGGAAGCTAGCATCAGTGAAGAGAGTGTCGATCTGCGCCTAGAAGATTCAGAAACTGAAGAAAATAAGGTACCTGAACTTGAACCTTCTGAATTGCAAGACACTTATGATGAGTTACATATTGAATTCTGCAAACTTGCAAAAGAAGTTCTAGGCTTAAGAAAAGGGAATAGGAAACTTGAGGAACTTATCCTTTCTTCTACAACTAAGGAGTCCAAAGTTCCATCCTTAAAGGAAGAATTTTCAAAAGACCTTGAGATTTCAAAAGTTAATAAAGATAGAGTCTTTGAAAAGAAAACTGACCAACATAATGATGAGAAATCTCATTATGAACATCATCCTATTATTTGTCATTATTGTGGTAGAACAGGTCATATTTCTCACACATGCAACTTTAAAAGAAATTTAAGTGTGAAGAATAAATATGTATGGATCCCTAAAGGACAAGTAAGGTCCAGCGCTAACCATGAAGGACCCAAGTACAAATGGGTACCAAAACTACCATCCAGTACCTTACTTGTGCAGGAAAGATCAAGAATCCCTCTTGCCCCAAAGAAAAGAGCTCGTTGTGATGTCACTGCTGCAATCACCTGGTACAATCATAAGAAGCAGTGCACTACCACAAGGAACAAAGGTTCTGTCTCAAGGATGAGCTATCACAGAGTTCCACTCAACTATCCTGAGAAGAACAAGAGAGAGAGGATATCTCAATCAACATGGAGAAAGCCTATAAATTCTGTCTCTCATAAGAAATTGCTTCAGGCCAAAGATAAGTATAGAAGATCTCCTTGGGTAAGCAAGGGATCGCTTAAGGAAGAAGCATGCAATAGTAAAATCTCTTATGCAAATGTTAGATGGACTTATTGAGGTTTTACATCAAGCATTATGAATATGAACATTATATTTCTTATAAGAGTTTCTCACAATGTTCATAGTCTACATGCTGTCATGATCAAAATATATATATATATATCCTTGCACATACAGTCATGTTTGATTCACAATGCCATATTCATAGTGAATAATCCTTAGATGCATGCGGACTTTACACTCCCTACAAACTAACCTGTCAGATCCAAGATTGGAAGCTGAAAAATGGGAAAAAGGGGTCATTTGGTATTTTGTAGGAAAGAAGATCGAAAGGAACAACAATATTCAAGATCATACCTGATCTGAGCAATATGTCAAATCTGAATTAGTTGTTGTACATACTGGGCTCCGAGTGCTACTGCTCTTGAAATAGAAAGGATCAAACACCACCTGCCAAAATCAAACAAGCTACTACTTGACGCAAATGCAGCTTTGGTGATGTCACTCTTACCCTTTACCATATTTGAAGGATTAATTTGGTAATGAATGCATGTTTACTCATTTCATCTGCAATTGACAATTATGTATCTAAAGATAAACTTCAAATTGCACTATGGAATGAATGGAAAGAATATGTAGCGTCTAACCACACATAATTGACTTAATAAGTTTTCAAAATATAGTGATACTGGTATGATTTTCCTTACAAACCAGTGTTGATTTTATTTTAAGTTTCAATGACTTCAACTCAAGTTTGTGTTTATAATCTCATCCTGAACATTCTCAGTGATAAACTGACTGGCTGTAAACTTAAGCAATAATCTATAATCACATCTTAAGTCTCCAACTATTAATGATCTCAGTTCAAGCTTGCTGTTAAGTATGTTGACAGATTGAGCGATGTGGATGCACAAGAAAGAACATCAACAAGGATGCTCGTTATCAATATGAGAAGAAATGGCTGTTTTGAACATGATCTTGAGGAAATCTCGCCAATCTCATATGAGTATTTTTTTTCCACTACTCACTCTGTTGGACATCTTAATGAATAGACTCTCTTATCAGATATGCATTAGGAATCTTAGGAAGTGCCTCGAATTGACTTCTGCAAAATCGGATAAATTCAAGAGCAAATGTCAATAGGATAGAAGACTAAGTGAATGTAGATAACCAGGCTGGAAAGAACTATTAAGAATCTCTACCCACTGAAAGTCTTATATCCTGGCATACTATCACAAGCCTAGTACATTCTGAACTAAGTTCAAAGCTTGTTGAAACCCTAAGAATAACGAGATCATATTAAGCATATTTGATAGAACTTGAGTTTAGAATTGAAAATTAATCTTGCGATCATTTGCTGAGAATTTGGCTGTTTTTGTAGACTTAATTTATTCTTGAAACTAAACTATTGTGTGGACTTTAAGGTTTTTAGAATTTCACTGTGTTGACATTTCAAACGTCCTCACAATCTAACATGAATACCCTTAAGGAACAATTGTTGAGCTATACCTGTTTATGGAATTCTGAAAATATGCTATCTGTTTAATACTCCTTATGCTATCACATTTGAATTTATCAAAGAGAGTATGAATAGATTTCATGGCTTGATAATGTAACAGTGAGATTGTGAACTAAGTTGCAAAATCTGTTTTCTCCTTAGTGATACACTTGTGTTACCAAACAAATCAACAAACACCATTTCTAAGATGTATAATATTATGAAGATTAAGTGTTTGACTGGAGAGTCCTGGGAATGTCTATCAATGTTAAATCTTAAATTTACCCACTGACCCTCTGAGAGCACATCTGCCTCCACTAGTACATGCAGGTTCCCTTGTAAAAGGATCACATGAGCACACAATGGTAAATCTCAAGTCCTCACATCCGGAAGTAGACACACTTCCGGAAGCATGTGCAAGAATAGCTTCTCAACTAAAGGCATAGCTACCAAACAACCACTGAGGAGTGATCAATTTATCCTTTTTAAAGGAAAATTGGGAATATTAAAATGAAGTTTAAACGTCAGAAAAACATCTGTGCTTAAATGCTGAGACCTGCCAACTGTACTAACCTAGGCATCGAAGTGCCAATCCTTAGTTTTGTAGGTCCCCCACAATGTTAAATCTTAAGTGAGTCCAACCGAAAGCAAAACCACTTCCGGATACTCTTTTGCTGGCGCTGGATGACAACTCAATGTGACCAAGAGCACCACTCCAACCGGAAGCAAAACCACTTCCGGATAATCACTCACTGACACTGGATGATCAAGCCAAGAGAGCGCCAGTGCCAGCCCAAGGGACACGTCACTTCAGAAACGCTTCATCTCCCTCTATGAGAAGGTGTGCCCTATCTGACAAGATGAAACGACACATGTCATAAGGTGCGCCGTTTCAATTAAAAATTTTACGTTACCCAATGTGTAAACGTATGGTTTCATTTGAAAATATATGCCCATTTTACCCTTAGTAACTTTACCTATAAATAGGGTGTCATTTTTCACTTTCACTTTTTACTTGCATCATTTTCACTCTCACCATTTTCTCTGAAATTCTCTTCATCTTCTTCATCGTGTTCTTCATTTTCTTCACACACTTCTCGCATTTCATCTCTCTTTTTACCACCAACCCACACAAAAATGGCCGGATCTCATGAATCCAACCCAGTTACACAGAAAACCTCTTCATCCAAGAAACACAAGTCGAAATCTGGGAAATCAAGTCATAAACATTCTGGAAAATCTGGGCATCGTGAAGAACATCGCGATGAACATCAAGAACACCATGAAGTTTCTGGGCAGAATACACAAGGGCAGGATGAACATATCCAGGATCAGCCTGAAATTTCTGGGAGAGTGGCAGAACAGGCTGAGACCTCTGGGCAAGAGCAAGCAAGGGAAGCCAAGAGGAAAGGGAAAAAGAAGAAGGTTCAGTTCGCTGAAGAGCCTTCTTCCAAGAGGCAAAGGGTTGAAGAGGATGACCCCACTGTCTATAGAGATGGGGCATTGGAGCCGGTTGCAGCCAAATTTGAGACGTCCATCCCCTACTTCAACCATGGGCTGTTCATCGATCTGGACAAGATTGATGATCTAGGGTTTCCCCATCTGCGCCCTTACTTGGAGAAGTATATGCCTTGGCTGGGCATCAACCAGGACTACAACGTCAACGTCCTGCGAGTCTTCTGTCAATCCCTCGCTTGCAAGGTTAAATACAAGAAGGTTGATGGGAAGGAGCAAGTCCGCAAGCTCTCCTTCACTGCCACTGTGAGGGGAAGAACCTTCAGGTTCACCTGGAGGACATTGAATGAGATGATGGGGATCATGGAAGAGCGCATGAATGAGTGGCTGTACCCTGAGTCCCTCAAGTACAGCAAGGAGGAACTCGAGAAGTTGTATGACACCGATAGCAAGAAGGTGTCCAAGATGTCTGACTCCTACAGGCTCTTGTATTATGTCTACTCCCGCATGATGACACATAAGGGAGGCAACTTCAACGAGTTCACACTGCTGGACAACCCTTGGTTCCCCAGACTCCTCTCCCGCCAGCCAATCAACCCCGGCCAGTTGATCTGTCTTGAGCTTCAGCGCTGGATAAACAATGACAAGTCTGGCTATCTTCCCTATCCCACTATCATTGCCCTCCTCCTTGAGAAGCATCTGATCAAGGCCACATCTGCTGTGGAGGAAGAAAATATCAAGTGTAGACATGTGGGAGCTACCAACATTGGGAAGATGGGCATAGAGTACAACAAGCAGGCCAAGGCCACAAAGTCGGGATCACAGGCAGGGAGTGCATCTCAGACTTCAGTCCCCTCTACATCTGGTGCAGGGGATCAGGAAGTGGACTCCCATGCTGGGCCAAGCCGTGCTGCAAGAGTGCCAGCCTCTGTCAGAGCCTTTGCGGAGGAAGTTAAGGAAGAGCTTCTCTTTAGGCTGCCTGACTCCTTGGTAGGCCCTCTCCGTGCTGAGTGTGATACTGGCTTCCAGCAGCAAGGGGAACGAATCCAGCGGCTTGAGGACAGAGTGTGCCAAGTCGAGAATCATCTTGCCAGGGTGGATGCAAAACTAGATCTCATCCTCCAGCACCTACAAATTCCCCAACCATCACAAGGTAACCTACCACCTCCTCCTCCTCCTCAAAACCCACCTCCTCCTCCTAATCACCCTCAACTTCCCCCTCCTCCTCCACCTAACACTCAACAACCTCAGTCACCACCACAAAATGACCAGCAACCCCCACCTTCACCAACCAATGACCACCAATCCCAACCTTCACCTACCCATGACCAGCAAACCCAAGACTCACCTCAACACTCTCCACGCCAATCCCCACTAAACTCTCCATCTCCACCTCCTTCACCCATTCTCACACGACCTGGCGCTCCTACACGCTCTCCACTCCGCTTCTCCAACGAACCTTCCCCCATTCTAATCCTATTAACCCCAACTCTAGACCAAGATCCAACCCCCTGGCCGAGCACCTTGGATTTCGCACTGCCATTCACCCCCTCAGCCAAATCTATATAAGAGATTATCCTCGCCTTCAACCACTCTCTGATGACCATTTACCATTTACCCCAGCCTCCACCAATTACCAAGAATACTCCTCCACTCATCCCTACGAAGGTCTCTTTGTCACCCCCAATTGGTTCCCCGACACTACCTCATCCCCAGAAATTACCCAACCTACCTCCTCTCCAGAGACCTCACCCCAAAAACCTCCACCCTCCTCTTCCTCAACTCCATCCCTGGCCCTCACCCTCTTTGATGATGCCAAAAGGGGGAGAGATGTGATGTCCACTCTGCGCCTGTCCATGAACACAAGGGATGTCCTCAGCCAGCCATCTCTCTGGATTGATGAAGACATAGCAGCAGCCCTTCGCCGTGCTATGGAATCCCAAAGGCTGGGTGGTGCTGAGAGCCTCATAAGAGGAGAAGCAATCTGGTTCATGCAGCAGCAGAGGTCGGCTGAGCAAGGACCACATTTGGAGATGGTTGTCTTTGGGCAGAATGAACAATCCTCACAACCTGAGTCATCATCAGAGCCTCCTCCAACTAAAACAAGTAGAAAGATTGTTGAGGAGATCATGATGAAGTGAGGACTGAAGAGACCCAACCATCCTCCCATTGTGATAGCCAAGCCCATTCCTGCATCCTCTGGGCAAGAGTCTGAGATCCCTTCATCTGAGCATTCATCTGCCCCTCCTCCCTCATCTGAGTCTGCAGTCACATTCAGTGAGTTCAGAAAGAAGGCCGTTGCTAGGAAACGTCCCAGGAAGATAATTGCCACCACTGAATCTGATGAGAGTGAGGAAGAGACTCCATCTGACCTACCTGAGCAAGGAACTTCATCTGCCCAGGTTGAGCAAGAAATTCCAGTGGTTCAAGCAGTTCCAATTCTGAAGGAAGTCAAGTTGGAAATTGAAGACATGACTCCTGAGGAATTCGAGAAGTTTGGGTTCACAGACAAGTTATCTTTTGGTCAGATGGCCTGCCTCGATGCCGACAGAGCAAGTGTCATGCCCACTCCTCCGATTAGCAAGAGCAAAGGGAAGAATAAGGGGAAAGGGAAAAGGAAAGCCCAGGAAGTTGAGGAGGATCCCAACTTCCCTGTATGGAACGTAAAAATCCGGGCTGTTCACTATCCCAATGGAGAGGTCACCTACTTCGACGACGCTACAGGTTTCCCTGGGTATGAAGAAGTGGAGAACATGAAAAGGGCATTCGAGGAGTCTATTGAATCAGAGAGGCTCAGAAGGGAAAGAGATGAAGAAGAGCTTCAGCAGATCATTGCCCAGATAGACCAGAATGTGCATGAGGCCGAGTTAGCCAAACTGCAAAAGGAGAATGAAGAGAGACAAAAGGAGAGGGAGAGGAAAAAGAAACACAAACCCTGAACCCCCAATCCAAACATTCTTTTAACTTAGAAATTTTTCCTTTTTGTTTTGTTTTCATGCATACTTTCATACTTGCTTAGTGTAATTTACTTGTATATGTTCTTTACTGGTATATGTTATTTGATTGTATACTCTGACTTGTAACTTCTGCTTATCAATAATATTTGTCTAAGTTACTTGTTCTTATCTATTGCTTTTACTCTATTGTTAATCCTTCCTTATGAACTTTATCGATAAAACTAAGTTTGTCATCATCAAAAAGGGGGAGAATGTTAGAATCTTAAGTTTTGATGAAGACTAAAATATAAAAGATTAAACCAAGTGCTTAGAAAGCAATAGGTTAACATAGGATCCCAAGTAAAAGTGCAACCGGATGTGGATTTACTTCCGGATAGACTAGGACTTGTGCACGCGGATGAATGTTTCATCCCCCAGCGGCAGCGAGTAACTCACTAGGGAATTAACTTAGTCCATGAGCATTAGGTACACAAAACCTTAAGGCTAAGCTATGATTCAACCGCAAGTGAAATTGCTTCCTGTTAGATTTAGACTGGCGCAGGCTGATAGAAGAGATATAACCCTAAGCGTCAGTGAATAAGCCACGTCAACTGAAATTGCTTCCTGTTAGATTTTGACTGGCGCAGGCTGATAGAATAGAATAACCCCAAGCGTCAGTGAACATAAGCCACGTCAAGTGAAAGTGCTTCCGATAGCTTAGTGACTAGACTGTTGGAATGAAATACACTGAGCGAGAGTGAGTGATAGTAAACTAAATCCTTCATCCAGTGGATTTACTTCCGGATGTAGAAGTGCTTCCGGATACACCTTAGACTAAGGGAACACCCACTGCATGTGACTATGTGCTTATATTGCTAAACTAACGTTCAAGTGCAGCACACTAAGTGAAGTTGCTTCCGGATGAGAGTTTGCTTCCGCAAGCAATCAGAATGTCAGAACGTTCAGAGATGCAGTGTCAGAATGCTTATGTCAGAGCAGAGTGTCAGAGTTGCTTTTCAGAGATAAAGCAAGTCAACCCTACTAAGCATTAATGAAGATGTACTTCTCAACGGTAACTTGGGAATAACGGCTATATTCAAACGGACATATTCAACCTGCCACCCAAGCCTTGAGGTCGAGTATAAAAGGAACATCTACATTCAGAAGAGAAGTTGGAAGAACAGAGCCTATTGTCTGAAATATTGTATTCTACATTCCTCTAATCTTCTACTCTCTGATCTTAGAGTTGTAACATTCTTAGAGAGTCATTCATTTGTACTTAAGTGAGTAACATCATCTATTCTTAGAGAGAATCATTTGTACTTAAGTGTTTATCACAATCAGTTCATAAAGTGAACACAGTATCAAATCCTCTAATTGATAGAGGCTGTTCTAAAGCTTGTGCTTGAAGAACAGGATTATTATCTTACAAAAGTAAGGGGGAGTATTTAGAGGTTTTCTAAATCTTCATAGGTTGCAAGTTAGCCCGCAAAACTTGTGGTTGTAAGGTTGCAGGTGATCCCGTTGTAAAACCTGTGGTTGTAAAGGTTTGCAGGTTAGCCCGTGGTAAAACCTGTGGGTTGTTAGGTGAACCCGTGCTCGTAAAACCTAAAGTGTAAAGGCTTTCTTGTGCCTGGTTTAAACAAGAAGTTTAGTGGATTAAAATCTCAGGTGGAGCCTGGGGACTGGATGTAGGTCTGGAAGTGACCGAACCAGGATAAATTTATGTGTGCTTATTCTGATTGTTTAACTTACACATCAAGCACCACACCACTAGATACTTACTTGTGCTTGGGGTGATACATCGTCATTCTCATCAAGCACAAGCAACCAGGTTTTCAAAAGAAAAGCACAATTTTTTTATAAGTTGTATTCTGCCACTCAATTCACCCCCCCTCTTGGGTGACAGCCACGCATTTCAGATGGGTTCGCTTTTAAATTTACTAGAGCTATTTTTTTTCCTTATTCTTTTATTTCTACACTCTTATCCAAATTGCACTATAATTTGTTTCTTCAACACCTAGGCGGTATCAACACCAGTCACCCTACCCATACAAATTGTATTTCATGTCATAGTACATCATAATTAAACAGTATGCTCCCCCACATGTCCACCATTAAATCACTCACTTAGGGCACATATACTACGCCATCACTTTGAAACAACCCTCCTAGTCAATAATAAATCTAATATATTTCATTTCTTATATTTATATACAAACTCACACACACACGTTCAGAAAGGTTACTTTTAATTTGCCTTTGTTTTAAAATGTTCTGGTTACTTTTGCTCTAAAAAATCACATGGGTATATTGAACCTTGGCCACAATCAAATGAGTGTTTTTGTACCTTAGCCATTTATAGAGAAAGTATTCTAGGAGAAACGAAAAGATGAAGGAGTTATGGACATTCACTACATTATATTTTTTTCATAACACTCACTGTTGAATGTCCATATTATTGTGCCTCATCTAAACCTAATAGGAAATGCCAATTGAGAGAAAACTTTAGTGAAGGGAAAATAGTAGACAAAATTTATTGAAACTTCCTCGTTAAAATCCTTATCAAGAAAACCCAACAGGACAATACCTGTTGTTGATACTATGGAATTCATGCGTTTTAGCATGAGTCATGTTCTTTTGCATACACTTTTGAAGTAATTATACATACTTTAAAGGATAATTGATTCATGATTTTTGGTAGCACATGTTTTTAGTGATTTTGAATATTTTGGTAAGTTGATCATATAAGTTAAGTGTTTTGCAAGTCAAATGTGTTTAGGAAATTAAAGTCAGGTCAGGTGAGAAGTCAAGATGAATGAAAGGATGTCAAAACACATTGGAGTAACTCATTTGCTTGGGAATAAATCAATTTTCAGCAAAAACAGAGCTGAGCCACAACATGATTCTATGTTGAACTTCTGTGCCGCGGCCCAAATTGAACTTGAGTTACAGAGAAAAAGTAAGCCGCGGCATGGTCGCGTAAAAAATTGCCACCTCATCATTTTTCACTCAAGAATGAATGTTTAAAAGGAAAGAAAGAAAAAATGGCAAAGGGTTCTGACTTTTTGGAGACTTGCAAGCTTGTGGGTGTGCTAGGGTTTGGAATTTTGAGGAGATTGAAGCAAAGATTGGAGCTTTGGAAGATATTTGGAGCTCCAACCATTTGGTTTTCTTCTTCTTTATCTTCTTTTCCTTTCTCATGTCATTTATGACTATACTTTCACTTTGTATTTGTGCTTTCATATTGACTATGAGTAGCTAAACTCATTTATCTAGGATTATTTTGAACCCTTGTATGAAGTAACTCTTTAAAACTCCTATCCTTTTGTGATTAATGTATATATATGTTTTTATTTTACTCTAGCCCTAATGCCTCTAAGTGATTGATCACCATTTAGTTGCTATGTTCATTTGACTTGAGACTCGAGAGAGCTAGGTTAAGTGTAGAACTTGAGTAAAATAGTGTGAGAACTTGAAGTTTGCATGACAAATGAATGGTTTTGTTAATAAGATAGACATATACTTATTAGCCTCACATAGCCACATTAGGTTGAAACTAAGATATTGAGTTTTATTAATTGTGACAAGACATTGCATGATTAATGAGATTAAACACTTGTTCTTGACTCGACGGAGCGTTTACAAGTATATTAGAACCCTAGGTTAACACATATATAAACATTAGAGCAATTATTGGAGGAGTTGATTAAAGGTTACAAGATACAAGGGGGAGAAATGATCCTAGGTTGCATTTCTCTTTAAAGTTAAGAAACACTTTTAACATCTAGTTTATATTTTCAAACTACAGTTTTAGTTGTTAAATTCTCAAACAATATTTGATTAGCTCAACTTAATTAAATGACAAAGCCTCTTGTTTGACCGGATTTGTATCCCAATCCTCGTGGAAACGATCTTTACTTACTACTTTATTACTTGGCGCGGCCCGTGCACTTGCTGAGCGAACACCTGTGTTAAGGAAAAAAGAGTGCAACATGACAATTTCTCCTCTTAATGACAAAATCACTTTATCTCTTTAATTCTACGCATTTCAATGCTACAATCTAGTTTCTCAAATGTTCTTATTGGTAATGTGTTGGTGAATATATAAATACACACACACATATCTATATAGATGTATATATATACATATAGAGTGGTGATATATATATATGGTGATATATATATATATATATATATATATATATATATATATATATATATATATATATATATACATACACACACACAAATGTAAATATATATGTATGTGTGTGTGTGTGTACATAACTCACAAAATTAAGTGTCAACTTGCCTCGTGAACTACAATTATTTCCGCATGATTATTTGATGATGTAGCTGACAAAGCTTGTTTCGTTGAACCCATGAAATAGTTGTATCTCCACAAGTAAATAAATGTGTTGTTTGTTATTTACCATTGTGGGATCTAATAAAAACCCTATACATGTATAACCAACCAATCAAATATATATATCTCTAAACCTCTAAGCTTCTCAATGAAATTACATAGGGAAAATTAATATGAGGTCCCTCACAAGGAACTTAATACTAGAAAGGTTTCATAAACTCCCCATACCCTAGGGACCTTACTTTACCCATATTAAAGTAGAGTTCTAGGGACCGTACTTTAATATATTCTAAATACCTAAAGACCATTTTGCCCCTGCTCATGATCTAGTATAACAAATAACGAGTTAATGAGCAACAAATAACGAGATAATGAGCAGGTCTAACAACTTAATAAGTTGGTCTAACAAGTTCATGAGCAACTCTCTGACGAGTTAATGAGCTAGTGTGACAATGTAATGGACAGCGAATAACAAGCTCATGAGCAGGGAAGGAGATAAATGAATTTACTTTTGTAAGTATATAGTATGAGAGGCAAAATGGTCTTTTGGTATTTGGAGTATATTATAAGCCGTCAAATTCAATTTTATCGATGGTCTAGGATTTTCATGAGATTTGAAAATTTCATAAAACCCCAAATTGAAAAAGCTCTACTATTTATCCATTTTTTAGGAAAATCTCTAGGATTTTAAACAATAGTGTTTTTATATAGAGAATGGGGAGTATTTTTCGACAAATCTGATTGGTGGACAAAATATTCACGTGTATCCAGATTATGAGCCGTCGATCCGAAGTTTATCAACGGTTCTGATTAACTTAGAAGACATTCACACGGATCCAAATCATGAGCCGTCAGCTCCAATTTTTGGTGGTCTAGGCTTTTAATGAGATTTCAAAATTTCAAAAAACCCCAAATTTAAAAATCTCTACTATTTATCCTCTTCTTAGGAAAATCTCTAGGTTTTAAAAAATTAATTTTTTTATATCGAGAGGGGTAGTATTTTCGACAAATTTGATTGGTGGAGAAAAATATTCACGTGTATCTAGATTATCGGCCGTCGATGCGAAGTTTATCAACGGTTCTAATTAGCGTAGAAGACATTCACGCGGATCCAGATAATGAGCCGTCAGATCCAATTTTATCGATGGTCTAGGATTTTAATGAGATTTGAAAATTTCATAAAAATCCAAATAGAAAAATCTCTAGTATTTATTCATTTTTTAGGATAATATCTAGGATTTAAAAAAATTAATGTTTTTATATAGAGAAGGAGGAGTATTGATCGACAAATTTAATTGGTGGAGAAAATATTCACGCGTATCCAAATTATGAGTCGCCCATCTAAAGTTTATCAATGGTTCTTATTAGCTTAGAATACATTCACACGGATCCAAATTATGAGCCGTCAAATCTAATATTATCGACGGTCTAGGATTTTCATGAGACCTGAAAAATTCATAAAACCCCAAATTAAAAAATCTCGGGCAAAAGTGCTGATCTAATAATTAACTTTTAGGGTTAAATAGCAAATCACCCCTGAAAGTTTTCCTAGAGGAGCATGCCCACCCTGGAAGTTTTTTTAGGTGCAATTAATCCCCTGAAGTTTATTTTAGGAGCAATTAAGCTCTGGATGTTTTTTTAATGAGCAAATCAACTCAATTATGAACATTTATGCTAAGTTAGACTATTTTACCCCTCCCATCTTCCCTCCCCATCTTCTCTCCTCCACCAACCTCCCTCCCCTTCCAGAAATGGTCGACCCTCCTCTCCCTCATTCTCTTCCTTTTCTTCTTCTCTCTCACTGGCGTAACTTTAAACCAAATATGATTAAGAATAGGATGGATAATTCAGTTCTAGTCCTTTATCAGTAGGATGCCCAACATTGTTATTTGAAAAAGGTTATGTGAATAAATGGAATTTTCCATATTGTCTTAGCTCTTTAGGAGGCCAACCTTAGAGCCCTTAAAATCCTCTCTTCTCAATTCTTATGCCTGCATATAGAAAGCAAATAAAAAGAGAAACTCTAACACACTGTCCAAAACAAAAGACAACAACCATGTGTTTATCCAGCCTCACACCGCATATACACAAACCTCAACTTTGACAGCATTTGAGAGGCAGGGTCTCATTGTTCGGTTACCCAATTCATCAACCAAGCAAACACACTGCACCATACCACATAGTGGTTAAAATTCAAGCTTCTTCTTTTGATAACTCATTTGTCATATATGCAATACAGAAAAATGATATATAGCTTACCTGAGCTGTATGTCCAATCTTTTTCCTGAGTCTGGAGATGTTAACTCTGTTGATGCTCATATTACTGATAAATAACTGCCCTTGTTCATCATCCCCATATGCCCTTAAAAAAATATGAGGAAGAGAGTGATGGAGAAGAGGGTCGGCCATTTCTTGGAAGGGGAGGGAGGTTGTTGGAGGAGAGAAGATGGGGAGGGAGAAAGAGAGGGGTAAAATAGTCCAATTCAGCATAAATGTTTAGAATTGAGTTAATTTGCTCCTTAAAAAAACATCTGGGGCTTAATTGCTCCTAAAAAAACTTTCAGGGTTTAATTGCACCTGAAAAATTTCCAGGGTGGGCATGCTCCTTAAAATGACTGTTTCACCTGGTGCAAAAATGATAAAACCGGTGTTGAATGTTAATTTATAGTTTTTTCGAACCTTGTTGATCTTATTTTTCAAAGTTAAAATACTATTTTGCCCCTCTTAATTAAAACTCAACTTTTCTCCCTCCTCCCATCCTCTTCCTCTTCACAGACCAAATTACCCTTCCTCTCCCTTGTCATTAACCCCTTCCTTCTTGACTTTTTTTTATCAGCAACCTTCCTTCTTGACTAAAGAAAGAAAGAGAACCAACATTTTCTTTTTTCCGCCTCCTCTTCTCTTGGCCATGGCCATCAACCCCTCACACTACTCCCATAGAGCTGTCATCTCCGACCACCCATCCCTCTCCCACCTCCTCTACACCCTCCCCAAACACTCCGACCCCACCAATATCCACACATAATCCGATCTAATTCCATCCTCCAAGAGACACCTTTCCGCCGTCCTCGATCGCTGTGATGATATCCCATTCCAAAAAATAATATCAATAAGGTTAAAAAAACTACAAATTAACAGTCGACACCAGTTTTATCATTTTTGCACCGGGTCAAAAAGTTAGTTATTATTTTTGCACCGCGAAACATTCATTTCTTATTTATGCCGGAAGTGAAATAGTTAATTATTAGATCACCACTTTTGCCCAAACATCTCTACTATTTATCCAGGTGTTTAGGAAAATATCTAGGATTTTTTTTAAAAAAAAAATAGTTTTAATATAAAGAAGGGGGATTTTTTTTCGACAAATTTGATTGGTGGAGAAAAATATTCACGTATATCCAAATTTTAAGCCATCGGTCCAAAGTTTATTAACGGTTCTAATTAGCTTAGAAGATATTCACATGGATCCAATCACGAGCCGTCAAATCCAATTTCATCGATGGTCTAGATTTTACATGAGATTTGAAAATTTAATAAAACACAAAATTAAAAAATCCCTACTATTTGTCCATTTTTTAGGAAAATATATTTGATTTTTTTTTTAAAAAAAGCATGTCATCCAAAACATATATAGCCCTCAATTAATTACTAGCTCACTCACTCTATTTCATTCGTTCTCATTCTCACATATCCGTACTTCCTTCCTCCACAATGAAAAGGAAAACGTCCACCCTCCAAGTTCCCTTCATCTACTTTGACGGTAACACCACAGTTGATATCGGTGACCTCACCGTTCAGTCCTCCACCACTTTCAAGAATTTCTTATCCTATGTGGCTCGCGAAATCGGCCTCTTTTCTCACCAAATATCCATCTTCCTCGGAAACACCGAAAGAGACCGCAAAATCTAAGTCACACCTAGGACCAATTTCGCGGACATATACCGCGTAAGCAAACCACTCTTCTTCATTGAGCGACGCATCATACTGTATGAGGTTCCTCCTTCTCTTCTGAGAATGTGGAAAGGGAGAATCAAAATCCCTACGGGATTCTAGTTTGTATTAAAGACAATCAATGTGATAATGTCTTTTATATTAGACCTTAACCTACCGCGTCACTTTAATTGCAATAATTTTTCTTTCTCCAAAATATCACACACAAGTTTAAACGAGTTTCCTTTTAAAGGTATTCATGATGAAAAGACACTTTATGAAAGTTAACTCAAATTTGTTTCAAGGAATTAACTCAACTAATTTCCTTAATTTAATGAAGTGACTTTTATACAAGTATTGGAGGTAGTGTCTTTATTAGATCACTCCGACTTTAAGCGCCTATGTTTTGAACTGAATTTTGATGCTGAAATATACATAGAATATCATGCGTATAAAGCTACTTTGTTTCTTTGAATTTATTATGAAAAACTTGATGAACATTGACTCTCTTAGTTTAATTATTTTGAAACCACAAATCTTTATCAGACACTTATATTTATATATCTTCCTCTAGAACAGACAAAGAAATTCATACACCAAGTGTATCTTCAGCACGACTTTGATAGTCCCAGACCCAATCCGACCAAGAAATGAAAAGATATAACTAACACTTTAGAATATCACAAAATTCACATCCAACCAAGAAATACACGTAGCCTAGGATATTCCTATTCCCGTTTCTCTAATAACATTATGGAGAATCAGCATAAAAAGTCTAAACAACTGAAACGAAATGTTACTGAGGAAAAGAAAAAATTTAATTTTATAACATAACATGGTTTGGTACACTTCTTCCTTCGTGGGAAGCATACACATAATTTACAAAGTATGAAAATGAATGTACAATAAAAAAGACTATAAGCCTAGACACTGTAACTTCTAACCTCAGCAACTACGCGAACAATAAAAAACATGAAACCTAAGCAACGACTTCAAATGGAAAAAGCAAGTTGTAACGTGGTTTTTCTAACCAAACAAGCGATGGCAGTGGGAGCGCACTAGGCGGTGGAGACTCACCAAAAGTGGGACCATAATTTCACATATTTTATCTCTACTTCCCCTCTGTTTCACACTCTTTTTGATTGATACATAGATGAAAAACACACAAATATTTATAGATATTGATTCAAAGAGAAAACAATACATTTGTGTGAAATGTGGAGTTTAATGTATATTTGAGGCATAGAAACTCTTCAACTCTCTGTCTAGATTGTGTAGGAGGAGGTGGACATGTGCTTTCAGCTCTACAAAGCCAATGTGAGACATCAAGGAAGAAAAAAGGAACAAGGAAGAAACTCTAAAAAAGATGATCATAATGCTGCATGTTCGTGGTTCTCGTCAGTGGCTCGCCCACTGGCCAGCAACTGGCGAGCAAGGTACCTGTATGTTCGCTGATCTCTTCAGTGGCTCGCCACCTGGCGAGCCACTGGTGAGCAAGACACCTTGATGTTCGCAGAGCTCATCAGTGGCTCGCCAGTTGGCGAGCAAAGACCCTTTGATGTTCGCGGTTCTCGTCTGTGGCTCGCCAACTGGCGAGCAACTGACGAGCCCATGCGCTGTGTAACATCCTGAAAATTTAATACAAGAT
Source organism: Mimosa pudica (assembly GCA_029929735.1). Classification (NCBI taxonomy): domain Eukaryota; kingdom Viridiplantae; phylum Streptophyta; class Magnoliopsida; order Fabales; family Fabaceae; genus Mimosa; species Mimosa pudica. Next base: position 7,730,563 of record JAKELP010000045.1, read on the forward strand.
TAAAAGAGTGTTTTGGGAAATAATAAATGGAGAAATTGGGAATTTTGGAATTATTAAGTATTTTCGGTGATTTTGGAATGCTTTTGGAATTTTAAGTATTAAGTATGCAGATAACTAATTAGGCAAATGAAGAATTTGAAGTATGGGAGAATGGGGAAACTCAAAATATTATGAAGTTTAAGAAGATTGGAGGCTGGTTTAAGTGGTTTTAAATTAAAAAGAGTACACTATGGCAAGTTTAGGCTATAATTATCAAAAACCACCCTTATTTCTTCCCATCCAAACAAGCCCCTCCTCCTTTCTTCCTAAAAACCGACGCACCCCCCCTTTCTTCACCATTTCATCTTCTTCTTCCATACACACACACCCACACCAATTTTCTTCATCCAATCTCCTCCATCCTTCCATCCAAGGTTACTAAATTAAGTGGGTTGCTTATTTTTGGTTATGCTCGCCGATCTACTTCACTCCAACCACTTTTCCCTCCGCTTTTGTCGCGTTTTCCGACGGCCTGGGCGATGGACGGCTGCGGACGGCGGCAAGACAAGGTCGGTTGGGTTGTTTTTGTTGTTTTTCGAAGTACACTCCTTCCCTATTTCATTTTCTCATTTTTTTTGCTTCTCCTTGGATGTAAGCTCGGCCAGCCACCTTGAGGTGTCGATTTCCGGCGATTCCGGCGCGGCCAGCGGCGGTGACACCTCCCTCCTCATTCTTGAACTTTGTAAGTCTTCCCAACCATTTGTGATGTTGTTTTGTAGATAAAGTTCCTTCTTTTGAGTTAGGGTTTTGTGAAAATTTGGGACTTTAGGATTTGCAAACTACCACAAGGATTGTTAAGTGATTAATTGAAGATTTGTGAGGTTAATTGATATCTCTTGAAGTTGGAAAATACTTTGGAATTTTTGGGGGAATATTTAGGTATTCTTTGAAGTTGGGGTTTTAATATAATGACATTTGGGAATGTTAATGCTTTAATATTGACATTGAATTTGAGTATTTTTGGGAGCTATTTGGAATGCATAAGGAATATTTTTGAAGAGGTTTAATAAATTTTACATGTTTGGTTGATTTGGTAAGAGTTAGGGAAAATGGTAAAGTCAATACTTTAAGAACTATAAACAAAGGGTTAAGGGAATTGTGGGGTACAGAAGAATATAGAAAAGTATGGAAGTTAGAAGTAATTGATTACTTCAATAATTGTTTTAGAATTAGTTTGGATTGGTGGTCTAAGTCACTGATATTGTGTCTTGACCATCAGCAGCTCATTGTGCGATTATAGTCGGCAATGCTTCGAGTGGAGCTCGCGGAAAGCAATAACTCAGGATATATACAGTGTTGTTTTTGAGCTTGAACAGGTAATCACGCTTAACTGACTGTGATACTAAGGGTGACGGTGGTTGAGAATTTCTAAAATTCTCTTCTACTTTATATATAAACGAAATGTGTTTTGATTACTTTATATTTAAACGTGGGCTATAGGGTACCTTTCTAATAAACTGTACTTTATATATATACATATTCATATAAATCTTTTGTATGCTGCATGACACTGATTATTAGTACCGTCGGCCGATGTAACCATCGATTTGCGCAAATCGATAGGTTAATTGTACAGGTTCCTCGGGTTGTAAAGGAACCAGGGATTTTTCACATTTTAGAGTGGTCCCTTTTTCATGCTTTCAGATTTGAGACTGGGCACAGTGTCAATCACGTTTATTTTTTCCTATTGAGAGATGGATGTATCTGTTCTGTATATATATGTATATATTACGTGGTTTATGCAGGTTTTGAAAACTGTGTACCCTGTAGACACTCCGCTACCCCACTTCTGAGTCTCACAGTGAGCTAAGTAGTGATTACTGAGACATAGTTTTGTCTCACCTCATTCCCTTTATTTTTACAGGTGATCATGCCCAGAGAGGGAAGCAGAGAGGAAGGGAAAGGATCGGCCGGCCCACACGAGTAGGCTGGAGGTGATTTATAAGGAATATATATATTGCCATTTATTAGGCTGCATCAGCTTCCGCATTTGTTTGTATTATTGTGAATGATTGATTTGTTGGATGATTGTATTAGTTGTTTTTGCTGGTTTGTTGTTTGGTTACTGATAGTTAAGGTGTAACTATGACAGATGTCATAGTTGTAGTTATGCTACGTATTCTGTTCGGTGTAATGGTTGTTTATGGAGAAAATGAGATATTGGTTTGATGAATAGGGTTATGATGCAGAAATGTTCGTACAGGATTATTGGTACAAGAGATTTGCCTGATATTGAAAAGGCAATCCCTATTTCAACTGCCTGTTAATGGAAAGGCAATACTTGTTTTCCTGATACATATGTAGCAGATGATTGTGCCTTGCGATGCTGACATGTTTAAATCAAATGTTTGTTTTTGATATAATTATTTGTACAGGTGTTTCGGAGTAACCATGTTCAGGAAATCCTTTTCCTAACATGGTTATATAAAATATTGACGACGTGATTGATTTAATGTGATTTCTTTATATAACCATGTTAGATGGGCCCCGCTCTAATATGGTTAACTTTTATGTTGCTTGCTTGGTTTCTTTTCTAACCATGTTAGGTGATTCTTTTCTAACATGGTTAGATTTGTGTTATTACGTTGATTGTATGAATTGGTTAGGATGATGATAGTTCTTTTGTTAACCATGTTAGGTGAATCCTTTACTAACATGGTTAGGGCAGCTAATTTTGATTGATATCGTTTTCTTTTTCTAACCATGTTAGATATACTTTTACTAACATGGTTAGACACCATTTGGTTGGATTATTTTGAGTATGTGTTTTATTAGGTGGAAGTGAGTAGGTTAATAAGGTATTATTAGAAGGTATGTTTCACGCTGCTGTGCGTTTTGACCCATTTCTCAGCATATAAAAAGGCTAACTTGGGCATTTTTAAGGGAGGCTGGAAAAACACAAAAGGAAACACATTTAGGGCACTTCTTGGAGGCTTGACGAGCTTGAAGAACATTGAGATCTCTTGGGAATCAAGTGGGGAAGCTTGAAGAGATTTGGACATTCTTCATTTGTGGTTATTTCTTTCTCCCTCTTCTTCACCTCTGTTCAATGAACACTTTCATAGTTTTTGGGTTTGTTTCATTTACATTTATGTGTAACTAAAAACCTAATCTAGGGTTGTTATGAACCTTGAAGGTAATGGATGCACAAGAGGGGGGGGTGAATTGTGCTACAAAATAAAAGCTCAAATAAAATCAACACCAGAGTTTATACTGGTTCGGTCTACCTGACCTACGTCCAGTTCTCAACCACCCAGGCCGAGTTCCACTATCCCCAAGTTTTACAACGGGTGCACCTGGAACCTTTACAACCACAAGTTTTGAACGGAATCACTTGCAACCTTACAATCACAAGTTTTACTCAAGGCTCACTTGCAACCTTTCTAACTAGCTCCCCCTTACTTCCAGCAAGGGTTCAACCTTTACAAATAAAGGATTTTTCTAACTAAGTTCTCTTTAAGAACAGATAGTGTTACACACTTAAGTACAATTAATGCTCTTATAACACGAAGAGACTTAACTACAAAGAGTACAAGATATGTAGATGAAAAGATCACTCAATGAGTTAAATGCTCTTTCTCTTTTCTGGGCAGCTTTGAATGCTTGAAGATTTTCTTGGTTTCTCGCTCTAGCTTCTCTCAAGAATGTCAAAGATAATTGTTAGCTTCATAAATGAAGTTGAACTCCTTTATATAGTCTTCAAACATTCTGACTCTTGGTAGGTGGGTTAGCCGTTTGAATATGACTGTTTTTCCCATGTTACCGTTTGCCCAATAAATGCTTCATCAATGCATAGCAGGGTTGACTTGCTTTATCTCTGAAAAGTAGTCCTGACACCTCTGCTCTGACAAAAGCATTCTGACACTGCACTTCTGAACGTTCTGACATTCTGATTGCTTGCGGAAGCAGATTCACATCCGGAAGCAATTCTACTTAGTGTGCTGCACTTGAACGTTAGTCTAACAATATAAGCACATAGTCACATGCAGTGGGTGTTTACTTAGTCTAAGATGGCTTCCTTGGATCCGGAAGCACTTCTACATCCGGAAGCACTACTACTGGATGAAGGGTTATATTCACTTTTACTCACTCTCGCTCAGTGTCCTTCATTCCAACAGTCAGCACTAGTTACTAAGCAATCGGAAGCAATTCTACTAGACATGGCTCATGTTCACTGACGCTCAGTGTTATCTATACCAACAGCCAGCGCTAGTCACTAAGCTATCGGAAGCAATTCCACTAGACGTGGCTCATGTTCACTGACGCTCAGTGTTATCTATACCAACAGCCAGCGCTAGTCACTAAGCTATCGGAAGCAATTCCACTTCCGGTTGAATCCTAGCTTAGTCTTAAGGTTTTGTATATCTAGTGCCTCTGGACTAAGTTATTTCCTTAGTGGATTACCTGCTGTCGCTGGGGGATGAGTCATTCATCCGCGAGCGCTAGTCCTAGTCCATCCGGAAGTAAGTCCTCATCCGGTTGCACTCTTACTTGGGATTCTATGTTAACCTATTGCTTTCTAAGTACTTAATTCATTCTTTCATATTTTAGTCTTCATCAAAACTTAAGATTCTAACATTCTCCCCCTTTTTGATGATGACAAACTTAGTTTTATCGATTAAGTTCATATGAAAGGATTAGTAGAGGGATAAAAGCAATAGATAAGGCACAAGTAACTTAGAAATAATTCATTGAGAAACAGGGATTACAAGTTAGAGTATACAAGCAAATAACATATACAAGTAATCTACACTAAGCAAGAATGAAATATGCATGGAAAAACAAAGAAAATTTCTAAGTAAAAAGGGTTGGAATGGGGGTTTAGATTTGGTGTTTCTTTTTCCTCTCCCTCTCTTTCTGTCTCTCTTCATTCTCTTTCTGGAGTTTGGCTAATTCGGCTTCATGCACATTCCGGTCAATCTGAGCAATGATCTGTTGAAGCTCTTCTTCATCCCTTTCCCTTCTGAGTCTCTCAGACTCAACAGAGTCCTCGAAGGCTCTCTTCATATTTTCTACTTCCTCATAGCCTGGGAATCCTGTTGCATCTGAGAAGTGGGTGACCTCGCCATTAGGAAAGTGGACGGCCCGAATCTTCACATTCCATACAGGGAAGTTGGGATCCTCCTCAACTTCCTGGGCTTTCCTCTTCCCCTTGCCTTTACCCTTTCCTTTGCTCTTGCTTATTGGCTGAGTAGATTTGGCACTTGCTCTCTCAGCATCCAGACAAGCCATCTGACCAAAGGATAGTCTGTCCGTGTACCCATACTTTTCGAATTCCTCAGGAGTCATGTCCTCTATCTCCAACTTGACTTCCCTCAGAATTGGAACTGCTTGTACAGATGGGATCTCTTGCTCAACTTGAGCAGACGAAGTTTCTTGCTCAGGTTGGTCAGATGGGGTCTCTTCCTCATTCTCAGCAGGTTCAGTGGAGGCAATAACCTTCTTGGCACGCTTTCTAGCAACGACCTTCTTCCTAGACTCACTGAATGTAACTGCTGGCTCAGATGGAGGAGGAGGGGCAGATGATTGCTCAGAAGTAGGGATCTCAGACGTTTGCCCAGAGGATGTAGGGATTGGCTTGGCGATTACAATGGGAGGATGGTTGATCTTCTTCAGCCCCCACTTCATCATGATTTCTTCAACAATGTTTTTACTCTTCTTAGTTGAAGATGACTCAGGCTGTGAGGATTGCTCATTCTGCTCAAACACCACCATGTCCCATTTTGATCCTTGCTCATCCAACCTCTGCTGCTGCATGAACTGGATAACTTCTCCTCTAATTAGGTTCTCAGCACCACCCAGTCTTTGGGATTCCATGGCACGGCGGAGGGCAGCCGTGATGTCTTCATCAAGCCAGAGGGATGGCTGGCTGAGCACATCCCTTGTGTCCATGGTCAGGCGAAGGGCGGACATCACATTTCTCCCCCTTTTGTCATCATCAACAAGGGCGAGTGCCAGGGATAGAGTGGATGAAGAGGAGGGTGGAGGTTCAGGGCCAAATTTTTTTGGGGGTGAAGGTTCTGGGGAGGATGTAGGTAAGGTAGTTTCGGGGGATTTGGGAGGGTTGGGGAACCAAGTGGGATCTACAAATAGACCTTCGAACGGATAAGTGGAGGAATATTCAGTGAAGGCAGTGGAAGAGTGTGGGGTAAAAGGTAAGTGATCCTCAGAGATTCGCTGAAGGCGGGGGTAATCTCTCAGATATATGTGGCTGAGGGGGTGAATGGCAGTTTGGAAGCCAAGGTGCTCAGCCAATGGGTTGGATCTGGGTCTAGAGTTGGGGTTGGTAGGGTTAGGATGGGATGATCCGGCAGAGGGGTTGAGTGGTGAACGAGTAGGGGCGTTGGGTGGTGTGCGAGTGGGGGAGTTAAGTAGAGATGGGGAGTTTAGAGGTGATTGGCGAGGAGATTGTTGGGGTGAGTCTTGGGGTTGCTGGTCATGGTTAGGTGAAGGCTGAGATTGGTGGTCATTGTTTGGTGATGGTGGGGGTTGATGGTCATTTTGTGGAGGTGGCTGTGGTTGTTGAGTGTTAGGAGGAGGAGGAGGGGGAAGTTGAGGGTGACTAGAAGGAGGAGGAGGTGGGTTTTGGGGAGGAGGAGGTGGTGGTGGTAGGTTACCTTGTTGTGGTTGGGGAATCTGGAGGTGTTGGAGAATAAGATCTAGCTTGGCATCCACCCTGGCAAGCTGAGTCTCAACCTGGCCTACTCTGTCCTCAAGTCGCTGGATGCGCTCCCCTTGCTGCTGGAACCCAGCATCACAGTCATTCCTCAAAGGGGCCACCAAAGACGCAGAAAGTTGAAGGAGACTCTCATCCTTCATCTCCTGAGAAAATGCCTTCACAGTGGCTGGCACCCTCGCAGCACGGCTTGGCCCGGGATGGGAGTCAACTTCTTGATCCCCTGCACCAGATACAGAGGGGACTGAGGCCTGAGAGGCACTGCCTGCCTGTGATCCTGAGCGAGTGGGCTTAGCAGGCTTCAGGTATCTGATGCCCATCTTGCTGATGTTAGTTGCCCCCACAGGAGCACACTTTATATTCTCTTCCTCCACATCGGATGTAGCCTTGATCAACTTCTTCTCAAGGAGGAAGGCAAGGATGGTGGGGTAGGGAAGATATCCAGCCTTGTCATTAACCAACCATCTCTGAAGCTCAAGGCTGATCAACTGTCCGGGGTTGATTGGCTGGTGGGAGAGAAGTCTGGGGAACCATGGATTGTCCAGCAGAGTGAACTCGTTGAAGTTACCCCCCTTGTGTGTCATCATTCGGGAGTAGATGTAGTACAGAAGTCTGTTGGAGTCAGACATCTTGGACACCTTCTTCCCTGGGGTGCCATACAACTTCTCGAGTTCCTCCTTGTTGTATTTGAGTGACTCAGGGTACAGTCACTCATTCATGCCCTCTTCTGTGATCCCCATTAACTCATTGAGTGTCCTCCAGATGAAACTGAAGGTTCTCCCCCTTACTGTGGCAGTGAAAGTGAGTCTGCGGATCTGCTCCTTCTCATCTACCTTCTTGTACTTAACCTTTCCAGAGAGAGATTGACAGAAGACTCGCAGGACGTTGATGTTGTAGTCCTGTTTGATCCCTAGCCAAGGCATGTATTTTTCCAGGTAAGGGCGCAGATGAGGAAATCCTAGGTCATCTATCTTGTCCAGATCGATGAACAAGCCGTTATTAAAGTAGGGCTTGATTGTCTCAAACTTGGAGGAAACGGCCTCCAAAGCCCCATCTCTGTAAACAAGAGCGTCATCCTCCTCTACCCTCTGTCTTTTGGAAGAAGGCTCTTCAACGAACTGAACCTTCTTCGTCCCTTTCCTCTTGGCTTGCACTTGTTCATGCCCAGTTTCCTCTGGCTGTTCTTCCATTCTCCCAGAATGTCCAGGCTGTTCCTGGACTTGTTCATTCACCCCTTGTGGCTGCCCATAAAGTCCATGGCGATCTTCAAGATGTTCATCAGATTGCCCAGATTTCCCAGTGTGCTTATGCCCAGATTTTCCAGATTTGGACTTAGATTTCTTGGATGAGGTAGATTTCTTGGTAATTGGGTTTGTTTCATGTGAGCCGGCCATTTTTGTGTGGGTTTGTATGATTGTGGTGAGAGATACGAAGAAGAATATGAAGAAGATGAAGAACACAGATGAAGAAATGAAGAATGTATGCAGAGAATATGTGGGTGAGTAAATTTGTGCAAGTAAAAAGTGAAAGTGAAAATGACACCCTATTTATATGCAAAGTTACTGAGGGTAAAATGGTCATGTCTTTTCAGATGAAGGCAAACGTTTACACATTGGGTAACGTAAACATTTTAATTGGAACGGCGCACCTTATGACATGTGTCGCTTCATCTTGTCAAAGAAGGCACAACTTCTCATGGAGGGAGATGAAGCGTTTTCTGAAGTGACGTGTCCCTTGGTCTGGCACTGGCGCTCTCTTAGTTCCAACATCCAGTGTCAGCGAATGATCATCCGGAAGTGGTTTTGCTTCCGGTTGCAATTGCTTAAGATTTAACATTGGGGACCTGCAAAGACAAGTATTGGCACTCCGATGCCTAAGTTAGTATTGTTGTAGGTTTTAAACAATCAAGTATAATAATTAAAAAAAATTACACTTCATTTGAGTTTACCATTCCCAAATCACCTCTTATGAAAGTAAATTGGTCAACCCCCAGAGGCTTGGTGAAGATGTCAGCAAGCTATTGTTGAGTTGGGACAAATTGTACTTTGACATCCTTCTTTTGAACATGGTCTCTGATGAAGTGATGTCTGACATCAATGTGCTTTGTCCTTGTGTGCTGAACTGGATTCTTGGCGAGACTGATTGTGCTTGTGTTGTCACAGAGGATGGGTGCCTCTGGGAACTCCAAGCCAAGGTCTCTCAGTTGGTTCTTCAGCCACAGCACTTGAGCACAACAGCTTGCAGCAGCAATGTATTCTGCCTCAGTGGATGACAAAGACATGCAGGTTTGCTTCTTGCTAGCCCAAGACACCAGACAACCACCAAGGAAGGCGTATTGTCCACTGGTGCTCTTCCTATCTGTTTTATAACCTGCATGGTCAGAGTCAGAGTAAGCCCACAAGAACTCTTGGTTACCTCTGGGATACCAAAGACCAAGTTCTTGTGTTCCCTCAAGGTATCTCACAATACGTTTAACACATGTTAGGTGTGACTCCTTGGGGTTGGCTTGAAACCTAGCACACATGCCTACACTAAATTGAATGTCAGGCCTGCTTGCCGTTAAGTATAGGAGGGAACCTATCATTCCCCTGTACATGGGCAGGCTGACAGATTTACCCTTTGCGTCAGCATCGAGTGCGGCAGTGGTGCTCATGGGAGTGTCATACTCCTTGCATTCATCCATCCCAAACTTTTTGAGTAGCTCTCTGCAGTACTTAGCTTGGGAGATGAAGATTCCATTCTTCTTTTGTTTAATTTGCAGGCCTAGGAAGAACGTTAGTTCTCCCATCATTGACATTTCAAACTCACCCTGCATAGTCTTAGAGAAATCTTCACAAAGCTTTTCATTAGTTGCCCCAAAAATAATATCATCAACATAAATTTGGACAATTAACATATTTCTATCTTTGTGAAGGATAAACAGTGTATTATCTAATTTGCCCCTTGAGAAACCTTTGCCCAGCAGGAAGCTGCTGAGTCTCTCATACCAAGCTCGAGGAGCTTGTTTCAGGCCATATAAAGCTTTCTTTAGTCTATACACATGTTTGGGATGCTTGTGATCCTCAAAGCCAGGAGGTTGTTCTACATATACCTCTTCTTTAATATAACCATTAAGAAAAGCACTATTTACATCCATTTGATATAATCTAAAGCCTTTCATGGATGCAAAGGCTAGAAGAATTCTTATTTCCTCAAGTCTAGCGACTGGAGCAAAAGTCTCTTCATAGTCAATGCCTTCTTCTTGGTTATATCCTTTGGCTACTAATCTGGCTTTGTTTCTTGTAATTTGACCTGTCTCATCCAGTTTGTTTTTGAAGACCCACTTAGTCCCCACTATGGATTGATGAGACGGCCTTGGGACTAGTTCCCAGACTTGGCTTCTCTCAAATTGATTTAGCTCTTCCTGCATGGTAATAATCCAGTCGCAGTCCTCAAGAGCTGGTTCAACTGAAGTTGGTTCGATTTGAGATAGAAATGCTCCAAACTCAACTTCATTTTGAACTTGCCTTCTGGTTCTGACACCAGAAGAAACATCACCAAGCACTTGATCAAGAGGATGATCCCTGTGATGTCTCCTAGCTGTTGGCAACTGTGCCTCATCAGGCACGGTCTGCATTCTAGGTTCATCACTGGGTTCATCTTCTTCTTTGAGATTGCTTGCTGGTGTTTCTTTTGGTGGTGAAGAAGATGATGGTGGTTTTGGAAGGTTAAGCATTTCATCATCTTCTGTGGATTGTCCCCATGTAGGAGTTTCATCAAATACAACATGCATTGACTCTTCCACAATTCTAGTTCTCATGTTGTATATTCTATATGCTTTACTCCTAAGGGAATATCCTATGAATATACCTACATCAGCTTTTGGATCAAACTTACCCAGATTTACCTTTCCATTGTTATGCACATAGCATTTTGATCCAAAGATTCTGAGGTGGCTGATGTTGGGCTTCCTCCCTTTGTACAGCTCATAGGGAGTCTTGTCCAAGCCCTTGCGAACATAGGCTCTGTTAGAGATATAGCAAGCAGTGCTCATAGCGTCCGCCCAGAACACTTGAGAAACCTCTTTCTCGTTGAGCATGCTTCTAGCCATCTCAGTCAGAACCCTATTCTTTCTCTCGACCACTCCGTTTTGCTGAGGAGTTCTAGGAGCTGAGAAGTTGTGTTCAATACCATTTTGCTCACATAGCTCAGAGAAGCTATGGTTCTCAAACTCTCCTCCATGGTCTGTCCTTATGGCTGTGATTTTGAGCTCTCTCTCATTCTGCACTTTCTTAGCCAGGACAACAAAAGCATCAAAAGCATCTTGCTTAGAGGCAAGAAACATAGTCCAAGTGAACCTTGAATAGTCATCCACCACCACTAGAGCATACAGGTTTCCACCCAAGCTCTTTACTCTCGCTGGCCCAACCAAATCCATATGGATTAGTTCCAAGGGCCTGCTGGTGGAGACTCTCTTCTTGGTTTTAAACGAGGACTTTATTTGCTTCCCTCGTTGGCAGGATTCACAAATAAAATCATGCTTTACCTTAAAGGATGGAATACCTATAGCTAGCTCCTTTTTAATTAGCATATCAAGTTGAGTAAAATTAACATGAGCTAACCTCTTATGCCAAAGCCAACTGTTCTCATCACTAGATATTAAACATTTTTCTTCCAGTTGTTGACATAAGTCTAGAGTATATAGGTTTCCATTTCTGTTTGCCTTAAGTTTGCATTTCAAATTGGCCTTATCTAAATTCAGATCCTGCTTATCAACTATTATGCACTCATGTGAATCAAAGATTACCCAATTTCCTTTGTCAGTGCTCTGGCTCACGCTCAACAGGTTGTGACAGAGACCGTCCACCAGATAGACGTCTTTTACTGGTCCGACTTCTCCAACTCCAGTGATCTTTCCACTTTGATTTCCTCCAAAGGTTACTGTGGCTCCGTCTTTGATCACCAGAGATTTGAACTTGTCTCTGTCTCCAGTCATATGTCTCGAGCATCCGCTGTCAATATACCATTTTCTGTTCTTGGATGCTTTGAGACACACCTGGAAAAATCAAGTAAGCTTAGGTACCCAACCTTTCTTGGGTCCTCTGTCATTAGTTTTCAGTGCCCTTGGTCTAGTGTTAGCCTTGACCTTGGGCTTATGATCATTCAGTGCCTCTGGCCTAGTGCTGGCTTTAGGCTTTTGGGTTTTCCCTGTGGATTGTTTCCAGGCTCGGGATCCCTGTCCTCCCTTAGTTTCCTTTACAGGGGGAGGATCCTTTGTAGCCTTGGTTCCTTTAGGGACCCATTTGTAAGAGCTACTTGCTCCATGCTTCTTGGCATTACAGGTGGACGTGGAGTGTCCTTTCCTGTTGCAATAGTTACAGAAGCTGAAGGGTGAGGAGCTGTGACTAGTGGCTTTGTGGAAGAATTTTAAGTAGGGCTTCACTTTTGGTTCCACCCACTTTTTCCCTCTAGGAGTATATCCTAAGCCAGTCCTATCCCTATATGCCCTTTGATTCATTAAAATTATATTTAACATTTCTGACCCATTTGTAAACTTCTGCAGGGCATTTTGCAGCTTGTTTTTCTCAGCTGAGATTTTGCTGCAATTAGGGCAGCTCTCAAGTGTTGGGGCATTGGGTTCTGCTTGGGGAGAACCCTTGCCATCCGCTACCGGAAGCTTTCTGGCTTCCGCTAGCTCTTCACTTAGTGAGTCCACCTTGGACTCAAGTGATTCCTTTTTAGTTTTTAACACTTTGTAGGCTTTACATAAACGAGAGAATTCTTCATGAACCTCATTGTAAGCCTCTTGCAATTCAGAGAAAGTTACCTCATTGTCTTCGTGGGTGAGGTCAAAATCTGAAGATGCTTCCTCATCATCTTCTCTGGCTACCAGGCAGAGGTTGGCAACTTCTTCTTCATCACTTGCTTCGTCATCTGAGCTATTCACCCAGATAGAGGATACGAAGGCCTTTCTTTTGTCTTTGCCTTTTGACTTCTGCAGACTGGGACACTCAGCTTTGAAGTGACCAGGCTTCTTACATTCAAAGCACACAGGGGCCTTTTCCTTCTTGTATCCCCTCTTCTGGCTGGAGTCACCTTTCTGAAAGCCTCCTTTCTTTCTGAAGAACTTTCTGAACTTTCTCACCATCATAGCCATCTCCTCATCATCCATTTCCTCCTCATCATCCTCATCATCATCATCGATCTCCTTGCTGGGAGCAACAAAGGCAAGATTCTTGGTTTTGGATGAGGCTTGAGGAGGAGCTCTCTGAGCAAGCAGGGTAGGTTCATATTCAGCCAGAGAGCCAAATAGTGCAGTGATGGAGCTGGTTGATTCTCCTTGGACTTCCTGCAAGATGGTTACTTTGGTGATCCAGTCACCTTTCAAGACCTTTAGGATCTTGCTAACTTGCTCTCTTTCAGGAATGTCCTTACCCAGCGAGGCCAAATTGTTGATGAGGTGAGTGAACCTGAGCTCCAGCTCTCTGATTGGCTCAGTTGGACTAAGCATGGCGAACTTGTGAAATTCTTCCACCAGCATCTCAACTCGTCTTGCTTTCACTCCCTTGGTTCCAGAGTGAGCAGCCTCAAGAGCCTCCCACATATCCTTAGCACTTTTGTGGTGGCTGATCCTGTGAAACTCCTTAGGACTGAGGGCGCATTGAATGTAATGCATGGCCCTGAAGTTTAGCTGGACTAGAGCATAGTCCTCGCTGGTGTATTTGGATCGCTGCTTTACAAAGCCATCTTCATCCAGAGGGGTGTGATTCCCATATTGAATCACATCCCAGAGTCGGATGTCACTGGATTGTACGTAGGTGTCTCCATTCGGAATTTCCAGAATGGATAGTTATACCCATCAAAGCCTGGAGGCTTGTTGGGTTGCATAGAGACATCTGGTAGGGAATAGTCTGTATCCATTACTGGATCTTTACTTTCTAGATTCGTGGGAATCAAGTCAGAAAGACCCGCTCTGATACCAAATGAAGGTAATGGATGCACAAGAGGGGGGTGAATTGTGCTACAAAATAAAAGCTCAAATAAAATCAACACCAGAGTTTATACTGGTTCGGTCTACCTGACCTACGTCCAGTTCTCAACCACCCAGGCCGAGTTCCACTATCCCCAGGTTTTACAACGGGTGCACCTGGAACCTTTACAACCACAAGTTTTGAACGGGATCACTTGCAACCTTACAATCACAAGTTTTACTCAAGGCTCACTTGCAACCTTTCTAACTAGGTTCTCTTTAAGAACAGATAGTGTTACACACTTAAGTACAATTAATGCTCTTATAACACGAAGAGACTTAACTACAAAGAGTACAAGATATGTAGATGAAAAGATCACTCAATGAGTTAAATGCTCTTTCTCTTTTCTGGGCAGCTTTGAATGCTTGAAGATTTTCTTGGTTTCTCGCTCTAGCTTCTCTCAAGAATGTCAAAGATAATTGTTAGCTTCATAAATGAAGTTGAACTCCTTTATATAGTCTTCAAACATTCTGACTCTTGGTAGGTGGGTTAGCCGTTTGAATATGGCCGTTTTTCCCATGTTACCGTTTGCCCAATAAATGCTTCATCAATGCATAGCAGGGTTGACTTGCTTTATCTCTGAAAAGTAGTCCTGACACCTCTGCTCTGACAAAAGCATTCTGACACTACACTTCTGAACGTTCTGACATTCTGATTGCTTGCGGAAGCAGATTCACATCCGGAAGCAATTCTACTTAGTGTGCTGCACTTGAACGTTAGTCTAACAATATAAGCACATAGTCACATGCAGTGGGTGTTTACTTAGTCTAAGATGGCTTCCTTGGATCCGGAAGTACTTCTACATCCGGAAGCACTACTACTGGATGAAGGGTTATATTCACTTTTACTCACTCTCGCTCAGTGTCCTTCATTCCAACAGTCAGCGCTAGTTACTAAGCAATCGGAAGCAATTCTACTAGACGTGGCTCATGTTCACTGACGCTCAGTGTTATCTATACCAACAGCCAGCGCTAGTCACTAAGCTATCGGAAGCAATTCCACTAGACGTGGCTCATGTTCACTGACGCTCAGTGTTATCTATACCAACAGCCAGCGCTAGTCATTAAGCTATCGGAAGCAATTCCACTTCCGGTTGAATCCTAGCTTAGTCTTAAGGTTTTGTATATCTAGTGCCCCTGGACTAAGTTATTTCCTTAGTGGATTACCTGCTGTCGCTGGGGGATGAGTCATTCATCTGCGAGCGCTAGTCCTAGTCCATCCAGAAGTAAGTCCTCATCCGGTTGCACTCTTACTTGGGATTCTATGTTAACCTATTGCTTTCTAAGTACTTAATTCATTCTTTCATATTTTAGTCTTCATCAAAACTTAAGATTCTAACAAACCTATTTATAAATTGAACCATCTACTTTCTCTTTCTTTAAGTAATTAATGAAATATATGTGTAGTTTTTATCTTGCTCTCTATTTATTTTAAGTGCTTGATCACCACTTATTTAGTTAAATGTAATATGACTTGAGAAAATGTATTTTGTTTTGGAACTTGGATAAAAGCATGTTGGACTTGAAGTTTATGGTTTTAAATGGATGGTTTATTGATAATATAGAGATATAGTTATTGACCTAACATAGTCATAATTAGGGTGGTTGAGGAAAGAACTTGCATTTATTGTGACAAGAGATTGTGCAATAAATGCTAGCATAAATTTGATCTTGACTTGAGAAAGCTTTTTCAAAAGATTTTGAACCTAGACGTGCGTATATTTTCATTTAATCACTTAAAAAGGAGAGGGAAACCTTGGTTCATGAAGTAAATAGAGGATTAGAAACCATAGGCCTTAATTATCATTGCTAACTCGTGTTTGAAATTCCAACTCTCTTTGCATTCAAAATTTAAAACTCTTTTCTTAATTGAACAACAAATTCTCAATATGTTTTTACTTAAGGTAATTGGACATGCAATTAGTGCTAATTGTTAGAATCTTAAGTTTTGATGAAGACTAAAACATGAAAGAACATAATGAACACTTAGGAATAATTAGATGAAAGTTATAAATCCTAAGTTAGAACACAATCGGATATAAAATCACAACCGGATGACTTAGAGCAAAAACAACGTAAGTAGCGCTTGCGGATGTAATACACATCCCATAGCGGAAGTCAATTGAACACTAAGTCTGATCCTAGTGAACCTAGTCTAAGTAGAACAACTTCCTATAGCAAAAATGCTTCCCATTGCACTTGATTATATTACTCTGTTGGACTAATATTTGAGTGCAGAACTTAGATTCACTTCCGATGGTAAATGAGCTTCCGATAGTGAACAGTCTTTGCATTACACATACTTGGACTAACACTTGCAGAACTAAGCACTTACTTCCGGTAGCCAAAATCCATCCGATAGCAAGTACAAGAATCAGAGACTGTACAAATGCTCAGATGTCATAATTGCTTTTGTCAGAGCAGTATTGTCAGGACTACTTTTCAGAGTTAAAGCAAGTCAAACATGCTAAGCATTAATGAGCATTAATGAGGACAATGGTAACAAGGGTTTAACGACTAGATTCAAACGGACTTATTACCGATTAAACATCTGGTGTATTAGAGGCTACTATAAAAGGAATAACTTCATCATTTATGAAGAACACAACTCTCACCAACCAAGAACAACACACGCAGTTATTGAGAGAGAACTAAGAGCCTTCAAGCATAATACCCAGAGAATATTCAGAAAGCTTTCAAAGTCTAAAGAGCACTTAATACCTTGTGAGTTATTCTTATTGTTATCATCTTGTACTCTTTGTATTTAAGTCTCTACATTTATTGAGAGCATTCATTGTACTTAAGTGTTTAGCACAATCTGTTCATTAAGTGAACTTAGTAGTAAATCATTTGTGTAGAGGTTGAACCCTTGCAGGTAGTAAGGGGGAGTACGTAAGGTTGCAAGTTAGCCAGTAAAACTTGTGGTTGTAAGGTTGCAAGTTAGCCCGTAAAACTTGTGGTTGTAAAGGTTGCAGGTGAACCAGTTGAAAACCTGAGAATTAATGGAACTCAATCAAGGGATTGAGAACTGGACGTAGGTCAAGAGTTAGACTGAACCAGTATAAAAGAATTTGTGTTAGTGTCTTTATTTTGTATTGTTTTTGTAGCACAATTCACCCTCCTCTTGTGCATCCTCACTTTCACTAATCACATTGTTTAAACTGTAATCTCTACGGAACAACACTTTTTTCTATACTACACTTGACGACCCGTATGCTTACGGACCCATATGCTAGTTATTACGAGCATTTTTTCATAAAACATCAGAATGCTTGCGTCGGTAAGCAGCGTGTAACACCTCAACAAAAATAAATACAAGTTATTGAAATATATGTTTACACTCCAAAATATCATCTTTTAAAAGTAAAACAAAGTAAAACATTAAAGGTTAAGGTCAATGACAAAATAAATATATAAAATAAACGTGCTTACTTCTCAAGTGTCTTCCCTTGCTTATTATTAGATCCTTCACCTAAAAATGTTAATAATGGGGTGAGATCGACATCTCAGTAACTACTGAACTCTCCTAACATACACAAGCAAATTACATGTAATTATAATACAAATTATTCACATGTTCATCCGTACTGATCAACTTTCGGTTTTTCATATCCATTTCAATTGACCTCTTAATTCAAAAACGGTACCTTCACATTAAGATTTAACTTATGCATAAATGCAGTATGCCTCCCTTATATCGCCTCCAAACTTATTCCGTTGACAGGAGCCATAGGCTAACACATAGTCCAAACAGATACACATCCAAGTAACTATATTATTCCAAGCTTACCATTACTTGAGATGTACCCTGCCCAAGGTACAGAGCTCAAACATGGACTATGGCTCCCCTCCTTAAAGAACAAATATAAGGAGGTGTCACATGTCCCATAACTTCTATGTAATCTCTGGCAAAGGAATACATAGAAGAAAGGGCCCTGACAAGTACCACTACCACTGTGCACCGAGTGGTGGTATAAAAATTCATCACATAATCCTCCTCTAATTCTTATCCACTCACAGATGCTCATGCAATGACAGATATATATATACATTTACCAACAAAAATATACTTGAATTAAATTAGCATAATACATTCTCTAACACAACATAATATCATCATATAAGCAAGCATGCTTGAAAAGAATCAAGTACTTATCATTCACATATTACATATTAAAACAATTAACAACAAACATGCTTGAAAAGGAACAAACTAATTTAACTACAAGCATGCTTTAAAAGGAATAAACTAATCATAACAGCGCACATTTTTAAATTAAGAGGTAATCAATAATCATTCAGATTATAATTATACATAACTTACAAGCATACGAAAAAATCATTCAGAGTTACCTGTTGCTCCTTAGCTCAACAGGTAATCACACAATTTAGATCACTCTAACGCTCCTAATTAGAGTCTATAACATCATAAATATAAATTTATATTAATATTTACTCAAAACCCACTCTAGAGATACTCCAAGTTACTCTTAAAACCTTAATATTTCTATGGTAGTTGAATTTCAATATAAAGTTTAGGGATTTAATAATAGTTATGACTCACAAATAGTGATTGATTCAATGTTGGGGTGTGTGTATATATAGATGCACAATAGCGTATATGTTGATGTATATATGAAAGGGCGAAGGGGCAAAAAAAGTCACCATAATTTTCAAAATGGACAACTTTCGCACCCGTAATTTCGATGGTGCAAAACCGGACATTATAAACCAAAATGGGACAAATCTGGCACTCTTAAACATAGGTGTTAAGTTTGACCGTTAGTTGACTGGGAATAATGATATGGCATAATGACGTGACACAATGAGACATTATGTGTCACCCCCATGCTGATATGTATATGACATGGCAAAAATGAAAGAAATTAATCTGATATGTATAAGGGAAAATGACAAATAAGTCTCTCCGAATGCTCAAAGGGACAAGTAAGGAACCTATATTAGAATCTTAAGTTTTGATGAAGACTAAAATATGAAAGATCATAATGAACACTTAGGAAGAATTAGATGAAGTTAAAAATCCTAAGTTAGAACACAATCGGATGTAAAATCACAACCGGAAGACTTAGCAAAAACAACGTGACTAGCGCTTGCGGATGTAACATGCGTTCGATAGCGGAAGTGAATTTAACACTAAATCTGATCCTATATAACCTAGTCTAAGTAGGATTATGTTTCCGATTGCACTTGATTATATATTACTCTGTTGGACTAACATTTATGTGCAAAACTAAGTTTCGCTTCCGATAGCAAATTAGCTTCCGATAGTGAATGCTCTTTACACTGCGTTCTCAGACTAACACATGCAGATCAAAGCACTCACTTCCGATAGCCAAAGTGCATCCGATAGCAAACACTCTTGTATTACACACTTGCACTAAAAGCTTGCAGAACGAAGCTTTGACTACCGATAGCATAAACGCATCCGATAGCAAGTACAAGAGTCAGAACGTACAAGTGCTCAGAAGTCAGAATTGCCTTTTGACAGAGTAGTATTGTCAGAGTTGCTTTTTGTCAGAACAGAGATGTCAGAGTTACTTTTCAGAAGTCCTCTGTGGAGAATTCATTAAAAGCAAAGTCAACCCTGCTAAGCATTAATGAAGATGTACTTCTCAACGTTAACAAGGCATCAACGGCTATATTCAAACGAACATATTTCAAATTGCAGCCCAAGCCATTGAGTGTCGGTAGCTGAGTATAAAAGAAATATCTTCAGCATTCATAGATGAGAAGATGAAGAACAGCAAGCTTATTGTCTGAGTTATTGTAGTCTACATTCTTCTTATCTTCTACTCTCTGATCTTAGAGTTGTAATATTCTTAGAGAGAATTCTTGAGAGAATCATTTGTACTTAAGTGTTTATCACAATCAGTTCATAGAGTGAACATATTATCAAATCCTCTAATTGATAGAGGCTGTTCTAAAGCATGGTGCTTGAAGAACAGTGTTGTAACCTTACAAGAGTAAGGGAAAGTATTTAGAAGTTTTCTAAATCTCCAAGGTTTACAGGTAAGCCCGTTGCAAAACCTGTGGGTTGTTAGGTGAACCCGTGTTCGTAAAACCTAAGGTGTGAAGGCTTTCTTGTGCCTAGATTAAACAAGAAGTTTAGTGGATTGAAAATCTCAGGTGAAGCCTGGGGACTGGATGTAGGTCAGGAAGTGACCGAACCAGGATAAATCTGTGCGTGCTTATTCTGTCCTTAATCTTCTTATTTCCAGCACCACACCATCATATACTTATTTGTGCATAGCATGATTCATCGTCATTTACATAAAGCACAAGAAGTCATGTTTTAAAGAGCATTGTAAGTTTTATTCCATCACCCAATTCACCCCCCTCTTGGGTGACAGCCACACTTTTCAACCTAAACTTGTAAAAGGACACACAAGGAACTAGGACCTGAATGGGATTATGAAATATTGGGAATGACTCAAATGCCCTTATCTTTCATTTTTGTCATGTCATATACATATCAGCATGGGGGTGACACATAATGCCTCACTGTGCCACGTCATTATGTCATATCATCATTCTCAGTCAACTAACGGTCAAACTTAACACCTATGTTTAAGAGTGCTAGATTTGTCCCATTTTGGTTTATAATGTCCGGTTTTGCACCATCGAAATTACGGGTGTCAAAGTTGTCCATTTTAAAATTACATTGGCTATTTTTGCCTCTTCGCCCTATATGAAAAGATGGAGTTATGACTTTTGGAACTATTATGTTTAGTTTATGAAAGAAAAATTTATATATAAAGTATATTGAACATTAATGTTAGAAAAGAACCAAACCAAATTAGATGAGAAATTAATATAAAACATGTTGGCCATTACAGTGAAATTAGGATAACAACTTGTATATATATAAACATACAACCACGACACACACGTGAAAGAATGGCAATTGTTTGAATAGAAAAGATGGCTTGTTAAAAAAAAATAAAGAAATGGTTTTTCACTTGCAGAGAAAAGGAGATGTATAAACTGGACTCATGTAAGTGTTTGATATAAAATACTTGGAAACTTGTTTTGGGTTTTAGAAATACTATATATTTATATTTATACAACGCGCACCACATACAAAGTGATAAAATGGGGGATTTGACATGTAACAGCTTAATATACTCATATCAAAAATAATGACAAAATTGTAAAAGGATACAATTTTAAATAAAATAATGTGCAAAGTAAGAGAAAGCTTACAAAATACGGGAGAGACAGTAGGATTGAGATACCTATGGCGGCTAATGTTGTTTGTGATAGGGGGAGAGAGTGGTAGCTATTTAAATGAAATGATTAGGGTTTTGTTGCAATTGGGCCTTTTTAAATTGGTCTTTTGTCAAATGGGCTCTAAGAGATTTATACCCTCGAATTTAATTTTATTTGAATTGTATTCTAATGTTATATGTAAAATATTTACAGTTCTAATGTGTGAAAAAAAATAGTTTCAGAACATACAATTTGTGCTCTCAAATCATAGTATATCCTTCATATTCTCTATGTTACAGCATCAAATATAAATCTAAAAAAATAGGATGTTACACAGCGAATTTTTTGTAGTGTTGGATATAGGTGTTGGTCTTTCAACAGAAGTGTATAGAGTTCCAATCATTATCATTGAAGGTGAGGAGTTTGAAAAATTCAACTTCGAAATTATGAATGAATGAATGATACATTCAGAGGCAACACTTCCAAATACTCCATTTGTGAGATTCTAGCTTTTGGGGCATCTCATTATTATGCTATAAATGCTAAAATCGAAGACCTTATTGCTATTCTTAAGTGGTTCAAGATGGAGAGGCTTAAAGGTACGTGATTGTTTTTCTTAACCAAAGATGGTGCTATTCAAAAATTTTAAATTTACGGGTTAAAGTACAAAAATATCCATGTAATTGTCACGAAGGTGCAAAATACACATGTAAAAGTTTTTGGAGTAAAACTACCATCAAATTTCAAAATTGGGGCAAAAGTGTCTTTTTCACTCACTAAAACAAATAGCAAGCTTATGTATTTATTTTCCCTTATGTGATGATCGATGAAGCGTCAAAGAATAATGAGTGAAAAAGGTCAAAAAATCCACAGTGATGGACACTCTTGTTCGAGTTTTGAAATTTGATGGGTAGTTTTGAAATTTGGAGCAATTTTGGTAATGCCATTAAATTTGACTGACATTGACCGTTAAAGGTGATGTGGCAGAAGAAGTAAATGAGTTGGGCAAAAAAGTAGTGTTGAATGGGCAAGGTAATAAATTGTGAATGAAAGTAATGGATGCACAAGAGGGGGGGTGAATTGTGCTTCAAAATAAATGCTCAAATAAAAACAACACAAGAGTTATACTGGTTCGGTCTACCTGACCTACGTCCAGTCCTCAACCTCCCAGGCCGAGTTCCACTATATCTCAGGTTTTAAATCGGGTTCACCTGAAACCTTACAACAGCAAGTTTTACACGGGATCACTTGCAACCTTACAACAAGTTTTACACAGGCTCACTTGTAACCTTTATAACTAACTCCCCCTCACACCAAGCAAGGGGTTAACCTTTACACTTAAAGGATTTTTGACTAAGTTCTCTCAAAGAACAGATAGTGTTACACACTTAAGTACAATCAATGCTCTTTTAACAAGAAGAGACTTAACAACAAAGAGTACAGAATAAGTAGGTGAAAAGAATCACTCGATGTGTTAAATGCTCTTCGCTTTTCTGGGCAGCTTTGAATGCTTGAAGATGTTCTTAGTTTTCTCGCTCTAACTTCTCTCAAGAATATTCAAAGATAATTAATTACTTCATAAATGAAGTTGAGCTCCCTTATATAGTCTTCAAACATTTCGAACTCTTGGTAGGTGGGCTAGCCGTTTGAATATGGCCGTTCTTCCCTTGTTACCGTTTGCCCATTAAATGCTTCATCAATGCATAGCAGGGTTGACTTGCTTTATCTCTGAAAAGTAGTCCTGACACCTCTGCTCTGACATAAGCATTCTGACACTGCATCTCTGAACGTTCTGACATTCTGATTGCTTGCGGAAGCAACTTCTCATCCGGAAGCAACCTTACTTAGTGTGTTGCACTTGAACGTTAGTTTAACAATATAAGCACATAGTCACATGCAGTGGGTGTTCCCTAAGTCTAAGGTGTATCCGGAAGCACTTCTACATCCGGAAGTAGTTTCACTTGATGAAGGATCTAGCTCACCATTACTTACTCTCGCTCAGTGTATTTCATTCCAACAGTCAGCGCTAGTCACTAAGCTATCGGAAGCACTTTTACTTGACGTGGTGAACTCACTGACGCTTAGGGTTATATCTCTTTTATCAGCCTGTGCCAGTCTAAATCTAACAGGAAGCAATTTCACTTGACGTGGCTGATTCATTGACGCTTAGGGTTATATCACCTCTATCAGTCTGTCCCAGTCTAAATTTATCAGGAAGCAATTTCACTTGACGATGTAAACTCACTGACGCTTGGGGTGATATCTATTCTATTAGTCTGTGTCAGTCTAGGTCTAACAGGAAGCAATTTCACTTCCGGTTGAAATTATAGCTTAGCCTTAAGGTTTTGTATATCTAGCGTTCATGGACTAAGTTAAATCCCTAGTGAGTTACTCGCTGTTGCTGGGGGATGAAACATTCATCCGCGTGCGCAAGTCCTAGTCTATCCGGAAGTAAATCCACATCCGGTTGCACTCTTACTTGGGATCCTATGTTATCCTATTGCTTTCTAAGCACTTGGTTTAATCTTTTATATTTTAGTCTTCATCAAAATTTAAGATTCTAACAGTGAATCCCTCCCATCCCTCTCTTCCTCCCCTATCATTCTTCGACTTGTGCGGCGGTGCCGGCACTTCTAGCTATGGGAAGGAGTAGAAGGATTGAGGAGGGAGAGAGGAATGGGAGGAATTTATCAATTTGATACCCAGACCATTAAACACAAACAATAATTTTATGTCTCAAATGTTGCACACATCTATTACAAAATGAATCAAATATAGAAAATCCGTCAATTTTGATGGGTTTGACCCGATTAGGCCACGTCACCCAATTAGGCCATGTCACCTGTCACGTCACCCAATTAGGTCACAACACCTGTCACGTCACCCAATTAGGTCATAACACCTGCCACTTCACCACCACATCATTACCACATATATGAAAAGATTGAAGGTTTAAATCTAGCACTCAAGTATTAGTAAAGTTCACCCAACATAAAATAACAATTTCGAGTCCCAAATCTAGCACTCATCAGTTACAAAATGGTTCAAATGTAGCAACTACGACAAATTTTATGAGTTTGACTATTAATTTTGACTTGATTAGGTCATGACACTTGCCATATCGCCCTATCTTCACTATGTTACTTGCCACATCATCACTATCTTCACTACATCATCACCATGTATCTCAAAATAAATCTCTGAAACCCACATCACCCTATTACTAATGTAGCAATTCCATGAACTTTTCATGGTTTGACCATTATTACAAATCTCACCTAAGACATGCCTTAATCAGGTAAGATAGCATAAAGACTGCAACATCTTTTGCAAAGACATGAATCTCAGGTCTACAATCTAGAGCATATGTTGCAAAGTTGTCTGCCATCACATTGTCCTCTCTGCTTCTCCACATCACGCTTATCCTCCTATCTCACCTCAATGAGTAAACTCCTCAATTAGTTCACAGCTCTCATGATTTGCATGAGCTCAAAAAACCATGAGAAAATCGCTGGGCCAGCCCAAATTAACTTAAAAATTGGCTTAATATTTGTTTTGGACTGAAAAATTGGCTTAATATGGATTAGCCCAAACCTGTATAAAATGGGCTAGACTAGAAAGCTTGACCCATATTATCCGGGTTCAAACTAACTCATATTAAGCCCATTTTGAATTATTTTCTCTTTTGGATAGAAGTTCTCCCTTTTTCCATAGTCGTCACTGATGCTGTTTTTGTCATCGTCTGTAACTTCATATTTTATCTTATTTTCTATCATCATTGTTTTCGTCATTGTCGGTGTCGCCACTATTTCTGTCATTGTTACTAACTTGTTGTTAGGGGTGACGTTGCAGTTTTTGTCTTCATCTATGATATTAATATTATTGTTTTCACTTTTCACCATCGTCGGTGATGTTAGTTGTGGTTTTGACTTTAGTTAGTAATGTTTATATTTAGTGAAATTATAACATCAATAAAAAATAGAAAAACAGAAGAAAAAGGGGGGAAATGGGTTTTGGTTGGACCACGATCTGGCGGGTTAACCCATCACGAGCTCAGGTTTGGGTTTGGATTAGCTCACAGGCTTCAGCCCATATTAGGGGTGTGTTAACGTTTTTTTCAGTTTTAAACCAAAAGTAAAACGAAAAAATGAAAGACGAAAGTCATGCAAAAAGTAAAAAAGAAACTGAAACAAAAAAACTGATTTGTTTTTAGTTCGGTTTTACGTCTTTTACTTTATTTTGCATATTTTTTGTTCTTTTAATTTCAACTTGTCGCATATGAAAATTCAATAAAAATGAAAACAACATATCTAAATATTTATACAAATTTTGCATCTTATGAAAAATAATAGACTATTACTTAAACAAGCTGAAAACAAAGAAATGCATAAAATTATATGAATTCTACATGTTATTAAAGCAGTTAAACTGTTAGTTCTATTTTAGGTTATTGAAGTACTAGACTATTGGTATTTTTGTTTTCTTGTTCTATTTTAAAATATATATTACTCCCTCCGGTCCTAAATATAATACCTAATTGGCTTTTTTGAAAAATGCTAAAAAAGCAAAATAAGTTAATTATAAATTGATGTTTTACCTAATTTCCATAGACTAGTATATTTTACCTATAAACTAATGGATAATCTAAAAATATATCAAATATATCATAATTTAATAACCTATTTCGCAACCTTAATCTCTCCAAAAAAAGTCATCTATATCTTATATTTAGGACCGGAGGTAGTATTTGGTTTTGGCTTTCTTTAATTTTAATTGTTTTCAGAAAACCAAAACCTAAACAACGATAGAAATGGAAACCAAAATTGAAACCCAAAACTAAAACCAAAAACTTAAAACAATGTGGTTCAATTTGATTTCTAGTTTTAGTTCGTCACCCCTAGACCATACTACCACCCGTACATCAAGTTGGCCAATATGAATATCTTCCTCTCTCTAATTTTAATTATAAGATCACTTTGATTTTTTTTAAGAAATTAAGAATTTAAAATTAATCATTTTAAATTGTCTATGATTATTGTTTTCTCAAAATTGATTTATTCTACGTATAAACTAACATGTAAGCTAATTAAATATGTCATATGTTATTATTCACTGGTTTGATTTTCTTCCTTATTTTTTAAAGAAAAAAAAAAGTCAAATTGATATAATATAAAAAACCAGTCGGAAAAAAATTATAAGGGGCACATCCACTTCTAGAAAGTTCAATAAAACAACATTGGGATAAGCCAAAATTCAACGGGAGACATGTGCTTTGGCAGTTAGTCCCTTACACTTAACTTTTTTCTTTTTTTTCATCAAGAGCTTTATGCCAAAAAAAGTTGGAAGACGTGTTTAAAATAGTACTCCCTCGTTCCTAAATATAAGATCACTTTGGACATATGGATAAGTTCCTAAATATAAGATCACTTTAAGGTCAAAAAAAAATATAAGATCACTTTCTATTTTTCCCCAAATTTTGCCCAAATTACCCTCCTTAACTAATTCACTTCTCTCTCTCAATTCTCCACCAACAAGCCACGTTCGAACGCCTCACGTCAATGCTCCTCAATTGAATCCTCTCTCCCCTCTACTCTCTTCAACTCCCAGCCCTTCCATTCCTCCACCATCTTCATCCTCGAAATTTCCCCCAATCCCTTCCCTCAATCAAACTTCCATCCATTTTACAAGCCTAGGGTTCGAATCACCAATCTGGACCGTCTGATTGAAGGTATGGAGAAGGAGGTGTTTAGATCGGAGGGTGAGGGTGTTGTGGTGGCCTGATTCTTGTTTTTTTTCCAAATTATTCAAAGTTTCTTGCAAAGACAGAGTTTCATGTGCAGGAATTGTTTGTGAGGGGTGTTATAGGAGGAAGGGCTTTGGGGAGATGTTGCTTTTAGCGGTGGCGAAGCAGGTGGTGGTGGTCATGGGTTTAGGAAAGTGGATTGGGCTGTGAGATTTCGTTTCTCGAGGTTCAGTCAATTGAGAATCCTATGTCCCTGTTTGTCTTTTTAGATTTAAGTGGGGCTATTTTGGGAAGATCATGTAACTTTACTGTCTTCCTTAATCTCCCCAAATTAACCAAAGTGATCTTATATTTAGGAACGGAGGGAGTAGTATTTTGTACTACCTCCGGTCCTAAATATAGGACCTAGATGACTTTTTTTTGGAGAGGTTAAGGTTGCAAAATAGTCTATTAAAGCATGACATATTTGATATATTTTTAGAGTATCCATTAGTTTATAAGTAAAATAAACTAGTTTAAGGGAAAAAATTAGGTAAATCAATTTATAATTAACATAGTTTGTTTTTTTAAGATTTTTCAAAAAAGTCAATTAGGTCTTATATTTAGGACCGGAGGGAGTATTATTGATAGACATATGCAGTATTTAAAAATACATTAATAAATTTTAAAAGATTCGAGCTGTAAGCAACAGTTGATGATTTGATATGATGACTATCATATTTTATGAAATTTGTCCTATAGTAGATATATGAGCCGTCCATTCAAATTTAAATGAGAAGGATACTGCACCATATGCATGCATGTTTCATGCAATATAAAAAAAAAGGAGAATGCATCACTATTAATTACATTATATTACTATACTATATCTCCAGAATCTTAGCTTGATGTTCGTTTACTTGACCATTACAGAAGTGTAATTTAGCTTGTCAATAGTTTACATCAATGCCCTCTAGCAAGATTTTGATTGTAAAGGACCATCTCTTTAATGTTGAAAAGTATGGATATTGAGATATACTTTTCAACAGAATGGAAGTGCTGAATGCAAGTACTGTCATTGGTGTTTGACCTTGGTGGCTCAAGCTAGACAATGACTTTCTAAATCCAAATGGCGTATATCTGATTAATTTTTTGCCACACCTATGCCTTAGTAGTCTACACCTTTTTCACAATTATTTAAGACTGAACCTGCAGATTATAAATCACTACATCCTTTAGGTTGTGCATCTTATCATAGCCTAAAGCCATAATAAAAAAATTCAATTTCCCAGTCAAAGATTTGTTTTCGTTTTGCTAGTCAGAAAAAAGGTCATCAAAAACAGAGGGTAATTCTTCAAACATCAGATCCCAAAGATTAAATTTTAATAGTCATGCCTTAATATTCTCCAAAATATTACTTTATTAACATCTCATTTAAGTGTTTTTAATTTATTTCTCATTTGTTGGGCACCTTAGGACATCAATATCATCAATTTAATAGTCAATTCCACTCGTATCTATTCCTTTTATCAAATTATAATTCAGCTTCTTAGTGTCATTATACTCTTCAAAAAACACAGAAAAACATTCACTTATCAACTTCGGAAAATTTTCAGTTTCAAGAACCACATTAAAATCATCTTTCAGAAATTCCCTCAAACAATAAACTTCACATCTATTTTCAGCTCTGGACAGCTTCCATTACCTACAAGTGAAAATCCCAACTTCATAATTCAAACCCATTTTTTAGGTTTTTGGGCATGATTCAAACATCTAACACATTTATGCAGCATCATAGATACTAACACAATATAAAACAATAAGTTATAAATTAAGATACCAATTAAAATCATTGGAAGCTTCAAATTAAGATACCAAGCAAAATTATCTTTATTTTTTTTTTTGCCAATACAAAAATTATCTATTATATACAAACAACTCAGCCAAACAGGGGAATAGAAAAACTTTCATGATTTCCAATTCTATTTCATTAAACTCTTAGGGGATCTCGAGATGCTTTGAATAAATGCTTTTCCAATTTAGGCTGGCTTTAACATATTCTTTAGCAGATTTCAAACATGTGTTTAACTCATGGCTTCCAAGCATCAAAGATGTGTTTAACTCTTAAAAAATCTGGTGCATTTAAACATTATAATGTCAGCTCTTCTCAACATTATTGGCATATCATCTTCTTCCCATATCATCTTCTTGCCAAATGCATCATCAGAAATTCAGAAGTAGAAACTTATTTGTGAGATGATGTACAGAAGGTTTACTTCTGTCAAGAGTCCAACTTGCATGTGGATTTTTTATTCTTCTCGTTGTCTTCCTCCTTTGGTAATTACGTGCTCTGCTTGGAATGAGAGAGAAGGATGCTGAGATTGGATTCATATATCCACATGCACCATCTCTTCTTTATACACTACTAATACAGTAATATTTATGTAAAATATCTTCTGAAATCAATAATTAATGTAACTTAATTTCCTTAAATAAATAAGACTCACTTAACTTTTAAAAACAATTAAAAAATAATAAAAGTGTTATGAAAATAAATTTACATGCATATGTGTGGATGTCCATAACTCCAACCTCTTAGGATTCTTTTTCTTATAACCTCCCAATGAATATGGCTAGTGGGAGTTTCTTTTCTTTATTATCATTATTCTCATATTTACTCTTTTGTAACCATATGAAAAGAATTCAATGTATTGAAGTCTATAAATAGAGGTCATGCCATGAGCCATTGTAAGAGAGAATTACATATCAATGAGAACACTCTTCTTACTTCATCTTTATGTTCTTGTCTTACTACTCTCCCCTCTTTCTTTCTTCTCTTCATATTTCTTCTTTCCTTTATTTTTATAACACGTTATCAGCACGAGTTTGCTCCAAAATTAAGGTATGTTCTTTACATTTGTTTTAGTATTGTTGATAATACGCACACATATACTACTCATATATTATACTCCCTCCGTTCCTAAATATAAGACCTAGATAACTTTTTTTATGGAAAGATTAAGGTTGCGAAATAGGTTATTAAATCATGATATATTTGATATCTTTTTAGATTATCCATTAGCTTATAGGTAAAATAAACTAGTTTAAGAGAAAAAATTAGGTAAATCAATTTATAATTAACTTATTTTTTGCTTTTTTTAGGATTTTTCAAAAAAGTCATCTAGGTCCTATATTTAGGAACGGAGAGAGTATTACTTATATATATATATATATATATATATATATATTACTAACACGTGATTATATGAGTATATAAGTAACACACGTTGATAATAATACACACACATATACTATTATATATATTATATTACTTATATATATAATACTACTCAATATATATATATATATATATATATATAGTATTATTATAATATAATATAATGTCATTTATTTTTATTATGCCATTTATTTTTGTTAGAATCTTAAGTTTTGATGGTGACTAAGGTATGATATGGTCTAGTACTTAAAAGAACATAATTAACACTTAGGAAGGATTAGATGACATGGTTAGAATCCTGAGTTAGATCACTTGCGAATGCAAGATCATTTCCGGTAATATTAGCACTAGAGCTCGCGGATGGAGTACACATCCCATAGGACGCAAACGGAAGCAAGTGAGACACTTGGTTAGAATCCTGAGTTAGATCACTTGAGAATGCAAGATCACTTCCGGATAGATTAGGACTTGCGCACGCGGATGAATGCTTTCATCCCCCAGCGTCAGCAAGTAAATCACTGGGGAAATAACTTAGTCCATGAGAATTAGTACACAACCTTAAGACTAAGCTATGTTTCAATCGGAAGTGAAATTGCTTCCTGTTAGATTTAGACTGGCGCAGGTTGATAAACTAGATATAACCCCGAGCGTCAGTGAAAATGCAACGTCAAGTGAAGTTGCTTCCTGTTAGACTTAGACTGGCGCAGAGCGATAGAATAGATATTACCCCAAGCGTCAGGGAGTCTACTTCGCCAAGTGAAAACACTTCCTGTTGGATTTAGACTGACGCAGGCTGACAGAATAGATATATCCCCAAGCGTCAGTGAATCAGCCTCGTCAAGCGAAATTGCTTCCTGTTAGATTTAGACTTGCACAGGCTGATAAAAGAAGTATAACCCTAAGTGACAGCAAGTTCACCACGACAAGTAAAAGCGCTTCCGATAGCTCAGTGACTAGCGCTGACTGTTGGAATGAAATACACTGAGCGAGAGTAAGTGATGGTGAGCTAGATCCTTCATCAAGTGAAAGTACTTCCGGATGTAGAAGTGCTTCCGGATACATCCTAGACTAAGTAAACTCCCACTTCATGTGATTGTGTGTTGACTTAATATACATAGCATGAACAAATGACACACTGAGTCACTTAGGAAGACTTAGAGTAAACTAACGAGACTTAAGCTGACTATTGGAATAGAGATCCCTTAGAGTCAGTAGACATTACACTAAGTCAGAACATAGTCTAAGTAAGACTACTTCCCATAGCAAACTTCCCACAACATGTATAGTTTTACTATATCTGATTATATATATTGCTATGTTGGACTAACCAGTATGTGCAGAACTTAATCACACTTCCGGATGCAACTGAGCTTCCGGATGCAAAGACTCTTGGCATTGGATTTCAGAGATTAACACTTGCAGAGCAAGATTGCCACTTCCGGATGAACGATTGATTTAACTCTTTTTCGTCGTCTAAAAAAGAGCTAAAGCAAATAAAACTAGAATTAAACTACAATAGTTAGCAGCAAGTCCTAGGTCAATTCACAGTTCGGTTTTATCTCTTGCTTAGGTCAATTAATTACAAGTTAAGCAAATTATCAAACAGGTTGTGTGCAGGTTTTGTATGTAAGACTAATTAAAACTAATCTAAACTACAACTAACAGAATCAAAAGTGAATGAGTGAAAGTATGGATGAGATGTACCTCCTTCTCCAAGTACTCCGTGCTTATGTTTAATCGGACTTCATATACTTGTTCTTCTTAATATAAACTAGTTAAATTCTCAAGATCTCTTTAATCAAAGAAGTCTACAAGAGTTTAACTAATTTAATTAAGGCTTAAGCTCTTTCAAGCCAAGAACATACCTAAGCAACATTAAGTACCAAATCTATAGCACTTAAGAAACAAATTCATTCCACAAATGTAAGAGGAGCTAATCGCACACACATACATATATGAAACTACAAGAATTAAGCCTCGGTTTTCATGTCCTTAACAATCAAGAGAGGTTTTCAAGCTAACATAAAGTAGAACACCTAAAACTAGATGTCTAACCTATACACGCCTAATCAAGGTCATACATAGGCAAAAATTTACATCTAGCTTGAAACCTAAAAGAGAAAATTACAAGCATATGAAGCCATAGGTTAAGTCTACAAGCACATTTCCTTGGAGAAGAAGGATAGGCGATCTAGCCTGACATGGAGATGAAGGCGGATGAAGGTAGTTGTGAGATTCTGGGCATGGCGGAGGTTGCGAGGTGAAAGAGATGAAGAAGATGAAGATGGAGTTGAGAGAGTTTGTTAGAGGAGAGAGAGAAAGTGAAAGTGAAGTCAGTGAAGTTCAGGTGTGTGTAAGTTAGTTACGTTTTGGGGTTTTATAGTGGTGAGTAGCTTTGGAATTATCGCCCAAAGGGTATTTTTGGTATTTGGTAAAAGTTAGGATGAATGTGGACTAGATCTCATCTCCATGCATTTTCAAAGGTTCCTCCTTTTTCCTCAAGTGATTGTGCTTCCCTTTTTGCCCTTAATGAGCCCTCCAGACTTGAATTTGACCTTGGCGCCAATTTTGCCTCATTTGGAAAGATGCTCCCCAAGTAATTTCAAGCTGCAGGGTTGACTTTGCCTTAAATTAACTCTGCACCAAAGACTTCTGAAAAGTAGTTGACATTTCTGATCATTGTGCAGTCTGACTCTTGCACTCGCTGACTGATGGACTTTGGCTTCCGGATGCAGGACTTCATACTACAAGCGCGAGCACATTCACTTCCGGATGAGAATCCACTGGATGAGAATCCACTCCCTGATGCAACTCTTTGTCCGCCAGCGCCAGCACGTTTGCTTCCGGATGTAAATCCACTTCCGGATGTGAACTTGCATCCTGATGCCAAATTATCTCCACTGAAGCTCCACCAAGGGTGTATGGGGCCCACTTGGGACCCCCCTACATAAGGAACACATCACATAGTCAAAATGACCAAAATACCCTTGGTTTCATAAAATACAAGTAATATGGCTGTTATTCTTCAAATATTTATACATAAGCATGCGCATAAAAATGTACCAATAATGATCAAATATAACAAATAAACCACACTAATTAAGCTCAAATGCACATGCTTAAAGGTATGAAATTTGGTCCAATCAAATCCCCCACACTTAATCTTTGCACTCCGGGCAAAGTCATATAAAAGATTAACTTAATCATTAAGCATAGTGAAGGCAATTGGAATTATCATAGAATACAAGTAGATCTTCTTGAACCTTTCCCTAGAACTTCGCATAGGCCAAATCTAAGAATACAAAGCGAATGCAAGTTTAACAAGCAACTAGGCTTAAGGAGGAGTGCCAATTGAGATTTTTCCTCACCGGATAAAGTGTTTAAACTCATTCACTCAAGTTAGGAAAAATGCCTAACTAGGGACTTGTGATCACTCTTTGGCTCAATGCACTTGACCATCACCATAAGCTTGTAATAGCTCTAAATTCTCCACCCATTATTATGCATGGCACAACCAAATCTAGGGGACTTTGTGGTTTAAATGGAAGGCTAATAATGAATGGTGAATGATGGAAAATAGTCAATGACCAATGATATAAACAAGTTACCACCACATATGCATGCAATACAATGAATACAATTCCACTAAGCATGCTACATCTCTTTTTTCAAGCACTTTGTGCTTCTCTCAATTTTTCTTTTAACTCAAATGCCTTTGGCATACATAAGCACTTTGTGCTTTTCTTTCTCTTTTTTTTTTACTTAGGCCTTCGGCCTTATATTTTTTTTTTTCCCTTTTCTTTTGCTTTTTCTTGGCCTTTGGCCACCTCTCTTTTCTTCTTTTTCACTCAAGGGCTCTCGGCCTCTTTTATTTCTCACAATGTAGCATGCTTTACACCAGATACAACAATACAAAGCTAATATAAATGCAAGCATATGCTATAGTCACTCATTCAAACATCGGTCAAGGTGATAGAAAAGAATAGTGAATGGCCCAAAGGGGTTAAATCAAAGGATAATATTTTTGGTTGGCTTAGTGTTTGGGTCATGAGGGTTTAGAAAGAAACGCCCCTTTCATTTTCAATCATACCATGCATTGTGATTTTGAACAAGAGCTAGGACAAGTTCTAGGAGGTCAAGTAACTATTGGCCCACTCAATTCGGTTGGAGGCTTCTCACATTTATAGCTTACTCTAATCAGTCACTTCCTCCTCAAGAAAAGTTAAATGAGAAACTAACACCCTCTTTATACCTTAAAAGTGCCCCAAGCAATGCCCTAAGTAGTCATTCCAAAAATTCTACTCACACACTAGAGGACAACTCCATTTGCTTTCAAGAGCCATAATCAAGTCAAATTTTCAAGAAAAATCATGCCAAATAAATCCAAAAACCAAGTGTGAAAGCTTTGAATCAGACCACTTTTAAGCACATAATACACCTCCCCCACACTTAAAGCATACATTGTCCTCAATGGACCAATCAAATCAAGTAGGAAGATGTATTTGAAAGGCAAAGCAGCAAAATAAAAGGCAGGGCAGTTCCAACAAACAAATGGCTCATATGCATGTATTATTAACAAGACTACACTAAACACAACCTAAATTTTTTTTTTTTTTTTTTTTTTTTTTTTACTCACTGACGCTCAGGAAGCCTAACTGAATTCAGACTCAAGCTGCTAGGCTTCCGGAAGCAAAAATGCTACCGGAAGTAGAACTGCTATAGGAAGTCACTCTAGGTTCAGATTCTAATCTCACCCCTAGCGGAAGCAAACATGCTACCGGAAGCAAAATTGCTTCCGGATGCATCGACGCTTGTGCACAATGAACTTCATCCCCTAGCGGAAGCAAAGTGAACACAATCTGATCCTAAGTAGCAAAGTCTAAGTGAGAGCTTCCGGTAGCAAAAGCACTTCCGAATGCAAAATCCTCTATTTCCTCAATGACACTTCCTGACACAAATAGGCATCCCCCAGCACTAATGAAATTTTTCATATTTAAACAACCTAACAAACCTAAACAAAATCCTAAATTTAAACATAATCCTAATTTTTTTTCTAATTCTAACATCTTCCCCCACACTTAAGAATTTGCAATAAAAGAATAAGTGAGGAAAGGAAAGAAACGACCTTTAGGGAGGCTTGAAATTCTCCTTATACAATTTGAGCAAGTGGCCATTGACCTTGTACACACGGCCATCCTTGAGATTCTTGATCTCAACCATCCCAAAGTCATGAGACTTGAGCACTTCATAA
This sequence comes from Mimosa pudica, assembly GCA_029929735.1. NCBI lineage: Eukaryota > Viridiplantae > Streptophyta > Magnoliopsida > Fabales > Fabaceae > Mimosa > Mimosa pudica. The sequence continues at coordinate 7,765,728 of JAKELP010000045.1, forward strand.
GGTCCTTGCCACTTGTCTTTAAGCTTGCCTCCTCCACAAAATTTGAATCTCACGCGATAGCACAAGACAAGATCTCCCTCCTTGAACTGCTTCCTCAGAATGCCACTATCATGAATGGCCTTAGTCTTCTCTTTCAGGATCCTTGAGTTCTCAAAAGCTTCATTCCTCAGCTCCTCAAGCTCACTCAGAGTCAACTGCCTTTCTTGAGCAGCAGCATCCATATCCTCAATACAAGATTTAACTGCCCAATAAGACTTGTGCTGCAGCTCAACTGGTAGATGACAAGCCTTTCCATATATGAGCCGATAAGGAGACATGCCAATAGGAGTCTTGAATGAAGTCCTATATGCCCAGAGAGCTTCTTCAAGTCTCAAACTCCAATCCTTCCTACTTGGCTTCACAATTCGCTCAAGGATGTTTTTAATTTGCCTATTGCTCACCTCAGCTTCTCCATTGGTTTGGGGATGGTAGGGTGTAGAAACCTTGTGATTCACCCCAAATTGACTGAGCAATGAAGACATAAGCTTGTTACAGAAATGAGACCCTTGATCACTCACCAAAGCCTTATGAACTCCAAACCGGCAAAAGATATTAGACTTCAAAAATTTCAACACAGCCCTCGCATCATTGGCTCTGGTTGGCACAGCTTCCACCCACCTAGATAGGTAGTCCACTGCCAGCAGAATATATGTGTAGCCGTTAGATGGTGGAAAAGGTCCCATAAAATCTATACCCCAAACATCAAAAGGGTCACAGTATAGCATTGGCACTTGAGGCATCTCTTGTCTCTTCCCCATACTTCCAAACCTTTGGCATTTGTCACAAGACTTGCAATACTCAAATGCGTCTTTAAACAGAGTAGGCCAATAGAAACCGGCCTCCAGAATCTTCCTTGAAGTCTTTTTAGCACCAAAGTGTCCTCCACAAGCTAGTGAATGACAAAACTCTAGGATTGATGGAACTTCCTCATCTTGCACACACTTTCTGATTATTTGATCATTACATAGCCTCCACAAGTGCGGCTCATCCCAAATATAGTAGCTAGCATCCCTCTTCAACTTTTGGACTTGATGCTTGTTCAGAGATGGTGAAGTGACTTCGGCAACAAGGTAGTTCACAAGATGAGCATACCAAGGATCTTTCTTTGCATTTAAGGCACATAATAAGGCATCTGGGAAGATATCACAAATAAGAGAAGAATCATCAACACCTTCCACATCCTTTGGCAAACGGCTCAAATGATCAGCTACCAAGTTCTCTTTTCCAGTTCTGTCTTTGATCTCCAACTCAAATTCTTGTAACAGCAACACCCATCGCAAGAGCCTGGGCTTTGTTTGTGGCTTGGACAGTAAATAACGAACAGCTGCATGATCTGTGAATACAGTTACTTTGGAATGAAGTAAGTATTGCCGAAATTTATCTAGACCGAAGACAATGGCAAATAATTCCTTCTCAGTGGTTGTATAATTCCTTTGGGCTCTATCCAAAGTCTTAGACGCATAAGCAATCACCCTTGGCAAAGAATCATGCCTCTGGCCGAGCATAGCTCCCAACGCTTCGTTGGAAGCATCACATGATAGCTCAAAAGGAAGCTCCCAATTAGGTGCAACCAAGATAGGAGGAGAAATAAGCCTTGACTTCAACTCAACAAAGGCTTCCTTACAAGAATTAGAAAAGTCAAACTCGGCTTCTTTTTGAAGTAGATGAGATAAAGGAGCAGCAATTTGGCTGAAGCCCTTGATAAATCTTCGATAAAATCCCACATGTCCTAAAAAGGACCTCAACTCCTTCAAGCAAGTAGGGAAGGGTAGAGAAGAAATTACCTCAACCTTGGCTTTGTCAACCTGAATGCCCTCCTTTGAGACTAAGTGTCCCAAAACTATTCCCTTGTCCACCATGAAATGGCATTTCTCATAATTGAGCACCAAACCCTTCTCCACACATCTGACCAATGCTTTCTCAAGATTGACCAAGCAAGCATCAAAACTATCTCCATAGAGGGAGAAATCATCCATAAACACCTCTATGCCATCCTCCAGCAAGTCATTAAAAATGCTCATCATACAACGTTGAAAGGTTCCTGGAGCATTGCACAGACCAAAAGGCATTTTTCTATATGCGAAGGTTCCAAATGGGCAAGTAAAGGTTGTTTTCTCTTGGTCCTCTGGTGCTATGGGAACCTGGAAGTACCCGGAGAAACCATCCAGAAAACAATAGTGTGACTTGCCTGCCAGTCTTTCCAACATTTGGTCGATAAATGGCAAGGGAAAGTGGTCTTTTCTCGTGGAGTCATTCAACTTCCTGTAATCAATGCATACCCTCCAAGAATTCTGAACTCGTGTAGGCACTAGCTCATCCTTGTCATTCTTTACCACGGTCAGCCCACTCTTCTTTGGCACCACATGGATGGGACTCACCCATTCACTATCGCTTATCGGGTAGATAATTCCAGCACTTAATAGCTTTTCTACCTCCTTTTTCACAACATCAAGAATTAAGGGATTGAGCCTTCTCTGTGGTTGCCTCACTGGTTTAGCATCGTCAGTAAGCAAGATCCGGTGCATGCAGGTGGTAGGACTCATGCCAGGAAGATCAGCTAGAGTCCACCCAATGGCCCTCTTGTATCTTCTTAATACATCCAGTAACTTCTCTTCCTCAAGAGAAGAAAGAGTAGTAGAGATAATCACCGGCAGCTTCTCATTTTCAATCAAGTAGGCATACTTGAGATTAGGTGGCAAAGGTTTCAGCTCCAGAGTAGGTGGCTCAATAATAGAAGGTACCAAAGTGTGCATCTCAACTTGCAACACTTTAGGCTCATAGAAATCATCATCAAATTGTGGCAGCTCATCAAAGTAATCAGAAAGAGTCATTGGCTGCCTCAGATCTTCACAACAATTCGGCCTCTTAGAGTCTGAGGCCTCAGCACTCTTATTTGAGTCTGCATCACCACTGTCGCTCAGGGTAGAAACATGTGGACCGTCAGCGAGCGCATGCTCTTTCAGATAAAGCTTCTCTCTCAGCTTGTGTAATCGGCTTCTCCTTAAAGCTTCATACTCTTCAATATCAAACCTTTGTGAACTAGACTCCTCAATTTCCTTTGTGAATTCACAAACTCCATCCTTCGTTTGTCCTACAAAAGTGAGCAAACTTCCCTCTTCCAAGGGGTTGTAGCTTGACAAAGAAGATATAGAAGTGCAATCATCATCAAAATTATAGTTCACATACATGGAATCCATGAATTCAGTTACTGTACTTCCTATACTAGATGAATCATTAAAAACATCATGCAAGCATGTATTAGAAATCAATCTAGCACAAGAATCATTACAGCACATATGAGCATCAATTTTATCAAACATGTTCATCTTAAAGGAATTCACATGCTCATCATAAATCACATGCATCAATGAATCAACCACACTCAGCCCTAGGAGAGAATAATCCTCGTGGGGGTGTCTCATGGCTTCTCCTACATCAAATCTTATTATTTGATTCCCCACTTGCATTGTAACAAATCCCCCTTCTAAACTTATCACCATCTTGGCAGTTTTCATAAATGGCCTTCCTAGGATCAAAGAATCATCCATACTAGTGTCACTGGTCATATCTAGTACATAAAAGTCCACGGGGAAAACTAGTTCCCTAACCTTCACTAGAATGTCTTCTATAAAGCCAAAGGGTTTCTTTATGGACCTATCAGCCAGTTGAACTACAACACTGGTTTCACTCAGGTTCTTCAATCCTAGTGCAAAGTAGGTGGCCTTAGGCATGACGTTAATGGCTGCCCCTAAATCAAGAAGTGCTTTCCCAAAACTAAGTTTCCCTATCTAACAAGGGATAGTGAAAGATCCAGGATCTTTGCACTTTGAGGGCAGGTGCCCTTTTAAGAGAGACGAAACATTAGTCCTTAATTGGACCTTGTTACTTACATTACCAACTCTCTTGTTAGTACACAGATCCTTTAAAAACTTTGCACATTTAGGCATTTGTTTCAACAGTACAAGTATAGGTACATTCACTTCAAGCTTAGAGAATAAATTGAGCATTTCCTTTTCTAACTCATCATCATGTTGTTTCTTAACTAAAGCATACGAGTTAGGAAAAGGTAAATATTTAGGGTCAACAGACTTACCTTTAGGAGACTCATCTCCTTGCTGAGTAGGTTGTTCTTGCGAAGAAGATTCTCCAACTTTGCGCTTTCCCTCTGCAATCTCCTTCCTCTTCTCCTCTTGTGAGGTCTCAACTTCCTCACTCTTCTTAGTCAGACTCTCAACCTCATCGAGTGGTTTATCAAGAGGAGGACTCAGTACAGCCTCTTCATGCATCTGATCACCAACAAAATCATTCTGGAGGCTAGAGTGACCTCCCTCATTCAACTGACTCTGCTCAGCCTCAAAAGGTAGTTGTGTTTGCTCCTCTTCCTCCTCATATTCATATGCATCACCATATTTCCGTCCACTTCTTAGGTGCATAGAATGAATGTTTTGAGGATTAATCACCACATTAGACGGCAATCCACCTTTCTTTGCTTCCTGCTCAGCTTTTTCATTAAACATTTGAGAAACTAAGGTAGTTACATCTTTCTTTAGACCTTCTCCAAATTTTTCCATTAAACTTGACATCATCTGGTACATAGTATCTTGTTGAGATGTCGAAGAACTAGATGGAGGAGCATGAGCTGGATCATAATTCTTCATAAATGGAGGAGGAACATTAGCTTGTTGATTCGGCCTGTACCTTTGATCATTAGAGTTAGGCCTCCCTTGATATGAACCATAGACTTGTTGTGAGGGATAGGCATTAGCAGCTTGGTAGTTACCTCCCCCCCACTTAGGCTGTTGCTGTGGCTGGAAAGAGCTGAAATTTGTGGCTTGGTTTGAACCTCCCCCCCACTTAAAGTTCGGGTGGTCCCTCCATCCCGGATTGTACGTGGAAGAGTAAGGATCATATTTGGCTGGAGGCCTAGCATTGTTATACATGGCCGCCACTTCCGCTTGGGATGGACAGTCTGAGGGTAGGTGCATGGACGAGCCACAGTGATCACAGGATGAGGCCACCAAGGCCATAGAATCATCAACACAAGGAGTAGGCTGAACAAAGCGTCCATCCATCCGACTGAGGCTCTCAGTCAGCCTCTCAATAGAGTTGTACAGCTTGTCATCACTACTCACAGAGGCAACCTTTGGCGCAGCACCATACAAAGCATCACGTCCATAAAAATTCTGGTGATTAGAGGCCATGGTTGAAAATAAGTTCCATCCTTCATTGGCTGATAAGTTGAAAAGTGAGCCATTAAAAGCAGCATCCACACTCATCTTGAGCTGTGGCACCAGGCCATCATAAAAGTACTGGACCAAATTGCCTTTGGAGATGTTGTGATTGGGGCACGAGTTCACCAAGGTGTTGAACCGGCTCCAATATTCATAGAATGTCTCCTGAGAGAATTGCTGAACACCTGTGATGTCTTTCCGCAACTTTGATATCTTGGAGAGTGGAAAATAGCGGTCTAAGAACACCTTCTTAAGTTGCTCCCAAGAAAGAGTGGCATAATGAGTAGGCAGGTTCAAGAGCCACTCCTTGGCTTTTCCTTCCAAGGAAAACTGGAACACTCGCAACAGAACGTCATCCAGGTCTGCATTAGGTGGCTTCATGGAGGAACAAGTATGATAGAGGCCAAGGAGGTGTGTGTGAGCATCCTCATGCGGAAAACCTGTAAACTTAGGCAGATGAGCAAGAAGAGATCCTTTGATCTCAAAGTTAGCGGGGTTAGCATAAAAACCTTGTGGTGCAAATGATGCATATGACTGTGTGAATTCACGCATAGGTCTATCATCATCATGTAATTGCCTACCCCCCTCAAAATGATGTTCATCCTCTTGCTCTCTCCTTTCACGTCGCTCACGCTCATGTTCATGTTCTCTTGCCTCTCTCTGATGTTCTCTATGGTCCTCTCTCCTTTCTGCCATAATAAAATGCTGGTCTAGGATTGTGGTATTAGAAGCGACAGATGAATTGTGTGGCTTTGATGTGGATCCTACAGATTGCTTACTAGCTTGCTTCTCGTGCTTTTTCTTTTTCTTAAGGTCTCTAAGAGTCTTATTAATCTCTCTATCCAATGGCACTAGTGATGTGGTAGGGTTCATGCAATTCACTAAGTGCAACTATATGCAGTGGAAACTAAACAGCCAAGCAATTAGTCTCTGCAAAACAAATCAGCAAGACAAACACCAATACCAGCAGAATATGCAGCAAAATCCAGAAAATCCAGAAAAATGACAGACAAAAACACCAGTAAAAATCACAGCAAAGTCCTACAACTAAAAATCACCTACAACAAAAACTAAGAAAATGTAACTAAAAACCTAAGACAAGAAAGAATTCAACCAAACCGGCAACGGCGCCAATTTGATTTAACTCTTTTTCGTCGTCTAAAAAAGAGCTAAAGCAAATAAAACTAGAATTAAACTACAATAGTTAGCAGCAAGTCCTAGGTCAATTCACAGTTCGGTTTTATCTCTTGCTTAGGTCAATTAATTACAAGTTAAGCAAATTATCAAACAGGTTGTGTGCAGGTTTTGTATGTAAGACTAATTAAAACTAATCTAAACTACAACTAACAGAATCAAAAGTGAATGAGTGAAAGTATGGATGAGATGTACCTCCTTCTCCAAGTACTCCGTGCTTATGTTTAATCGGACTTCATATACTTGTTCTTCTTAATATAAACTAGTTAAATTCTCAAGATCTCTTTAATCAAAGAAGTCTACAAGAGTTTAACTAATTTAATTAAGGCTTAAGCTCTTTCAAGCCAAGAACATACCTAAGCAACATTAAGTACCAAATCTATAGCACTTAAGAAACAAATTCATTCCACAAATGTAAGAGGAGCTAATCGCACACACATACATATATGAAACTACAAGAATTAAGCCTCGGTTTTCATGTCCTTAACAATCAAGAGAGGTTTTCAAGCTAACATAAAGTAGAACACCTAAAACTAGATGTCTAACCTATACACGCCTAATCAAGGTCATACATAGGCAAAAATTTACATCTAGCTTGAAACCTAAAAGAGAAAATTACAAGCATATGAAGCCATAGGTTAAGTCTACAAGCACATTTCCTTGGAGAAGAAGGATAGGCGATCTAGCCTGACATGGAGATGAAGGCGGATGAAGGTAGTTGTGAGATTCTAGGCATGGCGGAGGTTGCGAGGTGAAAGAGATGAAGAAGATGAAGATGGAGTTGAGAGAGTTTGTTAGAGGAGAGAGAGAAAGTGAAAGTGAAGTCAGTGAAGTTCAGGTGTGTGTAAGTTAGTTACGTTTTGGGGTTTTATAGTGGTGAGTAGCTTTGGAATTATCGCCCAAAGGGTATTTTTGGTATTTGGTAAAAGTTAGGATGAATGTGGACTAGATCTCATCTCCGTGCATTTTCAAAGGTTCCTCCTTTTTCCTCAAGTGATTGTGCTTCCCTTTTTGCCCTTAATGAGCCCTCCAGACTTGAATTTGACCTTGGCGCCAATTTTGCCTCATTTGGAAAGATGCTCCCCAAGTAATTTCAAGCTGCAGGGTTGACTTTGCCTTAAATTAACTCTGCACCAAAGACTTCTGAAAAGTAGTTGACATTTCTGATCATTGTGCAGTCTGACTCTTGCACTCGCTGACTGATGGACTTTGGCTTCCGGATGCAGGACTTCATACTACAAGCGCGAGCACATTCACTTCCGGATGAGAATCCACTGGATGAGAATCCACTCCCTGATGCAACTCTTTGTCCGCCAGCGCCAGCACGTTTGCTTCCGGATGTAAATCCACTTCCGGATGTGAACTTGCATCCTGATGCCAAATTATCTCCACTGAAGCTCCACCAAGGGTGTATGGGGCCCACTTGGGACCCCCCTACATAAGGAACACATCACATAGTCAAAATGACCAAAATACCCTTGGTTTCATAAAATACAAGTAATATGGCCGTTATTCTTCAAATATTTATACATAAGCATGCGCATAAAAATGTACCAATAATGATCAAATATAACAAATAAACCACACTAATTAAGCTCAAATGCACATGCTTAAAGGTATGAAATTTGGTCCAATCAACGATGATCATCCGTCAGCAAGAGTACAAGAGAAAATGTCACATACTCAGAAGTAAGAATGCTTTTGTCAGAGCAGAGGTGTCAGGACTACTTTTCAGTGATAAAGCAAGTCAACCCTGCTGAGCATTTAAGAAGATGTTCCTTCCAACGGTAACAAGAGGATAACAGATATTCAAACAACATTGTTACCTACCAAGCATGAGGAGTATGAGAGATAAGGAGAATATAATCTGAAGATTCATTCAAAGTGTCAAAACTCATACTGCCCACAAGAGTCAGAGTCCATAAGAGAGCTTCTGATAGCAAGAGAGCATCCAATAGCAAAGCACTCTTATCATTCATGGACAAGTGCTTGGAAGACAAAGTTCCTCTATGATAGCAAGCAGAATGTTAGAGTCCACGAGCTTCACTTCAGTTAGCAAGAGAGCTTCCGATAGTAAGTCTCTTAGCATCCTGGACTTATGCTTGAGGAACGAAGTCCTCATCTGACAACAAGCAAGAGTCAGACCGTACAGTGTATAGATGTCAGAACGACTTTTGCCAGAACAGTGTTGTCAGAACAGTGTTGACAGAACAGCTGGACAAAGCACCCTATTCAGATAAAGCAAAGTCAACTCTGCTGTGCATTAATGAGGACAACGTAAACAAGGCCCAACGGCTATATTCAAACGGCCTTATTGCCTCTCCAACGGTTGGATATTCAGAGGCTGGTATAAAAGGAACATCTACATTCAGAAGAACTAAGAGAGAGAGAGAATAGAGATTATTGTCTGAAACACTATTCTACATTCCTCTCATCTTCTACTCTCGGACTTAGATATGTAATATTCTTAGAGAGTGATTCTTTTGTGCTTAAGTGAGTAACATCATCTACTCTTAGAGAGAGTCATTCGAGCTTAAGTGTTTAGCACAATCAGTTCATAGAGTGAACATAATTGTAATCTTACATTTTGTAAGGGGGAGCATTTAGAAGTTTTCTAAATCTCCATAGGTTGCAAGTGAGCCCGTAAAACTTGCGTTTGTAAGGTTTGCAGGTGAACCCGTTGTAAAACCTGTGGGTTGTTAGGTGAACCCGTGCTCGTAAAACCTAAAGTGTAAAGGCTTCTCTTGTGCCTGGTTTAAACAAGAATAGTGGATTGAAAATCTCAGGTGGAGCCTGGGGACTGGATGTAGGTCTGGGTGACCGAACCAGGATAAATTTATGTGTGCATAAACTTACATTTAAACATTCTATTTTTGCATCACATAACATACTGACTTGTGCATACCATTACTCAGTAACATCATCACCAAGCACAAGCAGTCTTTCGAAAAGAAATAAAGTTTTTATTCCCTCACCCAATTCACCCCCCCTCTTGGGTGACAGCCACGCATTTCATTTGGTATCAGAGCGGGTCACTTGTTTAAAGGATCCAACGATCTCAAGTGTAAAGACCTTGGCTGATTTGGGTTAAAATGTTTTCCAAAGGCTTTGATCATACCATTCCACCTGTGTTAGAAAATATTGATTTTTGTTGGTGGAAGGCAAGAATGGAAAGTTTTATACAATCCACTAGTTTGAAAATGTGGGATATTTTTGAAAATGATTTTGATTTCAAACCAAGAGGAAACTGGACTGAAAAGGAGAAAAATTTGTTTTCCTTAAATATTAGAGCAATGCAAATTTTATACAAAGGCTTAACTGAAAATGATTTCCAGAAAATCAAACATTGCTCTAGTGCTAAAGACATTTGGAATACTCTTGATATGATATATGCTTCTAACCCATCTCTTGAAAGCGCAGCTGTCCAAAGCTCAACTCGTGCTCGTTGTGGATCATCTACTGATGAGCTTCTGGAAGCTGATATTGAGGAAGCAGGCTTCATTGAGGAGAGTATCCATTTCTGCCTAGAAGATTCAGAAAGTGAGGTATCTGGATCTGAACTTGAACTTTCTAAATTGCAAGATGCATACAATGAGTTATATACCGAATATTGTAAACTTGCAAAAGAACTTCTAGGCTTAAAAGAAAAAGATAGGAAACTTGAAAAACTAATTTCTTCTTCTACGTCCAAAGTTTCCAAGGTTTCTTTTAAAGAATTAGTGGTTCCGATAGTTAACCCACGATCGGCAGGGAAAACTTCAACATGTCTTGAAAAATGTTTTGATTGTAAACACTTGTTGAAGGAAAAAGAAGAGCTTTCAAAAGAAACTGAGATTTCAAAGGAACAAAAAGCTTTTCTAAAGAAAACTAATCATGATAATGATAGAAAACCCCATTTTGATTATCATTCCATTATCTGTCATTATTGTGGTAGATTAGGACATATTTCTCACACATGCAGTCTTAGAAGAAATCTAAATGTGAGAAATAAATTTGTATGGATTCCTAAAGGACAAGTAAGGTCCAGTGCTAACCAAGTAGGACCCAAGTACAAATGGGTACCAAAACATCCTCCTAGTGCCTTACTTGTGCAGGAAAGATCAAGAGTTTCTCTTACCCCAAAGGAGAGAACTCGTGGCGATGCAACTGCTGAAAACCCCTGGTACAATCATAAGAAGCAATGTGCAACCACCAGGAACAATGGTTCTGTCTCAAGGATGAGCTATCACAAAGTTCCATTCAACTATCCTGAGAAGAACAAGAGAGAGTGGACTCCTCGATCAACATTGAAAAGGCACTTGAATCCTAACTCTCAGAAGAAAGTGCTTCGAACCAAGGATAAGTATAGAAGATCTTCTTGGGAAAGGCAATTCCGAGGTTCAGCAAGACTCAGGACTTTATCTCATCTGAACAATCAGTCAAGTCTTGATAAGCATTCGTCACGCATAGATGGTGATATCATTCCTACCTTCCTCTTTACTCGAACAATCACTTGGGTAGTAAATGCATGATGGGCTTAACAGTTTTACTCATATATGCTTAGCGAATCTTTTAAGGGCGTCTTTCATGAAAGAAAATAGTTTATGCATTCACCTTGATTTTTGAAAGATCCTTTTGATATACAAACTTTCAAAACAAATTCTGATCCTCTTTAAATCTACATGACAACCATACCTCATGATAGCACTCAAAAGTTATTTCTGATTTTCCATTTCATGTGGTATCTCTTGCATCAAGCTTTTCAATGCATAAGCAGCTATGGTTTCGAGAACAATACATCCCTCTTAATTACATCTTTAAGTTCTCAATCTACTAATGATCTCAGTTCAAGTTTGTGGTTTAAGAATGTTGACACAGATTATTGAAGCTTGAACAATGAATATAACCAAGAGAGAATGACAACGAAAATGTCTCTTATCAAGATGTGTGGAATGGCTATACCAACCCTGAGAAACTCTCGCCAATACACATGAGCATTTCTATCCCTTACATATTCTGTTGTGAAATTAAATGGATAGACTTTCTCTTGTCTGACATGCATTAGAAATCTTAGGAAATGCCTTGAATTGAACTCTGCTAAGATCTGTAAAACATGGCATAGAATCACAAGCATGCTATAATCTGTATTAATTTCAAGCTTGTTGATATCCTAAGAACAAATGAGATCACACTGAGCATATCTAGAAGAACTTGAGCAAAAATTTGGAAATTATTCTCGTAATCATATGCTGAAATTTGGTTGTTTTTGTAAACCGAATTTAGTCTTAAAATCAAACTATTCTGTGAGCATGAAAATTTCCAGTATTTCATTTTTGAGAGGATGAAGATTTTTCAAAATTTCATTATGTTAAAAATTCACATGTCTTCATGATCTAACATGAACATCCTTGAGGCATACTTATTGAACTATAACATTGATATTTATCTATGAGAGTATAAATAGAGTTCATGTCTTGATAGTGAAACTATGTGAACGTATAGACAATTTCAAAATTAGTTTTCACATAATCATTGTTCATATTTTCTTAAACCAACTAGCAAGCATGATTTCTTAAAATTATTAACTTGTGGTGATTAACACAGATTGACTTGAATGTCCAGAGGATGGTCTCCAATGTTAAATCTTAAGTTCTTTCACTGACCATCAGAAAAGCACTTGTTTCCTCAAGCACATGAAGGCCCAATCATCAAGTTTGAGCAAGGATGCTTTCGCAACAATCAGCGCTCTCGATAGCAGGCCAACTATTGAACCATGGGAAGAGTAGAGTGACTGCCCAGTCATGTCTGCTTTTGGTTGTAGCTCAGCTTGCCGAAGCGAATCATCAAAGCACTTGCACTAGGGGTTTCCACTTGAGATAGCGCATCTCTTGAAGATGTCAGGAAGCATGCTTATCTGCATATGATTAAGATTCATGAGTCCAATAGAGTCTGGAGATTCCTCATCTGTGGTAACATCTACACCTTACCATCTCTTATATATGATGCATACATGGCATTGGTAAGGGTGTCAATTTAGGATTTCTTTGCTCAATCTGCATTGACTTCAAAATCATTCACTGCTTTAGAAAATCATCCTAGCTCACACATCTGTATCCTTTATATGACACGCTGGAAAGTAAAATTGATAACATACCTCTCTTATATGCTTCCTTTCTTGATTCAGTAATGATTAATCTTAATATAGAAGAGAAGTAAAGGACATTACTCGATAATGATCCCTTGAAAATAGAGAGTTGCATGCTGTCATAGATAATAAACTCTTGAGATGCTGTGATGCAATTATTTGGAAATTATTTTTGGCACTTTAAACTCACAAATTTCATTTGACTTGATTTCATTTTTCACATGGTATCACAAATTTCACTTGGCATTCAATCATTTCATTTGATATCACAAGTTCAAACTCACACATTTCATTTGATTTCATTTGGTATCACGAATTTAAAAATCACAAATTTTCAATTGATATCATAATCATCATTTTAAACGCACCAAAATTATTTTGATATCATGTTAATCATTTCAAGAGGGTCAAAATTACTTTTGATGTCTTTTATATTTAAAAAGGAACTTTCACCTTCAAAAAGAGAACTGTTTTTGTATGTTTTGATCTAGACTTAATTCTTGCAAAACATGTTCTGTTATCTTGCATAATGGTTAGGGAGAGTAAACACACTTAGAATACTGAATCAATATTTTCTTCCTTCTGTCTCACACTGTTTAGTTATCCTACATAATATTTAGGGAGAATAGGGAGAAATATTAGGTAGAAAGCCCATTCCTAGGAGAACGATAGAAGTATCCCCATCCCTAAGGCTAGCTTGCACTTGTTGAATTTTGATGAAGCCAAAAGGGGGAGAGAAATGAGAAGAGATGAGACATGAGATGTCTAGAGCTGAAAGATAAGATATCTGGGGAGAGAACTGAGAATGAAATATAGCTCTGGAAGTGATCTAAGTTTAATTATGTTCTCTAGTCATCTATGGGTTTGTCATCATCAAAAAGGGGGAGAATGTTAGAATCTTAAGTTTTGATGGTGACTAAGGTATGATATGGTCTAGTACTTAAAAGAACATAATTAACACTTAGGAAGGATTAGATGACATGGTTAGAATCCTGAGTTAGATCACTTGCGAATGCAAGATCATTTCCGGTAATATTAGCACTAGAGCTCGCGGATGGAGTACACATCCCATAGGACGCAAACGGAAGCAAGTGAGACACTTGGTTAGAATCCTGAGTTAGATCACTTGAGAATGCAAGATCACTTCCGGATAGATTAGGACTTGCGCACGCGGATGAATGCTTTCATCCCCCAGCGTCAGCAAGTAAATCACTGGGGAAATAACTTAGTCCATGAGAATTAGTACACAACCTTAAGACTAAGCTATGTTTCAATCGGAAGTGAAATTGCTTCCTGTTAGATTTAGACTGGCGCAGGTTGATAAACTAGATATAACCCCGAGCGTCAGTGAAAATGCAACGTCAAGTGAAGTTGCTTCCTGTTAGACTTAGACTGGCGCAGAGCGATAGAATAGATATTACCCCAAGCGTCAGGGAGTCTACTTCGCCAAGTGAAAACACTTCCTGTTGGATTTAGACTGACGCAGGCTGACAGAATAGATATATCCCCAAGCGTCAGTGAATCAGCCTCGTCAAGCGAAATTGCTTCCTGTTAGATTTAGACTTGCACAGGCTGATAAAAGAAGTATAACCCTAAGTGACAGCAAGTTCACCACGACAAGTAAAAGCGCTTCCGATAGCTCAGTGACTAGCGCTGACTGTTGGAATGAAATACACTGAGCGAGAGTAAGTGATGGTGAGCTAGATCCTTCATCAAGTGAAAGTACTTCCGGATGTAGAAGTGCTTCCGGATACATCCTAGACTAAGTAAACTCCCACTTCATGTGATTGTGTGTTGACTTAATATACATAGCATGAACAAATGACACACTGAGTCACTTAGGAAGACTTAGAGTAAACTAACGAGACTTAAGCTGACTATTGGAATAGAGATCCCTTAGAGTCAGTAGACATTACACTAAGTCAGAACATAGTCTAAGTAAGACTACTTCCCATAGCAAACTTCCCACAACATGTATAGTTTTACTATATCTGATTATATATATTGCTATGTTGGACTAACCAGTATGTGCAGAACTTAATCACACTTCCGGATGCAACTGAGCTTCCGGATGCAAAGACTCTTGGCATTGGATTTCAGAGATTAACACTTGCAGAGCAAGATTGCCACTTCCGGATGAACGATGATCATCCGTCAGCAAGAGTACAAGAGAAAATGTCACATACTCAGAAGTAAGAATGCTTTTGTCAGAGCAGAGGTGTCAGGACTACTTTTCAGTGATAAAGCAAGTCAACCCTGCTGAGCATTTAAGAAGATGTTCCTTCCAACGGTAACAAGAGGATAACAGATATTCAAACAACATTGTTACCTACCAAGCATGAGGAGTATGAGAGATAAGGAGAATATAATCTGAAGATTCATTCAAAGTGTCAAAGCTCATACTGCCCACAAGAGTCAGAGTCCATAAGAGAGCTTCTGATAGCAAGAGAGCATCCAATAGCAAAGCACTCTTATCATTCATGGACAAGTGCTTGGAAGACAAAGTTCCTCTATGATAGCAAGCAGAATGTTAGAGTCCACGAGCTTCACTTCAGTTAGCAAGAGAGCTTCCGATAGTAAGTCTCTTAGCATCCTGGACTTATGCTTGAGGAACGAAGTCCTCATCTGACAACAAGCAAGAGTCAGACCGTACAGTGTATAGATGTCAGAACGACTTTTGCCAGAACAGTGTTGTCAGAACAGTGTTGACAGAACAGCTGGACAAAGCACCCTATTCAGATAAAGCAAAGTCAACTCTGCTGTGCATTAATGAGGACAACGTAAACAAGGCCCAACGGCTATATTCAAACGGCCTTATTGCCTCTCCAACGGTTGGATATTCAGAGGCTGGTATAAAAGGAACATCTACATTCAGAAGAACTAAGAGAGAGAGAGAATAGAGATTATTGTCTGAAACACTATTCTACATTCCTCTCATCTTCTACTCTCGGACTTAGATATGTAATATTCTTAGAGAGTGATTCTTTTGTGCTTAAGTGAGTAACATCATCTACTCTTAGAGAGAGTCATTCGAGCTTAAGTGTTTAGCACAATCAGTTCATAGAGTGAACATAATTGTAATCTTACATTTTGTAAGGGGGAGCATTTAGAAGTTTTCTAAATCTCCATAGGTTGCAAGTGAGCCCGTAAAACTTGCGTTTGTAAGGTTTGCAGGTGAACCCGTTGTAAAACCTGTGGGTTGTTAGGTGAACCCGTGCTCGTAAAACCTAAAGTGTAAAGGCTTCTCTTGTGCCTGGTTTAAACAAGAATAGTGGATTGAAAATCTCAGGTGGAGCCTGGGGACTGGATGTAGGTCTGGGTGACCGAACCAAGATAAATTTATGTGTGCATAAACTTACATTTAAACATTCTATTTTTGCATCACATAACATACTGACTTGTGCATACCATTACTCAGTAACATCATCACCAAGCACAAGCAGTCTTTCGAAAAGAAATAAAGTTTTTATTTCCTCACCCAATTCACCCCCCCTCTTGGGTGACAGCCACGCATTTCAATTTTTATTATATATATAATACTATTTATGTTTATTTATTTATTTGTTTCCTCGCATCATATCCTTTCCCCTTTCGGAGGGTCAGAGAGGCTGTCACAATGAATTCGAATGGCCGGTTCACCGCCTCTAATTCATACGTCCTTTAATTTCTTACGAAAATCCCCGTTGAGCATATTTAATTTTAATATTTTGCATTTATATATATGAATTCGATTGGTCGGTTCACCGCCTGTAATTCGTATATATAGTATTATTACAATATTATGTCATTTAATATTCACATTTCTTTATTATTATTATTCATTTTATATTATACATTTTATTTTGTTTATATTATGTCATTTATAATTCCTTTTTATATTATGTCATTTTATTATTTTGTTATTTATGACTCTTTTTTTTATTTTCCAATTAATTTTGTAATATTATATTTCTTGTTAATTTTCAATATTTTATAATGGCCTGAAGTCATGACAAGATATTTGATGTCATGAAAAGAGGAGTGACAATTTGATGCCCTAGATAGAAAAATAAAAGGCCCTGAAGGCTAATGACAAAGGACTATAAGGCCCTGAAGGCTAATGACAAAGGACTATAAGGTCCTAAAAGCTAAGACAAAGGACTACAAAGCCCTGAAAGCTAATGATAGAGGACTAAACATCAAATCAATGATTTTCATTTTGAAAGATATTTGATGTGGTCTTAAAGACAAATATTATGAGAAAAAAATATGATCAGAAGTCATATAGAAAAAGAAATAAAATTTTACAAAATGATGATTAGATGTCATATGAATAAGTATGTATCACTTTTGTGATACAAATGAATGGCCATAAGCAATGAGTTATGAAAACATATTTATTAAATTGTTGTAAAGCATAAAAAAAATATTAATAACCCCCGAAGGGTCATTGTTGTAAAGGCATAAGAAAAAATTGATAACCCCCCGAAGGGTCATTGATGTTTATTTTCAGTTATAATTTAATGTTGATATTATTTCATTATTTATGTATATTAATTATCTTATTATTTCATATATATAAAGTTATTTACATATTGCATATATCATTTGATGACATTATATCCTATATTATATTTTCATAATATGTTCATTTGATGTGATTTCATTTGATGACATTATTATTGTTATTTTGATATGATTAATTTGTGGGAGAAATACGTTGAAAATAAAAGTCCTGAAGACTGATTAACATATTTTGCTATAATCACACATGAGTGATGACCATGTTGTCGATTAAGGACACCAACATTTGGTGATATAAAAATATAAGATTTTGATGATAAGTCTATATGACTAAGAAGTTATAGTTAATGAAAGCAAGTAACTCAATGGTATGGTCCTGAAGACCAATTAATATTTGGAAATATTAATAAGATGCAAAATGAATGCGGGAAATATAGTGATAATGATTTGTGAATTTTCAATATGAATGTTCTTTACTATTATTATTGTTTTTCAAATTTATTAAAGTGTGAAAAATAATATTTGAAATCAAATACCAAAAGTCATAATTGAGTTTGCATTGGAGATAAGCGATGCTATAGGAGACCTTTTCCACTATAATTTATTGACCAGGTTTGGAGAATTTTATGACATATTTTTCAATGGTTTATAATTGATAAAGTGTTCAATTTTATTATTGAATTTCTCCAACAATTCTATCCATATTGCATTTATATGAATTTCTTGCATTTTAATATCTATGATTTCTTTCTACCTTATTGTTTAAGGGCATGCAAATTATTTGTTAATATGACTCATTGACAATAAAAATAGAAATTATTTATTATCAAGTATGTTACATTTTATTAATAAAAATAATTAAATGGCTTTTGAATATATTACTATTGTAAAATTTATACATTTTATTATGATGTTGATATGAGTATTAGAATAAATTGATTTTATGTGAAATTTTGTAGGTAAAAGTATCTCATATTGTAATTGAGAGAATAGAAATTTATTTGATTTATGCAAAAACTCACTAAGAAAGGTGGTGGTAATATTGGTTTATGTGATGAAAGTAGAATTTATGGGTGCTTAATAGAAATATGAGTATTTAATTAGATTAGAAAAATTGTGGAAAAAAAATTATTACCATTATCTTATACCCATTGATTCTTTAGTATTATAATATGTTTTTGAGTTTCTCTTAAATTAATGTTATTTAACCCTTCATTTTTGTGATCATTATGTGTTTCAATTAGATCTCTTCATATTTCTTTATATTGAGAAAACTTTTGAACAATGCATACTTCAACCATCAAATGAAGCAATTTGAAGAGAATTATTGGTAATGAAATATAGATGAATGCAATAATCTCATGTAGTTCTTGGATAGTTTTTATGAAAATCAAGACTCATATTTTGATACTAGGACTTTAGTCCATATGTATAAGAAAAAAGAAAAAGAACTTTGGTTCATCAAGACTATGAAAGAGAAATATAAATTTCATTTGGATTGAAATCCAAATTTGTATGTGAGTAAGTAAATTTATTATCTTCTACATGAAATGTAGGTTATTATATTACTAAAGTAGTCTTTAAATTACATGAATATGTTGTTTATTGGTATGACTACTCACACTTGTGGGGGAGATTAATTGTTATCTTCCACATGAAATATAAGTTATTATATTACTAAAGTTGTCTTTGAATTACATGAATATATTGTTTATCGGTATGACAACTCATACTTGAGGAGGAGATTATTGGAGTATAAGTGTGAGTTAAATGTTCACAATTACATAGTCAAATCTCCCAAAACATGGAACAATGGATGTCATATACTATGATATTCTATAATATGAAAGTTGAAAAGTTCAATGTTGGTTAAGTAATATGATACAGTAAACCAGAAGTTTGCTGATCTGAATAAATTTATTGTTGGCTTGACTTGTCTGATCATCCAAGTCAAATATATGAAATATATTATTATTGATATCAAATATTGACATCCATAGAAGAACCAGAAGATTCTTCCGAAAGAGTTATGTTGTGCTGCTTGTTCTCAAAGATTTATATTGAAAATATCATTGGTTGTGTGATATGGAATAGATAACTGGTTGTAATTTGGAATAGATCTATATTTCTGGAAATATATCATACTGATGGGCCCATCCAAATAACATGTAAACCAAATAAGTATACATACAATAAATTTGATAGATGCATCTACAAGATGGTTACATGTGACATTAGATATTAGCTTGCAACCTGAAGTTTGCGGCATTATCTAAATAAGATATTATGTTGAGTGCACAATTTCCAGATTATATGATCTCTCGTAGTTTAAAGTCTCCATGAATAGCTACATCAATGCTTATGAGAACATTGTTTTTATTTCATTGTTATGTTGCAGCACTTATTAACTTTAAGCCAACAAAATTCTCCCAATAAAATCGGCTTTTGGTCAGGAGTCATATAATTCCCATCTTAAGAGTTTGAATGTGCTCTGCAAATGCATAATAATCCACCACAATGTCACAATGTGCATAGATGGATAATTATACAAAGTTGATAAAATTGCTGGATAAGTCACTCCTTCATGTTTCTAAATGAAACAAAATGATGTTTCAAACAGAAACAAATCGATTTAGGAGACTTATACCACATGATTATTTGTTATTCAACATTTAAGGAAAGTTATGCAAATATGAGGGGGAGAAATCGTGTAGCTGAAAAGAAAACTCATTGAATGCATTATGATTATAAAATGTAGATCCTCAAATGTAGCAGTATGAACCAGAAGTTCATCAATTTTGCATTCCTAAAATATTACAAAGTGTATGAATAAAAGTTCATCAGATTTTGAATTCATGAAATATAAAGTGTATGTCAAATATATAATTATTGACCTAAATGAGAATTATTGAATTTCATATTCCAGCTAAAAATGCTCCTATAAAAGCGACATGCCTGAAGCATGATAAAATCAATCGATTCCAAATATAAATATTTTATATAAATAGGAGTTTATAAGTATGATGATCATATTGGGGAGGCAGACATTCCAGAAGAGTGTCAAGACATAACTAATTGAAAAACCTCAGAGGGATATAGGTACCTAGAAAAAAAGAGATCTCAATAAGTTGTGTCACAAATGGAATCGAAAGGAATTAAATAGTCGACAAGAATTTTGATAATGATATCACGTGATTAAATGAGGATCTTACACATAGATATGTCATGAGGAGTAGACATAAACATGATTGACCAAAAGAAAAGAAGTGAAAATATGAAAATTTTTCAAAATATGTGAAAATCATGGACCGGAAGTTCCAAATTCAGAAATATAAAGTTATTATAGGATATAAATATTTATGTGAAATATTACATGGATTTGAAGTTCCAAATTCAGAAATATAAAGTTATTATGGGATATAAATATTTATGTGAAATATTATTTTTCACAAAATTCTATAAATATTATGATAATTATTTTGTGGTGGATACATGAATGTTACAAATATTAGAAGTTTGACTGCATATGATATCTTATGTGTCAACAATTGTATATCTCATTTGATGATGAAATTTACATGAAATTCTTGAATTATCGAAAAAAATGCCAGAAGCATATATTAGAAATCAAACAAAATATTTTGTCATTTAGAAAATATATGAGTTGCATATAGAGGACTCATAGTTTTATAGCTCTTACATATCACAATTTGTAGATGAATTTAGATGTTCACTACTACAAATTACACCTATACCAGCGTAGCTTTACATGCGCTTAAAAAGGGACGGTAAAAAACGCATGTAAAGATAACGTTTACATGCGCTTTAAGCGCATGTACATATATCACTCTTTACATGCGCTTTAAGCGCATGTAGTAAGTCACCTTTACATGCGCTTTAAGCGCATGAATATAGCCGACTAGATACATGCACTTTAAGCGCATGTACAGGCAGTAGAGTGAAAAACATGAAGTCATGCATAATAGTTCCTCCTCAGATGGCAAAAGCTACTAATGCAAGTGTTTATAAGCTAGAGCACCCCATTGGGATGTTATGCTTTGCATATACTACATATGCATGCACTTTAAGCGCATGTATAGGCAGTAGTAGAGTGATTAACATTAAGTGATGCTGAGAGTTCATCCTCAGATGTCATAAGTTACTCATGCAAGTGTTTATAAGTTAGAGCACCCCATTGGGGTGTTATGCTTTGGTTATACTACATATACATGCGCTTAAAGCGCATGTAGAGGCTCTACATGCGCTTTAAGCGCATGTAAAGGCAGTATTGGAGTGAAAAACTTGAAGTCATGCATAAGAGTTCATCCTCAGATGTCATAAGCTACTCATGCTTGTGGTCTAGGTGTTTAAAAGCTAGAGAACCACATTGTAGTGTTTTGCATGTGGTAATACTACATATACATGTGCTTAAGTCTTGAACTTTGGCTGTTGTATGAAGTTTGTTTTGTTGCCTTTGTCTGATTGGTTTCCCGGCCTCTTTCTCTATTCTGTTTGTTATGTTAATAAGGAAATTTGTGGCTTTGATGTTGCGCTGAATGGTGAGGCATGTTGTAACATCCCAAATTTTTAAATTAGAAATAATAAAAGATTTATTAAGGTCTTGAGGTGTTGTTTAGGAAATTTTAAGTCTTAGAAATAAATTTATGAATATTAAATCTTGTTTAGTTTGGAATTTGAAGAAATAGAGTTAAAAGAATTAATTGGAATAGAAACTTTCATGAAAAGTAAATTGGAATCTAGATTATGTTATAATGATGATAAGAATGAGATATAGTAATATATACAAACTTTCGGGCTAGAAATATAATTAAGAATAAACAATAGGGTAGTTAATTATAATTTTTCCCTAATTAATTAATTTATATACGTATATAACACCAAAAACCCTAACTTCCCTCCCTTTCAGCCGTCGACCCCCCCAATCCTTCTTCTTTGTTCTTCTCCCTTCCCCGGCGAAGTCGGCGACGGCCACCGGCGACAGCGGCATCGAAGCCGTCCGTCTCATTTCTCTACTCATCCTCACCTAACTCGTCGGTCACCTTCCCTCAAACCCTAAACATTTTCTTCTTGATCTCCTTCCAACCTCCGTCTTGTCTCTCTCTTTTCTCGGTTTTTCCTCCCTCGGCGGCGACAAAACTGTCGATTTCCGGCGTGAAGGAGCTTCCAGCGGCGGCGACGTTCGACGAAAGGAAAATAAGTTTCAAATGAGCTTAGTTTCCAGTGGCCTCCAACATCTTCTCCGGCGATTCATGGTGTTTCCGGCGCCTATTGGTCATACAAATATATATCCAAGCTTTGGGTAAGCCCTCTCTTTCATTTTACACTCTTTCATTCGACTTTTGGGCAAGATTTGAGTGAAATCCAAAATTAGGTTTTGATTTTTGGGATTATAAATCGTCTAAGTAACATCTTAAGTTTTGAGTTAGGGTATCCTAAACGATTATTTGAAGTTTGATCAAGGTTTTGTGAAGGTTGTGTAAAACCCTAACCTTTGAGATTTTCAAATCTGAAATGGTTTGGTTTCTAAGGAAAAAATATCATGAGAAGCATATTTTTCCATCAGAACATTAGTATTAAAAAACATAATCAAACTGTTCATCCCTTCAATTATCCTTTTAGGCACTCTACACTTCTGTCGGTTCTTATTTGTTCAATGCCAAAGGTGGAATTGCATGCCCACCTTAATGGATCCATTAGGCACTCTACACTTCTGTCAGTTCTTATTTGTTCATTATCTCTTTCTTTTTTTTCTTTGTTTTCATGACTTCCTTTATTCAAAGTTTCATTCTTTCTCATTGTTTTGCTGTTGCAGTGAACTTGCTCGTGATTTGGGTGAAAAGGGCCTCATAAATTTCGCTCAACTTGAACATGTTATCCTCAAAAGTATGCATAACAAACCATTGTTTTAATTTCTTGTTTGGTAGTTTATGTGCTTTTTTTTACCAAATAAAAAGCTGGCAATTTCATGCCTAAATTGTCCTCTGACTGATTATGCAGCTTTACTATGGAAGATTTAATTTCTTGTTTTGGGGACTAATTGATGCACCCATTGAACTTTAATTAGTAAAGATACTTTGGTGTGTACCTGATTTAACCGTTTCCTATTCGCCTTGGGGTTAAATGCAAGTTTATTTATGACCAAGGATTGCAATACAGTGGCGCAACCTCGGGTCGTCTCTCTTGAGGAGTCTTCTAAACTACCCTAAGATGAACTAAATGCAAATTGAAATGAACAAGGGAATTGGGGTTTGTTGGGTATTTTCTATGTAGAATGCAAATGAATCTAACTACAATATTTTTTATATTTTTATCTAACTGGGTATTTGATAACTCAATATCAAGAAGAATTTACCAAAACACATATATAATCAACAAAGTACTTAATACATAGTCCTAATCAAAATTAGCAAGGTCAAACATCATACATACATATATAGAATCTCAATCCAATACATAAATCCAAACATCTACAAGAGAGGTTCAAATACATAAAGAAGAAATTCTAAATACATATAATGAACTAAGAAAAACTCCCCTGATGATGAACCCATGCTTGAACAACCATCAACCTATCCTCAAGAGATGAAGAATCCTCAATCCAACATAGAAACTCCAAGAAGAAGAATCATTTGAAAATCCATGGAAGAGAAAGGTGGAAGAAGGTGGAAATGTGAAGAAAGGATGGATGAGGTGGAAGGAATGAGGTGGAAGTGGATGAAAATGAGTGGGAATGGAAGGGAATTGAAGAACCCTATGTTAGGGGCTTATTTTCGGCCTATGGGTGCTTGGAGAGAGGTTTGGGGGCTCTTAGAAAGCTTATATAGGGCCAAGAAACCCTAAAAATCGCGTCTGATCAGGTAACTCGCCAGTGGCTCGCCAACTGGTGAGCAAGTGGCGAGGGGCTCGCCAGTGGCTTGCTAGTGACTCGCCAGTTGGCCTGCCTCAAGACTAAAATGCAAACTTCATCCAGAAACGTTATTTTGACCCCTTTTCTTGAATCTTCACCTTCAACCTCCCAACCTACATATTCAAATGTCTCAAAGGTAGCATCAAAATGTTCTTGAAAACATGTAAAACATTATAGCATGCTAAAAAAGCCTAAATTGCCCTTGATTAGAACAAATTCCAACAACTAGTGCAATAGTTAGAATCTATGCAAATTAGGTGTAATTATCATCAAAACATGCATTAATTCAATGGATTTGGCCATGAAAATATATGCAAAAGTATGGTGCAATCATTTCCCCCACACTTAGACCTTTGTACTCCTGGACAAAGGGTACAATGCAATGAATACAAGGTTTTAACAAATCAATAGTCATCAAGTTAGCATGAATCAATAGGCAAGAATATGCAAAGTGAGAATTGACAATGCAATTGGACATAACTTATGGCGATGAGAACTCTCAAGATTATAGTGTTTCACACTCCTCACCTAATGTGGAATTTGTCACTCTACTTGCTCAATAAACAGTTTAACCATAGGCTTGTGACTACTCTAATATCTCTACTATGCATGCACTCATGACTGGATCAAGAGGACTTTGTGGGGTTGAAATGATGGAGAAGGATAATAGTGAATGATGAATAATGGAATAAAGTCAATGACCAATTATGCAAACAATTATCCACCACATATAAATGCAATACAACAAATGGTAACTCAAGTCATAACAATTCCATACTAGCATGCTACATGTCTCTCTTTTTCTCAGTTGTTTTTTTCACAAGCACTTTGTGCTTCCTCTCTTTTCTTTTGACACTATGCCTTTGGCATACATTAGCACTTTGTGCTTTCACTTTTTTTTTTTGGCCTTCGGCCACATTTTCTTCTTTCTTTTCTTTTGATTTTCTTGGCCTACTATCTTTTCTTTCTCTCTGTAGGCTCTCGACCTCTTTCTCTCTTGTTTTTTTACTATGTAGCATGCTTTTTCAAATCATACAACAATACAAGAACAATGGAAATGAAAGTATATGCTATGGATGCATGTTTCCAAATTGGTCAAGGTGGAAGAAAAGAAAGTGATGGCCCAAAGGGGTGAAGTAAAGGATATATTTGTTTGGTTAAGTGTTTGGGTCATAGGGTTTAGAAATGAATGCCCCAATCATATCCAAACATGAATGCATAAGCTTTGACTAAGAGTAGAAACAAGTTCTAGAAATTGAATAATTGAGCAAGTCACTCTTGAAATGAATTAAAGGCTCAAAAATCCTCACAAAGGGCTACTCTCATGCCAAAGATAAGTCTAATTGCAAGGCCAATTGACAAAATGCATATGCTTGGTATTGAGTCAATACTAACTTGTTGAAAATTTGGTAGGTTCTAATCTTGCCCCATAGGTTTTCAAAAGTTATTCCACATTAGGTGTGAAAGAAAACAAAATGTGAAAATAGGTAAAAAAGTGCAACTTTGTTCCATATTACAATGAATGTGAACATTCAACACAACATGAAACTTGGAAGTAATTGTTTTTTTTTTGAAAAATTGACACTAATGTGGAATTGGCACAAACCCAATAAATCAAGCATGACTACCACAAGTCCCTCCCCCACACTTAAATCTTGCATTGTCTCCAATGCAATGTGGTACGACAAGAGAATGACATCATAAGGGATTCTTATTGACTCAACTAACATTAAACTACCTTTTCCTACTAGATGTGTCCCTCCCCCACACTTATCCTAACATGCATCACAAGATATCACCAGCCAGACAGAACATGTATAACAGTAAGACAAGAGAGGAAAGGGACAACCTTGACTCATGGAGGCTTGTGAGAAGAATCAAGAGGAGAATTAATTTTGTCCTCCTCGGTTGTGGTCTAGGCTCCATCAGTAGGTGATCCAAAAGTGAGGGTGATAAATGGTATATATGGGATCCTCCCAAATGATAGGCCTGAAAAGGGTTAGCCAACACAAAAGCAACACTACCAACTCGAAGTACACCACATGAGTCAAAGTACTTAAATCCATGGAAAGAATTAGCATACTTAAATCCATGGAAAGAATTAGCACAAGTAAAGTGACAAAGTGGTGTATGCAATGTGAGAAGTTTAGGCTTAGGCACATAAGAAAGTAGATGTTTCTCACAACCAATAAAGTCAACCACATTCAAACATCTATCAAAGCATGATATTACAAAATCAATGTGGTTTGTAACAATGGTAGTATCACAGACAAGTACTACCCTTTTATCAACAACATGATTCAAATCAACACAACTTATACCACAATCATGTCCAAGTATGTCAGGAGGTAAATCACATGATAAGATTTGAGAATTAAAACACTCATGGGCACATGTATCAACCAAAGGACTAGTGATCAAATGGAAATCATCATTGTTGTCCTCACTCTTGTGTGGAGCGGGAAAAATTGTAGGGTGTATCTCAACATCATGTAAAACATGCATATCACTAAGTCCTATAGATAGATCATTTTCAAACTTATCATCAACACTACCACTTGGACTAGACTCACCTTCTTCAAAAGATTCATGCTCATTCCTAATAGCAATCATAGTATTATGCAATGCATGTTCACGAAATTGGACAAGTAAATGGAACTTACGATCAATGCAATTCATACAAATGATATGCTCATCACAAGAACATGACAATTGATCAACTTTTTCAACATCTTCAACATTGCTATCAAAAGGAAGATAAGCATGATCATCACAAGAAGAATCAATAATGCAATTGTAGGCTCAAGTATGGTAGTACTATTAATGGCATCATGGTGAGCATGTTCAATGGTAGGTATATGGGGAGATTCAACAATGATTTTCTCATCTATCACATTATCATTCTCACTAGCCAAAACAGTTGTAAGAGGAGGATAAGCCTCTTCTAGAATAGGAGGGGTATTACTTATGCTTGAAAGTGCATCCTCTTGCACTTGAGGTACCAATTGCTCAATCTCTTCACTCTTAGGATCATAGGGCCAAGGGGTTCCCTCTTCTCCATTAGTTCTTTTCCAAAGCACATGCATGTAAAATGCATTGAGGTATTCCCCTAACTCTTCCAATTCTTCCTCCAATTGCTTGGAGAGTCCACATGCAGTTTTCTTCCTATATAGTTCTAGAGATCAGGTTTTATTAACTGCATACATCCTCTTGAGCTCTTTGGTATGGTCATCCATGTTGGGGTAGTCAAAGAAAGCATCAAGGGGATTTTGTTTACGGGTGATGGGTTTGGGTGGGGGTGGGGGTGATGGTTCACGTGGAGGTGGTTGGTATGTAGTTTGACATGAATGGTGATATGGTGATGGGCAAGGTAGAGATGAAGAGTATGGTTTTGTATATGGTCTATGTGGTGGAGGTGAAGGCTCATATGATAAGGTTTGATATGATGAAGGATATGGATGGTGATATGGCTCACGGTAGGTAGAGGAATATGGTGGAGAAGGATAATCAAAGTATGTGTGGTATTGTGGAGGGGGTAAAGGTGGATCCCAACATGGTGTGCTATTGGATTTGGAGGAGGAATCGAGAATGGCCAACATTT
Source organism: Mimosa pudica (assembly GCA_029929735.1). Taxonomy (NCBI): domain Eukaryota; kingdom Viridiplantae; phylum Streptophyta; class Magnoliopsida; order Fabales; family Fabaceae; genus Mimosa; species Mimosa pudica. The sequence continues at coordinate 7,793,348 of JAKELP010000045.1, forward strand.
TGTCCCTTTCTTTGTATAATTCATCCATGATTGAAGAAGGTGTCTCTTCCATCCTAGTGGTATTTCTCACAAAAGAGTTTGAATTCTCAAGAATATCATGATTGTAACCAAAATTTGTGAAATTCCAAGACATGAGAACTCAATGATTCAGTCTCAAACAATCTCAAGAAGACAATATATTGCAAACAAGAACAAAAACTAAGAAGAAGAAAAAGTAAAAAATATGGAATGCATCTATCCTAATCCTAAATGATGAAATGATGCATATGAACTAAATCTAATCCTAATGACTCCTACCCATTGTCAATGTTTCAATTGACACTTAGCTACCTTAGGGAGTCAAAAATGACTCCCCGGCCATTGATTTAACCGTTTTCTATTCGCCTTGGGGTTAAATGCAAGTTTATTTATGACTAAGGATTGCAACACAGTGGCGCAACCTCGGGTCGTCTCTCTTGAGGAGTCTTCTAAACTACCCTAAGATGAACTAAATGCAAATTGAAATGAACAAGGGAATTGGGGTTTGTTGGGTATTTTCTATGTAGAATGCAAATGAACCTAACTACAATATTTTTTTTATCTTTTATTTGATAAGGCGGGATGATTGAATGGTTGAAGTTTAGTAAATTCTATGAAATGGATCTCTTGAGTCTAGGTGAGGTGACAAACATTAGCTCAAATCATTTAGGGGTTCAATGCATCAAGTGTAATTCCTAGATGTGTGAAATAGTTTGAGTCTAAACACTTGTGGCTCTCATGAAGTGCAACCACAACAATCATGAATGGATACAATCAAGTAATCTCACTAGCAACCACTAAAATGAGACTAATTTAATGCAACCACAATGTAGATATGAATTCATAGCTCAAGTGTTTAAAGCCCAAAATAGACACAACTTAGTCCATTCATGATGTGATTTGCTAATTTAGATTTGGTTAATGCCTTTTTCCTTTTCCAAACTCAATCGAATTATAGAGTGTCCTATAAAAGAGAGCTGATACAATCATACACATATCTAAATAAATCAACTTGATAGAATCATCAACACAAGGCTAAGCAACTCAATATCAAGAAGAATTTACCAAAACACATATATAATCAACAAAGTACTTAATACATAGTCCTAATCAAAATTAGCAAGGTCAAACATCATACATACATATATAGAATCTCAATCCAATACATAAATCCAAACATCTACAAGAGAGGTTCAAATACATAAAGAAGAAATTCTAAATACATATAATGAACTAAGAAAAACTCCCCTGATGATGAACCCATGCTTGAACAACCATCAACCCATCCTCCAGAGATGAAGAATCCTCAATCCAACATAGAAACTCCAAGAAGAAGAATCATTTGAAAATCCATGGAAGAGAAAGGTGGAAGAAGGTGGAAATGTGAAGAAAGGATGGATGAGGTGGAAGGAATGAGGTGGAAGTGGATGAAAATGAGTGGGAATGGAAGGGAATTGAAGAACCCTAGGTTAGGGGCTTATTTTCGGCCTATGGGTGCTTGGAGAGAGGTTTGGGGGCTCTTAGAAAGCTTATATAGGGCCAAGAAACCCTAAAAATCGCGTCTGATCGGGTAACTCGCCAGTGGCTCGCCAACTGGTGAGCAAGTGGCGAGTGGCTCGCCAGTGATTCGCCAGTTGGCCTGCTTCAAGACTAAAATGCAAACTTCATCCAGAAACGTTATTTTGACCCCTTTTCTTGAATCTTCACCTTCAACCTCCCAACCTACATATTCAAATGTCTCAAAGGTAGCATCAAAATGTTCTTGAAAACATGTAAAACATTATAGCATGCTAAAAAAGCCTAAATTGCCCTTGATTAGAACAAATTCCAACAACTAGTGCAATAGTTAGAATCTATGAAAATTAGGTGCAATTATCATCAAAACATGCATTCATTCAATGGATTTGGCCATGAAAATATATGCAAAAGTATGGTGCAATCAGAACCAAATTGTTAGCTTTTTAAGTGCTACTATATTTAAGTAGGTCCAAGTTGATATCTGTAACGAAACTTGTAGTGTTTCTAACTGTTTTATATGCGTGAGAGTCTGTGTTTTATAGTTTGTAATTTGTACCACTTGAAGGAAGTTAAAAGGATAATTGAAGGGATGAACAGTTTGATTATGTTTCTTTATACTAATGTTCTGATGGAAAAATATGCTTCTCATCTTAAGTTATAAGGACCTAACACAAAGTTAAAACTTGTTTCTTACTGTTTTGATTTCTAATTTGAGTGCTTGTACCCTCAATTGGTTTCATGAGTGGGAATATGTTCTTTTTCTATTGTAACTTCTCTGTTTGGCTTGGGAATTGATAGGTATGAAAGAATTTATGTGAAGTTAATTTTGGTAAGTGATGATGATGCTGAATCTGTTTATTTTGGTGTGGAGTTATGGGAGTGGCACTTGTCATATTGCTGTTCAAGTTCTTGAACAGGGGAACAATAAAGACTGGAGTTTGTACAAAAAGGATTTGAGTTCCATACACATCTAGAATGAGAGCTTTGAATCTTATTTACATAGTGTTTTGGATTTTTAAATTAAGATAGGATTTCAAGGTTGCTATTCTATGTCTATGTTTTGTATATGTTGGGAAAACAAGCATGTTTTTGGCTACTTTTTTTGATGCTTAAACTTGATTCTTTATGTGTGAGATTAAATATATGATTGAGCAATTTGTGATGACTTAGGTGAACTTGAAAGTTTTGAAAGGTTCAATTTTAAGTATGAGGAATGTGGATATTCATTTATGTACAATCTTGTTGGAAATTATAGTTTTGCTGTTATGTTATGTGCTTTATAAATCAATCATGGAACCTAGTATTGGAAGTAATATCATTTATGTTTAAAGAGAACTGAATATTAGCGTTAACGATTTGTGGAATGATTTGTTTTCTTTTTGTAAATTGTAAATGTGTAGGATTGTTAATGGAGGAGTGGACCTTGATGTGGGTTTGTGAAATCTATATGTTTTACTTTGTTTTGAGTGATGGGTACGGTAAGGCTGGGCTGCATAGTTGAAACAATTATCAATTGAGGTTCATAGTGATTATGATTTGATAAATTCCAAATGTTAGACAAGTTGATGAATGATTGAATTTGGACCTAATTAGAAAAGGGATTATGAACTAATAGTTGGAAATCTATGCTGCCATGTTTGTGTGTATTTGATTATGAACTAATAATTAGAAAAGGAATTTTGAATTCACCAATTCACCAAATAAGTGAATGAGACGTGCACGATATAGAATAAGAGACCTATGTTTGAGAGCTTCTGCATATCTTTATCTTTTATAATTTTGCTCTCTTTTTATGCATATCTTGTTCAATATTTGATATTTTGAAAGTAATATAGGTGGCAGATGTAAAATGAATATTATATTAAAAAAAATATAGCTGTACATGCGCTTAAAGCGCATGTAGAGGTATACACTATACATGCGCTTTAAGCGCATGTAGAGAGGTATATACCATACATGCGCTTAAAGCGCATGTAGAAGTATATACCATACATGCGCTTTAAGCGCATGTAGAGGTATATTCACCATACATGCACTTAAAGCGCATGTATAGTGTATACCTCTACATGCATCTACATGCGCTTTTTACAAGCGCATGTAGAGCCTTTACCAGCGCCCCCCTCTTCTTGCGCTTATAAAGCGTATGTAGAGCCCAAAATAAGCGCATGTAAAAGGGGTAATCTGTGGTAGTGGTTGCAGGTTCACAAATTGACAATGACTTTGGATAAATATGTGGATGAAAAGTATATTATAGAGATATGTTAGAGGAATACATTTTTGCAGGATTTGTGATGATAATATGATTCAGTCAAATGAAGATATGTTTAAATAGCTTTGGAAGGAACACGATCGATTACTCAATGGAGACAAATGTGATGTTGTCATGAGGGGGAGTAAAATTGACCTTATTATGCGAGAAAGTGAAAGTGATTCTATTTTCAAGGGGAGATAGTAAAAGTGAAAGTGATTCTATTTTCAAGGGGAGATAGTATCATGTTGTACTCTTTTTTCCTTAACCAAGGTTTTGTCCCATTGGGTTTTCCTGGTAAGGTTTTTAACGAGGCAACATTGATAATTATTGTGTACTCTTTTTCCTTCACTGAGTTTTTATCCCAATGGGTTTTTCTTAGTAAGGTTTTAATGAGGCACAATAATATTTGTTTATGGACATCCAAGGGGGAGTGTTATGAAAATAAATTTACATGCATATGTGTGGATGTCCATATATAATAACTCCAACCTCTTAGGATTCTTTTTATTATAACCTCCCAATGAATATTGTAACAAACTGTTACTAATTCCCTGATTAATTCAATAATACCTTCATTAACTATGATAGAAAAATGATTTCCATAATATCAATAAATCTATCATAGTTAGAAAAAAGACTTTCCTATTAATAATCATTATCCATGATAGAAAAGAATTTTCTAATATAACGTGAATACTATCATGGATAATTAATAGCTAATCATGTTAGAAAAGAATCACCTAACATGGTTAGAAAAAGGAGCAACCTAGTACATTTCCCCGATTAACCAATAATATCAATACAATTAAAAATAGGGTTAAGGTGCATTTCTAGTACTCCACAATATGGCAAAGTGCACTTACAGTAATACACAATTTCGGGGTGCATTTGTGGTAAGCAAGAATAAATATCGTTGCCCCTATAATAACTCCGTTAAATAAGTCATCTTTGACCGTTAGGAGTAACATTTGACTGTTAAAAGGCGACATGGGGAGGAATTATTAATGACGTGGCAATGACTGGACGGACATGTGGCAATGCATGCTGACTGGATTAAGTTGTCAGGCCAAATTAAATTGAAAAAAAAAACAAAAGCATAAAATTCACTGTAAAAAGAAAAAAAAGAGGGGAAAATTAATTTGAGGTCCCTCACAATTTTACTTGTTTACTAGACAATTTTACCCCTAGCCTTAATAAAAAAATACACCCCACCCACCCCCTTCACCCACCCCTCACCCCTCCCCTTCTTCACCCACCCCTCCCCCTCCCCCACCGCCACCTGCCCCCCTCTCCTCCTTCTCCCCCCTCCACTGCTACCAACCCTCCCCCTCCTCCCACCCCATCCCCCACGCTGGCCCCCCTCCCCCTCCCCCTCGTCATCCCTCCCCCCTCCACACCCACGCTGCCCCCCTCCTCCTCCCTCTCTCTCTTATTTCATTGTCATTGATCCTTCCTCCAAGGCTGACGATACCAAGCCCTCCTCCCTCCAGCTTGAGGCCTCCGCCGTAGCCGCCGAGGGCCCCAGCCCATTCAGGAAGATCGTGGCGGTGGCCTCCATTGCCGCCGGCGTCCAGTTCGGGTGGGCCCTCCAGCTTTCCCTTCTCACCCCCTACGTTCAACTCCTCGGCATTCCTCACACATGGGCCTCCTTCATTTGGCTCGGTGGCCGGAGGACGTGGGTGTGAAGCGGGGGCAGCGTGGGTGTGGAAGCGTGAGGGAGGGATGACGTGGGGGAGAGAGGGAGGGGGGAGGGGGCCAGCGTGGGTGTGGAGGGGGGAGGGATGACGAGGGGGAGGGGGAGGGGGGCCAGCGTGGGGGATGGGGTGGGAGGAGGGGGGAGGGTTGGTAGCAGTGGAGGGGGGAGAAGGAGGAGAGGGGGGGCAGGTGGCGGTGGGGGAGGGGAGGGGTGAGGGGTGGGTGAAGAAGGGGAGGGGTGAGGGGTGGGTGAAGGGGTGGGTGGGGTGTCTTTTTTTATTAAGGCTAGGGGTAAAATTTTTCTAGTATTAAGTCCCTTGTGAGGGACCTCAAATTAATTTTCCCCTCTTTTTTTTTTCTTTTTACAGTGAATTTTATGCTTTTGTTTTTTTTTCAATTTAATTTGGCCTGACAACTTAATCTAGTCGGCATGCATTGCCACATGTCCGTCCAGTCATTGCCACGTCATTAATAATTCCTCCCCATGTCACCTTTTAACAGTCAAATGTTACTCCTAACGGTCAAAGATGACTTATTTAACGGAGTTATTATAGGGGCAACGATATTTATTCTTGCTTACCACAAATGCACCCCGAAATTGTGTATTACTGTAAGTGCACTTTGCCATATTGTGGAGTACTAGAAATGCACCTTAACCCTTAAAAATATGCGGAAGCGAATGCAGACCTATACATTTTGGCAATATACATGTCTAAAAATCAAAACAACCTTTGAAACTTAATTCCCTTTCCTGTTGTCCGAGCCTGTGCATGATCACCTGCAAAAATGTAAGTAATCGTGGGGTGAGACAACTTGTCTCAGTAATCTACTACCTAACTCACTATAACAGTGAGATGGTAGTAAAGGCGTCTATAGGGTACCACAGTTTAAAAATCAATATATATATATGTATATATAAGAACCAAGCATTCTTCCATTTACCGTTCCAGGCCCTCTGTCACGTCCAAAATAAATCAAGTCCATCATTTCTACTTTCCAAATATCACTCAAAACCCCTCAATTAATTTCCACATCGATAACTTCACCATCCAATCTCCAAATCCATGCAGTTATTATTGTAAATTTCATACACATAGTTCTCAATCCAACTTCTCGGCTCTCATCCATGTACAACCCTGGTGCTCTACTCCCAGGGAGGGATCCCAGTCTGTCTCAAATCAGAAAGGAAGCAGTCCCTGTCTCAAATCAGGAGACTGCTGGTCACAGTCTCAAATCTGTTGACCGTTACAAATAACCGTTGATTGGCCTATCAACCGGTTATCATCGCGCGATGGTACTTATCTCAGTGGCATGCAATGCTTACAATTCTTTTCAACATCTCAATCAGAATTTTCAATACTTTCCTTCAACAAAACTTTCCAAATTCCTCAACCACAACGTATGATACTTCCAATCCACATCACTTTCCAATACCCCTGTCCGAGTACCAGTTATATATAGCACCATCACAAACTCCATCACTTTCCATCGAATAACCTATCAACACTGCTGTCAAAGGACCACACCTATATATATATCTCACTATTCCAGGAAAAATCACAACCACCAGACAGGATAATATCTATAATGTATGAAGCTTCTTTATACAAAAATACTCTTGTTTAAAGGCACCCGACAACCTATTTGTATAAAAATAACTTTTAGATTTGAGGGTTAGAAAGGATTGAAAATCCCAACTAACGTCACCCTCAATGTTATAGTAAGGTAAGAGTGATTACCTGTCGCCCTTTAGCAATTTATGCGATTTCTCATCCTTTCTTTCTTTATGCCACGATAGCCATATCGAAATCAGTCCTATAATGTAATACAGAATGATAAATTAGTATCATTCTACTTCATTTTTAACGTCTCTCTCATATCCGCAATACTACCCAATTTCCCCATTTATGTATCCTATCTTAATGAACCACATCAAACCTAGCACACCATTACAATTAAACATTTTGTATACGAGCTCAAAATAATAAAAAAAAAACTATTTCAATCACCTCCTCTTCATCAAATATCATTCATCTAATTTTAAAGAAAAAAGATTAAGAAATTAGTTACTCCAATTTTAAAATCAGAGCACATACATTAGCAAACATAGGAATAATGGACCAAGAACGCGAATAGTTAATATTACTACAATAATGCACACCAATCAAACATAAACCATTATCCACATCATATATGATAAAGCCCTTTAACTCTTTTCAAAAATCTGCACCATATTCAATCATCAATTTCTCAGCATTTTCAAGAACTTAAACTACAATACATTCTCACATCATCCACCCTTCAAACAGCTTCAAAGCTACCAAGTAATTAAAAATTTCACTGTACAACATAGAAACAATGTCGTAATCAAATTAATTCTAACATCTCCATTTGCAAAAATACTACCAATCTGTCTCATCTATATATGACTATATCAACATCGATAATGACTTAGAAAATTGCCCTTTTCAAAATACACTGAAATCAAAACCAAACAGCGAGAATGGATACACCATTAAGCTCATTATATATACTTTATGAAAAATGTAAATCATATCTTCATTACCATTTGATTCGTAATCATTAAATACTCAAAAGGCTCCACTTACATTTCAATCTCATGTGCATATAACAAACCACTATTTCAATTCATCAGTATACATCAACAAAGCATAGAACTTTCAGGTTCAAGAACACATTAATCTACAAGAAATCAAGCATATAATTCCAAATGAGAACCTTTAGTTCACCCATAATAAAGTTACTATCTCCAATTAGAATCAACAACACACCATCACACATTCAACCCATTTAACTATCATATGTCAAAACAGTAATATAAACTCATTATTCGCTTACCATTACTAAATTTAAAAACTTCAATAGAAGGATGGTCATATACCTCCGCTTTATTTTACCATAATCATTTAACAATGAGAAGTTCTACATACAACCAAAACTTTGCACTCATAATTTTCAGATGGCCTATGCAGAAATAGAATCAGGAAACTTCAAATGAGCATGCAAACATTGACCTCAATCACTCACAATTACATTAAACAGTCCAAAACTGCCCCAATTCGACATACACAATTCGATTAGGATACACTTACGATTTATATTATTATCAAACAATAGAGAAAACAAAGCAACTATGTCGGCTCACACATAAACAAATCAGACTAATGAAGCAAAGAAGGAACCTTGAAATTTGTAAAACACATAATTTCAAACAAATCAAACTTGACTCATACAACACATCAATCCCGATCACAACCACCATTACTCTCTCATATTGAACCATGTAAAGCAGAACATTAAGCAACTAAAGACAATCAGTCAAACTATAACACATTTTAGTTTACCTAATCACTAATTAAAATATTCAACCTGTTGGCCTTAAATACCCAATGTTTAGGTTTTACCTAAACTACAACAAACATCAATAAAGGTTCAAACTTTCATTCAAAGCAACCAAAATAAAGTTCAGGCTTCCCATATTGATTGATTAACTAAACCAGAAAACCCATAACACAAACCCCAACTCATAACCTCTCACAAAACAGTGGGAAAACGAAGCAACTAGGGTAGGAAATTGAGAAAAAGGCCTCACCGGAGTTCGAGAACGAAAGAAGAGAACCAGCCGTCGTCAACCGTTGCTGGCTCGCCGGAAAACGGTCTCCACCAAGGGTATGACGAAAAGGAAAATGGAAAAGAAAGAGAACTATGAGAAGTAACTTACCAATGAAAGCATAGCTCAAGAAATACTAGAAAGATCGAATCTTTACCTTATTCCCGTCGTCAACTGCCGTGGGTTCGCCGGAAAACGCAAATCACGACGGAAAAGAGAGAATGAGAGAGAGATGGGCTCTGGTGAGGGAAGTAGAACGCGAATAGCAAGTGTTAGGAAGGAGGTCACGCTGATAACGGCTCCCACCGCCGTCCTCACCGTTTCCAGCGGCGGATGAAGGAGTGAGGAAGAAGAGAAATCGAAGGGGGAAAGGGAAGAGAGAGACCGCGCCGGTGCTAACACCGACGGCGGCTTGCTCCGCCGGTCCCTGCAGCTCCGGCGACGAGCGAAGCAGAGAGAGGAGGGAGGGTCTGATGAGAGGGGGTTGGAGGGCGGAGGGAGCTCGAGAGAGAGAGAGAGAGAAATGAAAATGGAAGGAAGGAGGAAATGAATTTATATATATACTTTAGGGAAAATTACACTTAACTACCCTAATGTTTATTATTAATTATATTTTTAGCCCAAAAGTTTATATATATATTATTGTTTCCATTTCTTTCCTTCATAACATTATCTACTATCCTAAACACTTGTTCATGAAAGTTTCTAACTCCAAATAATTATTTTAACTATATTTCCTTAAATTCCAAAAATTAAGATTTAATAACAATAAATCTCCATAAATTTCTCCCTAAAACTCAAATCTACTTATCCTCTAAAAGTAGTTCCACCATCTTTTTGAAATTAGACTCAAAACACAGTTCACAATAGGGATTTTATACAGTGTTTCACTTTATGGATGCTCCCTTCTCCTTGGTTGGTCTGCTTGTTAAAAGCACATGGCCCATTAATTATCTCACTGAGAATCCCTCTTCTTTGGGCTTCCTCATTCCTGTCCAAATAGTTTTGCCTTTTCTATTTACAATTTTACATTGCCTCTCTTGTGATAAACACGTCCACATGGCTCACCTCACAGATTCTGTCCTCCTTTTTCATTCCATATGAAGTAAACGTTTGAAAATTTTGATCAGACTTAATTATCCCGCCAAAACATATGATTCACAAACATTTGCCTTTAAAAGCCAGCCTTACTCACATTTCAGATGCTCATACTGATCCTTCCATTTCAAAATTCAAAATCAAAATCAAAATCTTGATCAGAACGTTCTCCCCTCTCCTCTCGCTCATGGATTCATAATGCTTCATTCCATCCACCTGTCTTGCTCCAGGGCTTCCTTAAGGCATGTCGTTTGATGGCGCCTCCTTCATCCACGCACTCACATCTTCTAATGGAAATGGAAAGAAACGTATGAGAAGAAAATGGAGGTATGCAAGAGCCCCAATACTACTCCACAATCTCTGCTTCTCCCCACCCTTTTCTATGTAAAAAATCATATTTCTTCTCTCCCATCACTTATCAACTACAGATTCTTAATTTAGGAAGAAGATGTGTATGTATTTCACGATCTCACCAAAGGCTAGAAAGAAGAAGACGAGGGAGCTGAAAGCTAAGGCTTCATATGAGAGAAGAGGAAGAAAATGAAAGGCAAAGAAGCGGCCAACAAAAAACCCAGAAGCACATTGTTTGGATTCAATGCATCAGAGACAAAGAAAGGAAACTTGGATTGAAGCACATGTGAGTGAGAGCACAGCTTAAAAATACAAGCAGCATAGAAGGCAGGTGAGTACATGTGGATCTTCCCAGGCTCACTCGGAGACGCACACGTGAAGTTCCATCTCGCAGATCCTGCTTCCACATTGGAAGCTGGCGGGGGAAGAGTTGAGCATATTACGGAGAGGTAAGCCTTCGGAGGAAGAAAATTAAAGAATTAGGGAAAGCCATGGAGATTTTTCTTTTGACCATGAAAGCCATGGAGATTGGTGTGTGAGAGTGTTGTATACCAAAACAAGACTCTGACCTCCCACTGACTCTGTCCTCCCACTCCTGCTACCTTTTTTCTTTACATTGTAGCGTTTTCCTAGCCACACACATACCCATGTGGAAGATATTTTCCACCGCACACCCCACACATATAAAAAAGGCCCACCCCCATTTGTTCCTTCTTTTATTTTTTTTTGTTTACTTCTTACTAATTTTTTATATTTTTAAACATTTTGTGTTGGTGTGATGTCTGATGATAAAGTATCAAACAATGAATATTTCCTGAGTTTTTGCCTTTTCTAAGATTTTTGTGGCCAAAATGTTACTCTTTAAGTTGATTGAGATTTTGTTTTACTTATTTCAATTATACAATTATAAGGGTGTGATTTAACTCTTTTTCGTCGTCTAAAAAGAGCTAAAGCAAATAAAAACTAAGAATTAAACTACAGTAGTTAGCAGCAAGTCCTAGGTCAATTCACAGTTTGGTTTTATCTCTTGCTTAGGTCAAATAATCACAAGTTAAGCAAATTATCGAATAGGTTTTGTGCAGGTTTTATATCTAAGACTAATTAAAACTAATTGAAACTACAACTAACAGAATTAGGTGAATGAATGAAAGTATGGATGAGATGTACCTCCTTCTCCAAGTACTCCGTGCTTATATTCAATCAGACTTCATATACTTGTTTCACTTAATATAAACTAGCTAAATTCTCGAGATCTCTTTAATCAAAGAAGTCTTCAAGAGTTTAACTAATTTAATTAAGCCTTAAACTCTTTCAAGCCAAGAACATACCATAAGCAACACTAAACACTAGATCTAGCATTTAGGAAACAAATTCACTCCACAAATGTAAGAGGAGCTAATCGCACACACATACATGTATGAAACTACAAGAATTAAGCCTCGGTTTTCATGTCCTTAACAATCAAGAGAGATTTCAAGCTAACATAAAGTAGAACACCTAAAACTAGATGTCTAACCTATACATGCCTAATCAAGGTCATACATAAGCAAAAATTTACATCTAGCTTGAAACCTAAAAGAGAAAATTACAAGCATATGAAGCCATAGGTTAAGTCTACAAGCACATTTCCTTGGAGAAGAAGGCTAGGCGATCTAGCCGGACATGGAGATGAAGGCGGATGAAGGTAGGTGTAAGATTCTGGACATGGCGGAGGTTTGCGAAGTGAAGGAGATGAAGAAGATGAAGATGGAGTTGAGAGAGTTTGTTAGAGGAGAGAGAAAGTGAAAATGAAGTGAGAGATTCCCCCCTGAAAGTTAGTTACATTTGGGCTTTTATAGTGGTGAGTAACTTTGGAATTAACGCCCAAAGGGTATTTTTGGTATTTGGTAAAAGGTGAGAATGAATGTGGACTAGATCTCATCTCCATGCATTTCCAAAGGTTCCTCCTTTTTCTCCAAGTGATTGTGCTTCCCTTTTTGCCCTTAATGAGGCCTCCAGATTTGAATTTGACCTTGGCGCCAATTTTGCCTCATTTGAAAAAATGCTTCCCACACCTTCAGGCTGCAGTGCTGACTTTGCCTTAAACTAACTCTGCACCAAAGACTTCTGAAAAGTAGTTGACATTTCTGAACATTTGTGCAGTCTGACTCTTGTACTCGCTGGCTGATGGACTTCAGCTTCCGCATGTCAAGACTGTCCGCCAGCGCCAGCACGTTTACTTCCGGATGTAAATCCACTTCCGGATGGAAGTCCGCTTCTTCAAGTAGCTCAGCTTCCGGATGTGACTTTGCTTCCGGATGTAAACTTGCATCCTGATATGAGTACTCTTCCAGATGTGAATATGCTTCCGGATGTGAACCTGCATCCGGATGTGGATTCTGAGTACTTGTCATCTAGCCTTCCTTCTTGCCAAGTTATCTCCACTGAAGCTCCACCAAGGGTGTGTAGGGCCCACTTGGGACCCCCTACATGAAAAACATATCTCATAGTCAAAATGACCAAAATACCCTTAGTTCCATAAAATGCAAGTAATAAGGCTATTATTCTTCAAATATTTATACATAAGCATGTGCATGAAAATGTATCAATAATGATCAAATATAACAAATAAACCACACTAATTAAGCTCAAATGCACATGCTTAAAGGTATGAAATTTAGTCTAATCAAATCCCCCACACTTAAGCTTTGCACTCCGGGCAAAGTCATGTAAAAGATTAACTCAATCATTAAGCATAATGAAGGCAATTGGAATTATCATAGTGTACAAGTTGATCTTCTTGAACCTTTCCCTAAAACTTCTCATGGGCCAAATCTAAGAATACAAAGTGAATGCAAGTTTAACAATCAACTAAAATTTAGGAGGAGTGCCAATTGAGATTTTTCCTCACCGGATAAAGTGTTTAACTCATTCGCTCAAGTTAGGAAAAATGCCTAACTAGGGACTTGTGATCACTCTTTAGCTCAATGCACTTGACCATCACCATAGGCTTGTAATAACTCTAAGTTCTCCACCCATAGTATGCATAGCACAACCAAATCTAGGGGACTTTGGGGTTAGATGGAAGGCTAATAACAAATGGTAAATGATGGATAGTAGTCAATGACCAATGACATGAACAAGTAATCACCACATATGCATGCAATACAATGAAATCAAACCTCACAAAGCATGCTACATCTCTCTTTTCTTTTTCAATCTTATGCCTTTGGCATACTTAAGCACTTTGTGCTTTCTTCCTTTTTTCCTCTTTTGATAGGCCTTTGGCCTTATTATATATTTTTTTTTTCTTTTCTTTGGCCTTCGGCCATTTTCTCTTTTCTTTTCCTCTCTTGTGGCTCTCGGCCATCATTTGTTTCTCACAATGTAGCATGTTTTCTACAAGATACAACAATACAATACTAATATGAATGCAGACATATGTTATAATTACTTATTCATACTTTGGTCAAGGTGGTAGAAAAGAAAAATGAATGGCCCAAAGGGGTTAATCAAAGGATAATATTTTTGGTTGGCTTAGTGTTTGGGTCATGAGGGTTTAGAAAGAAACGCCCCTTTCATTTTCAATCATGCCATGAATTGTGATCTCGAACAAGAGCTAGGACAAGTTCTAGGAAGTCAAGTAACTATTGGCCCACTCAATTCGGTTGGAGGCTTCTCACATTTATAGCTTACTCTAATCAGTCACTTCCTCCCTAAGAAAAGTTAAATGGGAAACTAACACCCTCTTTATACCTTAAAAGTGCCCCATGCAGTGCCCTAAGTAATCATTCCAAAAATTCTACTTACACACTAGAGGACAATTCCATTTGCTTTCAAGAGCCATAATCAAGTCAAATTTTCAAGAAAAATCATGCCAATGAAGTCCAAAAATTAAGTGTGAAAGCTTTGAATTAAACCACTTTAAAGCACATAATACACCTCCCTCACACTTAAAGCATGCATTGTCCTCAATGGACCAATCAAATCAAGTAGGAAGATGCATTTGAAAGGCAAAGCAGCAGCATAAAGGGCAGGGCAGTTCAAACAAACAAATGGCCAATGCATGTATTATTTACAAACAAACACATACTAAGCACAACCTAATACACATGTATAATATGATAAATTTTTTCTCACTAGCGCTCAGGAAGCTCAACTAGATGTCATCTCAAGCTGCTATGCTTCCGGAAGCAAAAATGCTACCGGAAGTAGAACTGCTATAGGAAGTCACTCTGGTTCAGATTCTAAGTCTCATCCCTAGCGGAAGCAAAGATGCTACCGGAAGCAAAAATGCTTCCGGATGCACTGATGCTTGTGAACAATGAACGCATCCCCTAGCGGAAGCATAATGAACTCAATCTGATTTTAAGCAATTAAGTCTAAGTGGAGAGCTTCCGGAAGCAAAAACACTTCCGGATGTAAGATCCTCAATTTCCTCAATGACACTTCCACAAGCTAATAGGCATCCCCAAGCACTAGTGAAATTTTTTTTTTAGATTTTTTTTTAAACAACCTAACAAACCGAAACAAAATCCTACATATTTTGTTAAAACTAACTAATGTCCTCCCCCACACTTAGAATAAAACAATATAAAGCAAGTAGGGAAGGAAAGAAGCAACCTTTAGGGCGGCTTGAAGTTTTCTTTGAAGAACTTGCGCTTGTGGTCCTGTATGGTTCGACCATCCGCAAATATAGACGCTGAGTGTTCTTCCGTCACTAAGTTCCACTGGAGCAATCTGGCTTTCTCTAGTAGTAAATGCGTCCACGTGGAATAACAAGAAGGTGCTCCCTTCTGCTTTTCTTTGGGTCGCCTAGCTCTCCAATGGGCCTGGAGCTTCAAGAGAAACTTCTGAACTCTCCTTACAAGGAACACTAGAAGTGAAGGTTCGTACATTGTTGCTTTCAAAACTTTTCCTTTAACTTCTATGTTCCTTTTTAGCATCTTCAACTGAACCACTAGCCTTCTGATGTCATCTCTGGTGAGCTTCCTATTGAAGAATTCTTGTTCTTCCTTTGTTGCTTCAAGTTCCAAACTCCTCTTGAAAAGCTCTTCCGCCTTCAACACATGCAAGCTAGGATCATCCGCTTCAGGTCTAGTTACAAGCTCCATCTTGTCCTGCTTGGCTTCCCAATAATCCTTGTGCATCCTAAAAGATCCTTCAACAAAGAACAAACTTCCCTTTTGCAAGGGGTTGTAGAAATGCGAAGATAAGCTCAATGAAATACAAGGATAATCAAGATGCACATGATTAGGTAATACAATATGCTGAAAAATGGTGATCAATTTGGGCAGTTTAAACAAAACAACATGTTGCCCCTCTGAAGCACTAAACCAAGGATCACCAGTCGGCCTACAAATGGAATTGTTGGCCTCCAAAGTAGTCTCAAACAAAACCCTGTTGGAGCACTCGATTTGCGAAACACTGACTCCATGCATGCTCCTCAACCGGCTCCGCCAATCCATGATTGTATAGGAGGTATAGAAATGCAAGTATTCTTGCAATTGAACTCCAGCCTCCATCATGAAAGCAAATACTCCTGCCAACCTAGCTGGATCCACAAATTTGAACAAACATCCCTTGTGCAAGGGGTTGTAGCTAGACAAGGAGGGTATAAATGAATCAACATCATCAAGAGCACAGACATCATGCTTGGAACTAGGAACATCAAGACGCATGCTTACAGTACTAGAGTCATCAGCAAGGGAATTCATGCAAGCATCATTAATAGTCACCAAGCAAGAGTCAAATGAACTGAAAGATGTGTGCTCATCCTCATGTGAAAGCAAGCTCAAGGGACTTACAGGTTGTTCTACCAGATTTTCAATCAACAATGTATATGGCCTACATGCTTCCTTATATATGCAAATATTAAATGAAGGCTTAGCATAAGTAGGCAGTGGCTCAAGAACAACCAGCAATGGCACATTAAACTCAAGCATAGAAAACAAATCAAAGATTACACTCTGAAAAAGCTCATGAAATGTCTTCTTCCCTAAGTTACATGAACTAGGAAAGGTAACAAGTGTAGGATCAAAAATTATACCTTGAGATGATTTATGCACGAGTTGAGAAGTAGAGAAAGATTCAAGCTCTTGTGCCAATTGCGCTTCCACCTTGCATTCCGCTTTAGAGATTTCATGCTCCGTTGCTTCCGGAAGCGAAAGTGCATCCGGAAGCGTTAGGCTCTCTGCCCCACTATGAACTTCCTCAGGAACTTGTGTCACTGGAGTAGGATGCTGTCCATTTTGCTCATCATCCTGAGGCTGAGACTGTTGCACCATATCACGTATAAACGCCTTCGAAACCTCTTGCTCCAAGAGAAGGGAGCTCTCGGTCTCTTGGTCTTTCTCCCCAATGGAAGAGGGCAATCCAATCACTTCGTGCTCCTCAACCTCCTCATTCTTCTCTAGGGAATTAGAGTGATGTTCAACATGTGTATCACCCCTAGAAGTAGCCTCATCCATTGTATCAGCACCCAAGACAACATCATCATTGGCTGTTTGCAATTTTGTCAATTGTTTTCTATGAAATTCCACGAGAAGAGAATATTTATCCTCATAACAGTCAACGCATATGCTCATCTCATCACATGAACAAGTCATAGAATTATCAAGATCATCACTATGAGAAGCACTAGGTAAGACTCCATTAGACTCAAAAGTGCTAGGTGGATTTGCAACATTCATTTCAATCCTAGGATCGTTCTCTTGGCACTTTTGAGGTTCATGCTCTTCTTCATCAAAGCAAGGAATTGATTCAACTTGAACTCCTCCCTCCAAATTCATGGCATCAGGATTTACAACCATATTGAAAGGTAGGTCACCTTGCTGTGCCTCTTCCTCGGCCTTTGTATTCATCCATTGAGAAGCAAATGAAATAATGGCCTCTTGTTGCTTTGCATGCTGATCAAATATTGAGTCTAACCTCTCCATAAAGGATGCACACATTTGAATCATCAAATCATTTGTACTAGAAGAGGGAGAATCTGGACTTGGAGAAGCATACTCATTGGGCATTTGAGCATGAAAGAAGTCATTCTGCTCCATATGTGTAGGAACACAGCTTTGTAAAGGCTCTGGATGATCATAAAAATTGTGCTCATAGCCATAAGGAGGTGGATGAGGCTCAAATTGCGAAGCTTCCTGATAGGCATACACATCCGGCCTTTGAGCACAAGAAGAATTAGGCCTCATTTGGTAAGGATCATGATCTTGATATTGAGGAGCATAATCTTGTTGATCTTCAAAAGCATGTGAAGGAGTAGCATAACCTCCTCCCCCCCACTGAAAGCTTGGATGGTCCCTCCATCCTGAATTATAAGAGTTGGTGGGAGGGTTATGCTCTAGGAATGGAGGTCTGCTGTCATAGAATTGTTGTGAACTGGTGGCCATGTCTTGAGGTGCGAATGAGGCATATGGCCTTGCAAAGTCACTCATTCTGCCATCCATTAAGCACAAGCTTTAAACTGTCCTGCAAAAATAGGCAAAACAAACCAACAAAGACCTGCAAAACAATCACAAACACCAGCCAGCCAGCAAATACAGAATATCCAGACAGTTTCCAGCAGAGAACAGAATATATTCAGCACAGGTAGACAGCAAATTCCAGCATTCAAAGGCCAACGAAATCAGCCTAACACTTCCAGAACACTTCTAAAACAGTCTCAACTATACAGAATGCAAATAAAACTATGTCCAGAATAAATCAGAAGTATGCTCAAAACCTACAACTAAAAATCACCTATAACAAAAACTAAGAAAAGGTAACTAAAAACCTAAGACAAGAAAGAATTCAACCAAACCGGCAACGGCGCCAATTTGATTTAACTCTTTTTCGTCGTCTAAAAAGAGCTAAAGCAAATAAAAACTAAGAATTAAACTACAGTAGTTAGCAGCAAGTCCTAGGTCAATTCACAGTTTGGTTTTATCTCTTGCTTAGGTCAAATAATCACAAGTTAAGCAAATTATCGAACAGGTTTTGTGCAGGTTTTATATCTAAGACTAATTAAAACTAATTGAAACTACAACTAACAGAATTAGGTGAATGAATGAAAGTATGGATGAGATGTACCTCCTTCTCCAAGTACTCCGTGCTTATATTCAATCAGACTTCATATACTTGTTTCACTTAATATAAACTAGCTAAATTCTCGAGATCTCTTTAATCAAAGAAGTCTTCAAGAGTTTAACTAATTTAATTAAGCCTTAAACTCTTTCAAGCCAAGAACATACCATAAGCAACACTAAACACTAGATCTAGCATTTAGGAAACAAATTCACTCCACAAATGTAAGAGGAGCTAATCGCACACACATACATGTATGAAACTACAAGAATTAAGCCTCGGTTTTCATGTCCTTAACAATCAAGAGAGATTTCAAGCTAACATAAAGTAGAACACCTAAAACTAGATGTCTAACCTATACATGCCTAATCAAGGTCATACATAAGCAAAAATTTACATCTAGCTTGAAACCTAAAAGAGAAAATTACAAGCATATGAAGCCATAGGTTAAGTCTACAAGCACATTTCCTTGGAGAAGAAGGCTAGGCGATCTAGCCGGACATGGAGATGAAGGCGGATGAAGGTAGGTGTAAGATTCTGGACATGGCGGAGGTTTGCGAAGTGAAGGAGATGAAGAAGATGAAGATGGAGTTGAGAGAGTTTGTTAGAGGAGAGAGAAAGTGAAAATGAAGTGAGAGATTCCCCCCTGAAAGTTAGTTACATTTGGGCTTTTATAGTGGTGAGTAACTTTGGAATTAACGCCCAAAGGGTATTTTTGGTATTTGGTAAAAGGTGAGAATGAATGTGGACTAGATCTCATCTCCATGCATTTCCAAAGGTTCCTCCTTTTTCTCCAAGTGATTGTGCTTCCCTTTTTGCCCTTAATGAGGCCTCCAGATTTGAATTTGACCTTGGCGCCAATTTTGCCTCATTTGGAAAAATGCTTCCCACACCTTCAGGCTGCAGTGCTGACTTTGCCTTAAACTAACTCTGCACCAAAGACTTCTGAAAAGTAGTTGACATTTCTGAACATTTGTGCAGTCTGACTCTTGTACTCGCTGGCTGATGGACTTCAGCTTCCGCATGTCAAGACTGTCCGCCAGCGCCAGCACGTTTACTTCCGGATGTAAATCCACTTCCGGATGGAAGTCCGCTTCTTCAAGTAGCTCAGCTTCCGGATGTGACTTTGCTTCCGGATGTAAACTTGCATCCTGATATGAGTACTCTTCCAGATGTGAATATGCTTCCGGATGTGAACCTGCATCCGGATGTGGATTCTGAGTACTTGTCATCTAGCCTTCCTTCTTGCCAAGTTATCTCCACTGAAGCTCCACCAAGGGTGTGTAGGGCCCACTTGGGACCCCCTACATGAAAAACATATCTCATAGTCAAAATGACCAAAATACCCTTAGTTCCATAAAATGCAAGTAATAAGGCTATTATTCTTCAAATATTTATACATAAGCATGTGCATGAAAATGTATCAATAATGATCAAATATAACAAATAAACCACACTAATTAAGCTCAAATGCACATGCTTAAAGGTATGAAATTTGGTCTAATCAGGGTGCTTTATTTACCTTCAACATTTACTTTTAAAAAAACTGTTCTATAAGAACACTTTTTAAAAAAAAATATAACTTCTCTTTTAATTTGATAGGACTTTAGGTGCAAATAATTTATGTGAAATGAAGCAATAATTCTTTGTTTCTATAGGACCAAAACTGTTTCTATAACTTCTCTCAAGGCTTCTTCTCATTTCTATAGGACCAAATTGCAATTTCCTAGAAAAAATAGTATACAAATAATGAAATTTAAGTGCTTGAAATTAATTCTTTGTTTCTAAACATAATATTGGCAACTGTGTCCACCTTCATCAATTATGTGGGTCACTAGTGGTGCTTCTTTTAAATATAATGTTATGTTTTTTCTCTAAAAATGAAGGAAGAACACAAAAGCCAATCTAATTGAAAAATCTCGGTTGATTCTTTTTAGTTGATCTTCTTCTGATTTGGCTTTAACTTTAACCAAAAAGGAGTAATTAACATTTTCTGTTCCAAAGAAAATAACTGACCTTGAATTGAAAAGGAGAAGAGAAGGAAGGGGGGTTCAGAAAATGCCAAATAGAGGGGGATGAACCAATCATCTAGATGGAAAAAAGAAATTAAGGAAGAAGATGCAGAGGGTGGCAGAGTTTCTGAGCAAAAAAAGAGGGTGACAGAGTAAAAAGTAAAAGTGGAGTTTGAAAGAACCATTGGATGTTTGCTAAATCCTTAGATCCATTTTTACCCTTGATTTAGAAGAAGCCACGTGGCCATGTGCTGGCAATGTCCCAAATATTCAGACTTCAGTGTAATATTTGAAAGGAATGGATGTTGTAATTAAATGGAAAAAAAAGTATAGAAAAAGAATGGCAAAAGTGCTCTGAGCGCACATATGCTACTTTCTTCACTATTCGATGGCATAATCTGAATATAATTTCAATTTGGTAAAACACAATTTTATATATTGCTGAATTTTTAGATACATTATTTTTTTAAAAAAATATATAGAAATGAGCTATTTGTTCGGATTTTTCTTTTGACTTTTTTAAGAAATTAAATATATAAAATTAATTATTCTAGATCACTTTAATTGTTTTGGAAGTTTATAATGCTACTTATACTACAAAATTATAACATATTTTATTTATTTTTGTGCTATAACTTACGCAGATCAATTTTACTACCACAAAAAAATTAGGAAATAGCACACGTTTTGAAATTATCAACATTATTTTAATAGAACAATTTTTTATCCTTAGCGAGCAGAAACAAAGTTGCGAATGGGGAGAAAATAATAAAAAAAATTGAAAATATCTAAGAGCAAATGAAAACTATCTCTCTGAAGCATTAACTATCTTGTGAAAATCTTTTCACAGTGTACGACATGACCATCAGGCCAACTGAGCTAGCTATCTCACCCAAGCAATGGATCCTATCTCTAGCTGGGAAGACTTTTGTCCTCTTGTGAAAATATGAGTATCTTCTCTCAGAAAAAAATGAAAAAGAGATAATAGGTTACATTGGAATAGGCAAGACAAAAACTGAAGTTTAGTGACTGTCTAAGTTAAAATCTAAAGATTGTTAACTTATCTTGGTCATCTTGGTTAACATGTTGTTGACTACCTAGAATAGCATATTTGAATCTCTCTCCTCTATAGGTGTCTCATGCATTATTTCTTAATATTGATACATTAATAATGCCTTTAAGTAATATTAACCAATTAAGAAATCTATATAACCAGACACACCGATAATATAATCCATTAAGTTTGGCTATTTTCGCAACATTAATCAATCAAGAGGTCCAATGTTTGTGTTTGAATATAATGCATTTGAAGAAAGTCATGGTTCACACATTATTTGTTTGGTAATATGCAACTTTTGTGTATATGGCGAATACAATGGAAATAAAATTAATCTATGAAGTGTGAAGTTGGAAGTGTGTAGAAGAAGAAGTTTCTACCCGCGCAACGTGCGGGGGAGCAATTTCTAGTTTTCCTAAATAACACCTCAATAATTTTCAATTAACCTTAATCAAAATTTGAGATGTTACAATTTACTCCACCTTTTAGGAATTTTGTCCCCAAAATTCGCTTGAAATAACGCCTAAAACCAAGAAATATGTAATTCAGCTCTAACTATATGCAAAGTTCTAACTATTCAACCATAATTTATTGCACTCAACACTATTTTTACCATGTATCCACAGTTAATCCCATAGATATTCACCAATCCTCATCCCGTTTCCCTTAACTAACCTTCATTTACTAACTACCCTAACCTTATATTACTTGTATTAAAGTCGTCCATCATAAATGATAACATCGTTTTTCAAACTCCAATGGTTTCCTCAATCATATTTCAAGACCTCACTTCTTTGTTGTAAGACATTAACTCCTAAATTTCAGTTGTAACTTTGGCTCATAATTTTAACTTAACATATACACTCATCCATATCAACATATCATCAGATTAATGATTGATTACTTCCAACTTAAGTAAATCAATGGTAGCAGTTTACTAACTTCCAACCTAATATATTACACTCAAATAGTCTCTTTATCTATTCTACCCAACCATAAGCAAAATTTTAAAATTCATCATTAACTCAAATCATTCCAATATCATCCATAAAATCTTAATATTAACACATCACCAAGTCATAATATCTTTCAATATCAATACATTGCTCTGAGTCAAGAACCCACGATGTACTACTAATTAATCACCCTAACTCCAATTCAAAGCATAAATTCCTAAATTTCATTCTTCAAGCCAAATTTTTAGTCACTCTTTGGGTCATGGTCAATACACAGTAATTCTAACCTTTAAAGTCAACTCATCCCAATGACCTCTAATTCAATTCATACGAGCTCGACAATTGTGACTTCCTATAATTTCCTAAATTCCTCAAATCTTCCAATTATAAGTTCCTACCATTTGATTACAATTTTCCTACATTCCATCTAATACATTCTCCAATTCCTCCTTTATAAACAGTCTATAGATTAAATTTCCAAGCATTTCCCTTTAATCAACTTGCTCCCTAACATGACACCTTTTAACATCCTTCAATAATAATTTGATGCATCACAAACCAAGTATCCGTTCACATTCAACAAAATCCTACTAAATTTCAAGTAAGCATGTATAAGAACAATGTGTGTTTCAATTCAGTCATGAAGTAAAAACTCTAATCCCAAAATCACATATCATAAATAACCCATTACGATTTCAAGAATTTAGTACCATTCATAGGCCTCCATCACTCAAACTTCATTCATTTAACAACAAAACCAAACAATCGACTATCAATCAATCTTTAACAAAAACAAATATTATGATCGACACTGCATAGCATGGAAAACACGCTCCAATTCATTATTCAAGAATAATTCCTCAAATCATAAACCAAATAAAGTTGCACCAAATCAACACTCCCCTTTACATCATGAAATCAGCTTTGAACACCAAACAAAGTAGAAATCACCTATGTCCAAACCAGTAACAAAGTAAGATATTATATATAAAACAATATGATTTAATCCATATAATCAATATTTTTCCTCCATAATTCTGTTTACCCAATTGAAGTATTAACTTAATCTTCAACTCAATTTAAGACCAATGAGACACGTAACACTCTTAATCACTCTTCCATACATTGAAAATACTATCCACCTATTAGTTAAGCCATCACAACCATGACAAGCAGCAAGTAAACCTATATACTCCAATCAAATCAAACAGAATTCTCAAAATCACTTTCGACCAACACTCAGTATTACAAACATAGAGTAAAAGAAAGTGAAGCTAACGAAGTTTCATAGCTTTCACCAAAAGTCAAGCATACATATTAAGAAACATTTATCATCTTTCATTTCTTTGCCCTGTGACCAAAGGAAATCAGAACCACAATAGGAAATAAATCAAACAACAACAATTTCCAACATTCACATTTGTCCAGGCACACCTAGTCAAACATTAAAAACGAATCCTAAAGATTTCACAAACTCAAAAACCAACTGGCCAGCACATATCAGAAGGGAAAATTTACAATGAATGTGTCATCAACCAAACAACATTCATGTACTTGTAAGCTTGTAATCAACTGAAATCATTTATATATACAATGTTAATCTATTATGAACTCAACACTCAAACTAACAATTACTATACTACAACATAAATAAGCTTCCACCACATTAAACAGTTAATTCCGCCAAACAAAAATAGAAACAAACATCTTTAAATTAACATACAAATGTTAAAACATACACTATCATATTTTCACATCATCAACCAACAACAACATATACATATTCTATTATATAATGTACCAAACTTCAGAAATTTCAGCACCCTAATTCCCATTCACTAAGCCACAAATTAGTTTGGCTAATTGCCTTAGTATCCTCAAAACATAAGCTTTTGTCACATTCTTGGATCAACACCAAGATCAGCCCCAACCAAAGAAGGGAGGACAAACCAGATTCCACAAGATAATCAACTAAGACTCATGATAAAGCGTATAAAACATACAATTTCAAGAGAATTTTATTTCAATTGCAAAGAATCAAGCAGCACAAGTCAAACCATCAATAAACCAAATAGTTTAACACATAAATAAACAAGCAAGAAACAAGGTCAAGAATTATTATTTCACATTGTATTCCTCATTAATTGTTATTTTAAAATTTAATTGATCCCTTAACCCAATAAGGTATCTCATGATGCCTCGACTATGGTTATGGCTAGCACATAACTATACTCGAGACCCCAGAGAATCATCCTTATTTCATTATTCTTCCTAAATTCTTATCAGAGTCTTCATTTATTTGATTATTCTTTCTATATTCTTCTCAACCTCTCCATGTTATCTATTCAATTGCTCTTATCACTCTCTTCCCACCACAGAATGAGCGATATTCCTCTCAAGAAGCAGATATTCATGCACATAAGGAAGGGAATACCAACAATGTATATTGCCAATCTATATGCAATGGAGCACAGTCCTAGGTTATCGTATACCAAATACTGATAACCAAGTTGTAACAAACTGTTACTAATTCCCTGATTAATTCAATAATACCTTCACTAACTATGATAGAAAAATGATTTCCATAATATCAATAAATCTATCATAGTTAGAAAAAGACTTTCCTATTAATAATCATTATCCATGATAGAAAAGAATTTTCTAATATAACGTGAATACTATCATGGATAATTAATAGCTAACCATGTTAGAAAAGAATCACCTAACATGGTTAGAAAAAGGAGCAACCTAGTACATTTCCCCGATTAACCAATAATATCAATACAATTAAAAATATGCGGAAGCGAATGCAGACCTATACATTATGACAATATACATGTCTAAATAATCAAAACAACCTTTGAAACTTAATTCCCTTTCCTGTTGTCCGAGCCTGTGCATGATCACCTGCAAAAATGTAAGTAATCGTGGGGTGAGACAACTTGTCTTAGTAATCTACTACCTAACTCACTATAACAGTGAGATGTGCGGTAGGAAGGGCGTCTATAGGGTACAACAGTTTAAAAATCAATATATATATGTATGTTACAATCTGTTACTAATTACTTAATTAACCAATGATATCCTTTTTAGATCTAATAACCTCTTTACTAACTATGATAGAAAAAGGATTTCCATACTATCAATGTCCTATCATAGTTCGGAAAGGAATTTCCTAATGATTAAATACTATCCATGATAGAAAAGAATATCCTGATACAACCTGAACACTATCATGGATAATTAATAACTAACCATGTTAGAAAAGATTTGCCTAACATGGTTATTAAACAAAACTAATTGATGTTAAACAAATAATAAATATATATACATGCGGAAGCAGATGCAGGCCTATACAAATTGGCAATATACACAACTAATTAATCTAAATAACCTTTGAAACCTAATTCCCTTTCCTTATGCTTGCGCCTGTGCATGAATACCTGCAAAAATGTCAGTAATCGTGGGATGAGACAATTTGTCCCAGTAATCACCGCTTAACTCACTATAACAGTGAGATGTGCGGTAGTGAGGGCGTCTAAAGGGTACCACAGTTTTAAAAACAATAATAATAATATATATAACCAGATCTTCTTTCATTCCTTACTCAAGTCCCTCTGTCACATCCAAGTCAACTCAACAGACAAAAATAAACGTGATTGACACTGTGCCCAGTCTCAAATCTGAAAGCATGAAAAAGGGAGCATTTTAAATAGTGAAAACATCCCTGAAAAAGGGAGCACTATAAATAATGAAAACATCTCTGGTTCCTTTACAATTCGAGGAACCTGTACAATTAACCTATCGATTTGCGCAAATCGATAGGTTACATCGACCGACGGTACTAATAATCAGTGTCATGCAATGCTCACAATCCCTATTCTATATTCCATCAACATAACTCCCTAATTTTCTTTACTCAACCTACGATACATCCAATCCACTGTACCTCTCAATATCCCTGTCAAATCAAAATACCAAGATCCCAATATCTATACACTCACATACACAGTCCAACAATATCACCAGCAGGATACTACATATATAATGTATCAAAATCTTTTATATGAAAATAATCGTGTTTGAAAGGCACCCGATAGCCTGTTTTATATAAAAATACCTTTTCAAATATAATATATATATAGAGGGTGAGAAAGGATTTTAAAAATCCCCAACTAACATCACCCTCAATGTTATAGTAAGGTAAGTGTGATTACCTGTCGCCCTTTAACACTCTGTTACTCTTCCTTACCGTTTCCTCGTAAGTTTTCTTCAAATACCACCACCATGATATAATCCTATAATAATAGGATACAGAATGACAAATCAATATCATTCCCACATTATAATACTTTAGCGTCTCTCTCTCGTATCTTATCTTACTACCCAATCTCATTCTTCTTTTACATTCTCTTATGAAATATTTTCATTATTGTTTAGACTAAGTATCTTTAACCATAACAATCAAAATCAAGTAGTTATTATAAAGCAAGCCAACGATGACTAAAATCCAACAACCAACATAAAGAATCGTAAATCAAAGCAGTCCACATCCAAGGCAATCAAAAGAAAACAAGTTCAACAAGCACTATACTCCATCCTTAACATGTTCCGTATTAGTAAACTATGTAATTCTCGCGTAAGTTTATATAAGTCAACACCATGCCTCAATTAGATTCTTTCACAAGCATACAACCATTATCAATATTCCACTTATAAAGCGTAACCACAACCTTCAACACCCTTCTTTTAGAACAATGAAAGCGACATATGAAAGAGGAAAAGTACCAAGGTTTAGAATCATGCATTTTTATCTCAAGGTTACTGCCTATCCAGAATTGTCACCAATTCACTATAATACCTCATATACCAACTAGATCCATATCCAAGTAAACAGAATATTTAGCTACTAATCACTAGTAAAATAAAAATCAAATGAAAGTCACTCAAATCCTTCATTAATCAATTTGGTCAAAACTTTCACTCATAGATTTACCGAAGCATCCATGATAATAAAAGGACAAGAATTTAATATACACTCACCCCTTTCATATCCAAATTAGACCACCTAATACATATATCTCTGTAATACCCCTTTAAAATGCTAGAAGACATTTCTTATCATTTCATTTCTTAATAATACACCTGATTTCATTAAAGAATTACAACCAAAACTTGATAAAGAAGAGTCTCAAGCTTGATCAGTTATTTGCCAACTCCTTAATCTTTCAATCAATTCATTTTACACATGGACAATGGTTGAAACAATTGAAAAACTTAGAACAAGTGTAGGTAACATTTTTGAATCAGTAAAATTAATAGCTTTTCATATTCAGATCTAATCCCACATCATTTTTGCTAAACAGTAAGCATCATGAACTCAAGTTGAACTCCAAAATTGACCAAAATAAGATAGGAAACATAATTTCAAAACCCTCCATTTAACAAACACTTATTCTCATCTTACACAAAACTAACTTGCAGTTATTTGATCAACTTTAACTCACATTTAACTACATTGAAACATACCTCCTAATAACACATTATTAACCTACTAGACTTCACCTAACTAAACACATATTCAAATACTCCAAACAAATGGTGTCTAACCATGTTAGTAAGAATACATCTAACATGGTTAGAAAAAGGAAAACGATATGATTTCAAATGAGATACTCTAACCATGTTAGTAAAAGATTCACCTAACATGGTTAGCAAAAGAATTTCTCTACTGAGATTCCAAGCATATGCTTAACACATATCTAACTATGTTAGAAAAGAGAATCTCCTAACATAGTTAGCAAAAGAACTATCATCATCCTAACCAATCCCTACACTCAGTGCAATAACACAAATATAACCATGTTAGAAAAGAATCATCTAACATGGTTAGAAAAGAAACCAAACAAGCTACATAAAAAATGTAACCATATTAGAGCGGGGCCCATCTAATATGATTATATACAGAGACCATATAAAATCGGATAATACCTCTTCAATATATCACATAATCATGTTAGGAAACTTATTTCCTAGATATAATCCATTCAAGACAACACCTGTTTACATGAATCCACATCCTTTCCACAAGTGATCATCATACTGAACAGTGTAATGCAGCAATAACAGACATATTAGTCATAATAGTCCCTGAACTATCGCAGTAGCAGGGACAACACCACAATCAACAACAACTTCCAAATTAAATCACCAGATCAAATAAAACATTCATTCAAAATAACATTCATAAATGCGGAAGCTGATGCAGCCTAGTGAAATGGCAATATATATCCCTATAAGATCACCTCCGGCCTACTTACTGCATCAATATAGGCCAGACGACCTCTTCCCCTTCCTCTCTGCCTCCCTTAGTGCATGATCACCTGTAAAAAAAATAATAAAGGGAATGGAGTGAGACAAAACTATGTCTCAGTAATCATTACTTAACTCACTGTGAGACTCAGAAGTGGGGTAGTGGAGTGTCTACAGGGTACCACAGTTTTCAAAACCTGCATAAACCACGTAATATATATATATATATATATATATATATATATATATATATATATATATATATATATATATACAGCAAAGATACATCCATCTCTCAATAGACAAAAATAAACGTGATTGACACTGTGCCCAGTCTCAAATCTGAAAGCATGAAAAAGGGACCACTCTAAAATGTGAAAAATCCCTAGTTCCTTTACAACCCTAGGAACCCGTACAATTAACCTATCGATTTGCGCAAATCGATGGTTACATCGGCCGATGGTACTAATAATCAGTGTCATGCAACATACAAAAGATTTATATATAAATATATATATAAAGTACAGTTTATTTAGAAAGGTATCCTATAGCCCACGTATAAATATAAAGTAATCGGAACACATTTCATTTATATATATAAAGTAGAAGAGGACTTTAGAAATCCTCAACTACCGTCACCCTCAGTATCACAGTCAGTTAAGCGTGATTACTTGTTCAAGCTCAATAACCATAAATCCTAGCAGCAATTGTTTTCCGTGTGCTCCACCCGAGTCACCGTCGTCTACAATCACGCAGTGAGCTGCTGATGGTCAAGACACAATATCAGTGACTTTGACCACCCATTCAAACAAATTCTAAAACAATTCTGGAAGTAATAAACTACTTCTAACATCCACAATTTTCTATATTCTTCTAAGCCATCACAATTCCCTTAACCATTTTATTTATAACTTCTAAAGTATTAAACTTCACCATTTTTCATAATTCTTACAAAACTAGCCCACCATGCTAACCCCGATTAAAACAACCTTTCATATTAAATTGAACACTCAAAGTGACTTTCATAACTCACGAACTTTCACCACCTCCCTTACATACCATTCTTTAACAAATTTCCCTTTAATCCTTCACTTTGATTCCCAACTCCTTCCTAAACACGATTTCAAATGATTTCACCACTCCTACACTTTCATAATACCAACACTAACATTTCTTTACCTTCACTTTAATTCATATCGTCCACAAAGCATTCCTTTACTTTAAAGAAACCAAATATGCTCATAACATTTTCAAAACAATCACTAACCACCAACCACCATATTAATATCAAATTTACAACTCCAAATGACTTCCCAACTTCATAAACTTTCCACCAACTCCAAACATATCTTACCTAGTCAAATCCTCTTAAATCCAACATTTTAATCATTTCCTTTGTCCATTTACTTTTGACTACTAAAGCATTAACTTTATCATTTTCCCTAACTTTTGCCTAATCACCAAAACATGTATAACTTACTAAAACTACTTCATTTATAATCATTTGGCATTCAAAGTAGCTCGCTAACTTCCCAAATATTCCACCACCTTTCAAACACACTTTTACATTAACAAAATCTATTTAATCAAAAGTTTAACTTCCAAATTTTCCTTTCCACCACCAATCCATCATAAACCAATATTCTAATATCCTAAACTATCCTTAGCAAGCATTCATAAATCACTACTTCATTGAAAACATCTTCCATTAACTCAAATCCCAACTCAAAGAGCCCTAACATGCTCCAAAAATTCCCAAAGTTAATCCCAACTTCCAAAAACTTAATTCCTTTCCAAACATATTCATTTAACCACTTAAACATTGATCCATTCTTATTTAAATTCCAAGGAGTCAAATGTGAGCAAACCCTAGCTTCAAAAATGCCTAAAATGTTCTCTAAAAATTCCAAACTACTTTCCAACTCCAATAAACAACAATTTCCATAACAAAACTTAAATTAATCACTAATAATCCTTATGGTAACTTGAAAATCCTACAATCCCAATTTTTCACAAAACCCTAAGTTTAAAAGAGGGAACTTTAACCAAAAATCAACATCACAGAGGCAAAGAACAAACTTACGGAGTTCAAGAATGCAGGGAGGAGCTTCTCCAATGCCGGCCACCGTCCAGAACTCGCCGGAGAACATCCTTTACGTGGCTGGCCGAGCTGGGGTTTGAGGAGAATGAAGAAATAAAGAAAATAAGTTGAAAGGGAAGGAATGGCTTGCGAAAGCTAAGGAAAACAAAAAGGTTACCTTTATCCGCCGTCGACCACTGCCCGCCGCCGCCGGAGGCGCCGGAGAACACGAGCAAAACGAGACAAAAAGGAACAGATCGAACAAACCCCATTAATTTTTGAGTAACCCACGAGATTTAGCAACCTTGGATGGAAAGATTGAGGAGTTTGGTTGAAGAAATGGTGAGATAGAGAGAGACGGAGGAGGAGGGGCCGAATGGTTGAGTTTAGGGGGGAGGCTGCGTGAGTGGAGATAAGGAAGAAGAAGAAGAGCTTGTTTGGTTGGTGTTATATTGTTAGGTTTAATGAAATTTGTAGCCCAAACTTACCATAGTGTACTCTTTTTAACTTAAAACCACTTAAACCAGCTCCCAATCTCCATAATCTTCAAAATATTTTTGCTTTCATCATTCCCTCATATTTCAAATTCTTCAATTGCTTATTTGATTATTTGGGCGCTTAATGCTCAAAACTCCCAAAAATATTCTAAAAATCACCAAAAATTTCTAAAAAGCCCTAAATTTCCAATTTCTCCATTTATTATTTCCTAAAACACTCCCTAATCCTGTATTAAATTTTCAGGATGGTACATACATTCATCTAACTCCCAATAAAATAGAAATCACTAAAGTTAATGTCTTCCCTGTTTAGTCCAAATGACTGAACCAAGAATAATAAAATAAAGTAACAAAGTGTTATTAAAAGCACACATATAAACACTTTCAAACAATAATTCCTATACATTAATCATGACTAATGAGTCACAAATTCTTATTTCACTTTCTTAAATTATAAACCAAATGAATCCCACTCAAACAAAATAAGTATTTTGGTCTCTTCTAACCTCATTTGGCCAAGACAGTCCACACAAGCAACAAGGGAACTAACTACCATTCACAACATACTTTAAAATCTACATGATAAGCAATTATGCACTTTAACAATCTTTCTTCTTTACTCAAGAAGGCAAAAGATCCAACAAATAGAATAGTCATGCTTAAATAACAATTTGATGTATCCTGAAGCCAAGAATCACTTTATAAATTCTGATTTTATATTCCATAAGATACCACCAGCCAAAACAACGATTATTTCATGTTTTTCCGTTATCTCCAAAAGAACCTTATTTATCCAATTAAACATCAGTCCACTCCAAACATAGTATATTCTGTTATAATTAAATTTCATACCCATCTCTTTGTTAATCACAAGGGGTAGTAAAAACAAAAGCATTACCAACATACAACAACATACATGTGTTTTCCATCATGAACCCAACCAAGTTGCACACTAGAAATTCCAAAGATTCACCTATATTAATACTAGAGTCACTACTGGAAATAAGGTTTTTCACGACCACAATATTGGGCTTTTCACGACCAGAAATAGGTGGTCGTGGAATCCCGCGTCGTAAAAAAGTGTGTTTTTCACGACCACAGTTTTGTGGTCGTGATAGGTAGCACCTATCACGACCACAGTTACAAAACTGTGGTCGTGATAGGTGTATAGGAGGCACCAAATTAGGTGCCTCCTAAGAGGCTATCACGTCCACACTCTCATATGTGTGGACGTGATAGCCTCTTAGGAGGCACCTAATTTGGTGCCTCCTAATGGGCTATCACGTCCACACATATGAGAGTGTGGACGTGATAGCCCTATCACGTCCACTGTGGACGTGATAGCTTGAAGCTATCACCTCCACACTTATAAAGTGTGGACGTGATAGGGCTATCAAGTCCACACTGTAATATGTGTGGACGTGATAGCCTCTTAGGAGGCACGTATCACGACCACACTTTACGCAAATGTGGACGTGAAAGGGTTTTTTTTTTTGTTTTTTAT
Organism: Mimosa pudica; assembly: GCA_029929735.1. Classification (NCBI taxonomy): domain Eukaryota; kingdom Viridiplantae; phylum Streptophyta; class Magnoliopsida; order Fabales; family Fabaceae; genus Mimosa; species Mimosa pudica. Next base: position 7,826,377 of record JAKELP010000045.1, read on the forward strand.
TTTGTAAATGCATTTTATAGTCATCTGCATTCTTGCAGATGATTTACAAACTACTTTCAATACCATACTACTGCACAATACAGAATACCAGAGCAATTGCAAAAACGTATCCCATAAATATTACCTTACTTAGACAACAAAATACAAAAGGCATAATCTAAGTTTTATATCTTTGCCTTACTAGTAATAAGTTCAAAATTTAGCTACAACAATCTAAGCCTATACAATTTCTGCCTCACATAGTGATTAAAAATTCTGCAAGTGCATTTCGTACAAAGTCAATATCCTCATCTTGTTTAAACGAGTCAGTACTAAGTCCATAAAGTCCCTTCAAAAGCTGCAACATAATTAAACAATATTAAAAAAGACAAGGAAAGTACCACTTACAATTAGAAATCACTATTTTCTTGGAGATATATGTTAGAAGCGTGCATACCTTTTGGAATTTCCTCCCTTGCTTAATTTGATCTTGATATACAATATCCAGCATGTATTTGCAGACATAATATCCGCACTCTACAGCGCCCCGCTGTCTTGGACACTGATAAATAGTATCAGCAATATCATGGTAGTTCGGGTATGCCTAAAAGCAATATAAATGAAAATGAATATAAAAATTGCTTTTACCTTTACGTTTATAACATTAATCGAAGTCTGACTAGCTGTGTAATAATCAGTATCTTGAGCATCATGCCATTTTAATATTCCTCTTCAAAAGAGACAAAATCATAACAATAATGTTATATATAGTATAAAGATATATTATTATCAACCATAAAAGTAAAAAACAAAAAGAGAAACTTACTTGTGGAAGACTTTTCTGTAATCGTCGCTAATAAATCCCTCTAAAGAGTCAAACCAAAAAATCCTGAACTCTTTCGGGCAAAGTATAGCCAGAGTCCAATGTCCACTGAAAGATATAAGTGAAAATAAATGTTAATTAAACTAAGACATAACATTTAATATTGTGTAAAAGATAACTCATTACCAATTCAAAACGGGGGCGAAATAAAGAGTGCCGCAATCAAGGCCCATCTGCAGCTCGACGTAAGATTGCATCTCCCAAAATGAGTCTTCTTACTCCTTTTAAGTACTTTCAAGGCGTTTTCATCATAAGCCAGTCTAGAAGGGCATAGAAACCGGCAAAACTTTTCCTTTGGGGTTCTTTGGCATAAACTGTGACAGTACCTATTAGACATGGCGAAATGGATTAGAACTTAAAGACTCATTACAATATTCAACTATATTGATAAAAATATGACACACTTACCAGACGGCCAAATCAAGCCAGCTTTGCTCAGCTCTTCCATCATCAAGAACTCCTTAACGTCTCGAGAACTTTGCAACCAAATCTTCTCCTCTACTAGTGGATTGACGACTCCAGCAGGTATTAAAAGATTACGCTCAAATCCAGGTTGCATCGTCCACAGCAGATTCAGATATGGGTACTTCTCACCGTTAAAATTCTGGAAATAAGAAACACATCAACTTTACACACATATATCAATAACATTGTTAATAAAGGTCAATTCATAGACAACTTGAGTACCTGTGGGAGAAGAATTGGTGGTTGAGCTTCTTGAGCAGTATCGAACACAAGCCTTTTAGGCCAAACAATAAAGCTCTTCATTGCTTGCCCTAAAGTTGTGACCTCTTTAGTACAAAATGGAACACATGTCATTTCTTGGCCCTTTATCACGGAAATAACTGTCACTTTTACTTGATCATCCCGGATAGACCTGTTATGAATGGTGGTGTGATTTGGGTACTTGAGAGCCTTAGCAACAGGGTGTAGGCAAGGCTCGTCAAGATGTAAGTAGCACTTCTCGTGGTAGTCATCAAGAGGATCAGGTGCACTTGGCTCACTCATTGTTGAAGTTGTTCTTTGGGAAGCTTGAAGAGCCTCTAACTGTGATGTAAGATATTCAAACCTCATTTGCCATTGGCTCTCCCGTTCGTCCATACGTTCGTCCACCCGTGCATTCACCATTGCATCAAACTCCTCAGTGGACATTTTAGGTCGAGACACCACTCGTTTTTTGGGCCCAAAAAATTCCTTTGCCCCAACTCTCCCAGAAACTCCTACAACTCGGCTAGGGTTGTCTAATCTCCCTAGCGAAGTTGCTAGGATGTCCATTCTGGGGTCCTGCGGTGTCCAAGACCCCTGAGAAGATTGCTCCTCCAGTTCATTCTGTTACAAAAGTGAACAAACATTGATTAATATACAATAATATCCTACGTAAGTGTTTAATATACAATTTATATACAATAATATACAATTATATAGCACTCACAATTCGGTTTGCCACCGCTTCAGCCTTGTCACTGGTATATTTTCCAGTTGGTCTCTTCCTCCGGGCTGCTGCCCATGTTACATGGCGTTGGAGGTCAGGTAAAGGTTCTAAGACAGTGGAAGATGACTCAGCTTCCATAGATTTCCGCTGCTCCTCCCACTTTTGTTGCCGCTCGGCTTCCACATAATCAGTCATCCAATCATACCCCCCACGGGACATGGTATGATTATACTGATTTTTAGCCCGAATCTCTTGTTGTTTTTTGCTTATCTCCTATGTACCACAATAATAAAATATTAATAATGCAGGTACACAGATCAAAACCAAGTTATGAACTATACATGTATAGTAGATATACCTTAAATGCTTCAGACGTCCGATATTTAACAAACTCCTTCCATTTCTCTGGTTCAATATTGGGATATGCTATACATGGATCCTCACCCATTTTAGACCCCCAAATATGTAGTCCTTGGCCATGTTATATTTGAATTCACTAAACCTTTTTGCAATTTTTTGCCAAACGAACTCTTTAAAATCTTTGGTATCCGGCACATCCCAATATTGCTGCAATGAACAAACAAATATGATTAGTCACCACAATATCTCACAAATATGGAGTTAAAATACGAATGTACATACATATACATCCAACCAACATTGTTGCTTAACATCGTCATTAATGTGTTTCCACTCATTTATTGTGATGTCAAGTCTGTTTCTCGCCACTGTTCCAAGATAACTTGAAAATGGCTTTGCAGTTGGCCCTTTAGGCCTATTCTTTTCATCTAGTTCCAAATGGTTTTTCTTCTTATGCTCAACTGTCAGAGCAATCACTTTCGAAAGTTTGGTAGGCCCTCTTTTTTCTTCTTCACAGGGGTGGTGGGGCCTCCTCATAATACTCTTGCTCGCGATCGGAGTCATTTTCTGCCATTATAACCTGTGAAAGAGGAACAATTACATACATTAGCACAGAACAATTAATAATATTAGATAGATTATTAAATGAAAAACAATAACAATAATCAATACATTTTCTAACATTATGTGTTGTCGTCTCATATGTCCCATATACCCTCAGTATGATCATTCCTGACCGCACATAAGTCATCATCATCATCATCATCTAACAAACTTCTTGTTGTTTTGCCTAATAATTGTATCTCATCATCATCACCATCATTTACTGTGAGAGCACAATCCATTTGATTTCTATTTTGCAAGGCAATGGAAAGCTTAACATTTGTAGGGTCTGATACATAAAACACTTGTTTCGCATGACTTGCTAGAATAAATGGTTCATCCTTGTAGCCGACCCTATTAAGATCAACAGATATCATGTCACTTTGGCGCTCAATCACAACCGCATTACTATGTACCCACTTACATTTGAATATGGGAACCTTGAAATATTTTTTAAAAATATTAAATAAGGAAACAAAGGAATTATCTTTTTGAAAATTTGTCCAAAATGCATTTTTGGTAGTAACTTCCTTTTTTAGTACAAAGAAATACAATATGCCTTTATAGCCGTATAGTAGGAGATTGGGTTAAAGGAATTTTTTAAAAAAAATATTAAAAGAGGAAACAAATTTATTATTTTCTAAAAAAAAATTTCCTAAAATGATATTTTTGTTGCAGAGTTTATTTCTTCACTTGGAATCATTTTGAAGTGCTCAATATAAGGGTATGATTTTATTGGATAAATATTAAAAAAGAAACCAAAGGAATAAAAGGATTTATGGTTGTATTTTTTATATGTATTAAAAAAGGAAACAAATGAATTAATGAAAAATATTGTCCCAATAATATTTTGATTAAAATTAAATTGAGAATGAAATAACTTCCGCAAATGCATTACAACATAAAACAACAATAGAATTTTTATGGAATTTTGTTTGATTGAAAGTTTGTTTCCTTATGAGTCACATGATTTTTTGATGGAATTTTATTTGATTTAAAGTTTTTGTTTCACTATAATTTACATGATTTTTTATGGAATTTTGTTTGATTGAAGGTTTGTTTCACTATGATTTATATGATTTTTTTTATGGAATTTTGTTTGATTATTGAAAGTTTGTTTCCCTCTCATTTATATGATTTTTTTATGAAATTTTGTGAGATTGAAAGTTTGTTTGCCTCTCATTCATATGATTTTTTATGGAATTTTGTTTGATTAAAAGTTTGTTTCTCTCTCATTTACATGACTTCCACTTAAATATGAGATTTTTTGTTTGTGGTTGATTGTTTGGCTCTTAATTTCCCAATTAATGCATTGATTATATTGAGAAGTTTGTTGTGTTTATTTAATTGGTTGTGTATCATCCAATCAAAATCATTCAAAGCGGGAGTTTAGATGACATGTAGACCAATAGATTTTGAGGGTAAAGGTTTAGAGTGGGAATTGATAATTGGGAAATCTTTGTGATTGATTGCTTGGATCATAATTTCCCAAAATTAAATTCAGTCAAAGTGGGAGTTTTTGCTTGTGTTAATTTCCCAAAAAAAATGAGTAAACTAAATGCACTTAGATAAAGACCTTGTCAAACAAGTTTGACAACCAATTACTAGAGAACCAATTACTTGGCTCCCCGACAACGGCGCCACTTGAAGGATGCCGGATTAGCGGGTCGGTGTAGTGCCTCAAGACCAATCCTTCAAGATAATTTGGACCTCGGGGTAAGCGGAAGTTATCCCCGGGTATCGTTGTCAAAGGAGCATATAAATGTAACTAATTACCTAGTACTAGTGTGAAACTTGTTTGAAACCGAAGAAAATCATTTTAATTAACTTTTTTCTTTTTAGTATTAAATCTTGAAAATATTTTGTATGATAAAAAATAATAGAATAAAGGAGGATTTTTGGATAAATAGATAATAAGATGTTCTTAGTGATTGGGAAATTCAAGAATCATAGCTTATATAAAATATTTGGGGGTAAAGTGGTCAAATCAATAAACTCCCTAGAGGAACCCCTCTAGGCTAGGCTTATATCAATATAATTAATGCCGGAACCCCTAACATTAATTATCTTAATCTAAGTTGATTAAGCACATGACCAAATTAAATTTACTAAATTTATTTGCCAACTCCTAAGCATGAACAACCAACACCATTATCCACTAACAAGAACCCTTAATTAGCACAAAATTTTAACTATAAGCGCGCATGTGTTAAAATCAAAGACCATGAATTTAACATATGTTCAAGTCAATAAGCATCAATGTTGATAATTCACATAAAAAGAGATTAACACAACAAATTGTTCCTACACATCTCCAAAAAGATAAGGATAGATCAAACAACCAATCATATAGAACTAATTCCTAGAACCTAGAAATTTAGACTACATAAAGGGAAGAGAATGTGTAGGACAAATTACCCCCAATTTGAAGCCCACTAGCTCATCTTGTCATTCCATCACTAAGAACAAAGAGGGATTTAGTTACCCATATGAGAGGAGAAGACACCTAAGAGGGATGAGTGTATAGGAGTCATGGAAGAAATAGAGAAATTTGAGGAGTTGAAGAAGGGAAATGAGAGGATGAAAGTGAGGATTTCGGTGCCCACTCACCCTTTCCTTTCAACAACTCGTGTGCCTTCCTCCTTGGACAGCTCAACCAAATGTGACCTTGCCTCCCTCCTCCTCAGATCTGCGCCTCGCGTTCCCCTCCTCACTTTACATAGGGGTGGGAATAGCCCAGGCCGGCTATCAGGGGCCTATGACTTGGACCGTTAAGACCTTGGACCGGTCTCCTTATATCCAGACTAGGCCCAGCCCAGACTTTTTCTTTTGAACGGTTTTGCTTAACAGGTCAGGCTCAGGCTTGAGAAAAAAGCCTATTAGCCTATCAGGCTGGCCTATTAAGAAGTTAAATAATATTTATTTAAATAAAAAATTATGTTACTATATTAATTGATGATATTTTTATTAATTTTTAATATAAAATTACAATTATATCATCTTCTATTCTAGTGTGTTTATTGTCGCACATTCTCTAAGCATTCATTCAAATGATGTTACCCACCATTCATATTTCTAAACCTCTTATTGAATATGTTTAATTAATCAGGCCTCCTAATAGGCTAATAGTCAGGCCAGTCCAGGCCACAGGCCAGATTCAAGTTTAAAAATTGTCTGTAATAGGTCACAGGTCAGGCTCAGGCCGATCAATTATACCACATGCCAGACCATTTTGTGACCAGGCCAGGCCAGGCCTGGACCATTCCCACCCCTAACTGTACAGCTCCCTTCCTTTCTTTTCTTGCGTGTTCTCCTTCTCACCTTCCAGCCCAAAATCTTCCTTTCTTTTTTTTTTTCTTTCAGCCCATTCACACCTCAGCCCATATATGTCCAGCAGCTCTTTTCCATGTGGAAGGCCCATGTCTTTGACTTTAATCAGCTCCAATAACTCCAATTAGTAGACATGTGGCTGCTCTAAAAATGAAAGAAGAAAAGTAGATCAAATGGCCAAAAACTTAATTACCAAACATCATATACTCCCTCCGGTCCCTAATGTAAGAGCTAGCCGTCAAACGCTTCTTAAGAAAACATGTGAATGTTAGTTGGGTGTCTGGAGTTAATGCTTCTTTTCCAAAATTGCCCATATTTATTATGGTACTTTTAAGAGAGAGAAATACATAAGCATTAATAAATATGAAATAGAATTAGGGGTAAAGTAGGAAAAAATACATTAAATGAGGAGAGAATATGAGGTGAGCTCTTACATTAGGGACCAAAACCATTCAAATTTTGGGCTCTTACATTAGGGACCGGAGGTAGTATTTTCAAGACCAATTGATTTAATTTCCAAGTCAACTCTCATTCAAAAAACATGCATTTTATTATAGTATATGAAGGACCAAAATTACATCTTAAATATGTTTAGAGCCTCAAATTAAGCATATAAAACCATGCAAATCCAAGGATTTGTCAGTATTGAATGATGTAACCATAAAATTATACTGAAGAAAATATTAGATATATTAAAACAAATATCAGAAACACAAATTTAATTCCAATTCTAAGCTTGTCAAATGGTTTTTTGGGCTATCCGATGTAGTGTAGGGCTCAATTCAATCAAAGTCAAGCTAAGTCTATAGATATATATGTGGTGATATATTAATAATTTAATTTAATACTATACAATACTAACATATTTAACTTCTTATATTCTGCATTAACACATGGTGCACTATCTTTTGAATTGAAAGTAATTACTTATATAAAGTAGGGCAAATCCAATCCAAGAGAGTGTTAATTAATAACAATCTAATCAAATTATTATGCCTGCCAGCTCAACTGCTTTGTGAAAAAAGCTCAGTTTTTTTTAAGATTTATGTATTTTAAAACTCTGCACATGGTCATTAATAATAAAATATTTTAATCACGCACATTCCAACTTTATTTGGAAACAAACTTTAAAAATTTGTAGATAAATCTAAAGCTCTCTCTCTCTCTCTCTCTCTCTCTCTCTCTATATATATATATATATATATATATATATATATATTGCAGTTGATTTGATATTTGGCCTCTTAAGTTTACATCCTTGTTTTAATTTTCATACCTCTAGTTTCAAATAAATGTTTTGATAGGTCAAATTCTAATTATTTATAATTTTTGTCTATTTAATAATCCTTAGACTACTTTGTGTTTTTTAAATATTTTAAAATTTAGGTCTCTTAGGTCTCGAAGGTTCACCAGGGCTAGAGCAAGTCTCCGGGCTCAAAGAGCGCTTATAAAAGTACTTATAGATCACTCACCAACATGGTCCAATCCTCATATCAACGGGATACGAACTCACAACCACATAGTTATGAGAGTCAAACTCCTCTATCAACTAGGTCAACAAAGACTATTTATTTTGTCTTCTAAAACTATTAAAATAAAAAAAAATATGGGGGCCTAACCCAAAATAAAGAAAAACTTGAGGAATAATCAAATTTTATAACTCATTGATTAATATTGTTTTACATATCACATGGTCCCTGAGTTCACATTTGGATTATAAGTTTCATATGATTTCTGGTAAAATCATCTAAAAGGGGCCGCCAATGAAGGACTTGTAAGAAAACATTGGTATTAATAACTTGACATATGCTAAGTGGACTTCATTAGTTTCTTGGGTCGAGATCTTGTAAGTGCTGATAAAATCTCATATTTACACTTTTTTTCGCCAGAGAACTACTTCACAAACATTGCAATATTATATTATTGATTTTGTGTATTATGTTATTGATTTTGTGTTTCCATGAGACGGGTCGTTGACGCAAGTCGTATCATTTACTCATCCAATCATTATATTGTTATAAGAGGTTAGAGTTTAAATTGGCTTAATTTATGTATAGATCTTATATTATGAACATTTACTGCGTTTTACCATTTTTATTAATCATTATATTTCTTGATACAATTAATCAATATATTTCATCTTCTTATCTTTTTATCATACTAATTTCTGTTTTACATTTTCTCTCATTACTAAATTAAGTCTTTAACTTACCCTTTATTTTATATAAAGGCATACTTAGGAATAAAAATTCATTCCTTATATAGCTATTATTAAATTTTAAATGATTTCTTAAATCATGTAATTCGATTACTAAATTCTTATAAAAAGGATAGGAGGTTGTACTTGCCGAATCCTAATTATTTTACCTCATTCTTATTTATATATCATTATGATTTTAGGAGTTACTTCTATTATGTTTAACTCAAAGTAGGACAACTGTATACTAATCCCAAGTAAAGGTTTAATATCAAAAAGGTCTCGAGGAGTAGTTAATGACTACTATTAACAACTGCATAATAGCATTCATTAACAAGTGATGAATGAGTTATCAATAAATGTTTCTGAAATTAAATATCTTATTTAAAACCTAGGTATAATTGTTACTTGAAAATCTTAAACCTCATTTATTCAACCTAAAAATCTAACTTTTCAATATTATCGTTGTTATATATATGTTATTAGGATGAAATCTATATAATAAATTTTGATATTAAATTGCAAATTCATGTAAAGTTCAATAATGTAATAATGTCAAAGAGGGCTGAAAATATTCTGTTCACATCTTCTTGAGCGGTTCCTTTTGTAACCTCATTAGTTAGTGCCTGCCCTTTAATTAAAAAGAGAATATCTTTTATAAATGTATGTTTATATACACACACACACGCATGTATAGATCCAGAGGAGATAAGTGGTGTTCACATGACCTTGCTAAAGCCTAGAATCACTGAACAAGATCAGAGGTTGTCAAGTTCTTGTGTTTCCAATCACGAATATTTGCTCTTCTCTCTTTACTTACTGGGCACATACATCATTCCGCAGAACATCAGGTTAAGTATCTCACCCCTGCAACTCCCCTGCTGTCACACACACACATATAGTGTCAAATTTGAACAACTTCATTCATATTATTCATTAATTCTATTGAGGATTAAACATTAGATATAAGTACAAAAATGATCATTTCTTTCTTATATTATATGCTTAAACTATTTGAGAGTGAATAAGAAATGGATCGGAGATCAAATGACAATGGAGCTAGACGATAGGATAGTCATGTTAGTCTTTTACATGAGTAGCATTAGAACACTTCTCCCCAGGAAAATAAATTTATTTTCTTGAAGATTCCATCAATGATTTATTGAGGACCAACCTCACACCATCTAGCTAAATAGATTTCATTTTTTTCAAAGATATTTAAGATCTTCACATCAGCAACAGAATCAGAGATATTAGATCACTAGTTGTGGGATTTTACTAGTTATATACTGTCTTTTATAGCATATATTTTAGTTGTGATGCAGGTCCATCAAAAGATTGCGAGAGAATGGAAACATTGATGAACAAAAGAGAACAAGCACCAAATTTGTTAAGATCTCTCAAAGCCAAATTAGAAGCTATAGACTCTTTTGAGCTTCCCTTAGGATCAAGATGTTGCATCTACAAAGTGCCACCAAAAATTCGGGAAGTGAATGAAAAAGTCTATACACCTACCTGTGTTTCTATTGGTCCATTTCACCACGGAGACAAGAGGCTGGAATCAATGGAAGAGGTCAAACTATGGTGCCTCAACAATTTTCTAAAGAGGAACAAGGAGACATTGTTGCAGGATTATGTTAAAGTTTTAAGAGATTGGGAAGATGAAACTCGCCGTTGTTATTCAGAGACCATACCAATGGATAGCGATGAATTTGTAAGCATGACTCTAACCGACGGTATCTTCATAATTGAGTACTTTCTCTCTTATTTAGGTCTATTAGACATAAACCCCTGGCGTTTCAAGTTATGGCCAACATGTGACATAAACCTAGACATAATTTTACTTGAGAATCAGCTGCCATTTTTTGTTCTTAAAGGCCTATTTGATCTAACATTTCCAACTGGCTTCAATGGAAAACTTTCATTTGATGAGATGGCCTTCAACTTTTTTAGGAGAGTGTTCCTACACCATATTTTTGTGAAAAAGGAAGTTCGTGAGAAGTTTACATTTAAGTATTTTCATCAACTACACTTTCAACAAACAACTACTCCTCGATTTGAATCCTCTGAATACAGAAAAGTCATCCATCACTTGAATGATATGCTAAGGATCTTTTACCTACCTGATCCATTACCAAAAAGAGAATTTCGCAAATTAAAGCCTGTGTATACTGTAAGCCAACTACGTGGGGCAGGAATAAAGTTTCAGGTTGATGAACAATCCAATAGCATTACTAAGATAAAATACTCAAAGGGGGTGTTGAAAATACCATATTTTCAAATATGTGATTGGACTGAGATTGTTATAAGAAATGTGCTTGCGTTTGAGCAGTGTCACCTAGCTCCTGAGAGCTATGTCACAGACTATATAACCCTCTTGAACTATCTTATCGACTCTGGAAAAGATGTTGAACTGCTTGTTGAGAAGGGAATCATGGACAACTTAGTTGGTAGTAATACTGAAGTGGCTTCCTTAGTTAACACTCTTGATAAAAATTGTGTGTTCATGACTTGCAGTAGTCATTATCTCTCTCTATGTGAAGAATTGAACAAGTTTTATGAGAATCCTTACCACAAGTATAAGGCAATATTTAAGCATGAATACTTGAGCACCCCTTGGAGAATAGCATCTTTCATTGCTGCAATTTTGCTCCTTATACTCACGCTAATCCAAACAATAAGCTCTCTCCCATTTATTAACGACAATAAGGAGGTCAAATGTTCTTGTACAAAATAAATGGAAGTGTGCAGGATACATATCTCTACTGAATCCGATTTTTGCAATCCATTTGCTATGCTCTTGAGTTGTAAACTCTGTTGTATACTATTGACAAGTAGTTCCTTTGTTCTGGCATTAATATCTCAATTTTATGTTTAGCTTAAATTAATATTTCAAATTTATGTTTAGCTTAAATTATACTTTGTAATTCATTTGTTCTTTTCCCCTTGCTATTTTTTCTCATTACACCGACTAGTTCTGTTTCTGTCAGCATTTTTATTTTTGAGTATGCTAATGTCCTGTAGTGGAACTTCACATAAGGAACTGGTTTTATATCTTGAAGTTGTACTGGTAATGGCACATGAACTTTTTACACACAAAAGTAATGAAAAAAAAAATGTGGAGAGAAAGAATTAATAATACTAATGTACTCATGCATTTTCCAGAAGCAGCAAAGATAATAAGGGAAACTTGGGCATCACATAGAACAGTGATTTCCTTTGCTTTCTTCAGGATCCCATTCTTTCTCTTTGAATATGTCACTTGCCTGTTGTTTGAGTTCTCAATTCTCTTGATCTCAATGATACCCCTCCCCATCTCTCTCTCACTCTCTCTCTCTCCTAGCGATGATCTTCTTGCTTTGTATTATTAAAAGTGAAATTTTTTAAAGAGGTGCAAAGCCAAAAGTAATAACAACAGCTAGTCCTTAATAATGAGAGTTTGTAGATGAACAACATGCAGTGAGGCACAGAAATGAAGGGCATGTTTATGGATTGCAATAAAGACATGGGCCCAATTATATTTATTTTATTTTTTTTAAAATATGGATTAGTTGATTAATTAATTATTGCTGGCTTCACCTTCTTGTCCACCTTCCTCTCACATAGTCTTCTACTCTTCTATAATGTCTTTAAAGTGTTTTCTGGATTCTTCACTTGGTTCTATTATTGTCGTGACACTTGCAATTAGGTCTCAAATAAGACACTTAATTTCAAAGTGGTCCCAAAGATGCAAAGTTTATTGGATGTCTTCAAAATATTGGATGTCTTCGGAAAAGGGGTTTATTGTGAGCTTTAAGGCATTAGCCCATGATAATTTTCTTGGATGCAAAGTTTGGTTTTGTGTGGTGAATTTTGATGAATTTGATAGATAGGAAGCGAAATTAACCTTATGAGGTTTTTAGGTGGGCTGTACGAAAATCCAAGTCACATACCTAATATTGAAGTTGGCGACAGGATTTTTCTAGGGTAAAGGGAAATGTATATTATTATTATTATTATTATTATTATTATTATTATTATTATTATTAATAGGATAATCGAATAATGCATAGAAAAAAGGTACAACATAATCAGGGATCAACCATCAAATCACAAGGAATTTAAGGATAGTGTTTTTTTTTGTTACCCAAGGGTATCCCCACCCGCGTGTCAAGTGAGACTAATCCCTCGCTGTTCTGAAGTCCCATATAGGGGTAGACAGCTGGCCTGTGAATTTGCTCCATTCGCAAGAGCTGGGGATCGAACCCCCAACCACTTACTTAAGGGACGAGAGTACTTACCACTCACGCCAACCCGCCAGGTTTAAGGATAGTGTTTTTTATTGTTCAAAAGGATATTGTTTTCTACTAATAGAAAAAGGGAGAACTTTCAAAGTAAAGTCCGAATAGAGTAAAGGAATATAATGAGAGATTTCCGATTGCAAATGAAAAAAACAGAAATTCGGCTATATTCTATTCACGCATTAGAATTACCAAGTCGAGGTCTGCCCATACTTTTTGACAAAGCTTCAACTATTAGGTGATTTGTTGCGTGAACCACACGCATTTGATTTGAAAGGTCCTTAATATACTCTTCTATAATTATAAAATTGAATGAACTTTATAAAATTATGTGAAATGGCGACTGATTGTCAAAAGTTTGTCTTGCCAGTTCAGGGTGTAAATATGAATCTGTTGTTAGTTCAGGGTGTCCAGTGCTCCTGGGTGGTTACTAGGAGGGTAGATCAGGTTCATTACCCTTATCCTATGTGGCAAAAATTTAACCCACGTGGTGGCCACATGGGCAGACTAACGGTCAAACGTGATTGACCGTCCACTCGAGGTATTTTTTAAACACTTTGGTTACTTTGAGTGTAAATATGAGTCTGTTGTTAGTTCAGGGTGTCCAATGCTCCTAGGTGATCACTTGGAGGGTAGATTAAGTCCATTACCCTTCAAAAAACGGGCTAGACCAAAGAGTTTGGGACCCACTTATATCGGGTCGGACTGCTAACCCACTAAAATCGGGTTGGCCCGCTTACATTTTTAAAAACAAAATTATTTGTATTTCCTTCTAAAACTAAAACTCATATTACTTCTTTCATTCTTTCACGTCTTTTTCTTTCTTTTCATCTTTAATTTGAATTTATCTTAAGGTTTTGTTTTGAAATGCGTGAGGTTTCAGATTTTTATTTTGAAGTGTGTGTAACGTAAATATATGAGTTTAAGTATATATTAAGTGAGTGGGAAAACATTATCGTCGAGGTCATGAATATATGGTCTTAGTTATGAGGTTTATCACATGGGATTGAAAAAGAAGAGCAGAAAAGTCTTTTGACATTGTAATATATTATAAATATTTTAACTTGTTTGGGCGGCAACAAAATAGACAAAGTTGGAGATTAAAGAATATATAATTTGCTAATTAAAAACTTAGATAACTTATGTTAAGATCTTTGAAAGTTATAAACTGTATTGAATTTATTTACATTATAGTTATGAAATTTTGATAGATAAAATTATTAATTTACTTTGTTGGTAAATGATTTTACAAATTTTTTTGTGCTTACTTTACTAATTTAATGTTTAACTTTAATTTTTTCAAAATAACATAACTTGAAATTCGTTTCAGTTCGGGCTGACCTGCCTATTAGTATATAGGGGTTGAATTATGACTTATGATATTCCCAACCCGCATTAAAAACGGGTCGGGTCAGACTAGCCCGCTTGTAATTGGGGTTGGGTCGGGCTAACCCGTTTAAAACGGTCTAGCTCATTTTCCCGGCTCTATCCAGGTGTAAACATATGGGAATACTGAACGAGTGATGGAAGACAAGGAAAATTTAAGTAGGACTGACTGGACAACTGATGTAGTGTGCCAGTGTGAGAAAATGAAACTTGTTATTGATGTAAAGGCGGATGGCATTTTTGTCAAATATTGATTGACACGTTAATTAATTTTGATGGACCAATTTTTCAGAAAAAAAAAATGGATGGACAAAATCACAAATGAAGCCACTTGAAATGATCAAATATGGGGACTGGTATGCCGTGGCCCGTGGCCCGTGGCCCGTGGCCGATGGGTATGTGTCTAATTTAGGATGCAATAAATTATTATCGAAATGGACTTCCACCCGGGCCCTGCAATGATATAGGCATGTACAGATATACTTCCCCTAGTCTTAAATATGGTATCACTTTAATTTTTATGTGAAAACTAAAACCATTTAATTTAAATGTATCTTAGATGCAATGAATGTAATATAATATGGTATAGTTTATAGCGAGGTAATTTAAGAGTAAATGGAGTACTTTATTTCAAAAGTCTTTATTAATTTTAACTCTGACTCATTCACATATAAAAATAAAAACAATTAAAATAATTACGTTGTTATAAAATTTAATTATTTTTGAATCTAACCCTTATTTAAATATCAATAATGTACTAATTTATATTCTCTCTTTCTATATTTATTAAAAAAAAGACAAATATGTGAAAAAAGTGTTGCTGCTCATTTAAAATACTTATAAGGAAGAAATTAAAACTTTTGAAATCTTTTTGTATTTAAGATATTCGAGGAAATAGTTCTTTAATTTGCTGACCTAGATATGGCTACCAAATGAAAAATGCAAACAACGCTCATGCACTTTACCGTAAACCCTTCTAGTCTAATTCTATTTATAAAGCACATCTGACACATTTTACATACTAAGAAAAACCTTAAAATCTATCAATTCTTCAATAAAAGTTGACATCTTTTTAATATTACACCTAATATACACCACAACATACCGAAACAAAGTTAATCCATAATAGATTAATGGTTGAATAGTAGATTAACAAATAAAATTTAATGGAATACTCTATAAATAGGATAACATAAAAGAAAAAACTTATATTCAATTAATTAAGTCCTGTTTATCTAGTTCAACGGTAAAATGTTAGCCCATGCATTATTCCCCATACACATTTAACACCGTTTGTCAATGTTAGCCAAAAAAGTATCACAAAAAACGTGCAAATATCAATCATAATTAGTGGATTGTCTCCATCTTTGTTAACATTTTAGAATTAGAATGGGATACCTATTTATGTAAAGGGTAATGGACCTAATCTACCCTCCAAGTAACCACCCAGGAGCACTGGGCACCCCTGAACTAACAACAGACTCATATCTACACTCAAAATAACCAAAGTGTCTAAAAAATACCCCAACTAGACGGTCAATCACGTTTGACCGTTAATCTCCCTATGTGGCCGCCACGTGCACTACAAAAGAAGCGGCGATTAGCCGCGCACGCGTCCCGGCGGTTCGCCAAAAACCGCCCCACGAAAACGCGTTCCGGCGGTCTAAGCCATCCGAGGGCGAGTTGCGAGGGAATTTTTTTTTTGTGGTGCATACGTTGCGGCGGTCACAAAAATAATACCCGCCCCAACGCAGCATAAAAAAAAATTTCATTGGCACGGTGCGTTGGGGCTGTCGCAACCGCCCCAACGCGAATAAAAACTTTAAAAAAAAAATAAAATCCCTTTGGGGCGGTCACCCGCCCCCACGGCAATGTCGCGTGGGGGCGGTCACCCGCCCCCACCCTAAACCGCCCCCACGCGACATGAAATGCGCACAAATCTCTGTGCGAAGTGGGGGCGGGAGACCGCCCCAACGTGATTTTATTTTTTTTTAAATTTTTTTATTCACGTTGGGGCGGTCACCCGCCCCCACGGCGCATAGAGATTTGTGCGCATTTCATGTCGCGTGGGGGCGGTCGACCGCCCCAACGTGAATAAAAAAATTTTTTTAAAAAAATAAAATCACGTTGGGGCGGTCTCCCGCCCCCACTTCGCACAGAGATTTGTGCGCATTTCATGTCGCGTCTCGAATAAAAAAAATTAAAAATAAAATAAAATCACGTTGGGGCGGTCACCCGCCCCCACTTCGCACAGAGATTTGTGCGCATTTCATGTCGCTTGGGGGCGGTCGACCGCCCCAACGTGAATAAAAAAATTTAAAAAATAAAATAAAATCACGTTGGGACGGGCAACCGCCCCCAAGGCGCACAGAGTTTTGTGTGCATTTACTGTCGCATGGGGGCGGTCGCCCGCCCCCACGTTGCTATCTCTCCCTATAAATAACCTCCCCCCATTTCTACCGCGCGCAATCTCTTCTTTCTCACTTTCTCCCTTTTGTGTTTCTTGTTGTTTTCATTGTTGGTGCACACATGATGTCTAAAAGTTTATCTTGCTTTTGGTATAGGTATTGTTTATTTTTTCTTTTTATTTTATTATATCTGATTGTTTTTATTTCTTATTATTTTGTTTTCGCAATATATCTTATGGATTTTGGACATGATCTTTTTGTGCTTGATGGTTTAGTATATATTTATTTCATATATATTACAATAAAATTAATTTTTGCTGCATTTGTTTTGTTTTTTTTCTTGTTTTTATTCCTTTTTCGGTCTTCAATTTAAGTCATTATCATTAAATTGTTCGCATGAAGCAATTTTTTTTAGTAAATATAACAGCATGCCGGCGGTTCGATACGCCGGCACTATTTGATTTTTTTTTAAAAAAAAAAATCACATGGCGGCGGTCGTAACCGCCCCCATGCCTTTTTTTTAAAAAAAATAAAAAATTTTGGCGGCGGGTTGGTCCGCCCCTACGTCCGCCCCAACGCGTAGCGGCGGTTGGTCAAGGGAGATACAGAGTAAATTTGACCGCTGGAGCGCCATGGGGGCGGTTAGAACCGCCCCTACGCTGAGAAAATACCCGCCGCAGATCTGCCCTTTTTTTTTAGTGGTGGGTTAAATATTTGTCACGTAGGATATGTCATGTGGGGGTAATGGACCTAATCTACCCTCTAAGTAACCACCTAGGAGCACTAACACTACAAAACACAAGGCCCTTATCGGCGTTTTTGTTCCCTACGTTTCGGCGTTTTTTACCGGCGAAAACGCTCTACGGCGTTTTCAACAATCGCCGAAAAATAATGTGGAAAAGATTTTTTTCGGCGGCGTTTCCAGACACGCCGTAGAGAACCTTAAATCGCCGCAAAGCAGGTTCCAGATATTCATATAATATTCAAGCATACCAGCGTTTTCAGGACGCGCCGGTGTGCGAAAATATTAAAATATTCAAGCTTACCGGCGTTTCAAGCACACACAGGTATGCGATTATTTAATCTAAAAACATTCCGGCTCTTGGAGGAAACACCGGTTTGCTTCCAGTCCAATCAACTCCCATCTTAACGGCGTTTTGGTTCGCGCCGCTAAGCATATTAAAATATAATAAAACACACCGGCGTTTGCTCCAAACGCCGGTATGTTTTATTATATTTTAATATCTTAGCGGCGTTTTAGTAAAACGCCGGAAAGCAAATAACATTGATTAAAAAAAAGCGCCCCAATTTGAAATCAAATTGGGACTAAAATTTAATATTATGGATATATAAATAAAAAATATTAATATACAGATAAAAAAATTAAGAAGATTAAAACAAATTTAATATTATGACACATTAAAAGAAAATAACAAGAATGATAATTCAGAGCATATAAATGAGTGATAAATAAAGTAAACAGAAAGTAATGGGAAGCATAACTGTATTATAATGAATAATTAAATAAACTGAGATGAAGCAAAAATAAATATAATCAGAGAGCAAGAGAATAACCAGAGACCAAGGCAAAAACGAGGAAGAAGAAAGAATTGGGGAGAAAACAGAAGGAGTGGGCAAGACAAAATGAGGGGGAGTATCGCTATTTATAGGAGTTTGGGAGCACACCGGCGTTTCGGAGAGCAACGCCGGTACGTATAATTAAATAATGCATACCGGCGTTACCGCCAAACGCCAGTATGATATTTTATTATTTTATGCATATCGGCATTTGAGGGAAACGCCGATATGCATATTAAATAATATATATTGCACAACGTCGTGTCTAAGAAATGCCGATATGCAATATTTAATTATTACTTTAATTAGCAGCAATTCCCAAAACGCCGGTAAGCCTAAACATCTAACGAAAAACTTTCTGGACAATGTTGTCTTTGGTAAACGCGTAAAGGTTAGGGGCATTGACTATAAATATGCATATGTAGAATATGTGAGACATCATAATCTTTCTCAAACCTCTCCCTTCTTCTTTCATATTTTCTGTCATTTTGTTGTGAAACACCTATATCAATAATATATATAATGGTGGATAAATCGTGGATCTCTTTACCCAGATCGTCACCGCAATACATGGCAAGGTTGAATTAGTTTTTGGAGTTTGCTTTCTTGCGCTGTAGTGATGTTCGGGGTAAGATACGGTGTCTGTGTGAAAAGTGTAAGTTCGACAAATGGAAGACTCGAGAGGTGGTATTTGCCCATTGTATGGATAAGCAATTTCCCAGGTATTACCTCAATTGGGCGTTTCATGGAGAGGGTGAACTACACGACAACGCCGGTGATCTAGAAGTAGGTTCGAGTTCTCACATTGGAATGCAAGTCGAAAGCAGTGACAATGACGCCAACGGCGGCGGCCATGCAAATAATCCGGGTAATAACACTGTGATGGAAGCATTTGGGCAGCATGAAGCAGGAGACAGCGGGGATGTAGTGGTCGATGGACCAGTCGCGGACTACTTACGCCTTGAGGTGGTTAGAGATTTCTTTGAGCTCATGACAGAAGGTGAAAAACCGCTGTACCCAGGTATTAATAATGCATTAACCATTCTAACTGTTTTAGCGACTGATTAATTATAATATATATGCGATGAAATACATATATTATATATGTACGTGGTGTAACATCCCAAATTTTAAATTAGAGATAATGGATCATTTATTAACTTATTGAAGCGTTATTTAGGAATTTTGAGTTTTAGGGAGGAAATTATGGAGATAATTTATTGTTATCAAATCTTAATTTTTGGAATTTAAGGAAATATAGTTAAAAGAATTATTTGGAGCTAGAAACTTTCACGAACAAGTACTTTGGAATTGTATATAATATGATGATGGAAAGAGGGAGGTACAATAATATATACAAACTTCTGGGCTAGAAATATAATTACGAATAAACTTTAGGGTAGTTAAGTGTAATTTTCCCTAATATATATATATATATATATATATATATATATATATATATATATATATATATATATATATATATATTCATATCTCCTCCCTTCCAATTCATTTCTCTCTCTCTCTCTCTCTCTCTCTCTCTCTCGCGGATGCTCCCTCCGCCTTCGGCCCTCTCTCCCTTCCGGCGACGGCCACGGCGGCGCCGGCCTCCCTCCCACTCTTCATCACTTCCCTTCGCCCTTTCTCTCCTCACACCTGAAGACCCCTTCTTTCTCCCTGCTTGTCTTCCTCGTTACTCGCCCTCCCTCCGCCGTCCTCTTTGTTTTTCTTCTTCTCCGGCGGCGGACAGGGGAGATCGGCGGCGATGAGAGCCCCTTTAATGGTCATTTTCCGGCGACGCTTGTGGCGGTTTCCGGCGTGTGAACCTCCCTGTTTCATGTTAGAACTCCGAAAGGATGTGATTTGCTTATATTCCTCGAGGCATGGATAAGTAAAGGGAAAAGGCAACAGAGTGCTAAGGGCGACAGGTAATCACTCTTAACCTTACTATAACATTGAGGGTGATGTTAGTTAGGGATTTTTGTAAATACCCTTTTCACCCTCTATATATATATATATATATATATATATATATATATATATATATATATATATATATATATATTATCTTTAAAAGGGTATTTTTATACAAAACAGGCTATCGGGTGCCTTTCAATCACGAATATCTTCGTATAAAAGATTTCGATACATTATATATTATTATCCTGGTTGGTGATGGTGCTGGTTTTAGAATGTAGTGACATATACGTAGGTGTAAGGTTTGACAGTGAGGTTCTGTTGTAATTGTGACTGAGATGTATGAGAACAGGAATTGGATGTGGACTGAGATTATGGGAAGTTGTTTTGTTAGAAAATATAGAAGTTGTGATTTGAATATGGAAAGGTATAGTGAGAATTGCATGACACTGAAATTGATGTACCATCGCGCGATGATGACTGTCGATTGGCCAATCGACAGTTATTTGTACTGAGGATCCTTTTCGAATTAATTGGATCGGGGTTCATAGGTCGACTTAGTGAGAGAAGCGACCTACGGTTGTTTGGCATTAAAGAGCCCAACCGCCCCTACGGTTGTTTGGCATTAAAGAGTCCAACCGTTCCCGTTCTGTAATGGAAACAGAATTGGGGTTCCCTCTCTGGAGATTGCCAGAGAAGGAAATTGTCCCCTCATTATGAAGAGGGACACAGTGTCAAATCATATAGTGAAGAATAGATGCTTGAATGCACCGTGGTGGCACAATGCATCTTTAGGTGAGTGTGAGGGCTGTTGTGGAAGTATTAGTTGATTGAAGTATGGAGATGTTGAATTTATTTGGTTTGAAGGTGCGATTGTTGGACTTGAGTAAGGAATGAAAGAAGATCTGAATTTATATATATTTTACTATTGTTTTTAAAACTGTGGTACCCTTTAGACGCCCTCGCTATCGCACATCTCACTGTTATAGTGAGTTAAGCGGTGATTACTGGGACAAATTGTCTCATCCCACGATTACTGACATTTTTGCAGGTATTCATGCACAGGCGCAAGCTTCAGGAAAGGGAAATTAGGTAGTGAAGGTGATATAGGTTATTTAGAATTGTATATTGCCAATTTGCATAGGCCTGCATTCGTTTCCGCATATATATATATCTATTTATTGTTTAATATCAACGAGTTTTGTTTAATAACCATGTTAGGCAAATCCTTTCTAACATGGTTAGCAATAAATTATCCATGATAGTAGCTGTACTGTATTACTTTATTCTTTTCTATCATGGATAGTATTTAATCATTAGGAAATTCTTTTTCTAACTATGATAGGACATTGATATTATGGAAATCCTTTTTCTATCATAGTTAGTAAAGAGATTATGGGATTAAAAGAGATGTCACAGATTAATTAGGGAATTAGTAACACTATGTTACAACTTGGTTATCAGTATTTGGTATACGATAACCTAGGACTGTGCTGCATTGCATGTAGATTGGCAATATACATTCTTAGTATTCCCTTCCTTCTGTGCATGAATATCTGGCCTTTTTCAGAGGATTATCGCTCATCCCGTGGTGGGGAGAGAGTGATAAGAGAAATTGAATAGGTACTGTGGATAGATTGAGATGAACATAGAAAGAATAACGAAATAATGTTGATATGTATAAGAATTTAGGAAAAAGAGCGAAATAAGGACGCTTCTCTGGGGTCTCGAGTATAGTTATGTGCCGGCCATAATCATAGTCGAGGCATCATGAGAAACCTTATTATTGGGTTAAGGGATTAAGATAATTCAAAAATAACAATGAATAATGAAGATGATGTGGAATAATGAATTATTGACCTTGTTTCTTGTTTTGTTTGTTAAATTGTTTGATTGTTTAGAATATAATTATCTTGAAATTATTTATTTTTATAAGCTTCAACATGAGATATGCTTTTGTTTTGAATGTGTCTTCATTATCTATCACCCAGTAATAGTGGGGGATTACATCATCATGGGTAGTAAGAGGTTGTTGCTCATCTATATTAAGCGGCTGGAGGCTTCCTCACTATATGTAGTGACCGGAAGCAGCCCCCTTAATAATAATAGATGTTGGTAGCCCTCACTACTGATGAGTGGATGTTTCTCTACATTGCTAAACAAAGAACGGTAAGTTGTTGTGTGACGGTAAGTTTTGTTTCAAATTGTTTGTAAATAAATAAATAAATAAAAGAGTAAAAATATTAGTTGATTGTTGTTTAATTGTATTTGCATGATTTTAACTATTTGTAAATGGTCTTGATTGGTATGCTAAACTGCATGACTTGTGTTCGATCTAAAGCAAAAGGGAATTGGAAATTATTGAAAGATATTTGATGGAGTAAATTTTATAATAAATGAGGTATTACGTTAATCTCAATATTTCATAGTAAAAGAATGATTGTGATTTAAGTAAATTAAATAAATAGAGCTTGGGAGGTTATCATGAATGTAAAGGTGCTGTTGTTGCTGATGTAAATTTGATTGCTTGATCTTGCTCTTTTATGATCAACATTTGACTGTTCTGTTAGGTGAAAATGTGAGTGGCAAGTTAATAATGCTTGGTTTGAAAGGGAGGTACATAAGAAGTTCTGGATCTTTGTCTTTCTTGTGCCAATCTTGTTCGAAACATTATAAGGAAGTAAACTATAAGTTTGAAATTAGTGGTACGCAATGTGTCTTAAAGTCTCCAATTATAAAAGATTGAATTACTTAATTGTTGATGTTTGGTATGATTTAAGTGAGAGCTTTATTATAAGTGGTATAGTTAGGGCTTATATGTGTACCTAATACAATAACTTGTGGTTGTATACATGTGTTGGTATATTAAATGATATTTGCTTGAAATAGTTTGGTATATTAGTAACTAAAAGGTATTTGATGTTTAATTACCTAACTATAGCCTTGGTTGATTGTTATGTAGACCTTGACATGTGACTGTTAAATTGTTTGTGAAATGGTGATTATTGAATTTTAAATGAATTGAAAAGCTTTGAAAGTGGTTTATACACATTAGTTATTTAAGGTTTTGCTTGAGTTATGTACAATATTGATTACAAAGGGTTTGATAGCTTATAAGTATATTGACTGGTGTTGTATTTTTAGACATTGGCTGAATGGTCCCTTGAAAAGTTCTGTTTGATGGACTTTTAAATTCTATTAGGCTTTTATGGATGAGAATGAAACGGGATGGTGTTCTTGGTTTTTGTTGTTTAGATTAGAGTTTATTAGGTTATTGGAATGAAAGGATGGATGAAATTAAGGATAATAGACCTTGGGTTCGGTAAATTAATTGAAATGTGTGTCTGTCACCCAAGAGGGGGGGGGGTGAATTGGGTGAGGGAATAAAACTTTGACTCTTTTCGAAAGACTGCTTGTGCTTGGTGATGATGTTAATAAGTGATGATATGCACAAGTCAGTATATTATGTGATGCAAAATAGAATGTTTAAATGTAAGTTTATGCACACATAAATTTATCCTGGTTCGGTCACCCAGACCTACATCCAGTCCCCAGGCTCCACCTGAGATTTTCAATCCACTATTCTTGTTTAAACCAGGCACAAGAGAAGCCTTTACACTTTAGGTTTTACGAGCACGGGTTCACCTAACAACCCACAGGTTTTACAACGGGTTCACCTGCAAACCTTACAAACGCAAGTTTTACGGGCTAACTTGCAACCTATGGAGATTTAGAAAACTTCTAAATGCTCCCCCTTACAAAATGTAAGATTACAATTATGTTCACTCTATGAACTGATTTTGTTAAACACTTAAGCTCAAAACTAACTCTCTCGAAGAGTGGATGATGTTACTCACTTAAGTACAAATGAATCACTCTCTAAGAATATTACATATCAAAGTCCGAGAGTAGAAGATGAGAGGAATAATGTTTCAGACAATAAGCTCTGTTCTCTCTCTCTCTTTGTTCTTCTGAATGTGGATGTTCCTTTTATACCAGCCTCTGAATATCCAACCGTTGGAGAGGCAATAAGACCGTTTGAAAATAGCCGTTGGGGCCTTGTTTACGTTGTCCTCATTAATGCACAGCAGGGTTGACTTTGCTTTATCTGAAAAGGGTGCTTTGTCCAGCTGTTCTGTCAACACTGTTCTGACAACACTGTTCTGGCAAAAGTCGTTCTGACATCTATACACTGTACAGTCTGACTCTTGCTTGTTGTCAGATGAGGACTTCGTTCCTCAAGCATAAGTCCAGGATGCTAAAAGACTCACTATCGGAAGCTCTCTTGCTATCTGAAGTGAAGCTCGTGAACTCTAACATTTTGCTTGCTATCACATAGAGGAACTTTGTCTTCCAAGCACTTGTCCATGAATGATAAGAGTGCTTTGCTATTGGATGCTCTCTTGCTATCAGAAGCTCTCTTATGGACTCTGACTCTTGTGGGTAGTATGAGCTTTGACACCTTGAGTGAATCTTCAGATTATGTTCTCCTTATCTCTCATACTCCTCATGCTTGGTAGGTAACAATGTTGTTTGAATATCTGTTATCCTCTTGTTACCGTTGGAAGGAACATCTTCTTAAATGCTCAGCAGGGTTGACTTGCTTTATCTCTGAAAAGTAGTCCTGACACCTCTGCTCTGATGAAAGCATTCTTACTTCTGAGTATGTGACATTTTCTCTTGTACTTTTGCTGACGGATGATCATCGTTCATCCGGAAGTGGCAATCTTGCTCTGCAAGTGTTAATCTCTGAAATCCAATGCCAAGAGTCTTTGCATCCGGAAGCTCAGTTGCATCCGGAAGTGTGATTAAGTTCTGCACATACTGGTTAGTCCAACATAGCAATATATATAATCAGATATAGTAAAACTATACATGTTGTGGGAAGTTTGCTATGGGAAGTAGTCTTACTTAGACTATGTTCTGACTTAGTGTAATGTCTACTGACTCTAAGGGATCTCTATTCCAATAGTCAGCTTAAGTCTCGTTAGTTTACTCTAAGTCTTCCTAAGTGACTCAGTGTGTCATTCATGCTATGTATATTAAGTCAACACACAATCACTTGAAGTGGGAGTTTACTTAGTCTAGGATGTATCCGGAAGCACTTCTTCATCCGGAAGTACTTTCACTTGATGAAGGATCTAGCTCACCATCACTTACTCTCGCTCAGTGTATTTCATTCCAACAGTCAGCGCTAGTCACTGAGCTATCGGAAGCACTTTTACTTGTCGTGGTGAGCTTACTGTCACTTAGGGTTATACTTCTTTTATCAGCCTGTGCAAGTCTAAATCTAACAGGAAGCAATTTCGCTTGACGAGGCTGATTTACTGACGCTTGGGGATATATCTATTCTGTCAGCCTGCGTCAGTCTAAATCCAACAGGAAGTGTTTTCACTTGGCGAAGTAGACTCACTGACGCTTGGGGTAATATCTATTCTATCGCTCTGCGCCAGTCTAAGTCTAACAGGAAGCAACTTCACTTGACGTTGCATTTTCACTGACGCTCGGGGTTATATCTAGTTTATCAACCTGCGCCAGTCTAAATCTAACAGGAAGCAATTTCACTTCCGATTGAAACATAGCTTAGTCTTAAGGGTTTTGTACATCTAATGCTCCTAGACTGAGTTATGACTAAGTGAAGTGCTTGCTGTCGCTGAGAGATGAAACATTCATCCTCGAGCGCTAGTCCTAGTCCATCCGGAAGTGATTCCGCATCCGGTTGTGATTCCGCTGTGGGATGAGCCTTTCATCCGTGAGCGCTAGTCTTAATTCATTCGGAAGTGAATCCGCATCCGGTTGTGACTAAACTTAAGATTCAGTGTTAGCAATCTAGACTGGGTTCTAACCAAGTGTCTCACTTGCTTCCGTTTGCGTCCCCTATGGGATGTGTACTCCATCCTCGAGCTCTAGTGCTAATATTTCTGGAAATGATCTTGGATTCGCAAGTGATCTAACTCAGGATTCTAACCATGTCATCTAATCCTTCCTAAGTGTTGATTATGTTCTCTTAAGTACTAGACC
Source organism: Mimosa pudica (assembly GCA_029929735.1). NCBI lineage: Eukaryota > Viridiplantae > Streptophyta > Magnoliopsida > Fabales > Fabaceae > Mimosa > Mimosa pudica. Next base: position 7,852,751 of record JAKELP010000045.1, read on the forward strand.
ATATCATACCTTGGTCACCATCAAAACTTAAGATTCTAACATTAATTGTATAAGGATGATTGATATTGTGAAAAATAGAATAAGACCTTGTGATTTGCTAGTGGTTGGTTATGGTACGGATTGGAAGTGTGATAATGGATGAGGAAGTAAAAGGATGTGAAAGTTGATGATTAATTGATATTAATTGCGAGAGTTATGAGCCATTAAAGGAATTTTTGGATTCTAAATAGGATTATGGTGTAAGGTTTGTTACCATTATAGGTTACAATTAAGATTTTGGGCTGTAGGACAAACAATTTTTATTGAAGTTTGATTGAAAACTGGTTCAAAATGCTTGATGACTTACACTGGGTACATGGGTTATCATGTATGTTTGAAAACAGGATTTGTTGAATAAAATGTCGAGAGTCATAGGTTGTGTGAGACAATTATCAAGACTATTAGGGACCATTTATAATGAGAAGTGTTGGTAGTTTATGAAATGCTAGAGAAGAGGATTTTGTAATAGTTTCATAAAAATTGATAGTCATATTATACTTTAAGAGAATTTTGTTAAACACTTTAGAAAATCATGGATAGTTAAGGGAAAGTAGGATGAGGATTGGTAGATGATTTGTAAGCTGAATGAAGATGCAAGATGAAAAGTGGTATTGAGTTCAATAAATTATCGTTGAACAGTTAGAACTTTACAAATAGTTCAAGTTGAATTGCATATTTCTTGGTTCTAGGTGTTATTTTTAGCTAATTTTGGGGACAAAATTCCTAAAAGGTGGGGTAAATTGTAACATCCCAAATTTTAAATTAGAGATAATGGATCATTTATTAACTTATTGAAGCGTTATTTAGGAATTTTGAGTTTTAGGGAGGAAATTATGGAGATAATTTATTGTTATCAAATCTTAATTTTTGGAATTTAAGGAAATATAGTTAAAAGAATTATTTGGAGCTAGAAACCTTCACGAACAAGTACTTTTATATAATATGACGATGGAAAGAGGGAGGTACAATAATATATACAAACTTCTGGGCTAGAAATATAATTACGAATAAACTTTAGGGTAGTTAAGTGTAATTTTCCCTAAAATATATATATATATATATATATATATATATATATATATATATATATATATATATATATATATATATATATTCATATCTCCTCCCTTCCAATTCATTTCTCTCTCTCTCTCTCTCTTGCGGATGCTCCCTCCGCCTCCGGCCCTCTCTCCCTTCCGGCGACGGCCACGGCGGCGCCGGCCTCCCTCCCACTCTTCATCACTTCCCTTCGCCCTTTCTCTCCTCACACCCGAAGACCCCTTCTTTCTCCCTGCTTGTCTTCCTCGTTACTCGCCCTCCCTCCGCCGTCCTCTTTGTTTTTCTTCTTCTCCGGCGGCGGACAGGGGAGATCGGCGGCGATGAGAGCCCCTTTAATGGTCATTTTCCGGCGACGCTTGTGGCGGTTTCCGGCGTGTGAACCTCCCTGTTTCATGTTAGAACTCCGAAAGGATGTGATTTGCTTATATTCCTCGAGGCATGGATAAGTAAAGGGAAAAGGCAACAGAGTGCTAAGGGCGACAGGTAATCACTCTTAACCTTACTATAACATTGAGGGTGATGTTAGTTAGGGATTTTTGTAAAATCCCTTTTCACTATATATATATATATATATATATATATATATATATATATATTATCTTTAAAAGGGTATTTTTATACAAAACAGGCTATCGGGTGCCTTTCAATCACGAATATCTTCGTATAAAAGATTTCGATACATTATATATTATTATCCTGGTTGGTGATGGTGCTGGTTTTAGAATGTAGTGACATATACGTAGGTGTAAGGTTTGACAGTGAGGTTCTGTTGTAATTGTGACTGAGATGTATGAGAACAGGAATTGGATGTGGACTGAGATTATGGGAAGTTGTTTTGTTAGAAAATATAGAAGTTGTGATTTGAATATGGAAAGGTAGGGTGAGAATTGCATGACACTGAAATTGATGTACCATCGCGCGATGATGACTGTCTATTGGCCAATCGACAGTTATTTGTATTGAGGATCCTTTTCGAATTAATTGGATCGGGGTTCATAGGTCGACTTAGTGAGAGAAGCGACCTACGGTTGTTTGGCATTAAAGAGCCCAACAGCCCCTACGGTTGTTTGGCATTAAAGAGTCCAACCGTTCCCGTTCTGTAATGGAAACAGAATTGGGGTTCCCTCTCTGGAGATTGCCAGAGAAGGAAATTGTCCCCTCATTATGAAGAGGGACACAATGTCAAATCATATAGTGAAGAATAGATGCTTGAATGCACCGTGGTGGCACAATGCATCTTTAGGTGAGTGTGAGGGCTGTTGTGGAAGTATTAGTTGATTGAAGTATGGAGATGTTGAATTTATTTGGTTTGAAGGTGCGATTGTTGGATTTGAGTAAGGAATGAAAGAAGATCTGGATTTATATATATTTTACTATTGTTTTTAAAACTGTGGTACCCTTTAGACGCCCTCGCTATCGCACATCTCACTGTTATAGTGAGTTAAGCGGTGATTACTGGGACAAATTGTCTCATCCCACGATTACTGAGATTTTTGCAGGTATTCATGCACAGGCGCAAGCTTCAGGAAAGGGAAATTAGGTAGTGAAGGTGATATAGGTTATTTAGAATTGTATATTGCCAATTTGCATAGGCCTGCATTCGTTTCCGCATATATATATATATATATATATATATATATATATATATATATATATATATATATATATATATATATCTATTTATTGTTTAATATCAACGAGTTTTGTTTAATAACCATGTTAGGCAAATCCTTTCTAACATGGTTAGCAATAAATTATCCATGATAGTAGCTGTACTGTATTAGTTTATTCTTTTCTATCATGGATAGTATTTAATCATTAGGAAATTCTTTTTCTAACTATGATAGGACATTGATATTATGGAAATCCTTTTTCTATCATAGTTAGTAAAGAGATTATGGGATTAAAAGAGATGTCACAGATTAATTAGGGAATTAGTAACACTATGTTACACGTGGTATGACAATATATATATGCATGTGTTTGGGCAGGGAATGAAAGATACTCTAAACTGTCATTTCTGACCAAACTGTATAGTATAAAGTGTAAACGTAGCGCCTCCGATGCGACTATGTCAGACGTGATTGAGCTGCTGTCAGACGCCTTCTACAATATTGGAGTCGAGCTACCGTCATCATTCTACGAAGCGAAGAAAACAATCATAAAGATGGAGTTAGGGTACCTAAAAATCGATGCATGCCTGTATGATTGTATGTTGTTTTGTGGCCCTGACGCTGCGTTAGATAAATGCAGACGATGTGGCACTGACCGATACAAGGTGGAGGGTAAGGGGCATAATAATAAGAAAAGACGACAGGCAGTTAAGAGCATGAGATATTTTCCACTCCGCCCAAGGCTCCAGAGACTATTCATGTCCCCGAAGATGGCTGAGCAAATGCGGTGGCATGCGACAGAAGCTAACCCAGACGGTAAGATGAGGCATCCTCGAGACGGTGATGCATGGAAAGCTTTTGACGGCGAAATCCTCGATTTTGCCTCGGACCCAAGAAATGTCAGGCTAGGGCTCGCTTCTGATGGTTTTAACCCATTCGGCTCCTTCAACCAACATTATAGCGTTTAGCCAGTTGTGTTGATACCATATAACCTCCCCCAATGGTTGTGCATGAAAAATCGACCTCGTTCATTCTATCGACAATTGTTCCAGGGCCAACATCTCCTGGAAACGATATCGATGTGTACCTTCAACCGTTGTTACAGGAGCTTAACGAGTTATGGAGCGATGGGGTCGAGACGTTTGACGCCGAATCTAAGACGTTGTTCAGACTGCGCGCCGCTGTCATGTGGATTGTGAGTGATTTTTGTTAGAATCTTAAGTTTTGATGAAGACTAAAATATAGAGGATTAGACCAAGTGCCTAGGAAGCAATAGGATAACATAGGATCCCAAGTAAGAATGCTTCCGGATGAGGATTTACTTCCGGATAGATTAGGACTTGCGCATGCGGATGAAGTTTTCATCCCCCAGCGTCAGCAAGAAAATCACTAGGGAAATAACTTAGTCCATGAGAATTAGGTACACAAACCTTAAGACTAAGCTATAACTCAACCGGAAGTGAGTTTGCTTCCTGTTAGACTTAGACTGGCTCAGAGCGATAGAATAGATATTACCCCAAGCGTCAGTAAGTCTACTTCGCCAAGTGAAAGCACTTCCTGTTAGATTTAGACTGGCGCAGACTGATAGAATAGAATGACCCCAAGCGTCAGTGAATCAGCCTCGTCAAGTGAAATTACTTCCTGTTGGATTTAGACTGACACAGGCTGATAAAAGAAACATATCCCTAAGCGTCAGTAAGTTCACTACGTCAAGTGAAAGTGCTTCCGATAGCTTAGTGACTAGCGCTGAGTGTTGGAATGAAATACACTAAGCGAGAGTGAGTTATAGTGAACAAAAATCCTTCATCCAGTGGTTTTACTTCCGGATGTAAGAATGCTTCCGGATACATCATAGACCAAATCAGAACACAGTCTAAGTAAACTACTCCCCATAGCGAACAAGCTTCCCACAGCATGTATAATTCTTATATATATATTGCTATGTTGGACTAACCAGTATGTGCAGAACATGGTCACGCTTCCGGATGCAAATGAGCTTCCGGATGGAAAGACTCTTGGCATTGGGACTCAGAGCTTAACACTTGCGGAGCAAGATTACCACTTGCGGATGAATGATGATCATCCGTCAGCAAGAGTACAAGAGTAAAAATCACATACTCAGAAGTCAGAATGCTTTTGTCAGAGCAGAGGTGTCAGGACTACTTTTCAGAGATAAAGCAAGTCAACCCTGCTAAGCATTAATGAAGATGTACTTCTCAACGGTAACATGGGATTAACGGCTATATTCAAACGTTCATATTCAACCTACCGCCCAAGAAGTCGAGCATAAAAAGGAACATCTACATTCAGAAGAGGGTTGGAAGAACAGAGCATATTATCTGATATATCATCTTCTACATTCCTTCTCATCTTCTACTCTCCGAATATGAAGTTGTAATACTCTTAGAAAGAATTAGTGGAGAGCAATCATTGTACCTAAGTGAGTAACATAATCTGTTCATTGAGTGAACCCACTTAGTTGAGCTTAAGTGTTTAGCACAATCAGTTCATAGAGTGAACATAATTGTTATCTTACATTTGTAAGGGGGAGCATTTAGAGGTTTTCTAAATCTCCATAGGTTGCAAGTTAACCCGCAAAACTTGTGGTTGTAAGGTTTGCAGGTGAACCCGTTGTAAAACCTGTGGGTTGTTAGGTGAACCCGTGTTCGTAAAACCTAAAGTGTAAAGGCTTCTCTTGTGCCCAGTTTAAACAAGAATAGTGGATTGGAAATCTCAGGTGGAGCCTGGGGACTGGATGTAGGTCTGGGTGACCGAACCAGGATAAATTGTGTGTGCATAAATTTACATTTAAACATTCTATTTTGCATCACATAACATACTGACTTGTGCATACCTTTACTTATTAACATCATCATCAAGCACAAGCAGTCTTTGAAAAGAGTTAAAGTTTTTATTCCCTCACCCAATTCACCCCCCCCCCCTCTTGGGTGACAGCCACGCATTTCATTTGGTATCAGAGCAAGGTCACTTGTTTAAAGGATCCAACGATCTCAAGTGCAAAGACCTAGGCTGACTTGGGTTACAAAATGTGTTTTAAAGGTTTTGACCATACTATCCCACCCGTGTTAGAAAATGCTGATTTTTACTTATGGAAGGGAAGGATGAAAAGTTTTATACTATCCACAGATTTCAAAATGTGGGATGTTTTTGAAAAGGACTCTGATTTCAAACCAAAAGTAAATTGGACAGAAGAGGACAAAAGTTTATTTTACTTAAACCTTAGAGCAATGCAAATTTTGCACAAAAGTTTATCTGACAATGATTACCAGAAAATTAAACATTGCTCTAGGGCTATAGATATTTGGAACACTCTTGATACTATGTATGCTTCTAATCAATTTCTTGAAGTTAAGGCTGTCCAAAGCTCATTATGTGCTCCCTGTGAATCCACCTTTGATGAGCTACTGGATGGTGATGTAGTGGAAGCTAGCATCAGCGAAGAGAGTGTCAATCCATACCTAGAAGATTCAGAAACTGAAGAAAATGAGGTACCTGAACCTGAACCTTCTAAATTGCAAGACATTTATAATGAGTTACATATTGAATTCTGTAAACTTGCAAAAGAAGTTCTAGGCTTGAGAAATAGGAATAGGGAACTTGAGGAACTTATTCTTTCTACAACCAAGGAGTCCAAAGTTCCATTCTTAAAAGAAGAATTTTCAAAAGACTCTGAGATTTCAAAAGTTAACAAACATAGTGTCTTTGAAAAGAAAACTGACCAACACAATAATGACAAGAAATCTTATTCTGAACATCATCCTATTGTCTGTTATTATTGTGGTAGAACAGGTCATATTTCTCACACATGCAATTTTAAAAGAAATTTAAATGTAAGAAACAAATATGCATGGATCCCCAAAGGACAAGTAAGGTCCAGCACTAACCATGTAGGACCCAAGTACAAATGGGTACCAAAACTCCCTTCCAGTGCCTTACTTGTGCAGGATAGATCAAGAGTTCCTCTTGCCTCAAAAAGGATAACTCATGGTGATGTCACTGATGCAACCACCTGGTGCAATCATAAGAAGCAGTGCGCTACCATAAGGAACAAAGACTCTGTCTCAGGGATAAGCTATCACAAAGTTCCATTCAACTATCCTGAGAAGAACAAGAGAGAGAGGATGTCTCAACCAACATGGAGAAAGCCTATGAATTCTGTCTCTCCTAAAGTGCTTCAGGCCAAATATAAGTATAGAAGATTCCCTTGGGTAAGCAAGGGATCACTTAAGGTTGAAGCATGCAATAGTAAAATCTCCTATGCAAGTGTTAGATGGACTTATTGAGATTTTACATCAAGCATCATATATATATATGAACATTATATGCCTTATAAGAGTTTATCACAATGTTCATAGTCTACATACTATCTATGACTATCATTATCAGTGTATAATCATGTGCATATAGTCATAGTTGATTCGCAATGCCATATTCATAGTGAATAATCTTTAGGTGCATGTGAATCACATACTTCCTACAAACTGACAAGTCAGATCCAAGTCTGGATACTGAAAAGAGAAAAAGGGGGTTATTTGATATATTGTAGGAAAGAAGACTGGAAGCAACAACAAGATTCGACTACTTCAGCTGAGATATTTGTCATATTTTGGGATCTAGAGTTAGAGCTTAATCGCTAAAAAGCAACAAGGAGGGAAAGAGAGAATTGACATTCATCACAATTCAAATGATGCTGAGTCATTCAATGGAAGATTTCTCTCTTGAAACTCCTTTTGGTCCTCAACGACAAGGATGATAATGGAGAAGAAAAATAACTCAACGTTGTTGCTTCTTCTCCTGACACAAATGTTGAAGCTGTGAGGAAGTACAAAAAGACAAAGCCAGATTTAATTGACTTAAATGGCTGAGAGCAGATGTGTAGCATGGAGTTGATACAACTCAAATGAGGTCCTCCACAATGTTAAATCTTAAGTGACTCCAACCGGAAGCAAAACTACTTCCGGATGATCACTCACTGACACTGGATGATTAAGTCAAGAGAGCGCCAGTGCCAGACCAAGGGACACATCACTTCAGAAAACGTTTCAACTTCCTCTATGAAACGTTGTGCCTTCTCTGACTAAATGAAGCAACACGTGTCTTCAGGTGTGTCGTTTCAACTTAAAAACTTACGTTACCCAATGTGTAAAAAATTTGAAAGAGTATGCCCATTCTAACCTCAGAAGTTTTACCTATAAATAGATGTAATTTTTCACTTTCACTTTTTACTTGCATTATTTTCACTCGCATCTTTTCTCTGAAAATTTACTTCATCTTCTTCATTGCGTTCTTCATTTTTACACACTTCTCGCATTTCATCTTTATTTTCCACAACATTCATACAAAAAAATGGCCGGTTCGAATGAATCCAACCCAGTTACCCAGAAAGCCTCTTCATCCAAGAAACACAAGTCGAAATCTGGGAAATCAAGTCACAAGCACTCTGATAAATCTGGGCATCATAAAGAACATCGCGATGAACATCATGAACATCGTGAAGTTTCTGGGCAAACACAAGGGCAGGATGAAAACGTTCAGGGTCAGCCTGGAACTTCTGGTCGAGTGGAACAGGTTGTAGTGTCTGAACAAGAGAGGGATGCTCAGAGAAAGGGAAAGAAGAAGAAGGTTCAATTTGCTGAGGAGCCTTCCTCCAAGAGGCAGAGGGTTGTCGAAGAAGATGATCCCACAGTATATAGGGATGGGGCATTGGAGAGTGTAACCGCCAAATTTGAGACATCCACCCCCACCCTAAATCATGGGCTCTTCATCAATCTGGACAAGATGGATGAACTAGGGTTTCCACATCTGCGCCCCTACTTGGAGAAGTATATGCCTTGGCTGGGCATCAACCAGGACTACAACGTCAACGTCTTGCGAGTCTTCTGCCAATCCCTCTCTGGCAGGGCCAAGTACAGGAAGGTTGATGGGAAAGAGCAAATCCACAAGCTCTCCTTCTCCGCCACAGTAAGGGGGAGAACCTTCAGGTTCACGAGCGAGACACTGAATGAGTTGATGGGGATCACGGATGGAAGCATGAACGAGTGGATATATCCAGAGACACACAAGTACAGCAAGGAGGATCTTGTGACACTTTATGGCACCGATGACAAAAAGGTGTCCAAGATGTCTGATTCAAACAGACTGCTGTACTATGTTTACTCCCGGATGATGACTCACAAAGGGAGTAACTTCAATGAGTTTGCCAACATTGACAACCCCTGGTTCCCCAGACTTCTCAAACAACAACCCATCAATCCTGTTCAGTTGATCTGCTTAGAGCTTCAGAGATGGCTGACCAATGACAAGTCTGGCCACCTTCCCTATCCCACCATCATTGCCTTCCTCCTCGAGAAGCATCTGATCAAGGCTACATCTGCTGTGGAAGAAGAGAATGTCAAGTGTAAGCCTGTGGGAGCAACAAATATGGCAAAGATGGGGATCAAGTATTTCAAGCCTCCTAAGCCCACTCGCTCGCGCTCTCAAGCCAGTAGTGCTTCTGGGACTTCAGCCCCCTCTGCATCTGGAGCAGGGGATCAGGAAGTTGACTCACATGCTGGGCCAAGCCGTAGTGCAAAGGTTCCAGCTTCTGTTAGGGCCTTTGCCGAGGACATAAAGGAAGAGCTTCTGTTGAGACTGACTGATTCCTTGGTGGGTCCTCTCCGTGTTGAATGTGAAGCTGGCTTCCACCATCAAGGGGAGCGAATCCAACGGCTTGAGGACAGAGTAGGACAACTCGAGAATCACCTTGCCAGGGTGGATGCAAAATTAGACCTCATCCTCCAGCACCTACAAATTCCCCAACCCTCATCACAAGGTAACTTACCACCTCCTCCTCCTCCTCCTCAAAACCCTCCTCCTCCTCCTAATCACCCTCAACTACCACCTCCTCCTCCGTCCAACACTCAACAACCTCAGCCTCCACCACAAAATGACCAACAAGCCCCACCATCACCCAACAATGACCAACAATCCCAACCTTCACCTACTCGTGACCACCAAACCCAAGATTCACCTCACAACTCTCCACGCCATTCTCCTAGAAACCTCTCATCCTCACCTTTCTCATCCTCATCCTCGCCCATTTCCACACGACCAGGTGCCCCTACACGCTCTCCACTCCACTTCTCCAACCCTACCCATCCAAGCCCTAGACCAATAGGATCTGAAACAGCCATTCACCCCCTCAGCCAACCATACGGAGAGTATCCCCGCCTTCAACCACTCTCCGATGACCATTTACCCTTTACCCCTGACTCCACCAACTACAAAGAATACTCCTCTACTCATCCTTATGAGGATATCCTTGTCACCTCCAGTTGCTTCCCCGACCCTCCTCAAACTCCTGAACACCTATCTTCTCCCACATCCTCTACCTCTACCCTCTCACCCTCCCCTCCCAAGAAATTTGGCCCTGAACCACCTCCATCCTCCTCCACATCCACTCCATCCCTGGCACTCACCCCTGTTGATGATGACAAAAGGGGGAGAAATGTTATGTCTACTCTTCGCCTAAGTATGGCCACAAGGGATGTTCTCAGCCAGCCTTCACTCTGGATTGATGAAGATATCACGGCCGCCCTGCGTCGTGCATATGAGTCTCAGAGGCTGAGTGGTGCAGAGAGCCTTATAAGAGGAGAGGCCCTCCCATTTCATGAAGCAGAAGAGAACAGCTGAGCAAGGATCACATTTGGAGATGGTTGTGTTTGGGCAGAATGAACAATCCACACAACCTGAGTCATCATCAGAGCCTCCTCCAAATAAAACAAGTAGAGAGATGGTTGAGGAGATCAGAATGAAGTGGGGACTGAAGAGACCCAACCATCCTCCCATTGTGATAGTCAAGCCTGTCCCTGCATCCTCTGGGCAAGAGTCTGAGATCCCTTCATCTGAGCAATCCTCTGATCCTCCTCCCTCGTCTGAGCCAGCAGCCAGATTCAGTGCACCCAGAAAGAAGGCCGTTGCTAGGAAACATGCCAGGAAGTTAATTGCCACCACTGAATCTGATGAGTCTGAGGAAGAGACTTCATCTGACCTACCTGAGCAAGGAACTTCATCTGCTCAGGTTGTGCAAGAAAATCCAGTGGTCCAAGCGGTTCCAATTCTGAAGGAAGTCAAATTGGAAATTGAAGACATGACTCCTGAAGAATTTGAGAAGTATGGATTCACTGACAAGCTATCCTTTGGTCAGATGGCTTGCCTCGATGCTGAAAGAGCATGTGCCATGCCCACCCCTCCAATTAGCAAAAGCAAAAGGAAGAGCAAAGGGAAAGGGAAAAGGAAAGTCCTGGAAGTTGAGGAGGATCCCAACTTCCCTGCATGGAATGTGAGAATCCGGGCTGTCCACTATCCCAATGGAGAGGTCTCCTACTTCGACGATGCTACAGGTTTCCCTGAGTATGAAGAAGTAGAGAACATGAAAAGAGCATACGAGGAGTCCATTGAATCAGAGAGGCTCAGAAGGGAAAAAGAGGAAAAAGAGCTTCAAGAGATCATTGCCCAGATAAACCAGAGTGAGCGTGAGGCTGAGATAGCCCAACTGCAAAGAGAAAATGAAGAGAGGCAGAAAGAGAGGGAAAAGAAAAGGAGACACAAACTCTAACCCCCAATCCAAATATTTTTGTTGATTTTATTTTCATGCATATTTTCATTCATACTTAGTGAAATTTATTTGTATACATTCTTTACTTGTATATGTTATTTGATTGTATAACTCTGACTTGTAACTACTGCTTGTCAATAATATTTGTCTGAGTTACTTGTTCTTATCCATTGCTTTTATTCTCTTGCTAATCCTTCCTTAGGAACTTAATCGATAAAACTAGGTTTCTCATCATCAAAAAGGGGGAGAATGTTAGAATCTTAAGTTTTGATGAAGACTAAAATATAGAGGATTAGACCAAGTGCCTAGGAAGCAATAGGATAACATAGGATCCCAAGTAAGAATGCTTCCGGATGAGGATTTACTTCCGGATAGATTAGGACTTGCGCATGCGGATGAAGTTTTCATCCCCCAGCGTCAGCAAGAAAATCACTAGGGAAATAACTTAGTCCATGAGAATTAGGTACACAAACCTTAAGACTAAGCTATAACTCAACCGGAAGTGAGTTTGCTTCCTGTTAGACTTAGACTGGCTCAGAGCGATAGAATAGATATTACCCCAAGCGTCAGTAAGTCTACTTCGCCAAGTGAAAGCACTTCCTGTTAGATTTAGACTGGCGCAGACTGATAGAATAGAATGACCCCAAGCGTCAGTGAATCAGCCTCGTCAAGTGAAATTACTTCCTGTTGGATTTAGACTGACACAGGCTGATAAAAGAAACATATCCCTAAGCGTCAGTAAGTTCACTACGTCAAGTGAAAGTGCTTCCGATAGCTTAGTGACTAGCGCTGAGTGTTGGAATGAAATACACTAAGCGAGAGTGAGTTATAGTGAACAAAAATCCTTCATCCAGTGGTTTTACTTCCGGATGTAAGAATGCTTCCGGATACATCATAGACCAAATCAGAACACAGTCTAAGTAAACTACTCCCCATAGCGAACAAGCTTCCCACAGCATGTATAATTCTTATATATATATTGCTATGTTGGACTAACCAGTATGTGCAGAACATGGTCACGCTTCCAGATGCAAATGAGCTTCCGGATGGAAAGACTCTTGGCATTGGGACTCAGAGCTTAACACTTGCGGAGCAAGATTACCACTTGCGGATGAATGATGATCATCCGTCAGCAAGAGTACAAGAGTAAAAATCACATACTCAGAAGTCAGAATGCTTTTGTCAGAGCAGAGGTGTCAGGACTACTTTTCAGAGATAAAGCAAGTCAACCCTGCTAAGCATTAATGAAGATGTACTTCTCAACGGTAACATGGGATTAACGGCTATATTCAAACGTTCATATTCAACCTACCGCCCAAGAGGTCGAGCATAAAAAGGAACATCTACATTCAGAAGAGGGTTGGAAGAACAGAGCATATTATCTGATATATCATCTTCTACATTCCTTCTCATCTTCTACTCTCCGATTATGAAGTTGTAATACTCTTAGAAAGAATTAGTGGAGAGCAATCATTGTACCTAAGTGAGTAACATAATCTGTTCATTGAGTGAACCCACTTAGTTGAGCTTAAGTGTTTAGCACAATCAGTTCATAGAGTGAACATAATTGTTATCTTACATTTGTAAGGGGGAGCATTTAGAGGTTTTCTAAATCTCCATAGGTTGCAAGTTAACCCGCAAAACTTGTGGTTGTAAGGTTTGCAGGTGAACCCGTTGTAAAACCTGTGGGTTGTTAGGTGAACCCGTGTTCGTAAAACCTAAAGTGTAAAGGCTTCTCTTGTGCCCAGTTTAAACAAGAATAGTGGATTGGAAATCTCAGGTGGAGCCTGGGGACTGGATGTAGGTCTGGGTGACCGAACCAGGATAAATTGTGTGTGCATAAATTTACATTTAAACATTCTATTTTGCATCACATAACATACTGACTTGTGCATACCTTTACTTATTAACATCATCATCAAGCACAAGCAGTCTTTGAAAAGAGTTAAAGTTTTTATTCCCTCACCCAATTCACCCCCCCCTCTTGGGTGACAGCCACGCATTTCAATTTTCCCGGACTCGGTGATTTACCTCTTTTTGTCGCCTAAAAGAGCTAAACAAATAAAAACTAGAATTAACTACAGTAGTTAGTAGCAAGTCCTAGGTCAATTCACAGTTTGGTTTTATCTCTTGCTTAGGTCAAATAATCACAAATTAACAAGATGTTTGAGGTTGAATTTTGTTCTATAAGCTACAATTATATCCTAATTAAAACAATAAAAGTGAACGAATGTAAAAGAGTGAAGGAACGAGTTAGGAAATCACCTCCTTCTCCAAGTACTTAGTGCTTTGATGAATTAGACTTCATATACTTGTTTCACTTAATATAAACTAGTTAAATCCTTGAGAACTCTTTAATCAAAGAAATCTACAAAAGTTTAACTAATTTAATCAAGCCTAAAGCTCTTCCAAGCCAAGAACATACCTAAGCAACATTAAGCACTAGATCTAGTACTTAAGAAACAAATTCATTTCATAAATGCAAGAGGAGCTAATCGCACACACATACATGTATGAAACTACAAGAATTAAGCCTCGGTTTTCATGTCGTTAACATAAAAGAGAGATTTCAAGCTAAAATGAAGTAAAACACCTAATTCAAGGTGTTCTAACCTATACAAGCCTAAATCAAGGTCATTACATAGGCAAAAATATACATCTAGCTTGAAACCTAAAAAGAGCAAATTACAAGCATATGAAGCCAAATGTTGAGTTCTTCAAGCACTTTTCCTTTGAGGTTCTGGTAGTCATGACGGTGATTTGCGAAGTGAAGAAGATGAAGAAGATGAAGATGGAGGTGAGAGAGTTTGTTAGAGGAGAGAGAAAGTGAAAGTGAAGTGAGAGAACAGTTATGTCAAAATGAAGTTAGTTGGGATTAAGTAAGTGAGTTAGTTAGATGATGAGTTGGCAAAGGGATCTAATGAGCTGTCAATTTGGGATTATGAGCTGTCAAAAGATATTTTTGGTGATTATGGAGGGTTATGGCCGAGAGGTGTAAGGTTAAATGGAAGGAAGGGTATTTTCGGTATTTGGTGAAAGGTGAGGATGAATGTGGACTAGATCTCATCTCCATGCATTTCTAAAGGTTCCTCCTTTTTCTCCAAGTGTTTGTGCTTCCAAAATTCCCCTTAAATGAGGCCTCCCAGTTTGAATTTGAGGTTGGAGCCAATTTTGCCTCTTTTGGAAAGATGCTCCCTCAATGCCTTAAAGCTTCTGCACCCCTTGCCTTTAATTTATTCTGCACAGCAGACTTCTGAAAAGTAGCTGACATTTCCATATATTGTGCAGTCTGGCTCTTGTACTTACTGACGGATGGACTTTAGCTTCCGGAAGTCGAGACTGTCCGCCAGGCATTCACTTCCGGATGTGAAAGTGCTTCCGGATGTCAAGACTTCATTCTGCAAGCTCAAGAGCATTCACTTCCGGATGTGAAAGTGCTTCCGGATGTCAAGACTTCATTCTGCAAGCTCAAGAGCATTCACTTCCGGATGTGAATCTGCTTCCGGATGTGGCTCAGCTTCCGGATGTAACTGTGCTTCCGGATGACTCTGCTTCCGGATGTGAACCTGCATCCGGATGTGAATTTCAGTGCTTGTAATCTAGCTTTCCTCCTTGCCAAATTATCTTCACTGAAGCTCCACCAAAGGTGTATGGGGCCCACGTGGGACCCCCCCTACAATAAAATATCATAACATAGTCAAAATGACCAAAATACCCTTGGTTTCTTAATAATGCAAGAAATAGACTAATATTCACCAATTAATTCCAGTAAGCATGCACAATAAAATATGCCAATAATGATCAAATATATCAATTAAACCACACTAATTAAGCTCAAATGCACATGCTTAAAGGTATGAAATTTGGTCCAATCAAATCCCCCACACTTAATCTTTGCACTCCGGGCAAAGTCATGTAAAAAGACTAACTTAATCATGAAGCATAGTGAAGACAATTGGAATTGTCATAGAGCACAAGTTGACCTTTTTGAACCTTTCCCTAAAGCTTCGCATGAAACAAATCTAAGAATACAAAGTTAATGCAAGTTTAGTAGGTAACTAGAATTAGGGAAGAGTGCGCCAATTGAGATTTTTCCTCACCGGATAAAGTGTTTACACTCATTCACTCAAGTTAGGAAAAATGCCTAACTAGGGACTTGTGATCACTCTTTGGCTCAATGCACTTAACCATCACCATAGGCTTGTAATAGCTCTAAGTTCTCCACCCATTATTATGCATGACACAACAAAATCTAGGGGACTTTAGGGGGTTGAATGGAAGGCTAATAATGAATGATGAATGATAGAAAGTAGTCAATGACCAATGATATAAACAAGTTACCACCACATATGCATACAATACAATGAATACAATTCCACTAAGCATGCTACCTCTCTCTTTTTCAAGCACTTTGTGCTTCTCTCAATTTTTCTTTTAACTCAAATGCCTTTGGCATACACAAGCACTTTGTGTTTTCTTTCTTTTTTTTCTTTACTTAGGCCTTCGGCCTTAATAATTTTTTTCTTCTTTTCTTTTGCTTTTTTTTTCTTGGCCTTTGGCCACCTCTCTTTTCTTTCTTTTCAATGTGGCTCTTGGCCATCTTTTATTTCTCACAATGTAGCATGCTTTATACTAGATACAACAATACAACACTAATATAAATGCAAGCATATGCTATAGTCACTTATTCACACATTGGTCAAGGTGATAGAAAAGAATGGTGAATGGCCCAAAGGGGTTAAATCAAAGGATAATATTTGGTTGGCTTAGTGTTTGGGTCATGAGGTTTAGAAAGAAACGCCCCTTTCATTTTCAATCATGCCATGCATTGTGATCTTGAACAAGAGCTAGGACAAGTTCTAGGAGGTCAAGTAACTATTGGCCCACTCAATTCGGTTGGAGGCTTCTCACTTTTATGGCTTACTCTAATTAGTCACTTCCTCCCTAAGAAAAGTTGAATGGGAAACTTACACCCTCTTTATATCTTAAAAGTGCCCCATGCAATGCCCTAAGTAATCATTCCAAAAATTCTACTTACACACTAGAGGACAATTCCATTTGCTTTCAAGAGCCATAATCAAGTCAAAATTTTTTTAGAAAATTATGCCAATGAAGTCCAAAAATTAAGTATGTGAGCTTTGAAATAAACCACTTTTAAGCACATAATACACCTCCCCCACACTTAAAGCATGCATTGTCCTCAATGGACCAATCAAATCAAGTAGGAAGATGCATTTCAAAGGCAAGGCAGCAACATAAAAGGCCGGGCAGTCCAAGCATACAAATGGCCCATATGTATTATTCACAAGACTACACTAAACACAACCTAAAATATTTTTTTTTTTACTCACTGACGCTCAGGAAGCCCAACTGGATTCAGACTCAAGCTGCTAGGCTTCCGGAAGCAAAAATGCTACCGGATGCACAACTGCTATAGGAAGTCACTCTGGGTTCAGATCCTAAGTCTCATCCCTAGCGGATACAAAAATGCTACCGGAAGCAAAAATGCTTCCGGATGCATTGACGTTTGTGGAAGCAAAAACGCATCCCTAGCGGAAGCAAAGTGAACACAATCTGATCCTAAGTAGCTAAGTCTAAGTGGAAAGCTTCCGGAAGCAAAAAACACTTCCGGATGCTAGATCCTCTATTTTCACAATGACACTTCCAGAAACTTATAGACATCCCCAAGCACTAGTGAAAATTTTTATATTTATTTATTTAACAACCTAAAACAACATATTAAAACAAACCTAAACAAAAATCCTATTTTTTACTATCAAACATCTTCCCCCACACTTAGAATAAAAGCGATTAAAAGTAGGTAAGGGAAGGAAAGATACAACCTTTTATGGAAGCTTGAAGTTCTCTTTATACAACTTGAGCAAGTGGCCATTGACTCTGTACACTCGACCATCTTTGAGATCCTTTATCTCAACCATTCCAAAGTCATAAGATTTGAGCACTTCGTAAGGTCCCTGCCACTTGTCCT
The DNA here is from genome assembly GCA_029929735.1 of Mimosa pudica. Classification (NCBI taxonomy): domain Eukaryota; kingdom Viridiplantae; phylum Streptophyta; class Magnoliopsida; order Fabales; family Fabaceae; genus Mimosa; species Mimosa pudica. Next base: position 7,870,068 of record JAKELP010000045.1, read on the forward strand.
TAAGCTTGCCTCCTCCACAAAATTTGAATCTGACACGATAGCACAGGACAAGATCTCCCTCCTTGAACTGTTTCCTCAGAATGCCACTGTCATGAATGGCCTTAGTCTTCTCTTTTAGGATCTGTGAATTCTCAAATGCCTCGTTCCTAAGCTCCTCAAGCTCACTCAACGTCAATTGCCTCTCTTGAGCCGCAACATCCATATCTTCAATACAAGATTTAACTGCCCAATAAGACTTGTGCTGTAGATCAACTGGTAAATGACAAGCTTTTCCATATATGAGACGATAGGGAGACATGCCAAAAGGAGTCTTAAATGAAGTCCTATATGCCAGAGAGCTTCTTCAAGTCTCAAGCTCCAATCTTTCCTACTTGGCTTCACAATTCGCTCAAGGATGTTTTTGATTTGTCTATTGCTCACCTCGGCTTCTCCATTAGTTTGAGGATGATAAGGTGTAGAAACTTTGTGATTCACCCCAAATTGGCTAAGCAATGAAGACATAAGCTTGTTACAGAAATGAGACCCTTGATCACTCACCAAAGCCTTAGGAACTCCAAACCGGCAAAAGATGTTAGACTTGAGAAATTTCAACACCCCTCTTGCATCATTGGCTCTGGTTGGCACAGCTTCCACCCATCTAGATAGGTAATCCACAGCCAGCAGAATATATGTGTAGCCATTAGATGGTGGAAAAGGTCCCATGAAGTCTATACCCCCCAAACATCAAAAGGGTCACAATACAACATCGGCACTTGAGGCATCTCCTGTCTCTTCCCTAAGCTTCCAAACCTTTGGCACTTGTCACAAGACTTGCAATACTCATAAGCGTCCTTAAACAGAGTAGGCCAATAGAAACTGACCTCCAAAATCTTCCTTGAATTCTTCTTAGCACCAAAATGTCCTCCACAAGCTAGAGAGTGACAAAACTCCAGGATTGATGGGACTTCATCATCTTGCACACACTTCCTGATTATTTGATCATTACATAGCATCCACAAGTGTGGCTCGTCCCAAATATAGTAGCTAACATCTCTTTTCAACTTTTGAACTTGATGCTTGTTTAAAGAAGGTGAAGTGACTTCAGCAACCAGATAGTTCACAAGATGAGCATACCACGGATCCTTCGTTGCATTCAAGGCACACAATAAGGCATCCGGAAAGGTGTCACAAACAAGAGAAGAATCATCAACACCTTCCACATCTATTGGTAAGCGGCTCAAATGATCGGCTACTAAGTTCTCTCGTCCGGTCTTGTCTTTAATTTCTACCTCAAACTCTTGTAACAGCAACACCCATCTCAAGAGTCGAGGCTTTGTCTGTGGCTTAGATAACAAATATCGGACAGCTGCATGATCTGTGAATACAATTACTCTGGAATGAAGTAAGTATTGCCGAAACTTGTCTAGACCGAAGGCAATGGCAAATAATTCCTTTTCAGTTGTTGTATGATTCCTTTGAGCTCTATCCAGAGTCTTAGACGCATAAGCAATCACCCTAGGTAATGAATCATGTCTTTGTCCGAGCATGGCTCCCAAGGCCTCATTAGAAGCATCACAAGATAGCTCAAAAGGTAACTCCCAATTAGGTGCAACTAAGATAGGAGGAGAGATAAGCCTTGACTTCAACTCAACAAAGGCCTCCTTACAAGCACTAGAGAAGTCAAATTCGGCTTCTTTTTGAAGTAGATGAGATAAAGGAGAAGCAATTTGGCTAAAGCCCTTGATAAATCTCCTATAAAAGCCCACATGTCCAAGAAAGGACCTCAACTCCTTCAAGCAAGTAGGGAAGGGTAGAGAAGAGATTACCTCAACCTTGGCTTTGTCAACTTGAATGCCCTCCTTTCAGACTAAGTGTTCCAAAACTATGCCCTGGTCCACCATGAAATGACACTTCTCAAAGTTGAGTACCAAACCTTTCTCCACACATCTACCCAAAGCCTTCTCAAGATTTATCAAGCAAGCATCAAAACTATCTCCATAGAGGGAGAAATCATCCATAAACACCTCTATGCCATCCTCCAGCAAGTCATTGAAAATGCTCATCATACAACGTTGAAAAGTTCCTGGAGCATTGCACAGACCAAAAGGCATTCTCCTGTATGCGAAGGTCCCAAATGGACAGGTAAAGGTTGTCTTTTCTTGGTCTTCTGGTGCTATGGGAACTTGGAAGTACCCGGAGAAACCATCCAGAAAACAGTAGTGTGATTTGCCTGCTAGTCTTTCCAACATTTGATCAATGAATGGTAATGGAAAGTGGTCTTTTCTTGTAGAGTCGTTCAGCTTCCGATAATCTATATAAACCCTCCAAGAGTTCTGAACCCATGTAGGCACTAGCTCATCCTTATCATTCTTAACCACAGTCAGCCCACTCTTCTTCGGCACCACATGAATGGGGCTCACCCATTCACTATCGCTGATCGGGTATATGATTCCAACACTTAAGAGTTTTTCAACTTCCTTCTTCACAACATCAAGTATTACGGGATTGAGCCTCCTTTGTGGTTGCCTAACCGACTTAGCATCATAAGTAAGCAAGATCCGGTGCATGCAGGTTGTTGGACTCATACCATGAAGATCGGCTAAAGTCCACCCAATGACCCTCTTGTACTTCCTCAGCACATCAAGTAACTTCCCTTCCTTAAGAGAAGAAAGAGAAGTAGAGATAATCACTGGAAGCTTCTCATCCTCAAGCAAGTAGGCATACTTGAGATTAGGTGGTAGAGGTTTCAGCTCCAAAGTGGGTGGCTCAATAATAGAAGGAATCAATGTGTGTATCTCAACTTGCAGCACTTGAGGCTCATAGGACTCATCATGAGAATCCAGCAACTCATCAAAGTAATCAGAACAATTCGGTTGCTTAGAGTTTGAGACCACAGAACTCATATTCAAGTCCTCATCACCACTGTCGCTCAGGGTAGAAACTTGCGGATCATCAGCAAGCGCGTGCTCTTTCAGATAGAGCTTCTCTCTCAACTTGTGAATTCGTCCATTTTCCAAAATCTCATGCTCAACAACATCAAACTCTTGTGAACTAGACTTCTCAATTTCCTTTGTGAATTCACAACCTCCATCCTTCGTTTGTCCTACAAAAGTGAGCAAACTTCCCTCTTCCAAGGGGTTGTAGCTTGACAAAGAAGATATAAAAGTGCAATCATCAACAAAATCATAGTTCACATGCAATGAATCTCTCATGACCTCAGTTACTAGACTCCCTATGCTAGATGAATCATCAAGCAAGTTATGCAAGCATGTATTTTCAATCAAACTAGCACAAGAGTCATGAACACACATATGAGCATCAAAATTATCAATCAGATTCAACTTAAAGGTATTCACATGCTCATCACATACTACATCCATCAAAGAATCAACCACACTCAAACCTAGGAGAGAATAGTCCTCATGGGGGTGTCTCATGGTTTCTCCTACATCAAACCTTATTATCTGATTCCCCACTTGCATTGTAACAAACCCCCCTTCTAAGCTTATCACCATCTTGGCAGTTTTCATAAATGGCCTTCCTAAGATCAAAGAATCATCCATACCAGTGTCACTTGTCATATCAAGCACATAAAAGTCCACCAGGAAAACTAGTTCCCTAACCTTCACTAGAATGTCTTCTATAAAGCCAAAGGGTTTCTTTAATGACCTATCTGCCAATTGAACCACAACACTAGTTTCACTCAAGTTCTTCAACCCTAGTGCAAAGTATGTGGCCTTAGGCATGACGTTAATTGCGGGCCCTAAATCGAGAAGTGCTTTCCCAAAGCTAAGTTTCCCTATCTGACAAGGGATGGTAAAAGATCCCGGATCTCTGCACTTTGAGGGCAAGTGCCCTTTCAAAAGAGACGAAACATTAGTCCTTAATTGGACTTTATTACTTACATTACCAACTCTCCTGTTAGTGCACAGATCTTTTAAAAACTTGGCATATTTAGGCATTTGCTTTACCGGTACAAACATAGGGACATTTACTTCAAGCTTAGAAAATAAGTTGAGCATTTCCTTTTCTAATTCATCCTCATGTTGTTTCTTAACTAAAGTATATGAATTAGGGAATGGTAAATGCTTAGGGTCAAGAAACTTACCTTTAGGAGACTCATCCCCTTGCTGAGTAGGTTGTTTTTGCGAAGGAGATTCTCCAACTTTGCGCTTTCCCTCTGCAATCTCCTTCCTCTTATCCTCCTTTGAGGTCTCAGCTTCATCACTTTTCTTAGTCAGGCTCTTAGCCTCATCAAGTAGTTCATCAAGAGGAGGATTAAGTACAGCCTCTCCATGCATCTGGTCACCAACAAAATCATTCTGGAGGCTAGAGTGTCCTGCCTCATTCAATGAACTTTGCTCAGCCTCACAAGGTAGTTGTGTTTGCTCCTCTTCCTCTTCATATTCATAAGCATCACCATACTTCCGTCCACTTCTTAGGTGCAAAGAATGAATATTTTGAGGATTAATCACCACATTAGACGGCAATCCCCCTTTTCTTCGCATCTTGCTCCGCTTTATTATTTAACATTTGAGACATTAAAGTGGTAAAATCTTCCTGTTGCTTCTTTAGGCTCTCTTCAACCTTCGCCATGACACCTGACATCATCTGGTTCATCATGTCTAGTTGAGATGTCGAAGAGCTAGATGAAGGATCATAGGATTGAGATCCCACCATATTATTCCGTGGAGCATGAGCTGGATTATCATTCTTCATAAATGGAGGAGGAACATTGGCTTGATGACTCGGCCTGTATCCTTGGGCATTAGGATTAGACCTCCCTTGGTATGAACCATAGCCTTGGGAAGGATAGGCATTAGAAGCATGGAAGTTGCCTTCCCCCCACTTAGGCTGTTGCTGTGGTTGGAAGGAGCTAGAATTTGTGGCTTGGTTTGAACCTCCCCCCACTTGAAGTTCGGGTGGTCCCACCATCCCGGATTGTACGTGGAAGAATAAGGATCATATTTGGCTTGAGGTCGAGCATTAGTGTACATGGCCGCCACTTCCTCATGGGATGGACAAGTAGAGGATAGGTGCATCGGTGAGCCACAGTGATCACAAGATTAGGCCACCAAGGCCATAGAGTCATCTACACAAGCAGTAGGCGTCACAAATCGTCCGTCCATCCGACTGAGGCTCTCGGTCAACCTCTCAATAGAATTGTACAGCTTTTCATCCCCGCTCACAGAGGCAACCTTAGGGGCACCACCATACAGAGCATCACGGCCATAAAAGTTCTGGTGATTGGAGGCCATGGTGGAGAATAAGTTCCATCCCTCATTGACGGATAAATTGAAAAGTGAGCCATTAGAAGCAGCATCCACACTCATCTTGAGTTGTGGCACCAAGCCATCATAAAAGTATTGCACCAAATTGCCTTTGGAGATGTTGTGGTTTGGACACGAGTTCACCAAGGTGTTGAACCGGCTCCAATATTCATAGATTGTCTCCTGAGAGAATTGTTGAACGCCAGTGATGTCCTTCCGCAACTTAGATATCTTGGAGACTGGAAAATAGCGGTCTAAGAATACCTTCTTAAGTTGCTCCCAAGAAAGAGTGACATAATGAGTAGGAAGGTTCAAGAGCCACTCCTTGGCTTTGCCTTCTAAGGAGAATTAGAACACTCTCAACAGAACATCATCGAGATTGGCATTAGGTGGCTTCATGGAGGAGCAAATATGATAGAGGCCAAGCAAGTGTGTGTGAGCATCCTCATGCGGAAAACCTGTAAACTTAGGCAGATGAGCAAGAAGAGATCCTTTGATCTCAAAGTTAGCGGGGTTAGCATAAAAGCCTTGAGGTGCAAATGATGCATATGACTGTGTGAACTCTCGCATAGGTCTATCATCATCATGTAGTTGCCTACCCCCCTCAAAATGATGTTCATCGTCTTGCTCTCGCCTTTCATGTCTCTCACGCTCATGTTCATGTTCTCTCGCCTCTTACTCATGTTCTCTATGGTCCTCTCGCCTTTCTGCCATAATGAAATGTTGGTCTAGGAGTGTGATATTGGACGCTACAGATGAATTTTGCGGATTTGATGTGGATCCTACAGATTGCTTACTAGCTTGCTTCTCGTGCTTTTTCTTTTTCTTAAGTTCTCTAAGAGTCTTATTAATCTCTCTATCCAATGGCACTAGTGATGTGGTAGGGTTCATACAATTCACTAAGTGCAACTATATGCAAAGTGAAGCGAACAAATCAACAAGTAGTAATTAGTCCCAGCAGAACAAATCAACAAGACAACAGCTAGCACAAACAGAATATATCCAGTCCAAAACAGTCTTAACACAAATCCAGTAAAGCGAACACAATTTCCAGCAATATAAGGCCAACGAGAGCAGCCTAACACTTCTAAAACACTTCTAAAACAGTGTAAAATGTCCAGAATAGCAAAGAACGAAGTCCAGAATACACAGAATGTCCAGAATTTACAAAAGTATCTAAAAAGCCAAATGATAAACTAACTACAAAGACTAAGAAAATTTACTACAAACCTAAGACAAGTAAGAAATTAACCAAACCGGCAACGACACCAATTTGATTTACCTCTTTTTGTCGCCTAAAAGAGCTAAACAAATAAAAACTAGAATTAACTACAGTAGTTAGTAGCAAGTCCTAGGTCAATTCACAGTTTGGTTTTATCTCTTGCTTAGGTCAAATAATCACAAATTAACAAGATGTTTGAGGTTGAATTTTGTTCTATAAGCTACAATTATATCCTAATTAAAACAATAAAAGTGAACGAATGTAAAAGAGTGAAGGAACGAGTTAGGAAATCACCTCCTTCTCCAAGTACTTAGTGCTTTGATGAATTAGACTTCATATACTTGTTTCACTTAATATAAACTAGTTAAATCCTTGAGAACTCTTTAATCAAAGAAATCTACAAGAGTTTAACTAATTTAATCAAGCCTAAAGCTCTTCCAAGCCAAGAACATACCTAAGCAACATTAAGCACTAGATCTAGTACTTAAGAAACAAATTCATTCCATAAATGCAAGAGGAGCTAATCGCACACACATACATGTATGAAACTACAAGAATTAAGCCTCGGTTTTCATGTCCTTAACATAAAAGAGAGATTTCAAGCTAAAATAAAGTAAAACACCTAATTCAAGGTGTTCTAACCTATACAAGCCTAAATCAAGGTCATTACATAGGCAAAAATATACATCTAGCTTGAAACCTAAAAAGAGCAAATTACAAGCATATGAAGCCAAATGTTGAGTTCTTCAAGCACTTTTTCTTAGAGAAGAAGGATAGGCGATCTAGCCTGACATGGAGATGAAGGATGAAGGAAGGTTTGAGGTTCTGGTAGTCATGGCGGTGATTTGCGAAGTGAAGAAGATGAAGAAGATGAAGATGGAGTTGAGAGAGTTTGTTAGAGGAGAGAGAAAGTGAAAGTGAAGTGAGAGAAGAGTTATGTCAAAATGAAGTTAGTTGGGATTAAGTAAGTGAGTTAGTTAGATGATGAGTTGGCAAAGGGATCTAATGAGCTGTCAATTTGGGATTATGAGCTATCAAAAGATATTTTTGGTGATTATGGAGGGTTATGGCCGAGAGGTGTAAGGTTAAATGGAAGGAAGGGTATTTTCGGTATTTGGTGAAAGGTGAGGATGAATGTGGACTAGATCTCATCTCCATGCATTTCTAAAGGTTCCTCCTTTTTCTCCAAGTGTTTGTGCTTCCAAAATTGCCCTTAAATGAGGCCCATTTTAAATTTGAGGTTGGAGCCAATTTTGCCTCTTTTGGAAAGATGCTCCTTCAATGCCTTAAAGCTTCTGCACCCCTTGCCTTTAATTTATTCTGCACAGCAGACTTTTGAAAAGTAGCTGACATTTCCGTATATTGTGCAGTCTGGCTCTTGTACTTGCTGAAGGATGGACTTTAGCTTCCGGAAGTCGAGACTGTCCGCCAGGCATTCACTTCCGGATGTGAAAGTGCTTCCGGATGTCAAGACTTCATTCTGCAAGCTCAAGAGCATTCACTTCCGGATGTGAAAGTGCTTCCAGATGTCAAGACTTCATTCTGCAAGCTCAAGAGCATTCACTTCCGGATGTGAATCTGCTTCCGGATGTGGCTCAGCTTCCGAATGTAACTGTGCTTCCTGATGACTCTGCTTCCGGATGTGAACCTGCATCCGGATGTGAATTTCACTGCTTGTCATCTAGCCTTCCTCCTTGCCAAATTATCTTCACCGAAGCTCCACCAAAGGTGTATGGGGCCCACGTGGGACCCCCTACAATAAAATATCATAACATAGTCAAAATGACCAAAATACCCTTGGTTTCTTAATAATGCAAGAAATAGGCTAATATTCACCAATTAATTCCAGTAAGCATGCACAATAAAATATGCCAATAATGATCAAATATATCAATTAAACCACACTAATTAAGCTCAAATGCACATGCTTAAAGGTATGAAATTTGGTCCAATCAAATCTCCCACACTTAATCTTTGCAATTCGGGAAAAGTCATGTAAAAAGACTAACTTAATCATGAAGCATAGTGAAGACAATTGGAATTGTCATAGAGCACAAGTTGACCTTTTTGAACCTTTCCCTAAAGCTTCGCATGAAACAAATCTAAGAATACAAAGTGAATGCAAGTTTAACAGGTAACTAGAATTAGGGAAGAGTTCGCCAATTGAGATTTTTCCTCACCGGATAAAGTGTTTACAAAGTGAATATAAAGTGTTGTTGTGCCCGTGCCTTCTTGCCCCGCTCTAACCTCGCCTGACTCAGGTCCGACATCTTCCAGTAAATGTACCGCCTCCACTGTTCAGGGTCGACTCCGTCGGGCACCATCGCCTCCACCTCCTCCCTAGACCTCGCCGCCCTCGGCCCGCTATTTGTACAGCTTGAGTCTCTCGTCCTTCCAAGAATCCCCGATCATAGATATCGTGAATTTCTTTAGCTTCCCGCTGTCGGGGATCTACCACTTCCTCTGCAATAGGAAATTTTGACAATTAATAACAGTAACACTAAATAAATATATTATTTCACGTAATTATAAAATTTTGAAATTCAAATTACCTTCATAATGTCCCAGGCCTCTTCTTTCCGTGTCCTTGGAACTTTCCTCCAGTCGACCGGGTCGATTGGGAAGCGCCGGAAGTCCTTACCGAGCAGGCGGCAGTAGCGGTGATATAGGACACCGGCATCCATGGTTGGCTGCCCAGTCTCCTCAAAATATGGCAGCTCAACCCTCTCGTTCGTCGGAAGCGAATGCACCTGCTTCTGGTCCAGCCTCTTGTTGGTGACAACGCCATTGATATCTGTAAGGAAAAAACACATTTCAGATAATTGATCTAAATATATTAATTACTACATGCATTAAATCAATATATTAAATTAATTACATACCTCTGACGTTCACCACAAATTCACTCCCAGCAGTGGACCTCCTCCCTCTCTTCAGGGCAATAAGAACCTGCGGCACAGGGATATCGTCCTCCTCGCCGCCGCCGCCGCCGCCACCGCCGTCGCTACTGGAGCTCGAGCTCTCCTCCCTCTCCTGCCTCTCCTCCTCATTTATAAACTGGTGCATTTCGTCGTAGCTGATATTGACGTCCCTCCCCAAGTCGTCCCAGAGGTCGTCCTGTTAGACTCCTGGATCCCCACCCAAGCCGAAAGGACTCCACGGGGGATTAGAAAGAGGGGGACTGACGTACTGCAACACCGACGGGGGAATAGGTTCCTGCTCTATCTGTGACCGGAGAGCTTCTATACGCCTGGCTTCTTCCTCGTTGCGTAGTCGCTGCTGCTTTGCCTCGTCTATGGGATCTTTACCGCCACGCCGAGACATATGTATAGGAGAAAGACAATATATAAACCGGAACTGGCAGAGAGAAATTCGGTGGGCCCCTCTGTCGCTTTTTAGAAACGCCTAAATGCAATCCGTCGGTGGTATATATAGATGTTAGCTTTCCGACGTTTTGGGGGGTGCTTAGCGGCGATTTTCAGAAGCGCCGAAAACATATATTAATATTTTAATGGCATATCAGCGTGTCAGGGAAACGCCGATGTGCATATTCATTAATGTCATTAAATGAATACGCACATCGGCGTTTCTGAGAAACGCCGATATGCATTTATTATAATTGAAAAAAGGTAAAATGCATATCAGTGCGTTCCTGAAACGCCGATATGCATTTATTGTTTTTTAAAAAAATAAAAATGCATATCGTCACTGAAACACCGATATGCATTTATTTTCAAAAAAAAAACCTGCCCCTTTTTTTTAAAAATATTAAAATATACATACCGGCGTTCCGGCCTCCAGAAACGCCGGTGTGTAAACGCCATAAAAAATGGCGGGAAGAGCGCGCCAAAATTTGCGGCGCTTTACATGGGCGTTTTTCATAAACGCTGGAAAGCATGTTGTTTCCGGCGATTCCCATGGAAGCGCCGGAATGCATGCGCCGGAAAGCAGCACTTTTTTTTATAGTGTAAGCACCCTGAACTAACAACAGGCTCATATTTACATTTAAAGTAACCAAAGTATTTAAAAAATACCCCCAGTGGACTGTTAATCACGTTTGCCCGTTAATCGGCCCATGTGACCGCCACATGGGTTAAATTTTTTGTGCTTTGTTGTTGGCAAAAAGAAGGAACTTGGGGTTTTGAGGGTCCAGATGTCGTTGGCTTTGGCTGAGAGTGTAGATCCACCCAAGTTTGTGTTGGAAGCCATATCTGTGGTATTCTCTATGGACAAGAGAGGTGAAAAGAGCAATAATTGTAATGAGAATGATTTGGGGTGGGCTTGTGTTTTGGTGTTGGAGTCGTTGATTCCGGTGATGGTGGATCCTGTGATTGGGAAGTCGAGGCTGTTGGTAACGCCATGTGTGAAGATTGCTAAGACGTGGAAGGCCAGCTTGGAGGAGCGTGAGGGGGGGCCTGTGTTGGGGGCGGAGTGAAGCTGTTTGGAAGTGAAGAAGAGAGGAGAGGGGATTGTTTTTTAATTATATGTGGACCATACATGACATATCCTATATGACAAAAATTTAACCCACCTGGTGGCCACATGGGCAGATTAACGGTCAAACGTGATTGACCGTCCACTGGGGGTATTTTTTAAACACTTTAGTTACTTTAAGTGTAAATATGAGCCTATTGTTAGTTCCGGGTGCTTAGTGCTCCTGTGTGGTTACTTGGAGGGTAGATTATGTCCATTACCCCCACATGACATATCCTACGTGGCAAAAATTTAACCCACGTGGAGGTCACATGGGCAAATTAACGATCAAATGTTATTGACCGTCTACTTGGGGTATTTTTTTAGACACTTTGGTTACTTTGAGTGTAGATATGGGTCTGTTGTTAGTTCAGAGTGCCCAGTGCTCCTGGGTGGTTACTTGGAGGGTAGATTAGGTCCATTACCATTATGTAAAATATAGCTTACTCTTTTTATGGATTAAGTGCACATCCACCATAAAATTGTCAAAAAGTTAGTTTTCATCCATAAGTATTTTATAGCACAATATAATACTATAATTACCCAAACATTACGATGTAGCTTTGAAAGTATCTAAATGTAGATTAATGTAACTTTGAATGCCCAGTACATAGGAGAATATGTTTGGACACTTTTAGGGTATTGCATTACAAATTACTAGCTAGCACATTATATGAGATTTTTTTGACACTTTTGAGGGTGAATTTGTATCTTAATCCATTATAATATTATTCTTTAATTTTGACATTATTCACTCACTCGGATTCTTGCTATAAGATTTATTTTACTCTTTCAGATAGATTAATAACTTGTTCAGTTTTCTTAATCTTTCTAAAATTGAGTCAAACCTAGATTTTTATTAATGATAGAATATGTATAGTTTTTAGATTTATTCAGTATCCAGTGCTATTAGCAACTAACTAATATGATTCACATGAATGTAAGCCAAAATGGGGCAAACCTGGCTATCTATAATGATGATTGCATACTCATTGCTCAAACGTGAGACCATTGATTAAGTAAATACTGTTTTTTTAAAAAAATATCTATTAATTCATAAATTAAATATATTATTTTATAAGTAGATGAAATGTCCACAATCCACAAACATTTTATATCTATTATGGTACGGCTGGTATTAACCATTTCCAAATATCTAATTTGTTTCAAACTTAAAAATTAGTAAATTCAAAAGTTTGCTTTATTTTATATCTTATGCACATTAGAACAAGCTAAGATTAAAAGATTATAGGGCGAAGACCCAAAAATGATACATAACTATTGGCCAAGGAACAAAAATAGTACATAACTATTTCGAGGTACAAAAATGATACCCAACTTTTCCATGTGATCAAAAATGATATTTTCACTAATATGACAATAATATTAGATATGAGATGTCCAAAATGCCCTTATAATTAAATAAACTTTTACCGGCCGACAATTAATTTAGGGCGAAGACCCAAAAATGATACATAACTATTGGCCAAGGAACAAAAATGATACATAACTATTGCAAGGTACACTAATGGTACCCAACTTTTAACATGAAATCAAAAATGATATTTTCACTAATATGACAATTAGATTACACATGAAAAGTCCAAAATGCGCTTATAAATTAAATAAATTTTATTCCTCACCATCTCCTTCCTTAGCTTCTTTCTTCTATCAACACTTCCTTCAATAAATAACTTGCCCACTGGCGGCTTCAACTCTCAGCAACTCGTTAGGGCGATCAGGCTGCAAAAACATGAAACGGAGAAGTTAAATGAGAGCAAAAGAGCGGTGCGTGTAGCAAAATGAAATGAAATGATGTGCTTTAAGATGTGTAAGTATGCGTGTAGCAAAAGAGCGGTGCATGTTTTTGCAGCGTGATCGCCCTAGCGAGTTGCTTAGAGTTGAAGCCGCCGCGGACGAGTTGTTTATTGAAAGAAGTGTTGGTAGAAGAAAGAAGCTAAGAAAGAAGAGGGTGAGAACGAAAAATTATTTAATTTATAAGCGCATTTTGGACTTTTCACGTGTAATCTAATTGTCATATTAATGAAAATATCATTTTTGATCTCATGTTAAAAGTTGGGTACCATTGGTGTACCTTGCAATAGTTATGTATCATTTTTGTTCCTTGGCCAATAGTTATGTATAGTTTTTGGGCCTTCGCCCTAAATTAATCTCCGGCCGGTAAAAGTTTATTTAATTATAAGGGCATTTTGGACATTTCATATCTAATATTATTGTCATATTAGTGAAAATATCATTTTTGATCACATGGCAAAGTTGGGTATCATTTTTGTACCTCGAAATAGTTATGTACTATTTTTGTTCATTGGCCAATAGTTATGTATCATTTTTGGGCCTTCACCCAAGATTATATACGTACACTAAAAGAAATTGACCCCGTTGCAGTAAAATAAAATACTTGAAAGACAGAAATTAAAACTTCTTAAATCGTTTTGTATTTAAGATAATTTTTGGGGTATGTAAGATAATTTTGTCAAATTTTGACCGAAAGAAAAGCATTGCCAATTCTGTACATATTTCATGTGACATTACACGCTTTAAATAATAAATTAATATTCATTACTCTTTTAATTTAGAATGTAAGATTTATTTTTATACCTAATTTGAAGAAGATCATATAAGCTAAATAAATTATTTCATTATATTATATGTGACATCATTTCTCTAGATTAAAGTATTCATTTGTACAGATTACAATAGCAGTTATCAACAAAAAATTGGTCATGTTGATAAGTAGGTTAGTTTTTTTTTTTATCGGGATAAGTAGGTTAGTTTATAATTATAAAGTTTGAATAATAGAGTAGTTCATATGTAATTAAGTATCTCAACTAACACCGTAGGAACCAGTAGGATCATATATATAGACCTAGGTGACAACTATAACCAAACGTACCTACAATGTTTTCTTCAAAAAAATATTATCTATTAACTCATCTCATTATTTAAATTAAAATGGAAAGGAACTAAATGTTACTTTTAAGAAGAATGAAGGGGTCTTATAAGGAAATAGTGTTGAAAAAAATGTGATTGTAATTTATTATTCCGAAATAAATAGACAATGGATTATGTCCAATACCTCATGATCTATCTTACGTAAAAAAGGGCAACTGATTAAGAAAAAGGGCACGCATTTGATGCAGATGGGAGTATCAAAGATCGAAATACACATGTACCAATAAAAAAAGTTAATTGAAAGGACTTCCAAGGAATATATATATGGTTGATTAGTTGTCTATATGAGGTTATTAATCCGATAGATGGAAAACATGCATGCGCAAGCATAACTTATGTGACATGCATCCATTTGAGTCACCACAAAAGGAAAAACTAATTTTATCAAAAAAAGAAGGAAAACCTGAGGAAGTGGTTTCGGTGCTCTTTTTAATTATACTAGTGAGTATTATTGGGGTGTTCATCTCTACGATGAGATCTCCACAATCCACAAACATTTTCCGCGAACGGTTTGTATAACCATTTCCAAATATCTAATTTGTTTTAAACTGAAAAATAGTAAATTCAAAGGTTTCCTTTATTTTATATCTTATGCACATTAGAACAAGCTTAAAAGATTATATACACTAAAAGGAATTGACCACGTTGCAGTGCAACTTATTGCTCTTCCTTCACTCCCACATTTTGCTTTCCACCCAAATTTTGTCGTTATTTTTATATCATTTTGATTCTTCTCTTTTATGGCTAGTGTTAGGATAGATTAGTAAAGGGACTTATTTTCAAAGAGACTTAATTCCATCCAATTGCACCTAGGTCCCAAATAAGAGAATTAATTTAAAAAAGGTCTCAAGAAGTTGTTACCGGTTGTCAATGAAGGCTATTACAGTTGTTAATAGTAGTCATTAACAACTCCTTGAGACTTCTTTAAAATTAAATTTCTTACTTAGAACTTAGGTGCAACTGTGCCATCAGTAAATTGTGCATAGGCTAGTGTCCACTGTCCATTCACATGTATATTGAAGTACCCTGAAACGTACCTCCTACTAACGAATTATTAAACTACTAGACTTCACCTAATTAATCACATACTCAGATACTCCAAACAAATTGTGTCTAACCATGTTAGTAAAAGATTTGCCTAACATGGTTAACAAAAGAATTTCTCTACTATGAAGAGATTGAAAACATATTTTTAATATACGTATCTAACTATGTTAGAAAAGAGAATTTCCTAACATAGTTAGCAAAAGAAACAGCATTACATTTAGAAACATAACCATGGCAGAGAGGGGCCCATCTAACATGGTTATATAAAATAACAACACTCATCACAACAATAAATCACAATCAAACGATATAACCATGTTAGGAAAAGGTCTTTCCTTAACACAATTATTCAGAACACCTGTATCAATTAAACTTATTAAAACTACTATCTGACTTAAGCATGTCAGTACCACAAAGCACAGTCAAACTTCGTTAATCACAATCATATGATACATTCGTATCATGAAAGAGAAATTGTCTTTCCATTAGCAGACAATTCTCAACGGTCAATTCACCACTATATAATCAATCAACACACTAAAACAGTGTGTGATACGACCACCACTGTCACATTTTTTCAATATCAGTGACTAACCAACAATCAACAGAAATAATTAACACAATTCATTCCAAACAATACAAACAAATGCGGAAGCGGATGCAACCTAATAAATGGCAATATACATCCCTACGGTTTACCTCCGGCCTACTCACTGACTCAGTGCAGCTGGCCGGTCCCTTTTTCCCTTCCTCTCAGACTACCTCTGGGCATGATCACCTGCAAAAATAAAGGGAATGGGGTGAGACAAAACAATGTCTCAGTAATCACTACTTTACTCACTGTGAGACTCAGAAGTGGGGTAGTGGAGCGTCTACAGGGTACCACAGATCAAAACCTGCATACGGCTTATAACATTTACAAATATATACAGATATATATATATACACACAAAACAGATGCATCCATCTCTCAAATGACAGAAATAAACGTGTGTGACACTGTGCCCGGTCTACAATCCGAAAAGCATAAAAGGGACCACTCTAATCAATGTGAAAATCCCTGGTTCCTTTACAATCCGAGGAACCCGTACTATTAACCTATCGATTTGCGCAAATCGATGGTTACATCGGCCGATGGTACTAATAGTCAGTGTCATGCAACATACAAAAGATTTATATATAAATATATATATCAAGTACAATTTATTTAGAAAGGTACCCTATAGCCCACGTTTAAATATAAAATAACCAGAACACATTTCATATACATATATAAGTAGAAGAGGATTTTAGAAATCCTCAACTACCGTCACCCTCAGTATCACAGTCAGATAAGCGTGATTACCTGTTCAAGCTCAATAACCATAAATCCTAGCAGCAATTGTTTTCCGTGTGCTCCACCCGAGTCACCGTCGTCTACAATCACGCAGTGAGCTGCTGATGGTCAAGACACGATATCAGTGACTTTGACCACCCATTCAAACAAATCCTAAAACAATTCTGGAAGTAATAAATTACTTCTAACATCCACAATTTTCTGTATTCTTCTAAGCCATCACAATTCCCTTAACCATTTATTTATAACTTCTACAGTATTAAACTTCACCATTTTCCCACCACTCTTACCAAAAAGCAACCAAACATGTAAAACTTACTAAAAATTGCTTCAAGAATATTCTTTTAGTATTCCAAATGGGCTCCTAACTTCCTCAAATAATCCACCACCATTCAAACACTCTTTTACCTAACCAAAATCTCTTTTAACCAAGACTTTAACTAACAAAATTCCTCCTATACACAATTGCAAAGAATATTAACTTCTCCCAATCCTTCATAACACCTATATAAACATTTCCTAACTTCCAATCTAATCCAAACAGCCCACATAACAAACTTCCCAATTTCACAAACCTACTACCAAACTCCAAACAGTCTTTTACATAATTTAATCAACACTTAACTTTTAAATTTCTTTCCAAATGCCAATCCAACCAAAACTAAAATTCCAACAACCTCATATAACTTTAACAAACCTTATCCAACTATCAATTTATTCATAACATTCTTCATTAACAAAACACAACTTCAAAGAGTCCAGAAATGTCTATAAAATTCCCAAAATAATTCCCAACTTGAATAACTTAAATGCTTTCCAAAAATCTTCAATTTACCACTTAAACATCCCCAAATTCTTGTTTTAAGCTCCAATGATTTCATTATGGTCAAAAACTAGCTTCAAAGAAACATAACTTATACCAAAAATTCCCAAATGTTTAATCTCCTTTAGCAAAATCCAATTACTCCCAAGATTACTCCAATTCAATGTCCCACTTTCAATATTAAAGCATTAACATTCCATAATTTTTAGTATGTCAAAAACCCTAACTTCAAAGAATACCTAAATATTCCCCAAAAATTTCAAAAGTAGTTCCAACTTAAAGAAACATCAAATATCATCTGAAAACTTCACTTAACCACTTGACAATCATTATCGTAGCTTAACAATCTCAAAGTCTCAATTTTTCACAAAAACCCTAACTTAAAAGAGAGAACTTTATCAAAAATCTAACATCCCAAAGTGGTAGGAGGGCTTACAAAGTTTAAGAATGAGAGGGAAGACACCACCAGCGCCGGCCACCGTCCCACAACGCCGGAAACCAACCTCTAAAAGGGGCTGGCCGAGTTGCATCCAAGAAGAAGAAAAGGCAAATGAGAAATGAAGTTGGAAAGGAGTACTAGCTTGAAGGACCAAAGAAAACTATCATCTCACCTCCCTAAACCGCCGGCCGCCGCCGTAGCTCGACGGACACTCGCCGGAAACTGAGCCCACACGTCAGAAAAGGAGGAGGACGAAGAGAAATAGATCGGACCAACTCCAACAATTTTTTTTAGTAACCCACACACTTTGCACCAAGGGATGGAAGAATGAAAGTGAAAAGATGGAGAAAATGGTGAGTGGGAGATGAGAGAGGGGTGAGGCCGAGAGGTTGGAGAAATGGGGAAGGGGGCGACGGGTTTTGTTTAAAAGAAGGAGGAGGGGCGTGTTTGGTTGGGTGCAATAAGGGAGGTTTGTGATGATTTGTAGCCCAAGCTTGTCATAGTGTACTCTTTTTAACTTAAAACCACTCAAACCAGTCCCCAATCTTCTGAATCTTCAAAATATTTTTAACTTTACCATTCCCTCATACTTCAAATTCTTCATTTCTTAATTAATTATTTGCAAACTTATTACTCAAACTTTCAAAAATATTCCAAAATTACCAAAAATTACTAAAAAATTCCAAAATTTCCAATTTCTCCATTTATTATTTTCTCAGAGCTCTATCTAATCCTATATTAAATTTTCAAGATGTTACATACCCTCTGACCACTCACAGGTAAGTCCTGCAGTCTTAACAAATACTGTTGCAACCCCACAACTGCAATATAGTTTATCCACCTATATAAGTGTAAGGCTGAAATAAGCCTCTTGTACCACTGTCCTTATATCTGCCTTAATAGTAGTATTAATGAAAAAGTTGAGCACTCAGCAGTCAGCACTGCAATTTCAGTCTCATTGGCCCCAATTCCCAATTATTTTCTGCTAGATGACGCCTGGCTTTGCGGTTGCTTTTAAATTAAAGACTCACAAATTTGCCCCACCGCCAATATTGTAAGCAACAAAACGGGGAGTGCACAAAAACGTGGACTGCACGTATTAAACGTGCCCGAGAGAGGTGCAGTAAATTAAATAACAAGGCTTCTCGACCGGATTCTCTGATCTACTCGATTTTCTTCTTTGTACTAAAATTGCAAAATGGTAATCAAAGGGTGCTCTTATTTGGTTCCATACTGAACTTAACATTTATTTAAGAAAAAAAAGTACTGAAACTAATAAGTGAACTAATTATATATTAAAAACTAAAATATAAACAGTACAAATTTCATCACAATAATGAGTACCGAAATCCAACTCTATTATTAGGGTGTTTCGTTCGGGTTCGCGGTCTAGAACCCCTGCATTTCTTTTTAATCTATTTCTCCTCGTTCTCCTTTTTTTTTGACAAATGAAACATATATATTAAAATGAAATAAGTCTTACAAAGTCCTAATTAAAGAAATACATGAATTCAAAAAGAAATCTATAAAAGAGGAGCACTTGCAGAATTTAAAGGAAATTTCTGAGAAAAGAGCTAACATATCACAACAGTCCCTTAATATTATATCAGCATTGGCAGGCAATTGAGACTGCAGTGATGGAAAGCAAGTATAGCTATTTGAAGAACAAATTTGTAGAGGAGACTTTTTCATTGTTGTTGAGTGAATTGTTTTCTTAATCCACAGTAAAGCAATTCTAAGGCATTTGGAGATGAATGTGGAATCTCCACTCTTCTTCCTCGTGACTTCTATGTGAAGCTCCAACTTATAATTGTTGTATAGCCAAATATACATCCCTTTTCTCTTGTGCTGGGCTTCCTTCCTTCCAAACTTCAGCATACACAAGGTGTTGGCGCTGTACACCCTGAATAGCCAAATGATGCTCTGGTCTGTAACGATGTGTACGCCTCTTATTTATATGAAACTGCACAAAGATAAAACAATAAAGATTATAATGATTTGAGTCGCTTCCCTTATGGGACTCTGTCCTTTAGAGGTATTCCGCGACCACCGGCAATGTTAGGACGCGGCTCTCCCTAGGATTAAACAGACCCTTCCTGTGTTTCGCAAGGCAACAGAACAATAGAAGTAAATAGTAATAAACAGAGAATATCAGAGGAGGAAAGAGGTTTTGGTGCACTTGGACTGTCTGCAGACTCTGTGTGACATTCTGTTACTTAGTCCCTAATTAACTAATGATAATCACTTTTAATTCTATAATCTCTTTACTAACTATGATAGGAAAAGGATTTTCCATAATATTAATATACCTATCATAGTTAGGAAAATAATATTCTAGTGAATAAAACATTATCCATGATAGAAAAGGATTTCCTGATACAATATAAATGCTATCATGGATAATTAAAAGCTAACCATGTTAGAAAGGATTTGCCTAACATGGTTATTAAATGAAACTGATTGATATTAAACAATATATATATATATATATATATATATATATATATATATATATATATATATATATATATATATGCATGCATGCGGAAGCGAATGCAGACCTATAAATTGGCAATATACAATTGTAAATAAACTACACAACCTCCACTACCTAATTCCCTTTCCTGACGCTTGCGCCTGTGCATGAATACCTGCAAAAATGTCAGTAATCGTGAGATGAGACAATTTGTCTCAGTAATCACCATTTAACTCACTATAACAGTGAGATGTGCGGTAGCGAGGGAGTCTAAAGGGTGCCACAGTTTGAAATCAGTAATACGTATATATATAATCCATTTCTTCTTCCCATATATCCTCCAAACAAATAATACTGTCACATCAACTTTCACACTCACCTATAGATACATTGTGCGATCACGGTGCATTCAAGCATCTAATTTTCACTATATGATTTGACATTGTGCCCTTCTCTATAATGAGGGGACAATTTCCCTCTCTGGCAATCTCCAGAGAGGGAACCCCAATTCTGTTTCCATTACAGAACGGGAACGGTTGGGCTCTTTAATGCCAAACAACCGTAGGTCCCTTACTTTCTCTAGTAATTAGACCCATGATCCCCGGTCTCTAGTCCGAAAAGGATCCGTACAAATAACTGTCGATTGGCCAATCGACAGTTATCATCGCGCGATGGTATAAATATAAATCAGTGTCATGCAATGCTCACAATATCCTTTTCAATATCCACAATATTCAACATCTAAATCACCATTTCCTTTCAATATCACAATCACATTCACAATCATTCAATTCCTTCCCTCAATCTAACTATCATTATCCCTAACCGAGTACTACATAAATCCCTCACAATCTCAAACTCAACAATTCATGCCCTTTCAAACCTCAATCCTCTTTGATCAAAATATGGCACATGTATGTCATACTATTCAGGAACTACCACCACCACCAGGATAATATATATAAAATGTAAATCAATCATTTATATAAAAATAATCGTGTTTGAAAGACACCTGATAGTCTGTTTTATATAAAAATAACTTTTTAAAGACAATATATATAAAGAGGGTGAGAATGGATTTTGAAAATCCCAACTAACATCACCCTCAATGTTATAGTAAGGTTAAGAGTGATTACCTGTCGCCCCATAGCACTTTGATGTTCTTCCTTACCGTTTCCTTGTAGATTTTCCTTCAAGTATCTTCACCATTATACACTACTAGAAAATAGGCTTTTCACGACCATATTAAACGACTAAAAAGCCAATGTTGGTCGTTAAAAAAAAACGCGGTGGCATAACATGTAAATAACTGTCCAGCGGAGACTTTTCACGACCACATTTAATAATGTGGTAATAATGTGGTCGTGGAAGGGGCACCTTTCACGACCACACTTAAGTAAGTGTGGTCGTGGAAGGTGCCTAGCCTTCCACGACCACAGTGTGGTACACTGTGGTCGTGGAAGACTAGGCTTCCACGACCACAGGTTTAAACCTGTGGTCGTGGAAGCCTAGTCTTCCACGACCACAGTGTACCACACTGTGGTCGTGGAAGGCTAGGCACCTTCCACGACCACACTTATCCAAGTGTGGTCGTGGAAGGTGCCCCTTCCATGACCATATTTACCAATATGTGGTCGTGGAAGGTGGGAAATTTTTTTCCAATGCGCGCCAAAAGCCTTTTCATTTCCCTCCAACATTCACTCTCAACATTCACTCTTATCTGCATAATCTCACCTAAGTCACTCTCAACATTCTCTCCTCCCTCTCCTTCCTCTCGCCGCCGCCCTCCGCCCTCCTCCCTCCGCCCTCTTCCTTCCTCACCAGCCCTCCTCCCTCCTCGCCCTCCCTCCTCCCTCCGCCCTCCTCCCTCCTCGCCCTCCCTCCTCCCTCCTTCCTCCCTCACCCACCTTCTTCCACAACCTCCACTGGGCCCCACCACCACCATCATCAACAACAACAGCAGCAACAACAACACATTCTCTCCTCCCTCTCGCCTCTCGCCCTCTCTCCAACCACCGCTCCAACCACCGCCTCAGCCGCCGCCACACTCCTTTAAGGTGAGTTTTTTTTTTTTTTTTTTTTATTTTTCTCTCATTGTATTTTCTGTGTTTTTTTATTTTTTGTATTTGCTTTTTAATATAGTTTGTGTGCACTGTAAGACATTTTAAGCATTGAAATTGATTGACTGATTTTATAAGCTCAATGGAATTACTGATTTTATTTGGTTTTGGTAATAGATTGTTAATTGTTATTTTGATTATTGTGATTATATTTGGTTCATTTGCTGGCTTAAATATTGCTTCTATTGTTGAATATCAAATTCAGCTAGCTTTTGGTTTGTGCATTTGTGGTAAATTCTGATTTGCACTTAATTTGGTACACTGTTTGGTTGACTATTCTGGACATTTTAAGAGTGTTTTGGGCTGCTCTATTTAGCAATAATTGCTGGAAAAAGCTTGTTTTCTTTGCTGGAAGGGGTAGTAAAAATTGCATGCAAATAGGCTCTAGTTTCTTGGAGAGACTGTTTTTGGTTGATTAGGACTGTTTTAGGTTGCCATAGATAGTCCTCTGATTGGTTCAATTGTCTTCTATTCTTTTTAATGAAGACAAGTGTATATACATATTATACGCATTACTCCAATGGATCGTGCTTGGATGGATGCTTTGCGAACTAGTGAAGAATATCAAAACGGGGTGGAAGAGTTTATTGAATTTGCCAAAAGAAATGTGGCGAGTAAGAATGGAAAGTACCCGTGCCCTTGTGTGAAGTGTGTGAATGTTGATCGCAAGAGCCTTGACTCTATAAGGAATGACCTTATTTGTGAGGGGATCAATCGCCGATATAGGAAGTGGATTTGGCATGGGGAATTGGGAACTACCGTGGAACATGTAAAAGCAGCGGAGGTGGATGATAATGATGATGATGAATATGTTTGCGATGTTGGCATGGACAACATGATAAATGATATCGCAGCGGAGTCGTTTGTTGTGTCAGACGAGTACGACAAAGTGCGTGGTGATGCTGAGACACCTTTGTTTCCAGGGTGTAAGAAGTATAGCCGTCTGACCTTCATTCTAACAATACTAGAAATAAAGACGGAAAATGGGTGGGCAGACGCGGGTTTCTCGAAAATGCTCGCAGCTTTGAGCGATATGTTCCCGGATAACAATGCGGTTCCGAAGACAATGTATGAGGCCAAGAAAATGCTAAGTAAGATGGGTATGGAGTATCAGAAGATACATGCTTGTCCCAATGATTGTATTTTATATAGAAATGAATATGAAGGGTTACATGTGTGTCCAAGATGTCAGGAGCCAAGGTATAAACAGAGGAAGGGTGCTGATGATGACGACGACGACGACGAAGAGACAAACAAACCAAAAAAAGGTGAACCTTCGAAAGTAATGTGGTACCTTCCAATAGTTCCAAGGTTTAGACGATTGTTCGCGAATGCAACAGAAGCAGAGAATCTGAGGTGGTATTGTGATCAGAGAAATTCTGATTCTAGATATCTTCGACATCCTGCTGACTCTCCTCAATGGAAAAAGGTTGATTCAGTTTTTCCAGAGTTTGCTAGTGATCCTAGAAACCTCCGTCTCGGCCTTTGTACAGATGGATTTAACCCATTTGGGAGTGTCTCTAGCAAACATAGTGCTTGGCCAGTTTTGCTTGTCATTTACAACCTACCACCTTGGTTGTGCACGAAACGGAAATATCTTATGATGTGTATGATGATTTCGGGACCGAAACAGCCTGGGAACGATATCGATGTTTATCTTGCTCCGTTGATCGATGACTTGAAGATGTTGTGGAATGAAGGTGTTGATGTGTTTGATGCATACAAAAAGGAGACATTCAAGTTGCGAGCTTTGTTGTTTACCACAATCAATGACTTACCTGCATATGGCAATCTCTCAGGATATAGTGTCAAGGGACATAAGGCATGTCCAATTTGTGAGGATGACACTAATTTCGTCCAGCTCAAGTATGGAAGGAAGACTGTTTACCTCGGTCATAGGAGGTTTCTTGATCGCCACCACCCATACCGTCGACTGAGGAAGCGATTTAATGGCTTTCCTGAGCATGCATCTGCTCCAATTCCGTTAACTGGTGAAGAAGTTTATCGTCGTGTTGCTCGTGTTACTGTGGAATTTGGTAAAGGAAAGAAGAAGAAGAAATGGACTAACATTTGGAAGAAGAGGTCAATCTTCTTTGATCTCCCTTATTGGCGTTGTCTTGATGTGAGGCACAGTATTGATGTGATGCATGTGGAGAAAAATCTCGCAGAAAGTATTGTCGGAACGTTGTTACACATTCAAGGAAAAACCAAAGATGGGCTCAACGCTAGAAGAGATTTAGTTGAGATGGGCATAAGACAGCGGTTACATCCGACAATTAGTGAAACAAGTCATGCGAAACAAGTGTTTTATGTATCAGACCCTACAAATGTTAAGCTTTCCATTACCTTGCAAAATAGAAATCAAATGGATTGTGCTCTCACAGTAAATGATGGTGATGATGATGAGATACAATTATTAGGCAAAACAACAAGAAGTTTGTTAGATGATGATGATGATGACTTCTGTGCGGTCAGAAATGATCATACTGAGGGTATATGGGACATATGGGACGACAACACATAATGTTAGAAAATGTATTGATTATTGTTATTGTTTTTCATTTAATAATCTATCTAATATTATTAATTGTTCTGTGCTAATGTATGTAATTGTTCCTCTTTCACAGGTTATAATGGCAGATAATGACTCCGATCGCGAGCAAGAGTATCATGAGGAGGCCCAACCACCCCCTGTGAAGAAGAAGCAAAGAGGGCCTACAAAACTTTCGAAAGTGATTGCTCTGACAGTTGAGCATAAGAAGAAAAATCACTTGGAACTAGATGCAAAAAATAGGCCTAAAGGGCCAACTGCAAAGCCATTTTCAAGTTATCTTGGAACAGTGGCGAGAAACAGAGTTGACATCACAATAAATGAGTGGAAACACGTTAATGACGATGTTAAGCAACAATGTTGGTTGGATGTATATGTATGTACATTCGTATTTTAACTCCATATTTGTGAGATATTGTGGTGACTAATCACTAATCATATTTGTTTGTTCATTGCAGCAATATTGGGATGTGCCGGATACCAAAGATTTCAAAGAGTTCGTTTGGCAAAAAATTGCAAAAAGGTTTAGTGAATTCAAATATAACCTTGCCAAGGACTACATATTTGGGGGGTCTAAAATGGGTGAGGATCCATGTTTAGCATATCCCAATATTGAACCAGAGAAATGGAATGAGTTTGTTAAATATCGGACGTCTGAAGCATTTAAGGTATATCTACTATACATGTATAGTTCATAACTTGGTTTTAATCTGTGTACCTGCATTATTAATATTTTATTATTGTGGTACATAGGAGATAAGCAAAAAACAAGCAGAGATTCGGGCTCAAAATCAGTATAATCATACCATGTCCCGTGGGGGGTATGATTGGATGACTGATTATGTGGAAGCCGAGCGGCAAAAAAAGTGGGAGGAGCAGCGGAAATCTATGGAAGCTGAGTCATCTTCCACTGTCTTAGAACCTTTACCTGACCTCCAACGCCATGTAACATGGGCAGCGGCCCGGAGGAAGAGACCAACTGGAAAATATACCAGTCACAAGGCTGAAGCGGTGGCAAACCGAATTGTGAGTGCTATATAAATTGTATTTAAACACTTACGTAGGATATTATTGTATATTAATCAATGTTTGTTCACTTTTGTAACAGAATGAACTGGAGGAGCAATCTTCTCAGGGGTCTTGGACACCGCAGGACCCCAGAATGGACATCCTAGCAACTTCGCTAGGGAGATTAGACAACCCTAGCCGAGTTGTAGGAGTTTCTGGGAGAGTTGGGGCAAAGGAATTTTTTGGGCCCAAAAAACGAGTGGTGTCTCGACCTAAAATGTCCACTGAGGAGCTTGATGCAATGGTGAATGCACGGGTGGACGAACGGATGGAAGAACGGGAGAGCCAATGGCAAATGAGGTTTGAATATCTTGCATCACAGTTAGAGGCTCTTCAAGCTTCCCAAAGAACAACTTCAACAATGAATGAGCCAAGTGCACCTGATCCTCTTGATGACTACCACGAGGAGTGCTACTTGCATCTTGACGAGCCTTGCCTACACCCTGTTGCTAAGGCTCTCAAGTACCCATATCACACCACCATTCATAACAGGTCTATCCGGGATGATCAAGTAAAAGTGACAGTCATTTCCGTGATAAAGGGCCAAGAAATGACATGTGTTCCATTTCGTACTAAAGAGGTCACAACTTTAGGGCAAGCAATGAAGGGCTTTATTGTTTGGCCTAAAAGGCTTGTGTTCGATACTGCTCAAGAAGCTCAAGCAGCTCAACCACCAATTCTTCTCCCACAGGTACTCAAATTGTCTATGAATTGACCTTTATTAACAATGTTGTTGATATATGTGTGTACTGATGATGTGTTTCTTATTTTCAGAATTTTAACGGTGACAAGTACCCATATCTGAATCTGCTGTGGACGATGCAACCTGGATTTGAGCGTAATCTTTCAATACCTACTGGAGTCGTCAATCCACTAGTAGAGGAGAAGATTTGGTTGCAAGGTTCTCGAGACGTTAAGGAGTTCTTGATGATGGAAGAGCTTGAGCAAAGCTGGCTTGATTTGGCCGTCTGGTAAGTGTGTCATATTTTTACCAATATAGTTGAATATTGTAATGAGGCTTTAAGTTCTAATCCATTTCGCCATGTCTAATAGGTACTGTCACAGTTTATGCCAAAGAACCCCAAAGGAGAAGTTTTGCCGGTTTCTATGCCCTTCTAGACTGGCTTATAATGAAAACGCCTTGAGATTACTTAAAAAGAGTAAGAAGGATCATTTTTGGGAGATGCAATCTTACGTCGAGCTGCAGATGGGCCTTGATTGCGGCACTCTTTATTTCGCCCCCGTTTTGAATTGGTAATGAGTTATCTTTTACACAATATTAAATGTTATGTCTTAGGTTAATTAACATTTATTTTCACTTATATCTTTCAGTGGACATTGGACTCTGGCTATACTTTGCCCGAAAGAGTTCAGGATTTTTTGGTTTGACTCTTTAGAGGGATTTATTAGCAACGATCACAGAAAAGTCTTCCACAAGTAAGTTTCTCTTTTTTTTTACTTTTATGGTTGATAATAATATATCTTTATACTATATATAACATTATTGTTATGATTTTGTCTCTTTTGAAGAGGAATATTAAAATGGCATGATGCTCAAGATACTGATTATTACACAGCTAGTCAGACTTCGATTAATGTTATAAACGTAAAGGTAAAAGCAATTTTTATATTCATTTTCATTTATATTGCTTTTAGTCATACCCGAACTACTATGATATTGCTGATATTATCTGTGATTTATCAGTGTCCAAGACAGCGGGGCGTTGTAGAGTGCGGATACTATGTCTGCAAATACATGCTGGATATTGTATATCAAGATCAAATTAAGCAAGGGAGGAAATTCCAAAAGGTATGCACGCTTCTAACATATATCTCCAAGAAAATAGTGATTTCTAATTGTAAGTGGTACTTTCCTTGTCTTTTTTAATATTGTTTAATTATGTTGCAGCTTTTGGAGGGACTTTATGGACTTAGTACTGACTCGTTTAAACAAGATGAGGATATTGACTTTGTACGAAACGCACTTGCAGAATTTTTAATCACTATGTGAGGCAGAAATTGTATAGGCTTAGATTGTTGTAGATAAATTTTGAACTTATATTACTAGTAAGGCAAAGATATAAAACTTAGATTATGCCTTTTGTATTTTGTTGTCTAAGTAAGGTAATATTTATGGGATACGTTTTTGCAATTGCTCTGGTATTCTGTATTGTGCTGTAGTATGGTATTGACAGTGGTTTGTAAATGATCTGCAAGAATGCAGATGGCTATAAAATGCATTTACAAAAAGTAAAAAAAAAAAAAAACCCCTTTCACGTCCACACATAAGGGAGTGTGGACGTGGTAGGTGGACGTGATACCTATCACGTCCACACTTAGGTAGTGTGGACGTGATAGGGGGGACCTATCACGTCCACACCTTATAAGGTGTGGACGTGATAGGTCCCCCCTATCACGTCCACACTACCTAAGTGTGGACGTGATAGGTATCACGTCCACCTACCACGTCCACACTTGTATAAGTGTGGACGTGGTAGCCTCTTAGGAAGAGGCTACCACGTCCACACTTATTCAAGTGTGGACGTGGTAGCCTCTTAGGAGGCACCAAATTTGGTGCCTCCTAAGAGGCTACCACGTCCATTTTTATCCAAGTGTGGACGTGATAGGTCCTATCTATCACGACCACAAACATGTGGTCGTGAAAAACACACTTTTTTACGACGCGGGATTCCACGACCACCTATTTGTGGTCGTGAAAAGCCCAATATTGTGGTCGTGAAAGACCTTATTTCCAGTAGTGATATAATCCTATAATGATATGATACAAAATGATAAATCAATATCATTTTCACTTTATAATACCTTGACGTCTCTCTCGTATTCCATATTACTACCCACTTTCCCCTCTTTAAATAATTCTTTTCGTGCCATCTTTCTAATATCCAAATTCAACTAATAACTATCACAAGTTCTTAATGATATTTAAGTGCTTTTCAATATCACAAGTAACCTTTAATCAACCATTAACATTATCCAAAGACAAGAATAAAGACCTCTTTTAATATTGTTCCTATCATCATCACATAACAAAGAATTTCCAAAATCTATCATGTCACTCAAGCATATATCATTTCAATTCACCTTATCAATCATACATGATTATACCAATTAATCATTCACATTAAACAGTTCCCCAAGCAACAAGGTAGGTAAATTAAATTCCAATGCATACATTACAGCATATACTTCACTAACATTAAGTACATGCTCTAAACAGAGAGATCAAAAGACATTCAGTTTCAAAATCACACAAAGAAAGAAGCATATTCAGCAAAAACATTAGACTAACCAAAGATTTCATCACACACTTCCCTTTTCTCCAAAATGGACATGCAAACTTGCATTGAAATTCATTTCATCACTCACACATTTCAGCAAAGATTCAAAACAAAGAAGCCAATGAGAAAAAGAAACCCAAAAGCATTACAACTTTCATATACAACTTCATACTAACCTAAACAACTCTATTGATTTAATCAAAGAGATCAAGATGGGCCATTAAACACCCTAATTGAAAACAGCCCCAACACAAATTAATTATTCAATTAAATTCATAAAAAAAATAGATCAACAATTAACAATTCAATTCAACCATCCTACCCTAAAATATCCAATCACATGGAGCAATGTATAGCCCTCATTCTTAACTCTGACTTCTTTAAAGAACTGTCTAAATTATTTAATTATATAACAAAACATCAAGAAACCTAAGCACCTTCTCAATCAAAACAGAAAATTAAAGTAGCACACATGAGTAAACAAGATTCAAGTGAAAATTTCATAATTTCTTCTAAAATTGATCATGCAAGTAAACAACAATTACCAATCTTCACTAGTTTGTCATATTATCATTAAAACATATTCTAATTTAAATTTCCATTCGTTCAATTCAAGTATAAATATGAAACTATGCAAGTTTTAGAAAATTATAGTTTAGGTAAATACTTGACAAGCATATTCAACAATAGTTATAGTCCAATCCTTGTCATGCTTCAATCACAAAACTATGAATCCTTGATAACAATGTTCACAAGCATAACATAAATCTTGTCCAAAATACACATCTCAAGCTCAAATCAATTTCTCTACTCTCATAAGCATTTCAACAAACACCTTGAGTGCAATAATATTCAAACAATAGTTATAAACTTCTCAATCATCACACTCTTGCCTAAAAGTTTCCAAACACCATTTAATCAACTAAAAACATCAACTATAATATCTATGATTCTTAAATACACATGCAAGCATAACACATCAATAATCTTTCAACTAACACCTTATTCACCAATTTCAAACACCCATTATCATTTACAATATTAATAGGCACACAATCAACAAACCAAGCTCTCAAATTTCCCAAATCCTAAAACCCATTTTCGGATTCCTCTCATAGCCCTCGGCCAAAATGAAAATATAGGTTGTAAACTAATAAGAAAACACACCTAAGCTTGAATATACATTTGTACGTGCAGTAGGTCGCCGGAAATTCGTCCGCTTCGCCGGAAAATGACCACCACCGAGGGTAGGGCAGAAAAGAAATTGAAAAGGAAAGGGAACCATGAGAAATAACTTTAAAATGGAAGTATGGCTCAAGAAATACTAAAAGGGCCGAAGCTTTACCTCTTTCTCGCCGTCAACCGACGTGGCTCGCCGGAAAACGAAGCAAGAAAACGGAGGTGGGGCTGAACAGTGAGGAAGAAAATGAAATCGAGAGGCGGAGATGGGAGGAGATGGGTTTTGGTGAGGTTGAGGTAGAGAAGGAGGAGGAAGTGAGAAAGTTTCAAAGATGATGATGGTGGTGGTGAGTTGAGAGAGAGATCGGAGGTGAGGGAGAAATGAAATGGAGATGGGAGTGTATGTGTGTGTGTTTCGGCGGCTAGGAAGGGAAGAAGAAAGGGAAAGATGAAACATTAGGGTTTTATTGGGGAAAATTACAATTTACTACCCTAAAGTTTATTCTTAATTATATTTTTAGCCCAAAAGTTTGTATATACTACTATATTATATATTATTTTTTTTCATCATAACATGATATAGATTCCAATTTACTTTTCATGAAAGTTTTTATCCCCAATTAATTATTTTAACAATATTTATTTAAATTCCAAAGTAAATAAGATTTAATATTCATAACTTGCCCAAAAATTATAAAATTCTCTATTGAAACCTTAAATTTCCTTAAGGACACCTCAATAATCCCGTATTATTTTTAATTTGAAAATTGGGATGTTACACTCTGCCTTTTATAGGCGGTAATGCCAAGTGAACATTGGAACGACAATGATGACACATAAACACACATTATTTTGCGGTTACAAAATATTGACCATTAAATCATCAGTTTCTGAACGTTAGGACATTTATTCTAACGTTTAGCCAATCTGGATAAGCATTATGTCCATAATTTAAAAACCAGAGGTAATAAAAAACTAAAGTTCAAAATACAAGGTATTCTGGTAATCTATTTACTATTTATTTATTTGTTAATTTTGCAAAACCCGGATAAGCAAAAAAGTGCCGACTCCGTATTTACCACACGCGCAGGGTGGGAGGAAATCGCCGGATTCCACTACGGTTGCCTCAAGGTGGCCTAACTTGTGCGCGCGAGACCCACTCCTCCTTTGGCCCTTTAACTTGAGCTAGAACACAAGTGTATTATATACCCTTGTAAGTTCTCACTCCCAAGCAATGTGAGACTTCTCTTTTTGACACACCCACATGTTATTGTTGATAACTCCAACACAAGGTGGCCATTTGAGAGAGGAGAGAAAGTCTCCCATGATTCCTTTTGTTTTACATACATTTTTCTTGAATAGTGAGCACTTGAGAAGATGACTGAAAAGAATTGAAGTGATCCCTCAATTGAATTAGTCAACTTGATATATTTTTCACTTCTCCTATCAATAATGGATTCTCCTAGGGAATGCTTCACTAAGTTTCTCTCTTGCCACAGAAAATAGAGGAGAAGGATGATACCCTGACATTGATCTATCCTCTTAGATTCATGTAGAAGAGGTAATATATTAGTCAGCCATAACCTGAATTGTGTGAAATCCGCAGTTGGAATCCTGATTCCTAAAGTTTGAAACCATAAGTATTTTGCAACAAAACAAGCAATGATTATATGATCTAGTGACTCTTCTTCTGCACAACAAAAAACACAAGAATACAAGATGTGAAGATGATGTTCTTGAAGTACATCCATCGCTGGTATTGCCTGATGTAATAACTTCCATATAAATATAATGTACTTAGTTGGGAGTGATATGGACCATAGAAACTTCCAAAAACCATTTGCTTCCCCCCTGGGATTTTGTAACATAAGGTTCTGATATCCTTCTTTAGCCATGTATATCCCTAAGTTCAACCGATTCCATATTATACAGTCTTGTGAATTGTTGACAGATATGGGAATTTTAAGGATTTCTTGAACTCTATCTTGGCTGTAGAGGAACTGAAGCAAAGTCTGATTCCAGTTCAAAGGAATATAATTGACCATGAGTTGTTGTGCACTAATAGATCAGCAACCCTTCCCGAGAAGGTTGAGATGACTGATGTACGCTGCACTGGCCACCACAGAGGGTGGTTTAAAGGGACTGATTTTCCATTCCCCACTGACCACTTTAAGTTTGATGTAACCAGAGATGAACACTGATACATTTGATTCCACATCCAAGATGAGTTGTAAGGTTTCCTCAGAAACATATTTTGTTCCCAATCCACATATTTCACTTGTAGAGTAGAGCCTATGAGTGAGTCTGGCTCAGATGAGATGACCCGCCAGATCTGCTTTGATACTAAAGCTTTGTTCACCAAATCCGTTGATCTAAAACCAAGCCCTCCATCCTCCTTAGGAAGAAGTAGAGTTTCTTTCTTTTCTAGGTGCATTCTTCTACTACCTTGTGAAGACCCCCAAAAGAAGTTAATACATCTTGTATCAATGGCATTACATAAGGACTTTGGCAATAAAACACAGGACATTATGTGAACGTCAACAGCTGATTATACAGACTTAATAAGCTGGATCCTAGATGCCTGAGATAAAAGTTTTGTAGTCCAAGCAGTTGTACGCTTATCTATTGCTTCCAGAATGTGATTGTGCAGGTTCCTCTTACTCCTTCCTGGGTCTATCCATGTTCCTAGATATTTCCCAATTCTTGCTGAGAATTTGACTCCAAGGATATCTGACATCCGCTTTTTTGACTGATTCCTGATATTTAGGCTAAAAACCATTGTTGACTTGCTTTTGCTAATTTGTTGTCCTAACCAAGCACTGAAATCAGACAGAGCCATATGTATAGTGTCTACAACTTCTTCTTTTGCTCCAAAGAAAAATATTGAATCGTCTACATATAGTAAGTGAGAAATAAGTCTTGCAGATTCAGAAATTTTAATTCCCTGCCACTTTCCTTTCAGTTCGAGATAAAAAATAAGGCAAGATAGAATATTTGATGATAAAAAGGTAAGGAGAAAGTGGATCTCCCTGCATAATTCCTCTCGAAGGGGAGAATGTTGATGAAAGGTTGCCATTGAATAACATTTGATACTGAACAGTAGAGACACATTGAATTATGAGTTTAATCCATTTTGGAGGGAAGTTCATCCTTAAAAACATAGCCCTGATGAAGTTCCATGACAATTTATCAAAAGCCTTTGCAAAATATATCTTTAAGGCACCCAATTTCCTTGAACCCTGCCTAGAACTGTGAATCTAATTGAGCAATTCTCCTGCTAGAAAAATATTATCTGAAATGAGCCTACCCTTAAGAAATGAACTTTGATTTGGAGCTACCAACTTTTGTAAAATAGGCTTCAATCTATTAACCAGCACTTTTGATATGATTTTATACACCACATTGCATAAGCTAATAGGCCTTATATCCATGAGTGTTGTGAGTTTATCCTTTTTTGGGATGAGGGTGATGACGGTCCTGTTGAAAGCTTTGAACATAATGTCCGACTCCCAAAAGGAAAGAACCATTTGATGAAGATCATCACTAAATGTATTCCAATTCTTTTGAAAGAAGCTTGCATGAAAACCATATGATCCTGGCACACTGTAAGGAGGAAGAGAGAAAACTGCCGCTTTTAATTCCATGATGGAAATGGGCTTCATGAGATAAGCAATGTCTTCATCTTCCAATTGAGGAACATGAAACTTATTGAGAACTAGTAAGATATCCTGATGATGAAAGGGCGAACCTCAGTGTACAAATTTCCATAGAATTCCATGGAACATGATTGCAATTTACTTTGATCACTTTCCCAAGATCCATCTTCAAGCTGGAGACATCGAATGACATTGTAATTGTTCCTCCTTTTTACTATGGAATGAAAATATTTTGTACTCCTTTCTCCCTGAGTGTTCCATTTGACCCATAAAAGAACTCTGGCTCAGACTTCTGCTGATTAATCCTTTGATTTAAGAGTAAATCAAAGTCTCCTTAAATTGTTACCCATTCTGAGAGCTTTTGTAATTGCTGCTCACCTTCTTTAATTCTTGAAGAGAGATTGCCAACTTGAGCCTTACTCCAGCGAAGTAAGGATCATAATGTTTTGTTGAGTTTAAAAGATATCTTCTAACATGGAGATCCTTGGATTGGAAAAGACCAACATCTGTGAATGATATTATAAACCTCAGGGAAGTAGTACCAGAAGTTTTCAAACTTGTTGATCTTTGATTTTTTAAAGATTGTTTCTGTTGACAATATTATAGGGCTATGTCCGATGATGCAATGGGTAGTGTTTGAACAAAAGAGCCAAGGAAAACTTGTGTCCAAATTAAATTACAAAATGTCATATCAAGCCTTTCTAAACATTCATCATCATGTTTCCTATTATTTGTTCAAGTGAAAGGTTGACCCTGCTGGATAATCTCAATCAATGCAGAATCATCAATACAACTTTTGAACTGTTGTATGCCTGAGGAGGATCCTGTTTTGCTATTTTTTATCTTCCAAAGAAAAAACTTGGTTCAAATCCCCAATAACAAGCCATGCACTATCGGATAATACTGAAGACATTCTTACTAACCAATCCCACAATATGTGCCTATCGGACAAAGTTGGCGGTCCATAAACGAAAGCAATATAAAAAGAAGGATAGACCTGATTTCCATTAACTTGGACAAGACAAAAGTACATGGGTGTTTGCAATACAGATACATCATTATCAACTTTCCATGTTATATAGGTCCCACCTCCCTTCCTAATATATGTCGTTCCTACATAGTTACCATAACCTAGTTTCCTAAGAGACTTGTTTACAGACGAAACACTTATTTTAGTTTCACATAAGTAA
This sequence comes from Mimosa pudica, assembly GCA_029929735.1. NCBI lineage: Eukaryota > Viridiplantae > Streptophyta > Magnoliopsida > Fabales > Fabaceae > Mimosa > Mimosa pudica. The sequence goes on from JAKELP010000045.1 coordinate 7,905,169, forward strand.
AGGAAGTCAGGTTGATGTGTTCCTACAAGCCTCTTGCATCTCTAAACTGTCGAGGCCTTCCCATATCCTCGACAGTTCCAGCTCATCACTTTCATGGATCCAGAGGAAGCTTTTGTGTGGTTGCTTCCTTATCCGAGTTTGGACATGCTAGGGGGAGAACAGTTTCATTTGTTGCTTCACAAAATTCAGAGTTAGGGAAGCAGGAGCATGGCGCTTGTAGAGGCCAAAATGTGAGGCAGGGTCATCATCCTTTTTTGCAGCTTGATTTGGAGGCGAGTTGAGATCTAGGTTCTCTGGATCAGTCGGAGAAAGGAAGAGATTCTTTATCTCCAATTCTTTCAAAACCAGGTCATCCGAAATGAAAATGGGTTTGCAGAGATTCTTGGTGATTACAAAGATAAACCATTTGTCTTTAGGTTTGTAGGAGTTCAGAGGGATTAGCAAAGATGCACTAGTCGAGGCATTAATTTAAAAAGACATATTCTGTAGAAATCGTTCCTTGAAGAGTTCATCATTTGGAGAATGGATTTGCCAGTCAAGAGAGTGATGATCATTAGGTTGAAAGTAAATCCCAAAACCTTCATGACTCCATCCATGTTTACCTTTGTTCTTAAACCACCAGTTAACTACAAAAGCAGGGGGAAAAAGGGCACCGGCTGCAAGCTTCCATTCAAAAGCATTTACAAAGGAAGGAAAAAGAGGAGTTGGAGAAGTTTGAACCTTGTTGAGGTCCACTGGCATCCCTATATCTTGAAGCAATCAAGAAGAAGAACCTCAACTTCCAGATCATTGAACCCATCTCCTGAAGTCAAACATCTTTTCTTGTAGGGTTGAAAGACTGAAGGGTGGTCTCTATCCGCCAAAAGTGGACGTTTTGCAGAATGGTCTGGGCTAGACATGAGAACAGTAGGGGACTTGCATGGTTCTTCATTTACACTAGGACGAGTAAGGGATAACACAGAAGGGGAGGTCCCTTTGGAGTTAGCCTGTGAGGAGATAGGAGCAGCCACTTGAGGAACACTTGGAGGGGCTTTGTCAACAAGAGGTTCAAAACACAGAGGAGGGATCGAAGAAGACTTTTGCTAATTAATATAGACCCGAGAAATAGCAGCTGAGAGATGGTTTTGATTTTCCTCAGAAAAGATATTAATTTGAGGGGTAGTTGCATGCATGGGGGAATTTGGAGGTGCATGTGTACCATGACGATGGAGGTTATCCGAGGAGGAGGAGTCATCTGAGTCATCACTTGAGAAGTGATAAAAACCTGAGTTACGAGCATAATAATGAGGTTGAGGAGCTAAGATGTCTTGTGGGTTAGTCTCATAGACTCGATAGTAATTCTTGTTGAAGCCATAGAACCTAATCTTTGATGTTCCACAAGTCCTATGATGCTTGATCCACTACTGCCATTGAGTCTCACGATGCCTGGCACCAAAGTTGCATGAGATCCTGGAGCCATAAAGCCTTGAAACTTTGTTGGATATGGCTTGGAAACCTCTATATATGTCACCTACTGTCCAAGGGCAGTCTTGGGCAGAATGGCCAATAACGTGGCAGTAGGAACAGCTATGGAACACACATTCATACTTACATTCCACCAGAACAAAGGAATCATCATCAAGACGGACTTGAATATTTTGTACCAAGGATTTGTTGGGGTCCACATGCACCTTAACTCGAAGGTAGTGTGTAGTGGAAGAGAATATGACATCATTGTTGACTATCACAATATCCCCCACCACATCTCGAAGAAATTCTGCCACGAGAGCTGAGTGATATTCTGCAGGTTGTCCCCAAAACTGGACCCACAAAAGAAAACTAGCTAGCACATGCTCATGCATGTCTAGATGTGGCTGTCAGTAGTCCTCAACCAACAAGGAATTATCAACTGACCATGGACCACCCTGAACAACATACTTGAGATCATCAATAATATCAAACAGCAAGACATAGAAGTATTCCATTTTTTCTTTGATAGAAAAAGACCACTTTAAGATCCGTGCAGGCTCCAAAAGCCTCTGAAGTTTGAGGGGGTTGAAAGGATGAAAATCAATAACAGCAGCAACAGCAACGAAAGAGTTACCAAGATGATTGTTCCTAAAGATCATCGGACCAAGCAAGAATGAAGGCTGATAGTTGAGGTTTGAGGATCGGGAAAAAGGAGTGAGGTTCATGGTGAGTGTGAAAGGAAGGTGACAGAATCGGAAAAGCCACAGGAAAGGAAAAAAAGAAAGCTTTAAGAAGATTTAGTATATCTATTTTTGGTGAGACAGGCTTGAGATGTTTGGTGTGGGTATGAAGGAAGGGACCATATATATAACCAAAAGATGAACACATTTGGTAGGTGGCTGAATTAATGCAAGAGTTTTGGGAAATGGCTATGGACTTTTCAGTTGGAGGCTCAAGGATGAGAGGTGACGGCTAAGTTATGATGAAATCAGGTTGGATTATAAATGCTTAGAGAGGGACTAAGACTCTGACAACCAGATATGGTGAGTGAACATTCACTGAGACTGAGATATGGATACAGACATGTAGTAGAAATTTGGCATAAAAGAGAAAGCAAAAAGAATATTGGGAGCTGTGTACCAGAGCTGGATATGCAGGTTGAAATGAGGTAGATGGAGATTTGAAGGTAATGATGGGGCTCTGAACCGTTTTTAAATGCATGTAGACTGATACATTGGAGTAGGAGGAGCATTTGAAATAAGAGCAGGTATAAGGTAATCATGCTTTCTTCATCAGAACTAAGAGCTAGACTGACCGAAGTAAATGAGCTGATGGGAGATGGATGAAGTCATTTAAGTGAGGTTTTCTGAAGGGATCGGAGAGGAAGATGATGATTGTAAAGAGTAAAGGGTGAAAAGTAATTTTAGAGTAGAAATACAAGCTTGGCTCTGGAGATCTGTATGTACAAGTGGCAGATCTGGAAAAAAAGGAGAAAAGGACGGAGGAAAGGAAAGGAAAAATCTCTCTAGGAATTTCTCTCTCTAGAGGAAGCTCAAGCCTTATTCTCCTAGTTCTCCTTTATCTTACCGATACATTAAATCTAATAATTAAGAAATTATAAGGAAAAAAAAATGTAATAATAGAAAGATATTGTAAGCTTAAAAATAGGGATGTGGGCCATTTTCTTTAGGGTAATAGACCTAATCAACCCTCCAAGTAACCACCCCGGAGCACTGGGCACCCATAGGCAACAGATTAATGGTCAAACGTAATTGACCATTCACTGGTAGTATTTTTTTAACATTTTGGTTACTTGGAGTGTAAATATCAATCTATTGTTAGTTCAGGGTACCCAGTGCTCCTGAGTGGTTACTTGGAGGGTAGATTAGGTCAATTACCTTTATTCTACGTGACAAAAATTTAACCCACGTGGCAGTCACATGGGCAGACTAACGGTCAAACGTGATTGACCGTCCGCTTGGGGTATTTTTTAAACATTTTGATTACTTTGAGTGTAAATATGAGCCTGTTATTAGTTCAGGGTGCCCAGTGCTCGTGTGTGGTTACTTGGAGGGTAGATTAGGTCCATTACCCGTATTTTTATAATGTTTAGTCATTAGATGAAGGAAAAGTACGTATAAAATGATAAAAAAGAAATACAGGGTTCCAGACTGGTTTGCTTGTCTAACATTAAATCTGCTCTCTCTTTATATCATTGCATTTTGTGTTAGCTTATTTTCCTATATCTTTTTATTAATATTTGCTTAGTTTTTATTTATTTATATATGAATGTTAATTTAATTTATTCATATACTTTAGTTATGTTTATAAGTATTTTTTTTCTTTTAATATCTCTAATATTATTTTTTCTATTATTGTTATTTATTTATTATATTTATTGATATCTCTAATACTATATTTTCGTCCTGATTCTATTAAATTGGGACAAAATTTATTTTTTTAAAAAATCTTTAAACACATTTCGGCAATTATGGAAACACCGGAAATTTAATATTAAACTATTAGTTACATCATGGCATTTATGGAAACATCGATAAGTGGGAAAGGAAAAATAATATTTAATTGTGACTTACCGGCGTTTTTATATGCACCGGTATGTTTTTCTAATATTTTTGCATACCGGTGTTTATCAGAACGCCAGTATGTATTATATTAAAATAATAGACATACTGCCGTTCCGCGTAAATGTCGTAGGTATTATTATTAAAATAATACATACCGGCATTTACAGAAACGCCGGTATGTCTAAATATAATACTCCCTCCGGTCCTAAATATAGGACATAGTTGACTTTTTTGAAAAATCCTAAAAAAAAGCAAAATGAGTTAATTATAAATTGATTTACCTAATTTTTTCTTACACTAGTTTATTTTACCTATAAGCTAATGGATAATCTAAAAAGATATCAAATATGTCATCATTTAATAACTTATTTTGTAACCTTAATCTCTCCAAAAAAATTCAATTAGGTCTTATATTTAGGACCGGAGGTAGTATTAATTTTTTAATCATACATGGCTTTTGTGCTACTCTACGGCCTTTTGTCTAAACGCTGGTATGCCACTTTTCGACGGTGGTTTTTTCGGCGTTTCACAAAAACGTTGTAGCGTCATTTCGCCGGAAAGAAACGCCGGAAAGAGACAAAAAAAAACGCTGGTAAGCAGCCCGTGTTTTGTAGTGGTTGCGGTACAATTGCTCTAACCACTTGACCAAGTGGCTTTTCTGAAAACTCATCTGGATTGATTTTCTTTAGAATCACAGCAAATCTCTCCAACTATAGCAGAACAAACAGCAACATAATTAAATAAGTTGAAACTATTGTGTATCAAAGCACACATCGTTTATGTGAACCAAACAAACTAGATAGGATATATACATAGAGCCCCCATTTACAATATACAGTCACTATTGTTATGGTTTGCCATCAACAGCAATCACATCTTGTCAATTTTTAGTGTTCTGATCCTTCAAAATAAAGCAATTATAACAAAAAAATTACATCTAAAGGTGAAAATAGTATGCTACTTCATGGTTTCTTTAGGCTTTCGCTTCAAATCATTTCTATTTGACAATTCGACAAAGATATATGTTAGCAAGTTATAGATGGATGGGTTGCTTCTATAATCACTTCTTAGTACACTTACTGATGCATATATTGCTTTTTACTGTTTTGAGTTGACTTAACTTTTCCAAATAGTTTTTTTCCTTCTCGTTATCTGTTGGTATATATCAGTTCAATTGAAAATATGTTGGTATATATATTAATTAGGGAATTGAAAATGACATAGGAAAACATGAAATACAGTAAACTAAAACACGCATAGCAGCACTTAATATTCTTTGCTTCTCCATTGTAAGAAATTCCAGCCATGTTCTTATCCTTCAAATTAATGGTAAGAACACGCATAGGTTTTTTGTAGCATGTGAGCAAAGACAACCACATACATGTTCAAATAAATGGAAGAAAACACACTAACCTTTGATTTCCTAGCTATGTTACCTTCAACTAATGGTGTTCGAAGGTGTTCTTCACGACCTGCTCGAATGGGCGTCACGACTTGCTTAGAGTCGGGCTTGCTCGGGCTTTATGGCGTTCGAATCGGTGGCTTTCGTGAGGGGTTTGTGGCAGAAGAGTGGATTGCTCGGCATTCTTCACAGGGCAGAAGAGGGGTTTGTGGCTGGGTGGGTTTTCGAATAGGGGAGATGGCTAGGGTTTGAGGTTGAAGAGAATGGGTTGTGGCTTTAGATGTGTTTTGTGAGGGAGGGATGAGTAAGTGAGTTTTTAAGGGCACTTTAGCCTTTTCCCCAAATTTGGTAATGTGTATTAGATGCTAATGACCCAACTTATCCACAATTTAGCAACCTCAATTGTCTTTTTACTAATTGGGAAGACTTTATGTGTCTTTTTCCCAAAATAATAACAATTTGATAAATAAAAAATGATAGCTAGGTAAGGAACAATTGAGCTGAATATAACATGATATGTGGCAAGCTTTGAATGTTGATTAACGAACAAAGACGTATTGGTACAAGTATGACCAATATATATATTCTACCCCATCTTATCTATAATACACGGCTTTTTATATTCATAACACATTTCATTCAATAAAACATCAAACTTCATTAATTTTATATATTCTACCTCATCTTATCTTTTTTTTTTAATTTTACCCTACTCAATATTCATTATACTTTTCGTAACAAAGTTAACACATAATAAATGAAACGTGATATAGTGCACAAAAAATTAAAATGACTTGATTCATGAACAAGACTAGATAAATAGAAGCACCGAGTCTTTACAAATTTTACCCCTATTCTAATCCTCCTCATGTGAGGGACTATTCACACACTCAAACAGACTATTCACACACTCAAACGAAACACACATCCCAACCAACTGGGAACTAATCTCACAATCACCTCTACGAGAGAGTGTGATTAATGTCATTGAGCAAAAGCCTAATTGGCAATAGAAGCAGCCACTAAAATTAATGCAATTCGTCTGAGAAAAATTGGGTTGCTAGAGTTTTTTTTCAAAGAGGCCTTGCCTTTTGAATTGAGTTTATCGGTATCCTCATCAGTTGGAGTTCAATGTTCAGAAGGATGTAGAATGTATTGTTGCTGACGATGGAGGATAAAGCTTGTTTTTTTATGTAATCTTCTTTGTTTGTTTCCTGGAGTATTTTATTTTTATTTCGGGTACTTTATATCGCTTTTTCAGTTCTTGTTCTAGTTTTGTATGTGACTTGTTTGATGTTGAATGAAGGTTATTTTCACGAGAAAAAACTACAATTTGAGGCCTTGGAAGTTTATTAGAAAAATTTTAACAAGGAAACAATCAAAACATAAAGATCTACATAGCGGGCATGACAAGAATAGATGCTTTAAGATTAGTTTCACAGACCAACTGTCTCACCCTTTGAGGTGCCTACAAGTCAGCGGAGGATTAGTCCCTCACTTATCGAGTGGGGGATACCTTGATCATGGATCAAAAGAATAAATGCTCTAAGATTTACCACTTTGTAACACTAACCCTAGAGCATAAATAAGCGACATTTAAAAGCTTAGGTGATTGCTTTCTTAAAATTATTTGAAGGTAACCCATTATTCATGAATCTCAAAGAGAACATTAATTATGTATAACTAAAATTTTTACCATTTTCTTTATATGAAAATAATTTGACTTATTAAAAAAAAAACAGTTTGATTTCAATGTAATTTTAGCAAATGAATTAATTGACTAAAAAACTTGTACGTTAATTTTATACATTGTATAATTAATATTAATTTTATTCAGAGTGATTTTAATTGTTAGATTCGTTAATACACACCCATTTACAACCTAGAATTCATCAGTCATACAGATGGCTCTATCAAGAGAAAAACAAGGTTCAACCGCAATATGGTAAATGAGTTCCGGGATTTCCAAACTAGACACAAAAAATTCAATTGTTAAATAATAAAGGGCCAATTGTATAATGTTCGTGAATATTTTTTTATTGTTACACGAAATTATGAAATCCTTACACACCATTATGTATCATATCTTGACATCCTATAGCTACAATCAGCTTTACATTCGAACATTAATGCAAAAATAAGCAGTGTTATAAGACAATATTTCATGCATCAAAGCATTGAACACCCCTACTAAATTGATATTCACATTCGCATAAAGGTTATAACAAAATACCCTCCCCTCAGAACCAGGATGGCTGTAAACCAGGCATTGCATAATAGAGATGCATTCCCTTCCTTCAGAACCAGGGTGGCTGGAAGCCAGGAATTACTTGATAGAAACATCCCCTCCACTCTGAACCAGGATGTTTTAAGCCAGACATTACTTAATAGATACATTCCCTCCCCTCAGAACTAGGCTGTCTGTAAGCCATACATTACTTAATAGATACATTCCCTCCCCTCAGAACCAGGATGCTTGTAAGCCAGGCATTACTTAATATATACATTCTCTCCCCTCAGAACCAGGATGGCTTTATGCCCGGAATTCCTTAATAACTACCAATTTGGTATTCTATGTCTATGATTATTTGCATGAAACTACCAACAGAGGTCAGGGAAGAAAAAACCATTGAGATAAGCTCTCAGACTGAGGTGACTGAGTCTTCATCACTGCCTTCGCTGTCACTGCTGCTGCTGCTGCTACCGCTTCCATTGCTGCTCCCACTTCCACTACTACTGGAAGAACTAGAAGACTGTTCATCCCTACCCTCTGCGTTCACCTGGGCTCTGAGAGCTTCTGCAGCATTGAATCCCTTATCAACCTCATCTCCACTATCATCCACATCAGCAATCTCATCATCAGTGTCATTTTGATGAGGAAGATTCATGTCAAATCCAACATTATCTTTTTCTTCAACAACATTGTCCTCAGGCGATGCACTACCAAAAAGGTCATCAATATCTATATCTTGATGCTCCTCAACTTCATTTTTAGTGCCTGGTGAGGTGGTACCAACAGTAGGTGCTTCAGTTGGAATATTAGCCAACACCTTTGCACCAGATTTGTCACCTGCCAAATAAGTACAATAACGCAATTGGTCTGAGAAAAATCACCAAAAAGTAAAACTATTGCATGTTCCTTATCAAAATTAATAGGCATACTGCATTTTAGAGGGCAGAAATGGGATTATAATGGCCGAAGTATTTTCTCCATCAATGGACACTATCCATCTAGCCATTCATAACACATTCAACGAAAAAAAAATCAAAAGAAATGATGAGGAGGACGAAGACTAAGAAAGTAAAATAAAAACAAAAAGCATACAAGGAGACAGCTATATTATATATAATAACCCATGCAAATTGATGTAAAAAAGGAGGTAGTGCAAAAGAAAAGGGAGAACATAGTGACAAAGGTGGAGGAGAGAGAAACCAAATGAATAGAGGGAGAAAAGAAGAAACTCAAGGGAGAGGATGTACTAAACAATCAATCTTATTCCATTAAAATCAAAGGAGGACAATAAGAATACTTACTATTTACAGAGCTCTAAACAATCTGACCATAAAGCAAATAATTTTGAAATGAATGATATTATGATTAATCTCCTGATCCATGGCAAATGCCAATTATTCCTCATTCACATTACATTGTATCAACAGTTATTGGATATGTTACAACCGGAAAAGTATGTTTGCAAAGTTGTTTACATTCCAAATCTTCAATCACTAGGTACTTAAATATCAGTGCCTGAGATGGATATGTTACATGATCAGTATGAATAGAACCTTTGATACAGATTATCTAAAAACTTCTCGAGTTTTGACATCTCATAGTTAATTAAAAAGAAAATCTTCGTCCAATGCAAAAATAAAAAAAAAATCCGGATAGATCATTTGCTAGCACCTTGTGTTGGAAAGATCAAATCACACAAGAGAGGGTCACTAGCAAGAGCAATGTGACAATCATAATTTTAAGGTAAACATTAAAAAGTTGGTGGGAATGAAGCACAATAATAATTCAAATGGTTGAGTCATAACATAGCAGATTTTCAACATCATTCTTTTGCATAAGGAAGATCTAATTGGCAGATGCAGCTAACAGCAGAGATATGACAACACTGAATTCATCAGGTCAGAGAATACAACTAAAAGATATATTATAAAGCAATGAATGATATAAACATAGGTCCACACATATTAAAGCATGTCAAAAGATTGTATCTGGCATTACTAAAGCATGATAATGGAAACAAACTACCTAGAACATACATCTTGTCCTCAACCAATGGAAAAGCTTACAAATCATGAGATAAAAATGAAATTCAAAAGAGAAAACAGGGTAAACCCAGTTCTAGCCTTCACTTGGTGAGGGGCTAGGGAGAGAATATATTAGGCAGCTTTACCCTTGCTCATGCAAAGAGGCTGATTAGAACCCACAACCTCAGACCCCACACAGTAAGCGAGCTTACCGTTAAGTTAAGGCAGCCCTTCAAATTCAAAAGAGACAAAAAAAATAATAAATCATGTAGCATGAAACTCAGGTAGGTTTCTCTGGGGTATTGATTATAATTCATAAATTTCAATATAAAAATTTTACAGAAACCTTCTAAAAACATTGTACATACCAGTATTCTCCGGTTCACCAATATCAATACGTTCCACCTCAATCTGCACAAAATCAAAGCAAACATCATTTAAGGCATTGAAGGGAGGAGGGGGAGGGAAGGTATTATGTGATAATAATAATTGGCACGAGTTAGTTAGCATTTGACCCATGAGGGGCTAGTTAAGCTAGTTGTTGTCGTTAGTGGATTGTTTTGAGAGGGTTGCTATGATCAGATGTGAGTCTATACTGTCCATAAATAGGACAATAGAATCAAGAATGTACTGTATGCTATGATGTTGATAAACCTAATGAATCAAGTCTCTCTTCTCTCTGTCACTTTATTCCTCTCTCTCATCGATCTATCCCTTAAAATGATAATACTAATAGTATGTTCTCATCTACTCTTATCTTTTCTCACCTTTTAAATGCAGCAGGGGGAGGTGAGAGAGAAAAAGATACAAACTATTTGCCTATCTATAAAGTCCCAAAAGTGATGAATGAAACCAATATTGAAATCAAATAACCCCTAGGACAAGAGAAAGGATGTTTATGCTTCACTAAAACTATGTAACGCATCTCAGAATATATGTTAAAGGGTTCATTACTTTATCTGATCCTCTTTCTTCCCCTCAATTAAGAATTCATCCAAACATGTGAACAGAAACAAGAAAGCAGAGTACTGAGAAAGCAGGATACTACTCAAGACACAAATAATCAGGAAAAGTATAGAACAAGGAGTAACTCCAAGGAACAAGACACCAGGATATATCTTCTTTGTTTTCCTATTTTGGAGGAAGATGTACTATGAAAAAAAGAATAGCGAGTGTCAATCGGAAACAATGCAGGAGAGCTAAGTAGCAAGTAAACATTTCTTTAATGTGTACCATCACCCAGGCTACTTAGTAGGCACACATACCAATTATTAGATTTAAGCAACATTTAAAACAACAAAGCCCTTTCATTCTAATAATAGTCATAGGTATCATGTAATTAAAAGTATCCTTGATCAATCTATACTTTTATTGAATTTTGATTTTGGTACCTGTATTCTTTTAAACCATAATTAAATAATAATGTTTGCTCAATTACCATTGTTAGCTCCTCAAACGTTGTTCTATTAGTATGGTTATCCATTGTATAAGAGCTAAACAGTCTTTACAAAATAAAATTGAAGCATTCAATTAGGATTAAAATACACATAGGTACCAAAAATTAAAATAAAAGTATAGGTACCAACAAAGGTGTTTCCCCTTTTTCCATATGAATGAAATTGAATAACTGAAACAATCATCCAACTAAACCATATATGCTAGATGGTAAGTGAGAGCGTACCGGTTGAAACGAGCTTCTACTTGAAGTTGGGGGTTTTGAGGGTTTGCCAATAGGAGATGATTTAATATCCAAAGCTGGTCCAGATGGAGCAGCCACAGTTGTTGCTGATGCTGCAGCAGCAGATTCACCAGGCAACCGAACATGCCGAAGTTGCTTTACCGCCCTATGAAGCCTCTCCAATCGGAATGTTTCACCATCAAAGAACAATACAGCATCATTCTCCCTGTATTCCTCACTACTACCCTCAAATGTCACTTTAGGTTTCCCAATTTGGTTATTCTGAAATTCCACATAAGCCCTATTTTCCTTTGTCTTTCTAAGTAATCCTGGCTTACTCTTATCAACAGAAGCTGGTTTAAATTCATCTACACAACACAAAGTCCAGAATTTTCTAAGATTAAACACCCTCATATAAAAAATTAAACCTAAAAACAACAACAAAATCAAAATTAAACAGAATCTGGATAAAATTAATCTAAAAAACACAGTCCAGATTTTTCTATGGTTAAACCCTAAATAAACGATATATGAAAAAATAAATACGGCTAAAAAATAATTAAACTTCACTAATTATACTTACAACGCAAAGTGCAGTATTTATTGGAGGATTCATGTTTGAAGGAAGAGCCAAGCGTGAGATTGTACCAGCGATCGGACTGAGGAGCGGTTTTGGGCTCCTCTTTGGAGTTGTTAGCCATGGTGGAGACAGGGAATTAATGAGCAGAAAGGAAAGCTACAAAACAAAATGCCTTAATAAAAGCTTCAACAACGCCCAATTATACCAAATGGGTAATTGGCAGAATGCAAAATAATAATTATTTGTATTTTGTTATAAAATAAAGAAAATACAAAGAAGATGAAGAAAGAAGAGAGAAATTATAGATGAATAGTGAAAGAAAGATTCTTATTTAGATAGATTTTCTTTATACCTTCATTTATTTGTGGTATGCCTCTATTTATAGGCTAATATACCCAAGCAAGAGTTACAATGTCATAAACGTAGGAGTTAATCTATATTATGGTATAAGGTGTAACCTCTAGAAATAATAGTCATTGATAATTAAAAGGACCTAAAAGACAAAGGGGTTATGAACATTTGAACGCCACAATTGACGGTAGTAGTGAGGAATACAGGGAGAATGATGTTGTATTGTCCTAAGATGAAATCCTCAATTCCAATAAAATCATTATCACTTTGTTTCTAAGATAACCTCAATCTAACTTTTTATGTTTAACATTGCAAATTTGCCTCTCTTGTAACCCCTAACATTTTACTAAGGGTAAAGGTGCAAAAATATGACTAAATTTTACCCTAAGTTGCATTTCTATGACTAAAGTTTCGCAAGGAGCAAAAATACCACCAAACTTGGGATCAAGGTGTAAAACTATGATTTCCGTCAACTATGACGGTGTTGACCGTTAGTCTTCGACTTGTAGGATGCTAAGTGTACAATAATGACCATGTGGCATGCTGAATAGACTTTTTATTGGTGTTATGTGGAATAAGGGGTAAATGTATTTAAAGTAAATGTACTTTGAGTGCAAATATGGGTCTGTTGTTAGAATAAAATAATCATATTTTTTGCATTATTTTAAATACATTTACCCCTTATTCCACATAACACCAATAAAGAGTCTATTCAGCATGTCACATGGTCATTATTGCACACTTAGCATCCTACAAGTCGAAAACTAACGGTCAACACCGTCATAGTTGACGGAAATCATAGTTTTGCACCTCGATTCCAAGTTTAGTGGTATTTTGCTCCTTGCGAAACTTTAGTCATAGAAATGCAACTTAGGGTAAAGTTTAGTCATATTTTTGCACCTTTGCCCTTTTACTAAATCAATACTCCAACAAACCCATAGTTTCCCAATCATAAACAAGCACCAATAAATCTTTAGAAGTCACCAAAACCCAATTTACTCAAAACATCCTCCAATGTCCACATTCTACAATTAACAACTTCTATTAAGTTTAAACAACTCAACAATGGCCCATAATTTACCAAAGAGTGCAGATTTTAAATCACCCGAAAGCCTTTTTAGGCCACAACTCACCCAAATACTCAACAGAAAGAATTTTAGACTTCCCAATGGCCTCAAGGGTTCTCAATATCATGGACTCTCATTCATAAATCCCCTTTACTCTTCTGTTCTACAAAACCGATTACACACACAAAGAAAAGAACAACAGAATTTCTAATCATCATCATAATTCCTCAAACTAATTTACACTATACTCACTAGTAAACTAAACAGATCAGGCCATCTAACAAAATGCAAATAAAAGTCCACAACCTCAAATAAACATAATACCCAAGAACACATAATCAAACCAGAAATCAAGAAGGCAAACCAGTCCACTTTCATTTATTCTGCTAAAGTCACAAAATAAAACACTGCACACACATACACATCACATCAAGAACAAATTGAAAAACACAGAGCAAATCAAAAATCCCCAAAAGTTAGGGTTTTGCACAAACTTCACTAAACTTCAATCAGCACTCAAATCCTCATTCAAATTAACAGGAATGAAAGTTCAGGCTTCCATTTTTAACGATTTAACAACCCAAGTCCCTTTAATTCATTTTCTTTCTTTAACCCAAAATAAAGGGCTGTCAAAAATCTGTACCAAACCCTTATCAGCCTCCAAATAACACCTCAAAATGCTTTTTCAAACATTAAAAATCAAAGCTTTAGACTCCCCACATTGATTATTAAAAATCAGCAAGAGAACTATAGTATACACTCACCTGAACTTAAATCCGAGGTTATATGAGACTGTGGCCGCCGGCTCCGCCGCTAATCTCGCCGGGAAACGGCCACTGGAGGTGGGTGAAAGCAGAAATTGAAAGGAGAAATGAACAATAAGAAAATCAAGCTTCAAAGGAAACAAGAGGTTGAGAAACAAAGGAAAAAGTCAAAAGCTCTCCTACCTCGTCGTCGGTCGCCGTGGATTCGCCGGAAAACACAAAAAGCGACGGTAAAGAGAGAAAAAGAAGGAGAATCGACGGATCGGGTCGGGTTTAGGAAGGAGGGATGAAAGCCGAAAATGGGTGTGTGTGTGTGTGTGTGTGAATGAGGATGAAAATAATGGAAAACGAAAATGGAAAGGGAGAGGGAAGAGAAGAAATCGAAGAAGATGATGATGGTTTATGTGTATGGGTGTGTTTGTGCGGCGGTAATGCAAAGGGAAAAGAAGCAGCTGATTATAATTTAGTTAGAAAAGTGTCGTTCTATCTCTATTTATTTACTTCTCCATTTTAAATTTCTCATTAAAATAAATTATAAAACTATTCTATATAGGCTAAAGTATGTTTTTGGTCCCTTAAGTTTGCACAAAGTCATGTTTTGGTCCCTTAACTTTGAAAAGTGTGTTTTTGGTCCCTTAATTTTGGAGAAAGTGTGTTTTTGGTCCCTTAGCTTTGAAAAATGTGTTTTTTTGTCCTTTAACTTTGGATAAGGTAATATTTTTTCATTGATTTCAGGATAAAGTAATATTTTTTGTCCTTTGTAAAAAGGATAAAAATGTTTTTAGTCCCTTCATTTTCAAAATTAAGGGACTAAAACATGACTTTTTGCAAACTTAAGGGACCGAAAACATACTTATTAAAAGGATTAAAAACACACTTTTTAAAGTTAAAGGACTAAAAAGATGACTTTGTCCAAAATTAAGGGACCAAAAACACACTTTTCAAAGTTAAGGGACCAAAACATGATTTTCTCCAAAGTTAAGGGACCAAAAACATACTTTAGCCTTCTATATATTATTTCATATAATTTTTCCCACCATAGTATTATCTATGCGCTGCAGTATTTTCCATCAAAATTTTATTTTGAAACTCAACCTCTAACTGTTTTGGGAAAAAGACATATAAAGTCTTCTAAAGAAAATAGAAATATTATTTTCTTAAAAATATATTGATCCTCATTTATTTATTTACAAAGCCTTTTAATTTAATAATAATATCATAATACCTTAATTAATTCTCTATTATCTCTAATTCAAATTTTGGGATATTAGAATTGGCCCTGTTAGGCCCGCCTCTTTTCCCTAGAATAAAAACAAATATAGGTGCTATTTAACTTAAAAAATTTAAATGATTGAAGAGTAAAAAGTGAAGATGTGTGTAATTTTTTTTGGACACAATGTGTGTAATTGTGTAAAGCCGATACAATTCCCAAATTCGAAATCCTTAAATGCGAAAGCTCTCCCTCTCACTCTCAGCTCTCGTCGTCTTGCCAATCACCTCTGGCCTTTTCTAAGGCTTAAATGGGCTTGATCCGTTTAGCTTTGACCCTTAAGGCTTGGCCCTTAAGGGTTGGGTCGGCTCGTTTGGACAGCTCTAGATATTGAACTATTTTTAAGGACTAGACTTAGGTCTATTGCAATAGGTCTAGTTTGTCCAGTTAAAATATGTCATGTCATCTGTAGCCCCACTTTCTCTTTCTTCTATAATTCACCTTCCTTCATTTTCATCCCTGTCTCCCCCATCATTCTAGATATGCAAAACCCTATCTCTCCATATCATTCAGATCTGCAAAACCATTTCCAGTTCACAAATTGATTGTTCTGTGGCTTTCAACTTCAAAGTGATGCTACCAAAATTTTGATAAAAACTCCGCAAGTGTACGGATCGTATTTTAGTAAAGTGGTAAATCAAGGTCAATCCCACAGAGACTCAGACAATTAATAACTAGGCATTAGATCTCCTATTTTCATTCAAGTTGAGTAAATACAAGAAAATTGATTTTAATTATCTATGATCTAAGAAAATAAATAAAACAAAATATTCACACAAAAGAAATTCACGAGTTAAAAGAACAAACTAGAGCCACTAATCCCTTATTTGCTTCTTAGATTTTATTCCCACTAAATTAATTATGAGCTAATTGAACTAGCTAATCTAGAGTACTAGTGCCTATAAATGCCTTTCGGTTTTCACCTATATTCTTGCCTAGCTTAATTACACAATGTCTTGCACTAATTTACTAAGCCAATTTATACTGGTACCGCTCTAATGTAGTCATGTAAGGCTTCTAGGTATATGTCTATCCTAGTCGCAAATCAGATTAAAAATTCAATCCTACACTATTCAATCTCATGGTCTATTTAAAATTTCCTCTTTCGAGTCCAATTCTGAATTCCCTAATCATGTCTAATGGTGATCAAGCACTAAACAAGTTAATCACTAAAAGCAAGATTAAATAAACTAAATTAAATTAACCATGACTAAATAGTGGGAAATAAAATATCTAAGTTACAAACAAGTTCATAGTTCTCTAAGTTGTAAAAGAAAACTAGCCACACATAGTTTGAATCATCATAACAATTGGCTTAAAATCCAAAGGCATATTTAATGTTCAAGAAGAAGGAGTAATAACTAAACAATACAAGATTGAAGTATAGTGCCGCCGCTCCTCTTTTACATCTCTTTGTGCGTTGATCTCCCCTGCGCGCGTGTGTGTTGATGAATGATTATCAAACAACTCCAGCCACTTCCTCCTTTTCGTCCTTTTCCTCGATGAATAGTATGTTGTATATATATTTGCTCAAGAACAAACC
The DNA here is from genome assembly GCA_029929735.1 of Mimosa pudica. Taxonomy (NCBI): domain Eukaryota; kingdom Viridiplantae; phylum Streptophyta; class Magnoliopsida; order Fabales; family Fabaceae; genus Mimosa; species Mimosa pudica. Next base: position 7,922,115 of record JAKELP010000045.1, read on the forward strand.
AAAAACTGCAGCTTAATCCCTTTTCTCTTTTTCCTCGTGAATTTCTCTAGGCTTTAGTAGTTGAAAAAATTATAACTAGCCTCCTCTCACAAGCTCCTCTCTTCCCTTTTTATAATGGTTGATCTCCTTAATCAATTAGGACACCAAAGATTCAGCCCAAGACTCATTCTTTAATTTCCTTTTTCTATTCTTTTCTTTTTCTTTTGTTTCTAAATCTTCATTGCCCTATTATAAGAGAAAGAAAGGAAATAGGAAATAATCATCATAGCTCAATCATATAATCTCACTAATAAGAAACTTTCCTTTTAAAATATTTTCTTTTATTATTTCAAGTTTCCTATTTCAATTAAATTTTATATTTTCAAAATAATTACACATATAATGCTCTAATCACTTTCTTTCCAATTCACACCAAATCTCTTAATTATTTAATTAATGACTCCCCAAATACAACAAAATATTTCCTAAAAACAACTAAATATGGGGAGTCATCACAAAGGTCGAAGCTTTCTCATGATATGGTCTTCTCCCCCACTCAAGTTCGTCTACCTCGGTTCGACTCAAAGATCGAAAGTCATATTTGTCATGGTTTTCTGGTCTTCGTTGTTCTCATTTGGGCGAAGGAAGGGTGGCCGACGATGATTATGGAGGGCGGCCATGAAAGAGCTCGGCGGAGGTTGCCGGTGGGGGAGGGGTGAGAGAGAGTTGAGGGAGGGCGGTGGAGAGGAAGGCTGGAGAGAGAAGTTAGAGAAGGAGGATGCAAGAGAGAGAGAAACATAATGATGTGACAGAGTTTTATTAGTGAACTGGACAAACTGAACCTATTGTACTGGACCTAACTTTTTTCCATTTTTAATGGGTGTGCTTTTTTTATAGTTTTCATGATTATACTCCATTAAGTATTGCACTAGTGCACCTGAAGAACTCTCAATTTTATATTTTGCATTCTGATGTAGCCGATGTCATTGCGCCTAAAGGAATGAGAAGCAAAATATATATACATATAATGATAATTGGTTAGATGTAGGTTGGGCAAGACATAGAATATTGTTTGGAACATGTTCTATTGATCATCTTGAATATATGACATATCACAATTTCTCTGATTTTGAAGAACGAACCTTTTAGTTAAATTCTCAGACTAAGTCCTACTTCATGCGTATAGGTTTGATGCTTGCTCATTCTAATTTAGTTCAATTTACTTTGTCTCTTATTGAATATTCCAATAACGCTTATCAGACTAAGTCCTAATCCATGTAAGTTCAGTCTAGGATATTTCTACTTCACTACTTATTTCACTTTTGTAAATGACATGGAACACAGAGGGGGTTGAATTGTGTTCCAATAAAAATTAAAAACAATCAAAAAAGCTAATAGAACACACATGATTTATATTGGTTCGGCCAACCTGCCTACGTCCAGTCTCAACTCCTCGTTGGTATTTACTAACTCAAGGTTTTACCGGGATCACCTTGAAACCTTTACAATACAGGTTTTACGGGCTAACTTGCAATCTTACAGAGTCTCTTGTGAATGCATGTGACAGAACAGATTTGTTGTGAAGAATGTTTGAATCAAGCTTGATTCCTAAAATGCATATTATAAAGGATCATAAAGTATTTGGTCCAATTGTTGCATGTAAGCATTTCTTCATATTATAAAGGATCATAAATGTAAGGATCATAAAGCATTTCTTCCTACAATTCCTGAAAAATTTCTATAACTACCCAAATCTCAAAGTTCAACCTTAAAGCACCATCACAATAATCCAACTATCATATTTCCATTCTCCAATTGACCCTTACACATCCTTAATATAATTTCTAAGATCTTAACTCTTACGAGAGCACCCTCAACATCATATCTTACTATAATCTAAAACAAATCAACTTACATTTCACCTTTTAGTGCGACCAATTTTCCATATGTCTATAAATCCAAAACAAAAGGCTCACCAACTCTTAAATTCCCAAACTAGAACCCGATCACAGTCTTCGCAACATTAAATCTGTTGAAATTTCTTTTCTAGATCTATCATATATAGCTAACTATTCAAACCAGACCAAATTATTCTACGATATCCAGCGTCAACCAAAACACCACATAATCTTCATTCCTTTCTCATGCCCTATATGTTTGTCCCTAAGTAAATAATGGTAGAATTCGTATAAACGCACACATTGTTGATGGCAGAAAAACATAAGAGGGAGGTGAATTGTGTTTTTAATAATTTTGCGGAATAGCTAAAACAAAACAAAAATAGCAAGACAGTCAGAGTTAATACTAGTTCGGCCAACCTGCCTATGTCCAGTCCCAACACCTCGTTGATATTTACAAATTCAAGGTTTTACCGGGATCACCTTGGAACCTTTACAACTGCAAGTTTTGTGGGTTCACTTGCAACCTTACAAGGTCTCTTCGCGAAACTCTCCCTTACTACTTGTAAGACATTACCCAACTCCCAAGTCCCAGACTTAAGAGTTACCTTTAACAGTAAAGGTTTTTCAGATAAATTCACTAATTGAACAGATTGTGATAAACACTTAAGTACAAATAATGTCACTTACTCACTAAATACAATGAAAGCTTGATACAAAAGGTGAGTGAAGTATTGAATGCGAAAGACAAATGATTCTCTCATTGTTAGCTTTGCAAACTCTTTTTGGTAATTCCTTGTGTCTTCAATTTATACTCAGAGATAAGCAAGAAGACGTTGGGGGAGCATTTAATTATTTGAGCCGTTGGTTAGAGCGCATTTCAAGTTGCTTGTGCCTAGGATATTTTCTGGTAGGGGCACCTTGGGACTTACTCAAAAACGTAAGCTGAAAATTCTTTGTGTCTAACAACTAGAAACAAATTTGTCAGGTCACTATACGAAAGTCTGACATTTGAAATTTCTACGATTATAGCGTTATGTTTCTAAATATAATGATATATGCCTGCAGACTTAGTTAGACATTAGTGAAGATCAGATGTAGCGAAATAGAACAAAATATGACATTATCTTCTTTAACATCAGATACTAATAACGTTATGAACAACTATATTACAATATATCTTCAAGTTCATCCAATATTTCAAATATGCACAAATGAGGATATAGCGTTATACTTAAGCATGTTACGATATACTCCCTCCGGTCCTAAATATAAGACCTAATTGACTTTTTCTAAAAAAATCCTTAAAAAAGCCAAATAAGTTAATTATAAATTAATTTACCTAATTTTTTTACCTTAAACTAGTTTATTTTACCAATAAACTAATAAATAATCTAAAAATATATGAAATATGTCATCATTTAATAACCTATTTCGCAACCTTAATATCTCCAAAAAAAAGTCAATTACGTCCTATATTTAGGACCGGAGGTAGTATCTCTCTGATCATCTTAACAATTCAAGTAGGCATAGACAAAGATATAACGTTAGCTATTCATTCATAATGATACAAAATAGATCTGTAACATTCTGTTACTAATGCCCTAATTAACTAATAATATCTATTTCAACTAGAATGGACCACGTGTGTTGCGCGGGAATTCAACATTTAGTTGTCTTACATGTTATAAACTCATTAGCTTGTATCGTATATGAAATGGATGCCCACACACTCTTAGTATATTAGGGATGTTTAGAGAAAAGACACAACTTAATTATTATGTAACATTTTATTATGTTTTACTATGCCTATTCATAAGTCGAGTTAGTTTGTATACAATGAAACATAAAATTTGTAGTGTGATTTGTTTTAGTTTTTTGAACATATCTAAAAAAAGCTTTTACTAAAAAATGGAATGAGAATTTATTTTAGGACAACTAAGCACAAATTATTAACATTAATTTTCTCTAAGTTTTTTAATTATATCACTATCAAACAAAGGAATTGGTATAAAGTTAAACTTAATGGATACTTGTGACTTGTCAAGATAAATACAAAGGAATTAGTATAAATATTTTCCTTTTTTATTAAAACATATGCCAACATTTATTGATTTCTTCATTATAAGAAATATATATTAAAGTAAATTTTGTGTAGATTAACAAAAAAAATTGTGTGCATTGTGCGGGGCATTCGACATTTGTTGATCTCAAAAACTGAAAGAACCAATGAGAGATTTTAAGCATTTAGGATCAGAGATTCAATGCAAAATTAGTTGCAATACTAATTCTCCCTTAATCACCTATCGCTATTATTTGGAATTTTTTTATAAATTAAAAGAGATAATATATGATTTTAATAAGAGTCAAACTCCACACATTTTAATAAGTCAAGTTTCCCTTAGAGACCTCCCCCATACAAAAATCACTCGGACTTAATTTTTTAGTATAACTTTCCAAATAATTTCAATTTAGATCACATGAAACATTTTTAACTTGGGTAAGAATCAAACTCAAACCGTGTATAGAAATAAAAGAAGAGTCAAACTTCATCCCAACCTCCCCATCCAACCCCCCCCCCCAAAAAACGAAAATAAACCAAATTTCATGAATATCTTTTAACTAACAATAAGTAATTCGATACTTGCTTGAATTAAGATTGATTCGGTCACAACACTCATAGCTAAAACCAAGTTCAAATCATAATAGGAGTGTTAACATATAATGATAATGATGCTTGCTATGATGTCTAAAGAATGCAAATGTTTAAAAATCAATGCTCTATATTACGTCGGTGAGCGGTGACCAAAATATTACGTAGGTTCAACACATGACTATGCATCTCTTTTAAGAGTCAACAGATTCTTGAACAATAAAAAACTATTTGATATTTGTCACTCATTGATTTTGAGATGACATGTCATACTCCAACTGATGTTCTTACTCCCACGAAATATGAAAAAGGGTTGTCCTAAAATACTAAGTTTATTTAATAATGCAACATGCAGTTCCTGATTAGAATTTGCCTCAGCCCGATTGTCACTAATTGATTTAACCAATTCCTATTCGCCTTGGGGTTAAATGCAAGTTATTTATGAAACCAAGGATTGCAACACAGTGGCGCAACCTCGGGTCGTCTCTCTTGAGGAGTCTTGTAACTACCCTAAGATGAACTAAATGTAAACTAAAAGTGACAAAAGGAAAGGGGTTTGTTTGTTTGGTTTTTGAAATTAATTGATTAAACTAGTAAGAAAATGTAAGTGCTTGTTTTTTGTGTTTTTCAAATAAAGGTTTGAAGGTTTAAAATAAATGCAATGGAAAGGGGCTTTGGTAGTGATTCAATGGTTCAATTACTTGTTTAAAATCATGGGAGTTTTATCATTCATCAAGTCTATTAGAAAAATCCCAAAGCAACCACTAAGGGTCCTCTAACACTAATTAATAACTAATCAAACAATTGCTTGAAACTAACCATCACTTAGGGTTAGAGTTAAGTACCACTTGATGTGTATTGAAAACAATTTTGAAAACCAATTTCCCCTTGAGAATGTGCAACCACAACACCTCAAATGAAACATTAACTACACAAGCCAAGAAACCACTAGAGTAAACATAGTATCATGAATCAACATAGGAAATAAAACATACATAACATTGATAATCAAACATGATGTTCAACACAAGAATATCAATCCAACATAATTAGAAAGATACAACCATATGTCTCTAACACAAATACATAAGAGAAAGTGAAACCACAACTCTCAAGTACAAAGCATAGAACATAGGAAAAAGAAAACCCCCCTAAGAAGCCCATTGAAGCAATTGACCATCTTCACACCACCAAAGCACCAAGATCTTAGCCACTCATGGAAGGAGGAAAGGAATTTTTCCCAAAATCTACCCAAGAAGTGGTTGTCAGGAGGTGGGGTGAGATGGAGAAGAAGGTTGGTGAAAATGGAAGAGGAAATGGAGATGAAGAAGGAAATATGGAAGATTTGAGGTGAAATCTCATGGAAATGGAAGAGAGATGAGTGAGTTTGAGAGATTTTGAGTGAACCCTAGTATAGCCACCTTATTTTCGTGCAAATGGGGCTTGGAGAGAGGCTTGGGGGTGTTAGGAAGCTTATATAGGGTGTAGAAACCCTAAATTCGCGAAAGCTGATTTTTGGCTGCAGAGTGGCGCCCATGTGGCGCCCACGGGCACCGCTTGGGCACCGATGGCGCCCAAATGGCGCCCACGGGCATGCCTTGGGCGCCGCCTCCCTGTAATGGCGCCCAGATGGCGCCCGAGGGCGCCAAACTGACAATTCCCCCCTTTTTTTGCCCTTTTTTTTTGCTTTCCTTGCTTCCTCATTCTTGTGTTTTGCTTCCATGATCTCTTTGAGTGTTTCTTCCATTAACCTATAAGAGATTAATACTTGAAGTAGCATCACAAAGTTCTCAAAAAGATGAATGACAATAAATCAAGTTAAATATGACAAAATTGCCCTTAACTAGAACAAATTCCAACAACTTAAGCAATAGATAGAATCTATGCTAATTAGGTGAAATTATCATCAAAACATGCATTAATTCAATGGATTTGGCCATGAAAAGATATGCAAATATATGGTGCAATCACTAATCCTACTAAACATAAATATCAAGCTTAAAAGATTAGTAGCATATAATTTGTCAAGGATGTTAGAATCAAGTTTTGATGAAGACTAAAATATGAAAGAATGAGTCAAGTACTTAGAAAGCAATAGGTTAACATTGAATCCCAAGTAAGAGTGCAACCGGATGTGGATTTACTTCCAGATAGACTAGGACTAGCGCTCCCGGATGAATGTCTCATCCCCCAGCGACAGCAAGTAATTAACTAAGGAAATAACTTAGTCCAGAAGCACTAGAAATACAAAACCTTAAGACTAAGCTAGGATTCAACCGGAAGTGGATTTGCTTCCGATTATATTTAGACTAGCGCTGGCTGTTGGTATAGATAACACTAAGCGTTAGTGAACATGAGCCACGTCTAGTGGAATTGCTTCCGATAGCTTAGTGACTAGCACTGGCTGTTGATATCAATAACACTGAGTGTAACATGCTGTTACTAATTCAGTTGTAACAAGTTGTTACTAATTCCTTAATTAGTCTGTCACATCTCTTTTAATTCTATTACCTCTTTACTAACTATGATAGGAAAAGGAATATTCATATTAACAACATCTCTATCATAGTTAGAAAAGGAATTTCCTAATGATTACATAATATCCATGATAGAAAAGAATCTCCTGATACAATATGAATGCTATCATGGATATTTAAAAACTAACCATGTTAGAAAGGATTTACCTAACATGGTTATTTAACAAAACCAACTATTATTTAACAATACATAAATATAACTACATGCGGAAACGAATGCAGGCCTATACAAATTGGCAATATACAATTTAAATAGCCAATATAGCTCCTACTACCTAATTCCCTTTCCTGCTGCTTGCATCAGTGCATGAATACCTGCAAAAATGTCAGTAATCGTGGGATGAGACAATTTGTCCCAGTAATCACCGCTTAACTCACTATAACAGTGAGATGTGCGGTAGCGAGGGCGTCTAAAGGGTACCTCATTTTTAAACCAGTAATATATATATATATATATATCCGTGTCAATTCTTCTTCCATTCCTCTCTCAAATCCCTCCATCAATTCCACATCACTTATCAATACTTTAATCAACCACATCAAATGATTCCCCACAACCTAACTCACCACTATCTCAAACTCAACAACAAAAATAAACGTGATTGACACTGTGTCCAGTCTCAAATCTGAAAGCATAAAAAGGGAGCACTTTTAAATAGTGAAAACGTCTCTGGGGAGCACTTTAAAAGTGAAAACGTCCCTGGGGAGCACTTTAAAAGTGAAAACGTCCCTGGGGAGCACTTTAAAAGTGAAAACGTCCCTGGGGAGCACTTTTAAAAGTGAAAACGTCCCTGGAGAGCACTTTTAAAAGTGAAAACGTCCCTGGTTCCTTTAAAAATCCGAGGAACCTGTACTATTAACCAATCGATTGCGCAGATCGATAGGTTACATCGGCCGACGGTACTATCAGTGTCATGCAATGCTCACTATAACCTATCAATATCCTATCAATATCACTTCCACAATATTCAATATCTAAATCACAATTTCCATCAATTTCTCAATTTCATCCAATATCTCCATCACAACAATTCCACTCCTTCCATCAAACTAAATATCACTATCCCTGTATACATTCCACGCCATTCCAGATCAATGGCCACCACCAGGCAGGATAATAGTATATAATGTTTCAAATTCCTTTTATACGAAAATAATCGTGTTTAAAAGGCACCCGATAGCCTGTTTTATATAAAAATAACCTTTTAAAGATAATATATATATATATAGAGGGTGAAAAGGGATTTTTACAAAATCCTAGCTAACATCACCCTCAATGTTATAGTAAGGTTAAGTGTGATTACCTGTCGCCCTTAGCAGCTGCGCATTTTCCCATCCTTTCCCGATGCCTCACAACGATATCACAATAAATCCTATAATGATAGGATACAAAATGATAAATTAATACCATTTCACTTTATAACACTTTGACGTCTCTCTCGTATGGTTTATATATTACTACCCAAACCCCTTTCTTTTATTTGTTTTAAATATGCATTTCAAACACAATCCAATTTCATATACAATATCCACACAATACAATCCAAATCAAAAACAGATAACCAGGACAAAATAAAACAAATTCTACCAGATCATATAATTTCATAAATCATATTACCCTTGTTTCCATAACATTATTTCTCATCTTTGAGTTTATCACCTCAACACCTAATAACATTAATTACCTATTACATTCCTCAAACATTGCAATCACTTCCACAATCAAATCAAACCATATTCCAAATAAATAAAAAGAAACTATGTCAAAACTACCTCTCCAGTCATCTAATTAAGACATCCTTCACCATCCTAACAAAAATAGTCACCTACTTTCCAAAGCATTGAAATTGTAGTACATATTAAAGTAGTAATGAAATAACAACCCATAATTATAACATAACATGAACTCCAATGATAAAATCGTAATTAAAATTACTCTTTCAGGGTTCTTGAACTTTTCATGTAAAAAAAATGTATACTTTATAGACTCCAAGTAGGCAAGCCCAGTTTATTTCCAAATCACATATTGCACTCACATTCCATTGTTTGACCCAACTAAGGAGAATGAAAAAGGGTTCATTTCCTATATTTCAAATCACCATTTAACACACTTCCAATTTCTTGTAATGCCCAAAATACATGCAGTTACCAAAAAGTAAAGCAACTCACAAAATCAATTATAAGGTAACCAAAAGCATCTTCACAATTTCACACCACACATATAAAGCTATAATCACATTCCTTTCAATCAAAACATAGATTCATCCAGCATTCATATATCCAACTACAATCCATGTTAAAATCAACAATTTCCTTAATCATAATAGGAGATCACAATGCACATTCACAATTATCTTCCATTCAAAACAACCATCAAATCTTTAAAGCATAACCTAGCTATATCATGTTTGTTTCCTCCAACATATACCAAATTACAATAATTAAGCCATTCAAAATCAAATGCAGCAGCAATACTAATTTGTCATTATAATTTAATACGCAGCATAATATCATATCCACACAAACCAATAGTGCCACATGTATTGAGAGGAAGAAAAACTAGAAAAATCACCAAGTCAATACATCACGCATATACAGCCAAACTATAACACATATGAGTTTACCTAATCACTAATTTGAAGGTTAAAGCCCCCAAAACTTACGAAAACTCGTCAGCCTCAAATACCCAGAGAAAACATACATCCAAACACAATTTATCCTCCCTCAACTTGCAAAACCAAACACTCCAACATGCATATATCTTATAAATAACAATACACACACATATACAACAGATTGCTACTAATCAACAGCGAAAGGAATTGCAAAAGAGTTTCTTTTCTTAGAGTATTTTCGGCCATGACAAAGAAGAGGCTTAAGAAACCTTCAATCAAAACAGAAAAACCACATACAAGCCATATTACAACTTAAACAAGCTTCTATAACAACTAATTACAAACTTTTAACCTTAATTTCTTCAAAACTCGTTGGCCAATGAAACCCTAAAATCTGCCCCTTCTCAATCTCGCCCAAAAATGAAGTAAAAGAAGTAGGAATAGGTAGAAGGTTCTCACCGGAGTACATAGCCGTCACGTGTTGCCGGATTCTCGCCGGAATCCGCCGTGAATCGCCGGATTTTGAAAAGAAAATGAAGAGAGTGAGGAATGGTGAAAACGAATAACAAAAGAAAAACAAAAGAAGGAAGGAAATGATGTTTACCCAAACCCACTGCTCGACGCCGTATACCTCCGCCGTCATCGAACGCCGCCGTCGATTGTGGTCGGAGGAAACGAAAGAAAACAAACCAAGAAAGAGATTAGGTTTTGGGGAAGGGAGGTCGGGTTCGGTTGAGAGGAAGAGAGGCAGAAGTGAAAACCATGACAAAGGGGAAGGTGTCGGCGCCGCCGCGCCGAAGGCCGCTGGAAGCTTGCCTGAGCGACGAGCTCGAGTGGGAGGAAGGGAGGGGCGAAATCGAAGGTGGAGGGAAAGAGGGAGGCCGCGCCGGTGCTAACACCGACGGCGGCTTGCTCCGCCGGTCCCTGCAACTCCGGCGGCGAGCAAAGCAGAGAGAGGAGTAAGGGTCTGATGAGAGGGAGGGGGTCGGAGGGCGAGAGAGATAGAGATGTCGAGTGAAAGGGAGAGTTGAGTGTATATATATATATTTATATATATATATTTGTGAAAATTACCATTAACTACCCTGAAGTTTATTCATAATTAAATTTCTAGCCCAGAAGTTTGTATATATTACTATATCTCCATCTTTTCATTATAACATAATCTGAATCCTAATTTTACTTTTCATGAAAGTTTCTATCACCAATTTACTCTTTTATCTATATTTATTTAATTTCCAAACTAACTAAGATTTAATATTCCTAAATTGTCCAAAAATCATAAAATTCTCCCCTAAAACCCTAAATTTTCTTAAGGACACCTCAATAATCTCATAAATTCCTCCCTAAGACTTTTAATTCCCTTAATGACCCTCAAAAATTTTGAATTATCTTTAATTAAATTTTTGGGATGTTACAATTCTACCCCTCTTAAATAATTTCGTCCTCGAAATTAGTAGAATCTATCGTTAAATACAAAGAAATGGACGATTTCTTCAACAGATAATCCTAGTTTGAAGGAGAAAAAGAAAAAATTTGGAGATAATTTAGGAATATTGGAGTCATTAACACTGAGGATTTGTTGCCATAAATGTCATCCATGCGACATCATAGAGATGATATCGAGGAATTAGAAAAACTTTAAGCATTCTAATAGAAGTTGTTGATCGAAATTTCCTAGAAATAGCAGTCAAGTTCGACATATGAAAGATATTATCTTAGGATAAAGGTGAGATTACGAATACTAACTCCAATTCCCAGGTTCCTTTAGGGATTGAAAAGAGGTGAAATCAAGTCAGATTGACTTAAATGTATATAACATTTTTAACAAGTCTAGAAGCACTACTTAAGAAAACTAGGAATAGGATAAAGTTCTACGCAAAATTTTAATTAATTCTGTCCTATTTGCCGCGTACTGAACAAATTTATCAAGAATCATAAAGCATCAGCAATACCAAGACCCCCTTCTAATGCAAATCTGATGCACAAAGCAAGAATGATGCAAGAATCTTGTACACAATTAGATTTTACCTATACATCAACTCTAAAATGTAATTAGTCCAGCAATAAATTCTTGAATTTTATGGTCAAGTAATGGAAAATGAGAGCAAGTGTGCTCTAACGTATAGGAACCGACATGCATTCAATATGTCAATTTCAACAATTTCCAACAGCATTTGGTCTCCACTTCTCATTCCTTTAAACAAAACTAAAGCATAAGACTGAAGAACCATTTAAACTAACACTAAACGAAACAGTACAAGCAGAGTTTGGCCCTATAAAAATCATGCATGCACATATACATTTAATTATCTCAATTTATCCCACATATAAGCATTCATAATTTTATTCTATTTTCTCACCTTTCCCTTTATTCTATATCCACTTTCAACATAGCAATTATGTTTATGCATAAACAAATACTAAGTTTTTCTAACTCACATTCTTATTTCACAGTATCTATACTAAAACAATATATCACAGAAGCAGAGATTTAGTTAATTCATTTTTTCCAAGTAAAGGAAACTCAATTCACATATCAATCTCACATTTTACGAAAGCATTTTCCAATAGTAAGTCTCAAAGCATAAGGAAAAACAAACATTTCATTTTGAATCACCCAGCAATTTAACATACAATTTTAACACAATCATAACATTTCATATCAATTTTCCATACCGAACCATCCACATAGTCAAGATTCACAATTTTAAGATTCTAACAAATACTTCTCATCTTAAAATCACCATTTCACAAACAACTTACCAGTCACATGTGAAGGTCTAAACAATAATCAACTAAAGCTATAGTTAGGTAATTAAACACCAAATACCTATTTAATCACAAATATATCAAACTATTTCAAGCAGATATCAATTAATACATCCACACATGTGTACAACCACAAATTATTGTATTAAATACACATATAAGCCCTAACTATAACGCTAGTACTAAACTCTCACTTAAATCCTACCGAACATTGACAATTAAGTAATTCAATCTTTAATAATTGGAGACTTTATGACACAATGAAGTACAACCAATTTCAAACTTGTGGTTTACTTTCTAATAATATTTTGAACAAAGATTTGCACCAGGACAAAAGAAACAGAACTTCTCATATACCTCCCTTCCAAACCAAGCATTATTAACTTGCCACTCACATTTTCACCTAACAGCACAATCAAATCTTGATCGATCAAGCAATCAAATTCACATCAACAACATCACTTTTACATTCATGAAAACATACCAAGCTCTCTTCAATTTACAAGTAACTTTGTGTCACACCCTAACCAACATTGTTTCATATTTAAGTTAAAGGATATGACGATAGGCAGAAAGTTCCGCAAATAATCCAGCTTAATTCATTATTGAAACAAACATATGAGCAAAATTCAACTTTTATCAACATACTTTAACATGCATCAATATCTTTGAACTCACCTACAAAAATTCATTCAAACTGAAATTAACTTACAACTATAACTACAATTCACAAGTTCACCAACAATTATCAACTGCAAGCTTCTCATTCATATAGTATTAACAGTTAAATCCTTTCAATTACACAGTATTGATTGTAAAACTTTTCAATTTTCTACAATTAGCCACATAAAAATTCAGTTAAAAATAACTTTTGAACAAAAACTTACCTTTCGAAGACATCCACCCATGAAGTAGTGAGGGCTACCAACATCTATTACTAAGGGGGCTGCTTCCAATCACTATATATAGTGAGGAAGCCTCCAGCCGCTTAATATAAATGGGCAACAACCTCTACTATCAATGATGGTGATCTCCAACCAACCAATAGAAAATAATAAAATAAACAGTTCATTTGTAATAAGCGTTAGATAGAACAATTTAATCATTAATTAACAAATGCACCACCTATCAACAAATCAAAGCAAATAATACAACTAAATTAAACATTTACATACCCAATCAACAACAAAATAACAATTTTTAATAAAATTTCAATTAAAACAATCAAACAAACAAGTTAGTTCATCAATTAACCGAACAATTCAACAGATAACCAACAATTACCAAACAAAGTACACAATTCTTAGTTCACATTGTATTCTTCATTAATTGTTATTCTCAACTTTCAATAATCCCTTAACCCAATAAGGTATCTCATGATGCCTCGACTATAGTTATGGCTAGCACATAACTATGCTCGAGACCCCAGAGAATCATCCTTATTTCGTTATTCTTCCTAAATTCTTATTAGTATCTGTTTATTTCATTATTCTTTCTATATTCTTCTCAATCTCTCCACATTACCTATTCAATTGCACTTATCACTCTCTCCCCACCACGGGATGAGCGATATTCCTCTCAAAGGCAGATATTCATGCACATAAGGAAGGGAATACAAAGAATGTATATTGCCAATCTATATGCAATGCAACACAGTCCTAGGTTATCGTATACCAAACTCTGATACCAAGTTGTAACATGCTGTTACTAATTCAGTTGTAACAAGTTGTTACTAATTCCTTAATTAGTCTGTCACATCTCTTTTAATTCTATTACCTCTTTACTAACTATGATAGGAAAAGGAATATTCATATTAACAACATCTCTATCATAGTTAGAAAAGGAATTTCCTAATGATTACATAATATCCATGATAGAAAAGAATCTCCTGATACAATATGAATGCTATCATGGATATTTAAAAACTAACCATGTTAGAAAGGATTTACCTAACATGGTTATTTAACAAAACCAACTATTATTTAACAATACATAAATATAACTACATGCGGAAACGAATGCAGGCCTATACAAATTGGCAATATACAATTTAAATAGCCAATATAGCTCCTACTACCTAATTCCCTTTCCTACTGCTTGCATCAGTGCATGAATACCTGCAAAAATGTCAGTAATCGTGGGATGAGACAATTTGTCCCAGTAATCACCGCTTAACTCACTATAACAGTGAGATGTGCGGTAGCGAGGGCGTCTAAAGGGTACCTCATTTTTAAACCAGTAATATATATATATATATCCGTGTCAATTCTTCTTCCATTCCTCTCTCAAATCCCTCCATCAATTCCACATCACTTATCAATACTTTAATCAACCACATCAAATGATTCCCCACAACCTAACTCACCACTATCTCAAACTCAACAACAAAAATAAACGTGATTGACACTGTGCCCAGTCTCAAATCTGAAAGCATAAAAAGGGAGCACTTTTAAATAGTGAAAACGTCTCTGGGGAGCACTTTAAAAGTGAAAACGTCCCTGGGGAGCACTTTAAAAGTGAAAACGTCCCTGGGGAGCACTTTAAAAGTGAAAACGTCCCTGGGGAGCACTTTTAAAAGTGAAAACGTCCCTGGAGAGCACTTTTAAAAGTGAAAACGTCCCTGGTTCCTTTAAAAATCCGAGGAACCTGTACTATTAACCAATCGATTGCGCAGATCGATAGGTTACATCGGCCGACGGTACTATCAGTGTCATGCAATGCTCACTATAACCTATCAATATCCTATCAATATCACTTCCACAATATTCAATATCTAAATCACAATTTCCATCAATTTCTCAATTTCATCCAATATCTCCATCACAACAATTCCACTCCTTCCATCAAACTAAATATCACTATCCCTGTATACATTCCACGCCATTCCAGATCAATGGCCACCACCAGGCAGGATAATAGTATATAATGTTTCAAATTCCTTTTATACGAAAATAATCGTGTTTAAAAGGCACCCGATAGCCTGTTTTATATAAAAATAACCTTTTAAAGATAATATATATATATATAGAGGGTGAAAAGGGATTTTTACAAAATCCTAGCTAACATCACCCTCAATGTTATAGTAAGGTTAAGTGTGATTACCTGTCGCCCTTAGCAGCTGCGCATTTTCCCATCCTTTCCCGATGCCTCACAACGATATCACAATAAATCCTATAATGATAGGATACAAAATGATAAATTAATACCATTTCACTTTATAACACTTTGACGTCTCTCTCGTATGGTTTATATATTACTACCCAAACCCCTTTCTTTTATTTGTTTTAAATATGCATTTCAAACACAATCCAATTTCATATACAATATCCACACAATACAATCCAAATCAAAAACAGATAACCAGGACAAAATAAAACAAATTCTACCAGATCATATAATTTCATAAATCATATTACCCTTGTTTCCATAACATTATTTCTCATCTTTGAGTTTATCACCTCAACACCTAATAACATTAATTACCTATTACATTCCTCAAACATTGCAATCACTTCCACAATCAAATCAAACCATATTCCAAATAAATAAAAAGAAACTATGTCAAAACTACCTCTCCAGTCATCTAATTAAGACATCCTTCACCATCCTAACAAAAATAGTCACCTACTTTCCAAAGCATTGAAATTGTAGTACATATTAAAGTAGTAATGAAATAACAACCCATAATTATAACATAACATGAACTCCAATGATAAAATCGTAATTAAAATTACTCTTTCAGGGTTCTTGAACTTTTCATGTAAAAAAAATGTATACTTTATAGACTCCAAGTAGGCAAGCCCAGTTTATTTCCAAATCACATATTGCACTCACATTCCATTGTTTGACCCAACTAAGGAGAATGAAAAAGGGTTCATTTCCTATATTTCAAATCACCATTTAACACACTTCCAATTTCTTGTAATGCCCAAAATACATGCAGTTACCAAAAAGTAAAGCAACTCACAAAATCAATTATAAGGTAACCAAAAGCATCTTCACAATTTCACACCACACATATAAAGCTATAATCACATTCCTTTCAATCAAAACATAGATTCATCCAGCATTCATATATCCAACTACAATCCATGTTAAAATCAACAATTTCCTTAATCATAATAGGAGATCACAATGCACATTCACAATTATCTTCCATTCAAAACAACCATCAAATCTTTAAAGCATAACCTAGCTATATCATGTTTGTTTCCTCCAACATATACCAAATTACAATAATTAAGCCATTCAAAATCAAATGCAGCAGCAATACTAATTTGTCATTATAATTTAATACGCAGCATAATATCATATCCACACAAACCAATAGTGCCACATGTATTGAGAGGAAGAAAAACTAGAAAAATCACCAAGTCAATACATCACGCATATACAGCCAAACTATAACACATATGAGTTTACCTAATCACTAATTTGAAGGTTAAAGCCCCCAAAACTTACGAAAACTCGTCAGCCTCAAATACCCAGAGAAAACATACATCCAAACACAATTTATCCTCCCTCAACTTGCAAAACCAAACACTCCAACATGCATATATCTTATAAATAACAATACACACACATATACAACAGATTGCTACTAATCAACAGCGAAAGGAATTGCAAAAGAGTTTCTTTTCTTAGAGTATTTTCGGCCATGACAAAGAAGAGGCTTAAGAAACCTTCAATCAAAACAGAAAAACCACATACAAGCCATATTACAACTTAAACAAGCTTCTATAACAACTAATTACAAACTTTTAACCTTAATTTCTTCAAAACTCGTTGGCCAATGAAACCCTAAAATCTGCCCCTTCTCAATCTCGCCCAAAAATGAAGTAAAAGAAGTAGGAATAGGTAGAAGGTTCTCACCGGAGTACATAGCCGTCACGTGTTGCCGGATTCTCGCCGGAATCCGCCGTGAATCGCCGGATTTTGAAAAGAAAATGAAGAGAGTGAGGAATGGTGAAAACGAATAACAAAAGAAAAACAAAAGAAGGAAGGAAATGATGTTTACCCAAACCCACTGCTCGACGCCGTATACCTCCGCCGTCATCGAACGCCGCCGTCGATTGTGGTCGGAGGAAACGAAAGAAAACAAACCAAGAAAGAGATTAGGTTTTGGGGAAGGGAGGTCGGGTTCGGTTGAGAGGAAGAGAGGCAGAAGTGAAAACCATGACAAAGGGGAAGGTGTCGGCGCCGCCGCGCCGAAGGCCGCTGGAAGCTTGCCTGAGCGACGAGCTCGAGTGGGAGGAAGGGAGGGGCGAAATCGAAGGTGGAGGGAAAGAGGGAGGCCGCGCCGGTGCTAACACCGACGGCGGCTTGCTCCGCCGGTCCCTGCAACTCCGGCGGCGAGCAAAGCAGAGAGAGGAGTAAGGGTCTGATGAGAGGGAGGGGGTCGGAGGGCGAGAGAGATAGAGATGTCGAGTGAAAGGGAGAGTTGAGTGTATATATATATATTTATATATATATATTTGTGAAAATTACCATTAACTACCCTGAAGTTTATTCATAATTAAATTTCTAGCCCAGAAGTTTGTATATATTACTATATCTCCATCTTTTCATTATAACATAATCTGAATCCTAATTTTACTTTTCATGAAAGTTTCTATCACCAATTTACTCTTTTATCTATATTTATTTAATTTCCAAACTAACTAAGATTTAATATTCCTAAATTGTCCAAAAATCATAAAATTCTCCCCTAAAACCCTAAATTTTCTTAAGGACACCTCAATAATCTCATAAATTCCTCCCTAAGACTTTTAATTCCCTTAATGACCCTCAAAAATTTTGAATTATCTTTAATTAAATTTTTTGGATGTTACACTGAGCGTCAGTGAACATGAGCCACGTCTAGTGGAATTGCTTCCGATAGCTTAGTGACTAGCACTGGCTGTTGGTATCAATAACACTGAGCGTCAGTGAACATGAGCCACGTCTAGTAGAATTGCTTCCGATTGCTTAGTGACTAGCGCTGACTGTTGGAATGAAGGACACTGAGCGAGAGTGAGTAAAAGTGAATACAACCCTTCATCCAGTAGTAGTGCTTCCGGATGTAGAAGTGCTTCCGGATCAAGGGAAGTCATCTTAGACTAAGTGTACACCCACTGCATGTGACTATGTGCTTATATTACTAGACTAACGTTCAAGTGCAGCACACTAAGTAGAGTTGCTTCCGAATGAGAATCTGCTTCCGCAAGCAATCAGAGTGTCAGAACGTTCAGAAGTGCAGTGTCAGAATGCTTTTGTCAGAGCAGAGTTGTCAGGACTACTTTTCAGAGATAAAGCAAGTCAACCCTGCTATGCATTGATGAAGCAATTATTGGGCAAACGGTAACATGTGAAAAATGGCCATATTCAAACAGCTAACCCACCTACCAAGAGTGAGAATGTTTGAAGACTATATAAAGGAGCTCAACTTCATTTATGAAGACATCAATTATCTTTGAGATTCTTGAAAGAAGCTAGAGAGAGAAATCGAAAAATCCTTCAAGCATTCAAAGCTGCCCATAAAAGAGAAAGAGCATTTAACTCAGTGAGTGATCTTTTCATCTACATATCTTGTACTCATTGTAGTTAAGTCTCTTCTTGTTATAAGAGCTTTAATTGTACTTAAGTGTGTAACACTATCTGTTCTTAAAGAGAACTTAGTTAGAAAAATCCTTTATTTGTAAAGGTTGAACCCTTGCTGGTTGTAAGGGGGAGCTAGTTAGAAAGGTTGCAAGTGAGCCTTGTGTAAAACTTGTGGTTGTAAGGTTGCAAGTGATCCCGTTCAAAACTTGCGGTTGTAAAGGTTCCAGGTGAACCCGTTCTAAAACCTGGGGATAGTGGAACTCGGCCTGGGTGGTTGAGAACTGGACGTAGGTCAGGAAGACCGAACCAGTATAAACTCTTGTGTTGTTTTATTTGAGCATTTATTTTGAAGCACAATTCACCCCCCTCTTGTGCAGCATTTATTTTAAAGCACAATTCACCCCCCTCTTGTGCATCCATTACTTTCATTTGGTATCAGAGCTGGTCTTTCTCACTCGATTCCAACGAATCCAGAAAGCAAAGATCCAGTAATGGATACAGATTACTCCCTGCCAGATGTCTCTATTCAACCCAACAAGCCCCCAGGCTTTGATGGGTATAACTATCCATTCTGGAAATTCCGAATGGAGACATACATAAAGTCTAGTGACATCCGACTCTGGGATGTGATTGAGCATGGGGATCACACCCCTCTTGGTGATGATGGCTTTGCCAAGCAGCGATCTAGATACACCAACGAGGACTATGCTCTAGTCCAACTAAACTACAGAGCCATACATTACATTTAATGCGCCCTTAGTCATAAGGAGTTTCACAGGATAAGCCACCACAAAACTGCTAAGGATATGTGGGAGGCTCTTGAAGCTGCTCACTCTGGAACCAGGGGAGTGAAAGCAAGAAGAGTTGAGATGTTGGTGGAAGAATTTCATAAGTTCGCCATGCTTAGTCCGACTGAGCCAATCAGAGAGCTGGAGCTGAGGTTCACTCACCTTATCAACAACTTGGCCTCCCTGGGTAAGGACATTCCAGAAAGAGAGCAAGTCAGCAAGATCCTAAAAATCTTGAAAGGTGACTGGATCACCAAAGTAACCATCTTGCAGGAAGTCCAAGGAGAGTCAACCAGCTCCATCACTGCACTCTTTGGTTCTTTGGCTGAATATGAACCAACATTGCTGGCTCAGAGAGCTCCTCAAGCCTCACCCAAAGCCAAGAATCTTGCCCTTGTTGCTCCCAACAAGGAGATTGATGATGATGATGATGAGGATGATGAGGAGGAACTGGACGAAGAGGAGATGTCCATGATGGTGAGAAAATTCAGAAAGTTCTTCAAGAAGAAAGGAGGCTTTCAGAAAGGTGACTCCAGTCAGAGGAAGGGATACAAGAAGGAAAAGGCCCCGGTGTGCTTTGAATGTAAAAAGCCTGGCCACTTCAAGGCTGAGTGTCCGAGCTTGCAATGATCAAAGGGGAAAGACAAGAGAAAAGCCTTCGTGTCCTCTATCTGGGTGAATAGCTCAGATGACGAAGCAAGTGATGAGGAAGAAGCTGCCAACCTCTGCCTGGTAGCCAGAGAAGTTGATGAGGAAGCACCTTCAGATGTTGATCTCACTCACGAGGACAATGAGGTAACTTTCTCTGAACTACAAGAGGCTTACAATGAGGTTCATGAAGAATTTTCTCGATTATGTAAAGCCTATAAAGTGTTGAAAACTAAAAAGGAATCACTTGAGTCCAAGGTGGACTCACTGAGTGAAGAGCTAGCGGAAGCCAGAAAGCTTCCGGTAGTGGATGGCAAGGGTTCTCTCCCCAAGCAGAACCCAGTGCCCCAACACTTGAGAGCTGCCCTAATTGCAGCAAAATCTCAGCTGAAAGAGATAAACTGCAAAATGCCCTGCAGAAGTTTACAAATGGATTAGAAATGTTAAATATAATTTTAATGAATCAAAGGGCATATAGGGACAGGACTGGCTTAGGATATACTCCTAGAGGGAAAAAGTGGGTGGAACCAAAAGTGAAACCTTACTTAAAATTCTTCCACAAAGCCACTAGTCACAGTTCCTCACCTTTTAGCTTCTGCAATTATTGTAACAGGAAAGGACACTCCACGTCCACCTGTAATGCAAAGAAGCATGGAGCAAATAGCTCTTACAAATGGGTTCCAAAAGGAACCAAGGCTACAAAGGATCCTCCCCCAAGAAAAGAAACTAAGGGAGGGCTGGGATCCCGAGCCTGGAAACAATCCACAGAGAAAACCCAAGAGCCCAGAGCCAGCACTAGGCCAGTGGCACAGGATGATCATAAGCCCAAGGTCAAAGCTAACACTGGACCAAGGGCACTGAAAACTAATGATAGAGGACCCAAGAATAGTTGGGTACCTAAGCTTACTTGATTCTTTCAGGTGTGTCTCAAAGCATCCAAGAATAGAAAATGGTATATTGACAGCGGATGCTCGAGACATATGACTGGAGACAGAGACAAGTTCAAATCTCTGGTGATCAAAGACGGAGCCACAGTAACCTTTGGAGGAAACCAAAGTGGAAAGATCACTGGAGTAGGAGAAGTTGGACCAGTGAAAGACGTCTATCTGGTGGACGGTCTCTGTCACAACCTGCTGAGCGTGAGCCAGAGCACTGACAAAGGAAATTGGGTAATCTTCGATTCACATGAGTGCATAATAGTTGATAAGCAGGATCTAAATTTAGATAAGGCCAACTTAAAATGCAAACTTAAGGCAAATAGGAATGGAAACCTATATACTCTGGACTTATGTCAACAACTGGAAGAAAAATGTTTAATATCTAGTGATGAGAACAGTTGGCTTTGGCATAAGAGGTTAGCTCATGTTAATTTTACTCAACTTGATATGCTAATTAAAAAGGAGCAAGCTATAGGTATTCCATCCTTTAAGGTAAAGCATGATTTTATTTGTGAATCCTGCCAACGAGGGAAGCAAACAAAGTCCTCGTTTAAAACCAAGAAGAGAGTTTCCACCAGCAGGCCCTTGGAACTAATCCATATGGATTTGGTTGGGCCAGCGAGAGTAAAGAGCTTGGGTGGAAACCTGTATGCTCTAGTGGTGGTGGATGACTATTCAAGGTTCACTTGGACTATGTTTCTTACCTCTAAGCAAGATGCTTTTGATGCTTTTGTTGTTCTGGCTAAGAAAGTGCAGAATGAGAGAGAGCTCAAAATCACAGCCATAAGGACAGACCATGGAGGAGAATTTGAGAACCATAGCTTCTCTGAGCTATGTGAGCAGAATGGTATTGAACACAACTTCTCAGCTCCTAGGACTCCACAACAAAATGGTGTGGTCGAGAGGAAGAACAGAGTTCTGACTGAGATGGCCAGGAGCATGCTCAACGAGAAAGAAGTTTCTCAAGTGTTCTGGGCGAACGCTATGAGCACTGCTTGCTACATCTCTAACAGAACCTATGTTCGCAAGGGCTTGGATAAGACTCCATATGAGTTGTACAAAGGGAGGAAGCCCAACATCAGCCACCTCAGAATCTTTGGATCAAAATGCTATGTGCATAACAATGGAAAGGTAAATCTGGGTAAGTTTGATCCAAAAGCTGATGTAGGTATATTCATAGAATATTCCCTTAGGAGTAAAGCATATAGAATATACAACATGAGAACTAGAATTGTAGAAGAATCAATGCATGTTGTATTTGATGAAACTCCTACATGGGGACAATCCACAGAAGATGATGAAATACTTAATCTTCCAAAACCACCATCATCTTCACCACCAAAAGAAACACCAGCAAGCAATCTCAAAGAAGAAGATGAACCCAGTGGTGAACCTAGAATGCAGACCGTGCCTGATGAGGCACAGTTGCCAACAGCTAGGAGACATCACAGGGATCATCCTCTTGATCAAGTGCTTGGTGATGTTTCTTCTGGTGTCAAAACCAGAAGGCAAGTTCAAAATGAAGTTGAGTTTGGAGCATTTCTATCTCAAATCGAACCAACTTCAGTTGAACAAGCTCTTGAGGACTGCGACTGGATTATTGCCATGCAGGAAGAGCTAAATCAATTTGAGAGAAGCCAAGTTTGGGAACTAGTCCCAAGGCCGTCTCATCAATCCATAGTGGGGACCAAGTGGGTCTTCAAAAACAAGCTGGATGAGACAGGTCAAATTACAAGGTACAAAGTCAGGTTAGTAGCCAAAGGATATAACCAAGAAGAAGGCATTGACTATGAAGAAACTTTTGCTCCAGTTGCTAGACTCGAAGCAATAAGGATTCTTCTAGCCTTTGCATCCATGAAAGGCTTCAGATTATATCAAATGGATGTAAAGAGTGCTTTTCTTAATGGTTACATCAAAGAAGAGGTATATGTAGAACAACCTCCTGGCTTTGAGGATCACAAGCATCCCAAACATGTGTATAGACTAAAGAAAGCTTTATATGGCCTGAAACAAGCTCCTCGAGCTTGGTATGAGAGACTCAGCAGCTTTTTGCTGGGCAAGGGTTTCTCAAGGGACAAACTAGACAATACACTGTTTATCCCTCACAAAGATAGAAATATGTTAATTGTCCAAGTTTATGTTGATGATATTATTTTTGGGGCAACTAATGAAAAGCTCTGTGAAGAATTCTCTAAGACTATGCAGGGTGAGTTTGAAATGTCAATGATGGGAGAACTAACGTTCTTCCTAGGCCTGCAAATTAAACAAAAGAAGAATGGAATCTTCATCTCCCAAACTAAGTACTGCAGAGAGCTACTCAAGAAGTTTGGGATGGATGAATGTAAGGAGTATGACACTCCCATGAGTACCACTGCCGCACTCGATGCTGACGTAAAGGGTAAATCTGTCAGCCTGCCCATGTACAGGGGAATGATAGGTTCCCTCCTATACTTAACAGCAAGCAGGTCTGACATTCAATTTAGTGTAGGCATGTGTGCTAGGTTTCAAGCCAACCCCAAGGAGTCACACTTAACATGTGTTAAACGTATTCTGAGATACCTTGAGGGAACACAAGAGCTTGGTCTTTGGTATCCCAGAGGTAACCAAGAGTTCTTGTGGGCTTACTCTGACTCTGACCGTGCAGGTTATAAAACTGATAGAAAGAGCACCAGTGGACAATGCGCCTTCCTTGGTGGTTGTCTGGTGTCTTGGGCTAGCAAGAAGCAAACCTGCGTGTCATTGTCATCCACTGAGGCAGAATACATTGCTGCCGCAAGCTGTTGTGCCCAAGTGTTGTGGCTGAAGAACCAACTGAGAGATCTTGGCTTGGAGTTCCCTGAGGCACCCATCCTCTGTGACAACACAAGCACAATCAGCCTCGCCAAGAATCCGGTTCAGCACACAAGGACAAAGCACATTGATGTCAGACATCACTTCATCAGAGACAACGTTCAAAAGAAGGATGTCAAAGTGCAATTTGTCCCCACTCAACAACAGCTTGCTGATATCTTCACCAAGCCTCTAGGGGTTGATCAATTTACATTCACAAGAGGTGATTTGGGAATGGTAAACCCAAATGAGGTGTAATTTTTCGATTATTATATTTGATTGATTAAACCTGTAAAAATACTAACTTAGGCATCGGAGTGCCAATCTTTGTTTTTGTAGGTCCCCCACAATGTTAAATCTTAAGTGAGTCCAACCGGAAGCAAAACCAGTTCCTGATACTCTTCTACTGGCGCTGGATGACAACTCATGTGACCTAGAGCGCCACTCCAACCGGAAGCAAAACCACTTCCGGATACTCATTTGCTGGCACTGAATGTTGAACTAAAGCGTGAAGGAGCACCAGTGCCTGAACCAAAGGACACGTCACTTCAGAAAACGTTTCATCTCCCTCCATGAGAAGCTGTGCCTTCTCAAACAAGGTGAAGCGACACATGTCATAAGGTGCGCCGTTTCAATTAAAACGCTTACGTTACCCAATGTGTAAACATATGCATATTCATCTGAAGAGTCATGCCATTTTACCTTCTGTAAACTTTGCCTATAAATAGGAAGCCACTTTTACTTTCACTTTTTACTTGCACAAATTTTCACCCAAACTCTCTACATATTCTCTTCATCTTCTTCACTGTGTTCTTCATCTTCTTCATCCTTTTCTTCGCCTTTCACCACAAACAAACCTTAAACCCTCACAACAATGGCCAGCTCACACGAAACAAACCCTAACACACAGAAAGTCACCACCTCCAAGAAATCTAAGTCCAAAGGAGGCAAATCTGGGCACTCACATTCTGGGAAATCTGGGCAATCCGATGAACACCATGAAGAACGCCAAGAACGCCATGAACGCCAAAAACATTCTGAGCAAACGCAAGGGGAGAATGAACAAGTCCAGGAACAGCCTGGACATTCTGGGCGAATGGAAGAACTGCCAGAGCAGACTGGGCATGAACAAGCACAAGCCAAGAGGAGAGGGAAGAAGAAGGTACAATTCATCGAGGAACCTTCTACCAAAAGACAGAGGGTAGAGGAGTATGACGATCCTCGTGTTTATAGAGATGAGGCTTTGGAGGCCGTTTCCTCCAAGTTTGAGACAATCAAGCCCTACTTCAACAACGACTTGTTCATCGATTTGGCCAAGATAGATGAACTAGGGTTTCCACATCTACGCCCTTATCTGGAAAGGTACATGCCATGGCTGGGGATCAAACAGGACTACAACATCAACGTCCTGCGAGTATTCTGTGAGTCCCTCTCTGGGAAGGTCAAGTACAAGAAGGTGGATGGGAAGGAGCAGATCCGCAGACTCACCTTCAGCGCTACTGTCAGAGGGAGAACCTTCAGGTTCACCTGGAGGGACTTAAATGACCTAATGAGGATCACAGAAGAGGGCATGAATGAGTGGCTGTACCCTGAGTCACTCAAGCTCAGCAAGGAGGAACTCGAGAAGCTCTATGCCACCAAAGGGAAGAAGGTGTCTAGGATGTCTGACTCCCACAGACTCCTGTACTATATCTACTCCCGCATGATGACACACAAGGGGGGTAACTTCAACGAGTTCACTCTGCTGGACAAGCCCTGGTTCCCTAGACTTCTCTCCCAGCAGCCCATCAACCCCGGACAATTGATCAGCCTTGAGCTTCATAGATGGTTGGTCAACAACAAGGCTGGATATCTTCCCTATCCCACCATCCTTGCCTTCCTCCTTGAGAAGAATCTGATCAAGACTACATCTGACGTGGAGGAAGAAAATGTTAAGTGTGCTCCTGTAGGGGCAACTAACATCAGCAAGATGGGCATCAGATACCTGAAGCCTGCTAAGCCCACTCGCTCAGGATCACAGGCAGGCAGTGCCTCTCAGACCTCAGTCCCTTCTGTATCTGGTGCAGGGGATCAAGAAGTGGACTCCCATCCCGGGCCAAGCCGTGCTGCAAGGGTGCCAGCCAATGTGAAGGCTTTTGCTCAAGAAATGAAGGCAGAAATTCTCCTTCAACTCACTGAATCGTTGGTGGCCCCTCTGAGAAATGACTGTGATGCTGGGTTCCAACAGTAAGGGGAGCGCATCCAGCGACTAGAAGATAGAGTGGGTCAGGTTGAGACTCAGCTTGCCAGGGTGGATGCCAAGCTAGACCTTATTCTCCAACATCTCCAGATTCCTCAACCCCAACAAGGTAACCTACCACCACCTCCTCCTCAAAACCCACCTCCTCCTCCTCCACCTAATCAACCTCTACTTCACCCTCCTCCTCCTCCCAACACTCAACAACCACAGCCACCTCCACAAAATGACCACCAACCCCAAACATCACCAAACAATGATCAACAACCCCAGACTTCACAACAACTCCAAGACTCACCCATCAATGACCATCAACCATCACCTCAAACCTCCACACAAGACTCACCCCAACAATCTCCTCGCCAATCACCACTTCACTCCAACAACTCCCCATCTCCACAACATTCCCCTACCCTTTCACCACCCCCAAGTCCCACAGAACCCTCCAATCCTCCTTCAAACACCCAATCCATCATCACCCAGCCTCTAGCATTTACCTCCTCTATTCACCCCCGTCAAACCTACTACCTCAGACCACAATCTCCTCTTCCATGGAAAGATAAACAATCCGTCACCTACTCAGCCACCCACCCTTTTGACGGCCTCTTCACCCACCCTGACTTCTTCCAAAGAAACAACATTCTCTTCCCAAACCCCCCTGATTCACCAGAACAAACCTCCCCAACATCCTCACCCGAATCCTCACCCTCCCCTCCACCCACTCAGTCCTCACTGGCCCTCACTCTCTTTGATGATGACAAAAGGGGGAGAGATGCTGCTATCACTCTTCGCCGGACCATGGACACAAGGGATGTCCTGACTCAGCCATCCCTCTGGCTAGATGAAGACATCACGGCTGCCCTCCGCCGTGCCATGGAATCCCAGAGACTAGGTGGTGCTAAGAGCCTGATCAGAGGGGAAGCCATCCGGTTTATGCAACAGCAGAGGTCGGATGAGCAAAGGTCCAAATGGGACATGGTTGTATTTGAGCAGAGTGAAGAAATTCCACAACCATCCTCTCCTGTGCCTGAGCCTGAACCAGTGCCAGAAGCTTCTTCTGCTAAGACTCCACCCTCTGTGCCTACCCGGAGTATAGTTGAAGAAATCATGATGAAGTACGGGCTGAAGAAGGTCAACCATCCTCCCATTGTGATTGCAAAGCCAATTCCCTCATCCTCTGGGCAAACATCTGAAACTCCTGCTTCTGAGCAAACATCTGTCCCTCCTCCTCCATCTGAGCCAGCAGTCAAATTCAGTGAATCAAGAAAGAAGGCAGTTGCTAGAAAGCATGCCAACAAGGGTGCTGCCTCCACTGAGCCTGCTGAGAGTGAGGAAGAGACTCCATCTGTCCAAGCTGAGCAAGAGATCCCATCTGTACAAGCCATTCCAATTCTGAAGGAAGTCAAGTTGGAGATAGAGGACATGACTCCTGAAGAATTCGAAAAGTATGGGTACACGGACAGACTCTCTTTTGGTCAGATGGCTTGCCTGGATGCTGAGAGAGCAAGTGCTAAACCTACTCAGTCAATAAGCAAGGGCAAAGGGAAGGGAAAAGGCAAGGGGAAGAGGAAGGCCCAGGAAGTTGAGGAGGATCCCAACTTCCCAGTATGGAATGTGAAGATTCGGGCTGTCCACTTCCCTAATGGCGAGGTCACTCACTTCTCAGATGCAACAGGGTTCCCAGACTATGAGGAAGTAGAAAACATGAAGAGAGCCTTCGAGGAGTCTGTTGAGTCTGAGAGACTCAGAAGAGAAAGGGAAGAGGAAGAGCTTCAACGGATTATTGCTCAGATTGACCAGAATGTGCATGAAGCCCAATTAGCCCAGCTCCAGAAAGAAAATGAGGAGAGACAGAGAGAGAGGGAAAAGAAAAAGGGACACCAACTCTGAACCCCCATTTCAACCCTTTACACCTTAGAATTTTTCTTTGATTTTTCATGCATATTTAATTATTGCTTAAGTATAGATTACTTGTATATGTTATCTGCTTGTACTAACTTGTAATCTTTTGTCTATCAATAATATTTGTCTAAGTTATTTGTGCCTTATTCAGATTTTTGCTTTCAATTCTTTCATATGAACTCAATCGATAAGACTTAGTTTGTCATCATCAAAAAGGGGGAGAATGTTAGAATCTTAAGTTTTGATGAAGACTAAAATATGAAAGAATGAGTCAAGTACTTAGAAAGCAATAGGTTAACATTGAATCCCAAGTAAGAGTGCAACCGGATGTGGATTTACTTCCGGATAGACTAGGACTAGCGCTCGCGGATGAATGTCTCATCCCCCAGCGACAACAAGTAATTAACTAAAGAAATAACTTAGTCCAGAAGCACTAGAAATACAAAACCTTAAGACTAAGCTAGGATTCAACCGGAAGTGGATTTGCTTCCGATTATATTTAGACTAGCGCTGGCTGTTGGTATAGATAACACTAAGCGTCAGTGAACATGAGCCACGTCTAGTGGAATTGCTTCCGATAGCTTAGTGACTAGCACTGGCTGTTGGTATCAATAACACTGAGCGTCAGTGAACATGAGCCACGTCTAGTGGAATTGCTTCCGATAGCTTAGTGACTAGCACTGGCTGTTGGTATCAATAATACTGAGCGCCAGTGAACATGAGCCACGTCTAGTGGAATTGCTTCCGATAGCTTAGTGACTAGCACTGGCTGTTGGTATCAATAACACTGAGCGTCAGTGAACATGAGCCACGTCTAGTGGAATTGCTTCCGATAGCTTAGTGACTAGCACTGGCTGTTGGTATCAATAACACTGAGCGTCAGTGAACATGAGCCACGTCTAGTAGAATTGCTTCCGATTGCTTAGTGACTAGCGCTGACTGTTGGAATGAAGGACACTGAGCGAGAGTGAGTAAAAGTGAATACAACCCTTCATCCAGTAGTAGTGTTTCCGGATGTAGAAGTGCTTCCGGATCCAGGGAAGTCATATTAGACTAAGTGAACACCCACTGCATGTGACTATGTGCTTATATTACTAGACTAACGTTCAAGTGCAGCACACTAAGTAGAGTTGCTTCCGGATGAGAATCTGCTTCCGCAAGCAATCAGAGTGTCAGAATGTTCAGAAGTGCAGTGTCAGAATGCTTTTGTCAGAGCATAGTTGTCAGGACTACTTTTCAGAGATAAAGCAAGTCAACCCTTCTATGCATTGATGAAGCATTTATTGGGCAAACGGTAACATGTGAAAAACGGCCATATTCAAACAGCTAACCCACCTACCAAGAGTGAGAATGTTTGAAGACTATATAAAGGAGCTCAACTTCATTTATGAAGACATCAATTATCTTTGACATTCTTGAAAGAAGCTAGAGAGAGAAATCGAAAAATCCTTCAAGCATTCAAAGCTGCCCAGAAAAGAGAAAGAGCATTTAACTCATTGAGTGATCTTTTCATCTACATATCTTGTACTCATTGTAGTTAAGTCTCTTCTTGTTATAAGAGCTTTAATTGTACTTAAGTGTGTAACACTATCTGTTCTTAAAGAGAACTTAGTTAGAAAAATCCTTTTTTTGTAAAGGTTGAACCCTTGCTGGTTGTAAGGGGGAGCTAGTTAGAAAGGTTGCAAGTGAGCCTTGTGTAAAACTTGTGGTTGTAAGGTTGCAAGTGATCCCGTTCAAAACTTGCGGTTGTAAAGGTTCCAGGTGAACTCGTTCTAAAACCTGGGGATAGTGGAACTTGGCCAGGGTGGTTGAGAACTGGACGTAGGTCAGGAAGACCGAACCAGTATAAACTCTTGTGTTGTTTTATTTGAGCATTTATTTTGAAGCACAATTCACCCTCCCTCTTGTGCAGCCATTACTTTCAAAGGACAACATGCTCAGGCATAGCAAGGAAGTTTGATTCTTTAGTACAAATTAGTGTAAGTCACTGAATATCAGACAGATGCAGGTAATCCATAATTGTGGATTGACTTGTTCAGCCCATCCTAGTCAGTAATGAAGATGACCAGGCCCCATGCATGAGAATTGGATGAATTCCTGCAAGAGGATTTTAAGAATTTGTACTCAGGCTTATGCATTGCAGACTTTCAAATTTAGATCCAACTGCTCCTGTAACATCCTAGAAAATTTAATTTAGTATTAGAGAGTATCCTTAATAAATAATAAATAGTAAATTAGAAATTATGAGAGTTTTGTGGAATTTAAGATACTTTAAAGGTTTAGGAGGATTAATTGTCTAACTTAGTTAATTGAATGATTTAGAAAGTTTAATTATGATTTAAATTGAGGGAGACCAATTAGAGAATTTTATTATCAACTTCATGAAGATAAAAGGAAATATCCCAATTTGAAAAAAAGAATATCCTAAATTGAGAAAGAATATTCCTTCTCCTATTACTTTTTCCTTTTCTCTCTTTTCTTCTTGTTCTCCTTCCTTATTTCCTCACCAAACAATTCCTCCCCCACTCTCAAAGCAAAACCCACGGCCCCTCCTCCTCCCAAACAACTTCCACTTTCATTCTACTCCTTCCTCCCCTTCATCCATTTTATTCTCCTTCCAAGCTTGTAAATCACGTAGGATTGCATCATCCGCACTATTTTTGTACAGTTCCTTCGTTCTCCACCTTCCCTCTGTCGGCTCCTTCATTCTCCGGTGTACATGGCGGCGGTCGGCGGCGAGTTGAAGGTGAGTCTTCCGTTTTGGTTGTTTTTCAAGCCATTCTTTCCTTCCAACTTCACTTTGTCTCATTTTCTCTCCCTCTGGATGTTTGTTTCAGCTAGAAACTTGTGGTCGTTTTTCCGGCGAGTTTCCCCTTCTCTTCATTTTGGAACTACGTAAGTAATTTTTACTCTTGATTCCTTAGATTTGTGTTCTTCAAAAGTTAGGGTTTTGGTTAAAGTTTGGATTTTTAGAGTTTTAAAGTTAGAATAATGAATGTTTAGTATTTAATTTGAGCTTTTTGAAGGCAACTGAGTTTTCATGAATTTTTCTACTTATTTTGGAATTTTTTTATGTTCTAGGGTTTCTTGAAATTGAGGGTTTTGGTGTGTTTGAGTTGGTAGATAAGTTAGTAGTTCCTAAATGCTTACTAAGGTTATATGAGAACATTGGAATGTTGAAATTGATTGGATTAGTTGTTAGGAAAAAGATTGGTGAATAAAGTGTTGAATAAATGAGAAATTGATTATGTTCTTTGGTGATATGTGATTTAATGGTTAAATTAATGGTTAGTAGAGAATTACTAAGGTTATATGGTGACATTTTAATGATGGAAGTTATTGGATTGGTTTTTAGGAAAAGATTTGTAAACAAAGTGTTGATTAAATGTGAAATTGGTTATGTAACGGTGTGATAGAATGAGGGCGAATAACAAATAGTTTTAGAGAGGCTATGTTATATTTATAATTAATATTGATGAGATTGATGTGGTTGAGGTTATAGGCAAATATTTATGTTGATTATTTAATTATGTGAAAGTGTTGGATTTGATGAATGATTTGTGGAATGTTAATTGGAATGAAGTGAGAATTTGTTTGTTGATATTGAAATTGGATAATTGATGATTAAAGTAATAAATTACTGAGAATCCCATAGGTAAGGGTTGCTAAACTTGATTTATGGTTATAAGATAACTATTAGAGTTAATGAAAGTGTGCATTCGATTAATTATATTCCAAATTCTCGATTCTTTGGGTTCAAGTATTTCTCGTTTGATCACATGATAATTAATAAAAGTGTGGTATGTGTGATATCCACGGGATGGTTTGTGTGTTCATTTGAGATTTCCTTGCTCTTTCTACTACCATTGCTGAACTGATTGGAAAGGAAAGATGTGTGATTTCATTGGGTATGGATTGTGAAACTATAGTTGGAATGTGGTTTGTTTCTCTTCTATATTATGATTGATAATCATTTGTTGTTTGTTTGATTCTTAAAAGTGAAATGACCTAATGGTTGCCAAACTATAGTAAGCTTATTTGTTGATGTGATTTATGTTGATGGAAGTGGATTATATTGTATTGATTGAGTTGAAATGATTTATTAGAAAAATGAATGTAAGGGGAGTGGGTAGTAATATATGATACGAGAGAGACATTAAACATTATGAAGTAGAAATGATACTAATTTATTATTCTATACTACATCATTATAGGATTGATTGTGATGTGGTTGTGAGGCATCAGGAAAGGATGGGAAAATGCGCAGTGCTAAAGGGCGACAGGTAATCACACTTAACCTTGCTATAACATTGAGGGGTGACGTTAGTTGGGGATTTCAAAAATCCTTTCTCACCCTCTCTATATATATTATCTTTGAAAGGTTATTTTTATACAAAACAGGCTATCGGGTGCCTTTTAAACACGATTATTTTTGTATAAAAGATTTTGATCCATTATATATACTATTATTCTGGTTGGTGATGTATGTTCTGGGTAGGATATGAGAGACATAGGTAGTACCGAATATGTGTTGAGAGCTGTTTTGAGTATTCAGACAGGGATGTTGAGAGCTGTGTGGAAGGAAAGGATTGGATGTTGAATTTGAGATTTTGGAAAGTTAAATTGAGGAATAGTGCATGAAATTGATGATGAAATTGAAATTGATGGATATGGATATTGTGAGCATTGCATGACACTGCTTTTTATGTACCATCGCGCGATGATAACTGTCGATAGGCCAATCGACAGTTATTTGTACTGATCCTTTTCGGACTAGAGACCGGGGATCATAGGTCTACTTACTAGAGAAAGTAAGTGACCTACGGTTGTTTCGCATTAGAGAGCGCAACCGTTCCCGTTCTGTAATGGAAACAGAATTGGGGTTCCCTCTGTGGAGATTGCCAGAGAGGGAAATTGTCCCCTCATTATAGAGAGGGGCACAGTGTCAAATCATATAGTGAAGATTAGATGCTTGAATGCCCCGTGATGGCTCAATGCATCTATAGGTGAGTGTGAGAGGTGTGGTAGTAATATCATTAGATTGGAGACCGTGGAGATGATATTTAGTTGAGGTGGAATTGACTGAGGGATTTGAATGATGAATGGAAGAAGAAATGACATGTGTATATATATATATATATATATATATATATATATATATATATATATATATATATATATATATATATATATATATATATATATATATATATATTAATGGTTTTAAAATGGGGTACCCTTTAGACGCCCTCGCTACCGCACATCTCACTGTTATAGTGAGTTAAGCGGTGATTATTAGGACAAATTGTCTCATCCCACGATTACTCACATTTTTGCAGGTATTCATCCACAAACACAAGCATCAGGAAAGAGAATTAGGTAGTAGAAGTTATGTAGATTATTGAGAATTGTATATTGCCAATTTGTATAGGTCTGCATTCGCTTCCGCATGTATATATATTTATTTATTGTTTAATATCAATTAGTTTTGTTTTCTAACCATGTTAGGTGAATCTTTTCTAACATGGTGAACTGCTAATTATCCATGATAGTATTCATGTGATATTAGGCAATTCTTTTCTATAATGGATAATGTATAAAATGATTAGAAAATTTTTTTCTAACTGTGATAGAGATATTGTTGATATGAATATTCCTTTTTCTATCATAGTTAGTAAAGAGATTATTGAATTAAAATGAATATCTTAGTTTAATTAGGGAATTAGTAACAGTATGTTACAGCTCCCAATATGTTTTTCTCGAGACTGCACCACATTGAAGGGTTGGATCTTAAATAATCAATTAATTGACGGTGGAATACTCTGCATAAAACTGGTCAGATTGGAAATTGTTTTGTTAATAGAAGAGCCACAAAGGAATAACATTTTGGCAAAATCGCATTTTATATTGGCGCATAATTGTATCATATACATTTTTATTTTCAAAGATATGCTCTGAAGTAAATAAATCTGCGTGAATCAAAATGCTATAGTTAAACCAAGTTGCTACATGCTAACAACTATGCATACAAAAATAAGAAACAAATATGTGTGTCTACTTATAGCCCTTTCATAACAGTTTCCTCAGGTGACTCTTACTCCAATTACTGGTGCTAGAGCCACAGTGATTCTCTTATCTTGAATCACATCACAACAAAAGGATCAAAACAGGAAAGGTAGAATGTTTTGTGAAGCGTACACAAAGTTTATTTTGATTGGTGCTTTCACATAACACACCGACAAGAGAAGTAATATAATGAATGAGAAGAGTTTAAAAAAGGGGAGTGAAGAAAGAAATAAAGAGGCCAGTGGAAGAAAAAAAATGGGTGGGAGTTTCAAAATTTAATATTCAACTACTCCCAACAGTATTATTTCCCGACACTGCACCATATTAGAGGATTGCATCTTAGATAATGACACGTTAAAAGAATGCAGTGGAAAAGTCAATACACAAAAATGGTATAATTGTTTGGTTAATGATGAGCCACATTAGAATAACATTTTGGCAAAACTGTATGTTAAAGGAACATTGTCACATTACATGTCAATAAAATACAATTCAAAACTTACTTATAAAGAGAAGACCTCAGAACCATGTAGAAAATCTCTCAACTTGCTCTCATTAAGCATTTCTCTTTCTAGAACACCAGTATTGAAAATGACAATGTTAAAATCCCATTTCTTTAAATGCTTCCTCAAGTCATTTTCATTCATCATCTTCCTCACATTCTATGGATCCTCCACGATTGAATGCTTCTGCACACATGCTTTTGCCCTTGGTTATGACAATCAATGAAAACTCTGAACAGGTACCAAACTGAAAAGTGAGCAATGTTAGAGCTATGATTCAAAGCAAGATGAAACTTAAAATTGTTGTCAAAAAAGGGAATCATCTTCCTTTCGTGTTCCAAAATGTACGATAATATCTGTGGGGATTATTAAGAAAAAAGATCACCTCAACAATGCACAACAAGCCTAACTTTGACCTGCAACAGCTCAAAATCATAAATTCAAATGCAAAGGAAGCTAATACATGAGAATAGACTATAAATTGAAAATAGAAACCAAAATTAAGGTATAAAACCAAAATGAAACTAACAGTCAAATATTTACTGCAACTTGAGCCATATATTTAAAAGTTATATATACTTTTCAGTTCTAAAACCAAAAGGCATAACCAGCAATGCATCAATAGTTGAAGAAAGGGGATTCACTTAACTACAATAAAACCTTAATTGTACCAACAATAAATACCTTAGTTGTGATAGAGTGGTTAATCACTTGTGGGCACCTTCCTGTTTGAGTTGAAGAAAATTGATTCAGTGATAAGAGTTCTTTTTTATTTGACTTCAATTTTTTGAAGTATCAGTTTTGCACCTAATATATAGCAGAGATATACAATGTACCCAGCACAAAAAACTTGAGAAACCTCCTTTTATAAAAATCATAGGGCATTAAATGCTAAGTTTAAAAAGCCTAAAAAACTGTAAAACACAAAAGAAAATATAAGATAAAGATTCAGGTGCTAAGAAATCCCAAAAGTAATGAGAAACTGAGCTACCTAGGTAAGATAAGTCACCATCATTTTTTATACAAAAACAATAAACTAGAGGTGATAAGAGGAAGAAGAAGAAGAAGAAAACAGTTGTTTCTGAAAAAACAAATTTGTTATCAACGCGATCTCATAATCGTCCAAGAGTCACAACATATAAAATAGAGAACTCATAAAAAAATGATCATCAACGGGTAATAGGAAGAACCACCTAAATTTTTGGTTGAAATGCTACCAAAATCCAACATGGATCCTTTGTAACTTAAATTTAAGTAGTTGCATACATAATTTATAACCATCTCCAAGAGGAAAGCACTAAATCAGGACTATGGTTTTGGTGTTTGTCACCTCAAGTAGCAAAAGAATTGTTAGACAGAATGGTAAGATTTTCTGGCATTATCAAAACACACAGGAATGTGATGAGAAGAAATACATCCAAAAACCTCTAAAATCTCAAAGGCAAAAGATTAAAAAAAAAAGAAATTCATCCAAAAACTACTTTTGAAATATATACCATTGATGTGATCTGCCTGCCACCACCGCTCACTGTCCAGATCAAAGCTTCTATCATAGATCGAAGACTCTTTTCACATATCAAAACTTCCCGTCACAGATCGAAGAAAGAGATAGGACGCCGCTTAAGATCGGAGATTGAGAAGGAATGTAACACGGAGCCGCTACAGACCCTCCCGACGTCCACTACCGTGGTCTTCGCCATTTGTCGGTTGAGTTGGAAAGGAAGAGAGAAAGGAAGCCTAAAGTTAAAAGGTGAGTGTCGAGGAAGCAATTGCTGGTGAGACATTATTATTCGGGCATTAGCATTGATGAAAGTATATGGTAGGTGAGTTTATTGGAATCCGAGAAGAGAGATGGTGGTGGAGATGAGTGAAGGTGCCTGATATACCTATTTTTCATTGTTATGTACCTATTTGGTTTATGACATAGTGAGTTTGTTTTGAAATATTTAGGAATCCTTTACACCGGTTTGAACACATTGCCCTTAGTTTATGTTATTTTTAGTCTTGATTGTGTGTTTTTAACCGGTTTGATGTGTGTACACAAAATCAGGGTTGGTTCCAACTTTCAAGGGATATATTGATTGATTTATTAATCTCTTTACTAACTATGATAGAGAAAAAAATATCCATAATAACAATAACTCTAGGGTTAATATGCAAATCCACCCTGGAAGTATACAAAAAGGTGCAAATTCTCCCCTGACATATTTTAAGATGCAATTTTAACTTGGAAGTAATAATTCAGTGCAATTTTACCCTTCTGTCAGTTAAAACTGTTTATTTTGGTGCAAAATGACCCAAATGCCTTCCCCATTAAATTCTCTCTTCTCTTCCACCCTCCCACCTCAAACCCCAACCACCACCACTACCACCTCCGCCCCAACCTCCCAACCACCACCGTCGCCCCGTACACCCACGTCCCTTCACATAATAAACATAAATTCGTATAAAGCATATCAATATTTAAGTCACGTATATAAATATGAATAAGAGAGAAGTTAAGGAAAGAAAGTGTGATAGTGCATGTGTGAAGGAAAAACGAAAGTGGGTTAAATAGAGAAAAGAGAGGAGGCGATGGAAAAGGAAGTCAAAGAGTTGAGGAATTTGCAGAAAAGGCTGCGAGGAAACTATAAGTTATACCCAAAATTGCCACAACCACCACTGTTGTGGCGGTGGGAGGGTTGGGTGGTTGGGGGATGGTGGTGGTTGGGGGATGGTGGTGGTTGGGGTTGGGGTGGGAGGGTGGAAGAGAAGAGAGAATTTAATGGGGAGGGCATTTGGGTCATTTTTTGCACCAAAATAAACAGCTTTAACTGACAGAAGGGTAAAATTGCACTGAATTGTTACTTCCAGGTTAAAATTGCATATGAAAATATGTCAGGGGTGAATTTGCACCTTATGGTATACTTCCGGGGTGGATTTGCATATTACATATCTAACAATGATAGAAAAGACTTTCCATACTAATATAACCTATCATAGTTAGAAAAGTACTTTCCTTGTATTACAACCCATAATAACAATCCTTGATTCGATTATTCAATTTCATAAGAAAATATGCGGAAGCGAATGCAGACCTATACAAATTGGCAATATACAGTTCTAAATAAACTATACAACTCTTCTACCTAATTCTCTTTCCTAATGCTTGCACATGTGCATGAATAGCTGCAAAAATGTGAGTAATCATGGGATGAGACAATTTGTCCCAGAAATCACCGCTTAACTCACTATAACAATGAGATGTGTGGTAGCGAGGGCATCTAAAGGGTACCACAGTTTGAAAATCAATAAATACATATATATTTCAAATTTTCTCCCCATACATCATTTACATCTCTCTATCACTTCCTGAACAATAACCTCGTCATCTCTATCTCCAATCCATGAGTACTACTACCCCAACTCTCACACTCACCTATAGATGCATTGTGCCTTCACGGGGCATTTATCTCCAGCATCCAATCTTCATTATATGATTTGACACTGTGTCTATCTTTACAATGAGGAGGCAAATTTCCCTCTCTGACAATCTTCAGGGAGGGAACCCCGATTCTGTTTCCATTGCAGAATGGGAACGGTCGCGGTCTCTAGTTCGAAACAACTGTAGGTCACTTTCTCTAGTAAGTAGACCTATGATCCCCGGTCTCTAGTCCGAAAAAAATCAGTACAAATAATTGTCGATTAACCTATTGACAGATATCATCGCACGAAGGTGTATATATATATATATATATATATATATATATATATATATATATATATATATATATCATATCATATCATATCAGTGTCATGCAAAGCTCAGCATACCTTTCAATATATCAACCACCACCTTTAATATTTCCTGCAACACCTCTTTCTAATTTCCTCAACCACAATATACAATTCTTCTAACTCACATCACTATTCCTCAATTTAACTTTCCATAATCTCAAATCCAACATCTAATCCTTTCCTTCCACACAACTCTCAACATCCCTGCCAGAATACCCAGAACAGCTCTCAACACATATTCAATACTACATATGTCTCATATCCTACCCAGAACAAATACCACCAACCAGAATAATAGTATATATATAATGTGTCAAAATCTTTTATACAAAAATAATCGTGTTTGAAAGGCACCTGATAGCCTATTTTGTATGAAAATAGTTTTTCAAAGATAATATGTATGTATAAATAGAGGGTGAAAAGGATTCTGTAAATCCCAGCTAACATCACCCTCAATATTATAGTAAGGTTAAGTGTGATTACCTGTCGCCCTTTAGCAACTACGTATTTTCTCATCCTTTCTTTCTTGATGCCATAAAAGCCACATCACTTCCAATCCTATAATAGTATATTACAGAATAATAAATCAATATCATTTTCTACTTCGTAATATTTAACGCCTCTCTCGTATCTGCATTACTACCTGTAACATTATGTTACTAATTCCCTAATTAAAGTTGTAACATTATGTTACTAATTCCCTAATTAACGTGTTTCATCTCTTTTAGTTCAATAATATCTTTACTAACTATGATAGAAAAAGGAATTTCAATTATATCAATATCTCTATCATAGTTAGAAAAAGAATATCCTAATGATTGAAATATTATTATCCATGATAGAAAAGAATAAACTAATACAGCACAGCTGCTATCATGGATAATTTTTTGCTAACCATGTTAGAAAGGATTTGCCTAACATGGTTATTAAACAAAACTAATTGGTATTGAACAATAAATAAATATGTATATATGCGGAAGCAGATGCAGGCCTATACAAATTGGCAATATACAATTCTAAATAAACTATATAACTTCTACTACCTAATTCCCTTTCCTGTTGTTTGCGTCTGTGCATGAATACCTGCAAAAATGTCAGTAATCGTGGGATGAGACAATTTGTCCCAGTAATCACCGCTTAACTCACTATAACAGTGAGATGTGGGGTAGTAAGGGCGTCTAAAGGGTACCACATTTTTAAAATCAATATACATATATATATTTCTCATTTCCTTTCATCCATCACTTAAATCCTTCTGTCACGTCTCAATCAACTCAAATTCATCATCTGTACTTCTCATGTATCACTCAACATACCTCAGTCAATTCCACACTAACTAAATTTCATCTTTCTAAACCCTCACACTCACCTAAAGATGCATTGTGCCACCACGGTGCATTCAAGCATCTATTCTTCACTATATGATTTGACACTGTGTCCCTCTCCATAATGAGGGAACAATTTCCTTCTCTGGCAATCTCTAGAGAGGGAACCCCAATTCTGTTTCCATTACAGAACGGGAACGGTTGGGCTCTCCACTGCCAAACAACCGTAGGGGCGGTTGGGCTCTTCAATGTCAAAACAACCGTAGGTCACTTCTCTCAATAAGTCGACCTATGAACCCCGATCCAATCAATCTAAAAAGGATCCTCAGTACAAATAACTGTCGATTGGCCTATCGACAGTTATCATCGCGCGATGGTACATATATATCAGTGTCATGCAAACCTCACACTATCCATCAATTTCAATCTCATCATCAATATTATGAACCATTATCATGGCCTTCACTATCTCAATCCCAACTATTCAACTTATTCCCTCAACCTAACTATCAACATCTCTCACATAATACCATCTAAACCTCTCACATCATACCAGAATAAACACCAGCCAGGATAATATGTATAATATTTCAAATTCTTTTTATATGAAAATAATCGTGTTTGAAAGGCACCCGATAGCCTGTTTTGTATAAAAATACCCTTTTAAAGATAATATATATATATATATAGAGGGTGAAAAGGGATTTTACAAAATCCCTAACTAACGTCACCCTCAATGTTATAGCAAGATTAAGTGTGATTACCTGTCGCCCTTAGCACTCTGATGCTCTATCTTACCGTTTCCTTGTAGATTTTCTTCAAATACTATCCTCTCAGATCCTCCTATTATTACATAAGGTAATAATAGTTATAAACAATCCTTCATATATCTCTACATATATATATATATATATATATATATATATATATATATATGTGTGTGTGTGTGTGTGTGAGTAATGAATAACGTCTCTCTCGAATTCTAATATTTCTACCCATGCATTCCCTTTACATTTACTTTTCTCAAAGTTATTTGAATTCAATCAATGCAATCCACTTTCATTAAAAGAAATCACATAAACAAATAAGCACTTACTTACAATACTATATTCTATACTCATATAGTAACCTTTTTGCAAACAAGCATCAATAGTCAAAACAGCACATTCCAAAACATGGCAAGAAAGAAATGCTTCTCAAGCACTCTTACAAGAATCAACTTCAACAACAACCCACAAATCATCATTAAATTCAGTTCTAGGACTTATTTTTCAATATCTATACCTAGTCCCACAATTTGTAATAAATTAAACAATCCACTTATTCTTTTTCTTTTCCATCGAATACATACATATCACACACACAAAACACACTTTCAATTAGAAAGAGGAAGTAAACATCAATCATTAATTAATTCAACAAAATAAAGTTGAACAAAGCACGAATTCAACAATAACAATTTCGCAATCACATTCTCTTGAATCATAGAGACTATAAGGGTTTTAAATGTGCATGCACAACCTGCCATGTTGTGATTAGACCCATAAATCAAACCTACCAAATAAACTGTTTCAGCCACTTGCCTTCAAGAAGCAGAAAACTTTCGACACCTTACATATCATCAAATTCACAATTTTAACCACTCATTTAGCACATATAATCCACAATTAAGCATCTCTCACTTACTCCATTTAGTTCAACAAAAATCCCTACATTTCCTTTCTATTTTGAAACTAAAAGCCACCACATCACTTAGAACTAAAATCCAACAAAAACATAAGAAATGCTAACTCCAATCAATCCAAGAACAAGGACATCAAACTAAAGCAAGTTCAACAAGTACTAATCAAAGTCAGATTTTTGCCTCTTAAGTTTCAATCCTATATTATATTTAAACATGAGACAATAACAATTCAATTCATTAACATATTATCATACCTTGTTTAAACCCCTTAATTATCCAAATACGGTTCAAATTACCATACACTTGATTTAACACTAAGCAAAATCAGCAAGCCAGAGAAAAGCATCCAATATCCATATCATATTTCATATATCTACATGTACCTTGAACATTTACAGTGACAATAAGTCATTGCACAAGAACCAATATAAAGATTGAAATTTAAACTCTTTTGCAGCATAATTCTTTTTCTTTCATCGAAAGCCCTTAATCATAATTTCAAGCATTCAACAACCCCATGAACCAATTAGGCCAAAGGGAAAAAGAAACATGACACTTGAAACTCATATACATTTACTCAAAAAGGCAGAAAATCCACAACATAATAAGTCATGCTTGTCTCAAAACCCATCAAAACTGCTAACACAAGAGCAAAGAAATAAAGCAGAAAGGTTCGGCCAAACAAGACTGAAAAACTAATACCTTGCACATATATACTAGCATACATACTTAGAACAGATTTTTCACCTTTCCTTAACTAAAATTTAAGTCCAGTATTAACAAATTTTCTTTGTTCAAATCTGTTCAGCCATTGAACACAAAAAGGGAGACATCCATAATTTCATCAACCCAACAAAACACACATATACATGCATATACAGCTCCGCGCGCGCACACACACAAAACCGGCCAAACAAAATGCCAAAAATCAAATAAATTCTCAAACTTTCTAATCATCAATGGAACGCCATAATCTTTTCCAAAATACTAGAGATTGAAGCTTAATCTACATCTCAAACAATTTCTCAAGTTAGAATCTCAAACCCTAACATTGGTCCCCTTCTCAATCTCACCCAAATTCGCAAAATAGATATAGAAAGAAGGAGTCTCACCTTATCTCGAGTCCGCCGTTGTCTGCGTCGCCGGGGCCAAGGAACTCGCCGGAAATCGGCCTCCTTCGCTGCAAGGGAAGAGAAGCACGAATTGAGGGCGAGGAAGAGTGAAAGCCTCGGTTGAGAAAGTGAAGGGATGAAGAAATGAAATGGCGGAGGTCTCCGCTGCGACGCCCGTCAGAGATGGCCGCCGGAAGGAAAAATCGAAGTTGAGAGAGGAAGGGAGGTGAGGACGCGAAGATGAGAAAAAGAGATAGGTTTTAGTGAGGTCAAGGAGAGAAGTGAGGTGGACGGCTTTGTCGTCGCCGTCGCCGTCGGCCCCTGGGTGGCCGGCGAACGCGCAGGACGGAGGAGGAAGGAAGAAGAAGAAGAACGAAGAAGAAGAAGAAGGATAGAGGGAGTCCGATATTTAAAGAAAAGGGGAGGGGCGCGTTTGGATCACTAAAATAAGGGGGTTCTCTGATGATTTGTAGTCCAAACTTACCATAGTGTACTCTTTTAATTTTAAAACCATTTAAACCAGCCTCCAATCTTTTTAAACTTCAAAATATTTTTAGCTTTACCACTCCATCATATTTCAAACTCTTCATTTCTTAATTAATTATATGCACATTAATTACTCAAAATTTCCAAAAATATCCCAAAAATTCCTAAAAATTCCAAAATTCCTAATTTCTCCATTTATCATTTCCCAAAACACTCTTTAATCCTGTATTAAAT
This sequence comes from Mimosa pudica, assembly GCA_029929735.1. NCBI lineage: Eukaryota > Viridiplantae > Streptophyta > Magnoliopsida > Fabales > Fabaceae > Mimosa > Mimosa pudica. The sequence goes on from JAKELP010000045.1 coordinate 7,965,676, forward strand.
TTTCAGGATGTTACACTACCCATTTCTCCCTTTTTAATTCAACTACTCTATACAACCATTTCTATTTCGAATTTGCTACTTAAGCATTAACAAGTTTTTCACAACTTCAAAATCCACAAACAGTATTCCAATGCTAACAACTTAAATTTAGTAACAACAAAGAATCCAACTACTATCACACACACACACATTGAATTCCATAATTTCAATTTCTTGTACGATTCATATATTTGATCATAAAGTGAGCTTGAAGTTACAAAGAAACTCAACCAATCCACTAAGCACAACAATTCATAATCCACCATTCAATTCACTTATGGTCACCTCCAGTACCCTAGAACAACTTTACTTTCATTCCCAAAGTAACCCATATTTCATCGACCTTTCCTACCATCTAAAGCCTTCAAATCCATTCTCAAAGTAAGACACAATTTTTTTTAAAAAAAACACTCTCATCTCCCTAAGACTAATGCTCCCTACATATCAAAAATCATTGGACCAATTTCATACATTAAAGTCAAGCCACTTCAAACAACCCTATTTAATCATAAGGAGACATAAATCAAATTCTTAAAGTCACTTACACCATACACAAATACCTTAAGTGCAACGATATTCCAACAACAGTTATTAACTTCTTTATTATCAACAACCTTGCCCAATGGTTTCCAATCACCACATGCAACATAGACTTTCATTACAGCTCCACATCTTGAAACAAATACAATACTTGATATAAAATATTTGATCACAAATACATCAACACCAATCCACAATTTAAAACAAACTCCTTCATTCCTCCTTAAATCCATTTGGCTATTAAGGAAATCATAGCATAAGGTTATAAACACACTTTGAACAATAACAACTTCAAACCACTATCCCTCTTTCTTCCTTACCACAAACACGTCCGAAAATAATGCAGCAAATAATTTAACCTCCCCCTTCCCTCCATCAATCTGACCATAATAAAGTAGAACAATCATGAACCAAAGAATTTTAAGCTTCCCAATAACTTTAAGGGTTCCCAATATCTTGGATCCTCATTCATAAATTCCTTTTACTCTTCTCTTTTGCAAAACTGATTACACACAAAGAAAATAACCACAGAATTTCTAATAATCATCATAATTCTTCAAACTATTTTACACTCCACTCAATTGTGAACTAAATAGATCAGGTCATCTCACAAATGCAAATAAAAGATCATAACCTTAAATAAACATAGTACCAAGAACACATAATCAAACCAAAAAGCAAGAAAGGAAATTCAGTCCACTTTCATTTATTCTACTTAAGTCACAAAATAAAACACTGCACACACATACACATCAAGAACAAATTGAGGAACACAATTCAAATAAAAAATTCCCAAAAGTTAGGGAGCACAAACTTCACAAAACTTCAATCAACATTCAGTTTAATAGTTAGGACACTACAAAATGAAGCTTTGACTTAGTTTTGATTCAATATCATGACTAAAACTTAAAACCCAATTCAAACTCTCACTCCCAAACGGCCCATAACAAAGAATCAAAGTCGAGAAGAGTGTGGGGAATGCTTAAAGAGTTTTAAAATGAGGAAAGAAGAGTCACCGTCACCGGACGCCGCGCTGCTCGTCGGAATCGGCCGCTGTAGGTGGTGGGTGAGAACGAAACAAGCAAGGAAGAAAGGAAACGATGAGAGATCGACCAAGAAGGTAGTAAAAGGTTGAAGAACAAAAGGAATGTTACCTTCCACCTATCACTGCCGTCAGCCGCTGCCGGAAACAACTCACTCGCCAGAAAACGCGCAGAGACGAAGAGGAGAAAGGAGGCAGAACTCTGACTCAGTTTGATGGGTTTAAGAAGAAGAAATGAGCAAGGAACAAGATGAGTGTGGTGGTGGATGAGAGAAAACAAGTATGGTGTGTGGGGTAGAAGGAAAATGAAGATGGTGACGAAAGGGGGTTGGTGACAGTGTTTTTTATTTGAATGAAACGGAAGACCTTGTTTGTTTTGTATGTTATTTGAGTATTTAGGTTTTACTTGGCTATTACCCAACTACCTTGCTATCCATACAACTCTGATATCAATTAAAAAAACCCATTCAACTCTGATACTCAAATTCGTAAATTCAAATTATTTTACTCTGATATCAATAAAAAAACCCATTCAACTCTAATATCAACCTCAATTCAAATAAAAGATCATAACCTTATAAAACCTAAATACTCAAATTACATACAAAACAAACTATTTTACTTTGCTATTACCACTTACCTTGCTATCCATACTTATTTACTTTTTCAATTTTTGTAACATCCTGAAAATTTAATACAGGATTAAAGAGTGTTTTGGTAAATGATAAATGGAGAAATTAGGAATTTTGGAATTTTTAGGAATTTTTGGGGATTTTTGGAGATATTTTGGAAATTTTGAGTAATTAATGTGCATATAATTAATCAAGAAATGAAGAGTTTGAAATATGAGGGAAAGGTGAAAATTAAAATATTTCAAAGTTTAAGAAGATTGGAGGCTGGTTTAAGTGGTTTTGAATTAAAAAGAGTACATTATGGCAAGTTTGGGCAGCAAATCATCACAAACCTCCCTTATTACACCCAACCAAACACGCCCCTTCCTTCTTCACTCCTTAAATTTGCGGACTCCTCCTCCCTCTGAACGGAAAACGCGTCGGCCACCCGTCTTCCCTTTATTTCTCTTCATTTTCTCTACACCCACACACTCATTCATCATCCTTTACTCAAAAAGCTTCCTTATTTCCATTCTTCATCTCTTCTTCTCTATAGATTAGTGAGAAACGCGTCCGATCTGTGGCTAGTAGTGGGGAAAACCGGACGCGCAGCTTTCCGGCGACGGTGGTCCTGTTTCCGGCGAACGACGGCGATGAGCGGTATGGGGGCCCTGTTCTGTCATTTTCTTGAGTTTTCCTCTTATTTCAGCTTCATTTCTTCATTTTTCCTTTCCTTTCTCTTGCTCTAGCTCGGCCACCATCAAAAGAGAAGTGTTTCCGGCGACTTTAGGTGGCGGCCGGAGGCAGTGAGGCTTCCTTTTTCATTTTTGAACTCCGTAAGTTTTCTTATCACTTTGTAATGTAAATTTTTGATTGAAGTTGCCTCTTTTGAGTTTAGGGTTTGGCCATTAATAGATTTTTGGGACTTTAAGCAATGATTGTATCAAGTACAAGTGGTAAATTGGAGATTCTTGAAAGTACTTAAGTTGTTAAAGTTGGAAATTGATTTCTGAATTTTTGTTTTGGCTCTTTAAGTAAGGGTTTGCTGAAGGATATGGCTTTGGACTAAATTGGTGGTTAGGAAGTGATAGTTGAAGTTGTTTGTTGATGTTGGAATGTAAATTTTAGTTGGATTGGTGTTTGGGAGAAAGTTGGATAATTAAAGTGTTGATTTGAAGTGACTTTAGTAAATTAAAGGTTGCTTGAGTTTGGAAGAGCATTTTGGGTGTTATGGAGGTCTTTTTGAGTGATCCATTTTAATGCAAATGTGGTATTATAGTGGGAGTTTAATATGGTGGGTTAATTTTACAAGGATTGCAAGAAATGGTGAAGGTTAATGATTTGGAAGTTATGATGGTTAATAGAATTACGATAGTTTAAATGATGTAAACATGGTTTGTAATGGAAGTAAATTATTACTTCAATAATGTTTTTGATTTTGGTGAAAGGTAGGCCAAAGTCACTAATATTGTGTTTTGATCAACTATGATATCATTGTAGACATTGGTGAATCAAGTGGAGCTCGTGAAAAACAATAGTTGCGAAGATCCATTATTTTTGAGCTTGAAAGGTAATCATCCTCACCTTACTGTAACAGTGAGTATGATGTTAGATGGGATTTTTCAAATCCTTTTCCATATACATACATTTATATTGTAAAAGCAAGAAATTAGTTATAACAATCAGGCTATTGGGTGCCTTTTCAACTCAACTATCTTCTTATTAAGATTTTTATTTACTATATAGTATCCTGTGGTGAATACTCTAATTATGGATGGTTGCTACATGACACTGGTTGTACCATCGGCCGATGTAACCGTTTGATAGCGCAATCAACGGTTAGTTGTACTAGTCCTATTGAGTAGAGATAGGGACTGACGGTTTCCGAGTAGAGACGGGCTCCGTATTACTTCTTGCTGAGTAGAGACAGGGGAAGTATGCCTGCTGATTAGAGACATAGGCGCAGTGTCACTTATGTTATTTGATTTATTTGGAGATGGTAAACCATATTACGGATTGACGCAGATCTGGAGAAACATGCATAAACATACATATATTTATTACACTGTTTTTTTTTATATGGCACCTTGTAGACGCCCTGCTACCGCATACCTTATTTTTACAGTGAGTTGAAAGATGATTATTGAGACAAAGTTGTCTCACCCCACGTTTATTGATATTTTTGCAGGTGATCATGCCGAGACCCAGGGGACGGGGAAGGGGAAGGGGCCGTCCGGTCCTCACCAATGATGTGAGACAGCCGGAGGTAGTATTTTGGAATATATGTATTGCCAATACTAGGGTGCATACGCTTCCGCATTATGTTGTATTGTGTTTGAATGTGGTGGAAGAATTTTATGAATTACTTGTTTATATTGACTTTTGATTGTACATATAAGTGCCGGTACTATTTCTGTTATGTATGAAATTACGGAATCGGGCCACCAGCCACGATATGCCACATGGTTACTGCAATGTATTCAGTACTTAGGATTTGTGTTCTGTGTTGGCATAGTCATATTATGCTGAAATTATGGTGAATGATGTGATGTTTGTACAGGTTTCAGAATCTTGATCATGTTAAGGAATATTCTTTTCCTAACATGGTTATTTTGTAAATTTGATATCTGGTATGAATTGATGATGTATTCTTTTTATATAACCATGTTAGATGGGCCCCTCTCTGGCATGGTTATCTGTTAATGTGTTTAGTTATTTATGATGTTGTTTACTTTTTCTAACCATGTTAGTTGCATTTTTACTAATAGGGTTAGGGATTAAATATCCATGATAGTATTATTATATTAGAATATCCTTTTCTATCATGGATAACACATAAATGATTAGAAATTTCTTTTTCTAACTATGATATTGATAGTGATCTTATGGAAATATTATTTTTCTATCATAGTTAGTAAATGAATTTATTGAATTAGAAATTATATATCTATCAATTTAGGGAATATGTAATAGATTGTTACAATTTTAAATCCTATTTTATAACATTATAAAATTACTCACTACACCAACTTATATATATTTTTCTCCAATCAATAATTTCAATTTCTAATTATTTCTCTTTTGATTTCTAATGAAATTAGACAAATCAATCTCTTTAAATTATAATTATTCTAAAAAAATGTTTCAATTTGCATTATTTTCACTTGGAAGCTCTATAATCTTATAATTAATTCCAAAATTAAATCTTTAATTACCAATAATCCTTGATTAAAATTTTGGGATGTTACAAGATCATACAATCTTTCTAAGTTAAAATCTGGTATGATATTTTGTGACGTTATACGTCATTTATATCGTTATCAATTGTGACTTTGTCAAATAACATAAACTAAACCCTAAGTCACTATTCAATATATCGCAATACACATGATCGAAAACTGGCATCAGTCTATTCATTTCACAAACTCTACAATATAATGAAATACACATGCTTATAATGAAATTAATTCTTCATTACTCTGTCTTATAACGCAATTTGCATATCTATTACGATATTAACTCTATCTCTTATAACTTCCTAAGTTTTATCTCATATAAGGTTTGACTCGGAATAATTTCCATGCCTAGATATCTCATAGAAATATCATTAGGGTGCATACACATCATTTATTTAATTCATCTATTATGATCATGACGGTTTTTATACCTAACTTTATAAGCATCATACCCATGGGTTTCTAAAGACTTACTTAGTTCATTCTTATTATTAGATTCATCACTTTGTTCCTATGTTCAAACAACTATGATAGATTCTTGTACAACATCTCAAATTATCATCAAAACTCATATTTCAACACACATATCAGCCAAGTAAAACCCAAACAATTAGGTACAATTCAAAACAGATGACAATAAATTTCTAAGTTCACATGCCAACCTACAAGATTATGCTTTGTAAACCAAGATTATCCTCCCATTTTCTCACATGTCTTGATTGATCTTTCATAATATCCATAAAATCCATAAATTCCTTGACATACCATTAAATCCCTTGATAGTAACCTTGACATTCAAAACCACTAAACTTCCTATATATTTCTTAGTCACTAAACTATAATCAAATCTTTATATTCTTTAATTCAAATTATCAACCATCATTTTCACATGTTTGATTATGTATGTGTATTGTTAGAGTTCAATTTATGAACTTTCTTTCTGCTCCCTTCATACTCAGTGTACAATATTACTCACTTGTGGAGTGGATTTTGACCATAAGCATTATATATATTTTTTGTTCTTAACAATTTTTCCCCAAAACTATCCGTACTCCCTAGTATGCTTCATCAACAATAATCATATAAGAAATATAGGGAGCAAAGTTAAGGAAGATAATAATGATGTTTTAGAAAAATCATTTCTCACATTAACTTATTTAACTAGAATTCTTAATCAAATTAAATTACGAGCAGGTCCTACGTCTAAGAGTATATGTAGAAATTAGGTCATTCTTCTAGCTAGCGCAAGAGCAGGAAAGCTGAGAGCAACCATATTTTTCTGAATTTTCTATATTCTTTCTGATTTAAGGGCCATGTACTTGACAGATATGACAATCTTCGAAGTAGGAAGGTCACCCTAGGAATTCCTAGAAGTGCGGGACCATTGAGGGTCCTACCACTCTACTGCCGTGTGTGTGTGTGTGACTTCATATTTACATTTCAGGAGTCCATACAATATCTAAGAAAATTTTCTTTCTTTTGGATGTTCGAAGTCAGCTCTTCAAATATTGGTCAAAAAAAAAGTCAGCTCTTCAAATCAATTTTCTCAATTGAATAGTGATGAATTTCACTATAAATCCAACTATTAGCTATAAACTAATTGGATGTGTGGGCATGCAAGCATCTGCGGACTTTTTGTCTCCATATATACCTCTTTGAAAAAATGATAAAAATCGAATCATAGGACAGTACAAGATGCCCTTAACTTTTCTTAATGCATTTCTATCCATGTGTGGAGGAGAAAATTTTAAAATTAATTATACACCAAAATATAGCGATCAGTTTATTAATTAAAAATCCAAGTTCAAACGACTCTATCACCCAAATATATTTTAGAAACTTAAAGTTAGGAACTGAAGAGCTAGCCTACGTATAGCTGTTCTCAAATATTAAGTGTAGGTCACACTAAATGCATGAAAGTGCCTTAAGTTTTTAATCATCAGTCATGTCTCAAAACACATAAATATTTTACATCCTCTCTTGAAGGTTAGGCTGAAGAGGCTGCACGCGAAAGGCAAATGGCATTTGGGAATCGAAATCCCTCATGCTCTGATCAAACCCATTGTCCACCTCCCTCACACCTTCGACTGCCAAATGTTGTTGCTGTTTAAAATAACGCAGCGCAAAAAAATTAACAATTATTGAAAAAACTCATGCTATTTATGCACAAATAAGAGCTTCTATGAATATTTCTTAAATGTCCTTCACTTAGCTACTAGTGTAGTTGTGCCCCGATTTCAGACATACAATTGATAACAAGCGTGATAGATTCTAGGTATTGAAATATATATAAATTATCAGGACCAAATTAAGCAATTAATTATATATATAAATGATAATTAACTTATATGGTCTTCATTAATAAAAGGTAACAACAACTTATACCAGCAGGAAACTGAGTTCCCTATTTTCCTCCTCCAAGATCTTGCCCTGAGAAAGTTTAATTTCGTTATTATAACATTATTCATTTACAATACAACATAAAAATATATAATAATCGCAAATTCAAACATACATTTCTCTTATATCTTCTGTGCACTTCCATCTACCACAGAAACAAAAGAAGATATATATATGAGATAAGGAAAGCTTCATATTCGTATAAATTACAAATAAATTAGATTCATAGAGATATTAGGAAAAAAAAAATTAAGAACCTGTTTCTCGCGGACACCGTTGAGACCGTTTTCTAGAGCTTCCTCCAATCCCATCAGCTCCTTGTAATTCAGTGATGTGATATCATCTCCCTTCAAGTGCCTGAATAAACAAATATATTTATAAGAAATTTGTGTGTGTGAGTGAGGGATCCATCATCGTCCATGGAAAGATGGATCTTATAGTGAAATTTATATGGCTTAGCATAGTTTACCTGAGCTCAATTTGCATGCTGTCATTCTCTTTCTTGATTCTATCAATTTCACTCCTCAGGTTCTGTGAGTCAAGACAGCAATATTATTGTTGCAATAATAAACCCTACTATTTACTTTATAATTTAAAGCCTTAGAGGGACTTAATAAGTAACGCCAGTAATTAGCTTTTCTCTTTCATTTATAGTGTATTACAATGTGAGTGTGTATGTGTATTATTTGTGCTGGTCAAGAGGGTACCAAGCAGCTAGCTTGGAGAAGCTAAGGAAAAGGAAGCGAAAGAATATCATTTTTAATGCCCAGATCTGTTCATAAATCGATGCATGTCATATTTTGATGGTTACGTGTGGATCTCAGTTTTTGAAAAATGAACATAAAATCATTTAGTACTAATATATATTACTCGAATTAAAGATAGAGTGCATCCCAGATGTGGATCTACTCAGAGTTATCATCATATTCTTTGACATGATTATAGCAAAAGACTAAGCTTTATTCCTTTATAGCACGAAAATGTATAAATGACTATTATATGTCTCTGATGGAAAAAACTCACACATACACACATACACTGATACACACATACAGACACACAAACACACACACACAAACACACAACAGATTCAGAATAAACCTAGCTACCTCGTGCTTGGTGTCCCAGAGAGTTTTCCCAAACGTTCGCTGATACCTGTCCAGGACATCAATCAACCTATACCAACAAAAAACAAAAGCCAGAACTGTATAAATGCACAACACACAATTAATGAATAGTAAAATCAAAAAAAGAAACGTTTTCCCACAGTCACATAATACCTTTTCTTTTGATGAAATCAAAAGAAAACTAAGAAATAATATAATATATAATATATAGTCACATAATATATAGATCAGAAGGGCTGATGTAGTTATGCATCTTCCCAGATGAAGAAAAGATGATTAGGGAAAGCTGAGCATCACATAGAACAGTGATTTCATTTGCCTTCTTCAGGATTCCGTTCTTCCTCTTTGAGTATGTCACTTGCCTGTTGGTTGAGTTCTCAATCCTCTTGATCTCAATCTTACCCCTCCCCATCTTTCACAGATATTATTCTCTTCTACTTCTCTCTTCTGCTACTGTTTTTCTTTAGGTCTTCTTTCTTCTTTAGCTTTGTCAATGAATGGTTCAGAAGATGAGAGGAAGAAAAAGAAAAGCAGTAATGGTGCAATATTCAATTATAAGTTAGCGGATGAATTACTTTAGGAGTGGCACAGAAAGGAAGGGTTTGTTTATGGATTGTGACCCACCACAACTATTTTCTTTATTTGAATTTGTTTTGTGAATTTTGCAGCCACCTTCTTGACCATTGGTTTCTACATGTTCGTTCATTTAATTCGAATAAGGTTTGTGGCTTTTAACAGGCAACTTACGAGCGTGTTTACATTAACAACCGCGCATTGATGTTTGTGATGACCTGTTTGATTGGTAAAGCTCAATAATCTTAAACACCAAATCAAAAGTTATGGGATGATTATTGTCGGCTTTTAAAGGCAAGTGTTTAATATGTCTTAAAAGAGAGAACAGTGATACATTTCATATTTGTCCCAAAAAATAATAGGCTTCATAGTTATCCCAACGAGTAGTATAATACTCCCTCCAGTCAATAAGAGTCAGCCACAAAAAAAAATGTTTCTTAAGAAAACATGTGAATGTTAGTTGGGTGTCTGAAGTTAATGCTTCTTTTCCAATATTATTTATATTTATTATGATACTTTTAAGAGAGAAATACATAAGCATTAATAAATGTGGAAGAAAGTTAGGGGCAAAGTAAGAAAAACACATCAAATGAGGAGAGAATGTGAGATGAAGTCTTATATTTTGAAAAAAAAACATTCAAATTTTGGTATATTAGGGAAAAGAGGGAGTACCAAAGTAATTAAAGCATCCTTCTCTTCCCATTTGTAAGTCCACATGAAGTACTTTTCACATACGAAGAAGTACAAATTAAATTATATCATTAAATATTTCCTCTAATGATAAACTTTTAAAATCTTTCCCTCAAATAAGAATGGGATGGAAAAAGTCAAAAGTCAAACACAATTTATACCGATAGTGTTTTTCTATATTTAATACTGGTAAAATAATCAAATTTACATTAATTGATCTCAAAACTAAACTTATAATAATGAACAAAACTTTAGGTAAAGTTAGACGTATAAGTTAAAATTTAGTAGCTAGTATATGGCAAACCCCCAAGAGAAATAAAGAAGATATAATAATGTCAATTGTCATTTATCAAATATATTGACAATAAGCCCTCTCCCATTTATTAACAACAATAAGGAGATCAAATGCTCTTGTACTAAATAAATGGAAATGTGCAGGATACATATCTCTGCCCAATCCGATTTTTGTGTAATCCATTTTCTATGCTCTTGAATTGTAAACTCTGTTGTATACTATTGAGAAGTAGTTCCTTTGTTCTGGCATCAATATTTCAATTTTATGTTAAGCTTAAATTAAACTTTGTATCATCACTACAAAAAATTCAATTCGCTTTTAATTAGTGCTTTCGGCTTTTATAGCCAATATTGAATTTTTGGATTTAACTAAATCAATCAGGGTTTTCATGTTATGGTTTAACTTTTTGAGAATTCTAATTAGCGTGAACGTCACACTTAAGTTAAATGAGGAAACACTAAAAATTATTAAATTGCCATGGTTTGTAACCGTGGGAAAGCTAGGCCATTTTTTTTAAAAAAAAAAAAATCGTTTCATTATTGCATACCAACCTTTTTTTTTCTTTTGCCAGAGCATACCAACAGTTAGGAACCGTGTCCACGCCAAATACTCCTATATTCACTATTGAGTGCCAAAGGGTTGTTCTTATTTCACTATTGCCCATAATTTTTGTAAATCCTTGAAAAGCTGAACCAAATATGGGAATGAGAAATGACTGGCACATAACATTTGAAGGATATATTCCATTCTAAAATTTTATATTTAAGAAAATATTGCTTTATCATTTAATCAAACACAAGTTTTTTCAATGATGATTGCAGTACAGGGCATATGATGAAGTTCGAGTGAGTAAAAATTGAAGAATTAATGTATTAATGCCATTAGTCATAAGAACTAGGAATATTATATTTTCAGATTTTCTAAAGTACCATTATTAGGATTGAAACTCATTATTAAACCTAAACCTGTACAAAAGATTAATTATTTACTATTCCCTCCTGCCGATAATATAAGAGTGTAGCTACTAAAATACGCTAATTAAAAAGCATGCAAAAGTTACTTGTATTTTTGAATTTAATCTTTTCTTTGCAATATTGCCCATATTTATTACTTATCTAGTGAACGATTTCGTGACTGATCAAATTTACTGAGAGTTTTTCACTTTTCCCTGTATGTCATTCTAAGAGCCGATATTCCATATGGTTGTTTTATTCTGACCTATTGGATAAGAAGATTGAAAACAATCATTTTATCTGTCTGAAAAATATGAACAAAGTTGCTTTATGCTGTCAAAGTTCAATGAAAATTAACAAAAACTGGAGTTTTGTTGACAAAATATCTTGAATGAAACTCCAGCATTAGTTGTTTGCGCTGTACTGGGGGTCCCTATGGGATCTCTTAGTTCCACATCAACCAGAAATGTGTGTGTGTATGAGTATATAAGTAGGACATTCGCACTTCAGCTTGCCAACCGCGTTAGTTGGTTTTGCTGTTGTGTTTGGTCCGAAAATGTGTTCAAAAAAAAAAACTCCAGCATTAAAAAAGAACCATATTTTATCTTTAAATTCTAGCAATCATGAAAAGCATTAATTCAATGGTCACTTGTCTTTACATGTCACAAAATCCTCATTATGAAACTTAAAAATTACATGGTGTATAAATGACTCAAGACACATAGAAGAAATTACACACAAGTTTTTGAACAAGAACTTCATTCCTTAATATAAGAACTCATTAACAAAAGAAACCTAAGAAAAATAGATAAGTTACCTATAAATTATTTACTTGAAGTTCTGATATAAACCAATTATTTGACTTACAACTTATAAGTTAACATGTACAAGTAATTTAATACACAAAATATGTTATAATTAAGTTTTTTTATAATAATTAAGTAGATTATTTAGTCTCATTAATTTCTCCAAAAGATATGAACTAGGTGTTGTAATTAAAAACGGAGGAAGCAATGCACACTCATTCTTTTTGTTATCAGCACACACTCATCCTATATTATAAAAAAGTCATTATGCTAACTTACAAATATCCTCATATTCCATTGCCTTGAGGACTCTGCCATCATAAGGACCTTTCGCTATCTGCACCTTGGCACAAAAGCGATCAGTATCAACTCCTAACAATCTCCCAGTAGATCCACGGTAAGCTCCATTTACAATCTTGACAAGACCACCAATTTGAGGGATCACAGTTTCCAGCTCAGCTTGATCAACTCTTAGCACATGCTTGCTTTCAAGCATCTCTATTTCTCCAACATATTTATCAATCACCTTTAACACAACTCCTTTATGCTTGTAATACCCTTTATCAGCTAAAACTTTGCTCATAACCTTAACAACGATTCCCTCATGCAACCAGTAATCCTTTCTATTAATCTTTTCCCTTTTCTTCTCATCTTCCCTCATCAACTCGTCTAATGTTGATTTTCCATCACCATTTTCTTTCCTCTTCATAGAGCCTCCAGGTTTCCTTTCATCCTTCATGGCATCCTCGTCCTCATCAAATACTACTTTTGGTGTCTCCCTTTCTTCCCTGGTTACAGGTTTTGCAAATGAACCAAGAGAAAACCCAATTTTGACTCCATCTTCCACTTTAAACTCTCTAGGAGGTTGAGACTCTGAAGGTTGATCAGATCCCGAGGGAGACGGCTGCATCAACTGCTCAGCCTTTTCTATTTGTTTCTGTATCTCCTTCTCTTGCTTCTCTTCTTCAGCCATATCAGACTTTATTCTCTTATTCTTCATCCTTTCTTTGAAAAGAGTCTCAGAATCCCTATCAATATAGGTGATAAACCAACCCTTAGGTGTTTCTTCAACCTTACACTTTCCAGTCCGACCCAAATACTTGACAAACTCAGTAAGTGTAAGCCATCGAGTGGAATTCATATGAATGTGATGCCTATCACTAATGTATTCATTGTAAACTACTGTAGCGGCTATACGACTGAATCTGTGGCTGCGCTTCATGTGCTCAAGAAAGGTGTTCTCAAACTCTTCAGAATAGCCCTCAATTATCCGGTTTTGGTTTTGTCCAAAGATTTGCATCTGACGCTGGTGACTTTCACTCATGCAATGACACTTGAACCCATTCTCATCTCGACATTGTTTCTGACACATCTGGCAGTACCATCGAAGCTTTTGAAGCCCCTTTGCTTTGATTCGATTAGCTATAGCCTTTGGTGTAAGAAACTCATTCTTTCCCATTGCGAATCTGCACAAAATGTTAATAGAAAATTAATGGATATGCCTTTAAGGAACGATGATACACAGCTATAAAAATTTTCTTTGATCACAGTGAGCATAAAAATAATTAAAATAATATATCAACAGACAATACCACCCTATCTGCTAGCACATATAGTAAATTACCCCTTTCTCTTCCTACATCTATCTTTAGATACTAGAATCTATGTCACTTCCATCAAGTGGGAATATATTCACGAATAATGGTGATAAATTCAACATCTAGACCTCCCATCAGACAAATTTAAGCTATACAATTGTATGATACTGATACTGATTGCGGCAGTTTTGACAATTTGATGTAAACTAATAATTAAATGATCACCAATTCAGATAGTCAAAGTATGACCAACTCTATATGCCTCTAATAAGAATGCTTAATCAATTATGAACCACTTGACAGCTTTCATCACACCAAAAATCTGAATAAAGTAAAATTGTGTTTTAAACAGCTTCAAACATCCATAGGAGAATATGCTTTCCTCACAAATATATTTAAAACTTACATAAAAACTCAAGTGGGTACTTATCTGATCAACAATCAATTTAGTCATTAGGTACTAATTAACCAGTATATACCTGAAACAATGATTGGGTAATCAAGAAAGACCCAGGAATATCTTAAAACCACTACTAAAGTTCTAACTACATGTAACATGTGCGCGCGCGCGCGCGAGTGAGGGTGTGTGTGTGGGTATGGGTGTGGGGGTGTGTGTGGGTGTGGGGGTGGGTGTGTGGGTGTGTCTGGGTGTGTCTGGGTCTGTGTGGGTCGGTGCATGCGTGTGCGCTTGTGTACATTCTTAAGTATACAAAATGAATTAATTTTCAAATACTAATACCAAATCTACCACACGTTTATACTAATAACAAATACATGCAAATTAGGTATTCCTGCTATGCTAAAATACATTCTTCTATCCTGCTACTCACTCCCCTTCCCACCTGCTCTGCTGGAAAAAATATAAAAAAGGGTGAGATTTGAGGAAATCACAATAGTGATTCATCTCATTCATAATCATCTAATAAAACATAAACTTGCAACAGATATCACATAAACAATGTCTTTGTATTCTAACTTTGCACTCAGCATCTCCACACAAACTGGTAGATGTAATGGTACGCTAGCTCTTGGAACAGTGGCCCTCAGCCTCATATCTATCAGTTTTATAAATAAATGATAATTTAATTTGATCATGATCAAACTAGTGAGTTATAAACTCCATAGGTAGTATATACAGGATCATGATCGAACAGGGGAGTACTTAACTCCATTGGTAATAAATACTGGATCATGATCAATTTGAATATTAACTCTGGGATATCTGACTCCAAACATTGAGAAAAGTTCTCTAACCTTAATATTTATTGTAATATAATAGGGTATGAATTGAGACTACTACCTGATACTTGAAAACACTAAAACTTTATGAGTTCTCTTCTCCTTCTCATGGCCTTGGTGAGCTTAACCGTATCTCGAAACCTGTATACATGTATAGGTATGAATTAATATCTGAACTATGTGTTAACTTACACATCTCTTTGTATCCTATTTTACAACATAATACCCAATTCTTTATATATGTGCTAATTATGGTTGCCAAAGCTATCTTGAACCTTTAGATCAAAAGGGTCAATTTTAAATAATCTACTCTGATTAAAGTTTCTATTTCTCAATGTTCACCTAATAAATTCCTTTGGTTTTACACTAGAAGTCCCTAATTTATATACATCATACAATAGTTCAGCATTAAGGGCTTCCATTTTCACTGCCTCAGTTTCAAATTAGTGTACATATGCATATATACTTTAATATATCAACCAAGGTCAAAATCCTCCTTAAGCTAACTTATACATAAAGTATTTCTCAATTCTTCAGAATTTGAAATTCAATCTCACAAAGCTCAAGTCCTCGTTCAATACAACATTTATCCCAACCAAAGTTTAGCCATCAAAGGAGTAACCTCCAACAACCATCATCATTGTATCATTCATTCATCAACCAAAAACTTTTATCTCTTAATTTCAGTTAACCTTCACAATTGAACACAACAATACCAGTTTCTAACTAATTCATCTTCAATCAGCCTAATTACAGAAAGTTTGCTTCATTTACCCTAATTCAGTTAACCTCAATTCAGAGAAAAACTGAGAAACTAACAAAGCTCAACTACAACAATCCCATTATCTTTCAAACCTTCGAGTTCCATCATAAGGTTAATATATCATCCCATTTTCAGTGCATTGTAGCATTAAACTCACAAAAATTGCAGCTCATACACAGATATAATCACACTGAAAATAAAGCAGGAGATTCAGTTTCAAAAATCAAAATATACAGAAAGAATTGAACATAAAGCCTCAACAATCTACTCTAATTAAAATTCTCATGTGCATATCATATCTATTTAAAATTCAATAACACTCCTCCCATAAGTTCATTCATGTAAAATATTTCATACCAATATTAACATTCTTACACTACCAAATGTTACTTCAAATTAGAATTAGAGAAGATAATATGAAAAAAAATGAAAAAGCATAAACAGAATAATTATAAAATACTATCCAAAAAGACATGCAATTGTACAGTGAGGGTTAAATGGAATTTCCAGGAATATATAGATTGAATTAAGACTTTAAGCATCTTCAACTATTTATATACATTCTGTCAACACAGAATCTTTAACTGAAGTTTCATATCAGAGTTTAAAGTATTTTCCTTCATAACCACCTATTAGGTTCATTAGGCCAAGGCAGAAAATAAAAACCAAAAATCTCAACTCAATATGCTAGCACCAAACATACATACATCTCCCTTCACAATCAAAACCAAACAAACCAGAATTCACATTCCTTCATAAAACTCATTCGGTAAAGAACAAAAGAAGAAATTTAAGAATTTACAAACATTACAACTTAATCAAAACAAATGTGCAATACAAAAATCCCACTCTAATAGAATCCTATTCAGCTAAAATAGAAATTTCGAACCCTAATACAGAGGAGACTCACCGGAATTCAAGTCAGGTCTTGCATGCACGATTCGACTGCCGGAACTGTCGTGATTCGTCGGCTGGATTTCGCTGGGTCGGAGGAGGAAGGGAGAACGAAGAGAGGGTGAGAGTTGAGATATGTCGAGGAAATTACCCTTTTTCCCTTTTCTCTTTATTTTATTTTCTTTTCCGTTTTGAATTCCTACCTACAACCAGTGTTGTAAGAACCAGACAAGGATTGTACGGTTGGAATTTAAATTCCTACATACAACAAATTATAAAATTAATCTGTATGCCAAGTTTCATATTTTCTCCCAAACCATAATTTTATCTTAGCTCTAAACTCTCTCTTTCATAAAATTTTTAATCTAAAATTCACTTCCGAACTATTTTTTCCTTAATTTATATAGAAAGAAGATCCTTGAAGTTCTTAAAAATATATTAATCATCATAAATTTATTTTTCAGTCTTTTAATTCCTAAAAAACACAACGAGACATTAATAAATTCTTTATTATCTTTAATTTGAAATTTGAGGTCTTAGAGTTTCAATAAAAGAATAGAGCGGTTTGACAATGAACGCAAACACCAGAGGGAGGGAGATAAAAAAATTCAGCCATGCAGTCCATGCAAGCTTGGATTTCTTTAAGTAAACTTGATTTCTTTCCTTGATTGCGAATTGTACTCTATTTCTCTAGCAAAACGGTAGAAATCAAAGAAATATAGGGTAAAATTCAGAAGAAGAAGCTCATCGGAATTCGAAGGAAGAAGTTATATTCAGTTCAAAAAAATTTAGTTGAAAAAAGATAGAAAATTATTTTCTTGAAGATTAAGTGGCCATTTGAAAAGCTTGCAAATTTCAATTATAGTATTATATGATTTGATTGCTTAATTTGGTTACTTGGTCAAAAAAAAATTAACTACTTTTGTTAAATCAAAGAAATAAGTTGAAATTTAAATTAGATTTTTTTATAAAATGATTAATTATTTTAAAAATTAGAAATTACATCAAGACACTTATGAAGAAACGAAAAAAACAATCATGATTCCTAACCACGACTGATGTAGAGAAATTATAATTGACAATAAACACACTGAAACATAAGCATAAACTAAGAATTCCAGTATGATATGAACAAGTAATACATTCCATGGAAAATATTTGTACTTAAATGTTGCCTATAGATGAAGTCATCAACATAAAGTTGATGAAAATTATGTCACTGTATTCACTCTCAAGAGAGGAACGGACATCCTTATAGGGTTTGAGAGAAAAGGACTTAGATCCAACACATGGTTGGGGGGTCCAATAAAAACTATAACGACATTTGTAGAACTTAGAACTTACAGTAATGTAAAGTTTGGTAAAAATTCTATATTGGAATTCAAACTCTAGAAACATTAGAACTGACACATAAGACATGTAATTAAATCCCAAATAACTCGGAGGTGAAAACAAGCACTGTTGTAACTTTAAGATCTCCCAATCTAGTGAGCCTGCACATAACTCAAGTAAAGGATTAAGATTTGCCATAAACCTAGGTTGGGTTTTTTGCATGCAATCCATATGAGGAATCTTTGAATATTCTTTGAAAGCCAAGATGCAAAAGAGGGAACCGATTTTGAAGACATATGATCTTTACTCCCTATAAGCATATCCACTTCAACTAGATCTACAATGTAAACCACATGCATAGATGAATTTGATTCAGATCTGAAGTTAAAATTGGGTAAGGATGAAAAGAGAAGGGGGCAATAGGCTGCTCTGTGTTTTCCAAGAAAAAATTAAAGAAGATTTCTGGAGGTAGAGGCGATAATGGAAAAGGCTGGAAGAGGAGAAAGATCTTTTTCCTTTTCTCTCTCTAGGAATTCTCACTCTAGAGAGGCTATATCAAACATGCAGATATTGGAAGGCAGTGGATTATTAAGGCTGAGTCGAATGAAGAGGATTAAGGTTCTAGAAATAACATGCAGAAGCTGAAGGGGAAAGGATATTTTATGCCGAAATTGTTAAAAATGGAGGATGGAAGGTTATAAGGAAAGAAGAACTTAGGAGGTTGGGGATGGGTGCTCTCTCTCTCTGATCTCTAGGACTTCTTTCTCGAAAAGGAAAACGAGCCCCCTTCAGATTCATGGGTAAGCTTCTAATTGGTTGGTTGAGATGTATTTGCAGTTGGGAAAATGTAGTGAATAGCAATTGAGACAAGAAAATAGATTGAGTGAGGGAAGAAACATATTGTCGGCGGCAGAGGGGATTATGGCGGTGGAGAGAGAAGAAAGATTGAAAATTGGTACTCTTCTCAAGGGAGAAGGGAGAGTTTCTCTCTCTAGTTTCTCACTAATTGAAATTTAAATTAGTTAAAGCTAGAGCTATGTGATATGTCACGCCCTGAAGTTCTATCGCGTGACCGGCACGAAGTATTGAACAAATCTCACTTCGTAAGCCATTTCAAACACTTGCCTATGACATTTACATCTCAATGCATATAAAGGTATCTATAATTGTCACGCCCTGAAGTTCTATCGCGTGACCGGCACGAAGAATTGAACAAATCTCATTCATTAACCAGCATGACCACACTTTAAACGCGTATGCTGTTTCAAGAAATCCAATCCATCAATTAGAAATTTCAATAGCTTTATGTGCTCATTCATACCCTCAAATAACTAAATCCAGGAAATAAGAAATATAAATTGATTGGCAATCCATATCCCACCACCCATGCCAAGAGAAAAAGAAAATCTAAGAGAAATCACTACTCTTTCCACAATCAAACATACAAGTTTAAAACCACTTATCACATATCATTGGTCATGCTTTAGTCATTATTTGAAACATCGACCATCCAGAATCCAATCCGCCAATAACTTAGGCCAGGAATGATTATCTAATAACTTAGGATCATTTCCTAATCACAAATAAGGTCACTAAGGGCAACCAAAACAAATCACAGCTTCGCCAATTCACAAAGGGATTATTTCTTCACTAATCAATACATTCTTATAAAGAAAAACCAAGGCTTTCAACTTGCAAAATACTCATTCCAAAACAATACTTGAATTCCCTACTTACAACAAGTCATGAAAATCGTAGCGATTCTCCTATATATCATGTCCATCATTTGAAAACATTAAAACAATAATTAAATCAGTTCAGCCCCTGTAAGAAAGAAAAGAATAGATCCTGGAATTTTATGCACATGCATATAAAACACCTAAACCACCACAAAGAATTACTCAATTATATAACTAGTCTTAATCATAAAGAAAAATAAATTCCAGCATCAAAGAATAGCTAAAAAGCAAGAAAAGTGCACAATGTTTTCTCTTACCATCATTTAAGTGCAAAATTTCTAATCCTTAATTGAACTCACATCCTTCCTATACATTCAATACTTTTCCTTACACACTCCCATACAGAATCATGCAACATTTTAGAAGATTTGTAAGCAAACACATTCCTATCAAACAGGGCATTATACATTTCCAACCAAGCCAATCCATTTAATGTAATCATGTAACAGAATATTGAAATTAAGGTAAACTACAAACTAAACTCGATCCCTCATATGTTTCTTGATATAAATCTTATCCATAATCTTTATTATCCTTAATCAAATCAAACAGCTCCAATTCAAGCCCAAAGCTAGGCCATAAAACAAAATGAAATCGCTGAAAGTGTAAATCTAATCGATCATAACCTAAAACCATTATCATTGAACATTATTTACCTCATAGAAACCATCAAACAAGTCAAAAAGCTCATATTTAAAAGATCTAATTTCCCCAATTGATCGTAAGTCACATTAAGCAAGCAGAATCTCATATAGAATTATCCCTAACCAACTTAATTGAATTATCATCATCATATAACATGATTAAACAAGTCAGAACCACCAATACCTAGAAACCTTATTGTATTTTCGAAATCCCCTTCAAAACCTAACTTATTAACACTTTAATTTGATCAAACTTCATTCTAACCTCATATCAAACAACCCTAACCCATAGACTAATTAGTAACTACTTCAATTTGAATTTGGGACAGTGAATTTCAACCTAAACGACATAGGAAATGATTTACATCAAAATTCCCAAATTTTCCAAATAAAAACCCTAGAAATTAACCATATGATAGAAAAAGATTAAGGGAGCTTACATACTCTATATGGTTGTCGGAGATTCGTCGGAAAAACGCCCCAAATCGCCGGATAAAAATTCTCACTTGAGTTCTTTCTTCCTTCTTTTATATCAAACACAAACATACAAGAAAAGAGTAAGGAAAAAGACTAGGAATAAGAAGGAGGAGCCAAGGTAGCTCCCCTTACTGCCGTCGTCGAAGTCGCCGGCGGAGTGGCACGGCGTGGCGGCGCCGGAAATGGAGAAGGTGGAAGAGATTGTGTGAAAAAAATGAATGGTCCCTTCTTTTTTTTATGCATGTGTATGTGTCGTGTTTTATGGGGAGGCAAGGAGAGATGGTTCTAGAATAAGAAGAGAAATGAAGTACTTAAAATGGTTTACCTAATGTATTTGACCATTTTGCCCCTCCTTTTACCCTTTTATACACTTCCGTACTTTCTACTTAATTAAAGATGAATAACAAAAATTGAATCTTTTCATGATTTCATATATTTTATTTCACCAAAATAATGTCTAGACCTCAACATGTCTTTCATAAAATTTTCAATCAATAATCTAATCTCTTACTATTTCCCTTTCATTTCTAAAGAAAATACACATATTAATTTCTCAAAAATATATGTATTCACATTTATTAATTAACAAAGATTTTTAATTTACTAATGACATCCTAAAACCATAATAAATTCCTTTATATCCTTAATCTAGAAATTGGGGTGTTACATGATATTATTGAGCTTCCAAGTACTCTAATCATATATACATTTAGGGCTAATTTAGATGGATGAAAAGTGAAGGATGGAAATGAAAATGGAAATGGAAATGAGTGTAAGGGGGTAATGATGGAAAGTAGAGGTAAATTACGTAATGATGAGAAAGTAAAGTTTGTGGACCCAGAAAAAGTGTAAGATAGAGAGAGAAAACTTGTGGGCCCAGAATATATGGAAATTACCATTTGCATTTCCTTAATTCAATTCTTTTTCTCAATTCTAGCACACCAAACGGGCCCTTAGGGTAGTTTGGATGTAGGAAAGTGAAGGAGGGAAAGTGAAAGTGAGGGTAAAGTGGGT
Organism: Mimosa pudica; assembly: GCA_029929735.1. Taxonomy (NCBI): domain Eukaryota; kingdom Viridiplantae; phylum Streptophyta; class Magnoliopsida; order Fabales; family Fabaceae; genus Mimosa; species Mimosa pudica. The sequence continues at coordinate 7,987,688 of JAKELP010000045.1, forward strand.
GTTTTTTTGTAATTTACAAATGTCTATGGGCCCACAAACTTTCTCTTTTCATCTCACACTTTTTTTGGGGCCTACAAACTTTAGTTTTTCATTATTACCTCTACTTTCCATCTTCACTCTTTCACTTTGCATTTCTCCACTTTCCTTTAACAACACCAAACACACCTCCCGTTGGTAAAAAAACACACCCTTATTTCCATCATTATTTTGTTGGGTTAAAGAGCTATTTTAACACGAAAGTTTCTAATAAGGGCAATGGCCATATAGTTTGGAAAATGGATTCAACCCATCCGCCAACCCTTGAGTTAGACAGAGTTTGGGTTGGAGATTTCCAAACTCATTTAAAATCATGTTGCACAATCAAGCTCATCTAATTAGTGGGTTGGGACGGGCTAGCCCATGATTAATTAGGCTAGCCCGCCAGATTTTTTAAACAATTGTATACCTATTCAATAACCTAATATCAAAAGCCCAAAACTCAACCCAATATCATCTCTATAGAGCACTTTGTTTTTGTTAATGTTTGGTAGAAAGATATGCAAATATGTGTGTTTGCGTGTACACACACATTATTGGTGCGTTGATGGATTGATAGTTTGACATTCTAGGTAGTCGCAGGGTCTTGTCTAAAAGAAATAGGTAGAAACTTTTGGAAATTGGATTGCATATTATTAACAAATGATACTAAATTACGATTGCTATAAGTACTATGTCAAACTTTATTTGCAATCTTATTCATCATCCCTTCTTGGTTGATTTGATAAATGTATTATGTATGTCATTTCAATTATTCTTTTTAGAGCTCCCAAATTTTAAAAGCAACAAACTAAATCGGTTTAAAACTAAATAGCCGAAATATCTATAATTTAATTATATTTGACATAAAATAATAATTTTTATATGATTAATATTGAATATTATGATATATATATATATATATATATATATATATATATATATATATATATAAAACAAAGAAAGGAAACGAAGGAAGACTGTGATAATATATAGATATATATTATATATATATATGCTTTCGATGTCCTTACTTATGTTAGTTACATAGCTTATATAGAGAGACATTCCTCTCAATTTACATCATTCCTTGCGTCATCTTTCATTATTGGGCCGTCTTATCCTTCCTTCTTATCTTATCCTTATCTTATCCTTGTCTGCCATTTTGTCTGCCACTCTTCTTGTCTTCTTCTTCAAATTATACTCATGTCCATTATTGGATCTTCAAAATCTCTTCTTTCTGGACTTCTTTCATCACAATAATAACATTTGTGGGTAGCATATTCGCTAACAACTGGCATATCCTTTTCTTAGTCTCTGTACTATTTTCAAACTTATTATTTTTTATTTTATCATAAAATTGATTAAATTGATTGATATTCCTTGTATTCCTTCCTGAGGAGTAAATGAGAGTTGTTGGACCTAAGAAGTAGACCCAAGCGGCTTCATCCTCAGTTGCTAAAATTCTGTTCATTTCTTGAAAAATTATGTGATAATCCTGAGATCTTATTCTGGATACTGTCTCCATAAATTCTTCATCATTATCAATATCTTCTTTTGGCTCAACTGAATGTTCAAAAGGCTTCCTTGTTGTTCCAAGTCTAATAAGATTTATAGGATGATAGAATTTGTCTGGAGTTATTTCAGCTATTGTGGAATAACACCTTATAAATACCATATGTTGGGTTACAATTCCAAAATAAGTCTTTACTGCTTTCTTTAAAGGTTCTGGCAATTCTGCTATTTCTTCTAAGTTTGCTGATGGATAAATTGACTGAACCAAACCATGTTGGTATAAGGCTTTCACAACATTAGAAGGTGTTCCTTGATGGATAATTGCCTTATTGAATGCATAATGGGAAATATATTTAATTTTGGGTGATTTAAAGGTAAAATGGTTAAGATTATAAATAAGCTTTTTGAAATATGCAAAATATTCTGATAATTTGAAGACTGGGTTATTGGCTGGTAACTCGGCTGTGGCTTTTTTAGAATTTACTGGTTGTTTAGAAGTTGATGGCTGGTCAGATATTGGGTTTGGTGATAGTTCTTTTTCTTTTTCTTGGGCTTGGCTCTTCATGATCTGAAGTAAAGGGGTTATTTTTTGAGTTAACTCTTTCCCAACTCTGTTTGGGTCTTCCTTTTCTTTCATTTCTGGATTTACATGGCTATTTACTCTTTCTTCCAGTTTCCCCACTCTTTCAAAGAGTGTATCCAACTGGTTAAATATCTTCGTAAAATTTGTATTTATTGGACTGAGCATTAAATTCATATTTAGTTCCACCACTTGGAACCTCATATTAATTTGCTCAATTAAATTTCTCATTTCCTCAGAAGTCTCATTACTTGTCGGAGTTACAGGTCTTCCTGATTCCATATGCTCAGAAAATCAGCAATTAAATTATTCTGTCCTTTAATATATTCAATTTCATAATCATAATATGTCATATCACTTTGTCATTTAATTAACATTTTATTACTTAATTTATTAGTTTTGATTCCTTTATCTAACCAATGTTTTACTTGAGTATCATATGTTTTTATAACAAATTTAATATTTACTATAAATAATTCAAATTTCTCTACTGTTTTAACAATTGCTAAGAATTCTTTCCAATTTGAATGATATTTAGACTGAGAATCATTTAATTTTCCACTAGAGTATTTAGTAATCAGTTCTTTTCCTTCATTATTCTCATGATATAAGGCTGCTCCCCAATAATTTTCTGATGCATCTGTATAAATTATCCATTTTACATTATTATCTGTAGGAATAGTTAATTTTGGCAAATTTTGACACAATTTCTTAATTTGTCCTATAATCTTTTTTGTCTGGTCATTCCATATCCATGTACTTTTTTCTCCTGCTAACCTAGATATTTTAGCAGTTAATCTTGATAAATTAGGTATATAATTCCTAGCTTGGTTTACTAATCCTAAAAATGACTGTAATTCCTTCTTATTCCTTATTTCTGTGAATTCCAATACTTTTTTGCTTATATGTTCTTGTAATTTTATTCCTTCAGGTGAAATATATTGTCCTAAGAATCCTATTCTATTTTTCCTTAATTCTGCTTTGTGTGGTGATATATTTAACCCTTTATGTTCTATTAATTCAATAAATTTTTCTAAGTGTTGTTCATGTATTTCTTCATTTTCTGAAAATATTAAAATATCATCAATATAAATAACAGCAAAATTTCTTATTGGTAATAATAATTTAGTCACATACTCTTGAAATATACTTGGACTATTATGGAATCCCATAGGTAATACATTTCATTCATATAGTCCTTCCGATGTACTAAAAGCAGTATATTTTTTACTTTCTTCTTCTAACTTTATTTGAAAAAATCCTGATTTACAATCAAACTTGCTAAAAGTTCTCTTTCCTCTTATTAAGTTAAATAATAATTCTATTTTAGGTATAGGATACCTATTCCTTATTGCTAAGTCATTCAATTTTTTATAATTTATTACCATTCTTGATTTTCCTCTTTTTTCTTCACTATGTTTTACTACAATCATAGCAGGTGAAGAATATTCAGATTTACTTTCCCTAATTAAGTCATATTTTTTCATTTCATTTATATGCATTTCAAATTCTTTTTTATCCTGTTCTGTCCATGGATAAGGTTTACAATTTATTTCTCTACTATAATCTCTTAGCTCTATTTTTGCTAATGGTTTTGATTTTTCCCAATGAATTAAAGGATTTTCACTATAGTTTTCTATCAGTCTCTGTTCTATTGTCTTTTTTATTTTTCCTTCTATTATATTAAGTCTTATAATTTCTTCAGGCTCCACTTCTTTTATTGTTAATGTTGATAACATATGGTTTATTTCTATAGGTTTATTATTTTCTAAAAATTGTACTTCATTTTCATTATATTTCTTTTGAAATTTCTCATCCTTCCTTCTATAAGGATTAGTTATTCTTATTCCCCATGCTTCATGTTTACATGGTGTAGTTAGTATAATAGCTTTTTCTATTAAGTGTAGAGGATAATATTGACTTAAAAAGTCTAATCCTAGTATTACATCGCAAGAAGGTTCATTATATTGATTTAATTCTTATATAACTAATTCATATTCCCCTATTTGTATATTAACATTTTTTGATTCTAATTTTATCATATGTATTTCTTTTCCTGCACTTTCCATCCTTAACATTTTTTGTTTTCTTTTCCATAGTTCTGGTGGTAAAACATTATATTTTGCTACTGTTAAATTTGCTCCTGTATCTATAAGTGCATGATATTTTCTTGATCTATATTTTTGGTAATTGAATTTTACTAATATGAAAAATAACCTTCGATTATTCATTTATGCTCCACTTAACATATCTAATTTTTCTTTTGATCTTACTAACATTCTTTGTTTTGCTGTATAATTCCACATTACTGGCACTCTCATATACCATGTTCTTCCTGCTACATAATTTACTATTGTTGTTGGTTTCTTCATTTGTTTTCTTATCCATCTTAAGTTACTTTTAGATTTCAAATTTATGTTATAAGTTTTATTATTTATTCCTACTAACATTTCGGTATGATTAAAGTTTGGTGATTTATATTTATCATTATTCTATCTTGTTGTATTCTATACGGTCTTACTGCTCTTAAAAAATCTGATCCTAACGTAACTTTATGTTCATTTTCAGTATTTTCTTCTACCCAAATTTTCATACTCATTATATCTCTTTTATTAAATCTTATATTTATATTTGTCTTAGTTCCTTCTTCATCTATTTCTAAATTATTTTCTGTATATTGTTCTTCAATAAAACTTTTATCTATATTCTGATCAACTAATGCTTTTACTTCTTCCCATATAGCTTCCTTCTTTATTTCTAATTTTATATAGTACTTTTGTTCTGTTAAGTTTATTTGCCTACTTCTTGGCCTAATTTGTGCTAAACTAGTTGTTATTGGTATTTCTGCTAACATATTTGCCTCTATATCTGTATCATGTTCCAATATATTACTTCCTGTTCTTACTATGGTTCCTCTTCTGGATTCAGGTCTAATAATTGGAATATCCATACTTCTTCTAGGGATTTCTAATCTCCTTGGGATTTCTAGACTTCTTCGTGCTGCAGTATTTATATTTATATTTAAGTCTGGTGTATTTATCCTTAACATTCTTTGTCCAACTGTATTATTAGTTTGTATTCTTCTGGGGTTTTCTATTTGGTTTATATTAGCAGTTCTATCTAATTCTATTTGTAATTGTTCTGGGATTGTTATATTTGTCGGATCTAATGGAATTTCTTGTAATATTGGCATAAAGTTTTTATCTATAGTTATTCTTCCTTGTGATATGTTATATATTTTATGTTCATTTGTAAATACTAATCCTATCATAGCAGTTATACTTATTGTTTTAGCTCCTCTTAACATTTGTATTCCTCCTAGTTTATGATAAACTATTATTGATTGATCTATATGTTCATCTGCTCTTGATATTGCAAAATTTGTATTTACTGTAAATTTTAATTTTTGGTATATTAAGTTTCCTGTTAATATTCCTAATACACTATCCTGCACATTACTTATTATTCTTCCATCTGTTATTAGCAATTCTATAGGTGAGTTTATTCCTTCTCTAAAATAAGCTTTTACTAATAATTGTACTCCTGCTATATAAATTTATGTTACTTCATCTTTAAATGATAATCTTGAAATTTCATTTTCAATTAATGCTTTACTTACTAGTGGTATTCTAAGTATTCCTTCTGTTAACGTTGATTCTATGGGATGTTTTTCTCTAAAACTACACATGCCTTCTTTTCATTTCTATTCTTTTTTATTATTTTACTCACTCTACTTATAAATCCTTTTTCACCATTAAATTCCTCTGGTTTCAAATCTAATTTTATATCTTTTATTTTATTATATTGTTTTTCATTAAATGTGATTCTTCGTTCACAGATTCCTTCCTTACTACTTATTTGTTCATTGTATTCTTCATGTTCTATCTCATTATTACTACTTTGTCCTTCTTCACTAATATTCATCATATATAACATCATATATTCTTCTTCTTCTGATGTTTCAGAAATTTCTGATTCAGATTCTTCTTCTATTTCTTTTAACTTATATATTTCTATATCAGACTGTTCTAATTCACTATAAATTGGTTTATCAATTTCTAAGGGTTCTAACTCCCAATTTACAGCTTGTTCTAATATCTTCATAAATTTCTTTTCTTTGGGTTCTGGACAATTAGTACTTATATGTCCTATTTTTCCACAATTATAACATTTACATCTTTTAGGTTTTTTACTATAATTTATCTTTCTTTTCCCTTTCTTAAAGTATTTTCTTGGTTTGAATTTTCTGTAAAATTTTTCTTTTGGATATTTCTTAAATCTATACTTAGTTTTTCTTTTTCCCTTTTTATCTCTTCTTCGTATTTTTCTTTCCTCACATCCCCATTTATGAGGTTTTTCAAATTCTCCACATTTTATTATTAACTTGTTTGTCTTATAATATTTTTTATTTCTCCATGCTCTTTTACATGCATCTGATAAATATTCTCTCAAATATTCTTCTCTTCTTCCCATTGTATCTACAAATGGTAATAAATCTATATTTCCTATGTGCTTATAATAATCTTCCATTATGGTTTCTGAGATTAATCTTGGTAATTTTCTATAAAATAATTCTAGGTAAAATCTTTGTGTATTATAATCTTCTAATCTTGCCTCATAATAATATTTCTTAAATTCACAAATATACTGGTCTAAATATTTTGGATTTAGGGAACATATTTCTATTTGATGTAATTTTTCTATTGCTCTCGTTTTCGTTGTTGCTTCATTTAATGCTACACTTCTTCCTAAAAATTCATTTCTAATTAAAGTTTCATATTTTCTAATTAATATTGCTATATATTCTTTCCTATCATTATACGTACCTTGTTCTATATGTCTTGTATTATTCCTAAATGCTTCTGTTTTACTTTTCCACCAATTATGAACATTTCCTAGAAAACTTGCTTCTATTACGATTGGCACAAATTGTGGATTTAAACTTTTTCCTATAAGAGCTACTAAATGTGATTTAGCCCATTCTTCTAGTTTCTTTTCATTTTCTAAATTGCAATCTAGATCTAACCATGTTCCCATACTTGGTATTACTCTTGATTCATATTGTTCTAAAGGTGTTGGTGTAAATTTAGATTTAGTTGGTGTCTCAAATGAAAATTCAAAACTCTTATGAATTATTGGTTGTTTATGATATAATATACTATTTTCTTCTTCTTCTTCTCTTCTTTGTCGCATTTCTTGATCTAATTGTTGTTGTGATGTTCCTTCTTCTTTTATTTCCATTTGCCTTTCCATATTAATTTGAATATTGTCATCCTCCTTTATATTTATTTTTGTAGCATATTGAAATTCTTTCCTTATTTGTTCTATCTTTTCTTCTTCCTGTCCCATTATATCTTCTATTTCATCATCATCTATATTTTCTAAAACATTCATCATGTTTATACTAATTCCCTTATTTTTCTTATCTTTTTGTTTTTCTTGTTTCTTTGGATTCATTATTTCCATTAAATAATCTAATTCTGAACCTGTTTGGTATAATATTTCTGCTATCTTATTCGATTCTTTTATTTCTAGTTCTTCTTCACTTATTTCTTTATTCTTTCCTTTATTTATTATACCATGCTTTTCTTGATATTTTTCCATATCAAATTTTTCTATTTCTTTATATATTTCCCATATATTTCTATTTATGACTTCTTGTCCTTTCTTTATTTCTTCTGATAATATTCTAGTTTGTTTTATATTTTCATTCATAGATTGTTTTAATATGTTATTCCTACTTACTTCTTTTATCTCTATCTCTTCCAAAGCTTTTAACATTTCTTCCATATTCATCATATTTATTTGGGGTTTTTCAATTATAGGTTCAATCTTTCTTTCTATTCCTAAAGCCTTCATTATTTGCCTTATATTTGCTTTTATATATGCTAATTCAGTAGTGTTATTTACAACTTCTTTTCTTAATTCATACAATTTTTGTTCCAATGGCTTAGATAGCTCTATTAGTCTATCAACCTTATATTTCTGTTGTTCTTGATCTATAATATTCTTAGTTTCTATTGGTAATTTTTCTAACAAATCATTTAGATTATAAACTTGTAATAAATCTTCTATATTAGGATTAACATAACATCCTAGTTGTTTCATTATGAACATATTAGTCCAATTTACTTGGTTAAAAGTATAATCTCCATCTCCTCCTATTATAAATAGTGTAAAAATGCAATCACTTGCCTCTTCTTTATTATCATAGTTCATAAAAGAACTTTCTGGTAATTTTTCTGCTTCTATTCCATACATTTTAGGTTCTAATACTTTTATAGAATTCATTTTAACAATAACAATAAAACTCTAAAAGTATGCGATAAAATATGAGAATGATAAACAAGGATTAAGGTTTCATATTATTTAAACTATGGGGCTCTGATACCATAACAGACAGCCTGCTACCAATACTTAAGAAGATCATCCAGGGATGACCAGAAATGATCCGGGTTATAGAAGATCAATCCTTGTCCTCTTTCATACAAGGAATAACAAGACTTCTCACAAAGGAAGTTATCAACAGATCTTCTTCCTTCAGACCACCCCAGCACAGTCTGTTAGAATCTTAAGTTTTGATGAAGACTAAAATATAAAAGATTAGACCAAGTGCTTAGAAAGCAATAGGATAACATAGGATCCTCAGTAAGAGTGCAACCGGATGTGGATTTACTTCCGGATAGACTAGGACTTGCACACGCGGATGAATGATTCATCCCCCAGCGACAGCGAGTAACTCACTAGGGAAATAACTTAGTCCATGAGCATTAGGTACACAAAACCTTAAGACTAAGGTATGATTCAACCGCAAGTGAAATTGCCTCCTGTTAGATTTAGACTGGCGCAGGCTGATAAAATAGATATAACCCCAAGCGTCAGTGAAAAAGCCACGTCAAGTAAAATTGCTTCCTGATAGATTTAGACTGGCACAGACTGATAGAGGTGATATAACCCTAAGCGACAGTAAATCAGCCACGTTAAGTGAAATTGCTTCCTGTTAGATTTAGACTGACACAGGCTGATAAAAAGAGATATAACCCTAAGCGTCAGTGAGTTCACCACTTCAAGTAAAAGTGCTTCCGATAGCTTAGTGACTAGCGCTGACTGTTGGAATGAAATACACTGAGCGAGAGTAAGTGATGGTAAGCTAGATCCTTCATCAAGTGAAATTACTTCCGGATGAAGAAGTGCTTCCGGATACACCTTAGACTTAGGGAACACCCACTGCATGTGACTATGTGCTTATATTGCTAAACTAACGTTCAAGTGCAGCACACTACGTAAGGTTGCTTCCGGATGAGAAGTTGCTTCCGCAAGCAATCAGAATGTCAGAACGTTCAGAGATGCAGTGTCAGAATGCTTATGTCAGAGCAGAGGTGCCAGGACTACTTTTCAGAGATAAAGCAAGTCAACCCTGCTATACATTGATGAGGCATTTAATGGGCAAACGGTAACAAGGGAAAAGACATATTCAAACGGCTAGCCCACCTACCAAGAGTTCAAAATGTTTGAAGACTATATAAGGAAGCTCAACTTCATTTATGAAGCAATCAATTATCTTTGAATATTCTTGAGAGAAGTTAGAGCGAGAAAACTAAGAACATCTTCAAGCATTCAAAGCTGCCCAGAAAAGCGAAGAGCATTTAACACATCGAGTGATTCTTTTCACCTACTTATTCTGTACTCCTTGTTGTTAAGTCTCTTCTTGTTATAAGAGCATTGATTGTACTTAAGTGTGTAACACTATCTGTTCTTTGAGAGAACTTAGTCAAAAATCCTTTAAGTGTAAAGGTTAACCCCTTGCTTGGTGTAAGGGGGAGTTTGTGAGAAAGGTTACAAGTGAGCCTGTATAAAACTTGTTGTAAGGTTGCAAGTGATCCCGTGCAAAACTTGCGGTTGTAAGGTTTCAGGTGAACCCGATTTAAAACCTGAGATATAGTGGAACTCGGCCTGGGAGGTTGAGGACTGGACGTAGGTCAGGTAGACCGAACCAGTATAACTCTTGTGTTGTTTTTTATTTGAGCATTTATTTTGAAGCACAATTCACCCCCCTCTTGTGCATCCATTACTTACATTTGGTATCAGAGCAAGGTCCTTCTAACTCGATTCCAACGAATCAGAAGGCAAAGATCCAGTAATGGACACAGACTATTCTCTACCAGATGTCTCCGTTCAACCCAACAAGCCCCCAGGCTTCGATGGGTACAACTACTCATTCTGGAAGTTCAGAATGGAGACTTATATCAAGTCAAGTGATATCAGACTCTGGGACGTAATAGAACGAGGGGATCAAACTCCGCTAGATGAGGATGGATTTGCAAAAGTGCGAGCCAGATACACTCCTGAGGACTATGCCCTAGTCCAAATGAACCATTGGGCCATGCACTACATCCAGTGTGCTCTCAGCCCCAAAGAGTATCACAGGATCAGCCACCACAAAAATGCTAAAGATATGTGGGAGGCTCTTGAGGCTGCACACTCTGGAACCAGGGGAGTAAAAGCTAGACGTGTTGAAATGCTGGTGGAAGAATTTCACAAATTCGCCATGCTGAGTCCCACCGAGCCTATCAGAGAGCTGGAGCTCAGGTTCACCCATCTCATCAACAATCTGGCCTCGCTGGGTAAGGATATCCCTGAAAGAGAGCAAGTGAGCAAGATTCTAAAGATCTTGAAGGGAGACTGGATCACCAAAGTAACTATTTTGCAAGAAGTGCAAGGAGAATCAACCAGCTCCATCACCGCACTATTTGGCTCTCTTGCTGAATATGAGCCTACCTTGCTGGCTATGAGAGCTCCTCAAACCTCATCCAAGAACAAGAACCTTGCTCTCGTTGCTCCCAGCAAGGAGAACAATGACGATGATGAGGATGATAAGGAGGAGATGGACGATGAGGAGATGGCTATGATGGTGAGGAAGTTTAGGAAATTCTTCAGAAAGAAGGGAGGCTATCAGAGAGGTGATTCTAGCCAGAAGAAGGGATACAAGAAAGAAAAGGTCCCTGTGTGTTTTGAATGCAATAAACCTGGTCACTTCAAGGCTGAGTGTCCCAGCCTGCAGAGGTCAAAAGGCAAGGACAAAAGAAAGGCTCTTGTTTCCTCCATTTGGGTAAATAGCTCAGATGAGGAAGCAAGTGATGAAGAAGAAGTTGCCAACCTCTGTCTGGTAGCTAGAGAAGAGGATGAAGAAGCATATTCAGATCTTGACCTCACCAACGAAGATCATGAGGTAACTCTTCCTGAACTACAAGAGGCTTACAATGAGGTTCATGAAGAATTCTCTAGACTATGTAAAGCCTATAAGGTGTTGAAAACCAAAAAGGAATCACTTGAGTCCAAGGTGGACTCACTAAGTGAGGAACTAGCGGAAGCTAGAAGACTTCCGGTAGTGGATGGCCAGGGTTCTCCCCAAACAGAACCCAACGCCCCAACACCTGAGAGCTGCCCTAATTGCAGCAAAATCTCAGAAGAAAATAACAAGCTGCAAAATGCCCTGCAGAAGTTTACCAATGGTTCAGAAATGCTAAATATACTCTTAATGAACCAAAGGGCATATAGGGATAGAACTGGCTTGGGATATACCCCTAGAGGGAAAAAGTGGGTAGAACCAAAAGTAAAACCTTACTTAAAGTTCTTCCATAAAGCCACCAGTCATAGCTCCTCACCTTTTAGCTTCTGTAATTACTGCAACAGGAAAGGACACTCCATGTCCACCTGTAATGCTAAGAAGCATGGAGCTAACAACTCTTACAAATGGGTTCCTAAAGGAACCACGCTACACAGGATCCTCCACCTGCAAAGGACACCAAGAAAGGACAAGGATCCCGAGCCTGGAATCATCCCACTGGGAAAACCCAAGAGCCTAGAGCCAGCACTAGGCCAGAGGCTCCAAATGTTCATAAGCCCAAGGTTAAGCCCAATACTAGGCCAAGGGCACTAAACACTAATGACAAACGACCCAAGAGAGGTTGGGTACCTAAAGTTGCTTGATTGTTTCAGGTGTGTCTCAAGGCATCCAAGAACAAAAAATGGTACATCGATAGCGGATACTCGAGACATATGACTGGAGACAGAGACAAGTTCAAATCTCTGGTGATCAAAGATGGAGCCACAGTGACCTTTGGAGGAAATCAAAGTGGTAAGATCACTGGAGTGGGAGAAGTCGGACCAGTCAAAGATGTCTATCTAGTGGACGGTCTCTGTCACAACCTGCTAAGCGTAAGTCAAAGCACTGACAAAGGTAACTGGGTAATCTTTGATTCAAATGAGTGCTTAATAGTTGATAAGCAGGATCTGAAATTAGACAAGGCCAATTTAAAATATAAACTTAAGGCCAATAGAAACGGAAACCTATATACCTTGGACTTATGTCAACAGCTAGAAGAAAAATGCTTAATCTCTAGTGACGAGAATAGTTGGCTTTGGCATAAGAGGTTAGCTCATGTTAATTTTACTCAACTTGATATGCTAATCAAAAAGGAGCTAGCCATAGGTATACCAACTTTCAAAGTAAAGCATGATTTTATTTGTGAATCCTGCCAACGAGGGAAGCAAACAAAGTCCTCGTTTAAAACCAAGAAGAGAGTCTCCACCAGCAGGCCCTTGGAACTAATCCATATGGATTTGGTTGGGCCAGCGAGAGTGAAGAGCTTGGGTGGAAACCTATATGCTCTAGTGGTGGTGGATGACTATTCAAGGTTCACTTGGACTATGTTTCTTGCCTCTAAGCAAGATGCCTTTGATGCTTTTGTTGTCCTGGCTAAGAAAGTGCAGAATGAGAGAGAGCTCAAAATCACAGCCAAAAGGACAGACCATGGAGGAGAGTTTGAGAACCATAGCTTCTCTGAGCTATGTGAGCAAAACGGCATTGAGCATAACTTCTCAGCTCCTAGGACTCCTCAGCAAAATGGAGTGGTCGAAAGGAAGAACAGGGTTCTGACAGAGATGGCTAGAAGCATGCTCAACGAGAAAGAAGTTTCTCAAGTGTTCTGGGCAGACGCTATGAGCACTGCTTGCTATATCTCCAACAGAGCCTATGTTCGCAAGGGCCTGGATAAGACTCCATACAAGCTATACAAAGGGAGGAAGCCCAACATCAGCCACCTCAGAATATTTGGATCAAAATGCTACGTGCATAATAATGGAAAGGTAAATTTGGGTAAGTTTGATCCAAAGGCTGATGTAGGTATATTCATAGGATATTCCCTTAGGAGTAAAGCATATAGGATATACAACATGAGAACCAAAACTGTAGAAGAATCCATGCATGTTGTATTTGATGAAACTTCTACATGGGGACAATCCACAGAAGATGATGAAGCACTTAATCTTCCAAAACTACCATCATCTTCCTCACCACCAAAAGAAACACCAACAAGCAATCCCAAAGAAGAAGGTGAACCCAGTGATGAACCTGTAGTGCAACCCATGCCTGAGGAGGCACAGTTGCCAATAGCTAGGAGACATCACAGGGATCACCCTCTTGATCAAGTGCTTGGTGATGTTTCTTCTGGTGTCAGAACTAGAAGACAAGTTCAAAATGAAGTTGAGTTTGGAGCATTTCTATCTCAAATCGAACCAACTTCAGTTGAACAAGCTCTTGAGGACTGCGACTAGATTATTGCCATGCAGGAAGAGCTAAATCAATTTGAGAGAAGTCAAGTGTGGGAACTAGTCCCAAGGCCGTCTCATCAATCCATAGTGGGGACCAAGTGGGTCTTCAAAAACAAACTGGATGAGACAGGTCAAATCACCAGGAACAAAGCCAGACTAGTAGCCAAAGGATACAACCAAGAAGAAGGCATTGACTATGAAGAAACTTTTGCTCCAGTAGCTAGACTTGAAGCAATAAGGATTCTTCTAGCCTTTGCATCCATGAAAGGTTTTAGATTATATCAAATGGATGTAAAGAGTGCATTTCTTAATGGTTATATTAAAGAAGAGGTATATGTAGAACAACCTCCTGGCTTTGAGGACCATAAGCACCCCAAACATGTGTATAGATTAAAGAAAGCCTTATATGGCCTGAAACAAGCTCCTCGAGCTTGGTATGAGAGACTCAGCAGCTTTTTGCTGGGCAAGGGTTTCTCAAGGGGCAAATTAGATAATACACTGTTTATCCTTCACAAAGATAGAGATATGTTAATTGTCCAAATTTATGTTGATGATATTATATTTGGGGCAACTAACGAAAAGCTTTGTGAAGATTTCTCTAAGACTATGCAGGGTGAATTTGAGATGTCAATGATGGGAGAACTAACGTTCTTCCTAGGCCTGCAAATTAAACAGAAGAAGAATGGAATCTTCATCTCCCAAACTAAGTACTGCAGAGAACTACTCAAAAAGTTTGGGATGGATGAATGCAAGGAGTATGACACTCCTATGAGCACCACTGCTGCACTCGACGCTGACGCAAAGGGTAAATGTGTCAGCCTGCCCATGTACAGGGGAATGATAGGTTCCCTCCTATACTTAACGGCGAGCAGGCCTGATATTCAGTTTAGTGTAGGCATGTGTGCTAGGTTTCAAGCCAACCCCAAGGAATCACACTTAACATGTGTTAAACGTATTCTGAGATACCTTGAGGGAACACAAGAACTTGGTCTTTGGTATCCCAGAGGTAACCAAGAGTTCTTGTGGGCTTACTCTGACTCTGACCATGCAGGTTATAAGACAGATAGAAAGAGCACCAGTGGACAATGCGCCTTCCTTGGTGGTTGTCTGGTGTCTTGGGCTAGCAAAAAGCAAACCTGTGTGTCCCTGTCATCCACTGAGGCAGAATACATTGCTGCTGCAAGTTGTTGTGCACAAGTGCTATGGCTGAAGAACCAGTTGAGAGATCTTGGCTTGGAGTTCCCTGAGGCACCCATCCTCTGTGACAACACAAGCACAATTAGCCTCGCCAAGAATCCAGTTCAGCACACAAGGACAAAGCACATTGACGTCAGACATCACTTCATCAGAGACCATGTTCAAAAGAAGGATGTCAAGGTGCAGTTTGTCCCCACACAACAACAGCTTGCCGACATCTTCACCAAGCCTCTGGGGGTTGACCAATTTACTTTCATTAGAGGTGATTTGGGAATGGTAAACCCAAATGAAGTGTAAATTCTATTCATTATACTTGATTGTTTATCATTTACAACAATACTAACTTAGGCATCGGAGTGCCAATATATGTTTTTGCAGGTGCTCAATGTTAAATCTTAAGTAAGTGCAACCGGAAGCAAAACCACTTCCGGATGATCACTCACTGACACTGGTTGATCAAACCAAGAGAGCGCCAGCACAAGTCCAAGAGACACATCACTTCAGAAAACGCTTCAACTTCCAAATGAGACGTTTTGTCTTCCCTGATAATATGAAGCGACACGTGTCATCAGGTGTGCCGTTCCAACTTAAGTTGTTTACGCTACCCAATGTGTGAAAATGTGAAGAAACATGACTATTTTGCCCTTAGTAATTTTACCTATAAATAGGACATCATTTTCACCTTCACTTTTCACTTTCACTCACAAATTCTCTGCATACATCCTTCATCTTCATCTATGTTCTTCATTCTCTTCATACATCCTTTCGCATTTTACCACCAACCCACACAAAAATGGCCGAATGAAACAAACCCAGTTTCAAGGAAACCTTCCTCATCTAAGAAATACAAGTCAAAATCTGGGAAATCAAGTCATCAACATTCTGGAAAATCTGGGCACCGTGAAGAACATCGCAATGAACATCAAGAACACCATGAAGTTTCTGGGCAGAATACACCGGGACAGGATGATAATATTCAAGGTCAGCCTGAAACTTCTGGTAGAGTGGCAGAACAGTTAGTGGGTTCTAAGGAAGAGAAGCTTGATAAGAAGAGGAAGTCCATCCCTAAGGAGGAGGCTGCGGCGATCAAATCTGCCGAAAATGCATGGTACAAGTATCTCTTCATGCTGAGTATGATGCTGGGAACGAATCTTCCCTGGCCCTCACCCTCTTTGATGATGCCAAAAGGGGGAGAGATGTGATGTTGAAGGAAACCTATTGAGTCTGAGGGATGAAGAAGAGCTTCAGCGGATAATTGATCAGAATGTTCATGAGGACGAACTAGGAAAATGTAGAGAGACAAAAGAAGAGGGAGAGGAAGGAGAAAATGTAGAGAGACAAAAGAAGAGGGAGAGGAAGGAGAAACAAAAACCCTGAACCCCCAACAATCCAAACATTTTTTTTGTTTAACTTAAGAAATTTTTCTTTGTTTTCTTGCATATTTCATTCCTGCTTAGTGAAGATTACCTGTGTATGTTTTGCTTGTATACTCTAATATGTAATCTCTGTTTATCAATATTATCGTCTATGTTACTTGTTCTTATCTATTGCTTTTAATCTTTTGCTAAATTCTTCCTTATGAACTTAATCGATAAAACTAAGTTTGTCATCATCAAAATGGGGGAGAATGTTAGAATCTTAAGTTTTGATGAAGACTAAAATATAAAAGATTAGACCAAGTGCTTAGAAAGCAATAGGATAACATAGGATCCTCAGTAAGAGTGCAACCGGATGTGGATTTACTTCCGGATAGACTAGGACTTGCACACGCGGATGAATGATTCATCCCCCAGCGACAGCGAGTAACTCACTAGGGAAATAACTTAGTCCATGAGCATTAGGTACACAAAACCTTAAGACTAAGGTATGATTCAACCGCAAGTGAAATTGCCTCCTGTTAGATTTAGACTGGCGCAGGCTGATAAAATAGATATAACCCCAAGCGTCAGTGAAAAAGCCACGTCAAGTAAAATTGCTTCCTGATAGATTTAGACTGGCACAGACTGATAGAGGTGATATAACCCTAAGCGACAGTAAATCAGCCACGTTAAGTGAAATTGCTTCCTGTTAGATTTAGACTGACACAGGCTGATAAAAAGAGATATAACCCTAAGCGTCAGTGAGTTCACCACTTCAAGTAAAAGTGCTTCCGATAGCTTAGTGACTAGCGCTGACTGTTGGAATGAAATACACTGAGCGAGAGTAAGTGATGGTAAGCTAGATCCTTCATCAAGTGAAATTACTTCCGGATGAAGAAGTGCTTCCGGATACACCTTAGACTTAGGGAACACCCACTGCATGTGACTATGTGCTTATATTGCTAAACTAACGTTCAAGTGCAGCACACTACGTAAGGTTGCTTCCGGATGAGAAGTTGCTTCCGCAAGCAATCAGAATGTCAGAACGTTCAGAGATGCAGTGTCAGAATGCTTATGTCAGAGCAGAGGTGCCAGGACTACTTTTCAGAGATAAAGCAAGTCAACCCTGCTATACATTGATGAGGCATTTAATGGGCAAACGGTAACAAGGGAAAAACGGACATATTCAAACGGCTAGCCCACCTACCAAGAGTTCAAAATGTTTGAAGACTATATAAGGAAGCTCAACTTCATTTATGAAGCAATCAATTATCTTTGAATATTCTTGAGAGAAGTTAGAGCGAGAAAACTAAGAACATCTTCAAGCATTCAAAGCTGCCCAGAAAAGCGAAGAGCATTTAACACATCGAGTGATTCTTTTCACCTACTTATTCTGTACTCCTTGTTGTTAAGTCTCTTCTTGTTATAAGAGCATTGATTGTACTTAAGTGTGTAACACTATCTGTTCTTTGAGAGAACTTAGTCAAAAATCCTTTAAGTGTAAAGGTTAACCCCTTGCTTGGTGTAAGGGGGAGTTTGTTAGAAAGGTTACAAGTGAGCCTGTATAAAACTTGTTGTAAGGTTGCAAGTGATCCCGTGCAAAACTTGCGGTTGTAAGGTTTCAGGTGAACCCGATTTAAAACCTGAGATATAGTGGAACTCGGCCTGGGAGGTTGAGGACTGGACGTAGGTCAGGTAGACCGAACCAGTATAACTCTTGTGTTGTTTTTTATTTGAGCATTTATTTTGAAGCACAATTCACCCCCCCTCTTGTGCATCCATTACTTACACAGTCTTCCTTCGTTTCCTACTGGAGACGTAACTGGATGATTTTCTTAGGTATTCATAGCAGTATGTTTTATGAAATCATATTCCCAGGTTAAATAATACTACTACCCTTAATCCTTGTTAAGAGTTTAGTTACTCATACCTTAATCTTCAGACGACTTCGAAAATTATTTCTGAATTGTAAATGAAGATAGAATTGCAAAAGGAAATTTTTATTTGATGTAGGAGATTACAAGAGGTTTGTATGCAGGCTGTCCGTTATGGTATCAGAGCATAAACAAAGAACATATTAAAACAATCCAGTAGGAAACGAAGGAAGACTGTGCTGGGGTGGTCTGAAGGAAGAAGATCTGTTGATAACTTCCTTTGTGAGAAGTCTTGTTATTCCTTGTATGAAAGAGGACAAGGATTGATCTTCTATAACCCGGATCATTTCTGGTCATCCCTGGATGATCTTCTTAAGTATTGGTAGCAGGCTGTCCGTTATGGTATCAGAGCCCCATGGTTTAAATAATATGAAACCTTAATCCTTGTTTATCATTCTCATATTTTATCGCATACTTTTAGAGTTTTATTGTTATTGTTAAAATGAATTCTATAAAAGTATTAGAACCTAGAATGTATGGAATAGAAGCAGAAAAATTACCAGAAAGTTCTTTTATGAACTATGATAATAAAGAAGAGGCAAGTGATTGCATTTTTACACCATTTATAATAGGAGGAGATGGAGATTATACTTTTAACCAAGTAAATTGAACTAATATGTTCATAATGAAACAACTAGGATGTTATGTTAATCCTAATATAGAAGATTTATTACAAGTTTATAATCTAAATGATTTGTTAGAAAAATCACCAATAGAAACTAAGAATATTATAGATTAAGAACAACAGAAATATAAGGTTGATAGACTAATAGAGCTATCTAAGCCATTGGAACAAAAATTGTATGAATTAAGAAAAGAAGTTGTAAATAACACTACTGAATTAGCATATATAAAAGCAAATATAAGGCAAATAATGAAGGCTTTAGGAATAGAAAGAAAGATTGAACCTATAATTGAAAAACCCCAAATAAATATGATGAATATGGAAGAAATGTTAAAAGCTTTGGAAGAGATAGAGATAAAAGAAGTAAGTAGGAATAACATATTAAAACAATCTATGGATGAAAATATAAAACAAACTAGAATATTATCAGAAGAAATAAAGAAAGGACAAAAAGTCATAAATAGAAATATATGGGAAATATATAAAGAAATAGAAAAATTTGATATGGAAAAATATCAAGAAAAGCATGGTATAATAAATAAAAGAAAGAATAAAGAAATAAGTGAAGAAGAACTAGAAATATAAATATAAATACTGCAGCACGAAGAAGTCTAGAAATCCCAAGGAGATTAGAAATCCCTAGAAGAAGTATGGATATTCCAATTATTAGACCTGAATCCAGAAGAGGAACCATAGTAAGAACAGGAAGTAATATATTGGAACATGATACAGATATAGAGGCAAATATGTTAGCAGAAATACCAATAACAACTAGTTTAGCACAAATTAGGCCAAGAAGTAGGCAAATAAACTTAACAGAACAAAAGTACTATATAAAATTAGAAATAAAGAAGGAAGCTATATGGGAAGAAGTAAAAGCATTAGTTGATCAGAATATAGATAAAAGTTTTATTGAAGAACAATATACAGAAAATAATTTAGAAATAGATGAAGAAGGAACTAAGACAAATATAAATATAAGATTTAATAAAAGAGATATAATGAGTATGAAAATTTGGGTAGAAGAAAATACTGAAAATGAACATAAAGTTACGTTAGGATCAGATTTTTTAAGAGCAGTAAGACCGTATAGAATACAACAAGATAGAATAATGATAAATATAAATCACCAAACTTTAATCATACCGAAATGTTAGTAGGAATAAATAATAAAACTTATAACATAAATTTGAAATCTAAAAGTAACTTAAGATGGATAAGAAAACAAATGAAGAAACCAACAACAATAGTAAATTATGTAGCAGGAAGAACATGGTATATGAGAGTGCCAGTAATGTGGAATTATACAGCAAAACAAAGAATGTTAGTAAGATCAAAAGAAAAATTAGATATGTTAAGTGGAGCATAAATGAATAATCGAAGGTTATTTTTCATATTAGTAAAATTCAATTACCAAAAATATAGATCAAGAAAATATCATGCACTTATAGATACAGGAGCAAATTTAACAGTAGCAAAATATAATGTTTTACCACCAGAACTATGGAAAAGAAAACAAAAAATGTTAAGGATGGAAAGTGCAGGAAAAGAAATACATATGATAAAATTAGAATCAAAAAATGTTAATATACAAATAGGGGAATATGAATTAGTTATACAAGAATTAAATCAATATAATGAACCTTCTTGCGATGTAATACTATTAGACTTTTTAAGTCAATATTATCATCTACACTTAATAGAAAAAGCTATTATACTAACTACACCATGTAAACATGAAGCATGGGGAATAAGAATAACTAATCCTTATAGAAGGAAGGATGAGAAATTTCAAAAGAAATATAATGAAAATGAAGTACAATTTTTAGAAAATAATAAACCTATAGAAATAAACCATATGTTATCAACATTAACAATAAAAGAAGTGGAGCCTGAAGAAATTATAAGACTTAATATAATAGAAGGAAAACTAAAAAAGACAATAGAACAGAGACTGATAGAAAACTATAGTGAAAATACTTTAATTCATTGGGAAAAATCAAAACCATTAGCAAAAATAGAGCTAAGAGATTATAGTAGAGAAATAAATTGTAAACCTTATCCATGGACAGAACAGGATAAAAAAGAATTTGAAATGCATATAAATGAAATGAAAAAATATGACTTAATTAGGGAAAGTAAATCTGAATATTCTTCACCTGCTATGATTGTAGTAAAACATAGTGAAGAAAAAAGAGGAAAATCAAGAATGGTAATAAATTATAAAAAATTGAATGACTTAGCAATAAGGAATAGGTATCCTATACCTAAAATAGAATTATTATTTAACTTAATAAGAGGAAAGAGAATTTTTAGCAAGTTTGATTGTAAATCAGGATTTTTTCAAATAAAGTTAGAAGAAGAAAGTAAAAAATATACTGCTTTTAGTACATCGGAAGGACTATATGAATGGAATGTATTACCTATGGGATTCCATAATAGTCCAAGTATATTTCAAGAGTATGTGACTAAATTATTATTACCAATAAGAAATTTTGCTGTTATTTATATTGATGATATTTTAATATTTTCAGAAAATGAAGAAATACATGAACAACACTTAGAAAAATTTATTGAATTAATAGAACATAAAGGGTTAAATATATCACCACACAAAGCAGAATTAAGGAAAAATAGAATAGGATTCTTAGGACAATATATTTCACCTGAAGGAATAGAATTACAAGAACATATAAGCAAAAAAGTATTGGAATTCACAGAAATAAGGAATAAGAAGGAATTACAGTCATTTTTAGGATTAGTAAACCAAGCTAGGAATTATATACCTAATTTATCAAGATTAACTGCTAAAATATCTAGGTTAGCAGGAGAAAAAAGTACATGGATATGGAATGACCAGACAAAAAAGATTATAGGACAAATTAAGAAATTGTGTCAAAATTTGCCAAAATTAACTATTCCTACAGATAATAATGTAAAATGGATAATTTATACAGATGCATCAGAAAATTATTGGGGAGCAGCCTTATATCATGAGAATAATGAAGGAAAAGAACTGATTACTAAATACTCTAGTGGAAAATTTAATGATTCTCAGTCTAAATATCATTCAAATTGGAAAGAATTCTTAGCAATTGTTAAAGCAGTAGAGAAATTTGAATTATTTATAGTAAATACTAAATTTGTTATAAAAACAGATGATACTCAAGTAAAACATTGGTTAGATAAAGGAATCAAAACTAATAAATTAAGTAATAAAATGTTAATTAAATGACAGAGTGATATGGCATATTATGATTATGAAATTGAATATATTAAAGGACAGAATAATTTAATTGCTGATTTTCTGAGCAGATGGAATCAGGAAGACCTGTAACTCCGACAAGTAATGAGACTTCTGAGGAAATGAGAAATTTAATTGAGCAAATTAATATGAGGTTCCAAGTGGTGGAACTAAATATGAATTTAATGCTCAGTCCAATAAATACAAATTTTACGAAGATATTTAACCAGTTGGATACACTCTTTGAAAGAGTGGGGAAACTGGAAGAAAGAGTAAATAGCCATGTAAATCCAGAAATGAAAGAAAAGGAAGACCCAAACAGAGTTGGGAAAGAGTTAACTCAAAAAATAACCCCTTTACTTCAGATCATGAAGAGCCAAGCCCAAGAAAAAGAAAAAGAACTATCACCAAACCCAATATCTGACCAGCCATCAACTTCTAAACAACCAGTAAATTCTAAAAAAGCCACAGCCGAGTTACCAGCCAATAACTCAGTCTTCAAATTATCAGAATATTTTGCATATTTCAAAAAGCTTATTTATAATCTTAACCATTTTACCTTTAAATCACCCAAAATTAAATATATTTCCCATTATGCATTCAATAAGGCAATTATCCATCAAGGAACACCTTCTAATGTTGTGAAAGCCTTATACCAACATGGTTTGGTTCAGTCAATTTATCCATCAGCAAACTTAGAAGAAATAGCAGAATTGCCAGAACCTTTAAAGAAAGCAGTAAAGACTTATTTTGGAATTGTAACCCAACATATGGTATTTATAAGGTGTTATTCCACAATAGCTGAAATAACTCCAGACAAATTCTATCATCCTATAAATCTTATTAGACTTGGAACAACAAGGAAGCCTTTTGAACATTCAGTTGAGCCAAAAGAAGATATTGATAATGATGAAGAATTTATGGAGACAGTATCCAGAATAAGATCTCAGGATTATCACATAATTTTTCAAGAAATGAACAGAATTTTAGCAACTGAGGATGAAGCCGCTTGGGTCTACTTCTTAGGTCCAACAACTCTCATTTACTCCTCAGGAAGGAATACAAGGAATATCAATCAATTTAATCAATTTTATGATAAAATAAAAAATAATAAGTTTGAAAATAGTACAGAGACTAAGAAAAGGATATGCCAGTTGTTAGCCGAATATGCTACCCACAAATGTAATTATTGTGATGAAAGAAGTCCAGAAAGAAGAGATTTTGAAGATCCAATAATGGACATGAGTATAATTTGAAGAAGAAGACAAGAAGAGTGGCAGACAAAATGGCAGACAAGGATAAGATAAGGATAAGATAAGAAGGAAGGATAAGACGGCCCAATAATGAAAGATGACGCAAGGAATGATGTAAATTGAGAGGAATGCCTCTCTATATAAGCTATGTAACTAACATAAGTAAGGGCATCGAAAGCATATATATATATATCTATATATTATCACAGTCTTCCTTCGTTTCCTTTCTTTGTTTTATATATATATATATATATATATATATATATATATATATATATATATCATAATATTCAATATTAATCATATAAAAAATATTATTTTATGTCAAATATAATTAAATTATAGATATTTCGGCTATTTAGTTTTAAACCGATTTAGTTTGAAGCTTTTAAAATTTGGGAGCTCTAAAAAGAATAATTGAAATGACATACATAATACATTTATCAAATCAACCAAGGGATGATGAATAAGATTGCAAATAAAGTTTGACATAGTACTTATAGCAATCGTAATTTAGTATCATTTGTTAATAATATGCAATCCAATTTCCAAAAGTTTCTACCTATTTCTTTTAAACAAGACCCTGCGACTACCTAGAATGTCAAACTATCAATCCATCAACGTACCAATAATGTGTGTGTACACGCAAACACACATATTTGCATATCTTTCTACCAAACATTAACAAAAACAAAGTGCTCTATAGAGATGATATTGGGTTGAGTTTTGGGCTTTTGATATTAGGTTATTGAATAGGTATACAATTGTTTAAAAAATCTGGCGGGCTAGCCTAATTAATCATGGGCTAGCCCGTCCCAACCCACTAATTAGATGAGCTTGATTGTGCAACATGATTTTAAATGAGTTTGGAAAGCTCCAACCCAAACTCTGTCTAACTCAAGGGTTGGCGGATGGGTTGAATCCATTTTCCAAACTATATGGCCATTGCCCTTATTAGAAACTTTCGTGTTAAAATAGCTCTTTAACCCAACAAAATAATGATGGAAATAAGGGTGTGTTTTTTTACCAACGGGAGGTGTGTTTGGTGTTGTTAAAGGAAAGTGGAGAAATGCAAAGTGAAAGAGTGAAGATGGAAAGTAGAGGTAATAATGAAAAACTAAAGTTTGTAGGCCCCAAAAAAAGTGTGAGATGAAAAGAGAAAGTTTGTGGGCCCATAGACATTTGTAAATTACAAAAAAACACCCACTTTACCCTCACTTTCACTTTCCCTCCTTCACTTTCCTACATCCAAACTACCCTAAGGGCCCGTTTGGTGTGCTAGAATTGAGAAAAGGAATTGAATTAAGGAAATGCAAATGGTAATTTCCATATATTCTGGGCCCACAAGTTTTCTCTCTCTATCTTACACTTTTTCTGGGTCCACAAACTTTACTTTCTCATCATTACGTAATTTACCTCTACTTTCCATCATTACCCCCTTACACTCATTTCCATTTCCATTTTCATTTCCATCCTTCACTTTTCATCCATCTAAATTAGCCCTAAATGTATATATGATTAGAGTACTTGGAAGCTCAATAATATCATGTAACACCCCAATTTCTAGATTAAGGATATAAAGGAATTTATTATGGTTTTAGGATGTCATTAGTAAATTAAAAATCTTTGTTAATTAATAAATGTGAATACATATATTTTTGAGAAATTAATATGTGTATTTTCTTTAGAAATGAAAGGGAAATAGTAAGAGATTAGATTATTGATTGAAAATTTTATGAAAGACATGTTGAGGTCTAGACATTATTTTGGTGAAATAAAATATATGAAATCATGAAAAGATTCAATTTTTGTTATTCATCTTTAATTAAGTAGAAAGTACGGAAGTGTATAAAAGGGTAAAAGGAGGGGCAAAATGGTCAAATACATTAGGTAAACCATTTTAAGTACTTCATTTCTCTTCTTATTCTAGAACCATCTCTCCTTGCCTCCCCATAAAACACGACACATACACATGCATAAAAAAAAGAAGGGACCATTCATTTTTTTCACACAATCTCTTCCACCTTCTCCATTTCCGGCGCCGCCACGCCGTGCCACTCCGCCGGCGACTTCGACGACGGCAGTAAGGGGAGCTACCTTGGCTCCTCCTTCTTATTCCTAGTCTTTTTCCTTACTCTTTTCTTGTATGTTTGTGTTTGATATAAAAGAAGGAAGAAAGAACTCAAGTGAGAATTTTTATCCGGCGATTTGGGGCGTTTTTCCGACGAATCTCCGACAACCATATAGAGTATGTAAGCTCCCTTAATCTTTTTCTATCATATGGTTAATTTCTAGGGTTTTTATTTGGAAAATTTGGGAATTTTGATGTAAATCATTTCCTATGTCGTTTAGGTTGAAATTCACTGTCCCAAATTCAAATTGAAGTAGTTACTAATTAGTCTATGGGTTAGGGTTGTTTGATATGAGGTTAGAATGAAGTTTGATCAAATTAAAGTGTTAATAAGTTAGGTTTTGAAGGGGATTTCGAAAATACAATAAGGTTTCTAGGTATTGGTGGTTCTGACTTGTTTAATCATGTTATATGATGATGATAATTCAATTAAGTTGGTTAGGGATAATCCTATATGAGATTCTGCTTGCTTAATGTGACTTACGATCAATTGGGGAAATTAGATCTTTTAAATATGAGCTTTTTGACTTGTTTGATGGTTTCTATGAGGTAAATAATGTTCAATGATAATGGTTTTAGGTTATGATCGATTAGATTTACACTTTCAGCGATTTCATTTTGTTTTATGGCCTAGCTTTGGGCTTGAATTGGAGCTGTTTGATTTGATTAAGGATAATAAAGATTATGGATAAGATTTATATCAAGAAACATATGAGGGATCGAGTTTAGTTTGTAGTTTACCTTAATTTCAATATTCTGTTACATGATTACATTAAATGGATTGG
Organism: Mimosa pudica; assembly: GCA_029929735.1. NCBI lineage: Eukaryota > Viridiplantae > Streptophyta > Magnoliopsida > Fabales > Fabaceae > Mimosa > Mimosa pudica. The sequence continues at coordinate 8,013,938 of JAKELP010000045.1, forward strand.
CTTGGTTGAAAATGTATAATGCCCTGTTTGATAGGAATGTGTTTGCTTACAAATCTTCTAAAATGTTGCATGATTCTGTATGGGAGTGTGTAAGGAAAAGTATTGAATGTATAGGAAGGATAAAAAAGAATTTGAAATGCATATAAATGAAATGAAAAAATATGACTTAATTAGGGAAAGTAAATCTGAATATTCTTCACCTGCTATGATTGTAGTAAAACATAGTGAAGAAAAAAGAGGAAAATCAAGAATGGTAATAAATTATAAAAAATTGAATGACTTAGCAATAAGGAATAGGTATCCTATACCTAAAATAGAATTATTATTTAACTTAATAAGAGGAAAGAGAATTTTTAGCAAGTTTGATTGTAAATCAGGATTTTTTCAAATAAAGTTAGAAGAAGAAAGTAAAAAATATACTGCTTTTAGTACATCGGAAGGACTATATGAATGGAATGTATTACCTATGGGATTCCATAATAGTCCAAGTATATTTCAAGAGTATGTGACTAAATTATTATTACCAATAAGAAATTTTGCTGTTATTTATATTGATGATATTTTAATATTTTCAGAAAATGAAGAAATACATGAACAACACTTAGAAAAATTTATTGAATTAATAGAACATAAAGGGTTAAATATATCACCACACAAAGCAGAATTAAGGAAAAATAGAATTGGATTCTTAGGACAATATATTTCACCTGAAAGAATAGAATTACAAGAACATATAAGCAAAAAAGTATTGGAATTCACAGAAATAAGGAATAAGAAGGAATTACAGTCATTTTTAGGATTAGTAAACCAAGCTAGGAATTATATACCTAATTTATCAAGATTAACTGCTAAAATATCTAGGTTAGCAGGAGAAAAAAGTACATGGATATGGAATGACCAGACAAAAAAGATTATAGGACAAATTAAGAAATTGTGTCAAAATTTGCCAAAATTAACTATTCCTACAGATAATAATGTAAAATGGATAATTTATACAGATGCATCAGAAAATTATTGGGGAGCAGCCTTATATCATGAGAATAATGAAGGAAAAGAACTGATTACTAAATACTCTAGTGGAAAATTTAATGATTCTCAGTCTAAATATCATTCAAATTGGAAAGAATTCTTAGCAATTGTTAAAGCAGTAGAGAAATTTGAATTATTTATAGTAAATACTAAATTTGTTATAAAAACAGATGATACTCAAGTAAAACATTGGTTAGATAAAGGAATCAAAACTAATAAATTAAGTAATAAAATGTTAATTAAATGGCAGAGTGATATGGCATATTATGATTATGAAATTGAATATATTAAAGGACAGAATAATTTAATTGCTGATTTTCTGAGCAGATGGAATCAGGAAGACCTGTAACTCCGACAAGTAATGAGACTTCTGAGGAAATGAGAAATTTAATTGAGCAAATTAATATGAGGTTCCAAGTGGTGGAACTAAATATGAATTTAATGCTCAGTCCAATAAATACAAATTTTACGAAGATATTTAACCAGTTGGATACACTCTTTGAAAGAGTGGGGAAACTGGAAGAAAGAGTAAATAGCCATGTAAATCCAGAAATGAAAGAAAAGGAAGACCCAAACAGAGTTGGGAAAGAGTTAACTCAAAAAATAACCCCTTTACTTCAGATCATGAAGAGCCAAGCCCAAGAAAAAGAAAAAGAACTATCACCAAACCCAATATCTGACCAGCCATCAACTTCTAAACAACCAGTAAATTCTAAAAAAGCCACAGCCGAGTTACCAGCCAATAACCCAGTCTTCAAATTATCAGAATATTTTGCATATTTCAAAAAGCTTATTTATAATCTTAACCATTTTACCTTTAAATCACCCAAAATTAAATATATTTCCCATTATGCATTCAATAAGGCAATTATCCATCAAGGAACACCTTCTAATGTTGTGAAAGCCTTATACCAACATGGTTTGGTTCAGTCAATTTATCCATCAGCAAACTTAGAAGAAATAGCAGAATTGCCAGAACCTTTAAAGAAAGCAGTAAAGACTTATTTTGGAATTGTAACCCAACATATGGTATTTATAAGGTGTTATTCCACAATAGCTGAAATAACTCCAGACAAATTCTATCATCCTATAAATCTTATTAGACTTGGAACAACAAGGAAGCCTTTTGAACATTCAGTTGAGCCAAAAGAAGATATTGATAATGATGAAGAATTTATGGAGACAGTATCCAGAATAAGATCTCAGGATTATCACATAATTTTTCAAGAAATGAACAGAATTTTAGCAACTGAGGATGAAGCCGCTTGGGTCTACTTCTTAGGTCCAACAACTCTCATTTACTCCTCAGGAAGGAATACAAGGAATATCAATCAATTTAATCAATTTTATGATAAAATAAAAAATAATAAGTTTGAAAATAGTACAGAGACTAAGAAAAGGATATGCCAGTTGTTAGCCGAATATGCTACCCACAAATGTAATTATTGTGATGAAAGAAGTCCAGAAAGAAGAGATTTTGAAGATCCAATAATGGACATGAGTATAATTTGAAGAAGAAGACAAGAGTGGCAGACAAAATGGCAGACAAGGATAAGATAAGGATAAGATAAGAAGGAAGGATAAGACGGCCCAATAATGAAAGATGACGCAAGGAATGATGTAAATTGAGAGGAATGCCTCTCTATATAAGCTATGTAACTAACATAAGTAAGGGCATCGAAAGCATACATAGCTATCGAATCCCAAACCTCTTGTAATCTCCTACATCAAATAAAAATTTCCTTTTGCAATTCTATCTTCATTTACAATTCAGAAATAATTTTCGAAGTCGTCTGAAGATTAAGGTATGAGTAACTAAACTCTTGACAAGGATTAAGGGTAGTAGTATTATTTAACCTGGGAATATGATTTCATAAAACATACTGCTATGAATACTTAAGAAAACCATCCAGTTACGTCTCCAGTAGGAAACGAAGGAAGACTGTGCTGGGGTGATCTGAAGGGAGAAGATCTGTTGATGACTTCCTCTGTGAGAAGTCTTATTATCCCTTGTATGAAAGAGGACAAGGATTGATCTTCTATAACCCGGATCATTTCTGGTCATCCCTGGATGATCTTCTTAAGTATTGGTAGCGGGCTGTCCGTTACATTATTATATAATCTTTATGATTGATGATGTTTGAAAGATGATATCAAACTTAAAATGTATGTATTTAATATTTAATATAATATCTATATAACAAAAATTAATTTTAAATCCAGTCATTTTGATTATTAAGCGAATCGATCAAACCAAAATATGTTGGTAATTTCTTTTTCAAATTTTGGTTCAGTGTTTGAACTTTTCCCTTATTCGGTAATTCGATTACTTTGTGTTTACCGAAAACTTAACTGAATACTCATCCTTAAGTGAGATATGTTTGACGAGCTCTAAACATCAAGTGAAGAATTGTCCTCGTAGTGATCATGTTTGCACTCTATTGTGCCGTAGAAATATCTTCCATTAGTAATTATACTTTGGAAGTTTTCTCATAGCAATTTTATCTAGAAATATTTTAAGTGTAGCAATTTTTCCTCAAATAATGGTCAACCATATTTGATCGGTAAGTAGAGAGAAAAAATGACATTAATAAGCTAGGACATGCAATGTATTAGATAGGAATTTAAAATAAATGAATGGAAATTAAAAGTTGGTTTCCTTTATTTCTTTGTATACTTGTAGATAAAATTGAAAGACGCAAAAATGTGAGAATGATGAAAATGGACTAGCAAAAACAGTTTTTGTGATAAGATTTCCCACCCTATTACTACTTATTTTGCCTTATTTTGCAGCTTCTTTGTTGTTGTCATGTGCGGTAATGGTTGTTTTTCCTATTATCTTTGTGCTACTTTGAATTAATTTTGCTGATATATTTTTGTTGATTAACTGCTTTAAAGAATAAATATATTGACATCAGCTCTGGCTCATTTATGAAAAGACCTTATAATTTGTCTTGGATTTGGAAATGATTATCTCAAGATCCTTCTCTAGTTACTGGTAAACTTCAATGGAGAGTTGGATCAAGATCTCAGATTCCCTTCAACCACCCTCTGTGGTCTGGAGATAATAGTTTCCACAACAAAAGTTTCTTGGCTTTAAGATCTCAGTTTGCATACCAGTAATCCGTGGAATTCTATTTAATCAACTTTATGATCCTTACTATGCTATGAAAACCCTTACCACCCCCTGCTTTTTACACTGCTGATGACTCCATCATCTGGTCTGGAAATAACAGTGGACAATACTCTATCAATGCTGGTTTTTCCATCTGCCAAAATACTTTACCAAATGGCAGTAATCCTGACTAGAAATATTTGTGGTCTATAAACTTACCTCCTAAGCTGCTACTTTTCATGTGGAAATTGCTCAACCATGCTCTTCCTGTTGGAGAGGTCTTGTTACATCACCACCTGCCAACATCAATTATGTGCTTGAATGGTTGTGATGTATTTGAAACTCTTGAACATGTTTTTTTTTAACTGTCCCAAAGCTAGGGCCATATGGTGGTGCACTTTAAATATTGGTGCTGAATGGATTGATTTTGCTTCCTTTAGTGCTTGGATTTTTCAAATAATGCAGGTACTATATAAAGACAACCACACGGATATTGTGGAACAAATCATTTATCTGCTACACCATCTATGAGGAGGGCGTAAAAATATTCTGCATCATGGGAAATATAATTCATCAGAGGCAAATATGAAAGCTACCCAACATTCCTTCTACTTCCACTGGACCATAATCAAAGCAGATCTTCTGGTTCTTCATCCTTCACTTGTAGAAACTGGTTGATTATACTGGATCGTTGCAACAATTTGCAAGGAAAATCTTAAACTGTTGTTTTCTTTTATCAATCTTATTTTGTTCACCAATTATATTTCAAGAAAGCTCCACTCATCACTTCTCCTTTCATCCATCGTTGTCTGAGATCTGTCGTGGCATGGTTGCTCTCCTGCCCATATTACAATGATAGTCAACACCTCAGTATTCTATTGGATAAATTTGTCAGCTTCACTTAGATTCACTTTAACTCCAACAACATTATTCTCAAGGATATTAAGTTTACGTTTGGCAAATTCTCTTCTTTTCACATTCACTGTTTACATGATTCCCCGTGGATTAAGGATTACACTAGTCATAGGTCTGGAATGCAAGCAAAGATTAATCCACAACTAATTTAGGATAGGTTTCTTTTTTTTTTTTTGCTTAATTTCACTTTACCTATTTAGGATAGATTTTATCCCCAGACATTCAAAATTGAGTTAGTACTTGGAAGAAAAACAGTTAAGTTAATTAAAGAAAATTGTACTCTTCTTTGTTCTAAAAGAAAGCCCATGAGTTAGCTAGGCTCATAACAAACAAAAGCCATTAACTCGAAAAAAAAAAACAAAAGCCACACATTTATAAAGGGACCAGCAAGGCCCCATCAATGCAACAAAGATGCTTCACTATTCCAAACCCATTTCATGGAAGTTCATAAAAATAGTAAGTGAAAGATCCTTAGCCTGACCTTCTGAATTAATCCGACCATTTACTATACCTTTCATGAGGAATATTTTAGCTTATCCAACTATTTACATGACTTTATCACCAGAAACTTTAAATACACAACTTTGGTGCTACATCCACTCCACTACGCTCTAACACTGCCTATCAACTAGAAACTTGGGATGATCACTGATGGGGACTTTGTATGGGCGAAGTCCCACATTGAGTAGAATGGGATGCTTGGTGTGGTATTTAAGCCCTTGGCTCTCCCTCCCTAACAGCTAGCTTTTGGGGATGGGCTCTCCAAGGGCTTGGGTCCCATCAATGGTATCAGAGCCGGTAGTCGACCTATCGGAAAGGGCTACCTACGGAGGGTTCTGACCGGAGGGGCTGACCGGCAAAGAGGCCGAGTGAAGCACCGAGTGAAGTGCCGTAGAGTGGAGCCGCCGAGACGTCGGCTTTCCGGGGAGGGTGTATTGATGGGGACTTTGTATGGGCGAAGTCCCACATTGAGTAGAATGGGATGCTTGGTGTGGTATTTAAGCCCTTGGCTCTCCCTCCCTAACAGCTAGCTTTTGGGGATGGACTCTCCAAGGGCTTGGGTCCCATCAATCACCTCTCCGAACTAATTTAAAAACAAGAGTTTCTCCAGTTTTGAAACGGTTTGCCTTGGCAAATTCTGACCAACCTTTACTTAATCTTGCGAATGTCCTTGTCCTTTTCATGTGGGGAAGTAATGTCACAGTCCATACCCCTTGCACCGTCTCAATTTCCAACTCTTGTCTCTTATTTTTCATATATTTTTGGAAAAACTCTGTTGGAAAGCACTGCACAAGTTCCTCAAACAAATTAATCTTAATTTCACTTGAATGTAAAAATACACTATGGAAGCAATGCATGAGCTAAAAATACATGAAACCATATTGATTCATATATTTACCTCATACAAGGCAAAATCATTGTACATAAGCTAATGTAAACATAAAATAATTTAATTACTGTCAATGTGTAAAATATGCATTCAGGAAAACAAATAAATTGGGGGTGATTTGATGAACTAACCAGAACACCCTTTTCTGCATAGGCTTGTTTCAGATATATCTTGAATGTAGGAGTATTCTTAGAGTTCAAACTAGAGTCTTCATCACTAGATTCATTTTGCATAGGTCCCTCATACATGTTGCCTGCTGCAAATTGATTAAAGTATTATGAGCTAAAGTAAATGAAAATTCTCAAGAGCCTGAAAAGGAACTTAATGAAAGAAATCTAACATTCAACTGAGAGTTTGTACTTGGATGTAAATTTAGAGTAATAAAATATGACTTTGGACACAATTCCAAATATGTGAGCTATCTTTTCATTATCGTACCGGTTTTCCTGATGGGATCGTGAGATTCACAGCTTTGTCCTTCAACTGCATTATGGGGAGCCTCCGTTTCTTGGTTAGAATTGCCCTGGTGATGATGATCATTATCAAGATCCATTCTCTCAAATGGTGTCTCGGTTTTTACATTTGACATTTGTTGATCTACAACATCTCTTGGAATGGTGTCTTCCTGAGCTTCTTGACGATCTTGTTTTGTTTTTTGATCAAAATGATGTGTGCAGTGACTCTGATTGATACAAAGTCGATCCTCTAGCTCCTTTTCACTGGCAGTAGTTCCAAAGATCTTAACTTTAAAAGTTGACACCCCATCAAATTTGAAAACTAGAAGATAGGCAATCTTCAACGAGTTATCTTCTACAAATGATTTCCAACCATTTTTAAAGTACAACCTTTTGTCATCATCTTCCTCAATATCTACCTTCGATGATCTATTAGAAGAAGCTATGATAAATGTTACTGTTCTGGGGAGAACAGTGGAATATCTGGAGACAAACAACAAAGGGATTCTCTGCAATCACGGAGAACAAAAATACAGTCAAGATTTTTTTTAGTTGTGAAAATGAGCAAAAACCAATGATGAAGAAAGAAAATTACGAATTTAGTCGTCATATTCTCGCCCTGGAGGATCTTGAAGAAAGAGGCTGCTGACATTGAGGTTGAGGCATTTCTTCTGAGGTAAGATGTTGCATAGATTTTAGCTTTGAATGTTGAGTTCCCATCGAATTTGAAAACTATAAATTCTGCTCTTCTTAGAGCATTATCTTTTACAAATGTATTCCAACCTCTTTTGAAATACAATTCTTTGTTCTTTTCTTCCTCAATATCAACCTCCCATGATACTCCTGAAGAACAAACAATCTTTACTGTTTTTGGTGTAAGACTAGGAAATTTGGAGACAAGCACTGGAGGGATTTGCTGCCAACAAAGACCGAACAAATTAGTATATTTTGAATTGACAGTGATAATATCCCCCTACAAATATAATATAAATTGTTCTTTAAGTAATATTTTTAATATTCTTCTGTCAATAGTCATAATTATCTTTCAATTCTTTATTTATATATTTACACAATAAGATATAATGCAGGCTTCATTTAAAGAAGATATAATATAGGTAAAAAAATAAGGATATAGTATAACAATAATTAATATATATATATATATATATATTTTAATTTATCAGCATATATTAATTAGTATAAATAATTAATATATATATATATATATATATATTAGTGTAGTGATTTGTTTTTAAATAACTACATAATATCCATTTAAATTTATCAGCATTATTTATATTTTTATTCAAAAAAATTACAAGGACCCCATTAAAAATGAGGGAAAGTATAAAGACATAATTAAAAAGAAAAGACCTATAGGAATTCAATGTAAAGTTGATTAAATTTATAAGGACTTCTGATTCTAACTTATATAATTTTTCTTGATACATTTATGGGGATTTTTTTAAAAGGTCAAACGATATTGATATAAAAATTAAAAGTGTGTAGAGTCAAAGGCAACAAGCAAGATAGAAAATATACATCTTGAGAAGGATTACCTATCACTTCATCTAGAATGGTTTAAAAGGTTGAAAAAAGCTATAATGCCCTAACTTTTTACTTTTTTTAACTATATGCTTTTTTCTTTTAAAACTAACTGTTTTCATATTTTGAATAGTTTACTTAACTAACTTCTAAGTACGATGATATCTTTGTCAAGAAAAAGTGGACGATATCACTCTTGGCCTGGCCTTCATAGTTTTTTACCTTAGATGACATCATCTTGATTGATCGACTTTCATGGTTTCATGGATCTGTAATTAATTAATTTTGGTAAAACAACGGATCTGTAATTAATTTTCCCATTATCTTTTATAATAATAAAAAACAAAAGCTATTCCCAAATGACATGAATGCCCTTGGATAAAAATTCCCATCCTCATCGCTCTCAAATTCGCGTACACAACATAGCATTATCAGTCATACTCACATGCCAACGCAAACGCCCACAATAGAACAATCATGCAAATATTTCATGCATAAATGGCAGATCGAAAAACAAAAATTTTAAAAAGCAGAGGCAAAAAGCATGTGAGCATGAATATTAGTTCGAATAAAACCAGAAAGTAAACAGAAAGGTAATTAACAGTCGAGAATGAAGAAGAAAGGGAAAGGGTAATTACCAGTTTAGCCTTGTAATCCCCAAGGAGTGGTCTGAAGAAGGAAGACATTCAAGCTTTCTGGAAGGAAACAAAGTTTTAGATAAAACGTAAATCCACACAGAGAGAGAAAGATGAAGGCAGATCAGTTGTTTGATTTTTCGATCACTATTCACTAGTCAACATTTAACCTTCATGGTTGGTCTAGAAATTCTCGGTCCAATACATTCAAAAAATTTATTACTTTTTTATTGATTATAGTATCCTTTATTTTTAATACTTTATGTTTTAGTCATGCTTGCTTGATTTGCCGATTTACAAATTTAAATCATGTATAGATAATTAATCCGTATCCTCAAAATCAACATGCAAAATATTTAAGAAGATCTGATCCACTTGCCTAGTTGCCTCTAATCTATTTTAAGCGGTTTCTGGCAAAACCAAAATCTATTTATTTTATAACTATTTTGTGTGGTCAAATTATATGTATCTGTGTGCGTTATTTTTAAATATTGTAATTTAACAAATGAAATATAAATTATAAAATAAAGAAGACATGCAGATTTATATTATTGAAAAAACATTTTATAACATTTATATGTTTGAGAAATTTTTATGTAAAGATTCTTCTATAAATTCAAAAAAGAAAATGAAAATAAAAACAACCATTCAAAAATTGTGATATATAAAATCTTCTAATTGTAATATAATTCATCTTTTAAAATTGAAATTTGTTAGTGTTCTAGTATTTTTCCTTCCTCTAATATTTTTCCTTCCTCTTTATATATCTATAACTATTCCTCGTAGGATCAATATTATCATACTTTGAAAATAGAAAATAAAATATTCATGCGCATGTATAAGTTTTAGTATTGAATTAAACTACTGCATGTACTCCCACTATCTTTCCTGAACTGTTTCCCTCTCTTCATCGTGCTTCCAAGGGTGCTTCCAATTAACAATGTCACTAATCTCTCTCAAACCTAATATATATATATATATATATATATATATATATATATATATATATATATATATATATATTAGAATTAAATAGGCATGCTTATAAATATACTCAGCTTCGCTCATGAACCTAGAAACTTCTGTCACCCAATCCTTCCCACCTAATATGTTCTTTTTGGTAAATCATTTTGATCCATGTCTAGCTTAAATGTCCTTTACCATTATAATTCAATTATTTTCTATGTTTAATCCATGTACCAAATCACAACAAAACTAAGAGGAGAGCAATAAGTTATTTTACATTAAGAATCTACAAAGTGATATCATTAGTTATCAATCAAAACAAAGAGAACCAAGCAACCACATTCCAACTTTATGCTTAGTCAAAGAGTCCATGAGCAAAATAATTTAGCAACATTTTGAAGAAACATCATCAAGAACCAAATTATCAAAACCTTAACTAACCGAATCAGAATGTTATCTACAATTGAAAGCCCCAATCAGAATCTAACTATATTGATAGTTCTGTTATAAATTAGTACCCAAGATCTTATTTACTTAGATTCTACGTATTCTTCTACTTTACTTGCAAATAAGTAATAAGATCAAATTTTTAAAGTTTCTACAATTATAGCCATAATTATGCTATCCCAAGTAAGTTACCAAATTCATTATCAACAAAAATGTAAATCAAGCTACTCCATGGATATTTCCTTATTAAAATTAGGATACTCATTAGTCCTTCTTCATGCCCCTATTCGGATAAAAGCAATAAGATTCAGTAGTTCCTTATTTATTCTTACATTCCATCCTACTTAAACTCTATATCAACAAAGAAATTCTATTAAATCACGAAACACAAGAATTTTCCAGTCAACCACTCAAAAATTACAATTAATCATTTCTCTTATCCATTCAATCATATCAGGACAAATGCAGAAAATTATTAATCACATATACAACCAATTATTTTACAATCAAGTAAATTTTCACTTATCACACCAATAGGAACTAATTGAACAATAACCAAACTTTGCAATTGAAATTAGTTTTAAGTTTTCCTACTGCACTTCTTAACCAAAGATTGAAATACTTATAATCCAAACAGTTATTCACCTAATGCATAAGCTGCAGACCACTAGAAATCAACATGCAACTATCAAATCAACCTAAACTATTTCCAAACAGCATATTGGGTACTTCTTAGGATCATTGTTAAGCCAAAACCGAAACATTAGAAAGGAATTTAAAGTCTGTGATGAATACTAGAACAAAGGAGGAAAAAGGAAAATCAACCAATCCTTTAATCCAAAAAAAATCATACGTGCATTTGCAAATAAAAAATAAAACCATACATATTACACATTCACACAACTTACAAAATTGTAAGTCAATTACTATCAAAGCAATCATGAAACAATTAAACATACACTCCATTTCAGAAACCAGATCAACCTCATAAACACACCATTACAATCAGCCAATGTATATACATTTATACTAATCATTTTGCAAACATAACTTCATTTCACTTAATTTACACTTTATGTTGCATAAATCACTAGTTTATTCACTTATTAGGGAATGAACCAAGGAAAAACAGATTTGACAAAATTCTCATGTGCATATCATACCTATATAAAATTCAACAACACTCCTCCCATAAGTTCATTCATGTCCAATATTTCATACAAACATTAACATTCTCAACTAACATGCTTACACTACCAAATGCTACTTCAAATTAGAATTAGAAAAGATCATATGAAAAACAATGAAACAGCATAAACAGAATAATTATAAAATACTCCCTCCGTTCCTAAATATAAGATCACTTTTGAAATTCAACTTGTTCCTAATTATAAGATCACTTTCCAACTTTTCCCAACTTTTTCCCAAATTAACCCTACAATGTCTATCTATAATAACAAGCAAAAGAGGGAGAGTGGGGATAAATGTATATTTAGTTGGGATAAATTGGTAATATCATGTGTAAATAACTAACTCAACTAACTTTCTTAATCTACTCAAATTAGGGAAAGTGATCTTATATTTAGGAACGGAGGGAGTACTGTCCAAAAAAAACATGCAATTGTATAGTGAGGGTTAAATGGAATTTCCAGGAATTTATAGATTGAATTAAGACTTGAAGCATCTTCAACTACTTATATACATTCTGTCAACACAGAATCTTTAACTGAAATTTCATATCAGATTTTTAAGTATTTTCCTTCATAACCACCTATTAGGTTTCATTAGGCCAAGGCAGAAAATAAAAACCAAAAATCTCAACTCAATATGCTAGCACCAAACATACATACATCTCCCTTCACAATCATAACCAAACAAACCATACCCCAAATGCAAGAAGAATTCGCATTCCTTCATAAAACTCATTCAGTCAGGAGAAATTCTTGCGTGAACCTAGTGCACCACGTCATTTGTGATCTGACCAATCACAAGTGGCCCTCAGCCTCATATCTATCAGTTTTATAAATAAATGATAATTTAATTTGATCATGATCAAACTAGCGAGTTATAAACTCCATAGGTAGTATATACAGGATCATGATCGAACAGGGGAGTACTTAACTCCATTGGTAATAAATACTGGATCATGATCAATTTGAATATTAACTCTGGGATATCTGACTCCAAACATTGAGAAAAGTTCTCTAACCTTAATATTTATTGTAATATAATAGGGTATGAATTGAGACTACTACCTGATACTTGAAAACACTAAAACATTATGAGTTCTCTTCTCCTTCTCATGGCCTTGGTGAGCTTAACCGTATCTCGAAACCTGTATACATGTATAGGTATGAATTAATATCTGAACTATGTGTTAACTTGCACATCTCTTTGTATCCTATTTTACAACATAATACCCAATTCTTTATATATGTGCTAATTATGGTTGCCAAAGCTATCTTGAACCTTTAGATCAAAAGGGTCAATTTTAAATAATCTACTCTGATTAAAGTTTCTATTTCTCAATGTTCACCTAATAAATTCCTTTGGTTTTACACTAGAAGTCCCTAATTTATATACATCATACAATAGTTCAGCATTAAGGGCTTCCATTTTCACTGCCTCAGTTTCAAATTAGTGTACATATGCATATATACTTTAATATATCAACCAAGGTCAAAATCCTCCTTAAGCTAACTCATACATAAAGTATTTCTCAATTCTTCAGAATTTGAAATTCAATCTCACAAAGCTCAAGTCCTCGTTCAATACACCATTTATCCCAACCAAAGTTTAGCCATCAAAGGAGTAACCTCCAACAACCATCATCATTGTATCATTCATTCATCAACCAAAAACTTTTATCTCTTAATTTCAGTTAACCTTCACAATTGAACACAACAATACCAGTTTCTAACTAATTCATCTTCAATCAGCCTAATTACAGAAAGTATGCTTCATTTACCCTAATTCAGTTAACCTCAATTCAGAGAAAAACTGAGAAACTAACAAAGCTCAACTACAACAATCCCATTATCTTTCAAACCTTCGAGTTCCATCATAAGGTTAATATATCATCCCATTTTCAGTGCATTGTAGCATTAAACTCACAAAAATTGCAGCTCATACACAGATATAATCACACTGAAAATAAAGCAGGAGATTCAGTTTCAAAAATCAAAATATACAGAAAGAATTGAACATAAAGCCTCAACAATCTACTCTAATTAAAATTCTCATGTGCATATCATACCTATTTAAAATTCAATAACACTCCTCCCATAAGTTCATTCATGTAAAATATTTCATACCAATATTAACATTCTTACACTACCAAATGTTACTTCAAATTAGAATTAGAGAAGATAATATGAAAAAAATGAAAAAGCATAAACAGAATAATTATAAAATACTATCCAAAAAGACATGCAATTGTACAGTGAGGGTTAAATGGAATTTCCAGGAATATATAGATTGAATTAAGACTTTAAGCATCTTCAACTATTTATATACATTCTGTCAACACAGAATCTTTAACTGAAGTTTCATATCAGAGTTTAAAGTATTTTCCTTCATAACCACCTATTAGGTTCATTAGGCCAAGGCAGAAAATAAAAACCAAAAATCTCAACTCAATATGCTAGCACCAAACATACATACATCTCCCTTCACAATCAAAACCAAACAAACCAGAATTCACATTCCTTCATAAAACTCATTCGGTAAAGAACAAAAGAAGAAATTTAAGAATTTACAAACATTACAACTTAATCAAAACAAAGGTGCAATACAAAAATCCCACTCTAATAGAATCCTATTCAGCTAAAATAGAAATTTCGAACCCTAATACAGAGGAGACTCACCGGAATTCAAGTCAGGTCTTGCATGCACGATTCGACTGCCGGAACTGTCGTGATTCGTCGGCTGGATTTCGCTGGGTCGGAGGAGGAAGGGAGAACGAAGAGAGGGTGAGAGTTGAGATATGTCGAGGAAATTACCCTTTTTCCCTTTTCTCTTTATTTTATTTTCTTTTCCGTTTTGAATTCCTACCTACAACCAGTGTTGTAAGAACCAGACAAGGATTGTACGGTTGGAATTTAAATTCCTACATACAACAAATTATAAAATTAATCTGTATGCCAAGTTTCATATTTTCTCCCAAACCATAATTTTATCTTAGCTCTAAACTCTCTCTTTCATAAAATTTTTAATCTAAAATTCACTTCCGAACTATTTTTTCCTTAATTTATATAGAAAGAAGATCCTTGAAGTTCTTAAAAATATATTAATCATCATAAATTTATTTTTCAGTCTTTTAATTCCTAAAAAACACAACGAGACATTAATAAATTCTTTATTATCTTTAATTTGAAATTTGAGGTCTTAGAGTTTCAATAAAAGAATAGAGCGGTTTGACAATGAACGCAAACACCAGAGGGAGGGAGATAAAAAAATTCAGCCATGCAGTCCATGCAAGCTTGGATTTCTTTAAGTAAACTTGATTTCTTTCCTTGATTGCGAATTGTACTCTATTTCTCTAGCAAAACGGTAGAAATCAAAGAAATATAGGGTAAAATTCAGAAGAAGAAGCTCATCGGAATTCGAAGGAAGAAGTTATATTCAGTTCAAAAAATTTAGTTGAAAAAAGATAGAAAATTATTTTCTTGAAGATTAAGTGGCCATTTGAAAAGCTTGCAAATTTCAATTATAGTATTATATGATTTGATTGCTTAATTTGGTTACTTGGTCAAAAAAAAATTAACTACTTTTGTTAAATCAAAGAAATAAGTTGAAATTTAAATTAGATTTTTTTATAAAATGATTAATTATTTTAAAAATTAGAAATTACATCAAGACACTTATGAAGAAACGAAAAAAACAATCATGATTCCTAACCACGACTGATGTAGAGAAATTATAATTGACAATAAACACACTGAAACATAAGCATAAACTAAGAATTCCAGTATGATATGAACAAGTAATACATTCCATGGAAAATATTTGTACTTAAATGTTGCCTATAGATGAAGTCATCAACATAAAGTTGATGAAAATTATGTCACTGTATTCACTCTCAAGAGAGGAACGGACATCCTTATAGGGTTTGAGAGAAAAGGACTTAGATCCAACACATGGTTGGGGGGTCCAATAAAAACTATAACGACATTTGTAGAACTTAGAACTTACAGTAATGTAAAGTTTGGTAAAAATTCTATATTGGAATTCAAACTCTAGAAACATTAGAACTGACACATAAGACATGTAATTAAATCCCAAATAACTCGGAGGTGAAAACAAGCACTGTTGTAACTTTAAGATCTCCCAATCTAGTGAGCCTGCACATAACTCAAGTAAAGGATTAAGATTTGCCATAAACCTAGGTTGGGTTTTTTGCATGCAATCCATATGAGGAATCTTTGAATATTCTTTGAAAGCCAAGATGCAAAAGAGGGAACCGATTTTGAAGACATATGATCTTTACTCCCTATAAGCATATCCACTTCAACTAGATCTACAATGTAGACCACATGCATAGATGAATTTGATTCAGATCTGAAGTTAAAATTGGGTAAGGATGAAAAGAGAAGGGGGCAATAGGCTGCTCTGTGTTTTCCAAGAAAAAATTAAAGAAGATTTCTGGAGGTAGAGGCGATAATGGAAAAGGCTGGAAGAGGAGAAAGATCTTTTTCCTTTTCTCTCTCTAGGAATTCTCACTCTAGAGAGGCTATATCAAACATGCAGATATTGGAAGGCAGTGGATTATTAAGGCTGAGTCGAATGAAGAGGATTAAGGTTCTAGAAATAACATGCAGAAGCTGAAGGGGAAAGGATATTTTATGCCGAAATTGTTAAAAATGGAGGATGGAAGGTTATAAGGAAAGAAGAACTTAGGAGGTTGGGGATGGGCGCTCTCTCTCTCTGATCTCTAGGACTTCTTTCTCGAAAAGGAAAACGAGCCCCCTTCAGATTCATGGGTAAGCTTCTAATTGGTTGGTTGAGATGTATTTGCAGTTGGGAAAATGTAGTGAATAGCAATTGAGACAAGAAAATAGATTGAGTGAGGGAAGAAACATATTGTCGGCGGCAGAGGGGATTATGGCGGTGGAGAGAGAAGAAAGATTGAAAATTGGTACTCTTCTCAAGGGAGAAGGGAGAGTTTCTCTCTCTAGTTTCTCACTAATTGAAATTTAAATTAGTTAAAGCTAGAGCTATGTGATATGTCACGCCCTGAAGTTCTATCGCGTGACCGGCACGAAGTATTGAACAAATCTCACTTCGTAAGCCATTTCAAACACTTGCCTATGACATTTACATCTCAATGCATATAAAGGTATCTATAATTGTC
This sequence comes from Mimosa pudica, assembly GCA_029929735.1. Lineage (NCBI taxonomy): Eukaryota > Viridiplantae > Streptophyta > Magnoliopsida > Fabales > Fabaceae > Mimosa > Mimosa pudica. Next base: position 8,030,787 of record JAKELP010000045.1, read on the forward strand.
ACGCCCTGAAGTTCTATCGCGTGACCGGCACGAAGAATTGAACAAATCTCATTCATTAACCAGCATGACCACACTTTAAACGCGTATGCTGTTTCAAGAAATCCAATCCATCAATTAGAAATTTCAATAGCTTTATGTGCTCATTCATACCCTCAAATAACTAAATCCAGGAAATAAGAAATATAAATTGATTGGCAATCCATATCCCACCACCCATGCCAAGAGAAAAAGAAAATCTAAGAGAAATCACTACTCTTTCCACAATCAAACATACAAGTTTAAAACCACTTATCACATATCATTGGTCATGCTTTAGTCATTATTTGAAACATCGACCATCCAGAATCCAATCCGCCAATAACTTAGGCCAGGAATGATTATCTAATAACTTAGGATCATTTCCTAATCACAAATAAGGTCACTAAGGGCAACCAAAACAAATCACAGCTTCGCCAATTCACAAAGGGATTATTTCTTCACTAATCAATACATTCTTATAAAGAAAAACCAAGGCTTTCAACTTGCAAAATACTCATTCCAAAACAATACTTGAATTCCCTACTTACAACAAGTCATGAAAATCGTAGCGATTCTCCTATATATCATGTCCATCATTTGAAAACATTAAAACAATAATTAAATCAGTTCAGCCCCTGTAAGAAAGAAAAGAATAGATCCTGGAATTTTATGCACATGCATATAAAACACCTAAACCACCACAAAGAATTACTCAATTATATAACTAGTCTTAATCATAAAGAAAAATAAATTCCAGCATCAAAGAATAGCTAAAAAGCAAGAAAAGTGCACAATGTTTTCTCTTACCATCATTTAAGTGCAAAATTTCTAATCCTTAATTGAACTCACATCCTTCCTATACATTCAATACTTTTCCTTACACACTCCCATACAGAATCATGCAACATTTTAGAAGATTTGTAAGCAAACACATTCCTATCAAACAGGGCATTATACATTTCCAACCAAGCCAATCCATTTAATGTAATCATGTAACAGAATATTGAAATTAAGGTAAACTACAAACTAAACTCGATCCCTCATATGTTTCTTGATATAAATCTTATCCATAATCTTTATTATCCTTAATCAAATCAAACAGCTCCAATTCAAGCCCAAAGCTAGGCCATAAAACAAAATGAAATCGCTGAAAGTGTAAATCTAATCGATCATAACCTAAAACCATTATCATTGAACATTATTTACCTCATAGAAACCATCAAACAAGTCAAAAAGCTCATATTTAAAAGATCTAATTTCCCCAATTGATCGTAAGTCACATTAAGCAAGCAGAATCTCATATAGAATTATCCCTAACCAACTTAATTGAATTATCATCATCATATAACATGATTAAACAAGTCAGAACCACCAATACCTAGAAACCTTATTGTATTTTCGAAATCCCCTTCAAAACCTAACTTATTAACACTTTAATTTGATCAAACTTCATTCTAACCTCATATCAAACAACCCTAACCCATAGACTAATTAGTAACTACTTCAATTTGAATTTGGGACAGTGAATTTCAACCTAAACGACATAGGAAATGATTTACATCAAAATTCCCAAATTTTCCAAATAAAAACCCTAGAAATTAACCATATGATAGAAAAAGATTAAGGGAGCTTACATACTCTATATGGTTGTCGGAGATTCGTCGGAAAAACGCCCCAAATCGCCGGATAAAAATTCTCACTTGAGTTCTTTCTTCCTTCTTTTATATCAAACACAAACATACAAGAAAAGAGTAAGGAAAAAGACTAGGAATAAGAAGGAGGAGCCAAGGTAGCTCCCCTTACTGCCGTCGTCGAAGTCGCCGGCGGAGTGGCACGGCGTGGCGGCGCCGGAAATGGAGAAGGTGGAAGAGATTGTGTGAAAAAAATGAATGGTCCCTTCTTTTTTTTATGCATGTGTATGTGTCGTGTTTTATGGGGAGGCAAGGAGAGATGGTTCTAGAATAAGAAGAGAAATGAAGTACTTAAAATGGTTTACCTAATGTATTTGACCATTTTGCCCCTCCTTTTACCCTTTTATACACTTCCGTACTTTCTACTTAATTAAAGATGAATAACAAAAATTGAATCTTTTCATGATTTCATATATTTTATTTCACCAAAATAATGTCTAGACCTCAACATGTCTTTCATAAAATTTTCAATCAATAATCTAATCTCTTACTATTTCCCTTTCATTTCTAAAGAAAATACACATATTAATTTCTCAAAAATATATGTATTCACATTTATTAATTAACAAAGATTTTTAATTTACTAATGACATCCTAAAACCATAATAAATTCCTTTATATCCTTAATCTAGAAATTGGGGTGTTACATGATATTATTGAGCTTCCAAGTACTCTAATCATATATACATTTAGGGCTAATTTAGATGGATGAAAAGTGAAGGATGGAAATGAAAATGGAAATGGAAATGAGTGTAAGGGGGTAATGATGGAAAGTAGAGGTAAATTACGTAATGATGAGAAAGTAAAGTTTGTGGACCCAGAAAAAGTGTAAGATAGAGAGAGAAAACTTGTGGGCCCAGAATATATGGAAATTACCATTTGCATTTCCTTAATTCAATTCCTTTTCTCAATTCTAGCACACCAAACGGGCCCTTAGGGTAGTTTGGATGTAGGAAAGTGAAGGAGGGAAAGTGAAAGTGAGGGTAAAGTGGGTGTTTTTTTGTAATTTACAAATGTCTATGGACCCACAAACTTTCTCTTTTCATCTCACACTTTTTCTGGGGCCTACAAACTTTAGTTTCTCATTATTACCTCTACTTTCCATCTTCACTCTTTTACTTTGCATTTCTCCACTTTCCTTTATCAACACCAAACACACCTCCCGTTGGTAAAAAAACACACCCTTATTTCCATCATTATTTTGTTGGGTTAAAGAGCTATTTTAACACGAAAGTTTCTAATAAGGGCAATGGCCATATAGTTTGGAAAATGGATTCAACACATCCGCCAACCCTTGAGTTAGACAGAGTTTGGGTTGGAGATTTCCAAACTCATTTAAAATCATGTTGCACAATCAAGCCCATCTAATTAGTGGTTGTGACGGGCTAGCCCATGAGTTATTGGGCTAGCCCGCCAGATTTTTTAAACAATTGTATACCTATTCAATAACCTAATATCAAAAGCCCAAAGCCTAAAACTCAACCCAATATCATCTCTATAGAGCACTTTGTTTTTGTTAATGTTTGGTAGAAAGATATGCAAATATGTGTGTTTGCGTGTACACACACATTATTGGTGCGTTGATGGATTGATAGTTTGACATTCTAGGTAGTCGCAGGGTCTTGTCTAAAAGAAATAGGTAGAAACTTTTGGAAATTGGATTGCATATTATTAACAAATGATACTAAATTACGATTGCTATAAGTACTATGTCAAACTTTATTTGCAATCTTATTCATCATCCCTTCTTGGTTGATTTGATAAATGTATTATGTATGTCATTTCAATTATTCTTTTTAGAGCTCCCAAATTTTAAAAGCAACAAACTAAATCGGTTTAAAACTAAATAGCCGAAATATCTATAATTTAATTATATTTGACATAAAATAATAATTTTTATATGATTAATATTGAATATTATGATATATATATATATATATTTACATTATTATATAATCTTTATGATTGATGATATTTGAAAGATGATATCAAACTTAAAATGTATGTATTTAATATTTAATATAATATCTATATAACAAAAATTAATTTTAAATCCAGTCATTTTGATTATTAAGCGAATCGATCAAACCAAAATATGTTGGTAATTTCTTTTTCAAATTTTGGTTCAGTGTTTGAACTTTTCCCTTATTCGGTAATTCGATTACTTTGTGTTTACCGAAAACTTAACTGAATACTCATCCTTAAGTGAGATATGTTTGACGAGCTCTAAACATCAAGTGAAGAATTGTCCTCGTAGTGATCATGTTTGCATTCTATTGTGCCGTAGAAATATCTTCCATTAGTAATTATACTTTGGAAGTTTTCTCATAGCAATTTTATCTAGAAATATTTTAAGTGTAGCAATTTTTCCTCAAATAATGGTCAACCATATTTGATCGGTAAGTAGAGAGAAAAAATGACATTAATATGCTAGGAATGGTCTCATAATTCATGCAATGTATTAGATAGAAATTTAAAATAAATGAATGGAAATTAAAAGTTGGTTTCCTTTATTTCTTTGTATACTTGTAGATAAAATTGAAAGACGCAAAAATGTGAGAATGATGAAAATGGACTAGCAAAAACAGTTTTTGTGATAAGATTTCCCACCCTATTACTACTTATTTTGCCTTATTTTGCAGCTTCTTTGTTGTTGTCATGTGCGGTAATGGTTGTTTTTCCTGCTATCTTTGTGCTACTTTGAATTAATTTTGCTGATATATTTTTGTTGATTAACTGCTTTAAAGAATAAATATATTGACATCAGCTCTGCCTCATTTATGAAAAGACCTTATAATTTGTCTTGGATTTGGAAATGATTATCTCAAGATCCTTCTCTAGTTACTGATAAACTTCAATGGAGAGTTGGATCAAGATCTCAGATTCCCTTCAACCACCCTCTGTGGTCTGGAGATAATAGTTTCCACAACAAAAGTTTCTTGGCTTTAAGATCTCAGTTTGCATACCAGTAATCCGTGGAATTCTATTTAATCAACTTTATGATCCTTACTATGCTATGAAAACCCTTACCACCCCCTGCTTTTTACACTGCTGATGACTCCATCATCTGGTCTGGAAATAACAGTGGACAATACTCTATCAACGCTGGTTTTTCCATCTGCCAAAATACTTTACCAAATGGCAGTAATCCTGACTAGAAATATTTGTGGTCTATACACTTACCTCCTAAGCTGCTACTTTTCATGTGGAAATTGCTCAACCATGCTCTTCCTGTTGGAGAGGTCTTGTTACATCACCACCTGCCAACATCAATTATGTGCTTGAATGGTTGTGATGTATTTGAAACTCTTGAACATGTTTTTTTTAACTGTCCCAAAGCTAGGGCCATATGGTGGTGCACTTTAAATATTCGTGCTGAATGGATTGATTTTGCTTCCTTTAGTGCTTGGATTTTTCAAATAATGCAGGTACTATATAAAGACAACCACACGGATATTGTGGAACAAATCATTTATCTGCTACACCATCTATGAGGAGGGCGTAAAAATATTCTGCATCATGGGAAATATAATTCATCAGAGGCAAATATGAAAGCTACCCAACATTCCTTCTACTTCCACTGGACCATAATCAAAGCAGATCTTCTGGTTCTTCATCCTTCACTTGTAGAAACTGGTTGATTATACTGGATCGTTGCAACAATTTGCAAGGAAAATCTTAAACTGTTGTTTTCTTTTATCAATCTTATTTTGTTCACCAATTATATTTCAAGAAAGCTCCACTCATCACTTCTCCTTTCATCCATCGTTGTCTGAGATCTGTCGTGGCATGGTTGCTCTCCTGCCCATATTACAATGATAGTCAGCACCTCAGTATTCTATTGGATAAATTTGCCAGCTTCACTTAGATTCACTTTAACTCCAGCAACATTATTCTCAAGGATATTAAGTTTACGTTTGGCAAATTCTCTTCTTTTCACATTCACTGTTTACATGATTTCCCGTGGATTAAGGATTACACTAGTCATAGGTCTGGAATGCAAGCAAAGATTAATCCACAACTAATTTAGAATAGGTTTCTTTTTTTTTTTTTTTGCTTAATTTCACTTTACCTATTTAGGATAGATTTTATCCCCAGACATTCAAAATTGAGTTGGTACTTGGAAGAAAAACAGTGAAGTTAATTAAAGAAAATTGTACTCTTCTTTGTTCTAAAAGAAAGCCCATGAGTTAGCTAGGCTCATAACAAACAAAAGCCATTAACTCGGAAAAAAAAAAACAAAAGCCACACATTTATAAAGGGACCAGCAAGGCCCCATCAATGCAACAAAGATGCTTCACTATTCCAAACCCATTTCATGGAAGTTCATAAAAATAGTAAGTGAAAGATCCTTAGCCTGACCTTCTGAATCAATCCGACCATTTACTATACCTTTCATGAGGAATATTTTAGCTTATCCAACTATTTACATGACTTTATCACCAGAAACTTTAAATACACAACTTTGGTGCTACATCCACTCCACTACGCTCTAACACTGCCTATCAACTAGAAACTTGGGATGATCACCTCTCCGAACTAATTTAAAAACAAGAGTTTCTCCAGTTTTGAAACGGTTCGCCTTGGCAAATTCTGACCAACCTTTACTTAATCTTGCGAATGTCCTTGTCCTTTTCATGTGGGGAAGTAATGTCACAGTCCATACCCCTTGCACCGTCTCAATTTCCAACTCTTGTCTCTTATTTTTCATATGTTTTTGGAAAAACTCTGTTGGAAAGCACTGCACAAGTTCCTCAAACAAATTAATCTTAATTTCACTTGAATATAAAAATACACTATGGAAGCAATGCATGAGCTAAAAATACATGAAACCATATTGATTCATATATTTACCTCATACAAGGCAAAATCATTGTACATAAGCTAATGTAAACATAAAATAATTTAATTACTGTCAATGTGTAAAATATGCATTCAGGAAAACAGATAAATTGGGGGTGATTTGATGAACTAACCAGAACACCCTTTTCTGCATAGGCTTGTTTCAGATATATCTTGAATGTAGGAGTATTCTTAGAGTTCAAACTAGAGTTTTCATCACTAGATTCATTTCGCATAGGTCCCTCATACATGTTGCCTGCTGCAAATTGATTAAAGTATTATGAGCTAAAGTAAATGAAAATTCTCAAGAGCCTGAAAAGGAACTTAATGAAAGAAATCTAACATTCAACTGAGAGTGTGTACTTGGATGTAAATTTAGAGTAATAAAATATGACTTTGGACACAATTCCAAATATGTGAGCTATCTTTTCATTATTGTACCGGTTTTCCTGATGGGATCGTGAGATTCACAGCTTTGTTCTTCAACTGCATTATGGGGAGCCTCCGTTTCTTGGTTAGAATTGCCCTGGTGATGATGATCATTATCAAGATCCATTCTCTCAATTGGTGTCTCGGTTTTTACATTTGACATTTGTTGATCTACAACATCTCTTGGAATGGTGTCTTCCTGAGCTTCTTGACGATCATGTTTTGTTTTTTGATCAAAATGATGTTGTGTGCAGTGACTCTGATTGATACAAAGTCGATCCTCTAGCTCCTTTTCACAGGCAGTAGTTCCAAAGATCTTAACTTTAAAAGTTGACACCCCATCAAATTTGAAAACTAGAAGATAGGCAATCTTCAACGAGTTATCTTCTACAAATGATTTCCAACCATTTTTAAAGTACAATCTTTTGTCATCATCTTCCTCAATATCTACCTTCCATGATCTATTAGAAGAAGCTATGATAAATGTTACTGTTCTGGGGAGAACAGTGGAATATCTGGAGACAAACAACAAAGGGATTCTCTGCAATCACGGAGAACAAAAATACAGTCAAGATTTTTTTTAGTTGTGAAAATGAGCAAAAACCAATGATGAAGAAAGAAAATTACGAATTTAGTCGTCATATTCTCGCCCTGGAGGATCTTGAAGAAAGAGGCTGCTGACATTGAGGTTGAGGCATTTCTTCTGAGGTAAGATGTTGCATAGATTTTAGCTTTGAATGTTGAGTTCCCATCGAATTTGAAAACTATAAATTCTGCTCTTCTTAGAGCATTATCTTTTACAAATGTATTCCAACCTCTTTTGAAATACAATTCTTTGTTCTTTTCTTGCTCAATATCAACCTCCCATGATACTCCTAAAGAACAAACAATCTTTACTGTTTTTGGTGTAAGACTAGGAAATTTGGAGACAAGCACTGGAGGGATTTGATGCCAACAAAGACCGAACAAATTAGTATATTTTGAATTGACAGTGATAATATCCCCCTACAAATATAATATAAATTGTTCTTTAAGTAATATTTTTAATATTCTTCTGTCAATAGTCATAATTATCTTTCAATTCTTTATTTATATATTTACACAATAAGATATAATGCAGGCTTCATTTAAAGAAGATATAATACAGGTAAAAAAATAAGGATAGAGTATAACAATAATTAATATATATATATATATATATATATATATATATATATATATTAATTTATCAGCATATATTAATTAGTATAAATAATTAATATATATATATATTAATATATATATTAGCGTAGTTATTTTTTTTTAAATAACTACATAATATCCATTTAAATTTATCAGCATTATTTATATTTTTATTCAAAAAAATTACAAGGACCCCATTAAAAATGAGGGAAAGTATAAAGACATAATTAAAAAGAAAAGACCTATAGGAATTCAATGTAAAGTTGATTAAATTTATAAGGACTTCTGATTCTAACTTATATAATTTTTCTTGATACATTTATGGGGATTTTTTTAAAAGGTCAAACGATATTGATATAAAAATTAAAAGTGTGTAGAGTCAAAGGCAACAAGCAAGATATAAAATATACGTCTTGAGAAGGATTACCTATCACTTCATCTAGAATGGTTTAAAAGGTTGAAAAAAGCTATAATGCCCTAACTTTTTACTTTTTTTAACTATATGCTTTTTTCTTTCAAAACTAACTGTTTTCATATTTTGAATAGGTTACTTAACTAACTTCTAAGTACGATGATATCTTTGTCAAGAAAAAGTGGACGATATCACTCTTGGCCTGGCCTTCATAGTTTTTTACCTTAGATGACATCATCTTGATTGATCGACTTTCATGGTTTCATGGATCTGTAATTAATTAATTTTGGTAAAACAATGGATCTGTAATTAATTTTCCCATTATCTTTTGTAATAATAAAAAACAAAAGCTATTCCCAAATGACATGAATGCCCTTGGACAAAAATTCCCATCCTCATCGCTCTCAAATTCGCGTACACAACATAGCATTATCAGTCATACTCACATGCCAACGCAAACACAACCACGCCCACAATAGAACAATCATGCAAATATTTCATGCATGAATGGCAGATCGAAAAACAAAAATTTTAAAAAGCAGAGGCAAAAAGCATGTGAGCATGAATATTAGTTCGAATAAAACCAGAAAGTAAATAGAAAGGTAAGTAACAGTCGAGAATGAAGAAGAAAGGGAAAGGGTAATTACCAGTTTAGCCTCGTAATCCCCAAGGAGTGGTCTGAAGAAGGAAGACATTGAAGCTTTCTGGAAGGAAACAAAGTTTTAGATAAAACGTAAATCCACACAGAGAGAGAAAGATGAAGGCAGATCAGTTGTTTGATTTTTCGATCACTATTCACTAGTCAACATTTAACCTTCATGGTTGGTCTAGAAATTCTCGGTCCAATACATTCAAAAAATTTATTACTTTTTTATTGATTATAGTATCCTTTATTTTTAATACTTTATGTTTTAGTCATGCTTGCTTGATTTGCTGATTTACAAATTTAAATCATGTATAGATAATTAATCCGTATCCTCAAAATCAACATGCAAAATATTTAAGAAGATCTGATCCACTTGCCTAGTTGCCTCTAATCTATTTTAAGCGGTTTCTGGCAAAACCAAAATCTATTTATTTTATAACTATTTTGTGCGGTCAAATTATATGTATCTGTGTGCGTTATTTTTAAATATTGTAATTTAACAAATGAAATATAAATTATAAAATAAAGAAGACATGCAGATTTATATTATTGAAAAAACATTTTATAACATTTATATGTTTGAGAAATTATTATGTAAAGATTCTTCTATAAATTCAAAAAAGAAAATGAAAATAAAAACAACCATTCAAAAATTGTGATATATAAAATCTTCTAATTGTAATATAATTCATCTTTTAAAATTGAAATTTGTTAGTGTTCTAGTATTTTTCCTTCCTCTAATATTTTTCCTTCCTCTTTATATATCTATAACTATTCCTCGTAGGATCAATATTATCATACTTTGAAAATAGAAAATAAAATATTCATGCGCATGTATAAGTTTTAGTATTGAATTAAACTACTGCATGTACTCCCACTATCTTTCCTGAACTGTTTCCCTCTCTTCATCGTGCTTCCAAGGGTGCTTTCAATTAACAATGTCACTAATCTCTCTCAAACCTAATATATATATATATATATATATATATATATATATATATATATATAAAAGAATTAAATAGGCATGCTTATAAATATACTCAGCTTCGCTCATGAACCTAGAAACTTCTGTCACCCAATCCTTCCCACCTAATATGTTCTTTTTGGTAAATCATTTTGATCCATGTCTAGCTTAAATGTCCTTTACCATTATAATTCAATTATTTTCTATGTTTAATCCATGTACCAAATCACAACAAAACTAAGAGGAGAGCAATAATTTATTTTACATTAAGAATCTACAAAGTGATATCATTAGTTATCAATCAAAACAAAGAGAACCAAGCAACCACATTCCAACTTTATGCTTAGTCAAAGAGTCCATGAGCAAAATAATTTAGCAACATTTTGAAGAAACATCATCAAGAACCAAATTATCAAAACCTTAACTAACCGAATCAGAATGTTATCTACAATTGAAAGCCCCAATCAGAATCTAACTATATTGATAGTTCTGTTATAAATTAGTACCCAAGATCTTATTTACTTAGATTCTACGTATTCTTCTACTTTACTTGCAAATAAGTAATAAGATCAAATTTTTAAAGTTTCTACAATTATAGCCATAATTATGCTATCCCAAGTAAGTTACCAAATTCATTATCAACAAAAATGTAAATCAAGCTACTCCATGGATATTTCCTTATTAAAATTAGGATACTCATTAGTCCTTCTTCATGCCCCTATTCGGATAAAAGCAATAAGAAGATTCAGTAGTTCCTTATTTATTCTTACATTCCATCCTACTTAAACTCTATATCAACAAAGAAATTCTATTAAATCACGAAACACAAGAATTTTCCAGTCAACCACTCAAAAATTACAATTAATCATTTCTCTTATCCATTCAATCATATCAGGACAAATGCAGAAAATTATTAATCACATATACAACCAATTATTTTACAATCAAGTAAATTTTCACTTATCACACCAATAGGAACTAATTGAACAATAACCAAACTTTGCAATTGAAATTAGTTTTAAGTTTTCCTACTGCACTTCTTAACCAAAGATTGAAATACTTATAATCCAAACAGTTATTCACCTAATGCATAAGCTGCAGACCACTAGAAATCAACATGCAACTATCAAATCAACCTAAACTATTTCCAAACAGCATATTGGGTACTTCTTAGGATCATTGTTAAGCCAAAACCGAAACATTAGAAAGGAATTTAAAGTCTGTGATGAATACTAGAACAAAGGAGGAAAAAGGAAAATCAACCAATCCTTTAATCCAAAGAAAATCATACGTGCATTTGCAAATAAAAAATAAAACCATACATATTACACATTCACACAACTTACAAAATTGTAAGTCAATTACTATCAAAGCAATCATGAAACAATTAAACATACACTCCATTTCAGAAACCAGATCAACCTCATAAACACACCATTACAATCAGCCAATGTATATACATTTATACTAATCATTTTGCAAACATAACTTCATTTCACTTAATTTACACTTTATGTTGCATAAATCACTAGTTTATTCACTTATTAGGGAATGAACCAAGGAAAAACAGATTTGACAAAATTCTCATGTGCATATCATACCTATATAAAATTCAATAACACTCCTCCCATAAGTTCATTCATGTCCAATATTTCATACCAACATTAACATTCTCAACTAACATGCTTACACTACCAAATGCTACTTCAAATTAGAATTAGAAAAGATCATATGAAAAACAATGAAACAACATAAACAGAATAATTATAAAATACTCCCTCCGTTCCTAAATATAAGATCACTTTTGAAATTCAACTTATTCCTAATTATAAGATCACTTTCCAACTTTTCCCAACTTTTTCCCAAATTAACCCTACAATGTCTATCTATAATAACAAGCAAAAGAGGGAGAGTGGGGATAAATGTATATTTAGTTGGGATAAATTGGTAATATCATGTGTAAATAACTAACTCAACTAACTTTCTTAATCTACTCAAATTAAGGAAAGTGATCTTATATTTAGGAACGGAGGGAGTACTGTCCAAAAAAAACATGCAATTGTATAGTGAGGGTTAAATGGAATTTCCAGGAATTTATAGATTGAATTAAGACTTGAAGCATCTTCAACTACTTATATACATTCTGTCAACACAGAATCTTTAACTGAAATTTCATATCAGATTTTTAAGTATTTTCCTTCATAACCACCTATTAGGTTTCATTAGGCCAAGGCAGAAAATAAAAACCAAAAATCTCAACTCAATATGCTAGCACCAAACATACATACATCTCCCTTCACAATCATAACCAAACACACCATACCCCAAATGCAAGAAGAATTCGCATTCCTTCATAAAACTCATTCAGTCAGGAGAAATTCTTGCGTGAACCTAGTGCACCACGTCATTTGTGATCTGACCAATCACAAGTAGACACATACGGTCTAACGTGTAAATTTCAATTTGACGTGGTACCCTAAAAAAACTCAACTAACTTTGAAAAATACTTCTAATAACACTCTAAAAAAACATTGAAAACATAATATTTGAATTTTTTTTATCAGGTAGCTCCTACTTTTGGGGTGCCACGTCAAATTAAAAATTACACGTCAGATCATATGTGTCTACTTGTGATTGGTCAAACCACAAATGACGTAGTGCACCAGGTTCATGCAAGAATTTCTCGTCAGTCAAAAACAAAAGAAGAAATTTCAGAATTTACAAACATTACAACTTAATTAAAACCAACATGCAATACAAAAATCTCACTCTAATAGAATCCTATTTAGCTAAAATAGAAATTTCGAGCCCTAACACCCTTTGAATCCCGTCGGATTAAAATACCCAGTGTATTTCTAACACCCAGATTTGGGTCTTTTCACCGAACTCTCAAAAATTCAGTTAAACTCTCAAAATCATCTTCCCCAAACCAAGAATCCAAGATTAAAGTACATCCTAGTCGATTAAAGACCCCAATAAAGAAATTTGGGAGAAAAAGAAATAGGAATAGATAGAGGAGACTCACCGGAATTCAAATCCGGTCTTGCATGCACGATTCGGCCGCCGGGAACTATCGTGATTCGCCGGCTGTACTTCGCTGAGTCGGAGGAGGAAGAAGGGGGAGAGATTTTAATAATGTAACTAGCGAAATTACGCTTTTGCCCTTCTCTCTTTGTTTTATTTTCTTTTCCCTTTTGAATACCTACCTTAAAACAATATATGGAAAAGGACAAATGAAGTCTTCCCAATGTGTAAAAGGACAACTGAGGTTGCTAAATATAAGAAAGGACAACTTGGGTCATTGGTACTTAATTCAGATTACCAAATTAGGGAAAAAGACTCAAATGCCCTTAAAAAAGCTTGACAAGTAAAACATAATTGCTCCTCAAATGCCCTTAAAAAAGCTTGACAAGTAAAACATAATTGCTCCTCAAATGCCCTGACACAATCATCGTTGACATGAGTGCGTTTTTAAGGACATTTGAGTCTTTAACCCTAATTTGGTAATGCAAGTTTAAGTGCCAATGACACAAATTATCGTTTTTTATGTTTAGCAACCTCACTTGTCCTTTTACACATTGAGAAATACTTTATTTGTCTTTTTCTCTAAAAAAATTATAAAATTAATCTATACACCAACTTACATATTTTCTCCCACCATAATTTTATCTAAAATCTAAACTATCTTTCATAAAATTTCTAATCTAAAATTTATTTTCTAACTATTTTTTTCTTTAATTTATAAAGAAAATAGCTCATTAAAATTCTTAAAAGTACATTATAATCATCATAAATTTATTTTTAAGTCTTTTTAATTCCTAATTAATACCTTATAAATTCTTTATTATATCTAATTTAAAAATGAGGGTGTTACAGTTTCAGTAAAAAAAAAATAGAACGGTTTGACAATGAACACAAACACCCAAATGAGGGAGATCAAAAATACACCAAGCAGTCCATACAAGCTTGGATGTCTTTAAGTAAACTTGATTTTTTTTGGTTAAGCGTGAATCATACTCTCTATTTCTCTCTCAAACCCGATTCGCCTGGTCAAGTCTAATTGGAATGATTTGGCCAGATCCCCTGGCCGGGTTAGGTGGCCTCTGGACCGGCCTTTTGTCCGAATCCCGAGTTTTCTAGCTGAATCGACCGGTCCTGTCCGGTTTTTAAAAACATGGTTGAAACAACTTGCAAGGAAAATCTATACTGTTGTTTTCTTTTATCAATCTTATTTTGTTCACCAATTATATTTCAAGAAAACTAAACTCATCACTTCTCCTTTCATCCATCGCTGTCTTAGATCTGCCCTGGCATGGTTGCTTTCCTGCCCATATTACAATGATGGTGACCACCTCAGTATCCTATTGGATATTACAATGTTTGGCTAATTCTCTTCTTTTCACTTTCACTGTTTACATAATTTCCCATGGATTAAGGATTACACTAGTCAAAGGTCTGGAATGCAAGCACAGATTATTCCTTACCTAATTTAGGATGGGTTTTTTTTGCTTAATTGCATTTTACCTAATAACATTTGTATGGCTAACCTACTTTTATTAATGAAAATTGCCTTTATGTCAAAAAAATAAAGAAAATAAAGGTTTTTATAATAAGTCCCAGGTTCATCTATGAACCATCAACCCCAAAAATCATCTTTAGTAAAAGTCTAAATGAAAACTAGTCAAAGGGATTTGACCTAACTTTGAAAAGTCAAATCTTTTAACCCTAGACATTCAAAATTTGAGTTGGTACTTAGTAGTTGGAAGAAAAACGGTGAAGTTAATTAAAGAAAATTTTACTCTTCTATTTTCTAAAAGAAAACCCATGAGTTAGCTAGACTCATAATAAAGAAAAGTTATTAACTCAAAAAAAAAGACACAAACTGTAACATTGTGTTGTAACATTGTGTTACTAATTCCCTAATTAACCTGTGACATCTCTTTTAGTTGTTACATGTCGTTACTAATTACCAAGTTAACCCATTATATCCATTTTAGACTAATAACCTCTTTACTAACTATAATAGAAAAAGGATATCCATAATATCAATGTCCTATCATAGTTAGAAAAGGAATTTCCTAATGATTAAATATTATTATCCATGATAGAAAAGAATAAACTAATACAGCACAACTGCTATCATGGATAATTTATTGCTAACCATGTTAGAAAGGATTTGCCTAACATAATTAATAAACAAAACTTAATGATATTATACAATAAATAAATATATATACATGCGGAAGCGAATGCAGACCTATAAATTGACAATATACAATTCTAAATAAACTATATCACCTCCACTACCTAATTCCCTTTTCCTGAAGCTTGAGTCTGTGCATGAATACCTGCAAAAATGTCAGTAATCGTGGGATGAGACAATTTGTCCCAGTAATCACCGCTTAACTCACTATAACAGTGAGATGTGCGGTAGTAAGGGCGTCTAAAGGGTACCACAGTGTTAAAATCAATAATTCATATACATATAGTCCAATTTTTCTTCTCATATATCCCCGATCACTATGTCATTATATATAATCCAATTCTTCTTCCCATATAACCCTGATCACTCTGTCACTTCCCAATCATTGCTCTTCACCATCTCGATCTCCAATACAACAATACTACCACCACGACTCACACATTCACCTATAGATACACCGTGCCATCATGGAGGCATTTATTCCAGCATTCAACTTCACTGTACGATTTGTCACTGTGCCCCTGTCTCTACTCAGAAGGCAATTTCCATTGTGCCCCTGTCTCTACTCAGAAGGCAATTCCCCTTATGCCTCTGTCTCTACTCAGAAGGCAATTTCCATTGTGCCCCTGTCTCTACTCAGCAGGCAATTTCCCTTATGCCCCTGTCTCTACTCAGAAGGCAATCAGTACAAAAATAATTGTCGATTGGCCTATCGACAATTATCATCGCGCGATGGTACATATATATTTCAGTGTCATGCAATGATCACAATTCCTTTCAACATCTCGAATTTATTCATTATCTCAATCACAATCTTTGTCACCTTTCACCAACACAACAATTCAATTTCTCAATCCCTAATGTACCATATTTCCAATCCAAATCACTTTCCAATACCCTGTCCAAGTATCAATTACATATAACTCCATCACTATCCATCACTATCCATCAATTAACTTATCAACGCCGTTGCCATAGCACCACACCTATATATATCCCACTATTCCAGGAAAATCACAACCACCAGACAGGATACTATATATATATAATGCATAAAGTTTCTTTATATACAAATAATCGTGTTTGAAAGGCACCCGATAGCCTATTTTGTATAAAAGTAACTTTTAAATATTTTGGGGGCTAGAAAGGATTTTGAAAATCCTAACTAACGTCACCCTCAATGTTATAGCAAGGTAAGAGTGATTACCTGTCGCCCTTAGCACTCTGTTGCTCTTCCTTACTCTTCCGTACTAGATTCACCTATTATTACATAAAGTAATAATAAAGGTAAACAACCATGCTTATATATATGTATAATGAATAACAACTCTCTCTCTCTCATATATATGTTACTACCCATTTTCCCCATTTTCTAAATCATATTCCCTTGATTTTTAAATAATCAATTGTGTTTAGTCATTCTAATTTCCAAAGTTAACCATTAGATGACTCATGTTGAGTTCAATTCAAGTATCACATAAAACAAATCACTTCATTAAGACAAAGCAAGTATATAGAAGGAAGCTCAGATTCCACCAATTTCAATCATTTAAACAAGCAAATCACATAATCATTCTTTATCATTCCAAAGAGCAACCATTTAAAGTTAATTCAATTATTACAAATCACAATCAACTTGGTAAATACGAATATGACTTATCTCACCAATCAATGAGCCAACCTCAATACTCATAAGGAACTCAATTTACCTTTTCAATAGTTATTCATACAAACCAACATGTAAATATATATTCAATAACTTACTTAACCATATAAAAATCCTTCCATACTCAACAAGAACACCCCTTTGGTACTAAAAATATAAACAATAGCTTGAGTCTAAATTAACAACCGCTACAAACTACAAGTTCACAAAACTCTTCTCAAGTTTATGTCATGATTATTTCCAACCTGTACCAGAACATATGTACTCAATTTAGACATTCCTATTCATAGAAAATTCTTGAACATTAAGCACCAATTCCGAAGTTTCTATATTCTCCTAGTATCTTTGAGTTCTAACAACAATAACAAGGATATACATGTCTAAACACAACTTTAAATATCCCAACCTATCCTGCACCTAAAGCAAAACACTTGTACTTAATATTAAATCCTCGGAATTAATTTGACTTGACAATCAACATAGTTCAATCCGAAAGTATATTAGTGTTCCCTCAATAATAACGCTTCCAATATTGTCAAATGTAGCAATACTCATTCCAACCATACAAGACCTAATATCCTCGAAACCATCACTGCGAACAGCCCACAACTTCAACAGTCAAGCATGCATGTAACACTAGCAACTTATTTTACTCCAAACACTTCTATTGAAACTCCCATAAACTACTTTGAGAAAAATCCTGTACTTGTACAGCCGCATACAATCAACTTATCAGATCATGAATTCACCTTCACACACTCTACTTAATTCACAAAATAACACATTATAAACATATATGCATCAAGGGCAAATCAAAAGAAACAAAGCAAATCAAGAATCCCCAAAAGTTAGGGTTCAAACAAACTTCACAAAACTTCAATCAACACTCAATTTAATAGTTAGGACATCAAAAGATGAAGATTTGACTCAACCTTAATTTATTTTCATGGTTAAAACCTAAATCCCAAATCAGACCCACCCCTTTCAAATGGCCAAAACTGAAAATCAAAGGCAAGAAGAGTGTACAAATTGCTTACAAAGTTCATAAATGAGAGAAGAGGGTGTCACCCGCCGTCGGCCGCCGCCTGACCCGCCGGAAAACACCTCCAAACATGGCTGGCCGAGCTTCCAATCTGACGTCCGCCGCCGGAAAAACCGAAGAGAAAACGAAGAAGAAGAAGGAAGTGAGGGAGGCCGCCGGTTACAACTCCTCCGCCGCTGGTTCGCCAGAACTGAAGGGGACGAAGTGAAGGTGCGAAGTGAAAAAGGGATGGGTTTAAGTGAGGTTGAGGAGAGGGGAAAAGTGAAGGCGGACGGCGTTCGATGCCACCGGCGCCTATGGCCGCCGCCGTCGCCCATGGCTGCTGCTTGGGGAAGGAGAACGAAGAAGAAGAAGACGGAGGAAGAGAGAGTCATCGAAGGTGGGGGAAGGTTCGACTGAAATTTATAAAGGAAGGAAGGAGGAAGGCGCGTTTGGTTAGGGAGAAATAAGGTGGTTTATGATGCTTTATAGTCCAATCTTGCCATAGTGTACACTTTTTAACTTAAAACCACTCAAACCAGTCTCCAATCTTTTGAACCTTCAAAATATTTTTAACTTTACCATTCCCTCATATTTCAAACTCTTCATTTCTTAATTAATTATATACACATTAATTACTTTAATGTTTCTAAAATATTCTCAAAAATCTCCAAAAATTCCCAAAATTCCTAATTTCTCCATTTAACATTTCCAAAATACTCTTTAATCCTGTATTAAATTTTCAGGATGTTACAAAAACAAAAGCCACACATTTTATAAAGGGACCAGCAAGGCCCCATCACACACACACTCAAACACAAAAATGATGCTTCACTATTCCAAACCCATTTCATGGAAGTTCATAAAAATGGCAAGCCATAGATCCTTAGCGAGACCTTCTGAATAAATCCGACCATTTACTATAACTCTCATGAGGAATTTTTAGTTTATCCCACCATTTACATGACTTAATCACCAGAAACTTTAAATGCACAACTTTGGTGCTACATCCACTCCACTAGGCTCTAACCCTGCGTATCAACTAGAAACTTGAGATGATCACCTCTCCGAACCAATTTAAAAACAAGAGTTTCTCCAGTTTTGAAACGGTTCGCTTTGGCAAATTCTGACCAACCTTTTGCTTAATCTTGCGAATGTCTTTGTCCTTTTCATGTGGGTAAGTAATGTCACAGTCCATACCCCTTCCACCGTCTCAATCTCTAACTCTTGTCTTTTATTTTTTATATATTTTGTGGAAAAACTCTGTTGGAAAGCATTGCACAAGTTCCTCAAACAAATCGATCTTAATTTCACTTGAATATAAACTTAAATACACTATGGAAGCAATGCATAAGCTAAAAATACATGAAACCATATTGATTCATATATTTACCTCATACAAGGCAAAATCAATGAACATAAGCTAATGTAAACATAAAATAATTCAGTTACTGTCAATGTGTAAAATATGCATTCAGAAAACAAATAAATTGGGGGTGATTTGAAGAACTAACCATAACACCCTTTTCTGCATAGGCTTGTCTCAGATATATGTTGAATGTAGGATTATTCTTAGAGTTCAAACTAGAGTCTTCATCACTAGATTCATTTTTGCATTGGTCCCTCATACATGTTGCCTACTGCAAAATGATTTAAGTATTATGAGCTAAAGTAAATGAAAATTCTCAGGAGCCTGAAAGGAACTTGATGAAAGAAATCTAACATTCAACTGAGAGTTTTGTACTTAGATGTAAATTTATAGTAATAAAATATGACTTTGAGCACAATTCCAAATATGTGAGATGTCTTTTCATTATCTTACCGGTTTTCCAGGTAGGATCGTGAGATTCACAGCTTTGTTCTTCAACTGCATTATAGGGAGCCTCCGTTTCTTGGTTATAATTATTATCAAGATTCATCCTCTCAATTGGTGTCTCGGTTTTTACATTCGACATTTGTTGATCTACAACATCTCTAGGAATGGTGTCTTCCTGAGCTTCTTAATCTTGTTTTGCCGTTTGATAAAAATGATGTTGTATGCAGTGACTTTGATTGATACAAAGTCGATTCGCTAACTCCTTTTCACAGGCAGTAGTTACAAAGATCTTAACTTTAAAAGTTGAGACCCCATCAAATTTGAAAACTAGAAGATAGGCAATCTTAAACAAGTTATCTTCTACAAATGATTTCCAGCCATTTTTAAAGTAAAAGTTTTTGTCATCATCTTCCTCAATATCTACCTTCCATGATCTGTTAGAAGAAGCTATGATAAATGTTACTATTCTGGGGAGTACAGTGGAATATCTGGAGACAAAAAACAAAGGGATTCTCTGCAATCATGGAGAACAAAAATACAGTCAGGAAATTTTTTAGTGGTAAATTTCATATACACACCTCACACACATCTGACAATCCCATGTGCTCCCTCTTATGACCATTTCATTTGTTATATTGTACAACTGTAGTGAGGTTCTTTTGTATATCAAGCATACACACGTAAGGCCTTGATCAACTCATTGTACAATTATCCAATATAATAAGCGATGGTCAATGTATTGATGCACGACCTTTATTGATTTTGTCTCTAATCTCTTTATTCCATCTTGGTACCAGAGCCAGAGCTTTTTTTTTTCCTCTACCATGTCCACATCAGAGATTATGTCGTCTTTAAAAACTAATGCCAAGTGTTACATTCTGTTACTAATTACTTAATTAACCAATAATATCCATTTTTGATCTAATAACCTCTTTACTAACTATGATAGAAAAAGGATTTCCATAATATCAATGTCCTATCATAGTTAGCAAAAGAATATCCTAATGATTGAAATATTATCCATGATAGAAAAGAATAAACTAATACAGCACAGCTGCTATCATGGATAATTTATTGCTAACCATGTTAGAAAGGATTTGCCTAACATGGTTAATAAACAAAACTAGTTGATATTTAACAATAAATAGCTATATACATGCGGAAACGAATGCAGGCCTATACAAATTGGCAATATACACAACTAACTAATCTAAATAACCTTTGAAACCTAATTCCCTTTCCTGATGCTTGCGCCTGTGCATGAATACCTGCAAAAATGTCAGTAATCGTGGGATGAGACAATTTGTCCCAGTAATCACCGCTTAACTCACTATAACAGTGAGATGTGCGGTAGCGAGGGCGTCTAAAGGGTACCACAGTTTTAAAAACAATAGTAATATATATATATATCCAGATCTTCTTTCATTCCTTACTCAAGTCCAACAATCACCTTCTAACCAAAATCAATTCAACATCTCCATACTATAATCAACTAATACTACCACAACAACTCTCACACTCACCTAGAGATGAATTGTGCCACCACGGTGCATTCAAGCATCTATTCTTCACTATATGATTTGACATTGTGTCCCTCTCCATAATGAGGGGACAATTTCCTTCTCTGGCAATCTCCAGAGAGGGAACCCCAATTCTGTTTCCATTACAGAACGGGAACGGTTGGGCTCTCCACTGCCAAACAACCGTAGGGGCGGTTGGGCTCTTCAATGCCAAAACAACCGTAGGTCACTTCTCTCAATAGGTCGATCTATGAACCCCGATCCAATCAATCTAAAAAGGATCCTCAGTACAAATAACTGTCGATTGGCCTATCGACAGTTATCATCGCGCGATGGTACATATATATCAATGTCATGCAAACCTCACAATATCCATCAATTTCAATCTCATCATCAATATCATGAACCATTATCATGTTCTTCACTATCTCAATCTCAACTATTCAACTTATTCCCTCAACCTAACTATCAACATCTCTCATATAATACCATCTGAACCTCTCACATCATACCAGAATAAACACCAGCCAGGATAATATGTATAATGTTTCAAATTCCTTTTATATGAAAATAATCGTGTTTGAAAGGCACCTGGTAGCCTGTTTTGTATAAAAATACCCTTTTAAAGATAATATATATATAGAGGGTGAAAAGGGATTTTACAAAATCCCTAACTAACGTTACCCTCAATGTTATAGTAAGGTTAATAGTGATTACCTGTCGCCCTTTAGCACTTTGTTGTCTTTTCCCTTCACTTTACCATGTCTCGAAGAAAATACGCAAATCACATCCTTCCCTATTATTACATCATGTAATAATAGTAGGTTAATAATCATTCTATGTAATAGATTAACAAACGTCTCTCTCGTTCGTATTAATGCCCAATCCCCTTGTTTATATTCTCTATCCTAGAAATCTATTTTCAATCCAAATGAAAGTTCATTAACACTTCAAAATCACATTACATTCTTACTTCAAAATATTCATGCATACCAAAGAACACACTAGAAAAAGGAACATGACACCGAAATAGATCATTTTATTGTTCCATCATGAACCAAATAGAAACCTATCAAATGAAGCAAGAATCTCCATTCCTCCACAATTTTATTCAACCATAGAACTAGAAAACATGGAATACTTCGACCAACACATGCATGAAACCAAACCAACTTAAAACTTTTATATCAGAATTAAATCAATATGTCAACTCACACATATGTTCCATTTGAACACTTTATCCTCCAATCATAAATAATGTAAATCACAATAAATAAATAAATAAGTAATCAGCCACCATTTTCACTTTAATCAAATCTAAAGTCATTTAACCTCAATTCACTCCAAGGACACTTGTTCTAAAACTCTTCCAGCTTCACAATCTATGATATTTTTACTAACTACAATAAACATTAAAATCACAAATTGATTCATAGTCTATGCTAATCCCACGAAACATAAATTTCATTTCTTTTTAACTTACCACTACTAGTATTTAATTAAATTATTTCCTAACCCTCATAAATCACTTTCAACAACATTCAAATATAACCAACGGTCTTTATTCACTCATACACATTATCATTCCATACTTAATAAAGCTAACTCACAACATTCTACTTCTCCAATCACCTAAAGATCCCAACTCTTCTTCCCATTGTTGGCTAAGCCAACCAAGTCCATAGCATTCTCAATAACTCTATAGTCATCCCAAAACCATAAATCAAGTTTAGCAACCCCTACTTAAGGATTCCCAATCATTTATTACTTTAATCATCAATTATCCATATTCGATATCAACAACAAATACTCACTTCATTCTAATTGACATTCTACAAGTCATTCATCAAATCCAACATGTCCACCTTAATCAAATAATTAATTCATGAATATTTTCCTATAACATCAACCACTTCAATCTCATCATTATTAATTCTAGTATAATATGACTTCTCCAAACCTATTTGCTATCCTCCAACATTCTCATCACACCATTACATAACCAATTCCAACATTTCAATAACACCATATAAACTCATAAATCCTCTACAAATCATCCATTCAGTCATCAAATCACATATCACAAAATTACTAAATCAATTTCTTAATTATCCTACACTTTATTCACCAATCTCCTTTCTAACCACTAATCCACTTAATTCCACCATTCCAATGTCATTGTATAACCTTAACAAGCATTACCTAACCACCAATTCAATCAAAACATCTTTCATGAACAAACCCTAACCTCAAAGAACCCTAAATTGTTCCCCAAAATTCTAAAATAATTTCCACTTCAAACAAAAATCAAAGCTTTATTCTCCCCATAACCAATTTTTAACTTAGAAACTCCTAGTTATTTTTTTTTTCGGTTCACTCTCACATCTCGCCCAGATCGAAACAAAGAAAGGTGGAAACGGAACAAAAATGGTCACCTGAGTTCGAAGCCGAGCTTGCCGGCGTCAAAGGTGCTCACCGCCGCCGCCAATGGCTTCAACCGTCGCCGGAAAATAAAGAAAAATGAAGATGACAAGCGGAGAACAGTGAGGAAAATGAAGGTGGAAGGAGAAGTGACTTGAAGAACAGGGAGAATGCTTGAAGCTCACCTTTTTCCGCCGCCGTACGGCGCCCAACTCGCCGGAAAACTCAAAGACGACGGAGGAAGTGAGCCGTGAGAGAAAGAGGAAGGACGGAGGGAGGTCTCTGGTGAACCTGCGGCGGTCGACGCCGCCGTGTGGTTGCCGATAGCCCGCCTGAACGACGAGCAGCGTGGGA
Source organism: Mimosa pudica (assembly GCA_029929735.1). Classification (NCBI taxonomy): domain Eukaryota; kingdom Viridiplantae; phylum Streptophyta; class Magnoliopsida; order Fabales; family Fabaceae; genus Mimosa; species Mimosa pudica. Next base: position 8,054,972 of record JAKELP010000045.1, read on the forward strand.
GGGAGAAAGGAGAGAAATCAGAGGTGGGAGGGTCTGGTGAGAGGGAAGGAGAGCGGAGGGAGCGAGAGAGAAATGAAAAGGAAGGAAGGAAGGAGATTGGATATTTATTTATAATTTAGGGAAAATTACTATTAACTTCCCTATTGTTTATTCTTAATTATATTTCTAACTCAAAAGTTTGTATATATTATTGTACCTCTTTCTGTCCATCAAAATACTATCTAGGTTCCAAAAATACTTTTCATGGATGTCTCTAACTCCAAACCACTATTTTGACTAAATTTATATAGTTTCTAATGATAATTGAGATTTAATAACAATAAATCTCCATAAATTTCTCCCTAAAACTCAAATTTCCTAATTAACACCTCAATAATTTCCCATTAACCTTAATCAAAATTTGGGGATGTTACACCAAGAGCGATGTCTCTCTGTTTATTCTTCACACCAATTCTCTCTGTAAACACCTAGACTTTCTACCACTCTATTAAAAGATTTAATTGAATTATAACCACTTGATCAACCCTTTTTAGAAAAACATGTGCTTAAAAATCTAAATGAATTAAAACTTTTGTTCAAAAATGATATTTAACCAAGCATTTATCAAAAAAGAACTTTAAATATGTCAAATGTATATAGAACAAGTGGTTATAAAACAATTTAAAAGATACATATACTAATTGCTAAGGTCACTTGCAACTATAATGTGTTGATGGTTTGTCTAAGTGTAGGTTAAGTCATAACATAGATTTAATAAGATAATAATGTAAAAACAGCTATGTTTACTACTTAAGGTAAAGACTAGATGTTCCTTTACCTATATACAAAATACTATGAATGTATCTTTAAAATATACTACTAAGTTACCCTAATTCTACCTAATCAAAAATTAGGGAAACTTTCAAAACATATAAGCTTCCAAAATAGAGCTTCAAGCACAACAGTCAGACAAGTGTTCCCGTCCTTTCTCCACCACTACCTGAAACCAAAGAGTACATTGCAGTTTACTTCTATACAGGCAGTAATAATTTTTAATATAAAAATATAATCATGATAATATCCTCCTCTTTCCAATCTCTTATTGGAACCTGCCTCTTTCCAATCTCTTATTAGAACCTGCCTCACTATACCAACCATTTTTAACGATATGTTCGTTAATTAATGGAGGTATTCTTTACCTGCAGGGTTTCTGTAAAAAAATTTGGCATAGGGGGTGCGACCCTCCTGATGCCTAGAGTACTCTACTTTCTTATTTATCTATCTGAGATAAATATCCTTCCTCCTCTTGGATAAACATTATCATGTTTTGAAAAATAAATACTACAATATACATGCGGATATAACAACTTTCATTTATAATATGAAGTAAACTGCTACATGTACTTCAACCGTTACTTATCCTTCCTTTCTTGCTCAAGACCTGGCTGCCTAGCACGAGTTCCACTGGATCCTCCTATCAGTACATCATGTAAGAATAAGATTAAGTAATTTCTTTATGTGATAAACTATTGCTTCCCTTTTAGTCCTAATAATACTACCTATGACTTATTCTTAATTATTCTACTAAGTAAGAATTCAATTTGAAGTTGAAATTCTCAAGTTCCAAAACAAAATAACCACATTTTGAGTCAATGCAACAAAGGAAACATATTTCAAGTTCATATGCAATCACAAGTTTTCACATAATTCAATCTCAAATCAAAAGAATATAAGAATAGCCCTTTAAGTCTTTAATTTGATATATGAATATACAATCAACATACTTAATAAAAGTCAGTTTGAAAGCTAAGTCCAGCCCAAGCATATAACCGAAAATCATCCCCAAATTCAGCTTGTAACATTCCCTATATACATGTGTCTTAAAGGAACTTAATTCACTTCATACAAATCACCAATACAATTATGCATACAAAATCCCTTTTTAACATTTTCTAAAACAATACATGTATGAAGCAAAAGAACACTTCACTTCCAAATTCATATGCAACCTCACAACAATTCAAGAACACTTCACAAATCATACACCATTCAACTATACTCATTGTTCATACACACATAACAATTTATCTAATTTTTCATATCCCAATGATAAATAAAAATACAGAGAAGAATAATCTTGGTACAAAGATTAGTGAGCTAAAATAATTTATTTTCTCTATTAAGCATTTTAACAAACACCTTGCCTACATGATATATACACATTAGTTATTAGAGTACCCTTCATCAACACTCTAATCTATGCACCATTTCAGCAGCACCCATTATTAAAACACACATGCATGACCATTTAAGTTCATTTTCATTTGCAAAAATTGAAAATTTCAGTTTGGTTAATATAGATTCAAGAACCAAAAATCTAAAAACTAACATGCAACACTCTAGCATACATTATCTCACTACTTAAATCATAACACAAGTAAAACCACACCCACAAGAACTATTATTTTGTTTCTTCCCAAACCCATTCAGCCTTAACATTCATAGTTGCAGAAAATTTACATGAAAGGATCAAAAATTCGCATAAACAATCACACCTAGGAGATGAATCCGAAAAATAAGGAGAAAAATGAATAGAAATCTCAAAACTTTTAGAGAATCATCATGCATGAAGAAAACCCAAATTATTTCCCTTAAATCCCTCACCTACAACTTGTTTCTCTCACCAAACTAAGAAACATTTATATGGGAATGTGAGGAATTTTTACCTGAGTCTAAATCACCACTTGCATGTGAGATTGAATCAAGATTTCGCCCAATTTTTGACTAAGGAAGTGCTGGAAGTGAAGAGAGAACAGTGGGGAAAGAAAGAGAGAAAAAAAACGATGCAGAGAAACTTTTTGAGAAGGGCAATAAGGCCTATGGTGTGTATATATATGATTAAGTAAAAGAGGGGGTATATGTGTCATTCTATAATACCAACCTTAAATACTAATAATAATACCCTCAAAATTTATTTTCTTTCATTACTCCTATATTCCATAATTAATTTATATACCCAATTTCTAAAATTCCTGATTTATAATTATAATCCCCATTTAATTTTTTGGGTGTTACAATTCTCTCCCCCTTAAATAAATTTCGTCCTCGAAATTTGAAGAAAAATACCTTTAAGTAATAGGAACAAAAATATTGAACCATAAATTCACACACACATTTGGAAGATTTAGCTAATCTTGGAATAATGATTTTATACTACATATATCATGTACTAACCACACAATTAAGATACTAGGGATGAAGAGTATACCTTAGTCCATTCTGTGGTATCTAGGTTCTTCTTCATGGGACATTGCAAATATTTGTCCTTGCTGAGATTGTCTTGCTCCAAATGTCCTTTGTGGACAAGTACTTGCAAAGTGCCCAGGTTGCCGACAAAAAAGCATACCTTTTGGTTGGCTAAGCATGGTCTATTACCATGATTCCTCCCACACAAATTACAGCTTCCTACATTATGAGGTTGAGGATTCACTTGTCTTTGTTGACTTGCAAATGGTGGCCTAAATGATTGGTTTTGTGATTGAGGTTGAAATGATGGTGGCTGAAATTTTTGGTATGACAACCTCCTTTGAGAATCATTTTGGGCAGTAGGGTAAGGGTTTTTCCTTTTCTGAGAGGACCCTGCAGAAAAGTGAGAAGGGTTTCCAGACTTGCTTTGCTCACTAGTGTTCACAGGTTTTGGTAAACTCATCTCAGTCACCCTGCATACCTCAATTGCCTTATCAAACTTTTTCAGTTGCAATGGAATCAACTTCTCTCTCATGGGTAGAATTAGACCCCTAATCAAACGACGAGTTAACCACTACTCATCAGTTGAATGAGTGTAATAACGGGATAACTGGTAAAACCTAGACAAATAGTTATCAAATGGCTCCTGTTTACCTTGCATAATCTCGAGGAATTCCACTTCCTTCTCTTCCCTGATAGAAGAAGGAAAATACTTTTCATTGAATCTATCCTTAAATAATTCCCAAGAGAGTGGAATCCCTTGAGCCTGTAGAACTAGGCTAGTATTCTCCCACTAGTGCATGACCTCATTTTCTAATTTGTAAATAGCCATGAGGGCTTTTTGTTCAGATGAACAAGGTATGATGTCAAATATCCTTTCCAAAGACTTAACCCAACTCTCCGCTTTCACAACATCCACATTCCCATCAAATGATGGTGGGTGATGTTTGTTGAAGCGTATGATCACATCATGAAACAACTCCTGAGGGGGTTCGGGTTGACGTGGAATCTGTTGTCCTAAGGGGTTCGGTATTTCCCTATTCCTCTCAGCCCTAATCTCTTCATAAAATTTGGCCTGTTCTTCCTGTCTTTGTATTATTTGGTTAATAAGGAATTGTTGTTCTCTAAGCCTATCCAATATCATCTGTAAAGGGTCAGGTGGGGGTTCCTGGTTTTGAGCACCTTGTCCCTGTTGAATTCTCCTATGATTCACCATTTCTATAGGTGTCCTGTCATCACAATATGTAAACCAAAGGGGTTACACATCATAATGTTTAAATCTAATACCAACCAGATTACTATTGCAATATGCTTCACCCCTAAGTCTATATAACTTCGTACACAATGAATATTTAATATCATGCAACCACATAAAGAATATAAGAGTAGCATCATAAATTAAATCAACCATAGAACAAGCATTCATTAAAATAAACTTAATAATATAGTGTTCACATCACACATTTGTTCAAATATTACATCATATCATATAATATTTCACATTATCATCTAAAATATTAAAAACATTACACTACAAGTACTACTTACTAGGAAACCTACATTCTTACCCATAGCTTACATTATACCCCTTATTTCTATCACCTAATAGTTTTCGTTAACTCACTCCAACATATGGTCCACAAATTGGCGTATAGCAAAAGGTCCCTCTTGAATAATGGATGATACTTTCTCACTACTAACTCTATCGAAGGGAAAATCACATATAGCTGCAAACACCCATATATGTTCAGGTACCCTAACTCCCAATCTATCTTCCCATCTTACGGTGAACGGCTCAAGCTCATTCAGAAAGGTCGTGTATAGTAGTAGTCGGTTGTTTCCATGACGTTCCTTTACATCTAAATACATATCATGCAGATCAACCATGGCCCACTCTATATGTTCACCCGTATTAACCTCCACTTCATTTCCTACACTGGCAACTGATGAATGATCACTAACTGAGTCTATGTTCCTTCTATTAGGTAAGGCCTCCCAGCTCCTTTCATTTGTAGCACTACCTCTATCCATAATTCTCCTCCCACACCTTCTATCAATACGGTTTGTAATCCTGGTTCTTGCAATAATCCTATAAATACATAAGCAAAAGGTGTTATCAAGTATATTTATAATCTATCTAAAAGTACTACAAATCTAATAATAATTGAGCAAGGTATCTTAGTTATCCTATGCCAGAACCATTGCTTTGATACCAAATGTAAACACCTAGACTTTCTACCACTCTATTAAAAGATTTAATTGAATTATAACCACTTGATCAACCCTTTTTAGAAAAACATGTGCTTAAAAATCTAAATGAATTAAAACTTTTCTTCAAAAAATGATATTTAACCAAGCATTTATCAAAAAAGAACTTTAAATATGTCAAATGTATATAGAACAAGTGGTTATAAAACAATTTAAAAGATACATATACTAATTGCTAAGGTCACTTGCAACTATAATGTGTTGATGGTTTGTCTAAGTGTAGGTTAAGTCATAACATAGATTTAATAAGATAATAATGTAAAAACAGCTATGTTTACTACGTAAGGTAAAGACTAGATGTTCCTTTACCTATATACAAAATACTATGAATGTATCTTTAAAATATACTACTAAGTTACCCTAATTCTACCTAATCAAAAATTAGGGAAACTTTCAAAACATATAAGCTTCCAAAATAGAGCTTCAAGCACAACATTCAGACAAGCGTTCCCGTCCTTTCTCCACCACTACCTGAAACCAAAGAGTACATTGCAGTTTACTTCTATACAGGCAGTAATAATTTTTAATATAAAAATATAATCATGATAATATCCTCCTCTTTCCAATCTCTTATTGGAACCTGCCTCTTTCCAATCTCTTATTGGAACCTGCCTCACTATACCAACCATTTTTAACGATATGTTCGTTAATTATTGGAGGTATTCTTTACCTGCAGGGTTTCTGTAAAAAAATTTGGCATAGGGGGTGCGACCCTCCTGATGGCTAGAGTACTCTACTTTCTTATTTATCTATCTGAGATAAATATCCTTCCTCCTCTTGGATAAACATTATCATGTTTTGAAAAATAAATACTACAATATACATGCGGATATAACAACTTTCATTTATAATATGAAGTAAACTGCTACCTGTACTTCAACCGTTACTTATCCTTCCTTTCTTGCTCAAGACCTGGCTGCCTAGCAAGAGTTCCACTGGATCCTCCTATCAGTACATCATGTAAGAATAAGATTAAGTAATTTCTTTATGTGATAAACTATTGCTTCCCTTTTAGTCCTAATAATACTACCCTATGACTTATTCTTAATTATTCTACTAAGTAAGAATTCAATTTGAAGTTGAATTCTCAAGTTCCAAAACAAAATAACCACATTTTGAGTCAATGCAACAAAGGAAACATATTTCAAGTTCATATGCAATCACAAGTTTTCACATAATTCAATCTCAAATCAAAAGAATATAAGAACAGCCCTTTAAGTCTTTAATTTTATATATGAATATACAATCAACATACTTAATAAAAGTCAGTTTGAAAGCTAAGTCCAGCCCAAGCATATAACCGAAAATCATCCCCAAATTCAGCTTGTAACATTCCCTATATACATGTGTCTTAAAGGAACTTAATTCACTTCATACAAATCACCAATACAATTATGCATACAAAATCCCTTTTTAACATTTTCTAAAACAATACATGTATGAAGCAAAAGAACACTTCACTTCCAAATTCATATGCAACCTCACAACAATTCAAGAACACTTCACAAATCATACACCATTCAACTATACTCATTGTTCATACACACATAACAATTTATCTAATTTTTCATATCCCAATGATAAATAAAAATACAGAGAAGAATAATCTTGGTACAAAGATTAGTGAGCTAAAATAATTTATTTTCTCTATTAAGCATTTTAACAAACACCTTGCCTACATGATATATACACATTAGTTATTAGAGTACCCTTCATCAACACTCTAATCTATGCACCATTTCAGCAGCACCCATTATTAAAACACACATGCATGACCATTTAAGTTCATTTTCATTTGCAAAAATTGAAAATTTCAGTTTGGTTAATATAGATTCAAGAACCAAAAATCTAAAAACTAACATGCAACACTCTAGCATACATTATCTCACAACTTAAATCATAACACAAGTAAAACCACACCCACAAGAACTATTATTTTGTTTCTTCCCAAACCCATTCAGCCTTAACATTCTTAGTTGCAGAAAATTTACATGAAAGGATCAAAAATTCGCATAAACAATCACACCTAGGAGATGAATCCGAAAAATAAGGAGAAAAATGAATAGAAATCTCAAAACTTTTAGAGAATCATCATGCATAAAGAAAACCCAAATTATTTCCCTTAAATCCCTCACCTACAACTTGTTTCTCTCACCAAACTAAGAAAAATTTATATGGGAATGTGAGGAATTTTTACTTGAGTCTAAATCACCACTTGCATGTGAGATTGAATCAAGATTTCGCCCAATTTTTGACCAAGGAAGTGCTGGAAGTGAAGAGAAAACAGTGGGGAAAGAAAGAGAGAAAAAAAAACGATGCAGAGAAGCTTTTTGAGAAGGGCAATAAGGCATATGGTGTGTATATATATGATTAAGTAAAAGAGGGGGTATATGTGTCATTCTATAATACCAACCTTAAATACTAATAATACCCTCAAAATTTATTTTCTTTCATTACTCCTATATTCCATAATTAATTTATATACCCAATTTCTAAAATTCCTGATTTATAATTATAATCCCCATTTAAATTTTTGGGGTGTTACACTATCAAAATATTTGTTCTTGTTTATGTTGATGACATCCTTATTACAGGTAATAATTCTCAATATATTTGTGGGTTCATCCATCGACTGAATGCCTTGTTCTCTCTAAAGGACTTAGGGCCCATTTCATATTTCTTGGGATTAGAAGTATTCAGAAATCGTGAAGGTCTTTACTTAAATCAAGGGAAGTATGTATTAGACATTCTCAAGAGATTTCACATGCTAGATTGTGCCCCTGTTTCTACACCAATAATTAGTGGTCGCCATTTCTCTGCTTCTGATGGGATTCCACTGTCAAATCCTTCTCTGTATCGTCAAGCCAATGGCTATCTCCAGTATTTAACCACCACATGCCCAAATATTGCATTTTCAGTCAATAAGTTAAGTCAGTTTCTCTCAAGTCCTAGTGATATTCACTTTCAAGGTGTTAAACAGATCCTTAGGTACCTCAAAGGCACTTATCACTATGGTTTATTGATTAAACATTTTGATGGTTTACATTTAACTGCTTTTATTGATGCTGATTGGGCTGCTAATGTGGATGATCGTAAATCTATGGGAAGTTGTTGTGTCTACCTGGGAAATACACTAATCTCTTGGGCCTCACGTAAGCAACAAATTGTTTCTTGCTCCAGTACTGAATCTGAATATAGATTATTAGCCGATGGTGCTGCTGAGATCAAATGGCTCATGTCCTTATTGTTTGAGTTAGGCTTACATCTGTGCCAACCTACTACTATATGGTGTGACAATATCAGTACAAAAGCACTAGCTACAAACCCAGTTCATCATCGTAGAACTAAACATATTGACATAAATGTTCATTTTGTTTGTGATATGGTCAATTCTGGAGTGATCAATGTCAGATATATACCGACTTACACTCAAGGCGTAGATATTCTCACTAAAGCTCTCACATATCCTCAATTTTCTTATCTACGGAACAAGCTCGGGCTGATAGTTCCACCCTCTCGTTTGAGGGGGGATGTTAAAGGGCAGAGTGGTAAATTCCATATACACACCTCACACACATCTTACAATCCCATGTGCTCCCTCTTATGACCGTTTCATTTGTTATATTGTACAGCTGTAGTGAGATTCTTTTGTATATCAAGCATACACGTGTAAGGCCTTGATAAACTCATTATACAATTATCCAATATAATAAGCATTGATGGTCAGTGTATTGATGCACGACCTTTATTGATTTTGTGTCTTATCTCTTTATTCCATCTGAGATTAAATGAGTTTTTCACTTTTATCCCTCCCAATCTGTCAATTTTTTGTTTTTATTTGTGATCTTCATATTTGGGATCTTCATTTGGAAAAAACAACCAGCAAAAAGAGAAAAACTTAAAACAAATAGGGTTTCAGTTTCGGTTGTTGTTATTTTCGGTTTCGGTTTCGGTTTGCAATTTGAATACTTTACGGGTTTCGGTTCGGTTTTGAACCGAAAAATTGTTTGAACCGAAAAACCGTTTGTTCACCCCTATTTGTAACCAACTAACCAACTCATAACATTCACAACTCAATTAAAATCACCATTCACAATACCTCATAACCAACTCCTTCCTTCTCAAAATTCCCCATTGTATGTACACAAAAATCCCTATCAACTATCATGGGTCAAAATTGCAGATAAAGAAGGTGACACAAAAGCCAACCACTCATACTGACACACCTCCTTTGATGAACAATCTGCCAAATAGTGTGCAACTTTATTCCCTTTCCTTGCTACAAGAGAAAAAGAGACCCCTCTTATTATCTCACTCAATTATATAATTTCTTTCACAATTTCCTCACATCTGTAATCACAACCAGATGTCAAATTCCTTTGAACAAACCGAACCAAAATTTCACAGTCAATTTCAACTACCACACGTCTATCCACAAACCTTTCTCTTACTCTCAAAGCTTCCCTTACTACTATACACTCCACCATAAATGCTGATATAGCCTCAACCTTCATACATCTTCCCCCATGAAACAACCACTTTCATCTCTACAAATCAGCCCCACACCCGTTGCACTTTGCTTCTCACAAAAAGAACCATCCACATTTATTTTGATCTCTCCTTCCTCTGGTTCAAACCATTTCTCCAGTCTATCAATGCCCTTATAATACACCCTCCCAGCACTATTTTCTTTTTCCCCTTAGCCCTCTAGAACTCATCAACCGACACAATAACCAAACACACAGTCCCTCCAGCATCCAGATCCTCACCCTTAAGCAGCCACTTACATCTCTTATTCCAAATCCACCAACACATCATTGCCAACACTGACATCTTTGCCTCATCAAATTTACTCAGTCCTCCTAACATCTATAATTCAATACAAAAGAAGACACTACAATATTGCAAAGAACAGAACTCTAATTGAACTTTATAACTAAAAGTGTCAAATGATGAAGATAATATCTAGGGTTCAAAGGATTACAAATTAATCTAGCAATAGGGCACCATAGTATCATAGAAATGAAGTACTGAAGAGTGAAGAAATAGCCAGAAATACAGAGGAGAACATAGAAGAATATTCATAGAAGATGAAGAGGGATTCCACAATCATAATGATCATGACTAGCAAGAGAGAGAACGGAAACAAGAGGGAGACAGCCAGAGAGACATTTCACAAATCCTTTTCTTGCCTTTTGCTAGTGTTCAACCACTTCCTTATAACCTTATTGCAATTTCTATAACCCTGTTGCAATTTCTCTAGTGTGGGCCTCTACTTTGGGCTTTATTCAGCCCAATACTTTGGGACCGTAACATTACCTCACCCATTAAAATGGACCTTGTCCTCAAGGTCCAAGTAAACAAGAAATCTTGAGAATAAAAGAGCTATTACAATGAACAACAATTCCAAAATGCACATCAGCACTTGAGCGAAATGGACTAACTTGTGTAAAAGAAATTTCTTTGAACACCAACCCACGTGTTGTGCCAATTGTGCTATTGCATAAGAAAGAGTGACAATGAAAGTTTTAAGAAGCCCATGCTGCTTCTGGATACCCACATCATCAATATGAAAATCACCTTGACTTGAAGTGAAATCCAACATATAGGACATCTCATAGTATATATGACAGTATCTGGGAATAAGCATGTAAGAGTCCTCATACAAGAAATCAACCAGTGATGCTTGGTCATTGAAAAATTAAAAAAGAAAGGTGATGTTAGCTCCATCAGTATGAGATCTTCACAAATTGTCTTTCCTAGTGGTAACTTGAAATGCACATGTAGGTGAGAAAATTCTGATTTACAAAATAGCAGGACTAGAACTTTGGTTTATTCGAAAACCAAAATAGGAGAGTCTTTGTAAATATTAAAGACCACATATGCAAAATAGTCGTATAAGCCCCATGGAACAAGAACATATATCTTAAGCACACTCAATATATTCCAGCAGCACATTATGTTTTCAAATGAGGACAAAGTAAACAGTGTGTTGAAGCTCTTACCACAATCGACATTATTAGAATGCATTGAACCCTTTGTAGCATATTTATCCAAGAAAACAATCCATGAAAATGTGGTGAGCTGCACATCCAATTCCAAATAACTAGCCCAGTAAGTCAAATACCATGTGTGCATGTCCTGGCAGTGGTGTATGAGATGGCCATGAAAATAAAGAGTACAATGAACACACAAAGCACATGGAAATCTAGTCTTCAATATGACTTGAGTAAAAGTGTCATGTACAAAGCAAATCCAAGATAAACAACAAGTATATGTACCCTTGTCAATTGAGTATCAAGCTCTCAGCATCATACCCAGAATAAACACCAATCTCAGTAATGAAAATGTGGTGAAAACTTCAAACCATGATAGTGGAATTATCACTATAGTTGATAGGGTTACCAAAGTTGATCTAGTAGTATAGGCATCAACACATACTAAAAGTTGAAAATGTCCTTGGAGAAAATTAATCGAAAGCAGCAAGGACAATTTGGCCACAACAAAATCATCAAGCCAAGTATCAAAGTCATTGAAGCAATTTATCAAACACCACGTGTGCAGCTCAAAAGATTGTTTAATCAGATGGCAATAATGAGAAAAGATGTCAATCAATTGGAAGCTGAACTTGGGAATATGAAATGATATACCATGATGAAAGATCAATTTAAGTGGCAATGTATAGAAATAATGGTGCTGAAATATAAAACCACCAGGCATAACTGGAATCAACCATTGATCACTTAGTAATTTTGTTGGCCCCATATAAAAATGATACATGAGATTCAAGTTGATTCTCCATTGTCGTAAGAACATATATGCACAATAAGTAGTAGAACCAGGATCTAATACCCATATTCTTTGTAAATCATGAGAAAGTCTCAAAGAATAAGCTGACCTGTGACAAGAAAACACCAAATCAACGTAGAATTTTTTTCCGATGAAATTTACCTTGTTGTGGTATAGTAACGTGTTGTCAGACATGGGTGGTTCATGGACTTGAACGAACTTAGGGATTGCCATAGAGCTTCCAAGAATGAAGTCAAGCATAGTAATGTTCATTTTTAAGTCGGTAGCTACTGCTTGGGAAAACAATGATACATAAGAATCCTCAAGAACAGAATCGTCTGGCTCATTTAAGTGTTGAGGAGCAAATTGTGTATCAACAGTTAAAGCCAGAGTGTCAGTCATAGATGTGATCTCTGCCTCTAGAGTTGTATGAGATAGTGTTGGCATAATCATCTTTGAGAACCACCTCAATTGCTCCTACAACCGTAATTATTTCTTCTGGCTCTTCAAATTGGTGAGAATGAATGGTAGGAGCAATGTGTGTATTTGGAGTAGCTAGTGGAGGCTCGACCGCACCAGTGAGCGATGCGTCATGGAGTGTGAACAAAATAGGCGAAATTACATACATAATCAAGTTTGCTGTGAATTAAAGCCAATTTGTGGTTCATGGAAGCAAGCATACAATCTATACGGTCATAGCGAGCCATATTCGCTGAATGTCGAAGTGTCGTGGAATCTACAAATCTTTGAGTTCTAATAGCCAAACCATTGAAATCGAGGGTGAAATCATCCGTCATGGTAGCAGAAGGTCAATGAAAAGCACAAATGTAACAACCCTATAATTCAATACAAAAGAAGACACTAAAATATTGGAAAGGATAAAACTTTAATTGAACTTTATATCCAAAAGTGTCAAATGATGAAGATAATATCTAGGGTTCAAATGATTACAAATTAATCTTGCAATACAGCACCATAGAATCATAGAAATGAAGTACAGAAGAGTGAAGAAATAGGAAGAATTACAGAAGAGAACATAGAAGAATATTCATAGAAGATGAAGAGGGATTCAACAATTACAATTATCATGGCCAGCAAGAGAGAGAACAGAAACAAGAGGGAGACAATCAAAGAGACATTTTTTTGAGAGACAGAGAGACATTTCACAAATCCCTTTCTTGCCTTTTGCTAGTGTTCAACCACTTCCTTATAACCCTTTTGCAATTTCTCTAGTGTGGACCTCTACTTTGGGCTTTATTCAGCCCAATACTTTGGGACCGTAACAACATCATTGCCAACACTGACTTCTTTACCTCATCAAATTTACTCAGTCCTTCTAACATCTCACTGAACCAAGCCTCACATCTTTTTATTCTCAACCTATTAATTTTCAACCCCAAACACCCAAACCAACATAAATCTGTCCATGGACACAAAAAATAAATGCTTTACCGTTTTCGCCTCAACTCCACAAATTAGACATTATGGATCTTTAGCACAAGCTCTCTTGAATAATGTTTTCTTCGTAGCTATAGCACTAGCCCCTACTCTCCAAAAAAACTGTTGCACATTTGGGGGCACTTAGACCTTCCATATACATTTCCAGAACTGTCTTGGTACATTATATGATGAACTTGGCTTAAGATTCACCACCGCATTCTCTTCCAACTTCGCCACCCTATACCGCGATTTCACTGAATAAATCTCATCTTTATTATTTATCCACAACAGTTTATCATTCCCTCTACCTATCGGCAAAGACAACTTCAAAATTGTTTTCTTCTCTACAACAGAAGTTCTATGCTCAATCCTTCTCAAATTCCACCTATCCTCCTCAATTAAATAAAAAAGTCTCAAACATTTTTCCTCTTTTGGTAGTACCACAGTCCCCAACCTATAGCCCTCCAAACCCTACACCCACGTGTCCTGCCACACATTAATCATTCTCTCATCCTTTGTTTTCTAACACGTTATTGTTAACAACAAATCTCTCCCTTCAAGCAGACTAGACCATCCCCCAAGAAGCTCGCTTTCATATTTTTGCCTTCAAGAAATCTCCTCTTGGAGAATAAATTCCTTTCAAAACTTTACACCACAAGTCATCAGGATTTTGCATCAATATGCAAGCCGATTTTGTTAAAAGAGCCTTATTGAAGCACATTAAATCCTCAAACCCCATTACCCTGTCCTCCTTGCTCTTTGTCATCCTCTTCCAACTCTTCCAATGAATAATCCCTTCATCTCCCTTCTGCCACCACCAAAATCTCGAGATCAACCTATCAATTTCCATACAAGATTTGTTAGGGAATAAAAAACAAATGCTCTTAGGTTAGGCAAAGCTGAGGGTGATTAGTGATGATCCTATTTTTATTATTTGTTGGATTGACTATAGTGATGATCTGATGGATATGAGTTTTTTATGGGTTAGAGATTAAATTTGACCCGACGTTTTAACCAAAGATGAAGTTTTCCCTTAAGTTTTTAAGGATTAAATTTGCCCCTAAAGTTTACAAAATGGATCAATTTAGCCCTGCAGTTACACAAAGTTAATTTTGACTGTTAAGTTGGTAAAACATCCCATATGTCATGCCACATAATCAGCCACCTCTTCCCGATCATGCCATCTCATCATCTCTTCATCTAGATCCTTTTTGTGAGATCTGTGAAATCCATGTTAGAATCTTAAGTTTTGATGAAGACTAAAATATAAAAGATTAGACCAAGTGCTTAGAAAGCAATAGGATAACATAGGATCCTCAGTAAGAGTGCAACCGGATGTGGATTTACTTCCGGATAGACTAGGACTTGCAAACGCGGATGAATGATTCATCCCCCAGCGACAGCGAGTAACTCACTAGGGAAATAACTTAGTCCATGAGCATTAGGTACACAAAACCTTAAGACTAAGGTATGATTTAACCGCAAGTGAAATTGCTTCCTGTTAGATTTAGACTGGCGCAGGCTGATAAAAATAGATATAACCCCAAGCGTCAGTGAAAAAGCCACGTCAAGTAAAATTGCTTCCTGATAGATTTAGACTGGCACAGACTGATAGAGGTGATATAACCCTAAGCGACAGTAAATCAGCCACGTCAAGTGAAATTGCTTCCTGTTAGATTTAGACTGACACAAGCTGATAAAAAGAGATATAACCCTAAGCGTCAGTGAGTTCACCACGTCAAGTAAAAGTGCTTCCGATAGCTTAGTGACTAGTGCTGACTGTTGGAATGAAATACACTGAGCGAGAGTAAGTGATGGTGAGCTAGATCCTTCATCAAGTGAAATTACTTCCGGATGTAGAAGTGCTTCCGGATATGTGACTTAGGGAACACCCACTGCATGTGACTATGTGCTTATATTGCTAAACTAACGTTCAAGTGCAGCACACTACGTAAGGTTGCTTCCGGATGAGAAGTTGCTTCCGCAAGCAATCAGAATGTCAGAACATTCAGAGATGCAGTGTCAGAATGCTTACGTCAGAGCAGAGGTGCCAGGACTACTTTTCAGAGATAAAGCAAGTCAACCCTGCTATACATTGATGAAGCATTTAATGGGCAAACGGTAACAAGGGAAAAACGGACATATTCAAACGGCTAGCCCACCTACCAAGAGTTCAAAATGTTTGAAGACTATATAAGGAAGCTCAACTTCATTTATGAAGCAATCAATTATCTTTGAATATTCTTGAGAGAAGTTAGAGCGAGAAAACTAAGAACATCTTCAAGCATTCAAAGCTGCCCAGAAAAGCGAAGAGCATTTAACACATCGAGTGATTCTTTTCACCTACTTATTCTGTACTCCTTATTGTTAAGTCTCTTCTTGTTATAAGAGCATTGATTGTACTTAAGTGTGTAACACTATCTGTTCTTTGAGAGAACTTAGTCAAAAATCCTTTAAGTGTAAAGGTTAACCCCTTGCTTGGTGTAAGGGGGAGTTTGTTAGAAAGGTTACAAGTGAGTCTGTATAAAACTTGTTGTAAGGTTGCAAGTGATCCAGTGCAAAACTTGCGGTTGTAAGGTTTCAGGTGAACCCGATTTAAAACCTGAGATATAGTGGAACTCGGCCTGGGAGGTTGAGGACTGGACGTAGGTCAGGTAGACCGAACCAGTATAACTCTTGTGTTGTTTTTTATTTGAGCATTTATTTTGAAGCACAATTCACCCCCCCCCTCTTGTGCATCCATTACTTACATTTGGTATCAGAGCAAGGTCCTTCTAACTCGATTCCAACGAATCAGAAGACAAAGATCCAGTAATGGACACAGACTATTCTCTACCAGATGTCTCCGTTCAACCCAACAAGCCCCCAGGCTTCGATGGGTACAACTACTCATTCTGGAAGTTCAAAATGGAGACTTATATCAAGTCAAGTGATATCAGACTCTGGGACGTAATAGAACGAGGGGATCAAACTCCGCTAGATGAGGATGGATTTGCAAAAGTGCGAGCCAGATACACTCCTGAGGACTATGCCCTAGTCCAAATGAACCATCGGGCCATGCACTACATCCAGTGTGCTCTCAGCCCCAAAGAGTATCACAGGATCAGCCACCACAAAAATGCAAAAGATATGTGGGAGGCTCTTGAGGCTGCACACTCTGGAACCAGGGGAGTAAAAGCAAGACGTGTTGAAATGCTGGTGGAAGAATTTCACAAATTCGCCATGCTGAGTCCCACCGAGCCTATCAGAGAGCTGGAGCTCAGGTTCACCCATCTCATCAACAATCTGGCCTCGCTGGGTAAGAATATCCCTGAAAGAGAGCAAGTGAGCAAGATTCTAAAGATCTTGAAGGGAGACTGGATCACCAAAGTAACTATTTTGTAAGAAGTGCAAGGAGAATCAACCAGCTCCATCACCGCACTATTTGGCTCTCTTGCTGAATATGAGCCTACCTTGCTGGCTATGAGAGCTCCTCAAACCTCATCCAAGAACAAGAACCTTGCTCTCGTTGCTCCCAGCAAGGAGAACAATGACGATGATGAGGATGATGAGGAGGAGATGGACGATGAGGAGATGGCTATGATGGTGAGGAAGTTTTGGAAATTCTTCAGAAAGAAGGGAGGCTATTAGAGAGGTGATTCTAGCCAGAAGAAGGGATACAAGAAAGAAAATGTCCCTGTGTGTTTTGAATGCAATAAACCTGGTCACTTCAAGGCTGAGTGTCCCAGCCTGCAGAGGTCAAAAGGCAAGGACAAAAGAAAGGCTCTTGTTTCCTCCATTTGGGTAAATAGCTCAGATGAGGAAGCAAGTGATGAAGAAGAAGTTGCCAACCTCTGTCTGGTAGCTAGAGAAGAGGATGAAGAAGCATATTCAGATCTTGACCTCACCAACGAAGATCATGAGGTAACTCTTCCTGAACTACAAGAGGCTTACAATGAGGTTCATGAAGAATTCTCTAGACTATGTAAAGCCTATAAGGTGTTGAAAACCAAAAAGGAATCACTTGAGTCCAAGGTGGACTCACTAAGTGAGGAACTAGCGGAAGCTAGAAGACTTCCGGTAGTGGATGGCCAGGGTTCTCCCCAAACAGAACCCAACGCCTCAACACCTGAGAGCTGCCCTAATTGCAGCAAAATCTCAGAAGAAAATAACAAGCTGCAAAATGCCCTGCAGAAGTTTACCAATGGTTCAGAAATGCTAAATATACTCTTAATGAACCAAAGGGCATATAGGGATAGAACTGGCTTGGGATATACCCCTAGAGGGAAAAAGTGGGTAGAACCAAAAGTAAAACCTTACTTAAAGTTCTTCCATAAAGCCACCAGTCATAGCACCTCACCTTTTAGCTTCTGTAATTACTGCAACAGGAAAGGACACTCCATGTCCACCTGTAATGCTAAGAAGCATGGAGCTAACACCTCTTACAAATGGGTTCCTAAAGGAACCACGGCTACACAGGATCCTCCACCTGCAAAGGACACCAAGAAAGGACAAGGATCACGAGCCTGGAATCATCCCACTGGGAAAACCCAAGAGCCTAGAGCCAGCACTAGGCCAGAGGCTCCAAATGTTCATAAGCCCAAGGTTAAGCCCAATACTAGGCCAAGGGCACTAAACACTAACCCAAGAGAGGTTGGGTACCTAAAGTTGCTTGATTGTTTCAGGTGTGTCTCAAGGCATCCAAGAACAAAAAAATGGTACATCGATAGCGGATGCTCGAGACATATGACTGGAGACAGAGACAAGTTCAAATCTCTGGTGATCAAAGATGGAGCCACAGTGACCTTTGGAGGAAATCAAAGTGGTAAGATCACTGGAGTGGGAGAAGTCGGACCAGTCAAAGATGTCTATCTAGTGGACGGTCTCTGTCAATTTCTTTCTCACGGAAGATCTTTTGTTTGTTCTAAACTATGAACCTTGGTCAGTGGGGAATGCTTTGATGGTTGTTGAGCCATGGCGTCCAGGTTTGACAATCAATTTACTTCCTATGGGTTTCTTGGAGCTGTGGGTACGCTTGCATGGAGTTCCTATTCATCAACGGCAGGTTTCTTTCCTAACCTTAGTTGCTCGCATGGTGGGTATGCGTGCACAGGGACTATTTTATTCTATCCAGAATAATGCGGTTCGTGTTCATGTGAAGGTGGATCCACTTATGGCTCTTCGCAACGGCTTCGTTTTATTGACGATGATGGATACCCAGTTACTATTGATTGTGAATATGAACATGTGTTTAGAATCTGCAAAAGATGCCATAGGATTGAACATACGATCCGTCATTGTGCATGGGATCGCAACAGATTAGACCGTGATCTTTTGGCTTTATCATCTTTGGCCTATCAGAAAACATCAAGAGTTGTAGCAGTGGAGATACCATTGATAGAATTTGCATGGAGACAAAGGTAGCATTCGGCTCGTACATCCACAAGGATCTCTTGGAGGGCAGATAGTGAGGATGGTGGCTTTTAGTTAGTTGATGAACATGCTAACTACAGGTTTTTTAGAAGACATGTGCCGAATGTTATTATGCTGGAAGACTCTACTTCGGATTCTGCTGATAGTGAGGAATTAGATAGCAATGTGGACGGAGGGGCAGAAGTGGATGAGGTGGAACGGAATATGGTCCATGTGGAAGATTTTCATGGTGCGGAAAGAGAGGAAGGAGGATGGCGCATGTGTGCTCCTGATTTGGAAATGGATGACTTTCAACATAATGAGCAAGTCAATGTAGATGTCCCTTTTATGGCAGGAGCAGCTAATGATCATTTATTAAATATTCCATCTGTTGAGGAGGAAGTGGAGAGTTCCATTCCACCAACAGATGCACATGCTTCAGGGGAATTCTTTGACCGTATGGCTAATTTTCTTTATGAGGCTGATTACAATGAGGATATGGAATTAGAAATCCATCATCTGGAGCAGACATTGGGCTTGCATGAGGCCCATAGTCCTATGGTTAGCCCATTACAGGTGGAGTCTCAAGATGCTTCTTTTGGATCCTATCCAAACAGTTGTGATTGGCTAAATTTCCATTTAGAAAAGTTTGCACCCCGCTGGACTTTTCCCCTAATCCTCAGCTAGTTTCATATGGGCAGGGAGGCTTTTCTGGTGCTAATAAGGAGGAAACTGGTGCTTATTTGTCTTATGGGGGTTCTGGTTTTGACCATGAAGACTTGGATAAGTCGACGGAGGAGGCTTCTCAAAAGACCTTTCCTTCATTGGAGGGTTTCTTAGACATCATTGACATTCCGGTAGTTGCGGATTTTAGTTTGGATTTGGTTTCAAGCCTGATGACTTCTGAGAATATATTCAAAGTTATTTTCAATGACCAAGAATTATTGCTGATGTTCATCACAAACCGTTTCCAGTTTTCATGGCAGAGGCATCTCAAATCCTAGATGCGGATAGGATTTTGAAGGTTATTTCCAACTGGTGGCAGAAGATAGGACACTGTTCATGTCCTTTCAATTCTTCACTTGCTGTCATTTTTAGTCTCGATGAGCTGGATCATATTATGTGGCAATCGGTGTATGTTCGAGAGGGGGTGCGCAAATCATGATCACCAGGACTGTGGGTATCTTACTTAGACTCAGTCTCTTTGCCATATGGATTGATGAAGTTGCTGCGGTTGATTACTGGCATTGTGGTTTCTCAAACCCGACTTTGCAGTCTCAAGCTTTTTACAAGCATGGAACTCAGTATCACAATTCTGATTTCTTCACACGTTTGGATTCAAAGGCAAACATGGGGGTGAAAAGACATCTTGCTGAATGCTATGAAGGAGAATCCGAATCAGAATATGGTTTTTTTCCTGTGGTGAAGATTAGAAAAGCTCAATCTCTTCCTCCTTCAAACAGAAAGAGACAATGGTTTTTTGATGAGTCTTCTATTAATCCTCGACAGAGAGCTTCAAGGAGAAGGAGACGTGATTTGTTTGGCCGTTTTGCTCCAGAACAGCATGATCAGCCTGTTTCGAGATTGGAGGGGTTTGCCCGCAAACACCCCTCCAAAGAGCCATGATGCTTTTGAGCTGGAACTGTCGTGGCTTGAAGAAGCCTACGATAGTTTAAAGGCTTACTCAGCTTCTTCATATGTATAGTCTTCTTATGCTATTTCTAAGTGAAACAAAATGCCTAATTACTAGTGTGGAAAAGATAGTACAAGCTAGGAATTATGATGTAATAGCTGGTATGGATAGTCAAGGTAAGAGTGGTGGTCTTGTTTTGGCAGTTAAGAAGAACGTATCTTTAGTTTATTCAGTGGAGTCTGTAACGGATCACTGTATCCATGTGAAGTCTGAAATAAATAAACTAGTATGCTATGTGTCTTGTGTTTATGGGTATCCTCAGGTGCAAGATAGACATTTGTTGTGGCAGTGGTTGGAACAACTAGGGGATAATATGGCACATCCATGGGTGGTTATTGGAGATTTTAAACAAGTTTTTTTCCCGTATGAAAAACTATCTGGTTGTTCTAAACTTCCTAGGGCTGAATGGTGCTTGGAGTTTTTACAAAAACTTCAACTATTACCTCTTTTACAGAAGGGATATGACTATACTTGGTCCAACAATCGGAAGGGGAGTAGTCAAGTGTGGGAAAAGCTAGATAAAGCTTTGGTGAATAATTATTGGTTAGATAATTTTCCTTTCTCAAAGGTACTTGTGTGGCCGCGTGCATCCTCGGATCATACTCCGATCTCTTTGCATATAGATGAACATTTTGCAAAAAAATCAAAAGCCAAGCTGAAATATGAATTTTTTTGGGAGAAATTTGATAAAAGTCAAGAAATTATTAGACTGATTTGGCAATCTGCTATATTAGGATCTCCTGCTTTTAGAGTGAAGGCTAAATTGCAGCAATGTTTATTCAATTTACACCAATGGCATAGACAGACTACAGGATCTATTCCTATACAAATTGCATCACTTGAGAATCAACTTTGCCATCAGCCAGTGGAGCAGAATATTTCTGAAATGGATCTCATTCAGCACAGACTTGAATTTCTATATGATTGCCATGATATGATGTTAGCACAGCGATCTAAGTCATTGTGGTTGCTTACTGGAGATAGAAATACCAAATATTTCCATGCGTTTGTGAAACACAGGAAAAATCAAAAATTGGATTGGTCGTTTGAAATCTCTTCAAGGAGAATGGTTGTTTGATACAAATCTTATCATGAAAGAAGCATGTTCTTTTTATGTGCAACTTTTTGTTAGAATCTTAAGTTTTGATGAAGACTAAAATGTAGAGGATTAGACCAAGTGCCTAGGAAGCAATAGGATAACATAGGATCCCAAGTAAGAGTGCTTCCGGGTGAAGATCTACTTCCGGATAGATTAGGACTTGCGCATGCGGATGAATGTTTTCATCCCCCAGCATCAGCAAGTAAAATCACTGGGAAATAACTTAGTCCATGAGAATTAGGTACACAAAACCTTAAGACTAAGCTATGTTTCAATCGGAAGTGAGTTTGCTTCCTGTTAGACTTAGACTGGCGCAGAGCGACAGAATAGATATTACCCCAAGCGTCAGTAAGTCTACTTCCCCAAGTGAAAGCGCTTCCTGTTAGAATTAGACTGGCGCAGAGCGACAGAATAGATATTACCCCAAGCGTCAGTAAGTCTACTTCCCCAAGTGAAAGCGCTTCCTGTTAGACTCAGACTGGCGCAGAGCAATAGAATAGTTATTACCCCAAGCGTCAGTAAGTCTACTTCGCCAAGTGAAAGCACTTCCTATTAGATTTAGACTGGCGCAGGTTGATAGACTAGATATAACCCCGAGCGTCAGCAGAAATGCAACATCAAGTGAAGTTGCTTCCTATTAGATCTTGACTGGCGCAGACTGATAGAATAGATTTCACCCTAAGCGTCAGTGAGTTCACTACGTCAAGTAAAAGTGCTTCCGATAGCTTAGTGACTAGCGCTGAGTGTTGGGATGAAATACACTAAGTGAGAGTGAGTTATAGTGAACCAAGATCCTTCATCTAGTAGTTTTGCTTCCGGATGTAAAAATGCTTCCAGATACATCATAGACCAAATCAGAACACAGTCTAAGTAAACTACTCCCCATAGCAAATAAACTTCCCACAGCATGTACAATTCTTATATATATTGCTATGTTGGACTAACCAGTATGTGCAGAACATGGTCACGCTTCCGGATGCAAATGAGCTTCCGGATGGAAAGACTCTTGACATTGGGACTCAGAGCTTAACACTTGCAGAGCAAGATTACCACTTGCTGATGAAAGATGATCATCCGTCAGCAAGAGTGCAAGAGTAAAAATCACATACTCAGAAGTCAGAATGCTTTTGTCAGAGCAGAGGTATCAGGACTACTTTTCAGAGATAAAGCAAGTCTACCCTGCTAAGCATTAATGAAGATGTACTTCTCAACGGTAACATAGGATTAACGGCACTATTCAAACGTTCATATTCAACTTGCCACCGAAGCCTATGAAGCCAAGTATAAAAGAGACATTCATTCAGAAGAGAAGATATGGAAGAAAAAGAGAGAACAGAACAAAGTATCTGAAATATCATACTACACATCTTCTACTACTCTCAGATCCAGATTTGTGATATTTTTCAGAGAGTAACTTTATTGTACTTAAGTGAGTAACATCATCCACTCTTAGAGAGAGTTAGCTTTGAGCTTAAGTGTTTAGCACAATCAGTTCATAGAGTGAACATAGTGTAAACTTACAATTTGTAAGGGGGAGCATTTAGAGGTTGTCTAAATCTCCATAGGTTGCAAGTTAGCCCGTAAAACTTGCATTTGTAAGGTTTGCAGGTGAACCCGGTGTAAAACCTGTGGGTTGTTAGGTGAACCCGTGCTCGTAAAACCTAAAGTGTAAAGGCTTCTCTTGTGCCCGGTTTAAACAAGAATAGTGGATTGAAAATCTCAGGTGGAGCCTGGGGACTGGATGTAGGTCTGGGTGACCGAACCAGGATAAATTTATGTGTGCATAAATTTACATTCATACATACTATTTTGCATCACATAACATACTGACTTGTGCATATCACTACTTCGTAAATATTATCACCAAGCACAAGCAGTCTTTCGAAAAGAAGAATCAAAAGATCTAATTTATTCTCTCACCCAATTCACCCCCCCCCTCTTGGGTGACAGCCACGTTTATCATTTGGTATCAGAGCAAGGTCACTTGTTTAAAGGATCCAACGATCTCAAGTGCAAAGACCTAGGCTGATTTGGGTTACAAAATGTGTTTTGAAGGTTTTGATCATACAATCCCACCCGTGTTAGAAAATGCTGATTTTTACTTATGGAAAGGAAGGATGAAAAGTTTTATACTATCCACTGATTTCAAAATGTGGGATGTTTTTGAAAAGGACTCTGATTTCAAACCAAAAGTAAATTGGACAGAAGAGGACAAAAGCTTATTTTACTTAAACCTTAGAGCAATGCAAATTTTGCACAAAAGTTTATCTGACAATGATTACCAGAAAATTAAACATTGCTCTAGGGCTATAGATATTTGGAACACTCTTGATACTATGTATGCTTCTAACCAATTTCTTGATGATAAGGCTGTCCAAAGCTCACTATGTGCTCCTTGTGAATCCACCGTTGATGAGCTACTGGATGGTGATGTAGTAGAAGCTAGTATCAGCAAAGAGAGAGTGGATCTCCGCCTAGTAGATTCAGAAGCTGAAGAAAATGAGGTACCTAAACTTGAAACTTCTGAATTGCAAGATATGTATAATGAGCTACATGTTGAATTCTGTAAACTTGCAAAAGAAATTCTAGGCTTAAGAAAAAGGAATAGGGAACTTGAGGAACTTATTCCTTCTTCTACAACCAAGGAGTCCAAAGTCCCAATCATAAAAGAAAACTTTTCGAAAGACCCTGAGATTTCAAAAGTTAATAAACATAGAGTCTTTGAAAAGAAAACTGACCACCATAATAGTGATAAGAAATCTGATTCTGAACATCATCCCATTATCTGTCATTATTGTGGTAGAACTGGTCATATTTCTCACACATGCAATTTTAAGAGAAATTTAAATGTGAGAAATAAATATATATGGATCCCCAAAGGACAAGTAAGGTCCAGCGCTAACTATGTAGGACCCAAGTACAAATGGGTACCAAAACTCTCTTCTAGGGCCTTACCTGTGCAGGAAAGATCAAGAGTTTCTCTTGTCCCAAAGAAGAGAACTCGTGGTGATGTCACTACTGCAACTACCTGGTTCAATCATAAGAAGCAGTGCGCTACCACAAGGAACAAAGACCTTGTCTCAGGGATAAGCTATCACAGAGTTCCATTCAACTATCCTGAGAAGGACAAAAGAGAGAGGATGTCTCAACTCACATGGAGAAAACCTGCGAATCCTGTCTCTCCTAAGAAAGTGCTTCAGGCCAAGGATAAGTATAAAAGATCTCCTTGGGTAAGCAAGGGATTATTTAAGGTTGAAGCATGCAACAGTAAAATCTCCTATGCAAATGTAAGATGGACTTATTGAGATTTTACATTAAGCATCATAAGCATGAACATGACATGGCTTATAAGATAGTTCACACAATGTTCATACTATATATGCTATCTATGACTATCATTATCAGAAGCCATGTGCATATAGTCATAGTTGATTCGCAATGCTATATTCATAGTGAATAATTCTTAAGTGCATAAGAATCACATACTTCCTACAAACTGACCAGTCAGATCCAAGGTTGGAGACTGAAAAATGGGAAAGAGAAATCATTTGCTATTTTGTAGGAAAGAAGGTACGAAGGAACAACAATTTTCATGATCATACCTGATCAGAGAAATGTATCAAATCTGAATGAGTTGTTGTTCATACTGGGCTCCGAGAGCTACTGCTCCTGAAATTGAGAAGATCAAACAAACTCTACTTGATGCAAATATGGCTTTAGTTATGAAAGCTTGATCGCTGTGGATGCACAAGAGAGAACATCAACGAGTTACTCAATGTTAAATCTTAAGTAAGTACCATCGGAAGCAAAACTACTTCCGGATGCTCTCGTGCTGACGCTGAATGACTACTCAAGGCAACCAGGAGCGTCTGTCCGACCAGAAGCAAAATCACTTCCGGATACTCTTTGGCTAGCGCTGGATGATAATTCAATATGATCAAGAGCGCCAGTGTCAGATCAAGGGACACATCACTTCAGAAAACGTTTCAACTTCCTCTATGAAACGCTGTGCCTTCTCTGAAGCAACACGTGTCATCAGGTGTGTCGTTCCAACTTAAAAACTTACGTTACCCAAATGTGTGAAAATTTGAAAGACTATACCCATTCTATCCTCAGAAGTTTTACCTATAAATAGAAGTCATTTTCCACTTTTCACTTTTTACTACATCTTTTTCACTCGCATCATTTTCTCAGAAAAGTCTTTTCATCTTCTCCATTGTGTTCTTTATTTTTCACACTTCTTGCATTTCATCTTTATTTACACAACATTCATACAAAAATGGCCGGTACGAATGAATCCAACCCAGTCATCCAGAAAACCTCTTCTTCTAAGAAAAATAAATCGAAATCTGGGAAATCCTCTCACAGACATTCTGGTAAATCTGGGCACCATAAAGAACAACATGAAGAACATCATGAACGCCAAGAAGGTTCTGGGCAATCACGGGGACAGGGTGAAGACGTTCAGGGTCAGCCTGAAACCTCTGGTAGAATAGAACAGACAGTGGGTTCTGAACAAGAGCGAGATGCTCAGGGAAAGGGAAAGAAGAAGAAGGTTCATTTTTCTGAGGAGCCTTCCACCAAGAGGCAGAGGGTTGAGGAAGAAGATGATCCCACAGTTTATAGAGATGGGGCTTTGGAGAGTGTATCCGCCAAATTTGAGACATCCATTCCCATCTTCAACCATGGCCTGTTCATCAATCTGGACAAGTTGGATGAACTAGGGTTTGCTCATCTGCGCCCTTACTTGGAAAAGTATATGCCTTGGCTGGGCATCAACCAGGACTACAACGTCAACGTCCTGCGAGTCTTTTGCCAATCCCTCTCAGGCAGAGCTAAGTACAGGAAGGTGGATGGGAAAGAGCAAGTCCACAAACTCTCCTTCACTGCCACTGTAAGAGGAAGAACCTTCAGGTTCACTTGGAGAACCTTGAATGAGATGATGGGAATCACAGAAGAGGATATGAATGAATGGATCTACCCTGAGTCTCACAAGTACAGCAAGGAGGAACTCGAGGAGTTGTATGGCACCAACAGCAAGAAGGTGTCCAAGATGTCTGATTCTAACAGGCTCTTGTACTACGTCTACTCCCGGATAATGACTCATAAGGGAGGCAACTTCAACGAATTCACACTGCTGGACAACCCTTGGTTCCCTAGACTCCTCTCGCTCAAGCCTTTCAACCCTGGGCAGTTGATATGCCTAGAGCTTCAGCGCTGGTTAAGCAATGACAAGTCAGGGTATCTTCCCTATCCCACCATCATTGCCTTCCTTCTTGAGAAGCATCTGATCAAGGCTACATCTGCTGTGGAAGAAGAGAATGTCAAATGTAGGCCTGTGGGAGCAACCAATGTGGCAAGGATGGGGATCAAGTATTTCAAGCCTCCTAAGCCCACTCGCTCACGCTCACAAGCCAGTAGTGCTTCTGGTACTTCAGCTCCCTCTGCATCTGGAGCAGGCGATCAGGAAGTTGACTCTCATGCTGGGCCAAGCCGTAGTGCAAGGGTTCCAGCTTCTGTTAGGGCCTTTGCAGAGGACATAAAGGAAGAGCTTCTGTTTAGACTGACTGATTCCTTGGTGGGTCCTCTCCGTGTTGAATGTGAAGCTGGCTTCCACCACCAAGGGGAGCGAATCCAACGACTTGAGGACAGAGTAGGACAACTCGAGAATCACCTTGCCAGGGTGAATGCAAAATTAGACCTCATCCTCCAGCACCTACAAATTCCCCAACCCTCATCACAAGGTAACTTACCACCTCCTCCTCCTCCTCCTCAAAACCCTCCTCCTCCTCCTAATCACCCTCAACTACCACCTCCTCCGCCCAACACTCAACAACCTCAGCCTCCACCACAAAATGACCAACAAGCTCCACCATCACCCAACAATGACCAACAATCCCAACCCTCACCTACCCATGACCACCAAACCCAAGACTCGACTCATAACTCTCCACGCCATTCTCCTAGAACCTTCTCATCCTCACCTTCCTCATCCTCATCCTCACCCATTCCCACACGACCAGGTGCCCCTACACGCTCTCCACTCCGCTTCTCCAACCCTACCCATCCAAGCCCTAGACCCATAGGATCTGAAACAGCCATTCACCCCCTCAGCCAACCATACGGCGAATATCCCCGCCTTCAACCACTCTCCGATGACCATTTACCCTTTACCCCTGACTCCGCCAACTACAAAGAATACTCCTCCACTCATCCTTATGGGGATATCTTTGTCACCACCAGCTGCTTCCCCGACCCTCCTCAAACTCCTGAACACCTATCCTCTCCCACGTCCTCTACCTCTACCCTATCACCCTCCCCTCCCAAGAAATTTGGCCCTGAACCACCTCCATCCTCCTCCACATCCACTCCATCCCTGGCACTCACCCCTGTTGATGATGACAAAAGGGGGAGAAATGTTATGTCTACTCTTCGCCTAAGTATGGCCACAAGGGATGTCCTCAGCCAGCCATCACTCTGGATTGATGAAGATATCACGGCCGCCCTGCGTCGTGCATATGAGTCTCAGAGGCTGAGTGGTGCAGAGAGCCTTATAAGAGGAGAGGCCCTCCGTCTCATGGAGCAGAAGAGAACAGCTGAGCAAGGATCACATTTGGAGATGATTGTGTTTGGACAGAATGAACAATCCTCACAATCTGAGTCATCATCAGAGCCTCCTCCAAATAAAACAAGTAGAGAGATGGTTGAGGAGATCATAATGAAGTGGGGACTGAAGAGACCCAACCATCCTCCCATTGTGATAGCCAAGCCTGTTCCTACACTATCTGAGCAAGAGTCTGAGGTCCCTTCATCTGAGCAATCTTCCGATCCTCCTCCCTCATCTGAACCAGCAGCCGGATTCAGTATACCCAGAAAGAAGGCCGTTGCTAGGAAACGTGCCAGAAAGTTCGTTGCCACCACTGAATCTGATGAGTCTGAGGAAGAGACTTCATCTGACCTACCTGAGCAAGGAACTTCATCTGCTCAGGTTGTGCAAGAAAATCCAGTGGTCCAAGCGGTTCCAATTCTGAAGGAAGTCAAATTGGAAATTGAAGACATGACTCCTGAAGAATTTGAGAAGTATGGATTCACTGACAAGCTATCCTTTGGTCAGATGGCTTGCCTCGATGCTGAAAGAGCAAGTGCCATGCCCACTCCTCCAATTAGCAAAAGCAAAGGGAAGAGCAAAGGGAAAGGGAAAAGGAAAGCCCAAGAAGTTGAAGAGGATTCCAACTTCTCTGCATGGAATGTAAGAATCCGGGCTGTACACTATCCCAATGGAGAAGTCTGCTACTTCGACGATGCTACAGGTTTCCCTGGGTATGAAGAAGTGGAGAACATGAAAAGGGCATACGAGGAGTCCATTGAATCAGAAAGGCTCAGAAGGGAAAAAGAGGAAAAAGAGCTTCAAGAGATCATTGCCCAGATAAACCAGAGTGAGCGTGAGGAAAATGAAGAGAGACAGAAAGAGAGGGAAAAGAAAAAGAGACACAGACTCTAACCCCCAATCCAAATATTTTTGTTGATTTTGTTTTCATGCATATCTTCATTCATACTTAGTGAAATTTATTTGTATACATTCTTTACTTGTATATGTTATTTGATTGTATAACTCTGACTTGTAACTTCTGCTTGTCAATAATATTTGTCTGAGTTACCTGCTCTTAACTATTGCTTTTATTCTTCAGCTAATCCTTTCATATGAACTTAATTAATAGAACTAGGTTTGTCATCATCAAAAAGGGGGAGAATGTTAGAATCTTAAGTTTTGATGAAGACTAAAATGTAGAGGATTAGACCAAGTGCCTAGGAAGCAATAGGATAACATAGGATCCCAAGTAAGAGTGCTTCCGGGTGAAGATCTACTTCCGGATAGATTAGGACTTGCGCATGCGGATGAATGTTTTCATCCCCCAGCATCAGCAAGTAAAATCACTGGGAAATAACTTAGTCCATGAGAATTAGGTACACAAAACCTTAAGACTAAGCTATGTTTCAATCGGAAGTGAGTTTGCTTCCTGTTAGACTTAGACTGGCGCAGAGCGACAGAATAGATATTACCCCAAGCGTCAGTAAGTCTACTTCCCCAAGTGAAAGCGCTTCCTGTTAGAATTAGACTGGCGCAGAGCGACAGAATAGATATTACCCCAAGCGTCAGTAAGTCTACTTCCCCAAGTGAAAGCGCTTCCTGTTAGACTCAGACTGGCGCAGAGCAATAGAATAGTTATTACCCCAAGCGTCAGTAAGTCTACTTCGCCAAGTGAAAGCACTTCCTATTAGATTTAGACTGGCGCAGGTTGATAGACTAGATATAACCCCGAGCGTCAGCAGAAATGCAACATCAAGTGAAGTTGCTTCCTATTAGATCTTGACTGGCGCAGACTGATAGAATAGATTTCACCCTAAGCGTCAGTGAGTTCACTACGTCAAGTAAAAGTGCTTCCGATAGCTTAGTGACTAGCGCTGAGTGTTGGGATGAAATACACTAAGTGAGAGTGAGTTATAGTGAACCAAGATCCTTCATCTAGTAGTTTTGCTTCCGGATGTAAAAATGCTTCCAGATACATCATAGACCAAATCAGAACACAGTCTAAGTAAACTACTCCCCATAGCAAATAAACTTCCCACAGCATGTACAATTCTTATATATATTGCTATGTTGGACTAACCAGTATGTGCAGAACATGGTCACGCTTCCGGATGCAAATGAGCTTCCGGATGGAAAGACTCTTGACATTGGGACTCAGAGCTTAACACTTGCAGAGCAAGATTACCACTTGCTGATGAAAGATGATCATCCGTCAGCAAGAGTGCAAGAGTAAAAATCACATACTCAGAAGTCAGAATGCTTTTGTCAGAGCAGAGGTATCAGGACTACTTTTCAGAGATAAAGCAAGTCTACCCTGCTAAGCATTAATGAAGATGTACTTCTCAACGGTAACATAGGATTAACGGCACTATTCAAACGTTCATATTCAACTTGCCACCGAAGCCTATGAAGCCAAGTATAAAAGAGACATTCATTCAGAAGAGAAGATATGGAAGAAAAAGAGAGAACAGAACAAAGTATCTGAAATATCATACTACACATCTTCTACTACTCTCAGATCCAGATTTGTGATATTTTTCAGAGAGTAACTTTATTGTACTTAAGTGAGTAACATCATCCACTCTTAGAGAGAGTTAGCTTTGAGCTTAAGTGTTTAGCACAATCAGTTCATAGAGTGAACATAGTGTAAACTTACAATTTGTAAGGGGGAGCATTTAGAGGTTGTCTAAATCTCCATAGGTTGCAAGTTAGCCCGTAAAACTTGCATTTGTAAGGTTTGCAGGTGAACCCGGTGTAAAACCTGTGGGTTGTTAGGTGAACCCGTGCTCGTAAAACCTAAAGTGTAAAGGCTTCTCTTGTGCCCGGTTTAAACAAGAATAGTGGATTGAAAATCTCAGGTGGAGCCTGGGGACTGGATGTAGGTCTGGGTGACCGAACCAGGATAAATTTATGTGTGCATAAATTTACATTCATACATACTATTTTGCATCACATAACATACTGACTTGTGCATATCACTACTTCGTAAATATTATCACCAAGCACAAGCAGTCTTTCGAAAAGAAGAATCAAAAGATCTAATTTATTCTCTCACCCAATTCACCCCCCCCTCTTGGGTGACAGCCACGTTTATCACTTTTTGCTACATCTGTGCAGGAACAACAATTTATATCATCTGAAGCTCATAGAATTTTGCCTGATATATCTCTCCCAACTTTGTCTGATTCACATACAAGTTTGTTGCAGCAACCTTTTTTCCATGTTGGAAATTAAAGAGGCAGTTTTTCATATGTGAGCAGATAGCTCGCCAGGTTTGGATGGTTTTCATGCTAGATTTTTTCAAAAAAACTGGGAGGTGGTGAAACAAGATATATATGCAATGGTAACTTCCTTTCAAAACACTGGTTTTTTACTAAAAGAACTGAATAAATCTGTGATTATTTTGTTGCCAAAGACGGATTCGGCACACACTATTAGGGATTATAGGCCCATTAGTTTGTGTAATGTGGCTTATAAGATTATATCAAAGGTTTTATGCAACCAAATCAAATGAATCATTGGAGATTATGTTGCTTTGAATCAATGTGCTTTTATTAAGGATAGATTAATTACAGACCATGTCTTAATTGCATCCCAAGTATTGTTCCAAATGGGTACTATGAGAAAGGGTATTTCTTGTTATGCGGCTCTGAGAGTGGATTTTGCCAAAGCGTATGATTCCATCTCTTGGGAATTTCTGCAAGTTGTTCTTACCAGAATGCAATTTTCGTCTTCGTGGATTCAAATGATTATGCAGTGTGTCTCGACTGTTTCATATCAGGTGCAGCTAAATGGTCAACCATCGCCATCCTTTTGCCCTTCGAGAGGATTACGTCAAGGTGATCCATTGTCACCTTATTTGTTCATATTGTGTGCAAATGTTTTCTCAGCATGGATTAATGATTTACAACATTCTTCGTACTAGAAAGCTATAAAGGTGGCACAGAAAGCAGAGGCTTTATCTTGCATAAACATGATGGCTTCCCCACGTATAAGACGTTCAGCACTACCCAATCTCTGAAGATCCATGGCTCGGCGGAGGGCAGTAGCTATATCCTCATCTAGCCATAAAGAGGGTTGAGTTAGGATTTCTCTCCCCCTTTTGGCATCATCAATAAGGGCGAGGGCCAGGGAGGAAGGATTGGGTGAAGTGGAGGGTGGAGGTTCAGGGTCATGTATTCTGGGTGGTGAGTTTTCAGGTGAGGAAGGGGGTGAGTTTTCTGGTGAAGGAGTGGGGCTAGGGAACCAGGAGTCAGTTGACTCTAAGAATAGGTCATGGTAAGGAAAGGAAGGTGAATAGGGAGTGGAAGAGAAATTTCTTTCACGTATCCTCTGAAGACGTGGGTAATCTCTCAGGTATATGTGACTGAGGGGGTGAATGGAAGTGTGGAAGCCAAGGTGCTCGGCTAGCTGGTTGGGATAGGTTGGGTTGGTGGATTGTAAGTGGTTGGGGGAGTTTTGATGGTTAGATGTGTTGGAGTGTCTAGGGGAGTTGTGAGGAGAGAATGAGTGGTGAGTAGAGTGATCAGGGTCATTTCTGGGTGAAGGTGGAGGTGGATCATTCTGTGGAGGCGGGTTAGGAGGAGGAGGTGGCGGTAGGTTGGCTTGGGGTTCAGGAATTTGAAAGTGGTTAATGATAAGGTCTAGCTTGGCCTCGACCCTTCCTATTCGATCCTCGAGGCACTGGATCCTCTGCCCCTGCTGCTGAAAAGCTGCGTCACACTCAGCACGAAGAGAAGCCATTAAGGGATCTGGCAGCTTGAAGATGAGCTTTGTCTTTATTTCCTCAATAAGTCCCTTCATTGCAGCAGACACCCTTGGAGCTCTGCTTGGGCCAGCATGGGAATCTACCTCTTGATCCCCTGCGCCAGATACTGAGGGAGCCGTGGTATGTGAGACACTCCCTGCCTGAGATCCAGACCGAGTGGCCTTCGCAGGCTTGTTGTACCTGATCCCCATCTTGCTAATGTTTGCTGATCCTATGGGCAAGCATGGGATATTGTCAGCTTCCTCAGTGGATTTGATCATGAATTTCTCCAGGAGGAAAGCAATGACTTGAGGATAGGGAAGATGCCCAGGTTTCTTGTCCTTGGTTTCACACCACCTATGCAACTCCAAACTGATCAGTTGCCCTGGGTTGATCGGCTGCATGGTGAGGAACCTGGGGAGCCATGGGTTGTCTAGCTGGGTGAACTCGTTGAAGTTCCCCCCTTTATGAGTCATCAAGCACGAGTAGACATATTGAAGTACCCGGTTGGAGTCAGACATGGCAGAGACCTTCTTCCCCTTGGTCTCATATACTCTCTCAAGCTCCTCCTGGCTCAGTTTATCAGGGTAGAGCCACTCGTTCATGCTTTCCTCAGTGACCCCGAGCAGGCTGTTGATATCTCTCCAAGTAAAACTGATTGTCCTCCCCCTCACTGTGGCCTTAAAGGTGACTCTGCGAATGGTCTCTTTCTCATTCACCGTCTTGTACTTAGCTTTGGCTGTGAGAGACTGGCAGAACACCCTGAGCACGTTGATGTTGTACTCACTGTTGATCCCTAGCCAGCACATGTACTTCTGGAGATGTTCCTTCAAATGGCCAAAACCCAGATCTTCAATTTTATTCAAGTCAATGAACATCCCATGTGAGAAGTGTGAAAAAATGAATGCCGCTGCCTATTTATGCTATGTCACAACGGATGAAATGCACATAATGACGCTTTATTTAAACATGCGCTTGTTCATGGGAAAACGTAAACATTTAAGTTGGAACGGCGCACCTTTTGACACATGTCTCTTCACACTGTCAGAGGGGGCACAACTTCCTGTAGAGGAAGATGAAACGTTTGGTGAAGTGACGTGTCTTTTACCCAGACACTGGCGCTCCCAGTTGCTTTGAGTCATCACCCAGCGCCAGCAAAAGAGCTTCCGAAAGTGGTTTTGCTTCCGGTTGGACTTACTTAAGATTTAACATTGGGGGACCTGCAAAACTAAAGATTGGCACTTCGATGCCTAAGTTAGCACAGTTGGCAGGTTTTAACAATTAAGCACAGATGTTTTCTGAAGATTAAACTTCATTTTAACATTCCCAAATTTCCCTTTATAAGGATAAATTGATCAACCCTCAGTGGTTGTTTGGTAACCATGTCTGTAGTTGAGAAACCATTCTTGCACATGCTTCCGGAAGTGTATCCGCTTCCGGATGTGAGGGTCTTTAGATTTAACATTGACAGCCCTTATGGTTCCCCTTCCAAGGGACCAGCAAGTGCTAGCGGAAGCAAGTGTGCTTCCGGATGGTCCGTGGAGAGCTTAAGAGTTAACATTAACAGACATGCTTAGGATTTTCCAAGTCAAAGATTATGTTAATCAGCACAATATTATAAACTTAAGATATCGCGCTTGCTGATTGATTTGGTAAAACAGGAGTATCAATAATGTGAAAACAGACTTTGAAATTTAGTTCACAATTTCTCAGTTTCACTATCAAGTCATGAACTCTATTCATACTCTCTTGGATAAATACCAATGTGATAGCACAAGGGGTATCGAACAGGTTGCATATTTTCGGAGTTTCATAAACAAATATAATTCAATGAATATACCTTAAGAATGTTCATGCTAGATTATGAAGATATGTAAATTGTCAACACAATGAAATTCTAAAAGCCTTAGTGTTAACAAAATAGTTTAGTTTTAAGAATAAATCAGGTTTACAAAACAACCAAGTTTTTCAGCATATGATCTCAAGAATATTTTTCAAATCTTAGTTCAAGTTCCTTCAGATATACTTGATATGATCTCATTATTCTTAGGATATCAACAAGCTTTAACTTAATTCAGATTGTACTAATCTTGTGATAATGTGTCAGGATATACAGCTTTCAGTGAGTAGAGATTCTTAATAATTCTTTCCAGGCTGGTTATCTACACTCACTTAGGCTTGTATCCTATTGGATTTTCCAAATTTTGCAGAAATTAATTCAAGGCATTTCCTAAGATTTCTTATGTATTTCAGACTAAAGGGACTATCCATTAAAATCCACAATAGAAGGAATAAGGGATAGAAATGCTCATATATGATTGGCGAGATTTCCTCGAAATATCAGTATAGCCAATTCCTCTCATCTTGATAAGGAGCATACTTGTTGACATTCTCTCTTGTACATCCACGTCGTTCAAGCTTTCATAATCTGTGTCAACATACTTAAAGCACAAGCTTGAGTTGAGATCATTAGTAGATTGAAACTTTAAGATGTGATAAGGAAAATATTGCTCGAGCTCATAGCCTGTCAGTTTACTGCTATGGATAGTGTTTTTAGCCAATGAATTCTTAAGCTAAAACAAGGAGCTTACTCCTTATGCTCTTAAAAACTTGATGCAGAAGAAACCAAATGAAATGGAGAATCATAGAATAAATTTAATTCAATCATGAGGTATGGTTGCTATGCAAGTTTAAAGAGGATCAGAATCTTTGTTAAATTCAAAAGGCTAGCCATGATAAATTTGAAGAAAGTCTCTAGTTAAAGTGTCAGAAATCTTGAAACTAATGAGATATTCATAACTATCATAAACAGATTCAGATACTTCAAACAAAAATGGATTTAATGTGATTTAATTATTTTCAAAATAAGATCATCACAAGTTTGTAAAGAAAATCAATATCACAGTATTTTGAACATTGTTAAGCCAATCATGTGGTTAGACGCTACATGTTCTTCACATCCATTCCATAGAGCAATTTGATGTTTATCCTTAGATGCATGAGTGTCAATTGCCAATGAAATGAGTAAACATGCATTCATTACCCAATTAACCATTCAAATAGAGAGACGAGTAGGAATGACATCACCAAAGGTACATTTGCGTCAAGTAGTAGCTTGCTTGATTTTGGCAGCAATGTAAGGATACTTCTATTTCAAGGAGCAGCACCAAAAGCCAAGCATGAAGAACGACTCATCAAGATTTGACTAATTGCTCAGATGAGGTACAGTCTTGAGTCTTGCTGTTCTTATGTATCTCCTTTCCTACAGGATACCCAAATAGTTCCCTTGTTTGTTTTCCAGTATCCAAGCTTGGATCTGATTGGTTAGTTTGTAGGAAGTGTATAATTCATATGCTCTTACAGGTTATTCACTATATATATATATATGGCATTGAATCTATCATGACTATATGTACATGGATATATATGATTTTTGATCATGATAGTCATAGATAGCATGTAGATTATGATCATTATGAAATTCCTTAAACTTACTCCTATATAATATTCATATCTAGGATGCTTATTTGTAAAATCTCAATAATTCCATCTAACATTTGCATAGGAGATTTTACTATCGCATGCTTCGACCCTAAGTGATCCCTTACTTACCCAAGGAGATCTTCTATACTTATCCTTGGCTTGAAGCACTGTCTTATGAGAGACAGAATTCATAGGCTTTCTCCATGTTGATCGAGAAATCCTCTCTCTCTTGTTCTTCTCAGGATAGTTGAGTGGAACTCTGTGATAGCTCATCCTTGAGACAGAACCTTTGTTCCTTGTGGTAGCGCACTGCTTCTTATGATTGGACCAGGTGGTTGCAGCAGTGACATCACCACGAGTTCTCTTCTTTGGGGCAAGAGGAACTCTTGATCTTTCCTGCACAAGTAAGGCACTACAAAGAAGTTTTGGTACCCATTTGTACTTGGGTCCTACATGGTTAGCACTGGACCTTACTTGTCCTTTAGGGATCCATACAAATTTATTTCTGACATGTAAACTTCTTCTAAGACTGCATGTGTGAGAAATATGACCTGATCTACTACAAAAATGACAGATAATGGTATGATATTCAGAATAGGATTTCCTATCATTATCTTGTTGGTCAGTTTTGTTTTCAAAGACTCTCTGTTCTTTTGAAACAATTTTTGAAGTCTCAGGGCCTTTTGAAAACTTTTCTTTTTCCTTCAACAGGGATTCACAATTGGAACAATTTTCAGTACATGTTGAAGCTTTCGCTCTCGATAGGGGACTAGATATCGGTAGCGATAGCTGTTCTTCTATGGATGGAATTTGGGAACCTTGGATGTAGAGGAAAAAATGAGTTCCTCAAGTTTCCTATTCTTTTTCCTTAAGCCTAGAACTTCTTTTGCAAGTTTACAGAATTCAATATGTAACTCATTATACATGTCTTGCAATTCAGAAGGTTCAAGTTCAGATACCTCATTCTCCTCAGTTTCTGAATCTAGGTAGAGATCAACACTCTCTTCACTGCCGCTGGCTTTCTCAATATCAGCTTTCTGTAGCTCACCAACAATTGATCCACAAGGGGCACGAGATGAGCTTTGGACAGCTTCACTTTCAAGAGAGTGATCAGAAGCATACATAGCATCAAGAGTGAGCCAAATATCTCTAGCACTAGAGCAATGTTTAATTTTCTGGAAATCATTATCAGTTAAGCCTTTGTACAAAATTTGCATTGCTCTAATGTTTAAGGAAAATAAATTCTTTTCTTTTTTCGTCCAGTTCCCTTTTGGTTTGAAATCAAAATCATTTATAAAGACGTCCCACATTTTGAGACTGGAGGATTGTATAAAACTTTTCATCCTCGCTTTCCATAGACAAAAATCAATATTTTCTAACACGAGTGGGATGGTATGATCAAAACCTTCAGAAAACATTTTATGTCCCAAGTCAGCCATGGTCTTTGCACTTGAGATCGTTGGATCCTTTAAACAAGTGACCTTGCTCTGATACCAAATGAAACGTGTGGCTGTCACCTAAGAGGGGGGTGAATTGGGTGGGAGAATAAAACTTAAACTTTTCTTTTAAAACAATTCTTTTTGTGGTTGATGAAAATGACAATGAATCATGCTATACACAAATAAGTTTGTGATGGTGTGGTGCTAGAAGTGTGAAGATCAAAACAGAAATAGCACACACAGATTTATCCTGATTCGGTCACTTCCAGACCTACATCCAGTCCCCAGACTTCACCTGAGATTTTCAATCCACTAAACTTCTTGTTTACTCCAGGCACAAGAAAGCCTTTACACCTTAGGTTTTACGAACACGGGTTCACCTAACAACCCACAGGTTTTGCAACGGGCTTACCTGCAAACCTTTACAACCGCAAGTTTTACAACGGGATCACTTGCAACCTTACAACCACAAGTTTTACACAGGCTCACTTGCAACCTTGGAGATTTACAAAACCTCTAAATACTCCCCCTTACTTTTGTAATGTTACAACACTGTTCTTCAAGCTCCAAGCTTTAGAACAGCCTCTCTTGATTAGAGGATTTGATAATATGTTCACTTTATGAACGGATTATGATAAACACTTAAGTACAATGAATGCTCTCAATAGATGAAGAGACTTAACTACAAAGAGTACAAGATGAGTAGATGAAAAGAACTCTCAATGTATTAAGTGCTCTCTTGCTTTTCTGGGGAGCTTTGAATGCTTGAAGATTGTTCTCGCTTTCTCTCTCTAGTTTTCTGGATTTCTTCAAGTTATCTTCATAAATGAAGATGAGCTTCTTTATATAGTGTCTTCAAGTATTCTCTCTCTTGGTAGGTAACAATGCCGTTGGAATATAGCTGTTATTCCCATGTTACCGTTACTCATTAATGCTCCATTAATGCTCAACAGAGTTGACTTTGCTTTATCTCTGAAAAACAACTCTGACAACTCTGCTCTGCCAAAAAGCACTCTGACACTGCACTGTTGAACGTTCTGACATTCTGATTGCAACCGGAAGCAACTCCACATCCGGAAGCAACATTACTCAGTGTGCTGCACTTGAACGTTAGTCTAGCAATATTAACACATAGTCACATGTAGTGGGAGTTCATTTAGTCTAAGGGAGCTCTCTTACTTCTGGAAGCAATTCCACATCCGGAAGCACTCCTACTGGACGTTGAGTTATGGCTTAGAGTTATGCTCACTGACGCTCGGTGTTGCCTAAGCCGACAGGCAGCGCTAGTCACTAAGCATCCGGAAGCAATCCTACATCCGGTTGCGTCCTAACTTAGTCACAAGGATTTTATACTCTTAATGTTGCTAGACTGAGTTATGACTTAGTGTATTACTTGCTTCCGCTGGAGGATGAGTCATTCATCCGCGAGCGCTAGTCCTAGTCCATCCGGAAGTAAATCCACATCCGGTTGTACTCTTACTTGTGGTTCTACATTAACCTAATTTTTCTCTAAGTGTTTAGCTTGTTCTTTCATATTTTAGTCTTCATCAAAACTTAAGATTCTAACAAATGATCCGTGTGCTCTTTGTGGAGAAGAGGATGAATCTATTGATCATTTATTTCTACTGTGTCCTTGGTCAAGAACATGCTGGTTTTCAATGAAATGGACAATCAGATCACATGACATCATGAGTCAAGGGGGTTTTTTGCAATGGATTTTTTCTTTGCTGCAGCAATCCATGACAGCACCAACTACTCAAATTGGGGAGTTGCTACAAGATGTATTCTTAATCACCTTTTACATCTGGGAAAATAGGAATATGGTTAGACATGGTAAGGGGTTGATGTCTCATGAGCAAGTTTTCCACATGATTCGAAGTCAAAAACAGCATAGGGATTTAGTTTATGCAGAATCTAAACAGAATTCCAATCTGGGTCAGAGGGAGTATAACAAATGGTTGACAGTATCCTTTCAGATGCCTAACTCGATTTTATTCTCCTCTTGGCTAATCTGTGCTAATTTTGTTTTCAAGAACGAAGGATTGCACCGTTTTCTTACACTGCAGGTTCAAGTATTGCAAGATGGTTCTCAATGTTGGAAGAAGGAGTTTCAGCAAAGGCTAATTCATTCTAAGAAGGAAGCGGTGTTTCTTTGTATTCGTTCAACCATTCACAGGATTATATTTGCTAAAGGAGTTCAAAGGGAGAAAAATTTGATTTTCTTGGTTCCAACAGCAGCAAAGATGAAGTTGTTGAAGACTATGGGATCGCAGTCATCTCTATTTGAAGACATAAATCATATATCTAATAATTTTCATTCCATTTTTCTATTACAAAATGAAGCCATATAAAGTATGTAACATCTATTGTTTGGACTAATCTTTTATCTAAATGATATTTGTCTTTTAATAAAAAAAGTGCTGAATTTTCGGGACAACATTTTTAGGAGGAGAGAGAATTGTAAAGCCCTTTTTTCTCTTTTTTTTTTGTCGGAACCCTTTTTTTCCTCTTTAGCCCTTAGGAATTTTGTGTTATGGCATTATGAATTTTTTTTATAAAAAATCATAGACTTAAAAAAAAGTCCAATTAGAGAAAGCCTAATTGTTAAACCCTAGATCCTCTTTTATAAATTCATTATCCTTTAAGGCTTTAATAATCTTCAGCCACTACTGTTCTTTTATTGTATATGTTTTCTATCCCATTGTAATCCATGGTAAATTAGTGGGGATTTGCTTCATATATAATAATTGATTCAGCGTGACTCATCTCACTGATATGTTTTCAACATATTTCCCTCAAATTCATGGGTTGCGTTTACCTTCAATATTTATAGGATATTAAATTTTTAATCCATGCATCATCATGTGTTATAATGCTAGTTTAAATTTGCATATCCCAAGTTCTGCAAATATATCATGATTTTAGCTTTACTCATAAAATAGTTTGATTGATTCTAGTCTTGGTTGATTTATTTGACGTGTTTCTTTTTTGTTCTTAATGTCTGGATCTATATGCATATTCATGAGCTAAATTATACATAAGGGACTTACACAACATCGAAGATACAACTTTTAAAAATTTAAAAAGGAAGAGATGAGACAATTTTTGGGACTGAATTTCCAGAAATAGAAAGAAGTAGACCATGAAAATAATATAAATCTCAGAAAAACGACGAGAATAGTTTGGAAAAGTCAACCCGAGTACCCAAGCCATTGTGTCATCCAAGTTTGGCATGACCTAGCTAGAGGTTGAAAGCAAAATTCACACCCTAAACGAAACTATATATGTCACTCCAGCACCCTAAAATGAAACTACGTCATGGCCTGTGTCAGGCAATTTAAAAAAACGACTTAACGAAACTATGTGTTTCATTAAGAGGGTTTTGGGTTGGAGTTGGGTTGTTTGAGCCGATTCAGCAATGGCCCAAAGTGGATTAAGCCTTTATATATTTGAAAGAACTATCAAAATGTGCTTGATCGAGTTTGCTG
This sequence comes from Mimosa pudica, assembly GCA_029929735.1. Taxonomy (NCBI): domain Eukaryota; kingdom Viridiplantae; phylum Streptophyta; class Magnoliopsida; order Fabales; family Fabaceae; genus Mimosa; species Mimosa pudica. The sequence continues at coordinate 8,096,623 of JAKELP010000045.1, forward strand.
AGCCCAATGAAAAAAATGTGTGTCTTGGCTCATCATGTTTGGGCCTTTAGACCCATTAAAATATATCCAGATTTCCTCTACCTTTTAGAGGCACTTAAAGGGCTCCCATTGAGTTGAGATTTGCTTATAAAAATTCCTAAATTCAAGATCTATATTTAAACATACTATTTGTCTTTTTGTGAGGAATATTTTGTATCAATATATAGATATTTTGTGGTGCTATTTTCATGATTTTACTATGACTCGAAAGGAATCATATTGACCATGAGAAAATATATTTGTATGAATTTAGGATATTTGAGACATTAAATACTGTAAAGGGATTTCTTATACAAGACGTCTATTCGAGCCCGCGCAGTTATGACAGAACACTTCGCATGAAAGAAAAATAGAAGTAAAAAAGATTTGAACCATAATATCTATCCCACCAAGTGTGAGTGGGAGATGTAAGGAAATACCCGATCCACACTTGATGAATTACTGCCGAAATCCAAACCCAATGAGAATTAGGTTATTGTGTAAATATTTAGAGACATGGATTTTGTAACATCCTGAAAATTTATTACATGATTAGAAAAGGTTTTTAGTAAAAATCATTATGAAATTTGGAATTTTTAGGAATTTTTGGGGATTTTTGGATATTTTAGGAAGTATTGGGGAAATAAGTGTCTAAATAATTAATTAAACAATTGATGAAATAGAGAAATGAGGGTATGGTGAAATCTAAAATATTTTGAAGGTTAAGGAAATTGGAGGTTTGATTTAGTGGATTTTAATTAAAGGAGGGTATTCTGGTGATTTATTCCCAAACATTTGTACACCACACATACAAAACACTCAAGCCAAACACTCCCTTCCCTTTCCTTTCTTATGTCTTGGCCGATACACCCCTCCTCCTTATCACTTCCATTTTCTCAAATCAAACCCACACACACATACATTCGGCCTCTCACCTCCCTAAAGCTAACACATTTCATTTTCTTCTCTTCTCCTCTCCTCAAATCCATGTGAATCGAGCTAGGATCAGTGGCCATGAGCTTCTCTTTTCTGCTCCTCTGTTCTGCATTAGTTTTCCGGCGAACTCGTCATTTTTCCGGCGAGTAGTCACGGCGACACGGCGGCGAGTGTAGGTGGTCCGTTTTTTTTTCCGTTTTCTCATGCCTCTTTCTTGTTCCAATCCTGTTTTCTTATAGTTTTCCTCTTCCTTTTTGAAAAACTCGGTCCAGCCACCTTGAGGTGTTGATGTCCGGCGATTTCGGCGGCGGCCGGCGGTGGTGACACCCTCTTTTCTCATTCTTGAACTTTGTAAGTATTTTCCACACTCTTTTTACCTTAGTTTTTGCAATTGGAGCCTTTTGAGAGTTAGGGTTTGAGGTGGGTTTAGGTTTTAATCATGATATTGAATTAAAACTAAGCTAAAAATTTCATCTTTTAGTGTCCTAATTGTTAAATTGAATGTTGATTGAAGTTTTGTGAAGTTTTTGCAAAACCCTAAAGTTGGACATTCTCAAATCCGACGGGTTTAGGGATATTAGTGACTTAAAGGTTCAAACTTTTTGATACACATATTTATCAAAGCTATAAAATGACTCTAAATGTTTGATTTGTGTTTGGGTTGAGGATTTCCAAGTTTTTCTCCCTCTTTTGTATTGGCCAAATGAATTTTTGACAAGTAATGAAGCTCCATGCTTTATTTGGGCTTGATTCTAATTAAATTATGATTGGTAAAATGCAATAATGCATGTTTTATGCTTGTATGCAATTGATGATCATGGTTTGGTAAGCAAGAAAGTAATGATGTACCTATGCTTGTTGGTTGAATCTTGTCAAGTATTGTGATTCTTGAAGTTTTAGATGTGATTTACTTGCCTGGATGTGTGATTTTAATTGCTGTTCAAATTGAGTTTTATGTTTGAGATTCAAATGTTTGAATCTAATGAATATGGAAGTTCACTTAAGTTATAACCTTGGTGGGCATGTATGATAACCAGAAATTCTGTACTATTTTACTGTTATAATTGAATAAAAAGTTTAATCATAAAAGGACTTGGTGACCTGTGGATTGAGTTCTTGATAATTTGCAAATTTGGGTATTTGGGAATCCAATAGGTTTCAACCAAGTTTTAGAGTTTCAATTTCAAATTAGTGAACCTATAAGCTCGACTATGTACTGCAGTGACTATGTATGTGAGTGTTTAGATGAGTTGACAGATTATGTTGCTTAAAGGTTTCGATTTGAAATTGTTTTTGGTTTCCTTACTGTTGTACAACCCATTTCTGTTTTGGAGTGTATTTCCAATGATGATTAAATTCATATGCATGAACTAATATTGATGCTTACAAATGCACATGTCAAATTTTTGATGCTTTGAGATTATTATTGATTTTGCCTTGTTGTTTGGCATTTGATGTGTTCATAAATCTGTTTTCTCTCTCTATTATCTAATTTTCTGTTTTGGAATAAGTTTTATATGAGAATTGGTAGGAGCTATTGTATAAATGAATATGTTGCTGTTATGTTTCCATTGGTGCAGTGAAATGATGATCTTGGAAATTTACATTATGATTCATGTAATAACCCAAACCGGTTCAAACATGGGAAAAATCGCTGCTTCTCCATTTTATTATGAATTGTGATCTATTGCTTCCATTTCTTTACATTGATTGAATTGAGCATAAACAAGAATGTGTCACATGTATGTGATTTATGGCAGACTCTTTGTATGCTTGCACATAAGATTAAATTAATGAAAGGAAATGTTTTAATTCCTTCCTAAGATATGACTGAAATGGTTTTGATGAAGCTTTTTGTTCTTATTGAACGATTGTTTATGTTGGAGGTTTGGTTTTAGCGTGTGAAGCAAAAATTTGAGTTGGTTTAATTGTCTTTTGGTTATGAACGATGAACATTGTTGCTAATTGGTTAGACTTTATTTAGTGAAATGATAGTGTGTGACTAGCTACATGACTGTGAGAAGTATACTTGGATAATGTGATTTCTTTGGAATGAAATTGATGATTGTTAAATTCAGGTGACTTGTGATTTGAATTGGTTAAAGGATTTGAAGTAAGAAAAAGGGGAAAATGGGTAGTAATGCCGATACGAGAGAGACGTGTTATTTATTATACCGATATAAGCATGGTTGTTTACCTTTATTATTACTTTTATGTAATAATAGGTGAATCTACTAAGGAAGGGTAAGGAAGAGCAATTGAGTGCTAAAGGGCGACAGGTAATCACTCTTAACCTTGCTATAACATTGAGGGTGATGTTAGTTAGGGTTTTCAAAATCCTTTCTCACCCTCTCTATATATATTATCTTTGAAAACTTATTTTTATACAAAATAGGCTATCGGGTGCCTTTCAAACCCGATTACTTTCAAATAAAGAAATTTGAAACATTATATATATTATCCTGTCTGGTGGTACTGAATATTCTGGAATGATGTGACATGTTTGCAGGTGTAGTGTTAAAATAGTTATTTGAGAGGTTGAGTATAGAAAAAGGAATTAGATGTGAGTTGATATTTTGGGAGAGTTATGTTGAAGGAAGATATTGTGGATAATAGACTGAAAGGTGATGTGAGACTGTATGATGTTGATGTTGATGTTGATGTTGATGTTGATGATGATATTGATGTCATTGTGGATGAGATATTGATAGGGATATGGTGAGCATTGCATGACACTGAAATTTATGTACCATCGCGCGATGATAACTGTCGATGGGCCAATCGACAGTTATTTGTACGAATCCTTTTCGGACTAGAGACCGGGGATCACGGGGTCTACTTACTAGAGAAAGTAAGTGACCTACGGTTGTTTGGCATTAAAGAGCCCAACAGTTCCCGTTCTGTAAAGGAAACAGAATTGGGGTTCCCTCTTTGGAGATTGCCAGAGAGGGAAATTGTCCCCTCATTATGGAGAGGGACACAGTGTCAAATCATATAGTGAAGATTAGATGCTTGAATGCCCCGTGATGGCACAATGCATCTATAGGTGAGTGTGAGAGTTGCAGTGGTAGTATCATTAGATTGGAGACTGGGGAGGTGATATTTAGTTATTGTGGAATTGACTGAGGGATTTGATTGATATGTGGAAAGTAGAGATGGTGAATCTGAGTTGATTTGGATGTGACAGAGGAACTTGAGTGATGAATGGAAGAAGACTTGACAGATATATATATATATTACTGATTTTAAAATGAGGTACCCTTTAGACGCCCTCGCTACAGCACATCTCACTGTTATAGTGAGTTAAGCGGTGATTACTGGGACAAATTGTCTCATCCCACGATTACTGACATTTTTGCAGGTATTCATGCACAGGTGCGAGCATCAAGAAAGGGAATTAGGTAGTAGAAGTTATATAGTTTATTTAGAATTGTATATTGTCAATTTGTATAGGCCTACATTCGTTTCCGCATGTATATATCTATTTATTGTTTAAAATAATTAGTTATGTTTATTAACCATGTTAGACAAATCCTTTCTAACATGGTTAGCAATGAATTATCCATGATAGCAGCTGTGTTGTATTAGTTTATTCTTTTCTATCATGGATAATATTTTAATCATTAGGATATTCTTTTTCTAACTATGATAGAGATATTGATATTATTGGAATTCCTTTTTCTATCATAGTTAGGAAAGAGATTATTGAATTAAAAGAGATGCCACAGGTTAATTAGGGAATTAGTAACAATTTGTTACAGGTTTGAAGGATGAATTTTCCCTAAATGATTTGAAATTCAAATATCATATGTTATATTTGGGATAAGCATTTAGTGGGAAAAATCATTCCAAAAAATAGAAAGGATACTTATCGTAGAAAACTTCTATTTTATTCTCTCTTTTTCCAAATGGTGCTTTCAACTATATATATATATATATATATATATATATATATATATATATATATATATATGTAGTCGGATCCAAACCAGTGTTCCGATTTCACGTGGATATCAAAAGAGTCAATCGGATTCCAGGTACGCCAGAAAATCCTTTAGTGTTTTTGAACGCCATTTTATACATTGACATTACTGAGTTAGTGTAAGTGAGTTAATGTATGTTTAGATTAGATTATGTTGGTTGATTTTTCATGTATAAGGTAAATTTATAAATCAATATGTTTATTATGTATTTTTAGCTCATGCATTGTTTTCATGGTGTGTTTATGTTTATATTTGATTACAACTAAGATTAACTTGTCTGAGCAGAATGGATAGTGATTTATAATTGAGTTTTCCATAAGTGTATGAAAAATAAAAGACGAGCTAGAGATTGACCCATCGTTTCTTGGTTTAGCTGGCGGAAGGGTTGGTCATTAACTATTTTGACAAATTTTAGATTCCTAGAAAGTACTACATGGTTGTGGTTTTAGATGTGGCACTTGAGGAGATATCTCAACATCTAAATAATATTGGGTGAAATCTACATGTGCGAACAAAAATAAAGAGCTTGTTTGTCATGTTCCAGAGCCTACAAGAATAAACCCCGGTGGGTTTATGAGTTAAGAGTTTTGCTCTTGGATAGTAGTTGAGTCAGACGCCTTTCCTAAAATTTTATTCATAAAAAAGAGCTATAGATTGAGACAGGGGGAGTATGGATTATAACATTACCCGGACATGAAAAGGACAAGGACATTAGTCTAGATTAAGCAAAGGTTGGTCAGAATTTGTCAAAGCGAACCGTTTTAAAACTAGAGAAACTCTTGGTTTTAAATTGGTTTGGAATGGTGATCATTGTGACATCCCATTTTTTTTAAGTTAGAATTTTTAGGCTTTACAATCTTTGTATTAAAAATAGAAAAATCATGAATTTTTAAGAAATAAAAAGTTTGATTTATATGTGTGTGTGTGTGGATGACTTTGATATATGAGGATAGCAAGTAAAGTATAATTAAAACGGAATTGATATATATATATATATATATATATATATAAAATAGATGTAGCCTTTTCCTTTTTCTTTCCTTTCTTAAAATAAAAAGGGCCAATTGTTAAAAGTCCACTTGGTGAAAACCCTAGCACCTCATTCTATTTCCTCTCCTTCACATACATCCTCACCCTATAGCCGCTCTCTTCAATTTAGTATCATCGTTCATTTTTCATTTACATGTTTTTCTTGTTGAAGCCTAAAGCCAACATCTCTCCTTCCTTTTATTTTGTGAGTGAGTGAAGTATTTTTCAAACACCAATGTACCCTCCCAATCTTCCATCAATTATGAGTGAATTAATCTCCCATTCATATTGCCCCACACAGTGCATGGATATGATTCATTTGTCTCACACACCTATTTGTCCTTTCTCCCCAACACATTGTCCTTAATTGGCTCATTTACCTACTTATTTTTACTGAGGTATATATTTCTTATTATTTCTATTTTTCTATTTCTTAAGACATGTTATTAAATAATAATAATGATAATAATAATAATAATAATAATAATAATAATAATAATAATAATAATTACTCTCAACAACTAGTCCCATATTAATCACATTCAAGTCTATTACTTTTCATACACACACGTGTATATGTTTGTGAAGCCACATGAATCCCTCATGTCAAGTACACTCATTCCATATAATAAGATATAGCCCACTTATTGAATACTTTATGTTACAGCTCTAAGGCATTAGACTTTTTTTTAGGGAAATTAATTAAATAATTTAAAAATTCTACATGAACTTACATATAACAACGAACATTCCCTATAGTGTTTACTTTATGAATTTAGAAGATTTGTAAAATTGGAATGCTCACAAATTAAAGATTCAAATACAATTTGCAAGCATATTAAATTAATCAAAATAATAATGAGGACTATGAAAACTAATTTGGATTTGTTATGACTTATGACAATAATAAGGATGGAATAGTTTTAGGGAGCATTTATAGCAGTTTTGAGATATATATTAAATATCTTTGTGCATGTGATTTTTGTAGACTTACTATGACAACTTTAGTTAGGTGGATTTGTTGTATATATAATGTTGTATAATTGCTTGTGAGCTAAAGGAGACCAGGTAACTCTGTAAAATTCTTATGTATACTTACGAATTTGTGTATAGGTATATTATAAATAATTATAATTTGTTTGGATTATGAGAGGTGTAATTCTTTTAAGCATGCTTGCTATTTATCTATCTTATGTGAGATGTAAGCTGGTTTGTTCCTTTTCAACCATGCGTATATATATTGATACGTTTTACTTGTCAGTTGAACCTTTGTGAAGCATGATTATATATGTTATGAGTGATCATGGAATTGTAACGTGTTTATGGTATCACGAATTGGATTTGATATGGTTTTGAAATTGGATATAATTGTCATAACATTTGCATTCATGGTGATGAGATATAATTTAGAGGGGAGAAGATTTGTATGGTGAATTTTATTACCACGTGGTATGTCACCAGTCGGTGCACAATGGATAGTAGTGGTACTTGTCAGGGCCCTTTCTTCTATGTCTTCCTTTGCCAGGGATTGCATGGAAGTTATGGGACATGTGACACTTCCTTATATTTGTTCTTTAAGGAGGGGAGCCATAGTCCATACTTGAGCTCTATACCTATGGCAGGGTATATCTCAAGTAATGGTGAGCTTGGGACAATCTAGTTAATTGGATATGTTTCTGTTTGGACTTTGTGTTAGCCTATGGCTCCTGTCAGCGGAATAAGGGTGTGTTAGAATCTTAAGTTTTGATGAGGACTAAAACATGAAAGAACATAATGAACACTTAGGAAGAATTAGATGGAAGTTAAAAATCCTAAGTTAGAACACTATCGGATGCAAAATCACAACCGGATGACTTAGAGCAAAAACAACGTAAGTAGCCCTTGCGGATGTAGTACACATCCCATAACAGAAGTCAATTGAACACTAAGTCTGATCCTAGTTAACCTAGTATAAGTGAAAAGCTTCCCATAGCAAGAACCTCTATTTTCCAGTTAGACTTCCGGAAGCAAGTAGGCACATCACCAAGCGCAAGTGAATTTAACACTAAGCCTAATCCGAGTCTAAGTAGAATAGCTTCTGATAGCAAAAACGCTTCCCATTGCACTTGCTTATATTACTCTGTTGGACTAACATTTGCGTGCAGAACTTAGATTCACTTCCGATAGCAAATGAGCTTCCGATAGTGAACATTCTTTACATTACACATGCTTGGACTAACGTTTGCAGAACGAAGCTCTTACTTCCGGTAGCCAAAATCCATCTGATAGCAAGTATAAGAGTAGAGACCGTACAAATGCTCAGATGTCAGAATTGCTTTTGTCAGAGCATTATTGTCAGAGCTACTTTTCAGAGCTAATTAATTAAAGCATAAGTCAACCCTGCTAAGCATTAATGAGCATTTATGAGGATAACGTTAACAAGGGTTAAACGGCTATTTTCAAACGGACTTATTTCAAATTGCCGCTCAAGCAACTGGTGTATTAGAGGCTACTATAAAAGGAACAACTTCATCATTTATGAAGAAGAACAACTCACGCAGTCATTGAGAAAAAGCCAAGCATAATACCCAGAGAATATTCAGAAAGCTTTAAAGTTCTTAAGAGCACTTAATACCTTGAGAGTTATTCTTATTGTTCTCATCTTGTTCTCTTTGTATTTAAGTCTCAACATTTATTGTGAGCATTCATTGTACTTAAGTGTTTATCACAATCTGTTCATCAAGTGAACTTTGTATTAAATCCTTTGTGTAAAGGTCGAACCCTTGCAGGTAGTAAGGGGGAGTGAGTCAAGTTGCAAGTTAGCCCGTAAAACTTGTGGTTGTCAAGGTTGGCAGGTGAACCCGTTGAAAAACTTGTGAATTAGTGGAACTCAATCAAGGGATTGAGAATTGGAAGTATGTCAAGAGTTAGACCGAACCAGTATAAAAGAATTTGCGTTTGTGTCTCTATTTTTATCTTGTTTTTGAAGCTACAATTCACCCCCCCCCCCTCTTGTGTCCTAAGCCCTTTTCAGGGTGTAGGCGATATAAGGGAGGCATGCATGATTCATTCATTCATAAGCGAACTATATCTATCTAATGTATGAGTAGTGTAATATTGGTGTATTTGGTGTCCACAAATTATTTTGTGGAATATAATTATTTGTAAAATAATTGTGCATGATTTGTTGGTGTATGTTAGATGCTTTCAGTAGTTACTGAGATGTCGATCTCACCCCATCATTAACAATTTTTAGGTGATGGATCTAATAGCAAGCTAGGGAAGGCACTTGAGGTGTAAGCACTTTTATTTTATATTTATTTTGTCATTGACCCCAGCGTTTAATATTTTACTTTGTTTTTATTTTGAAAAGATTTATCATCAAGTTTTAAATTTGTCACTACGACTTACTTTTTTGGAGTGTAAATGCAATTTTTTTTATAAATTGTATAGATTTTGTTAGGGTGTTACAATCATCCCAAGTTTCTAGTTGATAGGCAATATTAGAACGTAGTGAAGGGGATGTAGCATGATTGTTTTTAAGTAAAAAGGTTTTGTAAATGGTAGGCTTTTAAGTAAAACATTTCTCATAAAATAAAGGTTATGTAAATGGTAGAATAAATTCAGGTGGTCAAGCTAAGGTAATTTCAATTGCCATTTCTATGAACTTCCACGTTGAAATGGATTTGGAATAGTGATGCATCTGTTTTTTTTTTTGTATTTGGATGTGTAGATAGACATATCTGATCACACTCATTCCTGATGCAACATTTTATGTTTGATTGTGATGGGCCTTCGCAAGTCTCTTTATTAACTTTGTGCGTTTTGTCTCTTATGAGTCTATGAGCTAACTCATGGGCTTGGTTTAAAAAGAAACATTGAAATTCTCTTAAGTTTCAATGCATTTCTTATTTCCACGTTGGAAGAAAGAAAATCTCTTTACAATGTACATCTAAGGGTTAAGGTGCATTTTTAGTACTCTAAAATATAGCAAAGTGCACTTAACATAATATACAATATTGTGGTCCATTTGTGATAACCAAGAATTATTTTCGTGGCTTATTTAGTAACGACGTTAAATAAGTCAAGTTTGACCGTTATGTGTCAAATTTTGACCGTTAAATTGTGGGGTAAAGGAGCATTTACAGTACTCTAGAATATAGTAGGAGCACCAAGCATAATATACAATATTTTGGTCTATTTGTGATAACCAAGAATTATTTTCATTGTTTATCTATTCGTTAGCTAAAACTCACTTTTGTAAGATAAAATCTTATGTGACATAATGATATAATATATGTATGTTGAAATGACAATTTAAGGAACATTTATTTTAAGTTTATAACTATGTAAAAGATAGAAGTAACTATTCTTCTATTACATCATAGAGCCATTAATTCGGGTCGAGTCAGTATGGTCAACCAGTTTTAATTCGGGTCGAGCCAATATGACCAACCCGTTTTAACTCAGTAAGGTCAACCTGTTTAGTTAATGATTCTTTGGTTACTTTTTTTATATATGTAAAATACTAATGACTTATTAGTTTATACATGCATGATACTAGGATATTCTATGTATCTTTATAACTTCGTAGTGTAAAATTATTTGACACTTTTGAATAATATTGTGATTTAGTTGTTTATGGTGTTTAAATATTGTATATTATGTTTGGTGCTCCTTCTATATTCTAGAGTACTGAAAATGCTCCCTTACCCCACAATTTAATGGTCAAAATTTGACACATAACGGTCAAACTTAACTTATTTAACGTCGTTACTAAATAAGCCACGAAAATAATTCTTGGTTATCACAAATGGACCACAATATTGTATATTATGTTATGTGCACTTTGCTATATTCTAGAGTACTAAAAATACACCTTAACCCTACATCTAAACCTTCCGATTTTTCGAATGAGTCCTCCATTTTTAATAATTAGGAAGTCACAAATCTTTGGTATCATGGACGACATAAGTGAGAGGTTGATATATGAGTTTCCTACACTTTCACCAAAACTGGATGTTTAGGATGTTGAATTCCTTTGCTTCATTTCCATTATGGCTTTTCTGATCATTTTATTTTTCCATTTATTCTATTATTAAACGGTAAGCATCTATTTCCCTCATTTTCCCTTCTTAAAGCTGCTTTTTTACCCATATGCCACCATAACTATAAAATTTTACTAAAATCTTCAATAAAATAAACCCTTTGCTGAAATACGATACTTAAGTTTAAAAGAATTCGTCGCATAAAGATGAAATTTCGATTCAATTCTTTTTTGAAAAATAATCTTTAAAGATGATGTTGGATGAATCACAAAACACTTTAAAGAATTATACATATTTGGAAAATACTTTAATTATATAGTTCTGTATATAGTCTGTGTTATGTAAGATTTCGGTAAATAATTTTAGTTTTCATATAATATTTTATTTTATGTATTTGGGATGGGATAGGAGGAAATTAAAAGACTACGCTATTTAAGATTAGGAAACAAGGTTATTGTCCATTGTTGTTGTTGTTGAATTGGCGATGGCGGTGGTTTTTTTAACTTCTAAAGCTGAAATATGTAATAAATATTTGACGAATTTTTTTTTATGTATGTTAGTAGGGAAATTTGCAATTTAGTCCCTGGTAAGGGAAATTAATACTGGAAAGTCCCAATACATTCCAAAATAGTTATAAAGTCCCAGGGGCCCTTTCCTGCAATTGTTTGCTTATCTTCAATGACCATTTTGCCCTCATAAGATGAAAGCATAGTCCCCCTGTAGGGACCAATGAAATGACAATCATCTTTAATGAGGGCAAAATGGTCATTGAAGTTAAGCAAACAATTGCAGGAAAGGGTTCTTGGGACTTTATAATTATTTTGGAATGTATTGGGACCTTCCAGTATTAATTTCCCTTACCAGGGACTAAACTGCAAATCCCCTATGTTAGTATGTCTTGAGTGAACCAATCCACTGTTTTGTTTCCCTTGAACTAGCATTTATGCTTCTTTCAGTGAAATTATTTTGAGTTTGATGTCCTTAGTTATTTTGAATTAAATTAAAATATTAAATTTTTAAAGTGATTAAATATAAGTATATAAATATGACTTTAAGGTGAGGATTGACATGTGACTTAATTAATTGCGAGATCAAACTCAGCAATTCATGCTAGTGTTCATATTGTTTCCAGAAAATTTTTAACAATGCATTTTAGTGTTTATTTTTTACTCTAATGTTTTTTTTTATGTTCACAATATTCTTTTTTAGCGTATTTAGGATGATCCCCTATTGTATTGGTCCAAAAGGAAGAGTATTAATATTAAATCACACTCTTTCACGAATCCTTCTATTTTTCTCCAACGCTTACATCCGTCAGCTTATATAAATAACCAAACAGGCCTTTAAATTTATTTAGAACAGATTAAGAAAAATACTAATTCATTTGCTTTAAACAAACTGTTTAACTACATTGATTGAAAATATTAATTAAGTTGAAAACTTTCAAGAAAATTGTGAGGTATAGTTACTCTTAAATGAGATAAACATTTATACAAAAAAAATTTGAGAAATACCATTGGTTTTTCTTATCAGAATAAACTTTGGTTGTAGACTCCTTACTAAAAAAAACTTTGGTTGTAGACTTGTAATTCAAAATTTTGGGACCACTGAAAGTAATTACTCCGATGCGTGTAAGTTATCCTTGTCCTCCTCCTTTGGGCATGTTTAGTTTAATGATGGTTTTGAAGAAACGACTGACTAATTACTATAAATGAACAGTGAATCTTTGAGCGGTCCTAAAATTTAACTCTAAAACAGGCGAATTATGTTGGACTACTCAGTCACTCAATATTTTTTTTGAATTAAAGGCAAAATGATATTAATGTTAGTTAGGGTTACATGAGTCTTATAATATCCATAAAATAAATAGAAAATGAAGAAATAATATTATTATATTGAGCAATAGAAATTGAGCATATATATTAACTAAATGAAAGAGTTTTATGAGTTCTGCGACATCTCGAGCAATAGTGTGATGTATTGATGGAGCCCATTTCGAGAAATCAATCAGACGCTTGTGAACATTCCATATGGTGATATCATCTAATAGAAGATTTGAGCAGTGAATCCATTTAACGGCCAAACGAAAAAGCATGCAAGACTGAAGATAGCACCTGACACATGGTGTCGTTTCCAAGTGAAGCTCTGAAGAGGATGCTTATGATAGCAAATTGAGATGCGACAGAAAGATGAGCGATTAAGCTTCCATTTCCTTATACATAAGTTCCATGGAGTTGAATTCATGGAGAATGTGTTAGAATTTTAAGTTTTGATGAAGACTAAAATATGAAAGAATGAGCTAAACACTTAGAGAGAGTTAGGCTAACATAGAACCCCAAGTAAGAGTACAACCGGATGTGGATTTACTTCCGGATGGACCAGGACTAGCGCTCGAGGATGAACATCTCATCCCCCAGCGGCAGCAAGTATTTCACTAAGTCATAACTCAGTCTAAAAACATTAGTTGTATAAAATCCTTTAGACTAAGTTAGGAAGCTTCCGGATGTGGATTTGCTTCCGATTGCTTAGTGACTAGCGCTGGTTGTTGGTTTGCACAACACTGAGCGTCAGTGAGTATAATATGATCATATCCCAACGTCCAGTGGATTTTCTTCCGATTGCTTAGTGACTAGCGCTGGCTGTTGGTTTGGACAACACTGAGCGTTAGTGAATATAATATGATCATAACCCAACGTCCAGTGGAAGTGCTTCCGGATGTGGAATTGCTTCCGGATGTAAGAGAGCTCCCCTAGACTAAGTGAACTCCCACTGCATGTGAGTATGTGCTATTATTGTTAAGACTAACGTTCAAAATGCAATACACTGAGTGATGTTGCTTCCGGATGTGGACTTGCTTCCGCAAGCAATCAGAATGTCAGAACGTTCAGAGCAGTGCAGTGTCAGAATGCTTTTTGACAGAGCAGAGTTGTCAGAACTACTTTTCAGAGATAAAGCAAAGTCAACCCTGCTAAGCATTAATGAAGCAATTAATGGGCAAACGGTAACATGGGATAAACGGCCATATTCAAACGGCTAACCCACCTACCAAGAGTGAGAATACTTGAAGACTATATAAGCAAGCTCATCTTCATTTATGAAAAAAACTTTGACATCTTGAAGAAAGCTAGAGTGAGAAACTGAGAATATCCTTCAAGCATTCAAAGCTGCCCAGAAAAGCTAGAGAGCATTTAACACATTGAGAGTTCTTTTCATCTACTTATCTTGTACTCCTTGTTGTTAAGTCTCTTCGTTTATTAAGAGCATTCATTGTACTTAAGTGTGTAACATTATCCGTTCTTAAAGAGAACTAAGTTTAGAAAATCCTTTATTTGTAAAGGTTGAACCCTTGCTGGTTGTAAGGGGGAGTTAGTTAGCAAGGTTGCAAGTGAGCCTGGAGTAAAACTTGTGGTTGTAAGGTTGTAAGTGATCCCATCCAAAACTTGCGGTTGTAAAGGTTCCAGGTGAACCCGTTTGTAAAACCTTGGGATAGTGGAACTCAACCTGGGTGGTTGAGAACTGGACGTAGGTCAGGAAGATCGAACCAGTATAAACTCTTGTGTTGTTATTGTTTGATTTTTATTTGGTAGCACAATTCACCCCCCCTCTTGTGCATCCACTACTTTCATTTGGTATCAGAGCGGGTCTTTCTGACTTGATTCCAACGAATCTAGAAAGCAAAGATCCAGTAACGGATACAGATTATTCCTTGTCAGACGTTTCTATTCAGCCCAATAAGCCTCTTGGCTTTGATGGCTATAACTATCCATTCTGGAAATTCCGAATGGAGACCTAAATCAAGTCCAGCGACATCCGCCTCTGGGATGTGATTGAACATGGGAATCACACCCCTCTAGATGATGAAGGTTTTGCAAAGCAGCGATCCATATATACAAATGAGGACTATGCTCTAGTACAGCTAAACTACAGGGCCATGCACTACATTCAATGCGCCCTTAGTCCTAAGGAATTCCATAGGATTAGCCACCACAAAACAGCTAAGGATATGTGGGAGGCTCTTGAGGCTGCTCACTCAGGAACCAAAGGTGTGAAGGCAAGACGGGTTGAGATGCTGGTCGAGGAGTTCCACAAATTTGCCATGATTAGTCCAACTGAGCCGATCAGAGAGCTGGAGCTCAGGTTCACTCATCTTATCAACAACTTGGCCTCCCTGGGTAAAGACATTCCTGAAGAAGAACAAGTTAGCAAGATCTTAAAAGTCTTGAAAGGTGATTGGATCACCAAAGTTACCATCTTGCAGGAAGTCCAATGAGAGTCAACCAGCTCTATCACTGCCCTGTTTGGGTCACTGGCTGAATATGAACCAACACTGCTGGCTCAGAGAGCTCCTCAAGCTTCATCTAAAACCAAGAATCTTGCCCTTGTTGCTCCCAGCAAGGAGAAGATTGATGATAATGATGATGATGAGGATGATGAGGAGGACATCGATGATGAGGAGATGGCTATGATGGTGAGAAAGTTTAGAAAGTTTTTCAAGAAGAAAGGAGGCTTTCAGAAAGGTGATTCCAGCCAGAGGAAAGGATATAAGAAGGAAAGGGCCCCAATGTGCTTTGAGTGTAAAAAGACTGGCCACTTCAAGGCTGAGTGTCCAAGCTTGCAGAGATCAAAAGGGAAGGACAAAAGAAAAGCCTTTGTGTCCTCTATCTGGGTGAATAGCTCAGACGAGGAAGCAAGTAATGAGAAAGAGGTTGCCAACCTCTGTCTGGTTGCCAGAGAAGATGATGAGGAAGCATCCTCAGATTTTGATCCCATCCAGGAGGACAATGAGGTAACTTTTTCTGAACTACAAGAGGCATATAATGAGGTCCATGAAGAATTCTCCCGCTTATGTAAAGCCTATAAAGTATTGAAAATTAAAAAGGAATCACTTGAGTCCAAGGTGGACTCACTGAGTAAAGAGCTAGCGGAAGCCAGAAAGCTTCCGGTAGCGGATGGCAAGGGTTCTCCCCAAGCAGAACCCAATGTCTCAACACTTGAGAGCTGCCCTAATTGCAGCAAAATCTCAGCTGAAAGAGATAAACTGCAAAATGCCCTGCAGAAGTTTACTAATGGATCTGAAATGTTAAATATCATTTTAATGAATCAAAGGGCATATAGGGACAAGACTGGCTTAGGATACAAACCTAGAGGGAAAAAGTGGGTGGAACCAAAAGTGAAACCTTACTTAAAATTCTTTCATAAAGCCACTGATCACAGCTCCACACCTTTTAGCTTCTGTAATTATTGTAACAGGAAGGGACACTCCACATCCACTTGTAATGCTAAGAATTATGGAGCAAATAGCTCTTATAAATGGGTCCCAAAAGGAACCAAGGCGACAAAGGATCCTCCCCCAAGAAAAGAAACTAAGGGAGGACAGGGATCCAGAGCCTGGAAACAATCCTCAAGGAAAGCCCAAGAGCCTAGAGCCAACACACAGATTAATCATAAGCCCAAGGTCAAGACTAACACTGGACCAAGGGCTCTGGAAACTAATGACAGAGGACCCAATAAAGGTTGGGTACCTAAGCTTGTCTGATTCTTGCAGGTGTGTCTCAAAGCATCCAAGAATAGGAAATGGAATATTGATAGCGGATGCTCGAGACATATGACTGGAGACAGAGACAAATTCAAATCCTTGGTGATCAAAGATGGAGCCACAGTTACCTTTGGAGGAAATCAGAGTGGAAAGATCACCGGAGTTGGAGAAGTTGGGCCAGTGAAAGACGTCTATCTGGTGGATGGTCTCTGTCACAACCTGCTGAGCGTGAGCCAGAGCACTGACAAAGGAAATTGGGTAATCTTTGATTCACATGAGTGCATGATAATAGATAAGCAGGATCTGAATCTAGATAAGGCCAACCTAAAATGCAAACTTAAGGCAAATAGAAATGGAAACCTATACACTCTAGATTTATGTCAACAAATGGATGAAAAAAGCTTAATATCTAGTGATGAGAATAGTTGGCTTTGGCATAAAAGGCTAGCACATGTTAATTTTACTCAACTTGACATGCTGATTAAGAAAGAGCTAGCTATAGGGATTCCATCTTTTAAGGTTAAGCATGATTATATTTGTGAATCCTGCCAACGAGGGAAGCAAACAAAGTCCTCGTTTAAAACCAAGAAGAGAGTCTCCACCAGCAGGCCCTTGGAACTAATCCATATGGATTTGGTTGGGCCAGCAAGAGTAAAGAGCTTGGGTGGAAACCTGTATGCTCTAGTTGTGGTGGATGACTATTCTAGGTTCACTTGGACAATGTTTCTTGCCTCTAAGCAAGATGCTTTTGATGCCTTTGTTGTCCTGGCTAAGAAAGTGCAGAATGAGAGAGATCTCAAAATCACAGTCATAAGGACAGACCATGGAGGAGAATTTGAGAACCATAGCTTCTCTGAGCTGTGTGAGCAGAATGGCATTGATCACAACTTCTCAGCTCCCAGAACTCCTCAGCAAAACGGTGTGGTCGAGAGGAAGAACAGGGTTCTGACTGAGATGGCCAGGAGCATGCTCAATGAGAAAGAGGTTTCTCAAGTGTTCTGGGCGGACGCTATGAGCACTGCTTGCTACATCTCTAATAGAGCCTATGTTCGCAAGGGCTTGGACAAGACTCCCTATGAGCTGTACGAAGGCAGAAAGCCCAACATCAGCCACCTCAGAATCTTTGGATCAAAATGCTATGTGCATAACAATGGAAAGGTAAATCTGGATAAGTTTGATCCAAAGGCTGATATAGGTGTATTCATAGGGTATTCCCTTAGGAGTAAGGCTTACAGAGTATACAACATGAGGACTAGAACTGTAGAAGAATCTATGCATGTTGTATTTGATGAAACTCCTACATGGGAACAATCCACAGAAGATGATGGGATACCAAACTTTCCAAAACCACCATCATCTTCACCACCAAAAGAAACACCAGCAAGCAATCTCAAAGAAGAAGATGAACCCAGTGATGAGCCTAGAGTGCAGACGGTGCCTGATGAGGCACAGTTGCCAACAGCTAGGAGACATCACAGGGATCATCCTCTTGATCAAGTGCTTGGTCATGTTTCTTCTGGTGTCAGAACCAGAAGGCAGGTTCAAAATGAAGTTGAGTTTGGAGCCTTCTTATCTCAGATCGAACCAACTTCAGTTGAACAAGCTCTTGAGGGCTGCGACTGGATTATTGCCATGCAGGAAGAGCTAAACCAGTTCGAAAGAAGCCAAGTTTGGGAACTAGTCCCAAGGCCTTCTCATCAATCCATAGTTGGGAACAAATGGGTCTTCAAAAACAAACTGGATGAGACAGGTCAAATAACAAGAAACAAAGCCAGATTGGTAGCCAAAGGGTATAACCAAGAAGAAGGCATAGACTATGAAGAAAATTTTGCTCCAGTCGCTAGACTTGAAGCAATAAAGATTCTTCTAGCCTTTGCATCCATGAAAGGCTTTAGATTATATCAAATGGATGTAAAGAGTGCATTTCTTAATGGATACATCAAAGAAGAGGTTTATGTAGAACAACCTCCTGGCTTTGAGGATCACAAACATCCTAAACATGTGTATAGGCTAAAGAAAGCTTTGTATGGCCTGAAACAAGCTCCTCGAGCTTGGTATGAGAGACTCAGCAGCTTTTTGCTGGGAAAGAGTTTCTCAAGAGGAAAACTAGATAATACACTGTTTATTCTGCACAAAGATAGAAACATGCTAATTGTCCAGATCTATGTCGATGATATTATTTTTGGGGCAACTAATGAAAAACTTTGTGAAGAATTTTCTAAGACTATGCAGGGAGAGTTTGAAATGTCAATGATGGGAGAACTAACGTTCTTCCTAGGCCTGCAAATTAAGCAAAAGAAGGATGGCATCTTCATCTCCCAAACTAAGTATTGCAGAGAGCTCCTCAAGAAGTTTGGGATGGATGAATGCAAGGAGTATGACACTCCCATGAGTACCACTGTCGCACTCGATGCTGATGCAAAGGGAAAATCTGTCAGCCTGCCCATGTACAGGGGAATGATAGGTTCCCTGCTGTATTTGACGGCTAGCAGGCCTGACATTCAATTTATTGTAGGCATGTGTACTAGATTTCAAGCCAACCCCAAGGAGTCACATCTAACCTGTGTTAAACGTATTCTAAGATACCTTGAGGGAACACAAGAGCTTGGTCTTTGGTATCCCAGAGGTAACCAAGAGTTCTTGTGGGCTTATTCTGATGCTGACCATGCAGGGTATAAAACTGATAGGAAGAGCACCAGTGGACAATGCGCCTTCCTTGGTGGTTGTCTGGTCTCTTGGGCTAGCAAGAAGTAAACCTGCGTGTCTTTATCATCCACAGAGGCAGAATACATTGCTGTCGCAAGCTGTTGTGCCCAAGTGCTGTGGCTGAAGAACCAACTAAGAGATCTTGGCTTGGAGTTCCCTGAGGCTCCCATCCTCTGTGACAACACAAGCACCATCAGCCTCGCCAAGAATCCGGTTCAGCACACAAGGAAAAAGCACATTGATGTCAGACATCACTTCATCAGAGATCATGTTCAGAAGAAGGATGTCAAAGTGCAATTTGTCCCCACTCAGCATCAGCTTGCTGATATTTTCACCAAGCCTCTGGGGGTTGATCAATTTACATTCATAAGAGGTGATTTGGGAATGGTAAACCCAAATGAAGTTTAATTCTTCAAAATAAACTTGTGCTTAATTGATTAAAACCTGCAACTATACTAACTTAGGCATCGGAGTGCCAATCTTTAGTTTTGCAGGTCCCCAATGTTAAATCTTAAGTGAGTCCAACCGGAAGCAAAACCACTTCCGGATACTCCTTTGCTGGGGCTGGATGACAACTCAAAGTGACCAGGAGCGCCACTCCAACCGGAAGCAAAACCACTTCCGGATGCTCTTCTGCTGGCGCTGAGTGTTGAATCAAAGTGAGCGGGAGCGCCAGTGTCTGAACAAAGGGACACGTCACCTCAGAAAACGTTTCATCTTCTCACACCAAAAATTATGCCTCTTCTGACATTGTGCAGAGACACGTGTCACAAAGGTGCGACGTTTCAATTTGAATATTTACGTTTTCCCATGAACCAACGCATGCTTTCATGTAGAGTCATTATGAACATTTTACCCGTTGTGACATTGCATATAAATAGGAAGCCGTTTTCACTTTTACTTTTCACTTGCACAAATTTCTTACCCACAAAACTCTCTGAATTTATTCATCGAGTTCATCATACTGTTCTTCATCTTCTTCATCTTCTTCATCTAAATTTCTTCGCATTTCATCTCATCTAAACCTTAAATCCACACAAAATGGCCGGCTCACATGAATCTAACCCCAACACAAAGATAGCCACTTCTTCCAAGAAATCGAAGTCCAAAACTAGCAAATCTGGGCATTCACGCTCTGAAAAATCTGGAAAATCACATGAACATCATGAACAGCAAGAACAATCTGGGCAAGTTCACGAACAAGTTCACGAACATTCTGGGCAAACTGGGCCTCAACAAGAACACTCAAAGAAAAAGGGGAAGAAGAGAGTACAGTTTAGCGAAGAGCCATCATCCAAGCGACAGAGAGTGGAGGATGATCCTTCAGTTTACAAAGATGGGCCTCTGGAGACAGTTTCTGGGAAAATGGAGACGGCAAAACCCTACTTCAACACTGGGATGTTCATCGACTTGAACAAAATAGATGAACTAGGGTTTCCACACTTGAGGGAATATCTGGAGAAGTACATGTGCTGGCTGGGGATCAACCAGGAATACAACATCAACGTCCTGCGGGTGTTCTTCCTGTCCCTCACTTCCAAGGCTAAGTATAAGAAGGTGGATGGGAAGGATCAGATTCGCAGAGTCACCTTCACTGCCACAGTAAGAGGGAGAACCTTTAGCTTCACTTGGAGAGACATCAACCACATGATGGGGGTCCCTGAGGGAGAAATGAATGAATGGCTATTCCCTAAGAAACTCAACAAGGAGGAACTTGAAAAGGTCTATGACACCAAGGGGAAGAAGGTGTCTGGGATGTCTGACTCCAACCGGATCCTATACTATATCTACTCCCGCATGATGACACATAAAGGGGGATCTTCAACGAGTTCACTCTCCTTGACAACCCTTGGTTCCCTAGATTCCTCTCCCAGCAGCCAATCAACCCTGGGCAGTTGATCAGTCTACAGCTGCACATGTGGATTGAAAATCAGAAGTCTGGAAGTCTTCCCTACCCCACGGTCATCGCCTTCCTCCTGGAGAAATATTTGATCAAGTCAACATCCACTGAGGAGGAAGAGAATGTTAAGTGCGCACCTGTCAGCGCAGTTAACATCGGCAAGATGGGGATTAAATACACCAAGCAGACAAAGGCCACTAGCTCAGGATCTCAGGCATGGAGTGCCTCACACACAACTGCTCCCTCTGCATCTGGAGTAGGGGACCAGGAAGTGGATTCCCATGCTGGCCCAAGCAGAGCTCCAAGGCTGTCTGTTGCACAGAAGACAATGATGGCTGAGATGCGAGAGGACATATTTCACAAGTTGCCTGAAACTCTGTTGGCCCCTCTCCGAGCTGAATATGATGGAGCCCTTCAGCAGCAAGGGCAAAGAATCCAAGGCTTGGAGGATCGCCTAGGACGGGTTGAGGCCAAACTTGACTTAATCATTAACCACTTCCAAATTCCTCAACCTCAACCTCACGGTAATTTACCTCCACCCCCTCCTCCTCAAAATGACCAACATCCTCCTCCTCCACCTAACCAACCATCACTCCCTCCCCCTAATGCACAACAACCACCCCCTCAGAATGACTCACATCCAACCTCACCACCAAATGAGTCTGACACTCACAACACCTCTCACCAAACCCCTCCAAACTCCCCTCGCCAATCACCCCATAACTCCCCTTCACCTCATAACTCCCGAAACCATTCACCACCCCCAAACCCCATAAGGGCTTCCAATCCACCTCCTAACACTCAACCCACCATAGCTCAATCTCTTGGATTTACCTCTCCTGATCACCCACTTCACACCTACTACCTCAGAGACCAATCCCCTATTCGGTGGAGAGTCAAACAACCCCCTGCCTACTACTCTACCTATCCCTTCGATGGACTATTCACCAACCCCTCCTTCTTCGAAAGAAACACAGCCCTCCTCCCCAACCCTCCTAATTCACCAGAAAACACCTCACCCACATCCTCGCCCGAATCCTCACCACCCAGAACCTTTGGCCCTGACCCTTCACCCTTCTCTTCACCCAACCCATCCTCCATGGCCCTAGCCCTCCTTGATGATGACAAAAGGGGGAGAGATGCTGCTACCGCCCTCCGCTGTACCATGGATACGAGGGATGTCCTGACTCAACCATCCCTCTGGCTAGATGAAGACATCACTGCTACCCTTCGTCGAGCCATGGATATAAGAAGAATGGGTAGTGCTGAACGTCTTATTCATGGGGAAGTCATCCAATTTATGCAACAGCAGCGATCATATGAGCAAAGGTCCAAGTGGGCAATGGTTCTGTATGAGCAACCTGATGAGATCCCACAGCCTGAGCCTGAGCCAGAGCCTTCATCTTCTGAGCCTCCTCCCTCTGAGCCTGCCCGAAATTTTATTGAAGAGATCATGATGAAGTATGGGCTGGAGAAGCAAAATCATCCACCTATGGTGATAACCAAGCCAATCCCTCCTCCTAAGCCAACCTCTGCTCCTCCTCCTTCAGCAGTCAAGTACAGTGGATCAAGGAAGAAAGCAGTTGCTAAAAAGGATGCTAACAAGAGTGCTACTGCTACTGCGCCTGCTGAAAGTGAGCAAGAGGTTCCATCTGTTCAAGCTGAAGTTGTGCCTGAGACTCAGTCACCCTCTCAAGAGTCATATGCCCCTCCACCACTAAAAGAAGTAAAGCTGGAAATAGAGGATATGACTGCTGAAGAGTTCGAGAGATATGGATGGACTGACAAGCTCTCGTTTGGTCAGATGGCTTGCCTAGATGCAGAAAGAGCGAGCGCCAAGCCTACCCAAGCGATAGGCAAGGGCAAAGGAAAAGGCAAAGGCAAAGGAAAAAGGAAAGCCAAGGAAGTTGAGGAGGACCCCAACTTTCCTGTGTGGAATGTGAAGATTAGGGCTGTCCATTATCCCAATGGCGAGGCCACTCCCTTCTCTGATGCAACTGGGTTCCCTGGGTTTGAAGAAGTTGAAAATCTGAAAAGAGCTTTTGAGGAATCCGTTGAATCTGAGAGACTCAATGATAATTTTATCTGTGAACAGTTTTGATTACTTGTGAATTTTATCTGTTATTATTTTAATGTGTAATCTTTTGCTCATCAATGATAATTATCTTTGAATTCAGTTCTGCACTTTATCTTGAAATGCGTGGCTGTCACCCAAGAGGGGGGGGTGAATTGGGTGAGGGAATAAAACTTTAACTCTTTTCCGAAAGACTGCTTGTGCTTGGTGATGATGTTAATAAGTAGTGGTATGCACAAGTCAGTATGTTATGTGATGCAAAATAGAATGTTAAAATGTAAGTTTATGCACACATAAATTTATCCTGGTTCGGTCACCCAGACCTACATCCAGTCCCCAGGCTCCACCTGAGATTTTCAATCCACTATTCTTGTTTAAACCAGGCACAAGAGAAGCCTTTACACTTTAGGTTTTACGAACACGGGTTCACCTAACAACCCACAGGTTTTACAACGGGTTCACCTGCAAACCTTACAAACGCAAGTTTTACGGGCTAACTTGCAACCTATGGAGATTTAGAAAACTTCTAAATGCTCCCCCTTACAAAATGTAAGATTACAATTATGTTCACTCTATGAACTGATTTTGTTAAACACTTAAGCTCAAAACTAACTCTCTCGAAGAGTGGATGATGTTACTCACTTAAGTACAAATGAATCACTCTCTAAGAATATTACATATCAAAGTCCGAGAGTAGAAGATGAGAGGAATGTAGAATAGTGTTTCAGACAATAAGCTCTGTTCTCTCTCTCTCTTAGTTCTTCTGAATGTGGATGTTCCTTTTATACCAGCCTCTGAATATCCAACCGTTGGAGAGGCAATAAGGCCGTTTGAATATAGCCGTTGGGGCCTTGTTTACGTTGTCCTCATTAATGCACAGCAGGGTTGACTTTGCTTTATCTGAAAAGGTGCTTTGTCCAGCTGTTCTGTCAACACTGTTCTGACAACACTGTTCTGGCAAAAGTCGTTCTGACATCTATACACTGTACGGTCTGACTCTTGCTTGTTGTCAGATGAGGACTTCGTTCCTCAAGCATAAGTCCAGGATGTTAAGAGACTCACTATCGGAAGCTCTCTTGTTATCTAAAGTGAAGCTCGTGGACTCTAACATTTTGCTTGCTATCACATAGAGGAACTTTGTCTTCCAAGCACTTGTCCATGAATGATAAGAGTGCTTTGCTATTGGATGCTCTCTTGCTTTAA
Organism: Mimosa pudica; assembly: GCA_029929735.1. Lineage (NCBI taxonomy): Eukaryota > Viridiplantae > Streptophyta > Magnoliopsida > Fabales > Fabaceae > Mimosa > Mimosa pudica. The sequence goes on from JAKELP010000045.1 coordinate 8,121,035, forward strand.
GAAGCTCTCTTATGGACTCTGACTCTTGTGGGTAGTATGAGCTTTGACACCTTGAGTGAATCTTCAGATTATGTTCTCATACTCCTCATGCTTGGTAGGTAACAATGTTGTTTGAATATCTGTTATCCTTTTGTTACCGTTGGAAGGAACATCTTCTTAAATGCTCAGCAGGGTTGACTTGCTTTATCTCTGAAAAGTAGTCCTGACACCCTTGCTCTGACAAAAGCATTCTGACTTCTGAGTATGTGACATTTACTCTTGTACTCTTGCTGACGGATGATCATCGTTCATCCGGAAGTGGCAATCTTGCTCTGCAAGTGTTAATCTCTGAAATCCAATGCCAAGAGTCTTTGCATCCGGAAGCTCAGTTGCATCCGGAAGTGTGATTAAGTTCTGCACATACTGGTTAGTCCAACATAGCAATATATATAATCAGATATAGTAAAACTATACATGTTGTGGGAAGTTTGCTATGGGAAGTAGTCTTACTTAGACTATGTTCTGACTTAGTGTAATGTCTACTGACTCTAAGGGATCTCTATTCCAATAGTCAGCTTAAGTCTCGTTAGTTTACTCTAAGTCTTCCTAAGTGACTCAGTGTGCATTTGTTCATGCTATGTATAATAGGTCAACACACAATCACATGAAGTGGGAGTTCACTTAGTCTAGGATGTATCCGGAAGCACTTCCACATCCGGAAGTACTTTCACTTGATGAAGGATCTAGCTCACCATCACTTACTCTTGCTCAGTGTATTTCATTCCAACAGTCAGCGCTAGTCACTGAGCTATCGGAAGCACTTTTACTTGACGTGGTGAACTCACTGAAGCTTAGGATTATATCTCTTTTATCAGCCTCTGCAAGTCTAAATTTAAGAGGAAGCAATTTCGCTTGACGAGGCTAATTCACTGACGCTTGGGGATATATCTATTCTGTCAGCCTGCGCCAGTCTAAATCTATCAGGAAGCAATTTCACTTGACGAGGCTGATTCACTGACGCTTGGGGATATATCTATTCTGTCAGCCTGCGTCAGTCTAAATCCAACAGGAAGTGTTTTCACTTGGCGAAGTAGACTCACTGACGCTTGGGGTAATATCTATTCTATCGCTCTGCGCCAGTCTAAGTCTAACAGGAAGCAATTTCACTTCCGATTGAAACATAGCTTAGTCTTAAGGTTGTGTACTAATTCTCATGGACTAAGTTATTTCCCCAGTGATTTACTTGCTGACGCTGGGGGATGAAAGCATTCATCCGCGTGCGCAAGTCCTAATCTATCCGGAAGTGATCTTGCATTCTCAAGTGATCTAACTCAGGATTCTAACCATGTCATCTAATCCTTCCTAAGTGTTGATTATGTTCTCTTAAGTACTAGACCATATCATACCTTAGTCACCATCAAAACTTAAGATTCTAACATTCTCCCCCTTTTTGATGATGACAAACCCATAGATGACTAGAGAACATAATTAAACTTAGATCACTTCCAGAGCTATATTTCATTCCCAGTTCTCTCCCCAGATATCTTATCTTTCAGCTCTAGACATCTCATGTCTCATCTCTAGACATCTCGTGTCTCATTTCTTCTCATTTCTCTCCCCCTTTTGGCTTCATCAAAATTCAACAAGTGCAAGCTAGCCTTAGGGATGGGGATACTTCTATCGTTCTCCTAGGAATGGGCTTTCTACCTAATATTTCTCCCTATGTATCGTTAATAAAGATTTGTTCAGACTATTCAATACAACATACGAGAATTAACAAGGGAAAACAATAATGATTCATGATCCTGAATGATGGTATTCTCCCTAAACATTATGTAGGATAGCTAAACAGTGTGGGACAAGAAGAGGAAATATTGATGCAGTATTCTAAGTGAGTTTGCTCTCCCTAACCATTATGCAAGAAATCAGAACATGTTTTGCAAGGATTAAGTCTAGATCAAAACATACAAAAACAGTTCTCTTTTTGAAGATGAAAATTCTTTTCAAGTATAAAAGACATCAAAAGTAATTTTGACCCTCTTGAAATGATTAACATGATATCAAAATAATTTTGGTGCGTTTAAAATGATGATTATGATATCAATTGAAAATTTGTGATTTTAAATTCGTGATACCAAATGAAATCAAGTCAAATGAAATTTGTGAGATTAAAATATCAAAAGTAATTTCCAAATAAATTGCATCACAGCATCTCAAGAGTTTATTATCGATGACAGCATGTAACTCTCTATTTTTCAAGGGATCATTACCGAGTAATGTCCATTTACTTCTCTTCTATATTTAAGATTAATCATTACAGAATCAAGAAAGGAAGCATATAAGAGAGGTATGTTATCAATTACTTTCCAGCGTGTCATATAAAGGATACAGATGTGTGAGCTAGGATGATTTTCTAAAACAGTAAATGATTTTGAAGTCAATGCAGATTGAGAAAAGAAATCCTAAATTGACACCCTTACCAATGCCATGTATGCATCATATATAGGAGATGGTAAGGTGTAGATGTTACCACAGATGAGGAATCTCCAGACTCTATTAGACTCATGAATCTTAATCATATGCAGATAAGCATGCTTCCTGACATCTTCAAGAGATGTGCTATCTCAAGTGGAAACCCCTAGTGCAAGTGCTTTGATGATTCGCTTCGGCAAGCTGAGCTACAACCAAAAGCAGACATGACTGGGCAGTCACTCTACTCTTCCCATGGTTCAATAGTTGGCCTGCTATCGAAAGCGCTGATTGTTGCGAAAGCATCCTTGCTCAAACTTGATGATTGGGCCTTCATGTGCTTGAGGAAACAAGTGCTTTCTGATGGTCAGTGAAAGAACTTAAGATTTAACATTGGAGACCATCCTCTGGACATTCAAGTCAATCTGTGTTAATCAGCATAAGTTAATAATTATAAGAAATCATGCTTGCTAATTAGTTTAAGAAAATATGACCAATGATTATGTGAAAACTAATTTTGAAATTATCTATACGTTCACATAGTTTCACTATCAAGACATGAACTCTATCTATACTCTCATAGATAAATATCAATGTTATAGTACAAAGAGTATCAAACAGGTGGCATACTTTCAGAGTTTCATAAGCAAGTATAGTTCAATAAATATGCCTCAAGGATGTTCATGTTAGATCATGAAGACATGTGAATTATTAACACTATGAAATTTTGAAAAATCTTCATCCTCACAAAAATGAAATACTGGAAATTTTCATGCTCACAGAATAGTTTGATTTTAAGACTAAATTCGGTTTACAAAAACAACCAAATTTCAGCATATGATTACGAGAATAATTTCCAAATTTTTTGCTCAAGTTCTTCTAGATATGCTCAGTGTGATCTCATTGTTCTTAGGATATCAACAAGCTTGAAATTAATACAGATTATAGCATGCTTGTGATTCTATGCCGTGTTTTACAGATCTAGCAGAGTTTAATTCAAGGCATTTCCTAAGATTTCTAATACATGTCAGACAAGAGAGAGACTATCCATTAAATTTTACAACAGAATATGTAAGGGATAGAAATGCTCATGTGTATTGGCGAGAGTTTCTCAGGTTTGGTATAGCCATTCCACACATCTTGATAAGAGACATTTTCGTTGTCATTCTCTCTTGGTTATATTCATTGTTCAAGCTTCAATAATCTGTGTCAACATTCTTAAACCACAAACTTGAACTGAGATCATTAGTAGATTGAGAACTTAAAGATGTAATTAAGAGGGATGTATTGTTCTCGAAACCATAGCTGCTTATGCATTGAAAAACTTGATGCAAGAGATACCACATGAAATGGAAAATCAGAAATAACTTTTGAGTGCTATCATGAGGTATGGTTGTCATGTAGGTTTAAAGAGGATCAGAATCTGTTTTGAAAGTTTGTATTTCAAAAAGATCTTTCAAAAATCAAGGTGAGTGCATAAACCATTTTCTTCCATGAGAGGTGCCCTTAAAAGAATTCACTAAGCATGTATGAGTAAAATAATTTAGACACCATATGAAAACTCTGAGGAAGGTTTTTAGTTTTAGTGTCAAAATTCTGTAACTAGTTTTGAATCATCTTACCAATGTCAGAATTCTTGGAACACAATGATTCAGCATGCACAAATCAGTATGCATTATATCAGAAAATGAATTTGGTATGATGAGATCGTTTTTACAGAAAATAAGGTCATCACAGATATATCAGTTTCAGAGAAATAAAAGTTGTTGAGCCCATCATGCATTTACTACCCTAGTGATTATTCAAGTAAAGAGGAGGGTAAGAATGATATCACCATAGCTCCATTCGCATCAAGCAGTAGCTCGCTTGATTTTGGTTGGCAATGCAAGGATTCTATTTTCAGAGCAGCACCAAAATCTATGCGTGATGAATGCTTATCAAGACTTGACTAATTGTTCAGAGAGGTACAGTCCTGAGTCTTGCTGAGGCTAATAGGATGGATTGGAGCTGGTGCAGAGGGATGAATTCACTTGGTGATCACTTCCACTGGCATCTCTGTCCTCTTGAACCCATACTTCATATACAGCTCTTCAATCAGATTGGGTGCTGGCGCAGACGGAGATAGGCTCAGCAGTGGGAATCTCCGTAGGTTGATCACTAAGCGCTATCTCAAGCTTGCCTCTGTGCTAGCAGACTGTTGGGGGCACATGAAACAGATGGCTTTCCCAAGGGCGAGCCTTCCTTCTTGGGCAATCCGCTTCATTCCCTTCTGAGGGCAGCAGTGACATCCTGGTCAAGTCCGAGGGATGGCTATCTTAGCCTATCTCTCTCTGATTTTGCTCATGCTCCTTGTTCATTTTAGCCCATAACTGATCTAACTCTGATTGATTGATCTGGACAAGAATCTGTTGAAGATCCAGGGGTTCTACAATGGCTTTTCAGATCAACAGTCTCACTAAATTCAACAGATCCTTCAAAAGTTGATCGAGGAATCCGCTCTCTCTTGTTCTTCTCAGGGTAGTTGAATGGAACTCTGTGATAGCTCATCCTTGAGACAGAACCATTGTCCCTTATGGTTGCCGATTGCTTCTTATGATTGTACCAGGGGTTTTCAGCAATTGCGTCACCGCGAGTTCTCTTCTCTGGGGTAAGAGGAGCTCTTGATCTTCCCTCACTTTTTGAATCTTCTAGGCAGAAATGAATTACTCTCTTCACTGAAGCCTACTTCCTCAATATCACCTTCCAGAAGCTCATCAGTAGATGATCCACAAAGAGCACGAGTTGAGCTTTGGACAGTTAGGTACAATGGTATGATCAAAGCCTTTGGAAAACATTTTAACCCACATCAGCCAAGGTCTTTGCACTTGAGATCGTTTGATCCTTTAAACAAGTGACCTGCTCTGATACCAAATGAAATGCGTGGCTGTCACCCAAGAGGGGGGGTGAATTGGGTGAGGGAATAAAACTTTAACTCTTTTCCGAAAGACTGCTTGTGCTTGGTGATGATGTTAATAAGTAGTGGTATGCACAAGTCAGTATGTTATGTGATGCAAAATAGAATGTTAAAATGTAAGTTTATGCACACATAAATTTATCCTGGTTCGGTCACCCAGACCTACATCCAGTCCCCAGGCTCCACCTGAGATTTTCAATCCACTATTCTTGTTTAAACCAGGCACAAGAGAAGCCTTTACACTTTAGGTTTTACGAACACGGGTTCACCTAACAACCCACAGGTTTTACAACGGGTTCACCTGCAAACCTTACAAACGCAAGTTTTACGGGCTAACTTGCAACCTATGGAGATTTAGAAAACTTCTAAATGCTCCCCCTTACAAAATGTAAGATTACAATTATGTTCACTCTATGAACTGATTTTGTTAAACACTTAAGCTCAAAACTAACTCTCTCGAAGAGTGGATGATGTTACTCACTTAAGTACAAATGAATCACTCTCTAAGAATATTACATATCAAAGTCCGAGAGTAGAAGATGAGAGGAATGTAGAATAGTGTTTCAGACAATAAGCTCTGTTCTCTCTCTCTCTTAGTTCTTCTGAATGTGGATGTTCCTTTTATACCAGCCTCTGAATATCCAACCGTTGGAGAGGCAATAAGGCCGTTTGAATATAGCCGTTGGGGCCTTGTTTACGTTGTCCTCATTAATGCACAGCAGGGTTGACTTTGCTTTATCTGAAAAGGTGCTTTGTCCAGCTGTTCTGTCAACACTGTTCTGACAACACTGTTCTGGCAAAAGTCGTTCTGACATCTATACACTGTACGGTCTGACTCTTGCTTGTTGTCAGATGAGGACTTCGTTCCTCAAGCATAAGTCCAGGATGTTAAGAGACTCACTATCGGAAGCTCTCTTGTTATCTAAAGTGAAGCTCGTGGACTCTAACATTTTGCTTGCTATCACATAGAGGAACTTTGTCTTCCAAGCACTTGTCCATGAATGATAAGAGTGCTTTGCTATTGGATGCTCTCTTGCTTTAAGAAGCTCTCTTATGGACTCTGACTCTTGTGGGTAGTATGAGCTTTGACACCTTGAGTGAATCTTCAGATTATGTTCTCATACTCCTCATGCTTGGTAGGTAACAATGTTGTTTGAATATCTGTTATCCTTTTGTTACCGTTGGAAGGAACATCTTCTTAAATGCTCAGCAGGGTTGACTTGCTTTATCTCTGAAAAGTAGTCCTGACACCCTTGCTCTGACAAAAGCATTCTGACTTCTGAGTATGTGACATTTACTCTTGTACTCTTGCTGACGGATGATCATCGTTCATCCGGAAGTGGCAATCTTGCTCTGCAAGTGTTAATCTCTGAAATCCAATGCCAAGAGTCTTTGCATCCGGAAGCTCAGTTGCATCCGGAAGTGTGATTAAGTTCTGCACATACTGGTTAGTCCAACATAGCAATATATATAATCAGATATAGTTAAACTATACATGTTGTGGGAAGTTTGCTATGGGAAGTAGTCTTACTTAGACTATGTTCTGACTTAGTGTAATGTCTACTGACTCTAAGGGATCTCTATTCCAATAGTCAGCTTAAGTCTCGTTAGTTTACTCTAAGTCTTCCTAAGTGACTCAGTGTGTCATTTGTTCATGCTATGTATAATAGGTCAACACACAATCACATGAAGTGGGAGTTCACTTAGTCTAGGATGTATCCGGAAGCACTTCCACATCCGGAAGTACTTTCACTTGATGAAGGATCTAGCTCACCATCACTTACTCTTGCTCAGTGTATTTCATTCCAACAGTCAGCGCTAGTCACTGAGCTATCGGAAGCACTTTTACTTGACGTGGTGAACTCACTGAAGCTTAGGATTATATCTCTTTTATCAGCCTGTGCAAGTCTAAATTTAACAGGAAGCAATTTCGCTTGACGAGGCTAATTCACTGACGCTTGGGGATATATCTATTCTGTCAGCCTGCGCCAGTCTAAATCTATCAGGAAGCAATTTCACTTGACGAGGCTGATTCACTGACGCTTGGGGATATATCTATTCTGTCAGCCTGCGTCAGTCTAAATCCAACAGGAAGTGTTTTCACTTGGCGAAGTAGACTCACTGACGCTTGGGGTAATATCTATTCTATCGCTCTGCGCCAGTCTAAGTCTAACAGGAAGCAATTTCACTTCCGATTGAAACATAGCTTAGTCTTAAGGTTGTGTACTAATTCTCATGGACTAAGTTATTTCCCCAGTGATTTACTTGCTGACGCTGGGGGATGAAAGCATTCATCCGCGTGCGCAAGTCCTAATCTATCCGGAAGTGATCTTGCATTCTCAAGTGATCTAACTCAGGATTCTAACCATGTCATCTAATCCTTCCTAAGTGTTGATTATGTTCTCTTAAGTACTAGACCATATCATACCTTAGTCACCATCAAAACTTAAGATTCTAACATATCTGATTATTACTTTCAATTCTTTTATATGAACTTAATTAGATAACTTAGTTTGTCATCATCAAAAATTGGGAGAATGTTAGAATCTTAAGTTTTGATGAAGACTAAAATATGAAAAAATGAGCTAAACACTTAGAGAGAGTTAGGCTAACATAGAACCCCAAGTAAGAGTACAACCGGATGTGGATTTACTTCCGGATGGACCAGGACTAGCGCTCGCGGATGAACATCTCATCCCCCAACGACAGCAAGTATTTCACTAAGTCATAACTCAGTCTAAAAACATTAGTTGTATAAAATCCTTTAGACTAAGTTAGGAAGCTTCCGGATGTGGATTTGCTTCCGATTGCTTAGTGACTAGCGCTGGCTGTTGGTTTGCACAACACTGAGCGTCAGTGAGTATAATATGATCATATCCCAACGTCCAGTGGATTTTCTTCCGATTGCTTAGTGACTAGCGCTGGCTGTTGGTTTGGACAACACTGAGCGTTAGTGAATATAATATGATCATAACCCAAAGTCCAGTGGAAGTGCTTCCGGATGTGGAATTGCTTCCGGATGTAAGAGAGCTCCCCTAGACTAAGTGAACTCCCACTGCATGTGAGTATGTGCTATTATTGTTAAGACTAACGTTCAAAATGCAGTACACTGAGTGATGTTGCTTCCGGATGTGGACTTGCTTCCGTAAGCAATCAGAATGTCAGAACGTTCAGAGCAGTGCAGTGTCAGAATGCTTTTTGACAGAGCAGAGTTGTCAGAACTACTTTTCAGAGATAAAGCAAAGTCAACCCTTCTAAACATTAATGAAGCAATTAATGGGCAAACGGTAACATGGGATAAACGGCCATATTCAAACGGCTAACTCACCTACCAAGAGTGAGAATACTTGAAGACTATATAAGCAAGCTCATCTTCATTTATGAAAAAAACTTTGACATCTTGAAGAAAGCTAGAGTGAGAAACTGAGAATATCCTTCAAGCATTCAAAGCTGCCCAGAAAAGCTAGAGAGCATTTAACACATTGAGAGTTCTTTTCATCTACTTATCTTGTACTCCTTGTTGTTAAGTCTCTTCGTTTATTAAGAGCATTCATTGTACTTAAATGTGTAACATTATCCGTTCTTAAAGAGAACTAAGTTTAGAAAATCCTTTATTTGTAAAGGTTGAACCCTTGCTGGTTGTAAGGGGGAGTTAGTTAGCAAGGTTGCAAGTGAGCCTGGAGTAAAACTTGTGGTTGTAAGGTTGCAAGTGATCCTGTCCAAAACTTGCGGTTGTAAAGGTTCCAGGTGAACCCGTTTGTAAAACCTGGGGATAGTGGAACTCAACCTGGGTGGTTGAGAACTGGACGTAGGTCAGGAAGACCGAACCAGTATAAACCCTTGTGTTGTTATTGTTTGATTTTTATTTGGTAGCACAATTCACCCCCCCCTCTTGTGCATCCATTACTTTCAGAATGAAAGCAGATTGTTGGATGATAGCTGTGGTTTCAGACTGGAGGAAAAGGCTAATGAAGCAAATTATACTAAAGCCTGGGAGTCTCTGATAATGTCTTGAGTTTGAGGAACCTTCCCACCATGTACAACCTTGTTTCTTTTTAACCAAATGTCATTTATAAGAGCAATAATTCCTTTCACAAGTGACATATTGTCACTATGATCTAAAAGAAATTTTCTAAGCCACAACAGGATATCCTCAGTGGAAAGGTGACATGGAGATCTTATAGAGAAGCAACCAAACCAAGAAATTTTGGTTAGGTCACAAGAAAAGAATAGGTGATGAATAGATTCCTCCACTTTACATCCAAATCTGCAAAGAACAGTGACCATCAAGTGATGACTCTTTAATACATCAACTGTTGGTATTGCTTGATGGAACAATTTCCACATAAAAAGAAGTTGCTTCTTAGGTAAGGAGATTGACAATAAAAACTTCCAAAAGGGGTCAACACCAGGCTGCACTTGAAACTTGTCATCAAAAAGTAGACGAAAACTTGATTAGCTTTATAAGATCCAGAAGTACCTCTCGTCCAAATAATGGTGTCATTTCTTATGACAATTGAAATTGGAGTTGAGAGAATACAAAGAGATGTAGGGCCTGAATATAGACTTATGACCAGGGAAGCATTCCATTGAACTAGGTTCCATGAATAAGGAGTATGCGTAAGCAAGTCAGAAACCATCTGAACACCAGATTGATTTCCAACAGAGCCTTGCATGGGCCACCACAGAGGGTGGTTGAGAGAAATGGACCTTCCATTGCCAACTTGTCATCTTAAATTATTAGTAATTAGGGGTGTAAATGAACCGGGCCGAGCCAGGCTTTACGTAAATAGGCCTGGGCCCGTAATGCAAAAGGAAAATATAGGTCTAGGCCCAGGCCTGGTTGTAGGCTTTTTTTCAGAAAAAAGCCTAGGCCTGCGAAAAACATTTCAGGCCTGAAAGCCTTTTTAAAAGCCTACTTACAATGTAAGTATTAAAAAAACTTCAGGCCTTTTAAAAGTCTACTTCAAATTTAGGCTTTTAAAGGCATACATATCAAGCTTAAAAAGACCATAAATATGACACATATCAAGTACAATAATAAGCACAAAAAACATGTCAGGCCTTTTATTATTACAGCTTGAAAAGGCCTACTTACTGTTAGAATCTTAAGTTTTGATGGTGACTTAGGTATGATATGGTCTAGTACTTAAAAGAACATAATTAACACTTAGGAAGGATTAGATGACATGGTTAGAACCCTGAGTTAGATCACTTGTGAATGCAAGATCATTTCCGGAAGTATTAGCACTAGAGTCACAACCGGATGCGGATTCACTTCCGAATGAATTAAGACTAGCGCTCACGGATGCGGAATCACTTCCGGATAGACTAGGACTCGCGCACGCGGATAAATGTGTCATCCCCCAGCGGCAGCGAGTAACTCACTAGGGATTTAACTTAGTCCATGAACATTAGGTACACAAACCTTAAGACTAAGCTATGACTCAACCGGAAGTGAGTTTACTTCCTGTTAGACTTAGACTGGCGCAGAGCGATGGAATAGATCTCACCCCAAGCGTCAGTGAGTCTACTTCGCCAAGTGAAAGCACTTCCTGTTAGATTTAGACTGGCGCAGACTGATAGAATAGAATGACCCCAAGCGTCAATGAATCAGCCTCGTCAAGTAAAATTGCTTCCTGATAGATTTAGACTGGCGCAGGCTGACAGAATAGATATATCCCCAAGCGTCAGTGAATCAGCCTCGTCAAGTGAAATTCGTTCCTGATAAGATTTAGACTGGCGCAGGCTGACAGAATAGATATATCCCCAAGCGTCAGTGAATCAGCCTCGTCAAGCGAAATTGCTTCCTGTTAGATTTAGACTTGCACAGGCTGATAAAAGAAGTATAACCCTAAGTGACAGTAAGTTCACCACGACAAGTAAAAGTGCTTCCGATAGCTCAGTGACTAGCGCTGACTGTTGGAATGAAATACACTGAGCGAGAGTAAGTGATGGTGAGCTAGATCCTTCATCAAGTGAAAGTACTTCCGGATGTAGAAGTGCTTCCGGATACATCCTAGACTAAGTGAACTCCCACCTCATATGATTGTGTGTTGACTTATTATACATCTCATAGCATGAGCAAATGACACACTGAGTCACTTAGAAAGACTTAGAGTAAACTAACGAGACTTAAGCTGACTATTGGAATAAAGATCCCTTAGAGTCAGTAGACATTACACTAAGTCAGAACATAGTCTAAGTAAGACTACTTCCCATAGCAAACTTCCCACAACATGTATAGTTTTACTATATCTGATTATATATTGCTATGTTGGACTAACCAGTATGTGCAGAACTTAATCACACTTCCGGATGCAACTGAGCTTCCGGATGCAAAGACTCTTGGCATTGGATTTCAGAGATTAAAAATTGCAGAGCAAGATTGCCACTTCCGGATGAAAGATGATCATCCGTCAGCAAGAGTACAAGAGTAAACGCCACATACACAGAAGTCAGATTGCTTTCATCAGAGCAGAGGTGTCAGGACTACTTTTCAGAGATAAAGCAAGTCAACCCTGCTGAGCATTTAAGAAGATGTTCCTTCCAACGGTAACAAGAGGATAACAGATATTCAAACAACATTGTTACCTACCAAGCATAAGGAGTATGAGAGATAAGGAGAACATAATCTGAAGATTCACTCAAGGTGTCAAAGCTCATACTACCCACAAGAGTCGGAGTCCATAAGAGAGCTTCTGATAGCAAGAGAGCATCCAATAGCAAAGCACTCTTATCATTCATGGACAAGTGCTTGGAAGACAAAGTTCCTCTATGATAGCAAGCAGAATGTTAGAGTCCACGAGCTTCACTTCAGTTAGCAAGAGAGCTTCCGATAGTAAGTCTCTTAGCATCCTGGACTTATGCTTGAGGAACGAAGTCCTCATCTGACAACAAGCAAGAGTCAGACCGTACAGTGTATAGTTGTCAGAACGACTTTTGCCAGAACAGTGTTGTCAGAACAGTGTTGACAGAATAGCTGGACAAAGCACCTTTTCAGATAAAGCAAAGTCAACCCTGCTGTGCATTAATGAGGACAACGTAAACAAGGCCCCAACGGCTATATTCAAACGGCCTTATTGCCTCTCCAACGGTTGGATATTCAGAGGCTGGTACAAAAGGAACATCTACATTCAGAAGAGAAGAGAGAGAGAAAACAGAGCTTATTGTCTGAAACACTATTCTACATTCCTCTCATCTTCTACTCTCGGACTTAGATATGTAATATTCTTAGAGAGTGATTCTTTTGTACTTAAGTGAGTAACATCATCTACTCTTAGAGAGAGTCATTTGAGCTTAAGTGTTTAGCACAATCAGTTCATAGAGTGAACATAATTGTAATCTTACATTTGTAAGGGGGAGCATTTAGAAGTTTTTCTAAATCTCCATAGGTTGCAAGTTAGCCCGTAAAACTTGCGTTTGTAAGGTTTGCAGGTGAACCCGTTGTAAAACCTGTGGGTTGTTAGGTGAACCCGTGCTCGTAAAACCTAAAGTGTAAAGGCTTCTCTTGTGCCTGGTTTAAACAAGAATAGTGGATTGAAAATCTCAGGTGGAGCCTGGGGACTGGATGTAGGTCTGGGTGACCGAACCAGGATAAATTTATGTGTGCATAAACTTACATTTGAACATTCTTTTTGCATCACATAGCATACTGACTTGTGCATACCATTACTCAGTAACATCATCACCAAGCACAAGCAGTTTTTCGAAAAGTGTTAAAGTTTTATTCCCTCACCCAATTCACCCCCCCCTCTTGGGTGACAGCCACGCATTTCATTTGGTATCAGAGCAAGGTCACTTGTTTAAAGGATCCAACGATCTCAAGTGCAAAGACCTAGGCTGACTTGGGTTATAAAATGTGGGATGTTTTTGATTAGGATAAGTAAGGTCCAGCACTAACCATGTAGGACCCAAGTACAAATGGGTACCAAAACTCCTTTCCAGTGCCTTACTTGTGGAGGAAAGATCAAGAGTTTCTCTTGCCCAAAAGAAGAGAGCTCGTGGTGATATCACTGCTGTAACCCCCTAGTACAATCATAAGAAGCAGTCGGCAACCACAAGGGACAATGGTTCTGTCTCAAGGATGAGCAATCACAAAGTTCCATTCAACTATCCTGAGAAGAACAAGAGAGAGTGGATTCCTCGATCAACATTGAAAAGGATCTTGAATCCTACCCCTCAGAAGAAAGTGCTTCGAACCAAGGATAAGTAGAAGATCTCCTTGGGAAAGGCCTTCCTCAGAGTTTTCATATGGTGTCTAAATTATTTTACTCATACATGCTTAGTGAATTCTTTTAAGGGCACCTCTCATGGAAGAAAATGGTTTATGCACTCACCTTGATTTTTGAAAGATCTTTTTGAAATACAAACTTTCAAAACAGATTCTGATCCTCTTTAAACCTACATGACAACCATACCTCATGATAGCACTCAAAAGTTATTTCTGATTTTCAATTTCATGTGGTATCTCTTGCATCAAGTTTTTCAATGCATAAGCAGCTATGGTTTCGAGAACAATACATCCCTCTTAATTACATCTTTAAGTTCTCAATCTACTAATGATCTCAGTTCAAGTTTGTGGTTTAAGAATGTTGACACAGATTATTGAAGCTTGAACAATGAATATAACCAAGAGAGAATGGCAACGAAAATGTCTCTTATCAAGATGTGTGGAATGGCTATACCAAACCTGAGAAACTCTCGCCAATACACATGAGCATTTCTATCCCTTACATATTCTGTTGTAAAATTTAATGGATAGTCTCTCTCTTGTCTGACATGTATTAGAAATCTTAGGAAATGCCTTGAATTAAACTCTGCTAGATCTGTAAAACACGGCATAGAATCACAAGCATGCTATAATCTGTATTAATTTCAAGCTTGTTGATATCCTAAGAACAATGAGATCACACTGAGCATATCTAGAAGAACTTGAGCAAAAATTTGGAAATTATTCTCGTAATCATATGCTGAAATTTGGTTGTTTTTGTAAACCGAATTTAGTCTTAAAATCAAACTATTCTGTGAGCATGAAAATTTCCAGTATTTCATTTTTGTGAGGATGAAGATTTTTCAAAATTTCATAGTGTTAATAATTCACATGTCTTCATGATCTAACATGAACATCCTTGAGGCATATTTATTGAACTATACTTGCTTATGAAACTCTGAAAGTATGCCACCTGTTTGATACTCTTTGTACTATAACATTGATATTTATCTATGAGAGTATAGATAGAGTTCATGTCTTGATAGTGAAACTATGTGAACGAATAGATAATTTCAAAATTAGTTTTCACATAATCATTGGTCATATTTTCTTAAACTAATTAGCAAGCATGATTTCTTATAATTATTAACTTGTGCTGATTAACACAGATTGACTTGAATGTCCAGAGGATGGTCTCCAATGTTAAATCTTAAGTTCTTTCACTGACCATCAGAAAGCACTTGTTTCCTCAAGCACATGAAGGCCCAATCATCAAGTTTGAGCAAGGATGCTTTCGCAACAATCAGCGCTTTCGATAGCAGGCCAACTATTGAACCATGGGAAGAGTAGAGTGACTGCCCAGTCATGTCTGCTTTTGGTTGTAGCTCAGCTTGCCGAAGCGAATCATCAAAGCACTTGCACTAGGGGTTTCCACTTGAGATAGCACATCTCTTGAAGATGTCAGGAAGCATGCTTATCTGCATATGATTAAGATTCATGAGTCTAATAGAGTCTGAGGATTCCTCATCTGTGGTAACATCTACACCTTACCATCTCTTATATATGATGCATACATGGCATTGGTAAGGGTGTCAATTTAGGATGTTTTTCTCAATCTGCATTGACTTCAAAATCATTCACTGTCTTAGAAAATCATCCTAGCTCACACATCTGTATCCTCTATATGACATGCTGGAAAGTAATTGATAACATACCTCTCTTATATGTTTCCTTTCTTGATTCTGTGATGATTAATCTTAAATATAGAAGAGAAGTAAAGGACATTACTCGATAATGATCCCTTGAAAATAGAGAGTTGCATGCTGTCATAGATAATAAACTCTTGAGATGCTGTGATGCAATTATTTGGAAATTATTTTTGGCACTTTAAACTCACAAATTTCATTTGACTTGATTTCATTTTTCACATGGTATCACAAATTTCACTTGGCATTCAATCATTTCATTTGATATCACAAGTTCAAACTCACATATTTCATTTGATTTCATTTGGTATCACGAATTTAAAATCACAAATTTTCAATTGATATCATAATCATCATTTTAAACGCACCAAAATTATTTTGATATCATGTTAATCATTTCAAGAGGGTCAAAATTACTTTTGATGTCTTTTATATTTAAAAAAAAGAACTTTCACCTTCAAAAAGAGAACTGTTTTTGTATGTTTTGATCTAGACTTAATTCTTGCAAAACATGTTCTGTTATCTTGCATAATGGTTAGGGAGAGTAAACACACTTAGAATACTGAATCAATATTTTCTTCCTTCTGTCTCACACTGTTTAGTTATCCTACATAATATTTAGGGAGAATAGGGAGAAATATTAGGTAGAAAGCCCATTCCTAGGAGAACGATAGAAGTATCCCCATCCCTAAGGCTAGCTTGCACTTGTTGAATTTTGATGAAGCCAAAAGGGGGAGAGAAATGAGACACGAGATGTCTAGAGATGAGACATGAGATGTCTAGAGCTGAAAGATAAGATATCTGGGGAGAGAACTGGGAATGAAATATAGCTCTGGAAGTGATCTAAGTTTAATTATGTTCTCTAGTCATCTATGGGTTTGTCATCATCAAAAAGGGGGAGAATGTTAGAATCTTAAGTTTTGATGGTGACTTAGGTATGATATGGTCTAGTACTTAAAAGAACATAATTAACACTTAGGAAGGATTAGATGACATGGTTAGAACCCTGAGTTAGATCACTTGTGAATGCAAGATCATTTCCGGAAGTATTAGCACTAGAGTCACAACCGGATGCGGATTCACTTCCGAATGAATTAAGACTAGCGCTCACGGATGCGGAATCACTTCCGGATAGACTAGGACTCGCGCACGCGGATAAATGTGTCATCCCCCAGCGGCAGCGAGTAACTCACTAGGGATTTAACTTAGTCCATGAACATTAGGTACACAAACCTTAAGACTAAGCTATGACTCAACCGGAAGTGAGTTTACTTCCTGTTAGACTTAGACTGGCGCAGAGCGATGGAATAGATCTCACCCCAAGCGTCAGTGAGTCTACTTCGCCAAGTGAAAGCACTTCCTGTTAGATTTAGACTGGCGCAGACTGATAGAATAGAATGACCCCAAGCGTCAATGAATCAGCCTCGTCAAGTAAAATTGCTTCCTGATAGATTTAGACTGGCGCAGGCTGACAGAATAGATATATCCCCAAGCGTCAGTGAATCAGCCTCGTCAAGTGAAATTCGTTCCTGATAAGATTTAGACTGGCGCAGGCTGACAGAATAGATATATCCCCAAGCGTCAGTGAATCAGCCTCGTCAAGCGAAATTGCTTCCTGTTAGATTTAGACTTGCACAGGCTGATAAAAGAAGTATAACCCTAAGTGACAGTAAGTTCACCACGACAAGTAAAAGTGCTTCTGATAGCTCAGTGACTAGCGCTGACTGTTGGAATGAAATACACTGAGCGAGAGTAAGTGATGGTGAGCTAGATCCTTCATCAAGTGAAAGTACTTCCGGATGTAGAAGTGCTTCCGGATACATCCTAGACTAAGTGAACTCCCACCTCATATGATTGTGTGTTGACTTATTATACATCTCATAGCATGAGCAAATGACACATTGAGTCACTTAGAAAGACTTAGAGTAAACTAACGAGACTTAAGCTGACTATTGGAATAAAGATCCCTTAGAGTCATTAGACATTACACTAAGTCAGAACATAGTCTAAGTAAGACTACTTCCCATAGCAAACTTCCCACAACATGTATAGTTTTACTATATCTGATTATATATTGCTATGTTGGACTAACCAGTATGTGCAGAACTTAATCACACTTCCGGATGCAACTGAGCTTCCGGATGCAAAGACTCTTGGCATTGGATTTCAGAGATTAAAAATTGCAGAGCAAGATTGCCACTTCCGGATGAAAGATGATCATCCGTCAGCAAGAGTACAAGAGTAAACGCCACATACACAGAAGTCAGATTGCTTTCATCAGAGCAGAGGTGTCAGGACTACTTTTCAGAGATAAAGCAAGTCAACCCTGCTGAGCATTTAAGAAGATGTTCCTTCCAACGGTAACAAGAGGATAACAGATATTCAAACAACATTGTTACCTACCAAGCATAAGGAGTATGAGAGATAAGGAGAACATAATCTGAAGATTCACTCAAGGTGTCAAAGCTCATACTACCCACAAGAGTCGGAGTCCATAAGAGAGCTTCTGATAGCAAGAGAGCATCCAATAGCAAAGCACTCTTATCATTCATGGACAAGTGCTTGGAAGACAAAGTTCCTCTATGATAGCAAGCAGAATGTTAGAGTCCACGAGCTTCACTTCAGTTAGCAAGAGAGCTTCCGATAGTAAGTCTCTTAGCATCCTGGACTTATGCTTGAGGAACGAAGTCCTCATCTGACAACAAGCAAGAGTCAGACCGTACAGTGTATAGTTGTCAGAACGACTTTTGCCAGAACAGTGTTGTCAGAACAGTGTTGACAGAACAGCTGGACAAAGGATCTTTTCAGATAAAGCAAAGTCAACCCTGCTGTGCATTAATGAGGACAACGTAAACAAGGCCCCAACGGCTATATTCAAACGGCCTTATTGCCTCTCCAACGGTTGGATATTCAGAGGATGGTATAAAAGGAACATCTACATTCAGAAGAGAAGAGAGAGAGAAAACAGAGCTTATTGTCTGAAACACTATTCTACATTCCTCTCATCTTCTACTCTCGGACTTAGATATGTAATATTCTTAGAGAGTGATTCTTTTGTACTTAAGTGAGTAACATCATCTACTCTTAGAGAGAGTCATTTGAGCTTAAGTGTTTAGCACAATCAGTTCATAGAGTGAACATAATTGTAATCTTACATTTGTAAGGGGGAGCATTTAGAAGTTTTTCTAAATCTCCATAGGTTGCAAGTTAGCCCGTAAAACTTGCGTTTGTAAGGTTTGCAGGTGAACCCGTTGTAAAACCTGTGGGTTGTTAGGTGAACCCGTGCTCGTAAAACCTAAAGTGTAAAGGCTTCTCTTGTGCCTGGTTTAAACAAGAATAGTGGATTGAAAATCTCAGGTGGAGCCTGGGGACTGGATGTAGGTCTGGGTGACCGAACCAGGATAAATTTATGTGTGCATAAACTTACATTTAAACATTCTTTTTGCATCACATAACATACTGACTTGTGCATACCATTACTCAGTAACATCATCACCAAGCACAAGCAGTTTTTCGAAAAGTGTTAAAGTTTTATTCCCTCACCCAATTCACCCCCCCCTCTTGGGTGACAGCCACGCATTTCACTTACTAATAATATTATTATTATTTTAATATTACTTATTAGTAGTACTATTAAATAGGCCAGGCCTGAAGGCTTTCGAGCCAGGCTTTAGTGAAATAGGCCTGGCCTTTTTAGTTAAAAAGGCTTTTAAATGGGCCTGAATCTGGCCTGTTTATTAAAAAGGCCGAGCCAGGTCGGGCCCTAAATAGGTCGAGCCATAGGCCGCCTGTTTATGGCCTAGCTCATTTACACCCCTATTAGTAATAAAAGAATCGCATTCAAGGATATCATTCCATAACCAAGAAGTGTTATAAGGCCGTTTGAGCCACTGCTCTGAAGACCAATCAATGTACTTCTTCCCCATTGTCACCGGTAAAATAGAGGTTTCATCTACAGAGACTATTCGCCAAACTTGTTTAGCCAACAAAGACTTATTGACCAATTCGATAGCCCTAATGCCTAAACCACCTTGATTCACAGGCAGAAAAAGCTGGTTTCTATTAGATAAGTGCATTCTCTTGGATGAACCATTGAAACCCCAAAAGAAGTCCAAACATTGACTATCAATTTGTTCACAGATGTATGAAGGAAGTTTTACACAAGAGAGAATGTGAATATTAACTGCTGCCAAGACGGATTTCAACAGAGCCAAACGACTAGCTTGAGAGAGAAGCTTTGATTTCCAAGAAGATGTTCTTGAATCTATTGCAGCGAGAACTTGCTGATAAATAAGAGACTTGTCCCTACCCGGATCAACCCATGTACCTAAGTATTTACCCAATCTTCTAGAAAATGACATGTTCATTAGATTAGACAGAAGCAGTTTATCTTGATAAGATACATTGGGGCTGAGAACAATGCATGACTTCTGAAAGTTGATCACTTGTCCAGACCATTCAGTATATTGATTAAGAACACCTTTAACAACATTGAAACCTTTCTGTGAAGCTTCGGTAAAAAGCAACGAGTCATCAACATACAGAAGATGGGAAATAAGGTGAGCAGTCCTACATAGTTTAATACCCTTCCATTCCTGCTGACTCTCTTGCTGAAAGATTAGACAAGAAAGAACATTGGCTGATATAATATCTAGGTAAGGGGAAAGTGGATCACCTTGACGGGTACCTCTATTCGGCTTGAAAACACTTGCAATTTTACCATTGAAAAGGAGATTATATTCAACTGTTGAAACACACTGCGAGATGAGATTGACCCATTTCATTGGAAAGCCCATATTAAAAAGAACTGCTGAGATAAAATTCCACGAAATGCGATCAAAAGCCTTTAAAAAGTCAGTTTTAAGAGCAGCAAGTTTCCTGCGACCCTTTCTTGAGGAATGGATGTGATCCATAATTTCCGTTGTCAACATTATATTGTCAGAGATAAAACGCCCCTTTAGAAAAACACTTTGATGCGGAGCAATTAATGAGGATAAAATTGGCTTCAAACGATTGCTCAACATCTTGGAAATGATTTTATATGAAACATTGTTTAAGCTTATGGGCCGAAAATCCTTTGTTACCTGGGGAGAGTCTATCTTCGGGATGAGAACAATATTAGTCCTATTAATCTCCTTAAGAAGGTGTTCAGAACGCAAGAAAGATTGAACAACCTCAAAGAAATCTTTATGAACAAGATCAAATGCCAATGAGTTTGATAGAATTTGGCATGAAACCCATATGGACCAGAACTACCTGCAGGCAACCCAAAAACAACTTCTTTCAACTCTTCCATAGAGAATGGAATCATTCAAGAGGCTGAATCTTCCTCAGACAAAAGGGGTAAATTGACAGAAGATAGATGAGTAATGAGATCCTCCAAAGAAGATTGATTGTTCCCAACATAAATTTCCTGAAAATAGCTAGCAACATGGTTTATTGATAAATCATTAGCATCAGATATCCAATTCCCCTGATGATCTTGAAGACAAGTGATTAAATTCCTTGATTTTCTCCTACTGGCCACTGCATGGAAAAACTTGGTGTTTCGTTCACCTTCCACATACCATTTAAGACGTGACCGTTGAGCCCATAAACTAGCTTCACAATCATATAAAAACTCTAGATGATGTTTGATCTCTGAAATCTCTATAAGAGAATGGTCTGTCAATAAGGTTGAGGATGAGATAGAAGATGACAGAGATACAAGTTTTGATTCCAACTCCTTAATTCTAAAAGCAAGATTTGCAACATTCAACTTACTCTAATCTGATAAGGCATCAATTCTGAAACTAGGAGATCCCCTGTCCTTTTGATTCCATCTTTGCTGTATAATCCTATCACATTCCTTGGAAAGGTACCAAAAGTCCTCAAATTTCTTTTGCTTCATAGGTTTGAGTTCATAAGTAGAGTTAAAAATTAAAGGGTTGTGAACTGATGCAGCAATGCCCAATGATTGTGTATGAGAAAAAGGAAAGGCTTGGAGCCAGGGAATATTTGCCAGGGCACGATCTAGCTTTACCATTACCAACCAATCATCTTTCCTATTATTTGACCAAGTGAAAGAGGCACCCGTTTGGGAAACAGAATGCAGTTGAGCTGACTCTATACACTACAGGAAGGATGACATTCCAGAAGATGATCCATTTGCACTTAACTTGTCTGCTGAACACATAATTTCATTAAAATCGCCAATCAGCAACCATGGCTCAGAAACAATGATTGATGTAGATACGATCCAATCCCACAAGATTGAGCGAGAAGATAAGCAAGGATGACCATACACAAATGTCAAGAGCATAGAAGGGATCACCCCATCATTAGAAATCTGACAATGACAGTAGTAAGGGTACACTTCAATAATATGCAACCTAAAAGTTCCTCTCCAAGCAATTATAGTACCTCCACCCAAATTACCAGCATCAGTGCCTGCGAAGTGCTCAAAACCCATATTAACTAAAGACGTTGAAGCACTAGTTACAGCAAGCTTAGTTTCAGAAAGGAAAACCAGTCACTCAATACAAAACAAATAACACGGAAGATATGGAGTAGGTACAAAATTTATTAAAAAAACGCACCTACTAAAATCATAATTAACTGCAACTATGATAAGAAATGTTTTGCAATAATAAGTACTATTTAACATACATAGTGTGAACTATATATCAATTATTAATAATATAGTCATCATGCATTTCTTTCATTAACCATTACATAATTATTTTAATATAACTATATATACTCCATGTGATTTCATGCTTTAAAACTGTAAGCAGATGATTAAGTAGATATTTCGTTATACAATCAGATTTTTTTTTTGTACATTTCCTTTCAATTATGTGATCGATTTTCAAAAAGCATTGCAAAATAGAACTCTTTCTACAGTTCCAATCAGATTTATTGGTAGAGAATAATTACAAAAAACACTTCCTGTATTGAGATTCCCCGTTGTCTTTCAATTATTTAATTTACACCACATCATGTGATCGTTTTTTTAAAAGGAATTACGAAACGTAACTCTTTCTACAGTTCCAATCAGATTTATTGGTAGAAAATAATTATAAAAAACACTTCCTGTATTAAAGTTTCCCGTTATCTTCTTTTTCAACGGGTGCCAATCAATTTTTTGTGTTAATATGAAAAATGTATCCACAAATTGGAAATAAGAAAAATTTTCTCATCCGGTACTTATGAATACATTTTCCTTAATGTTTTGACTTCAAATAAGAAAAATAGAAAATAAAAAAATATAGAAATAAATATATTTTTTTGTAAAAGTTATTTAAAAGATTATAAGGTTTTCTTGACTTCAAAAAAACCTAAGCACATCAGGTGAAAAATGTAAGCATGAGTTTAATGGATTGGATGAGTCAAATTTCCATATTGCCTTTACATATAGTAAATTGAAATTTTTTTCCCAACACATTGATAACTTAATTCTGTCTTACTAGTTCCAAATAGGCAAACGGGAATGGGAATTTCATCACGTCCTTGACAAAACCGGGAAAATTTCTGGGGTGCTAGCTATAGGAACGGGACGGGATCCGGGATAGGCCCCTAGAATCCCGTTTCTATTTCAGAGTTGCACTTATTTTTAACTAAGGTGTATATGATAGATCCAATTGAATACTAGTAAATATACAATGAAATAATATTGATTTAGACTTTAGATTATAATATCATATGGGTGTGTGACTATCTTAGAGGGATGATTTTAGGTGATTGGTAGTTAGTCATTGCATAGTTTTTTTTTTTGTTTTTGGATATTAAAAACCTGAAATAAAAGAACCTAGGAAATCTTGCTTCCGTTCCCGTTGGGAACGAAAATTTCCGAAACGGGAATGTAAAAGAAATCCACTCTTGCCCCTTTCTGGGAAAGGGAGCAGGAATGCCAATTCTCGCACCCATTCCAGGTTTAGACACCCTAGTTCAAAATATTGACATTATTAGCTAGTCAAAGCAAAGTATAACTTCAGTTAAAAAAAAGGTAAAGTATAACTATCAATTCACTCATACATAGACGATATATAATATAACTTGTTACTTTCTGTTCAAAAAACTATAACTGGTTACTTTTTCTATTAAGAAAAAACATTACCTTATCCTTATCTGTCTTAATAATAAAAAAACTAGTGTTTTTGTCAAGATAATCATATAACTCGTTATGTACATGTATTTTACCAAGTGTAAAGAATGGCTAGCATACTATATCCATAATTGATTCACAGTGTTTTTTAACTTTGTTTTTATCATTATTGATGTGGATTGAAATTGAGTATTTATATTGAAGATGGATGTTTAAGGATTGATATTTATTGAAACTTATGTAGAATAAAATTTTGAATATTTTTTATATTTTCTATATAAAATATAACATTTTTTAGATAATTCTAAGAAAGTATAATATACAATGTTGTTAACTTTTTCTAGATAATTCTAAGAAAAT
This sequence comes from Mimosa pudica, assembly GCA_029929735.1. Lineage (NCBI taxonomy): Eukaryota > Viridiplantae > Streptophyta > Magnoliopsida > Fabales > Fabaceae > Mimosa > Mimosa pudica. Next base: position 8,144,800 of record JAKELP010000045.1, read on the forward strand.
AAAATAAATTACTTATAAATTGATTTGTCTAAACTTTTATATTTTCTTAACTTTTTAATTTGACTTATAAACTAACATAAAATATAATAATACATAAAATACCTCATAAGTAGTAATTTACTTTTTTCGTAACTTACTTATTTAGCTTCTTTAACTTCTAAAAAATGCCAACAGAGTCTTATATTCAGGAATGAATGATAATATATAAATCCTTTGAATTTTTCAAGTAGCAAACACTACCTCAAATCCGAAATATAAGAGCTATTATATGAGTAATTGTTTCTTAAATTTTAACATATTTTTTTATTATACATATAGAGATTACTTTTTTTCCATTAACATGCTTAACTTATGATAATAAACCGCAAAATAAATAATCTATAAAACATATATATAAGTATTGCAGAAAGATTATACTCCCACGGTCCTAAATATAAGACCTAATTGAGTTTTTTAGAAAATCCTATAAAAAGCAAAATAAGTTAATTATAAATTGATTTACCTAATTTTTTTCCCTTAGATTAGTTTATTTTACCTATAAACTAATATATAACCTAAAAATATATCAAATATGTCATGATTTATTAGCCTATTTCACAACATTAATCTCTTCAAAAATAAGTCAATTAGGTCTTATATGTGGGACCGGAGGTAGTATAATGGTGTAATGATTTGGGCTATATGATACAACTATTTCACATATGAGATTTGGGGAAGTGTACTATGTTTTAGGTATTTTCCCTCTAATTTTCTTGACACGATTTGCCTTCCATCTGATTATCTGACGGAATATTCTCTGCTTTTGTATTCTCCGTTTATTAATTTTTCCATCTTCCATGTGTTAGGTGGGGTCCACACGCGTGCTGCATCATACGTAACATGTTCATGCAGTCATGCACAGAGCTCAGAATCATAGTACGGAGGAAAACAAGCATTGCACTTTCTTCTTCCTTCTCCCTAATTTAAATCAGTCAAACGTCTCTTTGAAATACTTACCCGAATTAGTTCATAAGTCCAATCGTTTGTTGAAGTTTATAAAGAGTTGAAGGTGAGAGAACAAGTGCCAGAAGAAACAAACCTAGAACGCAGAGAGAAAACGGTAAATCCTTCCCTTCTTCTTTTTGGATGTCCGGTTTTCATCTCATAAGAAATTAGTTTATGGTTTCTCTCTCTATCCCTCTCTCTCTCTCTCTCTCTCTCTCTCTCTCTCTCTCTCTCTCTCTCTCTCTCTCTCTCTCTCTCTCTCTCTCTCTCTCTCTCTCTCTAAAGGTTTTATTTTTAACCTTAGAAGATTTCTTTGATCCGGTTGTTCATTTTCTACTTTGGTATTTCTCAAACTGTATTAAGTAGTTCTCATGTGGATTTTCTTTTAATTAATCTGTGATTTAGATGAAATTTCATCGAGCAAAGCTAGCTTTTTTGGGAAACATTTCCTTTTAGGTTTTGCAAGCTGCATTTCTGGGGATATTAATAAATATCTAAGCATTGGTGTGTGTGTGTGTGAGAGAGAGAGAGAGAGAGAGAGAGAGACAGTCTCGCACACCACCAGAACAAATGAACATCTTCCTTTTGCCTTGAACTTCGTCCGATTCGAATATTTCTTCTTCATACCCATTTTATTGCGTGCTCATTATGATCTTCCGGTTTATGCCGTGCGAGAACTTTGTTAATTTTTCTTTTTTAGCTCAAATATTTGCATGCATATATATTTTTCCGATCCTTTTGAATATTGTCTGATTCTCTAGCTAGCTGATTCTTGTTTTTTTTTGTTACAGTACCTGATTCTTATTTTAAATATCTTCAATTTTTCTCTCTTCTTCAAACTGGTGATACTGTAAGTCAAAGAGCATTTACTAATACATTTTAGTCTTTATTTTTGCCCACTTCAATATTTATTTATCATTTTTTATAAAAGAAATTCTCAGTTATCTTATGCGCAGAATATTTTTCACATATTTGTGTTCTGAATATTTCTTGTCAATGTATTTAGTGTGCCTCCAAGCAGTGTTGTTGAATTGCTGGCTATTGTTCATCTCCACTCTTCTTAGGTTTGTGTCTCTTCTACATTATTCCGTTTAATTTAAGCCTACTTCGTCATTTAGTTTATTAATATATCTATATACTTTGTATATGCTCATTTTTCTCACATTTCTTGCATGCTTGACGTCTTATGAAAAGATATTTTAGGTCTGCTGTGTTCTATAGGTCTTTTAATATAATTGAGGTACAGTAGTATCTCTTAAATGAGATGATGAACCATTGGTTAATGTTTTTTTTGGCCATAAACCATTGGTTAATTTGAAGTATGGAACCACTGAATATAAAATGATCTTGTTACTCTCATGTGCACTGTGTACTTTAGTTTAATGATGGTTCAGAAACAAGACAAATTAGTTACTATAAATGATTAGTGAATCTTTTGGTGGTCCTAAAATAGCATTCTATATTCAGTGAATTTTGTTAAACCCAGTACTAAACAAATAATACGGAGGATACGGAGTCAGTGCTATATTGATTAGAAAAAAATATTAAAATCATAATTGATTTGCACTTATAATATGCAATATATATTTTGCAATATATAATCACACACACACACACACAGAGATATATATTGCAATAATTATTTAACATAAGAGACCTGTCAATTATTCATATTATACATTACTCATCATGCTTTTCTTTCTAAGCCAAAAAATGAAAGCATTTTGCCGTAAAAATTACACAATTATTTTATTAAAAAGTTATTTTCATTTATTTATACTCCATGTGATTTCCTGTTATAAAATTGTTAGCAGATAATTTAGTAGATATTTTATAATGCAATCAGAGTTATCTGTACATTTTCACTTTATTTTTTGCTTGTTCAAATCGTACCTACACTTTCCCCAACCCTTGGCGATTAGGATTCTCCTTTATTTTCATTACTCTGCTTCTCTGCACATCATTTACTTTTTGTTCTTCTGTGCTTCTTCCTTTTCTTCTCCTTCAATCTCATCTACTTCTATCTTTCTTTCTCTTGCAACTTCACTCACTTTATTCAGATTAAATTTTCTTATCAAGGAAATATGGGTACTTTTGCCTAAATGCTCTATCTATATGACTATATGTGACGTTATATATGCTACTGCGATAGTTTTCCATAGTTATTTTACTCGCTGATGTCCCCTTATTGGAAGTTTGCTAAGTAATAATTAAATTGTATAGTAATTATTAATTAGTAAAAGAAATCAATTCAAGGGCAAAATAATTTCGAAAAATTCATTTTATAAATATCCTATTTAATGTTTTAAATATTTAACGAAAAAGACAGTCAAACTTGATCTATCTGCACATAACGATAAGAATAATAGTGAGTTATTATGGATGATTTTTTTCCAAAAGACAAGTTTGCCTCTTCTTCAGTTGGGTCTCAATCAATCGTGTAAAGGTCAGGCTTACACTTTACCTTAAAAATGCATGGTTGTAACTTGTAATAAAGAAACCGTACCCACACTTTATTTTTTGCATGTTCAAATCGTACCTACACTTTCCCAACCCTTGGTAGTTACGATTCTCCTTCCTTTCATTACTGCTTTTCTCCTCATCATTTACTTTTTGTTCTTATTTGCTTCTTCCTTTTCTTTTTGTTCAATCTCATCTACTTCAGTCTTTCTTTCTCTTTCAACTTGACCCACTCTAGTCATCTTATCAGCACACATCGCTCTCCACTTTCTTCTGCTTATCTTTCATAAACTGTGAACTTCTACGCATTTTTCTGTCTTTCTTGTCTTCTCATTTTTGTGATCAGTGTTGTTTTCTGAAATAAATAAAACTGAATTTTCGTGGTTACTTTTTTTACTCACTTTGATGTTTATTTTGTTTATGTTCAGAATATTTTTTTTTACATTTTTGTGTTTTCAATATTATTTTTTTACATTATTTAGTTTGCTCCCTAATTATGAAGCAGTGTTAAACTTACTACTCTTTTTAGGTTTGTGCCTCTCTTATTATTACGTGATTCCATACACTTCAAACTTACTTCTTTCAGTTTATTAGGTTCTACATATACTTTGTACATGCTCATTTCTTTCATTTTTTTGCATGTTTGACATGTTTTTAAACATTATTTTAAGGTCAACTGGTGTTCTATTTGTTTTTTTATCCCCTTGAAATTATTTTTAAGGAAATGTATAGGAAATAATGTTGATAAAATATGTTTAAGAAATTTATTGCTTTTAAAGTTAAAAAGTTCATAAACGAGGGAAGAGTGTTGTTATTACATCACATTTCCTCATTATGGAAAAATCAGAAATATAATGCTTTGGGATAAATATTTAGCTAGAAATCTGTTTGTTGATTGATTCACCAACTCACTGATGATTCCTGAACTGAAACTCATTTGGTTTGTTCTTCATAGTATTGTCCGTAGCATTATATATGTATGCTCATGTTATCGAAATTAGCTCTCTCAATATCTTGTTATTACCATATCTCTAATTTGTTAATACTTTCTATGTTATATGATATTTTGGTGAATATATTCAGTTTTCCTCTTTTCTCGCAGCTTTCAGTCAAAGATTTGATTTTTTGCTTGGTGACTATGCCCGCTTATTTCTTCAAAGTCCTCATCGGGGAGTGGCAAACTAAGCTGGTGATTTTACTTTCCTTTCTTCTTTTTCTCTATTTGTTTGTCTTATGTGTCATAAATAATTTAATACTACCTCCGGTCCTAAATATAGGACCTAGATAACTTTTGTTTGGAGATGTTAAGGTTGCAAAATAGTCTATTAAATCATGACATATTTGATATATTTTTAGACTATCCATTAGTTCATAAGCAAAATAAACTAGTTTAAGGGAAAAAATTAGGTAAATCAATTTATAATTAACTTATTTTTGCTTTTTTTAGGATTTTTCAAAAAAGTCAATTAGGTCTTATATTTAGGACCGGAGGGAGTATTGTTCTTCATGATAGGCTTCCATTCTGCTTTTCTTTTTATGTCCTTTTCTTTTTTAGTTTCTGGTTTACATTATTTTTTAGCTGCTTTTGACAATATAAAACTTCTACCTGAATGAATTTGTCCTTTGAATGAGTTGGTTCATTTGTGTTTTTGTATGGTTCTGCTATGTTATGAAGAAAGGAACTATTGTGAAGGATAAATATATCATTCAAAAAATATACAAATTACATTAAATAAACTCCCTAAATAAAGAATTTGAAAATTCTATTATTGACTGTTTTCTTTTTTTTCTTTTTTTGTTTTTGCCCTCTCAACTGTTTCCTTCAACATTGTTACACAAGTGATTACTCACACTTCTCAATAATTTAGTCAATGAAAATTTCATCTAACAAAAAAATTTATTATTTTATTGTTGCAGCGGCTCCCTCGGCTGCTTATCAAAAGCTGTAACCTCTATCCTAAAAACGTAATACTCACGAATGCATCTTCTAAAAGTGTATGGATGGTAAACATTGAGAAAGAAGAAGATGAACCTTCTGATTTGTATTTCAAAAACGGATGGCCAAGATTTGTGAAAGAAAATGGTTTAGAGGTTGCAGACTTTTTGTTCTTCGAATATGATGGGAAGTCAAGGTTCCAAGTTATTATCTTTGGAAAATCTGCATGTGAGAAAAAGCTGGAGAGGAAGATGTCAAGAGCACGTATGAATAACCGAAATAATAATCACAAGAAACATGATGTCAAACCAACAGCTACTACAACTCATGCTTGTCCAGAAAATCTGAAAGGAAAAGCTCCAATGAATAATGTTGAGATTAAGGAGGAGAGAGTTAATCTTGATGAGCCTGGAACTTCTTACCATCCCATGAGAGATGAAATGCGTGGATTCCTGTGTCATGAAGGAGAGGAGACTGAGGAAGATGAAGAAGAAGATGACGACGAGGAGGATGAGGATTATGTTGGTGGTGAAGTTAATAAAGAGAGAGAAGTAGAAGAAGAGGAGGAGGATGAAGAAAGTGATGTTGGTAAGCTAGAGTTTAAGTATAAATATACTCCCTCCGTTCCTAAACATAGGACCTAGATGACTTTTTTGAAAAATCCTAAAAAAAGCAAAAAATAAGTTAATTATAAATTGATTTACCTAATTTTTTCTCTTAGACTAGTTTATGTTACCTATAAGCTAATGGATAATCTAAAAAAATATTAAATATGTCATGATTTAATAACCTATTTCGCAACCTTAATCTTTCCAAAAAAAAGTTATCTAGGTCTTATATTTAGGAACGGAGGTAGTAATAGTTATAGCTTTTAAGTTACTCCCTCTGGTCCTAAATATAAGGCGCGATTGACTTTTTTCTGGAGATGTTAAGGTTACAAAATATGTTATTAAATCATAACGTATTTGATATATTTTAAGATTATCCATTAGTTTATAGGTTAAATATACTAGTTTAAGGAAATAAATTAGTTAAATCAATTTATAATTGACTTATTTTGTTTCTTTAGGATTTTCCAATAAAGTCAACTGCGTCTTATATTTTGGATGGGAGGGAGTATATATATCCTTTTAAATCAAATTTTAAAAGTTTTATCCAATTATGCATAGTTAGACTTTTTTACTTTCAATTTACTTTATCGTTTACAGAATTAGTGTATAATGTGATCTCAAATATTGATTCCTTAGGGGAAGGAAGCAAGCTGGGCATTATTCCTTCATTCACAATACAACTCCAGCTTGCCTCAGCCAAAAAGGGTGTCATGGTTAGTTCTTGAACTCAATCAAATACTTGATTGCTTAGAAATGCATATAAAGATATCAAGTTAATCATTTGATTCTGAATTCCTTATAACATTCATCTTCAAAAACAATTATGCTCTTGCTTTATTGCATTGGTTCCATTTGTTATTCCATGTCATGCGTGAGTATCATGATAGTGATGTTTCATTTCGTGTAATATAAAATGAACCAAAACAGCCAGTTGACATCTTGTTAGGATCAGACTAGCTAGTAGACTTATTAACTGCACAATCTGTATTGCTAAATCAGATTGTTGTAAAACACTGATTATGGTAACAAAATAAGTTTCGTATTATTGTTGACATGATAGAATTAGAGATTCAAATAATATTTGCAACTAACATCACTCTCAAAGAGGTCTAATATAATAAACGAACAAGTAAGGAAAATGATGTTAACACAATAAGTCAAAAGAATCATATCAAATTTAAGGAGAGAATGCGCGCTGTTTTCATTTGAAATGTCTGTTCATTACTTTGGCTGTATTAGTGTGAGAATTTTGGCTATAGTTAATCAGTTGCATCTTCTATAATTTTATTCAGATATAATATATGTTATTCATTCAGCTATATATAAGCATTTGTTTGATTTTGTTGTGTAATTTATGCGATGTTAGATGTATATTAGATACTAAATTATTTTATATCTCATACTTAAAGTTAAGACATGGTGCGGTACTTTATGTGCGTTGTTGATTAAAGTGATATTTTAAGACTAATATATAATAAATATTTGAGTGACTCGTGTAGTGCATTCCAACTGATTTCTTCAAGAAGTACATGAGAAAAACGAAAGGAGACGTAGAGATGGAGACTGAAAAAGGAACATGGACAGTCACTTCACTTCCACATAAGAAAAGAAACAGAATGTTTGCTCGATTTAGTAGGGGCTGGTCTGAATTTGCTCGAAGAAATCACTTTCAAGCCGGAGAGACACTCCTTTTTGAAATGGTGAAGAGAGGAAAATGTCCCAAGTTCAAGGTTCAGAAGCAAAATAATAAAATTGTCACCACAGAAATGACATGAAATTGGTTGGAGGAAAAAATGTTATGATGAAGCATGTGATGTTCATTATAGCTTCTAGAGTTTCAGTAATGTGTCAGACTAATTAGTGGATTTTCGGATTAGATATTGCATGAAGTTTTATGTGTCGTGTGTAAGGCATGTTCATGTTGAATTAATAATTAATTAGTTATTGTGAGATGTTTGTGTATGTTATTGTGTCTGACTAATTATTGAAATTTAGAATCAGATTTCATGTGAAGTTCTATATGTGTAAAGTGTTTAAGGCATGCGGTGAGTTTAATTATTTAAATAGTTATTGCGAAATGTTTGTGCATGTATGTGAGAGAGATATATAGCATAGATGGATCACATTCATTATTCTATATCAATGACGGTTAATCTAACCCTCCTTTTTTATTAACTGAAATCTAACCCTCCTTGATTATCATACTATTAAGCATATAAGCATGTTAGAACTTTTGTTGAAAAGAAAATCATGACACTGTCAAAGGATAGTTAGTTGAACTGGTAAGTTACAGTAATGAAAACGTGTGTCCGAATCGCGAGATGCGGTCTCATTGGAAGAGTGGACAACTTTGCCTATATGAACGTTAATTAACCAAATAAAAAAAAGAAAATCATGGACATTATAAATTTTTGGGTAAAGGTGACAATAGTCAAAGAAAACAAGAGAGATTAATGGAGGAAAAAGAGAGAGAAGATGACTTGGTGAAAAATGATTTGTTATTCCTCAAATGATTTCTTACACATTAATACATATTTATAGAGATAAGTAAGAAGGTCAGCTGTCAGTTAAGCCTAACTAATTGTACAATTGGCTTAACCATTATTGTAATTTGTTACTCTCACTTAATATCTCCAATAGATACAACAATTCTTTGAATGAATTTTATTTTTCAAACAAAAAGCAAACGAATCAATCAAATAAATCAAATGAATTGGATATATAATCAAATTATTAAAATCGCAGATAAAGTTACACTCAGTTAGTCCTGGTCAAACCCAAACTATGAAATTCACTGAAATAAATGCTTTTTGACAGAGCAGAGTTGTCAGAACTACAAAATATACATTTTGTTTTATAAAGCCCAAAAGCGCTGATATAATAACACTACAAAATAATCGGTGATTAGTCGGGGTAGCATTGCAGCGGTTACAAGGGTTATTTAGGAAACACGAGTAATTCCCCCCCCCCATTTTTTCCACATTCTGGCACATATATAACTACCGGAATGTATTTTTATTTATTGGAAAAAACATGATCAGTTTAAATATTAACATTCCAACATATAGATAAATGCCGGAATTTATTTTGATTCATATTAAAAATAATAATATTAAATATTAACATTCCAACGTATAAATAAATGTTGGAATTTTTTTTTAAAAAAATAATAATCCTAAATATTAATATTCCAGAGTTAAGTAAACGCTGGAATGTATTTTGATTTTTTTTAAGAAAATAATAATTTAAAATATAAACATTGTGGTATATAAATAAACGCCGGAATAAGAGGGAAAATTTATATATTATTTTTCAAAAACGTCGGTATGCATTTTATTTTTTTAATATTATAAAAAAACAGTTATTTTTTTAAAACAACGCAGGTATGCATTTTATTTTTTAAAAAAATAATAAAAAGTTTGTTTTATTTTTTAAGAAAAAATGAATACCGGTGTTTTCCCAACGACATACTAGCACGTTGGAATGCATTTTTATTTTTTAAAAAATAAAAAAAGAATTTTTTTTTCTTTTTTAAATTCTTTTGGAAAATAAAATGCATACCGACGTTTTTAAAATGCCAGGATGCATTTATGCTTGTGTTATGTTTTTTTTTATTTTTTTTAAAATGGAAGCGCTATGTAAGGTTTATTATTAAATATAAATACCGGTAAATAGCGATATCCTCTTATAAATACTCCTGTCTCCCCCTTTTTTAGTGCCCTTTTCACTCTCTCTTCTCCAATCCATTTCTCTATTCTCCGATCCATTTCTCTCTTCTCTCACTTCTTTTCTTTCATTATTCATCTTTTCTTCATAATTCTACATTTTTAACTTTTGATTTGTTCATCTGAATTTGTTTATCTTTTAATATTTTTTATATTATTAATCATCTGATTATTTTTCTAACTTGTTTCTCCTACAGTGATGCTTCATTTGTTTAATAAGATTAGTTTTTTTAATATTTTATTTTCATTGTTATTGTAACCTCAACTTCCAGCTTAATTTTACAAGAATAAATTTGTTAAATTAAGTATATAGGTTGAGATTTATTTTTATACACTAAATACCACATATCGGCGTATGTAACATCCTAGCTTTTTCCTACTATATTTATAGCAATTTAATCAATTTATAACCACTTTATAATGTTAGAAGCCCAAAAATACGAATAAATTAAAACATTTCTCTTTGAAACATGTATGAAATATTTTTCCGCGTAAACTTGGACTTCTACACAACTTTGAAAAAATATAATTATTCCGTGAAATCCGCAGCGGTTTATAAATTCATTAAATAGCTAAATTAGTAGTTACGACTTAGTTTTTACTTTATCTACACCTGAACAATCTAATGTAGCTACAAATCTGTCCTATTTAAATATAACTATTATAATTCTGTCTAAATATAATTTGTCCATCACAGGTGATAGACTTTACCTAGTAAATCACAAGCTATGAGCTTGCATAGTACAAAATATCTCGCAAAAATCTATATCACTCATCTTCGGACCTATCGAGCATCCTTCTTATCCTCAATTATATCTTTTCCCAAAATCTATCTTCTTCTAGATTATCTGTAAAAGTTTTATTTGAAAACAGTGAGATTCAAAGAATCCCAATAGCAGTTATCATTTATTATCATGCATAACAATTAATGAACTCATAAAATGAAATAGTGATTTAGATTACCTTAATCCTGCTGCTCACACAACAATGTCAATTTATTTTTCTGATTGTGTGGCATATGAGGCACAACCCCCTGAATAAATAAACTAGAAGTAGCGAACCTCTAGTCATGGAGAACTCCGATAAACTCACTGTTCTGACAGGATTAGAGCGACCTTTCGGCCCTGAGGTTATATGATTTTAAAACATGCTTCATGCAATTCTCATACATCATAATAAACAAAACTACTACCTGTACTCCAGCAATTACAAATCACCTCATTATTGAACTTCTCGACGCCAAAAGAACACACAAGACATCCACTCCTAAATTTAAATAAATATGAATGACATGTTAAAATCATTTCTAAATCAAGTAATAGTTTGACGTCTCTCACGTGCCTATAAACTACCCAACCCTTCTTTATTCTTTACTAAATATCATTTTGATCCTACTTTCATTAATCAAACATTAGATCTTTTACTGATTCCAAGAATCTTGAACAATTGCCTATCACAATCTTCATCAAAACAAACATTATATTTACATACCAAACAACTCCAATTCAGCAAGGAAAAGCAAAACTTCATGTCTATACTATCATTGTAAATCTCAATATATAAACTTCCTTACCACCTAAACAAATCCCAATTAACATTTACATACTACTTATCATATATACCTTTATTTCATAAATAGAGAACATATGAAAAACCAACAAACTTCATTCCCTTTTACAAAGCATAAACCAAACAGAACCTATATTGAAATTGAATAATTATCTTTGTTATGCTTTCAAAATCCATTCAGCAAAAACAGGGTATTAAATTGTTAAACAAAAGTAAAATGAGAACCAAGTCTTCCATGATTTATCTTTTCTTTACTGAAGTTTAGTCAAAATTTAAGAACTTCTCAAATCTGTCCAGCTTTCCTAAGAAAGATACAACCACCATAAAACTTTTCAACTTTAGTTTCTCAAAGCATATTTAATATTCAGTCACCCAATAATAACATTTCCATTTTTCTTTTAAGAGAAATCAGTTCAGTCCGTAAGGGTACATGGGCAGAAAACTCATGAATCAAACACAAAAGGAGAGGAATTAAGAATTCTAATCATCAACACAGAGCAAACGCAGAACAAATTGTTGTTTCTCTATCAATAAACATACCAAAAAAAAAAGCAGCAATTAAGAACAATTAAACATACACTTCCAGGTTCAATCTTGCATCTCAATTAAAACCAATACATGACAACAATCATGAACACATGGAACACAAAACCTTTAGTTCTTAAGTTCATAGGACATAATCCAAATATCAACATGAAAAACCACTACTTTGTTCCCTTAAAATTCTGTCATCACTAATAGAGTAAAGTGACAAAAGAGATTTTTGAGCATATTAAGAACTATCAAGTTAGAACATGAGGAAAATAGAAAATCTAGAATAACAAGAAATCAATCATTATGCTTCATCAATCCTTTATTTTAATAAGTTTAAACACTTAAAACTCTAACCCAATCTAAAACCCCAACTCTCAAACTACTCAAATCAAAGAATCAAAGGCTAGAAGAGTATAGAGTAGGCTCACCGGAAATCAAATCCGGTTCTGCCTGCTGAACGGAGGCCGGCGCCGCCGTGAATCGCCGCTGCCGTCGTCGGAAACCGTTGGGAGAAGAAGAGAAGTCGAAGGAGATGAGTGACAGTGAGTGAGAAATGGAGAAATGGTGAGAGAGTGAGATGATTGTGAAAATAAAGAGTGAAGGTGATGATTTTGTGGTGAGAAGTGAAGGTGACGAGAGAGAGAAACGGTTTTGATGATGATGATGAGAAGGGAGGAGAAAGTAAGGTTGTGATGGTGATGATAGAAAGAGAGTGATGATGGTGAATGGAGAAATGAAATAGAGAAAAGAGAGAAGTGAGAGTGAAGGTGAGGAGGGTCGGTGGTGATGGTGAGGTAGGAGAGTGAGTGAGTTAGAGAGGTGTGGTGAAGATGATTGGGGGGGGGGAGTCACGCAGGGAAAGTGATGAAGAAGAAAAAGAAAGTGAAGTGATACTGAATTACATCGAGCTTTTTTTTTTGGCCAACATCGAGCTTTGTATATATACAGATAGTAATTTGTATATACAAATTCGACATAACTACAAATTACATCGAGCTTCAGTTTTATCTTTTTTGCTTTGAATCAGAAAGTTGTATACCACAAAATAGTCATTTATTATTTGTGTCAAAAGTGAAACAATAGTTAATTATTAGATTAGCGATTTTACCTGTTTATAAAAATTTTAATAATAAGTATGAATGCCCATAAGCTTTTCAATATGTGTTCATTGAGTTTTTCTTCACTACTTATACAGATAGCCTACCACTTGAATAACTTCTAAGGAGTTTTCCATGATTAAAATACAAAACTTCTTTGGGCTACATATATATCTGATTTGATATTTCTTGTAGCTCTTGAGATAAGATTTAGGACCTTATGATCAAATGATGGGAAGATTAAAGTAGTGAGTATGAATCTCTCCCTCGCTCTTTCTTCTTTTACGTTTCGCCTTTCTTTATCTTCCTCATTTCCGTCTCTATTATATATTTTATTTTCATAATGTTATAAGCAAGAATTCATTCGAACATTTGAAGTATAATCTCATGTGAGGTAAAAAAAATAATCTCATGGATCAATACATTATTATGGATTATTCATTGTTTTTCGTAAACCATTAGATAATTATTTTAATATATTGTTGTTGATTCTTTTGTTTACAAGTTTTTGTATTTCAATGATATTATTCCTTTGAGATCTTTTATTCACACACAGTAGGGTAACTTGTTTTAATTATGTTACATAAGCAAGTAAAAAAAGTTCACTTTGGGGTCAATATTCACATACATCCATCCTTTGTCTGCAGATGTAGTAGGAACAGAAAATATGAGAGAGAGAGAGAGAGAGAGAGGTTTTCATTTATATGATCGACAAAATGTAGAGAGTGAAGCACTACAAGGAAAAAGAGACTTGCATACCAGAGAGAAGATGAAAATTTCGGATGAGTGGATTATATAAACGCCATCACAAAAAACAAACTCTAGTAGAAACGTCATATATTATTTTTAATCAAAATGATATATTTATGCTTCATCAACTTTTTATTGAACATTCATTACTAAAATTTGATGAGTCAACACTTTCTATTAAGTTGAGTGATGGTGTTCGATTTGAAGGACTAAAAGTGTACTTTTCAAAGATAAAGGATTAAATTGAAAATTGATGCAAATATAATTCTAATGGTATACTTTAGCCGATTTCATATATTAAAATTTTAAGTGGATATTCACTGTGTGTGTGTGTAAATATTTCATTTTACAATTACTACAAAAAATTCGCTGATTCCTAGCAGTCATTTTTGCAACGTTCTCGTATATAACAGTCGCTAAGACGCTGCAGCGTAAAAAGTAAACACACACACGTTGTAGATGGAGTTAACTGCCAGAATGATTTGGCGGCGTATAGTTGCGGCGTAACTATACGCCTCCCTGGATTATCATCAATCATCATCATCATCAATATATAGCATAAAAGTGTTCCACCAAACACTGTTCATAGCACTATTCATGAACAGTGTTTGGTGGAATATTATATTTTTTTTTGTTTTTTTTTTTAAAAAAAAATTAGTTATTAATTTTTTGTTTGCTGTTTTTTAAAAAAAAATTGGTTTTTTTTTTTAAAAAAATTAGTTATTATATGATTTTTCACCCAATATTTTAGTTAAAAAAATTTGTCATATATTTTTTTAGTGCATATTTGTTAAAAAATTTGTTAATGAGCAAATTTTTAGTGCACTGATTGACATTCTCTATTACTATTGTATGTGATTGCTTTCTTGTGCGAATTTATTTGGGCAACGTATTATTTACTTTCTTGGGCTAATTTATTTGGGTCACATATTTTTTTTTGTGTAAATTTGCCTTAAAGATTTATATCTTTAGTATCGCCATTATGATTATCTTTTTGACCTAATATATATCTGCAAATGTTTTATTGTGTCTTTTTATTTGCCTATTTTTCTCGTGCAAACTAGAAGTTGTTCCATGTAGATATAGAACACAAAAAGAAGAGTTGTTTCTTCACATAGGGAAGATGTGTTCAGTTAGATTTAATTTCGGTTTTCATTACAACTTACAGAAAAATATTATTTTTTCAGTTTTTTTTAAAAAAAAATTTTAAAAAAATTTAGTTATTAATTTTTTTTGCTTTTTTTTTAAAAAAAAATTAGTTATTATATGATTTTTTTCAACCGATATTTAGTTAAAAAAATTTGTCATATATTTTTTTAGTGCAAATTTGTTAATGAGCAAATTTTTAGTTCACTGATTGGCATTCTCTATTACTATTGTATGTGATTGCTTTCTTGTGCGAATTTATTTGGGCAACGTATTCTCTACTTTCTTGGGCTAATTTATTTGGGTCACATATTTTTTTTGTGTAAATTTGTCTTAAAGATTTATATCTTTAGTATCGCCATTATAACTAGAAGTTGTCATTGAAATTTTTTTCCTTCTAAGGTTAAAGTTAGATAATAGTTTTTTGGGTTAATGCTAATTTTTAAACAAAACCGCGCGGAGCGCGGGAAAGCCCCTTGCAACGCACGAGACTGGTGGAATATAATATATTATTTTTTTTTTCAAAAAAAATTTAGTTAATATATGATTTTTTTCACCCAATATTTTAGTTACAAAAATTTGTCATATATTTTTTTAGTGCAGATTTGTTAAAAAAAAAGTTAAAAAAAAGTTAAAAAATTTGTTCATGTGCAAATTTTTAGTGTAGTGATTGACATTCTCTATTACTATTGTATGTGATTGCTTTCTTGTGCGAATTTATTTGGGCTACGTATTCTTTACTTTCTTGGGCTAATTTATTTTGGTCACATATTTTTTTTGTCTGAATTTACCGTAAAGATTTATATCTTTAGTGTTGCCATTATGATGATCTTTTTGACCTAATATATATCTGCAAATGTTTTATTGTGTCTTTTTTATTTCCCTATTTATTTGGGCTACGTATTCTTTACTTTTTTGGGCTAATTTATTTGGGTCACATATTTTTTTTTGTGAATTTGCCTTAAAAATAATATAGTATATTATTTTTTCCTTTTTTTAAAAAAATTAGTTATTATATGATTTTTTTCACTCGATATTTTAGTTAAAAAAATTTGTCATATATTTTTTTAGTGCAAATTTGTTAAAAAAAAGTTAAAAAAAAGTTAAAAAAAGAAGAGTTGTTTTTGACTTAATATATATCTGCAAATGTTTTATTGTGTCTTTTTATTTGTCTATCTCTCCCGTGCAAACTAGAAGTTGTTCCATGTAGATATAGAACACAAAAAGAAGAGTTGTTTCTTCACATAGGGAAGATGTGTTCAGTTAGATTTAATTTCGATTTTCATTACAACTTACAGAAAAATGGTCATTTGATAATGTAAACTAAAAGTTGTCATTGAAATTTTCTTCCTTCTAAGGTTAAGGTTAGATAATACTCCCTCCGTTCCTAAATATAAGATCACTTTGGGGATGTGGATAAGTTCCTAAATATAAGATCACTTTCTCTTTTTTCTCAAGTTTGACCCAAAATACCCCTATATTCCAACCAAACCAAATCACTTCTTTCATCTCTCTCTCTCCTCGTTATCATCGCAGTCTCAGTCATCAACAATGGCGTCTTTTCCTCTCTCTCACCTCCGGCCATCCTCTGTAAAAAAAGTCCTGAGCTTTCACGTAAGACTGATGTCTTGAAGCAAGTAGGAGCAAGCATGGGGTTCATTATAGATAAGCTCCCCACGAGTTTGAGGAAAAAGGAACGAAAGAAGGCGTGGAGTAAGAAGGAGGAGCCTTCTGCGGCGTAGGATCATCGTCGATAACGAGGACCGTCAGATTAAGATCGGAATCTGTACGGCGTTTCTTGGAGTGCACAGCGAAAGGCGTTTCTTCTTCGTCAGAGAGAATTATCGGCTCCGGCATTGTAATTGTCGCCGTAAGACCTTGTTTGGATACACACAAAAGATGTGCAGACTCAGTACTTGAATATTGAATTCAGTTTCGGAGAAGGAGGTGGGAATAGAAGGATGTGGGAATTACAGTGTTGGACTGTTGGTGATGTGAAGGTAATATCATGTACGGTCATGGAGTTATGTCTCTAATTGTCTTTTTAAATTAAGTAAGGGGTATTTTGGGAAGATCACATAAATTAAATGGCTTCTTTAATTTCTCCAAATTAGTTAAAGTGATCTTACATTTAAGAACGGAGGGAGTAGTTTTTTTGGTTAATGCTAATTTGTATACAAAACCGTGCGGAGCGCGGGAAACCCCCGTGCAACGCACGGGAGATACCGCTAGTATTTTTAAATAAATAATTAACATACGCTAGTATGTAGTAATTAATTAAATATTAAAAAAAGAAATGTATACTGGCGTCGTCATCCACCAGTACGCATTTGATTTTTTCTAAACCTGCAAGATATCATATCATACTTATAATACCCTCCTTAGTAAGTTTTTGACTTTTTGTCGCTTGGATTCCAAATTGCTTCAATATGTTATTTTGCATAAATATGTCACCACTTCCATAAAATTATGACCACGTCAAAGATGGAAAGATGTCCATCTCCCGAAAATCCAACCGAGTACATCATCATCATCATCATCATCATCATATTTATCACGCCAAGTCATCCATATAGTTTGTGACAACAGCTTTTGGAACGAGATGTAACTTATACAAGGAAAATCAGGATTAAAGACCTATTCACAAAATCAACACTTGCCAATTTCATTTAATAACAAAGTTCCTTTCACTTGTGACATGTGATCGATGACGCTGAGTTTTTGATTTCTTGTTGCTTGCATTTCAAACTGTTTCAATATGTTCTTTTTAATAAACAAAAGGAGATCACAAATTGGTTCCAAATCCCAAATAATGGAACTAATCACAATCATTTATAAAAAATCCTTAAATTACATTGAAGTACCTAGGAACTTGATTGATATTATATAGCTTGTTTTTTACTATTCAATGAGTTAATATTATCAAATTTTTATAAATTTAGTTGTCTCTAACAACTCAAAGAGTTCCATTAGATTAGCAACTATTGAGTTGTCAATAATAATTGATTATAATCAAGTATAAAAATCATTAAATTACATTAAAGTGCTTATAAACTTGAGTGATATGCAAGTAATATGTTATTGACTACTATTTTTTTATCAAAATGTTATTGACTACTATTCAATGAGTTGTTATTATCAATTTTAATTTGAATAAATTTAGTTGTCAAAAACACCTTCAAGAATAGTAGTCATCTTTGAATAGTAGTCAACAAATTTAGTTGTCATTAAATGAAAAAAATTAAAATTTACTTTGTATAAATTTAGTTGTCATCATTACCTCTCAGTGTCTCACACTTTGTTTGTTTCATAAGAATTAGGAGGAAGGAAATGGAAATGGAAATGGAAAAGGTAAAGGATGGAAAGTAGAGGTAATAATAGGAAGTAATGTTTGTGGGTCCCAAGAAAAGTGTAAAATGGAGAGAGAAAGTTTATGGGTCAAAAATATATGTAAATTACCTATTACCTTTGAAATGCAATGGAATTACTCTCACTTTCCTTTTCCATTGCATGCTTTCATGTCAAGAAAACAAACTCTAAGTGCATGTTTGGTTGATGTAGGAAAGTGAGCAGGAAAATGAAAGTGAGGAAAGTTGGGGTTTTATGGCTATTTACATATATCCCTTGATCCACAAGTTTTATCTCTTCATCTCACACCATTTTGGGTTCACAAAAATTACTTTCATAATTTCCTCTATTTCCATCTTCACCCTCTCACTTTTCATTTCTCCACATTCTTTCCTACAACCAAACGAACTCTAATAAAAGTCTAAGAGTCTCTTTGTGTTTGAAGGATTTGGAAGGGAAGGGAGGGGGGATTTTATGTAAGATGAATTTTATATTGAAGAAGTATGGTTGTAATATTTAAGTAAGATAAAATGTAAAATAAAAGAGTTATAAATATTAATTTAGAATTTCCAACCCCACTTCAAGTTATGGTAAATTTATGTTACAAAAATTTTCTCTCCACCCATTTTCCTTCCCATTTTCTCATACCAAACTGGCGGGAGGTATTTGTTTTCTACGGATGTATAAAAAATCGTCTATCACAAAACACCAAATATCACTAATAACAAGTTCCTATCACTTGTGAGATGACATGTAGTTTTTGTTGCCTGCAAGTTTCAATTTGTTATTTTGCATTAAAAAATGTTACCGCCATAATGTATGTGTAGAGTTGTGTGTCGACGTCAATTTGCATAATAGTAAAAAAAAACAAAGCAGATAGTAACTTGTGACTATCTAGATTTTGTTTTCATTTTGCCAGCCGCTTACAGAAAACCATTGACCTGGAAATTTTGTCTTAAGATAACAGTAATCCTTAAAGTGTTTTTAGGCTCAAATCAGCCGTTGATGAAGTCATAAAATGAGCTCAAAATAGCTCTTTTTGGATCATAGTAGCCCTAGAAGTATTGTTAGTGCTCATCCAAAAGGGGCAATCTTAAGCCCATTTTATGGATTCAATGACTAATTTGAGCCTAAAAATACATCTAGGGCTGATGTGATCCTCAGGAAAAACTTACGGGTCAATGGTGATCTTTAACCCTTTTGTCGGCTATAATAAGACTTTCACTTGGTAGGGTTAGGTAATCGGGCACTCCAGCTCATTTTCTCCTCATCATCCAGAAATTTTAAGCTTTTCAACAAAATAGTGAGCTTTGATTGAATGTTCTGTACTTCCTTCCCCGTGCTTATTCAACACTTTGTGAAAAGTGGTATAAAAAATGTGTCCAAACACTTATTAGTAATAGTAAGAAACTTATTATTTATAATCTAAAGATTGTAACGAATTCCTAAAGGTAAAATTATCATTTAAGTTTAGTAGATAATAAAGAAAACGGTCTCTTGGTATCATGCTTTAATTTATACATTTAGTGATACTTTTATAATATTATGTCTATTCAATGAGACCCCAAACTAATTTTTCCTTTATTTATATTCGGGAAGTAACAATAATAAACCATAGGGAATCCATATATAGCTTGATAAATATTTTTCACTCGTGTCCAAATTATAACAAATTCACCTTCACCATTTAAGATGTGAACTTTGTTAGAATAATATGTTTCGATGATAACTAAACATATGTATAATGCAATATTAAACTTAAACTAGAAATGAACTTAGTTCAAAATGTAACAAGCTTCTTCTTCATGTACATCTTGTAATTCAGTCCAAAAAATTGTTCATCTGATTACAAAAAAATTAGCACTTAAGCCCAATCACACAAATTGAAGATCATGTGGTCAACTAGACGTCTTGATTGAATCTAGAAAACCCCATTTTTGCTCTGAACCAAAACACTGTGTCAATGAAGTTGATCCTAGAAAAAAAAAAGAGAGATATATGCTGACGAGGGGAAGACTAATAAGATACTATGAAATAGAAGTATTAAGAATTTAATAATGACATGAGTACGTAATACATACACAATGGAAGAAAAAGGTAACAATGTCATGACTTTTCAATAATGGAGCACAGAGAGTGATTTTGGACGATGAACGTTAGGAGTTGGGGAGTTAAAGATGTACCAAGTTGTAAAGTGAGATTTGTGAGGGATTTTGTATTGAAATGTCGTAAGGATGAGAATGTGTGTTTGAATACGGGGAAGCCTCTCATTGGGAGAGAGACAACCTTATGTGAGCAACATCCTACCCCTCAAGTCCGAAATGAATTGAGCGATGATTATCAAACAAAAAGACTCTCTCAAACATAATGGAGATAATACTATGTGAATGTTAATATCTCATGGACGTGATTGTGAAAAAGAAATAAAAAAAAACAAATTGTGAGTGACGATCTGTTTCTGAGTTCTATGTTTTTTTTGCGCAGTAACCTCCAAATATTTCCTATCAGATTCATCATCATCATCCTTTTCTCCCTTTGATTCCATACAAATTTGACCTATTTCCTAAACACCCAGTTCCGATTCGAATCTGGATTTTCCAGAAAGCCTTTGTACATGTGATTGATTTTTAAGAGGAATAAAATGGAGTAATGAGGGAGAAACATCAACGCAAGGTAAGTGGCAAACGCGGACAAGCAGCGTGAGGGGACAAGAGTGAGTTTGAACAAGGAAAGGAGAAGGGTGAGTTTTTTTTTTTGGGAAAAAAGACAAATAAAATCCTCTGAATATGTAAAAGGATAATCAAGGTCACTAAATTTTCAAAAGGGACAACCAAGGTCAATTAACAACACTTTAATTGTTAATTGGAATGAAGATGTTTTTGTGGTTGATGACAATGTTGCTACGCTCTTGTTGTTAATATAGATGATGCAATGGTTAAATATGCATGTTGTTAATGAGGATGCTATAGTGGTTAATTGAGTGTATATGTGACCATAGTTGTCCTTTTAGAAATTTAGCGATCTTAAATGTCCTTTTACATTCAAAGGACTTATTTGTCTTTTTCCCTTTTTAATTAAAATAACCATTTAAAAATAGAGTGCAGGCCCGCCAAGTATAGAACCTAGAACTATTTGATGTTACTTCATTTTGATAGAAGTGTTATTTTTGCCCCATTTTAAAAAGTTTATGGCTATTTTTCACTCAAAACAAATTGGGGAAAAGACAGATAAAGAATCCTAAATACCCAAAAGGATAAATATGGTGCCTAAATTACCAAAAGGACATGAAAGATCACATGCACCTAATTGACATTAGCAAACAAGATTATAAATCATAATTGTTCATAACTGTTATGAAGCAGACAAGTTGTTTAAGAGCATTTTGAGTCATTTTCTCACATTTGCTAATGTATGTCAATTAGGTGTCTATGACTTTCCTTGTCCTTTCGGGAATTTAGGCACCCTATTTGTCTTTTTGGGTATTCGGAACTCTTTATCTATCTTTTTCCCAGACAAATTTATGGTGTTAGGAGCACTTTTTATACAAGTTCATGTGTACCCATTTAATTATTGGTATAATTATTTTTGTTCTTAGTTACAAAATGTAATGTTAAGGTCCATTTTTATCTCAGAAGTAAATGCAAGGGAGCATTGAATATAAGAAAGTAACTTTAGAAGCATATTTGCCTCAAGTGTCCAAAATGTAACAAATTTATCCCTACCAGTTTAAATGTTAACTTTTACCGCTAAATCGTACTTTTTGGGCATTATTTAAAGATCCATTTTTGAATAACTATCAATGAGCAATATTTACCAGAACATATCCAAATCGTAGAAAATTTATTTAGACCGTTATTCAAGTGATGATTACTTCTTGGAAAACCTGCAAGTGTCAAAGTGATATCACTTCTACAATAAACATGAACATTTAGACGTTAATATCAGTAGGCCAAAAATAACCGTCAAAGTTAATGTTTCAAATATGGGTAAATTTGCTATTATTTGGACGCTTATGAATTATATGCATACTATGTAATAACAACATATATCCATTATCATATTCTTTAGAGATAATAATTTCATAGCCCTTGCAAAGACTCAATTTTTGAATGTCAAATCACTAGCAGCAATTTATAGAAACCCAAAAGCGTCACACACAATTTATTTATAATGCTAACATCAACCCTGCACACATCAAATTGACAAAAAAGCAAATAATAATAGCACTATTAGCCGAACAAACTGAGTAGTGTAACTAAGCACACCAAAAGAAAAATCAAAGATCAAAAGAAGCAAACTGAAGAAGCTGTGAAGAGCGCTGAAAAAGAGGCATATGAAGCTCATCCAAAGTAATCCATGCCTCTATTGATCCATCCCCATGTCTTGTGGGCATTAAAATGATCACATTCTTTATAGGAACTCCAATGGTACACACCCAAGTTGGCTTCCCCCACCCAAAGTTTGCCTCATAGAAATCAAACCTTGTCCAGCTACTGAAGCTGTAACAAGGAACACCTTTCTCCCTTACCAAAAACATCACTTCTCTCAATGATTTAACAATTCCTTCAAAACCTCCTCCTTCTCCAATATTCCTCACATATTCTCCATCCACTCTCTTTATGGTTTTCCTCACCACCCCAGCCAAATCTTGCAGCTCTACCTCCCTTCCCACCAACGGAGAAACAGCCTGCTGCCACAGATTACCTATGGAGTTTTCCGGCAACGGCGGCGCCATTCGGCTACGAATATTCACTGCATGTGACACCATGGATTGATGATGGCCTCCTCCTCCTGCAAGTTCTATAGCACATTTCCATATGAGAGCAGTCACAGCTTCAACTCTAGTTGGTTTATTAGAATAGCAACCACCACAGCCTAAAGCTATTTTATCTCTAAGTTCACTCAAGCCTTTTCCCCTAAACAGAAATCTCGCGGTGGAAATATTTTTTTCACCAGTCATCCCTTTCGTCGTGTTCATCTCTATGTCTCTTGCTGGGAAAAGCAGAGGAGCATCCATATTAGGATGAGATAAATATGAAACGTCATTTCCATATGCCACTGCTTCTGCAGACCAAGCTTTAAGGAATGAAGCTATGGTTGCACCATCACAAACCCTATGTGAAACACACACGCCGATCCCTACGCTTGTACAGCTTAACTCAGTAACTTGGACTTGCAGTATAAAAGGATGTTCCTCATGATTCTCTGGCTTTGGGTTGTAAGGATCTAATGGTAGAAACTCTTTGATCTGGTTGGGCTGCGGATTGTGTGTGTTAATTTGGAGAAAATCTGAGAGCGTAAGGGGTATTCTAGCCTCAACATACAGAATTCCTTCATCGTTGCAATCCACGTAGGCATGGCTTCTGTTTCCTTTCAATCTCCCGCAAAATGGGTAGTAAAGAGTGAGGGTTTTTGATAAAGAAGCCTTCAAGTTGTGAGATAATTTGGTGAAATCATTGTCATGAGGAGTGGGAGAATAGAAGAGGAGGATGGGAACATAAAAGGGAGGGGCTAACTGATCGAGGAAGGAGAGATTGAAGTGGTGAAGGTGAGATGGGGTTGGGGATGAAGGCTTAATGATGTTTTGGGACACAATCTTGGCTTTTGCTACTTCTGCCATCTCGGCTTGGGAGAGCTATGAACTGGTTAAAGCTTTAAATACCAAAATCTTAAGCACCTTGTCTGGTTCAACGGATGGGATGGGATGTGATGGGAAGAGAGAGGAAATGAGTGGTGAGGTTGTGCGAGGTATGAAATTTTGTTTAGTTGGAGATAATGAGGTGATGTGAGAGGAGGCGAGGTTTTATAGATTTTGTTTGATTCAAGAGGGGATGAGATGAGAGGTAAATATTGACATGCATGCCCTACTATATTATTTAGATTTGAATCATATATTTAAAATATTACCATTTTGCAAATTTTGAAAATACATTGAACATATAACCCGTGTATTGTTTTATACTTGTATATGAATAACAAAAACTAGCAACAATTCTATGATTTTTAAGAGTAATAAAATAATAATTATAGTAACATATAAAATCCAATGCTATAATGGATTTTTAATATAATAAAATTAAAATAAAACATTCTCATGTCAACATGTTAAAAACTAATAGAATTAACAACTTGACGATGAAACTACTATAGATTAACGTTCATTCTGCCCAAAAAAATAATGTCAACAAATTGAAATATAAAGAACACGAGTTATAAAAACTTAACGCAAAGCAAAATAAATTAGTCCTAGATTTTCAACAATAGATAATGAGAATGTAACCAAACAAAATTTATTCTAACCATAAGTGGGTTGATGAGTTCCAACCAAATCCACTTAATCCATCTTTAGTAAAAATTATATCTTGATATATTCACCAAACTTTGTTTTCAAAGTTTTCCATCTATTTTTAATTTGTCCCTTGTCCACTTCAATATCAAGCAAAGCACTCATTTCTTGCACACTTGCATTATATGCGTTGGTTGTGAATGCATTACCTGTTTCTATCCTTTTTTAAATTCATACATGATGAATATAATCAATAAGATAATCATACAATGATTCAACTATTATAAAGACCAAAAGATCGTGTTAAACAAACAAAGTTTGTTGGGAAAAAATTTCACAATTGTAACAAATATGGTTGAATCAACAAGCTGAAGGGATACATTTATTCCTATCATATTTAAGGTAAATTAATTCAAATAATTGAATAAAAACTAGTCGTCACACATATATTAAGATAAAAAACCCCAAACTAATTAAAATATACATTGTCAGCCCGCTCCAAATTGTTTTCATTTTTGAAAGAAATATTTTGTTTCACCTTAGTTGGTCTTACAATTTCAAAAAATAAATAAAATTAAAAATAAGTACCTAATCATCAATCAAAATAATAACTATTATTTGATGTGATGTGCTAGATTTTAACACGTGTTATTGATTTTAACGGATATTATTTTTTAGAAATGAGATAGCACAACTCGAAAATAATAACGTTAAAATATAACCAATCAATCTAATAAGTATAAATCTAGGTGTTTTTTATTTATAATAGGGTGAGGTTATGTAAGAAAAAAAAACAAGAATTGGGTGGGGTTAATTAGATGGAAGGAAGAAGGGGTATCAATCAATATATCACATAAATCTCAACCTAGAAGTTTTTTCCTTTGTGGCTTGGCTAACAACTGACTTTGCTCTGTTTTAACGAAGGTTTGTGTCAGAAGCCATTAATTTTATGTGACTTGGCGCACTCAGCCATTCCCTATTCATAAGCCGAAAAGGTGTTTGTCAGAGAAATATACTTCTTTTTTTAAAAATAAATTATAAATTATAGATGTTGCGTTGTGAATAAGTGGTAAGTGGTTGTATGCAATAACTTTTGTAACTATTTTTAGTCAACACTGAGCATTCCTTTTTGTCTACCGCATTTAGATGTAAAGAATGTGGTCATGATGAGTATCTCATATATAAACTAGTGTATGAGTGTGCTCTTTTGCCTGTTCTTGATAGTTGGCCGTTGTCAATGAGTAAATGGCTTCTCATGATATTCTATTTCTCTTTATGGTTCGCCCTGAATCTGGCCCGTTTTCAGTTGCCATAAAGATAGATAGAGTGTTTTTCTGTGGAGCATGTAGAGATTTTAGGCGAAGCTTTGCCGTCGGTTAAAACCCTCTCCTCAGTGGATGTTGTAGTTTATGATGAGTAGGTAAAGAATTTTTTTCCCTTTAAACATTTCTTGTAGCTGTGTTGCAATATTTGTTGTGTCGTTTTTTAAAATACTTGAAATGTATTTGTTCTTTTGAGATCTACCTAATGGAGTTGTGCATTTATATTAGGGTTCAAAGATGATTTTAAGGTTGGATAGCCAGGAGATTATGGATAGGTTTTTGCGGCTGTTGTATCCAGGATTCACATTTGAGTTGATTAGGCCTAGGGTTGACTATGGTGGTCTTGAGATACCTAATGACTATCACTTGAAGGTTGCTAAGGATACTCATCTTAAAGATGGTATTGGTGTGTTTGCTCCATTTCCTTATGATATATGGACTCCAGCTCAGCAGTCTGCTACTCAAATGCCCCGAGATTACTTATTTGGTTAGATAAATTTCAATTATTTTTTAAAATAAGTTAATCTTGTCGTTTGCAGTTGTTTTCTTTTGGCCTTTTATATTTTCTTCTGATTTGTACTTATGGTTTTTTCTAGATGTAGTGGGGTTCTTGCAGTATGTTTCACCTATATCTAAAGTTAAAAATAGTGGATTTTGGGATAAAGAGATTCGCATTCTTCTGTCGTGTAGGTGACACAAGGCTGGCGGGTAAGTAAGTGTGTATGCTATGTTAATCTACTATATGGTGTGCTGATTGTGCGTATGCTCTTATTGTCATATTTTCAGGTCTGGTAAAATAGTCATGTGTGTGTTGCGTGGTCTGTGGTTGGATGTGGTTGAAAAGGTTATTAAGGACGCAAATTTGAACGATGTGGCTCCATTTATACACCTTCGCTATGTTGTTTGTTCAGGAAGTCTTGAATCTGGTGTGTATTTTATCACTTATCGTGTGGTTTTATGTTGGGGAATAAATTGATATTTAATAGGAATACCGTTGGTTGAGTCTTTTTATGACGCTTCCTATCTAGATCTTGATCCAGCGAGGACAGGAATCCAGCAGTTAAAGACCAGGATGCTCAGTGCCTAGCTTACCTTATTTATCAATGTTAATATTGTTATTTGTAATATTAATGTACTTTGTTGTAAGGGCTATTGTTGCCTTTCTACGTTTGTAGACCTGATACAGATTATGTATCATATTGGAACTTGATTTTTCTACTTCTTTATGAGATATTTCAACACTTCGAAATTGCTCGATAGTTAGTCCCTACATCCCAAAATTAAACATGGTCCAAATATTTTACAAAGCAAACATTTAACTTATTGTAATAAGAATATTTTCTAAATAATATAATGATTCTGTTTAAAAATTCTTTTACTCCTATAGAGTGGTGGATGTAGTCGCTGTTATGTTAGTAATGGAACAGTGGGAAGCATTATATGTACATGAAATATATCTATGTATTAGAGATATTTAATGTTGTATAGTTTAATTTAGCAATGGCTTTTTCTATGTATTTTTTTAGAAAATTGAATGTAAAAGATTTCAACGTAATTTTTATGAATTTATTGAAAAACAATATGGTAAACAATTGAAAGAAATGGAGCACTTGTCATACAATCACATATTTAAATAAAAAAAAGTGCTTCTTCGTTCAATGACCCACGAACACAGTATTCAGCCTCCCCATTCTTTTGACATTTCACCTAGACAATTTAATAGGAATAACTCATCCAACATTCTCACATCTTAAATGCGTTAATCTAGACATGGAAGCGTGAAAAATGAACATGTTCTTTGTTGAAAAACATAGACTTATGTGCTGCAATTAATACCACAGATGAAGGACACATGAACTTTGGAGGACATTACTAACAGGTGGTTGGGATCATTACATTTTGTCGTGCGTGCTTCAATTTCATCTTTCAACAAAAACAACTACTGGTAGCTTAAAGGAAGTTGAAATTCAAGAATCTTAATAAAAATAAAATGATCACTATATACTGGTCATTTAGGATAAGATACATTTTATTGGAGAAGTGAACTCTCACTAAATATTAATTGCTCAACCCTCCCTAGCAAGTAGACTACATGCAACAATTAATGGGGGTACAATATTAATTGAATAAATAAGTTTTCCAACTATAATTGGAGCGGTCAAATTAATATCCTATATTATAGTTGTTTCCTCAGATATAGTGTTAGGAAAAACACTGTTAAAATAAAAATAACAAATATATAATTTTTACCGTTTTATATTTTCATGTAAACACTTACCATGAGTTAAAAAAGTGTTATCATATCCCCTTAGAATTTCTCTTCATACATAACTAATATCTCATGTTTATCTGTTAAATATATGTGTGTGTGTAGAGAGACAAAACAAAAGAGCTTATCTGATAATTAACTATTTCAGTTTGGGTAAAAATAAAAAAAAGACTTTTTCGTGGTACATAAATAATATCCAATTTTGTGACCCGGTGCAAAAATGTAAAACCGGTGGTGGAAGTTACTTTGTATTTATATGGAATCTTACTCATATTATTTTCTAAGGTGTAAATACCTTCATCAAAACAAAATATTTGAAAAAGCAAATTTGATGGAATTTTTTTTTGGAAAAAAATACTAAATGACTAATAAAATATGATGGAAATTAAAAAGCATAAACATAATTGTATCATTCGTACATTTAAAAAGAGGACTGAACAATTATTGTAGTAGTAAAGAAATAAAATGACCTTCAAAAAACTATCGTTACTTACATATGAAAATCACAATTAACCATTTGTTTTTTTGGGTTTCATTTTATCGAAAGGGTAAGATTTTTCTTGACAGGATTTTAATATATTGGCAATTATTGAGGGATAGATGTTTGAAGAGCTTTTAATTAAGGTCAACTATACAGACAAGATAGTAAATGTCATGGACAATAATTGATCTACCCATCAATGTTAAAAATGTAAATAAATATTAACACCTTATTGTGGCTGTATTGGTTTTTAAGTGATATATTGTCATGGACAAGAAAATAAATTATAAACGTTGCAGGACTGTTTGTAATATAATGTCTATTGGCCAAAAAAAGAGCTTCCATTTTTTGGTCAACTATAACAATGAGACCCATGTGATCTGAACATTTTTCACTTCGAATAAGATTTTCCACCAACTGTATATGATATGCACATAAATTTCTAGCATAGGGTTGTTCCCTCCAAAAACTCCCTTTAAATCTTGTCTTGAAACGATCATTGTCTTCTACCATCAGCACCAGTGATCTATGGTCCTGCATTTTATTTTAACACTTCACCATATTTATTGACCAGCATATGTCCAGTGACATGAAATTTGTTTCCAAAGTGTGCATAGTTTTGGACCCTTCATTTTTTCCCAATTAGTCAAGTTTTCGAGCTCATCAAACTAAGCGACCAGTGACAAAGCATTACATTCTTATGATAGTTAATACTACCTTTTTTTAATAAATTTGCCACTTTCAATATTCCTTCCCATTTTCTTTCAAGAGTTAATATTTCTTTTATAGTTAGATTATATCTGCTCACACATCTATATGGAGATACTTCTTTGCCCGTGCCAATCATAACTGAAT
The DNA here is from genome assembly GCA_029929735.1 of Mimosa pudica. Lineage (NCBI taxonomy): Eukaryota > Viridiplantae > Streptophyta > Magnoliopsida > Fabales > Fabaceae > Mimosa > Mimosa pudica. The sequence goes on from JAKELP010000045.1 coordinate 8,174,173, forward strand.
GTTTTTCATGTGTAAAAAATAACAAAACACCATTTATTCACTTAATATTGGACCTACCCAATTATTCAATACTTGTAGCCTACTTGCTAGAAAAAACTCAATAATTATAACATGTCACGGAAAGATCTATAATGAAGAGCGGAGACCAAAGTCAATGGCTCGGGATTCTCTCAGAATTCCCCCTCTTCTCATCCCTCATAATTTCCGCATTTTGGCCATTCAGATTCATCTAAGAGCTCATAATTTGCCACTCACACCATTAAAAATTAAAAAATATATATATTATAATATAAAATCGATGAAGAACTTTTAATTTTTGGCCATTCAGATTCATCTAAGAGCTCATAATTTGCCACTCACACCATTAAAAATTAAAAAATATATATATTATAATATAAAATCGATGAAGAACTTTTAATTTTTATATTTTTTAAAACTTTGTAGCATAGAAATTTCAATTATCTAGACTTATTTCATTTCAATAGAAGGATCTATATTTAAACATACATATTTAATCCGGGTCGTGTCGCCATTTATTTGTGACATAATCATCTAGGGTAGGTTTTTTTTTACCGATTGGAAATAGTAAACTGATAACAAAGGTGATGGAACATTTTAGTTGACTACACTTGCTGAATGTTGATAATTAATATGATCATTTTTGTTACTTTAGCGGAATCGACCGGTATTACAAGTGACTTGAATATCTTTAAATTGACTTATGGAGCTTTGGTGGAAGTTGCAGTAATTGTCACAAGGGTATTGATTCATTTCATGTCATTACATACGCTTTTGCAAGACCCATTCCACACTTCTTCATCTTAATTTTTTTAATTAGTTACAACCAAAAAAATTTGTTTTTTGAACAGTACCTCTTTATCTTGCATATATAGTTTCCCTCTTGCATGTATATATGACATTCATGTGTGGCCCACGTATCTTATTCATTAGTCAAAGTTGTCCTTCATCTATGTTCTACCACCATTATTATTAACCTACAACCTCCAACTCTTCCTACATAGTTTTTTTTTTGTTTCCTAAGGGTATCCCCATGACCCCACCAGCGTGACAAGTGAGACTAATTCCTCGCTGTTCTGAAGTCTCATATAGGGGGTGGACAGCTGCTCTGTGAATTTGCTCAATTCATAAGGGCTAGGGATCGAACCCCCAATCACTTTCTTAAGGGATGATGGTACTTACCACTCACACCAACTCATTAGGTTTCCTACATAGTTAAACAAAAACAAAACAGTCACTAGTGCGAAAACTTTAGCTCCTTTTTCACCTTATTCTAAAATTAATATACCACGTATTTAAGTGATTACTATAAAACGCTTATAACTCGGCATATTAATATACCGTTTAATTATTTTAAAAATATTTATATGTTTTCAATATGAAAATTATGTATACGTCTATATTTATTGAAAAAGGTTTGATTTTTTTAATCACATTTAACAAAATACCCAAACGAGTTTTGAAATTATAGGATTTTATTTTGTATTTTGATAAATAATGTGATCCGATGACCAAGATCTAGAAGGTCGTGGAAATATAGCAAGTATAAGAATCCCTTTATAGCAAACTTTTTAGTTTTTAATGTTTACTCGAATTGTTAATTAAGTTTAAGAAAATGGCCAAAAAGTTTTAATCATCTTTTTGTTGACAATAAGAATTAAAATTTGTGGAAACTTTTGTGTAAGATTACGGAAAGCACCAAAAGTTTTATGTGTGTATAAAAATGGAAGTGGATAGAATTTTATTTTTAGGTGAACTTTTTTTACCATTAAATTAGGAACATTTTAATATCTTATGGGTGAAAATAATTTTGTTTTCATTTTATATGATTTTTCCGTAATTTAAATGTTTGATCTAATGATTTTTATCATTAGATTTTACATAATTTTATATACAATCTAATGATAAAATGAAACAAAAAATTTAACCACACAACAAAAATTTTGTTGGGTAGAGAAATGAAGAGTATTGGAAGGAAAGTGGAGAATTCATTGTATCAGAATTTAGAATTTAGTAGGACCGGTTTAGATCCAAGAATCCAATAGAATAAAAGAGAATGGTGGGGACATATTATGGAAGCCGACATAGCTCAACATGTTTCAAGACGAGAGGAAAAAACAATATTTTGCCAAAGTAAACGTATTTTCATATAAAATTTATTACATTGTCAATAAATAATATTTTTTATACAGGATAAATATTATTCTTTACGTCACGTGCAGTGTAAAAAAACTGAGTCTGTATTTATATTTGTTATATTTGCAGAAAATTGGGTATTCTAGACTTTTTCTAATTTAAATAATTGCTCTTGATTTTACAAGAATAAATAAATGAGGGAAAATCTTGCCAAATTAAAATAGTTTGCCTTGAACTGCTTTTTTTTTTTTGATCAGCAGCCTTGAACTGCTTAGATTTTGATAGTTTGCTCATTTTAACGAATGTTGTGATTTTGGCAATGGTTTATCAAATTTAGACACATGTATAAATTATGCTGGAAAATAATTTTATTCATATTGCTAACGCACCTATAATTGGAAGATGTAATTGATATTTAGTGTGTTCATCAAAATAAGCCGGCTTATTTTGGATTTTCAAAGCCACAAACCCAAAATAAGCTGACTTATTTCTCAAAATAAGCCGAGCCAAACACACTCATTGATGATCCACCATTCGTTCATGTGTGCTACGTTGTGATGGAAGACTAGCATTTACCATCAGGTTTCCATTTACATTTTAATTTTGTTACTAACAGGTTCTTCTGCTATTGTTTCTTCTTTCTCTGATAGTATGATGCGACAACCGTCAATGTTGATCCCAGCATACATGAAATTCAGGAAATGAAAGAAAATATTTTTGGCATGTCTTTAGTTTTTTAAAGAATTAAACTATTGTATGATGAAAAGAGGGTATCATATGACTTTAAATAATCAATGTATCCAATTTTTTTTTGTCTAGCAATTGAACTTGGCAACTAACTCGCAATAAAAAATATGAGACGAACATAATTGCATCAGAAAAGTGGTGGATAAAGACGAGCTCCCCGTGCATAGCATGGGAGTTTCAGCTCGTTGTTATAATATAAAAATTAAAAATCTCTAGTTTTGGCTACTAGATGAAAATTTTCTCTCACCTCCAAAAAAAGCCACTTTGGAGGTGAGACTCAAGGGGTGGAGAAGTGTGATAACCACTCAATTTTAAATCTTCCATCCCCTCCCCTCTTTAAACCACACAGGCGCAGGCACAGGCACACACACACACACACAATTAGGCTAAAAACCTCCCTCCCCTCCCTCCAAATACCCCCCAACCAAACAATGCATATGAGGATCAGAGTACATAACTCATAGTTGATACTCCCTCCGTTCCTAAATATAAGAGCACTTTGACTTTTTTGGAGAATCCTAAGAAAGCAAAATGAACAATTTAGTCATAACATATTTTAAATATTATTATATCATATGTAAGTTCATAAGTCAAATAAACTAGTTTAGTGAAAAAATTTGGGAAAATCAATTTTTAATTATCATATATTGCTTTCTTAGGATTCTCCAAAAAAGTCAAAGTGCTCTTACATTTAGGAACGGAGGGAGTACTATTTTTGATCCTAAATGTAAGATCAAGTTGATTTTTTTGGAAAATCTTAAGAAAATAAAATGAACCACTTAATCGTAACATATTATTATATTAATAAATCATATGTTAGTTTATAAGTCAAATAAACTAGTTTATAGGAAAAATTTAGGAAAATCAATTTTAATTACCTTATTTAGTTTTCTTAAGATTCTTCAACAAAGTCAATTAGCTCTTATATTTAGGAACATTTGGTACTTGACAATACCAACAGGCTATCGTGAATAAAATTAACTTTGTTTTGGAAAAGGATATATCGGTAGGGAGAGACGCACTTGGAAAAGGATTAGGCAATCCATTAAAAAGGCAATAGAAAATAGACTTTATAATATATAGGTTTAAACTTTAAACTTTTGATGTGAAAGTTAACTGAAGCCGGGACCAAATATAGACATGAATCCACTGCTACCTTATTTCCCGTATTAACACATGGGTGAGGGGTCTCTCCATTATTGATGAGAGTTTCTCCATTTACCTTCATTTAGATCTAATGATATATATTTATCCTCAATTTCGATCAAACGGTGTACTATTATCAAAATATATATTTAATATTATATCCCATCTTTTAAAAAAGTTGTTAGATCAAAATGATTGATGAACAAGAGATCTATCTAAATGGAGGAAAATAGAGAGAGATCCTCAATGGAAAATAGAGGTAGGACTAGCCCAGCCCGGGGGCCGCCTATGTCTACGACCTATATATAGTTAGATTGTTAAGGCCTTGGACTGACCGTTTTATTTATAGGTCAGACCCGACCCAAACTTTTTTTCTTAGTCTGTTTTGTTTAACAAGTCAGACTCATACTTAAAACAAGCCTATTAGCCTAGTCTATTAAGCAGTTAAATAATTTTTCTAAATAAGAAATTAGTTATTTGTTCCTAATTATTAATATAAAATTGTAATTATATCCTCTAGTCTAGGGTTTCTGTTACCTCTCATTCTCTAAACATCTTCATTCAAACAATGTGACTGACCCATCATTAATCTCTTCTCTGAGTCTCATCTTGTAGTTTGTTTAATTTATCAGGTCTCCTAATAGGTCAACAATTATGCTAGTCACGGCCACAAGCTAGGCTCAAACTTTAAAAATTGGTCTCTAATAGGCCACATGTAAGAATCAACCTTCGGGGTAAAAGTCCGCCGGCTATGCGGGATTTAAATATACCGGCGTAAATATACGCTGCTATGCGGGATTTAAATAATAAAAAAAATTTGTAGCGGTGGCCATTATGCAGCTATGCATATTATGTTTTTTTTAAAAAAAATCACCTACCGGCGAACATATCCGCAGGTATGTGGTGATATTATATAAAAAACCTCAATTTCCGTCATCAATTTAACAAATTATCTGTTAAATTTAGACGGAAGTTAAGGTTCCAATCAATAAAAACAACAAACCATACAAACAAATAAGATGAGGGTGGTAAAAACAAATGAGATGGAAAGAAGAAAACATTAAGAAATAATAAACAACTAATTAGTCATACAAAAACCTGACAAAGGCTAGAAGCCTCTCTTTATCTGACTTTACTTCTTTCCACAGGAAACACGGTGGTCGTCGTCACCGTCGCCGCCGTTGTCGTCTTGGTCCGGCCAACTGGCGGAGGCCACTGATTCCAAAGTTGGCTTTATGAGAAGGCGGTGGTCGCCGTCATTTTCTTCGTCAACGTCGTCATGGTGGTGGGAGGGGAGAGATTCAGTGGGAGGCCGGGCACAACCACAAGGAGGGTTTATGAAGAATGCAGAGGCAGCCATGTGGGCTTTGTGAAGCAACACCCCACTTGGTCACTGAAAATTTATACATTGTGTTAGTGGTGGTGGTAAACTATACATTGTGTACGCAGTGGTGGTGGTGGAGGAGGTTGTGCATGGTGGGGTGGAGGTATGTTGCCGAAAGGAAGAGAAGGAAGTAAGGGAGAAGAGAGAGTAGTAAAGCAAAATGGTGGGACCCCCATTATCACTTGAGTGACGTGTCCAATGAATAAGCGCCTACGTGTACAATTTTTAATGATGTGTCAGACGATGTTAGTTTTTCTATCCATAAAGGGCAAATGTGACCCCATTTTCATACTTCCGGGGCAAATATGAGCCTAAAAAAGCTTCAGGGGCTAATACGATCCTTTGTACAAACTTCCGGGGCAATGGTGATCTTTAACCCAAAACATAATAAAAAAATAACTAAAACCAATTTAACAAATGGAGAATATAAACAAACTATGAAGAAAAAAGAAACTGAGATCGAAAGAAATAAAATACGAAAGAGAACAGCAAATGGATCAATAAAATTAGGAAGAAGCTGATGTGACTTAAAAATGGAGAAGAGAGAGAAGGAGCATAATGAAAGTAGGGGATGAGAGGGAAATGAACAATGAAGAGTGGGGAACGGATTCTCTCCGAATCGGTTCCTCAGAATCCCTCCTCATCCTTCAGAACAGCGAAGGATTAGTCTCACTTGACATGCGGGTGGGATACCCTTGAGAAATCAAAGAATCCCTCCTCATCCTCTCACATGGGTTCTCATGTGGGGCCAGTCACATTCATTTAAGAGCTCATAATTTGCAACTTGTACCATTAAAAATAAAAAAACTGTATTATAATATAAAATAAATAAAAAAAATTAATTATTTTATTTTTGAAATTTTTTAGCATAAAAAATATCAACTGTCTACACCTATTAATTTGAATTATGTAGACCTATTTCATTTCGGTAGAAGGATCTATAAGATACAGACTTATCCAATTAACTGTAAAAATAACCTATAAAATGAATTATAAATATATAATTAAAAACAATTATTTTTTTAATATCTTCCTCCCTCAAATCCACCACTGTCCTCTTCCTCAGTTCACACCATCGTCTGCAACAAGCCAACAACCACCTCGCTTAGTCTCTCCCCTTCTCTGTGGCCAATTTTCCACTTCACATATCAAAATCATTAAAATATTATAGTTCCTTATTACAACAATCAGACTACATTTAAATTAGAGTTTATAAAACTTCAAAATTCATACATAGCAAAAGCATAGCTCCTATGTTATAATAAGAAATTGCAGAACTTTAATGAATGAGCCTTCATTCCACTATCAAAATTTTTCCAGCAGAGAAAATTGAAGGACCAGTATAAGCTTAAAAAATAAAGGAAAAAATTTCAGAAGAGGGTTTGTGTGTTCATGGATAACGTTTGAAACTTTTGGGATCCCATAAGACATTAATGTAGTTTTTCTAATCTCTCCGTCGGCGGGGACGGAGGGGCGGAGGGCGATGTTGGATGCGAATGCGCGATGGGGAGAATGGTCGGAGTTTTGAGGGAGACGGTGGAGGCGGCGGCGTAGTACTGTGTGGCGACGTCAGACGGAGTCGGTGGTTTTGGCAAAGGAGACGAAGGCGGCGAAGGTCAAGTTAAGGAGGTAGAGGAGAGAGGGAGGGAGATCTGTAGTTTTGCAGATGATGATGATGAGATGTGAGGAAGAAGACAATGATAATGGATTCTTAAATATAAGATCGCTTCCTATTTTGTCTCAAGTTTTGTCCAACTACCCTTATACTCCCTATTTTCATTAAAACCCCCTTCTCCCTTTAATGTTAAGTAATTGAGGGTATTTTGGGAAGATCATGTAATTTTATTGTCTTCCTTAATCTCCCCAAATTAACCAAAGTGATCTTATATTTAGGAACGGAAGAAGTAATTTATTTTTAATTATATATTTATAATTTATTTTCCAGGTAAGCAACCACAACATCACTGACATGTCAACTTATCAAACTACAGGGACCATTTGTTTGGACAAAATGAAATCTGAAGGACCAAAACCTCTTCTTTGAAACTATAGGGACTAAAACCAAAATTGATGCAAACTACAAAGACTAAAACCTCCACTTTCAAACTTCAGGGACTAAAACCCAAATCACACCAAACTATAAGCACTAAAAGTTGGTTTAACCCATGTCTCCTCATTAACTTTATTCAAAAATTGGAGTTTCCATAGTTTTATTAAGGAATATAGACCAGTCTTTCGGACTTTATAATGAGACAATAATGGTTATTATCAAAGTTTGTAAAACTGTTCTTCAAGCCGTGACAATAAATGGGAATAGTCCTCATATATAAAAGTAAAGGTTAATCTTTCAAAAAGGTAGATTTCTGTTTAACAAAGTGTCCATTTACTCATGCGCATTTCTATGTTTATTTTATTTCAAATTCCACCCAAACTACTTCAATAATATTAGTACTATTTTTTCCAATCAAATGTACTCTCAAAGCATTCATTTGTTTTTTACTGGGTGAATTTAATGTCCTTTTTAGGTAAAAATATATGAACACGAGTTCAAGAATCTCAACGCCCATATAAATTTTACTTTTAATTTCATTGTGCAAAAGCACTGTCATAATACACAAAACCTAATTAGTTAGAATTATTTATTATTCACGCAGTGATAGTTTTTCAACATCAATTAATATATGCTTTAACTAATAGTGGCCTGGATAAATGTTAGCTAAACCTAAGAAGATCAACCGTAAATAATTAATCAAAATGAAAATTAATTAAGATTTAACAAGTACAACTACATATATATTATACAATACATCATAAATTTAGAAAACATAATTATTTCGGCACTATAAATATGCCAATAACATAATTAACATACAACATAACTACCCCTCCACTACGAACATTCCACGTTACATAATAAACTGAATTTTAAAATATGCTAAGCCTGAATCGCAATATTCACACATAGTGTAATTGCTTTAATCCAAATTACCCATCCTCATGTTCCAACGTGGCTCCAAAATTTTCAAATAAACGTTGGCTGACAGATCTTCAATTACCAGGTATTCTCCATGATTCAGTGGAATCTTCCAACGTAGTTGCTATTCATGGTGAACTAAATAATCTTCGCATTGCTTGAACATTCCTTCGTTCATAGCATTCTCCCATTCACGGCTTTTTAATCCTCTTTTACTCAGCACTGCATACATACATCGAATACGTTTATATCTTCTTGAACGCCATTTCCGTGAACCAACTTTCACTGAAGATCGCTCATATGTTATTAGTCCCTACAATATATATATAAAATTAAACTGAAATTAATAAATGTTCCCCATGGAATTTGTCTAAACAGTTATCCTGCACCTAAAATTTAATCTCGCGTCTTTCCATAAAACGAATACCTTTATTTGAATATTTAGTCACTGATCATACATAGCTAAAAATGCCTCAAAAATAGGAAATTAAAAAAAAAATCTGGTGACATAATAGACTACAAAATCTAACCATTCTACCTATCTAGCATCTCACTCATGATGATGAAGAACTTGAACACAAAAAATCAGATGAAGGTATCTACTTCTCTAACATGTACCTCTTAAAATTCTACATAAACAACAAAACACTATCAATAATCGTTAAAAAACCAAAGACAACTTAAACATCATATTACATAGAAACACAGAATTATTTCATTTTTTTCACTCCATATCATGTTTCTAATATAATAAAAATAAAACCTCTCTCAACATGGACTCTCTCTAGAAGAATAAGGATGCAAAAACTCTATGCAATCTTCAACAGCTTCAGCTCTATGAGAATCAGAAGAGCCTGCAGACAAAGAACGAGACCTGATCATAGTGGAAGAAGAGACTTTTGTTGAAGTTTTTCTTTTCATGGAGACAACTTTCATGGCTCCTTCCATCGCTTTTTCTCCTAAGCGCAGCAAAAAACTGATCACCGATATCCTCAGGGACGCCGCTGTCTCCACCGTTGTTCTTAAAAAACAGACTGACTTATGATTAGCTTCAGGGCTGAAACGAACCCTTCTGCTGTTTCTTGAGGGATGTGGAGTAGACTTTTAGGCATCAAGAATCAGATCAATAACAGAAGTTGTCAGATGATGCTGGTAACTTGTCTTCCGTAAATGAAGGGAGTTAGAGAAATGCCAACAAAAAAAAAGTGAGGGATGTATAGAAGACAAGGAGGATTATTGGTCGTTAAGGAGGCGGGCGTTCTTTAATCTGATAAGCTCCACAAACACTTTGTAAGAAAATCAATGCTTACAGTGGATTCAAGGTTGGTTTTCAAGATGTTTATGAAGAAATGAGTAGAAACGGAAGGAGTATACGCAACAGAAGCTAATTGGTTTCCAAGATGTTTATGAAGAAATGAGTAGAAGTGGAAGGAGGATACGCAACAGAAACTAACAATTATAAGCATCAAAGGAAAATCAGTCAAACGATATTTGCTAATAAATGTAATAATGTCTTGGATTTTAGCAGTATGAGGTTATTTTGTATGCCGAGTATTCATGAGAAATTTGTTTGACATGCCTTCCTACATATCACTTATGAAGAAATATATGAATATCCTTTTCATTAAATATGGCATTAGGTAAATTGGAAATAAAAGAATTATCTATGATTCTCTTTATTAAGGGACCGATTCTTATATTTGTAGAGCCATGACATAACTAATATACTTTTTTTAACAAATAAATCTACTGTCTTATAATGTTTATATTATTCTTAATACTATAAATTAGTAAATTTACGTATAACTATTTCAATAACATAATAAAATTAAAAAAAAAGTAATGTAATATATCTAAGTATAGTAATATGAACTTATAAATTTAAACCTAAATGCTAAGATGTATAAGAAACAAAAACATATATGGATAAATAACTATTACCTGATTATCAAATCTCGGTGTTGGGTGAGAAAACAATGATCCACAAGTATAATATAGACATTTGAAGTGTCAAGCTTATACCACGAACTAGTGTAATCTAGAACTTCTTGAATAGTATCTTGATTATATAGATCCATTTTTGGTATTCAAATCTTTGACTTCGATTTTACTAATACAAAATTGCTAGATTCAAAGATGGGTGAATCTATTTATAGTAAAGATTTGATTGATATGATTGAGGTAGATTCTTCGTTGAAAGGTTTTCAAGAGGTTATGAATCTATATATATAGTCCTTTCTTCAAGTGCTATCCTTCAACGTAGAAATCATCAAGTCAATATGACTACCACTTGATTGTACTGATACTTATCTTGTAAGGAAAAATAGTTGAAATTCCCATTTTACCCTTTAGTCATTAATAAGCTTATTCTATATTTTCATTGGAGTACATTGCAATGCACTCCTACATAACACACGCCCAACCTGCTACCAATTCATTAGACCCATTTGCTTCACATATGCTGAAATACGTTTTGAGATACCAAACTTATTATATCTTTCTAAAATTTTCACAAGTTTCCTAAATTGAAATCACGAAATCTCCTTCATATCTCATTGTAGTATTTTGTGTTTTTAAGAATGTCAATAACATAATTAACATACAACATAACTACCCCTCCACTACCAACAGCTTAGCTTGAAGACAACAAATTACACACATTAATCGTATGAATCAGTAATTCATTTTTCGTTCGATCTTGTATGCATACTCATCACATTATCTCTCAACCATATCATAGAAACAAAAATAAAATAACAGAGAGAAGCCAGTAAACAATCAAGGCCTATATCCCTGGTTTTCCTACTCCTTCTCATACTCTTCCATAGTGTCATACTCATTAGGGTATTTCTTGTTGTTGTTGTTGTAGTTGTTCTCTTCATGGTAGCTCCCTCCATAGTTATTATTCACATTGGTCCCTCTTCCTCTAGGCTCATACCCATCAACCTTATAATTATAATGACCATTCTTATCATCATTCTCACCCTTCACATCATAAAAGTACTTACCATTTTCCACAAACCTAGTGTCACTCATCCCTTCTCTTTTCCTCTCATACCCACCATTATACCCATTATTATTATGACTCTCATAAAAGTTGTTGTTGTTGTTGTTGTTGTTGTAGGAGTACCTATTATTATTATTGTTGTAGTACTCTTGGTTGTTGTTGTTGTTGTAGCTACCTTCATACTTGTCTTCATTGTAGTTGCTGTATAACTTGGTGCCAAAACCTGTGTTGAATCTTTCATAGTTGTCATTGTTGTTGTAGTTGTTGTTGTTGTTGTTCTGGAAGCTTGTGGTACCATAGAGACCATAGCCATCTCCTCTGTCAGCAAACTCTGATTCTTCAGGTGAAGGAGCTGGTGATGATGATGATTCTGGTGTAGGTGCTGGAACTGGTGATGCTAGAACTGATTCTGGTGTAGCTGCAATGGATTCTGAAGGAGAACGTGAGGGTGAGGGTGAAAGTGGGTGAGATTTGTGCTTGTGGTTATGATGAGAGGTTGTTGTGAAGTGTGAGAAGAAGTTGAGGAACTTGCCTTCTCTGGCTTGAGTTTGAGGGGATAGAAGAAGAAGGGCAAGAGAAAGGAAGAGGATGAAGGAGGAAGAGAGAATATGGGAAGCCATGGTAGGAACTTAGTGAGAGAAGTGATGGGAATGAAGTTTGATAGATGGTGGTGGAGACTGAAGTGTGACAAAGAATGAAAGGGGGAAGGCCTTGTTATATAGAGCTTTATTGGTAACATTTGAGAGGGAATTAATGTTAACTAAAGGAGTAGATCATAGTACAAGATATGGCCCCATTTACAATTATGTTTAGGACCATTATAATTATGTTTTGGAAAGCTATGGTACTTATGAGAATATTTAACTGTTTTACAGTCTATTTTAACTATTAGAATTCGAAATAAGAATATATGTGCTTTTAGTATCGGGAGAGAAGTTAATTCTTTTAAAGTAACCGAGTTTATTAGAGCTTTGCATAATATTAATTAAATACACTAGCGATATCTCCCGTGCTTCGCACGGGAAAGATAGGCAAATAAAAAGACACAATAAAACATTTGTAGATATATATTAGGCCAAAAAGATCATCATAATGTTGACACTAAAGATATAAATCTTTAAGGCAAATTCACAAAAAAAAAATATGTGACCCAAATAAATTCGCCCAAGAAAGTAAATAATATGTGGGTCAAATAAATAAATAATAAATATAATAAATAATATAAATAATCAAATACTAATAATAAATATAAATAATAAATAATTAAATATAAAAAAAATAATAAATATAATCATATAATAAATATATTAAATAATTAAAAAATTAAAAAATTGCCAAATAATAAATATAAATAATAATAATAAATATAATAATAAATATAAATATTGAATAATTTACTCATGAACAAATTTTTTATTTTTTTTAACCTTTTATTTTAACAAATTTGCACTAAAAAAATATATGACAAATTTTCTTTTAACTTTTTTTACCTTCTTTTTTAACAAATTTGCACTAAAAAAATATATGACAATTTTTTTAGCTAAAATATCGGGTGAAAAAATCATATAATAACTAAATTTTTTTTAAACAAAAAAGTTAAAAAAATAAAAAATATATTATAAACCCAAATAAATTAGCCCAAGAAAGTAAAGAATACGTAATAGAGAATGTCGATCACATATATTTATAGAAGGTCTTCGCTACGTAGTGACGTATACATAAGCCGCTATATGATTTTTTTTAAAAAAAATAAAAACCCATTTTTTACACATATATCACATAGCAGTTGAAGGACACCGGATTAGCGGTAGGTGTAGTGTGCCTTGGGTCTTGTTCTTCAAGAAATTTTAGAACCTCAAGGTAAGCGGAACTTACCCCGGGTATCGTTCTCAGAGGAGTCTTGTTTAATCTAACTATCCTAGTAAATTAAATGCAATGCAAGATGAAATTGGGTAAGGAAAATATGTTTTGTTGATTTTTTTAATGAGGAAATCAAGGATGCAAAACAAATAAATATTTTAGGTATTTTAGTAAAAGGGTGAAATGAAGTGAAGTGCTCTTGAAAATGAATTTCAATGGCCATCATAGCTTTCTAATGATTTTAGGGAGTTTAATGCACTAATTTCCTAATTTAACAAACCTCATGAACCCATGAATCCAATTACCTAGTTAGTGGAACCCCAACTAATTAGAAATTGTTAAACCCTTTAGCACTTTTGAGTTTTCTCTAGTTTCCTTAAGTACCAAACATCACCAACCGGTAAGTCTAATGCCTAGTCTCATGAACCCATTCAAATAGACATTATTAATTACCCTAGAGTGTGATTAGTGATTTGTAATGCATTAGGTTCAATTATAATTCAATTTAATCAAACTATCTACCAATACCATGAATAAATAGAAAGACATCAAATGAACCATAAAGAACATATACATGACCATGTATATTGATGAGTCCAAATCCCTCATTTACAAACCAAAATCACAAATAAACTCAAATAAACATAATAATTCAAATCTCAAAGTATATATGACAAACCTAAACCTAGGAATATCATAAATATAAGAGAAAGGAAGAGAAAGAGAACTCCCCACCATGAGCTCAATCTATCTTTAAATCATTTCCTAAGAGCAAGGAGGGTGTTTTAGTAACTCAAAGAAAAGCTTAGAAACCCTAAGCTCTAATTTATGAGCACTTATGATAGGTGGATAGAGGAATTTGAGAGGAAATGAAGAGGAATATGATTTGACCTAAATGTCACCCTAAAGGTCAATCAAAAATTCTAAACTCAACTACTAGGTAGTAGTGGTGAGCTAGGTCTTTCCACAATCTAGGTTAAAATCTTGTAAGTTCTAGTAGATTTAGTCACACAAATTATCCAGCAATGAGAGATTGATTTTATACTACAAACTACAACTAAAATGCTTTAGAAAACAAAAGTGACCGAATGTAAAGAGTGAGAATATCAAGTTTAGAAACTACCTCCCTCTCCAAGTACTTAGTGCCTTAGGTGAATTAGACTTCATAACCTTGTCACACTTAATTAAACTAGTTAAATCCTTAAGACTTCTTTAATCAAAGAAATCTACAAGCATTTAACTAACCTAATCAAGCCAAAAACTCTTTTAAGCCAAGAACATACCAAACGCAACTCTAAGTACTAAATCTAGCACTTAGGAAACAAATTCATTACACACATATACAAGGTAGCAAATCGCACACATATACATACATGGAACTACAAAATTTAAGCTTAGGTTTTCATGTTCTTAACACAAAAGAGAGTTTTCAAGCTACAATTATGTAAAACACCTAAAATCAAGGTGTTCTAACCTATACAAGCCTAGATCTAAGACATACATAGGCAAAAATGCAAATCTAGCTTGAAACCTAAAAGAGAAAATTACAAGATCATGAAGCCAAATGTGTGTACATCAAGCACTTTTCTTTGGAGAGGAGAGGAGAAGAAGTCTAGCCAAGCATGGAGATGATGAGGATGAACATGGATGATGAAGAGGAAGCCATGGATTGAAGAATGAAGGTGGAAAATGGAGAGGAAATTTCGGCCAAGAAGTGAAGTGTGTGGAAACAAGAGAGAAAATGGAGAGGAAGAAGATGAAGATGAAGATGAGATGGAAAGTGAAGGAATGATGGAAATATCACATTTAGGGCTTTATATATGGGTGATTATCTTTGGAATTATCACCCAAATTAAATGCAAATCTCACCTAAATGTGATGTAAATGTATGTTTAATGAGAGAATTATGAAGGCTTGTCAAAATAATGGTGAGGTGTATGTGTATAGTGAGAGGCCGTGAGGTAGTATATGAAAGGGGAAGGGGTATTTTAGGAAATGTGGTGAAAATGTGTATGAATGTGGTCTTGAACTTGGCTAGATACATCACTAAAACTTTCTCCTTTTTCTCCTCTCCATTGTGCTTCCCATAATGCCCTTAATGAGGTCTCCAAGTTTGAATTTGAAGTTGGAGCCAATTTTGCCTCTTGTAGAAAGATGCTCCAAAAATGTCTTTTCCTTCCTTTTGCCAAAAGGAGCAAACTTTGCTTTATGTCATTTTCCTTGCCAACTAGCCTCTTCCTTGCTACATAAGCTCCACCTAAGCTCCACCAAGGGTGTGTGGGGCCCACGTGGGACCCCCTACAATAAAATATCATCAAATAGTCAAAATGACCAAAATACCTTTGGTTTCTTAAAATGCAAGTAATAAGGCTAATATTCACCAATTAATTCCAATAAGCATGCGCAATAAAATATGCCAATAATGATCAAATATATCAATTAAATCACACTAATTAAGCTCAATTGCACATGCTTAAAGACATAAAATTCGGTCCAATCAGAATAAGGGAAATTCCAAAGAAAATAAAGAGGAAAGGGGAAGGGGTCTGTTGCCGCCACCCCCTCCCTTTATTCCTTTCTTCTGTTTCGTGTGGCCCCTGCCTCTGTCCAAGTTCTGTTCGTTCAGCCCCCTCCACCCTTAATACATTTTTTTTTTCATTTGTCAGCAGCTCCCTCCTCTGCCTCCACATGTTCATTGCTTCTGCGATTGATTCCAATTTGTTAAGCTCCTTTCTTTTTGTTCTTTCTTGGACTTCTCTCTTTTAATTCTTCTTCTTTCTAGTTTCAGCCCATAAAGCTCATGGACTTTAATTAATTAAAACTCAATTCTTCCTCTAGCCCATCTTGCTTGATCCTTGTCATCTATCTTCAACTACAAATAAAGATCAAATCTCTTAATTTTCTATCAATGACTTCTTAAATATAACCAAAATATTTGTCAAGTATAATTAAAAATGGAAGTCATTACACATAATAATCTTAGATATTAATTAAGCACAATTGAATATAAATTGCATCTTTATTATCTTAATTACCTCAAATTTAACAAATAAAATCATGCAAATCCAAGGATTTGTCAGCAGTATATATATTACGCCACTATGTGATTTTTATTTTTTAAAAAGAAAACATGCCATAGCAGCATATGTAGCTATGTGTTTTTATTTTGAAAATAAATAAACAAATTACATAGCGGCGTATACATACACATCTGTCTGACGGAATATCTGAATATTGTATATGAGATTTTGTCTATTTGAGCAATGATTTTGAATATATAGTAACTATAATGACAAGTATACTTCATTATTCTGAAATTTTGGGATTAATGTACTATGAGTATATTTTTATAAGGATGTCCCTGTCTAATTTTCTTTTTGCCAAAAAGGATATCCTTCTATAATATTATTTTAATAAAAATTCCCTTTTTCTCACACACAGACATCTGTCTGACGGAATATTCTCTCCTTCTATTCTCCGTTTATGAATTTTTTCCATGTTCCATTTGTGTGGTCCTCACGCATGCTGCATCACACGTAACACAACTGAGCACCATGGTACGGAAGAAAACAAGCATTGCACTTTCTTCTCCAATCTCCAATATTATAGTAATACTTACATGAATATGTTCAACGGTCAAATCGTTGGTTGAAGGTTATTAGAATGAGGGGGTGGATTTGGAATATCCACCTTAAGCTAAGAAGTGCCTGCAGAAACTAACCCAGAAAGAAGAGAGAAATTAAGGTACGTAATTCCTCCCTTCTTCACCTTTCTTGGATGTCTGGTTTTCATCTCTACATAAGCAGTTCAGTTGATGTTTTCTTTTGTGTTTTTCTCTCTTTTCATAAAAAGTGGGAAGTATATTCTTGGGTACGTACAAGACGGTTGTCAAATCCCTTAGGAACTTTTGATGTTTGAAGTTGATGAAGATTTCTTTGATCCGTGGTTGTTCTTTTTCTACTTTGGCATGTATTCTCTAAAACTTCTGCCATAAACCTCTTCTGATATTCATCATCATTTTCTTTTCAGCCAAGGTACTCATCAAAATGGTTGTGAGAACATGGTTGAACATGCATATTTGTAATCTCATTTTGAGCTGCTGCTTGCGTCTTTCCTGAGTTCTTGAGTACTGAGTATTGCCTTATTGTCTAGCTGCCTAGTTCTTGTTACTAGATCAAACTCGTGTCTAAAAGCTTCTTGCAAAACCAATTGACTGTATGTGATTATCTTTGTTTTTCTCTCTTCTTCAGCCTAATGTTCGGTGCCGATTGTTCAAATTGAAATTACTGCTAATGGTAATACCGCTATACCTCAAAAAGCATTTAAGAATGCATTCTAGCGTTTATTTTTTAGTCACTTTAATCTTTATTTTTGTACAGAATATATTTTTTACATATTTTTGTTATGAATATTCCTTTCCCATGTATTTACTGTGCTCCCCTACTAATGATGCAGTGTTAAATTGGTGGCTGTTGCTCATCTTCACCCTCCTTATTAGGTTTGTGCCTCTCTTACATTATTCCATTTAATTTAAACTTACTTCTTTTAGTTTATTACATCCTACAGTATATGCTCATTTCTCTCATTTTCGAGCATGCTTGACATGTTCTTAAATAATAGTTTTAGATCTGCTGCTGTTTCAATCGGTTCTTCCTATATCCTTATCCTTGATATCATTTTTTTATACAATCCTTGATATCATTTTTAAGGAAAAGTAAACAAAATGCTGAGAAAATGTGTTTAATAAATTTATTCATTACTATATGTTCTCAGAATTAGAAACTCCGGAAGAGTATTATACATCACATTTCCTAAAATCCTTTTTTCCCCCAACGGGAAGAGGATTGTGGGAAAATATTGAATATCAAGTTTTGCTTTAGATAACTGTTTATCTAAATTGATTGAAACTGTTAAGTGGAAAATGTTTAAAGAATTTTGAGGTACAATATCTCTTTTTACTCTTATGGGCATATGTTTACTTTAATGATGGTTTTGAACAAAGAGAGAGTAGTTACTATAAATGATTTTGGTGGTTCTACAATACCATTCTATAATCATGACCCGATACCAAATAATGAGGATACAATTAGTACTATATTTATTAAAAATAGATATTAAAAATATAAGTAATATGCATGCATTTATAACATAAATATTTTGCAATAATTATTTAACACACGTGACCTGGAATGTTTTCATAAAACATCGCTCATCATCATGCAAAAGCAAGCATTTTTTTTCGTGTAACATTAAGTAATTATTAAAAACACCTCACCCTATTTTGAGGTTACCCGTTGTATTCTTCATTTTCAAAGGATGTCATTTCAATTGCTTTTTGTTTATTTCATATTAAAATGTTCATCCACATCCACAAATCTTAAATAAGGAAACTTAATAAAAATATGCTTATTGAAAATGTCCTATCTACAAATTTTTTAATTGATTAGTTTAACAAATAAAAGAAATCAATTCTTTTTTTTCAAAAAAGAAATCAATTCAAACATAAAACAATTCAAAAAATTCAGTTCATAAATATCCAATATAATTTTTGAATTTATTTAAGCTAAAAGACAGTTATGTCCAAAAAAAAATTAAGCTAAAAGACAGACAACTTGATATGCAGATAACGATAATAATAATCATCGAAAAATAAGTTTTCCTCTTGTTCCGTTGGGTCACACTCAGCTGTGTAAAGACAGGACAGACTTTACCTTAAAATGCATAGTCATAATCATGAAACAATACGTACAGTACACTTTTTTTAAGTCAAATCGTACCCACACTTTCCCTTGTGACTTTTTTTTTTGGCTCAGGAACTTCCCCTTGTGCCTTGGTAGTTAGGCTTTTGCAATAATTCTTTTCTGCTCATTTATTTTTGTTCTACATCTTCTTTTTTCTCTTTCGGTTTCTAAAACTCAACAATAAAAAAATCCGGTTTTCTTTTTTGGTCAAGTGAGGCCAAGCCCCGGAGATTAAACTAATACAAGTGTGTTTCCCTCTCTATAGATATATACTACGTCCCTAATATAAGAACTCAAAATTTGATTGATTTTGATCCTAATATAAGAGTTCATCCTATATTCTCTCTACATTTAATGCGTTTTTTTCAACTTTACCCCTAACTCTTTTTTATATTTATTAATACTTGTGTCTTGAGTCAAAAGCTAGGTGTATGTTATGTATAGAATTGTTCAATATATATTCTTGTTTTATATTTTGTATTAAAGTAATTGAAAATATTAAGTTGAAAAACTGTTTAAAAAAAAACTCTTGAGGTACACTATCCATTAAATAAGATAAACCGTTTGTTAGAATTTAAGCTTAATTTGCATCATTGCTTTTCTGCTCATCTTCTTTTTTGTTTTGCTTTGCTTCATTAAGCTGTAACCTCCTTCTATACTTTTTTCACTCTTTGGCCGCCTTCTCCTATTCGTTGAACCTTGCATCTTTGTGGTGCTTTGTGCTTTGCACTTTCTTGGCTTAAACCTTCTAAACACAAAGCCAGACCTCATTATATTGGTTCTGGTTGCCAATGGAGGACCTATATATATCAAATATTCTAGGATTGCTTCAGAACATATGTTGAGTAGAAAGATAGGATTGCTTCATAATGTGTGCTTGCTTTTGTCTTAATTGAACACAGAAGATCAAAGTTAGTAAAGTACGGAAAAGTGTTGAGCTTTTATTGTTTTTGTCTCTTAAATGAAGAGAAACCATTGGTTTTAATTTAAATTTTGTGTCAACAGAAGGAAAGTTTTTCTTCCCTGAGAAATTAGTAATGTATTGATCAAAAATAGTAGAAATCTGTTTGATGATTGATTCACCAACTCCCTCTCTCTTGATTCCTGAACTTAAACTAATCTGGGTTCGTTGATGTTCATAGTATTGTCTATCTATAGTCTGAATTATATGTATGCTCATGTTATTCTCAATATGTTGTTACTACCCTATTATCTCTTATTTGCCACTTTCTATGTTATGTGATTTTGATTTTAGACTATGGTCTTGTTTACTAAAACAAACTGGTGACCTTGCAGAACAAATTGACGGTCAATAACTTCAGTCAGAGATCTGATTTTATGCTCCATCATCACTATGCCTTATTTTTTCTTGAAAGTCCTCATGGGAGAGTGGCAGACTAAGCTGGTGATTTTCCTTTTCTTTCTGTCTCTATTTGTTTGCCTTCTGTGTCATAAATCTAAGTCTCTAATGTTTCTTGCTGGGGCTTTGATTCTACTTTTTGCCTTTTCTTTTTCAATTTCTAGTTTGGTTCTTTTACTTGTTTGTGCTTCTTTGTTTTTGGTCTGGTTAATTTGGCTGCTTTTTGTGTATTGATTTTATAAACATGATCTGATTGTAATGGCATTATGGCAATATAAAACTTCTAACTATATAAATGTTTCCTTTGAATGAGATCTTTGCATATGATTTTTCTGTGTTAGGAGGAACCGTGGTCAAGGATGAATATGTCATTTCACTTTTATCTTTATTTTTCTGATAAAATATTCTATATATCAAACTCTCAAAATACAGAATTTGAAGCTTCTATAATTGGCTGTTTTTCTTTTGATTTTGGTTTTTGCCTCTTACAAGTTCATTACAATTGTTAGACAAGTATTACTCACTTTTCTTTAATATAGTCATGGAACTTTTTCAAACGTTTAAGTCTGTTGTTGCAGCAAATCCCTGAGCTAATTGTCAAAAGCTATAACCTCAATCCTATGTCTGTAATACTCACCAAAGCTTCTACAAAAAGTCAATGGAGGGTGAATATTGAAAAAGAAGAAGAGAATTCTTCTGAGTTATACTTCAAAAAGGGATGGCCTAAATTTGTGCAAGAAAATGCTGTAGAGGCTGGAGACTTTTTATTGTTAAAATTTGATAAGAAGTCAAGATTTGAAGTTATTTTCATAGGGAAATTTGGCATTGACAAGAAGCTTGAGAGGGAGACGTCACAAGAACATGTCAATCAGAATAGACACAAGAAACATCATAGTAAAAGTCCAGCTACAACTCAAGATTATCAGGAAAATATGAAAGGCGACAATCCCATGTATGTTGAGTTTAAGGAGGAGAGGGAGAATACTGAAGATCCTGGAACTTTGAACCAAGACAAGCGAGATGTAACATGGTCATTCCTATGTCATGAAAAAGAGGATCAGGAAGAAGTAGACAATGAAGATGATGACAATGAGGATGACAAGGATTATGATGATGATGTTAATAATGAAAAAGAAGAAAAGAGAGAGGAGGAGGAGGAGGATGAAGGAGGAGGAGGGAACAATGATATTGGTAAGCTTTCTTGTCTTCCTTTCATAATTCTGCTCGAATTCATACTTTTATTATTGAGTTTAAATACAGATTGGTGAGTATAATAATTAAAGCATTTAAACTTTATTCAAATGTGTGTGTGTGTGTGCTTATGTCCTTTTTCAAAAATATGCAGTTAGGCTTCTGTTATTTTTATTTACATTTAATTTATTATTTGGTGTAATATTTAATGTCACATATTGATTTATTAGGGAAAGGATGCAACCTGGGAATCATTCCTTCATTCACAGTACAACTCCAGGATGTCTCAGCAAATAAGGGTTGCATGGTTAGTTCTTGAGCTCACTCAGATAATTGATTGCATCGAAATGCCTATAAAAATAACCAAGTTAATCATTGATAGCATAATTGTAACAGAAAAGTTTCTCCACCTCAATTCGTTAAGCGAGCAAAAACAAATTGGTTGGTCTTTTTCATATTTTAAATTCTGAATTTCTTGTACCATTCATCCTAATCAAAATATTTATGCTCTTGCTTCATTGGTTGCATTTGTTGTGCCATGTTAAGTGCATGACAGTGATGTCTAATTTCGTGCAACACAAAATGGATAAAATGAATAAAAAAATAGACTGTTGAGATCTTCTCAGGAGACTAGCAAGTAAGCTTATGAATTGTACAATCTCTAGTCAATCAGATTTTTGTAGAACACTGAATTTGTTAAACACAATAAGTAATGCATTTTTGTTGAAATATGAGGGGATTGGAGATTCCAAAAATATTTACAACATCACTCCCAAACGAGTAAGAAAGGAAATTGATGTTAAGAAGGCTGATTACTAATTAGTACCAATAGTCAAGAGAATCCCTACAAAAGTTCAGGATAGAACATCGTTAGTATTTGTGATCTCTGTTCATCATTTCTTTGGGTGTTTTTGTGGGGTAAGGATTTTGGCTACATTAGTCAGTTGCATCCTCTATAATTTAATATTATCCAGCTACAAGCCTACAATAATTACTATTCATTCATGTAATTATATAAGAAAATGTCCAAATTACCCCCATTTGCTGGCTGTTTTTTCTGTATTATTTCTTTCATTCTGTTATGTATCTCTGATGCTATGTGTACCAGATACTAAATGACTTGTATCCCACACACTCACTTCAGACATGGTGCAATATTTTTTGTGCATTGAGTTGATTCAAGTGATATATTTAGACTAATATATAGATGTTTGAGTAACTGGTGCAGTGCATTCCAACTGATTTTTTCAAGAGGTACATGAGAAAGAAGAAGCAAGAGGTAGAGATGGAGACAGTTAATGGAGTTTGGAAAGTCACATCACTTCCCTTTGTGAAAAGAAATAGAATATTTGCTAGGTTCAGTAAGGGATGGTCAGACTTTGTTCGAAAGAACGAATTTAATAAGGTCGGACAAACTCTCGTTTTTAAGATGATTAGAAAAGGTGAATGTCCCAAGTTCATGGTTCAAAAGCAATGAACTGTCTCATTAGGTCAGACATGAAATTGGCAGCGTTTGAAGGAAATGATACGTTTCAACAGTTTTATTAAATATTTAGATATTTTGGAAAGGAATGACTTTTGATTTTGTGGTGAAATTAAGAAATAAAACATAGTACTCTCAAGTCTCAAACTTGCTATTCGTTGTATGTTGTCCATCTAATGAAACTAATTGCGATCTCATTCTATTTTTGCTGCTAATCTACTCTTAAATATTTTGGCTTCGAAATTTCATTTTGGTTCTCTTCAGTTATCCCACTAAATCTCTACAATCCACATCAAATCTTTTGTGTTTATAGTTCGATTCACAGACTCCATG
This sequence comes from Mimosa pudica, assembly GCA_029929735.1. Classification (NCBI taxonomy): domain Eukaryota; kingdom Viridiplantae; phylum Streptophyta; class Magnoliopsida; order Fabales; family Fabaceae; genus Mimosa; species Mimosa pudica. Next base: position 8,197,553 of record JAKELP010000045.1, read on the forward strand.
AGTAAATGAATGCACCCATTCTCAAATTGTAGGGGTTGTTAAGGTAACCTTTTGAGAATGGAATTTATGGTCTTATTTATGGTACTGTTTTTAGTTTTCTATTTTTTTTTAAAAAAAAAACCCCAGCACGAGTGGAACAGGATGGGTTTCACCCCTTCCTTTTTTATGATTTATTATTATTATTTTTTATAAGAACTAGTAATCCCGTGCAATGCACATAATTTAATTATTAAAAAAGATATTTGAAATTATTTCTTAAATGTTTACAAATTTAATATAGTCAATTATATCATATTATTACATTAATAATAATAATAATAATCAAGATTCGTTTATTTCAAAGCGAATTAAAAAATATTCATACAATAATAATAATAATAATAATATTGATAAAATGAAACAAGATCAAGAACGAGAGCAAGAATTAACAAGATCAAGAACGCTATGAGAGAACAAGAGCGATCACGTAGCAAGGAACGAGAGCGATCACGTAGCTGGGAACGAGAACGATCACGTAGCAGGGAGAGGTCCGTCAATTCATTGGTGGACAAAGGAGGTACTGAGGGGCTGAAGGATGGTAAAAGGGAAGAAGTGCAGTCTTCCAAAGATGGTTTGCATGAAGCTGAGGGTAGTTCTAATGAACGATATCTCATTCCACGAGTAGAAGATTGGATGACTAATGATAAAATGAAAGGGGGTGATGCTAAACCCATCCATTCTTATAAAGAGGCTTGTACTAAGGTTGATGATAGGATGATTGATACGGATGAAGAAGATGAGGAATGGTGGAGGAATGAGGGGTGGAAGAAGGATATCACCGTTGATAGGTCTGGGAAAGTTCCTAATATCATTGTCTCAGAGGAGCTTCGCAAGAGGATGGCTAGGAGATGGAAGCGATCCCTATTTGTTTCGGTATTGGGAATGAATGTTCGAGAGGAGATTATGATACGGAAGCTTGAACAACTATGGGGTGACGTTGATACGATTGATATTGGCTCAGGGTTCTTCTTGGTTAATTGTAGGAGGGAAGAAACTTATGACTTGGCTTTAGCTGGAGGCCCATGGCTCATTTTTTGATCATTATATTAGTGTTCAACCATGGAGATCAGACTTTAATCCAGAAGGGGAGAGAGTGTTACAGATTGCTGCTTGGGTTCGCATTTCCCAATTACCGCTTGATTATTATAATAAGGGGATGTTATATGTAGTCAGAAATCAAATTGGTCAAGTGGTAAAAATCGACAACACTACCTTGAGAAGAACTAAAGGTAGATTTGCTCGTATTTGTGTCATGCTTGATTGAACTAAGCCCTTGCTGCCGAGTATCATGATTAATGGAGTGGAAAAGAGGATTGAAATGAAGGCCTCCATTTGATTTGTTTTGGGTGTGGCAAGTACGCGCATGATAAGGATCATTGTATTGCTTCTAATATGATTATTGATCAAGATAGAAGTGATGGTAAGGAGCAGTCTCATGATGTGTTGCCGGAGAAAGGGGAAGAAGAGAAGCAATATGGTGATTGGATGGTGGTTCAAAGGAGTTGGAAGGGGAGGTTTGGCGGACGACGTGAAGGGAAGGTGCGTGGAATAAGGGGAGAAGGTGCAAATTCAGTTCCACAATTTAAGGGATCTCGTTATGATATTTTAAATGGGGTTGATCATGAAGATATTTCAAATAATGATAAGGAGGGCAATCATAATATTCCTGAAACGGTGGTAACAAATCATACGCACCTCAAGCCTAAAGTTTTTTTGAAAAAGTCAATAAATAAGGAAGTGAATGTGCCGAAGGTTATGGGTCAAAATAAAGAGAATAAAGTTGTTCCTAATCCCATGGATGATTACGTGGCTATTAAAAATAGGACTGCAAAATTTGAGACTAATGTTGTCAATGAGAAGACTGTGATTGTGGGGCCGAAAATGAAGCGACAAATGGAATCAAAGGCTAAAAAGACCCATGTTGTACAAGAAGGGGTGAAGGATACATCATTTCGGCCTTCGAAGTATGCTGATAATCCATTGGATCCGGGTTCGAAGAAGGGGCAAGGTGTTTTGGAAATTAGGGAGAATATTCTTTCTTTTGTGCAAGACAATATGATGGGCGTGGAAACTACGACTAAGTCGTTAGTTTGAAGAGTGCTAAAATCTTGAGCTGTTTGGTTCATTATTTTAAATTAGTATTATTAATAATGATGAATTATTTGTTTTGGAATTCACGAGGAGCGGGGGGGAGAACGCTTACTCCGCTTCTTACAGAACTTAGACGTCAGTACAGTTTGAGTCTAATAGCTATCTTAGAACCAAGACAGACGGGTGATAAGGCAGAACAAATGAGAAGAAGGCTTGGCTTTGATGAGGTAGCTATCATTGAGTCATTAGGTTTCAGTGGAAGTATTTGGGTTTTTTGGGAGAAGGAGGCTGAGTTCGAAGTTGTGGAAAAGCATGAGCAAGTGTTACATGGAATAATAAAAAGAGGGACTAGCAATGAGTGTGGTCTTTCTATTATTTATGGGAGTCCACAGGTACAAAGAAGACGTGAATTGTGGAGACAGTTGGAGAGGGTTGATAATTTTGGTGTAGCTAGGTGGTGCTTCTGTGGAGATTTCAATGCTACACTTAATTATGATGACCGGGTATCTAATGCAAGGAATGTTGCTCCTCCCGATAAATGGTTCAGAGAATGGGTGTCTGATTCTTGTTTGAAAGAGATACAAGCCGCATGTCCAAAATTTACTTGGGCAAGGAAAGGATGTTATAGTAAAATTGACTGGGTGTTGATGAATGAGGAATGCTTGTTGAAGTTTCCAGAGGCAAGTGCTGTTCATTTACCCAAATTTAAATCTGATCACTGCCCTATTTTGTTGAGAATGGAAGGGGGAAGGCTAAAAATAAGGAGGAGGAAGGAGTTTAGATTTTTTGCCCCTTGGGTAACCCATGATGACTTTAATGAAGTTGTCAAAAGATCTTGGGTTGAGTCAAGAAATTGGCATGAGAATGTTATGTCATTTGTGGGGAATGTTCAGGAATGGAATAAGGAGGTCTTTGGGAATGTTAATCAGCGCAAGAGAAGTTTGTTAAGGAAACTTGATTCGATTAATAGAAAGTTTGAGAGATTACAGTTTGATAGTAGTATTGAGGGGGAGAGGGAAAGTGTGTGGGGCCAGTTGGAAGAGGTTTTAGCTCAGGAGAAGATTATGTGGCTTCAGAGATCTAGATGTAGCTGGTATAATGAAGGAGACAAAAATACGAGATATTTCCATTCTATGGCTAAAAGTAGAAAGAAAAGAAATCGTATAGAGGCATTGAAAGGAGATGATGGAGAGTGGGAGTATGACCCAATGGAGATAAGGCAGATTGGGACAAGTTTTTTCACGTCATTCTATATGGATGACAACGATGTGATGCCAAACGTGAATTTCAGTTACCGGTTTCCTGAGTTATCGAAGGCAGATATTCAATCTATTGGAAGGAGGATAAGTTTGGAGGAGGTGAAGAGAGCCCTTTTTGCTATGGGGCCAATGAAGGCTCCAGGCCCAGATGGATTAAACCCCTTATTCTTTCAAAGCCAGTGGGAAACTTTAGGTATGTCTCTTTTATCTAAAGTTGATCTTATGTTTGAGAATAAGGAGGAGATTAGTAGTGTCAATGAAACTAATATTGTCTTGATTCCTAAGACTGATTATCCTGAGACTATACGGGATTTTAGACTAATTAGTTTGTGTAATGTTGTTTACAAGACTCTGACAAAGGTGATTGCTACCTGTTTGAGGAGAGTTATGCCGAAAATAATATCCCCAAATCAATGTAGTTTTGTTCCAGGGAGGCAAGGAACAGACAACATAACTGTTGCTCAGGAGGTTATTCATTCCATGAGGAATAGAAAAGGGAAGAAGGGATTTATGGCCATAAAGATTGATTTAGAAAAAGCATATGATCGTGTGAGATGGAATTTTGTGTTGAAGTGTCTAGATGAATTAAAGATTCCTTCTAATGTGATTAGAATTATCGAATGGTGTCTCAGCACGGCTAAGTTACAGGTTATGTGGGATGGTGAAAAGGGCGAAACTTTTTCTCCGTCAAGAGGGTTACGGCAAGGAGATCCTTTATCTCCTTATCTCTTTGTCTTAATTATGGAAAAATTTGCTCATTTGATTCAGACTGAGGTGGAAGAGGATAATTGGAAACCTTTTAGGCTAAAGAAGAGTGGGACATGTATCTCTCACTTGTTCTTTGCCAATGATTTGATGTTGTTTACTGAAGCAGATATGGACCAGACAGCTATTATCAAGGCCTGTTTAGATGATTTTTGTGCAGCTTCAGGGGAGAAAGTCAATAATATGAAATCCAGGATATTTTTCTCCAAGAATATTAATCACACCAGGGTTAACGAAATTAGTAATTTCATGGGGTTTAGCCTATGTGTTGATTTGGGGAGATACTTGGGTGTTCCGTTGATTCATCAGAAAGTTACGAGGCGATCTCAAGAGTATATTTTGGGGAAAATGGATAAGAAGTTGTCATCATGGAAGGCAAATACCCTGTCTAGTGCAGCTCGTCACACGTTGGTTCATTCGGTGGTGTCTGTTATACCTTCATATGATATGCAAACGATGCCTTTACTCTCATCAACATGCAATGAAATTGATAAACGCTGCAGAAAATTTTTATGGGGTGGGAGTGAAGCTCGATCGAAGGTTAACTTGGTTTCTTGGGATAAGGTGTGCATGAGGAAAGAGGTAGGAGGGTTGGGATTAAGGAAAACTAAGTTACAGAACAATGCATTTATGATGAAGCTAGGGTGGAGTTTAATTAATAGAAAGGATGCCTTATGGGTTCAATTAATGAGGGAGAAATATGGGTGCGGACTGGGGGTGATGCCACATATAAATTCGTCTAGAGCGGGATCTCAAGTATGGAAAAGAGTGAAGAATATATGGTCAAAAGTCCAGAATGACATTTTTTGGCAATTGGGGAATGGAAATTCTATCAGATTTTGGGAAGATAGGTGGCTTCTGGGTCAAATTAAATTGGCAGAGGTGGTTATAAATAATCTTCCAGAAGAGTATTTGGAAGTTAAAGTTGCTGATGTTATTACTGAGGATGGAGAATGAAATCTAGATCATTTTGTACCGTACTTAACACCAGATATGGTACGTACAATTTTATACCAGAGACTTCATGTGGATGTGGAGGATTCCCCGAGTTGGAGGTATACCGCTTCTGAGGACTTTTCTACTAGATCAGCGTATATGAGCCAGGTGGAGAATAATAGCAGGCGAGATGAATGACAGTGGAGGAAGGTGTGGAAATTGAATGTGCCACAGAGATGCAAAATGTTTATGTGGCTTGCTTGTAGAGGTAATCTTTTAATAAATATGGAACGTGTTAGGCGTGATATAGCTACTTCAGAGGAGTATGAATGTTGTGCAAGATTTCCTGAAAGCGACTTACATGTTCTTCGAGACTGTTATAAGGAGACAGAGGTTTGGTTATTAATGGTACCAGGAAGGTATTGCTCTACCTTTTTTAGTTATGGAGAAATAAAAAATTGGATGGAATGGAATCTTAAGGCTCAATTTAAAGTGTATGATATTCCTTGGCAAATTGTATTTTCCCTAACTTGTCAACAATTATGGCTCGCAAGGAATAGCAAGATATTTAATTATGGAGAGGTAACAGCTAGAACTATTATTGCTAAAGTTAGAGCATGTGCCTCATGGAGTGGGGAGTGTATACCTCATGGGTTGAACCGTGGTAGGGATATTGATGGATGGGAAGCTCCTGGGAAAGGATATGTGAAGGTTAATGTGGATGGATGTAAGATTCTGTTACTAATTCCCTATTAAACCTGTGACATCTCTTATAATTCAATAATATCTTTACTAACTATGATAGAAAAAGGAATTGCAATAATATCAATATCTCTATCATAGTTAGAAAAAGAATATCCTAATGATTTAAATATTATCCATGATAGAAAAGAATAAACTAATACAGCACAACTGCTATCATGGATAATTTATTGCTAACCATGTTAGAAAGGATTTGCCTAACATGGTTATTAAACAGAACTAAATGATATTAAATAATAAATAGATATATATACATACGGAAGCAGATGCAGGCCTATACAAATTGGCAATATACAATTCAAAATAGTCTATATAGCTTCTAATACCTAATTCCCTTTCCTGTTGTCTGCGTCTGTGCATGAATACCTGCAAAAATGACAGTAATCGTGGGATGAGACAATTTGTCCCAGAAATCACCGCTTAACTCACTATAACAGTGAGATGTGCGGTAGCGAGGGTGTCTAAATGGTACCTCATTTTAAAACCAGTACTATATATATATATATATATATATATATATATATCAATTCTTCTTCATTTCATCACTCAAATCCCTCCATCCCAATTCCACATCATATGACAATACTTTAATCAACAACATCAAATGTTTCCCCACAACCTAACTCACTACAATCTCAAACTCAACAACAAAAATAAACGTGATTGACACTGTGCCTAGTCTCAAATCTGAAAGCATGAAAAAGGGAGCACTTTAAATAGTGAAAACATCCCTGAAAAAGGGAGCACTATAAATTGTGAAAACATCCCTGGTTCCTTTACAATTCGAGGAACCTGTACAATTAACCTATCGATTTGCGCAAATCGATAGGTTACATCGGCCGATGGTACAAATAATCAGTGTCATGCAATGCTCACAATCCCTATTCTATATTCCATCAACATAACTCCCAAATTTTCTCTACACAACCTACGATACATCCAATCCACTGTACCTCTCAATATCCCTGTCAAATCAAAATAACAAGATCCCAATATCTATACACTCACATACACAGTCCAACAATATCACCAGCAGGATACTACATATATAATGTGTAAAAATCTTTTATATGAAAATAATCGTGTTTGAAAGGCACCCGATAGTTTTTATATAAAAATACCTTTTTAAATATAATATATATATATGGAGGGTGAGAAAGGATTTTAAAAATCCCCAACTAACGTCACCCTCAATGTTATAGTAAGGTAAGTGTGATTACCTGTCGCCTTTTAGCAATCCAATGTCTTTCCTTACCGTTTCCTTATAGCTTTTCCTTCAAGTATCATCACCACTATGTATATTCCTATAATGATATGATACACAATGATAAATTAATATCATTCTACTTCATATTATTTAAATGTCTCTCGCGTATCCTATATTACTACCCAATCCTTTCTTTTTAGTCATCTTATGAACCACTTCAACTTCCAAGCTTTAACTAATAAATACTTAAGGTCCTTTAATACTTCCCTAATTCATAGCAAGATCCTTCACCATGCAAAATCATTCACCAAACACTAACACATAGCAAGTAGATATGAGGCAAGTTGACTCTGCCATTCATAACCAAACAAAGAATTACTTCAATAAATTCTAACAACAATTCTAAATCATAGTATATAGTCACCTATTTTCAAGCACGTAAATAATAAACATTCTTTTAATTAATATTTCTTTAGTTCTTACAACAAACCTTCAATTCCATTAAAATAGAATTAGTATGACAATTAAAATGCCCTAGGACAGCTCTTTCAATTTAATCCAAGCATCATAAACATACTTGTAACATTGTGTTACTAATTCCCTAATTAACCTGTGACATCTCTTTTAGTTCAATAATATCTTTACTAACTATGATAGAAAAAGGAATTGCAATAATATCAATATCTCTATCATAGTTAGAAAAAGAATATCCTAATGATTAAAATATTATCCATGATAGAAAAGAATAAACTAATACAACACAGCTGCTATCATGGATAATTTATTGCTAACCATGTTAGAAAGGATTTGCCTAACATGGTTATTAAACAAAACTAATTAGTATTAAACAATAAATAAATATGTATACATGCGGAAGCAGATGCAGGCCTATACAAATTGGCAATATACAATTCTAAATAAACTATATAACTTCTACTATCTAATTCCCTTTCCTGATGCTCGCGCCTGTGCATGAATACTTGCAAAAATGTCAGTAATCATGGGATGAGACAATTTGTCCCAGTAATCACCGCTTAACTCACTATAACAGTGAGATGTGCGGTAGCGAGGGCGTCTAAAGGGTACCACCGTTTTAAAACCAATAATACATATATATATAATCCAAACCTTCTTCCCATGTATCACTCCAATCTCTCTGTCATTTCCAAATCAATTCTCTTCAACATCTCTACCTCCAATGCAACCATATCACCCCACAGCTCTCACACTCACCTATAGATGCATTGTGCCATCACGGGGCATTCAAGCATCTAATCTTCTCTATATGATTTGACACTGTGCCCCTCTCTATGATGAGGGGGCAAATTTCCCTCTCTGGCAATCTCCAGAGAGAGAACCCCGATTCTGTTTTCCATTACAGAATGGGAACGGTTGGACTCTTCAATGCCAAACAACCGTAGGGGCGGTTGGGCTCTTCAATGCCAAACAACCGTAGGTCACTTCTCTCAATAAGTCGACCTATGATCCCCGATCCAATCAATTTGAAAAGGATCCTCAGTACAAATAACTGTCGATTGGCCAATCGACAGTTATCATCGCGCGATGGTACCTATATATCAGTGTCATGCAAACTCTCCCAATATCCATATCCATCAATTTCAATTTCATCATCAATATCATGCACCATTATCATTTCCTTCACTATCTCAATCCCATCTATTCAACTTATTCCCTCTACCTAACTATCAACATTTCTCACATAATACCATCTGAACCTCTCACATCATATCAGAACAACCACCAGCCAGGATAATATGTATAATGTTTCAAATTCCTTTTATACGAAAATAATCGTGTTTGAAAGGCACCCGATAGCCTGTTTTGTATAAAAATACCCTTTTAAAGATAATATATATATATATAGAGGGTGAAAAGGGATTTTACAAAATCCCTAACTAACGTCACCCTCAATGTTATAGTAAGGTTAAGAGTGATTACCTGTCGCCCTGAGCACTTTGTTGCAATTCCTTACTCTTCCATAGTAGATTCACCTATTATTACATAAAAGTAATAATAAAGGTAAACAACCATGTTTATACTTGTATAATGAATAACACGTCTCTCTCGGTCCTAATATACTACCCTTCCCTTTATACTTTTGTTGTTCCTAGTTTTCTTCTCCAATTCCATTAAAATAGAATTTATATGGCAATTAAAATGCCTTAGGACAGCCCCTTAAATTTAATCCAAGCATCATAAACATACATTACACTCAAGACATTCATAACTTTGCCCTTTTATTATTCCTTGTTCAAATAACATACTCTTCCCATTCACACATAATCAGGTCATCAACATATGTCAAAGAGGAGAACAAGGACGATACAAAACTACACAGCTTGGTGAAGGCTCTCATGCTGATAAGTTATATCTCAATCAACTTTAATATACAACAAAACCAATAAAACCATACAACAATGTTGGCAAATCTGATTCGGAAATCAAAAGAATCTCATTGACATGTGTATAGCAAGTATGTTCACAAACATAATAATAATAGATCCTAGCATCACAGTTAACAAAGCATTGAACACCACTCAAACCATCACTGTCCAACATAGAAAAGTCATGTATAATCACACCTAAATAAACTCCATTTTAAGGCAACCAAAGAAGCCACCAAAAATAGAAATATTTACAATGGCAACAACCAGAATAATTTAAATAAGAAATCCTCACTTAAGTTCAGCCAAAACATTGCCAAAGAAAAGAAATGTTCAATCCATACTCTACCTTCAATTTACTCAATTAAACCACAATCCATTAACATTAATATCAAGAGTCCTCAAATTGTATTTTCAATAAACATAGGGATAACACTAGAAAAATAGATTCTTTGAAATCAAACATGACTAAACTAATGTTGAAGTATACATTACCCTTAGACCCATTTAGCTCCTCCTAACAACTACCACCAATCAGCCAAAGAGGAGGAAGAAAAGAAAACTTATTTCCCTACTTCAATCTTATTTTTCAAGCATAGAAAGACTGTTGGTCACATGAAAAATAAATAGCCCAACAACACTGAGATTTTCAGCTTCATCTAACAAACAAATTCTCAAAACGTTGAATAATTTTTCAGCTCAAACAACATCATCAACCAGAAAATGATGAACTACAATATGCAAGAAGGCTATGGATATCATACTAAAGCTTTCATGTCTTAGAAAGTTTATTGATTAAACATGCAAGAACACCCTTTTTCTTTTCCAATTCTCACAATCATTACACTAAAATGCCCAATCCATAGAAATGAAGAATTACTAATAAATTCAGCTTGGCCAGTAAAGGAAGCAGAGAACAACAAGCTTCTTTATTAAATTATTCAACATCAAATAGTATGAACAAGCATCTCTTTGATAAGTTTTGAAAATTCCACTTAGACTTTAAAACAAAACCTTAAAATCTTTACATAATATGAGGACCTCCAATGATAATTATAATCGAGTTTTTGTCCTTAACCACTTGTGCATATCTAGGCTTCAAAAGAGACATTCAAAATTTCAATGCAACCAAAATTTTCTTATAAGCATTTTAACAAACACCTTGAGTGCAATGACATTCAAACCATGATTATTGACTTCCCCATTTACCAAGACTCTTGCCCAACAGTTCCAATTACCATATACACAAAAACTTTCATTACAACTCCAATCTTGTAACAAGAAATATAAAATATTCAGTCACAAACACATTAACACCAACACACAAATTGAACAAATTCCTTCATTCTTTCCTAATACCTTATCTGCATCAAGTAAAAGAAGAAAACAACAACTCCATCCATTAAATTCTAAACTTGGCATTACACAATGTAACATCAACTTATCACTAATTACTTTTCTAATTCTGACCTGAAGAAAGCACATAAAGGAATCAGTGAAAGCATTGAAAAGAATAACATAAAAGAAAGAAATGAACCAAGCCCCAAATCTAATACACATACAAGATCATCTCACAATAACAATTAACATGTGTAATTAGAAATTTAATTACTTGAGAACCCCAACACAACGAAACATTAGAATCCCGTCAACCCTCCTCTCAAATTTGATCAAAACGAAAAGAAGTGAGAAGAGAGTTTTCACCTAAGTTCAAGCCCTTACTGCTTTAGGAATCAGTGTCAAAATCATCACAACAACTCGGTTCTACCGTCGCCGTCACACCCGCCGTCGTTAGTCACCGTCGCTGCCACCGTTTGTCACCAAGAAGAGGAAGAAAATACAGAGGGGAGTAAGGAGGACGCGAGGGAGAGTGAGGGAACTCGGATTTTTGGAGGTTTGGGAGGAAGGAATAAAGTGAAAATCCAAGATAGGTGAGGTTGAGAGTGAGAAAATGCCATGGGTGTGTGTGTGGTGGAAGGAAGGGACGAAAATGGTGAGAGGGGGGGAGGAGTGTCGGCTGAAATAAGGAAGGGAAATGAGGAAGGAGTGTTTGGTTTGTTGTTTATAGGGTGGGTTATTGATAATTTGCAGCCCAAACTTGACATAGTGTACTCTTTTAATTTAAAACCACTTAAACCAGCCTTCAATCTTTTTAAACTTCAAAATATTTTTAGCTTTACCACTCCCTCATATTTCAAACTCTTCATTTCTTAATTAATTATATGCACATTAATTACTCAAAATTTCCAAAAATATCCCAAAAATTCCTAAAAATTCCAAAATTCCTAATTTTTCCATTTATTATTTCCCAAAACACTCCTTGATCCTGTATTAAATTTTTAGGATGTTACAATTCTCCTCCTCTAAAATAATTTCGTCCTCGAAATTAAGGGAAGAAGTGCTTATTAAGTACAGAAAAGAATGAAGCATTTAAGCTTTTAGAGATAGTAGTTTGTATGATAAACTTTAACAATGAGCCCATTAATAGACATGTGATTTTGTATTTGAATGATTATTGTTGCAGAAAGCACTAGTGTTGAGATTAGTGTAAAGCTTGATAATCATATTTATCACAATATGACGATGATGGAAGAGAAGAAGATCAATATGGTTGAGGTTCTCAAAGATGCCAAGAACTCTCAAGCCATATCATAAGAAGATTGGGCACTAAGAAAAGAGCCTAAGCTTTACAGAGAAGAATAATATAGAAGAGAAAATTGATAAGCTTGCATCTATATAATTTTACTTTTGAAGCTGAGAGATAAGGTCGTTTTGAAGTTACTTCTATACCAATAACTATTTCAATGCAAAGACCCCACTGCTCACTTAATAACAAACAACAAGCAATAATAACAAATAATGTCAAAGACATATACTCATCTATCATTAGTTACACTTCCAGACTGACATATTACACCCTATTAGTTTCTTTATCTGTCTTGCTAAACTATAAGCACAACTTTAAAATTTCATCACTAATTCAAACCATCTCATTCTCGTCCATAAAGCATAATGTTAACACATCACCAAGTCATAATATCTAACAATATCAATACGTTACTCTAAGTCATTAACCCAGAGTGTACTACTAAGTAATCAATCTAAGTTACCCAATCACTCATTTAGCACTTGAAACTACAAAACAAATTTTTAATGTCAGATTACTCTATTTCATAGTTCAAATCTTAAAACCGAAACTAATTCCTTAAATTCCATTTATAGCTGTTGTTTATCAACTATACCATTATTCCACCACCAACACATTCTAAAATCCACAATTTACAACCAACTTCTAATCATCAAAATCAAAGATTTTTCTAATAGAATCCAATTCATAAATGTTCACATTAAAAAAAATCACACCTACATCCTATAAGAGACTTTAAGATCGAGTCCTCAACATACAAAAATTTGATAACTTAAATCCATTACAACAATCCTTCATCTTCTAAATCACTTTCCAAACCAAAATTTCATATGGCCTTAACTATCCTTCAAGCTCTTAACCCCAATCTACACTTTGTCAAAATTAGTGTCACAAAATTCTCTCATCCATGGCAGAATCCAATTCGGATAGAGGAAAGAAATAAGAAAAAGAAGTCAGGATTTGCAAAATCGATTCTGATTTCACACAATCCAACCTGTAGCACCATAATATCATTCAATTTTATACTCGACATATAACAAGATTACTTCACCAATATAATTTCTCATTTGTTCCCTAATGCATTCAGACCCTACAAGATTTAATTCCCATGAATTCCTAGCCAAACAGAGATTTTACACACATGTACTACCATATATTATCTATAAACATGACTTAAATATGCAACAATCATAATATACTCATTCACTTCACTCATGACAGCAACAAATTGAAAATAAAACAGGGCAATTCAAGAATCCCTAGACTCGAACTATCACAAACCCGTCAACAACCTTAAAAGAAATTCATGTCTAATAGTCATCAAAATTCACTATGTCAAGCATCTCTAAATAATAGTACATGAAGTAGTTCGCTCAATACACCCTGAGAATTCAAATTAGAGAAGAAAACTCCAGGTCATAGTCATACTCACTTACGTCATTTCCCTTGCTTTCCAATTTTTCAAGTTATATTCTTACTTTTCTACACCTTATTCATCCAATTTCTTTGACTTATAAGACAATGAGAATTACTTACCAAAATATCCTTTCCAAATACTTATATATTGCCAAATCTTTAGACCAGTTTCATTAGATATAAGAATAAATCTTAAAACTTATGCTAATATCACACTATCAACTATTGAATATCTCCATATTTGCTCAAACAAATCAGATTCTCTCAATATAACTTCAAAACTAACCACACTTTAGTTATCATAATCATCCCTTATCTCCTTCCCAACAAGTAACAAAAACTACCCTTAATCGAATTACATTTCATAATTGTTTTCAATCCCAATAAATCCATTAGAAATATTAGATAGAGCGTTAACAATAACCCTGAAACTTAACTAGTTTCTCAATCCATTAAGCTCAAACATGATCAACAAAGCATTATTCCTTATCAAACCACATTGAAAACCTCAATTTCAATAAATTATCCTTCTTAGTTCTCAATCCATAACCAAACTATCTAGCAACTAAGCACATGATAAACCAAATCAATAATTCTTATTTCGCATTGTATTCATTATCAATTGTTATTTTCGAATTTACTTAATCCCTTAACCCAATAAGGGATCTCATGATGCCTCGACTATGATTATGGCCGGCACATAACTATATTCGAGACCCCAGAGAAGCATCCTTATTTCGTCATTCTTCCTAAATTCTTATACATATCAATATTATTTCATTATTCTTTCTATGTTCATCTCAATCTCTCCACACTACCTATTCAATTTCTCTTATCACTCTCTCCCCACCACGAGATGAGTGATATACCTCTCAAAAGGTCAGATATTCATGCACATAAGGAAGGGAATACTAAAAATGTATATTGCCAATCTACATGCAATGCAGCACAGTCCTAGGTTATCGGATACCAAATACTGATAACCAAGTTGTAACATTGTGTTACTAATTCCCTAATTAACCTGTGACATCTCTTTTAGTTCAATAATATCTTTACTAACTATGATAGAAAAAGGAATTGCAATAATATCAATATCTCTATCATAGTTAGAAAAAGAATATCCTAATGATTAAAATATTATCCATGATAGAAAAGAATAAACTAATACAACACAGCTGCTATCATGGATAATTTATTGCTAACCATGTTAGAAAGGATTTGCCTAACATGGTTATTAAACAAAACTAATTAGTATTAAACAATAAATAAATATGTATACATGCGGAAGCAGATGCAGGCCTATACAAATTGGCAATATACAATTCTAAATAAACTATATAACTTCTAATACATAATTCCCTTTCCTGATGCTCGCGCCTGTGCATGAATACCTGCAAAAATGTCAGTAATCATGGGATGAGACAATTTGTCCCAGTAATCACCGCTTAACTCACTATAACAGTGAGATGTGCGGTAGCGAGGGCGTCTAAAGGGTACCACCGTTTTAAAACCAATAATACATATATATATAATCCAAACCTTCTTCCCATGTATCACTCCAGTCTCTCTGTCATTTCCAAATCAATTCTCTTCAACATCTCTACCTCCAATGCAACCATATCACCCCACAGCTCTCACACTCACCTATAGATGCATTGTGCCATCACGGGGCATTCAAGCATCTAATCTTCTCTATATGATTTGACACTGTGCCCCTCTCTATGATGAGGGGGCAAATTTCCCTCTCTGGCAATCTCCAGAGAGAGAACCCCGATTCTGTTTTCCATTACAGAATGGGAACGGTTGGACTCTTCAATGCCAAACAACCGTAGGGGCGGTTGGGCTCTTCAATGCCAAACAACCGTAGGTCACTTCTCTCAATAAGTCGACCTATGATCCCCGATCCAATCAATTTGAAAAGGATCCTCAGTACAAATAACTGTCGATTGGCCAATCGACAGTTATCATCGCGCGATGGTACCTATATATCAGTGTCATGCAAACTCTCCCAATATCCATATCCATCAATTTCAATTTCATCATCAATATCATGCACCATTATCATTTCCTTCACTATCTCAATCCCATCTATTCAACTTATTCCCTCTACCTAACTATCAACATTTCTCACATAATACCATCTGAACCTCTCACATCATATCAGAACAACCACCAGCCAGGATAATATGTATAATGTTTCAAATTCCTTTTATACGAAAATAATCGTGTTTGAAAGGCACCCGATAGCCTGTTTTGTATAAAAATACCCTTTTAAAGATAATATATATATATAGAGGGTGAAAAGGGATTTTACAAAATCCCTAACTAACGTCACCCTCAATGTTATAGTAAGGTTAAGAGTGATTACCTGTCGCCCTGAGCACTTTGTTGCAATTCCTTACTCTTCCATAGTAGATTCACCTATTATTACATAAAAGTAATAATAAAGGTAAACAACCATGTTTATACTTGTATAATGAATAACACGTCTCTCTCGGTCCTAATATACTACCCTTCCCTTTATACTTTTGTTGTTCCTAGTTTTCTTCTCCAATTCCATTAAAATAGAATTTATATGGCAATTAAAATGCCTTAGGACAGCCCCTTAAATTTAATCCAAGCATCATAAACATACATTACACTCAAGACATTCATAACTTTGCCCTTTTATTATTCCTTGTTCAAATAACATACTCTTCCCATTCACACATAATCAGGTCATCAACATATGTCAAAGAGGAGAACAAGGACGATACAAAACTACACAGCTTGGTGAAGGCTCTCATGCTGATAAGTTATATCTCAATCAACTTTAATATACAACAAAACCAATAAAACCATACAACAATGTTGGCAAATCTGATTCGGAAATCAAAAGAATCTCATTGACATGTGTATAGCAAGTATGTTCACAAACATAATAATAATAGATCCTAGCATCACAGTTAACAAAGCATTGAACACCACTCAAACCATCACTGTCCAACATAGAAAAGTCATGTATAATCACACCTAAATAAACTCCATTTTAAGGCAACCAAAGAAGCCACCAAAAACAGAAATATTTACAATGGCAACAACCAGAATAATTTAAATAAGAAATCCTCACTTAAGTTCAGCCAAAACATTGCCAAAGAAAAGAAATGTTCAATCCATACTCTACCTTCAATTTACTCAATTAAACCACAATCCATTAACATTAATATCAAGAGTCCTCAAATTGTATTTTCAATAAACATAGGGATAACACTAGAAAAATAGATTCTTTGAAATCAAACATGACTAAACTAATGTTGAAGTATACATTACCCTTAGACCCATTTAGCTCCTCCTAACAACTACCACCAATCAGCCAAAGAGGAGGAAGAAAAGAAAACTTATTTCCCTACTTCAATCTTATTTTTCAAGCATAGAAAGACTGTTGGTCACATGAAAAATAAATAGCCCAACAACACTGAGATTTTCAGCTTCATCTAACAAACAAATTCTCAAAACGTTGAATAATTTTTCAGCTCAAACAACATCATCAACTAGAAAATGATGAACTACAATATGCAAGAAGGCTATGGATATCATACTAAAGCTTTCATGTCTTAGAAAGTTTATTGATTAAACATGCAAGAACACCCTTTTTCTTTTCCAATTCTCACAATCATTACACTAAAATGCCCAATCCATAGAAATGAAGAATTACTAATAAATTCAGCTTGGCCAGTAAAGGAAGCAGAGAACAACAAGCTTCTTTATTAAATTATTCAACATCAAATAGTATGAACAAGCATCTCTTTGATAAGTTTTGAAAATTCCACTTAGACTTTAAAACAAAACCTTAAAATCTTTACATAATATGAGGACCTCCAATGATAATTATAATCGAGTTTTTGTCCTTAACCACTTGTGCATATCTAGGCTTCAAAAGAGACATTCAAAATTTCAATGCAACCAAAATTTTCTTATAAGCATTTTAACAAACACCTTGAGTGCAATGACATTCAAACCATGATTATTGACTTCCCCATTTACCAAGACTCTTGCCCAACAGTTCCAATTACCATATACACAAAAACTTTCATTACAACTCCAATCTTGTAACAAGAAATATAAAATATTCAGTCACAAACACATTAACACCAACACACAAATTGAACAAATTCCTTCATTCTTTCCTAATACCTTATCTGCATCAAGTAAAAGAAGAAAACAACAACTCCATCCATTAAATTCTAAACTTGGCATTACACAATGTAACATCAACTTATCACTAATTACTTTTCTAATTCTGACCTGAAGAAAGCACATAAAGGAATCAGTGAAAGCATTGAAAAGAATAACATAAAAGAAAGAAATGAACCAAGCCCCAAATCTAATACACATACAAGATCATCTCACAATAACAATTAACATGTGTAATTAGAAATTTAATTACTTGAGAACCCCAACACAACGAAACATTAGAATCCCGTCAACCCTCCTCTCAAATTTGATCAAAACGAAAAGAAGTGAGAAGAGAGTTTTCACCTAAGTTCAAGCCCTTATTGCTTTAGGAATCAGTGTCAAAATCATCACAACAACTCGGTTCTACCGTCGCCGTCACACCCGCCGTCGTTAGTCACCGTCGCTGCCACCGTTTGTCACCAAGAAGAGGAAGAAAATACAGAGGGGAGTAAGGAGGACGCGAGGGAGAGTGAGGGAACTCGGATTTTTGGAGGTTTGGGAGGAAGGAATAAAGTGAAAATCCAAGATAGGTGAGGTTGAGAGTGAGAAAATGCCATGGGTGTGTGTGTGTGGTGGAAGGAAGGGACGAAAATGGTGAGAGGGGGGGGAGGAGTGTCGGCTGAAATAAGGAAGGGAAATGAGGAAGGAGTGTTTGGTTTGTTGTTTATAGGGTGGGTTATTGATAATTTGCAGCCCAAACTTGCCATAGTGTACTCTTTTAATTTAAAACCACTTAAACCAGCCTCCAATCTTTTTAAACTTCAAAATATTTTTAGCTTTACCACTCCCTCATATTTCAAACTCTTCATTTCTTAATTAATTATATGCACATTAATTACTCAAAATTTCCAAAAATATCCCAAAAATTCCAAAATTCCTAATTTTTCCATTTATTATTTCCCAAAACACTCCTTGATCCTGTATTAAATTTTTAGGATGTTACAATACTCTTCCAATTCAAATAATCAAATCATCATCATAAGTCAAAGAGGAGAACAAGTATGATAGGAAAATTCACAGCTTGGTGAAAGCTCCAATGCTTATAAGTTATATCTCAATCAACCTTGATATACAACAAAACTAATAAGCCAGATATAATCACACCTAAGTAAACTCCATTTTAAAGCAACAAGAAAGCCACCAAAACAGAAACATTTACAATGGCAACAACATGTATCGTTCTAATTATTCATAATAAGCAAATACCAATTATCACTTCACTTCTTCATTATGATCTCATCACTAAAACTGATTTAATAAATAAAGATCACAATACAGCCCACAACAGAACGTATAATTGCATATAACGAAACTCCAACAAACACCCAAAAGTTATAGTTTTAAAATCTGCGATTTAACATACAAGTTCATGGATAAATAAACATGTATTTCCTCATACTTCACTTAGGATTTGAAACACTTGTATGTACAAATCGGGGAGGGCCAATTGCAGAAGAAAAACAGAAAAGTTTCACTTATACATATGTCAGCAAAAAGAATCAACTTTATACATTCATGTAACACCTCTCAATCACACTTTAAAAATTACATTCCAAAAACCTCTCGAAATCACAATTTAATAGCCTCCCAACTTTCATCATCAACCAAACATTTATAATAACCAAAACAAAGCCACTTCACAAGAACAACAGAAAGTCCACAAAACTCACAAGCATACTCTCCTAGTATCATAAACTACTTCAAATGCAATCAAAACACTAAGAAAGAAATTTTGTTTGAGCTGTGTTTTAAAATCCAGAAACCCCCGAACCCAAAAGGAATCTTTCCTTTCCTTGAACCTTACTCTTTACAAAAGAAACCAATTAATTTCACAATCCATTTAATTCTCCTCCATCCAGTTCAGGTAGTACAGAAAATGGAAGTAATGTGTTACAAAAATCACACACAAAAGCACCCAAATATGGTTCAAGAAATCAATAGATATTATGTGAAATTCCAATCCCAAATCGGAGTACTCTTCCTCTCAGCCCAAACGAAGAAGACATGGACCAAATCATACATGTACACTCAAACTATAACACATTTGAATTTACCTAACCACTAATTTGAAGATTAAACCCGTCCATGAACAGTGATTAAGAATGTGAAATTCAATGATTAAAAAAAAAACATCATGCACGTCCAGAATGCTTAAAGAAAATACAAAATCTAACTCTAAGTTTTCGTTTTAGGTGGTTATTGAACCCAAATCCTAACACCCCAATCGAAACCTAACTTGGTTTCTCTCATGGAACTCGCCAAAAACGAAAGAAAAGGAACAAGAACTGTTAAAAGAGACTCACAGGAATTGGAATCCGGTGCTTTTATGTCTGATTCGAACCCGCCGTCACCTGAATCGGCCGGGTTGTCAGAGGATGAAGAGGAACGAAGAGGAACAGAGGAAAACAAAGGAGGAGAGTTTGATGGGGAAGGGAAGGCCGCGCCGTTGTGCCGCTGCTTCAGCTCGATGTCGCCGAAGAAGCTCGCCGTCGCCGGATACAATGGGGTGGCTGAAGGGATGGGGTTTTGGGAAAGGATGTGTCGAGAGGCAGGGAGGGATCGAAAATGACGAAGGAGGAAGGAGGGAGTGTATATAAGTGTATGCATATATAATTTTAGCGAAACTTCTGTTTAACTACCCATTTGCTTATTTTATTTATACTTCTTACCCTAAGAGTTTGCATATATATATCACTGTAGCTTTTTTCTCCATCATATTATTTTATAGATTTCCAAATACCTTTTCATAGAAGTTTCTATCCCCAATTAATTCTTTTAACTATATTTAAATTTCGAACTAACTAAGATTCAATATTCATAAATTTCCCAAAATATCATAAAATTTCTCACTAAAACTGTAAATTTTCCTAAATTACACCTCAATAATTCCACCTTAACTTTAATTAGATTTTTGGGATGTTACAATGGAGCATGTAACCCGGATGGAGGAGCATCGGCGTGTGCGGGGGTTATGAGGGATTATAAAGGAAAGGTGAGGGGAGGCTTCTTATTCAATATGGGAATAGGAGACTGCTACGTAGCGGAGCGGTGGGCTATTCTCATGGGATTAAAGTGGAGCTGGGAGTTTGGTGTTAGACATCTCATACTTGAATCCGATTGTCTTGAACTTGTCCAAGATATTGAGCAATACCGTGAGATGAATGAGAATAGAACAAATGAGATGGAAGAGATTCTGTCTTTTTGTAGGCGTGCATGGGATGTCCAAATATTGTGGTGTAATCGAGAGAGGAATAGTGTTGCTGACTTGCTCGCAAGATATGCGCTGACAGTGGGTGCTGGAGTTGTGCAGTTTAAGGAAGTGCCTGCTCATGTTGCTGCTAAAGTTAGACAAGAGATGCCACATAATATGCTCTGAGTTTAGTGCTTTATTGTAATCAAAAAAAATATTGATACAAAAATTTTGAAATTTTAAAATTGAAAATAGACGCACTAAAAATTAATAATAAAAGGAATTCAAAAAATGGAAATTAAGTATATTTGATTTTTTAAAACTTTAAATAATTAGGTAATCATGTGTTCGAATCATATTATGACAAGTGGTTCAATAGGAATGTTGCCACCACTTTTAGTGCGTATATATAATAGATAGGTTTGAATTTTTTTATATAAAAGCAGAGAGCGCTAGGTTTAGCGTTCAACAACTTGGATACAGTCAAAGAATGAATCATCTGAAAACACTACAAAACACTCGGCTCTTAGCGGCGTTTTTTTCCGGCGAAACAACTCTACGGCGTTTTAACAAACGCCGAAGAGTAACCCAAAACGCCAAAACGCGGGTTCCATAAATTAATATCATATTTAGACATACCGGCATTTTATCAAAACGCCCGTATGTTTTTATAGTAAAATAATACAAACCGGCGTTTGTTAAAACGCCGGTTTGTATTTTTTTTAAGAAAAAATCGACTTACCGGCGTTTTGGTAAGTGTTTCTAAATTTATAAAAAAAACTCTATTTTCCGCCTTAATTTATAAAACTTAAGCGGAAAATAGAGGGGGAAATAAAATTCAAACAAAACAAATGATAATATTAACAATAATTGATGACATTAACTAATCAGAAAATATATGTAAGTAAGCAAAAGAAATAAATGTGAATAAAATAATTACATAGAAATTAAATAAAATTTTTATGACAAATATATAAACAAAATATGGACCCACAAATATAAAGAGGGTGATATTGAGAGAAAGTAAGAAGAGAGAGAAGGGAAGAAGAAGTAGAATGAAAACGGGTTTGAAAGGGGGAAGGAGGATGT
Organism: Mimosa pudica; assembly: GCA_029929735.1. Taxonomy (NCBI): domain Eukaryota; kingdom Viridiplantae; phylum Streptophyta; class Magnoliopsida; order Fabales; family Fabaceae; genus Mimosa; species Mimosa pudica. The sequence goes on from JAKELP010000045.1 coordinate 8,219,574, forward strand.
ATTTATAGGAGTAGGTGCATACCGGCGTTTTCGGGGCGCTTAAAACGCCGCTATGTGTTTTATTCAAAAAAATTAAATATTCCAACATTGCGGCGCTTTTTCTAAAACGCGCCTCAATGTTTGGAATATAAAATTTTAAAAATTTCACACAGCGTTATTTTAGCAGCAGGCGTATGTGATTTTTCTTTAAAAAAAAGTTAAATATTTCTACATTGCGGCGCTTTTTCTAAAAAGCGCCGCAATGTGATATCAATCAATCAATCAATCAATCAAATATATCATGTAATTTCCCGTGGAGAATCTTTGGTGTTTTCACACTGGGATTGGGTTTTTACGTGGGTTTCCCTAAGTTTTCTCTATGTTTATCTTAGAAAATATGACTAATAGTCCGAACCACTTTACATGCGTTCACACTGCTCAGAAACAGAACGACTTGGCTTCTGTGCATTTCCCACACTGGCTCTCTCCCCATTAATGATGAGGAGGCGTTTATTATTCCAATACTCTTTTCGTCATCCCACATTCTCTATTTTGGTGATTAGCCAATCAACACTTAAATTCAAAATTCTCTCCATCTCCAGTCAAAAACTATAACTATATCATTGTTGAAATCCAGCAGTATAAATTCATACCAACCAAGAACAACATCCACCCAAGGGCTTTCTAAGAGTTTCAGGTGTGCTAATAAGTCATTTCCTATGTTCAAATTTTCACAAAGATAATGATGTTATTTAGTGCCCTCTACTTTTGTTAAGATTTGGCTTATATTTTTGCAGTTCATCATCATTTCGAGCCTACCCTGGGAAAAGGTTGTTTGTTGATTATTTCGAGCCTACTTTTGAATTTTTGTTCATGACATGTTTTTTGATTTTGTCCTTTTTAATCTTGAAATTTAGATGCAAGATTGGTTTGAGCAGGGAAACTCACTGAAAGTTGTTGGTTCTTCTGATGTATCTACTGTTACTGATGAACTTGAGACTTGTCCCAATTCAAAGGTTGGAAATTGTTATTTTTTTTCAGATATGTTAATGGGGGCCAAGTTACACCAATATGAAAATTAGTTATGGGAACCCCTATAGTGTCCCTAAAAAGATAAGTTTCTTAAGCATAGACGTGGATTGCACAAGAAATTAGTCACTTAGGAACTTTTTTCATTAAAGTATGTGGTTACCCTCTAAATTTATTAATCTTTTAGATTGTGTGTAAATTGAGGCTTCTAATTTTTGAGAATTAATAGGCTACCTTGCTCTTGAGGCACGCAGGTGTAAAATTTCTAATTGTAGCCTCCCATTTATATCGTGATGCATCTTCATTTTGCTTTCATAGTAATAGAGGCATTTTAATTTTCATGTATACCATATTGCATTGATCTCTACTTTTCTAATTTGCTTCCTCTTGTCTTAAATGCAGGAGCTAATGGAGGGTTTGGTTCTGGTCCTAAATGTAAGATCTCAATCTCTTTTGTCTTCCTTCTTAATTATTTTCCCCCTAACTATCCCTATATTAGATTCTTCAGATTCTTCTATGAAGCATATGCTATAATGATCGCAATAAATTATTGCTGATTATATTTTTTTCCAAATTTTTTCCCAAATATCACTTGGACAACTGTATTTGTTAGATCTGTCTAATTGTGGTTTTCTGTGTCTAATTGAAGGTAGATCATCAATGGATGAAGCATGGTGAGGGGTTTTCTTTTGGTTAAGTATTTTCAATGTTGAAAATTTTTTGCTTTTCTGCATATCTAGATTTATGTCTTTTTAATTTCATTTTCGCTTAAATGAGTGTCAGCTGTGGAAATTTGAATTTTGTTTGTGGAATTTCCAACTATAACAAGGTTGAAGAAGACCATTTCTTAACTTCTCAATAGAACACTAGAAAAGAATCTGTACATGGTTGCATCCTGTTCATGCACTTATCGATATATGAACATTTGGAAGAAAAGGGAAGTGAATGAAAGGGATAGTCATATAATATTATCCTTTGCTTTTTTTTTTCAGAATTGTTTCGATGAATTATCTGTTGCTTTCCCTTCCCCTTTTCCAATTGTACCAGCTGGAATCAACAAGCAATTGAATCTCACGTTTATTTGAATTTACATTTACAGGTATGATGAGTCATTTGTTTCTTACATAGTTGTCAGCACTGGTGAACATGTAAGCTTTTCCCATTATGATCTTGATTATGGATCATCAACTGAACAAGTATTTTTCCAATTTAGATTTTGGATTTCCATAAATAGACTACAGATTCCTCTTCTTCTCTCGGTCCTGAAACTAATTTGCTCCTGCCCCATTCAGGTTTTGTTGCCTGCCTGCATTTGTTTGATTTCTAGAATATGTGTTATCATTTTTTTCCTATTATTTGTTGTTTTGTATCCTAGAGCTAATTTCCTTCTACCCTAATCAGGTTATGTTACCTGATTACATTGGATTAATTTCCATGTTCTGTATGTGTGATCATTGTTTTCTATTATTTGCTTTTCTTTGTCCTGGAGTTAATTTGCTTCTAACCCTTTCAAGTTCTGTTACCTTGAGCTAATTTGTTTTCTGTGCCTGCATTATTTCTGTTGTTTAATGAGAAGGAATTAAAATGTTTTGATTACTCTAACCCTTCCAAAAGTAACAGAACCTTAAGTGGAAAATGTTAAGAGAGCAGAAACACATATTGGTCTAATGTTTTTGTTGTTTCTGCTCTCTCATGTGGTAACCTTGCAGCAGTGGGAACTAAGTTTTCCATTCTGCAATTTCAATTCTCATTTCAAAATAAGGCAAAATGAAATATCAGCAGGATTGCCTAACAGTGATTGATCCCTAACTGAATTTACACAGTGAATAAAATCATATAGAGTACATTCAACACTACAACTAAGAGATAACAAGTAATATGCAACAGCATTTGATTGAACTACTACTGTGATACATGTTTATTTCCCCAAAACAATTTATGGGACAGCATAGGGGTAAATTTTATGGGACCCTGTTCAGATTTCGGTGAGAATTTATTAGCAATGCAAGTGTAAGTATCTTTAAGCAGTCAAGTGAAGGTGTACTTGACTTACAGATCTGTGCGCTCATGCATTTTTGTGAAGTTAATAAAATTTAGCAAACTTGGGAAGAACAATAATTGGAGTGTGAGGGAAAATTCCAAAGGACCACTTATCACTTAACACTTATGGTTTGTGGAGTAAATGAGCATACTAGAGTCAGGAATTAGTTAATGCAAGTAGACAGCCACGTAGATTTTAACAGATTTGATGGCATTTTATTAACAATGAAGTGGTACTATTATATTAGAATCTTCGATTTCAAAACTTTATTAAGCTAATTTGATGGTTCATTTCTCTTACTAAATGTTTCATAAAAAATTGTCATTAGTTTTTGTGCCTATGACCAGCATTGAAATCTTTAAACAGTCCCATGATTTCAACATTTAAAACAATGTGGCGATGAGGATAATGAAAACATAACATGGCCACCTCAATGAATCTCAATAGTTCACTTTTAAATGCTTTAAGATTATGCTTAACAAGATTAGGATGTTCTTATTTTTAATTAATAACCAGGACGTTAATTTACTCAAGAATGGATAAACAACTTTTTCTATCCAATAACATGACCTCTTGAGAAATTGGTTCTTTGTGGATAATTCTTCTGGATGGTTGTTCAATTTCTTTATAAAATAAGGTTACAATTTGTACTTCTTATATTGTTGGCTTGATAAATATACTTCTCATACAGTCGGCTTGGAAAAATAATTTTTTCCATTTGATTGCAGCATGATCAAATGCATATTTTGATCGTTGAATTGTGGGATCTCAATATACTTGCCGTTGAATTTTTCTTAAAGATAATGCAACTTTTAATTGCTGAATTAAAAGTTGAGAGCCATCTTTAAGAATTGCTTTTCTAAAAAAACAGCATATGCTCCAACTTTAAAAAATGCAAGAAACTCCTATTGCCAGGTATTGATTTAAGCAGGGATTGTCAACGTTTGATGAGCTCCTACAACGGCTAATGGTGGAGATAGAAGCACATGATCGCCTATCACAGTATTATCAGCTTCTTCGTGCTTACACCTCGCTTACTAAGAAACTTATTAAATAGAACAAGTGTTGTATTTGTAGAAGCTTTTTAGAATGTAGGAATGACCAGATGAATTGAATCGTACATATGTATGTTGAAGAAAGTTTTACATTGCAATACCAAAACAACAATAACACTTTATCCATTATATGAAAGTAATTGCTTAAAGCAAAGAGCAAAAAAATGACATTTTTAAATACTAATCTTTCAACATTAAGCTTAAAAATTGTTTTGTGGCCGGTATCCCGCGCAACGCGCGGGGTCACCCCTAGTTTCTTTAAAAAATTAAATATTCTTCTACATTGCGGCGCTTTTCCAAAAACGCGCCGCAATGTGATTTTTAAACAAATAAATTTTGCGGCGCTTTTTCTGATTTAAAAATATTCCCTCTGTTCCTAAATATAAGATCACTTTGGGGAAGTGGATAAGTTCCTAAATATAAGATCACTTCCTATTTTATCTCAAGTTTTGCCCAAACTACCCTTATACTCCCTCTTTTCATTGAAAACCCCTCCTCCTTTTAAATTTAAGTAATTGAGGGGATTTTGGGAAGATCATGTAATTTTATTGTCTTCCTTAATCTTCCCAAATTAACCAAAGTGATCTTATATTTAGGAACGGATGGAGTATTAAACTATTCCTACATTGCGGCGCTTTTTCGAAAAAGCGTTGCTATGAGGTTTTTTAAAAAAATAATATACTATTTCATTTATTGCGGCGGTTTTTAGCGGCGCTTGAAGCGTCGGTAAAGGGATTTTTTAAAAAAAAATTTGCCAATATTGCGGCGCTTCTAGGATTTTTTAATAAATTTTTTTTTGGTATTAAAAAATCAAAAATTTAATAAAAATGCACATAGCGGCGTTTCTACATAGAAAAACGCCGATAAAAAACGCGGGTATGTTGGCGGGAATTGCGCGCCATTTTTCCCGGCGTTTGGAGCACCTACATTCCGGCGTTGCTTCCAAAAACGCTAGTATGCCATGTATTACCCGCGTTTTTCATAAAACGCCGGAATGTTTGCGCCGGTAAGTAGCGAATTTTTTGTAGTGAAAGGAGCATCTCAACATTACCAAAACCATTGAAGCTCATACTGAAATATGAGGAAGCTGGAGTAGTAGCAACATCAACAACTAGGTAAAGAAGATGAATCTCAGAAGGAGCCCTATTGCAATGTGGTTACAAGAGGTATTTCAATTTTATATTTCATGTGTCAATCTATTTATTTATTTATTTATTATTTGGTTAATGTTCAAAATCCCCCGGAAGTATACAAAAAAGTGGAGATCTCCCCTGATATATTTTCATATGCAATTTTATCCTGAAAGTAAAATTTTTGTGCAATATCCCTCTCTATTAGATTGGAGATTAATTGCGAGATCAAACTCGGCAGTTCATGCTAATGTTCATGTTGTTTTCAGAAAATTTTTAATAATGCAATTTAGTGCTTATTTTTTACTCTAATGTTTATTTTTTTTATGTTCAGAATATTCTCTTTTAGCGTTTTTAAGATGCTTCCCTATTGTATTGGTCCAAAAGGAAGAGTATTAATATTACATCACAGTTTTTCACAAATCCTTCTATTTTTCTCCAACGCTTACATCCGTCAGCTTATATAAATAACTAAATAGGCCTTTAAATTTATTTGAAGAGAATAAGAAAAATACTAATTAATTTGCTTTAAACAAACTGTTTAACTACATTGATTGAAAATATTAATTAAGTTGAAAACTTTTAAGAAAATTGTGAGGTACAGTTAGATAAACATTTATACAAAAAAATTTGAGAAATACCGTTGGTTTTTCTTATCAGAATAAACTTTGGTTGTAGACTTGTAATTCAAAATTTTGGGACCACTAAGAGTAATTACTCCGATGCGTGTAATCTATCCTTGTCCTCCTTTGGGCATGTTTACTTTAATGATGGTTTGGAAGAAACGACTGACTAATTACCATAAATGAACAGTGAATCTTTGAGCGGTCCTAAAATTGTATTCTAAAATCGGCGAATTTTGTTGGACTACCCAGTCACTCAGTACAAAACAAATAACACGGAAGATATGGAGTAGTTACAAATTTTATTAAAAAAATGCACCTACTGTTTTTTTATCAAAAAAAAAAAAAAATGCACCTACTAAAATCATAATTAATTGCAAGTATGATAAGAAATGTTTTGCAATAAGTATTTAACATAGTGTGACCTATATATGAATTATTAATAATATAGTCATCATGCATTTCTTTCATTAACCATTACATAATTATTTTAATATAACTATATACTCCATGTGATTTCATGGTTTAAAACTGTAAGCAGATGATTATGTAGATATTTCGTTATACAATCAGATTTTTTTGTACATTTCCCTTCAATTATGTGATCGATTTTTAAAAAGCATTGCAAAATAGAACTCCTTCTACAGTCCCAATCCGATTTATTGGTAGAGAATAATTACAAAAAACACTTCCTGTATTGAGATTCCCCGTTGTCTTTCAATTATTTAATTTATACCATCATGTGATCGTTTTTTAAAAGGAATTAAGAAACATATATAGCTCTTTCTACAGTTCCAATCAGATTTATTGGTAGAAAATAATTATAAAAAACACTTCCCGTATCTAAGTTTCCCGTTATCTTCTTTTTTCAACGGGTGCCATTCAATTTTTTGTGTTTTTAATATAAAAAATGTATCCATAAATTCCAAATAAGAAAAATTTTCTCATCTAGTACTTATGGTACCTTTTCCTTAATGTTTTGACTTAAAATAAGAAAAATAGAAAACACAAAGTTAATTTGTGGTTTCAAAATAATTAAACTATGAGAGGCAATGTTCATCATGATTTTGGGAATAAGTTCAAAGAAACAAAGTAGCTTTATACGCATGATATTCTATGGATATTTCAGCATCAAAATTCAGTTCAAAGCAAACGCGCTTAAAGTTAGAGTAATCTAATAAAGACACTACCTCCAATACTTGTATTAAAGTTATTGCTTCATTAAATCAAGGAAATTAGTTGAGTTAATTAATACTTGGAACAAATATGAGTTAACTTTCATAAAGTGTCTTTTCATCTTGAATACCTTTTAATGGAAACTCGTTTAAACTTGTGTGTGACATTTTGGAGAAAGAAAAATTGCAATTAAGGTGACGGAGTAGGTTAAGGCCTAATGTTTAAAACTAAATCCATTTCTTTAACTCTAAAGTTGTTACTTAAGGTTATTAATGATATAATTAGTGCTAATCACTTTGTTTAGACAACAATCCTTGCGGAACGACAGATCTTTACTATACTACATTTGACGACCTGTATGCTTACGGAAGCACATCATTTTTCGCGTTGAGTCAGATACCTTAATAGTCGATAAAAAAATATATTCAATAGAAAGGGAGTGATTGATATTTTTTAAAGATATAACTATCATTTTTCTATGTATAGATATTATTTATATTAAAGACATTATCACATTGATTATATCTTTAATATAAACTAGAATCACATAAGGATTTTATTCTCCCTTACCAAAGGATTTTGATTCTCCCTTACCAACAGCTTCCAACTAAGGTCTAAATCGTGGCACACAAGAAAAGGAAGGAAATGGCTGTAAATGAAAAGGAAAAAAACGGCAAATTCACAAAGCCATAACTGAAAAAAGTTTCTACAAAAATACAAATAAATAAATGTCTTTATCATTGAAGTCACATGAAACAAAACTACAGTTGAATGGGAAAGAAAGCATTTCATGCCATCAACTCAAAAACTTATGAAACATGAAATATGAAACAACACCCCCAAGCGAAATAATAACCTAATCCTATGTAATGTATCTATTCTCAACAGGAATTCTCATTTTCTTAATTATTCCTCAAAAGTCTTATCTGCTCGTCCTCATCATCAATTTTCCTATTCCACTCCTCAACAAATTTAATGAAATCGATGGCATCAAAGTCTGACTTTTGCTTTAGAAACTTCACATTCTCATAAAGAGAAGGAGGAACTTTATACGGTATGGTGCGTCGCTCAATGAAGAAGCGTGGTTTGCTAACGTGGCATATGTCCGCGAAGTTTATCCTAGGTGTGACATGGATTTTGCGGTCTCTTTCGGTGTTTCCGAGGTAGATGGATATTTGGTGAGGAAAGAGACCGATTTCGCGGGCCACATAGGACTGGAAGTTCTTGAAAGTTGTGGAGGAGCCAATGGTTAGATCGCCTGTGTCAACTGGGGTGTCGATGTCAAAGTAGATGAAGGGAACTTGGAAGGTTGACATTTTCCTTTTCATTGTGGAGGAAGGAAGTACGGATATGAGAGAATGACAGTGAACGAAATAGAGTGAGTGAGCTAGTGAGTGATTGAGGGCTTTTATAGGTTTTGGGTGACATGTTTTTTTTTATTGAAAAATCAAAGATATTTTCCTAAAAAATGGATAAATAGTAGGGGTTTTTTAATTTTGGGTTTTATTAAATTTTCAAATCTCATGTAAAATCTAGACCGTCTAAAATTAGATTTGACGGCTCATGATTTGGATCTGTGTGAATGTCTTTTAACCTAATTAGAACCGTTGATAAACTTTGGATCGACGGCTTATAATTTGGATAAAAGTGAATATTTTTCTCCACCAATCAAATTTGTCGAAAAATACTCCCCTTTCTCTATATAAAAACATTAATTTTTTAAAATCCTAGATATTTTCCCAAAAACATGGATAAATATTAGATATTTTTTATTTTTGGGTTTTATGAAATTTTCAAATCTCATGAAGATCCTAGACCGTCGATAAAATTGGAACTGACGGCTCATGATTTGGATCCGTGTGAATGTATTCTATGCTAATAAGAACCGTTGTTAAACTTCATATCGAAAACTCATGATTTGGATCACGTGAATAGTTTTCTCCACCAATTAAATTTGTCGAACATGACTCCCCTATTCTATATAAAACACTAATTTTCTTAAATCCTAGAGATTTTCCTTCAAAAAATGGATAAATAATAGAGATTTTTTAATTTGGGTTTTATAACTAATACATAATTTGACCTGATATAATATGTGTGTGTTATCATTGACTATTTTTGTTTCCTGAATTAAAATCAAAAGTCAACAATATATATATATATATATATATATATATATATATATATATATATATCAAATTTACATTAGTGGCAGATGAAGCGTTTGACCATGAGAGGAGTGTGGTCGTTGAGAAAAGCTGTAAACAGTCAGGGCTTGTTTGGTTGCAAACATTGAAAGAAAGTGATATGTAAATAATTGAAAAGTTAAAGGGTAATATGACCATTTACATATATCTCAGGCCCCACAAGTTTTCTCTCTCCATCTCACACTTATTGTGGTGCCCACAAACTTTACTCTCTCATCATTACTCCTACTTTCCATCTCTTACCCTTTCCATTTCTAATTATTAACTTTCTTTCTTACAACTAAACATACTCTCAATTCATCAAAACAAGTTCGATACTTCACACTTCACACATCCACAGGTCCATCATGGATTTCACCCACTCTTTTTCTTCCCACATAATCGCTGTAAACAACACAATTCCCTGGGAAGCCAGATCTCGCATCTTCGAGAAGCTTCTAGATCCTCCTGTGTTTTTCCCTCTCTAGGAAGCCAGATCGAGCATCTTCGAGCATCTTCGGTGAGGAGAGAGAGAGAATAAGGGGCCACTAAGACAATTTTTTTCCCTCCCCTCTCCTTCATCTTTTCCAACTAAACAAGTTTTTTCCTTTTATCTCTCCCCTTACCTAACCTCCGATCCCCTCCAACCCCCCCCAACCAAACAAAGCTAAGCCTTAATGTTCATCGGAGAAGATCTCAGATTTCTCCCATCTTGCTTACGAGCAATTCAATGTTTCTAAAGCGAATGTCATTTCACAGGATTTTAACTCTTGTTGTCACTATATTGGCAAGAAATCACGCAATTGGGCAAGAAAACATGCAGAAAGAATAAATAAAGGGGTAAAGGTGCAAAAACGTGACTATTACGCCAGGAGCACGTAGCGGTATCAAGTATTTCCGGGCTCAATTCTAGAACTGAAGAATAAATATTGGTGCAATATAGGTAACACCATTTAGTTTGACTGACGTTGACCGTAAAAAGCTGACGTGGCGGGGGAAATAAAATTTTTTGCTGACGTGGCGTGCTTATGTGACAATTATTTTCTGAGTGTGTGGGACCCACATTTTTAATACTGGGTTCTGCTTGGGGAGAACCCTTGCCATCTGCTACCAGAAGCTTTCTGGCTTCCGCTAGCTCTTCACTCAGTGAGTCCACCTTGGACTCAAGTGATTCCTTTTTAATTCTCAACGTTTTATAGGCTTTACATAAACGGAAAAATTCTTCATGAACCTCATTATATGCTTCTTGTAGTTCAGGAAGGGTTACCTCATTGTCCTGGATGGGGTCAAACTCTGAGGATGCTTCTTCTCGGGCAACAAGACAGAGGTTGGCAACCTCTTCTTCGTCACTTGTTTCCTCATCAGAACTATTCACCCAGATAGAGGACACAAAGGCTTTCCTTTTGTCCTTCCCTTTTGATCTCTGCAAGCTTGGGCATTCAGCTTTGAAGTGGTCAGGTTTCTTACACTCAAGGCTTTCCTTTTATCCTTTCTTGTGGCTAGATTCACCTTTCTGAAAGCCTCCTTTCTTCTTGAAGAACTTTCTGAACTTTCTTACCATCATAGCCATCTCCTCATCATCTATGTCCTCCTCATCATCCTCATCATCATCATCATTATCATCGTCCTTATCCTTACTGGGAGCAACAAGTGCAAGGTTTTTGGTTTTAGATGTAGCTTGAGGAGCTCTCTGAGCCAGCAGGGTTGGTTCATATTCAGCCAGAGAACCAAACAGGGCAGTGATAGAGCTGGTTGACTCTCCTTGGACTTCCTGCAAGATGGTAACTTTGGTGATCCAATCACCTTTCAAGACTTTTAAGATCTTGCTGACTTGTTCTTCTTTAGGAATGTCTTTACCCAGGGAGGCCAGGTTATTGATAAGTTGAGTGAACCTGAGCTCCAGCTCTTTAATTGGCTCAGTTGGACTAAGCATGGCATATTTGTGGAACTCCTCAACCAGCATCTCTACCCGTCTTGCCTTCACTCCCTTGATTCCAGAATGAGCAGCCTCAAGAGCCTCCCTCATATCCTTCGCTGTTTTGTGGTGGCTGATCCTGTGGAACTCCTTAGGACTAAGAGCGCATTGAATGTAGTGCATGGCCCTGTAGTTTAGCTGTACTAGAGCATAGTCCTCATTGGTGTATCTGGATCGCTGCTTTGCAAGACCTTCATCATCTAGAGGGACGTTATCCCCACGTTCAATCACATCCCAGAGTCGGATGTCGCTGGACTTGATGTAGGTCTCCATTCTGAACTTCCAGAATGGATAGTTATAGCCATCAAAGCCAGGAGGCTTGTTGGGCTGAATAGCAACGTCTGGCAAGGAATGATCTGCATCCATTACTGGATCTTTACTTTCTAGATTCGTTGGAATCAAGTCAGAAAGACCCACTCTGATACCAAATGAAAGAGGTGGATGCACAAGAGGGGGGTGAATTGTGCTACCAAATAAAACTTAAAGCAATGAAACACAAGATTTTATACTGGTTCGGTCTACCTGACCTACGTCCAGTTCTCAACCACCCAGGTTGAGTTCCACTATCCCCAGGTTTTACAAACGGGTTCACCTGGAACCTTTACAACCGCAAGTTTTAGACCGGGATCACTTGCAACCTTACAACCACAAGTTTTACACAGGTTCACTTGCAACCTTACTGACTCACTCCCCCTTACAACCTGCAAGGGTTCAACCTTTACAAATAAAGGATTTTCTAAACTTAGTTCTCTTTAAGAACGGATAATGTTACACACTTAAGTACAATTAATGCTCTTAATAAAATGAAGAGACTTAACTACAAAGAGTACAAGATAAGTAGATGAAAAGAACTCTCAATGTGTTAAATGCTCTCTTGCTTTTCTGGGCAGCTTTGAATGCTTGAAGGATATTCTCAGTTTCTCGCTCTAGATTTCTCCAAGATGTCAAAGTTGTCTTCATAAATGAAGATGAGCTTGTTTATATAGTCTTCAAGTATTCTCACTCTTGGTAGGTGAGTTAGCCGTTTGAATATGGCCGTTTATCCCAAGTTACCGTTTGCCCATTTAATGCTCCATTAATGCTCAGCAGGGTTGACTTTGCTTTATCTCTGAAAAGTAGTTCTGACAACTCTGCTCTGCCAAAAAGCACTCTGACACTGCACTGCTCTGCATTACTGAACGTTCTGATATTCTGATTGCTTGCGGAAGCAAATCCACATCCGGAAGCAACATCACTCATAATCTCTTCAATTATGTTTCGGCCAGGCCCAGAGGGAGGAGGCTTAGAAGATGAAGGCTCTGGCTCAGGTTCAGGCTCAGGCTGTGGGATTTCATCAGGTTGCTCAACCAATACCATTGCCCAGTTTGACCTTTGCTCGTCTGAACGCTGCTGTTGCATAAATCGGATGGCTTCCCCACGGATCAGACGTTCAGCACTACCCAATCTCTGATAATCCATGGCTCGGTGGAGGGCAGCAGTTATATCCTCATCTAGCCATAAAGAGGGTTGAGTTAGGATTTCTCTCCCCCTTTTGGCATCATCAAGAAGGGCGAGGGCCAGGGAGGATGGATTGGGTGAAGAGGAGGGTGGAGGTTCAAGGCCAAATGTTCGGGGGGGTAAGATTTCAGGTGAGGATGTGGGTATGGTGTTTTCTGGTGAAGTAGAGGGGCTGGGTGAAGAAGGAGGGCTAGGGAAGAGGGCTTTGTTTCTTTGGAAGAAGGTGGGGTTGGTGAATAGGCCATCGAAGGGGTAGGTAGAGGAGTAAGAGGTGGGTTGTTCAGCTATCCACCGAAGAGGGGGATGGTCTCTGAGGTAGAAGGTATGAAGTGGGTGATCAGGAGAGGAAAATCCAAGAGATTGGGCTATGGTGGGGTGAGTGTTAGGGAGTGGATTGGAGGGCCTTATGGGGTTTGGGGGTGGTGAATGGTTTAGGGAGTTATGTGGAGATGGAGAGTTATTTGGTGAAGTAAAGTTAAGGGGTGATTGACAAGGAGAGTGTTGGGGTGAGTTCTGAGTGGAGTTGTGAGGTGATGGTTGATGGTCATTTCTGGGTGAAGTTTGGGGTTGTTGGTTATTCTGAGGAGGAGGTTGAGGTTGGTCATTTGGTGGAGGTGGTGGAGGTTGGTCATTTTGTGGAGGTGGTGGAGGTGGGTCATTTGGTGGAGAATGAGATGAGGGAGGGTTTGAGGTGTCAGGTACAAGTATGGCAAGGATGAGGTCCAGCTTGGTATCCACCTCATCGATCCGATCCTCCAGCCGCTGAAGTCGCTCTCCAAACTCTTCTCGCAGAGGGGCCATCAAGGGATCAGGCAGTTTGAACAGGAGCTCTTCTCTGAGCTTATTTACTAGACCCTTCTGAGTAGCAGATACCCTTGGAGCATGGCTTGGGCCAGGATGAGAATCAACCTCTTGATCCCCTGCACCAGATACAGAGGGAGTCGTGGTATGTGAGGCACTTCCAGCCTGAGAGCCAGATCGAGTAGCCCTTGCTGGCTTGATGTACTTGATTCTCATCTTGCTGATATTTACTGCGCTTATGGGCAAGCATTTTACATTGTTAGCCTCCTCAGTAGATTTGATCAGGAATTTCTCCAAGAGGAAGGCGATGACTGTTGGGTAGGGAAGATTGCCAGACTTCTTGTTTTCAATCCACCTGTGCAGCTCCAAACTAATCAACTGCCCAGGGTTAATCGGCTACTGAGTGAGGAATCTGGGGAGCCATGGGTTGTCAAGCAGAGTGAACTCGTTGAAGTTTCCCCCTTTGTGAGTCATCATCCGGGGGTAGATGTATTGGAGTACCCGGTTGGAGTCAGACATGCCAGACACCTTCTTTCCCTTGGTGTGATAGACTTTCTCAAGCTCTATCTAGCTGAGTTTCTCAGGGTATATCCACTCGTTCATCGCTGCCTCAGTGACCCCGATCAGGCGGTTAATATCTCTCCAAGTAAAGCTGAAAGTCCTCCCCCTCACTGTGGCTGTAAAGGTGACTCTGCGAATGTGCTCCTTCTCATTCACCTTCTTATATTTAGCCTTGGCTGTGAGAGACTGGCAGAACACCCTCAGGACGTTGATGTTGTATTCATTGCTGATCCCCAGCCAGCACATGTACTTCTGGAGAAATACCCTCAAATGCCCAAACCCTAGTTCTTCAATTTTGTTCAGGTCGACGAACATTCCATAGGTGAAGTAGGACTTTGCATTCTCAAATTTCCCAGAAACAGCCTCTAGTGGCCCATCCTTGTAAACTGATGGATCATCTTCCTCGACTCGCTGTCTCTTTAATGGGGATTCCTCCCTGAACTGTACCCTCTTCTTACCCTTCTTCTTTAACTGTTCAAGCTGTTGCCCAGATTGCCCAGAATGTTTAGGCCATTTCCCAGATTTTTCAGATTTAGAATGCCCAGATTTCTTTGAAGAGGCGGCTTTCTGCGGGTTGGGATTTGATTCATTTGAACCGGCCATTTTGTGAAGTGGTTTAGGGTTTGAGTGGGGTGAATGGCATGTATGAGATGAAATGCAGAGATGAAGAAAACGAAGAAGATGAAAATGAAGAAGATGCGATGAAGATGAAGAATGATTTCAGAGAGTTTTGGGTGTTTGATTTGTGTGAGAAGTGAAAATGAATGACAATGGCCTATTTATGCGAAGTGATAAGCGATGTGATGATTTATAATGATTCTTCATTGAAAATATGCACCTTTCATGGGAAAACGTAAACATTTAAATTGAAACGTCGCACCTTTGTGACACGTGTCTCTGCACAATGTCAGAAGAGGCACAGTTTTTGGTTGGAGAAGGTGAAACGTTTTCTGAGGTGACGTGTCATTTCTCTTCTCCGACCCTGGCGCTTCCGATTGCTTAGAGTCATCACCCAGTGCCAGCAAAAGAACATCCGGAAGTGGTTTTGCTTCCGGTTGTACTTAAGATTTAACATTGGGGACCTGCAAAACTAAAGATCGGCACTCCGATGCCTAAGTTAGTATAGTTGCAGGTTTTAATCAATTAAGCACAGGTTTATTTTGAAGAATTAAACTTCATTTGGGTTTACCATTCCCAAATCACCTCTTATGAATGTAAATTGATCAACCCCCAGAGGCTTGGTGAAGATATCAGCAAGCTGATGCTGAGTGGGGATAAACTGCACCTTGACATCCTTTTTCTGAACATGATCTCTGATGAAGTGATGTCTGACGTCAATGTGCTTTGTCCTCGTGTGCTGAACAGGATTCTTGGCAAGGCTGATGGTGCTTGTGTTGTCACAAAGAATGGGAGCCTCAGGAAACTCCAGGCCAAGATCCCTCAGTTGGTTCTTCAGCCACAGCACTTGGGCACAACAGCTTGCGGCAGCAATGTACTCTGCCCTTGTGGATGATAAAGACACGCAGGTTTGCTTCTTGCTAGCCCAAGAGACCAGATAACCACCAAGGAAGGCGCATTGTCCACTGGTGCTCTTCCTATCAGTTTTATAACCTGCATGGTCAGCATCAGAATAAGCCCACAAGAACTCTTGGTTACCTCTGGGATACCGAAGACCAAGTTCTTGTGTTCCCTCAAGGTATCTTAAAATACGTTTAACACAAGTTAGATGTGATTCCTTGGGGTTGGCTTGAAATCTAGCACACATGCCTACACTAAATTGAATGTCAGGCCTGCTTGCCGTTAAATACAGCAGGGAACCTATCATTCCCCTGTACATGGGCAGGCTGAGCGTCGAGTGCGGCAGTGGTGCTCATGGGAGTATCATACTCCTTGCACTCATCCATCCCAAACTTCTTGAGGAGCTCTCTGCAATACTTAGTTTGGGAGATGAAAATGCCATCCTTCTTTTGCTTAATTTGCAGGCCTAGGAAGAACGTTAGTTCTCCCATCTTTGACATCTCAAATTCTCCCTGCATAGTCTTGGAAAATTCTTCACAAAATTTTTCATTAGTTGCCCCAAAAATAATATCATCGACATAAATCTGGACAATTAGCATGTTTTTATCTTTGTGCAGAATAAACAGTGTATTATCTAGTTTGCCTCTTGAGAAACCCTTACCCAGCAAAAAGCTGCTGAGTCTCTCATACCAAGCTCGAGGAGCTTATTTCAGACCAAACAAAGCTTTCTTTAGCCTATACACATGTTTAGGATGCTTGTGATCCTCAAAGCCAGGAGGTTGTTCAACATAGACCTCTTCTTTAAAATAGCCATTAAGAAATGCACTCTTTACATCCATTTGATATAATTTAAAACCTTTCATGGATGCAAAGGCTAGAAGAATCCTTATTGCTTCAAGTCTTGCGACTGGAGCAAAAGTTTCTTCATAGTCTATGCCTTCTTCTTGGTTATACCCTTTGGCTACCAATCTGGCTTTGTTTCTTGTTATCTGACCAGTCTCATCCAGTTTGTTCTTGAAGACCCATTTAGTCCCAACTATGGATTGATGAGATGGTCTTGGGACTAGTTCCCATACTTGGCTTCTTTCAAACTGATTAAGCTCTTCCTGCATGGCAATAATCTAATCACAGTCCTCAAGAGCTTGTTCAACTGAAGTTGGTTTGATCTGAGATAAGAAGGCTCCAAACTCAACTTCATTTTGAACTTGTCTTCTGGTTCTGACACCAGAAGAAACATCATCAAGCACTTGATCAAGAGGATGATCCCTGTGATGTCTCCTAGCTGTTGGCAGCTGTACCTTATCAGGCACCGCCTGCACTCTAGGCTCATTACTGGGTTCATCTTCTTCTTTGGGATTGCTTGCTGGTGTTTCTTTTGGTGGTGAAGATGATGGTGGTTTTGGAAAGTTTAGTATCCCATCATCTTCTGTGGATTGTTCCCATGTAGGAGTTTCATCAAATACAACATGCATAGATTCTTCCACAGTTCTAGTCCTCATGTTGTATACTCTGTAAGCCTTACTCCTAAGGGAATACCCTATGAATACACCTATATCAGCTTTTGGATCAAATTTACCCAGATTTACCTTTCCAATGTTATGCACATAGCATTTTGATCCAAAGATTCTGAGGTGGCTGATGTTGGGCTTTCTGCCTTTGTACAGCTCATAGGGAGTCTTGTCCAAGCCCTTGCGAACATAGGCTCTGTTAGAGATGTAGCAAGCAGTGCTCATAGCGTCCGCCCAGAACACTTGAGAAACCTCTTTCTCATTGAGCATGCTCCTGGCCATCTCAGTCAGAACCATGTTCTTCCTCTCGACCACACCGTTTTGCTGAGGAGTTCTGGGAGCTGAGAAGTTGTGATCAATGTCATTCTGCTCACACAGCTCAGAGAAGCTATGGTTCTCAAATTCTCCTCCATGGTCTGTCCTTATGGCTGCGATCTTGAGATCTTTCTCATTCTGCACTTTCTTAGCCAGGACAACAAAAGCATCAAAAGCATCTTGCTTAGAGGCAAGAAACATTGTCCAAGTGAACCTAGAATAGTCATCCACCACAACTAGAGCATACAGGTTTCCACCCAAGCTCTTCACTCTTGCTGGCCCAACCAAATCCATGTGGATTAGTTCCAAGGGCCTGCTGGTGGAGACTCTCTTCTTGGTTTTAAACGTGGATTTTGTTTGCTTCCCTCGTTGGCAGGATTCACAAATATAATCATGCTTAATCTTAAAAGATGGAATCCCTATGGCTAGCTCTTTCTTAATCAGCATGTCAAGTTGAGTAAAGTTAACATGCGCTAGCCTTTTATGCCAAAGCCAACTATTCTCTTCACTAGATATTAAACACTTTTCATCTAGTTGTTGACATAAATCTAGAGTGTATAGGTTTCCATTTATATTGGCCTTAAGTTTGCATTTTAGGTTGGCCTTATCTAGGTTCAGATCATGCTTGTCTATTATCATGCACTCATGTGAATCAAAAATTACCCAATTTCCTTTGTCAGTGCTCTGGCTCACGCTCAGCAGGTTGTGACAGAGACCATCCACCAGATAGACGTCTTTAACTGGTCCAACTTCTCCAACTCCGGTGATCTTTCCACTATGATTTCCTCCAAAGGTTACTGTGGCTCCATCTTTGATCACCAAGGATTTGAATTTGTCTCGGTCTCCAGTCATATGTCTTGAGCATCCGCAATCAATGTACCATTTTCTATTCTTGGATGCTTTGAGACACACCTGCAAGAATCAGACAAGCTTAGGTACCCAACCTTTATTGGGTCCTCTGTCATTAGTTCCCAGAGCCCTTGGTCTAGTGTTAGTCTTGACCTTGGGCTTATGATTAATCTGTGCCTCTGGCCTAATGTGGGCTCTAGGCTCTTGGGCTTTCCTTGAGGATTGTTTCCAAGCTCTGGATCCTTGTCCTCCCTCAGTTTCTTTTCTTGGAGGAGGATCCTTTGTCGTCTTGGTTCCTTTTGGGACCCATTTAAAAGAGCTGTTAGCTCCATGCTTCTTAGCATTACAGGTGGACGTGGAGTGTCCCTTCCTGTTACAATAATTACATAAGCTAAAAGGTGTGGAGCTGTGATCAGTGGCTTTATGAAAGAATTTTAAGTAGGGCTTCACTTTTGGTTCCACCCACTTTTTCCCTTTAGGTTTGTATCCTAAACCAGTCTTGTCCCTATATGCCCTCTGATTCATTAAAATGATATTTAACATTTCAGATCCATTAGTGAACTTCTGCAGGCCATTTTGCAGTTTATCTCTTTCAGCTGAGATTTTGCTGCAATTAGGGCAGCTCTCAAGTGTTGAGGCATTGGGTTCTGCTTGGGTAGAACCCTTGCCATCTGCTATCGGAAGCTTTCTGACTTCCCCTAGCTCTTCACTCAGTGAGTCCACCTTGGACTCAAGTGATTCCTTTTTAATTCTCAACGTTTTATAGGCTTTACATAAACGGAAAAATTCTTCATGAACCTCATTATATGCTTCTTGTAGTTCAGGAAGGGTTACCTCATTGTCCTGGATGGGGTCAAACTCTGAGGATGCTTCTTCTCGGGCAACAAGACAGAGGTTGGTGTTAGAATCTTAAGTTTTGATGAAGACTAAAATATGAAAGAATAAACCAAGTACTTAGAAAGCAATAGGTTAACATAGAATCTCAAGTAAGAGTGCAACCGGATGTTGATTTACTTCCGGATAGACTATGACTAGCGCTCGCGGATGAATGACTCATCCCCCAGCGACAGCAAGTAATTCACTAAGGAATAACTTAGTCCAGAAGCACTAGATATACAAAACCTTAAGACTAAGCTAGGATTCAACCGGAAGTGGATTTGCTTCCGATTATATTTAGACTAGTGCTGGCTGTTGGTATAGATGACACTAAGCGTCAGTGAACATGAGTCACGTCTAGTAGAATTGCTTCCGATAGCTTAGTGACTAGCGCTGGCTGTTGGAACAGGTAACACCAAGCGCCAGTGAACATAACCAACGTCCAGTAGAATTACTTCCGATTGATTAGTGACTAGAGCTGGCTGTTGGATTGAGGGACACTGAGCGAGAGTGAGTAAAAGTGAATATAACCATTCATCCAGTAGTAGTGCTTCCGGATGTAGAAGTGCTTCCGGATACAAGGAAGACATCTTAGACTAAGTGAACACCCACTGCATGTGACTATGTGCTTATATTGCTAAACTAACGTTCAAGTGCAGCACACTAAGTAGAGTTGCTTCCGGATGTGAATCTGCTTCCGCAAGCAATCAGAATGTCAGAACGTTCAGAAGTGAAGTGTCAGAATGCTTTTGTCAGAGCAGAATTGTCAGGACTACTTTTCAGAGATAAAGCAAGTCAACCCTGCTATGCATTGATGAAGCATTAATTGGGCAAACGGTAACATGGGAAAAACGACCATATTCAAACGGCTAACCCACCTACCAAGAGTGAGAATGTTTGAAGACTATATAAAGGAGCTCACCTTCATTTATGAAGACATCTATTATCTTTGACATTCTTGAAAGAAGCTAGAAAGAGAAACCGAGAAAATCTTCAAGCATTCAAGGCTGCCCAGAAAAGAGAAAGAGCATTTAACTCATTGAGTGATCTTTTCATCTACACATCTTGTACTCTTTGTAGTTAAGTCTCTTCTTGTTATAAGAGCATTAATTGTACTTAAGTGTGTAACACTGTCTGTTCTTAAAGAGAACTTAGTTAGAAAAATCCTTTATTTGTAAAGGTTGAACCCTTGCTGGTTGTAAGGGGGAGTTAGATAGAAAGGTTGCAAGTGAGCCTTGAGTAAAACTTGTGGTTGTAAGGTTGCAAGTGATCCCGCTCAAAACTTGCGGTTGTACAGGTTCCAGGTGAACCCGTTCTAAAACCTGGGGATAGTGGAACTCGGCCTGGGTGGTTGAGAACTGGACGTAGGTCAGGAAGACCGAACCAGTATAAACTCTTGTGTTGTTTTATTTGAGCATTTATTTTGAAGCACAATTCACCCCCCCTCTTGTGCATCCATTACTTTCAGTTGGCAACCTCTTCTTCGTCACTTGCTTCCTCATCAGAACTATTCACCCAGATAGAGGACACAAAGGCTTTCCTTTTGTCCTTCCCTTTTGATCTCTGCAAGCTTGGGCGAAGCTTTGAAGTTGTCAGGCTTCTTACACTCAAAGCACACTGGGGCCCTTTCCTTCTTATATCCTTTCTTGTGGCTAGATTCACCTTTCTGAAAGCCTCCTTTCTTCTTGAAGAACTTTCTGAACTTTCTTACCATCATAGCCATCCTCATATTGGCAAGAAATCACGCAATTGGGCAAGAAAACATCAGAAAGAATAATAAATAAAGGGGTAAAGGTGCAAAAACGTGACTATTACGCCAGGAGCACGTAGCGGTATCAAGTATTTCCGGGCTCAATTCTAGAACTGAAGAATAAATATTGGTGCAATATAGGTAACACCATTTAGTTTGACTGACGTTGACCGTTAAAAGCTGACGTGGCGGGGGAAATAAAATTTTTTGCTGACGTGGCTTGCTTATGTGACAATTATTTTCTGAGTGTGTGGGACCCACATTTTTAATATTGGGTTCTGCTTAGGGAGAACCCTTGCCATCTGCTACCGGAAGCTTTCTGGCTTCCGCTAGCTCTTCACTCAGTGAGTCCACCTTGGACTCAAGTGATTCCTTTTTAATTCTCAACGTTTTATAGGGTTTACATAAACGGAAAAATTCTTCATGAACCTCATTATATGCTTCTTGTAGTTCAGGAAGGGTTACCTCATTGTCCTGGATGGGGTCAAACTCTGAGGATGCTTCTTCTCGGGCAATAAGACAGAGGTTGGCAACCTCTTCTTCGTCACTTGCTTCCTCATCAGAACTATTCACCCAGATAGAGGACACAAAGGCTTTCCTTTTGTCCTTCCCTTTTGATCTCTGCAAGCTTGGGCATTCAGCTTTGAAGTGGTCAGGCTTCTTACACTCAAAGCACACTGGGGCTCTTTCCTTCTTATATCCTTTCTTGTGGCTAGATTCACCTTTCTGAAAGCCTCCTTTCTTCTTGAAGAACTTTCTGAACTTTCTTACCATCATAGTCATCTCCTCATCATCTATGTCCTCCTCATCATCCTCATCATCATCATCATTATCATCGTCCTTATCCTTGCTGGGAGCAACAAGTGCAAGGTTTTTGGTTTTAGATGTAGCTTGAGGAGCTCTCTGAGCCAGCATGGTTGGTTCATATTCAGCCAGAGAACCAAACAGGGCAGTGATAGAGCTGGTTGACTCTCCTTGGACTTCCTGCATGATGGTAACTTTGGTGATCCAATCACCTTTCAAGACTTTTAAGATCTTGCTGACTTGTTCTTCTTCAGGAATGTCTTTACCCAGGGAGGCCAGGTTATTGATAAGATGAGTGAACCTGAGCTCCAGCTCTCTGATTGGCTCAGTTGGACTAAGCATGACATATTTGTGGAACTCCTCAACCAGCATCTCTACCCGTCTTGCCTTCACTCCCTTGGTTCCAGAATGAGCAGCCTCAAGAGCCTCCCACATATCCTTCGCTGTTTTGTGGTGGCTGATCCTGTGGAACTCCTTAGGACTAAGGGCGCATTGAATGTAGTGCATGGCCCTGTAGTTTAGCTGTACTAGAGCATAGTCCTCATTGGTGTATCTGGATCGCTGCTTTGCAAGACCTTCATCATCTAGAGGGACGTTATTCCCACGTTCAATCACATCCCAGAGGCGGATGTCGCTGGACTTGATGTAGGTCTCCATTCTGAACTTCCAGAATGGATAGTTATAGCCATCAAAGCCAGGAGGCTTGTTGGGCTGAATAGCAACGTCTGGCAAGGAATGATCTGCATCCATTACTGGATCTTTACTTTCTAGATTCGTTGGAATCAATTCAGAAAGACCCGCTCTGATACCAAATGAAAGAGGTGGATGCACAAGAGGGGGGTGAATTGTGCTACCAAATAAAACTTAAAGCAATGAAACACAAGATTTTATACTGGTTCGGTCTACCTGACCTACGTCCAGTTCTCAACCACCCAGGTTGAGTTCCACTATCCCCAGGTTTTACAAACGGGTTCACCTGGAACCTTTACAACCGCAAGTTTTAGACCGGGATCACTTGCAACCTTACAACCACAAGTTTTACACAGGTTCACTTGCAACCTTACTGACTCACTCCCCCTTACAACCTGCAAGGGTTCAACCTTTACAAATAAAGGATTTTCTAAACTTAGTTCTCTTTAAGAACGGATAATGTTACACACTTAAGTACAATTAATGCTCTTAATAAAATGAAGAGACTTAACTACAAAGAGTACAAGATAAGTAGATGAAAAGAACTCTCAATGTGTTAAATGCTCTCTTGCTTTTCTGGGCAGCTTTGAATGCTTGAAGGATATTCTCAGTTTCTCGCTCTAGATTTCTCCAAGATGTCAAAGTTGTCTTCATAAATGAAGATGAGCTTGTTTATATAGTCTTCAAGTATTCTCACTCTTGGTAGGTGGGTTAGCCGTTTGAATATGGCCGTTTATCCCAAGTTACCGTTTGCCCATTTAATGCTCCATTAATGCTCAGCAGGGTTGACTTTGCTTTATCTCTGAAAAGTAGTTCTGACAACTCTGCTCTGCCAAAAAGCACTCTGACACTGCACTGCTCTGCATTACTGAACGTTCTGATATTCTGATTGCTTGCGGAAGCAAATCCACATCCGGAAGCAACATCACTCAGTGTGCTGCACTTGAACGTTAGTCTAGCAATATAAACACATAGTCACATGCAGTGGGAGTTCATTTAGTCTAAGGGAGCTCTCTTACTTCCGGAAGCAATTCCACATCCGGAAGCACTTCTACTAGACGTTGAGTTATGGCTTAGAGTTATACTTGCTGACGCTCGGTGTTGCCTAACCCAACAGGCAGCGCTAGTCACTAAGCATCCGGAAGCATTCCTGCATCCGGTTGCGTCCTAACTTAGTCTCAAGGGTTTTATACTCCTAATGTTCTTAGACTGAGTTATGACTTAGTGTTATACTTGCTTCCGCTGGGGGATGAGACGTTCATCCGTGAGCGCTAGTCCTAGTCCATCCGGAAGTAAATCCACATCCGGTTGTACTCTTACTTGTGGTTCTATATTAACCTAATTCTCTCCAAGTGTTTAGCTTGTTCTTTCATATCTTTGTCTTCATCAAAACTTAAGATTCTAACAAACTTCCCTTCAATATGAATAGGCATCACTTTTGAATTATCATGTCTTTTGCAATGAGAATTAATAAAAGTCAGAGATAATCACTATGTAATGTTGGATTATATTAACCAAATTTTGTATTCTCTCATGACAACTATACGTTGCTTTGTCTAGAGTTAAGTCCATTGATGGTTTGAAGGTGCTCAGACAATGAAAAAAAGACAACTAGTATTACCACAAATGTTGTCTACGTAGAAGCTTTTCAAAATTTCGAACAAAATAGGTATACTTGCTAACCTGACTCATTATAGTAGGCTTTAAACTATTATATCTAAAAAACGTTGTATACAAATACTAACTTCTTCATCTCTTCAATTGAATCTTAGGGTGTCAATTCAATTGATTCTCATACAAGTTGGAAAGCGACATACAAAAATTTGTTACATCCAAGATGCCAAGCCAAGGGATAAAAATACACATGTATAATGACTCCCATATATGCCAGGTGATTACCTAATATCTTAGATTGTAATAAACGAGACCAAGTATTTTTTGAGCATTTAATTATTTGTTTTCTCTTTTGTTTTATTTATATAACTTGTATGATAGCAATATAAAGAAAAAAAATAGTTGCACGGTTTGTGAGTATACTTATCTGTATCTTACTAAGAAATCTATTTTATATTCCTACTATTTGAAAATATTACTTATTCCACTTTTTAAAAGATATCAACAAAACTATATAAATCACTTTGAGTTCATTTACTTGAGTTTGTAAAACAGTTTCGGCCCATTTGTTAGAAGGGAACTGATTTCAATGGAAATGGAAGTGGAAGTGGAAGTGGAAGTGAGAGTGTAATTGGTTTTTAAAGTTTGTTTGTTAGGATGGAGATAAACATGGAACTTATTAATGTAAATATTATGAAATATAAATAAAATAAATAGAAGATGTATCAAAAAGACCGTTTTGACCCTAATTAAAAACAATAAATAAAAATATCATATCCTATAAATAAAATAAATAGAAGATGTATCAAAAAGACCGTTTTGACCCTAATTAAAAACAATAAACCCAAAACCTCAGGATTAAATCGGACCTTTAAGATAACCTTTGAACGATTTATAAATCTGAAACCTCAAGATTAAATTGGACTTTTAAGATAAATCTTTGAACGATTTGCAAACCCAAAACCCCAAGATTAAATTGGACCTTTGAGTTAACTTTTGAATGATTTGAAAACCAAAAACCTCAAGATTAAATCGGACCTTCACAAACCTCGCGCGAACCGAACATAAAAGAGAGATAGAAAAGATGGGTAATGATTGTTTGAAATCGGGGTTTGATCGAAGAAGAGAAAAAGAGGAAGTTTGATCTTCGAAAAATCAATCTGATCTCTTTCTTGTTCTTTTTTTTATCTCTTTCTTGTTCTTGTTCTTGAGAAATTTGGTTTTCCGTGAAAAGAGAAAAAGATGATCGTTCCTTTTTTTTTGGACAAAAGGGAGATGTTCGTTCGTTTTTATTATTGACATGTTTTATTATATAGATTTGGGGAAGGGTAAAAATGTAGATTAAAATAATTATTTGGGGTAAAATTGTCTAAGAAGTTTCACTTCCTGAGAACTCAATGAGTTCTCAGTTTTAATTAGGGAACTGAGTTTCACTGATTTTGGAGAATTGAGAATTCCTTGGAAGTGAGATCCAGTGTAACAAACAGTCTTATTTTCAGTTCCACTTCCAATTCCACTTCCAGGGCTTCAGTTCCCTCCTAACAAACGGGCCGTTTGTGTGACATATAACTAATACTCTGGCAAAAAAAAAGACATATTTTTTTTGGTTGAGTCCAAAAAAAGACATATAACTAATACATAATTAAACCTGATATGATATGTGTGTGTGACATATAACTAATACTCTGGCAAAAAATTAAAGACATATAATTAATACATAATTTAACCTGATATGATATGTGTGTGACATATAACTAATACTCTGGCAAAAAAAAGACATATAACTAATACAAAATTTAACTCGATATGATATGTGTGTGACATATAACTAACTAATACTCTGGCAAAGAAAAACACATATAACTAAGTTTGACGGATTTGCGTGAGTGGTAAGTATTCTTATCCCTTAGGGTCTGTTTGGTATGGGGGGAGGGGAGGGAAGGGGAAGGGATTTGGATGATTTTACTCCCCTCCCCTTGTTTGGCTCGCATAATCTTGATGGAGGGGAGGGATTTTTTTTTAAAATTTCCCCTCCCCTTCCCTTAAAACCCCACCCTCCAAAAGTGGGGGGATTTGGATGGGATGTGACCTTATTTTCATTGTGCTGACTATTGTACCCCTGATTTTTTCAATTATTTACATTTCACCCATCAGTTTCACCAAAACCCTAATTCCTCCTTTTCTTTTTGCGTTCGTTCCAGATTGCGTTCATCTTCTTAGTTCTATCTAATTTCTTTTCGGCTTCATCGATCAATTTCTTTGTTCATCTTCTTCGATCGATTTCTTGTTTTATCTACATCGATCTTCTTCAATTGTGTCTCCTTACTTCGCAGGTAATTTCTGAATCGATCTATTATTTATACTCTCGATTAGGTTTACTTGCGATTCGTACGTCTTCGATCGATTTCTTGGTTCATCTTCATCCAATTTCTGAATCGTGTCTTGTCGTATGCCTTTCACTTATTATGTATCTTGTTCCAATAGCGTGCTTGAATCTACTTGTCCTTTACCATATAATGAATCACTATGTCATCTATTCTTCATTTATTAGAGTGTTTGTGAATTTTGTGGTTAGATTTCGAAATCCTCTATATGTAGGTTTACTTGTGCTTGTTGTTTTGTACTTCTATTTACTTTGTGTGGAACTAGGGTTTTAATATATCTCAATATTCTTCTCCAATCTAGGTGACTGATTTCTAGTACATATTGGCAATAACGGTTCATAGATTTTAGTATTTATTGTGATGCTTGTAGATCTTTGTGTTTTATTATTCTTATTTTACTTCCTGCCACTGATACGTTTTATTCTACAAGGTTTTGTCTAATGTTTTTGTTACAAGGAGGCCATGTTATTTTAATAGGGGCTTGATTTCGATAGATTTGGGGAAGTGGAGTTGCAGAAAATTAAGAGGATTTATGAATTGGGTTCATTGCCACCATTTTTGCTTGTGCTTGCTGGGGATGTTGAACCTATTGAATATAGGTAGAATCAACATGAGTATGTTGCATTGTAGTGGTAAATGCAAGTCATGGGCTAGGCTTGCTGGTACAAGTATGTTCATTGCCACCATTTTTGCTTGTGTTTGCTAGTACAAGTCATGGGCTAAGATTTATGGTGATTTGAATATTGTACACTTTTATTATATCTCCCATCAAACTTATGTGCTTTATAATAACTTGCGTGTGTGGAATTGTAGTGAAGTACTTTATAATCTTATGTGCTTTATAATCTTGCCTATTATTAGTATGGCCCCAAAGGTGTCAATTGTTGCAAACGCTTCATGTAAAGATAAGATCATTGGTGATGAGATCATTGCTGTCACAACATCAGAGGATAAGAGCACTAGTAGTAAGAATAAAATTGAGAAGAACACAACTGAGAAGAGCTTGATTTGGAGTGTCAAGATGGATGATTCATTACTTGATGCTTTCATGCATGAACTTAATATTGGCAACAAAATTGGTGGATCATTCACAACTACAGCTTATGACAATATAACAAAATCCTTGAGTGCCCTTTTTGGATTCAAAGTAGATAAAGACAAAGTCAAAAATCGTTGGAAGACTTTGAAGAGGAATTTTAGTGAAATATATGACATCTTCAGGGGGGGGGTATGAGTGGGTTTTCATGGAACTCATCCGATAATAGATGGGAAGCAGAGGAAGAAGTATGTGATCAATTGATTGAGGTAAGATGTAATACATGTATTGCTATTAATCTTTTAAATCCTTTCTTTCAATCTGTTACCATCAACATTTTATTACTGTTAACTAAAATTGGTTTTGGTACTACCAAAACTGCAATTCTCTTGGCTCATATTTATTTATTTTCTTGTGACTACATTTTATAATAAGGCTACATGTTTCAATTATAATAAGTCAATATTTTGTTAGTTTGCTTGTGATTTCATTAATATCATGCTTGGTTACTGATAGGATTATATTTGCTGAGCACACATACCAAAGGACTAGGAAGCATCAGAACATGGGGACAAATCTTCTAAGGAATACTAGGATAGGACATTAAGGGGCTGTAGGAGGCCATAGGCCACTGTAGCTGTATGGGTTGTTTATTTTGGGGAACTGTGTCCTGTATGAGTATTTTAGGGACTTACTGCCTTAAGGGAAGATAGAACGTTTTTTTGTATTAGAAAGAGTGAGGAGAGGCTGGTCTCAAAAATACCGGGGAGATTAAGTGAGATTCTGATTGTTGAAGTGTGCTTGTTAATGTATTGAGGGAGGTTTGTCCAGGATCATTGTGAAGTTTTTTGTAACTTTGATCCTGAGTTCCTTTTGAGTAATATCAAACCTCAGTTATATTCTACAGTATTTCCTTGTTGTTAGTTTTCATTTGAGCAGGGTTATATCAGTTACCTATGGTAGTGATTTCTGTTTCTCATACTTTCAGGTTAAACCAAAGGCAGCCCATTGGAAAAACAAATCGATACCCAATTATGAGAAGATGTTAGCTCTTTATGGAAAAGATAGAGCTAATGGAGATGAGGGTGACACTGCTTCAAATATGAAGAAACGGAAGCATGTGAATTCTGAAGAATCTATCGATGTTGATCTAGATTATGATAAAGATACTGCTTCAAATATGGATAAAAGCGTGCATGATGGTGACTCTATAGGTGATAGTGGTAGGGCCAAAAGGATTGCTACTAAGGACAAAGATCCTTTTCAAATTCAGCTACTGGCAGAAAAAATGGATACAATTGCAAGCGTTTTAAGTGAAGCAAACCGAATTTTTCAAGCAAAATATGCCCCTGAAATTTCAGGAGAAGAAACTCTTAAGATGATTCAAGAGTGTGGGTGTGAGGAAGATAAAATACCAAGAATATACAACTTCCTTATGCATGATGTAGCAAAGTTGAGGGCTGTAATTCAATGTCCACTTATCCTGCGCAAAAGCGTGATCATGGACATGGTGTTTGGTAATTACTAGGTTAGTTAATTTTTTTGTTGAATACTTTTGCTTTTGTTTTTTTATGGATTTTTAATTTAAGTTGACTTTGATGTTCTTTTGTTGTTAGGTACTAATATTCAGACCAATGAAGAGGTTGCAATTATGCTTGTGAGTACTGTGACCAACTTTTCTGATCAATATGCTCATTCTTGTTAGTAGCTAGCTGTCAATAAGTTTTTTTACTAAAAATTTGGCATCATAATGGTCAAAAGTTTCAGTCTTTTTGCTGGGATTAAACTCATTCTCTTTGATTTGTTACTTTGAGGTTTCTGGGGTGTTTGTTACTTTGATGGTTTGATGCTTGTTAGTATATTTGGAGTATAGTTTTGGACCTATAATTCTCTTTGGCCATATGGGATTTCTCTGCTATACAATGTAGCTTATTGAATCTTGCTTTTCCTACTATATCTCATTTGTTCAATAAGTTTTTAACCTCTGTGGTATGCTACTGCATGGTAAGATTTTCTCTGATTTGTTATTTTAGTATAGTACATTGTAGCTTCTTGCCAATGTTGGTCACATTGGATGCTTCTATTTATAAATGAAGTTTCAATGTGGATGCATTCATGTGTATGCTTTGTTCATTAGACTCGCATTTGCTCTTTAAATGTAGTTGCAATTAAATCAGTTGTTTTTTTACTGAAAATGGCAGATGGATTTTTCTATATGATGTTTCTGATTGTAATAGGCTTTTGATTGATTTTTTATCAGGGAGAAGGAGTAAAGACTGTGATACTTGTGAAGATGGTGATGGTGATGGTGTTTGTGATTGATGACTTCCAGCAAATTTAACATTTGTGGCTGATGTTAGTTAGTGGCGTAAAGTGTTGCTGCTAGGCTAGGATCTATTTTTTGTTGTTTAAGCAGAAGAAGCTCTATCTTCTGAGCTTCTAATCAATTGTATGACAATCACTTCTATTTGGAGATTAGTTATAAGTACTCATATCACTACAAAAAAAACGGGTCATTCCGGCGCAATTGTATGAGACGCATACCGGCGTTTTTACCCAAAGCGCCTATATGAAAACGCCAATAAATTTGGCGCGCGCTTCCCGCCTTTTTTCCCGCGTTTCCATATCGGCGTTTTGGGTATAACCAACGTCGGTATGGTTTTTAAATTTAAAAAAGAGGGGCTGACAGTTTTTTTTTATTTTTTTATTCAGAAAACCGCATATAGGCGCTTTTACATATTGCTTGTTGTTTTGATTTTATATATTTGGGTATCATGTTTTATGAATTACTCTTGTTATTGCTTATGTTTATATATATTATTCTTTATGTGTATGTAACTTTGGGATTAACATATTATTCCTTATGTTTTTGAACATTTTTCTTCCTGGTTCTAAACAATCAGGAAGAAAAATGTTTTTTATTTTTTTTTTTGAAAACACATACCGGCGTTTTGCAAAACGCCGATATGAAATATTATTATTTAATACCGCACATAGGCGTTTTATAAAACGCCTATGTGCATAAATAAAAAAATATTATTTCCGCATACCGGCGTTTTGCCCCTCGTCTAGGCGTTTTCCAAAACGCCGAGATGCCGCATTTCGACGGCAAATTTATAGGCGTTTTGCCAAAACGCCGTAGCGCTATTTCGCCGGAAAATTCCGCCGATGCGAGGCCCTATAAAACGCCGATATGGGCCCCGTTTTTTGTAGTGTATATTTGTCTATGGCTTTTTGTTGATTACATTATTTTGATGGAATAGTACCTTTCTTTCTCTGTTTTGAAATTAAGTACTCATATATTTTATGCATGTGTTTCTATAATACTAGTGTGTTTAAGGAGTGAATTTTACGTCTATACTAACAAATGAAATCATTGAGGTCCCTATAAAGGAATGTAATCACTTCAAGATTCTACAAAAGTGATGAGCAGTGTAGACATGTCATTTCCTATGCTAGATTTTGTCATTGTATGGCAGCTTAATCATTTCTTTCTTGAGACCTCAATATGAATTTCCCTTCTATAACCTAATCTACTAAATATATCATGTATGTATTTGACAAATCATTGGATTTGTATGATATATATGTTAAATTCGAGTATTTAACAATTTCTTTTATATAACAGTATTTAACAATTCTAAGATGTAATATCCCTTATTTTTAACTAAACTCAGTCATTAGAGATGAAAACAAATAAATTATAAAATTAAACAAGAAAAAAAAGGAAGAAAGCTGACTTTATTGTTTTTACATGACTTTATCACCTTTTTCACTTTCAGATTAAAGAAAAATGTGAGTTTTGTGAGAATAAAATGACTAAAATTAATTTAATATTAAATATGGATTTCATACTTTTGTGAGAATAGAGTGACTAAATTTAATTGAATATATTAAATGGTAAATATTAAAAAGGGATATAGATACTAAAAATAATTGAATATTTTAAATGGTAAAAAAGCCTCAAATGAGGTGAGGGTCAAAATTGACCAAACCAAAATATTTTCCCTCCCCTCCCCTCTCATACCAAACAAGGTGAGGTGAAAATCCCTCCCATTCCCTTCCCTCCTAACAACCCAAACAAGGGAAAACCAGAATCCCTCCCATCCCATCCCATTCCCTTCCTCTCATTAAAATCCCTTCCCTCCCATTCCCTCCCCGCGTACCAAACAAACCCTTAAGCAAGTGGTTGGGGGTTCGATCCTAACTCTTGTGAATGGAGCAAATTTACAGGCCAATTGTCTATCCCCTATATGGTATTTCAGAACAGCGAGGGATAAATCTCACTTGACACGCGGGTGGAGATACCCTTGGGTAACAAAAAAACACATATAACAAATACATAATTTAACCTGATATGATATGTGTGTGCGACATAAAACCAATACTCTGAAAAAAAAAGACACATATAACGGGTTTTGTACCAATATGCTACAATGGGGGAAAATTTACCTATATACTTCATGAAAAAAATAAATACATATATGTTTACTTGAAAAAGAAGTCGTACTTCCCAAGAACGTCTTCTAAAGCCGTTCTTGGCAAGAACGACTTTAGACTTCCATATATTTTTTTAATTGCAAATCCCTGTATGAGTGCATGTGTGAATGCATCATAGTAAAATTTTATAGGAGTTTGAAAATCCGTAGAGGTGCCTCATAGTTCTATAGTAAGTTTTCTCATTTAATATATTATAATTATAATGAATCATAGTATATATTGTAGGAATGACCGACTTGGCTCAATTGTAAACTCTTTTGATATAGGGTCGGAGGTCTCAGGTTCAAATAAGTCTATTTGCATCTTCCAACCATATTCGCCGTGAACCTCAGTTCATATCACCAGCATTCACATCCCCTTTAAACCCATCTAATCGTAATAAATTTTTGTAGTTCATGTTCTTATTAGATGATGATGCAATATTTTCAGTTGAATATAATGCTTCTACTTTTGAGTATGGCAGGTCATCAAATGACGCATTTGTTACACCTTGACATTCTATTCATTTGAATAAATCACCTTAGTTTGATTTGAATATGTCAAACTCTCACCAAATGATACCGTTTAATATCAACAAAACGACATAGAACAACAACGTTCACCAAGGTCACAATGTAGGAGGTGGGAAACTAGATGTGATATAGGCAATCACTATTTATAGAGTACAATAATTTATTTTCTATAAACTTAGTTATTATTTTTTCTTTATATGCTATTTAAATTTAAACTAATATACACTTTTTTTAAGTTTATGTGTCATTATATATTTTTGTTTTATATGATATTAACTTTTCTAAAGATAGTAATAAAAATAGAGAAAATTCAAGAAGATACATGTTTAATAGACTTAACTCTAATTAAGCTACAAAATATGATGATATAGTTTGGGGTTAAATAATACTACTTCTTGTACTAAATATAAGAGCTAGTTGACTTCTTTGGAAATTCCAAAAAAGCAAAGTAAGTCCCTTATAAATTGATATACCTATTTGTTGTCACTTAAACTAGTTTATTTCATTTGTAAACTAATATTTCAGTTAAAAAACTTATAAACTTATAAACTTAATCTAAAAATATATTAATTATATCATAGTTGAATGACCTATTTTGCTTCCTTAATATCTAAAAAAAAGTCAATTGAGCCTTATATTTAGAAGTAGAGCGAGTACTATGGTAAGGTTACAGTTCGAAATATAGCTCATATGAAAATATGCCTAATCTAAATTCGCTCTTGGAAAAACGACTTTAGAAGTCGTTCCTGCCAAGAACGATTTCTTAGTTATGTAGTATATTAGCATTTTTTGTAGCCTAATGATAATATTGTTTTTTTGTTGCTACAACATAACGGTTGAAAAACCCACATATAACTAATATATAATTTATCCTGGTATGATATATGAGTGTGACATATAACTAATACTACGGCCAAAAAAACATATAACTAATACTCCCTTCGGTCCTAAATATAAGATCTAATTGACTTTTTCTGGAAAATCCTTAAAAGAGCAAAATAAATTAATTATAAATTGATTTACCTAATTTTTTTCCCTTAAACTAGTTTATTTTACCTATAAACTAATGGATAATCTAAAAATATAGGAGTATCAAATATGTCATCATTTAATAACCTATTTTGCAACTTTAATCTCTCCAATAAAAGTCAATTAAGTCCTATATTTAGGACCAGAGGTAGTACATAATTGGACCTCATATCATATGTGTGTTATCATTGACTATTTTTGTTTCCTGAATTAAAAAAAAAAAAGTCAACACAAGAGATAATATATATATATATATATATATATATATATATATGAATTTTAAAATTTAAATTAGTGGCAGATGAAGCGTTTAACCATGAGAGGAGTGTGGTCGTTGAGAAAAGCTGTAAACACTGAATTCATCAAAACAAGTTCGGTACTTCACACTTCACACATCCACAAGTCCATCATGGATTTCACCCACTCTTTTTCTTCCCACATAATCGCAGTAAACGGCACAATTCCTTCGAATTCCAACGGCGGCGATCGTAAGCCCATAGCCTTATGGCCAGGAATGTACCACTCGCCTGTCACAACGGCTCTCTGGGAAGCCAGATCGAGCATCTTCGAGAAGCTTCTAGATCCTCCCGTGGATGCTCCGCCTCAGAGTGAACTGCTCACCAAGACGCCTTCTCAGAGTAGGACTAGCATTTTGTATAATTTCTCTTCCGATTTTATCCTCAGAGAACAGTATAGAGATCCCTGGAATGAGGTCCGTATTGGAAAATTGCTTGAAGATCTTGATGCCTTGGCTGGTACTATATCTGTCAAGGTAAACTCCATGCTCGATTTCTTTTATATTTTTCAGCTTTGCTTTGTTTTTGTTTGTGTGTTTTTAGGTTTGAGGTTGTTAGGACTTAGGAGGATTGAGTACTTGGCTTGTGTTTTTGATATTATTATATTAATTGAGAAAGTGAAAGAAAGTATAGTTTACCTGTTGAAATTTTGGCCAATCACGGATTCTTTCAACTAATTTAATACATCAAGATCTTGATGCCTTCGCTGGTACTATATCTTTAAAGGTAAACTCCATGCTCAATCTTTTACTGGCTCGTCTTAAATTTAATTTAAGACGTAGTTGACCTTTTATTTTTGGGCAATGACTCTATTTCCTGATCACTGGACACCTTAAATTAACACTTGGTACAACAATTTTATCCTTTTAGTAAGCAAAGTGGTCCAATTTTACCCCCTGCCAATGTAATGTTGACGCGTGGCCCACGTGTCAACATTACATTGGCCAGAGGGTAAAATTGGACCACTTTGATTACTTCAAGGGTAAAATTGTACCCGGTGTTAGTTTAGGGTGCCCAGTGGTCCAGGGTGGTTACTTGAAAGGTAAAATAGGGTTATTGCCCTTTATTATCCATTAGTTTATAGGTCAAATAAACTAGTTTAAGGGAAAAAATTAGGTAAATCAATTTGATAAAGGTAAACTCTGCTCAATTTTTTATATTTTTAGGTTTGAGGTTTTTATAAGGATTGAGTACTTGACTAGTGTTTTTTATATTATTATCTTGATTGAGAAAGTGGGTGGAAGGTAAGGAATGTATAGTTACCATTTGAAATTTCGGCCACTCACGGATTACTTTAACTAATTTAATACCACAATCATTGGAAAAGCTTTTCTCAAATTTTGGACAATCACAGTTGAAATTTTTGTGTTTAGGGTTTGGGCTTTATAGAAGAATTGACTACTTGGCTTGTGCTTTTGATACTACTTCCTCATGTACTAAATATAAAATATTTTTAATTAATTTAATTAAATAAATAATGTTAGTTAAGTTAGTTAAAAATCAATGCATACTAACCGTCTATTTCTAACCCCACTCTCCCTCTCTCGCTTTTTTATTAAGGGACATTAATTGGGATAATTTGGGGAATACAAATATCTCTTATTTTTATATTTAGGACTAAAGCCATATCCCCAATGAGGCCCTATATTTTGAAACGAAACGAGTGTTATCTTAATTGATGAAGTGGATGGCAGCTACTGAGCTAATAATAGTATAGTTACCAGTTGAAGTTTTGGCCATTCCAGATTGTTTCAATTGATTCAACCCCCCTATCGTTAGAAATGCTTGTATAATTACTCACTCTTCTAGAGTGATTTGCTTTCCTTGACATTATTGAGTAATGGTAACTTTGACTTTAGAAATGAGTGACAATATAACATCCAACTCAACAAAACCAGTGTTGACCTAAATTTTGAATGAATATGAAATTCAAAAGCTCACACTTTGATTTCCATAAAGATTGAGGGAATCTGATTGGAGGATACAATGTAAGGAGGACCAGGTTGGTATTCCACCTATATATCAGAGAGTAATTAAACAATTGAAATTAGAGTTTTCATTAAGAGCAATAGAGTTTATAGTGAAGTGTGTTTAGTGAACTATCCTTTGATAGTTTTGTTACATTTTGTTTTGGAAATTTTGACAAGATCAATCTGGGTGTGTTGCCTATATTAGTTGCTAGCTTATGAAGTTTGAAGGGAAAATGATGCTCTGATGTAGTTGATTTGACATGGTCAATTCCCTTTTTTTTTGTGAAACAGCACTGCTCTGATGTTGACAGCACAACTAGGCCACTTTTACTGGTAACTGCTTCTGTTGATAAGATTGTACTGAAGAAGCCAATTAGTGTTGACAAGGACCTCAAAATTGTTGGTTCTGTTATATGGGTTGGGCGATCCTCTATTGAGATTCAGCTGGATGTGATTCAGTCCTCAGATGGTACATAATATTTGACATGTAAATGTCTGAAAATTAAGGACATTATGTTTTCTCTATTTCCCAATATTTTACGGCTATCAAACCATAATTTCTGGCTTTCCCAACCACATTATCAGAAACATTCTTAGTATAATTACTTGTAAGCATTTACACATTTTATAGTGCCGGTTTACAAGTGTTAGGTGTTTTTGCTTAGTTTGTTTGAATCTGATTTGTATTGTTTAAATCATTTTTTCATAGTTATTCAAATGCGCCCATGTGTAAGATTGATAGATTATATTAACTGACCTTCTTTCTATTTGTAAATTATCATATAATATACAGCAACTAATTTCTAGTCAGCCACTTTACAATTTTGTCCTGATTGTAAAAAATCTTCCTCAAATCGCTTTACTGCTATGAGTTGAAAAGTCTTTACTACTTTGATTCCCAGGAAACCATAGCAGTAATCATAATCTTTGGCCATAGTTTCGTTGCTATGAGAAATGTGATAATGGATAACACATGTATTATAACCTGCAGATGGCAATGAAGCATCAGATTCGGTAGCAGTAACAGCAAACTTTATATTTGTTGCCCGGGACTCAAAAACCCGGAAGGCTGCTCCAGTGAATCGCCTTTCACCAGAAACTGAAGAAGAAAAGGTTCTTTTTGAACAAGCTGAAGCAAGAAGCAATTTGAAGAAAAAGAAACGAGGAGCAACTTGGGACTTCGAGAGTGGGCAGGTTAATAGACTTAAAGTGCTTTTGGCTGAGGGTAGAATTTTCTGTGACATGCCAGCATTAGCTGACCGAGACAGTATTCTTCTAAGGGATACTCGCCTTGAGAACTCTTTAATATGCCAACCGCAGCAGAGGAACATCCATGGACGAATTTTTGGGGGTTTTCTGATGCATCGAGCCTTTGAATTGGCTTTTTCCACAGCATATGCTTTTGCTGGATTGGTTCCTTGCTTCCTTGAAGTTGATCATGTTGACTTTTTAAGACCTGTGAGTGTTTATTATGGTTAACATATCATCAACTATCAAAGCTTGCTTGGCTATTTCGAAAAATCAGTAGCTGAAATTAATTTAATGCGGCTTTTTATGGACAGAGGGGGAGTATATCTGAATTTTCTGTTAACAAAATGCATCAATAATTGGATGAGTAATGTCAGGAATTTAATAAAAAAATATAAAGTAGTTTGTTACCGAGTATTTTTGTAGTATTATCTTTCTTTAAATGGGATAGAAGGTCACTCCAATTCTAGCCCCTCTTGGTGAGAACAATTAGTATAATTTGGTTGGTTAAAGTAATAACACCAGTGTAATGAATAACATATTACTCAATGTCTGGTCTCTCATCTGAAATCCTGAGTTGAAGGAACTTATTATTACAAGGAATGGAGGACTTCAAAGAATTCTGGATAGTTTGGGTGAAAATCATTCATTTTCCTTTCATTCTTCTGATGAAACCATACTTCTCCTTCCGTATTAAACCCCCCCGCACCAAAAAAGTATGGAAGCACACCCTTTTACAAAGTGATTGCTTTCATGCCCCCTGCTTGTGTATCTGTCAGTAATATATTCATTTACTATTTTAAGGGATTAACAAATCAAGAATCAAGAATCAAATAATGGCTTGATTTTGATATGTTCTAAAGATGAGGAATCAATATACTGTAGGTTGATGTTGGAGATTTCCTGCGATTCAAATCCTGTGTGTTGTATACAGAACTTCACAACCCAGATCAGCCATTAATCAGTGTTGAAGTTGTGGCTCATGTTACAAGGCCAGAGCTTAGAACCAGCGAGGTAAGTTGGGTTACTTGTACTTACACATTGAGCAATAGGTCAGCTCTTTCTTCACATCCAAGTTAAAAGGTTAACAAGTTTTTATGTTTTATTATTTTATGATTTCTCAGTGTCATTTCATTACTTAATACAGGTATCAAATACATTTTACTTTACTTTCTCGGTTCGCCCTGAGGCAAAAGCAACGAGAGATGGATTCAAACTTCGGAATGTGGTTCCAGCAACAGAGGAAGAAGCTCGCCTCATATTAGAACGCATGGATGCTGACAGCATGCAATGATTCATATTTCAGGGAAGTAGGTATTAGCGAATTGTTCACATAATCGAAGTAACAGCAGTTACCTTTGAAACCAATAAATGCCTAAATGCCTAACATCTCTCAAGATTATATGTTACAGGAAGTTCGAACTCTAATTTAGAACTCTTCAATAAGTGATTCAATATAGAAGGAAACCGTTAATTAAAGACCGAATCGAAAGTATATGTATCTGATGGGATTTAGCAAGAGATCTCCATATAAGCATTTCTATGTATGATAAATTTACCACACATGCATCTAAGTGCACAAGTTTGCTTTAAGTTTTTATTATCTTAAATAAATCTGTGCTAAATGTTATTTTATATTGTTAATATCGTATATTGATACCCGGGTTAGTTAGCTTGTACTCCCTCTGGTCTTTAGTATAAGTTACTAATTACCAATTTTTCTTGGTCCTTTTTATGAGTCACTTCATGATTTCCAATGTGCATTAATTATTTTTTTCCCATATACTCATATTTAATACTCATATTTAATAGGGTAGTAGGAGAGTACTAGTTACTAGTTTTTGAAATAAGTGTAATATTGAGCTTAATATTGGAAATTACTTGAATTTTAGAACAAATTAAATGCATTTAACCTATTTTATTGGTATGTGAGAAAAACTAGTTGGTGACTTATAATAAAGACCGGAGGAAATATATTTTTGTTATTCATTACCATTTTTTTATAACTTACCAGTTTTAATGATAGGGTAAAAGTGAAAATTTAGCAACAAATGATTTTAATATGCACTCCCAACATCTGACTAAATTTAGTTTAGATAGTAATTGTTTTATTAGATGCAAAAATTAAACACAAACTTCTATAAACCAAAAACAATCACGTCAATTGAGGAAACACTTCCATTACTTTTTATTGTGTAAAGGGAATTATGCGGGTCCCATTGATTTAAAGTAGTAACAAAAGTTTTGTTTTACCTTCAACTAGCACTTTTGCCTTTAATTATCTCCTTAAAAAAGTCATATACACATACTTTACAGTTAGCCCGCATTATTAGATTGTGAGTAGTTTGAATAAATAAGAGTGCTTTAATGGGTCGGAGAAATTATTAGTTTTAGTTATTTTATGATTTGAGAAAATTTGTTATAATTTAGTGCTTAGAATATATGATTCAGTGTCTTCAATTTTTCGTGATCAATTGATCATACTACACAGGAGTAGAATCCCGCTTCTTAGTCATTTTCTCCAATTCTTCATTAGTCATATGCTCCTAGCGTGCATTTGAATGTGATAGCTGAACAAACAAAAATATAAACGAAAGAATAATATCAATATGGAGATAGTGTGATGAGATATGTGAGTGTGTGTGTGTGTTCGCAAATTTCTGGCTATTCAGCCATCACATTTAGTTAATGGATAGCTAAAATTAAAAAAGATAATAGAAAAATGATTATAAAAAATGATGGATTTTACCGGGATTACCCTTCATCCAATATTTGGCTAAAAATTTAGTGGAGCTGAAACTCATGCCCAAGGAATAATTTTACATGAGAATGAAATCTATAAAACAAGTACTCTCGTTATAGATACTTCATAGAGGAAAGTTAGAGAGAGAAGGTCAAATTTCTCTCTAAACCTTTTCCTCTTCTCAGTACGTCCTCCAGTGAGGGTTTAGGTCACCCCTCGGTGTGTGTGTGTCTGGTGTAAGGGAGTAGCGGTTAGCAGAGATGGCGGCAAGCGTTGGCTGGTGTGCATGAGTTGGGGGTGAAAGGGAGAAGCTATTCGGCGCCGGTGAAGGAAGTGGTAAAAGATAGATTTTTTATGGAAGGGTTTAAAGGTCTCCGGTGTCGGTGATGGGCATGGCGGTGGAGGTTGTGTTTTTAGATCTGGCTAAGAAGGTAGTCATTTTAAATCTGATTGTGATCGGGTTTTGTGGGATTCATCTGCTGCTCTACAGTGCTGGTCCACAGCCACCGAACCTTCATGAGAGCTAAATGAGGGCTCTATTTGGGCTTGGGGGTCCTATGGTAGAGCTTGTGGAGTCTTAGTCACCACTAGTAGGTGTTAGAAGTAGGATATAAGTCTTGGTTTGAAATTTCTATGGTTTTGCCTATTCTTGTGAATTAATTTTGTTTGTATTGGGTGTTGGCTAAGTTCAAGCATGAATTGTATCACAATGAAGTTTGGTTACAAATTTCATTGGACTCTTCACCTTCTTGAAGGTGAGAATGAAGCTGCTATTATGCAGCATTTGCATCAAAGTCGTTGGGTTTAGGAGAACAAGTCTTTAGAAAATTACCTTCTATTGCATTATCATTTGATCATGATAGAATGGATGTTCAATCCCTTCACTTTCTACCTGCAATGGTTAGGCATCGACATTAGTAGATGGAGTCTACTTTGTTATTATCCTAATATTTTGATGGTAGCTGGTGTCTTGATTTGTATGTATTTGTCCT
Organism: Mimosa pudica; assembly: GCA_029929735.1. NCBI lineage: Eukaryota > Viridiplantae > Streptophyta > Magnoliopsida > Fabales > Fabaceae > Mimosa > Mimosa pudica. Next base: position 8,260,261 of record JAKELP010000045.1, read on the forward strand.
GGGACAATGGTAACTTCTGTAGATTTAGAGTGCCAAGTATCAAGTGTGTGCCAAGCAAGTGTCTATATTCTATGTACTCTATTTTGAGTCTTCTTAACATTTCTAATTTGGTTCTATATTAATATTAATGAAATTACACTTTCCGCCAAAAAAACAAGTACTCCCCCCGGTCCTTAATATAAGACCTAATTGACATTTTCTAGAAAATCTTTTAAAAAAATAAAATAAGTTAATTATAAATTGATTTACCTAATTTTTCCATTAAACTAGTTTATTTTACCTATAAACTAATGGATAATCAAAAATATATCAAATATGTCATCATTTAATAACCTATTTTGCAACCTTAATCTCTAAAAAAAAGTCAATTATGTCCTATATTTAGGATCTGAGGTAATACTATCTATTATTATAAAAAAACGAACTCTCACACATTGTCCAGATTTGGTATTGTTGGGGATTTTCAAACAATGGCATAATTTGTGTAGACTTGTGTATTTTAAATACTTGTAAATATTTTAAGGCAAATACATATGCTTATAACAAAATAGCTGGATAAAGTAATGCCTAAAAGTAATGATTTAGACACATGTTTATCCAAAAGATTAAAATGAAAGTAGAAGAATGTATTTGCCTTCACGTGACAAACAGATAGGCCAAGTGAAGAAAATGGCACTAATGTACAAAATCAGGCGCATTCGAAGAAGACAAAGATAATCAGCCGTGAAATTGTCTGATATCAGTCCTTGTGTGGGTCTCAACATTAATAGTAATAATCATTATGTATGAATAGGGAGGAGAGAGATAATTCAACATCATGTGACAATTTCAATGAAACTTCGCCATCGAGGTTTATGCAAAATTCAAACGAACGGCGCGTCAAGAAAGGGACATCTCTGAATCTGTGATAAACAATAATGTATTTATATGCATCAAATTTTCTTGCTATACTTTACTAACCTATTTACATTAGTTGGAAAAAAGTTAGTTTACTTAAATTTAAAATTGGTTATAACTAGTTAAAATTATCTTTCCAAAAATATCTTGGATTATTTGCAATAAACTCTTAACTTCTTTTAACCTTGTATGCCTTGAATTCCAACCTACTTTTTTTAATAAAGAGACAAACACTAATAGGTTAAAGTTATAAACGAGATTGAACCCGCAACCTCCCACCTAATAAGGAAATGTTATACTCCCTCTAGTCTCTAATATAAGAGCCCAAAATTTGAATGGTTTTGGTCCTAATATAAGAGCTCACCACACATTCTCTCCTCCTTTAATGTGTTTTTCCTACTTTACCTCTAACTCTCTTTCATATTTATTAATGCTTATTTATTTCTCTCTCTTAAAAGTATAATAATAAATATGGGCAATATTGGAAAAGAAACATTAAATGCAGACATCCAACTAACATTCACATGTTTTCTTAAGAAGTGTTTTTTTGGCGGCTAACTCTTATACTACCTCCGATCCTAAATATAAATATAAGACTTAATTTACTTTTTTTTGTAGAGGTTAAGGTTGTGAAATAGGCTATCAAATCATGACATATTTGATATATTTTTATATTATACATTAGTTTATAGGTAAAATAAACTAATCTAAGGGAAAAATTAGGTAAATCTATTTATAATTAACTTATTTTAATTTGTTTTTTTATAGGATTTTCTAAAAAAGTCAATTAGGTCTTATACTACCTCCGGTCCTAAATATAAGACCTAATTGACTTTTTTTAGAGAGGTTAAAGTTACAAAATAGACTATTAAATCATGACATATTTGATATATTTTTAGATTATACATTAGTTTATAGGTAAAATAAACTAGTCTAAGAGAAAAAATTAGGTAAATCGATTTATAATTAACTTATTTTGCTTTTTTATAGGATTTTTTAAAAAAGTCAATTAGGTGTGTTATATTTAGGACCGGACGTAGTATTAGGGACCAGAGGGAGTACCATTGAGCTTCAAACCCTCAACTTGAATTCCAATATGTCGTTGAAATTGATTCATAAATTTTGCAAAATAACATAAAAAATTTTCTTTAAGTGGAAGTATGTTTTGTGAATCTCCGATCCTAAATATAAGACCTAATTGACTTTTTCTGGAAAATCCTCAAAAAAGCAAAATAAGTTAATTATAAATTGATTTACCTAATTTTTTTCCCTAAAACTAGTTTATTTTACCTATAAACTAATGGATAATCTAAAAATATATCAAATATGTCATCATTTAATAACCTATTTCGCAACCTTAATCTCTCCAAAAAAAAGTCAATTATGTTCTATATTTAGTACCCGATGTAGTATAATTTTATCAAACAATTTCAATTGTGTACTTTGATATATAACTTTTTCATGTGTATAATTCGACAAACTAAGTTTGCCACCACCATCTTATAACTTGAATCAAAATCCTTATCACGCGTTATCAGAGAAAATTAGTTCCCAAAGAAAATCTTCTACTTTATGTAATTCAATAACAGACAGGAAGTTTCAATCTTTCACATTAATTTTTACAAGAATTTTTACAAGCACACTTGAACAAGTCAAAATCACCTTGTGTCAATTGTTCCTAAAAGAAGATGCAAGCAAGAGGTCACAATGGTATGGTGACAAGCAGAGCTATGGAGATAAATTATTACAATCTGAAGAAATCATTGCATTGTCTCCTTCCCATTTGAGCCTGGAAGAGGCTGTGACAGCATAGGATTTATAGGAACTGGAAATTTATGCCCAGAACTAACCATGGTTCGCTCGTTGATCATGCCGACTTCTTTGCAGATTCTATCAAGAACAGCAAGAAAGTCTCTTACTACCATGAAGATTCTAAAAGGATGAGCTTCTTCCTTAGCCAAGTTTCCATGGAAGTACTCTGTGAGTTCCTTCACAAGGGACAGAGCAGCTCTTTCCTGTCCTTCAACTTTCTGAATCTCCTCTGCAGCCATTCTCATAAATTTGTTCATGGACTCTGAAAATTTCCGGCTGCTTTCATCATCCGACTTGGTTGTTTCTGTTAATCGCAGAACGCCATCGACATTCTTCAGTCCTTGCGAGAGTTTGGAGACTTCACCGATGAGAACATCAGAATCCATAGCAGCAGCCTTCTTTACATTTGCTAGCTCTGAACTCAGACTGGACACTACTTGCAGCCCAAGTTTCCTGCATTTGGCATCCTCAATGGAGTTTGGGTCTAGCGCTTGATTGGTGCCCAAGAGACGAGCGCCTTCGATTTTTATAATTTCCTGCACAACAAAATGCAGTAGGCTAGTTTTTCCATCTGCAGCTTTGACATCAACAAGCTTGAGAAGTGTATCAAGCTTGAACGCAACAGCATCCCCTCGGTTCGTCCCCACATTCATGCGATTCCCAGTTTTAAGCACAGCCTCTAAAAGTTTTAAGAACATCCTACTGCTCTTTAACTCTTCACATGCAGCCTGCAAAATTAGCAATCAGAAATGACATAAGTGCACAACACATAAAGTTCCATATTAATTCTAACATTCATCTTTCAAGTTGCAGCACATTTCATCTTTTTAAAACAAAAGCTTCGAAAGATTCCTCAAAACATATAATCAGAGGTAATAAATGGTTCATTACCTCAAGAATTCCGAATGATTTCCTGAGATATTCCACCTCAGATTCAAAGTTGGCAATGTAAAGCATTGCTTCCACCCTTTGAAATGCAAAAGGTATCTCAAGCACAGCCTTCAGAAATTTCGCAGCATCACCTAGCTTGGTCGGCGAGTCATCTTTTTGTTCCCTCAATTTCCGCTCTTCTTCCTTGCTTGGTGCCATCTTTAACAAGCTTTCAAGTAGTTCTGATCCAAGAGTATCAGCACTACCTGTAGAGAGAAAGGTAAATAGTTTTGGTCTCAATTAGTATACGGAACACCAAAGTCTTGTGCACTAAGAGAGACACTAAAGTTACTTATACTTGCACAATCGATATCAACAAAGAAATTTCAAGTGATTTGTGTATAGTACTATAATTAAAGAGACACATGAGGCATTAAATGTTGGCAACATCTTAGAGCCAGTCAATAAATCAAGATACTAGAAAACAATGAAATTGCCACATCTTCATTTAAGATACTTCCCCAACGGGTACAAGATACCAAACTTTATCATATCACCCTCAATTAAAGTGGTATTAAATTACCTTCTAAAAGTGCTTCACAAACTTCTTCTATAGTAACATTAAGTGCTCTTAGCAAAATGGAAATATTTTGTGACTTTTTAGGATCAAGTATTCTGTCCTCCTCATTTAGAAAGGAAACACCTGTGCGTGGAGTAGAGTTCTTTGGCGCATTCACAAACAAAGTTTCAATCATTTCCTCATTCAATCTGCAGAAAACCCACAAACTTAATCACATAATCCAACAACATAGAATCAAAATACCAACAACAACATATCTAAATATTCTAACATGGAAACAAACAAAAATATTCCATATTAGATCACTTTCGAAATTCAATTTGTTCCTGATTGTAAGATCACTTTCTAACTTTTCCCAACTTTTCCCAAATTAACCTCATTATGCTTATCTATAATAACAAGTAAGAGAAAGAAGATAAAAGTATATAGATGGGATAAATTGGTAATATAATGTAAAAATAACTAACTTAACTAACTTTCTCAATCTACTCAAATTAGGGAAAGTGATCTTATATTTAGGAACGGAGAGAGTAATCCCTAATAATCTTACTTAAAAGAACTCGTCCTCAAGTGATCCCACACCATTTCGCGATCCGAATTCGCCCGCACTTTATCCCAATGCAAAGGCTTCAATTTAGGTTTCTGGGCTTCATCAACTTCCCCCGAATTCCGACGAGAACCCTGTGGCATCATCTCAACAGGTGAAGCCTTCATTGTTTGGCCTTGCAACACAAAAGGCCTTGAGGGTGGTATCAACTCAGGTGGCCTAAACATTGACCCATCAATATCTATTGAAACACATGGAATTTCCCAATGTTTCCTACCATGCTCTCGTGGCATTGGCGGCGGCGGTGGAGGAGGCGGCGGAGCTGAAACCAAAGGCGGCTCAGCCGTCACCGGCGTTGACAAAACCGGAATCTCCCATCTTTTCCTCTGTGGGGTAAACTCTTGGACTGAAATTTTGCACATTTCAGTTTCCGGCGACGAAAGCAATGTTGGCGACAATGGCCTCGACGACAGAGACAACGCCGGAGACTGCCTATACCGATCGGAAAAGCTCGAAATCCTCGGCGACTGATCGAAACTCCGCTCCCACGCTTTCTCCGGCGACGACGGCAAAGAAAACGCCGAAGACGACGGCACAGAAGCATTAGACAATCTCCCATTTTTCTCATCACAATCCTTCTCCAATGCCCTGTGTGGTGATAGCTCAAGTGGAGAAAGCAAAGGTGACCTGTCATCATCATCAAAAGCATATTCTTTCTCAGCTTTCCCTCCACTTGAACATGACAGTGCCATAGAAGAACACTGCACATTCTGATTATTCTTATTATTATTGTGAACCGGAGATAATGCCGGCGATTCAACCCGGTTCATATCCACCGTCTCGGTCTCCGGCGACTTGGGTTGTAATATTTTTGGGCTTAAGCTAACCGGAGGCGAGAGGCTAGCGGAATTTGACCGTTGGGGAGAACTGGAGGTAGAAGAGAAAGAAGTAGAACCGGAATCAGTACTTGCTCTTCCTACATTGTCAACAAAACCGACCCGAGAACCCGAACCGGAAACCGAACCGGCTAAACTTGAACCGTCGCGGCCACCTAGAGACCCTTTTGGAGAGTAAAATATCTCTTCATCTTCATCCACTGAACCCACATCATGGTTCTCAGGGGCTACATTATGCTCCAGCAAAGCTTGCCGTGCCAGCGGCGGAAGCGGTCGGAGCTCCGGCGAGTCCATTCTACGCGGCTCGTCGTTGCCACGTGTACGGCTGGGATTGTCGATGGCGCCGCGGGAGTCGACGACGGTGCCGAGGTAGAGAAACTCGGAGCTGGCGGAGGAGGAGGCGTGTCTGGCTTTACGACTGGTGGTGGTGGTGGTGGTGGTGATGGTTTCGGCATTGTCGGGGAAGAGTCTGAGGTTGCTTTCGGATCGTACGATGTTGTTGGGTTTTTCGTGGGAGGACGGAAGGTGGGAGCGGCGGCGGAGGTGGCAGTAGGCGAAGGCGGAGGCGGCGAGGACGGCGGGGAGAATGACGGAGATGGTGATGAGGGCGAGGTGGGGGTGGGGGTGGGGGGTATTTTGGGAAGGGGTTTGGGGGATGGCGAGGGAGGAGATGTTGGCGGGGTAGGAGATGAAGGAGGGAAGGGGGGGAGGGGGAGGGGGGGTGGAGGAGGGGTAGGATGGGAAGAAGGGGGGAGGGTCAGGGGTAAAAGTGGAAGATGGAAGTTTGGGTTGTAGGGGAGAAGGTGGTGAGGGAGGGGTAGGAGGGAGAGGGAGGGGAGGGGAGGGGGGGGTTTGGCTGTCCAAGGGGTGAAGGGGTTCATGGAGAGCCCTACGAGAGGATGATGAAGAAGAAGAAGCAAAAAGGGAAAGGAGGAGGAAGAGGAAGCAAGAGAAGGAGGAGGTCATTGTGTTGGTGGTGGTGAGGGGAGTAGTGAGAGTGAGAAGTACTGTGAAGTTTGAATGTTTGTTTCTGTGTGGGTAGCTAGGTAGGAGAGAGTGACAGGGTTAATGGAGAGGTTGGAATGAGTGATGGCTTAATGAGTTAATGTGGGATTATGTGTGGGGACTAGTGTTCAGAGAAAGAGAGGTGTGAGTGTGAAAAGGTTTGATATAAAGCAGGAACTTTGTGTGTTTGTGTTTGTGTGTGTTGGGTAAAAAAATAAAAATGGAGGGGTAGTGAGATAGTGAATACAGCTAAGGTTGTGGGAGTGTTGTGTGTTATGCAATTTTCAACGTTTTTACTTTTTATCTTTGAAGAGTATGATTAGGCGCCTCAGTCCCAGGATGACGGGAGTTAAGTGGCGGGAAAGGGTAACGAAACCATTTTTATTTTGCATAAAATTATACTCTCCCGTGCTCTCATTTTTTTTTTTAGAAAATAAGGAAGAAATGACAAAAAAATTACACTTAAATTTGAGTTGGACAAAATGAGGTCTCCATTTTAAACTTAGATAAATTAGGGATAGTCCTTGATTTGTCCAAAATGAAGCTTGTGACTTTGTGTCAAAAGAGTAGTTATTGTCGATTCTCAAGTAGTTATCGGCGATACATGATTAGTTTACCCTTGTATTACTACTGTGAACTACTCTTCTTAGTAAACACTCATGTATCACGAAAACGAGTTGAGAATCGCAAGTAACTACTATTTTGTCACAAAGTTACAAATTTCATTTAGGACAAATTAGGAACTATTCATTATTTGTTCAAGTTGGAATTGAAAACCCAATTTTATCCAACTCAAATTTAAGTGTCATTTTTTTGTCATTTTCCCGAAAATAAGACCATGATATATATCAATTTAATTTTTATTTATCTTTTATCTTCAAATTTATTCCGTTTTACTGATAAACCAATATATATATATATATATATATATATATATATATATATAATATCATTATATCTATCATCTAGTGATTTGCTTTGTTTCTTTAACTTCTAGAAAATTGAATAAAAATTACTTATAACCGTATGTCTAAGAGAGAATCGTTTACAATGACGGAGGAGGATGGTTTCAAGCTAGATATAAATTAAGGAAGGGTAATAACTCTAATTTGCCCTTCAAGTAATTAAAATGGTCCAATTTTACCCTCACCTGACGGTCAATGACGTTTGACCGTTAAAAAACTTCGTAAAATTGCATATTGACCCCATATTTTTTCTTATTTATATTTTTGTCCCTATACTTTTTTCAATTTTCGTTTAGCCCCTGTAGTCTAAAAAAAGATGTTTTGGTCCATCAAATTTGATTCCGTTAGTACAGTTAGTTCCTATAGTTTAATAAAGACTTGAATATGAGTTAACAGTATTAATGAACTAAAGTTTTTTCTTTAAATTAAAAGGAAAGGCGAGTAAATGATAGAGATGAATCAAGGGAATGGAGATGTAAGGCTTGTGGTTGGGTAGAGGATAAAGGAAAGTAATACTATCAGTAATTAAGTGTTAAAGATTGTCATGTGTCAACTTTTTATAGGTGAACTGGATGAACTGGTTATATTGCACTAGATATAAGTTTTCCATATAGAATCAAACTCTAAACCTTTATTAAAATGCGAAAAAAAATTGGTTCTCCATGTCAATCTAATTGAGAATAATTAGTATTAGTGTTATAATTTTACCCAGAGAGAATGGAGTGATAAAACACTGCATATAAATATTGTTTAAACATATGTTCATAAAAAATTATTAACTTACTTTATATTTTATAATAGAATTTGGTATGTGAGAATAGTTAGGTTTTGCTAATTTATTTGCCAAATATTGCCATGATTACTCATTGATTTTTTTTGGTTGCAAAAAATATGAACTTAATTGTTATACAAAAACAATATTCACGAAATGACTTCAAGATGTTTTGATTTGCTGAAGGGCCGAGTTGCTCAACGGTAAACTTGCTTACTATAGGGTTGAGGTCGTAGGTTTCAATCGACCTCACTGCATAAAGTAGTGGTAAGACAGCCTAATATATTCTCTTCTCAAGCACCTTCACCAAGTGAGGACTACAATTGGGTCGATCCTTTTTTATATAAAAATAGTTATTTTTTCTACTTGAAGACTATAATATTAACTTATGCAAGTTTTGTGCAAAACTAATCTCATATAAATGAAATTTTCAAAATAAGAAACATGAACATCACACTTATGTTATGTATAAAAAAACATCACACTTATGTTAATATCTCTTCAATTCATAAGCTAAATGATTAATTTATCAACCTTTTTATGAAATTATATTAGTTATTTGCGTATGTATCACTTCTCTTAATAAAATACTCATTTTAATGAGAAACCATGTTACTAAATAGTAAATTTTTTATAACATGTAAATTTATGAAAATAAAGTTATTGTGGCATAAAAATTTGCCATCTTCCACTAGCTAAACCATAAATTTGACATATAGTGAGTATTTTATTAGTAGTATATTTCCGTTTGTCATGAATGATTTCCATTGAAAAAAAAGGGGAAAACTTTTGACTCCGGCTACTCGTTGGGAAAAAAAAACTTTTGAAAATCTTAGCCTCTCACTCATGGATGGGCCCTTCCATATCTATACCAAGATAGCATATTTAATAAACATTAAATATTAATTATATCTCACATATAACGTGTGTCTCAAAACATAGTGTCCCACACTAATTATTTGGGATAAACTAATTATTTGGAATTAACATTACAACCTTTCAGTATCATGAGGAAGCATAAACCATTCAAAACATCTTTAAGTATGTGAAAAAGGTTTCCAGCCTAGAAAATTACATTATCAAAGGGACATGAATATCGGTGGATGAAAAAAGCTTACTTTAGAAAAAATAATTAAGAAACAACAATTAAAGGCAATACATAAAATTTAATATTTTGAAAAAAAAATAATTATCATTAAACTTTTAAATATTTACCCTTTTCATTTTTTATGCAAATTTACCCTTCTAATTAATTGTCATTGTTGTCATTTTCCAAGTTATACTTCAGCCTTCTACATATATCCCCATTTCTCCATTTCTTCCAAAAAAAAGCATACATCTTTAATTTACCCACACTGTGGCTTCTATACTTAAGACGGATGCAGAAAAATTTCAATGAGTTTTGTCTAAAATCTGGAGAACAATGTACAATTCTGTGAAGTATAAAATAAATTTTGTCTTTCAAGACATTGGATTTTCAGCTTATTTTAGGGGGGGGGGGGGGGGAGGGATGGGGGGGGGATGTATGTGCACTTGTATTATAGTCTCACCTTTATATACAAAAATATAAAAAACTTTTCGAAAAAACATAAAATATTTTTCTAACTTTAATTTTAAAAATAAGAGGGGAGAAACTTATGAGTTTTGCAAAAAAGTATAAAATAAATTGTTGGAATAATCATATGCAAAAGAAAACTAAGTGTAAATACCAAGGGTATGCCCACATGTTTTTTGCGTAAAAAATACCCACGATTTTTTATATACCAAGAGTATTATTTTAAGCCAATGGGCTAACCGGCTACCCTTGTCCCCTAACACAATGGTCAAATCTCATAACTCTTTTTGCTTAGAGAAATGTGTGGTCTCTTTATCAAAAAGATACAAATATTCCCCCATTTGACGCAGAAGCCGCAGGAACCACGGCTCTTTAAATTATGAAATATTTCTTTTTTCTGATACGAATAAGTGAAGATTAAAAAACAAAATAAATCAAGTTAATTATTCTTTTTTTTATTCATGATCAAGGTATCCCCTCACTCGACAAGTGAGAGACTAATCCCCTACTGATTTGTAGGCACCTCAAAGGGTGAGACAGCTGGCCTGGGAGATTCAATATTTCTCCATACCCAACGCCAGGGATCGAATCCTAGACAATTGGTTAAGGGTGAATGAGTTCTTACCACTCAACCACACACCCCAGGTTAAACCAAGTTAATTCTTAGTACGCTTATAACGAATAATGTATAAATAACATTATTCACTTTTAAAATTTTAGATTAAACCCTCCTTAAACTTTTAAGTTTATATTTATGGATATGTATGTATATATGTATGGATTTAGACTTTTAGGAGAGTATATATATATATGTGTGTGTGTGTATAAATTTATATATGTTCATTTTTGAAGTCTCAAAGGTTATATAGATTATTTACATGGACATAAAATTTATAATGATTTTGTATGATTTATTTTGAAATTCACAATTTGTATAGTTATGATTTTCCCTCCGTCTTAAATATTATACTTATTCATTTAATTTGATTAAAATAAATATGCTTATATTGAATAATTAGTTGAAATCTTATGATATTATCAAAATTTTCGAACCATCTAATATCTAACTATATTGTTACCCTCCACCTCTTGTTTCTTTATTAAGGAATGCATTAGGGATAATTTGAGACCAAATTATTGAAAAAATATCTTATATTTAAGACAAAATTTATGTTCCTAAGTAGATATTACTCCCTCCGGTCCGTAATATAATAATGTTACCTTTTTTTATTATTAAGGAATGCATTAGGGATAATTTGAGACCAAATTATTGAAAACAGATCTTATATTTAAGACAATTTATGTTCCTAAGTAGATATTACTCCTTCCGGTCCGTAATATAATGATTCTAATATCTAACTATATTGTTACCCTCCACCTCTTGTTTCTTTATTATTAAGGAATGCATTAGGGATAATTTGAGACCAAATTATTGAAAAAAGATCTTATATTTAAGACAAAATTTATGTTCCTAAGTAGATATTACTCCCTCCGGTCCGTAATATAATGACTCAAAATTTAAATGGGTTTGGTCCAAAATATTAGAACTCATTTCACATTCTCTCCTCATTTAATGCATTTTTCCTACTTTGCTCTCAACTCTCTTTCGTAAATATTTATTAATGATTATGTATTTCTCTCTCTTAAAAGTATTATAATAAATATTGGCAATATTAGAAAAAAACATTAACTCTAGATACCCAACTCATTTTTACATATTTTCTTAAGAAAGATGTTTTGACGGCTGAGTTCTTACATTACGAAATAGAGGAAGTATTTTTATAACTAGAAAGAGTAATTAATTTAATTACTTTTGTTTTACAAACACTATAAGGGACATTTACAAACACTTATTATACTCTAAAAATATAAGTTTGATCGATGTTCGGGCATGGGCATACTACGAACATGCCCATACCCATTTAACACCTTTTTAAACTGGCATGCTCGTGTAACTTGTTTAATGACTCTCCTTGTTTTTTTTAAATTTACTTTTATTTTTGTCTTTCTTTCATCGTCACATAATATTATCCTTAGTGCCTCAGTCATACTTATTTTTTTACTCATTTTTATCTTTTTTTTACTCCTAATGGTTTTTTAAGTTTATAATAAGTAGGGCCCGACCCGTTAAACATGTAACCCACTCATTTATACCGTAGCCGAGTTATGGCCACTTAATGCCCGTCGTCGCCAGTACAAGCATGCCTTTTTTTGGTAAATGGTATATACAAGCATGCTTTTACTCGTTTATGTTATATGGGTAAGGGTATATGTATACCTAGGGTTGCACAAAAGCTCGGTGGCCCGATTGGCCAGTCATGACTTGATCCGATTTTATGCCGAAAATGGGTCTGTCACAATATGGCTCGAGACTGGCCCGATTAGGACGTGACTGACCCAAGCATTGGGTAGGACAGGACCAAGACATATGCTCCATGACCAACAGGACGGCCTGACCGATTATTTTCATATTTTAGTAAAATATTTTAATTAATTAACACAATTATCACACTATTTTATAATTAATCAATAAGTTATTTAGTTTAAAAATAGTTTATTACACTTTTTTATTTTCCCACATAATTCATTAATTTATTTAATAGTTGAAAAGTGAAATTTTTTTAATTTTACTATACAAAAAAAAACTTTGGGACCGACATGGTCCGTCATGTAGCCCTGTGGTCATGTCTAGCTCGATCACGGTGTCGGGCAAAGTAGGACATGACCGGGTCTCGGCCAAAAATTTCGACCCGACAATTATTTAGGACAAGACCAGGGCATATAGTTGGCCCGGTCCTGTCCGTCTTTTGTGCACCCCTATGTATAACCTTTGCTGCTCATACCCACTCGTTGAATCAAATCATTGATGCTCAAGTGATGAGAACGATTTTGTATACTAGTCACTAATTAAAAATCTTTTGCACTCACGGTCCTATTAGTTGTGTGTACAAGAATGAGGTTTCATATTTTTTTATGACAGAGATTTCATATTCTTTCCTTACATTCAAATGTGTATGCATATATTATATCTAAATTACTGTTTAAAATTAATTATTTAGTTGCATTAATGACATGGAAGAGATATTTTGTTTAGAACTTTAGTTTTACTTTATCTTTTCTATTGCCCATTGATATGCGTTTTTTGAATCATGATGACTTTCCGATTTCTCCTTAGCTTGCATGTCATAATTAGATTATGAGTGCCCATTGTTGAGTGTCTATTGGTAATTTTCACGTGGAAGTCATATGTTTTGATAGGACCACTTTGAATATAATTATAATACCATTTCAATTTTTTTTTTGGCAAAAACTAAGTTTTTTTTCGAAGTGATACTTTGTTTTTATTTTTCAAACATGCAAACACACATGAAGACACAACAAAAAAACTGCTCCTCTAATTAAGCAATATACTAAGGAAAAATTGCAATCTCAAGAAAATTTGTTATAGTTTATTAGGTCATTTACTTCAAATTTCTAAGAACATGAGGTACGATGTTACAAATTAAATGTTAAAAAAAATGATATTGTCCTGCACTCAGCTGGTTGTCATTACATGTCCTTCCCATTGTCAATAATACGTCTATCATTTGTCAACTAAGCTTTTTCACTTCTCATTTGGCAAGTTGGAGTAAATTTGTTGGTATCCACGTAAAAATAACGAATTGACAAGTGAGGTCAGTATGATTGGCAATGGAAAATGCATGTGACAAAAACTAAATGAGTTCAAGGGAAAATGTGTCATTTTAAAATTGGAATAGGTGAGTTTACGTAAGAGATGTCATGAAGTATGGTGGAAGTGTGGAACAAGGGTGGGTGAAGAGGAAATATTTTAATAATTGTCGTATGATTCAAAAGGTGAGGCGTGGGGAGGTAATTTTAAGTTGACGATTAATATACGGGTAATGACCCTATTTTGCTCTTCATGTAACTACCTTGGATCACTGGGCATCCTAAACTAAAATCGGGTAAAATTTTACCCTTAAAGTAACTAAAGTGGTCCAATTTTACCCTCTGACGAATGTAATGTTCACACATGGACGATACATGTCAATATTACATTCGTCAGGGGGGTAAAATTGGACCACTTTGGTTACTTCAAAGGTAAAATTGTACCCGGTATTAGTTTAGGGTGCTCAGTGAACACTTACCAGCATTTTCCTTTTACCAAACGCCGATATATAAATTGATATTGCTTGAGTCATGATCACCTATTTTACATACTATCTGAGGTAAATTGTGTTTTTGTCTTCTAGATATTTGCAGTATTTTGTTCATTTTACATTATATCTAGATATATAAATTGATATTTTGCTTGAGCCATGTTTTATATTAATGTTAATTAATAATTGTATCTCCATTGGATTGATATCCATGAACACAGATAGAGCTTTTGGAAGATTTTTAAATTATTTTACTTTTTATCATATTGTCTTCACTAAAATCTTTTCAGAAAGCACATTAAAAATTAAAAATGATTAGTTATACATCCTCTTGGATACATATAGCCTAAAGCATAATAAAAAGAAGAAAAAGAGAGATGAAAAGGGGAAAGAAATCCTTTTAAAAATGTTGGGGTCGGATAATGAAAAGAAGAGCTATTCAAAAGTTTGTTAGGACTATGAAAATTGGTAACTATTGTTTAGCACAAACACTTTTAGAGTTTATTTTATTTTATTTTATTTCATATTAGTTCATTTTATTTAATGTATCAAAAGATCCTTATGATAAGTATTTTAGAAGAAACATGATATACAGTTTTTTAGTGAACATATCAAAAAAAATTCCTTTAAATCTTTTTTTTTTCGTATGTGGTGAGTTTTCTCCTGCATGATTGTCCTTGCAAGGAGAGAAATGTGGAATTAAGTTTCAACGCAGCTTTATGACTATGATACTACCACTTTGAAATGCATGATTGATCCTTGCGGCCAATTAATGGTGTTCAAATTGGTTCCACTTTAATCATTGGTGTACCCACCACTCGCACTCTTTTAGCATTTTATATTGCTAAAATATGCTCCCTTTGACCTGTAATATTAGAGTCTAGCCGCCAAAAAACACTTATTAAGAAAACATGTAAATGTTAGTTGGGTGTTTAGAGTTAATGCATTTTTTCTATGATTGTCATATTTATTACTCCCTCCAATCCTAATTATAAGTCACTAAATGAGGAGAAATACACAAACATTAATTAATAAACATGAAAGTAAGTTAGGGGCAAAATAGGAAAAATGCATTAAATGATGAGAACATTTGAGATAATTCTTATATTTTGGACAAAAAACATTCAAATTTTAGACTCATATATTACACACCGGAGGGAGTACACTACAATAATTCAAGTATGTTATAATTGGCAAAAAAAATAAGTTATAAAATACAATTTATTTTCAAATTATATAGTTGTTTATCTTAGGGCGGTTGAGACAAAGAATGAGATTTAAAAAACAATATCATGGAAAACATATTATGAGCAACGTAACATAACATCCATTAAAACGAATTACTTGTACTAGTTAAACATAATTAAAAATTTATCGATAATAGATGCATACTTTTTTTCTTAAATATACCTTTATTTATGATGGGTAGGGGTGTTCACGGGACTGGATGGAATGGGACACCCCTATCCCGTGTCCCGTCCTATACCAAACTGTGTCCGTCCCGATTGGGACAGGATGAGAAAAATATGAAATTTTTTTTTTGAATTTTTTATTAAAAATATCTACTTGTAAAAAAGGAATATGACACTTTGTCTTGGTAACAAATAAATAAATTAGTTCAATATTACTTTTATAATATATCTTATACTCCCTCCGGTCCTAAATATAAGACCTAATTGACTTTTTTGAAAAATCCTAAAAAATAGCAAAATAAGTTAATTATAAATTGATTTATCTAATTTTTTCTCTTAAACTAGTTTATTTTACCTATAAACTAATGGATAATCTAAGAATATATCAAATATGTCATCATTTAATAGACTATTTTGCAATCTTAACCTCTCCAAAAAAAAGTTATCTAGATCCTATATTTAGGACCGGAGGTAGTACAACATAATAAGGTAAAATTTTATTATGATCATATTTTTCATAAAAAATGTTATGTATACTCTCATACATGTTATAAATGACACATGCATTTTAAAAAAAAAATGATATAAAAACACATATATTTGTACTCAGGATGGGATTGGATCGGGACAACCTTTTCCCATGTCCCGTCTCATCCCGAAGAGGAATTTCGTCCCGTCCCGATTTGTCCCAAATTTCCCATCCCTAAATTCCTCGGGACGGGAAAAAGTTGAACACCCCTTATGATGGGTGTTTTATGATAAAAAATTATGGGTGTAACATCATAAGGTTGTTAAACTCGTGAGTTTAAGTAAACTCGTGAGTTTAAGTAAACTCGTGGAGAGAAAGTAAACTCGGGTTGTAGAAACATAAAAACGTTGAATTCACAATGTTAATTAATTAACATTGTTTTTCCAACTACAATGCCCATTAAATGATACTATAACATAACTTTTCCCCACTTTTTGTCAAATTAAAATTTTCTAACTTTGATATTCATTTATTACAAGTGCAAAATTGTGTAAACATAATAAATACAATCATTAGTGCTTTATATTTGTGATTAAAATTTTGTTAGTTGATGCCTATGATAAGGATAAAAAGGACCATCAAACAAGGGTTTGACCCCAATTTTACTTTGAAATTTTGGATAAAATCAAATTTTTGCTCATATATATTATTAACTCTACATGAGATAATAATGTTGCTTATTATCAAATTTTGTATACTTATTACAAGAATTCTGTCTTCAGTAATTCAAATTAGTCAATCGTAGAAGAGGGCTTTTTCTAGAAATTATTGAGTGAGAGATCGGGTCCACAAATACTTTACCGAATAAGCGAATAGATTATAATCATTCAGATAAAAAATATATATTACAATATTATTGTTCAGATAAAAAATAGATTATCATTGTCATTATATTCTCTAGTGGTTCCGAATTCCGATCCCCACCTTTTGAGACAAAAAACAAAATTGTTGGGCTAGGTGAGATTCTCAATGCAAGCCAGTAAGTCAACATATTTTAACCCGTCTGTCCACAATACAGAGTGTGATTATGCTCTCGTGGTGTTATGTATATTAACCTTTGGGAAAATGCCATTTAAATCCCTCCGAATATATAAAAGGACAATTTAGGAACTCAAACTTTCAAAAGGACCATGAAGGAACTCGGACATAGTTGACATTTCAAATTTGTGTGAAAGGACAAAATTACCCTCATCATTAAACAAAAATTACTTCCCACCCTAACACTGCACCTGTTAACAATTGAACTTTGGGCATTAAGAACTGAACTTTAGGCATTGACATTTTGAACTTAAGAATTAACTTCTTCGTTAACAAGATAACATTGGTGTTAACATTTACATTGCACCTGTTAATAATGGAACTTTCGACATTAACAGCTGAACTTTAGGCATTAACATTTTGAACATAAGAATTAACTGCTTTGTTAACAGCATAACATTGGTGTTAACATTTACACTGCACCTGTTAACAATGAAACTTGGTGCGTTAACAACGAACTTTAATGATGAGGGTAATTTTGTCCTTTCACACAAATTTGAAATGTCAACTAGGCCCGAGTTCCTTCATGGTCCTTTTGGAAGTTTGAGTTCCTGAATTGTCCTTTTGTATATTCGGAGGGATTTAAATGATATTTTCCCTTAACCTTTTCATAAAAATCACACTTTTTTTAAATAATTAAATAAGGCTAAAATTTTGATTAAAAAAAAGACTAAAAATTTATCTATTTTATAATATTAATTTTATTTATGATGAATCTACTACCAGAGTGAAATATACCAGAATTATACTCCCTCCTATACTTAACATAAAACCTATTTAGAGAGATGACTTTGGCACTAAATATAACTTTTCCCTAAATTATCTATAATACTCAATAATAATAAACAAGTAAGAGATGAACAATGTGGTTAAATCTAGATAGTTAGGGTACGTTAGTACCATCTTGTTATCTTAACTGGGGTAATGATTTTAATTCGCCCTTCAAGTAACCACCGTCGACCACTAGACACCCTAAATTAACAACAGACCCTAATATGCTCTTCAAATAATCAAAGTGGTCAAAGTTTACCCTCACCTGACGGACAATGACGTTTGACCTCAAAACTTTGTGAAATTTCATATTAAGCCCATATATTATTTTTATTTACATTTTGGTCCCTGTAGTTTGCTTCAATTTTCGTTTTAGTCTCTGTAGTTTGAAACAAGAGGTTCTGATTCTTTAAGTTTGATTCTGTTAGCACAGTTCCCTATATTTTAACATGAACTTGAATATGGGTTAACGGTGTTAAATATGCTGACATGTCGCTGACTGTGTTAATTATGATGATATGGTTAGATGACTAGGAGATTAATGTGGCCAAATAAAATATAAATTTTTAACTTTTTTAAAATGCAAAATTTATATTTTTAAAATATAGGGACTAACTGTGCTAACAAAATCAAACTTGAGGAACTAAAATCACTTGTTTTAAACTACAGGGACTAAAACGAAAATTGAAGCAAATTATAGGGACTTAAATGTAAATAAAAATAATATATGGGGTGAATATGCAATTTTGCAAAGTTTTTAACGGTCAAACGTCATTAACCGTCAGGTGAGGGTAAAATTTGACCACTTTGGTTACTAGAAAGACATATTAGGGCTTGTTGTTAAATTAGGGTGTCCAGTGGTCCACGGTGATTACTTGAAGGGCAAATTAAGGTCATTACCCTTTTAACTAACTTCATTAATTTTATCAAATTATGTAAATATGTCTTATTATAGGATTGAGGTGAGTAAAAAATATGAATGAGAGGTGGGGTAAAAAGTAAAATAGAAAAAAACATATTAAATAATGAGATAATTTAAGGTGAGCTCTTATATTTTAGACCAAATTATTAAAATTTTAGAAATCTTATATGCCCTCTGATCCGTAATATAAGAGCTCAGCTGCCAAAAAACCATTATTAAGAAAATATGTAAAAGTTAGTTGGGTGTTTGGAGTTTATTTCTTTTTTCCAATATTGGCCATGAAATAAATAAGTATTAATAAATATCAAAGAGAGTTAGATGTAAAGTAGGAAAAAATGCATTAAAAGAGTAGAGAACGTAATATGATATCTTATATTTTTGACCAAAACCATTCAAATGTTGAGCTCTTATATTATGGATGGAAGGTAGTAATAAAGATGGAAGAAGTTATTAAATGTGCCAAATATAGCTTTACCCTTTTTTTGATCGACCATCAAGGTATCCCCCACTCGACAAGTGGGAGACTAATCTTCCGCTGATTTGTAGACACCTCAAAGGGTGAGACAGCTGGCCTGGGAGATTTAATGTTTCTCCATACCCAACGCCAAGGTATTATACTACCTTAAAATGCAATAATTGCTCTCCAAATAGAAAAAGAAGTTTATACAAATGTGTAGTTGGTTGAGCTGGTAAGAGGGCTACAACTCCCGTAAGGATGAGAACGTGTGTTCAAATCCCGGAAAGCGCTCTTATTGGGAGAAGAGACAAACTTGTCTATGTGGTCAAAGACATACCTCTATGATCATATTAAATGTCAACGTTTGACATTTTGTTTCTCAGATTAAAAAATTTGACCTCAGTGTGTCGAAAAAAAATTTGACCTCATTAACACTTCCTTATAAATGTACCCATTTTTAAGATATAATTATAATACTCCCTCTGGTCATTAATATAAGAGCTCAACCGTTAAAAAACGCTTTTAAGAAATCATGTAAAAGTTAGTTGAATGTTTGAAGTTAATAAATATTTTTCAATATTTCCCATATTTATTATGATACTTTTAAGAGAGAGAAATATACAAGAATTAATAAAATGAAATAGAGTTAGGTGTAAGGTAGAAAAAATATATTAAATGAAGAGAGAATATGAGATGAAACTCTTATATTTTGAATTAAAATCATTCAAAGTTTTAATTCAAAATCATTCTCCCACTCATAAATGATAGCAATATGAAATGGTCCATTACCATTCATAGATACATAAATATGTTTAAAACTCATTAATACCAAAATAATAAATCTCCAGCATTAGTTTATGAAATAATCAAGTCCTTTAAAGACACCAATGTTTAGAGTATAATTTTTATGGCATTTCCAAATGATCAAGGTGTTGGATCAGTTACAAAATAATAAGAATGTATTTGAAACCATAATATTCAACCATTTTGATTCATAATGTGAGTGATTCCTGATAACTTAATTACTTTAAACACAAGGGAAACAAAGTCTCATTGTGTAAAATCTTCATTTTCATTCTAAAATGAATAGGAGAAAAATCTAGAAATTATGAACAAGCTTGTTGTCTACAACCAAGATTAGAGAAATAAACAAATATCAACCTCAAAGATATTTCAAAGTTACAATTTAAATTGCACATTCTCTTTTTATTAAGCCACTTCCTTAGCTTTCTCTAGTCATATATATCCTATCTTTACAAAGGTTGTGCAGTGAGGCTCACCTCCCTAATGGCTTATCGGTGGCTCCTCTCTGAATTTACTGTTCATTTTAGCTGATCTACAGTGTGCCTCTCTTTTTTAATTTCCTTTTATTGATCACAGCTGTCTCTGCATCTCCATCTCTCTGAGGCAGGTCTTACCTAATCTTCATTCAAATTTCAATCCACTTTCCCTTCTTCACTGACGCCTTCTCGATCTCTCTCGTCAGCTCTTCCAGATCATCGGAGAAACGGACGATCAATTTCGCAAACAAGCTCCGCTGCATGCATTCCGATATCTTAAGATCCCAATAAGTTTGTATTTATCTCTTAATCTCCCTTTAGCTACCTTATTGAATGACTCACCCCCACCAACATATTCCATCACAAAATAAAGCTTGAGGATTTTCTCTTTGTCTGTGAATTTGATGGCCACACTTTCGTTGGTTTTAACATTGCGAGCAGGGTAGACTTTGGCGAAGGTTCCACGTTTGAGAAGCTTGCAGATTTCAAAGCGGCAAAGTAAGAGGGTGTTGGAGACGGAGGACTTCTAGGCGGCGCGGCGGCGGAAGGTTTGTTTATAAAGAATTTAATTGATTGGTTTTGACTTTCTGCTACATGTCAATGAATGGATGGTAATAAATTGTACATGCTCCATCACTCATGATTATAATTGTTTGCCTTTGGTACATCTATGCTTATCTTTATTGCATATTGCTGGTTTGATTTTTTTTGAGTATTTTGGTGTGGGAGTGGAAATTATTTATGCTTTATGATTTTGATAGCTAGTGGCTGTTGTGTGTTGATTAGGTATTACTATGACAGATTCAGATGATTATAATCCTTTCCAAGTATACAATATTGATTCTCAAAAATAGCTCACCATCAAAGCATAATTGAACTTTTAAACTTGAACATCATATTTATATTTAAAAGAGGCACTTTTCAGATATTACTTGGGTGATGCATCTTTATATTAGGTGTCCTTCATGACGCATAATTAGTTGATGCTGCTAACACTGTTGTGATAGACAGAAGTCCTTATGTTAGTTGGGAAGATAATGGTGAGATATTAATATCTGTTATATATTTGTGGTTCTCTATTTCTAAATCAGGTTTTGAAAAATTACAGCAAGCACGGAAGAAAATATAACATGCGTATACTATATACTAAAATCTACTGTGATAGCATGCTTTTAAGGGATGGCTTGTGGGGTCTTACACATGTAAAAGTTGTTGTGACTAATCAGTTGCAGGGGAGGAACTACTGCGATGATTACTTGCATAAACGCTGTCACCATTGCCGGATGTTGCTGGAATTTGTGTTTCTAGGAATTGCTGTTTCTTATTAGTTCATTTCACTTTAGTGTTTCCCTTTCAACAAATAGTCTTTTTATCCTAAATAGTTGTGTGACTGTCAGAACTTGTGTGATGTTTAATTAATGCAAAACTCTGAACTAATTTTTCACAATCTATCTTCTTTAGTCATATTTTTCCGTGTCATTGACCTTTCTTCTTCAACTTTAAGCCTCTTGATGCTTTTACAAGATCGATTATGCCTTCAGATTTGGAACCAGATTCAATCTGACTTTTGTGGGATTCAGGTTCTCTTCATACTGATTTAAAAGGCACCAACATGAACACTCCAAAACTATGCTTGTGAGAGAGAGTGGGAAAAAACAGAGAGAAGAGTGATGGCATATTCATCATCAAGTTCAATGAGGAAAGACAGATATTTCAGAGTGGTATTTTTGGACAGAGAAGCAGAACAAGGTTTTTGAGAAGGCATTAGCCAAGTATGATGAAGAAACACCAGAAAGGTGGGAGGAAGTGGCAAGAGAAGTTGGAGGAGTCAAATCTGCTAAACAAGTTCAAAGACATTAGCAGATCCTTTTGCATGATCTCTCACACATTGAATCTGGACATGTTCCTATTCCCAACTTTAAATTTCTTTAACCTACATCTTCCATGCTTGATCACCAGAGCAGATATTCACCTTATGCAATCCAAGTTTAGTTTTGTCTTAATCTTTCATGAAGGAAATAATAATTTGCTTATTTATATAGGATCTGAAGACAATATGTTAATTTCTCAGAGATTTGCAGATAGAAGGCATGGCAGCAGACATGCTTTTGGTAAGAACTTTGCTTCCTTTTTTTTCTGTTATGAATTGTGTTTTTATATTTAAGATTGTGTTTGCAAGTTCATTACTTTGCTTATACATACACATTTATATAGGTTCTATACATTTAAAATTAAGGATTGCATTTTTATGCTTCATTGTGAGCATTCTTTTTTTCTATCGTCATGGTTCTTCCATGTTTTTTTTCTTATCATGTTTTTTGAGCTTAAATTGATCTTTTTGCTCTTGCTTTTTTATAGGTTCTATACATTTAAAAGAAACTCGAGGAGGATGTCATGTTCACTGACATTAAAATAAAGTTTGTGTGCTTTTATTTCATTTTTGAGAGTTGCAGCAACTTCTTTTTATACTTCATTTTCAGTTCAGTCCCTTATGAATGATGTTTCATTTCCCATTTTGACAGCTTCTTTTTATATTTTATTTTCAATTCAGTCCCTTATGAATGATGTTTCATCTTCCATTTTGACAGCTTCCAAGGAGTTCATCAAAGACAAGCATAGCCACAGAAGTTCATAACTTGTCGAGGAGGTTATTGAATATGATTGTGTTATTATATGATGTCCTTGGATTTTTTTTGGGTCATACATTGTGTGAATTTTCTTTTGGTTCTTTTTTATGTATGGATCAGTGAAGGACAAGTTGGGATCAATGAAAAGCTGAAGGCTTTACAGAATATAATTCCAAATACAAATAAGGTGCACCAAAAGTTTCCATCTTACTTTTTCTCTTTTAGGAGTGATTTGTTCAGCTAAAGTGGTTGAGTCTTTCCTTTATATGGCACTTGGCAGTCTGATAAAGCTTCAATGCAAATGAAGCTATTGAGTATCTTAAACAGCTTCAACTTCAATTCCAATAATTGATCTCTTTCAGGCCTGCAATTTTTGAAACCATAACTCATGTATGTTTACTTGATTAATGCTAGAAATCATACCATAGGAATATGTCTCCGTGTTCAGTTTTCGCCATCCTTTTGCTTTACTCTGTAAAACCTTGATGCATCCAATTCCATTTATTATCCCAAACTTAATTATTATTATTTACTTGATTAATGCTATAAATCATACCATAGGAATATGGCCTCTTATATGCTCTTCCCCTCCTATGATCTTTCCTTCTTCTTTCTCATCCATTTTCTTTCTAAGATTGTGCTTTCCAGTATCAGTTGTTCATACATTTTCTTCCCTCTTATTATGTTTTGTCTTCTATACCTTGCAACCCTGAAATGTTTTCCATCTCATCAAGAGGACTCGTTTCTTCCATGGATTATTTGTTAGTTGGGTGACGTCAGTAGTGTTAGGCTTCTATGGACAATCATAAGCAGCTTTTGTTTTTTATAATTTTTCAAGGGTGACTTTGGAAGGTTGGGTCACAGTAATTCTAGTGATTTGTTCACTCCTCTGCCAATCGAAGCGTTGCAGGGTCTAAGAATAAAGCAAATTGCTTGTGGGGACAACCATTGTATGGCAGTTACCATGGATAGCGCGAGGTGCAGAGTTCTTTTTCATCTTTAATAAACAATGATATGGTGTTTGACTTAATTGTATATCCTATTGTTGATCATTCGATCATGTTACATCTTATTTTTTTAACTTACCTTGACATAGATACATTTTTGTTTGACTGACTCGATTTAATATACCTCGATTTATTGTGTCATTTGCTAAGTTGGTCTTTTCCTTTCTAAGTCTGTTTTCACTCATGGACAACTTTATGTTGTCAGTTTCGACATTAATTTGAGTGCTTTTTTCAATCATCTAATGTATTATTCTACCCACAATTAGTTGGTAGATATAGTGATCGATAAGTTTTTGCCCCCGGGCGATGCCCGGGGGAGTACTATCTAGTTACTACTATAATAATGAATTATTGATTTCCAAACTGACACATTTAAACATCAACCCATTTGGCATAAAAAATTTAGAACACCAATTCATGTATAATCAGAATAGCATGAGAACATGTGTAATCGCAATATAAATTTTTCTGTAAAATATACTATTGGTGTCATACAATGACTCTATCTCAATTATATAGGCAGTGATGTGTAAGCCCTATAACTTCTCTTCACATTTCTGTAGCATTTGTATCCCATGGAAATCAAAGCATCATATTATTGTGTCAATTATTTCTTCATAATATCACGTCACCCATGATTGAGATTTTCCATCCAAAGATACATCATAATATTGTGTCAATTATTTCTTCATAATTGCACGTCACTCATGATTGGTATTTTCCATAAAAATGCATTTTTTATAAAATCTTAAATGAGTCCAATTCAAAAGGAAAATTTTGTTTTTTGTGCTCATTATCACCATAGCCCTCATGAGCATATGTCACATGCCCAACAATCCAATTTTGTTTATATAACAATAATGGACAAAATGCTTTAACACAAATTTTTATCGGATTCATGTCTACTACCAAGGTTACTTCGTCCAGATATCTCTTTGAGTTAAAACTCAATTTTTATATCATCTCTAGCCCCAAACAATTTTCTAGAGGTTTACAAATTTTCATCTCAATCCATACAAGAATGAAATTCTTAGTAGATGAAGCTTCCGGATCCATCAAAATCAAATACGGCTTTAGGCCGTAAAAAAATGAAATTTTTAATATATGGAACTTCGGGTTCCATCAGAATCAATATCGACTTCAGGCCGTAACAATAAGTTAGAACTAAAGGTTCGTAAGAAATTACTTCAGGTCATCATTACAATGGAACAACAGGTTCCACAAACTATGAGATAATAAAAACAATGAACATAAGAATATTATTAATATAATATTACCTTGGTTAGATTCTTGTGCTCGGTTAGAGCTGCGTGCTAATAACGTGTTATGAATATAAAGATGAGAAGAGAGAGTAGGAGAATATCTTATTCAAGGGTGATCATATACAATAGTGAGCCCTCGATTTATAGAAGAGAATTAGAGTTACATCATTAATATGGAAAAATGTCTATAGCCCAAATACAAGGAGGAATATAGGGAATGGAAATGGACATCCACAATATGAGGGATTTCATAACAAGCTCTTATATTATGAATCGAAGGGAGTATATTTATACAATCAAGTAAATTAATACAATAGTAAATGAATGGTATTAATCTATATCTAATTAAAACAGTCAGTGATGTGACATATAAATATGATTAGAATAAGCATTCTTTATATGCCTCATGAATAGGAGTGTAAATAATCATATTTACAATAGTCAACTTAGCCAGACTTTGGCTGTATAGGCCTGGACCCGTAATGCAATAAGAAAATTTAGGCTAGGTCTGTGCCTGGTTGTAGGCTTTTTCCAGAAAAAAAGCCTAGGCTTGCGAAAAATAATAAAGACGTGAAAGCCTTTTAAAAAGCCTACTTACAATGTAGGCCTTTAAAAAGCTTCGGGCCTTTAAAAAACCTACTTCGAATTAAGACTTTTAATAAGACCTTAAGCATTTTAAAGACCCACATATCAAACTTAAAAGGACCATAAATATGACACATTGGTCACAAACTTTACACCACCATCAATCCATCATTAACACTATCCTTACTATACCAGAAAATGAGGATTAAAACTAAATTCACTATTAGATACAGTTGGAAATAGCAAAACTGATTGAAACAATACTAAATAGCAAAGTATAAGCACAATAATAAGCACAATAAACATGTCCTTGAAAGTCATACATAATAAACAATAAAGTCAAAATTAAACTTCAACCAAAGAGTCTCTCAAAAGTCAACTTAACAAACTAAATAACAATATTCTCATTCAAAGTGATGAGAGCGTATAGGGTATGAGAGTTGAGAGGGCAAGACCCCAAGAGGATAGCGTTTAGATTGTGTAAATGAATGTTGTAACTTTTATTAATATTACTATTTTATTATTGTAGTAATATTAAACAGGTCAAGCTTGAAGGCTTTCGAACTAGACTTCACTAAAATAGGTCTGTCCTTTTTAGGTAAACAACTTGTAAATAAGCCTGAGCCTGACCTTTTTAATTTTATTAAAAAGGTCAGGCCGAGCCAAACCTCAAATAGGCAGAGTTGTAGGCCGCCTGTTTACAGCCTGCCTCATTTCCACCCCTACTCATGAATTCTGATAGAAAGAAATATGCCCTCGAAACCATATTGAACAATTTAGGTGAGACAAATGCGTCAGTAACTCCTTTCCTATTTGCCCTATACGTAGTAGGTATGGGCATGTTCTTAAGGTGTAAAGTGGGAGTTATAAAGTATCATTTGATAATATGAAAATTAAGTAAGTATATATCAACATCTCTACTCAAGTTCAATACTAGTCAAAATCATATATATGCAAATCATATTTTACATTTAAAGTCCAAAACTAATTTACATTATTAAGACTAGTCTCCTAATCTTAGGGACAAGGTGCAACCAAATGCACTCATTCCTTTTCTCGACAACATATATAGACACACACACGACACATACATATGCACACACACAGATATCAGTACAAGAAAAAAGGGCTTTAGTTGCGCGTAAAATGTCACGCAAAAATGAAGCGTGACAAATTTTTTGTGTGGATCCAATTGAAAGTTCCAACAAAAAAACCCCACTTCCCAATGGGTATATTTGCCCACATTCAAATGGTCGGGACCCTTGGAATGACGCTACAGCAAACAAATGATCCGGTGGGATATAGAGTATGTCAAACAATGTTTCAACGAGCAAAAACAATCAATGTAGAGCTGGTCAAACCTGTTGAAAAGATCACCAACGGGCGTGCTTGCTGAAATGCAAATCATCATTAAAAAAACTATTCTTGCACTATCTTTTTTTTTTTTAAAAAATAAAATACATTTCAACAAGTGAAAATTTGATTATGTTTTTGGTTTAAGGGTCATATCTAACTCTCTACTATTGTCAAAAGTTCACCCAACATAAACAAGAATTTGATGGCTCAAATGTAGCACACATGTTATCAAAAATGGCTCAAATCTAGCATTTCCGTCAACTTTAACGGGGTTGACCGTTAAGTTTGACTTGAACATGCCACGTCACCCGCCACGTCACCCATTTTTGCCACATCACCCGCCACGTCACCCAATGGGCCCACTTAGTATCCATTATTGGGTGACGTGGTGGGTGATGTGGCAGGCCACATGGCAAAACTGGGTGACGTGGCGGCGACATGGCATGATCAAGTCAAACTTAACGGTCAAACATGTTAAAGTTGACGGAAATGCTAGATTTGAGCCTTTTTTAAAAGATGTGTGCTATATTTGAGCTATCAAATTCTTGTTTATGTTGGGTGAACTTTTGGCAATAGTAGAGTGATAGATTTGACCCTTAACCCTATGTTTTTTAAGCCAAATTAAATGAAATATGCGAAATCTAAATATTAAGAAACGTTGTAATTAGTACAAAAACTAAATATAACAATAACTCAAACAACTAATTTACCAAATAAAAAGTGGAGTAATTAATTAAATGGAGGAAGAACAATTACTAAATAACTACTATTTTAATTATTTGGATTAAAAGAAGATTGAGGTAAAATAATCTTTTTAGTTGTAGAATTAGGATTGAGAGAAGAAATGTGAGAGAAGAATTATGAGAGAAAACTAAAGTTGGAAGAGAGAAAACCAAAGTTGTACAAAATAACCGTTGGGGTGTGAAAATATTTTTTAAAAAAGATTGGGGGACAGAACATGTATAAAGAAAACAACAACCAGTTTCCTCAGCATACAAAGCAGAGAAAGAAATAAGCTGGAATACCCCAGATAGCAGATTATTACATGTATGGCAATGGCTTGGAGCCCAACGAGTCCGCACATTCCTATGGCTTGCAGTTAAGGGATGTTCCTCACCAACGTTGAGAGAACCCGTAGGCACATGAGCAATGACCTGTCATGTTCTTTTTGTAATGCACCGATTGAAACCATGGAACATATCCTAAGACATTGCCCAGTTGCTGATTCATGTTGGAGATTGTTAGGATCGGAGGTAAGAAGTTGTGCCAGTAGCCAAACTTCCTTTGTTGATTGATGGATCTTTAGCTGCATTCATCCAAAGAACAATGATGCAATCTGGATTACCAAGTTTGGTATCCTTTGTTGAAATTTGTGGAAAAATAGAAACAAACATATCTTCCTAGATAAATCTCGTCCTCCTGAAGCCATAACTCACAATGTACACGTCATTATTGAACATACCCTTAGAGTTAGGAATATTTTGCGATCTATCAATACAAAAAAGCGGCGCTTTCCGCCGAACACATTCCGGCGTTTGAAGCGCCGGAAACAACATACATTTCGGCGTTTATTGGACAAACGCCAGGAAGCATCTAAAAAACGCGGCAAAAATTGGCGTGAGGTTCCCGCCTATTTACCCTCGAAAACATACCGGCGTTTTTGGTAACAAGAACGCCGGTATGTATATTTTAATCAAAACAATTAATTCTTGTTTTTTTTTCATTATTTGAAAAAACAGAAACACTTTCCGGCATTTGGTAAAACACCGGAATGTGTTTTATATTTTTTTTTAAAATTAATATCCACATTTTGGCGTTTGTGGTCAACGTCGGAATGTGTTTTTTATTTTTTAAATAGTTAATATCCACATTCCGGTGTTTACGGTAAACGCTCGTAAACGCCAGAATGTGTTTTATTTTTTTTAAAAAAATTATATCCACATTCTAGCGTTTGTGGTAAACGCTGTGATGACTCCCCATATTTAGTGGTTTTTAGGAAATATTTTATTGTATTTGGGGAGTCATTAATTAAGTAATTAAGTGATTTTGATGTGAATTGGAAATATATTAATTTGAAATATTATTTGGGAATTGAATAGGAAACTTGAAATAATAAAAGAAAATATTTTAAAGGAAAGTTTCTTATTAACCTTATTTTACCCTATTTTACCCTATGTAATGTTGACAGGTGTACGACACGTGTCAACATTATATTGGCCAGAGGGTAAAATTGGGTCACTTTGGTTACTTTAGGGGTAAAATTGTACCGGTGTTAGTTTAGGGTGCCCAGTGGTCCAGGGTGGTTACTTTGAGGGTAAAATAGAGTCATTGCCCAAAGAAGCAAGAGGCCATCCACTGTTCATCAAGTTCTCACTCCTTCTCAAGTTTGAGTATGCTTTCGGATGTGGATTTTAAAACAATTGCCATGTTGATTCATACTATGTGTAGCTAGTATTCTTTTACAACTTAGAGTACTATGAACTTGTTTGTAACTTAGATATTTTATTTCCCACTATTTAGTTAAGGTTAATTTGATCTAGTTTATTTAATCTTGCTATTATTGATTAACTTGTTTAGTGCTTGATCACCATTAGACATGTTTAGGGAATTTAGAATTGGACTCGAAAGAGGGAATTTAAATAGACCATGAGATTAAATAGTGTAGGATTGGATTTTTAATCTGATTTGCAACTAGGATAAACATATACCTAGAAGCCCTACATAGTCACATTAGAGCGGTACCGGTATAAATTGGCTTCGTAAATTAGTGCAAGACATTGTGTAATTAGGCTAGGTAAGGATATAGGTGGAAACCGAAAGGCATGTATAGTTACTAGTACTCTAGATTAGCTAGTTGAATTAATTCATAATTAATTTAGTGGGAATAAATTCTAAGAAGAAAATAAGGGATTAGTGGCTCTAGGTTGTTCTTTTGACTCGTGAATTTCATCTGTGTGGATATTTTGTTTTATTTTATTTTCTTAGATGTTAGGTAATCAAAATCAATTTGCTTGTATTTACTCAACTTGAACAAAAATAGGAGATCTAATGCCTAGTTATTAATTGTCTGAGTCTATGTGGGATCGACCTTGATTTACCACTTTATTAAAATACGATCCGTTCACTTGCGGAATTTTTATCAAAATTTTGGTATCATCACGGTGGAATGTAGATCTTCAATAAATAGCATTAACTGTCACCACGTTTCGGCGTTTTATAAATGCCAGAACGTAACAAAGAAACACTGGAATGTGTAACAATATATATATACAACCGACGGAAATCATTTTACAGTTTTAAAGAAATGACAGGGTCCCACCGAAATTTTTTCCATATTTTTCTTTTATATAATCGTTCATAGATCGATATGTCTCGTCGTTCCGGTAAAGCTCCCATAGGCGAGGTAGAGCAGCAGCGCTTGCACGAAGAAGACGCCCGACCTGTAGAAGCACATCGGAGAGAGGTAGAGCAGCAGCCTATTCCTCTAGAAGTGTTGCAATACTCAATCCCTCTTCCTCACCCACCGTGTGTAACATCCCAAAATTTTAAGCAATTAATTAATGATAATTAAATATAATTTTAAAGGTCTTATGATATTTGAAGGCTCATTTATGATGTTGAAATTGAATTAGTGGGTGGTTTGGATAATTATTAGGAATTATTATACAAATTTGATTTATGTTAAGGTTATTAATTTGGAAATTGAACCCATAAAATTGGTTATTTTAAAATAAAATATTGGATAGTGGCCAAAAACATAACTCATGCAGTTGATTTGTATGATCACAAGTTAAATAATATGATTTAAATTATATATGTATACATAAAACAAAAAAAACAACAGACCCTTCAAATGTGGGTGGCACGTGGGTCACCCACAATGAATTTTAAAAGGGCCGAATAAGGCCAAAGTCGGCAGCAACGTGCTGCCCACTGTAGAACACCTAAAGGGGAGGAATCCCCTCATATGTAAAGACGAGTGAGAGGGATTATTGCGCCGAAAATCAAAACAATGAGGGAGCAAGAAAGGAAAAGAAAAATGGAGGTTCTAGGGTTTGGGTTTTGAGGAGTTTCAAAAATGAGGTAACTTTCTCTTCTTCCTCTCCTTTGTTTAAATTCTATATTTTGGGCAAATATCTCACCTTACAAGGCTAGGAAAAATTTAGGGTTTAGTCTAGATTTTAAAATTTACTTGCTGTAAGAGATTATTTGTCATTGGAAATATGTTTGGTGATGATTCTTGAAATCTTTAAGCCTTAAAAACTTTGGGTTATGTTTTAATTGAGTTTTGTCTTATTAAAGATTCAAAAACAGTGAGAAATCCTCTTTATTGTTGTAGAGAAGTGAAACTAGATGGTATTGATAATTTAGAATAGCTTATTTGAGTGGAATAAAGGCTTTGAGATATTAAGTCTTCAGTTTATTGATTGATTTAAGTTAACTTTGGAACTTATCTTTTGAGAGGAAATTTGGAATGATATTGTTGGATAAAACTTGAAATTAAGTTTTGATTTCTATTGAATTTAGGAAAGACAAATCTTGGTGAATTATAGGAGTTTTCTTGATTTTCCAAATTTAGTGTTGCTAAAAGATAGTTGATTTCTTACAAGAAGTTCAATGGTGATGATTAATAATTCTTAAATTTTGAAATCCTTTGAATCTTGGCTAAATCAAGTTTTAGCTTGTTAAAGTATCAAGAACTTTGAGATATTTGTATTTAATTTTGAAAACAAATGTTGTCAAATACTTCTAAAATCTTGAATAGGTTTATTGGTGTTAAATGGATATTTCTATTTCTATAAAGTCTTGAATGGTGTTTTAAGTGAGATTTTTGCCAATACAAGTTTTGAAAATTTGATTATGGAAAGATGTTTTTTAAGCCTAATATGTTTTTGGGAATTGAATGGTTATTGTAAGTTGATATAGGTTTGTTGGTGATATCTAGATGATTGGATTATGATATGTTGGATTGAAATTGAATTTGTGGAAGTGGCCTAGAGTTAGATTGTGTATCAGTAAATGTTTAAGTATTTGAACCGGTTCTGGTGATTCTATCAGTACTTGGATATGTCTCTATGGAGACAGTTGGATCTATTGGATCTGCCATTTAGGGCATTTGGATCTTGTTGGATCTACCCTTTGGGGTGTTTGGATCATTCTTGTTAAAATGAATTGCTTATGAATTATTGCTTTGGCATATTATGGTTTCATGATAAATACATCATATTAGGACCTGATTGTTTTCATAAGTACCTTGTTGTACCTGTTGGCATGTAAGGCAAAATGGGAAGAATAAGTGTTACTGGGACTCTGTCTCACTGGTTGCTTTTTATTTTCAGGTTCAAGTTCAATGTTAAATGAAAGGGAAAGGAACTAGAGGAAACTCACAAAATATGAAATCATTGAGTATTCTCTCGTATTATGTATATTACCAAACACTATAGGCTAGACATACATGCAAATCCGCTTCCACATATTTTCTTATGAAGCTGAAAATAGACTCGGAAATGTTGATTATGGATTGTAATATAGGTAAAGTATTTTTCTAACTATAATAGGTTTGTAATAATACGAAAAGTCTTTTCTATCATAGTTAGATAATTAATAATGATTATAATTGATACTTTTAGTTAATTGGTAAAGTGGCAGGACATCACAATTTAATATTAGGTTGCTTCTTTTTTAACCATGTTAGGTGAACCTTTAATTTTCTAACATGGTTAGCTATTAATTATCCATAATAGTATTCATATTATATTAGAAAATTCTTTTCTATTATGGATAATGTATAAAATGATTAGAAAATTCTTTTTCTAACTATGATAGAGATATTGCTATTGTGGATACTCCTTTTTCTATCATAGTTAGTAAAGAGATTAATGAATTGAACTAGATACTATTGGATAATTAGGGAATTAGTAACAGAATTTTACATCGTGAGCTTGTCTGCCGCCGAGCTCTAAGTCGCCGCTGCCGCCACCGTGAGCTTGTCTCCGCCACAGTTTTCCTCCATCGAAGCCGATCTGTCAACCTCTACTGCCGCCGAAAGCTGGTCTTCGCCGTTCTCCGCTGATCCCCACCGTTCTCTGCCGTTTCGTTTGAAGTCCTCCAATCTCCGCCGACCCATGCTGATCCCAGCCATCCTTAGCCTCCACCGTACACCCATC
This sequence comes from Mimosa pudica, assembly GCA_029929735.1. Lineage (NCBI taxonomy): Eukaryota > Viridiplantae > Streptophyta > Magnoliopsida > Fabales > Fabaceae > Mimosa > Mimosa pudica. Next base: position 8,293,733 of record JAKELP010000045.1, read on the forward strand.
GTCTGTAATCCATCACCACCTCTGCTCAAAGCTCTTTTTGTTAGAACTCATTGAAAATCTCTAATTAAGGTAGGAAGCTTTGTTTTTTCTGCATGCACTCATCAAGCCTCAGATCTTCTTGCTCAAATCACCCTCTGCCCTTGCTATGTCATAAAAGCTTTAATATGCATGGATTTTGAATTGGAACAAGTTTCATTTCAAAATGGATCATTATGTTCTTGCTAAGGTTGTAGATAGTCGAAAGATTCATGCTTCGAAACTACAATCTTTGATTAATGTTCACTGAAATCTTCAAGGATGGATTTCGATTGTCAAATACATTGGTAACTCCTTAATTCATTGTGAGTACAAGAAGGATTTATTGTATATGTGTTGTCATGGTTCTTGGCTATTAAAAGGCTACTTTATATATTTGATTCCATGGATTTTTGATGTCCCCATGAGTATTGGTTTTGCTCATATTTATTCAATATGGATTTAAATCCATGGCTTACCTTTAAATAACTTTAATGAGAAGGCAGCAAATTTCTGTGGGGATAATTTAGGGCAGTTCATTTGCTATGATGATAAAAATTTTAGCAAGGGAAAATCTTTGAGTGTTCGTATTCAACTTTTTGAGAGGAAGCCTTCTTCTTTCAGTTTGGGAAGCTTGAATTTCTCTCAAGATCATGTCAAAGGAGTTCACATTGTTTTGGAACAGGTTGGAAGACTATGTCCATATTTTCTAAGCATTGGTCATGTTGATAGGTATTGTAAAGCTTCTACCGCATTCCAACCTAAAGGGATGTTTCAGTTGTCGGCAATAAATCGGTAAGTGTTGAATATAATAGACTCTCTTGGTGTTACTGGTCTAACTTCCAAGGGACAAAGATTAAACTTGTTCCTATTCTGGATAGAACCCTTTGTAAAAGGAAATGGGAAAATTTGAAGATGGAAAGTTGTATCCACAAACATGCTTGTCTTAATAGTTATCATAGGTCTGATCACTAGTTGAGTCTTCTTTCTTCCATTCTTAAATAGCAGAAGTGTTCTTTCAACATCACTATTGCTTGTGAACTTCCTTTTGATGGTGAAACTTGATCTAGTAAGGTGGACAACCCTAAGCAAATTCAAATTGTGAGGAGGAAACAAAAGAGGTATTGGGGAGAAATAATTGTTTATCCTCCTCCTTTTAAGAAGAGGTACGTGTTTCAAGAGCTGAACCTTCCTTCTAAGAAGCAAGAGTGCATTAGCCTACAGAAAAAAGGAGTACACTAATACTACCACCATCATTCAAAGAAACGAACATCGGCGGGCACTATGAGTTCCACCAAATGTTCTTTCATTGTTTCCTTTGTCAACAAGAGATTGAAGATCTTCTCCCCTTCTACAAATCCATTCTCGACTTAGAAGCCTATAGATGATGATTTTCATGTTCAACTCAACACGTGATACCTCTGTTCTATAATGAAACGTCCATGGAACGATGTCCCTTATGTTCAAAGTCTGGGTTTTAGCGAAGATTGTGCCAAAACGCTTCGCGTGAGTGGATGATAACGATGAGGACCTCTAAGTACATCAGCAGTCGCTCAGAGATCCATCTTGCAGTGCTGCTCCCGAGGTTCTTATTTTCTTACTTGTTTCTTTGTTTGGTTATTTCATCGAGTAATATGTGTTATGCTAAGGCATTGTTGGATTGGTTGCCAAAGTTCTATATGTGAGACAACTATGATGATCATACTCCTTCGGGTTCCTTTGCATCTTTTGGCTGAAATGGTTGTGAGTGTCGTCATAGACTCTTGCGGAGATTATCTCTCTGTTTCCTTCTATCACCCTCTTTTGGGTGACAACGTCGTGAAGTATAGACTTATACTTCGTAGTGGCGTAACTTTTATGGAGCTCCTTACAGATCTTGGATTTGCTTTAACTCTCTCTTTTTGCTGTCACCTCTTCAATCGATACTACCATCCAATGCAGATAGATCTACCTCAAATGGAGTTCGTTAGCGTTAGTTGTTTCTTGTTCCAATTTTATTATGCTTATCTATATTTTCTTACTTTTTTCTGTGTTTCAGTCTACTCTCTATTTTCATGCATGTACTCTAATAACAGACTCTCTTATATAGCTATATAAGTGAGTCTTAACTTGTAATCATTTTAATTTAATGAAATTGTGTTTTTATCAAAAAGAAAAAAAGATAACTCACATATAGGATTAAGATTAAGGGGTGTAGATTTTGAGCCATATATATGTATATATAAGTGTGTGTGTGTGTATGTGTAAAAGTAATTCTCCTCACTCCGCACCAAGGAAATTAAAAGGGAAAAGATCATTACCAAAAACAATCACAAATATTATAAGTCAAAGAATTCAATAATGTATGACGAGTAAAGCATAGAATAAGGACAAAAATTTATTATGTTCCATACATTTGCAGAAAAGAAATGAAGATAGATATATGATCTTGCTATAATGAAAGGAAAATATATTGTAATTATGTTTATAAACTAACAATGACCACATGACTATTATATATAAATACAAAAAAGTACAATAAAGGACCTACCCAATTCTAGCCTCCACTTGGTGTAAGTGCGGAGAAGAGAATATATTAAGCAGTCTTCCCTAGATTTATGCAGAGACACTAATTTTTACCATCGAGTCAAACCAACTCTTCCTTTAATTCAATAATTGTAAGTTAAACAAGAAATTTCTTACCTATTTCTTTACTGTTTGAATGAAAGTGAGCAGCAACAACAAAGTTGCAGCAACAACAAAGTTGCAGCAATCACAGATGCAATTTTCCAGGGGGTGCTCCAATATTCACGCACAAAGATTGCCTTATACCTGTGATAGGGGTTATCGTAAAACCTCCCCATTTCTTCACATAGAGAGACATAATCAATGTTGGTGTTTGTTACAAGAATATTCTTGCAGAGTTTGTTCACCATGGAAGCAACTTCGTTACTATTACTCAATAAGTTCACCATGATTTTCTTTTTGACAGGAATTTCGACATCTTTTCCAGTGCCAATAAGAACATCCAACAGGCATGTGTAATCAGTTACATAGCCTGATAAAGGATAGTGACACTGCTCAAATGCAACTACATTTCGAAGCATTTTCTCGGTCCAGTCACTAACCACAATACCTGGTATCTTAAGAATTTTTTTCTTTGAACATTTAAGCTTAGTTACACTGCTTTCTTTATCTACTTGAAATTTCATCCCTGCCTCCTTTAGTTGATTCACACTGAGCGAACGACTCATTGCTACGTGAAGTTCTCTTGATGATGAATCACTTGGTAAGTAAAAGGCCCTTAACACATCACAAAGGTGCTTCGCTTCATAAAGATTATCAAGATTGAAGCTTCTAATGAACTTAGGATGAGTCTCCTTGAAGGGATATATCTCTTGCAAAAAAACATTCACAAAAACATCAAAGGTAAGCTTAATAAATGACCGGTCACAATCACCATCGAAGCCATTTGGAAATGCTAGGTTGAATAGGTGAGTGAGGACAAAGAATGGAAGTTGATTTTCAAGCAAAATCAAGTCAAGTTTAATATCAGCTGCTGGCCAAAGTTTTTTAGACAGAGGGCCTTCTAGGCGTACTATGTCAAGAAAGAACTCAATGATGAAGCAAGCGTCAATTAAAATCATGAGCACAAATTCATCTCTCTTCATCGGTATGGTCTCTGAATAACAACTTCGTATCTCATCTTCCAGATCTTCCAAAACTTTGATATAATCCTTTAACAATTTATCTGGGGTCCTCTTGAGAAATCTGTTCATGTACCATACTTTTAATTCTTGCATTGACTCCAATGTTTTGTCTTGACGATGATATGGGCCAATGGAGATCACATTAGGAGTATAGGCTTCTTGATTTACCCTTCGAAGTTTTGGTGGCACTTTATAGACGCAGCAACTTGATGTTAAGGGAAGCTTCGTAGAATTTTCAATTTGCAACTGGGCTTTCAAATCATTCACTTCTATGGTCCAAGCGCTATTATCAAACTCAAGGCCGAAAATATTTGGATCATTTCCCTTCCAATATTTTTTTGTCGCCATCAACATTTTGTAATTTTCTGATGGATCTGAAAAGTATTCCATTTGTAAATTTAAAAATGCTCATAACACTACAAGAAAAGAGTAGCCTAGTCACGCAAGCTATGTGGCGCATGGGGCAAGAGTGACAAAATCACCTTGTTTTGTCACGCATGAGTTGCCAAACGTGGCACAAACTGGAAAATGAATTTTTTTGTCACGTATGAGTTGAAAAAACGTGACATACACAATATATTAAATATTTTTCCATTTCTTCCGTGGTTTGTCACGTACTAAAAACGCAGCAAACTAAATTCATGCGTGACACATGCATATAAACACCTTTTTAATATAAGTGTTGTACAATAGTTCATAATGATGAGACACTTAATTATACATATCTAATAATACCGTCTAATAATCCTTATCAAAGATTGGAAACTGAGCTTTCATGATCATCCACCTTATTTGCTTTTCTTCCTCAGACAAGTGCTGAAATGTAGGCCCATTTAAATAGCCATTATATGGTAACCTGTTCAAGTCAATATCATAATTATCAGAGCGTAGTGACACCTTGCCGCCTGAATGATCCCCAACTTCTTTGATGTTTGGCGTCATCGAAGCTTCTTCTGGCAGCTTGTTCAAGTCAACTGTCAGACATAAGGTCTCTCCCAGTTTTACTTTATTTTGGAGGTCCATTGCTGGCAAAATGTTGTTCTGTGGAAGTTCTTCATGCTTCTTCCCACTGGAAATTCGTTGTCGCCTAATAACAGAAGATTCTGCTATAGGCTCATACCCTTGATCTTCAGTGTCTTGGACTATTCAATGTGAATAATTGTCAGTGTCATGGTTTCCATTGTAGTGATCCATACCGGAACTGAAGCAATTTTGATGAATCAACGATTAGCCTGCTTTTATAAGTAAAAAGCAGACTGACCCTCCTCGTACGACGAGGAGAGTTATATGACGCATGGCAATGGCCATGCGTCACATAACCCACGTGGATTATGTCACGTATGGCCATGGCCATACGTTACATAACACTATGTAACGTATGGCCATGGCCATACGTTACATAGTGTTATGTAACGTATGACCTGGCCATACGTTACATAGTTATGTAACGTATGGCCATGGCCATACGTTACATAACCCACCTCTCGAGGTGGGTTATGTGACGCATGACCATTGCCATGCGTCATAACCTGTCCTCCTCGAGGAACGAGGAGGGCAGATCTTTGGGTATGTCACGTATGGGATTTCCCATACGTGACAAACCTACTTTGGGACCACTATAAATACCCACTCAACTCAACTTTTGCTACCTACTCGGAAACACTTGGGACCACTGCAAATAAATTGTGTTACATGTGCGTGACAAAATTTGCTCTGTCTCTCTCGATAAATATACAGTAACATGGATTTCTTTGGTGACAACAGCGAGGATCCAAACAGGCAAAGACAAGTAGTTCAAGGTGGTGGTCAGCACGAGGAGGGCGACCCTTTTGGTTTTGCAAGTTATTAATCACCATATTCTTGGCGACCGGTGGATGCAGAAAGTCAGGCAATGTATCAGGAGTATATGGAAAGGGAATGGGCCAGACAGCAAGCGGCGACCAGAGTAGTTATTAACGAACCGACAAATGATGACGTCTACCGGCCACAAGTCGAAGCTGTATCACAAAATTATGAACAACACGGAAACGTGGGGGGGCCTGAGCAACAGGAGATGAGGAGAGACGAGAACAAGAGGAAGATGATGAAGAAAGTGAGGAGGAAGAAGAGCCGAAGCAAAACATTCCAAAGAAGAAAGGGTTTAGTAAGATAAAATACGAGGTTGATATAATAGGTAATTAAATATTTTAGCCTTATACATCAATTAATATGTGTAAATATTGTTTGTGGCATTATCGCTAACTTTATACCCTTTTGCAGATGTTGAGGGTAGAATGTATAAAAGGAAGCTAACGATACAAGACACATGGAATTTGGAGAGTAGGTACAGAGTAATTGCTCCATTCAATGAGAGAGGGCAACCCATTTTGCAAGGAGGTGATCTGTTGAACAAATTTTTGTCGCAAGTTGCAAAAATGTGGGTGTGGCTTCCAATTGACGCTAAGTCATGGAAGGACATTAGTAATGAAAACAAAACAGCCTTGTGGCAAGACTACGTCATGGTAAGAGTTTCACAACCCTTACAAACATTATGTTTTCGCAATATAATACAAGTAGTACATTCAATAATTTGTTCCTTGTAGTCCAAATTTCAACCAATCGGTGTAGACCCGGATGGAGCAAAGTACTACGGCCTTCAGAAGATGAACAGTGCTTGGAAGAGTAAGAAGAACCGCCTTTACGACAAAAGGGATTGTAAGGGACAAATGCCCTTTAACGAGTTGATTAGCAATGTGCCGAGCGGGGTGCCGGCAGAGTCGTGGGAAAGATTGGTTCGGTATAGAAGACGTAGTGCTTGGAAAGTAAGTACTATTGAGAATGAACAAGTTAGTAATTCTGATCGTTCCATTTGTATCTGTTAAATAGAAGGTCTATTATCATTGTGTTTGTATGCTTTAGTTGTTGTCGCAACGTTGCAAGGAAAGTCGGTCCAAACAAGATGTCAACCACACAACTGGGCGGAAATCAATGAGCGTCCGATACAGCGAGATGGTTAATTATTTCTTTAAAAGAAATTGTGCATTAATAATACTAGCATAGATATTAAAGACTATACTAAACTACCTTTTATGCAGCAAGCTGAGGCACAAGAAGAAGGCGAGGAGGCGACAGTGGTGAAGCTATATGCTGTGACCCATCGGCACAGGGATGACACTTCCATTTCTGAGAGCGCAGAGCGACAAATTGTGTGGCACTGCTTTTGTTTTTTATTTTAATTTCCATCGCAAAGTTTGTTTAAGTTAGAGGACATTAATCTTTTTTTAATTTTAATTTGCTTTCAGCAACGCATGGAGGAACTTAGCCAGCAACAGGAGTCCCAGGGTTCACGGGACCCTATGGCCGCCCTAACAGAATCTTTTGATCAGCCGAACTACCCAGGGAGGATGCGAGGGCTGGGGCTTGGCGGAGCAGAAAGGAAGAGGAGAGGGAAGCGGAGTGGGTCTGAGTCAGCAAATTCACAGTACCAGTCAAGTGCTTCTTCACTGGAGACAAGGATCAGGGCGGCTGAGGAAAGGGCCAGGGAGGCTGAGGAAAGGGCCAGGGTGGCTGAGGAAAGGGTTAGGGAGCAACAGGAGAGAATGACGCAACGAGAGGATGAGTTAATACAATCTCAAAACGATCTTAGGCGTATGGTGGAAGATATGAAGAGGCTTGAAGAGAACCGACAACGGAGAGAATCTCTGGGGTATAATGCTGCCATGAACCCATGGTCCCAGCAATAGAGCGGGGGTTTCATGCCTTATTATCCCCACATGCCTTCTCCTCATCAACCGTACTACCCTGCGGTGGACATGCCTCGTCCCTATGAAGGTCGCGGTTTCTCATCTTTTGCCCCTTCCTCCTCTGAAGGCCGCGGGGGTTTCCCAGCTGTTATGCATAGAAATCCTTTCTTTGCCCCCTCCCCCTCCGTAAGTCGAGCATTTGTGCCTTTCAGGGCGAGCTTGTCTCCTACTAATCCTGCCCCTCTCCCAGATTTAAATGTCAACCAACCCCGTGGCCAAGAAAGCAGCAGTGATGAAGACGATGATGCTTAGTTCGCATTTGTTTTGTTTTTCCTTCATGAAAGTGTGTGCAATGTAAGATATGAAACTATGAATTTTAAATATAATATTTTGTTCTAATGCATAATCCATTCATTAAAGTACAAATTTATCCACTAGCTAGAACACAATTGAAACTAAGGGTAGAGATGTCACAGCTTCACTCGTCCAACTCTTCATCATCCCTGAAATATGTACGCGAAGTTGACATTAAAAATAAGGCATAACAAATTAACCCATTAGCTAGACATTAGTTGTGTTTATGTGACACACGTACTTAACCGAAGGCAGAACGACATCCCCGTCCGGCAGGAAGTTTTCAAAGCTCAATGGTTGTAAAGACTCTCTTTCATTGCAGTAACCAATGTCGTACGCTTCCCGTGGTTTGATGTGAACGACCATATGCCAATCCTTGTGTTTTTCATCTGCGACATAGTAAACTTGTCGTGCCTGAGCTGCAAGGATGTACGACTCATCGTCTGGAGATTGTCCCGTATGAACTAGTCTAGAGAAATTGACTGACGTTATCCCCAACTCATCTATTTTCAGGCCCCGCTGTGTAGCCGTGTTTGCCTATTCGCACTTGAAGAGAATAACTGGAAACCGTCCATGGTAGTCAACCTCAATTATATCAACTAATCTTCCATAATAGGGAATTCCCCCATACTGAACATAGTCATCCCTATTGTTGCTATAGCTCCGCGTACCATACATACCAAAAACCCCAGAGTTTTGTGTGGCGTGTCGGTTGTCTCTGGCCATTGTTCGGAACTTGAAACCATTGACATTATATGCTGTGAACCTCCGAGCCCACTCACGTGGCCCTGTTGCAAGAGCAACGAAATCAGGATTGAAGTCACCACGACGAGGGTCATTTATGACTCGATTTGTAAACCAAGCAGGGAATTCCCGGTGGACGTGCCTGTCAATCTCCGCAGACGAGCTACTTTGGACACGCATGTGCCGCTTCACATAGTCCCTATATTCACTGCAACACAATACCAAAAGTTATGGATCTTGACAGATTTATTAAATTGCAGGGAACCTAAAATGGTAATATTATTAACGCCACCCACGTTATGAATGGATCAACTTGGCTGCAGTTTGTGAGAACGTGCCGATGTGCCTGCAGTGCCTCCATTTCAGTCAATCGAAAACTCTTACTTCCACCAATAACAGTTCCAGTGGGGGATGCAATTGAAGTTATATCTTCAATGCATGCTTCTGGACGAGGAGCTACACAGGGGGGTCGATCACCAAATCTCTTGGAATCATCGAAATATCGTTCCATGAAATGCATTGTTTCATCTGCCAAGTAGCATTCAGCAATGCACCCTTCCGGTTTAGCCTTATTCCGCACATATGACTTCATGGTGCCCAAATACCTACAAAAAAAGGAAATATGTGAGTGACCCACACATGACTTGATGGTAACGAGCATGACAAGTTAGTACCTCTCAATTGGATACATCCAGCGATACTGCACAGGTCCCGCCAATTTTGCCTCCTCTGCCAAGTGTACAGTAACATGAACCATGCTCGTGAAGAAAGAAGGTGGAAAGATCATCTCCATGTGGCATAGTGTGAGGATAATTTTGTCATGTAGCCGTTGTAGCTCCTCGAACGACAAAACCTTTGCACCTAACTGTTTGAAGAAGTTGCACAAGTCAACCAATACAACACACACCTCAGCTGGTAGCGTGTTCTTTATGGCAAGCGGCAAAAGTTGCTGCATTATTATATGAGAATCGTGGCTCTTCAAACCGCCTATGGTCTCATCAGTTAGGTTAACGCACCGCGCAATATTACTTGAATATCCATCAGGAACTTTTATATTCTTCAGTGTCCTCAAGAACAAAGCCTTGTTTTTCTTTGTAAGTGTGAATTTTGCAGGGAGGAATTTGTCATTCTCATCAGGCCAAGCTTCTGGCCGCATATTCATGTCACGCATATCTTTCCTAGCTAGAAGATGATCTTTAGATTTCCCGGACTCCCCCAGAATTGTGTAAAGTATGTTGTCACACACATTTTTCTCTATATGCATTGCATCAAAGCTGTGACGAAGCAAATTGTTACGCCAATACGGTAGACTCCAGAAGATACTGACCTTGCGCCATTGTTGTGAAGGCGCTGAAAACACTTTTCCAAATTGAAACTCAACATCAGAAAGTTGGTTTACGATTTCGTCCCCCGACAAGCGGAGCGGGGCAGCTCTTTTTTCTTGTTGACCGTTGAAACGCTTACGTTGCCTCCGAAACTTATGTCCTGCGTCCAAAAAGCGTCGGTGACCCATAAAACACCATTTCCTGCTGTGCTTGAGGCGGACCGAATCAGTGTCAAAGTTGCACACAGGGCAAGCATGTCCTGTATATGTATTCCATCCAGACAGCGCTCCTAGTCCAAGGAAGTCACTTATAGTCCACATTAAAGCTGCACGTAACTTGAAAAAACTCTTGTCAACTGCATCGTAAGCCTCCATGCCTTCTTCCCACAACTCTATCAGCTCAGCTACAAGTGGTTGTAAATACACATCAATGTCATTTCCCGGTGATTTTTCCCAGGAATGATCAGTGAGACGATGAAGAAATCTGGCTTCATGCACATCCATGGAGGGAGGTTGTACGGAATCAACACAACCGGCCATATACTATGCTTAGAGTCTTGCTTGCCATAAGGATTGAATCCATCGCTAGCAAGAGCAAGTCGAACATTTCTTGGATCAGCCGCAAAATCAGGGAAGTCACGGTCAAATGTTTTCCATGCATCACCGTCACGTGGATGTCGCAACATGTCATCCTGACTCCTGTGATCAGCATGCCACCTCATGTGCCCCGCTGTTTTGGAAGATTGGAACACGCGCCGCAACCAAGGCTTTAAGGGAAAATATCTGAGAATTTTCGCTGGCCTTTTTATGTGTGTCTTCGGGTCCGTGGCGACGTCTCCCTCCTCCTCATTGTCTTCTGTAATGTACCTTGACTCATTACAACACTTACACGTCTCCCTATCTGCATCATCTCCAATGTACAACATGCAATCATTTGGACATGCGTCTATCTTTTGATAATCCAACCCAATTTTGCTAATTATCTTCTTTGCTTCATAAAAAGATGGTGTTATCTCCGCATATGGAAATGCATCATGCAACAGTTCAAGAATAAGAGAAGTGGCTGTATCACTGACTTTGGGTAAACACTTTATGTGATACATTTTCGTTAAAAAAAATAATTTAGAGTAATTTGTGCATCCAGGATATAGGGGCTTATCTGATTCTTCAAGTAGTTCAAAGAAGTCATGTGCTTCGCGCCTAGTGTCACATGTTGCTCCATCAACATCTCCATCGTCGGCATCCGCGTGGCCTTCAACGCCAAAAGCGTCGCGAAGCACATCTACAAAAGGATCGTCCTCTTCTTCATGATCATCACCTGACGGCACTGCTCCTCCAGAACTCCCAGGGAACAAATCCATTGACATTTCTGGTTTCTCCCCGTGTAGATACCAAAACTTGTAATCTGTCTTAAACCCCTTTACAATCAAGTGCTCCTTAACAGTTCCTGGCAAATGCCATCTGTTTAGCTTACACTTTCGACACGGACAGATGATTTCTCCGTTGACAGCTCCATTTGTTTGTGCAAATTGTAGGAAAATCTCAACGCCATCTAAGTACACGGTAGTCGTGCGTGGAAATGTGATCCATGACTTATCCATATGAAAAGAAATTGCCCACTATCTCTCAATATTGTGATTCGCAAATGGAACTGGCCGCGTTTAAATATATATAGCAATGCGACTAACTTTCAGAATAATTTTTCATATGCGTCACTACATGTCGCGTATGGCTCATACGCGACAAACTAGTTTCCTGCGTGACATAATGTTCCATACGCGACTAACTGCATGCGCCACACATTGTTCATGTGCCACACTGTTTCATGGTCCAAATATGTTCATACGCCACATGTCTTCATGCGTGACATGTTTCATGCGTCACAAATAGTACATGCGCCACATTGTTCAATAATCAAATGTATTCATACGCCACATGTCTTCATGCGTGACATGATTTCATACGCGACAAGTACTTAGAATCAAAGTTTCCCGCCACCACTTCCCCTATATAAACTCATTTCTAAAATCTCCATATTCACCTTATTTCATTTATTTCCTTTACCATCCCCATCTTTCTTCCTACCCACTATCATTATTTCTTCACTTAAGGTAATGGCCAACTTGCATTTACACATTTTGTACAATTAATTTCATCTACTATTCTTTCACTTTCTTTACTCTACTAACTAATGTTCTTAGTCTATTATTATATGAATTATGCTAATTTTGTTCTTTCATTTTGTAGGTTGCTTTCAACATTGGCTAGCTAAATTTGAGACAAAAGACTCATTTACTATTTACTAACACAATAAAGTGTCAAATTCCAAAACAAGACCCCTACAAAATTATACATATTACAATAAAAACATTTTACAACCAGAAAAATAAAATTAAAATTGATTTGGGTAAAAATTTAAATTTCCCGCTGGGCATAAAAAAATTTGAACTTCGCTTGCAAAATAAAATTCATTTGCGCGCCACATACAGAACATTTGCCTACTAATGTCGCGCATGAATGCTGATGTGGCGTTCTTGTATGCGCCACATACAATGGAGAACATGTTATAATTTCATATCTTATGTCACGCATGAAGTATGTCACGCATGAAGTATGTCGCGCATGGAGTATGGATCATGTCACGTTTATAACTTATGTCGCGTATGGAGTATGTGGCGTTTGGACCAGGTCATACGCGATATAAACAACTGCTTTTATATTCTCAACCTCTTCTGTCTTTGTCGCGTATGGACCTATTTGTCACGTTTATAGCATCTTGTTACGTCATGTTTTTTCGCGTCTGCTTCATACGTGACATACCTATGTTGTCACGAATTTCAACGCGACTAACTCCTAATTTTATACGCCACTAGCCTATATATTTCTTGTAGTGTAATGACAAAAATAAGCCCATATTAAGCATTTTCGTTCAAATTATCAGTCATTTGTAATGTAGAAATTCACCAGAATAACAATGATGATTATTTTAGTCAAAATAATAACAATGCCAATGAAGATGAAAGAAATAGTTTGTGCCTCCAATCTTATTTTGAAAAAATGCACTCCCTTTGCTAATTAGCTTAGCAAAGAAACTTATGATATTGAGCATGATGAGAGAGTGAGAGAGATAGACCAAACTTTAATTAGGAGAGATATGCATGCAAAACTTATGTATAACTAATAAAGCAAATTAAACAGTAATATTTCAAATCTAATCTGCAGATACTTTGTACTTGATGAGATTTGAGAGACACCAGCAAATTGATATGGTTAATGTCCTTAAAATGTACATATTTTAACCTTAATTAGAAGATTTTGGAATCGATTAGTCCAAAACCATGAATGGAGTATTGGCATAATATTACTTCCATGAAATTAAATTTCTGAACATTTTCAATTGAGCAGAGAAAATCTTACCAATTGTGATGCCTTCAATATGATATTGACACATCTTCAAAGAATCAAAATCCCAAATTTGCAAACCACTGATCAACAGACACAGACAGTCAGACACACAAACAGGCTTTCTTCCACCTTTCTGCTTGCTAATTCTCTGGTTTCTATTCGTATAGATATTCCTAAGCTTCCCTGAGCCTATGCCAGCAATTTAATAAATTATTACATATGAAGGATGTACCGGAATGCTGCATTATGATGTGAAAGATCTAAATTTATAAAATAAAATCACAATGCTGTTTTAACTGTTGAACAATTACTGAAAACGTTTAATTTAACTTATAAGCTAAAGACACAAAACAAAAGAAGTTCTATTTATGCTTCAAAAGTATGATGGTAAAGCGAATAATCCATCCAATTTATACATGTGCAATCAAGGAAAGCTAACACTCCAGGATAATTATTACATCCAGATCAGAAACACATGCATTTTTTCTCTTCTATCAGAATAATCAAGACCATAATAAGTTGATTAATTAGATATTGAAGTGACGGTGAATTATTGATTTAAACTTTGGTAAGCCTAATATATGTCTAACTCTCAAGAAAGGTTAATAATCATTCTGGACAACAAACAATAAATGGTAGAATGAATATTACTTTGCTAATTGATATTTGATTGTTTGTTGGCTAGAATGAATATTAACATAGTATACACCCCTCACAAGATAGAAGAAACTTAAAACTAACCTTGCTCTTTTGTTTTGAAACCACTCTTACTGCATTAGTGCCAACTTTAGCTACTGAAGCGCAAAATCATCTTTGCCATTACAATGCAGTTTACTTATTAAACACTACAATTTCCGCTTCCTATTTGTTTGTTTGCTAAGAAAAAGATAAGTAAGTGCTCAAAAACAGAAAATTTTCTTATTTTCAATTTGGAGATCAACAAGGGAATGAGGGTCTCCAGATCTAGAAACAGAGAGGATGAACAGAGCATTTATGGGGTGATTTATTCTAGAAAAGCAGACTTATTTTTGGCCTATAACTTCTTCCTCGAAGTTTCGTTGAGTTCTTAGCTATTTGAGCTTTTTTTTTACTGAATTTTAGCTTCCGCGTGAAAGCTTTGTCCATGACGCGTGCTATCATTCGTCCCACTTCCTAGCGTTGACTTCAATACGAGCAAATAAGATCCGAGAGAGAAGTGCAACGAATGTTCACGCAAGAAACCGGTAACAATCAATAACAACAACAAAGCCTTTTTGAAAGCTTCATCCTTATTTATGGAGTGTAAGAAATTAAAGAGAAAAATGGTAGTAATGGTAGAATAAATATTAAAGTGTTATAAATATTTTTATTATAGGGTAATGAACCTAATCTACCTTCCAAGTAACCACCCAGGAGCACTGGGCACCCTGAACTAACAACATGCCCATATTTGCACTCGAAGTAACCAAAGTGGTTAAAAAATACCCCGAGTGGACGGTCAATCACGTTTGACCGTTAATCTGCCCATGTGGCCACCACGTGGGTTAAATTTTTGCCACGTAGGATAAGGGTAATGGACCTAATCTACCCTCCAAGTAACCACCCATGAGCACTGGGCACCCTAAACTAACAACAGACCCATATTTGCACTCGAAGTAACCAAAGTGGTTAAAAAATACCCTCAGTGGACGGTCAATCACATTTGATCATTAATTTGCTCATGTGGCCGCCACGTGGGTTAAATATTTGCCACATAAAATATGTCATGTGGGGCTGACATATAAAAAAACAATTTCCTCTAGGGGTGGGGCAGTGGTTGTGTTGGGGGGAGGGGTGGGCTGTTTGGAAGTGATGAAGAAAGAAGAGGGAGAATTGTAATTTTATTATATGTGGACCCCACATGACAAATCTTACATGGAAAAAATTTAATCCACGTGGCGGCCATATGGACAGATTAACGGTCAAACGTGATTGACAGTCCACTCGAGATATTTTTTAAACACTTTGGTTACTTTGAGTATAAATATGAGTCTGTTGTTAGTTCAGGGTGCCCAATGCTCCTGGGTGGTTACTTGGAGGGTAGATTAGGTCTATTACCCTTATCCTACGCGGAAAAAATTTAACCCACGTGGCGGCCACATGGGTAGATTAATGGTCAAACATGATTGACCGTCCACTCGGGGTATTTTTTAACCACTTTGGTTTCTTCGAATGTAAATATGAGCCTGTTGTTAATTCAGGGTGCCTAGTGCTCCTGGGTGGTTACTTGGAGAGTAGATTAGGTCCATTACCCTTTATTATATGGATGTCCATACCTCTACAAATTCTTGACTTTTCCTTTTCTCAATAATATATGGGTTAAAGATCATTCTGACCAACAAACAATTTGCAATGTATCAATTTGGCCAACAAACAATAAATGGTCTCATTCTAAACAATGAACAAATGGCAGGGAAATGATTCGTTGAGGAAGGAGGAAGAAGAATTTTTTTATTAAAAAAGGACATTTTAATATTTTCCAATAACCTATTGGTCAAAAATACCATTTTTATTGTTCATTGGCCAGAATGAGACAATTTATTGTTTGTTTGTCAAATTGATACATTGGAAATTGTTTGTTAGGCAGAATGATCTTTAACCCATAATATATCTAATAAATAGTCTTTAGTAATTGTTATTGTTATAACTCAAAGGTTATAGTGTAGACACTTATGAGTATTAAATTTGTTATTTACTTTCTTGTAATAAGTTACTTCAGATTAGGGACTTATAATAAGAGGTCTTGTACTACATATGGTGCATCCAAAGATTAATAAAGATCTCTCCTATTTCTCTCCAAATTCCTTTTCCAATTTTCTTTTTTCTTCATCACTATTTACTTATTATTTTTCTGCTCAAACTTCTATATTTTCTTTATTTTATAACACGTTATCAGTACGAAACTCTAATTAAGGTAGACTTATTATATAATGTTTCTAACACACTCTTACACACACACACACATTTTACTTAATTATAGGGTTAAGGTGCATTATTAGTATCCTATAATATAGAAAGGAACACCAAACATAATATACAATATTTTGGTTCCTTTGTGATAACCAAGAATTATATTTGTTGCTTATCTAATAATGGCGTTAAATAAGTCAAATTTGATCGTTAGGTGTCAAAATATGACTGTTGAATGATGGGGTAAAACCGTAAAGGAGAATTTTTAGTACTCTAGAATATAGCAAGGAGCACCAAACATAATATGCAATATTTTAACACCACAAAACACTAAATAAAAATGTTATTCGAAGTGTCAAATAATTAAACACCACAAAACTCTATAGATGCATAAACTTCACTAGTGTGCATGTATAAACATATGAGTCATTAATATCATACGTTTATAGAAAAGAAGCAAAAAAATAATAAACTAAACAAATGATTAAGGAACACGCCTTCATAAACAAATAATCAAAATGGAGAAAACGTGCTAAACGGCCGGCTCGCAAAAGCCCTTAGCCCTTACGGGTCGGCTCTTGTAGGCCTGCATTGCATTTTTACTATAAATCCCAAACCCGGCAACCCTCCTTGGGCTTGGTTAAAACGGGTTTGTGGCTCGGCCCAAATTAACAGTTGTATGATATATTAGAAGAGTTACCACTGTCTTTTTACATCATTATAAAATTAAACTAATTGTTCACTAAATTGTAATTTCAACATACATATATTACGCATTATGTCACATCAGCTTTTATCCTATGAAATGAGTTCTAAATAACAGGTTATTACGTATTAAAATAATTTTTGGTTATCACAAATGGACCAAAATATTGTATATTATATTTGGTGCTCCTTCCTATATTCTATAGTACTAAAAATACTCCTTTACCCACCATTTAACAGTTAAAAAGGCCCTTAACACATCACAAAGGTGCTTCGCTTCGAAAAGATTATCAAGATTGAAGCTCCTAATGAACTTAGGATGAGTCTCCTTGAAGGGATATGTCTCTTGCAAAAAGACATTCACAAAAACATCAAAGGTAAGCTTAATAATTGACCGCTCACAATCACCATCGAAGCCATTTGGAAATGCTAGGTTGAATAGGTGAGTGAGGACAAAGAATGGAAGTTGATTTTCACGCAAAATCAAGTCAAGTTTAATATCAGTGCTGGCCAAAGTTTTTTAGACAGAGGGCCTTCTAGGCCTACTATGTCAAGAAAGAACTCAATGATGAAGCAAGCGTCAATTAAAATCATGAGCACAAATTCATCTCTCTTCATCGGTATGGTCTCTGAATAACAACTTCGTATCTCATCTTCCAGATCTTCCAAAACCTTGATATAATCCTTTGACAATTTCTCCGGGGTCCTCTTGAGAAATCTGTTCATGTACCATACTTTTAATTCTTGCATTGACTCCAATGTTGTCTTTACGCTGATATGGGCCAATGGAGATCACATTAGGAGTATAGGCTTCTTGATTTACCCTTCGAAGTTTTGGTAGCACTTTATAGACGCAGCAACTTGATGCTAAAGGAAGCTTCGTAGAATTTGCAATTTGCAACTGGGCTTTCCATAGGGAGAATTTCAATGAAGGACCATTGTAAGCAATTAATTTCAGTGAAGGACCAAAATTTTCTGAAACTTCTCTGCAGGACCAAAGTTTTCTGAAACTTCTATCCAGGACCAAAATTTCTTTGTAGAAAGACTAAAAAGTCCTTGTATTATTTGGTTACATCTAAGCCCAAACTACACACTCTGATCCTACGGTAATCTATTGTCCCTCATGTCTTCTCCTCATGTATTCTGTTAAAATGATTTTTGCACCTTCAGGTGGATTATTCCGAATTCGTTTCAATTCACGATGTCTCTAACCAATTGTTTCCATGAGATCTGCTGCACACTAGTTGCCATGAATTTGTCTCTTGTTAACTAGCCCTTCAATTACTTGCTTGACATCACTTTCTAGAAAATTGTTTTTCTGAAACCCAACTCCCAGCCCTTTCTCTCTCTGATAGCTTTGATTTTCGTTCTGATTTATAATAGATACCCTAGCTTGTGTGAATGACATTTTGAACAAGCAAGTAAAAATTGGTTATACATTCTTGCATCATATCTTGAACAAGTAAAATGACATTTTGAACAAGCAAGTATTTAATTGGTTATACATTGTTGCATAAGACCTTGAACAAGTAAAATGACATTTTCAACAAGGGATGTTAGAATCTTAAGTTTTGATGAAGACTAAAATATGAAAGAATAGGCCAAGTACTTAGAAAGCAATAGGTTAACATAGGATCCCAAGTAAGAGTGCAACCGGATGTGGATTTACTTCCGGATAGACTAGGACTTGCGCACGCGGATAAATGTTTCATCCCCCAGCGGCAGCGAGTAACTCACTAGGGATTTAACTTAGTCCATGAACGCTAGATATACAAAAGCTTAAGACTAAGCTATGATTCAACCGGAAGTGAAATTGCTTCCTGTTAGACTTAGACTGGCGCAGACTGATAGAATAGATATAACCCTAAGCGTCAGTGAGTTTACCTCGTCAAATGAAATTGCTTCCTGTTAGACTTAGACTGGCGCAGACTGATAGAATAGATATAACCCTAAGCGTCAGTAAGTTTACCACATCAAGTGAAAGTGCTTCCGATAGCTTAGTGACTAGCGCTGACTGTTGAAATGAAATACACTGAGCGAGAGTAAGTGATAGTGAGCTAAATCCTTCATCAAGTGGAATTACTTCCGGATGTAGAAGTGCTTCCGGATACACCTTAGACTTAGGGAACACCCACTGCATGTGACTATGTGCTTATATTGTTAAACTAACGTTCAAGTGCAGCACACTAAGTAAGGTTGCTTCCGGATGTGATTTTGCTTCCGCAAGCAATCAGAATGTCAGAACGTTCAGAGATGCAGTGTCAGAATGCTTTTGTCAGAGCAGAGGTGTCAGGACTACTTTTCAGAGATAAAGCAAGTCAACCCTGCTATGCATTGATGAAGCATTTATTGGGCAAACGGTAACATGGGAAAAACGGCCATATTCAAACGGCTAGCCCACCTACCAAGAGTTCAAAATGTTTGAAGACTATATAAAGGAGCTCAACTTCATTTATGAAGCAATCAATTATCTTTGAATATTCTTGAGAGAAGTTAGAGCGAGAAACTAAGAACACCTTCAAGCATTCAAAGCTGCCCAGAAAAGTAAAGAGCATTTAACACATCGAGTGATCCTTTTCATCTACATATTCTGTACTCTTTGTTGTTAAGTCTCTTCCTGTTATAAGAGCATTGATTGTACTTAAGTGTGTAACACCATCCGTTCTTTGAGAGAACTTAGTCAGAAAAATCCTTTAAGTGTAAAGGTTAACCCCTTGCTTGGTGTGAGAGGGAGCTAGTTAGAAAGGTTACAAGTGAGCCTGTGTAAAACTTGTAGTTGTAAGGTTGCAAGTGATCCCGTGCAAAACTTGCGGTTGTAAGGTTTCAGGTGAACCCGATTTAAAACCTGAGATATAGTGGAACTCGGCCTGGGTGGTTGAGGACTGGACGTAGGTCAGGTAGACCGAACCAGTATAACTCTTGTGTTGTTTCATTCGAGCGTTTATTTTTGAAGCACAATTCACCCCCCTCTTGTGCATCCATTACTTTCATTTGGTATCAGAGCGGGTCTTTCTCACTCGATTCCAACGAATCAGAAAGCAAAGATCCAGTAATGGATACAGACTATTCTCTACCAGATGTCTCTGTACAACCCAACAAGCCCCCAGGCTTCGATGGGTACAACTATCCATTCTGGAAGTTTAGAATGGAGACTTATATCAAGTCAAGTGACATTAGACTCTGGGACGTAATAGAACGTGGGGATCAAACTCCCTTAGATGAGGATGGATTTGCTAAGGTGAGAGCCAGATACACTCCTGAGGACTATGCACTAGTCCAACTGAACCATCGGGCCATGCACTACATCCAGTGTGCTCTCAGCCCCAAAGAGTTTCACAGGATCAGCCACCACAAAAATGCTAAAGATATGTGGGAGGCTCTTGAGGCTGCTCACTCTGGAACAAGGGGAGTAAAAGCAAGACGTGTTGAGATGTTGGTGGAAGAATTTCACAAGTTCGCCATGCTAAGTCCCACTGAGCCTATCAGAGAGCTGGAGCTCAGGTTCACCCATCTCATCAACAATTTGGCCTCGCTGGGTAAGAATATTCCTAAAAGAGAGCAAGTAAGCAAGATCCTAAAGATCTTGAAGGGTGACTGGATCACCAAAGTAACTATCTTGCAAGAAGTGCAAGGAGAATCAACTAGTTCCATCACCGCACTATTTGGCTCTCTTGCTGAATATGAACCTACCTTGCTGGCTATGAGAGCTCCTCAAGCCTCATCCAAGAATAAGAACCTTGCTCTCGTTGCTCCCAGCAAGGAGATCAATGATGATGATGAGGATGATGAGGAGGAAATGGACGATGAGGAGATGGCTATGATGGTGAGGAAATTCAGGAAGTTCTTCAGAAAGAAAGGAGGCTATCAGAGAGGTGACTCCAGCCAGAAGAAGGGATACAAGAAAGAAAAGGTCCCTGTGTGCTTTGAATGCAAGAAGCCTGGTCACTTCAAGGCTGAGTGTCCCAGCCTGCAGAGGTCAAAAGGCAAAGACAAAAGAAAGGCCTTTGTCTCCTCCATTTGGGTGAATAGCTCAGATGAGGAAGCAAGTGATGAAGAAGAAGTTGCCAACCTCTGCCTGGTAGCTAGAGAAGATGATGAAGAAGCATCTTCAGATCTTGACCTCACCAACGAAGATCATGAGGTAACTCTTTCTGAACTACAAGAGGCTTACAATGAGGTTCATGAAGAATTCTCTAGACTATGTAAAGCCTATAAAGTGTTGAAAACTAAAAAGGAATCACTTGAGTCTAAGGTGGACTCACTAAGTGAAGAGCTAGCGGAAGCTAGAAGGCTTCCGGTAGTGGATGGCCAGGGTTCTCCCCAAGTAGAACCCAACGCCCCAACACTTGAGAGCTGCCCTAATTGCAGCAAAATCTCAGCTGAGAAAGACAAGCTGCAAAATGCCCTGCAGAAGTTTACCAATGGTTCAGAAATGTTAAATATAATCTTAATGAATCAAAGGGCATATAGGGATAGAACTGGCTTAGGATATACCCCTAGAGGGAAAAAGTGGGTAGAACCAAAAGTAAAGCCCTACTTAAAGTTCTTCCATAAAGCCACTAGTCATAGCTCCTCACCCTTCAGCTTCTGTAACTACTGCAACAGGAAAGGACACTCCACGTCCACCTGTAATGCCAAGAAGCATGGAGCTAGTAGCTCTTACAAATGGGTCCCTAAAGGAACCAAGGCTACAAAGGATCCTCCACCTGCAAAGGAAACCAAGAGAGGACAAGAATCCCGAGCCTGGAACCATTCCACAGGGAAAACCCAAGAGCCTAGAGCCAGCACTAGGCCAGAGGCTCCAAATGATCATAAGTCCAAGGTTAAGACCAATACTAGACCAAGGGCACTAAAAACTAATGACAGAGGACCCAAGAGAGGTTGGGTACCTAAGTTTGCTTGATTATTTCAGGTGTGTCTCAAGGCATCCAAGAACAGAAAATGGTACATCGATAGCGGATGCTTGAGACATATGACTGGAGACAGAGACAAGTTCAAATCTCTGGTGATCAAAGATGGAGCCACAGTGACCTTTGGAGGGAATCAAAGTGTTAAGATCACTGGAGTTGGAGAAGTGGGACCAGTCAAAGACGTCTATCTAGTGGACAGTCTCTGTCACAACCTGCTGAGCGTGAGCCAGAGCACTGACAAAGGAAATTGGGTAATATTTGATTCAAATGAGTGCATAATAGTTGATAAGCAGGATCTGAATATAGATAAGGCCAACTTAAAATGCAAACTTAAGGCAAACAGAAATGGGAACCTATATACTCTAGACTTATGTCAACAACTGGAAGAAAAGTGTTTAATTTCTAGTGATGAGAATAGTTGGCTTTGGCATAAGAGATTAGCTCATGTTAATTTTACTCAACTTGATTTGCTAATTAAAAAGGAGCTAGCCATAGGTATCCCATCCTTTAAGGTAAAACATGATTTTATTTGTGAATCTTGCCAACGAGGGAAGCAAACAAAGTCCTCGTTTAAAACTAAGAAGAGAGTCTCCACCAGCAGGCCCTTGGAACTAATCCATATGGATTTGGTTGGGCCAGCGAGAGTGAAGAGCTTGGGTGGAAACCTATATGCTCTAGTGGTGGTGGATGACTATTCAAGGTTCACGTGGACTATGTTTCTTGCCTCTAAGCAAGATGCTTTTGATGCTTTTGTTGTCCTGGCTAAGAAAGTGCAGAATGAGAGAGAGCTCAAAATCACAGCCATAAGGACAGACCATGGAGGAGAATTTGAGAACCATAGCTTCTCTGAGCTATGTGAACAAAATGGCATAGAACACAACTTCTCAGCTCCTAGGACTCCTCAACAGAACGGAGTTGTCGAGAGAAAGAACAGGGTTCTGACAGAGATGGCTAGAAGCATGCTCAATGAGAAAGAGGTTTCTCAAGTGTTCTGGGCGGACGCTATGAGCACTGCTTGCTATATCTCTAACAGAGCCTATGTTCGCAAGGGCTTGGACAAGACTCCTTACGAGCTATACAAAGGGAGGAAGCCCAACATCAGCCACCTCAGAATCTTTGGGTCAAAGTGCTATGTGCATAACAATGGAAAGGTAAATTTGGGTAAGTTTGATCCAAAGGCTGATGTAGGTATATTCATAGGATATTCCCTTAGGAGTAAAGCATATAGAATATACAACATGAAAACTAAAACTGTAGAAGAATCCATGCATGTTGTATTTGATGAAACTCCTACATGGGGACAATCCACAGAGGATGATGAAATACTTAATCTTCCAAAACTACCATCATCTTCCTCACCACCAAAAGAAACACCAACAAGCAATCCAAAAGAAGAAGATGAACCCAGTGATGAACCTGGAGTGCAACCCGTGCCTGAGGAGGCACAGTTGCCAATAGCTAGGAGACATCACAGGGATCATCCTCTTGATCAAGTGCTTGGTGATGTTTCTTCTGGTGTCAGAACTAGAAGACAAGTTCAAAATGAAGTTGAGTTTGGAGCATTCCTATCTCAAATCGAACCAACTTCAGTTGAACAAGCTCTTAAGGACTGCGACTGGATTATTGCCATGCAGGAAGAGCTAAATCAATTTGAGAGAAGTCAAGTTTGGGAACTAGTCCTAAGGCCGTCTCATCAATCCATAGAAGGGACCAAGTGGGTCTTCAAAAACAAGCTAGATGAGACAGGCCAAATCACAAGAAACAAAGCCAGACTAGTAGCCAAAGGATACAACCAAGAAGAAGGCATTGACTATGAAGAAACTTTTGCTCCAGTCGCTAGACTTGAAGCAATAAGGATTCTTCTAGCCTTTGCATCCATGAAAGGCTTTAGGTTATATCAAATGGATGTAAAGAGCGCATTTCTTAATGGTTATATTAAAGAAGAGGTTTATGTAGAACAACCTCCTGGCTTTGAGGACCATAAGCACCCCAAACATGTGTATAGACTAAAGAAAGCTTTATATGGCCTGAAACAAGCTCCTCGAGCTTGGTATGAGAGACTCAGCAGCTTTTTGCTGGGCAAGGGTTTCTCAAGGGGCAAATTAGATAATACACTGTTTATCCTTCACAAAGATAGGGATATGTTAATTGTCCAAATTTATGTTGATAATATTATATTTGGGGCATCTAACGAAAAGCTTTGTGAAGATTTCTCTAAGACTATGCAGGGTGAATTCGAAATGTCAATGATGGGAGAACTAACGTTCTTCCTTGGCCTGCAAATCAAACAGAAAAAAAATGGAATCTTCATCTCCCAAGCTAAGTATTGCAGAGAACTACTCAAAAAGTTTGGGATGGATGAATGCAAGGAGTATGACACTCCTATGAGCACCACAGCCGCACTCGATGCTGACGCAAAGGGTAAATCTGTCAGCCTGCCCATGTATAGGGGAATGATAGGTTCCCTCTTATACTTAACAGCGAGCAGGCCTGACATTCAATTTAGTGTAGGCATGTGTGCTAGGTTTCAAGCCAACCCCAAGGAGTCACACTTAACATGTGTTAAACGTATCCTAAGATACCTTGAGGGAACACAAGAACTTGGTCTTTGGTATCCCAGAGGTAACCAAGAGTTCTTGTGGGCTTACTCTGACTCTGACCATGCAGGTTATAAAACAGATAGGAAGAGCACCAGTGGACAATGCGCCTTCCTTGGTGGTTGTCTGGTGTCTTGGGCTAGCAAAAAGCAAACCTGTGTGTCTTTGTCATCCACTGAGGCAGAATACATTGCTGCAGCAAGTTGTTGTGCTCAAGTGCTGTGGCTGAAGAACCAACTCAGAGATCTTGGCTTGGAGTTCCTTGAGGCACCTATCCTCTGTGACAACACAAGCACTATCAGCCTCGCCAAGAATCCGGTTCAGCACACAAGGACAAAGCACATTGATGTCAGACATCACTTCATCAGAGATCATGTTCAAAAGAAGGATGTCAAAGTGCAGTTTGTCCCCACACAACAACAGCTTGCTGACATCTTCACCAAGCCTCTGGGGGTTGACCAGTTTACTTACATAAGAGGGGATTTGGGGGTGGTAAACCCAAATGAGGTGTAACTTCTATTTATTATACTTGGTTATTTTAAAAATTACAAGAATACTAACTTAGGCATCGGAGTGCCAATATATGTTTTTGCAGGTGCTCAATGTTAAATCTTAAGCAAGTGCAACCGGAAGCAAAACCACTTCCGGATGAACACTCACTGACACTGGATGATCAAGTCAAGAGAGCGCCAGTGCCAGCCCAAGGGACACGTCCTTCAGAAAACGTTTCAACTCCCTCAATGAGACGTTATGCCTTCTCTGATAAGATGAAGCGACACGTGTCATCAGGTGTGTCGTTCCAACTTAAATTGTTTACGTTACCCAATGTGTGAAAATCTGAAGAGACATGACCATTTTACCCTTAGTAATTTTACCTATAAATAGGGTGTCATTTTTCACTTTCACTTTTTACTTGCATCATTTTTCACTTTCACCATTTTCTCTGAAATTCTCTTCATCTTCTTCATCGTGTTCTTCATTTTCTTTCGCACAACTCTTCGCATTTCATCCCTTTTTACCACAAAATCATACAAAAATGGCCGGATCTCATGAATCTAACCCAGTTACCAAGAAACATTCTTCATCCAAGAAACACAAGTCAAAATCTGGGAAATCTCGTCATGAACATTCTCGGAAATCTGGGCAAAATGAAGAACATCATGAAGAACATCATGAACACCGTGAAGTTTCTGGGCAACCACTGGGGCAGGATGAAAATATTCAGGGTCAGCCTAAAACTTCTGGTAGAGTGGAAGAACAGTTAGTGGTTTCTGAACAAGAGAGGGAAGCCCTGAGAAAAGGAAAGAAGAAGAAGGTGCAATTTGCTGAAGAACCTTCTTCCAAGAGGCAGAGGGTTGAAGAAGATGACCCCACAGTATATAGAGATGGGGCATTGGAGACTGTGGCCGCCAAGTTTGAGACATCCATTCCAATCTTCAACCATGGGCTATTCATCGATCTGAACAAGATTGATGAACCTGGATTCCCACATCTGCGTCCTTACCTCGAGAGGTACTTGCCATGGCTGGGGATCAACCAGGACTACAACGTCAACGTCCTGCGTGTCTTCTGTCAATCCCTCACTGGCAAGGCTAGGTTCAAGAAGGTGGATGGGAAAGAGCAAATTCACAAACTCTCCTTCACTGCCACTGTGAGGGGGAGAACCTTCAGGTTCACGTGGAAGACACTGAATGAGATGATGGGGATCACAGACGAGAGCATGAATGAGTGGCTATCCCCTGAGTCACTAAAGCTCAGCAAGGAGGCTCTCGAGAAGTTGTATGGAACCTCAGGCAAAAAGGTATCCAAGATGTCTGACTCTTACAGGCTCTTGTACTACGTCTACTCCCGAATGATGACACATAAGGGAGGCAACTTCAACGAGTTCACACAGCTGGACAACCCTTGGTTCCCCAGACTCCTCTCCCACCAGCCAATCAACCCCGGCCAGTTGATCTGCCTTGAGCTTCAGCGCTGGATCGCTAATGACAAGTCTGGCTATCTTCCCTATCCCACTATCATTGCCTTCCTCCTAGAGAAACATCTGATCAAGGCCACATCTGCTGCGGAGGAAGAAAATGTCAAGTGCAAACCTGTGGGAGCTACCAACATCGCGAAGATGGGCATCAAGTATATCAAGCCTGCTAAGCCCACTCGCTCAGGATCACAGGATGAGAGTGCCTCTCAGACTTCAGTCCCCTCTACATCTGGTGCAGGGGATCAAGAAGTGGACTCCCATGCTGGGCCAAGCCGTGCTGCAAGAGTGCCAGCCTCTGTCAGAGCCTTTGCGGAGGAAGTTAAGGAAGAGCTTCTCTTCATGCTGCCTGACTCCTTGGTAGGCCCTCTCCGTGCTGAGTGTGACTCTGGCTTCCAGCAGCAAGGGGAGCGAATCCAGCGGCTTGAGGATAGAGTGTGCCAAGTCGAGAATCATCTGGCCAGGGTGGACGCAAAACTAGACCTCATCCTCCAGCACCTACAAATTCCCCAACCATCACAAGGTAACCTACCACCTCCTCCTCCTCCTCAAAACCCACCTCCTCCTCCTCCACCTAACACTCAACAACCTCAGCCACCACCACAAAATGACCAGCAACCCCCACCATCACCAAACAATGACCACCAATCCCAACCTTCACCTACCCATGACCAACAAACCCAAGACTCACCCCAACACTCTCCACGCCAATCCCCACTAAACTCTCCATCTCCACCTCCTTCACCCATTCTCACATGTAACATTACGTTACTAATTACTTAATTAACCCATAATATTCATTTTAGACTAATAACCTCTTTACTAACTATGATAGAAAAAGGGATTTCCATAATATCAATGTCCTATTATAGTTAGAAAAGGAATTTCCTAATGATTAACTATTATTATCCATGATAGAAAAGAATAAACTAATACAATACAGCTGCTATCATGGATAATTTATTGCTAACCATGTTAGAAAAGAATCACCTAACATGGTTAGAAAAATAAGCAACCTAATGTTCAATAATATCAAATACATATAAATATATGCGGAAACGTATGCAGCCTATACAAATTGGCAATATACAACTCTAAATAAATTATATAACCTCTACTACCTAATTCCCTTCCCTGATGCTTGCGCCTGTGCATGAATACCTGCAAAAATGTCAGTAATCGTGGGATGAGACAATTTGTCTCAGTAATCACCGCTTAACTCACTATAACAGTGAGATGTGCGGTAGTAAGGGCGTCTAAAGGGTACCACAGTTTAAAAATCAATACATATATATAAGAGAATTAAGTCTCTATCCATTTATCATTCCATAGCCTCTATCACGTCCAAAATAAATCAAATTCAACTTCTCAACTCTCATCCACGTACAACCTGATGCTCAACTCATGCCATTCTGGAGGCACTACGCTCGAGCCCTATATGTATTCCAAATGAATTGACACTGTGCCCCTCTCAAATATGAAGGGGCAATTTCCCTCTCTGGTAAACCCATGAGAGGGAAACCCCAATCTGTCTCCAATCAGAAAGGGAGCAGTCTCTGTCTCCAATCAGATGACTGCTGGTCACAGTCTCCAATCTGTTGACCATTGGCCACAGTCTCCAATCTGTTAACCAGTACAAATAACCGTTGATTGGCCTATCAACCGGTTATCATCGCGCGATGATACATAATCTCAGTGTCATGCAATGATCACAATTCATTCATTATCTCAATCACAATCTTTGTCACCTTCCACCAACACAACATTTCAATTCCTCAATCCCTAATGTACCATATTTTCAATCCAAATCACTTTCCAATACCCTGTCCAAGTACCAATTACATTTACTCCATCACTATCCATCACTATCCATCAATTAACTTATCCACACCGTTGCCATAGCAACACACCTATATATATCCCACTATTCCAGGAAAATTTTAACCACCAGACAGGATACTATATATATAATGCAGAAAGTTTCTTTATATACAATTAATCGTGTTTGAAAGGCACCCGATAGCCTATTTTGTATAAAAATAATCTTTTAAAGATAATATATATATATAGAGGGTGAGAAGGGATTTTACAAAATCCCTAACTAACGTCACCCTCAATGTTATAGCAAGGTAAGAGTGATTACCTGACGCGCTTGACAATCCACTGCCCTTCCTTTTCTTTACCATGTCTTGAGAGTATATGTATGTTACATTCTTTCCTATTAATTCAGCATGAAATGATAATAAGTTAATCATCATTCTATGCTATGCATTAAATAACGTCGCTCTCTCATTACTACCCAATTTCCCAATCCCTTCTAGTTAATATTTTCCTGATTTTCTCTGGATTACATCTTATACTTTCTTTCAATCATTCAAGGTCAATAGTCAAATAATCAAAGTAATTTTTTTATACTCAAGTAGGCAAAAGAGCATGGATCAAGGTACAATATCTCACATCATATAAATGGAAGTAAAAAGCATCTCATCAAACCCTAGCTACAACACGTCCTAATAAACATGACAGCTAGTAAGATTCAACCAAAGTTCAGATTTTATTCATATATTATCCAACAGAACCACAATTGCTTAAATAGAACATTTAGTCCAATCTGAAAAGTCAGTACCATCTCTATTTCCTAATGCAAACGCAAGACAGAGCAACCCAAAGAAAAGCATAATGACTTCCTAATCAAATTTCAATACAAATACTTCTTTTTCATCATTATACATGTGCCAATACAGGGCAAAACAATGAATATTCCATTTAACACTTTACTTCCAGATTTAAAGTCATTTTTAATCACCATTTACTAAAACATCAATCAATTCATAAATTAAACAGCCCGTCAGGTTTCCGGAATCCCCGAATTAGCAATGTATATAATCATGAAAGTCAGCCATTATACCAATTAATTCAATCACAGCAGCATATTTGTATATCCCATAATTCAAACAGAATTTGCGAAAGAAGAATCACACTTCTTATTTAAATCAGCATCAATAACATATATCTCTTCATTCTTAAATCAGCAACAATAATGTGAATAATCACCATTTTCTTCTTAAATCAATTGCCCATGATAGCAAGGAAACAAAGGAATCGATGCTGGAAATAGAGATATGAGACTCACACTTAATCCAATGTAAAACTCAACACTGCTTAATCATGAAAGAAATAGAACACAAGGGCTTTAATGCTTAAAACCATACCATTCCATCTCAAACCAATATTCTAATTGTCCATGATTCAAATATTCATTCAAGCTTCAAAACTAACCCATGCACTCCGGATTTGAACCACACCTCAAAAACAATTTTTCTTCCAATTCCACTCTCAAAATTATTCCATGTTTCAACTAAATCCTAATCTTAACAATATACTTTTTCTAACAATAAATTTCAGTTTTAACTTTTCTAGTAAACTCCAATACACCCATGTTGTTAGTCCTAATCACCAAATTCATTGCCTCAATCCCTAACATCAAAACAACAGCTCTTATCACCTAATTCTACTACCAAAAGCCTTCAAAATAGTCACAACAAATCAATTTACAATCCTAGTAATCAGCTCACCAATAGTATCCATTTCAAATCAGAATCCACATTAACAAAAAGGGCTTATAAGAACATGAAACAGATTCCTCCAAAGAGCAATCGACATTTAAGCACCCAAATCTAAGGTTTTGATCAAAACTCAATAAAACTTCAAATTAATCATTAAATCACTTCTCAAATACTACAAATCAAAGCTTAACTTCAATTTTGATGTGTTATCTTAAGCCAAAAACACAAACCCACTCGTGGCCTCTCACAAAACTCACACAAAATTAAAGGAAAAGAGTGAGAATAGTTCCAAGAGACTCACCGGAGTTGGAATCCGGTGTTCCAAGTCTTTCCCAAGCTCGTCGTCATCGGAATTAGCGTCTTCTCGCCGGAAATCGCCGGAGCACGAGGAGGTGGGTGAAAACAGAAATTCAAAGGAACAAGAAACAATGAGAAAACTAACATGGAGGGAAGTAAGAGCTTGGGAAAACAAAGGAGCATGCAAGAACTTTCTTACCTCGTCGTCGGCCGCCGAAGATGTCGCCGGAAGTGAAGGGGGCGACGAAAATGAAGAGGCATGGGGGAGGGTTTGGCCGTCGAGTTTGAGGAAAGAATAAGGAAGAAGAGAGGGTTCGGTTCTTGGGGACCCACTACACCGGAGATCGGTGGCTAGGCCGCCGGAAAATCGAAGAACAATGGCGGAGGAGGGAGGTTGGGCTTGATAGATGGTAAGGCAGAGAGAGAGAGAGAGAGAAAGAGAGAGCTTGAGAAATAGAGAGGAGAAAGGAGGACGAGTATGTGAAGGGGAGGGGCGCCGCCGCTTCGTGTGGCCGGAGGACGCCCGGAGCTCAGACGAGGGCGGAGGTGAAAGGGAAGAAGAACGAAGAAGATGAAGGGGAGGAGGGAGTCGGCGGAAATATATAAGGGAAGGAGGGAGGGCGTGTTTGGTTGGGGAGAAATAAGGGTAGTTTTTGATAATTAAAGCCCAAACTTGTCATAGTGTACTCATTTTGATTTAAAACCACTTAAACCAGCCTCCAATCTTCTTAAACTTCAAAATATTTTTAGCTTTACCACTCCCTCATATTTCAAACTCTTCATTTCTTAATTAATTATATGCATATTAATTACTCAAAATTTCCAAAAATATCCCAAAAATCCCTAAAAATTCCAAAATTTCCCAAAACACTCCCTAATCCTGAATTAAATTTTTCAGGATGTTACATCACACGACCTGGCGCTCCTACACGCTCTCCACTCCGATTCTCCAACGAACCTTCCCCCCATTCTGAACCTATCAACCCCAACTCTAGACCAAGATCCAACTCCCTGGCCGAGCACCTTGGATTTCACACTGCCATTCACCCCATCAGCCAAATCTATATAAGAGATTATCCTCGCCTTCAACCACTCTCAGATGACCATTTACCATTTACCCCAGCCTCCACCAACTACCAAGAATACTCCTCCACTCATCCCTACGAAGGTCTCTTTGTCACCCCCAACTGGTTCCCCGACACTACCTCATCCCCAGAAACTACCCAACCTACCTCCTCCTCAGAGACCTCACCCCAAAAACCTCCACCCTCCTCTTCCTCAACTCCATCCCTGGCCCTCACCCTCTTTGATGATGCCAAAAGGGGGAGAGATGTAATGTCCACTCTGCGCCTGCCCATGAACACAAAGGATGTCCTCAGCCAGCCAGCATTATGGATTGATGAAGATATAGCAGCAGCCCTTCGCCGTGCTATGGAATCCCAAAGGCTGGGTGGTGCAGAAAGTCTTATAAGAGGAGAGGCCATCCGGTTCATGCAGCAGAAGAAAGCGGCTGAGCAAGGACCACATTTGGAGATGGTTGTCTTTGGGCAGAATGAACAATCCTCACAACCTGAGTCATCATCAGAGCCTCCTCCAACTAAAACAAGTAGAAAGATTGTTGAGGAGATCATGATGAAGTGGGGACTGAAGAGACCCAACCATCCTCCAATTGTGATAGCCAAGCCCATTCCTGCATCCTCTGGGCAAGTGTCTGAGAGTTCATCTGAGCAATCATCTGCCCCTCCTCCCTCATCTGAGCCAGCAGTCATTTTCAGTGAGTCTAGAAAGAAGACCGTTGCTAGAAAGCGTGCCAGGAGAATTATTGCCACCAATGAATCTGATGAGACTGAGGAAGAGACTCCATCTGACCTACCTGAGCAAGGAACTTCATCTGCCCAGGTTGAGCAAGAAACTCTAGTGGTTCAAGCAGTTCCAATCCTGAAGGAAGTCAAGTTGGAAATTAAAGACATGACTCCTGAGGAATTTGAGAAGTTTGGATTCACAGACAAGTTATCCTTTGGTCAGATGGCCTGCCTCGATGCTGATAGAGCAAGTGCCATGCCCACTCCTCCAATTAGCAAGAGCAAAGGGAAGAGTAAAGGGAAAGGGAAAAGGAAAGTCCAGGAAGTTGAGGAGGATCCCAACTTCCCTGTATGGAACGTAAAAATCCGGGCTGTTCACTATCCCAATGGAGAGGTTACCTACTTCGACGATGCTACAGGGTTCCCTGGGTATGAAGAAGTAGAGAACATGAAAAGGGCATTCGAGGAGTCTATTGAATCAGAGAGGCTCAGAAGGGAAAGAGATGAAGAAGAGCTCCAGCAGACATTGCCCAGATAGACCAGAATGTTCATGAGGCCGAGTTAGCCAAACTACAAAGGGAGAATGAGGAGAGACAAAAGGAGAGGGAGAGGAAAAAGAAATACAAACCCTGAACCCCCAATCCAAACATTTTTTTTTAACTTAGAAATTTTTCCTTTGTTTTGTTTTCATGCATACTTTCATACTTGCTTAGTGTAATTTATTTGTATACGTTCTTTACTTGTATATGTTATTTGATTGTATACTCTGATTTGTAACTTTTACTTATCAATAATATTTGTCCAAGTTACTTGTTCTTATCTATCGCTTTTATTCTCTTGCTAATCTTTCCTTATGAATCTAATCGATAAAACTAAGTTTGTCATCATCAAAAAGGGGGAGAATGTTAGAATCTTAAGTTTTGATGAAGACTAAAATATGAAAGAATAGGCCAAGTACTTAGAAAGCAATAGGTTAACATAGGATCCCAAGTAAGAGTGCAACCGGATGTGGATTTACTTCCGGATAGACTAGGACTTGCGCACCCGGATAAATGTTTCATCCCCCAGCGGCAGCGAGTAACTCACTAGGGATTTAACTTAGTCCATGAACGCTAGATATACAAAAGCTTAAGACTAAGCTATGATTCAACCGGAAGTGAAATTGCTTCCTGTTAGACTTAGACTGGCGCAGACTGATAGAATAGATATAACCCTAAGCGTCAGTGAGTTTACCTCGTCAAATGAAATTGCTTCCTGTTAGACTTAGACTGGCGCAGACTGATAGAATAGATATAACCTTAAGCGTCAGTAAGTTTACCACATCAAGTGAAAGTGCTTCCGATAGCTTAGTGACTAGCGCTGACTGTTGGAATGAAATACACTGAGCGAGAGTAAGTGATAGTGAGCTAAATCCTTCATCAAGTGGAATTACTTCCGGATGTAGAAGTGCTTCCGGATACACCTTAGACTTAGGGAACACCCACTGCATGTGACTATGTGCTTATATTGTTAAACTAACGTTCAAGTGCAGCACACTAAGTAAGGTTGCTTCCGGATGTGATTTTGCTTCCGCAAGCAATCAGAATGTCAGAACGTTCAGAGATGCAGTGTCAGAATGCTTTTGTCAGAGCAGAGGTGTCAGGACTACTTTTCAGAGATAAAGCAAGTCAACCCTGCTATGCATTGATGAAGCATTTATTGGGCAAACGGTAACATGGGAAAAACGGCTATATCCAAACGGCTAGCCCACCTACCAAGAGTTCAAAATGTTTGAAGACTATATAAAGGAGCTCAACTTCATTTATGAAGCAATCAATTATCTTTGAATATTCTTGAGAGAAGTTAGAGCGAGAAACTAAGAACACCTTCAAGCATTCAAAGCTGCCCAGAAAAGTAAAGAGCATTTAACACATCGAGTGATCCTTTTCATCTACATATTCTGTACTTTTTGTTGTTAAGTGTAACATCCTGAAAAATTTAATTCAGGATTAGGGAGTGTTTTGGGAAATTTTGGAATTTTTAGGAATTTTTGGGATATTTTTGGAAATTTTGAATAATTAATATGCATATAATTAATTAAGAAATGAAGAGTTTGAAATATGAGGGAGTGGTAAAGCTAAAAATATTTTGAAGTTTAAGAAGATTGAAGGCTGGTTTAAATGGTTTTAGAATTAAAAGAATACACTATGGCAAGTTTGGGCTACAAATCATTGGAGAATCCCCTAATTCCAGAAAACCAAACGCGCCCCTCTCTTTTATATAAATAACCTGCGCGCCTCCCTCCTCTTTTCCGTCTCCTTCTTCTTCGTTCTTCCTCTCCTCCGCCCCCTGCGATTTCCGGCAGCCTCCGGCGCGGCGGCGCCTTCCTAACTACCTCTTCCACCTCCTTCTTCCTCCACAACCTTAGCCTCCCTTCCCTCCCAAACCATCCGTCGGCTTTTCCCTCTCTCTTCTCCTTCGTTTTGACCTTTCCCTCCGAATCCGATGAGGGTGGGTTTCTCCGGCGACGGCGAGTGAAGCGGCGGCGTGGCCTCCCCTTCCCCTTTAAACTCTTCTCCTTCGTTTCTTCTGGTTGCTCTTCGTTTCTTTTTGTTCTTTTTGCAAATCCGGCGAGTTTTCCGGTGAACTCACGGTGGTTTTGGCGGATTAAAGGTAAAGATTTGATTTTTCTAGTACATCTTGAGCTATACTTTCATTTTAATGTGTGTTCACTCACACTTTCCGTTTTCCTTTTGATTTTCATTCGGCCTATACATTTGAGGCGATTTCCGGCGAGATGAGCGGCGGCCGGCGGCGGCGAGCTGCTTGCTATCTCTCATTTTGGGATTCCGTAAGCATGCTCTACACCTTTCTTGCTTTTGGTTTTTCGTTTTGGCCGAGGTCTATGAGAGGAGTCCGAATTGGTTTTTAAGATTTTGGGTTTAGAAATTAACTAAGAGAGTGTTTGAGCTTTGGTTTATGGTGTTTTGATGTTGATGAACCAATTAAACTAGAATTTTATATTTCATATTTGCTTAAAGGTAGTGGTTCTTGAAGTTGGTCCCTTATGCTTATGTTTTGTTCTTGTTTTGCTTCCTTGGTGTATGAGTAGTAGGAAAGTTGAGACTCAAGCATGTTGATTCCCTTTATTTCTATTATGTTTTGGCCGAATTGATTTTGTGGTAGGGAGTGTTCAGATTTTGCAATCTAAGTCATTGTCCAAGTATGAGATAAATTTATTGGATGATTGGTGATTGAGTTATGAATTTGAAGCTTTAGGGCTTAACAGATTGGTTAAAGTGAACCTGAACTTTCTTTGTTTAATTAGGAGGGGAAATATGTGTTAACTTGTTGTAGGTGTTTATAGTTTGAGTTGCTTTAATATGCCTAAAGGATGTATGTAATCTTTTGAGGTCCTAAGAAATATATACATATATATATACATTGTTGCTGCTGATTTGAGAATGAATAAATTATTGTGTGTTTTAGGTTAATGGGACTAAAATGTTGTGAGTCCCCTTGTGCAAAATCTGTTTTATTCGTGTGTGTATATATATGGTTGTATGTTCTTGCATGCTCAATGTATACCTTGAAATTGGAGTTGTTTTTCTTCTTCTATTGCTGCTATGTGCATTTGGGTAAAAAAAAAAAATAAATAAAGTGAAGGATTTGTTGGATATATAGTATTTTGTTAAGACTTTGGGTGAACTTGAAGGATTTTAAGGTTTAATTAACTCAGAGAAGTTTGAGAAAGTGTTAGAGATCGTTGGTCTTAGTTAGGTGAAGATGAATTAAAGCTCTCTGTATTGCGTTGGGGTATTTTCTATTGAACTAAATGATTAAAATGGTATCTATGGTTGTATATTTTGTTATGCAGGAGAATTTAAGGCATTTGTTGTGATGCAATTTTGTTACTCTGCTTTTGAGTTTATTAGATCACGGAGTGGTCATTTCTTCTAGAATCTTTCTTGTTTTATCTGTACCAACTGAGGATAGGTACTGTTTCTTCAAATTCTGGTATATTAGAATAGGATTATAATTCAGCATGTTTGGAAACTTTAAGAAACTTTTCGTTGTATGTTTCCCCTATCCGGTTGTGATTGCTTGTTCTGGTGGTCTTATAGCCTTTTCTACCTTAGTTTTGTCTCAATTTTCGGGATTGTTGGTATAGGAAGAATTTGTGAATGGTTGATGTGTATGGTGGCGGGAAGGTGTTTAATTGGCATCTTTAAGGTGGTAGTATATTTGTGTATTTAATTGTTGAAGTGGTTGAATTTGGTTGGTTTATGTATGATGCTTGATCTTGATAATGCATCTTGTATTGCTTGAGATGTTCTTATGGTTGTGAATCTATAGTAGAAATTTAAATTTGAGGATCGATATGCACAAGTTCGTTTGGGTTCGCGTTGAGGAAAAACTCAGTGATTAAATTGGACTCGAGTTATCGATGACAATAATGAACAAGTCTTAATGAGAATTCACCTTATTTTACAAATTAATTATAAATAATTATGTTTTATGAAAAGTGCTTTGACTTGGATGGATTAGGAAATTATGAATGTTCTCTTGGGTAGACATTTGATTGTTATTCATGTGTATTGCTTTGGTTAGTGTGAACTATGCTGATTCTAATTGTTGATCAATTGGTTATTGACATTATTGTACTGTAAAATGCTTTCAATTGTGTTTGTGAAAATACTCGAAGATGTCAATATTATGTGGATCATTAAATTGGTTTTATTAGAAGTGATTGGGTAGTAATATAGGTCCGAGAGCGACGCTATTCATTATATATATATAGATACACACACACAGATGATTGCTTATAACTATTATTACTTTGTGTAATAATAGGAGGGATTAAGAGGAAAGTATTTGGAAATTCTCAAGGAAGGGTAAGGAAAACAATGGAGCGCTAAGTGTCACAGGTAATCACTCTTACCTTGCTATAACAATGAGGGTGACGTTAGTTGGGATTTTCTTAAAATCCTTTCTCACCCTCCATATATATATATTATCTTTGAAAAATTATTTTTATATAAATAGGCTATTGGGTGCCTTTTAAACTGGATTATTTCCGTATTAAGGACTGTGGCATATTTTGTATACATATGCATATATTATATTATCCTGGATGGTTATGGTGGTAGTTCTTGGATAGTGTGATAGAGATATAGGTACTGAATTATGATTGTGCTTTTGAGAGAATTGAGAATGGAATGAGAATGTTATGTTGAGTTGATATTGTGGATAGTTAGGTCGAGGGAATGAATTGACTAGTTGTGAATGACATTGTGATATTGAAGAGAATTGTGATGGAAATGTTGAGGTTGTGGATGAGATTTGATAGGGATGTTGTGATCATTGCATGACACTGAGATATGTACCATCGCGCGATGATAACCGGTTGATAGGCCAATCAACGGTTATTTGTACGGGTCAACAGATTGGAGACTGTGACCATTGGTCAACAGATTGGAGACTGTGACCAGCAGTTTTCTGATTGGAGACAGGAACTGCTCCCTTTCTGATTGGAGACAGATTGAGGTTTCCCTCTCATGGGGTTACCAGAGAGGGAAATTGCCCCCTCACTTTTGAGAGGGGCACAGTGTCAACTCATTTAGAATATATATATATAGAGCTCGAGTGTAGTGCCTCCGGGATGGCATGAGTAGAGCACCAGGGATTGTACATGCGTGTGAGCCGAGAAATGAGAATTGAGAAAGGCATGAATAAGAATTATAGTAAGGAAAGCATGGATTGAGGATTGGATGGTGAAGTTTTGTTGATGTGGAAATTGATTGAGTGGTAATTCAAAAGTAGAGATGATGAACTTGTTTTAAATTGGACATGACAGAGGGACCAGAGTGATTAATGGAAGAAAACTTGGCTTTATATATATATATATATATATATATATATATATATATATATATACTGTTTTTGAAATATGGTACCCTTTAGACGCCCTCACTACCGCACATCTCACTGTTATAGTGAGTTAAGCAGTAGATTACTGAGACAAGTTGTCTCACCCCACGATTACTTACATTTTTGCAGGTGATTATGCACAGGCGCGAGTAACAGGAAAGGGAATTGAGTTAAAAAGGTTGTTTTACTTATTTAGACGTGTATATTGCCAAAAATGTATAGGTCTGCATTCGCTTCCGCATATTTCTAATTGTATTGATAATATTGGTTAATCAGGTGAATATACTAGGTTATTCCTTTTTCCTAACCATGTTAGGTGATTCTTTTCTAACATGGTTAGCTATTTAATTATCCATGATAGTATTCAGGTTATATTAGAAAATTCTTTTCTATCATGGATAATGATTATTAATAGGGAATTCTTTTCTAACTATGATAGATTTATTGATATTATGGAAATCATTTTTCTATCATAGTTAGTGAAGGTAGTATTGGATTAATCAGGGAATTAGTAACGATATGTTACATTAAGTCTCTTCCTGTTATAAGAGCATTGATTGTACTTAAGTGTGTAACACCATCCGTTCTTTGAGAGAACTTAATCAGAAAAATCCTTTAAGTGTAAAGGTTAACCCCTTGCTTGGTGTGAGGGGGAGCTAGTTAGAAAGGTTACAAGTGAGCCTGTGTAAAACTTGTAGTTGTAAGGTTGCAAGTGATCCCGTGCAAAACTTGCGGTTGTAAGGTTTCAGGTGAACCCGATTTAAAACCTGAGATATAGTGGAACTCGGCCTGGGTGGTTGAGGACTGGACGTAGGTCAGGTAGACCGAACCAGTATAACTCTTGTGTTGTTTCATTCGAGCGTTTATTTTTGAAGCACAATTCACCCCCCCTCTTGTGCATCCATTACTTTCATTTGGTATCAGAGCAGGTCTTTTTCACTCGATTCCAACGAATCAGAAAGCAAAGATCCAGTAATGGATACAGACTATTCTCTACCAGATGTCTCTGTACAACCCAACAAGCCCCCAGGCTTCGATGGGTACAACTATCCATTCTGGAAGTTTAGAATGGAGACTTATATCAAGTCAAGTGACATTAGACTCTGGGACGTAATAGAACGTGGGGATCAAACTCCCTTAGATGAGGATGTATTTGCTAAGGTGAGAGCCAGATACACTCCTGAGGACTATGCACTAGTCCAACTGAACCATCGGGCCATGCACTACATCCAGTGTGCTCTCAGCCCCAAGTAAAATGACATTTTCAACAATGGAAACCCACTTTTCAACAAGTAAAATGACATTTTGAACAAGCAAGTATTTAATTGGTTATACATTGTTGCATCAGACTTTGAACAAATAAAACGACGTTTTTAACAAGGGAAACCCACTTCTAAATAAGTAAAATGACATTTTGAACAAGTAAGTATTTAATTGGTTATACATTGTTGAATCGGACCTTGAACAAGTAAAATGACGTTTTCAACAAGGGAAACACTCTATTAAACAAATGAAATAACAGTTTGAACAAACAAGTATTTAATTGGTTATACATTGTTGCATCAGACCTTGAACAAGTAAAATGACGTTTTCAACAAGGGAAACCCACTTTTCAACAAGTAAAATGACATTTTGAACAAGCAAGTATTTAATTGGTTTTACATTGTTGCATCAGACCTTGAATAAGTAAAATGACATTTTGAACAAGGGAAACCCACATTTGAACGTGTAAAGTAACATTTTGAACAGACAAGTATTTAAATAGTTATACATTCTTGCATCAGACTTTGAAGAAATAAAACGACGTTTTTAACAAGGGAAACCCACTTCTAAACAAGTAAAATGGCATTGT
The DNA here is from genome assembly GCA_029929735.1 of Mimosa pudica. Lineage (NCBI taxonomy): Eukaryota > Viridiplantae > Streptophyta > Magnoliopsida > Fabales > Fabaceae > Mimosa > Mimosa pudica. Next base: position 8,333,528 of record JAKELP010000045.1, read on the forward strand.
TCATACGTGTTCTTTATGAAATTGGCCACGTGGTATCTTCCAAATAATATCGAATATAAAAAAATTTCTTTATGAAATTGGCCATTTCTCACCTGTTCTTGGTATAATTACATAGTAAATATATTCAATACAGTATACAATTGTCCACTAAACACTAATTATAGTATTAAACCAAGTATCTAATAAAAACCATAACACCCATTGAATACAATTTGATCAGATAGCTCATTCTTCCACCCTCTCATTCATTGATTCCAACTCCTTTAAAATAGCTGTCTTGCTTCATTGATTTTATGATTCACAAGTCATCACACTAAATCATGTGTGGCCTTGATAGCCAACCCTCAAAATTATTGTGATCTTATCATTTTTTTTAGCAAAGGACACATCAATGCCTCCACAAGACATGATGACAAGAACCACAGGTCCCTTGGAAACATTTGCAACCTCACTGATCAAAAGTTGCTTCTTCCTTGGCAGAAGAATGTTGACTCTATCAAGGCTCTCTGCTTCTATGGCCAAACTTGCTCCCATTAGAAGCATGGTAGCATCAGTAGAGCTGCAATCTTCTTTACATCATCTAGCTCTGCATTGACACATTGCATATTTGATGATCTTGGCATCAAATGGAGGTGAACCAGGATTATTTTTGAGTAGAACAAACTCTACATCAATTTCTATACTACAATAAAAAATTGCATAGTTAGGAGTTAGCTAAAACACTCAATTCTTTAATCATGATTGATGACATCTTGTGTTGAAGAGTGGATGCATTTCTTTTCCTCCATATTTGCTTTATATTTTATCTTGAATTCAAAACAAACACACAATTCAAACTTTACATTCATTACTTTTTACATTTGAAAATAAATTGAACTTGAAAATAAACATCATCAGGAATAGAATTTTTACATTTATGAAAAAGGATACAATATACACAATCATGGCTTAGTAAGATACCTACATCCTCAGTAAAATACCAACATCATATATAACAACTTATTCCTCATGGATCATTTTTGCTAATATTTTTAAACTTCCATCCCTTTACTCCAAAAGATCCAACATTACTTACAACACTTCTCTCTCTCTCTCTGTTTTTTTTGTCAACTCATAATAAAACTTTAATTAATCCCTATGACTCATGTGGAGGCAACCATCATAATATTTCCCAAGCTTCGTATTTCAATCTTAGTACAAGTATTACACTTCACTCTTATCCATCTAACAACAGTTCCAGATTCTTGATAGTCATAACATCATTTTAACATTATAAGTCACCTCTGATCAATTAGCTTACAATGTTTGATTTTCATTTATAATATCTATTTAGCATTGTTACACCTCTTCAACAGGGACCAAACATATCAGCAACACATGCTTTATATAATCAACATTCAGTACATATTTACTAAGCTACTTCACCATCCTTAATCCAAATTTCAGGGAGCATGTTACTATATGTCCTAAAACAAGTACCAAAGGAAAATCAATATGGAGAGATCAATTAGACTTCCATAGTCCTCTGTTAGTCCATAACAATGAATAACAACAAGAATTGACCTAAATGTCATTCTTAAACACAATTGAAGCTCTCAATTGACATTAATCCTTAAACCAAAATTATGATTTGGTAAACCCCAAATAGAGAAACTAATATTTTCAGCTTCCAATTAACTGCATATTTCCCAAGCAAACAACAACTTTGTCCCTATATACTCTCTCAATATATACAATACTTGCATTAGAGTCTAAAAAAAATCTAAACACGTCTGAATTTTGAAAACTTAAGGTGGCAACAACCTACATTCTAATTACTTTAATGTGCTGCAAAATAGAATACTAAGAACCAGTTCTCATTTGCTAAAATCAAAGCATTAACAGTTTCAGCACCCCACTCTCCTTCATATGCACCAATAATTGACTGCCAAAATTAATCATTAAAATCTTCAAAAGAATTATTACATTTAATAATCAACTTGAATCGAATTATTCCGAAGTCTCTCTTGTAACCTTGAAGTTTTAGTCCTTCAACTATAATCCCTCAAGTAGAAGTTAAAATCATAAATTAAAAATTATAACTTGGCTCATTAAGCAGACATCTTCTATTCAATAACCATATACATAACAATCTCACTAACTTATGAACATGCTATATAATCCTTTCATCATCATACTACTATGAACTGTTCTTTTCCTTTACCTTCAAACACAACTAATCCTTCTTGAAATCACTATCCTATCACTAATCTTAAAAAAAACATCAAACTCCACGTCCAAAACAAACAAATAATTTTGGGAAATAAAGCAAAGAGGGAAGAATTATAATCATGGTTGAAGTAAAACCTAGTAGTCAAAGTTAAAAAGCATGTTCAAAGACATATATTTCAAACCTTTTTCAACGCTTGTCGGAAAAAGCTTCACTTGGCAGATAATGGTGAATAGTGACCTCAACAGAATGCTGAAACTTTATTTTTTGACAAAGAAAAAAAGACGGAGACTTTGAGTCGATTTAGGTGGATGACTAGGCGAGCTCGGTTTGGATAGAGAATTTGGGTGGAGATGAAAGACGTCGCCGATTCTGCTTGGAGGTTGGGTGGGCGTCGATGATTGTGATTTGGGAATTTGGTGGAGAGTTGGGGGAGGAGATATGTTGGTGGGAGAATTTCAATGCAGGACCAAATTTCACAATCAATTTCAGATAAGGACCAAAACTTTCTGAAACTTCACTGCAAGACCTTGGTCCTTAAATGAAATTAAATTACTATGCTAAAAGACTAAAACAGCCCTTTATTTGTACTACCCCAAGATAAAAAGGAAAAAGCATATTCCTCATCCTCTGCTTCCAATAGCAACAGACAAATGAATGAGAAACAAAGAAAATTAAAAGATCGAAGTGGTCCTTTCATTAGCGGTGGTTTCTTCTTTCACCCACACTCAATATTTCTTCAATCTCTACACAGGGAAGCAGTAAGTGACCTTTCGAAGAAGATTTGAAGTCATTTTACTGTAACTCTGTATTTCAAGAAATTTGCAATTAGAAATTGAAATTTATTCTTTCTTAAGTGTATGGTGTCAGCATTACATTAAGAGAGAGACATTGTTCTTCTCTCTTGCTTCTCTTCAATTTGATCTTTGGTTTTTGCGTCTAAATTTTTTGAAACCCCTTGATTGTAAACTGTATTTTTTTATTGAGTTTAGCTTCAGATTTGTTACATGAGTGCTACTTTCTTTTTGTTGACTTGATGTTGTTAGTGATAGAAGGCCTGTGTTTAGCTTTCGGTGAGTATGTGTTAACTTCTTATTTTATTTGGCAAAGAGCAGACGGTTATGCATCTCTGTTATATATATCAAACATCTCTCTTTGCTAGTCCTGTTCTTGGAGTGATTTCAGACATAATTCAAGCCTATAGTTTTATACATTTAGAATTGTCAATTTCCTTTAAGTCTGATTTCAAAGTGATAAGCATTATTGGAATTTGTTGCATTAACTATAGCCATGATTTCTCATGATTTCGATTAGGAGGAGGAAGTTATCGTTAACTATTGCCATGATTGTTAGCAAATGAGATAGTTTAACAAAGGATTGGGGTTTGACAAGGAGATCAGATAAGGGTTGAAGGAGGTGTTCTTTTAAAACAAGTAAAAATGTCATTTGAAACAAGACAAACTCTCTTTTGAAATAGGTAAAAATGTTATTTAAACAAGTGACAATTAATGTAAAACACAAACTTATGAGACATTGAACAAGTAAAGTCCTTGTCTCAACTGGTAAAATGGTCATTTAAACAAGAGGTAATTAATATGACACACAAACATGTATGATATTTTGAACAAGTAAAATGGTCATTCATTCGAACAAGGAAACCCCTCTTTTGAACTCGTAAAAAGGTCATTAGAACAAGTGAAATGTGGTCTTCAACAACTAAAATCAGGTTTTCAACAAATGGAATGACCATTTGAACGACTAAGGGTTAATGTGGCTAAAACCAGACCTTCAACAACTGAAATATGGTTTTCAACAACTAATACCATGTTTTCAACAAGTGGAATGACCATTTGAACGAATGAGGGTTAATGTGACTAAAACCAGACCTTCAACAACTGAAATGTGGTTTTCAACAACTAAAACCAGGTTTGCAACAAGTGGAATGACCATTTGAACGAATGAGGGTTAATGTGGCTAAAACCAGACCTTCAACAACTGAAATGTGGTTTTCAACAACTAAGACCAGGTTTTCAACAAGTGGAATGACCATTTGAACGACTAAGGGTTAATGTGCCTAAAATCATACCTTCCACAACTGAAATGTGGTTTTTAACAACTAAAACCAGGTTTTCAACAAGTGGAATGACCATTTGAATGACTGGGGGTTAATGTGCCTAAAACAACTTGCACCAGACCTTCAACAACTGAAATGCGGTTTTCAACAAGTAAAACTAGGGTTTCAACGAGGAAAATGGCCATTTCAACGAGTGCATGTTAATGTACACTAAATGTGTAACATCCCAACTTTTTAAATTAAGAATAATATGAAATTAATTGGTGTCGTTTAGAAAATCTAAAGTTTTAAGGAGAATTTTTAGGATATTCTAGGCAATTTATGAATATTAAATCTTAGTTTAGAATTTGAAGAAATATAGTTAAAAGGATTAATTGGAGCTATAGACTTTCATGAACAAGTATTTTTGAAACCTAGAAAATAGTATGGTAGAAAGAGAGTGGTAAACTAATATATATACAAACTTTTGGGCTAAATATATAATAAAGAATGAACATTAGGGTAGTTAACTGTAGTTTTCCCTAAACTAAATATATAAATACACATATTCCTTCTTCTTCTTCATTCGAACCCCTCCGTCCCCTCCAGACCCGTCCGCCGACCCTCCTCCTTCCCAAACATCTTCGACCCTTCTCCCATCCTTCACTCTCCTCCGTGTCCTCTCCTCCGACGACGGCGACGGCGACGGCAGAGGTTGAAGCCACCATGGGTCCTCCCACCTTCTCCTTTCTCCTCGCGTCTTCCCTCCTCCTTGCTTCTTCGTTTCCGGCAAGCCTTTGACAGCCCGGCGGCGCACAAAGGTGAAAGCTTCGTGGGTAAGCTTTTCCTTTTCTTTCTTTCGGCCTCTTAGTTTCTTTTCGAGATTCTTCAATGTCTTGACTCTTTTTCATTTCTCTCTTTGTTCCTCTTCGATTCTGGCATTTCCGGCGGCATTTCCGGCGATGGCGAGCACAGGCCAGACCGGTGGGAATGTACAATGAATTTGGGTGAGCTTTTCTTTTGATTTCCCATTCATCTTCCTTTGATTTTGGGCGAGTTAAGAGAGGATTCAATTTTATTTCTTGGGCTTGGTGTGTTCAATCAGTAAAAGCTGAAACTTTAGCTTATGTTCTTGTGTTTTGGTATGAGAGATTGAACCTTGAAGAGAAGTTTGTGGCAGTTTATGAAAACCCTAAAGTTTGGGGCAACTTGTGCCTTTTCTGTTTGTTATTGCTTGGTTTGATTTATAATGAAATACATACTTGTATGGTGGGTTGAAAGGTGGTTGATGCTGGTCTGTTTCATATCTTTTTGTGTGAACTGAAAATAAGTGATAGTGGGATGCTTTATTATAGATTTTGGTAGGTTAAATGAGAGAGAATTCGAAATGACTAGGGTTGTTTGGGGTTTAGGAAATTTTAAATCTGTAGAATGTAGCATGGGTTTTGGAATTGATTTGTTTAGTTGCAATTCTTGTCTTCAAGGGAATCAAAATTTATTTTGTCTCTTATTTGATTTCTAGATTTGGATGCTTGAAATATATGAATGAAATGATATTTGAATATAAGTTAAAGATGGTTTGTGTTGGATTTTGAATTAGAGAAAGAAGAATATGCTATATGGGGTCATTTAGAGTAGTATGGTTGGTGAAAGCTCTTGAATCACATTTTGAATTGGAAAGTGTGATGTAATAGGGATTTGAGTGAGAGAAATGAGATATGAAGATGCAATTCATGTGTGGTTACTTAAGTGTATGGCTTAAAAAAAATGGAGTATGCAAATGGGTTATAATTTAGACTCTTTTATCTATTTGGCTGCTTAGTTTTCCTTGTTTTATGAGAGGGATAAACGTGTTTAAAGCATGAATAGAGAATGAGGAAATGCAAGATAGCTAGTTAGGAAACGTATGACGATTGCCTTAGTATTTATCTACAATGATGATGTTGTGAAATTGCATAGGAATTGGCAATGAATGGAGTGAATTGAGATTTAGATAATCAAGGATTAATATGGTAGGATCAAATGAAGTAGTGATGTTTTGGGAATTTTTGTAACTTTGAAGTTTGGACTGATTTAAGAGCATAATATATTTCTTTTATATTTTTGACTTAGATCTTGTTGGGCACACTTTCCTTGAAACAAAAGCTTATGTTATTGTTTATATGTTTAAAGGATGTCCAGGAACAAGTAGAAATAATGTACGGTTTCATATATATGGTTAAGGGTGATGTTTATGTGTTTATGCGTGTTAAGGCAGGGGGTTAAATTTTATGGTTAAGATTGAGTTGATGGTTGGTCATTGGCTGGTGATATTGGTTGATTGTGCAATAATGTGAAATGTGGTTGCTAGAGAATTCTGGAATCGCCAAGATTTTGTTGTGGCTTAAGTAATAAACGAGATTAGAATAAATTTAGGTTTGAGTAGTAATAAATGTTGAGATATTAAAGTTAGAGTCATTGTTGAAATTTATTGAGATGAGTTGATGCTATCTCATGTTGAGATGTATGAATTTGGATATGTAAATGAGGTGTATGTAATTTTTGTTATTGTACTTGACTTGTGGACTTTTAATCAGGAGTTTCCAATGGAGTTTTGACTTTTTGGTTGAGAATTATGATTTTGTGCTTATATGGAGGATTCTTGAGTTTATCAAGAAAATCCGGTGAAAGTTTGTTAGTTAAGTTTTGAGAATCAAAATTGTAACAATATGTTACTAATTCCCTAATTAATTCAATAATACCCTGACTAACTATGATAGAAAAATGATTTCCATAATATTAATAAATTTATCATAGTTAGAAAAAGGATTTCCTAGTAATGATCATCATCCATGATAGAAAAGAATAAACTAATACAACCTGAATACTATCATGGATAATTAATAGTTAACCATGTTAGAAAAGAATCACCTAACATGGCTAGAAAAATAAACAACCTAATGTTCAATAATATCAAACACATATAAATATATGCGGAAACGAATGCAGGCCTATACAAATTGGCAATATACAATTCCGAAGAAACTATATAACTTCTACTACCTAATTCCCTTTCCTGCTGCTTGCGTCTGTGCATGAATACCTGCAAAAATGTCAGTAATCGTGGGATGAGACAATTTGTCCCAGTAATCACCGCTTAACTCACTATAACAGTGAGATGTGCGGTAGCGAGGGCGTCTAAAGGGTACCTCATTTTAAAACCAGTAATATATATATATATATATATATATCCGTGTCAATTCTTCTTCCATTCATCTCTCAAATCCCTCCATCAATTCCACATCACTTGTCAATACTTTAATCAACAACATCAAATGTTTCCCCACAACCTAACTCACCACAATCTCAAACTCAACAACAAAAATAAACGTGATTGACACTGTGCCCAGTCTCAAATCTGAAAGCATGAAAAAGGGAGCACTTTAAATAGTGAAAACGTCCCTGAAAAAGGGAGCACTATAAAAAGTGTACACATCCCTGGTTCCTTTACAATCCGAGGAACCTGTACAATTAACCTATCGATTGCGCAAATCGATAGGTTACATCGGCCGACGGTACTAATAATCAGTGTCATGCAATACTCACCATCCCTATTTTATATTCCATCAACATAACTCTCAACTATCTCAACTCAACATATAACCCTCTTTTCTATCTTCATCGCCTCTTAAACCACTATCCAACACTATCCCTATATACATTCCACGCCATTCCAGATCAATGGCCACCACCAGGCAGGATAATAGGTATATAGAGTTCCAAATTTCTTTATATGAAAATAATCGTGTTTGAAAGGCACCCGATAGCCTATTTTGTATAAAAATACCTTTTAAAGATAATATATATATATATATATATATATATATATATATATATATATATATATATATATATATATATAGAGGGTGAGAAGGGATTTTACAAAAATCCCTAACTAACGTCACCCTCAATGTTATAGCAAAGTTAAGTGTGATTACCTGTCGCCCTTTTGCAATTCTACGCGATTTCTCAACCTTTCTTCCTCGATGCCACGAAAGCCTACTGCATCCACTCCTATAATAATATATAGCCAAATGATAAATTAATATCATTTCCCTTTTATCGTAGTTTGACGTCTCTCTCTCGTTCTTATAAGTTGCTACCCAGCCCATATGTAATTATTCTATTCCTTGAAGTCATTATAATTCTTAAAGTTTATTCATTTAACATTCAAAAGTTTCTTGCAAAGTTTCAAGAATCCTCCAATCATTCAACAAGCATTAATCAAGTAGCAACTCATGATCTAATTTTCAGATAGACTAAGAAGCCATCACAATTATGCCTTTACAATGTCATTCAGAAAAGTCACAACATCAGTCCATCAGCAATAAAACAAGCATCAAGCAGAAAACAATTAATTATTGTTCATATAATTCAATATTAAATATAGCAATCATTTTGATGTTTATTAGCACCTCTTTAGATCCACAATTTATTCAGCCACATGCAGCCCTCTTATCTACTTTCACCTTCACATGTTAATTTAGTACAGATCAGCACTTATGAACTTAATCATGTAAGATCTGTTAGAATCTTAAGTTTTGATGAAGACTAAAATATAAAGGATTAGACCAAGTGCCTAGGAAGCAATAGTATACTTAGGATCCCAAGTAAGAGTGCTTCCGGATGAAGATTTACTTCCGGTTAGATTAGGACTTGCGCATGCGGATGAATGCTTTCATCCCCCAGCGTCAGCAAGTAAATAACTAGGGATTTAACTTAGTCCATGAACTTTAGGTGCACAAACCCTAAGACTAAGCTATGGTTCAATCGGAAGCGAAGTTGCTTCCTGTTAGACTTAGACTGGCGCAGAGCGATAGAATAGATATTACTCCAAGCGACAGTGAGTCTACTTCCCCAAGTGAAAGCGCTTCCTGTTAGAATTAGACTGGCGCAGAGCGACAGAATAGATATTACCCCAAGCGTCAGTAAGTCTACTTCCCCAAGTGAAAGCGCTTCCTGTTAGAATTAGACTGGCGCAGAGCGACAGAATAGATATTACCCCAAGCGTCAGTAAGTCTACTTCCCCAAGTGAAAGCGCTTCCTGTTAGACTCAGACTGGCGCAGAGCAATAGAATAGTTATTACCCCAAGCGTCAGTAAGTCTACTTCGCCAAGTGAAAGCACTTCCTATTAGATTTAGACTGGCGCAGGTTGATAGACTAGATATAACCCCGAGCGTCAGCAGAAATGCAACATCAAGTGAAGTTGCTTCCTATTAGATCTTGACTGGCGCAGACTGATAGAATAGATTTCACCCTAAGCGTCAGTGAATTCACCACGTCAAGTAAAAGTGCTTCCGATAGCTCAGTGACTAGCGCTGAGTGGTGGAATGAAATAGACTAAGCGAGAGCAAGTCATGGTGAACTAAATCCCTCATCAAGTGAATTTACTTCCGGATGTAAATGTACTTCCTGATATAAGGAACTTACCACTTAGGCAAAGAACACTCCCACTGCATGTGATTATATGTTCATATTGATAAACTAACACTCAGTGCAGCACACTCAGTAGAATTGCTTCAGGATGAGAATCTGCTTCCGCAAGCAATCAGAATGTCAGATGATGCAGTGTCAGAATGCTTATATCAGAGCAGAGGTGTCAGGACTACTTTTCAGAGATAAAGCAAGTCAACCCTGCTATGCATTAATGGAGCATTTATTGGGCAAACGGTAACTTGGGATAAACGGCCAAATTCAAACGGGACTCCCACCTACCAAGAGTTCAAATGCTTGAAGACTATATAAAGGGAGCTCAACTTCATTTATTACAACAACAATTATCCTTGAATACTCTAGAGAGAAGTTAGAGCGAGAAACACAAGAAATCTTCAAAGCATTCAAGGCTGCCCAGAAATAGAAAAGAGCATTTAACACTTTGAGTGATTCTTCACGTACTTATTCTGTACTCATTGTAGTTAAGTCTCTTCTTGTTATAAGAGCAATTAGTTGTGCTTAAGTGTGTATCACCATCTGTTCTTAAAGAGAACTTAGTTAGTAAAATCCTTTATTTGTAAAGGTTGAACCCTTGCTTGGTGTAAGGGGGAGCTAGGTAAAAAGGTTGCAAGTAAGCCCGCAAAACTTGTGGTTGTAAGGTTGCAAGTGATCCCGTCTAAAACTTGCGGTTGTAAGGTTTCAGGTGAACCCGATTTAAAACCTGAGTTATAGTGGAACTCTCAGCCTGGGTGGTTGAGGACTGGACGTAGGTCAGGTAGACCGAACCAGTATAAATCCTGTGTTGTTTATTTCGAGTATTTATTTTTGAAGCACAATTCACCCCCCGCCCCCCTCTTGTGCATCCATTACGTTCATTTGGTATCAGAGCAGGTCTTTCTCACCCGATTCCAACGAATCAGAAAGCAAAGATCAAGTAATGGATCCAGATTATGGCCTACCAGATGTCGCCGTTCAACCCAATAAGCCCCCAGGCTTCGATGGGTACAACTATACGTTCTGGAAGTACAGAATGGAGACATATATCAAGTCAAGCGACTTGAGACTCTGGGATGTCATAGAACGAGGGGATAATGTTCCACTGGACGAAGATGGATTTGCAAAAGTGCGAGCCAGATACACTGCTGAGGACTATGCTCTAGTCCAACTAAACCATCGGGCCATGCACTACATCCAGTGTGCTCTCACCCACAAAGAATTTCACAGAATCAGCCACCACAAAACTGCTAAGGATATGTGGGAGGCTCTTGAGGCTGCACACTCTGGAACCAGGGGAGTAAAGGCGAGACGTATTGAAATGCTGGTTGAAGAATTCCATAAATTCGCCATGCTGAGCCCTACCGAGCCTATCAGAGAGCTGGAAGTCAGGTTCACTCATCTCATCAATAATTTGGCCTCGCTGGGTAAGGATATTCCTGAAAGAGAGCAAGTGAGCAAGATCCTAAAGATCTTGAAGGGTGACTGGATCACCAAAGTAACTATTTTGCAAGAAGTGCAAGGTGAATCAACCAGCTCCATCACCGCACTATTTGGCTCTCTTGCTGAATATGAACCTACCTTGCTGGCTATGAGAGCTCCTCAACCTTCACCCAAGAACAAAAATCTTGCTCTCGTTGCTCCCAGCAAAGGGATCAATGACAATGATGAAGATGATGATGATGAGATGGACGATGAGGAGATGGCTATGATGGTGAGGAAATTTAGAAAATTCCTCAGAAAGAAGGGAGGCTATCAGAGAGGTGATACCAGTGAGAAGAAGGGATACAAGAAAGAGAAGGTCCCTGTGTGCTTTGAATGCAATAAGCCTGGTCACTTCAAGGCTGAGTGCCCCAGCCTGCAGAGGTCAAAAGGCAAGGACAAAAGAAAAGCTCTTGTTTCCTCTATTTGGGTTAACAGCTCAGATGAGGAAGCAAGTGACGAAGAAGAAGTTGCCAACCTCTGCCTGGTAGCTAGAGAGGAGGATGAAGAAGCACCTTCAGATGTTGACCTCACCAACGAAGATCATGAGGTAACTTTTTCTGAACTTCAAGAGGCTTACAATGAGATTCATGAAGAATTCTCTAGACTATGTAAAGCCTATAAGGTGTTGAAAACCAAAAAGGAATCACTTGAGTCCAAGGTGGACTCACTAAGTGAGGAACTAGCGGAAGCTAGAAGACTTCCGATAGTGGATGGCCAGGGTTCTCCACAGGTAGAACCCAACGCCCCAACACCTGAGAGTTGCTCTAGTTGCAGCAAAGTCTCAGAGGAAAATAATAAGCTGCAAAATGCCCTGGAGAAGTTCACCAATGGTTCAGAAATGCTAAAAGTAATTTTAATGAGCCAAAGGGCATATAGGGATAGAACTGGCTTGGGATATACCCCTAAGGTAAAAAGGTGGGTAGAACCAAAAGTAAAGCCTTACTTGAAGTTCTTCCATAAAGCCACCAATCATGGCTCCTCACCCTTTAGCTTCTGTAATTACTGCAACAGGAAAGGACACTCCACGTCCACCTGTAATGCTAAGAAGCATGGAGTTAACAGCTCCTACAAATGGGTCCCTAAAAGAACCAAGGCAACAAAAGATCCTCCTCCTGCAAAGGAAACTAGGAGAGGACAAGGATCCCAAGCCTGGAATTATTCCAAAGGGAAAACCCAAGAGTCCAGAGCCAGCACTCGGCCAGAGGCTCAGAAAAGTCACAAGCCCAAGATCAAGGATGACTCTAAACCAAGGGCATTAAAAACTAATGATCGAGGACCCAAGAAAAGTTGGGTACCTAAGTTTGCTTAAATTTTACAGGTGTGTCTCAAGGCATCCAAGAACAAGAAATGGTATATTGATAGTGGATGCTCAAGACACATGACTGGGGACAGAGACAAGTTCAAATCTCTGGTGATCAAAGATGGGGCCACAGTAACCTTTGGAGGAAATCAAAGTGGCAAGATCACTGGAGTTGGAGAGGTCGGACCAGTAAAAGATGTCTACCTTGTGGACGGTCTCTGTCACAACCTGCTGAGCGTGAGCCAGAGCACGGACAGAGGAAATTGGGTAATATTTGATTCAAATGAGTGCTTAATAGTTGATAAGCAGGATCTAAATATAGATAAGGCCAACTTAAAATGCAAGATTAAGGCAAACAGAAATGGGAATTTATATACCTTAGACTTATGTCAACAGCTAGAGGAAAAATGTTTAATATCTAGTGACGAGAATAGTTGGCTTTGGCATAAGAGACTAGCTCATGTTAACTTTACTCAATTGGACATGCTAATTAAAAATGAGCTAGCTATAGGTATTCCCTCTTTTAAAGTCAAGCATGATTTTATCTGTGAATCCTGCCAACGAGGAAAGCAAACAAAGTCCTCGTTTAAAACCAAGAAGAGAGTCTCCACCAGCAGGCCCTTGGAACTAATTCACATGGATTTGGTTGGGCCAGCAAGAGTAAAGAGCGTGGGTGGAAACCTATATGCTCTAGTAGTGGTGGATGACTATTCAAGGTTCACCTGGACTATGTTTCTTGCCTCCAAGCAAGATACTTTTGATGCTTTTGTGGTCTTGGCTAAGAAAGTGCAGAATGAGAGAGAACTCAAAATCACAGCCATAAGGACAGACCACGGTGGGGAGTTTGAGAACCATAGCTTCTCTGAGCTATGTGAGCAAAATGGAATTGAACATAACTTCTCAGCTCCGAGGACTCCTCAACAAAATGGAGTAGTTGAAAGAAAGAACAGGGTTCTGACGGAGATGGCTAGAAGCATGCTCAACGAGAAAGAGGTTTCTCAAGTGTTCTGGGCGGACGCTATGAGCACTGCTTGCTATATCTCCAACAGAGCTTATGTTCGTAAAGGCTTGGATAAGACTCCATACGAGCTATACAAAGGAAGGAAGCCAAACATCAGCCACCTCAGAATATTTGGATCAAAATGCTACGTGCATAATAATGGAAAGGTAAACTTGGGTAAGTTTGATCCAAAGGCTGATATAGGTATATTCATAGGATATTCCCTTAGGAGTAAAGCTTATAGGATATACAACATGAGAACTAAAACTGTAGAGGAATCCATGCATGTTGTATTTGATGAAATTCCTACATGGGGACAATCCAGAGAAGATGATGAATTACTTAACCTCCCAAAATTACCATCATCTTCTTCACCACCAAAAGAAACACCAGCAAACAATCCTAAGGAAGAAGATGAACTCTGCGATGAACCTAGAGTGCAGACTGTGCATGATGAGGCACAGTTGCCAACAGCTAGGAGGCATCACAGAGATCATCCTCTTGATCAAGTGCTTGGTGATGTTTCTTCTGGTGTGAGAACCAGAAGGCAGGTTCAAAATGAAGTTGAGTTTGGTGCATTTCTATCTCAAATAGAACCAACTTCAGTTGAACAAGCTCTTGAGGACTGCGACTGGATTATTGTCATGCAGGAAGAGCTAAACCAATTTGAAAGAAGTCAAGTCTGGGAACTAGTCCCTAGGCCATCTCATCAATCTATAGTAGGGACCAAATGGGTCTTTAAAAACAAACTGGATGAGACAGGTCAAATTACAAGAAACAAAGCCAGACTAGTTGCCAAAGGATATAACCAAGAAGAAGGCATTGACTATGAAGAAACATTTGCTCCAGTCGCGAGACTTGAAGCAATAAGGATTCTTCTAGCCTTTGCATCCATGAAGGGCTTCAGGCTATATCAAATGGATGTAAAGAGTGCATTTCTTAATGGTTATATTAAAGAAGAGGTATATGTAGAACAACCTCCTGGCTTTGAGGATCATAAGCACCCCAAACATGTGTATAGATTAAAGAAAGCTTTATATGGCCTAAAACAAGCTCCTAGAGCTTGGTATGAGAGACTTAGCAGCTTTCTGCTAGGCAAAGGTTTCTCAAGAGGCAAACTTGATAATACACTGTTTATCCTTCACAAAGATAGAGACATGCTAATTGTTCAAATTTATGTTGATGATATTATCTTTGGAGCAACTAACGAAAAGCTTTGTGAGGATTTTTCTAAGACCATGCAGGGTGAGTTTGAAATGTCAATGATGGGAGAACTAACGTTCTTCCTAGGCCTGCAAATTAAGCAGAAGAAGAATGGAATATTCATCTCCCAAGCCAAATACTGCAGAGAGCTACTCAAAAAGTTTGGGATGGATGAATGCAAGGAGTATGACACTCCCATGAGCACCACTGCCGCACTTGATGCTGACGCAAAGGGTAAATCTGTTAGCCTGCCCATGTATAGAGGAATGATAGGTTCTCTCCTATACTTAACAGCCAGCAGACCTGACATTCAATTTAGTGTAGGCATGTGTGCTAGATTTCAAGCCAACCCCAAGGAGTCACATCTAACATGTGTTAAACGTATCTTAAGATACCTTGAGGGGACACAAGAACTTGGTCTTTGGTATCCCAGAGGTAACCAAGAGTTCTTGTGGGCTTATTCTGACTCTGATCATGCAGGTTATAAAACTGATAGGAAAAGCACCAGTGGACAATGCGCCTTCCTTGGTGGTTGTCTGGTGTCTTGGGCGAGCAAAAAGCAGACCTGCGTGTCCTTGTCATCCACTGAGGCAGAATACATTGCAGCAGCCAGTTGTTGTGCCCAAGTGTTGTGGCTGAAGAACCAGTTGAGAGATCTTGGCTTGGAATTTCCTGAGGCACCCATCCTCTGTGACAACACAAGCACAATCAGCCTAGCCAAGAATCCGGTTCAGCACACTAGGACAAAGCACATTGATGTCAGACATCATTTCATCAGAGACCATGTTCAAAAGAAAGATGTCAAAGTACAGTTTGTCCCCACACAACAACAGCTTGCTGATATCTTCACCAAGCCTCTGGGGGTTGACCAATTTACTTTTATTAGAGGTGATTTGGGAATGGTAAACCCAAATGAAGTGTAAATTCCATGTACTTAATTGTTTTTCAAAATACTTCAAACAATACTAACTTAGGCATCGGAGTGCCAATATATGTCCTTGCAGGTATTCAATGTTGAATCTTAAGTAAGTACAACCGGAAGCAAAACCACTTCCGAATGATTACACACTGACGCTGGATGATCAAACCAAGAGAGCGCCAGCACAAGTCCAAGAAGACACGTCACTTCAGAAAACGCTTCAACTTCCAAATGAGACGTTTCGACTTCTCTGACAATATGAAGCGACACGTGTCATCAGGTATATCGATCCAACTTAAGGCGTTTACGCTACCCAATGTGTGATAATGTGAAGGAGCATGACCTTTTTGCCCTTAGTGACTTTACCTATAAAAGGGACATCTCATTTCACACATTCTTCATTTTCATCTATGTTCTTCATATAAACATTTCATCAACCCCACAAAAAATGGCCGAACCCTCTGAAGCAAACCCAGTTTCGAGGAAACCCTCCTCATCTAAGAAACACAAGTCCAAATCTGGGAAATCAAGCCATCAACATTCTGGAAAATCTGGGCATCGTGAAAGACATCAAGAACATCATGAAGTTTCTCGGCAAATTGCCCTAGGGCAGGATGAAAATATTCAAGGTCAGCCTGAAACTTCTGGTAGAATGGCAGAACTGTTAGTGGGTTCTAAGAAGAGGAAGTCCATCCCTAAGGAGGAGGCTGCGGCGATCAAATATGGAAAACACTCTTTGATGATGCCAAAAGGGGGAGAAATGCATTGACCACTAGCCTTGCTACCCTGGGAGTTCCTTGATGAAGAAGAGCTTCAGCGAGAGGGAGAGAAAGAAGAAACAAAGAAACAACCCCCAGCCCAAATTTTTTTTACTTAGAAATGTTCATCTTTTCATGCATGTTCTCATATCTGCCTACTATATGCTCGCTGCTTGTAAATGTTATCTAATTATATGCTCTGACCTGTAACCTATGCTTATCAATAATATTTGTCTAAGTTACTTATTCTGAACTATTGCTTTTATTCTTCAGCTAATCCTTTCATATGAACTTAATCGATAAAGCTAAGTTTGTCATCATCAAAAAGGGGGAGAATGTTAGAATCTTAAGTTTTGATGAAGACTAAAATATAAAGGATTAGACCAAGTGCCTAGGAAGCAATAGTATACTTAGGATCCCAAGTAAGAGTGCTTCCGGATGAAGATTTACTTCCGGTTAGATTAGGACTTGCGCATGCGGATGAATGCTTTCATCCCCCAGCGTCAGCAAGTAAATAACTAGGGATTTAACTTAGTCCATGAACTTTAGGTGCACAAACCCTAAGACTAAGCTATGGTTCAATCGGAAGCGAAGTTGCTTCCTGTTAGACTTAGACTGGCGCAGAGCGATAGAATAGATATTACTCCAAGCGACAGTGAGTCTACTTCCCCAAGTGAAAGCGCTTCCTGTTAGAATTAGACTGGCGCAGAGCGACAGAATAGATATTACCCCAAGCGTCAGTAAGTCTACTTCCCCAAGTGAAAGCGCTTCCTGTTAGAATTAGACTGGCGCAGAGCGACAGAATAGATATTACCCCAAGCGTCAGTAAGTCTACTTCCCCAAGTGAAAGCGCTTCCTGTTAGACTCAGACTGGCGCAGAGCAATAGAATAGTTATTACCCCAAGCGTCAGTAAGTCTACTTCGCCAAGTGAAAGCACTTCCTATTAGATTTAGACTGGCGCAGGTTGATAGACTAGATATAACCCCGAGCGTCAGCAGAAATGCAACATCAAGTGAAGTTGCTTCCTATTAGATCTTGACTGGCGCAGACTGATAGAATAGATTTCACCCTAAGCGTCAGTGAATTCACCACGTCAAGTAAAAGTGCTTCCGATAGCTCAGTGACTAGCGCTGAGTGGTGGAATGAAATAGACTAAGCGAGAGCAAGTCATGGTGAACTAAATCCCTCATCAAGTGAATTTACTTCCGGATGTAAATGTACTTCCTGATATAAGGAACTTACCACTTAGGCAAAGAACACTCCCACTGCATGTGATTATATGTTCATATTGATAAACTAACACTCAGTGCAGCACACTCAGTAGAATTGCTTCAGGATGAGAATCTGCTTCCGCAAGCAATCAGAATGTCAGATGATGCAGTGTCAGAATGCTTATATCAGAGCAGAGGTGTCAGGACTACTTTTCAGAGATAAAGCAAGTCAACCCTGCTATGCATTAATGGAGCATTTATTGGGCAAACGGTAACTTGGGATAAACGGCCAAATTCAAACGGGACTCCCACCTACCAAGAGTTCAAATGCTTGAAGACTATATAAAGGGAGCTCAACTTCATTTATTACAACAACAATTATCCTTGAATACTCTAGAGAGAAGTTAGAGCGAGAAACACAAGAAATCTTCAAAGCATTCAAGGCTGCCCAGAAATAGAAAAGAGCATTTAACACTTTGAGTGATTCTTCACGTACTTATTCTGTACTCATTGTAGTTAAGTCTCTTCTTGTTATAAGAGCAATTAGTTGTGCTTAAGTGTGTATCACCATCTGTTCTTAAAGAGAACTTAGTTAGTAAAATCCTTTATTTGTAAAGGTTGAACCCTTGCTTGGTGTAAGGGGGAGCTAGGTAAAAAGGTTGCAAGTAAGCCCGCAAAACTTGTGGTTGTAAGGTTGCAAGTGATCCCGTCTAAAACTTGCGGTTGTAAGGTTTCAGGTGAACCCGATTTAAAACCTGAGTTATAGTGGAACTCTCAGCCTGGGTGGTTGAGGACTGGACGTAGGTCAGGTAGACCGAACCAGTATAAATCCTGTGTTGTTTATTTCGAGTATTTATTTTTGAAGCACAATTCACCCCCCCCCTCTTGTGCATCCATTACGTTCAAGATCAATGATTTCACATAAGGTTATTGAACTCAGCTTCAATGACATGTATACAGACCTAAACATACACAAATCAACTGTTACTCTTTCTAGTTTTTATCTCAATTCATATCAACCAGTATAAAGTCAGATTTGGATCACACTAAAAGAACAACAAAAAGAAGGACAATGTGCCCATGCATTCCATTCACAAATCCAGCACAACACAGAACTATATAATGTCAAAAGAAAATTCAACTACTCATGCCAAGGAGATTAAGAATACTCTCCCAGTTACATACACTTAAAATCTTGATTAAAACAGAACATGTGATGCTCCTAATAGTAAGAAAGCACCACAATTCAGTTAATTGTATTAGCATAGCAAAACAGGAATTTTTAACACCTATATCCATCTACACAATTTGTTTTAGTCATTGTTGTACAATTATTAATATTCTCCCTACTTCCTTGAGTATACAACCATAACAAAATTCTCAATTATATATACCAGCATCCATTTCAACAACAATCGTTCTTTTAAAACACAAATCTTACCAGTAATCTCTACCATTCACTTGACACAATCCAAACAGAATTTGTTCTTAAATTAATTCACTAGAATCAGCTCCATAACACCACAAAATTCAGGTTTAACCAAAACAATATATTCAGCTAAATCAGACATTTTTCCTAGCTGCTCAAAACTGAAACGTTCATAACAGTTTTGAGCTGAAAACATTTCATATACCCTGTTTGCATTACATTTCATATTTCCTTTTGATTCTATTATATAACACAATCCTCCTCATCAAGATCCTAATTTCAAATCTGGAACCAAGCAACCCCTTACTCAGCATTTCTCAAATTCAGTCTACTTGGATATAATCCTATATTATATCATATATAACCAACACCATGCAAATTCCCCTTGAATAACACTATACAAGTTTTGTCAAAAATAAAGAAAACCAAGATTAAAAATCAGATTCAACTTACCACCCTTCAAACTTGCAAATTTCTACAAACCAGTGCAAATTCCCATCTCAAACATCCACAAAAATCAGAATTAAAGGTTAGGTTACAAAACACAATAATACTCATGCAAAAGAGCAACATCTTTTAGGTACATTCAAACAGAATTTAATCAAGCAATACAAGGAAGAAAAGAACATAACCTGAAACTTAATACACATGCATATGAAACACCAAAAATCACCACAACACTATTTCTCAACTTGCAAAAATCATTTCTTAACTTTATTCTACTCATGTCTTAACTTCATAGATCAACCAACAACCACCTAAGCCATAAAAATCAAGCAAAATCAAAGACAAACATAAGGAATTTCTAAATCCCCAACTCAGCTCAGATTCAACATACCCAATCAACATCCGCAAAAGCTAAGGTTTATACAAACTTTAAAATCTTCACATTATAGTTTTAATCCTCCAAACTACACAAAGAAATGAAGCCTTCAACTCTAAAACCAAAACTTACACATCATTTTAAGTGGATTGTTGCTCCCAAATCCCTAACCCAAACTCGGCCTCTCATAGGAAACAGAACAAAATCGAAGAAAAAGAAGTGAGAACAAATAGCAGAGACTCACCGGAGCTTGTATCCAGTGTTCCACCTCAGAATCGAACTCGCCGTCGCTGGAATCTGCTAGGCTCGCCGGAGAAGCAGGGAGAACGAAAGACAGTTGAGCGGAGGCAGTGAGAAAGAGAAGCCGAATGAAGCAAAAGAAGAAAAGAGAAGGAAAAAGCTTACCCATGAAGCTTCCACCGTTCGTGCGCCGCCGGATTGTCAATCGCTCACCGGAAAATGAAGAACAAGATGGAGGTGAGGCTAAAAAGGGAGGAAGAAATGAAATTGAGAGACAGAGATGAGAGGAGAGGACGAAGAAGAAGGTTGGTGACAGTGGGAGGCGCCGCCGTGCTTTGGCCGCCAGATTCAGAGGGAGAAGAATGAAGAAGAAGAACGAAGAAGGATGGAGGGAGTTCGGATGGTTGAAGAAGGAAGGGGCGGCGGCTTTTTATATTGTGGAAGGTAAGGGTGTGTTTGGTTTACTGAAATAAGGAGGTTCTCTGATGATTTGTAGCCCAAACTTGCCATAGTGTACTCTTTTAATTTAAAACCACTTAAACCAGCCTCCAATCTTTTTAAACTTCAAAATATTTTTAGCTTTACCATCCCTCATATTTCAAACTCTTCATTTCTTAATTAATTATATGCACATTAATTACTCAAAATTTCCAAAAATATCCCGAAAATTCCTAAAAATTCCAAAATTTCCCAAAACACTCTCTAATCCTGAATTAAATTTTTCAGGATGTTACAAAAATGATCACATAAGATAGTTAAATTATAAAAAGGATTGGGTAGTGATGTGGAATACGAGAGAGATGTCAAGTGTTATAAAGTGGAAATGGCATTAATTTATCATTTGGTATCCTCTCATTATAGGAGGAACTAAGAGAAAGTATTTGGAGGAAATCTACGAGAAATGGTAAGGAAGAATGTCAGAGTGCTAAAGGGCGACAGGTAATCACTCTTAACCTTACTATAACATTGAGGGTGACGTTAGCTGGGATTTTTAAAATCCTTTTCTCACCCTCCATATAAATTTTATCTTTGAAAAGCTATTTTTATACAAAACAGGCTATCGGGTGCCTTTTAAACACGATTATTTTCGTATAAAAGAAATTTGAAACATTATATATATTATCCTGTATTGTGTGGATGGTTATTCTGGATTGGTATTATTCTGGGATTGATGTGACAGGTTTATATAGTATTCTGTTAAGGATATTGATAGTTAGTTAGATGGAAGAAGCTAAATAGTTGAGATACTGAAGGGAATGGTAAGAATGCATGATATTGAATAGTTGGGAGTGAGATATTGAAAGGAATGGTAAGAATGCAGGATATTGATGATGAGATTGAAATTGGTGGACATAGATATTGTGAGAGTTGCATGACACTGAAATATATATGTACCATCGCGCGATGATAACTGTCGATTGGCCAATCGACAGTTATTTGTACTGATGATCCTTTTCGGATTGATTAGACCGGGGATCATAGGTCGACTTATTGAGAGAAAGTGACCTACGGTTGTTTGGCATTGAAGAGTCCAACTGTTCCCGTTCTGTAATGGAAAACAGAATTGGGGTTCCCTCTCTGGAGATTGCCAGAGAGGGAGATTGTCCCCTCATTATGGAGAGGGACACAGTGTCAAATTCATATAGTGAAGATTAGATGCTGGGATGCTCCCTTGATGGCCCAATGCATCTATAGGTGAGTGTGAGAGTTATAGTGAAAGTACTCAGATTGGAGATGAAGACATGAGGTTTTGTTGGAATGGGATTGATTGAGGGATTTCGAGTGGGATAAGGTAATAGAGATGATGATGTTGATTTTGATTTGGATGTGAATGAAGAGCTTGAGTGATGAATGAAAGAAGATTTGGTTGTATATATATTAGCATTGATTTTAAAACTGTGGTACCTTTAGACGCCCTCGCTACCGCACATCTCACTGTTATAGTGAGTTAAGCGGTGATTACTGGGACAAATTGTCTCATCCCACGATTACTGACATTTTTGCAGGTATTCATGCACAGGCGCGAGCAACAGGAAGGGAAATTAAGTTTCAAAGGTTGTTTAAATTATTTACACATGTATATTGCCAAATGTATAGGTCTGCATTCGCTTCCGCATATATTTATATGTATATGATATTATTGAACATTAGGTTGCTTCTTTTTCTAACCATGTTAGGTGACTCTTTTCTAACATGGTTAGCTATTAATTATCCATGATAGTGTTCAGGTTGTATTAGTTTATTCTTTTCTATCATGGATAATGATCATTATTAGGAAATTCTTTTTCTAACTATGATAGATTTATTAATATTATGGAAATCATTTTTCTATTATAGTTAGTAAGGGTATTATTGAATTAATTAGGGAATTAGTAACACTATGTTACAAAATGCATGTACTACAAGACGTTCAACAAGATAGATGTTATTTTCAACAACTAAAATCAGGTTTCCAACAAGGAAAATGACCATTTGAACGACTGAGGGTTAACATGCCTAAAATATTTGCACTAGATCTTCACCAAGTGAAATGTGGTTTTCAACAAGTACAACTTGGTTTCCAACAGGTAAATTAGTCATTTCAACAAGTGCTTGAAATTCTCCCTTTATCTTGTGAATTCTTTACAACAACAAGAACAAAGTATTTGAAAGCATTTGAAACACAAAGTGCTGCTTAAGTAAAAAAATCCCCTCTTATGGCTGATATAATTACATAATAATCACACTCTATAAGTTCCATTTGACTCATTCGAAAGCCAATGATGTCAATTTTCCAACAAAAAAACAAAACATCCATTCAATACATTTTGACCTAAGCTTTTCTACCACCCTTCACTGCTTCTAACTCTTGTAGTATTGTCATCTTTGCTGCATTCTGTAACACTCCAAAATGAGAATTAGAGATACTATAGCATTAAGTAAATTCATAGGATGTCATTAGAAAATTAAAAATATAACTGTACAAAAATAAATGTGGATAAACATACTTTTAAAGAAATAATGTGCTTATTCCCTAAGAAAATTAAAGAAAGTAGTTAGGAAGTGAGTTTTAGATTAATAATTTTATGCAAAATATTTTGAGATCTATGTAAATTATGGTTGATGAAAAATTCTTAGTATAGAAGTGAAATTTATTTTTATGAAGTATAAGGAAGTAGTGATTAAATTGGAGATGATAAAATTCACATGAAAATAAGAGAGAGGATTCAAGTGAAATACAAAATATTAAGAGGTCCAACATTGTTATTTTCCCATAAGCCTTTTACAAAAGCAATTCCTTTTCTCTTCTTCTGGAATCATCGACTGAACCACCATTGGAACACTCATCATCTCTTCTATCTGCTCTTCTTCGTCCCCCAAACTCGGCGCCGTCGTCACCGGTGAGGGAGGCCGCCGTGCTCTGCCACCTCCCATCTTCATTTCCTATGTCCTTACTTCTATGTTCTCTGCCTCTCCTCCCAAAAAAAAAATCACTTTTGACCCGAGAAAAAAATGGAAGAGGAGGAGAAGAATTTTGTCCGGTGCTTGGACGTTCTCCGGCGAGATTCCGGTGAGCAAGGAAGTGGACACTCGTACTGTGTAATCTTTCATTGCCTTACTTCCTTTTGTGCCAACTTTCCTTTCAAAGAGAAATTTCTAGGGTTTGTATTGATTTTTGAAATCTGGGCTAACTGGGTAAATTGGTTATTCCGTCATGATTATTTGAGTTATATGATGATAATGAATGGGTTCAGTTTTGTTGGATTTAGTCTTATATGAAATTTTCTTGTTTAGAGTTTGATTAAGAGGGGTTTATATTTAGAACTCCTTTGAATATTAGTTATTAAACTTGATATTTTGTTTTAAGAGAGTTATTAGAGTTCAATGATAACGTTTATTTGACTTATTTGGTTTAATCTAGAATGGGACAAAGAGTTTGAATATTTAGGGGTTTTGTGAATGAATTTTATTTCTCCTTGATTCCTCACTGCTTTATTTCATTTGATTAATTTGATGGTATTGGTGATGCTTGGAGACTTTGAATTGGATTCTGGGTGTTCTGTTTTGGTGGCTTAAGAGCTCTTTTCACTTCTTATTTTGCCATGGAAACAAGTTAATAGTTGTTGTTGAAGATATTGTGAATTAAATCCAGAAATTTACTTTGGCAATGAAGTAGGGAAGTTGTGAGATTCTGATTTCTCCTTGCATCCATTGTAAGTTATTGAATTATTTGGTTTTCTTCCTTGTTTTGTATTGGCCTATAAACATAGGAGATAATGTGTGCTTTCTTGTTTTCTTTTTTTTTCAACAAGTTTTCAATACAGCCCGGTTTAGTGCATGGAAGAGTGTGGAGTAGGATATCATTATGTAGGTGATTCTTTCCTTTCTCTTTATGCTCGTTTCTGTCCGATTATGAGAGGGTTTGATTTGAGAGGTTGGCTACAATTATTCCATTTTCGTTTTGATATTCCTTCTCACAAACAATGACTTAGTGAGATTCCATAAGGTGTGCTCATGATTATTCAAGTTTTGGTATGTTGCTATTAGAGAGCACTACAATCTGAGGTATCTTTGTTTCCTTTTATTTTTTTTATATTCTATAGTATGAATGAGTAAATGTTGTTTTCTCTTATCTGATATAATTTGCTGGTATGCTTTGGGAATTTTTATGTCTATATTCTTTCTTATTTCATGATTGGAATTTTGATGCACATAAGGTGTTTGTAAAAATGTGTAGAAGAAGAACTTGGTGGAGTTATGATTGTTGAGGGTTATAATTTTGAAAGCTAACATGCTAGACACACAAACATACACGTACATGTTATTGATTGTTTTGCTGGAAGATTGGGTACTCTGTTTTGTTTTTCTTGGATAATGTTGATTATAAGTATTTAGATTGACTGAAGGGGGAGATATAATTTAAAATTATAGGGATCAATTTATTTGGTTTGGTTAACTCTAAAATAGAGAACTTTTGAGGCTTATATTAAATAGAGTAGGAAAAAAAAACAGAGAGAGAAGAAGATTATGTTAACGATGATTGAATTTGGGTGTTCATGTTTGGCTTAAATAGGATTGTAGGAAGTTAGTGCTTAAGGATTTGTGCAGAAGTAATCAATTGGACGGAAAGATTAAAAGTGATAGAAGTCTTGTTGGGCTATGTCTTTAAATGTATAGCATGATTATGGATCAAATGGAAACTAGAAAATTCATTTATGTCTTTAGGTGTTGTTGCTTACGGATTACAAGATTGATGTACATGGTATTTTACTTGTAGCAGATTTGGCAAGGGTGGTGGGATATGGGTTGCCAATCAATTTATATTTCCTATTTCCTGGATTTAGTTATTTGAGGGTATGAATGAGTACGTAAAGCTATTGATATTTCTAATTGATGGATTGGATTTCTTGAAACAGCATACGTGTTTAAAGTGTGGTTATACAAGTTAATGAATGAGATTTTCTTAGTTTGTTTTATAATTGGTGACTGATTGGAAAGAAAAAATGAAATGAGAATGATGCAAGTTATTGATGATGTTCTTTCTCTTTCGGCTCAGTTTAGTATAACTCTGCCGTGTATTGAAATGAGATTACAGATTTTCCTTGAGTATGAAGTAAGAATGAAAGTTTAAAGTTTGGTATTATGGTGTATATTTGATTAATTAAAGTACGAAAAATGTTTTTGAACAAGTACATTGACTGGACCATTGTTGGAATGAGAAGATTTCTTGTTTTATTGCTTTCTAAAGGAGTTTTTATCATTCAAATCAATTTATTCATTATTATACAAATATATATTTATTTTTGAGGAACTAGACACAAAGTGTAACATCCTGAAAAATTTAATACAGGATTAGAGAGTGTTTTAGGAAATAATAAATGGAGAAATAAGAAATTTTGGAATTTTTAAGAATTTTTGGTGATTTTGGGATATCTTGGAAGTTTTGAGTAATAAGTGTGCAAATAATTAATTAAGCAATTGAAGAATTTGAAATATGAGGGAATGGTGGAATCCAAAATATTCTGAAGGTTAAGGGGATTGGAGACTGGTTTAAGTGGATTTAAATTAAAAGAGTACATTATGGTAAACTTTTGCTACAAATTATTTGGAACCAACCTTATTTCACTCAAACCAAACGCGGCCCTCTTCTTTCCTTCACATAAAACGACGAACTCTCCCTCCTTCCTCCATTACCAATTTTTCTCTTTTTCCTCAAGCTCACCTTTTGGCCTTCCTTCTCCTAAAAAGTTTATCAATTTCGTTTTCCCTTCTCCTCTTCTCCATGGAGCTGTGAAGCTCAACTCCGATCTGTGCTTGGAGGTAGTGCTTTGGCCTTGGCTTTTCCGGCGCCGACGACTTGCTTTTCCGGCGAAGAACGTCCGATTTGAAGGTAGGTGTTAGTGTTCTTTCGTTTTTATGAGTTTGCTTCTTGTTTCAACTTCTTTTTCTTCATTTCTTCATTCTCCTCAAACCCCAGCTCGGCCCGCCACGTGAAGGATGTTTTCCGGCGAGTTCTGGACGGCGGCCGGCGGTGGAGAAACTCCTCCCTGCGTTCTTGAACTCCGTAAGCTTGTTCTTTACCTTTTGTCATGTAGATTTTTGGATAATGTTATCCTTTGAACTTAGGGTTTTGGATGTACTTAGATTTTTGGAGTGTTTGTGCTTTAATATCGAAATCAAGTCATTGAATTTGAGTATTCTATGGGGCATTTGGGTTTTCTAGATGAGATTAAGCATTTGTGAATTTTTGGTGTTAGTTAAGACTCTTTGAAGTTAGGATTTTGCTATGTGGGCATCTTTGGAGTTCTAAATCACAAATAATGAGTGTTTAAATATTTGATTTGAGAGTTCTTGAAAGTATTTAAGTTGGTTGAAGATAGAAAATTTAGTTGAGTTTGTAAAGGAACAATTTTTGGACTCTTTGAGTTGGGGTTTGATTAATGCATGATGTTTTTGGATGAGTTGGTGGTTAGTTAATGTTAGTTGAAGTGGTGTTAAGATGCTGGAAGGTTGATTTTGGTTGAATTGATGTTTGTAAGAGAAGTTGGTAGTTAAAGGATAGGTTAAAGGGGGTGTTGGTTATACGAAAAATGTGATTGAGTGGTGGTAAAATATTTTGGGTGTTAGGATGTCATTTCTAATGCTAAAGGAATATTATTGGTAAAGTGATTGAGTAAGTAATGCACGATTTTGTGACTTTGTAAGAGTTGGGGAAAATAGTAACGCTAAATATCCTAGGATTTATCAATGAATGAATAAGGGGATTATGGTGGTAAATTTGCATATCTAGTGCATTTTCTTTGTAACTTGCATTGGATTCTTATTTGGCTGGACATGTTAGGCTGTTTTGGTGCTGGTTTGGTTGCTCTAGATAGCCAATTGTTGTTGGAAATTATTTGCTTAGCATGCTGGAAATTCTGCCTGAAAGTGCTGCAAATTCAGTCTTATTGTTTTTGAGTCTGGGAATTTATTAGTTGGAATTTTTGTAAACTGTTTCAGTGGGTTATACTACGAGATATAAGCTTTCATTTGATATATTGTGTGCCCTGAAACTAGTTTTCTACTCTTTGGAATAAATTTTTGAAAAAGGACTGTTTCGCTGAAAACTGCTGGAAATTCAGTCTCACTATTTCTGACTTTGTGACTTTGTTAGTTGGAATTTTTGAAAACTGTTTAAACTGGAGATAGTACGAGATTGGTGCTTTCATTTGATATATTAAGTGTCTCAAAACTCATTCTAGGCTGTCCGGAATTAATTTTTGAAGTTGCCCTGTTTTTGCTGGAAGTAGTCATCGATAGTACCGTTTTGCATGCAAACTGTGTAACCTTGTCCTGCACTGTTTTGAGTGATTCTTGGCTACATTTCTCCAGTTTTTAACACTCTTTTGAGGGTTGTAAAGGGCTGGAATTTTTGCACACAAATCGTTTGACAAATTGGTGAAAGATTGCACACTTCTTGCACTTTTGCTAAAATCAGGTAGGCTGTTTTGTGAAAACTTCTGGGAACAATTGAGAACTGATTTTTGCTGGATTGTTCTTGTTTCTAACTCACAAATAACAGGGCTATTTGGAAAAATTGGTTGTGGAATTTTTGAAGCATAATTCGTTGACTTTTGCAACCCTTTTTGAGTGACATCGTGAAGCTTTTCAACTGTTTTTGTGTACTTGTTTAACCTTAATGTTGAGAACTGTTTTGCACTATTTTTGGCTGATTTGACACTGCGGTGTATTATCTAGTGATTGTGGATAACATTGGGCCGAGCTGCGAGCAAGGACTTCGATGATTATCGTATTGTCTTGATGTGGAACAGGTTCAGGTAATCACTCTTACCTTGCTATAACATCGAGGGTGACGTTAGTTGGGATTTTCAAAATCCTTTCTAGCCCTCAAAATCTTTAAAGGTTATTTTATACAAAACAGGCTAACAGGTGCCTTTCAAACACGATTATTTTTGTATAAAGAAACTTCATACATTATATATTATCCTGTCTGGTGGTGGTGAGTTTCCTGGAATAGTGGGATATATTGGGTGTGGTGCTCTGACAGCGGTGTTGGTAGGTTCTTCGATGGAAAGTGGTGGAGTTATATATATATTTGGTACTTGGATAGAGTTATTGGAATGTGATTTGGATTGAAAGTATCGTACATTACGGTTGAGGAATTGAAATGTTGTTTTGATGGAAAGTATCAAAGATGATGATTGAGGTATTGAATGAGTTTGAGATATTGAAAAGAATTGGGATCATTGCATGACACTGAGATATATGTACCATCGCGCGATGATAACCGGTTGATAGACCAATCAACGGTTATTTGTACGGGTCGACAGATTGGAGACTGTGACCATTGGTCAACAGATTGGAGACTGTGACCAGCAGTCTTCTGATTGGAGACAGGGACTGCTACCTTTCTGATTGGAGACAGATTGGGGTTTCCTTCTCATGGGGTTACCAGAGAAGGAAATTGCCCCCTCATTTTGAGAGGGGCACAGTGTCAACTTATTTGGAACATATATAGAGCTCGAGCGTAGTGCCTCCAGGATGGCATGAGTAGAGCACCAGGGATTGTAAATGAATGTGAGCCGAGAAATTGAATTTGAGAAAGGTATGAATGAGAATTACAGTAAGGAAAGCATGGATTGAAGATTGGATGGTGAAGTTTAGTTGATGTGGAAATTGATTGAAGGATTTCGAGTGATATTTGAAAAGTAGAGATGATAAACTTGATTTGAATTGGACGTGACAGAGGGACTGAAGTGTTAAAGGGAAGAAGACTTGAGTTATATACATATTAATGATTTTAAAATGTGGTACCCTTTAGACGTCCTTACTACCGCACATCTCACTGTTATAGTGAGTTAAGTAGTAGATTACTGAGACAAGTTGTCTCACCCCATGATTACTTACATTTTTGCAGGTGATCATGCACAGGCGCGAGCAACAGGAAAGGGAATTAAGTTTCAAAGGTTGTTTAGATTATTTAGACATGTATATTGCCAAAAATGTATAGGTCTGCATTCGCTTCCGCATATTTTTATTTGTATTGATATTATTGGTTAATTGGACGATTGTAGTAGGTTGCTCCTTTTTCTAACCATGTTAGGTGATTCTTTTCTAACATGGTTAGCTATTAATTATCCATGATAGTGTTCAGGTTATATTAGGAAATTCTTTTCCATCATGGATAATGATTATTATTAGGAAATTTTTTTCTAACTATGATAGATTTATTGATATTATGGGAATCATTTTTCTATCATAGTTAGTAACGGTATTATTGAATTAATCAGGAAATTAGTAACAGTATGTTACAACTTGGTTATCAGTATTTGGTATACGATAACCCTGGACTGTGTTGCATTGCATTTAGATTGGCAATATACATTCTCTGAATTCCCTTTTCTTTTGTGCATGATCACTGGCTATCTGCAAGGTTATGGTAAATCCCCTGGTGGGGAGAGTGGTAGAACGCAAACATCAACGCTCTGGTGATATTAGTGAAGAGATTAGGATTTTCTTATAGTAAATAGAATTGGATTAGGATTGATAAATGGATTAGCATTTGGATATTGGTAAGTGGATTACACAATCGATGGACTCTTGTCTTGGAGAATTGAATTAATGTTTTCTTTTAGGTGGGATATTTTCAATAGTGAGATGATGTTGGTACCAATTGATATAGGAATATTTAAAGTTAGAGAGAAAGTTGGATATAAAGGATGTTGTTAGAAGTTTGTATGATTACTAGGATTTCTAATGAATTGTTAGATGTATTAGTGATTTTGAAATAGAAGAGATTTAGTATTGGTGGACATAAGCTTTTCAGTTAAAGTGGATGAATAGTAATTTTAGGACAAGATTGGCGGAATAAAGATTCTTCTTTTGGGGTCTCGGATATAATTATGAACCTAGGCATAATTATAGTCGAGGCATCATTGAAGACTTTATGAGTCAAGGGGAATAAAGAATTGTGAAAATAATAAGAGATAGTTAATATAGATAAGTAAGGATATTTACCTAGTGGTCCAAAAGAAATGAGAGTTAAAAAGGAGAGAAACAATATGCTTAGATTTGTGGGTAGTATTAGTGACTTTAGTAAGTGCAAATTATTAGAATTAATTTAGAAGATATTGCTGATGAATTGAAAGTTGAGTAGTTTGAGTTGGTATAATCGCGGAATTTAAAGGAATTTATTCATGATTTTGATTAGTTGTGGAAAGTCTTGAGGCAAGGATTTGTGCATTGATATGATGATTAATTGAATTGGTGAAGAAGCCCTAATTCGGGCATTCTAATTATTAACGAGTTTGTGATAGTTTAAGTTTGGGAATTCTTGATTTGCCCTGTTTTGTTTTCAAATTGTTGCTGGTATGTGTAAAGTGAATGAGTATATTATGATTTGTGCATATTTAAGTCATGTTTATAGTTAGAATATGGTAGTACATTTGTGTAAAATCTTTGTTTGAGCTAGGGATTCATGGGAGTTAAATCTTACAGGGGCTGAATGCATAGTGAACAGATGGAGAATTATATTGTGAGATAACCTAGTTATATGTTGAGTATGAAATGGAATGAGATGGTGCTACAGGTTGGATTGTGTGAAATCTGAATTTGTTTGCAAATTCTGACTTCTTTCTCTTATTTCTTTCCTTTGTCCGAAGTGGGTTCTGCCTTGGATAATAGAATTTTGTGACAATAATCTTGACAAAGTGTAAATCGGGTTAAGAGCTTGCAGGATAGTTAAGGATAAATGAATTTGATTATAATTTAAAGCCTTTTAGGTTGGAATAAGTATTGAATGTGGTAAGTATGTGAGCTGACTATATGAGGGAGTTACATGGTTTTACGCTAGAGATCTGCAAATACTATGTAGTTAAGCTGAAAGGTCTATTCTGATTCTGTCATGACTGATCAATGTGTAGGTTTAAATTGTATGAGATGTTGGTTTGGAAAGTGATTTAGAAGTTGAATAATTGTTGTTATGAAAGTAAGCTATCAAATTATTGTATGATGAGGATATTTGAGTGCTCTTATGAGATATAGGTGTAATTTTGTTCATGTGAACAGTTATGAATTCAAATTTTTAGAGAAGATAGATAGTAGAGCTTATAAGTTAAGGGCGAAATGAAAATATGCTTCATGGGGATTCATTAAGGTTGAGAGTATTGAAAATGTATGTTTTTGTAATAAGAGACTTATGAGAATAATCAGTGATTTGTGTGAATTTAATTAGGGTTGTATGAAGACTTTAGATGGATTGTCTTGTTGGATTCACATTTAGGAAAATATTTTGAGGGTTATTTGATAATAAATTGGATTCAATTAAGTAAATCTTGGGTTATGGGAGTTGGAGTTGGTTGTAAATTGTGGATCTTAGAATGTTAGGTGAGTTTGATTTTGAATTGAGAAACATATGACTTGGAGTATTCAAAGTGTAGTTTGGGGGTTTTAGAACAGGTTTATAATATCAATAAAATTATTAGGTGATGATGTAGCTAAATTGAAGGACTTGTTCTTACAATATTCTTAGTGGTGTCTTACTGCAAATGTAGTTGTCCAAGTTGAGTTCAAGATTGATATATTTTGACGTTATTGTATGTGAATGTACAGTACGAAGGGAGTTGTGATCATGATGATTGAAATACACAAAAATGACTATGGATTGATGTTTGATTGGAGAAAATTTGATTTTGGATTTAGCGTTGATTAGGGAAAATACTTGGGAATCAAATTATGGGTTAATAACTTAGAATAATGTTTTGGAAACTTGGGTAGGATTAAGAAGGATGATTTGTTGAATTTAGAGTTCTTAACGTGGTTTAGTAATTGTTGATTTGGATTAATTAGGGGTTGTGGACTTCAGAATTATATTGAAGTAAACCAATTGGTTGGTTAAAAGGGGAGTGATTCAATAGTTAATTTGATTGAACTTTCATAGGTCCTTAGACTTACTCTCGTTGTCTTATAGGTTAGGGAAATCAGACAGGTAAAGTGTAGCAAAGTTGGATTATGATTTAAGAATATAGAAGCACGAGAAATGATGTATATTAGATTGACTATCATTTGACATAGTTCTTTGTTGGGAAAAGGCCCAAAAATGATACATAACTATTGGCCAAGGAACAAAAGTAATACATAACTATTCTGAGGTACATCAATGATACCTAACTTTTACTTGGGATTAAAAATGATATTTTCACTAATATGACAATAAAATTGGACATGAAAAGTCCAAAATGCCCTAATAAATAAAATAAAGGGCGAAGGCCCAAAAATGATACATAACTATTGACCAAGGAACAAAAGTAACACATATCTATTCTGAGGTACATGAAAAGTCCAAAATGCCCTAATAAATAAATTAAAATAAAACATAGTGTTAAACCAACTTTTGGTCCTATAGTTTCCCTCAATTTGGGTTTTGGTCCCTATAGTTTTAAAGCTAAGGTTTTAGTCACTATAATTTCCTCCATTTAATAGAGTTAGTCCTTATAATTTTAAAAGGACCAACATATAACATTAACAGAGTTAAATATGATTACGTGGCACTAATTCTGTTAGTTTTTGTCATGTGGCTTATGACTGGAGAGTATGAGTTGGAAATAATTATTTAAGGTGGATAAATGATTTTATTTATTAAGGAATATATTAAAAAAATAGAAGTCATCTCTGTCACAAACCAAACTGGACGGAGAGGAGGAATTAGGGGAAGACGAAGAAGACATAGCCGGAGTAGTGGAAGGGGTGGGGGCCGCGGCGGCGGGCCCTCTCCCTGGGGTGGGCGAAGGCAAGGTTTTAAAACCCGAGCCGGACGTCGAGCCGGAAAACTGAGCGGGTCATGGTTGAAACGGTTGGACCGTTCGGTCGAACCGGTGACGTAATAATTTAATGAAAATTAAATATATAAATATTGTTAATACTTAATACTTAATAACTTAATATAATTAGGATGAAGATATTTTTTTAATCAAGTTCATTTTTTTCTGTTGATATATTTTTTTTTTTTGCAGTCTTCAATTTCTGCCGGGCCGGCTCGTTCCGGTTCACGGCCCAACTCCGGCTCCCGGGTCAACAACGGCTTAAAAGCGGCCTAAAGCGGGCTGACCAGCGAAACGACCCAACAGAGTCAAACGGACCGGTTTTCCCACCGGCCGACGGTCCAACCGGTCGGACCGTCCGTCTCGGGTCGGGTTTCAAAACCTTGGGCGAAGGGGAATCTGGTCTAGTCGTGGTTGCGGCTTCACCTTGGGCTTCACCGTTCTCTGCCACCATATGTCGCTGCTGGTTTCTAATAGAGGAAGAGAAAAGATGATGGGATGAAAGAGAGAGAGAGAGATGTGGTGAAAAGATCTTTATTAGGAAGAACAAACTGACCAGATTGATATCAAAAGCCACCAAGAAGTAACATTTTTTATATTAAAGTTCTTAATTTGAGCACCAAACTTACAGCAGAACCACACCAGTTGGTTTAACCTTATGTTTTATTTTATTTTATTTATTAGGGCATTTTGGACTTTTCATGTACCTCAGAATAGTTATGTATTACTTTTGTTCCTTGGCCAACAGTTATGTATCATTTTTGGGCCTTCGCCCTTTATTTTATTTATTAGGGCATTTTGGACTTTTCATGTCCAATTTTATTGTCATATTAGTGAAAATATCATTTTTGATTCCAAGTAAAAGTTAGGTATCATTGATGTACCTCAGAATAGTTATGTATTACTTTTGTTCTTTGGCCAATAGTTATGTATCATTTTTGGGCATTCGCCCTTCTTTCTTAATTCAAATTCTTAGGGATGTATTGAGAGGATTATGCTATGTATTAGTTCTAAGAGAGGTTAGTTGTGGTGAATTTTGGGGGCAAAATTCCTAAAGGTGGGGAGAATTATAACATCCTGAAAAATTTAATACAGGATTAGAGAGTGTTTTAGGAAATAATAAATGGACAAATAAGAAATTTTGAAATTTTTAAGAATTTTTGGTGATTTTGGGATATCTTGGAAGTTTTGAGTAATAAGTGTGCAAATAATTAATTAAGCAATTGAAGAATTTGAAATATGAGGGAATGGTGGAATCCAAAATATTCTGAAGGTTAAGAGGATTGGAGACTGGTTTAAGTGGATTTAAATTAAAAGAGTACATTATGGTAAACTTTTGCTACAAATTATTTGGAACCAACCTTATTTCACTCAAACCAAACGCGGCCCTCTTCTTTCCTTCACATAAAACGACGAACTCTCCCTCCTTCCTCCATTACCAATTTTTCTCTTTTTCCTCAAGCTCACCTTTTGGCCTTCCTTCTCCTAAAAAGCTTATCAATTTCGTTTTCCCTTCTCCTCTTCTCCATGGAGCTGTGAAGCTCAACTCCGATCTGTGCTTGGAGGTAGTGCTTTGGCCTTGGCTTTTCCGGCGCCGATGACTTGCTTTTCCGGCGAAGAACGTCTGATTTGAAGGTAGGTGTTAGTGTTCTTTCGTTTTTATGAGTTTGCTTCTTGTTTCAACTTCTTTTTCTTCATTTCTTCATTCTCCTCAAACCCCAGCTCGGCCCGCCACGTGAAGGATGTTTTCCGGCGAGTTCTGGACGGCGGCCGGCGGTGGAGAAACTCCTCCCTGCGTTCTTGAACTCCGTAAGCTTGTTCTTTACCTTTTGTCATGTAGATTTTTGGATAATGTTATCCTTTGAACTTAGGGTTTTGGATGTACTTAGATTTTTGGAGTGTTTGTGCTTTAATATCGAAATCAAGTCATTGAATTTGAGTATTCTATGGGGCATTTGGGTTTTCTAGATGAGATTAAGCATTTGTGAATTTTTGGTGTTAGTTAAGACTCTTTGAAGTTAGGATTTTGCTATGTGGGCATCTTTGGAGTTCTAAATCACAAATAATGAGTGTTTAAATATTTGATTTGAGAGTTCTTGAAAGTATTTAAGTTGGTTGAAGATAGAAAATTTAGTTGAGTTTGTAAAGGAACAATTTTTGGGCTCTTTGAGTTGGGGTTTGATTAATGCATGATGTTTTTGGATGAGTTGGTGGTTAGTTAATGTTAGTTGAAGTGGTGTTAAGATGCTGGAAGGTTGATTTTGGTTGAATTGATGTTTGTAAGAGAAGTTGGTAGTTAAAGGATAGGTTAAAGGGGGTGTTGGTTATACGAAAAATGTGATTGAGTGGTGGTAAAATATTTTGGGTGTTAGGATGTCATTTCTAATGCTAAAGGAATATTATTGGTAAAGTGATTGAGTAAGTAATGCACGTTTTTGTGAATTTGTATGTAACATAGCGTTACTAATTCCCTGATTAATTCAATAATACCTCTACTAACTATGATAGAAAAAGGATTTCCATAATATCAATAAATCTATCATAGTTAGAAAAAGAATTTCCTAATAATAATCATTATCCATGATAGAAAAGAATTTTCTAATATAACCTGAACACTATCATGGATAATTAATAGCTAACCATGTTAGAAAAGAATCACCTAACATGGTTAGAAAAAGGAGTAACCTAGTACATTTCCCCGATTAACCAATAATACCAATACAAATAAAAATATGCGGAAGCGAATGCGGACCTATACATTTTGGCAATATACATGTCTAAATAAACAAAACAACCTTTAAACTTAAATTCCCTTTCCCGTTGCTCGCGCCTGTGCATGATCACCTGCAAAAATGTAAGTAATCGTGGGGTGAGACAACTTGTCTCAGTAATCTACTACTTAACTCACTATAACAGTGAGATGTGCGGTAGTAAGGACGTCTACAGGGTACCACAATTTTAAAATCAATATATATATAAGAATCAAACCTCCATCCATTTATCATTCTAAGCCCTCTGTCGCGTCCAATACAAATCAAGTCCATCCTTACTACCTTTCAAAAATCACTCTAAACTCCCCAATCAAATTCCACATCAATAAACTTCACCATCCAACCTTCAATCCATGCTTTCCTTACTATAAACCTCATTCATAACTTTCTCAAATCCAATTTTCTCGGATTACGCTCATGTACAATCCTGGTGCTCTACTCATGCCATCCCGGAGGCACTACGGTCGAGCCCTATATATGTTCCAAATGAGTTGACACTGTGCCCCTCTCAAAAGTGAGGGGGCATTTTCCCTCTCTGGTAACCCCATGAGAGGGAAACCCCAATCTGTCTCCAATCAGAAAGGGAGGAGTTCCTGTCTCCAATCAGAAAACTGCTGGTCACAGTCTCCAATCTGTTGACCAATGGTCACAGTCTCCAATCTGTCGACCCGTACAAATAACCGTTGATTGGCCTATCAACCGGTTATCATCGCGCGATGGTACATATCTCAGTGTCATGCAATGATCACAACTCTTTTCACATCTCAAACTCATTCATTACCTCAATCACAAACTTGATACTTTCCAATACCATTCACTTTTCAATACCCTGTCCAAGTACCAAATATATATATATAACCTCACCACAAACTCCATCACTTTCCATCGAATAACCTATCAACACTGCTGTCAGAGCACCACATCTAAATATACCCACTATTCCATGAAAATCACAACCACCAGACAGGATACTATATATATAATGTAAGAAGTTTCTTTATACAAAAATAATTGTGTTTAAAAGGCACCCGATAGCCTGTTTTGTATAGAAATAACTTTTAAATGTTTTGAGGGCTAGAAAGGATTTTGAAAATCCTAACTAACATCACCCTCAATGTTATAGCAAGGTAAGAGTGATTACCTGCGTCACTTAGCGCTCCATTGCTTATCTTTACCCTTCCTTGAGAATTTCCGAGTACTCTCTCCTCTTAATCCCTCCTATTATTACACAAAGTAATAATAGTGATAAACAATTATTCTTATATATATATATGATTAATGACTAACGTCGCTCTCGAAATTATATTTTACCCAAGCCCCTTTTCTTCTACTTTGTCCTAGACATGCATTTCAAACACAATTCAAGTTCATAAACATTAATTAACATAATACATTCCAGGTCAAAAGCAGACAATTGCGACAAACATCAAAGCAGACAATTGCGACAAACATCAATAGAATAAAGCTAACTCCATCTTATCACATAATTTCATAATCCACATAAGATAATACAAAGCAATCATGCTCAACACCCTTTATATCAAAGAATTCCAATAACAAAAGTAATAGTTTCAATCACCCCTTTTCTTCATATTGACTTCTCTAAGACACTATCTAAATTGTTCCATTCCAATGCCTAGTGCCATGCTCATTGAAAGAGAATTCCAAGATTTGGAAATTATCCTTTCCACAATAGTATTTAGTATACGATCCACAAAACACTCTTAGTAACTTATATTCCATGATACAATAATAGGGAAAGAATAAAGAAATCAAACTTCCATCCAAAGTACACATTAAGTACAAAGTCTCAAAAACATCCTTACCACTCATTCAACAACTTGAAATCTCTTTATCAACCATTGAATTTAAACATTTGCATAAAATTCACAAATCAATATTCCTATTCATTTGTCACGTCAACCATCAATCACCATATCCACAATCCACAAACAAACCCTCACATCATTCCAATTAAAATCTCGTTAATCATCATCGAATCCAACCCTAGGATTTATTTCTAAGAATCAGACCAAATCCTACAATTCACAATAGAGAGAATAGCCAAATCCTATCAAAATTGTGCTACCCTTTCCAATATCATTCCTAAACTTAATATACCTAAATTGTCACATATCCTAAGACTTAATCAATTTAATCTCTACAACAAACCACAACTTCCACTAAGCAATATAGCCTATCTCATAAATATTTTCACCTAAGCATTATCATTACCTATTCCCATTCCATCAACTAACAATTGTCCAAAACAAAGAAGTAAGCAACTTCCCCAAGCCAATTTGGCCATGACATAATTAACAAAAAGTCTCCAAACAACTTAAACCTATTTCCACAATAGTATGCTTTTTAATACCTCTATTTAAATCATAATCAAACCAAAGCATATAAACCCAAGAATGACAGTGAAAATGGAAAGGAGAAGAAAATAATCAATTAAAAAAAAATTCTACAACCCACTAGAGATCAAACTCAAACATGACACCAAAATCATCAACCAAAACAACACTTGTAAGGGTCACAATGTCAATAAAATGATCAATATACCTTTGGCACATTACTTCACGTAGAAAAACCCACAAATTGACCATTATGACTACAAGGAATTTAAGCTACCCCTTACAACATACATACATTTCCTTCATCCTTATAACTCAGAATTGAACAGCACCATTTTCAGCAAAACAATCCCATTATTATTTCTCTCTTCTATATTCAGTCATATTAAAATCAAATAGCAAAACAAAGCAACCACCTATGAAACCATTAAGGATCAACAAATTCAGCAAGATTCAAAATGCAAGCATTTATCATAACTGAATAGCATAAACAAAGCTCAACAATACACACATGCATCTCAATAAAACCCCTCACCTGACTAAACAAAATCTGAAATTTTCGGAAGTTCCACAAAGCATAGCAAAACCACACATGAAAGCTTACCATTTGACATCAACTAACTTATATATATCATTCTATAATACACTTTCTTCATCATAGATACCATCTCAAAATCTAAAACAAAACATGGAAGAATCAGGGAAACAAAAGATCATTGCAGTTCCTAACAACTAAAACTCGAAATCCCAACACCCAAATACTCTAATATCTCTCAAATCAAAAGAAAAATGAATAGGAATCAGAGGAGAGACTTTTACCTAACATCAAGCCAACTTGTATGCTTCACTGGGCTCACATCGCTGGAAACCGCCACAAGCGTCGCCGGAAAATGGCCATTAAAGGGGCTGGCCGAAACATTAAGCAAAACGGAAAAGAAAATGAAGAAAAAGAAGTTGGGAAAAAGTATTAGCTTGGAGAACCAAAGAAATAGCAAACTTTACCTCTCATCGCCGTCGATCTCCCCTGTCCGCCGCCGGAGAAGAAGAAAAACAAAGAGAACGGCGGAGGGAGGGCGAGTAGCGAGGAAGACAAGCAGGGAGAAAGAAAGGGTCTTCGGGTGTGAGGAGAGAAAGGGCGAAGGGAATTGATGAAGGGTGGGAGGGAGGCCGGCGCCGCCGCGCCTCCGGCCGCCGGAAATCGCAAGGCAGAGGGGAGGAGGGAGGGTCCGATGAGAAGGGTCGGAGGCGGAGGGAGTTCGATGAAAAGGGGGGTCGGTGGCTTTTTATATTGTGGAAGGTAAGGGTGTGTTTGGTTTACTGAAATAAGAAGGTTCTCTGATGATTTGTAGCCCAAAGTTGTCATAGTGTACTTTTTAAATTTTAAAACCACTTAAACCAGCCTCCAATCTTTTTAAACTTCAAAATATTTTTAGCTTTACCACTCCCTCATATTTCAAACTCTTCATTTCTTTATTAATTATATGCACATTAATTACTCAAAATTTCCAAAAATATCACAAAAATTCCTAAAAATTCAAAAATTTCCCAAAACACTCACTAATCCTGAATTAAATTTTTCAGGATGTTACATTGTAAGAGTTGGGGAAAATAGTAATGCTCAATATCCTAGGATTTATCAATGAATGAATAAGGGGATTATGGTGGTAAATTTGCATATCTAGTGCATTTTCTTTGTAACTTGCATTGGATTCTTATTTGGCTGGACATGTTAGGCTGTTTTGGTGCTGGTTTGGTTGCTCTAGATAGCCAATTGTTGTTTGAAATTATTTGCTTAGCATGCTGGAAATTCTGCCTGAAAGTGCTGCAAATTCAGTCTTATTGTTTTTGAGTCTGGGAATTTATTAGTTGGAATTTTTGTAAACTGTTTCAGTGGGTTATACTACGAGATATAAGCTTTCATTTGATATATTGTGTGCCCTGAAACTAGTTTTATACTCTTTGGAATAAATTTTTGAAAAAGGACTGTTTCGCTGAAAACTGCTGGAAATTCAGTCTCACTATTTCTGACTTTGTGACTTTGTTAGTTGGAATTTTTGAAAACTGTTTAAACTGGAGATAGTACGAGATTGGTGCTTTCATTTGATATATTAAGTGTCTCAAAACTCATTCTAGGCTGTCCGGAATTAATTTTTGAAGTTGCCCTGTTTTTGCTGGAAGTAGTCATCGATAGTACCGTTTTGCATGCAAACTGTGTTACCTTGTCCTGCACTGTTTTGAGTGAGTCTTGGCTACATTTCTCCAGTTTTTAACACTCTTTTGAGGGTTGTAAAGGGCTGGAATTTTTGCACACAAATCGTTTGACAAATTGGTGAAAGATTGCACACTTCTTGCACTTTTGCTAAAATCAGGTAGGCTGTTTTGTGAAAACTTCTGGAAACAATTGAGAACTGATTTTTGCTGGATTGTTCTTGTTTCTAACTCACAAATAACAGGGCTATTTGGAAAAATTGGTTGTGGAATTTTTGAAGCATAATTCGTTGACTTTTGCAACCCTTTTTGAGTGACATCGTGAAGCTTTTCAACTGTTTTTGTGTACTTGTTTAACCTTAATGTTGAGAACTGTTTTGCACTATTTTTGGCTGATTTGACATTGCGGTGTATTATCTAGTGATTGTGGATAACATTGGGCCGAGCTGCGAGCAAGGACTTCGATGATTATCGTATTGTCTTGATGTGGAACAGGTTCAGGTAATCACTCTTACCTTGCTATAACATCGAGGGTGACGTTAGTTGGGATTTTCAAAATCCTTTCTAGCCCTCAAAATCTTTAAAGGTTATTTGTATACAAAACAGGCTATCGGGTGCCTTTCAAACACGATTATTTTTGTATAAAGAAACTTCATACATTATATATTATCTTGTCTGGTGGTGGTGAGTTTCCTGGAATAGTGGGATATATTGGGTGTGGTGCTCTGACAGCGGTGTTGGTAGGTTCTTCGATGGAAAGTGGTGGAGTTATATATATATTTGGTACTTGGATAGAGTTATTGGAATGTGATTTGGATTGAAAGTATCGTACATTACGGTTGAGGAATTGAAATGTTGTTTTGATGGAAAGTATCAAAGATGATGATTGAGGTATTGAATGAGTTTGAGATATTGAAAAGAATTGGGATCATTGCATGACACTGAGATATATGTACCATCGCGCGATGATAACCGGTTGATAGACCAATCAACGGTTATTTGTACGGGTCGACAGATTGGAGACTGTGACCATTGGTCAACAGATTGGAGACTGTGACCAGCAGTCTTCTGATTGGAGACAGGGACTGCTCCCTTTCTGATTGGAGACAGATTGGGGTTTCCTTCTCATGGGGTTACCAGAGAAGGAAATTGCCCCCTCATTTTGAGAGGGGCACAGTGCCAACTTATTTGGAACATATATAGAGCTCGAGCGTAGTGCCTTCAGGATGGCATGAGTAGAGCACCAGGGATTGTAAATGAATGTGAGCCGAGAAATTGAATTTGAGAAAGGTATGAATGAGAATTACAGTAAGGAAAGCATGGATTGAAGATTGGATGGTGAAGTTTAGTTGATGTGGAAATTGATTGAAGGATTTCGAGTGATATTTGAAAAGTAGAGATGATAAACTTGATTTGAATTGGACGTGACAGAGGGACTGAAGTGTTAAAGGGAAGAAGACTTGAGTTATATACATATTAATGATTTTAAAATGTGGTACCCTTTAGACGTCCTTACTACCGCACATTTCACTGTTATAGTGAGTTAAGTAGTAGATTACTGAGACAAGTTGTCTCACCCCATGATTACTTACATTTTTGCAGGTGATCATGCACAGGCGCGAGCAACAGGAAAGGGAATTAAGTTTCAAAGGTTGTTTAGATTATTTAGACATGTATATTGCCAAAAATGTATAGGTCTGCATTCGCTTCCGCATATTTTTATTTGTATTGATATTATTGGTTGATTGGACGATTGTAGTAGGTTGCTCCTTTTTCTAACCATGTTAGGTGATTCTTTTCTAACATGGTTAGCTATTAATTATCCATGATAGTGTTCAGGTTATATTAGGAAATTCTTTTCCGTCATGGATAATGATTATTATTAGGAATTTTTATTTCTAACTATGATAGATTTATTGATATTATGGAAATCATTTTTCTATCATAGTTAGTAACGGTATTATTGAATTAATCAGGAAATTAGTAACAGTATGTTACACAAAGCGCTTGATTCTCGTGGGTTATACACATGC
Organism: Mimosa pudica; assembly: GCA_029929735.1. Taxonomy (NCBI): domain Eukaryota; kingdom Viridiplantae; phylum Streptophyta; class Magnoliopsida; order Fabales; family Fabaceae; genus Mimosa; species Mimosa pudica. The sequence continues at coordinate 8,376,293 of JAKELP010000045.1, forward strand.
GCTTGTTTCGTAGCTTTGCTACGCTTGTTTCGTGACTTTGTGTCACGCTCGATCCGTGGTTTTACCACGCTTGAACTGTTTTCGTAGACTCGAGTTACGCTTGATCTGTTTTCGTAGTCTCAAGCTACGCTTGACTTGTTTTCGTAGACTTGAGCTACGCTTGAACTGTTTTTGTAGACTCGAGCTACGCTGGAACTGTTTTCGTAGACACGGGTTACGCTTGAACTGTTTTCGTAATCTCGAGCTACGCTTGTTTCGTGACTTCGTGTCACGCTTGTTTCGTGGCTTTGCCACGCTTGTTTCGTGACTTCGTGTCACGCTTGTTTCGTGGTTTTGCCACGCTTGGTTATTTACCCTCGTGTGACTGTGTGTCCACGCTTGTTTCGTAGTCTCGAGCTACGTTGGTTTTTCGTGGCTTTCGGGCTGCGTTTGACTTGCAGATTTCGAGCTGCGCTTGTTATTCGCTATGTATCAGTTCCTCTGTAAAAGTAAGCTTTTCATAAAAAAATGTCTTCATATTTACTTTATATTAATCGGGCTACGTTGTTTTCTTAAGATATGTTAATGGTAAAGGTGGAATTGTATCATATATATATTGTGACATTTATATTAATGGAACTACTTTCATCCTTAGACATTACAAGTATTTTATTGATTTGAATATGACCATGAACAAGTAATATGATTGAAATTTGGTGATGGACAAAAGATAAGGAAAAAAAAGGAGCAACTTTTATGGTTCTGTATGCATGTGTATATTCTATTCTAGAAACTATAGATTGAATATATTTGAATGATCTGTTTAGGCAATTTGGAAGTTTGAGATATTTGGTTAGAGAACTGAACGGGTTGTGGCTTGGGAAAATAAACTAAATGAATGTCAAAGCATGAATAACGCAAGTTTTATTATTAAGTATGCAAATTTTGTGATTAAGATAGAATTTAAGAAGTTAGAAACTGATGTGATACTATTGTGCTAGGACTTGGGAAAAACTCTATCCTTGTATTTTTATTTCTTTGTGGATGAAATGCTCTGTTTGTTGAATATATATTGCTTTGTATTTTAGAATTGAAGAATATGGATTAACACTTCGTGTTTTAAGACAAAGGAAGGTATAATTAGTTTTTAAAGAAAATGATACTTATCTATACATTCAATTACTTAGTATATTTATCTTCATATGCATTAAGAAGAAAATGATATAGCCAAATGCATGAAATGGAAAATGTTTGGATTATATTGGTTAATGGAAATGACTTACGAAGTTTAGATACCTTAAATTTCGTGCCGGTCGCGCCATTGAACTTTAGGGTGTGACATTTTGGTATCAGAGCATAGGTTTCTTATGGTTATGTGGAGTAGAGATTATTCATTGGGTCTCAATTATCATTATGAACCCAGTCATATTTATAATTTAGGCATCATTAAAGTCTCTTTAGGGTGTCCTTTGTTGTCTTGTCCTTACCCATATTTTCTTATTTATGAAACTTGTAGATTTCATTGAATTTTACTTGTATTTCTTTATTAAGCGAAGATTTCTTGAAGAAGTTGAGTGTAAAGTAGGAGACCCTGAGATTGATGAAGCACCTACACAAGAAAGAATAAAACAAAGGTTTGTGCACAAATTAGTTGAATATATGTTTGGACAAATAGATCTGTGAGTTGATACGTTAGGTTTTATGTATATGTGAATTGTTAGCATGAAGCGTCAGATGGTGATTTCAAATTTTGATTTTTAAGCAAGAACTTATGTGTTTGAGCTTATGTGTTTGAGCTAGAACTTTATTTTTACAATTTTAAAGAGCATGATAATTGCTTAATTTCGAGGACGAAATTATTTAAGAGGGAGAGAATTGTAACACTCCAAAATGAGAATTAGAGATAATATAGCATTAAGTAAATTCATAGGATGTCATTAGTAAAATTAAAAATATAACTGTACAAAAATAAATGTGGATAAACATACTTTTAAAGAAAAAATGTGCTTATTCCCTAAGAAAATTAAAGAAAGTAGTTAGGAAGTGAGTTTTAGATTAATAATTTTATGCAAAATATTTTGAGATCTATGTAAATTATGGTTGATGAAAAATTCTTAGTATAGAAGTGAAATTTATTTTTATGAAGTATAAGGAAGTAGTGATTAAATTGGAGATGATAAAATTCACATGAAAATAAGAGAGAGGATTCAAGTGAAATACAAAATATTAAGAGGTCCAACATTATTATTTTCCCATAAGCCTTTTACAAAAGCAATTCCTTTTCTCTTCTTCTGGAATCATCGACTGAACCACCATTGGAACACTCATCATCTCTTCTATCTGCTCTTCTTCGTCCCCCAAACTCGGCGCCGTCGTCACCGGCGAGGGAGGCCGCCGTGCTCTGACACCTCCCATCTTCATTTCCTATGTCCTTACTTCTATGTTCTCTGCCTCTCCTCCCAAAAAAAAATCACTTTTGACCCGAGAAAAAAATGGAAGAGGAGGAGAAGAATTTTGTCCGGTGCTTGGGCGTTCTCCGGCGAGATTCCGGTGAGCAAGGAAGTGGACACTCGTACTGTGTAATCTTTCATTGCCTTACTTCATTTTGTGCCAACTTTCCTTTCAAAGAGAAATTTTTAGGGTTTGTATTGATTTTTGAAATCTGGGCTAACTGGGTAAATTGGTTATTCCTTCATGATTATTTGAGTTATATGATGATAATGAATGGGTTCAGTTTTGTTGGATTTAGTCTTATATGAAATTTTCTTGTTTAGAGTTTGATTAAGATGGGTTTATATTTAGAACTCCTTTGAATATTAGTTATTAAACTTGATATATTGTTTTAAGAGAGTTATTAGAGTTCAATGATAATGTTTATTTGACTTATTTGGTTTAATCTAGAATGGGACAAAGAGTTTGAATATTTAGGGGTTTTGTGAATGAGTTTTATTTCTCCTTGATTCCTCACTGCTTTATTTCATTTGATTAATTTGATTGTATTGGTGATGCTTGGAGACTTTGAATTGGATTCTGGGTGTTCTGTTTTGGTGGTGGCTTAAGAGCTATTTTCACTTCTTATTTTGCCATGGAAACAAGTTAATAGTTGTTGTTAAAGATATTGTGAATTAAATCCAGAAATTTACTTTGGCAATGAAGTAGGAAAGTTGTGAGATTCTGATTTCTCCTTGCATCCATTGTAAGTTATTGAATTATTTGGTTTTCTTCCTTGTTTTGTATTGGCCTATAAACATAGGAGATAATGTGTGCTTTCTTGTTTTCTTTTTTTTTTTCAACAAGTTTTCAATACAGCCCGGTTTAGTGCATGGAAGAGTGTGGAGTAGGATATCATTATGTAGGTGATTCTTTCCTTTCTCTTTATGCTCGTTTCTGTCCGATTATGAGAGGGTTTGATTTGAGATTCAAGTTTTGGTATGTTGCTATTAGAGAGCACTACAATCTGAGGTATCTTTGTTTCCTTTTATTTTTTTTATATTCTATAGTATGAATGAGTAAATGTTGTTTTCTCTTATTTGATATAATTTGCTGGTATGGTTTGGGAATTTTTATGTCTATATTCTTTCTTATTTCATGATTGGAATTTTGATGCACATAAGGTGTTTGTAAAAATGTGTAGAAGAAGAACTTGGTGGAGTTATGATTGTTGAGGGTTATAATTTTGAAAGCTAACATGCTAGACACACAAACATACACGTACATGTTATTGATTGTTTTGCTGGAAGATTGGGTACTCTGTTTTGTTTTTCTTGGATAATGTTGATTATAAGTATTTAGATTGACTGAAGGGGGAGATATAATTTAAAATTATAGGGATCAATTTATTTGGTTTGGTTAACTCTAAAATAGAGAACTTTTGAGGCTTATATTAAATAGAGTAGGAAAAAAAACAGAGAGAGAAGAAGATTATGTTAACGATGATTGAATTTGGGTGTTCATGTTTGGCTTAAATAGGATTGTAGGAAGTTAGTGCTTAAGGATTTGTGCAGAAGTAATCAATTGGACGGAAAGACTATGTCTTTAAATGTATAGCATGATTATGGATCAAATGGAAACTAGAAAATTCATTTATGTCTTTAGGTGTTGTTGCTTACGGATTACAAGATTGATGTACATGGTATTTTACTTGTAGCAGATTTGGCAAGGGTGGTGGGATATGGGTTGCCAATCAATTTATATTTCCTATTTCCTGGATTTAGTTATTTGAGGGTATGAATGAGTACGTAAAGCTATTGAAATTTCTAATTGATGGATTGGATTTCTTGAAACAACATATGTGTTTAAAGTGTGGTTATACAAGTTAATGAATGAGATTTTCTTAGTTTGTTTTATAATTGGTGACTGATTGGAAAGAAGAAATGAAATGAGAATGATGCAAGTTATTGATGATGTTCTTTCTCTTTCGGCTCAGTTTAGTATAACTCTGCCGTGTATTGAAATGAGATTACAGATTTTCCTTGAGTATGAAGTAAGAATGAAAGTTTAAAGTTTGGTATTATGGTGTATATTTGATTAATTAAAGTACGAAAAATGTTTTTGAACAAGTACATTGTGGACCATTGTTGGAATGAGAAGAGATCTTGTTTTATTGCTTTCTAAAGGAGTTTTTATCATTCAAATCAATTTATTCATTATTATTCATTATTATACAAATATATATTTATTTTTGAGGAACTAGACACAAAGCGCTTGATTCTCGTGGGTTATATACCTGCGCTTGTTTCGTAGCTTTGCTACGCTTGTTTCGTGACTTTGTGTCACGCTCGATTCGTGGTTTTACCACGCTTGAACTGTTTTCGTAGACTCGAGTTACGCTTGATCTGTTTTCGTAGTCTCAAGCTATGCTTGACTTGTTTTCGTAGACTTGAGCTACGCTTGAACTGTTTTCGTAGACTCGAGCTACGCTGGAACTGTTTTCGTAGACACGGGTTACGCTTGAACTGTTTTCGTAATCTCGAGCTACGCTTGTTTCGTGACTTCGTGTCACGCTTGTTTCGTGGCTTTGCCACGCTTGTTTCGTGGTTTTGCCACGCTTGGTTATTTACCCTTGTGTGACTGTGTGTCCACGCTTGTTTCGTAGTCTCGAGCTACCCTGGTTTTTCGTGGCTTTCGGGCTGCGTTTGACTTGCAGATTTCGAGCTGCGCTTGTTATTCGCTGCGTGTCATATTTACTCTATAAAAGTAAGCTTTTCATAAAAAAATGTCTTCATATTTACTTTATATTAATTGGGCTAAGTTGTTTTCTTAAGATATGTTAATGGTAAAGGTGGAATTGTATCATATATATATTGTGACATTTATATCAATGGAACTACTTTCATCGTTAGACAGTACAAGTATTTTATTGATTTGAATATGACCATGAACAAGTAATATGATTGAAATTTGGTGATGGACAAAAGATAAGGCAAAAAAAGGAGCAACTTTTATGGTTCTGTATGCATGTGTATATTCTATTCTAGAAACTATAGATTGAATATATTTGAATGATCTGTTTAGGCAATTTGGAAGTTTGAGATATTTGGTTAGAGAACTGAACGGGTTGTGGCTTGGGAAAATAAACTAAATGAATGTCAAAGCATGAATAACGCAAGTTTTATTATTAAGTAAGCAAATTTTGTGATTAAGATAGAATTTAAGAAGTTAGAAACTGATGTGATACTATTGTGCTAGGACTTGGGAAATACTCTATCCTTGTATTTTTATTTCTTTGTGGATGAAATGCTCTGTTTGTTGAATATATATGGCTTTGTATTTTAGAATTGAAGAATATGGATTAACACTTCGTGTTTTAAGACAAAGGAAGGTATAATTAGTTTTTAAAGAAAATGATACTTATCTATACATTCAATTACTTAGTGTATTTATCTTCATATGCATTAAGATGAAAATGATATAGCCAAATGCATGAAATGGAAAATGTTTGGATTATATTGGTTAATGGAAATGGCTTACGAAGTTTAGATACCTTAAATTTCGTGCTGGTCGCGCTATTGAACTTTAGGGTGTGACACATTCTTATCATGATCTATAAGTAACCACACCAAATCATGCCTTATTTCCTTCATTGATTTCTGCACCACAATAAGAGGTCACATGGTAAGTTCAAACAATTAGTGATCCACTTATCCACTTAAATTAGGCACTACACTACAGTCTGCATTATTCTTAGTGATTGCCAAAGCTATGCTATCTCCCTTTCCAAAATATAGAAGAAACATAACAGACCTACCACTATAAAGATCTGCACAGAATTTCTGATCCTACCAAAAGATTCAAGGTTCTAAACTTACTGCACAAAACTATGTTTTTTTGCAGTAGAGTATAAACTAAATTTTAAGCCACCAAAACTATATCTCCTTCAATAGCAAGTACAAAGCAACCATATCCCTTCATCAATTTCTAAAATAATTGACCAGCAAGACATGGCAGGATCAAGCTCCTTCCTTGACATATTAACAAACCAACATAGATGACAACAAAGCCAAGAAACACCCATAAATATCAACGCAACATTATCATCAATCCCAAAATTAGGAAGCCATTACATATGCAAATGATTATGTAAACTGATAAATAGCTTTTATAACCAAACCACAAACTTCAAAACTCATCCAGCCAAAAATAACATGTGAAGCTGGCAATTAAAATTTCCTATTTCATCAACATCTCTTAATTAAATATCCAACTTGAACTAAAACACGAGAGAATCAATTTGAAAGCGGAGAAAAGAAAAAGAAAAGAAATAATGTTGATTGTAATAAACAATACCACAAGCAGCATATTATTTGGATTATACACATGGGGTCATCTATCATTGACTTAACGACAAACCATATACCTTACCCATGGAAGAGATTGGGCCCATACAGCTAGTAGCTAGCACACATCCCGTGAATAATGTAGCACTTCCTCTCCTCCTCAAAATCTTGCTTCAATGGGTTTCATATTTGGGTTGGATGTGAAGGGCAAATTAATACTCCACTGACATTGAGAATTGAATGAAGAGAATGATCGGAGGAGATTATTGATTAAATGAGAGTAAGAATGCATTGTGAATTGGGATGAAGCTGCGGCTAAGGGCTGGGAAGGAGATTTAGGGGGAGGAGATAGATTTTGTAATTGAAACATTGGAAGAAGGTTAATATGGTCTTTCCCCCTTCCAATTTAATTTCACTTTGCCCCCATGGTCCTTAACTGATGTTTCAGAATATTTTGGTCCTACTTTTTAATTAAATGTCTACAGAGGTCCTCAATTGAAATTCTCCCTATGTTGGCAATTGAAAGTTTAGAGTTTGGGAAGAAGGTTAATATGGTCTTTTGACCTTCCAATTTAATTTCACTTTGCCCCATGGTCCTTAAGTGATGTTTCAGATTCTTTTGGTCCTGCTTTTTAATTAAATGCCTATAGAGGTCCTTATTTGAAATTCTCCCTTCAAATTATTCAATTCTATGGCCCAAGCACCATTATCAAACTCAAGGCCGAAAATATTTGGATCATTTTCCTTCCAATATTCTTTTTGTCGCCATCAACATTTTGTAATTTTCTGATGGATCTAAAAAGTATGGGAGAATTTCAATTAAGGGCCAAGTTTGGGAATTAATTAAAAAGCCGGATCAAAACATTCTGAAACATAAGTTAAGGACCAAGGGGGCAAACTTAAATTAAATCAGGAAAGGTAAAGACCCAATTACCCTTATGTGAGTGTAAAGGATGCAGAACCCAATCAAACATCATTTTGCCCTAATTCCCTTTCTTCTTCGTAGCTAATTCCCTTTCTTCTTCCTCAGCCCTAACTTCAGTGCAATACAGAACCATAGGCAAAAAATCGATGTTGTCATCCTCAATCCTCTTCCTGAAGTCACTCAAGCACAAGACCCCAAACTTCATTCGTTTCCTCTCATCAGGCGAACACACAAGCAACTCAGACGTCTTCGTTCGTCTCTTATTAGATGTAAGTATTCCATTACAGAAAGTAATTCTAAAATTTGGTTCTTAATTGAAATTCTCCCGAAAATTATTCCATTTGTACATTTAAAAATACGCAGAATGACAAAAAATAAGCCCATTTTCAGCATTTAACTTCAAATTATCAGTCATTTTGGTTTATATAATTTTAGAAATACTTTTTATACCTTTGTTGATATATTTTTGCAACAAGCGATGCCATAATTCTTGCATTCTAGATTGATATAAAATGTACAAAAATTACATTAGTAATTATGTCGAGATTGAAAATTAATTTCACCCTACAGACTAGGGGGAATAATAAAACAAAAACTTGAAAAAATGTAAAGGGTACAAATATGCACTCAACATTCATAATGCTTCTAATGTGTGAGAATCTAAAAAAAATTATGTGAAAGCAGATGGACAAATCATAAAAATGGCATCTTCTTATCTACATGACTACATCCCCTTTCTCCTTCTCATTAAATAGGTAAAGGACATTTCCGTCATTTCCACCTGATTTCACAAACTAGTTAAGGTTCTCACACAACTGAGGTATTTGAATATTGGGTGCATTTCTGTGTCTTTTACCAATTTGTAGGTTCTTTTTGTGAAATTTGTTTTCTAAATCATAAGCATAATCAATAAATGAAAAATAATTTTCAAAAAAGGAAAATTAGTTATTTATCATATTAATAGAGCACAATGTTATAATGTGATCCATGTAGTTAATTTCACCTATATAACTAGTTGAGATAAGACTATGCTATTGTTGTTGAATTTATAATTTTATCGAGTTTATTTCCCAATATAGTTTGACTGGTCTCAATTCAATCAAAAAATTATTTCTATCTAACATGTTTTTCAGGGCTACATCAACTAATATATGCTTTTTCCTCCCCTCTCTTATTCATGGCGCAGACTAGTTAAATTATAAAACTGAGTTGCAGACTTAGTAAATTGTAACTCATAAAAAATATAATGATTAAATAATTAATTTTCCCATAATCAGTCGAACACGAAAGCAACTCAGACGTCTTCGTTCGTCTCTTATTAGTTTTAGGTATTCCATTACAGAAATTAATTCCCAAATTTGGTTCATAATTGAAATTCTCCCGAAAATTATTCCATTTGTACATTTAAAAATACGCAGAATTACAAAAAATAAGCCCATATTCAGCATTTAACTTCAAATTATCAGTCATTTTAGTTTATATGATTTTAGAAATACTTTTTATACCTTTGTTGATATATTTTTGCAACAAGCGATGCCATAATTCTTGCATTCTAGATTGATATAAAATGTACAAAAATTACATTAGTAATTATGTCGAGATTGAAAATTAATTTCACCCTACAGACTAGGGGGAATAATAAAACAAAAACTTGAAAAAATGTAAAGGGTACAAATATGCACTCAACATTCATAATGCTTCTAATGTGTGAGAATCTAAAAAAAATTATGTGAAAGCAGATGGACAAATCATAAAAATGGCATCTTCTTATCTACATGACTACATCCCCTTTCTCCTTCTCATTAAATAGGTAAAGGACATTTCCGTCATTTCCACCTGATTTCACAAACTAGTTAAGGTTCTCACACAACTGAGGTATTTGAATATTGGGTGCATTTCTGTGTCTTTTACCAATTTGTAGGTTCTTTTTGTGAAATTTGTTTTCTAAATCATAAGCATAATCAATAAATGAAAAATAATTTTCAAAAAAGGAAAATTAGTTATTTATCATATTAATAGAGCACAATGTTATAATGTGATCCATGTAGTTAATTTCACCTATATAACTAGTTGAGATAAGACTATGCTATTGTTGTTGAATTTATAATTTTATCGAGTTTATTTCCCAATATAGTTTGACTGGTCTCAATTCAATCAAAAAATTATTTCTATCTAACATGTTTTTCAGGGCTACATCAACTAATATATGCTTTTTCCTCCCCTCTCTTATTCATGGCGCAGACTAGTTAAATTATAAAACTGAGTTGCAGACTTAGTAAATTGTAACTCATAAAAAATATAATGATTAAATAATTAATTTTCCCATAATCAGTCGAACACGAAAGCAACTCAGACGTCTTCGTTCGTCTCTTATTAGTTTTAGGTATTCCATTACAGAAATTAATTCCCAAATTTGGTTCATAATTGAAATTCTCCCGAAAATTATTCCATTTGTACATTTAAAAATACGCAGAATTACAAAAAATAAGCCCATATTCAGCATTTAACTTCAAATTATCAGTCATTTTGGTTTATATGATTTTAGAAATACTTTTTATACCTTTGTTGATATATTTTTGCAACAAGCGATGCCATAATTCTTGCATTCTAGATTGATATAAAATGTACAAAAATTACATTAGTAATTATGTCGAGATTGAAAATTAATTTCACCCTACAGACTAGGGGGAATAATAAAACAAAAACTTGAAAAAATGTAAAGGGTACAAATATGCACTCAACATTCATAATGCTTCTAATGTGTGAGAATCTAAAAAAAATTATGTGAAAGCAGATGGACAAATCATAAAAATGGCATCTTCTTATCTACATGACTACATCCCCTTTCTCCTTCTCATTAAATAGGTAAAGGACATTTCCGTCATTTCCACCTGATTTCACAAACTAGTTAAGGTTCTCACACAACTGAGGTATTTGAATATTGGGTGCATTTCTGTGTCTTTTACCAATTTGTAGGTTCTTTTTGTGAAATTTGTTTTCTAAATCATAAGCATAATCAATAAATGAAAAATAATTTTCAAAAAAGGAAAATTAGTTATTTATCATATTAATAGAGCACAATGTTATAATGTGATCCATGTAGTTAATTTCACCTATATAACTAGTTGAGATAAGACTATGCTATTGTTGTTGAATTTATAATTTTATCGAGTTTATTTCCCAATATAGTTTGACTGGTCTCAATTCAATCAAAAAATTATTTCTATCTAACATGTTTTTCAGGGCTACATCAACTAATATATGCTTTTTCCTCCCCTCTCTTATTCATGGCGCAGACTAGTTAAATTATAAAACTGAGTTGCAGACTTAGTAAATTGTAACTCATAAAAAATATAATGATTAAATAATTAATTTTCCCATAATCAGTCGAACACGAAAGCAACTCAGACGTCTTCGTTCGTCTCTTATTAGTTTTAGGTATTCCATTACAGAAATTAATTCCCAAATTTGGTTCATAATTGAAATTCTCCCGAAAATTATTCCATTTGTACATTTAAAAATACGCAGAATTACAAAAAATAAGCCCATATTCAGCATTTAACTTCAAATTATCAGTCATTTTAGTTTATATGATTTTAGAAATACTTTTTATACCTTTGTTGATATATTTTTGCAACAAGCGATGCCATAATTCTTGCATTCTAGATTGATATAAAATGTACAAAAATTACATTAGTAATTATGTCGAGATTGAAAATTAATTTCACCCTACAGACTAGGGGGAATAATAAAACAAAAACTTGAAAAAATGTAAAGGGTACAAATATGCACTCAACATTCATAATGCTTCTAATGTGTGAGAATCTAAAAAAAATTATGTGAAAGCAGATGGACAAATCATAAAAATGGCATCTTCTTATCTACATGACTACATCCCCTTTCTCCTTCTCATTAAATAGGTAAAGGACATTTCCGTCATTTCCACCTGATTTCACAAACTAGTTAAGGTTCTCACACAACTGAGGTATTTGAATATTGGGTGCATTTCTGTGTCTTTTACCAATTTGTAGGTTCTTTTTGTGAAATTTGTTTTCTAAATCATAAGCATAATCAATAAATGAAAAATAATTTTCAAAAAAGGAAAATTAGTTATTTATCATATTAATAGAGCACAATGTTATCATGTGATCCATGTAGTTAATTTCACCTATATAACTAGTTGAGATAAGACTATGCTATTGTTGTTGAATTTATAATTTTATCGAGTTTATTTCCCAATATAGTTTGACTGGTCTCAATTCAATCAAAAAATTATTTCTATCTAACATGTTTTTCAGGGCTACATCAACTAATATATGCTTTTTCCTCCCCTCTCTTATTCATGGCGCAGACTAGTTAAATTATAAAACTGAGTTGCAGACTTAGTAAATTGTAACTCATAAAAAATATAATGATTAAATAATTAATTTTCCCATAATCAGTCGAACACGAAAGCAACTCAGACGTCTTCGTTCGTCTCTTATTAGTTTTAGGTATTCCATTACAGAAATTAATTCCCAAATTTGGTTCATAATTGAAATTCTCCCGAAAATTATTCCATTTGTACATTTAAAAATACGCAGAATTACAAAAAATAAGCCCATATTCAGCATTTAACTTCAAATTATCAGTCATTTTGGTTTATATGATTTTAGAAATACTTTTTATACCTTTGTTGATATATTTTTGCAACAAGTGATGCCATAATTCTTGCATTCTAGATTGATATAAAATGTACAAAAATTACATTAGTAATTATGTCGAGATTGAAAATTAATTTCACCCTACAGACGAGGGGGAATGACAAAATAAAAACTTGGAAAAATGTAAAGGGTATATATATGCACTCAACATTCATAATGCTTCTAATGTGTGAGAATCTAAAAAACAATTATGTGAAATCAGATGGAAAAATCATAAAAATGGCATCTTCTTATCTACATCCCCTTTCTCCTTTTCATTAAATAGGTAAAGGACATTTCCGTCATTTCCACCTGATTTCACAAAATAGTTAAGTTGCTCACACAACGGAGGTATTTGAATATTGGGTGCATTTGTGTATCTGTTACCAATTTGTGGGTTCTTTTTGTGAAATTTTTTTCTAAATGATAAGCATAATCAATAAATGAAAAATAATTTTCAAAAAAGGAAAATTAGTTATTTATCATATTGATAGAGCACAATGTTGTCATATGATCCATGTAGTTAATTTCAACTAGTTGAGATAAGACTATGTTATTGCTGTTGTATTTATAATTTTATCGAGTTTATTTCCCAATATAGTTTGACTGGTCTCAATTCAATCGAAAAATTAGTTCTATCTAACATCTTTTTCAAGGCTACATCAACTAAAATATGCTTTTTCCTCCCCTCTCTTATTCATGGCGCAGACTAGTTAAATTATAAAACTGAGTTGCAGACTTAGTAAATTGTAACTCATAAAAAATATAATGATTAAATAATTAATTTTCCCATAAATATAACAACAAATAATTTCCCTGCCATAACATTAAGTTTCTGAACATTTTCAATTGAGCAGAGAAAATCTTACCACTTGTGATGCCTTCAATATGGTATTGACACATCTTCCAAAAATCAAAGTCGCAAATATGCAAACCACTGATCAATATATATATATATATATATATATATATATATATATATATATATATATATATATATATATATATATATATATATATATATATTCCCAGGTTTTCTTGCACCTTTCTGCTTGCTAACTCTGTAGTTTCTGTCCATATTGATATGCCTAAGCTTCCCTGAGCATGTGCCAGCAATTTAGTAATTATTAAATAGGAAGGATGTACCAGAATTCTGCATTATGATGTGAGAGATCTAAATTTATAAAATAAAATCACAATGTTGTTTTAACTGTTGAACAATTACTGAAAAACTTTATCTGATAGGCTAAAGACAAAACAAAAGCATTCCTATTTAAGCTTCAAAACTATGATGGTAAAGCAAATAATCCAACCAAATTATCAAATTGTACATGTGCAATCAGCGAAAGCTAACATTCCAGGACAATTATTTCATCCACATCAGAAACACTTGCATTTTTTTTCTTCTATATTAGAACAATCAAGACCATAAGTTGATTAATTAGCAATTGAGGTTATTGTTAATTATTGGTTTAAACTTTGGCAATCCTAATATATGCCCAATTTTTAAGAAAGGTTAATAATCATTCTAGTCAATAATCAATTATGGAACTACCATTTTGGCCAACGAACAATAAAAAATGTTCATTTTGATTAACGCCGTTGACTATACACCAACGTCGTCAACGCTCATATGACAACAAAACTGATGATGTTAATTGGTGATTTATGTCATTGGCCAAAAAGAGATTTTTTTTTTGTTTATTCTCCAAAATGCTACCATTTATTATTCGTTAGAGGAATGAATATTAACCCTCTTAAAAAGTACAGTATACACCCTTCAAAGGATAAAAGAAAGTAAAGCTAACCTTGATCTTTTGTTTTAAAGCTAGTCCTGCATTAGTGCCAACTTTATCTTCTGCAGCGCAAGATCTTTGCCATTACAATTCATTTTAGTTATTGAACACTACAATTCCGCTTCCTATTTGTTTGTTTGCTAAGAGAAATCAATAAATAAATGCTCAAAAACTGAAAATTTCTCACTTTCTATTTGGAGATCAACAAGGGAATGAGGGTATCCAGATCTAGAAACAGAGAGGATGAACAGCCTGTCATTTATGGGGTGATTATTCTAGAAAAGCAGACTTCTCTTTGGACTTTAACTTCTTCCTTGAAGTTTCGTTGAATTCTTAGCTATTTGAGTTTTTTTGACCGAGTTTTAGCTTCCTCGTGAAAGCTTTTTCCAAGACACGTGCTATAATGTTTGGATGATTATATTTGAAATGTAAGTTGAAGATGAAAAAGACTAAAAAGGGCATTAATTTCATTGAACCGTTATTTGAATTATGATGATTTTGAGTGAGGAAAAATGGTTTTTTATAACCAAATAAATTTTAGTTCTACCTCAAACAAAATTTATAAATATAAAATAAAAATCATTTCCAATTCTAATATTCTTTTACCACACAAGTTACACATTAATAGAAAGATTAACTTATTTGTATAAAAAAAGATTACCTTAAAAGAGATGTGTGGCTTAATAGTTTTTTATAGTACTCGCAAGGAAACATTCCTATATGCTTCATAAATATCTATCGCTAAGCAAAATATAAAACCAAATTTGATTCAGACATAGTACAAATTAAAAGTTTTCTAACTAACTAATAACATATATAACTAATTGCAACACATGCTTACAACAATTTCCTATCTAATTGTGTCACGACGATGGTTCATTTGCAGTGAAAACATCATTTTTGTTGAATTTGGTGATGATGCCTCATAATTTGCTTGTTGAAATTCATCATTTCAAACTTGTAAGAAATCGATATTTGTTTGGAAGTTTCTCCTGATAAAATTATGTATGGTCATCAAACTCATTCATTTACTAATTTATAATACATCATAAACTGACATTGTGTAGACATTGAACCGAGAAAACAGAACATCACTTACATCTAATATAACTTGTTCCATATGGCCTTATATGACCATAAACATGCATATTTATCAAAAGGATAACATTTAAACATTGTAGAAACAAATTCAAAGGCATTTTTATATTATTACATACTCTTCAAACTTCTAAAGATGCATGAAATAAAAAAAAAAACTTCTAAAGATGGATAAAAATAACAGAACCATAAATTCTTCTATAGTTCCTTATTTGTTATCTTCTTCTCTTTCTCATTTGAGCTTGATCCTGAAATTGTGTAAAGGGGTGGCGAGAGATCTTGGGAATCCTCAGTAGCACATTACCCAACAATTAAGCAAGTATAATATTAGGTAATAGATAGCAAAACCATTGACTTCTACATGTGAGCATTTATATTAACAAATAAAGATATACGACCATAACATTATAAGGAAATAATCATGTCAAGCATGCTACATTAAGACAGCTAAATAACACATCATAATATTAAATTATAATGCTACTCCATAATTGAAAGGAGAGTAATCAAGGTTCAAAAATTTGGACCGATGATCGACTCAACCAAGGCAGAGGGTTAGAGGGTCAAAGGTTCAATGAGGGGTTGAGGGTCGAATCGTCCATATTAAAACATGCTAAAATGTCCTGAAATCCTACAAGTTAACAATATTATTTAACCAATCATTTGTTATATATGTTGACCTTGTTTTCATATGTTTTAATGAGTATTAAATAGGAGAAAAATTCGAAAGTTGTCAAATTTCCATAAACAACTAATAAGGTTTAAATTTTCTTACCAGATTGTGTGAAATATATTGGAGGTGCATCATAAGTAGGACCATATGAGTATCACTCTATATCATCCTTATTAATTATAATATTATACACCAACTATCAATTTTCACGTATCCATGAAACTGGTTAAAGAATGAAATTAAAATTTGTCATAAATTTCAAGTAATTTCTAATATTATCACAATGCACACTAAACTCTAATATTATATAAATTTTATTCTCTTCCACTGCCCATATTAAATATTTTCTACATGGAAAAAACAACTATTGTACCTTGTAAATTTACAAGTGCCATATACAAATTGGAAATCAAACTTTTTAGTTGGTGCCTTAAGAATGAGAGGGAGTACTCCCTATATATAAGACTTCAAAGACATCTTCATACATATGAAGAAAAATGTCCAAACATGATAAACATGTGTCCCAAATAATTTTTATTTTTTAAGTTTATCCTTTTTTATAATGATGAGTGTAAGAAAGAGAGATAATAACGATATAATAAATATAAAAGATAATGTTTATAGAGGATAATCAATAATTAAGGGTAAAATCGGATAAAACTCGTTAAATACTATGACAATTTTGGTAAAATCTTATAAAAATGTATAAGAACATTTAAATTTCAGGCTTTTATATATAATAATGAGTGGGTAAGTTATAAATCGCAGCTAAACTGAATACCTCTTTGTATGTAACTATAAATCCACTTTAAGTAATTCTCAAAAATTATGATTTGTTAGTTGGATATATGTCTTAAATTGATAAAAAAAAATATCCCAAAACTACTCTTATTTAATTTTTTTTGATTTTTACATGTATAGATCTTTCTCACAATATATCTCCTCTTTCTCTCTTTCCAACGAGAAGAAGTAAATGATGCTACTAGTGTTGGAAAACAATAATTAATAACTTGATAGTGGGACTGAATTTTTTGGAAGAAACGTTTTTTAGTAGTTGGATATATTATAAGTAACAAGTATACATGAAAGTTTAGTTGGAATAAAATAAAATAGAATTAAAACAGAATATAATAGAATAAATTGAAAATAGACTTTCATAGATGAACCACGTATAAATCTATTATCCACTCACAGCGAAAATATCAAAAGGTAATAGGAATTACCTTTGCAAATTAAAGTATTGCCCATACCTTATTATTTCTGGTGAACTAGATTTTCCAGTCAAGATTTGTTTGTCTCAAACTTTAACCCATGTTTACCCAGCTTCTCTTCAGTAATAACATCAATTTTATGAGCCATGTCAGCGCTAAGAAAATTCTCAGTACGTATCTCCAACTTCTCCACGTCTGAAGTAAATGTGATTCTCTTCCCCAGTCAACAAATTTCCAGTTTTATTCACTTCCAAGTTGCTCAAATTCTCAAAACTACATAACTTCAATATATCATTAATAACATTACCATCCTCTTCCTCCTTAGTAAATCCATGCCCTAAAAATGCAGCAAGTTGCTTCAAAACACTTACTGGCTCTCTCTTGAGCTTCTCAAATGTTAAAAATAATACCTTATCAGGCCTCTCCAAGCTTTGCTTGTAGTATTCTAAAATGCTATCCCAATATGGGCCATAAGGGACCCTTCCTCCGCAAAAAGTCTCGAAAGCATCTTCAATCAACCAGGGCTCTTTCACATGTAATGATATTAATAACTTACTTATGAAGTGCCACCACGATATGAACATATCCTTCGAGTTTCTACACAGGTACACAATCTTACACTTAGACTGCTTCACAGATTGTGGCAAAGAAACATATGGCATATGGGATGCAAAGAGTCTAGGTGATCGGAATGAGCTCAGATCTGGGATGCTCTCTTGGAAATAGAGGTTCAGTTCTAAAAAGGGTACAAGATCATGAGGATTAGAAATGAGGAGAGGGTGAAGATGAGGTTGGTTCTTGTTAAGGTCTGAATCTGGATGATAGATTTCGCGATTGAGAATTGCAAATGTGAGGGCTTTGAGCTAAGTGGTTCCAGATTTTGGTAGGGTGACAAGAAGGATGTCAGATTCAAGAGCATTGAAGTACTTTTGGTTGTTAAGAATTCCTTGTAGTTCTTTTGTGGTGAGCCAGAAACCATTATACTGGTGGAGGGTAAGCGATGGCCCAAGCGTAGTACTAGGTAAGGTGGCGATCAAATCCTTGTTTTGTTTGGTTAATTCAACTTTTTGGAGGAGGAGACGTCTACATGCGCTCGAAACGCATGTAGATCTACATGCGCTTTAAGCGCATGTACATCTACATGCGCTTAAAGCGCATGTAGATGTTGCCTTCTACATGCGCTTTAAGCGCATGTAGAGGAGGAGACGTCTACATGCGCTTGAAACGCATGTAGAGACCCTTTGTACATGCGTTTTTTGCTCTGCATATATGAGCGCATGTAAAGCTGCGCTGGTATAGGCTTAATTTGTAGTAGTGGAACTTTGGAATGTTGGAGGCTTCATTGTTTTCTACTGCCATGTTTGGGATGTATCTTATCGTAGTTGGGAGAGTGTTTTTATTTGTTTTAAACAGAGAAGAGTATATATATCACAAAATCTGTCGGTGGCAAAACTGAAACGTAGAACAAATGTCTCACAAGTTGACTTACAGCTAGCAAGTGATATACGTGTGGAGAGGTGTTGCAACACAGCTGTTTGCCTTCTCCAATTATATTGTCTTTTATTCACAAGACAGTGACATTACGCTTTACCTATTTGTATTTCTTTTTAATATTTTAGTATCATTTTACTTTTACCAAAAAAAAAAGGGTTATAGTCAGGCCATCACCTATAAACCAATGTGCAGGATATTAGATCTAGAAATTGTATTAAGGATACTTCCCAAAAGTGGCAATAATTTATGATAAATGTAATATTTTTACTAATTTGAACTCTCTCTTTATTAAGAAGTGTGATTTATTTATAATTTTGTTATAAAAACAATTTAAATAATGTGGGCCCACAAGCTCAGAAAAATAATTGCCACATAAGCACGCCACGTCAGCAAAAAAATTTATTTCCCCTGTCACGTCAGCTTTTAATGGTCAACGTCAGTCAAACTAAATGACATTATCTATATTGCACCACTATTTATTCTTCAATCCCAAAATTGAGCCAAAAATACTTGTTACCCCTATGTGCTCTTGGCGGAATAGTTTGAACTCGGTTTTGCACCTTTACCGTATTTATTTTGTCAGAGACCTTAATTGCTTGTGAAATCGCATGCAAAAAGTTTATTATTATACTCCCTCCGATCCTAAATATAAAGCCTAGTTGACTTTTTTAGAAAATCCTAAAAAAACAAAATAAATCAATTATAAATTGATTTATCTACTTTTTTTCACTTCAACTAGTTTATTTTACGTATGAACTCAAAAGTCAAACATTAGAATTGAACAACTTATTTAAATCACTCGAAGTCAAAAGCATATGCATATTGTCTTTATTGGCTCAGTTAAAGGAAGAGAAATGGAACTCCCCTTTGTAGAACCAAAGCTCAAGCCAATGAAAAGCATCCCCAAAGAACAATAGAGGAATTTATTGTGTCATGGAAGGAGGAAGGAAGGTGGAAGGTGAAAGGGAAATGTGAGGAAATGAGAGAGGAATGAAGGAAGAGATGGAGAGAGCTAGGGTTTTGGTGAGGACCCAACCTCCAAAACTTGTGTTTCTAAGTCTGACAAGTATTTTACCCGTGCGATGCACGGTGTATTTTTATTTTTAATGAAATATCATATATTATAGGAATATGAAGGTTTTCAGATGTTCAAAGTCAATGAGTATATTAAGTTATAATTGATGTGTTATTAGATAATGATTATGTAAATTGAAGTTAGATTACATATACTCTCCTAATCTTAAATACAAAACATATTAACCTATTTAGATTATTTTAAGGAAATTATTTAAATTAATTAAACCAATTTCCTCTCTTATTTGTCTCTTAAGAGGTGGAAAATATAGTCATATATGAGGGAAAATTTAGATATATTTAATGAAATAATTGACACTTATCTTTCAAAATATTTTATTCAAATGTTACATATTAATTTATTGTTTTTGATAAATTAAAAAGAGATAATCTGCATGTTTTTAATAATTAAAATAGATAATAAAAATAAAAGAATTAAATTATCCACAATCCTCCTTTCAGTCTCGTGCCCCCTCCCCCACAAAAAAAAAAAAAAAAACCAAATCCCCCCCCACACATCTCAGTATTTTTGGTTCATTTATACTCTCAACATCCATTTTGACACACAGTCTAGCATATGCTTGTAAGAATTCTAGGGTCTCCACTAAAACACAAGTGCAATGCATCAAAAGAGCTTTTAAGGGTTGTAGTAATGGAATACTCCAAATAATGGAGTAAGAATGAAAATAAAAAGAAACGATGTTATCCATGTTTAACCATTCATTTACAACATGAAGTACTAATTGTAAATTGTTAAACTATTATACATGCCTTAATTTTCACTTTTTAACCTTTTCTCATTTTTTCTCCATTTGTTTTCTCTTTTTTTCACCATTATCCCTTCTTTTTGTATTTTTTCTTTTCTATACATAACATGCTTCTTTAAAACATGACCATGACATTTTTTTTCCATTTTGAACAAAGAAATTATGCAACTTTTCTCATATTGGCAATACAATGCAATAATATCAAGTGTTTAGGTTTAGTGTTTTGGATTAGGGTAGCAAATGGAGTAGCAAATGGAAATAATGTTTAGGTTTATTGTTTGGAATTAGGGTTATGAAATGAAGATCTTTATCATTCTACATTACACTATAACCAAATAACCAAACATTAAAATTTTTTAAAAAATTTGGTTCGGTTATTTCAGTTTACAGTTCTTATTCGGTTTTTCGGTATTCAGATTTTTAAAAAAATATTGGTTAACTAAATAACCAAAATATTAAAAAAAATAATAATAAATTAATATTTTTTCATATTTTTATTTGGATAATTTAAAATTTAAAGCTTGAAATTATAAATTTTGTGTTTCTTATTATAATTTAAAAATGATATGCAATATATCAATATAAAATTTGAGTTTTATATATTGAAAATGGGAAAAAAAAATCAAGTCACTACAAAAAATTCAGCACTTTCCGGCGAAGACATTTCGGCGTTTGTAAGGAAAATTCTGGAGACAACATACATTCCGGCTTTTATAAACTAAACGCCAGAAATAGGTAAAAAAACGAGGCAAAAATTGGTGCAAAGTTCCCGCCAACATACCCGCGGACACTTTCCGCATTTGCCTTAAGCCAAACGCCGGTATGTATATTTTATAATATTTTCCATCAGAAAATGGTTTGTTTTTTAAAATAAAAATTCAAAAGCATTTTCCGGTGTTTCTGGAAATGCCAATATGTGTTGTTTATTTTTTTTTTAAAAATAAAAAATATACACTTCGGCATTTAGAGAAACGCCGAGATGTTTTTTAATTTTTAAGAAATACAAAAATACACTTTGGCGTTTTACAAAACGCCATAGTGTGGCTTTCCATTTAATATTATTATATGTTTCCACATTTCGATGCTTCAAAAACGCCGGAATGCTTCATCAAAGCGCCGGTATGTGTAACAGTATATATTCATCCTACCAAAATCATTTCACGGTTTCAAAAAATGAAAGGGTCCCATTGATGAGGCAGTGGAGCAGCGCTCGCGCGAAGAAGAAGACGCCCGTCGTGTAGAACAGCGTCAGAGAGAGGTAGAGCAGGAGCCTATTCCTGTGGAAGTATTGCAGTACTCAAGTCCTCTTCCTCACCCACCGTGGACTCCTTACGGCCTTCCTGGTGACGAAGTCCCGCTGGACGACCTGTGGAGAGACTTGGATAACGTCGACATCACCTACGACGGTATGTGCCAGATTATGGACTGGACTTTTCATGCGAAGGAAGATGACAGGTCGCACGTCCCTGATGAGGACAAGGAGCAGAGCACCAACGACGAAAATGCTGGTGCGAGGAGGACCACCTTAAACCACAGGACGTGCCGCAGACTCAATTGAGTCTGTAGAGAGGGAGGAGGTTTTCTTCTGGGTGTGGCTTCTTGGTGACCGTCTGAAGTAACTTTATATTAATAATTATCAATTCAATTTGGTTTATATTATATAATCTATTTATATTAAATATCTAATATATGTTTTTACTTGTACGTACAGATACTTATAGCGTTGTTACCACGAGGAGGCTGACGCCGAAGCTGACGTATGTCCTTCCAGCGAACGAGAAAGTTGAGCTGCCTTATTTTAACACGACCGGGCATCCTACCAAGGATTGCAGCGTCCTCTTTCGGCGTTATTGCCGCATGCTCGACAAGGACTTTCAGCGCTTCCCAATCAATCTGGTCAATTGGAGGAAAGTGAGCGAAAGCTGGAGAATGAGGCTTGTAGGGTAAGTTGTGGATCCCTAACAACGAGAAGGTGAAGAATTTCTCGCTAAGGATGGTGGGGGATGGGTGGAAGGAGGAGAGAAACAAAACTGTATAAGAAGAGATCCCAGAAGGGGGCTAGACCAAGGGAGGAGGTGGAGGCAGATTTGCCTGACGGAGTCGACCCCGTACAATGGAAGATGTACATAATTTGGAGGATGACGGACCTCGGGCTACAAAGTGAACAGCGTGGTGTAGCCACATCAAGACGTGGGTCACTTGATTGGGAGCAGACAATTCATCGTCGGCTATGAAGAGATGGTATATTTATATACTTAAGTTTTTCCACTATAATAATTAACTTATTCAATAAAGTATATTTATTGATAGTTTGGCGTTTCAAATATTTCAGTTGGATGATTCTAAGGCGGAAGGCATCCATCCACGAGGGGTGTCTACCCCGACTTCATCATTCAGGCGCGTACCCGCAAGGATGGAAGGCCTGTATCTCAGAAGGCTCCAAAGAAGATGGCGAGAATTGCCCAGGCGCAAGCGGATGTTGAAGCGAGGGGGACCCCAGAATCTCAAGAGGGGGAGAGCGTGAGCCCCATTCCCGAGGTCACGACTCTCCGTGCGCAACTCGGGACTCCGGAGCGTGCCGAACGCGTCTCAGGTCTTAGTTTTGGAGCCAGACCTACTCAGCTTTTCCCTCCTTCTAGGAGCCGTGGGAGCCGCAATAGCACCTTCGAGCCTGGTGTAACATGCTGTTACTAATTTCCTAATTAACCTGTTACATCTCTTTTAGTTCAATAATATATTTGCTAACTATGATAGAAAAAGCAATTTCAATAATATCAATATCTCTATCATAGTTAGAAAAAGAATATCCTAATGATTAAATTATTATCCATGATAGAAAAGAATAAACAAATACAATACAGCTGCTATCATGGATAATTTATTGCTAACCATGTTAGAAAGGATTTGTCTAACATGGTTAATAAACAAAACTAGTTGATATTAAACAATAAATAGATATATATACATGCGGAAGCGAATGCAGACCTATAAATTGGCAATATACATTTCTAAACAAATTAAATAACCTCTACAACCTAATTCCCTTTCCTGATGCTTGCGCCTGTGCATGAATACCTGCAAAAATGTCAGTAATCGTGGGATGAGACAATTTGTCCCAGTAATCACCGCTTAACTCACTATAACAGTGAGATGTGCGGTAGTAAGGGCGTCTAAAGGGTACCACAGTTTTAAAATCAGTAATATATATATATGAGCCAAGTCTTTTTCCATTTATTTCTCCAGTCCCTCTGTTACATCCAAATCAAAACAAGTTCATCATCCATATTTTCCAAATATCACTCAAAATCACACAATCGATTCCCACATCAACTAAACTTCGTCATCCAATCTCCAATCCGTGCTCTGATCATTGTAAATCTTGTTCGCACTTTCACAAATCCTACTTCTCGGCTCACAACCATGTACAACCTTGGTGCTCTACTCATGCCATCCCGGAGGCACTACAATCGAGCCTTATATATATATTCTAAATGAGTTGACACTGTGCCCCTCTCAAAAGTGAGGGGGCATTTTCCCTCTCTGGTAACCCCATGAGAGGGAAACCCCAATCTGTCTCCAATCAGAAAGGGAGCAGTCTCTGTCTCCAATCAGATGACTGCTGGTCACAGTCTCCAATCTGTTGACCATTGGCCACAGTCTCCAGTCTGTTGACCAGTACAAATAACCGTTGATTGGCCTATCTAACGGTTATCATCGCGCGATGGTACATATGCCTCAGTGTCATGCAATGTCCACAATGTCCAATAAATTTCAACCTCGTCAGTATCTCAATTTCAATATCAATATCTTGCACTCTTACCATTCCCTTCGATATCTAAATCTCAATGTAACATTGTTTCCACAAATTCAACCCAATATCCAACTCTCTTTTCTATCATCATACCTCTCAAACCACTATCTAAACAATATACCTATATATATCCTTCACACCATTCCAAATCAATAGCAACCACCAAGTAGGATAATATATATATATATATGTATCAAAGTCTTTTATATGAAAGTAATCGCGTTTGAAAGGCACCCGATAGCCTGTTTTGTATAAAAATACTCTTTTAAAGATAATATATATATATATATATATATATATATATATATATATATATATATATAGAGGGTGAAAAGGGATTTTACAAAATCCCTAACTAACGTCACCCTCAATGTTATAGCAAGGTAAGAGTGATTACCTGTCGCCCATTAGCAATTTACGCTATTTCTCAAAATCTCTTGATGCCACGGAAGTCATATCGCAATCAATCCTATAATGTAGTACAGAATGATAAATTAGTATCATTCTACTTCATGTTAAACGTCTCTCTCTCGTATCTGCATTACTACCCATTTTCCCTTTTTCTTAATTCAAATACTTCAATCAATTCAAATCATAAATCACATGAATTTCATGCTCATCAAATCAATTCAAAGAAATCGCGTCAATCAAGTATAAACACCATTAAAATAAAACATACAACTCCAAATGAATAATCATTGGTTCACCCACAAACAGAAAAATAAACTCATTCATTTCTAATTTCCTCATTATCTCCATATTCTAAATTCTAATAAGCAAATTCGTCATCCTAACTTCCAACATTAAACTAAACAACTATTGTTCACATTATTCTGCTACTAAAGTTTATCGGTATGAAAATCTGAACAAAACAACTCTTTATACCCAAATCACATATCCAAACAGCAATATAGTATGGAGAGCAAGCAGCAAAGACCCACAGCATATCCTACCTCTCAATAGAGTAGCATGGCAGGTACCTGTAAGCATCTTTAGAACTATGGAAGTCACATATGTAATTTGGATAAAATCATACGAAAGCAGTGAATTTCCAGAGGCATTAAAGACATCATCAGCTTTGAAATTCTGGGAATGATATACATGACATCATATGCTCAAATCCTTTAACAATTCAAACCTCCTTGACATTTACTTAAGGTAAACGAATGAGAACTGAGAGGACATAAGTTATTGGAAATTGCCCAGAATTCGACACATTTCTCATGACTAAAGATGAATTAAAGCGTGTCAACAACTGGAACTCTCTAATGATTTCACCCACACAATTTGTGATCTTTGACAAATGAAACACAGGAACTTCAACAAGGCACAAGATTGTGCCTGATACATATTCACGACTTATTTCAAATACAACACAAAACTGAATATCACAGTTAGACACTACAAAATTTAATACAACACAAATCACACTTCATAGAGAAAGAATACAATCACAATCGGAGTATATCAACCCAAACATGGAAGATTGAAAATTCTATATGTTGTATCAATGCAAACAGGAGAAAAGTCAATATTTTTTTTTAAATATCAAAAACACCGACCAACAAAGCAAGGAATGAGAACCTAAAACAGATTTTATTATTATGCACCAACTATATTTCCCCATTCTTTCTGTCTATTAAGCAACACTTTATCTGGGATCAAAATATCCATTGTATGAAATAGAAAATTCATCCACAGCATCATCCACAAAAAAAGGAAAGCAAGGTAATATCAGACAACTCATCCCTCAATTGTCACAACACTGACCTCACAATAAGATGTAAAATTCAAGACCGATGGTTGCCTGCCTGAGAGAAAACCTGAGCAGTAATGAGTGAGCTAATGGAGCAGACTATTTTCACCACACTTGGACAAAGAGGAAGCATAGAACAATGAAACTAGATTACATTCACATACATTCACATCCAATTCACCACTAAAACAGACTTATGTGGCAATTTCTCTAAGTATTAAAATCTTAAGATTTCACAACTCAATATCTATTTACAATTTGTAAGATCCATATCATTCAGCACCAAACCGGCCAAAACAGAAAAGAAAATCCAAATTTTCACAACAATCACACACATACAGAACCTAGCAAGCCAAAATAACTATAGACACATATATTTACCATGAATCTCGTCACCCCTAAGCACCCCAAAACAAACATAAATCACAAATAATCCACATATATATGTGCACCAGCGTACAAAACAGAGAGAAGGAATCAAACCAATAACAATCAGAGACTTAACAAAGGCAAGAACCAAACATTTTAAAATTATGCCCAAAATCAAAAACCCAATTGAAACCCTAACTCTCAAGTCTCATAAATAAATCATAGAAAATAAAAAGGGAAGTCACCTAAGTTTGATTCCGGTGTTGTATGGAGTGTGTGGGAGCCTCCGCCGCCGTGAAGCTCGCCGGAAATCACCTCCAAATTTGGTTGGCCGAGCTGGACGTCGATATCAAGGGGAGAAGGTGAAAACCATGAAGTTATGGTGGAAACTAGCTTGTAAAACTAAAGAAGACTACCACCTACCTTCCAATCGAACGTCCGCCGCCGGAAACCGAGCTAACGCCGCCGGAAAATGCTTCACGCGTCGGAAAAGATGAAGGAACGAAATAGAATAAGAAAAGGAGTGAGGAAGCACGACCACCCCAGTCCGGCCAGCCTTGGCCGCCGGAAATCGCGAGGCCGGAGGAGAAGGCGGAGATGAGAGGGAAGAGAAGAGAGATCGAGTTTGAGAGTGAGGGAAGGTAAGGGTACGAACTCAGTGAGGGAGGGAGACCGACGGCGGTGGCCGTCACGACGGCGCCGTCGATCGGAGGTCAACCAGAGGGAGATGAGAGACGGAGAGAGGGTCTGAAGCGGAGGGAGGGTCTGAGGCGGAGGGAGTTTTGGTGTGAAGGAGAAGGAAGGAGTATATATATATATTTATATGAAAATTACCACTAAGTACCCTAACATTCATTCTGAATTATATTTTCAGCCCAGAAGTTTGTATATATTACTATATCTCCTTCTTTCCATCATAATATTATCTATTATCCCAATTGCTTATTCATGAAAGTTTCTAACTCCAAATAATTATTTTAACTATATTTCCTTAAATTCCAAAAATTAAGATTTAATAACAATAAATCTCCATAAATTTCTCCCTAAAACTCAAATTTCCTTAAATAACACCTCAATAATTTCCAATTAACCTTAATCAAAATTTGGGATGTTACACCTGGCGCCTCATCCAGTCAGGCAACCCAATCATATGAGTCACGACAGCAAGAGGAGAAGGCCCGAGTTCGGGAGCGCGAGCTGGAAGAGCGAGAAGTAAGGGCATATGCAGAGAGGTTAGCGCATGAGCTGGAAGAGCGGGAACCCTAGGTGAGGGCAGAGGAAGAGATGCTGGCACGCGCGCATGAAGCGGCCTGAGTGGAGATGGCCAATTGGCGCGGGGAAATGAGGCGCACACAAGAGAACTTCTTCCGAGAATGGGAAGCAAGGTGGCGCACTATTGAGGCCTCCTCATCACGACACTGTCGCCGACACTCTCCACGATCCTCTGACGAGGTAGAAGACGAGTAGATTAGTTTTTTTTATTGTACTTTTTTTATTTGATTATACTTTTTCTATTTCTGTAAATACAATTTTCTTATTCAGTTTAGCAACAATTATTTCTGTAAATATAAATTAAATCTTATTTAAAAATTGAACAAAATCAAGTAATACGATAATGAAAACATTAAAATACAGCTACAATTACATATTTATATAATATATATATATATACACACACTGTAACATATTGTTACTAATTCCCTAATTAACCTGTGACATCTCTTTTAGTTCAATAATATCTTTACTAACTATGATAGAAAAAGGAATTGCAATAATATCAATATCTCTATCATAGTTAGAAAAAGAATATCCTAATGATTGAAATATTATCCATGATAGAAAAGAATAAACTAATACAGCACAGCTGCTATCATGGATAATTTATTGCTAACCATGTTAGAAAGGATTTGCCTAACATGGTTAATAAACAAAACTAGTTGATATTTACCAATAAATAGATATATACATGCGGAAACGAATGCAGGCCTATACAAATTAGCAATATACAATTCAAAATAGTCTATATAACTTCTACTACCTAATTCTCTTTCCTGATGTTTGCGCCTGTGCATGAATACCTGCAAAAATGTCAGTAATCGTGGGATGAGACAATTTGTCCCAGTAATCACCGCTTAACTCACTATAACAGTGAGATGTGCGGTAGTGAGGGTGTCTAAAGGGTACCACAGATATAAAAACCAGTAATGTAATATATATATATATATATATAAAGGTTTCTATCATGCTCACTCAAGTCCAACAATCACCTTCAAACCAAATCAATTCAACATCTCCATACTCCAATCAACTAATACTACCACAATAACTCTCACACTCACCTACAGATGCATTGTGCCACCACGGTGCATTCAAGCATCTATTCTTCACTATATGATTTGACACTGTGTCCCTCTCCATAATGAGGGGACAATTTCCCTCTCTGGCAATCTCCAGAGAGGGAACCCCAATTCTGTTTCCATTACAGAACGGGAACGGTTGGGCTCTCCACTGCCAAACAACCGTAGGTCACTTTCTCTCAATAAGTTGACCTATGATCCCCGGTCTAATCAATCCGAAAAGGATCATCAGTACAAATAACTGTCGATTGGCCAATCGACAGTTATCATCGCGCGATGGTACGTATGTATATAAGTGTCATGCAAACCTCACAATATTCATTAATTTCAATCTCATTCACCATATTCAACTTCTTAACCACAATTCACTTCAATATCGCAATATTAGCTATCGGTGTCATGTACTCTCACAATTCCCTACAATATCTCAACATTTCATCATCTCAGATTTTCCACAATATAACTCTCCCTTCTCTATCATCACCATTTCTCAAACCACTACCCAAAAGCTATGCCTATACACATTTCATGCCATTACAGATCAATGGCCACCACCAGAACAGGTTAATATATAATGTATAAAAGTCTTTTATACAAAAATAATCGTGTTTGAAAGGCACCCGATAGCCTGTTTAGTATAAAAATAATCTTTCAAAGATAATATATATAGAGGGTGAGAAAGGATTTTACAAAATCCCCAACTAACATCACCCTCAATGTTATAGCAAGGTTAAGTGTGATTACCTGTCGCCCTTTAGCATTCTGACGTTCTTTCTTACCATTCTCATAGATTTCCTCCAAATACTTTCTCTTAGTTCCTCCTATAATGATAGGATACAAAATGATAGATTAATATCATTTTCACTATATAATACTTTGACGTCTCTCTCGTATTCCATATTACTACCCATTTTTTTTATCATTTAACTATCTCATGTGATCATTTTAATTCTCAAAACTTAACTAACAAACATTCACCGGATTTTCTTGATAAACTCAAGAATCCTCCATATAAGCACAAAATCATAATTCTCAAACCAAAAGTCAAAACTCAATTGGAAATTCCTGATTAAAAGTCCACAAGTCAAGTACAATAACAAAAATTACATACATCTCATTTACATATCCAAATTCATACATCTCAACATGAGATATCATCAACTCATCTCAATAAATTTCAACAATGACTCTAACTTTAATATCTCAACATTTATTACTACTCAAACCTAAATTTATTCTAATCTCGTTTATTATTTAAGCCACAACAAAATCTTGGCGATTCCAGAATTCTCTAACAACCACATTTCACATCATTGCACAATCAACCAATATCACCAGCCAATGACCAACCATCAACTCAATCTTAACGATAAGATTTAACCCCCCTGCCTTAACAAGCATAAACACATAAACATCACCTTAATCATATATATAACCGTACATTATTTCTACTTGTTCCTGGACATCCTTTAAACATATAAACAATAACATAAGCTTTTGTTTCAAGGAAAGTGTGCCCAACAAGATCTAAATCAAAAATATAAAAGAAATATATTATGCTCTTAAATCAGTCCAAACTTCAAGGTTACAATAATTCCCAAAACATCACTACTTCATTTGATCCTGCCATATTAATCCTTGATTATCTAAATCTCAATTCACTCCATTCATTGCCAATACCTATGCAAATTTCACAACATCATCATTGTAGATAAATACTAAGGCAATCGTCATATGTTTCCTAACTAGTTATCTTGTATTTCCTCATTCTCTATTCATGCTTCAAAACACATTTATCCCTCTCATAAAACAAGGAAAACTAAGCAACCAAATAGATAAAAGAGTCTAAATTATAACCTATTTGCATACTCCATTTTTTTTAAGCCATACACTTAAGTAACCACACATGAATTGCATCTTCATATCTCATTTATCTCAATCAAATCCCTATTACATCACACTTTCCAATTCAAAATGTGATTCAAGATCTTTCACCAACCATACTACTCTAAATGACCTCATATAGCATATTCTTCTTTCTCTAATTCAAAATCCAATACAAACCATCTTTAACTTATATTCAAATATCATTTCATTCATCAATTACAAGCATCCACATTTAGAAATCAAACAAGAGACAAAACAGATTTTGATTCCCTTTAAGGCAAGAATTGCAACTAGACAAATCAACTCCAAAACCTTCTAAACAAAACCCATGCTACATTCTATAGATTTAAAATTTCCTAAACCCCAACAACCTAAGTCATTTAGAATTATCTTTCATTTAACTTACCAAAATCCACAACAAAACATCCAACTATCACTTATTTTCAGTTCACACACAAAAAGATATTAAATAGGCCAGTATCAACCACCTTTAAACCCACCATACAAGTATATGTTTCATTATAAATCAAACTAAGCAATAACAAACAGAAAAAGCAAGGGTTGCCCCAAAATTTAGGGTTTTCATAAATTACCACAAACTTCTCTTCAAGGTTCAATCTCTCAGTCAAAACAACAAGGACATAAGCTAGAGTTTCAGCTTTCACTGATTGAACACACCAAGCCCAAGAAAATAAAATTGAATCCTCTCTTGACTCACCCAAAAAAATCAAAGGAAAATGAATGGGAAATCAAAATAAAAGCTCACCCAAGTTCGCTGTACATTCCCGCCGGTCCAGTATGAGTTCGCCGTCGCCGGAAACCCGCCTGAAATCGACCACTGAGGTGGCTAGGCCGAAACAGAACAACCAAAGGGAAAGAAAAGTAAGAAAAATCAAAGTTGGGAATAAGAGTATTTTGAAGAACAAGAAACGGCGAAGCTTACTGAAAACCGCCGGAAATCGAAGAAGCCCGCCGGAAATCGCCCATTATAGGGCTGACCGAACTGAAAAGGGAGGAGGGCCAAGGAAAAGATGAGCTGAAGTTGGAAAATAGAAGAACACTCGAGATACTACGATAAAATCGAACCTTTGTCATCAAATCCGTTTCCGCGGGAAAATGAAGCCGCCGCCATGGGTTCACCGGAGAAAAGAGAAAAACATTGAAGGAAGATGAAGTTGGGAGGAAGAAATCGAAGGTGGAGGGGAAGAGGGAGACCGCGCCGGTGCTAACACCGACGGCAGCTTGCTCTGCCGGTTCCTGCAGCTCCGGCGACGAGCGACGAAGAGAGAGAGCAGGGAGGGTTTGGTGAGAGGGGCAGAGGGCTCGAGGGAGAGAGAGAGAAATGAAAAGGAAGGAAGGAGATGATGTATTTATTTATAATTTAGGGAAAATTACAATTAACTACCCTAAGGTTTATTCGTAATTATATTTCTAGCCCAGAAGTTTGTATATATTACTATATCTCCTTCTTTCCATCATAATATTATCTACTATCCCAAATACTTATTCATGAAAGTTTCTAACTCCAAATAATTATTTTAACTATATTTCCTTAAATTCCAAAAATTAAGATTTAATAACAATAAATCTCCATAAATTTCTCCCTAAAACTCAAATTTCCTAAATAACACCTCAATAATTTCCAATTAACCTTAATCAAAATTTGGGATGTTACACACACACACACAACAACAACAACAATGGTTTCATTCATCACCATCTTCAAGCTCTCTAACAGTAGGTACTGTTTCATCCCCATCCAGGATCAGATCTTTGAAATTATTAGGAGCAACTAGTTGAGTTGTTTCAATTATTGCGTCAAAATCCTCGTCTCCCATATCATACACATCCCGAGGTTTCAACTAGTCTGGAGAAATTCACTGACGTGATACCGAGACGATCAACCTTTTTGCCTCTTTTACCCCTAGTGTCTGCTCGATCACACTTGAATAGTAGAATGGGAACTACACCATTATAGTTGAGTACAAGTATGTCAAAAGGATTCCCGTAATATTGAACCGCCCCTAAACGCATCTGCGCATCGTTTGAACTAGTGTAACTCCTTGTTCCAAATGACCCAAACACACCCGAAATTTGCATTTGACGGGAGTCATCGAGCGCAATGGTGTGGAAGTGGAAGTCGTTGACAGTGTACGTGGAGTATTTGATTGCGTATTCAAAAGGGTCAGCTGCTAGATTTACCAATGATGCTGGTGAATTTGGATCATTGCATATTCTTCTCGTGAACCAATCAGCAAAGTCCTGGTGGACCATGGTATCAATCATAGCTGTTGTGATCCCCTGTCGTCCACGATTCTCTCACTTGACATATCTCTGGTAATCCGTGAAAAGTAAAAGATCGACATATATAACTAATTATATATTTTTGCGAGCAATAAATATAAACTATTGAATCTCTACGCCACTTACTCGCGATAAGAGTCCATGACAGTGTAACGCGTAAGGAAATGTCTATGTGCTTGCAATATCTCGGTGGGGCTTAGCCGGTGAAGGTGTCCTGCTCCTACTAGTTTTCTAATCGGGGGAAACAATGTGTAAAAGCTGGAAGGACATAGGTTGAGTTGTCGTCAACTCGGGGCAGACGCTCATTCCACTTGTCTTGACCAAAATATCGTTCAAGAAATGTAACAACCTCGTCCTCAACGTAACACTCTGCAGTGCAACCCTTTGACGCGACTCTGTTTTTAAAGAATGACTTCATTTTTCCCAAGTACCTGTGTTTAGAAAATAACATAAATAGTGATCATTTATAACTATATATTGATCTAAAGAAATAAGTAATTAGCGGACCTTTCTATGGGATAATCCAACAATAGTGCACTGGCCCACCCATCTTTGCTTCTTCAGCAAGGTGGACAATGAGATGGACATGTGAAATGAAAAATGATGGAGGAAATATCATCTCCATGTTACAGAGCGTCATAACAGCTTTGGTTTGTAACTCGTTGAGTTCTCGTCTGTCCAACTGCCTAAGAATAAAACTGAGGTCGGCCAAGACCGTACACACTTCTTCGGGTAGGGTGTGTTTCACAGCTAGAGTAAGGAACTGTTGGAGCAATATGTGATAGTCATGACTTTTCAAGCAGGAAATCTTAGGGTCTCTCAAATTCAGGTCCGCACACCTCGAGATATTACTTGAATATCCGTTAGGAACCCTAATACCCTGGAGCGTGGCGAGAAACACTTCCTTGTTCTTTTTTGTCATAGCAAACCTGGCCAGGGCAAACTTATCGTTCTCGTCCGGCCACGCGTCTTGACGTATTCCCATGGCCTTTAGATCTTTCCTTGCCCCAAGATGGTCCTTCGACTTTCCTGCCTCGTTCAGAATGGTGTAAAAGACATTCTCACCGACGTTGTTTTCAATGTGCATGACGTCCAAACAGTGACACAAATCATAAGTTGTGCTTCCAGTATGACAGATAAAAGAATATGCTTCTCTTTTTCCGTTGAGACGCTAGTCCAGTCTAGCGGGGCACCAACCTCTGAGGAGCAGGCATTCCACCACGGCTTGTGCTAGGGGCCGATTCATCCGGCGGCAGGTCCTTACCAAATTCGCATTGCACATCACGAACCTACTCAAAGATCTCAAACCCAGACATCTGTTGAAGGGGAGCTCTGTGTTCCCGTGTACCGTCGAACTTCTTCTTCTTTGGCCTGAACGGATGATTGGGTGGAAGGAAACATCGATGACCCATGAAACGCGGCTCCTGGTCGAAGTTGCAGAAGGGACATGTCATCGCTGTATACGTATTCCAACCGGAGAAATCGCTAAAAGTCCACATCACAGCGGCACGCAGCCTGAACAACGTCTTAGTTTCGGCGTCAAACGTCTTGACCCTATCCGTTCATAACTCGTTCAGCTCATGTATCAGCGGCTGAAGATACACATCTATATCGTTTCCAGGAGCTGTTGGCCAAGGAATAATTGTCAACAGAATGAATGAGGTAGGTTTCATGCACAGCCAAGGGGGAGGTTATAAGGTATCAACACAACTGGCCACACACTGTATTTTTGGTTGAATGAGCCGAACGGGTTGAAACCATCAGAAGCGAGACCTAACCTGACATTTCTGGGGTCTGATGCAAAATCGGGGAACTCACCGTCAAAAGCTTTCCATGCATCACCATCTCGAGGATGTCTCATCTTGCTGTCTGGGTTGGCTACTGTCTGGGTTGGCTAAGTCATTTTTGGAGACATGAATAGTCTCTGAAGCCTTGGACGAAGTGGAAAATATCTCATGCTCTTAACGACCCATCTCTTCGCCTTACGCCCCTGACCCTCCATCTTGTATCGATCTGTGCCACATCGACTGTATTTATGAAGCACAATGTCCGGGCCCCAAAACAAAATACAATCATATAGGCAGACATCAATTTTTGTGTAGTTCAAACCCATCGTTGTGATTGTTTTCTTTGCTTCGTAGAATGACGATGATAATTTGGCACCAATATTGTAGAAGGCGTCTGACAGCAGATCAACCAAGTTCGACATTACCGCATCAGAGGCATCACGTTTACACTTTATACTATACAGTTTGGTCAAAAATGACAGCTTAGAGTATCTTTCATTCCCTATGCAAACACTTATTCAAATCACTTAGGTATTACATCGAAGGTAAGTCGCTTAAATGAGTTAAGCCAGATTTATACCTGGGTACAACGTGTTTGTCACCTTCCGTCATGAGCTCAAAGAAATCTCTAGCCACCTCAGTGCTCAAGTACTCGACGACTGGTCCTTCGACCTCCCTATCGCTGTCGTCTCCAGTTTATTGCACGCCAAATGCTTCCCTCACAGTGTTGTTACCCGGATTAGCTACATAACCGTTGTCAGCGTCATCATCACTACTTTCAACTTGCATTCCAACCTGAGAACTAGAACCGACTTCTAAACCACCGGCATTATCGTGTAATCCATCCTCTCCATGAAACGCCCATACGAGGTAATATCTCAGAAACTGCTTATCCATACAATGTGCAAACACCTCCTCTTGTGTTTTCCAGCGCTCGAACTTACACTTTTCACAAGGACACATTTTCTTACCGCGAACACTAACATGCATGAAAGCAAAATCCAAAAATTGATTCAGTCCTACCATGTATTGCGGGTACGACCGAGGTAAACAGATCCACGGTTTACCCAACATTATTATTGGTGTTTCAAAACAAAACGACAGAAATATGAAAGAATGAGAGGTTTGAGAAAGATTGTGACAACTGACAAATGCTCTATACACATACTTATAGCCAATGCCTCTGAGTTTGCCGCGTTTATGAAAAGCACAACTGATTGGGAAGTTTTTTTTTCAAAAATATCGGTATGCTCCACATACTTCTATAAATAACTCCTCCCTCCTTCCGCAACTTGTTCATTTTCTCCGCTCCTCCTCTTCTCTCTTATGTCTTTCTGCTTCTATTTTTTTACCTTTATTGGTCTTTCTGCTTCAAGAAATTATTTCTTATGTTTTTCTTTTATATCTTCTGATTTTTGTTTTTTGTTTATTTTTCTTTCAATGTTTCTCGTTGTAGTTCATAGTAATTTTTTTATTGACATGATGCTTGTATATTTTTCCTCCATTTTTCGTCCTGATTTTTAAAAATCAGGATGAAATATGGATTTTTTTTTCACTTTAAAAGACTCTTACCGTCGTTTTGGTAAGCGCTGGTATGTATAATATTTTATTATTAAACATATCGGCGTGTCTGCCAAACTCCGGTATGTATTATTTTAATATTTTTGCATACCGACGTTTTACACATCGCCGATATGCGGATAAAAGGAATTAATAGATTATTCACGCTTACCGACGTTTTATAAAGCGCCGGTAAAACATATATTTTTCAAAAAACATTAATACATACCAGCGTTTTAGAAAACACCGCTATGTATTATATTAAAATATTCCATTTTCCGACGTTACAGAAATGCCGGTATGTGTGTATATTTTATTTTTAGGGCAAAAGTGCTGATCTAATAATTAACTATTTCAGTTTGGGCAAAAATAATAAATGACTGTTTCGTGGTGCATAAATAATAACTAACTTTGTGACCCGGTGCAAAAATGATAAAACCGGTGTTATGTATTATTTTGTAGTTTAGTGAAACCTTACTCATATTATTTTTCAGAGTGATAATACCCTTTTACCCCTCTCAATGAAAATCATCCCTTCTTCATCTTCTCCTCTCTTTCATCTCGCAGCCCTGTCAAATTAAACTTCAGCCAACTAGATACATCTCAGTCCTCCATAGCCACCACTCTAGCTACCATCGCCGGCCACCGTCTCCTCCATCCGACCACCTTCCTTCTTCACTCTCCTCTGTCTCCGTTGAACCCAGCACCGTCGTCGGGATCGACGGTACATGTCCTCTTCCCACAAATCGAACCAAGATCTCAATAAACCATTCACCCCTCTGTCTCCGTCGAAACCATCTCTACATCACCGCTGGTCACCGATCTTCACCGTTAGCATCCCCGTGACCACCGAAACTACCTTTCCGCCTTCGTGTCCTCCTTCATATCACCACCTTGCTTCTTCTTTTCGTCCACCGTAACTTCCCACAGCCACCACACCACCGCTATCTTGAACACCGCTGAGTTCGTGGCCTCCCTGGTTTAGTAAATTAGTGTCAAATCGCTCTCTTTGTAATGTAGGATGAAATTGATGAACCTTAATGTGATTGTATAAATTTCAATTTCTTAGGGATCTGCAATTATGTCTGGGATGTGATTGATTTTTGAGTTTTAGCTCTTTTTAGTGCAATAATTTCATTATTTTTGTTCTTGTTTGTCGGCAGCCCAAGGTTGTTCTTGATCAGGATATAAATTATGATTACTGTCAATATGATTTAGATATTGCAATTAGTTTTGGTGATGTTGCACTTCGGTTCCTTCCATTGGATATGTTTTTTTTGTCGAGACAAGCCATTGGTTATGTTGCTTAGTCAGATCTGATATGGGTAGATGAATAGAGGATGAAGAAGGTTTGAGTTATAATTGAGAGGGGTAAAAGAGTATTTTCACTTTGAAAAATAATATGAGTAAGGTTCCAATTAACTACAAAATAACTTATAGCACCGGTTTTATTATATTTGCACCGATTCAAAAAGTTAGTTATTATTTTTGTACCACGAAACAATCATTTATTATTTTTGCCAGAACTGAAATAATTAGTTATTAGATCAGCACTTTTGCCCTTATTTTTATCTCTGACCAACATTCTGGCATTTCTATCACACTACAGCCTTTCTAGAAACGCCGTAATGTGACTTTTTGACGGGCAAAATTCCGGCGTTTTGAAAACTGGTAGTAGTGTCTTATCGGCGGTCCAAAACGCCGAAAAGAGGCAAAATTAAACGCCGAAAAACAGCACGTTTTTGTAGTGAGTTCATTTTAAAGTAAAAAAATTCGGTTTTTTCCGTAAATTCTGAAATCTAACTGAATTATTTTGGTTGATTCAGTTTGTTTACCGAAATAACTCAGTTTCGGTTGGGTTACCTAAATTTGTGCAATTCATTTTTTGTTTTTTACCGAAACCGAATGCTCACCCCTTAAGTACAACTGTACAAATGGAAGTAGGAAAATCCACAACCTAGCACAATAGTGTCTGTTTGATAGTACAAGTAGAAAGAAGCATAGGAACTTTTAAAACTAACACCTCAACAACGTAGCACATTTTTGTCTTAGTACTGTAAGTTCCAATATACAAATCTTATGATCAAGGCATCAAGAAAATGCTATCCTAAGTCATTATTGGACAAAAAGATGAAACTAATTCCTTCTAAAAAATTTCTAATCTATGTAACTTCCAAGATAATCTCACTTGAGAGTAATTTATACATTTTAGAGGATTTGGAAATATCATGACAAATAAAAGAAACAAAAAATAAAGATAACATAAAAAGTTCTTATTTTTCCCTAACTAAAAAGTTAAACAAACCATACTTGCAGCTTCACAATCTTTAGAGAACAATAATACCCTCATACCACCCCACTTAAATGTCACATTGTCCCCAATGTGAACAAGTAACATAAGTAGTGGAATTAAAAAAATATCAATAGCCAGTGTAGGAATGATAAAGTTCTTTCAAGTTCCATATCAATCATGCAATTCAATCAAGGAGCAACACAGTCAAGACTAATCGTCACACACATGCACATAATGACCAACACTAGGACTCATCACCAGAACAGATATCAGTTAAGTAAAATCAAGTAAAAGTTAAAAGAATACTCCCCTTTCTCTTCTTGATTTGATTTCTTATCTCCAAGTCCCACAAAATTCAGCTGAAGCATCCTATGTCGCTACCAAAAGTCCTACAAAATGAACAAAAGATCAGATCTAAAAACCTTGGGTTGCCTCCCAAGAAGCGCTAAGTTTAAAGTCTTCAGCCAGACTTTGTCAGAATTCAGGGAAGTTGCACCAGCTTGTAAACCACTGCTTGCCGGTCCACATCACCACCATGATAATGTTTCAACCTATGCCCATTCACTTTGAAGCTCTCTCCTGTCCTCTCATCATTTACCTCCACCACACCTTTATCAGAAGCAGCAATCACACAAAACGGACCAGACCATCTTGACTTTAGTTTCCCAGGAAATAACTTTAGCCTAGAATTGAAAAGGAGCACCAACTGTCCTGACTTAAAAGTACGCTTCACAATGTAGCGGTCATGCCATCTCTTGGTCCTTTCTTTATAAAGTTTTGAACTGTCATACGCTTGAAGCCTTAATTCATCTAACTCATTCAATTGCATGAGTCTTTTACTTCCAGCAAGCTTATGGTCCATATTTAATTTCTGCACCGCTCACCAAGCTTTGTGCTCCAACTCAAGTGGTAAATGACACGCCTTTCCAAAAACAAGTCGATACGGCGACATGCCTATAGGTGTCCGGTAAGCTGTCTTGTACGCCCAAAGAGCATCATCCAACTTATCAGACCAATTGTAACATCCCAATTTTCAAATTAAAAATAATACGACATTATTGAGGTATCATCAAAGAAATTTAAAGTTTTAGGGAGGATTAAAGAGTGTTCTTAATAAGTAATAAATAGAAAATTTGAAAGAATGAAGATTTTGCGAAAGTTAAATATTTTGGAGTTTTAGGAGGGCTTGTTCCCTAACTTAGTCAATTGAGTGATTTAGAAATTTTAATTATGATTTGAATTGTAAGACATCAAGTAGGATATTTTATTGTCAACTTTATAAAGATAAGAAGGAATATCTTATATTGAGGAAGAATATTCCTACTTTATTCCTTCATTTTCTTTTCATTTTCCTTCTTTCTCTCTTTTCTTTTTCTCTCTTTCTCCTTTCCTCACCTTATACATGACACACACACACACACCAAACACTTATCTTCTTCCTCCTCCCTTCTCCTTGCTCCTCCCATCTCTGGCACTCATTTCTCGCCGGCAAAGCGGCGGCGGCGAGCTTGCTGCCATACTTCCCTTTACTCCTAAACCGTTTCTTCCTTTCTTGCATCTCGCCTCCCTCATGTTTCCACCCCTTTGCTGCATTTTCTTTCGTTCTCCGGCGATCTGGGCGGCGGACGGTGGCGGAAGAAGGTGAGTTCGCCATTTTTGATGTTCTTTAAGCTAAGCTTCCTTCCAACTTCATTTTCTCATCTTCCTTTCCCTTTTAGCTCCTCAGTTCGGCCAGCCAATTTCCGGCCATTTTCCGGCGACAACTAGCTTGATTCAAGCGTACAACTTCACATTCAAGTTAAGGTAAACTCTATTCCCTTCAATTTCTCTCATTTTCTACAAATTTGGAAGAGAGAGCGATTAGGGTTTGAAAGGGGATTTCTATTTTGGTCTTCAAATCAAACAAAAACACAAATTAAGCTTTGAGTTTGGATATTCAAGTGATGATTTGAATGATTGATTTAGGATTTGGTTGATTTTGTGAAAACCCTAACTTAGGGGATTATCAAATCTGACAGATTTTAATGGTATTTAGGGTTCAAGACTTTCAATAAATTGCATAGGAGTTCTTTTAAGTAAAAATATCGTACTGCATCTTGATTTACAAATTAATGTTCTTCTTGCTTGCAATGGACGATTAGGTACTGGTGGATTGATGAGTCATTGTTTGTTACATTCTCAAGTTAGCACTAAATGTACTTACATCTTATAAAAGAGTTTGTCTTATTGCCTATGCTTAATAATTGCTGAAAATGTTTGATAGATTATGAGACTGTATGAAATTATGATTAAAAGAAGTTGGGAGAATAATTGTTGCTTTGGGTGATGCTGTGAATGTGAATCTTCTTTAAATTAGTAGTTTTGGTCTCCTTGTTGGGATTGATGAAATTATAACTGTCTGCCTTGTCTCTTACTGGCTGAACAAATTTGAACAAAGAAAAATTGCTTTAGGCTTGCCTTAGATTTAGTAAAGGAGTTCTAAAATCTGTTTTAAATATGTACATCAATTATTGGTGGGAAGTGTTAGCTTGTAATCTTCCTTGCTGTCAATTGGAAGTGATAAATTGCATTATATGTGTATCTTAATGGTTAATTAGAAACAGATTCATGTCAACTTATTATAATTACAGTGATTACGTATTGTTTGGAAATGTGATTAATGGATATAAATTGTGTTTGCTCTTTCCCCTCTTATTTGTGTCTTGGCTGAACAATATTGTTTTCTCTATGCTGACAGTGTTTTGGCTGGCATATGAACTTTAAATTCTAAGTCATAAGTTATAGAAAATGCTAAAATATGTTTGATGAGATTTGAAATATAAGTGGAGCCCTTTGGAGTATTTAATGATTATGAATCCAATGGTAATAAAGAGACGATCTAAACTTTGCTTAAAGTATATATAATGAACTTAATGGTGTCTCCTTTCTCCTTTTCCCCTGTTTGGTTTTGATTTAGAATATTCATATGTTTGTCTAATTCCTTTTGATTTTGATATTGAGTTTAATTTGCTACATGACATCTTTGCTGCTTGATTTCACTGTATTTTGGAATGGCAATTTTCTAAGTCATCATCAATGTTGATATAGTCAAATATATTTGATGGATTGGTAGTATTTTCGCAAATGGAAATGTTAGAAGTAATGTGAATATGACATTGTTTCTATGCTTTACAAGGAAAATTATTAATTACTTGGTAGCCTTGAAGCTATTTGAAGGGTGGATGATGTGAGAGTGAATAGTAGTTTGAGTTCTTGAAAGTTCGAGTAATTGATGATTGAATATGGTGTTGAATTTTAGAAAGAGTTGAAGGGCTTTATCAAATATGGTATGGATAATGGTTTGTGTTGATTGGTATGCATTATCATAGTAATATTGATTATTCGCGTTCTTGGTCCTTTATGCATGTGTTGGTTGATGTGGATGTGGCTGACTTTAAATTGGAGTATTCAATTTCTTAACTTTGTTTCTTGTGATTAAATTGGAGAAATGATATTGACGAAGAGGAAGTGATTGAAATAGTTTTAATTATTTGTGAGCTCATATACATAATGTTAAATTGTAATGACATGCTATGTTTGATGTGGTTCATTAAAATAGGATACATTAATGGGAAAAATTGGGTAGTAATGCGGATACGAGAGAGACGTTAAACATGAAGTAGAATGATACTAATTTATCATTCTGTACTACATTATAGGATTGATTGCGATATAACCTTTGTGGCATCAAGAAAGAAAGGATGAGTTAATCCGTAGTTGCTGGGCGACGGGTAATCACACTTAACCTCACTATAACATTGAGGGTGATGTTAGCTAGGATTTTCAAAATCCATTCTCACCCTCTTTATATATTATCTTTAAAAGTTATTCTTATATAAAACAGGCTATCGAGTGCCTTTCAAACACAATTATGTTTATATAAAGGATTGATTTACATTTTATATATATTATCCTGGTGGTGGTGGTAGTCCTTGAATAGTATGACATATAGGTACCATATTCTGAACAAAGAGGATTGAGGCTTGAAAGGGCGTGAATGGTTGAGTTTGAGATTGTGAGGGATTTACGTAGTACTTAGTTCGGGATAATGATAGTTAGGTTGGGGGAAGGAATTGAATGGTTGTGAATGAGATTGAGATATTGAAAGGAAAGGGTGATTGTGATGTTGAATATTGTGACGAGGTATTGGAAAGGTTATTGTGAGTATTGCATGACACTGATTTTTATATGTACCATCACGCGATGATAACTGTCGATTGGTCGATCGACAGTTATTTGTACTGATCCTTTTCAGATTGATTAGACCGGGGATCATAGGTCAACTTATTGAGAGAAAGTGACCTACGGTTGTTTGACATTGAAGAGTCCAACCGTTTACGTTCTGCAATTGAAACAGAATTGGGGTTCTTTCTGGAGATTGCCAGAGAGGGAAATTTAACCCCCTCATCATAGAGAGGGGCACAGTGTCAAATCATATAGTGAAGATTAGATGATTGAATGCCCCGTGATGGCACAATGTATCTATAGGTGAGTGAGAGTTGTGGGGTGGTATGGTTGTATTGGAGGTAGAGATGTTGAAGTGCATTGATTTAGAAATGATAGAAAGACTGACGTGATACATGGGAAGGTTTGAATTATATATATGTATTACTGATTTTAAAACTGTGGTACCCTTTAGACGCCCTCGCTACCGCACATCTCACAGTTATAGTGAGTTAAGCGGTGATTACTGGGACAAATTGTCTCATCCCACGATTACTGACATTTTTGCAGGTATTCATGCACAGGCGCAAGCATCAGGAAAGGGAATTAGGTAGTGGAGGTCGTGTAGTTATTTAGAATTGTATATTGCCAATTTATAGGTCTGCATTCGCTTCCGCATGTATATATATATATGTTTATTTATTGTTTGATATCTATTAGTTTTGTTTATTAACCATGTTAGGCAAATCCTTTCTAACATGATTAGCTTTTAATTATCCATGATAGTATTCATGTTTTATTAGGCAATTCTTTTCTATCATGGATAATGTATAAAATGATTATAAAGTCCTTTTTCTAACTATGATAGAAATATTATTGATATGAATATTCCTTTTTCTATCATAGTTAGTGAAGAGATTGTTGAATTAAAATAGACATCTTAGTTTAATTAGGGAATTAGTAACAGAATGTTACACCAATCCTTCCTAGTAGGACCCACAGTTTTCTCCAGAATTCTCGTTATCTCTCTGTTAGTTAGTTCATAAAGACCATTTGTTTGTGGATGGTAGGCAAGGGACATCCGATGGTGAACTC
This sequence comes from Mimosa pudica, assembly GCA_029929735.1. Lineage (NCBI taxonomy): Eukaryota > Viridiplantae > Streptophyta > Magnoliopsida > Fabales > Fabaceae > Mimosa > Mimosa pudica. The sequence continues at coordinate 8,420,190 of JAKELP010000045.1, forward strand.
CATATTTCGCCAAAAGAGCCTTGAAACTCTTGTTATTAAAATGAGTTCCTTCATCTGTAATAATTGCTCTAGGAGTCCCAAACCTTGAGAAAATGTACCTCTTCAAAAATCGGATCACAGTGTTACCATCATTGGCTTGACATGAAATAGCTTCAGCCCATTTGCTCACATACTCAACAGCAACAAGTATGTATTTATTTCCTCTTGATAAGACGGAAATGGGCCCATGAAATCCAGGCCCCATAAATCAAACAACTCAACCTCCAGATTACCAGATTGAGGCATCTCATGCTTCCTAGAAATATTACATGTTCTTTGACATCGATCACACTTGGAAACATAATGGTGAACATCTTTAAACATAGAAGGCCAATAAAAACCAGATTGAAGTACTTTTAATGCAGTTCTTTGCCCCCCATAATGTCCCCCATAAGCAAATGCATGACATGCAATTAAAATGGCCTCTTGTTCAATTTCAGGAACACACTTTCTAATAATTGAATCAGAACATCTTTTAAATAGAAATGGTTCATCCCAGATATAGTAAGCAACATCATGCAAACACTTTTTCCTTTGATAAAAATTCAAATCAGGAGGTAACACTTCACACACAAGATAGTTCACAATATAAGCATACCATGGCAACTCAGAAATACACACAGCAAACAATTGTTCATCAGGAAATTTCTCATCAATCAACAAATCATCCACAGAATCAGAAGCATGCATAAGTCTAGATAAATGATCGGCAACCTGATTTTCAGTTCCTTTCCTATCAACTATATGCACATCAAATTCTTGCAATAATAATACCCATCTAATCAACCTAGGCTTAGACTCTTTCTTCCCTAACAGATATTTAATAGCAGCATGATCAGTATGAACTATAACTTTAGTACCCATCAAATAAACTCTAAACTTCTCAAAAGCAAACACTATAGCTAGCATTTCTTTTTCTGTAGTAGAGTAATTTACCTGAGCCGCAACCAAAGTTTTGCTTGCATAATAGATAGGATGAAGAATCTTGTCACGCCTCTGAGCTAATACAGCTCCAACAGCATAATCACTTGCATCACACATCACCTCAAATGGAAGTGACCAATCAGGAACCACAATAATAGGAGCTGAAGTCAATCTCCTCTTGAGCTCTTCAAAAGACATTAGACACCCTTCATTAAAGTTAAAGGAAGTGTCTTTCTCAAGCAACTGTGAAAGAGGCTTTGAAATCTTTAAAAAGTCTTTGATAAACCGCCTATAGAATCCAGCATGGCCTAAGAAACATCTCACGGCTTTGACATTAGAAGGAGGTGGAAGTTGCTCAATAACTGATGCTTTCGCCCTGTCAACCTCTAAACCTTGCTTTGAAACTTTATGACCCAGAACTATGCCTTCAGTTACCATAAAATGACATTTCTCCCAGTTAAGCACCAAATCTGTCTCCTCACATCTTCTCAATACTTTGTCAAGATTCACCAAGCATTCCTCAAAAGATTCACCAAAAACTGAGAAATCATCCATAAACACTTCCATTATATCTTCGATCATATCTGAGAATATACTCATCATACATCGCTGAAAAGTAGCAGGAGTGTTACACAAACCAAAGAGCTTCCTTCGAAAGTCAAAAGTGCCATAAGGACATGTGAAAGTTGTTTTCTCTTGATCTTGTGGAGCAACAACAATTTGATTATACCCAGAATATCCATCCAAGAAACAAAAGAATTCCTTACCAGTCAATATGTCTAACATTTGATCAATAAAAGGAAGGGGAAAGTGATCCTTCCTTGTAGCTTCATTCAATTTACGGTAATCCATGCAAACTCGCCATCCAGTAACAGTACGAGTGGGGATGAGCTCATCTTGCTCATCAGTAATCATAGTCATACCTCCTTTCTTAGGAACACATTGCACCGGACTAACCCATGAACTATCACAAATAGGACAGATAATCTCAGCATCTAACCACTTAATTACCTCCTTCTTAACCACTTCTTTCATCATAGGATTCAATCTCCTCTGGTTCTGAACATATTTCTTATGATCATCTTCTAAGAGTATTTTATGCATTACAATTGAGGGACTTACACCTTTGATATCTGCAATAGTCCATCCCAAAGCTCTCTTGTGATCACGATGAACTTTTAACAACCTTTCTTTCTGATCATCTGTAAGAGAAGAAGAAATAATAATAGGAAGTGTCTCAGACTCACCCAAATATGCATACTCAAGATGAGATAGCAAGGGTTTAAGCTCTAGAATTGGTTCTTGTTCAACAGAAGGTTTAAGAGAAGAATTTGGCCGTGAATCCATCTCTAATAACTCAAACTTCCTTGATGAACTAGTGTAGGGAGGAGAAGCTTCAAGTAACTTCTTGCATTCACAAACCTTCTCATTCTCAAGTTCAGAAATTCCAAGTAAAGCAGCTTCAAATGGTTCTTTTATAGCACAAGAATTAGTATTCTCTTGTATCACCTCATCCAGAATATTTACCCTGAAGCAATCAGTAGTATCCCTTGGATATTTCAAAGCCTTGTTCATATTGAAAACGACTTCCTCCCCATTCACCCTTAGCTTGATCTCTCCTTTCTAACAATCAATGAGTGTTCGAGCAGTAGCAAGAAAAGGTCTACCCACAATGAGTGGTAATTCTGCCTCTTCTTCACAATCTAAGACAATAAAATCAGCAGGAAGAATAAACTTATCTACCTTTATCAACACATCTTCAATGATACCCCTTGGGTAAGCTAAACTTCGATCAGCTAGTTGAAGTGTCACAGAAGTAGGTTGAGCCTCGCCCAACTGTAATTTTCTGAAAACAGACAATGGCATCAAGTTAACACTTGACCCTAAATCACATAATGCTCCATGTTGAAACTTCTCTCCAATCATGCATGGTATAGAAAAACTCCCTGGATCTCTCTTCTTAAGAGGTAACTTGTTAAGAAGAATTGCACTACACTCTTCAGTAAGAGCATCAGTTTCATAATCACCGAATCTTCTCTTCTTGCTCAACATCTCCTTAAGGAACTTAGTATATTGAGGCATTTGTTCTAAGGCTTCAATGAAAGGGATATTAATGTGCAACTGCTTGAAAATCCCTAAAAACTTCTTGTACTGCTCATCTAAAGCTTTCTTCTGAAACCTTTGAGGGAATGGTAAAGGTGGTACCCATTTATGAATCTCAGTATTGGTGGGCTTTTTCAACATTTCATTCTGCCCCTTTTGTTCAATTTTCAGTTTCTCTTCAACTACTCCCTTAGACTTGTGTGTATTCACATCATCTCCTTCCATGCGAACTGAAGTGATTTCATCAACATTAGAATTTACCGACTTCTTTGAAGGATTTTGTAGCTCACTTAGCTCTTTACCACTTCAAAGAGTCATAGCCTTGCATTCCCTATTTCCATCTCTACAAGGATTAGACACCGTATTACTTGGTAAGCCATTAGTCTTCACATTATTGAGATCAGCAGCTAATTGCCTAATCTGAATTCCTATATTCTTAATAGAAGAATCATGACGTGTCATCATACCTTGCAAGCGTGCTGATTGGACCGAATTTCATACCTTTAAGCATGTGCAATTGAGCTTAATTAGTGTGATTTAATTGATATATTTGATCATTATTGGCATATTTTATTGCGCATGTTTATTGGAATTAATTGGTGAATATTAGCCTTTTTCTTGCATTATTAAGGAACCAAGGGTATTTTGGTCATTATGACTATGTGATGATATTTTATTGTAGGGGGTCCCACGTGGGCCCCATGCACCCTTGATGGAGCTTCAGTGGAGATAATTTGGCAAGGAGGAAGGCTAGATGACAAGGCATGTGTCTGCTTGTGGAAGTGAATTTAACACTGAGTCACATCAGGATGCAGATTCACATCAGGATGCAGGTTTACATCCGGAAGCTGAGTCACATCCGGAAGCTGAGTCACATCCGGAAGCTGATTCACGTCAGGAAGCAGATTCACATCCGTAACTGAATGCTCTTGAGCTTGCAGAATGAAGTCTTGACATCAGGAAGCTAAAGCCCATCTGACAGCAAGCACAAGAGCCAAACTGCACAATGTACGGAAATGTCAGCTACTTTCAGAAGTCTGCTGTGCAGAATAAATTAAAGGCAAAGGGGTGAAGCTTTAAGGCATTGATGGAGTATCTTTCCAAAAGAGGCAAAATTGGCTCCAACTTCAAATTCAAACTGGGAGGCCTCATTAAGGGCAATTTTGGAAGCACAATCACTTGGAGAAAAAGGAGGAACCTTTAGAAATGCATGGAGATGAGATCTAGTCCACATTCATCCTCACCTTTCACCAAATACCGAAAATACCCTTCCTTCCATTTAACCTTACACCTCTCGGCTATAACCCTCCATAATCACCAAAAATATATTTTGACAGCTCATAATCCCAAATTGACAGCTCATTAGACCCCTTTGCCAACTAACTTCATTTTGACATAACTCTTATCTCACTTCACTTCACTTTCACTTTCTCTCTCCTCTAACAAACTCTCTCAACTTCTCCTTCATCTTCAACCTCTCGGCCACCTTCCATTTCCTCCATTCCACCATGATTTCTCACGCAAACCTTCATCCTTCCACTATCTCCATGTCTGGCTAGATCGCCTCTCCTTCTTCTCCAAGGAAAAGTGCTTGAAGAACTCAACATTTGGCTTCATATGCTTGTAATTTGCTCTTTTTAGGTGTCAAGCTAGATGTATATTTTTGCCTATGTAATGACCTTGATTTAGGCTTGTATAGGTTAGAACACCTTGAATTAGGTGTTTTACTTCATTTTAGCTTGAAATCTCTCTTTTAGGTTAAGGACATGAAAACCGAGGCTTAGTTTTTGTAGTTTCATACACATGTATGTGTGTGCGATTAGCTCCTCTTGCATTTATGGAATGAATTTGTTTCTTAAGTACTAGATCTAGTGCTTAATGTTGCTATAGGTATGTTCTTGGCTTGAAAGAGCTTTAGGCTTAATTAAATTAGTTAAACTCTTGTAGATTTCTTTGATTAAAGAGGTCTCAAGGATTTAACTAGTTTATATTAAGTGAAACAAGTATATGAAGTCTAATTCATCAAAGCACTAAGTACTTGGAGAAGGAGGTGACTTCCTAACTCATTTCTTCATATTTTTCCATTCGGTTACTTATATATTTTAGAAATTTAAATTGTAGTGTGTAGCTTAAAATCAACACTCTCAACAACATTGTTAATTTGTGATTATTTAACCTAAGCAAGTGAATTACCAAATCGTGGAATTGACCTAGGACTTGCTACTAACTATTGTAGTTAATTCTAGTTTTTATTTGTCTAGCTCTTTTAGGCGACAAAACGAGTTAAATCAAATTGGCGTCGTTGCCGGTTTGGTTAATTTCTTACTTGTCTTAGGTTTTTAGTTGCATTTTCTTAGTTTTTGTAGTTAGTTTATCAATCGGCTCTTTAATTACTTTTGTGTATTCTGGACATTCTGTGTATTCTGGACTTTGTTCCTTGCTATTCTGGACATTTAACACTGCTTTAGAAGTGTTTTAGAAGTGTTAGACTGCTCTCGTTGGCCTTATATTGCTGGAAATTGTGTTCGCTGTACTGGATTTTTGTTAAGACTGTTTTGGATTGGATATATTTTTCTTGTGCTAGCTGTTGTCTTGTTAGTTTGTTCTGCAGGGACTAATTACTACTTGTTGATTTGGTCGCTTCACTTTGCATATAGTTGCGCTTAGAGAATTGTATGAACCCTACCACATCACTAGTGTCATTGGATAGAGAGATTAATAAGACTCTTAGAGAACTTAAGAAAAAGAAAAAGCACGAGAAGCAAGCTCGTAAGCAACCTGTAGGATCCACATCAAATCCACAAAATTCATCTGTAGCGTCCAATAACACACTCCTAGACCAGCATTTCATTATGGCAGAAAGGCGAGAAGACCATAGAGAACATGAGCGAGAGGCGAGAGAACATGAACATGAGCGTGAGAGACATGAAAGGCGAGAGCAAGAGGATGAACATCATTTTGATGGGGGTAGGCAACTACATGAAGATGATAGACCTATGCGAGAGTTCACACAGTCATATGCATCATTTGCACCTCAAGGTTTTTATGCTAACCCCGCTAACTTTGAGATCAAGGGATCTCTTCTTGCTCATCTACCTAAGTTTACAGGTTTTCCGCATGAGGATGCTCACACATACTTGCTTGGCCTCTATCATACTTGCTCCTCCATGAAGCCACCTAATGCCAACCTGGATGATGTTCTGTTGAGAGTGTTCCAATTCTCCTTAGAAGACAAAGCCAAGGAGTGGCTCTTGGACCTTCCCACTCATTATGCCACTCTTTCTTGGGAGCAACTTAAGAAGGTGTTTTTAGACCGCTATTTTCCAGTCTCCAAGATATCTAAGTTGCGGAAAGACATCACAGGTGTTCAACAATTCTCTCAGGAGACATTCTATGAATACTGGAGCCGGTTCAACACCTTGGTGAACTCGTGTCCCAACCACAACATCTCCAAAGGCAATTTGGTGCAATACTTTTATGATGGCCTGGTGCCACAACTCAAGATGAGTGTGGATGCTGCTTCTAATGGCTCACTTTTCAACTTATCCGCCAGTAAGGGATGGAACTTATTCTCCACCATGGCCTCTAATCACCAGCACTTTTATGGTCGTGATGCTCTGTATGGTGGTGCCCCTAAGGTTGCCTCTGTGAGCGGGGATGACAAGCTGTACAATTCTATTGAGAGGTTGACCGAGAGCCTAAGTCGGATGGACGGACGATTTGTGAAGCCTACTACTTGTGGCCTTGGTGGCCTCATCTTGTGATCATTGTGATCACTGTGGCTCACCGATGCACCTATGCACTATGGCCTTGGTGGCCTCATCTTGTGATCATTGTGATCATTGTGACTCTATGGCCTTGGTGGCCTCATCTTGTGATCACTGTGGCTCACCGATGCACCTATCCTCCAATTGTCCATCCCGTGAGGAAGTAGCAGCCATGTACACCAATGCTAGGCCTCAAGTCAAATATGATCCTTATTCTTCCACGTACAATCCGGGATGGAGGGACCACCCGAACTTCAAGTGGGGGGGAGGTTCAAACCAAGCCACAAATTCTAGCTCCTTCCAACCACAGCAACAGCCTAAGTGGGGGGGAGGCAACTTCCAAGCTTCTAATGCCTATCCTTCCCAAGGCTATGGTTCATATCAAGGGAGGTCTAATCCTAATGCCCAAGGATACTGGCCGAGTCATCAAGCAAATGTTCCTCCTCCATTTATGCAGAATGATGATCCAGCTCATGCTCCACGAAATAATATGGTGGGATCTCAATCCTATGATCCTTCATCTAGCTCTTCGACATCTCAACTAGACATGATGAACCAGATGATGTCAAGTGTAATGGCGAAGGTTGAAGAGAGCCTAAAGAAGCAACAGGAAAATTTTACCACTTTAGTGTCTCAAATGTTGAATAATAAAGCGGAGCAAGATGCAAAGAAAGGGGGATTGCCTTCTAATGTGGTGATTAATCCACAAAACCTTCATGCTATGAACTTGAGAAGTGGAAGACAATATGGTGATGCTTATGAATATGAGGAGGAAGAGGAGGACACACAAGTACCTTGCGAGGCCGAGAAGAGTATGTCAATGAGGAAGGCCACACTAGTCTTCAAAATGACTTGGTTGATGATGGTTTGCATGTGGAGGCTGAACTGCCTCAAACCCTTGGTGATCTGCTTGATGAGGCCGAGAGCCTTCCTATGAAAAGTGATGAGGCTGAGAGTTCTTCAGAGGAAAAGAAGAAGGAAATTGCTCAAGGAAAACTCAAAGTTGGACAATCTTCTTCTCAAGATCAACCATCTACTCAACAAGGGGAGGGTTCCCCCAAAGGTATAATTCTTGACCCTAAGCATCTTCCTTTTCCTAATTCATATGTGCTTGCTAAGAAGAAACATAATGAACAATTAGAAAAGGAAATGCTTGATTTGTTCTCTAAGCTTGAAGTGAATGTGCCTATGCTTGTCCTTGTTAAGCAAATGCCTTCTTATGCCAAGTTTTTGAAGGAATTGTGCACAAATAAGAGAACTTTTAAACCCAATGGGAAGGTGTCTTTAGGGCATCATGTGTCGGCTATGTTTAGGAATGAGTTGCCTATCAAATGTGATGACCCCGGTGCTTACACAATTGATTGTCAAATAGGGAATCATAGGTTTGGTAAGGCATTGTTAGATCTAGGGGCTGCCATAAATGTAATGCCAAAGATTGTTTTTGCAACCCTAAGATTGAAGAACATAAGCTCAACTAATGTGGTTTTGCAATTGGCCAATAGCTCTATTCGGAAACCTTATGGTTTTGTTGAGGACATCCTTGTCAAGGTGCAAAGTTTGGTTTTCCCGGCCGACTTTTATATCCTTGACATGTCCAAGGAAGTAAAATGTGAGGAACCTCTCATTTTGGGTAGGCCTTTCTTGAGAACGGCCAATGCAGTCATAAGCTTAAAGGAAGGTTACATAACCATGGAAGTAGGGGATCAATTGATAAAATTCAAGGTGTTTGAGGCAATAAAACATCCTAAGACAACTTATTCACACCTAGAATTGCATTGTATTGATTTTTTGATGCATGAGATGGTTGATGAGTCTCTTGATTCCTTGAGGATGAGCATGATTGATGTTGATGCTTCCGTGAGTTACCATGCTTCTTGTGTTATTAAGAAATATGATGCATTTTTGCAAGATTCTAACATTAGAAGTATGCTGCATTCATATGTTGATCCTTGGCATGTCAAGTTTAATATTGGTGGAGTATATATATGCATATCTTCTTTTCCTATCTACAACCCCTTGGAAAAGGGAGGTTTGTTCTATCTTGTTGACAAGGATAGGTTGGGAAGAATGTTTGCTCTCATGATGGATGATGGATTGCTTATGAAGGAAGACTTGTTTGACTACACCTCACAATACATCTTGGATTGGAAGAGCCGATGGAGGTGTATACAAGGAAAGTGTGCTTTGCAAGAGAATTTCCATCATATTGCTTTGAGTGCACCTACTTTGCTTGATGAGGACCTTTTATACCTCGCTTTGAGTGGTGGTACTACAAATACTGAGAGGTGGTCAAAATTTACTCCTTGGACAAATGCTATGAAGGGGCACAATCTTGATTCATTTCATGATTCTCACTCGATTTTTATATCTTATGATGTTCCTTCTAAGCATGTATATTTTGATTTTCCTTGTGCTCCACTTTGTTTATCTTTGCATACCTACAACCCCTTGCAAGAGGGACGTTTGTGCTATGTTGTAGGTACTTTCAGGATGCACAAGGATTATTGGGAAAAGGAGATATGCATGATGGAGCTTGAAGGAACTTCTAGAGTGCAACGAGATGATTTGGCATTGATTAAGGCTGAGAGGAATCTTAAGAAGAGTTTGGCATATGCTGCATCAAAAGAGGAAGTGGACTATTCCAATGGCAAGCTCTCAAAAGAAGATTTAACAAGGCTTGTGATTCGGTTGAAGATGCTCCGAAGGAACATTGAGTTGAAGGGCAAGACTTTGGAAGGAAATATGAGTGAACCTTCATTACTTGGTGTTCTTAAGAGGAAAATTCAAAAGTTTCTTTTGAAAATACAAGCCCATGGAAGAGCTAGGCGCCCAAAAGAGAAGAAAAGGGTTGCAAATCTTACAAAGTCCACTTGGAAGCTTCCTAACCAAGAGAAGTCAGAAAGGTGCAAAGATCACGTTGTGCAAGAGGAGCTTCGAACCACAAATTTTGATGGTGGCCGAGAATACCTCAATAAAGGCCACACCACAAAGTTCTTCAGAGAGAACTTCAAGCCTCCGTAAGAGGTTGTACCTTTCCTTCCCTACTCGCTTTATATTGTCTTATTCTAAGTGTGGGGGAGGACATTAGTTAGTTTAAAAAATTATATAGGATTTTGTTTAGGTTTGTTAGGTTGTTAAAATAAATCTTGTTAGGTTGTTAAAATAAATCTAAAAAAAAAAATTCACTAGTGCTTGGGGATGTCTATAAGCTTCTGGAAGTATCATTGTGTAAATAGAGGATCTTGCATCCGGAAGTGTTTTGGCTTCCGGAAGCTTTCCACTTAGACTTTGCTACTCAGGATCAGCTTGTGTTCACTTTGCTTCCGCTAGGGGATGCGTTCTTGCTTCCACAAGCGTCAGAGCATCCAGAAGCATTTTTGCTTCTGGTAGCATTTTTGTATCCGCTAGGGATGAGACTTAGAATCTGAACCCAGAGTGACTTCCTATAGCAGTTGTGCATCCGGTAGCATTTTTGCTTCCGGAAGCCTAGCAGCTTGAGTCTGAATCCAGTTGGGCTTCCTGAGCGTCAGTGAGTAAAAAAAATATTTTAGGTTGTGTTTAGTGTAGTCTTGTGAATAATACATATGGGCCATTTGTATGCTTGGACTGCCCGGCCTTTTCTGTTGCTGCCTTGCCTTTAACATACATCTTCCTACTTGAATTGATTGGTCCATTGAGGACAATGCATGTTTTAAGTGTGGGGGGGGTGTATTATATGCTTAAAAGTGGTCTAATTCAAAGCTTTCACACTTGATCTTTGGACTTATTTGGCATGATTTTTCTTGAAAATTTAACTTGATCATGGCTCTTGAAAGTACATGGAATTGTCCTCTAGTGTGTAAGTAAAATTTTTGGAATGATTACTTAGGGCATTGCATGGGGCACTTTTAAGGTACAAAGAGGGTGTAAGTTTCCCATTTAACTTTTCTTAGGGAGGAAGTGACTAATTAGAGTAAGCCATAAAAGTGAGAAGCCTCCAACCGAATTGAGTGGGCCAATAGTCTACTTGACCTCCTAGAACTTGTCCTAGCTCTTGTTCAAGATCACGATGCATGGCATGATTGAAAATGAAAGGGGCGTTTCTTTCTAAACCCTCATGACCCAAACACTAAGCCAACCAAATATTATCCTTTGATTTAACCCCTTTGGGCCATTCACTTTTCTTTTCTACCACCTTGACCAATGTGTGAATAAGTGATTATAGCATATGCTTGCATTTATATTAGTATTGTATTGTTGTATCTAGTGAAAATCATGCTATATGTGAGAAATAATAAAGAGGCCGAGAGCCCTTGAGTGAAAAGAAGGAAAAATGGCAAGAAAAAGAAAAGAAAATTATATAAGGCCAAAGGCCTATCAAAAGAGAAAAAAAAAGAAGAGCACAAAGTGCTTATGTATGCCAAAGGCATAAGAGTGAAAAGAAAAATGAGAGAAGCACAATGTGCTTGAAAAAAAAAGAGAGATGTAGCATGCTTTATTGGAATTGAATTCTTTGTATTGTAGGTATATGTGGTAGCTACTTGTTCATATTATTGGTCATTGACTACTATCCATTATTCACCATTCATTATTAGCCTTCCATTCAACCCCTTAAGTCCCCTAGATTTGAATGTGTCATGCATAATAATGGGTGGAGAACTTAAAGCTATTACAAGCCTATGGTGATGGTTAAGGCATTGAGCCAAAGAGTGATCACAAGTCAGTAGTTAGGCATTTTTCCTAACTTGAGTGAATGAGTTAAACACTATATCCGGTGAGGAAAAATCTCAATTGGCACTCCTCCTTAATTTTAGTTGATTGCTAAACTTGCATTAACTTTGTATTCTTAGATTTGACCCATGTGATGTTTTAGGGAAAGGTTCAAAAAGTCAACTTGTACTCTATGATAATTCCAATTGCCTTCACTATGCTTAATGATTAAGTTAGTCTTTTTGTATGGCTTTGCCCGGAGTGCAAAGATTAAGTGTGGGGGATTTGATTGGACCAAATTTCATACCTTTAAGCATGTGCAATTGAGCTTAATTAGTGTGATTTAATTGATATTTTTGATCATTATTGGCATATTTTATTGCGCATGTTTATTGGAATTAATTGGTGAATATTAGCCTTTTTCTTGCATTATTAAGGAACCAAGGGTATTTTGGTCATTATGACTATGTGATGTTATTTTATTGTAGGGGGTCCCACGTGGGCCCCATGCACCCTTGATGGAGCTTCAGTGGAGATAATTTGGCAAGGAGGAAGGCTAGATGACAAGGCATGTGTCTGCTTGTGGAAGTGAATTTAACACTGAGTCACATCAGGATGCAGATTCACATCAGGATGCAGGTTTACATCCGGAAGCTGAGTCACATCCGGAAGCTGATTCACGTCAGGAAGCAGATTCACATCCGGAAGTGAATGCTCTTGAGCTTGCAGAATGAAGTCTTGACATCAGGAAGCTAAAGCCCATCTGACAGCAAGCACAAGAGCCAGACTGCACAATGTACGGAAATGTCAGCTACTTTTCAGAAGTCTGCTGTGCAGAATAAATTAAAGGCAAAGGGGTGCAGCTTTAAGGCATTGATGGAGTATCTTTCCAAAAGAGGCAAAATTGGCTCCAACTTCAAATTCAAACTGGGAGGCCTCATTAAGGGCAATTTTGGAAGCACAATCACTTGGAGAAAAAGGAGGAACCTTTAGAAATGCATGGAGATGAGATCTAGTCCACATCCATCCTCACCTTTCACCAAAAACCGAAAATACCCTTCCTTCCATTTAACCTTACACCTCTCGGCTATAACCCTCCATAATCACCAAAAATATATTTTGACAGCTCATAATCCCAAATTGACAGCTCATTAGACCCCTTTGCCAACTCATCATCTAACTAACTCACTTACTTAATCCCAACTAACTTCATTTTGACATAACTCTTATCTCACTTCACTTTCACTTTCTCTCTCCTCTAACAAACTCTCTCAACTTCTCCTTCATCTTCAACCTCTCGGCCACCTTCCATTTCCTCCATTCCACCATGACTTCTCACGCAAACCTTCATCCTTCCACCATCTCCATGTCTGGCTAGATCGCCTCTCCTTCTTCTCCAAGGAAAAGTGCTTGAAGAACTCAACATTTGGCTTCATATGCTTGTAATTTGCTCTTTTTAGGTGTCAAGCTAGATGTATATTTTTGCCTATGTAATGACCTTGATTTAGGCTTGTATAGGTTAGAACACCTTGAATTAGGTGTTTTACTTCATTTTAGCTTGAAATCTCTCTTTTAGGTTAAGGACATGAAAACCGAGGCTTAGTTTTTGTAGTTTCATACATGTATGTGTGTGCGATTAGCTCCTCTTGCATTTATGGAATGAATTTGTTTCTTAAGTACTAGATCTAGTGCTTAATGTTGCTATAGGTATGTTCTTGGCTTGAAAGAGCTTTAGGCTTGATTAAATTAGTTAAACTCTTGTAGATTTCTTTGATTAAAGAGGTCTCAAGGATTTAACTAGTTTATATTAAGTGAAACAAGTATATGAAGTCTAATTCATCAAAGCACTAAGTACTTGGAGAAGGAGGTGACTTCCTAACTCATTTCTTCACATTTTTCCATTCGGTTACTTTTATATTTTAGAAATTTAAATTGTAGTGTGTAGCTTAAAATCAACACTTTCAACAACATTGTTAATTTGTGATTATTTAACCTAAGCAAGTGAATTACCAAATCGTGGAATTGACCTAGGACTTGCTACTAACTATTGTAGTTAATTCTAGTTTTTATTTGTTTAGCTCTTTTAGGCGACAAAAAGAGTAAAATCACGTGCCTCAATACTTTGTTGTCCCTGCTCAATACTTCGCTGTCCCTGTACAATACTTTGCTGCACTTGTATCATTTGAGTCATCAAATCTTCAATTTTATCTATCCTCTTCTCAGAAGAATCCTGTTGAAGTGCAGGTTGCTTGATTTGTACAAATCAAGCAACCTGCACTTAAAGCTTGATTCAATGTTTGACCTTGACTCCAAGATAAATTCGGGTGATTCCTCCATCCTGGATTATAAGTGGTCGAGTATGGATTGTTCTGAGAGTTTCCACGGTAATTTCCTGCATAATTAGCTTGTTCAAGCGGTTGAGAAATAAGACATTGACCATTAGTGTGTCCCTCTCCACAATAGGCACATGAAGTGTACATAGCATTAACTCCCATATGACTACTGGACGATCTCTCCACTTTAGATTCAAGGTGATCAAACCGCTTATTCAAAGCATCCAGCAATGCTACCAACTGTAAAGATGAATCCTCAGAAATTTTCTCAACTGGTTTCATTAGTCTCCTTTCATTGTTATTCTGTATGAAGTCAGCCGATAACTCATCCAAACAAGTCCACACACGGTTCACTGGTTGTTTTGTGATTCCCTATTAGTACCAGCATTCAATTCAGACTTAGACTCAGGAGTCAACCGTGTACTAAAAATTTGAATTAGTACCCATTTCTCCATATTGTGACCTGGGCTTTGCCTTACCAACGATTTGAACCTCTCCCAAGCTTCATACAAATGCTCACCATACTGATGGGAAAAATTAGTGAGTGCAGCTCTAGCATCTACCATCTTGTTGTGTGGAAAGAACCGTGATATAAACTTCTTTTCCAAAATATCCCAGGAAGTCACAGCATCTCCTTCTAAATTGTTCACCCACTCTTTTGCTTTCCCTTGAAGAGAATAAGGGAAAAGAATTAACCGAACTGCATCACTCGGAACACAATTTTGCTTAAAACTGTCACAAACATCCAGAAATTGTCTCAAATGTCGATTAGGATGTTCACTATTGTTCCCAGAATACTGACCATTCATCTCAAGCATCTTCAACATCGTTGGCTTAATCTCAAAGTTGTTTGCTTGAAACTCAGGAACTTTAATTCCCGACTGATAGCCCCTAGTATGCCTTCCCAGAAAGTCATTGACACTCAAACGATCATTCTCATCCTCAGCCATAACTACCCTTTCAGTTTCAATAGTCGCTTCTTCCTGATCCGGAGATGAAGTAGCGTTCAAAAGCTCTTGGATTTGCGGGAGGACATAAAACTATTAACTGCAAAACAAAGTTCAAACCACAAAAACAAACCAGACCAGAAAATATTTTTTTGTATTTTTATTTTTATAATTTTTTTTTATAAAAACTCAATAGAAAACTAATAAAGGACTTCTAATTCTAATTACCAATTGCCTTGAGTCCCCGGCAACGGCGCCAAAAACTTGATGCTACCAAAAATTTTGATTAAAATATCCGCAAGTGTACGACTCATAAAATAGTAAAATCAAGGTTGATCCCACAGAGACTCAGACAATTAGTACTTAAGCATTAGAATTCCTACTTTAATTCAAGTTGAGTAAGAGAAGAAATTTGATTTTATAAACTAATGAAAAAGATTAATTTAGATCTGAAAGAAACTACGTTAATAAGGGTAAAATTCACGAGTAAAAGGAATAACCTAGGGTCACTAATCCCTTATCTGCTTCTTAGATTTTATTCCCACTGATTTAATTATGAGTTAATTCAACTAGCCAATCTAGAGTACTAGTGTCTATAAATGTCTTTCGGTTTCCATTTATATCCTTGCCTAGCTTAATTACACAATGTCTTGCACTAATTTACTAGGCTAATTTATATCGGTACCGCTCTAATGTGACTATGTAGGGCTTCTAGGTATATGTCTATCCTAGTCGCAAATCAGATTAAAAATTCAATCCTACACTATTTAATCCCATGGTCTATTTAAAATTCCCTATTTCGAGTCCAATTCTAAATTCCCTAAACATGTCTAATGGTGGTCAATCACTAAACAAGTTAGTCAATAATAACAAGATTAAATAAACTAATTAAAATTAATCATAACTAAACAATGGGAAATAAAGTATCTAAGTCACAAATAAGTTCATAGTGCCCTAGGTTGTAAGAGAAAATTAGTCACACATGGGTTCCAAGTTAATCCCAATAACAATCAAAATTGAAACCAAAATCATAGTGACAAATGAAGTTCTAATGAAGCAATACCAAATGCTCCCAACTCAGCGTGTGTGTATATATCTCCTGATTGCCTTCTCCAATTAGACTCAAATCTGCCGCTTCCCTTCCTTCCTCTTTTTCTCTCCTTGTTTCCTAATTTTTCATCTTGTCTCCTTCATTTGGAATCCAATCAGCTCCTTCAATTGATTCTGCCGCCACCACACCTTTCATTTTCTTAGATGCACTTTCCTTTTTGTCTCTTCTCTTAGTGTGTGCTTTTTGGCAATATTCCAGCTCCTCTCTTGTAGCTTCTTTTCCTACTTGTGTGTGTATATGGGTTAATTAGGAAGCCCACAATGTAAGCCCAAAATTGTACCTTCCATGTGCAATCTCTTTCTTTCCTTAATTGATTCCTTCATTTGCCTTCTTTCTTTATTTGAGATCTGCACACATAACAGGAAATAAAAAAATACTTGTCTCAAATATATTATTTACTTTACTTTCCTATTTCAATCCATAAATTCCTAAATATTATTTCACATCAAAATCTTACTACTTTCCCAACAAAATCTCCTTATTCTGAATTGATGACTCCTAAATATGATTAAAATTTAAAATATATGTGAAAACATACTAAAACTAAGGAGTCATCAAGTTTCATGAGCAAAATGACATTTATTTCAAAAAGGGAAATATTCATTATTCATCTCCCATTTATTAAAAATCCTAGTTTTATAATTGAAAGCTTTGAATTATTAGCACCACTACTATCACCATACCCACCTGGCCCTAAACTAATAGCCACACTGTCAAAATTCCTAGACTGCTTTAAGTACAATTCTCACCGTAAGGACAACCCTCTTCACACTCCAAAAATTTATGGGGCTAGTCACACATGAGTTGTCGCGAAACAATCAAACGTGACAGCTTTTTTTTAATTTGCATGTCTTGTCGCGTATTAAATAATAAAATGAAAGAGGTGGATGCACAAGAGGGGGTGAATTGTGCTACCAAATAAAACTTAAAGCAATGAAACACAAGATTTTATATTGGTTCGGTCTACCTGACCTACGTCCAATTCTCAACCACCCAGGTTGAGTTCCACTATCCCCAGGTTTTACAAACGGGTTCACCTGGAACCTTTACAACCGCAAGTTTTAGACCGGGATCACTTGCAACCTTACAACCACAAGTTTTACACAGGTTCACTTGCAACCTTGCTAACTAACTCCCCCTTACAACCTGCAAGGGTTCAACCTTTACAAATAAAGGATTTTCTAAAACTTAATTCTCTTTAAGAACGGATAATGTTACACACTTAAGTACAATTAATGCTCTTAATAAATGAAGAGACTTAACTACAAAGAGTACAAGATAAGTAGATGAAAAGAACTCTCAATGTGTTAAATGCTCTCTTGCTTTTCTGGGCAGCTTTGAATGCTTGAAGGATTTTCTCAGTTTCTCACTCTAGCTTTCTTCAAGATGTCAAAGTTATCTTCATAAATGAAGATGAGCTTGTTTATATAGTCTTCAAGTATTCTCACTCTTGGTAGGTGGGTTAGCCGTTTGAATATGGCCGTTTATCCCAAGTTACCTTTTGCCCATTTAATGCTCCATTAATGCTCAGCAGGGTTGACTTTGCTTTATCTCTGAAAAGTAGTTCTGACAACTCTGCTCTGCCAAAAAGCACTCTGACACTGCACTGCTCTAAACGTGCTGACATTCTGATTGCTTGCGGAAGCAAGTCCACATCCGGAAGCAACATCACTCAGTGTACTGCACTTTGAAGGTTAGTCTTAACAATACTAGCACATACTCACATGCAGTGGGAGTTCATTTAGTCTAAGGGAGTTCTCTTACATCCGGAAGCAATTCCACATCCGGAAGCACTTCCACTGGACGTTGGGTTATGATCATATTATACTCACTGACGCTCAGTGTTGTCCAAATCAACAGCCAGCACTAGTCATTAAGCAATCGGAAGCAAATTCACAACCGGTTGCATCCTAACTTAGTCTCAAGGATTTTATACAACTAATGTTCTTAGACTGAGTTATGACTTAGTAAGTACTTGCTGCCGCTGGGGGATGAGACGTTCATCCGCGAACGCTAGTCCTAGTCCATTCGGAAGTAAATCTACATCCGGTTGTACTCTTACTTGGGGTTCTATATTAGCCTAATTTTCTCTAAGTGTTTAGCTCGTTCTTTCTTATTTTAGTCTTCATCAAAACTTAAAATTCTAACATTCTCCCCCTTTTTGATGATGACAAACTAAGTTATCTAATTAAGTTCATATGAAAGCAATAGTCAAATAAAGGGCACAAATGAACTCAAAGATAATTATCATTGATGAGCAAAAGATTACAAGTTAGAAGTATAATAACAGATAAAATACACAAGTAATCAAAGCTGTGCAAAGTGAACTATGCATGAAAAAAAATATGAGAAACGAAAATTTCTAAGTTAATTGCCTAGGGTAGAGTGGGGTTTATAGGTGTCTCTTTTTCCTCTCCCTCTCTTCTTGCCTTCGCTCATTCTCTTTTTGAAGTTTGGCTATGTGGGCATCCTTCTCTCTCTGGTCAATCTCAGCAATTATACTCTGAAGCTCTGCCTCTTCCTTCTCCCTTCTGAGTCTTTCAGATTCAATGGATTCCTCAAAGGCTCTCTTCAGATCTTCAACTTCAGCATACCCAGGGAACCCAGTTGCATCGGAGAAGGGAGTGACCTCGCCATTAGGATAATGGACAGCCCTAATCTTCACATTCCACACAGGAAAGTTGGGGTCCTCCTCAACTTCTTTGGCTTTCCATTTCCCCTTGCCTTTGCCTTTACCTTTGCCCTTGCCTTTCACTTGGGTAGGCTTGGCACACGCTCTTTCAGCATCTAGGCAAGCCATTTGACCAAACGAGAGCTTGTCAGTCCATTCATACCTCTCGAACTCTTCAGCAGTCATATCCTCTATTTCCAGCTTTACTTCTTTTAGTGGCAGAGGGGCATATGACTCTTGAGAGGGTGACTGAGTCTCAGGCACAACTTCAGCTTGAACAGATGGAACCTCTTGCTCACTTTCAGCAGGCGCAGTAGTAGTAGCACTCTTGTTAGCACCCTTTCTAGCAACTGCTTTCATCCTTGATCCGCTGTACTTGACTACTGAAGGAGGAGGAGCAGAGGTTGGCTCAGAAGGAGGGACTACTGAAGGAGGAGGAGGAGTAGAGGTTGACTTAGGAGGAGGGATTGGCTTGGCTATCACAATAGGTGGATGGTTTTGCCTCTTCAGCCCATACTTCATCATAATCTCTTCAATTATGTTTCGGCCAGGCACAGAGGGAGGAGGCTCAGAAGATGAAGGCTCTGGCTCAGGCTCTGGCTGTGGGATCTCATCAGGTTGCTCAAACAAAACCATTGCCCATTTTGACCTTTGCTCATCTGATCGCTGCGGTTGCATAAATCGGATGGCTTCCCCACGGATCAGACGTTCAGCACTACCCAATCTTCTCATATCCATGGCTCGGCGAAGGGCAGCAGTGATGTCTTCATTTAGCTAGAGGGAAGGTTGAGTCAGAGCATCCCTCATATACATGGTACGGCGGAGGGCAGTAGCACCATCTCTCCCCCTTTTGTCATCATCAATGAGGGCGAGGGCTAGGGAGGAAGGATTGGGTGAAGTGGAAGGTGGAGGGTCAGGGCCAAATGTTCTGGGTGGTGAGGTTTCAGGTGAGGATGTGGGTGAGGTGTTTTCTGGTAAAGTAGGAGGGTTGGGGAAGAGGGCTGTGTTTCTTTCGAAGAAAGTGGGGTTGGTGAATAGGCCATCGAAGGGGTAGGTAGAGGAGTAGATGGTGGGTTGTTTAGCTATCCACTGAATAGGGGGATGGTCTCTGAGGTAGAAGGTGTGAAGTGGGTGATCTGGAGAGGAAAATCCAAGAGATTGGGCTGTGGTGGGGCGAGTGTTAGGAAGTGGATTGGAGGGCCTTATGGGGTTTGGGGGTGGTGAATGGTTTGGGGAGTTATGTGGAGATGGAGAGTTATTTGGTGAAGTAAGGTTAAGGGGTGATTGGCGAGGGGAGTGTTGGGGTGAGTTCTGAGTGGAGTTGTGAGGTGATGGTTGATGTTCATTTCTGGGTGAAGTTTGGGGTTGTTGGTTATTCTGTGGGGCTGGTTGTTGTGGCTGTTGAGCATTAGGAGGAGGGAGTGATAGTCGATTAGGTGGAGGAGGTGGAGGTGGGTTAGGAGGAGGTGGTGGTGGTAGGTTACCTTGTGGTGGAGGGATTTGAAGGTGATTGATGATGAGGTCTAACTTGGCCTCTTCCCTTGCTAGCTGAGCCTCGACCCGACCTACTCGATCCTCGAGCCTCAGTATTCTCTCCCCCTGCTGCTGGAAGCCAGTGTCACACTCATCACGAAGGGGAGCCACCACAGAATCAGACAGCCGAAAAAGAATCTCCTTCTTTACTTCCTCAGCAAAGGCCTTTACTGCGGCTGTCATTTTCGGAACACGGCTTGGACCAGGATGAGAATCGACCTCTTGATCCCATGCACCAGATACAGAGGGAGCCGTGGTATGTGAAGCACTTCCTGCCTGAGAGCCAGATCGAGTAGCCTTTGCTGGCTTGAGGTACTTGATCCCCATCTTGCTGATATTCATTGCGCCGACGGGCAAGCACTTAACATTTTCAGCCTCCTCAGTGGATATGGATTTGATCAGGAATTTCTCCAAGAGGAAGGCGATTACCGTTGGGTAGGGAAGATTTCCAGACTTCTTGTTTTCAATCCACCTGAGCAGCTCCAAACTTATTAATTGCCCTGGGTTAATTGGCTGCTGGGTGAGGAATCTGGGGAGCCAGGGGTTGTCAAGAAGAGTGAACTCGTTGAAGTTTCCCCCTTTGTGTGTCATCATCCGGAAGTAGATATAATGAAGGACCCGGTTGGAGTCAGACATGCCAGACACCTTCTTCCCCTTGGTGTCATAGATTTTCTCAAGCTCCGCCTGGCTGAGTTTCTCAGGGTATAGCCACTCGTTCATCTCTTCCTCAGTGACCCCGAGCAAACGGTTGATGTCTCTCCAAGTGAAGTTGAAAGTCCTCCCCCTCACTATGGTTGTGAAGGTGACTCTGCGAACGGTCTCCTTCTTATTCACCGTCTTATACTTAGCCTTGGCCGTGAGAGACTGGCAGAATACCCGCAGGACGTTGATGTTGTATGCATTGTTGATCCCCAGCCAACACATGTACTTCTGGAGAAATACTTGCAGATGAGGGAACCCTAACTCTTCAATTTTCTTCAGGTCGATGAACATCCCATTATTGAAGTAGGGCTTTGCATTCTCAAATTGCCCAAAAACAGCCTCCAATGGTCCATCTCTGTATACGAGTAGATCATCCTCCTCGACTCGCTGTCTCTTTGAAGGGGATTCTTCCCTGAACTGTACCCTCTTCTTACCCTTTTTCTTGGACTGTTTATCATGATGTTGCTCAGAACGCCCAGACTGTTCTTGCTGTTCTTGAATTTGCCCAGATTTCCCAGAATGTTTATGTCGTTTCCCAGATTTTTCAGATTTAGAATGCCCAGATTTCGACTTGGATTTCTTGGAAGTGGTTGGGATCTCAATGTTGGGGTTAGATTCATGTGAACCGGCCATTTTGTGTAGGTTAGGGTTTAAGTGGAATGTGTGGTATGTTTGTGATGAAATGCAGAAGAAATGTAGAAGAAGAAGATGAAGAAGATGCGATGAAGATGAAGAATGATTTCAGAGAGTTTTGGGTGTTTGATGTGTGTGAGAAGTGAAAAATGAATGACAATGCCCTATTTATGCGAAGTGATAAGCGATGTGATGGTTCATAATGACTCTTCATTGAAAATATGCACCTTATGTGGGAGAACGTAAACATTTAAATTGAAACGTCGTACCTGTGACACGTGTCTCTGCACAATGTCAGAAGAGGCACAGTTTTTGGTGGGAGAAGGTGAAACGTTTTCTGAGGTGACGTGTCCCTTTGCCCAGACACTGGCGCTCCCGCTCACTTTGATTCAACACTCAGCGCCAGCAAATGATCATCCGGGAGTGGTTTTGCTTCCGGTTGCACTTGCTTAAGATTTAACATTGGGGACCTGCAAAACTTAAGATTGGCACTCCGATGCCTAAGTTAGTATAGTTGCAGGTATTAATCAATTAAGCACAGGTTTATTTTGAAGAATTAAACTTCATTTGGGTTTACCATTCCCAAATCACCTCTTATGAATGTGAATTGATCAACCCCCAGAGGCTTGGTGAAAATATCAGTAAGCTGATGCTGAGTGGGGACAAACTGCACTTTGACATCCTTCTTCTGAACATGATCTCTGATGAAGTAATGTCTAACATCAATGTGTTTTGTCCTTGTGTGCTGAACCGGATTCTTGGCAAGGCTGATGGTGCTTGTGTTGTCATAGAGGATGGGAGCCTCAGGGAACTCCAAGTCATGATCTCTCAGTTGGTTCTTCAGCCACAGCACTTGTGCACAACAGCTTGCAGCAGCAATGTACTCAGCCTCTGTGGATGATAAAGACACGCAGGTTTGCTTCTTGCTAGCCCAAGAGACCAGGCAACCACCAAGGAAGGCGCATTGTCCACTGGTACTCTTCCTATCAGTTTTATAACCTGCATGGTCAGCATCAGAATAAGCCCACAAGAACTCTTGGTTACCTCTGGGATACCAGAGACCAAGTTCTTGTGTTCCCTCAAGGTATCTTAAAATACGTTTAACACAAGTTAGATATGACTCCTTGGGGTTGGCTTGAAATCTAGCACACATGCCTACACTAAATTGAATGTCAGGCCTGCTTGCCGTTAAATACAGCAGGGAACCTATCATTCCCCTGTACATGGGCAGGCTGACTGATTTTCCCTTTATATCAGCATCGAGTGCGGCAGTGGTGCTCATAGGAGTATCATACTCCTTGCACTCATCCATCCCAAACTTCTTGAGGAGCTCTCTGCAATATTTAGTTTGGGAGATGAAAATGCCATCCTTCTTTTGCTTAATTTGCAGGCCTAGGAAGAACGTTAGTTCTCCCATCATTGACATCTCGAATTCTCCCTGCATTGTCTTAGAAAATTTTTCACACAGTTTTTCATTAGTTGCCCTAAAAATAATATCATCGACATAAATCTAGACAATTAGCATGTTTCTATCTTTATGCAGAATAAACAGTGTATTATCTAGTTTGCCTCTTGAGAAACCCTTCCCCAGCAAAAAGCTGTTGAGTCTCTCATACTAAGCTCGAGGAGCTTGTTTCAGGCCATATAAAGCTTTCTTTAGCCTATACACATGTTTAGGATGCTTGTGATCTTCAAAGCCAGGAGGTTGTTCTACATAAACCTCTTCTTTAATATAGCCATTAAGAAATGCACTCTTTACATCCATTTGATATAATTTAAAACCTTTCATGGATGCAAAGGCTAGAAGAATCCTTATTGCTTCAAGTCTAGCGACTGGAGCAAAAGTTTCTTCATAGTCTATGTCTTCTTCTTGGTTATACCCTTTGGCTACCAATCTGGCTTTGTTCCTTGTTATTTGACATGTCTCATCCAGTTTGTTTTTGAAGACCCATTTGGTCCCAACTATGGATTGATGAGACGGCCTAGGGACTAGTTCCCAGACTTGGCTTCTCTCGAACTGATTAAGCTTTTCCTGCATGGCAATAATCCAATCACAGTCCTCAAGACCTTGTTCAATTGAAGTTGGTTCGATCTGAGATAAGAAAGCTCCAAACTCAACTTCATTATGAACATGCCTTCTGGTTCTGACACCAGAAGAAATATCACCAAGCACTTGATCAAGAGGATGATCCCTGTGATGTCTCCTAGCTGTTGGCAACTGTACCTCATCAGGCACGGTCTGCACTCTAGGCTCATCACTGGGTTCATCTTCTTCTTTGGGATTGCTTGCTGGTGTTTCTTTTGGTGGTGAAGATGATGGTGGTTTTGGAAAGTTTAGTATCCCATCATCTTCTGTGGATTATTCCCATGTAGGAGTTTCGTCAAATACAACATGCATAGACTCTTCTACAGTTCTAGTCCTCATGTTGTATACTATATAAGCCTTACTCCTAAGGGAATACCCTATGAATACACCTATATCAGCTTTTGGATCAAACTTACCCAGATTTACCTTTCCATTGTTATGCACATAGCATTTTGATCCAAAGATTCTGAGGTGGCTGATGTTGGGCTTTCTGCCTTTGTACAGCTCATAGGGAGTGTTGTCCAAGCCCTTGCGAACATAGGCTCTGTTAGAGATGTAGCAAGCAGTGCTCATAGCGTCCGCCCAGAACACTTGAGAAACCTCTTTCTCATTGAGCATGCTCCTGGCCATCTCAGTCAGAACCCTGTTCTTCCTCTCGACCACACCGTTTTGCTGAGGAGTTCTGGGAGCTGAGAAGTTGTGATCAATGTCATTCTGCTCACACAGCTCAGAGAAGCTATGGTTCTCAAATTCCCCTCCATGGTCTATCCTTATGGCTGCGATCTTGAGATCTCTCTCATTCTGCACTTTCTTAGCCAGGACAACAAAGGCATCAAAAGCATCTTACTTAGAGGCAAGAAACATTGTCCAAGTGAACCTAGAATAGTCATCCACCACAACTAGAGCATACAGGTTTCCACCCAAGCTCTTCACTCTCGCTGGCCCAACCAAATCCATGTGGATTAGTTCCATGGGCCTGCTGGTGGAGACTGTCTTCTTGGTTTTGAATGAGGACTTTGTTTGCTTCCCTCGTTGGCAGGATTCACAAATATAATCATGCTTAACCTTAAAAGATGGAATCCCTATAGCTAGCTCTTTCTTAATCAGCATGTCAAGTTGAGTAAAATTAACATGTGCTAGCCTTTTATGCCAAAGCCAACTATTCTCATCACTAGATATTAAGCATTTTTCATCTAGTTGTTGACATAAATCTAGAGTGTATAGGTTTCCATTTCTATTAGCCTTAAGTTTGCATTTTAGGTTGGCCTTATCTAGATTCAGATCTTGCTTGTCTATTTTCATGCACTCATGTGAATCAAAGATTACCCAATTTCCTTTGTCAGTGCTCTGGCTCACGCTCAGCAGGTTGTGACAGAGACCATCCACCAGATAGACGTCTTTTACTGGTCCAACTTCTCCAACTCCGGTGATCTTTCCACTCTGATTTCCTCCAAAGGTTACTGTGGCTCCATCTTTAATCACCAAGGATTTGAATTTGTCTCGGTCTCCAGTCATATGTCTCGAGCATCCGCTATCAATGTACCATTTTCTATTCTTGGATGCTTTAAGACACACCTGCAAGAATCAGACACGCTTAAGTACCCAACCTTTATTGGGTCCTTTGTCATTAGTTCCCGGAGCCCTTGGTCCAGTGTTGATCTTGACCTTGGGTTTGTGATTAATCTGTGCCTCTAGCCTAGTGTGGGCTCTAGGCTCTTGGGCTTTCCTTGAGGGTTGTTTCCAAGCTCTGGATCCTTGTCCTCCCTTAGTTTCTTTTCTTGGAGGAAGATCCTTTGTCGTCTTGGTTACTTTTGGGACCCATTTATAAGAGCTATTAGCTCCATGCTTCTTAGCATTACAGGTGGACGTGGAGTGTCCCTTCCTGTTACAGTAATTACAGAAGCTAAAAGGTGTGGAGCTGTGATCAGTGGCTTTATGAAAGAATTTTAAGTAGGGCTTCACTTTTGGTTCTACCCACTTTTTCCCTTTAGGTTTGTATCCTAAGCCAGTCTTGTCCCTATATGCCCTCTGATTCATTAAAATGATATTTAACATTTCAGATCCATTAGTTAACTTTTGCAGGGCATTTGCAGTTTATCTCTTTCAGCTGAGATTTTGCTGCAATTATGGCAGCTCTCAAGAGTTGAGGCATTGGGTTCTGCTTGGGGAGAACCCTTGCTATCCGCTACCGGAAGCTTTTTGGCTTCCGCTAGCTCCTTACTGAGTGAGTCCACCTTGAACTCAAGTGATTCCTTTTTAGTTTTTGAAGGTAATGGATGCACAAGAGGGGGGGTGAATTGTGCTACAAAATAATTGCTCAAATAAAAACAACACAAGAGTTTATACTGGTTCGGTCTACCTGACCTACGTCCAGTTCTCAACCACCCAGGCCGAGTTCCACTATCCCCAGGTTTTACAACGGGTGCACCTGGAACCTTTACAACCACAAGTTTTGAACGGGATCACTTGCAACCTTACAACCACAAGTTTTACTCAAGGCTCACTTGCAACCTTTCTAACTAACTCCCCCTTACAACCAGCAACGGTTCAACCTTTACAAATAAAGGATTTTTCTAACTAAGTTCTCTTTAAGAACGGATAGTGTTACACACTTAAGTACAATTAATGCTCTTATAACAAGAAAAGACTTAACTACAAAGAGTACAAGATATGTAGATGAAAAGATCACTCAATGAGTTAAATGCTCTTTCTCTTTTCTGGGCAACTTTGAATGCTTGAAGATTTTCTTAGTTTCTAGCTCTTGCTTCTCTCAAGAATGTCAAAGATAAATTAATTGCTTCATAAATGAAGTTGAGCTCCTTTATATAGTCTTCAAACATCCTCACACTTGGTAGGTGGGCTAGCCGTTTGAATATGGCCGTTTTTCCCATGTTACCGTTTGCCCAATAAATGCTTCATCAATGCATGGCAGGGTTGACTTGCTTTATCTCTGAAAAGTAGTCCTGACACCTCTGCTCTGACAAAAGCATTCTGACACTGCATTGATCTGAACGTTCTGACATTCTGATTGCTTGCGGAAGCAAGTCCACATCCGGAAGCAACTTCACTCAGTGTACTGCATTTGAACGTTAGTCTCAACAATAAAGGCATATACTCACATGCAGTGGGAGCTTACTTAGTCTAAGGGAGTTTTCTTCCATCCGGAAGCACTTTCACTGGACGTTGATTTATGTTTACATTTTCCTCTCTGACGCTCAGTGTTATCTATACCAACAGCCAGCGCTAGTCACTAGGCATTCGGAAGTAAGTCCACTGGACGTTGGTTATGTTCACTGGCACTTGGTGTTACTTGTTCCAACAGCCAGTGCCAGTCTAAATACAACGGGAGGCAAAATCACTTCTGGTTGAATCCTAGCTTAGTCTTGAGGTTTTGTATATTTAGTTCTTATGGACTAAGTTATTTCCCTAGTGAATTACTTGCTCTTGCTGGGGGATGAGTCATTCATCCGCGAGCGCTAGTCCTAGTCTATCCGGAAGTAAATCCACATACGGTTGTACTCTTACTTGGGATTCTATGTTAACCTATTGCTTTCTAAGTACTTGATTCATTCTTTCATATTTTAGTCTTCATCAAAACTTAAGATTCTAACATTCTCCCCTTTTTTGATGATGACAAACTTAGTTATATCGATTAAGTTCATGTGAAAGAATTAAAAACAATAATTTAAGTAATGCACAAATAACTTAGACAGATATATTATTGACAAACAAAGATTACAAGTTAGAGTATACAATCAAGTAAAATATACAATTAATCAAAGAATATTGCAAAAATGAGCTATGCATGAGAAATATAAGAAAAAGGAAAAATTCAAAAAAAAAATGTATGGGGGTTGAGTGAGGTCTAAAGGTTGTGTCTCTTTTTCCTCTCCCTCTCTCTCTGCCTTTCTTCATTCTCTTTCTGGAGTTTGGCTAATTCGGCTTCATGCACATTCCGGTCAATCTGGGCAATTATTTGTTGAAGCTCTTCTTCATCCCTTTCCCTTCTGGGTCTCTCAGATTCAACAGACTCCTCGAAGGCTCTCTTCATATTTTCTACTTCCTCATAGCCTGGGAATCCTGTTGCATCTGAGAAGTGGGTCACCTCGCCATTAGGAAAGTGGACAGCCCGAATCTTCACATTCCACACAGGGAAGTTGGGATCCTCCTCAACCTCCTGGGCTTTCCTCTTCCCCTTGCTCTTTCCCTTCCCTTTGCCCTTCTTGCCTGTTGACGGAGTAGGTTTTGCACTTGCTCTCTCAGCATCCAGGCAAGCCATCTGACCAAAGGATAGTCTGTCCGTGTACCCATAATTTTCGAATTCCTCAGGAGTCATGTCTTCTATTTCCAACTTGACTTCCCTCAGAATTGGAACTGCTTGTACAGACGGAATCTCTTGCTCATCAGGTTCAGTGGAGACAATAACCTTCTTGGCACGCTTTCTCGCAACGGCCTTCTTTCTAGACTCACTGAATGTCACTGCTGGCTCAAATGGAGGAGGAGGGACAGATGATTGCTCAGAAGTAGGGATCTCAGACGTTTGCCCAGAGGATGAATGGATTGGCTTGGCGATCACAATGGGAGGATGGTTGGTCCTTTTCAGCCCATACTTCATGATTTCTTCAACAATGTTTTTACTTTTCTTAGTTGAAGACGCCTCTGATGAAGCTGACTCAGGCTGTGAGGATTGCTCATTCTGCTCAAATACCACCATGTCCCATTTCGATCCTTGCTCATCCAACCTCTGCTGCTGCATGAACCAGATAGCTTCTCCTCTAATTAGGCTCTCAGCGCCTCCCAGTCTCTAGGACTCCATGGAACGGTGGAGGGCAGCCGTGATGTCTTCATCAAGCCAGAGGGATGGCTGGCTGAGCACGTCCCTTGTGTTCATGGAGAGGCGAAGGGCGGACATAGCATCTCTCCCCCTTTTGGCATCATCAAAGAGGGTGAGGGCCAGGGAGGACTGAGTGGAGGGAGATGAGGGTGGAGGTTCAGGGCCAAACTGTTGTGGGGATGAAGGTTCTGGGGAGGATGGAGGTAAGGTAGTTTCTGGGGAGTTGGGAGGGTTGGGGAACCAAGTGGGATCAACGAATAAACCTTCAAAAGGATAGGTGGAGGAATATTCAGTGAACCCAGTGGAAGAGGTTGGGGTAAAAGGTAAGTGAGTCTCAGAGATTGGCTGAAGGCGGGGGTAATCTCTCAGATATATGTGGCTGAGGGGATGAATTGCAGTTTGGAAGCCAAGGTGCTCGGCCAATGGGTTGGATCTGGGTCTAGAGTTGGGGTTGGGTGGTGAGCGAGTGGGGGAGTTAAGTGGAGATGGGGAGTTTTGAGGTGATTGGCGAGGAGAGTGTTGGGGTGAGTCTTGGGGTTGCTGGTCATGGTTAGGCGAAGGCTGAGATTGGTGGTCATTGTTTGGTGATGGTGGTTGTTGATGGTCATTTTGAGGAGGTGGCTGTGGTTGTTGAGGGTTAGGAGGAGGAGGAGGAAGTTGAGCGTGACCAGAAGGAGGAGGAGGTGGGTTTTGGGGAGGAGGAGGAGGTAGTGGTAGGTTACCTTGTTGTGGTTGGGGAATCTGGAGGTGTTGGAGGATAAGATCTAGCTTGGCATCCACCCTGGCAAGCTGAGTCTCAACCTGGCCTACCATGTCCTCAAGTCGCTGGATGCGCTCGCCTTGCTGCTGGAACCCAGCATCACAGTCATTCCTCAGAGGGGACACCAAGGATGCAGAAAGTTGAAGAAGAATATCTTCCTTCATCTCTTGAGCAAATGCCTTCACAGTGGCTGGCACCCTCGCAGCACGGCTTGGCCCAGGGTGGGACTCAACCTCTTGATCCCCTGCTCCAGAAGTAGAGGGGGCTGAGGTTTGAGAGGCACTGCCTGCCTGAGAACCTGATTTTGTGGCCTTGGCCTTCCTGATGTACCTTATGCCCATTTTGCCAATGTTAGATGCCCCCACAGGAGCACACTTTATGTTCTCTTCCTCCACATCGGATGTAGCCTTGATCAACTTCTTCTCAAGGAGGAGGGCAAGGATGGTGGGGTAGGGAAGGTATCCAGCCTTGTCATTAACTAACCATCTCTGAAGCTCGAGGCTGATCAACTGTCCGGGGTTGATTGGCTGGTGGGAGAGAAGTCTGGGGAACCATGGGTTGTCCAGTAAAGTGAACTCGTTGAAGTTGCCCCCCTTGTGTGTCATGATTCTGGAGTAAACGTAGTACAGAAGTCTGTTGGAGTCAGACATCTTGGACACCTTCTTCCCAGGGGTGCCATACAACTTCTCGAGCTCCTCCTTGTTGTATTTGAGTGACTCAGGGTACAGCCACTCATTCATTCCTTCGTCTGTGATCCCCATTAGGGTATTTATGTCCCTCCAGGTGAAGCTGAAGGTTCTCCCCCGGACTGTGGCAGTGAAGGAGAGTCTGCGGATCTGCTCCTTCCCATCTACCTTCTTGTACTTAACCTTCCCAGTGAGGGATTGACAGAACACCCGCAGGACGTTGATGTTGTAGCTCTGGTTGATCCCCAGCCAAGGCATGTATTTATCCAGGAAGGGGCGCAAGTGAGGAAACCCTAGTTCATCAATTTTGGCCAGATCGATGAACAATCCCTGGTTGAAGTAGGGCTTGATTGTCTCAAACTTGGAGGTAACAGCCTCCAAAGCCCCATCTCTGTAGATCAAAGGGTCATCATCTTCAACCCTTTGTCTTTTGGAAGAAGGTTCTTCAACAAACTGGACCTTCTTCTTCCTTTTCTTCTTGTCATGCACTCGTTCATGCCCAGTTTCCTCTGGCTGTTCTTGTACTCGCCCAGAGTGTCCAGGCTGTTCCTGGACTTGTTCACTCTGCCCTTGTGGTTGCCCAGAAGGTTCATGACGATCTTCATGTCGATGTTCATGATGTTCATCATATTTCCCAGATTTTTCGGAATGCTTATGCCCAGATTTCCCACTTTTGGACTTTGATTTCTTGGAAGTGGTAGATTTGGTGGTAACTGGGTTTGTTTCATGTGAACCGGCCATTTTTTGTGTGGGTTTAAGGTTGGTTTGTGGTGAAAGGCGAAGGAGAAGATGAAGAAAATGAAGAACAAGATGAAGAAGATGAAGAGAATATTCAAAGAGAATGTGGGTGAGAAAAATTGATGCAAGTAAAAAGTGAAAGTGAAAGTGACACCCTATTTATATGCAAAGTTACTGAGGGTAAAATGGTCATGTCTTTTCAGATGAAAGCAAACGTTTACACATTGGGTAACGTAAATATTTTAATTGAAACGGCGCACCTTATGACATGTGTCGCTTCATCTTGTCAGAGAAGGCACAACTTCTCATAGAGGGAGATGAAGCGTTTTCTGAAGTGACGTGTCCCTTGGTCTGACACTGGCGCACTCTTAGTTTCAACACTCAGTGTCAGCGAATGATCATCCGGAAGTAGTTTTGCTTCCGGTTACACTTGCTTAAGATTTAACATTGGGTACCTGCAAAAACAAATATTGGCACTCCGATGCCTAAGTCAGTATTGTTGTAGGTTTTAATCAATCAAGTATAATAATTGAAAAATTACACCTCATTTGGGTTTACCATTCCCAAATCACCTCTTATGAAAGTAAATTGGTGAACCCCCAGAGGCTTGGTGAAGATATCAGCAAGCTGTTGTTGAGTGGGGACAAATTGTACTTTGACATCCTTCTTTTGAACATGGTCTCTGATGAAGTGATGTCTGACATCAATGTGCTTTGTCCTTGTGTGCTGAACCGGATTCTTGGCGAGGCTGATTGTGCTTGTGTTGTCACAGAGGATGGGTGCCTCAGGGAACTCCAAGCCAAGATCTCTTAGTTGGTTCTT
The DNA here is from genome assembly GCA_029929735.1 of Mimosa pudica. Taxonomy (NCBI): domain Eukaryota; kingdom Viridiplantae; phylum Streptophyta; class Magnoliopsida; order Fabales; family Fabaceae; genus Mimosa; species Mimosa pudica. Next base: position 8,451,568 of record JAKELP010000045.1, read on the forward strand.
CAGCCACAGCACTTGGGCACAACAGCTTGCGGCAGCAATATATTCTGCCTCAGTGGATGATAATGACACGCAGGTTTGCTTCTTGCTAGCCCAAGACACCAGACAACCACCAAGGAAGGTGCATTGTCCACTGGTGCTCTTCCTATCTGTTTTATAATCTGCATGGTCAGAGTCAGAGTAAGCCCACAAGAACTCTTGGTTACCTCTGGGATACCAAAGACCAAGCTCTTGTGTTCCCTCAAGGTATCTCAGAATACGTTTAACACATGTCAAGTGTGATTCCTTGGGGTTGGCTTGAAACCTAGCACACATGCCTACACTAAATTGTATGTCAGGCCTGCTTGCTGTTAAGTATAGGAGGGAACCTATCATTCCCCTGTACATGGGCAGGCTGACAGATTTACCCTTTGCGTCAGCATCGAGTGCGGCAGTGGTGCTCATGGGAGTGTCATACTCCTTGCATTCATCCATCCCAAACTTTTTGAGTAGCTCTCTGCAGTACTTAGCTTGGGAGATGAAGATTCCATTCTTCTTCTGTTTAATTTGCAGGCCTAGGAAGAACGTTAGTTCTCCCATCATTGACATTTCAAACTCACCCTGCATAGTCTTAGAGAAATCTTCACAAAGCTTTTCATTAGTTGCCCCAAAAATAATATCATCAACATAAATTTTGACAATTAACATATCTCTATCTTTGTGAAGGATAAACAGTGTATTATCTAATTTGCCCCTTGAGAAACCCTTGCCCAGCAAAAAGCTGCTGAGTCTCTCATACCAAGTTCGAGGAGCTTGTTTCAGGCCATATAAGGCTTTCTTTAGTCTATACACATGTTTGGGGTGCTTATGATCCTCAAAGCCAGGAGGTTGTTCTACATATACCTCTTCTTTGATGTAACCATTAAGAAAAGCACGTTTTACATCCATTTGATATAATCTGAAGCCTTTCATGGATGCAAAGGCTAGAAGAATCCTTATTGCTTCGAGTCTAGCAACTGGAGCAAAAGTTTCTTCATAGTCAATGCCTTCTTCTTGGTTATATCCTTTGGCTACTAATTTGGCTTTGTTTCTTGTAATTTGACCTGTCTCATCCAGCTTGTTTTTGAAGACCCACTTGGTCCCCACTATGGATTGATGAGACGGCCTTGGGACTAGTTCCCAGACTTGGCTTCTCTCAAATTGATTTAGCTCTTCCTGCATGGCAATAATCCAGTCGCAGTCCTCAAGAGCTTGTTCAGCTGAAGTTGGTTCGATTTGAGATAGGAATGCCCCAAACTCAACTTCATTTTGAACTTGCCTTCTGGTTCTGACACCAGAAGAAACATCACCAAGCACTTGATCAAGAGGATGATCCCTGTGGTGTCTCCCAGCTGTTGGCAGCTGTGTCTCATCAGGCACGGTCTGCACTCCAGCCTCATCGCTGGGTTCATCTTCTTCTTTGGGAATGCTTGTTGGTGTTTCTTTTGGTGGTGAGGAAGATGATGGTGGTTTTGGAAGATTAAGTATTTCATCATCTTCTGTGGATTGTCCCCATGTAGGAGTTTCATCAAATACAACATGCATGAATTCTTCTACAATTTTAGTTCTCATGTTGTATATCCTATATGCTTTACTCCTAAGGGAATATCCTATGAATATACCTACATCAGCTTTTGGATCAAACTTACCCAGATTTACCTTTCCATTGTTATGCACAAAGCATTTTGATCCAAATATTCTGAGGTGGCTGATGTTGGGCTTCCTCCCTTTGTACAGCTCATATGGAGTCTTATCCAAGCCCTTGCAAACATAGGCTCTGTTGGAGATATAGCAAGCAGTGCTCATAGCATCCGCCCAGAACACTTGAGAAACCTCTTTCTCGTTGAGCATGCTTCTAGCCATCTCCGTCAGAACCCTGTTCTTCCTTTCGACCACTCCATTTTGCTGAGGAGTTCTAGGAGCTGAGAAGTTATGTTCAATGCCATTCTGTTCTCATAGCTCAAAGAAGCTATGGTTCTCAAACTCTCCTCCATGGTCTGTCCTTATGGCTGTGATTTTGAGCTCTCTCTCATTCTACACTTTCTTTGCCAGGACAACAAAAGCATCAAAAGCATCTTGCTTCGAGGCAAGAAACATAGTCCAAGTGAACCTTGAATAGTCATCCACCACCACTAGAGCATACAGGTTTCCACCCAAGCTCTTTACTTTCGCTGGCCCAACCAAATCCATATGGATTAGTTCTAAAGGCCTGCTGGTGGAGACTCTCTTCTTGGTTTTAAACGAGGACTTTGTTTGCTTCCCTCGTTGGCAGGATTCACAAATAAAATCATGCTTTACCATAAAGGATGGAATACCTATAGCTAGCTCCTTTTTAATTAGCATATCAAGTTGAGTAAAATTAACATGAGCTAACCTCTTATGCCAAAGCCAACTGTTCTCATCACTAGATATTAAACATTTTTCTTTCAGTTGTTGACTTAAGTCTAGGGTATATAGGTTTCCACTTCTGTTTGCCTTAAGTTTGCATTTTAAATTGGCCTTATCTAAGTTCAGATCCTGCTTATCAACTATTAAGCACTCATGTGAATCAAAGATTACCCAATTTCCTTTGTCAGTGCTCTGGCTCACGCTCAGCAGGTTGTGACAGAGACCGTCCACCAGATAGACGTCTTTTACTGGTCCGACTTCTCCAACTCCAGTGATCTTTCCACTTTGATTTCCTCCAAAGGTTACTGTGGCTCCGTCTTTGATCACCAGAGAGTTGAACTTGTCTCTATCTCCAGTCATATGTCTCGAGCATCCGCTGTCAATATACCATTTTCTGTTCTTGGACGCTTTGAGACACACCTGGAAGAATCAAGTAAGCTTAGGTACCCAACCTTTCTTGGGTCCTCTGTCATTAGTTTTCAGTGCCCTTGGTCTAGTGTGAGCCTTGACCTTGGGCTTATGATCATTCAGTGCCTTAGGCCTAGTGCTGCCCTTAGGCTTTTGGGTTTTCCCTGTGGATTGTTTCCAGGCTTGGGATCCCTGTCCTCCCTTAGTTTCCTTTACAGGGGGAGGATCCTTTATAGCCTTGGTTCCTTTAGGGACCCATTTGTAAGAGCTACTGGCTCCATGCTTCTTGGCATTACAGGTGGACGTGGAGTGTCCTTTCCTGTTGCAATAGTTACAGAAGTTAAAGGGTGAGGAGCTGTGACTAGTGGCCTTGTGGAAGAATTTTAAGTAGGGCTTCACTTTTGGTTCCACCCACTTTTTCCCTCTAGGAGTATATCCTAAGCCAGTCCTATCCCTATATGCCCTTTGATTCATTAAAATTATATTTAACATTTCTGATCCATTTGTAAACTTCTGCAGGGCATTTTGCAGCTTGTCTTTCTCAGCTGAGATTTTGCTGCAGTTAGGGCAGCTCTCAAGTGTTGGGGCATTTGGTTCTACTTGGGGAGAACCCTTGCCATCTGCTACCAGAAGCTTTCTGGCTTCCGCTAGCTCTTCACTCAGTGAGTTCACCTTGAACTCAAGTGATTCCTTTTTAGTTTTTAACACTTTATAGGCCTTACATAATCGAGAAAATTCTTCATGAACCTCATTGTAAGCCTCTTGTAGTTCAGAGAAGGTTACCTCATTGTCTTCGTGGGTGAGGTCAAAATCTGAAGATGCTTCCTCATCATCTTCTCTGGCTACCAGGCAGAGGTTGGCTGCTTCTTCCTCATCACTTGCTTCTTCATCTGAGCTATTCACCCAGATAGACGACACGAATGCCTTTTTCTTGTCTTTCCCCTTTGACCTTTGCAAGCTTGGACACTCAGCCTTGAAGTGGCCAGGCTTTTTACATTCAAAGCACACCGGGGTCTTTTCCTTCTTGTATCCCATCCTCTGACTGGAGTCACCTTTCTGAATGCCTCTTTTCTTTTTGAAGAACTTTCTGAATTTCCTCAACATCATGGTCATCTCCTCTTCGTCCAGTTCCTCCTCATCATCCTCATCATCATCATCAATCTCCTTGTTGGGAGCAACAAGGGAAGGATTCTTGGCTTTGGATGAGGCTTGAGGAGCTCTCTGAGCCAGCAATGTTGGTTCATACTCAGCCAATGAACCAAAGAGTGCAGTGATGGAGCTGGTTGACTCTCCTTGGACTTCCTGCAAGATGGTTACTTTGGTGATCCAATCACCTTTCAAGATTTTTAGGATCTTGCTGACTTGCTCTCTTTCTGAAATGTCCTTGCCCAGGGAGGCCAAGTTGTTGATGAGGTGAGTGAATCTTAGCTCCAGCTCTCTGATCGGCTCAGTCGGACTAAGCATGGCAAATTTGTGAAATGCTTCTACCAGCATTTCGACTCATCTTGCCTTCACTCCCTTGGTTCCAGAGTGAGCAGCCTCAAGAGCCTCCCACATATCCTTGGCAGTTTTGTGGTGGCTGATCCTATGAAACTCCTTAGGACTAAGGGCGCATTGAATGTAATGCATGGCCCTGAAGTTTAGCTGGACTAGAGCATAGTCCTCGTTGGTGTATCTGGATCGCTGCTTTGCAAAGCCATCTTCATCAAGAGGAGTGTGATTCCCATATTGAATCACATCCCAGAGTCGGATGTCGCTGGATTGTATGTATGTCTCCATTCGGAATTTCCAGAATGAATAGTTATACCCATCAAAGCCTGGAGGTTTGTTGGGTTGAATAGAGACATCTGGCAGGGAATAGTCTATATCCATTACTGGATCTTTTCTTTCTAGATTCGTGGGAATCAAGTCAGAAAGACCTGCTCTGATACCAAATGAAGGTAATGGATGCACAAGAGGGGGGGTGAATTGTGCTACAAAATAATTGCTCAAATAAAAACAACACAAGAGTTTATACTGGTTCGGTCTACCTGACCTACGTCCAGTTCTCAACCACCCAGGCCGAGTTCCACTATCCCCAGGTTTTACAACGGGTGCACCTGGAACCTTTACAACCACAAGTTTTGAACGGGATCACTTGCAACCTTACAACCACAAGTTTTACTCAAGGCTCACTTGCAACCTTTCTAACTAACTCCCCCTTACAACCAGCAAGGGTTCAACCTTTACAAATAAAGGATTTTTCTAACTAAGTTCTCTTTAAGAACGGATAGTGTTACACACTTAAGTACAATTAATGCTCTTATAACAAGAAAAGACTTAACTACAAAGAGTACAAGATATGTATATGAAAAGATCACTCAATGAGTTAAATGCTCTTTCTCTTTTCTGGGCAACTTTGAATGCGTGAAGATTTTCTTAGTTTCTCGCTCTTGCTTCTCTCAAGAATGTCAAAGATAAATTAATTGCTTCATAAATGAAGTTGAGCTCCTTTATATAGTCTTCAAACATCCTCACACTTGGTAGGTGGGCTAGCCGTTTGAATATGGCCGTTTTTCCCATGTTACCGTTTGCCCAATAAATGCTTCATCAATGCATGGCAGGGTTGACTTGCTTTATCTCTGAAAAGTAGTCCTGACACCTCTGCTCTGACAAAAGCATTCTGACACTGCATTGATCTGAACGTTCTGACATTCTGATTGCTTGCGGAAGCAAGTCCACATCCGGAAGCAACTTCACTCAGTGTACTGCATTTGAACGTTAGTCTCAACAATAAAGGCATATACTCACATGCAGTGGGAGCTTACTTAGTCTAAGGGAGTTTTCTTCCATCCGGAAGCAATTCTACATCCGGAAGCACTTTCACTGGACGTTGATTTATGTTTACATTTTCCTCTCTGACGCTCAGTGTTATCTATACCAACAGCCAGCGCTAGTCACTAGGCATTCGGAAGTAAGTCCACTGGACGTTGGTTATGTTCACTGGCACTTGGTGTTACTTGTTCCAACAGCCAGTGCCAGTCTAAATACAACGGGAAGCAAAATCACTTCCGGTTGAATCCTAGCTTAGTCTTGAGGTTTTGTATATTTAGTGCTTATGGACTAAGTTATTTCCCTAGTGAATTACTTGCTCTTGCTGGGGGATGAGTCATTCATCCGCGAGCGCTAGTCCTAGTCTATCCGGAAGTAAATCCATATCCGGTTGTACTCTTACTTGGGATTCTATGTTAACCTATTGCTTTCTGAGTACTTGATTCATTCTTTCATATTTTAGTCTTCATCAAAACTTAAGATTCTAACAGTTTTCAATACTTTATACGCTTTACATAAGCGGAAAAATTCTTCATGGACCTCATTATATGCTTCTTGTAGTTCAGGGAAAGTTACCTCACTGTCCTCCTGGATGGGATCAAATTCTGAGGATGCTTCCTCATCATCTTCTCTGGCAACGAGACAGAGGTTGGCAACCTCTTCCTCATCACTTGCTTCCTCATCAGAACTATTCACCCAGATAGAGGACACAAAGGCTTTTCTTTTGTCCTTCCCTTTTGATCTCTGCAAGCTTGGGCACTCAGCTTTGAAGTGGCCAGGCCTCTTACACTCAAAGCACACTCAAAGCAAGGTTCTTGGTTTTGGATGTAGCTTGAGGAGCTCTCTGAGCCAGCAGGGTTGGTTCATATTCAGCCAGAGAACCAAACAGGGCAGTGATAGAGCTAGTTGACTCTCCTTGGACTTCCTGCAAGATGGTAACTTTGGTGATCCAATCACCTTTCAAGACTTTTAAGATCTTGCTGACTTGTTCTTCTTCAGGAATGTCTTTACCCAGGGAGGCCAGGTTATTGATAAGATGAGTGAACCTAAGCTCCAGCTATCTGATTGGCTCAGTTGGACTAAGCATGGCAAATTTGTGGAACTCCTCAACAAGCATCTCGACCCGTCTTGCCTTCACTCCCTTATTTCTAGAATGAGCAGCCTCAAGAGCCTCCCACATATCCTTCGCTGTTTTGTGGTGGCTGATCCTGTGGAACTCCTTAGGACTAAGGGCGCATTGAATGTAGTTCATGGCCCTGTAGTTTAGCTGTACTAGAGCATAGTCCTCATTGGTGTATCTGGATCGCTGCTTTGCAAGACCTTCATCATCTAGAGGGACGTTATTCCCACGTTCAATCACATCCCAGAGGCGGATGTCGCAGGATTTGATGTAGGTCTCCATTCTGAACTTCCAGAATGGATAGTTGTGGCCATCAAAGCCAGGAGGCTTGTTTGGCTGAATAGCAACATCGGACAAGGAATAATCTGCATCCATTACTAGATCTTTTCTTTCTAGATTCGTTGGAATCAAGTTAAATAGACCTGCTCTGATACCAAATGAAAGAGGTGGATGCACAAGAGGGGGGGTGAATTGTGCTACCAAATAAAAAACAAACAATAAAAAACACAAGGTTTTATACTGGTTCAGTCTACCTGACCTACGTCCAGTTCTCAACCACCCAGGTTGAGTTCCACTATCCCCAGGTTTTACAAACGGGTTCACCTGGAACCTTTACAACCGCAAGTTTTAGACCGATATCACTTGCAACCTTACAACCACAAGTTTTACACAGGTTCACTTGCAACCTTGCTAACTAATTCCCCCTTACAACCTGCAAGGGTTCAACCTTTACAAATAAAGGATTTTCTAAAACTTAGTTCTCTTTAAGAACGGATAATGTTACACACTTAAGTACAATTAATGCTCTTAATAAATGAAGAGACTTAACTACAAAGAGTACAAGATAAGTAGATGAAAAGAACTCTCAATGTGTTAAATGCTCTCTTGCTTTTCTGGGCAGCTTTGAATGCTTGAAGGATTTTCTCAGTTTCTCAATCTAGCTTTCTTCAAGATGTCAAAGTTATCTTCATAAATGAAGATGAGCTTGTTTATATAGTCTTCAAGTATTCTCACTCTTGGTAGGTGGGTTAGCCGTTTGAATATGGCCGTTTATCCCAAGTTACCGTTTGCCCATTTAATGCTCCATTAATGCTCAGCAGGGTTGACTTTGTTTTATCTCTAAAAAGTAGTTCTGACAACTCTGCTCTGCCAAAAAGCACACTGACACTGCACTGCTCTGAAAGTTCTGACATTCTGATTGCTTGCGGAAGCAAGTCCACATCCGGAAGCAACATCACTCAGTGTACTGCACTTTGAACGTTAGTCTTAACAATAATAGCACATACTCACATGCAGTGGGAGTTCATTTAGTCTAAGGGAGTTCTCTTACATCCGGAAGCAATTCCACATCCGGAAGCACTTCCACTGGACGTTGGGTTATGATCATATTATACTCACTGACGCTCAGTGTTGTCCAAATCAACAGCCAGCGCTAGTCACTAAGCAATCGGAAGCAAATTCACAACCGGTTGCATCCTAACTTAGTCTCAAGGATTTTATACAACTAATGTTCTTAGACTGAGTTATGACTTAGTGAAGTACTTGTTGCCGCTGGGGGATGAGACGTTCATCCGCGAGCGCTAGTCCTAGTCCATCCGGAAGTAAATCTACATCCGGTTGTACTCTTACTTGTGGTTCTATATTAGCCTATTTTTCTCTAAGTGTTTAGCTCGTTCTTTCATATTTTAGTCTTCATCAAAACTTAAGATTCTAACATAAAACACGACACAAAATATTTAAACTAATTGTTGTCGCGTTTAATTTTTTCAAAACGCGACAACAATTACATTTTTAATTTTTTTTAAAACATTTTAAAAATAAAAGAGACAAACATATATGTTTGCCGCGATGTGCGACATACATTTTATATATTTATTTTTTAAAAAAAATTAAACTTTTGTCGCGTATTTAAAAAAGTAAAAGCGACCAAAAATATTTAAAAAATTTGTTGTCGAGTTTACTTTTTAAAATACACGACAAAAATATTGAATTTTTTAAAAAAATAAAAATGTAAATGAAAATTCAAATTTAAATTTCCCTCTACCCTCCCCGCTTTCTCCCTATATAAACCCCACTCCTCCTCAATTTCTCATTCTCATTTTTTCCCTCCTCCCTCCCCATATTTTCCTTTCTCCTCCATCTAATTTTTCTAATTTTCTTTCTCTAGATATCTACATTTATTTTTCTTATTCCTCATTTAACTAATTTTCTCTCATTTTTTTCTAGGTTATATCTTCAAAATCCTCTTCAATCTAAGGTATACATTTTATTATCCTTTAATACTTGTTTTTTCTTTATTTATTATAATTCTAACTCTATTATTTTATCTTCTAATACTATTTTTCCATTTAACATTCTTAATAAAAAATATTTAAACACCTTCTCTCTTATTTTTATCATTTTCCATTAAAAATATTTGCACCACATGTCCATTTTTTAAAAAACAATTACTGCATGTGCAGCAATTTTTTTATAAAAATTCTGTATATGTTGCGCCTTTTGTGGCACAATGTAACATCCTATATTTTTAATTATAAAATAAATTAATAAATACCTTATATTTAATATTGCAATCAAATTTAGAAAGTTTAACATTTTTAGGAAACTTGATACAATTTTATTTCCATTATAGGTGAAAGAAAATACTTAGTATTTAATTTTAATTTAGTAATAATTATGAATGTCAATCATATAGTAACTTTTATTTAGAATGTTGTAAAATCATAGAATTCAATTAAAATGAATTATGATAATGATAAATTTAAAGAAATAGAAAATTTGAAATAATATATGTTATGAATATTTTAGAAATTTTTATATAGAATGTTATAACATTCTATAGTCTAATTTAAAATGATTATGGTTCTAAATTTTAAGGAAATTGTGGGATATTAATTGGATATAAAGAATGAAAAAATAATTAAGTTTAAATGAAATAGATTGGGTTGAGTCTTATAAGAATAATAGATGGAATGGGCCAAGCCCATAGTGAAACAAAACCCTAGCAAGATACATTAGTTACATTAGTTTCAAGTTTCAGCCACAAAGCACCCTCAAATACACGCACAACAACATGTCTTTCTTTCTTCTTTTTCATCTTTGTTTTCTTCTTCATGATCAAACTTTCTTCTTGTTCCCCACATCCCATATGACCTCACAGACCCCAGGTTCCTCATTTTGTCTTTCTTCCTCACTCACCTTCAACCCATGTATAGTTCTGCCAAAAACTTCAAATCCTCTCAAACTCTCCTCCGTTCTTCCTCGTCTCCGGCGCGGTGGCCGACGAGTTCAGTGGGCTTGAAGGCTGGATTCGAACTCAGGTTTAGTTTATGCCTTCAATTTGGAGTTTAATATTCTTCCCTGTTTTGGTGTGTGTTTCGGTTATGAGGAAAGAATGATTTAAATGATATATTTACTAGAATGTTGTATGAATGTATATATGAAGCAAGTAGAATCCATTTCACGTGCATAGCCTCTACTTTGTACTAGCATTCTTTTTTTGAACGTGGCTCTCATGTATTGGTGAAAGTATATTTTGTTTAAAAAAAGGGTGGACTAAGGGGTTAATTTGTTTAGTTAGCTTAGTGGAATCTCATTAATGAATGATGAATAAATAATAAAATATTTGAACTAATCAAGAGTCATATTTAGAAATTGTTGCCAAATTTAATTTGCTAAGGTGGTATGGTTCTATTATGACAAATGGCTAACTTCCTTTCAATATGATTATATACTTGTCCCAAGTGTAGGAATATTGACTGTTGTTCTTAGAACCTAGTTCTCTTTAGATAATTATTTAAGATAGCAAGAGGGAGAGTGGAAGGCTAGGAATGAGGATAGTCTTTTGAAACTTGTTTTTTGTGAATTTGGGAATTTGTGCAATATGAGTTATTTTCATTTAATCAGTTGGAAGGGACATAGTTCCCAAATTAGAAATTATGACAATTGATTAATTTTAATTATTTGTATGTGTTGTATTATTATTGTAGAAGTTGGTATTGACACTTGAGCACGTGGGAGCTTACGTTTATTTTTGGTTTAAATGCAAGGAGGTAACTACTTCACTTGTTTGCGTGTGTGTATGTTAGTAAGCATTTAGGTAGTGTATAGGTATATGATTATTGCTGATGTGGTTATGAATGCTTTGATTGGAATTTCGGATTTTGTTGTGGTACACCGGTTAATATTATTATAATTATGTCATTCCAGAATGAGGTTCCCTTGCCCATACAGCAGGGACTAAAATGAATAAAGAGAAAAACGTTATTGGGGAGAGCGCCCCCGGTTCAAGCGAGGGTAGTTAGTCCCTATTGAACTGTCATATTATCGGTGTACTTGTGTATTGTGTTTGATGTGATTATTATTATTATTCTTTATGTTGAGTTTGTGATGTTTTGAGTTTGTGATGTGGCTTTAAATGAATACTTGCACTGCTGTATCATTTGCTAATTGATAGATACTTGGAATAGAAAATAGATAACATGTTCATGCAACACAGCATGTAGCACACACCACCAAATACGACATTAGCACACACCACCTTGCCGACATTCATATGCACTTAGTGCAAAAATGTGCGTAGGCGAGTAGTTGTTAGTTACGACATCAGGGTCTGCCCCTAGTGGTTTAACATTTTACAGGTATTAGATCGGGGCAGGAGTCATGGGGGAAAAGGATTCAGAGACTTGGGAACTAGTTTTAGGCTCAGATGGCATGCTTTCATTTTATGCTTCATCTTCTTATTTATTAATATAAGTTGTATATACTTTGAATTTATACCCTGGATTACTGTAAATAATTTTATGTTAGATAACTGTAAAAATTAATTAATACAGAGTTGTGTGTTAATTTGAAACTCACTGTGAAAGAATTTAATCAAGTGTTACTACAATTATTTAAATATCCATGTTAGTCAATTTTTATCTAACATGGATAAATCAGTTTTGATAATTTCTCAAATGATTTTGTTGTGAATTTTATATTTCATTGCAAAATTATATTTATTAATTTCAAATTACATTAAATCTTTTTCTAACCATGATAGTTCTTTTGTAACTCAAATTATTTTTCTATTATGGTTAGCATATTATCTTATATGTTATGAATATTTAGAAAAGTCATTTTTCTAACTATGTTAGCTATTATATTAACCTCAATTCTTTTTCTAACATAGTTAGCACTAAAATTATTTTTAATGAATTAAGTTAATTCTCTTTCTAACTATGTTAGTTACTATTTTGTTTAATTGGATTCTTTTTCTAATATAGTTATCATTAGCATAAATGAAAAAAAAAATAGCATAAAAAAAAGGTTAAAATATTGGGTTGTTACACACAACATATATAAAACATGTCGCACCTTAAAAAGGCGCGACATATTTATTTTTTTATTATAAAAAAATCTGTCGCGCATAATATACGCGACAGATTTTTTTAATAATATATTCTGTCGCGTTTTGATGCGCGACAAATTTTTTGCTACGGCACTCAAAATCGCGTATGTTTTAAATGCGACTATACTACTTTGTCACTGATATTAACGCGACTATATCCTACTACCTCCGGTCCTAAATATAAGACCTAATTGATTTTTTGTAGAGATAGGTTGCAAAATATGTTATTAAATCATGACATATTTGATATCTTTTTAGATTATTCATTAGCTTATAGGTAAAATAAACTAGTGTAAGAGAAAAAATTAGGTGAATCAATTTATGATTAACTTATTTTGCTTTTTTTTAGGATTTTTCAAAAGAGTCAACTAGGTCCTATATTTAGGACCGGAGGAGTATTTTCTAACGCAACTATCAACAAATTTTGTTGTAGTGTCAGTATAAAACTTCCTACAATATCTCCGATCCACTTAAATTCTCCATGTGGATGACCACATACAAGTATGGTCTAAAAGTGAATGATGAAATCTTACAATGTCCAAACCCATTTCAGAATTTTATGGTCTAAAAGTGAATGATGAAATTTTACAGGAATAGTGAACAAGGATGACTACCGTGACGTCGTAGGGGCACAATGACCAACAATATCTATAAAAGAACAATGAACAAAGAACAAATTGGTTTGGTTTTCAAATGATGAGGGATGACTTCAATCAGAAGGAGAAGAATTTGGTTTGATGAAGGAGATGACAAAATCTTGCTGAAGCAAAAGGACGGAAACGATGAGTTTGTTTGATGAGAAGGAGGGTTTCAATATGGAGAAGGATGATATCATTCATCATGGTTGATTTCATTAATGGAGCTAGGAATTGTTTGGTCATTTGACAAACTCTTAATTTATCCCGATTGTGGACATGTCCGTATATGTCATTTTGAGAAATGATGTTGCCTTTTTGTCCATGCAAAATTTAAGTGACATTTATTTGTCATTTCCCTTAGATTTTATATAGGTGGAATAGAGTTCATATATAATTATATTAGATAAGATTATAAAATAGTTAGATTAGATTGGATTAGAAGATATATATAGATAGAGATGAGAAAATTCATAGTATACTGTTATATGATTATACTTTTTAAAAATAAATTGTAAAATTGAAAAAGAAGACGACTTAATATGAACTTTTTCATCCCTTTAAACATCTTCTGAAAAATGTTAACAAATATCAATTCTTTTGAAAAAATGACGTCAAAATCGTAAGATCCTATTTACTTTGGATATAAATGGAAAAATATATGTAACTTTAGTTACTTCGGATATGGTAAGATCTTTGGCGGAAGAAGAGAGGTTGATCCAAGTCGACTTCTGATTTCTCTATTTTTTAAGGATACCAAGTCGGCTTCTTCTCCTACCCTTATCGAAAAGAACATTTTGAGTCAAATCTTCTTCATGTAAAGCGTGCTTTATTTAGATCGATTGAATCATAAGGTTTTATGAAACCATGTGGTATTGCTTGAATCTGTAGTCTATCCTATCTCCAATAGGAGCAATTGACAATTTAATCCAATTTTTCCCATTATTTTAGTATCCATAATATAAATTTCAAAGAAAGTCCAGAGAAAGTGAAATGTAGTGCTTCATTCTCTTATGAGATGGTCCCATAAAAGTTAAGGCGCACCAATTTTACTTGGTTTAGTTTCAGACAATAGTACATAAATGGCACCCAAAAGTACTCCCTCTAGTTCTTATTATAAGTCACTAACTATCAAATTCTCACATACCAAGGACTGATAGCTGAGTCTTCAAATAAATGTTAAATTTGTCGTTTTTTCCAACTTCACTCTTCATTACATGATGTGTTTCACATTTTCAATTTTTAATCTACTAATAACATGGGTAAAGTGGGAAAAAAAATTTAATGCAGCGATTAGTGACATATAATAAGAACTAGAGGTCGTACATGATTTTATTGGGATTGTATTGGTGAAATCAAAAGCATAGATCATTATGATCTGTTTGGACATCTTAATGGACACCTGTAATAAAAGAAAATGTTCGATAATTTTGAAACATCTATCTATGCATGTCTGGCATTATTTCACATGTTCAAATACTTATTTTTAAACTACTCCCTCATGTCCTCTTTTTACATCATTCTGATTAAGTTATATGATTTGAACTTTGTCTTTCAAATATGCCCTTAATCTTTTAAGGGCGAAGGCCCAAAAATGATACATAACTATTGACTAAGGAACAACAATAGTACATAACTTTTCCAAGGTACATAAATGATATCCAACTTTTACCATGTGATAAAAAATGATTATTTCACTAATATGAAAATAATATTAGACATGAAAAGTCCAAAATGCCCTTATAAATTAATCGTCGTCAGGTAAAAGTTTATTTAGTTATAAGGGCATTTTGGACATTTCATGTCTTAAATTAATGTCATATTAGTGAAAATATCATTTTTATCACATAGTAAAATTTGGATATCATTTTTGTACCTTGGAATAGTTATGTATTATTTTTGTTCCTTGGCCAATAGTTATATATCATTTTTGGGTTTTCGCCCATCTTTTAAGGGTGGGTAACTGATGAGTAAAGAATTTGTAGTGATTGATGTAAGAAATTGTATTGACATACAATGGTGTGAGAGATTATAACTAGAGGCCAATAAAAAAGAGAGAGATTATAACTAGAGGTAATATTCAACAACATATGCGATCTTATAACAAGGATTCAACCAATTTTAAATCTTGAGATCTTGTCACAAAAATGGCCGGAGGGAGTTTTTATCAATGATTAGGAGAAAAAAATAGTTATCATGGAAATGCTAGGAATGAAACAAACGAAAAGAAAAGTTGCAAACCAATAATATTTATTCATGAAATATAAAACTGTCAACAAATTTAACTTATTCTTACGAGATGCAAGATACAAGACCCTACTGCTTAATTAAGGAGATGACAGAACATATTGTTTGGATGAGGGTGAGAAAAAGTAGAAAGATTCCCCCAAGTAGAGAAATCTTTTTCCAAGGAGTGCTCCAATATTCTCGAACAAAGGTTGCCCTATTTCTGCAGAACGTGTTATCATAGCACTTGCTGAACATTTGATATACATCCGCATAACATAGGCTAATATGTGTTGCACTAACATTGTCAATGAGTTTGTTAACCATGGCAGCCACTTTATCATTGTCAACTAAGCTGTGCATGATTTTCTTTTCAACAAGAATTTCAACATCTTTTTCAGTGTTAATAATACAATCCAAGAGGATTAGGTAATCAGTCAAAGATCGCTCAAAAGGATAATGACACTGCTCAAAAGCAACCACATTTCTCAGCAAAATCTCAGTCCAATTAGTTATCTTCATGCTTGGAATTTTTATTGATTTGTTCCCTTTAAAACATTCCAAATCAGTAATACTTTTGTTGTGGTCAGCTTCAAATTTAATTCCCACATCTTGTAACTGACTTACACCAAATGAACACTTCGTTAATTTTCCATATCTCGGAAATATTGATCTTGACCCATAAAAATTCCTCAACAAATCACACAAATGGCAGGGGCGAAATGACGACCGAATGTTGTCATCAATTCTCCCTCTTACTTTTTTATGGAACGATCTAATACTGTCCATTCGAGCTGGACTCTTTGAATCTATTTCTCGATCGCCAGGATATATATGTTTAAGGAAGTAGGATGCAATGGCAAATTGAACAAATGAATCAACACACCTCTTGTCAGGGAAGGTAGCTAGATCGAATAGGATCTCAAGAACAAAATATGGTATTTGGTTCTCAAGTAAAACCAGGTCTAGCATCAAATATGATGTCCATGGTTTTGCCATCAAAAGGTCGTCTTCTGCCTGTAACTCACAAGTTTCATAAAGAAATTCAATAATGAAAGAAGCATCAAGCATAATAAGCCTCACAAAATCTTCAGATTTCATATTTATGTGCTCTGAATAACAGCTTCGAATTTTTCCTTCCTTCTCTCTTATAGCTTCATATAACACATTCATTGGGTTATCCTTAGTGACTCTCTTCAGAAATTTCTTGAAATACCAGAGTTTAAAGTCTTGCATTGATTCCAATCTACTGTCTTCATAGTGATATGGGCCAATAGAAACCACACTAGGCGTATGGGCTAGTTGGTTTACTCTTCGAAGTTGTGGTGGCACTTTATAGATAGTACAACTTGATTGGAAAGGAACTTCGTCCTCGTCTTGAGTTTCTAACATGGCTTCCAAGTCATTTAAGAGGAGAGGCTTGTTTTGTTTTGATTTTCCCTGAATATTTTTATTGACCTGGAGTAAGTCCATCCACATTTGAAATACGAATCACAAATATGTAAAACAAAAACAATTTGACTAAGTTTATTGTTTCACATTTCCCTACTAGTAACTAATCTACTCCTTAAACTGCTTAACACGAGGGGTTTGGAGGGGAAGGGAGGGAAGGGAGATTCTTTGTAAATCATATAGGGTGAAGGCCCAAAAATGATACATAACTGTTGGCCAAGGAACAAAAATAGTACATAACTATTCCAAGGTACAAAAACGATACCCAACTTTTACCATGTGATCAAAAATGATATTTTCACTATTATGACAATAATATTAGAAATGAAATGTCCAAAATACCCTTATAATTAAATAAAAATTTACCGGACGGCGATTAATTTATAAGGGCATATTTTTAGACTTTTCATGTCTAATATTATTGTCATATTATTGAAAGTATCATTTTTTATCACATGGTAAAAGTTGAGTATCATTTTTGCACCTTGGAATAGTTATGTACTATTTCTGTTCCTTGACCAATAGTTATGTATCATTTTTGGGCCTTCGCCCAATCATATAATTAGAAATCAAAGATGTTGGATTATAATAGTTTAAGAAATACAAGACAACAAAATAAAATTATATGAAAAACTTTTAATCCAACTTCTCTAAATTTTTATAGCTAGATTCAAGTTTAAAAAATTCCCCCTCAAAAATTCCCCCCTAAAAACTCCCCCCACATCCCTCATACTGAACAAGCCCCCTAAGGCTCCAATTCGATCTTAGAGCTAATGTTAGTGAGGTATGTAAAACCTAATAATTGTTCTAATCGTACGTATAGTGTGATCTTGGAAAATATAGAGCAACAGTAATCAATGATATGAAACCATGCTTAAATACAGACACAAATCAAACAATTAATGGCACAGCTATTCTGTGCATAAATTAAAAGGATGGTTTTATCATTTTTCATGCCAGAATTAAACTAAATAATCATATTAAAACACACAAGTTAAATTGCCAAAAATTAAAAAGGGATTGCGAAAAATGATATCTAGGAAAGAAAAATAAATGAGTAAGGTGTTGCGTAACAAACCTGGTGATTCATTTGATTGATGTTCAGGAAATTAAAGAGAAAAGCAGTTAGCACCAATATAACAAAACTTGTAGATGAAGTGCTTTACTGTACTGCTTATGCATTGCTATATATGCATTATATAGGAGGGAAGTCAGCCTCAAGTCTTCTATAATTAAGAGTATTTCATGGCTCCGACCAACCTCACTACGGTTTCTTTTATTTGCTGAGTTGTTGTTATTCTTAATTACATCCATTTATTTCCCAACAGACAATGACATCATCACTTCCATTTGCAAATATGTCATCACAGCTTACATCATTCTCTTATAATTCCATAGTTATGGATTACTAATTCTAATACTCCCTTAGTCTCTTGTTATAATAAATTAAAGTTTCCAAATATCAAGAGATCTACTCATTTCAGTACGTATGATAAAAACTTATTTGATTATATATGAGGGAATTCAGCCTCAATTCTATGCTAATTTGAAGTATATACCTGAAACTCACCCAAAATAAGCATAGAAAACCAATTCTAGAACTGACATATTGAAATTGAATCATTACAAAAAAAAAAAGAAAAAAAATATAAAATTAAATGTGATCTTTTAAATATTGATGTTGTAATTCATGGCAACTGAAAGACAAATGAAAAGGAAGGCTTGACTAAAGATATTGAAGAACCGAATTTGATTTAAATGGGACAATGAACAAAGTCAATATTGTTTAATAAACCACAACATACCAGTAAATAGTGTGATTCTTTTATTTATTTATTTTTTTTCCAGGAAATAGTGTGATTATTGAAAGAGGTGGATGCACAAGAGGGGGGGGGTGAATTGTGCTACCAAATAAAAAACAAACAATAAAAAACACAAGGTTTTATACTGGTTCGGTCTACCTGACCTACGTCCAGTTCTCAACCACCCAGGTTGAGTTCCACTATCCGCAGGTTTTGCAAACGGGTTCACCTGGAACCTTTACAACCGCAAGTTTTAGAACGGGATCACTTGCAACCTTACAACCACAAGTTTTACACCAGGTTCACTTGCAACCTTACTGACTCACTCCCCCTTACAACCAGTAAGGGTTCAACCTTTACAAATAAAAGATTTTCTAAACTTAGTTCTCTCTAAGAACGAATAATGTTACACACTTAGGTACAATGAATGCTCTTAATAAATGAAGAGACTTAACTACAAAGAGTACAAGATGGGTAGATGAAAAGAACTCTCAATGTGTTAAATGCTCTCTTGCTTTTCTGGGCAGCTTTGAATGCTTGAAGATTGTTCTCGCTTTTTCTCTCTAGTTTTCTGGATTTCTTCAAGTTGTCAAAGTTATCTTCATAAATGAAGATGAGCTTCTTTATATTGTCTTCAAGTATTCTCACTCTTGGTAGGTAACAATGCCGTTGGAAGCAGAATATATAAAGTTGTCAAAGTTATCTTCATAAATGAAGATGAGCTTCTTTATATAGTCTTCAAGTATTCTTTATATAAAGTTTTGCCAAAATCGTTCTCGATCGCTTCCAACTTCTCAAACAATTGTTCCCCTGTTAAAATCGGAGGTGGAATGCCTTCTTCCGAATTACCGTTAAAACACTTTCTCCACCTTCTCCAAGGATGGGTTTTCGGCAAAAAGCATCTTGCTTCGAGGCAAGAAACATAGTCCAAGTGAACCTTGAATAGTCATCCACCACCACTAGAGCATACAGGTTTCCACCCAAGCTCTTTACTTTCGCTGGCCCAACCAAATCCATATGGATTAGTTCCAAAGGCCTGCTGGTGGAGACTCTCTTCTTGGTTTTAAACGAGGACTTTGTTTGCTTCCCTCGTTGGCAGGATTCACAAATAAAATCATGCTTTACCATAAAGGATGGAATACCTATAGCTAGCTCCTTTTTAATTAGCATATCAAGTTGAGTAAAATTAACATGAGCTAACCTCTTATGCCAAAGCCAACTGTTCTCATCACTAGATATTAAACATTTTTCTTTCAGTTGTTGACTTAAGTCTAGGGTATATAGGTTTCCACTTCTGTTTGCCTTAAGTTTGCATTTTAAATTGGCCTTATCTAAGTTCAGATCCTGCTTATCAACTATTAAGCACTCATGTGAATCAAAGATTACCCAATTTCCTTTGTCAGTGCTCTGGCTCACGCTCAGCAGGTTGTGACAGAGACCGTCCACCAGATAGACGTCTTTTACTGGTCCGACTTCTCCAACTCCAGTGATCTTTCCACTTTGATTTCCTCCAAAGGTTACTGTGGCTCCGTCTTTGATCACCAGAGAGTTGAACTTGTCTCTATCTCCAGTCATATGTCTCGAGCATCCGCTGTCAATATACCATTTTCTGTTCTTGGACGCTTTGAGACACACCTGGAAGAATCAAGTAAGCTTAGGTACCCAACCTTTCTTGGGTCCTCTGTCATTAGTTTTCAGTGCCCTTGGTCTAGTGTGAGCCTTGACCTTGGGCTTATGATCATTCAGTGCCTTAGGCCTAGTGCTGCCCTTAGGCTTTTGGGTTTTCCCTGTGGATTGTTTCCAGGCTTGGGATCCCTGTCCTCCCTTAGTTTCCTTTACAGGGGGAGGATCCTTTATAGCCTTGGTTCCTTTAGGGACCCATTTGTAAGAGCTACTGGCTCCATGCTTCTTGGCATTACAGGTGGACGTGGAGTGTCCTTTCCTGTTGCAATAGTTACAGAAGTTAAAGGGTGAGGAGCTGTGACTAGTGGCCTTGTGGAAGAATTTTAAGTAGGGCTTCACTTTTGGTTCCACCCACTTTGTCCCTCTAGGAGTATATCCTAAGCCAGTCCTATCCCTATATGCCCTTTGATTCATTAAAATTATATTTAACATTTCTGATCCATTTGTAAACTTCTGCAGGGCATTTTGCAGCTTGTCTTTCTCAGCTGAGATTTTGCTGCAGTTAGGGCAGCTCTCAAGTGTTGGGGCATTTGGTTCTACTTGGGGAGAACCCTTGCCATCTGCTACCAGAAGCTTTCTGGCTTCCGCTAGCTCTTCACTCAGTGAGTTCACCTTGAACTCAAGTGATTCCTTTTTAGTTTTTAACACTTTATAGGCCTTACATAATCGAGAAAATTCTTCATGAACCTCATTGTAAGCCTCTTGTAGTTCAGAGAAGGTTACCTCATTGTCTTCGTGGGTGAGGTCAAAATCTGAAGATGCTTCCTCATCATCTTCTCTGGCTACCAGGCAGAGGTTGGCTGCTTCTTCCTCATCACTTGCTTCTTCATCTGAGCTATTCACCCAGATAGACGACACGAATGTCTTTTTCTTGTCTTTCCCCTTTGACCTTTGCAAGCTTGGACACTCAGCCTTGAAGTGGCCAGGCTTTTTACATTCAAAGCACACCGGGGTCTTTTCCTTCTTGTATCCCATCCTCTGACTGGAGTCACCTTTCTGAATGCCTCTTTTCTTTTTGAAGAACTTTCTGAATTTCCTCAACATCATGGTCATCTCCTCTTCGTCCAGTTCCTCCTCATCATCCTCATCATCATCATCAATCTCCTTGTTGGGAGCAACAAGGGAAGGATTCTTGGCTTTGGATGAGGCTTGAGGAGCTCTCTGAGCCAGCAATGTTGGTTCATACTCAGCCAATGAACCAAAGAGTGCAGTGATGGAGCTGGTTGACTCTCCTTGGACTTCCTGCAAGATGGTTACTTTGGTGATCCAATCACCTTTCAAGATTTTTAGGATCTTGCTGACTTGCTCTCTTTCTGAAATGTCCTTGCCCAGGGAGGCCAAGTTGTTGATGAGGTGAGTGAATCTTAGCTCCAGCTCTCTGATCGGCTCAGTCGGACTAAGCATGGCAAATTTGTGAAATGCTTCTACCAGCATTTCGACTCGTCTTGCCTTCACTCCCTTGGTTCCAGAGTGAGCAGCCTCAAGAGCCTCCCACATATCCTTGGCAGTTTTGTGGTGGCTGATCCTATGAAACTCCTTAGGACTAAGGGCGCATTGAATGTAATGCATGGCCCTGAAGTTTAGCTGGACTAGAGCATAGTCCTCGTTGGTGTATCTGGATCGCTGCTTTGCAAAGCCATCTTCATCAAGAGGAGTGTGATTCCCATATTGAATCACATCCCAGAGTCGGATGTCGCTGGATTGTATGTATGTCTCCATTCGGAATTTCCAGAATGGATAGTTATACCCATCAAAGCCTGGAGGTTTGTTGGGTTGAATAGAGACATCTGGCAGGGAATAGTCTATATCCATTACTGGATCTTTTCTTTCTAGATTCGTGGGAATCAAGTCAGAAAGATCTGCTCTGATACCAAATGAAGGTAATGGATGCACAAGAGGGGGGGTGAATTGTGCTACAAAATAATTGCTCAAATAAAAACAACACAAGAGTTTATACTGGTTCGGTCTACCTGACCTACGTCCAGTTCTCAACCACCCAGGCCGAGTTCCACTATCCCCAGGTTTTACAACGGGTGCACCTGGAACCTTTACAACCACAAGTTTTGAACGGGATCACTTGCAACCTTACAACCACAAGTTTTACTCAAGGCTCACTTGCAACCTTTCTAACTAACTCCCCCTTACAACCAGCAAGGGTTCAACCTTTACAAATAAAGGATTTTTCTAACTAAGTTCTCTTTAAGAACGGATAGTGTTACACACTTAAGTACAATTAATGCTCTTATAACAAGAAAAGACTTAACTACAAAGAGTACAAGATATGTAGATGAAAAGATCACTCAATGAGTTAAATGCTCTTTCTCTTTTCTGGGCAACTTTGAATGCTTGAAGATTTTCTTAGTTTCTCGCTCTTGCTTCTCTCAAGAATGTCAAAGATAAATTAATTGCTTCATAAATGAAGTTGAGCTCCTTTATATAGTCTTCAAACATCCTCACACTTGGTAGGTGGGCTAGCCGTTTGAATATGGCCGTTTTTCCCATGTTACCGTTTGCCCAATAAATGCTTCATCAATGCATGGCAGGGTTGACTTGCTTTATCTCTGAAAAGTAGTCCTGACACCTCTGCTCTGACAAAAGCATTCTGACACTGCATTTATCTGAACGTTCTGACATTCTGATTGCTTGCGGAAGCAAGTCCACATCCGGAAGCAACTTCACTCAGTGTACTGCATTTGAACGTTAGTCTCAACAATAAAGGCATATACTCACATGCAGTGGGAGCTTACTTAGTCTAAGGGAGTTTTCTTCCATCCGGAAGCAATTCTACATCCGGAAGCACTTTCACTGGACGTTGATTTATGTTTACATTTTCCTCTCTGACGCTCAGTGTTATCTATACCAACAGCCAGCGCTAGTCACTAGGCATTCGGAAGTAAGTCCACTGGACGTTGGTTATGTTCACTGGCACTTGGTGTTACTTGTTCCAACAGCCAGTGCCAGTCTAAATACAACGGGAAGCAAAATCACTTCCGGTTGAATCCTAGCTTAGTCTTGAGGTTTTGTATATTTAGTGCTTATGGACTAAGTTATTTCCCTAGTGAATTACTTGCTCTTGCTGGGGGATGAGTCATTCATCCGCGAGCGCTAGTCCTAGTCTATCCGGAAGTAAATCCACATCCGGTTGTACTCTTACTTGGGATTCTATGTTAACCTATTGCTTTCTGAGTACTTGATTCATTCTTTCATATTTTAGTCTTCATCAAAACTTAAGATTCTAACAGTTTTCAATACTTTATACGCTTTACATAAGCGGAAAAATTCTTCATGGACCTCATTATATGCTTCTTGTAGTTCAGGGAAAGTTACCTCACTGTCCTCCTGGATGGGATCAAATTCTGAGGATGCTTCCTCATCATCTTCTCTGGCAACGAGACAGAGGTTGGCAACCTCTTCCTCATCACTTGCTTCCTCATCAGAACTATTCACCCAGATAGAGGACACAAAGGCTTTTCTTTTGTCCTTCCCTTTTGATCTCTGCAAGCTTGGGCACTCAGCTTTGAAGTGGCCAGGCCTCTTACACTCAAAGCACACTCAAAGCAAGGTTCTTGGTTTTGGATGTAGCTTGAGGAGCTCTCTGAGCCAGCATGGTTGGTTCATATTCAGCCAGAGAACCAAACAGGGCAGTGATAGAGCTAGTTGACTCTCCTTGGACTTCCTGCAAGATGGTAACTTTGGTGATCCAATCACCTTTCAAGACTTTTAAGATCTTGCTGACTTGTTCTTCTTCAGGAATGTCTTTACCCAGGGAGGCCAGGTTATTGATAAGATGAGTGAACCTAAGCTCCAGCTATCTGATTGGCTCAGTTGGACTAAGCATGGCAAATTTGTGGAACTCCTCAACAAGCATCTCGACCCGTCTTGCCTTCACTCCCTTATTTCTAGAATGAGCAGCCTCAAGAGCCTCCCACATATCCTTCGCTGTTTTGTGGTGGCTGATCCTGTGGAACTCCTTAGGACTAAGGGCGCATTGAATGTAGTTCATGGCCCTGTAGTTTAGCTGTACTAGAGCATAGTCCTCATTGGTGTATCTGAATCGCTGCTTTGCAAGACCTTCATCATCTAGAGGGACGTTATTCCCACGTTCAATCACATCCCAGAGGCGGATGTCGCAGGATTTGATGTAGGTCTCCATTCTGAACTTCCAGAATGGATAGTTGTGGCCATCAAAGCCAGGAGGCTTGTTTGGCTGAATAGCAACATCGGACAAGGAATAATCTGCATCCATTACTAGATCTTTTCTTTCTAGATTCGTTGGAATCAAGTTAAATAGACCTGCTCTGATACCAAATGAAAGAGGTGGATGCACAAGAGGGGGGTGAATTGTGCTACCAAATAAAAAACAAACAATAAAAAACACAAGGTTTTATACTGGTTCAGTCTACC
This sequence comes from Mimosa pudica, assembly GCA_029929735.1. Classification (NCBI taxonomy): domain Eukaryota; kingdom Viridiplantae; phylum Streptophyta; class Magnoliopsida; order Fabales; family Fabaceae; genus Mimosa; species Mimosa pudica. The sequence goes on from JAKELP010000045.1 coordinate 8,475,904, forward strand.
TGACCTACGTCCAGTTCTCAACCACCCAGGTTGAGTTCCACTATCCCCAGGTTTTACAAACGGGTTCACCTGGAACCTTTACAACCGCAAGTTTTAGACCGAGATCACTTGCAACCTTACAACCACAAGTTTTACACAGGTTCACTTGCAACCTTGCTAACTAGTTCCCCCTTACAACCTGCAAGGGTTCAACCTTTACAAATAAAGGATTTTCTAAAACTTAGTTCTCTTTAAGAACGGATAATGTTACACACTTAAGTACAATTAATGCTCTTAATAAATGAAGAGACTTAACTACAAAGAGTACAAGATAAGTAGATGAAAAGAACTCTCAATGTGTTAAATGCTCTCTTGCTTTTCTGGGCAGCTTTGAATGCTTGAAGGATTTTCTCAGTTTCTCAATCTAGCTTTCTTCAAGATGTCAAAGTTATCTTCATAAATGAAGATGAGCTTGTTTATATAGTCTTCAAGTATTCTCACTCTTGGTAGGTGGGTTAGCCGTTTGAATATGGCCGTTTATCCCAAGTTACCGTTTGCCCATTTAATGCTCCATTAATGCTCAGCAGGGTTGACTTTGTTTTATCTCTAAAAAGTAGTTCTGACAACTCTGCTCTGCCAAAAAGCACACTGACACTGCACTGCTCTGAAAGTTCTGACATTCTGATTGCTTGCGGAAGCAAGTCCACATCCGGAAGCAACATCACTCAGTGTACTGCACTTTGAACGTTAGTCTTAACAATAATAGCACATACTCACATGCAGTGGGAGTTCATTTAGTCTAAGGGAGTTCTCTTACATCCGGAAGCAATTCCACATCCGGAAGCACTTCCACTGGACGTTGGGTTATGATCATATTATACTCACTGACGCTCAGTGTTGTCCAAATCAACAGCCAGCGCTAGTCACTAAGCAATCGGAAGCAAATTCACAACCGGTTGCATCCTAACTTAGTCTCAAGGATTTTATACAACTAATGTTCTTAGACTGAGTTATGACTTAGTGAAGTACTTGTTGCCGCTGGGGGATGAGACGTTCATCCGCGAGCGCTAGTCCTAGTCCATCCGGAAGTAAATCTACATCCGGTTGTACTCTTACTTGTGGTTCTATATTAGCCTATTTTTCTCTAAGTGTTTAGCTCGTTCTTTCATATTTTAGTCTTCATCAAAACTTAAGATTCTAACATAAAACACGACACAAAATATTTAAACTAATTGTTGTCGCGTTTAATTTTTTCAAAACGCGACAACAATTACATTTTTAATTTTTTTTAAAACATTTTAAAAATAAAAGAGACAAACATATATGTTTGCCGCGCGCATTGATGTGCGACATACATTTTATATATTTATTTTTTAAAAAAAATTAAACTTTTGTCGCGTATTTAAAAAAGTAAAAGCGACCAAAAATATTTAAAAAATTTGTTGTCGAGTTTACTTTTTAAAATACACGACAAAAATATTGATTTTTTTAAAAAATAAAAATGTAAATGAAAATTCAAATTTAAATTTCCCTCTACCCTCCCCGCTTTCTCCCTATATAAACCCCACTCCTCCTCAATTTCTCATTCTCATTTTTTCCCTCCTCCCTCCCCATATTTTCCTTTCTCCTCCATCTAATTTTTCTAATTTTCTTTCTCTAGATATCTACATTTATTTTTCTTATTCCTCATTTAACTAATTTTCTCTCATTTTTTTCTAGGTTATATCTTCAAAATCCTCTTCAATCTAAGGTATACATTTTATTATCCTTTAATACTTGTTTTTTCTTTATTTATTATAATTCTAACTCTATTATTTTATCTTCTAATACTATTTTTCCATTTAACATTCTTAATAAAAAATATTTAAACACCTTCTCTCTTATTTTTATCATTTTCCATTAAAAATATTTGCACCACATGTCCATTTTTTAAAAAACAATTACTGCATGTGCAGCAATTTTTTTATAAAAATTCTGTATATGTTGCGCCTTTTGTGGCACAATGTAACATCCTATATTTTTAATTATAAAATAAATTAATAAATACCTTATATTTAATATTGCAATCAAATTTAGAAAGTTTAACATTTTTAGGAAACTTGATACAATTTTATTTCCATTATAGGTGAAAGAAAATACTTAGTATTTAATTTTAATTTAGTAATAATTATGAATGTCAATCATATAGTAACTTTTATTTAGAATGTTGTAAAATCATAGAATTCAATTAAAATGAATTATGATAATGATAAATTTAAAGAAATAGAAAATTTGAAATAATATATGTTATGAATATTTTAGAAATTTTTATATAGAATGTTATAACATTCTATAGTCTAATTTAAAATGATTATGGTTCTAAATTTTAAGGAAATTGTGGGATATTAATTGGATATAAAGAATGAAAAAATAATTAAGTTTAAATGAAATAGATTGGGTTGAGTCTTATAAGAATAATAGATGAAATGGGCCAAGCCCATAGTGAAACAAAACCCTAGCAAGATACATTAGTTACATTAGTTTCAAGTTTCAGCCACAAAGCACCCTCAAATACACGCACAACAACATGTCTTTCTTTCTTCTTTTTCATCTTTGTTTTCTTCTTCATGATCAAACTTTCTTCTTGTTCCCCACATCCCATATGACCTCACAGACCCCAGGTTCCTCATTTTGTCTTTCTTCCTCACTCACCTTCAACCCATGTATAGTTCTGCCAAAAACTTCAAATCCTCTCAAACTCTCCTCCGTTCTTCCTCGTCTCCGGCGCGGTGGCCGACGAGTTCAGTGGGCTTGAAGGCTGGATTCGAACTCAGGTTTAGTTTATGCCTTCAATTTGGAGTTTAATATCCTTCCCTGTTTTGGTGTGTGTTTCGGTTATGAGGAAAGAATGATTTAAATGATATATTTACTAGAATGTTGTATGAATGTATATATGAAGCAAGTAGAATCCATTTCACGTGCATAGCCTCTACTTTGTACTAGCATTCTTTTTTTGAACGTGGCTCTCATGTATTGGTGAAAGTATATTTTGTTTAAAAAAGGGTGGACTAAGGGGTTAATTTGTTTAGTTAGCTTAGTGGAATCTCATTAATGAATGATGAATAAATAATAAAATATTTGAACTAATCAAGAGTCATATTTAGAAATTGTTGCCAAATTTAATTTGCTAAGGTGGTATGGTTCTATTATGACAAATGGCTAACTTCCTTTCAATATGATTATATACTTGTCCCAAGTGTAGGAATATTGACTGTTGTTCTTAGAACCTAGTTCTCTTTAGATAATTATTTAAGATAGCAAGAGGGAGAGTGGAAGGCTAGGAATGAGGATAGTCTTTTGAAACTTGTTTTTTGTGAATTTGGGAATTTGTGCAATATGAGTTATTTTCATTTAATCAGTTGGAAGGGACATAGTTCCCAAATTAGAAATTATGACAATTGATTAATTTTAATTATTTGTATGTGTTGTATTATTATTGTAGAAGTTGGTATTGACACTTGAGCACGTGGGAGCTTACGTTTATTTTTGGTTTAAATGCAAGGAGGTAACTACTTCACTTGTTTGCATGTGTGTATGTTAGTAAGCATTTAGGTAGTGTATAGGTATATGATTATTGCTGATGTGGTTATGAATGCTTTGATTGGAATTTCGGATTTTGTTGTGGTACACCGGTTAATATTATTATAATTATGTCATTCCAGAATGAGGTTCCCTTGCCCATACAGCAGGGACTAAAATGAATAAAGAGAAAAACGTTATTGGGGAGAGCGCCCCCGGTTCAAGCGAGGGTAGTTAGTCCCTATTGAACTGTCATATTATCGGTGTACTTGTGTATTGTGTTTGATGTGATTATTATTATTATTCTTTATGTTGAGTTTGTGATGTTTTGAGTTTGTGATGTGGCTTTAAATGAATACTTGCACTGCTGTATCATTTGCTAATTGATAGATACTTGGAATAGAAAATAGATAACATGTTCATGCAACACAGCATGTAGCACACACCACCAAATACGACATTAGCACACACCACCTTGCCGACATTCATATGCACTTAGTGCAAAAATGTGCGTAGGCGAGTAGTTGTTAGTTACGACATCAGGGTCTGCCCCTAGTGGTTTAACATTTTACAGGTATTAGATCGGGGCAGGAGTCATGGGGGAAAAGGATTCAGAGACTTGGGAACTAGTTTTAGGCTCAGATGGCATGCTTTCATTTTATGCTTCATCTTCTTATTTATTAATATAAGTTGTATATACTTTGAATTTATACCCTGGATTACTGTAAATAATTTTATGTTAGATAACTGTAAAAATTAATTAATACAGAGTTGTGTGTTAATTTGAAACTCACTGTGAAAGAATTTAATCAAGTGTTACTACAATTATTTAAATATCCATGTTAGTCAATTTTTATCTAACATGGATAAATCAGTTTTGATAATTTCTCAAATGATTTTGTTGTGAATTTTATATTTCATTGCAAAATTATATTTATTAATTTCAAATTACATTAAATCTTTTTCTAACCATGATAGTTCTTTTGTAACTCAAATTATTTTTCTATTATGGTTAGCATATTATCTTATATGTTATGAATATTTAGAAAAGTCATTTTTCTAACTATGTTAGCTATTATATTAACCTCAATTCTTTTTCTAACATAGTTAGCACTAAAATTATTTTTAATGAATTAAGTTAATTCTCTTTCTAACTATGTTAGTTACTATTTTGTTTAATTGGATTCTTTTTCTAATATAGTTATCATTAGCATAAATGAAAAAAAAAATAGCATAAAAAAAAGGTTAAAATATTGGGTTGTTACACACAACATATATAAAACATGTCGCACCTTAAAAAGGCGCGACATATTTATTTTTTTATTATAAAAAAATCTGTCGTGCATAATATACGCGACAGATTTTTTTAATAATATATTCTGTCGCGTTTTGATGCGCGACAAATTTTTTGCTACGGCACTCAAAATCGCGTATGTTTTAAATGCGACTATACTACTTTGTCACTGATATTAACGCGACTATATCCTACTACCTCCGGTCCTAAATATAAGACCTAATTGATTTTTTGTAGAGATAGGTTGCAAAATATGTTATTAAATCATGACATATTTGATATCTTTTTAGATTATTCATTAGCTTATAGGTAAAATAAACTAGTGTAAGAGAAAAAATTAGGTGAATCAATTTATGATTAACTTATTTTGCTTTTTTTTAGGATTTTTCAAAAGAGTCAACTAGGTCCTATATTTAGGACCGGAGGAGTATTTTCTAACGCAACTATCAACAAATTTTGTTGTAGTGTCAGTATAAAACTTCCTACAATATCTCCGATCCACTTAAATTCTCCATGTGGATGACCACATACAAGTATGGTCTAAAAGTGAATGATGAAATCTTACAATGTCCAAACCCATTTCAGAATTTTATGGTCTAAAAGTGAATGATGAAATTTTACAGGAATAGTGAACAAGGATGACTACCGTGACGTCGTAGGGGCACAATGACCAACAATATCTATAAAAGAACAATGAACAAAGAACAAATTGGTTTGGTTTTCAAATGATGAGGGATGACTTCAATCAGAAGGAGAAGAATTTGGTTTGATGAAGGAGATGACAAAATCTTGCTGAAGCAAAAGGACGGAAACGATGAGTTTGTTTGATGAGAAGGAGGGTTTCAATATGGAGAAGGATGATATCATTCATCATGGTTGATTTCATTAATGGAGCTAGGAATTGTTTGGTCATTTGACAAACTCTTAATTTATCCCGATTGTGGACATGTCCGTATATGTCATTTTGAGAAATGATGTTGCCTTTTTGTCCATGCAAAATTTAAGTGACATTTATTTGTCATTTCCCTTAGATTTTATATAGGTGGAATAGAGTTCATATATAATTATATTAGATAAGATTATAAAATAGTTAGATTAGATTGGATTAGAAGATATATATAGATAGAGATGAGAAAATTCATAGTATACTGTTATATGATTATACTTTTTAAAAATAAATTGTAAAATTGAAAAAGAAGACGACTTAATATGAACTTTTTCATCCCTTTAAACATCTTCTGAAAAATGTTAACAAATATCAATTCTTTTGAAAAAATGACGTCAAAATCGTAAGATCCTATTTACTTTGGATATAAATGGAAAAATATATGTAACTTTAGTTACTTCGGATATGGTAAGATCTTTGGCGGAAGAAGAGAGGTTGATCCAAGTCGACTTCTGATTTCTCTATTTTTTAAGGATACCAAGTCGGCTTCTTCTCCTACCCTTATCGAAAAGAACATTTTGAGTCAAATCTTCTTCATGTAAAGCGTGCTTTATTTAGATCGATTGAATCATAAGGTTTTATGAAACCATGTGGTATTGCTTGAATCTGTAGTCTATCCTATCTCCAATAGGAGCAATTGACAATTTAATCCAATTTTTCCCATTATTTTAGTATCCATAATATAAATTTCAAAGAAAGTCCAGAGAAAGTGAAATGTAGTGCTTCATTCTCTTATGAGATGGTCCCATAAAAGTTAAGGCGCACCAATTTTACTTGGTTTAGTTTCAGACAATAGTACATAAATGGCACCCAAAAGTACTCCCTCTAGTTCTTATTATAAGTCACTAACTATCAAATTCTCACATACCAAGGACTGATAGCTGAGTCTTCAAATAAATGTTAAATTTGTCGTTTTTTCCAACTTCACTCTTCATTACATGATGTGTTTCACATTTTCAATTTTTAATCTACTAATAACATGGGTAAAGTGGGAAAAAAAATTTAATGCAGCGATTAGTGACATATAATAAGAACTAGAGGTCGTACATGATTTTATTGGGATTGTATTGGTGAAATCAAAAGCATAGATCATTATGATCTGTTTGGACATCTTAATGGACACCTGTAATAAAAGAAAATGTTCGATAATTTTGAAACATCTATCTATGCATGTCTGGCATTATTTCACATGTTCAAATACTTATTTTTAAACTACTCCCTCATGTCCTCTTTTTACATCATTCTGATTAAGTTATATGATTTGAACTTTGTCTTTCAAATATGCCCTTAATCTTTTAAGGGCGAAGGCCCAAAAATGATACATAACTATTGACTAAGGAACAACAATAGTACATAACTTTTCCAAGGTACATAAATGATATCCAACTTTTACCATGTGATAAAAAATGATTATTTCACTAATATGAAAATAATATTAGACATGAAAAGTCCAAAATGCCCTTATAAATTAATCGTCGTCAGGTAAAAGTTTATTTAGTTATAAGGGCATTTTGGACATTTCATGTCTTAAATTAATGTCATATTAGTGAAAATATCATTTTTATCACATAGTAAAATTTGGATATCATTTTTGTACCTTGGAATAGTTATGTATTATTTTTGTTCCTTGGCCAATAGTTATATATCATTTTTGGGTTTTCGCCCATCTTTTAAGGGTGGGTAACTGATGAGTAAAGAATTTGTAGTGATTGATGTAAGAAATTGTATTGACATACAATGGTGTGAGAGATTATAACTAGAGGCCAATAAAAAAGAGAGAGATTATAACTAGAGGTAATATTCAACAACATATGCGATCTTATAACAAGGATTCAACCAATTTTAAATCTTGAGATCTTGTCACAAAAATGGCCGGAGGGAGTTTTTATCAATGATTAGGAGAAAAAAATAGTTATCATGGAAATGCTAGGAATGAAACAAACGAAAAGAAAAGTTGCAAACCAATAATATTTATTCATGAAATATAAAACTGTCAACAAATTTAACTTATTCTTACGAGATGCAAGATACAAGACCCTACTGCTTAATTAAGGAGATGACAGAACATATTGTTTGGATGAGGGTGAGAAAAAGTAGAAAGATTCCCCCAAGTAGAGAAATCTTTTTCCAAGGAGTGCTCCAATATTCTCGAACAAAGGTTGCCCTATTTCTGCAGAACGTGTTATCATAGCACTTGCTGAACATTTGATATACATCCGCATAACATAGGCTAATATGTGTTGCACTAACATTGTCAATGAGTTTGTTAACCATGGCAGCCACTTTATCATTGTCAACTAAGCTGTGCATGATTTTCTTTTCAACAAGAATTTCAACATCTTTTTCAGTGTTAATAATACAATCCAAGAGGATTAGGTAATCAGTCAAAGATCGCTCAAAAGGATAATGACACTGCTCAAAAGCAACCACATTTCTCAGCAAAATCTCAGTCCAATTAGTTATCTTCATGCTTGGAATTTTTATTGATTTGTTCCCTTTAAAACATTCCAAATCAGTAATACTTTTGTTGTGGTCAGCTTCAAATTTAATTCCCACATCTTGTAACTGACTTACACCAAATGAACACTTCGTTAATTTTCCATATCTCGGAAATATTGATCTTGACCCATAAAAATTCCTCAACAAATCACAAAAATGGCAGGGGCGAAATGACGACCGAATGTTGTCATCAATTCTCCCTCTTACTTTTTTATGGAACGATCTAATACTGTCCATTCGAGCTGGACTCTTTGAATCTATTTCTCGATCGCCAGGATATATATGTTTAAGGAAGTAGGATGCAATGGCAAATTGAACAAATGAATCAACACACCTCTTGTCAGGGAAGGTAGCTAGATCGAATAGGATCTCAAGAACAAAATATGGTATTTGGTTCTCAAGTAAAACCAGGTCTAGCATCAAATATGATGTCCATGGTTTTGCCATCAAAAGGTCGTCTTCTGCCTGTAACTCACAAGTTTCATAAAGAAATTCAATAATGAAAGAAGCATCAAGCATAATAAGCCTCACAAAATCTTCAGATTTCATATTTATGTGCTCTGAATAACAGCTTCGAATTTTTCCTTCCTTCTCTCTTATAGCTTCATATAACACATTCATTGGGTTATCCTTAGTGACTCTCTTCAGAAATTTCTTGAAATACCAGAGTTTAAAGTCTTGCATTGATTCCAATCTACTGTCTTCATAGTGATATGGGCCAATAGAAACCACACTAGGCGTATGGGCTAGTTGGTTTACTCTTCGAAGTTGTGGTGGCACTTTATAGATAGTACAACTTGATTGGAAAGGAACTTCGTCCTCGTCTTGAGTTTCTAACATGGCTTCCAAGTCATTTAAGAGGAGAGGCTTGTTTTGTTTTGATTTTCCCTGAATATTTTTATTGACCTGGAGTAAGTCCATCCACATTTGAAATACGAATCACAAATATGTAAAACAAAAACAATTTGACTAAGTTTATTGTTTCACATTTCCCTACTAGTAACTAATCTACTCCTTAAACTGCTTAACACGAGGGGTTTGGAGGGGAAGGGAGGGAAGGGAGATTCTTTGTAAATCATATAGGGTGAAGGCCCAAAAATGATACATAACTGTTGGCCAAGGAACAAAAATAGTACATAACTATTCCAAGGTACAAAAACGATACCCAACTTTTACCATGTGATCAAAAATGATATTTTCACTATTATGACAATAATATTAGAAATGAAATGTCCAAAATACCCTTATAATTAAATAAAAATTTACCGGACGGCGATTAATTTATAAGGGCATATTTTTAGACTTTTCATGTCTAATATTATTGTCATATTATTGAAAGTATCATTTTTTATCACATGGTAAAAGTTGAGTATCATTTTTGCACCTTGGAATAGTTATGTACTATTTCTGTTCCTTGACCAATAGTTATGTATCATTTTTGGGCCTTCGCCCAATCATATAATTAGAAATTAAAGATGTTGGATTATAATAGTTTAAGAAATACAAGACAACAAAATAAAATTATATGAAAAACTTTTAATCCAACTTCTCTAAATTTTTGTAGCTAGATTCAAGTTTAAAAAATTCCCCCTCAAAAATTCCCCCCTAAAAACTCCCCCCACATCCCTCATACTGAACAAGCCCCCTAAGGCTCCAATTCGATCTTAGAGCTAATGTTAGTGAGGTATGTAAAACCTAATAATTGTTCTAATCGTACGTATAGTGTGATCTTGGAAAATATAGAGCAACAGTAATCAATGATATGAAACCATGCTTAAATACAGACACAAATCAAACAATTAATGGCACAGCTATTCTGTGCATAAATTAAAAGGATGGTTTTATCATTTTTCATGCCAGAATTAAACTAAATAATCATATTAAAACACACAAGTTAAATTGCCAAAAATTAAAAAGGGATTGCGAAAAATGATATCTGGGAAAGAAAAATAAATGAGTAAGGTGTTGCGTAACAAACCTGGTGATTCATTTGATTGATGTTCAGGAAATTAAAGAGAAAAGCAGTTAGCACCAATATAACAAAACTTGTAGATGAAGTGCTTTACTGTACTGCTTATGCATTGCTATATATGCATTATATAGGAGGGAAGTCAGCCTCAAGTCTTCTATAATTAAGAGTATTTCATGGCTCCGACCAACCTCACTACGGTTTCTTTTATTTGCTGAGTTGTTGTTATTCTTAATTACATCCATTTATTTCCCAACAGACAATGACATCATCACTTCCATTTGCAAATATGTCATCACAGCTTACATCATTCTCTTATAATTCCATAGTTATGGATTACTAATTCTAATACTCCCTTAGTCTCTTGTTATAATAAATTAAAGTTTCCAAATATCAAGAGATCTACTCATTTCAGTACGTATGATAAAAACCTATTTGATTATATATGAGGGAATTCAGCCTCAATTCTATGCTAATTTGAAGTATATACCTGAAACTCACCCAAAATAAGCATAGAAAACCAATTCTAGAACTGACATATTGAAATTGAATCATTACAAAAAAAAAAGAAAAAAAATATAAAATTAAATGTGATCTTTTAAATATTGATGTTGTAATTCATGGCAACTGAAAGACAAATGAAAAGGAAGGCTTGACTAAAGATATTGAAGAACCGAATTTGATTTAAATGGGACAATGAACAAAGTCAATATTGTTTAATAAACCACAACATACCAGTAAATAGTGTGATTCTTTTATTTATTTATTTTTTTTCCAGGAAATAGTGTGATTATTGAAAGAGGTGGATGCACAAGAGGGGGGGGTGAATTGTGCTACCAAATAAAAAACAAACAATAAAAAACACAAGGTTTTATACTGGTTCGGTCTACCTGACCTACGTCCAGTTCTCAACCACCCAGGTTGAGTTCCACTATCCGCAGGTTTTGCAAACGGGTTCACCTGGAACCTTTACAACCGCAAGTTTTAGAACGGGATCACTTGCAACCTTACAACCACAAGTTTTACACCAGGTTCACTTGCAACCTTACTGACTCACTCCCCCTTACAACCAGTAAGGGTTCAACCTTTACAAATAAAAGATTTTCTAAACTTAGTTCTCTCTAAGAACGAATAATGTTACACACTTAGGTACAATGAATGCTCTTAATAAATGAAGAGACTTAACTACAAAGAGTACAAGATGGGTAGATGAAAAGAACTCTCAATGTGTTAAATGCTCTCTTGCTTTTCTGGGCAGCTTTGAATGCTTGAAGATTGTTCTCGCTTTTTCTCTCTAGTTTTCTGGATTTCTTCAAGTTGTCAAAGTTATCTTCATAAATGAAGATGAGCTTCTTTATATTGTCTTCAAGTATTCTCACTCTTGGTAGGTAACAATGCCGTTGGAAGCAGAATATATAAAGTTGTCAAAGTTATCTTCATAAATGAAGATGAGCTTCTTTATATAGTCTTCAAGTATTCTTTATATAAAGTTTTGCCAAAATCGTTCTCGATCGCTTCCAACTTCTCAAACAATTGTTCCCCTGTTAAAATCGGAGGTGGAATGCCTTCTTCCGAATTACCGTTAAAACACTTTCTCCACCTTCTCCAAGGATGAGTTTTCGGCAAAAACCATCGATGCCCCATGTAAACATTTTTCTTGCAATGAGCCAGCCGAATCGAATGGGTACTAGTTTCACATATAGGACATGCACCATAACCTTTGATCTTATACCCGGACAGATTACCGTAAGCTGGAAAATTATTTATTGTGCCAAACAACATGGCTCTCAACATAAAATTTTCTTCCCGGCAGCCATCAAACACACTCTCACCTGTGACCCACAAATGCTTCATATCTTCAATTAACGGGGCCAAGTACACATCTATATCATTGCCAGGCTGACTTGGCCCGCCAATGAGCATCGAAAGCATCATAAACTTGCGCTTCATGATCAAATCCGGGGGGAGATTGTAATTCATTAGAATAACAGGCCATGTGCTATAAGTAGTGCGTTGAACCCCATGCGGATTGATTCCATCACTTGCCAATGCGAATCGAAGATTTCTTGGTTCTTCACCGAACTCCGGATACTGGAAATCAATTTTCCTCCATTGAGGGGAATCTGCAGGGTGCCGAAGCTTATTGTCTTTGATCCTCTCATCCTCGTGCCATGTCAACAGTTTTGCAGTTTCCTTATTACTATACAAGCGCTTTAGTCTTGGAATTATTGGGAAGTACCACAAGACCTTGGCAGGGCTTTTGCCATTTTTTAGATATCGAGAGACTCCGCACTTCGGACACTTATCCAAACAAGCATACTCGTTCCGGTATAAGAGACAGTCATTAGGACATGCATGTATCTTATCATACTTCAAACCATTAGCAAGGAGAATTTTCTTTGCATCATATGTTTTTGAAGGGAGTACATTATCCTCTGGCAAAACATCCCGGAGAAAGGTGAGCAACGCGGTGAAACTTGTATCACTCCAGCCATATCGAGCCTTCAAGTTATACAATTTAACCACCGCACGCAATCTGGAATATTTTGATCCGACATACAACGGTGTCTCTGCATCACTTTTCAATTCTTCGAATATTTCAGGGTTCTCCTCACCCACCACCTTCAACATTTCCTCAAGGCAATCATCATCACTTTGAGCAATCTCATCATCATTTGAAGCACTACTAACAGTAGGTTCCCGATCACCGCAATTAGCCTTATCGGTCTCACCATGTTGTGTCCAACGTGTATAAGATCGATCAATGCCATGACATATTAAATGACTCATCAAGTCAATGGGATTGACACATTTCCCATACAAACAACGCATACAAGGACACACAATTTTGTTAGCATCGTCTACACGAGCAACTGCAAATTCAACAAACTCCTTTACGCCATTTATATATTCAGCTGAAGTTCGTTCACAATGCATCCATTTTCGGTCCAACATCATGACCTACTAAAGTAGTGTGTTAATTACTCATTGATATGCAGCTGCTATACCAGTACGGGAACAAATTAAATTACCGTACCGAATAAGTTATCAAATTCATGAACCAAAAATCAGTCAAGAAAAGGAGAGGCAGGGAGACATAATGTTTTTGGCAGCAGTAAAAACTAAAAAGCAACCTTTCTGTACTTCATTTTACAGCAAAACACTAATTACATTTCAAATCCTACAACAAGTAACAAATTAGTGTTTAGATAATAACCATTATCTAAACACTGAGCGTTTCAGCTTTCTCTTGAGGTTTTTCATCATCTGATTTTGATTCTTCTAGTTCCTCATTAAACAGGACCTTCTCAATTATATCAAGCAATGAAAAAAAAATCAATAACAACATTAATTCAGCAGCTTTAAGTTGATTTGGAGGAATTCAGAATAATAGATTGCCTAAAAGAGTGGAAAGAACTGCTCAACCAGCATGAAGAAGTCACATATTTATTAAAAATTTATAGCCAAAAGTGCTCATCAGATGCTTGTAAAGCTACTGTTAAGTAAAAAATTTATAACATTTGAATCCAACGGCCATTACAATAGCTTTCAGTTGTAAATGGAATGTTAACTAAGTCTCTGGAATCTAGACAATGTCAAAGTTTTATGGCTTTCAGTTGCATATTTCATTACAATAGCTTGGCTTATTGGTTTGTTCATCTCAATTGATAGTGAAGTTGATTTTTGCTTCTAAACATAGGTATAGCCAAAGGTATTAATTATTTTATTATTAACAAGATTGGGGACATCTTTTTCACATTCTGATGCAGAAATTCGATGGAAGGAAACAACTTGATGTGCCATGAAAATGGACAAAGCTTAATTCATTGATATACATAAAAGATCACATAGAAGCATAATGAAACACTAAAAACTTTTATTAGTGATAAAGATAATAACCATTAACACAACAATTGAATGCAGCTTTTGACACCTACAAGTTAGTTGAAGTTACAAAATGATCAATGACTACTTAGAAGATCAATTGCTCAATGGCAGTGAAGAAATGAGGGTTAAACTGACAAGTTAGTTTAAGTTACAAAATGATCAATGACCTGTGATTGGTTACAAATGAGGGTTAAATTGACAATTTCAAATTGAATCAAACAATAGAGATGCAATTCACAATAAAAGAAAATGAACAGAGATACATACAGTTGAAGACCTGAAATTTAAAACTGAACATTTTTCTTAAAAGACTGCATAATTCCAAATGATACATCAAAAGGAAATCAGGAAAAAGATACACATAAAGATTACAACACTGCATAATTCCAAATGATACATCAAAAGGAAATCAGGAAAAAGATCATCTTCCAAATCCTAAAAGGAGCTAGGCTAACAAAAGCCAATGTTTAATGCACAAACTCCCAATATAAACCAGTGAACATTGAAAGGACAAGGCAAACAAAAGCCAATTAAATTAAATCCACCAAAGAAAATCTTAACAACCCTGACATATAAAGCTCAATGGTCACAAAAAAACGCAAAATAAAGCTCAATCCTTTCACTATTCCAAGAAAAGCTAACACAAAAACAATGCATCATTAATCACAAAAATCTTTTCCTTTCAATTTCCTCTCCACCTAAATGCAACACAATGAGAAGCATAACAACAAACAGATAATGTTCAAGAGTTAAAAATCTGCAACGCAAAATCAAATAACAGAACAGAAAGCAGATTTGTAAGCAGTGAGGGTACTTTCAGCGGCCTCCTTACGTTCAGCGCCAGTTTTAAACTCAGCAAGATACAAAACAAGCAGTTACAAGAATCCACGCCATATAGAAATGCCCAAGGAATTATTATTGATTATTATTATTATTATCACATTGTAAAACAGTATAAAGATGCAAAACAATAATAAAGCAATATGATGGCTGAAATGCATATTATAACAATAGAAATGAGAAATTCATGAGTTCATATCAAAAAATCATCAAAACGAATCAAAATCAAAAGCACAGGAAAGATAAAAACAAAAGCTCATAACTTTAAGCAAAAAGGACAAACCTTTGCCCCAAAAACTCATAATCTCATACTTTTAAACTAAAAGCACAAACCTTTTGAAGTGATGAAGCCTTCGCTGTGTTGAGCCTTCGCTGTTTTGATATGAACAAAGCCTTCGCTGTGAAAAATCGCGTTTGAGAGGGAGGAGTAGGGCTTCGCTGTTTTGAAGGGAAAAATCGTTTGAGAGGGAGGAGCAGCAGATGAAGATAGAAAAAAAGGCACACATTGCCTCAATTATTAAATGGTAACAGACTAAGAGGCTCACCATATATTGTCCTTAGGATTTGATTATCCTCCTCAATTGAATTTGAGGAGGATAATCAAATCCTAAGAACATTGAGCATACAACCTGTTTCCCACCAATCAAACATTAACCAAATATAAAACAACCTGCTCAGCTAAGTCCATATAATTCAATGGTAAGCAATCAAAGTGAAACAGCACCATAATGCACAACAGCATATATACATGCGCAATAATGAAACAGCACCATAATGCTTTATGCAGAAGCATGAAACAGCACCATAATGCACAACAGCAGCACAAGAAGATTGTATTAAAGCAACAGCATGATATCAGGATTACTCTGACCCAACAAGCACATGAACAAACGAATCAAAAGCACAGGATAATGTATCTCTCATTCCAATACAAAGCAAAAGCACAATAAAGATAAAAAACGCATAGCTTTCTCCAAAATCTCATCTTTAAATCTTAACATCCAAAAGCTCATAACTATAAGCAAAAAGCACAAACCTTTGCCCCCAAAATCTCATAATCTCATACTTTTAAACTAAAAGCACAAACCTTTGCCCCCAAAAACTCATAATCTCATACTTTTAAACTAAAAGCACAAACCTTTTGAAGGGATGAAGCTTCGCTGTGTTGAGCCGAGAACAAAGACGAGGGAGCCGAGAACAAAGGCAAAGTTTCAGATGCTGTAAATAATGTTCAAGCGAAAGCTGGTGGCGCTATAAGCAGAGATATTTCAAGCAATGTTTCAGACACAGTGAGGAATGTTGGGAGCTATATAGGGTCCAAAGAGACCATAGATAACATGATGAGTATTGCGAATTTGGTGGGATTTGCAAATGCTTATGGGTTGTGAGAAATCGTTTGAGAGGGAGGAGGGCTTCGCTCTGTTTTCGTTCGCTTGAGGGAGGAAGGCTTCGCTGGGAGTGTAAGGGTGAGTGTACGTGAGTGTATGCATGAGGGACTTGGAAAAAAAAAAGAGGGAAGACATAAGGGCGCGGGAAAAATGAAATTTTTTAATAAATATTTAGTGCATAAAATTTTATTTGGTATATTGTATAAGGCTAGAAGTTCATTATTTTAAGATCTATGTGAACTTAATAATTAAGTTTTCAATATATTAATTATTTGATATCAATTTCCAAAATTATTCAAACTATAAGACTTAGTTTTTAGTACAAAAATTTTGATTTACTATGAAATCGGAGCTGCAAAAAAATTATCAGATCAGAGAAAAGATTGAACAAATCAAATGTGTTGAGTCAATTAATGCATTGGCATAAATTATTTGCAATGAGTCAAGTTTTAAACATCTAGAAAATTTTTTGTTCAAACATTTAAGTAATTTCACAATTGTAATAATATATATGTTATACATGCGCTTTATTCTTACAAGCGCATGTATAGGTATTTATATTATATATATTTATGATGGTTTCACTTAATGTATATGAGTATGAGACATGTTATAACATATAAATTCATCCTATGCATGGATATATTGTTCAAAAATATAGATATTTTAAGTAAAACTTCTACATGCGCTCTCTGGGATAAAGCGCATGTAAACAGGGCCATATACATGCGCTTTAAGCGCATGTAAAAGTACAATCATATACATGCGATGTTCATCTAGAAGCGCATGCAAAGAGGTACTCTATACTTGCTCTTTAAGCGCATGTATTAGCATTGAGTCATATACATGCGCTCTGTTTTATAAAGCGCATGTAATAAGGTATTATATACATGCGCTTTTTTCTGTTCTTCTCGAAAGCGCTTGTATAAGAGTACATTACCAACGCTTTTCTTGAAGCGCATGTAAAGGTGCGATGGTATAGGGTTATTCTGTAGTAGTGAGGGGGAATTTGAGATGTCAATGATGGGAGAACTAACATTCTTCCTTGGCCTGCAAATCAAGCAAAAGAAGGATGACATCTTCATCTCCCAAACTAAGTAGTGCAGAGAGCTCCTCAAGAAGTTTGGGATGGATGAGTGCAAGGAGTATGATATCTATGGAATAGTCATCCACCACAACTAGAGCATACAGGTTTCCACCCAAGCTTTTCACTCTTGCTGGCCCAACCAAATCCATGTGGATTAGTTCCAAGGGCCTGCTGGTGGAGACTCTCTTCTTGGTTTTAAACGAGAACTTTGTTTGCTTTCCTCGTTGGCAGGATTCACAAATATAATCATGCTTAACCTTAAAAGATGGAATCCCTATAGCTAGCTCTTTCTTAATCAGCATGTCAAGTTGAGTAAAGTTAACATGGCTAGCCTTTTATGCCAAAGCCAACTATTCTCATCACTAGATATCAAACATTTTTCATCTAGTTGTTGACATAAATCTAGAGTGTATAGGTTTCCATTTCTATTAGCCTTAAGTTTGCATTTTAGATTGGCCTTATCTAGATTCAGATCATGCTTGTCTATTATCATGCACTCATGTGAATCAAAAATTACCCAATTTCCTTTGTCAGTGCTCTGGCTCACGCTCAGCAGGTTGTGACAGAGACCATCCACCAGATAGACGTCTTTAACTGGTCCAACTTCTCCAACTCCGGTGATCTTTCCAGTTTGATTTCCTCCAAAGGTTACTGTGGCTCCATCTTTGATCACCAAGGATTTGAATTTGTCTCGGTCTCCAGTCATATGTCTCGAGCATCCGCTATCAATGTACCATTTTCTATTCTTGGATGCTTTGAGACAAACCTGCAAGGATCAGACAAGCTTAGGTACCCAACCTTTATTGGGTCCTCTGTAATTAGTTCCCAGAGCCCTTGGTCCAGTGTTGATCTTGACCTTGGGCTTGTGATTAATTAGCGCCTCTGGCCTAGTGTGGGCTCTAGGCTCTTGGGCTTCCCTTGAGGATTGTTTCCAAGTTCTGGATCCTTGTCCTCCCTTAGTTTCTTTTCTTGGAGGAGGATCCTTTGTTGTCTTGGTTCCTTTTGGGACCCACTTATAAGAGCTGTTAGCTCCATGCTTCCTAGCATTACAGGTGGACGTGGAATGTCCCTTCCTGTTACAGTAATTACAGAAGCTAAAAGGTGTGGATCTGTGATCAGTGGCTTTATGAAAGAACTTTAAGTAAGGTTTCACTTTTGGTTCCACCCACTTTTTCCCTTTAGGTTTGTAGCCTAAACCAGTCTTATCCCTATATGCCCTCTGATTCATCAAAATAATGTTTAACATTTCAGATCCATTAGTGAACCCTTGCCATCTGTAACATCCTGAAAAATTTAATTCAGGATTAGAGAGTGTTTTGAGAGATTTTGGAATTTTTAGGAATTTTTGGGATATTTTTGGAAATTTTGAGTAATTAATATGCATATAATTAATTAAGAAATGAAGAGTTTGAAATATGAGGGAATGGTAAAGTTAAAAATATTTTGAAGGTTCAAAAGATTGGAGACTGGTTTGAGTGGTTTTAAGTTAAAAAGTGTACACTATGGCAAGATTGGGCTATAAAGCATCATAAACCACCTTATTTCTCCCTAACCAAACGCGCCTTCCTCCTTCCTTCCTTTATAAATTTCAGTCGAACCTTCCCCCACCTTCGATGACTCCCTCTTCTTCCGTCTTCTTTCTCCCTCCGTCTCAGGCGAAGCAGCGGCGGCGGCAAGCCTGCCGCCATACTTCACTCCTCCTTCCCATAAAACAAAACTTGTACACACACATATATTCATCACCATCATCATCGAACTCATCTTCCCCACTCTTCTTCCTTCGTTTCTTGTCCTTTTTCCGGCGACGGACGGCGATGGACGGTGAAGGTGTTGCCGCCATCTGAAGCTTCTCCTCTTTACTTCTTTTACTAAGCTTAAGTCGATCTCTTCTCTTTTCCCTCAATCATTTTCCGGCGGGTTTCTTCGTTCTCCGGCGAAGTAACAACGGACGACGTTGGTTGAGGTAAAGCTCCGACCTTTCTAGCATATCTCGAGCTATGCTTTCATTTCAATGTTTGTTTCCTCATGTTTCCCTCTTCTTTTGGTTCTTTTCATTCGGCCAGCCCTTTAATGGCCATTTTCCGACGACGCTTGTGGCGGTTTCCGGCGACGGGAAGCTTTTATTTACACACTTAAGGCCAAAGACAAGTTTAGGTAATTTCATTCCTTTGTTGCACACTTGTTTTTCGTGTTGGCCGAGACTTTGAGAGGGGTGTACGGATGAGTTTTCAAGTTTTGGTACAATAATCAACTTAAACTGATATTTAGACATTATATTCTTAGAGTTTTGAAATGGTTGCTGAGTAGATTAAGGATTTGATGTTTTGTATGATAGCCCTAAGATTGGGCAATCCCAATCTGTCCTTGCATAACAGAACTTTAATTTCAAAATTTCTAAGTTGTTATCTTTGTAATCTGTTGTGGCTGGAAATTGATATTTAATATTGATTTTTGTTTGGATTGATGGATTCAGTGAATGTATATTCTTGTCTTTCACTAACCGAATTAGATTTTGGCGCAAGTGTCTAGAATATGGATTAACGTTGTGTAAGTACATGTTTCTCTGCACTGCTGAATTGATTTTGGAAAGAGATGGTATTGTTGCTTTTTGTATGTGATGCTAAGCTTGATAGTGATTTGTGGAGTGAGGACAAGTGTTTGTATGGTGTACTTGTCTTTGCCCTTTTGCTTTGACAGGTAGCCTGGAAGTTCATATATTTTACGTGTTTTTCTTGATCCTTTGCTACAATAAAGGATTGCAATCAGTTGAAATATAAGATTGATTGAAATATAGGTTGCATTTAAAAACATCTGCTTTTATTGAAGTGGTTATGGTATACTTTACTGGCATTTGAATTTAAAGAAGTGCTTAGTAGGATATAAGTGATGATTGAGAATTATTTTGATTGTTAAGCATGTGGTATATTTAAAGTTGTGTTTAGACATGTATATCCTTGTTAGTGTTGTTAGAACTCAAAGATACTAGGAGAATATAGAAACTTCAGAATTGGTGCTTAATGTTCAAGAATTTTCTATGAATAGGAATGTCTAAATTGAGTACATATGTTCTGGTACAGGTTGGAAATAATCATGATATAAACTTGAGAAGAGTTTTGTGAACTTGTAGTTTGTAGCGGTTGTTAATTTAGACTCAAGCTATTGTTTATATTTTTAGTACCAAAGGGGTGTTCTTGTTGAGTATGGAAGGATTTTTATATGGTTAAGTAAGTTATTGAATATATATTTACATGCTGGTTTGTATGAATAACTATTGAAAAGGTAAATTGAGTTCCTTATGAGTATTGAGGTTGGCTCATTGATTGGTGAGATAAGTCATATTCGTATTTACCAAGTTGATTGTGATTTGTAATAATTGAATTAACTTTAAATGGTTGCTCTTTGGAATGATAAAGAATGATTATGTGATTTGCTTGTTTAAATGATTGAAATTGGTGGAATCTGAGCTTCCTTCTATATACTTGCTTTGTCTTAATGAAGTGATTTGTTTTATGTGATACTTGAATTGAACTCAACATGAGTCATCTAATGGTTAACTTTGGAAATTAGAATGACTAAACACAATTGATTATTTAAAAATCAAGGGAATATGATTTAGAAAATGGGGAAAATGGGTAGTAACATATATATGAGAGAGAGAGAGAGAGATGTTATTCATTATACATATATATAAGCATGGTTGTTTACCTTTATTATTACTTTATGTAATAATAGGTGAATCTAGTACGGAAGAGTAAGGAAGAGCAACAGAGTGCTAAGGGCGACAGGTAATCACTCTTAACCTTACTATAACATTGAGGGTGACGTTAGTTAGGGATTTTGTAAAATCCCTTTTCACCCTCTATATATATATATATTATCTTTAAAAGGGTATTTTTATACAAAACAGGCTATCGGGTGCCTTTCAAACACGATTATTTTCTTATAAAAGGAATTTGAAACACTACATATATATTACTCTGGCTGTGGTTGGAATTGATCTGGAATGATTGTGGAAGGTATATAGATAGGTATAGTGTTAGACAGTGACTTGAGAAATTATGGAAATAGAAAAGAGTGATAGATGTTGAGTTTGAGATTATGGTGAACTATGTTGTGGAAAACATGAAATGTGAGATTGAAATATTGAATGAGGTTGAAGTTGATGGAATATAGAATAGGGATTGTTAGTATTGCATGACACTGATTATTAGTACCGTCGGCCGATGTAACCTATCGATCTGCGCAATCGATAGGTTAATTGTACAGGTTCCTCGGATTTTAAAGGAACCAGGGACGTTTTCACTTTTTATAGTGCTCCCTTTTCAGGGACGTTTTCACTATTTAAAGTGCTCCCTTTTTATGCTTTCAGATTTGAGACTGGGCACAGTGTCAATCACGTTTATTTTTGTTGTTGAGTTTGAGATAGTGGTGAGTTAGGTTGTGGGGAATCATTTGATGTTGTTGATTAAAGTATTGACAAGTGATGTGGAATTGATGGAGGGATATTGAGAGATGAATGGAAGAAGAATTGACACGGATATATATATATTACTGGTTTTAAAATGAGGTACCCTTTAGACGCCCTCGCTACCGCACATCTCACTGTTATAGTGAGTTAAGCGGTGATTACTGGGACAAATTGTCTCATCCCACGATTACTGACATTTTTGCAGGTATTCATGCACAGACGCAAGCAGCAGGAAAGGGAATTAGGTAGTAGTAGTTATATGGACTATTTTGAATTGTATATTGCCAATTTGTATAGGCCTGCATACGTTTCCGCATATATTTATGTATTTGATATTATTGAACATTAGGTTGTCTATTTTTCTAACCATGTTAGGTGATTCTTTTCTAACATGGTTAGCTATTAATTATCCATGATAGTATTCAGGTTGTATTAGTTTATTCTTTCCTATCATGGATAAACTATAAAAGGATTAGAATAATCTTTTCTAACTATGATAGAGATATTAATATTATGGAAATTCCTTTTTCTATCATAGTTAGTAAAGAGTTTAATGAATTGAAATAAATATTATTGGTTAATTAGATAATTAGTAACATATTGTTACAACAATTAAAGTATTATAATATTAAATGAAAATAGGATTGATGAGCGGTAGATTACAGGAAACTTGGTTATCAGTATTTGGTATACGATAACCTAGGACTGTGCTGCATTGCATATAGATTGGCAATATACATTCTTAGTATTCCCTTCCTTCTGTGCATGAATATATGGCCTTTTTGAGAGCATTATCGCTCATCCCGTGGTGGGGAGAGAGTGATAAGAGAAATTGAATAGGTACTGTGGAGAGATTGAGATGAACATAGAAAGAATAATGAAATAATGTTGATATGTATAAGAATTTAGGAAAAATAGCGAAATAAGGATGCTTCTCTGGGGTCTCGAGTATAGTTATGTGCCGGCCATAATCATAGTCGAGGCATCATGAGATCCCTTATTGGGTTTAAGGGATCAAGATAATTTGAAATAACATTCAGTAATTTATACAAATGGAAATAAGGATCATTGACTTTGTTCTTGTTTGTTTTACTTGTTTATTGAATTACTGAATTAATTGATGAATTGATTGGTTTGTTTGATTGTTTTCATTCGAAATTCTTTGGAAAATTGTTTGCTTCATTGATGATTTAACTTGTGCTATTTGATTGTTTGGAATAGAATTCTCTTAAAACTGTTTGTTTTTATAAAGCCTCAACATGAGGTATACTATGGTTTCGAATTTGTTTTGATTATCTACCACCAATTAGTAATGGTTGGAGATCACCATCATTGGTAGTAGAGGCTGTTGCCCATTTATATTAAGCGGCTGGAGGCTTTCTCACTATATTTAGTGATTGGAAGCAGCCCCCTTAATAATAGATGTTGGTAGCCCTCACTAACTCAAAGGTGGATGTCTCCGAAAGGTAAGTATTTTAGTTCAAAAGTGATTGTTAATAGAATTTTTATATAGCTATATGTAGAAAATTGAAAAGTTTTGCAAATCAATGTTATGTAATTGGAAGAATTTAACTATTAATACTATGTGAATGGAAAATTTATAGTTGATGGTGTGATATTAGCATAAATTTTAAGATTTATTCTCATATCTATAGAAATTGGTCTAAAGATTTGGCAATATATAAGTATTTGGAAAGGAATATTTTGGTAGTAATTCTCATTGTCTTATTAGCAAGGGAAATGACGTAAGTGAGTATGACTATGACCTGGAGTTTTCTTCTCTAATTTGAATTCTCAGGGTGAAGCTTTAGTGAATGTTTTAAATGGATACATTGGATTGTAAAACAAGTGAACTGAGGTATTATGGCTATTGATCTATTGTTTTGTAAGGTTGAGGATTGTATTGAAAGTTGTCAAATTGGAGTTTTGAAAAATTGGGAAAATATTTGATGACTTTAGTGAGAAATTAAGTATCGTCACATGTTTTTAGCATGATGATATGAATAGGTATATATCTTAGGTATGGGAAATTTGATAGAATTGTTAGTACACAAGGCAAAGTAGGAGGTGGATTTCAATATCTTGGTGATTTTTATGGATTAACGACTTTCATAGTTCCACTAGTTATTAATAATACATTGTGTTGATGATTTAGAGAAGTATAGTGATGTGGTGGACTATTATGATTTGTTGATAGATCAACATTAGTCTTTTATGGATGAGTGTATATTAAGTTAGAATCATGAGTTAAAGTTAGAAAAGAAATCTTATGGAATTGTTATCTAACAATTAGAAGCGAGATCTTGGATTATGATTGAAGAAACCACTAGATTCTGAAGAGGATATTGTTGTCAATTATGAAATTGGACTTTAGTATAAGTAATTTGAGGTTGTGGTGACTAGTAAATGAAGGTTAGCTAGGAGTAAGGGGATTATTATTGGTGACTATCATAGATTGAATGAGGATAAACGGGGAAGAATGATATTGAGTATATTCAGTTGTAGTGAAATTATTAGAGTAAATATGAAGAATTCAAGGTTGATCTGCGTATTTTCTGTTCGTTAGGTGTACGTCTAGTGAATTTTGGGGACAAAATTCCTAAAAAGGTGGGGTAAATTGTAACATCCTGAAAAATTTAATTCAGGATTAGAGAGTGTTTTGAGAGATTTTGGAATTTTTAGGAATTTTTGGGATATTTTTGGAAATTTTGAGTAATTAATATGCATATAATTAATTAAGAAATGAAGAGTTTGAAATATGAGGGAATGGTAAAGTTAAAAATATTTTGAAGGTTTAAAGGTGTAAAATAATGTTGTGTACATGTTGCACTATTTGGATTTCTTGGGAAGAAATATTACCAATAAATAGAGGAGCCAAATTGTTTTTATAATATAGTTTTTATAATTCAGATTCTTTAACATTAGGGCAAATGGAAGTAAATTGATTGGATCCTGGACATAAGATAAACTTAAATTAGTGAAGGGGTAGTGATAGTTTAGAAAAGAATTATGGATGACATGTTGGCAACATGGAGAAAAGATGGGGTTGCAATAGTTGGGGCTGATTTAAATTGATAAGTATATAGTGACTAGTAATAAAATGCTCAATCTTATATTGGTTTTGTAGCAGCTTGTATAGGGATTTAGAAGTTGACAAGTGATCTTTGAAGGAGATGAAACTTAACTAAGCTAAGCCTTGAATATAGAAATGAACTTCCTTTCTTCTCCTTTCTTTGTTTTAGCTGAATTATGTGTGAAATAAATAGAGGTTTTTGAAGTGATTCTTGTTTTGGTGCTTGAGAACTTAGTATGTGAAGATGTTTCTTTAAAGTGTTACCTAATTGCATTGTGTTTGGAATGTTGGGATGGAGATTCAACCTAAGCAAATGGTAGCTTTGAATCATGGTTATCTCTGCTTACTTTGTTGGCATTATTTTATGAGGATGTGCAGGATAATAAATGGATTTTTGCTGCATGTATGCTGGTTATGGTTAAATAGGATTGTTTGTTTTGAATAAAATATGATAAGTTTGACATTAGGAGTTGAGAAGCTTGGACTTTCTTGGTATATGAATAGTGATAAAGGTAATGTTTCTAAAGTAGTTATTGAAGCATGTTATCGATTTTGCAAAAAGGACTTTAAAACAAAAGAAATTAAGAGTGAGCTGTTTTAAAGTGTTCTATATTATAATTATTACAAGTTATTGTTTGAAATAATGGTGCAAAATCATTATAGTATTAATTTAGGCCGCATATGAAAACTTGCAAATTCGTTGTAGTAGGTCCTTCAATTTAATTCCTTTGAAATTAATTAAGAAAGTATCTTCATTAGTTGAATACCACAGAATATAGCCCTTATATCAGTTATAATTCTTTTAGGACAATTTAAAAAAAAAAAACATATGAACCTAATGTTGAACCTAGTTGTATTGTTAGATTCTGGACTTGTGGCTGACAAAGCCACTGGCTGTAGTAAATCCATAAAGTCTTGCTGTTTGCTGAATTTCCTTGAATTCCTTTTTCTTTACTTGGGTATTTGCATTGTGACTTTTAGATTTATTGTTTCCTCTTTGGCAATTGGCTGAATGGTGCAATTTAGAAATTCTATTTGATAAACCTGAAATAGAAATTTAAGTTACTTGTACGTACTTGCTTTGTATTTGGTGAAGTGATTTGTTTTATGTGATACTTGAATTGAACTCAACATGAGTCATCTAATGGTTAACTTTGGAAATTAGAATGACTAAACACAATTGATTATTTAAAAATCAAGGGAATATGATTTAGAAAATGGGGAAAATGGGTAGTAACATATATATGAGAGAGAGAGAGAGAGATGTTATTCATTATACATATATATAAGCATGGTTGTTTACCTTTATTATTACTTTATGTAATAATAGGTGAATCTAGTACGGAAGAGTAAGGAAGAGCAACAGAGTGCTAAGGGCGACAGGTAATCACTCTTAACCTTACTATAACATTGAGGGTGACGTTAGTTAGGGATTTTGTAAAATCCCTTTTCACCCTCTATATATATATATATATTATCTTTAAAAGGGTATTTTTATACAAAACAGGCTATCGGGTGCCTTTCAAACACGATTATTTTCTTATAAAAGGAATTTGAAACACTACATATATATTACTCTGGCTGTGGTTGGAATTGATCTGGAATGATTGTGGAAGGTATATAGATAGGTATAGTGTTAGACAGTGACTTGAGAAATTATGGAAATAGAAAAGAGTGATAGATGTTGAGTTTGAGATTATGGTGAACTATGTTGTGGAAAACATGAAATGTGAGATTGAAATATTGAATGAGGTTGAAGTTGATGGAATATAGAATAGGGATTGTTAGTATTGCATGACACTGATTATTAGTACCGTCGGCCGATGTAACCTATCGATCTGCGCAATCGATAGGTTAATTGTACAGGTTCCTCGGATTTTAAAGGAACCAGGGACGTTTTCACTTTTTATAGTGCTCCCTTTTCAGGGACGTTTTCACTATTTAAAGTGCTCCCTTTTTATGCTTTCAGATTTGAGACTGGGCACAGTGTCAATCACGTTTATTTTTGTTGTTGAGTTTGAGATAGTGGTGAGTTAGGTTGTGGGGAATCATTTGATGTTGTTGATTAAAGTATTGACAAGTGATGTGGAATTGATGGAGGGATATTGAGAGATGAATGGAAGAAGAATTGACACGGATATATATATATTACTGGTTTTAAAATGAGGTACCCTTTAGACGCCCTCGCTACCGCACATCTCACTGTTATAGTGAGTTAAGCGGTGATTACTGGGACAAATTGTCTCATCCCACGATTACTGACATTTTTGCAGGTATTCATGCACAGACGCAAGCAGCAGGAAAGGGAATTAGGTAGTAGTAGTTATATGGACTATTTTGAATTGTATATTGCCAATTTGTATAGGCCTGCATACGTTTCCGCATATATTTATGTATTTGATATTATTGAACATTAGGTTGTCTATTTTTCTAACCATGTTAGGTGATTCTTTTCTAACATGGTTAGCTATTAATTATCCATGATAGTATTCAGGTTGTATTAGTTTATTCTTTCCTATCATGGATAAACTATAAAAGGATTAGAATAATCTTTTCTAACTATGATAGAGATATTAATATTATGGAAATTCCTTTTTCTATCATAGTTAGTAAAGAGTTTAATGAATTGAAATAAATATTATTGGTTAATTAGATAATTAGTAACATATTGTTACAACCTTTTATAGTAACGTCCCTGGTTCCTTTAAAATCCGAGGAACCTGTACAATTAACCTATCGATTGCGCAGATCGATAGGTTACATCGGCCGACGGTACTATCAGTGTCATGCAATGCTCACTATAACCTATCAATATCCTATCAATATCACTTCCACAATGACATCATTCATATCCATCAACCTTAACCTCATTCAATATTTCAATATCACAACCTCAATAATCAACAACAACATCAACATCAACATCACCTTTCAATCTATTATCCACAATATCTTTCTCAGTATTTGGTATACGATAACCCTGGACTGTGCTGCATTGCATATAGATTGGCAATATACATTCTATAGTTTCCCTTCCTTCTGTGCATGATACTCTGCCTTTTGAGAGGATTATCACTCATCCCGTGGTGGGGAGAGAGTGATAAGAGAAATTGAATAGGTATTGTGGAGAGATTGAGATGAACATAGAAAGGATAACGAAATAATATTGATATGTATAAAAATTTAGGAAGAATGACGAAATAAGGATGCTTCTCTGGGGTCTCGAATATAGTTATGTGCCGGCCATAATCATAGTCGAGGCATCATGAGATCCCTTATTGGGTTTAAGGGATCAAGATAATTTGAAATAACATTCAGTAATTTATACAAATGGAAATAAGGATCATTGACTTTGTTCTTGTTTGTTTTACTTGTTTATTGAATTACTGAATTAATTGATGAATTGATTGGTTTGTTTGATTGTTTTCATTCGAAATTCTTTGGAAAATTGTTTGTTTTGGTAACATCCCGCGCGGTGTGTAATTGGAGATTAATTGTGAAAATTATGTTAGTGATTGGTTTGGTTTGATGTTTCAACTATTATGGAGTGTTGATGAGATCTATGCTTTACATGTTCATTTATAGGAAGTATGGCTAAAGGGAGTGAAGAAAATGATTTAGGAAATTGTGGTTAGTGCTCTGTTTAGGAGTTTTAGATTATAAATCAAGGTGATTAAATGTAAGGAAGGATGTGTTAGGATGCTAAAATAATGAAGATAATTCGAATTGTTGATATTGAAAAAGAATGATTATTTTCATGAGGAAGTTTCTGTTTATACTTATATTATGTTTTGCAAATGATTTATAAGATGAAGTGGGTTGTTAATTTGAACTGAATATGGAATTGTAATATTCTTTCCCTCTTAGTACTATGTTATTTATAATATTAAATGTTAATAGGATAAGAATAGAATAAGGATGAACATGTTGGAGTTCTATTGGAATTCGATGGATAAGCAATTATTTGAAAGATTGTTGATATTTTGTGCTTGCATGTGTACTTAGAAATTTCTGCAATTTTGTACAGCAATAGCTGAAGAGATTTAGGAAGGAAAATGCTTAGAAGTTCTGTTACAAGGTAAAGTGATAGTTATGAGATTAAGAAGGACCAATAATTTTCTGGGATAGTTCTTCGATTGATAGTGTGATAGGTTTATTGATCATTCTAATGTGATATTAAAGGATTGAGAATGTGATTTTAGATGAAAGTAATGGAAGAGGAATTAAAACATGTGACATATTGGTGATTAAGTGGAGCTGAATGAAGTTATGATGTTTTGATGTTTGAATACTACTTGAGTAGTGCTTATTACTTATTTGATTGGTTGCAAATTGTAGGCTTTCAAATAGACATTTTTTTTATTAAAGGATCAAATTGTGGTGAATTTTGTCGAAAAGGATGATTACAAAGTATAGTTTCTAGGTTGGAAAGTTGATGCGATGTGTTATATTGAACCAAAGTTATAAAAGTTTGTTGATATTAGAATTATGTCTTTTGTAGTTGAGCATTATGATGAGAACAGTGAACTCTGTTTATTTTTGTATGCTGGTGATGTTGAAAGAGAAGAGAAGAGAGATTGATGGCTTTGAAGTGATGATTATAGATTGATGACTTGGAGTCATAGTTTGGTTATGGATTGAGAATTAAGAAGGATAACTTGTTGAAATTGAGGTTTTCAATGTGGTTTGATAAGGAATAATGCTTTATTGATCATGTTTGACCTTAATGGATTGAGAAACCAGTTAAGTTTCAGGGTTATTGTTAACGCTCTATCTAATATTTCTAATGGATTTATTGGGATTGAAAACAATTAGGAAATGTAATTCGATTGAGGGTAGCTTTTGTTGCTTGTTGGGAATGAGATAAGGGATGATTATGATAACTAGAGTGTGGTTAGTTTTGAAGTTATATTGAGAGAATCTGATTTGCTTGAGCAAATGGGGAAGTATTCAATAGTTGATGGTGTGATATTAGCATAAATTTTAAGATTTATTCTCATATCTATAGAAATTGGTCTAAAGATTTGGCAATATATAAGTATTTGGAAAGGAATATTTTGGTAGTAATTCTCATTGTCTTATTAGCAAGGGAAATGACGTAAGTGAGTATGACTATGACCTGGAGTTTTCTTCTCTAATTTGAATTCTCAGGGTGTATTGAGCGAACTACCTCATGTACTATTATTTAGAGTTGCTTGACATAGTGAATTTTGATGACTATTGGACATGAATTTCTTTTAAGGTTGTTGATGGATACTTGGATTTGTGACCATGATATGATAAATGGATAAAGAAGTTAGTTGAGATAAAGGATTTAGGGTGAAGCTTTAGTGAATGTTTTAAATGGATACATTGGATTGTAAAACAAGTGAATTGAGGTATTATGGCTATTGATCTATTGTTTTGTAAGGTTGAGGATTGTATTGAAAGTTGTCAAATTGGAGTTTTGAAAAATTGGGAAAATATTTGATGACTTTAGTGAGAAATTAAGTATCGTCACATGTTTTTAGCATGATGATATGAATAGGTATATATCTTAGGTATGGGAAATTTGATAGAATTGTTAGTACACAAGGCAAAGTAGGAGGTGGATTTCAATATCTTGGTGATTTTTATGGATTAACGACTTTCATAGTTCCACTAGTTATTAATAATACATTGTGTTGATGATTTAGAGAAGTATAGTGATGTGGTGGACTATTATGATTTGTTGATAGATCAACATTAGTCTTTTATGGATGAGTGTATATTAAGTTAGAATCATGAGTTAAAGTTAGAAAAGAAATCTTATGGAATTGTTATCTAACAATTAGAAGCGAGATCTTGGATTATGATTGAAGAAACCACTAGATTCTGAAGAGGATATTGTTGTCAATTATGAAATTGGACTTTAGTATAAGTAATTTGAGGTTGTGGTGACTAGTAAATGAAGGTTAGCTAGGAGTAAGGGGATTATTATTGGTGACTATCATAGATTGAATGAGGATAAACGGGGAAGAATGATATTGAGTATATTCAGTTGTAGTGAAATTATTAGAGTAAATATGAAGAATTCAAGGTTGATCTGCGTATTTTCTGTTCGTTAGGTGTACGTCTAGTGAATTTTGGGGACAAAATTCCTAAAAAGGTGGGGTAAATTGTAACATCCTGAAAAATTTAATTCAGGATTAGAGAGTGTTTTGAGAGATTTTGGAATTTTTAGGAATTTTTGGGATATTTTTGGAAATTTTGAGTAATTAATATGCATATAATTAATTAAGAAATGAAGAGTTTGAAATATGAGGGAATGGTAAAGTTAAAAATATTTTGAAGGTTCAAAAGATTGGAGACTGGTTTGAGTGGTTTTAAGTTAAAAAGTGTACACTATGGCAAGATTGGGCTATAAAGCATCATAAACCACCTTATTTCTCCCTAACCAAACGCGCCTTCCTCCTTCCTTCCTTTATAAATTTCAGTCGAACCTTCCCCCACCTTCGATGACTCCCTCTTCTTCCGTCTTCTTTCTCCCTCCGTCTCAGGCGAAGCAGCGGCGGCGGCAAGCCTGCCGCCATACTTCACTCCTCCTTCCCATAAAACAAAACTTGTACACACACATATATTCATCACCATCATCATCGAACTCATCTTCCCCACTCTTCTTCCTTCGTTTCTTGTCCTTTTTCCGGCGACGGACGGCGATGGACGGTGAAGGTGTTGCCGCCATCTGAAGCTTCTCCTCTTTACTTCTTTTACTAAGCTTAAGTCGATCTCTTCTCTTTTCCCTCAATCATTTTCCGGCGGGTTTCTTCGTTCTCCGGCGAAGTAACAACGGACGACGTTGGTTGAGGTAAAGCTCCGACCTTTCTAGCATATCTCGAGCTATGCTTTCATTTCAATGTTTGTTTCCTCATGTTTCCCTCTTCTTTTGGTTCTTTTCATTCGGCCAGCCCTTTAATGGCCATTTTCCGACGACGCTTGTGGCGGTTTCCGGCGACGGGAAGCTTTTATTTACACACTTAAGGCCAAAGACAAGTTTAGGTAATTTCATTCCTTTGTTGCACACTTGTTTTTCGTGTTGGCCGAGACTTTGAGAGGGGTGTACGGATGAGTTTTCAAGTTTTGGTACAATAATCAACTTAAACTGATATTTAGACATTATATTCTTAGAGTTTTGAAATGGTTGCTGAGTAGATTAAGGATTTGATGTTTTGTATGATAGCCCTAAGATTGGGCAATCCCAATCTGTCCTTGCATAACAGAACTTTAATTTCAAAATTTCTAAGTTGTTATCTTTGTAATCTGTTGTGGCTGGAAATTGATATTTAATATTGATTTTTGTTTGGATTGATGGATTCAGTGAATGTATATTCTTGTCTTTCACTAACCGAATTAGATTTTGGCGCAAGTGTCTAGAATATGGATTAACGTTGTGTAAGTACATGTTTCTCTGCACTGCTGAATTGATTTTGGAAAGAGATGGTATTGTTGCTTTTTGTATGTGATGCTAAGCTTGATAGTGATTTGTGGAGTGAGGACAAGTGTTTGTATGGTGTACTTGTCTTTGCCCTTTTGCTTTGACAGGTAGCCTGGAAGTTCATATATTTTACGTGTTTTTCTTGATCCTTTGCTACAATAAAGGATTGCAATCAGTTGAAATATAAGATTGATTGAAATATAGGTTGCATTTAAAAGCATCTGCTTTTATTGAAGTGGTTATGGTATACTTTACTGGCATTTGAATTTAAAGAAGTGCTTAGTAGGATATAAGTGATGATTGAGAATTATTTTGATTGTTAAGCATGTGGTATATTTAAAGTTGTGTTTAGACATGTATATCCTTGTTAGTGTTGTTAGAACTCAAAGATACTAGGAGAATATAGAAACTTCAGAATTGGTGCTTAATGTTCAAGAATTTTCTATGAATAGGAATGTCTAAATTGAGTACATATGTTCTGGTACAGGTTGGAAATAATCATGATATAAACTTGAGAAGAGTTTTGTGAACTTGTAGTTTGTAGCGGTTGTTAATTTAGACTCAAGCTATTGTTTATATTTTTAGTACCAAAGGGGTGTTCTTGTTGAGTATGGAAGGATTTTTATATGGTTAAGTAAGTTATTGAATATATATTTACATGCTGGTTTGTATGAATAACTATTGAAAAGGTAAATTGAGTTCCTTATGAGTATTGAGGTTGGCTCATTGATTGGTGAGATAAGTCATATTCGTATTTACCAAGTTGATTGTGATTTGTAATAATTGAATTAACTTTAAATGGTTGCTCTTTGGAATGATAAAGAATGATTATGTGATTTGCTTGTTTAAATGATTGAAATTGGTGGAATCTGAGCTTCCTTCTATATACTTGCTTTGTCTTAATGAAGTGATTTGTTTTATGTGATACTTGAATTGAACTCAACATGAGTCATCTAATGGTTAACTTTGGAAATTAGAATGACTAAACACAATTGATTATTTAAAAATCAAGGGAATATGATTTAGAAAATGGGGAAAATGGGTAGTAACATATATATGAGAGAGAGAGAGAGAGAGATGTTATTCATTATACATATATATAAGCATGGTTGTTTACCTTTATTATTACTTTATGTAATAATAGGTGAATCTAGTACGGAAGAGTAAGGAAGAGCAACAGAGTGCTAAGGGCGACAGGTAATCACTCTTAACCTTACTATAACATTGAGGGTGACGTTAGTTAGGGATTTTGTAAAATCCCTTTTCACCCTCTATATATATATATATTATCTTTAAAAGGGTATTTTTATACAAAACAGGCTATCGGGTGCCTTTCAAACACGATTATTTTCTTATAAAAGGAATTTGAAACACTACATATATATTACTCTGGCTGTGGTTGGAATTGATCTGGAATGATTGTGGAAGGTATATAGATAGGTATAGTGTTAGACAGTGACTTGAGAAATTATGGAAATAGAAAAGAGTGATAGATGTTGAGTTTGAGATTATGGTGAACTATGTTGTGGAAAACATGAAATGTGAGATTGAAATATTGAATGAGGTTGAAGTTGATGGAATATAGAATAGGGATTGTTAGTATTGCATGACACTGATTATTAGTACCGTCGGCCGATGTAACCTATCGATCTGCGCAATCGATAGGTTAATTGTACAGGTTCCTCGGATTTTAAAGGAACCAGGGACGTTTTCACTTTTTATAGTGCTCCCTTTTCAGGGACGTTTTCACTATTTAAAGTGCTCCCTTTTTATGCTTTCAGATTTGAGACTGGGCACAGTGTCAATCACGTTTATTTTTGTTGTTGAGTTTGAGATAGTGGTGAGTTAGGTTGTGGGGAATCATTTGATGTTGTTGATTAAAGTATTGACAAGTGATGTGGAATTGATGGAGGGATATTGAGAGATGAATGGAAGAAGAATTGACACGGATATATATATATTACTGGTTTTAAAATGAGGTACCCTTTAGACGCCCTCGCTACCGCACATCTCACTGTTATAGTGAGTTAAGCGGTGATTACTGGGACAAATTGTCTCATCCCACGATTACTGACATTTTTGCAGGTATTCATGCACAGACGCAAGCAGCAGGAAAGGGAATTAGGTAGTAGTAGTTATATGGACTATTTTGAATTGTATATTGCCAATTTGTATAGGCCTGCATACGTTTCCGCATATATTTATGTATTTGATATTATTGAACATTAGGTTGTCTATTTTTCTAACCATGTTAGGTGATTCTTTTCTAACATGGTTAGCTATTAATTATCCATGATAGTATTCAGGTTGTATTAGTTTATTCTTTCCTATCATGGATAAACTATAAAAGGATTAGAATAATCTTTTCTAACTATGATAGAGATATTAATATTATGGAAATTCCTTTTTCTATCATAGTTAGTAAAGAGTTTAATGAATTGAAATAAATATTATTGGTTAATTAGATAATTAGTAACATATTGTTACACCATCCGCTATCGGAAGCTTTCTGGCTTCCGCTAGCTCTTCACTCAGTGAGTCCACCTTGGACTCAAGTGATTCCTTTTTAATTCTCAACACTTTATAGGCTTTACATAAGCGGAAAAATTCTTTATGGACATCATTATAGGCTTCTTGTAGTTCAGGAAATGTTACCTCACTGTCCTGGATGGGGTCAAATTCTGAGGACGCTTCCTCATCATCTTCTCTGGCAACGAGACAGAGGTTGGCAACCTCTTCCTCATCACTTGCTTCCTCATCAGAACTATTCACCCAGATAGAGGACACAAAGGCTTTCCTTTTGTCCTTCCCTTTTGCTCTCTGCAGGCTTGGGCACTCAGCCTTGAAGTGACCAGGCTTCTTACATTCAAAACACACTGGGGCCCTTTCCTTCTTATAGTCTTTCTTGTGGCTAGATTCACCTTTCTGAAAGCCTCCTTTCTTCTTGAAGAACTTTCTGAACTTTCTTACCATCATAGCCATCTCCTCATCATCTATGTCCTCCTCATCATCCTCATCATCATCATTATCATTCCTATCCTTGCTGGGAGCAACAAGAGCAAGGTTCTTGGCCTTAGCTGTAGCTTGAGGAGCTCTCTCAGCCAACAGGGTTGGTTCATATTCAGCCAAAGAACCAAACAAGGCAGTGATAGAGCTGGTTGATTCTCCCTAGACTTCCTGCAGGATGGTAACTTTGGTGATCCAGTCACCCTTCAAAACTTTTAGAATCTTGCTGACTTGTTCTCTCTCAGGAATATCCTTTCCCAGAGAGGCCAAGTTGTTAATAAGATGGGTGAACCTGAGCTCCAGCTCTCTGATTGGCTCAGTTGGACTAAGCATAGCAAACTTGTGGAACTCCTCAACTAACATCTCGATGCGTCTGGACTTTACTCCTCTTGTTCCAGAATGAGCAGCCTCAAGAGCCTCCCACATATCCTTTGCAGTTTTGTGGTGGCTGATCCTGTGAAACTCTTTATGACTCAGGGCACATTGAATGTAGTGCATGGCCCTGTAGTTTAGCTGTACTAGAGCATAATCTTCATTGGTGAATCTGGATCGCTGCTTTGCAAGACCTTCATCATCTAGAGGGACGTGATTCCCATGCTCGATCATATCCCAGAGGCGAATGTCGCAGGATTTGATGTAGGTCTCCATTCTGAACTTCTAGAATGGATAGTTGTAGCCATCAAAGCCAGGAGGCTTGTTTGGCTGAATAGCAACATCGGGCAAGGAATGATCTGCATCCATTACTAGATCTTTTCTTTCTAGATTCGTTGGAATCAAGTCAGAAAGACCCGCTCTGATACCAAATGAAAGAGGTGGATGCACAAGAGGGGGGTGAATTGTAGGCCCATGAAGAGTGTGAGATGGAGAGAGAAAACTTGTGGGTCCCGGGATATATGAAATTTACCAAAAAGCCTTCACCTCACTTTCACTTTCCCTCCCTCACTTTTTTTCCATCCAAACGGACCCTAAGATCTCATGAATTCAATATCATATTATTGGGAAAATTAATTACAGGTCCCTTGTAAGGGACATAATATGAAAAAAGTCCCAAAAATTGAAAAAATTAAAGTAGAGTCCCTTGAGACCTCACTTTAATTATTTCTGAAGAAGTGGGCCCCATGTTTAATAATAAACAAAATACCCACCCACCCCTCCCCCTCTCTCTCCTTCTCATCCTTCTCCTTCCTCACTTCCACCCACCAGCCCCCCTCCGGCCGCCGCCGCCGCCGCCAACCACCCCCCAACGCCATTTCCGCCCAGATCCGCCTCCCAGCTCCTCTCGCCCTCCACTTATCTTGCCCAGATCCGCCTCCCAGCTTCTGGTTCCACTTTTCTTTTATCAAGTTTCTTCTCCACTTTTAATAGCTCTACTTAAGCTGCTTTCAGCAACTAAATCAATGGACCCATCAGTTGAAAGACTTGATTTTTCACTTTCCCTTCTTCATCATCAAGATCTGATGCATCATCACTTTCTTGTTTTCTTTCCTGATCCATCGAGTCAGTTACAATCTGACAAAAAATTACTCTTTCCTTTAACTGAAAAGTGCTACCAGAAGCACTTACATCTGCAAGTATGAAAAGGAGAGAGAGGGAGAAGGAATGGTTGGAGGGGAACAGGAGAAATGGAGGAAGGAGATGGCGGCGGCGGCGGCCGGAGGGGGGCTGGTGGGTGGAAGTGAGGAAGGAGAAGGATGAGAAGGAGAGAGAGGGGGAGGGGTGGGTGGATATATTTTTTATTATTAAACATGGGGCTCACTTCTTCAGAAATAATTAAAGTGAGGTCCCAAGGAACTCTACTTTAATTTTTTCAGTTTTTGGGACTTTTCCATATTATGTCCCTTACAAGGGACCTGTAATTAATTTTCCCAATAATATGATATTGAATTCATGAGATCTTAGGGTCCGTTTGGATGGAAAAAAAGTGAGGGAGGGAAAGTGAAAGTGAGGTGAAGGCTTTTTGGTAAATTTCATATATCCCGGGACCCACAAGTTTTCTCTCTCCATCTCACACTCTTCATGGGCCTACAAACTTTTACATCTCATCGTTACATAATTTACCCCTACTTTTCATCTTTACCCCCTTACACTCAATTCCATTTCCAATTCCATTATACACTTTCCAGCCAACCAAACTGGCCCTTATTTGTAGCAGAAGCTGTAATTCCTATTCTAGTAGTAGTGTCACAAAGGTATGATTTTTCTCTATAATTATATCTCAATTTATATTAAAGAATAAGGCTTTTAAAACCCACCATAGTCTGTAATTGATATTTTCTTTTTTTGCGGTCTTGAATTTCCTATCTACTAAAGTACTATCCTCTTGTCACTAACTTGATAATTCACAAATTAAACTACCTTTATTTTGGGCCGGAGACAAATTAAACTACTTAAAAGTGTACATTTTGGAGCTGTATATTAAATTTAGTGTTATGAATATAAGGATGAGAAGAGAAGATGAAGAGAGAGTAGGAGAATATATTATTCAAGGGTTAACATATACAATAGTGAGTCCTCTATTTATAGAGGGGAATTAGGGTTACATCATTAATATGGAAAAGAGGAATATAGGAAACTAAGAGGAATATGGGAAACTAAGAGGAATATAGGAAACTAAGAAAAATATAGGAAAATAAACATTGACATCCACAATCAAAAGGATTTCATAACACTCCCCCTTGGATGTCCAAGACTAAACATATGCCTCATTAAAAAAACTCCAACTAAGTAAAACCC
This sequence comes from Mimosa pudica, assembly GCA_029929735.1. Classification (NCBI taxonomy): domain Eukaryota; kingdom Viridiplantae; phylum Streptophyta; class Magnoliopsida; order Fabales; family Fabaceae; genus Mimosa; species Mimosa pudica. The sequence goes on from JAKELP010000045.1 coordinate 8,514,085, forward strand.
AATGGGACAAAAACTTAATAGAAGAAAAAAGAGTACAATGCTTAGTGATACACTTATTGGTGCCGCCTCATTAAAAACCTTGCTAGGAAAACCCACTGGGAAAAAACCATAGATAAGGGAAAAAGAGTGCAGCGTGTATCATCTCCCCTTCTTGACCACTTCAATTGATATCTCTAAGTCGGCGAAGTCCAATACCATAAGTAAGCTTCTCAAATGTTGCAGCAGGAAGTGACTTTGTAAACATATCTGCTAGATTTTCACTTGACCGGATTTGGTGAATATCAAATTCACCATCTTTTTGGAGATCTTGAGTGAAGAAGAACTTTTGTGAAATGTTCTTAGTTCTATCTCCGTTGATGTAGCATTCTTTGAGTTGAAAGATATATACAATTATCCTCGTATATGACCAGTGGAGCTCATTTTACTAGAAGATAAACCACAAGTACATCGTACATGATGTATCAATGATCTCAACCAGCAACACTTTCGGCTTGCTTCATTTCATTTCATTTCGAATTCTTTCTTCAGACAATTTATTGTCTTATCTAATAACTCTTCAGGAGTTTCAATGATATTCATATCATCATATACGGAAATTATAGCAAACTCATTTCCAGATCTTTTCATGAATTTAAATGGACATATTGAATCATTTTTTATATCCTTCTTTCAGGAGATTTTCATTAAGCCAATTGTACCACATACGCCTAGATACAAAGACTTTAGCCTTATCGAGTATTGTTCTCATGAATTCAAAGTGCATGCTTCTGGCAGCTGGAATCCTTCAGGGATATTCATATGTTTATATATATAAATCTATACATATATGCAATCATTTTTCATAATACTTCTAGTATTTGAAATCCTTCTAAGATTAAACTCACTATCACCCATGATTATACCCATGATTTATAATCATATTCTCTAGACGCACTTCAAAATTTCATATATTGTCAGACTACCATATCAAAACATGAATGCTCATTCCACCACGAGACAACATCTATCATTATTATATTGAACTACCGCGAAAATCATTTTTAACCATACTTCTCCCCCTTTTTCGCATAAGTGTTCTCATTTTTATAGTTCTAATAGCACTTCAGGTGCATAGATTCATGTTGTCACATTTCAATAGTGTCTTTTGTTTTCTACTAGCTAGTCATTTTATGTCTACTCATGACATATTTCTATGTCGGATCCTCATTTATCACGTGATATTACTATCGACAAATTTATCCTTTCACGGTTCCTTTTCCTTATGACATAACATATTGAGCTCTCTTTTTATTTCTTTCAGGTACCTGAGCCACTTCTGGGGTCTTACAAATAGTTATGTCTCAAGTAAAGCCTCCTTAAAATGATCATCATAATTATTTGCTCCATTTTCGCTCCATTTTCGTTTTCTTTTGGAACCAATCATTTCTCATGCTTTAGACATGTTTCATTCTCATATATAATTATTGGAGCATTATTCAACTGAATCATGAGATATAAAAATCCTTATTTGGTCAGTGATAGTGTCTGACAAATATTTTGCAACATTTGATGAACTTCTAGTTCACATTACTAATATTTGAGGATCCATATTTGTTTCATACAACATATATCTCTTTCAGTTATTCATTCCTCCCCTCATATTGGGAACACCAATATTTATTCCCAAATTTCATTTAATATTCATCTGTGTATTATTGTAGTGTAACAATATGAATCAATATTTTAAAATATCAGATGGAAAATATTTAACTACTGACCAAGAGCCAATGGGAGAATTCATTCTCTTTTATCGGCATGATGCAATTATAGTTGTAGTACATTTTACCCAACTCTAAAACTGAAAATTTTGTTCTCACGAATATCGATCTATCTAGCTATTCAAGGAGGCTTTGCTAGATATGTATGCTCTCACATAGCATATAAACATTAAAAACAAAATTAAAAATCACTAGTGATTTCAATGAAAATCATATGACTAATGTACTTAACTAAACAAATTTGCAAACTTCAGGTTGCAAGTTGATCATGTAACATGGACACCACTAATGTGACCATTTCATAGATGCATCTAATATTCATAAAGTATCTTTTAGTCCATATGATATCTGCATGGGCCCATATATAATTCATACAATACACGTCTACATGTGTATAATCTCAACCAAAACTAGTGATGTTTCATATTTCATTCTTTTGAGAACAAGCAATCACTACCACAGATTACCCCATTTACATGCGCTTATTTTGGCCTCTACATACGCTTATAAAGCGCATGTAGAGGGGGGCGCTGGTAAAGGCTCTACATGCGCTTTTTAAAAGCGTATGTAGAGGGGGGCTCTACATGCGCTTTTTAAAAGCGTATGTAGAGGGGGGCTCTACATGCGCTTAAAGCGCATGTAGATGGGGGCTCTACATGCGCTTAAAGCGCATGTAGAGGTAGGTACTCTACATGCGCTTTAAGCGCATGTACATCTACATGCGCTTAAAGCGCATGTAGAGGTGCCTATACATGCGCTTAAAGCGCATGTAGAGGTACCTACCTCTACATGCGCTTTAAGCGCATGTACAGCTATATATATTTTTTTAATATATATTCTTTTACATTTGCCACTTGTATACACGTAATTCTTTGAACAAAACTTCAAAGAACAACATACATCCCAAAATCAAAGCAAACCGCCCAAAACATTTAACAATCACACAAACACTCCACATTCTAAGCATAAATCAGCCAGCTCAATAAGATTCAGACGCAAGCATAAGCATATAAACATCATCTTAAGCAACCAATAATATTCTATAACCAATTAAACATCATTACAACGACTATAAAACCTTGCAGCTCAAGAGCATTCATTTAAGAAATTCTAATTGAATCAATGTCAATCCTACACCATCAAAAAGAATATCATATTCGATTCATATAAATAGCAAAACATAACCACATGCTTAAAACTTCTCATTCAAAACAAAACCAGCAACATCATTTCCATTCCTTTTTCAAAAGAAACCAATTCAGCCAATAAGGGAAAATGAGTAGAAAACTCATGAACCAAACACAAACAAACTTCATCCCATTACACAAAGCATAGACCAAACAGAACCTATACTGAAATTGAACATATATTGAACCAAAACAACATTATACACTCATATTTATATATATTTGGTACATGTACAATGTCCCCTTTTTAAATTGGAGACAAATCAACAAATGCAAACTAACAATGACAACAAACACTAAAAGAGAAAGAGAAATACACAAGTCCTTTGATCCAATAAGAATCATTCATGCAACATTGATTTACTCATTCATCAAACTTATATAACCACAAGTTGAACATGTCAATGCCTACCATTTCTTCATTTATATTCACACCATTATACCATTTCAGCTGCACCTTTTTTTTAAGTACACATGTGCATTTCAATTCCATGTCCTCATAATGAAATTTCTATCCATATCTAAACAGAACATAGCAGCCAAACAAAGAATAGAATTGAAATTCTTCAAAACATCAATCTCATATTAATTGTTTCCAACCAATCTTGTTTATCTTTCTAAGTTAAACTTATAGTAACTTAATCTCATAGTTTAAAACTGAAACTTCACAACCTAAGGATGTAGTTACATATTTAAACTCTTTTATATCCTCATGGCCAAATAATACAGAGAAACCAACCAAGCAGAAAAAGAAGATTATGCATACTTTTTAGAAAACTTACAACTCAAACAAATTCCCAACTTGCAAAACCATATGTCAATTTCACTCCATCTTCAAAGAGATAATATTATATTGAGTCCATTACTTTTAACACTAAATCTGATCTATACAGAGCAAAAGATATCAAGCATAAACTAACAATATAAATTTTATTTTACATCTTACAAAAACTTTATTTTAATTTCATATTCCTAAACATCTCTCTTATTCCAGAAAATCAGCCCAACAGAGCAAGGAAATAGAAATTCTGATATCCACTAAACTCAAGGAAATATAACATGTAGTCTAAAGAAAATATGTGTTCCTTCATAAAAGATTCTAGATTATATCTTGCAGTACTCAAGGCAGTATCCATTCAAACAAAGAAACACAAGTTAGAGTTAAACATCAAGAATATTGAAAGCCTTCCAAAAAAACTCATAAACCCAATACCTAATTCCGGATTCCCTCTCAGCCTCACCCAAGAATCTTAAAAAAATATATGAATTAGAGGAAAGGAAATCACCTAATGGTTGAGTATGAAAGTCTCGGCTGATTTCTTGAGCTTTCACCGTCGCTGGTGGTGACTGGCTGAGCAAGGAGTTGAAGAGAGGGTGAGAAGGCTAAGAGAGAGCAGAGTAAGGGCAAAGTAGAGAGTGAAGGCGACAAGAGAGAGGCAATCAAAGCAAGAAATCCAGAATTTTCAAACATGTAACAACATATACAATTCTTATTTACTGTCATTAACATTCAATCATTTACTTAAACCTCTCTTGTGTCTAGAAGCCAAAGTAAGCAGAGCAATCAAAACACACTCAAACTTCCACATTAAGGTTCAAATTAAAGATGTCATCACACATCAAAATTTCCAAAATCTCACTTCTTTCTTGACTAGCCGAGCTGAACAAAGAAAATAAAAAGGGAAAATACTAATCTAAAGTAACTACATCCACAAGGCAAACAAACTATATCCTTACTTGCTTTTTATTAGGAACTCAATAACAATATACATCTCCAATTAATATGCATATTAAAATCAAATAGCAAAAATAAGACAACCACATGAAACCTCAAGGATCAACAAATCCAGCAACAATCCTTTGGCCATAAAAGCAATAAAATACCATCGTATTGTAAAACACACATATGTTATCACCAATTCATCTTCCTCATGCTGCATTCCAAATCAGATTTTCAGCTTCACAAAATCTATGCTCACTATTCTTTCAAGGAAAAGTCAGGATTCCATCATGCTAGGTTTATCACGCCAACTAATAATCATCTATAATCCTAAAAAACAACATCAACTCGGCTATATTACTTCACTTATATCTTAGAGCTCATCAAAACAGAATCATTGAGAACCAAAAGCAATCAACTGAGGAAAGCCAAAATTCACATATTGCTCCAGAATTGATATCATTAAAAAGACCATGATGGATGAAGGAAGACCTGGTTAGAGCTATTATCCTTCTTAGCTTTATTGATAACAAGGTCCTCCCTTTTCATGTTCTCAGAGTACTTATTTCTGAACTCATTCTTGCTCATGTTTATCTCATAGTCTGTCACCAGATAGCCCCTATCCCTCAGCATCTGCATCACAGTCTTCCTTATTCTGAAAAGCCTATTGAATTCTTCCTCTGAAACAACCATCTTCTCACTTCCCTACAAAAATAAAATCTTTAACACACAATAATATATTAAAAGTAGTTTAACATGGGTTCTTCAAATAAACAAGAAATAGCCCAGATAAGCATATCATCCAATTGATCATCCACCATATACACTAAAAAAACAAAGTTCAATAACTCACCTTTAAGCATGCAAAGCTTGCAACTTGCGAGTCTCAGAGATGAGTACAATCAACAACGTCCACAAAATCAATCCTGGGACAAACAAAAAGTAAACAAAAATATCCAAAATAAAAAATCAGTTACAGTGAATGCCCACATCATAAAGCATGAATGCAAGTCAAAACATGAAGTTTAGAGCCCTAATTAGACATAAAGCACAAAACTTTAGCAACAAAAGTCACAGAAGAAAGGAAAAAAAGAAATGGGGTAAGAGCCAATTACCGAAAAAAGAAAGAGAAGGCTGAGCTCGGTGAGCGGAGACCACTGAACTCGGTGAGCTCAGTGGTCGGAGATTGTGTTGGAGGAATTTTTGGGTTAGGGTTTGAGGAGGAGAGGGACAAAGATGAGAAAACAGTCGCCGAGCTCGGTGAGCGGAGACGGCGGAAGAACGGTGAGGAACGGAGGGTCGATGGTGAAGTGGCCAAAGGGGAGCAAAGAGATTAACCCGATGGAGACGACGAAGGGTGGAAGGGGAGCAGAGAGAGAGACTGTGAAGATGAAGAAGAAAAGGGAAGAGAGGTGAAATGTGTGTGTGCAAGTGTCGGCCAAGTGAAGAGAAGGAAGGGTGTGTGCATTAGGGTTTGAGGCACAATGACATGTTTGCCCTTATGTCTTCATTCTATATACCTTCCACTTTAATCTCTCCAATACTGCCTTTACATGCGCTTTAAGCGCATGTAGAGGCTCTACATGCGCTTAAAGCGCAAATAGAGGTATAAACATCCTTTACATGCGCTCTAAGCGCATGTAAAGGGTGTTTCTACCTCTACATGCGCTTTAAGCGCATGTAAAAGGTGTTTCACCAATTTCATAGCACCCAAAAGTGGTAATAAAGCCTTGAAACACTAAGTCCACAAGCAGGAACACCTAATGAGGTCTGAGGAGGACCTCTTATGCATGACTCCATGTTTTGCACTTCAGTAGTGCCTTTACATGCGCTTAAAGCGCATGTAAAGGGTGTTTGAACATTTTCATAGCACCCAAAAGTTGTAATGGAGCTTTTAAACACTAATTCCACAAGCAGGAACACCTAATGAGGTCTGAGGAGGACCTCTTATGCATGACTCCATGTTTTGCACTTCAGTAGTGCCTTTGCATGCGCTTAAAGCGCATGTAAAGGGTGTTTGTACCTCTACATGCGCTTAAAGCGTATGTAAAGGGTGTTTGTACCTCTACATGCGCTTAAAGCGCATGTAAAGGGTGTTTGTGTCTCTACATGCGCTTTAAGCGCATGTAAAGGGTGTTTTCATATGATTTTGAGCTCTTCACCTAAGTTCATTTTATATTTTATCTCTAAATACTTAAATCCTTTTCTAGTCATTGTTTTAGTGAATTTTAATTGATGCACATTTCTATACATGCGCTTAAAGCGCATGTAGAGATAAGGCCTCTACATGCGCTTTAAGCGCATGTATAGATTCTTACATGTACATGCGCTTAAAGCGCATGTAAAGGACCCTCTATACATGCGTTTCTTCTAAGCGCATGTAAAGGTGCGCTGGTAGAGGGACAATTTGTAGTAGTGAATTGAATCTTCTGGTTCATTAATGAGTATTTTGATTTTATTTTGCATCATTATGATCCGGGATGATCCAACCGGTCATTGCCAAATATAACATTCACAAACTTCAGGTTTATTGTAATATTCATCATCGATAACTTTTGGTTATCGTGTCAAATTATTAATTTTATCTTTATAGGGATATTATACGAGATTTAAGAAAAGTATAGGAGTATAACTCCATCCAATGTGACTTATACATGTATTCCAATAATTTCCCCTCAAGTGAGTCATGTAAAATACTTTCCACTCACAAATACATTATTAATTCTTCAGGAACTAATACTATTGTATCTAATGCATATAGTTCTTCAGGAACTAATATCATTGCATATAATGCATATAGTTCTTCAGGAACTAATATCATTGCATCTAATGCATATAGTTCTTCAGGAACCAATATCATTGCTTGTTATACACATAAATTTATGTGGCTTCATGTAATTGAATGCTTGAGTAGAATATAAGTGTTTATATTAACTATTAGTCATAAAAATAAAGTTTTTATGGCTTCAGGCCATAAAATTAAATTTTGTTTTTGACTTCTTGCCACTTTATATAACTTTTGGTTATAAAACAAAATAGAATTAGCATCGCTTTAGGTCAATATATGATGACTATAGGTCATATTTATGGTTCTGACCACTTAATGTTTAATTAGAAATTTATTTTATATGACTTCTGGTCATAAAAATAAAATCTTTATTGCTTCGAGCTATTGAGCTTTGCACATTTAACAATTAAGCAGAACATTTATAAAATTTATATGACTTCTGGTCATAAAAATAGAACTTTTATAGTTTAATGCCGTAAGGATTTGACCACTCGATCATGTAAAAACTTACTTTTTATGACTACAAGTCATAATAATACAATCTTTATAGTGGTTAGACTCTGAGTATTTAATAATTAAATACAAAGTTAACTTTTATGACTACAGGTCATAAAAATAAGATCTTCATGACTTCAGGCCATGGTGCTCTAGCCATTTTAAACAAAAATGTTATATGACTACAGGTCATAAAAATATAATATTTATTGTTTCGAGTCGTTAGCTCTAAATGAAAGTAATGGATGCACAAGAGGGGGGGTGAATTGTGCTTCAAAAATAAATGCTCAAATAAAAATAACACAAGAGTTATACTGGTTCGGTCTACCTGACCTACGTCCAGTCCTCAACCTCCCAGGCCGAGTTCCACTATATCTCAGGTTTTAAATCGGGTTCACCTGAAACCTTACAACCGCAAGTTTTGCACGGGATCACTTGCAACCTTACAACAAGTTTTACACAGGCTCACTTGTAACCTTTCTAACAAACTCCCCCTTACACCAAGCAAGGGGTTAACCTTTACACTTAAAGGATTTTTGACTAAGTTCTCTCAAAGAACAGATGGTGTTACACACTTAAGTACAATCAATGCTCTTATAACAAAAAGAGACTTAACAACAAGGAGTACAGAATAAGTAGGTGAAAAGAATCACTCGATGTGTTAAATGCTCTTCGCTTTTCTGGACAGCTTTGAATGCTTGAAGATGTTCTTAGTTTTCTCGCTCTAACTTCTCTCAAGAATATTCAAAGATCATTGATTTCTTCATAAATGAAGTTGAGCTCCCTTATATAGTCTTCAAACATTTTGAACTCTTGGTAGGTGGGCTAGCCGTTTGAATCTGTCCGTTTTTCCCTTGTTACCGTTTGCCCATTAAATGCTTCATCAATGTATAGCAGGGTTGACTTGCTTTATCTCTGAAAAGTAGTCCTGACACCTCTGCTCTGACATAAGCATTCTGACACTGCATCTCTGAACGTTCTGACATTCTGATTGCTTGCGGAAGCAACTTCTCATACGGAAGCAACCTTACTTTGTGTGCTGCACTTGAACGTTAGTTTAGCAATATAAGCACATAGTCACATGCAGTGGTTGTTCCCTAAGTCTAAGACGTATCCGGAAGCACTTCTACATCCGGAAGTGATTCCACTTGATGAAGGATTTAGCTCACTATCACTTACTCTCGCTCAGTGTATTTCATTCCAACAGTCAGCTCTAGTCACTAAGCTATCGGAAGCACTTTTACTTGACGTGGTGAACTTACTGACGCTTAGGGTTATATCTCTTCTATCAGCCTGTGCCAGTCTAAATCTAACAGGAAGCAATTTCACTTGACGAGGCTGATTCACTGACGCTTGGGGTTATTCTATTCTAACAGTCTGCGCCAGTCTAAAACTAACAGGAAGCAATCTTACTTCCGGTTGAATCATAGCTTAGTCTTAAACTTTTGTGTACCTAATGCTCATGGACTAAGTTATTTCCCTAGTGAGTTACTCGCCGTCGCTGGGGGATGAAATATTCATCCGCGTGTGCAAGTCCTAGTCTATCCGGAAGTAAATCCACATCCGGTTGCACTCTTACTTGGGATCCTATGTTATCCTATTGCTTTCTAAGCACTTGGTCTAATCTTTTATATTTTAGTCTTCATCAAAACTTAAGATTCTAACATTCTCCCCCTTTTTGATGATGACAAACTTAGTTTTTATCGATTAAGTTCATAAGGAAGGATTTAGCAAAAGATTAAAAGCAATAGATAAGAACAAGTAACTTAGACAAATATTATTGATAAACATAAGTTACAAGTCAGAGTATACTATCAAATAACATATACAAGTAAGGAGCATATATTAGGCAAATATGAAAGTATGCATGAAAAAAGGACAAATTTCTAAATAAAAGAAAATGGTTGAATTGGGGGTTCAGGGTTTTGGTTCTTCTTCCTCTCCTCTCCTTTTGTCTCTCTTTATTTTCCTAGCTCGGCCTCATGAACATTCTGGTCAATTATCCGCTGAAGTTCTTCTTCATCCCTCAGACTCAATGGATTCCTTTCTCTTGGCTGAGGACATCCCTTGTGTTCATTGTGCAGAGTGGACATCACATGTACATCACATCTCTCCCCCTTTTGGCATCATCAAAGAGGGTGAGGGCCAGGGATGGAGGATTGGTGGTCATTTTGAGGTGGTGGCTGAGGGTGAGATCTTGGCAAGATTATTCTCGACTTGGCACATTCTGTCCTCAAGCTGCTGGATTAATTCCCAGCGTCATACTCAGCACGGAGAGGACTCACCAAGGACTCAGGCAGCCTAAAAGGAAGCTCTTCCTCTGCAAAGGCCCTAACAGAAGCTGGTACTTGTACCATGCATTTCCGGCAGATTTGATCGCCGCAGCCTCCTCCTTAGGGATGGACTTCCTCTTCTTATCAAGCTTCTCTTGCTTACCACCCACTAACTGTTCTGCCACTCTACCAGAAGTTTCAGGCGGACCTTGAATATTTTCATCCTGCCCCGGTGTATTCTGCCCAGAAACTTCATGGTGTTCTTGATGTTCATTGCGATGTTCTTCACGATGCCCAGATTTTCCAGAATGTTTAAAACTTGATTTCCCAGATTTTGACTTGTGTTTCTTAGCTGAGGAAGGTTTCCTTGAAACTGGGTTTGTTTCATAAGATTCGACCATTTTTGTGGGGGTTGGTGGTAAAATGCGAAAAGGATGTATGAAGAGAATGAAGAACATAGATGAAGATGAAGAATGTATGCAGAGAATTTGTGAGTGAAAGTGAAAAGTGAAAGTGAAAAATGATGCCCTATTTATAGGTAAAGTTACCAAGGGCAAACTAGTCATGTTTCTTCACATTTTCACACATTGGGTAGCGCAAACAACTTAAGTTGGAACGGCACACCTGATGACAAGTGTCGCTTCATATTTATCAGAGAAGACATAACGTCTCTTTTGGGAAGTTGAAGTGTTTTCTGAAGTGACGTGTCTCTTGGACTAGCGCTGGCGCTCTCTTGGCTTGATCATCCAGTGTCAGTGAGTGATCATCCGGAAGTGGTTTTGCTTTTGGTTGCACTTGCTTAAGATTTAACATTGAGCACCTGCAAAAACATATATTGGCACTCCGATGCCTAAGTTAGTATTTGTTGTAAGTGATAAACACTCAAGTACAATGAATAGAATTTACACTTCATTTGGGTTTACCATTCCCAAATCACCTCTAATGAAAGTAAATTGGTCAACCCCCAGAGGCTTGGTGAATATATCAGCAAGCTGTTGTTGTGTGGGGACAAACTGCACCTTGACATCCTTCTTTTGAACATGGTCTCTGATGAAGTGATGTCTGACGTCAATGTGCTTTGTCCTTGTGTGCTGAACTGGATTCTTGGAGAGGCTAATTGTGCTTGTGTTGTCACAGAGGATGGGTGCCTCAGGGAACTCCAAGCCAAGATCTCTCAACTGGTTTTTCAGCCATAGCACTTGCGCACAACAACTTGCAGCAGCAATGTATTCTGCCTCAGTGGATGACAAGGACACACAGGTTTGCTTTTTGCTGGCCCAAGACACCAGACAACCACCAAGGAAGGCGCATTGTCCACTGGTGCTCTTTCTATCTGTCTTATAACCTGCATGGTCAGAGTCAGAGTAAGCCCACAAGAACTCTTGGTTACCTCTGGGATACCAAAGACCAAGTTCTTGTGTTCCCTCAAGGTATCTTAGAATACGTTTAACACATGTTAAGTGTGATTCCTTGGGGTTGGCTTGAAACCTAGCACACATGCCTACACTAAATTGAATGTCAGGCCTGCTGGCTGTTAAGTATAAGAGGGAACCTATCATTCCCCTGTACATGGGCAGACTGACACATTTACCCTTTACGTCAGCGTCGAGTGCGGCAGTGGTACTCATAGGAGTGTCATACTCCTTGCATTCATCCATCCCAAACTTTTTGAGTAGTTCTCTGCAGTACTTAGCTTGGGAGATGAAGATTCCATCCTTTTTCTGTTTAATTTGCAGGCCTAGGAAGAACGTTAGTTCTCCCATCATTGACATCTCAAATTCACCCTGCATAGTCTTAGAGAAATCTTCACAAAGTTTTTCGTTAGTTGCCCCAAATATAATATCATCAACATAAATTTGGACAATTAACATATCTCTATCTTTGTGAAGGATAAACAGTGTATTATCTAATTTGCCCCTTGAGAAACCCTTGCCCAGCAAAAAGCTGCTGAGTCTCTCATACCAAGCTCGAGGAGCTTGTTTCAGGCCATATAAGGCTTTCTTTAATCTATACACATGTTTGGGGTGCTTATAGTCCTCAAAGCCAGGAGGTTGTTCTACGTATACCTCTTCTTTAATATAACCATTAAGAAATGCACTCTTTACATCCATTTGATATAATCTAAAGCCTTTCATGGATGCAAATGCTAGAAGAATCCTCATTGCTTCAAGTCTAGCGACTGGAGCAAAAGTTTCTTCATAGTCAATGCCTTCTTCTTGGTTATATCCTTTGGCTACTAGTCTGGCTTTGTTTCTGGTGATTTGACCTGTCTCATCCAGTTTGTTTTTGAAGACCCACTTGGTCCCCACTATGGATTGATGAGACGGCCTTGGGACTAGTTCCCACACTTGACTTCTCTCAAATTGATTTAGCTCTTCCTGCATGGCAATAATCCAGTCGCAGTCCTCAAGAGCTTGTTCAACTGAAGTTGGTTCGATTTGAGATAGGAACGCTCCAAACTCAACTTCATTTTGAACTTGTCTTCTAGTTCTGACACCAGAAGAAACATCACCAAGCACTTGATCAAGAGGATGATCCCTGTGATGTCTCCTAGCTATTGGCAACTATGCCTCCTCAGGCATGGGTTGCACTCCAGGTTCATCACTGGGTTCACCTTCTTCTTTGGGATTGCTTGTTGGTGTTTCTTTTGGTGGCAAGGAAGATGATGGTAGTTTTGGAAGATTAGGTGCTTCATCATCTTCTGTGGATTGTCCCCATGTAGGAGTTTCATCAAATACAACATGCATGGATTTTAGTTCTCATGTTGTATATCCTATATGCTTTACTCCTAAGGGAATATCCTATGAATATACCTATATCAGCCTTTGGATCAAACTTACCCAAATTTACCTTTCCATTATTATGCACGTAGCATTTTGATCCAAATATTCTGAGGTGGCTGATGTTGGGCTTCCTCCCTTTGTAAAGCTCGTATGGAGTCTTATCCAGGCCCTTGCGAACATAGGCTCTGTTGGAGATATAGCAAGCAGTGCTCATAGCGTCCGCCCAGAACACTTGAGAAACCTCTTTCTCGTTGAGCATGCTTCTAGCCATCTCTGTCAGAACCCTGTTCTTCCTTTCGACCACTCCATTTTGCTGAGGAGTCCTAGGAGCTGAGAAGTTATGTTCAATGCCGTTTTGCTCACATAGCTCAGAGAAGCTATGGTTCTCAAACTCTCCTCCATGGTCTGTCCTTATGGCTGTGATTTTGAGCTCTCTCTCATTCTGCACTTTCTTAGCCAGGACAACAAAAGCATCAAAGGCATCTTGCTTAGAGGCAAGAAACATAGTCCAAGTGAACCTTGAATAGTCATCCACCACCACTAGAGCATATAGGTTTCCACCCAAGCTCTTCACTCTCGCTGGCCCAACCAAATCCATATGGATTAGTTCCAAGGGCCTGCTGGTGGAGACTCTCTTCTTGGTTTTAAACGAGGACTTTGTTTGCTTTCCTCGTTGGCAGGATTCACAAATAAAATCATGCTTTACTTTGAAAGTTGGAATACCTATGGCTAGCTCCTTTTTGATTAGCATATCAAGTTGAGTAAAATTAACATGAGTTAACCTCTTATGCCAAAGCCAACTATTCTCGTCACTAGATATTAAGCATTTTTCTTCTAGCTGTTGACATAAGTCCAAGGTATATAGGTTTCCGTTTCTATTGGCCTTAAGTTTATATTTTAAATTGGCCTTGTCTAATTTCAGATCCTGCTTATCAACTATTAAGCACTCATTTGAATCAAAAATTACCCAGTTACCTTTGTCAGTGCTTTGACTTACGCTTAGCAGGTTGTGACAGAGACCGTCCACTAGATAGACATCCTTGACTGGTCCGACTTCTCCAACTCCAGTGATCTTACCACTTTGATTTCCTCCAAATGTCATTGTGGCTCCATCTTTGATCACCAGAGATTTGAACTTGTCTCTGTCTCCAGTCATATGCCTCGAGCATCCGCTATCGATGTACCATTTTCTGTTCTTGGATGCCTTGAGACACACCTGAAATAATCAAGCAAACTTAGGTACCCAACCTCTCTTGGGTCCTCTGTCATTAGTATTTAGTGCCCTTGGTCTAGGTTTGGTCTTACCCTTGGGCTTATGATCATTTGGAGCCTCTGGCCTAGTGCTGGCTCTAGGCTCTTGGGTTTTCCCTGTGGAATGATTCCAGGCTCGGGATCCTTGTCCTCTCTTGGTTTCCTTTGCAGGTGGAGGATCCTTTGTAGCCTTCGTTTCTTTAGGAACCCATCTGTAAGAGCTACTAGCTCCATGCTTCTTAGCATTACAGGTGGACGTGGAGTGTCCTTTCCTGTTGCAGTAGTTACAGAAGCTAAAGGGTGTGGAGCTGTGACTAGTGGCTTTATGGAAGAACTTTAAGTAGGGCTTTACTTTTGGTTCTATCCACTTTTTCCCTCTAGGGGTATATCCTAAGCCAGTTCTATCCCTATATGCCCTTTGGTTCATTAAGATTATATTTAACATCTCTAAACCATTGGTGAACTTCTGCAGGGCATTTTGCAGCTTATCATTTTCAGCTGAGATTTTGCTGCAATTAGGGCAGCTCTCAAGTGTTGAGGCGTTGGGTTCTACTTGAGGAGAACCCTGGCCATCCACTATCGGAAGCCTTCTAGCTTCCGCTAGTTCCTCACTTAGTGAGTCCACCTTGGACTCAAGTGATTCCTTTTTGGTTTTCAACACTTTATAGGCCTTACATAGTCTAGAGAATTCTTCATGAACCTCATTGTAAGCCTCTTGTAGTTCAGAAAGAGTTACCTCATGATCTTCGTTGGTGAGGTCAAGATCTGAAGATGCTTCTTCATCATCTTCTCTAGCTACCAGACAGAGGTTGGCAACTTTTTCTTCATCACTTGCTTCCTCATCTGAGCTATTTTCCCAAATGGAGGAGACAAAGGCCTTTCTTTTGTCTTTGCCTTTTGACCTCTGCAGGCTGGGACACTCAGCCTTGAAGTGACCAGGCTTGTTGCATTCAAAGCACACAGGGACCTTTTCTTTCTTGTATCCCTTCTTCTGACTGGAGTCACCTCTCTGATAACTTCCTTTCTTTCTGAAGAATTTCCTGAATTTCCTTACCATCATAGCCATCTCCTCATCGTCCATTTCCTCCTCATCATCCTCATCATCATCATTGATCTTCTTGCTGGGAGCAACGAGAGCAATGTTCTTGTTCTTGGATGAGGCTTGAGGAGCTCTCATAGCCAGCAAGGTAGGTTCATATTCAGCAAGAGAGCCAAATAGTGCGGTGATGGAGCTGGTTGATTCTCCTTGCACTTCTTGCAAGATAGTCACTTTGGTGATCCAGTCACCCTTCAAGATCTTTAGGATCTTGCTCACTTGCTCTCTCTCAGGAATATCCTTACCCAGCGAGGCCAAATTATTGATGAGATGGGTGAACCTGAGCTCCAGCTCTCTGATAGGCTCAGTGGGGCTTAGCATCGCGAATTTGTGCAATTCTTCCACCAGCATCTCAACACGTCTTGCTTTTACTCCCCTGGTTCCGGAGTGAGCAGCCTCAAGAGCCTCCCACATATCTTTAGCATTTTTGTGGTGGCTGATCCTGTGATACTCTTTGGGGCTGAGAGCACATTGGATGTAGTGCATAGCCCTATGGTTCATTTGGACTAGAGCATAGTCCTCAGGAGTGTATCTGGCTCTCACCTTAGCAAATCCATCCTCATCTAAGGGAGTTTGATCCCCTCGTTCGATCACGTCCCATAGTCTAATGTCACTTGACTTGATATAAGTCTCCATTCTGAACTTCCAGAATGAATAGTTGTACCCGTCGAAGCCTGGGGGCTTGTTGGGTTGAACAGAGACATCTGGTAGTGAATAGTCCGTATCCATTACTAGATCTTTGCTTTCCGGATTCGTTGGAATCGAGTGAGAAAGACCTGCTCTGATACCAAATGAAAGTAATGGATGCACAAGAGGGGGGGTGAATTGTGCTTCAAAAATAAATGCTCAAATAAAAATAACACAAGAGTTATACTGGTTCGGTCTACCTGACCTACGTCCAGTCCTCAACCTCCCAGGCCGAGTTCCACTATATCTCAGGTTTTAAATCGGGTTCACCTGAAACCTTACAACCGCAAGTTTTGCACGGGATCACTTGCAACCTTACAACAAGTTTTACACAGGCTCACTTGTAACCTTTCTAACAAACTCCCCCTTACACCAAGCAAGGGGTTAACCTTTACACTTAAAGGATTTTTGACTAAGTTCTCTCAAAGAACAGATGGTGTTACACACTTAAGTACAATCAATGCTCTTATAACAAAAAGAGACTTAACAACAAGGAGTACAGAATAAGTAGGTGAAAAGAATCACTCGATGTGTTAAATGTTCTTCGCTTTTCTGGACAGCTTTGAATGATTGAAGATGTTCTTAGTTTTCTCGCTCTAACTTCTCTCAAGAATATTCAAAGATCATTGATTTCTTCATAAATGAAGTTGAGCTCCCTTATATAGTCTTCAAACATTTTGAACTCTTGGTAGGTGGGCTAGCCGTTTGAATCTGTCCGTTTTTCCCTTGTTACCGTTTTCCCATTAAATGCTTCATCAATGTATAGCAGGGTTGACTTGCTTTATCTCTGAAAAGTAGTCCTGACACCTCTGCTCTGACATAAGCATTCTGACACTGCATCTCTGAACGTTCTGACATTCTGATTGCTTGCAGAAGCAACTTCTCATCCGGAAGCAACCTTACTTAGTGTGCTGCACTTGAACGTTAGTTTAGCAATATAAGCACATAGTCACATGCAGTGGTTGTTCCCTAAGTCTAAGACGTATCCGGAAGCACTTCTACATCCGGAAGTGATTCCACTTGATGAAGGATTTAGCTCACTATCACTTACTCTCGCTCAGTGTATTTCATTCCAACAGTCAGCTCTAGTCACTAAGCTATCGGAAGCACTTTTACTTGACGTGGTGAACTTACTGACGCTTAGGGTTATATCTCTTCTATCAGCCTGTGCCAGTCTAAATCTAACAGGAAGCAATTTCACTTGACGAGGCTGATTCACTGACGCTTGGGGTTATTCTATTCTAACAGTCTGCGCCAGTCTAAAACTAACAGGAAGCAATCTTACTTCCGGTTGAATCATAGCTTAGTCTTAAACTTTTGTGTACCTAATGCTCATGGACTAAGTTATTTCCCTAGTGAGTTACTCTCTGTCGTTGGGGGATGAAATATTCATCCGCGTGTGCAAGTCCTAGTCTATCCGGAAGTAAATCCACATCCGGTTGCACTCTTACTTGGGATCCTATGTTATCCTATTGCTTTCTAAGCACTTGGTCTAATCTTTTATATTTTAGTCTTCATCAAAACTTAAGATTCTAACACTAAACATAAAATTGGTATATTTATGTAATGGAACTCCAGGTCCCATCAAGTATTTCTTCAGGCCGTTATGTGATAAAACTCCAGGTTCCATCAAATAGGTTTCACGTCGTTAGGCAATGGAACTTTAGGTTCCATCAAATAAGACTTCGGACATAAAATGAATTATATATGTGATGAAACTTGAGGTTTCATCAAATATGGTTTTAGGCCGTTAGTCTCTCGCCATAAAAACGAAATCTTGAACGGGTGGAACTATAGGTTCCATCAAATATGACTTTATGCCATAAAAATGAAATAATTTAGTGGATGGAACTTCGGGTTTCAACAAATTCAAATCCAACTTCACACCGTAATTAAAAAAAATACATTTTTTTTTCAGATTACAACTATATTTTAGGCACTTCATAATACTAAATATCTCAATTATATTTAGCAATCACAGTTCTAATTGAATTAGAATCTTACTATAAAATATCATTTATGATATAATTACAAAATTTCAAACTTTATTTCACAAATAAAGCTATTCAAACTACTCATAAATGTGAGCAATATGAAATTACCATTCATAGGCACATAAATACACTTTTTTTATTTAATCAAAATATTATTATCATTTGCAAAACAATTTGCTAGAAAACAAGATATGAATGTTACCCCTCTCTTTTTTTTGAACACATTTTTCGGACCAAACACAATAGCAAAACCAACTGACGCGGTTGGCAAGCTGAAGTGCGAATGTCCTACTTATATACTCACACACACACACATATTCCTAGTCAATGTGGGACTAAGAGATCCCACAAATGAGTTTATTGATTTAAAAATAATGATATGAAAACATCAGACATCAAACAGTTTTATTGTGGTAATTAATTGCATGCTTTGGAAATAAAGTCCTTTAAAGACACCAATGTTTAATATAATTTTTATGACATTGCAAAGTAATCAAGACGTTGGATCAATTACAAAATAATAAGCATATATTTGAACCCATAATATTCAATCATTTTGATCTATATTGTGAGTGATTTCTCATAACTTAATTACTTTAAATGGAAGGGAAACAAAGTCTATTTGTATAAAACTCTATTTTCATTCTAAAATGAATAGGAGAAAACTCAAGAAATTATAAACAAGCTTGTTGTCTACAACCAAGATTAGAGAAATAAACACACATTAGCCTCAAAAATATTTCAAAGTTATAATATAAATTGCATAGTTTCTTTAAACACATATATTGTGTCAATTATTTCTTCATAATTGCACGTCACCCATGATTGAGATTCTCCATCCAAAGATGTAGTGTTTATAAAGTCTTAAATGGGTCCAATTAAAAAGGAAAATTTTTTTGCTTTTGGTGCTTATTATCACCATAGCTCTCATAAGCATATGTCACATGCCTAACAACCCAATTTTGTTTATATAACAATAATGGACTCAATGCTTTAACACATATTTTTATCGGATTCATGTCTACCACCAAGGTTACTTCGTCCGGATATCTTTTTGAGTTAAAACTTCATTTTCATATCATCTCTAGTCCCAAACAATTTTCTAGAGGTTTACAAATTTTCATCTCAATCCACACAAGAATGAAATTCTTAGTAGGTGGAGCTTCAAAATCCATCAAAATCAAATACGGCTTCGGGCCATAAAAAAACTGAATTTCTTTTTTTTTTAGCAGATGGAACTTCGGGTTCCATCAAACATGGCTTCAGGCCAAATCTTTACAAGATGGAACTTCAGGTCCATCAAATATGGCTTCAAGCCAAATCTTTACTTGATAGAACTTCTGGTCCATCAAACATGGCTTCAGGCCATATAAAAAATGACATATTTAATTGATGAAACTTCAGATTCCATCAAAATAAAATACGACTTTAGGCGATAAATTGGAATTATAGATTCCAAAGAGATGACTTCAGGTCATCATTATAATGGAACAACAAGTTCCACAAATTACAAAATATAAGAGATAATAACAAAATGAAAATAAATGATATTATTACCATAATATTACCTCATGCTCGGTTAGACCTTCATACTCGGTTAGAGCTTCGTGCTGATAACGTGTTATGAATATAAGGATGAGAAGAGAAGATGAAGAGAGAGTAGGAGAATATATTATTCAAGGGTTAACATATACAATAGTGAGTCCTCTATTTATAGAGGGGAATTAGGGTTACATCATTAATATGGAAAAGAGGAATATAGGAAACTAAGAGGAATATGGGAAACTAAGAGGAATATACGAAACTAAGAGGAATATAGGAAACTAAACATTGACATCCACAATTAGAGGGATTTCATAACATTTAGCTAATAATTATTGTATTATACTAGTGGATTAATTGGAATGTTAACTTTTAATGTGGAATTTTTTTTTCAGAATTAAGTGTTATTTTGGTGCTTTAATTAATTTCAGACTTGCCTTCATTTTCTCGTAATTTCAATTAGTCACGGGAAAATTCGGGATGAGCAGATAGTATAGAAACAATGGACACTGAATGAAAGGGAAAAACAATTCATTCATAAATGGACGCCATTTTCATAACAAAATACAATGCATTGAAAACCAATTTTCTAGGGCCGGCTCTCTTGAGTTGGCTCTATCCTTTCTACCCCTCCTCTCAAACTTTTTGGGTGGGATCTCTTCTCTCGTCTTTGTACGAGTTTTTTCATCGGCGTCTCCTTCTCCGGTTCCTGCTGGGGAAGGAGACGTCTGTCACTTTCATTGGTATGTTTTTCTTTCATTTTCAAATAAATTGGTCTAGGAGTTTCGACAACAAGAGGAAATTCTTCTACCCAATCTTCATCTTATGTATTAGTTTTGTGGGTATGTTTGTTTCCGTGAGATCTACTCATGAAGCTTCTTTGAAAACCAAATTGATTGGTTTATTGCCGATAAGAGGTGTGGATCATTTTGGATGGTTCTGTGAACAACCACTACTCAATGACGTTTCTACCGGTGACGGTTCTTTTCTACCCACAAATTCTCATGAAGGAAAGATGAAGAAGTTGGTAGGGTTTTTGCGACGGCGGTGGTTCACTCCTATCCATGTTTACCTTTTCAGGTTTTCTATGTATTATCATTTGAATTTTTCTTTTTTCAGACCTATTTTGTATTTTAGTTCTCTAGTTTAATAAAAAATTTATGCTTACTGATAAAAAAAAATGGACGCCATTTTCCATCACAAAGAAAAGTAGGTTTCTGTTACATAAGCGAGGAATGCTAATTCCATCATCAGAGTCATGCAATCATGTCTTTCTGAAACTTGGAAGAGAGAATCAATTCTGTTACAGGAGGTGTGCCAACGTGAGACAAGTAAGAAAGTGCGAAGAGGAAGAGTGAATCTGGACCTGATTTTGGGGATGATTTGAAATGCACTTTACACGGAATTTAGGCTAGGCGCAAAGTGTAAATTTTCGCGCATTGAGACTGGGTTCAATCGATTAAGGGGATATATATATTCAAATTTTGTGTGAGAGAGGAGGATTATTCGGACAGAGAGATCATAACTATTCTTCATTCTTTTTCCTATCTATTCATTGCACATCCATGGCTTGATTCAAATCAGCCACGGACCTCACCAGATATGTAACTGATGAAGCTGATTCATTGAGAGCATAATTCTTTTAAAAAGAGCTTATTTAATCCTTCTTCAACTACTTTTATTTTTTGTTCTTGACTGCTTATCATGAAGAAAGGTACAATTCTCAACATCAGGACACCCCTCTTCAGTATTAGATTAAAAAGATGTTATATTAGATTAGAAGATAGATAGAGATGAGAAAATTCATATTATACGGTTATATACTTATACCCATCATCTTTAATATCTGTTTTTCAAAATAAATTGCAAAAATGAAAAAAAAAAAAAAGACTACCGAATATGCACTTTTTTCATCCTTTTAAATATCTACTTATTAAAATGTTAACAAATACAAATGCTTTTGAAAAAAATGGTAAATTTGTAAAAGTTATTTTAAAAATTTTCTATAGAAGTTTGCGCAATTAAAAAGAAACTGGCCTAGATAAGGAACTTAGGATGTGTTTGGATTGCCGGTGGAAAAGTAACTTTTTTTCAATTTGACTTTTTTAGAAGTAAGATTGGAAAAAAGTCCGATTGTATATTGTGATTATATTTGCATGTGTAGTGAGTATAAGTTACTTTTTTTCAATCTGACTTTTAGATTTATGTTTGGATAGTTACTTTGAAAAAAGCAAGATTAGATTAAAGCATTAATTTTATTAGAAGTACATATGACATCAAAATATTGTTATAATTTAAGGAGAATACATGAATTAACATTAAAAATTTGAAGATGATAATTCAAAATAAAATACATATAAATTAAAATTTATACACACACACAAACTCCTTGCGATCCTAAATATAAGATCTATTTCTAATTTTTATCAAATTTTCTCAAATTATTTAATGTTCCTCATTATTAGACAATAAGAGAAAAATGGTTAATGTATACTGGACATCATGATATTTTAACAAACTTAACCAACATCCTTAATCTAATAAAATTAGGTAAATAGGTCAACTATTTAGGACCGGAGGAAGTGTGTCTACACACACACACACACACACAGAGAGAGAGAGAGAGAGAGAGAGAGAGAGATTGAAGCAAGAAGCAAGAAAAAGGAAGAAAATGATACTTCTCCTCCCACCTTGCTTTTGACTCAAAAGCAATTTAATCTTACTTTGCTCCCAAACATGTTTTAAAGCAAAAATAAGTTAGAAGTAAAAATAAGCAAAAAAAAAGTCATGTGGAACCTTGCTTTTGGCTCTTGCCAAACACACCCTTAACAAGTTTAAACCACTACAAAAGAAGCGACGATTAGCCGAGCACGCGTCCCGGCGGAACGCCAAAAACCGCCCCCGTGAAAACGCGTTCCGGCGGTCTAAGCCATCTGAGGGCGAGTTGCGAGGGAAATTTTCTTTTTGGGCTTAAGTATACTTTTGGTCCCTTATGTTTGCATCAAGTTTCAATTTAGTCCTTTATGTTTGGAAAGTACACTTTTAGTCCTTTTTTGTTAATACTGTTAGTTTAACTTAACGGAAAATTCTAAATTAACAATTTTAAATGGTTATTAAATACTGAAAAATGTTCAGATTAAAATATTTGAGTGTAAATTTTCTTATATTTTCAAAATTTATCATTTTTGGTTCAATTTCATCATAAAATAATCATTTAAAATTGTTAAGTTAGCATTTTCCGTTAAGTTAAACTAACGGTGTTAACAAAAAGGACTAAAAGTGTACTTTCCAAACATAAAGGACTAAATTGAAACTTGATGCAGACATAAGGGACCAAAACTATACTTTAGCCTTTTTTTTGTTTGTGGTGCATTCGTTGCGGCGGTCCCTTAATAAGTTTTAACTTGAATAAATATCAAAGAAAGTTCAGAGAATTGTCATTCAATGCTGCATTCAACCAACACAGTTGTCAACATTATTGTGAGTGAGTCCCATAAATGTTAATGTGCACCAATTTTAATTGGTTTCAGACAATAGTAAATGACACCAAAAGTACATGATTTTATTGAATTTTTATTGTAAGTTCATTACTCATATAATCATATTGCTCATGACCATAAATATACATAAATACATGAACACATGGTGGGCCTAATAGGAGAGAGGTCTTGGGGTTCACCATGTGTTTATGTATTTATATGTATGTGTGGTGATGAGAAAGTGATAAGTAATATGAGTGTTAAGCACTGAATCGGAACTAGAATTTTATTGGGATTGGATTTGTGAAATCAAAAGCCCTTATTTTTGTATTTTGTCTTTCAAACATGCCCTTATTTTTTGTAGAAGTAATTTGAATTTTGTCTTTCAAATATGCCCTTATTTTTTTTTATTAAAATGATATAAGAGATTGTATTGACACACGATGATGTAGAGATTATAACTAGAGGTAAAATTATAAAAATAAAAAGGAGTTTAATGATGAGGCAACATATGAGATCTTATAACAAGGATCCAACTAATTTTAAATATTGGGATCTTGTCATAAAAAAATGATTGGAGGGGGTTTTTATCAATAATTAGGAGAACAAAATAATTATCATGGAAAAAATGCTAGGAATGAAAAGAACGAAAAGAAAAAAATGCAAATCAATAATACTTATTAGAGAAATATAAAGTTGTCAACAAATTTAACTTGTCCTTGCGAGACGCAAGATACAAGAGCCTACAGCTTAATTAAGGCAATGACAGAGCATATTGTTTGGATGAGTTTGAGAAATGTAGAAAGATTCCCCCAAGTAGAGAAATCTTTTTCCCAAGGAATGCTCCAAAATTCTCGAACAAAGGTTGTGTTAATCTTGTAGAATGTGTTCTCATAGCACTTGCTGACCATTTGATATACATATGCACCGATGAAAATCTATCAGATGTCAAATTTTGAGCGGTGTACTGGTTGCACTGGTGCTAGTACTCTAGACCCAAGTTTTTCCAATTTTCATTGCCTGAATATCTTGTTTTCTAATGACACAGTTTAAAAAATTAATTCCAGTGAGTTACAGAAAATAACACAATTTTAGGCTTAAAACAGTTTCAAGAACACAATTATCAACTTTAACTTTTGATTATCACAATGGATTACGAGTCAATTCCTTTTTCCAAAAGAGAATGAAAGATTGAAAGGTCAACAAATAGTGGAAAAAGAACAACCACAACACACAAAACATGCACTGAAATATCATTCTAGAAAATGATAATAGACCATAGAATTCATCTTATCATGATAACCTTTCTACTTTTTCTTTTGCATGTATTTCATTTTGCCATCAAAATAATCTTTTCTTTCTAACAAATTATAATAAGTCTTAATATAATACATTTTCTATTTATTATTATTTGCATTATAGTTCTCTTTCTCACTCTAAGCATGTGGCCCAATTTTTTCTCAACAAGAGGAATTATCATTCCTTATGGGCTAAAGGTTCCTCAAATAATCTTTAGACTAAAAAGTCCATTCTCTACGTAACTCGAAACTACATGGGTTAAATAAGATCCTTTCACTAGCTCGTACTCTTTACTATAGCCGAAAGAATGTAATTTTCAAACTTAATAAACGGGAGAAAGTCCATTTATGATACATAATTATTGTCATAGTATCAACAATAGTACATACTATTTCAATGTTTAACAACAATACTCAACTTCAATCATTGGATCAACAATGAGATTTTCCTTAATATGACAATAATATTAAATGTGAAAAGTCTAAAACTTCCTCTAATATTTCCTAACAATAAGATACATTTATTTTATCATAAAGACATTTTGGACTTTTCACATTTAATAATATTATAATATTAAGGAAAGTTTCATTGTTGATCATTTGCTAAAAGTTGAGTATTATTGTTAAACCCTGAAATAGCTATGTACTTTTGTTGATCCAAGGGTAAAAGTTATGTATTATGAATGGTTCTTCAACGAACCTTGATAAAATTGTTGGATCATTACATGTATAAATAATTCTCGCAGTATATCTCCTATATATCTCTTTCCAACAAGAAGTAAATGATGCTACTAGTGTTGGAAAACTATAATTAATAACATGGTAGTGGGACTTAATTTTTTGGAACAAACGTTTTTTAGTAGTTGATAAATTATAATTTAATTATAAGTAACAAGTATACATGAAAGTTTCGTTGGAATAAAATAAAATATAATTAAAAGAGAATAGAAACAATATATTGAAAAGAGACTTTTATAGATGAACTAAGTAAAATATATTATCAACTCACAGCGAAAATATCAAAAGGTGATAGAAATTACCTTTGGAAATTAAAGTATTGCCCATATACCTTATTATTTCTGGGGGTTAAATATCAAATTCACCCCTGGAAGTTTTCCCATGAGAGCATTCCCACCCTGAAAGTTTTTGTGGGAGCAATTAAGCCAAGTTTATATTTTGGAGCAATGTCACCCTTCCCACTTACATGACAGCCACATGTGTTGTTAATTTTCCATCATCATCAATCTGGACCCCAAAATCATCTTCTCTTTTCCTCCTTCTCCTCTCTCTCTCCAACCACGTCCTACCCGCCCCTCCTCCCACTGGACAATCTCTTCCCAAAAAACAAACCCAATTTCCAGCAACAACACCTCCCTCCACCGTTCACTTATACACAAAAGAACAACAAACCATATACTAATGTAGCAGCAATTCAAATTTGGAGACGTACTTGCAAAAACAATGTGGCAGACATACAAAAAGTAGCTATTTAACATTCCTTAAACTTGCTGTAGCAACAATTTTAAATGGGAACTTGCAGAAAAAAAAAACTTAAATCATTCAAGCTTACTGTAGCATGTATTTCAAGTAAACGAATCTATAGCAGCTTAAAAAATAAAAAATAAGCTTGAAGTCCAACTAATAAGCTTGAAGAGATCTGCAAACGAAAAGGAAGAGGAAGAAGATAAGGAGGAGGAGGACGCCATGCTTTTACCTTCGATGCTTCAAATTTCTGATGCTCCCCGTTCTCTTCTGATTTAAGAGTCAAAGGAGATATGCAGTAGCTCCCTGCCTTTAGTCTTTTTTTCATGTATGAACGGAGGAGGGAGGTGTTGTTGCTGGAAATTGGGTTTGTTTTTTGGGAAGAGATTGTCCGGTGGGAGGAGGGGCGGGTAGGACGTGGTTGGAGAGAGAGAGGAGAAGGAGGAAAAGAGAAGATGATTTTGGGGCCCAGATTGATGATGATGTGGAAAAATAACAACACATGTGGCTGCCATGTAAGTGTGAAGGGTGACATTGCTCCAAAATATAAACTTCAGGGGCTTAATTACTCCCACAAAAACTTTCAGGGTAGGAATGCTCTCATTGGAAAACTTCCAGGGGTGAATTTGATATTTAACCCTTATTTCTGGTGAACTAGATTCTCCAGTCAAGCTTTGTTTATCTCAAAGTTTAACCCATGTTTACCCAGCTTCTCTTCAGTAATAACATCAATTTTATGAGTCATGTCAGCGCTGAGGAAATTCATGAAAGTAATGGATGCACAAGAGGGGGGGTGAATTGTGCTACAAAAATAAATGCTCAAATAAAGAACAACACAAGAGTTATACTGGTTCGGTCTTCCTTACCTACGTCCAGTTCTCAACCACCCAGGCCGAGTTCCACTATCCCCAGGTTTTACAACGGGTTCACCTGGAACCTTTACAACCGCAAGTTTTGAACGGGATCACTTGCAACCTTACAACCACAAGTTTTACTCAAGGCTCACTTGCAACCTTTCTATCTAGCTCCCCCTTACAACCAGCAAGGGTTCAACCTTTACAAATAAAGGATTTTTCTAACTAAGTTCTCTTTAAGAACAGATAGTTTTACACACTTAAGTACAATTAATGCTCTTATAACAAGAAGAGACTTAACTACAAAGAGTACAAGATATGTAGATGAAAAGATCACTCAATGAGTTAAATGCTCTTTTTCTTTTCTGGGCAACTTTGAATGCTTGAAGATTTTCTTGGTTTCTCTCTCTAGCTTCTTTCAAG
This sequence comes from Mimosa pudica, assembly GCA_029929735.1. Taxonomy (NCBI): domain Eukaryota; kingdom Viridiplantae; phylum Streptophyta; class Magnoliopsida; order Fabales; family Fabaceae; genus Mimosa; species Mimosa pudica. Next base: position 8,541,194 of record JAKELP010000045.1, read on the forward strand.
AATGTCAAAGATAATAGATGGCTTCATAAATGAAGGTGATCTCCTTTATATAGTCTTCAAACATTCTCACTCTTGGTAGGTGGGATAGTCGTTTGAATATGCTGTTTTCCCATGTTACCGTTTGCCCAATTAATGCTTCATCAATGCACAGCAGGGTTGACTTGCTTTATCTCTGAAAAGTAGTCCTGACACCTCTGCTCTGACAAAAGCATTCTGACACTGCACTTCTGAACGTTCTGACATTCTGATTGCTTGCGGAAGCAGATTCACATCCGGAAGCAACTCTACTTAGTGTGCTGCACTTGAACGCTAGTCTAACAATATAAGCACATAGTCACATGCAGTGGGAGTTTACTTAGTCTAAGAAGTCTTCCTTGTATCCGGAAGCACTTCTACATCCGGAAGCACTACTACTGGATGAAGGGTTATATTCACTTTTACTCACTCTCGCTCAGTGTCCTTCAATCCAACAGCCAGCGCTAGTCACTAAGCAATCGGAAGCAATTCTACTAGACGTGGCTTATGTTCACTGACGCTCAGTGTTACCTATTCCAACAGCCAGCGCTAGTCACTAAGCTATCGGAAGCAATTTCACTAGACGTGGCTCATGTTCACTGACGCTTAGTGTTACCCATTCCAACAGCCAGCGCTAGTTACTAAGCTATCGGAAGCAATTCTACTAGACGTGGCTTATGTTTACTGACGCTTAGTGTCATTTATACCAACAGCCAGCGCTAGTCTAAATATAACAGGAAGCAAATTCACTTCCGGTTGAATCCTGACTTAGTCTTAAGATTTTATATATCTAGTGCTTCTGGACTAAGTTATTTCCTTAGTGAATTACTTGCTGTCGCTGGGGGATGAGTCATTCATCCGCGAGCGCTAGTCCTAGTCTATCCGGAAGTAAGTCCACATCCGGTTGCACTCTTACTTGGGATTCTATGTTAACCTAATGCTTTCTAAGTACTTGATTCATTCTTTCATATTTTAGTCTTCATCAAAACTTAAGATTCTAACAATTCACACTATCTCCAACTTTTCCACTTCTGAAGAAAATGTGATTCTCTTGCCCAGTCAACAGCTTTCCAGTTTTATTCACTTCCAAGTTGCTCAAATTCTCAAAACTACGTAGCTTCAATATATCATTAATAACATTACCATCCTCTTCCTCCTTAGTAAATCCATGCCCTAAAAATGCAGCAAGTTCCTTCAAAACACTTATTGGCTCTCTCTTGAGCTTCTCAAACGTTAAAAATAGTACCTTATCGGGCCTCTTCAAGCTTAGCTTGTAGTATCCAAAAATGCTATCCCAATATGGGCCATAAGAAATCCTTCCTTCGCAAAAAGTCTTGAAAAAATCCTCAATCGGCCAGGGCTCTTTCGAGAGTGGTGATAGCAACTTTCTTAGAAAGTGCCACAATGATGTGAACATATCCTTTGGGTTTCTACACAGGTACACAATCTTACACTTAGACAGCTTCACAGATTGTGGCAAAGAAACATATGGCATATGGGATGCAAAGAGTCTAGGTGATCGGAATGAGCTCAGATCTGGGATGCTTTCATGGATATAGAGGTTCTCTTCTAAAAAGGGTACAAGATCATGAGGATTAGAAATAAGGAGAGGGTGAAGATGAGATTGGTTCTTGTTAACGTCTGAATCTGGATGATAGATTTTGCGATAGAGAATCGCAAAGGTGAGGGCTTTGAGCCAAGTGGTTCCATATTTTGGTAAGGTGACAAGAAGGATGTCAGAGTCAAGAGCATTGAAATACTTTTGGCTGTTGAGAACTCCTTGTAGATGTTTTGTTAATGTAACACCCCAAATTTTAGGTTAAAGATAAAAGGATATAATTATGGTTTTAGGATGTCATTAGTAAATAAAAAAATTATTATTGTTAATAAACAATTGAGAATAGATTGAGAATAGATTTATTTTTAGGGAATCAATATGCTTATTTTCTTTAGAATCTGAAGAAAAATAGTTGGAAGTTGAGTTTTTGATTATGAATATTATGAAAAATACTCAATGACATAGGTAGTACTATGGTGGGAGTAAATATTTAAGTTGGTTTATAAAATAAGTTTATCATTTGTTTTAAGATAGATATTTGAGATGAAAATGTAAATAAAATAAAGATAGATGGGCAAAACTGTCATTTTCTCCTCAGACCCTTTATAAAAAAAACTACTCTTCTTCTTCTTTTCAAATTTTTTCCAGAAGTTACTACTTTTCTCTAGCGCTCTCTCTTTTTCTTGTCACTCTTTGTTTCTCCTTCATTCCGGCGCCTCACCGGCCGTTTCCGGTGACGGAGATGCTTCAACGAAGCATACAATATTATGAGCGAGCTTAGGTGTTTTCTTGGATTCTTGTTTGTCTTCGGTTTCAAGCAGCGGTTTCCAGCGAGAGGATGCCGATTCCGATTATGGCGAGTTCGATTCAGATATGCCTTCTAAGAATCAAGTAGGTGATTCTTTCCTTTCTCTCTTTGCTCGTCTTTGTCCGATTATGAGAGGGTTGGAATTGAGAGTTGGGGTTTGTGGTAGAGGTTTTTTTGATTTGTTAATCGGTCAATGTGGTGGTTTGAGTGTTATTTGAGGTTGGATTTGATTGTGTTATGATGTTTGCAAATTCTGGAAATTCTCTTGTATTTTTATGGCCTCAATGACCCTTTCTCTCTTCTATTCTTCAATAGTCATTTCAAATGATAGTAATAGATGTATAGACACTGTTTGAAAGTGATTTGAGTGCTTGTATGTGATTTTGAGACCTCTCTAGTTCTCTTACTTTCTTTGGCCGAATTGGTATTTAGGTGGGGAATAGTTTTATGTTTGGAAAATTTGATAATGGGTGATTTTTGGTGCACGCATGAAACATGTGTGTGTATTCAGCCATGAAGAAGCTTGTAAATGTCCTTGGATGCATGTTAAATTTATAAGGGAGTAATGCATATGAATGGGTATTTTGGACTCGATATTGTTCCTCTATTTTATAATGAATTGAGTATGTTATAAATGTGAACTGAAACTTTGGAATATTGGCAAGAGGGTTGCAGGGAAAAAGACTAATAATATCATTTGATTTTGGAAAGCACTTAAGGTGTTTGATAAAATGCCTATGAGAAGGAATTGTTTGAAAATTATGGTTTTTGCTAGGTGACTTAAGGTGTTGCAAGTGTATTTGAGATGTTAATGGTTTTTGGATCACTAATTTAATTGAAAATGACTTGATTCTTCTTACCATTCATGGTAAAGTATAAGTATTGTTGACTTTGTGGTTGGTCATTGGTGTTACTTGATTCCTCTTTGATGAATGTTGAGATGTGGTGTATTAAATTTGCTATTTTTTTTTCTCTGTGAATGATAGAGATACTTTGAGGTGGAAAAGTAGTGTTAAGTAGTATCAAAATGCTGCTGAGAATTTATTTAGGTTGTTGTGATAGTTTTATGTTGAATCTTGCTGGTTTTGGGGATTTCTGGAACTTGATGGGCTGTTTGATTTATGAATTGATTGATGTTTTAGTGAATGGTGTTTTAGAATACTTCAAATCTGGAAGTATAGTGTTAAATTGAATATTCATTGATTTTGCCCTGTAATGGCACAAGTATAATGATGAAAGAGAAGTATTGATGTTGAGTTAACTAAATAGGAACATGATATGTTAAGACAGCAAGTTAAAACTATGAATTCCCAAATGACTCATTGGAGTTTCATTTGACAAAGGCAAATTCTGTTATGATAGTAACCCTGTTGAATTTTTGTTAATTCTATTTTTCAGGTGCTTCATATGTTTTTATTCAATTCTGAATATTTCTCTTCTATTTTGCTGATTTGGCTATAGGTTTGGATTCATGTATATTGAGTTTGTATGAGGTGTGTAAGTTAGGAAATTTTGGTTATGTTTCTAGTTTGGATATCAATGATTGATGATTGATTGGAGTTCTAATTAGGATGACACACGCATATATGTATGTAGAATTCTGGGTGTTGGAGATTTTCTATACACTCTATTATTGACTAGATTTCTAATGGATAAAAAGGGATTTTGATTAGCAGTATAGAATTCAAGTTGTAAAGTCTAGGAAATAGGTTAAGCCTTAAATTTGTTTCCTCTTGGCATGGGTGGTGGGATATGGGTTGCCAATCAATTTATATTTTCTTATTCCCTATATCTTAAGTTGTTTTACTAATTGGAACAATGTGATTATTGAATTCATTTTGGATCTGAATGATTGTGGTTTTATTGGTAGCGGATTGGATTGCAGATTTGAGGGTTTTGATTTTTACCAAATAAGGAGAACCTGAATTTATTCACTAGTATTTTGAATATTGCCAAATATATATTATTAGAGGTTGTGAGTTGATTATATTCTTGAACAAATACATTGATTGGTCCAGAGTTGGAATGAGAAAAGATTATGTTTTATTGTTCTCTAAAGGATTTATCATCATTCAAATCAATATATATACTTTTGAGGAACTAGACACAAAGCGCTTGATTCTCGTGGGTTATATACCTGCGCTTGTTTCGTAGCTTTGCTACGCTTGTTTCGTGACTTCGTGTCACGCTTGTTTCGTGGTTTTACTACGTTTGATTTGTTTTCGTAGTCTTGAGCTACGCTTGACCTATTTTCGTAAACTCGAGCTATGCTTAAATTGTTTTCGTAGACTCGAGTTACACTTGATTTGTTTTCGTAGTCTCAAGCTGCGCTTGAACTGTTTTCGTAGACTCGAGTTACGCTTGAACTGGTTTCGTAGACTCGAGCTACGCTTGAACTGCTTTCGTAGGCTCGAGTTACGCTTGATTTGTTTTCGTAGTCTCCAGTTACGCTTAAACTGTTTTCGTAGTCTTGAGCTACGCTTCACTTGTTTTCGTAATCTCGAGCTATGCTTGTTTCGTGACTTCATGTCACGCTTGTTTCGTGGCTTGCCACGCTTGTTTCGTGGCTTCCTGTCACGCTTGGTTATTTACCCTCGTGTGACTGTGTGTCCACGCTTGTTTCGTGGCTTCGTATCACGCTTGGTTATTTACCCTCGTGTGACTGTGTGTCCACGCTTGTTTCGTGACTTCGTGTCACGCATGGTTATTTACCCTCGTGTGACTGTGTGTCCACGCTTGTTTCATGACTTCGTGTCACGCTTGATTATTTACCCTCGTGTGACTGTGTGTCCACGCTTGTTTCGTAGTCTCGAGCTATGCTGGTTTTTCGTGGCCTTCGGGCTGTGCTTGACTTGTAGATTTCGAGCTGCGCTTGTTTCGTGGCCTCTGTGCTGCGCTTGTTATTCGCTGCGTGTCAGTTCCTCTCTAAAAATAAGCTTTTAAAAAAAAAGTTTCATATTTACTTTATATTATTTGGACTAAGCTGTTTTCTTAAGATAGTAATATCATTGTGCCGGATTTAAGCAAAATTTTCTATTCTTATATTTTTATTTCTTTGTGGGTGGAGATGTTCTGATTTTGTGGAATATATAATATATAGTACTTTCTATTTCAGATTGAAGAATGTAGACCAACACATTTTGCTTTAGGATAATAGAAGGTAAAAGTAAATTTTTATACACATTCCACTGTAAATAATAGTTACCTAAACATTTACTTTCCTTAAGTATTACCTTTATATGCATTGAGATGTAAATGTTATAGCCAAATGTGTGAAATGGTAAATGTTTGGAAATAGAAATATATGCTTAAAATGTCTATAGTTTAATGAAATGGCTTACGAAGTGAGATTTGGTAAATACTTCGTGTCGGTTACGCAATAGAACTTCAGGGCGTGACAGTTAAGTGCCAGAAACCATTATACTGGTAGATGGTACGCGATGGCCAAAGCTTAGTACTAGGTAAGGTGGCAATCAAATCCTTGTTTTCTTTGGTTAATTCATCTTCTTGGAGGAACTTTGGAATGTTGGAGGCTTCATTGTTTTCTACTGCCATGTTTGGGATGTATCTTATCGTAGTTGGGAGAGTATTTTTTTATTTTGAACAGAGAAGAGTATAGCGATATCACAAAATCTGTCGGTGACAACATTAAAACGTAGAACAAATATCTCACAAGTTGACTTCCAGCTAGCAAGTGATACAATGCGGATAAGTGTTGCAACACAGCTGTCTGCCTTCGCCATTTATAGTGTCTTTTATTTACAACACAAAGTGACATTTTCGCTTTACCTATATTTGTATGTCTTTTTAATATTTTCGTACTATCATTTTACTTTTACCTAAAAAAAGGGTTATAGTCAGGCCATCACCTATAAACCAATGTGCAGGATATTAGATCTTAAAATTTTATTAAGGATATTTCCCAAAAATGGCAATAAATTTGAACTCTCTTTATTAAGAAGTGTGATTTATTTATAATTTTGTTATAAAAAATATCTCTGGTAGCCAAAAAAGAATAGGATATATTTACAATTTCTAAACAAACGGCGGAACTATTCAAGAAATCAGGAAGGTCATGAATAGTGAGATAATCTATATATTCAACAATCATTAGAAAATCAGGCGTACTTGAAATATGACTAACTCGCTAACGTACGCGTTGAGTACCAAGGAAGAAGAGAAATGCTACTTATTGGTTGAGGGCGAACCATTTTTCTGCTTGAAACGCAATCAGTCATCACATTATACAGTTGTATATCATAAAACATGTGTGGGCAGTGCCATGGATTATTCTAACCTATAACATTAGGCGAGAACTACATGTACTGACCCATTGAAAGGACTTTTTTCCAATTAAATAGGCATTGGACCTGTAACATCCTGAAAAATTTAATTCAGGATTAGTGAGTGTTTTGAGAAATTTTGGAATTTTTAGGAATTTTTGGGATATTTTTGGAAATTTTGAGTAATTAATGTGCATATAATTAATTAAGAAATGAAGAGTTTGAAATATGAGGGAGTGGTAAAGCTAAAAATATTTTGAAGTTTAAAAAGATGAGAGGCTGGTTTAAATGGTTTTAGAATTAAAAGAGTACACTATGGCAAGTTTGGACTACAAATCATCAGAGCACCCCCTTATTTCACTCAACCAAACACAGTCCTCCCCCTTACTATAAATACTGAACTCCCTCCTCCCTCCGCCTCCTTCGTCTTCGTCCTTCTTCTCGGCGATTTCCGGCGGCCAAGGCGCGGCGGCGCCGACCTCACCCACAAGCCCATCATCTTCTTCATCTTCTTTCCTTCTTCTTCCTCACCGAAACCTCACTCCCTCGCGTCTTCTCTCCCCTATTTCTTCTTCGTTCTCCGACGAGCTACGGCGGTCGACGGCGAGAACAAGGTAAAAGCTCCGACTTTTCTAGTAGGTATCAGACTAAACTTCCATTTTAGAGTTATTTCTCATAATTTCCATTCTTTTTCCAAGTTCTTTTCACCCTACCTTTGGTGATGGCCAATTTCCGGCGAGAGGATGCCGATTCCGATTATGGCGAGTTCGATTCAGATATGCCTTCTAGGAATCAAGTAGGTGATTCTTTCCTTTCTCTCTTTGCTCGTCTCTGTCCGATTATGAGAGGGTTGGAATTGAGAGTTGGGGTTTGTGTTAGGGGTTTTTGATTTGTTAATCGGTCAATGTGGTGGTTTGAGTGTTATTTGAGGTTGGATTTGATTGTGTTTTGATGTTTGCAAATTCTGGGTGAATTAGTTTCTTTGGCCGAATTAGTATTTAGGTGAGGAATAGTTTTATGTTTGGAAAATTTGATAATGGGTGATTTGTGGTGCACGCATGAAACATGTGTGGGTATTCAGCCATGAAGAAGCTTGTAAATGTCCTTGGATGCATATTAGATTTATAAGGGAGTAATGCATATGAATGGGTGTTTTGGATTGAACTAAATGTGTTTAAAGAGAAGGAAATAATGTGATAGGCTTAGAGGAATAGTGTTTATTGGTCTGTATATGGGTTCTAGAATTTCTATAAGGATGATGCTTTAGGATGCTAGAATAATGAAGAATTAGGATAAACTTTAGGAGAAGCACATTAGGAGTATAAATGAGTAAGTTGTATTTGAATTTTAGCTTTGCATGATTCAAACACGATGATTTTCATGAGTAGGGGATCTTGAGGTTTGCCACTGTAGGTTCGGTATGGGGAAATTATTTAGGTTGCTGAAGTAGTTTTTATGTTAAATCTTGCTGGTTTCTTTTTGGAACTTCTGGACCTCATGAGTTAACATGGATATTGGTGGAAGGAGTCTGAATCTTATCTTTATTGTTTTGAGTTTATTTTTGTTAGTTCAGGCTAGCATATGCTTTGGAAGATTATTTTTTTTTATTTGGTTCTTCACAGGATCTAGGCAAAAATTAGAATCTGATTTGTGACAACATTCTTAATGGTTCTGGACTAATTTAGTTGAAAATGACTTTATTCTTCTTATCATTCATGGTGAAATTGAAGTATTAAATTGTGATGCACTTGAATGTGTTGAATTGGAAGGTTGAACTGTTTTGCTACATTGCAATTGTATTTATAAGCTAATAAACTGGGAATTGGAAGATGAGAAAGCTTATGGATCATGGAAGTGACTTGCTTTTGTGTGTATTGAATTTAAGTGATTTGAGTTATTGTTGCTTGATTTATAGAAAATTTCAGATCTGTAAAGAACTAATTTGAGTAAATCTTTGACTATGGTTAGTGCTTGCCTTGATTTGGTAATATTTTGTTTAGATCTGAAATGTTTTGTATGTATGTATAATAGTATGGCGTCTTTATGATGTGTAAAAGTGTTGTTGAAGAATGGTTAAATGTGATGAGAGTTGTGGTTGCTTAGGTTAGTATGTTAGAAAGTGCTAAGGTAGCAATGCTATTGATTTCTCTTGTGTATTGGCCAAGCTGATTCTTTATGAAAATCAGCAATTTCTCTATTTTCGGCCGTGATACTTGTTTGAATAATCATCCTTCAAATTGGTTTAAAGGAATATAAAGAAATGCACATGTGATAGTTGGATTGCAATTGAGTGAATACTGATAGTTGGGGCTGATTTGAGTTGGATATGGAAGTGTATGAGTGGACATGTTATAACAGAATCTGGTTCTTCCTTTCTCATGATCTGTGACAAAATTCATGGGAAATGATTGGAAATGGTTTTAACTACTTTTGAGTTCATAAATAAAATGTTTGATTGTGATGTGTTTGCATATGATTGGTGTGCTTCTTTTTATTGAAACTGTTGATTGTGACATTCGAGTGATTTATTATTTGAATCAGTTAATGTATTAGAATTAAGTTAAGAAGGGATTGGGTAGCATATTAGGATTCGAGAGAGACGTTAGATATTATGAAATAGAGATGATATTAATTTATCATTCTGTATTATATTATTATAGGATTGGATGCGATGTGGTTTTTGTGGCATCAAGAAAGAAAAACGGATTAATGGATAGCTGTTGGGGGTCAGGTAATCACTCTTACCTTGCTATAACAATGAGGGTGACGTTAGTTGGGATTTTCTTAAAATCCTTTCTCACCCTCCATATATATATTATCTTTAAAAGTTATCTTCATATAAAATAGGCTATTGGGTGCCTTTCAAACTGGATTATTTTCGTATAAAGGACTGTGGCATATTTTGTATACATATACATATATTATATTATCCTGGATGGTTATAGTGATAGTTCTTGGATAGTGTGATAGAGATATAGGTACTGAATTATGAGTGTGCTTTTGAGAGAATTGAGAATGGAATGAGAATGATTTGTTGAGTTGATATTGTGGGTAGTTAGGTTGAGGGAATGAATTGAATAGTTGTGAATGACATTGAGATATTGAAGAGAATGGTGATGGAAATGTTGAGGTTGTGGATGAGATTTGATAGGGATGTTGTGATCATTGCATGACACTGAGATATGTACCATTGCGCGATGATAACCGGTTGATAGGCCAATCAACGGTTATTTGTACGGGTCGACAGATTGGAGACTGTGACCATTGGTCGACAGATTGGAGACTGTGACCAGCAGTTTTCTGATTGGAGACAGGAACTGCTCCCTTTCTGATTGGAGACAGATTGGGGTTTCCCTCTCATGGGGTTACCAGAGAGGGAAAATGCCCCCTCACTTTTGAGAGGGGCACAGTGTCAACTCATTTGGAACATATATAGGGCTCGACCGTAGTGCCTCCGGGATGGCATGAGTAGAGCACCAGGATTGTACATGAGCGTAAGCCGAGAAAATTGGATTTGAGAAAGTTATGAATGAGGTTTATAGTAAGGAAAGCATGGATTGAAGGTTGGATAGTGAAGTTTATTGATGTTGAATTTGATTGGGGAGTTTAGAGTGATTTTTGAAAAGTAGTAAGGATGGACTTGATTTGTATTGGACGCGACAGAGGGCTTGGAATGATAAATGGATGGAGGCTTGATTCATATATATATATATATATATATATATATATATATATATATATATATATATATATATATATATATATGATTTTAAAATTGTGGTACCCTGTAGACGTCCTTACTACCGCACATCTCACTGTTATAGTGAGTTAAGTAGTAGATTACTGAGACAAGTTGTCTCACCCCACGATTACTTACATTTTTGCAGGTGATCATGCACAGGCGCGAGCAACAGGAAAGAGAATTGAGTTAAAAGGTTGTTTTACTTATTTAGACGTGTATATTGCCAAAAATGTATAGGTCTGCATTCGCTTTCGCATATTTTTATTTGTATTGATATTATTGGATTATTTGGAGAATTGTAGTAGGTTGCTCATTTTTCTAACCATGTTAGGTGATTCTTTTCTAACATGGTTAGCTATTTATTATCCATGATAGTGTTCAGGTTATATTAGGAAATTCTTTTCTATCATGGATAATGATGATTATTAGGAAATTCTTTTTCTAACTATGATAGATTTATTGATATTAGGGAAATCATTTTTCTATCATAGTTAGTAATGGTATTATTGAATTAATCAGGAAATTAGTAACGATATGTTACAGGACCCCAATCCATAAATGGTGAACTGGGTACTATATTCCAACAAAACTAAAACAAAAAAAAAGATAAAAGAAAACCCAAAGCAAAATGCGTATGCACGCATATTTATTTGGGTAAAGGTGCAAAAACGGGTTCAAACTATTACGCCAGGAACACGTAAGAGTAACAAGTATTTTCGGGCTCAATTCTGGGACTGAAGAATAAATATCGGTGCAATATAGGAAACACTGTTTAGTTTGACCGATGTTGACCGTTAAAAGCTGACGTAGCGGGGGAAATAAATTTTTTGCTGACGTGGCGTGTTTATGTGGCAATTAATTTTCTGAGTGTGTGGGCACACATTATTTAAATTAATAAAACAATATAAAACACCTCCAGAAAAACAATCTAAATAATGTGGGCCCCACAAACTCAGAAAAATAATTGCCACATAAGCACGCCGCGTCAGCAAAAAATTTATTTCCCCTGCCACGTTAGCTTTTAACGGTCAACGTCGGTCAAACTAAATGACATTACCTATATTGCACTAATATCTATTCTTCAGTCCCAAAATTGAGCCCAAAAATACTTGTTACCCATACGTGCTCCTTGCGTAATAGTTTGAATTCGTTTTTGCACATTTACCCTATTTATTTAGTCAGAGACCTTAATTACTTGTGAAATTGCATGCAAAAAGTTTATTATTATACTCCCTCCGGTCCTAAATATAAGGCCTAGTTGACTTTTTTGGAAAATCATAAAAATGCAAAATAAATCAATTATAAATTGATTTATCTACTTTTTTCACTTTAACTAGTTTATTTTACCTATGAACTCAAAAGTCAAACATTAGAATTGAACAACTTATTTAAATCACTGGAAGTCAAAAGCATATGCATATTGTCTGTATTGCCTCAGTTAAAGGAAGAGAAATGGAACTCTCCTTTGTAAAACCAACGCTCAAGCCAATGAAAAGCATCCCCAAAGAACAATAGAGGAATTTATTGTGTCATGGAAGGAGGAAGGAAGGTGGAAGGTGAAAGGGAAATGTGAGGAAATGAGAGAGGAATGGAGGAAGAGATGGAGAGAGCTAGGGTTTTGGTGAGGACCCAACCCCCAAAACTTGTGTTTCTAAGTCTAATTTTGCACCTAATATGGATGAGAAGTTGCACCTGTAATTTTCTCAGGACTGTTATAAAACTTCACACTAAAAACATATAAATTCAAGGATTTTTCAACTCCCCTATACTTAAACGTTTGTACTTCCAGACAAAGACAAATTTTAAAACGCTTTGAAGTAGGATGGCAAACAAAACAATTTTAAGAATTCCAACAAATAATGTGGAATGGAATAATGCTATCAATGATTAATAATGATTGTCTCATTATTTTGGGTTTATTTATACTCTCAACATCCATTTTGACACACATTCTAGCATATGCTTATAAGAATTCTAGGGTCTCCATTAAAACACAAGTGCAATGTATTAAAAGAGCTTTTAAGGGTTGTAGTAATGAAATAGTCCAAATAATGGAATAAGAATGAAAATAAAAAGAAACGATGTTATCCATGTTTAACCATTCATTTACAACATGAAGTACCAATTGCAAATTGTTAAACTAGTATACATGCCTTAATTTTCACTTTTTGACCTTTTCTCATTTTTCCTCCATTTGTTTTCTCTTTTTTTCACCATTATCCCTTCTTTTTGTATTTTTTCTTTTCTATACATAACATGCTTCTTTAAAACATGACCATGACAATTTTTTTTTAATTTTGAACAAAGAAATTATGCAACATTTCTCATATTGGCAATACAATGCAATAATATCAAGTGTTTAGGTTTAGTGTTTGGGATTAGGGTAGCAAATGGTGTGGCAAATGGAAATAATGTTTAGGTTTAGTGTTTGGGATTAGGGTTATGAAATGAATATCTTTATCATTCAACATTACCTAATAACCAAATAACCAAACATTGGAATTTTAAAAAAAAAAATTATTCGGTTATTTCAGTTTACGGTTCTTATTCGAATTTTTTAAAAAATATTGGTTAACTAAATAACCAAAATATTTTAAAAAAATAATAATAAATTAATATTTTTTCATATTTTTATTTGGATAATTTAAATTTTAAAGCTTGAAATCATAGATTTTGTGTTTCTTAATTATTTTAATTTAAAAATGATATGCAATATATCAATATAAAATTTGAGTTTTATATATTGAAAATGGGAAAAAATCAAGTCACTACAAAAAACTCGGCACTTTCCGGTGAAGACATTCCGGCGTTTGAAAGGAAAATGCCGGAGACAACATACATTCCGTCTTTTATAAACCAAACGCCAGAAAAAGGTCAAAAAAACGCAGCAAAAATTGGTGCGAAGTTCCCGCCAACATACCCGCGGACACTTTCCGGCGTTTGCCTTAAGCCAAACGCCGGTATGTATATTTTATAATATTTTCCATCAGAAAATGGTTTGTTTTTTAAAATAAAAATTCAAAAACACTTTCCGGTGTTTCCGGAAACGCCAATATGTGTTGTTTTTTTTTTCAAAAAATAAAAATATACACTTCGGCGTTTCGAGAAACAGCGAGATGTATTTTAATTTAGGGAAATTTGCATTCTAGTCCCTGGGAAGGGAAATTATTACTTGAAGGTCCCTACACATTCCAAAATAATTATCAAGTCCCTTGGGCCTTTCCTGCAATTATTTGCTTATGTGCAATGACCATTTTGCCCTTATGAAAGCATAAAAACCCAAAACATACACATGATAAAAGTCAGGGACTTGCTACAGCGGGTGTGCCTACTTGCTACCGCAGGCTTGGAGACTTGCTACTGAGACGTTAAGTGACCAACATTCCCTCCCAGTTACTGCAGGTTTGCTGATTTGTAAACACAGTAACAAGTCCCCATGCCTGCGGTAGCAAGTAGGCACACCCGCGGTAGCAAGTCCCTGACTAGTCCCTCCCATCCCATGTGAATAAAATGGTTTTTGAAAAACATGGTGTGGCACATATCGGGGTAATAACAAAAAGTGGTCACTGGCTTTATTAAAGGGCCCTCAAATATGAATGACACTTGGGAGGGAATGTTGGTCACTTAACGTTTCAGTAGCAAGTCCCCAAGCCTGCGGTAGCAAGTCCCTGAATTTTATCTTGTGCATGTTTTGGGTTTTCATGCTTTCATAAGGGCAAAATGGTCATTGCACATAAGCAAATAATTGCAGGAAAGACCCAAGGGACTTGATAATTATTTTGGAATGTGTAGGGACCTTTAAGTAATAATTTCCCTTCCCAGGGACTAGAATGCAAATTTCCCTATTTTTTAATGAATGGTAGAGATTAATTTAGGATGTTAGAAAGGGTGGGGATAAATGTGGGAAGATATTTTGGGTCCTAATATGATTCATTTAAATATATTTTAGTTCCTAAATTTATTTTTAAGACCTTCTAAATATTAAACAATATTCCTAGATTCTAAATATTTCCTTATTTATTCTTTTAGAAATTTTGGGGTGTTACAATTCTCTCCCCCTAAAATAATTTCGTCCTCGAAATTAAGAGAAATACCTCTAGTCATTTCCGGAGATTCCTGCATCTCATGTGTCATAGCAAACATCTTCCCTTGCTGAATAGTTGCTGCTTGATTTTTCTTGCGACATTCGTTAGCGTAATGCCCTGGCTTGTAACAATAATAGCAAACGTTTTTGCCAGCCAAACATAGATTTGTGCCATGGTTCCTTCCACAGTTGGAGCAGGTCCTTTGATTGTAGGTCTGTGAAACTTCTGATTGCCGATGATTTTGTGGCCAATATTGTTGAGGAGCTTGTGGCCTGAACTGTGGTTGTTGGAAACATTGTTGACGAGGTGACTGATATGGTTGTTGTTCCTCAAAGGTAGAGCATCCTCCTCAACCAGTTTAGAAACAAAATCTGGAACATGACTAAAAAACAATACATCTGGTCTTCCTAAAACTGCACGAGAAGGTAGAGCATCCGCCACACGATTACTCCCACGCACACACCAATCTACATGCACTTTCCAGTTTCCATTCCCTCGTCAACATATTATCAATTTCCTGGACAACTTGCAATTGCTCATCATCTTGCATCCCTGAATTCCCCCACCAAATCACCAATTGCTCATCATCTTGCATCCCTTAATTTCCTTATCTTAAGGAGATTAATTAAATTTTAAGGCTTTTAATCAGAATTCTAGGACTTTTATTTAGATATTTGATAGAATATTTTAGAAATTATATCTACTAAATAGGAAATTGAGATTTGTTAGAGATTTTTATTTACCTATAATCAGATAATTAGTTTTTTTTTTCAACTGATGATAATTAAGTTTGTAATTTGGATTTTATTTTTTAATATTAATTAATTTGAGGATTTAATTGATTTGATGTTTGATTTGGATTGTAATTGTTTGAAAATTTTATGCTACTCGTTTGAGCAGTAATTTAATAGTTATGTTAACAATTTAAATGAAGGAAGAAAAAACTAAATAATGTTATTAAGGACAATGATATTCAATGTTTTGACATTTGTCTCACCTAACTTAATGTCAAATGTCTCTTTTCTATTGTACTTTTCTCCCCTTCTTATCTTCCTTTTCTACAACATTTCTCTCTTTATTCTTTCTCTATGATTATTAATTTCGTTTATTAATTTTTTTTTTATGTTTGCCTTATAGATGGGAAAAAATAGTTTGAGGTTTCTCTCACTATAAACCTCTTTTTGATTGCTTAGTGTTTCACCGATATTTTCGAGACTATTGAAACAGGTTTCTTAGTATTCATAAAAAAAGAAACAGTGATCTTAATTTAATTTTATTTGAACACAAAAAATATTAATTCTTCTCCTTTTTCTCAATTTAATTTTAATAGCAATCTTAATTTTATATATAGTATAAAATATATAACCTGGATTTTTATCTTCCCTATATTTTTCACAATAATTTTTCCCTCTACAATTTCACAATTTATTTTCAAATTTTACAAGTTTTTTTAATTGAACAATTTTACAAGTTTATACCTTAAATTATATATTTTATTTGGATTAACTTCATTTACTATTGTTGCTATTATCCCTTAATTTTTCCGTCGAATTTCGTTTTTCGAAAGTATTCCCTTATTATATTTCAATTTTAATTTATTTTTATATAGTAACATTGCACGTTTGCCCTTTTTTTCCATTTAAAATACCTATTACCTTGACATATTCTTTTACCATTTTTCTCATTCTTTTTATTTGCATGTTTTTCTCCTTCGTTTGTGATCTCTCTCAAATAATTATCCATTCCTTTTCTCATTCTCTTTTATTATGAGAAACTTTCTCATTCTCTTTTCTACCTAAATCTCTCTTTTTTTATGAGAAATTTATTTTCTATTTTTTTTATCATATAAAACTGATTTCTATGAAAAATAAATTTTAGTGAAATTTATTAAATTTTGACTAATATTATTATATTTTATGGTATATTTTTTATCAAAATAAAAATAGTATCAGAGTTATGTAGTTATGTATATTATTATATACTCCCTCCGTTCCTAAATATAAGAGCACTTTGACTTTTTTGGAGAATCCTAAGAAAACAAAATGAACAATTTAATCATAACATATTTTAAATATTATTAGATCATATGTAAGTTCATAAGTCAAATAAACTAGTTTAGTGAAAAAATTTGGGAAAATCAATTTTTAATTACCCTATTTTGCTTTCTCAGGATTCTCCAAAAAAGTCAAAGTGCTCTTACATTTAGGAACGGAGGGAGTAGTATGTATGTTATCAAAGTTATATAAAATATAATATTCCGCGTATCGCGCGAGTTCATTCTAGTTATAAATTATAGGGAGTTACAATTTTGGAGAAGCAGCGTCTCCCTAACTGCTGCGCGTCTGCCTCCTATTAATTGTCGTGATATCAATTATATATTTGATTAATTTAGTTCAAAAAGTGATCTACAATCAAGAAGTGAAAAAAATCCCACCAAATTCGTTTATTCAATTGTACAAATTATGTTGTTTTTGGCCGCACATTCTAGAAATTATTGACTATATATAGATTATACATCCACATTGCAAAAATAGTATGGGGTCTAATTTCTCATACACACCCTGGATTCTCTGTCTTTCACACATATCCATATTATCATTCTAATCATTCTCTTCCATCTTCTTCTCCTTCTCAATTTATTTTTTAAAAATATTAAACTCAGAAAACCAAAAACCTGTAATATTTAACAATTTTAATAATATCATTCACATGTTGTGCCGTAATGTACAATGAGCTCATTTAACATACAGAAACTCACACATGATAATACAATACAAGAAGATCAAGAAGAAGAAGAGAACGATATTCTACATGAAACCGATACAATACCATTGTCATCCGAGCCACCATGGTCAACGACCAACAACGGGGACAACAACGACTACGAAGAAGATGATGTTGTGTATGCAAAAAAGGTTAAAGTGCAAATATTTGATTGGGAATCTTATTCCAATTCCAAGTTAGAAGCTGCCACAGCTGTGCCACCATTCTCGTGGCGGAAGCTATGGTTGTTCACTGGGCCAGGGATATTGATGAGTGTTGCGTTTTTGGACCCTGGGAATTTGGAGGGAGATTTACAGGCAGGAGCTATTGGAGGGTACTCATTGTTGTGGTTATTGATGATGTGGACAACAATTTTGGGGTTGTTAATACAGCTTTTATCGGCGAGGCTTGGTGTCGCGACCGGGCGCCACTTGGCGGAGTTATGCCGGGAAGAATACACTAAGTGGGCAAGGTTGGTGCTTTATGTGATGGCGGAAATGGCATTGATAGCTGCAGATATTCAAGAGGTTATTGGTAGTGCCATAGCCATTAAGATTTTGAGTCATGGATTTTTGCCTATTTGGGCTGGGGTTATAGTCACTGCCTTGGATAGGTACGTTCATTATTTTAACTTTGTGACTATCTCTTGTTATTTCTATTTTACAAGATGAGTTTCTTAAATATATTTTTGTGTGTGTGTGTGTCTATATATATGATTTCTAAAATTAGCCATTGAACTTGCCATATTGTATAACGGGAAAAATTAGCCAAAAACCCCAGTTTGAGAAACGAATTAGCTCATGGTCTATGAAGTTTTGGAAAGGTATAATGTCCAATAAAGTAAATCAGGGTTTAGGGAGATGGCAAAACTTTCCTGAAGTAAATATACAAAAATCTCCATTACTGAAGTCTATTTTTTTTTTGGACGGCTCTCCCTCTCCTATTGAACTCATTAAAATAATAATACTCCCTCCGATCCTAAATATAAGACCTAATTGACTTTTTTGGAAAATCCTAGAAAAGTAAAATAAGTTAATTATAAATTGATGATTTACCTAATTTTTTCCCTTAGACTAATATATTTTACCTATAAACTAATGAATAATCTAAAAATATATCAAATATGTCATAATTTAATAACCTATTTCGCAACCTTAATCTCTCAAAAAAAAGTCATCTAGGTCTTATATTTAGGACCGGAGGTAGTATCACTTTCGATGAGAGATCTACTAGGAGGATTTTGATGGATGAGAGGTTGGGTAAAATGTACAACTATATACTCCCTCTGTTCCTAAATATAAGATCACTTTGAGGAAGTGGATAAGTTCCTAAATATAAGATCATTTCCTATTTTTATCTCAAGTTTTGCCCAAACTACCCTTATACTTCCTCTTTTCATTGAAAACCCCTCCTCCTTATAAAGTTAAGTAATTGAGGGGATTTTAGGAAGATCACGTAATTTTATTGTATTTCTTAATCTTCCCAAATTAACAAAGTGATAGATCTTATATTTAGGAACGGAGGGAGTATATGTAAAGCCATATATAGGAGACATTAAGTTGGCTCTTGAACGTAGGTACATTGTTATTAGTTACTCTCACATCGTTCAGGTGTATCAACCAATAATCAGTTCTTTAGTATGGACGCTCTTTTTAAACTTCGGATCCGATAACATCAATTTAGCAAAAATAGTCTTAAGAAAGTTCAAAAAATATTTGCATATACAAGTACCTCATAAATTTTATGCCTATATATATAATTTAAAGGATTCAGGTAAGAAAATACTAAATACTGTTTTAATAAAGACTTCACTTACACCTCACAAAATTAAAATTGCATTCTGTTTCTTGAGACAGCCTTATTTATATCATTCAAAAACCGTTTTTATATTATTCAAAAACCTTTTTTTGTGATCAGTTTTGTGCTCCTGTTTCTTGAGAACTATGGAGTGAGGAAGCTAGAAGGTGTTTTCGCAGTGTTCGTTGGAACTATGGCCCTTTCATTTGCTTGGATGTTTTTTGATACCAAGCCTAATCCTAAACAACTTCTTATAGGTATGTATACAGAAATCTACCTATTTAATCACATGAATACTTTCATTTAAAATAAATCATACAATTCTTCAATAATTTACCACACACACACACACTGAAAACTAACTTGGATGTCCTTTTGAGTTTTCATTTATTTTAAATAATGTCCCTATGCTTTTTTTAATGGAATCTTTTGATATTCTGGCGTTTACCTATGTTAGTCTATAAGATTAAAATTGTTGATTACAAATTGATAACAAAAAAAATTCAGCTGGTGGCCAGGTGCTTAAACCTGAATTGTTGACAGTTTAAAGGTTTATTTGATAGTTTTGACCTTTAACAACTAACAGGTGTAACAGCAGGATTAGTTTTCCAAATACATTCACTTCCTTAAATGATATTTATATCACTTACTTAATTCTTTTTTGCTGGACTTTTGGTCCCAAAGGTAACCTCAAAAACACTTCGTCAAGCAGTGGAAATTATAGGCTGTGTTATAACCCCTCACAACGTATTTCTCCACTCAGCCCTAGTTCAATCAAGAAAAATAGACATAAGAAACAAAGGCCAAGTCCAAGAAGCTCTAAACTACTATACAATAGAATCCACACTTGCACTTATTGTAACATTATTCATCAATCTCTCGGTCATGACGGTCTTCGCTAGGGTTTTCCATGGCACCGACCAAGCAGGTTCCATCGGCCTCATGAATGCCGGCCAGTATCTACAAGAGAAATATGGTGGAGGGTTTTTCCCTATATTGTATATATGGGGAATAGGGTTATTGGCTGCTGGACAAAGTAGTACTATTACTGGTACTTATGCTGGACAATTTATTACTGAAGGATTTTTGAAACTGCGTTTGAAGAAATGGTTAAGGGCTTTGATTACAAGAAGTTTAGCCATTGTTCCTACCATGATTGTGGCTCTTATGTTTAATACTTCTGAAGGATCTTTGGATGTTTTGAATGAGTGGCTTAATGTGGTTCAATCTATCCAGATTCCTTTTGCTCTTATTCCTCTTCTTACATTGGTGTCTAAAGAACAGGTCATGGGATCATTCAGAATTGGACCCCATGTGGAGGTGAGATATACAAACATGCACAACCCTTTTCATTTTACTATGGAAAGTGACTCATGTTTAATTGAACTTTGCACCTTAAATTAGGTTGTACGATAATTAGTAAAAATATCATTTATTTATGTTTGGATATATTTTTTTGTATGCTAAAAAAATATATGTTTATATGAAAAATTAGGTTTGACATGAACTAATCTGGTTGCATGATATATTGAAAAGTCACTGTTAGAGGGTTGGAATATTAGAAATAGAGTCAAAACAAGAAAAAAGACATTAATTCTTCACTTGTTGTTTTAAAAAAAAAAAAATTTCATCAATTTCCCTCCGGGCTTTAATTCTTTACTTCAGCAACATCCATGTTGTAGTATATATATACCATGTGGCATTATATACCTTGTTCTAGTAGAGAGTGATACATAGAATCAATATTTTTCATAGCATGTTGTCATGAATAAACACACACACACACACATATGGATTTAGAGTAAATCTTTCATACTTTAATTTACATTAAATAATTAACATTAGTTAATTAATCTTGCAGAAAGTTTCATGGACAGTGGCAGTGTTGGTAATTCTTGTATATGGATACATGTTGCTGCACTTCTTCCTATCAGAACTGGAAGGACTTCTGTTTGGTTCTATGGTAATGATTTGTGCTGCTGCTTGGCTATCATTCATTGCTTATTTGGTTAAACACAGTGGTGCCTTTTCTTCTTTCCTCCACACTTCTCGTGGCTTCTGCTCTCTTTCGCCCAGCTAATTATACATAATCCTCATGTGATTAATTTCTGCCAAGAAATCTTTTCATTAGGTCTGTTAGAGTAGTTAAGTTAGTTAATTAGGAATTATTTATTTGTATATTAGCTCACTAGAGTAACTAATCTCTTCGTGGACAAGGAATTGAGCTGTCACCTTACAGCTTGTTGTAGTTGACATTAACTTGTAAATAGTTAGGATAACACATTATTCAGGAGTGTAACTTGTAACACCCAAATTTCTAAGAGAATAAATAAGGCAATATTTGGAATCTTGATGTATTATTTAGTATTTAGGAAATTTTAAAAATAAATTTGGGAACTAAAATATATCTAGAGAAATCATATTAGGACTCAAAATATCTTTCCCAAATTTATGTTTATCCAATTCAATATTTCCCTTTAAATCTCATCCACTCAATTACAAATATCTCCTATTTTCTTTTCTATTTTATTTCTTCAAAAATTCCCCAACCACACCTTTATTCATTTATATGACCTATCATCATCATCATCTCTGCATTCTCATCTTCTCACTTTCATTCTTCATTCTCACTAACTTCATCTCCATCACCATCCTCAAAATCTCCCTCTCACCCATATCACTTTTTCTCTTCATTTCTTCACTACCCATCATCTTCACTCCTTTCTTTGCCTGCTCACGTTTTCCTCTCTGCCTCTTCTTTCTTCTCTGCGAAATCTGTGTGGCCAGCCATAGTTAAGCCGAGGTAAGCTTCTTAACTCGGTTTTCATCTCTTATTCCTTGATTAAAATGATTTCTTGAGAAGATTGAAGCTGTGTTTTGGGATTATTGGGTTGAAACCCGTCCTTCAACTTCACTCTCTCACTTAATCATTTTTCTCTTCTTCTTCCAGAAATTGGAAGCAAATTGCAGTGGCTAGGGACTACAGGAACGCACAAGAAGATTGGATTAGCCTTAGGTATATTTCTTTTTCTCTTTTCTTCTCACTTTGGCCAATTTAAGTGAGATATTGGGGAAAGGTTTTGAGTAACTCGAAATTTTGTACTATTACTCTGTTTGTTTGATTCTAAGTATAAGAGAAGTGCAATAGAATTAGTTCTTGATGATGTGTGCTTTGGTGCTCTGTTTAGTTGATTTTATAAAATTTTCTTCATTTTCTTAGGATGCTTAGTTATGTTTTGTTTGGTTAAGCAGGGAGAATGAAGTGTTTATTGGTCTTCAACATGGATTAAAGTTGATTATGGAAGCTGTTTATTTGACTTGTTGTTTAAGTGGTTCTCTAACATTTATTCCCTCAAATTTTCCTTTGTCTTGCTGCTGTTTCTTTCATGTGTTTTGGGAAGTTTTATAATTTGTCTTTGCTCTCTCTGTTTGGTTTGAGTTCAAGGAAATAAAAAAGGAGGCTTTGAGAAAATTAAATGTTAATTAAAAGAGGATTGAACAAGTGTATGAATTTGTAAATTTCTTATGTGGCTGAGATTGTTGGGCTGTGATGGTAAAGAGAATCTGTGGGTTTCATGACTAATTGGAGATTGAGAGTATGATGTAATCATTTGAACTATATGAGGAACAGGGAATTTTTGAGACATTAGGAAGTTGAGTGATTTAATTATAATTGATTCTATGTTGTCTGAGTGATTATGGGATTGATGACTTAGTTTTAAAGAGGGATGAGACTCTTCAAATGATAAAATCAAATGGTGGAAATAGATTTGAAGGAACTAAGAAGTAAGAAATAGTTGTGTTTTGTAAGAGTGATTATATAGTTCAATATCATTGGAGAATTGGCTATTGCATTGTTGAGGTTTAATCTGATTTTTAGTTTAGTCACCAACACTATTTGAAATTAGATTTTCAGATTTGGGAGCTTTATGGAGATATTAAAAGTTGCTAAGATGTTTAATAGAACCCTCCAAGTAGTTTTATTTGAGGTTGTGAATGTAAGGGCTAAGTTGTGGAGCTGAATGGTAATTTGCAAAGATATGGATTAGTTAGAGAAATGTCCACTTTAGCTTGATGTAATTGTTTGAAATGTAGAGAAGAGTTAGTTATTATTTACCCTTTTAGGGATGATTTATGTGAGTAAGAAGTCTTGATGAGAAAATGAGTGGTGAATGATTAAGATGATTGTGAATTTTTGAAAGGTGAATTTAATTAGGTGAAGTTGTCAAATATGAATTTTGATGGTTGTGATGTGAAAATTTTGAGGAGATTATGTCTATAGGACTGAAATGAGAATACAAGATAAGTGGTATCACTACCACAGATTACCCCATTTACATGCGCTTATTTTGGCCTCTACATACGCTTATAAAGCGCATGTAGAGGGGGCGCTGGTAAAGGCTCTACATGCGTTTTTTAAAAGCGTATGTAGAGGGGGACTCTACATGCGTTTTAAGCGCAAGCGCATGTAGAGGTGCCTATACATGCGCTTTAAGCGCATGTACAACTATATATTTTTTTTAATATATATTCTTTTACATTTGCCACCTGTATACACGTAATTCTTTGAACCAAACTTCAAAGAACAACATACATCCCAAAATCAAAGCAAACCGCCCAAAACATTCAACAATCACACAAACACTCCGCATTCTAAGCATAATTTGAATGTGCCAACTTGCACAACCCTCCAATTTTAATAAAACTTTCAGACCATAGATTACAACCATAAAACAACTCAAACACATTTAGAATAGAATAGAGAGAACAAAGAATCCATATCCAAAACAGCTCAATAGGTTAATTACATTTCAATACTTATTGGATCAACCCACTATAAAATTTCAAAACAATCAATCTTTCTTAATAATACTTCACATACAGTTTTTATGCCCAACTTGGCCAAAGCAACAAGGAAAAGAAAAGAAAGGAAAGTTCATTCCATCTCCTTCAAGAAAATCACTTCTCATGAACTAAATTCTTGCACAAGCCATCTCAAAACCATCCTAAGTATACTTTGAGTATTTTAATTCTAGTCACTATATATATATATATATATATATATATATATATATATATATACTCTCCCAATTAAATCAAATAGCGAGATAAGGCAACCACATAAAACCTCAAAGATCAACAAATTTAGCAAGATTCAAACATGCAAGCATAAACACAACATTAATTATTCCTCATGAACCAATACTACAAAATTTAAACAGACCACAAAATATAACATGAAGCACTTTATCCAGCAACAACATACCACCTACAACCCTACAAACATAATCTCATACAGAATAGTTTACTCCAACCAGCCATAACAACTTAATAGCACAATCTGAATATGAAAGAAATCATAAACCCAACCAATCAATTCGATTCACTCAGGACATCAGAGAAAGGAACCAAATTCCATGAGCCACACAAAGGCAAAACCATCAGACATGCACTACAATGACCCATATTTAATAAAGTTTACATCTTGATTAGTTTTAAGTGGATTATTGAACCCCAATCCTTAACCCAAACTCGGCCTCTCATAAGAAATAGCACAAAGTGTAAGCAAAAGAAGTCAGAACAGATAGCAAACACTCACAGGAGCTTGCATCCGGTGTTCCATGTCCGTTTCAAGCTTGCCGCAGCCAGAATCGAAAGGAAACGAGATGGAGGAGTGAGGAACAGCAAAAACAGAGAAAGAAGATGAGAGATCAACTGGAAAAAGGTAACAAACAATTGAAGAACACAAGAAATGACGAAGCCTACCTAATTTCTCGCCGTTGCCGGAAGGTGGCCGGAAATCGCCATGACAAGCTGTTGAAGCTTGAAGAAAAACGAAGGAATAAAGGAAACATAAGATACACCCACAAAGGGTTCTACGCCTCGCGTGGCCCGCCAAGCCGCCGTCGTTCCCCATTTATGTATTTTATCTTAATGAACCTCATCAAACATATAAACACACAGTTACAATTACACCAATTCAATAAAAGCAAAGGTTTCATGAATAAACCACATCCTCCGGTCAAGGGAGGAATAGTGTCCACTGCATACTAAATCACATTCCATGCATATATTTCATCTATCAACTTTAATACTTGATTACAAAAATCAATCCCAGATTACCTAACGTTAGCAAGAAATAATGTCAAAGATTCAGACAAAGGAAAACATCAATAATTAAAGAACAATAAACATTTTCTTGATCAAAACCAAACAAGAATCTGCAAGTTAAAAGGATTGTTTACATCATAACAAGTTTATTATTTTTATTTGAATTCTTAGCATGTCAGCTTACTCATACACACAACATGTACATATTCCTAATAATGCCAAAACATAATTAAAATTACTCTTTTTATACTATTGTTATACAAGCAGATTTACACTACATTATATTATTGAACAAACTAGTTTAGATAATTATAAATTTGCAACACCACCCCTTTTATTCAATTCGGCCAATGCAAGAAGGGACATAGGAAACCTTCAATTCACACCCAAATCAAACATTCAAAGTCATCTCATAATGCGCGCGCACACACACACACACACACACACTCTTACCACAAAAATCAGTTCGGTATGCAAAATAAGAAAGGGCATGGAACCTTTAAAATCATTATTCACACTCTCACAACAATTTTATTATAATTCACATGCCTCTTATGCGCAAATTCTTCTACTTCCAGCAAAGAAAAATCAAAGGCAAAGAAAGTAAAACATCCTAATTACTCAAAATAGAATTTCTTCATTGAAATTTCAAGTAGACATGTTAATAAAAATTTCTTCAACATCATGCATACTCTCCTTTCATTTATTTCGACCCAATTTGGTGTTTGAACACTTCAAAACAGCAAGTACTAAGTCATTTCCAGCAATTGTATTCTTTAATAACAAAAACCAAGCCATAATCACCAATTACATACAAGCACAAAACATAAATCATTAGATAATATTTGAGAACCTCTAGTGATAATTATAATCAAGTTTTTGTCCTTAACAACCTACATATCTAGGCTTCAAAAGAGACATTCAAAATTTTCAATGCAACCAAAATTTTCTCTTAAGCATTTTAACAAACACCTTGAGTGCAATGATTTTCAAACAATAGTTACCAACTTCCCAAATACCAAACTCTTGCCCAACAAATTTCCAATCACATAGACAGCAGAAGCTTTCACTATAGCTCAAATCTTGAAACAAGTGGATATTTAGTCACAACCACATACACCAACACACATACACAATCATCTCATAATAGGGCGCACATATATTTATCTAGCATAAACACCAAACATTGAAATCAACTAAAGAAATTTATGCATGCTCAAATATCTTTAGGAAACAAGTAAATAAAAGGTCAAACTTTAATTTGATGGATTTAGTTCTAAAATCAAAACCCATTTTGGATTTGAAAATACCCAAAAGTTAGGGTTTTGCAAAAACTCCACAAAATCTTAATCAAACCTCAAACAATTACTTAGGACATCCTAACTCAAAGCTTAAAATGTTCCTTGGATAGTTTTTAAACCCAAAACTCAGTCCCCACTCACGGCCTCCCTACCAAACTTGCATAAACCTAAGCAAAAATGGGTATGAAAGGGAAGATAGAACTCACCTAAGCTTAAATACAAAGTCTCTTGTCTGATGCCACTCGACGTCGCCGGAACCGGCCTTCTTCTCGCCGGAAAATGATGGAGGAAGGTGCTGGAGTTTGAAGACACAAGCAGTGAGGAAAAACAACAAGCCCCATGTGATTTGGAAGAAGAAAGCAAGTGAAAAACGTGAGAGAGAAAGGAGAAGGAGTGAGCAAGATGGTGGAGCAGATTGGAAGGGGGGAAGGTCGATTTTGTTGTTGTTGGAGGGAGGAGGCCGTCGGCCTCTAAGAAGAAAGAAGAAGGAAGAGAAAAAGAATGAGAGAAAAAGAAAGAAAGGAAGGAATAAAAGGAAAATGAAATGGGAAGGAATATTCCTTTCTAACTTGGGATATTCCTCTTATCTTTATATAGTTGACAATAACATTTCCCAAGTTGGTATCCCACAATTTGAATTATAATAAGTTTTCTAAATCACTTAATCAACTAATTTAAACAACTTATCTCCCTAAACCTCCAAAAATATCAAGAAATTCCCCAACAATTCTAAAAATTTTACAATTTGTATTTATTATTTATTAAAAACACTCTCTAATCCTACATTAAATTTCTAGGATGTTACACATATTATGGAACTTAAACTAAATTTTTGTTCTACACACACACACATATATATATATAGTTCAAATAATAATAATAATAAAGTCTCACAATTGTGACATAATTATTTCAGTCTAAATATTATTTTAAATCACAGCGCCAAGATTACTCAGGGAAATAAAATAATGAGTTATATTATGTTTTAAAACTTACGTATGTATATGAATCAAATAATGAGTTATATTAAGTTTTTCATCATTAAATAAATTGAATGAATCAACTTTTATTTTAATATTAGGCCTATACATGCGCTTAAAACGCATGTAGAGGCTTTACATGGTGGTAATGAAGCTTTGAAACACTAAGTACACAAGCAGGAACACCTTATGAGGTCTGAGGAGGATCTCTTATGCATGACTCCATGTTTTGCACTTCAGTAGTGCCTTTACATGCGCTTAAAGCGCATGTAAAGGGTGTTTCAACATTTCCATAGCACCCAAAAGTGGTAATGGAGCTTTGAAACACTAAGTCCACAAGCAGGAACACTTTATGAGGTCTGAGGATGATCTCTTATGCATGACTCCATGTTTTGCACTTCAGTGGTGCCTTTACATGCGCTTAAAGCGCATGTAAAGCCCAATATCCATATCATTTTAAAGATTTTCATATCATTTTGAATTTTTTAGGTAAATTATTTTTATACTTTAACTTAAAATACTTAAATCTTGTCCTAGTCAATGTTTTTGTGATTTTCTATTGAAGTACATCTCTTTACATGCGCTTCAAGCGCATGTATTAGCTTCCTTTTTTTATTTTAGTAAGCTATGCCCTTTACATGCGTTTAAAGCGCATGTAAAGCCCAATTAACATATCATTTTAAAGATTTTCATATTATTTTGAGCTTTTCACCTAAGTTCTTTTTATATTTTATCTCTAAATACTTAAATCCTTTTCTAGTCATTGTTTTAGTGAATTTTCATTGAAGCACATTTCTATACATGCGCTTAAAGCGCATGTAAAGGCCTTATCTCTACATGCGCTTGATTGGACCAAAATTTATCCCTCTAAGCATGTGAAATTGAGCTTAATTAGTGTGGTTTATTTGCTATATTTGATCATTATTGGCATATTTTATTGCGCATGCTTATGTGTGAATTATTGGAAAATATTAGCTTAAATACTTGCATTTTAAGTAACCAAGGGTATTTTGGTCATTTTTGACTAGTTGTGCGTTTTCATGTGTAGGGGGGTCCCACGTGGACCCCACAACCCTTGGACAAGCTTGGAATGCAAGGAAGAGCATTTTTGGAGGGAAAATGAAACCAAGTTGGCACCTCAAAGGAGGGACTTGGAGGAAAGGCAAGGACTAGAGGATTGGAGCCCAAAATTCAAATCTCAAATTTGGCTCTAACTTCAAATTCAAAGTTGAAGGCCTCATTAAGGGCATTTTTGGGAGCACAATCATGAGGAGAAAAAGGAGCAAACTTTGGGGATGAATCTACCCAAGTTCAAGTCCACATTCATCCACACTTTCCACTTAATCCCTAAAATACCCTTCTTACCCTTCCTTTCATCACCAACCTCACGCCTAACTCCCTTCCATTTCCCATCAAAATATCTTTTTGACAACTCACCATCCTCATTTGCCAACTCATCAACCAACTAACCACCTATTTAACCCAAAAACCCATTCATTTGTCACATTCCTTAACTTTTTCTCTCTCTTCATCTCATTTTCTCTCACTTTTCTCTCATCTCCTTCACCATTTTCTCACCAAACCTCTCGGCCAAGCACCATTCTTCATCATTCTCCATGATTTCTCACGCAATCTCCCTCCATTTCCACATCTCCATGTCTAGCTAAGCTCCTTCTACTCTCCTCTCCAAGGAAAAGTGCTTCAAGTACACAAATTTGGCTTCATGACTTTGTAATTTTCCTCTTTTAGGTTTCAAGCTAGTTTTACATTTTTGCCTATGTATGTCCTAGATCTAGGCTTATATAGGTTAGATCATCTTCATTTTAGGTGTTCTACATGATTTTAGCTTGAAAACCTGTCTTTATTTGTTAAGAACATGAAAACCTAAGCTAGATTTTGTAGTTCCATGTATGTACATGTGTGCGATTTGTATCCTTGTGTATGTGTGGAATGAATGTGTTTCCTAGGTGCTAGATTTAGCATTTAGAGTTGCTTTTGGTATGTTCTTGGCTTTAAAGAGCTTTTGACTTGATTAGGTTAGTTAAATGCTTGTAGATTTCTTTGATTAAAGAAGTCTTAAGGATTTAACTAATTTAATTAAGTGTGACAAAGTTGTGAAGCCTAATTAACCTAAGGAACTAAGTACTTGGAGAGGAAGGTAGTTCCTAAACTCTTTTCTAACTCTCTTGTACATTCGGTTTTTTACTTCTCTTTTAGTTTTAAATTGTAGTTTGTTAAACATAAAATCAACCTCTCATTGCCTTTTAATTTGCGTGACAATATTAGTCTAGAATTTGCTAGATTCAACTTGAATTGTGGAAAAGACCTAATACTCACCACTAGTCACTTAGTGGATTTGAGTTTAGAAAATCTTTGATTGACCTTAAAGGCGACTAATAGGTTAAATCAAGTGGCGCCGTTGCCAATTTAGGTGAAATCTTGCTAGTTTTAGGCTTTAGTAGTCACATTTTAATTTGTAGTTGTTTTTGTTGAAGTTGGACATTTTGTGATTTTGAGCAACTTTATACATTGTGCTTCATATTTGTGCTTGCTCATTATCATTTTGCATATTGCTGGACTGTTTTAGTGTGTATTGGCTGCTCTAGATAGCCAAAATCTTGCTAAAAAGCTTGCTGGACATTGTGTGCATTGCTAAATAGTTCTTACCTGTACATGCGCTTAAAGCGCATGTAAAGGACGCTCAATACATGCGTTTCTTCTAAGCGCATGTAAAGGTGCGCTGGTATAAGGACAATTTGTAGTAGTATATGAAGATTAGAAGTATTATGATGGTTAAGAACTAATTGTGCTAAACAAAGTGTGAGATGTATTGTTGGTTTGAAGACTTTAGAAATAATTAAGGTGCTATTTGGATGTATTATTTGGGGTTTAAGGAGCTGTTTTGTTCCACCTCTCAAGTTGGGAAGCTTTTGATAGTAGTATAATGTGATTAATAGTTTCTTAGATGGGCAAAGGTGCAAAAATAGTCATCGTAAATTTAAAAATGGACAACTATAACTCTGGTAAATTGAAGGGGGCAAAACTGTACACTGTAAACTAAAATGGGGCAAAACCATACATTGTAAACCAAAATGAGGCAAAAGTAACCTCTCTGTTAGACCGAGTTAAACAGGCATTTTCCAGACGTGGGCTCCACCATCAGTAAATGACATGTCAATTCCAAAATCTAACGTGAAAGCTAAAATGCATCCAGTTGAACCCTAAATCACTAAAAAAGAACTCTAAGCCTCCAAATCATTTCGATAAGAAACCAAATAGAACCACAAATCATGTGAAATTCACCTTACTTCTACGTAATCATCTGAAAAAATAAAGTCTGATCAAAAAATTAAAGTCTCATCAACATATTGCACTCTTAAATGTATGACACATCATTTACTGATGGTGGGGCCACGTCTGGAAAACGTACGTTTAAATTTACGATGACTATTTTTGCACATTTGCCCAATTTTGCCCCATTTTGATTTACAGTGTACAGTTTTGCTCCCTTCAGTTTACCAGAGTTATAGTTGCACATTTTTAAATTTACGATGACTATTTTTGCACCTTTGCCCTTCTTAGATTGATGTTGGGAGTTAGTATGATGAATAGTATTATTGGAATTTAAATATAGTTGTGAGGGAGGTTAGATAAGAAGTGAGAAGTGAAATTGTTAGATGAAGGAAGATATTGTTAAGATTAAGATTAAGTTTAGACATAAGGTAACTTTGAGAAAGAAAGTTGAAAGTATCTATTGTAGAATTTTCATATGTGAGAAGAATGGTTCAAATGTGTGACTATGTTTTGATATTATAAGGATTAAGGTTTCATATTTACTTTAATGATGATATTAGAATTTCTATTAGATAAAGGAAATGATGTTTGCGTTTGTGTGATTAATTGTGATGTTTGTTTGATAATTGTTTAGCAATGAATATTGTGTTTCTTAAAGAATGTCTGAATTGTGTTAAGAAAATTATGAATATGTAAATAGCTAAGTTATTAGAATTTGAATAGATTCCTAGAATAGTGAATATAAATAAGGGGTTGGGTAGCATCAATCTTAGGATTGAGAGAGACGTTAAATATGTACATGAATATAAAAGATTAATGAGTAGTGCTAATCATGTGAAATCAGGAGAAGCAAGTGGATCTATTAGTTGGCAGCAACGGGAAGGCAAAGAGGAAGTCTAGTAGCAGTTAAAGGTAGCAGTTTACTTCATATATATTTTGATAAAAGTTTGTAAATCTGCATGAAAATTATTTATTTTATGATCATGATAATATTTGATCCTTTGAGGAATTGAGGAATATTGAGGAACATCGAGAAATATTGAACATTATTGTGGAATGTTTGAGTAATGTTTGAGTGGAGTACTCCAAGGTATAGGTGGGTAGCTCCCCCTATACCAGAACTTATATTAAATTCTGCAGGTGAAGGTACCACCACTATTTAGCGAATATTTTGTTATTAGTGGCTGGTCATTGAGGCGAATGAGGCCCCAACATATGCTGGAGGGGTATTATTATCATTTTCATGAAAAAGGGTATATTTATGTTTATTATTATTATTATATGCATGTATACGAAGTAAACTGTTTAACTGCTGTTTTTCAGAGGCTCGAGCAGCTGGTGAGAAGGAGGAAATAAGGTAGGATGTTTTTGGAGTGCATATATGAGAATAGCAAGACTGGAACACTCTGTAAATATTTTTGGATAACTGTATGAAACCTAGAAATACTTTTGGTGTATATAAGCGAGCATGAGCTTGTCTAGTGGTAGTTTATGATGTAAATATAAGACCTAGGGATAAAACCTCGACACAGATATTGGGGTGGTCATCTGGGGTAGTCTATATTTTGTTTAAAGTATAGTAATAGTTAATAATAATATAATAGTTAATAAAAGGGTAGATAAGAAGAGGCTAAGGGATATATTTTAAAAAAATATAAAAGTAATTTATTCTATTTTGATAGATAAATAGGTAGAAATATATTTTGAAAGGAAAAGTTTTAAATTATTGATATTTTTGGGTCTTCTACAATAAGAAAAGTATTTCAAATGTTATTAAAATGATATAGTATAGTAGTAAAAAGTCAAGGTGTTACATAACTCATCTTGATCTAATTATTTTTGGGTAAAAGAAAAATAAAAAACCATCAGATACCGTAAGTGGAGTGGTAAATACTGTCACTCGAGTGGTTAACATCATTTACCATTGTGAGCGAAATTGGTTAATAAATTACCCATTGTAGAGTGGTTAATTCCCCACACTCAACACAAATATTACTCCTCAAATTTCAAAATGACCAGCGGAATTTAACTTATTAACCATGTATTAACTCTATTCTAATTTTTCCCAACGCTTAAGGGACGAGTGTTCGCACCGTAAGTGCACGGGTCACTCCAAGTAATAAAGTGAAAGGAAAGTATCATTCCCACAAGGATTTGGTTCCAAAATCCGGTCAAGTAATGATTATTGCACTCTCGCTCAATTTGAGTGATTCAAATGTCAAGAGTGAAGTGTAACAATATAAAAAAATAAGAAAAACTATAAACAAGTGATTCTCCAACTTCAAGGATAAATTGAGACTTAAGATTATTCATCCCCCTTGTATTTCCTAACCTTAAAATGGTCTCCTCTCACAATTGCTTTTAATAGCTATATATGTGCTAACCTAGGGTTCACAATGTACTTGTAAACGCTCATTCGAGTCAAGAACAAGTGTTTAATTTCATTAATCATGCAATCTCGTGTCACAATTAATAAAACTCAATTTCTAAGTTTCAACCCTAATGTGGCTATGTGAGGCTAATAAGTATATGTCCATCTTATTAACAAAACCATTCATTTGTCACGCAAACTTCAAGTTATCACACTATTCTACTCAAGTTCTACACTTGACCTAGCTCTCTCAAGTCATAAGTCAAATGAACAAATCAACTAAATGGTGATCAAGCATTTAGAAGCATTAGGTCTAGAGTAAAATAAACACATATATAACATTAATCACAAAAGGAGAGGAAAAATCAAGAGTTAATCCATACAAGGGTTCAAAATAATCCTAAGACAAAGTGTTTAGCTACTCAAGTTCAAAAAACCTAAAGAAAAATACATAAGAATAATCATAAACATTGAACAAGAGTGAAGGAAGGAGAATGAAAAAGAATAACTGAAGTGTGAAGTCAAAATCTCTTTCAAACTTCAAACCCCAACTTGATCTCCACCAAAATCCATGTTATAGCACACCACCAAGCTCCCCAAGTAGTAGTCCAAGAAGTGAAGAATGAAGAGTCTCATGCGTTTTTGGCCTTTAATTTTAAACCCTAAAACTCAGTGTTGTGCGTTTTGGTAGTTTCTATTCGCAATTGTGCCGCGGCACAAAACAGTGGCAGAACATTGTGCCGCGACACAGTTCTTCTCTAATGCTCAATTAGGTGCAATTGTGCCGCGGCTCAAAACAGATGCATAAAACCATGCCACGACTCAAATTCTTTCTTGCAAAATTAACCTCTTCTCATGCAAATAGGATGTTCCAAGCATGCTCCTTTGATCATCTTTAACTTCTCAAATATTTGCCTTCAATTGCCTAATACAAAAAACACCTTGCAAAATAACAACTTTGACGAAAACAAGAAACAAATGTGCAACCAAAAGTGTCATGCATCCTTCCTATAGTTTAGCCTCCAAAATAACTACAAAATCTCCATAAAGTGTATATAAAAGCAAGTGAATCATGCTAAAAAGTATAAATTCCAAGACATTAACAACGAGAGTACTTACCACTCACGTCAACCCGTCATTTGAGTGACTTCTTTATTTCCATCATTTTTGGTCTGTTTTGCTTAACACGCCACGATCACGATTGAAAGGAAAGCTTATTAGCCCATCAATCTAGCATATTAATCATTTTAATATTAATTATTCAAATAAGAAATTATATTATTATAATTAGTTGATGTTATTTGTTACTAATTCTTAATATAATTATAATTATATCCTTTATTCTAGGTTTTATATATTATCTATAATTTATAAACATCTTCATGAAACAATATCACTATCATTAATCTCTATACCTCTTATTGTACATTCTAATCTAAACCACACACTAGCCTCATGCCTAAAAAACGGTCTCCACCAAGCCAATTATGGTACTGATGAACCCGTCTAGGGTATTGAACTATTCCCACCCCAACAGTGGAGGGAATGAATTATGGGTGTAATTATTATGCTACCCTTCGCACATTGATGCTTTATGCTTTAGTCCCTTTTTCACCACTTTCATTTGTTTCAATTTAGTCCCAATCGCTTTTAGAAATTAATTTGTTTTTTAGGCACGTTTGGTATAAAAAAGGAAAGTGGAGAAATAGAAAGTAAAAGGGTAAAGATGGAAATTAGAGATAATGATGAATATGGGCCCAGAAAAGTGTGAGATTAAGAGAGAAAACGTGTGGGCCCCATGATATATGTAAATTACAAAAGGATCAAAACTT
Organism: Mimosa pudica; assembly: GCA_029929735.1. Lineage (NCBI taxonomy): Eukaryota > Viridiplantae > Streptophyta > Magnoliopsida > Fabales > Fabaceae > Mimosa > Mimosa pudica. The sequence continues at coordinate 8,576,134 of JAKELP010000045.1, forward strand.
TCTTCTTCACTACTTTCTTCCACACTTTCCTTAACCAACCAAACGGTATCTCAACTATGAATTTTCTTTAGCTATATACTTTTTAAGATTTCAAAATAAGTCTCCTAAAATTCTCAAGTTGAAATTCATCTTTGAACTATTTTTTTCTTTAGTTAATTTTTTAAAAGAAAATAAGTTTTAAAATTTCGGAGAATACATTCAATTTCATAAATTTATTTTAAAGGGCTTTTAATTTCTCTTTGACATCCCATGAGTTTAGTTGATTTCATATTATCTCTAAAACAAATTTTGGGTGTTACAAATAGTGTATTTGGCATCATAATTTACAAAAAAAAAGTTATCTTATATTTAGGACTAGAGGGAGTATCTTTCAATTCATTTCTTCTATGAAAACAACCCAAAAGAGTGTCAATTAATATGGAAAACAATTGCATCACCACCTTGATATTATTACCCAATGAATTCACTACTTCAAACTTTTTAATTATATATGTTCAAATTTTATTTGCATCTCTCTACTTATTAGGTGACAATTTCTACACACGAATTATCTTGAAAGAATAATGAAGACGATAGGGTTATTAGGAGAGAGGGTGACGTCTGTTTCTATTTATTTTTATTTGAATTTTCTTTTTGCAGGCCTGTTTTGTATCTTACTTTTAATTTCTACCTTAGCAATTTTTATATTTGTCTCCATCAAAAGCATTGCATTGCAGAATAGAGGAATTTAAATTAGAAAAAAAACACTTTGTTTTGCCTGGCATTATTAAACAAACAAGTTCAAATAAATATTTGTTACAAACGTACGTAGATTCTTAAAATCAAAACCAAGTACTGTAGTATATATCAATAAACAAATAGCAATAAAAAATATAGATGTGAACAATTAAAATACAAAGATTAGTAAAATTTAATCAAATTATGAATCCAAATCATTGAAATTAAATCCATCAACCCTAAAAAGTGTTTATTGCTCGCAAAATTTGATATTGTCATGACATTCATATATAAGATCAGCAAATATATATTGAAGCTGCAAAGTTACAAATTATAGATAGATGCAATAATAATGAGAATCAAAGGCTAACCTAGTAATGTTTTCACTAAACTTGACATGTTTTGAAAGGCTCTATTAGTATAAGAACGAGTTGACAAGTCCCCAAAAAAATTAACCATATAAATTCAATGAGCCAAGTCACATGATTAACCGAACTATGGTTAGTTATTAGGCCACGCAAACATGATCTTCCAGCTATTAGTGAGAGGATCAAACCAGTAAGCACCATCAGTTCTAATGCTCCATTTACATTCTTTGCATTTGCTGTCATCTCTCATTGCTTTGTAAACATCAAAACTTCCACTTTTATTCCCCCACCACAAGGAGCAATAGAACTCCGTATTTGCAACAAACGCGTTGGTTTTGAACTTCCAACGGAAAGTATTGTGAAACGTTAAGTTGTGTATTCCTAAATCGTTGTCCTTTGATTGGCAATGAATCTTCAAAACGCTACCCAATCCTAAGTCATTTGTGATACTCACATGCCTCTTTGCTAACAAAAATATATTCTCCTCCATAAAAGCAGTTGACACCACAAAAGCCCCTGATGATGCCATGATGAGAAGAAGCAAAAGAGAAAGAGACAGCGCTGGATATGAATTATAGTATTGCTTCTCCATTGCCTCGTATGAGAAGGAGATATGCTCTATTGATATTGAGAATTAGAACTTGAAATACATATGCTGATATGCATAGATCCACAGATATATAAAAGGGGGTCAAGGTAGAACAAGTAAGGAAACGAGATATTTTGTAGCAACTAATTACTGTAGATTTATAATTTGTAATTGATAATTGAATTTTTTTGTTAACTGATGATAATTAATTGACTACAATATAATTACTGTAGAATTCTTTTGGGATGCAGATTGCCTCAGCGGCCTAGTGCCTCAGCGGCCCTCAGCGGCAACATCTCCACTCTTTAAAATCAATCCAAGAGCTAAAACTGCGCCACATCATCATGCCATTAAAGATAAAAAAGTTGAATTATATAGTATATAATTAATGTAAAACTGAAACATTTTCCAAGATCTTATAAAATGAAAATTTCCAACTAGACCTACATCATTTCATCAGAAAGATTTATAAGAGATACAGACCGATTTAAATAACTATAAAATATAAAAGACTCTGCCTAATCCTTAAAAAGAAAAATAAGTTAATTATAGATGGGTGAAGGGGCAAAACTAGCCACTGTAATTTTCCAAATGGACAGCTTTGGCACCCGTAAATTGAATGAGGCAAAACGGAACATTATAAAGTAAAATGGGACAAATTTAGCCACACCGTTAAGTTGACAATTTACGGGTGCCAAAGTTGTCCATTTGGAAAATTACAGTGGCTAGTTTTGCCCCTTCGCCCATTATAAATTGATTTACCTAATTTTTCATTTAAACAAGTTTATTTTACCTATAAACTAATGGATAATCTAAAAATATATCAAATATGTCATCATTTAACAACCTATTTCGCAACCTTAATCTCTTCAACATAAAAGTCAATCAGGTCCTATATTTAAGACCGAAGATAGTACAATTTTTTATAATTATCTGGATCAGTCTGTATCTCTCATAGATCTTTCTGTTGAAATAATATAGGTCTAGCCAGTTGAAATTTTTCATTTTTATAATATCGTGAAAAATGTTTCAAAGTTTTTCATTAATTATATACTATAATTCAACTTTTTTTTATTTTTAATGACATGATGATGTGGTATAATTTGAGCTCTTGGATTGATTTTAAAGGGTGGAGATGTTGCCGCTGAGGGCCGCTGAGGCAATCCGCATTCATAGTTTGGATGTGGTTCTTTACGAATCGCTTTGATTTTTTCATTAATGTATATTCAATTTATTAAAATAAGCTACTTGACTGCGCAAAGGCGGCCAAGAATGAATACGTAGTTACGTAATGGAAAATAATCATCTTTATTTCTCTTTTAATTCCTTTTTTATGAAGATTTCTATTTAATTCTATGCAATAGAAGGTTGTGGTTTCTTGAAAATAAATAAAACATCAATCAATCAACTATGATTACTTAAATGGGAACAACTATTTGTTAATGTAATTATAAATATTTTAATAAATGGGAACAACTTACTTATAAATATTTGGCTAAAGTATTCATTTGGTCCCTTATGTTTGCATCAAGTTTCAATTTAGTCCTTTATGTTTGGAAAGTACACTTTTAGTCCTTTTTTGTTAAGGAAATTAAAATGTTAAATTAACAATTTTAAATGATTATTAAATACTGAAAAAATGTTCAGATTAAAATATTTGAATGTAAATATTCTTATATTTTCAAAATTTATCATTTTTGATCCAATTTCATTATAAAATAATCATTTAAAATTGTTAAGTTAGCATTTTCCGTTAAGTTAAACTAACGGTGTTAACAAAAAAGGACTAAAAGTGTACTTTCCAAACATAAAGGACTAAATTGAAACTTGATGCAAACATAAGGGACCAAATGAATACTTTAGCCTAAATATTTTAATAAACTTACTTAAATGGGAACAACAATGTGCTAATGTAATTTATAAAATTACTTATAAACAATGTGAGGAGACAGGAGTATATAAATGAGGGATTGAGGGGTGGTGAATTGGTGATGACAAATGTGTTTTAGGAAACAACAATTACTCAAACGTGATTAATTACCTAATCAATTAACTAAATATATAATGAAAAAAAGGACATTAAAAATAATCAATAAGGGAATAATATGAAATATAAGCTGGGAATGACAAAAACAAAATCATTTGATTTATAAATATTCATTATTTGACTGAAATTGTTTTGGAATATAATGCCCGGATATGAACATCCTTACTGGGAAATACAACAACAATAACAAAGATCATTTACTAATAAATCTCGTTCTATATAAGTTCACTGAGAGTTTGTCTTGGTCTCCCCCTCCCTATTTTAATTGGAATATAAGTTGTTTGGTCTACCCTCCTCACTAGCGCTTCTATTGGTTTTCTTTGTACATGTCCAAATCACCTGAAATGATTTTCCATCGATTTCTCAGTAATACCGGCCAACTCATTTTCGTTTAAGGTCATTCCGAATTTTATCCTTTTTTATATGACTAAACATTAATCTCAACATCCTCATTTCAGCTACCCATTTTATGCCCATGTTGTCCCTTTATAGCCAACATACTGCCATATAATACTGCTGCTAATCATATAGTGCGGTAAACTTTCCTTTTACCTTATGCCAGACTTTTTTTATCACAAAGTACCCAATCTGCTTTCTCAATATTAGAGAACTGATTCACAACCATGCTCGTGAAAGCTGGATACTGAGACCCCAAAACATACAAAAAAGATGGCAAATCACAAGAAGCAAGTGAAGGCAAAGCAGGAAGTGAAATCGCAGTCTTATCATCAGTCAAAGGAATCTTCAAGTTTCCATTATAAACATGATAATATATGCTATTCACTGCACAGGATTGAGTGAAAAGCACAGCTCCCATAATATGAAACTTATTGGTTACCTCAAGAGCCCAAGGCATGAACGAATCATACACAACGCAGTCAATTAAATCACCAGAACGTATGTGTATATGTAAAAGTTGTTCAAAATTCTTTGACCCTATGTCCCAAAACCTATCCACATAAGCTTTGTCGCTATCCGCGGATCCAAATCCTCCTTGATCGAAGCCATCGGAGATGCTCTCGAGAGTTATGGAAGTTGATTTGAATTGTAAGGTGTTGTAGAGGAAGTGAGAAACGACTAGTGTGACTCTCACACCTATATGATCCAAACGCTTTGATAGTTGAAGCATAGGATTTACATGACCTTGAGTTGGAAATACCAAAACCAAACAGTGGGGTCTTTTGTTTTTCCTCTCCTCCATTTTTTTTTTGATTTCTCAAGGATATCCCACCCGCGTGTCAAGTGGGACTAATCCTTCGCTATTCTGAAGTCCCATATAGGGGTAGACAGCTGGCCTGTGAATTTGCTCCATTCGCAAGGGTTGAGGATCGAACCCAACCACTTGTTTAAAGGACGAGAGTACTTACCACTCACGCCAACCCGCCAGGTTCCTCTCCTCCATTTTTGTACCTTGTTTTCATGAAAGTGTTTTATGATTTGTGTATATATAAGTGCGTTGTTGAATTAAATCCTCTTATTATTTTCTTATATTTTTTTCGGATTATTATAATCTTATCTACTACTTTGGGATTATCTATAGAATTCATATTTATTTTTTGTCTTATTTATAAGTCACAACATTTCAAATAATTATACAGTTTTACCATTTTTATAAAGAAGTTGAGTTTGTACGAAACGTGAAATCCGTTTTCAGTTGTAAGAATTTAAAGGAAAAGTTCATAAGGTTAAATCCTTTTTCAGTTTGTACGAAACGTTTTAGTAACTATATGATTAAGAAACTAGGAGTATCAATTTTCTCTACCTAACGTGACATGGAGATTTTCCTGACTTGAGATTTCTCCATGCATTTAAGAAAATTATGATCTATGACTTTTTTTTTTCTCGGAAATTATGTTTCAGCCAGGTAATCTGCGAAAATTATGATTTATGAACTTTTTTTTTATGTTTTTGTTCTTACTGTTTTTACCTTATATATATTAGGGTAAAGGTGCAAAAATGGGTCCAAACAATTACGCCAGGAGCACATAGGGGTAACAAGTATTTTCGGGTTCAATTCTGGGTCTGAAGAAATATTGGTGCAATATAGGGTATGCCGTTAATGTTGACCGACGTTGACTGTAACGTGGCGGGGGAAAAAAGATTTTTTGCTGACGTGACATGCTTATGTGACAATGTTTTTCTCAGTGTGTGGGGCCCACACACAGAAATATGTTTTTTATATTTTTTAATTTAAATAATATGGGCCCCACACACTCAGAAAAACATTGTCACATAAGCATGCCACGTCAGCAAAAAATCTTATTTCCCCCGCCACGTCAGCGGCGTTTAACGGTCAATGTCGGTCAACATTAACGGCATACCCTATATTGCACCAATATTTATTCTTCAGACCAAGAATTGAACCCGAAAATACTTGTTACCCCTATGTGCTCTTGGTGTAATTGTTTGGACCCATTTTACACCTTTACCCTATATATTATTAAGATATCTATTTCTTTTATACAATATACTCTTTTCTATTCTTTCTCTCATTCTTATAATATTCTTCCTCCTCAATCTCTCATTCTCACAATTTTCTTCATCATCTTTTGGTGAAATTCATTACGTCAAGCATCATAGCAGTTTTACTATCGTCACAGTTTACATATCAGAAATCCCTGGTTTGAAGTTTGATTTTCTTTAAGTTATTTCATTGAAATTCCATAGTCTTCTAAAATCTTTTGTTTTCCATACATATCATAACCACATTATTATAATCACGATTTAACATAATCAAAAATCTCTGGTTTGAATTTATAAATCTTTTGTTTCTTATACATATCTTAATCTTTGAATATCGTTGTTGAGCATTTGTTGTTATTTGGTTTTTCAGAGGATATTTTTCATTTATTTATTTATTTATATATTATTTGTTTTATCTCTTTATCTATTGTTATTATTTGTGATAGTTTCATTCTTATTAGTGTTAGGATTTATTTGTATTAGTTTTATTATTTGTGCTATTTTTATGTGTTATTATTATTGTTGTGAGTAATACTCTGCCTATTTATTTAGCCGGTCCTAAGCACGGATAAAAAGAGTAGGTTGTGTTAGGCTTCGACAGCCAATGTAAACATTTGTCTAATCTTAAAGCATGGACACACACAACCATTTTAGCAATATGTCATCACGTGACAGTGTACAGAAGAAGAAATATATAAAGAAGAAAGTGAATGAGTGTAGGATTAGAGAATTGTAACACCCCAATTTCTAGATTAAGGATGAAAATAATTATTTATGGTTTTAGAATGTCATTAGTGAACTAAAATATATATATATGAAATCATGAAGGGTTCAATTCTATTATTCATTCTTAGTCAAGAAAATAAGAAAGTGAATAAAAGGTAAGGATGGGCAAAATGGTCAAAATGTTGTAGGCAAACCAATTAAAATACTTCACTCCTCCTCACTTCTAGAATCATCTTCCTTCTAGGCAGAGAAAAAAAAAACGATCTTCTCTCCTCTTCCTTTCTCTTGGGGATTCTTCTTCTTTCAATGACTATCCATGACACTTTTCGGCCCCTATTTTTACATGTAAAATGACAACAGTGGGTGGAGACACCTTTCAAAAACAGAGTTCTCTCTTCTCTCTCTCGGCCTCTCCATTTTTCTCCCTCTCCGGCAACAAAAGCGCCGATTTCTGGCGGAGCAAGCCGCCATCCACGCTTGCAATGGTGAAAACAAGCTCAGGTGATCTTCCTCTACATTTCGATACCCATTTTCTTTCAGTTTATGCAATTTTGGGAGAGAGGTTGAGTGGAGTTCCTGTTTTATGGACAATAACCCATTAAAATAAAATAAAGGTTTCAATCTAGAGGGTAAAGGGATGGATTTGTGTAGAAATTGTAGCGTATGAAGTGTTTGAGCGAAAACCCTAAGTTTGGGTACATTGATTCAATGAGTTTAGGTTTTTCTAAGGCCCTAAGCCTTCAAATTTCTGATTTTGTAAGTTAAATGGAGTTACCAAGTGTGCAGGATTAATTGTTTGGGTCTTCTTTGGCTAATTCATGAAATTTTGGTTTTTCTTCCTTCCTTCTTTGGCTGAATCAAACTTGCTGGTTTAATGTAATTTATTATTGTGATTTAAAAGTTATACTATAAGAATTAGGTTTAGTTTTTGGTATAAGAATCAGCTTTAAAATTTGACAAGAGTGTATTGATGGTTTTGTGTATGCATTGTGGTTTTACATTGTTGTTTTCTTTTCTTGATGGCTGAGATGTCATGTTTTTTTTTCTTGTTGCTGGCTTAAAGGGGGCTGTTGGAGTGGAGCTGTTTAATTTAGCAAGAATGTGTAGTACTTATTCTTGAAAGCAACTGCATTTTCTTTTAATAATTAATTAATTGATTATTGTTTATTTTGTCTTGAAGATTTAGTGACTCTACTTTGTAAACTGTATGGGTGCGATATTATTTCTCTGTTCTATAATGAACTGAGTAGGTCATAAAGGTGGATTGAAATTTTGGAATATAGGCAAGAATGTGGCAGGAAAAAAAAACGATTAATAAAATTATTTGATTTTGGAATGCACTCAAGGTGTATGCAAAAATGTCTAGAAGAAGAACTTGGTTGGGTTATGATTGTTGAGGGCTATAATTGTGAAAGCTATTATGTTAGAATCTAAACACATAAACATATATGTACATGTATTTATATATATAAATTGTTTTTGGCTGAATGATTTGATGCTCCATTTTGTTTTGTTGATAATATTTGATATTGAGGTATTGAGATTGACTTAATGGAGAGGCATAATGTAAAATTTTAGGGGATTGATTTATTTGGTATGGTCAACATAAAATAGAGGACTTTTGAAGGTTTTATGGACTAGAGTAGTGAAAAAAAAAACAGAGATTAAGTTAATGATGATTGAATTTGGGTAATCAAGTATGACTTAAATAAGATTATAGGAAGTTAGTGCTAAAGGACTTGTGCGAAGAGTCTATTGGAAGAAGGTAATACTAAAAGTGTTAGAAGTCTTGTTGAGCTATGTCTTAAAATGGAAAGCATGATTATTGATGTGGAACTTGAAATTGGTTTTAGGGGTAGAGATGGGTGATTGAACAAGAAAATGTTAAATTTTGAAGGTGGAAATTGGAGTTATTACTTTACTATTTATCTTAGAGGGGAATTAATAATATAAGAAAGAATAATTGGTTTGAGTATGCAAGATTATCTCATGCTAAGTATTATAACATGGATCAAATAAAACTGGAAATTTATTTCTGCAAGACCTAAAGGTGTTGTTGATTAAGGACCACAAGATTTGCAATGTATGGTTGCTGTGATATTTTATATGTAGGATTACAATGACCTTTAGTCTCTGCTCTAGTCGAAAGGTGTTTGAAAAGTCAAATTGATGTGGAGTTAATAGTTGTCATGTTATGTAATATAAAGGATTTATGAGGAATACTAGTTTAGTCATTTCAAAATAGGAATATAGATTGTTACATTGGATGTTTGAATTTGATTAATGAGTGTTTAATTATAGGACAAAGGTGAGATAGAGGATGTAATTTGATGGGTATTATGGAATATACATGTGATTTTTGACTCTGAATTATGTTTTGTGAATTAAGTGATTTCATATTTTGGATACTAAGGTAGGGGCCAACAGTGATGCAAAAATGATTTGAGTCTAAAAAGCTGTTTTAGTTCAGCTTTCATATTGATAAGCTTTTGCTAGTAGGATATTGTGAACAATAGCTGTGGAGTATTCAACTTCAAGAGGAATTTCAGTGTTGATTAATGTTATCTTTGTGTGGAGTGAACTGATTTTACAATGCAGAACTTTTAAATTCTGAGTAAAGGTCGACAAAAATGCAATTTATGAACATGATATATCTCTGACGTGGCATGAGTGGTGGGATATGGGTTGCCAACCAATTTACATTTTCTTTGTTTTATGTCTGAGGAATTTATTTTATTCTATTACTCTCAATTATATTGTTAAAAGTATATTTTATATTTATGCATTAAAATGATTTCAAGTTTTAAAGATATTGTTGTAAAATTTCATGCTGAGTATTTTATTATAAAATCATTGATAATGAGTTATCGTTCTCCAGAATATTTGTTATGGTTTTTGGTATGTTGGCATCAAGCATGTTTCAAAATGTTTTGAAGTCCTACAGATGATGAGATTTGAAATTTCAAATTGATTTATTTATTACGATATATATCTATATATACTTATTTTGAGGAACTAGACACAAAGCGCTTGTTTCGTGGCTTTGCCACGCTTGTTTCGTGGCTTTGCCACGCTTGTTTCGTGACTTCGTGTCACGCTTGTTTCGTGGTTTTACCACGTTTGAACTGTTTTCGTAGACTGGAGTTACGCTTGAACTGTTTTCGTAGTCTTGAGCTACGCTTGACGTGTTTTCGTAGGCTCAAGCTACGCTTGAACCGTTTTCGTAGTCTCCAGCTACGCTTGAACTGTTTTCGTAGTCTGGAGCTATGCTCGACTTGTTTTCGTAATCTCGAGCTACGCTTGTTTCGTGACTTCGTGTCACGCTTGTTTCGTGGCTTGCCACGCTTGTTTTCGTGACTTTGTGTCACACTTGGTTATTTACCCTCGTGGACTGTGTGTCCACGCTTGTTTTCGTAGTCTCGGAATACGCTGGTTTTCGTGGCCTTCGGGCTGCGCTTGACTTGTAGATTTCGAGCTGCGCTTGTTTCGTGGCCTCTGTGCTGCGCTTGTTATTCGCTGCGTGTCAGTTCCTCTATAGAAAACAAGTTTTTATAAGAATGATTAAAATGTTATGCTTTTATATTTGCTTTACATTAGTTGGAATAAGTTGCTTATTATGTTATGTTAATGGTAAAGTTGTGAATCATATTTTCTATATTGTGACATTTTTATTCTTAGATATTAACAGTGTTTTACTGATTTGAAAATGTTTATGAACTCTTGAGAAATATTACACTGATTCAATACTATTTGGTTCATTTTTGTGATTTCTATCAATAAATTGTACAATAATTATAATTCTAACACGTGTTCTTTTTCTTTTGGTAGATATAGAAGTGAGGATCACCTGGTTGATAGGTTTTTTAATTAAATAGTAACATTATTTCTTTTTGCGATGTATAATTAAAGTTCATTACAAATTTGTATATTTGATGTTATTTCTCTTTTAAGTGTCTGCTTGTGTGTGTTGGTTTATATAAATAGTCTAATAATCTGAAGTAATGAAGATTTGTTAGGAAATATAATTGATTTGAAGGGCTTACGTAGTTTAGATGCCTTAAATTTCGTGCCGGTCACGCTATAGAATTTTAAGGCGTGACAATTTAGTACGTGGAATATTGGAACCTTGAGAGGCAAAGTTTGGGAGGTAATAAGTGTGATGAGGGATAGAAAGATAAATATTCTATGTCTACAAGAGACTAAATGGGTAGGTGAAAAGGCTAAGGATATTGATGGTTATAAACTTTGGTACACTGGTAAAGTGAATCATAGGAATGACGTAGGTATAATTGTGGATGAAGTGTGGAAGAAGAATGTGGTTGAAGTTTATAGAAGTGGAGATAGAGTATTATCGATAAAAATGGTAGTTGAGGATGATACAATTAATATAATCAATGCATATGCCCCTTAGATAGGGGCAAAATTGTTCATAAAGGAACAATTTTGGGACGAATTGGAGAAGATGATTAAAAGAATTCGTAACATTGAAAAGATTTTTATTGGTGGTGATCTTAATGGACATGTTGGTAAAGATGCAGGACAATACAAACAAGTTCATGGTGGGTTTGGTTTTGGCACAATGAATAATGAAGGACAATTTATTATCGAATTCTGTATGGCTAACAATCTCAAAATTGTTAACACTTGTTTTGAGAAACAAGAAGAACATTTGATTACAAGAACATTTGATTACATATAGGAGTGGAGTCAATAGATCACAGATTGATTTCTTTTTAGTAAGAAATTCGGATAGAAGAATGTGTATAAATTGTAAGGTGATTCCAGGTGATGGTGTGACTACACAACATAGGCCTTTAGTTTTAGACGTTCGTGTGAAGTTTAATCGAACGAAGAAGAGAGAAATGCTTCAACCAACAATTAGATGGTGGCAATTGAGAGGGGAAAAAATGAAAATTTTTAAGAATAGATTGATGAATGAATGTATATGGGATAAACAAGGATATGCTAATGATTTATGGATAGATTTAAGTATGATGATGAGAAAAATAGCAAAAGAAGTTTTAGGAGAATCAAAGGGTTATATTAGGCGTAAAAAGGAGACCTGGTGGTGGAATAATAAGAGAAAATTAAATTTAAAAAACAATGTTTTAAGGATTTGCAAATATGTGATAGTGAGGAAAATTGGGTCAAATATAGATTAGCAAAGAAAGAGGCGAAAAAAGTTGTTAGTATAACTTGAGCTAATTTCTTTGAGGAGTTTTATAAAGAATTAGGGACAAAAGATGGGAAACAAAAAATGTATAGAATAGCAAAGATAAAAGAGCAGAAATCAAGAGATTTAGATCATGTGATGTGTGTTAAGGATGAAGAAGGTAATGTATTAGTTAAAGATGAGAATATTAGGGATAGATGGAAGAATTATTTTTATAATTTGTTTAATGATAGAGTGGAAACTTTGAATTATGTTATAGATGATTTAGGGACTAGTAATAGGAATAGCAGTTTTACAGATAATATTAAGATTAGAATTAGTGAAGTTGATGATGCTCTTAAGAAACTGACTAAGGGAAAAACTGTTGGACCAGATAGTATTCCTAATGAAGTATGTAAATGTTTAGGAGAAAATGGAGTGTGGTGGTTTACTAAACTATTTAATGAAATTCTAAGGTCTAAGAAAATGCCAGATGATTGGAGGAAGAGTACATTAATACCTATTTATAAAAATAAAGGAGATATTCAAAAGATCAAAGGTGCGAAAATAGCCACCGTAAATTTAAAAATGGGCAACTATAACTCTGGTAAATTGAAGGGGGGAAAACTGTACACTGTAAACTAAAATGGGGCAAAACCATTCATTGTAAACCAAAATGAGGCAAACGTAACCTCTTTGTTAGGCCGAATAAACAGGCATTTTCTAGACGTGGGCTCCACTATCAGTAAAGGACATGTCAATTCCAAAATCTAACGTGAAAGCTAAAATGCATCCAATTGAACCCTAGATCACTAAAAACGAACTCTAAACCCCCAAATCCTTTCGATAAGAAACCAAATAGAACCCCAAATCATGTGAAATTCACTTTACTTCTACATAATCATCTGAAAAAATAAAGTCTCATAAAAAATTAAAGTCCCATCAATATATTGCACCCTTAAATGTATGACACATCATTTACTGATGGTGGGGTCACGTCTGAAAAACATACGTTTAAATTTACGATGACTATTTCTGCACATTTGCCCAATTTTGCCTCATTTTGATTTGCAGTGTACAGTTTTGCCCCCTCCAATTTACCATAGTTATAGTTGCACATTTTTAAATTTACAATGACGATTTTTGCACGTTTGCCCTATTCAAAATTGTGCAAAATATAGAGGAATAAAACTTATGAGTCATACAATGAAGTGTTGGGAAAAAGTAATTGAGCGTAGGTTACGAAATAAGATTAGCATATCGAAAATTCAATTTGGTTTTATGCCGAGAAGGTCAACTACAGAAGCAATATATCTAATTAGAGGCTTAATTGAAAGATATAGAAGTATAAGAAAAGACTTGCATATAATTTTTATTGATTTGGAAAAAGCATATGATAGGGTGCCAAGAGATTTACTTTGGAAAATTTTAGAAAAGAAAGGTACAAATTGAGTATATTAGAGCTATTCGAGATATGTATGAAGGAGTAATGACTAGAGTCAGAACATTGGTAGGAGAAACAATTGATTTTCCAATAAGAATTGGATTACATCAAGGTTCGGCATTAAGTCCGTATTTGTTTAATCTTGTTATGGATGCTGTAACTGAAAGTATACAAGAAGAAATTCCTATGTGCATGCTTTTTGCGGATGATATAGTCATTTTAGGGGATTGAAAAGATGAAATTAATTGGAAATTAGAGATATGGAGGACGACTCTAAAGTCGAAAGGTTTTAGAATAAGTAGGAGTAAAACGGAATATATGTGCTGTAGCTTTGGCAATAGACAAACTCATGAGGACATAGAAATTAAATTAGGAGAGCATGTTATACATCAGGTGGATAAGTTTAAGTATTTAGGATCAATTATACAAGAAGATTGTGAGGTAGATGGAGATGTCAATAATAGAATTCAGGCTGGTTGGTGCAAATGGAGAAAAGCTTCTAGTGTTATTTGTGATTGAATGGTTCAAGCTAGAGTAAAAGGAGAATTTTATCGAACAACTATTAGACTAGCATTGTCATATGGTAGTGAATGCTAGGCAATTAAAAAACAACAAGAACATAAGATGAATGTGACAGAGATGAAAATGTTGAGATGGATGAGTGGGTATACACTAAAAGATAGGATTCGTAATGATCACATTCGTGAAAGAGTTGGGGTTGCACCAATTTCAGAGAAAATGAGAGAATATCGTTTAAGGTGGTATGAGCATATTCAAAGAAGAGAATTAGATGAGCCAGTAAGAATAGTGGAACAGATGGAAAGGGAGCCGTATATAAGAAATAGAGGGAGACAAAAGAACTCTTGATGAAGTTATTCAAAGAGATATGTTAGTGAAAAATTTATCTTCAGGAATGACTAGGGACCGAGCTAAATGGTGTCGTGTGATCCATGTAGCCGACCCCATTTGAATGGGATAAGGTTTACGTTGTTACCAATATTACGTTTACAAGCTACGCATATATTATCATGTCAAGAATTGACGTGTAACTGGCAAGAAATATGTGAGTATCCATATCCCAAAAGCCTTTGATATATATTCTCATTCTTAGACAAATACATTTTTCATTACACATTGAAAACAAATAAATATAACTCATTATAAAAATTACAATATTCTTTAAAAATTTTATCTAGATCTTCCTAACATATAAAATCCCAAAAGAATGTCACCAACAACAAAGTTAATATATTTCAATCATAAAGGAGTTCTACTCCTTACCAACAGATCTACCAAGTATTAATAACAAGGACCTTAACTATAGTTTACATGAAATATCAAAATTAAATATTTCAATTCAAAAGCTTTTACGACATTTCTTCATACGACACCTCAACATCGATTCAATAGTTACAATTTGTTGCTAACCAAGAGATCGAAGAAAATATGGGGGTAGCTATAATATTGGAGAACCATAAACATATTTACTAGTGAATGACTTCCTAATTATGTGTTCTAATAAATATGGAAGGAAATAAATTAAAGAGGAGATAACAAATAAATACCTTCGAATATCCAAAAGGACAAGTAAGGAACTCAAATTTCCAAAATGACAAGGAACTCCGAATTCTAAAAGGACAATTAATGAATCAGACAATTGTTAATTGCTATGTTCCAAATGTTAATAACTATGTTCCAATTGTTAATTTTTATTTAAGTTTCTTGTCCTTTTGGAAGTTTGAGTTCCTTACTTGTCCTTTTGGACATTTAGAGGTATTTATTTGTCATTTTCCCAAAATTAAATTGATTTAACTTTGTACTATAGATTATGCCAAAAACGTTAAAAGACACATAACATTTTTTTTGTTGAAGATACTAAACAATAAAAAGAACATTTTGAACAACAAAATCACAATTAAACTTATATGTCTAAAATATTCTCTTTTGTAGGACCTCAACAAAACGGATACGAGCGTGGACACATAGTCCACGAGGGTAACTAACCAAGCGTAACACTCAAGGCTAAGAATGTAAGCGTGGACAATAGTCTACGAGGCTACGAATACAAGTGTGGGCACAAGGCCCACGGATGTCAAGCGTGAGCGATCTCATGATTATTAAGCGTGAGTAATACACTCACAAATGTCAAGCGAGCTCATGTTTAACCATGGTGCATCAAGAACTAACAACACAGTGTGTGTTTGGGAACCATTTATGGACCCTGATAAGCTGGTTGGAGCTACATAAACAGTTTTTGGGTTTTTGGTCATGTTTGGGTCCTATTTATTTTTGACCAGCTTATTTGGATAAACCAGTTTAAGAAACTGGTTTTTGATAAACTCCAATTTGGAGCTTCACCAACCAGCTTATTTTGAGAAACAAATTGTCTTTCTTTTACATTTGCATTAATTTCATGGAACTTATCATTTCACAATTTATTAGGGAAGTACTCTCTCCGGTCCTAAATATAAGACCTGATTGACTTTTTTGAAAATTCCTAAAAAATCAAAACAAATTTATTATAACTTGATGATTTACCTAATTTTTCCCTTAGACTAGTATATTTTACCTATAAACTAATGGATAATCTAAAAACATATCAAATATGTCATAATTTAATAACCTATTTCGTAATCTTAATCTCTAAAAAAAGTTATCTAGGTCTTATATTTAGGACCAGAGGTAGTAAGTATTATTTGGTTGATGTCAGGTATCCAACACTTATGGGATATCTTGGTCCATATAGACGTGAGCGCTATCACCTTCCAGAATTCAGACGTCAGCAACCTAGCTCTCTCAAGCATCAATCAAGTGAACACAACATCTAAATGGTGATCAAGCACTTAGAAGCATTAGGTCAAGAGTAAAATAAACACATATATAACATTAATCACAAAATAAGAGGAGGAATTAAGAGTTAATCCATACAAGGGTTCCAAATAATCCTAGAATCAAAGCTTTAGCTCCACATGTTCATGAAATCCAAAAGAATATATACATATGATAGCACAATCATAGAACAAGAGAGAGGGAAAGGAAAATGGAGAAGAAAAACCAAGATTTGAAGCCAAAATCTCTTCTAGACTTCAATCCATTGACACCCACTCCTTCAAATGTCAAGCCCTAACTCCTAAAATGCCCAAGAGGTGAAGAATCAGTGTTTTCTGTCGAGCTCTCACTTTTACATCCAAGAAATTTCTTTTTTTCGCCTCTGAAAACGCAGAGTTTCACTTTACGTTCGTCGCGCCTTCGTTGCGCGACGAACGCTCATTAAACAAATAAGAGACAGAAAAGAAACCTCATTCGTTGTGCCTTAGTTGGGCAATGAAAGCCCAACGAACGACTGGGAGATATTTTCCTTTTTCCATTTTTTTTGTCCCTTACTTCATTCTTTAGCTTGTCCTATATTTTACTTGGTAGCTTCATGTTTTCCTTAGCCTTTTTCACTTATCCACCTCTTCCTACAAAAGAGAAAAAGGGTTGATAAGATTCAAAAATCACTTTCACACACATATAACTCCAAATTTCACCAAAATATCTATCTTTCATTTTTTTCCTCTTTCCTATGTGCACCTATGTCTTTAAGATTAGTGATTAAATTATTACTATTATTATATACTGAAGTACACGATAAAATTAGTTACATACCTTTCTATGGGATACATCCAACGATAGTGCACCGGCCCACTCCTTCAACAAGGTGGACAATGAGGTGGACCTGTGAGGTGAAAAATGATGGAGGAAATATCATCTCCATATGACATAACATCAGAACAGCTTTGGCCTGTAGCTCGTCGAGCTCTTGTCTATCTAACACCCTTTAACACAACTGCCTAAGTATAAAACTGAGGTCGGCCAACACCATAGACACGTCTTCGGGAAGAGTGTATTTTAGAGCTAGAGGGAGAAACTGTTGGAGCAAAACGTGATAGTCATGACTTTTCAACCTAGAAATTTTTGGATCTCTCGAATTTAGGTGCACGCGCCTCAAGATATTACTTGAATATCCGTCAGGAACCCTAATACCCTGTAGCGTGGTCAGAAATACTCTCTTGTTCTTTTTTGTCAAACAAACCGAGCCGGCGCAAACTTATCGTTCTCGTCCGGCCACACGTCTTGATGTATCCCCATGGCCTTTAAATTTTTCCTCGCTCCAAGATGATCTTTCGACTTTCCTGCCTCACTCAGAATGGTGTATAAGTTATTCTCGCCGACATTCTTTTCATTGTGCATGACGTCCAAACAGTGGCGCATTAAGTTGTGCTTCCAATACGGCAGACAAAAAAATATGCTTCTCTTTTTCCATTGAGGTGCTGGGTCAATTCTACGGGCCACCGGCGGCGGCCTCCACTGAACCAGCCTTCCACCGCGGCTAGTGCTAGGGGCCTCTTCATCCTGCGGTGGCGGGTCCCTGCTAAATTCGCATTACACATCACAGATCTGCTCAAAGATCTCAAACCCGGACATCTGTAGAGGGGGATCTCTCTGTTCCTGTGTCCCGTCGAATTTCTTCTTCTGCCGCCTGAACTGATGATCCGGAGGAAGGAACCGTCGATGACCCACGAAACATGACTTCCTGCTGTGCGGCAGTCTACGGGGCACCTGGTCAAAGTTGTAGAAGGGACATGCCATCGCTGTATAAGTGTTCCAGCCAGATAACATGCCGAGTCCGGGGAAATCGCTAACAGTCCACATCACAGTGGCGCACAGTGTGAACATCGTCTTGCTTGCGGCGTCAAACGTCTCAACCCATCGCTCCATAACTCGTTCAGCTCGATCTTTGTGACTGTTTTCTTCGCTTCGTAGAATGATGACGGTAGCTTGGCTCCAATGTTATAAAAGGTGTATGAAAGCAGCTCAATCACGTCCGACATGGTCGCATCAGACGCGCCACGGTTACACTTAATACTATACAACTTGGTCAAAAACGACAGTTTAGAGTATCTTTCATTCCCTGTGCAAACACATCTTTTGTCATCGCACGTACATAATATATGAACTTCATTCATCGCAGAGATACTAAGTCGCTTAAACAGTTAAAATAGATTAAACATTTATACATACCTGGGTACAACGGTTTGTCACCTTCCGTCATGAGCGCAAAGAAATCTCTAGCCACCTCAGTGTGTAAGTACTCTGCGACTGGTCCGTCCACCTCTTCATCCCCGCCAGCGCCTGCTTCCTGCAGACCAAATGCTTCCCTCACAGTGTTGTTACCCAGATTAGTTGCCTGGCCACCTTCGTCGCCGTCATCGTCATTGTCTTCGCCTTGCATGCGGGCAACGTGAGAACTCGAACCAACTTCTAGATCACCGGTGTCGTGTAATCCATCCTCTCCATGAAACGCCCAAGTGACATAATATATGGGAAACTACTTATCTAGACAATGAGCAACTACCTCCTCTCGAGTCTTCCATCTGTCGAACTTACACTTTTCACACGGACACCGTATCTTACCCCGAACACTACCGCGCATAAAAGCAAAATCCAAAAATTGATTCAACCCCACCAAGTATTGCAGAGACGATCTGGGTAAAGAGATCCACGATTTATCCAACATTATTGCTTTTGCTATTCACAACAAAACGACAGATATATGAAAGAATGGGAGGTTTGAGAAAGAATGTGGCAACTGAGTAATGCTCTAGACGCATATCTATAACCAATACATCTGACTTTTCCGCGTTTAAGAAATTTAGGTTGTCTGAGGAGTTTTTTTTAAAAAAAGACGTACCGGCGTTTTGCACAACGCCCATACGGAATTTAACAAATAAATTAATGCCTATAGGCGTTTTTGACAAACGCCCATATGCGTTTTTACATTAAAATAATGCATATGGGCGTTTTTACAAAACGCCTATATGCTAATCATGCATCTCGGCGTTTGTACAAAACGCCGATATGCATTATTTAATGTAAATAATACATATTGGCATTTGGCAAAACGCCCATATGCATTATTTAATGTTAATATACATATGGGCGTTTACACAAGATGCCGGTACACACCTCATTTCTTTATAAATAGCTCCTCCCTCTGATTTAACCTTTTTGTCGCCTAAAAGATTTAATCAATACAATTCAATACTCTAATCCACTAAGAGAATAGCGGTGAGTACAGGTCTTCTCACGGTCTAAGTTCAATTCTTGCAAGTAAAAGGCAATTTAAGTCACGCAATTTAACAAACAGTTGCATTGGAGTGTGATTTTTATGTCTACAACTAATTAAATCTAACAAAAACTACAACTAACCGAATGTAAAAGATGTGAAAGTATGAAATGAGAAGTACCTCCCTCTCCAAAGTACTTTGTGCTTTTGGTTAATCGGACCTCATATATTTGTTACACTTGATATAATCTAACTAAATTCTCAAGATCTCTTAAATCTAAGAAATCTAAGAGAGTTTAATTAGGTTAACCAAGCCTTATGCTCTTTCAAGTTGAACTCATACCTTAAGCAACATTAGATACTAATCAAGCACCTAAGAAAAACATTCATTCCACAAACATACTAGGAGCTAATCGCACACAAATACATTCATGAAATTACAAACGTATAGCTTTAGGTTTTCATGAGCTAAACTCAAAAGAGAGATTCCAAGCCACAATTAAGTAGAACACCTAATTCAAGGTATTCTAACCTATACAAGCCTAAATCAAGGTCATTACATAAGTAAAAACTTACATCTAGCTTGAAACCTAAAAGAGTATATCACAAATACATGAGGCCAAATGTTGAATTTCTACAAGCACATTCCTTTGGAGAGAGAGGAAAGGACGTCTAGCCGCTCATGGAGATGGAGGATGGAGGAAGGCGTGAGGTTTTGGTGGCAATGGAGGTGATTTGCGAAGTGGAGAAGGTGAAGAAGATGAAGATGGAGTTGAGAGAGTTTGTTAGAAGAGAGAGAAAGTTAAAGTGGAAGTAGTTAAGTGTTCTGTCCAAATGAAGTTAGTTGGGACTAAGTAAGTGAGTTAGTTAGATGATGAGCTGGCTTAGGGAGTTAATGAGCTATCAAGGTGGGATTATGAGTTGTCAAAAGATATTTTGATGGGTAATGGAGGGAGGTGGCCGAATTGATGGAAGGTTAGGGAAGGAAGGGTAGTTTTGGTATTTGGTGAAGAATGAGGATGAATGTGGACTTGAACTAGGCTCCATGCATTTCTAAAGGTCCCTCCTTTTTCTCCAAGTGATTGTGCTTCCCTTTTTGCCCTTAATGAAGCTTTCCATTCAAATTTGAAGTTGGAGCCAAAATTACTCCTTTTAGAAAGATGCTTCACCAATGCCTTGTCCTTCCTTTTACTAAAAATGGTAAAGTTGCTTTATGTCATTTTCCATGCCAACTAGCCTTCCTTCTTGCCAAATAAGCTCCACCGAAGCTCCACCAAGGGTGTGTGGGGCCCACGTGGGACCCCCTACAATAAAATATCATCAAATAGTCAAAATGACCAAAATACCCTTAGTTTCTTTAAAAATGCAAGTAAAAAGGCTAATATTCACCAATTAATTCCAATAAGCATGCACAATAATATATGCCAATAATGATCAAATATATTAATTAAATCACACTAATTAAGCTCAAATGCACATGCTTAAACATATAAATTTCGGTCCAATCAAATCCCCCACACTTAATCTTTGCACTCCGGGCAAAGTCATATAAAAAGATTAACTCAATCATTAAGCATAGCGAAGGCAATTGGAATTGTCATAGAGTACAAGTTGATCTTTTTGAACCTTTCCCTAGAGCTTCACATGGGTCAAATCTAAGAATACAAAGTGAATGCAAATTTAGCAAGCAACTAGAGTTAAGGAGGAGTGCCAATTGAGATTTTTCCTCACCGGATAAAGTGTTTACACTCATTCACTCAAGTTAGGAAAAATGCCTAACTAGGGTCTTGTGATCACTCTTTGGCTCAATGCATCCCACCTCACCATAGGCTTGTAATAGTTCTTAGTTCTCCACCCATTAGTATGCATGGCACAACCAAATCTAGGGGACTTTAGGGGTTTAGATGGAAGGCTAATATAAATGGTGAATGATGGATAGTAGTCAATGACCAATAATATGAACAAATAACCACCACATATGCATGCAGTACAATAAGCCCAAGTCCAAACAACATGCTACTCTCGGCCACATAATTTTTTCAAGCACTTTGTGCTTCTCACATTTTTCTTTTCACTCTTATGCCTTTGGCATACTCAAGCACTTTGTGCTTTCTTTCTTTCTTTTGATAGGCCTTTGGCCTTATTTTTTTTTAAGGCCTTTGGCCATTTTTCCTTTCTTTTCCTCTCTTGTGGCTCTCGGCCATCTTTTGTTTTTCACTCATATATCATGCTTTTCACAAGATACAACAATACAACACTAATATAAATGCAAGCATATGCTATAGTCACTTATTCACACATTGGTCAAGGTGATAGAGAAGAAAAGTGAATGGCCCAAAGGAGTTAATCAAAGGGTAATATTTGGTTGGCTTAGTGTTTGGGTCATGAGGGTTTAGAAAGAAATGCCCCTTTCCTCTTTAATTGTACCATGCATTGTGATCTTGAACAAGAACTAAGACAAGTTCTAGGACGTGAGATAACTATTGGCCCACTCAATTCGGTTGGAGGCTTCTCACTTTATGGCTTACTCTAATTAGTCACTTCCTCCCTAAGAAAAGTTACATGAGAAACTAACACCCTCTTTATACCTTAAAAGTGCCCCATGCAATGCCCTAAGTAATTATTTCAAAAATTCTAAACACACACTAGAGGACAATCCATTTGTTTTCAAGAGCCATGATCAATTCAAACTTTCTACAAAATTATGCCAATGAAGTCCAAAAATTAAGTGTGTGAGCTTTGAAATAAACCACTTTTAAGCACATAATACACCCCCCCACACTTAAAGCATGCATTGTCCTCAATGGACCAATCAATTCAAGTAGGAAGATG
The DNA here is from genome assembly GCA_029929735.1 of Mimosa pudica. Taxonomy (NCBI): domain Eukaryota; kingdom Viridiplantae; phylum Streptophyta; class Magnoliopsida; order Fabales; family Fabaceae; genus Mimosa; species Mimosa pudica. The sequence goes on from JAKELP010000045.1 coordinate 8,598,581, forward strand.
CATTTCAAAGGCAAGGCAGCAACATAAAAGGCGGGCAGTCCAAGCATACAAATGACCTATGCATGTATTATTTACAAACAAACACTAAACACAACCTAATACAAATGTATAGTTTTATTATTTTTTTTTTACTCACTTATGCTTAGGAAGCCCAACTGGATTTAGACTCAAGTCGCTAAGCTTCCGGAAGCAAATATGCTACCGGATGCAGAACTGCTATCGGAAGTCACTCTGGGTTTAGATTCTAAGTCTCATCCCTATCGGATGCAAAAACGCTACCGGAAGCAAAACTGGACTTAGATTTTCTAAGTTAAGGCTCTAAGTGAACTCGCTATCGGAAGCAAAAGTGCTACTGGAAGCAAAAATGCTTCCGGAAGCACAAAATACTATCGGAAGCAAGGTTGGATCTAGATTCTAAGTGAAGTTGCTACCGGATGCACTGACGCTTGCGGAAGCAAGAACGCATCCCATAGCGGAAGCAAAGTGAACACAATCTGATCTTAACAAAATCTAAGTGGAGAGCTTCCAGAAGCCAAAACACTTCCGGATGCAAGATCCTCTATTCCTACAGTGACACCTCCGGAAGCAAATAGGCATCCCCAAGCACTAGTGAAATTTTTTTTTTACTTATCTAACCTAAAACAATACACTAAAACATAAACCTAAACAAAATCCTATAATTTTTTCTAACAATTATCTTCCCCCACACTTAGAATTTAAAGCAATTAAAAGTAGGTAAGGGAAGGAAAGGTACAACCTCTAGGGAGGTTTGAAGTTCTCTCTGAAGAACTTCAAATTGTGGCTTCTGAAGAGGTTGATTTGGCCACCAACAAGTTTGTTGACATGGAGCTTCCCTTTCACCTCATGCTCGTTGCACAATTCTGCCCTCTTGGGATTCGGAAGCATCCTAGTGAACTTCTTAGGATTTGCACTTCTTTTCTTCTCCTTAGGCCTCCTTGACTTTCCATACGCTTGTATTTTCAAAAGAAACTTTTGAATTCTCCTCTTAAGAACACCAAGTAATGAAGGTTCACTCATATTTCCTTCCAAAGCCTTGCCCTTCAACTCAATGTTCCTCTGGAGCAACTTCAACCGAATCACAAGCCTTGTTAAATCTCCTTTTGTGAGCGTCCCATCAAAGTAATCTTGCCCCTCTTGTGACACATCAAGCTTCAAGCTCTTCTTAAGATTCTCCTCGGCCTGAATCAATGTCAAATCATCTCTTCCCACTCTAGAAATTCCTTCAAGCTCCATCATGCACTTCTCCTTTTCCCAATATTCCTTATGCATACCAAATGTACCTACAACATAGCATAAATGTCCCTCTTGCAAGGGGTTGTAGGTATGCAAAGATAAACAAAGTGGAGCACAAGGAAAATCAAAATATACATGCTTAGAAGGAACATCATCATAAGATATAGAATTCGAGTGAGAATCATGAAATGAATCAAGATTGTGCTCCTCCATAGCATTTGTCCAAGAAGTAAATTTCGACCACCTCTCGGTATTTGTAGTACCACCACTCAAAGTAAGGTATAAAAGGTCCTCATCAAGCAAAGTAGGCACACTTAAAGCCATATGACGGAAATTCTCTTGCAAAGCGTACTTCCCTTGTATATGCCTCCATCGGCTCTTCCAATCCAAGATGTATTGTGAGGTGTAGTCAAACAAGTCTTCCTTCATAAGCAATCCATCATCCATCACGAGAGCAAACATTCTTTCCAACCTATCCTTGTCAACAAGATAGAACAAACCTTCCTTTTCCAAGGGATTGTAGATAGGCAAAGAAGATATGCATACATATACTCCACCAATATTAAACTTGACATGCCAAGAATCAACATATGAATGCAGCATACTTATAATGTTAGGATCAAGCAAAAATGCATCATATTTCTCAATAACACAAGAATCATGGTAACTCATGGAAGCATCAACATCAATCATGCTCATCTTCAAAGAATCAAGATGCTCATTAACCATCTCATGCATCAAAGAATCAATACAATGTAATCCTAGGTGTGAATAAGTTGAATTAGGATGTTTTATTGCCTCAAACACCTTGAATTTTATCAATTTATCACCCACTTCCATGGTTATGTAACCCTCCTTTAAGCTTATGATTGCATTGGCCGTTCTCAAGAAAGGCCTACCCAAAATGAGAGGTTCCTCACTTTTTGCTTCCTTGGACATGTTAAGGATATAAAAGTCGGCCGGGAAGACCAAACTTTGCACCTTAACAAGGATGTCCTCAACAAAACCATAAGGTTTCCTAATAGAACTATCGGCCAATTGCAACACCACATTGGTTGAGCTTATGTTCTTCAATCCTAGGGAAGCAAAAATAGTCTTTGGCATCACATTTATGGCCGCCCCTAGATCTAACAATGCCTTATCAAACCTATGATTCCCTATTTGACAATCAATTGTATAAGCACCGGGGTCATCACATTTGATAGGCAACTCATTCCTAAACATAGCTGACACATTATGCCCTAAAGACACCTTCCCATTGGGTTTAAAAGTTCTTATTTGTGCACAATTCCTTCAAAAACTTAGCATAAGAAGGCATTTGCTTAACAAGGACAAGCATAGGCACATTCACTTCAAGTTTAGAGAACAAATCAAGCATTTCCTTTTCTAATTGTTCATTATGTTTCTTCTTAGCAAGCACATATGAATTAGGAAAAGGAAGATGCTTAGGGTCAAGGATTATACCTTTGGGGGAACCCTCCCCTTGTTGAGTAGATGGTGGTTCTTGAGAAAAAGATTCTCCAACTTTGAGTTTTCCTTGAGCAATTTCCTTCCTTTTTGCTTCTTGTGAGCTCTCGGCTTCTTCAATGACTTGTGGAAGGCTTCCGGCCTCTTGCTCCATGAGAGGTGAGCTCTCGGCCTCATCATTTTTCATAGGAAGGCTCTCGGCCTCATCAAGCGAATCACCAAGGGGTTGAGGCAATTCAGCCTCCACATGCAAACCATCATCAACCAAGTCATTTTGAAGGCTAGTGTGGCCTTCCTCATTTGATATGCTCTTCTCGGCCTCGCAAGGTACTGTTGTGTCCTCCTCTTCCTCTTCATATTCATAAGCATTACCATATTGCCTTCTACTTCTCAGTTCATAGCATGAAGGTTTTGTGGATTAATCACCACATTAGAAGGCAATCCTCCTTTCTTTGCGTCTTGCTCCGCTTTAGTGTTCAACATTTGAGACACTAAGGAGGTAACATTTTCTTGCTTCTTTAAACTCTCTTCAAACCCATTCATTTTCTCCATTAAGCTCGACATCATTTGATACATCATGTCTTGTGGAGATGTTGAAGAGCTAGATGGAGGATCATAGGCTTGAGATCTCACCATATTGTTTCTCGGAGCATGAACTGGATCATCATTCTTCACAAATGGAGGAGGAACATAGACTTGTTGATTCGGCCTATACGCTTGAGCATTAGCGTTAGGCCTCCCTTGGTATGAACCATAGCCTTGTTGTGAGGGATAGACATTAGAAGTTGAGGCTTGGAAGTTGCCTCCCCCCCACTTAGATTGTTGTTGTGGTTGGAAGGAGCTTGAATTTGTAGCTTGATTTGAACCTCCCCCCATTTAAAGTTTGGGTGGTCCCTCCATCCCGGATTGTACGTGGAAGAATAAGGATCATATTTTGCTTGAGGTCGAGCATTAGTGTACATGGCCGCCACTTCCGCATGGGATGGACAAGTAGAAGATAAATGCATCGGCGAGCCACAGTGATCACAAGACGAAGCCACCAAGGCCATAGAATCATCAACACAAGCGGTAGACTTCACAAAACGTCCGTCCATCCGACTTAGGCTCTCGGTCAACCTCTCAATAAAATTGTACAACTTGTCATCACCACTCAAAGAGGCAACCTTAGGCACACCACCATACAGAGCATCACGGCCATAAAAGTTTTGGTGATTAGAGGCCATGGTTGAGAACAGGTTCCATCCCTCATTGGCGGAGAGGTTGAAAATAGAGCCACTTGAGGCGGCATCCACACTCATCTTGAGTTGAGTAACAAGTCCGTCATAAAAGTATTGCACCAAGTTGCCCTTGGAGATGTTGTGATTGGGGCATGAGTGTATCAAGGTGTTGAACCGGTTCCAATAGTCATAAAATGTCTCTTGAGAAAGTTGTTGAACACCGGTTATGTCCTTCCGCAACTTAGATAGCTTGGAAAGAGGAAAGTATCTATCCAAGAACACCTTCTTAAGCTCCTCCCAAGAAAGAGTGACATAATGAGTAGGAAGGTTCAAGAGTCACTCCTTGGCTTTGCCCTCCAAAGAGAATTGGAAAACCCGAAGGAGCACATCATCCAGATTAGCATTAGGTGGCTTCATGGAGGAGCAAGTATGATATAGGCCAAGCAAGTGTGTGTGAGCATCCTCATGAGGAAAACCTGTGAACTTAGGCAGATGAGCAAGAAGAGATCCCTTGATCTCAAAGTTAGCCGGGTTAGCATAAAAACTGAAATGCGTGGCTGTCACCCAAGAGGGGGGGTGAATTGGGTGAGGGAATAAAAACTTTATTTCTTTTCGAAAGACTGCTTGTGCTTGGTGATGATGTTACTGAGTAATGGTATGCACAAGTCAGTATTTTATGTGATGCAAAATAGAATGTTTAAATGTAAGTTTATGCACACATAAATTTATCCTGGTTCGGTCACCCAGACCTACATCCAGTCCCCAGGCTCCACCTGAGATTTTCAATCCACTATTCTTGTTTAAACCAGGCACAAGAGAAGCCTTTACACTTTAGGTTTTACGAGCACGGGTTCACCTAACAACCCACAGGTTTTACAACGGGTTCACCTGCAAACCTTACAAATGCAAGTTTTACGGGCTAACTTGCAACCTATGGAGATTTAGAAAACTTCTAAATGCTCCCCCTTACAAAATGTAAGATTACAATTATGTTCACTCTATGAACTGATTGTGATAAACACTTAAGCACAAAAGACTCTCTCGAAGAGTGGATGATGTTACTCACTTAAGTACAAATGAATCACTCTCTAAGAATATTACATATCAAAGTCCGAGAGTAGAAGATGAGAGGAATGTAGAATAGTGTTTCAGATAATAAGCTCTGTTCTCTCTTTCTCTCGTTCTTCTGAATGTGGATGTTCCTTTTATACCAGCCTCTGAATATCCAACCGTTGGAGAGGCAATAAGGCCGTTTGAATATAGCCGTTGGGGCCTTGTTTACGTTGTCCTCATTAATGCACAGCAGGGTTGACTTTGCTTTATCTGAAAAGGTGCTTTGTCCAGCTGTTCTGTCAACACTGTTCTGACAACACTGTTCTGGCAAAAGTCGTTCTGACATCTATACACTGTACGGTCTGACTCTTGCTTGTTGTCAGATGAGGACTTCGTTCCTCAAGCATAAGTCCAGGATGTTAAGAGACTCACTATCAGAAGCTCTTTTGCTATCTAAAGTGAAGCTCGTGGACTCTAACATTTTGCTTGCTAACACATAGAGGAACTTTGTCTTCCAAGCACTTGTCCATGAATGATAAGAGTGCTTTGCTATTGGATGCTCTCTTGCTATCAGAAGCTCTCTTATGGACTCTGACTCTTGTGGGTAGTATGAACTTTGACACCTTGAGTGAATCTTCAGATTATGTTCTCCTTATCTCTCATACTCCTCATGCTTGGTAGGTAACAATGTTGTTTGAATATCTGTTATCCTCTTGTTACCGTTGGAAGGAACATCTTCTTAAATGCTTAGCAGAGTTGACTTGCTTTATCACTGAAAAGTAGTCCTGACACCTCTGCTCTGACAAAAGCATTCTTACTTCTGAGTATGTGACATTTTCTCTTGTACTCTTGCTGACGGATGATCATCGTTCATCCGGAAGTAGCAATTTTGCTCTGCAAGTGTTAATCTCTGAAGTTCAATGCCAAGAGTCTTTGCATCCGGAAGCTCATTTGCATCCGGAAGTGTGATTAGGTTCTGCACATACTGGTTAGTCCAACATAGCAATATGTATAATCAAATACAGTAAGAACTATACATGCTGTGGGAAGCTTGTTGGCTATGGGGAGTAGTCTTACTTAGACTATGTTCTGATTTAGAGTATTGTATACTTTGAACGTTAGTCCTAGTACATACTTACATGCAGTGGGTGTTCCCTAAGTCTAAGGTGTATCCGGAAGCACTTCTTCATCCGGAAGTGAAACCACTGGATGAAGGATTTAGCTCACCAATACTTACACTCGCTCAGTGTATTTCATTCCAACAGTCAGCGCTAGTCACTGAGCTATCGGAAGCACTTTTACTTGAAGTGGTGAACTCACTGAAGCTTAGGGTTATATCTCTTTTATCAGCCTGTGCAAGTCTAAATTTAACAGGAAGCAATTTCGCTTGACGAGGCTAATTCACTGACGCTTGGGGATATATCTATTCTGTCAGCCTGCGCCAGTCTAAATCTATTAGGAAGCAATTTCACTTGACGAGGCTGATTCACTGACGCTTGGGGATATATCTATTCTGTCAGCCTGCGCCAGTCTAAATCTATCAGGAAGCAATTTTACTTGACGAGGCTGATTCATTGACGCTTGGGGTCATTCTATTCTATCAGTCTGCGCCAGTCTAAATCTAACAGGAAGTGCTTTCACTTGGCGAAGTAGACTCACTGACGCTTGGGCTAATATCTAGTCTATCGCTCTGTGCCAGTCTAAGTCTAACAGGAAGTAAACTCACTTCCGGTTGAGTCATAGCTTAGTCTTAAGGTTTGTGTACCTAATGTTCATGGACTAAGTTAAATCCCTAGTGAGTTACTCGCTGCCGCTGGGGGATGACACATTTATCCGCGTGCGCGAGTCCTAGTCTATCCGGAAGTGATTCCGCATCCGTGAGCGCTAGTCTTAATTCATTCGGAAGTGAATCCGCATCCGGTTGTGACTCTAGTGCTAATACTTCCGGAAATGATCTTGCATTCACAAGTGATCTAACTCAGGGTTCTAACCATGTCATCTAATCCTTCCTAAGTGTTAATTATGTTCTTTTAAGTACTAGACCATATCATACCTAAGTCACCATCAAAACTTAAGATTCTAACATTCTCCCCCTTTTTGATGATGACAAACCCATAGATGACTAGAGAACATAATTAACTTAGATCACTTCCAGAGCTATATTTCATTCCCAGTTCTCTCCCCAGATATCTTATCTTTCAGCTCTAGACATCTCATGTCTCATCTCTAGACATCTCGTGTCTCATTTCTTCTCATTTCTAGCTAGACATCTTATATCTCATCTCATGTCTCATCTCTAGACATCTCATGTCTCATCTCTCTCCCCCTTTTGGCTTCATCAAAATTCAACAAGTGCAAGCTAGCCTTAGGGTTGGGGATACTTCTATCGTTCTCCTAGGAATGGGCTTTCTACCTAATATTTCTCCCTATGTATTGTTAATAAAGATTTGTTCTAGACTATTCAATACAACGTACGAGAATTAACAAGGGACAACAATAATGATTCATGATCCTGAATGATGGTATTCTCCCTAAGCATTATGTAGGATAGCTAAGCAGTGTTAGACAAAAAGAAGAAATATTGATTCAGTATTCTAAGTGAGTTCACTCTCCCTAACCATTATGCAAGATAACAGAACATGTTTTGCAAGGATTAAGTCTAGATCAAAACATACAAAAGCAGTTCTCTTTTTGAAGGTGAAAATTCTCTTCAAGTATAAAAGATATCAAAAGTAATTTTGACCCTCTTGAAATGATTAACATGATATCAAAATAATTTTGGTGCGTTTAAAATGATGATTATGATATCAATTGAAAATTTGTGATTTTGAATTCGTGATACCAAATGAAATCAAATGAAATATGTGAGTTTGAACTTGTGATATCAAATGAAATGATTGAATGCCAAGTGAAATATGTGATACCATGTGAAAAATGAAATCAAGTCAAATGAAATTTGTGAGTTTAAAGTGCCAAAAATAATTTCCAAATAATTGCATCACAGCATCTCAAGAGTTTATTATCTATGACAGCATGCAACTCTCTATTTTCAAGGGATCATTATCGAGTAATGTCCTTTACTTCTCTTCTATATTAAGATTAATCATTACTGAATCAGGAAAGGAAGCATATAAGAGAGGTATGTTATCAATTACTTTCCAGCGTGTCATATAAAGGATACAGATGTGTGAGCTAGGATGATTTTCTAAAACAGTGAATGATTTTGAAGTCAATGCAGATTGAGAAAAGAAATCCTAAATTGACACCCTTACCAATGCCATGTATGCATCATATATAAGAGATGGTAAGGTGTAGATGTTACCACAGATGAGGAATCTCCAGACTCTATTAGACTCATGAATCTTAATCATATGCAGATAAGCATGCTTCCTGACATCTTCAAGAGATGTGCTATCTCAAGTGGAAACCCTTAGTGCAAGTGCTTTGATGATTCGCTTCGGCAAGCTGAGCTACAACCAAAAGCAGACATGACTGGGCAGTCACTCTACTCTTCCCATGGTTCAACAGTTGGCCTGCTATCGAAAGCGCTGATTGTTGCGAAAACATCCTTGCTCAAACTTGATGATTGGGCCTTCATGTGCTTGAGGAAACAAGTGCTTTTCTGATGGTCAGTGAAAGAACTTAAGATTTAACATTGGAGACCATCCTCTGGACATTCAAGTCAATCTGTGTTAATCAGCACAAGTTAATAATGAAAGTAATGGATGCACAAGAGGGGGGGGGTGAATTGTGCTTCAAAATAAATGCTCAAATAAAATAACACACGAGTTATACTGGTTCGGTCTACCTGACCTACGTCCAGTTCCTCAACCTCCCAGGTCGAGTTCCACTAAACCTCAGGTTTTAAATCGGGTTCACCTGAAAACCTTACAACCGCAAGTTTTCACGGGCTCACTTGCAACCTTACAACAAGTTTCACTCAGGCTCACTTGTAACCTTTCTAACTAACTCCCCCTTACACCAAGCAAGGGGTTAACCTTTACACTTAAAGGATTTTTGACTATGTTCTCTTAAAGAACAGATTGTGTTACACACTTAAGTACAATAAATGCTCTTATGACAAGAAGAGACTTAACAACAAAGAGTACAAAATAAGTAGGTGAAAATAAACTCTTGATGTGTTAAATGCTCTTCGCTTTTCTGGACAGCTTTGAATGCTTGAGAATGTTCTTCGTTTTCTTGCTCTAACTTCACTCAAGAATATTCAAAAATAATTCAATGCTTCATAAATGAAGTTGAGTTCCCTTATATAGTCTTCAAGCATTCTGAGCTCTTGGTAGGTGGGCTAGCCGTTTGAATATGTCCGTTTTTCCCTTGTTACCGTTTGCCCATTTAATGCTTCATCAATGCATAGCAGGGTTGACTTGCTTTATCTCTGAAAAGTAGCCCTGACACCTCTGCTCTGACAAAAGCATTCTGACTTCTGAGCATGTGAAGTTTACTCTTGCACTCTTGCTGACGGATGATCATCATTCATCAGCAAGTGGTAATCTTGCTCTGCAAGTGTTAAGCTCTGAGTCCCAATGTCAAGAGTCTTTCCATCCGGAAGCTCATTTGCATCCGGAAGTAAAACCACTGGATGAAGGATTTTTGTTCACTATAACTCACTCTCGCTTAGTGTATTTCATTCCAACACTCAGCGCTAGTCACTAAGCTATCGGAAGCACTTTTACTTGACGTAGTGAACTTACTGACGCTTAGGGATATGTTTCTTTTATCAGCCTGTGTCAGTTTAAATCCAACAGGAAGTAATTTCACTTGACGAGGCTGATTCACTGACGCTTGGGGTCATTCTATTCTATCAGTCTGCGCCAGTCTAAATCTAACAGGAAGTGCTTTCACTTGGCGAAGTAGACTTACTGACGCTTGGGGTAATATCTATTCTATCGCTCTGAGCCAGTCTAAGTTTAACAGGAAGTGCTTTCTCTTGGCGAAGTAGACTCACTGACGCTTGGGCTAATATCTAGTCTATCGCTCTGCGCCAGTCTAAGTCTAACAGGAAGCAATTTCACTTCCGATTGAAACATAGCTTAGTCTTAAGGTTTTGTGTACCTAATTCTCATGGACTAAGTTATTTCCCTAGTGATTTTACTTGCTGACGCTGGGGGATGAAAACATTCATCCGCATGCGCAAGTCCTAATCTATCCGGAAGTAAATCTTCATCCTGAAGCACTCTTACTTGGGATCCTATGTTAATCCTATTGCTTCCTAGGCACTTGGTCTAATCCTTTATATTTTAAGTCTTCATCAAAACTTAAGATTCTAACAAATAATTTTAAGAAATCATGCTTGCTAATTGGTTTAAGAAAATATGAGTAATGATTATGTGAAAACTAATTTTGAAATTGTCTATACGTTCACATAGTTTCACTATCAAGACATGAACTCTATTTACTCTCATAGATAAATATCAATGTGATAGTACAGAGAGTATCAACCAGGTGGCATATTTTCAGAGTTTCATAAGCAAGTATAGTTCAATAAATATGCCTCAAGGATGTTCATGTTAGATCATGAAGACATGTGAATTATTAACACAATGAAATTTTGAAAAATCTTCATCCTCACAAAAATGGAATACTGGAAATTTTCATGCTCACAGAATAGTTTGATTTTAAGACTAAATTCGGATTACAAAAACAACCAAATTTCAGCATATGATTACGAGAATAATTTCCAAATTTTTGCTCAAGTTCTTCTAGATATGCTCAGTGTGATCTCATTGTTCTTAGGATATCAACAAGCTTGAAATTAATACAGATTATAGCATGCTTGTGATACTATGCCATGTTTTACAGATCTTAGCAGAGTTCAATTCAAGGCATTTCCTAAGATTTCTAATACATGTCAGACAAGAGAGAGACTATCCATTAAATTTTACAACAGAATATGTAAGGGATAGAAATGCTCATGTGTATTGGCGAGAGTTTCTCAGGTTTGGTATAGCCATTCCACACATCTTGATAAGAGACATTTTCGTTGCCATTCTCTCTTGGTTATATTCCTTGTTCAAGCTTCAATAATCTGTGTCAACATTCTTAAACCACAAACTTGAACTGAGATCATTAGTAGATTGAGAACTTAAAGATGTAATTAAGAGGGATGTATTGTTCTCGAAACCATAGCTGCTTATGCATTGAAAAACTTGATGCAAGAGATACCACATGAAATGGAAAATCAGAAATAACTTTTGAGTGCTATCATGAGGTATGGTTGTCATGTAGGTTTAAAGAGGATCAGAATCTGTTTTGAAAGTTTGCATTTCAAAAATGATCTTTCAAAAATCAAGGTGAATGCATAAACTATTTTCTTTCATGAAAGGCGCCCTTAAAAAGATTCGCTAAGCATATATGAGTAAAACTGTTAAGCCTATCATGCATTTACTACCCAAGTGATTATTCAAGTAAAGAGGAAGGTAGGAATGATATCACCATAGCTCCATTCGCATCAAGTAGTAGCTCGCTTGATTTTGGTTGGCAATGCAAGGATTCTATATTCAGAGCAGCACCAAAATCTATGACGAATGCTTATCAAGACTTGACTAATTGTTCAGATGAGGTACAGTCCTGAGTCTTGCTGAGGCTAAAAGGATGGATTGGAGCTGGTGCAGAGGGATGAATTTACTTTGTGATCACTACCACTGGCATCTCTGGCCTCTTGAACCCGTACTTAATACACAGCTCTTCAATCAGATTGGGTGCTGGCGCAGACGGAGATACAGGCTCAGCAGAGGGTATCTCCGTAGGTTGATCACTCAGCGCTATCTCAAGCTTGCCTCTGTGCTAGCAGATTGTTGGGGGCACATGAATCAGATGGCTTCCCAAGGGCGAGCCTTCCTTCTTGGGCAATCCGCTTCATTTTAATTTCTCTTCGGTGGGCAGCAGTGACACCCTGGTCAAGTCCGAGGGATGGCTATCTTAGCCTATCTCTCTCTGATTTTGCTCATGCTCTTTGTTCATTTTAGAACATTCTTAGGATCAGCAATTGACTCTTCTTTACTGTCTGATACCAGGCCAGGGTCTTCTTCACCCTTGTCTTTCTGAACCTTGGAATAGCCTTTCCCAAGGAGATCTTCTATACTTATCCTTGGTTTGAAGCATTGTCTTATGAGTGATAGAATTCCTAGCCTTTCTCCATGTTGATCGATGAATTCTCACTCTCTTGTTCTTCTCAGGATAGTTGAGTGGAACTCTGAGATAGCTCATCCTTGGGATAGAACCTTTGTTCCTTATGGTGGCGCACTGCTTCCTAAGATAGGGCCAGGTGGATGCAGCAGTGATGTCACCACGAGTTCTCTTTTCTGGGGCAAGAGGAACTCTTGATCTTTCCTGCACAAGTAAGGCACTGGAGGGGAGTTTTGGTACCCATTTGTGCTCACTTTCTGAATCTTCTAGGCAGAAATGAATACTCTCTTCACTGAGCTGCTTCCTCAATATGACCTTCCAGAAGCTCATCAGTAGATGATCCACAAAGAGCACGAGTTGAGCTTTGGACAGCTGTGCTTTCAGGAGATGGGTTAGAAGCATTTCTCACATCACGAGTATTTTCTAACAGGGTGGGATAGTATGATCAAAACCTTCAAAGCACATTTTATAACCCAAGTCAGCCTAGGTCTTTGCACTTGAGATCGTTGGATCCTTTAAACAAGTGACCTTGCTCTGATACCAAATGAAATGCGTGGCTGTCACCCAAGAGGGGGGGGGGTGAATTGGGTGAGGGAATAAAAACTTTATTTCTTTTCGAAAGACTGCTTGTGCTTGGTGATGATGTTACTGAGTAATGGTATGCACAAGTCAGTATTTTATGTGATGCAAAATAGAATGTTTAAATGTAAGTTTATGCACACATAAATTTATCCTGGTTCGGTCACCCAGACCTACATCCAGTCCCCAGGCTCCACCTGAGATTTTCAATCCACTATTCTTGTTTAAACCAGGCACAAGAGAAGCCTTTACACTTTAGGTTTTACGAGCACGGGTTCACCTAACAACCCACAGGTTTTACAACGGGTTCACCTGCAAACCTTACAAATGCAAGTTTTACGGGCTAACTTGCAACCTATGGAGATTTAGAAAACTTCTAAATGCTCCCCCTTACAAAATGTAAGATTACAATTATGTTCACTCTATGAACCGATTGTGATAAACACTTAAGCACAAAAGACTCTCTCGAAGAGTGGATGATGTTACTCACTTAAGTACAAATGAATCACTCTCTAAGAATATTACATATCAAAGTCCGAGAGTAGAAGATGAGAGGAATGTAGAATAGTGTTTCAGATAATAAGCTCTGTTCTCTCTTTCTCTCGTTCTTCTGAATGTGGATGTTCCTTTTATACCAGCCTCTGAATATCCAACCGTTGGAGAGGCAATAAGGCCGTTTGAATATAGCCGTTGGGGCCTTGTTTACGTTGTCCTCATTAATGCACAGCAGGGTTGACTTTGCTTTATCTGAAAAGGTCTTTGTCCAGCTGTTCTGTCAACACTGTTCTGACAACACTGTTCTGGCAAAAGTCGTTCTGACATCTATACACTGTACGGTCTGACTCTTGCTTGTTGTCAGATGAGGACTTCGTTCCTCAAGCATAAGTCCAGGATGTTAAGAGACTCACTATCGGAAGCTCTTTTGCTATCTAAAGTGAAGCTTGTGGACTCTAACATTTTGCTTGCTAACACATAGAGGAACTTTGTCTTCCAAGCACTTGTCCATGAATGATAAGAGTGCTTTGCTATTGGATGCTCTCTTGCTATCAGAAGCTCTCTTATGGACTCTGACTCTTGTGGGTAGTATGAACTTTGACACCTTGAGTGAATCTTCAGATTATGTTCTCCTTATCTCTCATACTCCTCATGCTTGGTAGGTAACAATGTTGTTTGAATATCTGTTATCCTCTTGTTACCGATGGAAGGAACATCTTCTTAAATGCTTAGCAGAGTTGACTTGCTTTATCACTGAAAAGTAGTCCTGACACCTCTGCTCTGACAAAAGCATTCTTACTTCTGAGTATGTGACATTTTCTCTTGTACTCTTGCTGACGGATGATCATCGTTCATCCGGAAGTAGCAATCTTGCTCTGCAAGTGTTAATCTCTGAAGTTCAATGCCAAGAGTCTTTGCATCCGGAAGCTCATTTGCATCCGGAAGTGTGATTAGGTTCTGCACATACTGGTTAGTCCAACATAGCAATATGTATAATCAAATACAGTAAGAACTATACATGCTGTGGGAAGCTTGTTGGCTGTGGGGAGTAGTCTTACTTAGACTATGTTCTGATTTAGAGTATTGTATACTTTGAACGTTAGTCCTAGTACATACTTACATGCAGTGGGTGTTCCCTAAGTCTAAGGTGTATCCGGAAGCACTTCTTCATCCGGAAGTGAAACCACTGGATGAAGGATTTAGCTCAACAATACTTACACTCGCTCAGTGTATTTCATTCCAACAGTCAGCGCTAGTCACTGAGCTATCGGAAACACTTTTACTTGAAGTGGTGAACTCACTGAAGCTTAGGGTTATATCTCTTTTATCAGCCTGTGCAAGTCTAAATTTAACAGGAAGCAATTTCGCTTGACGAGGCTAATTCACTGACGTTTGGGGATATATCTATTCTGTCAGCCTGCGCCAGTCTAAATCTATCAGGAAGCAATTTCACTTGACGAGGCTGATTCACTGACACTTGGGGATATATCTATTCTGTCAGCCTGCGCCAGTCTAAATCTATCAGGAAGCAATTTTACTTGACGAGGCTGATTCATTGACGCTTGGGGTCATTCTATTCTATCAGTCTGCGCCAGTCTAAATCTAACAGGAAGTGCTTTCACTTGGCGAAGTAGACTCACTGACGCTTGGGCTAATATCTAGTCTATCGCTCTGTGCCAGTCTAAGTCTAACAGGAAGTAAACTCACTTCCGGTTGAGTCATAGCTTAGTCTTAAGGTTTGTGTACCTAATGTTCATGGACTAAGTTAAATCCCTATTGAGTTACTCGCTGCCGCTGGGGGATGACACATTTATCCGCGTGCGCGAGTCCTAGTCTATCCGGAAGTGATTCCGCATCCGTGAGCGCTAGTCTTAATTCATTCGGAAGTGAATCCGCATCCGGTTGTGACTCTAGTGCTAATACTTCCGGAAATGATCTTGCATTCACAAGTGATCTAACTCAGGGTTCTAACCATGTCATCTAATCCTTCCTAAGTGTTAATTATGTTCTTTTAAGTACTAGACCATATCATACCTAAGTCACCATCAAAACTTAAGATTCTAACAAAAACCTTGAGGTGCAAATGATGCATATGATTGCGTGAACTCCCTCATCGGTCTATCATCATCATGCAATTGCCTACCCCCATCAAAATGATGTTCACCCTCTTGCTCTCGCCTATCATGCCTCTCATGCTCATGATCATTATTCCTAGCATCTCTCTCACGCTCCCTATGATCTTCTTGCCTTCCAGCCATGATGAAGTGCTTATCTGAGATAGTGTGATTGGACGCTACAGATGAATTTTGTGGATTTGATGTGGATCCTATATGTTGCCTATGAGCTTGCTTCTCTTGTTTTTTCTTTTTCTTAAGTTCTCTAAGAGTCTTGTTGATCTCCCTATTTAATGGCACTAGTGATGTGGTAGGGTTCATACAAGTTCACTCAGTGGAACTATATGCAAAGTGAAGTGAAATGCAAGTGCTCAAGCAAAATGATGGACGAATGCTTACGGATGCACAAGACAACCGCCAGCACAAGTTAATAAGTAGTAATTGGTCCCTGCAGAACAAATCAACAAGACAACCACCAGCACAAGCAAAATATATCTACTCTAGTCCGAAACAGTCCAAACAAAAATCCAGTACAACGAACACAATTTCCAGCAATAAAAGGCCAACGAGAGCAGCCTAACACTTCCAAAACACGTCTAAAACAGTCTCAACTATACAGAATACAAGTAAACCAAGTCCAGAATATGACTTAACACCTAAAACCTAAAACTAACTGAAATATCACACAAGTAACACAAATTAAGATTGTGATTACTAACACCTAAAACTTGCAAAAATATGACCTAAACCGGCAACGGCGCCAATTGATTTAACCTTTTTGTCGCCTAAAAGATTTAATCAATACAATTCAATACTCTAATCCACTAAGAGAATAGCGGTGAGTACAGGTCTTCTCACGGTCTAAGTTCAATTCTTGCAAGTAAAAGGCAATTTAAGTCACACAATTTAACAAACAGTTGGAGTGTGAATTTTATGTCTACAACTAATTAAATCTAACAAAAACAACAACTAACCGAATGTAAAAGATGTGAAAGTATGAAATGAGAAGTACCTCCCTCTCCAAAGTACTTTGTGCTTTTGGTTAATCGGACCTCATATATTTGTTACACTTGATATAATCTAACTAAATTCTCAAGATCTCTTAAATCTAAGAAATCTAAGAGAGTTTAATTAGGTTAACCAAGCCTTATGCTCTTTCAAGTTGAACTCATACCTTAAGCAACATTAGATACTAATCAAGCACCTAAGAAAAACATTCATTCCACAAACATACTAGGAGCTAATCGCACACAAATACATTCATGAAATTACAAACGTATAGCTTTAGGTTTTCATGAGCTAAACTCAAAAGAGAGATTCCAAGCCACAATTAAGTAGAACACCTAATTCAAGGTATTCTAACCTATACAAGCCTAAATCAAGGTCATTACATAAGTAAAAACTTACATCTAGCTTGAAACCTAAAAGAGTATATCACAAATACATGAGGCCAAATGTTGAATTTCTACAAGCACATTCCTTTGGAGAGAGAGGAAAGGACGTCTAGCCGCTCATGGAGATGGAGGATGGAGGAAGGCGTGAGGTTTTGGTGGCAATGGAGGTGATTTGCGAAGTGGAGAAGGTGAAGAAGATGAAGATGGAGTTGAGAGAGTTTGTTAGAAGAGAGAGAAAGTTAAAGTGGAAGTAGTTAAGTGTTCTGTCCAAATGAAGTTAGTTGGGACTAAGTAAGTGAGTTAGTTAGATGATGAGCTGGCTTAGGGAGTTAATGAGCTATCAAGGTGGGATTATGAGTTGTCAAAAGATATTTTGATGGGTAATGGAGGGAGGTGGCCGAATTGATGGAAGGTTAGGGAAGGAAGGGTAGTTTTGGTATTTGGTGAAGAATGAGGATGAATGTGGACTTGAACTAGGCTCCATGCATTTCTAAAGGTCCCTCCTTTTTCTCCAAGTGATTGTGCTTCCCTTTTTGCCCTTAATGAAGCTTTCCATTCAAATTTGAAGTTGGAGCCAAAATTACTCCTTTTAGAAAGATGCTTCACCAATGCCTTGTCCTTCCTTTTACTAAAAATGGTAAAGTTGCTTTATGTCATTTTCCATGCCAACTAGCCTTCCTTCTTGCCAAATAAGCTCCACCGAAGCTCCACCAAGGGTGTGTGGGGCCCACGTGGGACCCCCTACAATAAAATATCATCAAATAGTCAAAATGACCAAAATACCCTTAGTTTCTTTAAAAATGCAAGTAAAAAGGCTAATATTCACCAATTAATTCCAATAAGCATGCACAATAATATATGCCAATAATGATCAAATATATTAATTAAATCACACTAATTAAGCTCAAATGCACATGCTTAAACATATAAATTTCGGTCCAATCAAATCCCCCACACTTAATCTTTGCACTCCGGGCAAAGTCATATAAAAAGATTAACTCAATCATTAAGCATAGCGAAGGCAATTGGAATTGTCATAGAGTACAAGTTGATCTTTTTGAACCTTTCCCTAGAGCTTCGCATGGGCCAAATCTAAGAATACAAAGTGAATGCAAATTTAGCAAGCAACTAGAGTTAAGGAGGAGTGCCAATTGAGATTTTTCCTCACCGGATAAAGTGTTTACACTCATTCACTCAAGTTAGGAAAAATGCCTAACTAGGGTCTTGTGATCACTCTTTGGCTCAATGCATCCCACCTCACCATAGGCTTGTAATAGTTCTTAGTTCTCCACCCATTAGTATGCATGGCACAACCAAATCTAGGGGACTTTAGGGGTTTAGATGGAAGGCTAATATAAATGGTGAATGATGGATAGTAGTCAATGACCAATAATATGAACAAATAACCACCACATATGCATGCAGTACAATAAGCCCAAGTCCAAACAACATGCTACTCTCGGCCACATAATTTTTTCAAGCACTTTGTGCTTCTCACATTTTTCTTTTCACTCTTATGCCTTTGGCATACTCAAGCACTTTGTGCTTTCTTTCTTTCTTTTGATAGGCCTTTGGCCTTATTTTTTTTAAGGCCTTTGGCCATTTTTCCTTTCTTTTCCTCTCTTGTGGCTCTCGGCCATCTTTTGTTTTTCACTCATATATCATGCTTTTCACAAGATACAACAATACAACACTAATATAAATGCAAGCATATGCTATAGTCACTTATTCACACATTGGTCAAGGTGATAGAGAAGAAAAGTGAATGGCCCAAAGGAGTTAATCAAAGGGTAATATTTGGTTGGCTTAGTGTTTGGGTCATGAGGGTTTAGAAAGAAATGCCCCTTTCCTCTTTAATTGTACCATGCATTGTGATCTTGAACAAGAACTAAGACAAGTTCTAGGACGTGAGATAACTATTGGCCCACTCAATTCGGTTGGAGGCTTCTCACTTTATGGCTTACTCTAATTAGTCACTTCCTCCCTAAGAAAAGTTACATGAGAAACTAACACCCTCTTTATCTTTCGTTTCTCCTTCAATGTTGTGGTTGTTTTTTTTTTGGTCAGTATTGTTGTTGTTGTTTTTGATTTCATGGTTCTTGGTGATATTTATTTTATAATGTTGATATCTTTTTGATCTTATGGTTTTTCTTTTACATATTGCTGTTGTTGCTTGATTATATATATTTGTGTATCATGTTTTCTGAATTATGCTTTTTAATCCTTATGTTTATATATATTATTCTTTATGTGTATGTCACTTTGGGATTAATATATTATTCCTTATGTTTTTGAACATTTTTCGTCCTGGTTTTAAACAATCAGGAGGAAAAATGTTTTTTTATTTTTTTTTGGAAAACATGTATCAGCGTTTTGGAAAACGCTGGTTACAAAAATATTATTTAATTACATTTCGGCATTTTGGCAAGAGCCGGTGTGTGTGAATTAAATAATATTATCTTACATCGCACATAGGCGTTTTTAAAACACCGGTGTGCGTGACTTAAATCATATATGATTAATCCCATACCAGCGTTTGGGAAAACGCCGGTTGGAGATAATATTTAAATATTCCGCGAATAGGCTTTTTGGTATCGCCTATATGAAATAATATTAAAATAATATGCACATAGGTGATGAAGGGAGATGGATGAAGAGGGAGGAGACATTGAGTAAAGATACCACAAATTCAAATCAGACGCTCGTTACCGGTGAGGGTGGTGAGGTTGGGGAAGAAGGAGAGTGGATCTTGTGAAGCGAGGGAAGATATATGAGGTGGAGGGAGAGAGATAGAGGGATATATTGAAGTGATGAGGCGTACGAGAGTTTGTTGAGTGTGAGCCATTAGATCATATGAATGGTGGAGATGAAGAAAACTTGAGAAACTTGATGTATGAAACTTGAGGTAAGTTTGCTCCGTCTTATAATTTGTTACATATATACAATGACTTGGAGAGTAGAAAATACAAGCATGCACCACATATCGGATTTATTCTAAATTAAATAATAATGATATTTTTTTATCAGAATAATAATAATAATGATATTATGTTATTTAAAAAAGCACATAATAATATATAAACATTATGTTTATATAATGTTTTATTTATTTTGCGAAAATTACAATTTTTGACCCGTTCACCTACTTTTTCGGAAATTACAGTTTTGGCTTTTTTTTGGTTGCAAAAAAATTACAATTTTGACTCGTTCCCCTACTTTTTTGGAAATTACAGTTGTGGCAGTTACATTTATTTATTTATTTATTTTATGTTTTTTTATTTTTTTTTGCGAAAATTGCAGTTTTTGACCCGTTCTCCTACTTTTGCGGAAATTACAGTTTTGACTCAGTTTTTTTTCCGGCGGAAATTGTGACCCGTTCTCCTACTTTTGCGGAAATTACATTTTTTTTGTTTCCTCATATTATTTATATCATTCATATCTGATCTTTTCTCTTCTTCCTCTCATTTCTCATTTCTTATAATCTTTCTCCTCCTCAATCTATCAAAATGAATTAATTTTGATTTTCTTTTTAACACATTTTACTAAATTTACATAGTTTTATTAAATCTTTTGTTTCTCATACATATCTTAACCTTTGTATATTGTTTGTTGAGCATTGTGTTGTTCTGTTTTCATAGTATATTTATTAATTATTGTTTTATTTTATTGTGAATATTGTGATTGTTCTGTTTTATTGTATTTTGTTATGTATTTATTTATTTTTTTATTTATTATTTTATTTTGTTTTATGGTTGTATTGTATTTTGTTATTATTCTATTGTATTGTGATTTTTTTTACCGCTTTATTTATTTGTTATTATTTGTGCTAGTTTAATTATTATTAATGTTTAGTGTTATTATTATATTGTATTATGTTATTATTGTAAGTAATACTTTGCCTATATTATAGCCCGTCCTAAGCCCGAATAAAAAGAGTAGGTTGTGTTAGGCTTGGGCAGCCAACGTAAAAATTTGTCTAATCTTAAAGCATGGACACACACAACCATTTTTGCAATATGTCATCGTCTAGCATTTTACAGAAGAAGGGATATATAAAGAAGCAAGTCAATGAGTGTAGGATTAGATTTAGTACGTGGAATATTGGAACCTTAAAAGGCAAAGCTTGGGAGGTAATAGGTGTGAGGAGGGATAGAAAGATAAACATTGTATGTCTACAAGAGACTAAATGGGTAGGTGAAAAGGCTAAGGATATTGATGGTTATAAACTTTGGTACACTGATAAAGTGAGTCGTAGGAATGGTGTAGGTATAATTTTGGATGAAGTATGGAAGAAGAATGTGGTTGAAAGTTTATAGAAGTGGTGACAGATTATTATCGATAAAAATGGTAATTGAGGAGGAAACAATTAATGTAAAACGTGAATGATGTGCAATTAAAAAACAACAAGAACATAAGATGGATGTGATAGAGATGAAAATGTTGAGGGATGAGTGAGTATACACTAAAAGATAGGATTCGTAATGATCACATTCGTGAAAGAGTTGGGGTAGTAGCACCAATTTCAGAGAAAATAAGAGATTATCATTTAAGGTGGTATGAATATGTTCAAGAATTAAATGAGCTAGTAAGAATAACGGAGCAGATGGTAAGGGAGCCGTATATAAGAAATAGAGGGAGACCAAAGCGAACTCTTGGTGAAGTTATTCAAAGAGATATGTTAGTGAAAGATTTATTCTCCAGGAATGACTAGGGACATATAGCAAAATGGTTTCGTGTGATCCATGTAGCAGACCCCACCCAAGTGGGATAATGGTTTACGTTGTTATTATATCTTTATATGGTGTTCGAATATCCCACCGAACAGAGGGTAGGTATATTTTATCACTACAAAAAATTCGGCACTTACCGCGCAAACATCCTGGTGTTTTCCCCAAAACGCGGGTAATACACAATATACCGGCATTTTTAGCTTAACGTCGGAACATAGATACAAAAACGCGGATTAAAAAGGTGCGTAGTTCGCGCCACTTTTCCCAGGTGTATGTAACATACTGTTACTAATTCCCTGATTAATTCAATAATACCTTTACTAACTATGATAGAAAAATGATTTCCATAATATCAATAAATCTATCATAGTTAGAAAAAACATTTCCTAATAATAATCATTATCCATGATAGAAAAGAATTTTCTAATACAACCTGAACACTATCATGGATAATTAATAGCTAACCATGTTAGAAAAGAATCACCTAACATGGTTAGAAAAAGGAGCAACCTATTGCAATTCTCCGATTAACCAATAGTATCAATACAAATAAAAATATATGCGGAAGCGAATACAGACCTATACATTTTGGCAATATACATGTCTAAATAATCTAAACAACCTTTGAAACTTAATTCCCTTTCCTGTTGCTCGCGCCTGTGCATGATCACCTGCAAAAATGTAAGTAATCGTGGGGTGAGACAACTTGTCTCAGTAATCTACTGCTTAACTCACTATACAGTGAGATGTGCGATAGTGAGGGCGTCTAAGGGGTACCACATTTCAAAACAGTATATATATAAAGCCAAGTCTCCTTCCATTTATCACTATGGTCTCTCTGTCATGTACAATTTAAATCAAGTTCATCATCTCTACTTTCCAATTATCACTCAATCAATTTCTACATCAACTAAACTTCACCATCCAATCTCCAATCCTTGCTATCACCATTGAAAATCTTATTCTCACTGCCTCAAATCCAACTTCTCTGCTTACATCCATGTACAATCCTGGTGCTCTACTCATGCCATCCCGGAGGCACTACGGTCGAGCCCTATATATGTTCCAAATGAGTTGACATTGTGCCCCTCTCAAAAGTGAGGGGGCATTTTCCCTCTCTGGTAACTGAAATGCGTGGCTGTCACCCAAGAGGGGGGGGGTGAATTGGGTGAGGGAATAAAAACTTTATTTCTTTTCGAAAGACTGCTTGTGCTTGGTGATGATGTTACTGAGTAATGGTATGCACAAGTCAGTATGTTATGTGATGCAAAATAGAATGTTTAAATGTAAGTTTATGCACACATAAATTTATCCTGGTTCGGTCACCCAGACCTACATCCAGTCCCCAGGCTCCACCTGAGGTTTTCAATCCACTATTCTTGTTTAAACCAGGCACAAGAGAAGCCTTTACACTTTAGGTTTTACGAGCACGAGTTCACCTAACAACCCACAGGTTTTACAACGGGTTCACCTGCAAACCTTACAAACGCAAGTTTTACGGGCTAACTTGCAACCTATGGAGATTTAGAAAACTTCTAAATGCTCCCCCTTACAAAATGTAAGATTACAATTATGTTCACTCTATGAACTGATTTTGTTAAACACTTAAGCTCAAAACTAACTCTCTCGAAGAGTGGATGATGTTACTCACTTAAGTACAAATGAATCACTCTCTAAGAATATTACATATCAAAGTCCGAGAGTAGAAGATGAGAGGAATGTAGAATAGTGTTTCAGATAATAAGCTCTGTTCTCTCTCTCTCTCTTAGTTCTTCTGAATGTAGATGTTCCTTTTATACCAGCCTCTGATTATCCAACCGTTGGAGAGGCAATAAGGCCGTTTGAATATAGCCGTTGGGCCTTGTTTACGTTGTCCTCATTAATGCACAGCAGAGTTGACTTTGCTTTATCTGAATAGGGTGCTTTGTCCAGCTGTTCTGTCAACACTGTTCTGACAACACTGTTCTGGCAAAAGTCGTTCTGACATCTATACACTGTACGGTCTGACTTTTGCTTGTTGTCAGATGAGGACTTCGTTCCTCAAGCATAAGTCCAGGATGCTAAGAGACTTACTATCGGAAGCTCTCTTGCTAACTGAAGTGAAGCTCGTGGACTCTAACATTCTGCTTGCTATCATAGAGGAACTTTGTCTTCCAAGCACTTGTCCATGAATGATAAGAGTGCTTTGCTATTCTTGCTATCAGAAGCTCTCTTATGGATTCCGACTCTTGTGGGTAGTATGAGCTTTGACACCTTGAGTGAATCTTCAGATTATGTTCTCATACTCCTCATGCTTGGTAGGTAACAATGTTGTTTGAATATCTGTTATCCTTTTGTTACCGTTGGAAGGAACATCTTCTTAAATGCTCAGCAGGGTTGACTTGCTTTATCTCTGAAAAGTAGTCCTGACACCTCTGCTCTGACAAAAGCATTCTGACTTCTGAGTATGTGACATTTTCTCTTGTACTCTTGCTGACGGATGATCATCGTTCATCCGGAAGTGGCAATCTTGCTCTGCAAGTGTTAATCTCTGAAATCCAATGCCAAGAGTCTTTGCATCCGGAAGCTCATTTGCATCCGGAAGTGTGACTAAGTTCTGCACATACTGGTTAGTCCAACATAACAATATATATAATCAGATATAGTAAAACTATACATGTTGTGGGAAGTTTGCTATGGGAAGTAGTCTTACTTAGACTATGTTCTGACTTAGTGTAGTGTCTACTGACTCTAAGGGATCTCTATTCCAATAGTCAGCTTAAGTCTCGTTAGTTTACTCTAAGTCTTCCTAAGTGACTCAGTGTGTCATTTGCTCATGCTATGAGATGTATAATAAGTCAACACACAATCATATGAGGTGGGAGTTCACTTAGTCTAGGATGTATCCGGAAGCACTTCTACATCCGGAAGTACTTTCACTTGATGAAGGATCTAGCTCACCATCACTTACTCTCGCTCAGTGTATTTCATTCCAACAGTCAGCGCTAGTCACTGAGCTATCGGAAGCACTTTTACTTGTCGTGGTGAACTTACTGTCACTTAGGGTTATACTTCTTTTATCAGCCTGTGCAAGTCTAAATCTAACAGGAAGCAATTTCGCTTGACGAGGCTGATTCACTGACGCTTGGGGATATATCTATTCTGTCAGCCTGCGCCAGTCTAAATCTTATCAGGAACGAATTTCACTTGACGAGGCTGATTCACTGACGCTTGGGGATATATCTATTCTGTCAGCCTGCGTCAGTCTAAATCCAACAGGAAGTGTTTTCACTTGGCGAAGTAGACTCACTGACGCTTGGGGTAATATCTATTCTATCGCTCTGCGCCAGTCTAAGTCTAAAAGGAAGCAACTTCACTTGACGTTGCATTTTCACTGACGCTCGGGGTTATATCTAGTTTATCAACCTGCGCCAGTCTAAATCTAACAGGAAGCAATTTCACTTCCGATTGAAACATAGCTTAGTCTTAAGGTTGTGTACTAATTCTCATGGACTAAGTTATTTCCCCAGTGATTTACTTGCTGACGCTGGGGGATGAAAGCATTCATCCGCGTGCGCAAGTCCTAATCTATCCGGAAGTGATCTTGCATTCTCAAGTGATCTAACTCAGGATTCTAACCATGTCATCTAATCCTTCCTAAGTGTTGATTATGTTCTCTTAAGTACTAGACCATATCATACCTTAGTCACCATCAAAACTTAAGATTCTAACATTCTCCCCCTTTTTGATGATGACAAACCCATAGATGACTAGAGAACATAATTAAACTTAGATCACTTCCAGAGCTATATTTCATTTCCAGTTCTCTCCCCAGATATCTTATCTTTCAGCTCTAGACATCTCATGTCTCATTTCTTCTCATTTCTCTCCCCCTTTTGGCTTCATCAAAATTCAACAAGTGCAAGCTAGCCTTAGGGATGGGGATACTTCTATCGTTCTCCTAGGAATGGGCTTTCTACCTAATATTTCTCCCTATTCTCCCTAAATATTATGTAGGATAACTAAACAGTGTGAGACAGAAGGAAGAAAATATTGATTCAGTATTCTAAGTGTGTTTACTCTCCCTAACCATAATGCAAGATATCAGAACATGTTTTGCAAGGATTAAGTCTAGATCAAAACATACAAAAACAGTTCTCTTTTTGAAGGTGAAGGTTAAAGAACTTTCAAAATAATTTTGACCCTCAAAAGTATAAAAGACATCAAAAGTAATTTTGACCCTCTTGAAATGATTAACATGATATCAAAATAATTTTGGTGCGTTTAAAATGATGATTATGATATCAATTGAAAATTTGTGATTTTAAATTCGTGATATCAAATGAAATCAAATGAAATATGTGAGTTTGAACTTGTGATATCAAATGAGATGATTGAATGCCAAGTGAAATTTGTGATACCATATGAAAATGAAATCAAGTCAAATGAAATTTGTGAGATTAAAATACCAAAAGTAATTTCCAAATAAATTGCATCACAGCATCTCAAGAGTTTATTATCGATGACAACATGTAACTCTCTATTTTTCAAGGGATCATTATCAAGTAATGTCCATTTACTTCTCTTCTATATTTAAGATTAATCATTACAGAATCAAGAAAGGAAGCATATAAGAGAGGTATGTTATCAATTACTTTCCAGCGTGTCATATAAAGAGGATACAGATGTGTGAGCTAGGATGATTTTCTAAGACAGTGAATGATTTTGAAGTCAATGCAGATTGAGAAAAAGAAATCCTAAATTGACACCCTTACCAATGCCATGTATGCATCATATATAAGAGATGGTAAGGTGTAGATGTTACCACAGATGAGGAATCCTCATACTCTATTAGACTCATGAGTCTGAATTATGCGCAGATGAGCATGCTTCCTGACATCTTCAAGAGGTGTGCTGTCTCAAGTGGAAACCTCTAGCGCAAGTGCTTTGATGATTCGCTTCGGCAAGCTGAGCTACAACCACAAGCAGACATGACTGAGCAGTCACTCTACTCTTCCCATGGTTCAATAGTTGGCCTGCTATCGAAGACGCTGATTGTTGCGAAAGCAACCTTGCTCAAACTTGATGATTGATCCTGCATGTGCTTGAGGAAACAAGTGCTTCCTGATTGTCAGTGGAAGAACTTAAGATTTAACATTGGAGACCATCCTCAGGACATTCAAGTCAATCTGTGTTAATCAGCATAAGTTAATAATTTTAAGAAATCATGCTTGCTAATTGGGTTAAGAAAATATGAGCAATGATTATGTGAAAACTAATTTTGAAATTGTCTATACGTTCACATAGTTTCACTATCAAGACATGAACTCTATTTACTCTCATAGATAAATATCAATGTGATAGTACAGAGAGTATCAAACAGGTGGCATATTTTCAGAGTTTCATAAGCAAGTATAGTTCAATAAATATGCCTCAAGGATGTTCATGTTAGATCATGAAGACATGTGAATTATTAACACAATGAAATTTTGAAAAATCTTCATCCTCACAAAAATGAAATACTGGAAATCTTCATGCTCACAGAATAGTTTGATTTTAAGACTAAATTCGGTTTACAAAAAAAAACAACCAAATTTCAGCATATGATTACGAGAATAATTTCCAAATTTTTGCTCAAGTTCTTCTAGATATGCTCAGTTTGATCTCATTGTTCTTAGGATATCAACAAGCTTGAAATTAATACAGATTATAGCATGCTTGTGATTCTATGCCGTGTTTTACAGATCTAGCAGAGTTTAATTCAAGGCATTTCCTAAGATTTCTAATACATGTCAGACAAGAGAGAGACTATCCATTAAATTTTACAACAGAATATGTAAGGGATAGAAATGCTCATGTGTATTGGCGAGAGTTTCTCAGGTTTGGTATAGCCATTCCACACATCTTGATAAGAGACATTTTCGTTGCCATTCTCTCTTGGTTATATTCATTGTTCAAGCTTCAATAATCTGTGTCAACATTCTTAAACCACAAACTTGAACTGAGATCATTAGTAGATTGAGAACTTAAAGATGTAATTAAGAGGGATGTATTGTTCTCGAAACCATAGCTGCTTATGCATTGAAAAACTTGATGCAAGAGATACCACATGAAATGGAAAATCTATCATGCACTTAGAGATTACTTGCTATGTGTACGGCATGGTGAATCTATCATGACTATATGCACAAGGATATACAAAGTTTTTGATCAAGATAATTATGGACAGTATGTGGATCATGAACATTATTAATTTCCTTAAGCTTTCTTCTATGATTAATACAATGTTCACATCTTTGGACGCTTAATGTAAAATCTCAATAAGTCCATCTAACATCAGCATAGGAGATTTTACTATCAAATGCTTCGTTGCTAAGTGATCTCTTGCTTACCCAAGGAGATCTTCTATACTTATCCTTGGTTCGAAGCACTTTCTTCTGAGAGGTAGGATTCAAGAGCCTTTTCAATGTTGATCGAGGAATCCACTCTCTCTTGTTCTTCTCAGGATAGTTGAAAGGAACTCTGTGGTAGCTCATCCTTGAGATAGAACCATTGTTCCTTATGGTAGTGCACTGCTTTTAATGATTGTACCAGGTGGTTGCAGCAGTGACATCACCACGAGCTCTCTTCTTTTGGGCAAGAGGAACTCTTGATCTTTCCTGCGCAAGTAAGGCACTGGGAGGATGTTTTGGTACCCATTTGTACTTGGGTCCTACTTGGTTAGCACTGGACCTTACTTGTCCTTTAGGAATCCATACAAACTTATTTCTCACATTTGAATTTCTTCTAAGACTGCATGTGTGAGATATATGTCCTAATCTACCACAATAATGACAGATAATGGAATGATAATCAAAATGGGGTTTTCTATCATTATCATGATTAGTTTTCTTTAGAAAAGTCTTTTGTTCCTTTGAAATCTCAGTTTCTTTTGAAAGCTTTTCTTTTTCCTTCAACAAGTGTTTACAATCAAAACATTTTTCAAGACATGTTGAAGTTTTCCCTGCCGATCGTGGACTAACTATCGGAACCACTAGTTCTTTAAAAGAAACCTCGGAAACTTTGGACGTAGAAGAAGAAATTAGTTTTTCAAGTTTTCTATCTTTTTCTTTTAAGCCTAGAAGTTCTTTTGCAAGTTTACAATATTCGGTATATAACTCATTGTATGCATCTTGCAATTCAGAAAGTTCAAGTTCAGATCCAGATACCTCACTTTCTGAATCTTCTAGGCAGAAATGGATACTCTCTTCACTGAAGCCTGCTTCCTCAATATCAGCTTCCAGAAACTCATCAGTAGATGATCCACAAAGAGCACGAGTTGAGCTTTGGACAGCTGCGCTTTCAAGAGATGGGTTAGAAGCATATATCATATCAAGAGTATTCCAAATATCTTTAGCACTAGAGCAATGTTTGATTTTCTGGAAATCATTTTCAGTTAAGCCTTTGTATAAAATTTGCATTGCTCTAATGTTTAAGGAAAACAAATTTTTCTCCTTTTCAGTCCAGTTTCCTCTTGGTTTGAAATCAAAATCTTTTTCAAAAATATCCCACATTTTCAAACTAGTGGATTGTATAAAACTTTCCATTCTTGCTTTCCACCAACAAAAATCAATATTTTCTAACACAGGTGGAATGGTATGATCAAAGCCTTTGGAAAACATTTTAACCCAAATCAGCCAAGGTCTTTACACTTGAGATCGTTGGATCCTTTAAACAAGTGACCTGCTCTGATACCAAATGAAATGCGTGGCTGTCACCCAAGAGGGGGGGGGGGGTGAATTGGGTGAGGGAATAAAAACTTTATTTCTTTTCGAAAGACTGCTTGTGCTTGGTGATGATGTTACTGAGTAATGGTATGCACAAGTCAGTATGTTATGTGATGCAAAATAGAATGTTTAAATGTAAGTTTATGCACACATAAATTTATCCTGGTTCGGTCACCCAGACCTACATCCAGTCCCCAGGCTCCACCTGAGATTTTCAATCCACTATTCTTGTTTAAACCAGGCACAAGAGAAGCCTTTACACTTTAGGTTTTACGAGCACAGGTTCACCTAACAATCCACAGGTTTTACAACGGGTTCACCTGCAAACCTTACAAACGCAAGTTTTACGGGCTAACTTGCAACCTATGGAGATTTAGAAAACTTCTAAATGCTCCCCCTTACAAAATGTAAGATTACAATTATGTTCACTCTATGAACTGATTTTGTTAAACACTTAAGCTCAAAACTAACTCTCTCGAAGAGTGGATGATGTTACTCACTTAAGTACAAATGAATCACTCTCTAAGAATATTACATATCAAAGTCCGAGAGTAGAAGATGAGAGGAATGTAGAATAGTGTTTCAGATAATAAGCTCTGTTCTCTCTCTCTCTTAGTTCTTCTGAATGTAGATGTTCCTTTTATACCAGCCTCTGATTATCCAACCGTTGGAGAGGCAATAAGGCCGTTTGAATATAGCCGTTGGGCCTTGTTTACGTTGTCCTCATTAATGCACAGCAGAGTTGACTTTGCTTTATCTGAATAGGGTGCTTTGTCCAGCTGTTCTGTCAACACTGTTCTGACAACACTGTTCTGGCAAAAGTCGTTCTGACATCTATACACTGTACGGTCTGACTTTTGCTTGTTGTCAGATGAGGACTTCGTTCCTCAAGCATAAGTCCAGGATGCTAAGAGACTTACTATCGGAAGCTCTCTTGCTAACTGAAGTGAAGCTCGTGGACTCTAACATTCTGCTTGCTATCATAGAGGAACTTTGTCTTCCAAGCACTTGTCCATGAATGATAAGAGTGCTTTGCTATTCTTGCTATCAGAAGCTCTCTTATGGATTCCGACTCTTGTGGGTAGTATGAGCTTTGACACCTTGAGTGAATCTTCAGATTATGTTCTCATACTCCTCATGCTTGGTAGGTAACAATGTTGTTTGAATATCTGTTATCCTTTTGTTACCGTTGGAAGGAACATCTTCTTAAATGCTCAGCAGGGTTGACTTGCTTTATCTCTGAAAAGTAGTCCTGACACCTCTGCTCTGACAAAAGCATTCTGACTTCTGAGTATGTGACATTTTCTCTTGTACTCTTGCTGACGGATGATCATCGTTCATCCGGAAGTGGCAATCTTGCTCTGCAAGTGTTAATCTCTGAAATCCAATGCCAAGAGTCTTTGCATCCGGAAGCTCATTTGCATCCGGAAGTGTGACTAAGTTCTGCACATACTGGTTAGTCCAACATAACAATATATATAATCAGATATAGTAAAACTATACATGTTGTGGGAAGTTTGCTATGGGAAGTAGTCTTACTTAGACTATGTTCTGACTTAGTGTAGTGTCTACTGACTCTAAGGGATCTCTATTCCAATAGTCAGCTTAAGTCTCGTTAGTTTACTCTAAGTCTTCCTAAGTGACTCAGTGTGTCATTTGCTCATGCTATGAGATGTATAATAAGTCAACACACAATCATATGAGGTGGGAGTTCACTTAGTCTAGGATGTATCCGGAAGCACTTCTACATCCGGAAGTACTTTCACTTGATGAAGGATCTAGCTCACCATCACTTACTCTCGCTCAGTGTATTTCATTCCAACAGTCAGCGCTAGTCACTGAGCTATCGGAAGCACTTTTACTTGTCGTGGTGAACTTACTGTCACTTAGGGTTATACTTCTTTTATCAGCCTGTGCAAGTCTAAATCTAACAGGAAGCAATTTCGCTTGACGAGGCTGATTCACTGACGCTTGGGGATATATCTATTCTGTCAGCCTGCGCCAGTCTAAATCTTATCAGGAACGAATTTCACTTGACGAGGCTGATTCACTGACGCTTGGGGATATATCTATTCTGTCAGCCTGCGTCAGTCTAAATCCAACAGGAAGTGTTTTCACTTGGCGAAGTAGACTCACTGACGCTTGGGGTAATATCTATTCTATCGCTCTGCGCCAGTCTAAGTCTAACAGGAAGCAACTTCACTTGACGTTGCATTTTCACTGACGCTCGGGGTTATATCTAGTTTATCAACCTGCGCCAGTCTAAATCTAACAGGAAGCAATTTCACTTCCGATTGAAACATAGCTTAGTCTTAAGGTTGTGTACTAATTCTCATGGACTAAGTTATTTCCCCAGTGATTTACTTGCTGACGCTGGGGGATGAAAGCATTCATCCGCGTGCGCAAGTCCTAATCTATCCGGAAGTGATCTTGCATTCTCAAGTGATCTAACTCAGGATTCTAACCATGTCATCTAATCCTTCCTAAGTGTTGATTATGTTCTCTTAAGTACTAGACCATATCATACCTTAGTCACCATCAAAACTTAAGATTCTAACAGTAACCCCATGAGAGGGAAACCCCAATCTGTCTCCAATCAGAAAGGGAGCAGTCTCTGTCTCCAATCAGATGACTGCTGGTCACAGTCTCCAATCTGTTGACCATTGGTCACAGTCTCCAATCTGTTGACCCGTACAAATAACCGTTGATTGGCCTATCAAACGGTTATCATCGCGCGATGGTACATAATCTCAGTGTCATGCAATGATCACAATTCTTTTCAACATCTCAATCATAACCTTTGATACTTTCCATCAACACAACTTTCCGATTCCTCAACCACAGTATGATACTCCCAATCCACATCACTTTTCAATACCCTGTCAAGTACCAATTATATGTCTCCACCACAACTATCACTTTCTATAGTACCCTGTCAATATACCAATGATATATCTCCACCACAACTATCACTTTCTATCGGTATGGCCTATCAACACTGCTGTCTAAGTATTACACCTATATACCTCACAGGTCCAACCACCACCAGACAGGATAATAATAATATATATAATGTATCAAATTCTTTTATACCAAAGTAATCGTGTTTAAAAGGCACCCGATAGCCTGTTTTTTTATAAAAGTAACTTTTAAAAATTGCGAGGGTTAGAAAGGATTTTGAAAATCCCAACTAACGTCACCCTCAATGTTATAACAAAGTAAGAGTGATTACCTGAACCTGCTCCACATCAAGAAAATATAATACCAATGAAATCCTCGCTCGTAGCTCGACCCATTGATATCCACAATCATTAGAAAATACATAACGCAGTGTCAATACATAGTTCAGGTCCATATGACTTGACTAAGTTAATTTAAACTCAAATCAGGCCTATGGTAGCTAACCCATCTTCAATTACCCCTATTAATGAACATAACACCATCTTTATATCATCCATTATCATAGATTCCATGACTTTGTGTAATTCATCTAAACTATTAATCATTCTCTCCATAATACGTCTCAAAATTAGCTCTTCTCTAATCATCCCAAAACTCTCAATTTTCGCCTAATGCCAAATCTAACTAAATAAACCCATCTAACATCACCTTTGAACTCTAATACCCTTCTAGAGTCATAGCCAAAGTTTAACAACTCATCCAAAGGATTTCTAAACAAAAACCTATCTATCCAAACTTTTGACAAACAAAATCTCACCTACTATTATTTTTCACTATCTTAAACCAATCATAATTACCATTATTCCCAATCATTCGACACTTTGTTTACCTACTAAATATTTTCAGCCAATTCAGCATACAAGCTCAAGAAAAACAACTTCCAATGACTTTTTAAAAAAATTCCAAACATAATACTCGAACCACCAAGTTTCAAATTTATTCAAAACTCTTCCAGCAAAACAGGGCAACTTCAAAAATTGATTCCGGAAAGCCTAGAATGAGTTTTGAGACACTTAAGATATCAAATGAAAGCACAAATCTCGTACTATCTCCAGTTAAAACAGTTTTCAAAAATTCCAACTAACAAAGTCACAAAATCAGAAATAGTGAGACTGAATTTCCAGCAGTTTTCAGCGAAACAGTCCTTTTTCAAAAATTTATTCCAAAGAGTAGAAAACTAGTTTCAGGGCACACAATATATCAAATGAAAGCTTATATCTCGTAGTATAACCCACTGAAACAGTTTACAAAAATTCTGACTAAAAAATTCCCAGATTCAAAAACAATTAGACTGAATTTGCAGCACTTTCAGGCAGAATTTCCAGCATGCTAAGCAAATAATTTCCAGCAACAATTGGCTATCTAGAACTACCAAATCAGCACCAAAACAGCCTAACATGTCCAGCCAAATAAGAATCTAATGCAAGTTACAAAGAAAATGCACTAGATATGCAAATTTACCACCATAATCCCCGTATGGGTAAAGGTGCAAAACTAGCTACCGTAAATTTTCAAATGGACAACTTTGGCACCCGTAAATTGGACGGGGCAAAACCTTACATTGTAAAAAAAATGGGACAAATTTAGCCTCGCCGTTAACTTGTGCAAACAGATGTTTGTGTTTGTGTGGGGCCCACCTTCATTAATCTACATGGCAATACAGTCAGCAATCCAATATGACAAATTTTCTTGGGAAAATTAAATACAGGTCCCTTGTAAGGGACTTAATATTAGAAAAGTCCCTATAATTAGGGAAATTAAAGTAGAGTCCCTTGGGACTATACTTAAATTATTTTTGGGCACGTGGGCCCCATAGATAATATTTAAAATAATTTACCCTCCCCTACCCCTTCTCTCTCTTATCTCCTCCCATCTTCTTCTTCTTGGGGCCCCTCCCCCACCACCCAAAAAACTCTCCACCCTCCCCCACGGCCCCACCCTCCACCCCCACCCAAAATATATATACATTTTCTCTTCCTCTCCCTTTCTCTTCTGAATGCGCCGAACACACACATACACACTGTTATATCTTCATCATCATGGTTCCTCTCTTTTCTTCCTCCCCATTAACTCCAAAAGTCACCTTCTTCCTCCAAGGAAGAACCAACACCTCCAAGCTCAGCCTTCTTCCCCAGATTCAAACTTATTCTTCTCTCCATTTCCTCTGTTCTCACTCTCGACGTCGTTCGTTGTTCTCCTCAGCTCCGGCGAGACGCAACGGCGTTCAACGACGAGTTTCGGTGGATGACAAAGCAAATAAAAACCCGTCACCATCGTTGACCTCCCTCATTTCCTCACTGCTTTCGTTTTTTTTCTCCACCGTCCTTCCTCGTTTTTCCGGCGAGCGGTGAGCAGCAGACCTGAGCAACGGCGACGGCGTCATAAGTTGCCCCTTCCCGGCACTCACGTGTGAAAGTAATGGATGCACAAGAGGGGGGGGTGAATTGTGCTACCAAATAAAATTCAAACAATAACAACACAAGGGTTTATACTGGTTCGGTCTTCCTGACCTACGTCCAGTTCTCAACCACCCAGGTTGAGTTCCACTATCCCCAAGTTTTAAAAACGGGTTCACCTGGAACCTTTACAACTGCAAGTTTTAGACGGGATCACTTGCAACCTTACAACCACAAGTTTTACTTAAGGCTCACTTGCAACCTTGCTAACTAACTCCCCTTACAACCAGCAAGGGTTCAACCTTTACAAATAAAGGATTTTCTAAACTTAGTTCTCTTAAAGAACGGATAATGTTACACACTTAAGTACAATGAATGCTCTTAATACAAGAAGAGACTTAACTACAAAGAGTACAAGATAAGTAGATGAAAAGAACTCTCAATTTGTTAAATGCTCTTTCTCTTTTCTGGGCAGCTTTGAATGCTTGAAGGATTTCTCAGTTTCTTACTCTAGCTTTCTTCAAGATGTCAAAGATATTAGTTGTCTTCATAAATGAAGTTGAGCTTGTTTATATAGTCTTCAAGTATTCTTGCTCTTGGTAGGTGGGTTAGCCGTTTGAATATGGCCGTTTTTCCCAAGTTACCGTTTGCCCAATTAATGCTTCATTAATGCTTAGCAGGGTTGACTTTGCTTTATCTCTGAAAAGTAGTTCTGACAACTCTGCTCTGCCAAAAGCATTCTGACACTGCACTGCTCTGAACGTTCTGACATTCTGATTGCTTGCGGAAGCGAATTCACATCCGGAAGCAACATTACTTAGTATGCTGCATTTTGAACGTTAGTCTAGCAATATAAACACATAGTCACATGCAGTGGGAGTTCATTTAGTCTAAGGGAGCTCTTTTACATCCGGAAGCAATTCCACATCCGGAAGCACTTCCACTGGACGTTGGGTTATGTTCACATTTTACTCACTGACGCTCAGTGTTATCCATACCAACAGCTAGCGCTAGTCATTAAGCAATCGGAAGCGAATCCACTGGACGTTGGGTTATGCTCAATGACGCTCAGTGTCATCCATACCAACACCCAGCGCTAGTCACTAAGCAATCAGAAGCAAATCCACATCCGGAAGCTTCCTAACTTAGTCTTAAGGGTTTTGTACATGTAATGCTCCTAGACTGAGTTATTACTTAGTGAATTACTTGCTTCCGCAGGGGGATGAGACATTCATCCGCGAGGGCTAGTCCTAGTCCATCCGGAAGTAAATCCTCATCCGGTTGTACTCTTACTTGGGGTTCTATATTAACCTAATATTCTCTAAGTGTTTGGCTCGTTCTTTCATATTTTAGTCTTCATCAAAACTTAAGATTCTAACAACGTGGGGGTTGAACTGATGGGCGGAGTAGGAAGGCTTTGGAGTTGGTGGGGGTGGAGGTTGGGGCCGTGGGGGAGGGTGGAGTTTTTTTTTAGGTGGTGGGGGGAGGGGGGCCGAAGAAGAAGAAGATGGGAGGAGATAGGAGAGAGAAGGGGTGGGGGAGGGAAAATTATTTTTAATATTATCTGTGGGGCTCACGTGCCCAAAAATAATTTAAGTATAGTCTCAAGGGACTCTACTTTAATTTCCCTAGTTATAGGGACTTTTCTAATATTAAGTCCCTTACAAGGGACCTGTATTTAATTTTCCCAAGAAAATTTGTCATGCTGGATTGCTGACTGTATTGCCATGTAGATTAATGAAGGTGGGTCCCACACAAATACAAACGTCCGTTTGCACAAGTTAACGGCGAGACTAAATTTGTCCCATTTTTATTTACAATGTACGGTTTTGCCCCATCCAATTTAGGGGTGCTAGAGTTGTCCATTTGAAAATTTATGGTGGCTAGTTTTGCACCTTTACCCATCGCCGTATTCATTCATTGATAACTCCTAGGATATTGAGCGTTACTATTTTCCCCAACTCTTACAAAGTCACAAAAACGTGCATTACTTACTCAACCACTTTATCAATAATATTCCTTTAGCATTAGAAATGACATCCTAACACCCAAAATATTTTACCGCCACTCAATCACATTTTTCGTATAACCAACACCCCCTTAACCCATCCTTTAACTACCAACTTCTCTTACAACCATCAATTCAACCAAAATCAACCTTCCAACATCTTAACACCACTTCAACTAACATTAACTAACCACCAACTCATCCAAAAACATCACGCATTAATCAAACCCCAACTCAAAGAGTCCAAAAATTGTTCCTTTACATACTCAACTAAATTTTCTATCTTCAACCAACTTAAATACTTTCAAGAACTCTCAAATCAAATATTTAAACACTCATTATTTGTGATTTAGAACTCCAAAGATGCCCACATAGCAAAATCCTAACTTCAAAGAGTCTTAACTAACACCAAAAATTCACAAATGCTTAATCTCGTATAGAAAACCCAAATGCCCCATAGAATAATCAAATTCAATGAGTTGATTTCGATATTAAAGCACAAACACTCCAAAAATAAAAGTACATCCAAAACCCTAAATTCAAAAGATAACATTATCCAAAAATCTACATGACAAAAGGTAAAGAACAAGCTTACGGAGTTCAAGAACGCAGGGAGGAGCTTCTCCACCGCCGGCCGCCGTCCAGAACTCGCCGGAAAACATCCTTCACGTGGCTGGCAGAGCTGGGGTTTGAGGAGAATGAAGAAATGAAGAAAAAGAAGTTGAAACAAGAAGCAAACTCATAAAAACGAAAGAACACTAACACCTACCTTCAAATCGGACGTTCTTCGCCGGAAAAGCAAGTCGCCGGCGCCGGAAAAGCCAAGGCCAAAGCACTACCTCCAATCACAGATCAGAGTTGAGCTTCACAGATCCATGGAGAAGAGGAGAAGGGAAAACGAAATTGATAAGCTTTTTAGGAGAGGGAAGGCCAAATGGTGAGCTTGAGGAAAAAGAGAAAAAATTGGTAATGGAGGAAGGAGGGAGAGTCCGTCGTTTTATGTGAAGGAAAGAAGAAGGCCGCGTTTGGTTTGAGTGAAATAAGGTTGGTTCCATATAATTTGTACCAAAAATTTACCATAATGTACTCTTTTAATTTAAATCCACCTAAAACAGTCTCCAATGCCCTTAACGTTCAGAATATTTTGGATTCCACCATTCCCTCATATTTCAAATTCTTCAATTGCTTAATTAATTATTTGCACAATTATTACTCAAAACTTCCAAAATATCCCAAAAATCACCAAAAGTTCTTAAAAATTTCAAAATTTCTAATTTCTCCATTTATTATTTCCTAAAACACTCTCTAATCCTATATTAAAATATTTCATGATGTTACAATTCTCCCCACCTTTTAGGAATTTTGCCCCCAAAATTCACCATGACTAACCTCTCTTAGAACTAATACATAGCATAATCCTCTCAATACTTCCCTAAGAATTTTAATTAAGAAAGAACTATGTCAAATTATAGTCAATCTAATATACATCATTTCTTGTGCTTTTATATTCTTAAATCATAATCCAACTTTGCTACACTTTAACTGTCAGATTTCCCTAACCTATAAGACAACGAGAGTAAGTCTAAGGACCTATGAAAGTTCAATCAAATTAACTATTGAATCACTCCCCTTTTAACCAACCAATTGGTTTGATTCAATATAATTCTGAAGTCCACAACCTCAAATTAATCCAAATCAACAATTACTAAACCACGTTAAGAACTCTAAATTCAACAAATCATCCTTCTTAATCCTACTCAAGTTTCCAAAACATTATTCTAAGTCATTAACCCATAATTTGATTCCCAAGTATTTTCCCTAATCAACTCTAAATCCAAAATCAAATTTTCTCCAATCAAACATCAATCCATAGTCATTTTTGTGTATTTCAATCATCATGATCACAACTCCCTTCATACTGTACATTCACATACAATAACGTCAAAATATATCAATCTTGAACTCAACTTGGACAACTACATTTGCAGTAAGACACCACTAAGAATATTGTAAGAACAAGTCCTTCAATTTAGCTACATCATCACCTAATAAATTTATTGATATTATAAACATGTTTGTTCGCACCGCAAGTATACGGGTCGCGCCAAGTAATAAAGTGAAAGTAAAGATCGTTCCCACGAGGATTGAGATACAAATCCGGTCAAACAGAAGGTTTAGTGATTAAATTAAGTTGAGCTAACCATAACATGATTTGAAGGTCAAACAAGTAAGCTATTTGTTAAAACTAAAATGATAAAATGATATCAAATATTTTTGTTTTCTTCAAGGATTAATTGGTATCTAGGATTATTTATCTCCCTTGTATCTTGCAACCTTTAATCAACTCCTCTCCTAATTGTTTTAATGCTTATACATGTGTTAACCTAGGGTTCTAAAATACTTGTAACCGCTCCGTCGAGTCAAGAACAAGTGTTTAATTTCATTAATTATCCAATCTCTTGTCATAATTAATAAAATCCAATTTCTAAGTTTCAACTCTAATGTGGCTATGTGAGGCTAATAAGTATATGTCTATCTTATCAATAAAACTATTCATTTGTCATGCAAACTTCAAGTTCTCACACTATTTTACTCAAGTTCTACACTTAACCTAGCTCTCTCAAGTCATAAGTCAAATAAACAACTAAATGGTGATCAATCACTTAGAGGCATTAAGGCTAGAGTAAAATAAACACATATATATACATTAATCACAAAAGGATTGGAGTTTAAAGAGTTACTCCATACAAGGGTTCAAAATAATCCTAGATAAATGGATTTAGCTACTCATAATCAAATATGAACTACAATACCAAAACGAGTAAAAAGTCATAAGTGCTCACAAAATAGGAAGAAGAAAATGAAGAGGGAACCAAAGTGGATAAGCTTTAAATGTGTTTAATGCTCTCCACCAAACTCCCAATCTTCAAATCTTCAAATCTCAAGCATAATCCAAGCCAAAGAACCAAGAGGAAGATGTTTTTGTTGCCCTAGTACTCCCAGAAGTCGGCCCCCCTTCTGTTTACTTCGAGCTCCCTTTTTATTTGATGCAGAATTTTCGTTTTCAGCTCAACAAAACGTAGAGTTTCACTTTTTGTTCGTCGCCTGTTAGTTGCACGACGAATGCCCAACAAAGAGATAAGAGGCAGAGAAGAAACATCATTCGTCGTGCCTTTGTTTGGCAACGAAAGCTCAACGAACGCTATGAGAAATTTTCCTTTTTTCTCTTTTGTCCCTTGCTTAGCTTGTCCTATGCTTTTCTTCATAATTCCATGTTTTCTTTAGCCTTCTTCACTTGTCCACCTCTTCCTACAAATGAGAAAGAGGGTTGATGAGCTCTAAAAATCCCTTTGACACAAATATAACTCCATATTTCACTCAAATGCCTATCTTTCTAATTTTCCTTTTTCCTATGTGTAATTATATCTATCTCCATTATTTACCACCAAAAATCATATACATTACAGGGAAATTGAGATGAAATATGTGAAATTATAGAGTTTATCACTCCCCCAAACTTAAGTCCTTGCTTGTCCTCAAGCAATTTAGAAATTTTTATACCTTGACCACATGCTAACTCTAGTTCAATTGAATTACTTGTCCTCATATGTTGTTCTTCCTAACTGATATATAGAATACATGAAATATATGCAGAGATGAATGACTCATGGTTTTAAGAACAAGCTCTCCATAATCTTTGAACTAGTGTGTGTGTGATGGAGTTAAAGAAAATTTTCAAGATCTTTCTCCGGTCCTTTGTAAAACTCCAATGTATGTATAGACTCTCACTCTTCAAATTTCTCCACTCTTTTCTTCTCTCCCCACTTTCAACTTGTAGCACATAAGTTTAAAATCAAGAGGGCTTTTAAAGCTTGTAATGGGGCCAAGGGTTTAGTGTTTGGTTAATTGAAAGAATAGGATAAAGGAATTCAAATATCTTGAGATAATTGAAAACATTTCATCTTAGTCACTCTTTCACAAAATTCTCTTTCAAGAAACATAAACTTTCCCCAAACTCATCTCAATTTTCATTATTTGTACTCCTAGTCTTATTGCTACTTTTTTTTTTCATACTTCTTTCTTTTTGTTCCTTTTCATTTCCCTTTTTTTTGAACAGGAGTACAAACTTTTCCTTTTCAAAGCTACTATTTCTCTTCCACAAACACATTTTTTTTAACATTTTCACACACTTTTATCAACCATACCAATCCTGACTACTAATGAAATGTCAATTATCTCAAGATTCAGGTAGTTCATGGTTTTTCGGGCTGTAAGGGTTAGGTTCAATGTGGGTTGCAAAAGAAAATCATCATGGTTTTTCATTAAAAGGCTCAAAGAGGGTGCAAATGGGATAAAAATTGTCAAGGATGGCTTAAAAGGCTCAATCGCATTTAATGATAGCCTCAATCATTTTTCAAACTTATGTTCAACCTGTCAAAAATGTGAATTTTCCAAAAAGAATTTTGAAATTATCAAGTGAGAGAGAACACATACATTAGTTTATTACATTTTTCCTTCACAAAATCCATCATCCAATTACTCTAGCTCCATTAGTGCATAAGTTGTTCAAGAGAATTAAGGAGAGATTTGCCTTAACAACACAATCCACTCAAACAAAACATATAAGTTCATCTTCTATATACCCTTTATTCAAACAACTTATTCATATCATTGGACTTTCATACATCTTTTCAAGATAGCTCATGGTCAAATTTTCTTTGAAA
The DNA here is from genome assembly GCA_029929735.1 of Mimosa pudica. NCBI lineage: Eukaryota > Viridiplantae > Streptophyta > Magnoliopsida > Fabales > Fabaceae > Mimosa > Mimosa pudica. The sequence continues at coordinate 8,639,864 of JAKELP010000045.1, forward strand.
GAAAAAAAATTGCAACAACTTAAATTTGGGGCCAAATATCACACATTCATCATGATATCAAAGTCAAAAAATTCCATGTGCACTTATTGTTCACAAGTAACAATTTATTCACAACTTTTCAAAAAGTTCAAGCATGCTCAAAAGTGTTAGATGATCACATCACATTCCCTTCCCCCAAACTTAAACCATACAGTGTCCTCACTGTCAAATAGAGAGAAGGACCAAACAAAAATCACCTATGAAATGAAACATCCAAAAGCTACATGTCACATTAATGGCAGCTCACCAACACCACAAGGCTAATAACAAGCATTTTCCTCACACACCATAAGCACACATCTCAGTCCAGGCCTACTTAAACCAGTAATTTCAGTCCAGTTTTTCAACCTCAGTCTAAACAGTTCATATGCCACTATCCAGCCCTAAGCAAATGTATGAGTTGTCTCCATTCTCACAATGTTACTCTCTATAAAACCCTTTCAAAAATCCCCAAAAATTCCTAAATTATTATGAACCAACTACACTAAACCAAACTAAACCAATTAACTAAACACATAAATAAAAAGAGCTCAAAAACAAGAGGAGGGAGTACCAATTTTCAAAGGGAGAAGGGAGTAACCACAGATGAGTATGAAAATGCAGATCGGACCTTATGAAACTAGGAGATAGCCGACGGCGATGGTGGTTTACCAGAGATTAGCAACGGCAGACATGATCGACTAACAGAGCAAGAGAGATCGAGAGGTTGAGGGCTTGAATAGTGAGACAAGTGAAGAGGAGAGTGACGGCGAGGCTGGGTAATGGCTGTGTGGGAATGGTGGAGGGGTGGCTGGCCGGAGATGTGGTGGTGTGAAGTGGGTTTTCGAAGAGAGGGAGAGCCCGTGTTGTGTGAGGGGGGAAATGGAAAAACAGAGAACGGAGGGGAGTGTGGTCGGAGCTGACGGTGGCGGCAAGGTCGACGGCGAGGGGAGTGAGAGAGGGAGAGATTGCGGCGGACGTGGGTGAGAGTGGCGGCTGGAGGGTATGTCGGTTGTGTTGGGTTTGGAAGAGAAAGAAGGTGACGGTGGGAATCGGCGGCTGGCGGCGTGGTTGCGGCGGTTGCAGTGGCGGAGGTAGAGGGCAGCGCGCGGAGAGGGTGGTCGGAGGTGGGGTTGAAAGTGAAGGTAAAATGGGGTAAAGGGATCAATGAATTGGGAATGGAAATTAGGGTTTCAATTTTTGTTTATTTTATTTTATTATTTTTTTTTTAATAATTTTTTTTTAATGCTTGGAAAGTGTCAATTGAGGAGAGAGAGTGCAAGAGAGGAACTCCCTTTCGTCGAGCCTTCGTCGCAACACATACACACAACGAACACATTAACAAACAAAACAAAACAGGTTTGTTGTGGTTTCGTCGCTCAACAAAGGCATGACGGATATCAGATTTTCCCTGCATAATTCTGCAGAATTTTGCAGATCTGATCAAAATTACCCACCACCTATATTGACTTCAACATCACCCAAGTCATTTACTCCACTTCAACACCATTCAACCGCAAATTTTATTGTGCATTTAATGCTCAACTCACACCAAGGCTCATGATCTATATCAACCAAAATGTACTTCACATTCAAAATGCATCCACATTAACACACAAGCCAAATTCCATACACTCCAAAACTCATTAATCAAGATATGTCCTTTCATAACAAACAATGCAAAAAGAAACTATACAACTCACTTCCACCATTCTAGCTACAGCAAAACAAAACCACACACATAGAAAAATGCATTCACACACCAACAATGACTCACAACATCAAGAGCACCAAATCAATACATCAAACAAGCAAATTCACCAGCAGCTTAGTAAATTCAAAATGAACATCATTTGGCCAGAATCAACATCCAGAAATTCAGCTTTCCACAGATCAATCATGCAATTAATTATGACAATGCTTGATATTGAATATAAAGTGAAGTTTAAGAGGTACTCCCCCTTGTAGACTTCTTCTTTACTTCCAAAACCGTAAGCTCCAGCATGTCATCTCCAAAAGCATCCTAAATATTAGAAGGAACCTTCCTTCCTACAAAAAGAGAAAAACAAGCGCAAATCTACCAAAACAAACTGAAATATCACTAAAGTCAAAAAATAAGAGAAAAGTTAAGAACTTGGGTTGCCTCCCAAGAAGCGCTTAATTTATAGTCTTTAGCTAGACTCTTCCTTGCTTTAAGCAGGATCAGAGAGGGGTAGTGAGCCTGATGCACGATCTATCTCACCACTCTAATAATGCTTCAGTTGTTGACCATTAGCCTTGAATCTTTGTCCTTCATCATGTTCAAGCTCTACAACGCCACGATCAAGAACTTGGACCACAGTGAACTGTCCGGACCAACGAGACTTGAGTTTTCCAAGAAACAACCTCAGTTTAGAATTGAATAAGAAGACTTGTTGCCCAACCACAAACTCCTTAGGTAAAATCTTCTTGTCATGCCACCTCTTTGTTTTTTCCATATACAATCTTGAGCTTTCATAGGAATTTAGCCGAAATTCTTCAAGCTCATTTAATTGAAGGAGTCTTTTCTCACCCACAACTTTGGCATCAAAATTGAGCTTTTTGATAGCCCAATAAGCATTGTGCTCCAACTCCACAGGTAGATGACAAGCCTTTCCAAACACAAGCCGGTATGGAGACATACTAATTGGAGTCTTGTAAGCAGTCCGATAAGCCCATAATGCATCATCAAGTTTCATGGACCAATCCTTCCTTGTTATGCCCACTGTTTTCTCAAGAATTTTCTTAATCTCACGATTGGAAATCTCAGCTTGGCCATTTGTTTGAGGATGATAAGGCAAAGAAACTTTATGCTTGACACCATACTTCTCCAAAAGAGCTTGAAATTTGTTATTGCAAAAGTGGGTACCACCATCACTTATAATGGCTCTAGGAGTGCCAAAACGAGTAAAAATTTGCTTCTTCAAGAACTTCACCACCACCTTAGCATCATTAGTAGGCAAAGCCACCGCTTCAACCCACTTTGAGACATAATCAACAACGACTAAGATGTACTGGATGTTAAAAGACTTGGGAAATGGTCCCATGAAGTCTATGCCCCAAACATAAAATAATTCCACTTCAAGCATGTTGTTAAGAGGCATTTCATTCCTTCTAGAGATGTTACCCAACCTTTGGCATCGATCACACTTCAAGGAAAATTCATAGGCATCTTTGAATAATGAAGGCCAATAAAATCCACTTTGTAAAACCTTGGCCGCAGTTTTGTTACCACCAAAATGACCTCCATAATCAGAGGCATGACAACACTTCAAAATCTCTTGTTGCTCAAACTCAGGAATACATCTTCTAAGAATTTGGTCAGCACACTGATGAAACAAAAACAGATCTTCCCAATAGTAGTACTTAACATCATGCAAGAACTTCCTCCTTTGGTAAGGTTGCAAATCATACGGGATTATACCAAAAACAAGGAAATTCACAATATCAGCATACCAAGGAATCATGGTCTGACTAATAGCAAACAGTTGCTCATTCGGAAATGTCTCATCAATAATTTTGCCTTCTTCTAGTTGAGCATCAGTACTCAACCTAGATAGGTGATCAGCCACTTGATTCTCCGTACCCTTTCTGTCCACAATTTCTTAATCAAACTCTTGCAAGAGTAGCGCCCATCTAATCAATCATGCTTTTGAGTCCTTCTTGCTAAATAAATACTTTAAAGCAGAATGATCAGTATACACAGTCACTCTAGCACCCACAAGATATGATCAGAACTTACCAAAAGCATACACCACTGCAAGTAACTCTTTCTCAGTAGTGGTGTAATTTTCTTGCGCATCATCAAGAGTTCTGCTAGCACAGTAAATTGGGTGAAACACTTTATCCTTCTTTTGACCAAGAACCACACCCACAGCATAGTCACTAGCATGACACATCACAATGAAAGGCAACGCCCAATCAGGAGCCATCATAATAGGTGCAGACACGAGCTTCCTCTTCAATTCCTCAAATGCTTTCAAACAAGCATCATCAAACTTGAATTCAACATCTTACTCAAGCAAGGCACATAGAGGCTTAGCAACCTTAGAGAAGTCCTTAATGAAACGGCGGTAGAAGCCAGCATGACCAAGAAAACTCCTAACACCTTTGACATTGATTGGTGGAGGGAGTTGCTCAATTACAGAAATCTTAGCTTTATCCACTTCCAAGCCATTCTTTGACACACGGTGGCCAAGCACTATCCCTTCTTTCACCATAAAATGACATTTCTCCCAATTCAAGACTAAGTTGGTATCTTCACATCTTTTTAACACATTAGCCAAATTTTCCAAACATTCCTCATAAGAATCTCCAAAGACAATGAAGTCATCCATGAAAACCTCCATAGAATGCTCAATCATGTCAGCAAAGATAACCATCATATAACGCTGAAAAGTAGCTGGTGCGTTGCACAAACCAAAAGGTGAAATGCGTGGTTGTCACCCAAGAGGGGGGGGTGAATTGGGTGGCAGAATAAAAGTTAAAATTCTCTTCTTAAAAACTGACTGCTTGTGCTTGGTGAAGGAGATGACACATTATGTTTTGCACAAGTATAGTGGTGTGGTGCTGGAAATAAGAATGTTAAAGATAAACTAAGCACACACAGATTTATCCTGGTTCGGTCACTTCCAGACCTACATCCAGTCCCCAGGCTCCACCTGAGATTTTCAATCCACTAAACTTCTTGTTTAGACCAGGCACAAGAAAGCCTTTACACTTTAGGTTTTACGAACACGGGTTCACCTAACAACCCACAGGTTTTACCACGGGCTTGCCTGCAAACCTTTACAACCACAGGTTTTACAACGGGATCACCTGCAACCTTACAACCACAAGTTTGCTGGCTAACTTGCAACCTTTGGAGATTTAGAAAACCTCTAAATGCTCCCCCTCACTTTTGTAAGATAACAATACTGTTCTTCAAGCACAAGCTTTAGAACAGCCTCTATCAATTAGAGGATTTGATAGTATGTTCACTCTATGAACTGATTGTGATAAACACTTAAGTACAAATGATTCTCTCTAAGAATAAATGATGTTACTCACTTAAGTACAAACGATTTTCTCTCTAATAATATTACAACTCTAAGATCAGAGAGTAGAAGATAAGAAGAATGTAGATTACAATATCTCAGACAATAGACTCTATTCTTCCAACCTCTCTTCTGAATGTAGATGTTCCTTTTATACTCGACCTCAAAACATTCAGGCTTGAGTGGCAGATGGAATATGTCCGTTTGAATATAGCCGTTAATCCCATGTTACCGTTGAGAAGTACATCTTCATCAATGCTTAGCAGGGTTGACTTGCTTTATCTCTGAAAAGCAACTCTGACACCTCTGCTCTGACAAGAGCATTCTGACCTCTGAGTATGTGACGTTGACTCTTGTACTCTTGCTGACGGATGATCATCGTTCATCCGGAAGAGGCAATCTTGCTCTGCAAGCGTTAGTCTCTGAGTCCCAGTGACAAAAGTATTTGCATCCGGAAGTAAACTAAGTTCTGCACATACTTGTTAGTCCAACAGAGTAGTATATATATAATCAAATGCAGTAAGAACTATACAAGCTGTGGGAAGCTTGTTTGCTATGGGAAACAATCTTGCTTAGACTATGTTCTGACTTAGTGTATTGTCTACTGACGCTAGGGGATGTCTATTCCAATAGTCAGCGTAAGTCCCGTTATTTTACTCTAAGTCTTCTGGAAGCGATTCTGTATCCAGTTGTACTCTAACTTAGGATTTGATTTAAGTCTAATTCTTCCTAAGTGACTTAGTGTGTCATTTACTCATGCTATGGGATGTGTAGTATAACAACACATAATCACATGCAGTGGGAGTTCACTTAGTCTAGGGGAGCTATCTTACATCCGGAAGCAGTTCCACATCCGGAAGCACTTCCACAGGACGTTGGGTTATTATCATATTGTACTCACTGACGCTCAGTGTTGTCCAAACCAACAGCCAGCGCTAGTCACTAAGCAATCGGAAGCAAATCCACTGGACGTTGGGTTATGATCATATTATACTCACTGACGCTCAGTGTTGTTCAAACCAACAGCCAGCGCTAGTCACTAAGCAATCGGAAGCAAATCCACATCCGGAAGCTTCCTAACTTAGTCTCAAGGATTTTATACAACTAATGTTCTTAGACTGAGTTATGACTTAGTGAAATACTTGCTGCAGCTGGGAGATGAGATGTTCATCCGCGAGCGCCAGTCCTAGTCCATCCGGAAGTAAATCCACATCCGGTTGTACTCTTACTTGGGGTTCTATGTTAGCCTAACTTTCTCTAAGTGTTTAGCTCATTCTTTCATATTTTAGTCTTCACCAAAACTTAAGATTCTAACATTCTCCCCCTTTTTGATGATGACAAACTAAGTTATCTAATTAAGTTCATATGAAAGAATTGAAAGTAATAATCAGATAAAGTGCACAACTGAACTCAAAGATAATTATCATTGATGAGCAAAAGATTACAAGATAAAATAATAACAGATAAAGTTCACAGGTAATCAAAACTGTGCAAAGTGAACTATGAATGAAAAAATATGAGAAAAGAAAATTTCTAAGTTAAATGCCTAGGGTAGTAGAGTGAGGTTTATTGGTGGTGTCTCCTTTTTCCTTTCCCTCTCCAACTGCCTTTGCTCATTCTCCTTTTGAAGTCGGGCTATGTGGGCATCCTTCTCGCTCTGGTCAATCTGCGCAATTATACTCTGAAGCTCTACCTTTTCCTTCTCCCTTCTGAGTCTCTCAGATTCAACGGATTCCTCAAAGGCTCTTTTCAGATTTTCAACTTCTTCAAACCCAGGGAACCCAGTTGCATCAGAGAAGGGAGTGACCTCGCCATTGGGATAATGGACAACCCTAATCTTCACATTCCACACTGGAAAGTTGGGGTCCTCCTCAATTTCCTTGGCTTTCCTTTTCCCTTTGCCTTTGCCTTTTCCTTTGCCCGCTTGGGTAGGCTTGGCGCTCGCTCTTTCTGCATCTAGGCAAGCCATCTGACCAAACGAGAGCTTGTCAGTGCATCCATATCTCTCGAACTCTTCAGCAGTCATATCCTCTATTTCCAGCTTTACTTCTTTTAGTGGCAGAGGGGCATATGACTCTTGAGAGGGTGACTGAGTCTCAGGCACAACTTCAGCTTGAACAGATGGAACCTCTTGCTCACTTTCAGCAGGCGCAGTAGCAGTAGCACTCTTGTTAGCACCCTTTTTAGCAACGACTTTCTTCCTTGATCCACTCTACTTGACTGCTGAAGGAGGAGGAGCAGAGGTTGGCTTAGGAGGAGGGATTGGCTTGGCTATCACCATAGGTGGATGATTTTGCTTCTCCAGCCCATACTTCATCATGATCTCTTCAATAAAATTTCGGGCAGGCTCAGAGGGAGGAGGCTCAGAAGATGAAGGCTCTGGCTCAGGCTCAGGCTGTGGGATCTCATCAGGTTGCTCATACAGAACCATTGCCCACTTTGACCTTTGCTCGTCTGATCGCTGCAGTTGCATAAATCGGATGGCTTCCCCATGAATAAGACGTTCAGCACTACCCATTCTTCGTATGTCCATGGCTCGGCGAAGGGCAGCAGTGATGTCTTCATCTAGCCAGAGGGATGGTTGAGTCAGGACATTCCTCGTATCCATGGTTCGGCGGAGGGCGGTAGCAGCATCTCTCCCCCTTTTGTCATCATCAAGGAGGGCGAGGGCCAGGGAGGATAGAGTGGGTGAAGAGGAGGGTGAGGATTCGGGCGAGGATGTGGGTGAAGTGTTTTCTGGTGAATTAGGAAGGTTGGGGAAGAGGGCTGTGTTTCTTTCGAAGAAAGTGGGGTTGGTGAATAGTCCATCGAAGGGGTAGGTAGAGGAGTAAGGGGGGGATTGTTTGACTCTCCACCGAATAGGGGGTTGGTCTCTGAGGTAGAAGGTGTGAAGTGGGTGATCAGGAGAGGTAAATCCAAGAGATTGGGCTATGGTGGGTTGAGTGTTAGGAGGAGGATTGGAGGGCCCTGTGGGATTTGTGGGTTGTGAATGGTTTGGGGAGTTATGTGGAGATGGAGAGTTATTGGGGTTAAGGGGTGATTGGCGAGGGGAGTGTTGGGGAGAGTTCTGAGGGGTGTTGTGAGGGGATAGTTGATGGTCATTTCTGGGTGAAGTTTGAGGTTGGTGGTTATCCTGAGGAGCTGGTTGTTGTGGTTGTTGAATGTTAGGAGGAGGGAGTAATTGTTGGTTAGGTGGAGGAGGTGGAGGTTGATCATTTTGTGGAGGTGGAGGTGGAGGTTGATCATTTTGTGGAGGAGGAGGTGGAGGTAGGTTACCTAGTGATTGAGGAATGTGGAAGTGATTGATGATAAGGTCTAACTTAGCCTCGACCCTTCCTAGGCGATCCTCGATGCCCTGGATCCTCTGTACTTGCTGCTGAAGGGCTCCATCATATTCTGATCTGAGAGGGGCCAACAATGTTTCAGGCAGCCTGTGAAAAATTTCCTCTCGCAACTCAGCCATCATTGTCTTCTGTGCAACAGACAGCCTTGGAGCTCTGCTTGGGCCAGCATGAGAGTCAACTTCCTGGTCCCCTGCTTCAGACGCAGAGGGAGCTGTTGTATGTGAGGCACTCCCAGCCTAAGAGCTAGACCGAGCGAGCTTGGCAGGCTTGATGTATCTGATCCCCATCTTGCCAATATTGACTGCTCCTATGGGCAGGCAAGGAATATTCTCGGCTTCCTCAGTGGATTTGATCAAGAATTTCTCTAGGAGGAAAGCGATGATTTGGGGATAGGGAAGATGGTCAGGTCTCTTCTCCTTGGTTTCCTTTGTCTCACACCACCGGTGCAGCTCCAAGCTTATCAGTTGTCCTGGTTGACAGGCTTCTTGGTGAGGAACCTTGGAAGCCAGGGGTTGTCTTGCAGTGTGAACTCGTTGAAGTTCCCCCCTTTGTGCGTTATCAACCGGGAGTAGACATACTGGAGCACCCGGTTGGAATCAGACATACCAGAAACCTTCTTCCCCTTGGTCTCATAGGCAAGTTCAAGTTCCTCCTGGCTCAGCTTCTCGGGGTAGATCCATTGGTTCATACCCTCATTAGTGACCCCGAGTAGGCTGTTGATGTCTCGCCATGAGAACTTCATATGCCTCCCCCTGACTGTGGCCTTGAAGTCAACTCTTTTAATGGTTTCCTTCCCATTAATCAACTTGTACTTAGGCTTGGCTGTGAGCGACTGATAGAACACTCGCAGAACGTTGATGTTGTATTCATTATTGATCCCCAGCCAGCACATATACTTCTCCAAATGGCCCTTCAGATGCTCAAACCCTAATTCTTCAAACTTCTTCAGATCAACAAACATTCCGTTTGTGAAATAGGGTTTGGTGTTCTCAAACTTGGAGGAAATCGCCTCAAGTGGCTCATCCTTGTATGTTGTCAGATCATCATCATCCTCCACTCGCTGACGTTTGGAGGTGTGTTCTTCCTCAAATCTGACTTTTTTGTGTTTCTTCTTGGACTTCCCAGATTTGTCATGATGATGGTGATGAACTCGCCCAGATTTACCAGAACCTTCATTCCTCTGCCCAGTTTTGTCAGAATGTTCTTGGCGTTCAAGCTGTTTACCAGATTTCTGCCCAGATTTCTTTGTACGTTGATCGTTGGAGTTGGAATCAAGAGAGCCGGCCATTTTGTATTGGGTTGGGGTTTAAGTGTTTGGGATGAAATGCAGAAGAAATGCAGAAGATGAAGAAGAAAATGCGATGAAGATGAAGAATGATTTCAGAGAGTTTGGGTGTTTGATTTGTGTGAGAAGTGAGAAATGAATGTCAATGGCCTATATATATGCGAAGTAATAAACGATGTGATGGTTCATAATGACTCTTCATTGAAAATATGCACCTTTTGTGGGAAAACGTAAATATTCAAATTGAAACGTCGCACCTTTGAGACACGTGTCCCTGCACAGTGTCAGAAGAGGCATAATTTTTGGTGTGAGAAGATGAAACGTTTGCTGAGGTGACGTGTCGCTTTGTTCAGACGCTGGCGCTCCCGCTCACTTTGACTCAACACTCAGCCCCAGCAGAAGAGCATCCGAAAGTGGTTTTGCTTCCGGTTGGAGTGGCGCTCCAGGTTGCTTTGAGTTGTCACCCAGCGCCAGCAAAGGAGTATCCGGGAGTGGTTTTGCTTCCGGTTGGACTCACTTAAGATTTAACATTGGGGGACCTGCAAAACTAAGGATTAGCACTTCGATGCCTAAGTTAGCACAGTTGGCAGGTTTTAACAATTAAGCACAGATGTTTTCTGAAGATTAAACTTCATTTTAACATTCCCAATTTTCCCTTTATAAGGATAAATTGATCACCCCTCAGTGGTTGTTTGGTAGCTATGTCTGTAGTTGAGAAACCATTCTTGCACATGCTTCTGGAAGTGCATCTGCTTCCGGATGTGAGGACTTGAGATTTACCATTGTATGCTCATGTGATCTTTTCGCAAGGGAACCTGCATGTACTAATGGAGACAAATGTGCTTCCGGAAGGTCAGTGGGTGAATTTAAGATTTAACATTGATAGACACGCTCAGGACTCTCCCAATCAAACTGTTAATCTCCATAATATTATAAACTTTAGGAATTGTGCTTGTTGATTTGTTTGGTAACACAAGAGTATCACTAATGTGAAAACAGATTTTGCAACTTAGTTCACAATCTCACAGTTTCATTATCACGCCATGAACTCTATTCATACTCTCTTTGATAAATTCTAATGTGATAGCATAAGGAGTATTGAACAGATAGCATATTTTCAGAGTTTCATAAACAGGTATAGTTCAACAAATATGCCTTAAGGATGTTCATGTTAGATTATGAAGACATTTGAAATGTCAACACAATGAAATTCTAAAGCCCTTAATGTCCACACAATAGTTTAGTTTCAAGAATAAATCAAGTTTACAAAAACAACCAAATTCTCAGCATATGATCACAAGAATAATTTTCAAAAACTTATCTCAAGTCCTTTCATATATGCTTAGTGTGATCCCATTATTCTTAGGATATTAACAAGCTTTGAACTTAATTCAGATTGCACTCGGTTTGTGATAGTGTGTCAGGATACACAGCTGTCAGTGGATAGTGATTTTTACTAATTCTTTCCAGGCATGTTATCTAACTCACTTAAGCTTCTAACGTACTGCCATTTGCCTTTGGTTTTATCAACCTTTGTAGAAATTAATTCAAGGCAATTCTTTAGACTTCTTAAGTATGTCCGATAAGAAAGACTATCTATTAAATTCTACAATAGGAAGAGTAAGGGATAGAAATGCTCATATATGACTGGCGAGATTTCCTAAAGATTTCAGTACAACCAGTTTCTATCATCTTGATCAGGAGCAAATTCGTTGACATTCTCTCTTGTACATCCACATTGTTCAAGCTTTCATAATCTGTGTCAACATACTTAAAACACAAGCTTGAGTTGAAATCATTGAAGCTTAATATGTGATTAGATCATTTTCAAAATAAAATCATCACTGGTTTGTGAAGAAAATCATACCAGTATCACTATATTTGAAAACTATTAAGTCAATCATGTGTGGTTAGACACTACATATTCTTCTCATTCATTCCATAGAGCAATTTGAAGTTTATCTTTAGATACATAAATGTCAATTGCCGATGAAATGAGTAAACATGCATTCATTACCCAATTAATCATTTAAATAAGGGAAAGGGTAAGAATGACATCACCAAAGCTACATTTGCGTCAAGTAGTAGCTTGTTTGATTTTGGCAGGCGGTGCTTGATCTTTTCTATTTCAAGAGCAGTAGCACTAGGAGCCCAGCATGAAGAACAACTTATTCAGATTTGACTCATTGCCCAGACAAGGTACGATCTTGAATATTGTTGTTCCTGAAAGTAATGGATGCACAAGAGGGGGTGAATTGTGCTACCAAATAAAAATCAAACAATAACAACACAAGGGTTTATACTGGTTCGGTCTTCCTGACCTACGTCCAGTTCTCAACCACCCAGGTTGAGTTCCACTATCCTCAGGTTTTACAAACGGGTTCACCTGGAACCTTTACAACCGCAAGTTTTGGACGGGATCACTTGCAACCTTACAACCACAAGTTTTACTCAAGGCTCACTTGCAACCTTGCTAACTAACTCCCCCTTACAACCAGCAAGGGTTCAACCTTAACAAATAAAGGATTTTCTAAACTTAGTTCTCTTAAAGAACGGATAATGTTACACACTTAAGTACAATGAATACTCTTAATACAAGAAGAGACTTAACTACAAAGAGTACAAGATAAGTAGATGAAAAGAACTCTCAATGTGTTAAATGCTCTTTCTCTTTTCTGGGCAGCTTTGAATGCTTGAAGGATTTCTCAGTTTCTCACTCTAGCTTTCTTCAAGATGTCAAAGATATTAGTTGTCTTCATAAATGAAGGTGAGCTTGCTTATATAGTCTTCAAGTATTCTCACTCTTGGTAGGTGGATTAGCCGTTTGAATATGGCCGTTTTTCCCAAGTTACCGTTTGCCCAATTAATGCTCCATTAATGCTTAGCAGGGTTGACTTTGCTTTATCTCTGAAAAGTAGTTCTGACACCTCTGCTCTGTCAAAAGCATTACTGCACTGCTCTGAACGTTCTGACATTCTGATTGCTTGCGGAAGCAAGTCCACATCCGGAAGCAACGTCACTCAGTGTACTGCATTTTGAACGTTAGTCTTAACAATAATAGCACAAACTCACAAGCAGTGGGAGTTCACTTAGTCTAAGGGAGCTCTTTTACATCCGGAAGCAATTCCACATCCGGAAGCACTTCTACTGGACGTTGGGTTATTTACATATTATACTCACTGACGCTCAGTGTTGTCCAAACCAACAGCCAGCGCTAGTCACTAAGCAATAGGAAGCAAATCCACTGGACGTTGGGTTATGTTCACTGGCGCTCAGTGTTATCCATACCAACAGCCAGCGCTAGCCTTAATACAATCGGAAGCAAATCCACATCTGGAAGCTTCCTAACTTAGTCTCAAGGATTTTATACACCTAATGTTCTTAGACTGAGTTATCACTTAGTGAAGTACTTGTTGTCGCTGGGGGATGAGACGTTCATCCGCGAGCGCTAGTCCTAGTCCATCCGGAAGTAAATCCACATCCGGTTGTACTCTTACTTGGGGTTCTATATTAACCTAATATTCTCTAAGTGTTTGGCTCGTTCTTTCATATTTTTAGTCTTCATCAAAACTTAAGATTCTAACATTCTCCCCCTTTTTGATGATGACAAACTAAGTTTACCAATTAGGTTCATATGAAAGAAATAAAAGTAACAAATAGATAAAGCACAAACAACTAAGATAATTATCATTGATGAACAAAAGATTACAAGTTAGAATTACAATAACATATAAAATTCACAAGTAATTAAAAAAACAAAAACATTGCAAAATGTATGGGGTAGAATGGGGTCTATAGGTGATGTCTCTTTTTCCTCTCCCTCTCTTTTTGCCTTTCCTCATTCTCCTTTTCAAGTTGGGCAATGTGGGCATCCTTCATGTTCTGGTCAATCTGAGCAAATATGCTCTGAAGCTCTGCCTCTTCCCTCTCCCTTCTGAGTCTCTCAGACTCAACAGATTCCTCAAAGGCTCTCTTCATATTTTCAACTTCTTCAAACCCAGGGAACCCAGTTCAATCAGAGAAGGGAGTGACCTCGCCATTGGGATAATGGACAGCCCTGATCTTCACATTCCACACTAGGAAGTTGGGGTCCTCCTCAACTTCCTGGGCTTTCCTTTTCCCTTTGCCTTTGCCTTTTCCTTTGCCCTTGCCTATTGGTTGGGTAGGCTTGGCTCTTGCTCTTTCAGCATCTAGGCAGACCATCTGACCAAATGAGATCTTGTCCGTGAACCCATACCTCTCGAACTCTTCAGGAGTCATGTCCTCAATTTCCAGCTTGACTTCCTTCAGTGGCGGAGGGGCATGTGTCTCTTGAGAGGATGACTGAGTCTCAGGTACGATCTCAGCTTGAACAAATGGAACCTCTTGCTCACTTACAGCAGACGTAGTAGTAGTACTCTTGTTGGCATGCTTTCTAGCAACTGCCTTCTTCCTTGATTCGCTGTACTTGACTACTGGAGGAGGAGGAGCAGAGGTTGGCTCAGAAGGAGGAGGAGCAGAGGTTGGTCCATAAGGAGAAGGGATTGGCTTGGCTATCACAATTGGTGGATGGTTAATCTTCTCCAGCCCATACTTCAACATTATCTCCTCAATTAAATTTTGGGCAGGCTCAGAGGATGGAGGCTCAGACGATGAAGACCCTTGTTGTGGGATCTCTTCAAGTTGCTCATACAAAAACATTTCCCACTCGGACCTTTGCTCATCTGATCGCTGCTGTTGCATAAATCGGATGGCTTCCCCTCGGATCAGACTTTCAGCACCACCCAATCTTTGAAGGTCCATGGCTCGGCGAAGAGCAGCAGTGATGTCTTCATCTAGCCAGAGGGATGGTTGAGTCAGAACATCCCTTGTATCCAAGGTACGGCGAAGGGCGATAGCAGCATCTCTCCCCCTTTTGTCATCATCAATGAGGGCGAGGGCCAGAGAGGATGGATTGGGTGAGGAGGAGGGTGGAGGGTCAGGGCCAAATCTTCTAGTTGGTGAGGTTTCAGGTGAGGATGCGGGTGAGGTGTGTTCTGTTGAATTAGGAGGGTTTGGGAAGAGGACTGTGTTTCTTTCAAAGAAGGCGGGGTTGGTGAAGAGGCCATCAAAGGGGTAGGTAGAGTAGTAGGCGGCGAGTTGTTTAACTCTCCATGGAATAGGGGGTTGGTCTCTGAGGTAGAAGGTGTGAAGTGGGTGATCAGGAGAGGTAAATCCAAGAGATTGGGCTATGGTGGGTTGAGTGTTAGGAGGAGGATTGGAGGGCTCTGTGGGGCTTGGGTGTGGTGAACGGTTTGGGGAGTTATGTGGAGATGGGGAGTTGGTGGAGTTAAGTGGTGATTGGCGAGGGGAGTGTTGGGGTGAGTTTTGAGTGGAGTTTTGAAGTGATGGTTGATGGTCATTTCTGGGTGATGTTTGGGGTTGTTGGTTATTCTGAGGAGGAGGTTGCTGTGTCTGTTGAGTGTTAGGAGGAGGGAGTAATGGTTGATTAGGTGGAGGAGGTGGAGGTGGGTTAGGAGGAGAAGGTGGTGGTAAGTTACCTTGTGGTTGAGGAATTTGAAGGTGATTGAGGATGAGGTCTAACTTGGCGTCTACCCTCGCTAGTTGAACCTCGACTCGACCTACTCGGTCCTCGAGCCTCTGGATTCTCTCTCCCTGCTGTTGGAAGCCAATGTCACACTCATCCCGGAGGGGAGCCATCAGAGAGTCAGACAGCCGAAAGAGGATCTCCTCCTTTACTTCCTCAGCAAAGGCCTTGACTGTAGCTGGTACCTTCGCAACACGACTTGAACCAAGATGAGAGTCTACCTCTTGATCCCCTGCACCAGATACAGAGGGGGCTGTGGTATGAGAGGCACTGCCTGCCTGAGAGCCTGAGCGAGTGGCCTTGGTCTGCTTGATGTATTTTATCCCCATCTTGCCGATGTTAACTACGCTGACAGGTACGCACTTAACATTCTCGTCCTCCTCAGTGGATGTTGACTTGATCAAATTTTTCTCCAGGAGGAAGGCGATGACAGTGGGGTAGGGAAGATATCCAGACTTATGATTTTCAATCCACCTTTGCAGCTCTAGACTGATCATCTGCCCAGGGTTGATTGGCTGCTGGGAGAGGAATCTGGGGAACCAAGGGTTGTCAAGGAGAGTGAACTCGTTGAAGTTCCCCCCTTTATGTGTCATCATGCGGGAGTAGACATAGTATAGGAGTTGGTTGGAGTCAGACATCCCAGACACCTTCTTCCCCTTGGTGTCATAGACCTTTTCAAGTTCCGCCTTGCTAAGTTTCTCAGGGAATAGCCATTCATTCATTTCTCCCTCAGGCACCCCCATCAGGCTGTTGATGTCTCTCCAAGTGAAGCTGAAGGTTCTCCCCCTTGCTGTGGCAGTGAAGGTGACTCTTCGAATCTGATCCTTCCCATTTACCTTCTTATACTTAACCTTGGAGGTGAGGGACAGGCAGAATACCAGCAGGATGTTGACGTTGTATTCCTGGTTGATCCCCAGCCAGGGCATGTATTTCTCCATATATGGTCTCAAATGTGGAAACCCTAGATCATCTATCTTGTCCAGGTCTATGAACATCCCGGTGTTGAAGTAGGGTTTTGCAGTTTCAAATTTGGAGGAAACAGCCTCCAATGGCCCATCTCTGTATACACGAGGATCATCATACTCCTCTACTCGCTGTCTTTTGGATGAGGGCTCTTCGCTAAACTGTACCTTCTTCTTCCCTTTTCTCTTTGAGTGTTCTTGTTGAGGTTGCTTAGATTATTCTGGCTGTTCTTGGACCCACTCAATTTGTTCTTGACTTTGCCTAGATTTCCCAGAATTTTTATGAACTTGCCCAGATTTTGAGTGAAGCCCAGATTTCCCAGACTTGGATTTCGATTTCTTGGAGGCAGAGGTTATCTCAGTGTTGGGGTTTGTCTCATGTGATCCGGCCATTTGGTGTTTAGGGTTTTAAATGAAATGTATGGAATGAAATGGCAGAAATGTAGAAGAGGAAGATGAAGAGAATGCGATGAAGATGAAGAACACGATGAATGTATGCAGAGAGTTTGGGTGAGAATTTTGTGTAAGTGAAAAAGTGAAAAGAGAAGTGACTGTTGGTTCCTATTTATATAGAGTTGCAACGGATGAAATGCACATAATGACTTTACATTGAAAGCATGCGTTTGTTCATTGGGTAACGTAAATATTCAAATTGAAACGTCGCACCTTTGTGACACGTGTCTCTGCACAATGTCAGAAGAGACATGATTTTTGGTGTGAGAAGATGAAACGTTTTCTGAGGTGACGTGTCCCTTTGTTCAGACACTGGCGCTCCCCCTCACTTTGACTCAACACTCAGCGCCAGCAGAAGAGCATCCGGAAGTGGTTTTGCTTCCGGTTGGAGTGGCGCTCCAGGTAACTTTGAGTTGTCATCCAGCGCCAGCATAAGAGTATCCGGAAGTGGTTTTGCTTCCGGTTGGACTTACTTAGGATTCAACATTGTGGGGGACCTGCAAAACTAAAGATTGGCACTCCGATGCCTAAGTTAGTATAGTTGCAGGTTTTAATCAATTAAGCACAGGGTTATTTTGAAGAATTAAACTTCATTTGGGTTTACCATTCCCAAATCACCTCTTATGAATGTAAATTGATCAACCCCCAGAGGCTTGGTGAAAATATCAGCAAGCTGATGTTGAGTGGGGACAAACTGCACTTTGACATCCTTCTTTTGAACATGATCTCTGATGAAGTGATGTCTGACATCAATGTGCTTTGTCCTTGTGTGCTGAACCGGATTCTTGGCGAGGCTGATAGTGCTTGTGTTGTCACAAAGTATGGGAGCCTCAGGGAACTCCAAGCCAAGATCTCTCAGTTGGTTCTTCAGCCACAACACTTGGGCACAACAGCTTGCGGCAGCAATATATTCTGCCTCTGTGGATGATAAAGACACGCAGGTTTGCTTTTTACTAGCCAAGAGACCAGACAACCACCAAGGAAGGCACATTGTCCACTGGTGCTCTTTCTATCAGTTTTATAACCTGCATGGTCTGAGTCAGAGTAAGTCCACAAGAACTCTTGGTTACCTCTGGGATACCAAAGACCAAGCTTTTGTGTTCCCTCAAGGTATCTTAGAATACGTTTAACACAGGTTAAATGTGACTCCTTGGGGTTGACTTGAAACCTAGCACACATGCCTACACTAAATTGAATGTCAGGCCTACTTGCCGTTAAATACAGCAGGGAACCTATCATTCCCCTATACATGGGCAGGCTGACAGATTTACCCTTTGCATCAGCATCGAGTGCGGCAGTGGTACTCATGGGAGTGTCATACTCCTTGCACTCATCCATCCCAAACTTCTTGAGTAGCTCTCTACAGTATTTAGCTTGGGAGATGAATATGCCATTCTTCTTTTGCTTAATTTGCAGGCCTAGGAAGAACGTTAAATCTCCCATCATTGACATTTCAAACTCTCCCTGCATAGTCTTAGAAAATTCTTCAAAACGTTTTTCATTAGTTGCCCCAAAAATAATATCATCGACATAAATCTAGACAATTAGCATGTTACTATCTTTGTGTAGAATAAACAGTGTATTATCTAGTTTGCCTCTTGAGAAACCCTTTCCCAGCAAGAAGCTGCTGAGTCTCTCATACCAAGCTCGAGGAGCTTGTTTCAAGCCATACAAAGCTTTCTTTAGCCTATACACATGTTTAGGACGCTTGTGATCCTCAAAGCGAGGAGGTTGTTCTACATAAACCTCTTCTTTGATGTAACCATTAAGAAATGCACTCTTTACATTCATTTGATATAATCTAAAGCCTTTCATGGATGCAAAGGCTAGAAGAATCCTTATTGCTTTGAGTCTAGCGACTGGAGCAAAAGTTTCTTCATAGTCTATGCCTTCTTCTTGGTTATACCCTTTGGCTACCAATCTGGCTTTGTTCCTTGTTATTTGACCTGTCTCATCCAGTTTGTTTTTGAAGACCCACTTGGTCCCAACTATGGATTGATGAGACGGCCTTGGGACTAGTTCCCAAACTTGGCTCCTTTCGAACTGGTTTAGCTCTTCCTGCATGGCAATAATCCAGTCGCAGTCCTCAAGAGCTTGTTCAACTGAAGTTGGTTCGATCTGAGATAAGAAGGCTCCAAACTCAACTTCATTTTGAACCTGCCTTCTGGTTCTGACACCAGAAGAAACATCATCAAGCACTTGATCAAGAGGATGATCCCTGTGATGTCTCCTAGCTGTTGGCAACTGTACCTCATCAGGCACGGTCTGCACTCTAGGCTCATCATCACTGGGTTCATTTTCTTCTTTGGGATTGCTTGCTGGTGTTTCTTTTGGTGGTGAAGATGATGGTGGTTTTGGAAGGTTAAGTATCCCATCATCTTCTGTGGATTGTTCCCATGTAGGAGTTTCATCAAATACACATGCATAGATTCTTCCACAGTTCTAGTCCTCATGTTGTATACTCGGTAAGCCTTACTCCTAAGGGAATACCCTATGAATACACCTATATCAGCTTTTGGATCAAACTTACCCAGATTTACCTTTCCATTGTTATGCACATAGCATTTTGATCCAAAGATTCTGAGGTGACTGATGTTGGGCTTTCTGCCTTTGTACAGCTCATAGGGAGTCTTGTCCAAGCCCTTGCGAACATAGGCTCTGTTAGAGATGTAGCAAGCAGTGCTCATAGCGTCCGCCCAGAACACTTGAGAAACCTCTTTCTCATTGAGCATGCTTCTGGCCATCTCAGTCAGAACCCTGTTCTTCCTCTCGACTACACCATTTTGCTGAGGAGTTCTAGGAGTTGAGAAGTTATGATCAATACCATTCTGCTCACACAGCTCAGAGAAGCTATGGTTCTCAAATTCTCCTCCGTGGTCTGTCCTTATGGCTGTGATTTTGAGGTCTCTCTCATTCTGCACTTTCTTAGCCAGGACAACAAAGGCATCAAAAGCATCTTGCTTAGAGGCAAGAAACATTGTCCAAGTGAACCTAGAATAGTCATCCACCACAACTAGAGCATACAGGTTTCCACCCAAGCTCTTCACTCTCGCTGCCCCAACCAAATCCATATGGATTAGTTCCAAGGGCCTGCTGGTGGAGACTCTCTTCTTGGTTTTAAACGAGGACTTTGTTTGCTTCCCTCGTTGGCAGGATTCACAAATATAATCATGCTTAACCTTAAAAGATGGAATACCTATAGCTAGCTCTTTCTTAATCAGCATGTCAAGTTGAGTAAAATTAACATGTGCTAGCCTTTTATGCCAAAACCAACTATTCTCATCACTAGATATTAAGCATTTTTCTTCCAGTTGTTGACATAAATCTAGAGTGTATAGGTTTCCACTTCTATTTGCCTTAAGTTTGCATTTTAGGTTGGCCTTATCTAGATTCAGATCCTGCTTATCTACTATCATGCACTCATGTGAATCAAAGATTACCCAATTTGCTTTGTCAGTGCTCTGGCTCACGCTCAGCAGGTTGTGACAGAGACCATCCACCAGATAGACGTCTTTCACTGGTCCAACTTCTCCAACTCCGGTGATCTTTCCACTTTGATTTCCTCCAAAGGTAACTGTGGCTCCGTCTTTGATCACCAAGGATTTGAATTTGTCTCTGTCTCCAGTCATATGTCTCGAGCATCCACTGTCAATATACTATTTCCTATTCTTGGATGCTTTGAGATACACCTGAAAGAATCAAACAAGCTTAGGTACCCAACCTTTCTTGGGTCCTCTGTCATTAGTTCCCAGAGCCCTTGGTCCAGTGTTAGTTTTGACCTTAGGCTTATGATTAATCTGTGCATCTGGCCTAGTGTTGGCTCTAGGCTCTTGGGCTTTCCTTGTGGATTGTTTCCAGGCTCTGGATCCCTGTCCTCCCTTAGTTTCTTTTCTTGGGGGAGGATCCTTTGTAGCCTTAGTTCCTTTTGGGACCCATTTATAATAGCTGTTTGCTTCATGCTTCTTAGCATTACAGGTGGATGTGGAGTGTCCTTTCCTGTTACAATAATTACAGAAGCTAAAAGGTGTGGAGCTGTGATCAGTGGCTTTATGAAAGAATTTTAAGTAGGGCTTCACTTTTGGTTCCACCCACTTTTTCCCTCTAGGTTTGTATCCTAAGCCAGTCTTGTCCCTATATGCCCTCTGATTCATTAAAATGATATTTAACATTTCAGATCCACTAGTGAATTTCTGCAGGGCATTTTGCAGTTTATCTTTTTCAGCTGAGATTTTGCTGCAATTCGAGCAGCTCTCAAGTGTTGAAGCACTGGGTTCTGTTTGGGGAGAACCCTTGCCATCCGCTACCGGAAGCTTTCTGGCTTCCGCTAGCTCTTCACTCAGTGAGTTCACCTTGGACTCAAGTGATTCCTTTTTAACTTTCAATACTTTATAGGCTTTACATAAGCGGGAGAATTCTTCATGAACCTCATTATATGCCTCTTGCAGTTCAGAAAAAGTTACCTCACTGTCCTCCTGGATGGGATCAAAATCCGAAGATGCTTCCTCAGCATCTTCTCTGGCAACCAGGCAGAGGTTGGCAACCTCTTCCTCATCACTTGCTTCCTCGTCTGAGCTATTTACCCAGATGGAGGACACAAAGGCTTTTCTTTTGTCCTTCCCTTTTGATCTCTGCAAGCTTGGACACTCAGCCTTGAAGTGGCCAGGCTTTTTACACTCAAAGCACACTGGTGCCCTTTCCTTCTTATATCCTCTCCTCTGGCTGGAATCACCTTTCTGAAAGTCTCCTTTCTTCTTGAAGAACTTTCTGAACTTCCTCACCATCATAGCCATCTCCTCATCATCGATGTCCTCCTCATCATCCTCATCATCATCATTATCATCAATCTTCTCCTTGCTGGGGGCAACAAGGGTAAGATTCTTGGTTTTAGATGAAGCTTGAGGAGCTCTCTGAGCTAGCAAAGTTGGTTCATATTCAGCCAGTGACCCAAACAGCGCAGTGATTGAGCTTGTTGACTCTCCTTGGACCTCCTGCAAGATGGTAACTTTGGTGATCCAATCACCTTTCAAAACTTTTAAGATCTTGCTGACTTGTTCTTCTTCAGGAATGTCTTTACCCAGGGAGGCCAGGTTATTGATAAGATGAGTGAACCTGAGCTCCAGCTCTCTGATTGGCTCAGTTGGACTAATCATGGCAAATTTGTGGAATTCTTCCACCAACATCTCAACCCGTCTTGCCTTTACTCCCTTGGTTCCAGAGTGAGCAGCCTCAAGAGCCTCCCACATATCCTTAGCAGTTTTGTGGTGGCTGATCCTATGAAACTCCTTAGGACTAAGAGCACATTGAATGTAGTGCATGGCTCTAAAGTTTAGCTGGACTAGAGCATAGTCCTCATTGGTGTATCTGGATCGCTGCTTCGCAAAGCCATCATCATCAAGAGGGGTGTGATTCCCATGTTCGATAACATCCCAGAGTCGGATGTTGCTGGACTTGATGTAGGTCTCCATTCGGAATTTCCAGAATGGATAGTTATACCCATCAAAGCCTGGAGGCTTGTTGGGTTGAATAGAGACATCTGGCAAGGAATAATCTGTATCCATTACTGGATCTTTACTTTCTAGATTCGTTGGAATCAAGTCAGAAAGACCGGCTCTGATACCAAATGAAAGTAATGGATGCACAAGAGGGGGGTGAATTGTGCTACCAAATAAAAATCAAACAATAACAACACAAGGGTTTATACTGGTTCGGTCTTCTGGACCTACGTCAAGTTCTCAACCACTCAGGTTGAGTTCCACTATCCCCAGGTTTTACAAACGGGTTCACCTGGAACCTTTAAAACCGCAAGTTTTGGACGGGATCACTTGCAACCTTACAACCACAAGTTTTACTCAAGGCTCACTTGCAACCTTGCTAACTAACTCCCCCTTACAACCAGCAAGGGTTCAACCTTTACAAATAAAGGATTTTCTAAACTTAGTTCTTTTAAAGAACGGATAATGTTACACACTTAAGTACAATGAATGCTCTTAATACAAGAAGAGACTTAACTACAAAGAGTACAAGATAAGTAGATGAAAAGAACTCTCAATGTGTTAAATGCTCTTTCTCTTTTCCAGGCAGCTTTGAATGCTTGAAGGATTTCTCAGTTTCTCACTCTAGCTTTCTTCAAGATGTCAAAGATATTAGTTGTCTTCATAAATGAAGGTGAGCTTGCTTATATAGTCTTCAAGTATTCTCACTCTTGGTAGGTGGATTAGCCGTTTGAATATGGCCGTTTTTCCCAAGTTACCGTTTGCCCAATTAATGCTCCATTAATGCTTAGCAGGGTTGACTTTGCTTTATCTCTGAAAAGTAGTTCTGACACCTCTGCTCTGTCAAAAGCATTACTGCACTGCTCTGAACGTTCTGACATTCTGATTGCTTGCGGAAGCAAGTCCACATCCGGAAGCAACGTCACTCAATGTACTGCATTTTGAACGTTAGTCTTAACAATGATAGCACATACTCACATGCAGTGGGAGTTCACTTAGTCTAAGGGAGCTCTTTTACATCCGGAAGCACTTCTACTGGACGTTGGGTTATTTACATATTATACTCACTGACGCTCAGTGTTGTCCAAACCAACAGCCAGCGCTAGTCACTAAGCAATCGGAAGCAAATCCACTGGACGTTGGGTTATGTTCACTGGCGCTCAGTGTTATCCATACCAATAGTCAGCGCTAGCCTTAATACAATCGGAAGCAAATCCACATCCGGAAGCTTCCTAACTTAGTCTCAAGGATTTTATACACCTAATGTTCTTAGACTGAGTTATCACTTAGTGAAGTACTTGCTGTCGCTGGGGGATGAGACGTTCATTCGCGAGCGCTAGTCCTAGTCCATCCGGAAGTAAATCCACATCCGGTTGTACTCTTACTTGGTGTTCTATATTAACCTAATATTCTCTAAGTGTTTGGCTCGTTCTTTCATATTTTTAGTCTTCATCAAAACTTAAGATTCTAACAGTTCCTTTGGATCTTCTTTCCTACAAAATACCAAGTAATTCTCTTTTCCCATTTCTCAGTCTCTAAACTTGGATCTGACAGGTCAGTTTGTAGGAAGTGTAAAGTCTGCATACACCTAAGAATCATTCACTATGAATATGGCATTGCGAATCAATCATGATTATATGCACAAGAATATATATATATATATATATATATATATATATATATATATATATATGTTCTTGATCATGACAGCATGTAAACTATGAACATTATGAGAAACTTCCTTATAAGGAATATAATGTTCATATACATAATGCTTGATGTAAAATCTCAATAATTCCATCTAAAATTTGCATAGGAGATTTTACTATTGCATGCTTCAACCCTAAGTGATCCCTTGCTTACCCAAGGAGATCTTCTATACTTATCCTTGGCCTGAAGCACTTTCTTATGAGAGACAGAATTCATAGGCTTTCTCCATGTTGATTGAGAAATCCTCTCTCTCTTGTTCTTCTCAGGATAGTTGAGTGGAACTCTGTGATAGCTCATCCTTGAGACAGAACCTTTGTTCCTTGTGGTAGTGCACTGCTTCTTATGATTGTACCAGGTGGTTGCAGCAGTGACATCACCACGAGCTCTCTTCTTTGGGGCAAGAGGAACTCTTGATCTTTCCTGCACAAGTAAGGCACTAGAAGGAAGTTTTGGTACCCATTTGTACTTGGGTCCTACATGGTTAGCGCTGGACCTTACTTGTCCTTTAGAGATCCATACAAATTTATTTCTCACATGTAAATTTTTTCTAAGACTACATGTGTGAGAAATATGACCTGATCTACCACAATAATGACAGATAATGGAGTGATATTCAGAATGAGATTTCCTATCATTATCTTGTTGGTCAATTTTGTTTTCAAAGACTCTCTTTTCTTTTAAAACAACTTTTGAAAACTTTTCATGTCCCTTCGATAGGGGTTCACAATTGGAACAACGTTCGGAGCACGTTGGAGCTTCCGCTCTCGGTAGGGAACTAGCTATCGGTAGCGATAGCTGTTCTTCCATGGATGGAACATTGGAAACTTTGGATGTAGAAGAAGCAATGAATTCCTCTAGTTTCCTAGTTCTTTTTCCTTAAGCCTAGAACTTCTTTTGCAAGCTTACAGAATTCAATATGTAACTCATTATATGCGTCTTGCAATTCAGAATGTTCAAGTTCAGATACCTCATTCTCCTCAGCTTCTGAATCTAGGCAGAGATCAACACTCTCTTCACTGCCGATGGCTTGCTCAATATCAGCTTCCTGTAGCTCACCACCAGTTGATCCACAAGGGGCACAAAAGGAGCTTTAGACAGCTTTACTGCCAAGGGTATGATCAAAAGCATACATAGCATCAAGAGTGTTCCAAATATCTCTAGCATTAGGGCAATGTTTAATTTTCTGGAAATCACTGTCAGTTAAACTTTTGTACAAAATTTGCATTGCTCTAATATTCAAGTAAAATAAATTTTTCTCCTCTTCAGTCCAGTTTACTTTTGGTTTGAAATCAGAATCATTTTCAAAGACATCCCACATTTTCAAACTCGAGGATAACACAAAACTTTTCATCCTTGCCTTCGATAAGTAAAAATCAGTATTTTCTAACAAGGGTGGGATAGTATGATCAAAACCTTCAAAACACATTTTATATCCCAAGTCAGCTTAGGTCTTTGCACTTGACATCGTTGGATCCTTTAAACAAGTGACCTTGCTCTGATACCAAATGAAATGCGTGGCTGTCACCCAAGAGGGGGGTGAATTGGGTGGCAGAATAAAAGTTAAAATTCTCTTCTTAAAAACTGACTGCTTGTGCTTGGTGAAGGAGATGACACATTATGTTTTGCACAAGTATAATGGTGTTGTGCTGGAAATAAGAATGTTAAAGATAAACTAAGCACACACAGATTTATCCTGGTTCGGTCACTTCCAAACCTACATCCAGTCCCCAGGCTCCACCTGAGATTTTCAATCCACTAAACTTCTTGTTTAGACCAGGCACAAGAAAGCCTTTACACTTTAGGTTTTACGAACACAGGTTCACCTAACAACCCACAGGTTTTGCAACGGGCTCACCTGCAAACCTTTCAACCACAGGTTTTACAACGGGATCACCTGCAACCTTACAACCACAAGTTTTGCGGGCTAACTTGCAACCTTTGGAGATTTAGAAAACCTCTAAATGCTCCCCCTCACTTTTGTAAGATAACAATACTATTCTTCAAGCACAAGCTTTAGAACAGCCTCTATCAATTAAAGGATTTGATAGTATGTTCACTCTATGAACTGATTGTGATAAACACTTAAGTACAAATGATTCTCTCTAAGAATAAATGATGTTACTCACTTAAGTACAAACGATTTTCTCTCTAATAATATTACAACTCTAAGATCAGAGAGTAGAAGATAAGAAGAATGTAGATTACAATATCTCAGACAATAGACTATATTCTTCCAACCTCTCTTCTGAATGTAGATGTTCCTTTTATACTCGACCTCAAAACATTCAGGCTTGGGTGGCAGATGGAATATGTCCGTTTGAATATAGCCGTTAATCTCATGTTACCGTTGAGAAGTACATCTTCATTAATGCTTAGCAGGGTTGACTTGCTTTATCTCTGAAAAGCAACTCTGACACCTCTGCTCTGACAAGAGCATTCTGACCTCTGAGTATGTGACGTTGACTCTTGTACTCTTGCTGACGAATGATCATCGTTCATCCGGAAGAGGCAATCTTGCTCTGCAAGCGTTAGTCTCTGAGTCCCAGTGACAAGAGTATTTGCATCCGGAAGCTCATTTGCATAAGTAAACTAAGTTCTGCACATACTTGTTAGTCCAACAGAGTAGTATATATATAATCAAATGCAGTAAGAACTATACAAGCTGTGGGAAGCTTGTTTGCTATAGGAAGCAATCATGCTTAGACTATGTTCTGACTTAGTGTATTGTCTACTGACGCTAGGGGATGTCTATTCCAATAGTCAGCGTAAGTCTCGTTATTTTACTCTAAGTCTTCTGGAAGCGATTCTGTATCCAGTTGTACTCTAACTTAGGATTTGATTTAAGTCTAATTCTTCCTAAGTGACTTAGTGTGTCATTTACTCATGCTATGGGATGTGTAGTATAACAACACATAATCACATGCAGTGGGAGTTCACTTAGTCTAGGGGAGCTCTCTTACATCCGGAAGCAGTTCCACATCCGGAAGCACTTCCACAGGACGTTGGGTTATTATCATATTGTACTCACTGACGCTCAGTGTTGTCTAAACCAACAGCCAGCGCTAGTCACTAAGCAATCGGAAGCAAATCCACTGGACGTTGGGTTATGATCATATTATACTCACTGACGCTCAGTGTTGTTCAAACCAACAGCCAGCGCTAGTCACTAAGCAATCGGAAGCAAATCCACATCTGGAAGCTTCCTAACTTAGTCTCAAGGATTTTATACAACTAATGTTCTTAGACTGAGTTATGACTTAGTGAAATACTTGCTGCCGCTGGGGGATGAGATGTTCATCCGCGAGCGCCAGTCCTAGTCCATCCGGAAGTAAATCCGCATCCGGTTGTACTCTTACTTGGGGTTCTATGTTAGCCTAACTTTCTCTAAGTGTTTAGCTCATTCTTTCATATTTTAGTCTTCATCAAAACTTAAGATTCTAACAAAAGGCATACGCTTAAACGCAAAAGTTCCATATGGACAGGTAAAAGTAGTCTTTTCTTGATCTTCCGGTGATATAGCAATTTGGTTGTACCCAGAGTAGCCATCTAGAAAACAAAAGAATTCCTTCCCAGCCAATCTGTCAAGCATTTGATCAATAAAAGGTAACGGGAAGTGATCCTTCCGAGTAGCAGCATTTAACTTGCGATAATCCATACAGACTCTCTAACCCGTGATAGTGCGAGTAGGGATCAACTCATTGTGGGTGTTAGCCATTACAGTCATACCGCCCTTTTTAGGGACGCATTGGACTGGGCTCACCCAAGAACTATCAGAAATAGGATACACAATGCGTGCATCAAGCCACTTCAAGATTTCTTTCTTCACAATTTCTTTCATAATTGGGTTCAACCTACGTTGATGCTCAATGGAGGACTTGTGATTATCCTCAAGAAGAATCTTGTGCATACAAGTAGAAGGACTAATACCCTTTATATCTGCAATAGTCCACCCGATGGCTTTCTTGTGCTCTTTCAAAACCTTCACCAATTGCTCTTCCTGCTGGACTGTCAAATCAGAAACAATAATCACTGGTAAAGTATCATTGGCACCCAAGTAAACATAGCACAAATGTGAAGGCAATGCTTTCAATTCCAC
This sequence comes from Mimosa pudica, assembly GCA_029929735.1. NCBI lineage: Eukaryota > Viridiplantae > Streptophyta > Magnoliopsida > Fabales > Fabaceae > Mimosa > Mimosa pudica. The sequence continues at coordinate 8,667,844 of JAKELP010000045.1, forward strand.
AGATGGTGGATCTTCAAGAGATGGCTTGAGCTTCGGCCTATCAAGAGATGCCAAATCCAAAGATTCAAATGGCACACGATTTCTAGGAAAAAACATTGGAGCATCCATAATGGCCGAACATTCCAGCATGTCTTCACTACCATCTTGTACACCAAGTAACACAGCCTCAACTGGGTCATGATACACAGATTCATTGAACTCTTCTTGCATAACTTGCTCAAGGATATTGACTAAGAAACATTGCTCCGATTGATCAGGAGACTTCAACAACTTGTGCATACTGAAAGTAACCTGCTCATCTGCAACTCTCAATGTCAGTTCACCTTTCTCTACATCAATCAAAGTCTTTGCAGTTGCCAAGAATGGTCTTCCTAACAGAATCGGTATCTCCTTATCTGCTTCGAAATCAAGCACAATGAAATCTGCAGGAAAGATAAACTTCTCCATTTTTACCAAAACATCTTCTATTATACCACGTGGATAAGAGATGCTTCTGTCAGCAAGTTGTAGGGTCACCGTAGTTGGCCTAGCTTCACCCAACTCTAACTTTTTAAACACAGAGAGAGGCATAAGATTCACACTTGCCCCAAGATCACACAAAGCCTTACCCAAGAATTTTTTTCCAATGTGACACACACGGAATAGAGAAACTACCAGGATCTTTTAGCTTGGGCGGAACTTGCTTGATAGCATCGGTGAAGCTAGTAGTTACCGCAACTGTCTCAAACTCGTTGAATCTCCTTTTCTTAGATAGCACATCTTTCATAAATTTTGCATATTTCGGCATTTGCTCTAAAGCTTCCACAAAAGGGATGTTGATATGCAATTGCTTAAACATCTCAAGAAACTTCTTAAATTGCCCATCATCATGTTGCTTCTTGAGTCTTTGAGGAAAAGGAGGGGGAGGCACATATTTTGGTTTGGTCTCATGTGGTTTCGCCTTGTCATCACCACCATTCTTTTGTTGCACCTTGTTTTTTGCTTTCAACAACATTTTCCTTCCTAGACACGCTTCCATCAACTAGAATATTTTCATCAACATTGGCACCCTCATCAAGAACAATCTCACTTGGAACTTCTTTGTCAACTTCTAGAGATTTAGGCTCATTATCAACTTGCTTCCCACTCCTTAGAGTAATCACCTTGCATTCTTCTTTACCCTTATTCTTTGGATTAGGGATTGTGTCACTGGGAAGATTTCCTCTTGACATGTGAGTTGCCATAACGTTCAATTGAGATGCGAGTTGCCCCATTTGTATCTCAAGATTCTTAATAGAGGCATCATGACCCTCGTGCCTAGCATCATTCTGAATTCTTGCAGATTCTTGCCCGGCCAAGAGTTGGGCAAACATTTTTTCTACTTTTGATTCTTCTTCTTTAAGGGGCATCTACATAGTTTGACTTTGAAAACCCGGTGGGTGTGAAGGCTTAACACCTGAAGAAGACGAAGGATTCACAGCTTGCCCTTGACTCCATTTAAAGTTTGGGTGATTCCTCCACCCTGGATTATAGGTGTTGGAGTAAGGGTTGTTGTTAGGATTCTGAAACTTCCCCACATAGTTCACAGACTCAGGAGCCATGTACAGAGGGCAATGGTCTGGGAGATGAACATCTTCACATTTGTAACATCCCAAATTCTGATTAAGGTTAATTGGAAATTATTGAGGTGTTATTTAGAAAATTTGAGTTTTAGGGAGAAATTTATGGAGATTTATTGTTATTAAATCTTAATTTTTGGAATTTAAGGAAATATAGTTAAAATAATTATTTGGAGTTAGAAACTTTCATGAATAAGTATTTGGGATAGTAGATAATATTATGATGGAAAGAAGGAGATATAGTAATATATACAAACTTCTGGGCTAGAAATATAATTACGAATAAACCTTAGGGTAGTTAATTGTAATTTTCCCTAAATTATAAATAAATACATCATCTCCTTCATTCCATTTCATTTCATTTCTCTCTCCCTCTCGAGCTCCCTCCACCGACTCCACCCACCCCTCTCCGTCGCTTTCTTCTTCTTCTGCGAATTCCGGCGGCCTAAGGCGCGGCGGCGCCGGCCACCTCACCATCAGCATCATCATCACACCTTTCTTCCTTCCTCACTTCTCTTTCTCGTGTTCTGCTCCAGTTCCTCACTTTCCTCCTCGCCTTTTTCGATTTTTCCGGCGAAGCGGCGGCGGGTTCGGCGATGTGATGGTGGAAGAGGTAAAGCTTCAGCCTTTCTTGCATTTTTCGAGCTATGCTTCATATTGATGTTGATTTCTCATAATTTCCTCTTCCCTCTTGGTTTCTTTTCGGCCCACCACTGCTTTGGTACTTTCCGGCGAGTTCAAATCGGACAGGAAACACCAAATTCCAACTCCGGTGAGACTCTTCTAACTATTCCCATTCCTTTTTCTCTTGTTCTTGGTGAGAAATGTGAGATAACGAATCTGGGGTTTGCGTTTTTGGCTTAAGATAACACATCAAAATTGAAGTTAAGCTTTGATTTGTAGTATTTGAGAAGTGATTTAAGGATTAATTTGAAATTTTATTGAGTTTTGATCAAAACCTTAGATTTGGGTGCTTAAATGTCGATTGCTCTTTGGAGGAATCTGTTTCATGTTCTTATATGCCCTTTTAATCCAGTCTGGCCGATTTCTTTTGATATGGGTGCTCTCTTCAGTCTACTTCAAGATGAAATATATATTTACTAACATGCTTAGTTTATGTTTGGAGTCTGAAATTTCTCTGCTAAATTGTTGGGTTGACATTATGAAAGTAATATTCTGTTTTAATGTAAGTTTCTGTTGTGTTGTATGTGTATGTGAGTGTTGAATGTTTAGTTCTAGCTAAAATGGTGTATAGCATGTATGTTTGCAAAATTCTGTTATTGCTACTGTTATAACTTAATTGATTTTCGGAAGAATGAAGAGATTCTTAGTTGCTTTGAGTGCCAATTTAATGCTTATAAAGATTTCACAAAATCCTAAAAAAAAAAATTGGGAGCTTCCACAACTGATGGGTTTTAAGTTGATTTTAGATTCAAAAATCATTAACTTATTTGGGAGAAGGGTAATGGAGTGTAAAGATTTTGTGTGCTGCATGATTGATTGGTGAAATTTTGTTACTAAATTTCAATCATCCTTTCCTTTCTCTCATCAAATTGGTATTTATATGGGGGAATGTTTCCACCATAAGCAAAGCTTTACAAAAGTAGGATAGCAATTACTGTCACTATTACATATCAGATTTTGGAAGTTGCATGTTTTGGAGGTGTAAGTTTTGACGTTCTTGTCTCTTCCTTTGTTCGAATGGATTTTTGGCATGTGTGTATAAACCATGGTATAGCTGAATGGTGTTGTGCACTTTTCAATTGGATTATGCTCTGTTGTTACATTGGGAATTCGGTTTACTCTCTTGATTAGGTTTGAGTGATATAAAGAGAAGTGGCTTTGAAATTGCCTATGTGATTTGGGGATTCAAATGTGATATCTATGTTATGGGTTCAAGTTTGATTTGTAAATTGTAATGCTTATTTTTGTAATAATTCTGAAGATCCTTTGTAAATAATAATGTGGATTAAAGCTGGTTATGGTGACTGATTTAGGATATGTGAAGTAATGCCATTTATGTTGAGCCTTGCATGTTAATCTTTGGACTCTTGTTTTTATTGTTTTAATCGGCCAACTCATTCAAGGAGGATTGAAATGCTTCCTTGATCTGGTTGATGAATTCTATGAGCAAATAAATAAAGGGCGAAGGGGCAAAAATAGCCACCGTAATTCTATGAGCAAAATCGTACATTATAAACCAAAATGGGACAAATCTAGCCACGCCGTTAAGTTGAAGCTAACAGACGTGTGTTTTTGCGTGGGGCCCACATTCATTAACCTACGTGGCATGACAATCAGCAAGTAAAATGAATCCACGTTGAGAAGCCCTGCCACATCACCTTTCAGAGTATGCCAAGTGTCATTTAAAAAACCCCACCTTTAACATCCAATTAAAATCAATCTTTCTCCCCCTCACACCAGTCATCGGACCATCTCCCTTCTCACCTTCAAGCACCATCATTATCCCCTGTCACTCCCTTTTCTTCTCCAATCCCCGCCGCCGAACCACATTCTCCGCCGTCGGCCAATGCTTCGCAACCCTCTCTCCCTCGGCTCACCATCGCAAGCCCCTCCTTGTCATCAACGCTGCTAACGACGAATTTTTGTAGCAAAGGTTGCCGTTGTTCAAAGGCCTGGTGGATATTGTGCGGTGCGGTCGGGCGGTGAAAGGCGGATTCCGGTGGTGATGATGGAGTTTTTGTTGTGTTATGTGTTGAGGGTTTTTTTCTTAGATCTGATTTTTTTGTTGGCCTAAGTTCTGATTAATGTTTCTTTGAGTGAAATTTGTGTGTGTTATATTTGTGTTTTGTTGGGGCATGTTAGTGTGTTTTGTTTTGTTGGGGCATCAAGTTGTTTTTGTTTTATTTTTAGTTAACATATGTATTAGGGTGGGCCCCATTATGACATGTTTATGTTTATTTTTTTGCCATGTCATATGCAATGTGACACATAATTCCTTATTTCGCCACATCATCATGCCAAATCACCATTCCCAGTCAACTAACGGTCAAACTTAACACCTCTGTTTAAGAGTGCTAAATTTGTTCCATTTTGGTTTATAATGTACGGTTTTGCACCATCGAAATTACGGGTGCCAAAGTTGTCCATCTGGAGAATTACGGTGGCTATTTTTGCCCCTTCGCCCAATAAATAAATGTGATTACAAACTATTTGTGTTTAAGCATGGACTTAGTTCAAGTAGGTCTATTGCATATATGTTATGAATTTTCTGTATTGTCTTACTTCCATGGCTGAATGGTTCTTGAAAAGAAAGTATCCTCAACTTTAGATAAGGATTAGTAAGTTAATTTTGAAGAGATGTATTTGATTGGTTGGGATGCAACGAGCTGAAACTCTATTCGTTGTATGTGTGATTTGTTTCTACCTAAAACATTAAATTGGTTGGTTTCGATTAGTAAATTGAATTGAGGATGAAGCATATATTTAGGTTGAATGTTTAATGATTAACAATGACTTGATTTAATGACTTGTGGTTGCAAGAAGGTCAATATATTAGTATAGAATATCTTATTGTAAGTAGGCATACTTATTTGTTTATGTGATTTCTTTAAACAATAGTGATTTGTATTGATTGAATTCAGATAAATTTTGAGAAAAGTAAATGTAAGGGGATTGGGTAGTAATATATAAGAACGAGAGAGACGTTGAACTACGATAAAAGGGAAATGATATTAATTTATCATTTGACTATATATTATTATAGGAGTGGATGCAGAAGGCTTTCGTGGCATCAAGGAAGAAAGGTTGAGAAATCGCGTAGAATTGCTAAAGGGCGACAGGTAATCACACTTAACCTTGCTATAACATTGAGGGTGACGTTAGTTAGGGATTTTGTAAAATCCCTTCTCACCCTCTATATATAGATATTATCTTTAAAAGAGTATTTTTATACAAAATAGGCTATCGGGTGCCTTTAAACACGATTATTTCTGTATAAAAGATTTTTTTTCACATTATATATACTATTATCCTGCCTGGTGGTGGCCATTGATCTGGAATGGCGTGAAATGTATATAGGGATAGTATTGGGTAGTGGTTTAAGAGGTGATGAAGATAGAAAAGAGGGTTAGATGTTGAGTTGAGATTGTGGAGAGTTATGTTGTGGAAAACACTATAAAATTGGAGATATTAAAGGGAATTGTAAGAATGTATGATATTGATGTTGATTGACATTGTGATATTGAATGAGATTGAAATTGGTGGATATTGTAAGGTTTGCATGACACTGATATATATGTACCATCGCGCGATGATAACTGTCGATAGGCCAATCGTTAGTTACTTGTACTGATGATCCTTTTCGGATTGATTGGATTGGGGATCATAGGTCAACTTATTGAGAGAAGTGACCTACGGTTGTTAAGGCATTTCAGAGCCCAACCACCCCTACGGTTGTTAAGGTATTTGAGAGCCCAACCGTTCCCATTCTGCAATGGAAAACAAAATTGGGGTTCTCTCTCTGGAGATTGCCAGAGAGAGAAATTCGCCCCCCTCATCATAGAGAGGGGCACAGTGTCAAATCATATAGAGAAGATTAGATGCTTGAATGCCCCGTGATGGCACAATGCATCTATAGGTGAGTGTGAGAGTTGTGGTGGTAGCATCATTAGATTGGAGACTTGGGATATGATATTTGGTTAATGTGAAATTGATGGAGGGACTTGAGTGATGAATGGAAGAAGCCTTGACATGTATGTATATATATTACTGAATTTAAAATTATGGTACCCTTTAGACGCCCTCATTACCGCACATCTCACTGTTATAGTGAATTAAGCGGTGATTACTGGGACAAATTGTCTCATCCCACGATTACTGACATTTTTGCAGGTATTCATGCACAGGTGCAAGCTTCAGGAAAGGGAATTAGGTAGTAGAGATGTTATAGTTTATTTAGAATTGTATATTGCCAATTTATAGGTCTGCATTCGCTTCCGCATGAATATATATCTATTTATTTTTAATATCAATTAGTTTTGTTTATTAACCATGTTAGACAAATCCATTCTAACATGGTTATCAATAAATTATCCATGATAGCAGCTGTATTGTATTAGTTTATTCTTTTCTATCATGGATAATATTTTGATCATTAGGATATTCTTTTTCTAACTATGATAGAGATATTGATATTATTGAAATTCCTTTTTCTATCATAGCTAGTAAAGAGGTTATTGAATTAAAAGGGATGTCACAGGTTAATTAGGGAATTAGTAACAATATGTTACAACATTGATGGCACACAATTGAGGTCATATGCACAGAATGAACACCCTGAGCTTTACTTCTCTGAGCTTGCGATTCAAACATATCAAAACGCTTGTTTATAGCAGACAGAATAGTAGCCATCTGTGAGGAAGAAGTGACATCTTCTTTTGGAGTAGTAAAAGGCTGTGAACGCCTGTCTGTACCCTGAGAATTGTTAGCAACTAACTGATCAAGCAGTCGGAACATCTCATTAACAGGGACATGTATGTATCCTCCATTTGTCATTGAGTCAAGCATAGCTTGAGATTGAGGATTAATGCGGTTACAGAAAATCTGAAGGATGACTCACTTGTCTACCCCATGATTAGGGCACTGTTTCATTAGCAATCTGTACCTTTCCCATGCAGCATAGAGATGCTCATCAGGATATTGCTTGAAACTCAGAAACTCATCTCTAGTTTCAACAGACTTATCATCAGAAAAGAACCTTGCTCTGAACTTATTCTCAAGAGCATTCCAAGAATCAATGGATCCCTTTGGCAAGTTATCAAACCACTCCCTAGCTTTCCCTTGAAGAGAAAAAGGAAACAGCCGGAGTCGAAGAACATCATCAGGAACTCCATTTTGCTTGAAAGAATTGCATACTTCCAAGAAATACAACAAGTGCTTGTTTGCATCTTCCTTGTGAAGCCCATGAAACATACCGTGCAGTTGAAGCATAGTAATCATGACCGGCTTAATTTCAAAATTGTGAGCTCACATCTCTGGCATCCTAATACAAGACTGAACACCACCCATGTTTCTGGTAGCAAAGTCATTCACAGTAGCTCGATCATACTCATCATCAGCCATGGTTTCAGATTCAGTTTCTGTCGCGTCTACAAAGTTTTCAAGCTCCAAAACTACTTCCAAGTTGTCCGGATGTACCTGTTGTGTAACAACCACAATTATATAACATTTTTTAAGCTATTTTTTTTACTAACTAACTATGTTAGAAAAGAAATTTACTCATTAAAAATACTAACATAGTTAGAAAAAGAATTAACTTAATTCATTAAAATAATTTTAGTGCTAACTATGTTAGAAAAAGAATTGATGTTGATATAATAGCTAACATAGTTAGAAAAACAACTTTTCTAGATTTTCCATAAAATATAAATTGATAGCCTAACCATGATAGAAAAATAATTTCAGTTGCAAAAATAACCTATCATGGTTAGAAAAAGATTTAATGTAAATTTAGAAAGAATAAATTATAATAAATAATTTCATAATCAAATATAAAATTATCAGTTGAAAAATCATTTATTTACAAAAATGTCAAATATGATATTCCATGTTAGATAAAAATTGACTAACATGAATTTTTAAACAAATATAATAATATCTGATTAAATTCTTTCACAATTATTTACATATAAGCACACAAACATGTTTAAGAAATAATTACAGTTATCCAGCCTAAAATTATACACTGACCTACAGTAATCCAAAGAAAATGAATTACAGGGTTTACAAATTAATAAATGAAATATGAAAAATAGTATGCAAACATAACGCTTAATTCCTAAGTCTCCAGATCCTTCCCATCACTCCTGCCCCGATCTAGTACCTGTAATGACAACGATTGGGGTAGACCCAGAAATCGCAACTACTACCACTCGCTTACGTACATCTTTGCACTACGTGCATGTGCATGTCGCAAGGTGGTGTGTGATACTAATGTGTAAAGTGGTGTGTGCTACATGTTGTGTTGCATGGACATATTATCTATCCTAATTTCAAGTAATTATCAATTATCATGTATTTAGCAGCACAAATATAATACATCACAACTCAAAACATCGCAACTCAACACATCAATAATAATAATTAAAACATCAATAATAACAATTAAATCAAACACAACACACCGTAATATCTCAGTTCAATAGGGACTCACGACTCGATGGTCGATATACCCTCGCTTGAACTGGTTCAAAGGGACTAACAACCCTACTGAACATGTAACAATATTGTCTTATTCATTTTAGTCCCTGGGGGTTTTACAGGGAACCTCATTCCGGAATGGCATAATTATAATCATATTACCGGTGTGCACCAAACATAACATCAATTCTCATAAAGCATATAATAAACATCATAAATTTATAAACTAACCTATATGCTTACCAACATACACACACACGCAAACAAGTTTAAGTAGTTACCTCCTTGCATTTAAACCAAACATATACGTAAGCTCCCACGTGCTCAAGTGTCAATAAACAACTACAAGCAATAATATGACACATACAAATTATTACAAATTAATCAATTGTCATGTATACTAATTAACTTCGCTCTCGTTCCTAGAAATACTACCCAATCCCCTTATATATATGTGTGTGTATACACACACACATACATACATACAGTGAAATCAATCCAATCATTGTTCATCTAGTTAACCAAAAAGCTGTAAAATACAACAACAATTTTAGAAGCAATTGAAACCACATTCTTATTACTCATATACTTTTATTACAAATCAGAATAAGGGAAAAGAAAGGTCAACTACAAGACAAAAACATGTCCACACACACACCTTAAACATACTTGTTCACTTTTCTTCCAAAGCTGAACGACGTAGTCATCACCAAAAGGAGCTAGTAGAATACAAACTCAAACTTCATTACACACTTAGCTTCATTTTTAGTGAAAATACCTTAACTCAAACGAAATACAAATATGCAAGCTTGAAAAATTATTATAACCCTTTATCTAGAACCTTTGACTGAAATTGTCAACACCCATAACAGAAATTAATTGAACAGGATCAGAGAAGGAAATTCAAAAATGCAGCGCACAACAAACTTAATTTCAAACAGCGGTGATATAACTCACTTCACCAAATCATTACAAAATTCAAGGTATCAAGGATTAGAATTAAGAATCATAAATTAATTTTTACTCTACTCATAACAAACTTCATGCATCTCCCAAAAATCAGACAAGGCAGAAAAATCAAGTAGAACAGAGAAGCAATCATCTCAACAAAAATTCCTACTCAGTGTGAAAATAAAAGAAATCCCAATATCCCATCGGTTCCTTGACAGTTTCTCACTCGATTACAGAAAATTAAAGGGAAGGTAGAAGGCTCTCACCAAGATTTATATTAATGGCAGCACACAAGGATTCTATCATGTGATTTTCTCCCTAACCTCCCAAATTTTGAAGCGGGACTCCACTTCGATCCTGCTTGCGTAGTCGGCGTTGGGTCCCTTCTTTTCTTTTGGCCGGATTGTTGCCAGCGAAGCCCGACGGACCACAACCTCCACGGCGATGATGGACTGTGGTTTGGGTGAGGATGAAAGTAAAGGAGATTGAGGGAAGGAGTCTGAATATAGGGAAAGGAGTATGTGTTGGTGATGATGGGAGATTAATGAAAGAGTTTTTGAAGAAAGGGAGAGAAGTGAACGTAGATGGTGATGCAATGGTATGCAAGGTGTGTGGCGGCCAATTTTTGCAAAAGAGAGAAGAGAAGGAATGATGTTTAAATAGTAGATATTAGGGTTTTGGAGTTAATTACAAAAATGCCCTTAGTTAGCTATAGAGTTTCCTAAGAGTAGTATTATTGTGTTTTGCTCCAATATTTTCAAAAGACATATGTTAATGATTTAGAAAATCACAAATTGTCTCTCCTCTAAATATAAGTATTATATTAATTTATATCTATTTGTTTTCATTTTCAAATGAATAATTTTATTATTTAAATAAAAGACACTTTCTAAATAACATTTTAGTTCACTTCCATTATATATCACATTCTAAATAAAAATTCCCCTAAAAGTAAACTAAATTTTCTAAATTCATTCATAAGACTTTTAAATATTCAATCTACACCTGAAACATTAAGTAACTCACTATTTCTTTTTCTTGAATTTCAAGCATTTATTAATTTGGTTTATAATTAAAGTTTACAAAATAAAATTCAGGATGTTACATGTTGCCTGTATAACAACTAGAGGAAAAACAACACAAAGCAAATAATGCACTAACAAAAGTATTAGTAGACAAAGAAAAGAAAAATTAATTATACATATTATGCTCAATCGAAATTTAATAACCAAGTCTGGGGTTGACCAAAGGATTTGTTTCCAAATCCCCGGCAACGGCGCCAAAAACTTGTTCGCACCGCAAGTATACGGGTCGCGCCAAGTAATAAAGTGAAAGTAAAGATCGTTCCCACGAGGATTGGGATACAAATCCGGTCAAACAGAAGGTTTGGTGATTAAATTAAGTTGAGCTAACCATAACATGATTTGAAGGCCAAACAAGTAAGCTATTTGTTAAAACTAAAATGATAAAATGATATCAAATATTTTTGTTTTCTTCAAGGATTAATTGGTATCTAGGATTATTTATCCCCCTTATATCTTGCAACCTTTAATCAACCTGTTGCCTGTTAGTTGCACGACGAATGCCCAACAAAGAGATAAGAGGCAGAGAAGAAACATCATTCGTCGTGCCTTTGTTTGGCAACGAAAGCTCAACGAACGCTATGAGAAATTTTCCTTTTTGCTCTTTTGTCCCTTGCTTAGCTTGTCCTATGCTTTCCTTCATAATTCCATGTTTTCTTTAGCCTTCTTCACTTGTCCACCTCTTCCTACAAAAGAGAAAGAGGGTTGATAAGCTCTAAAAATCCCTTTGACACAAATATAACTCCATATTTCACTCAAATGCCTATCTTTCTAATTTTCCTTTTTCCTATGTGTAATTATATCTATCTCCATTATTTACCACCAAAAATCATATACATTACAGGGAAATTGAGATGAAATATGTGAAATTATAGAGTTTATCAATGTTCTAAAACCCCCAACTACACTTTGAATACTCCAAGTCATATGTTCCTCAATTCAAAATCAAACTCACCTAACATTCTAAGATCCACAATTTACAACCAACTTCCAACTCCCATAATCCAAGATTTACTTAATTGAATCCAATTTATTATCAAATAACCCTCAAAATATTTTCCTAAATGTGAATCCAACAAGACAATCCATCTTAAGTCTTCATACAACCCTAATTAAATTCACACAAATCACTGATTATTCTCATAAGTCTCTTATTACAAAAACATACATTTTCAATACTCTCAACCTTAATGAATCCCCATGAAACATATTTTCATTTCGCCCTTAACTTATAAGCTCTACTATCTATCTTCTCTAAAAATTTGAATTCATAACTGTTCACATTAACAAAATTACACCTATATCCCATAAGAGCACTCAAATATCCTCATCATACATTAATTTGATAGCTTACTTACATAACAACAATTCTTCAACTTCTAAATCACTTTCCAAACCAACATCACATACAATTTAAACTTACACATTGATCAGTCATGATAGAATTAGAAGAGACCTTTTGCCTTAACTTCATAGTGTTTTGTAGATTTCTAGCCTAAAATCATGTAACTCCCTCATAAGTTCATACTTACCACATCCAATACTTATTTCAACCTTAAAGGCTTTAAACTATAATCAAATTCATTCATCCTTAACTATCCTGCAAGCTCTTAACCCGATTTACACTTTGTCAAGATTATTGTCACAAAATTCTCTTATCCAAGGAAAAACCCACTTCGGGCAAAGGAAAGAAATAAGAGAAAGAAGTCAGAATTTGCAAACAAATTCGGATTTCACACAATCCAACCTGTAGCACCATATCATTCCATTTCATACTCAACATATCATTCCATTTCACACAATATAATTCCCCATTTGTTCACCATGCATTCAGTCCTATAAGATTTAACTCCCATGAATCCCTAGCTCAAACAAAGATCTTACACAAATGTACTACCACATCCTAACTATAAATATGACTTAAATATGCAAAAATCATAATATATTCATTCACTTTACACATACCAGCAGCAAATTGAAAACAAAACAAGGCAAATCAAGAATCCCCAGACTCAAACTATCGCAAACTCGTTTATAATTAGAATGGCTGAATCAAGGCTTTTTCAGCAAGTCATCAATTAATTATCATATCAATGCACAAATCCTTGCCTGAAGACTTTCCACAACTAACCAAAATCATGAATAAATTCCTTTAAATTCCGCTTCTATACCAACTTAAACTACTCAACTTTCAATTTATCAGCAATATCTTCTAAATCAATTCTAACAATTTTCACTTACTAAAGTCATTGTTACTACCCACATATCTAAGCATATGGTTTCTTTCCTTTTTTTTTTAATTCCAATTCTTTTGGACCACTAGGTAAACGACCTTGCCTATCCATATTAACTATCTCTTATTATTTTCACCGTTCTCTATTCCCCTTGACTCATAAGGTCTTCAATGATGTCTCGACTATAATTATGCCTAGGTTCATAATTATATCCGAGACCCCAAAAGAAGAATCCATATTCCACCAATCTTCTCCTAAAATTCCTATCCATCCACTTTAATTGAAAATCTTATGTCCACTAATACTAAATCTCTTTTATTTCAAAATCACTGATCCATCTAACAATTCATTAGCAATCCTAGTAATCATACAAACTTTCAACAAAATCCTTTAGTCATCAACGATCCTTGTAACCACTGCAACTAAACCTATTTCGTTATATCCTCACAATGACCTATAGAACTTATCCAAGATCCACAATGGCTCATTATAAAACCATAATTATTACCACCTCTCTTATCTCTAAATCTGTAATCTCCAAAATGAAAGAATACCTCAATCAAACCAAATTTTTTTTCCAATAATTCAACTTCACGGTTCAATCTTGTAAAATCCTAACCCATTTACAAACATCACCTAAGCATTCTAGTCGTGATTTTACCACTCTCCCCACCAAGGGATTAACCATAATCTCGCAGACAGCTGGTGATCATGCACAAAAGAGAAGGGAATTCAGAGAATGTATATTGCCAATCTAAATGCAATGCAACACAGTCCAGGGTTATCGTATACCAAATACTGATAACCAAGTTGTAACATACTGTTACTAATTCCCTGATTAGTTCAATAATACCTTTACTAACTATGATAGAAAAATGATTTCCATAATATCAATAAATCTATCATAGTTAGAAAAAACATTTCCTAATAATAATCATTATCCATGATAGAAAAGAATTTTCTAATACAACCTGAACACTATCATGGATAATTAATAGCTAACCAAGTTAGAAAAGAATCACCTAACATGGTTAGAAAAAGGAGCAACCTACTGCAATTCTCCGATTAACCAATAGTATCAATACAAATAAAAATATATGCGGAAGCGAATGCAGACCTATACATTTTGACAATATACATGTCTAAATAATCTAAACAACCTTTGAAACTTAATTCCCTTTCCTGTTGCTCGCGCCTGTGCATGATCACCTGCAAAAATGTAAGTAATCGTGGGGTGAGACAACTTGTCTCAGTAATCTACTGCTTAACTCACTATACAGTGAGATGTGCGGTAGTGAGGGCGTCTAAGGGGTACCACATTTCAAAACAGTATATATATAAAGCCAAGTCTCCTTCCATTTATCACTCTGGTCTCTCTGTCATGTCCAATTTAAATCAAGTTCATCATCTCTACTTTCCAATTATCACTCATTCAATTTCTACATCAACTAAACTTCACCATCCAATCTCCAGTCCTTGCTATCACCATTGAAAATCTTATTCGCACTGCCTCAAATCCAACTTCTCAGCTTACATCCATGTACAATCCTGGTGCTCTACTCATACCATCCCGGAAGCACTACGGTCGAGCCCTATATATGTTCCAAATGAGTTGACATTGTGTCCCTCTCAAAAGTGAGGGGGCATCTTCCCTCTCTGGTAACCCCATGAGAGGGAAACCCCAATCTGTCTCCAATCAGAAAGGGAGCAGTCTCTGTCTCCAATCAGATGACTGCTGGTCACAGTCTCCAATCTGTTGACCATTGGTCACAGTCTCCAATCTGTTGACCCGTACAAATAACCGTTGATTGGCCTATCAAACGGTTATCATCGCGCGATGGTACATAATCTCAGTGTCATGCAATGATCACAATTCTTTTCAACATCTCAATCATAACCTTTGATACTTTCCATCAACACAACTTTCCAATTCCTCAACCACAGTATGATACTCCCAATCCACATTACTTTTCAATACCCTGTCAAGTACCAATTATATGTCTCCACCACAACTATCACTTTCTATAATACCCTGTCAATATACCAATGATATATCTCCACCACAACTATCACTTTCTATCGGTATGGCCTATCAACACCGCTGTCCAAGTATTACACCTATATACCTCACCGGTCCAACCACCACCAGACAGGATAATACTATATATATAATGTATCAAATTCTTTTATACCAAAGTAATCGTGTTTAAAAGGCACCCGATAGCCTGCTTTTCTTTATAAAAGTAACTTTTAAAAATTGCGAGGGTTAGAAAGGATTTTGAAAATCCCAACTAACGTCACCCTCAATGTTATAGCAAAGTAAGAGTGATTACCTGAACCTGCTCCACATCAAGAAAATATAATACCAATGAAATCCTCGCTCGTAGCTCGACCCATTGATATCCACAATCACTAGAAAATACATAACGCAGTGTCTGAAACATACCTCCTAATAACACATTATTAACCTACTATCCTTCACCTAATTAAACACATACTCAAATACTCCAAACAAATGATGTCTAACCATGTTAGTAAAAGATTCACCTAACATTGTTAGCAAAAGAATTTCTCTACTAAGATTCCGAGCATATGCTTAGCACATATCTAACTATGTTAGAAAAGAGAATTTCCTAACATAGTTAGCAAAAGAACTATCATCATCCTAACCAATCCCTACACTCAATGCAATAACACAAATATAACCATGTTAGAAAAGAATCATCTAACATGGTTAGAAAAGAAACCAAACAAGCTACATAAAAAGGTAACCATATTAGAGCGGGACCCATCTAATATGATTATATACAGAGACCACATAAAATCGGATAATACATCTTTAACCTATCACATAATCATGTTAGGAAAATTATTTCTTAAATATAATCCATCCAAGAAAACACATGTTTCCATGAATCCACATCCTTTCCACAAGTGATCATCACACTGAACAGTGTAATGCAGCAATATCAGATATATTAATCAGTATAGTCCCTGAACTATCGCAGTAGCAGTGACAACACCACAAATCAACAACAACTTCCAAATTAAATCACCAGATCAATTAAAACGTTCATTCAATAATACAACTCATTCAAAATAACATTCATAAATGCGGAAGCTGATGCAGCCTAGTGAAATGGCAATATATATTCCTACATGGTCACCTCCGACCTACCTACTACATCAGTATAGGCCGGACGGCCCTTCCCCTTCCTCTTCGCCTCCCTCTGCGCATGATCACCTGTAAAAATAAAGGGAATGGGGTGAGACAAAACTATGTCTCAGTAATTACTACTTAACTCACTGTGAGACTCAGATGTGAGGTAGCGGAATGTCTACAGGGTATCACAGTTTTCAAAACCTGCATAAACACGTAATATATACATATATATACAGAACAGATACATCCATCTCTCAATAGGCAAAAATAAACGTGATTGACACTGTGCCCAGTCTCAAATCTGAAAGCATGAAAAAGGGACCACTCTAAAATGTGAAAAATCCCTGGTTCCTTTACAATCCGAGGAACGGTCACATTCAAATATTAATATATTTAAATGAATAAATTATTTATTTATATATCAATATCTATATCTATATCTATAGTCTATAGTATAACAACATGAACACTCGAATTCTCACTGGCTGTCATTTGATGCTCTATTCTTATTCCACCTGTTTTATTCTTTTATTGACTCTTGTAAAAAAACTGAATTACTTCGGTTAGTGTATATTTATTTTATTTCTTTATCTTTTTTTGATGAGATTTTTATTTCTTTATCTATATCTATAGTCTATTTTTTTTTTATTCATCTATATCTATAGTCTATAGTATAACAACATGAACACTCGAATTCTCACTTGCTGTCATTTGATGCTCTATTCTTATGCCACCTGTTTTATTCTTTTATTGACACTTGTAAAAAAAATGATTTACTTCAGTTAGTGTATATTTATTTTTGCGGAAATTACAATTCTGATCTAGGTTTTAGTTTTTTTGCGGAAATTGCAGTTTTTGACCTGTTCTCCTACTTTTGCAGAAATTACAGTTTTGACTCAGTTTTTTTTTGCAGAAATTGCATTTTTTGACCCGTTCTCCTATCTTTGTGGAAATTACAATTTTGACCCAGTTTTGTTTTTTTGTTTTTGTTTTTGTTTTTGTTTTTTTTTGCGTCGTGTTATCTATGTCATTCATATCCGATCTTTTCTCTTCTTCCTCTCATTTCTTAAAATCTTTCTCCTCATCAATCTATCAAAATGAATTAATTTTTATTTTCTTTTTAAGGCATTTTACTAAATTTACATAGTTTTATTAAATCTTTTGTTTTTCATGCATATCGTAACCTTTGTATATCGTAACCTTTGTATATTGTTTGTTGAACATTGTGTTGTTCTGTTTTCATAGTATATTTATTAATCATTGTTTTATTTTATTGTTGAATATTGTGGTTGTTCTGTTTTATTGTTTATTGTATACTGTTATTTATTTATTATTTGTTTATGTATTATTTTATTTTGTTTTTATGGTTTTATTGTATTGTGTTATTATTTTATTGTATTGTGATTATTGTTTTTATTGTTTATCGCTTTATTTATTTGTTATTATTTATGCTAGTTTAATTATTATTAGTGTTTAGTGTTATTGTTTTATTGTATTTGTTATTATTGTAAGTAATACTCTGCCTATAATATAGCCGGTCCTAAGCCCAGATAAAAAGAATAGTTTGTGTTAGGCTTCGACAGCCAACGTAAAAATTTGTCTAATCTTAAAGTATGGACACACACAACCATTTTTGCAATATGTCATCGTCTAACATTTCACATAAGAAGAGATATATAAAGAAGTAAGTGAATGACTGTAGGATTAGATTTAGTACGTGAAATGTTGGAACTTTAAAAGGCAAAGCTTGGGAGGTAATAGGTGTGATGAGGGATAGAAAGATAAACATTTTATGTCTACAAGAGACTAAATGGGTAGGTGAAAAGGCTAAGGATATTGATGGTTATAAACTTGGGTACAATAGTAAAGTGAGTCATATGAATGGTGTAGGTATAATTGTGGATGAAATATGGAAGAAGAATGTGGTTGACGTTTATAGAAGTGGTGACAGATTATTATCGATAAAAATGTTAATTGAAGAGGAAACAGTTAATGTAAACCGTGAATGATGGACAATTAAAAAAAAACAAGAACATAAGATGGATGTGACAGAGATGAAAATGTTGAGAGGGATGAGTGAGTATATACTAAAAGATATGATTCGTAATGATCACATTAGTGAAAGAGTTGGGGTAGCACCAATTTCAGAGAAAATGAGAGATTATCGTTTAAGGTGGTATAAACATGTTCAAAGAAGAGAATTAGATGAGTTAGTAAGAATAGTGGAGCAGATGGTAAGGAAACAGTATATAAGAAATAGAGGGAGAACAAAAGAACTCTCGATGAAGTTATTCAAAGTGATATGTTAGTGAAAGATTTATCTCCAGAAATGACTAGGGACATAGCAAAATGGCGTCGTGTGATTCATGTAGTCGACCCCACTTGAGTGAGATAAGGTTTACTTTGTTATTAGTGTATATTTATTTTATTTCTTTATTTTCTTCTAATAAAAATTGTTCTCTTCCTCCCACGATATCGTTTTAACGGCACATTCTTCTCAACTGTTTTTCCCCAATCTTTTCCTGCCATGTGTCCCCATATTATTTTACCTCTAATAAAAATAATTATTGATTGTTCTCATTAATTATTTTATATCTTCTTTCCCAACAAAACCTAGAAAATGCCGCCCCTCTTAAAAAAACCGCCCCTCTCTATAAAGCATTCTTCACCTTGTTTCTTCACATAAAATAAAACAAGGCAGGAGCAAAATCAATAGCCCTTTGCCTTCATTCATCTCGTCAAAACAATCCATTTCATTATTTCACACATAGAGCAAACACTCTTCCATAACCCCCCTTAGACAAGGTTTATCTCTATTCTTTTCCATTCTCTATTTCACATTTTGCTTTTGAATGTTTTGGGTTTCCTCGGATCCACTTTTAGAAGTAACACTACATTGTTTTTTGGTTTTTGCTTTCCAATATGAACTTCTGTATTTAATTATTGTGTCTCAGGTCTAAATATTTATGTTTCATCCTTCTCTGCTATAGTTTTTTTATATAATTTGTTTCAGATGCTATGCCTAGGCATGATTTCTTCTATCTGGGAAGTTTGCTTCCTATTTATTTAGGCTTGCCTTTCCTTCGTCAAGTTATGTTATGAGATTAGTTATCCTGCTATCACGAATTCATAACCTATAAAAAACAACTCTTTCAATTCTTTTAGCTTCGTCACTTGGCGAACTTTCTTTTACCTTTTTCCTTTTTTATTTTCTTTGTTATTCCCTTGTATATTTCCTTATTGCATGACTCTGACAACTATTTCTTTTTCTTTCTACTTTTTGCTCTCCAATACCATTTATATATACTATATAAGGAGTACGTTTTAATTTCCTAACACATGACCTATTTTTGTCATTTTTATTTCTTCTCTTTTTTTATTAGATCATATTTCTTTCTTCTCATGATATATGATTGTCGACAAATTCTGTATTCTTCATTTTAAAATAACTTTGCACAAATTCTTATTTCTTGATTTTAGAGAAACTAATTTTCCATTCAACTTACAAATCATTTTTCCACTCGATTTTGATTAAGCTGATTTCTCCCTCAATTTACAAATTACTTTTTTGCTCTGGCTAACTTTCATTAGTTTTTTTTTGTGTCATCTATAAGAATTTTGCGTTTACTTACTTTAATTAGGAAATATACGCTATTTTTTATCAGAAGGAAATATACATTATTTGAATTGACTTTGTCATACAAATCTTCCTTTTTTTAGCACCAATATCTTCCTTTTTTTTTTTTGCTCAGGAATATCTTCCTTTTTTGACCTTATAAACTTTCACCTAAATATTTCTCTCTTCTAAATATTTTAGTTATAGTATTAATCTGCTAAAAAGGTGAGGAGATATTTGTAAATATTTCCACACTTTCAAAAATGTCAGTTTTTCTAAAGTGAGGAGATATTAATATCTCCTAACTATCCTCCCCTTTCTTCCTTAATTCTCTCTTTTTTAAAACTTTTTTTATTTCTTCAATTTGTTTATATGAGATTATAAATATGTGAATATCACTATACTCATTCATTAGACTCCTTATCCTTATATAACACAATTAGGCTGTTTTATAACCCATATTGCTCATGTACTATACTAGTTTAAATTAAATATAGAAAAAGAAATTGAGCAAAAAAATATTAGAAAAAGATTAAAAAAATAAAATCTGCAATATCATTAACTAAATTAACAAGAATGTTGGATATAATTGTATCTAACATATTATATTAGCATTTAAGCACGAGAAAAATCTCACTTTTTCCCTCTCTGCAGCACATCATTTGACATGGTCTGACCAATCAATCATAAGTATGCCTACAGAATTCCGAAAATTTTTCATTTAACGTGATACATTAAAATAGAAACTAACTAACAAAAAATATTTAAATCTCGTGTTGTTATTTTATGAACAAAATCTCACTTTTTCAATATTTTTTATTTTACAATGTGAACAAAAATGTTTTGAATGTTAAAAATTCCACGTGAAAATTTGTATGCCAATTCTCAGGTTTCACCGTCGTTCCTTTCCTGCCCACCAACTTCTCAAATTGTCTAACAATGGGGAAGTCGATAGCTGCACAATTAGAAGCAATCAAATCCTTCGCACGTGCCGATTCTCAACCTTTGAAACGGCCGTTTACTAGGCCTTCTCTTTTGTTTGATGGCAAACAAGCCGCAGATATTGACATTGAAACCATTTGGAGTATTGCAATTCAAGGTAATAACTACCTGCATAGCATGAACTTATTTGCTGAATTGCGATTTGAAGGCACACACATGCACACATGCATATGATACAATGTTCACTCATTGCTCTCACTACCTCATTGATTTTTTTAGAATGTTAAGGATTTTGAATAAGTTATTTGTAAATTGATTTTAGTGATTTTTTGAGAATGTGTGATTATCCCACCTCATTTAAATTGAACCCAAAATTTTAACCAAATTATCTCTATTAATACTCCATCCTATCCTAAATATAAGACTTACTTTGGGAGAAGAGTTTGGTACTAGATATAAGATTTGTTTTTTTTAAAAAAATTTTTACCAACTTTTTCTTAAAGGGACCATGGGGGTGAAGATTCATGATTAGGTCATATTGGTATTATTATGTTATTTTAACTAATTTAACTATTATCATTAGCTAAATAGGTTTTATAATATAATCTCTCATATCATAAAATGAACAACTGAAATGACGCTTTTATCGTGTACTATTTCAGGTTTGGAGGTTCTCATAAGCTCAGATGAGCGGTTCCGAAACTATAAGAATGAATTATTTAGCCACATAAGTAAAGAGTTGGATAGAGAGCTGATGGGTATGGAAGTAAACAATCAAATTAATGCCTCAATTAGTTCATACTTGAGACTACTGTCGGGCTTTTTTCATATACATATGCATTCATCTCTTAAGACACTTGAGTACTTGATACGGCGTTACAAGTAAGTACTCTATTTGATCCTGATTATAAAATCATTTTGACTTTTTTTTAGAAACTAAAGATCCAAATTAAATACTTGAAAATGTCTCTCTTTTTTCCTCTCCTTACTTATAAATTATCGAATAATACAATTATACGTAAGATAAATTAAAATTAAGTGGTCTATTTAACTTGCTTAATATCTACAAAAAATAAGTTAATGTGATTATACATTTAGAATAACATAGAGGACTTTGTTTTATTAACTTTTGTCCTTGTAAAAAGTTTTAGATATTGATAGCCTACTTTTCAGCCAAAGTTAAATGGGATATACGCAGTACAAAGTTAAGTGGGATAGGGACATGGATTAGGACTGTGATTAAGATTTGGACAGAGACTAAAAAAATTGTGTTTGGTGTGAAGTATTATTTGGGACGATTTGAATGTGTTATTTTATAATTAATCTTAAATCATTAAAAGAATATAATACCCCTAACATTTGTATATATGATAATAACTATAAAACTATTTTTATTCATTGTTGATATATATCTCCAATATATATATTAGGCAAAAATGTAGGCAGATATCTAACTACCTAGGAAGTATACTTTGTAGTGGGAGAAAATAAAAGAAACATAGAAAAGAATAAGGAGAAAATAAAGAGTGAATAAAATATTGCATGTGATAATTTTGTCATTATACTTTTTCAATCTATGTACAGTTTTTGCAATACTCAGGTGAAGGTGGGTTTGCAACTATTCCACCTCATTCCCTAGGTGTTATCAGCCAAACATCACTAAATAAATAATCTCTGTACATGCCGCACCTCGTACCAAATGAGGCCAATATGTTTTGGTGATTTTGATATTGGTAACTTGGATTTTCAGAGTTCATGTATATAATACAGAGGACCTGATTCTGTGTACTCTGCCTTACCATGACACACATGAATTTGTTCGAATAGTTCAGATACTCGATACAAGGTAAGAAATTTAGAATTTATGGCATTGCAAGTTTATTAAATTTTTCCTAATTTTTTTGCATTATTGATAAAAGTGCCTAATGATATTGCACTATCCCTTATATAGAAATACTAAATGGGCGTTTCTTGATGGTGTAAAACTCTCTGGTGCTCCTCCACCGAAAAGTGTTATAGTACAGCAGTGTATCTGTGATAAGGGTATTTTAGATGTTTTGTGTGACTATGTGAGTACTCGCTTAATTTTTAATCGATGAATTCAATCAAATTTTGTTGAAATAAATCAAATGACTAATTGAACTATTGCCTGCAGGCATCTCCAAGAAAGAAGTTTGGACCTTCAAAAAATGTGATCAGCTTTTGCACAGCTGTTTTCTTTGATGTTTTGGATTCAGCTGAGACAGTTAATGATGATCTTATCAAGAGAATCCTTCCTTTTGTTGTCTCTGGCCTTCGTCATGGCGTTAAAGGAGCTTTAGATCACAGGGTTCGATCTTATTTCTTGTTGTCCTTCATTTAATTCGAATACTTCAGTTTCAATTGTGTTCAACTTGGTTACTTAATGTTGCACCATTGGACAATATGCATTGTTTTGGAGTGATTTGATCTTTGTGTTATTGATCCCTTTTCTAGTTTGGGCATTTTCTTAATTGTGAATTCTGATTCTTTTGATCATTGAAGCATTTTCTAAATTGCAAACAAGCTCTTTGATATAATTCTTTGCTCTTTGATTATTGTATGAAATGATCAATTCAAAATGGGTTAAGTCTCTTAAATACCCATGAAGTTTTATTTGAGGAGCTACCAGCATTCTAAATTTTTTTAGATGTCGAATGCCCTTGAATCATTATTTTGTAATTTATTTGACAAAATTTAATGTATGGTCAAATGGATGTTTTCTTAAATGCCTTTGAAGTTTTTTTCAAATGAGCACCCAACACCTAGAAGGTTTGATTTTAGACCTTAGATGCCTTATAAGTATCATTGTGTAACTTGTCTATTAGGTGTTATGCCAGCATGTCCACTTAACCGCCGTTAACTTATCACCGTTAAAATGGATACTAAAACTATGAAATAATACTCCTGAGGAATTTAAGATAAAAACAAAATTCCTTAGTGCTGATGGCTCCTTAGGTAATACTTCATGGGTATTATTTCTTTTTTAAACTCCTTTGCTTCACTCCTCTGCACCCTTTCCACATAAGAAGCCTTTTGTTGCTGATGTACTATAGAATTTTGTCTAGTACTCTATCTTAACGTTTATTATTGAGGAAGGATAGTCTGTTGGACTTATTTGTTGCACTTTCTATCCTTTCCTCCCTCCTAATTTTTTGTTTTTTGGGGAGGATTATTTTATTATACCTAGTTATGCTCTTAAAGAGTCTATTATATAAAAATTAACTCTGATTTCCGGAAACTATAGAACTAGAACTCTGCATCAAGCCAGTAGCTCTGAACGGATTATTTTGTGTTCACAGGATTTCACCAATTAATCGTAATTGACAGGAAGTCAAGAATTAAGATCTTTCAATAAAATTTATGTTAAGTTTCCTGTCAATTCATTCCTTTTGTTGTCTATTCACCCATATGAAGTTTCTATTAGTCATTAGCATTAAATTCTACAAGACTAAGTATTGAAATGTTTGAAATAGCTGGATAGTGATTTGTTTTCCATCAGATTAAGGCCCGCTATTTTTTTAATGCTTTGATTGTATTAGAGCTTGGGTTGATTCAACTTGTTACGTATATGCATGATATTACCATCTCTAATCTGTTGTTGTTTCCTTTGGAATAGGCTGCTTCTTTTTTGATCATTGGGTTGCTCGTTAAAAAAACTGCTTTAGCTCCTAAACTACTAAATAGCTTGATACGTTTAGTTACTGAGGTCTCTTTTGAGGAGGCAGAAAAGTCAACTGAGCTCCAGTCATTTCGTTTATCC
Source organism: Mimosa pudica (assembly GCA_029929735.1). Classification (NCBI taxonomy): domain Eukaryota; kingdom Viridiplantae; phylum Streptophyta; class Magnoliopsida; order Fabales; family Fabaceae; genus Mimosa; species Mimosa pudica. The sequence continues at coordinate 8,692,372 of JAKELP010000045.1, forward strand.
CTTATTGTTTTGATCAACCTCGTTCAGGTGCTTATTTGTTCTCACATATATTAATCTTTAATTGCATGTCACAAGTGCATACTTTTTTTTTCTGCATTGTTTAATATCTATTTTATTTTTTTGTTTGAATGATGTTTTTGTATTTTGTCATTTAGGTTAGCATATTTCATTTTAATATTCCTAAAGTTTTATCTTCTATTGTTAGGAAAATGTTGCAAAACAAAATTTTCATCGATGAAAGTTACGTAGCTTAAGAGGTTTAAAAAAATGGGTGTCCGTATTATTACTAATATTTTTTTGGATCAATGTGCAAAAATTTATATGGTAAATTGCAAAAGGAGCGCCCAGCACCATGGTAATTTTGAGGGTCAAAAGATATACTACATGGTAAACCAATATGGGGAACCCATCGTTTTTTTTTGTCACTCCCATGGTGCCGGTGCCCCTTTTACAATTTACCATGTTGTGTGTGCCCCATTTTTGTTTACCATGTATGTTTTTGCACCCTCAAAATTACCACGGTGTTGGCTACCATTTTTACAAGGGTAAAGGCAGAACTATGTGTGCTTGAACTATGCTTATTCCGCTTAGAATTCAATTCGATTGAATGTTTTTGTTTCTTTAGTTTTGCAAAATGATCTTAGGAAAATTTTTGTTGATATAGTGTTCTTCGGGATCACAACCCTCCGCATTTTTGTAGTTAAACTATTTTGGTATGGTGCGCACTATGGTTTTTTTAATCCTTACTTTTTTCTATTGGATTGTTATCAGTCACAAAAGATCGATATTCTTCCAAAGATAACCACAGACATTTTGAAAGATAATAGGTATCACTTCTTATAGCCAGGAGTTCTTATACATACTCTGCTTTGTTTTTTGTATCATTCATAATATTTATGTTTCATTTGTTTTGTTTTGAAGAAACTTGGCAGGGAGGTTATCAGAATTATCTAATGAGTTCAATGTTGATAAGTTTCTTTTAGTGCTTATGGATTCTTTAATTGACTTAAGGTGGGAATTTTGACTATTATATTTGTTTCTTTTATATCATGTTGCATAGTAGTTTGTGTTTTCATGTTGATTTTCATGCATTTGCAGTTGGTCGGATGAATGTTCCCAGCAGGCATTGATATCTTTACTTGTAAAAGTCCCGATGAAGAGTTATGTCCATCATGTGGTTACTAAGATCTTATCGAGTTTTGTGAAGTTAATTCACCATACTAGTGAATCAAAATTTTCTATGCTTGGTATGTCCTGGATTAAATTTTGTTGGTCAATGAGTTACTTCTTGAGTCACTTAGTGTAATTTTCCTTCGTTTAACTAACGTGTTGTCATGGCTGTAAGATTGAGTTAATTCTCATAACTACCAAGCTTTTTTAGCAGCTTTTGGAAGATACTTTTTCATGTAAATTTAAACACCATTATCACATAAGCTTTGAACTTGGTAGTCATACATGAAAAAGTATCTTCTAAAAGCTGCTGCGCCTAAAAATGCTGTTGCAATTTTTTCTAATTAAGAAGGAACAGAAAGACTGACATGGCCCAGCAGTAAGCCTCTCTGGATAAAAGCAGGGATAAGGTTGCTTAGTATATTCCTTTACCTAGCTCCCCCATCAAATGGGGACTCTAATTGGATTGGTCCTTTTATGTTTGTCAGTTCATTTTGTCTTTCATCTATTACTTAAGTAGGAGAGAATTTTAGCATTTGCATCAATTTAAAATATGTCACAGAAGCATTTTATGCATTTGTGTTCCAAACTTATCTATCTTTTCAACTTTAATAGTACATTTTATAATCTCCATTCACCCCTCAATTTGACCCTAAATACTAGTAATACCTAATAATGGCTATATAATCAAATGCTTATTTACAATTATTACAATATATTCCCACATCTACAAACAGAATTTTTTTCAATGATTTTCAGGTTTCTTGAAATCTTAATGTGTTTTTGTCAAGTTTCCTTTTCATTTACTGCATTCCATTATTTCTGAAAATTACTCATGATAGCTCTACAAGATAGTTAAATTTTTTTATTCTATTTTGAACAAACATCCAAATTTTTTACAAGTATTCACCCCCAAAAAATAATAAGTAATTTTTCATTAAACAAAGCTTCAGTAAATGGCCCTTACTGATTCCACTTGCTTTATACGGCATAATACTTTCTTATTGAATGATTGGCCTTTTGATAATCATCTTATGGCTTGATTAGGAGGATGGGTGAAGAAGATTTTGATTGTTTTTTATGAAAGGTTTCCATCTGAACTACATGGAGCAGTTAATCAATTCCTTCAGGTTTGGAGATATCTTCTGCTTTTAGTTTTATGCTTGTACCTTTGCCTGTGCACAGAATCTTTAATGCTTTAAGCTGTTTAATAGGATAACATTATTCTTTCTCAGAAGAATGGATCTGTGTACAAGAGTTTATGTAATGTGCTAGATGGGAATCTAGAGTCATCTCTCAATATGTCAGATTCTAATATTTGGCTTGCCTCACAGCATACTAAGGTATTCTCTAATTGAAATTCATCTTCAAGCATTAGTTTTTTTTTTACTTATACATTAAATATCTTAGATGTCCTTGATATGAGGATAAGCTATCTTCTGTCATTTAAAATCTGAATTAAATTACATTATCAATTGTTGTTTAGCTTATCATTTCAAGTTAATTAGTATGCACTGAGTTTATATTTACCTTGTTAGTTACATGGTTCTCCATTTTATTTTCTTTAATTGTTCAATTTGTCAGAAATAACTAAAAGCTATGTTTCCTGTTAACTTCATATATTTATACATGTAGGTAGAGCCTTCTAGAGATTCTAGAGAAGTTAATGTAACTATAACATTTTCTAGAATATTTCCACATTGTAGAGATTCTAGAGGATTCAATGTGACTAGAACATTCTAAGGCCTAATTATTCTAGAATATTCCCACACATTTAAATTTACAATTTATAGTTTTGCACCCACGGTCACATATCTTGTTGTACAAGCTTGTATTGCTTTCTATTGTGAAACTTGTTTTTATTTGGTTTGTTTTATATGTGTGCACACTTGTTTGAGTTGTTTAATGAATTAATTTTGTTTTGACATTGGGCCTTATATTTGAAGTATCTGGCATCATTAGTTGATAGTCAATCTGCATTATATTGAAGTTTTAGTTTCAGACAAAAGAAGGGGAAAAAATCAAAATTCTAGTGTGAGGTGCTTTTTACTGTGTATATATATGTAAATTTTTGCTTTTCTCTTGGGCATTATGCTTGTAGAGGAGCTTGAGGAAGGAACATTCCGCTCATGTATTTCTTTGCCATGTTTCTATATCAAGTTGTTTCCTATTGTCTTACTTAATTTGAACATGATGAATAAAGTTTTATTAAGGCACGATGTGCGTGGGTTGGGTTAGGTTTGACCTTCCAATGTTAACCTAGTGCCTGAACAGGTTGAGGTAGATGAGTTATAGACCAAGTTTGGCTTGGTGCCATAAAGTTTTAATAAAATAGTTATAATAGTGTATAAATTATTTCATCTAGCACCAAAAAATATTATCTTCATTTAAAAGGAACTTTAAAAATGATTTGATCAAAAGAAACGTTTTTTAGGATTAAAAATGCTTATCATTTACACCATATTTACTTGATATTAAGTCTAAAATGCCTATTTTCATTGTCAAACTAAACTATAGATTGAAATCATAATAAATATTCATAGCAATCATAATTTAATGTCACATGAGAGATATCAAGAAAAACAAATTATAAAGAAATCAATATTCATAAAAATTTGAAAGAGATAGCAAGTGTTTATATATTGGTCTAGGCAAAAAAAATAACAAAATGATATATAACTAATAGATTAGGCTACCTTTAAGTAAGTCCATGAAAAAAGTGATAAGCAGACAAGTTTTTGAAAAATTATTTTTATGATTTATTAAATGCAAACTAACTTTCAGCTAAGCTCTTGCAATTCCATGAAGTTTAAAGGTATTTAAAAAGTTGGGAGAATTACAACCAGGTCCTAGGGAAAGTAATTTATCACAACCCGGTCCTATGTCAAGAGTTGTCGTTAACAACTCATAGAACTGCATCGATGATTCCAACACATGCAATTTAATATCACTCCAATCTTTAGGGACGTCAAATATGTTAGATGTTAGGGAAAATTAATGGATTGTGACATTTGCATCGTTTTTATTTCATTATGACTGTGTTTGCTCCTCTAGAAACATTATTAGGTATGGTGCACTTAGCACAATTTTTTGTTCCTAAATCTACACATTTACTCTATTTTTTAATGTGCTTGTTACTGCTGGGTGTTGAGCCAATTCACTTGAATTTTGAGTGAACCATTTAGTTGTTTTAGACTTTATCTAAATTATTTGTTTATGTGGTAATTATGAGACTGGCCTTTGTTGTAATTGATTTTCCGTGCAGAGTTTAGCTTTTCAATGACTTCTCCTAATATTTGTTTTTTCCATCAGAGTGTTGTAGACATTCCAGAATCATTGTTTAGACAACTCAATGATAAAAACCTAACAGTTATTCGAGCAACTTTATCTATTGATGGGATGCCTAATGTTTCTGAACTCTTTGATGCTCTTCAGAATGTGCTAACGAGATGTGTTGAAAAGATGCTATCGAGTAAGCATGGTGTATATATAAAATTACATCTGTCTTCATCTTTTATTTTCAGTTACCTAATGTTATCTTACTAAAACATGGAAACATTAATTTATTTTCATAGATACTTGTCAAAAATTGATAGAAATTGAGGCACAAAAAATAAGTAGTTGTTAATCAAATCATTTTGATAGAAAGAAACTATGGGAGATAAATATGTGAATAGTGTAGTAATTAATGTTAATATCTCCTAATTAGAATCAAATAGGATAGAGAATTAGATTTTATTTTCTATATCTCGCATATCCCTATAATCAAGTTTGAGATTGATAATAATTGTATTATATCATTGTAGTCTCTCATCATGAATTATTATCGGACTATTCCAGTACTATAGTCTCTACAGTTATAGAACATGTTATCACATCCCCATGATAAAACTAATAGACGAAATTTAAATGAGTAAAAAAGAGGAAAATGTCTTGAACTTAAGATTGGTACAAATTCCTTACTTATGTAAAAGAGAATCCCCCCTTAATCAGCATTAATCATTAGCGGAATATCAATGGAGACAAGAAAGAAAATCCTGTTCGATAAGCCATCTTTGGTTAGTGAAAATCTTTAAAAGATTTAGGGCGTGATTGACTATTTTTGCCACCATGTTCTCACAACTTCCGTTAAAAGGATGCACTCATGCTTATTTGATGAAGACATTATTCTGGATCATCTAAATGTTGAACTAAGTTCATTCTCATGCCTTTTATACACCCATACTCAGCTAAGCGCAGTGAAATCCTTAAATTTCCATAGAACTTAAGCTATTTTTCATGATCCGAGTCTCTACTGGATCAGTAGAAAACTGATCAAAATCCTCTTTCACACCAGTTTTAATGGAAAATACCTAGCTTATTATTTCCAAGTTTCAGGGAAAACTTAATTAATTGGGTTTAGTAACTATGGTCTATAAAAGGGCTGATGAAGGGTTATTATGTCCATCTTTAGAATGATAGACTGAGCCTCTCTCTATTCCTCACATTCCCTCTCGTCTATGTATCTCATAATATCTATTTTCTCTATCTTTCTCTCTTGTTCCTTTCTATCTTAACAAATTTATTTGATGAAGTTGCTTGCTTGGATTTTAGTGCAATTGTAATGGTGAAATTGAAAATTATGGGTCATTTTGTTGTCTATCACATGTATGACTCATCCTGTTTTTGATATTTTTTTTTTCAATATTCAGGTTCAATTGAAAATGAAAGTCTGGCTGTGCTTGCTGAGGCATCAGTAAGAAATATTTACTGATGAATTCAGTTTCCATAACTTTTCTTTAATGTTTTTTTATGATGTGTAAACTAACGGTGAGCAGGGCAGGTGTGATGTTGGGGTTTGTAATAAAATTGATTATGGGCCTTCATTTACCAAATTGAGGTTTTGGAGTAGAATCAACTATTGTCGTTTAATCTTGTTTGATAAAGGGTTGAAGAGATTGGTCTGGCATAATTGAATTGATTTTTGCACAAACTATATTGTGGAATAATAATATTGTAATTGACAGCATAAGGAGTTATAAATAGGGGGGGAGGGAGCATCCATTTTTTCTGTTTGGTAATTTTGAATGACCAAAAACATGAGAAACTATATTGTACCAAGGCAAGACTCTAAGCTGAATAGATGAATTATCATTTGAACACTTCCTTTAATGAATGGGTTTTAGCATGATATCTTCCTGGTATTTTGTTTGGTATTGTTTTCTGATTCCAGAGAGCCTGTTTATCAACAAGATTATGTTATGTAATATTAAGGGAAGCATTGACTTCTAACTAAAGCTTCCCTTAATTTATTATTACATAACAGATTATGTCTCTGCTGTGTGAAAATTGAAATAAGCTTTGGTTCCTTTTACTAACTATGAAGATGCAATTGCAGACTGTTTCTGGAATTTTGTCTAAAATTAACCTGAAGACCATCAAGAGCCTGGCTGCGAATTTCAGGATCCGCTCTCAAGACCACATGACTTGGTTTGTGGCGAACTGCAGTAATTTGGAATCATCAAAGACACTCTTTTTGTGGGTGTTATTTGAAGTTCTAACTAAACCAAGCTGTTCGTTTCTCCCTCTCACTATTCCAATCTACTTTAGAGTTTGCTGAAATATATATTTTCTTGTAAACAAGGACTAACATATGAAAAGTTGATTGATTTATAGATGCTTGATTGAACTTTTTGCTTTTGCTTAGGTGTTGATTTTCCTGAAGTTTTCGCAGCCGCGTTTTCGTTCTTAAAGTCTGAGTGGGAATTAATAGTAAATGCTAGCAATTTTGTTTTCGAAGAGGTAGAATGAATTCATTATTTTAGTGTATTTTTTATGGGAGAAAAAGTATTTGTTTCATTTTAATTTTTTGGGTTGTACAATGTTTGATTTACAGTTTAATTCTAAAGTTCTGGACTGGGATGTCAGTTCAATTCTAAAGTTGTTGGATACTGATCTCATATCTACGAATGCAAAACTTATTTTTTGCATATTTTGGAGATTGGTTTCTGCATTTATAGCAACTATGCCTTCTGAAATTTCACAGGTTAGTAGTTTCTTTCTTTAATAATGGATGATTGGAGAGATCTCCACTTTTAATTAGACTCAGACTTGGATAGGTTTCCATTGTTTATTTAATTTGACCACCCATATGAGACAGGATGATAATGATATGTGGGTCAGATTCATCAAGGATTTGTTTGTATGTTTTGCTTCCCCAAAATTTAAGCATGTTTTTCATGAACATCTGTGTTGCTTGGTGGCTCAATGCAAGATATCACCTCCCTGCATCTTATCCAAGTTTTTCGCAGAAGGAGGTACCTTTCTTTTGTTTTCTCTTTGAATTGACACTTCATGAGCTTACACTACTTTGTACAACTGATGTTTTGCTTGATTGATTGTTTGCCGTTTGGCTTGTTGACATGAACATTGCTGAATATGAAAATCATTTTACTATGTAGGATGTTGCCTCATTTTTGTATCTGGGGATTGGTTGAATGGCTTTAATTATTAGTAATCATTATTTGGTATTCCGCAGTTTCTACATCCTTTAATTTTGTTATTGTAAATATGGGCTTGAATTGTGATAGAAAGTACCTCATAAGGTAAAAGAGAAGTTTTATTACATTGGCATAAGAACAACAATGCTATATATTAGTGAATTCTGATCTTTGAAGACACAAACTAGATAACAGAGATGTGGATGTTGAGATGAATGTGTGGTCATATACTTAAACGAATTTGAATGACACCTGTTAGTGAGAAAGTGATAGAAAATTGTTTGAGGTGGTTTGGACACTTCAAAGAAGCCATTGAATGCACTTGTGAGGAGTGTAGATCAATCACAATGGAGTCCTGTTAAGAGTTGTAGAGGGAGACCTGAGGAAATACTCAGTGAAGTTGTAGAGCGATATCTTTTGGTTCATATTAATATAAATTTGGTGGTTGTTTTCCAATGTAGTGAAATCTCAGTGTTTGGGGTCATTTGTGTTTTTTTAGTTATATCATGGTTATATTCCTGTAAAAATTTTCATAAGCTATATTTTTCGCTGGTCTTTTTTCTTTCCTGCAGGGTTTCCTGTTGAAGTCCAAGTTGAAAGTCTTCAGTGCTTTGAATATCTTTGTAACCTGTCTCATGAAAGATGTCAGTTTGAACTTCTAGCTGAGTTTCCTTCAGTTCTTGTTCCATTGGCTAGTGATAACCAGGTATGACTTCCCCCTCAATTCCAAACATTTGGAAGTGCTGTTTCCTTATTCTGCCCTCATTTCCTTTCATTCTTATTAAAACATACTTATTAAGACACTTCTATAATGTAATATTGAGAAGCCTATCACACTTCAATTGATGCTGTTCTTTTCTGAGAGAAATAGGGACGGAGCTTATTCTCTCAGTTATTGATATAACTAGTGTGGTAATTAATGTAATATTCTGTAGATAAGAAACAGGAAATTATCTGATTTGATAAAGGAGAAATGAATGCAAGATAGAATCAGGATAGAATACTTTTTTATTTTCTGTATCTCTCAAATCCCTACAATCATGGGATAGATTGAGATATATATTGAAGCTAATGATTAGAGAAATATATCGGATTACTCATACCCTGAAAGTCTTCAACTAGCCACAAGTGCAAAGTTATAGAGATGTAGAAGAGGAAGAAATATAAATTTACAAATATGGATTTAATGCTTAGATGAGCCTAGAAATGTGATTTAATAGAATAGAAAATAATATTTTTGTATTTATTGTTGTCTATCAAACTGATTTGATGTGATTCTAACATTTTCCAACATTCTCTTGCAACAAAATGGAATTGACCTAATATTGATTCATTTTATTTCCCCTCCATTTTTCAGGAGACCAGGATTGCGGCCATGAACTGCATTGATGGGCTACGTGTATTGTGGTCTCATCTTGATCGCTCTAGATGGAGAAATGGTACTGTACCCTCATGTTGATTGGGTTCTACCCCACATGTCAATTGTTTCCTTGATATATTACATTTTCATAAAATTAGTGAAAGCAGGGGGCAATGCGACGTGGAGCCATTTTATGGGTGAACTTTTGGATTTGTTATATGAGCAGAAAACATTCATACTATCTGACAAGAGGTTTCTTCCTTCAATGTTTGCATCTATGCTGGGCTCAACCTGTCACAACATCTTAATGCCTCAAGATATTGAAAACAGGTATTTTTATAAATATTAGCATAATTATATATATTTGTTCCATATTTGCATCTAATAAACAATGTTTGTAATTTCCTTGCCTGTTGGTAAACTTGCTTATCTTCGTTACATTTTGATGGTACACAAAGTTAAAGAACGTATTTGGTTGATATGAAAATAACCCTTCCATAGTGTGTAGACCTAATGGTGGGAAACTAACACTGATAAGAAAAACTGATAAGGGTGCACTTGAGAAGCACCTCACTCTCCCAATTATCACTACCAACTTTCCATTCCTAACACTATGTTAGGCCCAAGAAGTATTGGGGCCGAGTGTATAAAAGAAGGGCAGCTAAGCCCATAGTGGAGGGCAGATTAGGAAGTATTGAGATAAGGAAAAATTTTTTTTGGGGGGGGGGACCATTTCCCTTACAGGATCCGTTTATGAGTGCGTATAGGTGCCTGCACTCTCAAGTTCAAGGCAGAGGGAACATCTTGTTCTTTTATTTTGCTGTAGCTGTTCTTTTTGATTCCCCTAAGTTTCCTTAGTTGGAAACATTTCTCTTGTAACCATTTCCCTTACAGGATCCGTTTATGAGTGCGTATAGGTGCCTGCACTCTCAAGTTCAAGGCAGAGGGAACATCTTGTTCTTTTATTTTGCTGTAGCTGTTCTTTTTGATTCCCCTAAGTTTCCTTAGTTGGAAACATTTCTCTTGTAACCTTTTATCAATTTCATTTGTGCAAGAGATTGTCCAGCCCTGTTTCTCTGCTGTATTATTGTTCAATTGCAAGTTCCCATCACTCTATAACCACTTCCCTTATTATCCGAGTCTCCTATAACTGTCATACTAATAAAACCCAAAATACCACCTGTTCACATGGTTCCAACCTACTATCCAAAATATTTCTAGCTCAAATGGTTTACACCTACTACCCAAGATACCCTTTGCTCATATTGGCTCACACCTAACACCCTATTCCATCACATCTATAGTGAAATTTTCTTGCCACATCTCTTTGTTCACTCAGACACATGGCTCAGGAGAACTGATAATGTTGGAAACATCTTCATAATATTTCTGTCTGAATATATGCTCATCTCCATGAAACATATTAAAGTCAAGAGAGCTGGTTCTTTTAGGCCAATGCTAGAAAATGGATGGCTTTATTCTCTTTATTTATTATGTGCTTTTTTTGTATTTCTGCTGGCTAGAAGCAGCTACTGATGAAATCGCCATTGATGATGATTGAGAATTGATTGTGATGTCTCAAGTTCATTTTGATTGGACTTGTTAGTAGTAGTATGTTCATTCTTTAAGTCCCTGTTTGAGTGGTCTATTGATTTCTATGATTGTATTACAATTTATATTTTGAGTTCTGTGAAGTAATATTTAGCCTGGAAATTTTTTTTTTTTCTCTAAAATGAGAAAAATTGCCGTAGGTTCTGCAGGTCTGGGACTTATTAAGTAATGTATATTAGATCTTTTCAACCCAGATCTGTTTCAGCCTGGCCATTGTAAGCTAGCGCATATTGACAACATTAGTTTAACCTGAAAATGGAATTTGGAAAGCTATGAATTGCAACATACATTGGATGCTTATTCACGCCCAATGTTTATCTTATTGGAAGTGGTTTTCTTTTTTCTTATCAATTAGTTGGTTGAATGTTAAGATACCAATCCTGAACAAGCACAAAAAATGTAATTATTTGTTTAGTTTTTCTTATTTTCTATTTGTTTAATATATTTTGAAGTTGTAAATTAATGGGTGAAGGGGCAAAACTAGCCACCGTAAATTTCCAAATGGACAACTCTAGCACCCGTAAATTGGATGGTGCAAAACCGTACATTATAAATCAAAATGAGACAAATTTAGCCACGCCGTTAAGTTGAAGCTAACAGACGTTTGTGTTGGCGTGGGGCCCACCTTCATTAAATCAAAACGTCTGTTAGCTTCAACTTAACGGCGTGGCTAAATTTGTTTCATTTTGATTTATAATGTACGGTTTTGCACCATCCAATTTACGGGTGCCAAAGTTGTCCATTTGGAAATTTACGGTGGCTAGTTTTGCCCCTCCGCCCTAAATTAATTTATCTTGGTTTATGTACAATCTTTTTCCTGCAATCAAATATTAAAATAATTTGATGAATTGTTTGGTTTCATTTCATTATTCTAATGTAACTTCCACTTGTAGTTGGCTATCCTCCCTAAAGATGGTCATTGATAAATCAATATATCAGTTTTTTACCTTCGGACTGCTAGTTAGTAGTTGAATGAGATACTCTCTCTTTTCCTTATAAGAGTTTCCTTTCCTTTATTTTCCTAAATAGCTTTCGAGAACCTAATGTCGAACATACTGATTTTTCTTTTCTCGCTTTGCCTTTTTTTTCACCAGATTTGATCAGTCTACGAAAGAAAAAATTATTGGCTTCATTTTGAGTTCTGCATTGAGATTCTCAAACTATGGGAAGGTTTGCCATATTTTCTAAAACCTTTTCTTTTCTGCAAACGCACAGAACTTGAATTCATAATATAATATCCACATCTTCAAAAATGTTTTGATACTATTATGTGTATTGCTTCCACAAATATGAGAAAAAAATATATGTTTGTGCCTTAATGTTTCTTGCAGCTGAAGATTTTATCGTTACTTAAGGGAATTGGAAAAGGCATTGTGTGTGTTGAAGAAGTTGTGTCATTGTTGTCCCTACTTTTGATTAGACGGAATCAATTCTTTAATGCGCTAGATAATTCCTCACAGAAACTGTCAAGCATTGAAATTGAAATGCTATGCCTTTTACTTGAGGTAAGTATATCTTGTTATTTTACCCTGAGGGTATACTTCCATATGGAATTTGATGTGAACTGATTTCTGCTTTGGTAACAGAGCTGTGTTATGTCCTCTTCCTCCGGTGGAAGTGATTTAAAAGATCATTTGCTGGCAGTTTTGCGGGTAGGTGATATAATAGTTCTACATTGGGTTGTTTTGTTATTTTTCTTGTGCTTACATGCTCTGCCTGTTGCCTTGATCAGTTGGATTCTACAGCTACTGATCACCCTGCCTATGCGCTGCCCTGTATAACTGTTCTGAGTAAACTTAGCAGTCAATTTTATAAGGAGTTGGATAATGAAGTCAAGGTAATGGGAAATCCATCTCGTTCCTAAATTAGATCGAATTGTTCTCCTGGCATGATATTTTGGTCAATGTAACGCCGTCTTAAATTAGATCGCATTTCTCCTGGCATGATGCATTAAATTTCTGACAACAAAATGTCTTTTTTTACAGGAGTTTTTGTTTCATGAGCTTCTATTTTTGTGTCATAATTCTAATGGTGATATACAAAGTGCTGCTAGAGAGGCCATATTGCGCATAGATGTAAGTTTGTTTCTCATATATTGTTTAATTTTACTTTTCATATATTCAATTTAGTGCATATTTTATTGTATAATAGTTGGTTACTGTGCTAGATATATTTTGTTGTTACTTACCACTATGATGCAAACCATTTTATGGGAGCTTCTGACATGCACTAATGAATTTAATTGTTTGCCAAGATATACTTTTTTCTACTGATAGAAAATCTCTTTTGGATAATTTGAGAACTTAAGTTTTAAGCCTGTGCCATAAATGTAGAATCAGTTTGTTAAATCAGTAGATCATACATCAGCAATGTTTTGCTCGGAACTAATGGTATTTTGGTTTGAATTTTAAAAAATATGCATGTGATAGTGTATCATGAATTATGATGACATGTTTATGTTGGTTGATTTAAAAATGGGCTTTTCTTAATAATTATTTTCATTTACACTGTTACATTAGCAGCAGTGACATTGGGAGCCTATTGTTCTTTTGTGTTTTTTGGATCTAATGTACCCTTTTGTTTTGGTACTATGCGCCGCTCTTATAATGTTTTGCAGCTTATCCTTTTTACCATCTTAATCATGTAAGAATTTTCATAGAAGAAAAGTGAAAAATTAACTGGTAGTCAATGGTATTTCTCCTGGGATTGCAGATTAGTTGTTCAACATTTTGCGATATGATTAATACCTTTCTCAAAAGGGGAAGGTGCATAAATATCCCACAATCCAAGAAGAGGAAACTATGTTTAGATGCAGAGGATAACCTGTTTAGAAGGGAGAATCCTTTCAATATCCTTAGTTATCTTCTTGACGTTTTATTGCTGAAGAAAGATATAACCAAGAGGTGAGAAATTTAATGCTATTTCTGGTACCCTGAAATAAATGTTATATTTTATTGTGCTAACATTTTACCTTGATGGTTGCAGGGACATGCTTATTAGCCCCTTATTTAAGCTTCTTTGCAAGATTCTTTCTGAGAAGATGGTAAATGATGCTCTCTTCCAGGAGAAAGGTTTGGCCCAACCTTCTCTATGTAAGGGTAACTTTATTGCATCATGTCATATTCAGCAGACTTTGTTGATAATCCTTGAGGATATAATCGCATCTCTTGATAGCAGTACCCCAGTGAAGGTTTTTCGCATTCATGATGCTTGAATGTTGAAGTTATCTAACAGTTTACTTTTCTGTTTTTTCCTAATTCAATTTTTTTCAATTCTTATTCTCAGGAAGATATAACAAAATCAATTAAATTCAATGTCCTGATAGAGTATGCCCATTCATCAAGGGATGTAGTCACCCGTAACCATGTATTTTCTCTGTTTTCTGCTGTTGCTAAAGCTTTTCCCGAACAATTTTTTGAGCATATACTTGATATTGTTGCTGTTGTTGGAAAATCAACTATCACACAGGTTAGTCAATATATGATCGAAGAAACATTGAAATTTGGAGTAACAGTGAAGTGCGTGATTGAATTTTGGTTAATTATTTATATTGATTATATTTATAAGCTATAGAGGGGAGGAGAAAGTCATGTTTTAGATGGACTGATTGCTTGGAATTATATGTTTTGGAAATTATAAGCAATACTTGATATTATGAACGTATTAGAATTGATTGGGGCAGGGAAAGTTTGGGCCCAATAGAAATGGCTTTCCATGCCAAAATAGATTCTTTTCTGTTTCTTTTTTTTGTTTTGCTTGTTTTCCTTTTGCAGAAACTTAGTATCAAACTGATGTGTCCATAATAAATGGAATATTGTTCAGTTAGTTAGTTGAGGGAGGTGCTCTTTTAGCTGGCACGTGTAAGTAATGGGGGGGGGGGCAATGACTATTATAGGTTAACTAAACCTAGCCAATATGAGAGAGTCTAAGATCTTAATAAGTGTGGTCAACAAAAAAGGATGACATTTTTTGATTAATGGTATTACTACAAAAAAGGATGTCTTCAAATTCATTGTATTCTCACTGACACAAAATTGAGTAGTGAAAATTTTTAATAAATTTTTCTAGTAAACTTATATAAGGGAAAATGTGCAAAAATAGCCACCGTAAATTTAAAAATGGGCACATATAACTCTGGTAAATTTAAGGGAGCAAAACTGTACATTGTAAACCAAAATGGGGCAAAAGTAACCTCTCTGTTAAGCAGAGTTAAACAGACCTTTTCCAGACGTATCCACATCATCAGTAAATGATGTGTCATACATTTAAGGGTGCAATATGTTGATGGGGTTTTAGTTTTTTAGATTATTACAAAGAAGTAAGGTGGATTTCAAATGATTTGGGGTTCTATTTGGTTTCTTATCTAAATGATTTGGGGTTTAGGGTTTGTTTCAAATGATTTAGGGTTTAACTGGATGCATTTCAGTTCCCACGATGGATATTGGAATTGACACGTCATTTATTGATGGGTGAGCCCACATCTAGAAAACGTCTATTTAACTCGGCCTAACAGAGATGTTACTTTTGCCCCATGTTGGTTTACAATGTATGGTTTTGCCCCAATTTGGTTTATAGTGTACAGTCCCCCTTCAATTTACCAGAGTTATAAGTGCCAATTTTTAAATTTACAGTGGCTATTTTTGCAGCTTTGCCCTTTATATAATAAGTATTTGGGCTTTTTGAAAATCATATGCTTGGCCTGCTTAAATATATGGGTTTCCAAATTTTTTTTGACTAGTCCATCTAGATTTTGTATTTTTGAGGTTCATATATCTTTTGTTTCAATTGGTTTGGTTTTTACCCATGATCAGGTCAAGTTCAATATGTCATCTGTTTTTACACGATTTAGTTGTTATCTGTAGATTGACGATCATTCAAAGCATGTTTTTGAGGATCTTATATCAACGATTGTATCTTGTTGGCTGTCTAAAACCAACAATGTGGAAGCATTACTAAAGGTAGTTATTTATTATGACATGCGTGTGAGATTGTGTGTGTGTATTCATGTCCCATGTTTGTTGGAAATGAATGGAAGCAATTCTAAGAATTTCAATATCTCAATGTTATTTTCTCCCTTCAGATTTTCATGGATATATTGCCTGAAGTTGTTGAGCATAGAAGATTGTCAATTGCTTTATACTTGTTAAGGTAAGGTACTCTTCATCCTGTGTCTGGATTTTTATGAACTTTGTTTATCTTTCTTAACCTAAATGTAACCATGCTGCGTCTTTTAGAACTTTGGGTGAGGAGAAAAGCCTGGCTTCTTTGCTTTTCCTTCTGTTCCATTCACTAGCTTCAAGGGGACAAATTACTTTCCAAGATATCAAGGTTGCAGATGTATTACAATTTTATACGAGAGAATGGGAGTATAGACTTGTAATAGAAATATGTGAGGAATACTCGAGTCTGACATGGATTCCTGCTTTAGTTAAGCTATTTCAACAACTTGGGAATGACCCTGGACTTTTTCTGGAGTTGTTTCTTGCGATGCAGTTTACTTTGCACAAATTGCATGATCCTGAACTTTTATTCAAGATGGAATCAGGAGAAGATGCTGATGTCATTCAGGTAAAATTGCATATACATTCATGATTTTTGACATACCATTGTAATGTCCTTTATAACATTTATATGGTAAGAAGTGGATCCATTTAGTAACCATACAGATTTTGCATGGCAGTGCTTTTTTATTTACATGCTTTTCTTTTTAACGAAATTCGCCATTATATAAAGTACTGCGCTGTTTGCCACAAAAATGTTTCCCATCTTTTTACCGTGTGTGACTTCAAAAATCATTGCAAGCGGCTGTAAACTGATCATTACTTGGTATGTATATGACCTTGTGTAAAAATCATCGATAAGTATCTCTAATCTGCACATATCTTGGAAAGCGTTTGATATTCGCAAACCTGTGTGTATTACATTCTCGGTCTCCTATAACACTGGGGCATAATTTCCAAAATTCTGTTTGTTTAGAACTAAAGTGAGCATGTAACAACTCTGCACCTTTAGAAAAGGATGCCAGAAAAAGGATGAAAGCATTTATGAAAGAAAGGATCAACAAAATCGTCTGGATTTAGTAGCTGGCTTAATTGTTCCCTGCAAAAAAAAACACACTAATTTTTCACAAACAATTTAATTTTCAGACAATTAGAGAGATATATAGAAGAGAACCAGATCACAATAATTCTGATTTAGAACTCAATTTTAGGAGAAAAAATGTGAAACTCAATTACTAACTGCAACTAAAAGACATTGTAGATCTGCTGGATATTTGAAACTGATGATGGAAAGAAAGCTCAATGACAGTGCCTAGGAAATATGAAGGTGAGTGAGGATGGCAAAGTGTTAGAATCTTAGCATTTATTATTTTTACCTTGCGATAGAGCAAATAATCAATAAGAGAAACTATTTCTTCTCCAAAATCTCTTCTCTTCTTAAACACAAAGAAGTGGAAGAAGAGAAGAAGGAAAGGGCCCATGGTGGAGGTAAAAGAACACCATTGGAGATTTTCAAGCTGCCAAACAATTATTTGGCGGCAATTGTCATCATCCTTCCATTTCAGAAATATTTAAGTTAGGTTATCACCATTTTAGATGCTCTCCCAAAATAAACTACCTAGGTTGAAGAATCTTTCTCATAATTCTCTTGTTCCAATGCTTTGGAATATTATATAATTTCCACAAAATATTATTGCCACTGTTTAGGCAAGAGACATGAAGATCATTGGTTGATGGAAATTTTCATCATTAAGCAGAATAACTGTTCTTTAATTGATTGAGTGTTTAATTTGTTGCAGTGTTTTTATAGTCCTGCTGAGATGCTTATTGTGACAACTTTTTCTACAAGTTTTCTTTTGCATGAATCCTGCTACTTGGTATAGTTGAATATTATTGTTGCCAAAGTTTCCGTTTCCTCCTAACTTGACTGATTTGACTTTGCAGAAGATACTTGAAGAGCTTATGGAGCAGATTGTGCATCTCATGCTTTCAGAAAAGAAACAAATGAAGCTAGTTGTCAGTTTGAGGAAAGAGTTAAACAAAATCATGCGGGCTGCTTTGAGAAATATTACCTTAATCATGGTACCTTCATCATACTTTAGGAGCGTAATTAAGTTGCTTCGCCATGCAAATAAAGATGTGGGCAAAAGGGTAAAATTCTATGACAATGATTTGTTTGTCTCTTGTGTGATAATTCTGTTGGAAGAATAATTCTGTATGAATTAACTTATAATCTTCTATATTCCTGAAAAGAGGGTTTGACATCATAGTGGAAAGAATTTCACAGTATTGTATCAAAAGAATGAGCTCCTATATATTAGTCTAGGGTTTGGCCGATTGATGAGGCCATATAATCAGGGGAGTCAAACCAGGAAAACTAAGAAAATACAATCAACAATTAATTCTAAAGAATTATATCAAATATTCAACTAATGCCTATAATTTTGGATCTGACCAATCCTTGTAATTTTGGATCTGATTCCACACTCCTCAAATTGAGCCATAGATATTGATCATATCCGACTTGAAAATTAAGTGTTCAAACTTATCATTACTTAGGCCCTTGGTAAATATATCTCCTGTCTGTTCTCTAACATCTCTTATGAAATGTTTGTCATTTTCCACATGCTTAGTTCAATTATGCTGAACAGGATTGTGACATATGCTGATGGCAGCCACTTTGTCACAATACATTTTAATTAGTAGACCTGAAATTAATTCTAAATTCTCCCAGTACATGCTTTCCCAATTTTTCTTATTTTGCTACAAAAAAATTTACATGGGTTTTTTGCACCTTCATGGCTATTACATGGGCATTTTCGCACATTAGCCCTAATATATAAATATTTGAATACTGATTGAGCACAAAGTGTTGTATGATCTATACAGGCGACCCCACCTAGTTGGATAAGGCTTTGTTGTTGTTATATACTCCCTCCGGTTCTAAATATAGGACCTAGATAACTTTTTTTGGGGAGATTAAGGAAGGCTTAATTTTAAATGTCTTTCCAATAACACCCCTCCTTAATTAGTTTAATTACTTAGTAGCTCTTCCTCCCATATCAAAGGAGTTGTTAAGAAGAAGAAGGGTAATTTAGGAAAAAGGTGACCAAAAATGTATCTAGGTCTTATATTTAGGACCAAAATGAAGTCTCTATCTAGGTCCTATATTTAGGACCGGAGGGAGTATGATGTATCATGTTGTATTATGTCAGATATGTGTTACCATATTTATACATCATAGCTTTAGGACTTTAGATGTTTTACTGAAATAGTTGAGTTTGAACGGTATATTTTTCCTGCTCATGTAATTCACGCAATGATGAGCAATGTGAGATTGAAGGAACTAAGGATGTGACTGAATACTGCAATACTTTTATTCATGTAGTCAAAGGTATATATACACATTACAAGTGAATCAGCCATTGAAGTCAGAATCAGATGCTGATTTGTGGGAGCTGATTTTATGGGATTACAATCAGAAAAAGAATCAAATAAAATATCTTCATATTTACAGAATATTCTCAAATCAGCTCCAATTAATTAATTGATTCCTACACTCCCCCTCAAGTTGGATCATAGATGTCCATCATGTCCAACTTGCCAATGAAATAGTCGAATTTAGCCTTGGCTAAGCCTTTGGTAAGGATATCTGCAGTTTGTTCTCCTGAGGGAATATACTTGAGGTTTATTGTTCCTTCATCAATCTTCTCTCTTATAAAGTGACGGTCAATTTCAACATGTTTTGTACGATCATGTTGAACTGGATTATGGGCAATACTTATGGCAGCCATACTATCTGAGAACATCTTTATTGGCAAATTCACCATCATCTTTAATTCTTCAAGGACTCGCTTCAACCAAATGCCTTCGCAAATTCCAAGTGCTATGGCTCTATATTCAGCTTCAGCACTACTTCTTGCAACCACATTCTGTTTTTTACTCTTCCATGTAACCAGATTTCCCCAGACATACGTGCAATATCCAGAGGTTGATTTTCTGTCCTCTTCATCACCTGCCCAGTCAGCATCTGTGAACATCTCAACATTTCTTTTTCCAGTCCTTTTGAACAGCAAGCCTCGTCCTGGACAACCCTTTAAATATCTGAGTATCCGGTAGACTTCATTTAAATGCCTTTGCTTTGGATCATGAGAATGTTGGCTCACAACTCCAACTGCATAAGCAATGTCTGGTCGAGTATGAGATAAGTATAATAACTTTCCTACCATTCGTTGATATCTTCTCATGTCCACTGGTTTACCCAAATCAACACCATCACTTATCTTGTCTGTTCTGATGGGCGTGTCACTGGATTTGCATCCTAACATTCCAGTTTCCTTGAGGAGATCAAGAACATATTTTCTCTGAGAAATGTAGATCCCAGTCTTTGATCTTGCCACCTCCATCCCTAAGAAATATTTCATTTCCCCAAGGTCTTTAACTTGAAATTCTTTGTTCAGTGCTTCTTTGATATGATCAATTTCTGCTGTATCATTACCAGTAAGCACAATGTCATCTACATAAACAGCTAAAACTGTTACCTTATTGTTTTGATGCTTGAAGAACATAGTATGATCACTCTGACCCTGCGTGTATCCTTGCTTCTTCAAGACTTTTGTAAATCTTTCGAACCAAGCGCGGGGAGATTGCTTCAGACCATACAAGGATTTTCTCAATTTGCAAACTTGACTGGATCTTTTTCCTGGAAAGCCAGGAGGAAATTTCATAAACACTTCCTCTTTCAATTCTCCATTTAAGAAAGCATTCTTCACATCTAACTGGTGGAGTTTCCAGTCCAAATTTGCTGCTAGAGACAGTAGCACGCGAACTGTATTTAGTTTTGCAACAGGAGCGAAAGTCTCTGTGTAATCCATACCATATATTTGAGAATATCCTTTGGCCACCAGTCTCGCCTTATATTTTTCCAGATTTCCATCTGCTCTATATTTGGGAGTGAATACCCATTTGCATCCCACCGCTTTCTTTCCTTTTGGAAGATCAACCACTTGCCACGTATCATTTTTTTCAAGGGCCTCCATTTCTTCTAGAACAGCTTGTCTCCATTCTGGTCTTGCCAATGCCTCATCTATATTGTTAGGAATTTTTATTTCATCAAGATGAGATATAAAAGCACAATACCTTGCTGAAAGTCCTTGATAAGAGACAACCTTCTCAATTGGATGTCTTGTACAAGCTCTTGGTTTTTTTCTTTTTGCAATTGGTAGGTTAAGATCATCACCTTCTTCTGGACCTGCTACCGGTTCAGATTCTTGGATAATACCTTCAGTTTGAGGGACTATACTTGCCTTTTGCCTGCGTGTATAAACATGTCCTTTCTCAAATCTTATGTCTCCCCCTGACTTGATTATTTCATTTTCTGTTTCAGACACAATTTCCTTTTTATTTTCTTCTTTAAAAAATAATAGAGGAAAGGATTCATGTGTATCAGAAGTAGGACTTTGTTCTGGCTGAAATTCACTCAAATTCTCCCCCTGAATTGAAGACTCAGAGAAAAAAGGTATGTTTTCATGAAAAGTGACATCACATGTGATATATATGCGTTTAGTTGTTGGATCATAGCATTTGTATCCTTTTTGTACAGCGGAATAACCAATAAATAAGCAACGGACGGCCTTGGGATCAAGTTTCGTGGTTTGATGAAGGTGGACATATGTGGTGCAGCCAAAGACTCGAAGGGGTAGAGTATTTTCAAGATATGGAGAATTGTAGTGGTTATGAAGTACTTGGAGGGGAGTTTTATAGGAGAGTGGTTTGCTTGGCATCCTATTGATAAGGAAAGTGGCTGTGAGAATGGCGTCCCCCCAGTAAAATTTTGGGACTTTGGCATCCAAAAGAAGAGATCTAGCGGTTTCAATTATATGACGGTTTTTTCTTTCAGCAATGCCATTTTGTTGGGGACTATAGGGGCAACTACTTTTGTGAATAATGCCATTATTTTTCAGAAAACTTGAGAGTGAATTATTGAAATACTCTGTCCCATTATCCGTGTGTAGAATTTTGATTTTTGTATGAAATTGGGTTTGAATCATGGTATAGAAATCTATGAAAATTTGGAAAACTTCATTTTTTTCTTTTAATAGATAAACCCAACATACTCGAGTGTGATCATCGATAAATGTAATAAACCATTTTGAGTGTGAACGGTTTGGAACACGAGATGGACCCCACAAATCACTATGAATGACGGAAAATGGTTGTGAAGCATGATATGGTTTATTTGGAAATGATGCACGGTGGTGTTTGGCACGTTCACAAGTATCACAATAAAAATCATTTTTATTTGAGAAATGAGAAGGAAACATTTTTGCCATATATTGAAAGTTGGGATGTCCCAATCGTTTGTGCCATAAATTTAAATCAGTAGTCATAGGGAGAGACACTTTATTACATAAACCCACATTAGAACTTGTATGATCCTCAAGGTAGTATAGTCCATCAAACTTACTAGCATTGCCAATCATCATCCCCGTCAACAGATCCTGAAAAGTACAATGAGTGGCAAAGAAGTTAGCTTGGCATCGTTCATCTCGGGTTAGAGTGCTCACAGATAAAAGACTACACTTTAAATTGGGCACATGTAAAACATTTTTCAATACAAGATTAGGAGTGATTTCTACACTTCCCATGCCAGCAACTTTAGAATTAGAAGCATCTGCTATTTTAACAGTAAGACAAGTCTTAGCAGGTTCATATGAGCGGAAGCATGTGATATCATTGGTCATGTGGTCAGATGCACCTGAGTCAACAATCCAACATTTCCCAGTAATCATACTTTTAATAGAAGTAAGGGCCTTTGAAAAATTACCTCTTTGAACTACTGTTGCAATCGGCTGTTTAGTAGTTTGAAGAGAGGCCAACAACTCAATGATTTTATCAAATTTATCACCTTGAGGAACTGAGGAGGAGTTCTGTGGTTCATCATCCTTAACTGTATCGGCTGTGTACGCACGGCCTTTGCTCTTTTTTGGCTTCCAATCAGGAGGTTTGCCATGAAGTTCCCAGCATTTGTCCTTAGTGTGACCCACCTTTTTACAGTGATCACAAGTGGGTCTATTTTTTCCTTGGCGGTTGTCAGAAAAATTCACAGCAAGGGCAGATGATTCATTTGTAGGCAATCGAGACACTGGTTCTTCTTTTAGCATCACTTTCTTTCTAGATTCTTCATTTCGGAGAATGGAGAAAGCTTCCCGAACAGAAGGAAGAGGATCTTGCAGCAATAATTGCCCTCGAACTGTATCAAATGATTCATTTACACCTGCAAGAAACTCATATAGACGTTCCTTCTCCACTCTTTTTTGATACTTAGGAATATGGGTAAGACAACAAGGAGGATCATCATTAATTTGGTCAAGTTCAAGCCAAAGGGTAGTTTTGGCAGTGTAATAGTCTCCCAATGAAAGAGTCTTTTGTTTCAGGTCCCAAACTCTTGATTTTAAATCAAAAATTTGTGAAGAATTACCTTTTTCTCCATAGGTCTCCTTCACACTTACCCATATGTCACGTGCAGATTCAAGGTACATGAAGAGTCTCCTCAGATTTGGGCTCATCGAGTTCACCAGCCACGCTGAATCGGTGGCGTCTTCGGCGTTCCAGATTATGGAGGCAGCGTCGTCGGAGGTAGGTGGTGGTGTCTCACCATCGATGTAGGCAAGCTTTCCCCTTCCCTTGAGTGCTCGTCGGACGGAATAAGCCCATTCACTGTAGTTCTCGCCTGAAAACTTCTCAGGTACGATTTGAATGGTGGGATTCTCTAGTCCAACGGAACCCAGACGAGAACCTTCAATTGTGAAAGGATACCCATTTGTCGGAATCGACTTGATGTCGTTCGATTTCGGCTGGGCGTTTCCCTTCTCTGATTTTGCAGGGTCACCCATAGATTCTTTACCTGGCTCTGATGCCATGAAGGAACTAAGGATGTGACTGAATACTGCAATACTTTTATTCATGTAGTCAAAGGTATATATACACATTACAAGTGAATCAGCCATTGAAGTCAGAATCAGATGCTGATTTGTGGGAGCTGATTTTATGGGATTACAATCAGAAAAAGAATCAAATAAAATATCTTCATATTTACAGAATATTCTCAAATCAGCTCCAATTAATTAATTGATTCCTACAGAGATAAGTGATGATTATTTAATAAATATTTATTTGTGATGCAGGCTCTTGGGCTTCTGTGTGAGACTGCAAGAGACCAAAGAGTTTGTTTAAAAAGTAAAAAAAGTAAAAGTCAAAGTTTGAATCCATGTCTTCCTTGGCTTAATATGAGTGAGAGTGATCAGAAGTCATTTGATGAGATGTGTTTGGAGATTGTTCAGATTTTTTATGATCGAGCTGAGGGTTCAAATACTTCGTTGGAAGTTGCAGCAGTTTCTGCATTAGGAGTTATGGCGAGCAGCTTTCCTTCTAATAATTCAATCTATGTTCTATGCCTCAGATCTGTTGCAAGATGCATTAGTTTATGCAACTTGGCTGTGGCCTCATCCTGCCTTCGAACAGCTGCTGCCTTGATCAATGTCCTAGGCCCAAAAGCTCTATCAGAGCTTCCTCACATCATGAAAAATATGATGAAGCGTTTTTTTGAATTGTTCTCTGATTCTGATGGCAAAGCCCTAAATAGGGAGCTTGTTTCCTCTGTTTCAAAAGAATCTTATTATTTCTCTGTTCTGATCACTCTGGAGGTAGTCGTGGACAAGTTCGATGGATTTCTAAACCCCTATCTACAAAATATTATAGATCTTCTGGTACTTCATGCTGAATATGTTTCTGGAATGGATGCAAAAGTGATATTTAGAGCCAGTGGACTTCGCAAGCTCCTTGCTGAGAGAATACCTGTAAGCCCTACTCTTTTATGTTATCATTGAACAATTTTATGATATTAACCTTTTGGTTATCTCTTGACTTAGAGAAGCTATTATTTTAAAACAGGAACGCTTGCCTTGACACCGTTGTTGAAAGTTTACCCAGTTTCTATTAATGCTGGGGATAAAAGCTTAGAGATCATATTTGACATGTTGGCAACCTTAGTTGGTACAATGGACAGATCATCTATCATTGCTTTCCATCGAAAGATTTTTGACTTCTGCCTTCTTGCCCTTGATCTTCGCCATCAGAATCATGTTTCTGTTCATAATATTGATGCAGTAGAAAAAACTGTGATCCATGCTTTGGTTGCTCTGACTATGAACCTTCCAGAGAACATGTTCAGACCTCTATTCATAAAGAGTATTGAGTGGGCAGAATCTGACGTGGGTGAAACTTCATTTGAGGGTAGTGCTGATAGGTATATATCCTTCTATGGCATGGTAAATAAACTTGCCGAGAACCACCGGTAAGTCAATGTCTTTGCACCATTTTTTCCTATAGCTGGTATTATTCTTGAATGTGGTTTTCTACTTGGTCTCAAAAGAGACCTTGATGAGGTGTCTGTAAGATTTTTCAGTATATTATATTTTACTTTTTAAAGAATGGAACTTTTAATTTTATGCAATAGTACACAATGAAATGCCGGTTTAACTCAATTGTAAGCTCACTCATCGTGGGGTTTGAGATCGTGGGTTCGAATCAGCCTCTCAGCATAAAAAAACAGGAGTAAGGCTTCCTAGTATATTCCCTTCTCCAATACCTTCACTAAGTGCGAACTCGAATTTGGTTGGCCCCTTTCAATAGTATAGCAATATTATGTTATGCATATTAAGATGCCTGTGTATTATTGTGAATGTCAGTTGAGTTAATTCAAAACTTCATCTGAATTTATATTATTATATCCATAATTTGCTTTTGGTGAGAAGTGCTTCCTCTCTTCCTCAAACTATTCGTAGATATGGAACTTCAGCTACACAATCAATTTTGTATGTGAAATTCTTCCAACATAGTGATTGAATGGCGTAATAATTTTTTGACCGCTGTGCCTGCCTTGTGTAGGTCATTATTTGTTCCTTATTTTAAACACTTCCTTGGTAGCTGTATTCACTATCTCAGTGATGCTGGAGATGTACAACTCATGAGTCGGAAGAAAAAGAAGGCCAAGTTTCAGGATGATGACAGTACAAAGGAAGGCATTGTTTCTATCAAAAGCTGGCATCTTAGGAAGTTAGTTTTGTCGTGTTTGCATAAGTGTTTTCTCTATGATACTGAATCCTCAAAGTTTCTCGACTCTTCAAACTTTCAGGTAAATTACTATGTAAATTATAATTTTTTATTTTCGAATTGGGATGTTAGGATCCTAGCAATTCCAATATTTTCGATAAAAAATGCAAATCCCAATGTCAAATACTTATTTACGTGTACATCTTGCTTCATTACTCGAAAGTGCTTGCCTCTTGTGAATATTTTTTGTTTAGGTATAAATGACATTGAGCATCCACAAAATCATTTTTTGGTTTCATTCGTCTTTTCTATTTATGGATCCCAGTAATTATGATATATACTTTAATTCAGTAACTTTTTTGGGTTACACCGATTTAATTCAGTATTTTTGAACTTTCCTCTTTATCTTGTTCCTTTTTCTATTAATGTTGTTCTTTGAAAGATGGGTCCTTTTCTAGTAATGTGTTTGTTTGAATATCCCTTCACCTATTTATCCAAAAAAAAAAAAAAAAGAATATCATTTCACCTATGTTTGTTGCAGATGCTACTAAAACCGATTGTTTCACAACTAGTCATAGAACCACCAGCTTCGTTGGGATACACCCTGAATATGCCAAAAGTGGATGAAGTTGATAACCTACTGGTTGCATGCGTTGGGCAAATGGCCATGACTGCTGGAACTGACCTCTTGTGGAAACCATTGAATCATGAGGTAAATATTAAAATTTCTATTTCTAAGATAAAATTGTGTGTGTGGAAACACCCAGTCATATAATACCAGCTACCAAGTAATAAGAAGTTGTGTTATGTAAATTGTTTTCCTCATGCGTGTTCTTTATCTTCAATTTTCTGCATTTTTAACTCTGCCCAGAATGTATTGTTTAGATCTCTTTTGATGGCTGTACAATCTTCAACAACTGATTCAGATTATGGCTTGTCATTTCGCAGGTTTTGATGCAGACACGTAGTGAAAAGCTTCGAGCAAGAATGTTGGGCCTAAGAATAGTCAAATATCTAGTGGAAAGTTTGAAAGAAGAATATCTTGTACTTCTGGCTGAAACAATCCCCTTCCTTGGTGAATTGCTTGAGGATGTGGAGCCTTGTGTGAAATCTCTTGCTCGGGAAATTCTCAAGGAAATGGAGTCCATGAGTGGGGAGAGCCTCAGGCAATACTTGTGATATTTAAAAACGTGGTTTGGTTAGAGCCTTTTCATTTCATTTATGCTTTAGGCGATTACATTGTTAGAAATGTGCATTTTGTCTAGGAAAACATTTATATTTCTATTTGGGAAGAGGCATATTTAACCGAGATGTTTTTCATTAGGGTAGTAAGTAAAACAATATGTTATTATAAAATATAATAAAAAATATTTAAATCAATGAAAATTTATAATTTATATTAACAATTTCTAATGATTATAATTTCAATATAAATATTAATAAAAATTATAATTTATATAAATAAATGGAAAATGCTATTAGATGAGAATATTGTGGCGTCAATTTTTAACCTACTAACTAACAAATTTAACTCAAATTTATTTGGAAGTTGAATTTGAAAAAAAAAATTTGCATAGTAAATTACTGCTGTATTAGCTATGAATTCTTTGACTTGATCAAAAGAATCAAGACGTGTGTCCCGTCTCTCCTAGTACTCAGTGAGCAGACTTTTGTGCTCTTCATGACGCTCAATTTTAATTTTAGCTGTGACAGCACCAGCATATACCCCAAGCAGCACTTTATCTGTTGCTTGAAGATGATTATACAAATCTAGCTTTGCAGATATACCAAGCTCCGATGATTATATTGGAATCCGTCAAACCTTTTGTTTTATTTAATAAATAGAATTTTATTTAATTAAATCATTTTTTTGATTTATTAAATAAAATCCTATATTTAATTTCATAATCAATTAATTATTTAATGTGCCCATAAAAGGGCGTACTTTTTCGAACATCTCCCACTCACACTTAAATCCACACCACATTGCAATTTGTTTTTTGAGCATTCGTATTGGGCGCCAGTCGTGACCACGTGAACACAATCTATGTAATTCAGATGCTTCTTATAAATTAGAATTCCTTGTCTCAGATTTCGTATAAATGTAAGGACATAAATGCATATGGATTCTCAATCCATTTGTCTCAGATTTTTGAGGCTAACTCACACACAAGTGTCATTCTTAATCACCCATGAGCTAATATGTAGGCAATTAACTCATATTGCCTTCACGTACTCCTAGAAATTTCACACTTACAAACACTTCTAGTAAGTGATCGATCATGGAAATCTAGCGTTACATGTGTGTTTCGAGTTTAGACCATTCTTTATGACTGAACATCAATTTTGCTTGAATTTGTTACTTGCCCAGCTATCACTCGTTAGGTCGGATCTCTCATAACTAAAGAGTTTCAGCCAGAGTAGCACTCACAATTACAAGCATCCATGATGAGTCTAAGTCATAAGGCCATCGATGTAGAGGATAATATCCTTTCTTATGTGACTCACATCGTTATGGATCAGGATTTTCCATCTACGTCCCAGTTGCGGTTAATTAAGCACATGCAATACAATTTACATGTTATGGTGATCGACCAACTGTCACATGTCGATTTTAAAAAAGAATCACCATACATGCATAAATCCCTCGACGAACTCCTAAAATTCCACAGGAGAATTTTATACCTAACCACAGACCCGACGGAATACATGTGTACTCATTACCATGACTTGAATTGTCATTTCCTAAACTAATTGGGTCGACCTATGTGAAGTATTCATCAACACATGATGATCTCTTACACGTCTTATCTTCTCATACCTCCAACAAATATGGAAGACTGTTATCCGTATGAGTGGACTAACCTTTCTTGGGCCTGTACAACATATTGCATACTTTACATATATATTTTCATATATACAAACATATAATTTTGTATATATGTGCAAAAAACAATTACGAATTGAAAAATGCATCATTTTATTTCAGAAACTATATTTTGTTCAATACATTAAATGTTACTTATACCTAAAACATTTTACAAGCCCAGTGAGTGATAAGCAAACATTGTAATAAGTGGAAAATAGTACTGAACAGTTACTTCATTCTAAGAGATCACATCTCTTATAAAATGACATTTGATGTCTATATATTTAGTTTTTTATGATCCTTAGGGTTCACAGCGTAGGCTATCACGACTTCAATGTCACAACGAATGTTCACACCATTTATGTCTAAACGCTTTATGAATCTTTTAAGTCACACAACGTTTCGAATAGTAGCCGCACAAGTTTGCTAAGTTGAGTGTCCTCCATCCAGATCTCCTGCTTAGTTGGCGTTAGAGTATCCTTAAGGATGGAGACTTTCTCCTATATATCACAACCTTTACTTCATTACTCTTTTTGTATCAAATAATTTTCTTTGTAATTTCACAGACTAAAATCGACTTGCGAAGCCAACGACAAAGCATAAGTCCAGTATAGCACAGAACACAGTGTACATTGGACTTTCAATCACGCTTGAGTATGAGACTCTTTTCATGCGTTGTACCTCAGAATCTTTCACAAGACACTTATCTACACTAAGATAATGTCCTTTCACCATAAGGGTATGCATAGAAATGTAGTCTCTCAATATTGAATCATTCCGGGATTTTTGCTATGTATGTCTGATTGCACCATATATTTGCATATCTTTTCATGGCCAAATCCATTGAATTAATGCATGTTTTGATGATAATTGCACCTAATTAGCATATATAGATTCTAGCTATTGCTTAAGTTGTTGGAATTTGTTCTAGTTAAGGGCAATTTTGTCATCTTTAACTTGATTTATTATCATTCATCTTTTTAAGAACTTTATGATGCTACTTCAAGTCTTAATCTCTTGTAGATCAATGGGAAATAACACTTTAAAGAGAAGCCAAAGATGTGATGGAAGCAATGCTCAAGAAGGAGGAAGCAAACAAAGAAGGATGAGTCAAGAAAAAATGTTCTGTTTTGCGCCTCACCCAGGCCCCAGGGCCTCACTAGGGCTCAAGAACAGAGGCGGTGCGCCACACCTGTGACATTGGCACCCTAGTGGCGCCACCTGGGTGCCATTCTGCAGCACAAAATCAACTTCGCGAATTTAAGGTTTCTACACACTATATAAGCTTCTTAGCACCCCCTAAACCTCTCTAAAAGCCTCATTTGCACAAAAATAAGGTGGCTATGTTTAGGTTCACTCAAAATCTCTCAAACTTACTCATCCCTATTCCATTTCCATAACATTTCACCTTAAATCTTCCATATTTTCTTCTTCATCACCACTTCCTCTTCCATTTGCACCAACCATCTTCTCCATTTCATCTCACCTCATGAAAACCACTTCTTGGGTAGATTTTAGGTGAAATTCCTCTGCCCCTTCCATGAGTGGCTAAGTTCTTGGTGCTTTGGTGGTGTGGAGATGGTGCAATTGCTCCAATGGGCATCATAGCAGTTTCTCTTGTTCCATGCTCTTTCATTGTATATTTGGGATATGTGGTTGCAATTCCTTGTGTATTTTGGGTAGAGACATGGTTTTATCTTTATATTTGTTATGGATTGATATTATATGTATTGGATACTATGTTTGTATGTCAAATGTTATGAATTTCCTATTTCCTATGTGAATTGATTCATGATGCTTTACATGCTTTACGTGGTTTCTTGGCTTGAATAACTAGTGTTTCAATTAGGTTGTTGTGGTTGCACTTTCTTGAAAAGGATTTTGATTTACAAATTTATTTCTAATACAAATCAAGTGGAACCTAACTCTAACACTACGTAATGACTAGTTTTAAGTGGTTTCTTGATTAGCTATTAATTAGTGTTGGAGGACCCTTAGTGGTTGCTTTGGGATTTTTCTAATAGACTTGATGAATGATATGACTCCCACGATCTTTTTAAAGAAGCAATTGAACCATTGTATCACCACCAAAGTCCCTCTCCATTTCATTGATTTAAACATTCACAACTTTTACTTGAAAATACCAAAAACAATCTTTTATATTTCCTTGATAGTTTAGTTAGATAATTTATAAAACCAAACCAAAACCTCCTACACTTTTACTCATTCCAATTGCATTTAGTTCATCTTAGGGTAGTTTAGAAGACTCCTCAAGAGAGACGACCCAAGGTTGCACCACTGTGTTGCAATCCTTGATTTTACAAATAACTTGCATTTAACCCCAAGGCGATTAGGAAACGGTTAAATCAATGTCTGTTAAGACAATAACAACATCCACTTTGAACAATCCTTTTATATCTTGACACACAACATATTTTCCCCTCTACCCATGTATTTCGCTTAGATATTCAAAGGCAATTAGTCTTTGATTGTTTCAACCTTTTTTAAGTTTAGTCCTAGTAAGGAAAATAAAGAGATAATTTCAAAACTTACCTTGCAACCGTTTTACAATGGTTTTCTTTGATCCTCTCAAAGTTGAATGAAGTTACAATCTTATGAATCTTCAAATTCCATTGTCTACATGTGTAACATTCTATTAACTAATTCCCTAATTAACTAAAGATATCTCTTTTAATCCAATAATATTTTTACTAACTATGATAGAAAAAGGAATGTTCATAATAACAATATCTCTATCATAGTTAGAAAAAGAGTTTTCTAATCATTTTACACATTATCCATGATGGAAAAGAATTTCCTAATATAATACGAATACTATCATGGATAATTAATAGCTAACCATGTTAGAAAAAGTTCACCTAATAGTAAATTTTGATACCTGCCACTATTACCGATTAACTAATAGTATCCATTATAATTATTATTAATTATCTAACTATGACAGAAAAGACTGTTCATATTATTACAAACCTATCATAGTTAGAAAGGTACTTGGCTTATACATTTTTCAGTTTCATAAGAAAAATATGCGGAAGCGAATGTAGACCTATACAAATTGGCAATATACATTTCTAAAGAATCAATACAACCTCTACTACCTGATTCCCTTTCCTGATACTTGTGTCTGTGCATGAATACCTACAAAAATGTGACTAATCGTGGGATGATACAATTTGTCCCAGTAATCACCGCTTAACTCACTATAATAGTGAAATGTGCGGTAGTGAGGGCATCTAAAGGGTACCACATTTTAAAATCAGTAATATATATATATACATATGTCAAGTCTTCTTCCATTCATCACTCAAGTCCCTCCGTCACATCCAAATCGAGTCAAATTCATCATCTCCTCTTTTCATTTATCACTCAAAATCCCTCAGTCAATTTGACATTAACTAAATTTCATCTCCGCAGTCTCCAATCTAATGATACTACCACCACAACTCTCACACTCACCTATATATGCATTGTGCCATCATGGGGCATTTATCCAAGCATATAATCTTCACTATATGATTTGACATTGTGCCCCTCTCTATATTAAGGGGACAATTTCCCTCTCTGGCAATCTTTAGGGAGGGAAAACCAATTATGTTTCCATTGCAGAATGGGAACGGTCATGGTATCTAATCCCAAACAATCGTAAGTCACTTTCTCTAGTAAGTAGACCTATGATCCCCAGTCTCTAGTCCGAAAAGGATCAGTACAAATAACTGTCTATTGGCCTATCGACACTTATCATCGAGCAATGGTACATAAATAGCAGTGTCATACAACGCTCACCATATCCATATTAATATCTCATCCACAATATTCAACATCTCAATCAAATTTTCCTTCAATATCACAATCACAACTATTTAACTCCTTCCCTCAACATAACTATCATTATCCCTAACAGAGTACTACATAAATCTCTCACAATCTCAAACTCAACATCTCACGCTCTTTCTATCCTCAATCCTCTCAAAACCATTGTCAGAATATGGCACTTGTATATCATCACACTATTCAAGAACTTCCACCACCACCAGAATAATATATAAAAAAATGTAAAACAATACTTTATATGAAAATATTTGTGTTTGAAAGGCACCCGATAGCCTGTCTTGTATAAAAATAACTTTTCAAAGATAACATATATATACAGAGGGTGAGAAAAGATTTTAAAAATTACAACTAATTTTCAAAGAAAACATTGAGGGTGACGTTATAATGTCACCCTCAATGTTATAGTAAGGTTAAGTGTGATTACCTATCGCCCTTTAACACTTTGTTGTTCCTCCTACCGTTTCCAAGTAGATTTTCCTTCACGTATGATCACCACTATATACTCATAAATGATATGATACAAAATGATAAATTAATATCATTTTCAGTTTATAATACTTTGACGTCTCTCTTGTATCCCTTATTACTACCCATTTCCCCATTCCTAATTCAAATTCCCTTATCACTTTAGGTTTCAAATTTGCCACATACACATTCACAAGTTATCGACTGAAAGTGAGGATGCACAAGAAGGGGGTGAATTGTGCTACAAAATAAAACTTATAAAAACAAGCGCACAAATATTTTATACTGGTTCGGTCTTAACTCTTGACCTACGTCCAGTTCTCAATCCTTTGATTGAGTTCCACTAAACCACAGGTTTTACAACGGGTTCACCTGCAACCTTTACAACCACAAGTTTTCCGGACTCACTTGCAACCTTTACAGCCTAACTAGCTCCCCCTTACTACTTGCAAGGGTTCAACCTTTAAATTAAACAAAGGATTTACTACTTAGTTCACTCAATGAACGAATGATGTTACTCACTTAAGTACAATAAATGCTCACAATAAATGTGGAGTCTTAAATACAAAGAGTACAAGATAACTAAAGAGTAATTCTCAAGGTATTAAGTGCTCTCTTGAACTTTTTGCTTTCTGGGTATGATGCTTTGAATGCTTGAATGAATTTTTCAGTTCTTGTTCGGTGCTTCATAAATGTTGAAGTTGTTCCTTTTATAACATCCTCTAATACTCCACATGTTTGAACGCTAATAAATCTGTTTGAATATATCCGTTATTGCCTTGTTACCGTTGGCTTCATTAATGCCCCATAAATGCTCAGCAGGGTTGACTTGCTTTATCTCTGAAAAGCAACTCTGACAACACTGCTCTGTCAAAAGCAACTTCTGACTTCTGAGCACTTGTACGTTCTGACTCTTGTACTTGCTATCGGATGTGATTATGCTACCGGTAGTAGGAGCCTTGTTCTGCCTGTGTTAGTCTAAGAGTCTCAGTGCAAAGAGTCTTTACTATCGGAAGCTCTTTTGCTATCGGAAGCGAAACTCAGTTCTGCACATAATCGTTAGTCCTACAAGAGTAATATATAATCACGTGCAGTGGGAAGCCTATTTGCTATGGGAAGCAATTTCGCTATGGGAAGCATTCCTACTTAGACTAGATTCTGACTTAGTGTCTTATTGACTTCCGCTATGAGATGTGTACAACATCCGCAAGCGCTAGTTACGTTGTTTTAGCTCTAAGTCTGCCGGTAGTGATTTTGCATCCGGTTGTGTTCTAACTTAGGATTTAATTTTAATCTAATCCTTCCTAAGTGATCAATTAGTTCTTTCATATTTAATTTTAATTGTCTTCATCAAAACTTAAGATTCTAACATTCTCCCCCTTTTTGATGATGACAAACTAAATCTAACTTATGAAAGCATACTTAAAACAGATATAATAAATTAACACAAGTATGGATTCAATAAGCGAACTTCATTAATCACGTGTAAGATAATTACATGTATAATCAGAAGAAAATTTACAAGTATAACAATCAGATTTACAAGTATGAAAGAATGATTAGTTCTACAGATGAAAGAAAACATAAAAGTACAAATGCAAGATGATATGATGCATGAGGGTTTTGGTGAGGTCCTAAAGATTATGTCTTTTGTTCCTCTCTCTTCTGGTTTGTTCATGTTCCTCATCCATCTTATCCCACATCTCTTTCAGCTCTGACTCTTTGATTTGTGCAAGGATCTCTTGATGCTCCCTCTCATCCTTTGCTTTTCTTATCCTCTCAAGCTCAAGGGATTCTTCGATAGCCCTTTTTAGATCCGCAGCCTCATTCATGTCCATTGGCTGCCCTGACGCTGAGTCAACCATAGGGACAGTTCCAGAAGGAAGATGAATATTCTTGATCTTGACCGTCCATGCTGGGAGGTTAGGATCATGGAAGAAGTCTGCCTTCCCTTTCCCTTTCATTCTTGCTTGCGCAGCCAGAACGCTGGATCTCCTAGCATCCAGTTCTTGGACTTGGTGAAAGGTGAGGTTGCTGGTGCCGAAGAGATCAAGCTCTTCCTGAGTCAAGTCTTCTACTTCTAACTTAACTTCGACCTCAGTTGGAATGACTTCAGCTTCTCTCTGGGCTTCCTCAGTTATGAAGGGCATCCGAGTCTCAGAGGCATCCTCTGGTTGAGGTACTGTCTCAACCACAATATCATCAGGAGCCGCTATGGACTCATCTTCACTTTCTGATGAGATTACTCTGAGAGGAGGAACGACTCTTTTCCTAGTTGTCCTCTTGATTCTTATCTGACTGAAGCTAACAGCTGGAGGAGTAGGAGTTGGAGCTGGTGCAGAGGGAGGAATGTGAGTAGCAATGACTACCCTTGGATGCTCTGGCCTCTTTAACCCATACTTCTGACACAACTCATCTAGCAGGTTGTTTGTAGGTGCAGAAGGGGGTACATCATTGGGTTGTTCAGTCAGCACCATTTGTTGACTGGCTTGATGGCTTGCTGGCTGTTGGCGCATGAACTGGATGGCTTCAGCACCATCGCTCTTGAAATTCGTGGCTGTCACCCAAGAGGGGGGGGGGTGAATTGGGTGAGGGAATAAAAACTTAAGCTCTTTTCGAAAGACTGCTTGTGCTCGGTGATGATGATAATAAATAATGCTATGCACAAGTCAGTATGCTATGTGATGCAAAATAGAATGATCAAGTATAAGTATATGCACACATAAATTTATCCTGGTTCGGTCACCCAGACCTACATCCAGTCCCCAGGCTACACCTGAGATTTCCAATCCACTATTCTTGTTTAAACCGGGCACAAGAGAAGCCTTTACACTTTAGGTTTTACGAGCACGGGTTCACCTAACAACCCACAGGTTTTACAACGGGTTCACCTGCAAACCTTACCGCAAGTTTTACGGGATCACTTGCAACCTTACAAACGCAAGTTTTACGGGCTAACTTGCAACCTATGGAGATTTAGAAAACCTTCTAAATGCTCCCCCTTACAAAATGTAAGATTACAATTATGTTCACTCTATGAACTGATTTTGTTAAACACTTAAGCTCAAAACTAACTCTCTCAAAGAGTGGATGATGTTACTCACTTAAGTACAAATAAATCACTCTCTAAGAATATTACATATCAAAGTCCGAGAGTAGAAGATGAGAGGAATGTAGAATAGTGTTTTTCAGATAATAGCCCTGTTCTCTCTCTCTTTTTCAAGCCCCTCTCTTCAGAAATGAAGAACATCCCTTTTATACCAGTCTCTGAATATCTAGCCGTTGGAGAGGCAATAAGATCGTTTGATTATAGACGTTGGGGCCTTGTTTACGTTGTCCTCATTAATGCACAGCAGGGTTGACTTTGCTTTATCTAAAAAGGTGCTCTGACCATGCTGTTCTGTCAACACTGTTCTAACAATACTATTCTGACAAAAGTCGTTCTGACATCTGAACACTTTGTACGGTCCGACTCTTGCTTGCTGTCAGAGAGGACTTCGTTCCTCAAGCATAAGTCCAGGATGTTAAGAGACTCACTATCGGAAGCTCTCTTGCTATCTGAAGCTCGTGGACTCTAACATTTTGCTTGCTATCACATAGAGGAACTTTGTCTTCCAAGCACTTGTCCATGAATGATAAGAGTGCTTTGCTATTGGATCCTCTCTTGCTATCAGAAGCTCTCTTATGGACTCTGACTCTTGTGGGCAGTATGAGCTTTGACACCTTGAGTGAATCTTCAGATTATGTTCTCATACTCCTCATGCTTGGTAGGTAACAATGTTGTTTGAATATGTCTGTTATCCTCTTGTTACCGTTGGAAGGAACATCTTCTTAAATGCTTCAGCAGGGTTGACTTGCTTTATTTCTGAAAAGTAGTCCTGACACCTCTGCTCTGACATAAGCATTCTGACACTGCATCTCTTGAACGTTCAGACATTCTTTTTGCTTGCGGAAGTAACTTCTCATCCGGAAGCAACCTTACTGAGTGTGCTGCACTTGAACGTTAGTTTAGTAATATAATCATATAGTCTCATGCAGTGGGTGATCCCTAAATCTAAGGGGTATCCGGAAGCACTTCTACATCCGGAAGTAAATTCGCTTGATGAGGGATTTAGTTCAATATGACTTGCTCTCGCTTAGTCTATTTAATTCCACCACTCAGCGCTAGTCACTGAGCTATCGGAAGCACTTTTACTTGACGTGGTGAATTCACTGACGCTTAGGGTGAAATCTATTCTATCAGTCTGCGCCAGTCAAGATCTAACAGGAAGCAACTTCACTTGATGTTGCATTTCCGCTGACGCTCGGGGTTATATCTAGTCTATCAACCTGCGCCAGTCTAAATCTAATAGGAAGTGCTTTCACTTGGCGAAGTAGACTTACTGACGCTTGGGGTAATAACTATTCTATTGCTCTGCGCCAGTCTAAGTCTAACAGGAAGCGCTTTCACTTGGGGAAGTAGACTCACTGACGCTTGGGGTAATATCTATTCTGTCGCTCTGCGCCAGTCTAAGTCTAACAGGAAGCAAACTCACTTCCGATTGAAACATAGCTTAGTCTTAAGGTTTTGTGTACCTAATTCTCATGGACTAAGTTATTTCCCAGTGATTTACTTGCTGATGCTGGGGGATGAAAACATTCATCCGCATGCGCAAGTCCTAATCTATCCGGAAGTGATCTTACATTCTCAAGTGATCTAACTCAGGATTCTAACCATGTCATCTAATCCTTCCTAAGTGCTGATTACGTTCTCTTAAGTACTAGACCATATCATACCTTAGTCACCATCAAAACTTAAGATTCTAACATTCTCCCCCTTTTTGATGATGACAAACCCATAGATGACTAGAGAACATAATTAAACTTAGATCACTCCCAGAGCACTCCCAGAGCTATAATTAAACTTAGATATCTTATCTTACCTTTCAGCTCTAGACATCTCATGTCTCATCTCATATCTCATCTCTAGACAACTCATGTCTCATCTCTCATCTCTCTCCCCCTTTTGGCTTCATCAAAATTCAACAAGTGCAAGCTAGCCTTAATAGGGATGGGAATACTCCTAACGTTCTCCTCGGAATGGGCTTTCTACCTAATATTTCTCCCTATGTATCGTTAATAAGGATTTGTTCTAGACTATTCAATACAACGTACGAGAATTATCAAGGAAAACAATAATGATTCATGATCCTAAATGATTGTATTCGCCCTAATCATTATGTAGGATAGCTAAACATGTTTTTCAAGGATTAAGTCAAGAGCAAAACATACAAAAAAAAGTTCTCTTTTTGAAGGTGAAAATTCTCTCCAAATGTAAACGATATCAAAAGTAATTTTGATCCTCTCGATTTGATTAACGTGATATCAAAAATAATTTTGATGTGTTTAAAAATGATGATTATGATATCAAATGAAATATGTGATTTTAAATTCAAATGAGATGAAATCTGATACCAAATGAAATCAAATGAGATCTGTGAGTTTGAACTTGTGGTATCAAATGAAATAATTGAATGCCGAATGAAATTTGTGATACCATATGAAATGAAATGAAATCAAATGAAATTTGTGATTTTAAAAGTGCCAAAAATAATTTCCAAACAAATTTCATCACAGCATCTTAAGAGTTTATTATCGATGACAGCATGTGACTCTCTATTTTCAAGGAATCATTAACAAGTAATGTCCATCTACTTTTCTTCTATATTAAAAATTAATCATCATAAGATCAAGAATAGAAGCATATAAGAGAGGTATGTTATCAATTACTTTCCAGCGTGTCATATAAAGGATACAGATGTGTGAGCTGGGATGATTTTCTAAGGTAGAGGATGATTTTGAGGTCAATGCAGATTGAGAAAAGCATCTTAAATTGACACCCTTACCAATGCCATGTATGTATCATATATAAGAGATGGTAAGGTGTAGATATTACCACAGATGAGGGGTCCTCATACTCTATTAGATTCAGGAATCTGAATCATACGCAGATAAGCATGCTTCCTGACATCTTCAAGAGGTGTGCTATCTCAAGTGGAAACCCCTAGCGCAAGTGCTTTGATGATTCGCTTCGGCAAGCTGAGCTACAACCACAAGCAGACATGACTGGGCAGTCACTCTACTCTTCCCATGGTTCAATAGTTGGCCTGCTATCGAAGGCGCTGATTGTTGTGAAAGCAACCTTGCTCAAACTTGATGATTGGTCCTGCATATTCTTGAGGAAACAAATGCTTTCTGATGGTCAGTGAAAGAACTTAAGATTTAACATTGAAGACCATCCTCAGGACATTCAAGTCAATCTGTGTTAATCAGCACAAGTTAATAATTTTAAGAAATCATGCTTGCTAATTGGTTTAAGAAAATATGAGCAATGATTATGTGAAAACTAATTTTGAAATTGTCTATACGTTCACATAGTTTCACTATCAAGACATGAACTCTATTTACTCTCATAGATAAATATCAATGTGATAGTACAAAGAGTATCAAACAGGTGGCATATTTTCAGAGTTTCATAAGCAAGTATAGTTCAATAAATATGCCTCAAGGATGTTCATGTTAGATCATGAAGACAAGTGAATTATTAACACTATGAAATTTTGAAAAAAAAAATCTTCATCCTCACAAAAATGAAATACTGGAAATTTTCATGCTCACAGAATAGTTTGATTTTAAGACTAAATTCGGTTTACAAAAACAATCAAATTTCAGCATATGATTACGAGAATAATTTCCAAATATTAGCTCGAGTTCTTCTAGATATGCTCAATGTGATCTCATTGTTCTTAGGATATCAACAAGCTTGAAATTAATACAGATTATAGCATGCTTGTGATACTATGCCATGTTTTACAGATCTAGCAGAGTTTAATTCAAGGCATTTCCTAAGATTTCTAATGCATGTCAGACAAGAGAGAGACTATCCATTTAATTTCACAACAGAATATGTAAGGGATAGAAATGCTCATGTGTATCGGCGAAAGTTTCTCAGGTTTGGTATAGCCATTCCACACATCTTGATAAGAGACATTCTCGTTGTCATTCTCTCTTGGTTATATTCATTGTTCAAGCTTCAATAATCTGTGTCAACATTCTTAAACCACAAACTTGAACTGAGATCATTAGTAGATTGAGAACTTAAAGATGTAATTAAGAGGGATGTATTGTTCTCGAAACCATAGCTGCTTATGCATTGAAAAAGTTGATGCAAGAGATACCACATGAAATGGAAAATCAGAAATAGCTTTTGAGTGCTATCATGAGGTACGGTTGTCATGTAGGTTTAAAGAGGATCAGAATCTGTTTTGAAAGTTTGTATTTCAAAAGGATCTTTCAAAAATCAAGGTGAATGCATAAACCATTTTCTTCCATGAGAGGTGCCCTTAAAAGAATTCACTAAGCATATATGAGTAAAGTGATTTAGACACCATATGAAAACTCTGAGGAAGATTTTTAGTTTTAGTGTCAAAATTCTGAAACTAGTTCCGAATCATCTTAACAATGTCAGAAATCTTAGAACACAATGATTCAACATGCACAAATTCAGAAGGTTTTGAAGAAGGTTCAGTTTCAAGGTGTCGGACTTCTTGAATTTGTAAAATCTGTATGCATTATATCAGAAAATGAATTTGATATGATAGGGTCGTTTTTACAGAAAATAAGTGTTCATCACAGATAAGGGAAATCATATCAGTTTCAGAGAAATAAAAGCTGTTGAGCCCATCATGCATTTACTAGCCAAGTGATTATTCAAGTAAAGAGGAAGGTAAGAATGATATCACCATAGCTCCATTCGCATCTAGCAGTAGCTCGCTTGATTTTGGTTGGCAATGCATGGAATCTATATTTAGAGCAGTACCAAAATCTATGCGTGACGAATGCTTATCAAGACTTGACTAATTGTTCAGATGAGGTACAGTCCTGAGTCTTGCTGAGGCTAATAGGATGGATTGGAGCTGGTGCAGAGGGATGAATTTACTTTGTGATCACTACCACTGGCATCTCTGGCCTCTTGAACCCATACTTCATACACAGCTCTTCACTCAGATTGGGTGCTGGCGCAGAGGGAGACACAGGTTCAGCAGAAGGTATCTCCGCAGGTTGATCACTCAGCGCTATCTCAAGTTTGCCTCTGAGCTAGCAGATTGTTGGGGGCACATGAATCAGATGGCTCACTGTGGGGGGAGGAGATCTTCCTTTTAGCAAGGGTCTTCTTCACCCTTGTCTTGCTGAACCTTCGGATTGCCCTTCCTACAAAATACCAGATAGTTCCTTCCTTTTGTATCCAAGTCTGGATCTGAAGGTCAGTTTGTAGGCTATATATAGTTCACATGCATTTAGATTACGTCCTATGTGTATGGCATGGTGAATCTTTCATGACTATATGCACAAGGATATACAAGGTTTTTGATCAAGATAGTCATGGACAGTATGTAGATTATGAACATTACTTATTTCTTCAAGCTTTCTTCTATGATGAATATAATGTTCACATCTTAGGATGCTTAATGTAAAATCTCAATAAGTCCATCTAACATTAGCATAGGAGATTTTACTATCAAATGCTTCGTTGCTAAGTGATCCCTTGCTTACCCAAGGAGATCTTCTATACTTATCCTTGGTTCGAAGCACTTTCTTCTGAGAGGTAGGATTCAAGAGCCTTTTCAATGATGATCGAGGAATCCACTCTCTCTTGTTCTTCTCAGGATAGTTGAATGGAACTTTGTGATAGCTCATCCTTGAGACAGAACCATTGTCCCTTGTGGTGGCCGACAGCTTCTTATGATTGTACCAGTGGGTTTCAGCAGTTGCATCACCACGAGTTCTCTTCTTTGGGATAAGAGGAACTCTTGATCTATCCTGCACAAGTAAGGCACTAGGAGGATGTTTTGGTACCCATTTGTACTTGGGTCCTACATGGTTAGCACTGGACCTTACTTGTCCTTTAGGAATCCATACAAACTTATTTCTCACATTTGTATTTCTTCTAAGACTGCATGTGTGAGAAATATGTCCTAATCTACCACAATAATGACAGATAATGGAATGATAATCAAAATGAGATTTTCTATCATTATCATGATTAGTTTCTTTTAGAAAAGCTTTTTGTTCCTTTGAAATCTCAGTTTCTTTTGAAGGTTTTTCTTTTTCCTTCAACATGTGTTTACAATCAAAACATTTTTCAAGACATGTTGAAGTTTTCTCTGCCGATCGTGGGCTAACTATCGGAACAACTAGTTCTTTAAGAGAAACCTTGGAAACTTTGGACGTAGAAGAAGAAAATAGTTTTTCAGGTTTCCTATCCTTTTCTTTTAAGCCTAGAAGTTCTTTTGCAAGTTTACAGTATTCGGTATATAACTCATTGTATGCATCTTGCAATTCAGAGAGTTCAAGTTCAGATTCAGATACCTCACTTTCTGAATCTTCTAGGCAGAAATGGATACTCTCTTTACTGAAGCCTGCTTCCTCAATATCGGCTTCCAGAAGCTCATCAGTAGATGATCCACAAAGAGCACGAGTTGAGCTTGGGACAGCTGTGCTTTCAAGAGATGGGTTAGAAGCATATATCACATCAAGAGTATTCCAAATATCTTTAGCACTAGAGCAATGTTTGATTTTCTGGAAATCCTTTTCAGTTAAGCCTTAGTATAAAATTTGCATTGCTCTAATGTTTAAGGAAAACAAATTTTTCTCCTTTTCAGTCCAGTTTCCTCTTGGTTTGAAATCAAAATCATTTTCAAAAATATCCCACATTTTCAAACTAGTGGATTTTATAAAACTTTCCATTCTTGCTTTCCACCAACAAAAATCAATATTTTCTAACACAGGTGGAATGGTATGATCAAGGCCTTTGGAAAACATTTTAACCCAAATCAGCCAAGGTCTTTACACTTGAGATCGTTGGATCCTTTAAACAAGTGACCTGCTCTGATACCAAATGAAATTCGTGGCTGTCACCCAAGAGGGGGGGGTGAATTGGGTGAGGGAATAAAAACTTAAGCTCTTTTCGAAAGACTGCTTGTGCTCGGTGATGATGATAATAAATAATGCTATGCACAAGTCAGTATGCTATGTGATGCAAAATAGAATGATCAAGTATAAGTATATGCACACATAAATTTATCCTGGTTCGGTCACCCAGACCTACATCCAGTCCCCAGGCTACACCTGAGATTTCCAATCCACTATTCTTGTTTAAACCGGGCACAAGAGAAGCCTTTACACTTTAGGTTTTACGAGCACGGGTTCACCTAACAACCCACAGGTTTTACAACGGGTTCACCTGCAAACCTTACCGCAAGTTTTACGGGATCACTTGCAACCTTACAAACGCAAGTTTTACGGGCTAACTTGCAACCTATGGAGATTTAGAAAACCTTCTAAATGCTCCCCCTTACAAAATGTAAGATTACAATTATGTTCACTCTATGAACTGATTTTGTTAAACACTTAAGCTCAAAACTAACTCTCTCAAAGAGTGGATGATGTTACTCACTTAAGTACAAATAAATCACTCTCTAAGAATATTACATATCAAAGTCCGAGAGTAGAAGATGAGAGGAATGTAGAATAGTGTTTTTCAGATAATAGCCCTGTTCTCTCTCTCTTTTTCAAGCCCCTCTCTTCAGAAATGAAGAACATCCCTTTTATACCAGTCTCTGAATATCTAGCCGTTGGAGAGGCAATAAGATCGTTTGATTATAGACGTTGGGGCCTTGTTTACGTTGTCCTCATTAATGCACAGCAGGGTTGACTTTGCTTTATCTAAAAAGGTGCTCTGACCATGCTGTTCTGTCAACACTGTTCTAACAATACTATTCTGACAAAAGTCGTTCTGACATCTGAACACTTTGTACGGTCCGACTCTTGCTTGCTGTCAGAGAGGACTTCGTTCCTCAAGCATAAGTCCAGGATGTTAAGAGACTCACTATCGGAAGCTCTCTTGCTATCTGAAGCTCGTGGACTCTAACATTTTGCTTGCTATCACATAGAGGAACTTTGTCTTCCAAGCACTTGTCCATGAATGATAAGAGTGCTTTGCTATTGGATCCTCTCTTGCTATCAGAAGCTCTCTTATGGACTCTGACTCTTGTGGGCAGTATGAGCTTTGACACCTTGAGTGAATCTTCAGATTATGTTCTCATACTCCTCATGCTTGGTAGGTAACAATGTTGTTTGAATATGTCTGTTATCCTCTTGTTACCGTTGGAAGGAACATCTTCTTAAATGCTTCAGCAGGGTTGACTTGCTTTATTTCTGAAAAGTAGTCCTGACACCTCTGCTCTGACATAAGCATTCTGACACTGCATCTCTTGAACGTTCAGACATTCTTTTTGCTTGCGG
The DNA here is from genome assembly GCA_029929735.1 of Mimosa pudica. Classification (NCBI taxonomy): domain Eukaryota; kingdom Viridiplantae; phylum Streptophyta; class Magnoliopsida; order Fabales; family Fabaceae; genus Mimosa; species Mimosa pudica. The sequence goes on from JAKELP010000045.1 coordinate 8,736,634, forward strand.
AAGTAACTTCTCATCCGGAAGCAACCTTACTGAGTGTGCTGCACTTGAACGTTAGTTTAGTAATATAATCATATAGTCTCATGCAGTGGGTGATCCCTAAATCTAAGGGGTATCCGGAAGCACTTCTACATCCGGAAGTAAATTCGCTTGATGAGGGATTTAGTTCAATATGACTTGCTCTCGCTTAGTCTATTTAATTCCACCACTCAGCGCTAGTCACTGAGCTATCGGAAGCACTTTTACTTGACGTGGTGAATTCACTGACGCTTAGGGTGAAATCTATTCTATCAGTCTGCGCCAGTCAAGATCTAACAGGAAGCAACTTCACTTGATGTTGCATTTCCGCTGACGCTCGGGGTTATATCTAGTCTATCAACCTGCGCCAGTCTAAATCTAATAGGAAGTGCTTTCACTTGGCGAAGTAGACTTACTGACGCTTGGGGTAATAACTATTCTATTGCTCTGCGCCAGTCTAAGTCTAACAGGAAGCGCTTTCACTTGGGGAAGTAGACTCACTGACGCTTGGGGTAATATCTATTCTGTCGCTCTGCGCCAGTCTAAGTCTAACAGGAAGCAAACTCACTTCCGATTGAAACATAGCTTAGTCTTAAGGTTTTGTGTACCTAATTCTCATGGACTAAGTTATTTCCCAGTGATTTACTTGCTGATGCTGGGGGATGAAAACATTCATCCGCATGCGCAAGTCCTAATCTATCCGGAAGTGATCTTACATTCTCAAGTGATCTAACTCAGGATTCTAACCATGTCATCTAATCCTTCCTAAGTGCTGATTACGTTCTCTTAAGTACTAGACCATATCATACCTTAGTCACCATCAAAACTTAAGATTCTAACAGCTCTTTCTGAGGGCAGCAGCAATGTCCACATCAATCCACAGGGACGGCTGCCTCAGTGTATCTCTCTCCCTTTTGGCATCATCAACCAGGGAGAGGGCCAGGGAGGAGGTAGAGGTGGGGATAGTAGGGGGTGGTTCAGGGCCATATGTTGGTGGAGGAGGTGGTGGTGAGGAGGTATGGTCATCATGGTCTGAGGGTTGGTCTGAAGAAGAGAAGGAGTGGTGAGAGTGGCGAGAGGGGCTGGGTGAGTGAGAGTGGTTGGGTGAGTGAAAGTGGTGAGGGGAGTCTTGGTTAGGGGACTGGGTAGGAGATTGGTGGTGGTCAGGGGAGTCATTGTGTGGCGGAGGGGAAGGTGGACTCGGTGGAGGTGGAGGGGGTGGAGGAGGAGGAGGAGGAGCTGGGTTAGGAGGTGGTTGTAGGTTGGCTAGAAGTAAATCCAGCTTGGTCTCAACCCTGGCAAGGCGAGCTTCTAGGCCCTTGATCCTCCCGCAGTGCTTCCTGAAGCTTCTGTCAACTTCCTCCCGGAGGGGAGTCATGAGAGGATCCGGCAGCCTGAACACCATCTCATCAATCACTTCATGCAGGAGAGCCTTATGGGCAGCAGATCCTCTGGGTCCTCGTGAAGTACTTGGGCCAGCCTGATGGTGGGAATCTACTTCCTGATCCCCAGCGCCAGATGTAGAAGGCTGTGTGTATTGGGAGGCACTTTCTCCTTGAGAACCAGATCTTGAGGCTCTGGGGGGCTTGTCATTGGTAACTCCCATCTTGCCCAAGTTTTTGGAGTCCATGGGCAGGCACTTCCTGTTGTCCACTCCCTCAGTGGATTGGATGTTGAACTTCTCCAACAGGTAGGCCATCAGCTGGGGGAAGGGAAGAGATGCGTTCTCCTTCTTGGTTTTGCCATCCACCCATCTGAGGAGCTCCATAGAGATGAGTTGCCCTGGGTTGATGGGCTCTTGCTTTAGGAGCCGCCAGGGGTTGTCGAGCTGAGTGAACTCGCTGAAGTTTCCCCCCTTCTGGGTCATGATCCGCGAGTAGATATATTGGAGCACTCGCTTAGGATCAGGCATGCCAGAGACCTTCTTTCCGCTTGTCCCATAGATTTCTTCTAGTTCTTCTGGAATGAAGCGTCTGTGGTACTTCCACTTGTTTAAGTCTGGGTCCGTGATCCCCAGAAACTGATTGATGGTCCTCCAGTTGAACCCTATTGTTCTGCCCCTGACTGTTGCGTAGAAGTCAACACGAGTAACCACACTGTCCTTCTTTCAGGGCTCCTTTAGCTTGACCTTTGCAGAAAGGGACTGGAAGAACACACGCAGAACGTTGATGTTGTAAACGTTCTGTATCCCTAACCAGTTCATGTACTTTTCCAGGTATTCAGTCAAATCATAACCCATATTTCTTAGAACTCACAGATCTACATAGATCCCATTCGTTAGGTAGGGAATTCTGTGTTCAAACGCTGGAGAGATGGGTTCAAGAGGTCCAATTCTGTATTCTGAGAAGTCATCTGGGATTCGCTGGCGTTTTGAGGAGGGTTCTTCAGCAAAGCGAACTTGTTTGTCCTTTCGCTTTCCAGATTTACCAGATGAAGAGGGTTTTTGTGGATTGGGGTTTGTTTCACTAGATCCAGCCATGTTGTGAGTATGATGATGGTATGGAGATGATGCAGAAAAGATGAAGATGAAGATGAGAATGAAGAACAGGATGAAGATGGAGATGAACAGTTGAGAGAGAATGAGTTAAAATTGGAGAAGTGTTTTGAATGAGGGATTATGAATGATTTAATGCATATTTATGCAAGAAGACGTTTGATGCGAGGAGTCATGATGGCAAGGCATGGGAAACATAAACCCTTTTATGGGAAACGTAAACATTTAAAACTGAAACGGCGCACCTTTTGCCACGTGTCGTTTCCAGTTGTCAGAGAAGGTACAGCTGTTGTCAGAGAAGGTGTAACGTTTCTGAGGTGACGTGTCCCTTCCCGGAGCTAGAGCTTCCGCTTGCTGAGCGGCAATCGCAAGCGGCAGGATCCCACGCTGATTAGAAGAAATGACGCTCAGCCACTCTACTCCTTCCATGGTTCAATATCTGTCCTAGCTATCGATAGCAAAATTCCTTGCGAAAGTCATATGACGCTCAGCCACTCTACTCCTTCCATGGTTCAATATCTGTCCTAGCTATCGATAGCAAAATTCCTTGCGAAAGTCATCTTTGCTCAGGTTGAGGTACATTTCCTGCACATGCTAGCGGAAGTAGATCTGCTTCCGGTTGTGAGAGACTTAAGATTTAACATTGCTAGTTCTCATAATCATCTCACTAGGGGACCTGCAAAACTAAAGATTGGCACTCCGATGCCTAAGTTAACACAGTTTTACAGGTTTTAACATTTAAGCACAAGTTTATTCTGAAGTTTAAACTTCATTTGGGTTTACCATTCCCAAATTTCCTCTTATGTAGGTAAATTGGTCAACCCCCAGAGGCTTGGTGAAGATATGCAAGTTGATGCTGAGTTGGAACAAACTGCACCTTGACATCCTTCTTCTGAACATGATCCCTAATGAAGTGATGTCTGACGTCAATGTGCTTTGTTCTTGTGTGCTGAACTGGATTCTTGGCTAGGCTGATTGTGTTTGTGTTGTCACATAGTATAGGAGCCTCTGGAAACTCTAGGCCAAGATCTCGAAGTTGGTTTTTCAACCATAGCACCTGAGCACAACAGCTTGCAGCAGTGATATACTCCTGCTCTGTGGATGACAGTGACACACAGGTTTGCTTCTTGCTTGCCCATGACACCAGACTGCCTCCTAAGTAGGCACATTGGCCACTGGTGCTCTTCCTATCTGTTTTGTTACCTGCATGGTCAGCGTCAGAGTAAGCGCACAAGAACTCTTGGTTACCTCTGGGATACCAGAGACCAAGTTCTTGAGTTCCCTCAAGGTATCTCAAAATTCGTTTAACACATGTTAGGTGAGATTCCTTGGGATTGGCTTGAAATCTAGCACACATGCCAACACTAAATTGAATATCAGGTCTGCTAGCAGTTAGGTATAAGAGGGAGCCTATCATGCCCCTATACATTGACTGGCTAACAGAACTTCCCTTAATATCGGCATCGAGAGCGGCAGTGGTGCTCAGGGGAGTATCATACTCCTTGCATTCATCCATCCCAAACTTTTTGAGAAGTTCTCTGCAGTACTTGGTTTGGGAGATGAAAATGCCATCTTTCCTTTGTTTGATCTGCAGGCCTAGGAAGAAGGATTACTCTCCCATCTGAAAGTAATGGATGCACAAGAGGGGGGTGAATTGTGCTTCAAAATAACGCTCGAATGAAACAACACAAGAATTATACTGGTTCGGTCTACCTGACCTACGTCCAGTCCTCAACCACCCAGGCCGAGTTCCACTATATCTCAGGTTTTAAATCGGGTTCACCTGAAACCTTACAACTGCAAGTTTTGCACGGGATCACTTGCAACCTTACAATTACAAGTTTTACGCAGGCTCACTTGTAACCTTTCTAACTAACTCCCCCTCACACCAAGCAAGGGGTTAACCTTTACACTTAAAGGATTTTTCTAAGTTCTCTCAAAGAACGGATGGTGTTACACACTTAGGTACAATAAATGCTCTTATAACAGAAAGAGACTTAACAACAAAGAGTACAGAATATGTAGATGAAAAGGATCACTCGATGTGTTAAATGCTCTTTACTTTTCTGGGCAGCTTTGAATGCTTGAAGGTGTTCTTGGTTTCTCGCTCTAACTTCTCTCAAGAATATTCAAAGATAATTAATTGCTTCATAAATGAAGTTGAGCTCCCTTATATAGTCTTCAAACATTTTGAACTCTTGGTAGGTGGGCTAGCCGTTTGAATATGGCCGTTTTTCCCATGTTACCGTTTGCCCAATAAATGCTTCATCAATGCATAGCAGGGTTGACTTGCTTTATCTCTGAAAAGTAGTCCTGACACCTCTGCTCTGACAAAAGCATTCTGACATTGCATCTCTGAACGCTCTGACATTCTGATTGCTTGCGGAAGCAAAATCACATCCGGAAGCAATCTTACTTAGTGTGCTGCATTTGAACGTTAGTTTAACAATATAAGCACATAGCCACATGCAGTGGGTGTTCCCTAAGTCTAAGGTGTATCCGGAAGCACTTCTACATCCGGAAGTGATTCCACTTGATGAAGGATTTAGCTTACTATCACTTACTCTCGCTCAGTGTATTTCATTCCAACAGTCAGCGCTAGTCACTAAGCTATCAGAAGCATTTTCACTTGACGTAGTAAACTTACTGACGCTCGGGGTGATATCTATGCTATCAGTCTGTGCCAGTCTAAGTCTAACAGGAAGCAATTTCACTTGACGAGGTAAACTCACTGACGCTTGGGGTGAAATCTATTCTATCAGTTTGCGTCAGTCTAAGTCTAACAGGAAGCAATTTTACTTCCGGTTGAATTATAGCTTAGTCTTAAGGTTTTGTATATCTAGCGTTCATGGACCAAGTTAAATCCCTAGTGAGTTACTCGCTGCCGCTGGGGGATGAAACATTTATCCGCGTGCGCGAGTTCTAGTCTATCCGGAAGTAAATCCACATCCGGTTGCACTCTTACTTGGGATCCTATGTTAACCTATTGCTTTCTAAGTACTTGGCCTATTCTTTCATATTTTAGTCTTCAACAAAACTTAAGATTCTAACACCATCATTGACATTTCAAATTCTCCCTGCATTGTCTTTGGAAACTCCTCACAGAGTCTCTCGTTAGTTGCTCCAAAAGTGATATCATCAACAAATATTTGAATAACTAGCATGTCCCTATCCTTATGCAGTATAAACAATGTATTATCCAATTTGCCTCTAGATAAACCTTTTCCTAGCAAAAAGGTGCTAAGTCTCTCATACCAAGCTCGTGGAGCTTGTTTCAGGCTATATAACGCTTTCTTCAATTTAAAAACATGTTTTGGATATCTAGGATCCTCAAAGCCAGGAGGTTGTTCAACATACACATCTTCCTTAATATAGCCATTAAGAAAAGCACGCACTCTTTACATCCATTTGATATAATTTAAAACCTTTCATGGATGCAAATGCTAGAAGAATCCTTATGGCCTCAAGTCTTGCGACTGGAGCAAAGGTTTCTTCATAGTCTATGCCTTCTTCTTGGTTATATCCTTTTGCTACTAGTCTGGCTTTGTTTCTAGTGATTAGTCCGGTTTCATCCAATTTGTTTTTTAAAGACCTATTTGGTCCCAACTATGGATTGGTGAGACGGTCTAGACACTAGTTCCCAGACCTGACTTCTCTCAAATTGATTGAGTTCTTCCTACATGGCAATGATCCAATCACAGTTTTCTAGGGCCTGTTCAACTGAAGTTGGTTCAATTTTGGACAGGAATGCTCCATACTCAACTTCATTTTGAACTTGCCTTCTAGTTCTAACACCAGAAGAAACATCACCAAATACTTGGTCTAGTGGATGATCCCTGTGATGTCTCCTTGCGGTTGGCAAATGTACCTCATCAGGTACCGTCTGCACTTTAGGCTCATCAATGAAGTCATCCACCACTTTTGGATCACTTGTTGGTGTTTCTTTGGGTGGTGAAGATGATGATGGTTTTGAAGTTTTTAGAATTCCATCATCTCCTGTGGATCCTCCCCATGAAGGGTTTTCATCAAATACAACATGCATGGATTCTTCAACAGTTTTAGTTCTCATGTTGTATACTCTGTATGATTTGCACCTAAGAGAGTATCCTATGAAAATTCCTACATTCGCTTTCAGATCAAACTTACCCAAATTTACCTTTCCGTTGTTGTGGATGTAGCATTTTGATCCAAAGATTCTCAGGTGGCTGATATTAGCCTTCCTTCCCTTGTACAGCTCGTACGATGTTTTGTCCAGGCCCTTACGAAGATAGGCTCTATTGGAGATGTAGCAGGCTGTGCTCATAGCGTCTGCCCAGAACACTTGAGAAACTTCCTTCTCATTGAGCATGCTTCTAGCCATCTCGGTCAGAACCCAGTTTTTCCGCTCGACCACGCCATTCTGTTGTGGAGTTCTGGGAGCTGAGAAGTTGTGATGAATCCCATTATCTTCACACAGCTCTGAGAAGTCATGGTTCTCGAATTATCCACCATGATCTGTCCTTATTGCAGCTATCTTGAGATTTCTCTCATTCTGTACTTTCTTAGCAAGGACAACAAAAGCATCAAACGCATCATACTTAGAGGGAAGAAACATAGTCCAAGTAAACCTTGAATAGTCATCCACCACAACTAGAGCGTAAAGGTTTCCACCTAAGCTCTTGACTCTGGCTGGCCCAACTAAGTCCATGTGGATTAGTTCTAAGGGCCTGCTTGTGGAGACTTTCTTCTTGGTTTTGAACGAGGTCTTTGTTTGCTTACCCCGTTGGCAAGATTCACAGATAAAATCATGCTTTACTTTAAAAGATGGAATTCCTATGGCTAGCTCCTTTTTAATGAGCATATCCAGCTGAGGAAAATTCACATGTGCTAGCCGTTTATGCCATAACCAACTATTTTCATCACTAGTGATTAAACACTTTTCGGTTAATTGTTGGCATAGATCTAGGGTATATAGATTTCCATTTCTATTAGCCTTAAGTTTGCATTTCAGATTGGTTTTATCTATGTTGAGATCATGCTTATCAACTATAAGGCATTCATGAGAGTCAAAGATTACACAGTTTCCTTTGTCTGTGCTTTGACTCACACTCAGCAGGTTATGACAGAGACCATCTACCAGGTAGACATTCTGGATGGGACCAACTTCACCAACTCCAGTGATATTTCCACTTTGATTCCCACCAAAGTTCACTTTGGCTCCATCCTTGATCACCAGTGATTTGAACTTGTCCCTATCTCCTGTCATGTGTCTCGAGCATCCGCTATCGATGTACCACTTCCGGTTGTTGGATGCCTTGAGACAGACCTGCATGGATTAGACAGACTTAGGTACCCAACCTTTATTGGGTCCTTTTTCATTAGTGTCCGGAACCCTTGGTCCAGTGTTGACCTTAGGTTTGTGAGTGACTTGTGCCTCTGGCCTTGGTTGGGCTCTAGGCGGTTGAGTTTCCTTTGGAACAGGTTTCCGTGTCCTAGGTCTATGGTTGACTTTATGTTTATGTACTCCCTTAGCCTCTTGCCTTGGAAAGGTCTTAGGCAGATTAGTTCCTTTTGGAACCCACTTGTGAGTGCTATCAGTACCATGCTTCTTGGCGTTACAGGTGGATGTGGTGTGTCCCTTCCTGTTGCAGTAATTGCAGAAGCTGAAAGGTGAAGACATATAGCTAGTGGCTTTGTGGAAGGATTTCAAGTAGGGTTTCACTTTGGGTTCCACCCACTTTTTCTCTTTGTGCTTATAGCCTAATCCTGTTTTATCTCTATATGCCCTTTGGTTCATTAAAATAACATTTAGCATTTCAGAACCATTAGTGAACTTTTGCAAGGCATTGTACAGCCTATCTCTTTCAATAGAGACTTTGCTACAGTTGGTGCAGCTCTCTGAGTTTGAGATGTTGGGTTCCCCTTGGGGATTTCCCTTGATGTCCGCTTCCGGAAGTTTCTTGGCTTCCGCAAGCTCATCACTCAGTGAGTTTACAGTTACTTCAAGTGATTGGTTTTTTCTTTCTAAAACCTTAAACGCCTTGGTCATTCGATAAAACTCTCTGTGAATATCATTGTAAGTTTCTTGAAGGTCAGTGATGCTTACCTCGTCACCATGGACGGATTCAAAATCTGAGAGAGTCTCTTCTCCACCATCTTCCTTAGCAACAAGACAGAGATTTTCAATCTCTTTCTCATCGCTGGCTTCTTCATCTGAGCTGTTGACCCAGATAGAGGACATGAAGGCTTTCCTTTTGTCCTTTCCTTTAAATCTTTGGAGACTTGGGCACTCAGCTTTGAAATGACCCGGCTTCTTACATTCAAAGCAGACAGGGGTCTTTTCCTTCTTGTAACTTGATTCTCCTCTCTGGAATCCTCCTTTCTTCTTGAAGAACTTCTTGAATCTTTTCACCATCATGACCATTTCTTCATCATCAATATCCTCCTCATCATCATCCATTTCTTTGCTGGGCGCAACTAAGGCGAGATTCTTTGCTTTTGTGCTTGGGGAGCTCTTTGGGCCAACAGAGTAAGTTCATATTCAGCCAAGGAACCAAACAGTGCAGTCACAGATCTGGTTGATTCCCCCTGTACTTCCTGCAAAATAGTAACTTTTGTAAGCCAATCACCTTTTAATACTTTCAGGATTTTATTTACCTGCTCCTTCTCTGGGATGATTTTTCCTAATGAAGCAAGGTTGTTTATAAGGTGAGTGAATCTGAGCTCCAGGTCTCTGATCGGCTCATTAGGAAGCATCGTGAACTTGTGGAATTCTTCCACCAGCATTTCCACACTTCTATCCTTGACTCCTGAGGTTCCCGCATGAGCTGTCTCAAGAGCCTCCCACATCTCTTTTGCAGATTTGTGATGGATTATTCTATAGTACTCCTTCTGACTTAATGCACACTGGATCATTAGGATGGCCTTATGATTCAGCTCTACCTTGAAGTAGTCATCATCAGAGAACTTGGACCTTGGCTTCTCAAAGCCTTCATCATCCAATGGAACATTGTCCCCACGTTCTATAACATCCCAGACACGAAGGCCATGAGCCTTAATATAGTTCTCCATTTTGAATCTCCAGAACGGATAGTTGTACCCATCGAAACCAGGAGGTTTGTTTGGAGGGATTGACACGTCTGGAAGGACATTCCGTTCAGCATCCATCACTGGATCTTTTCTTTCCAGATTCGTTGGAATCAAGTAAGGAAGACCCGCTCTGATACCAAATGAAAGTGAGGATGCACAAGAGGGGGGTGAATTGTGCTACAAAATAAAACTTATAAAAACAAGCGCACAAATATTTTATACTGGTTCGGTCTTAACTCTTGACCTACGTCCAGTTCTCAATCCCTTGATTGAGTTCTACTAAACCACAGGTTTTACAACGGGTTCACCTGCAACCTTTACAACCACAAGTTTTCCGGGCTCACTTGCAACCTTTACAGCCTAACTAGCTCCCCCTTACTACTTGCAAGGGTTCAACCTTTAAACAAAGGATTTACTACTTAGTTCACTCAATGAACGAATGATGTTACTCACTTAAGTACAATAAATGCTCACAATAAATGTGGAGTCTTAAATACAAAGAGTACAAGATAACTAAAGAGTAACTCTCAAGGCATTAAGTGCTCTCTTGAACTTTTTGCTTTCTGGGTATGATGCTATGAATTCTTGAATGAATTTTTCAGTTCTTGTTCTGTGCTTCATAAATGTTGAAGTTGTTCCTTTTATAGCATCCTCTAATACTCCACATGTTTGAACGCCAATAAATCCATTTGAATATATCCGTTATTCCCTTGTTACCGTTGGCTTCATTAATGCCCCATAAATGCTCAGTAGGGTTGACTTGCTTTATCTCTGAAAAGCAACTCTGACAACAGTGCTCTGTCAAAAGCAACTTCTGACTTCTAAGCACTTGTACGTTCTGACTCTTGTACTTGCTATCGGATGTGATTATGCTACCGGTAGTAGGAGCCTCGTTCTGCCTGTGTTAGTGTAAGAGTCTCAGTGCAAAGAGTCTTTACTATCGGAAGCTCTTTTGCTATCGGAAGCGAAACTCAGTTCTGCACATAAACGTTAGTCCAACAAGAGTAATATATAATCACGTGCAGTGGGAAGTCTATTTGCTATGGGAAGCACAATTTCGCTATGGGAAGCATTCCTACTTAAACTAGGTTTTGACTTAGTGTCTTATTGACTTCCGCTATGGGATGTGTACAACATCCGCAAGCGCTAGTTACGTTGTTTTAGCTCTAAGTCTTCCGGTAGTGATTTTGCATCCGGTTGTGTTCTAACTTAGGATTTAATTTTAATCTAATCCTTCCTAAGTGATCAATTAGTTCTTTCATATTTAATTTTAATTTTTTTCATCAAAACTTAAGATTCTAACATCGACAACATCATACCACTTGAACATCTACCAACACTAATCCAAACTTAACAACAGTAATGTCACATTATCATTATATGCCAATTCACAGAACATGGTTAATAATAAAGAATTCAAGGATTTCCATCCAATTACATTTCATTCCCAATTCCAGCGACAATTAAATCACAGGCGACTAGTTTAACATTTAAGGACTTGGAAGAACTACTACCATAAAAATCTGTTTATCTTAGTAAAGTTGGGCATTCCCGAACTCGTTATAAACGTGCACATTTGTGAATCCTTCCAACAATATCTATTCCAAACCCAATTATATATATCCATTCTTCTCTTACGTTAGATCATTCATAAGTTATTAAGAATTTTCAACAATTGGACATAATGCAAGGAAGTAAATGATTCTCAACAAAATTTTAACTTCTAACTGAAATCTATCAACACTATTCCAGAACAATTATCATCTTCTTTCCCTATAAACAAGCACATTTAATTAAACATTCACAATTCCAATATCAACAATAATTCATATCTATATAATTCAAGGTCAACATAGGATGAGGTAGATGACTAAGCTTATAATTGTAGTACCCATATCCTTAAACACCAACTTGGCAAACACAAAGGGGCAAAGATTCCACAGTAACCACTTACATATAGATTCTAGTAACCCATATTGAACACCTATATCAAACAAGAAAAACAACATCCACAACACTTCACAAATGCAATTACAACAGCACCATATTCAATTAAACCATATTAAACCATAATTTCTAATAAGGGTAAAGGAGCAAATCTGGCCCCCAAGTAACCACCAAGGAGCGCTGAGTACCCTAAACTTACCACAGGCCCGGATCTGTACCCCAAGTAACCAAGATGTTAAAAAACTACCCCGGTTGGACGGTCAACAACGTTTGACCGTTACTTTGCATGTGCGAATGCCACGCGAGCACCTGCTTTGCCACTTGGCGCCTTGTCATTGCCACGTAGGATAAGTTATGTGGGTCCCACATTAAATAAAAAAAATTCTCCCTCCTTCTTCATCAACAATCACCCCCTCCCCAGCCCCCCTCCCCCACTACCACCACCACCCGCCCCCTTCACCACCACCACCACCACCACCCTCCCCCTTCACATCCAGCCCCCACACCACCACCACCTCCATCCCCCTTCACATCCAGCCCCCCAACCACCACCACCACCCGCCCCCTTCACCTCCAGCCCCCCCACCACCACCACCACCCTCCCCCTTCACGGTAGACGATGCCGAGGGAGTGAAGATGGTGGAGAGCGCAGAGGATCTCAGCCAGATAGAAGCGGGTGACGGAGGGGGCGAAGGCGCCATCGCTCTGGCAATGGCGGAGATGGTTGAGGTCGCCGCCGGGGCAATAAGGGGTGGCCCACGCCACGAAGCGGTGGTCCTCAAAGAAACCTAAGAGGGAGGGAAGGAAAGGGTGGTGGTACTTGTTGAGGCGTGAGAGGACTTGGATTTCCCAGCTGGCTCGGCGTTCGGCGTCGGGTTTGGATGTGAAGGGGGAGGGCGGTGGTGGTGGTGGGGGGGCTGGATGTGAAGGGGGAGGGTGGTGGTGGTGGTGGGGGGCTGGAGGTGAAGGGGGCGGGTGGTGGTGGTGGTGGGAGGGGCTGGATGTGAAGGGGGAGGGTGGTGGTGGTGGTGGTGGTGGGGGGCTGGAGGTGAAGGGGGCGGGTGGTGGTGGTGGTGGGGGGGCTGGATGTGAAGGGGGAGGGTGGTGGTGGTGGTGGGGGGGGCTGGATGTGAAGGGGGAGGGTGGTGGTGGTGGTGGTGGGGGTTGGAGGTGAAGGGGGTGGGTGGTGGTGGTAGTGGGGGAGGGAGGGCTGGGGAGGGGGTGATTGTTGATGAAGAAGGAGGGAGAATTTTTTTTATTTAATGTGGGACCCACATAACTTATCCTACGTGGCAATGACAAGGCGCCAAGTGGCAAAGCAGGTGCTCGCGTGGCATTCACACAGGCAAAGTAACGGTCAAACGTTGTTGACCGTCCAACCGGGGTAGTTTTTTAACATCTTGGTTACTTGGGGTACAGATCCGGGCCTGTGGTTAGTTTAGGGTACTCAGCGCTCCTTGGTGGTTACTTGGGGGTCAGATTTGCTCCTTTACCCTTCTAATAAAATCATATAAAACCAAGATTTCACATTTTTATCTCATATAAAACTTATTATTTTCTTTTCCATTGTACACCCACCATTTACCAAACACATTTAACAATCAGCTTTGTCTTGTTCTTATTAAAAATTCCTCTCAAACACCACCATATGTTATCATGCAGCAATTATATATATACTTAATCATGTCAAATTGAACAAAACACCCAAAATAATAGTGCACAATCTTAACCTGAACATTCATGACCCAAACAAGCATTCATTAAACATAGCCTAATCCACTGAAAACTAAATACACAAGCAGCCACAAACCCCCTCACGAAACCATTCAAGCATGGATGAACAATAATAGACTATTTGGGGCTTTTTCACCAGATCATTAAATCAACAAAATATATAATCAAAACCTCTCCTAAACATTAAAAATTGAAGCTAATGTTTCATTGCTCTTCATTTCACAATTCTGAACCCCAAACCAATTTCGGTTAATAGAAGAGAAAACAACAAACAGAATTTCACTTCACACCAATCTTAGCAGATCAAAACACAGAACAAGCAATCGGTTTTATTATAATCTTATCTAAGTTGGTTTACAGATTAAACCCAAAATCCCGAAATCCAACTCCAAACCTCTCACAAACAGTTGTACCGTAGACAATGGAAAGGGAACTCACCTAAGCTCAAATCCAACTTGCAGGCTCCAATGGAACTTAACGTGTGCCTTTGTGGTTTAATTAGTGGGCTTAAGTGGGAAATTAAAGAATTATTGGTAATATTGTAATGCACGTGTAGTTTGTAACAATCTTGTAATATATGCCTTTGTTGCTTAGAATGCAAGCCATTTGAGTGAATTTGAGCCTTGGGTGCCTATTTTTTGTATAGGGGCGAATTTGGAAGGGCTTGGGATGCATTTGGTGGCATTTTGGTGAATAGAACACAAGCAAAGGCAAGAAGACAAAAGATTACCAATTCTAGAAAGTAAGGGATTTGGAGCATTTTGAAAATGTTTCTAGAATGGGTAATCTGGACCCAAATTCAACACCACCCTTGGAGCTTCATTAAGGGTAATTTTGGAAGGGGAAAAAAGGCCAAAATATGAGAAGCAAGAGGAAGAATGTACCGATCCACAATCCCAACCACCTACATCCATTTTCTCATTTGCATTTCATTTCAAAATCATTTTATTTTACTAAATGCACAATGTGCATTTCGGCCAATAACCCTCACCTCATTTATCTTCATTTTCTCCTAACTTCCTCACATAGCCAAATCCTAACCACACAATTTCACCTATAATTTCACTTTTACATATGGCTTCACATTCTTCACTCCTCTTCATGATTTCTTCTCCATACATGTGTGGCTAGGTCTCTCTTCCTCCTTCTCCATGTGATGGATTCGCATATGAGCTACAATGGCCAAGCAATGTTTGTATGTTGGTTCACAAGCTTAGATTAATCTTTTACTTAAGTGTATTCTAGATTTAGGTAAACTTAGGTTAGGTACACCGGATTCAATTACCTATTGTATGTTAAGCTTGTGATTGTGCTCATCTTGGGTTGATTGGATAATTGTTGTTAAAATATTGTAGTTCTTGTTTCAAATTGCTTGAACGATTGTTTGATTAATTGAGATTAGAATGAATGTTTTACAACTCAAAGGAGTCTTTAGTTGTGTGCAACAATTGATTAGCTATGAGATGTCCATGTTTTAAACTAGTTAGGAGTCATGGAATTGGAATTTATTTAGTTAATTTGAATTAGTTTAACTAAAACATCTGTGTCAAATTAAATAGGTTATGTAAATTTGAGCTTGGAGAGGGAGAGTCTTGTTCTTGAATCTCATCACTACACTTTCGGTTTTAGCTTGTTATTTCTTAGACTTAGTTCTTAATTGATCGAAAAATTCTCTCATCTTTTTTTGTAAGTTGCATGGCATTGTGGACTTGAAATTAAGTGATAAATAATTGAACTGAGACAAGACTTAACTCACCACTAACTACTTGTAGTGCATTGTGTTGTGCATTCGGTAGAGCTGATTTGGACACATTGTTTAGTGATTTTTATGGACCATTTTAGCACATATTAGGATGCTCTATTTGGCCTCTAATTGACTGGAAACTTTCTGGAATTTTGTGCAATTTTTGCTAGGAAGAATTTACACTTTTGGCACATTGTTATGATATCGGATAGTCTGTCTTGTGCAGTTTTTCTAGACTGATTGAGAAGTGGTCTTGGCCTGATTGTTCTTGATTCTAACTCACAAGTACCAGGGCTATTTGGGAATTTTGCCTTTAGAATTTTTGAAGCACAAATAGCTCAATTTGTGAACCATTATTTGTGAAGATAGTGGTTGTTCTGTTTTGGCAGTTTTGGCTGTTTATTTTGCATTGCAATTGCACACTTTTTGCATAGTTTTTTGACATTTGAACACAGTTTTGAGATCTTCATTTGGTCCCTCTTTTGCCTGTACATTTTGTGGTTTCTTTTGTTGGCAACTTGGTGAAAATTTTCAGAGATGAAATATTGACATTGCTGGACATTTGGCACTATAATTTGGGCAGGAATTGTATTTGGATTTCTCACTACTTGGTAACTATTCTTTGGCGGTATATTCTATAATTTTTTTGCAGGGTTGCTTGGTGATTGAATTAACTCATTTGGTGCATTCAAGGCCATCTTTTAGGTGCATCCTGTAAGTAATGGATACACAAGAGGGGGGGGGGTGAATTGTGCTTCAAAAATTAAATGCTCAAATAAAATAACACACGAGTTATACTGGTTCGGTCTACCTGACCTACGTCCAGTTCCTCAACCTCCCAGGTCGAGTTCCACTAAACCTCAGGTTTTAAATCGGGTTCACCTGAAAACCTTACAACCGCAAGTTTTCACGGGCTCACTTGCAACCTTACAACAAGTTTCACTCAGGCTCACTTGTAACCTTTCTAACTAACTCCCCCTTACACCAAGCAAGGGGTTTACCTTTTCACTTAAAGGATTTTTGACTAAGTTCTCTTAAAGAACAGATTATGATACACACTTAAGTACAATAAATGCTCTTATGACAAGAAGAGACTTAACAACAAGAGTACAGAATAAGTAGGTGAGAGTAAACTCTTGATGTGTTAAATGCTCTTCGCTTTTCTGGGCAGCTTTGAATGCTTGAGAATGTTCTTCGTTTTCTTGCTCTGACTTTACTCAAGAATATTCAAAAATTCGATACTTCATAAATGAAGTTGAGTTCTCTTATATAGTCTTCAAGCATTCTGAGCTCTTGGTAGGTGGGCTAGCCGTTTGAATATGTCCGTTTTTCCCTTGTTACCGTTTGCCCATTTAATGCTTCATCAATGCATAGCAGGGTTGACTTGCTTTATCTCTGAAAAGTAGCCCTGACACCTCTGCTCTGACAAAAGCATTCTGACTTCTGAGTATGTGATGTTTACTCTTGCACTCTTGCTGACGGATGATCATCATTCATCCGCAAGTGGTAATCTTGCTCCGCAAGTGTTAAGCTCTGAGTCCCAATGTCAAGAGTCTTTCCATCCGGAAGCTCATTTGCATCCGGAAGCGTGACCATGTTCTGCACATACTGGTTAGTCCAACATAGCAATATATATAAGAATCATACATGCTGTGGGAAGCTTGAGGAACCCTTGCCCAGCAAAAAGCTGCTGAGTCTCTCATACCAAGCTCGAGGAGCTTGTTTCAGGCCATATAAAGCTTTCTTTAATCTATACACATGTTTGGGGTGCTTATGGTCCTCAAAGCCAGGAGGTTGTTCTACATATACCTCTTCTTTAATATAACCATTAAGAAATGCACTCTTTACATCCATTTGATATAATCTAAAACCTTTCATGGATGCAAAGGCTAGAAGAATCCTTATTGCTTCAAGTCTAGCGACTGGAGCAAAAGTTTCTTCATAGTCAATGCCTTCTTCTTGGTTGTATCCTTTGGCTACTAGTCTGGCTTTGTTTCTGGTGATTTGACCTGTCTCATCCAGTTTGTTCTTGAAGACCCACTTGGTCCCTACTATGGATTGATGAGACGGCCTTGGGACTAGTTCCCACACTTGACTTCTCTCAAATTGATTTAGCTCTTCCTGCATGGCAATAATCCAGTCGCAGTCCTCAAGAGCTTGTTCAACTGAAGTTGGTTCGATTTGAGATAGGAATGCTCCGAACTCAACTTCATTTTGAACTTGTCTTCTAGTTCTGACACCAGAAGAAACATCACCAAGCACTTGATCAAGAGGATGATCCCTGTGATGTCTCCTAGCTATTGGCAACTGTGCCTCCTCAGGCATGGGTTGCTCTCTAGGTTCATCACTGGGTTCACCTTCTTCTTTGGGATTGCTTGTTGGTGTTTCTTTTGGTGGTGAGGAAGATGATGATAGTTTTGGAAGATTAAGTGCTTCATCATCTTCTGTGGATTGTCCCCATGTAGGAGTTTCATCAAATACAACATGCATGGATTCTTCTACAGTTTTAGTTCTCATGTTGTATATCCTATATGCTTTACTCCTAAGGGAATATCCTATGAATATGCCTACATCAGCCTTTGGATCAAACTTACCCAAATTTACCTTTCCATTATTATGCACGTAGCATTTTGATCCGAATATTCTGAGGTGGTTGATGTTGGGCTTCCTCCCTTTGTATAGCTCGTATGGAGTTTTATCCAAGCCCTTGCGAACATAGGCTCTGTTGGAGATATAGCAAGCAGTGCTCATAGCGTCCGCCCAGAACACTTGAGAAACCTCTTTCTCGTTGAGCATGCTTCTAGCCATCTCTGTCAGAACCCTGTTCTTCCTTTCGACCACTCCATTTTGCTGAGGAGTCCTAGGAGCTGAGAAGTTATGTTCAATGCCGTTTTGCTCACATAGCTCAGAGAAGCTATGGTTCTCAAACTCCCCTCCATGGTCTGTCCTTATGGCTGTGATTTTGAGCTCTCTCTCATTCTGCACTTTCTTAGCCAGGACAACAAAAGCATCAAAAGTATCTTGCTTAGAGGGAAGAAACATAGTCCAAGTGAACCTTGAATAGTCATCCACTACCACTAGAGCATATAGGTTTCCACCCAAGCTCTTTACTCTTGCTGGCCCAACCAAATCCATGTGGATTAGTTCCAAGGGCCTGCTGGTGGAGACTCTCTTCTTGGTTTTAAACGAGGACTTTGTTTGCTTTCCTCGTTGGCAGGATTCACAGATAAAATCATGCTTAACTTTAAAAGAGGGAATACCTATAGCTAGCTCATTTTTAATTAGCATATCCAATTGAGTAAAATTGACATGAGCTAACCTCTTATGCCAAAGCCAGCTGTTCTCGTCACTAGATATTAAACATTTCTCTTCTAGCTGTTGACATAAATCTATGGTATATAGATTCCCATTTCTATTGGCCTTAAGTTTATACTTTAAGTTGGCCTTGTCTAAGATTAGATCCTGCTTGTCAACTATTAAGCACTCATTTGAATCAAATATTACCCAGTTACCTTTGTCCGTGCTTTGACTTACGCTTAGCAGGTTGTGACAGAGACCGTCCACTAGATATACATCTTTGACTGGTCCGACTTCTCCAACTCCAGTGATCTTGCCACTTTGATTTCCTCCAAAGGTCACTGTGGCTCCATCTTTGATCACCAGAGATTTGAACTTGTCTCTGTCTCCAGTCATATGTCTCGAGCATCCGCTATCGATGTACCATTTTTTGTTCTTGGATGCCTTGAGACACACCTGAAACAATCAAGCAACTTTAGGTACCCAACCTTTCTTGGGTCCCTTGTTAGTAGCGTTTAGTGCCCTTGGTCTAGCTTTGGGCTTAACCTTGGGCTTATGAACATTTGGAGCCTTTGGCCTAGTGCTGGCTCTAGGCTCTTGGGTTTTCCCTGTGGGATGATTCCAGGTTCGGGATCCTTGTCCTTCCTTGGTGTCCTTTGCAGGAGGAGGATCCTGTGTAGCCTTGGTTCCTTTGGGCACCCATTTGTAAGAGCTGTTAGCTCCATGCTTCTTAGCATTACAGGTGGACATGGAGTGTCCTTTCCTGTTGCAGTAGTTACAGAAGCTAAAAGGTGAGGAGCTATGACTGGTGGCTTTATGGAAGAACTTTAAGTAAGGCTTTACTTTTGGTTCTTCCCATTTTTTCTTTCTAGGGGTATATCCCAAGCCAGTTCTATCCCTATATGCCCTTTGGTTCATTAAGAGTATATTTAGCATTTCTGAACCATTGGTAAATTTCTGCAGGGCATTTTGCAGCTTATTATTTTCTTCTGAGATTTTGCTGCAATTTGGACAGCTCTCAGGTATTGGGGTGTTAGGTTCCGCTTGGGGAGAACCCTGTCCATCCACCATTGGAAATCTTCTAGCTTCCGCTAGTTCCTCACTAAGTGAGTCCACCTTGGACTCAAGTGATTCCTTTTTGGTTTTCAGGAATTTATAGGCTTTACATAGTTTAGAGAATTCTTCATGAATCTCATTGTAAGCCTCTTGTAGTTCAGGAAGAGTTACCTCATGTTCTTCGTTGTTGAGGTCAAGATCTGAAGATGCTTCCTCATCCTCTTCTCTAGCTACCAGGCAGAGGTTGGCAACTTCTTCATCATCACTTGCTTCCTCATCTGAGCTATTTACCCAAATGGAGGAAACAAGAGCCTTTCTTTTATCCTTGCCTTTAGACCTCTGCAGGCTGGGACATTCAGCCTTGAAGTGACCAGGCTTATTGCATTCAAAACACACAGGGACCTTCTCTTTCTTGTATCCCTTCTTCTGGCTGGAGTCACCTTTCTGATAGCCTTCCTTCTTTCTGAGGAATTTCCTGAACTTCCTCACCATCATAGCCATCTCCTCATCGTCCATCTCATCGTCGTCATCCTCATCATTGTCATTGATCTCTTTGCTGGGAGCAACGAGAGCAAGGTTCTTACTCTTGGATGAGGTTTGAGGAGCTCTCATAGCCAGCAAGGTAGGCTCATATTCAGCAAGGGAGCCAAAGAGAGCGGTGACGGAGCTGGTTGATTCTCCTTGCACTTCTTGCAGAATAGTTACTTTGGTGATCCAGTCACCCCTCAAGATCTTCAGAATCTTGCTCACTTGCTCTCTTTCAGGGATATCCTTACCAAGCGAGGCTAGATTGTTGATGAGATGGGTGAATCTGAGCTCTAGATCTCTGATGGGCTCGGTGGGGCTTATCATGGCGAATTTGTGAAATTCTTCCACCAGCATCTCAACACGTCTTGCTTTTACTCCCCTGGTTCCGGAGTGTGCAGCCTCAAGAGCCTCCCACATATCTTTTGCATTTTTGTGGTGGCTGATCCTGTGAAACTCTTTGTAGCTGAGAGCACACTGGATGTAGTGCATAGCCCTATGGTTGAGTTGGACTAGAGCATAGTCCTCAGGAGTGTATCTGGCTTTCACCTTAGCAAATCCATCCTCATCTAAGGGAATTTGATCCCCATGTTCGATCACGTCCCATAGTCTGATATCGCTTGACTTGATATAAGTTTCCATTCTGAACTTCCAGAATGGATAGTTGTGCCCATCGAAGCCTGGGGGCTTGTTGGGTTGTACAGCGACATCTGGCAGAGAATAATCCGTATCCATTACTTAGATCTTTGCTTTCTGCGATTCGTTGGAATCGAGTAAGAAAGACCTGCTCTGATACCAAATGTAAGTAATGGATACACAAGAGGGGGGGGTGAATTGTGCTTCAAAAATTAAATGCTCAAATAAAATAACACACGAGTTATACTGGTTCGGTCTACCTGACCTACGTCCAGTTCCTCAACCTCCCAGGTCGAGTTCCACTAAACCTCAGGTTTTAAATCGGGTTCACCTGAAAACCTTACAACCGCAAGTTTTCACGGGCTCACTTGCAACCTTACAACAAGTTTCACTCAGGCTCACTTGTAACCTTTCTAACTAACTCCCCCTTACACCAAGCAAGGGGTTTACCTTTTCACTTAAAGGATTTTTGACTAAGTTCTCTTAAAGAACAGATTATGATACACACTTAAGTACAATAAATGCTCTTATGACAAGAAGAGACTTAACAACAAGAGTACAGAATAAGTAGGTGAGAGTAAACTCTTGATGTGTTAAATGCTCTTCGCTTTTCTGGGCAGCTTTGAATGCTTGAGAATGTTCTTCGTTTTCTTGCTCTGACTTTACTCAAGAATATTCAAAAATTCGATACTTCATAAATGAAGTTGAGTTCTCTTATATAGTCTTCAAGCATTCTGAGCTCTTGGTAGGTGGGCTAGCCGTTTGAATATGTCCGTTTTTCCCTTGTTACCGTTTGCCCATTTAATGCTTCATCAATGCATAGCAGGGTTGACTTGCTTTATCTCTGAAAAGTAGCCCTGACACCTCTGCTCTGACAAAAGCATTCTGACTTCTGAGTATGTGATGTTTACTCTTGCACTCTTGCTGACGGATGATCATCATTCATCCGCAAGTGGTAATCTTGCTCCGCAAGTGTTAAGCTCTGAGTCCCAATGTCAAGAGTCTTTCCATCCGGAAGCTCATTTGCATCCGGAAGCGTGACCATGTTCTGCACATACTGGTTAGTCCAACATAGCAATATATATAAAAGAATCATACATGCTGTGGGAAGCTTGTTTGCTATGGGGAGTAGTTTACTTAGACTGTGTTCTGATTTGGTCTATGATGTATCCGGAAGCATTTTTACATCCGGAAGTAAAACCACTAGATGAAGGATCTTTGTTCACTATAACTCACTCTCACTTAGTGTATTTCATCCCAACACTCAGCGCTAGTCACTAAGCTATCGGAAGCACTTTTACTTGACGTAGTGAACTCACTGACGCTTAGGGATATATTTCTTTTATCAGTCTGTGTCAGTCTAAATCTATCAGGAAGCACTTTTACTTGATGATGTAAACGTACTGACGCTTGGGGTGATATCTATTCTATTAGTCTGCGCCAGTCTAACTCTAACAGGAAGTGCTTTCACTTGGCGAAGTAAACTCACTGACGCTTGGGGTAATATCTAGTCTATCGCTCTGCGCCAGTCTAAGTCTAACAGGAAGCAAACTCACTTCCGATTGAGTCATAGCTTAGCCTTAAGATTTGTGTGCTTAATGTTCATGGACTAAGTTAAAACCCTATTGATTTACTTGCTGACGCTGGGGGATGAAAGCATTCATCCGCGTGCGCAAGTCCTAATCTATCCGAAAGTAAAACCTCATCCGGAAGCGCTCTTACTTGGGATCCTATGTTAATCCTATTGCTTCCTAGGCACTTGGTCTAATCCTTTATATTTTAGTCTTCATCAAAACTTAAGATTCTAACACATCCATTTGGCCATTTTAAAGTAGCATATGTAAATGGCAAAAATGCACAAGAGAGGGGGTGAATTGTGTCTTTCATGAACTAAAACTGATAAAAGAAAGAACATATAATTTATACTGGTTCGGCCAACCACTTGCCTACGTATAGTTTCCCTACACCTTGTTGGGTTCCACTTAATCAAGGTTTTAATAGGTTCACCTTACAACCTTTACAACCACAAGTTTTACCAGGTTCACTTGTAACCTTTACAGAGTTTCTCTCACTGAACTGTCCCTTACAACTTGCAAGTAAACAACTCAGCTCTTAAATCCCAAACTCAAGAGCAACTTTTAACAAGAAAGGATTTAAAGATAAGTTCACTCAATGAACAGATTGTGTTAATCATTTAAGTACAAAAAAATCTCACTCACTCACATATAGCAATAAAAGCTTTAGTACATAGAGTATATGAGAGTAATGAATGCATTAATGGATTTTTTGCACATTGTAAGTGCTTGCAAATTTTTGGATTATTGGAATGACTCCAAGTCTTTGATTTATAGTCTAGTTCTGGTGTAAGCAGACGTTGTAGCAATAAATTTTTTCAACCACCACTATAAATGCCGAGACGTTGTTGTTGCAGTGCCATTAAATGTTGCTTCAACCTAGGACGGCTCTGGTTCAGGTACATGCACACTAGGGTTTACTTCATTTAGCAAACTGAACAGTCTTTGTCTCTAACAACTAGAAATATTCTTGTCAGAGCAGTGTACTTGCAAGGCTTCATATAGGGTACATTCAAAAATAAGCCTTACATCTTAAGTTTCATAGAGATACAACAAAAACAAACACAGAAAAGGAAAAAGAAAATAATTTAAAGGGGTCACTAGAGGGGTCTAAAATTGGTCATCATCACTCCTTCCTGCTTCATCAATTTCTTCATTGTCGGAGTCAGAAGTAGTGGCTTGCCTACAGAAACGAGAATAACGTCCATCGTAGAATCATCATCACCGTCATCATCATAACAATGGGCTGATGGATAAGGGAAGGGTTCATCAAACGGGTCATCCAGGTCTTCTAGACTGAGTGAGGTAGTAGTCGAGTCAAAATCATCTATATCCCTCTTAGGACGGGCTCTCTTGCTGGAAGGATGTACTTCACGCGGATGAGAAGAATTATTGAAATCATCATGAGAAGGAAAGGATGGAGAGGAAATGGGCGCTTCAAGAGAGAGATCGCTGAGAATAGAAGAAGCATAAGATCGGAGAAACTCATTTTTGAGAAAATTCTAGAGCGAAAGGTTGTGCGATGCAGAAGGAAGAATAAAAGGTGGATTAAATAGCCGAGAGAAATGTTTTTGGGTTTTCGGCGCGAAGAGACTGAGGTGACATTTGGGTTTAAGACGGGACGGGATTGAAGAGACGGAGAAGTGACTTGGCGAGAGTTTCAGAGATTACGGTTCAGTTTCCTAGGGAACACATGTTGTATAAGTTATATCGATAGATATATCTCTTATAGTGATAGAATTATTAAAGAAATGGATGCATGACATTTCAAATAAATGCACACAACACAGTTTAAGATTCATAATTTACTAAGAGAAGACTTTTTTTGATTTCGATTTCTCAAGGGCATCTCACCCGCGTGTCAAGTGAGACTAATCCTTCGCTGTTCTGAAGTCCTATGTAGGGGGTAGACAGCTGGCCTGTGAATTTGCTCCATTCGCAAGGGCTGGGGATCAAACCCCCAACCACTTGTTTAAGGGACGAGAGTACTCACCACTCACGCCAACCCGCCAGGTTTACTAAGAGAAGACTTTACCAATGAATTCAATGTGCATATGAGAGAATTTCATAATAGTCAATAGATACTAGATTTAATAAATTGTTACATCTTTGTCAAGACATAGCAAATGGAGTCTCTCAAACATCTGAATTATGATCATGAGCAAGGTTGTTCTATCGACAAGGCATGTCACTTTATCCCCATCCATCTATCTTTTGATATAGAGACTTGATGTTCCGATAGATGGTGTCTCAAATCATTTTCTTCTAGCGATACAGAGCCTAAGAGCATAGAAAATGAATCGATAAACAGTACCTGCAAGGATTATGTTTTCACTTTTTTTTATACAAGGATTATGTTTTCACTTTAATGCCTAAGTCAGTAACAAGTCAGAGAAGAAAATAATAAACAATTAAATGTAAAGCATACAAACATTTTATGACTCATTTGGGTTTACTATTCCCAATTATCCTCTTATAAATATAAATTGATCTATTCCAAGAGGTTTCGTGAAAATATCTGGAAGTTGAAGGGTTGTTGAGTTAAATTTTACCATGATATCCTTCCCTTAAATATGATCTCTGATGAAGAGATGTCGCACATCGATATGCTTGGTCCTTGTATGTTGAACTGGATTCTTGGTCAAGCTGATTGTGCTAGTGTTATCACAGAGAATGGGAACTTCTGAGAAGTTCAGTCCATAATCCTTCAACTAATTCTTCAACCACAACACTTGAGCACAACAACTTAAAACAACATATACTCAGCTTCTATGGAGGAGAGAGAGACACAGGTCTGTTTCTTGCTTGTCCAACAAACCAGACTTCTCCCTAGGAACTCACAAATAAATGAGTTCCTGCAAAGGCACCCAAGCTCACCAAAGCCCAAGTTCCTGAGTTCCTGCAAGATACTTTCGAATTCTCTTTGCATTTGTCAAATGTGACTCTTTAGGATTAGTCTGATATCTAGCACACATTCCAACACTAAATTGAATGTCAGGTCTACTGCATTTAAGTATAGCAGAGAGCCAATTAATCCTTGATAATGTGTTAGACTCAGTCTTTTACCATTTGCATTAGCATCTAATTTAGCAGATAAGCTCATAGGAGTATCCTAATTAGTTAAATCCATTCCGAATTTCTTAAGGATCTCCTTGCAATATTTAGTTTGAGAAATAAAAATACCATTCTTTCTTTGACTTATCTGAAGTCCAACAAAGACTTTCAGTTCTCCCATCATATACATCTCAAACTCCCCCTGCATCAACTCAGAAAACTCTTTACATAGTATTTCATTAGTAGCTCCAAAAATATTATCATCCACATAAATCTGAACTATCAATATACTCTTTTCTTTATGCTTGACAAATAAAGTGCTGTCTAATTTTCCTCATATAAAACCTTTTTCAATTAATAATAAACTAAGCCTTTCATACAAGGATCTAGGTGTCTGTTTGAGACCAAATAATGTCTTTTTCAGTTTATATACATGGTTGGGTTTTCCAGTTTCCTCAAATACTGGAGCTTGTTCAACTAAACTTCTTCCTTGATATATCCATTAAGAAAGACACTCTTTACATCCATTTAGAAGAGTTTAAAATTCATAATACAAGCATAGGCCAGAATAATCCTAATTGCTTCCAATCTAGCAACCGAAGCAAATGTTTCTTCATATTCTATCTCTTCTTCTTGGTTATACCCTTTTGTAACCAATCCGGCTTTATTCTTGACTATTTGACCATATTCATCAAGTTTGTTTTTAAATACCCATTTGGTACCAATAATTGAATGATTTTTGGGTCGTGGTACTAAATTTTAAACTTGGTTTCTTCCAAATTGATTAAACTCTTCTTGCATAGCGATTACCAAATCACAATCATCAAGAGCTTCATCAATGCAGGTTGTTTCAATGTTAGAAATAAATGCATCAAATGCAATTTCATTCTGAATTTATCTTCTAGTTTCAACACCAGTTGTTAAATCACCAATGATTTGTTCTGGAGGATGATACACTTGATTTCTTATCCCTTTCAGGATATCAGAATTCTCAGTGGTATCATTTTCCTCAACTTCTTTTGAGTTTGTATTAGGTAGGATGTGTATTGATGTTTTAGAGATCTTTGGAGGTTCATCATCATCATCCTCATCTGATGCATATTTCTTTTGGTGGGAATTCTTATAAAAAACAACATGTATAGATTCTTCAACAATTTGAGTTCTTTTGTTAAAGACCCTATATGCTCTACTTCTATTTGAATATCCTATTCAAAAATTCCAGTATCGGCTTTAGGATCAAACTTATTTAAATTAGTCTGTTCATTGTTATCAATAAAGCATTTTGAACCAAAGACCTTTAAATGACTTGCATTGGGCTTTCTACCTTTATAGAGTTCATAAAGTGTCTTATCAAGCCCTTTCCTGATGTAGGCTCCATTTGAATATAACACGTTGTACTCATAACATCTGCTACAATGGTTGGGGAATTTGATTTTCATTCAGCATACTTTTAGCCATCTCTATGAGCACCCTGTTTTTCCTTTTTACTACATCATTCTGTTGAGTGGTCCTAGGAGCTGAGAAGTTGTGTTCAATACCATATTCCTCACATAGCTCCATGAACTCCTTGTTCACAAACTCTCCACCTTGATCAGTTCTGATGGAGATGATGTTGTCACCTTTCTCATTCTGCCCTTTCTTTGCAAGCACACAAAAGGCATTAAAAGCTTCATATTTTGAGGCAAGAAACATAGTCCAAGTAAATCTTTAATAGTCATCCACTACCACAAGAGTGTATAGACTTCCTCCTAGACTTTTCACTCTTGCTGGCCCAATCAAGTTCATATGGAAGTGGCCTAGCTACTTATGGAGACTATCTTCTTTTATTTAAATGAAGACTTTGTTTGTTTACCTCTCTAGCAAGATTCACAAAAAAGATCATGTTTTGCTTTAAAAGTAGGAATACCTATTACTAAATCCTTTTTAATTAAATTTTTTAATTGCACAAAATTTACATGAGCATACTTCTATGCCTTAGCCAAAAGTTTACATCCTCGGAAATAAGGCAATTTTCCTTGAACTGTTGATTTAAATCAATATTGTCTAGATTCCCATTTCTGCTATTTTTAGTTTACAGTTCAAGTTAGCCTTATCGATACATAGATCTTTCTTATTAACTACAAGAATTCGTTTGAATAAAAAATTACCTAATTATCTCTGTCAGTGTTTTGACTGACACTGAGTAGATTGTGACAAAGACCATCTACAAGATATACATCTTTTACAGGTCCAACTTCTCCTACTCATGTGATCTTTCCACCTTGGTTCTTACCAAAATTGACTTTGGCTCATTCTTTCATCACAAGAGAGTTGAATTGGCCTTTGTCACTGGTCATGTGCCTAAAGCATGAAAGAGGTGGATGCACAAGAGGGGGGTGAATTGTGCTACCAAATAAAACTTAAAACAATGAAACACAAGATTTTATACTGGTTCGGTCTACCCGACCTACGTCCAGTTCTCAACCACCCAGGTTGAGTTCCACTATCCCCAGGTTTTACAAACGGGTTCACCTGGAACCTTTACAACCGCAAGTTTTAGACCGGGATCACTTGCAACCTTACAACCACAAGTTTTGCACAGGTTCACTTGCAACCTTACTGGCTCACTCCCCCTTACAACCTGCAAGGGTTCAACCTTTACAAATAAAGGATTTTCTAAACCTTAGTTCTCTTCTAAGAACGGATAATGTTACACACTTAAGTACAATTAATGCTCTTAATAAATGAAGAGACTTAACAACAAAGAGTACAAGATAAGTAGATGAAAAGAACTCTCAATGTGTTAAATGCTCTCTTGCTTTTCTGGGCAGCTTTGAATGCTTGAAGGATATTCTCAGTTTCTCACTCTAGCTTTCTTCAAGATGTCAAAGTTATCTTCATAAATGAAGATGAGCTTGTTTATATAGTCTTCAAGTATTTTCACTCTTGGTAGGTGGGTTAGCCGTTTGAATATGGCCGTTTATCCCAAGTTACCGTTTGCCCATTTAATGCTCCATTAATGCTTAGCAGGGTTGACTTTGCTTTATCTCTGAAAAGTAGTTCTGACACTGCACTGCTCTGAACGTTCTGACATTCTGATTGCTTGCGGAAGCAAATCCACATCCGGAAGCAACATCACTCAGTGTGCTGCACTTGAACGTTAGTCTAGCAATATAAACACATAGTCACATGCAGTGGGAGTTCATTTAGTCTAGGGGAGCTCTCTTACTTCCGGAAGCAATTCCACATCCGGAAGCACATATACTGGACGTTGAGTTATGGCTTAGATATACTCACTGACGCTCGGTGTTGCCTAACCCAACAGGCAGCGCTAGTCACTAACCATCCGGAAGCATTTCTGCATCCGATTGTGTCCTAACTTAGTCTCAGGGTTTTATACTCCTAATGTTCTTAAACTGAGTTATGACTTAGTGTTATACTTGCTCCCGCTGGGGGATGAGAAGTTCATCCGCGAGCGCTAGTCCTAGTCCATCCGGAAGTAAATCCACATCCGGTTGTACTCTTACTTGTGGTTCTATATTAACCTGATTCTCTCTAAGTGTTTAGCTTGTTCTTTCATATTTTAGTCTTCATCAAAACTTAAGATTCTAACATTCTCCCCCTTTTTGATGATGACAAACTAAGTTATCCAATTAAGTTCATATGAAAGAATTAAAGGTAATAATCAGATAAGGCACAAAGAACTAAAGACAAATATCATTGATGAGCAAAAGATTACAAGTCAGATATGTATAACAGCAGTTAAAATTTACAAGTAATCAAAATTGTGCAAGTTGAGCTATGCGTGAAAAATATGAAAAGGAAAAATTTCAAAGTTAAAATGCATGAAGGGTTTGGTTGGGGTTTATAGTTGGTGTCTCCTTTTCCTCTCCCTCTCCAACTGCCTCTGTTTACACTCTTCTTGCAATTTAGCTATCTGAGCATCCTTCTCACTTTGGTCAATCTGAGCAATCATTTCTTGAAGCTCTGCCTCGGCTTTCTCTCTTCTCAGTCTCTCAGACTCAATGGATGCATCAATAGCCTTCTTCAGGTCACTGACTTCAGTAAACCCAGCAAATTCTCCATAAGGCGAGTCTGAAATAGGTATGGATCCAAAGGGATAATGGATGGCTTTGACCTTGACATTCCATACTGGATAGTTGGGGTCATCAGCCTGACTTGAGCTTGCTTTCCCTTTTCCCTTTACCTTGCCTTTCCCTTTCCTTTGAGCCTTAGCTCTCTCAGCATCCAGGACGAAGAATTGCTCTTCTGTGAGTCTATCAGTGTAACCATAGCGCTCAAATTCTTCGGGAGTCATATCTTCCACCTTTAACTTAATTTCCACAAGTGGAGGAACTATATGCTCTTGGGTGGAGGACTGGGGCTCAGATGCTTCAACTACTTGAGATACCCTCTCTGACTCATGATCCCCAGAGTGACCACGAGGTTCCTCTTCACTCTCAGAAGATTCAGCAGTATCAGCACCCTTTTTGACACAGGACTTCTTCCTTGATGTGCTGTATCTGACTGCTGAAGGAGGAAGTGGAGGTGGAGGAGGAGCAGAGGTTGGCTCAGAAGGAGGAACTACTGGAGGAGGAGGAGCAGAGGTTGACTTAGGAGGAATTGCCTTGGCTATCACAATTGGTGGATGGTTTTGCCTCTTCAACCCATACTTCATCATAATCTCTTCAATTATGTTTTGGCCAGGCATAGAGGGAGGAGTCTCAGGGGATGAAGGCTCTGGCTCAGGTTGTGGGATCTCATCAGGTTGCTCAACCAATACCATTGCCCAGTTTGACCTTTGCTCGTCTGAACGCTGCTGTTCCATAAAGCGGATGGCTTCCCCACGGATAAGACGCTCAGCACTACCCAATCTCTGGGAATCCATGGCTCGACGGAGGACAGCAGCTATATCCTCATCTAGCCATAAAGAGGGTTGAGTTAGGATTTCTCTCCCCCTTTTGGCATCATCAATAAGGGCGAGGGCCAGGGAGGATGGATTGGGTGAAGAGGAGGGTGGAGGTTCAGGGCCAAATGTTCTAGGTGGTGAGTTTTCAGGTGAGGATGTGGGTGTGGTGTTTTCTGGTGAAGTAGAGGGGTTGGGTGAAGAAGGAGGGTTGGGGAAGAGGGCTGTGTTTCTTTGGAAGAAAGTGAGGTTGGTGAATAGGCCATCGAAGGGGTAGGTAGAGGAGTAAGAGGTGGGTTGTGCAGCTATCCACCGGATAGGGGGATGGTCTCGGAGGTAGAAGGTGTGAAGTGGGTGATCAGGAGAGGAAAATCTAAGAGATTGGGCTATGGTGGGGCGAGTGTTAGGAAGTGGATTGGAGGGCCTTATGGGGTTTGGGGGTGGTGAATGGTTTGGGGAGTTATGTGGAGATGGAGAGTTATTTGGTGAAGTAAAGTGAAGGGGTGATTGGTGATTAGACCTAATTTTATATGTTTAAGCATGTGCAATTGAGCTTAATTAGTGAGATTTAATTGTTATATTTGATCATTATTGGTGATTTTATGTGCACATGCTTATAGTTGGATATATGGAAAATATTAGCCTTATTACTTGCATTTTAAGAAGCCAAGGGTATTTTGGTCATTTTTGACTATGTGGTGAATTTTATGTGTAGGGGGGTCCCACGTGGGCCCCACACATCCTTGGTGGAGCTTTGTTGGAGCTTATGTGGCAAGGAGGAGGCTAGTTGACAAGGAAAAGGACATAAAGCAAAGTTTACCATTTTTGGTAAAAGGAAAGAAAAGGCAAATTTGAAGCATCTTACCAAATGGAGTAATTTTGGCTCCATATTCAAAAATTCAAACTTGAAGTTGTGATGCATCATTAAGGGCATTCTTGGAAGCACAAGAGAGAGGAGAAAAAGGAGGAATCTTTAGAGAATGAACCTAGTCCACCTTTGGACCACATTCACCCACCTTTTCACCTAATACCTAAACTACCCTTCCTTCCCCATTTACCTTCAACCAATTCGGCCAAACACCCTCCATTACCTATCAAAAATATCTTTTGACAACTCATTCACACCATTTGACAACTCATCAACTCCTAATCACTCTCATTAACCCAAACCCACTTCCATTTAACCTAACTACCTCTCATTTGACACATATCTTTCTCTCTCTTCATCTCATTTTTCTCTCACTTTTCTCTCATCTCCTTCACCATTTTCTCCACCAAACTCACGGCCAAACATCATTCCTCCATGGAAACATCACGAAAATCTCTCCTTCTCACCTCCATGATGTGTGGCTAGGCTCCTAATCTTCTTCTCCAAAGGAAATGTGCTTGTAATCTTCAACATTTGGCCTCATGTACATGTTTTAGTTCTTTGTAGGTTTCAAACTATATTAATCTTTTGTCTTGTGATTTCTTTGATTAAGACTCATTAGACTAGGATATTTGTATTTTCAAGTATTCTACTTCACTTTAGTTTGGAATCTCTCTTTGAATCTTTGAATGTGAAAACCTAGGGTTTGATTTTGTGTAGTTTCATGAGGATATGCTATGCGATTAGCTTATGCATGTTTCTTGTGGAATGATTGATTTTCTTAGCTTCTATGATTTAGAGTTAATGTTGCCTAAGGTACATTTGAAGGTTTCAAAGAGCTATTAGCTTGGTTGACTTAATTAAACTCTTGAAGATTTCTTAGCCTTAAGAATCTCAAGGATTTAGTTAGGTTATACTAAGAATAGCAAGTATATGAGGTCACATTTATCATTAAGCACATAGTACTTTGGAGAGGGAGGTACTTCTCATTCTTGACATTTTCATCACTTTACATTTCGGTTATATAGTCATTTTAGGTTAAAATTGTAGTTTTAGTTAAATCAAAATCAACCTTAAAACCTAGCTTAATTTGCGTGGCATTTCATCCTTTTACTTGCAAGAGATTGACCTAGACTGTGGAAAAGACCTAATACTCACCACTACTCACTTAGTGGATTTGAGTTTTAGAAAATCTTTGATTGACCTTTTTAGGCGACAAAATAGGGTTAAATCAAGTGGCGCCGTTGCCAATTTAGGTTGATTCTAGCTAGTTTTAGGTTTTCGTAGTCACAACTTTAATTTGTTGTCACTTGTGTGCTACGGCTACTTTGGTACTTTTGAGCATAATTGTGATTTTGTGCATTTTGCAATAGCTCATTGTATTCTGGATAATTGACACTGTTTTGGAGGTGTATAGGCTGCTCTAGTTGGCCTTTTATTGCTGAAAAGTACTGCTGGACATTGATAGAACTTGTTTGCACATTTGCTGGAAATTCTGTCTGGAAATCCTGTTTGTTCAGCGTGTTTGTTTTGTAAACTGGGACTAATCTGTGCCGAATCTGGAAAATCTGTTTTAGGTGCTTAAACTACATGTTGTAAGCTTTCTATTGATATATTGTATGCACCTAACCTCCTTCTGTGCTGTCTGAAACAATTCGGTGAAGTTAGACTGTTTTGCTGGAAAGTCACTGTGTGACCAGTTTGCTTGCTGTTGCAACTGTAAATTGTGTAGCTGGAATTTGACCAAACGGTTTTTTGTGGTTACAATACACATTTTAAGCTTTCCAGGGACATATTACTTTTTGCTAGACTCATTCTATATTGTCTGGAATTAATTTTTGAAATCTGCCCTGTGTGCTGGAAACTGTCTGGACAACACTGTACTTTCAGCGAACTTGTTTTCAAACCTGGTATTGACTCACAACGAATTTCTGGAAACGGTTTTAACTGGTAAAACTAGAAGATTCAAGCTTTATTGTGATATATAATTGGCCAGGAAAATCGTTTTCTACTGTCCAGGGTGAATTTTTGAAATTGCCCTGTTTTTCTGGAAATTGCCTGCGGAACTGCTGACTTTGGAGTCAATCTGTTTGATCTTATCTTGCCCTCTTTTACATGATCTTTGGCTCATTGGAACCATTTTTGAATAAGCTTTTGATTGATATATTGTGCTGAATTTGTGGTGCAGTATTCGAATTTCTAGAGGTTAAAAACTTGCTGTAATTGTGCATTTTCCTGCTCAACTTTGAACCAAAATTTTTTGCATTCTACTTATCTGTTTTGAGCAGTGTTTGGTTTGTTTGAAAGCTTGTTAATTGATCTTTTAATCTGCCTGGTTGATCTGGAAAATTTGGTTGGAATTTACTGTGAACAAGGTGCTCTAGTTGCCTTTACTTTCTAACCGGTACATTGTGTTATTGGACTGTTTTGGTGGTTTGTTTTGGCTGGATTTTGTGCAGGTTTTTCCACTACTTTGCAGGGATTTCTTAAGCATATTTGAGGCTATTCTGGAGCCTTTCTATTGGCTGGTCTTGTGTCCATATCTTTGGACTTTTGCAAGCTTATCTTGAGCTACATTGCTAAGCACATTGGAAGCACACTCTTGTGCTACTTTTCTAACTATTTTCTGAACTGCGTGGATATATTTGCTGGCTGGACTGTATTGGTTTTCTTTACAGGTCATGGCATATTATTCTTCCTTCATTGAGGCTTGTTCACACCTCATAGGCCAATGAGGGAATTTTCAAGGCCATGTGCATCATTCTCACCTCATGGCATGGCCACCAATCCACAACAATTCTGTGGGAGGGATCACTTAAGTAAGCATGATTATTCTTATCTCTCCTATGATGAGAAATTGGTCAATCTAAGACTTCCATTCCAAGAGCATAACCCTCACATCAACACATATAATCAAGGATGGATGGACCATTCAAGCTTCGAGTGAGGGGAGGAGGTTATGCTACTCCTTCACATGCTTTTGAAGATCAACAAGGTTATGCTCCTCAATGTCAAGATTATGACCCTTACCAAATGAGGCCTAATTCTTCTTGTGCTCAAAGGCCGGATGTGTATGCTTGTCAAGAAGCTTCTCAATGTGAGCCTAATCCACCTCCTTATGGTTATGGGCAAAATTTTTATGATCATCAAGAGCCTCTACAAAGCTTTGTTCCTACACACATGGAGCAAAATGACTTCTTTCATGCTCAAGTGCCAAATGAGTATGCTCATCCAAAAGAAGATTCTTCTTTCTCTTCTAATACATATGATTTGATGATGCAAATGTGTGCATCCATTATGGATAGGATGGAAGGGTTAGACTCTAAATTGAAAAGGAGGCAAGAGGACATTTATTCACTTGCTTCTCAATGGATGAATAAAAGGGCCGAGGAAGAGGCAAGGCAAGGTGACCTACCTTCCAATATGGTTATAAATCATAATTCTTTGAATGACATGGATTTGGAAGGAGGAGTTCAAGTTGAATCAATTCCCTACCTTGATGAAGAAGAGCATGAACCTCAAAAGTGTCAAGAGGTTGATCCTAGGATTGAGATGAATGTTGCAAATCAACCTAGCACCTTTGAGTCTAATGGAGTCTTGGCTAGTGCTTCTTCTATTGATGATCTTGATGGTTCTATGACTTGTTCATGTGATGAGTTGAGCATATGTGTTGATTGTTATGAGGGTAAATCTTCTATTCTCATGGAATTCCATAGAAAGAAATTGAAAGAATTGCATCCAACCAATGATGATGTTGTCTTGTGTAATTCTACAATGGATGAGGCCACTTCTAGGGGTGATATCCATGTTGAACATCACTTTAATACCCTAGAAAATCATGAGGTTAGTGAAGAACTTGAAGAGGCCGAATTACCACACTCCATTGAGGAGGAATTTGAAGAGACCGAGAGCCTCAATCCCTTGGAAGCCGAAAGCCAAAGTCCCCTTGAAGAAAAGAAGCATGAAGTCTTTAAAGATGAATGCAAGGTTGGAGAGCCATTGGCACAAGAGCTTGAATCTTCCTCTAATTCTCAACTCATGCATAAATCATCTCAAGGTATAATTCTTGATCCTACACTTGTTACCTTTCCTAGTTCATGTAACTTAGGGAAGAAGAAATGTCATGAGATTGTTCAAAGTGTGATCCTTGATTTGTTTTCTATGCTTGAATTTAATGTGCCATTGCTTGTTGTTCTTGAGCCAATTCCTACTTATGCTAAGCCTTCATATAATCTTTGCATATATAAGGAAGCACGTAGGCCATATACATTGTTGATTGAAAATGTGGTAGAACAACATGTAAATCCCTTGAGCTTGCTTTCACATGAGGTTGTGCACACATCTTTAGGTTTATTTGATTCTTGCTAGGTGAATGTTAATGATGCTTGCATGAATTCTCTTGATGATGATTCTATTATTGTGAGCATGCCTCTTGATCTTACTAGTCCCAAGCATGATAATTGTGATCTTGATGATGTTGGTACATTTACATACTCCTTGTCTAGCTACAACCCCTTGGAAAAGGGATGTTTGTTCAATTTTGTGGATAAAGCTAGGTTGGAAGGAGTGCTTGATCTCATGATGGAGGCCGGATTACAATTGAAAGAAGACTTGCATTTCTATACCTCATATATCATCTTGGATTGGAGGAGCCGATTGAGGACCATGCATGAACAAAGTGCTTTGCAAGGAGAATCCTCCAATAAGGCTATGATTGAAACTACCTTGTGTGATGAAGATACCTTGAATCTTGCTTTGAGGAAAGAGTCCACAAATTTCTTGTGGAGACCGAATTGGGATCCTTTGTTGAGCACTATGAAGGGGCTCCAATTTGCCATATTTCATGTGCCTTACTTGAATACCATATGTCATAATATTGTCTTACCTAAACTTGTGCATATTGATTATCCTTGTGTTTCTTTGAGTTTATCTTTGCAACCCTACAACCCCTTGCAAAAGGGACATTTGTTCTATGTTGTAGGATCTTTTAAGATGCACAAGGATTATTGGGAAAAGAAGAAGGCCATGGTGGAGCTTGTGGAGACTCCTAAGTTGGAAGAACCCAATTTGAATATGTTTGAGGCCGAAAAGAGCTTTAAGAAGAGTTTGGAACTTGATTCCTCACAAGAAGAGGTAGACTTCTTCAATGGCAAGCTAACCAAAGATAACATCAAAGGGCTAGTGGTTCGCTTGAAGATGCTTAAAAGGAACATGGAAGTTAAGGGCAAAGTTTTGAATGCAACAATGCATGACCCTACACTTCTAGTATTCCTTGCAAAGAGAGTTCAAAATTTTCTCTTGAAACTACAAGCCTTTTGGAGAGCTAGGAGGCCAAAGGAGAAGAAGAAGGGAGCAACACACCAAAATTCATCTAGGAAGCTTCCTTTACCTAAAATGGCCGAATTGAGCAAGAGAGACTATGAGGAGAAAGAGCTCAATTGTGTCCTTAACAAAAGTGGCCGAAAGCTTCTCATTCAAGGCCACAAAAAGAAATTTTTCAAAGAGAACTTCAAGCCTCCATAAGAGGTTGTTTCTATCCTTTCCTCACTTGCTTTGCTTAGTTTAACATCTTAAGTGTGGGGGAAGATATTTGTTAGAAAAAATAGAATTGTGTTAGGTTTAATTTCTAGAGTGTTGTTTTAGGTTGTTTAGAAAAACAAAGAAAAAAAATTTTAAACATGTGTTTAGGTTGTGTTTAGTGTTTGTTTGTGAATAATACATGCATAGGCCATTTGTATGCTTGGACTGCCCGGCCTTGTCTTTGCTGCCTTGCCTTTGTTTATGCCTTCCTACTTGATTTGATTGGTTCCATTGAGGACAATGCATGCTATAAGTGTGGGGGGTGAATTATGGTGCTTAAAAGTGGTTATTTCAAAGCTTTCACACTTGATTTTTTTGACTTATTTGGCATAATTTTGTAGGAAGTTTAACTTGATTATGGCTCTTGAAAGCAAATGGAATTTTCCTCTAGTGTGTAAGTAGAATTTTTGGAATGATTACTTAGGGCATTGCATGAGGCACTTTTAAGGTATAAAGAGGATGTTAGTTTCTCACTTAACTTTTCTTAGGGAGGAAGTGACTAATTAGAGTAAGCCATTAAAGTGAGAAGCCTCCAACCGAATTGAGTGGGCCAATAGTTTACTTGACCTCCTAGAACTTGTCCTAGCTCTTGTTCAAGATCACAATGCATGGCATAATTGGAAAGGAAAGGGGCATTTTATTCTAATCCCTTATGACCCAAATACTAAGCCAACCAAATATTATCCTTTGATTTAACCTTTTTGGGCCATTCACTTTTCTTTGCTATCACCTTGACCAATGTGTGAATAAGTGATTATAGCATATGCTGGCATTTATATTAGTGTGGTATTGTTGTATCTTGTGAAAAGCATGCTATATGGTGAGAAATAAAAGATGGCCGAGAGCCACATTGGATAGAAAAGAAAGGAGAGATGGCCAAAGGCCAAGAAAAGCAAAAAAAAAAAAAGTAAGGCCGAAGGCCTAAGAAGAAGAAAAAAAAATGAAAGCACAAAGTGCTTGAGTATGCCAAAGGCATAAGAGTGAAAAAAAAATGAGGGAAGCACAAAGTGCTTGAAAAAAAAAGAAAGAAAGAGAGAGAGAGATGTTGTATGCTTTATTAGAATTAAAGTCATTGTATTGCATGCATATGTGGTGATTACTTGTTCATATCATTGGTCATTGACTACTATCCATCATTCACCATTCATGATTAGCCTTCCATCCAAACCCCAAAGTCCCCTAGATTTGATTGTGCCATGCATAATAATGGGTGGAGAACTAAGAGCTACTACAAGCCTATGGCGAGGATAAGTGCATTGAGCCAAAAGAGTGATCACAAGTCCTTAGTTAGGCATTTTTCCTAACTTGAGTGAATGAGTGTAAACACTTTATCCGGTGAGGAAAAATCTCGATTAGCACTCCCCCTTAATTCTAGTTGCTTGCTAAACTTGCATTCACTTTGTATTCTTAGATTTGGCCCATGTGATGCTTTAGGGAAAGGTTCAAAAAGGTCAACTTGTACTCTATGATAATTCC
Organism: Mimosa pudica; assembly: GCA_029929735.1. NCBI lineage: Eukaryota > Viridiplantae > Streptophyta > Magnoliopsida > Fabales > Fabaceae > Mimosa > Mimosa pudica. Next base: position 8,774,587 of record JAKELP010000045.1, read on the forward strand.
AATTGCCTTCACTATGCTTCATGATTTAGTTAGTCTTTTTACATGACTTTGCCCGGAGTGCAAAGATTAAGTGTGGGGGATTTGATTAGACCTAATTTTATATGTTTAAGCATGTGCAATTGAGCTTAATTAGTGAGATTTAATTGTTATATTTGATCATTATTGGTGATTTTATGTGCACATGCTTATAGTTGGATATATGGAAAATATTAGCCTTATTACTTGCATTTTAAGAAACCAAGGGTATTTTGGTCATTTTTGACTATGTGGTGAATTTTATGTGTAGGGGGGTCCCACGTGGGCCCCACACATCCTTGGTGGAGCTTTGTTGGAGCTTATGTGGCAAGGAGGAGGCTAGTTGACAAGGAAAAGGACATAAAGCAAAGTTTACCATTTTTGGTAAAAGGAAAGAAAAGGCAAATTTGAAGCATCTTACCAAATGGAGTAATTTTGGCTCCATATTCAAAAATTCAAACTTGAAGTTGTGATGCATCATTAAGGGCATTCTTGGAAGCACAAGAGAGAGGAGAAAAAGGAGGAATCTTTAGAGAATGAACCTAGTCCACCTTTGGACCACATTCACCCACCTTTTCACCTAATACCTAAACTACCCTTCCTTCCCCATTTACCTTCAACCAATTCGGCCAAACACCCTCCATTACCTATCAAAAATATCTTTTGACAACTCATTCACACCATTTGACAACTCATCAACTCCTAATCACTCTCATTAACCCAAACCCACTTCCATTTAACCTAACTACCTCTCATTTGACACATATCTTTCTCTCTCTTCATCTCATTTTTCTCTCACTTTTCTCTCATCTCCTTCACCATTTTCTCCACCAAACTCACGGCCAAACATCATTCCTCCATGGAAACATCACGAAAATCTCTCCTTCTCACCTCCATGATGTGTGGCTAGGCTCCTAATCTTCTTCTCCAAAGGAAATGTGCTTGTAATCTTCAACATTTGGCCTCATGTACTTGTTTTAGTTCTTTGTAGGTTTCAAACTATATTAATCTTTTGTCTTGTGATTTCTTTGATTAAGACTCATTAGACTAGGATATTTGTATTTTCAAGTATTCTACTTCACTTTAGTTTGGAATCTCTCTTTGAATCTTTGAATGTGAAAACCTAGGGTTTGATTTTGTGTAGTTTCATGAGGATATGCTATGCGATTAGCTTATGTATGTTTCTTGTGGAATGATTGATTTTCTTAGCTTCTATGATTTAGAGTTAATGTTGCCTAAGGTACATTTGAAGGTTTCAAAGAGCTATTAGCTTGGTTGACTTAATTAAACTCTTGAAGATTTCTTAGCCTTAAGAATCTCAAGGATTTAGTTAGGTTATACTAAGAATAGCAAGTATATGAGGTCACATTTATCATTAAGCACATAGTACTTTGGAGAGGGAGGTACTTCTCATTCTTGACATTTTCATCACTTTACATTTAGGTTATATAGTCATTTTAGGTTAAAATTGTAGTTTTAGTTAAATCAAAATCAACCTTAAAACCTAGCTTAATTTGTGTGGCATTTCATTCTTTTACTTGCAAGAGATTGACCTAGACTGTGGAAAAGACCTAATACACACCACTACTCACTTAGTGGATTTGAGTTTTAGAAAATCTTTGATTGACCTTTTTAGGCGACAAAATAGTGTTAAATCAATTGGCGAGGGGAGTGTTGGGGTGAGTTCTGAGTGGAGTTGTGAGGTGATGGTTGATGGTCATTTCTGGGTGAAGTTTGGGGTTGCTGGTTATTCTGAGGAGGAGGTTGAGGTTGGTCATTTGGTGGAGGTGGTGGAGGTTGGTCATTTTGTAGAGGTGGTGGAGGTGGGTCATTTGGTGGAGAATGAGATGAGGGAGGGTTTGAGGTGCCAGGTACAAGTATGGCAAGGATGAGGTCCAGCTTGGTATCCACCTCATCGATCCGATCCTCCAGCCGCTGAAGTCGCTCTCCAAACTCTTCTCGCAGAGGGGCCATCAAAGGATCGGGCAGTTTGAACAGGAGCTCTTCTCTGAGCTCAGCCATTCTACCCTTCCTTGGAGCACGGCTTGGGCCAGGATGAGAATCGACCTCTTGATCCCCTGCACCAGATACAGAGGGAGCCGTGGTATGTGAGGCACTTCCTGCCTGAGAGCCAGATCGAGTAGCCTTTGCTGGCTTGATGTACTTGATCCCCATCTTGCTGATGTTCATTGCGCTGACGGGCAAGCACTTAACATTTTCAGCTTCCTCAGTGGATGTGGATTTGATCAGGAATTTCTCCAAGAGGAAGGCGATGACCTTTGGGTAGGGAAGATTTCCAGACTTCTTATTTTCAATCCACCTGTGCAGCTCTAAACTTATTAATTGCCCTGGGTTAATTGGCTGCTGGGTGAGGAATCTGGGGAGCCAGGGGTTGTCAAGAAGAGTGAACTCGTTGAAGTTTCCCCCCTTGTGAGTCATCATCCGGGAGTAGATATAATGAAGGACCCGGTTGGAGTCAGACATGCCAGACACCTTCTTCCCCTTGGTGTCATAGACTTTCTCAAGCTCCGCCTGGTTGAGTTTCTCAGGGTATAGCCACTCGTTCATCGCTGCCTCAGTGACCCCGAGCATGGCGTTAATATCTCGCCAATTGAAACTTATATCCCTTCCTCTCACTGTGGCCTTGAAATTGACTCTGCGGATGGTCTCTTTCCCATTCACCATCTTGTACTTGGTTTTGGCTGTGAGCGACTGGCAGAACACCCTCAGTATGTTGATGTTATACTCATTGTTGATCCCCAGCCAGCACATGTACTATTAATTAGAGGATTTGGTTATATGTTCACTCTATGAACTGATTGTGATAAGCACTTAAGTACAAATGACTCTCTCGAAGAGTAGATAATGTTACTCACTTAAGTACAACTGAATTACTCTCTAATAATATTACAAATCTAGATCTGAGAGTAGAAGATGTGAAGAATGAAGAATATGATATATCAGATAATATGCTCTGTTCTCTCTTGTTCTCTTCTGAATGTGAATGTTCCTTTTATACTCGGCTTCATAGGCTTGGGTGGCAGGTTGAATATGACCGTTTGAATATAGCCGTTAATCCAATGTTACCGTTGAGAAGTACATCTTCATTAATGCTTAGCAGGATTGACTTGCTTTATCTCTGAAAAGTAGTCCTGACACCTCTGCTCTGACATAAGCATTCTGACACTGCATTTCTGAACGTTCTGATATTCTGATTGCTTGCGGAAGCAACTTCTCATCCGGAAGCAACCTTACTTAGTGTGCTGCACTTGAACGTTAGTTTAGCAATATAATCACATAGTCAGATGCAGTGGGTGTTCTCTTAGTCTATGACGTATCCGGAAGCACTTCTACATCCGGAAGTAAAACTACTGGTTGAAGGATTTTGTTCACTATTACTCACTCTCACTCAGTGTCCTTCAATCCAACAGTCAGCGCTAGTCACTAAGCTATCGGAAGCACTTTCACTTGACGAGGTAAACTCACTGATGCTTAGGGTTATATCTCTTTTATCAGCCTGTGCCAGTCTAAATCTAACAGGAAGCAATTTCACTTGACGTGGCTGATTCACTGACGCTTGGGGTTATTCTATTCTATCAGCCTGCGCCAGTCTAAATCTAACAGGAAGCAATTTCACTTCCGGTTGAATCATACCTTAGTCTTAAGGTTTTGTGTACTTAATGCTCATGGACTAAGTTATTTCCCTAGTGAGTTACTCGCTGCCGCTGGGGATAAATCATTCATCCGCGTGCGCGAGTCCTAGTCTATCCGGAAGTAAATCCACATCCGGTTGCACTCTTAATTGGGATCCTATGTTAACCTAATGCTCTCTAAGTACTTGGTCTATTCTTTTATATTTTAGTCTTCATCAAAACTTAAGATTCTAACATTCTCCCCCTTTTTGATGATGACAAACCTAGTTTTATCGATTAAATTCATAAGGAAGGATTAGCAAAAGAATAAAAGCAATAGATAAGAACAAGTAACTTAGACAAATATTATTGATGAGCAGAAGTTACAAGTCAGAGTATATAATCAAATAACATTTACAAGTAAAGAACATATACATGTAAATAACTTTAAGCAAGTATGGAAGTATGCATGAAAACAAAACAAAAAGAAAAATTTCTAAGTTAAAAGAATGTTTGGATTGGGGGTTCAGGGTTTGTATTTCTTTTTCCTCTCCCTCTCCTTTTGCCTCTCTTCATTTTCTTTTTGCAGTTTGGCTAGCTCGGCCTCCTGCTCATTCTGGTTTATCTGGGCAATGATCTCCTGAAGCTCTTTTTCATCTCTTTCCCTTCTGAGCCTCTCTAATTCAATAGACTCCTCGAATGCCCTTTTTAGGTTCTCCACTTCTTCATACCCAGGGAACCCAGTAGCATCGTCGAAGTAGGAGACCTCTCCATTAGGATAGTGAACAGCCCGGATTTTCACGTTCCATACAGGGAAGTTGGGGTCCTCCTCAACTTCCTGGGCTTTCCTTTTCCCTTTCCCTTTACTCTTCCCTTTGCTCTTGCTAATTGGAGGAGTGGGCATGGCACTAGCTCTGTCAGCATCGAGGCACGCCATCTGACCAAAAGATAGCTTATCTGTGAATCCAAACTTCTCAAATTCCTCAGGAGTCATGTCTTCAATTTCCAACTTGACTTCCTTCAGAATTGGAACTGCTTGAATCACTGGAGTTTCTTGCTCAACCTGGGCAGATGAAGTTCCTTGCTCAGGTAGGTCAGATGGAGTCTCTTCCTCACTCTCATCAGATTCAGTGGTGGCAATTATCTTCCTGGCACGTTTCCTAGCAACGGCCTTCTTTCTGGGCTCACTGAATCTGGCTGCTGGCTCAGACGAGGAAGGAGGGTTAGATGATTGCTCAGATGTAGGGATCTCAGACTCTTTCCCAGTGGATGCAGGAACTGGCTTGGCTATCACAATGGGAGGATGGTTGGGTCTCTTCAGCCCGTACTTCATCATAATCTCCTCAACAATGTTTTTGCTTGACTTAGTTGGAGAAGGCTCTGATGAAGACGACTCAGGCTGTGAAGATTGGGTACTTTCTGGCTCAAAGACAACCATATCCCATTGTGGTCCTTGCTCAGCTGTTTTCTTTTGCTGCATGAACCGGATGGCCTCTCCCCTTATAAGGCTTTCTGCACCACCCAGCCTTTGAGACTCCATAGCACGGCGAAGTGCTGCTGTTATATCTTCCTCAATCCAGAGAGATGGCTGATTTAACTCTTTTTCGTCGTCTAAAAAGAGCTAAAGCAAATAAAACTAGAATTAAACTACAATAGTTAGCAGCAAGTCCTAGGTCAATTCACAGTTCGGTTTTATCTCTTGCTTAGGTCAATTAATTACAAGTTAAGCAAATTATCAAACAGGTTGTGTGCAGGTTTTGTATGTAAGACTAATTAAAACTAATCTAAACTACAACTAACAGAATCAAAAGTGAATGAGTGAAAGTATGGATGAGATGTACCTCCTTCTCCAAGTACTCCGTGCTTATGTTTAATCGGACTTCATATACTTGTTCTTCTTAATATAAACTAGTTAAATTCTCAAGATCTCTTAAATCAAAGAAGTCTACAAGAGTTTAACTAATTTAATTAAGGCTTAAGCTCTTTCAAGCCAAGAACATACCTAAGCAACATTAAGTACCAAATCTATAGCACTTAAGAAACAAATTCATTCCACAAATGTAAGAGGAGCTAATCGCACACACATACATATATGAAACTACAAGAATTAAGCCTCGGTTTTCATGTCCTTAACAATCAAGAGAGGTTTTCAAGCTAACATAAAGTAGAACACCTAAAACTAGATGTCTAACCTATACACGCCTAATCAAGGTCATACATAGGCAAAAATTTACATCTAGCTTGAAACCTAAAAGAGAAAATTACAAGCATATGAAGCCATAGGTTAAGTCTACAAGCACATTTCCTTGGAGAAGAAGGATAGGCGATCTAGCCTGACATGGAGATGAAGGCGGATGAAGGTAGTTGTGAGATTCTGGGCATGGCGGAGGTTGCGAGGTGAAAGAGATGAAGAAGATGAAGATGGAGTTGAGAGAGTTTGTTAAAGGAGAGAGAGAAAGTGAAAGTGAAGTCAGTGAAGTTCAGGTGTGTGTAAGTTAGTTACGTTTTGGGGTTTTATAGTGGTGAGTAGCTTTGGGATTATCGCCCAAAGGGTATTTTTGGTATTTGGTAAAAGTTAGGATGAATGTGGACTAGATCTCATCTCCATGCATTTTCAAAGATTCCTCCTTTTTCCTCAAGTGATTGTGCTTCCCTTTTTGCCCTTAATGAGCCCTCCAGACTTGAATTTGACCTTGGCGCCAATTTTGCCTCATTTGGAAAAAATGCTCCCCAAGTAACTTCAAGCTGCAGGGTTGACTTTGCCTTAAATTAACTCTGCACCAAAGACTTCTGAAAAGTAGTTGACATTTCTGATCATTGTGCAGTCTGACTCTTGCACTCGCTGACTGATGGACTTTGGCTTCCGGATACAGGACTTCATACTACAAGCGCGAGCACATTCACTTCCGGATGAGAATCCACTGGATGAGAATCCACTCCCTGATGCAACTCTTTGTCCGCCAGCGCCAGCACGTTTGCTTCCGGATATAAATCCACTTCCGGATGTAAATCCACTTGATGAGAATCCACTCCCTGATGCAACTCTTTGTCCGCCAGCGCCAGCACGTTTGCTTCCGGATATAAATCCACTTCCGGATGTGAACCTGAGTGCTTGTCATCTAGCCTTCCTTCTTGCCAAGTTATCTCCACTGAAACTCCACCAAGGGTGTATGGGGCCCACTTGGGACCCCCCTACATAAGGAACACATCACATAGTCAAAATGACCAAAATACCCTTGGTTTCATAAAATGCAAGTAATATGGCTGTTATTCTTCAAATATTTATACATAAGCATGCGCATAAAAATGTACCAATAATGATCAAATATAACAAATAAACCACACTAATTAAGCTCAAATGCACATGCTTAAAGGTATGAAATTTGGTCCAATCAAATCCCCCACACTTAATCTTTGCACTCCGGGCAAAGTCATATAAAAGATTAACTTAATCATTAAGCATAGTGAAGGCAATTGGAATTATCATAGAATACAAGTAGATCTTCTTGAACCTTTCCCTAGAACTTCGCATAGGCCAAATCTAAGAATACAAAGCGAATGCAAGTTTAACAAGCAACTAGGCTTAAGGAGGAGTGCCAATTGAGATTTTTCCTCACCGGATAAAGTGTTTAAACTCATTCACTCAAGTTAGGAAAAATGCCTAACTAGGGACTTGTGATCACTCTTTGGCTCAATGCACTTGACCATCACCATAAGCTTGTAATAGCTCTAAATTCTCCACCCATTATTATGCATGACACAACCAAATCTAGGGGACTTTGTGGTTTAAATGGAAGGCTAATAATGAATGGTGAATGATGGAAAATAGTCAATGACCAATGATATAAACAAGTTACCACCACATATGCATGCAATACAATGAATACAATTCCACTAAGCATGCTACATTTTTTTTTCAAGCACTTTGTGCTTCTCTCAATTTTTCTTTTAACTCAAATGCCTTTGGCATTCATAAGCACTTTGTGCTTTTCTTTCTTTTTTTTTTTTTTTCTTAGGCCTTCGGCCTTATATTTTTTTCCTTTTCTTTTGCTTTTTCTTGGCCTTTGGCCACCTCTCTTTTCTTCTTTTTCACTCAAGGGCTCTCGGCCTCTTTTATTTCTCACAATGTAGCATGCTTTACACCAGATACAACAATACAAAGCTAATATAAATGCAAGCATATGCTATAGTCACTCATTCAAACATTGGTCAAGGTGATAGAAAAGAATAGTGAATGGCCCAAAGGGGTTAAACAAAGGATAATATTTTTGGTTGGCTAGTGTTTGGGTCATGAGGGTTTAGAAAGAAACGCCCCTTTCATTTTCAATCATACCATGCATTGTGATCTTGAACAAGAGCTAGGACAAGTTCTAGGAGGTCAAGTTGACTATTGGCCCACTCAATTCGGTTGGAGGCTTCTCACTTTTATGGCTTACTCTAATTAGTCACTTCCTCCCTAAGAAAAGTTAAATGAGAAACTAACACCCTCTTTATACCTTAAAAGTGCCCCATGCAATGCCCCAAGTAATCATTCCAAGAATTCTACTTACACACTAAAGGACAATTCCATTTGCTTTCAAGAGCCATAATCAAGTCAAATTTTCAAGAAAAATCATGCCAAATAAATCCAAAAACCAAGTGTGAAAGCTTTGAATCAGACCACTTTTAAGCACATAATACACCTCCCCCACACTTAAAGCATACATTGTCCTCAATGGACCAATCAAATCAAGTAGGAAGATGTATTTGAAAGGCAAAGCAGCAAAATAAAAAGCAGGGCAGTTCCAACAAACAAATGGCTCATATGCATGTATTATTAACAAGACTACACTAAACACAACCTAAAATTTTTTTTTTTTTTTTTTTTTTTTTTTTTTTTTTTTTTTTTTTTTTTTTTTACCTCACTGACGCTCAGGAAGCCTAACTGAATTCAGACTCAAGCTGCTAGGCTTCCGGAAGCAAAAATGCTACCGGAAGTAGAACTGCTATAGGAAGTCACTCTAGGTTCAGATTCTAATCTCACCCCTAGCGGAAGCAAACATGCTACCGGAAGCAAAATTGCTTCCGGATGCATCAACGCTTGTGCACAATGAACTTCATCCCCTAGCGGAAGCAAAGTGAACACAATCTGATCCTAAGTAGCAAAGTCTAAGTGAGAGCTTCCGGAAGCAAAAACACTTCCTAATGCAAAATCCTCTATTTCCTCAATGACACTTCCTGACACAAATAGGCATCCCCCAGCACTAATGAAATTTTTCATATTTAAACAACCTAACAAACCTAAACAAAATCCTAAATTTAAACATAATCCTATTTTTTTTTTAAATTCTAACATCTTCCCCCACACTTAAGAATTTGCAATAAAAGAATAAGTGAGGAAAGGAAAGAAACGACCTTTAGGGAGGCTTGAAATTCTCCTTATACAATTTGAGCAAGTGGCCATTGACCTTGTACACACGGCCATCCTTGAGATTCTTGATCTCAACCATCCCAAAGTCGTGAGACTTGAGCACTTCATAAGGTCCTTGCCACTTGTCTTTAAGCTTGCCTCCTCCACAAAATTTGAATCTCACGCGATAGCACAAGACAAGATCTCCCTCCTTGAACTGCTTCCTCAGAATGCCACTATCATGAATGGCCTTAGTCTTCTCTTTCAGGATCCTTGAGTTCTCAAAAGCTTCATTCCTCAGCTCCTCAAGCTCACTCAGAGTCAACTGCCTTTCTTGAGCAGCAGCATCCATATCCTCAATACAAGATTTAACTGCCCAATAAGACTTGTGCTGCAGCTCAACTGGTAGATGACAAGCCTTTCCATATATGAGCCGATAAGGAGACATGCCAATAGGAGTCTTGAATGAAGTCCTATATGCCCAGAGAGCTTCTTCAAGTCTCAAACTCCAATCCTTCCTACTTGGCTTCACAATTCGCTCAAGGATGTTTTTAATTTGCCTATTGCTCACCTCAGCTTCTCCATTGGTTTGGGGATGGTAAGGTGTAGAAACCTTGTGATTCACCCCAAATTGACTGAGCAATGAAGACATAAGCTTGTTACAGAAATGAGACCCTTGATCACTCACCAAAGCCTTAGGAACTCCAAACCGGCAAAAGATATTAGACTTCAAAAATTTTAACACAGCCCTCGCATCATTGGCTCTGGTTGGCACAGCTTCCACCCACCTAGATAGGTAGTCCACTGCCAGCAGAATATATGTGTAGCCGTTAGATGGTGGAAAAGGTCCCATAAAATCTATACCCCATACATCAAAAGGGTCACAGTATAGCATTGGCACTTGAGGCATCTCTTGTCTCTTCCCCATACTTCCAAACCTTTGGCATTTGTCACAAGACTTGCAATACTCAAATGCGTCTTTAAACAGAGTAGGCCAATAGAAACCGGCCTCCAGAATCTTCCTTGAAGTCTTTTTAGCACCAAAGTGTCCTCCACAAGCTAGTGAATGACAAAACTCTAGAATTGATGGAACTTCCTCATCTTGCACACACTTTCTGATTATTTGATCATTACATAGCCTCCACAAGTGCGGCTCATCCCAAATATAGTAGCTAGCATCCCTCTTCAACTTTTGGACTTGATGCTTGTTCAGAGATGGTGAAGTGACTTCGGCAACAAGGTAGTTCACAAGATGAGCATACCAAGGATCTTTCTTTGCATTTAAGGCACATAATAAGGCATCTGGGAAGATATCACAAATAAGAGAAGAATCATCAACACCTTCCACATCCTTTGGCAAACGGCTCAAATGATCAGCTACCAAGTTCTCTTTTCCAGTTCTGTCTTTGATCTCCAACTCAAATTCTTGTAACAGCAACACCCATCGCAAGAGCCTGGGCTTTGTTTGTGGCTTGGACAGTAAATAACGAACAGCTGCATGATCTGTGAATACAGTTACTTTGGAATGAAGTAAGTATTGCCGAAATTTATCTAGACCGAAGACAATGGCAAATAATTCCTTCTCAGTGGTTGTATAATTCCTTTGGGCTCTATCCAAAGTCTTAGACGCATAAGCAATCACCCTTGGCAAAGAATCATGCCTCTGGCCGAGCATAGCTCCCAACGCTTCGTTAGAAGCATCACATGATAGCTCAAAAGGAAGCTCCCAATTAGGTGCAACCAAGATAGGAGGAGAAATAAGCCTTGACTTCAACTCAACAAAGGCTTCCTTACAAGAATTAGAAAAGTCAAACTCGGCTTCTTTTTGAAGTAGATGAGATAAAGGAGCAGCAATTTGGCTGAAGCCCTTGATAAATCTTCGATAAAATCCCACATGTCCTAAAAAGGACCTCAACTCCTTCAAGCAAGTAGGGAAGGGTAGAGAAGAAATTACCTCAACCTTGGCTTTGTCAACCTGAATGCCCTCCTTTGAGACTAAGTGTCCCAAAACTATTCCCTTGTCCACCATGAAATGGCATTTCTCATAATTGAGCACCAAACCCTTCTCCACACATCTGACCAATGCTTTCTCAAGATTGACCAAGCAAGCATCAAAACTGTCTCCATAGAGGGAGAAATCATCCATGAACACCTCTATGCCATCCTCCAGCAAGTCATTAAAAATGCTCATCATACAACGTTGAAAGGTTCCTGGAGCATTGCACAGACCAAAAGGCATTTTTCTATATGCGAAGGTTCCAAATGGGCAAGTAAAGGTTGTTTTCTCTTGGTCCTCTGGTGCTATGGGAACCTGGAAATACCCGGAGAAACCATCCAGAAAACAATAGTGTGACTTGCCTGCCAGTCTTTCCAACATCTGGTCGATAAATGGCAAGGGAAAGTGGTCTTTTCTCGTGGAGTCATTCAACTTCCTGTAATCAATGCATACCCTCCAAGAATTCTGAACTCGTGTAGGCACTAGCTCATCCTTGTCATTCTTTACCACGGTCAACCCACTCTTCTTTGGCACCACATGGATGGGACTCACCCATTCACTATCGCTTATCGGGTAGATAATTCCAGCACTTAATAGCTTTTCTACCTCCTTTTTCACAACATCAAGAATTAAGGGATTGAGCCTTCTCTGTGGTTGCCTCACTGGTTTAGCATCGTCAGTAAGCAAGATCCGGTGCATGCAGGTGGTAGGACTCATGCCAGGAAGATCAGCTAGAGTCCACCCAATGGCCCTCTTGTATCTTCTTAATACATCCAGTAACTTCTCTTCCTCAAGAGAAGAAAGAGTAGTAGAGATAATCACCGGCAGCTTCTCATTTTCAATCAAGTAGGCATACTTGAGATTAGGCGGCAAAGGTTTCAGCTCCAGAGTAGGTGGCTCAATAATAGAAGGTACCAAAGTGTGCATCTCAACTTGCAACACTTTAGGCTCATAGAAATCATCATCAAATTGTGGCAGCTCATCAAAGTAATCAGAAAGAGTCATTGGCTGCCTCAGATCTTCACAACAATTCGGCCTCTTAGAGTCTGAGGCCTCAGCACTCTTATTTGAGTCTGCATCACCACTGTCGCTCAGGGTAGAAACATGTGGACCGTCAGCGAGCGCATGCTCTTTCAGATAAAGCTTCTCTCTCAGCTTGTGTAAGCGGCTTCTCCTTAAAGCTTCATACTCTTCAATATCAAACCTTTGTGAACTAGACTCCTCAATTTCCTTTGTGAATTCACAACCTCCATCCTTCGTTTGTCCTACAAAAGTGAGCAAACTTCCCTCTTCCAAGGGGTTGTAGCTTGACAAAGAAGATATAGAAGTGCAATCATCATCAAAATTATAGTTCACATACATGGAATCCATGAATTCAGTTACTGTACTTCCTATACTAGATGAATCATTAAAAACATCATGCAAGCATGTATTAGAAATCAATCTAGCACAAGAATCATTACAGCACATATGAGCATCAATTTTATCAAACATGTTCATCTTAAAAGAATTCACATGCTCATCATAAATCACATGCATCAATGAATCAACCACACTCAGCCCTAGGAGAGAATAATCCTCGTGGGGGTGTCTCATGGCTTCTCCTACATCAAATCTTATTATTTGATTCCCCACTTGCATTGTAACAAATCCCCCTTCTAAACTTATCACCATCTTGGCAGTTTTCATAAATGGCCTTCCTAGGATCAAAGAATCATCCATACTAGTGTCACTGGTCATATCTAGTACATAAAAGTCCACGGGGAAAACTAGTTCCCTAACCTTCACTAGAATGTCTTCTATAAAGCCAAAGGGTTTCTTTATGGACCTATCAGCCAGTTGAACTACAACACTGGTTTCACTCAGGTTCTTCAATCCTAGTGCAAAGTAGGTGGCCTTAGGCATGACGTTAATGGCTGCCCCTAAATCAAGAAGTGCTTTCCCAAAACTAAGTTTCCCTATCTGACAAGGGATAGTGAAAGATCCAGGATCTTTGCACTTTGAGGGCAGGTGCCCTTTTAAGAGAGACGAAACATTAGTCCTTAATTGGACCTTGTTACTTACATTACCAACTCTCTTGTTAGTACACAGATCCTTTAAAAACTTTGCACATTTAGGCATTTGTTTCAACAGTACAAGTATAGGTACATTCACTTCAAGCTTAGAGAATAAATTGAGCATTTCCTTTTCTAACTCATCATCATGTTGTTTCTTAACTAAAGCATACGAGTTAGGAAAAGGTAAATATTTAGGGTCAACAGACTTACCTTTAGGAGACTCATCTCCTTGCTGAGTAGGTTGTTCTTGCGAAGAAGATTCTCCAACTTTGCGCTTTCCCTCTGCAATCTCCTTCCTCTTCTCCTCTTGTGAGGTCTCAGCTTCCTCACTCTTCTTAGTCAGACTCTCAGCCTCATCGAGTGGTTTATCAGGAGGAGGACTCAGTACAGCCTCTTCATGCATCTGATCACCAACAAAATCATTCTGGAGGCTAGAGTGACCTTCCTCATTCAACTGACTCTGCTCAGCCTCAAAAGGTAGTTGTGTTTGCTCCTCTTCCTCCTCATATTCATATGCATCACCATATTTCCGTCCACTTCTTAGGTGCATAGAATGAATGTTTTGAGGATTAATCACCACATTAGACGGCAATCCACCTTTCTTTGCTTCCTGCTCAGCTTTTTCATTAAACATTTGAGAAACTAAGGTAGTTACATCTTTCTTTAGGCCTTCTCCAAATTTTTCCATTAAACTTGACATCATCTGGTACATAGTATCTTGTTGAGATGTCGAAGAACTAGATGGAGGAGCATGAGCTGGATCATTATTCTTCATAAATGGAGGAGGAACATTAGCTTGTTGATTCGGCCTGTACCTTTGATCATTAGAGTTAGGCCTCCCTTGATATGAACCATAGCCTTGTTGTGAGGGATAGGCATTAGCAGCTTGGTAGTTACCTCCCCCCCACTTAGGCTGTTGCTGTGGCTGGAAAAAGCTGAAATTTGTGGCTTGGTTTGAACCTCCCCCCCACTTAAAGTTCGGGTGGTCCCTCCATCCCGGATTGTACGTGGAAGAGTAAGGATCATATTTGGCTGGAGGCCTAGCATTGTTAAACATGGCCGCCACTTCCGCTTGGGATGGACAGTCTGAGGGTAGGTGCATGGACGAGCCACAGTGATCACAGGATGAGGCCACCAAGGCCATAGAATCATCAACACAAGGAGTAGGCTGAACAAAGCGTCCATCCATCCGACTGAGGCTCTCAGTCAGCCTCTCAATAGAGTTATACAGCTTGTCATCACTACTCACAGAGGCAACCTTTGGCGCAGCACCATACAAAGCATCACGTCCATAAAAATTCTGGTGATTAGAGGCCATGGTTGAAAATAAGTTCCATCCTTCATTGGCTGATAAGTTGAAAAGTGAGCCATTAGAAGCAGCATCCACACTCATCTTGAGCTGTGGCACCAGGCCATCATAAAAGTACTGGACCAAATTGCCTTTGGAGATATTGTGATTGGGGCACGAGTTCACCAAGGTGTTGAACCGGCTCCAATATTCATAGAATGTCTCCTGAGAGAATTGCTGAACACCTGTGATGTCTTTCCGCAACTTTGATATTTTGGAGAGTGGAAAATAGCGGTCTAAGAACACCTTCTTAAGTTGCTCCCAAGAAAGAGTGGCATAATGAGTAGGCAGGTTCAAGAGCCACTCCTTGGCTTTTCCTTCCAAGGAAAACTGGAACACTCGCAACAGAACGTCATCCAGGTCTGCATTAGGTGGCTTCATGGAGGAACAAGTATGATAGAGGCCAAGGAGGTGTGTGTGAGCATCCTCATGCGGAAAACCTGTAAACTTAGGCAGATGAGCAAGAAGAGATCCTTTGATCTCAAAGTTAGCGGGGTTAGCATAAAAACCTTGTGGTGCAAATGATGCATATGACTGTGTGAATTCACGCATAGGTCTATCATCATCATGTAATTGCCTACCCCCCTCAAAATGATGTTCATCCTCTTGCTCTCTCCTTTCACGTCGCTCACGCTCATGTTCATGTTCTCTTGCCTCTCTCTGATGTTCTCTATGGTCCTCTCTCCTTTCTGCCATAATAAAATGCTGGTCTAGGATTGTGGTATTAGAAGCGACAGATGAATTGTGTGGCTTTGATGTGGATCCTACAGATTGCTTACTAGCTTGCTTCTCGTGCTTTTTCTTTTTCTTAAGGTCTCTAAGAGTCTTATTAATCTCTCTATCCAATGGCACTAGTGATGTGGTAGGGTTCATGCAATTCACTAAGTGCAACTATATGCAGTGGAAACTAAACAGCCAAGCAATTAGTCTCTGCAAAACAAATCAGCAAGACAAACACCAATACCAGCAGAATATGCAGCAAAATCCAGAAAATCCAGAAAAATGACAGACAAAAACACCAGTAAAAATCACAGCAAAGTCCTACAACTAAAAATCACCTACAACAAAAACTAAGAAAATGTAACTAAAAACCTAAGACAAGAAAGAATTCAACCAAACCGGCAACGGCGCCAATTTGATTTAACTCTTTTTCGTCGTCTAAAAAGAGCTAAAGCAAATAAAACTAGAATTAAACTACAATAGTTAGCAGCAAGTCCTAGGTCAATTCACAGTTCGGTTTTATCTCTTGCTTAGGTCAATTAATTACAAGTTAAGCAAATTATCAAACAGGTTGTGTGCAGGTTTTGTATGTAAGACTAATTAAAACTAATCTAAACTACAACTAACAGAATCAAAAGTGAATGAGTGAAAGTATGGATGAGATGTACCTCCTTCTCCAAGTACTCCGTGCTTATGTTTAATCGGACTTCATATACTTGTTCTTCTTAATATAAACTAGTTAAATTCTCAAGATCTCTTAAATCAAAGAAGTCTACAAGAGTTTAACTAATTTAATTAAGGCTTAAGCTCTTTCAAGCCAAGAACATACCTAAGCAACATTAAGTACCAAATCTATAGCACTTAAGAAACAAATTCATTCCACAAATGTAAGAGGAGCTAATCGCACACACATACATATATGAAACTACAAGAATTAAGCCTCGGTTTTCATGTCCTTAACAATCAAGAGAGGTTTTCAAGCTAACATAAAGTAGAACACCTAAAACTAGATGTCTAACCTATACACGCCTAATCAAGGTCATACATAGGCAAAAATTTACATCTAGCTTGAAACCTAAAAGAGAAAATTACAAGCATATGAAGCCATAGGTTAAGTCTACAAGCACATTTCCTTGGAGAAGAAGGATAGGCGATCTAGCCTGACATGGAGATGAAGGCGGATGAAGGTAGTTGTGAGATTCTGGGCATGGCGGAGGTTGCGAGGTGAAAGAGATGAAGAAGATGAAGATGGAGTTGAGAGAGTTTGTTAAAGGAGAGAGAGAAAGTGAAAGTGAAGTCAGTGAAGTTCAGGTGTGTGTAAGTTAGTTACGTTTTGGGGTTTTATAGTGGTGAGTAGCTTTGGGATTATCGCCCAAAGGGTATTTTTGGTATTTGGTAAAAGTTAGGATGAATGTGGACTAGATCTCATCTCCATGCATTTTCAAAGATTCCTCCTTTTTCCTCAAGTGATTGTGCTTCCCTTTTTGCCCTTAATGAGCCCTCCAGACTTGAATTTGACCTTGGCGCCAATTTTGCCTCATTTGGAAAAAATGCTCCCCAAGTAACTTCAAGCTGCAGGGTTGACTTTGCCTTAAATTAACTCTGCACCAAAGACTTCTGAAAAGTAGTTGACATTTCTGATCATTGTGCAGTCTGACTCTTGCACTCGCTGACTGATGGACTTTGGCTTCCGGATACAGGACTTCATACTACAAGCGCGAGCACATTCACTTCCGGATGAGAATCCACTGGATGAGAATCCACTCCCTGATGCAACTCTTTGTCCGCCAGCGCCAGCACGTTTGCTTCCGGATATAAATCCACTTCCGGATGTAAATCCACTTGATGAGAATCCACTCCCTGATGCAACTCTTTGTCCGCCAGCGCCAGCACGTTTGCTTCCGGATATAAATCCACTTCCGGATGTGAACCTGAGTGCTTGTCATCTAGCCTTCCTTCTTGCCAAGTTATCTCCACTGAAACTCCACCAAGGGTGTATGGGGCCCACTTGGGACCCCCCTACATAAGGAACACATCACATAGTCAAAATGACCAAAATACCCTTGGTTTCATAAAATGCAAGTAATATGGCTGTTATTCTTCAAATATTTATACATAAGCATGCGCATAAAAATGTACCAATAATGATCAAATATAACAAATAAACCACACTAATTAAGCTCAAATGCACATGCTTAAAGGTATGAAATTTGGTCCAATCAATGGCTGGCTGAGGACATCCCTTGTGTTCATTGACAAGCGCAGAGTGGTCAATACATCTCTCCCCCTTTTGGCATCATCAAAGAGGGTGAGGGCCAGGGATGGACTTGAGGACGAGGAGGGTGGAGATTTTTGGGGTGAGGTTTCTGGGGAGGAGGTAGATTGGATACTTTCTGGTGATGAGGTAGGGTCGGATGAGGTAGGGTTGGGGAACCAATTGGGGGTGACAAAGAGACCCTCAAAAGGATGAGTGGAGGAGTATTCCTTGTAGTTGGAGGCTGGGGTAAATGGTAAATGGTCATCAGTGAGTGGTTGAAGACGAGGATACTCTCTATAGAATTGGCTGAGGGGGTGAATGGCTGTGTCAGATCCTATGGGTCTAGGGCTTGGATGGGTAGGGTTGGAGAGACAGAGTGGAGCGTGTAGGAGCGCCAGGGCGTGAGAGAACGGGTGAAGGAGGTGGAGATGGAGAATTTAGTGGGGAGTGGTGAGGTGAGTCTTGGGTTTGGTGTGGAGAGTGTTGAGGTGAGTCTTGGGCTTGCTGGTCATGGGTAGGGGAAGGTTGGGATTGGTGGTCATTGTTTGGTGATGGTGGGGCTTGCTGGTCATTTGGTGGTGGCTGAGGTTGTTGAGTGTTAGGTGGAGGAGGAGGGGGAAGTTGAGGGTGATTAGGAGGAGGAGGAGGTGGGTTTTGAGGAGGAGGAGGAGGTGGTGGTAGGTTACCTTGTGATGGTTGGGGAATTTGTAGGTGTTGGAGGATGAGATCTAACTTTGCATCCACCCTGGCAAGGTGATTCTCGATCTGACCCACTCTGTCCTCAAGCCGCTGGATCCGCTCCCCTTGGTGCTGGAAACCAGCATCACACTCAGCACGGAGAGGACCCACCAAGAATTCAGGCAGCCTAAACAGAAGCTCTTCCTTTACTTCCTCGGCAAAGGCCCTAACAGAGGCTGGCACTCTTGCAGCACGGCTTGGCCCAGCATGGGAGTCAACTTCCTGATCCCCTACACCAGATGCTGAGGGGGCTGAAGTCTGAGAGGCACTCTCGGCCTGTGATCCTGAGCGAGTGGGCTTAGCATGCTTGATGTACTTGATGCCCATCTTCCCAATGTTGGTTGCTCCCACAGGCTTACACTTTACATTTTCTTCCTCCACAGCAGATGTGGCCTTGATCAGGTGCTTCTCAAGGAGGAGGGAAATGATAGTGGGATAGGGAAGGTAGCCAGACTTGTCATTATTTATCCAGCGTTGAAGCTCAAGGCAGATCAACTGGCCGGGGTTGATTGGCTTGCGGGAGAGGAGTCTGGGGAACCAAGGGTTGTCCAGCAGTGTGAACTCGTTGAAGTTGCCTCCCTTATGAGTCATCATCCGGGAATAGACGTAGTACAAGAGCCTGTTAGAGTCAGACATCTTGGATACCTTCTTGTTGCTGGTGCCATACAACGCCTCGAGTTCCTCCTTGCTGTACTTGTGAGACTCAGGGTAGATCCATTCATTCATACCTTCTTCTGTGATTCCCATCATCTCATTCAAGGTCCTCCAAGTGAACCTGAAGGTCCTCCCCCTTACAATGGCAGTGAAGGAGAGTTTGTGGACTTGCTCTTTCCCATCCACCTTCTTGTACTTAGCCTTGCCAGAGAGGGATTGGGAGAAGACTCGCAGGACGTTGACGTTGTAGTCCTGGTTGATGCCCAGCCAAGGCATATACTTCTCCAAGTAAGGGCGCAGATGGGGAAACCCTAGTTCATCAATCTTGTCCAGATCGATGAACAGCCCATGGTTGAAGTAGGGGATGGACGTCTCAAATTTGGCAGCAATTGGCTCCAATGCCCCATCTCTGTACACTGTAGGATCGTCTTCTTCAACCCTTTGCCTCTTGGAAGAAGGCTCTTCAGCGAACTGAACCTTCTTCTTTTTCCCTTTTCCCTGGGCTTCTCTTGCTTGCTCATTCTCAGAAGCCACTGGCTGTTCTGCCACTCTACTAGAGGTTTCAGGCTGACCCTGAAGATTTTCATCCTGCCCCTGTGTTTGCCCAGAACCTTCATGGTGTTCATGATGTTCATCGCGATGTTCTTCACGATGCCCAGATTTGCCAGAATGTTTGTGACTTGATTTCTCAGATTTCGACTTGTGTTTCTTGGATGAAGAGGCTTTCTGTGTAACTGGGTTGGATTCATGAGATCCGGCCATTTTTGTGTGGGATAATTTATGAGAAGAGATGAAAAGCGAAAGAGTGTTTGAAGAATGCGAAGAACACAGATGAATATGAAGAAAATTTCAGAGAGAATGGTTAAAGTGAATTTGATGCAAGTAAAAAGTGAAAGTGAAAAATGACATCTATTTATAGGCAAAAACTTCTGAGGGTAAAATGGCATCTTCTTTCAAATTTTCACATTGGGTAACGTAAAATTTTAAGTTGGAACGACACACCTGATGACACGTGTTGCTTCAATTAGTCAGAGAAGGCACAACGCCCCACAGAGGGAGTTGAAACGTTTCTGAAGTGACGTGTCCCTTGGACTGGTGCTGGCGCTCTCTTGGTTTCATCATCCAGCGTCAGCGTGTGATCATCCGGAAGTGGTTTTGCTTCCGGTTAGACAGGCGCTCTTGGTTGCCTTGAGTAGTCATTCAGGGCTAGCACAAGAGCATCCGGAAGTAGTTTTGCTTCCGGTTGTACTTACTTAAGATTTAACATTGAGGGACCTGCAAAACTTAAGGTTGGCACTTCGATGCCTAAGTTAGTACAGTTGGCAGGTTTTAATAATTAAGTACAGATGTTTTCTGAAGATTAAACTTCATCTAGACATTCCCAAATGTCTTTTAATAAGAATAAATTGATCAACCCTCAGTGATAGTTTGGTAAAACAAGAGCATTAATAAAGTGAAAACAGATTTTGAGAATTTTGTCCACAATTTCACATAGTTTCACTCTCAAGTCATGAACTTTACTCATACTCTTTTGGATAAATACCAGTGTGATAGTACAGGGAGTATAGAATAGATTGCATATTTTCAGAGTTTCATAAACAAGCATAATTCGATAAATATGCCTTAAGAATGTTCATGCTAGATTATGAAGATATGTAAATTGTCAACACAATGAAGTTCTAAAAGCCTTACAGTCAAGAGAATAGTTTAGTTTTAAGAATAAATCAGGTTTACAAATCAACCAAATTCTCAGCATATGATCACAGTAGTTTTCAAATCTCATCTCACGTCCTTTCAAATCTGCTTAATGTGATCTCACTACTCTTCCAAATTTTGCCAAAGTGAATTTAAAAGTTCCTAATCCAGGTCTGACAAGAAGGGCTATCCATTAAGATGTATAACAAAATGAGTAATGGAAAGAAATACTCATATGAGATTGGCGGAATTTTCTCAAGATCAAGTTCAGAACAGTCATTTCTTCTCATGAGCATGCTTGTTGATGTTCTCTCTTGTGCATCCATATCGCTCAAGCTTTCACAATCAAAGCTACATTTGCGTCAAGTAGTAGCTTGTTTGATCTTTTCAATTTCAGGAGTAGTAGCACTCGAAGCCTAGTATGAACAACAGCTCATTCAGATTTGACACATTGCTCAGATCAGGTATGATCTTGAATATTGTTGTTCCTTTGGATCTTCTTTCCTACAAAATACCAAATGATTCCTTTTTCCCATTTTTCAGTCTCCAAACTTGGATCTGACAGGTCAGTTTGTAGGGAATGTATTGAACGTAATGGATGCACAAGAGGGGGGGGGGGGTGAATTGTGCTTCAAAAATAAATACTCAAAGTAAATGACACAAGATTTATACTGGTTCGGTCTACCTGACCTACGTCCAGTCCTCAACCACCCAGGCCGAGAGTTTCACTATAACTCAGGTTTTAAATCGGGTTCACCTGAAACCTTACAACCGCAAGTTTTACGGGCTCACTTGCAACCTTACAACAAGTTTTACACTGGCTCACTTGTAACCTATCTAACTGTCTCCCCCTCACACCAAGCAAGGGTTTGAAGTTTACACTTGAAGGCTTTTCTGACTAAGTTCTCTTACAGAACGAATGATGTTACACACTTAAGTTCAATAAATGCTCTTTTAACAGAAAGAGACTTAACTACTGTGAGTACAGAATAGGTAGGTGAAAAATCACTCCAAGTGTTAAATGCTCTTCATTTTTCTGGGCAGCTTGAATGAATAAGGATTTTCTCGCTCAAGAATATTTGAAGATCATTAACTACTTCATAAATGAAGTTGAGCTTCCTTATATAGTCTTCAAGCATTTTGAACTCTTGGTAGGTGGGCTAGCCGTTTGAATATGTCCGTTTTTCCCTTGTTACCGTTCGCCCATTTAATGCTTCATTAATGCATAGCAGGGTTGACTTGATTTAACTCTGAAAAGTAGTCCTGACGCCTCTGCTCTGACAAAAGCATTCTGACACTGCATCTCTTTGAACGTTCAGACATTCTGATTGCTTGCGGAAGCAACTTCTCATCCGGAAGCAACCTTACTGAGTGTGCTGCACTTGAACGTTAGTTTAGCAATATAATCATATAGTCTCATGCAGTGGGTGATCCCTAAATCTAAGGTGTATCCGGAAGCACTTCTACATCCGGAAGTAAATTCACTTGATGAGGGATTTAGTTCACCATGACTTGCTCTCGCTTAGTCTATTTCATTCCACCACTCAGCGCTAGTCACTGAGCTATCGGAAGCACTTTTACTTGACGTGGTGAATTCACTGACGCTTAGGGTGAAATCTATTCTATCAGTCTGCGCCAGTCAAGATCTAATAGGAAGCAACTTCACTTGATGTTGCATTTCTGCTGACGCTCGGGGTTATATCTAGTCTATCAACCTGCGCCAGTCTAAATCTAATAGGAAGTGCTTTCACTTGGCGAAGTAGACTTACTGACGCTTGGGGTAATAACTATTCTATTGCTCTGCGCCAGTCTAAGTCTAACAGGAAGCGCTTTCACTTGGGGAAGTAGACTTACTGTCGCTTGGAGTAATATCTATTCTATCGCTCTGCGCCAGTCTAAGTCTAACAGGAAGCAACTTCGCTTCCGATTGAACCATAGCTTAGTCTTAGGGTTTGTGCACCTAAAGTTCATGGACTAAGTTAAATCCCTAGTTATTTACTTGCTGACGCTGGGGGATGAAAGCATTCATCCGCATGCGCAAGTCCTAATCTAACCGGAAGTAAATCTTCATCCGGAAGCACTCTTACTTGGGATCCTAAGTATACTATTGCTTCCTAGGCACTTGGTCTAATCCTTTATATTTTAGTCTTCATCAAAACTTAAGATTCTAACATTCTCCCCCTTTTTGATGATGACAAACTTAGCTTTATCGATTAAGTTCATATGAAAGGATTAGCTGAAGAATAAAAGCAATAGTTCAGAATAAGTAACTTAGACAAATATTATTGATAAGCATAGGTTACAGGTCAGAGCATATAATTAGATAACATTTACAAGCAGCGAGCATATAGTAGGCAGATATGAGAACATGCATGAAAAGATGAACATTTCTAAGTAAACAAAAAAAATTTTGGGCTGGGGGTTGTTTCTTTGTTTCTTCTTTCTCTCCCTCTCGCTGAAGCTCTTCTTCATCAAGGAACTCCCAGGGTAGCAAGGCTAGTGGTCAATGCATTTCTCCCCCTTTTGGCATCATCAAAGAGTGTTTTCCATATTTGATCGCCGCAGCCTCCTCCTTAGGGATGGACTTCCTCTTCTTAGAACCCACTAACAGTTCTGCCATTCTACCAGAAGTTTCAGGCTGACCTTGAATATTTTCATCCTGCCCTAGAGCAATTTGCCGAGAAACTTCATGATGTTCTTGATGTCTTTCACGATGCCCAGATTTTCCAGAATGTTGATGGCTTGATTTCCCAGATTTGGACTTGTGTTTCTTAGATGAGGAGGGTTTCCTCGAAACTGGGTTTGCTTCAGAGGGTTCGGCCATTTTTGTGGGGTTGATGAAATGTTTATATGAAGAACATAGATGAAAATGAAGAATGTGTGAAATGAGATGTCCCTTTTATAGGTAAAGTCACTAAGGGCAAAAAGGTCATGCTCCTTCACATTATCACACATTGGGTAGCGTAAACGCCTTAAGTTGGATCGATATACCTGATGACACGTGTCGCTTCATATTGTCAGAGAAGTCGAAACGTCTCATTTGGAAGTTGAAGCGTTTTCTGAAGTGACGTGTCTTCTTGGACTTGTGCTGGCGCTCTCTTGGTTTGATCATCCAGCGTCAGTGTGTAATCATTCGGAAGTGGTTTTGCTTCCGGTTGCACTTACTTAAGATTCAACATTGAATACCTGCAAGGACATATATTGGCACTCCGATGCCTAAGTCAGTATTGTTGTAAGTGATATATATAAAAAAAATAATAATTACACTTCATTTGGGTTTACCATTCCCAATTCACCTCTAATGAAAATAAACTGGTCAGTCCCCAGAGGCTTGGTGAAGATATCCGCAAGCTGTTGTTGTGTGGGAACAAACTGCACCTTGACATCCTTCTTTTGAACATGGTCTCTGATGAAGTGATGTCGGACGTCAATGTGCTTTGTCCTGGTGTGCTGAACTGGATTCTTGGCGAGGCTAATTGTGCTTGTGTTATCACAGAGGATGGGCGCCTCAGGAAACTCCAAGCCAAGATCTCTCAACTGGTTTTTCAGCCATAGCACTTGTGCACAGCAACTTGCAGCAGCAATGTATTCTGCCTCAGTGGATGACAAGGACACGCAGGTTTGCTTCTTGCTGGCCCAAGACACCAGACAACCACCAAGGAAGGCGCATTGTCCACTGGTGCTCTTTCTATCTGTTTTATAACCTGCGTGGTCAGAGTCAGAATAAGCCCACAAGAACTCTTGGTTACCTCTGGGATACCAAAGACCAAGTTCTTGTGTTCCCTCAAGGTATCTCAGAATACGTTTAACACATGTCAAGTGTGATTCCTTGGGGTTGGCTTGACACCTAGCACACATGCCTACGCTAAATTGAATATCAGGCCTGCTCGCCGTTAAGTATAGGAGGGAACCTATCATTCCCCTGTACATGGGCAGGCTGACACTTTTACCCTTGGCGTCAGCGTCGAGTGCAGCTGAGGTGCTCATAGGAGTATCATACTCCTTGCATTCATCCATCCCAAACTTTTTGAGTAGTTCTCTGCAGTACTTGGTTTGGGAGATGAAGATTCCGTTCTTCTTTTGTTTGATTTGCAGGCCTAGGAAGAATGTTAGTTCTCCCATCATTGACATCTCAAATTCACCCTGCATAATCTTAGAGAAATCTTCACAAAGCTTCTCGTTAGTTGCCCCAAAGATAATATCATCAACATAAATTTGGACAATTAACATATCTCTATCTTTGTGAAGAATAAACAGTGTATTATCTAATTTGCCTCTTGAGAAACCCTTGCCCAGCAAAAAGCTGCTGAGTCTCTCATACCAAGCTCGAGGGGCTTGTTTCAGGCCATACAAAGCTTTCTTTAATCTATACACATGTTTGGGGTTCTTATGGTTTTCAAAGCCAGGAGGTTGTTCTACATATACCTCTTCCTTAATATAACCATTAAGAAATGCACTCTTTACATCCATTTGATATAATCTGAAACCTTTCATGGATGCAAAGGCTAGAAGAATCCTTATTGCCTCAAGTCTAGCGACTGGAGCAAAAGTTTCTTCATAGTCAATGCCTTCTTCTTGGTTGTATCCTTTAGCTACCAGTCTGGCTTTGTTTCTAGTGATTTGACCTGTCTCATCCAGTTTGTTTTTAAAGACCCACTTGGTTCCTACTATGGATTGATGAGACGGCCTTGGGACTAGTTCCCACACTTGACTTCTTTCAAATTGATTCAGCTCTTCCTGCATGGCAATAATCCAGTCGCAGTCCTCAAGAGCTTGTTCAACTGAAGTTGGTTCGATTTGAGATAGGAATGCTCCAAACTCAACTTCATTTTGAACTTGTCTTCTAGTTCTGACACCAGAAGAAACATCACCAAGCACTTGATCAAGAGGATGATCCCTGTGATGTCTCCTAGCTATTGGCAGCTGTGCCTCCTCAGGCATGGGTTGCCCACTAGGTACATCACTGGGTTCACCTTCTTCTTTGGGATAGCTTGTTGTTGTTTCTTTTGGTGGTGAGGAAGATGATGGAAGATTTGGAAAGTTAAGTGCTTCATCATCTTCTGTGGATTGTCCCCATGTAGGAGTTTCATCAAATACAACATGCATGGACTCTTCTACAGTTTTAGTTCTTATGTTGTATATCCTATATGCTTTGCTCCTAAGGGAATATCCTATGAATATACCTACATCAGCCTTTGGATCAAACTTACCCAAATTTACCTTCCCATTGTTATGCACGTAGCATTTTGATCCGAATATTCTGAGATGGCTGATGTTGGGCTTCCTTCCTTTATATAGCTCGTATGGAGTCTTATCCAAGCCCTTGCGAACATAAGCTCTGTTGGAGATATAGCAAGCAGTGCTCATAGCGTCCGCCCAGAACATTTGAGAGACTTCTTTCTCGTTCAGCATGCTTCTAGCCATCTCCGTCAGAACCCTGTTCTTTCTTTCGACTACTCCATTTTGTTGAGGAGTTCTCGGAGCTGAGAAGTTATGTTCAATGCCGTTTTGCTCACATAGCTCAGTGAAGCTATGGTTCTCAAACTCTCCTCCATGGTCTGTCCTTATGGCTGTGATTTTGAGATCCTTCTCATTCTGCACTTTCTTAGCCAGGACAACGAAAGCATCAAAAGCATCTTGCTTAGAGGCAAGAAACAAAGTCCACGTAAACCTTGAATAGTCATCCACCACCACTAAAGCATATAGGTTTCCACCCAAGCTTTTTACTCTTGCTGGCCCAACCAAATCCATGTGGATTAGTTCCAAGGGCCTGCTGGTGGAGACTCTCTTCTTGGTTTTAAACGAGGATTTTGTTTGCTTTCCTCGTTGGCAGGATTCACAGATAAAATCATGCTTAACCTTAAAAGGGGGAATACCTACAGCTAGCTCTTTTTTAATTAGCATGTCCAATTGAGTAAAGTTAACATGAGCTAGTCTCTTATGCCAAAGCCAGCTATTCTCGTCACTAGATATTAGACATTTTTCTTCTAGCTGTTGACATAAATCTAAGGTATATAGATTCCCATTTCTAATTGCCTTAATTTTGCATTTTAGGTTGGCCTTATCTATATTCAGATCCTGCTTATCAACTATTAAGCACTCATTTGAATCAAATATTACCCAGTTACCTTTGTCCGTGCTTTGACTTACACTTAGCAGGTTGTGACAGAGACCGTCCACTAGATATACATCTTTGACTGGTCCGACTTCTCCAACTCCAGTGATCTTGCCACTTTGATTTCCTCCAAAGGTCACTGTGGCTCCATCTTTGATCACCAGAGACTTGAACTTGTCTCTGTCTCCAGTCATATGTCTCGAGCATCCGCTATCGATGTACCAATTTTTGTTCTTGGATGCCTTGAGACACACCTGAAACAATCAAGCAATTTTAGGTACCCAACCTCTCTTGGGTCCTTTGTCATTAGTGTCTAGGACCCTTGGCCTAGCTTTGGGCTTATCCTTGTGCCTATACACATTTGGAGCCTTTGGCCTAGTGTTGGCTCTAGACTCTTGGGTTCTCCCAGTGGGATGATTCCAGGCTTGGGATCCTTGTCCTCTCTTGATTTCCTTTGCAGGTGGAGGATCCTTTGTAGCCCTGGTTCCTTTAGGGATCCACTTGTATGAGCTGTTAGCTCCATGCTTTTTAGCATTACAGGTGGACATCGAGTGTCCTTTTCTGTTGCAGTAATTACAGAAGCTGAAAGGTGAGGAGCTATGACTGGTGGCTTTATGGAAGAACTTTAAGTAAGGCTTTACTTTTGGTTCTTCCCACGTTTTCTTCCTGGGGGTATATCCCAAGCCAGTCCTATCCCTATATGCCCTTTGGTTCATTAAAAGTATATTCAGCATTTCTGAACCATTGGTGAATTTCTGCAGGGCATTTTGCAGCTTATTATTTTCTTCTGAGATTTTGCTGCAATTTGGACAGCTCTCAGGTGTTGGGATGTTGGGTTCTGCTTGAGGAGAACCCTGTCCATCCACCATTGGAGATCTTCTAGCTTCCGCTAGTTCCTCACTGAGTGAGTCCACCTTGGACTCAAGTGGCTCCTTTTTGGTTTTCAAGAATTTATAGGCTTTACATAGTTTAGAGAATTCTTCATGAATCTCATTGTAAGCCTCTTGTAGTTCAGGAAGAGTTACCTCATGTTCTTCATTGGTGAGGTCAAGATCTGAAGATGCTTCCTCATCCTCTTCTCTAGCTACCAGGCAGAGGTTGGCAACTTCTTCATCATCACTTGCTTCCTCATCTGAGCTGTTTACCCAAATGGAGGAAACGAGTGCCTTTCTTTTATCCTTGCCTTTGGACCTCTGCAGGCTGGGACACTCAGCCTTGAAGTGACCAGGCTTATTGCATTCAAAGCACACAGGGACCTTCTCTTTCTTGTATCCCCTCTTCTGGCTGGTGTCACCTTTCTGATAGCCTTCCTTCTTCCTGAGGAATTTCCTGAACTTCCTCACCATCAGGGCCATCTCCTCATCGTCCATCTCATCGTCGTCATCCTCATCATTGTCCTTGATCTCTTTGCTGGGAGCAACGAGAGCAAGGTTCTTACTCTTGGATGAGGTTTGAGGAGCTCTCATAGCCAGCAAGGTTGGCTCATATTCAGCAAGTGAGCCAAAAAGAGCGGTGACGGAGCTGGTTGATTCTCCTTGCACTTCTTGCAGAATAGTGACTTTGGTGATCCAGTCACCCTTCAAGATTTTCAGAATCTTGCTCACCTGCTCTCTTTCAGGGATATCCTTACCAAGCGAGGCTAGATTATTGATGAGATGGGTGAATCTGAGCTCTAGATCTCTGATGGCTCGGTGGGGCTTAGCATGGCGAATTTGTGGAATTCTTCCACCAGCATCTCAACACGTCTTGCTTTAACTCCCCTGGTTCCGGAGTGTGCAGCCTCAAGAGCCTCCCACATATCCTTTGCATTTTTGTGGTGGCTGATCCTGTGAAACTCTTTGTAGCTGAGAGCACACTGGATGTAGTGCATAGCCCTATGGTTGAGTTGGACTAGAGCATAGTCCTCAGCAGTATATCTGGCTTTTGCCTTAGCAAATCCTTCCTCATCTAAGGGAGTTTGATCCCCATGTTCGATCACGTCCCATAGTCTGATATCACTTGACTTGATATAGGTTTCCATTCTGAACTTCCAGAATGTATAGTTGTGCCCATCGAAGCCTGGGGGCTTGTTGGGTTGTACAGCAACATCTGGCAGACCATACTCCGTATCCATTACTCAGATCTTTGCTTTCCGGATTCGTTGGAATCGAGTGAGAAAGACCCGCTCTGATACCAAATGAACGTAATGGATGCACAAGAGGGGGGGGTTGAATTGTGCTTCAAAAATAAATACTCAAAGTAAATGACACAAGATTTATACTGGTTCGGTCTACCTGACCTACGTCCAGTCCTCAACCACCCAGGCCGAGAGTTTCACTATAACTCAGGTTTTAAATCGGGTTCACCTGAAACCTTACAACCGCAAGTTTTACGGGCTCACTTGCAACCTTACAACAAGTTTTACACTGGCTCACTTGTAACCTATCTAACTGTCTCCCCCTCACACCAAGCAAGGGTTTGAAGTTTACACTTGAAGGCTTTTCTGACTAAGTTCTCTTACAGAACGAATGATGTTACACACTTAAGTTCAATAAATGCTCTTTTAACAGAAAGAGACTTAACTACTGTGAGTACAGAATAGGTAGGTGAAAAATCACTCCAAGTGTTAAATGCTCTTCATTTTTCTGGGCAGCTTGAATGAATAAGGATTTTCTCGCTCAAGAATATTTGAAGATCATTAACTACTTCATAAATGAAGTTGAGCTTCCTTATATAGTCTTCAAGCATTTTGAACTCTTGGTAGGTGGGCTAGCCGTTTGAATATGTCCGTTTTTCCCTTGTTACCGTTCGCCCATTTAATGCTTCATTAATGCATAGCAGGGTTGACTTGCTTTAACTCTGAAAAGTAGTCCTGACGCCTCTGCTCTGACAAAAGCATTCTGACACTGCATCTCTTTGAACGTTCAGACATTCTGATTGCTTGCGGAAGCAACTTCTCATCCGGAAGCAACCTTACTGAGTGTGCTGCACTTGAACGTTAGTTTAGCAATATAATCATATAGTCTCATGCAGTGGGTGATCCCTAAATCTAAGGTGTATCCGGAAGCACTTCTACATCCGGAAGTAAATTCACTTGATGAGGGATTTAGTTCACCATGACTTGCTCTCGCTTAGTCTATTTCATTCCACCACTCAGCGCTAGTCACTGAGCTATCGGAAGCACTTTTACTTGACGTGGTGAATTCACTGACGCTTAGGGTGAAATCTATTCTATCAGTCTGCGCCAGTCAAGATCTAATAGGAAGCAACTTCACTTGATGTTGCATTTCTGCTGACGCTCGGGGTTATATCTAGTCTATCAACCTGCGCCAGTCTAAATCTAATAGGAAGTGCTTTCACTTGGCGAAGTAGACTTACTGACGCTTGGGGTAATAACTATTCTATTGCTCTGCGCCAGTCTAAGTCTAACAGGAAGCGCTTTCACTTGGGGAAGTAGACTTACTGTCGCTTGGAGTAATATCTATTCTATCGCTCTGCGCCAGTCTAAGTCTAACAGGAAGCAACTTCGCTTCCGATTGAACCATAGCTTAGTCTTAGGGTTTGTGCACCTAAAGTTCATGGACTAAGTTAAATCCCTAGTTATTTACTTGCTGACGCTGGGGGATGAAAGCATTCATCCGCATGCGCAAGTCCTAATCTAACCGGAAGTAAATCTTCATCCGGAAGCACTCTTACTTGGGATCCTAAGTATACTATTGCTTCCTAGGCACTTGGTCTAATCCTTTATATTTTAGTCTTCATCAAAACTTAAGATTCTAACATGTATGTAATTCTCATGCACCTAAGGATTATTCACTATGAATATGGCATTGCGAATCAACTATGACTATATGCACATGGTTATACACGGTTTTTGATAATGATAGTCATAGATAGCATGTAGATTATGAACATTGTGTGAAATTTCTCATAAGCCATATAATGTTCATGTATATGATGCTTGATGTAAAATCTCAATAAGTCCATCTAACATTTGCATAGGAGATTTTACTATTGCATGCTTCAACCTTAAGTGATCCCTTGCTTACCCAAGGAGATCTTCTATACTTATCTTTGGCCTGAAGTACTTTCTTAGGAGAGACAGGATTCATAGGTTTTCTCCATGTTGATTGAGATATCCTCTCTCTCATGTTCTTCTCAGGATAGTTTAGTGGAACTCTGTGATAGCTTATCCTTGAGATAGAACCTTTGTTCCTAATGGTGGCGCACTGCTTCTTATGATTGAACCAGATGGTTGCAGCTGTGATATCACCAAGAGTTCTCTTCTTTGGGGTAAGAGGAACTCTTGATCTTTCCTGCACAAGTAAGGCACTGGAAGGGAGTTTTGGTACCCATTTGTACTTAGGTCCTACATGGTTAGTGCTGGACCTTACTTGTCCTTTAGGGATCCACACATATTTATTCCTCACACTTAAATTCCTTTTAAGGTTGCATGTGTGAGACATATGACCTGTTCTACCACAATAATGACAGATAATGGGATGATGTTCAGAATGAGATTTCTTGTCATTATTGTGTTGGTCAGTTTTCTTTTCAAAGACACTATGTTTGTTAACTTTTGAAATCTCAGGGTCTTTTGAAAATTCTTCCTTTAAGGATGGAACCTTGGACTCCTTGGTTGTAGAAGAAAGGATAAGTTTTTCAAGTTTCCTATTCCTTTTTCTTAAGCCTAGAACTTCTTTTGCAATTTTACAGAATTCAATATGTAACTCATCATAAATGTCTTGCAATTCAGAAGGTTCAAGTTCAGGTACCTTATTTTCTTCAGTTTCTGAATCTTCTAGGCACAGATTGACATTCTCTTCACTGATGCTAGCTTCCTCTATATCACCATCCAGCAGCTCATCAAAGGTGGATTTACAGGGGGCACATAATGAGCTTTGGACAGCCTTGACTTCAAGAAATTGATTAGAAGCATACATAGTATCAAGAGTGTTCCAAATATCTCTAGCCCTAGAGCAATGTTTAATTTTCTGGAAATCATTGTCAGATAAACTTTTGTGCAAAATTTGCATTGCTCTAAGGTTTAAGTAAAATAAATTTTTCTCCTCTTCAGTCCAATTTACTTTTGGTTTGAAATCAGAGTCCTTTTCAAAGACATCCCACATTTTGAAATCCGTGGATAGTATAAAACTTTTCATCCTTCCCTTCCATGAGTAAAAATCAGCATTTTCTAACACGGGTGGGGTAGTATGATCAAAACCTTCAAAACACATTTTGTAACCCAAGTCAGCCTAGGTCTTTGCACTTGAGATCGTTGGATCCTTTAAACAAGTGACCTTGCTCTGATACCAAATGAAATGCGTGGCTGTCACCCAAGAGGGGGGGGGGGTGAATTGGGTGGCAGAATAAAAACTTATAATTTTCCCTATTTAAAACTTTACTCCTTGTGCTTGATGAGAGTGACGATGAATCATCCCTAGCACAAGTGAGTATGTAGTGGTGTGGTGCTTGGTGTGAGATTTAAATAAGCAAAATATGCACAAGCGAGTTTATCCTGGTTCGGTCGCTCCCAGACCTACATCCAGTCCCCAGGCTCCACCTGAGATTTTCAATCCACTAAACTTCTTGTTTGAACCAGGCACAAGAAAGCCTTTACACTTTAGGTTTTACGAACACGGGATCACCTGCAACCTTACAACCACAAGTTTTGCAGACTAACTTGCAACCTATGGAGATTTAGAAAACCTCTAAATGCTCCCCCTTACAATTGTAAGATAACAATTCTGTTCTTCAAGCACAAACTTTAGAACAGCCTCTATTAATTAGAGGATTTGGTTATATGTTCACTCTATGAACTGATTGTGATAAGCACTTAAGTACAAATGACTCTCTCGAAGAGTAGATAATGTTACTCACTTAAGTACAACTGAATTACTCTCTAATAATATTACAAATCTAGATCTGAGAGTAGAAGATGTGAAGAATGAAGAATATGATATATAAGATAATATGCTCTGTTCTCTCTTGTTCTCTTCTGAATGTGAATGTTCCTTTTATACTCGGCTTCATAGGCTTGGGTGGCAGGTTGAATATGACCGTTTGAATATAGCCGTTAATCCAATGTTACCGTTGAGAAGTACATCTTCATTAATGCTTAGAAGGATTGACTTGCTTTATCTCTGAAAAGTAGTCCTGACACCTCTGCTCTGACATAAGCATTCTGACACTGCATTTCTGAACGTTCTGACATTCTGATTGCTTGCGGAAGCAACTTCTCATCCGGAAGCAACCTTACTTAGTGTGCTGCACTTGAACGTTAGTTTAGCAATATAATCACATAGTCACATGCAGTGGGTGTTCTCTTAGTCTATGACGTATCCGGAAGCACTTCTACATCCGGAAGTAAAACTACTGGTTGAAGGATTTTGTTCACTATTACTCACTCTCACTCAGTGTCCTTCAATCCAACAGTCAGCGCTAGTCACTAAGCTATCGGAAGCACTTTCACTTGACGAGGTAAACTCACTGATGCTTAGGGTTATATCTCTTTTATCAGCCTGTGCCAGTCTAAATCTAACAGGAAGCAATTTCACTTGACGTGGCTGATTCACTGACGCTTGGGGTTATTCTATTCTATCAGCCTGCGCCAGTCTAAATCTAACAGGAAGCAATTTCACTTGACGTGGCTGATTCACTGACGCTTGGGGTTATTCTATTCTATCAGCCTGCGCCAGTCTAAATCTAACAGGAAGCGATTTCACTTCCGGTTGAATCATACCTTAGTCTTAAGGTTTTGTGTACCTAATGCTCATGGACTAAGTTATTTCCCTAGTGAGTTACTCGCTGCCGCTGGGGATAAATCATTCATCCGCGTGCGCGAGTCCTAGTCTATCCGGAAGTAAATCCACATCCGGTTGCACTCTTAATTGGGATCCTATATTAACCTATTGCTCTCTAAGTACTTGGTCTATTCTTTTATATTTTAGTCTTCATCAAAACTTAAGATTCTAACACGATGAACATTGTAACATTGTGTTACTAATTACCTAATTAACCATTAATATTTATTCCGATTCATTAATTTCTTTACTAACTATGATAGAAAAAGGAATTTCCATAATATTAATATCTCTATCATAGTTAGAAAAGATTAATCTAATCCTTTTATAATTTTTATCCATGATAGGAAAGAATAAACTAATACAACCTGAATACTATCATGGATAATTAATAGCTAACCATGTTAGAAAAGGATCACCTAACATGGTTAGAAAATAAACAACCTAATGTTCAAT
The DNA here is from genome assembly GCA_029929735.1 of Mimosa pudica. NCBI lineage: Eukaryota > Viridiplantae > Streptophyta > Magnoliopsida > Fabales > Fabaceae > Mimosa > Mimosa pudica. The sequence goes on from JAKELP010000045.1 coordinate 8,808,441, forward strand.
AATATCAAATACATATAAATATATGCGGAAACGAATGCAGGCCTATACAAATTGGCAATATACAATTCAAATAGCCTATATAGCTTCTACTACCTAAATTCCCTTTCCTGCTGCTTGCATCAGTGCATAAATACCTGCAAAAATGTCAGTAATCGTGGGATGAGACAATTTGTCCCAGTAATCACCGCTTAACTCACTATAACAGTGAGATGTGCGGTAGCGAGGGCGTCTAAAGGGTACCTCATTTCAAAACAATACTATACATATATATATCAAGTCTTTCATCCATCATTTAAGTCCCTCCTTCTAAATCAATTCAAATTCATCATCTCTATTTCCCACATATCACTCAAATCCCTCAGTCAGTTCCAAATCAACTCAACAGACGAAAATAAACGTGATTGACACTGTGCCCAGTCTCAAATCTGAAAGCATAAAAAGGGAGCACTTTTAAATAGTGAAAACGTCCCTGAAAAGGGAGCACTATAAAAAGTGAAAACGTCCCTGGTTCCTTTAAAATCCGAGGAACCTGTACAATTAACCTATCGATTGCGCAGATCGATAGGTTACATCGGCCGACGGTACTAATAATCAGTGTCATGCAATACTAACAATCCTTATTCTATATTTCATCAACATAACTCTCAACTATCTCAACTCAACATATAACCCTCTTTTCTATCTTCATCATCTCTTAAACCACTATCCAACACTATCCCTATATACATTCCACGCCATTCCAGATCAATGGCCACCACCAGGCATGATAATAGTATATAATGTTTCAAATTCCTTTTATACGAAAATAATCGTGTTTAAAAGGCACCCGATAGCCTGTTTTATATAAAAATAACCTTTTAAAGATAATATATATATATAGAGGGTGAAAAGGGATTTTACAAAATCCCTAACTAACGTCACCCTCAATGTTATAGTGAGGTTAAGAGTGATTACCTGTCGCCCTTTAGCAATTACGCTATTTCTCAACCTTTCTTGATGCCACGGAAGTCATTATCGCAATCAATCCTATAATGTAGTACAGAATGATAAATTAGTATCATTCTACTTCATGTTAAACGTCTCTCTCTCGTATCCACATTACTACCCATTTTCCCTTCTTTAAATAATTCTTTTCATGTCATCTTTCTAACATCCAAATTCAGCCAATAACTATCACATAACAAAGAATTTACAAAATCTATCATGTTACTCAAGCATGTATCATTTCAATTTACCTTATCAACCATACATGATTATACCAATTAATCATGCACATCAAACAATTCCTTAAACAACCAGATAGGTAAATTAAATTCCAATGCATACATTATAGCATATACTTCACTCATTTGCCTAAATTCCTTCAGAAGTTAAACAAACAGGACTTACATTCTTCAATTCTAATAAGCTATCAAGCATGCAAAAACCAACATTAAGTACATGCTCCAAACAGAGAAATCAAAAGACATTTAGTTCCAAAAATCACACAGAAAAAGAAGCACATTCAGCAGAAACACTAGACTAACAAAAATTTTCATCACACACTTCCCTTTCTTAAACATTTGGCCTACAAGCTTGTTTATATATCCACCCTTTCCTTTAAATGTCCTTAACTACCAAATTAAACCTTACAATCAAAATTTCCAGCTTACAGGGAAGAAAAACAAGAACTCATTTCCATACTTTAATAAAACTAACTCACAATATTCTACTTCTCCAATCACCTAAAGATCCCAACTCTTCCCATTGTTGGCTAAGCCAACCAAGTCCAATAGCATCCTCAATAACTCTATAATCATCCACAAAACCATAAATCAAGTTTAGCAACCCCTACTTAAGGATTTCCAATCATTTATTACTTTAATCATCACTTAACAAAATACTAGGGATTTACCTAATTCTATATTAGTCCACAACAACAAATGAATCAGTTTTGAGCCTTCCAACAACACTTTTAACCAACGATCGTAACACTCATGGCCTAGGCATTTAATAAGGTTTCTTTTAATTATTTTCCACATTGTCAACATCAAGATTAATTAAGATGATATCACAATTAATTTCATCCAATCCCAGAAATTTAATATACAAGTATACACTTCATGGACACTTCATTAGTACCCTCTAATATGAAATTACATTATTAAGAGTCAAACACACAAATCCCATGTATGTTCCATAATACCACTCACATGTAACATCAATAACCAAGAAAAGACAGCTCCATTCAACCATATATCAATTCAGCCACTATAAACAAAATAACAGTTTCCAAACAAAAGAGAGCATAAACAGTAATGACAGTTCCCATCAATACTAATTTACACTTTACAAAACAACCAAGGGATACCAATGATGAGTGACTATTAATTCAAATCTTTATGATCACAAAGAAGCAAAACTACTCCTTAATAACTCATAATGATACAATGAGCGGCTACAAATTTCTAAGGCCCTCTGATTTAAAATTACAACTTTAATCATCAATTTTCCATATTCAATATCCACAACAAATACTCACTTTAGTCTAATTGACATTCTACAAGTCATTCATCAAATCCAACATGTCCACCTTAATCCAATAATTAATTCATGAATATTTTCCTATAACATCAACCACTTTTATCCTACAAATCAACTTAATTCCAGTCACCAAAACATTATTTAAACATCCCTACAATACCACTAATTTCAGTTTCCCATTCCTGCAAAAATTCTTAATCAAACAGAAAAGCTAACAGCCAAAGCATACATTCAATAACCAATTTCAGCATTTGCAAGGAGAAGGTAAATCATTGGAATTTAACATACAACAATCAAAATAACTCACACCAAATCTAAAACATCCAAGTAATAGTCCAATCATCCAAAAATAACCAAATCAAAGTTGTAAAACACTCATACCCAAATCAATCAACCAGCAATGATATAATCAACTCAAACAAGTTTTGTTATTGATTATTTAAGGATTCTAAACCAAAAAAAAATGACTCTAAACCCGTTGGATTTGAGAATTCCCAATTTTTAGGGTTTTTGCAAAAACTTCACGAAACTTCAATCAACATTCTATTTGACAATTAGGACACAAAGAGATGAAGTTTTAGCTTAGTTCTATTACTTTTCCAAGACTAAGACCTAAAACCCCAAATCAGCCTCTCATTCTCACACGGCTAAAACGAAAATCAAAGGCAATAAGAGTGTGAAAAATACTTACGGAGTTCAAAAATGAAGGGAGGGGTTTCACCAGACCTTGCCGTCGCCGGAACGCCGCTGGGCTCGCCGGAGATCGAAGGGAAACTAAGGGATTGGAAAGAAAACACAAAGAGAATATGAGAGACCCTCATGGAAAAGAAACAAAGCTTAAGAGGTACAATAAAAGCCAAAACTTAGCCTCTCCTACCGTCATCCGTCGCATCTTCCGCCGTTCGCTGCCACTGAGCCGTCGGTGGGCTCGCTCAAAATAGAGAAGGATGGGGACGCGCGGAAGGGAAAGGAAGAGATGGGTTTTGGTGAAGTGAAGGAAGAGAAGTGAGAAAGGAGATGGGTTTGTGAGGGGGCGGCGCCGCCGCGCCTTGGCCGCCGGAACGCGAGGGACGGAGGAGAGGAAGAGAGAAATGAAGTCGAAGGCAGGGGGAGGGATCGGCTGATATATATAGAAAGGAGGGAGGGTCGTGTTTGTTTTAAGGGAAATAAGGATGATTTTGGTTATTTAAAGCCTAAACTTGCTATAGTGTACTCATTTTGATTTAAAACCACTTAAACCAGCCTCCAATCTTCTTAAACTTCGAAATATTTTTAGTTCTACCACTCCCTCATATTTCAAACTTTTCATTTCTTTAGTAATTATATGCACATTAATTACTCAAAATTTCCAAAATATTCCCAAAAATTCCTAAAAAATTCCAAAATTTCCCAAAATACTCTCTAATCCTGAATTAAATTTTTCAGGATGTTACAAACATGCCATGAGAGAAGTAGGGCTTTGCAGTTTCAAATTTGGAGGAAACAACCTCCAGCGTCCCATCCTTGTATTCAAGTGGATCATCCTCCTCTACTCGCTGTCTTTTGGATGAGGGCTCCTCGTTGAACTGTACCTTCTTCTTACCCTTTTTCTTTAACTGCTCTCGCTGTTGCCCAGATTGCCCAGAATGATCTTGCTGTTCATGATGTTCATGTGATTTCCCAGTTTTTCCAGAACGTGAATGCCCAAAATGCCCAGTTTTTGACTTCGATTTCTTTGAAGTAGTGGTTATCTCAATGTTGGGGTTTGTTCCATGAGAGCCAGCCATTTTGTGAGTGGTGTAGGGTTTGTATATGATGAAATGCACAGAAATTCAGAAGATGAAGAAGAAGATGTGCGATGAAGATGAAGAATGATTTTAGAGAGTTTTGGGTGTTTGATTTGGGTGAGAAGTGAAAAATGAATGACAATGGCCTATATATATGCGAAGTGATAAGCAATGTGATGATTCATAATGACTCTTCATTGAAAATATGCACCTTTTGTGGGAGAACGTAAACATTCAAATTGAAACGTCGCACCTTTGTGACACGTGCCCCTGCACAATGTCAGAAGAGGCACAGTTTTTGGTGGGAGAAGGTGAAACGATTTCTGAGGTGACGTGTCCTTTCTCTTCTCTGACACTGGCGCTTCCGGTTGCTTAGAGTCATCACCCAGCGCCAGCAAAAGAGCATTCGGAAGTGGTTTTGCTTCCGGTTTGGACTTAAGATTCAACATTGGGGACCTGCAAAACTAAAGATTGGCAATCCGATGCCTAAGTTAGTATAGTTGCAGGTTTTAATCAATTAAGCACAGGTTTATTTTGAAGAATTAAACTTCATTTGGGTTTACCATTCCCAAATCACCTCTTATGAATGTAAATTGATCAACCCCCAGAGGCTTGGTGAAGATATCCGCAAGCTGATGCTGAGTGGTGTAACATACCGTTACTAATTTCCTGATTAATTCAATAATACCGTTACTAACTATGATAGAAAAATGATTTCCATAATATCAATAAATGTATCATAGTTAGAAAAAGAATTTCCTAATAATAATCATTATCCATGATAGAAAAGAATTTCCTAATATAACCTGAACACTATCATGGATAATTAATAGCTAACCATGTTAGAAAAGAATCACCTAACATGGTTAGAAAAAGGAGCAATCTACTACAATTCTCTGATTAACCAATATTATCAATACAAATAAAAATATGCGGAAGCGAATGCAGACTATACATTTTTGGCAATATACATATCTAAATAATCTAAACAACCTCTGAAACTTAATTCTCTTTCCTGACGCTCGCGCCTGTGCATGATCACCTGCAAAAAGGTAAGTAATCGTGGGGTGAGACAACTTGTCTCAGTAATCTACTACCTAACTCACTATAACAGTGAGATGTGCGGTAGTAAGGGCGTCTAAAGGGTACCACAGTTTTAAAATTAATATATATATGTACAAGAACCAAGCATTCTTCCATTTACCATTCCAGGCTGTAACACTCTGTTACTAATTTCCTAATTAACCTAAGTTATCCCTTTTTAATTCAATCATCTCTTACTAACTATGATAGAAAAAGGATTTCCATAATAACAATGTCTATCATAGTTAGAAAAAGAATTTACTAATGGTTAAATACTATCCATGATAGAAAAGAATTTCCTAATACCACCTGAACACTATCATGGATAATTAATAGCTAACCATGTTAGAAAAGGTCCACCTAACATGGTTAGAAAAGAAGCAACTAATGTCAATCATTATTAATTATCTAACTATGATAGAAAAGACTTTCCATATTATTACAAACCTATCATAGTTAGAAAAGCACTATGCTTATATTACATTTCATAATAAACATCACTGAATCTATTTTTCATTTTCATCAGAAAACATGTGGAAGCAGATGCAGGCCTATACAAATTGGCAATATACAATTCAAAATAGTCTATATAACTACTACTACCTAATTCCCTTTCCTGATGTTTGCGCCTGTGCATGAATACCTGCAAAAATGTCAGTAATCGTGGGATGAGACAATTTGTCCGAGTAATCACCGCTTAACTCACTATAACAGTGAGATGTGCGGTAGCGAGGGCGTCTAAAGGGTACCACATTTAAAACCAATAATATATATATATATATATATATATATATATATATATATATATATATATATATATATATATATATATATATATATATGTCAAGTCTTTCATTCATCATTCAAGTTCCTCCGTCTAAATCAACTCAAATTCATCATCTCTACTTTCCACATATCACTCAAATCCCTCAGTCAGTTCCAAGTCAACTCAACAGACGAAAATAAACGTGATTGACACTGTGCCCAGTCTCAAATCTGAAAGCATGAAAAAGGGAGCACTTTAAATAGTGAAAACGTCCCTGAAAAAAGGAGCACTATAAAAAAAGTGTACATATCCCTGGTTCCTTTACAATCCGAGGAACCTGTACAATTAACCTATCGATTGCGCAAATCGATAGGTTACATCGGCCGACGGTACTAATAATCAGTGTCATGCAATACTCACAATCACTATTCTATATTTCATCAACATAACTCTCAACTCAACATGTAACTCTCTTTTCTATCCTCATCACCTCTTAAACCACTACCCAACACTATCTCTATATACCTTTCACGCCATTCCAGATCAATGGCCACCACCAGGCAGGATAATAGTATATAATGTGTAAAACTCTTTTATACGAAAATAATCGCATTTGAAAGGCACCCAATAGCCTATTTTATATAAAAATAAGTTCTCAAAGATAATATATACATATAGAGGGTGAAAAGGATTTTGAAAATCCCAACTAACATCACCCTCAATGTTATAGTAAGGTTAAGAGTGATTACCTGTCGCCCTTTAGCAATTTACACTATTTCTCAACCTTTCTTGATGTCACGGAAGTCATATCGCAATCAATCCTATAATGTAGTACAGAATAATAAATTAGTATCATTTCTACTTCATAATATTTAACGTCTCTCTCGTATCCGCATTACTACCCCTTCATTACTTATATTTGTCATCCTAATATAACACATTCAGCTCAATTCATGAAATTCATTCAGCGTTCACCACAATTCTTCATACCAAATCAAGCAACACCATTTCTCATGTATTGAAAGCTCCCTGCACTTATTTAACATTTAGGGACTTCCACATAAACAAAAGATAAATTATTATTCCTAGAACTAAACCATGTCACAATAAGCTTAAGCCTTTGCTTTATCAACATTATTAAAATATTGGTCCAACCTATAGAACTTTTAAACAATTTACAAAGATTAATCACATATAAAGCCACCCTCATTGCTTCTATTTCCGCATAGATTCAAACCAAACAACCTTCAATGAGCAAATTAAGTACAAACGTTCATACATCAGACTTTATACACTATTTGGAACCTCCCTTCCTTGAGTAAATCATTTCATAAAATAACCATTAACAACCAGAACACAATGTTTTCCTTTGATAATCAAATCACCATTCAAATATTTCCAGTTCTAATACACAGCCTAATGTCGTTCTCAGTAAAACAAAACTCCTAGATTTCAAAATCACTCTTTCCATAGTAATATTTAATAAGTCATCCATAAACCAATCCACAACTACATGCACATTCACAAAACAACATGATCAATAACAAAGACTCAAAGATTTCCGACCAATTGCACTTCCATCCACATAAGTCACATCAAGCAAGTAAAACTAATCAATTCTTAATCTTAACTCATAAGTCATAATACAACAATGCCCCTTCCTTTCATAATTTTAGCTTTATTCCTTTAGCATAAATTCAAAACTCCTCAAACACCATTTATAATCACATTACTATACCAAAAGGTAGTTACAATTCACAGAAATTTCTAAAATCCTACGTGAAGGTCACTTTAATTACCATAATGACAAGACTAAGTCAAACTACCACTTTAGTCACTTCATTTAATCAATAATCACTTAAATAAACCATGCCTAATGCAAATTCAAACAAAAATTCTTTTCAAATAAACTATAACCTAAACTTTGGTCATCAACATTTTTATTTGTAAGATTGACTCATTTTACATGGACCATGATATTAATTATCACAATAATAACTAAGAATTCATCGTCATCACAGTTTCATTATGCAAACTTTTAATCATTTCTACACCCTCTCAATTCCCTAAAAACATCAATCAATCAATTCAACTAACTTCATACTTCATCATGCAGAAACAAACACAAAGTTTCCCAATTCAACTTGTACACATCATAATATATAGTATATCCTTTCATCAATCTTAATTTAAATAAAAACACACATCATTAAAAACCAAGAAAACCTATTCCATTCCACAGTTATCATTCAATCATAACTACATACAATTATCATTTCACATTCAATTCAACACACAATCACAGAGAAGCAGAGAATAAATGAGACTGAACCAAATAGCCCAAAAATTGAATCAAGCCTTTTCAACAACTTCACACCTTAAAACAAAACATATTTTCTCCAAAGTACGAGCACTCTTTCAACAAGTACAAGAGAAGCAATCTCAGAATTTGCAAACATTACAAATTAATCAAAAGGGCGAAGACCCAAAAATGATACACAACTATTGGCCAAGGAATAGAAATAGTATATAATTATTTCGAGGTACAAAAATGATATCCAACTTTTTCACGTGATCAAAAATGATATTTACACTAATATGACAATAATATTAGACATGAAATGTCCAAAATACCCTTATAATTAAATAAACTTTTACCGGCCGGCGATTAATTTAGGGCGAAGGCCTAAACATGATACATAACTATTGGCCAAGGAACAAAAATGATACATAACTATTGCAAGGTACACCAATGGTACCAACTTTTAACATGGGATCAAAAATGATATTTTCACTAATATGACAATAAGATTATACATGAAAAGTCCAAAATGTGCTTATAAATTAAATAAATTTTCTTCCTCACCCTCTCATTCCTTAACTTCTTTCTTCTACCAACAGTTCTTTCAAAAACATGAAAACAGAGTTGCTGAGAGTTGAAGCCGTCGGTGGACGAGTTATTTATTGAAGGAAGTGTTGGTAGAAGAAAGAAGCTAAGGGAGGAGAGGGTGAGGAAGAAAATTTATTTAATTTATAAGTGCATTTTAGACTTTTCATGTGTAATCTTATTGTCATATTAGTTAAAATATCATATTTGATCACATGGAAAAGTTGGGTATCATTTTTGTACCTCGAAATAGATATGTACTATTTCTGTTCATTTGGCCAATAGTTGTGTATCATTTTTGGGCCTTCGCCCTAATCAAAACAACCATGAAATTGTTAAGATAAACTCCAATAGATTATATTGTTGATTGATTATAAGTTTGCAACCCAAAAATCACAGAAAAATTGGAGCTTTAACCTAAACTGTTTTTTAAAATATTAACTTAAGACTTGAAACCTCTTCCATATACCCCAAATTGAAATCTAAACTTCATCTTAACCATTTCAATATGCTCATTTTGGATTTCCCCTCTCAAAGTCTCGGCCAAAAATGAAAAACAAGTGTGGAACAAGGAAATGAAGTTACCTATGCACCCCAAAAATTTGGGTTTCACCTACAACTACTCCAAACTTCAACCAAGACCTAACTTAAATTCTCAAATCCTTTTCTCTGCTTAGAATTGAAACCTACTATGTGAATGAATGATTATGGAACCTAGAAATCCCAACTCAATTTCGGATTACCCTCTCAAGGTCTCGGCCAAAACAAAGCACAAGGGTAGAAATGGAACAAAAGGAGCTACCTAAACTCGACATCACCGGATCCTCGCCGGAAATCGCTGGCTCGCCGGAAACCTGCTGGAACTCATCGCTGGAATCAGGTGGAAGAAAAACAAAAAGAAATGTTGATGCTGTTGATGAAACTCGAAGAACCATGAAGCCAAAACAAGGAAAAGGAAGAATGAGCTTACCCACAGGTTGTCTACACTCGAGCTCCGTCGTGGCTTGCCGGAACTTCGTCGGACTCGCCGGATTCAGAAGAAGGAAGGAGAGGGGCGAACGAAGTGGAAGAAGAAGAGGATAGTGGGGAAAGGGATTACGATGATGAGGATGAAAGATGAAGTGGCGGAGGTCACCGCCGTTCGCCGCCGAGAAGAAGAGAAACGAAGAAGAAGAAGGCGGATGGAGAAGAAGGGCGAAGGGTTTGAGAGTCAGGGAAGGTGGAGGTTGAAAGTAATGGATGCACAAGTGGGGGGGTGAATTGTGCTTCAAAATAAATGCTCAAATAAAAACAACACAAAAGTTATACTGGTTCGGTCTACCTGACCTACGTCCAGTCCTCAACCTCCCAGGCCGAGTTCCATTATATCTCAGGTTTTAAATCGGGTTCACCTGAAACCTTACAACCGCAAGTTTTGCACGGGATCACTTGCAACCTTACAACAAGTTTTACACAGGCTCACTTGTAACCTTTCTAACAAACTCCCCCTCACACCAAGCAAGGGGTTAACCTTTACACTTAAAGGATTTTGACTAAGTTCTCTCAAAGAACAGATGGTGTTACACACTTAAGTACAATCAATGCTCTTATAACAAGAAGAGACTTAACAACAAGGAGTACAGAATAAGTAGGTGAAAAGAATCACTCGATGTGTTAAATGCTTTTTACTTTTCTGGGCAGCTTTGAATGCTTGAAGGTGTTCTTAGTTTCTCGCTCTAACTTCTCTCAAGAGTATTCAAAGATCATTGATTGCTTCATAAATGAAGTTGAGCTCCCTTATATAGTCTTCAAACATTTTGAACCTTTGGTAGGTGGGCTAGCCATTTGAATATGGTCGTTTTCCCCATGTTACCGTTTGCCCATTAAATGCTTCATCAATGCATAGTAGGGTTGACTTGCTTTATTTCTGAAATGTAGTCCTGACACCTCTGCTCTGACATAAGCATTCTGACACTGCATCTCTGAACGTTCTGACATTCTGATTGCTTGCGGAAGCAACTTCTCATCCGGAAGCAACCTTACTTAGTGTGCTGCACTTGAACGTTAGTTTAGCAATATAATCACATAGTCACATGCAGTGGGTGTTCTCTTAGTCTATGACGTATCCGGAAGCACTTCTACATCCAGAAGTGATTCCACTTGATGAAGGATTTAGCTCACTATCACTTACTCTCGCTCAGTGTATTTCATTCCAACAGTCAGCGCTAGTCACTAAGCTATCGGAAGCACTTTTACTTGACGTGGTGAACTCACTGACGCTTAGGGTTATATCTCTTTTATCAGCCTGTGTCAGTCTAAATCTAACAGGAAGCAATTTCACTTGACGTGGCTGATTCACTGACGCTTAGGGTTATATCAGCTTCTATCAGTCTGTGCCAGTCTAAATCTATCAGGAAGCAATTTTACTTGACGTGGCTTTTTCACTGACGCTTTGGGTTATTCTATTCTATCAGCCTGCGCCAGTCTAAATCTAACAGGAAACAATTTCACTTCTGGTTGAATCATAGCTTAGTCTTAAGGTTTTGTGTACCTAATGCTCATGGACTAAGTTAATTCCCTAGTGAGTTACTCGCTGCCGCTGGGGGATGAAACATTCATCCGCGTGTGCAAGTCCTAGTCTATCCGGAAGTAAATCCACATCCGGTTGCACTCTTACTTGGGATCCTATGTTATCCTATTGCTTTCTAAGCACTTGGTCTAATCTTTTATATTTTAGTCTTCATCAAAACTTAAGATTCTAACATTCTCCCCCTTTTTGATGATGACAAACTTAGTTTTATCGATTAAGTTCATAAGGAAGGATTTAGCAAAAGATTAAAAGCAATAGATAAGAACAAGTAACTTAGACAAATATTATTGATAAACATAAGTTACAAGTCAGAGTATACTATCAAATAACATATACAAGTAAAGAGCATATATTAGGCAAATATGAAAGTATGCATGAAAAAGGACAAATTTCTAAGTAAAAAAAATGTTTGGATTTGGGGGTTCAGGGTCCTCTCCCTCTCCTTTTGTCTCTCTTCATTTTCGTAGCTCGGCCTCATGAACATTCTGGTCAATTATCCGCTGAAGCTCTTCTTCATCCCTCTCTCTTCTGAGTCTCTCAGACTCAATGGATTCCTCTCTCTTGGCTGAGGACATCCCTTGTGTTCATTGACAAGCGCAGAGTGGTCAATACCAATACATCTCTCCCCCTTTTGGCATCATCAAGGAGGGTGAGGGCCAGGGATGGAGTTTGGTCTAGAGTTGGGGTTGATAGGATTGGAGTGAGGGCAGGGTTCGTTGTGGTGAGTCTTTGGGTTTGTTGGTCATGAGAAGGTGAAGGTTGGGATTGGTGGTCATTTTGAGGTGGTGGCTGAGGGTGAGATCTTGGCAAGATGATTCTCGACTTGGCACATTCTGTCCTCAAGCTGCTGGATTCGTTCCCAGCGTCATACTCAGCACGGAGAGGACTTACCAAGGACTCAGGCAGCCTAAAAGGAAGCTCTTCCTCTGCAAAGGCCCTAACAGAAGCTGGTACTTGTACCATGCATTTCCGGTAGATTTGATCGCCGCAGCCTCCTCCTTAGGGATGGACTTCCTCTTCTTATCAAGCTTCTCTTGCTTAGAACCCACTAACTGTTCTGCCACTCTACCAGAAGTTTCAGGCTGACCTTGAATATTTTCATTCTGCCCCGGTGTATTCTGCCCAGAAACTTCATGGTGTTCTTGATGTTCATTGCGATGTTCTTCACGATGCCCAGATTTCCCAGAATGTTTAAAAACTTGATTTCCCAGATTTTGACTTGTGTTTCTTAGATGAGGAAGGTTTCCTTGAAACTGGGTTTGTTTCATAAGATTCGGCCATTTTTGTGTGGGTTGGTGGTAAAATGCGAAAGGATGTATGAAGAGAATGAAGAACATAGATGATGATGAAGAATGTATGCAGAGAATTTGTGAGTGAAAGTGAAAAATGAAAGTGAAGAATGATGTCCTATTTATAGGTAAAGTTACTAAGGGTAAAATTGTCATGTTTTTTTTTTTTCATATTTTCACACATTGGGTAGCGTAAACAACTTAAGTTGGAACGACATACCTGATGACACGTGTCGCTTCATATTATCAGAGAAGACATAACGTCTCATTTGGGAAGATGAAGCGTTTGCTGAAGTGACGTGTCTCTTGGACTAGTGCTGGCGCTCTCTTGGCTTGATCATCCAGTGTCAGTGAGTGATCATCCGGAAGTGGTTTTGCTTCCGGTTGCACTTGCTTAAGATTTAACATTGAGCACCTGCAAAAACATATATTGGCACTCCGATGCCTAACTTAGTATTGTTGTAAGTGATAAACAATCAAGTATAATGAATAGAATTTATACTTCATTTGGGTTTACCATTCCCAAATCACCTCTAATGAAAGTAAATTGGTCAACCCCCAGAGGCTTGGTGAAGATGTCAGCAAGCTGTTGTTGTGTGGGGACAAACTGCACCTTGACATCCTTCTTTTGAACATGGTCTCTGATGAAGTGATGTCTGACGTCAATGTGCTTTGTCCTTGTGTGCTGAACTGGATTCTTGGCGAGGCTAATTGTGCTTGTGTTGTCACAGAGGATGGGTGCCTCAGGGAACTCCAAGCCAAGATCTCTCAACTAGTTCTTCAGCCATAGCACTTGTGCACAACAACTTGCAGCAGCAATGTATTCTGCCTCAGTGGATGACAGGGACACACAGGTTTGCTTTTTGCTAGCCCAAGACACCAGACAACCACCAAGGAAGGCGCATTGTCCACTGGTGCTCTTTCTATCTGTCTTATAACCAGCATGGTCAGAGTCAGAGTAAGCCCACAAGAACTCTTGGTTACCTCTGGGATACCAAAGACCAAGTTCTTGTGTTCCCTCAAGGTATCTCAGAATACGTTTAACACATGTTAAGTGTGATTCCTTGGGGTTGGCTTGAAACCTAGCACACATGCCTACACTAAATTGAATGTCAGGCCTGCTGGCTGTTAAGTATAAGAGGGAACCTATCATTCCCCTGTACATGGGCAGGCTGACACATTTACCCTTTACGTCAGCGTCGAGTGCGGCAGTGGTACTCATAGGAGTGTCATACTCCTTGCATTCATCCATCCCAAACTTTTTGAGTAGTTCTCTGCAGTACTTAGCTTGGGAGATGAAGATTTCATTCTTCTTCTGTTTAATTTGCAGGCCTAGGAAGAACGTTAGTTCTCCCATCATTGACATCTCAAATTCACCCTGCATAGTCTTAGAGAAATCTTCACAAAGCTTTTCGTTAGTTGCCCCAAATATAATATCATCAACATAAATTTGGACAATTAACATATCTCTATCTTTGTGAAGGATAAACAGTGTATTATCTAATTTGCCCCTTGAGAAACCCTTGCCCAGCAAAAAGTTGCTGAGTCTCTCATACCAAGCTCGAGGAGCTTGTTTCAGGCCATATAAAGCTTTCTTTAATCTATACACATATTTGGGGTGCTTATGGTCCTCAAAGCCAGGAGGTTGTTCTACATATACCTCTTCTTTAATATAACCATTAAGAAATGCACTCTTTACATCCATTTGATATAATCTAAAGCCTTTCATGGATGCAAAGGCTAGAAGAATCCTTATTGCTTCAAGTCTAGCGACTGGAGCAAAAGTTTCTTCATAGTCAATGCCTTCTTCTTGGTTGTATCCTTTGGCTACTAGTCTGGCTTTGTTTCTGGTGATTTGACCTGTCTCATCCAGTTTGTTTTTGAAGACCCACTTGGTCCCCACTATGGATTGATGAGACGGCCTTGGGACTAGTTCCCACACTTGACTTCTCTCAAATTGATTTAGCTCTTCCTGCATGGCAATAATCCAGTCGCAGTCCTCAAGAGCTTGTTCAACTGAAGTTGGTTCGATTTGAGATAGGAATGCTCCAAACTCAACTTCATTTTGAACTTGTCTTCTAGTTCTGACACCAGAAGAAACATCACCAAGCACTTGATTAAGAGGATGATCCCTGTGATGTCTCCTAGCTATTGGCAATTGTGCCTCCTCAGGCATGGGTTGCACTCCAGGTTCATCACTGGGTTCACCTTCTTCTTTGGGATTGCTTGTTGGTGTTTCTTTTGGTGGTGAGGAAGATGATGGTAGTTTTGGAAGATTAAGTGCTTCATCATCTTCTGTGGATTGTCCCCATGTAGGAGTTTCATCAAATACAACATGCATGGATTCTTCTACAGTTTTAGTTCTCATGTTGTATATCCTATATGCTTTACTCCTAAGGGAATATCCTATGAATATACCTATATCAGCCTTTGGATCAAACTTACCCAAATTTACCTTTCCATTATTATGCACGTAGCATTTTGATCCAAATATTCTGAGGTGGCTGATGTTGGGCTTCCTCCCTTTGTATAGCTCGTATGGAGTCTTATCCAGGCCCTTGCGAACATAGGCTCTGTTGGAGATATAGCAAGCAGTGCTCATAGCGTCCGCCCAGAACACTTGAGAAACCTCTTTCTCGTTGAGCATGCTTCTAGCCATCTCTGTCAGAACCCTGTTCTTCCTTTCAACCACTCCGTTTTGCTGAGGAGTCCTAGGAGCTGAGAAGTTATGTTCAATGTCGTTTTGCTCACATAGCTCAGAGAAGCTATGGTTCTCAAACTCTCCTCCATGGTCTGTCCTTATGGCTGTGATTTTGAGCTCTCTCTCATTCTGCACTTTCTTAGCCAGGACAACAAAAGCATCAAAGGCATCTTGCTTAGAGGCAAGAAACATAGTCCAAGTGAACCTTGAATAGTCATCCACCACCACTAGAGCATATAGGTTTCCACCCAAACTCTTCACTCTCGCTGGCCCAACCAAATCCATATGGATTAGTTCCAAGGGCCTGCTGGTGGAGACTCTCTTCTTGGTTTTAAACGAGGACTTTGTTTGCTTCCCTCGTTGGCATGATTCACAAATAAAATCATGCTTTACTTTGAAAGTTGGAATACCTATGGCTAGCTCCTTTTTGATTAGCATATCAAGTTGAGTAAAATTAACATGAGCTAACCTCTTATGCCAAAGCCAACTATTCTCGTCACTAGATATTAAACATTTTTCTTCTAGCTGTTGACATAAGTCCAAGGTATATAGGTTTCCGTTTCTATTGGCCTTAAGTTTATATTTTAAATTGGCCTTGTCTAAATTCAGATCCTGCTTATCAACTATTAAGCACTCATTTGAATCAAAAATTACCCAGTTACCTTTGTCAGTGCTTTGACTTACGCTTAGCAGGTTGTGACAGAGACCGTCCACTAGATAGACATCTTTGACTGGTCCGACTTCTCCAACTCCAGTGATCTTACCACTTTGATTTCCTCCAAAGGTCACTGTGGCTCCATCTTTGATCACCAGAGATTTGAACTTGTCTCTGTCTCCAGTCATATGTCTCGAGCATCCGCTATCGATGTACCATTTTCTGTTCTTGGATGCCTTGAGACACACCTGAAATAATCAAGCAAACTTAGGTACCCAACCTCTCTTGGGTCCTCTGTCATTAGTATTTAGTGCCCTTGGTCTAGTATTGGTCTTACCCTTGGGCTTATGATCATTTGGAGCCTCTGGCCTAGTGCTGGCTCTAGGCTCTTGGGTTTTCCCTGTGGAATGATTCTAGGCTCGGGATCCTTGTCCTCTCTTGGTTTCCTTTGCAGGTGGAGGATCCTTTGTAGCCTTGGTTCCTTTAGGGACCCATCTGTAAGAGCTACTAGCTCCATGCTTCTTAGCATTACAGGTGGACGTGGAGTGTCCTTTCCTGTTGCAGTAGTTACAGAAGCTAAAGGGTGTGGAGCTATGACTAGTGGCTTTATGGAAGAACTTTAAGTAGGGCTTTACCTTTGGTTCTACCCACTTTTTCCCTCTAGGGGTATATCCTAAGCCAGTTCTATCCCTATATGCCCTTTGATTCATTAAGATTATATTTAACATTTCTGAACCATTGGTGAACTTCTGCAGGGCATTTTGCAGCTTGTCATTTTCAGCTGAGATTTTGCTGCAATTAGGGCAGCTCTCAAGTGTTGGGGTGTTGGGTTCTACTTGGGGAGAACCCTGTCCATCCACTACCGGAAGCCTTCTAGCTTCCGCTAGTTCCTCACTTAGTGAGTCCACCTTGGACTCAAGTGATTCCTTTTTGGTTTTCAACACTTTATAGGCTTTACATAGTCTAGAGAATTCTTCATGAACTTCATTGTAAGCCTCTTGTAGTTCAGAAAGAGTTACCTCATGATCTTCGTTGGTGAGGTCAAGATCTGAAGATGCTTCTTCATCATCTTCTCTAGCTACCAGGCAGAGGTTGGCAACTTCTTCTTCATCACTCGCCTCCTCATCTGAGCTATTTTCCCAAATGGAGGAGACAAAGGCCTTTCTTTTGTCTTTGCCTTTTGACCTCTGCAGGCTGGGACACTCAGCCTTGAAGTGACCAGGCTTGTTGCATTCAAAGCATACAGGGGCCTTCTCCTTCTTGTGTCCCTTCTTCTGGCTGGAGTCACCTCTCTGATAGCCTCCTTTCTTTCTGAAGAACTTTCTAAATTTCCTCACCATCATTGCCATCTCCTCATCATCCATTTCTTCCTCATCATCCTCATCATCATCATTGATTTTCTTGCTGGGAGCAACAAGGGCAAGGTTCTTGTTCTTGGATGAGACTTGAGGAGCTCTCATCGCCAGCAAGGTAGGTTCGTATTCAGCAAGAGAGCCAAATAGTGCGGTGATGGAGCTGGTTGATTCTCCTTGCACTTCCTGCAAAATAGTTACTTTGGTGATCCAGTCACCCTTCAAGATCTTTAGGATCTTGCTTACTTGCTCTCTTTCAGGAATATCCTTACCCAGCGAGGCCAAATTGTTGATGAGATGGGTGAACCTGAGCTCTAGCTCTCTGATAGGCTCAGTGGGGCTTAGCATGGCGAATTTGTGAAACTCTTCCACCAGCATCTCAACACGTCTTGCTTTTACTCCCCTGGTTTCGGAGTGAGCAGCCTCAAGAGCCTCCCACATATCTTTAGCATTTTTGTGGTGGCTGATTCTGTGATACTCTTTGGGGCTGAGAGCACACTGGATGTAGTGCATAGCCCTATGGTTCAGTTGGACTAGAACATAGTCCTCAGGAGTGTATCTGGCTCTCACCTTAGCAAATCCATCCTCATCTAAGGGAGTTTGATCCCCTCGTTCAATCACGTCCCATAGTCTAATGTCACTTGACTTGATATAAGTCTCCATTCTGAACTTCCAGAATGAATAGTTGTACCCATCGAAGCCTGGGGGCTTGTTGGGTTGAACAGAGACATCTGGTAGAGAATAGTCCGTATCCATTACTAGATCTTTGCTTTCTGGATTCGTTGGAATCGAGTGAGAAAGACCCGCTCTGATACCAAATGAAAGTAATGGATGCACAAGAGGGGGGAGGTGAATTGTGCTTCAAAATAAATGCTCAAATAAAAACAACACAAAAGTTATACTGGTTCGGTCTACCTGACCTACATCCAGTCCTCAACCTCCCAGGTCGAGTTCCACTATATCTCAGGTTTTAAATCGGGTTCACCTGAAACCTTACAACCGCAAGTTTTGCACGGGATCACTTGCAACCTTACAACAAGTTTTACACAGGCTCACTTGTAACCTTTCTAACAAACTCCCCCTCACACCAAGCAAGGGGTTAACCTTTACACTTAAAGGATTTTGACTAAGTTCTCTCAAAGAACAGATGGTGTTACACACTTAAGTACAATCAATGCTCTTATAACAAGAAGAGACTTAACAACAAGGAGTACAGAATAAGTAGGTGAAAAGAATCACTCGATGTGTTAAATGCTCTTTACTTTTCTGGGCAGCTTTGAATGCTTGAAGGTGTTCTTAGTTTCTCGCTCTAACTTCTCTCAAGAGTATTCAAAGATCATTGATTGCTTCATAAATGAAGTTGAGCTCCCTTATATAGTCTTCAAACATTTTGAACCTTTGGTAGGTGGGCTAGCCGTTTGAATATGGCCGTTTTCCCCATGTTACCGTTTGCCCATTAAATGCTTCATCAATGCATAGCAGGGTTGACTTGCTTTATCTCTGAAAAGTAGTCCTGACACCTCTGCTCTGACATAAGCATTCTGACACTGCATCTCTGAACGTTCTGACATTCTGATTGCTTGCGGAAGCAACTTCTCATCCGGAAGCAACCTTACTTAGTGTGCTGCACTTGAACGTTAGTTTAGCAATATAATCACATAGTCACATGCAGTGGGTGTTCTCTTAGTCTATGACGTATCCGGAAGCACTTCTACATCCAGAAGTGATTCCACTTGATGAAGGATTTAGCTCACTATCACTTACTCTCGCTCAGTGTATTTCATTCCAACAGTCAGCGCTAGTCACTAAGCTATCGGAAGCACTTTTACTTGACGTGGTGAACTCACTGACGCTTAGGGTTATATCTCTTTTATCAGCCTGTGTTAGTCTAAATCTAACAGGAAGCAATTTCACTTGACGTGGCTGATTCACTGACGCTTAGGGTTATATCACCTTCTATCAGTCTGTGCCAGTCTAAATCTATCAGGAAGCAATTTTACTTGACGTGGCTTTTTCACTGACGCTTGGGGTTATTCTATTCTATCAGCCTGCGCCAGTCTAAATCTAACATTAAGCAATTTCACTTCTGGTTGAATCATAGCTTAGTCTTAAGGTTTTGTGTACCTAATGCTCATGGACTAAGTTAATTCCCTAGTGAGTTACTCGCTGCCGCTGGGGGATGAAACATTCATCCGCGTGTGCAAGTCCTAGTCTATCCGGAAGTAAATCCACATCCGGTTGCACTCTTACTTGGGATCCTATGTTATCCTATTGCTCTCTAAGCACTTGGTCTAATCTTTTATATTTTAGTCTTCATCAAAACTTAAGATTCTAACAGAGGTCGGGTTTTGGTGTTATAAGGGAGGAGAGGGCTTTGTTTGGTTTGGTGTAATAAGGGTGGTATATGATAATTTGTAGCCCAAACTTGTCATAGTGTACTCTTTTAATTTTAAAACCACTTAAACCAGCCTCCAATCTTTTTAAACTTAAAAATATATTTAGCTTTACCACTCCCTCATATTTCAAACTCTTCATTTCTTAATTAATTATATGCACATTAATTACTCAAAATTTCCAAAAATATCCTAAAAATTCCTAAAAATTCCAAAATTTCCCAAAACACTCTCTAATCCTGAATTAAATTTTTCAGGATGTTACACAGGCCCTCTGTCACGTCCAAAATAAATCAGTTCCATCATTTCTACTTTCCAAATATCAGCCAAAACCCTCAATCAATTTCCACATCGATAACTTCACCATCCAATCTCTAAATCCATGCAGTCATTATTGTAAATCTCATACACAGTTCTCAAATCCAACTTCTCGGCTCTCATCCATGTACAACCCTGGTACTCTACTCCCAGGGAGGGACCCCAATCTGTCTCAAATCAGAAAGGGAGCAGTCCCTGTCTCAAATCAGGAGACTGCTGGTCACAGTCTCAAATCTGTTGACCATTACAAATAACCGTTGATTGGCCTATCAACCGGTTATCATCGCGCGATGGTACATATCTCAGTGTCATGCAATGCTTACAATTCTTTTCAACATCTCAATCACAATTTTCAATACTTTCCTTCAACAAAACTTTCCAATTCCTCAACCACAACGTATGATACTTCCAATTCACATCATTTTCCAATACCCCTGTCCGAGTACCAGTTATATATAACACCACCACAAACTCCATCACTTTCCATCGAATAACCTATCAACACTGCTGTCAAAGGACCACACCTATATATATATATCTCACTATTCCAGGAAAAATCACAACCACCAGACAGGATACTATATATAATGTATGAAGTTTCTCTGTACAAAAGTACTCGTGTTTAAAGGCACCCGATAGCCTGTTATGTATAAAAATAACTTTTAAAGATTTGAGGGTTAAAAAGGATTGAAAATCCCAACTAACGTCACCCTCAATGTTATAGTATGGTAAGAGTGATTACCTGAACCTGCTCCACATCAAGAAAATATAATACCAATGAAATCCCCGCTCGTAACTCGATCCATTGATATCCACAATCACTAGAAAATACACATTGTTGTGTCAATACATAGTTCATGATCCTATTATATAATTCAATTAAGTTAAACTCGTATCAGGACTAAGATAGATATCCATTCTTTGTTACCTCTATTGAACCAACCAACTCACTTTTCTCACCTAAATACTTACCCATGTTTAAAGAACACATCCTCAAAGTGATAATCATCCTTGGCTATTCAACCATAACCTTTCATAGTAAAATTCTTCTCTATTTCACCATACCACCTTAGTTTCACAATTTGAGCTTATAGAAATATTTTCAATCACTAACTTAATCCTTTCAATTTAATCATACAGTAACATTAACTCACAAATACTAATTATTTATTACTAACTATCAATCCCATAAAGTTTACAAATCCATGCCTAGACAAGGAGTCTTAACCTTTTAATCCTTTCTCTTCAAACCTTCAAGTATTCATACTCCAATTAGTGGCAATAATTATATCATTTCCATGACTCTATCTATTATTTTACCACAGGATCACTATTCATCATTTTTTTTCTACATCAAATCATCCATGGTTCATCAAGAACAATAAAACAACTATTACGATGAAATATTAAATATCCCTTATTTATTACAAATCAAATCCCAAAACCAACCAAATCCAAATATATTCACATCTTTTCCAATTTCCATTATTCTATATTCTTTTACTAATATCCACAAACATAATAATTAACAAATGGTTCATATTCGATGTTAATCTCACTAAACACAATTTCACTTCTGTTTGACTTACAACTTCTAGTATATAGTCAAATCCTTTCCTAAACCCCCATGAATCCAAATTATCTTCAATAACGTTCAAATATAATCAAATGTCTTTATTCACTCATAACCTCATTAATATCCATTGATATTGTAAACAAATCCAATACACACTTTCATTAACTCTAGTAGTTACCCTACAACGACCATAAATCAAATTTAACAATCTCCTATCCAAATGATTCCCAAATCATTTATTACCTTAAGTCATCAATTATCCACATCCAACATCAACAAATCAACCCTTATTTCATTCCAATTGGCATCCCACCAATCATCATTAAAGCCAATCCTTTCACCTAACCAAATAATCAACATGAATCTTCGCCTAGAACATCAATCACTTCAATCTCTCCAATAATACTTCTAACATACTATAACCTTCCAAACTTATTTATTAACCTCAAACATTCCCATCATACATTTACATAACCAAATTTCACATTTATTCAACACTTCGCTCACAATTCTTTTCCTACACACATACCCAATCAATTCCAAGATTCTAACATCACCCTCTCACCTTAGAAATCCTCCATTAACCATCAAATCAGCCATTAAATCACATATCACCAAAGCACATAGTCAAATTTTTAATTTATGCAACACTTTATTCTCAAGTCTTTCTCCTAAACATTAATCCAATCACTTTCCCCATTCCAATGTCATTGTTAAACCTTAGTAAGCATAAAGTAACTACCAATTTTCCCCAATAACTCCTACATCACCAAATCCTAATTTCAAAGAATCCCAAAATACCTAAAAAAAATCCAGAATAACTAAAAGCATCAAGAAAACTCGAGTACCTCCAAGAATGCTCAAATTAAACACCTCACCTTCATTATTAAAGGTTTAAAATTCCAAAAATCCTAATATGACCAAAACCCTAACATTTCAAAAATACAACTTCAAGAACCCGAATCAAATAGAGATACAAATGCTTAGGAAGTTCTAGAATAAGGAGGAGGTTGAAACTCACCTGAAACCGCCGTGGGTCTCGTCGGGAAAACGGCCACAAGAGGGCTGGCCGAACAGAATAGAAAAGGGAAAAATAAGGAAATGAAGGAAACGAACAATGGGAAACGGAAATAGCTTGAACAACAAATGGAAAATGCCAACCTACCTCCCAACCACCGTCCATCGCCGGAAAACGAAGACCTTCGCCGGAAAATTTAAGGGGCCGACGTGAACAAGGCTAGAAAAGGGAGGACTAGATCTGCGCGACTATTATAAGCTTTGAGGAGGGAAGAAGGAATGAAATGAGAAGTCTTTGAGAGTGAGGGGAAGCATCGATTTGGATTGGGTGTGGGTGTGAGAGGAGGACGAAAATGATGAAGGGGGAGGTGTGTGTGTGTGTCGGCCATACCTAAAATGAAGGAGGAAGGAGGGGTTGTTTGGCTTTTAATTGAGAAAGGAGATAAGGAGTGTTTGGTTTGCTTAATTAGAAAGACTATGACAATGTAACATCCTTAATTTTTTTAATTATAAAGTTATAAAACAAATTCATAAATAAATACTTGAAATTTAACCTTACAATTAATTTAGAAAGTTTAGTTTACTTTCAGGGAATTTTTTTTATCTAGAATGTGATATAGAATGGAAGTGAATAAATCTAAATGAGTATGATTGAATGTCCAATTAATTAAAGAAAAATAAAATGATGGTTACTCTTTCATAAAAATAGAAAACTTCATAGCACATTTTTGTAATTCTCTTATTGGGCCCTTAACCCTAGATTTCCCTCTCATATATATTCCCTTTCTATCGTTTCTTTCCAGCCGCAAGACACACACCCATCTTCTTCTTCATCGCAAAAAACAAAAAAAATGTCCTCCTCCATACACAACTTATTCCTCTCATCCTCAACCAAAGACACACATTCTTCATCAAAATCCCTTCCTTTTCTTCCTTCCTTCCTCTCTATCAAAGCCGAGCTCTATCTCTCTTGACGGTACCACCATGGCCGACGGAGAAGGAAGCTTTTCCGGCGAACAGCGACGGTTGAAGCCTTTTTCCGGCGAGAATCCGGTGGAGTACAGCGGTGACAACGTTGATTGTAACATTCAATCAAAGATTTGAGTTTAGGTAACTCCATTCTTCCCATTCCTACCCTTCTCTTCTATTTTAAGTGAGATTAGAGAGAGAGACGCGAATTGGGTTCTTGAATCTATGGGTTCAAATAGTTTGGGTTCAATAATCAACTAAAAATGAAATTATGAGTTTCCATTTTTGTTGTTGTAAGAGGTATTGGACTTCTTTGGAGTTTTGGTTAAGGCTTGTTAATTTCCAAGTATTAGTATTTTGTTTCTCTCTTCTCTGCCTTGGCTGAATGAAATTTGTAAGTGGTAATGTCTCAGCATTTGTTGTTCGACTGGATAAATGGATTAAATATGAAGTTAAATCTTCAATTCTTGATGTATTAAAGAAGATCTCAAAGTGTTAAAGCATGTGGTGATTGTTTTTACATTTGTCTATTGATGGCTGAATGTGTATAAGTTAATGATTTTGTTAAGAAAACTTTTATTGCTCTGTTTGGTGGCGATCTGAATTTGTTGAAGAATGGAAAATCCTTGTCCCATTTTCGGTGCGACACTATTTTAAACTATGATTAATGTTTGGTTTTTTTTGCAAGTTTAGTTTGGAACATGTTTGTCAAATATTGCCTTAAGGATCCAACTTTTCCTTGGGGTTGCATTATTTTCTTGGTCAATATATGTATATAATCGATTCTGTTTTGGTCTAGATTTCGAATGTGAAAAGAGGATTTGAAATGATTGAAGGATAATGAAGTTGAATGAGAATGAGTTTAGAATATGGTATGTCTCGATTTTGTTTGAATGAGGGTCTTTAAGCATGGATGCTTCATATTGTTTATAATTGAATAGTGAAATTATGTTGTTTGGACAGAATTTGCTTCCTTACCTGATTGAATTAGGCATACTAGAATTTGATAAGAGGAATGAATAAAATTGTATTGATTTGGGTTCATAATGTGAAATTTTGTGCTTAAGGATTGAGTGAATTCCTTTGTTAAATTTTAGATGTAATGAGGATAATTTAATTAGAAGGGATTGGGTAGTATTTCTAGGAACGAGAACGACGTTAATTAGTATACATGAGTTATTTTTAATTATTTGTATGTGTTGTATTATTGCTTGTAGAAGTTGGTTATTGATGCTTGAGCACGTGGGAGCTTACGTTTATTTTTGGTTTAAAATGCCAGGAGGTAACTACTTCACTTGTCTGCGTGTGTGTGTATGTTAGTAAGCATTTAGGTAGATTATAGGTATATGATTATTGCTTATGTGGTTATGGAATGCTTGGATTGTGATTTCTGATTTGGTTGTGGTACACTGAGTAATATTATTATGATTATGCCATTCCGGAATGAGGTTCCCTTGCCCGTACAACAGGGACTAAAATGAATAAAGAGAAAAACGTTATTGGGGAGAGCGCCCCCGGTTCAAGCGAGGGTATATCGACCATCGAGTCGTGAGTCCCTATTGAACTGATATATTTTGTTCAAGCGAGGGTATATCGACCATCGAGTTGTGAGTCCCTATTGAACTCATTATCGGTGTACTTGTGTATTGTGTTTGATGGTGATTATTATTATTGGTGTTGTGATTATTATTATTGATGTTTGAGTTTGTGATGTTTTAAGCATATGATGTGTCCTTTAATGAATATTTGTACTGCTGTAATATTTAGTAATTGATAGATAATTGGAATTGAAAATAGATAACATGTTCATGCAACACAGCATGCAGCACACACCACCCAACACGATATTAGCACACACCACCTTGCCGGCATACACTTGCACGTAGTGCAAAAATGTGCGTAGGCGAGTAGTTGTTAGTTACGACATCAGGGTCTACCCCTCGTGGTTAAACATTTTACAGGTGTTAGATCGGGGCAGGAGTCATGGGAAGGATCTGGAGACTTGAGAACTAAGCTTTTAGGCTCATATGTTCCCTCGCATTCTTTCATATTATGTTTTATATTCTTGTTTATTAATTTGTACATCTTTTGAATTTATTCCCCTGGATGACTGTAAATAATTTTACATTAGACAACTGTAAATATTAATTAATACAGGGTCGTGTGTTTATTTGAAATTTACTATGAAGAAATTTAATTAAGTTATATTAGATAAATTTAAATATCCATGTTAGTCAATTTTTATCTAACATGGATAAATCAATTTTAGTAATTTCTTAAATAAATGATTTTTTTTTATTGTGAATTTTATCTTTCATTCCAAAATTATATTTATTTTAATTTGTTAATTTCAAATTACATTTAATCTTTTTCTAACCATGATAGATTATTTTATTTGTGATTGAAATTATTTTTCCTATCATGGTTAGCCTATTAATTTATATTTTATGGAAAATAAGAAAAGTTGTTTTTTTCTAACTATGTTAGTAGTATTATGTTAACTATATTCTTTTCTAACATAGTTAGACTCCAAACTATTTTTAATAAGGATTAGAAAAAAATAGTAGCTTAAAAATGGTTATATAAATTGGGTTTTTACAATTTGGTATCAGAGCAAAGGTTTACGGTCATCCAAACTGGTCATGGGATGAGGGAATAAGTTGATTCGTGTTTGTAAGTCATGACTGCAGCATGAATTACAAACAGGAAGCTTTTATTTTCAAATCCTATGACATGGTTTGGAATAGTTAAATAGGTAGTTAAAGGAAAAATAACTAAGTGAGTATTAAACGAATTTTACTTCTTAAGTGTGAGTGTTATTCTTGTTTAAGATTTGTTATGTATTATTTCTTACATTACATATGCATTAGACACATGTTTTTAGGGATTTGTTGATTTGTCTTTATTGAATGGTGATATAGAAAAATTTAGGTTATCTTGAATGATTATCTATAGTTGTAAAGGAAATTTCGACAGACTTAGAGTAGAAAAGGCGAAAGTTAGTTTCTTATTTGAGAATTTAAGAGTTGTTGGATTCTTTTGTTTAAGATTTATAAGTGCTTGTGCAAAATTATTGTGAAATGTAAGTTGATTGGTTTAATTGGGATTAATGTAGACTTCAAGGATTTGAGCTTCCGTTATACATCATATATTGATAGAGAATGAATGAGTTAAATATTATAACCGAGTGTGAGATGAGATCCACGGTTTGAGGAATATGGTTATTAGAAGTTGAATAAGTCAGGGTTGGTTGAGTGACTTTAATTGATATGGATAGTAGGGGTTAATGAATGCTTAATTTGATAGAACTATAGATATTTTGAATGATATTTAGTAGGGAGGTTATTTATTTATTTTTGAGGTATAGTTGAAGTTAATTTTAAAAATTAGAGCTTATTTCTGAAAGAGAAATTGAAACATGTAACCTGGATTGTTTGGAAATTAAAAGATAGGAGATGACGATTTTAATCATTAAGGAAATGGAAAACGTGTCAGATAGTTCGAAGGAACTTGTGTTAATAGGAAAGGAGCAATATGCTTAGTTTTGAGGGAGAAATTGTGAATTCATTCAGCATTGTTTAATCATGAGCTAGTAGGAATATAATTGGTTTGATGATTTATGAGATTAAGGATTGCATTTAAAGAGTTTGTCGTATTTGGATATTTAGCATTTAGAATGTTAGTTTATATGAGAAAATTGATGGAACCATACGATTTTACTATGATATGTCTTTATTTATGACTTGAGGTAGGAGCATTTTGGTTAAACTTTGAATTTAGAAAGGTAATGTCGGTTGTAGATTTAATTATTTTGGATATTTCTATAGTTTGATGACTTTAGCAGTCATAATGGTAATTGTGAGTGACTTTGGAAGATGTGAACATTATAGAAAGGTATATGGCTTGAATATTTAAAGGATTTTGAGGTTAGTCTTGGTTTGATAATCATATTGATAATGATACTAATAGAGAGTTCTGAAATTTTGGGATTATCTGAAAAGCCAAATGGAGAGTTATAATTCATGGATTGATGATTAATCGGAGAAATTTTGCTTGAAGGTGGAATGAAGATATTTAGGTTTTATATTAAAGTTAATTAAGGGAATTACTTTAGATTAAATTATAATTTGATGATTTGGACATAATAGATTGATTATGAAGTAATGACTAAGTGAGATAATTTATTGAAATTTGAGGTTTTTTTATGGTTTAAGGAGCGCATACGCTAGAATTATTGGGAGGACAAGAATGATTTTGAGGCTTGTTGATAGAATTTGAGTAGCTACCTATGATATTGGTTAACAATTACTTGAAAAGTTGCTTGGGTAGATTTGGTATGAATTCATGATTTTTGGAGATAGGTGAAATTTTCTTTTCATTTTAAAGGACTATAGATTGAGTTTGAGAGTAAATATTAAGTGTAGTTTATTGGTATGATGATTTATAAAGATTTTGTGATGATATTATTAGCCTTTTATTGATCAGATTAAGACGATTTGAGTTAGTGACGAATTTTGAAGTTGTGAGCATGGTTGAGTTGAATAGATAAGGAAGCTAGTTGGGAGCAATATTTTGTATTGAAGTATTATCAAATGTTTTTATTTGATTCTTTGGAATTGAAGGAAATTGATGTTGATTTTTTTATGATGATGTTGACCTTAGAATATGACTAAGAAAAATAATTGGATTTTGAATGTGAGACTAGAAAATTTGATTCGTTATTGAATAGTACTTTTGATGAGGAATGCTTCTTTTAGAAGGTGTAAGGAATTGCTTGTAGAAGTTGGTTATTGATGCTTGAGCACATGGGAGCTTACGTTTATTTTTGGTTTAAAATGCCAGGAGGTAACTACTTCACTTGTCTGCGTGTGTGTGTATGTTAGTAAGCATTTAGGTAGATTATAGGTATATGATTATTGCTTATGTGGTTATGGAATGCTTGGATTGTGATTTCTGATTTGGTTGTGGTACACCGAGTAATATTATTATGATTATGCCATTACGGAATGAGGTTCCCTTGCCCGTACAGCAGGGACTGAAATGAATAAAGAGAAAAACGTTATTGGGGAGAGCGCCCCCGGTTCAAGCGAGGGTATATCGACCATCGAGTCGTGAGTCCCTATTGAACTGATATATTTTGTTCAAGCGAGGGTATATCGACTATCGAGTCGTGAGTCCCTATTGAACTCATTATCGGTGTACTTGTGTATTGTGTTTGATGGTGATTAGTATTATTGGTGTTGTGATTATTATTATTGATGTTTGAGTTTGTGATGTTTTAAGCATATGATGTGTCCTTTAATGAATATTTGTACTGCTGTAATATTTAGTAATTGATAGATAATTGGAATTGAAAATAGATAATATGTTCATGCAACACAGCATGCAACACACACCACCAAACACGATATTAGCACACACCACCTTGCCGGCATACACATGCACGTAGTGCAAAAATGTGTGTAGGCGAGTAGTTGTTAGTTACGACTTCAGGGTCTACCCCTCGTGGTTAAACATTTTACAAGTGTTAGATCGGGGCAGGAGTTATGGGAAGGATCTGGAGACTTGAGAACTAAGCTTTTAGGCTCATATGTTCCCTCGCATTCTTTCATATTATGTTTTATATTGTTGTTTATTAATTTGTACATCTTTTGAATTTATTCCCCTGGATGACTGTAAATAATTTTACATTAGACAACTGTAAATATTAATTAATACAGGGTCGTGTGTTTATTTGAAATTTACTATGAAGAAATTTAATTAAGTTATATTAGATAAATTTAAATATCCATGTTAGTCAATTTTTATCTAACATGGATAAATCAATTTTAGTAATTTCCTAAATAAATGATTTTTTTTATTGTGAATTTTATCTTTCATTCCAAAATTATATTTATTTTAATTTGTTAATTTCAAATTACATTTAATCTTTTTCTAACCATGA
This sequence comes from Mimosa pudica, assembly GCA_029929735.1. Taxonomy (NCBI): domain Eukaryota; kingdom Viridiplantae; phylum Streptophyta; class Magnoliopsida; order Fabales; family Fabaceae; genus Mimosa; species Mimosa pudica. Next base: position 8,838,249 of record JAKELP010000045.1, read on the forward strand.
TAGATTATTTTATTTGTGATTGAAATTATTTTTCCTATCATGGTTAGCCTATTAATTTATATTTTATGGAAAATAAGAAAAATTGTTTTTTTCTAACTATGTTAGTAGTATTATGTTAACTATATTCTTTTCTAACATAGTTAGACTCCAAACTATTTTTAATAAGGATTAGAAAAAAAAAGTAGCTTAAAAATGGTTATATAAATTGGGTTGTTACAGACAACATATAGGAGAATTATCATAGTACCTCCTTTTAAATTTTAATTTCACTAAGTGAAGTCTCCAATCTCCTTAACCTTCAAAATATTTTGAATCCTCTTAAAACCTCATAATTCCTATTTCTCCAACTGTTTAATTGCTTATTTTAGGCGCTTATATCCCTTAAAATTCCAAAATATTCAAAATAAATCCTCAAAAGTCCTAAAATTCTAAATTTCATAATGTTCATTTACTAAAACAATTTCCAAATCCTGTATTAATTTTTCAGGATGTTACAATTCTCCCCACCTTTTAGGAATTTTGTCCCCAAAATTCACCATGAATAATCCATCTTAAAACTAATACATAGCACAATCCTCAATATAGATCCCTATGAATTTGAATTAAGAAAGAAAAGTGTCAAGTTCTAATCAAACTAATATATATCATTTCTTGTGCTTCTAATTTCTCAAATCATACTTCAACTTTGCTACACTTTTAACTGCCCAATTTCCTTGACCTATAAGACAACGAGAGTCATGCTTTAATCATGTACCAAAATATTTAAGGGTGAAGGTGCAAAACTAGCCACCATAAATTGTCAAATGGACAACTTTGGAACCCGTAAATTGGATGGAGCAAAACTGTACATTATAAATCAAAATGGGACAAATTTAGCCACGCCGTTAAGTTGAAGCTAACAGACGTTTTGATTTAATGAAGGTGGGCCCCACGCCAACACAAACGTCTGTTAGCTTCAACTTAACGGCGTGGCTAAATTTGTCCCATTTTGATTTATAATGTATGGTTTTGCACCATCCAATTTACGGGTGCTAAAGTTGTCCATTTGGAAATTTACGGTGGCTAGTTTTGCACCTTTACCCAATATTTAATCCCAAAGAATTATACCTTGCCAAATCCTTACACCAATTTCTAATGATATGAGAGTAAAGTCTTAGAACATATGAAAGTTAACTCCATTAACTATTGAATCATTCCCTTTTTAACCAACCCATTGGTTTGTTTCAATAAAATTCTAAAGTTCACATCCTCTAATTATTCCAAATCATCAATTACTAAAGCATGTTACCAATCTCGAATTTAACAAATCTTCCTTCTTAGTCCTCCTTAAGTTTCCAAAACATTAATCTAAGTCATCAACCCAAAATTTGATTCCCAAGTATTTTCCCTAATCAACTTTAATCCATAATCCAAGTTTATCCAATCACTGATTTAGCACTTGAAACTGCAAAACAGATTTTAAAATCAGATTCCTATCTCATAGTTCAAATCTTAAAACCAAAACTAATTCCTTAAATTCCATTTATAGCTTTTGTTCATCACTATACCATTATTCCACCACCAACACATTCTATATCCTACCTAATTCCAACCATAACCTCAAATTCAACAAGTTATTTTTTTTTAGTGCTCAATTCATGACCAAACATTATTTAAGTCATCATACCATAGTTCAATTCCAACTATTTCCGTTGACCACTTTAATTCAAAACCTGAATTTCTCCAATCAAACATCAATCCATAGTCTTTTTACCGCTTCAATACAGTCAATCCTCCTTGGTAATAACTTCCATATGCAAAAGCAAATCCCCAACAACAAACCAACTTCATAAATTCCTTTTATCATGAAGATATTAGACCAACAAGTCCACTCAAAAATTCTCAACAACTCAAGACTCCACCAACTTAAATCCCCTTACAATAAACCTTTCTTTTGCACAAATATTTTTTTTTTACAACTATTTGATCTTCCAATTTAAAATGTCTATTAGAAAGTTTACAGTCTCACAAACAATCCCGAATAAGTAGTAAAACACTTAAGTAGTATTACCAACATCAAAACTTCATTCAAGTTCATGCTATTATCAATATTTCATATCCTTTTACTACCTCTTTCATTACCTTGATCTAAAACCACCTTTCTAATCCTTTGACGTCACTCCAAACAATCAATAAACCTATCAAATTATTAATCCAAGGACTACTCAAAATACCTACAATGATTAGCAATAGAAGGATCACTATCGATCTCTTCAAAACAATAGTGGAACTAATTTATTTCACCAACAAGATTTCATAATTACACAAAGGAAAATCATATTGAATATCTAACCACCCAAACATTTAAATATTAAACTAATTTATCATTATTATTATATATTTTTATTTATTTATTTTATTTATATGTGTGTGTGTGTGTTTTTTTTAAAAGCAATCCAATTGATTAAATCAGTACAATCCCTCTATATGAATAACCCCACTTAAGTCTTCCTAAGTTTCACAGGTTCAATCAATAATGAACTTACTCCTAGACCGTAATATGCAGCAAACACAAACACATCTACAAACTAAAATATTTAACTAAGTACAAAAGCACACAAGATCAACCCTTCTATTTAGCCACCTCATTATCCCCACATAACCTCATTGATATTATACATAATTCCTCAGTTGGTTCTTCAGCCACAGCACTTGGGCACAACAACTTGCGGCAGCAATGTACTCTGCCTCTGTGGATGATAAAGACACACAGGTTTACTTCTTGCTAGCCCAAGAGACCAGACAACCACTAAGGAAGGCGCATTGTCCACTGGTGCTCTTCCTATCAGTTTTATAACCTGCATGGTCAGCGTCAGAATAAGCCCACAAGAACTCTTGGTTACCTCTGGGATACCAAAGACCAAGTTCTTGTGTTCCCTCAAGGTATCTTAAGATACGTTTAACACAAGTTAGATGTGACTCCTTGGGGTTGGCTTGAAATCTAGCACACATGCCTACACTAAATTGAATGTCAGACCTGCTTGCCGTTAAATACAGCAGTGAACCTATCATTCCTCTGTACATGGGTAGGCTGACTGATTTTCCCTTTACATCAGCATCGAGTGCGGCAGTGGTACTCATGGGAGTATCATACTGCTTGCACTCATCCATCCCAAACTTCTTGAGGAGCTCTCTGCAATACTTAGTTTGGGAGATGAAAATGTCATCCTTCTTTTGCTTAATTTGCAGGCCTAGGAAGAACGTTAGTTCTCCCATAATTGACATCTCAAATTCTCCCTGCATTGTCTTAGAAAATTCTTCACAAAGTTTTTCATTAGTTGCCCCAAAAATAATATCATCGACATAAATCTGGACAATTAGCATGTTTATATCTTTGTGCAGAATAAACAGTGTATTATCTAGTTTGCCTCTTGAGAAACCCTTCCCCAGCAAAAAGCTGCTGAGTCACTCATACCAAGCTCGAGGAGCTTGTTTCAGGCCATACAAAGCTTTCTTTAGCCTATACACATGTTTAGGATGCTTGTGATCCTCAAAGCCAGGAGGTTGTTCTACATAAACCTCTTCTTTAATGTAACCATAAAGAAATGCACTCTTTACATCCATTTGATATAATATAAAATCTTTCATGGATGCAAAGGCTAGAAGAATCCTTATTGCTTCAAGTCTAGCGACTGGAGCAAATGTTTCTTCATAGTCTATGCCTTCTTCTTGGTTATACCCTTTGGCTACCAATCTGGATTTGTTCCTTGTTATTTGACCTGTCTCATCCAGTTTGTTTTTGAAGACCTATTTGGTCCCAACTATGGATTGATGAGACGGCCTTGGAACTAGTTCCCAAACTTGGCTTCTTTCGAACTGGTTTAGTTCTTCCTGCATGGCACTAATCCAGTCGCAGTCCTCAAGAGCTTGTTCAACTGAAGTTGGTTCGATCAGAGATAAGAAGGCTCCAAACTCAACTTCATTTTGAACCTGCCTTCTGGTTCTGACACCAGAAGAAACATCACCAAGTACTTGATCAAGAGGATGATCCCTGTGATGTCTCCTAGCCATTGGCAACTGTACCTCATCAGGCACCGTCGGCACTCTAGGCTCATCACTGGGTTCATCTTCTTCTTTGGGATTGCTTGCTGGTGTTTCTTTTGGTGGTGAAGATGATAGTGGTTTTGGAAAATTTAGTATCCCATCATCTTCTGCGGATTGTTCCCATGTAGGAGTTTCATCAAATACAACATGCATAGATTCTTCTACAGTTCTAGTCCTCATGTTGTATACTCTATAAGCCTTACTCCTAAGGGAATACCCTATGAATACACCTATATCAGCTTTTGGATCAAACTTACCCAGATTTACCTTTCCATTGTTATGCACATAGCATTTTGATCCAAAGATTCTGAGGTGGCTGATGTTGGGCTTTCTGCCTTTGTACAGCTCATAGGGAGTCTTGTCCAAGCCCTTGCGAACATAGGCTCTGTTAGAGATGTAGCAAGCAGTGCTCATAGCGTCCGCCTAGAACACTTGAGAAACCTCTTTCTCATTGAGCATGCTCCTGGCCATCTCAGTCAGAACCCTGTTCTTCCTCTCGACCACACCATTTTGCTGAGGAGTTCTGGGAGCTGAGAAGTTGTGATCAATGCCGTTCTGTTCACACAGCTCAGAGAAGCTATGGTTCTCAAATTCTCCTCCATGGTCTGTCCTTATGGCTGCGATCTTGAGATCTCTCTCATTCTGCACTTTCTTAGCCAGGACAACAAAGGCATCAAAAGCATCTTACTTAGAGGCAAGAAACATTGTCCAAGTGAACCTAGAATAGTCATCCACCACAACTAGAGCATACAGGTTTCCACCCAAGCTCTTCACTCTTGCTGGCCCAACCAAATCCATGTGGATCAGTTCCAAGGGCCTGCTGGTGGAGACTCTCTTCTTGGTTTTAAACGAGGACTTTGTTTGCTTCCCTCGTTGGCAGGATTCACAAATATAATCATGCTTAACCTTAAAAGATGGAATCCCTATAGCTAGCTCTTTCTTAATCAGCATGTCAAGTTGAGTAAAATTAACATATGCTAGCCTTTTATGCCAAAACCAACTATTCTCTTCACTAGATATTAAACATTTTTCATCTAGTTGTTGACATAAATCTAGAGTGTATAGGTTTCCATTTCTATTGGCCTTAAGTTTGCATTTTAGGTTGGCCTTATCTAGGTTCAGATCATGGTTGTCTATTATCATGCACTCATGTGAATCAAAGATTACCCAATTTCCTTTGTCAGTGCTCTGGCTCACGCTCAACAGGTTGTGACAGAGACCATCCAAGAGATAGACGTCTTTAACTGGTCCAACTTCTCCAACTCCGGTGATCTTTCCACTCTGATTTCCTCCAAAGGTTACTGTGGCTCCATCTTTGATCACCAAGATTTGAATTTGTCTCGGTCTCCAGTCATATGTCTCGAGCATCCGCTATCAATGTACCATTTTCTATTTTTGGATGCTTTGAGACACACCTGCAAGAATCAGACAAGCTTAGGTACCCAACGTTTATTGGGTCCTCTGTCATTAGTTCCCAGAGCCTTTGGTCCAGTGTTAGTCTTGACCTTGGGCTTATGATTAATCTGTGCCTCTGGCCTAGTGTTGGCTCTAGGCTCTTGGGCTTTCCTTGAGGATTGTTTCCAGGCTCTGGATCCCTGTCCTCCCATAGTTTCTTTTCTTGGGGGAGGATCCTTTGTCGCCTTGGTTCCTTTTGGGACCCACTTATAAGAGCTGTTGGCTCCATGCTTCTTAGCATTACAGGTGGACGTAGAATGTCCTTTCCTGTTACAATAATTACAGAAGCTAAAAGGTGTGGAGCTGTGATCAGTGGCTTTATGAAAGAATTTTAAGTAAGACTTCACTTTTGATTCCACCCACTTTTTCCCTTTAGGGTTGTAGCCTAATCCAGTCTTGTCCCTATATACCCTCTGATTCATTAAAATAATGTTTAACATTTCAGATCCATTAGTAAACTTCTGCAGGGCATTTTGCAGCCTATCTCTCTCTCCTGAGATCTTGCTGCAGTTAGAGCAGCTCTCTAACGTTGAGGCTCTGGGTTCTGCTTGGGGAGAACCCTTGCCATCCGCTATAGGAAGCTTTTTGGCTTCCGCTAGCTCCTTACTAAGTGAGTCCACCTTGGACTCAAGTGATTCCTTTTTAATTTCCCTTTATATGCTTTACATAAGCGGAAAAATTCTTCATGGACCTCATTATATGCCTCTTGTAGTTCAGGGAAAGTTACCTCACTGTCCTCCTGGATGGGATCAAATTATGAGGATGCTTCCTCATCATCTTCTCTGGCAACGAGACAGAGGTTGGCAACCTCTTCCTCATCACTTGCTTCCTCATCAGAACTATTCACCCAGATAGAGGACACAAAGGCCTTTCTTTTGTCCTTCCCTTTTGATCTCTGCAAGCTTGGGCACTCAGCTTTGAAGTGGTCAGACTTCTTACACTCAAAGCACACTGGGGCCCTTTCCTTCTTATATCCTTTCTTCTGACTGGATTCACCTTTCTGAAAGCCTCCTTTCTTTTTGAAGAACTTTCTGAACTTTCTTACCATCATAGTCATCTCCTCATCATCGATGTCCTCCTCATCATCCTCATTATCATCATTATCATCAATCTTCTCCTTGCTGGGAGCAACAAGAGCAAGGTTCTTGGTTTTAGATGAAGCTTGAGGAGCTCTCTGAGCCAGCAGGGTCGGTTCATATTCAGCCAGAGAACCAAACAGGGCAGTGATAGAGCTGGTTGACTCTCCTTGGACTTCCTGCAAGATGGTAACTTTGGTGATCCAATCACCTTTCAAGACTTTTAAGATCTTGCTGACTTGTTCTTCTTCAGGAATGTCTTTACCCAGGGAAGCCAGGTTATTGATAAGATGAGTGAACCTGAGCTCCAGCTCTCTGATTGGCTCAGTTGGACTAAGTATGGCAAATTTGTGGAACTCCTCAACCAGCATCTCGACCCGTCTTGCCTTCACTCCCTTGGTTCCAGAATGAGCAGCCTCAAGAGCCTCCCACATATCCTTCGCTGTTTTGTGGTGGCTGATCCTGTGGAACTCCTTAGGACTAAGGGCGCATTGAATGTAGTGCATGGCCCTGTAGTTTAGCTGTACTAGAGCATTGTCCTCATTGGTGTATCTGGATCGCTGCTTTGCAAGACCTTCATCATCTAGAGGGACGTTATTCCCACGTTCAATTACATCCCAGAGACGGATGTCGCAGGATTTAATGTAGGTCTCCATTCTGAACTTCCAAAATGGATAGTTGTGGCCATCGAAGTCAGGAGGTGTAACAAACTGTTACTTAATCTCTATTTAACTAATGATATCCATTTTAGATCTAATAACCTCTTTACTAACTATGATAGAAAAAGGATTTCCATAATATCAATGTCCTATCACAGTTAGAAAGGGAATCTCCTAATGATTAAATATTATCCATGATAGAAAAGAATAAACTAATACAGCACAGCTGCTATCATGGATAATTTATTACTAACCATGTTAGAAAAGATTTGCCTAACATGATTATTAAACAGAACTAATTAATATTAAACAATAAATAAATATGTATACATGCGGAAGCATATGCAGGCCTATACAAATTGGCAATATACAATTCCGAAGAAACTATATAACTTCTACTACCTAATTCCCTTTCCTGCTGCTTGCGTCTGTGCATGAATACCTGTAAAAATGTCAGTAATCGTGGGATGAGACAATTTGTCCCAGTAATCACCGCTTAACTCACTATAACAGTGAGATGTGCGGTAGCGAGGGCGTCTAAAATGGTACCTCATTTTAAAACCAGTAATATATATCTATATATATATATATATATATCCGTGTCAATTCTTCTTCCATTCATCTCTCAAATCCCTCCTTCAATTCCACATCACTTATCAATACTTTAATCAACAACATCAAATGTTTCCCCACAACCTAACTCACCACAATCTCAAACTCAACAACAAAAATAAACGTGATTGACACTGTGCCCAGTCTCAAATCTGAAAGCATGAAAAAGGGAGCACTTTAAATAGTGAAAACGTCCCTGAAAAAGGGAGCACTATAAAAAGTGTACACATCCCTGGTTCCTTTACAATCCGAGGAACCTGTACAATTAACCTATCGATTGCGCAAATCGATAGGTTACATCGGCCGACGGTACTAATAATCAGTGTCATGCAATACTCATAATCCCTATTCTATATTCCATCAACATAACTCTCAACTATCTCAACTCAACATATAACCCTCTTTTCTATCTTCATCACCTCTTAAACCACTATCCAACACTATCCCTATATACATTCCACGCCATTCCAGATCAATGGCCACCACCACCAGGCAGGATAATAGTATATATAATGTGTAAAAATCTTTTATACAGAAATAATCGTGTTTAAAAGGCACCCGATAGCCTGTTTTGTATAAAAATAACCTTTCAAAAATAAAATGTATATATATATATATATATATATATATATATATATATATATATATATAGAGGGTGAGAAAGGATTTTACAAGATCCTAGCTAACATCACCCTCAATGTTATAGTAAGGTTAAGTGTGATTACCTGTCGCCCTTAGCACTGCGATATTCTTCCTTACCATTTCTTGAATATGTTCTCCAAACACTTTTCTCTTAGTTCCTCCTATAATGATAGGATACAAATGATAAATTAATATCATTTCCACTTTATAACATTTTAACGTTTCTCTTGTATTCCATATTACTACCCAACCCTTTCTTCTTTTACAATATCTTATGGAGTATTTTCATTATTATTTAGTTTAAGTATCTATAACAATCATAATCAAAATCCAATTATAAAACAAACAACCTTCATATCACCAAGGGACAAAAGTCCAACAACAAACTCAAGAAATCATAACTCAAAGTAATCCAAGAACAAGGTAATACGATTTTTAATCAAGTGAAGACCAATGATTTTATCACAGAGAATAACAGTACAAGAATAGGGGTTTTGCTTAACTTATTTACAATATAACAAAACTACCAATAACATAAGCCAAAACTTCCATTCATTCCTCAACACAAATCATGAGTAAACACAATAAGAATTAAACATCCACAAAATAAGAATTAAAGGTTAGATTACAAAAACACAATAATACTCATGCAAAAGAGCAACATCTTTTATGTACATTCAAACAAAATTTAATCAAGCAATACAAGGAAGAAAAGAACAGAAACTGAAGCTTAAAACACATGCATATGAAACACCAAAAATCACCACAACACCATTTCTCAACTTGAAAAATCATTTCTTAACTTTATTCTACTCATGTTCTAACTTCATAGATCAACCAACAACCACCTAAGCCATAAAAATCGAGCAAAATCAAAGACAAACATAAAGAATTAGACAAGCATATGAATATTCTAAATCAAAACCAAACAAGGGAAAAGGAGAAAGGAGACACCATTAAGTTCATTATATATACTTTAAGCAAAGTTTAGACCGTCTCTTTATTACCATTGGATTCATAATCATTAAATACTCCAAAGGGCTCTACTTATATTTCAAATCTCATCAAACATATTTTAGCATTTTCTATAACTCATGACTTAAAATTTAAAGTTCATATGCCAGCCAAAACACTGTCAGCGTAGAGAAAACAATATTGTTCAGCCAAGACACAAATAAGAGGGGAAAGAGCAAACCCAATTTATATACATTAATCACATTTCCAAACAATACATAATCACTGTAATTATAATAAGTTGACATGAATCTGTTTCTAATTAACCATTAAGATACACATATAATGCAATTTATCACTTCCAATTGACAGCAAGGAAGATTACAAGCTAACACTTCCCACCAATAATTGATGTACATATTTGAAACAGATTTTAGAACTCCTTTACTAAATCTAAGGCAAGCCTAAAGCAATTTTCTTTGTTCAAATTTGTTCAGTCAGTAAGAGACAAGGCAAACGGTTATAATTTCATCAATCCCAACAAGGAGACCAAAACTACTAATTTAAAGAAGATTCACATTCACAGCATCACCCAAAACAACAAATATTCTCTCAACTTCTTTTAATCATAATTTCATACAGTCTCTTAATCTATCAAACATTTTCAGCAATTATTAAGCATAGGCAATAAGACAAACTCTTTTATAAGATGTAAGTACATTTAGTGCTACTTGAGAATGTAACAAACAATGACTCCTCAATCCACCAGTCCCTCATCGGCCATAACAGAAAAGAAAACTCAAATTTTCACAACAATCACACACATACAAAACCTAGCAAGCCAAAATAATTATAGATACATATATTTACCGTGAATCTCGTCACCCCTAAACACCCCAAAACAAACATAAATCACAAATAATTCACATATATATGTGCACCAGCGTACAAAACAGTGAAAAGGAATCAAACCAATAACATACAGAGACTTAGCAAAGGCAAGAACCAAACATTTTAAAATTATGCCCAAAATCAAAAACCCAATTGAAACCCTAACTCTCAAGTCTCACAAATAAATCTTAGTAAATAAAAAGGGAAGTCACCTAAGTTTGATTCCGGTGTTGTATGAAGTGTGTGGGAGGCCGCCGCCGCCTTGAAGCTCGCCGAAAATCACCTCCAAATTTGGCTGGCCGAGCTGGAACGTCGATAACAAGGGGAGAAGGTGAAAACCATAAAGTTATGGTGGAAGCTAGCTTGAAAAACTAAAGAAAACTACCACCTACCTTCCAATCGAACGTCCGTCGCCGGAAACCGAGCCGCCGCCGCCAGAAAACCGAAGAGAAACGAAGAAGAAGACGGATGGACAAGGGAGCGACGAATTTGATGATGCTGAAGATGAGGGGAAAAGTGAGAACGGAGATGAGGTGGAGGAAGCTCGACTATTCTTCACCCTCAGCCGCCGCCGCCACTTACCGGAAAATGAAAAGAACGACGGAGACAGAGAGGCAGCGAGGAAGAGATCGGAGATGGTGAACTCGTGAGGGGACTGGGAAGACGGAGGAAGCCACGACGGTCCAGCCAGCTTTGGCCGCCGCCGCCGTCGATCGGCCAGAGAGGGAGAGAAAACGCAGGTGAGAAAATGAAAGAGATGAAGAAATGGAGGGGGTCCGTCGGGTTTTGAGGAAGGGAGGAGGAATAAGGCTGCGTTTGGTTAGGTGAATTAAGGGGGTTTTTGATTATTTACAGCCTAAACTTGTCACAGTGTACTCTTTTTAATTTAAATCCACTTAAACCAGTCTCCAATTTCCTTAATCTTCAAAATATTTTGGATTCCACCATTCCTTCATATTTCAAATTCTTCAATTGCTTAGTTAAATTAGTGCCCACTCATTACTCAAAATTACTAAAACATCCCAAAAATCACCAAAAATTCCAAAATTTCCAATTTCTTCATTTAATATTTCCCCAAACACTCTCTAATCCCGAATTAAATTTTCCAGGATGTTACAATTCTACCCCCCTAAATAATTTCGTCCTCGAAAATAAGAGAGACTACCTTTTCATACACAGAAGGGTGAATGTTTCCTGGACTAATGCTCCCCTTTCAAGAGGGAGAAAAGAAATTTGAATAGAACATAGGAAAATTAAACTCATTGGCATTGAGCATTCGTTACCATGAGTATCGTCCATGTGACACAAAAGAGATGATATCAAGGATTAAGAGGAGCTATGAACACTTTAATTGAGTTTTTTTTGTCGAAATCCTTTAGTAATATTTCGTCAGATGTGAAGTAGGAAAGATGTTTCTCGGATCAAGGTAAGGTTAAAGATACTAAAACTCATTCTCAAGTCCTTAAAAGGATTCAAAAGAGGTGAAAGCAAGTCAGGTTGACTTGAATCTTTATAACCTTTTGAACAAGCTAGAAACACTACACAAGAAAACTAGGAGTGCAATTAAAATTCTATTCAAAACCACAATTAATCCTATTGTATCTGCAACTTAATGAACAAATCTGTCAAAAATCGCAATACTTCAGCAATAACAAAATCAATTTCAGTGCATAAAACAGAAAAATACTACACTTCTTGCATGCATTTCCATCAAAATTGATGTATAAATAAGCATTTTTACATCAGCCAGCCACCAACCAAGAACAGGAAAGCTATAGATTCCTTTAGAGAATCAATTCAGCCATTGCAATACACAAGCTGTAGGGAATTACCAAATATACCCAACAATTCCATTTTGATATAGGCAGAAAACGAATCATACAATAACCAAAGCAGATACAACGGTTCAGAATTCATACACCTCTAAAACTCTTATACATGACAATGAAGCCCACTATCATTTATCAATTACTATCCTTCTTTGTACAATGACACATTTTTACAGAGTCGTTCACCTATATTATTATGCAAGATGGAATTGGGACTTCTATCAATCTCAATCATCATATTCACTCAACTTCCCATAAATTTAAATTATAATCATATACTTCCAAACAACACTCCCTTTTCGCAACCTTTCTATATGACACTTAACATCACACTTATTAACCATTAATAAAACTAACCCCACATTTACATCTAATTTCATTTTATTATTTCTTGACTTTTCAAACACTTTCCAAATGATCTCAATGATTAGCATCTTAAAAATTATACACACAGGTTCAGCCACAATGAACAACAGATTGTCCCAATCTCTACTTTAAAAATCAATTGAATAGCTACAACACAAATCACATATACATCATATAATAAGGCCAACAAACAAGTGAGTAACTTCACAAGAGTTCAGATCATTTTCATACTAAAGCAATCCATCAAATCAGATTTCAAAAATTTATAGCCTTTTATAACTCAAAACTTTATAGTACAATGAATTAACCAATTTCAACTTAACATTTCACTTTCCTATAATATTCATAGCCAACATTGAAAGAAGAAGGGAAAACAGAATTTTCAATCTCACATTTGAATAGTTGAACTAAAATCCAACAAACATAGTGTACACATTTCAGTCACAATTCATTACACATGTACTAAGGAATGATAACCCCACATTTAAATCGTTGTCAAGCAAAACGAATTTATATCTTTTCCTAAAATTTAATCGACCAAAAAGGGAAAAGAATGAGAGAATAGTTACTTCTTATTGTTCTTTGTAAACAATTATACAAAATTCAAACTCATCATATTAAGAAGTAATCCTTCATATCACAATATTATCCTATTGAAAGAATCCAACGAAGCAATATGAGAACGAGTATAGGACCACTAAACCAAATTCCAATTGCATCATATAACTTATTCAAAGAGTATACAACAATTTACTTCAACCCATAATTCCTCCTTGGAAAAATCAAACATCCACTTTTTAAATGCCATTAAATTTTCTACTAGATGTTACAATATTGTCACAATTTCCTACTTCAAAAATCCTTAATGATTTCCAGTAAGTTGACAGATTAACATGTAAGCTTCAGATTCTACCTAACAAGTATACAAATAATTCATTTTCATCATTCTTTGACTAAACAAACACACGAACAACAAGAGAAACATTAGAAAGGATGTTTCCCCTCAGCCTATACCAAACTTGAATAATGGCAATACACTTGGATATAGCACACACAATTCTCAACCAAAGAAACAATATTTTATTTATTATTATTTTTTTTTAAAAAAAATTTCGGTTTAAACAAGCAAACATAACAATTCCATCCATCAATTAAGCAAACCATTCAACAAATAAACTAAATAAATAAGAAGCAAGGTCAAGGATTCTTATTTCACATCATATTCATTATTAAATCTTATTTTTAAATTTTCTTCAACCCCTTAACCCAATATAAGGGATCTCATGATGCCTCGACTATGATTATGGCCGACACATAACTATATTCGAGACCCCAGAGAAGCATCCTTATTCCGTTATTCTTCCTAAATTCTTATCAATATTTTCATATATTTCAATATTCTTTCTATATTCATCTCAATCTCTCCACAGTCCACACTACCTATTCAATTGCTCTTATCACTCTCTCCCCACCACGGGATGAGTGATATTCCTCTCAAAAGGCCAGATATTCATGCACATAAGGAAGGGAATACTAAGAATGTATATTGTCAATCTATATGCAATGCAGCACAGTCCTAGGTTATCGTATACCAAATACTGATAACCAAGTTGTAACAAACTGTTACTTAATCTCTATTTAACTAATGATATCCATTTTAGATCTAATAACTTCTTTACTAACTATGATAGAAAAAGGATTTCCATAATATCAATGTCCTATCATAGTTAGAAAGGGAATCTCCTAATGATTAAATATTATCCATGATAGAAAAGAATAAAATAATACAGCACAGCTGCTATCATGGATAATTTATTACTAACCATGTTAGAAAAGATTTGCCTAACATGGTTATTAAACAGAACTAATTAATATTAAACAATAAATAAATATGTATACATGCGGAAGCAGATGCAGGCCTATACAAATTGGCAATAAACAATTCCGAAGAAACTATATAACTTCTACTACCTAATTCCCTTTCCTGCTGCTTGCGTCTGTGCATGAATACCTGCAAAAATGTCAGTAATCGTGGGATGAGACAATTTGTCCCAGTAATCACCGCTTAACTCACTATAACAGTGAGATGTGCGGTAGCGAGGGCGTCTAAAAGGGTACCTCATTTTAAAACCAGTAATATATATATATATATCTGTGTCAATTCTTCTTCCATTCATCTCTCAAATCCCTCCTTTAATTCCACATCACTTATCAATACTTTAATCAACAACATCAAATGTTTCCCCACAACCTAACTCACCACAATCTCAAACTCAACAACAAAAATAAACGTGATTGACACTGTGCCCAGTCTCAAATCTGAAAGCATGAAAAAGGAGCACTTTAAATAGTGAAAACGTCCCTGAAAAAGGGAGCACTATAAAAAGTGTACACATCCCTGGTTCCTTTACAATCCGAGGAACCTGTACAATTAACCTATCGATTGCGCAAATCGATAGGTTACATCGGCCGACGGTACTAATAATCAGTGTCATGCAATACTCACAATCCCTATTCTATATTCCATCAACATAACTCTCAACTATCTCAACTCAACATATAACTCTCTTTTCTATCTTCATCACCTCTTAAACCACTATCCAACACTATCCCTATATACATTCCACGCCATTCCAGATCAATGGCCACCACCACCAGGCAGGATAATAGTATATATAATGTGTAAAAATCTTTTATAAAGAAATAATCGTGTTTAAAAGGCATCCGATAGCCTGTTTTGTATAAAAATAACCTTTCAAAAATAAAATGTATATATATATATATATATATATATATATATATATATATATATATATATAGAGGGTGAGAAAGGATTTTACAAAATCCTAGCTAACATCACCCTCAATGTTATAGTAAGGTTAAGTGTGATTACCTGTCGCCCTTAGCACTGCGATATTCTTCCTTACCATTTCTTGAATATGTTCTCCAAACACTTTTCTCTTAGTTCCTCCTATAATGATAGGATACAAATGATAAATTAATATCATTTCCACTTTATAACATTTTAACGTCTCTCTTGTATTCCATATTACTACCCAACCCTTTCTTCTTTTACAATATCTTATGGAGTATTTTCATTATTATTTAGTTTAAGTATCTATAACAATCATAATCAAAATCCAATTATAAAACATACAACCTTCATATCACCAAGGGACAAAAGTCCAACAACAAACTCAAGAAATCATAACTCAAAGTAATCCAAGAACAAGGTAATACGATTTTTAATCAAGTGAAGACCAATGATTTTATCACAGAGAATAACAGTACAAGAATAGGGGTTTTGCTTAACTTAATTACAATATAACAAAACTACCAATAACATAAGCCAAAACTTCCATTCATTCCTCAACACAAATCATGAGTAAACATCAAGCAAATACTAAAGTAAAGCAAACACATTTCCTTTTTGATTCTATTATGTAACACAATCTCATCAAGATCCTAATTTCAAGTCTAGAACCAAGCAGCCCCTCACTTGACATTTCTCAATTTCAGTCTACTTGGATATAATCCTATATTATATTATATATAACCAATACCATACAAATTCCTCTTGAATAAAACTACACAAGTTTTATCAAAAACAAGGATAATCAAGATTAAAAATCAGATTCATTTTACCCCCTTCAAACCTGCAAATTTCTACAACCAGTACAAATTCCCATCTCAAACATCCACAAAATCAGAATTAAAGGTTAGATTACAAAAACACAATAATACTCATGCAAAAGAGCAACATCTTTTATGTACATTCAAACAAAATTTAATCAAGCAATACAAGGAAGAAAAGAACAGAACCTGAAGCTTAAAACACATGCATATGAAACACCAAAAATCACCACAACACCATTTCTCAACTTGAAAAATCATTTCTTAACTTTATTCTACTCATGTTCTAACTTCATAGATCAACCAACAACCACCTAAGCCATAAAAATCGAGCAAAATCAAAGACAAACATAAAGAATTAGACAAGCATATGAATATTCTAAATCAAAACCAAACAAGGGAAAAGGAGAAAGGAGACACCATTAAGTTCATTATATATACTTTAAG
The DNA here is from genome assembly GCA_029929735.1 of Mimosa pudica. Lineage (NCBI taxonomy): Eukaryota > Viridiplantae > Streptophyta > Magnoliopsida > Fabales > Fabaceae > Mimosa > Mimosa pudica. The sequence continues at coordinate 8,854,896 of JAKELP010000045.1, forward strand.
CAAAGTTTAGACCGTCTCTTTATTACCATTGGATTCATAATCATTAAATACTCCAAAGGGCTCTACTTATATTTCAAATCTCATCAAACATATTTTAGCATTTTCTATAACTCATGACTTAGAATTTAAAGTTCATATGCCAGCCAAAACACTGTCAGCGTAGAGAAAACAATATTGTTCAGCCAAGACACAAATAAGAGGGGAAAGAGCAAACGCAATTTATATACATTAACCACATTTCCAAACAATACATAATCACTGTAATTATAATAAGTTGACATGAATCTGTTTCTAATTAACCATTAAGATACACATATAATGCAATTTATCACTTCCAATTGACAGCAAGGAAGATTACAAGCTAACACTTCCCACCAATAATTGATGTACATATTTAAAACAGATTTTAGAACTCCTTTACTAAATCTAAGGCAAGCCTAAAGCAATTTTCTTTGTTCAAATTTGTTAAGTCAGTAAGAGACAAGGCAGACGGTTATAATTTCATCAATCCCAACAAGGAGACCAAAACTACTAAGTTAAAGAAGATTCACATTCACAGCATCACCCAAAACAACAAATATTCTCTCAACTTCTTTTAATCATAATTTCATACAGTCTCTTAATCTATCAAACATTTTCAGCAATTATTAAGCATAGGCAATAAGATAAACTCTTTTATAAGATGTAAGTACATTTAGTGCTACTTGAGAATGAAACAAACAATGACTCCTCAATCCACCAGTCCCTCATCGGCCATAACAGAAAAGAAAACTCAAATTTTCACAACAATCACACACATACAGAACCTAGCAAGCCAAAATAATTATAGATACATATATTTACCGTGAATCTCGTCACCCCTAAACACCCCAAAACAAACATAAATCACAAATAATTCATATATATATGTGCACCAGCGTACAAAACAGTGAAAAGGAATCAAACCAATAACATACAGAGACTTAGCAAAGGCAAGAACCAAACGTTTTAAAATTATGCCCAAAATCAAAAACCCAATTGAAACCCTAACTCTCAAGTCTCACAAATAAATCTTAGTAAATAAAAAGGGAAGTCACCTAAGTTTGATTCCGGTGTTGTATGAAGTGTGTGGGAGGCCGCCGCCGCCTTGAAGCTAGCCGAAAATCACCTCCAAATTTGGCTGGCCAAGCTGGAACGTCGATAACAAGGGGAGAAGGTGAAAACCATAAAGTTATGGTGGAAGCTAGCTTGAAAAACTAAAGAAAACTACCACCTACCTTCCAATCGAACGTCCGTCGCCGGAAACCGAGCCGCCGCCGCCAGAAAAACCGAAGAGAAACGAAGAAGAAGACGGATGGACAAGGGAGCGACGAATTTGATGATGCTGAAGATGAGGGGAAAAGTGAGAACGGAGATGAGGTGGAGGAAGCTCGACTATTCTTCACCCTCAGCCGCCGCCGCCACTTACTGGAAAATGAAAAGAACGACGGAGACAGAGAGGCAGCGAGGAAGAGATCGGAGATGGTGAACTCGTGAGGGGACTGGGAAGACGGAGGAAGCCACGACGGTCCAGCCAGCTTTGGCCGCCGCCGCCGTCGATCGGCCAGAGAGGGAGAGAAAACGCAGGTGAGAAAATGAAAGAGATGAAGAAATGGAGGGGGTCCGTCGGGTTTTGAGGAAGGGAGGAGGAATAAGGCTGCGTTTGGTTAGGTGAATTAAGGGGGTTTTTGATTATTTACAGCCTAAACTTGTCACAGTGTACTCTTTTTAATTTAAATCCACTTAAACCAGTCTCCAATTTCCTTAATCTTCAAAATATTTTGGATTCCACCATTCCTTCATATTTCAAATTCTTCAATTGCTTAGTTAAATTAGTGCCCACTCATTACTCAAAATTACTAAAACATCTCAAAAATCACCAAAAATTCCAAAATTTCCCATTTCTCCATTTAATATTTCCCCAAACACTCTCTAATCCTGAATTAAATTTTCCAGGATGTTGCAGGAGGCTTGTTTGGCTGAATAGCAACATCCGGCAAGGAATAATCTGCATCTATTACTAGATCTTTTCTTTCTAGATTCGTTGGAATCAAGTCAGAAAGACCTGCTCTGATACCAAATGAAAGAGGTGGATGCACAAGAGGGGGGTGAATTGTGCTACCAAATAAAACTTAAAACAATGAAACACAAGATTTTATACTGGTTCGGTCTACCTGACCTACGTCCAGTTCTCAACCACCCAGGTTGAGTTCCACTATCACCAGGTTTTACAAACGGGTTCACCTGGAACCTTTACAACCGCAAGTTTTAGACCGGGATCACTTGCAACCTTACAACCACAAATTTTGCACAGGTTCACTTGCAACCTTACTGGCTCACTCCCCCTTACAACCTGCAAGGGTTCAACCTTTACAAATAAAGGATTTTCTAAACCTAGTTCTCTTCTAAGAACGGATAATGTTACACACTTAAGTACAATTAATGCTCTTAATAAATGAAGAGACTTAACAACATAGAGTACAAGATAAGTAGATGAAAAGAACTCTCAATGTGTTAAATGCTCTCTTGCTTTTCTGAGCAGCTTTGAATGCTTGAAGGATATTCTCATTTCTCACTCTAGCTTTCTTCAAGATGTCAAAGTTATCTTCATAAATGAAGATGAGCTTGTTTATATAGTCTTCAAGTATTTTCACTCTTGGTAGGTGGGTTAGCCGTTTGAATATGGCCGTTTATCCCAAGTTACCGTTTGCCCATTTAATGTTCCATTAATGCTTAGCAGGGTTGACTTTGCTTTATCTCTGAAAAGTAGTTCTGACAACTCTGCTCTGCCAAAAAGCACTCTGACACTGCACTGCTCTGAACGTTCTGACATTTTGATTGCTTGCGGAAGCAAATCCACATCTTGAAGCAACATCACTCAGTGTGGTGCACTTGAACGTTAGTCTAGCAATATAAACACATAGTCACATGCAGTAGGAGTTCATTTAGTCTAGGGGAGCTCTCTTACTTCCGGAAGCAATTCCACATCCGGAAGCACATCTACTGGACGTTGAGTTATGGCTTAGATATACTCACTGACGCTCGGTGTTGCCTAACCCAACAGGCAGCGCTAGACACTAACCATCCGGAAGCATTCCTGCATCCGGTTGTGTCCTAACTCAGTCTCAGGGTTTTATACTCCTAATGTTCTTAGACTGAGTTATGACTTAGTGTTATACTTGCTCCCGCTGGGGGATGAGACGTTCATCCGCGAGCGCTAGTCCTAGTCCATCCGGAAGTAAATTCACATCCGGTTGTACTCTTACTTGTGGTTCTATATTAACCTGATTCTCTCTAAGTTTTAGCTTGTTCTTTCATATTTTAGTCTTCATCAAAACTTAAGATTCTAACAAAGCATCCACTAACAATATACCATTTGTCCCGGTTGGATGCTTTGAGGCAGACAAGCAAAACTAGACAGATTTAGGTACCCAATTATTCTTGGGTCCTTTTGGATTAGCTGTCTCTAAAGGTCTTCGATTGACCATATTTGCTGTAGGAGTTTTACCCTCCTTAGTCAAGCTTGTTCCTTTAGGAACCCACTTATAATTTTGTCCAATGTCAATACAATTTACCCTCCTGAGTTTTACCCTCCTGTATAGTGGGGGCTTTTATCATCCATTTAGGAGTAAGAACTTCTGTAACACCCTTTCAAAATCATATACAATTTATATAAAATTACATTTACACTCCAAAAGTCTCAAGTCAGTGAAAAATTTAAAAATTGATGATACACCTTTTTTTTTAAAATAAACACAAAGTAAAACATTAAAAGCTGAGGTCAATGACAAAATAAATATTAAATAAAAGTGTGCTTGCACCTCAAGTGCCTTCCCCGGCTTGCTATTAGATTCTTCACCTAAAATTGTTAATAAAGGGGTGAGATCGACATCTCAATAACTACCAAAATCTCCTAACATACACAAGCAAGTTACATATAATTACAATACAAAGTTCATTCACATATTCGTTCATACAAATCAACTCTTTATCCATATCGATTGACCTCTTAATTCAAAAACGGTTCCTTTACATTAAGATTTCACTCATGCATAAATGCAGAGTATGCCTCCCTTATATCACCTTCACCCTTATACCGCTGACAGGAGTCATAGGCTAACATATAGTCCAAACAGAAATAAATCTAATCAAATAGATTATCCCAAGCTCACCAGTACATGAGATATACCCTGCCGAGGTATAGAGCTCAATTATGGCCTATGACTCCCCTCCTTAAAGAACAAATATAAGGAGGCGTCACATGTCCCATAACTTCCATGCAATCCTGGCAAGGGAAGACATAGAAGAAAGGGCCCTAACAAGTACCACTACCACTGTGCACCGAGTGGTGGTATAAAAATCCATCATCATATAATCCTCCTCTAATCCCTATCCCATAATAGATGCTCATGCAATGACAGATATATATGTTTACCAACAATTAAAATATCCTTGAATTTAAATTACCAAAATACATTATCTAACACAATATAATATCATCATATAAGCAAGCATGCTTGAAAAGAATCAAACCACATATCATTCACATATTACATATAAAAGCATAAACAACAAGCATGCTTGAAAAGAAACAAACTAATCAATCATTCACATTTTTAAATTAAGAGGTAATCAGTAATCAGTCAGATTATAATTATCCATAACTTTCAAGCATACGAAAGAATCATTCAGAGTTACATGTTGCTCCTTAACTCATAGGTAATCACACAATTAAGATCACTCCAAAGCTCCTAATGTAAGTCTACAATATCACCAATATAACTATTTATAAATATATGGTACAGCACTACTTAGAGGTATTCAAATACAACTATACCTTAAACTACCCATAATATACACAATAAACTACCCATAATATACACAATATTTTAGTTAATTCATTATACTAGTAAACTACATTCAAATCTTTAAATTGTGTGAAATCTTCCAATATGTAAATTGTCTAAATCCATATATATAAACAAAATACTGTTAAGCATGTTTGTTTCTATGTGTGTGTATATCTTAGTATTAAAACCTGTAAATTATAAAAATTTCTCTAAAAAATATTTTAAATCCTTAAAAAAAATGTAATATAAATTTGTCTGCTGTATAGGTGTGTGGGTTATGTTTGCATAAAAGAAAAGGAATGTTTTATAATTATAACCACGATGCCAGGAAGAATTTGGGTGGCTTTATAAACATATATGAAAAGATTTGAATGTTATGTATCTTTGAGTAACAAATTCTTTTATTAGAAAACATTGAGAGGGACAAAACGTAAGGCTAGTAAGCATAAAGTTAAAATAGCAATTAAATTATAAATAATACGAAATAAACCAAATATATATATATATATATATATATATATATATATATATATATATATATATATATATATATATATATATAGATAAATGGTCAGGTCTTGCGGAATTTAAAAATTAAAACCATTTAAACTGAATATATGTAATTATATATATGTGTGTGCACGTGGATGAGCTTGAGTGCATGGGTAAGATGCGATGAAAATCTTGAATATGTAGTACAAGGCAAACTACTTTGCAAAATATAATAAAAAAAATAGATGAAGAAAGATAATTTGCTTTGAAATTATAACAAGGGATTTTAGTAAGAGACTATGCAGCAGAAAAATACCAAATAGTTGAAGATGGAGAGAGCACAATGAAGAAAGGAGAGGTGTGACGGCAAAAATGAAAAAGAGAGTAGAAGTGTATAAGTGATATGTAGGGTTTCTAAAATTGGGCCTTATTTGGGCTTTTAATTATATTCCCCTTTTTTTTAAAAAAAAACTATCTTATATAAATATGTATATTTTACATTTATGTTAATCTCAACTCTTAATATACAAAATAAATTTACCTATCCTTTTTATGTTTTTACCCAAATTTATTACTTCTTTAACACCCTACTCCTAAATAAAAATTTTAAATGTCACAAAGACCATTTATTTATCAATGTTAAAAATATGGGATGTTACAACTTCAAAATTTTGCTAACTTGTTCTTGCTCAAGGATTCTTCTTCTTAAGGAAATCAGATTATTGATAGGATGAGTAAATCTGATCTCCACCTCATGAATGGACTCTTCATCCTTCATTGCAAAGGCATGAAATTCTTCCACAAGTTGCCCAACTCTTCTGTTATTGACACCGAAAGTTCCTTCATGAGCAATTTCCAAGGCTTCCCGCATTTCTTTGGCTGTTTCAAGTTGGTTGATTCTGAAGTACTCAGTCTTACTCAAAGCACTCTGGATCATTAGAATAACTCTACTGTTAAGTTCAAGGCCAGCTATTTCCTCTTCATTGCAATCTGCCTCTGGCTTAAGCCTGTTATTATCATCAATAGGAACATAATCAATGATCTTCCAGAGCTTATAACCATTTGCTTTGATGAAGATTGGAGGACGATTGGTTGAACTTCCTACAAGGAGGGGATCGTCATATCCTGTCATTTGGACCTTTTCTTCTCATATTTCTTGAGACAAAAACGAGAAGTCTGCTCTAATACCAAATGTAAATGGAAAGAATGTACAAGAGGAGGTGAATTGTGTTTTTCAAAAACTAAAACTGATAAAAGCAAGAACATATAATTTATATCGGTTCGGACAACCACTTGCCTACGTCAAGTTTCCCAACACCTCGTAGGGTTCCATATAATCAAGGTTTTAACGGGTTCACCTCACAACCTTTACAACCACAAGTTTTAGCAGACTCACATGCAACCTTTACAGAGTCTCTCTCACTGAAACTCCCCCTTACAACTTGTAAGAAAACAACCCAGCTATTAAGTCTCAAACTCAAGAGCCACCATTAAGAAGAAAGTATTTAAAGATAAGTTCACTCAATGAACAAATTGTGTTAATCACTTAAGTACAAATAAAAATCTCACTCACCCACAGATAGCAATAAAAGCTTTAGTATAGAGAGTAGATGAGAGTAATGAATGCAGTAATGAAATCTTTGCTCAGTTTAAGTTCTTGCAAATTTTCCGGATTATTGGAATGATCTCCATGTCTTTAATATATAGTTCAGTTCTGGTGTAAGGATACATTGTAGCAATAAATCTGTTCAACCACCACTATAAATGTCAAGACATTGTTGTTGCAGGGCCATCAAATTTTGCTTCAACCTAGGACGGCTCTAGTTCAGGTAGAGGCACATTGGGGTTTACTATATTTAGCAACCTGAACAATCGTTGTGTCTAACAGCTAGACACATTCTTGTAAAAGCAGTGTACTTGCAGCCATTAGTTAGTATTTCTCGCACATCTTTCGATAGCTCTTAGTTGTGTATCACTAAGTTCCTACATACTCAATGAAAGATAAGTGCAAACATAGCGATAGCAAGTATGATATGGAGATAGATATACCCTTATCGATTTACACACATAGATATTTGAGGGTTATATAACTTAACACTTCTTCCTTTATCGATATATGCTGAGTCATACATAGTTTATCGCTTAGCCAATCATTTTCAAGTATTTCTATCGCTATCTCCGTTCTCTTATCTATATGTGCTAGTTTACTCTGAGATGAACCGCTAAGATATTTGAATAACTCATTAGCTTTATCGGTGTCTAAGGTTCCTTATCGATATAATATGACTTATCTGAAGAATTATCGCAAGTTAGGAATTTTTACAAGTATGTCTAGTGATTTCTATGTTCTTCCTATCGATGCACACTCTTTCATACTAAGATATTCTAAGTTACTGAGCCTGCTTAATTCATTCATATTCCAAACTAACACTTAGTCATCCCTAATCATCATCAAAACTTAACATTCTAACGGCATCATTAGTGTGAATTTGTGAGTTTCATTGCATAGCATTTGCATTGCTTTAGGTTGCATGAAACCTAACCTAACTCTTGTTCCTTTGAATATAGAAATTGAACAGACAATTTGGAAGATTATGGTAGATACCGAAAAGCAAAGCAAACACAAGCATCCCCATCTCATTCACAAACGCACACTTCTCCACTTGCATTTAATCGCACCATCTTAGATCAACATTGCATTATGGCCGACCAAAATAGGAATCATCAACAACATCAACAGAAACAAGGAGAGAACAATCATCATAGGGTGCACATATAGAAGATAATGATAGGCCCATGAGAGAGTTTATTAGCTCGCATGCACCATTTCCACCACATGGTTTCTATGCAACACCTGCTAATTTTGAGATTAAAGGCTCTCTTCTTGCCAATTTACCTAAGTTCAAAGGTTTATCAACGGAAGATGCTCAGAAACACATCTTACGCCTATATTGAAATGCGTGGCTGTCACCCAAGAGGGGGGGGTGAATTGGGTGAGGGAATAAAAACTTTATTTCTTTTCGAAAGACTGCTTGTGCTTGGTGATGATGTTACTGAGTAATGGTATGCACAAGTCAGTATGTTATGTGATGCAAAATAGAATGTTTAAATGTAAGTTTATGCACACATAAATTTATCCTGGTTCGGTCACCCAGACCTACATCCAGTCCCCAGGCTCCACCTGAGATTTTCAATCCACTATTCTTGTTTAAACCAGGCACAAGAGAAGCCTTTACACTTTAGGTTTTACGAGCACGGGTTCACCTAACAACCCACAGGTTTTACAACGGGTTCACCTGCAAACCTTACAAACGCAAGTTTTACGGGCTAACTTGCAACCTATGGAGATTTAGAAAAACTTCTAAATGCTCCCCCTTACAAATGTAAGATTACAATTATGTTCACTCTATGAACTGATTGTGCTAAACACTTAAGCTCAAAACTAACTCTCTCAAAGAGTGGATGATGTTACTCACTTAAGTACAAATGAATCACTCTCTAAGAATATTACATATCAAAGTCCGAGAGTAGAAGATGAGAGGAATGTAGAATAGTGTTTCAGATAATAAGCTCTTTTCTCTCTCTCTCTTAGTTCTTCTGAATGTAGATGTTCCTTTTATACTCGGCTTCAAAGGCTTGGGCGGCAGGTTGAATATGACCGTTTGAATGTAGCCGTTAATCCCAAGTTACCGTTGTGAAGTACATCTTCATTAATGCTTAGCAGGGTTGACTTGCTTTATCTCTGAAAAGTAGTTCTGACACCTCTGCTCTGACAAAAGCATTCTGACTTCTGAGTATGTGATGTTTACTCTTGTACTCTTGCTGACGGATGATCATCATTCATCCGCAAGTGGTAATCTTGCTCCGCAAGTGTTAAGCTCTGAGTCCCAATGTCAAGAGTCTTTCCATCCGGAAGCTCATTTGCATCCGGAAGCGTGACCATGTTCTGCACATACTGGTTAGTCCAACATAGCAATATATATATAAGAATTATACATGCTGTGGGAAGCTTGTTCGCTATGGGGAGTAGTTTACTTAGACTGTGTTCTGATTTGGTCTATGATGTATCCGGAAGCATTCTTACATCCGGAAGTAAAACCACTGGATGAAGGATTTTTGTTCACTATAACTCACTCTCGCTTAGTGTATTTCATTCCAACACTCAGCGCTAGTCACTAAGCTATCGGAAGCACTTTTACTTGACGTGGTGAATTTACTGACGCTTAGGGATATGTTTCTTTTATCAGCCTGTGTCAGTTTAAATCCAACAGGAAGTAATTTCACTTGACGAGGCTGATTCACTGACGCTTGGGGTCATTCTACTCTATCAGTCTGCGCCAGTCTAAATCTAACAGGAAGTGCTTTCACTTGGCGAAGTAGACTCACTGACGCTTGGGGTGATATCAATTCTATCGCTCTGCGCCAGTCTAAGTTTAACAGGAAGTACTTCCCCTTCCGGTTGAATCATAGCTTAGCCTTAAGATTTGTGTACTTAATGTTCATGGACTAAGTTAAAAACCCTAGTGATTTTCTTGCTGACGCTGGGGGATGAAAACTTCATCCGCATGCGCAAGTCCTAATCTATCCGGAAGTAAATCCTCATCCGGAAGCATTCTTACTTGGGATCCTATGTTATCCTATTGCTTCCTAGGCACTTGGTCTAATCCTCTATATTTTAGTCTTCATCAAAACTTAAGATTCTAACATTCTCCCCCTTTTTGATGATGACAAACCTAGTTTTATCGATTAAGTTCCTAAGGAAGGATTAGCAAGAGAATAAAAGCAATGGATAAGAACAAGTAACTCAGACAAATATTATTGACAAGCAGTAGTTACAAGTCAGAGTTATACAATCAAATAACATACACAAGTAAAGAATGTATACAAATAAATTTCACTAAGTATGAATGAAAATATGCATGAAAACAAAACCAACAAAAATATTTGGATTGGGGGTTAGAATTTGTGTCTCCTTTTTTTTTCCCTCTCTTTCTGCCTCTATTCATTTTCTCTTTGCAGTTGGGCTATCTCAGCCTCACGCTCACTCTGGTTTATCTGGGCAATGATCTCTTGAAGCTCTTTTTCCTCTTTTTCCCTTCTGAGCCTCTCTGATTCAATGGACTCCTCGTATGCTCTTTTCATGTTCTCTACTTCTTCATACTCAGGGAAACCTGTAGCATCGTCGAAGTAGGAGACCTCTCCATTGGGATAGTGGGCAGCCCGGATTCTCACATTCCATACAGGGAAGTTGGGATCCTCCTCAACTTCCAGGACTTTCCTTTTCCCTTTCCCTTTGCTCTTCCTTTTGCTTTTGCTAATTGGAGGGGTGGGCATGGCACATGCTCTTTCAGCATCGAGGCAAGCCATCTGACCAAAGGATAGCTTGTCAGTGAATCCATACTTCTCAAATTCTTCAGGAGTCATGTCTTCAATTTCCAATTTGACTTCCTTCAGAATTGGAACCGCTTGTACCACTGGATTTTCTTGCACAACCTGAGCAGATGAAGTTCCTTGCTCAGGTAGGTCAGATGGAGTCTCTTCCTCAGACTCATCAGATTCAGTGGTGGCAATTAACTTCCTGGCACATTTCCTAGCAACGGCCTTCTTTCTGGGTGCACTGAATCTGGCTGCTGGCTCAGACGAGGGAGGAGGATCAGAGGATTGCTCAGATGAAGGGATCTCAGACTCTTGCCCAGAGGATGCAGGAACAGGCTTGGCTATCACAATGGGAGGATGGTTGGGTCTCTTCAGTCCCCACTTCATTCTGATCTCCTCAACCATCTCTCTACTTGTTTTATTTGGAGGAGGCTCTGATGATGACTCAGGTTGTGTGGATTGTTCATTCTGCCCAAACACAACCATCTCCAAATGTGATCCTTGCTCAGCTGTTCTCTTCTGCTCCATGAAACGGAGGGCCTCTCCTTTTATAAGGCTCTCTGCACCACTCAGCCTCTGAGACTCATATGCACGACGCAGGGCGGCCGTGATATCTTCATCAATCCAGAGTGAAGGCTGGCTAAGAACATCCCTTGTGGCCATACTTAGGCGAAGAGTAGACATAACATTTCTCCCCCTTTTGTCATCATCAACAGGGGTGAGTGCCAGGGATGGAGTGGATGTGGAGGAGGATGGAGGTGGTTCAGGGCCAAATTTCTTGGGAGGGGAGGGTGAGAGGGTAGAGGTAGAGGATGTGGGAGAAGATAGGTGTTCAGGAGTTTGAGGAGGGTCGGGGAAGCAACTGGAGGTGACAAGGATATCCTCATAAGGATGAGTAGAGGAGTATTCTTTGTAGTTGGTGGAGTCAGGGGTAAAGGGTAAATGGTCATCGGAGAGTGGTTGAAGGCGGGGATACTCTCCGTATGGTTGGCTGAGGGGGTGAATGGCTGTTTCAGATCCTATTGGTCTAGGGCTTGGATGGGTAGGGTTGGAGAAGTGGAGTGGAGAGCGTGTAGGGGCACCTGGTCGTGTGGAAATGGGCGAGGATGAGGATGAGAAAGGTGAGGATGAGAGGTTTCTAGGAGAATGGCGTGGAGAGTTGTGAGGTGAATCTTGGGTTTGGTGGTCACGGGTAGGTGAAGGTTGGGATTGTTGGTCATTGTTGGGTGATGGTGGGGCTTGTTGGTCATTTTGTGGTGGAGGCTGAGGTTGTTGAGTGTTGGACGGAGGAGGAGGTGGTAGTTGAGGGTGATTAGGAGGAGGAGGAGGGTTTTGAGGAGGAGGAGGAGGAGGTGGTAAGTTACCTTGTGATGAGGGTTGGGGAATTTGTAGGTGCTGGAGGATGAGGTCTAATTTTGCATCCACCCTGGCAAGGTGATTCTCGAGTTGTCCTACTCTGTCCTCAAGCCGTTGGATTCGCTCCCCTTGATGGTGGAAGCCAGCTTCACATTCAACACGGAGAGGACCCACCAAGGAATCAGTCAGTCTCAACAGAAGCTCTTCCTTTATGTCCTCGACAAAGGCCCTAACAGAAGCTGGAACCTTTGCACTACGGCTTGGCCCAGCATGTGAGTCAACTTCCTGATCCCCTGCTCCAGATGCAGAGGGGGCTGAAGTCCCAGAAGCACTACTGGCTTGAGAGCGTGAGCGAGTGGGCTTAGGAGGCTTGAAATACTTGATCCCCATCTTTGCCATATTTGTTGCTCCCACAGGCTTACACTTGACATTCTCTTCTTCCACAGCAGATGTAGCCTTGATCAGATGCTTCTCGAGGAGGAAGGCAATGATGGTGGGATAGGGAAGGTGGCCAGACTTGTCATTGGTCAGCCATTTCTGAAGCTCTAAGCAGATCAACTGACCAGGATTGATGGGTTGTTGTTTGAGAAGTCTGGGGAACCAGGGGTTGTCAATGTTGGCAAACTCATTAAAGTTACTCCCTTTGTGAGTCATCATCCGGGAGTAAACATAGTACAGCAGTCTGTTTGAATCAGATATCTTGGACACCTTTTTGTCATCGGTGCCATAAAGTGTCACAAGATCCTCCTTGCTGTACTTGTGTGTCTCTGGATATATCCACTCGTTCATGCTTCCATCTGTGATCCCCATCAACTCATTCAGTGTCTCGCTCGTGAACCTGAAGGTTCTCCCCCTTACTGTGGCGGAGAAGGAGAGCTTGTGGATTTGCTCTTTCCCATCAACCTTCCTGTACTTGGCCCTGCCAGAGAGGGATTGGCAGAAGACTCGCAAGACGTTGACGTTGTAGTCCTGGTTGATGCCCAGCCAAGGCATATACTTCTCCAAGTAGGGGCGCAGATGTGGAAACCCTAGTTCATCCATCTTGTCCAGATTGATGAAGAGCCCATGGTTTAGGGTGGGGGTGGATGTCTCAAATTTGGCGGTTACACTCTCCAATGCCCCATCCCTATATACTGTGGGATCATCTTCTTCGACAACCCTCTGCCTCTTGGAGGAAGGCTCCTCAGCAAATTGAACCTTCTTCTTCTTTCCCTTTCTCTGAGCATCCCTCTCTTGTTCAGACACTACAACCTGTTCCACTCGACCAGAAGTTCCAGGCTGACCCTGAACGTTTTCATCCTGCCCTTGTGTTTGCCCAGAACCTTCACGATGTTCATGATGTTCATCGCGATGTTCTTTATGATGCCCAGATTTATCAGAGTGCTTGTGACTTGATTTCCCAGATTTCGACTTGTGTTTCTTGGATGAAGAGGCGTTCTGGGTAACTGGGTTGGATTCATTCGAACCGGCCATTTTTTGTATGAATGTTGTGGAAAATAAAGATGAAATGCGAGAAGTGTGTAAAAATGAAGAACGCAATGAAGAAGATGAAGTAAATTTTCAGAGAAAAGATGCGAGTGAAAATAATGCAAGTAAATAGTGAAAGTGAAAAATTACATCTATTTATAGGTAAAACTTCTGAGGGTAGAATGGGCATACTCTTTCAAATTTTTACACATTGGGTAACGTAAGTTTTTAAGTTGAAACGACACACCTGAAGACACGTGTTGCTTCATTTAGTCAGAGAAGGCACAACGTTTCATAGAGGAAGTTGAAACGTTTTCTGAAGTGATGTGTCCCTTGGTCTGGCACTGGCGCTCTCTTGACTTAATCATCCAGTGTCAGTGAGTGATCATCCGGAAGTAGTTTTGCTTCCGGTTGGAGTCACTTAAGATTTAACATTGTGGAGGACCTCATTTGAGTTGTATCAACTCCATGCTATACATCTGCTCTCAGCCATTTAAGTCAATTAAATCTGGCTTTGTCTTTTTGTACTTCCTCACAGCTTCAACATTTGTGTCAGGAGAAGAAGCAACAACGTTGAGTTATTTTTCTTCTCCATTATCATCCTTGTCGTTGAGGACCAAAAGGAGTTTCAAGAGAGAAATCTTCCATTGAATGACTCAGCATCATTTGAATTGTGATGAATGTTAATTCTCTCTTTCCCTCCTTGTTGCTTTCAGTCTTCCTTCCTACAATATATCAAATAGCCCCTTTTTCTCTTTTCAGTATCCAGACTTGGATCTGACTTGTCAGTTTGTAGGAAATATATGATTCACATGTACCTAAAGATTATTCATTATGAATATGGCATTGCAAATCAACTATGACTATATGCACATGGTTATACATGGTTTCTGATAAAGATAGTCATAGATAGTATGTAGAGTATGAACATTGTGTGGATTTTCTTATTAGCTCTATAATGTTCATGCTTATGATGCTTGTTGTAAAATCTCAATATGTCCATCTAACATTTGTATAGGAGATTTTACTGTTGCATGCTTCAACCTTAAATGATTCCTTGCTTACCCAAGGAGATCTTTTATACTTATCCTTGGCCTGAAGCACTTTCTTAGGAGAGACAGGATTCGCAGGTTTTCTCCATGTGAGTTGAGACATCCTCTCTCTCTTGTCCTTCTCAGGATAGTTAAATGGAACTCTGTGATAGCTTATCCCTGAGACAAGGTCTTTGTTCCTTGTGGTAGCGCACTGCTTCTTATGATTGAACCTGGTAGTTGCAGCAGTGACATCACCACGAGTTCTCCTTTTTGGAACAAGAGGAACTCTTGATCTTTCCTGCACAAGTAAGGCACTAGACGGGAGTTTTGGTACCCATTTGTACTTGGGTCCTACATGGTTAGCGCTGGACCTTACTTGTCCTTTGGGAATCCATATATATTTATTTCTCACAGATAAATTTCTCTTAAAATTGCATGTGTGAGAAATGTGACCAGTTCTACCACAATAATGACAGATAATGGGATGATGTTCAGAATCAGATTTCTTATCACTATTATGGTGGTCAGTTTTCTTTTCAAAGACTCTATGCTTATTAACTTTTGAAATCTCAGGGTCTTTTGAAAAATCTTCTTTTATGAGTGGGACTTTAGACTCCTTGGTTGTAGAAGAGGGAATAAGTTTCTCAAGTTCCCTATTCCTTTTTCTTAAGCCTAGAACTTCTTTTGCAAGTTTACAGAATTCATTATGTAGCTCATTATACATATCTTGCAATTCAGAAGTTTCAAGTTTAGGTACCTCATTTTCTTCAGCTTCTGAATCTTCTAGGCGGAGATCCACACTCTCTTTGCTGATACTAGCTTCCACTACATCACCATCCAGTAGCTCATCAAAGGTGAATTCACAGGGAGCACATAGTGAGCTTTGGACAGCCTTAACTTCAAGAAATTGGTTAGAAGCATACACAGTATCAAGAGTGTTCCAAATATCTATAGCCCTAGAGCAATGTTTAATTTTCTGGTAATCATTGTCAGATAAACTTTTGTGCAAAATTTGCATTGCTCTAAGGTTTAAGTAGAATAAACTTTTGTCCTCTTCTGTCCAATTTACTTTTGGTTTGAAATCAGAGTCCTTTTCAAAGACATCCCACATTTTGAAATCAGTGGATAGTATAAAACTTTTCATCCTTCCCTTCCAAAAGTAAAAATCAGCATTTTCTAATACAGGTGGGATAGTATGATCAAAACCTTCAAAACACATTTTGTAACCCAAATCAGCCTAGGTCTTTGCACTTGAGATCGTTGGATCCTTTAAACAAGTGACCTTGCTCTGATACCAAATGAAATGCGTGGTTGTCACCCAAGAGGGGGGGTGAATTGGGTAAGGGAATAAAAACTTTATTTCTTTTCGAAAGACTGCTTGTGCTTGGTGATGATGTTACTGAGTAATGGTATGCACAAGTCAGTATGTTATGTGATGCAAAATAGAATGTTTAAATGTAAGTTTATGCACACATAAATTTATCCTGGTTCGGTCACCCAGACCTACATCCAGTCCCCAGGCTCCACCTGAGATTTTCAATCCACTATTCTTGTTTAAACCAGGCACAAGAGAAGCCTTTACACTTTAGGTTTTACGAGCACGGGTTCACCTAACAACCCACAGGTTTTACAACGGGTTCACCTGCAAACCTTACAAACGCAAGTTTTACGGGCTAACTTGCAACCTATGGAGATTTAGAAAAACTTCTAAATGCTCCCCCTTACAAATGTAAGATTACAATTATGTTCACTCTATGAACTGATTGTGCTAAACACTTAAGCTCAAAACTAACTCTCTCAAAGAGTGGATGATGTTACTCACTTAAGTACAAATGAATCACTCTCTAAGAATATTACATATCAAAGTCCGAGAGTAGAAGATGAGAGGAATGTAGAATAGTGTTTCAGATAATAAGCTCTGTTCTCTCTCTCTCTTAGTTCTTCTGAATGTAGATGTTCCTTTTATACTCGGCTTCAAAGGCTTGGGCGGCAGGTTGAATATGACCGTTTGAATGTAGCCGTTAATCCCAAGTTACCGTTGTGAAGTACATCTTCATTAATGCTTAGCAGGGTTGACTTGCTTTATCTCTGAAAAGTAGTTCTGACACCTCTGCTCTGACAAAAGCATTCTGACTTCTGAGTATGTGATGTTTACTCTTGTACTCTTGCTGACGGATGATCATCATTCATCCGCAAGTGGTAATCTTGCTCCGCAAGTGTTAAGCTCTGAGTCCCAATGTCAAGAGTCTTTCCATCCGGAAGCTCATTTGCATCCGGAAGCGTGACCATGTTCTGCACATACTGGTTAGTCCAACATAGCAATATATATATAAGAATTATACATGCTGTGGGAAGCTTGTTCGCTATGGGGAGTAGTTTACTTAGACTGTGTTCTGATTTGGTCTATGATGTATCCGGAAGCATTCTTACATCCGGAAGTAAAACCACTGGATGAAGGATTTTTGTTCACTATAACTCACTCTCGCTTAGTGTATTTCATTCCAACACTCAGCGCTAGTCACTAAGCTATCGGAAGCACTTTTACTTGACGTAGTGAATTTACTGACGCTTAGGGATATGTTTCTTTTATCAGCCTGTGTCAGTTTAAATCCAACAGGAAGTAATTTCACTTGACGAGGCTGATTCACTGACGCTTGGGGTCATTCTACTCTATCAGTCTGCGCCAGTCTAAATCTAACAGGAAGTGCTTTCACTTGGCGAAGTAGACTCACTGACGCTTGGGGTGATATCAATTCTATCGCTCTGCGCCAGTCTAAGTTTAACAGGAAGTACTTCCCCTTCCGGTTGAATCATAGCTTAGCCTTAAGATTTGTGTACTTAATGTTCATGGACTAAGTTAAAAACCCTAGTGATTTTCTTGCTGACGCTGGGGGATGAAAACTTCATCCGCATGTGCAAGTCCTAATCTATCCGGAAGTAAATCCTCATCCGGAAGCATTCTTACTTGGGATCCTATGTTATCCTATTGCTTCCTAGGCACTTGGTCTAATCCTCTATATTTTAGTCTTCATCAAAACTTAAGATTCTAACATATACCACACATGCTCTTCAATGAAGCCTTAGCAAGATCCATGGAGGAGGTTTTGCTAAGGGTTTTTCAATTTTCACTTGAAGGGAGAGCTAATGAGTGACTATTAAATCTTCTTACACACTATACCACTTTGAGTTGCAACCAACTGAAACAAGCCTTTATGGACCAATACTTTCCTATGTCCAACATTTATTTTCACTTTTTAGCCTCAAAAGGAACACAAGTTTAGTTTTGGATGATTGTAATCTCATTTTTGTGTTTTAGTGTCAAAAGTATCTCAAGTGTAGTACTTTGGGTCAAAAAAACACCAAAAGTATGTCATATGCATCACCATAACTTGTTTTAAGTACATTTTCACTTTTTAGCCTCAAAAGGAACACAAGTTTAGTTTTTTATCATTGTAATCTCATTTTTGTGTTTTAGAGTGAAACATATATGAAATTTGGTACTTTAGGTCATCAACAAGTCCCAAATGTTTGTCAAATGCATCATCATAACTCGTTTTAAGTCCATTTGCACTTTTTAGCCTCAAAGGAAGCACAATTTTAGTTTTTTATCTTTTTAATCTTATTTTTGTGTTTTAGTGTAAAAATTATACATATGGGCCCACCCTCATTAAATGACATAGCATACCATCAGCAACATTCTAAACTCCCCCTCCTCTTCATTTTCCCCGACCACTTGCCCCAACGACCCTCTCACTAGACTGGGGCCCCTCCACATGGTACCGCCATCTTCCACACCCACCGAAGCACACTCCCATTATGTGTGGAAGGACACACCCTTGAACCCAACACTCAGCACCTCCCTCCACCTCTTCCTCCCTCCAACAAGAACTACTCCATTTCCTTTACTTTTACCGGAAACTTCATCTTCTACCACTGATTCAAATTCCACGGTTGGTGGTTGATTGTTCCATAATTTTTCTTATATTTTCATGGCCAATTTATTGAATTAATGCATGTTTTAATGATAATTGCACCTAATTTGCATGGATTCTAACTATTGTACTAGTCATTGGAATTTGTTCTAATCAAGGGCAATTTAGGCCTTTTTAGCACGCTATAATGTTTTACATGTTTTCAAAGAACTTTTCGATGCTACTTCATGTCTTAAACCATTGTAGATCACTGAGGAAACACAACAAATGAGGAGCCAAAGAAGATGGAATCAAAGAGCAAGAAGGAGGAAGCAAGAGGAAGAAGAGAAAACTAAGAAAAAAAGGAGTAGGAGGGTGGTTGGCCAACTGGCGAGAATCTCGCCACTTGCTCACCAGTTGGCGAGCCACTGGCGAGTCCATTCGGGAAACTCGCCACTTGCCACCGGCGAGCCTGACGCTGTCACAAATTCTGACGCGATTTTTAGGGTTTCTTGGGCCTATAAAAGCTTCCCCAAGGTCAAAAATATTAAGATCTCAATCCCTACTCAAATCCACCTCATTCCACTACAAATCTCTCATCATTCCTCTCATCTACTACCATTTCCACCTCATTTCAACCACCCACCTTCTCCAACCTTCATTTTCTTCCATGGCAGCACCCTTGGGTGAGTTTGTGCTTTCATCTACCATGAGTGGCTAAACATTATTGGGATTTTGGTGGTGTGAAAATAGTTCAAGGCTTCAATGGGCAACTTAGGGGAGTTTTTCTTATCTTATGCTCTATACTTTATACTTGAGAGTTGTGGTATTTCACTTTCTCTTATGTATTTGTGTTAGAGAAATATGGTTGTATCTTTCTAATCATGTTGGATTGATATTCTTGTGTTGAACATTAAGTTTGATTATCAATGTTATGTATGTTTTATTTCCTATGTTGATACATGAGACTATGCTTGCTTTAGTGGTTACTTGGTTTGTATAGTTAATATTTCAAATGAGGTGTTGTGTTTGCACATTCTCAAGAGGAAAGTGGTTTTCAAACTTAAATTCAATACACATCAAGTGATGCTTAACTTTAACCCTAAGTGATGACTAGTTTCAACTAATTGTTTTATTTCCTATGTTGATACATGAGACTATGCTTGCTTTAGTGGTTACTTGGTTTGTGTAGTTAATATTTCAATTGAGGTGTTGTGTTTGCACATTCTCAAGAGGAAAGTGGTTTTCAAACTTAAATTCAATACACATCAAGTGATGCTTAACTTTAACCCTAAGTGATGACTAGTTTCAACTAATTGTTTGATTTGACATCAATTAAGGCTAGATGTAACATTCTGTTACTAATTACTTAATTAACCAATGATATCCATTTTAGATCTAATAACCTCTTTACTAACTATGATAGAAAAAGGATTTCTATAATATCAATGTCCTATCATAGTTAGGAAAGGAATTTCCTAACGATTAAATACTATCCATGATAGAAAAGAATTTCTTGATACAACCTGAACACTATCATGGATAATTAATAGGGAGAAGGCCCAAAAATGATACATAACTATTGGCCAAGGAACAGAAATAGTACATAACTATTTCGAGGTACAAAAATGATACCCAACTTTTCCATGTGATCAAAAATGATATTTTCACTAATATAACAATAATATTAGATATGAAATGTCCAAAATGCCCTTATAATTAAATAAATTTTTACCGGTCAGCGATTAATTTAGGGCGAAGGCCCAAAAATGATACATAACTATTGACCAAGGAACAAAAATGATACTCCCTCCGTTCCTAAATATAGGACCTAGATAACTTTTTTTTTGGAAGGATTAAAGTTGCGAAATAGGTTATTAAATCATGACATATTTGATATCTTTTTAGATTATCCATTAGCTTATAGGTAAAATAAACTAGTTTAAGAGAAAAAATTAGATAAATCAATTTATAATTAACTTATTTTTTGGTTTTTTTAGGATTTTTAAAAAAAGTCATCTAGGTCCTATATTTAGGAACGGAGGGAGTACATAACTATTGCAAGGTACACCAATGGTACCCAACTTTTAATATGGAATCAAAAATGATAGTTTCACTAATATGACAATTAGATTACACATGAAAAGTCCAAAATGCGCTTATAAATTAAATAAATTTTCTTCCTCACTGTTAGAATCTTAAGTTTTGATGGTGAGTAAGGTATGATATGGTCTAGTACTTAAAAGAACATAATCAACACTTAGGAAGGATTAGATGACATGGTTAGAATCCTGAGTTAGATCACTTGCGAATGCAAGATCACTTCCGGAAGTATTAGCACTAGAGCTCGCGGATGGAGTACACATCCCATAGGGGACGCAAACGGAAGCAAGTGAGACACTTGGTTAGAACCCAGTCTAGATTGCTAACACTGAATCCTAAGTTAAGTCACAACCGGATGCGGATTCACTTCCGGATGAATTAAGACTAGCGCTCACGGATGAAAGACTCATCCCACAGCGGAATCACAACCGGATGCGGAATCACTTCCGGATAGACTAGGACTAGCGTTCGCGGATAAATGATTCATCCCCCAGCGGCAGCGAGTAACTCACTAGGGAATTAACTTAGTCCATGAGCATTAGGTACACAAAACCTTAAGACTAAGCTATGATTCAACCAGAAGTGAAATTGCTTCCTGTTAGATTTAGACTGGCGCAGGCTGATAGAATAGAATAACCCCAAGTGTCAGTGAATCAGCCACGTCAAGTGAAATTGCTTCCTGTTAGATTTTGACTGGCGCAGACTGATAAAACAGATATAACCCTAAGCGTCAGTGAGTTTACCTCGTCAAGTGAAAGTGCTTCCGATAGCTTAGTGACTAGCGCTGACTGTTGGATTGAAGGACACTGAGTGAGAGTGAGTAATAGTGAACAAAATCCTTCATCCAGTAGTTTTACTTCCGGATGTAGAAGTGCTTCCGAATACATCATAGACTAAGAGGACTAACGTTCAAAGTATACAATACACTAAGTCAGAACATAGTCTAAGTAAGACTACTCCCCATAGCAAACTTCCCACAACATGTATAGTTCTTACTATATTTGATTATATATATTGCTATGTTGGACTAACCAGTATGTGCAGAACTTAGTCACACTTCCGGATGCAAATGAGCTTCCGGATGCAAAGACTCTTGGCATTGGATTTCAGAAATTAACACTTGCAGAACAAGATTGCCACTTCCGGATGAACGATGATCATCCGTCAGCAAGAGTACAAGAGTAAACGTCACATACTCAGAAATGCAGTGTCAGAATGCTTTTGTCAGAGCAGAGGTGTCAGGACTACTTTTCAGAGATAAAGCAAGTCAACCCTGCTAAGCATTAATGAAGATGTACTTCACAACGGTAACTTGGGATTAACGGCTATATTCAAACGGTCATATTCAACCTGCCGCCCAAGCCTTTGAAGCCGAGTATAAAAGGAACATCTACATTCAGAAGAGAAGAGAGAGAGAGAACAGAGCCTATTGTCTGAAACATTGTATTCTACATTCCTCTTATCTTCTACTCTCCAATCTTAGATCTGTAACATTATTAGAGAGTAATTCATTTGTACTTAAGTGAGTTACATCATCTACTCTTAGAGAGAGTCATTTGTGCTTAAGTGTTTATCACAATCAGTTCATAGAGTGAACATATAACCAAATCCTCTAATTAATAGAGGCTGTTCTAAAGCTTGTGCTTGAAGAACAGAATTGTTATCTTACAATTGTAAGGGGGAGCATTTAGAGGTTTTCTAAATCTCCATAGGTTGCAAGTTAGCCCGCAAAACTTGTGGTTGTAAGGTTGCAGGTGATCCCGTTGTAAAACCTGTGGTTGTAAAGGTTTGCAGGTTAGCCCGTGGTAAAACCTGTGGGTTGTTAGGTGAACCCGTGTTCGTAAAACCTAAAGTGTAAAGGCTTCCTTGTGCCTGGTTCAAACAAGAAGTTTAGTGGATTGAAAATCTCAGGTGGAGCCTGGGGACTGGATGTAGGTCTGGGAGTGACCGAACCAGGATAAACTCGCTTGTGCATATTTTGCTTATTTAAATCTCACACCAAGCACCACACCACTACATACTCACTTGTGCTTGGGATGATTCATCGTCACTCTCATCAAGCACCAGGAGTAAAGTTTTAAAAAGGGAAAATTATAAGTTTTTATTCTGCCACCCAATTCACCCCCCCTCTTGGGTGACAGCCACGCATTTCACTCACCTTCTCCTTCCTTAGCTTCTTTCTTCTACCAACACTTCCTTCAATAAATAACTCGTCCACCGGCGGCTTCAACTCTCCGCAACTCGTTAGGGCGATCAGGCTGCAAAAACATGAAAACGGAGAAGTTAAATGAGAGCAAAAGAGCGGTGCGTGTAGCAAAAGAGCGGTTCTTTAAGATGTGTAAGTTAATCACCCACACTTACACATCTTAAAGCACATCATTTCATTTCATTTTGCTACACGCACCGCTATTTTGCTCTCATTTAACTTCTCCGTTTTCATGTTTTTGCAGCCTGATCGCCCTAACGAGTTGCTGAGAGTTGAAGCCGCCGGTGGACGAGTTATTTATTGAAGGAAGTGTTGGTAGAAGAAAGAAGTTAAGGAAGAAGAGGGTGAGGAAGAAAATTTATTTAATTATTAGTGAAAATATCATTTTTGATCCCATGTTAAAAGTTGGGTACCATTAGTGTACCTTGCAATAGTTATGTATCATTTTTGTTCCTTGGCCAATAGTTATGTATCATTTTTGGGTCTTCGCCCTAAATTAATCGCCGGCCGGTAAAAGTTTATTTAATTATAAGGGCATTTTGGACATTTCATGTCTAATATTATTGTCATATTAGTGAAAATATCATTTTTGATCACATGGAAAAGTTAGGTATCATTTTTGTGAAGGTAATGTATGCACAAGAGGGGGGGTGAATTGTGCTATAAAATAAAAGCTCAAATAAAAACAACACAAGAGTTTATACTGGTTCGGTCTACCTGACCTACGTCCAGTTCTCAACCACCCAGGCCGAGTTCCACTATCCCCAGGTTTTACAACGGGCGCACCTGGAACCTTTACAACCACAAGTTTTAACCGGGATCACTTGCAACCTTACAACCACAAGTTTTACTCAAGGCTCACTTGCAACCTGTAACATCCTGAAAAATTTAATTCAGGATTAGAGAGTGTTTTGGGAAATTTTAGGAATTTTTGGGATATTTTTGGAAATTTTGAGTAATTAATGTGCATATAATTAATTAAAAAATGAAGAGTTTGAAATATGAGGGAGTGGTAAAGCTAAAAATATTTTGAAGTTTAAAAAGATGGGAGGCTGGTTTAAATAGTTTTAGAATTAAAAGAGTTCACTATGGCAAGTTTGGGCTACAAATCATCAGAACACCCCTTATTTCAGCAAACCAAACGTGCCCCTCCCCCATTTACTATAAAAACCATCGGCTCCCTCCTCCTTCTCACCCGACACCTCACCTCCACCCTCCTTCCTTCTTCGTTTCCTGTCCTCCTCCGGCGACGGCGCTGCGGCGCCAATCTCCCTCACCATCACCATCATCAAACCATTTTTTTTTCTTTCTCACTGCTCCACCTCACGTTCGGTCTCCCTCCCTCACTTTTTATTTTGTTCTTTTTCTTCTCCGGTGTCGAACTACCGTTTTCCGGCGAGGGGTTAGTGTTTCGCGGCGGCCGGCGGCTTTTGGAAGTGAGTTCACAATTTCATTTGGTTCTTCAAGTTAGTTTTCCTTTATAACTTCACTTTCTCACCTCCTTCCTTTTTCCATGGAGGCTCAACTCGGCCAGCCACCATAAGTGGCCGACTCCGGCGAGCTTCCGGCGGCTGTGAAGGATGGGTAAGCCCCCATACACTTCTATTGCTATTTAAACCTTGATTTCTTAATTTTTTTTATATATGATAAAGCTAGGGTTTTGCTTGTTTGATCAAAATCTGAGATTGGGTTTAATTAGTTGATATGGTATATTTATTAAGGCTGTATAATGATGATGATATGATTAAATTTATTAGATTTGATTGTATGAGTTATATGTGTTAGAAAAAGTTTGATTTGGGTAGGCTTTTAAGGGGCTTTTGAATTTTGTGGCAATTGTCATGGATTTGATAATTTCATTTGACCTATTAATGCTTACAAATGATTGTTAGTGGATTAATGAGCTGAGATATGAGCTAGATTTCACTGTTGGTCATATAAAGTGTTGAAATTCCTTAAGTCTTGGGGTATTTCGAAATTTACTATGGTTTTAGGTATTTTACAGATGCCTTAAGGTTTGTGTATCCAAATCGACGAATTTTAATTGTTTGGCTAGCTGGGGAAACTCTTGAATCAAATTTTGAGCTTAAAATGTGAGATCTTGCATAGAATTTGGGGATTGACATCAAATCTGATTAAGACA
Source organism: Mimosa pudica (assembly GCA_029929735.1). Lineage (NCBI taxonomy): Eukaryota > Viridiplantae > Streptophyta > Magnoliopsida > Fabales > Fabaceae > Mimosa > Mimosa pudica. The sequence continues at coordinate 8,879,852 of JAKELP010000045.1, forward strand.
GCTGTTGGGTTCAATTTTATTGTTTTAAAACCATTTTTTTGGTTGGTTTCTAAGTACCCTATAGGTTTGAATTACTTGATTTTGGGTTAGAATGAAGTTTTGACAGATTATAGTGTTTATAAGCTACGGTTTATGGGTAATTTCGAAAATGCAGCAATATTTTAGGAATTTATGGTTCTAACTTGTTTAGGTAAGTTAAATGGTGATGACGATTGGTTTAATATAGTTAGAGATAATCTTAAGTGAAATTTTGTTTGTCAAAAGATTGATTAAGACAGGTTTCAATAAAGAAATCCTTGGAGATCCTTTGTAGTGTGGCTTTTGGATGTTATTTATAGTTGTGCAGTGGCGTTTAGGTTTAATGAAGGTGTTATTTAGTTAGAAAAATTGTTGGATGGGATTGGGAACTCTTGTGTGCTTTATAAGGGGGGCTAAATTGTTGTAATAGATTGACTTGAGTATTGGGGACGATCTAGATTAATGATGTGAGAAAAATCAGGCTATGCTCAATTTGGTTAAGAATGATAATTGATGTGGAAGAATTGTGGAAGTTTTTAGTTAGTTACATGGATTTGTTGTGCAAGAATGAAAGATGGTGTTTCGTGTGATTTATATTGATTCTGAAGATGTGGGTTAACTTGTTGATTGAAGTAGTAAAAGATTAAGTAGATGATATTCGAAATATTTTAGTACAGTTAGGCATTGATGGTTTTAGGATGATATGTGGTCTAATTAGAGACCATGACTTATCATAAAGGTAGTGGGAAATTACATATGAGTTGTTAAGGATCATTATGGTTGAGAATGATATAGCTAAGTTCGAGAAAAATCTTGTAGGTCTCGGATTGATGATCTAAAGTGAATTTGTCACATAGGGCCTAATATTTAAAATAAACGATGGGATTGAGTTTATAATGGATAGGGGATGATGTCACTTTAGGTTTGTTTTAATGTAGATAATTTGATTATTGATGATTGAGATTGTTGAGAATTTGGAATATCAAAGATAGGATATCAATGGTATAAGAAGAATTTTTGGCTTGTATTGAGAATGACTAATGGTTGATTGATATTGGGGATCAATAGGATATTAATAATCATAGTTAGTGATTTGGAAAGACTTTCCTAAGTATGATTTTTGGGGTTTCTTGATTCGATAAGATAATTGAGGATGAGTAGTTATCTTAGACTTTATATGGTTTTAACTTTAATCAAGTCATATAGACGTGAATTGTATTGACACAATGTTGTCGCATTGTCTAGTGATTGTGGATATCAATAGGCGAGCTACGAGCGAGGACTTCATTGATATTGTATTGTCTTGATATGGAGCAGGTTCAGGTAATCACTCTTACCTCGCTATAACATTGAGGGTGATGTTAGGTGGGATTTGAAAATCCTTTCTAACCCTCTATATAAATATAAAATCTTTAAAACTTACTTTTATACAAAATAGGCTATCGGGTGCCTTTCAAACACGACTATTTTCATATAAAGAAATTTGTGACACTATATATATATATATTATTCTGGCTGGTGGTTGTTATTGAGCTGTAATGGTTTGAAAGGTATGTAGGTATAGTGTTCTGGCAGTGACATTGAGAGTTAATATAGATAAGAGAAGGTGAGAGATGGAGGGTTTGAGGCTTTGGAAATTTAAGTTGAGGAATAGTGATTTGAGTTAGTAAAATTGTATGTTGTGGTTGAAATTTGAAAGAGGTGTTGCAGGAAAATATCACAGGTGATTATTGATATGTTGAAGGAAATGGTGATTGAGATATTGAATGGGATTCAGATTTTGAAAGGAATTGGGTGCATTGCATGACACTGAGAAATATGTACCATCGCGCGATGATAACCGGTTGATAGGCCAATCAACGGTTATTTGTACGGGTCGACAGATTGGAGACTGTGACCATTGGTCAATAGATTGGAGACTGTGACCAGCAGTTTCCTGATTGGAGACAGGAACTGCTCCCTTTCTGATTGGAGACAGATTGGGGTTTCCCTCTCATGGGGTTACCAGAGAGGGAAAATGCCCCCTCACTTTTGAGAGGGGCACAGTGTCAACTCATTTGGAATATATATAGGGCTCAACCGTAGTGCCTCCAGGATGGCATGAGTAGAGCACCAGGATTGTACATGTGCGTGAGCCGAGAAAATTGGATTTGAGAAAGTTATGAATGAGATTTATAGTAAGGAAAGCATGGATTGAAGGTTGGATGGTGAAGTTTATTGATGTGGAATTTGATTGAGGGGTTTAGAGTGATTTTGAAAAGTGGTAAGGATGGACTTGATTTGTTTTGGACGTGACAGAGGGTTTGAAATGATAAATGGATGGAGGCTCGATTCTTATATATATATATATATATATATATATATATATATATATATATTGATTTTAAAATTGTGGTACCCTTTAGACGCCCTTACTACCGCACATCTCACTGTTATAGTGAGTTAAGTAGTAGATTACTGAGACAAGTTGTCTCACCCCACGATTACTTACATTTTTGCAGGTGATCATGCACAGGCGCGAGCAACAGGAAAGGGAATTGAGTTAAAAGGTTGTTTTGCTTATTTAGATGTGTATATTGCCAAAAATGTATAGGTCTGCATTCGCTTCCGCATATTTTTATTTGTATTAATATTATTGGTTAATTGGAGAATTGTAGTAGGTTGCTCCTTTTTCTAACCATGTTAGGTGATTCTTTTCTAACATGGTTAGCTATTTATTATCCATGATAGTGTTCAGGTTATATTAGGAAATTCTTTTCTATCATGGATAATGATTATTATTAGGAAATTCTTTTTCTAACTATGATAGATTTATTGATATTATGGAAATCAGTTTTCTATCATAGTTAGTAACGATATTATTGAATTAATCAGGAAATTAGTAACGTTATGTTACACAACCTTTCTAACTAGCTCCCCCTTACAACCAGCAAGGGTTCAACCTTTACAAATAAAGGATTTATCTAACTAAGTTCTCTCTAAGAACAGATAGTGTTACACACTTAAGTACAATTAATGCTCTTATAACATGAAGAGACTTAACTACAATGAGTACAAAATATGTAGATGAAAAGATCACTCAATGAGTTAAATGCTCTTTCTCTTTTCTGCGCAACTTTGAATGCTTGAAGCTTTTCTTGGTTTCTCGCACTAACTTCTCTCAAGTATGTCAAAGATAATTGATTGCTTCATAAATGAAGTTGAGCTCCTTTATATAGTCTTCAAACATTTTAACTCTTGGTAGGTGGGTTAGCCGTTTGAATATGACCGTTTTTCCTATGTTACCGTTTGCCCAATAAATCCTTCATCAATGCATAGCAGGGTTGACTTGCTTTATCTCTGAAAAGTAGTCCTGACACCTCTGCTCTGACAAAAGCATTCTGACACTGCATTGCTCTGACATTCTGATTGCTTGCGGAAGCAAGTCCACATCCGGAAGCAACTTTTACTCAGTGTACTGCATTTGAACGTTAGTCTAACAATATAAACACATAGTCACATGCAGTGGGAGTTTACTTAGTCTAAGATGGCTTCCTTGGATCCGGAAGCACTTCTACATCCGGAAGCACTACTACTGGACGAAGGGTTATATTCACTTTTGCTCACTCTCGCTCAGTGTCCTTTAATCCAACAATCAGCGCTAGTCACTTAGCTATCAGAAGCAATTCTACTGGACGTGGCTTATGTTCACTGACGCTTAGTGTCATCGTATTCGAACAGCCAGCGCCAGTCTAAATCTAACAGGAAGCAAATCTACTGGACGTGGTTTATGTTCACTGACGCTTAGTGTCATCGTATATGAACAGCCAGCGCCAGTCTAAATCTAACAGGAAGCAAATTCACTTCCGGTTGAAACTTAGCTTAGTCTTAAGGTTTTGTATATCTAATGCTCATGGACTAAGTTAATTCCCTAGTGAATTACTTGCTGCCGCTGGGGGATGAGGCATTCATCCGCGAGCGCAAGTCCTAGTCTATCCGGAAGTAAATCCACATTCGGTTGCACTCTTACTTGGGATTCTATGTTAACCTATTGCTTTCTAAGTACTTGGCCTATTCTTTCATATTTTAGTCTTCATCAAAACTTAAGATTCTAACATTCTCCCACTTTTTGATGATGACAAACTCAGTTTTATAGATTAAGTTTATATGAAAGGATTATCAGAAGAATAAAAGCAATAGATATGAACAAGTAACTTGGACAAATATTATTGATGAACAGATATTGCATGTTAGAGTATACAAGCAAAACATATACATGTAATCTACACTAAGCAAGAATGAAATATGAAAAACAAAGAAAAATTTTCTAAGTTAAAAAAAATGGGTTGAAAGGGGGTTTCATGGTTTGTGTCTCTTTTTCTTCTCCCTCTCCTTCTGTCTCTCTTCACTCTCTTTTTGAAGTTTGGCTAACTCGGCCTCATGTACATTCTGGTCAATGATCCGCTGAAGCTCTTCTTCATCCCTCTCTCTTCTGAGTCTTTCAGATTCAATAGACTCCTCGAATGCCCTTTTCATATTTTCCACTTCTTCATACCCAGGGAACCCTGTAGCATCATCGAAGTGGGCGACTTCTCCATTGGGGTAGTGGACAGCCCGAATCTATACGTTCCAGACTGGGAAGTTGGGATCCTCCTCAACTTCCTCGGCTTTCCTTTTCCCTTTCCCCTTACTCTTCCCTTTGCTCTTGCTAATTGGCGGAGTGGGCATGGCACTTGCTCTGTCAGCATCAAGGCAGGCCATCTGACCAAAAGAGAGTTTGTCCGTGAACCCATACTTTTCATATTCCTCAGGAGTCATGTCCTCTATTTCCAACTTGATCTCCTTCAGAATAGGAACAGCTTGTACTACTGGAATCTCTTGTTCAACACGGGCAGAGGAAGATTCTTGCTCAGGCTGGCCAGATGGAGTCTCTTCCTCACTCTCAGCAGATTCAGTGGAGGCAATAACCTTCTTGGCACGCTTCCTAGCAACGGCCTTCTTTCTAGACTCACTGAATGTGACTTGCTGGCTCAGATGAGGGAGGAGGGGCAGATGATTGCTCAGAAGTCGAGAACTCTGACTCTTGCCCAGAAGATGCAGGGATTGGCTTTGCTATCACAATAGGAGGATGGTTGGGTCTCTTCAGCCCGTACTTCATCATAATCTCCTCAACAATATTTTTACTTGTCTTAGTTGGAGGAGGCTCTGATGATGACTCAGGCTGTGAGGATTGTTCATTCTGCTCAAAGACAATCATATCCAATTGTGGTCCTTGCTCAGCCGACCTCTGCTGCTGCATGAACCGGATTGCTTCTCCTCTTATAAGGTTCTCAGCACCACCCAGCCTTTGGGATTCCATAGCACGGCGAGGGCAGCTGCGATGTCTTCATCAATCCAGAGAGATGGCTGGCTGAGAACATCCCTGGTGTTCATGGCCAGGCGAAGAGCAGACATAGCATTTCTCCCCCTTTTGTCATCATCAACAAGGGTGAGTGCCAGGGATGGAGTGGATGAGAAGGAGGGTGGAGGTTCAGGGCCAAATGATTTTTGGGGTGAGGATTCTGGGGAGGAAGTAGAGAGGTTAGTTTCTGGGGATGAGGTAGTGTCGGGGAACCAAGTAGGATTCACAAAAAGATCTTCATAGGGATGAGTGGAGGAGTATTCTTTGTAGGGAGTGGTAGAGTGTGGGGTAAATGGTAAGTGGTTATCAGAGAGTCTCTGAAGGCGGGGATAATCTCTTATATAGAGGGCACTTAGGGGGTGAATGACAGTGTTAAATCCAAGGTGTTCGGCTAAGGGGTTGGATCTGGGTCTAGAGCTTGGATGGGTAGGGTTGGAATGGGGGGAAGGTTCGGCAGAGAAATTGAGAGGAGAGCGAGTAGGAGCATTGGGGCGAGTAAGGGGGTTTGGTGGTGTGCGAGTGGGTGAGGGAGGTGTAGATGGGGAGTTTCGAGGGGATTGGCGAGGAGAGTGTTGGGGTGAGTCTTGGTTTTGCTGGTCATGGGTAGGTGAAGGTTGGGATTTGTGGTCATTGTTTGGTGATGGTGGGGATTGCTGGTCATTTTGTGGTGGTGGCTGTGGTTGTTGAGTGTTAGATGGAGGAGGAGGGGGAAGTTGAGGGTGACCAGAAGGAGGAGGAGGTGGGTTTTGGGGACGAGGAGGAGGTGGTAGGTTACCTTGTTGTGGTTGGGGAATCTGGAGGTGGGAAAGGATAAGGTCGAGTTTGGCATCCACCCTGGCTAGCTGTGTCTCAACCTGGCCAACTCTGTCCTCAAGCCGCTGGATCCGCTCCCCTTGCTGCTGGAACCCCGCATCACAGTCATTTCTCAATGGGGCTACCAAGGACTCAGAGAGTTGAAGGAGAATCTCAGCCTTCATCTCTTGAGCGAATGCTTTGACAGTGGCTGGCACCCTTGCAGCACGGCTTGGTCCGGGATGGGAGTCAACTTCTTGATCCCCTGCACCAGATGTAGAGGGGACTGAGGCCTGAGATGCACTCCCTGCCTGTGATCCTGAGCGAGTGGGCTTTGCAGGTCTGGTGGTGTATCTGATGGCCATCTTCCCGATGTTGGTTGCCCCCACAGGGGTACACTTGACATTCTCTTCCTCCAAGTCAGATGTGGCCTTGATCAGTTTCTTCTCAAGGAGGAAGGCAATGATGGTGGGGTAGGGAAGATAGTCAGACTTGTCATTGATCAACCATCTCTGCAGCTCAAGACTGATCAACTGCCCAGGGTTGATTGGTTGCTGAGAGAGAATTCTGGGGAACCACGGGTTGTCGATATTGGCCAACTCATTGAAGTTACCCCCTTTGTGAGTCATCATCCTGGAGTAAACATAGTACAGCAACCTGTAGGAGTCAGACATTTTGGACACCTTTTTCCCATCAGTTCCATACAGCTTCACGAGTTCCTCTTTACTGTACTTGAGCGCCTCAGGATACAACCACTCGTGTTAGAATCTTAAGTTTTGATGGTGACTAAGGTATGATATGGTCTAGTACTTAAGAGAACATAATCAACACTTAGGAAGGATTAGATGACATGGTTAGAATCCTGAGTTAGATCACTTGAGAATGCAAGATCACTTCCGGATAGATTAGGACTTGCGCACGCGGATGAATGCTTTCATCCCCCAGCGTCAGCAAGTAAATCACTGGGGAAATAACTTAGTCCATGAGAATTAGTACACAACCTTAAGACTAAGCTATGTTTCAATCGGAAGTGAAATTGCTTCCTGTTAGATTTAGACTGGCGCAGGTTGATAAACTAGATATAACCCCGAGCGTAAGTGAAAATGCAACGTCAAGTGAAGTTGCTTCCTGTTAGACTTAGACTGGCGCAGAGCGATAGAATAGATATTACCCCAAGCGTCAGTGAGTCTACTTCGCCAAGTGAAAACACTTCCTGTTGGATTTAGACTGACGCAGGCTGACAGAATAGATATATCCCCAAGCGTCAGTGAATCAGCCTCGTCAAGTGAAATTCGTTCCTGATAAGATTTAGACTGGCGCAGGCTGACAGAATAGATATATCCCCAAGCGTCAGTGAATCAGCCTCGTCAAGCGAAATTGCTTCCTGTTAGATTTAGACTTGCACAGGCTGATAAAAGAAGTATAACCCTAAGTGACAGTAAGTTCACCACGACAAGTAAAAGTGCTTCCGATAGCTCAGTGACTAGCGCTGACTGTTGGAATGAAATACACTGAGCAAGAGTAAGTGATGGTGAGCTAGATCCTTCATCAAGTGAAAGTACTTCCGGATGTGGAAGTGCTTCCGGATACATCCTAGACTAAGTGAACTCCCACTTCATGTGATTGTGTGTTGACCTATTATATACATAGCATGAACAAATGACACACTGAGTCACTTAGGAAGACTTAGAGTAAACTAACGAGACTTAAGCTGACTATTGGAATAGAGATCCCTTAGAGTCAGTAGACACTACACTAAGTCAGAACATAGTCTAAGTAAGACTACTTCCCATAGCAAACTTCCCACAACATGTATAGTTTTACTATATCTGATTATATATATTGTTATGTTGGACTAACCAGTATGTGCAGAACTTAGTCACACTTCCGGATGCAAATGAGCTTCCGGATGCAAAGACTCTTGGCATTGGATTTCAGAGATTAACACTTGCAGAGCAAGATTGCCACTTCCGGATGAACGATGATCATCCGTCAGCAAGAGTACAAGAGAAAATGTCACATACTCAGAAGTAAGAATGCTTTTGTCAGAGCAGAGGTGTCAGGACTACTTTTCAGTGATAAAGCAAGTCAACTCTGCTAAGCATTTAAGAAGATGTTCCTTCCAACGGTAACAAGAGGATAACAGATATTCAAACAACATTGTTACCTACCAAGCATGAGGAGTATGAGAGATAAGGAGAATATAATCTGAAGATTCATTCAAGGTGTCAAAGCTCATACTGCCCACAAGAGTCAGAGTCCATAAGAGAGCTTCTGATAGCAAGAGAGCATCCAATAGCAAAGCACTCTTATCATTCATGGACAAGTGCTTGGAAGACAAAGTTCCTCTATGTGATAGCAAGCAAAATGTTAGAGTCCACGAGCTTCACTTTAGATAGCAAGAGAGCTTCCGATAGTGAGTCTCTTAACATCCTGGACTTATGCTTGAGGAACGAAGTCCTCATCTGACAACAAGCAAGAGTCAGACCGTACAGTGTATAGATGTCAGAACGACTTTTGCCAGAACAGTGTTGTCAGAACAGTGTTGACAGAACAGCTGGACAAAGCACCTTTTCAGATAAAGCAAAGTCAACCCTGCTGTGCATTAATGAGGACAACGTAAACAAGGCCCCAACGGCTATATTCAAACGGCCTTATTGCCTCTCCAACGGTTGGATAGTTAGAGGCTGGTATAAAAGGAACATCTACATTCAGAAGAACTAAGAGAGAGAGAGAACAGAGCTTATTGTCTGAAACACTATTCTACATTCCTCTCATCTTCTACTCTCGGACTTAGATATGTAATATTCTTAGAGAGTGATTCTTTTGTACTTAAGTGAGTAACATCATCTACTCTTAGAGAGAGTCATTTGAGCTTAAGTGTTTAGCACAATCAGTTCATAGAGTGAACATAATTGTAATCTTACATTTGTAAGGGGGAGCATTTAGAAGTTTTTCTAAATCTCCATAGGTTGCAAGTTAGCCCGTAAAACTTGCGTTTGTAAGGTTTGCAGGTGAACCCGTTGTAAAACCTGTGGGTTGTTAGGTGAACCCGTGCTCGTAAAACCTAAAGTGTAAAGGCTTCTCTTGTGCCTGGTTTAAACAAGAATAGTGGATTGAAAATCTCAGGTGGAGCCTGGGGACTGGATGTAGGTCTGGGTGACCGAACCAGGATAAATTTATGTGTGCATAAACTTACATTTAAACATTCTATTTTGCATCACATAACATACTGACTTGTGCATACCATTACTCAGTAACATCATCACCAAGCACAAGCAGTCTTTCGAAAAGAAATAAAGTTTTTATTCCCTCACCCAATTCACCCCCCCCTCTTGGGTGACAGCCACGCATTTCAACTCGTTCATGCCCTCTTCTGTGATCCCCATTATCTCGTTGAGTGTTCTCCAGGTGAAGCTGAAGGTTCTCCCCCTTACTGTGGCAGTGAAGGTGATTCTGTGGATCTACTCCTTTCTATCAACCTTCTTGTACTTCACTTTGCCAGAGAGGGATTGAGAGAAAACTCGCAGGACGTTGATGTTGTAGTCCTGTTTAATCCCCAGCCAAGCCATGTACTTCTCCAGGTAAGGGCGCAGATGAGGAAACCCTAGTTCATCAATCTTGTCCAGATCGATGAACAAGCCGTGGTTGAAGTAGGGCTTGACTGTCTCAAATTTGGAGGCAACAGGTTCCAAGGCCCCATCTCTGTAAACTGTAGGGTCATCTTCTTCAACCCTTTGCCTCTTGGAAGAAGGCTCTTCAGCGAACTGAACCTTCTTCTTCTTTCCTTTTCTCTTGGCTTCCCTCGCTTGCTCATGCCTAGAATCCTCTGACTGTTCTGTCACTCTTCCAGAAGTTCCAGGCTGATCCTGGATATGTTCATCCTGGCCCTGGGTTTGCCCAGAAACTTCATGAAGTTCTTCATGGTGTTCATCACGTTGCCCAAATTTCCCAGAATGTTCATGCCGAGATTTCCCAGATTTTGACTTGTGTTTCTTGGATGAGGAAGATTTCTTTGTAACTGGGTTTGTTTCATGTGATCCGGCTATTTTTGTGTGGGATGGTGGTAAAACGAGATGAAATGCGAAAAAGTGTATGAAGAAAATGAAGAACACAGATGAAGATGAAGAATGTATGCAGAGAGTACGTGAGTGAAAGTAAAAAGTGAAAGTGAAAAATGACATCCTATTTATAGGCAAAGTTACTGAGGGTAAAATGGGCATGTCTTTTCCGATGAAACCAAACGTTTACACATTGGGTAATGTAAACATTTTAATTGAAACGACGCACCTTATGACATGTGTCGCTTCATCTTGTCAGAGAGGGCACAACTTCTCATAGAGGGAGTTGAAACGTTTTCTGAAGTGACGTGTCCCTTGGACTGGTACTGGCGCTTTCTTGGTTTCATCATCCACTGTCAGCGAGTGATCATCCGGAAATGGTTTTGCTTCCGGTTGCAAATGCTTAAGATTTAACATTGAGAACCTGCAAAAACACATATTTTCACTCCGATGCCTAAGTTAGTATTGTTGTAGATTTTAAACAATCAAGTATAGGAGTTGAAAAATTACACCTCATTTGGGTTTATCATTCCCAAATCACCTCTTATGAAAGTAAATTGGTCGACCCCCAGAGGCTTGGTGAAGATGTCCGCGAGCTGTTGTTGTGTGGGGACAAACTGCACTTTGACATCCTTCTTTTGAACATGGTCTCTAATGAAGTGATGTCTGACATCAATGTGCTTTGTCCTTGTGTGCTGAACTGGATTCTTGGCAAGGCTAATTGTGCTTGTGTTGTCACAGAGGATGGGTGCCTCAGGGAACTCCAAGCCAAGGTCTCTCAGTTGGTTCTTCAGCCACAGCACTTGAGCACAACAGCTTGCAGCCGCAATGTATTCTGCCTCAGTGGATGACAATGACACGCAGGTTTGCTTCTTGCTAGCCCAAGACACCAGACAACCACCAAGGAAGGCGCATTGTCCACTGGTGCTCTTCCTATCTGTTTTATAACCTGCATGGTCAGAGTCAGAGTAAGAGGTGAACTTGATCAAGAGGATGATCCCTGTGATGTCTCCTAGCCGTTGGCAACTGTGCCTCATCAGGCATGGTCTGCTCTCTAGGTTCATCACTGGGTTCATCTTCTTCTTTGAGATTGCATGCTGGTGTTTCTTTTGGTAATGAAGAAGATGATGGTAGTTTTGGAAGATTAAGCATTTCATCATCTTCTGTGGATTGTCCCCATGTAGGAGTTTCATCAAATACAACATGCATTGATTCTTCTACAATTCTAGTTCTCATGTTGTATATTCTATATGCTTTACTCCTAAGGGAATATCCTATGAATATACCTACATCAGCTTTTGGATCAAACTTACCCAGATTTACCTTTCCATTGTTATGCACGTAGCATTTTGATCCAAAGATTCTGAGGTGGCTGATGTTGGGCTTCCTCCCTTTATACAACTCATAGGGAGTCTTGTCCAAGCCCTTGCGAACATAGGCTCTGTTAGAGATATAGCAAGCAGTGCTCATAGCGTCCGCCCAGAACACTTGAGAAACCTCTTTCTCGTTGAGCATGCTTCTAGCCATCTCAGTCAGAACCCTGTTCTTTCTTTCGACCACTCCGTTTTGCTGAGGAGTTCTAGGGGCTAAGAAGTTGTGTTCAATTCCATTTGGCTCACATAGCTCAGAGAAGCTATGGTTCTCAAACTCTCCTCCATGGTCTGTCCTTATGGCTGTGATCTTGAGCTCTCTCTCATTCTGCACCTTCTTAGCCAGGACAACAAAAGCATCAAAAGCATCTTGCTTTGAGGCAAGAAACATAGTCCAAGTGAACCTCGAATAGTCATCCACCACCACTAGAGCATATAGGTTTCCACCTAAGCTCTTCACTCTCGCTGGCCCAACCAAATCCATATGGATTAGCTCCAAGGGCCTGCTGGTGGAGACTCTCTTCTTGGTTTTAAACGAGGACTTTGTTTGCTTCCCTCGTTGGCAGGATTCACAAATAAAATCATGCTTTACCTTAAAGGAAGGAATACCTATAGCTAGCTCCTTTTTAATTAGCATATCAAGTTGAGTAAAATTAACATGAGCTAACCTCTTATGCCAAAGCCAACTATTCTCATCACTAGATATTAAACATTTTTCTTCTAGTTGTTGACATAAGTCCAGAGTATATAGGTTCCCGTTTCTATTTGCCTTAAGTTTGCATTTTAAATTGGCCTTGTCTAAATTCAGATCCTGCTTATCAACTATTATGCACTCATTTGAATCAAAGATTACCCAATTTCCTTTGTCAGTGCTCTGGCTCACGCTCAGCAGGTTGTGACAGAGACCGTCCACCAGATAGACGTCTTTTACTGGTCCGACTTCTCCAACTCCAGTGATCTTCCCACTTTGATTTCCTCCAAAGGTTACTGTGGCTCCGTCTTTGATCACCAGAGATTTGAACTTGTCTCTGTCTCCAGTCATATGTCTCGAGCATCCGCTATCAATATACCATTTTCTGTTCTTGGATGCCTTGAGACACACCTGGAAGAATCAAGTAAGCTTAGGTACCCAATCTTTCTTGGGTCCTTTGTCATTAGTTTTTATTGCCCTTGGTCTAGTGTTAAGCTTGACCTTGGGCTTATGATCATTCAGTGCCTCTGGCCTAGTGCTGGCTTTAGGCTTTTGGGTTTTCCCTGTGGATTGTTTCCAGGCTCGGGATCCCTGCCCTCCCTTAGTTTCCTTTACAGGGGGAGGATCCTTTGTAGCCTTGGTTCCTTTAGGGACCCATTTGTAAGAGCTACTTGCTCCATGCTTCTTGGCATTACAGGTGGACGTGGAGTGTCCTTTCCTGTTGCAGTAGTTACAGAAGCTGAAGGGTGAGGAGCTGTGGCTAGTGACTTTGTGGAAGAACTTTAGGTAGGGCTTTACTTTTGGTTCCACCCACTTTTTCACTTTAGGAGTATATCCTAAGCCAGTCCTATCCCTATATGCCCTTTGATTCATTAAAATTACATTTAACATTTCTGACCCATTTGTAAACTTCTGCAGGGCATTTTGCAGCTTGTCTTTCTCAGCTGAGATTTTGCTGCAATTAGGGCAGCTCTCAAGTGTTGGGGCATTGGGTTCTGCTTGGGGAGAACCCTGGCCATCCACTACCGGAAGCTTTCTAGCTTCCGCTAGCTCTTCACTTAGTAAGTCCACCTTGGACTCAAGTGATTCCTTTTTAGTTTTTAACACTTTATAGGCTTTACATAATCTAGAGAATTCTTCATGAACCTCATTGTAAGCCTCTTGTAGTTCAGAAAGAGTTACCTCATGATCTTCGTGGGTGAGGTCAAGATCTGAAGATGCTTCCTCATCATCTTCTCTGGCTACTAGGCAGAGGTTGGCAACTTCTTCCTCATCACTTGCTTCGTCATCTGAGCTATTCACCCAAATGGAGGAAACGAAGGCCTTTCTTTTGTCTTTGCCTTTTGACCTCTGCAGGCTGAGACACTCAGCCTTGAAGTGACCAGGCTTCTTACATTCAAAGCACACAAGGACATTTTCCTTCTTGTATCCCTTCTTCTGACTGGAGTCACCTTTCTGAAAGCCTCCTTTCTTTCTGAAGAACTTTCTAAACTTCCTCACCATCATAGCCATCTCCTCATCATCCATTTCCTCCTCATCATCCTCATCATCATCATCGATCTCCTTGCTGGGAGCAACAAGGGCAAGATTCTTGTTTTTGGATGAGGCTTGAGGAGCTCTCTGAGCCAGCAAGGTAGGTTCATATTCAGCAAGAGAGCCAAATAGTGCAGTGATAGAGCTGGTTGATTCTCCTTGGACTTCCTGCAAGATGGTTACTTTGGTGATCCAGTCACCTTTTAAGACCTTTAGGATCTTGCTAACCTGCTCCCTTTCAGGAATGTCCTTACCCAGCGAGGCCAAATTGTTGATGAGGTGAGTGAACCTGAGCTCCAGCTCCCTGATCGGCTCAGTTGGACTAAGCATGGCGAACTTGTGGAATTCTTCCACCAGCATCTCAACTCGTCTTGCTTTCACTCCCCTGGTTCCAGAGTGAGCAGCCTCAAGAGCCTCCCACATTTCCTTAGCACTTTTGTGGTGGCTGATCCTGTGAAACTCCTTAGGGCTGAGAGCGCATTGAATGTAATGCATGGCCCTGAAGTTTAACTGGACTAGAGCATAGTCCTCGTTGGTGTAGCTGGATCGCGACTTTGCAAAACCATCATTATCTAGAGGGGTGTGATTCCCATATTGGATCACATCCCAGAGTCGAATGTCGCTGGATTGTATGTAGGTTTCCATTCGGAATTTCCAGAATGGATAGTTATACCCATTAAAGCCTGGAGGCTTGTTGGGTTGCATAGAGACATCTGGTAGAGAATAATCTGTTTCCATTACTGGATCTTTACTTTCAAAATTCGTGGGAATCAAGTCAGAAAGACTCGCTCCGATACCAAATGAAGGTAATGGATGCACAAGAGGGGGGGTGAATTGTGCTATAAAATAAAAGCTCAAATAAAAACAACACAAGAGTTTATACTGGTTCGGTCTACCTGACCTACATCCAGTTCTCAACCACCCAGGCCGAGTTCCACTATCCCCAGGTTTTACAACGGGCGCACCTGGAACCTTTACAACCACAAGTTTTAACCGGGATCACTTGCAACCTTACAACCACAAGTTTTACTCAAGGCTCACTTGCAACCTTTCTAACTAGCTCCCCCTTACAACCAGCAAGGGTTCAACCTTTACAAATAAAGGATTTATCTAACTAAGTTCTCTCTAAGAACAGATAGTGTTACACACTTAAGTACAATTAATGCTCTTATAACACGAAGAGACTTAACTACAATGAGTACAAAATATGTAGATGAAAAGATCACTCAATGAGTTAAATGCTCTTTCTCTTTTCTGGGCACTCTGACATTCTGATTGCTTGCGGAAGCAAGTCCACATTCTGATTGCATAGCAGGGTTGACTTGCTTTATCTCTGAAAAGTAGTCCTGACACCTCTGCTCTGACAAAAGCATTCTGACACTGCATTGCTCTGACATTCTGATTGCTTGCGGAAGCAAGTCCACATCCGGAAGCAACTTTTACTCAGTGTACTGCATTTGAACGTTAGTCTAACAATATAAACACATAGTCACATGCAGTGGGAGTTTACTTAGTCTAAGATGGCTTCCTTGGATCCGGAAGCACTTCTACATCCGGAAGCACTACTACTGGACGAAGGGTTATATTCACTTTTGCTCACTCTCGCTCAGTGTCCTTCAATCCAACAGTCAGCGCTAGTCACTTAGCTATCGGAAGCAATTCTACTGGACGTGGCTTATGTTCACTGACGCTTAGTGTCATCGTATTCGAACAGCCAGCGCCAGTCTAAATCTAACAGGAAGCAAATCTACTGGACGTGGTTTATGTTCACTGACGCTTAGTGTCATCGTATTCGAACAGCCAGCGCCAGTCTAAATCTAACAGGAAGCAAATTCACTTCTGGTTGAAACTTAGCTTAGTCTTAAGGTTTTGTATATCTAATGCTCATGGACTAAGTTAATTCCCTAGTGAATTACTTGCTGCCGCTGGGGGATGAGGCATTCATCCGCGAGCGCAAGTCCTAGTCTATCCGGAAGTAAATCCACATCCGGTTGCACTCTTACTTGGGATTCTATGTTAACCTATTGCTTTCTAAGTACTTGGCCTATTCTTTCATATTTTAGTCTTCATCAAAACTTAAGATTCTAACATTTTGTACCTCGAAATAGTTATGTACTATTTCTGTTCTTTGGCCAATAGTTATGTATCATTTTTGGGCCTTCGCCCTAATTAATAACTAACCATGTTAGAAAAGATTTGCCTAACATGGTTATTAAACAAAACTAATTGATATTAAACAAATAATAAATATATATACATGCGGAAGCAGATGCAGGCCTATACAAATTGGCAATATACATAACTAATTAATCTAAATAACCTTTGAAACCTAATTCCCTTTCCTGATGCTTGCGCCTGTGCATGAATACCTGCAAAAATGTGAGTAATCGTGGAATGAGACAAATTGTCCCAGTAATCACCGCTTAACTCACTATAACAATGAGATGTGCGGTAGCGAGGACGTCTAAAGGGTACCACCTTTTAAAAACAGCAATATATACATATATATCACATTTTCTTTCATCCATCACTTAAATCCTTTTTGTCACGTCTCAATCAACTCAAATTCATCATCTCTACTCCCCATGTATCACTCAACATCCCTCAGTCAATTCCACATTAACTAAATTTCATCTTCCCATACACCAATCAAATAATACTACCAACACAGCTCTCACACTCGCCTATAGATGCATTGTGCCATCACGGTGCATTCATGCATCTAATCTTCACTATACGATTTGACACTGTGCCTCTCTCTACAAGGAGGAGGCAAATTTCCCTCTCTGGCAATCCCCAGAGAGGGAACCCCAATTCTGTTTTCCATTGCAGAATGGGAACGGTTGGGCTCTCAAATGTCTTAACAACCGTAGGGGCGGTTGGGCTCTAAAATGCCTTAACAACTGTAGGTCACTTCTCTCAATAAGTTGACCTATGATCCCCGATCCAATCAATCCGAAAAGGATCATCAGAACAAATAACTGTCGATCGGTCAATCAACAGTTATCATCTCGCGATGGTACATATATATATATATATCAGTGTCATGCAATGCTCACAATATCCCTATCAATATCACTTCCACAATATTCAATATCTCAATCACAATTTCCATCAATTTCTCAATTTCATTCAATATCTTCATCCCAACTATTCAATATCATGCATTCTTACCATTCCCTACAGTATCTCAACTGTTTAACTTCTTCCATCTAACTAACTATCAATATCCTTAACAGAATGCTATATAAACATGTCACATCCATCCCAGAATAATACCAATCCAGAACAACCATTCACACCATACAGGATAATATATATAATGTTTCAAATTTCTTTTATACGAAAATAATCATGTTTAAAAGGCACCCGATAGCCTGTTTTGTATAAAAATAGCTTTTCAAAGATAATATTTATATGGAGGGTGAGAAAAGGATTTTAAAAAAAATCCCAGCTAACGTCACCCTCAATGTTATAGTAAGGTTAAGAGTGATTACCTGTCGCCCTCTAGCACTCTGCTGTCTTCCTTACCGTTTCTTAAAGATTTTTCCTTCCAAACACCATCTCCACAAGTTGTTCCTATCATAATATAGTACAAAATGATAAATTATTATCATTTACACTTTATAATACTTAAGCGTCTCTCTCATATCCTATATCACTACCCAATCCCTTTTATCAATTCAAATACTCTAAATGATTCAAATCATCAGTCACACAAGTTTCACTAACATCAACTTCAATCCAAAGAAATCTCACAATAATCATAGATGATATTTTATATCTTCAATTCACCATCAAGTTACTTACTAACCTTGTATGGAATTAATTAGATCAATGCAAGGAGAAATCAAACTTCTCATACTTCCTATTTAATGCAAAATAATATTTTGTTATAACAAATCCACTCATGCACTTCCACATCCTATAAACCTTATCACTTTTAACACCCATATTCTCAAAACAATGAATTCATCAATTATCATTTCAGCCACAAGCATAACTTAAACATCCATGCATTGTAATTAATTTCATCTCTTCATACAACTTCAATCAAAACAAAGAAGCTAGCAGCGACACAAAGATTCACATGCAAGCATTCCAATTTATAATTCACACATGAATATGTTTTCACCAAGTCATAAACTTTGTTGATCGTTCTTAAATTCCTTGAAGATTTCCATATTTATAACTATAAAGTAATTCTCCAACATTGACTAACAAGTTACTCTACTATCTAGTAACATACATACTTTTACCCCTTTTAGTATGACTTGAAGCGGCTCCAACTATCATATCCATTAAAATGAACAATCATAATTGTCATTCTTCTTAAATTTACTAACCTATCCCCAAATCTTTTCACATCATCCCTCGTTTCCTAGAACAACTTTACTTTCATCTCTCTCCCACCTACTACTTTAACTTAAACGAGAATGCACACTTTGTAATTCCACAATGGCTAAGTACCTAACTTCATAAGAAAACAAATGAAGATTCCATTTTTCACACCTTAATCTAGTTAGAATTATTTCCAGTTTCAATAGTAACTTCATATACCTTCTTCTAACCTCTTTTCCTTAACATTAAACTTCTTCAAAGTCCACTTTATTTCCTTGAACCCACTAAATGCAACAAGAATTTTCCCTTTTTCCTCTCAAATATACCACTGTTTAAGCATGAATAAGAATTCTAGAATCACCATTTCACTATAAAACCACAATCAATTTCAAATAGCCATTAAATGACGAGCCAATCATCACTTCACCAAGAACTAAAACTCAACAACAATTTCCAGTTTCTTATTCCACTCACATTAAACCTCCAAAAATTTAAGAATCCACTACTAACTCAATCAACATGTCAGATGGATCAAAAGAAAACAATAATTCTTGCTTGCACTTGGAAAATCATAAAATCAAATATTACAGCGAATTCACACCAAACCAAGCTTCAAACTTTACAACTTTTCATTATATCCCATCTCACTTGAAATCTCGAAATTTACTTTGTTTCCCAAGACATTTTCAAAATCCAAGTTAGTAACGAAGCAATTTGTTTCACACATTAGACTTAAACACCATTAGTATAAACAAACTTTTAAGGTATTTATTTGATAAACATGCTCTACTACTTATTAACACAATTAACTATTTTCCAGTTTTCTCTTCTAAACATTTCAACAGACACTTTAAGTGCAGTGACATTCACCTATAATCAACTAAACATGAAAAATCAGTTTTGGGTACCATCACCATCAACTTAATCAAATCATCAATCCACTTTCATTTGACCCATTTAAGCCACAAAATAAAACATTGTACATACATAAACACTAGGAAAAAATTGAAGGAACAAGGTAATCAAATATCCCTAAAAGTTAGGGTTTTGCACAAGATTCACAAAACCTCAATCAACATTCAAATCATCAACCAAAACACTAAAAGATGAAGATTAAACTTAGTTATTGTACATTATTATACCCAAAAACCCAAAACCAAACTCGGCCATCCTCTACAACTCGTACAAAACTCACCAAAAACGGGTATGAATAGATAGAAGAGACTCACCTATGCTTGGATTGAGTCTTGTAGGTTCGAACGGCGGTGGGCCTCGCCGGAAGAAAACTGCCGGAGATCACAGAGTGGGGACGGAAAAGGGAAGGACGAAGAGAAAGAAGCTTGCACCGGCGAGCTTCCACGGCGGTCGACGGCCTGCCTACGGCGGAAGACGCACGAGCCCAGAGGGGAGTGAGGAATCGGTGAAGTGGAAGGGTGAAGGAGAAGGAAAACAGAGAAGATGATGAGGCTGAAGAAGAGTGGGGGCGCGGGTTTGGGTATTAGGTTGAAGGAGGGGAGTGTTTGGTTTAAGTCTAGGTTTTAGGGCACTCAACCCAATTGTCTGTCTATCTTTACTTATTTACTTCTTCCATTTTAGATCCTATCTTAAAACAAATCATAAAATCACTCCCTACATAAACTTATATACTTTTCTCCAATCAATAATTAAAATTTCTAATTATTGCTCTTTTGATTTCTAAAGAAACTAGACAAGTTAATCTTTTACAAATATAATTATTTTAAAAATGTTTCTATTTGAAATATTTTCACTTGGAAGCTCCCTAAACTCATAAGTAATCCCAAAAATAAAAACTTAAATTATCATTAATCCTTAATTAAATTTTTGGGATGTTACACTAGAAGACTCTTAGTGGTTGCTTTGGGATTTTTTCTAATAGACTTGATGAAAGTTTTAACTCCCAATATTTTTAAAGAAGTAATTGAACTATTGAATCACCAACAAAAGCCCTTTTCATTACATTGATTTAAAACCAACGAATTTTTTCCTTTTGCTTAATCAAAAATCACAAAAACAAGTGTTATCTATCTTTTAATTAATTCCTTTCAATGATTTCCAAAACACCAAAAATACACCCCTTTTATGTCAATCCTTGTTTGCATTTAGCTAAATTAGGGTAGTTAAATAACTCCACAAAGTGAGACGACCCGGGATTGCACCCTATTTGCAATCCTTGGATTAAAATTGTGATTTTAACCCCAAGGCGATTGGTTCACAGTTAAATCAGTGGTGGTGGTGGTGGTGGAGTTTGTAGCTATTGTTTAGTTTGGAGGAGTTTGTTGAGATTTGTGAGGTGGAGGCGAGTTGACTAAGTGGAGGTGACAAGTTTCACAGACTCGCTGGCAGTGGCGTGGACGTGGCGGCGGCCATGACGATGAGGTGACATTTTTTTATGACTGTGCACATAGCCATCAAAATTGAGTGGAAGTTAATTGCAATACCTGTATTAAATGCTCAAACCAAGGAGTTTGTAAGTTCTAATCTCTCAGGAGGATGTTGTGTAGAATGGAAGTGAACCGGCAGATGAATTTTCGGGCAGAGTGATCGATGGGGTAAAATGGAGGAGGGGAGGAGGAGAGAGAAGAGTGAGGTTGGGGGAATTTTTTTATTATTAAATGTGGGTCATGCCTCTTATTTAGTGTCACATCATTAAGTCACATTATCCTTCCCAGTTAACTAGCGTCAAACTTAACACTATTGGACGACAAGGTTAAATTTGCCCCATTTTAGTTTACCATGTATAGTTTTGCACCCTCTAATTTACAAGGGTACTAGGTGCCCCTTTTTTTACCAAAGTAATTTTTCCATTATCTGAAATCAAATACAAACTCGATTGAAATAGAATTGAAACACATAAACTAATAAGTGGACACCTAACAATTGAAGAGACAAGCTAACATAGACTCTTATTAAAACTGTAACATCCTAAAAATTTAATACAGGATCAAGGAGTATTTTGGGAAATAATAAATGGAGAAATTGGGAATTTTGGAATTTTTAGGAATTTTTGGTGATTTTTGGGGACATTTTGAAAATTTGTGAGCAGTAAATGTGCATATAATTAATTAAGAAATGAAGAGTTTGAAATATGAGGGAATGGTAAAGCTAAAAATATTTTGAAGTTTAAGAATATTGGAGGCTGGTTTAAGTGGTTTTAAATCAAAATGAGTACACTATGTCAAGTTTAGGCTTTAATTATCAAAAGACCACCCTTATTTCTCCCAAACCAAACACTCCCTCCCCTTTTCATTTCCATTTTCTTCTTTTTCTCATTTCCTTTCATCCATCACTTAAATCCTTCTGTCACGTCTCAATCAACTCAAATTCATCATCTCTACTTCCCATGTATCACTCAACATCCCTCACACTCACCTAAAGATGCATTGTGCCACCACGGTGCATTCAAGCATCTATTCTTCACTATATAATTTGACATTGTGTCCCTCTCCATAATGAGGGGACAATTTCCCTCTCTGGCAATCTCCAGAGAGGGAACCCCAATTCTGTTTTCCATTACAGAACGGGAACGGTTGGACTCTTCAATGCCAAACAACCGTAGGGGCGGTTGGGCTCTTCAATGCCAAACAACCGTAGGTCACTTCTCTCAATAAGTCGACCTATGAACCCCGATCCAATTATACGTATTATTCATTTTAGAATTGTGGTACCCTTTAGACGCCCTTACTACCGCACATCTCACTGTTATAGTGAGTTAAGCGGTGATTACTGGGACAAATTGTCTCATCCCACGATTACTGACATTTTTGCAGGTATTCATGCACAGGCGCAAGCATCGGGAAACGGAATTAGGTTTCAAAGTTTATTAACCATGTTAGGCAAATTCTTTCTAACATGGTTAGCAATAAATTATCCATGATAGCAGCTGTGCCGTATTAGTTTATTCTTTTCTATCATGGATAATATTTCAATCATTAGGATATTCTTTTCACTACTACAAATTAAGCCTATACCAGCGCAGCTTTACATGCGCTCATATATGCAGAGCAAAAAACGCATGTGCAAAGGGTCTCTACATGCGCTTTAAGCGCATGTAGATGTCTCCTCCTCTACATGCGCTTAAAGCGCATGTAGAAGGCAACGTCTACATGCGCTTTAAGCGCATGTAGATGTACATGCGCTTAAAGCGCATGTAGAGGTATTATCCTCTACATGCGCTTTAAGCGCATGTAGAGGCTCTAATAAAGGGCAAAACATTAAAACATGCATAAGTGATCCTCCTCAGAGCTCATAAGGTGTTCCTGCACGTCAACATAGTGTTTCAAATCTCCATTACAACTTTTTGTTGTTATGGTAAGGCTTAAACACCCTCTACATGCGCTTAAAGCGCATGTAGAGGCTGTAAATTTGAGAAAGAGCCTTTACATGCGCTTTAAGCGCATGTGGAGGCTCTAATGAAGGGCAAAACATTAAAACATGCATAAGTGATCCTCCTCAGAGCTCATAAGGTGTTCCTGCACGTCAACATAGTGTTTCAAATCTCCATTGCAACTTTTTGTTGTTATGGTAAGGCTTAAACACCCTCTACATGCGCTTAAAGCGCATGTAGGGGCTGTAAATTTGAGAAAGAGCCTTTACATGCGCTTTAAGCGCATGTAGAGGCTCTAATGAAGGGCAAAACATTAAAACATGCTTAAGTGATCCTCTTCAGAGCTCATAAGGTGTTCCTGCACGTCAACATAGTGTTTCAAATCTCCATTACAACTTTTTGTTGTT
This sequence comes from Mimosa pudica, assembly GCA_029929735.1. Lineage (NCBI taxonomy): Eukaryota > Viridiplantae > Streptophyta > Magnoliopsida > Fabales > Fabaceae > Mimosa > Mimosa pudica. The sequence continues at coordinate 8,902,790 of JAKELP010000045.1, forward strand.
ATGGTAAGGCTTAAACACCCTCTACATGCGCTTAAAGCGCATGTAGAGGCTGTAAATTTGAGAAAGAGCCTTTACATGCGCTTTAAGCGCATGTAGAGGCTCTACTGAAGGGCAAAACATTAAAACATGCATAAGTGATCCTCCTCAGAGCTCATAAGGTGTTCCTGCACGTCAACTTAGTGTTTCAAATCTCCATTGCAACTTTTTGTTGTTATGGTAAGGCTTAAACACCCTCTACATGCGCTTAAAGCGCATGTAGAGGCTCTACTGAATTGCAAAACATTAAAACTTGCATAAGAGATCCTCCTCAGTGCTCATAAGGTGTTCCTGCATGTTAACTTAGTGTTTCAAAGCTCCATTACAACTTTTTAGAGTAATGATGTTGCTTAAACAACCTCTACATGCGCTTAAAGCGCATGAAGAGGCTGTTTATTTGAGAAAGAGCCTTTACATGCGCTTTAAGCGCATGTAGAGGCTCTACTGAAGGGCAAAACATTAAAACTTGCATAAGAGATCCTCCTCAGTGCTCATAAGGTGTTCCTGCACGTTAACTTAGTGTTTCAAAGCTCCAACCACTTTTGGGTGTTATCAAAATTTTGATAGCACCCTGTACATGCGCTTAAAGCGCATGTAGAGCCTCTACATGCGCTTTAAGCGCTTGTAGAGGCTCTACATGCGCTTTAAGCGCATGTAGAGCCTTATAGGTCTAATAATAAAATAAAATTTTATTCATTTGATTTATTTAATGATGAAAAACTTAATAGCACTCATTATTTGATTAATTTAAAATAAAAGATTATTTGATGAAATACTTAATGATTAATAAAATAAAAGATTATTCAATTTAAACACTATGATTAATTTAAAATAATTTTCAACAGAAACAACATCACAAATGTGAGATGTTATTATGATTTTGATGTGAACTATATATATATACATATATAGAACAAAAATTTAGTCTAAGTTCTTTGATGTGTAATTGTTTTATTAAAAATTAATATTAGCCCCTGTACATGCGCTTAAAGTGCATGTATTGAATAGAAATTATAAATTTCCCGCGCCTTTGTCTTATGAGTTCCCTCCCTATATCTGATCACTCTATAGCGCGCTCACAGAGCATGTCTTATGAGTTCCCTCCCTTCATTCTCATTCTCTTTCTCTTTTATAAAATGATAACCTAATGTCATCATTTCTCATTCTCGCACGTTCGTCCCCACACTTCCTTTCCCACACGCCGACTCACTCTTGTTCCTCTCCGCCTCCACCGAACCTTCAAGCTCTCTGTCATCTTGTTCCTCTCATTCACGTTCGTCCCCACACTTCCATTCCCACACGCCGACTCACTTCTCTTCTTCATCATCACTCGAAATCCCTCCACCTCTTTCCTCTCTTCTTCATCATCACTCGAAATATTCTCACTGTCGCCGTGTGGTTGCGAGACGAACGAGTGATTGGTTGCTAGAATGGGTAAAAGCTTCAACCTTTATATTGTTTCCCGGGCTATACTTTCATTCTAAAGCATTTCTCATTGTTCCCTTTCATTTTCTGGTTTCTTTTTCGCCCTACGTGTTTTCCGGCGGTGGTGTGTGATTTCCGGCGGGCAACGTGGCGGCCGGCGGCGGTTTAACCTCCCAGTGAACTCCAGTGACGTCCGCTTTGTATGTAAGTTGGTTTCTTTAAGCTTTTTAATAGAGATATATAAGGGTTAGAAATGGTTAAACTTTGAGATTCTTGTTAATCAATTGTTATGTTATTGTGAAATGTTTTGTTCCAAATTTGACTGAAGTGATTTATTGATTTAAGCATATGTTGTCAATTAATTTGCATGCCTTACTTAGCTTTCTCCTGAAAATTTCTTAAACATAGAATAGAGCTAATTATTCTTGGTAGCTTATTGACTTAACTTTTTGTGTTTGGTTGTTGATTGAGCATTCTGGTGATATATAAATGCGTGTTTGAGCATGCCTCGAGCTGAAGTTTTTGAATCCATCATTTGTTGATTTCCTTCCAGGAAGACACGAGGGATTCTCAAAAATAAGCGTGCTTTAAAGAATATGAGCTGTCAAGGTGAGTGGATCACTCAAAAAGTGTCATGATTGTTCATCTATGAGGGTGATTTAGCTTTGTTAGGTGTTCCTGTAACTTGGATTGATGGCTGTTACTAGTTTCACATACAACAGGATTTGTTATATCTCTTGGTTTTTGTACCCCGTTTACCCTCCATCATTTAGCGTATTGTATTCATGGTTTAGCATACACAATGTATTCGCTGTGATTGTAGCTGATTGGATTCATTAACACTTACATGGTTTATGTATCATATATGTATACATGGTTAACCCCAGTGAAGTCCACATATAGAAATAGATTTATTTTCATATGTTAATTAATGGATGAATGAGTGCCAATGGAAATTGAGCTTAGTTTGTTAGAATATATTCTCTCTTTCTCTAGTGAAGAAATACAATTGAGCTTCTCATTTTCTCATTTCTAGAATATATTCTCTCTTTCTCTATGTTCTCTCTTTCTCCATTTTCCATTATTTGACATTGTGACGATTGCCTTTGCTCCATGTTTGGGACTTGGGAGGTTTGAAGGTTGATAAGAGTGTAATAATAATTTGAACATATGGTTTAATTTTGTGGTTAGGAAATTTATTTCTAGAAATTTTGCATTTCCTTCTAACTATGCTTGGATTTCAGCCTTTCCATGTTTTCTGAGAGTATGAGCAAGATAGGTTAGTCCATTTTCATATTGATGGGTTCTGGAAATGTTGATGAGTTTAATAATCTTGCATAAGTGATTGGAAGAATCCTGTCTAGGTGGAAAGCGCTACTAGTTGATGAGAAAGCTCTAGTTCTTTAGAATTCCAAGAATTAAGGTATGTAACATGAGTAAATCTTACCTTTATCTCATTATGTTTTGATGATTATTTATTATTTCAATGAAGTTGTTTGATTGTCTAGAGTGATGTTTTTACTTTTAAAAGGTTCCTTTTAAGTTTGCCTTTTCTTTTCTTATTACCCAAAACGGTAGTAGACTGTTTAAACTGGAAAAGCCAGTATTGAGCCTAGGTATGTTTATTTCGCCATTACTCTTGCAAAAGGTTTAGACAATGTGTTTTCCATGCATAGCAGCTGCATAGAGTGTAATTTACCATCTCACTGCTACTCTCCTTTAGTAGGTCATGGACCGAAAATGGATGCGTTGTGACCGAACTTCAAGTGAATATATAGATGGAGTAAAGGAGTTTGTTGAATTTGCAGCTGCTCATGCATGCGATGTTAACAACATTCTGTGCCCTTGTATCCGCTGTTTGAACGGAAAGCGTGTCGATCCCATGGATCTGTTGAATCATTTAATATGTAATGGGATTGATCAATCTTATACAAGATGGACAAAGCACGGTGAGACCGATGAGGTTGACCGTCGTGATCGTGAACATGATGTTAGTAGTGCTTCGAATGATGTCATTGATCAGAGTGACGAGGATTGTCTTGAAGAAATGGTGAGGGTTGTGGGTGAGGAGAACCCAGAAATATTTGAAGAATTAAAGAGTGATGCAGAGACACCGTTGTATGTTGGATGTAAATACTCGAGATTGCGCGCAGTGGTTAAATTGTACAACTTAAAGGCTCGTTATGGTTGGAGTGATGCAAGTTTCACCGCACTGCTTACCTTTCTGCGGGATGTTTTGCCAAAGGATAATGTACTCCCTTCAAAAACATACGATGCAAAGCAAATTCTCCTCGCTACCGGTTTGAAATATGAGAAGATACATGCATGTCCCAACGATTGCATCTTATACCGGAATGAGTATGCGTCGTTGGATAAGTGTCCGAAGTGCGAAGTCTCTCGATATGGGGAGAATGGCAAAAGTCCTGCCAAGGTCTTGTGGTACTTTCCGATAATTCCAAGACTGAAGCGCATGTATAGTAATAAGGACACAGCGAAACGTTTGACATGGCACGAGGATGAGAGGATCAAAGACAACAAGCTTAGACACCCTGCGGATAGCCCCCAATGGAAGAAAATTGATTACATGTACCCAGAGTTTAGTGAAGATCCAAGAAACCTGCGATTTTCACTGGCAAGTGATGGAATCAATCCGCATGGGGTTCAACGTACTACTTACAGCACATGGCCTGTCATTCTGATGAATTACAACCTCCCCCCAAATTTGATTATGAAACGCAAGTTTATGATGCTTTCGATGCTTATTGGTGGGCCTAGTCAGCCCGGCAATGATATAGATGTGTACTTGGCTCCATTAATAGAAGACTTGAATCATTTGTGGCACACAGGTGAAAATGTGTTTGATGCTTACAGTGAAGAAAACTTTACGTTGAGAGCCCTGTTGTTTGGAACAATAAATGATTTCCCAGCTTATGGTAATTTGTCTGGATATAAGGTCAAAGGGTATGGTGCATGCCCTATATGTGAAGCTGGTACCCATTCAATTTGGCTGGCTCGGTGTAAGAAAAATGTTTACATGGGGCATCGAAGGTTCTTACCGAGAAACCATCCTTGGAGAAGGTGGAAAAAGGCTTTCAATGGTAACTCAGAAGAAAGTACTTCACCTCTGATTTTAACAGGGGATGAATTGTTTGAGAAGGTAGAAGTGTTGGAGAACAATTTTGGCAAGCCTAACGCTACAAATGTGGCAGAGAGTGGTTGGAAGAAGAGGTCCATATTCTTCGAACTCCCGTATTGGAAGTCATTATATGTTCGGCATTTTCTTGATGTGATGCATGTGGAGAAAAATATATTTGATAACTTAATTGGCACGATCTTGAATGTTAGGGGAATGACTAAGGATAGTGTTAAATCGAGATTAGACATGCAAGAGATGGGGATCAGGAAAGAGTTAGCACCTGTTCAAAAGTTAAACTTCACATATTTACCTCCAGCGGCCTACACCCTTTCTAGAAAGGAGAAAAAAGTGTTCTTTGAGTTTCTCAATGGAATCAAAGTGCCAGAAGGTTATTCCTCAAATGTTAAGAATCTTGTGTCCATGAAAGAGCTGAAATTGAAAAACCTCAAAACACATGATTGTCACGTCATACTGCAAAATTTCTTACCAGTTGACATACGAAACATTTTGCCGAAGAAATTGCGGGGCACGATCACTAAGTTGTGTTTGTTTTTTAAGGCCATTTGTAGTAAAGTCGTTGATGTCGAAATGTTGCGTGATTTGCAAAAGCAGATTGTGCTCATCTTGTGTGAACTCGAAATGTACTTTCCTCCTTCGTTTTTTGATGTTATGGTTCATCTTCCAATACATTTGGTCAGGGAGGTTCAACTGTGTGGCCCAGTATATTTGAGATGGATGTACCCGGTTGAGCGTTTCATGAAAGTGTTGAAAGGGTATGTCAAAAATAGATATCGACCAGAGGGTTGTGTCGCTGAGAGGTACATCGTGGACGAATCAATTGATTTGTGTGCTGATTACTTATCTAGTGTTGAACCTGTTGGTATGTCAAAGTCTCGTCATGATGGTCGATCAAAGGGAAAAGGGATTGGGGCAAGCATATTAGTTAACATTTCAAATGTTGACAGAGAGTTAGCTCATTTACATGTTCTCCACAATAGTAGCGAGGTAGAACCTTTTGTTGAAGAGCACAAAAATCTTCTTCGACTCGCACACGATGATAGAAATGAAAGTTTGATCACAAGAGAGCACAACAAACATTTCATTGATTGGTTTGATGGACGGATTCGCCGTCAGTTAGAGCTAGACGATGGGTCAGTGTGTGAGAAATTGTACTGGTTGTCACGGAGACCATCTTTAAAAGCATTTTCTTATACGAGCTATGCAATCAATGGTTACACATTCTACACTAAAGCCCATGATGATAAGAGCCGAATGCAGAATAGTGGAGTCACAGTGGTTGGTGAGGGATGGCATGTATCCAGTGCAAAAGATACAAATCCTATATATGCGGAGATGGCATATTTTAGGGTGATTGAAAGCATCTTGGAGTTGGATTACTCTGGTTTAAGATTCTCTGTCTTCAAATGTCAATGGGTTAACAACTCTGGTGGACGGCGGATCGATGAGTTTGGATTTGTGTCGGTTGACCTTTCCAAAACTGGATATAAGGACGACCCCTACATTTTACCATCTCTTGTTACACAGGTGTTTTACATTGCAGATCCTTCGAAAAAGAATTGGTCGATAGTCATGCAATCGAACAGAAATCATGTTGATCCTGTTGATGATGAAAGTACTGAAATAGATATGAATTATTTGATTGAGAGCGAACATTCATTCTTCACATCAATCTTACAAGAATTTGATGAGCCAGAAAATGGTCTTAACGATGAACCTTTTTATTTAAGACGTGATCATAGAGAAGGCATTTTCATTAACACACCCAAAAAGCGAAAGCGAGTAGCTGTTATTCGTTATCAGCAGAGAAAAAGAATACGGGCCACAAAAAAATGATTTCTAATGTATGCAATTTTTTGTTTTATTATCATTTTATCATTGTATTCATATTATTGAATTTTTTCAGGTTTTTCTTTCTTACAGGATAATGGAGGGACAAGATCATGACCGGGAAGAGGTAGCACAACCCAATGAGGGACAAGATGAGCATATTGCAGACTACAATAATGAGAGGGAGAGAGCAAAGAAATTGGTGAAACGTGGTAGGACGGTGATGAAAGAAGTCATTTCACAAAGACATAAGGGGATTAAGTTCAAAGTAAGATGGAATGAGGAGAATCAACCAATTGGAAGAGAAAGTAAGTTATTGATCGCCTATATTGGAGTGGTTGTTCGGAACACCGTCCCAATCACATTAAAAGATTGGAGATATTTGTTCTTATGAATTGTTACTGCATAATTGAAGGTGTTTCAATTAATGTTCTTATGAACTTGAATCGGACTCTAAGGTTCTGCTTATACTTTTCACTTTTAAATATTAATGTTCTTATGAATTGTTACTGCATAATTGAAGGTGTTTCATTCATTTGTAGGGTGAGTCTTATTGTCAACTATATTCTGATCTGTCCTTAAATACCCTGGTTGCTCTGGCTTATGTCTTCAATGATGGGAGCACAACATTGCACAATTCGCCTCTCCCTGCAGGCACGGTGAGGGTGTCCATCCACATCTCTCTTAGAAATAATTCACCGTTGCCGTATCCCATTGATGGAATGAACGTGGTCGTTGACGCAATAGGCTCTTTTGTGGCATGGCCCATAAAGTGGATGGTTCCCCAATCAGAGGTGATTACTTAGTTAGTTATACTTAATATATAATAGATAACGAGATTTAATTAGTATGTCTAATTACTTATTTACTATGTTTTACAGCCCGAAAAAGGACAAAGAAAGGAATTGGGGAAAACAAACCGCCATGATGTCCAACCACGTTCTTCTATTCCGACTAAACCTCGGAAAAAGAGTTTGAAGGTAACTATTTACTAATGGATTCACATTAGCTAGCACTCATTTTGTAGAAAGAATTATTGACATATTTCTTGAACAGGCAACTCCTACTCCTCGTGACACCCAACCGCATCAGCCGACTCTTACTCGTGTCACCCAACCACATCCCTCTGAATCATTCCGTGTTAAACTAAAGAACTTGACAAAACAACTACCGGATTTTCAACAAATTGAAGTTAAATTGACAAGAACAATTTATTACAAGAGTGTCAGTGAGCACCTAGGTAGTGAAGTAATTATGGATGTGGTTAATCAGGAATGGATTAGTGCGTCAGCGATCAACATATGGATCAAGTATGTAATGTTGAATTTATTTTTATGTTATTGTGGTTTCTTACATTGTCATTTAGTATTTAAATTACAATAATTGTATGTGTTGATGTCTTTTTGTATAGGTATTTGCATGATGAAATAATTGTGCCAGGGGAAAATGTCAATTTCGCATTCATAGATCCAAATACAACCTCAATGGTGACTGAAACAACTACCTATTGGGATGAGGGTGACGTGAAAGCACGTCTGGGGAGCTCTTCTTCAGATAAAACATTGTTTCTAGCCCCAGTGAATGTAGGGTAAGTTCTTACTCGTCATTAATAATTTTTTTTATTTTCCCAAATTTTACATGTATATAACTGTACTGTTCATCACATTTTAGGAATCATTGGGTTCTCCTTGCATTCAATCCCGTTGCACCAAAGCCTGTGGTGTACTATCTGGATCCTATTAGGTCGGGTAAACCTGAAAATAGACCTTCGTATATGATGTTTATCAATGGGTAATGATTTAAACTTACTAAATTATGTTAACTCATTTATAAATGTCACTCATACTAATTTTGTTTGTCTCGACTTTAGTGTGATCACTTCTTGTAGGTCTAGTAAAAAAATGAAATACTCCAAAGCATATGACTGGCTCAAAATTCAGGTTAGTTATACATGCTAAAACAATGATTTGAATTATGGACTGTAATCATATAAAAGTCTTTTGACAGATTTGTGGTATTTTGTTGTAGTGCCCATTTCAACCGAATGATAATGATTGCGGGTATTATGTTATGAAATTTATGAAAGATATTGTTACTCATGATCAACTGGTGGTCCCAGAAAAGGTAAGTTCTGAAATTTTCCATTAATTTAAAACTCTTTTAATTTGTTCACATATTTGCTTGTATGTGTGTGGATTACTTTTAACTAACTTAAATTTAATTGCTACTTACATGTTTCTGTCAATCCAGTATTATGAAGACTGTCGTTTCGACAGCCTCTCCAAGGCACAAGTTGGAGAAGTTATTGAAGAATGGAGCAAATTTATATACCCCATTGTTGAACCTATTGTTCTTAATCAGCCACCTGTTACTTATTAGGTTTTACTAAGGTATCTATCTTCATATATTACTTGAATAAAAAATTGTGGATTTGTCTTATGAAATTTTGTTATGTAACATGCTTGTTTATTCTATGTAATGTTATTTTGTCATGTAGGTTGATGATATCCCTTTTGGTGTTTTACTTGAGATCATCTTCATTTTTGGCGTTGAGGTACATATGATCTTTGTTGCATGTAGTCTTACTTAGGAGGAATTGGTAGTTTTACATTATGACTACTTGAAGGAATTGGCAGTAGTGCATACATATTTGGGTGATGTTTATATATATTATTAGGTTTTGAATGTAATGATGATTCTGGTATATTTTGGTTAAATGATTCTGTTGAATGTAAATGATTCTGGTATATTTGTATACACCATTGGTGCAGGGCAGGAAAGTACGTGTATGTGGTAAATGTAAAAAAAAGAATATAAAATATATAAAAAAAAAAATACCTCTACATGCGCTTAAAGCGCATGTGGAGGATATACCTCTACATGCGCTTTAAGCGCATGTACATATACATGCGCTTAAAGCGCATGTAGAGGTATATCCTCTACATGCGCTTTAAGCGCATGTACATCTACATGCGCTTAAAGCGCATGTAGAGGATATAGAGGATATACATGCGGTTTAAGCGCATGTACATCTACATGCGCTTAAAGCGCATGTAGAGGTGCCTCTACATGCGCTTTAAGCGCATGTATATGTACATGCGCTTAAAGCGCATGTAGAGGTATTATCCTCTACATGCGCTCTAAGCGCATGTAGAGCCCCCGTCTACATGCGCTTTCAAAAAGCACATGTAGAGGCTTTACCAGCGCCCCCCTCTACATGCGCTTATAAAGCGCATGTAGAGGCCAAAATAAGCGCATGTAGAAGGGGTAATCTGTGGTAGTGTTTGCTAACTATGATAGAGATTGATAGAGAGATTGATATTATTGCAATTCCTTTTTCTATCATAGTTAGTAAAGATATTATTGAACTTAATGAGATAATCACAGGTTAATTAGGGAATTAGTAACACTATGTAACAAAAACAATAGCACTACTATCGACAAGATAAATGAGAGACATTCTTGTATAAGCTAGTAGTGAGAAAGCAAGCTAATGAATCTCTATGATCAAAAGTGAAGGCGATAGAGGGTGATTGTCCTAGGACATGCTCTAACGAGCTCACCGCCTTTGATGTCAATGCTGCAAAAGCAGCTATAAACACACAATCCATATTGGAAAGGTGAAGAACAACTGAGGTTTGAGATACAAACACCAATGAAGGAATGACCAAAGATAACACTAACCAACTTTCTACAAAGATGAAACTAACCCCCAAAAGACTGCAAACATCTAACCAGCTAGAGAAAGAGAAACAGACAATGAATAGTACATAAAACTTAAGATTATTAACTAACAGGGGTAACAATGACTCAATAGATACTATTAGAGATCCCCCAAAATCCCAATAGTACCACAACACTAAAGGAATCATAGTGTAAGGGTGGTTGTGGGCCAGCCACCTAACTCCCCTAATTCCTTTTGCATCTTATTCCCCCATCTCCTTCATATTCACCATATTCCAGTCCTCATACAGCTTACCAGAAAGCCAAATCAGACCCAGTATGAGGGAAATTTGTGCTTTGAGCCCAGCCAGCACCATCATCAGTGGCGGCGGAACAGAGGGTGTGGCCGCCGCCCAACCTTTACCCATGCATCGAGATACACTCCCCATTGCGAAGGCCTCCCCCCCACACCATAGGAAACATCCTATGTAACATCCTGAAAATTTAATACAGGATTAGAAAACGTTTTTAGGAAAGATCATTACAAACATAAGTTTATAAATAAGTGCCTGAAATAATCAATTAAATTGTTGGGAGAATTTAGAAATTATGGAAGTTTATGGAAATTAAAGTACTTGGGAGGTTCAATAAATTAGATGCTTAATTTGGTAAATCAAATGGTTTGGGAATTTATGAGGGTCTTTTGGTAAATTTCTCTAAATATGTAAACATTAGACAATATAATGTCAACCAAACACTCCCTCCCCTTCATTTCTCGGACAAGCAGCGCCACCCCCCTCCTTCCACTTTCAATTCTTCTCTTCACCTCCAAACCTCACCTAGAGCTGGGACTTTCAGCCCGGCTCGGCGGGCTCAACCCGAACCCGCCCTTAAAAAAAAGAGTCGGGTTGGAAATGTTGAGCCCGTATAATTCGGGCTGAGAGCCCGAATATATGGGCTATATTCGGGCCAGCCCGAATTTAAAACGGGCTGGCCCGAATATTTAAAAAAAATACTAAAACCATCGACCTACACTTACAGCCACCACCCATCACCATCTCCTTCTCTTCATTCTTCACTCTACAAAACCCATTGCCACATGCACCGCCGCTGTCCTCACCAGTGACTGCACATTTATGAGTACATTTTTTGTTCTCTAGTGTCTGACTACTCTTTCCTCTCTTGTTTTTATCTCTCCCACAACAAAAAGACAAAACATATTGTCTAATCTACTGGATCGGAATCTGAACTACTCGTGGGATTCAGACAATGCTGATGATGATAATGATAATGTGAATGCCAATATATTTGGAAGAAATTCCTCTACTGCAAATTATGTTCTGAAAGATTAAAACTTTGGTCACAATTGAAACTTTAGTCGGGTGAAATCTTAATAATGTCAAAAATTTCAGATGGGTTTTCTTGTCTTCAATCATTGTTGTTTGTATTTGTGTGTTGTTACTCTGAAACTTCCTAGGACTTATTTGGTTTTATGTGTTTATGCTGTTTCATTTGGGAAATAACTCAATGTACTACTGTACTATGCCATTACTGTGTCGAAAAGTCAGGGAAGTAAGACTTAATGAGAAAAGGTGTGGATGTATGTCTGTGTGTGTAGGTGAGGGGGTGATGATCCATGGAGTTCAGTGAGCATGAGAGCATGAGAGTTAGAGAACAAGTCATAGCCACCGAAATTAAACGGGCTGGCGGGCTGGCCCGCATTTTCTCCAATTCGGGTTGGGTTGAGAAATTCCAGCCCGAATTGATTCGGGTTAGAAGCGGGCCAGCCCGCTTCCAAAATGGGTCTGGTTGGGCCAGCCCGTTTAAAGCGGGCTGGGCCGTTTTCCCGGCTCTAAGCTCACCCATTTCGTTTCTCCACCTCTAAAGCTCACAAATTTCGGTTTCTCCACTCTTTTCTCTCTTCATCCTTGCTAAAACCATGTTAGGTCTGTTCCTCTTCATCCTCCTCCATTTCTCTTCGCGTTTCAGGCGGCTCTGGGCGTCTCCGGCGGCGGACGTTGGTGGTCAGTGGTGGAAAAAGAAAAGGTGGGTCTTGTTCTTTTGTGTCTTCCTTGAGTTATGCTCCCTTTTAAGTAGACTTCTCATTTTTCTTTCCTCCTTGGGTGTTGATTTTCGTTCTCCTTTGTTAGTGGCCGATTTCCGGTGAGTCTTGCGGCGGCTAGCGGCGGTGACACCCTCTTTTCTCATTCTTGAACTCCATAAGTATTTTCCACACTCTTCTCACCTTAGTTTCTGTGATTTGAGCCGTTTGAGAGTGAGGGTTTGGATTGGGTTTTGAGTTTTAGTCATAATAATGAATTAAGACAAAGCCAAAGTTTCATTTTGTAGTATTCTAACTATTAAATTGAATGTTGATTGTAGTTTTGTGAAGTTTATGCAAAACCCTAACTTTTGGGGGTTATTATCAAATCTGATTTTACAGTTTTTCGGTTCAAATTTGTGGTTTTAAAACCATATTTGATTGTTTTCTAAGTACTCTATAGGTTGGGATTACTTGATTTGGAGTTAGGATAATGATTTGACAAAATTAAGTGTAGGTAAGCTAGGGTTTGGTGAGGATTTCGAAAATCCTCTCATTATTCTGATTATTGGTGTTTCCTTATGGTTTGTAACTTGCTAAAAGATTATCTTAAAATGTTGGAATGGTTGGTGTAAACTCTTGAATCAAAATTTGAGTTGGAAAGTGTGATTAAGTAGGGGTTTGATTGAGATAAATGTGATTTTAAGATGAATTTGAGCAAATGGTTGTTGATTGTAATAATAATTGATGTTAATGAATAATTGTAGAATGTTGAGGTGGAAGGAAGATTTGAGTGAATTATGTTTTGTTGATTTGTGAACATTGATATGGTAAGAGTACGGGCAAGGTAAGTGGTTAAGGGAAGTTGTGGGATTATGAAGAAAGAAAATGATTTGTGAAATTATGTGAATACTCGTAACTCACTTAGGTTCTTGAGTTGTTGGAAAGTATGGGTAAATAATTATGAAAGCATGGTATAGTCAAGTTGAGATTTGGTGAATGGTATGAATGAAAAAAATAATAAATTGAAATAAGAATCCTAACTTGGTATTTATAATTGAGGTATTTGAAAATATGTTTTTGGATAGTTAGGCATTTAGTGAAAGTCTTGAGATTTATTGTCAAGACATTAGGAAGATTTAAAGATGTTTGCATATATGATTTTGGTTCTAACTAGCTGTTTTGTTTTAATTTTTGGACTGAGAAGCCTTCGTGATAAACTTAAGTATGAGTTAGCTATTGTTTACCTTATTAAGGATGATTTACATAAATAAGGATTTTTAATGAGAAAAAGTGAGTTGTGAAGGATTAAGATAATTGTGAATGTTAAAAAGGTGAATTTAATTAGGTGAAGTTTAGCTTAATTTTTCTTTGGGCCTATTACTGTTTGTTGTTGTCGGAGTTGAAGTAATTTACATGTGAGATGTACTGTTTGAAGACCTGAGAAAGAATAAAGCTACTCTTTGGTTATATGATTTGGGTCTAAAGAGTTGTTTTGTTCAGCCCTTGAGATTAAGAAACTTTTGACAATAGGATAAAGAGAGCAATAGCTGTTTAGTAATGTTAGAAGTTAGGATGATGAACATGCTGAGTAAAATTGAAAATATGGATATAATGGACTTTAGTTGAGAAGTTAGAAATGAAATTATCGAATGAAGTGAGGGGTTAAATTTTGTACTATTTTGGGATGTGTCGGTGGCAAGTAGGAAAAGAAGGAATAATGGTGAAATCAAATGTGATTAATGTGTACAAATTGTGTTTTCTCTACTTCGACAAAGTAGTTACTTAGAATCATTGTCCAGTTACTTAGGCTTGTTACAAATAAAGAAGTAGTTCTGGTTCTTTTTTTTTCATAACAGCGAATTGATGAAGTAATTGGTGAAAGAAAAATGATCGTTGAGAGCAATAAATTGATTTAGACGTTGGATATGATGTTATTGAAATGGATTGAATTATCAATTAAGGGTATGAAGATTGAAGAATCTAAAGTTAGAAATTGTTTGAGATCTTGAATATGGAGTCTTTGATCAATTTTTGAGGTTGGAAGATTTAAGTGATTATATATGTGTAGGATCCTTGCTAGTATGATTAAAATTTAAAATATACTGAGAATGTAGGGATTTTAGATTTGTATAGGAATTGGTGCTTGATGTTTGAAGAATGAATTTATTAAGGTTGTGAATGTTTTAGTTGAGTACATGGTATATTATTTGACGATTTTGTCCCCTTTTGTGCTATTTCACTTGCTGGTATGTGAATGTAAATGGGTGATGTTTATTTGTAATTGTGTTTAGCCTAAGTCATTAATTAGTTAAATATTGAGGAACATAATGAATAAGAGTGTAACATATCGTTACTAATTCCCTGATTAATCCAATACTACCTTCACTAACTATGATAGAAAAATGATTTCCATAATATCAATAAATCTATCATAGTTAGAAAAGAATTCCCTATTAATAATCATTATCCATGATAGAAAAGAATTTTCTAATATAACCTGAATACTATCATGGATAATCAAATAGCTAATCATGTTAGAAAAGAATCACCTAACATGGTTAGGAAAAAGGAATAACCTAGTACATTCACCTGATTAACCAATATTATCAATACAAATAAAAATATGCGGAAGCGAATGCAGACCTATACATTTTTGGCAATATACACTTATAAATAAGAAAAACAACCTTTTTAACTCACTTCCCTTTCCTGTTACTCGCGCCTGTGCATGAACACCTGCAAAAATGTAAGTAATCGTGGGGTGAGACAACTTGTCTCAGTAATCTACTGCTTAACTCACTATAACAGTGAGATGTGTGGTAGTGAGGGCGTCTAAAGGGTACCATATTCCAAAAACAGTATATATATATATATAGCCAAGTTTTCTTCCATTAATCACTCTGGTCCCTCTGTCATGTCCAATTTAAAACAAGTTCAACATCTCTACTTTTGAATTACCACTCAATCAATTTCCACATCAACTAAACCTCACCATCCAATCCTCAATCCATGTTTTTCCTCACTGTAATTCTCCTTCATGTCTTTCTCAACTCCAACTTCTCAATTCACACGCATGTACAATCCCTGGTGCTCTACTCATGCCATCCCGGAGGCACTACACTCGAGCTCTATATATATATATATTCTAAATGAGTTGACACTGTGCCCCTCTCAAAAGTGAGGGGGCAATTTCCCTCTCTGGTAATCCCCATGAGAGGGAAACCCCAATCTGTCTCCAATCAGAAAGGGAGCAGTTCCTGTCTCCAATCAGAAAACTGCTGGTCACAGTCTCCAATCTGTTGACCAATGGTCACAGTCTCAAATCTGTCGACCCGTACAAATAACCGTTGATTGGCCTATCAACCGGTTATCATCGCGCGATGGTACCTACATCTCAGTGTCATGCAATAATCACAATACTTTACAATATACCAATCCCTTTCAATATTTCAATATCACATCAACGTCCAATACTCTCACAATTTCCTTCAATATCTCAATGTCAACATTTAATCCTCTTATATCTACATAACCTTTCCAATACCACTATCAGAACACTCCACATGTGTAAATGTCACATCATTCCAGGATTTTTACCACAACTAATCAGGATACTACATATATGTGTCAAATTCTTTATACGAAAATAATCGTGTTTAAAAGGCACCCGATAGCCTATTTTGTATAAAAATAGCTTTTAAAAATTTTGAGGGCTAGAAAGGATTTTGAAAATCCCAACTAACATCACCCTCAATGTTATAGCAAGGTAAAAGTGATTACCTGTCGCCCTTTAGCAAATTACGCTATTTCTCGACCTTTCTTGATGCCACGGAAGTCATATCGCAATCAATCCTATAATAATATAATACCAAATGATAAATTAATATCATTTCTATTTCATAATATTTAACGTCTCTCTCGAGTCCCTAGTATGCTACTCATTCTTTTCTTAGTTCAATCATTTATAATAACCTATTTGATCATCAATTATCAATCAATTATTTAGATTCTTGACGTAGTTCAAGAATCCCTAGAACCTTTCATACCATTCCTCAATCACAAAACCTTAACTACTCATTTTAATCAAAAATCGTTTTGCACCAGTTATTCACCAATTTAAAAAATTAAGAATTATTAAGGCATATATACTTTAGTACATACTACAAGCATTTCAATCCATTTTTCACCAAATCCATCAATATCAATCCCAATCAAAACAACCACTGGAAAACTGATTCACATCACATATATAACTACACTTTGATGTATTTCGTATAACATAGTAACATAGTACGGAAAATAAATCCAAAATGTTCATAATAAGTTTGAAGGTGACCTATCAATCTGACCGAAATTAATTCTTCACGTTCCAAATCCCTACCTATCAGCAATTGCATTAATAACTACTTCCTCTTCTTCATAAAGGCACAAAGCTTACTTTAATCACTTTCTTAACAACTCAAACTATTTGCATCCCTCTATTGATGTACACGAACATTGACGAATTTAATAAAAACACCCACATCCTTTATAAGTTTCGAAATACCATTGTTCTTAGAATGCGATAAATAGTAGTCATGTACCTACACCTACATTTTACCTACTAAAAGCAGTTCCTTTCTCCTTGCTAAATCTTAAACTTTCCAAACACAATAAACTAGTTTACCCAGTTCAATAGTAGTTCCTGAGAATTCCTGGCTTATATCTCCAAAGTCTACTATTTCATAACTACACGTTTGACAATATAAAACCTAAACTTAACCTCTTTATTCAACCTAACATAAACTCATCCTTTTGCGGAATTGTTAAACACTTTCTATCACCATAAGAATTCAGCCACATCAGAACAAAGAACCCAATTTCTTTTGCTTCACATTAAGCCAAAACAGAATTTCACTATAATCCACTAACATAGAATCCCAACTTACTTCCAAAACACATTTCTCTCATCATTATTTGTCAATCCCATACAGTGACAAATTTCAATCACCACATATCAATAATTTCATATATAGGTCATTTCATCATCATTCTTTCAAAAGCCAATTTAATGTTTTCCCCAGTTAAAACTCAACTCAACATTTTGTAGGAAATTCAAGAAAAGCTATAACACACTTATAATCATAACCTTCCTACTATTTGCCCTCTTTTCTCTCATTGCACTAACACTCTCAACCTGACTAACTCCCACTTCAATTAATAATTTTTAATTATAATAAGAGACAAGCCCATAATTGTAGTGAACATGTGTTAGATTCAAAACATCCAAATCTTACAATGTTCAGACATGTAATATTATATTTTCCCAAAGTGCTCAATTTTGTTGATCTTTCTCAATTCCTAGAAGATTTCCAGATTTAGAATCATTCTTAGCACACCATTTGATCAACTTAAACAAAAATGTCCACATAAATTTATATATGAATACATAAATCTCATTCATATTTTTAGCACACATATATCTCCAACTTGGTAAAATAGGACCTTAACAGTTTCCAAAACCCCAACCATCACACTTCATACCCACTCATCACAAAAACAGTCTCAATGAACTCTTTGTACATTTTCATACATCTTTACATACAAAACAATATTTGTATTAGAATCGGAGATCTTTTAGCCATGAATAATGATGAAACACAATTTGGAATTAACCCATCAAAACACATGATACATCACACATACAAATCCACCAAGAATCAACACACCTCAGTAATCACCATTAGCACCAATCTAACAGAGAGGGAGAGAAAAAGAGAACATTTGTCAAACCCTTCCTTCAACCTCAACTAAACAGACACACCATATTTGCAAACTCAATGAATTTACCTAATCATAAATTGTGAAGCTTTTTACTTGTTTCAAAACATTTTCATTTAAAGCCCAAAACCTAAATTGATTTCCCTCTCAAATCTCGCATGGATTAAAGAAAAAGAAGTAAGAACAGATCAAAGGGACTCACCAAAAAAAAAATAATGTTTCTGCCGTTGCTCACGCTGCCAGCAGCAATCACCGCAGTGAAAACCGCCATAACTCGCCGGAAAAGCAAAGAAGCCGAGAGGAAGAAACAGAGCCCGAGAGAAGAAAGGAAAAAGTGAGAAATCAAGTTTGCAAAGAAGAAATAACATAAGAAACACAAGGAATGGTCGAATCTTACCACCACTGCCGTCGTCCGCCGTTGAGCTCGCCGGAAAGCCGAAGAAGACGACGAACATGAAGAGGCATGGGGGTGGGTTTGGCCGTCAGGTATGAGGAAGGAATAAGGAAGAAGAGAGGGTTCGGTTCTTGGGGACCCACTACACCGGAGATCGGTGGCTAGGCCGCCGGAAAATCGAAGAACAATGGCGGAGGAGGGAGGTTAGGCTTGAAAGATGGTAAGGCAGAGAGAGAGAGAGAGCTTGAGAAATAGAGAGGAGAAAGGAGGACGAATATGTGAAGGGGAGGGGCGCCGCCGCGCCGGAGGCTGCCGGAAATCGCAGGGGGGCGGAGGAGAGGAAGAACGAAGAAGAAGGAGACCGAAAGGAGGAGGGAGGCGCGCCGGTTATTTATATAAAAGGGGAGGGGCGCGTTTGGTTTTCTAGAATTAGGGGATTCTCCAATGATTTGTAGTCCAAACTTGCCATAGTGTACTCTTTTAATTCTAAAACCATTTAAACCAGCCTCCTATCTTCTTAAACTTCAAAATATTTTTAGCTTTATCACTCCCTCATATTTCAAACTCTTCATTCCTTAATTAATTATATGCATATTAATTATTCAAAATTTCCAAAAATATCCCAAAAATTTCTAAAAATTCCAAAATTTCCCAAAACACTCCCTAATCCTGAATTAAATTTTTCAGGATGTTACAAAGAACATGTGAAAGAAGGGATTGGGTAGCATATTAGGATTTGAGAGAGACGTTATTTACTTTATAACTTAGAATGGTTATTGACTTACTATTATTACATGGTGTAATAATAGGAAAAGATTTTGATATAGAAACAGTTCTCAAGGCATGATGAAGAAAGAGGGGAAAACTGCAAAGTGCTAAGGGACACAGGTAACCACACTTACCTGACTATAACATTGAGACTGATGTTAGTCGAGATTTTCAAATCTCTTTTCTATCTATGTATGTATAAAGCTTTCAAAATTAGTTTGATATTAAAGCAGACTATTGGGTGCCTTTTAACCTCAGCTATTTTCATACAACGTTTTGATATATATGTAGTATCATGTTGATGGAATACGATTGTGGAAGGTTGTTGCAAGACACTGCTTGTACCATCGGCCGATGTAACTGTTCGACAGCGCAATCGACGGTTAGTTGTACTAGTCCTATTGAATAGAGACAGGGACTTACGGTTTCCGAGTAGAGACGGACTCCGTTTATTATTTCCTTTTCAGTAGAGACAGGGGAAATATGCCTTTCAGAGTAGAGACTGGGGCACAGTGTCAATCATGTTTATTTTGAATATTTAGAGATGGATGACTTGGTTTTGGTTACTTACTGATTAGACCAAATTTCATACCTTTAAGCATGTGCATTTGAGCTTAATTAGTGTGGTTTATTTGTTATATTTGATCATTATTGATACATTTTCATGCACATGCTTATGTATAAATATTTGAAGAATAATAGCCTTATTATTTGCATTTTATGGAACTAAGGGTATTTTGGTCATTTTGACTATGAGATGTGTTTTTCATGTAGGGGGGGTCCCAAGTGGGCCCCATACATACCCTTGGTGGAGCTTCAGTGGAGATAAGTTGGCAAGAAGGAAGGCTAGATGACAAGCACTCAAAGTCACATCAGGATGCAAGTTCACATCCGGAAGCAAAGTTACATCCGGAAGTTGGGCTACTTGAAGAAGGGAACTTACATCCAGAAGTGGATTTACATCCGGAAGTGAACATGCTGGCGCTGGCGGACAAAGAGTTACATCCGGAAGTGGATTCTCATCCAGTGGATTCTCATCCGGAAGTGAATATGCTCGCGCTTGCGATATGAAGTCTTGCATCCGGAAGTTGAAGTCCATCAGCCAGCATGTACAAGAACCATACTGCACAATGATCAGAAGTCTCAGGTGCAGAGTTAATTTAAGGCAAAGTTAACCCTGCAACTTGAAGGTACTTGGGGAGCTTTAAAAATGAGGCAAAATTGGCGCCAAGACCAAATTCAAGTCTGGAGGCCTCATTAAGAGCAAAAAGGGAAGCACAATCACTTGGAGAAAAAGGAGGAACCTTTGGAAATGCATGGAGATGAGATCTAGTCAACATTCATCCTAACCTTTACCAAATACCAAAACTACCCTTTGGGCGATAATCCCAAAGTTACTCACCACTATAAAACCCCAAACATAACTAACTGAACATGCTGGCGCCTCATTACGGTTTCCGAGTAGAGACGGACTCCGTTTATTATTTCCTTTTCAGTAGAGACAGGGGAAATATGCCTTTCAGAGTAGAGACTGGGGCACAGTGTCAATCATGTTTATTTTGAATATTTAGAGATGGATGACTTGGTTTTGGTTACTTACTGATTAGACCAAATTTCATACCTTTAAGCATGTGCATTTGAGCTTAATTAGTGTGGTTTATTTGTTATATTTGATCATTATTGATACATTTTCATGCACATGCTTATGTATAAATATTTGAAGAATAATAGCCTTATTATTTGCATTTTATGGAACTAAGGGTATTTTGGTCATTTTGACTATGAGATGTGTTTTTCATGTAGGGGGGTCCCAAGTGGGCTCCATACATACCCTTGGTGGAGCTTCAGTGGAGATAAGTTGGCAAGAAGGAAGGCTAGATGACAAGCACTCAAAGTCACATCAGGATGCAAGTTCACATCCGGAAGCAAAGTTACATCCGGAAGTTGGGCTACTTGAAGAAGGGAACTTACATCCAGAAGTGGATTTACATCCGGAAGTGAACATGCTGGCGCTGGCGGACAAAGAGTTACATCCGGAAGTGGATTCTCATCCAGTGGATTCTCATCCGGAAGTGAATATGCTCGCGCTTGCGATATGAAGTCTTGCATCCGGAAGTTGAAGTCCATCAGCCAGCATGTACAAGAACCATACTGCACAATGATCAGAAGTCTCAGGTGCAGAGTTAATTTAAGGCAAAGTTAACCCTGCAGCTTGAAGGTACTTGGGGAGCTTTCCAAATGAGGCAAAATTGGCGCCAAGACCAAATTCAAGTCTGGAGGCCTCATTAAGGGCAAAAAGGGAAGCACAATCACTTGGAGAAAAAGGAGGAACCTTTGGAAATGCATGGAGATGAGATCTAGTCCACATTCATCCTAACCTTTACCAAATACCAAAACTACCCTTTGGGCGATAATCCCAAAGTTACTCACCACTATAAAACCCCAAACATAACTAACTATCTGGATATCTCACCTCTCACTTCACTTTCACTTTCTCTCTCCTCTAACAAACTCTCTCAACTCCATCTTCATCTTCATCCACTTCACCTCGCAACCTCCGCCATGGCCATTTTACCTCGCAAATCCTCCATTCTTTCCATCTCCATGCGCGGCTAAGCGTTCTTCTCCTTCCTTCAAGTCAGATTTGTGTTCGAGCTTCAATGTAATTGGCCTTATGTGAGAATTTTCCTTTTCTAGGTTTTCAAGCTTGTAATCACTTAGATCTTTCATGTCTGGAGATTTTTAGGTATGTTAGATCTAGGATTCTGCATAGAGATTTCTGTGTAGAGTTCATTTATTCTTTCAAGCTTGTAAACCTAACTTCTGGATCTTGAACTTTCATGTGTGTTAGGTGTATACATTGTGTAGCTTCATGAGATTAAGCATATGTGAGTACATTTTGTTTGATTCTTGAAGTGAATGTTAAATAGAAGTTAGTTTTAATTTCTATCTCACCTAAGGATATGCATCAAGTTCAAGGCTAGACTATCTTGATTAATCAGTTTAAACTAGCTAACACTTCTTAGTTTTAAGAGGTCTTGGCCGATTTAAGCTAGTTAATTAAGAGGAAATTGTCACATGAGGCCTAACAATTGAAATGCACAAATCGAGGCTAGAAGGAGGAGATTTCACCTATTGATTCTTTACACTCATATTTTCGGTACATTTTATATTTTAGTTGTAGATATAAACACACACTCAAACTGTTTGTTAATTTGCGTGACTTATATACTTTCAACTAGCAAGATAACCTGAACCGTGGAAAGACCTGTACTCACCGCTATCTAAATAGTGGAATAGAGTATTGAATTGTTTTGATTAATCTTTTTAGGCTACAAAAAGGTTAAATCAAGTGGCGCCGTTGCCGGGGATTTTTATGTGCTAGACATGACCAGTGAAACTAGGATGGATGACTCCTTGATTTTGGGAAGGCCATTTATGAAAACAGCCAAGATGATTATAAGCTTAGAAGAGGGCTATGTTACAATGCAAGTAGGAAATCAATTAATAAAGTTTGATGTGGGGAAAGCAATTAAACATCCTCATGAGGATTATTCTCTCCTTGGATTAAGTGTGATTGATTCTCTGATGCATATAGTTTGCGATGAACATGCAAATACCTTCAAGTTGAACCTAATTGTTAATGAAGATGTTCATATGAGTTATCATGACTCTTGTGCTAGTTTAATTGAAAATACATGCTTGCATGATATGCCTAATGATTCATCTAGCATAGGAAGCTCAGTGACAGAATTCATGGACTCATTGCATGTGCATTATAATTTTGATAATGATTGCACGTCTATTTCCTCTTTGTCAAGCTACAACCCCTTGGAAGAGGGAAGTTTGTTTAATTTTGTAGGACAGGAGAAGGGAGGTTGTGACTTCACCCAGGAAATTGAGAAATCCAGTGCACAAGAGTTTGACCATGAAGAGTATGAAGCCTTAAGAAGAAGCCGCTTACACAAGCTGAGGGAGAAGCTATATCTGAAAGAGCATGTGCTCACTGACGGTCCACATGTTTCTACCCTGAGCGGCAGTGGGGATGCAGACTTGAATAAGAATGTTGAGGCCTCACAATCTAAGAGGCCGAATTGTCGTGATGAGCTGCTGCAGTTTGATGATGATTTCTATGAACATCAATTGCTAGAAGTTGAGATGCACACTCTGGTACCTTCTATTATTGAGCCACCTACGCTGGAGCTGAAACCTTTGCCACCCAATCTTAAGTATGCCTACTTGCTTGATGAGAAGAAGCTCCCAGTTATTGTTTCTAGCGCTCTATCTTTTCTTGAGGAAGGGAAGTTACTTGAGGTGCTCAGACGATACAAGGGGGCCATTGGGTGGACTCTGGCCGATCTTCCTGGAATGAGTCCTACCACTTGCATGCACCGGATCTTGCTTACTGATGATGCTAAGCCGGTGAGGCAGCCACAAAGGAGGCTCAATCCCTTGATACTTGATGTTGTGAAAAAGGAGGTAGAAAAGCTACTAAGTGCTGGAATCATCTATCCGATTAGCGACAGCGAATGGGTGAGTCTCATTCATGTGGTGCCGAAGAAGAGTGGGCTGACTGTGGTAAAGAATGACAAAGATGAGCTAGTGCCTACACGGGTTCAGAACTCTTGGAGGGTATGCATTGATTATAGGAGGTTGAATGACTCCACGAGAAAAGACCATTTTCCATTGCCATTTATTGATCAAATGTTGGAAAGACTAGCAGGCAAGTCACATTACTGTTTCCTGGATGGTTTCTCCGGGTATTTCCAAGTTCCAATAGCACCTGAGGACCAAGAGAAAACAACCTTTACTTGTCCATTTGGAACCTTCGCATACAGGAGAATGCCTTTTGGTCTGTGCAATGCTCCAGGAACCTTTCAACGTTGTATGATGAGCATTTTTAATGACTTGCTGGAGGATGGCATAGAGGTGTTTATGGATGATTTCTCCCTCTATGGAGACAGTTTTGATGCTTGCTTGGGCAATCTTGAGAAAGCTTTGGTTAGATGTGTGGAAAAGGGTTTGGTACTCAACTTTGAGAAGTGCCATTTCATGGTGGACAATGGCATAGTGTTGGGACATTTAGTCTCAAAGGAGGGCATTCAAGTTGACAAAGCCAAGGTTGAGGTAATCTCCTCTCTACCCTTTCCGACTTGCTTGAAGGAGTTGAGGTCTTTTCTTGGACATGTGGGTTTCTATAGGAGGTTCATCAAGGGTTTTAGCCAAATTGCTTCCCCACTGTCTCATCTACTACAAAAGGATACCGAATTTGATTTCTCTTATGAGTGTAAGGAGGCCTTTGTTGAGTTGAAGACACGGCTTACTACTCCTCCTATCTTGGTTGCACCTAATTGGGAATTACCTTTTGAGTTGTCTTGTGATGCTTCTAATGAGGCTCTGGGAGTTATGCTTGGCCAAAGGCAAGAATCTTTGCCAAGAGTCATTGCTTACGCATCCAAAACATTGGATAGAGCTCAGAGGAACTATACAACAACTGAGAAGGAACTTTTCGCCATAGTCTTTGGTCTGGACAAGTTTAGGCAATACTTACTACATTCTAAGGTAATCATATTCACGGATCATGCAGCCGTCCGTTATCTGTTATCTAAGCCACAAACAAAGCCTAGGCTCTTGAGATGGGTCTTGCTTTTACAAGAGTTTGAGATAGAGATTAAGGACAGGGCTGGAAAAGAGAATTTGGTGGCAGATCATTTAAGCCGTCTGCCAGTGGATGTGGAAGGAATTGATGACTCTTCTCTTGTTTGTGATACTTTCCCAGATGCTTTATTGTGTGCTTTGAATGCTAAGAAGGATCCGTGGTATGCTCATCTGGTGAATTATTTGGTGGCCGAGATGATTTCTCCTTCATTAAACAAGCACCAAGCTCAAAAATTGAAGAGAGATGCAAACTATTATGTTTGGGATGAGCCACACTTGTGGAGATTGTGCAATGGTCAAATCATCAGGAAGTGTGTGCATGATGATGAGATCTCTTCAATTTTGGAGTTCTGTCATTCTCTTGCTTGTGGTGGGCACTTCGGTGCAAGGAAAACCTCAAGGAAAATTCTGGAGGCTGGTTTCTATTGGCCTACTTTGTTCAAAGATGCCTATGATTATTGCAAGTCTTGTGATCGTTGTCAAAGGTTTGGAGGATTAACTAAGCGGCATGAAATGCGTCAAATTCCTGTGATTTTTTGTGATGTTTTTGATGTGTGGGGCATTGACTTCATGGGACCCTTTCCACCCTCTTGTGGCTATGTCTATATACTCTTGGCCGTGGATTACTTTTCAAGGTGGGTGGAGGCCGTGCCTACTAGGGCAAATGATGCTCGGACTGTGTTGAAGTTCTTGAAATCTAACATCTTTTGTAGGTTTGGAGTGCCCAAGGCACTTGTGAGTGATCAAGGCTCACATTTTTGCAACAAGCTCATGACTTCTTTGCTCAACCAATTTAGAGTCAATCACAAGATTTCTACACCATATCACCCTCAAACCAATGGGGAGGCCGAGGTGTCTAATAGACAAATCAAAAACATCCTCGAGAGAATTGTGAAGCCAAGCAGGAAAGATTGGAGCTTGAGGCTTGAGGAAGCTCTCTGGGCTTATAGGACTTCATTTAAGACTCCAATTGGCATGTCCCCTTATAGGTTGATCTATGGCAAAGCTTGTCATCTTCAAGTTGAGCTCCAACATAAGTCTTATTGGGCGGTCAAATTTTGTATTGATGACATGGATGCTGCGGCACAAGAGAGACAATTGACTTTAAGTGAGCTTGAAGAGTTGAGGAATGAGGCATTTGAGAACTCCAGAATCTTTAAGGAAAGAACAAAGGCTATTCATGATAGTGGTATCCTGAGGAAAGAATTCAAGGCGGGTGACCTTGTGCTTTACTACCGTGCTAAATTCAAGTTCAGTGGAGGGGGCAAACTTAAAGACAAGTGGGAAGGCCCTTATGTGGTGACCAAATCTCATGATTTTGGCATGGTAGAGATCAAGCATAGTAAAGATGGCCGAATCTACAAAGTCAATGGCCATTTGCTAAAATTGTATAAGGAGAACTTCAAGCCGCCCTAAAGGTCGTTTCTATCCTTTCCTCACTTGCTTTGTTTAGTTAATATCTTAAGTGTGGGGGAAGGTGTTAGTATTAGAAAAAAACTTAGGATTATGTTTGTGTGTTTAGGATTTTGTTTAGGTTTGTTAGATTGTTAAAATAATCTGAAAATATTTCACTAGTGCTTGGGGATGCATATTTGCTTAAGGAAGTGTCACTGGGGAAATAGAGGATCTTGCATCTGGAAGTGTTTTAGCTTCCGGAAGCTCTCCACTTAGACTTAGTTGCTTAAGATCAGATTGTGTTCACTTTGCTTCGACAAACAACAGAGCATCCGGAAGCATTTTAGCTTCCGGTAGCATGTTTGCTTCCGCTAGGGATGAGACTTAGAATCTGAGCCAGAGTGACTTCCTATAGCCATTTTGCTTCCGGTAGCATTTTTGCTTCCGGAAGTGACTTGAGCTTAGATC
Source organism: Mimosa pudica (assembly GCA_029929735.1). Lineage (NCBI taxonomy): Eukaryota > Viridiplantae > Streptophyta > Magnoliopsida > Fabales > Fabaceae > Mimosa > Mimosa pudica. Next base: position 8,929,385 of record JAKELP010000045.1, read on the forward strand.
CAGTTGGGTTTCCTGAGCGCCAGTGAGGAAAAAAAAAATTATCATACTATACATGTGTATTAGGTTGTGCTTGGTATGTTTTTGTTTGTAAATAATACATGCATAGGCCATTTGTATGCTTGGATTGTCCGGCCTTTTATGTTGCTACTTTGCCTTTAAAATACATCTTCCTACTTGATTTGATTGGTCCATTGAGGACAATGCATGCTTTAAGTGTGGGGGAGGTGTATTATGTGCTTAAAAGTGGTCTGATTCAAAGCTTTCACACTTGATTTTTGGACTTATTTGGCATGATTTTTCTTGAAAATTTGACTTGATTATGGCTCTTGAAAGCAAATGGAATTGTCCTCTAGTGTGTAAGTAGAATTTTTGGAATGATTACTTAGGGCATTGCATGGGGCACTTTTAAGGTATAAAGAGGGTGTAAGTCTCTCATTTAACTTTTCTTAGGGAGGAAGTGACTAATTAGAGTAAGCCATAAATGTGAGAAGCCTCCAACCGAATTGAGTGGGCCAATAGTTACTTGACCTCCTAGAACTTGTCCTAGCTCTTGTTTGAGATCACAATGCATGGCATGATTGAAAATGAAAGGGGCGTTTCTTTCTAAACCCTCATGACCCAAACACTAAGCCAACCAAATATTATCCTTTGATTAACCCCTTTGGGCCATTCACTTTTCTTTTCTACCACCTTGACCAAAGTGTGAATAAGTGATTATAGCATATGCTTGCATTCATAGTAGTATTGTATTGTTGTATCTTGTGGGAAGCAAGCTATATGAGTGAAGAACAAAAGATGGCCGAGAGCCACAAGAGAGGAAAAGAAAAGAGAAAATGGCCAAAGGCCAAAGAAAAGAAAAAAATATATAATAAGGCCAAAGGCCTATCAAAAGAGAAAAAGGAAGAAAGCACAAAGTGCTTAAGTATGCCAAAGGCATAAGATTGAAAAAGAAAAGAGAGATGTAGCATGCTTTGTGAGGTTTGATTTCATCATATTGCATGCATATGTGGTGATTACTTGTTCATGTCATTGGTCATTGACTACTATCCATCATTCACCATTCATTATTAGCCTTCCATCTAACCCCAAAGTCCCCTAGATTTGGTTGTGCTATGCATAATAATGGGTGGAGAACTTAGAGCTATTACAAGCCTATGGTGATGGTCAAGTGCATTGAGCCAAAGAGTAATCACAAGTCCCTAGTTAGGCATTTTTCCTAACTTGAGTGAATGAGTGTAAACACTTTATCCGGTGAGGAAAAATCTCAATTGGCACTCTTCCTTGATTCTAGTTGATTGTTAAACTTGGATTCGCTTTGTATTCTTAGATTTGGCCCATGCGAAGCTTTAGGGAAAGGTTCAAGAAGATCAACTCGTACACTATGATAATTCCAATTGCCTTCATTATGCTTAATGATTGAGTTAATCTTTTACATGACTTTGCCCGGAGTGCAAAGCTTAAGTGTGGGGGATTTGATTAGACCAAATTTCATACCTTTAAGCATGTGCATTTGAGCTTAATTAGTGTGGTTTATTTGTTATATTTGATCATTATTGATACATTTTCATGAACATGCTTATGTATAAATATTTGAAGAATAATAGCCTTATTATTTGCATTTTATGGAACTAAGGGTATTTTGGTCATTTTGACTATGAGATGTGTTTTTCATGTAGGGGGGTCCCAAGTGGGCCCCATACATACCCTTGGTGGAGCTTCAGTGGAGATAAGTTGGCAAGAAGGAAGGCTAGATGACAAGCACTCAAAGTCACATCAGGATGCAAGTTCACATCCGGAAGCAAAGTTACATCCGGAAGTTGGGCTACTTGAAGAAGGGAACTTACATCCAGAAGTGGATTTACATCCGGAAGTGAACATGCTGGCGCTGGCGGACAAAGAGTTACATCCGGAAGTGGATTCTCATCCAGTGGATTCTCATCCGGAAGTGAATATGCTCGCGCTTGCGATATGAAGTCTTGCATCCGGAAGTTGAAGTCCATTAGCCAGCATGTACAAGAACCATACTGCACAATGATCAGAAGTCTCAGGTGCAGAGTTAATTTAAGGCAAAGTTAACCCTGCAGCTTGAAGGTACTTGGGGAGCTTTCCAAATGAGGCAAAATTGGCGCCAAGACCAAATTCAAGTCTGGAGGCCTCATTAAGGGCAAAAAGGGAAGCACAATCACTTGGAGAAAAAGGAGGAACCTTTGGAAATGCATGGAGATGAGATCTAGTCCACATTCATCCTAACCTTTACCAAATACCAAAACTACCCTTTGGGCGATAATCCCAAAGTTACTCACCACTATAAAACCCCAAACATAACTAACTGAACATGCTGGCGCCTCATTACGGTTTCCGAGTAGAGACGGACTCCGTTTATTATTTCCTTTTCAGTAGAGACAGGGGAAATATGCCTTTCAGAGTAGAGACTGGGGCACAGTGTCAATCATGTTTATTTTGAATATTTAGAGATGGATGACTTGGTTTTGGTTACTTACTGATTAGACCAAATTCCATACCTTTAAGCATGTGCATTTGAGCTTAATTAGTGTGGTTTATTTGTTATATTTGATCATTATTGATACATTTTCATGCACATGCTTATGTATAAATATTTGAAGAATAATAGCCTTATTATTTGCATTTTATGGAACTAAGGGTATTTTGGTCATTTTGACTATGAGATGTGTTTTTCATGTAGGGGGGGTCCCAAGTGGGCCCCATACATACCCTTGGTGGAGCTTCAGTGGAGATAAGTTGGCAAGAAGGAAGGCTAGATGACAAGCACTCAAAGTCACATCAGGATGCAAGTTCACATCCGGAAGCAAAGTTACATCCGGAAGTTGGGCTACTTGAAGAAGGGAACTTACATCCAGAAGTGGATTTACATCCGGAAGTGAACATGCTGGCGCTGGCGGACAAAGAGTTACATCCGGAAGTGGATTCTCATCCGGAAGTGAATATGCTCGCGCTTGCGATATGAAGTCTTGCATCCGGAAGTTGAAGTCCATCAGCCAGCATGTACAAGAACCATACTGCACAATGATCAGAAGTCTCAGGTGCAGAGTTAATTTAAGGCAAAGTTAACCCTGCAGCTTGAAGGTACTTGGGGAGCTTTCCAAATGAGGCAAAATTGGCGCCAAGACCAAATTCAAGTCTGGAGGCCTCATTAAGGGCAAAAAGGGAAGCACAATCACTTGGAGAAAAAGGAGGAACCTTTGGAAATGCATGGAGATGAGATCTAGTCCACATTCATCCTAACCTTTACCAAATACCAAAACTACCCTTTGGGCGATAATCCCAAAGTTACTCACCACTATAAAACCCCAAACATAACTAACTGAACATGCTGGCGCCTCATTACGGTTTCCGAGTAGAGACGGACTCCGTTTATTATTTCCTTTTCAGTAGAGACAGGGGAAATATGCCTTTCAGAGTAGAGACTGGGGCACAGTGTCAATCATGTTTATTTTGAATATTTAGAGATGGATGACTTGGTTTTGGTTACTTACTGATTAGACCAAATTCCATACCTTTAAGCATGTGCATTTGAGCTTAATTAGTGTGGTTTATTTGTTATATTTGATCATTATTGATACATTTTCATGCACATGCTTATGTATAAATATTTGAAGAATAATAGCCTTATTATTTGCATTTTATGGAACTAAGGGTATTTTGGTCATTTTGACTATGAGATGTGTTTTTCATGTAGGGGGGGTCCCAAGTGGGCCCCATACATACCCTTGGTGGAGCTTCAGTGGAGATAAGTTGGCAAGAAGGAAGGCTAGATGACAAGCACTCAAAGTCACATCAGGATGCAAGTTCACATCCGGAAGCAAAGTTACATCCGGAAGTTGGGCTACTTGAAGAAGGGAACTTACATCCAGAAGTGGATTTACATCCGGAAGTGAACATGCTGGCGCTGGCGGACAAAGAGTTACATCCGGAAGTGGATTCTCATCCGGAAGTGAATATGCTCGCGCTTGCGATATGAAGTCTTGCATCCGGAAGTTGAAGTCCATCAGCCAGCATGTACAAGAACCATACTGCACAATGATCAGAAGTCTCAGGTGCAGAGTTAATTTAAGGCAAAGTTAACCCTGCAGCTTGAAGGTACTTGGGGAGCTTTCCAAATGAGGCAAAATTGGCGCCAAGACCAAATTCAAGTCTGGAGGCCTCATTAAGGGCAAAAAGGGAAGCACAATCACTTGGAGAAAAAGGAGGAACCTTTGGAAATGCATGGAGATGAGATCTAGTCCACATTCATCCTAACCTTTACCAAATACCAAAACTACCCTTTGGGCGATAATCCCAAAGTTACTCACCACTATAAAACCCCAAACATAACTAACTATCTGGATATCTCACCTCTCACTTCACTTTCACTTTCTCTCTCCTCTAACAAACTCTCTCAACTCCATCTTCATCTTCATCCACTTCACCTCGCAACCTCCGCCATGGCCATTTTACCTCGCAAATCCTCCATTCTTTCCATCTCCATGCGCGGCTAAGCGTTCTTCTCCTTCCTTCAAGTCAGATTTGTGTTCGAGCTTCAATGTAATTGGCCTTATGTGAGAATTTTCCTTTTCTAGGTTTTCAAGCTTGTAATCACTTAGATCTTTCATGTCTGGAGATTTTTAGGTATGTTAGATCTAGGATTCTGCATAGAGATTTCTGTGTAGAGTTCATTTATTCTTTCAAGCTTGTAAACCTAACTTCTGGATCTTGAACTTTCATGTGTGTTAGGTGTATACATTGTGTAGCTTCATGAGATTAAGCATATGTGAGTACATTTTGTTTGATTCTTGAAGTGAATGTTAAATAGAAGTTAGTTTTAATTTCTATCTCACCTAAGGATATGCATCAAGTTCAAGGCTAGACTATCTTGATTAATCAGTTTAAACTAGCTAACACTTCTTAGTTTTAAGAGGTCTTGGCCGATTTAAGCTAGTTAATTAAGAGGAAATTGTCACATGAGGCCTAACAATTGAAATGCACAAATCGAGGCTAGAAGGAGGAGATTTCACCTATTGATTCTTTACACTCATATTTTCGGTACATTTTATATTTTAGTTGTAGATATAAACACACACTCAAACTGTTTGTTAATTTGCGTGACTTATATACTTTCAACTAGCAAGATAACCTGAACCGTGGAAAGACCTGTACTCACCGCTATCTAAATAGTGGAATAGAGTATTGAATTGTTTTGATTAATCTTTTTAGGCGACAAAAAGGTTAAATCACTTACATCTGGAGATGTATGAATATAGATATATCTGTTATGTGTATGCATATATACTGTATACAGGTGAATTATTTTAAAACTGTGGTGCCCTTTAGACGCTCTGCTAACTACACTTCTCACTCTTATAGTGAGTAAGTGTTGGTTACTGAGACATTGTTTGTCTCACCCCATTCCCTTTATTTTTTTCAGGTGATCATGCACAAGCACGAAGACCAGGAAAGGGGTATAGGTTATAGATGTTAGTAGGGACGTATATTGCCAACAGATTATAGGCTTGCATTCGCTTCCGCATTATTGTTACATTTAATCAAGAAATTAATTATGGGTTGAATGAGTTTGTTTTTATTAACCGTGTTAGATTAATCCTTTCTAACATGGTTAGCTTTTATTTATCAACCATGTTAGATTAATCTCATCTAACATGGTTAGCTTTAGTTATTGATTAAAGGTGTTTGATTTTACTAACCATGTTAGATTAATCCTTTCTAACATGGTTAGCTTTTAATTATCCATGATAGTTTTCATATGATATTAGGTGACTCTTTTCTATCATGGATAATACTTAAATAGTGAGAAGGTTCTTTTTCTAACTATGATAGGGTTACAATATTAGGAAAATCATTTTTCCATCATAGTTAGCAAAGTAAATACGTTTAGGATTAATGATATTGGTTAATCAGGAAATGGGCGAAGGGGCAAAACTAGCCACCGTAAATTTCCAAATGGACAACTTTGACACTCTTAAATTGGATGGTGTAAAACCGTAAATTATAAATCAAAATGGGGCAAATTTAGCCACGCCGTTAAGTTGAAGCTAACAGACGTTTTGATTTAATGAAGGTGGGCCCCACGCCAACACAAACGTTTGTTAGCTTCAACTTAACGGCGTGACTAAATTTGCCCCATTTTGATTTATAATGTATGGTTTTGCACCATCCAATTTACGGCTGTCAAAGTTGTCCATTTGGAAATTTACGGTGGCTAGTTTTGCCCCTTCGCCCATCAGGAAATTAGTAACATAATGTTACATCCTACGTACGAGAGCCGCCGCATAAACGCCGCACGATGCACCGTTATCCACTCTCTGTGAAAAGCGCCCAACACCATGAGATCCGACGACCCGCACCTCGAATACCGTGTCACGCCATGCAAGCCGCACAACGCCGGCCAGATCCGCGCGCAAGGAGAGCCACCCAGGTGGTGGTGACAATAAACCCCCCAATCAGAGGGAAGGAACTCACCCATGTGGCGAGAAAAACCAGTACCCAGCGTACTAAAAGAGCAGCACCGACGGCGCTGAAATAGGAACCCTAGCAGAGCTCCTCAAGGGGCGTCCTACTAGGTGCCCCTTTTGACAAGAGGTTTTGGTCCCTCAAATTTGATTCCGTTAGCACAGTTAGTCTCTATAGTTTAATAAGGACTTGAATATGGGTAAACGAGCTAGATGACTTGCTAGGAGATTGATGTGATTAAATAAAATATAAATTTTGGATTTTAAAAAAGTTAAAATTTTTAAAAGATTGATGTGGGGTGAGGTGAGAGTTTCTTTCCAATTTTTTTTAAAATCAAAAATTTATATTTTATTTGGCAGCATGAATCTCTTAGTCATCTAGTCATGTCATCATAATTAACACTATTAGCAACATGTCAACATTTTTCACATTGTAACCCATATTCAAGTCTTTATTAAGCTATAATAACTAACTGTGCTGACGGAATCAAATTTGAGGGACCAAAACCTTTTGTTTTAAACTATAGGAACTAAAACGAAAAATTGAAGCAAACTATAAGCACCAAAATATAAGAATAATATATGGGGTCAATATGAAATTTTATAAGATTTTATAAGATTGACCGTCAACTAAGGGTAAAATTTGACCACTTTGGTTACTTGAAGGACAAAATAGGGCCCGTTGTTAATTTAGAGCTCCCATTGGCCCACGGTGGTTAGTTAAAGAGTAAATTAGGACCCGTTGTTAATTTAGTGTGTGTTCACACCGCAAGTGCACGGGTCGCGCCAAGTAATAAAGTGATCATTAAAGTATCTTTCCCACGAGGATTTGGTTCCAAAACCCGGTCAAGTAATGATTATCGCACTCTCGCCCAATTTGAGTGATTCAAATATCATGATGTGAAGTGTAACCATAAAAATAAATAAGAAAAACTATAAACAAGTGATTCATTGACTTCAAGCATGAAATGGGTTCTAAGATTATTTATTCCCCTTGTATTTCCTAACCTTAAAAGGTCTCCTCTCACAATTGCTTTTCATAGTTATATATGTGCTAACCTAGGGTTCAAATGTACTTGTAAACGCTCCGTCGAGTCAAGAACAAGTGTTTAATTCAATTAATCGCTCAATCTCTTGTTACAATTAATAAAACACAATTTTTAAGCTTCAACCCTAATGTGGCTATGCAAGGTCAATAAGTATATCTCTATCTTATCAGCAAAATCATTCATTTGTCATGCAAACTTCAAGTTCTTGCACTATTGCACTATTTCACTCAAGTTCTACACTCAAGTTCTACACTCAAGTTCAAGAGCAGTGTCCCTAACTCATGATCCACTATGGCTTGTGGTTTCTAGAAAATGATAAGTAAACATTTTATTTCTATTTACACATACACATGTTGATTTCACATGTCTCCTCGAATACCACGACTAGAACCACATCTAAATGGTACTTACCATTAATAGAACACTTGTCAAAATGGTCAAAATGGTCAAATATGAAAATGCTTTGCCAGTTGAACCAAAAGTCGATGAGTAGAAATTTTTTGGGACAATTGCACCTAGCTCCCAAATAAGAGACTTAATTTCAAAGAGGTCCCACAAAGTTGTTACTACTTGTTAATAAAGACTATTGAAGTTGTTAGTGAAAACTATTGTAGTTGTTAGTAACAACTATTGGGACCTCTTGGAAATTAAATATCTTATTTGAGACTTAAGTGCAATTGTCCCAAATTTTTTAAGGGACAATTGCACCAAGGTCCCCATTTAAGATATTTAATTTCAAAGAGGTCTGAAGGAGTTGACAACTTGACATAAGGCGCATCAGGTCGGGGTGGCCCACTTCTAACACTACTGGAAATAAGGTCTTTCACGACCACAATTTTGGGCTTTTCACGACCACAAATAGGTGGTCGTGGAAGCCCGCGTCGTAAAAAAAGTGTGTTTTTCACGACCACATGTTTGTGGTCGTGATAGATAGGACCTATCACGTCCACACTTGGATAAAAATGGACGTGGTAGCCTCTTAGGAGGCACCAAATTTGGTGCCTCCAAAGAGGCTACCACGTCCACACTTGGATAAGTGTGGACGTGGTAGCCTCTTCCTAAGAGGCTACCACGTCCACACTTATCCAAGTGTGGACGTGGTAGGTGGACGTGATACCTATCACGTCCACACTTAGGTAGTCAACCAATGTCCAGAATAGTCAACCAAACAGTGTACCAAATTAAGTGCAAATCAGAATTTACCACAAATGCACAAACCAAAAGCTAGAATTTGATATTCAACAATAGAAGCAATATTTAAGCCAGCAAATGAACCAAATATAATCACAATAATCAAAATAACAATTAACAATCTATTACCAAAACCAAATAAAATCAGTAATTCCATTGAGCTTATAAAATCAGTCAAACAATATTTCAATGCTTAAAATGTCTTACAGTGGGCACAAACTATATTAAAAAGCAAATACAAAAAATAAAAAAACAAAGAAAATACAATGAGAGAAAAATAAAAAAACAAAAAATAAAAAAAAAAACTCACCTAGGAGTGTGGCGGCGGCTGAGGCGGTGTTGTTGCTGCTGTTGTTGATGATGGTGGTGGTGTGAGGGCGGGTGAGGAGGGAGGAAGAGGAGGGAGGAGGAGGGAGGAGGGAGGAGGGAGGGCGGCGGGCGAGGAGGGAGGAAGAGGGCGGAGGGAGGAGGGCGGGTGAGGGAGGAAGAGGGCGGAGGGAGGAGGGAGGGCGGCGGGTGAGGAGGGAGGAAGAGGGCGGAGGGAGGAGGGAGGGCGACGGGTGAGGAGGGAGGAAGAGGGCGGAGGGAGGAGGGAGGGCGGCGGGCGAGGAGGGAGGAAGAGGGAGGAGGGAGGAGGGCGGGTGAGGGAGGAAGAGGGCGGAGGGAGGAGGGAGGGCGGCGGGTGAGGAGGGAGGAAGAGGGCGGAGGGAGGCGGCGGAGATAATGAGAGAAGAAGTGAGTGCCAAAGTGTGAGAGGAGAAGAGAGAAAGGGAGGCGCAGAGAGTGAGTGCCAAAGTGGTAGTGAGTGCCAAAGTGTTGGAGGGAAATAAAAAAGGGTTTTGGCGCCAGTGGGAAAAAAATTGCCCACCTTTCACGACCACACTTGGATATATGTGGTCATGGAAGGGTCCCCTTCCACGTCCACACCTTTGAATGTGTGGACGTGGAAGGGGAGGACCCTTCCACGTCCACACTTATAGTGAGTGTGGACGTGGAAGGGTCCCCTTCCACGTCCACACAAATATATGTGTGGACGTGGAAGGGGACCCTTCCACGTCCACACTTCTTATAAGTGTGGACGTGGAAGAGTGGTCCCCTTCCACGTCCACACATTTAGATGTGTGGACGTGGAAGGGGACCCTTCCACGACCACATATACAAATGTGGTCGTGAAAGATCTCCGCCTGGACAGTTATTTACATGTTATGTCACCGCGTTTTTCATCAACGACCAACATTGGCTTTTTAGTCGTTAATTATGGTCGTGAAAGGCCTATTTTCTAGTAGTGATAATGTGGGTCAGGCTAGCCCATTTTCATGGCTCTAAAAGTTGTTACCACTTGTTAATGAAGCGTTGTTACACTCTTTAATAGTGCATATTAACAACTCCTTGTGACCGGCCACTTTGAAATTAAGTCTCTTGAAACTTAGGTGCAATTGTCCCTATTTTTAATGTTAGATTTCTTACAAATAAATTTTATTTAGAAATCTATATGCTAATTAATACTGATATGATATCTAATATATTAGCACTTCAAAAAATGTAATGAATAGATTTAAGTTATCACCAAGTGTTGGCATTATTTTTTATCAGAAAGTGTTAGTATTATTTCAGTACAAAAAAAGTGAGTATCATTTTTGGTAATATTTAGGATACAATTATTGCAATATTAAAAGAGAGTATTACAGTAGGCAAAACCATTGGTCAAGAATTTGACTTTGCTTCTTTCTATTTAATAACTCAGATTTCATAAAATCTCAAAAGCTAATCAAAAAGTGAGCCCTCTTGTTATTATATAAAGCACTTCCAATCTTTGTCAAAAAAAAATAAAGAACTTCCAGTCTTTCAAAATTTCCTCCTCCTCCATTTTCCTTATCAAATTGTTTTTATTTTCAACCACGGAAATAATGGAATTAAGTAATTTCCATGGAAATAAAAGAAATGAAGCTCCGTTTGAAGTTCACGTTCTGGTTGTTGATAAGGATGTTGCTTCGCTTGAGATAACATTGGGATTACTTGCTTCTCTGAATTATAAAGGTAACTGAAAACATTAGTCGTTTCCTTTATCATTAATTTATTATTATTATTATCAATCCATTCTCCAAATTTTCTCAATTGAGAAACTCATATGTATTTTGGTGGAGGAATAAGAATCCGTGTGTGAAGAAAATTGATATTTATTAAGGGGATATTTAAAAGGGTAAAGGTACAAAATGGTAACAAGCTATTACGCTAATAGTACTCCAAGTGAAAAAGTGTTCCGGTCTCAATTCTGTTAATGAAAAATAAATTTTGTTTCAATTTAGGTAACAACGTTAAGTTTAACTGACGTTGACCTTTATAAGCTGACGTGACAAGAGAAATAAATTTTTTTGATGACGTGATAAATTTTTTTGATGACGTGGCGTGCTTAGTGACAATCATTTTTCTGAATGTGTGGTGTTGGGTGGGGGCTGTTTGATGTGTGTGGGTAGGTTGGGGGGGTTCGTTTTTTTATTTAAATGCGGGTCCCACACATTTAGAAAAAGGATTGTCACAGAAGCACATCACGTCACCAAAAAAATTTATTTCCCCCGCCACGTCAACTTTTAACGGTCAAAGTCAATCAAACTTAACTGTGTTAACTAAATTGAGACGAAATTTATTCTTAATTACCAGAATTGAGAGCGAAGACACTTATTTACCTGGAGTGCTTTTAGCATAATAGTTAGTTACCATTTTTGTACCTTTACCCATATTTAAAAGTGTAAGTTTTTTAGGGATAGAATAAATTACCAATAACTTAATCCGTAACTTTTCTATTATCACAAGAAACATATATACTTCATTTTTTGGGTATGGACTATGATAGTAATAGACAACGCAGAGTATATGATATTGTTAAAAATTGACTATTGTTAACACGGTTGAAAAATTAAACATTTCACTTTGTTGTGTTTTTGCATATATGATATTTTGGATTGTTAATAAATTAGTTTGATTTTAATAAATTTTATCGCAAATATTGGTGAAAAAAAGATTATAAAGAGTTTGAATGGTATGTAATAAAAGGAAGTTTTATAATTTATATATTATTTCATGGTAAAATTGAAATAGGTACAATTTTGCTCTTCAAGTAATGGCCCTATTTTGCTCTTCAAGTAACCACTATGGATCACTAGGCACCATAAAATAACAATAGGTACAATTTTAGCCTTGAAATAACCAAAGTGATCCAATTTTCCCCTTTATCCAACTTAATGCTGACATGTGTTTCCCACGTATCAACATTATAGTCATTTGAGGGTAAAAGTGGACAACTTTGGTTTATTCAAGGATGAAATTGTACCCAGTGTTAATGCAGGATGTCGAGTGGTCTATGGTGGTTACTTGAAGGGTAAAGGGAAAAGGTGCAAAAATAGCCACTATAAATTTGAAAAGGAGCACCTGAGATTCTCGTAATAAATTTAAGGGGGGAAAACTGTACACTGTAAACTAAAATTGGGCAAATGTAACCTCTCAGTTAAGCATTGTTAAACAAACATATTTTTAGACGTGAACCCCACCATTAGTAAATGAAGTGTCAAATCCAAAATCCACTGTGGAAGTTTAGATGCATCCATTTGAACCCTAAATCATCTAAAATGAACCCTAAAACCTCAAATCATTTTGGTTAGAACCCTAAACCTGAAAATAATTTTGATGAGGATTTAAAGGTCAGGGTTTAAAATGGGCTAATTTGGTCTCTGAAGGAGTTTGATGTGTTTTGTGTTGTGTTGGACTGATTTTAAGTCTAAATACGCCCAGTCAACATATGCCACGTCATAAAAAATTGACAACAAATGCTACATATTGTCACGTCAATAAACCTCATCAGAATTCCTAGTCAATTAATGGTCAAACTTAACACCTATGTTTGAGAATGTCATATTTGCCCCATTTTGGTTTACAGTGTACGGTTTTGCCTCCTTAAATTTAATAATATTAGGTGCTCCTTTTTAAATTTACGGTGGCTATTTTTGCACCTTTACCCGAAGGGTAAAATAGGCTCATTTCCCATAAAAATTATAAGAGATTTTGAAACTTCAAGCTAGTTGATGACCTACTATTTGCGGACAAAATGATATTCGCCTAGCTTACACACATGTTCTCGCTATGAATGAAAATTACTATTACGAGGGAGGCTTTAATTATTTATCTTGATTTTCTTTTGAAACTGTGTAGATTATCATTGAAATTTAAGATAAATAAATGGCTCCTAAAATCTATTATATGGTTTTATAGCAAATCACCCCCGAAAGTTTTCACATAGGAACATGTCCACCTTGGAAGTTTTTTTAGGTGCAATTAAGCCCTTGAAGTTTTTTTAGGAACAATCTACCCAATTCTAATATGTGAAAAATATTATACCTATTTGACCCCCTTCTCATCTCAACCCCTCCCTTTCTCTCTCCTCCACCAACCACCCTCCCCACCCCCTCCCTTTGGTGCCGCCATGAACTGTCCAATAAAAAAAGAAGCTAGTTACATTACAGAGACAATTTAAAATTTTAAATCATAGGAAACATTATTAAGGAATCATTAAGCTACAAAAGGTGATAAGCATCAAAATTACATAGCATTCATGAATTCAAATAGGTAATCCAATAGTCATAACATTCTAGCAAAACTTAATATTCAATACAAGTATATCAATCTATTAAAATTTTCTTGGTGAAACAATCTGTTACAATTAGAAAGAATAATCATGTCTAATACAAATACATTAGAAAACTTGCAATTGAAAATCTCAAAAACAAAGCATAGAGGATGAGAACTAGTAAAATCTTTTATTGAAACCCATTGAAGCATTGAACCATCTTCACACCATCAAAACACTAAAATAACTAGCTACTATGTTAAATAATATCCCAATTTTGTCAAAGGGAGCTACTGCCATGATTCAAGAAAATGGGGATGAGATAAAGTGTAGAAGATAGAGGATATGTAGTGGAAGAATAAAATGGTGTGAAATTAGAATGGTAGATGATATAAGATGAACATAATAGAGTGGGAAATGATGAAATTGTTAAAACTCTAGAGGAACATAAGTATTTCCATGCATGGGGGAGTGACATGATGTGAAATGTTTGGGTGTGAAAGTTGTTGTTAGTGTCCACTCATCGATGCAAGACATGGCCAACATTCGTCATCACTTTGGTTGTTGCCAAGCCACGATTAACAACTCATTGTTTTGTTTTTCCTTCGCCTTCTTCTCTGATTCTTAGCTTTTTCACTTCAAATGTCCCTTCAATGATCTGCACGATATTTGGAATAATAGTAGCATAAATCGTTTTGTGCAAATGTGTTCATTAATAAATTGTTCTACTTATGCCTAAATCAACCTTAACTAGAACTAATTCCAATAAATTTTGCAACTCCCTGAATTCATCCTAGTTAGGTGCAATTAATCAAGGAAAATGCATTAATTCAGTTAATTTGGTCATTGAAAAACATGTAAAAGTATGGTGCAATCAAGTTCCTACAGGGGTAAATTGAGAAAAAAAAATTACCAAAATTTGAATAAGGTCTTATATTTTTTGGACTAAAACTAACTATCCAAGTAGATCCTATATTTTGGAATGGATTAAGTAATACTTATGTATGACCTAATATACTTGAATATATGATAGTATTGTTATATATGACAATATTTTGGTAGTTGGAGACAATTAGAATAATGTGTTTGAGAATTGAAATTGCAGCTGAAGGAACAAAGCATCCATTAGTTGCATTGGAAATCCTAAGAAGAAAAGAAGGGTATTTCAACTTAATTGTGATAGAGTCTCCTTTGCCAGATATTGATGTATTCCAAATCAAGCACAAACTTGATAGTGAATTCTCAATACCATTAATGAGTAAGTGTCTCAATTTTCTTCTTTTTCCAACTATACATGCATTGGCATGTTTGTTATTCATTATAGAATTAATATATATTTATTGATGGCCAAGCAAATGATATTAATTTCTTTAGTTTTATTTGATGAAAACAAATACAAGATCTTTCAATTGTGAAGTATTAGATCGTATGGATATCATTACCTCTCCCAACTATTTCCCTTTGATATTCTATTTAACACACATAAATGAATAATAATTAGGATTTTTATTCTATAACTCAAAGGTTATACAACATGCATTGATGTAAATTGCTTTTAAGCTTTCCATTTCATGAAATGTTGACATGACAATACACGATACAAGTGTAGTGAGTATTGTGTACATTTTTTTCAGAAAGTCAAAATACAATCAAGTATGGAGATCATAAGATTCTCATGGGTTTAGCAAGAAAGGTTTTATACTAGTTTGGTTTAAACTTTGACCTACATCTAGTTCTTCAACCTAGACGACTTCTACTATATCGAAAAATTTTAAATTGGCTGGGATCTTGGTTCCACTGTACAAGTGATTAAGTCTACATACTTGATTTGACCTAAATGTCGCCCTAAAGGTCAATCAATAATTTTCTAAACTCAACTACTAGATATTATTGGTAAGCTAGGTCTTTTCACAATTCAAGCTCAAAATCTTGCAAGTTCAAGGAAAATTAGCCACACAAATTAGAAGAACAAAGATGTTGATTTTGTTTTAACTAAGAACTACAATTTAAAACCTAGAAATAGCTAATAACCAAAATGTAAAGTGAGTTAAAGTCAAGAATGAGAAGTACCTCCCTCTCCAAAGTACTTGTGCTTATTGTTAAATTGGACCCCATATATGTATACATATACCTTGATATATTCTAATTAAATCCTCAAGATCTCTTAAATCTAAGAAACCTAAGAGAGTTTAATTAGGATAATCAAGTTGAAAGCTCTTACCTAGCTGAACACATACCTAAGCAACATTAAGCTCTAATCAAGAACTTAAGAAAAACATTCACTCCAATTAAACATACATAAGCAATCTCGCAACATATGTCTCAAAGGAACTACAAAGATTTAGCAAAGGTTTTCATATGTTAGGCAAAGAAAGAGAGATTACAAGCCAAACTTAAGTACAACACTTAAAACCTAAATGTTCTAACCTTATAAAACCTAGATCTAGGAATCACAATGTAAAAATTTACCTCTAGCTTGTAACCTACAAATAACTAGCATACACATACATGAGGCCATTCTTGTTGATGATCTACAAGCACATTCCCTTGGAGAGAGAGGAGAGGAAGCTTAGCCACACATCATGGAGGTGAGAAGGTGATGATTTCGTGAAGAATCCATGGAGGAAGGTGGTTTGGCCGTGAGTTTGGTGAAGGAGAAGGTGAAAGGAGTTGAGAGAATTTGGGAGTAGAGAGAGAAAGTGAAAGTGAAGGAATGAAGTGATTATGAGCTAGGGTTAGATTAAATGAAGTGGGAGTTTAGTGAATGGGTTGGATTATGGGTTTAATGAGCTGTCAAGGAAGTTAATGAGTTGTCCAAGGGAGGATTAGGTCGGCCAAAATGTGATTTTTAGGTGTATTTGGGTGTTAATGGCCAAGAGGTGTCATAAGGTGAAAGGAAGGGTATTTTGGGTATTAGGTGAAAATGTATATGAATGGAACCTAAATGAGGTCTAGATTCATCTCCAAAGATTGCTCCTTTTTATCCTCTTTCTTGTGCTTCCGAAAATGCCCTTAACCTTCTTCAACATCTCCAAATTTGAATTTGAAAGTGGAGCCAAAATTACCCCTTTTAGTAACATCAAAATCCTTTCTTTTTGACAAATGAAGTAATTTTTGTCTTATGCCTTTGTCTTTCCCTCCAAGCCAAATCCTTGCACTCCAAGCTATCCCAAAGGTTTGTGGGGCCCACGTGGGACCCCCTACATGTAGAAAATCACAAAATAGTCAAAATGACCAAAATACCCTTGGTTACTTAAAATGCAAGTAATAAGGCTAATATTTCCCAATTAATATATATAAGCATGCGCAATAAAATTCTCCAAAAAATGATCAAATATATCAATTAAAACTCACTAATTAAGCTCAATTGCACATGCTTAAATATATAAAAATAGGCTCAATCAATACTCATATGCTCCCCAATAGAATGTGTATGTCATAACATCTTGGAATACAACATGCACCAAGTCACAAATTTAGTAATAAATGTGTATAAGAGAGATGTTTTGGCTTTAAACTTTTAAAGTTTCTTGCTCAAATGATAATTAATTTCTCATTTTTCCTCTCTTCACTCGATTCTATTTATAGTCTCAACAATTTGCAAATCAATGTCAAGATTGTAGCCATTGAAAAGTAACTGCTACTACAGTGAGTTGTTTTTCAGCATTCTTCACATACTTCTAAAACCAATTTGTTAAGGCTATTATCTTATAAGAATAAGCTTCATTTGAGTATTTCTTGATTTTGTTTCTCTCTTCGGGAGTTTTGAATTCCTAGTAGGTGAAAAAGTATATTTTCATGTCATCTTTATACTTTTGTACTTGAGAAAAATTCAAACTTTTTTTGTCATTTGACTCCAAAACTTGCAATATCTGAAATTTTGACAAAAAGCATGAAAACGGTCGAGTATTTTGTCAATACTTGAAAGAATTCATTAGCCTGAGTGTTTCAAAGTTGTTTGTAAAAATTTAAAGTAGATGTTCAATAATTTTCTTTCATACTAAAATATCATAATGAGTACTCAAATATACAAGACGAGAATGCTTGATTGTTCTGTCAACACTTCAAATTGCTAGGATTCAGTTTTTTCGAAATACTCGATGCAAAACTTGAGTATTCAAAAATATTTGATCATAAGATTAAATTAATTCTTTTGATCATAACCTTAAATTATTCTATCGCATAACCCACAATATTAAAGTTATATAAAGCTCTTCTCAAATCCAATAGATGTTCTAAAAGTACTTGATTTTAGAAATCTTAAGTTCTGATGATGATATAGACTCAATTGGTTTAATCAGTATAATAAAGGGTGAAGGCGCAAAAACGGTAACAAATTATTACACTAGGAGAACTGAGGGGCAACAAGTATTTCCGGGCTTAATTTTGGGAATGAAGAATAAATTTTGGTGCAATTTAGGTAACACTGTTTAGTTTGATCGACATTGACTGTTAAAAGCTTACGTGTCGGGGAAATAAAATTTTTTGTTGACATGGCTTGCTTATGTGGCAATTATTTTTCTAAGTGTATAGGGCCCACATTATTTAAATTAATAAAAAATATAAAACCCCCCACCCCCACCCCCATCTTCTTCCCTCACACCCCCGCTTCCCCTCCCCCCAAAACAAACACCCACCACCCACCCTCTTCACCCCACCCACCGCCACCACTTGCCCCCCCCCAAAACACCTCCCACTATTTCGGCCATACACCGCCACTGCTACGTCATGAGTGTGTCGAGCCGCTGCCACTGCCGGGGTGAGTTCGTCGAGTTCGGCCATATAGAATTGAACATTAAGTTATGCGAATTCGTCGCCGCAGTCGCCATCATCATCGATCCCCCTCTACCGCCCTCTTCCGCTGTTACAGTCGGCTAACAAAACCATTCTCCGACAACGTCTACTCACCCAGGTTCAACGGGGAGGAAGGAGAGGTGGGAGGTATTGGAAGTGGAGGAGGACGTCGGGGAGGAGGGAGTGGTGGCTGTTGTTTTAAGGGGAGGCGAAGTGGTGGCGGTGGTGGGGGTGGGTAGGGAGAAGAGGGTGGGTGGTGGGTGTTTGTTTTGGGGGTGTGAGGGAAGAAGAATATCAGGGGTAGGGGACGGGGGTGGGGGTTTTATATTAATTTAAATAATATGGGTCCCACACAATTAGAAAAATAATAGTTACATAAGAACGTCATGTCAGCAAAAAAAATTATTTCCCCCAGCACATCAGCTTTTAACGGTCAACGTCGGTCAAACTAAACAGTGTTACCTAAATTGCACCATAATTTATTCTTCATTCCCAAAATTTGAGCCCAAAAATACTTGTTGCCCCTCAGTGCTCCTAGTGTAATAGTTTGTTTCCGCTTTTTCCCCTTTACCCTAAAATAAAACATAAGTATTAAAATGATGATATAACAGGATATCATAACTAAAATAGAAATAACTTGAAATGAATTTACATGGATAAAGACTTAGTTTTACAAGCCTCATTGAGACATTCAACAAGAGACTAAGTATATTAAGTTAGAATGAGCAGGCATCATATCTATACATATGGAATAGGACTTAGTCTGAACCCAACTGAGATATCAAGGAAGACCAAGCAACATAATGATATAAGGATCTGAACAAGTCAATCGAAAATGAGACATAGAAACTCATAATAGATGTGGCGATCAATCCTAGAAATTGAGTATTCGAGCATAGGTTTAAGGTGTATGCATTAAAAGATCGAATACCCTAAAGACTTTGGAACTAGTACAGGACCCGCACATATGCGCGGGTTCACTTGTTTATTATGTAATTTATATCCTACTTTCGCTCCATTCACTATGACTCCCAATCATCACTTGTTTAAGGGACAAGTACTTACCACTAACGTCAACCCGCTAGTTTCCTTCATTAGAGTTTTTAAAGCAAATATGTGATCATCTAATTATTGAACATATTATACAATTAAAATGTAACAATTATTAATGAATGAATATATTGCACAATGCTTTTTTAATCACGTTCTCATTTTTTTCATATGTTTTGTTGAGAGTATGATTTTTTAATCAGAATGTTTTGATAGAAAGTGTACATTCCACGGTTTTTATACAGCCAATTTATTATATTAATTGGAAAAAATATTGAGTAACCAAATGTAGAGGTGGTGTTAGTGGGTAGTTATTTTTGGGCAAAGTGTTAGTAAGATAGAAAAATAATTTAAAAGGTCATGAAAAAAGATTAATTTTGATTATTTTTTAAGCAAAAAAAAGGAGAAAATTTATAGGAGATATTTAAGGAGAGATTATAAATTAAGGAGAAATCTTAACAACGCACTAAAATATCAAATGTCAGTTTTTTTATCTAAAAATATATGGAGAGGGAATGTGCTTAGATGCATATTTTTTGTAAAAGAATTTATAGGAGATAATTAAGGATATTATAATTTAGAAAGAAATCAGAAAGGATTTAATAAAGAATTATATATAGTTTGCTTTTGCTAAAAATAGATGGAGAGAGAATGTGGTTATGTGCAGTTTTTTTCTAAAAATAGATGCAATGAGTGGGTGGTTACGTAAATAGATGGAGAGAGAGAGTGGTTACGTGTTTTCTTAGAACTCTTGCTTTTACCCCTCCCTTTATATATAAGATAGATACATACAATGTAATCTATCACATAATAGTTGTGATCGATCAACCATGCTTAGTATTCTAAGATATGACAGAATGATGGTCAAACCCAGTTAGTGAACTCGTAGAACACCCTTAAAACAAATTTGAGTAGTTCATACACAAAGTGATCGAACAAAGGTTATACTATAATCAATCACCTGAACCCAGTATTCTGAAATAAATGAACAAGTGATTGAAGACACTTGATAGATACTCTATCTCATCGAATACACGAACTTATTTTCTGAGCCAATTGACAATTGTATTTGATGACACTAATCATATAATTTAGCACATCGATACATATTTGCAGTACTATGATCGAACACAAGTGTATCTGATCGATGATGCCGCTAGTTAACCGGCATTTGTTACTCTGTCAGAAAAGCACTCACCGCAAAAGTATCTGTTAGACACATACAAGTTACAAGCGGCCTATATTTTGAAAGGATGATGAAGGACACCGAATTTACGGTAAGTGTAGTGTGCCTCAGGACTACTTCTTCAAGATATTTATGGACCTCGGTGTAAGCGGAAGTTATCCCCAGCTATCGTTCTCAGAGGAGCCAATAAAATGCAGCTAATTACCTAGTAACTAAACGCTAAACTTGTTTGAATAAGAAAAATTGTCATGAATTAATAATGAAATTTAGTAAAAGGTGTGATATGCAAAAGGGGGAAATAAGAATTGGAGAAAAATGAAGATTTAGTCAAATGAGATGGAATTGTTCTTGGGAAATGATTGAAAATGACTATCCTAGCTCAATCAATGTATTTGGGGAGTCACTAGGTGCTAATTCACCAATTTACCAAATCTCATGAACCCATGAGTCCAATTACCTAATTAGTGGAACCCAACTAATTAGAAATTGTTAAGGGCAAAGGTGCAAAAATAGTCACCGTAAATTTAAAAATGAGCAACTATAACTCTAGTAAATTTAAGGGGGCAAAACCACACATTGTAAACCAAAATGGGTCAAAACTATACATTGTAAACCAAAATGCATGGGGCAAAATTAACCTCTCTATTAGGCCGAGTTAAACAGGCATTTTCCAGACGTGGGCTCTACCATCAGTAAATGATATGTCAATTCCAAAATCCACTGTGGAAGCTTAAATGAATCCAGTTGAACCTTAAATCACTTGAAACAAACCTTAAACCCCCAAATCATTTCGATAAGAAACCAAATAGAACCCCAAATCATGTGAAATTCACCTTACTTCTTCGTAATCATATGAAAATTAAAGTTTCATCTAAAAAACTAAAGCTCCATCAACATATTGCACCCTTAATTGTATGACATATCATCATTTACAGATGATGAGACCACGTCTGGAAAACGTACATTCAACTCTGTCTAACAGAGAGGTTACTTTTGCCATTTTTGTTTACAGTGTACAGTTTTACCTCCTTAAATTTACCAGAGTTATATATGCCCATTTTTAAATTTACGGTGGCTATTTTTGCACATTTACCCAATTGTTAAACTCTTTAGCACCTTTGAGTTTTCTCTAGGTTTCCTAAAATACCAAACCTCACGCCAACCGACAACCTAATACCTAGTCTCATGAGCCAATTCCATTAGGCATTTTAATACTATGAGTAAATACAAGAAATTATGATTGGAATGCAAAGGATGTAGCACAGTTCAATCACCAATAATAATATTTTTACCTTTGTTAAACGACCAATTTCATCTTGAAAGCAATCCGATCCTTAGGACCATCAGGAGGCCTAAACTAGCTAACAAATGGAGCATGTTTACCTGGATGTACCTCATGAAAAGCAATTGCACCATTTGATTGCATTATTGCCACGTGGACGACTTTTGGTGGCTTTGTCTATTAAGGGTTAAATGACTATGCATATGCTACTTTTGGGGTAAATATGCTTCCCTCATTATTTTAGGACATGGGATGGCTTAAGGGAAACTTGAAAATTGGACCTTTGCCCTTTTTACCTCTGTTATAAAAAAACATGTTTACACCTTGCTGAATTTTTTCTACATAAGGACTTATTATTCAATTTAAGCTTATTAAAAATCATAATTGAAATCTAACCATGATAAAGCTCTCAGAAATAGAGACATAAAAGTCATGAAATTATTGGGTTTTGTCATAGTACTATAAATAAAATTCTATGTTATACTTAAAGTGGAATTATATCTAAGTGAATATTAATTTCTCTTCCTTTCATTTTTCTCTTGTCCTACTCATATCTATCATTCCAAATCCCTTATTTTTATAACAATCATATACATGTGCTTGTCAAGAACTATATGTTTGGTATTTGTTTGAAGTTTGAAAGTTATATATGCCCGAAAGTGTTCTGGGTCTATCATATATGCCCTTCAAGATTTCTAGTCCAATTTTGCCCTAAAGTGTGCAAATTGTATTACATTTACCGTTTACCGTTGAAATACTAATGGTCAATATCAACTATCTAATAGTCACTGAGTTTTTGAACAGTCAAAGAGGAGAATGTGATACACTTTGCACACTTTTGAGGAAAAAATTGTTACAAAATACTATAGATTTGATAAGCCTTGAACATTTCAAGGAAATATGACTACCTTCTGTTTTAATTCAAAGAAAACTTATTTTGAGTAAAAGATGAGGTATTAAACTAATTTATCTTTAAATATGACTAGAAAATAAAATGAAAAAGGAAATTAATACGCACATACACACGAATTTGTAGTTAGATACCGAGTGAATTTACTACTATGAAAAAACATCTATATCGATGAATTTTAGGCTACCCTGGGTGAAAAATGTCAAATAACAAAACTTGATCTCCAATTACTATCGCTAACTAATCAGAAAAAAATAACTAGTTGCATCGGTGGCTCATTGAAACCTACGGGACAAGTAATATAATAACTTCCTTCAGCCTCCCCAACCATTGCCAACCCATTAGGATAGTAGGGAATGCAGTAATGGTGCATCCGCTTGGCAGGAGATTTCAATCAACACCCTAAATGTAGTTTCAAGAAGAGGCGAACCATGCAAAATCATGTTTTTATTGTTTAAAACCAAGGCAATAGCAACAAAGACATTACCTTGATTATCAAATAGCTTGCACCTACACTCACCCTATAGAAGAAATCACAATTTTAGCTATTATAATAATATTGATTTTAATTTTACAAAAGGAAGAAACATAAATTGATCTAGGAATAATGGTCCTACACATTGTATTCTCTGTTGATGTTGCATCTCAAGTATCTACTCTAATCCTTCAACTTGTTGAATTCCTCTTTAAGTTTTACCCTGAACACATCCCCGATGCTCAGGGAGATCGAGTGATCTACCAAGTCAACTGCATGGGACAACCTTGTAGACTTCCTTAGGTGAGTCTTCTGACAGCATAATCTATGACATGAGGAAAAGATTATTAGTTATTAACAAGGCAAAGTCAAAAATATGAAAAGCTGAAAGAATGTGAACAATTGAATTGTCTTCTTGTTTGAAAACCCACAAATCTTGCCGAGGTAGATGAGGAATTTCTCCTTCTTCTTCCACAAGCTTCAAACAACAACCTGGTAAAATTATAAATTAATATTTGAAACATACCATATTTTTGAAAACATATTGTTAATAACATATAATATCTTGCTCCAATACTTGATATCATGTGCATATACGTAAATACAGGAGGGCTCGAGTTGAATCGTGAAGTTGAGGGTTTGAGAGAGAAGTGATGATTTATTTTAATAAAACCTACTCTAAAATTTTATACATAAAAAGCCAGGTTTCCTTATACTTATTTTATTTTCAAAAGGCGAAGTCTACCCCAGCATTTTCCTCTTGTACACATTGGTGTGGATTGGACCTTACCCCAACATGTACTTTGTACAATCGCTAGGGTAGTGTTCATAATTCTTTTAATTTATTATTTATTTTTCAAAATGTTAAGCCTACGCTGGTGTTTTCTACATGAAAACACTGGAGTAATTTGAAGCCAACCGACCTTTTCAACTTGTCAATACCAGTGAAGGATTATGCAGCCTACCCTTGCATTTGTTTCTACCGTGACATTATTTGTTTATCATACCTGAGTAAGGTATGCTTACCTAGAGTTTATTAGTAGTAAACATTAGGGTAGGCCAAGTGTTTCGATATAAGCCCTAGCGTTTACATGTATAGACACTGGAAACGTAAGCCAAGCTATGAAAGGACTTTTCTATAGTAGTGATTCATTGAGATTGTCTACTAGAATCTATTGTATTTAGGCACATAGTAGATACACCTCACATAAGAAAGAAGATAGAAAAGAGTATTTCGCAGTGTGTCGCTCAATGTATTTCATAGTGTTTTTTCTACTCATGGTGTGCTATACTATTCATATATTGGGTTATTGAGACATCAACTAAAATTAGTGATAAATTTAGACATGAAATCTATATATATATATATTAAAAGATGTCATTACTGAATACTCCTTCCGTTCCTAAATATAAGATCACTTTGGGGAAGTGGATAAGTTCCTAAATATAAGATCACTTCCTATTTTATCTCAAGTTTTGCCCAAACTACCCTTATACTCCCTCTTTTCATTGAAAACCCCTCCTCCTTTTAAAGTTAAGTAATTGAGGGGATTTTGGGAAGATCATGTAACTTTATTGTCTTCCTTAATCTCCCCAAATTAACCAAAGTGATCTTATATTTAGGAACAGAGGGAGTAATTAGCAACGCAATTTTTCATCGCTAAAATTTTATGTGAAGAATTATATTATATTTTTTCTAGATTTTCAATATAATTTCCCGCCATCAAGAGTGAATCTGAAATCAAATAAATTAAAACAAATAACTACTTTCATAAAATATTGTTTAAATTAACCATGCTCTAAAAGGTTTCTTAAATTGAATATAATTCTCTCTTGGGCATGTCCATGCGAAATTTTCAGATAAGTTGTAGTCTCGTTCTAAGTATGAATTAGGCAAAAGGTTACTTTAGTATAAATTGAAGACCTTCATCCACTTTGTAAAATTCATAATTTTTTAAAACCTATTGACACTGAGAGAATATATTTTGAAAATTAGTGTATTAGCATCTTGAACTATAAAAACTTGACTAGTTTTGGGTCAATTATAAGATTTGACAAGTTTTCTCCTATCATCATCAATAAAGCAAGGTGAGTAGATCTGAAGAGTAGAGAATTAAAATAAACATATTAAAGAGAAGCTCTAACGAATACTGATAATTTATCGATCTCTACTTGAGAATATGCATATGTATTATCAATTGTTTTCCAATGATATGCACTCTCTCTGATATATACAGTGATTTCAATGGATAATGATGAAAGAATAATGGAAAAGGCGATGAAGTGTGGTGTGGTACGTTACATAGTGGAACCAGCAACAGAAAGTGACTTTAAAGGAATTTGGCAATACGCAGTACATTCAATATTCATGAAAGGTATGGAGAAGCAAACCACATCATCATCTTCATCTCCAATAATAAGAGATCAAGAAAATGAAAACTGCAGTGTTGAAGATTCATGGGGAAGTAGGTTTACAAAACATCATCATGATCCTAGAAAAAAAAACAAAATTGTCAAAAGAAAGGAGTTTGTGGTGAGGCTTATGAAAAATAAGGGTTCTTCTTCAGAAAGTTGTGGTATCCATAATGGAACATCGTTGTCATCTAGGGTTATAAAAAAGAGCAAAGTTGTGTGGACAGATGATCTTCAGAGCCGTTTCTTACAAGCCATAAATGTCATTGGGTTGGAAAGTAAGCTTTTCTTCTCGAATATTTTATTGCATTATATTTGAGAAATTATTCATACTATTCAAAAATCCAAAATTTTATGGCTTGTTTAGGTTATTATAGTGAATTGAGGAAGAAATAATGTATAAGTCCTCATAATTTAAACTGATATTCAATTATATATTAGCTTCACTTTTTATTAGATAATTGGTTAACATGATTTTAATTAGGTCTTCACACTTTCAAATGTAATTAATCAAGACTCTTTATCTACAGGGGACATGATATGATCGAAAAATATTGGGAAATGACAAAAAAATGACACTTGAATTTTAGTTGGACAAAATGGGGTCTCCAATTCCAACTTAGACAAATAAGGGATAGTCCCCAATTTGTCCTAAATGAAATTTGTGACTTTGTAGCAAAAAAATAGTGAATGACGATTCAAGAGTAGTTATCAGCGATACTTGAGTAGTTAACGGATAACTATTCATGTATTGCAGTTAACTACCCTTGTATCACTATTAACTATCATTCTCAATAACTACTCAAGTATCACTAATGATAACTACTCTAGAATCGTCATTCACTACTTTTTTTAGCACAAATAAAGTCACAAATTTCATTTAGGACAGATTAAGGACTATCCCTTATTTGTCCAAGTTGGAATTGGAGACCCAATTTTGTCCAACTCAAATTCATGTGTCATTTTTTTGTCATTTTCCCAAAAATATTTGACAAAATGCATATATGAAACTATAGAACTTAAAGGAACATAATAGATTGTGTGAAGTGACTATAGGACCGCAAATTTTTTTTTTCGGTTTAATTACATAAGTTAGTTTTATGATTTAATTAGTTAACAATTTATGAAAATATTTTATTGCTAAACTAGCACGGTGATATCTTTTGTAATGCATGTGCTATGACATCATTTAGTGTGATAATTCTTATTGTGTTGTTAATATCATAATATATATTTTGATTTGGATAATCTCTTTTTTGTCGCTGCATTCATGTTCAGATGCAGTTCCAAAAAATATACTTGAAGTCATGAATACACCAGGATTGACCAGGGAAAATGTGGCAAGTCATTTGCAGGTTTGTTTACTTTTTTATTACAAACATTAAATCTACACATATAGTTAGTTCTAATGATAAATGCACATATACTAGATATGCTCTAATTAATTCTAGGGCGAAGGTGAAAAATGATGCTAAACTTTACCCAAAATTGTGTTTCTAATACTTAAGTTTTGTGAGGTGCAAAAATAGTACCAACTTGGGGTCCAAGTGTAAATATAGTCTAGTTTTCACTTAATTGAAATAAAATTTAGATACTAAAAGACTCTGATACCCCTCATTAATTTTATTTAATGAGGAAGAGAATGAGGGTATAAGAGTATTTTCATATCTAAATTTTATTTCCCTCAAGTGAAAATTCTATATTTTTATTTGAACTCAAGTTGAGTACTCTTTTTGCACCTCGCGAAACTTTAATATTCGAAACACAGTTTTCGGTAAAGTTTAATATCATTTTTGCACATTTGCCCTTAATTCTATTTAATCTCACATTTTTGTGCACATTCTAATTTATCGTTTTGGCTGCAGTTGAAGTGGGATATTAGATGTCTCAACGGATTAAAAATAAGAGCAAAGTTACTATGAAGACTATAGTATTGTTGCAAGTTTTTTTCTCAATAATATTATAGTATCAAGTTTAAACTTAACATCTGAGTATGGAAATGGTCATTCACTTTTTAATTTTGAAATCTCACGAGTCATAAACTTTGAGTTTCCTTAACTTTAAGTGAAAAATATGATTTCTAAGCTCGTTTAATAATCTTTGTTAGATGAGATGTTGATATTTTTCAAATTGTGATGAATATTTTGCAGAAATATCGGCTTTTTCTGAAGAGAGTTGCTAGAATGTATGCGTTAGTTATGAATAAGGGTGAGACAGACAATGCTAAGGAGGAGTTATCAACTTGGTCTTCAAAATACCCTAAATCACTGATGTTAATGAACATCAAAGAGGAATTCAGAAGAATGCTAAAGTTGAGAATGCTCGGAGCTTCTTCTTCTACATATCCATGTTCATCATCCTCTAAAAATCACGATTCTTCTTCAAAACCCTTGTTCAATCCATCATCCAATAAGTTTCAGTTTCATCATTCTACTGATCTTTCCAGCCAAATGAAACCGTCTCATGGACCACCGTTACATGATCAATTTCCTCCAAGTACTTCAAGTTATAACTACGCCAATAATTTCATTAATAATGATGATGATGTAGTAGGATTTACCTCTGAGGTTTTAAACAATTACTATGATTATGGTGGGTATAACAATTCGTCCATAAACGGATCAATTTATAGTAACATGATTGATGGACGGGTGCAATCTCCTGCTAGTATTGAGCTATACATTGAAAATCAAAGTTCAGCTGATATGGAGGGAAAATACAATAATATTCTGGAAGAGCAGCAAGAAGAGCGGTATGAAGCTTTGAATAATATAAATGAAGGAAACTGTCGTCAAACTATTGTAGCTAGAGGGAAAAATGACGCTTCACTTGTGACTTCTCATTGCCCAAACATGAATACTGGGTTTGCATTTGATGACGTTGGCAATATCTTCAAGCAAGAAAATAATAAGTGCGGCATGTTCTCTAATGAGGTATGTTTGATTACTGTTTACGTATTTGATAAGATATTATTGATTAGTGAATCAGAATTTTTAATTTGAACAGATTGATACAAGACTTTTAATCAACATGATGAATATTTAGTGCAAGCTTTTCGAGTTTATTTCATAAGGAGATCAGTTTTCCCTTGATCTTTTATTGGCTAAATTATCCTTAATTTAATTAGTCTCTCAATCATGCAAAAATATAAAGAAAGTGTGCGGAAACTAAGAACTATTATCATGAATGTAAAATGAAACAAATTACTTATTAGAAATTAATTAATTTAATTTGTAAAATCCCCAAACTGATGTAATATCAGATAAAAATAAATTTGTGTACTACTTATGTTAAAAAAATTATATATTTTAACCTGGCTGGTTGATGTGAGTGGTAACTACTATATATCATCCCTTAAGCAAGTGGTTGGGTTCAATCTCTAACCCTTGTGAATGGAGCAAATTCACAAGCTAGTTGTCTACCCCTATATGAGACTTCAGAATAGCAAAGGATTAGTCTCATCACTTAACAAGCGGGTGGGGATACCTTGGGAAACCAAAAAAAGAATTATGTATTTTATTAGTTAAGCACGATAACATTCCCCATCAGCATCTTAATTAATTTCAAATTTATTTCCTTTTAATAAAGAATGAATTTCCATTTGTATATCCTAATTAATATATCTAAAACAACAGCAAGACTATCAAGATATGGCTTGCTATGATCTTGATGACCCAAGGGTGGAACCTAACGATGACTACTTATCATCATTTGGTCAAATATTTGACGAGGTAAGTTTTATAATTAGTTTATGATGTTATTAATTTTTATTCTTTCTTTTGAAACTCAATGTGTTCGCTCATTCTCCAATTTGTGCATATAGACGCATTGTCACATATTTATCAAAATCTTGAAAAACTAATTAGGTCATTTTCAATTTGGTACGAATAAAAAAGAAAGATAACATGTTACAAAACTCTCCTAAACTAATTTCAACTATATATAGAGCATTCAGTTTATATTTTTTTTGTTAAACATCACCTAGTAATCCAACACCTATTAACAACCGAATAATCAAGACTCGAGAGATAGAAGTGTTACTCAAATAGACAGATTTATCCCTTCTCTCAATAAAAGTCACCAACTCAACCAACTAGTCATTGATCACTCATTTAGCATATAAATGTTGATAATAAATAACCTTATTTCCTAAGCTTTTAATTTTCTGTGGATAGGACTCAACAAATTGATTATATAACAGGTAAAAGAATCTAATTGATTGTATGCATACTCCATTAAATTTTATTTTTATGTACATGTAACACCCACCCACCCATATACAATACTCCCCTAGTCCTAAATATATATAAAACTTATTTGAAGACATGAATTTGATTCTAAATATAAAACCTATTTTTAAATCTTAGCAACATTCCCCAAATTAAAGGGAGGGTGGTGCTAAAGCTAGATGATTAGGTTATAGTGGTAATATCATGTTATTTTAATTAACATAACTAATATCCTTAATAAAATCAAATTAGGTAAATAAATCTTATATTTAGAACCAGAGAGAGTATTTTACTTCCTTAAAATTGAAGCAAAGTGAAAGAACAAATAAATAATGAGAAAACTGTTATTTGAATTTATCTATAAATTGAAAAGATTAGGGGCTTCATTATTATGTGTTTCCTATTTTAATTTAGTTGCTTGTGTCTCAATATAATTACTCTTGTCACATATTTTTACTTAGAATTAATTTATAGTCTTCGACCATTCATGGACGCACCAAGCAACCTGAAAGAACTAATCAATTCAAAAATTAATCTTTCCTAGATCGAAAACTTAGAACATTCCAAATATATATCTGTAACAAATTCCTCGAGAATGTATATGTTTTTCTTCTTGGCTTGATTGATTAATATAATTTTCTTGAAAATTGAATGTAATTTTCCGACTATCTCTATGACTTACTTTCAGGAATGGGCCGATGACTTCCTAGAATCCTTACTCAACAGTGAAGTATAACTGACATTCCATATTTCTGAATGAACATGAACACATTTATATAGTCATAGCCCTCTTTGAATTTTCATTGTATTAGAGGTTCTACGTATTTTGCAGAGTGATGTGTATATTTGTTACATTTAAAATTTAAGACGTTATATATATGACTTAAGATATGTTAGAATTACCCCCGGTGTGTGTGCGCAAATAAAGTAGATTGCTGTATGAAGTAGAACCTCTTCTTTTATTATGTTGTTTAAGCCACAAGTTATTTTACATCAAATTCAGAATAAAAAATTCACATTCTAACCATTTTTATTTAATTCCTAAGTAAAGGAGATATTAAATTTCTTAAAAATAGATTCATTAATAAAATTTATTTATAATTATTTTTAATTTATGATTGACACCTCAAAATCCTGAATTAATTATTTATTATCTCTAATCAACTTTTTTGGTGTTACAAAAAGCATTAGGATAGAGACCATGTAAAGCCCCTAAACACAACAATTGTAAAGAACCTAGGGGTTATACATGCGTTAAGAACGCATGTAAGACCCAAAATAAAACGCATGTAAAGCCCCTAAACAAAACATAAGTAACGGTAGGGGATATTTACATGCGTTTGAAATGCATGTAAAGCTCATAAACAAATAAAAGTAATGGATAGGGGCTTTACATGCGTTTAAAATGTATGTAAAGCCCCCAAGCTTTATTTTTGAGGCTTTACATGCGTTTTCATGTTTAATGGAATTTTGCATTAAAAGAATGGATAAATGTCTTATGTTTGATTTTTAATTAAAAATAACATAAGAATAATATGATAAATGCCCTTTGCATTATTTTTAATGTAAACAAATCAATATATCTTTACATGCGTTTTAAATGCATGTAATGATTTTGTCTTTTACATGCGTTTTAAACGCATGTAAAGACCCTCTTTACATGCTCTTTTCAAAACGCATGTAAAGGTACCCTGGTAAATGGGTCAATATGTAGTAGTGTTGGGAGTTAGATTATACCATATTCAAGGTTCCTGTCTTCAAATGCTAGATAGGTCAATGAAAATAGTGGATGAAAGATAGATAAATTTGGGTTTATATTAGTTGACCTTTCTTAAATTGGATATAAGAATGATCCTTTCATTTTAGCATCACAGGCAAAACAAGTACTACCTCCGGTCCTAAATATAGGACCTAGATAACTTTTTTTTGGAGAGGTTAAGGTTACAAAATAGTCTATTAAATCATGACATATTTGATATATTTTTAGATTATCCATTAGTTTATAAGTAAAATAAACTAGTTTAAGAGAAAAAATTAGGTAAATCAATTTATAATTAACTTATTTTGCTTTTTTTTAGGATTTTTCAAAAAAGTCAATTAGGTCTTATATTTAGGACCGGAGGGAGTATTTTACATTGCAGATCCTAGAAAGAATTGGTCAATTGTGATGCAGTAGAACAAAAATTATGTTGAATAAGTTAGTAATGAAAGTATGTATACATCAATATCCCATTTGATAGTTTAACTTCGTACATAATTTAGTTAAAAACCTTCACACAACCCTTCCTAGGTCAAGGTTGGTACATAGGTTCAATAATTTTGTCCCTTATTTATACGAATGTGTTTCGAAAGTTTTATTCAAAATTTTTAGTTGGTAGAATATAAGAGTATCCCATGATCAGTTTAGTTTATCAATGGGATAAACTTGTTATTAAAACTTATAACCCTAACATTATTATTTTATTAAAATGTGTTGAAATTGAAATTTTGAATATTAACAAATGCATTTTTAATATTTTATATTAAGCTTACATTTTAAAAAATAATTTTTATAAAATTAGTTTGAAGTCTCGTGCAAGATATATAATTTAAAAGATGTCCAACAAAATGGCCAGATTAAAGATATCCTTGGGGGCTTGATTGATATTAAGTCCCAAAAGTAAGTTAATTACCCTTTTATTGATAATTATCATTTTTATTTGAATGACAATTTTGGCCCTCCATTACAATGTTATGACCATGTGTAATATAAGAGGGAACATTCACAATAGGATATATGTAAATTTGGGGCATTGACTATTCCATTAACACGATTTATAACTATTCGAGTAAAGACATTAGCTATTTTAAATAATCTGAACTTATCATCAATTTTGCTTACAATGGTAAATGTTATTAACCACTCCATAATAATGGTTAACCACTTTATAATGGGTATTTAGCAACCAACTTCGCTCACAATGGTAAATGATGTATGTGAACCACTCGAGTGACAGTATTTACCACTCTGCTTACGGTATTAACTATTAACCAATATATGATGGTTATTTATTTTTTCTTTTACCCAAATATAATTAGATCAAGTAGATGGGTTACACTCCTTAACAATGTGTTATCCTAATTATTTACAAGTTAATTTCATCTACAACAAGCTGTAATGTGACAGCTCTTTTCCTTGTCCAAGAAGAAATTAGATACTCTAGTGAGCTAATATACAAAACAATTCCTAATTAAGAACTTAACTACACAGACCTAATGCAAAAATTTCTTGGCAGAAATTGATCACGTGACGTTTATGTATAATTAGCTGGGCGAAAGAGAAGAGAAGCCACGAGAAGTGTGGAGGAAAGAAGAAAAGGCACCACTGTGTTTAACCAAATAAGCAATGAATGATAACCAAGCAGCTGCACAAATCATTACCATAGAACCAAATAGAAGTCCTTCCACTTCTGATAGGAAGAAGTGCAGCAACATGTATCCATATACAAGAATTACCAACACTGCCACTATCCATGAAACTTTCTGCATGATTAATTAACTAATGTTAATTATATAATGTAAATTAAAATATGAAAGATTTACTCTATCCATATGTGTGTGTGCGCGCGCTTATTCATGAGAACATGCAATGAAAAAATATTGATTCTATGTATCACTCTCTACTAGAACAAGGCATATAATCCACATGGTATATACTACAATATGGATATTGCTGAAATAAAGAATTAAAGTCTGGAGGGAAATTGATGGAATTTTTTTTTTTAAAACAGCAAGTGAAGAATTGATGTCTTTTTATCCTGGAAATCGCTTTTGGCCAATATGTGATTCAAGATCTATACTAAAGAAATGGGGTTCTAACTCCAAAGTCATGTTGAAGATAAAACAAATTTTTTTCTTGTTTTTGACTCTATTTCTAATATGTCAACCTTCTAACAATGACTTTTTAATGTATCATGCAACCAGACTAGTTCGTATGAAATATAATTCTTTATATAAACATATCTTTTTTTAGCATACATAAAAATATATCCAAACATAATAAATCACATTTTTACTAATTATCGTATAACCTAACTTTAGGTGTAAAGTTCAATTAAAACATGAGTTACTTTTTCCATAGTAAAATGAAAAGGGTTGTGCGTGTTTATATATCTCACCTCCACATGGGGTCCAATTCTGAATGATCCCATGACCTCTTCTTTAGACACCAATGTGAGAAGAGGAATAAGAGCAAAAGGAATCTGAATAGATTGAACCACATTAAGCCACTCATTCAAAACATCCAAAGATCCTTCAGAAGTATTAAACATAAGAGCCACAATCATGGTAGGAACAATGGCTAAACTTCTTGTAATCAAAGCCCTTAACCATTTCTTCAAACGCAGTTTCAAAAATCCTTCAGTAATAAATTGTCCAGCATAAGTACCAGTAATAGTACTACTTTGTCCAGCAGCCAATAACCCTATTCCCCATATATACAATATAGGGAAAAATCCTCCACCATATTTCTCTTGTAGATACTGGCCGGCATTCATGAGGCCGATGGAACCTGCTTGATCGGTGCCATGGAAAACCCTAGCGAAGACCGTCATGACCGAGAGATTGATGAAGAATGTTACAATAAGTGCAAGTGTGGATTCTATTGTATAGTAGTTTAGAGCTTCTTGGACTTGGCCTTTGTTTCTTATGTCTATGTTTCTTGATTGAACTAGGGCTGAGTGGAGAAATACGTTGTGTGGGGTTATAACACAGCCTATAATTTCCACTGCTTGACGAAGTGTTTTTGAGGTTAATTTTGGGACCAAAATACCTGCAAAAAATAATTGGGTATCTGATATAAGTATCATTTAAGTGCGTGAATGTATTTGGAAATCTAATCATTGATTTCGAATTATACCCTTAAACCTATTTCTTTTCTTTTGAATTGGTTTTATTTCAATCTTGTCAGTTCTTAGAGGTCAAAACTATCAAATAAACCTTTAAACTGTCAACAATTCATGTTGAAGCACCTGGCCACAAGCTGAATTTTATTTTTATAATGTTAATTATTGTAATCAACAGTTTTAATCTTATAGACCAACATATGTAAAAGGCAGAATTAAAAAAGCATAGGGACATTATTTAAAATAAATGAAAACTAAAAGTATATTCGTGTTAGTTTTCTAAGTGTGTGTGTGTGTGTGTAGAGTTGTGTGAATTGTTTTACATGTAAGTATTCATGTGATTAAATAGGTAGGTTTCTGTATACATATACCTATAAGAAGTTGTTTAGGATTAGGCTTTGTATCAAAAAACATCCAAGCGAAAGAAAGGGCCATAGTTCCAACGAACACTGCGAAAACACCTTCTAGCTTCCTCACTCCATAGTTCTCAAGAAACAGGAGCACAAAACTGATCACAAAAGAGAGGTTTTTGAATGTTATAAATAAGATTTTCTCAAGAAACAGAATGAAATTTTAATTTTATGAGGTATGAGTGAAGCCTTTTTCAAACAGTATTTAGTATATATTTTCCTTTACCTGAATTCTTTAAATTATATATATATGCATGCAATTTATGAGGATCTTGCAATATGCAAATATTTTTTTGAACTTTTTTAAGACTATATTGGCTAAATTGATGTTATCCAAAGTTTAAAAGGAGAGTCCATATGGATGATACACCGTGATGTGATGTAAGAGTAACTCATAAAAATGTACCTACGTTCAAGAGCCAACGTGACGTCTCCTATATATGGCTTTACATATAGTTATACATTTTACCTAACCTCTTATGTGTCATCCATCGAAATCGTCCTGGTGGATCTCTCAAAAAAAAGCGATATTATTTTAATGAGTCCAATAGGAGAGCCGTCCCAAAAAATTAGACTTCGATAATGGAATTCTCTAATGAGTTAACGGGAGATTTTTGTATATTTACTTCAAGAAAGTTGTCATCCCCCTAAACCCTGATTTACTTTATA
The DNA here is from genome assembly GCA_029929735.1 of Mimosa pudica. Classification (NCBI taxonomy): domain Eukaryota; kingdom Viridiplantae; phylum Streptophyta; class Magnoliopsida; order Fabales; family Fabaceae; genus Mimosa; species Mimosa pudica. The sequence goes on from JAKELP010000045.1 coordinate 8,965,028, forward strand.
GGACATTATACATTTTCTAAACTTCATGGACCATGAACCAATTCGTTTCTCAAACTGGGGTTTTTGGCTAATTTTCCCTTTATAGAATATGGCAAGTTCAATGGCTAATTTTAGAAATGATATATATAGTAGACACACACAAAAATATTTAAGAAACTCATCTTGTACAATAGAAATAATAAGAGATAGTCACAAACTTAAAATAATGAACGTACCTATCCAAGGCAGTGACTATAACCCCAGCCCATATAGGCAAAAAGCCATGACTCAAAATCTTAATGGCTATGGCACTACCAATAACCTCTTGAATATCTGCAGCTATCAATGCCATTTCCGCCATCACATAAAGCACCAACCTTGCCCACCTTGTGTATTCTTCCCGGCATAACTCCGCCAAGTGACGCCCAGTCGCGACACCAAGCCTCGCCGATAAAAGCTGTATTAACAACCCCATAATTGTTGTCCACATCAATAACCACAACAATGAGTACCCTCCAATAGCTCCTGCCTGTAAATCTCCCTCCAAATTCCCAGGGTCTAAAAACGCTACACTCATCAATATCCCTGGCCCAGTGAATAACCATAGCTTCCGCCATGAGAATGGTGGCACAGCTGTGGCAGCTTCTAGCTTGGAATTGGAATAAGATTCCCAATCAAATATTTGCACTTTGACCTTTTTTGCATACACAACGTCAACTTCTTCTTCGTAGTCATTGATGTCCTCGTCGTTGGCTGGTGGCCATGGTGGCTTGGACGACAATGGTATTGTATCGATGTCATGTAGAATATCGTTCTCTTCTGCTTCTTGATCTTCTTGTATTGTATTATCATGTGTGAGTTTCTGCAAGTTGAATGAGTTCATTGTACATTACGGTGCAACATGTGAATGATATAATTAAAATTGTTAAATTTTACAGGTTTTTTATTTTCTGAGTTTGATATTTTTAAAAAGTAAATTGAGAAGGAGAAGAAGATGGAAGAGAATGATGAGAGTGATGGATATGTGCGGGAGACAGAGAATCCAGGGTGTGTATGAGAAATTAGACCCCGTGCTATTTTTGCAATGTGTATAATCTATATATAGTCAATAGTTTCTAGGAATGTGCGGCCAGAAAAACAAAATTTCTAGAGTAGAATAAACCAGTTTGCTGGGACTTTCTTCACTTCTTGGTTGTTGGGATCACTTTTTGAACTAAATTGAATATATAATTGATGCCGGCAGTTAAGATGAGGCCAATATGAGGCAGATGCTTAGCAGTTAGGACTTGGGAGATGTTTCTTCAAAATTATACTCTCTCCTACTGTTTATAATATAAGATCTCAAAAATTGAATCACTTATGTCCAAATTGTAAGATGTCACCCTCTCATTCTCATCATTTTAATGTATTTGGTTTACGTATGAAAGAATTTGAGAGAACAAAGTATTGTTTTATATATAAATATAAATTAATATGTAGCCCTAGAGTTGTAACATCCTTAATTAATGATTGGGATCATCTTATATCTTAATATTAAGTTAATAGGAGAAAAAATTAGTCTAAAAGTATCATATATTATGTAATGGTCCAACGTGTAAATATTCCAAAGACAAAATTACAAGAAAGTGCGGTTAACACAAAAATTAATTTTGAGATGCAAATTTATTAAGGGAAATATTTTTATGTAAATTCACCAAGGGACAATGTTTTGGTGCAAATTTGTCAAGGATGTTAGTTACTCACAAACGGAAGTTAGTATATGTATAGGTGGTTTGACACATCATCTTGAAACAGTAAATCTTAATTATGTGACACTATCTTCAAAAGCATTGCTGACTTCAAAATGAACTATTGGCAGTGTAAAAAACTCAATGATATATTGAAGAATTGAGAAAGAAAAGGAACCATAGAGAAATTGTGAGACCCACAAGGATAACGTGACTTTTTTAAGACCAAATAAATTGTTTGTGTTAGCATTTAATCCATCACATATGTATATGCTAACTTCCATAAGTGAGTAATTAAATTCCTTTGCAAATTCACACAAAAATATTTTCCCTCACTAAATTTGCAGTCCAAATTAATTTTTGTGATAGCTGCACTTTATTATCAACAAGATGCACTGGTTCAACAAAACGAAGACAATGATGGATTTCATAAATAAAAAAAGTAAAATTAGTACATGTGACCAATCTGTTCCAAGGAACATGTAGCAAATTTGCTATCAAAATCCCGTCCTAAATATATGCTTTTTTTATATAGTTTTTTAAATAAAATGCACATGTCATTTGTATCGTGTATGATTACATGACATTTTTTATGAATATCTGACCCTAATAAAATTCTACCTTATTATGTTGTAATAATATGTATTATACAAGTAATATTAAACTAATGTATTTGTTTGCTTTAAACACAATGTTATACTATTTTTATAAACAGATATTTTTAATAAAACAATTTCGAAAATTTTTCGAAATTTTCCTATCCAATCCTTTGTTAGAATCTTAAGTTTTGATGAAGACTAAAATATAGAGGATTAAACCAAGTGCCTAGGAAGCAATAGGATAACATAGGATCCCAAGTAAGAGTGCTTCCGAGTGAAGATCTACTTCCGGATAGATTAGGACTTGCGCATGCGGATGAATGTTTTCATCCCCCAGCATCAGCAAGTAAATCACTGGGAAATAACTTAGTCCATGAGAATTAGGTACACAAAACCTTAAGACTAAGCTATGTTTCAATCGGAAGTGAGTTTGCTTCCTGTTAGACTTAGACTGGCGCAGAGCGATAGAATAGATATTACTCCAAGCGACAGTGAGTCTACTTCCCCAAGTGAAAGCGCTTCCTGTTAGAATTAGACTGGCGCAGAGCGACAGAATAGATATTACCCCAAGCGTCAGTGAGTCTACTTCCCCAAGTGAAAGCGCTTCCTGTTAGACTTAGACTGGCGCAGAGCAATAGAATAGTTATTACCCTAAGCGTCAGTAAGTCTACTTCGCCAAGTGAAAGCACTTCCTATTAGATTTAGACTGGTGCAGGTTGATAGACTAGATATAACCCCGAGCGTCAGCGGAAATGCAACATCAAGTGAAGTTGCTTCCTGTTAGATCTTGACTGGCGCAGACTGACAGAATAGGTTTCACCCTAAGCGTCAGTGAATTCACCACGTCAAGTAAAAGTGCTTCCGATAGCTCAGTGACTAGCGCTGAGTGGTGGAATGAAATAGACTAAGCGAGAGCAAGTCATGGTGAACTAAATCCCTCATCAAGTGAATTTACTTCCGGATGTAGAAGTGCTTCCGGATACACCTTAGACTTAGGATCACCCACTGCATGAGACTATATGATTATATTGCTAAACTAACGTTCAAGTGCAGCACACTCAGTAAGGTTGCTTCCGGATGAGAAGTTGCTTCCGCAAGCAATCAGAATGTCTGAACGTTCAAAGAGATGCAGTGTCAGAATGCTTTTGTCAGAGCAGAGGTGTCAGGACTACTTTTCAGAGATAAAGCAAGTCAACCCTGCTAAGCATTAATGAAGATGTACTTCTCAAACGGTAACATAGGATTAACGGCCTTATTCAAACGTTCATATTCAACCTGCCACAGAAGCCTATGATGCCGTGTATAAAAGAGACATTCATTGAGAAGAGAAGATTATGGAAGAAAAAGAGAGAAAAGAGCAAAGTATCTGAAATATCATATTCTTCATCCTACACATCTTCTACTACTCTCAGATCCAGATTTGTGATATTTTTCCGAGAGTGATTTTATTGTACTTAAGTGAGTAACATCATCCACTCTTAGAGAGAGTTAGTTTTGAGCTTAAATGTTTAGCACAATCAGTTCATAGAGTGAACATAGTGTAAACTTACAATTTGTAAGGGGGAGCATTTAGAGGTTGTCTAAATCTCCATAGGTTGCAAGTTAGCCCGAAAAACTTTCATTTGTAAAGGTTTACAGGTGAACCCGTTGTAAAACCTGTGGGTTGTTAGGTGAACCCGTGCTCGTAAAACCTAAAGTGTAAAGGCTTCTCTTGTGCCCGGTTTAAACAAGAATAGTGGATTGTAAATCTCAGGTGGAGCCTGGGGACTGGATGTAGGTCTGGGTGACCGAACCAGGATAAATTTATGTGTGCATAAATTTACATTCAAACATTCTATTTTACATCACATAACATACTAACTTGTGCATATCACTACTTCATAAATATTATCACCAAGCACAAGCAGTCTTTCGAAAACAAGATTTAAGATTTAATTTATTCCCTCACCCAATTCACCCCCCCCTCTTGGGTGACAACCACGTTTATCATTTGGTATCAGAGCAAGGTCACTTGTTTAAAGGATCCAACGATCTCAAGTGCAAAGACCTAGGCTGATTTGGGTTACAAAATGTGTTTTGAAGGTTTTGATCATACCATCCCACCTGTGTTAGAAAATGCTGATTTTTACTTATGGAAGGGAAGGATGAAAAGTTTTATACTATCCACTGATTTCAAAATGTGGGATGTCTTTGAAAAGGACTCTGATTTCAAACCAAAAGTAAATTGGACAGAAGAGGACAAAAGTTTATTTTACTTAAACCTTAGAGCGATGCAAATTCTGCACAAAAGTTTATCTGACAATGATTACCAAAGAATTAAGCATTGTTCTAGGGCTATAGATATTTGGAACACTCTTGATACTGTGTATGCTTCTAACAAATTTCTTGAAGTTAAGACTGTCCAAAGCTCACTATGTGCTCCCTGTGAACCCACCTTTGATGAGCTACTGGATGGTGATGTTGTGGAAGCTAGTATCAGCAAAGAGAGTGTGGATCTCTGCCTAGAAGATTCAGAAGCTGAAGAAAATGAGATCAAGAGTTCCTCTTGTCCCAAAGAAGAGAACTCGTGGTGATGTCACTGAACGTAATGGATGCACAAGAGGGGGGGGGGGGTGAATTGTGCTTCAAAGATAAATACTCGAAATAAACAACACAGGATTTATACTGGTTCGGTCTACCTGACCTACGTCCAGTCCTCAACCACCCAGGCTGAGAGTTCCACTATAACTCAGGTTTTAAATCGGGTTCACCTGAAACCTTACAACCGCAAGTTTTAGACGGGATCACTTGCAACCTTACAACCACAAGTTTTGCGGGCTTACTTGCAACCTTTTTACCTAGCTCCCCCTTACACCAAGCAAGGGTTCAACCTTTACAAATAAAGGATTTTACTAACTAAGTTCTCTTTAAGAACAGATGGTGATACACACTTAAGCACAACTAATTGCTCTTATAACAAGAAGAGACTTAACTACAATGAGTACAGAATAAGTACGTGAAGAATCACTCAAAGTGTTAAATGCTCTTTTCTATTTCTGGGCAGCCTTGAATGCTTTGAAGATTTCTTGTGTTTCTCGCTCTAACTTCTCTCTAGAATATTCAAGGATAATTGTTGTTGTAATAAATGAGGTTGAGCTCCCTTTATATAGTCTTCAAGCATTTGAACTCTTGGTAGGTGGGAGTCCCGTTTGAATTTGGCCGTTTATCCCAAGTTACCGTTTGCCCAATAAATGCTCCATTAATGCATAGCAGGGTTGACTTGCTTTATCTCTGAAAAGTAGTCCTGACACCTCTGCTCTGATATAAGCATTCTGACTTCTGAGTATGTGATTTTTACTCTTGCACTCTTGCTGACGGATGATCATCTTTCATCCGCAAGTGGTAATCTTGCTCTGCAAGTGTTAAGCTCTGAGTCCCAATGTCAAGAGTCTTTCCATCCGGAAGCTCATTTGCATCCGGAAGCGTGACCATGTTCTGCACATACTGGTTAGTCCAACATAGCAATATATATATAAGAATTATACATGCTGTGGGAAGTTTGTTTGCTATGGGGAGTAGTTTACTTAGACTGTGTTCTGATTTGGTCTATGATGTATCTGGAAGCATTTTTACATCCGGAAGTAAAACTACTAGATGAAGGATCTTGGTTTACTATAACTCACTCTCACTTAGTGTATTTCATCCCAACACTCAGCGCTAGTCACTAAGCTATCGGAAGCACTTTTACTTGACGTAGTGAACTCACTGACGCTTAGGGTGAAATCTATTCTATCAATCTGCGCCAGTCAAGATCTAACAGGAAGCAACTTCACTTGATGTTGCATTTCCACTGACGCTCGGGGTTAAATCTATTCTATCAGTCTGCGCCAGTCTAAATCTAATAGGAAGTGTTTTCACTTGGCGAAGTAGACTTACTGACGCTTGGGGTAATAACTATTCTATTGCTCTGCGCCAGTCTGAGTCTAACAGGAAGCGCTTTCACTTGGGGAAGTAGACTTACTGACGCTTGGGGTAATATCTATTCTGTCGCTCTGCGCCAGTCTAATTCTAACAGGAAGCGCTTTCACTTGGGGAAGTAGACTCACTGTCGCTTGGAGTAATATCTATTCTATCGCTCTGCGCCAGTCTAAGTCTAACAGGAAGCAACTTCGCTTCCGATTGAACCATAGCTTAGTCTTAGGGTTTGTGCACCTAAAGTTCATGGACTAAGTTAAATCCCTAGTTATTTACTTGCTGACGCTGGGGGATGAAAGCATTCATCCGCATGCGCAAGTCCTAATCTAACCGGAAGTAAATCTTCATCCGGAAGCACTCTTACTTGGGATCCTAAGTATACTATTGCTTCCTAGGCACTTGGTCTAATCCTTTATATTTTAGTCTTCATCAAAACTTAAGATTCTAACATTCTCCCCCTTTTTGATGATGACAAACTTAGCTTTATCGATTAAGTTCATATGAAAGGATTAGCTGAAGAATAAAAGCAATAGTTCAGAATAAGTAACTTAGACAAATATTATTGATAAGCATAGGTTACAGGTCAGAGCATATAATTAGATAACATTTACAAGCAGCGAGCATATAGTAGGCAGATATGAGAACATGCATGAAAAGATGAACATTCCTAAGTAAAAAAAATTTGGGCTGGGGGTTGTTTCTTTGTTTCTTCTTTCTCTCCCTCTCGCTGAAGCTCTTCTTCATCAAGGAACTCCCAGGGTAGCAAGGCTAGTGGTCAATGCATTTCTCCCCCTTTTGGCATCATCAAAGAGTGTTTTCCATATTTGATCGCCGCAGCCTCCTCCTTAGGGATGGACTTCCTCTTCTTAGAACCCACTAACAGTTCTGCCATTCTACCAGAAGTTTCAGGCTGACCTTGAATATTTTCATCCTGCCCTAGGGCAATTTGCCGAGAAACTTCATGATGTTCTTGATGTCTTTCACGATGCCCAGATTTTCCAGAATGTTGATGGCTTGATTTCCCAGATTTGGACTTGTGTTTCTTAGATGAGGAGGGTTTCCTCGAAACTGGGTTTGCTTCAGAGGGTTCGGCCATTTTTTGTGGGGTTGATGAAATGTTTATATGAAGAACATAGATGAAAATGAAGAATGTGTGAAATGAGATGTCCCTTTTATAGGTAAAGTCATTAAGGGCAAAAAGGTCATGCTCCTTCACATTATCACACATTGGGTAGCGTAAACGCCTTAAGTTGGATCGATATACCTGATGACACGTGTCGCTTCATATTGTCAGAGAAGTCGAAACGTCTCATTTGGAAGTTGAAGCGTTTTCTGAAGTGACGTGTCTTCTTGGACTTGTGCTGGCGCTCTCTTGGTTTGATCATCCAGCGTCAGTGTGTAATCATTCGGAAGTGGTTTTGCTTCCGGTTGCACTTACTTAAGATTCAACATTGAATACCTGCAAGGACATATATTGGCACTCCGATGCCTAAGTTAGTATTGTTTGAATTATTTTGAAAAACAATTAAGTACATGGAATTTACACTTCATTTGGGTTTACCATTCCCAAATCACCTCTAATAAAAGTAAATTGGTCAACCCCCAGAGGCTTGGTGAAGATATCAGCAAGCTGTTGTTGTGTGGGGACAAACTGTACTTTGACATCTTTCTTTTGAACATGGTCTCTGATGAAATGATGTCTGACATCAATGTGCTTTGTCCTAGTGTGCTGAACCGGATTCTTGGCTAGGCTGATTGTGCTTGTGTTGTCACAGAGGATGGGTGCCTCAGGGAATTCCAAGCCAAGATCTCTCAACTGGTTCTTCAGCCACAACACTTGGGCACAACAACTGGCTGCTGCAATGTATTCTGCCTCAGTGGATGACAAGGACACGCAGGTCTGCTTTTTGCTCGCCCAAGGCACCAGACAACCACCAAGGAAGGCGCATTGTCCACTGGTGCTTTTCCTATCAGTTTTATAACCTGCATGATCAGAGTCAGAATAAGCCCACAAGAACTCTTGGTTACCTCTGGGATACCAAAGACCAAGTTCTTGTGTCCCCTCAAGGTATCTTAAGATACGTTTAACACATGTTAGATGTGACTCCTTGGGGTTGGCTTGAAATCTAGCACACATGCCTACACTAAATTGAATGTCAGGTCTGCTGGCTGTTAAGTATAGGAGAGAACCTATCATTCCTCTATACATGGGCAGGCTAACAGATTTACCCTTTGCGTCAGCATCAAGTGCGGCAGTGGTGCTCATGGGAGTGTCATACTCCTTGCATTCATCCATCCCAAACTTTTTGAGTAGCTCTCTGCAGTATTTGGCTTGGGAGATGAATATTCCATTCTTCTTCTGCTTAATTTGCAGGCCTAGGAAGAACGTTAGTTCTCCCATCATTGACATTTCAAACTCACCCTGCATGGTCTTAGAAAAATCCTCACAAAGCTTTTCGTTAGTTGCTCCAAAGATAATATCATCAACATAAATTTGAACAATTAGCATGTCTCTATCTTTGTGAAGGATAAACAGTGTATTATCAAGTTTGCCTCTTGAGAAACCTTTGCCTAGCAGAAAGCTGCTAAGTCTCTCATACCAAGCTCTAGGAGCTTGTTTTAGGCCATATAAAGCTTTCTTTAATCTATACACATGTTTGGGGTGCTTATGATCCTCAAAGCCAGGAGGTTGTTCTACATATACCTCTTCTTTAATATAACCATTAAGGAATGCACTCTTTACATCCATTTGATATAGCCTGAAGCCCTTCATGGATGCAAAGGCTAGAAGAATCCTTATTGCTTCAAGTCTCGCGACTGGAGCAAATGTTTCTTCATAGTCAATGCCTTCTTCTTGGTTATATCCTTTGGCAACTAGTCTGGCTTTGTTTCTTGTAATTTGACCTGTCTCATCCAGTTTGTTTTTAAAGACCCATTTGGTCCCTACTATAGATTGATGAGATGGCCTAGGGACTAGTTCCCAGACTTGACTTCTTTCAAATTGGTTTAGCTCTTCCTGCATGGCAATAATCCAGTCGCAGTCCTCAAGAGCTTGTTCAACTGAAGTTGGTTCTATTTGAGATAGAAATGCACCAAACTCAACTTCATTTTGAACCTGCCTTCTGGTTCTCACACCAGAAGAAACATCACCAAGCACTTGATCAAGAGGATGATCTCTGTGATGCCTCCTAGCTGTTGGCAACTGTGCCTCATCATGCACAGTCTGCACTCTAGGTTCATCGCAGAGTTCATCTTCTTCCTTAGGATTGTTTGCTGGTGTTTCTTTTGGTGGTGAAGAAGATGATGGTAATTTTGGGAGGTTAAGTAATTCATCATCTTCTCTGGATTGTCCCCATGTAGGAATTTCATCAAATACAACATGCATGGATTCCTCTACAGTTTTAGTTCTCATGTTGTATATCCTATAAGCTTTACTCCTAAGGGAATATCCTATGAATATACCTATATCAGCCTTTGGATCAAACTTACCCAAGTTTACCTTTCCATTATTATGCACGTAGCATTTTGATCCAAATATTCTGAGGTGGCTGATGTTTGGCTTCCTTCCTCTGTATAGCTCATATGGAGTCTTATCCAAGCCTTTACGAACATAAGCTCTGTTGGAGATATAGCAAGCAGTGCTCATAGCGTCCGCCCAGAACACTTGAGAAACCTCTTTCTCGTTGAGCATGCTTCTAGCCATCTCCGTCAGAACCCTGTTCTTTCTTTCAACTACTCCATTTTGTTGAGGAGTCCTCGGAGCTGAGAAGTTATGTTCAATTCCATTTTGCTCACATAGCTCAGAGAAGCTATGGTTCTCAAACTCTCCTCCATGGTCTGTCCTTATGGCTGTGATTTTGAGATCCTTCTCATTCTGCACTTTCTTAGCCAGGACAACGAAAGCATCAAAAGCATCTTGCTTAGAGGCAAGAAACAAAGTCCACGTAAACCTTGAATAGTCATCCACCACCACTAAAGCATATAGGTTTCCACCTAAGCTTTTTACTCTTGCTGGCCCAACCAAATCCATGTGGATTAGTTCCAAGGGCCTGCTGGTGGAGACTCTCTTCTTGGTTTTAAACGAGGATTTTGTTTGCTTTCCTCGTTGGCAGGATTCACAGATAAAATCATGCTTAACCTTAAAAGGGGGAATACCTACAGCTAGCTCCTTTTTAATTAGCATGTCCAATTGAGTAAAGTTAACATGAGCTAGTCTCTTATGCCAAAGCCAGCTATTCTCGTCACTAGATATTAGACATTTTTCTTCTAGCTGTTGACATAAATCTAAGGTATATAGATTCCCATTTCTAATTGCCTTAATTTTGCATTTTAGGTTGGCCTTATCTATATTCAGATCCTGCTTATCAACTATTAAGCACTCATTTGAATCAAATATTACCCAGTTACCTTTGTCCGTGCTTTGACTTACACTTAGCAGGTTGTGACAGAGACCGTCCACTAGATATACATCTTTGACTGGTCCGACTTCTCCAACTCCAGTGATCTTGCCACTTTGATTTCCTCCAAAGGCCACTGTGGCTCCATCTTTGATCACCAGAGACTTGAACTTGTCTCTGTCTCCAGTCATATGTCTCGAGCATCCGCTATCGATGTTCCAATTTTTGTTCTTGGATGCCTTGAGACACACCTGAAACAATCAAGCAATTTTAGGTACCCAACCTCTCTTGGGTCCTTTGTCATTAGTGCCTAGGACCCTTGGCCTAGTTTTGGGCTTATCCTTGTGCCTATACACATTTGGAGTCTTTGGCCTAGTGTTGGCTCTAGACTCTTGGGTTCTCCCAGTGGGATGATTCCAGGCTTGGGATCCTTGTCCTCTCTTGATTTCCTTTGCAGGTGGAGGATCCTTTGTAGCCCTGGTTCCTTTAGGGACCCACTTGTATGAGCTGTTAGCTCCATGCTTTTTAGCGTTACAGGTGGACATCGAGTGTCCTTTTCTGTTGCAGTAATTACAGAAGCTGAAAGGTGAGGAGCTATGACTGGTGGCTTTATGGAAGAACTTTAAGTAAGGCTTTACTTTTGGTTCTTCCCACGTTTTCTTCCTGGGGGTATATCCCAAGCCAGTCCTATCCCTATATGCCCTTTGGTTCATTAAAAGTATATTCAGCATTTCTGAACCATTGGTGAATTTCTGCAGGGCATTTTGCAGCTTATTATTTTCTTCTGAGATTTTGCTGCAATTTGGACAGCTCTCAGGTGTTGGGATGTTGGGTTCTGCTTGAGGAGAACCCTGTCCATCCACCATTGGAGATCTTCTAGCTTCCGCTAGTTCCTCACTGAGTGAGTCCACCTTGGACTCAAGTGACTCCTTTTTGGTTTTCAAGAATTTATAGGCTTTACATAGTTTAGAGAATTCTTCATGAATCTCATTGTAAGCCTCTTGTAGTTCAGGAAGAGTTACCTCATGTTCTTCATTGGTGAGGTCAAGATCTGAAGATGCTTCCTCATCCTCTTCTCTAGCTACCAGGCAGAGGTTGGCAACTTCTTCATCATCACTTGCTTCCTCATCTGAGCTGTTTACCCAAATGGAGGAAACGAGTGCCTTTCTTTTATCCTTGCCTTTGGACCTCTGCAGGCTGGGACACTCAGCCTTGAAGTGACCAGGCTTATTGCATTCAAAGCACACAGGGACCTTCTCTTTCTTGTATCCCCTCTTCTGGCTGGTGTCACCTTTCTGATAGCCTTCCTTCTTCCTGAGGAATTTCCTGAACTTCCTCACCATCAGGGCCATCTCCTCATCGTCCATCTCATCGTCGTCATCCTCATCATTGTCCTTGATCTCTTTGCTGGGAGCAACGAGAGCAAGGTTCTTACTCTTGGATGAGGTTTGAGGAGCTCTCATAGCCAGCAAGGTTGGCTCATATTCAGCAAGTGAGCCAAAAAGAGCGGTGACGGAGCTGGTTGATTCTCCTTGCACTTCTTGCAGAATAGTGACTTTGGTGATCCAGTCACCCTTCAAGATTTTCAGAATCTTGCTCACCTGCTCTCTTTCAGGGATATCCTTACCAAGCGAGGCTAGATTATTGATGAGATGGGTGAATCTGAGCTCTAGATCTCTGATAGGCTCGGTGGGGCTTAGCATGGCGAATTTGTGGAATTCTTCCACCAGCATCTCAACACGTCTTGCTTTAACTCCCCTGGTTCCGGAGTGTGCAGCCTCAAGAGCCTCCCACATATCCTTTGCATTTTTGTGGTGGCTGATCCTGTGAAACTCTTTGTAGCTGAGAGCACACTGGATGTAGTGCATAGCCCTATAGTTGAGTTGGACTAGAGCATAGTCCTCAGCAGTATATCTGGCTTTTGCCTTAGCAAATCCTTCCTCATCTAAGGGGGTTTGATCCCCATGTTCGATCACGTCCCATAGTCTGATATCGCTTGACTTGATATAGGTTTCCATTCTGAATTTCCAGAATGTATAGTTGTGCCCATCGAAGCCTGGGGGCTTGTTGGGTTGTACAGCAACATCTGGCAGACCATACTCCGTATCCATTACTTAGATCTTTGCTTTCCGGATTCGTTGGAATCGAGTGAGAAAGACCCGCTCTGATACCAAATGAACGTAATGGATGCACAAGAGGGGGGGGGGGGTGAATTGTGCTTCAAAGATAAATACTCGAAATAAACAACACAGGATTTATACTGGTTCGGTCTACCTGACCTACGTCCAGTCCTCAACCACCCAGGCTGAGAGTTCCACTATAACTCAGGTTTTAAATCGGGTTCACCTGAAACCTTACAACCGCAAGTTTTAGACGGGATCACTTGCAACCTTACAACCACAAGTTTTGCGGGCTTACTTGCAACCTTTTTACCTAGCTCCCCCTTACACCAAGCAAGGGTTCAACCTTTACAAATAAAGGATTTTACTAACTAAGTTCTCTTTAAGAACAGATGGTGATACACACTTAAGCACAACTAATTGCTCTTATAACAAGAAGAGACTTAACTACAATGAGTACAGAATAAGTACGTGAAGAATCACTCAAAGTGTTAAATGCTCTTTTCTATTTCTGGGCAGCCTTGAATGCTTTGAAGATTTCTTGTGTTTCTCGCTCTAACTTCTCTCTAGAATATTCAAGGATAATTGTTGTTGTAATAAATGAAGTTGAGCTCCCTTTATATAGTCTTCAAGCATTTGAACTCTTGGTAGGTGGGAGTCCCGTTTGAATTTGGCCGTTTATCCCAAGTTACCGTTTGCCCAATAAATGCTCCATTAATGCATAGCAGGGTTGACTTGCTTTATCTCTGAAAAGTAGTCCTGACACCTCTGCTCTGATATAAGCATTCTGACTTCTGAGTATGTGATTTTTACTCTTGCACTCTTGCTGACGGATGATCATCTTTCATCCGCAAGTGGTAATCTTGCTCTGCAAGTGTTAAGCTCTGAGTCCCAATGTCAAGAGTCTTTCCATCCGGAAGCTCATTTGCATCCGGAAGCGTGACCATGTTCTGCACATACTGGTTAGTCCAACATAGCAATATATATATAAGAATTATACATGCTGTGGGAAGTTTGTTTGCTATGGGGAGTAGTTTACTTAGACTGTGTTCTGATTTGGTCTATGATGTATCTGAAAGCATTTTTACATCCGGAAGTAAAACTACTAGATGAAGGATCTTGGTTTACTATAACTCACTCTCACTTAGTGTATTTCATCCCAACACTCAGCGCTAGTCACTAAGCTATCGGAAGCACTTTTACTTGACGTAGTGAACTCACTGACGCTTAGGGTGAAATCTATTCTATCAATCTGCGCCAGTCAAGATCTAACAGGAAGCAACTTCACTTGATGTTGCATTTCCACTGACGCTCGGGGTTAAATCTATTCTATCAGTCTGCGCCAGTCTAAATCTAATAGGAAGTGTTTTCACTTGGCGAAGTAGACTTACTGACGCTTGGGGTAATAACTATTCTATTGCTCTGCGCCAGTCTGAGTCTAACAGGAAGCGCTTTCACTTGGGGAAGTAGACTTACTGACGCTTGGGGTAATATCTATTCTGTCGCTCTGCGCCAGTCTAATTCTAACAGGAAGCGCTTTCACTTGGGGAAGTAGACTCACTGTCGCTTGGAGTAATATCTATTCTATCGCTCTGCGCCAGTCTAAGTCTAACAGGAAGCAACTTCGCTTCCGATTGAACCATAGCTTAGTCTTAGGGTTTGTGCACCTAAAGTTCATGGACTAAGTTAAATCCCTAGTTATTTACTTGCTGACGCTGGGGGATGAAAGCATTCATCCGCATGCGCAAGTCCTAATCTAACCGGAAGTAAATCTTCATCCGGAAGCACTCTTACTTGGGATCCTAAGTATAATATTGCTTCCTAGGCACTTGGTCTAATCCTTTATATTTTAGTCTTCATCAAAACTTAAGATTCTAACAGTCACTGCTGCAACTACCTGGCTCAATCATAAGAAGCAGTGCGCTGCCACAAGGAACCAAGACCTTATCTCAGAGATAAGCTATCACAGAGTTCCATTCAACTATCCTGAGAAGGACAAGAGAGAGAGGATGTCTCAACTCACATGGAGAAAACCTGCGAATCCTGTCTCTCCTAAGAAAGTGCTTCAGGCCAAGGATAAGTATAAAAGATCTCCCTGGGTAAGCAAGGGATTATTTAGGGTTGAAGCATGCAACAGTAAAATCTCCTATGCAAATGTTAGATGGATTTATTGAGATTTTACATTAAGCATCATAAGCATGAACACTCTTAGGGCATATTTATCGAATTATACATGTTTATGAAGCTCTGGAAAATATGCAATCTGTTCTATACTTCCTGTACTATCACTGGTATTTATCCAAAGGAGTATGAGTAAAGTTCATGACTTGAGAGTGAAACTATGTGAAATTTGATAAACGTGGCTGTCACCCAAGAGGGGGGGGGTGAATTGGGTGAGGGAATAAATTAAATCTTTTGAATCTTCTTTTCGAAAGACTGCTTGTGCTTGGTGATAATATTTACGAAGTAGTGATATGCACAAGTCAGTATGTTATGTGATGCAAAATAGAATGTTTGAATGTAAATTTATGCACACATAAATTTATCCTGGTTCGGTCACCCAGACCTACATCCAGTCCCCAGGCTCCACCTGAGATTTTCAATCCACTATTCTTGTTTAAACCGGGCACAAGAGAAGCCTTTACACTTTAGGTTTTACGAGCACGGGTTCACCTAACAACCCACAGGTTTTACACCGGGTTCACCTGCAAACCTTACAAATGCAAGTTTTACGGGCTAACTTGCAACCTATGGAGATTTAGAAAACTTCTAAATGCTCCCCCTTACAAATTGTAAGTTTACACTATGTTCACTCTATGAACTGATTGTGCTAAACACTTAAGCTCAAAACTAAGTCTCTCTAAGAGTGGATGATGTTACTCACTTAAGTACAATAAAATTACTCTCTGAAAAATATCACAAATCTGGATCTGAGAGTAGTAGAAGATGTGTAGAATGAAGAGTATGATATATCAGATACTTTGTTCTGTTCTCACTTTTTCTTCCATATCTTCTCTTCTGAATGAATGTCTCTTTTATACTCGGCTTCATAGGCTTCTGTGGCAGGTTGAATATGAACGTTTGAATAAAGCCGTTAATCCTATGTTACCGTTGAGAAGTGCATCTTCATTAATGTTTAGCAGGGTTGACTTGCTTTATCTCTGAAAAGTAGTCCTGACACCTCTGCTCTGACAAAAGCATTCTGACACTGCATCTCTTTGAACGTTCAGACATTCTGATTGCTTGCGGAAGCAACTTCTCATCCGGAAGCAACCTTACTGAGTGTGCTGCACTTGAACGTTAGTTTAGCAATATAATCATATAGTCTCATGCAGTGGGTGATCCCTAAATCTAAGGAGTATCCGGAAGCACTTCTACATCCGGAAGTAAATTCACTTGATGAGAGATTTAGTTCACCATGACTTGCTCTCGCTTAGTCTATTTCATTCCACCACTCAGCGCTAGTCACTGAGCTATCGGAAGCACTTTTACTTGACGTGGTGAATTCACTGACGCTTAGGGTGAAATCTATTCTATCAGTCTGCGCCAGTCAAGATCTAACAGGAAGCAACTTCACTTGATGTTGCATTTCCGCTGACGCTCGGGGTTATATCTAGTCTATCAACCTGCGCCAGTCTAAATCTAATAGGAAGTGCTTTCACTTGGCGAAGTGGACTTACTGACGCTTGGGGTAATAACTATTCTATTGCTCTGCGCCAGTCTAAGTCTAACAGGAAGCGCTTTCACTTGGGGAAGTAGACTCACTGACGCTTGGGGTAATATCTATTCTGTCGCTCTGCGCCAGTCTAATTCTAACAGGAAGCAAACTCACTTCCGATTGAAACATAGCTTAGTCTTAAGGTTTTGTGTACCTAATTCTCATGGACTAAGTTATTTCCCAGTGATTTACTTGCTGATGCTGGGGGATGAAAACATTCATCCGCATGCGCAAGTCCTAATCTATCCGGAAGTAGATCTTCACCCGGAAGCACTCTTACTTGGGATCCTATGTTATCCTATTGCTTCCTAGGCACTTGGTTTAATCCTCTATATTTTAGTCTTCATCAAAACTTAAGATTCTAACAAAATTATGAACAAAATTTTCAAAATATGTTTTCACTATTATTAATGCTCTTGTCATATGAAACTATCACTGAGGATTGATTAATTTATCCTTATAAAGAGACATTAGGGAATGTTAAGATAAAGTTTAAATCCTCAGCAAACATCTGTACTTAAAACCTGCCAACTGTGCTAACTTGGGCATCGGAGTGTCAACCTTAACTTTTGCAGGTCCCTCAATGTTAAATCTTAAGTAAGTACAATCGGAAGCAAAACTACTTCCGGATGCTCTTGTGCTGACACTGAATGACTACTCAAGGCAACCAGGAGCGCCTGTCCAACCGGAAGCAAAATCACTTCCGGATACTCTCTTGCTGGCGCTGGATGATAATTCAATATGATCAAGAGCGCCAGTGCCAGATCAAGGGACGCATCACTTCAGAAAACTTTTCAACTTCCTCTATGAAACGTTGTGCCTCTCTGAAGCAACACGTGTCATCAGGTGTGTCGTTCCAACTTAAAAACTTACGATTACCCAATGTGTGAAAATTTGAAAGACTATGCCCATTTTATCCTCAAGAGGTTTTACCTATAAATAGAGGTCATTTTCCATTTTCACTTTTTACTACATCTTTTCACTCGCATCATTTTCTCTGAAAAGTCTTTTCACCTTCTCCATTGCGTTCTTCATTTTTACACACTTCTCGCATTTCATCTTTATTTTCACAACATTCATACAAAAAAAATGGCCGGTACGAATGAACCCAACCCAGTCATCCAGAAAACCTCTTCTTCTAAGAAAAATAAATCGAAATCTGGGAAATCCACTCACAGACATTCTGGTAAATCTGGGCACCATGAAGAACAACATGAAGAACATCATGAACGCCAAGAAGGTTCTGGGCAATCACGGGGACAGGGTGAAGACGTTCAGGGTCAGCCTGGAACCTCTGGTAGAGTGGAACAGGCAGTAAGTTCTAAACAAGAGAGGGATGCTCAGAGAAAGGGAAAGAAAAAGAAGGTTCAATTTTGTGAGAAGCCTTCCTCCAAGAGGCAGAGGGTTGAGGAAGAAGATGATCTCACAGTTTATAGAGATGGGGCTTTGGAGAGTGTATCCGCCAAATTTGAGACATCCATTCCCATCTTCAACCATGGCCTGTTCATCAATCTAGACAAGTTGGATGAACTAGGGTTTGCTCATTTGCGCCCTTACTTGGAAAAGTATATGCCTTGGCTGGGCATCAACCAGGACTACAACGTCAACGTCCTGCGAGTCTTTTGCCAATCCCTCTCTGGCAGAGCTAAATATAGGAAGGTGGATGGAAAGGAGCAAGTCCACAAACTCTCCTTCACTGCTACTGTAAGAGGAAGAACCTTCAGGTTCACTTGGAGAACCTTGAATGAGATGATGGGAATCACAGAAGAGGATATGAATGAATGGATCTACCCTGAGTCTCACAAGTACAGCAAGGAGGAACTCGAGGAGTTGTATGGCACCAACAGCAAGAAGGTGTCCAAGATGTCTGATTCTAACAGGCTCTTGTACTATATCTACTCCCGGATAATGACTCATAAGGGAGGCAACTTCAACGAGTTCACACTGCTGGACAACCCTTGGTTCCCTAGACTCCTCTCGCTCAAGCCTTTCAACCCTGGGCAGTTGATATGCCTAGAGCTTCAGCGCTGGTTAAGCAATGACAAGTCGGGTTATCTTCCCTATCCCACCATCATTGCCTTCCTCCTCGAGAAACATTTGATCAGGGCTACATCTGCTGTGGAAGAAGAAAATGTCAAATGTAAGCCTGTAGGAGCAACTAATATGGCAAGGATGGGGATTAAGTATCTCAAGCCCCCTAAGCCTACTCGCTCACACTCACAAGCCAGTAGTGCTTCTGGGACTTCAGCCCCCTCTGCATCTGGAGCAGGGGATCAGGAAGTTGACTCACATGCTGGGCCAAGTCGTGTTGCAAGAGTGCCAGCCTCTGTTAGGGTCCTTGCCGAGGAAGTAAAGGAAGAGCTCCTCCTCAAATTGACGGAGTCCTTGGTGGGTCCTCTCCGTGCTGAATGTGAAGCTGGTTTCCAGCACCAAGGGGAGCGGATCCAGCGGCTCGAGGACAGAGTAGGACAACTTGAGAATCACCTTACCAGGGTGGATGCAAAATTAGACCTCATCCTCCAGCACCTACAAATTCCCCAACCTTCATCACAAGGTAACTTGCCACCTCCTCCTCCGCCTCCTCAAAACCCTCCTCCTCCTCCTAATCACCCTCAACTACCACCTCCTTCTCCGCCTAACACTCAACAACCTCAGCCTCCACCACAAAATGACCAACAAGCCCCACCATCACCCAACAATGACCAACAATCCCAACCTTCACCTACCCATGACCACCAAACCCAAGACTCACCTCACAACTCTCCACGCCTTTCCCCTAGAAACTTCTCATCCTCACCTTCATCATCCTCATCCTCGCCCATTCCCACACGACCAGGTGCCCCTACACGCTCTCCACTCCGCTTCTCCAACCCAACCCATCAAAGCCCTAGACCCATAGGATCTGAAACAGCCATTCACCCCCTCAGCCAACCATACGGCGAGTATCCCCGCCTTCAACCACTCTCCGATGACCATTTACCCTTTACCCCTGACTCCGCCAATTACAAAGCATACTCCTCCACTTATCCCTATACGGATCTCTTTGTCACCTCCAGTTGCTTCCCCGACTCTCCTCAAACTCCTGAACACCTATCCTCTCCCACATCCTCTACCTCTACCCTATCACCCTCCCCTCCCAAGAAATTTGGCCATGAACCACCTCCATCCTCCTCCACATCCACTCCATCCCTGGCACTCACCCCTGTTGATGATGACAAAAGGGGGAGAAATGTTATGTCTACTCTTCGCCTAAGTATGGCCACAAGGGATGTCCTCAGCCAGCCATCACTCTGGATTGATGAAGATGTCACGGCCGCCCTGCGTCGTGCATATGAGTCTCAGAGACTGAGTGGTGCAGAGAGCCTTATAAGAGGAGAGGCCCTCCGTTTCATGGAACAGAAGAGAGCGGCTAAGCAAGGACCCCAATGGGATATGGTTGTGTATGGGCAAAATGAACAATCTTCACAACCTGAGTCATCATCAGAGTCTCCTCCAACTAAAACAAGTAGAGAAATTGTTGAGGAGATCAGGATGAAGTGGGGACTCGAAAAACCCAACCATCCTCCCATTGTGATAGCCAAGCCTGTTCCTACACTATCTGAGCAAGAGTCTGAGGTCCCTTCATCTGAGCAATCTTCTGATCCTCCTCCCTCATCTAAGCCAGCAGCCGGATTCAGTGTACCCAGAAAGAAGGCCGTTGCTAGGAAACGTGCCAGGAAGTTCGTTGCCACCACTGAATCTGATGAGTCTGAGGAAGAGACTCCATCTGACCCACCTGAGCAAGGAACATCATCTGCCCAGGTTGAGCAAGCAAATCCAGTGGCTCAAGCAATTCCAATTCTGAAGGAGGTCAAATTGGAAATTGAAGACATGACTCCTGATGAATTTGAGAGATTTGGATTCACTGACAAATTATCTTTTGGTCAGATGGCTTGCCTCGATGCTGAAAGAGCAAGTGCCATGCCCACTCCTCCAATTAACAAAAGCAAAGGGAAGAGCAAAGGGAAAGGGAAAAGGAAAGCCCAAGAAGTTGACGAGGATCCCAACTTCTCTGCATGGAATGTGAGAATCCGGGCTGTACACTATCCCAATGGAGAAGTCTGCTACTTCGACGATGCTACAGGTTTCCCTGGGTATGAAGAAGTGGAGAACATGAAAAGGGCATACGAGGAGTCCATTGAATCAGAAAGGCTCAGAAGGGAAAAAGAGGAAAAAGAGCTTCAAGAGATCATTGCTCAGATAAACCAGAGTGAGCGTGAGGAAAATGAAGAGAGACAGAAAGAGAGGGAAAAGAAAAAGAGACACAAACTATAACCCCCAATCCAAACATTTCTGTTAATTTTGTTTTTCATGCATATTCTCATTCGCATTTAGTGAAATTTATTTGTATACATTCCTTACTTGTATATGTTATTTGATTACATAACTCTGACTTGTAACCTCTACTTGTCAATAATATTTGTCTGAGTTACTTGTTGTTATCCATTGCTTTTATTCTCTTGATAATCCTTCCTTAGGAACTTAATCGATAAAACTAGGTTTGTCATCATCAAAAAGGGGGAGAATGTTAGAATCTTAAGTTTTGATGAAGACTAAAATATAGAGGATTAAACCAAGTGCCTAGGAAGCAATAGGATAACATAGGATCCCAAGTAAGAGTGCTTCCGAGTGAAGATCTACTTCCGGATAGATTAGGACTTGCGCATGCGGATGAATGTTTTCATCCCCCAGCATCAGCAAGTAAATCACTGGGAAATAACTTAGTCCATGAGAATTAGGTACACAAAACCTTAAGACTAAGCTATGTTTCAATCGGAAGTGAGTTTGCTTCCTGTTAGACTTAGACTGGCGCAGAGCGATAGAATAGATATTACTCCAAGCGACAGTGAGTCTACTTCCCCAAGTGAAAGCGCTTCCTGTTAGAATTAGACTGGCGCAGAGCGACAGAATAGATATTACCCCAAGCGTCAGTGAGTCTACTTCCCCAAGTGAAAGCGCTTCCTGTTAGACTTAGACTGGCGCAGAGCAATAGAATAGTTATTACCCTAAGCGTCAGTAAGTCTACTTCGCCAAGTGAAAGCACTTCCTATTAGATTTAGACTGGTGCAGGTTGATAGACTAGATATAACCCCGAGCGTCAGCGGAAATGCAACATCAAGTGAAGTTGCTTCCTGTTAGATCTTGACTGGCGCAGACTGACAGAATAGGTTTCACCCTAAGCGTCAGTGAATTCACCACGTCAAGTAAAAGTGCTTCCGATAGCTCAGTGACTAGCGCTGAGTGGTGGAATGAAATAGACTAAGCGAGAGCAAGTCATGGTGAACTAAATCCCTCATCAAGTGAATTTACTTCCGGATGTAGAAGTGCTTCCGGATACACCTTAGACTTAGGATCACCCACTGCATGAGACTATATGATTATATTGCTAAACTAACGTTCAAGTGCAGCACACTCAGTAAGGTTGCTTCCGGATGAGAAGTTGCTTCCGCAAGCAATCAGAATGTCTGAACGTTCAAAGAGATGCAGTGTCAGAATGCTTTTGTCAGAGCAGAGGTGTCAGGACTACTTTTCAGAGATAAAGCAAGTCAACCCTGCTAAGCATTAATGAAGATGTACTTCTCAAACGGTAACATAGGATTAACGGCCTTATTCAAACGTTCATATTCAACCTGCCACAGAAGCCTATGATGCCGTGTATAAAAGAGACATTCATTGAGAAGAGAAGATTATGGAAGAAAAAGAGAGAAAAGAGCAAAGTATCTGAAATATCATATTCTTCATCCTACACATCTTCTACTACTCTCAGATCCAGATTTGTGATATTTTTCCGAGAGTGATTTTATTGTACTTAAGTGAGTAACATCATCCACTCTTAGAGAGAGTTAGTTTTGAGCTTAAATGTTTAGCACAATCAGTTCATAGAGTGAACATAGTGTAAACTTACAATTTGTAAGGGGGAGCATTTAGAGGTTGTCTAAATCTCCATAGGTTGCAAGTTAGCCCGAAAAACTTTCATTTGTAAAGGTTTACAGGTGAACCCGTTGTAAAACCTGTGGGTTGTTAGGTGAACCCGTGCTCGTAAAACCTAAAGTGTAAAGGCTTCTCTTGTGCCCGGTTTAAACAAGAATAGTGGATTGTAAATCTCAGGTGGAGCCTGGGGACTGGATGTAGGTCTGGGTGACCGAACCAGGATAAATTTATGTGTGCATAAATTTACATTCAAACATTCTATTTTACATCACATAGCATACTAACTTGTGCATATCACTACTTCATAAATATTATCACCAAGCACAAGCAGTCTTTCGAAAACAAGATTTAAGATTTAATTTATTCCCTCACCCAATTCACCCCCCCCCCCTCTTGGGTGACAGCCACGTTTATCATCCTTAAGGTGAGATTATACATGAGACAACAACCCTATCATGAGCCTTTTCTGGAACAAGATACAAGACATGAGTGTCCCGATCCTGTCCTATCACATGAACACCCCGTAGAACAATATTTGTAGGGTTAAGGTGAAAATATGACTTTCAACTATTGTTCAGCATTAACATTGTGGTGAAACATTTTTTCACATAGAATTATGCCTTTAAATATTTTAAAAAAATTAACTGAAAAATGAAAATGTTAATTTTGTAATAATCAAGAAAAATTTTTATAACTGGAATAGTAGCACACTAGCACTATCACTACTTTTTGACACATGTAAGACAATTATGATCCCTTGTTTTACTTCTACGGACTCAACTCCGTGTATTTTCTGTTTTTGCCAGTTTTTATTGCTATTTTCCTCCCCCTGTCATCCCTGTTCAAACGAAATGTAAATTCAACTTTTCTTCCATAAAGAAAGCAGCAATTTTTGAAACTACGCATGATAGAGGTTGTGGTCATTCCTAATTCACCATAGCACATGTAGCAAGAAATTTATCGTTAACAATGACACCTAACATGTCTAAGAAACGCCTGACATACAAAAAACTACTTCGGATAAAACACACAGACTTTCATTCGACATTAAACCAAAAGCAAATCCTTCCCTCCTTCCCTCCTTATATAGAGAGCTACATGGACAGAGATGTGAGAGATCAGAGACAAGCAACTATGGAAGTTTGCTTGTTCTGCAACTACAGATGAAAGCAAGCAAGAACTATTTACGATCAAAGACTTGTAAAATATCTTACAAGATGATCTCAAAGATAATTTTATGTATTTATTCATATGGAAGATATTAATGAGGAAGTAAGTTTGATCTCTTTTATAGAGCAGCACCAGCACAGAACAACTTTATCTTACATTCCACCATCCTATATGCATTCTCTTGTACAATTCATTACAATGGATATGTTTCTTCATCTTATTAGTGAAATGGATCATGCAAGGTCATGTTCCATGTAGCAGGATAACAATCTAATTATGGGCAATGAAATACATCCAAATTAGAGCTTAAAACTGAGATCTGATACGAACTTTAAAACAGATGATAATGAACCTAATACAGCTTACAAAAATATCAAACCAAGCTGATGGGTAGCCTCCGCACGTTATGAATCATAACTTGGAGTTCCCAACCAGCCAATTATAAAATTATAAAATCTACAACAAAAGGTTGAAGACATGTGGACATGTAATAAAATCACCATCCACTAGGAATGTTTTGATACAAAAAGCTATCAAATTATATAACATAATCTGACCACTCAGAAATGAAGGAAGTATGATCCATAGACTCCCCAGGCATATCCTCATGTGTTTTTGGCTTCTCCTTTCCACCCACCAACCTCGCTGGATTCCCTACTGCTGTAGTCCGTGGCGGCACATCAATTAAAACAACAGCCCCAGCACCAATTTTCGCACCTTCCCCAATCTTGACATTCCCTAGAATGGTCGCTCCAGCTCCAATAAGAACTCCATCTCCAATCTTTGGGTGCCTATCTCCAGTAGCTTTCCCTGTGCCTCCCAAAGTTACTTGATGCAGAATTGAAACATTATTTCCTATCACTGCCGTCTCACCCACCACCACGCCGGTTGCATGATCCAACAATATCCCTTTCCCAATCTTTGCTGCAGGATGAATTTCCACCGCAAAGACATCCGCAATACGAGATTGCAACGCCAGAGCTAATGGTTTTCTTGATTGCTGCCACAGCCTGTTTGTCACACGCTGTGCCTACACAAAGAAAAAAGATCACTCCAACGGGAAAAAAAAGGAAACAAAATCCACAAAATCAGAAAAACAAATCCAATGCACAGTATTAAAGACTTCAAAGAAGGGAAACCCTCATTTTCAACCACCATAACAACTAATAACAAAATTGATAGCAGAGAAATCAAATCATAGCACAACACAATCTCCTCCTCTTCAATGTACTACACAACCTCACACCTTACACATTAACCAGAACTCCTAATTAAGTATA
This sequence comes from Mimosa pudica, assembly GCA_029929735.1. Lineage (NCBI taxonomy): Eukaryota > Viridiplantae > Streptophyta > Magnoliopsida > Fabales > Fabaceae > Mimosa > Mimosa pudica. The sequence continues at coordinate 8,989,942 of JAKELP010000045.1, forward strand.
CAAGCACAAATAACTAATCACTACAACTGTTCAATATTCCAAAAATACAATGCAAAATCGAGACTATTAAAAATTGAAATAGATAATCAATTAAAGACTAAATGAAATGAAAAATCCCTAACAATTAATCTAACTCGTAAATCTTACCAATATTGACAGACAGGAGAGAAATCAAATTACACAACACAATCTCTCCCTCTTTCATACTTGCACATCACAAACTATTCCTCCCTCTGTTCCTACATATAAGAGCGTTTAGATTTCTAATCATTCCTAAATATAGATAACTTTTTAATATTTTCCAATTTCCCCCAAATAAACACTTATCTATAATATACAAGCAAGGAAGGGAGAATGAGAATAAATGTATATGATTAGGGTAGATTAGTAATACGATGTGCTAATAACTAACTTAACTAGCATCCTTAATCTAATCACATTAGGGAAAATGATTTTATATTTAACAACGGAGGAGCAGAGTTATAAGAGTTAGTTGACTTTTTCCCAAGAGTCATATATAGATTACTTCAAAATTTATTTTCCTCAATTTTTCTCTAATCTAGTACTCCCTCTGTTCCTAAATGTAAGATCACTTTAGCAAATTTGGAGAGATTAATGAAGACATTCCAATGAGTTAGGATTACATGAAATTTCCAAAATACCCCTCACCAAAGTTTTAAAAATATCGTCTCGCCTTCAAACCACTATTTTTTGTTGGAGGGAGTTAGCGGTAATTTGGGGAAAACTTGAATAAAATTAGAAAGTGATCTTATATTTAGAAACAAGTTTTCCTCCCCTCCCCAAAGAGATCTTATATTTAGGTTTAGGAAGAGAGGGAGGGAGTAGTTTATTTGACTTATGAGCTAACATAACAACATTTTATATAATAATATTCAAAATATGTTGTGATTTAGTAGCTCATCTAGCTTCATTAATGTGTTACGTTTAAGAAGGGAGGGAGTGAGTGGAAGGGGTGACCTGGAGGGCGAGGTAGCCTTTGTAGTTGAGGAGGCAGTGGGAGAAGGAGAGGCAGGCGGGGTCGCGGTGGCGGGCGGCGCGGAGGTCGGCGACGGCGGCGGCACAGAGAGAGGCGTCGGAGGAGAAGGCGTGGATGAAGATGTCGTAGAGGAGGGTGGAGAGGAGGGTGGAGGAGCAGAGCTTGTTGCCCAAGTGGAAGGAGAGCGATCGCGGCAGCGATGAGTGCGCCAGGATCGTCGAGTACAGGTAGCTCGCTAAGGCCGGCTCTGCTTCCGCGTCTCGGTGGGCCTCCGCTTTTATCTGGGCCCACACCCACGCCTCCTCCTCCCCCTCGTCGGGGCGGAGTTCGGCTGCCGGCATTGGGATTGGGATTGGGAAACGTGAGGAGTGATTTGTTGGTTGCATTGCAAGTTGCTCACCCTTGATCTTGATTCTGCTTCACTTTAGTATACTTCTCTCCACATGATAAACTCCAAATGGGCGGCACAGCACATGTATGATAAACTCCAAATGAAAAACCAACAACAATCCTCGTAAAAAGTAGAGCAAACATTCTATTTTTAATAAACTTTGAATTCTATCATCTTGTTGTAATTAACTTAATAATACCAACAAAGTAAAATTAGGGTAGGGAGAGAGTGATATAAAATAAGATTAATATATAAAATAATTCAAGAAAATCATAAATGGGCATTTAAATAGGTATGATGGGCCCTAAATAGGCGGGCCTAACCTAAACAGGGAAATGTGGGCAGGTGTGGGCTGCCCTAATAACTGGTTCGGGCATACTTGAACACACATACATACATATATACTAATACACACACACACATACTCCCTTCGTTCTTAAATATAAGACCTAGTTGACTTTTTTTGGAGAGGTTAAGGTTGCGAAATAGGCTATTAAATCATGAAATATTTGATATATTTTTAGATTATCCATTAGATTATAAGCAAAATAAATTAGTCTAAGAGAAAAAAATTATGTAAATCAATTTATAATGAACTTATTTTGCTTTTACAAGATTTTCCAAAAAAATCAACTAGATATTATATTTAGGATCGGAGGAGTGTGTGTGTGTGTAAAATTGTGGGTGGCACGTTGCCCCCACTAATTGAATTCAGGGGAGTAAGAATGTGCAACATGTTGCTGCCCACTTAACTTCATTTAGAGGGAATATTCCCCAAAATTCATTTGTCCCACCCATGCACATTTCAAACCAGCGCCCCTCCCCCTTCAGTTCTTCTTTTAGGTGGCAAAGCAAGGAGGAGAGGAAGAAAAGGAAGGAGGGGAAAAAGAAATGAGCTTGAAAGACAAGAGAATGCAAAGGAGGGGGGTGAATTGTGCTTTCAAGAAACTAAAACAAATAAAAACACAACACACAAGTTTTATATTGGTTCGGCTAATCCACTTGCCCACGTCCAGTTCACCAACACCTCGTTGGGTTCCACTAACTTCAGGTTGTACAACCGGTTCACCTGAGAACCTTTACAGTGTATAGAGTATAGAATCCCTCTAACACTGCCCCTTACTACCTATAAGGTACTAACCCTATTCCAAAGCCGCAATCTTCAGAACAACCACAAACAGAAGAGGATTTACAAAAATAATAAATTCACTAAGATGAACAAATAATGATAATCACTTATGCTTGAATAAGCGTACACACAGAATTGAATGCTCTTTAAGATTTTGAACAGTGAGTAGGTGCTTAGTTGGTAATGAGCATTTAATTCTTCAGCCTATTTATAGTCTTCAATGAGAATAGAGCCATTTGAAAGAAGATGTTAAAGACTTGTATCCGTTGGGATCAATAAATGTTGTGTACTAAGGCTTGCTCTTGTTGCTTGAGGAAATGGTGAGCAATAAATGCAGCTTCAAGCTTTTTCCAGTTGACCTTGAGCACTTCAGAAGGTTGAAGTTGCTTTATAAGCTTATATGAAGGAGGTTTGTGTCTAACGTTTTCTGAAAAGGTTTTCTGACATAACAGTGTACTTTTGTACCTGCTCTGCTCTCTGGTCGCATCTTCGATTACTGGATATGAAGCGATTACCTTTCTTCGATTATCTGTTTCACACTTAGATCACTGGTTAAAACATAGAAAGAACAACTAAGTGATACTTCAATCATTGCCAATTCGATCACTGATTCGATTAATCTCACTGCAGTTACTTTTAGTAATTGAAGAGATCTATCTTACAACTTTGATTATCAGTTTAACTTGGATTATCTAGTGGAGGATCAGTGATTGATGTCATATGATCAAATACTTCGATTATTATTCTAACTTAAATTATCTAGCAGAAGACCTTTGATCGAAGTGATCTGATCGAACTATTCCAACTTGAATTATCTTAAAAAAAAACCTATGATCGAAGTGATCTGATCGAATTATTCTAACTTAGATTATCTAGGAGGGATCAGTGATTGAAGTCATCTGATCTAAAGCTTCGATTACAAATTTGACTTGGAATTTTCTTTTGGTTGCTCAATACTCGATGTGACTAGTGATCGCTTTTCTAAGTAATCGTTTTGTCTAAGTCAGTTAGTGATTGAATTATCAGATAGTCTCTTGTTCTATTAACTTCCTAAATAAGTTATCATCAAAACTTAAGATTCTAACTGTAACATCCCGAATTTTAAATTAGAGATAATGAATCATTTATTAAGTTATTTAAAGTGTTATTTAGGAAATTTAAAGTTTTAAGGGAAGAATTTATGATATTGGGTTAACATAACTTTTGGTCCCTTAAGTTTCACCCAAGTTTGCTTTTAGTCCCTCAAGTTTAAAACACGTGTTTTTGGTCCCTCAAGTTTCACCCAAGTTTGCTTTTAGTCCCTCAAGTTTAAAACACGTGCTTTAGATCCCTCAAGATTGCACAGTTAATAACAATTAGTCCCCCAACTTTGAAAAGGACCTACAAATTCATTTAACACCGTTAAGTTGTCTTACGTGGCATTAACTCTGTTAGTTTTGCTTATGTGGCTTAATGAGAAGACAGTGTGTGCTGGAAATAATTATCCAGCTGGATATATAAGTTTTTTTTTTATGAAAGTATATATTAAAAAATAAAATGACAGACATAGAGCCACAACCATCTTCTTCTTCTTTGGCAACGGCGGCGGATGGGTTTCAAAGCCGACGTGGTTCCTCAAGTTTGAGCATGTTCATACTCAAACTCAGACGATGGTGATGAGCTTTGGCTTCGCTGATGCTAACATGGCAGAAGAACAAGTAGAAGATGCTCTTCATTTTCACCCTCCCCTCTTTCCGAACAACGCACATGTTCTTCACAAAGCACTTCCCATTAGCCATTATTCCTTTTTTTATTAGTATTATTTAGTTTCTTCGTCTTAGCTGCTGAAATCTGAAGTTATTTGGATGAGTATCAAACTAGACTATAAAAGCAAGAGGTGTTGGACTAATTGATTTGGGAAAACATAAGCAAATCTGCATGAAGATGAATTTTACTACAGTTCTTTCTTGTTGGGAGAGATATTCAGTGGACAACTGAAGAGGAAGGATCGAATAGTACAGAGAGAAGAGTATTTGTGAAAAGAAAATAAGAAGAAATCTCTGAATGTGAAGGGTGAAGGCAGATTTGAAGAGAAGGAGATGAAAGTTACAGGTTGGATTGAGAGATGAAGACCGCCGCCCTAATTCCTCTTCTTCATCTGGTTCTATATGTAAGAGGAGATGGTTTTTTTATTTTTTAATATATACTTTCATAAATAAAAATAACTTATATATCCAGCTAGATAATTATTTCCAGCACACACTGTCTTCTCATTAAGTTACATAGGCAAAACTAACAGAGTTAGTGCCACCTAAGACAATTAACGGTGTTAAATGAAGTTGTAGGTCCTTTTCAAAGTTAGGGGACTAACTGTTATTAACTGTGCAAACTTGAGGGACCTAAAACATGTGTTTTAAACTTGAGGGACTAAAAGCAAACTTGGGTGAAATTTGAGGGACCAAAAGCACGTGTTTTAAACTTGAGGGACTAAAAGCAAACTTAAGTGAAACTTGAGGGACCAAAAGTTATGTTAACCCTATGATATTTGGGATAAATTATTGATATTAAATCTTAATTATCTTAGGTTTTATAGAAAATTATAGTCAAATGAGTCATTTGTAATTAGAAACATGCATGAAAAGTATTTTTTTTAATCTAAATGATATTTGATGGAAAGAAAGGGTACAATAATATATATAGACTTTTGGGTTAGAAATATAATTAAGAATAAACAATAGGGTGGTTAATTGTAATTTTCCCTAAATTACATATATAAATAATCTCCTTCATCCTCCACAAACCCTAGCCGTCCCCCACTCAACCCAGCTCCCTCCTCCTTCCTCTTCATCTTCGATCTGCACCCCTCTCCCTCCGTGCTTACCGTCCAGGCGAGATTCCGGCGGCCAGACAGTGGCGTTGACCGCCGCAAGTTTCATCCAGCGACCTTTTCCGTCTTTCTCTTCTTCTTTCGTGCTCCTTCTCCGACGAACCCGAGCATTGGCGGCGGCGGACGGCGACTGTGAAGGTGAGCTTCACTTCCTTTTGTTGTTCTACAAGTCATTCTTCTTCTCCACTTCGTTTTCTCATTTTCCTTTTCCGTTTGAGCTCTATTCGGCCTACGCCTTTAAACTTCAATTTCCGGCGACTGTTGAAGCTTTTCCGGCGATGGAAAGCTCTGTTCTACGCACTCAAGGCCAAAAACGAGTTCAGGTAACTTCATTCCTTTGTTTTTCGTTTTGGTCGAGAGTTTGAGAGGGGAATCCGAAATGAGCCTCTTGAAATGGTTAAGATGAAGTTTTAATTTCTAGGTTTTGTGATTTTGGGCTCTTAAGGTTGTAATACTTGAATTAACTAAAATATATATGTATGTTTCAATGAGTTGAAATCTGCTTGTGCGAGTGTGACATAAGGATTTGAGCTTTGATTTGAGTTGTGGTTGATGTTTGTTGACTTCCAATTGTTGGTGTCTTGTTTCTCTTTCTCAGTGCTAATGAAATTGGAAATTTTTGAAAGATAGTTATTCATGTGGGGCATTTTTCATGCTGTCATTGATTTATTGTATGTGCTTTAGTTTCAGTTGGATTATTATAAGAGCTAAATAGCTTATCCTGTTTAGTTTTCTTTAAGAAACAGAACTAATTAAGCCAAGGGTCATCAAATTTTTGTAGGGATTTCCTATTTCTAATCTCTGTTTAAGATGAACTAAAAGGAGTATTTGAGAGATTCTTAATTGTGGATAATATGTGTTGCATGAGTGATTAAAGTTGTGTGTGATGGTATGTAATTTGTCCAAAGTTTTCTACTTCTTATAGGTTAATGGCTGAACTGATTTGTTGAGTAATTAAATGCCTTCCCTACTGCACAAACTGAACATGAGTTTTTAAAGAAAAGGAAAATTTACTTTAAAGCCTAACTAAAACATGTTATTTGGATGTGAATAATGAATTGGTTTATGCTTGTCACTATGAAATATTTCTGGTTGTTTTCAGTGGCTGAACTAGTTTAATTGGAATGTGTGTTTATATGATATGAATGTTAATGCATGTGTTTAAATAATAACCATGGCTGAAATAATATTGTTACTACTACTGCTGAATTGATTTTGGAAAGAAATGGTAGTGTTGCTTTATGTGTGTGATCCTAAGCTAGGTAATAATTGGTGAAGTGAGATTTTGTGTTTAGATGCTTGCATGTTGAGCTTGGAATTCTTTATTTTTGATTCTGCAATGGTCAAATTAGTTTGTTTGAAATTGCTGAGTGAATGGATAAATGTCGTAAATACTTTGTTCACTTACAACAAATGAAATATAAAGATGTAAAGGGTTGTAAAATTTATAAGTAAGAGGAGTTGAATGTATGTGAAACTCTTAAATTTGTGATGGGAATGATTGGTGAGCTATCCAAGATTTGATTGAGATAGAAATGTGGACTCTTGAATTAACTGACAAAGTGACTTTACTATGAAGGCTATCAAGTAATCTTGATATCCTTAATTAGTCAAACTTTATGAATCATAAAAGGGTAAGTAAAGAACTTAACTAAAGAATTAGAAAACATGATTTAGGAAGGGATTGGATAGTGTAGTAGGACCGGGAGAGAGACATGTTATTGATTATACAAATATAAGCATGGTTGTTTACTTTTATTATTACTTTTATGTAATAATAGGTTAATCTATTAAGGAAGGGTAAGGAAGAGCAATTGAGCGCTAAAGAGCGACAGGTAATCACACTTAACCTTACTATAACATTGAGGGTGACGTTAGTTGGGATTTTTAAAATCCTTTCTCACCCTCTTTATATATATAAAGTCTTTGAAATATTATTTTTATACAAAAATAGGCTATCGGGTGTGTAACATCCTGAAAATTTAAAACAAAATTAGAAAAGGTTTTGGTAAAGATCATTAGGAAATTTTGGAATTTTTAAGAATTTTTGGTGATTTTTGGAATATTTTGGAAGTTTTAAGTAATAAGCGTGCAGAAAACTAATTAAGCAACTGAAGAATTTGAAATATGAGGGAATGGTGAAACCTAAAATATTTTGAAGGTTAAAGAGATTAGAGGCTGGTTTAAGTGGTTTAAAATTAAAAAGATTACACTATGGCATATTTGGACTACAAATTATCATAACCCTTCCTTATTCCACCCAACCAAACACGCCCCTCCTCCCTTCCCTCTTCAAAATTTCGGACTCCTCCTTCTCCTCCCTCATTTGCGACGCCCCCTCCTCCATATCACCATTTCTCTCATTTTCTTCCACCCACATGCACACACATACTTGTTTTCCCTCATCCCCTACCACACCCACTCCATTCCATGTACACTCTCCTCCTCAAGCTTGGAAAATCACACAAAAAATCGGATCTCCCCTTGCTCACCACTGTTTCTCGTCGGCCTCATAAATTTTCTGGCGAGCTTTTGATTTCCGGCAACGAACGGTGGTTTGGGAGGTAGGCTTGACATTTTCCTTTGGTTCTTCAAGCTATGTTTCCCTCTCCAGCTTCGTTTTCTCATTTCCTCTTTTCATTATGGGTTTCATTTCGGTCCAGCCACCATAAAGGGGCCGATCTCCGGCGTACTTGGACGGCGGCCGACGGTGGGAGTGCTCTCCTCCCATTTTTGAACTTTGTAAGCTTTTCCAACCTCTTTGTGATGTTGTTTGTGAGATAAAGTGCCTCTTTAAAGTTAGGGTTTTGTTTAAAAATTGGGACTTTAAGTTTTGCAAGCTACCATAAGGATTATTAAGTAGTTAATTGAAGTTTGGGGAGAGTATTTGATGTTTGCTTAAAATGGGAGATTACCTTAGGATTTTTGGGGAATACTTTAGAATTCTTTAAAGTTAGGTTTTGGTTATATTGTGATTTTTGAAATGCTAATGCTTTAATATTGAAATTGAGGCATGGAATTTGAGTATTCTTGGGAGCAATTGGATTTTCTAAAGGAGATTGAGCATTTGAGAATTTTTGGTGAAGATTGGGATTCTTTGAAGTTAGGGTTTTGCCATATTTGAATCTTTAGTGCTATAAACAAAAATTTGTGAATATTTAAATGGTTAATTGAGGATTTTTGGATGGTAATTGAGTTTATTGAAATTGGGAATTATTTTGTGAATTTATGGAACATTTTATGACTCTTTGAAATTAGGATTTGTTCATAAAGGAGTGTTAGACTAAATTGGTGGTTACGAAATGCTAGACGAAGTTATTTAGGGATGTTGGAATGTTAGTTTTAGATGGATTGGTGTTTGTAAGAAATTTTGTTAGCTAAAGTGTTGGTTAAAAGAGATTATTGGTTAGGTAAAGAAGTGTTTGAATAAATTGGTGGTTTATAAATGCTTGTTAAGGTTATTTTAGGATGTTGGAATATTGGTTTTGGTTTGAATGGTGTTTGAAAGGAAGTTTGAAAGTTAAAGTATTGAAAAGGCGAATTTGGTTACGTGAAGGTATGTTAGAATGTGGTGAAATGTTTGGGAGTTGGGGAATGTTAGAATCTTAAGTTTTGATGGTGACTTAGGTATGATATGGTCTAGTACTTAAAAGAACATAATTAACACTTAGGAAGGATTAGATGACATGGTTAGAACCCTGAGTTAGATCACTTGTGAATGCAAGATCATTTCCGGAAGTATTAGCACTAGAGTCACAACCGGATGCAGATTCACTTCCGAATGAATCAAGACTAGCGCTCACGGATGCGGAATCACTTCCGGATAGACTAGGACTCGCGCACGCGGATAAATGTGTCATCCCCCAGCGGCAGCGAGTAACTCACTAGGGATTTAACTTAGTCCATGAACATTAGGTACACAAACCTTAAGACTAAGCTATGACTCAACCGGAAGTGAGTTTACTTCCTGTTAGACTTAGACTGGCGCAGAGCGATGGAATAGATCTCACCCCAAGCGTCAGTGAGTCTACTTCGCCAAGTGAAAGCACTTCCTGTTAGATTTAGACTGGCGCAGACTGATAGAATAGAATGACCCCAAGCGTCAATGAATCAGCCTCATCAAGTAAAATTGCTTCCTGATAGATTTAGACTGACGCAGGCTGACAGAATAGATATATCCCCAAGCGTCAGTGAATTAGCCTCGTCAAGTGGAATCACTTCCTGATAAACTTTCACTAGCGCAGACTGATAGAACACGATAACACTAAGCGTCAGTGAATGTAAGCAACGTCCAGTAGAAGTGCTTCCGATAGCTTAGTGACTAGCGCTGGCTGTTGAAGTGACCTAACACTGAGCGAGAGTGAGCAATAGTAAACAAAATCCTACATCTAGTGGATTCACTTCCGGATGGAGAAGTGCTTCCGGATACATCCTAGACTAAGTAAACTCCCACTTCATGTGATTGTGTGTTGACTTAATATACATAGCATGAATGACACACTGAGTCACTTAGGAAGACTTAGAGTAAACTAACGAGACTTAAGCTGACTATTGGAATAGAGATCCCTTAGAGTCAGTAGACATTACACTAAGTCAGAACATAGTCTAAGTAAGACTACTTCCCATAGCAAACTTCCCACAACATGTGTAGTTTTACTATATCTGATTATATATATTGCTATGTTGGACTAACCAGTATGTGCAGAACTTAGTTACACTTGCGGATGCAAATGAGCTTCCGGATGCAAAGACTCTTGGCATTGGATTTCAGAGATTAACACTTGCAGAGCAAGATTGCCACTTCCGGATGAACGATGATCATCCGTCAGCAAGAGTACAAGAGAAAATGTCACATACTCAGAAGTAAGAATGCTTTTGTCAGAGCAGAGGTATCAGGACTACTTTTCAGTGATAAAGCAAGTCAACCCTGCTGAGCATTTAAGAAGATGTTCCTTCCAACGGTAACAAGAGGATAACAGATATTCAAACAACATTGTTACCTACCAAGCATGAGGAGTATGAGAGATAAGGAGAATATAATCTGAAGATTCATTCAAAGTGTCAAAGCTCATACTGCCCACAAGAGTCAGAGTCCATAAGAGAGCTTCTGATAGCAAGAGAGCATCCAATAGCAAAGCACTCTTATCATTCATGGACAAGTGCTTGGAAGACAAAGTTCCTCTATGATAGCAAGCAGAATGTTAGAGTCCACGAGCTTCACTTCAGTTAGCAAGAGAGCTTCCGATAGTAAGTCTCTTAGCATCCTGGACTTATGCTTGAGGAACGAAGTCCTCATCTGACAACAAGCAAGAGTCAGACCGTACAGTGTATAGATGTCAGAACGACTTTTGCCAGAACAGTGTTGTCAGAACAGTGTTGACAGAACAGCTGGACAAAGCACCCTATTCAGATAAAGCAAAGTCAACTCTGCTGTGCATTAATGAGGACAACGTAAACAAGGCCCAACGGCTATATTCAAACGGCCTTATTGCCTCTCCAACGGTTGGATATTCAGAGGCTGGTATAAAAGGAACATCTACATTCAGAAGAAAAAAGGAGGAGAGAGAGAGAACAGAGCTTATTGTCTGAAACACTATTCTACATTCCTCTCATCTTCTACTCTCGGACTTAGATATGTAATATTCTTAGAGAGTGATTCTTTTGTGCTTAAGTGAGTAACACCATCTACTCTTAGAGAGAGTCATTCGAGCTTAAGTGTTTAGCACAATCAGTTCATAGAGTGAACATAATTGTAATCTTACATTTTGTAAGGGGGAGCATTTAGAAGTTTTCTAAATCTCCATAGGTTGCAAGTTAGCCCGTAAAACTTGCGTTTGTAAGGTTTGCAGGTGAACCCGTTGTAAAACCTGTGGGTTGTTAGGTGAACCCGTACTCGTAAAACCTAAAGTGTAAAGGCTTCTCTTGTGCCTGGTTTAAACAAGAATAGTGGATTGAAAATCTCAGGTGGAGCCTGGGGACTGGATGTAGGTCTGGGTGACCGAACCAGGATAAATTTATGTGTGCATAAACTTACATTTAAACATTCTATTTTTGCATCACATAACATACTGACTTGTGCATACCATTACTCAGTAACATCATCACCAAGCACAAGCAGTCTTTCGAAAAGAAATAAAGTTTTTATTCCCTCACCCAATTCACCCCCCCCTCTTGGGTGACAGCCACGCATTTCATTTGGTATCAGAGCAGGTCACTTGTTTAAAGGATCCAACGATCTCAAGTGTAAAGACCTTGGCTGATTTGGGTTAAAATGTTTTCCAAAGGCTTTGATCATATCATTCCACCTGTGTTAGAAAATATTGATTTTTGTTGGTGGAAAGCAAGAATGGAAAGTTTTATACAATCCACTAGTTTGAAAATGTGGGATATTTTTGAAAATGATTTTGATTTCAAACCTAGAGGAAACTGGACTGAAAAGGAGAAAAATTTGTTTTCCTTAAATATTAGAGCAATGCAAATTTTATACAAAGGCTTAACTGAAAATGATTTCCAGAAAATCAAACATTGCTCTAGTGCTAAAGACATTTGGAATACTCTTGATGTGATATATGCTTCTAACCCATCTCTTGAAAGCACAGCTGTCCAAAGCTCAACTCGTGCTCGTTATGGATCATCTACTGATGAGCTTCTGGAAGCTGATATTGAGGAAGCAGGCTTCAGTGAGGAGAGTATCCATTTCTGCCTAGAAGATTCAGAAAGTGAGTACAAATGGGTACCAAAACATCCTCCTAGTGCCTTACTTGTGCAGGAAAGATCAAGAGTTTCTCTTACCCCAAAGGAGAGAACTCGTGGCGATGCAACTGCTGAAAACCCCTGGTACAATAATAAGAAGCAATCTGCAACCACCAGGAACAATGGTTCTGTCTCAAGGATGAGCTATCACAAAGTTCCATTCAACTATCCTGAGAAGAACAAGAGAGAGTGGACTCCTCGATCAACATTGAAAAGGCACTTGAATCTTAACTCTCAGAAGAAAGTGCTTCGAACCAAGGATAAGTATAGAAGATCTTCTTGGGAAAGACAATTCCGAGGTTCAGCAAGACTCAGGACTTTATCTCATCTGAACAATCAGTCAAGTCTTGATAAGCATTCGTCACGCATAGATGGTGATATCATTCCTACCTTCCTCTTTACTCGAACAATCACTTGGGTAGTAAATGCATGATGGGCTTAACAGTTTTACTCATATATGCTTAGCGAATCTTTTAAGGGCGTCTTTCATGAAAGAAAATAGTTTATGCATTCACCTTGATTTTTGAAAGATCCTTTTGATATACAAACTTTCAAAACAAATTCTGATCATCTTTAAATCTACATGACAACCATACCTCATGATAGCACTCAAAAGTTATTTCTGATTTTCCATTTCATGTGGTATCTCTTGCATCAAGCTTTTCAATGCATAAGCAGCTATGGTTTCGAGAACAATACATCCCTCTTAATTACATCTTTAAGTTCTCAATCTACTAATGATCTCAGTTCAAGTTTGTGGTTTAAGAATGTTGACACAGATTATTGAAGCTTGAACAATGAATATAACCAAGAGAGAATGACAACGAAAATGTCTCTTATCAAGATGTGTGGAATGGCTATACCAACCCTGAGAAACTCTCGCCAATACACATGAGCATTTCTATCCCTTACATATTCTGTTGTGAAATTAAATGGATAGACTCTCTCTTGTCTGACATGCATTAGAAATCTTAGGAAATGCCTTGAATTGAACTCTGCTAAGATCTGTAAAACATGGCATAGAATCACAAGCATGCTATAATCTGTATTAATTTCAAGCTTGTTGATATCCTAAGAACAGTGAGATCACACTGAGCATATCTAGAAGAACTTGAGCAAAAATTCGGAAATTATTCTCGTAATCATATGCTGAAATTTGGTTGTTTTTGTAAACCGAATTTAGTCTTAAAATCAAACTATTCTGTGAGCATGAAAATTTCCAGTATTTCATTTTTGTGAGGATGAAGATTTTTCAAAATTTCATTATGTTAAAAATTCACATGTCTTCATGATCTAACATGAACATCCTTGAGGCATATTTATTGAACTATACTTGCTTATGAAACTCTGAAAGTATGCCACCTGTTTGATACTCTTTGTACTATAACATTGATATTTATCTATGAGAGTATAAATAGAGTTCATGTCTTGATAGTGAAACTATGTGAACGTATAGACAATTTCAAAATTAGTTTTCACATAATCATTGTTCATATTTTCTTAAACCAACTAGCAAGCATGATTTCTTAAAATTATTAACTTGTGGTGATTAACACAGATTGACTTGAATGTCCAGAGGATGGTCTCCAATGTTAAATCTTAAGTTCTTTCACTGACCATCAGAAAAGCACTTGTTTCCTCAAGCACATGAAGGCCCAATCATCAAAGTTTGAACAAGGATGCTTTCGCAACAATCAGCGCTTTCGATAGCAGGCCAACTATTGAACCATGGGAAGAGTAGAGTGACTGCCCAGTCATGTCTGCTTTTGGTTGTAGCTCAGCTTGCCGAAGCGAATCATCAAAGCACTTGCACTAGGGGTTTCCACTTGAGATAGCACATCTCTTGAAGATGTCAGGAAGCATGCTTATGATTAAGATTCATGAGTCTAATAGAGTCTGGAGATTCCTCATCTGTGGTAACATCTACACCTTACCATCTCTTATATATGATGCATACATGGCATTGGTAAGGGTGTCAATTTAGGATTTCTTTGCTCAATCTGCATTGACTTCAAAATCATTCACTGCTTTAGAAAATCATCCTAGCTCACACATCTGTATCCTTTATATGACACGCTGGAAAGTAAATTGATAACATACCTATCTTATATGCTTCCTTTCTTGATTCAGTAATGATTAACCTTAATATAGAAGAGAAGTAAAGGACATTACTCGATAATGATCCCTTGGAAATAGAGGGTTGCATGCTGTCATAGATAATAAACTCTTAAGATGCTGTGATGCAATTATTTGGAAATTATTTTTGGCACTTTAAACTCACAAATTTCATTTGACTTGATTTCATTTTTCACATGGTATCATTTGATATCACTTGGCAGTCAATCATTTCATTTGATATCACAAGTTCAAACTCACATATTTCATTTGATTTCATTTGGCAGTCAAATTTAAAAATCACAAATTTTCAATTGATATCATAATCATCATTTTAAACGCACCAAAATTATTTTGATATCATGTTAATCATTTCAAGAAGGTCAAAATTACTTTTGATGTCTTTTATATTTAAAAAGGAACTTTCACCTTCAAAAAGAGAACTGTTTTTGTATGTTTTGATCTAGACTTAATTCTTGCAAAACATGTTCTGTTATCTTGCATAATGGTTAGGGAGAGTAAACACACTTAGAATACTGAATCAATATTTTCTTCCTTCTGTCTCACACTGTTTAGTTATCCTACATAATATTTAGGAAGAATAGGGAGAAATATTAGGTAGAAAGCCCATTCCTAGGAGAACGATAGAAGTATCCCCATCCCTAAGGCTAGCTTGCACTTGTTGAATTTTGATGAAGCCAAAAGGGGGAGAGAAATGAGACACGAGATGTCTAGAGATGAGACATGAGATGTCTAGAGCTGAAAGATAAGATATCTGGGGAGAGAACTGGGAATGAAATATAGCTCTGGAAGTGATCTAAGTTTAATTATGTTCTCTAGTCATCTATGGGTTTGTCATCATCAAAAAGGGGGAGAATGTTAGAATCTTAAGTTTTGATGGTGACTTAGGTATGATATGGTCTAGTACTTAAAAGAACATAATTAACACTTAGGAAGGATTAGATGACATGGTTAGAACCCTGAGTTAGATCACTTGTGAATGCAAGATCATTTCCGGAAGTATTAGCACTAGAGTCACAACCGGATGCAGATTCACTTCCGAATGAATCAAGACTAGCGCTCACGGATGCGGAATCACTTCCGGATAGACTAGGACTCGCGCACGCGGATAAATGTGTCATCCCCCAGCGGCAGCGAGTAACTCACTAGGGATTTAACTTAGTCCATGAACATTAGGTACACAAACCTTAAGACTAAGCTATGACTCAACCGGAAGTGAGTTTACTTCCTGTTAGACTTAGACTGGCGCAGAGCGATGGAATAGATCTCACCCCAAGCGTCAGTGAGTCTACTTCGCCAAGTGAAAGCACTTCCTGTTAGATTTAGACTGGCGCAGACTGATAGAATAGAATGACCCCAAGCGTCAATGAATCAGCCTCATCAAGTAAAATTGCTTCCTGATAGATTTAGACTGACGCAGGCTGACAGAATAGATATATCCCCAAGCGTCAGTGAATTAGCCTCGTCAAGTGGAATCACTTCCTGATAAACTTTCACTAGCGCAGACTGATAGAACACGATAACACTAAGCGTCAGTGAATGTAAGCAACGTCCAGTAGAAGTGCTTCCGATAGCTTAGTGACTAGCGCTGGCTGTTGAAGTGACCTAACACTGAGCGAGAGTGAGCAATAGTAAACAAAATCCTACATCTAGTGGATTCACTTCCGGATGGAGAAGTGCTTCCGGATACATCCTAGACTAAGTAAACTCCCACTTCATGTGATTGTGTGTTGACTTAATATACATAGCATGAATGACACACTGAGTCACTTAGGAAGACTTAGAGTAAACTAACGAGACTTAAGCTGACTATTGGAATAGAGATCCCTTAGAGTCAGTAGACATTACACTAAGTCAGAACATAGTCTAAGTAAGACTACTTCCCATAGCAAACTTCCCACAACATGTGTAGTTTTACTATATCTGATTATATATATTGCTATGTTGGACTAACCAGTATGTGCAGAACTTAGTTACACTTGCGGATGCAAATGAGCTTCCGGATGCAAAGACTCTTGGCATTGGATTTTAGAGATTAACACTTGCAGAGCAAGATTGCCACTTCCGGATGAACGATGATCATCCGTCAGCAAGAGTACAAGAGAAAATGTCACATACTCAGAAGTAAGAATGCTTTTGTCAGAGCAGAGGTATCAGGACTACTTTTCAGTGATAAAGCAAGTCAACCCTGCTGAGCATTTAAGAAGATGTTCCTTCCAACGGTAACAAGAGGATAACAGATATTCAAACAACATTGTTACCTACCAAGCATGAGGAGTATGAGAGATAAGGAGAATATAATCTGAAGATTCATTCAAAGTGTCAAAGCTCATACTGCCCACAAGAGTCAGAGTCCATAAGAGAGCTTCTGATAGCAAGAGAGCATCCAATAGCAAAGCACTCTTATCATTCATGGACAAGTGCTTGGAAGACAAAGTTCCTCTATGATAGCAAGCAGAATGTTAGAGTCCACGAGCTTCACTTCAGTTAGCAAGAGAGCTTCCGATAGTAAGTCTCTTAGCATCCTGGACTTATGCTTGAGGAACGAAGTCCTCATCTGACAACAAGCAAGAGTCAGACCGTACAGTGTATAGATGTCAGAACGACTTTTGCCAGAACAGTGTTGTCAGAACAGTGTTGACAGAACAGCTGGACAAAGCACCCTATTCAGATAAAGCAAAGTCAACTCTGCTGTGCATTAATGAGGACAACGTAAACAAGGCCCAACGGCTATATTCAAACGGCCTTATTGCCTCTCCAACGGTTGGATATTCAGAGGCTGGTATAAAAGGAACATCTACATTCAGAAGAAAAAAGGAGGAGAGAGAGAGAACAGAGCTTATTGTCTGAAACACTATTCTACATTCCTCTCATCTTCTACTCTCGGACTTAGATATGTAATATTCTTAGAGAGTGATTCTTTTGTGCTTAAGTGAGTAACACCATCTACTCTTAGAGAGAGTCATTCGAGCTTAAGTGTTTAGCACAATCAGTTCATAGAGTGAACATAATTGTAATCTTACATTTTGTAAGGGGGAGCATTTAGAAGTTTTCTAAATCTCCATAGGTTGCAAGTTAGCCCGTAAAACTTGCGTTTGTAAGGTTTGCAGGTGAACCCGTTGTAAAACCTGTGGGTTGTTAGGTGAACCCGTACTCGTAAAACCTAAAGTGTAAAGGCTTCTCTTGTGCCTGGTTTAAACAAGAATAGTGGATTGAAAATCTCAGGTGGAGCCTGGGGACTGGATGTAGGTCTGGGTGACCGAACCAGGATAAATTTATGTGTGCATAAACTTACATTTAAACATTCTATTTTTGCATCACATAACATACTGACTTGTGCATACCATTACTCAGTAACATCATCACCAAGCACAAGCAGTCTTTCGAAAAGAAATAAAGTTTTTATTCCCTCACCCAATTCACCCCCCCCTCTTGGGTGACAGCCACGCATTTCAGGGAAGACCACATTTAGCTGTTAAATTAATATTGATGAGATGGTTTTGATGGGTTTTACATGATTGGTAAATTTTGACAGAAGTATGAGAAATGGTTAAGTTAATACGTTAAGGGTTATAAATAAAATGGTTAAGGGAATTGTGATGGCTTAGAAGAATATAGAAAATTGTGGATGTTAGAAGTAGTTTATTACTTCCAAAATTGTTTTAGAATTAGTTTGAATGGGTGGTCAAAGTCACTGATATTGTGTCTTGACCATCAGCAGCTCACTGCGTGATTGTAGACGACGGTGACTCGGGTGGAGCACACGGAAAACAATTGCTGCTAGGATTTATGGTTATTGAGCTTGAACAGGTAATCACGCTTAACTGACTGTGATACTGAGGGTGACGGTAGTTGAGGATTTCTAAAATCCTCTTCTACTTATATATGTAAATGAAATGTGTTCTGGTTATTTTATATTTAAACGTGGGCTATAGGGTACCTTTCTAAATAAACTGTACTTTATATATGTACATATTTATATAAATCTTTTGTATGCTGCATGACACTGATTATTAGTACCGTCGGCCGATGTAACCATCGATTTGCGCAAATCGATAGATTAATTGTACAAGTTCCTCGGAT
Organism: Mimosa pudica; assembly: GCA_029929735.1. Taxonomy (NCBI): domain Eukaryota; kingdom Viridiplantae; phylum Streptophyta; class Magnoliopsida; order Fabales; family Fabaceae; genus Mimosa; species Mimosa pudica. The sequence continues at coordinate 9,008,297 of JAKELP010000045.1, forward strand.
TGTAAAGGAACCAGGGATTTTTCACATTTTAGAGTGGTCCCTTTTTCATGCTTTCAGATTTGAAACTGGGCACAGTGTCATTCACGTTTATTTTGCCTATTGAGAGATGAATGTATCTGTTCTGTATATATATATATGTATGTATTACGTGGTTTATGCAGGTTTTGAAAACTGTGGTACCCTGTAGACACTCCGCTACCCCACTTCTGAGTCTCACAGTGAGTTAAGTAGTGATTACTGAGACATAGTTTTGTCTCACCCCATTCCCTTTATTTTTTTACAGGTGATCATGCCCAGAGGGAAGCAGAGAGGAAGGGGAAAGGATTGGCCGGCCCACACTAAGACAATGAGTAGGCCGGAGATGATCTATAAGGAATATATATTGCCATTTATTAGGTTGCATCTGCTTCCGCATTTGTTTGTAGTTATTTGAACGTCTGATTTGTTGGATTTCTGTATTAACTGTCTCTGTTGGCTGGTTGTTTGATTATTAATCTTGTGGTAATGTGATAACTGAGTATGTACCGTATGTGGGTTGGTTGCTACAGGAGGATTGTCTGGTAATGAAAAGACAATCTTGTTTTCCTGTTTATGGAGTGCAGATGAATTTATTGTTATAAGAGAATTGCCTGTTAATGGAAAGGCAATCCTTTTCCTGACATGGAAGTATTAAATGGTTGTGATAGGCATTATTTGGTTATGCCTTGTGATTCTGATATGTTTAAGTCAGACATTTGTTTTTGATGTAACTATTTACATAGGTGTTTTGGAATAACCGTGTTAAGGAAATCCTTTTTCCTAACATGGTTATAACACTTTGATGATGTGATTGATTTAATGTGGTTTCTTTATATAACCATGTTAGATGGGCCCCACTCTTATATGGTTACTGTTTCTGACTGATATGTGTTTCTTTTTCTAACCATGTTAGGCGAATCCTTACTAACATGGTTAGTCATTAATTATCCATGATAGTATTAGCATTGTATTAGGAAATTCTTTTCTATCATGTATAATGCATATAAATTATTAGAAATTTCTTTTCTAACTATGATAGTGTCATTGATATTATGGAAAAGTCTTTCTCTATCATAGTTAGTAAAGTAATTATTGAATTGAAAGTATTATTATTGGTAAATTAGGGTTTTAGTAACAAAATGTTACAAAGTGGTATCAGTTTTATGGTTAAACGATACCCTGCCTGTTGCATTGCATATAGAATGACAATATATATTCCTTTTCCCTTCCCGATGTACATGATCACTAACCTTTGTTTTCAGGATATGTGCAGTGAATTTTGCGGACAAAATTCCTATGGTGGGGAGAGTAGTCATTTCGTACTAAGATTTATCTAAATTGGAATGATTAGAATGAAGTAAATAAACGTATCTATGGGAAAATGGTTATGAAAATTTGTGTTTAGGAGTAGTGGATTTATATTAAGACTCAAGATCATGGAAAGATTATAGGACTCAAAGTATGCTAAGTTTATTTTTTGATGTGGTACAGATTTTCGAATGTGCAATTCGGTGATATAGGTTGTAGGGTAAGCGATGGCATTTGTTGATAAAATAGCAAAGAAGGGATGAAAACACTGAATAAATACAATGAATATTTTGGATTTAAGATAGGATTGGAAGGAAATGTGTCTCAAGTGTTATGAGAGACAACAAAATTCTGTATTGGTTTTTAGATTGAAGGATTCAATTTGTTTTATCTTATTTTTTTAGAAACTTGTTCTATTTTATAGCTTATTTTTATTACATTGAGTTGTCTAGTGATTGATCATGTTGTTATAGATTACAATGGTGAGTCGATAAAGAATAAAGGAGTGGTTCTGAAGGAAGAATATTGGTGTAATATGGATTCTCATTAAGAAATGAGGAGGTCCAATATGTCTATGGGGAAATATAAATAAACCTTTTAGGGGATTGATTGAGTCACATTTGGACTATACTTTAGGGGGATTTGGAATTTCAATTAAGGAATGAACGAATCCTTATAGAGGTATAACTTAAAGAATGGTCATATGGAATAGGGATCATTTGAGTTTAAAGCTAGCTATGACAATTGAGTTGAGATTGGGAAGGAGTGTTTCAATTATTCTATTGCAATACTCAAAGTAATAAGATGACTGTAGAATTGGTCGATTTATTTAGTATAGGTGATTGACGTGCAATACTGGTTTTATATTAAGAAGTGAAATTTTTGTAATGCTAGGAGTAGCACTTTTAATCAAATTTATAATTAAACATGTGGATTAATTGATAGTTGATTTGAGTTGGATATTGGGAAAATATTAATTTGGATCTGTAAATTTTGAGGAAAAGGTTGAAACTATTTGACATCAATATATCAATGAAGAGGATTTTAGTGAAGAGGAAATGTAGTTGCATGTTAGTGATACACATTCATGAGAGCGATTCATGTATAACAATAATTATGGTTGAAATAAATTAGTTGGGGTTAGTATAGTGTGATAGGTGAAGTCAAGGGGTGCTTTTGGAGAGAGGTAAGATGTTAGAATCATTACTAAGGACAAGTGAGATCTATCGGATAATGGAAATATAATGGTTTGGATATTTTGGGCTTAGAAGGGCATTGGTGTTTTTGGAATTCTGAATTGTTGAGAGATTCATAGGCTCCATTCAGGTTAAATAAGTTAAATGCAAGTCTAACGGTGCAGTTTTACTGGAATCAAATATAATTTATGTGGGAGAATGTTACATTAATGGTTGGAAGACTTGTGAGGTCTTAAATAGATCATTCTTGAGCTTAATGATATTGATTTCTAAAGTTTAAATTGTGTTAAGGAATTAAAATGGGTGGATTATGATTTTTTTTATTGAGAAGAACCTATGACTTTATATTTAGGAAGGAAGTGAAGATGACACCTATAGTTGACTCTAGGTGAGACCTAATTTGTTTGAAGTTGGATGCGAGTTTTAACTTTCTCTTGGTTGTTATCTAAGCTTAATGTCCATTTGAGATATTCTAAAGATTTATTTTGGTTCAACAATTATACATAATGAGGTTGATTTGGCTAGCTTTGATGTAGACTTTAAGTGGGAAATTGAAGATATCCTTAGGTTTGAAATTGAGTAAATTGTACTAGGAAGGTGTGAGCAATTAAATTGGGTCAATAGTTGGAAAAGTTGGTACATGGAAGCACACTGAGTAAATGAGGTTTCTATGGTTCTTATATTATTAAGGGTACGTATGGATATGAAATTAATGACGTATGAGGATGGTGTTTGAGTTTATTTTGGTTGTTCAAAGGGACATGAATTATGTGAGAGACTTAGAAAATCGATTAAGAAAGTGTTTTTGAAATGTGATTAACCGATTCTATTGAGTTTACATATGGCATACAGATGAGAGGTTTTAGGTGTAATTACAATGGAGTGGTGGTGATATTTGAAATTGAGGATTGAACATTGGGAAAAGAAATAGTAAGACTTGTGTGAATTATTGTGATTACCATCTTGAGTGGTTAGTTTTTGAGCAAGATATGGTTGATGACCTTGTGAGATAAGAATTATAAGAGAGGGTCCTTCTAGGGAGGAGAAGCCAATAGAAGTGATAGGGAAGGATGGATAAAAATATTCAAGGATCATTATTATTAAATTTGGAAATTCGAAATAGGTTATTTTGCAAAGTGATGACTAGGATGTAATGAAATTATAAACATGAATAGTAGTGATTTAAACCCATAGGTGATGAGGTGACTTGTAGAAGTTGGAAAAAGCTCCCTTAGTTCGAGGTGATGATTAGAAAAGGATGCTAAAAACTGTGGAATAAATGAGACAAATAGTTAAATTTTGGTTGGATATTAGAAGCTGAAGGAATGTTTCCTATTAACTCAAGGATTTCAAGTTAGAACAAATAGAAGTGATAGTAGTAAGGGAAGAGTGTCGATGTTAATTTAGAAGGTATTGAGGATAAGTTAAAGGTTGTAATGCTATGAATATGCATATGACTTTAAAATTTAGGAAGTTTATAGGTTTTTCTAGATTACTAGGCATATTGATAGTAATATTAATGAAGAATTCTTTCATTTTGAATTGTTGGGATTGATATAGGTGAAACTACGGGATTAAAGTTTAAAATGGTCTGACTTGTATTGAATTAAGGTATTCAACAGGAGTTAGCAATCTTGATAATTGGGGGAAAATAATGATTATGGATGGAGGGTTGCTTAGCGAATTTTGCTTAAAGTTTTGGATTAAAGTTGATTAATGGAGGATTATTTGAGATTAAAATGGAGAATATTTTGGGTATGAGTTGATGACTAAGTAGGATAAACTGTTGAATTTGAGGTTTTAACGTAGTTTAAGTAGTGAACATATCCTAATGATCATGAAATTGAGGAGTATTGATATAAAATACTTTTAGGAGGGTTGTTGACGTAATTAAAGTAGCTATCTACTAGGTTTGCAAACAATGAGTGAAATATAGTTATTTAGTGTGATTCCGTGAGTTTTGGGGATAGATGAAATTTGGGTAAAGGTGCAAAAATGGGTCCAAACAATTACGCCAGGAGCACATAGGGGTAAGAAATATTTTCGGTCTCAATTCTGGGTCTGAAGAATAAATATTGGTGCAATATAGGGTACGCCGTTAATGTTGACCGACGTTGACCGTTAAACGCTGACGTGGCGGGGGAAATAAGATTTTAGGCTGACATGGCATGCTTATGTGGCAATATTTTTCTGAGTGTGTGGGGCCCACATAATTTAAATTAATAAAAAAATAAAAAACACCCCGCCACTATTTTTTATTTTTTTATTAATTTAAATTATGTGGGCCCCACACACTCAGAAAAATATTGCCACATAAGCATGCCACATCAGCAAAAAATCTTATTTCCCTTGCCACGTCAGCGTTTAACGGTCAACGTCGGTCAACATTAACGACGTACCCTATATTGCACCAATATTTATTCTTCAGACCCAGAATTGAACCCGAAAATACTTCTTCCCCCTATATGCTCCTAGCGTAATTGTTTGGACCCATTTTTGCACCTTTACCCATGAAATTTCGTTTTGAGGAACTATTTACGAAAGTAAAGGTTGAAGTGGGTATTATGAGTCAAACATGAAAATGGAGAGATTGAGTTAAATAGATATGGGAACTTTAGTGCACTCTCAATGGATTCATTAAAATTGAATACAATTAAGTGATTTAGATATGGTAGAACCTGTTAAGTTAGAGTTGAACTAGAAGTTATGGTCAAGGCTAAGATTGTTAGATAAGAAAACATTATACATTAAGATTTCCTGTCTGAGGTGTTGGTACCCATTTTGGTTCGTTAATTAAGGTTATAAATGAAATTGGAAATAGTTGGTGAACATGTTTGAGAATATTTTTAGTATATGTTAAATTAGGGTCATGGTTGGAATGAGAAAATGATTTCTAGGGGATTATTATCTGACAACTAAAAAGTAAATTTATAGGAAGCAAATTGAAGAAACTTTTGGAAATGGATTTAAACCGACAATATTATTAGTGGAACTTTGTCCTGAAAGAGAGATGAATAGTGCAAGTCAGTTTAAGTAGCAACCTTAAGATTTCAAGGTGGTCCCTCTTAATTTGGAAGCGGCATGATAGTACAAGAGATAATCTATTGGTAGACATGTAAGGTGTAGTAAGGTTAGGATTACGAGATAAAAATTTAGAAAGTTAGAGTAGTGATAAGTGTCATTTTGACTAAAATTTGAGGGTTTCCATAACTACTTCAAGCTCGTAGGAGTGTATTGAGTAAATTTCATTAGGTAGTACGTATTAAAGTGTTGAGACAAAGTGAATTTTGAGGGCAAAATTCCCAAAAGGTGGGGAGAATTGTAACATCCTGAAAATTTAAAACAAAATTAGAAAAGGTTTTGGTAAAGATCATTAGGAAATTTTGGAATTTTTAAGAATTTTTGGTGATTTTTGGAATATTTTGGAAATTTTAAGTAATAAGCGTGCAGATAACTAATTAGGCAATTGAAGAATTTGAAATATGAGGGAATGGTGAAACCTAAAATATTTTGAAGGTTAAAGAGATTAGAGGCTGGTTTAAGTGGTTTAAAATTAAAAAGAGTACACTATGGCATGTTTGGGCTACAAATTATCATAACCCTTCCTTATTCCACCCAACCAAACACGCCCCTCCTCCCTTCCCTCTTCAAAATTTCGGACTCCTCCTTCTCCTCCCTCATTTGCGACACCCCCCTCCTCCATATCACCATTTCTCTCATTTTCTTCCACCCACATGCACACACATACTTGTTTTCCCTCATCCCCAACCACACCCACTCCATTCCTTGTACACTCTCCTCCTCAAGCTTGGAAAATCACACAAAAAATCGGATTTCCCCTTGCTCACCACTGTTTCTCGTCGGCCTCATAAATTTTCCGGCGAGCTTTTGATTTCCGGCGACGAACGGTGGTTTGGGAGGTAGGCTTGACATTTTTCTTTGGTTCTTCAAGCTATGTTTCCCTCTCCAGCTTCGTTTTCTCATTTCCTCTTTTCATTATGGGTTTCATTTTGGTCCAGCCACCATAAAGGGGCCGATCTCCGGCGTACTTGGACGGCGGCCGACGGTGGGAGTGCTCTCCTCCCATTTTTGAACTTTGTAAGCTTTTCCAACCTCTTTGTGATGTTGTTTGTGAGATAAAGTGCCTCTTTAAAGTTAGGGTTTTGTTTAAAAATTGGGACTTTAAGTTTTGCAAGCTACCATAAGGATTATTAAGTAGTTAATTGAAGTTTGGGGAGAGTATTTGATGTTTGCTTAAAGTGGGAGATTACCTTAGGATTTTTGGGGAATACTTTAGAATTCTTTAAAGTTAGGTGTTGGTTATATTGTGATTTTTGAAATGCTAATGCTTTAATATTGAAATTGAGGCATGGAATTTGAGTATTCTTGGGAGCAATTGGATTTTCTAAAGGAGATTGAGCATTTGAGAATTTTTGGTGAAGATTGGGATTCTTTGAAGTTAGGGTTTTGCCATATTTGAATCTTTAGTGCTATAAACAAAAATTTGTGAATATTTAAATGGTTAATTGAGGATTTTTGGATGGTAATTGAGTTTATTGAAATTGGGAATTATTTTGTGAATTTATGGAACATTTTATGACTCTTTGAAATTAGGATTTGTTCATAAAGGAGTGTTGTGAAATGCGTGGCTGCCACCCAAGAGGGGGGGGGGGGTGAATTGGGTGGCAGTATAAAACTTATAAAATTCTGCTTCTCTTTTAAAACCTGGTTGCTTGTGCTTGATGAGAATGACGATGTATCACCCCAAGCACAAGTAAGTATCTAGTGGTGTGGTGCTTGATGTGTAAATTAAACAATCAGAATAAGCACACACAAATTTATCCTGGTTCGGTCACTTCCAGACCTACATCCAGTCCCTAGGCTCCACCTGAGATTTCCAATCCACTAAACTTCTTGTTTGAACCAGGCACAAGAAAACCTTTACACTTTAGGTTTTACGAGCACGGGTTCACCTAACAACCCACAGGTTTTACAACGGGATCACCTGCTAACCTTTACAACCACAAGTTTTGCGGGCTAACTTGCAACCTATGGAGATTTAGAAAACCTCTAAATGCTCCCCCTCACTTTTGTAAGATAACAATACTGTTCTACAAGCACAAGCTCTAGAACAGCCTCTATCAATTAGAGGATTTAATAATATGTTCACTCTATGAACTGATTTTGATAAACACTTAAGTACAACTGATTCTCTCTAAGAATAGATGATGTTACTCACTTAAGCACAACTGAATTACTCTCTAAGAATGTTACAACACTAAGATCAGAGAGTAGAAGATGAGAGGAATGTAGAATACAATGTCTCAGACAATAGGCTCTGTTCTTCCAACTTCTCTTCTGAATGTAGATGTTCCTTTTATACTCGTCTTCAACATTCAGGCTTGGGCGGCAGATAGAATATGTCCGTTTGAATATAGCCGTTAATCCCATGTTACCGTTGAGAGGTACATCTCCATTAATGCTTAGCAGGGTTGACATGCTTTATCTCTGAAAAGCAACTCTGACAACTCTGTTCTGACAAAAGCATTCTGATCTCTGAGTATGTGACGTTGACTCTTGTACTCTTGCTGACGGATGATCATCGTTTATCCGGAAGCGGCAATCTTGCTCTGCAAGTGTTAGTCTCTGAATTCCAGTGCCAAGAGTATTTGCATCCGGAAGCTCATTTGCATCCGGAAGTAAACTAAGTTCTGCACATACTTGTTAGTCCAATCAGAGTAATATATATAATCAAGTTTAGTAAGAACTATACATGCTGTGGGAAGCTTGTTTGCTATGGGAATCAATCTTACTATGTTCTGACTTAGTGTATTGTCTACTGACGCTAGAGGATGTCTAATCCAATAGTCAGTGAGAGTCTCGTTATGTTACTCTAAGTCTTAAGTCTTCTCAAGTGACTTGGTGTGTCATTTACTTATGCTATGGGATGTGTAGTATACCAACACTTAATCACGTGCAGTGGGAGTTCATTTAGTCTAGGATGGCTCTCTTGCATCCGGAAGCAATCCCACATCCGGAAGCACTACTACTGGACGAAGGGTTATATTCACTTTTACTCACTCTCGCTCAGTGTCCTTCAATCCAACAGTCAGCGCTAGTCACTTAGCTATCGGAAGCAATTCTACTGGACGTGGCTTATGTTCACTGACGCTTAGTGTTTATCTATACCAACAGCCAGTGCCAGTCATTAAGCTATCGGAAGCAATTCCACTTCCGGTTGAATCCTAGCTTAGTCTTAAGGTTTTGTATATCTAGTGTCTCTGGAGTAAGTTATTTCCTTAGTGGATTACCTGCTGTCGCTGGGGGATGAGGCATTCATCCGCGAGCGCTAGTCCTAGTCTATCCGGAAGTAAATCCACATCCGGTTGCATTCTCACTTGGGATTCTATGTTAACCTATTGCTTTCTAAGTACTTGGCCTATTCTTTCATATTTTAGTCTTCATCAAAACTTAAGATTCTAACATTCTCCCCCTTTTTGATGATGACAAACTTAGTTTTATCGATTAAGTTTATATGAAAGGATTATCAGAAGAATAAAAGCAATAGATAAGAACAAGTAACTTAGACAAATATTATTGATAAACAGAGATTACATGTTAGAGTATACAAGCAAAACATATACAGGTAATCTACACTAAGCAAGAATGAAATATGAAAACAAAGAAAAATTTTCTAAGTTAAAAATGGGTTGAAAGGGGGTTTCATGGTTTGTGTCTCTTTTTCTTCTCCCTCTCCTTCTGTCTCTCTTCACTCTCTTTTTGAAGTTTGGCTAACTCGGCCTCATGTACATTCCGGTCAATCTGAGCAATGATCCGCTGAAGCTCTTCTTCATCCCTCTCTCTTCTGAGTCTTTCAGATTCAATAGACTCCTCGAATGCCCTTTTCATATTCTCCACTTCTTCATACCCAGGGAACCCTGTAGCATCATCGAAGTGGGCGACCTCTCCATTGGGGTAGTGGACAGCCCGAATCTTTACGTTCCAGACTGGGAAGTTGGGATCCTCCTCAACTTCCTGGGCTTTCCTTTTCCCTTTCCCCTTACTCTTCCCTTTGCTCTTGCTAATTGGAGGAGTGGGCATGACACTTGCTCTGTCAGCATCAAGGCAGGCCATCTGACCAAAAGAGAGTTTGTCCGTGAACCCATACTTTTCATATTCCTCAGGAGTTATGTCCTCTATTTCCAACTTGATCTCCTTCAGAATAGGAACAGCTTGTACTACTGGAATCTCTTGTTCAACACGGGCAGAGGAAGATTCTTGCTCAGGCTGGCCAGATGGAGTCTCTTCCTCACTCTCAGCAGATTAAGTGGAGGCAATAACCTTCTTAACACGCTTCCTAGCAACGGCCTTCTTTCTGGACTCACTGAATGTGACTGCTGGCTCAGATGAGGGAGGAGGGGCAGATGATTGCTCAGAAGACGGAATCTCAGACGCTTGCCCAGAGGATGCAGGAATAGGCTTGGCTATCACAATGGGAGGGTGGTTGATCTTCTTTAGTCCCCACTTCATCATAATCTCCTCAACAATATTCTTACTTGTCTTAGTTGGAGGAGGCTCTGATGATGACTCAGGCTGTGAGGATTGTTCATTCTGCCCAAAGACAACCATATCCAATTGTGGTCCTTGCTCAGCTGACCTCTGCTGCTGCATGAACCGGATTGCTTCTCCTCTTATAAGGCTTTCAGCACCACCCAGCCTTTGGGATTCCATAGCACGGCGGAGGGCAACTGCGATGTCTCCATCAATCCAGAGGGATGACTGGCTGAGAACATCCCTTGTGTCCATGGCCAGGCGAAGAGCAGACATAGCATTTCTCCCCCTTTTGTCATCATCAACAAGGGTGAGTGCCAGGGATGGAGTGGATGAGAAGGAGGGTGGAGGTTCAGGGCCAAATGACTTTTGGGGTGAGGATTCTGGGGAGGAAGTAGAGAGGTTAGTTTCTGGGGATGAGGCAGTGTCGGGGAACCAAGTAGGATTCACAAAAAGATCTTCATAGGGATGAGTAGAGGAGTATTCTTTGTAGGGAGTGGTAGAGTGTGGGGTAAATGGTAAGTGGTCATCAGAGAGTTGCTGAAGGCGGGGATAATCTCTTATATAGAGGGCACTGAGGGGGTGAATGGCAGTGTTAAATCTAAGGTGTTCGGCTAAGGGGTTGGATCTGGGTCTAGAGCTTGGATGAGTAGGGTTGGAATGGGGGGAAGGTTCGACAGAGAAATTGAGAGGAGAGCGAGTAGGAGCATTGGGGCGAGTAAGGGGGTTTGGTGGTGTGCGAGTGGGTGAGGGAGGTGTAGATGGGGAGTTTCGAGGGGATTGGCGAGGAGAGTGTTGGGGTGAGTCTTGGGTTTGCTGGTCATGGTTAGGTGAAGGTTGGGATTGGTGGTCATTGTTTGGTGATGGTGGGGGTTGCTGGTCATTTTGTGGTGGTGGCTGTGGTTGTTGAGTGTTAGGTGGAGGAGGAGGGGGAAGTTGAGGGTGACCAGAAGGAGGAGGATGTGGGTTTTGGGGAGGAGGAGGTAGGTTACCTTGTTGTGGTTGGGGAATCTGGAGGTGGGAAAGGATAAGGTCGAGTTTGGCATCCACCCTGGCTAGCTGTGTTTCAACCTGGCCAACTCTGTCCTCAAGCCGCTGGATCCGCTCCCCTTGCTACTGGAACCCCGCATCACAGTCATTTCTTAATGGGGCTACCAAGGACTCAGAGAGTTGAAGGAGAATCTAAGCCTTCATCTGTTAGAATCTTAAGTTTTGATGGTGACTAAGGTATGATATGGTCTAGTACTTAAAAGAACATAATCAACACTTAGGAAGGATTAGATGACATGGTTAGAATCCTGAGTTAGATCACTTGCGAATGCAAGATCACTTCCGGAAGTATTAGCACTAGAGCTCGCGGATGGAGTACACATCCCATAGGGGACGCAAACGGAAGCAAGTGAGACACTTGGTTAGAACCCAGTCTAGATTGCTAACACTGAATCCTAAGTTAAGTCACAACGGGATGCGGATTCACTTCCGGATGAATTAAGACTAGCGCTCACGGATGAAAGACTCATCCCACAGCGGAATCACAACCGGATGCGAAATTACTTCCGGATAGACTAGGACTTGCGCACGCGGATGAATGTTTCATCCCCCAGCGGCAGCAAGTAACTCACTAGGGAATTAGCTTAGTCCATGAAGCATTAGGTACACAGAACCTTAAGACTAAGCTATGATTCAACCGGAAGTTAAATTGCTTCCTGATAGATTTTGACTGGCGCAGACTGATAAAATAGAATAACCCCAAGCGTCAGTGAATCAGCCTCGTCAAGTGAAATTGCTTCCTGTTAGATTTAGACTGGCACAGGCTGATAGAAGAGATATAACCCTAAGCGTCAGTAAGTTTACCACGTCAAAGTGCTTCCGATAGCTTAGTGACTAGCGCTGACTGTTGGATTGAAGGACACTGAGCGAGAGTGAGTGATAGTGAACTAAATCCTTCATCCAGTAGTTCTCACTTTCGGATGTAGAAGTGCTTCCGGATACATCCTAGACTAAATGACTTCCCACAGCATGTATAGTTCTTACTATATTTGATTATATATAATGCTATGTTGGGCTAACCAGTATGTGCAGAAATTAGCCACTTCCGGATGCAAATGAGCTTCCGGATGCAAAGACTCTTGGAATTGGGATTCAGAGATTAACACTTGCAGAGCAAGATTGCCACTTCCGGATGAACGATGATCATCCGTCAGCAAGAATACAAGAGTAAACGTCACATACTTAGAAGTCAGAATGCTTTTGTCAGAGCAGAGGTGTCAGGACTACTTTTCAGAGATAAAGCAAGTCAACCCTGCTAAGCATTAATGAAGATGTACTTCTCAACGGTAAAATGGGATTAACGGCTATATTCAAACGGACATATTCAACCTGCCGCCCAAGCCTTTGAAGTCAAGTATAAAAGGAACATCTACATTCAGAAGAGAAGTGAGAAGAATAGAGCCTATTGTCTGAAACATTGTATTCTACATTCCTCTCATCTTCTACTACTCTCAGATCTAGATTTGTAACATTATTAGAGAGTGATTCAGTTGTACTTAAGTGAGTAACATCATCTACTCTTAGAGAGAGTCATTTGTACTTAAGTGCTTATCACAATCAGTTCATAGAGTGAACATATAACCAAATCCTCTAATTAATAGAGGCTGTTCTAAAGCTTGTGCTTGAAGAACAGAATTGTTATCTTACAATAGTAAGGGGGAGCATTTAGAGGTTTTCTAAATCTCCATAGGTTGCAAGTTAGCCCGCAAAACTTGTGGTTGTAAGGTTGCAGGTGATCCCGTTGTAAAACCTGTGGTTGTAAAGGTTTGCAGGTGAGCCCGTTGTAAAACCTGTGGGTTGTTAGGTGAACCCGTGTTCGTAAAACCTAAAGTGTAAAGGCTTTCTTGTGCCTGGTTCAAACAAGAAGTTTAGTGGATTGAAAATCTCAGGTGGAGCCTGGGGACTGGATGTAGGTCTGGGAGTGACCGAACCAGGATAAACTCGCTTGTGCATATTCTACTTATTTAAATCTCCACACCAAGCACCACACCACTTCATACTCACTTGTGCTTGGGATGATTCATTGTCACTCTCATCAAGCACAAGGAGTAAAGGTTTAAAAAGGGAAAATTACAAGTTTTCATTCTGCCACCCAATTCACCCCACCTCTTGGATGACAGCCACGCATTTCATCATCTCCTGAGCGAATGCTTTGACAGTGGCTGGCACCCTCGCAGCTCGGCTTGGCCCGGCATGGGAGTCAACTTCCTGATCCCCTGCACCAGATGTAGAGGGGACTGAGGCCTGAGATGCACTCCCTGCTTGTGATCCTGAGCGAGTGGGCTTTGCAGGTCTCTGGTATCTGATGCCCATCTTCCCGATGTTGGTTGCCCCCACAGGTGTACACTTGACATTGTCTTCCTCCAAGTCAGATGTGGCCTTGATCAGTTTCTTCTCAAGGAGGAAGGCAATGATGGTGGGGTAGGGAAGATAGCCAGACTTGTCATTGATCAACCATCTCTGCAACTCAAGACTGATCAACTGCCCAGGGTTGATTGGTTGCTGAGAGAGAATTCTGGGGAACCACAGGTTGTCGATATTGGCGAACTCATTGAAGTTACCCCCTTTGTGAGTCATCATCCGGGAGTAAACATAGTACAGCAACCTGTAGGAATCAGACATTTTGGACACCTTTTTCCCATCGGTGCCATACAACTTCACGAGTTCCTCTTTACTGTACTTGAGCGCCTCAGGGTACAGCCACTCGTTCATGCCCTCTTCTGTGATCCCCATTATCTCGTTGAGTGTCCTCCAGGTGAAGCTGAAGGTTCTCTCCCTTACTGTGGCAGTGAAGGTGATTCTGTGGATCTGCTCCTTTCCATCAACCTTCTTGTACTTCACTTTGCCAGAGAGGGATTGAGAGAAAACTCGCAGGACGTTGATGTTGTAGTCCTGTTTAATCCCCAGCCAAGGCATGTACTTCTCCAGGTAAGGGCGCAGATGAGGAAACCCTAGTTCATCAATCTTGGCCAGATCGATGAACAGGCCGTGGTTGAAGTAGGGCTTGACCGTCTCAAATTTGGAGGCAACAGGCTCCAAGGCCCCATCTCTATAAACTGTGGGGTCATCTTCTTCAACCCTTTGCCTTTTGGAAGAAGGCTCTTCAGCGAACTGAACCTTCTTCTTCTTTCCTTTCCTCTTGGCTTCCCTCGCTTGCTCATGCCCAGAAGCCTCTGACTGTTCTGTCACTCTTCCAGAAGTTCCAGGCTGATCCTGGATATGTTCATCCTGCCCCTGGGTTTGCCCAGAAACTTCATGAAGTTCTTCATGGTGTTCATCACGTTGCCTAGATTTCCCAGAATGTTCATGTCGAGATTTCCCAGATTTTGACTTGTGTTTCTTGGATGAGGAAGATTTCTTTGTAACTGGGTTTGTTTCATGTGATCCGGCCATTTTTGTGTGGGATGGTGGTAAAACGAGATGAAATGCGAAAAAGTGTATGAAGAAAATGAAGAACACAGATGAAGATGAAGAATGTATGCAGAGAGTACGTGAGTGAAAGTAAAAAGTGAAAGTGAAAAATGACATCCTATTTATAGGCAAAGTTACTGAGGGTAAAATGGGCATGTCTTTTCAGATGAAATCAAACGTTTACATATTGGGTAACGTAAACATTTTAATTGAAACGGCGCACCTTATGACATGTGTCGCTTCATCTTGTCAGAGAGGGCACAACTTCTCATAGAGGAAGTTGAAACGTTTTCTGAAGTGATGTGTCCCTTGGACTGGTACTGGCGCTTTCTTGGTTTCATCATCCAGTGTCAGCGAGTGATCATCCGGAAGTGGTTTTGCTTCCGGTTGGAGTGGCGCTCTAGGTCACATGAGTTGTCATCCAGCGCCAGTAAAAGAGTATCCGGAAGTGGTTTTGCTTCCGGTTGGACTCACTTAAGATTTAACATTGTGGGGGACCTGCAAAACTAAGGATTGACACTTCGATGCCTAAGTTAGCACAGTTGGCAGGTTTTAACAATTAAGCACAGATGCTTTTCTGAAGTTTAAACTTCATTTTAACATTCCCAATTTTCCCTTAAAAAGGATAAATTGATCACTCCTTAGTGGTTGTTTGGTAGCTATGTCTTTAGTTGAGAAGCTATTCTTGCACATGCTTCCGGAAGTGCATCTGCTTCCGGATGTGAGGACTTGAGATTTACCATTGTGTGCTCATGTGATCTTTTTACAAGGGAACCTGCATGTACTAGTGGAGGCAAATGTGCTTTCGGAGGGTCAGTGGGTAAATTTAAGATTTAACATTGATAGACACGCCCAGGACTCTCCAGTCAAACAGTTAATCTCCATAATATTATACACCTTAGAAATGGTGCTTGTTGATTTGTTTGGTAACACAAGTGTATCACTAAGGTGAAAACAGATTTTGCAACTTAGTTCACAATCTCACAGTTACATTATCAAGCCATGAACTCTATTCATACTCTCTTTGATAAATTCTAATGTGATAGCATAAGAAGTATTGAACAGATAGCATATTTTCAGAATTTCATAAACAGGTATAGCTCAACAATTATGCCTTAACGATGTTCATGTTAGATTATGAAGACGTTTGAAATGTCAACACAGTGAAATCCTAAAGACCTTAATGTCCATACAATAGTTTAGTTTCAAGAATAAATCAAGTTTACAAAAACAACCAAATTCTCAGCAAATGATCAGAAGAATAATTTTCAAATCTCAAGTCCTTTCATATATGCTTAGTGTGATCCCATTATTCTTAGAGTATTAACAACCTTTGAACTTAATTCAGATTGCACTCGGCTTGTGATAGTGTGTTAGGATATAAGGCTTTCAGTGGGTAGAGATTCTTAATAGTTATTTCCAGCTTAGTTATCTACTCTTACTTAGGCTACCGTCCTATTGGCACTTGCTCTTGGATTTATCAAATTTTGCAAAATAAATTTAAAAAAAAAATTCCTAATGCATGTCTGACAAGAAAGACTATCCATTAAGATGCATAACAGAATGAGTAATGGAAAGAAATACTCATATGAGATTGGCGAGATTTTCTCAAGATCAAGTTCAGAACAGCCATTTCTTCTCATATTGATAATGAGCATACTTGTTGATGTTCTCTCTTGTGCATCCATATCGCTCAAGCTTTCATAATATGTCAACATACTTAACAGCAAGCTTGAACTGAGATCATTAATAGATGAAGACTTAAGATGTGATTATAAATTATTGCTTAAGTTTACAGCCAATCAGTTTATCACTGAGAATGTTCAGGATGAGATTGTAAACATAAGCTTGAGTTGAAGTCATTGAGACTTAAAGTAAAAACATCACTGGTTTGTAAAGAAAATCATACCAGTATCACTATATTTTGAAAACTTATTAAGTCAATCATGTGTGGTTAGACGCTACATATTCTTTTCATTCATTCCATAGAGCAATTTGAAGTTTATCTTTAGATACATAAATGTCAATTGCTGATGAAATGAGTAAACATGCATTCATTACCCAATTAATCATTCAAATAAGGGAAAGGGTAAGAGTGACATCACCAAAGCTACATTTGCGTCAAGTAGTAGCTTGTTTGATTTCGGCAGGTGGTGCTTGATCTTTTCCATTTCAAGAGCAGTAGCACTCGGAGCCCAGTATGAACAACAGCTCATTCAGATTTGACACATTGCTCAGACCAGGTATGATCTTGAATATTGTTGTTCCTTTGGATCTTCTTTCCTATAAAATACCAAATGATTCCTTTTTCCCATTTTTTAGTCTCCAAACTTGGATCTGACAGGTCAGTTTGTAGGAAGTGTAAAGTCCGCATGCATCTAAGAATCATTCACTATGAATATGGCATTATGAATCAATCATGACTGTATGTGATTAGACCAAATTTCATACCTTTAAGCATGTGCATTTGAGCTTAATTAGTGTGGTTTATTTGTCATATTTGATCATTATTGGTACATTTTCATGCACATGCTTATGTATAAATATTTGAAGAATAATAGCCTTATTACTTGCAATTTATGGCACTAAGGGTATTTTGGTCATTTTGACTATGAGATGTGTTTTTCATGTAGGGGGGTCCCAAGTGGGCCCTACACACCCTTGGTGGAGCTTCAGTGGAGATAACTTGGCAAGAAGGAAGGCTAAATGAAGAGTACTCAAAGTCACATCCGGATGCAGGTTCACATCCGGAAGCAAAGTCACACCTAGAAAAGTACTCACATCAGAATGCAAGTTTACATCAGGATGCAAGTTCACATCCAGAAGCTGGGCTACTTGAAGAAGGGAACTTACATCCGGAAGTGGATTTACATCCGGAAGTGAACATGCTGGCGCTGGCGGACAGTCTTGTTATGCGGAAGCTGAAGTCCATCAGCCAGCATGTACAAGAACCAAACTGCACAATGATCAGAAATGTCAACTACTTTTCAGAAGTCTCAGGTGCAGAGTTAATTTAAGGCAAAGTCAGGCCTTCAGCTTGAAGGTACTTGGGGAGCTTTCCAAATGAGGCAAAATTGGCGCCAAGGCCAATTTCAAGTCTGGAGGCCTCATTAAGGGCAAAAAGGGAAGCACAATCACTTGGAGAAAAAGGAGGAACCTTTGGAAATGCATGGAGATGAGATCCAGTCCACATTCATCTTAACCTTTACCAAATACCAAAAATACCCTTTGGGCGATAATCCCAAAGCTACTCACCACTATAAAACCCCAAACGTAACTAACTTTCAGACAACTCTTCTCTCACTTCACTTTCACTTTCTCTCTCCTCTAACAAACTCTCCTAACTCCATCTTCATCTTCTTCACTTCGAAACCTCCGCCATGTCCAGAACTTCACAACTACCTTCATCCGCCTTCATCTCCATGTCCGGCTAGATCGCCTAGCCTTCTTCTCCAAGGAAATGTGCTTGTAGAATCAACTATGGCTTCATATGCTTGTAATTTTCTCTTTTAGGTTTCAAGCTATATGTAAATTTTTGCCTATGTATGTCTAGATCTAGGCTTATATAGGTTAGAGCATCTCTATTTTAGGTGTTCTACTTTATGTTAGTTTGAAATCTCTCTTGATTGTTAAGGACATGAAAACCGAGGCTTAATTCTTGTAGTTTCATACATGTATGTGTGTGCGATTAGCTCCTCTTACATTTGTGAAATGAATTTGTTTCCTAAATGCTAGATTTAGTGTTTAGTGTTGCTTATGGTATGTTCTTGGCTTGAAAGAGCTTAAGGCTTAATTAAATTAGTTAAACTCTTGAAGACTTCTTTGATTAAAGAGGTCTCGCGAATTTAGCTAGTTTATATTAAGTAAAACAAGTATATGAAGTCTGATTAAACGTAAGCACGGAGTACTTGGAGAAGGAGGTACATCTCATCCATACTTTCACTCATTCACCTAATTCTGTTAGTTGTAGTTTCAATTAGTTTTAATTAGTCTTAGATATAAAACCTGCACACAACCTGTTTGGTAATTTGCTTAACTTGTGATTATTTGACCTAAGCAAGAGATAAAACCGAACTGTGAATTGACCTAGGACTTGCTGCTAACTACTGTAGTTTAATTCTAGTTTTATTTGCTTTAGCTCTTTTTAGACGACGAAAAAGAGTTAAATCAAATTGGCGCCGTTGCCGGTTTGGTTAATTTCTTTCTTGTCTTAGGTTTTTAGTTACATTTTCTTAGTTTTTGTTGTAGGTGATTTTTAGTTGTAGGTTTTGAGCATACTTCTGATTTGTTCTGAACATATCTGTGCTGTCTATTGCTTAATTGGCTGCTATAGTTAGCCAAACTATTGCTCTATTTGTCTGTGATTTTGCTGGATTTTCAGGATTTTGCTGTATATTCTGCTGGTATTGGTGTCTGTCTTGCTGATTTGTTTTGCAGAGACTAATTGCTTGGCTGTTTTGTTTCCATTGTATATAGTTGCACTTAGTAAGTTGCATGAACCCTACCACATCACTAGTGCCATTGGATAGAGAGATTAATAAGACTCTTAGAGACCTTAAGAAAAAGAAAAAGCACGAGAAGCAAGCTAGTAAGCAACCTGTAGGATCCACATCAAATCCACAAAATTCATCTGTAGCTTCTAATAATACATTCCTAGACCAGCATTTCATTATGGCAGAAAGGCGAGAGGACCATAGAGAACATGAGAGGGAGGCAAGAGAGCATGAACATGAGCGTGAGCGACGTGAAAGGCGAGAGCAAGAGGATGAACATCATTTTGAGGGGGGTAGGCAATTACACGATGATGATAGACCTATGCGTGAGTTCACCCAGTCATATGCATCGTTTGCACCTCAAGGTTTTTATGCTAACCCCGCTAACTTTGAGATCAAAGGATCTCTACTTGCTCATCTGCCTAAGTTTACAGGTTTTCCGCATGAGGATGCTCACACGCACTTGCTTGGCCTCTACCACACTTGCTCCTCCATGAAGCCTCCCAATGCAGACCTGGATGATGTTCTGTTGAGAGTATTTCAATTCTCCTTAGAGGGCAAAGCCAAGGAGTGGCTCTTGAACCTTCCAACTCATTATGCCACTCTTTCATGGGAGCAACTTAAGAAGGTGTTTTTAGACCGCTATTTTCCAGTCTCAAAAATATCAAAGTTGCGGAAAGACATCACAAGTGTTCAGCAATTCTCTCAGGAGAGCAATTCTCTCAGGAGACATTCTATGAATATTGGAGCCGGTTCAACACCTTGGTGAACTCGTGCCCCAACCACAACATCTCCAAGGGCAATCTGGTGCAATACTTTTATGATGGCCTGGTACCGCAGCTCAAGATGAGTGTGGATGCTGCTTCTAATGGCTCACTTTTCAACTTATCAGCCAATGAAGGATGGAATTTATTTTCCACCATGGCCTCTAATCACCAGAATTTTTATGGTCGTGATGCTTTGTATGGTGCTGCGCCAAAGGTTGCCTCAGTGAGTAGTGATGACAAGCTGTACAATTCTATTGAAAGGTTGACTGAGAGCCTAAGTCGGATGGACGGACGCTTTGTGACGCCTACTTCTTGTGTTGATGATTCTATGGCCTTGGTGGCCTCATCCTGTGATCACTGTGGCTCGCCCATGCACCTACCTTCAGACTGTCCATCGCAAGCGGAAGTGGTGGCCATGTATACCAATGCTAGGCCTCAAGCCAAATATGATCCTTACTCTTCCACGTACAATCCGGGATGGAGGGACCATCCGAACTTCAAGTGGGGGGAGGTTCAAACCAAGCCACAAATTCCAGCTCTTTCCAACCACAGCAACAGCCTAAGTGGGGGGGAGGTAACTACCAAGCTGCTAATGCCTATCCCTTACAACAAGGCTATGGTTCATATCAAGGAAGGCCTAACTCTAATGATCAAAGGTACAGGCCGAATCAACAAGCCAATGTTCCTCCTCCATTTATTAAGAATAATGATCCAGCTCATGCTCCTCCATCTAGTTCTTCGACATCTCAACAAGATACTATGTACCAGATGATGTCAAGTTTAATTGAAAAGTTTGGAGAAGGTCTAAAGAAAGATGTAACTACCTTAGTTTCTCAAATGTTTAATGATAAAGCTGAGCAGGACGCAAAGAAAGGTGGATTGCCGTCTAATGTGGTGATTAATCCACAAAACATTCATTCTATGCACCTAAGAAGTGGACGGAAATATGGTGATGCTTATGAATATGAGGAAGAAGAGGAGGAAAGACAAATGCCTTGTGAGGCCGAGAAGAGTATATCAAATGAGGAAGGTTATACTAGCCTTCAAAATAACTTTGTTAATGACCATGTGCATGGAGAGGCTGTACTGAATCCTCCTCTTGATGAACCACTTGATGAAGCTGAGACCTCACAAGAGGAGAAGAGGAAGGAGATTGCAGAGGGAAAGCGCAAAGTTGGAGAATCTTCTTCGCAAGAACAACCTACTCAGCAAGGAGATGAGTCTCCTAAAGGTAAGTCTGTTGACCCTAAACATCTTCCTTTTCCTAACTCGTATGCTTTAGTTAAGAAACAACATGATGATGAGTTAGAAAAGGAAATGCTCAATTTATTCTCTAAGCTTGAAGCGAATGTACCTATGCTTGTACTGTTGAAGCAAATGCCTAAATGTGCCAAGTTTTTAAAGGATCTGTGTACTAATAGGAGAGTTGGTAATTCTAGTAGCAAGGTCCAATTAAGGACTAATGTTTCGTCTCTCTTGAAAGGGTACTTGCCCTCAAAGTGCAGAGATCCTGGATCTTTCACCATTCCTTGTCAGATAGGGAAACTTAGCTTTGGGAAGGCACTTCTGGATTTAGGGGCCGCTATTAATGTAATGCCTAAGGCCACCTACTTTGCACTAGGGTTGAAGAACTTGAGTGAAACCAGTGTTGTAGTTCAACTGGCTGATAGGTCCATTAAGAAACCCTTTGGCTTTATAGAAGACATTCTAATGAAGGTTAGGGAACTAGTTTTCCCCGTGGACTTTTATGTACTTGATATGACCAGTGACACTAGTATGGATGATTCTTTGATCCTAGGAAGGCCATTTATGAAAACTGCCAAGATGGTGATAAGCTTAGAAGGGGGATTTGTTACAATGGAAGTGGGGAATCAAATAATAAGGTTTGATGTAGGAGAAGCCATGAGACATCCTCACGAGGATTATTCTCTCCTAGGGCTGAGTGTGGTTGATTCATTGATGCATGTGATTTATGATGAGCATGCTAATTCCTTTAAGCTGAACATGTTTGATAAGATTGATACTCATATGTGCTATCATGATTCTTGTGCTAGTTTGATTTCTAATACAAGCTTGCATGATGTTTTTAATGATTCATCTAGCATAGGAAGTACAATAACTGAATTCATGGATTCCATGTATGTGAACTATGATTTTGATGATGATTGCACTTCTATATCTTCTTTGTCAAGCTACAACCCCTTGGAAGAGGGAAGTTTGCTCACTTTTGTAGGACAACCGAAGGATGGAGGTTGTGAATTCACAAAGGAAATTGAGGAGTCTAGTTCACAAAGGTTTGATATTGAAGAGTATGAAGCTTTAAGGAGAAGCCGCTTACACAAGCTGAGAGAGAAGCTTTATCTGAAAGAGCATGCGCTCGCTGACGGTCCACATGTTTCTACCCTGAGCGGCAGTGGTGATGCAGACTTAAATAAGAGTGCTGAGGCCTCAAACTCTAAGAGGCCGAATTGTTGTGATGATCTGAAGCAGCCATTGACTTTTTCTAATCACTTTGATGAGCTGCCGCAGTTTGATGATGATTTCTATGAGCCTCAAGTGCTGCAAGTTGAGATGCACACTTTGGTACCTTCTATCATTGAGCCACCTACGCTGGAGCTGAAACCTTTACCACCCAATCTTAAGTATGCCTACTTGCTTGATGAAGGGAAGCTTCCAGTGATTGTTTCTAACGCTCTGTCTTCTCTTGAGGAAGGGAAGCTGCTTGAGGTACTCAGACGATATAAGGGGGCCATTGGGTGGACTCTAGCCGATCTTCCTGGCATGAGTCCTACCACCTGCATGCACCGGATCTTGCTTACTGATGATGCTAAGCCTGTGCGTCAACCCCAAAGGAGGCTCAATCCCTTAATACTTGATGTTGTGAAAAAGGAGGTAGAAAAGCTACTAAGTGCTGGAATCATTTACCCGATAAGCGATAGCGAATGGGTGAGTCCCATTCATGTGGTGCCAAAGAAGAGTGGGCTGACCGTGGTAAAGAATGACAAGGATGAGCTAGTGCCTACACGGGTTCAGAACTCTTGGAGGGTATGCATTGATTACAGGAGGTTGAATGACTCCACGAGAAAAGACCATTTTCCATTACCATTCATTGACCAAATGTTGGAAAGACTAGCTGGCAAGTCACACTACTGTTTTCTGGATGGTTTCTCCGGGTACTTCCAGGTTCCCATAGCACCAGAGGACCAAGAAAAGACGACCTTTACTTGCCCATTTGGAACCTTCGCATACAGGAGAATGCCTTTTGGTCTTTGCAATGCTCCAGGAACCTTTCAACGATGTATGATGAGCATTTTCAATGACTTGCTGGAGGATGGCATAGAGGTGTTTATGGATGATTTCTCCCTCTATGGAGACAGTTTTGATGCTTGCTTGGTCAATCTTGAGAAAGCATTGGTAAGATGCGTGGAGAAGGGCTTGGTACTCAACTATGAGAAGTGCCATTTCATGGTGGATAAGGGCATAGTTTTGGGACACTTAGTCTCAAAGGAGGGTATTCAGGTTGACAAGGCCAAGGTTGAAGTAATCTCTTCTCTACCCTTCCCTACCTGCTTGAAGGAGTTGAGGTCCTTTTTAGGACATGTGGGATTTTATCGAAGATTTATCAAGGGCTTCAGCCAAATTGCTGCTCCTTTATCTCATCTACTTCAAAAAGAGGCCGAGTTTAACTTCTCTAATGTTTGTAAGGAAGCCTTTGTTGAGTTGAAGTCAAGGCTTATCTCTCCTCCTATCTTGGTTGCACCTAATTGGGAGCTTCCTTTTGAGCTATCATGTGATGCTTCCAACGAGGCGTTGGGAGCCATGCTCGGCCAGAGGCATGATTCATTGCCGAGGGTGATTGCTTATGCATCTAAGACTTTGGATAGAGCTCAAAGGAATTATACAACAACTGAAAAAGAATTATTTGCCATTGTCTTCGGTTTAGACAAATTTCGGCAATACTTACTTCATTCCAAAGTAACTGTATTCACGGATCATGCAGCTGTTCGATATTTGTTATCTAAACCTCAAACAAAGCCCAGGCTCTTGCGATGGGTGTTGCTATTACAAGAATTTGAGTTGGAGATTAAAGACAGAACAGGAAGAGAGAACTTGGTAGCTGATCATTTGAGCCGTTTGCCAATGGATGTGGAAGGTGTTGATGATTCTTCTCTTGTTTGTGATACCTTCCCAGATGCCTTATTGTATGCCTTGAATGCCAAGAAAGATCCTTGGTATGCTCATCTAGTGAACTACCTTGTTGCCGAAGTCACTTCACCGTCTCTGAACAAACATCAAGTCCAAAAGTTGAAGAGAGATGCTGGTTATTATGTTTGGGATGAGCCACACTTGTGGAGGCTATGTAATGATCAAATAATCAGAAAGTGTGTGCAAGATGATGAAGTCCCATCAATCCTGGAGTTTTGTCATTCACTAGCTTGTGGAGGACACTTTGGTGCTAAAAAGACTTCAAGGAAGATTTTGGAGGCTGGATTTTATTGGCCAACTCTGTTTAAAGACGCTTATGAGTATTGCAAGTCTTGTGACAAGTGCCAGAGGTTCGGGGGCTTAGGGAAGAGACAGGAGATGCCTCAAGTGCCGATGTTGTATTGTGACCCTTTTGATGTTTGGGGTATAGACTTCATGGGACCTTTTCCCCCATCCAACGGCTACACATATATTCTTCTGGCAGTGGACTACCTATCTAGGTGGGTGGAAGCTGTGCCAACCAGAGCCAATGATGCGAGGGCTGTGTTGAAATTTCTGAAGTCTAATATCTTTTGCCGATTTGGAGTTCCTAAGGCTTTGGTGAGTGATCAAGGGTCTCATTTCTGTAACAAGCTTATGTCTTTATTGCTCAGTCAATTTGGGGTGAATCACAAGGTTTCTACACCCTATCACCCCCAAACCAATGGAGAGGCTGAGGTGAGCAATAGACAGATCAAAAACATCCTTGAGCGTATTGTGAAACCCAGTAGGAAGGATTGGAGCTTGAGACTTGAAGAAGCTCTGTGGGCATATAGAACTTCATTTAAGACTCCTATTGGCATGTCTCCTTATCGGCTCATATATGGAAAGGCTTGTCATCTACCAGTTGAGCTGCAGCACAAGTCTTATTGGGCAGTTAAATCTTGTATTGAGGATATGGATGCTGCTGCTCAAGAGAGGCAGTTGACTCTGAGTGAGCTTGAGGAGCTGAGGAATGAAGCTTTTGAGAACTCAAGGATTTTGAAAGAAAAGACAAAGGCCATTCATGACAGTGGCATTTTGAGGAAGCAGTTCAAGGAGGGAGATCTTGTCTTGTGCTATCGTGTGAGATTCAAATTTTGTGGAGGCGGCAAGCTTAAAGACAAGTGGCAAGGACCTTATGAAGTGCTCAAGTCTCATGACTTTGGGATGGTTGAGATCAAGAATCTCAAGGATGGCCGTGTGTACAAGGTCAATGGCCACTTGCTCAAATTGTATAAGGAGAATTTCAAGCCTCCCTAAAGGTCGTTTCTTTCCTTTCCTCACTTATTCTTTTATTGCACATTCTTAAGTGTGGGGGAGGGTGTTAGTATTAGAAAAATTAGGATTATGTTTATATGTTTTAGGATTTTGTTTAGGTTTGTTAGGTTGTTTAAATAATATGAAAAATTTCACTAGTGCTGGGGGATGCCTATTTGTGTCAGGAAGTGTCATTGAGGAAATAGAGGATTTTGCATCCGGAAGTGTTTTTGCTTCCGGAAGCTCTCACTTAGACTTTGCTACTTAGGATCAGATTGTGTTCACTTTGCTTCCGCTAGGGGATGAAGTTCATTGTGCACAAGCGTCAATGCATCCGGAAGCAATTTTGCTTCCGGTAGCATGTTTGCTTCCGCTAGGGACGAGACTTAGAATCTGAACCAGAGTGACTTCCTATAGCAGTTGTGTATCCGGTAGCATTTTTGCTTCCGGAAGCCTAGCAGCTTGAGTCTGAATTCAGTTAGGTTTCCTGAGCGTCAGTGAGTAAAAAATAATAAATAATATTTTAGGTTGTGTTTAGTGTAGTCTTGTTAATAATACATGCATACTTTTGATGTCTTTTATATTTAAAAAGGAACTTTCACCTTCAAAAAGAGAACTGTTTTTGTATGTTTTGATCTAGACTTAATTCTTGCAAAACATGTTCTGTTATCTTGCATAATGGTTAGGGAGAGTAAACACACTTAGAATACTGAATCAATATTTTCTTCCTTCTGTCTCACACTGTCTAGTTATCCTACATAATATTTAGGAAGAATAGGGAGAAATATTAGGTAGAAAGCCCATTCCTAGGAGAACGATAGAAGTATCCCCATCCCTAAGGCTAGCTTGCACTTGTTGAATTTTGATGAAGCCAAAAGGGGGAGAGAAATGAGACACGAGATGTCTAGAGATGAGACATGAGATGTCTAGAGCTGAAAGATAAGATATCTGGGGAGAGAACTGGGAATGAAATATAGCTCTGGAAATGATCTAAGTTTAATTATGTTCTCTAGTCATCTATGGGTTTGTCATCATCAAAAAGGGGGAGAATGTTAGAATCTTAAGTTTTGATGGTGACTTAGGTATGATATGGTCTAGTACTTAAAAGAACATAATTAACACTTAGGAAGGATTAGATGACATGGTTAGAACCCTGAGTTAGATCACTTGTGAATGCAAGATCATTTCCGGAAGTATTAGCACTAGAGTCACAACCGGATGCAGATTCACTTCCGAATGAATCAAGACTAGCGCTCACGGATGCGGAATCACTTCCGGATAGACTAGGACTCGCGCACGCGGATAAATGTGTCATCCCCCAGCGGCAGCGAGTAACTCACTAGGGATTTAACTTAGTCCATGAGAATTAGGTACACAAAACCTTAAGACTAAGCTATGTTTCAATCGGAAGTGAGTTTGCTTCCTGTTAGACTTAGACTGGCGCAGAGCGATAGAATAGATATTACTCCAAGCGACAGTGAGTCTACTTCCCCAAGTGAAAGCGCTTCCTGTTAGAATTAGACTGGCGCAGAGCGACAGAATAGATATTACCCCAAGCGTCAGTGAGTCTACTTCCCCAAGTGAAAGCGCTTCCTGTTAGACTTAGACTGGCGCAGAGCAATAGAATAGTTATTACCCCAAGCGTCAGTAAGTCTACTTCGCCGAGTGAAAGCACTTCCTATTAGATTTAGACTGGCGCAGGTTGATAGACTAGATATAACCCCGAGCGTCAGCGGAAATGCAACATCAAGTGAAGTTGCTTCCTGTTAGATCTTGACTGGCGCAGACTGATAGAATAGATTTCACCCTAAGCGTCAGTGAATTCACCACGTCAAGTAAAAGTGCTTCCGATAGCTCAGTGACTAGCGCTGAGTGGTGGAATGAAATAGACTAAGCGAGAGCAAGTCATGGTGAACTAAATCCCTCATCAAGTGAATTTACTTCCGGATGTAGAAGTGCTTCCGGATACACCTTAGACTTAGGATCACCCACTGCATGAGACTATATGATTATATTGCTAAACTAACGTTCAAGTGCAGCACACTCAGTAAGGTTGCTTCCGGATGAGAAGTTGCTTCCGCAAGCAATCAGAATGTCTGAACGTTCAAAGAGATGCAGTGTCAGAATGCTTTTAACAGAGCAGAGGTGTCAGGACTACTTTTCAGAGATAAAGCAAGTCAACCCTGCTGAAGCATTTAAGAAGATGTTCCTTCCAACGGTAACAAGAGGATAACAGACACATTCAAACAACATTGTTACCTACCAAGCATGAGGAGTATGAGAACATAATCTGAAGATTCACTCAAGGTGTCAAAGCTCATACTGCCCACAAGAGTCAGAGTCCATAAGAGAGCTTCTGATAGCAAGAGAGGATCCAATAGCAAAGCACTCTTATCATTCATGGACAAGTGCTTGGAAGACAAAGTTCCTCTATGTGATAGCAAGCAAAATGTTAGAGTCCACGAGCTTCAGATAGCAAGAGAGCTTCCGATAGTGAGTCTCTTAACATCCTGGACTTATGCTTGAGGAACGAAGTCCTCTCTGACAGCAAGCAAGAGTCGGACCGTACAAAGTGTTCAGATGTCAAAACGACTTTTGTCAGAATAGTATTGTCAGAACAGTGTTGACAGAACAGCATGGTCAGAGCACCTTTTCAGATAAAGCAAAGTCAACCCTGCTGTGCATTAATGAGGACAACGTAAACAAGGCCCCAACGTCTATAATCAAACGATCTTATTGCCTCTCCAACGGCTAGATATTCAGAGACTGGTATAAAAGGGATGTTCTTCATTTCTGAAGGGGGGGCTTGAAAAAGAGAGAGAGAACAGGGCTATTATCTGAAAAACACTATTCTACATTCCTCTCATCTTCTACTCTCGGACTTTGATATGTAATATTCTTAGAGAGTGATTCATTTGTACTTAAGTGAGTAACATCATCCACTCTTTGAGAGAGTTAGTTTTGAGCTTAAGTGTTTAACAAAATCAGTTCATAGAGTGAACATAATTGTAATCTTACATTTTGTAAGGGGGAGCATTTAGAAGGTTTTCTAAATCTCCATAGGTTGCAAGTTAGCCCGTAAAACTTGCGTTTGTAAGGTTGCAAGTGATCCCGTAAAACTTGCGGTAAGGTTTGCAGGTGAACCCGTTGTAAAACCTGTGGGTTGTTAGGTGAACCCGTGCTCGTAAAACCTAAAGTGTAAAGGCTTCTCTTGTGCCCGGTTTAAACAAGAATAGTGGATTGGAAATCTCAGGTGTAGCCTGGGGACTGGATGTAGGTCTGGGTGACCGAACCAGGATAAATTTATGTGTGCATATACTTATACTTGATCATTCTATTTTGCATCACATAGCATACTGACTTGTGCATAGCATTATTTATTATCATCATCACCGAGCACAAGCAGTCTTTCGAAAAGAGTTTAAGTTTTTATTCCCTCACCCAATTCACCCCCCCCCCTCTTGGGTGACAGCCACGAATTTCATTTGGTATCAGAGCAGGTCACTTGTTTAAAGGATCCAACGATCTCAAGTGTAAAGACCTTGGCTGATTTGGGTTAAAATGTTTTCCAAAGGCTTTGATCATACCATTCCACCTGTGTTAGAAAATATTGATTTTTGTTGGTGGAAAGCAAGAATGGAAAGTTTTATACAATCCACTAGTTTGAAAATGTGGGATATTTTTGAAAATGATTTTGATTTCAAACCTAGAGGAAACTGGACTGAAAAGGAGAAAAATTTGTTTTCCTTAAATATTAGAGCAATGCAAATTTTATACAAAGGCTTAACTGAAAATGATTTCCAGAAAATCAAACATTGCTCTAGTGCTAAAGACATTTGGAATACTCTTGATGTGATATATGCTTCTAACCCATCTCTTGAAAGCACAGCTGTCCAAAGCTCAACTCGTGCTCGTTATGGATCATCTACTGATGAGCTTCTGGAAGCTGATATTGAGGAAGCAGGCTTCAGTGAGGAGAGTATCCATTTCTGCCTAGAAGATTCAGAAAGTGAGTACAAATGGGTACCAAAACATCCTCCTAGTGCCTTACTTGTGCAGGAAAGATCAAGAGTTTCTCTTACCCCAAAGGAGAGAACTCGTGGCGATGCAACTGCTGAAAACCCCTGGTACAATCATAAGAAGCAATCTGCAACCACCAGGAACAATGGTTCTGTCTCAAGGATGAGCTATCACAAAGTTCCATTCAACTATCCTGAGAAGAACAAGAGAGAGTGGACTCCTCGATCAACATTGAAAAGGCACTTGAATCTTAACTCTCAGAAGAAAGTGCTTCGAACCAAGGATAAGTATAGAAGATCTTCTTGGGAAAGGCAATTCCGAGGTTCAGCAAGACTCAGGACTTTATCTCATCTGAACAATCAGTCAAGTCTTGATAAGCATTCGTCACGCATAGATGGTGATATCATTCCTACCTTCCTCTTTACTCGAACAATCACTTGGGTAGTAAATGCATGATGGGCTTAACAGTTTTACTCATATATGCTTAGCGAATCTTTTAAGGGCGTCTTTCATGAAAGAAAATAGTTTATGCATTCACCTTGATTTTTGAAAGATCCTTTTGATATACAAACTTTCAAAACAAATTCTGATCATCTTTAAATCTACATGACAACCATACCTCATGATAGCACTCAAAAGTTATTTCTGATTTTCCATTTCATGTGGTATCTCTTGAATCAAGCTTTTCAATGCATAAGCAGCTATGGTTTCGAGAACAATACATCCCTCTTAATTACATCTTTAAGTTCTCAATCTACTAATGATCTCAGTTCAAGTTTGTGGTTTAAGAATGTTGACACAGATTATTGAAGCTTGAACAATGAATATAACCAAGAGAGAATGACAACGAAAATGTCTCTTATCAAGATGTGTGGAATGGCTATACCAACCCTGAGAAACTCTCGCCAATACACATGAGCATTTCTATCCCTTACATATTCTGTTGT
Organism: Mimosa pudica; assembly: GCA_029929735.1. NCBI lineage: Eukaryota > Viridiplantae > Streptophyta > Magnoliopsida > Fabales > Fabaceae > Mimosa > Mimosa pudica. The sequence goes on from JAKELP010000045.1 coordinate 9,038,542, forward strand.
GAAATTAAATGGATAGACTCTCTCTTGTCTGACATGCATTAGAAATCTTAGGAAATGCCTTGAATTGAACTCTGCTAAGATCTGTAAAACATGGCATAGAATCACAAGCATGCTATAATCTGTATTAATTTCAAGCTTGTTGATATCCTAAGAACAGTGAGATCACACTGAGCATATCTAGAAGAACTTGAGCAAAAATTCGGAAATTATTCTCGTAATCATATGCTGAAATTTGGTTGTTTTTGTAAACCGAATTTAGTCTTAAAATCAAACTATTCTGTGAGCATGAAAATTTCCAGTATTTCATTTTTGTGAGGATGAAGATTTTTCAAAATTTCATTATGTTAAAAATTCACATGTCTTCATGATCTAACATGAACATCCTTGAGGCATATTTATTGAACTATACTTGCTTATGAAACTCTGAAAGTATGCCACCTGTTTGATACTCTTTGTACTATAACATTGATATTTATCTATGAGAGTATAAATAGAGTTCATGTCTTGATAGTGAAACTATGTGAACGTATAGACAATTTCAAAATTAGTTTTCACATAATCATTGTTCATATTTTCTTAAACCAACTAGCAAGCATGATTTCTTAAAATTATTAACTTGTGGTGATTAACACAGATTGACTTGAATGTCCAGAGGATGGTCTCCAATGTTAAATCTTAAGTTCTTTCACTGACCATCAGAAAAGCACTTGTTTCCTCAAGCACATGAAGGCCCAATCATCAAGTTTGAGCAAGGATGCTTTCGCAACAATCAGCGCTTTCGATAGCAGGCCAACTATTGAACCATGGGAAGAGTAGAGTGACTGCCCAGTCATGTCTGCTTTTGGTTGTAGCTCAGCTTGCCGAAGCGAATCATCAAAGCACTTGCACTAGGAGTTTCCACTTGAGATAGCACATCTCTTGAAGATGTCAGGAAGCATGCTTATCTGCATATGATTAAGATTCATGAGTCTAATAGAGTCTGGAGATTCCTCATCTGTGGTAACATCTACACCTTACCATCTCTTATATATGATGCATACATGGCATTGGTAAGGGTGTCAATTTAGGATTTCTTTGCTCAATCTGCATTGACTTCAAAATCATTCACTGCTTTAGAAAATCATCCTAGCTCACACATCTGTATCCTTTATATGACACGCTGGAAAGTAAATTGATAACATACCTCTCTTATATGCTTCCTTTCTTGATTCAGTAATGATTAACCTTAATATAGAAGAGAAGTAAAGGACATTACTCGATAATGATCCCTTGAAAATAGAGAGTTGCATGCTGTCATAGATAATAAACTCTTGAGATGCTGTGATGCAATTATTTGGAAATTATTTTTGGCACTTTAAACTCACAAATTTCATTTGACTTGATTTCATTTTTCACATGGTATCACAAATTTCACTTGGCATTCAATCATTTCATTTGATATCACAAGTTCAAACTCACATATTTCATTTGATTTCATTTGGTATCACGAATTTAAAAATCACAAATTTTCAATTGATATCATAATCATCATTTTAAACGCACCAAAATTATTTTGATATCATGTTAATCATTTCAAGAAGGTCAAAATTACTTTTGATGTCTTTTATATTTAAAAAGGAACTTTCACCTTCAAAAAGAGAACTGTTTTTGTATGTTTTGATCTAGACTTAATTCTTGCAAAACATGTTCTGTTATCTTGCATAATGGTTAGGGAGAGTAAACACACTTAGAATACTGAATCAATATTTTCTTCCTTCTGTCTCACACTGTCTAGTTATCCTACATAATATTTAGGAAGAATAGGGAGAAATATTAGGTAGAAAGCCCATTCCTAGGAGAACGATAGAAGTATCCCCATCCCTAAGGCTAGCTTGCACTTGTTGAATTTTGATGAAGCCAAAAGGGGGAGAGAAATGAGACACGAGATGTCTAGAGATGAGACATGAGATGTCTAGAGCTGAAAGATAAGATATCTGGGGAGAGAACTGGGAATGAAATATAGCTCTGGAAATGATCTAAGTTTAATTATGTTCTCTAGTCATCTATGGGTTTGTCATCATCAAAAAGGGGGAGAATGTTAGAATCTTAAGTTTTGATGGTGACTTAGGTATGATATGGTCTAGTACTTAAAAGAACATAATTAACACTTAGGAAGGATTAGATGACATGGTTAGAACCCTGAGTTAGATCACTTGTGAATGCAAGATCATTTCCGGAAGTATTAGCACTAGAGTCACAACCGGATGCAGATTCACTTCCGAATGAATCAAGACTAGCGCTCACGGATGCGGAATCACTTCCGGATAGACTAGGACTCGCGCACGCGGATAAATGTGTCATCCCCCAGCGGCAGCGAGTAACTCACTAGGGATTTAACTTAGTCCATGAGAATTAGGTACACAAAACCTTAAGACTAAGCTATGTTTCAATCGGAAGTGAGTTTGCTTCCTGTTAGACTTAGACTGGCGCAGAGCGATAGAATAGATATTACTCCAAGCGACAGTGAGTCTACTTCCCCAAGTGAAAGCGCTTCCTGTTAGAATTAGACTGGCGCAGAGCGACAGAATAGATATTACCCCAAGCGTCAGTGAGTCTACTTCCCCAAGTGAAAGCGCTTCCTGTTAGACTTAGACTGGCGCAGAGCAATAGAATAGTTATTACCCCAAGCGTCAGTAAGTCTACTTCGCCGAGTGAAAGCACTTCCTATTAGATTTAGACTGGCGCAGGTTGATAGACTAGATATAACCCCGAGCGTCAGCGGAAATGCAACATCAAGTGAAGTTGCTTCCTGTTAGATCTTGACTGGCGCAGACTGATAGAATAGATTTCACCCTAAGCGTCAGTGAATTCACCACGTCAAGTAAAAGTGCTTCCGATAGCTCAGTGACTAGCGCTGAGTGGTGGAATGAAATAGACTAAGCGAGAGCAAGTCATGGTGAACTAAATCCCTCATCAAGTGAATTTACTTCCGGATGTAGAAGTGCTTCCGGATACACCTTAGACTTAGGATCACCCACTGCATGAGACTATATGATTATATTGCTAAACTAACGTTCAAGTGCAGCACACTCAGTAAGGTTGCTTCCGGATGAGAAGTTGCTTCCGCAAGCAATCAGAATGTCTGAACGTTCAAAGAGATGCAGTGTCAGAATGCTTTTAACAGAGCAGAGGTGTCAGGACTACTTTTCAGAGATAAAGCAAGTCAACCCTGCTGAAGCATTTAAGAAGATGTTCCTTCCAACGGTAACAAGAGGATAACAGACACATTCAAACAACATTGTTACCTACCAAGCATGAGGAGTATGAGAACATAATCTGAAGATTCACTCAAGGTGTCAAAGCTCATACTGCCCACAAGAGTCAGAGTCCATAAGAGAGCTTCTGATAGCAAGAGAGGATCCAATAGCAAAGCACTCTTATCATTCATGGACAAGTGCTTGGAAGACAAAGTTCCTCTATGTGATAGCAAGCAAAATGTTAGAGTCCACGAGCTTCAGATAGCAAGAGAGCTTCCGATAGTGAGTCTCTTAACATCCTGGACTTATGCTTGAGGAACGAAGTCCTCTCTGACAGCAAGCAAGAGTCGGACCGTACAAAGTGTTCAGATGTCAGAACGACTTTTGTCAGAATAGTATTGTCAGAACAGTGTTGACAGAACAGCATGGTCAGAGCACCTTTTCAGATAAAGCAAAGTCAACCCTGCTGTGCATTAATGAGGACAACGTAAACAAGGCCCCAACGTCTATAATCAAACGATCTTATTGCCTCTCCAACGGCTAGATATTCAGAGACTGGTATAAAAGGGATGTTCTTCATTTCTGAAGGGGGGGCTTGAAAAAGAGAGAGAGAACAGGGCTATTATCTGAAAAACACTATTCTACATTCCTCTCATCTTCTACTCTCGGACTTTGATATGTAATATTCTTAGAGAGTGATTCATTTGTACTTAAGTGAGTAACATCATCCACTCTTTGAGAGAGTTAGTTTTGAGCTTAAGTGTTTAACAAAATCAGTTCATAGAGTGAACATAATTGTAATCTTACATTTTGTAAGGGGGAGCATTTAGAAGGTTTTCTAAATCTCCATAGGTTGCAAGTTAGCCCGTAAAACTTGCGTTTGTAAGGTTGCAAGTGATCCCGTAAAACTTGCGGTAAGGTTTGCAGGTGAACCCGTTGTAAAACCTGTGGGTTGTTAGGTGAACCCGTGCTCGTAAAACCTAAAGTGTAAAGGCTTCTCTTGTGCCCGATTTAAACAAGAATAGTGGATTGGAAATCTCAGGTGTAGCCTGGGGACTGGATGTAGGTCTGGGTGACCGAACCAGGATAAATTTATGTGTGCATATACTTATACTTGATCATTCTATTTTGCATCACATAGCATACTGACTTGTGCATAGCATTATTTATTATCATCATCACCGAGCACAAGCAGTCTTTCGAAAAGAGTTTAAGTTTTTATTCCCTCACCCAATTCACCCCCCCCCTCTTGGGTGACAGCCACGAATTTCATAGTGTGTAAGTAGAATTTTTGGAATGATTACTTAGGGCATTGCATGGGGCACTTTTAAGGTATAAAGAGGGTGTAAGTTTCTCATTTAACTTTTCTTGAGGAGGAAGTGACTGATTAGAGTAAGCTATAAATGTGAGAAGCCTCCAACTGAATTGAGTGGGCCAATAGTACTTGACCTCCTAGAACTTGTCCTAGCTCTTGTTCAAGATCACAATGCATGACATGATTGAAAATGAAAGGGGCGTTTCTTTCTAAGCCCTGATGACCCAAACACTAAGCCAACCGAATATTATCCTTTGATTAATCCCTTTGGGCCATTCACTTTTCTTTTCTATCACCTTGACCAATGTATGAATAAGTGACTATAGCATATGCTTGCATTTATATATTGGTGTTGTATTGTTGTATCTAGTGTAAATCATGCTACATTGTGAGAAACAAATGATGGCCGAAGAGCCACAAGAGAGGAAAAGAAAAGAGAAAATGGCCAAAGGCCAAAGAAAAGAAAAAAAAAATATATATAAGGCCAAAGGCCTATCAAAAGAGAAAAAGAAAGAAAGCACAAAGTGCTTAAGTATGCCAAAGGCATAAGAAAAAAAAAAGAGAGATGTAGCGAGCTTTGCGAGGATTGATTTCATTGTATTGCATACATATGTGGAGATTACTTGTTCATGTCATTGGTCATTGACTACTTTCCATCATTCATCATTCATTATTAGCCTTCCATTCAACCCATAAGTCCCCTAGATTTGGTTATGCTATGCATATTAATGGGTGGAGAACTTAGAGCTATTACAAGCCTATGGTGACGGTCAAGTGCATTGAGCCAAAGAGTGATCACAAGTCCCTAGTTAGGCATTTTTCCTAACTTGAGCGAACGAGTTAAACACTTTATCCGGTGAGGAAAAATCTCAATTGGCACTCTTCCTAAATTTTAGTTGATTGTTAAACTTGGATTCGCTTTGTATCCTTAGATTTGACCCATGCGAAGCTTTAGGGAAAGGTTCAAGAAGATCAACTTGTACACTATGATAATTCCAATTGCCTTCATTATGTTTAATAATTGAATTAATCTTTTTACATGACTTTGCCCGGAGTGCAAAGATTAAGTGTGGGGGATTTGATTAGACCAAATTTCATACCTTTAAGCATGTGCATTTGAGCTTAATTAGTGTGGTTTATTTGTCATATTTGATCATTATTGGTACATTTTCATGCACATGCTTATGTATAAATATTTGAAGAATAATAGCCTTATTACTTGCATTTTATGGCACTAAGGGTATTTTGGTCATTTTGACTATGAGATGTGTTTTTCATGTAGGGGGGTCCCAAGTGGGCCCTACACACCCTTGGTGGAGCTTCAGTGGAGATAACTTGGCAAGAAGGAAGGCTAGATGAAGAGTACTCAAAGTCACATCCGGATGCAGGTTCACATCCGGAAGCAAAGTCACACCTGCAAAAGTACTCACATCAGAATGCAAGTTCACATCCGGAAGCTGGGCTACTTGAAGAAGGGAACTTACATCCGGAAGTGGATTTACATCCGGAAGTGAACATGCTGGCGCTGGCGGACAGTCTTGATATGCGGAAGCTGAAGTCCATCAGCCAGCATGTACAAGAACCAAACTGCACAATGATCAGAAATGTCAACTACTTTTCAGAAGTCTCAGGTGCAGAGTTAATTTAAGGCAAAGTCAGGCCTTCAGCTTGAAGGTACTTGGGGAGCTTTCCAAATGAGGCAAAATTGGCGCCAAGGTCAATTTCAAGTCTGGAGGCCTCATTAAGGGCAAAAAGGGAAGCACAATCACTTGGAGAAAAAGGAGGAACCTTTGGAAATGCATGGAGATGAGATCCAGTCCACATTCATCTTAACCTTTACCAAATACCAAAAATACCCTTTGGGCGATAATCCCAAAGCTACTCACCACTATAAAACCCCAAACGTAACTAACTTTCAGACAACTCTTCTCTCACTTCACTTTCACTTTCTCTCTCCTCTAACAAACTCTCCTAACTCCATCTTCATCTTCTTCACTTCGAAACCTCCGCCATGTCCAGAACTTCACAACTACCTTCATCCGCCTTCATCTCCATGTCCGGCTAGATCGCCTAGCCTTCTTCTCCAAGGAAATGTGCTTGTAGAATCAACCTATGGCTTCATATGCTTGTAATTTTCTCTTTTAGGTTTCAAGCTATATATAAATTTTTGCCTATGTATGTCTAGATCTAGGGTTATATAGGTTAGAGCATCTCTATTTTAGGTGTTCTACTTTATGTTAGTTTGAAATCTCTCTTGATTGTTAAGGACATGAAAACCGAGGCTTAATTCTTGTAGTTTCATACATGTATGTGTGTGCGATTAGCTCCTCTTACATTTGTGAAATGAATTTGTTTCCTAAATGCTAGATTTAGTGTTTAGTGTTGCTTATGGTATGTTCTTGGCTTGAAAGAGCTTAAGGCTTAATTAAATTAGTTAAACTCTTGAAGACTTCTTTGATTAAAGAGGTCTCGCGAATTTAGCTAGTTTATATTAAGTAAAACAAGTATATGAAGTCTGATTAAACGTAAGCACGGAGTACTTGGAGAAGGAGGTACATCTCATCCATACTTTCACTCATTCACCTAATTCTGTTAGTTGTAGTTTCAATTAGTTTTAATTAGTCTTAGATATAAAACCTGCACACAACCTGTTTGGTAATTTGCTGAACTTGTGATTATTTGACCTAAGCAAGAGATAAAACCGAACTGTGAATTGACCTAGGACTTGCTGCTAACTACTGTAGTTTAATTCTAGTTTTATTTGCTTTAGCTCTTTTTAGACGACGAAAAAGAGTTAAATCAGTATGCACAAGAATATATATATATATATATATATATATATATATATATATATATCTATATATATATATATACTTTGATCATGACAGCATGTAGACTATGAACATTGTGAGAACCTTCCTTATAAGGAAAATAATGTTCATATACATAAAGCTTGATGTAAAATCTCAATAAGTCCATCTAACATTTGCATAGGAGATTTTACTATTGCATGCTTCAACCTTGAGCTATCCCTTTCTTACCCAAGGAGATCTTCTATACTTATCCTTGGCCTGAAGCACTTTCTTATGAGAGACAGAATTTATAGGCTTTCTCCATGTTGATTGAGATATCCTCTCTCTCTTGTTCTTCTCAGGATAGTTGAGTGGAACTCTGTGACAGCTCATCCTTGAGACAGAACCTTTATTCCTTGTGGTAGTGCACTGCTTCTTATGATTGTACCAGGTGGTTGCAGCAGTGACATCACCTCGAGCTCTCTTCTTTGGGACAAGGGGGGCTCTTGATCTTTCCTGCACAAGTAAGGCACTAGACGGAAGTTTTGGTACCCATTTGTGCTTGGGTTCTACATAGTTAGCGCTGGACCTTACTTGTCCTTTAGGAATCCATACATATTTATTCCTCACATTTAAATTTCTTTTAAAATTGCATGAGTGAGAAATATGACCTGTTCTACCACAATAATGACAGATAATGGAATGAAGTTCAAAATGAGATTTCTTATCATTATTATGTTGGTCAGTTTTCTTTTCAAAGACTCTATGTTTATTAACTTTTGAAATCTCAGGGTCTTTTGAAAACTCTTCCTTTAAGGATGGAACTTTGGACTCCTTGGATGTAGAAGAAAGAATAAGTTCCTCAAGTTTCCTATTCCTTTTTCTTAAGCCTAGAACTTCTTTTGCAAGTTTACAAAATTCAATATGTAACTCATTATAAGTGTCTTGCAATTTAGAAGGTTCAAGTTCAGGTACCTCATTTTCTTCAGTTTCTGAATCTTCTGGGCAGAGATCGATACTTTCTTCACTGGTGCTAGCTTTCTCTATATCACCATCCAGTAGTTCATCCAAGGTAGATTCACAGGGAAAATAACATGGGCTTTGGACAGCTTTAATTTCAAGAGATTGATTAGAAGCATACATAGCATCAAGAGTGTTCCAAATATCTCTAGCATTAGAGCAGTGTTTAATTTTCTGGAAATCATTATCAGGTAAGCTTTTGTACAAAATTTGCATTGCTCTAATGTTTAAGTAAAATAAATTTTTCTCCTCTTCAGTCCAGTTTACTTTTGGTTTGAAATCAGAATCATTTTCAAAGACATCCCACACTTTGAAATCAGAGGATAGTACAAAACTTTTCATCCTTGCCTTCCATAAGTAAAAATCAGTATTTTCTAACAAGGGTGGGATAGTATGATCAAAACCTTCAAAACACATTTTATAACCCAAGTCAGCCTAGGTCTTTGCACTTGAGATCGTTGGATCCTTTAAACAAGTGACCTCGCTCTGATACCAAATGAAATGCGTGGCTGTCACCCAAGAGGGGGGGTGAATTGGGTGATAGAATAAAACTTATAAAATTCTGCTTCTCTTTTAAAACCTGGTTGCTTGTGCTTGATGAGAATGACGATGTATCACCCCAAGCACAAGTAAGTATCTAGTGGTGTGGTGCTTGATGTGTAAATTAAACAATCAGAATAAGCACACACAAATTTATCCTGGTTCGGTCACTTCCAGACCTACATCCAGTCCCCAGGCTCCAGCTGAGATTTTAAATCCACTAAACTTCTTGTTTGAACCAGGCACAAGAAAGCCTTTACACTTTAGGTTTTACGAGCACGGGTTCACCTAACAACCGACAGGTTTTACAACGGGATCACCTGCTAACCTTTACAACCACAAGTTTTGCGGGCTAACTTGCAACCTATGGAGATTTAGAAAACCTCTAAATGCTCCCCCTCACTTTTGTAAGATAACAATACTGTTCTACAAGCACAAGCTCTAGAACAGCCTCTATCAATTAGAGGATTTAATAATATGTTCACTCTATGAACTGATTTTGATAAACACTTAAGTACAACTGATTCTCTCTAAGAATAGATGATGTTACTCACTTAAGCACAACTGAATTACTCTCTAAGAATGTTACAACACTAAGATCAGAGAGTAGAAGATGAGAGGAATGTAGAATACAATGTCTCAGACAATAGGCTCTGTTCTTCCAACTTCTCTTCTGAATGTAGATGTTCCTTTTATACTCGTCTTCAACATTCAGGCTTGGGCGGCAGATAGAATATGTCCGTTTGAATATAGCCGTTAATCCCATGTTACCGTTGAGAGGTACATCTCCATTAATGCTTAGCAGGGTTGACTTGCTTTATCTCTGAAAAGCAACTCTGACAACTCTGTTCTGACAAAAGCATTCTGACCTCTGAGTATGTGACTTTGACTCTTGTACTCTTGCTGACGGATGATCATCGTTTATCCGGAAGCGGCAATCTTGCTCTGCAAGTGTTAGTCTCTGAATTCCAGTGCCAAGAGTATTTGCATCCGGAAGCTCATTTGCATCCGGAAGTAAACTAAGTTCTGCACATACTTGTTAGTCCAATCAGAGTAATATATATAATCAAGTTTAGTAAGAACTATACATGCTGTGGGAAGCTTGTTTGCTATGGGAATCAATCTTACTATGTTCTGACTTAGTGTATTGTCTACTGACGCTAGAGGATGTCTAATCCAATAGTCAGTGAGAGTCTCGTTATGTTACTCTAAGTCTTAAGTCTTCCCAAGTGACTTGGTGTGTCATTTACTTATGCTATGGGATGTGTAGTATACCAACACTTAATCACGTGCAGTGGGAGTTCATTTAGTCTAGGATGACTCTCTTGCATCCGGAAGCAATCCCACATCCGGAAGCACTACTACTGGACGAAGGGTTATATTCACTTTTACTCACTCTCGCTCAGTGTCCTTCAATCCAACAGTCAGCGCTAGTCACTTAGCTATCAGAAGCAATTCTACTGGACGTGGCTTATGTTCACTAACGCTTAGTGTTTATCTATACCAACAGCCAGTGCCAGTCATTAAGCTATCGGAAGCAATTCCACTTCCGGTTGAATCCTAGCTTAGTCTTAAGGTTTTGTATATCTAGTATCTCTGGACTAAGTTATTTCCTTAGTGGATTACCTGCTGTCGCTGGGGGATGAGGCATTCATCCGCGAGCGCTAGTCTTAGTCTATCCGGAAGTAAATCCACATCCGGTTGCATTCTCACTTGGGATTCTATGTTAACCTATTGCTTCTAAGTACTTGGCCTATTCTTTCATATTTTAGTCTTCATCAAAACTTAAGATTCTAACATGTTGGACTAAATTGGCGTGGTTAAGAAATGCTAGACGAAGTTATTTAGGGCTGTTGGAATGTTAGTTTTAGATGGATTGGTGTTTATAAGAAATTTTGTTAGCTAAAGTGTTGGTTAAAAGATATTATTGGTTAGGTAAAGAAGTGTTTGAATAAATTGGTGGTTTATAAATGCTTGTTAAGGTTATTTTAGGATGTTGGAATATTGGTTTTGGTTGGAATGGTGTTTGAAAGGTAGTTTGAAAGTTAAAGTTTTGAAAAGTGGAATTTGGTTACGTGAAGGTATGTTAGAATGTGGTGAAATGTTTGGGAGTTGGGGAAGACCACATTTAGCTGTTAAATTAATATTGATGAGATGGTTTTGATGGGTTTTACATGATTGGTAAATTTTGACAGAAGTATGAGAAATGGATAAGTTAATACGTTAAGGGTTATAAATAAAATGGTTGAGGGAATTGTGATGGCTTAGAAGAATATAGAAAATTGTGGAGGTTAGAAGTAGTTTATTACTTCCAGAATTGTTTTAGAATTAGTTTTAATGGGTGGTCAAAGTCACTGATATTGTGTCTTGACCATCAGCAGCTCACTGCATGATTGTAGACGACGGTGACTCGGGTGGAGCACACGGAAAACAATTGCTGCTAGGATTTATGGTTATTGAGCTTGAACAGGTAATCACGCTTAACTGACTGTGATACTGAGGGTGACGGTAGTTGAGGATTTCTAAAATCCTCTTCTACTTATATATGTAAATGAAATGTGTTCTGGTTATTTTATATTTAAACGTGGGCTATAGGGTACCTTTCTAAATAAACTGTACTTTATATATGTACATATTTATATAAATCTTTTGTATGCTGCATGACACTGATTATTAGTGAAATTCGTGGCTGTCACCCAAGAGGGGGGGGTGAATTGGGTGAGGGAATAAAACTTAAACTCTTTTCGAAAGACTGCTTGTGCTCGGTGATGATGATAATAAATAATGCTATGCACAAGTCAGTATGCTATGTGATGCAAAATAGAATGATCAAGTATAAATATATGCACACATAAATTTATCCTGGTTCGGTCACCCAGACCTACATCCAGTCCCCAGGCTACACCTGAGATTTTCAATCCACTATTCTTGTTTAAACCGGGCACAAGAGAAGCCTTTACACTTTAGGTTTTACGAGCACGGGTTCACCTAACAACCCACAGGTTTTACACCGGGTTCACCTGCAAACCTTACAAATGCAAGTTTTACGGGCTAACTTGCAACCTATGGAGATTTAGAAAACTTCTAAATGCTCCCCCTTACAAAATGTAAGATTACAATTAAGTTCACTCTATGAACTGATTTTGTTAAACACTTAAGCTCAAAACTAACTCTCTCAAAGAGTGGATGATGTTACTCACTTAAGTACAAATGAATCACTCTCTAAGAATATTACATATCAAAGTCCGAGAGTAGAAGATGAGAGGAATGTAGAATAGTGTTTCAGATAATAAGCTTTGTTCTCTCTCTCTCTTTCAAGCCCCCTTCTTCAGAAATGAAGAACATCCCTTTTATACCAGCCTCTGAATATCTAACCGTTGGAGAGGCAATAAGACCGTTTGATTATAGACGTTGGGGCCTTGTTTACGTTGTCCTCATTAATGCACAGCAGGGTTGACTTTGCTTTATCTAAAAAGGTGCTCTGACCAAGCTGTTCTGTCAACACTGTTCTGGCAATACTATTCTGACAAAAGTCGTTCTGACATCTGAACATTTTGTACGGTCCGACTCTTGCTTGCTGTCAGAGAGGACTTCGTTCCTCAAGCATAAGTCCAGGATGTTAAGAGACTCACTATCGGAAGCTCTCTTGCTAACTGAAGTGAAGCTCGTGGACTCTAACATTCTGCTTGCTATCATAGAGGAACTTTGTCTTCCAAGCACTTGTCCATGAATGATAAGAGTGCTTTGCTATTGGATGCTCTCTTGCTATCAGACGCTCTCTTATGGACTCCGACTCTTGTGGGTAGTATGAGCTTTGACACCTTGAGTGAATCTTCAGATTATGTTCTCATACTCCTCATGCTTGGTAGGTAACAATGTTGTTTGAATATCTGTTATCCTTTTGTTACCGTTGGAAGGAACATCTTCTTAAATGCTCAGCATGGTTGACTTGCTTTATCTCTGAAAAGTAGTCCTGACACCTCTGCTCTGACAAAGCATTCTGACTTCCGAGTATGTGACATTTACTCTTGTACTCTTGCTGACGGATGATCATCGTTCATCCGGAAGTGGCAATCTTGCTCTGCAAGTGTTAATCTCTGAAATCCAATGCCAAGAGTCTTTGCATCCGGAAGCTCAGTTGCATCCGGAAGTGTGATTAAGTTCTGCACATACTGGTTAGTCCAACATAGCAATATATATAATCAGATATAGTAAAACTATACATGTTGTGGGAAGTTTGCTATGGGAAGTAGTCTTATGTAACATCCTAGCTTTTCCTACAATATTTATTGCAATTTAATAAATTTATAACCACTATTATAATATTAAAAGTCCAAAAATGCGAATAAATTAAACTTTTTATTTTTGAATGATAATTGAAATATTTTCTCTTTGAAAGTTATCTAAAAACATTTATTTATTGAGTTGGACTTTTATAATAGTTTATAAAACTATATACTATTGATTAAAAATTCATGTGGTTACATATCTATTAAATGGCTAAATTAATATCTAAGATTTTATCCTAATGAAGAGATGTTGAATGATTACTCTAAATATGATTTCATTGTAATTGGAAAGTAACAACCAATACTAGAATGACTATCATAGATGATAGCTTCCTAATATGTATTTCACAAGTTATTCACTTGATACATAATAGGATTATGGATAATGTACTACAAGTTCTAATAGACTTTAACCTACATAGGGCATAACAAGCATTCCTGCTATTTTTCTTCCTACCGTCCTTGTTCTCCATTTACCTGAAACCAAAATGTACCGCAGTTTATTTCATACACTCTAAATAATGCAATAGCCTATCTGATTCTAATTCAATTTTAACCTGTTCAGAGAATAATAGCATTTATCCTTATATTGCGTCTATAACGCCTCCACTTCAGGCCAGTAATATATTCACCCCGCCATGAAGCTTCTTCTCTCAATCACTCACGGGTGCTATGTGCACCAACCAACTCTTCACATTATGAAATGTTTATCATAATCAGCTGGTTTAGACCTGCAGGAAATTTCACCTCACCAAACAGAATTTTAAATTGACAAAGAGGGAGCGACCCCCTGGAGTACTCCATAAATCATAAATCATACATATGTACATAAAGGTATATAAGGACAATATGCTATTGACTCACCTGCAACAGTTATATTAGTGATGACAATAAATAAATAAATGACCCTATGTGTATGGAACAAACTGTCACCTGGACTCCAGCCATTAGCAGTACATCAACACTTATTTTCCCTTATGATGCCTTGAGAATTTCACACCGTGGTTATCCTTGATTTTACCTAATGTGAAACAAGAGGTTTAATAACTATGTTTGTATGTATTTAATTTCGATCTCTCACGAATCCTAATATGTTTAATGCTACCCATCCCTTATGTAATTATTCTATTCTTCCAAATCATTAAAATTCTTAAAGTTTATTCATTAAACATTCAAAGGTTTCTTGCAAGTTTCAAGAATTCTCAAATCATTCAGAAAGCATAAATCAAGTAGCAAGTCCTGAATTCCAAAGAGAGTACAAAGAAGTCATTACACCTTCACAATGTCATTCACACAATGTCACAACATCATTCCATATCAATAAAACAAGTACTAAATAGAAAGCAATCAGAATTTAACATTGTTTTCACATACGACCTAATCCAGCAACATACACATTGTCCAAGCATACACATATATTACTATATTTGCAAATTTTCAATCCAATTCATAACAGTCAGCATATAACATTACTTTAAAAATTAAAACAGTGCAGCAGTAGGATGAGAGTTAAGTTTTTACTCTCATCCAACTCAAATCCACAAAACATAATTGAATGAAGTCCATTTAATTAACTTATTCAGAGAGTCATATCAGTTTTAATCATTCATGCAACATTTAATGTTTTTAAGTTGAGTTTCTCATATTTCCAATCAACCATTTCAATGTGAATTAATACTTCTTTAGACGAGAGTCCATTCAGAAAAATGCATGACCAACAATGACATCAAAGAAGAGAATAAAGCCTTGCATTCCATTCAGTTTTAAATCATAATTTTGAACCCTTTATTTATAAGTATCAGTTCTACCTTTTTAACTAAGTTTGAGGAGGATTATGTAAGCAAATATCAAGACCCACAACAGAAAATAAAACCTTTAACCCATTCATTTTTCTATGATATAGAACAGAATTTATTCTTGTATTAGTTCACCAAATCAGCATCATTTAATCACATATTCATGAACAACTTTCAGCAGTATAACTTATCTAACATACATGTATCAACAATAAACACCTCACACAATTTTCACAATCCAATAAGACAATATACAGTCAAAGAAAGTACTTCCCTCACTGCCTCAAAACTGATTTAATTATCATAGTTTCAGGTTAAGAAAATTACAATTATACATGCAACAAATTTTATTTCAGCCACCACCTAATTGAAATATTCACGCATCACATTGATTTCATCACAAATCTTCATACATGAATTATATTACTAAGAGTGCCTTTACTCTAAGATTATTTCAAACACATCTGCATTGAGTATTTCAAATAACCCATTTCAGATTTAGATTAGCCTTTTAAATTTTTACAAAACACTCACCATAGCTTAGTAAATAATCAAATTAGCATCCATCAATTCAGGTTTAAAATTTTAAATGACCAAACAAGGTTCAAGTTGATGTGAATACTGTATATTTTAGAGCAGAATCCAAACAGAAAATAGCCAAGTCCCCCTTGGAATCACATAAGTAACATGTCTTTAAATGTAATGAAAATTTCCAGTTCATTAACACAATTCAACACTTTCATAAATCAAAGAAATGGAGATTACACAGCACATTCAGTTCAGCCAATGCAGCAAAAATACAATTATATATTCAAATTCATATACAAGCACCACAAACACATTTTCGCACTTATCAATGAAACAAAACTCAAGCAATCACACCAGCACATACATAACATCAACTTATTTAAGCTTTCACAGCAACTAATTTAATGTTTTTGTACCCCCAACTTCTATATTAAAATCGGTCCCTCACTCCCAAAATTCCTAAGTTGCAGAAAATGAAACAAGGCAAGGAACTCACCAGCAATTTGTTTGAAAACTCCAAGAGTCTGCTGCTATGAATTTTTAACTCCCTAATCATCCCCCAACAGTGGCTGGAACGAAAGAAAGAGAACAGAAAAAGGAAGATGTGAACATCAATTCTTTCTTCCAACTTTCATGAGAGTACTATGGACGGTAAATCCCCAAACAGTTTTTTTTTTTAACAAATTCCCTTCATCAAATCAGATTTTTCCCAAATCTGATCATGCTCAAATCTTCTCCCAAACTAAATAAAACTTATATGTGAAGGTTAGGTATACTTACCTAAACAATAAATCTTGAATTGCATGTGAGAAATGGGGGAGAAATTGCTGAAAACGGAGGAAGTAAGGGCTGGACGAAGAGAAAAAATAGAGAAGAGTGAAAGAGATGAATTTTCGTTGAAGATGAGAAATGAGAGAGAGGAGTCCGAGAGTTTCAATTGATTGGGGAGGTTGGTGGCAATTTTTTTTTTTATTTTACTTTCAAATTACCTACACCACATACAAACATGTGGTAAACAAATTTTCCCAAGTTTTTATCATTCCTTTTTATATTTTAAACCAAACTTCTTTAGTAATTTCAATTCCCCCATTTCTTTTAGGTAAATAATTTCTAAGAATGCCAATAAAATATTCTTGTTCTATATTAAATTATAGAACTTTTATAATTAAATTTTTGGGATGTTACAGTCTCTCCCCCTAAAATAATTTCGTCCTCGAAATTAGAAGAGAAGTGCTTATAAGTACATAAAAGAATCAAGCATTTAAGCTTTTAGAGATATTAGTTTGTATGACAAACTCTAAGAATAAGCCCATTGTTAGGCATGTGATTTTGTATTTGAATTATTATGGTTGTGGAAAGCAATGTTGTTGAGATTAATGTAGAGCTTGATAATCACATTTATCATAGTACGACGATGATGGAAGAGAGGAAGATCAATATGGTTGAGGTTCTCAAAGATGCCAAGAACTCTCCAGCCATATCATAAGAAGCTTTTGAGCACCAAGAAGAGAGCATAAGCTTTATAGAGAAGAATAATATAGAAGAGAAAAATGATAAGCTTGCATCTATATAATTTTATTTTGAAGCTGAGAGATAAGATCGTTTTGAAGTTACTTCTATACTAATAACTATTTCAATGCAAAGACCTCGCTGCTCACTTAATGACAAAGGACAAGCAAGAATAACAAAGAATGTAAAATACATATTCAGCTATCATTAGTTACACTAAAAGTCATCATAAACATAATTCAATTACACACACAACTTTAACATATCAATATGAACACACACAAGAATCACAAGCGATGCTTAACAGAGAAGAAAACAAAATCACCATTACTTTAACAATCAATAACAGTCATAATTCTAAGCACTTTTAGTCAAACAGAACATTCACTACAGAATCACACAAAACACATTACAGAGATTCAGATCTAAAACTTGTCACAATGGCAAACACAATTTCACAGAAAATCACTCACATTCTAGCAAAGTTTAACACTTTTTTTTTTTGCACTAGCACCTTATCCAGCAACTAATGCAATATCACACAACACAGGAGGCAAAATCTGATTGAAGTCTTAGTTCAAACAATTGTGGGACAAAGAGATTTAGAAATCTAAGTCACAATGCTTATAAAAATCTGTTCAAATTAGTTTCAAAAGAGATAACAATTAAGCGTGGTATGGAAATTTTACAAGTAGTAAATCACATTACCAAGATCAATCAAATGAATCACAAGTTATAACACAATTGCACCTGAATCACATATCACAAATTGGCACCAATAATTGCATATAATCATTCCATAACATATTCAAATCTTATTTTATAGTGACTAACATAAACTCACAGTGACAAGTTTTCATTTTACTCAACAATATACTAATCTTCCTTAATATTCATTACAATAGAGCATGCATCACATTTATTTTTATTTTTATTCATTTATTTCTTTATTTTTCAGTCAAAACATATCTCTTTTTTTTTAACAGAGAAATCAAAGTCCTTATTTGTAATTAGAGTGAAGATGACCAAAGATTCTCATCCAAGACATGTAAGCCCATCAATTCATCTAGTGCGAGAGACACAAAACCAACAACATGATATTAACAAACTAATAGCATCAAAAAAATACCTTTCACGGTAGAATACATCTCAGATTCCAAACAACTCTGTTGGAAAATTACACACATAAGGCTCATGCACAAATAAAGTCACCAACCAATTTGCAAACCAAATTTATACTACCACATTTGATCAAACCCAAGCAAAATATCTGAATTTCTACTGCAAAGTAGTCACTCTTGCATTACAATTTTTAATCACAACCAAGAGGCATAATAAAAGCATATCAGATTAAACATGGCAAACATAATTCACATATGGAACCAAGGAAAACAAAGATACAAAGACATATCAACAATCACATAACTTGATCCTTGTTCATTTATACTGAGCATTTACTTGAATTTTGTTTAAATCCAATTAGTATTCAGATTTAGACACATTCAACAAACAATTCTCTTCTAAATTTCTAATTTTTTTTTTATCTCTCTTGGTACTGATATAGCAATTCTTTTTAATTTTAAGGGTGTTTTATCTCTCATTCTATTGGATATTCTTTGATGCCTCGACTATCATTATGCCCGGGTTCATAATTATATTCGAGACCCCAAGAATCATCCTTGTCACTTACCAACCTTTCTAAGCTACTTTTTCATTTATTTTACTTCATTAATTATCCCTACTTCATTTTGAATATCATGCTATCTATATTTATGAAATTTCAAAATTTAATTATTTTTTTTTACTAACACCCACCAAGACAATATCAAATCATCAAAAGCAATTCATTCATATATAGATCCCAATACAATCCTACAATCAATCATGTAAATATCTCTATTTCATATAGAGATAATACTCATCCAATCAGTAATCACAAAATCACAAATACATGAATCAATAACCCAATCACGCACATGTATACCTAAGGCACATTTTCTCAATCACACTCATCAAAGTCTAACAAGAACTTCAACATGTATCTATATTTATGATACAAAGTGAACATACACAATCATATATACCTCAAGAAAACCAATCAATCAATGAAAAAGAAAGGGAAACAAACTTTACAGCAAACATGTAGTCACTCATTCAATTCTCCAATCAAAAATTTAGGTATTTGCACCTCTCTCATCAATTCAGCCATTGAAAGAAAACAATGTTTTCTATAGGCATAACAACATTTTATATGTTAATCCACATGGTGGATAAAGCATAGAAATCATCATGCTCAATAAAATAATAAAGAGGAATGAGATGGAGATAGAAAACCCCACATAACAATGACAATATCAATCAACTTATAGATCCTTTCTTTGTACAATCATAATTCAATGTTATATCCAATCAAATTTTTCTTTTCCACTTCTTTTGCACATGTTTCTTTCACCATATTTGCATTAATTTCAATAAGTGCCAATACTCCTGTATTGCACCAACAATTGCAAAGAAATCAAGAAGCATGCAGTACAACAGTCCTTCCTTTTAAATGATTTTTTTTTTATCCCTAATCCTATAGTCACTTGTAATTACCCTTGAATTACAAGAACTAACTATCTACCCTTTTCTATTCTAACCACTCTCTAACCAAAGAATTTTAGTTGACTTTTGTAATCTAGGTTTTGGCACCTAATAATAGTTGTTATTCTTAAGGGTTTCTATTGCTACAATATGCTTAAAATCATGCTTCTGCTAAACTTTAATCTAACATCCTTAATTGTTTGTTTCTTCACCAATACAATTCTATTTTCTTTCTATCTTTTACTAACATGGTCATTCCTAGGGTTTATTAAAAGTTTTCTATTGGTATCCATAAATATGTGATGTACGAGCAAAGTAGTCTAGCTAATCTGTGCCAGAATCTTTGCTCTGATACCAAATGTAACATCCTAGCTTTTCCTACAATATTTATTGCAATTTAATAAATTTATAACCACTATTATAATATTAAAAGTCCAAAAATGCGAATAAATTAAACTTTTTATTTTTGAATGATAATTGAAATATTTTCTCTTTGAAAGTTATCTAAAAACATTTATTTATTGAGTTGGACTTTTATAATAGTTTATAAAACTATATACTATTGATTAAAAATTCATGTGGTTACATATCTATTAAATGGCTAAATTAATATCTAAGATTTTATCCTAATGAAGAGATGTTGAATGATTACTCTAAATATGATTTCATTGTAATTGGAAAGTAACAACCAATACTAGAATGACTATCATAGATGATAGCTTCCTAATATGTATTTCACAAGTTATTCACTTGATACATAATAGGATTATGGATAATGTACTACAAGTTCTAATAGACTTTAACCTACATAGGGCATAACAAGCATTCCTGCTATTTTTCTTCCTACCGTCCTTGTTCTCCATTTACCTGAAACCAAAATGTACCGCAGTTTATTTCATACACTCTAAATAATGCAATAGCCTATCTGATTCTAATTCAATTTTAACCTGTTCAGAGAATAATAGCATTTATCCTTATATTGCGTCTATAACGCCTCCACTTCAGGCCAGTAATATATTCACCCCGCCATGAAGCTTCTTCTCTCAATCACTCACGGGTGCTATGTGCACCAACCAACTCTTCACATTATGAAATGTTTATCATAATCAGCTGGTTTAGACCTGCAGGAAATTTCACCTCACCAAACAGAATTTTAAATTGACAAAGAGGGAGCGACCCCCTGGAGTACTCCATAAATCATAAATCATACATATGTACATAAAGGTATATAAGGACAATATGCTATTGACTCACCTGCAACAGTTATATTAGTGATGACAATAAATAAATAAATGACCCTATGTGTATGGAACAAACTGTCACCTGGACTCCAGCCATTAGCAGTACATCAACACTTATTTTCCCTTATGATGCCTTGAGAATTTCACACCGTGGTTATCCTTGATTTTACCTAATGTGAAACAAGAGGTTTAATAACTATGTTTGTATGTATTTAATTTCGATCTCTCACGAATCCTAATATGTTTAATGCTACCCATCCCTTATGTAATTATTCTATTCTTCCAAATCATTAAAATTCTTAAAGTTTATTCATTAAACATTCAAAGGTTTCTTGCAAGTTTCAAGAATTCTCAAATCATTCAGAAAGCATAAATCAAGTAGCAAGTCCTGAATTCCAAAGAGAGTACAAAGAAGTCATTACACCTTCACAATGTCATTCACACAATGTCACAACATCATTCCATATCAATAAAACAAGTACTAAATAGAAAGCAATCAGAATTTAACATTGTTTTCACATACGACCTAATCCAGCAACATACACATTGTCCAAGCATACACATATATTACTATATTTGCAAATTTTCAATCCAATTCATAACAGTCAGCATATAACATTACTTTAAAAATTAAAACAGTGCAGCAGTAGGATGAGAGTTAAGTTTTTACTCTCATCCAACTCAAATCCACAAAACATAATTGAATGAAGTCCATTTAATTAACTTATTCAGAGAGTCATATCAGTTTTAATCATTCATGCAACATTTAATGTTTTTAAGTTGAGTTTCTCATATTTCCAATCAACCATTTCAATGTGAATTAATACTTCTTTAGACGAGAGTCCATTCAGAAAAATGCATGACCAACAATGACATCAAAGAAGAGAATAAAGCCTTGCATTCCATTCAGTTTTAAATCATAATTTTGAACCCTTTATTTATAAGTATCAGTTCTACCTTTTTAACTAAGTTTGAGGAGGATTATGTAAGCAAATATCAAGACCCACAACAGAAAATAAAACCTTTAACCCATTCATTTTTCTATGATATAGAACAGAATTTATTCTTGTATTAGTTCACCAAATCAGCATCATTTAATCACATATTCATGAACAACTTTCAGCAGTATAACTTATCTAACATACATGTATCAACAATAAACACCTCACACAATTTTCACAATCCAATAAGACAATATACAGTCAAAGAAAGTACTTCCCTCACTGCCTCAAAACTGATTTAATTATCATAGTTTCAGGTTAAGAAAATTACAATTATACATGCAACAAATTTTATTTCAGCCACCACCTAATTGAAATATTCACGCATCACATTGATTTCATCACAAATCTTCATACATGAATTATATTACTAAGAGTGCCTTTACTCTAAGATTATTTCAAACACATCTGCATTGAGTATTTCAAATAACCCATTTCAGATTTAGATTAGCCTTTTAAATTTTTACAAAACACTCACCATAGCTTAGTAAATAATCAAATTAGCATCCATCAATTCAGGTTTAAAATTTTAAATGACCAAACAAGGTTCAAGTTGATGTGAATACTGTATATTTTAGAGCAGAATCCAAACAGAAAATAGCCAAGTCCCCCTTGGAATCACATAAGTAACATGTCTTTAAATGTAATGAAAATTTCCAGTTCATTAACACAATTCAACACTTTCATAAATCAAAGAAATGGAGATTACACAGCACATTCAGTTCAGCCAATGCAGCAAAAATACAATTATATATTCAAATTCATATACAAGCACCACAAACACATTTTCGCACTTATCAATGAAACAAAACTCAAGCAATCACACCAGCACATACATAACATCAACTTATTTAAGCTTTCACAGCAACTAATTTAATGTTTTTGTACCCCCAACTTCTATATTAAAATCGGTCCCTCACTCCCAAAATTCCTAAGTTGCAGAAAATGAAACAAGGCAAGGAACTCACCAGCAATTTGTTTGAAAACTCCAAGAGTCTGCTGCTATGAATTTTTAACTCCCTAATCATCCCCCAACAGTGGCTGGAACGAAAGAAAGAGAACAGAAAAAGGAAGATGTGAACATCAATTCTTTCTTCCAACTTTCATGAGAGTACTATGGACGGTAAATCCCCAAACAGTTTTTTTTTTAACAAATTCCCTTCATCAAATCAGATTTTTCCCAAATCTGATCATGCTCAAATCTTCTCCCAAACTAAATAAAACTTATATGTGAAGGTTAGGTATACTTACCTAAACAATAAATCTTGAATTGCATGTGAGAAATGGGGGAGAAATTGCTGAAAACGGAGGAAGTAAGGGCTGGACGAAGAGAAAAAATAGAGAAGAGTGAAAGAGATGAATTTTCGTTGAAGATGAGAAATGAGAGAGAGGAGTCCGAGAGTTTCAATTGATTGGGGAGGTTGGTGGCAATTTTTTTTTTTATTTTACTTTCAAATTACCTACACCACATACAAACATGTGGTCCACAAATTTTCCCAAGTTTTTATCATTCCTTTTTATATTTTAAACCAAACTTCTTTAGTAATTTCAATTCCCCCATTTCTTTTAGGTAAATAATTTCTAAGAATGCCAATAAAATATTCTTGTTCTATATTAAATTATAGAACTTTTACAATTAAATTTTTGGGATGTTACATCTTACTTAGACTATGTTCTGATCTGGTCTATGATGTATCCGGAAGCATTTTTACATCCGGAAGTAAAACTACTAGATGAAGGATCTTGGTTCACTATAACTCACTCTCACTTAGTGTATTTCATCCCAACACTCAGCGCTAGTCACTAAGCTATCGGAAGCACTTTTACTTGACGTAGTGAACTCAATGACGCTCAGGGTGAAATCTATTCTATCAGTCTGCGCCAGTCAAGATCTAATAGGAAGCAACTTCACTTGATGTTGCATTTCCGCTGACGCTCGGGGTTATATCTAGTCTATCAACCTGCGCCAGTCTAAATCTAATAGGAAGTGCTTTCACTCGGCGAAGTAGACTTACTGACGCTTGGGGTAATAACTATTCTATTGCTCTGCGCCAGTCTAAGTCTAACAGGAAGCGCTTTCACTTGGGAAAGTAGACTCACTGACGCTTGGGGTAATATCTATTCTGTCGCTCTGCGCCAGTCTAAGTCTAACAGGAAGCAAACTCACTTCCGATTGAAACATAGCTTAGTCTTAAGGTTTTGTGTACCTAATTCTCATGGACTAAGTTAAATCCCTAGTGAGTTACTCGCTGCCGCTGGGGGATGACACATTTATCCGCGTGCGCGAGTCCTAATCTAATCCTTCCTAAGTGTTAATTATGTTCTCTTTAGTACTAGACCATATCATACCTTAGTCACCATCAAAACTTAAGATTCTAACATTCTCCCCCTTTTTGATGATGACAAACCCTATGGATGACTAGAGAACATAATTAAACTTAGATCACTCATCCTAGAGCTATATTCCTTTCCCCAGTTTTCTCCCCAAAAATCTAGGCATCTTATCTATCTCTCAGCTCTAGACATCTCATGTCTCATCTCTCGCTAGACATCTCATGTCTCATCTCTCGCTAGACATCTTATATCTCATCTCTAGACATCTCATCTCATCTCTAGACATCTCATCTCTCTCCCCCTTTTGGCTTCATCAAAATCCAACAGGTGCAAGCTAGCCTTAGGGATGGGGATACTTTTATCGTTCTCCTAGGAATGGGCTTTCTACCTAACATTACTTTTCTCCCTATGTATCGCTAATAAAGATTTGTTCTAGACTATTCAATACAATGTACGAGAATTAACAAGGAATAGCAATGATGGCTCATGATCCTAAATGATTGTATTCTCCCTAAACCCTATGTAGGATAGTTAAACATGTTTTTCAAAGGAGATATTGATACATCAAATCTAATCATAATTAAATTAAGATCAAAACATACAAAACAGTTTTCTTTTTGAAGGTGAAAATTCTTTCCAAATGTAATTTTGATCCTCTCGAATTGATTAACATGATATCAAAAATAATTTTGATGTGTTTAAAAATGATGATTATGATATCAAATGAAATATGTGATTTTAAATTCAAATGAGATGAAATCTGATACCTAATGAAATCAAATGAGATCTGTGAGTTTGAACTTGTGGTATCAAAGGAAATGATTGAATGCCAAATGAAATTTGTGATACCATATGAAATGAAATCAAATCAAATGAAATTTGTGTTTTTAAAAGTGCCAAAAATAATTTCCAAACAAATTGCATCACAGCATCTTAAGAGTTTATTATCGATGACAGCATGTGACTCTCTATCTTCAAGGGATCATTAACAGGTAATGTCCACTTACTTCTCTTCTATATTAAGATTAATCATCATTAAATCAAGAAAGGAAGCATATAAGAGAGGTATGTTATCAATTACTTTCCAGCATGTCATTTAGAGGATACAGATGTGTGAGCTAGGATGATTTTCTAAGACAGTGAATGATTTTGAAGTCAATGCAGATTGAGAGAAACATCCTAAGTTGACACCCTTACCAATGCCATGTATGCATCATATGTAAGAAATGGTAAGGTGTAGATGTTACCACAGATGAGGGGTACTCATACTCTATTAGACTCAGGAATCTGAATCATACGCAGATAGGCATGCTTCCTGACATCTTCAAGAGGTGTGCTATCTCAAGTGGAAACCCCTAGCGCAAGTGCTTTGATGATTCGCTTCGGCAAGCTGAGCTACAACCACAAGCAGACATGACTGGGCAGTCACTCTACTCTTCCCATGGTTCAATAGTTGGCCTGCTATCGAAGGCGCTGATTGTTGTGAAAGCAACCTTGCTCAAACTTGATGATTGGTCCTGCATATTCTTGAGGAAACAAATGCTTTCTGATGGTCAGTGAAAGAACTTAAGATTTAACATTGAAGACCATCCTCAGGACATTCAAGTCAATCTGTGTTAATCAGCACAAGTTAATAATTTTAAGAAATCATGCTTGCTAATTGGTTTGAGAAAATATGAGCAATGATTATGTGAAAACTAATTTTGAAATTGTCTATACGTTCACATAGTTTCACTATCAAGACATGAACTCTATTTACTCTCATAGATAAATATCAATGTGATAGTACAAAGAGTATCAAACAGGTGGCATATTTTCAGAGTTTCATAAGCAAGTATAGTTCAATAAATATGCCTCAAGGATGTTCATGTTAGATCATGAAGACAAGTGAATTATTAACACTATGAAATTTTGAAAAAAAATCTTCATCCTCACAAAAATGAAATACTGGAAATTTTCATGCTCACAGAATAGTTTGATTTTAAGACTAAATTCGGTTTACAAAAACAATCAAATTTCAGCATATGATTACGAGAATAATTTCCAAATATTAGCTCGAGTTCTTCTAGATATGGTCAGTGTGATCTCATTGTTCTTAGGATATCAACAAGCTCGAAATTAATACAGATTATAGCATGCTTGTGATACTATGCCATGTTTTACAGATCTAGCAGAGTTTAATTCAAGGCATTTCCTAAGATATCTAATGCATGTCAGACAAGAGAGAGACTATCCATTAAATTTCACAACAGAATATGTAAGGGATAGAAATGCTCATGTGTATTGGCGAGAGTTTCTCAGGTTTAGTATAGCCATTCCACACATCTTGATAAGAGGCATTTTCGTTGCCATTCTCTCTTGGTCATTCTCATTGTTCAAGCTTCAATAATCTGTGTCAACATTCTTAAACCACAAACTTGAATCGAGATCATTAGTAGATTGAGAACTTAAGATGTAATTAAGAGGGATGTATTGTTCTCGAACCCATAGCTGCTTATGCATTGAAAAACTTGATGCAAGAGATACCATATGAAATGGAAAATCAGAAATAACTTTTGAATGCTATCATGAGGAATGGTTGTCATGTAAGTTTAAAGAGGATCGGAATCTGTTTTGAAAGTTTGCATTTCAAAAAGGATCTTTCAGAAATCAAGGTGAATGTATAAACTATTTTCTTTTCTGAGAGGCGCCCCAAAAAAAATTGCTAAGCATATATGAGTAAAACGATTTAGACACCATATGAAAAACTCTGAAGAAGGTTTTTTTTTTGTTTTTTGTTTGTGTCAAAATTCTGAAACTAGTTCTGAATCTTCTTAACAGTGTCAGAAATCTTGGAACACAATGATTCAGCATGCACAAATTCAGAAGGTTTTGAAGAAGGTTCAGTTTCAAGGTGTCGGACTTCTTGAATTTGTAAAATCTGTATGCATTATATCAGAAAATGAATTTGATATGATAGGGTCGTTTTTACAGAAAATAAGTGTTCATCACAGATAAGGGAAATCATATCAGTTTCAGAGAAATAAAAGCTGTTGAGCCCATCATGCATTTACTAGCCAAGTGATTATTCAAGTAAAGAGG
Source organism: Mimosa pudica (assembly GCA_029929735.1). Classification (NCBI taxonomy): domain Eukaryota; kingdom Viridiplantae; phylum Streptophyta; class Magnoliopsida; order Fabales; family Fabaceae; genus Mimosa; species Mimosa pudica. Next base: position 9,065,807 of record JAKELP010000045.1, read on the forward strand.
AAGGTAAGAATGATATCACCATAGCTCCATTCGCATCTAGCAGTAGCTCGCTTGATTTTGGTTGGCAATGCATGGAATCTATATTTAGAGCAGTACCAAAATCTATGCGTGACGAATGCTTATCAAGACTTGACTAATTGTTCAGATGAGGTACAGTCCTGAGTCTTGCTGAGGCTAATAGGATGGATTGGAGCTGGTGCAGAGGGATGAATTTACTTTGTGATCACTACCACTGGCATCTCTGGCCTCTTGAACCCATACTTCATACACAGCTCTTCACTCAGATTGGGTGCTGGCGCAGAGGGAGACACAGGTTCAGCAGAAGGTATCTCCGCAGGTTGATCACTCAGCGCTATCTCAAGTTTGCCTCTGAGCTAGCAGATTGTTGGGGGCACATGAATCAGATGGCTCACTGTGGGGGGAGGAGATCTTCCTTTTAGCAAGGGTCTTCTTCACCCTTGTCTTGCTGAACCTTCGGATTGCCCTTCCTACAAAATACCAGATAGTTCCTTCCTTTTGTATCCAAGTCTGGATCTGAAGGTCAGTTTGTAGGCTATATATAGTTCACATGCATTTAGATTACGTCCTATGTGTATGGCATGGTGAATCTTTCATGACTATATGCACAAGGATATACAAGGTTTTTGATCAAGATAGTCATGGACAGTATGTAGATTATGAACATTACTTATTTCTTCAAGCTTTCTTCTATGATGAATATAATGTTCACATCTTAGGATGCTTAATGTAAAATCTCAATAAGTCCATCTAACATTAGCATAGGAGATTTTACTATCAAATGCTTCGTTGCTAAGTGATCCCTTGCTTACCCAAGGAGATCTTCTATACTTATCCTTGGTTCGAAGCACTTTCTTCTGAGAGGTAGGATTCAAGAGCCTTTTCAATGATGATCGAGGAATCCACTCTCTCTTGTTCTTCTCAGGATAGTTGAGTGGAACTTTGTGATAGCTCATCCTTGAGACAGAACCATTGTCCCTTGTGGTGGCCGACAACTTCTTATGATTGTACCAGTGGGTTTCAGCAGTTGCATCACCACGAGTTCTCTTCTTTGGGATAAGAGGAACTCTTGATCTATCCTGCACAAGTAAGGCACTAGGAGGATGTTTTGGTACCCATTTGTACTTGGGTCCTACATGGTTAGCACTGGACCTTACTTGTCCTTTAGGAATCCATACAAACTTATTTCTCACATTTGAATTTCTTCTAAGACTGCATGTGTGAGAAATATGTCCTAATCTACCACAATAATGACAGATAATGGAATGATAATCAAAATGAGGCTTCCTATCATTATCATGATTAGTTTTCTTTAGAAAAGCTTTTTGTTCCTTTGAAATTTCAGTTTCTTTTGAAAGCTTTTCTTTTTCCTTCAACACGTGTTTACAATCAAAACATTTTTCAAGACATGTTGAAGTTTTCCCTACCGATAGTGGGCTAGCTATCGGAACCACTAGTTCTTTAAAAGAACCCTCGGAAACTTTAGATGTAGAAGAAGAAATTAGTTTTTCAAGTTTCCTATCTTTTTCTTTTAAGCTTAGAAGTTCTTTTGCAAGTTTACAATATTCAGTATATAACTCATTGTATGCATCTTGCAAATCAGAGAGTTCAATTTCAGATCCAGATACCTCACTTTCTGAATCTTCTAGGCAGAGATGGATACTCTCTTCACTGAAGTCTGCTTCCTCAATATCAGTTTCCAAAAGCTCATCAGTAGATGATCCACAAAGAGCACGAGTTGAGCTTTGGACAGCTGTGCTTTCAAGAGATGGGTTAGAAGCATATATCACATCAAGAGTATTCCAAATATCTCTAGCACTAGAGCAATGTTTGATTTTCTGGAAATCATTTTCAGTTAAGCCTTTGTATAAAATTTGCATTGCTCTAATGTTTAAGGAAAACAAATTTTTCTCCCTTTCAGTCCAGTTTCCTCTTGGTTTGAAATCAAAATCATTTTCAAAAATATCCCACATTTTCAAACTAGTGGATTTTATAAAACTTTCCATTCTTGCTTTCCACCAACAAAAATCAATATTTTCTAACACAGGTGGAATGGTATGATCAAAGCCTTTGGAAAACATTTTAACCCAAATCAGCCAAGGTCTTTGCACTTGAGATCGTTTGATCCTTTAAACAAGTGACCTGCTCTGATACCAAATGAAATTCGTGGCTGTCACCCAAGAGGGGGGGGGGGGTGAATTGGGTGAGGGAATAAAACTTAAACTCTTTTCGAAAGACTGCTTGTGCTCGGTGATGATGATAATAAATAATGCTATGCACAAGTCAGTATGCTATGTGATGCAAAATAGAATGATCAAGTATAAATATATGCACACATAAATTTATCCTGGTTCGGTCACCCAGACCTACATCCAGTCCCCAGGCTACACCTGAGATTTTCAATCCACTATTCTTGTTTAAACCGGGCACAAGAGAAGCCTTTACACTTTAGGTTTTACGAGCACGGGTTCACCTAACAACCCACAGGTTTTACACCGGGTTCACCTGCAAACCTTACAAATGCAAGTTTTACGGGCTAACTTGCAACCTATGGAGATTTAGAAAACTTCTAAATGCTCCCCCTTACAAAATGTAAGATTACAATTAAGTTCACTCTATGAACTGATTTTGTTAAACACTTAAGCTCAAAACTAACTCTCTCAAAGAGTGGATGATGTTACTCACTTAAGTACAAATGAATCACTCTCTAAGAATATTACATATCAAAGTCCGAGAGTAGAAGATGAGAGGAATGTAGAATAGTGTTTCAGATAATAAGCTTTGTTCTCTCTCTCTCTTTCAAGCCCCCTTCTTCAGAAATGAAGAACATCCCTTTTATACCAGCCTCTGAATATCTAACCGTTGGAGAGGCAATAAGACCGTTTGATTATAGACGTTGGGGCCTTGTTTACGTTGTCCTCATTAATGCACAGCAGGGTTGACTTTGCTTTATCTAAAAAGGTGCTCTGACCAAGCTGTTCTGTCAACACTGTTCTGGCAATACTATTCTGACAAAAGTCGTTCTGACATCTGAACATTTTGTACGGTCCGACTCTTGCTTGCTGTCAGAGAGGACTTCGTTCCTCAAGCATAAGTCCAGGATGTTAAGAGACTCACTATCGGAAGCTCTCTTGCTAACTGAAGTGAAGCTCGTGGACTCTAACATTCTGCTTGCTATCATAGAGGAACTTTGTCTTCCAAGCACTTGTCCATGAATGATAAGAGTGCTTTGCTATTGGATGCTCTCTTGCTATCAGACGCTCTCTTATGGACTCCGACTCTTGTGGGTAGTATGAGCTTTGACACCTTGAGTGAATCTTCAGATTATGTTCTCATACTCCTCATGCTTGGTAGGTAACAATGTTGTTTGAATATCTGTTATCCTTTTGTTACCGTTGGAAGGAACATCTTCTTAAATGCTCAGCATGGTTGACTTGCTTTATCTCTGAAAAGTAGTCCTGACACCTCTGCTCTGACAAAGCATTCTGACTTCCGAGTATGTGACATTTACTCTTGTACTCTTGCTGACGGATGATCATCGTTCATCCGGAAGTGGCAATCTTGCTCTGCAAGTGTTAATCTCTGAAATCCAATGCCAAGAGTCTTTGCATCCGGAAGCTCAGTTGCATCCGGAAGTGTGATTAAGTTCTGCACATACTGGTTAATCCAACATAGCAATATATATAATCAGATATAGTAAAACTATACATGTTGTGGGAAGTTTGCTATGGGAAGTAGTCTTACTTAGACTATGTTCTGATCTGGTCTATGATGTATCCGGAAGCATTTTTACATCCGGAAGTAAAACTACTAGATGAAGGATCTTGGTTCACTATAACTCACTCTCACTTAGTGTATTTCATCCCAACACTCAGCGCTAGTCACTAAGCTATCGGAAGCACTTTTACTTGACGTAGTGAACTCAATGACGCTCAGGGTGAAATCTATTCTATCAGTCTGCGCCAGTCAAGATCTAATAGGAAGCAACTTCACTTGATGTTGCATTTCCGCTGACGCTCGGGGTTATATCTAGTCTATCAACCTGCGCCAGTCTAAATCTAATAGGAAGTGCTTTCACTCGGCGAAGTAGACTTACTGACGCTTGGGGTAATAACTATTCTATTGCTCTGCGCCAGTCTAAGTCTAACAGGAAGCGCTTTCACTTGGGAAAGTAGACTCACTGACGCTTGGGGTAATATCTATTCTGTCGCTCTGCGCCAGTCTAAGTCTAACAGGAAGCAAACTCACTTCCGATTGAAACATAGCTTAGTCTTAAGGTTTTGTGTACCTAATTCTCATGGACTAAGTTAAATCCCTAGTGAGTTACTCGCTGCCGCTGGGGGATGACACATTTATCCGCGTGCGCGAGTCCTAATCTAATCCTTCCTAAGTGTTAATTATGTTCTCTTTAGTACTAGACCATATCATACCTTAGTCACCATCAAAACTTAAGATTCTAACAATTAGTACCGTCGGCCGATGTAACCATCGATTTGCGCAAATCGATAGGTTAATTGTACAAGTTCCTCGGATTGTAAAGGAACCAAGGATTTTTCACATTTTAGAGTGGTCCCTTTTTCATGCTTTCAGATTTGAGACTGGGCACAGTGTCATTCACGTTTATTTTGCCTATTGAGAGATGGATGTATCTATTCTGTATATATATATGTATGTATTACGTGGTTTATGCAGGTTTTGAAAACTGTGGTACCCTGTAGACACTCCGCTACCCTACTTCTGAGTCTCACAGTGAGTTAAGTAGTGATTACTGAGACATAGTTTTGTCTCACCCCATTCCCTTTATTTTTTTACAGGTGATCATGCCCAGAGGGAAGCAGAGAGGAAGGGGAAAGGATTGGCCGACCCACACTAAGACAGTGAGTAGGCCGGAGATGATCTATAAGGAATATATATTGCCATTTATTAGGTTGCATCTGCTTCCGCATTTGTTTGTAGTTATTTGAACGTCTGATTTGTTGGATTTCTGTATTAACTGTCTCTGTTGGCTGGTTGTTTGATTATTAATCTTGTGGTAATGTGATAACTGAGTATGTACCGTATGTGGGTTGGTTGCTACAGGAGGATTGTCTGGTAATGAAAAGACAATCTTGTTTTCCTGTTTATGGAGTGCAGATGAATTTATTGTTATAAGAGAATTGCCTGTTAATGGAAAGGCAATCCTTTTCCTGACATGGAAGTATTAAATGGTTGTGATTGGCATTATTTGGTTATGCCTTGTGATTCTAATATGTTTAAGTCAGACTTTTGTTTTTGATGTAACTATTTACATAGGTGTTTTGGAATAACCGTGTTAAGGAAATCCTTTTTCCTAACATGGTTATAACACTTTGATGATGTGATTGATTTAATGTGGTTTCTTTATATAACCATGTTAGATGGGCCCCCATTCTTATATGGTTACTGTTTCTGACTGATATGTGTTTCTTTTTCTAACCATGTTAGGCGAATCCTTACTAACATGGTTAGTCATTAATTATCCATGATAGTATTAGCATTGTATTAGGAAATTCTTTTCTATCATGTATAATGCATATAAATTATTAGAAATTTCTTTTCTAACTATGATAGTGTCATTGATATTATGGAAAAGTCTTTCTCTATCATAGTTAGTAAAGTAATTATTGGATTTAAAGTATTATTATTGGTAAATTAGAGATTTAGTAACAAAATGTTACAGGGTGCCTTTCCAATGTGATTATTTTCATATAAAAGACTTTGACACATTATATATGTACTATTCTGCTTGGTGGTTGTTATTGAGCTGGAATAGTGTGGAGGTTATATATAGGTATAATGTTCAGATAGTGGTTTGAGAGGTTATGAGGATAGAAAAGAAAGTTGGAAGTTGAGTTTGAGATTATGGAGAGTTAGGTTGTGGAAACCATGCTATGTTGACATTGTGGTATTTAAGGGAATTGTGATATTGAAGGGAATTGTGATTGAAATGTGGAGATTGTGATGAGATATTGTCAGGATATGGTGAGCATTGCATGACACTGGGTTATATATGTACCATCGCGCGATGATAACTGTCGATTGGCCGATCGACAGTTATTTGTACTGATGATCCTTTTCGAATTGATTAGACCGGGGATCATAGGTCAACTTATTGAGAGAAAGTGACATATGGTTGTTTGGCATTGGAGAGCCCAACCGTTCCCGTTCTGTAATGGAAACAGAATTGGGGTTCCCTCTCTGGAGATTGCCAGAGAGGGAAATTGTCCCCTCATTATGGAGAAGGACACGGTGTCAAATTCATATAGTGAAGATTAGATGCTGGGATGCCCCCTTGATGGCACAATGCATCTATAGGTGAGTGTGAGAGTTATAGTGATAGTACTCAGATTGGAGATGGAGACATGAGGTTTTGTTTCCAATGGGATCGATTGAGGGTTTTTGAGTGGGATATGGTAATAGAGATGATGATGTTGACTTTGATTTGGATGTGAATGAAGGGCTTGAGTGATGAATGAAAGAAGATTTGGTTATATACATATTACTGGCTTTTAAAATCGTGGTACCCTTTAGACACCCTCACTACCGCACATCTCACTGTTATAGTGAGTTAAGCGGTGATTACTGGGACAAATTGTCTCATCCCACGATTACTGACATTTTTGCAGGTATTCATGCACAGGCGCAAGCATCAAGAAAGGGAATTAGATCGTAGAGGTTGTTTAGATTTATTGAGAAAATGTATATTGCCAAATTAATAGGTCTGCACTCGCTTCCGCATGTATATATATTTATTCATTGTTTAATATCAATTAGTTTTGTTTATTAACCATGTTAGTCAAATCCTTTCTAACATTGTTAGTTTTTAATTATCCATGATAGTATGTATGTTGTATCAGGAAATCCTTTTCTATCATGGATAATGTCTCATTCATTAGAATGTTCTTTTTCTAACTATGATAGGTATATTGATGTTATTGAAAATCCTTTTTCTATCATAGTTAGTAAATAGATTATAGAATTAAAATGAATATCATTATTTAATTAGGGATTAAGTAACAGAATGTTACACTAACATTCTCCCCCTTTTTGATGATGACAACATATAAGTTAAAGAGAAATATAAAGACATATAATAACAATGGTTAGTGTTGTGCCTATTTTTAATATTATTAATAGGGCCTCAATAACAGTAAGTCCAAATGAATAAATGCAGTATAATCTCTTTCTTATGTGACTCAGCGTATGACTTAACGCGGATTTTGTGCGCTTCCGTAAGCATACGGGTCGTCAAGTGTAGTATAGAAAAAGTGTTGTTCCGCAGAGATTATAGTTCAAACAAAGTGATTAGCACTAATTGCATGCCCAATTACCTTAAGTAAAAACATATTGAGAGTTGTTGTTAAATTAAGAAAAGAGTTTGAAATATAAGTGTAAAAAGAGTTGGAGTTCAAACACGATTTAACAATGATAATTGAGGCCTAGGGTTGCTAATCCCCTGTTTACTTAATGAACCAAGGTTTCCCTCTCCTCTTTAAGTGATTAAATGAAAATATGTGCAAGTCTATGATTCAAAATCATTTGAAAAAGCTTTCCCAAGTCAAGATCAAATTTATGCTAGCATTTATTGTACAATCTCTTGTCACAATAAATGTTAGCTCTTTTCCTTAACCACCCTAATGATGACTATGTTAGGTCAATAACTATATCTCTATGTTATCAACAAACCTTCCATTTAAAACCATAAACTTCAAGTCTAACATGTTCTTATCCAAGTTCTAAAACAAAATACACTTTCCCAAGTCATATTTCATTTAACTAATTAAGTGGTGATCAAGCACTTAAAACAAATAGAGAGCAAGATAAAAACTACACATATACTTCATTAATTACTTAAAGAAAGAGAGAGTAGATGGTTCAATCCATAAATAGGTTCATAACAACCCTAGATTAGGGTTTTAGTTACACATAAATATAAATAAAACAAACCCTGAAACTATGAAGGAGTTCATTGAAGAGATATGAAGAAGAGGGAAGAAGATATACAACCACAAATGAAGAAAGCTCAAATCTCTCTAAGCTTCCCACTTGAATCCCAAGCTTTCCCAATGATCTTCAAACTCTTCAAGACTCCAAAATGTGCCCTAGAGGTGTGCCAAGTCGTGTTTTTCAGCCTCCTTTTGAAATGCCCCCATTTGCCCTTTTTATATGCTGTGAATCTGACTAAAACGCGCAGCAGCGAAGTGCTCTCGCCAGTTGCTCGCCGGTTGGCGAGCCACTGGCGAGATTCCAGAGACGGCAGGCCACTGGCGCGCCAGTTGGCTTTGTGATGATGCAGTGGCTCGCCAGTGGCTCGCCGGTTGGCGAGCCACTGGCATGCAGCTTTTAAGTTTGACTCTCCTTTGCTCCTTTTTCTCCTTTGTTGCATCACTTGGGTTACATCAAGCTTCTAACACATGTCCTCCTCTTCCTACACAAGCTAGAAAGAGGGTTGAAGAGTTTCCATGTCTCAAATATACAAGCATTAAACTTCAAATTTCACACAAATGAATGGTTTTCTATTTGAATCACTTTCTAGTAGTATTTGTGTGTTTTGTTATCTATGTATTATCAAAAAGAGTGTGAACTAGAAGGAAATAGAGATGAAATATGTGAAATTATGGAGTTTATCAGCGTAATAAAGAGACGTAACTACAAATCATAAATGATGTGTAACATCTCAATCTTAACGACTAGTAACAGACAACCATTAAAGTTTGTAACGTCTGAACTCTTAAATGGGCATAAAAGACACTTATGACTTCCCAACGACAGGATATGGTGGAAAACAGTATAAAAGCTTCAGAAAGCTTATCTTCCAGGAGGATCCAAGACAAGGAGAGATCACAAACACATTATTTTTGTATTACACTATCTGAAGACTAGGTCATTGTAATGACAACTAAGTCTTTGTATCCACCGTTACCGGTGTCCCATTCTCAAATTCAATAAAATATATATTTTCCAGTCATTTTATTGCTTTCTCATTTTTTGTGCATCAACATTTGGCGCCGACCGTGGGGACTCCGACAACTTCTTAGAAAAGCCACTTAGAATTTCACTTGAAATACAACCATGTCTTCTTCGGCTGAGCTATCTTCGCATCATTTTGTGCAAGAAAACTGAGGACTTCAATTGCAGATCACTGAGCTTGCAGTTGGATATCCACATCATCTTCAAACGACTGAAAATAGCTCTCTTCTTACATTTTTCATTGCCACCGATGTTCCTAATCTTATAGGCAACATAGGTAAGCGTGTAATGGAGAATGAAACTAAAAATAATGTTGATAATGCATGGCATAATTCTGGATTTGATAATGAAGAATCAATTCAAACTCCGTAAAAATCGGTCAAGATGTCTATGGATCAAATGCAATGACCCCAAGAATCAAAGATGGATAAATAGCGGAAGGAATTGAAAAAGTTGCAGCAAACAATATTACAAATTTTGGGAATTGCAGAATCATTTGAATCCTCTCGTTTAGGGAATCATTCTGATAGTCCGTTTGTCGCCCATCTTTTGTCGTGGTAGACATACCAGAACGTTTTGTTTAACATGATCAAATGTTTTGACCATCCTTTTTATGTTTTTGAACAGTTTAACTAACATGTTTATCTTGATAGACTAATTCACCTTCAGGTAGTATAAGTTCATTTAGTCACTTAACTAAAATGTTTGTTCAACAATTTGCTAGTAGTGGGATTTCAGTCAAGACGTCGAACGACTAACTGATTTAACTCTTTTTCGTCGTCTAAAAAGAGCTAAAGCAAATAAAACTAGAATTAAACTACAATAGTTAGCAGCAAGTCCTAGGTCAATTCACAGTTCGGTTTTATCTCTTGCTTAGGTCAATTAATTACAAGTTAAGCAAATTATCAAACAGGTTGTGTGCAGGTTTTGTATGTAAGACTAATTAAAACCAATCTAAACTACAACTAACAGAATCAAAAGTGAATGAGTGAAAGTATGGATGAGATGTACCTCCTTCTCCAAGTACTCCGTGCTTATGTTTAATCGGACTTCATATACTTGTTCTTCTTAATATAAACTAGTTAAATTCTCAAGATCTCTTTAATCAAAGAAGTCTACAAGAGTTTAACTAATTTAATTAAGGCTTAAGCTCTTTCAAGCCAAGAACATACCTAAGCAACATTAAGTACCAAATCTATAGCACTTAAGAAACAAATTCATTCCACAAATGTAAGAGGAGCTAATCGCACACACATACATATATGAAACTACAAGAATTAAGCCTCGGTTTTCATGTCCTTAACAATCAAGAGAGGTTTTCAAGCTAACATAAAGTAGAACACCTAAAACTAGATGTCTAACCTATACACGCCTAATCAAGGTCATACATAGGCAAAAATTTACATCTAGCTTGAAACCTAAAAGAGAAAATTACAAGCATATGAAGCCATAGGTTAAGTCTACAAGCACATTTCCTTGGAGAAGAAGGATAGGCGATCTAGCCTGACATGGAGATGAAGGCGGATGAAGGTAGTTGTGAGATTCTGGGCATGGCGGAGGTTGCGAGGTGAAAGAGATGAAGAAAATGAAGATGGAGTTGAGAGAGTTTGTTAGAGGAGAGAGAGAAAGTGAAAATGAAGTCAGTGAAGTTCAGGTGTGTGTAAGTTAGTTACGTTTTGGGGTTTTATAGTGGTGAGTAGCTTTGGGATTATCGCCCAAAGGGTATTTTTGGTATTTGGTAAAAGTTAGGATGAATGTGGACTAGATCTCATCTCCATGCATTTTCAAAGATTCCTCCTTTTTCCTCAAGTGATTGTGCTTCCCTTTTTGCCCTTAATGAGCCCTCCAGACTTGAATTTGACCTTGGCGCCAATTTTGCCTCATTTGGAAAGATGCTCCCCAAGTAACTTCAAGCTGCAGGGTTGACTTTGCCTTAAATTAACTCTGCACCAAAGACTTCTGAAAAGTAGTTGACATTTCTGATCATTGTGCAGTCTGACTCTTGCACTCGCTGACTGATGGACTTTGGCTTCCGGATACAGGACTTCATACTACAAGCGCGAGCACATTCACTTCCGGATGAGAATCCACTGGATGAGAATCCACTCCCTGATGCAACTCTTTGTCCGCCAGCGCCAGCACGTTTGCTTCCGGATATAAATCCACTTCCGGATGTAAATCCACTTGATGAGAATCCACTCCCTGATGCAACTCTTTGTCCGCCAGCGCCAGCACGTTTGCTTCCGGATGTGAACCTGAGTGCTTGTCATCTAGCCTTCCTTCTTGCCAAGTTATCTCCACTGAAGCTCCACCAAGGGTGTATGGGGCCCACTTGGGACCCCCCTACATAAGGAACACATCACATAGTCAAAATGACCAAAATACCCTTGGTTTCATAAAATGCAAGTAATATGGCTGTTATTCTTCAAATATTTATACATAAGCATGCGCATAAAAATGTACCAATAATGATCAAATATAACAAATAAACCACACTAATTAAGCTCAAATGCACATGCTTAAAGGTATGAAATTTGGTCCAATCAAATCCCCCACACTTAATCTTTGCACTCCGGGCAAAGTCATATAAAAGATTAACTTAATCATTAAGCATAGTGAAGGCAATTGGAATTATCATAGAATACAAGTAGATCTTCTTGAACCTTTCCCTAGAACTTCGCATAGGCCAAATCTAAGAATACAAAGCGAATGCAAGTTTAACAAGCAACTAGGCTTAAGGAGGAGTGCCAATTGAGATTTTTCCTCACCGGATAAAGTGTTTAAACTCATTCACTCAAGTTAGGAAAAATGCCTAACTAGGGACTTGTGATCACTCTTTGGCTCAATGCACTTGACCATCACCATAAGCTTGTAATAGCTCTAAATTCTCCACCCATTATTATGCATGGCACAACCAAATCTAGGGGACTTTGTGGTTTAAATGGAAGGCTAATAATGAATGGTGAATGATGGAAAATAGTCAATGACCAATGATATAAACAAGTTACCACCACATATGCATGCAATACAATGAATACAATTCCACTAAGCATGCTACATCTCTTTTTTTCAAGCACTTTGTGCTTCTCTCAATTTTTCTTTTAACTCAAATGCCTTTGGCATTCATAAGCACTTTGTGCTTTTCTTTCTCTTTTTTTTTACTTAGGCCTTCGGCCTTATATTTTTTTTTCCTTTTCTTTTGCTTTTTCTTGGCCTTTGGCCACCTCTCTTTTCTTCTTTTTCACTCAAGGGCTCTCGGCCTCTTTTATTTCTCACAATGTAGCATGCTTTACACCAGATACAACAATACAAAGCTAATATAAATGCAAGCATATGCTATAGTCACTCATTCAAACATTGGTCAAGGTGATAGAAAAGAATAGTGAATGGCCCAAAGGGGTTAAACAAAGGATAATATTTTTGGTTGGCTAGTGTTTGGGTCATGAGGGTTTAGAAAGAAACGCCCCTTTCATTTTCAATCATGCCATGCATTGTGATCTTGAACAAGAGCTAGGACAAGTTCTAAGAGGTCAAGTAACTATTGGCCCACTCAATTCGGTTGAAGGCTTCTCACATTTATAGCTTACTCTAATCAGTCACTTCCTCCCTAAGAAAAGTCAAATGAGAAACTTACACCCTCTTTATACCTTAAAAGTGCCCCAAGCAATGCCCTAAGTAGTCATTCCAAAAATTCTACTCACACACTAGAGGACAACTCCATTTGCTTTCAAGAGCCATAATCAAGTCAAATTTTCAAGAAAAATCATGCCAAATAAATCCAAAAACCAAGTGTGAAAGCTTTGAATCAGACCACTTTTAAGCACATAATACACCTCCCCCACACTTAAAGCATACATTGTCCTCAATGGACCAATCAAATCAAGTAGGAAGATGTATTTGAAAGGCAAAGCAGCAAAATAAAAGGCAGGGCAGTTCCAACAAACAAATGGCTCATATGCATGTATTATTAACAAGACTACACTAAACACAACCTAAAATTTTTTTTTTTTTTTTTTTTTTCTTTTTATTTTTTTTTTACTCACTGACACTCAGGAAGCCTAACTGAATTCAGACTCAAGCTGCTAGGCTTCCGGAAGCAAAAATGCTACCGGAAGTAGAACTGCTATAGGAAGTCACTCTAGGTTCAGATTCTAATCTCACCCCTAGCGGAAGCAAACATGCTACCGGAAGCAAAATTGCTTCCGGATGCATCGACGCTTGTGCACAATGAACTTCATCCCCTAGCGGAAGCAAAGTGAACACAATCTGATCCTAAGTAGCAAAGTCTAAGTGAGAGCTTCCGGAAGCAAAAGCACTTCCGAATGCAAAATCCTCTATTTCCTCAATGACACTTCCTGACACAAATAGGCATCCCCCAGCACTAATGAAATTTTTCATATTTAAACAACCTAACAAACCTAAACAAAATCCTAAATTTAAACATAATCCTAATTTTTTTCTAATTCTAACATCTTCCCCCACACTTAAGAATTTGCAATAAAAGAATAAGTGAGGAAAGGAAAGAAACGACCTTTAGGGAGGCTTGAAATTCTCCTTATACAATTTGAGCAAGTGGCCATTGACCTTGTACACACGGCCATCCTTGAGATTCTTGATCTCAACCATCCCAAAGTCATGAGACTTGAGCACTTCATAAGGTCCTTGCCACTTGTCTTTAAGCTTGCCTCCTCCACAAAATTTGAATCTCACGCGATAGCACAAGACAAGATCTCCCTCCTTGAACTGCTTCCTCAGAATGCCACTATCATGAATGGCCTTAGTCTTCTCTTTCAGGATCCTTGAGTTCTCAAAAGCTTCATTCCTCAGCTCCTCAAGCTCACTCAGAGTCAACTGCCTTTCTTGAGCAGCAGCATCCATATCCTCAATACAAGATTTAACTGCCCAATAAGACTTGTGCTGCAGCTCAACTGGTAGATGACAAGCCTTTCCATATATGAGCCGATAAGGAGACATGCCAATAGGAGTCTTGAATGAAGTCCTATATGCCCAGAGAGCTTCTTCAAGTCTCAAACTCCAATCCTTCCTACTTGGCTTCACAATTCGCTCAAGGATGTTTTTAATTTGCCTATTGCTCACCTCAGCTTCTCCATTGGTTTGGGGATGGTAGGGTGTAGAAACCTTGTGATTCACCCCAAATTGACTGAGCAATGAAGACATAAGCTTGTTACAGAAATGAGACCCTTGATCACTCACCAAAGCCTTAGGAACTCCAAACCGGCAAAAGATATTAGACTTCAAAAATTTCAACACAGCCCTCGCATCATTGGCTCTGGTTGGCACAGCTTCCACCCACCTAGATAGGTAGTCCACTGCCAGCAGAATATATGTGTAGCCGTAAGATGGTGGAAAAGGTCCCATAAAATCTATACCCCAAACATCAAAAGGGTCACAGTATAGCATTGGCACTTGAGGCATCTCTTGTCTCTTCCCCATACTTCCAAACCTTTGGCATTTGTCACAAGACTTGCAATACTCAAATGCGTCTTTAAACAGAGTAGGCCAATAGAAACCGGCCTCCAGAATCTTCCTTGAAGTCTTTTTAGCACCAAAGTGTCCTCCACAAGCTAGTGAATGACAAAACTCTAGGATTGATGGAACTTCCTCATCTTGCACACACTTTCTGATTATTTGATCATTACATAGCCTCCACAAGTGCGGCTCATCCCAAATATAGTAGCTAGCATCCCTCTTCAACTTTTGGACTTGATGCTTGTTCAGAGATGGTGAAGTGACTTCGGCAACAAGGTAGTTCACAAGATGAGCATACCAAGGATCTTTCTTTGCATTTAAGGCACATAATAAGGCATCTGGGAAGATATCACAAATAAGAGAAGAATCATCAACACCTTCCACATCCTTTGGCAAACGGCTCAAATGATCAGCTACCAAGTTCTCTTTTCCAGTTCTGTCTTTGATCTCCAACTCAAATTCTTGTAACAGCAACACCCATCGCAAGAGCCTGGGCTTTGTTTGTGGCTTGGACAGTAAATAACGAACAGCTGCATGATCTGTGAATACAGTTACTTTGGAATGAAGTAAGTATTGCCGAAATTTATCTAGACCGAAGACAATGGCAAATAATTCCTTCTCAGTGGTTGTATAATTCCTTTGGGCTCTATCCAAAGTCTTAGACGCATAAGCAATCACCCTTGGCAAAGAATCATGCCTCTGGCCGAGCATAGCTCCCAACGCTTCGTTGGGAGCATCACATGATAGCTCAAAAGGAAGCTCCCAATTGGGTGCAACCAAGATAGGAGGAGAAATAAGCCTTGACTTCAACTCAACAAAGGCTTCCTTACAAGAATTAGAAAAGTCAAACTCGGCTTCTTTTTGAAGTAGATGAGATAAAGGAGCAGCAATTTGGCTGAAGCCCTTGATAAATCTTCGATAAAATCCCACATGTCCTAAAAAGGACCTCAACTCCTTCAAGCAAGTAGGGAAGGGTAGAGAAGAAATTACCTCAACCTTGGCTTTGTCAACCTGAATGCCCTCCTTTGAGACTAAGTGTCCCAAAACTATTCCCTTGTCCACCATGAAATGGCATTTCTCATAATTGAGCACCAAACCCTTCTCCACACATCTGACCAATGCTTTCTCAAGATTGACCAAGCAAGCATCAAAACTGTCTCCATAGAGGGAGAAATCATCCATAAACACCTCTATGCCATCCTCCAGCAAGTCATTAAAAATGCTCATCATACAACGTTGAAAGGTTCCTGGAGCATTGCACAGACCAAAAGGCATTTTTCTATATGCGAAGGTTCCAAATGGGCAAGTAAAGGTTGTTTTCTCTTGGTCCTCTGGTGCTATGGGAACCTGGAAGTACCCGGAGAAACCATCCAGAAAACAATAGTGTGACTTGCCTGCCAGTCTTTCCAACATTTGGTCGATAAATGGCAAGGGAAAGTGGTCTTTTCTCGTGGAGTCATTCAACTTCCTGTAATCAATGCATACCCTCCAAGAATTCTGAACTCGTGTAGGCACTAGCTCATCCTTGTCATTCTTTACCACGGTCAGCCCACTCTTCTTTGGCACCACATGGATGGGACTCACCCATTCACTATCGCTTATCGGGTAGATAATTCCAGCACTTAATAGCTTTTCTACCTCCTTTTTCACAACATCAAGAATTAAGGGATTGAGCCTTCTCTGTGGTTGCCTCACTGGTTTAGCATCGTCAGTAAGCAAGATCCGGTGCATGCAGGTGGTAGGACTCATGCCAGGAAGATCAGCTAGAGTCCACCCAATGGCCCTCTTGTATCTTCTTAATACATCCAGTAACTTCTCTTCCTCAAGAGAAGAAAGAGTAGTAGAGATAATCACCGGCAGCTTCTCATTTTCAATCAAGTAGGCATACTTGAGATTAGGTGGCAAAGGTTTCAGCTCCAGAGTAGGTGGCTCAATAATAGAAGGTACCAAAGTGTGCATCTCAACTTGCAACACTTTAGGCTCATAGAAATCATCATCAAATTGTGGCAGCTCATCAAAGTAATCAGAAAGAGTCATTGGCTGCCTCAGATCTTCACAACAATTCGGCCTCTTAGAGTCTGAGGCCTCAGCACTCTTATTTGAGTCTGCATCACCACTGTCGCTCAGGGTAGAAACATGTGGACCGTCAGCGAGCGCATGCTCTTTCAGATAAAGCTTCTCTCTCAGCTTGTGTAAGCGGCTTCTCCTTAAAGCTTCATACTCTTCAATATCAAACCTTTGTGAACTAGACTCCTCAATTTCCTTTGTGAATTCACAACCTCCATCCTTCGTTTGTCCTACAAAAGTGAGCAAACTTCCCTCTTCCAAGGGGTTGTAGCTTGACAAAGAAGATATAGAAGTGCAATCATCATCAAAATTATAGTTCACATACATGGAATCCATGAATTCAGTTACTGTACTTCCTATACTAGATGAATCATTAAAAACATCATGCAAGCATGTATTAGAAATCAATCTAGCACAAGAATCATTACAGCACATATGAGCATCAATTTTATCAAACATGTTCATCTTAAAAGAATTCACATGCTCATCATAAATCACATGCATCAATGAATCAACCACACTCAGCCCTAGGAGAGAATAATCCTCGTGGGGGTGTCTCATGGCTTCTCCTACATCAAATCTTATTATTTGATTCCCCACTTGCATTGTAACAAATCCCCCTTCTAAACTTATCACCATCTTGGCAGTTTTCATAAATGGCCTTCCTAGGATCAAAGAATCATCCATACTAGTGTCACTGGTCATATCTAGTACATAAAAGTCCACGGGGAAAACTAGTTCCCTAACCTTCACTAGAATGTCTTCTATAAAGCCAAAGGGTTTCTTTATGGACCTATCAGCCAGTTGAACTACAACACTGGTTTCACTCAGGTTCTTCAATCCTAGTGCAAAGTAGGTGGCCTTAGGCATGACGTTAATGGCTGCCCCTAAATCAAGAAGTGCTTTCCCAAAACTAAGTTTCCCTATCTGACAAGGGATAGTGAAAGATCCAGGATCTTTGCACTTTGAGGGCAGGTGCCCTTTTAAGAGAGACGAAACATTAGTCCTTAATTGGACCTTGTTACTTACATTACCAACTCTCTTGTTAGTACACAGATCCTTTAAAAACTTTGCACATTTAGGCATTTGTTTCAACAGTACAAGTATAGGTACATTCACTTCAAGCTTAGAGAATAAATTGAGCATTTCCTTTTCTAACTCATCATCATGTTGTTTCTTAACTAAAGCATACGAGTTAGGAAAAGGTAAATATTTAGGGTCAACAGACTTACCTTTAGGAGACTCATCTCCTTGCTGAGTAGGTTGTTCTTGCGAAGAAGATTCTCCAACTTTGCGCTTTCCCTCTGCAATCTCCTTCCTCTTCTCCTCTTGTGAGGTCTCAGCTTCCTCACTCTTCTTAGTCAGACTCTCAGCCTCATCGAGTGGTTTATCAAGAGGAGGACTCAGTACAGCCTCTTCATGCATCTGATCACCAACAAAATCATTCTGGAGGCTAGAGTGACCTCCCTCATTCAACTGACTCTGCTCAGCCTCAAAAGGTAGTTGTGTTTGCTCCTCTTCCTCCTCATATTCATATGCATCACCATATTTCCGTCCACTTCTTAGGTGCATAGAATGAATGTTTTGAGGATTAATCACCACATTAGACGGCAATCCACCTTTCTTTGCTTCCTGCTCAGCTTTTTCATTAAACATTTGAGACACTAAGGTAGTTACATCTTTCTTTAGACCTTCTCCAAATTTTTCCATTAAACTTGACATCATCTGGTACATAGTATCTTGTTGAGATGTCGAAGAACTAGATGGAGGAGCATGAGCTGGATCATTATTCTTCATAAATAGAGGAGGAACATTAGCTTGTTGATTCGGCCTGTACCTTTGATCATTAGAGTTAGGCCTCCCTTGATATGAACCATAGCCTTGTTGTGAGGGATAGGCATTAGCAGCTTGGTAGTTACCTCCCCCCCACTTAGGCTGTTGCTGTGGCTGGAAAGAGCTGAAATTTGTGGCTTGGTTTGAACCTCCCCCCCACTTAAAGTTCGGGTGGTCCCTCCATCCCGGATTGTACGTGGAAGAGTAAGGATCATATTTGGCTGGAGGCCTAGCATTGTTATACATGGCCGCCACTTCCGCTTGGGATGGACAGTCTGAGGGTAGGTGCATGGACGAGCCACAGTGATCACAGGATGAGGCCACCAAGGCCATAGAATCATCAACACAAGGAGTAGGCTGAACAAAGCGTCCATCCATCCGACTGAGGCTCTCAGTCAGCCTCTCAATAGAGTTATACAGCTTGTCATCACTACTCACAGAGGCAACCTTTGGCGCAGCACCATACAAAGCATCACGTCCATAAAAATTCTGGTGATTAGAGGCCATGGTTGAAAATAAGTTCCATCCTTCATTGGCTGATAAGTTGAAAAGTGAGCCATTAGAAGCAGCATCCACACTCATCTTGAGCTGTGGCACCAGGCCATCATAAAAGTACTGGACCAAATTGCCTTTGGAGATATTGTGATTGGGGCACGAGTTCACCAAGGTGTTGAACCGGCTCCAATATTCATAGAATGTCTCCTGAGAGAATTGCTGAACACCTGTGATGTCTTTCCGCAACTTTGATATCTTGGAGAGTGGAAAATAGCGGTCTAAGAACACCTTCTTAAGTTGCTCCCAAGAAAGAGTGGCATAATGAGTAGGCAGGTTCAAGAGCCACTCCTTGGCTTTTCCTTCCAAGGAAAACTGGAACACTCGCAACAGAACGTCATCCAGGTCTGCATTAGGTGGCTTCATGGAGGAACAAGTATGATAGAGGCCAAGGAGGTGTGTGTGAGCATCCTCATGCGGAAAACCTGTAAACTTAGGCAGATGAGCAAGAAGAGATCCTTTGATCTCAAAGTTAGCGGGGTTAGCATAAAAACCTTGTGGTGCAAATGATGCATATGACTGTGTGAATTCATGCATAGGTCTATCATCATCATGTAATTGCCTACCCCCCTCAAAATGATGTTCATCCTCTTGCTCTCTCCTTTCACGTCGCTCACGCTCATGTTCATGTTCTCTTGCCTCTCTCTGATGTTCTCTATGGTCCTCTCTCCTTTCTGCCATAATAAAATGCTGGTCTAGGATTGTGGTATTAGAAGCGACAGATGAATTGTGTGGCTTTGATGTGGATCCTACAGATTGCTTACTAGCTTGCTTCTCGTGCTTTTTCTTTTTCTTAAGGTCTCTAAGAGTCTTATTAATCTCTCTATCCAATGGCACTAGTGATGTGGTAGGGTTCATGCAATTCACTAAGTGCAACTATATGCAGTGGAAACTAAACAGCCAAGCAATTAGTCTCTGCAAAACAAATCAGCAAGACAAACACCAATACCAGCAGAATATGCAGCAAAATCCAGAAAATCCAGAAAAATGACAGACAAAAACACCAGTAAAAATCACAGCAAAGTCCTACAACTAAAAATCACCTACAACAAAAACTAAGAAAATGTAACTAAAAACCTAAGACAAGAAAGAATTCAACCAAACCGGCAACGGCGCCAATTTGATTTAACTCTTTTTCGTCGTCTAAAAAGAGCTAAAGCAAATAAAACTAGAATTAAACTACAATAGTTAGCAGCAAGTCCTAGGTCAATTCACAGTTCGGTTTTATCTCTTGCTTAGGTCAATTAATTACAAGTTAAGCAAATTATCAAACAGGTTGTGTGCAGGTTTTGTATGTAAGACTAATTAAAACCAATCTAAACTACAACTAACAGAATCAAAAGTGAATGAGTGAAAGTATGGATGAGATGTACCTCCTTCTCCAAGTACTCCGTGCTTATGTTTAATCGGACTTCATATACTTGTTCTTCTTAATATAAACTAGTTAAATTCTCAAGATCTCTTTAATCAAAGAAGTCTACAAGAGTTTAACTAATTTAATTAAGGCTTAAGCTCTTTCAAGCCAAGAACATACCTAAGCAACATTAAGTACCAAATCTATAGCATTTAAGAAACAAATTCATTCCACAAATGTAAGAGGAGCTAATCGCACACACATACATATATGAAACTACAAGAATTAAGCCTCGGTTTTCATGTCCTTAACAATCAAGAGAGGTTTTCAAGCTAACATAAAGTAGAACACCTAAAACTAGATGTCTAACCTATACACGCCTAATCAAGGTCATACATAGGCAAAAATTTACATCTAGCTTGAAACCTAAAAGAGAAAATTACAAGCATATGAAGCCATAGGTTAAGTCTACAAGCACATTTCCTTGGAGAAGAAGGATAGGCGATCTAGCCTGACATGGAGATGAAGGCGGATGAAGGTAGTTGTGAGATTCTGGGCATGGCGGAGGTTGCGAGGTGAAAGAGATGAAGAAAATGAAGATGGAGTTGAGAGAGTTTGTTAGAGGAGAGAGAGAAAGTGAAAATGAAGTCAGTGAAGTTCAGGTGTGTGTAAGTTAGTTACGTTTTGGGGTTTTATAGTGGTGAGTAGCTTTGGGATTATCGCCCAAAGGGTATTTTTGGTATTTGGTAAAAGTTAGGATGAATGTGGACTAGATCTCATCTCCATGCATTTTCAAAGATTCCTCCTTTTTCCTCAAGTGATTGTGCTTCCCTTTTTGCCCTTAATGAGCCCTCCAGACTTGAATTTGACCTTGGCGCCAATTTTGCCTCATTTGGAAAGATGCTCCCCAAGTAACTTCAAGCTGCAGGGTTGACTTTGCCTTAAATTAACTCTGCACCAAAGACTTCTGAAAAGTAGTTGACATTTCTGATCATTGTGCAGTCTGACTCTTGCACTCGCTGACTGATGGACTTTGGCTTCCGGATACAGGACTTCATACTACAAGCGCGAGCACATTCACTTCCGGATGAGAATCCACTGGATGAGAATCCACTCCCTGATGCAACTCTTTGTCCGCCAGCGCCAGCACGTTTGCTTCCGGATATAAATCCACTTCCGGATGTAAATCCACTTGATGAGAATCCACTCCCTGATGCAACTCTTTGTCCGCCAGCGCCAGCACGTTTGCTTCCGGATGTGAACCTGAGTGCTTGTCATCTAGCCTTCCTTCTTGCCAAGTTATCTCCACTGAAGCTCCACCAAGGGTGTATGGGGCCCACTTGGGACCCCCCTACATAAGGAACACATCACATAGTCAAAATGACCAAAATACCCTTGGTTTCATAAAATGCAAGTAATATGGCTGTTATTCTTCAAATATTTATACATAAGCATGCGCATAAAAATGTACCAATAATGATCAAATATAACAAATAAACCACACTAATTAAGCTCAAATGCACATGCTTAAAGGTATGAAATTTGGTCCAATCACTAACACTTGATCTTTCAATGCCCTGATGAAGCTACTAGACAATTTCTTACAAATTCATTCAGGAAACGGTAAGTATCCCAAATTGCGAGTGATATATTGCTATGCAAGCTTTTAGAAGATGTTTTCGACATTGATCCAACTTGTACAAGAAGCGAACTATGAGTCGAGTGCAAACTTGAGCTAAAGTTCAAACATATGCTTGGGCTCAGATCAAGGGGGAAGAAGGCGATGCAAAATTCTGAATTGAAATTGCTAAGCGCCAACAGAAAAATCAACATGAAAATAGCACGTCGACAACAAGACATGAAAATAGCACGTCGAAAACCAGACAAGAAAATAGCACATTGACAAATAGACGATCTCAAAAAGCCAAAGGTAAAAATTTGAGATTTAAAACTTATTTTGCAGGTAACAAAGAAAGTCAAATGAACAGAATCCACAAGAAGACAAGTCCAACAAGCTTGATGAGAAATGCAACCCAAATAAATGGTGTGATTTCCTTGACGACCATATCAGGTTATTACGTAAAGATGAGTTGAGGGCATCGAATAATCAAAACGACGTTCAATCATCTAAGGGATTAATTTCATTTAATGATTATGATATTCAAGAATTTCTTTAATGTTGGAAGTTCAATAAATATTATTATTTGCAAACAGTTAGAGAATTAAATTAAGAATTTGAAATTGTTAAGGCACTTGTCATTTTAGTTATGGAGCGCCAAAACTATAAGTGATATTTTTATGGGTTAAGGTGCATTTCTAGTACTCCACAATATGGCAAAGTGCACTTAGAGTAATACACAATTTCGGGGTGCATTTGTGGTAAGCAAGAATAAATATCGTTGCCCATATAATAACTCCGTTAAATAAGTCATCTTTGACCGTTAGGAGTAACATTTGACTGTTAAAAGGTGACATGTGGAGGAATTATTAATGACGTGGCAATGACTGGACGGACATGTGGAAATGCATGCTGACTGAATTAAGTTGTCAGGCCAAATTAAATTGAAAAAAAAAGGAAAATTAATTTGAGGTCCCCCACAAGGGAGTTAATACTGGAAAAGTCCCAAAAGTTGAAAATATTAATGTAGGGTCCCAAGGGACCTCACTTTAATATATTTGAAAAGTGAAAAGACATATTTGCCCCCTTCTTCCTCCTTCTCCTTCACCCCACCCCACCCCCACCTTCTTCCTCCTTCTCCTTCACCCCACCCACCCCCACCCCCTCCTCCATCAGCGCCTCCTGCCCCCCCACCCCACCCTCCCCCTCCAGCGCCCCCCCACCCCACCCTCCCCCTCCAGCGCACCCTCCCACTCCAGCGCCCCCACCCCACCCTCCCCCTCCAGCCCCTCCCACTCCAGCGCCCCCCCTCTCCCTCCAGCGCCCCTCTCCGCAATGGAGGCCACCGCCATGATCTTCCTGAATGGGCTGGAGCCCTCGGCGGCTACGGCGGAGGCCTCAAGCTGGAGGAGGAGGGCTTGGCATCGTCAGCCTTAGAGGAAGGATCAATGACAATGAAATAAGAGAGAGAGAGGGAGAGGGAGGGGGCAGCGTGGGTGTGGAGGGGGGATGGATGACGAGGGGGAGGGGGAGGGGGAGGGGGGGGGGGCCAACGTGGGGGATGGGGTGGAGTTGAGGGGTGGGTGAAGAAGGGGAGGGGTGAAGGGTGGGTGAAGGGGGTGGGTGAGGTGTATTTTTTTATTAAGACTAGGGGTAAAATTGTCTTTTCACTTTTCAAATATATTAAAGTGAGGTCCCTTGGGACCCTACATTAATATTTTCAACTTTTGGGACTTTTCCAGTATTAACTCCCTTGTGGGGGACCTCAAATTAATTTTCCTTTTTTTTTCAATTTAATTTGGCCTGACAACATAATCCAGTCAGTATGCATTGCCACATGTCCGTCCAGTCATTGTCACGTCATTAATAATTCCTCCCCATGTCACCTTTTAACAGTCAAATGTTACTCCTCACGGTCAAAGATGACTTATTTAACGGAGTTATTATAGGGGCAACGATATTTATTCTTGCTTACCACAAATGCACTCGGA
Source organism: Mimosa pudica (assembly GCA_029929735.1). Taxonomy (NCBI): domain Eukaryota; kingdom Viridiplantae; phylum Streptophyta; class Magnoliopsida; order Fabales; family Fabaceae; genus Mimosa; species Mimosa pudica. The sequence goes on from JAKELP010000045.1 coordinate 9,089,718, forward strand.
AATTGTGTATTACTGTAAGTGCACTTTGCCATATTATGGAGTACTAGAAATGCACCTTAACCCTATTTTTATTATCTATCTATCTATTATAACCTTATATTACGCGTGTGGAATCTTTTTTCTGTGTTCACACTGTAACTGATTTGAGGTGGTGTAGTTTTAATGCTTCATTATTAAATGTTAATGTTTTCTCTTCCTTGCCATTTTGTGCGGTTATGAAATACTCCAAACCCTTCACTCTTCAATTCCTACTCCTCATATCCCCATCGATCACATTCTCTCTGTAATTTGATCATGGTGGCCACCACCTGTCCTCGCGAAGAAAATGTCTTCATGGCGGAGCAAGCCAAGCCTTACAAAGAAATGATTGAATTCATGGAGTCTCCTCCGCCGTCGACAACAAAGAACTTTCCGTTAAAAAAGGATTACTCACTCTTCTAAATTTAGTTTTTACTTATTATTCCATATAAATATGCATGTATTTTAAGGGTTTTAATTTTGGTGATTTGATTGAGAGTATTTCAATTTTTGAATATTTGTAATAATTAACCTCAGAAATCACAATCGTATCCAAGTTTCACTATTTCCTTTTTTTTATTTTGTTACCATGTGTGTGCAAGACACAAATGAAGTTGGTGAAGAAGATAGAAGTGGAAGAGACACATGATATAGAGAGTAGAAGCAAGACTTAGCCTTTGCATCATGATATCTTGAATACCCAGATGAAGAATTTTGTAAAGGAGACTCCTTTGACTACTTCCAGCGTTGGAAATTCATTCCATGTGAGTTTCTTGATTTTTCTTGATTTGTAAAGTGTAAATCATGTACTATCTCAAAAGGAGCTCATCATGCCTGACTGAAGCTTGATGTCATCCAAGAGATTGATGTCTACAAGTGGGAACCTGAGGAATCGTAGTCTGGTATCTGCTTTTCTCTCTGTTCGCACCGCAAGTGCACGGGTTGCGCCATGTAATAAAGTGATAAGTAGAGTATCCTTCCCACTAGGATTTGGTTCCAAAACCTGGTCAAGTAGTGATTAACGCACTCTCGCCCAATTTGAGTGATCAAATATCAAGATGTGAAGGGTAACCATAAAAATAAATAAGAAAAACTATAAACAAGTGATTCTTCAACTTCAAGGTTGAATGGGGACTTAAGATTATTTATCCCCCTTGTATGTCCTAACCTTAAAATGGTCTCCTCTCACAATTTCTTTTAATGACTATATATGTGTTAACCTAGGGTTCACAATGTACATGTAAACGCTCCGTTGAGTCAAGAACAAGTGTTTAATCAAATATATCCTATAATTGCGCGTGTGGAATATTCCCTAGATTCCCTTTACATTCACACTAGGATCCGGTTCTCGAGGTGGTTTGACCTAAGTTAAAAATGTTTATTTGTCATGTACAAAATTTTTTTGCCTTAGGCATGTATGTTGTACCGTGCCATACTGCCTATATTCCAAGTGTCAACAGTCTTGTGAGTAGTGGGTTTTAATGATATTTGATGTGTATGGCGTTTTTGACGTTTTCTCATTGTTCCCAATGCCCCTCATTATTAATTGCGTGTTCCACATGCAATGTATCTCTCATCCAAGAGCCAATTGCATTTACTCATCTCACTACCGACAATCTCTCTCTATCATCTTCATCTTTATCACTTTCTCTTCTATTTCTCAAATCACCAAACCCATTCCACTCCATGAATGCATATCCTCTCACCACACCTATTTCCTATACACTTTTAGTTCTCTCTTCTTCGTCTTTTAAAATTTGAAACTCTCTTCTCCTCCATCTCTATCACCTAAATTTCTTCTCCGTGGGTTTTTTTTCCTACTGGTAAGCATCTCACTAATCCCATCTCATATCCCATGACAATTGTGTTCCTTTTCTTTTTATTTTGCTTAAGTATATTGTAATTGCTTATTTCTGGGTAGGAAATGGAGCCAAAGTGCAGAATCAAGAACGATGACTCTGAAGTAGCTTATTCACCATTGTCCTGAAATGTTTTCTTTCTTTTTCTCATGTCTTTCATTTATTTTGTTTTGTTTTGGTTTCTTTTGTAGTTGATAGGCAATACCCCAATGGTTTATCTGAATAATATTGTTGATGGCTGGATTTTGTTTTGCTCAAGGGAAGAGAATTGACGGGAAGCTTCTTGATTAAGCTGAGCAATTTGGAGGTATTATGAATCTCAATATATATTATCTCAATCAAGGGAACTATGATAGCAATCTTCCTTCTTTATTATAAACAACACCATATTCCTTCTTCCCTTTTTTCAGTATGAAATTTTTTCTTTGGTATTGATTGATATATTATTGATATTATCATGTGTAACCTTTTAGATAAATAACTTATGGGACATTGTACCGGCTGTACCTAGGGATAGATTTCTGAGCATGCTGCCACCTTGGCATGCCTATGAAAGGGCTTGTGAGTATTTCATTTTCTCACAAGGAACTGAGCAAGTATACACAACTGTGAGAAACCTAAAGGTACTTCTACTAAAAGTTTCTCTCTTTACACCTTTAATATGACTTCAAGGAGAAAGTGAGAGATGTGTCATTTTCTGTTAGCAAAATTTTCTTTTGAAGATTATAGGGATTACTTAGTTGATTAACTTGATTATCTGTGGTGAAGGGCAATGCATTTATTAATATCTTTCTTTTTTTGACCCAGGATGATTTGGGACATCATCAACCACATTACTTGATTTCTATTCCTTTAGTTTAAAAAACATTATACAAGTAAAATCTCTTTCCAGGAGTTTTGTATATGTGCAAAAGACGAAGTTTATAAGTTGCATTGGTGTTGCCTGACGATAAGTTAAAAAAATGGCCCTTTCATAAGTTTAGCTTTTGCTGTCACTGCTTTTATTTTTATTTTCGTATTTTTTATTAGTGGGATCCAAAAGCAGGCATGTGTAGTCTTAGAAAAGAAAGTCAAATGAACAGAATCCACAAGAAGACAAGTCCAACAAGCTTGATGAGAAATGCAACCCAAATAAATGGTGTGATTTCCTTGACGACCATATCAGGTTATTACGTAAAGATGAGTTGAGGGCATCGAATAATCAAAACGACGTTCAATCATCTAAGGGATTAATTTCATTTAATGATTATGATATTCAATAATTTCTTTTAATGTTGGAAGTTCAATAAATATTATTATTTGCAAACAGTTAGAGAATTAAATTAAGAATTTGAAATTGTTAAGGCACTTGTCATTTTAGTTATGGAGCGCCAAAACTATAAGTGATATTTTTATGGGTTAAGGTGCATTTCTAGTACTCCACAATATGGCAAAGTGCACTTAGAGTAATACACAATTTCGGGGTGCATTTGTGGTAAGCAAGAATAAATATCGTTGCCCATATAATAACTCCGTTAAATAAGTCATCTTTGACCGTTAGGAGTAACATTTGACTGTTAAAAGGTGACATGTGGAGAAATTATTAATGACGTGGCAATGACTGGACGGACATGTGGCAATGCATGCTGACTGAATTAAGTTGTCAGGCCAAATTAAATTGAAAAAAAAAGGAAAATTAATTTGAGGTCCCCCACAAGGGAGTTAATACTGGAAAAGTCCCAAAAGTTGAAAATATTAATGTAGGGTCCCAAGGGACCTCACTTTAATATATTTGAAAAGTGAAAAGACATATTTGCCCCCTTCTTCCTCCTTCTCCTTCACCCCACCCCACCCCCACCTTCTTCCTCCTTCTTCTTCACCCCACCCACCCCCACCCCCTCCTCCATCAGCGCCTCCAGCCCCCCCACCCCACCCTCCCCCTCCAGCGCCCCCCCACCCCACCCTCCCCCTCCAGCGCACCCTCCCACTCCAGCGCCCCCACCCCACCCTCCCCCTCCAGCCCCTCCCACTCCAGCGCCCCCCCTCTCTTTACACCTTTAATATGACTTCAAGGAGAAAGTGAGAGATGTGTCATTTTCTGTTAGCACAATTTTCTTTTGAAGATTATAGGGATTACTCAGTTGATTAACTTGATTATCTGTGGTGAAGGGCAATGCATTTATTAATATCTTTCTTTTTTTGACCCAGGATGATTTGGGACATCATCAACCACATTACTTGATTTCTATTCCTTTAGTTTAAAAAACATTATACAAGTAAAATCTCTTTCCAGGAGTTTTGTATATGTGCAAAAGACGAAGTTTATAAGTTGCATTGGTGTTGCCTGACGATAAGTTAAAAAAATGGCCCTTTCATAAGTTTAGCTTTTGCTGTCACTGCTTTTATTTTTATTTTCGTATTTTTTATTAGTGGGATCCAAAAGCAGGCATGTGTAGTCTTAGAAAAAAAACATACTATAGAATCAACATTAACAGAAGAAATTTTAAGAATACCCTTAGTAAGTAAAACATTAATTGAAGATGAAATATCAAAATTACCATTTAGAGATGAAATTAATGAAATTCATATAGCACACATTCCAAATAGATCTAAATAGAGAGGGGATATTAGATCTAAATAGAGAGGGGAATCAGTTGGCATCTTCACAAAAAAGTCAGTTTGGTCTTAAATATTACATTTAAGAATATAGGGAATACTATTTACAAAATTCCCAACTAAATTGCAATAAGATATCTGTACAGGTTAATCTTCTGTACTTATAGGATATACCTATCACTGGAATTTGGAGAACCACAATTGACATTTAAGGTGTTTATTTTTTTTCAAACTCAACATTGTTATTTTTACTAATTATGCAGGAAAAAGAGATAGGGCTGCAGAAGTGCACCTGCTGCTAGAAATACTTTGATTAAGCTTGAAGGGGTACTAAAAAGAATTATGGGTCTAGGTTTGATCTTCTCTTTTATTGAGGTTAGGATCTTCAAATTCAGCTGTGGTATTCTGCCCTTTCTTCTTAATTAGTGTTCCATTTTTGGTTCATATCTCACATCTGCCTTTTTTATTTGCGTATTTAGTTTAGCAATTGAACTTTGTTTTTGAATTTTAGATTCCTGTTGGTGTTTTTAATTTCATCTGTTTAGCAATTGAACATTTAGTTTAGCAATTGAATTCTTTTCTGCTATTTGGTTTATTTTTATCGTCATAGAGCCTTTTGCCTTTATTAGATTTTGTTTTTTTCTCTTCATTTTCGTTATATCTAATTAGAATGTTCCTGGGCTTCGATTACTTAGAAATTCATTTTGCGGATCCAGTTTTGCTTCCTTTTGCATGTGTGTATTTTGTTTGCTTCCAATGATATTCGAAAAGGGCTGGTATGCATTTTTTCAATCTATACATTCGTCCATGACAAACTACAGGTTAATCTCTCAATCTCCTTCTTTTCATTTATGTTATCATTGTAGTAATTATATCTAGGTGTGCTGTAGATCAAATTGATGTTTTGGTTCTACCTTTGCCTTGACTTTTTATAGTACAATAAATCTTAAATCTAATGAGATTAGTTTCAGGATTTTATCCTCTGTTACTATTTAATTTATTTTTCCCCGTTTTGATACGTGATGTTAAGATGTATTAGATAGGGATATTCCCATTTATCATGATGCTGCGTTTTAGTGTTGCAAAAGCTTGTCGATTATTTCACAAAAAAAACTTGTCGATTATATGACACAATGTTAATTTATATTTCTTAACTGTTACTTTATATTTCTATGGCCCCTTAAATTGGAATGTATGTTTCATGTCTAGGTATGAAACTTCTGCTCACTTATGATTTTTTTCCAGTTGGTTCTACATAAGAATTATTGGTCCAGGTCTCTTCTTTTTTATTCTATTATATTGGTTTTACAGTTTTTTTGAGTAAAATTCTGAGTATAATCTAAGGTGATTAGGTGGTTAGGTAGCAAACAGGTTATAATTTATTTTTTCTGCCTTTTGTTCTATTTTCAATGGTTTGATATCAATCTCTTATCATCCTAACATTTTACTTTCTGTTTTTTCATGCTGTTAATTTTTTTTCTCAATGCAGGCCATTCCCACGAGAATAGTTTATTTGGTAAAACTAGGAAGCTTATAGTACAATGGCCATTTGAAGAGGTAGATCAGCCACATGATAACTCAGTTAGTATTAACATAAAGTGTATTGAGATGTAGTCTAACAGAAAAGAAACAATTCCATACTCAATGTATGACTGGTAAGGATGTGGATAATCAAATTCTTTGCTTATCATGAAAAGGCCGATCATTTTGTTCAACAGGCTCCCCACAATGCTTGGGAATTAGGATTGATTTGGTGGTGATATTCATAGTTTCCTTCCTTTGGATTACTTTGATGTTAAGCTGTGTAATTGTTTTCAAACTAGTACAGAGCCCGCGATATGCGCGGGATCAATGAATTCCACATATGAATGATAAAAAAAATGACCCCATTCAACCAATAGTTGTCTTTATTTAAGACGCCACATGCATAACCATGTAATAATCCTCATTTAACCAATAGTTGCCTTTACTTAAGACACCACAAAATTAATACTAATTTTTTCAACAAATTTGAAGAATTAATTTATACAAGCATGTGTATAGTTAAGAAGGAAACAACAACTATTTTTTTTCATGCCCAAAGTCTCATATGAAAAGATACATGTAAATAAATAATCAAAGAAGGCCGTCATTTACCCGTTTAGCCTCAATAATGAAAACTCTCGGGAATCCAAAGTTGCCAAGAACCAAGTAGGAAGACAACTTTGAAGACACAATTCATGTCTCGTACACATTTCAATACAACATCATGCTAATTTCCTTGATTTCAGCATCACTAAAACAACAATAAATGTTGATAAACTAAATAATACCTAAAACATTCAAGCAAAAATTCAGAAAACAGGATATTAGCATACATAAAAAGTAATTAAAAAGTATTTGTCTGTCCAGGTCCAAGTTCATATGCAACAATGGAAGAGCAGACCCATGAGTATTGAGAATTCATTAACTCTTCATCTGTTCTTGTGTTCTCGTAGTGGCCAAAGTTCTGCAAGTAAACCTTAATCAATAGCAAGACTTTCATTATATCCATCACGAAAAACATCTAACTACAATTAGCCAACCACACTGCACTTGACCAACTAAATATTTCTGTTATCAATAATAATTTTTGAAAAGCAATTCAAGACTGATAAGAAAGGGCTTTAGATGGTTGACCTAAAAGAACATAGTACAAAGTTGAAAGATTGTTCCATATATATTTATTGTTCATTGGTATATATCAGTAGGCTAATCAATCAATATTTGATACAATTGAAAGAGCATAAAAGACAACTACACGTAAGCCATAACACCTTGACAACATGTCCTTCTTCCATAAGTCTTTAATTTTTGCTGTAACAAAAGAAGAAAACTCACGTGCATCAAACTTGAGTACCCCTTCAAAATAAATTAGAGAATAAATATAGTCAAGCATGAATATATTGTTGAAAAGCTAACAAAAAAGAATTTCAACATTTCCTTAATCTAGATATCTTAGGTGATTTACGGTTACTAAAATAGAAAACTCATCTCTCAATAAACTTGAAGATATTTAATCATTATGGCATGATAGGGCCAAAAAGATGAAGCATGGTTTGTAATAGTTGAAATTGATTCAAAGACATACCTTCATTTTCATGCAAAACGATTGAGGAAAATTTCGCCATAAATATAATTTAAATTCCAGAAGTTAGGGAAAAATCTAAATACCGTCATCGTTAAAAATTAATACCGCGATGTATGACTCCATGGATGTAAAGGTGGCGAGAGGCGAAATCCTTGAACAGAAATCTTAGCCATCATTTTCTGCGCAAGATCAAGCTTTCCTCATCATCTTCCTCGTTTATGTTACTTGTGTAAAAAATAACAGAACACAAATGGAAGATCGACCACTTGGTGTTGTTGGATGAATCTGAAATGTGTTTTCCAGTTATAGATTTGGAGGTTCTTTCAATAGTTTGAGTGTGTATCTGTTGTAGTTTGGATTAGAATGATAAAGATGAAGGGGGTGGTTTATTTTTTTCATTTTGAAGGGAAAAGGGGGGTTGGTTTCTTTTTTTGATTAGAGAAAGGGGGTGGTTTTTGCTTCTTACAGTTGCTGAATGGACAGGTGGAAGAAACATGTCAATTAAGGGACAGGTGTGAGAAAATGAGAGGGACACGTGTCATATTTTCAGGCTGGAAAAATGGACAGATGTCAAGCATTGGTCTGTCAACAACCCTCCTTTTTTTTTGATACAAACAACAACCCTCCTTTTACATAGTAAAGATGTTTGTTTTTTTTGTTTCAATCATGGGTTTATTTCAGTCCAAAAAAAAACATGTGTTTGGATTGTTGCCTTGGTTAGAGTTGTAAATGACGATTTGAAGGTTCTGATTGATTGATTTCTATGATGAGGATTGAAGAGTTATTGATGATTGCATCTAATTTCTCAAGATCAGTTTTTCTTTTTGGTGAGATAAAGTTGACTTCTTGAATTTTTCTTTTCATTTCTTATGGAGTTATTGTTCTTTTTTTTAACCTTATGCAGTTATTGTTCAAGTGTTTATTTATTTCTTCTTTATATTGTGAGTAGAAGCAAGGCTTGGCCTTTGCATTGTGATATCTTGAATACCCAGATGAAGAATTTTGTAAAGGAGCCTCCTTTGACTACTTCCAGTGATGGAAATTCATTCCCTGCGAGTTGCATGATTTTTATTTCAATTCTGGTAATTTCAAGTGGGTGGCTTTTGCCTACTCTGAGTTTTATCCTTTGGCTTGATGTTATTTGGAGTAATTGGGCAATATTTTCTGATTTGGTTGAGATCATCTTGGACTGCATTTCTTGCTTGAAATGATCCTCTTAAATGTTACCCATTTTTCCATTATGAAATGTTAATTGTCCCTTTTGAGATTTCTGTCTTGAGAATTTCATGATATTCGTAAGTGTTAGTGATGTCCTGTGTATACTTGACTGGATTGCGTCTGGGACTATCAAAGTCGTGCTGAAAAAAATCAAAAATTGATATCAAAGAACGCTGATTTAAGAGCATTCTTGACATCAATGCAGTTAATCATGTTTTCATAGTTGACATTTCTTGAAGTTTCAGGTTTGAGATGAGCGTTTGAATTTGAATGTGATATACATTAAATCATTTTTTTCTCATTCAGCATTTTCTGCCTTTTTTATCTTTTAGTTTACTTCCACTTATGATGGGGATTATTCCCATATACTGTCATTGCAGGACAGGTTAAATCAAGTGTTAATGGAGAAAAATAAATTTAGTTCATACATGGAAATAATGAATTGAGCCGATTTTTTTGTTCAACAAGGAGTTCCTGCTCGTTTGTTTTATATAGCACGGGATTCCCTGCTATATAAATTTCATTATTGATATATATCAATAAAGTCATTACACCCCTATAACCCAACTGAAGGTTACTGTTCATAATAGGGAATCGCTGAGCACCACGTGTCCTGTTTGGCATGTGATCTTCTATTAATTAACGGAAATAAAAAAATTTCATTACAAATTATAAGTCACATCTCAGCAAACTGCGTGGGGACCACTCGCCATTATTATTGATTTTCTCCCTGAATCTTTTCCGCCAAAAATGTTCTGTGTGGACCACACCATATCTATTTTCTTCAGAGAGAAGCATGACATTCAAAAAGGTTATTCACTTTATTGAATATTTTTATTTGTCAACCAAGAAAAGAAATTGCGTGGGCCCACTTGCTTGCTTATTCAATTACCCTTCATGACTTGTCCTAAAAGTCCCTTAACTTTCAAACATATCTCCATATCTTCACTTCAAAATTTTGTGGGGGGACCACACAGGCCATTTGGATGAATCAGACATGTGTATGTCTGAATAAGGGTTCACGTTAATAAGCTTCTCCAAGAAGCTTCTTTTCTTACATTGCAAAAAACCCTAAACATATTGGCCTCCACACAACTTCCTTGAGATCAGCTTTTTTCTCTCTGCAAAAAACCATTCTCACGTGTACTCTCACAGCTCCGCCGTCCGCCGCTAGCCCTCTAAAATGTCTGCAAAGCGAGAACTTCAGGAGATATCTGAGCTTAAGGTTGAGGATTTCAATGGATACATCATTGTTAGAGTGGAGCGTATAATCCGGGTTCAACAGATTTGCTATCCTCTTGGACCACATCAACCAATGATTGATTGAGCCACAAGGGGTCCACATTGTGGTTTTTGACTGAAGTGTATGTGTTTTGTTTTTGTCCTTTTGTTTTGGACCTACCTATTTTCTGAAACCACCCGTATAACCATCATCTTTTGTTTTCTTGTAGAAGATGAAAGTGTTGCTGGTGTGTGAGAATAAAAATGTGCTTCGCAGGCTTAGATCTATGTTTGCCGAGGAGAGGATCCTCCGCATGAGGGATTTCGAAGTGTGCCTGGATGAGGCGACGTCTGGGGGGACTTTGTACATCAAGGAAAAGGCTCTTACTCATGTTGAGCATCTTCTCCCAAGTAACCCTCACTACCCTCAAGGCTTGCCCATTCATTGTTTTGACTTGGTGACTATATCTGAGGTTGTCGAAAGGAAAGCAAGGGGACGCGGGTTGCTGGGTGAGTAGTGAGGCATTCATCTGATTCTTTAGTAAAGTCACTATGTTTTTTTTAAAGTTACAATTTGAACATAGATGTGTTTTTTTAAGTTACTCTTCAGAGAAATTGAATATTTTGTCCTGTTTTGATGTATTGTCAAAGATGTGTGCGGTCAAGTGGTTACCTGCTACGAGAGGGGTATGGAGGTGACAGATGATATGGATACGAGGGAAGTAGTTTTGGTCATTGAGGAGTCTGGTGTGTTGGCTACAAGGTAGGTGTTTATTTTTTTGTAAACCAATAACAGATATATTACATGCATAAGAGTGAGAGCTTTCCAGTTATGTGAATCTTATCTTGCCAATGTAGTTTCATACGGTTTGGTGATTTTGTTTAGGGTTCAATAATAGATATGTCGAATGTAGAACACATATCTTTAAAGTCATATGTGTCTTTTGTTGCATATGTAGTTGAAGTGGGTTTTTTACTTGACCACAATGTTGGGACAGATTTATAAAAATTAAAACATATCTCAGAAATATACATTGACCATGCAGGTTTTTTACTTTACCACAATGTATATGTGTTATTTGTTTAGGCAGCCAACCATGCTTACATGTATCTTTCATGGTCAATGTGCCGATTTAACTATGTCTAACTATAATCGAGTTAATAAAGAAGGGCTCATTCTTGCAGTTGTGATGTATGCCCAGCTCTCCAAGGAAGGTATTGAAAGTGTATGATCTATTTTCACTATTAATTAACTAATCTGTTTCAGTAATACAACTGTATTTTACACTGTACAGCTAAAAGCATATTTGTGTTATTTTAATAAAGAACCTGTATGTTTTATGTTTTAGACTTCCCAACTCTTTGTGAGTACAATGATGCTACGAGAGCCTATTTTAACCAACCTTTCCCAGAACTGTTGGAGGCACGGAAAGCGCTTGTAGATAGGTTGAACGAAATGTATAACAGGAATGCAATCCCTATGCTCCAACACTCAGTGGAGGAACCTTCTGGTGATATGGACAATGTCTATTTATCCTGAGCTTTCAAGTTTAGGGTTCTCCCACTTTAGAGACAGGGTGGCTTCTTTGTTGTAATGTTGGATTTCTTATGTACTACCTTTGAACAAGGCTGTGTTTAGGACCGTAAATGATGTATTTTGATTGTTGGTTTATGGCTGTGCTTACTGATGCATGTTTTCATCTTTTGGAGAATAGCCTTCGCCATTAGGTTCTTTTGTGGAGGGGGTTTGGTTTGTGTAAAATTAATTTCAGACCTTTTGTGGTGAAGTTGTTTTTTGTAGAAGCCTGATGCATATGTAAGCTCAGAATTTGTGTTTTAATTGCAAAAGTCAACATCCAAGCTCAACGTTTCATGCGACATTTTCCAATTATTAAATTATAAACTCAGAACTTTGGTATCACACGTTTAGCGTGGACCATATGAGTTACTAGCAGATGTGGCCCATAAAAACATTAAAACCTATTTCACTAGCAGTCGATGCCCATAAAGACATATTCCAACGTTGCATATTGTGGCCCAACCGATCAAGATTATTATTTCCAACCACATTATGTTTGTGAAATAATATAATTTATTTAGGGTGCAAAAACAACTTATTATTTGAAAAAAAAAACGGCATGTCCCCACCGTTCTCATTGCGCAACAAAGTTGTATGCTATTTCTAACTATTTTGATCTATTTTAATTATTCAGGGAGCCATTTAACTTATATCTCTGTATGCAAAGTTTGCCTCAAATGATGGACTCACATTGACCTCATAAAAATCACCTCATTTTTTTACCCAGGATTAGCATTTTGACCAATTCTTATTTTTTAGATATATAAATATAAAATAGACCTTATAATATATTGTTTTATAATAATGCCATGTGGAATAAAAAAGGCAATGTAACTGGGTTCTTCTTCACGTGTTTGCCACCAACAAAGACAGTTGTACATAGATGGACCTATATATTTGACCCATGTTGTAACTGGGTCTTGGTAATTAGTGACTCATCAACGATAACATAACGGAATAGATTGAATTCATGGTTTGAATGTAACCGAATGTCGTTCCTTCCTCTGTTATCTTTTTTTTTCACGCAAAATAGCTGTCATTGCAAAGAGGTTGTACTTATTAGAGCAAGGTGATATTGATAACATGATTGACAGAAAGCTGGGCATTTTGGAGACAGGTAATGGAGGTGCAGGGGGTGGTTTTTGGCTTAGAGGGCTTTGTGGTACAAATTCCTTGGGAAAATATTGTAAATCAGACCACTTCTGTCGGGTGATTTGATTTCTCCCACCGTCGTTTTTTGCTTTTGGTATTCCTGACTAGACTTTCTTCAACAAACAACTAATCTATGGTACCCAAAAAATAATTTGGGAATGCTCACATGCTATCAAGGCCACTTTACCCCTGCTTCAAGCTTACATTTGGGCCCCAGACTTCCTTTTACGAAGAACAGGATGATGCCACTATTCCTCAGACTGCTTACACATTTACCTCTATATCTGAGATTCTGGCCCTACCAGAAGACAAGGAAATGGGACAACTTATAGGTGATTTTATTTATTTATTTTTGTTCCCCTCAATCTTGCTTCCATAAGACAGATGTCTATGTTTCTTACCAGTTCTGTATCCATTAAACAAGATATTTTGGTAGTCCTTATTTGTCTTTATGGTGTTTATTATCAGTTCTGTTAGAATCTTAAGTTTTGATGAAGACTAAAATATAAAAGATTAGACCAAGTGCTTAGAAAGCAATAGGATAACATAGGATCCCAAGTAAGAGTGCAACCGGATGTGGATTTACTTCTGGATAGACTAGGACTTGCACACGCGGATGAATGTTTCATCCCCCAGCGGCAGCGAGTAACTCACTAGGGAATTAACTTAGTCCATGAGCATTAGGTACACAAAACCTTAAGACTAAGCTATGATTCAACCGGAAGTGAAATTGCTTCCTGTTAGATTTAGACTGGCGCAGGCTGATAGAATAGAATAACCCCAAGCGTCAGTGAAAAAGCCACGTCAAGTAAAATTGCTTCCTGATAGATTTAGACTGGCACAGACTGATAGAAGGTGATATAACCCTAAGCGTCAGTGAATCAGCCACGTCAAGTGAAATTGCTTCCTGTTAGATTTAGACTGACACAGGCTGATAAAAGAGATATAACCCTAAGCGTCAGTGAGTTCACCACGTCAAGTAAAAGTGCTTCCGATAGCTTAGTGATTAGCGCTGACTGTTGGAATGAAATACACTGAGCGAGAGTAAATGATAGTGAGCTAAATCCTTCATCAAGTGGAATCACTTCCGGATGTAGAAGTGCTTCCGAATACGTCATTGACTAAGAGAACACCCACTGCATGTGACTATGTGATTATATTGCTAAACTAACGTTCAAGTGCAGCACACTAAGTAAGGTTGCTTCCGGATGAGAAGTTGCTTCCGCAAGCAATCAGAATGTCAGAACGTTCAGAGATGCAGTGTCAGAATGCTTATGTCAGAGCAGAGGTGTCAGGACTACTTTTCAGAGATAAAGCAAGTCAACCCTGCTATGCATTGATGAAGCATTTAATGGGCAAATGGTAACATGGGGAAAACGACCATATTCAAACGGCTAGCCCACCTACCAAGAGTTCAAAATGTTTGAAGACTATATAAGGGAGCTCAACTTCATTTATGAAGCAATTAATTATCTTTGAATACTCTTGAGAGAAGTTAGAGCGAGAAACTAAGAACACCTTCAAGCATTCAAAGCTGCCCAGAAAAGTAAAGAGCATTTAACACATCGAGTGATTCTTTTCACCTACTTATTCTGTACTCCTTGTTGTTAAGTCTCTTCTTGTTATAAGAGCATTGATTGTACTTAAGTGTGTAACACCATCTGTTCTTTGAGAGAACTTAGTCAAAATCCTTTAAGTGTAAAGGTTAACCCCTTGCTTGGTGTGAGGGGGAGTTTGTTAGAAAGGTTACAAGTGAGCCTGTGTAAAACTTGTTGTAAGGTTGCAAGTGATCCCGTTCAAAACTTGCGGTTGTAAGGTTTCAGGTGAACCCGATTTAAAACCTGAGATATAGTGGAACTCGGCCTGGGAGGTTGAGGACTGGACGTAGGTCAGGTAGACCGAACCAGTATAACTTTTGTGTTGTTTTTATTTTGAGCATTTATTTTGAAGCACAATTCACCCCCCCTCTTGTGCATCCATTACTTTCATTTGGTATCAGAGCGGGTCTTTCTCACTCGATTCCAACGAATCCAGAAAGCAAAGATCTAGTAATGGATACGGACTATTCTCTACCAGATGTCTCTGTTCAACCCAACAAGCCCCCAGGCTTCGATGGGTACAACTATTCATTCTGGAAGTTCAGAATGGAGACTTATATCAAGTCAAGTGACATTAGACTATGGGACGTGATCGAACGAGGGGATCAAACTCCCTTAGATGAGGATGGATTTGCTAAGGTGAGAGCCAGATATACTCCTGAGGACTATGCTCTAGTCCAAATGAACCATAGGGCTATGCACTACATCCAGTGTGCTCTCAGCCCCAAAGAGTATCACAGAATCAGCCACCACAAAAATGCTAAAGATATGTGGGAGGCTCTTGAGGCTGCTCACTCCGGAACCAGGGGAGTAAAAGCAAGACGTGTTGAGATGCTGGTGGAAGAGTTTCACAAATTCGCCATGCTAAGCCCCACTGAGCCTATCAGAGAGCTAGAGCTCAGGTTCACCCATCTCATCAACAATTTGGCCTCGCTGGGTAAGGATATTCCTGAAATAGAGCAAGTAAGTAAGATCCTAAAGATCTTGAAGGGTGACTGGATCACCAAAGTAACTATCTTGCAGGAAGTGCAAGGAGAATCAACCAGCTCCATCACCGCACTATTTGGCTCTCTTGCTGAATACGAACCTACCTTGCTGGCGATGAGAGCTCCTCAAGTCTCATCCAAGAACAAGAACCTTGCCCTTGTTGCTCCCAGCAAGAAAATCAATGATGATGATGAGGATGATGAGGAAGAAATGGATGATGAGGAGATGGCAATGATGGTGAGGAAATTTAGAAAGTTCTTCAGAAAGAAAGGAGGCTATCAGAGAGGTGACTCCAGCCAGAAGAAGAACACAAGAAGGAGAAGGCCCCTGTATGCTTTGAATGCAACAAGCCTGGTCACTTCAAGGCTGAGTGTCCCAGCCTGCAGAGGTCAAAAGGCAAAGACAAAAGAAAGGCCTTTGTCTCCTCCATTTGGGAAAATAGCTCAGATGAGGAGGCGAGTGATGAAGAAGAAGTTGCCAACCTCTGCCTGGTAGCTAGAGAAGATGATGAAGAAGCATCTTCAGATCTTGACCTCACCAACGAAGATCATGAGGTAACTCTTTCTGAACTACAAGAGGCTTACAATGAAGTTCATGAAGAATTCTCTAGACTATGTAAAGCCTATAAAGTGTTGAAAACCAAAAAGGAATCACTTGAGTCCAAAGTGGACTCACTAAGTGAGGAACTAGCGGAAGCTAGAAGGCTTCCGGTAGTGGATGGACAGGGTTCTCCCCAAGTAGAACCCAACGCCCCAACACTTGAGAGCTGCCCTAATTGCAGCAAAATCTCAGCTGAAAATGACAAGCTGCAAAATGCCCTGCAGAAATTCACCAATGGTTCAGAAATGTTAAATATAATCTTAATGAATCAAAGGGCATATAGGGATAGAACTGGCTTAGGATATACCCCTAGAGGGAAAAAGTGGGTAGAACCAAAGGTAAAGCCCTACTTAAAGTTCTTCCATAAAGCCACTAGTCATAGCTCCACACCCTTTAGCTTCTGTAACTACTGCAACAGGAAAGGACACTCCACGTCCACCTGTAATGCTAAGAAGCATGGAGCTAGTAGCTCTTACAGATGGGTCCCTAAAGGAACCAAGGCTACAAAGGATCCTCCACCTGCAAAGGAAACCAAGAGAGGACAAGGATCTCGAGCCTGGAATCAATCCACAGGGAAAACCCAAGAGCCTAGAGCCAGCACTAGGCCTGAGGCTCCAAATGATCATAAGCCCAAGGGTAAGACCAATACTAGACCAAGGGCACTAAATACTAATGACAGAGGACCCAAGAGAGGTTGGGTACCTAAGTTTGCTTGATTATTTCAGGTGTGTCTCAAGGCATCCAAGAACAGAAAATGGTACATCGATAGCGGATGCTCGAGACATATGACTAGAGACAGAGACAAGTTCAAATCTCTGGTGATCAAAGATGAAGCCACAGTGACCTTTGGAGGAAATCAAAGTGGTAAGATCACCGGAGTTGGAGAAGTCGGACCAGTCAAAGATGTCTATCTAGTGGACGGTCTCTGTCACAACCTGCTAAGCGTAAGTCAAAGCACTGACAAAGGTAACTGGGTAATTTTTGATTCAAATGAGTGCTTAATAGTTGATAAGCAGGATCTGAATTTAGACAAGGCCAATTTAAAATATAAACTTAAGGCCAATAGAAACGGAAACCTATATACCTTGGACTTATGTCAACAGCTAGAAGAAAAATGTTTAATATCTAGTGACGAGAATAGTTGGCTTTGGCATAAGAGGTTAGCTCATGTTAATTTTACTCAACTTGATATGCTAATCAAAAAGGAGCTAGCCATAGGTATTCCAACTTTCAAAGTAAAGCATGATTTTATTTGTGAATCCTGCCAACGAGGAAAGCAAACAAAGTCCTCGTTTAAAACCAAGAAGAGAGTCTCCACCAGCAGGCCCTTGGAACTAATCCATATGGATTTGGTTGGGCCAGCGAGAGTGAAGAGCTTGGGTGGAAACCTATATGCTCTAGTGGTGGTGGATGACTATTCAAGGTTCACTTGGACTATGTTTCTTGCCTCTAAGCAAGATGCCTTTGATGCTTTTGTTGTCCTGGCTAAGAAAGTGCAGAATGAGAGAGAGCTCAAAATCACAGCCATAAGGACAGACCATGGAGGAGAGTTTGAGAACCATAGCTTCTCTGAGCTATGTGAGCAAAACGGCATTGAACATAACTTCTCAGCTCCTAGGACTCCTCAGCAAAACGGAGTGGTCGAAAGGAAGAACAGGGTTCTGACAGAGATGGCTAGAAGCATGCTCAACGAGAAAGAGGTTTCTCAAGTGTTCTAGGCGGACGCTATGAGCACTGCTTGCTATATCTCCAACAGAGCCTATGTTCGCAAGGGCCTGGATAAGACTCCATACGAGCTATACAAAGGGAGGAAGCCCAACATCAGCCACCTCAGAATATTTGGATCAAAATGCTACGTGCATAATAATGGAAAGGTAAATGTGAGTAAGTTTGATCCAAAGGCTGATGTAGGTATATTCATAGGATATTCCCTTAGGAGTAAAGCATATAGGATATACAACATGAGAACTAAAACTGTAGAAGAATCCATGCATGTTGTATTTGATGAAACTCCTACATGGGGACAATCCACAGAAGATGATGAAGCACTTAATCTTCCAAAACTATCATCATCTTCCTCACCACCAAAAGAAACACCAACAAGCAATCCCAAAGAAGAAGGTGAACCCAGTGATGAACCTGGAGTGCAACCCATGCCTGAGGAGGCACAGTTGCCAATAGCTAGGAGACATCACAGGGATCATCCTCTTGATCAAGTGCTTGGTGAAGTTTCTTCTGGTGTTAGAACTAGAAGACAAGTTCAAAATGAAGTTGAGTTTAGAGCATTCCTATCTCAAATCGAACCAACTTCAGTTGAACAAGCTCTTGAGGACTGCGACTGGATTATTGCCATGCAGGAAGAGCTAAATCAATTTGAGAGAAGTCAAGTGTGGGAACTAGTCCCAAGGCCGTCTCATCAATCCATAGTGGGGACCAAGTGGGTCTTCAAAAACAAACTGGATGAGACAGGTCAAATCACCAGAAACAAAGCCAGACTAGTAGCCAAAGGATACAACCAAGAAGAAGGCATTGACTATGAAGAAACTTTTGCTCCAGTCGCTAGACTTGAAGCAATAAGGATTCTTCTAGCCTTTGCATCCATGAAAGGCTTTAGATTATATCAAATGGATGTAAAGAGTGCATTTCTTAATGGTTATATTAAAGAAGAGGTATATGTAGAACAACCTCCTGGCTTTGAGGACCATAAGCACCCCAAATATGTGTATAGATTAAAGAAAGCTTTATATGGCCTGAAACAAGCTCCTCGAGCTTGGTATGAGAGACTCAGCAGCTTTTTGCTGGGCAAGGGCTTCTCAAGGGGCAAATTAGATAATACACTGTTTATCCTTCACAAAGATAGAGATATGTTAATTGTCCAAATTTATGTTGATGATATTATATTTGGGGCAACTAACGAAAAGCTTTGTGAAGATTTTTCTAAGACTATGCAGTGTGAATTTGAGATGTCAATGATGGGAGAACTAACGTTCTTCCTAGGCCTGCAAATTAAACAGAAGAAGAATGGAATCTTCATCTCCCAAGCTAAGTACTGCAGAGAACTACTCAAAAAGTTTGGGATGGATGAATGCAAGGAGTATGACACTCCTATGAGTACCACTGCCGCACTCGACGCTGACGTAAAGGGTAAATGTGTCAGCCTGCCCATGTACAGGGGAATGATAGGTTCCCTCTTATACTTAACAGCCAGCAGACCTGACATTCAATTTAGTGTAGGCATGTGTGCTAGGTTTCAAGCCAACCCCAAGGAATCACACTTAACATGTGTTAAACGTATTCTGAGATACCTTGAGGGAACACAAGAACTTGGTCTTTGGTATCCCAGAGGTAACCAAGAGTTCTTGTGGGCTTACTCTGACTCTGACCATGCAGGTTATAAGACAGATAGAAAGAGCACCAGTGGACAATGCGCCTTCCTTTGTGGTTTTCTGGTGTCTTGGGCTAGCAAAAAGCAAACCTGTGTGTCCCTGTCATCCACTGAGGCAGAATACATTGCTGCTGCAAGTTGTTGTGCACAAGTGCTATGGCTGAAGAACCAGTTGAGAGATCTTGGCTTGGAGTTCCCTGAGGCACCCATCCTCTGTGACAACACAAGCACAATTAGCCTCGCCAAGAATCCAGTTCAGCACACAAGGACAAAGCACATTGACGTCAGACATCACTTCATCAGAGACCATGTTCAAAAGAAGGATGTCAAGGTGCAGTTTGTCCCCACACAACAACAGCTTGCTGACATCTTCACCAAGCCTCTAGGGGTTGACCAATTTACTTTCATTAGAGGTGATTTGGGAATGGTAAACCCAAATGAAGTGTAAATTCTATTCATTATACTTGATTGTTTATCACTTACAACAATACTAACTTAGGCATCGGAGTGCCAATATATGTTTTTGCAGGTGCTCAATGTTAAATCTTAAACAAGTGCAACCGGAAGCAAAACCACTTCCGGATGATCACTCACTGACACTGGATGATCAAGCCAAGAGAGCGCCAGCACTAGTCCAAGAGACACGTCACTTCAGCAAACGCTTCATCTTCCCAAATGAGACGTTATGTCTTCTCCGATAATATGAAGCGACACGTGTCATCAGGTATGTCGTTCCAACTTAAGTTGTTTACGCTACCCAATGTGTGAAAATATGAAAAAACATGACAATTTTACCCTTAGTAACTTTACCTATAAATAGGGCATCATTTTTCACTTTCATTTTTCACTTTCACTCACAAATTTTCTGCATACATTCTTCATCTTCATCTATGTTCTTCATTCTCTTCATACATCCTTTCGCATTTTACCACCAACCCACACAAAAATGGCCGAATCTTATGAAACAAACCCAGTTTCAAGGAAACCTTCCTCATCTATGAAACACAAGTCAAAATCTGGGAAATCAAGTTTTAAACATTCTGGGAAATCTGGGCATCGTGAAGAACATCGCAATGAACATCAAGAACACCATGAAGTTTCTGGGCAAAATACACCAGGGCAGAATGAAAATATTCAAGGTCAGCCTGAAACTTCTGGTAGAGTGGCAGAACAGTTAGTGGGTTCTAAGCAAGAGAAGCTTGATAAGAAGAGGAAGTCCATCCCTAAGGAGGAGGCTGCGGCGATCAAATCTGCCGGAAATGCATGGTACAAGTACCAGCTTCTGTTAGGGCCTTTGCAGAGGAAGAGCTTCCTTTTAGGCTGCCTGAGTCCTTGGTAAGTCCTCTCCGTGCTGAGTATGACACTGGGAACGAATCCAGCAGCTTGAGGACAGAATGTGCCAAGTCGAGAATCATCTTGCCAAGATCTCACCCTAAGCCACCACCTCAAAATGACCACCAATCCCAACCTTCACCTTCTCTTGACCAACAAACCCAAAGACTCACCACAACGAACCCTCCCCTCACTCCAATCCTATCAACCCCAACTCTAGACCAAACTCCATCCCTGGCCCTCACCCTCTTTGATGATGCCAAAAGGGGGAGAGATGTATTGACCACTCTGCGCTTGTCAATGAACACAAGGGATGTCCTCAGCCAAGAGAGAGGAATCCATTGAGTCTGAGAGACTCAGAAGAGAGAGGGATGAAGAAGAGCTTCAGCGGATAATTGACCAGAATGTTCATGAGGCCGAGCTAGGAAAATGAAGAGAGGCAAAAGGAGAGGGAGAGGACCCTGAACCCCCCAAATCCAAACATTTTTTTTTCTTAGAAATTTGTCCTTTTTCATGCATACTTTCATATTTGCCTAATATATGCTCTTTACTTGTATATGTTATTTGATAGTATACTCTGACTTGTAACTTATGTTTATCAATAATATTTGTCTAAGTTACTTGTTCTTATCTATTGCTTTTAATCTTTTGCTAAATCCTTCCTTATGAACTTAATCGATAAAACTAAGTTTGTCATCATCAAAAAGGGGGAGAATGTTAGAATCTTAAGTTTTGATGAAGACTAAAATATAAAAGATTAGACCAAGTGCTTAGAAAGCAATAGGATAACATAGGATCCCAAGTAAGAGTGCAACCGGATGTGGATTTACTTCCGGATAGACTAGGACTTGCACAGGCGGATGAATGTTTCATCCCCCAGCGGCAGCGAGTAACTCACTAGGGAATTAACTTAGTCCATGAGCATTAGGTACACAAAACCTTAAGACTAAGCTATGATTCAACCGGAAGTGAAATTGCTTCCTGTTAGATTTAGACTGGCGCAGGCTGATAGAATAGAATAACCCCAAGCGTCAGTGAAAAAGCCACGTCAAGTAAAATTGCTTCCTGATAAATTTAGACTGGCACAGACTGATAGAAGGTGATATAACCCTAAGCGTCAGTGAATCAGCCACGTCAAGTGAAATTGTTTCCTGTTAGATTTAGACTGACACAGGCTGATAAAAGAGATATAACCCTAAGCGTCAGTGAGTTCACCACGTCAAGTAAAAGTGCTTCCGATAGCTTAGTGATTAGCGCTGACTGTTGGAATGAAATACACTGAGCGAGAGTAAGTGATAGTGAGCTAAATCCTTCATCAAGTGGAATCACTTCCGGATGTAGAAGTGCTTCCGGATACGTCATAGACTAAGAGAACACCCACTGCATGTGACTATGTGATTATATTGCTAAACTAACGTTCAAGTGCAGCACACTAAGTAAGGTTGCTTCCGGATGAGAAGTTGCTTCCGCAAGCAATCAGAATGTCAGAACGTTCAGAGATGCAGTGTCAGAATGCTTATGTCAGAGCAGAGGTGTCAGGACTACTTTTCAGAGATAAAGCAAGTCAACCCTGCTATGCATTGATGAAGCATTTAATGGGCAAACGGTAACATGGGGAAAACGGCCATATTCAAACGGCTAGCCCACCTACCAAGAGTTCAAAATGTTTGAAGACTATATAAGGGAGCTCAACTTCATTTATGAAGAAATTAATTATCTTTGAATACTCTTGAGAGAAGTTAGAGCGAGAAACTAAGAACACCTTCAAGCATTCAAAGCTGCCCAGAAAAGTAAAGAGCATTTAACACATCGAGTGATTCTTTTCACCTACTTATTCTGTACTCCTTGTTGTTAAGTCTCTTCTTGTTATAAGAGCATTGATTGTACTTAAGTGTGTAACACCATCTGTTCTTTGAGAGAACTTAGTCAAAATCCTTTAAGTGTAAAGGTTAACCCCTTGCTTGGTGTGAGGGGGAGTTTGTTAGAAAGGTTACAAGTGAGCCTGTGTAAAACTTGTTGTAAGGTTGCAAGTGATCCCGTGCAAAACTTGCGGTTGTAAGGTTTCAGGTGAACCCGATTTAAAACCTGAGATATAGTGGAACTCGGCCTGGGAGGTTGAGGACTGGACGTAGGTCAGGTAGACCGAACCAGTATAACTTTTGTGTTGTTTTTATTTTGAGCATTTATTTTGAAGCACAATTCACCCCCCCTCTTGTGCATCCATTACTTTCAAGTTCATGGTCCAATGTATGCTAAAATGATTTCCCTTAAATAGATGTATATGGATTTTTAAGGACTATGGGACAGCTTGAAGAATCAAGGACTCAGTCAAATGGTACATGTTGGCTAAGGATGATCTTACAGGATGACCAGTAGGGTTCTAATCCTAGGTGTTCATCAATGTTTATAACATTTAGTTACCTCACTTGAAGAATCTAACCTAGACTGTGGATATTGTTCAGGGACAACGAGCTGGAGTGCATTCTCTTTGGTGATTGTGCATCTGATGTGGCCTTAGCTCAGGGAGAAATACAGGATACATCGGTTGTAGCTGTCATTAACCTTGGTCGACTTACATGGATAGATGACCGTAATTTTTTGACAAAACCTTTATCAAGTCTTCCCTTTTTAGTCAATCTTGCTAAATATAAATTATTAAGTAGTTATATTGAGAAAGGCATCTCTTTATATGTGGCATGTTACTTCTTGACAAAGAAAATTAGTTCATGATGTTGTTAATTTATTGCATATAACCTTAGAAAGGGATACCCTAACTCACTTACAAATATTCATTTTTTAGTCAAACTATATTTGTATATTGTTTCATTTTACTGTGAATGTTACCATTTGAGTAAGTACAATATCCCCCACATATGTTTGTCTTTACTCACACATTGTTTAATTAGTACCAAATGGTTCATATCTCTAATGCATCTATCATTTTCGGTATATCATAAAGACCGTCGACAAGTGGCATCATCTTATGGTGCAACTCAAGTGCATTTCAATCCCAAAATACCAGAAGTAAATGCATTACTACAAAGGTGAGTCATGAAAGTGAGTAGTGTTAATTAGTTACATTTCAGGAGGAGTTTCTTATGCATTTTTTTTCTATTTTAGCATGCAGGAACGATCCACACCTATAACCACCCAATTCAATTAGACACTCCCTTCTCATCGTAGTTGTATTTCAAGTAGTGGTTCACTTCACAGTGAAACAGTAATATCTTTGGATAAGTTATCTTCTGTTGATGCGGTAAATATTGAGCTAAATTATTTATTAGCAATAGCCAGTCTTTACACGTTAGGGATTTATTGCTTATCATTCTGTTACATGCAGGGAAAGAAATGTGTTGTTCGCGTTGAACTTGGTAAGCTTGATTCGATATATGGCTGGAACTATGATGGATGTGCCAAATGCTCTTTGAAGCCCAAGCCTTCAAATCCACAAGATCTGAATAGTCCTCTCTATTGTGGCCTTTGTAGGAAACAACCCAACAAGCTTGAGAAAAAGTAGAGAGAAATTTATTTTGCACATTCACTTCACTCATCTTTGTTTCCTTAATTGACAAACACTGACTTTGTGACATTGATTCAGGATGAAACTGACTTATGTGGTTAGTGATGAGACAGACACTGCATCAGTTACTTTCTGGGATAAACATGTGATTTAACCTTTTTGTCGCCTAAAAGATTTAATCAATACAATTCAACACTCTAATCCACTACGAGAATAACGGTGAGAATAGGTATTTTCCACGATCTAGGTTCAATTCTTGCTAATTCAAGGCAATTTAAGTCACGCAATTTAACAAACAGTTGGAGTGTGATTTTTATGTCTACAACTAATTAAATCTAACAAAAACAACAACTAACCGAATGTAAAAGATGTGAAAGTATGAGATGAGAAGTACCTCCCTCTCCAAAGTACTTTGTGCTTTTGGTTAATCGGACCTCATATATTTGTTATACTTGATATAATCTAACTAAATTCTCAAGATCTCTTAAATCTAAGAGATCTAAAAGAGTTTAATTAGGTTAACCAAGCCTAATGCTCTTTCAAGTTGAACTCATACCTCAAGCAACATTAGATACTAATCAAGCACCTAAGAAAAACATTCATTCCACAAACACACATATAAGCTAATCGCACACATATATGTCATGAAATTACAAATGTATAGCTTTAGGTTTTCATGAGCTAAACACAAAAGAGAGATTCCAAGCCACAATTAAGTAGAACACCTAAATCAAGGTATTCTAACCTATACAAGCCTAAATCAAGGACATTACATAGGCAAAAACTTACATCTAGCTTGAAACCTAAAAGAGTACATTACAAATACATGAGGCCAAATGTTGAATTTCTACAAGCACATTCCTTTGGAGAGAGAGGAGGGGACGTCTAGCCGCTCATGGAGATGGAGGATGGAGGAAGGCGTGAGGTTATGGTGGCCATGGAGGTAATTTGCGAAATGAAGAAGGTGAAGAAGATGAAGATGAAGTTGAGAGAATTTGGAGAAGAGAGAGAAAGTGAAACTGGAAGGATATGAGTTAGTTGTCTCAAATGAAGTTAGTTGGGATTAAGTAAGTGAGTTAGTTAGATGATGAGTTGGCTTAGGGAGTTAATGAGCTGTCAAGGTGGGATTATGAGTTGTCAAAAGATATTTTGATGGTAGTGAAGGAAAGTTTGGCCGCGAGTTAGGTTAGTGAAGGGGGAAGGGTATTTTCGGAATTTAGGTGAAAAGATGGGTGAATGTGGACTTGATGTGGTCTAGATGCATTCCTAAAGGTCCCTCCTTTTTCTCCAAGTGATTGTGCTTCTCTTTTTGCCTTTAATGAAGCTCTCCATCAACTCCAAATTTGAATTTGAACTTGGAGCCAAATTTTCCTCTTTTAGTAAGATGCTCCAAAAGTGCCTTTATCCTTTTACCAAAAATGGTAATTGTTACGTTATGTCACATGCCTTGTCATCTAGCCTTCTTCCTTGCCAAATTATCTCCACCAAAGTCCTCCAAGGGTGTGTGGGGCCCACGTGGGACCCCCTACAATAAAATATCATCACATAGTCAAAATGACCAAAATACCCTTGGTTTCTTAATAATGCAAGAAAAAGGCTAATATTCACCAATTAATTCCAATAAGCATGCGCAATAAAATATGCCAATAATGATCAAATATATCAATTAAATCACACTAATTAAGCTCAATTGCACATGCTTAAAGGTATGAAATTCGGTCCAATCAAATCCCCCACACTTAATCTTTGCACTCCGGGCAAAGTCATGTAAAAAGACTAACTTTATCATTAAGCATAGTGAAGGCACTTGGAATTGTCATAGAGTACAAATTGACCTTTTTGAACCTTTCCCTAAAGCTTCACATGGGCCAAATCTAAGAATACAAAGTGAATGCAAGTTTAGCAAGCAACTAGAATTAAGGAGGAGTGCCAATTGAGATTTTTCCTCACCGGACTAAAGTGTTTAACTCATTCACTCAAGTTAGGAAAAATGCCTAACTAGGGACTTGTGATCACTCTTTGGCTCAATGCACTTAACCTCACCATAGGCTTGTAGTAGCTCTTAGTTCTACACCCATTATTATGCATGGCACAATCAAATCTAGAGGACTTGGGGGTTGCATGGAGGGCTAATAATGAATGGTGAATGATGGATAATAGTCAATGACCAATAATATGAACATGTAGCTACCACATATACTACAATACAAAGAATTCAATTCCAATAAAGCATGCTACATCTCTCTTTTTTTCAAGCACTTTGTGCTTCTCTCATTTTTCTTTTCACTCTTATGCCTTTGGCATACATAAGCACTTTGTGCTTTTCTTTTTTCTTTTTTTTTACTTAGGCCTTCGGCCTTATTATTTTTTTTTCTCTTTTCTTTTGCTTTTTCTTGGCCTTTGGCCACCTTTCTTTTCTTCTTTTCACTCAAGGGCTCTCGGCCTCTTTATTATTTCTCACATATAGCATGCTTTTCACTATATACAACAATACAACACTAATATAAATGCAAGCATATGCTATAGTCACTTATTCACACATTGGTCAAGGTGGTAGAAAAGAAAAGTGAATGGCCCAAAGGGGTTAAATCAAAGGGTAATATTTGGTTGGTTTAGTGTTTGGTACATGAGGGTTTAGAAATGAAATGCCCCTTTCATTTTCAATCATGCCATGCATTGTGATCTTGAACAAGAGCTAGGACAAGTTCTAGGAGGTCAAGTAGACTATTGGCCCACTCAATTCGGTTGGAGGCTTCTCACTTTTATGGCTTACTCTAATTAGTCACTTCCTCCCTAAGAAAAGTTAAATGGGAAACTTACACCCTCTTTATACCTTAAAAGTACCCCATGCAATGCCCTAAGTAATCATTCCAAAAATTCTACTTACACACTAGAGGACAATTCCATTTACTTTCAAAAGCCATGATCAAGGCAAGGTAGCAACTAATAAGGCCGAGCAGTCCAAGCATAACAAAACTATACTAAACACAACCTAACACAAATTTTCTTTTTACTCACTTATGCTTAGGAAGCCCAACTGGATGCAGAGTCTAAGTCTCATCCCTATCGGATGCAAAAGTGCTTCCGGAAGCAAAATTGCTACTGGAAGCAAAAATGCTATCTGAAGACTAACTGGATGTGGATTCTAAGTCCAGTCCCTATTGGTTGCAAAAAATGCTACCGGAAGCAAAATTGCTACCGGAAGCAAAAATACTATCTGAAGCTAAATTGGACTTAGATTCTAAGGGAACTCGCTATCGGATGCAAAAATGCTACCGGAAGCAAAAATACTATCGGAAGCTAAATTGGACTTAGACTCTAAGGGAACTCACTAACAAAGCACTCACGCTTGCGGATGCAGAACGCATCCCTTAGCGGAAGCAGAGTGAACACAATCTGAACGACTTAAAGTCAGTTTAAGTGAATGGCTTCCGATAGCCAAAACACTTCCGGATGCAAGAACCTCTATTTCCACAGTGAGACTTCCGGAAGCAACTAGACATCCCCAAGCACTAGTGAATTTTTATATTATTTTTCTAACAACCTAAAACATCTTACTAAAACAAACCTAAACAAAATCCTATCTTTTACTATCAAACATCTTCCCAAACACTTAGAATAAAAGCGATTAAAAGTAGGTAAGGGAAGGAAAGATACAACCTCTTATGGAGGCTTGAAGTTCTCTTTGAAGAATTTTGTGGTGTGGCTTTGTTGAGGTATTCTCGGCCACCATCAAAATTTGTGGTTCGAAGCTTCCCTTGCTCAACATGATCTTTGTACCTTTCAGCCTTCTCTTGGTTGGGAAGCTTCCAAGTGGACTTCTTAGGATTTGCACTTCTTTTCTTCTCTTTAGGCCTCCTTGTCTTTCCATAAGCTTGTATCTTCAAAAGAAACTTTTGAATTTTCCTCTTAAGAACACCAAGTAATGAAGGTTCACTCATATTTCCTTCCAAAGCCTTGCCCTTCAACTCAATGTTCCTTTGGAGCATCTTCAACCGAATCACAAGCCTTGTTAAATCTTACTTTGAGAGCTTGCCATTGGAATAGTCCACTTCCTCTTTTGATGCAGCACATGCCAAACTCTTCTTGAGACTCCTCTCGGCCTTAATTAAGTCCAAATTGACTCCCTCAAATCTGGAAATCTCCTCAATCTCCATTATGGACCCCTTCGTTTCCCAATATTCCTTATGCATACCAAATGTACCTACAACATAGCACAAACGTCCCTCTTGCAAGGGGTTGTAGGTATGCAAAGATAAACAAAGTGGAGCACAAGGAAAATCAAAATATACATGCTTAGAAGGAACATCATAAGATATAGAAATCGAGTGAGAATCATGAAATGAATCAAGATTGTGCCCCTTCATAGCATTTGTCCAAGGAGTAAATTTCGACCACCTCTCGGTATTTATAGTACCACCACTCAAATAAAGGTATAAAAGGTCCTCATCAAGCAAAGTAGGTGCACTCAAAGCCATATGATGGAAATTCTCTTGCAAAGCAAACTTTCCTTGTATATGCCTCCATCGGCTCTTCCAATCCAAGATGTATTGTGAGGTGTAATCAAACAAGTCTTCCTTCATAAGCAATCCATCATCCTTCATGAGAGCAAACATTCTTTCTAACCTATCCTTGTCAACAAGATAGAACAAACCTCCCTTTACCAAGGGGTTGTAGATAGGCAAAGAAGATATGCATACATATACTCCACCAATATTAAACTTGACATGCCAAGGATCAACGTATGAATTCAGCATACTTCTAATGTTAGAATCTCGCAAAAATGCATATCATATTTCTCAATAACACAAGAATCATGGTAACTCACGGAAGCATCAACATCAATCATGCTCATCCTCAAGTAATCTGTTAGAATCTTAAGTTTTGATGAAGACTAAAATATGAAAGAACGAGCCAAACACTTAGAGAATATTAGGTTAATATAGAACCCCAAATAAGAGTACTACGGATGTGGATTTACTTCCGGATAGACTAGGACTAGCGCTCGTGGATGAACGTCTCATCCCCCAGCGACAACAAGTACTTCACTAAGTCATAACTCAGTCTAACAACATTAAACGTATAAATCCCTTGAGACTAAGTTAAAATGCAACCGGATGTAGATTTGCTTCCGATTGCTTAGTGACTAGCGCTGGGTGTTGGTTTGGATAACACTGAGCGCCAGTGAACATAACCCAACGTCCAGTAGATTTGCTTGTGATTGCTTAGTGACTAGCGCTGGCTATTGGTATAGATCACACTGAGCGTCAGTGAGTAAAATGTGAACATAACCCTTCGTCCAGTGGAAGTGCTTCCGGATGTGGAATTGCTTCCGGATGCAAGAAAGCTTCCTTAGACTAAATGAACTCCCACTGCATGTGACTATGTGTTAATATTGCTAGACTAACGTTCAAAGTTCAGTACACTTAGTAATGTTGCTTCCGGATGTGAATCCGCTTCCGCAAGCAATCAGAATGTCAGAACGTTCAGAGCAGTGTAGTGTCAGAATGCTTTTGGCAGAGCAGAGTTGTCAGAACTACTTTTCAGAGATAAAGCAAGTCAACCCTGCTAAGCCATAATGAAGCATTAAATGGGCAAACGGTAACATGGGAAAAATGACCATATTCAAACGGCTAACCCACCTACCAAGAGTGAGAATACTTGAAGACTATATAAAGAAGCTCACCTTCATTTATGAAGGTAACTAATATCTTTGACATCTTGAAAAAGGCTAGAGAGAGAGAAATAGAGAAATCCTTCAAGCATTCAAAGCTGCCCAGAAAAGAGAAAGAGCATTTAACTCATTGAGAGATCTTTTCATCTACTTATCTTGTACTCTTTGTAGTTAAGTCTCTTCTTGTATTAAGAGCATTCATTGTACTTAAGTGTGTAACATTATCTATTCTTAAAGAGAACTAAGTTAGAAAAATCCTTTATTTGTAAAGGTTGAACCCTTGCTGGTTGTAAGGGGGAGCTAGTTAGCAAGGTTGCAAGTGAGCCTTGAGTAAAACTTGTGGTTGTAAGGTTGCAAGTGATCCCGTCCAAAACTTGCGGTTGTAAAGGTTCTAGGTGAACCTGTTGTAAAACCTGGGGATAGTGGAACTCAACCTGGGTGGTTGAGAACTGGACGTAGGTCAGGAAGACCGAACCAGAATAAACCCTTGTGTTATTCTTGCTTGTTTTTATTTGGTAGCACAATTCACCCCCCTCTTGTGCATCCATTCTGGAAATTCCGAATGGAGACCTACATAAAGTCTAGCGACATCCGACTCTGGGATGTGATTGAACATGGGAATCACACCCCTCTTGATGATGATGGCTTTGCAAAGCAGCGATCCAGATACACCAACGAGGACTATGCTCTAGTCCAGCTAAACTTCAGGGCCATGCACTACATTCAATGCGCCCTTAGTCCTAAGGAGTTTCATAGGATCAGCCACCACAAAACTGCTAAGGATATGTGGGAGGCTCTTGAGGTTGCTCACTCTGGAACCAAGGGAGTGAAGGCAAGACGAGTCGAGATGTTGGTAGAAGAGTTTCACAAATTTGCCATGACTAGTCCAACTGAGCCAATCAGAGAGCTGGAGCTCAGGTTGACTCATCTTATCAATAACCTGGCCTCCATGGGCAAAGATATTCCTGAAAGAGAACAAGTCAGCAAGATCTTAAAAGTCTTGAAATGTGATTGGATCACCAAAGTTACCATCTTGCAGGAAGTCCAAGGAGAGTCAACCAGCTCCATCATTGCGCTGTTTGGTTCATTGGCTGAATACGAACCAACCCTGCTGGCTTAGGGAGCTCCTCAAGCCTCATCCAAAAAAAAGAGTCTTGCCCTTGTTGCTCCCAGCAAGGAGAAGATTGATGATAATGATGATGATGAGGATGATGAGGAGGACATCGATGATGAGGAGATGTCAATGATGGTGGGGAAGTTCAGAAAGTTCTTCAAGAAGAAAGGAGGTTTTCAGAAAGGTGATTCCAGCCAGAGGAGAGGATATAAGAAGGAAAGGGCACCAGTGTGTTTTGAGTGTAAAAAGCATGGCCACTTCAAGGCTGAGTGTCCAAGCTTGCAGAGATCGAAAGGGAAGGACAAAAGAAAAGCCTTTGTGTCCTCCATCTGGGTAAATAGCTCAGACGAGGAAGCAAGTGATGACGAAGAGGTTGCCAACCTCTGCCTGGTGGCCAGAGAAGATGATGAGGAAGCGTCTTCAGATCTTGATCCCATCCAGGAGGACAGTGAGGTAACTTTGTCTGAACTTCAAGAGGCATATAATGAGGTTCATGAAGAATTCTCCCGCTTATGTAAAGCCTATAAGGTGTTGAAAGTTAAAAAGGAATCACTTGAGTCCAAGATGGACTCACTGAGTGAAGAGCTAGCGGAAGCCAGAAAGCTTCCGGTAGCGGATGGCAAGGGTTCTCCCCAAGCAGAACCCAATGCCTCAACACTTGAGAGCTGCCCTAGTTGCAGCAAGATCTCAGCTGAAAGAGATAAACTGCAAAATGCCCTGTAGAAGTCCACAAATGGATCTGAGATGCTAAATATCATTTTAATGAATCAAAGGGCATATAGGGACAAGACTGGCTTAGGATACAAACCTAGAGGGAAAAAGTGGGTGGAACCAAAAGTGAAGCCCTACTTAAAATTCTTTCATAAAGCCACTGATCACAGCTCCACACCTTTTAGCTTCTGTAATTATTGTAACAGGAAAGGACACTCCACGTCCACCTGTAATGCCAAGAAGCATGGAGCAAACAGCTCTTATAAATTGGTCCCAAAAGGAACCAAGGCTATAAAGGATCCTCCCCCAAGAAAAGAAACTCAGGGAGGACAGGGATCCAGAGCCTGGAAACATTCCACAAGGAAAGCCCAAGAGCCTAGAGCCAACACTAGGCCAGAGACACAGATTGATCATAAGCCCAAGGTCAAAACTAACACTGGACCAAGGGCACTGGGAACTAATGACAGAGGACCCAAGAAAGGTTGGGTACCTAAGCTTATTTGATTCTTTCAGGTGTGTCTCAAAGCATCCAAGAATAGGAAATGGTATATTGACAGTGGATGCTCAAGACATATGACTAGAGACAGAGACAAATTCAAATCCCTGGTGATCAAAGACGGAGCCACAGTTACCTTTGGAGGAAATCAAAGTGGAAAGATCACCAGAGTTGGAGAAGTTGGACCAGTGAAAGACGTCTATCTGGTGGATGGTCTCTGTCACAACCTGCTGAGCGTGAGCCAGAGCACTGACAAAGGAAATTGGGTAATCTTCGATTCACATGAGTGCATAATAGTAGATAAGCAGGATCTGAATCTGGATAAGGCCAACTTAAAATGCAAACTAAAGGCAAATAGAAATGGAAACCTATACACTCTAGACTTATGTCAACAACTGGAAGAAAAATGCTTAATATCTAGTGACGAGAACAGTTGGCTTTGGCATAAAAGGCTAGCACATGTTAATTTTACTCAACTTGACATGCTAATTAAAAAGGAGCTAGCTATAGGTATTCCATCTTTTAAGGTGAAGCATGATGTTATTTGTGAATCCTGCCAACGAGGGAAGCAAACAAAGTCCTCATTTAAAACCAAGAAGAAAGTCTCCACCAGCAGGCCCTTGGAACTAATCCATATGGATTTGGTTGGGCCAGCGAGAGTGAAGAGCTTGGGTGGAAACCTGTATGCTCTAGTGGTGGTGGATGACTATTCTAGGTTCACTTGGACTATGTTTCTTGCCTCTAAGCAAGATGTTTTTAATGCCTTTGTTGTCCTGGCTAAGAAAGTGCAGAATGAGAGAGACCTCAAAATCACAGCCATAAGGACAGACCATGGAGGAGAGTTTGAGAACCATAGCTTCTCTGAGCTGTGTGAGCAGAATGGTATTGATCACAACTTCTCAGCTCCCAGAACTCCTCAGCAAAACGGTGTAGTCGAGAGGAAGAACAGGGTTCTGACTGAGATGGCCAGGAGCATGCTCAATGAGAAAGAGGTTTCTCAAGTGTTCTGGGCGGACGCTATGAGCACTGCTTGCTACATCTCCAACAGAGCCTATGTTCGCAAGGGCTTGGACAAGACCCCCTATGAGCTGTACAAAGGCAAAAAGCCCAACATCAGCCACCTCAAAATCTTTGGATCAAAATGTTATGTGCATAACAATGGAAAGGTAAATCTGGGTAAGTTTGATCCAAAAGCTGATATAGGTGTATTCATAGGGTATTCCCTTAGGAGTAAGGCTTATAGAATATACAACATGAGGACTAGAACTGTAGAAGAATCTATGTATGTTGTATTTGATGAAACTCCTACATGGGGACAATCCACAGAAGATGATGGGATACTAAAATTTCCAAATCCACCATCATCATCTTCACCACCAAAAGAAACACCAGCAAGCAATCCCAAAGAAGAAGGTGAACCCAGTGATGAGCCTAGAGTGCAGACAGTGCCGGATGAGGCACAGTTGCCAACAGCTAGGAGACATCACAGGGATCATCCTCTTGATCAAGTGCTTGGTGATGTTTCTTCTGGTGTCAGAACCAGAAGGCAGGTTCAAAATGAAGTTGAGTTTGAAGCCTTTTTATCTTAGATCGAACCAACTTCAGTTGAACAAGCTCTTGAGGACTGCGACTGGATTATTGCCATGCAGGAAGAGCTAAATCAATTTGAAAGAAGCCAAGTTTGGGAACTAGTCCCAAGGCCGTCTCATCAATCCATAGTTGGGACCAAGTGGGTCTTCAAAAACAAACTGGATGAGACAGGTCAAATAACAAGGAACAAAGCCAGATTGGTAGCCAAAGGGTATAACCAAGAAGAAGGCATAGACTATGAAGAAACTTTTGCTCCAGTCGCTAGACTCGAAGCAATAAGGATTTTTCTAGCCTTTGCATCCATGAAAGGCTTTAGATTATATCAAATGGATGTAAAGAGTGCATTTCTTAATGGTTACATCAAAGAAGAGGTTTATGTAGAACAACCTCCTGGCTTTGAGGATCACAAGCATCCTAAACATGTGTATAGGCTAAAGAAAGCTTTGTATGGCCTGAAACAAGCTCCTCGAGCTTGGTATGAGAGACTCAGCAGCTTTTTGCTGGGAAAGGGTTTCTCAAGAGGCAAACTAGGTAATACACTGTTTATTTTACACAAAGATAGAAACATGTTAATTGTCCAGATCTATGTTGATGATATTATTTTTGGGGCAACTAACGAAAAACTTTGTGAAGAATTTTCTAAGACTATGCAGGGAGAGTTTGAGATGTCAATGATGGGAGAACTAACGTTCTTCCTAGGCTTGCAAATTAAGCAAAAGAAGAATGACATATTCATTTCCCAAACCAAGTACTGCAGAGAACTACTCAAGAAGTTTGGGATGGATGAGTGCAAGGAGTATGACACTCCTATGAGTACCACTGCCGCACTCGATGCTGATGCAAAGGGTAAATCTGTTAGCCTGCCCATGTACAGGGGAATGATAGGTTCTCTGCTATACTTAACGGCAAGCAGGCCTGACATTCAATTTAGTGTAGGCATGTGTGCTAGGTTTCAAGCCAACCCCAAGGAGTCACATCTAACATGTGTTAAACGTATCTTAAGATACCTTGAGGGAACACAAGAGCTTGGTCTTTGGTATCCCAGAGGTAACCAAGAGTTCTTGTGGGCTTACTCTGACTCTGACCATGCAGGTTATAAAACTAATAGGAAGAGCACCAGTGGACAATGCGCCTTCCTTGGTGGTTGCCTGGTCTCTTGGGCTAGTTAGAAGCAAACCTGCGTGTCATTATCATCCACAGAGGCAGAATACATTGCTGCCGCAAGTTGTTGTGCCCAAGTGTTGTGGTTGAAGAACCAACTGAGAGATCTTGGCTTGGAGTTCCCTGAGGCACCCATCCTCTGTGATAATACAAGCACTATCAGCCTTGCCAAGAATCCGGTTCAGCACACAAGGACAAAGCACATTGATGTCAGACATCACTTCATCAGAGATCACGTTCAAAAGAAGGACGTCAAAGTGCAATTTGTCTCCACTCAGCATGAGCTTGCTGATATTTTCACCAAGCCTCTGGGGGTTGATCAATTTACATTCATAAGAGGTGATTTGGGAATGGTAAACCCAAATGAAGTTTAATTATTCAAATAACCCTGTGCTTAATTGATTAAAACCTGCAACTATACTAACTTAGGCATCGGAGTGCCAATCCTTGTTTTTGCAGGTCTCCAATGTTAAATCTTAAGCAAGTACAACCGGAAGCAGAACCACTTCCGGATGATCATTTGCTGGCGCTGAGTGTTGAATCAAAGTGAGGGGGAGCGCCAGTGCCTGAACAAAGGGACACGTCACTTCAGAAAAAGCTTCATCTTCTCACACCAAAAACTGTGCCTCCTCTGACAACGTGAAGCGACACATGTCAAAAGGTGCGCCGTTCCAATTGAATGTTTACGTTACCCAATGAATAAACGTATGCTTTCAAGAAAAGTCATTATGAGCATTTTACCCGTTGTAACTTTGCATATAAATAGGAAGCCATTTTCACTTTCACTTTTTCACTTACACAAATTTCTTACCCACAAAACTCTCTGAATTTATTCATCGAGTTCATCATACTTCTCTTCATCTTCTTCATCTTCTTCATCTAAATTTCTTCGCATTTAAACCTTAAATCCACACAAAATGGCCGGTTCACATGAATCTAACCCCAACACTGAGATCGCCTCTGCCTCCAAGAAATCACAATCCAAATCTGGGAAATCTGGGCATCATTCGAAATCTGGGAAACACAGAAAATAGCATGAACATTCTGGGCAAACTCAAGAACATCAAGAACAGCCTGGGCATTCTGAGCCTCAACAAGAACAATCCAAGAGGAAGGGCAAAAAGAAGGTCCAGTTTAGCGAAGAGCCTTCTTCCAAAAGACAGAGAATAGAGGAGGATGATCCACTTGTGTATCGAGATGGGCCTTTGGAGGCTGTTTCCTCCAAATTTGAAACTGTCAAGCCCTACTTCAACACCGGGATGTTCTTAGATCTGAACAAGATAGATGAACTAGGGTTTCCACACTTGAGGCCATTTCTGGAAAAATACATGCCCTGGCTGGGGATCAACCAGGAGTACAATATCAACGTCCTGCGGGTGTTCTGCGAGTCTCTCACTGGCAAGGTCAAACATAAGAAGGTGGATGGAAAGAATCAGATTCGAAGACTCACCTTCACAGCCACAGTAAGGGGGAGAACCTTCAGTTTCACTTGGAGGGACATCAACCGCCTAATGGGGATCACTGAGGAAGGAATGAATGAGTGGCTATACCCTGAGACACTCAAACTCAGTAAGCAGGAACTTGAAAAGGTTTATGACACCAAAGGGAAGAAGGTGTCCGGGATGTCTGACACCAACAGGCTCTTATACTACGTCTACTCCCGCATGATGACACACAAAGGGGGGAACTTCAACGAGTTCACTCTCCTGGATAACCCTTGGTTCCCCAGACTCCTCTCCCAGCAGCCAATCAACCCCGGGCAGTTGATTAGTCTTGAACTGCACAGATGGATGGTAAACAATAAGGCTGGAAGTCTTCCCTACCCCACTATCATCGCCTTCCTCCTGGAGAAGAATTTGATCAAGTCTACATCCACTGAGGAGGAAGAAAATGTTAAGTGCTTACCTGTGAGCGCAGTTAACATTAGCAAGATGGGGATAAAGTATCTCAAGAAGTCCAAGGCCACTCGCTCAGGCTCTCAGGCAGGCAGTGCCTCTCATACCTCAGCCCCCTCTGTATCTGGCACAGGGGATCAAGAGGTTGACTCTCATCCCGGTCTAAGCAGAGTTGCGAAGGTGCCAGCTACTGTCAAAGCCTTTGCTCAGGAAGTAAAGGAGGAGATTCTCCTTAGGCTGACTGACTCTCTGGTGACTCCTCTCCGAGACGAGTGTGACACTGGATTCCTGCAGCAGGGGGAGAGAATCCAGCGGCTCGAGGACCGAGTGGGTCAGGTCGAGACTCAACTTGCAAGAGTGGATGCCAAGCTAGATCTCATCCTCCAACATCTTCAAATCCCTCAACCACAAGGTAACTTACCACCACCCCCTCCTCCTAACCCACCTCCTCCTCCTCCTAACACTCAACAGCCACAACAACCTCCTCCTCAGAATGACCAACAACCCAACAACAACCAAAAACCTCAGACATCACCCAACAACAACCAACAACCCCTGACCTCACCCAACAATGACCATCAACCATCCCCTCAAGGCTCCACTCAAGACTCACCCCAACACTCTCCTCGCCAATCACCACATAACT
This sequence comes from Mimosa pudica, assembly GCA_029929735.1. NCBI lineage: Eukaryota > Viridiplantae > Streptophyta > Magnoliopsida > Fabales > Fabaceae > Mimosa > Mimosa pudica. The sequence continues at coordinate 9,127,178 of JAKELP010000045.1, forward strand.
CCCCATCTCCACATAATTCCCCTAACCGTTCACCATCCCCCACTTCCGCCGGGCCCTCCAATCCTAACCCTACCACTCAACCCACCATAGCCCAAACCTTAGGTTTTACCTCTCTTGATCACCCACTTCACACCTACTACCTCGAGACCAACCCCCTATCCCATGGAAAACTAAACAACCCGTCGCCTACTCCTCCACCTATCCCTTCGATGGGCTATTCACTCACCCCGACTTCTTCCAAAGAAACACAGTTCTCTTCCCCAACCCTCTTGATTCACCAGAAAACACCTCACCCACCTGTTAGAATCTTAAGTTTTGATGAAGACTAAAATGTAGAGGATTAGACCAAGTGCCTAGGAAGCAATAGGATAACATAGGATCCCAAGTAAGAGTGCTTCCGGATGAGGTTTTACTTTCGGATAGATTAGGACTTGCGCACGCGGATGAATGCTTTCATCCCCCAGCGTCAGCAAGTAAATCAATAGGGATTTAACTTAGTCCATGAACATTAGGTACACAAACCTTAAGACTAAGCTATGTTTCAATCGGAAGCGAATTTGCTTCCTGTTAGACTTAGACTGACGCAGAGCGATAGACTAGATATTACCCCAAGCGTCAGTGAGTTTACTTCGCCAAGTGAAAGCACTTCCTATTAGATTTAGACTGGCGCAGGTTGATAAACTAGATATAACCCCGAGCGTCAGTGGAAATGCAACATCAAGTGAAGTTGCTTCCTGTTAGATCTTTACTGGCGCAGACTGATAGAATAGATTTCACCCTAAGCGTCAGTGAATTCACCACGTCAAGTAAAAGTGCTTCCGATAGCTCAGTGACTAGCGCTGAGTGGTGGAATGAAATAGACTAAGCAAGAGCGAGTCATAGTGAACAAAAATCCTTCATCCAGTGATTTTACTTCCGGATGTAGAAATGCTTTCGGATACATCATAGACCAAATCAGAACAAAGTCTAAGTAAACTACTCCCCATAGCAAACAAGCTTCCCACAGCATGTATAATTCTTATATATATATTGCTATGTTGAACTAACCAGTATGTGCAGAACATGGTCACGCTTCCGGATGCAAATGAGCTTCCGGATGGAAAGACTCTTGACATTGGGACTCAGAGCTTAACACTTGCAGAGCAAGATTACCACTTGCGGATGAATGATGATCATCCGTCAGCAAGAGTGCAAGAGTAAACATCACATACTCAGAAGTCAGAATGCTGTTGTCAGAGCAGAGGTGTCAGGACTACTTTTCAGAGATAAAGCAAGTCAACCCTGCTAAGCATTAATGAAGATGTACTTCTCAACGGTAACATAGGATTAACGGCTTTATTCAAACGTTCATATTCAACCTGCCACAGAAGCCTATGAAGCCGAGTATAAAAGAGACATTCATATGGAAGAAAAAGAGAGAACAGAGAAAAGTACCTGATATATCATACTCTTCATTCTACACATCTTCTACTACTCTCAGATCCAGATTTGTGATATTTTTCAGAGAGTAATTTTATTGTACTTAAGTGAGTAACATCATCCACTCTTAGAGAGAGTTAGTTTTGAGCTTAAGTGTTTAGCACAATCAGTTCATAGAGTGAACATAGTGTAAACTTACAATTTGTAAGGGGGAGCATTTAGAAGTTGTCTAAATCTCCATAGGTTGCAAGTTAGCCCGTAAAACTTGTATTTGTAAGGTTTGCAGGTGAACCCGTTATAAAACCTGTGGGTTGTTAGGTGAACCCGTGCTCGTAAAACCTAAAGTGTAAAGGCTTCTCTTGTGCCCGGTTTAAACAAGAATAGTGGATTGAAAATCTCAGGTGGAGCCTGGGGACTGGATGTAGGTCTGGGTGACCGAACCAGGATAAATTTATGTGTGCATAAATTTACACTCAAACATTCTATTTTGCATCACATAACACACTGACTTGTGCATATCACTACTTTTATATATTATCACCAAGCACAAGCAGTCTTTCGAAAAGAAGATTTTAAAAGAATTTATTCCCTCACCCAATTCACCCCCCCTCTTGGGTGACAGCCACGCTTATCATTTGGTATCAGAGCAAGGTCACTTGTTTAAAGGATCCAACGATCTCAAGTGCAAAGACCTAGGCTGATTTGGGTTACAAAATGTGTTTTGAAGGTTTTGATCATACTATCCCACCTGTGTTAGAAAATGCTGATTTTTACTTATGGAAGGGAAGGATGAAAAGTTTTATACTATCCACTGATTTCAAAATGTGGGATGTCTTTGAAAAGGACTCTGATTTCAAACCAAAAGTAAATTGGACAGAAGAGGACAAAAGTTTATTTTACTTAAACCTTAGAGCAATGCAAATTTTGCACAAAAGTTTATCTGACAATGATTACCAGAAAATTAAGCATTGCTCTAGGGCTATAGATATTTGGAACACTCTTGATACTATGTATGCTTCTAATCAATTTCTTGAAGTTAAGGCTGTCCAAAGCTCACTATGTGCTCCCTGTGAATCCACTTTTGATGAGCTACTGGATGGTGATGTAGTGGAAGCTAGTATCAGCAAAGAGAGTGTGGATCTCCGCCTAGAAGATTCAGAAGCTGAAGAAAATGAGGTACCTAAACTCAAAACTTCTGAATTGCAAGATATGTATAATGAGCTACATAATGAATTCTGTAAACTTGCAAAAGAAGTTCTAGGCTTAAGAAAAAGGAATAGGGAACTTGAGGAACTTATTCCCTCTTCTACAACCAAGGAGTCCAAAGTCCCACTCATAAAAGAAGAATTTTCAAAAGAACCTAGGATTTCAAAAGTTAATAAACATAGAGTCTTTGAAAAGAAAACTGACCACCATAATAGTGATAAGAAATCTGATTCTGAACATCATCTCATTATCTGTCATTATTGTGGTAGAACTGGTCATATTTCTCACACATGCAATTTTAAGAGAAATTTAAATGTGAGAAATAAATATATATGGATTCCCAAAGGACAAGTAAGGTCCAGCGCTAACCTTGTAGGACCCAAGTACAAATGGGTACCAAAACTCCCTTCTAGTGCCTTACTTGTACAGGAAAGATCAAGAGTTCCTCTTGTCCCAAAGAAGAGAACTCGTGGTGATGTCACTGCTGCAACTACCTGGTTCAATCATAAGAAGCAGTGCGGTACCACAAGGAACAAAGACCTTGTCTCAGGGATAAACTATCACAGAGTTCCATTCAACTATCCTGAGAAGGACAAAAGAGAGAGGATGTCTCAACTCACATGGAGAAAACCTGCGAATCCTGTCTCTCCTAAGAAAGTGCTTCAGGCCAAGGATAAGTATAAAAGATCTCCTTGGGTAAGCAAGGGATTATTTAAGGTTGAAGCATACAACAGTAAAATCTCCTATGCAAATGTTAGATGGACTTATTGAGATTTTATATTAAGCATCATAAGCATGAACATGATATGGCTTATAAGATATTTCACACAAAGTTCATACTCTACATGCTATCTATGACTATCATTATCAGAAACCATGTATAACCATGTGCATATAGTCATAATTGATTCGCAATGCTATATTCATAGTGAATAATTCTTAAGTGCATAAGAATCACATACTTCCTACAAACTGACCAGTCAGATCCAAGTTTGGAGACTGAAAAATGGGAAAAAGGAATCATTTGCTATTCTGTAGGAAAGAAGGTCCGAAGGAACAACAATTTTCATGATCATACCTGATCAGAGCAATGTATCAAATCTGAATGAGCTGTTGTTCATACTGGGCTCCGAGTGCTACTGCTCCTGAAATTGAAAAATTCAAACACCATGCCAAGATCAAACAAACTACTACTTGACGCAAATATAGCTTTAATTATGAAAGCTTGATCGATGTGGATGCACAAGAGAGAACATCAACAAGTCCCTCAATGTTAAATCTTAAGTAAGTACAATCGGAAGCAAAACTACTTCCGGATGCTCTCATGCTGACGCTGAATGACTACTCAAGACAACCAGGAGTGCCTGCCCAACCGGAAGCAAAATCACTTCCGGATACTCTTTTGCTGGCGCTAGATGATAATTCAATATGATCAAGAGCGCCAGTGCCAGACCAAGGGACACATCACTTCAGAAAACGTCTCAACTTCCTCTATGAAACGTTGTGCCTTCTCTGAAGCAACACGTGTCATCAGGTGTGTCGTTCCAACTTAAAAACTTACGTTACCCAATGTGTGAAAATTTGAAAGACTATACCCATTCTATCCTCAAGAAGTTTCACCTATAAATAGAAGTCATATTTTCCATTTTCACTTTTTACTACATCTTTTTCCCTCACATCATTTTCTCTAAAAAGTCTTTTCATCTTCTCCATTGTGTTCTTCATTTCTCCTTTACACATTTCTCGCATTTCATCCTTTTTATTACTACAACATTCATATAAAAATGGCCGGATCTCATGAATCCAACCCAGTCATCCAGAAAACCTCTTCTTCCAAGAAACACAAGTCGAAATCTGGGAAATCCACTCACAAGCATTCTGGTAAATCTGGGCACCATGAAGAACATCATGAAGAACTTCATGAACGCCATGAAGGTTCTGGGCAATCACAGGGACAGGATGAAAACGTTCAGGGTCAGCCTGGAACCTCTGGTAGAGTGGAACAGGCAGTGGGTTCTGAACAAGAGAGGGATGCTCAGAGAAAGGGAAAGAAAAAGAAGGTTCAATTTTCTGAGGAGCCTTCCTCCAAGAGGCAGAGGGTTGAGGAAGAAGATGATCCCACAGTCTATAGAGATGGGGCATTGGAGGGTGTATCCGCCAAATTTGAGACATCCATTCCCATCTTCAATCATGGCCTGTTCATCAATCTGGACAAGTTGGATGAACTAGGGTTTGCTCATCTGCGTCCTTACTTGGAAAAGTATATGCCTTGGCTGGGCATCAACCAGGACTACAACGTCAACGTCCTGCGAGTCTTTTGCCAATCCCTCTCAGGCAGAGCTAAGTACAGGAAGGTGGATGGGAAAGAGCAAGTCCACAAACTCTCCTTCACTGCCACTGTAAGAGGAAGAACCTTCAGGTTCACTTGGAGAACCTTGAATGAGATGATGGGAATCACAGAAGAGGATATGAATGAATGGATCTACCCTGAGTCTCACAAGTACAGCAAGGAGGAACTCGAGGAGTTGTATGGCACCAACAGCAAGAAGGTGTCCAAGATGTCTGATTCTAACAGGCTCTTGTACTACGTCTACTCCCGGATAATGACTCATAAGGGAGGCAACTTCAACGAGTTCACACTGCTGGACAACCCTTGGTTCCCTAGACTCCTCTCGCGCAAGCCTTTCAACCCTGGGCAGTTGATATGCCTAGAGCTTCAGCGCTGGTTAAACAATGACAAGTCAGGTTATCTTCCCTATCCCACCATCATTGCCTTCCTCCTTGAGAAGCATCTGATCAAGGCTACATCTGCTGTGGAAGAAGAGAATGTCCAGTGTAGGCCTGTGGGAGCAACCAATGTGGCAAGGATGGGGATCAAGTATTTCAAGCCTCCTAAGCCCACTCGCTCACGCTCACAAGCCAGTAGTGCTTCTGGTACTTCAGCTCCCTCTGCATCTGGAGCAGGAGATCAGGAAGTTGACTCACATGCTGGGCCAAGCCGTAGTGCAAGGGTTCCAGCTTCTGTTAGGGCCTTTGCCGAGGACATAAAGGAAGAGCTTCTGTTGAGACTGACTGATTCCTTGGTGGGTCCTCTCCGTGTTGAATGTGAAGCTGGCTTCCACCACCAAGGGGAGCGAACCCAACGGCTTGAGGACAGAGTATGACAACTCGAGAATCACCTTGCCAGGGTGGATGCAAAATTAGACCTCATTCTCCAGCACCTACAAATTTCCCAACCTTCATCACAAGGTAACTTACCACCTCCTCCTCCTCCTCCTCAAAACCCTCCTCCTCCTAACCACCCTCAACTACCACCTCCTCCTCCGCCCAACACTCAACAACCTCAGCCTCCACCACAAAATGACCAACAAGCCCCACCATCACCCAACAATGACCAACAATCCCAACCTTCACCTACCCATGACCACCAAACCCAAGACTCACCTCACAACTCTCCACGCCATTCTCCTAGAAACTTCTCATCCTCACCTTCCTCATCCTCATCCTCACCCATTCCCACACGACCAGGTGCCCCTACACGCTCTCCACTCCGCTTCTCCAACCCTACCCATCAAAGCTCTAGACGCATAGGATCTGAAACAGCCATTCACCCCCTCAGCCAACCATACGGCGAATATCCCCGCCTTCAACCACTCTCCGATGACCATTTACCCTTTACCCCTGACTCCGCCAACTACAAAGAATACTCCTCCACTCATCCTTATGGGGATATCTTTGTCACCACCAGCTGCTTCCCCGACCCTCCTCAAACTCCTGAACACCTATCTTCTCCCACATCCTCCACCTCTACCCTCTCACCCTCCCCTCCCAAGAAATTTGGCCCTGAACCACCTCCATCCTCCTCCACATCCACTCCATCCCTGGCACTCACCCCTGTTGATGATGACAAAAGGGGGAGAAATGTTATGTCCACTCTTCGCCTAAGCATGGCCACAAGGGATGCCCTCAGCCAGCCATCACTCTGGATTGATGAAGATATCACGGCCGCCCTGCGTCGTGCATATGAGTCTCAGAGGCTGAGTGGTGCAGAGAGCCTTATAAGAGGAGAGGCCGTCCGGTTCATGCAGCAGAAGAAAGCGGCTGAACAAGGACCACAATGGGATATGGTTGTGTATGGGCAGAATGAACAATCCTCACAATCTGAGTCATCATCAGAGCCTCCTCCAAATAAAACAAGTAGAGAGATGGTTGAGGAGATCATAATGAAGTGGGGACTGAAGAGACCCAACCATCCTCCCATTGTGATAGCCAAGCCTGTTCCTGCATCCTCTGGGCAAGAGTCTGAGATTCCTTCATCTGAGCAATCTTCTGATCCTCCTCCCTCGTCTGAGCCAGCAGCCAGATTCAGTGCACCCAGAAAGAAGGCCGTTGCTAGGAAACGTGCCAGGAAGTTAATTGCCACCACTGAATCTGATGAGTCTGAGGAAGAGACTCCATCTGACCTACCTGAGCAAGGAACTTCATCTGCTCAGGTTGTGCAAGAAAATCCAGTGGTCCAAGCGGTTCCAATTCTGAAGGAAGTCAAATTGGAAATTGAAGACATGACTCCTGAAGAATTTGAGAAGTATGGATTCACTGACAAGTTATCCTTTGGTCAGATGGCTTGCCTCGATGCTGAAAGAGCAAGTGCCATGCCCACTCCTCCAATTAGCAAAAGCAAAAGGAAGAGCAAAGGGAAAGGGAAAAGGAAAGTCCAGGAAGTTGAGGAAGATCCCAACTTCCCTGTATGGAATGTGAGAATCCGGGTTGTCCACTATCCCAATGGAGAGATCTCCTACTTCGATGATGCTACAGGTTTCCCTGGGTATGAAGAAGTAGAGAACATGAAAAGGGCATACGAGGAGTCCATTGAATCAGAGAGGCTCAGAAGGGAAAAAGAGGAAAAAGAGCTTCAAGAGATCATTGCCCAGATAAACCAGAGTGAGCGTGAGGAAAATGAAGAGAGGCAGAAAGAGAGGGAAAAGAAAAAGAGACACAAACTCTAATCCCTAATCCAAATACTTTTGTTGATTTTGTTCTCATATTTTCATTCATACTTAGTGAAATTTATTTGTATACATTCTTTACTTGTATATGTTATTTGTTTGTATAACTCTGACTTGTAACTACTGCTTATCAATAATGTTTGTCTGAGTTACTTGTTCTTATCCATTGCTTTTACTCTCTTGCTAATCCTTCCTTAGGAACTTAATCGATAAAACTAGGTTTGTCATCATCAAAAAGGGGGAGAATGTTAGAATCTTAAGTTTTGATGAAGACTAAAATGTAGAGGATTAGACCAAGTGCCTAGGAAGCAATAGGATAACATAGGATCCCAAGTAAGAGTGTTTCCGGATGAGGTTTTACTTTCGGATAGATTAGGACTTGCGCACGCGGATGAATGCTTTCATCCCCCAGCGTCAGCAAGTAAATCAATAGGGATTTAACTTAGTCCATGAACATTAGGTACACAAACCTTAAGACTAAGCTATGTTTCAATCGGAAGCGAATTTGCTTCCTGTTAGACTTAGACTGACGCAGAGCGATAGACTAGATATTACCCCAAGCGTCAGTGAGTTTACTTCGCCAAGTGAAAGCACTTCCTATTAGATTTAGACTGGCGCAGGTTGATAAACTAGATATAACCCCGAGCGTCAGTGGAAATGCAACATCAAGTGAAGTTGCTTCCTGTTAGATCTTTACTGGCGCAGACTGATAGAATAGATTTCACCCTAAGCGTCAGTGAATTCACCACGTCAAGTAAAAGTGCTTCCGATAGCTCAGTGACTAGCGCTGAGTGGTGGAATGAAATAGACTAAGCAAGAGCGAGTCATAGTGAACAAAAATCCTTCATCCAGTGATTTTACTTCCGGATGTAGAAATGCTTTCGGATACATCATAGACCAAATCAGAACAAAGTCTAAGTAAACTACTCCCCATAGCAAACAAGCTTCCCACAGCATGTATAATTCTTATATATATATTGCTATGTTGAACTAACCAGTATGTGCAGAACATGGTCACGCTTCCGGATGCAAATGAGCTTCCGGATGGAAAGACTCTTGACATTGGGACTCAGAGCTTAACACTTGCAGAGCAAGATTACCACTTGCGGATGAATGATGATCATCCGTCAGCAAGAGTGCAAGAGTAAACATCACATACTCAGAAGTCAGAATGCTGTTGTCAGAGCAGAGGTGTCAGGACTACTTTTCAGAGATAAAGCAAGTCAACCCTGCTAAGCATTAATGAAGATGTACTTCTCAACGGTAACATAGGATTAACGGCTTTATTCAAACGTTCATATTCAACCTGCCACAGAAGCCTATGAAGCCGAGTATAAAAGAGACATTCATATGGAAGAAAAAGAGAGAACAGAGAAAAGTACCTGATATATCATACTCTTCATTCTACACATCTTCTACTACTCTCAGATCCAGATTTGTGATATTTTTCAGAGAGTAATTTTATTGTACTTAAGTGAGTAACATCATCCACTCTTAGAGAGAGTTAGTTTTGAGCTTAAGTGTTTAGCACAATCAGTTCATAGAGTGAACATAGTGTAAACTTACAATTTGTAAGGGGGAGCATTTAGAAGTTGTCTAAATCTCCATAGGTTGCAAGTTAGCCCGTAAAACTTGTATTTGTAAGGTTTGCAGGTGAACCCGTTATAAAACCTGTGGGTTGTTAGGTGAACCCGTGCTCGTAAAACCTAAAGTGTAAAGGCTTCTCTTGTGCCCGGTTTAAACAAGAATAGTGGATTGAAAATCTCAGGTGGAGCCTGGGGACTGGATGTAGGTCTGGGTGACCGAACCAGGATAAATTTATGTGTGCATAAATTTACACTCAAACATTCTATTTTGCATCACATAACACACTGACTTGTGCATATCACTACTTTTATATATTATCACCAAGCACAAGCAGTCTTTCGAAAAGAAGATTTTAAAAGAATTTATTCCCTCACCCAATTCACCCCCCCCTCTTGGGTGACAGCCACGCTTATCACCACCTCCTCACCCGAAACCTCACCACCTAGAAGATTTGACCCTGAACCTCCACCCTCCTCCTCACCCCATCCATCCTCCCTAGCCCTCGCCCTCATTGATGATGACAAAAGGGGGAGAGATGCTGCTATCGCCCTACGCCATACCATGGACACAAGGGATGTTCTGAGTCAACCATCCCTCTGGCTAGATGAAGACATCACTGCTGCCCTACGCCGAGCCATGGACCTTCAAAGAATGGGTGGTGCTGAGAGTCTGATCCGAGGGGAAGCCATCCGTTTTATGCAACAGCAGCGATCGGATGAGCAACGGTCCAGGTGGGAAATGGTTGTGTATGAGCAAAATGAAGAAATCCCACAACCAGAATCTTCATCTTCTGAGCCTCCTTCCTCTGAGCATTGCAAGAATATAGTTGAGGAAATAATGATGAAGTATGGCCTGAAGAAGATTAACCATCCTCCAATAGTAATTGCTAAACCAATTCCTTCTCCTTCTGGGGCAACATCTACAACTCCTCCTTGTGAGCCAACCTCTGCCCCTCCTCCTTCAGCAGTTAAGTATAGCGAATCAAGAAAGAAGGCAGGTTGCTAGAAAGCATGCCAACAAAAGTACTACCTCTACTGAGTCTGCTGAGAGTGAGCAAGAAATTCCATCAGTTCAAGTTGAGATCATACCTGAGAGTCAGCCATCTTCTCAAGAGGTGCATGCCACTCCGATTCTAAAAGAAGTTAAGCTGGAGATAGAGGACATGAATCCTGAAGAATTTGAGAGGTATGGGTTCACGGATAAGATCTCCTTTGGTCAGATGGCTTGCCTGGATGCTGAGAGAGCAAGAGCCAAGCCTACCCAACCAATAGGCAAGGGCAAAGGAAATGGTAAAGGCAAAGGGAAAAGGAAAGCCCAGGAAGTTGAGGAGGACCCCAACTTCCCAGTGTGGAATGTGAAGATCAGGGCTGTCCACTATCCAAATGGCGAGGTCACTCCCTTCTCTGATGCAACAGGGTTCCCTGGGTTCGAGGAAGTTGAAAACTTGAAGAGGGCCTTTGAGGAATCTGTTGAGTCTGAGAGACTCAGAAGGGAAAGGGAAGAGGAAGAGCTTCAAAGGATAATTGCCCAGATCGACCAGAATGTGAAGGATGCCCACTTAGCCCAGCTCCAAAAAGAGATTGAGGATAGGCAAAGAGAGAGGGAGAAGAAAAGGAGACACCACCTATAGACCCAACTCAACCTATGCATTTACCTTAGGAATTTTTCTTTTCTCATATTTTCATGCATAGTTCATTTTGCATAGTGTAGATTACTTGTGAATTTTATCCGCTATAGCAATTCTAACCTGTAATATTTTGTTTATCAATGATAATTATTTGAGTTGTTTGTGCTTTATCTAAATTGTTATTTTTAATTCTTTCATATAAACTTAATTTGTCATCTTGAAAAAGGCTAGAGAGAGAGAAACCGAGAAATCCTTCAAGCATTCAAAGCTGCCCAGAAAAGAGAAAGAGCATTTAACTCATTGAGAGATCTTTTCATCTACTTATCTTGTACTCTTTGTAGTTAAGTCTCTTCTTGTATTAAGAGCATTCATTGTACTTAAGTGTGTAACATTATCTGTTCTTAAAGAGAACTAAGTTAGAAAATCCTTTATTTGTAAATGTTGAACCCTTGCTGGTTGTAAGGGGGAGCTAGTTAGCAAGGTTGCAAGTGAGCCTTGAGTAAAACTTTTGGTTGTAAGGTTGCAAGTGATCCCGTCCAAAACTTGCGGTTGTAAAGGTTCCAGGTGAACCCGTTGTAAAACCTGAGGATAGTGGAACTCAACCTGGGTGGTTGAGAACTGGACGTAGGTCAGGAAGACCGAACCAGTATAAACCCTTGTGTTATTCTTGCTTGTTTTTATTTGGTAGCACAATTCACCCCCCCTCTTGTGCATCCATTACTTTCATAATCAAGATGCTCATCACCCATCTTATGCATCAAAGAATCAATACAATGCAATCCTAGGTGTGAATAAGTTGTATTAGGATGTTTTATTGCCTCAAACACCTTGAATTTTATCAATTGATCACCTACTTCCATGGTTATGTAACCCTCCTTTAAGCTTATGATTGCATTGGCCGTTCTCAAGAAAGGCCTACCTAAAATGAGAGGTTCCTCACTTTTTGCTTCCTTGGACATGTCAAGGATATAAAAGTCGGCCGGGAAGACCAAACTTTGCACCTTAACAAGGATGTCCTCAACAAAACCATAAGGTTTCCTAATAGAGCTATCGGCCAATTGCGAAACCACATTAGTTGAGCTTATGTTCTTCAATCCTAGGGTTGCAAAAATAGTTTTTGGCATTACATTTATGGCAGCCCCTAGATCTAACAATGCCTTACCAAACCTATGATTCCCTATTTGACAATCAATTGTGTAAGCACCGGGGTCATCACATTTGATAGGCAACTCATTCCTAAACATAGCCGACACATTATGCCCTAAAGACACCTTCCCATTGGGTTTAAAAGTTCTCTTATTTGTGCACAATTCCTTCAAAAACTTAGCATAAGAAGGCATTTGCTTAACAAGGACAAGCATAGGCACATTCACTTCAAGCTTAGAGAACAAAGCAAGCATTTCCTTTTCTAATTGTTCATTATGTTTCTTCTTAGCAAGCACATATGAATTAGGAAAAGGAAGATGCTTAGGGTCAAGAATTATACCTTTGGGGGAACCCTCCCCTTGTTGAGTAGATGATTGATCTTGAGAAGAAGATTCTCCAACTTTGAGCTTTCCTTGAGCAATTTCCTTCTTTTCCTCTAAAGAGCTCTCGACCTCATCACTTTTCATAGGAAGGCTCTCGACCTCATCAAGCAGATCACCAAGGGTTTGAGGCAGTTCGGCCTCTACATGCAAACCATCATCAACCAAGTCATTTTGAAGGCTAGTGTGGCCTTCCTCATTTGACATGCTCTTCTCGACCTCGCAAGGTACTTGTGTTTCCTCCTCTTCCTCCTCATAGTCATAAGCACTACCATATTGCCTTCCACTTCTCAAGTTCATAGCATGAAGGTTTTGTGAATTAATCACCACATTAGAAGACAATCCTCCTTTCTTTGCATCTTGCTCCGCTTCATTGTTCAACATTTGAGACACTAAGGTGGTGACATTTTCTTGCTTCTTTAGACTCTCTTCAAACCCATTCATCTTCTCCATTAAACTTGACATCATTTGGTACATCACGTCTTGTTGAGATGTTGAAGAGCTAGATGGAGGAACATAGGCTTGAGATCCCACCATATTGTTTCTCGGAGCATGAGCTAACTCATCATTCTTCACAAATGGAGGAGGAACATAGGCTTGTTGATTCGGCCTGTACCCTTGAGCATTAGAGTTAGGCCTCTCTTGGTATGATCCATAGCCTTGTTGTGAGGGATAGGCATTGGAAGCTTGGACGTTGCCTCCCCCCCACTTAGGCTGTTGTTGTTGTTGTGGTTGGAAGGAGCTGGAATTTGTAGCTTGATTTGAACCTCCCCCCCACTTGAAGTTCAGGTGGTCCCTCCATCCCAGATTGTACGTGGAAGAATAAGGATCATATTTGGCTTGAGGCCTAGCATTGGTGTACATGGCCGCTACTTCCTCATGAGATGGACAATTGGAGGATAGGTGCATCGGCGAGCCACAGTGATCACAAGATGAAGCCACCAAGGCCATAGAGTCGTCAACACAAGCGGTAGGCTTCACAAATCATCCATCTATCCGACTTAGGCTCTCGGTCAACCTCTCAATAGAATTGTACAGCTTGTCATCACCGCTCAAAGAGGCAACCTTAGGCGCACCGCCATACAGAGCATCACGGCCATAAAAGTTCTGATGATTAGAGACCATGGTTGAAAATAAGTTCCATCCTTCATTGGCGGATAGGTTGAAAAGTGAGCCATTTGAAGTGGCATCCACACTCATCTTGAGTTGTGGCACCAGGCCATCATGAAAGTATTGCACCAAATTGCCTTTGGAGATGTTGTGATTGGGGCACGAGTTCACCAAAGTATTGAACCGGCTCCAATATTCATAGAAAGACTCTTGAGGAAGTTGTTGAATACCGGTTATGTCCTTCCTAAGCTTGGATATCTTGGAGATGGGAAAATAGCGGTCCAAGAACACATTCTTAAGTTGCTCCCAAGAAAGAGTGGCATAATGAGTGGGAAGGTTCAAGAGCCACTCCTTGGCTTTTCCTTCCAAGGAGAATTGGAACACTCTCAAAAGAACATCATCCAGGTTGGCATTAGGTGGCTTCATGGAGGAGCAAGTATGATAGAGGCCAAGCAAGTGTGTGTGAGCATCCTCATGCGGAAAACCTGTGAAGTGAAATGCAACCGCTCAAGCAAATTGATGTATGAATGCTTGCGGATGCACAAGACAACCACCAGCACAAGCAACAAGTAGTAATTGGTCCCTGCAGAACAAATTAACAAGACAACAGCCAGCACAAGCAGAATATATCCAGTCCAAAAGAGTCCAAACAAAAATCCAGTACAGTGAACACAATTTCCAGCAATAAAAGGCCAACGAGAGCAGCCTAACACTTCCAAAACACTTCTAAAACAATGTTAAATGTCCAGAATAGCAAGGAACAAAGTCCAGAATACACAGAATGTCCAGAATTTACAAAAGTATCTAAGTTGCCGAATGAAAAACTAACTACAAAAAATTAAAATTGTGACTAGTAAAACCTAAAACTAACAAGAATATGACCTAAACTGGCAACGGCGCCAATTGATTTAACCTTTTTGTCGCCTAAAAGATTTAATCAATACAATTCAACACTCTAATCCACTACGAGAATAGCGGTGAGAATAGGTCTTTTCCACGATCTAGGTTCAATTCTTGCTAATTCAAGGCAATTTAAGTCACGCAATTTGACAAACAGTTGGAGTGTGATTTTTATGTCTACAACTAATTAAATCTATCAAAAACAACAACTAACCGAATGTAAAAGATGTGAAAGTATGAGATGAGAAGTACCTCCCTCTCCAAAGTACTTTGTGCTTTTGGTTAATCGGACCTCATATATTTGTTATACTTGATATAATCTAACTAAATTCTCAAGATCTCTTAAATCTAAGAGATCTAAAAGAGTTTAATTAGGTTAACCAAGCCTAATGCTCTTTCAAGTTGAACTCATACCTCAAGCAACATTAGATACTAATCAAGCACCTAAGAAAAACATTCATTCCACAAACACACATATAAGCTAATCGCACACATATATGTCATGAAATTACAATTGTATAGCTTTAGGTTTTCATGAGCTAAACACAAAAGAGAGATTCCAAGCCACAATTAAGTAGAACACCTAAATCAAGGTATTCTAACCTATACAAGCCTAAATCAAGGACATTACATAGGCAAAAACTTACATCTAGCTTGAAACCTAAAAGAGTACATTACAAATACATGAGGCCAAATGTTGAATTTCTACAAGCACATTCCGTTGAGAGAGAGGTGAGGACGTCTAGCCGCTCATGGAGAAGGAGGATGGAGGAAGGCGTGAGGTTATGGCGGCCATGGAGGTAATTTGCGAAATGGAGAAGGTGAAGAAGATGAAGATGAAGTTAATTATTTCCTAAGCAAACAACCATAATGTTGTAATATGTAGCAAGTTCTTAAACATTAGTTCAACAAGTTCCTTAGCATTTCAAACCTTTTTCTTAAACATCTAGTAAAACAGAAATTCCCAACTACATGCAACTTCTAAACATACATTATCAAACTAGAAATTGGGAAACTTAAGCTCCCCAAAATATAACCAATACTTTTCAATCAATGTAGCAAAGGAAAATCATCTTCTAAATTAACATGCAACAACTTAATTCCAGCCACACCTAATTTAAACATTCATGCATTTACCATCCATTTTATCTTTACTAATCCAACTTTGTTGTACAATAATTTAACTAACCACACTCTTCATTATTACTTTATTATTCTATGCTAATTAAAAATAGAGAAGAATAATCTTTGTAACAAAATTTGTGAGCTAAAATCAATTTCTTTACTCTACTAGGCATTTTAACAAACACCTTGCCTACATGATATATACACCATAGTTATTAAATTTCTCATCATCAAAACTCTTACCCATACATCATTTAAGCTGCAATCATGATTAAAATACACATGCATGACAAGTTAAGTTCATTTCCATACTCATGAAAGCAACAAACCATAACATAGGAGCAATATAATTTTGTTTAACTCATCAAACCCCAAAATCATGCTTAATCCTCTACATATTGTTAACATATCAATTGATTACCAACATGCATGTACAATAACTAACTCAGTTAGTCCTATTAACCCTTAAATTTCGTCCAACTCAACTCCCAAAACCAAAAACCCATTTGGCAAAACTGAAAAAATGAAGAAGAAAGGAAAATTCCAACCTTAACAAATCAACAAAACTCACACCATAAGTGGAAACTTAAGATAGTTATTAGCTTCTTCACAACCCAGAAAATCAAATCCTTTTTCTTCACTATTCAGTCCCCAAACCCCTCACCAAAACGCAGAAAAATTATATGGGAAGATGGGAAATGCTAACCTGAAGCTAGAACTTCTCTTGCATGTGAGATTGTCACTAAATCGGCTGGATTTTTGGGTGAAAAAGGGGCTGGACGAAAATGAGAGTGAGAGGCACGAAAATGAGAAAGAAAAAGATGAAGAAATGGAGATGAAAGAGTAAAAAACAATGGGTAAGTGTATATATGGTTATTAAGGAGAGAGGGGTATAAATGTTTTTTGATTCCTATTAGCTAATAGGCATTCTACTCTTCTAATCTTTTAATATTAATACTACCGTCAAAAATTATATTTTCTTTCTCTACTCATATTCCCTATAATTTATTTATATACCCAAATTTCCAAAATTCCTAATTTATAATTATAATCTCCATTTAAATTTTTGGGGTGTTACAATTCTCTCCCTCTTAAATAATTTGGTCCTCGAAATTGAAAGAAATACCCTACTGTTTTAGAACTCTTGCAATACCCTAACAACTCAAATACAAAACAAATAGTTTCTCACACACCAATCAGAATTCAAAATCACCATTTAATACCTCATGCTAATACTTTACATCTACACAAAATCAAACATGCAGACAAAACAAATAAACATAGATTCAATTATCACAAGAGAATATAATCAAGTCACTAAATTCACCTTTTAGCCCTATCGCGGCTCATTGAATGACTTAAAATAAGTAGTAATAAACAATTTCCAATCAAACACTTAGTAGTAGAATTTTAAAAGTTTCAACATACCACTTAAAATTTGAACACTTCAATTATTAAGTTTTCTCATTATATCATCTCTAGATGTTCTAATCAAACTTCAAGTTGATAATTTACAAAACAATTATAAAACAATAGATCAAAATCATAACAAATAATCTTAAAATTCCCTACTTCAATCTATATTAACAATCTTTTATTATTTCCAAGTCTCTCTAATCCCCTTGACTTATAAGGTTTTTAAATGATGCCTTGATTATGATTATGTCCGGATCATAATTATACTCAAGACCCCAAAGAAAAATCCTCATTCCGTCAATCTTCTCCTAAATTCTTATTCACCTCTCAACATCTACTTCTTCTAATCTTTAAAGTATTCTACAATATTATCCACAAATAAAAATTCCACTTTCATATAACTCTATAAGAATACTGTTAGGCCCTTGCGACCTCATAATCCTATAGTACATTGCTATCAAACCACTCTCAACCATATAATCATAAACTGAAATTTTTACTTCCACATTTTCAATAAGTGAATTCAATTCTTTCCACTAAATAAGCAAATAATCCATGATTGCAGCCTCATTTCCTAATACAATATCTCTTATTCTTCAATTTCATTCAAAGGTTTAACTAAGCTCTTCTAAAATCACTTGATCACCTATTCCATCATCAAGGAACAAGAAACTATTCAAAATTTATTCTATCAACTAAATGATTTTTGAAACTCCCTAAATGTTCATCCTATACCTTTTAACCTAACTCAATTATTTCAAATTCTCAATCAAATTTTTTTTTGGTGAATTTCTCTAATAGAATAATCCTCCTTTACATCAATCTCCGATTTGTATTCAAAGTCCTATAAAGCCTAACTACTAGTATAGTCTATCAAATTCCAACTATATAAAATCTTACATCCTATCGACTTGACTTAACACTCATAGTCATTTGGTTCTCCACAAAACACACTTCTAATTCCTATCTATCTATTGCTATCATGGTGTTTTCTAAAGTTTACTAAAGGTGTTCTGAGGACATTCATAAGTATGTCATATATGAGAAAGGTATTCTAGCTGTCCAATGCCAGAATCCTTGCTCTGATACCAAATGTAAAATCCTAGCTTTTTATAACTCTATATTATAGTCTTCTAATCAATTTATAACCACTTTCTAATGTTAGAAGCCCAAAAATATGAATAAATTAAAACTTTTCTATTTTCAAAAACTAGATTAAAAGAATTTTCTGCATAAACTTGGGCTTCTAACCATTAATAAAATCGTAACTGTTTAATGAAAGCTGCAGCGGATTATAAATTCATTAAATAGCTAAATGAGTAGCCACTACTTAGTTTTATTTTATACACCTGTACTATCTAATGTAACTAAATACTTAACATATTTAAGTCTAATATTACAATTTTATATAAATATAATTTGACTATCACAGGTGATAGCATATACCTATATACATCGCAAGCTATGAACTTGTATAGAAATATATACAACAACTAACATATAATACAAATATATCTCACTTAAGCTTCGGGCCTAACAAGCATACTTCCTACCTTCCTAGAGCTTCCCTCAGAATTTACTTCTCCTTGGTTATCTGTAAAAACATTTTGAAAAACAGTGAGATTCAAAGAATCTCAATAACAGTTTATTCCAATAGTTTACCTTTAAATCATGATAATATTCTCCTCTTTCCAACCTCTTGTTGGAACCTGCCTCTTTCCAATCTCTTATTGGAACTTGCCTCACTATACCAACCACTATTAACGATGTATTCGTCAAATGATGGAGGTATTCTGTACCTGCAGGGTTTCTGAAAATGTTTGGCATAGGGGGAGTGACCCACCTAATGCCTAGAGTACTCTACTTTCTTATTTATCTATCTGAGATAAATATCATTCCTCTTCTTAGGATCAACATTATCATGTTTTTGAAAAATATTTATGCGCGCTTATAACTATTGAATTAAACTGTTACCTGCCCTTCACTTTACTAATACTCCTCCTTTTCTTCTTGCCGCCTCCAATTACATGACTTCTAGTTCCTCCTAATATTACATAAAGTAATAGTTACTGTAAATAATTTTCTTATACAATTAAACAATGTCTCTCTCGAACCTATATTACTACCTAATTCCCACTTATTTTTGCACTATCATCTACTTCCTTAATCATCAAACCAGAAAGTAAGTTCACAGAGTTCTATTAAATCATACCACAATCCAAAATCAATAAGGACTAAGTGAAACTACCACTTCAATCATTTCATTTAATCAATAATCAGTTTATAAACCATGCCTATACACATTCCAAACAAAATTCTTGCTCAAATAAACTATAAACTCAATCATGCATGTAGCCACTCAAATTACATTCATCCACAACTCCTTAAACAATTTAAACAAGGTTAACATGATGACTTCTTTACCTAAGAATATCTCAATTGAATTAGATTTAAGAAATTCACACAAACCATATATTAAATGACAATAAAATACTAGGTCAAGTAGCAACTATTCATGCACACCTAAAAACTTAAAATCTTTGATTACTCTTCATTGAATTAATGTAAAGGGAAAGGAATTAAAACTTTAGTTTATAGTTCAAATTAACTTTTAGAAAAGCATGAGAGCATAAGAGTAGCATATGTATTCACAAATTATTTCCTAAGCAAACAACCATAATGTTGTAATATGTAGCAAGTTCTTAAACATTAGTTCAACAAGTTCCTTAGCATTTCAAACCTTTTTCTTAAACATCTAGTAAAAAGAAATTCCCAACTACATGCAACTTCTAAACATACATTATCAAACTAGAAATTGGGAAACTTAAGCTCCCCAAAATATAACCAATACTTTTCAATCAATGTAGCAAAGGAAAATCATCTTCTAAATTAACATGCAACAACTTAATTCCAGCCACACCTAATTTAAACATTCATGCATTTACCATCCATTTTATCTTTACTAATCCAACTTTGTTGTACAATAATTTAACTAACCACACTCTTCATTATTACTTTATTATTCTATGCTAATTAAAAATAGAGAAGAATAATCTTTGTAACAAAATTTGTGAGCTAAAATCAATTTCTTTACTCTACTAGGCATTTTAACAAACACCTTGCCTACATGATATATACACCATAGTTATTAAATTTCTCATCATCAAAACTCTTACCCATACATCATTTAAGCTGCAATCATGATTAAAATACACATGCATGACAAGTTAAGTTCATTTCCATACTCATGAAAGCAACAAACCATAACATAGGAGCAATATAATTTTGTTTAACTCATCAAACCCCAAAATCATGCTTAATCCTCTACATATTGTTAACATATCAATTGATTACCAACATGCATGTACAATAACTAACTCAGTTAGTCCTATTAACCCTTAAATTTCGTCCAACTCAACTCCCAAAACCAAAAACCCATTTGGCAAAACTGAAAAAATGAAGAAGAAAGGAAAATTCCAACCTTAACAAATCAACAAAACTCACACCATAAGTGGAAACTTAAGATAGTTATTAGCTTCTTCACAACCCAGAAAATCAAATCCTTTTTCTTCACTATTCAGTCCCCAAACCCCTCACCAAAACGCAGAAAAATTATATGGGAAGATGGGAAATGCTCACCTGAAGCTAGAACTTCTCTTGCATGTGAGATTGTCACTAAATCGGCTGGATTTTTGGGTGAAAAAGGGGCTGGACAAAAATGAGAGTGAGAGGCACGAAAATGAGAAAGAAAAAGATGAAGAAATGGAGATGAAAGAGTCAAAAACAATGGGTAAGTGTATATATGGTTATTAAGGAGAGAGGGGTATAAATGTTTTTTGATTCCTATTAGCTAATAGGCATTCTACTCTTCTAATCTTTTAATATTAATACTACCCTCAAAAATTATATTTTCTTTCTCTACTCATATTTCCTATAATTTATTTATATACCCAAATTTCCAAAATTCCTAATTTATAATTATAATCTCCATTTAAATTTTTGGGGTGTTACAGTAATTCATTAATAAATTTTACTTGGAGTATTACTTTTAAGAATAGCAACAAATGAAATTCATTAAATAAAATTCCCACTCAATTAGAGTATCAAATTTATTAAGTTGAAAAACAACACATGTAATTCAATAAATAAATTTAACTCTCACTCAATTTGAATATTAAATTTATTTAATCAGAAAAACAACACTTGTAATTCAATAAATAAATTTAACTCCCACTCAATTTGAGTACTATATTTATTTAATCAGAAAAACAACACATGTAATTCAATAAATAAATTTATATCCCGTGGTCAAAAGCGTTTTCCAAACCTTTTTGAGGAAGAGGGGGTAGTTCACCTTATTGACCTAGATCATGGTAATGGAAATTAGATACACAAAGTATTCTACATCAACCGCATTTATGATCTTGTCCTCATAGGTGTACTAGACAATGTCTACATTGTCAGGTCCTTTCACTTCATCTTTAGAATCCACAGTCACACAGACTTGTTCCCTCATAGAACGTTTGATTCATTTTGTGAAGTGGATAGTGACCTTTTGTTAGTGCTCATAGCATCAAACACTGATGCATGGGGGGTATTTTCTGGTTTGCGTTGCCAAATGAGTTATTAATCAACACATGATTAATTTTACAAAAACATTGGTCCCAAAAAAATATTTTAAATTAAACACATGATTCATATATACTAATCATGAAAGAAAAAAAATTAAAGGATTCACAAAGAATCTGAAGAAATTATAAAGACAACTTACATCACTTATGTAAGTATAATTCATGATTATTCACATATATATGTAAAATAGAAATTACTCAATTTCTATTTAGTTGATACATAATCAATTTTAATGTCAAATAGAAATCACTTATTTCTATTTTAATTAATACACAATTAGTTTAATTGATACATAATCAATTAGGTGAAATAAGGATCACTTATCCTTATTTAATTAATACAAAATCAATTTATGTGTCTAATAAAAAAATGGAACCCACATACCTTAAAAAAATAAAGGGAAAAATAAGGAATTTTCGTTTTTTTTTAATAAATAATTAAATAATTATTAATTAATTAAATAATTAAATAATTAATTATTAATCTGGTAAAAAAATAGGCCCGAAAAACATTTTAAACTGGCCAAAAAACGGGATCTGGGCCGAACCTGTACGGCCCAGAAGTCAAAAAAACAAAAAATCCCCCTTTTTTTTGATTGGGACACGGCCCATATACCATTTCCCATTTTTTTAAAAATAAAAGGACCTGAACTAGAGAAAACCAAACCGGATTACATAAACCGGTCCAATCCGGTCCGAACCCCATGCATGAAACGCACAGTTTCATTAAACAGAGGAAATTACGAAAATGCCCCCGACTTCATCTTCTTCCTCAGTCCGCCGGCGAAAACTCTGGCGAATTTCCCGGTGGCGGAGCTCCGGCGAGCCCGCCATTTCCGGCGGCACCCCGAAACTTCAGGGAGCCATATCTTTCTCATCCGAACTCCGTTTGACGCGATTGTTGCGCCGTTGGAATCGTCTCGACGTGATCTACACGTTTATGGCTATGGGTATTCGTAAAAATTCGAAAATTACGGACCCAGATTCGCGAAAAAACGTGTACGGCCGATGAGGAAAAATCGTTGCTTTTGACCAAGCAATCCGTTTAATTCATTTGAACCACACAGGTATATTAACGTTAAATTAAAAAAACGGATCCTAAAATAATGGGATAAGTTTCTGACTGGGCAAGCTTATAAACTCAGTCTCAGATATATCATACTTTCAGAACAAATCTAACGGATTAAACCGAATCTTAGCATGCTTTATCCAATTTAGAGAAACGTTCTAGAACAAAAACAAGAAACACCAGAAAACATACAAAGTGTTCATGCTCGAGACGATAATCACACGTGATTGCAATTTGATGAGATACAAATCTAGGACTTTTAATTATTTTCCTCATGAAACTAATTAAAAAAAAGGCTTGATGATTACCACATAGGTTTCGAATCACATCTAAGCATTTAAAAATAAATATGGACATTCATAGCATGAGAAAGAATTTCCATAAATCAACTATGAAACACATTCATGTTTATATCTAGCATATTAATAAAATAATGAACTCAAGAATTATTTTACACATATGCAACGCAGCGGAAAATTGATTAGATGCCTACCTCAAATCCAGCCTCAGAATCATCGTGGCTCTGATGCCAATGAAGGAATTTAGTGATTACCCATCTTATCGGTGTTCCCAGATCCCGGAGCTTTGAACTCGAACATGATCTCTAGAATTCCTGTAAGAATAAGAACAAAGAAAGCCGTGACAAAAACAGGGAGCCAAGAATCCCAAAGGATTCAACTCACGCAGAACCGGGTTACAAGAACCCGCATCAGATTCGCACAGCGAATCACCCTCTCAAGGAAATCTGTGAGAGATAGGAACGTTGGAGAGAGAGAACTTGTTCTCTCAAAGACGGCTTCTCCACACATGAGAGCCTCTCACCACCATCGTTTTTTTGATAAGGGATACCCTGATCCCTATTTATAATGGAATTAATAAAACCTTTTTGTTTTATTTAATAAATAGAATTTTATTCAACTAAATCATTTATCTGATTTATTAAATAAAATTATATCTAATTCCATAATATTTAATGTGCCCATAAAAGGGCGTACTTTTTCCAACAATATATGTATTTCAATTCATATTGTTGTATGTTTGTGTTGAAAGTGAGGATGCACAAGAGGGGAGGTGAATTGTGCTACAAAATAAAACTTATAAAATTAAAACGCACAACAATTTTATACTGGTTCGGTCTTAACTCTTGACCTACGTCCAGTTCTCAATCCCTTGATTGAGTTCCACTAATCCACAGGTTTTACAACGGGTTCACCTGCAATCTTTACAACCACAAGTTTTTCGGGCTCACTTGCAACCTTTACAACCTAATTTGCTCCCCCTTACAACTTG
This sequence comes from Mimosa pudica, assembly GCA_029929735.1. Classification (NCBI taxonomy): domain Eukaryota; kingdom Viridiplantae; phylum Streptophyta; class Magnoliopsida; order Fabales; family Fabaceae; genus Mimosa; species Mimosa pudica. Next base: position 9,151,090 of record JAKELP010000045.1, read on the forward strand.
CAAGGGTTCAACCTTTAAGCAAAGGATTTACTACTTAGTTCACTCAATGAACGAATGATGTTACTCACTTAAGTACAATAAATGCTCTCAATAAATGAAGAGACTTAAATGCAAAGAGTACAAGATAACTAAAGAATAACTCTCAAGGTAATAAGTGCTCTCTTGAACTTTTTGATAAACGTGGCTGTCACCCAAGAGGGGGGGGGGTGAATTGGGTGAGAGAATAAATTAAATCTTTTGAATCTTCTTTTCGAAAGACTGCTTGTGCTTGGTGATAATATTTACGAAGTAGTGATATGCACAAGTCAGTATGTTATGTGATGCAAAATAGAATGTTTGAATGTAAATTTATGCACACATAAATTTATCCTGGTTCGGTCACCCAGACCTACATCCAGTCCCCAGGCTCCACCTGAGATTTTCAATCCACTATTCTTGTTTAAACCGGGCACAAGAGAAGCCTTTACACTTTAGGTTTTACGAGCACGGGTTCACCTAACAACCCACAGGTTTTACACCGGGTTCACCTGCAAACCTTACAAATGCAAGTTTTACGGGCTAACTTGCAACCTATGGAGATTTAGACAACCTCTAAATGCTCCCCTTACAAATTGTAAGTTTACACTATGTTCACTCTATGAACTGATTGTGCTAAACACTTAAGCTCAAAACTAACTCTCTCTAAGAGTGGATGATGTTACTCACTTAAGTACAATAAAATTACTCTCTGAAAAATATCACAAATCTGGATCTGAGAGTAGTAGAAGATGTGTAGAATGATGAGTATGATATATCAGATACTTTGTTCTGTTCTCTCTTTTTCTTCCATCATTCTTCTCTTCTGAATGAGTGTCTCTTTTATATTCGGCTTCATAGGCTTAGGTGGCAAGTTGAATATGAACGTTTGAATAGTGCCGTTAATCCTATGTTACCGTTGAGAAGTACATCTTCATTAATGCTTAGCAGGGTTGACTTGCTTTATCTCTGAAAAGTAGTCCTGACACCTCTGCTCTGACAAAAGCATTCTGACTTCTGAGTATGTGATTTTTACTCTTGCACTCTTGCTGACGGATGATCATCTTTCATCCGCAAGTGGTAATCTTGCTCTGCAAGTGTTAAGCTCTGAGTCCCAATGTCAAGAGTCTTTCCATCCGGAAGCTCATTTGCATCCGGAAGCGTGACCATGTTCTGCACATACTGGTTAGTCCAACATAGCAATATATATATAAGAATTATACATGCTGTGGGAAGTTTGTTTGCTATGGGGAGTAGTTTACTTAGACTGTGTTCTGATTTGGTCTATGATGTATCTGGAAGCATTTTTACATCCGGAAGTAAAACTACTAGATGAAGGATCTTGGTTCACTATAACTCACTCTCACTTAGTGTATTTCATCCCAACACTCAGCGCTAGTCACTGAGCTATCGGAAGCACTTTTACTTGACGTGGTGAATCCACTGACGCTTAGGGTGAAATCTATTCTATCAGTCTGCGCCAGTCAAGATCTAACAGGAAGCAACTTCACTTGATGTTGCATTTCCGCTGACGCTCGGGGTTATATCTAGTCTATCAACCTGCGCCAGTCTAAATCTAATAGGAAGTGCTTTCACTTGGCGAAGTAGACTTACTGACGCTTGGGGTAATAACTATTCTATTGCTCTGCGCCAGTCTAAGTCTAACAGGAAGCGCTTTCACTTGGGGAAGTAGACTCACTGACGCTTGGGGTAATATCTATTATGTCGCTCTGCGCCAGTCTAATTCTAACAGGAAGCAACTTTGCTTCCGATTGAAACATAGCTTAGTCTTAGGGTTTGTGTACCTAATGTTCATGGACTAAGTTAAATCCCTAGTGATTTACTTGCTGACGCTGGGGGATGAAAACATTCATCCGCATGCGCAAGTCCTAATCTAACCGGAAGTAAATCTTCATCCGGAAGCACTCTTACTTGGGATCCTAAGTATACTATTGCTTCCTAGGCACTTGGTCTAATCCTTTATATTTTAGTCTTCATCAAAACTTAAGATTCTAACATTCTCCCCCTTTTTGATGATGACAAACCTAGTTCTATTAATTAAGTTCATATGAAAGGATTAGCTGAAGAATAAAAGCAATAGTTAAGAGCAAGTAACTCAGACAAATATTATTGACAAGCAGAAGTTACAAGTCAGAGTTATACAATCAAATAACATATACAAGTAAAGAATGTATACAAATAAATTTCACTAAGTATGAATGAAGATATGCATGAAAACAAAATCAACAAAAATATTTGGATTGGGGGTTAGAGTCTGTGTCTCTTTTTCTTTTCCCTCTCTTTCTGTCTCTCTTCATTTTCCTCACGCTCACTCTGGTTTATCTGGGCAATGATCTCTTGAAGCTCTTTTTCCTCTTTTTCCCTTCTGAGCCTTTCTGATTCAATGGACTCCTCGTATGCCCTTTTCATGTTCTCCACTTCTTCATACCCAGGGAAACCTGTAGCATCATCGAAGTAGGAGATCTCTCCATTGGGATAGTGGACAGCCCGGATTCTCACATTCCATACAGGGAAGTTGGGATCTTCCTCAACTTCCTGGACTTTCCGTTTCCCTTTCCCTTTGCTCTTCCTTTTGCTTTTGCTAATTGGAGGAGTGGGCATGGCACTTGCTCTTTCAGCATCGAGGCAAGCCATCTGACCAAAGGATAGCTTGTCAGTGAATCCATACTTCTCAAATTCTTCAGGAGTCATGTCTTCAATTTCCAATTTGACTTCCTTCAGAATTGGAACCGCTTGGACCACTGGATTTTCTTGCACAACCTGAGCAGATGAAGTTCCTTGCTCAGGTAGGTCAGATGGAGTCTCCTCCTCAGACTCATCAGATTCAGTGGTGGCAATTAACTTTCTGGCACGTTTCCTAGCAACGGCCTTCTTTCTGGGTGCACTGAATCTGGCAGCTGGCTCAGACGAGGGAGGAGGATCAGAAGATTGCTCAGATGAAGGGATCTCAGACTCTTGCCCAGAGGATGCAGGAACAGGCTTGGCTATCACAATGGGAGGATGGTTGGGTCTCTTCAGTCCCCACTTCATTATGATCTCCTCAACCATCTCTCGACTTGTTTTATTTGGAGGAGGCTCTGATGATGACTCAGATTGTGAGGATTGTTCATTCTGCCCAAACACAACCATCTCCAAATGTGATCTTTGCTCAGCTGTTCTCTTCTGCTTCAGGAAACGGAGGGCCTCTCCTCTTATAAGGCTCTCTGCACCACTCAGCCTCTGAGACTCATATGCACGACGCAGGGCGGCCGTGATATCTTCATCAATCCAGAGTGAAGGCTGGCTGAGAACATCCCTTGTGGCCATACTTAGGCGAAGAGTAGACATAACATTTCTCCCCCTTTTGTCATCATCAACAGGGGTGAGTGCCAGGGATGGAGTGGATGTGGAGGAGGATGGAGGTGGTTCAGGACCAAATTTCTTGGGAGGGGAGGGTGAGAGGGTAGAGGTGGAGGATGTGGGAGAAGATAGGTGTTCAGGAGTTTGAGGAGGGTCGGGGAAGCAGCTGGTGGTGACAAAGATATCCCCATAAGGATGAGTGGAGGAGTATTCTTTGTAGTTGGCGGAGTCAGGGGTAAAGGGTAAATGGTCATCGGAGAGTGGTTGAAGGCGGGGATATTCGCCGTATGGTTGGCTGAGGGGGTGAATGGCTGTTTCAGATCCTATGGGTCTAGGGCTTGGATGGGTAGGGTTGGAGAAGCGGAGTGGAGAGCGTGTAGGGGCACTTGGTCGTGTGGGAATGGGTGAGGATGAGGATGAGGAAGGTGAGGATGAGAAATTTCTAGGAGAATGGCGTGGAGAGTTGTGAGTTGAGTCTTGGGTTTGGTGGTCATGGGTAGGTGAGGGTTGGGATTGTTGGTCATTGTTGGGTGATGGTGGAGCTTGTTGGTCATTTTGTGGTGGAGGCTGAGGTTGTTGAGTGTTGGGCGGAGGAGGAGGTGGTAGTTGAGGGTGATTAGGAGGAGGAGGAGGGTTTTGAGGAGGAGGAGGAGGTGAAGGTGGTAAGTTACCTTGTGATGAAGGTTGGGGAATTTGTAGGTGCTGGAGGATGAGGTCTAATTTTGCATCCACCCTGGCAAGGTGATTCTCAAGTTGTCCTACTCTGTCCTCAAGCCGCTGAATTCGCTCCCCTTGGTGGTGGAAGCCAGCTTCACATTCAACACGGAGAGGACCCACCAAGGAATCAGTCAGTCTCAACAGAAGCTCTTCCTTTATGTCCTCTGCAAAGGCCCTAACAGAAGCTGGAACCCTTGCACTACGGCTTGGCCCAGCATGAGAGTCAACTTCCTGATCGCCTGCTCCAGATGCAGAGGGAGCTGAAGTACCAGAAGCACTACCGGCTTGTGAGTGTGAGCGAGTGGGCTTAGGAGGCTTGAAATACTTGATCCCCATCCTTGCCACATTGGTTGCTCCCACAGGCCTACACTGGACATTCTCTTCTTCCACAGCAGATGTAGCCTTGATCAGATGCTTCTCAAGGAGGAAGGCAATGATGGTGGGATAGGGAAGATAACCTGACTTGTCATTGTTTAACCAGCGCTGAAGCTCTAGGCATATCAACTGCCCAGGGTTGAAAGACTTGCGCGAGAGGAGTCTAGGGAACCAAGGGTTGTCCAGCAGTGTGAACTCGTTGAAGTTGCCTCCCTTATGAGTCATTATCCGGGAGTAGACGTAGTACAAGAGCCTGTTAGAATCAGACATCTTTGACACCTTCTTGCTGTTGGTGCCATACAACTCCTCGAGTTCCTCCTTGCTGTACTTGTGAGACTCAGGGTAGATCCATTCATTCATATCCTCTTCTGTGATTCCCATCATCTCATTCAGGGTTCTCCAAGTGAACCTGAAGGTTCTTCCTCTTACAGTGGCAGTGAAGGAGAGTTTGTGGACTTGCTCTTTCCCATCCACCTTCCTGTACTTAGCTCTGCCTGAGAGGGATTGGCAAAAGACTCGCAGGACGTTGACGTTGTAGTCCTGGTTGATGCCCAGCCAAGGCATATACTTTTCCAAGTAAGGGCGCAGATGAGCAAACCCTAGTTCATCCAACTTGTCCAGATTGATGAACAGGCCATGATTGAAGATGGGAATGGATGTCTCAAATTTGGCGGATACACTCTCCAAAGCCCCATCTCTATAAACTGTGAGATCATCTTCTTCCTCAACCCTCTGCCTCTTGGAGGAAGGCTCCTCAGAAAAATGAACCTTCTTCTTCTTTCCCTTTCCCTGAGCATCCCGCTCTTGTTCAGAACCCACTGCCTGTTCTATTCTACCAGAGGTTTCAGGCTGACCCTGAACGTCTTCACCCTGTCCCCGTGATTGCCCAGAACCTTCTTGGCGTTCATGATGTTCTTCATGTTGTTCTTCATGGTGCCCAGATTTACCAGAATGTCTGTGAGAGGATTTCCCAGATTTCGATTTATTTTTCTTAGAAGAAGAGGTTTTCTGGATGACTGGGTTGGGTTCATTCGTACCGGCCATTTTTTTGTATGAATGTTGTGAAAATAAAGATGAAATGCGAGAAGTGTGTAAAAATGAAGAATGCAATGAAGAGGATGAAGTAAATTTTTCAGAGAAAAGATGCGTGTGAAAATAATGCAAGTAAAAAGTGAAGGTGAAAAGTTACATCTATTTATAGGTAAAGCTTCTGAGGATAGAATGGGTATAGTCTTTCAAATTTTCACACATTGGGTAACGTAAGTTTTTAAGTTGGAACGACACACCTGATGATACGTGTTGCTTCAGAGAAGGCACAACGTTTCATAGAGGAAGTTGAAACGTTTTCTGAAGTGGTGTGTCCCTTGGTCTGACACTGGCGCTCTTGATCATATTGAATTATCATCCAGCGCTAGCAAAAGAGTATTCGGAAGTGATTTTGCTTCCGGTTGGACAGACGCTCCTGGTTGCCTTGAGTAGTTATTCAGCGTCAGCACGAGAGCATCCGGAAGTAGTTTTGCTTCCGATGGTACTTACTTAAGATTTAACTTTGATTGACTCGTTGATGTTCTCTCTTGTGCATCCACAGCGATCAAGCTTTCATAACTAAAGCCATATTTGCGTCAAGTAGAATTTGTTTGATCTTCTCAATTTCAGGAGCAGTAGCTCTCGGAGCCCAGTATGAACAACAACTCATTCAGATTTGATACATTGCTCTGATCAGGTATGATCATGAAAATTGTTGTTCCTTCGTACCTTCTTTCCTACAAAATAGCAAATGATTTCTCTTTCCCATTTTTCAGTCTCCAACCTTGGATCTGACTGGTCAGTTTGTAGGAAGTATGTGATTCTTATGCACTTAAGAATTATTCACTATGAATATAGCATTGCGAATCAACTATGACTATATGCACATGGCTTCTGATAATGATAGTCATAGATAGCATGTATAGTATGAACATTGTGTGAAATATCTTATAAGCCATATCATGTTCATGCTTATGATGCTTAATGTAAAATCTCAATAAGTCCATCTTACATTTGCATAGGAGATTTTACTGTTGCATGCTTCAACCTTAAATAATCCCTTGCTTACCCAAGGAGATCTTTTATACTTATCCTTGGCCTGAAGCACTTTCTTAGGAGAGACAGGATTCGCAGGTTTTCTCCATGTGAGTTGAGACATCCTCTCTCTTTTGTCCTTCTCAGGATAGTTGAATGGAACTCTGTGATAGCTTATCCCTGAGACAAGGTCTTTGTTCCTTGTGGTAGCGTACTGCTTCTTATGATTGAACCAGGTAGTTGCAGTAGTGACATCACCACGAGTTCTCTTCTTTGGGACAAGAGGAACTCTTGATCTTTCCTGCACAGGTAAGGCACTAGAAGGGAGTTTTGGTACCCATTTGTACTTGGGTCCTACATAGTTAGCGCTGGACCTTACTTGTCCTTTGGGGATCCATATATATTTATTTCTCACATTTAAATTTCTCTTAAAATTGCATGTGTGAGAAATATGACCAGTTCTACCACAATAATGACAGATAATGGGATGATGTTCAGAATCAGATTTCTTATCACTATTATGGTGGTCAGTTTTCTTTTCAAAGACTCTATGTTTATTAACTTTTGAAATCTCAGGGTCTTTCGAAAAATCTTCTTTTATGAGTGGGACTTTGGACTCCTTGGTTGTAGAAGAAGGAATAAGTTCCTCAAGTTCCCTATTCCTTTTTCTTAAGCCTAGAATTTCTTTTGCAAGTTTACAGAATTCAACATGTAGCTCATTATACATATCTTGCAATTCAGAAGTTTCAAGTTTAGGTACCTCATTTTCTTCAGCTTCTGAATCTTCTAGGCGGAGATCCACTCTCTCTTTGCTGATACTAGCTTCTGCTACATCACCATCCAGTAGCTCATCAACGGTGGATTCACAAGGAGCACATAGTGAGCTTTGGACAGCCTTAACATCAAGAAATTGGCTAGAAGCATACATAGTATCAAGAGTGTTCCAAATATCTATAGCCCTAGAGCAATGTTTAATTTTCTGGTAATCATTGTCAGATAAACTTTTGTGCAAAATTTGCATTGCTCTAAGGTTTAAGTAAAATAAGCTTTTGTCCTCTTCTGTCCAATTTACTTTTGGTTTGAAATCAGAGTCCTTTTCAAAAACATCCCACATTTTGAAATCAGTGGATAGTATAAAACTTTTCATCCTTCCCTTCCATAAGTAAAAATCAGCATTTTCTAACACAGGTGGGATGGTATGATCAAAACCTTCAAAACACATTTTGTAACCCAAATCAGCCTAGGTCTTTGCACTTGAGATCGTTGGATCCTTTAAACAAGTGACCTTGCTCTGATACCAAATGATAAACGTGGCTGTCACCCAAGAGGGGGGGGTGAATTGGGTGAGAGAATAAATTAAATCTTTTGAATCTTCTTTTCGAAAGACTGCTTGTGCTTGGTGATAATATTTACGAAGTAGTGATATGCACAAGTCAGTATGTTATGTGATGCAAAATAGAATGTTTGAATGTAAATTTATGCACACATAAATTTATCCTGGTTCGGTCACCCAGACCTACATCCAGTCCCCAGGCTCCACCTGAGATTTTCAATCCACTATTCTTGTTTAAACCGGGCACAAGAGAAGCCTTTACACTTTAGGTTTTACGAGCACGGGTTCACCTAACAACCCACAGGTTTTACACCGGGTTCACCTGCAAACCTTACAAATGCAAGTTTTACGGGCTAACTTGCAACCTATGGAGATTTAGACAACCTCTAAATGCTCCCCCTTACAAATTGTAAGTTTACACTATGTTCACTCTATGAACTGATTGTGCTAAACACTTAAGCTCAAAACTAACTCTCTCTAAGAGTGGATGATGTTACTCACTTAAGTACAATAAAATTACTCTCTGAAAAATATCACAAATCTGGATCTGAGAGTAGTAGAAGATGTGTAGAATGATGAGTATGATATATCAGATACTTTGTTCTGTTCTCTCTTTTTCTTCCATCATTCTTCTCTTCTGAATGAGTGTCTCTTTTATATTCGGCTTCATAGGCTTAGGTGGCAAGTTGAATATGAACGTTTGAATAGTGCCGTTAATCCTATGTTACCGTTGAGAAGTACATCTTCATTAATGCTTAGCAGGGTTGACTTGCTTTATCTCTGAAAAGTAGTCCTGACACCTCTGCTCTGACAAAAGCATTCTGACTTCTGAGTATGTGATTTTTACTCTTGCACTCTTGCTGACGGATGATCATCTTTCATCCGCAAGTGGTAATCTTGCTCTGCAAGTGTTAAGCTCTGAGTCCCAATGTCAAGAGTCTTTCCATCCGGAAGCTCATTTGCATCCGGAAGCGTGACCATGTTCTGCACATACTGGTTAGTCCAACATAGCAATATATATATAAGAATTATACATGCTGTGGGAAGTTTGTTTGCTATGGGGAGTAGTTTACTTAGACTGTGTTCTGATTTGGTCTATGATGTATCTGGAAGCATTTTTACATCCGGAAGTAAAACTACTAGATGAAGGATCTTGGTTCACTATAACTCACTCTCACTTAGTGTATTTCATCCCAACACTCAGCGCTAGTCACTGAGCTATCGGAAGCACTTTTACTTGACGTGGTGAATCCACTGACGCTTAGGGTGAAATCTATTCTATCAGTCTGCGCCAGTCAAGATCTAACAGGAAGCAACTTCACTTGATGTTGCATTTCCGCTGACGCTCGGGGTTATATCTAGTCTATCAACCTGCGCCAGTCTAAATCTAATAGGAAGTGCTTTCACTTGGCGAAGTAGACTTACTGACGCTTGGGGTAATAACTATTCTATTGCTCTGCGCGCCAGTCTAAGTCTAACAGGAAGCGCTTTCACTTGGGGAAGTAGACTCACTGACGCTTGGGGTAATATCTATTCTGTCGCTCTGCGCCAGTCTAATTCTAACAGGAAGCAACTTTGCTTCCGATTGAAACATAGCTTAGTCTTAGGGTTTGTGTACCTAATGTTCATGGACTAAGTTAAATCCCTAGTGATTTACTTGCTGACGCTGGGGGATGAAAACATTCATCCGCATGCGCAAGTCCTAATCTAACCGGAAGTAAATCTTCATCCGGAAGCACTCTTACTTGGGATCCTAAGTATACTATTGCTTCCTAGGCACTTGGTCTAATCCTTTATATTTTAGTCTTCATCAAAACTTAAGATTCTAACACTTTTTGCTTTCTGGGTAGTATGAGCTTTGAATGCTTGAATAAATTTTGCAGATTATGTTCGGTGCTTCATAAATGATGAAGTTGTTCCTTATATAGCATCCACTAATACTCCACATGCTTGGATGGTAACAATGCCGTTTGAATATGTCCGTTAAACCCTTGTTACCATTGGCTCCATTAATGCTCTATAAATGCTCAGCAGGGTTGACTTGCTTTATCTCTGAAAAGCAACTCTGACAACTCTGTTCTGACAAAAGCAACTCTGACTTCTGAGCATATGTATGTTCTGTCTCTTGTACTCTCGCTGACGGATGGGCTTGTGCAACCGGAAGCGGGAGTCTTGTTCTGCAAGTGTTAGTCTAAGAGTCCCAGTGCTAAGAGCATACACTATCGGAAGCTCATTTGCTTCCGGAAGTGAAACTAAGTTCTGCACACAAATGTTAGTCTAACAGTAATATATATAATCAAGTGCAGTAAGAACCATACATGCTATGGGAAGCATTTCTGCTATGGGAAGCAGTCCTACTTAGACTAGGTTCTGACTTAGCATGTTATTGACTTCCGCTGTGGGATGTGTACTACATCCGCAAGCGTTAGTTGTTTCAGCTCTAAGACTTCCGGTAGTGATTTTGCATCTGATTGTGTTCTAACTTAGGATTTAATATTCATCTAGTTCTTCCTAAGTGATCAATCAGTTCTTTCATATTTTAGTCTTCATCAAAACTTAAGATTCTAACATTCTCCCCCTTTTTGATGATGACAAACTAAAGCTAACTTATGAAAGCATACCTAAAGGCAGATATAAACAATTAACACAAGTATGGATTCAAAAGCGAACTTCATTAATCATGTGTAAATCAATTACATGAATATAATAAACAAAATTACAGGTATAACAGGTAGATTTACATGTATGAAAGAATTATAAAAAAAATTGAAGTTACATGTTCAAAATGATATGCTATGCATGAGGGGTTTGATGAGGTTCTATAGCTTATGTCTTTTTTTCCTCTCTCTTCTGTTTTGCTCATGTTCCTCATCCATCCTATCCCACATCTGCTTCAGCTCTGCCTCTTCAATTTGTGCGAGGATCTCTTGATGTTCCCTCTCTTCCTTTTCTTTTCTTATCCTCTCATGCTCAATAGACTCTTCGATGGCTCTTTTAAGATCTGCAGCTTCATTTAAACCAAATGATTGTCCTGATGCTGAGTCTCCTATGGGAATGGTGCCGGAAGGAAGATGGATGTTCTTGATCTTTACATTCCATGTTGGGAAATCAGGATCCTGAGACAAATCTACCTTTCCTTTCCCTTTCCCTTTCCCTTTCCCTTTTGCTCTTGTTTACGTATACAGAACGGCAACTCTCTCAGCATCCAGAAGTTGAACTTGGTGGAAGGTGAGGTTGTTCGTTCCACCATAGCGACTAAGCTCGTCTGGGGTTAAGTCTTCTACCTCCAGCTTTACCTCGACTTCTGGTGGGATTGCCTCAGTTTCTTTTTGAACTTGCTCAATTAGGGAGGGCAATCGAATCTAAGAGGCTTCCCCTGACTGTGGCACCCTCTCAATTTCTATATTCTCAGGAGCTGCTATGGACTCCTCTTCGTTTTCTGGTGAGAGCGTACTGGGGGAAGGAATGACCCTTTTTCTGGCTGTCCTCTTGAACCTTGTCTTGCTGAAACTGACAGGAGGAGGGATTGGAGCTGGTGCAGAGGGAGGAATGGGTTTGGCAATTACCACCCTTGGCTGTTCTGGCCTTTTGAAACCATACTTGGCACAATTCGTCGAAGAGGTTGGTTGTAGGTGCAGAAGGAGGCACAACCTTGGGCAGCTCAGCCAGCACCATTTGTTGACTGGACTCACGGCTGGCAGTCTATTGGCGCATGAAGCGGATAGCTTCACCACGGATTAGGTTTTCTACTTGGCTAGCGCGCTCTATGTCCATTGCCCTTCTGAGGGCAGCAGCAACGTCCGCATCAAGCCACAGGGACGACTGCCTTAGATCTCTCCCCCTTTTGGCATCATCAAACAGGGAGAGGGCCAGGGAGGAGGTAGAGGAAGAAAGTGCTGGGGGTGGTTCAGGGCCATAGCGTGAAGGAGAAGGCGGGGGTGAGGTGGTATGGTCATCATGGTCTGAGGGTTGGTCTGAGGAAGATGAGGATCGGTGAGAGTGGCTAGGGGAGTGGAAGTGACTTGGGGATTGAGAGTGGCTGAGTGAGTGAGAGTGGTGAGGGGAGTCTTGGTGAGGAAGGGAGTCATTTTGTGGTAGAGGGGGTGGAGGAGGAGGAGGAGGAGGTGGAGAAGGAGGTGGAGGAGGAGGTGGTGGAACTTGGAGATGTGCGAGGATTAGGTCTAACTTGTTAGAATCTTAAGTTTTGATGAAGACTAAAATATGAAAGAACCAGTTAAAAACTTAGAAAGAATTAGGTTAATATAGAACCCCAAGTAAGAGTACAACCGGATGTGGATTTACTTCCGGATGAATTAGGACTAGCGCTCGCGGATGAAAGGCTCATCCCACAGCGGAAGCTTGCAAGTCACTAAGTCAGAACTAAGTCTAAGAGTGTTAGAGTATCAAATCCTTGAGACTGAGTTAGGACACAACCGGATGCAGGATTGCCTCCGGAAGTCTTAGAGTAAATTGAGTGACTAGCGCTGTCTATTGGATTAGACAACACAGAGCGTCAGTGGATAAAACTCTAAGTCATAACATAGTTTCTAGTAGGAGTGCTTCCGGATGTGGAATTGCTTCCGGAAGTAAGAGAGCTTCCCATAGGCAGTTGAACTCCCACTGCATGTGACTATGTGTTAATATTGTTGGAATAACGTTCTAGTGCAAAAATGAGTGTTGTTGCTTCCGGATGAGGAATTGCTTCCGGTAGCAAACAGAATGTCAGAACGTACAACAATCAGAATGTCAGAATTGCTTTTTGGCAGAGCAGAGTTGTCAGAGTTGCTTTTCAGAGATTAAGCAAGTCAACCCTGCTGAGCATTAATGGAGCATTAATTGATTCAACGGTAACATGGGATTAACGGCTAAATTCAAACGGCATGGTTACCTACCAAGAAAGAGAATCCTTGAAGATGCTATATAAAGAAGTTCATCTTCATTTATGAAGATCATCGAAGAAACTAGAGAGAGAAACCGAGCATACTCTTCAAGCATTCAAAGCTGCCCAGAAAAGCAAGAGAGCACTTAATACATTGAGAGTTTTATTTATTATCCATCTTGTACTCTTTGTAGTTAAGTCTCTTCATTTATTGAGAGCATTCATTGTACTTAAGTGAGTAACATCATTTGTTCTTAGAGATAACTAAGTTAGAAAATCCTTTGTTTGAAAGGTTGAACCCTTACAGGTAGTAAGGGGGAGCGAGTCTGTAAGGTTGCAAGTGAGCCCGTGTAAAACTTGTGGTTGTAAGGTTGCAAGTGATCCCGTTGTAAAACTTGCGGTTGTAAGGTTGCAAGTGATCCAGTTGTAAAACTTGCGGTTGTAAAGGTTCCAGGTGAACCCGTTGTAAAACCTGGGGTTGTAGTGGAACTCAATCTGGGTGATTGAGAACTGGACGTAGGTCAAGAGTTGGACCGAACCAGTATAAAAATCTTGTGTTTTTAGTTGTCTGTTTTATTTGGTAGCACAATTCACCCCCCCTCTTGTGCATCCTCACTTTCATTTGGTATCAGAGCCAGGTTTTTCTGACTTGATTCCAGCGAATTTAGAAAGAAAAGATCTAGTGATGGATGCTGAATATCATTCTCTTCCCGATGTAGCTATGCAGCCCAACAAAAATTTACAAATGGTTCTGAAATGCTGAATGTTATTTTGATGAATCAGAGGGCATATAGATATAAAACTGGATTAGGGTACAAGCATAAAGATAAAAAGTGGGTGGAACCTAAAGTGAAACCATACTTAAAGTTTTTCCACAAAGCCACTAGTCACAGCTCCACACCCTTTAGCTTCTGCAACTATTGCAACAGGAAGGGACACTCCACGTTCACCTACAATGCAAAGAAGCATGGAGCTAACAGCACCTATAAGTGGGTTCCAAAAGGAACCACAGTAACCAAGGATCCTCCAAGAAAAGAAACTAAAGGAGGACAAGGATCTAGAACTTGGAAACATATTCCAAGGGAAGTCCGTCAGCCTAGAGCCCACACAAGGCCAGAAGCACAACACAATCACAAACCTAAGGTCAACACTGGACCAAAGGTTATGGGAACTAATGATAAAGGACCCAATAAAGGTTGAGTATGACTGGTGACAGAGACAAGTTCAAATCCTTGGTGATCAAAGATGGAGCCAAAGTGAATTTTGGAGGGAATCAAAGCGGAAAGATCACTGGGGTTGGAGAAGTTGGACCTGTCAAAGATGTCTATCTGGTTGATGGTCTCTGTCACAACCTGCTGAGCGTAAGCCAGAGCACTGACAAAGGAATGGAAATCTATACACCCTAAATAAGCATGATCTAGATATAGACAAGGCCAATCTAAAATGCAAACTTAAGGCAAGTAGGAATGGAAATTTATACACCCTAGATTTATGCCAACAACTAGTTGAAAAATGTTTAATAACTAGTGATGAAAATAGTTGGCTTTGGCATAAACGGCTAGCGCATGTAAACTTTACACAGCTTGATATGCTTATTAAAAAGGAGCTAGCAATTGGGATTCCATCCTTCAAAGTTAAGCATGATTTTATCTGTGAATCCTGCCAACGAGGAAAGCAAACGAAGTCCTCGTTTAAGACCAAGAAGAAAGTCTCCACCAACAGGCCCTTAGAACTGATCCACATGGATTTAGTTGGGCCAGCGAGAGTGAAGAGCTTAGGTGGAAACCTATATGCTCTAGTGGTGGTGGATGACTATTCAAGGTTCACTTGGACTATGTTTCTTCCCTCTAAGCAAGATGCTTTTGATGCTTTTGTTGTCCTGGCTAAGAAAGTGCAGAATGAGAGAGACCTCAAAATAACAACCATAAGGACAGATCATGGAGGAGAGTTTGAGAATCACAACTTCTCGGAGCTGTGTGAGGAGAATGGAATTGATCACAACTTCTCAGCTCCCAGAACCCGTCAACAGAATGGCGTGGTTGAAAGGAAGAACAGGGTTCTGACAGAGATGGCCAGAAGCATGCTCAATGAGAAAGAGGTTTCTCAAGTGTTCTGGGCGGACGCTATGAGCACTGCTTGCTACATCTCCAACAGAGCCTATGTTCGCAAGGGCTTAGACAAGACTCCCTATGAGCTATACAAAGGGAGAAAGCCCAACATCAGCCACCTCAGAATCTTTGGATCAAAATGTTATGTTCATAACAATGGAAAGGTAAACCTGGGTAAGTTTGACCCGAAAGCTGATATAGGAGTTTTCATAGGGTATTCCCTTAGGAGTAAGGCTTATAGAGTATACAACTTGAGAACTAGAACAGTAGAAGAGTCAATGCATGTTGTATTCGATGAGAATCCTACATGGGAAGGATCCACAGAAGATGATGGGATATTAAATGTTCCAAAACCACCATCATCTTCACCACCAAAAGAAACACCAGCAACTGATCCTTAGAAGGAAGATGAACCCAGTGATGAACCTAGAGTGCAGACGGTGCCTGATGAGGTACAGCTGCCAACTGCTAGGAGACATCACAGGGATCATCCACTTGACCAAGTGCTTGGTGATGTTTCTTCTGGTGTCAGAACCAGAAGGCAGGTTCAAAATGAAGTTGAGTTTGAAGCCTTTTTGTCTCAAATCGAACCAATTTCAGCTGAACAGGCCCTAGAGGACTGCGATTGGATCATTGCCATGCAGGAAGAGCTCAATCAGTTTGAGAGAAGTCAAGTCTGGGAATTAGTCCCTAGACCGTCTCACCAATCCATAGTTGGGACCAAATGGGTCTTTAAAAATAAACTGGATGAGACTGGACAGATCACTAGGAACAAAGCCAGACTAGTAGCAAAAGGGTATAACCAAGAAGAAGGCATATACTATGAAGAAACTTTTGCTCCAGTTGCAAGACTTGAAGCAATAAGAATTCTTCTAGCCTTTGCATCCATGAAAAGTTTTAAATTATATCAGATGGATGTGAAGAGTGGTTTTCTTAATGGTTATATTAAGGAAGAGGTTTATGTTGAGCAACCTCCTGGCTTTGAGGATCATAAGCACCCTAAGCATGTGTATAGACTAAAGAAAGCGTTGTATGGCCTGAAACAAGCTCCACGAGCTTGGTATGAGAGACTCAGCAGCTTCCTGCTGGGAAAGGAAACCTCTAGAGGCAAATTAGATAATACACTGTTTATTTTGCATAAGGATAGAAACACACTAGTTGTCCAGATTTACGTTGATGATATCATTTTTGGGGCAACTAATGAAAAACTCTGTGAAGAGTTTTCTAAGACTATACAGGGGGAATTTGAGATGTCAATGATGGGAGAATTAACATTCTTCCTAGGCCTGCAGATTAAGCAAATGAAAGAAGGCATCTTCATCTCCCAAACTAAGTATTGCAGAGAGCTTCTTAAGAAGTTTGGGATGGATGAATGCAAGGAGTATGACACTCCCATGAGCACCACTGCCGCTCTGGATGCTGATGTAAAGGGAAGTTCAGTCAGCCTGCCAATGTACATTGGAATGATAGGTTCTCTGCTGTACTTAACGGCTAGCAGACCTGATATCCAATTTAGTGTAGGCATGTGTGCTAGATTTCAAGCCAACCCCAAGGAATCACATCTAACCTGTGTTAAGCGTGTTTTAAGATACCTTGAGGGAACACAAGAACTTGGTCTCTGGTATCCCAGAGGTAACCAGGAGTTCTTGTGGGCTTATTCTGATGCTGACCATGCAGGTTATAAGACAGATAGAAAGAGCACCAGCGGACAATGTGCCTTCCTTGGAGGGTGCATGGTGTCTTGGGCAAGCAAGAAGCAAACCTGCGTGTCACTATCTTCCACAGAGGCAGAGTATATTGCTGCTGCAAGCTGCTGTGCACAAGTGTTGTGGCTTAAAAATCAACTGAGGGATCTTGGCCTGGAGTTTCCTGAGGCACCCATTCTCTGTGACAACACAAGCACCATCAGCCTTGCCAAGAATCCAGTCCAGCACACAAGAACAAAGCACATTAACGTCAAACATCACTTCATCAGAGATCATGTTCAGAAGAAGGATGTCAAGGTGCAATTTGTTCCCACTCAGCATCAGCTTACAGATATCTTCACCAAGCCTCCGGGGGTAAATCAATTTACTTTTATTAGAGGAGATTTGGGAATGGTAAACCCAAATGAAGTTTAATCCTCAAAATAAACCTGTGCTTAATTGATTAAAACCTGCAAACTGTACTAACTTAGGCATCGGAGTGCCAATCTTTAGTTTTGCAGGTCCCCCAATGTTAAATCTTAAATAAGTCCTACCGGAAGCAAATCCTCTTCTGGATGCTCATTTGTTGCCGCTTGGTCATAACTCTAAGCAACCGGGAGCGCCAGTGTCTGAGAAGAAGAAGGACACGTCACTTAAAAAAAAACGTTTCATCTTCTCCCACCAAAAACAGTGCCCTTTCTGACAGACTGAAGAGACACGTGGCATAAAGGTGAGCCGTTTTGTTTTAAATACTTACATTTTCCCATAAAAGGTGCATATTTTCAATGAAGAGTCATTATGAACCATCACATCGAATGTCACATTGCATAAATAGGGCACAACTATTCATTCATCACTTCTCACACAAATCGCCACTCACAAATCCTCTGAAACCCCTCCATCTTCATCTTCATCTTCATCGCATCTTCATCATCTTCATCTTCTTCTTCTTCTTCATCTGTGCATTTTCTGGGGATTCACCGTGCATATCATTCATTTCATTTCATTCACCACATACCTACTTCACACAAAATGGTTGGTTCACATGAATCAAACCCCAACATTCAGAAAACCTATTCATCTAAAATGTCCAAGCATCCTGAGAAATCTGGGCAATCTGGGCATTCTAGAAAAATCTGGGTTCGTTTTAGTGAAGAACATTCTTCAAAGCTCCAGAGGGTTGAAGATGATTTATCTGAGCGTCGTTCTGGGCCATTGGAGGTCGTTTCTTCTGTGTTTGAGAACACAAAACCCTACCTTACCAATGGGGTTTTTGTGGATTTGAAGATGCTTGAAGATCTGGGTTTTGATCTCTCCTCTCATCTCCAGAAGTATATAAGTTGGCTGGGGATCAAGAACGAGTACAACGTCCAAGTGCTCCGGGTGTTCTACCAGTTCCTCACTGCCAAGCCCAAGTACAAGGCCATCTCTGAGAAAGAATCTGCCATTGGCCGGGTTGATTTCAAGGCCACTGTAAGGGGAAGGCAGATCAAGTTCAACTGGAGAGATATCAATCGTTTCCTCGGGGTCACTGACGAGGAGATGAACAAGTGGATCTTCCCTGTGAAGCTGGATCAGACGGCACTGGAGCAGATTTATGAAACCAAGGGGAAGAAGGTGTCTGGAATGCCCGACAGAAAGAGGGTGCTCCAGTACAGCTACTCTAGGTTGATGGCCAACAAATGGGGAAATTTCAATGAGTTCATCGGGCTAGACAACCCTTGGCTAGCAAAGTTCCTCACCCAGGAGCCTATCAACCCTGGCCAACTGATCAGCATGGAGCTCAACAGATGGTTTGAAGGTAAAGAAAGAGGAAAACCTTCTTCTCTTCTCTACCCTTAGTTTATCGCCTTCCTCCTGGAGCAGTTCAACATTCAATCCACTGAGGAAGCCGATAACATCAAGTGCCTGCCTATGGGGTCGATGAATTTGGGCAAGATGGGAGTCAAGTATCTCAAGCCAGCGAAGCCCACTCGGTCTGGCTCCCAGGCTGGGAGCGCTTCACATACAACAGTTCCCTCTGCGTCTGGAGCAGGGGATCAAAAAGTTGATTCTCATGCTGGCCCTAGCCGTGCTCCGAGGGTGTCTACTACTCAGAAGTTGATGAGTTGGTGAGTTGTTAAAAAGGATTAGGAGTTGATGAGTTGGCAAATGAGGGTGGTGAGTTGTTAAAAAGATATTTTTATGGGTAATGGAGGTGTTTATGCAAAATGGAGAAGATGAAAGAAGGGAGAGGGGTATTTTGGGTATTAGGTGAAAAGTGGAAATGAATGTGGTCCAAGAGTTGTCTCCATGCATTTTTAAAAATTCCTCCTTTTTCTCCAAGTCATTGTGCTCCCCTTTTTGCCCTTAATGAAGCCTTCAACTTTGAATTTGAAGTTGGAGCCAATTTTGAAATTTGAATTTTGGGCTCCAATCCTCTAGTCCTTGTCTTTCCTCCAAGTCCCTCCTTTGAGATGCCAACTTGGTTCTATTTTTCCTCCAAGCCAATTCCTTGCATTTCAAGCTGTCCAAAAGGGTTGTGGGGTCCACGTGGGACCCCCCTACACATGAAAACGCACAACAGTCAAAAATGACCAAAATACCCTTGGTTACTTAAAATGCAAGTAATTAAGCTAGGATTTTCCATATAATCATCTATAAGCATGTGCACATAAAATCACCAATAAAGATCAAATATAACAATTAAACCTCACTAATTAAGCTCAAATGCACATGCTTAAACATATAAATTTTGGTCCAATCAAATCCCCCACACTTAATCTTTGAACTCCGGTCAAAGTCATCCAAAAAGTCTAACTTAATCATTAAGCATATTGAAGGCAATTGGAATTGTCATTGTGTACAAATTGATCTTTTTGAACCTTTCCCTAAAGCATCACATGGGCCAAATCTAAGAATACAAAGTGAATACAAGTTTAGCAAGCAACTAGAATTAAGGAGGAGTGCCAATTGAGATTTTTCCTCACCGGATAAAGTGTTTACACTCATTCACTCAAGTTTGGAAAAATGCCTAACTAAGGACTTGTGATCACTCTTTGGCTCAATGCACTTAACCTCTCCATAAGCTTGTAGTAGCTCTAAGTTCTCCACCCATTAGTATGCATGGCACAATCAAATCTAGGGGGCTTTGGGGGTTGCATGGAAGGCTAAGATGAATGATGAATGATGGAAAGTAGTCAATGACCAATGACATGAACAAGTAATCACCACATATGCATGCAATACAATGAAACCAATCCAATCAAGCATGCTACATATCACTCTCTTTTTTTTTCAAGCACTTTGTGCTTCTCATCATTTTTTTTCACTCTTATGCCTTTGGCATACATTAGCACTTTGTGCTTTTATTTCATTTTTCTTAGGCCTTCGGCCTCTTTCTCTTTTCTTTGCTTTTTCTTGGCCTTTGGCCACACTTTTCTTTTTTTTTTCTCACTAAGGCTCTCGGCCAAATATTGTTCTCCCTCATGTAGCGTGCTCTTCACAAAATACATCAATACAACACTAATATAAATGCAAGCATATGCTATAATCACTCATTCAAACATTGGTCAAGGTGGTAGAAAAGAATAGTGAATGGCCCAAAGAGGTTAAATCAAAGGATAATATTTGGTGGCTTAGTGTTTGGGTCAAAAGGGTTTAGAAATGAAATGCCCCTTTCATTTTCAATCATGTCATGCATTGTGATCTTGAACAAGAGCTAAGACAAGTTCTAGGAGGTCAAGTAGACTATTGGCCCACTCAATTCGGTTGGAGGCTTCTCACTTTGATGGCTTACTCTAATTAGTCACTTCCTCCCTAAGAAAAGTTAAATGAGAAACTTACACCCTCTTTATACCTTAAAAGTGCCCCAAGTAATGCCCTAAGTAATCATTCCAAAAATTCTACTTACACACTAGAGGACAATTCTATTTACTTTCAAGAGTCATGATCAAGTTAAACTTCCTACACAATCATGCCAAATAAGTCCACAAATCAAGTGTGAAAGCTTTGAATTAGACCACTTTTAAGCACATAATACACCCCCCCACACTTAAAGCATGCATTGTCCTCAATGGGACCAATCAAATCAAGTAGGAAGGCATAAAACATAGGTAAGGCAGCAAAGACAAGGCCGGGCAGTCCACGCATGCAAATGGCCATCATGAATTATTCACAAAAACAAAAACTAAACACAACCTATCACAAGTTTATAATTTTTTTTTCTCTTTTTTCTAAACACCCTAAAACAACATACTAGAAAATAAACCTAAACACAATCCTAATATATTTTTTTCACTATCAAATGTCTTCCCCCACACTTAGAATAAGAACAATGTAAAGCAAGTAAGGGAAGGAAAGAAACAACCTCTTATGGAGGCTTGAAATTCTCTTTTAAAAACTTCTTGTTGTGGTCTTTTATAAGCATGTTTCGGCCACTCCCATTAAGAACACAATTGAGCTTTTTCTCCACATGATCTTCCTTTACCAATTCGGCCTTCTTGTGGTGTGGAAGCATCCAAGTGGACTTGGTTGGATTTGCACCCCTTTTCTTCTCTTTTGGGCGCCTAGCTTTTCCATGGGCTTTAAGTCTCATGAGCAACTTTTGCACCTTCTTCTTTAGGACATCTAGGAGTGTAGGTTCACACATAACCTCTTTCAAATCATTGCCCTTCAACTCCATATTCCTAAGAAGAACCTTCAACCGGACTACAAGCCTTGTTAAATCTTCCTTTGAGAGCTTTCCATTGAAATAGTCAACTTCCTCTTTTGATGCATCACAAGCCAAGCTCTCCTTGAGATTCTTCTCGGCCTTAATCAAGTCCAAATCATCTCTTTCCACTCTAGAAGTTCCTTCAAGCTCCATCATGCACTTCTCCTTTTCCCAATAATCCTTGTGCATCCTAAAATAACCTACCACATAGCACAAACTTCCCTCTTGCAAGGGGTTGTAGGTATGCAAAGAATAACAAAGAGGAACACAAGGAAAATCAAGATATACATGCTTAGAAGGAACATCATCATAAGATATGGAAATCAAGTGAGAGACATAAGATAGGTCAAGATTGTGCCCCTTCAAAGCACTTTGCCAAAGAGTGCATTTCGGCCAACTCTTGGAATTGGTGGTACCACCTCTCAAAGCAAGGTGTAATTGGCCCTTATCAAGCAAAGTAGGTGCACTCAAAGCCTTAGGATGGAAGTCCTCTTGCAAAGCACTCTCTCCTTGTGTTTTCCTCCACCGGCTCTTCCAATCCAAGATGTATTGTGAGGTGTAGCCAAACAAGTCTTCCTCCCAAAGCAATCCCTCATCCATCATGAGATCAACCATTCTTCCCAACCTATCCTTATCAACCACATTGAACAAACTTCCCTTTTCCAAGGGGTTGTGGATAGGCAAAGAAGATATGCATATACATACACCACCAAAATTTTACTTGACATGCCAAGGATCAACATATAAATGCATCATGCTTCTAATGTTATTAGTTTCATTCTTAGAATCAAACAAAAATGCATTATCAATCACACTAGCAAAATCATCAATGGTGCACATATGAGAATCAACATTATCAATCAAGGTCAATCTCAAAGTATCCTCAAGCTCATCAATCACTTTATCAACAACATGCAAGCTAAGCAAAGACTTATCCTTTAAAGGATGTTTCCTAGCTTTAAACACTTTAAATTCAATCACTTGGTTCTCTACTTGCAAAGTTATTGTCCCATCTTTTAAGCTTACCACCCATGAAAGGTCTTCCTAAAATGAGGGATTCCTCTTCCCTAGACTTATGTGTCATATCAAGAACATAGAAATCCACAGGGAATACTAAGTTCTTTACCCTCACCAAAATATCCTCAAGGAGTCCAAAAGGTTTCCTAATTGACCTATCGGCTAGTTGAATAACTACACTAGTGCCACGTAGGTTCTCTAGTCCAAGTGATGTGTATGTGGCCTTAGGCATAACATTTATAGCCGCCCCTAGGTCAAGAAGGGCTTTGTCAAAACAATGATTTCCTATTTGGCAAGGAATGGTGAATGGCCCGGGATCTGCACATTTAAAAGGCAATCCTCTCTCAATCCTCTCCTTCACATGTGGCCTTAGTGGAACTCTCTTACTAAGATTACAAGCTCTCTTGTACCTACATAACTTCCTCAACAACCTAGCATATTGAGGTACTTTCCTCAAAAGAACTTGTATAAGCATCTTAGCTCTAGAGAACACATAAAGCATTTCTTTTTCTAACACCTCATAATATTTCTTTTCAATCAAACCAAAGATGTTAGAAGATAGAACATGCTTAGAGTTTAGAGATATACCTTTGGGGGATTCATCCCCTTGTTGAATAGATGGTTGCTCTTGAGAAGAAGATTCTCCAACTTTAAGCTTTCCTTGAGCAATCTCCTTCCTCTTGGCCTCTAGAAGGTTCTCGGCCTTGTCATGAAGTTTATTGAGGCTCTCGGCCTCATCAATAGAATCACCATGGACATGAGGCAATCCGGCCGTGACATGCAAATCATCATCACCTAAGTTATTTTGAAAGCTAGAGTGGCCTTCCTCATGCATTGCACCTTTCTCGGCCTCTTTCTCTTTTAGAGTGGAACTCTCGTCTTCATCATGTTTGTTACCAAGAGATTGAGGCAATTCGGCCTCCTTATGCTTCTCCTCATAAGCAAAGTCATTTTAAAGATTAGGGTGCTTTCCAACATGCAATTCTCCCTTCTCGGCCTCTATAGTAACTTGAGGTTCATCCTCATCCTCCTCATAGTCATAAGCTTGGCCATATTGCCTCCCACTTCTCACATTCATAACATGAAGATTTTGTGGATTAATAACCACATTAGAAGGCAATCCCCCTTTCTTTGCATCTTGCTCCGCTTTAGTATTCAACATTTGAGACACTAAGGTGGTGACATTTTCTTGCTTCTTTAGACTCTCCTCAAACTCATTCATCTTCTCCATTAAGCTTGACATCATTTGGTACATCATGTCTTGTTGAGAATTTGAAGAGCTAGATGGAGGAATAAAAGCTTGAGAACCCACCACATTGTTTCTTGGAGCATGAGCTTGATCATCATTCTTCACAAATGGAGGGGGAATATAGGCTTGTTGATTCGGCCTATACCCTTGAACATTAGGGTTAGACCTCCCTTGATAAGTACCATAGCCTTGTTGAGAAGGATAAGCATTGGAAGATTGATTTTGGCCTCCCCCCACTTAGGTTGTTGTTGTGGTTGGAAAGAATTTTTAACTTGCCCTTGGTTTGAACCTCCCCCCCACTTGAAGTTAGGGTGGTCCCTCCAACCCGGATTGTATGTTGAGGAGTAAGGGTCATATTTGGCTTGAGGCCTAGAATTGTTGTACATAGCCGCCACTTCCTCATAAGATGGACAATTGGAGGATAAATGCATAGGAGACCCACAATGATCACAAGAGGTGGCCACCAAGGCCATGGAGTCATCAACAACATTGGTAGGCTTCACAAACCTCCCATCCATCCTACTCAAGCTCTCGGTCAACCTCTCAATAGAATTATAAAGCTTGTCATCACTACTCAAAGAGGCAACCTTAGGAGCACCACCATAAACAAGATCTCGGCCATAAAAATTTTGATGGTTAGAAGCCATAGTAGAAAAGAGATTCCACCCCTCATTAGCCGACAAGTTGAATATGGAACCATTGGAGGCGGCATCCACACTCATCTTCAATTGTGGCACAAGTCCATCATAGAAATATTGCACCAAGTTGGCCTTTGAAATGTTGTGATTAGGACAAGAGTTCACCAAAGTGTTAAACCGGCTCCAATAATCATAAAATGTCTCTTGAGAGAGTTGTTGAACACCGGTTATGTCCTTCCTCAACTTGGAGATCTTAGAAAGAGGGAAATATCTATCCAAGAACACCTTCTTTAGTTGCTCCCAAGACAAAGTAGCATAATGAGTGGGAAGATTCAAGAGCCACTCCTTGGCTTTACCCTCCAAAGAGAATTGGAATACCCTCAAGAGAACATCATCCAAGTTGGCATTGGGAGGCTTCATGGATGAACAAGTATGGTATAGGCCAAGCAAGTGAGTGTGGGCATCTTCATGTGGAAAACCTGTAAACTTAGGCAAATGAGCAAGAAGAGATCCCTTGATCTCAAAGTTAGCGGGGTTAGCATAAAAACCTTGAGGTGCAAATGATGCATATGATTGTGTGAACTCCCTCATAGGTCTATCATCATCATGCAATTGCCTACCCCCATCATAGTGATGTTCACCCTCTTGCTCTCTATGTTCTTGCCTCTCATGTTCATGTTCATGCTCTCTAGCCTCTCTCTCATGTTCTCTATGAGCTTCTTGTCTCGCGGCCATAATTATATGATTATCTAAAATAGTGTGATGAGAATGTAAGGGTGAAGTGTGTGGTTGTGAAGTGGATGCACTAGCTTGTTTCTTGTCCTTTCGCCTCTTAGCCCTAACTTTGCTAATGCCTTTCTCAATCTCGGGATTTAAGGGCACTAAGGGAAGGTTAGGTCTCATGCAATGCAAAACAATGCAAGATGTAATGCAAGGGACGTGCACAAGCTAAATGATGGCTAGTGAGTGAATGAATGAATGTGTATGAGTGAAAGTGATGCAAAGGCAACCACTTAAAGCTTCAAACAGTGATGAAAGTTCCTGCAAAACAAAGCACAAAAACAACCAGCCAGCAGCACAAATATAATATCCAGCACAATCCAGAAAATCCAGCAAGAATCAAGTGTACAACTGCAATGATCCGATTAGAAAATGAAGGAAACTAGAGCACCTTTTCTCACACAAATTGCACACCAATTTTACAGAATGACCAGGCAGATAGAAAGTGCAAATAACCAGCTTTCAAACAAAGCAAACACTGCTCAAAACAGATAAGTAAAATGCAAACAGTTTTGGTGCAAAATTGAGCAGGACAATGCACAATCACAGGTAGTTGTTGACCTCTAGAAAATCGAATACTGCACCAAAAATTCAGCACAATATATCAATCAAAAGCTTATTCAAAACGGGTTCCAATGAGCCAAAGATCATGCAAAACAGAGCAGGATAAGATCAAACAGATAGGCTCCAAAGTAAGCAGGTCCGCAGGAAAATTCCAGAAAAACAGGGCAATTTTAAAAATTCACCCCGGACAGTAGAAAATGCGTTTTCTGGCAAATTATATATCAAATTAAAGCTTGAATCTTCTAGTTTTACCAGTAAAAACAGTTTCCAAAAATACAGTATAGATTGTTCCCAGTTTTGAAAACAGTGAGTCAGTCAAAACAGTGTTTTCAGAGCAATTTCCAGCAAAATGTACACAATGTCCAGCAAGCTTTCTAGCAAGATTTTGGCTATCTAGAGCAGCCAATACACACTAAAACAGGCCAGAAATATGCAAAATGATAATGAGCAAGCACAAATATGAAGCACAATGTATAAAGTTGCTCAAAATCACAAAATGTCCAACTTCAACAAAAACAACTACAAATTAAAATGTGACTACTAAAGCCTAAAACTAGCAAGATTTCACCTAAATTGGCAACTGCGCCACTTGATTTAACCTATTTGTCGCCTTCTAGGTCAATCAAAATTCTAAACTCAAATCCACTAAGTGAGTAGTGGTGAGTATTAGGTCTTCTCACAATTCAAGTTGAATCTTGCAAATTCAAAGGCTAAAGTCACGCAAATTATCAAAGAAGGTTGAGGTTGATTTTTATACTAAAAACTACAAGTAAGATGCTTAAAACTAACAACTAACCGAATATAAATGTGATAGAAAAGAGTTAAGAAGTCACCTCCCTCTCCAAGTACTTAGTGCCTTTGATGAATTAGGCTTCATAACCTTGTCACACTTAATTAAACTAGTTAAATCCTTAAGACTTCTTTAATCAAAGAAATCTACAAGCATTTAACTAACCTAATCAAGCCAAAAGCTCTTTTAAGCCAAGAAAATACGAAAAGCAACACTAAATGCTAAATCTAGCACTTAGGAAACAAATTCATTCCACACATATACAAGGTAGCAAATCGCACACATATACATACATGGAACTACAAAATCTAAGCTTAGGTTTTCATGTTCTTAACACAAAAGAGAGGTTTTCAAGCTACAATCATGTAGAACACCTAAAATGAAGATGATCTAACCTATACAAGCCTAGATCTAGGACATAAATAGGCAAAAATGTAAAACTAGCTTGAAACCTAAAAGAGAAAATTACAAAGTCATGAAGCCAAATTTGT
This sequence comes from Mimosa pudica, assembly GCA_029929735.1. Taxonomy (NCBI): domain Eukaryota; kingdom Viridiplantae; phylum Streptophyta; class Magnoliopsida; order Fabales; family Fabaceae; genus Mimosa; species Mimosa pudica. The sequence goes on from JAKELP010000045.1 coordinate 9,177,845, forward strand.
GTACTTGAAGCACTTTTCCTTGGAGAGGAGAGGAGAGGAACCTTAGTTACACATGGAGATGGTGGAAAACGTGAGAAATCATGGAGGAATGGTGGAGAATGGAGCTTGGCCGAAATGTGGAAGAGAAATGGTGAAGGAGATGAGAGAAAAGTGAGAGAAAATGAGATGAAGAGAGAGAAAAAGTTGTCACAAATGAAGTTGGTTAGAGTATAAATGAAGTGAGATTTGGGTTAATGATAAGGATTAGGAGTTGATGAGTTGGCAAATGAGGGTTGTGAGTTGTCAAAAAGATATTTTTATGGGTAATGGAGGTGTTTATGCAAAATGGAGAAGATGAAAGAAGGGAGAGGGGTATTTTGGGTATTAGGTGAAAAGTGGAAATGAATGTGGTCCAAGAGTTGTCTCCATGCATTTCTAAAAATTCCTCCTTTTTCTCCAAGTCATTGTGCTCCCCTTTTTGCCCTTAATGAAGCCTTCAACTTTGAATTTGAAGTTGGAGCCAATTTTGAAATTTGAATTTTGGGCTCCAATCCTCTAGTCCTTGCCTTTCCTCCAAGTCCCTCCTTTGAGATGCCAACTTGGTTCTATTTTTCCTCCAAGCCAATTCCTTGCATTCCAAGCTGTCCAAAAGGGTTGTGGGGTCCACGTGGGACCCCCCTACACATGAAAACGCACAACTAGTCAAAAATGACCAAAATACCCTTGGTTACTTAAAATGCAAGTAATTAAGCTAGGATTTTCCATATAATCACCTATAAGCATGTGCACATAAAATCACCAATAAAGATCAAATATAACAATTAAACCTCACTAATTAAGCTCAAATGCACATGCTTAAACATATAAATTTTGGTCCAATCAGAAACCGAGCATACTCTTCAAGCATTCAAAGCTGCCCAAAAAAGCAAGAGAGCACTTAATACATTGAGAGTTTTATTTATTATCCATCTTGTACTCTTTGTAGTTAAGTCTCTTCATTTATTGAGAGCATTCATTGTACTTAAGTGAGTAACATCATTTGTTCTTAGAGAGAACTAAGTTAGAAAATCCTTTGTTTGAAAGGTTGAACCCTTACAGGTAGTAAGGGGGAGCGAGTCTGTAAGGTTGCAAGTGAGCCCGTGTAAAACTTGTGGTTGTAAGGTTGCAAGTGATCCCGTTGTAAAACTTGCGGTTGTAAGGTTGCAAGTGATCCCGTTGTAAAAATTGCGGTTGTAAAGGTTCCAGGTGAACCCGTTGTAAAACCTGGGGTTATAGAGGAACTCAATCTGGGTGATTGAGAACTGAACGTAGGTCAAGAGTTGGACCGAACCAGTATAAAAATCTTGTGTGTTTTAGTTGTCTGTTTTACTTGGTAGCACAATTCACCCCCACCTCTTGTGCATCCTCACTTTCATAACTCGGCCTCGACCCCATCAAGGTGTGATTCCAGGCGCTTGATCCTCCAGCGCTGTCTCATGTAGGCGCTATGAAATTCCTCATGGAGAGGAGTCATGAGTGGATCCGGCAGCCTAAACAAAAGCTCATGCTTTAACTCTTGAAGGAGAGCCTTTTGAGCAGCTGAGACTCTGGGTCCACGGGAGCTGCTTGGGCCAGCCTGGGAATCTGCTTCCTGATCCTCTGCGCCTGAAATAGAGGGTTGAGAGTTGTGTGAGGCACTTCCTGCTTGAGAGCCTGATTGGGTTGCCCTCACTGGCTTGTTATACACAACTCCCATTTTGCCTAAGTTTTTGGAATCCATAGGCATGCACTTCTTGTTATCTATTCCCTCAGTGGATTTGATATTGAAGTTCTCCAATAGGAAGGCGATGAGCTGGGGGTAGGGAAGAGATGCATTTTCCTTTGTAGTCTTGCCATCCACCCGTCGAAGAAGCTTCATGGAGATAAGTTGCCCAGGGTTGATGGGCTCTTGGTTGAGGAATCTGGGCAGCCAGGGGTTGTCAAGTTGTGTAAACTCGCTGAAGTTCCCCCCTTTATGGGTCATTATCCGCGAGTAGATGTACTGAAGTACTCGCTTAGTGTGAGGCATGCCGGAGACCCTTTTTCCACTTGTCCCATAAATCTCCTCTAGGTCTTCTTGAACGAACCTCCCGTGGTACTTCCACTTGTTCAATTCTGGGTCCGTGATTCCCAAAAATTGGTTGATGTGCTTCCAATTGAACTTTATCCTTCTGCCCCTGACGGTTGCGCGGAAGTCAACGCGAGCAATCTCGCTCTTTGGCAGAGTGGGGTCCCTCAACTTGACCTTTGCAGTTAAGGATTCGTAAAACACCCTAAGCACATTTACATTGTAGTCATTCTGCAAACCCAGCCAGTTCATGTACTTCTCCAGGTATTCTGTGAGGTCATAACCCAGATCTTCCAGGGTCTTCAAATTGACATAAATCCCGTTGTTCAGGTAGGGGTTTCTGTTTTCGAAGGCTGGAGAGATGGGTTCTAGCGGCGTTGTGATGTATTCTGAGTAGTCAACAGGCGCTTTCTGGCGTTTGGAGGCAGGTTCTTCAGCGAAGCGAACCTGTTTGTCCTTTCTCTTTCCAGATTTCTCAGATTTCCCAGAAGAGGAGGGGTTCTGTGGGTTAGGGTTTGTTTCACTTAAGCCGGCCATTTTGTAGAAAGGATGTGGGTATGGAGATGCAGAAAAGATGAGAGTGAAGATGAAGATGATGATGAACAGTGATGAACAGTTAAGAGAGAATTGTGTGAACTTTGGTTAAAACGCGTTTGAGTGAGGGGTTAATGAATGATTAATGCCTATTTATGCAGTGTGATGTTTGATGCGAGGGGTCATGATGACAAGTTATGGGGAACACACCTCTTTTATGTGAAAACGTAAACATTTTAAAACTGAAATGGCGCACCTGTTGCCACGTGTCGTTTCTGGTTGTCAGAGGAGACACTGCTGTTGTCGGAGAAGGTGTAACGTTTCTGAGGTGACGTGTCCCTTTTCAGTACTAGGGCTTCCGGTTGTTGAGCGGTAACCGTAAGCGGCAGGATCCAATGCTGAGTAGACGAACTGGTGCGCAGTTTAAGGGATCACTCTTGCACATGCTTCCGGAAGTGAGTCCGCTTCCAGATGTGAAGGACTTAAGATTTAACATTGACAGCCTTTATGGTCTCCTCACTAGGGGACCTGCAAAACTAAAGATTGGCACTCTGATGCCTAAGTTAGCACAGTTTACAGGTTTTAACATTTAAGCACAGATTTATACTGAAGTTTTAAACTTCATTTGGGTTTACCATTCCCAAATTCCCTCTTATGTAAGTAAATTGGTCTACTCCCAGAGGCTTGGTGAAGATATCTGCAAGTTGATGCTGAGTTGAAACAAATTGCACCTTGACATCTTTCTTTTGAACATGATCTCTGATTAAGTGATGTCTGACGTCAATGTGCTTTGTTCTTGTGTGCTGTACTGGATTCTTGGCTAGGCTGATGGTGCTTGTGTTGTCATAGAGGATAGGAGCCTCTGGGAACTCTAGGCCAAGATCTCGAAGTTGGTTTTTCAACCAAAGTACTTGGGCACAACAACTTGCAGCAGCAATATATTCTGCCTCTGTGGATGACAGTGACACATAGGTCTGCTTCTTGCTTGCCCATGACACCAGGCCGCCTTCTAGGAAGGCACATTGGCCACTGGTGCTCTTTCTATCTGTCTTGTAACCTGCATGGTCAGCGTCAGAATAAGCCCACACTCTTGGTTACCTCTGGGATACCAGAGACCAAGTTCTTGAGTTCCCTCAAGGTATCTTAGAATTCGCTTGACACATGTTAGGTGAGATTCCTTGGGGTTGGCTTGAAATCTAGCACATATGCCAACACTAAATTGTATGTCAGGTCTGCTACCAGTTAGATATAACAGGGAGCCTATCATGCCCCTATACATTGACTAGCTAATAGAACTTCCCTTCACATCAGCGTCGAGAGCGGCAGTGGTGCTCATGGGAGTATCATACTCCTTGCATTCATCCATCCCAAATTTTTTGAGAAGTTCTCTGCAGTACTTGGTTTGGGAGATGAAGATGCCATCTTTTCTCTGCTTGATCTGCAAGCCTAGGAAGAATGTCAATTCTCCCATCATCGACATTTCAAACTCTCCCTGCATTGTCCTTGAGAAATCCTCACAGAGTTTCTCGTTAGTTGCTCCAAATATGATATCATCAACATAAATCTGAATAACTAACATGTCTTTATTCTTATGCAATATAAACAATGTATTATCCAGTTTTCCTCTAGAGAAACCCTTTCCTAGCAAAAAGTTGCTAAGTCTCTCATACCAAGCTTGTGGAGCTTGTTTCAGGCCATATAGGGCTTTCTTTAGTTTAAAAACATGTTTGGGATATTTAGAGTCTTCAAAGCCAGGAGGTTGTTCAACATACACCTCTTCCTTAATATAGCCATTAAGAAAGGCACTCTTTACATCCATTTGATATAATTTAAAACCTTTCATGGATGCAAATGCTAGAAGAATCCTTATGGCCTCAAGTCTTGCGACTGGAGCAAAGGTTTCTTCATAGTCTATGCCCTCTTCTTAGTTATATCCTTTTGCAACTAATCTGACTTTGTTTCTAGTGATTAGTCCGGTCTCATCCAGTTTGTTCTTAAAGACCCATTTGGTCCCGACTATGGATTGGTGAGACAGTCTTGGCACTAGTTCCCAGACTTGACTTCTTTCAAATTGATTGAGTTCTTCCTGCATGGCAATGATCCAGTCACAATCTTCTAGGGCCTTTTCAACTGAAGTTGGTTCAATTTGAGACAGGAAGGCTCCATACTCAACTTCATTTTGAACTTGCCTTCTAGTTCTAACACCAGAAGAAACATCACCAAGTACTTGGTCTAGTGGATGATCCCTGTGATGTCTCCTAGCGATTGGCAACTGCACCTCATCAGGTACCGTCTGCGCTCTAGGTTCATTAATGGGGTCATTCTCCACTTTAGGATCACTTGTTGGTGTTTCTTCGGGTGGTGAGGATGATGGTGGTTTTGAAAAGTTTAGAATTTCATCATCCCCTGTGGATCCTTCCCATGAGAGATTTTCATCAAAAACAACATGCATGGATTCTTCAACAGTTTTAGTTCTCATGTTGTATATTCTGTAAGCTTTGCTTCTAAGAGAATATCCTATGAAAATTCCTACATCCGCTTTCGGATCAAACTTTCCCAAGTTTACCTTTCCATTGTTGTGGATGTAGCATTTTGATCCAAAAATTCTCAAGTGACTGATGTTAGGCTTTCTTCCCTTGTATAGTTCGTACGGGGTTTTGTCCAGGCCCTTGCGAACATAAGCTCTATTGGAGATGTAGCATGCGGTGCTCATAGCGTCAGCCCAGAACACTTGAGAAACTTCCATCTCATTGAGCATGCTTCTGGCCATCTCGGTCAGAACTCTATTTTTCCTTTCAACCACACCATTCTGTCGTGGAGTCCTGGGAGCTGAGAAGTTGTGATCAATCCCATTATCTTCACACAGCTCTGAGAAGTTGTGGTTCTCGAATTCTCCACCATGGTCTGTCCTTATTGCTGCAATCTTGAGATTTCTCTCATTCTGTACTTTCTTAGCAAGGACAACAAAAGCATCAAAAGCATCATGCTTAAGGGAAGAAACATAGTCCAAGTGAACCTTGAATAGTCATCCACCACAACTAGAGCATAAAGGTTTCCACCCAAGCTCTTGACTCTTGCTGGCCCAACTAAGTCCATGTGGATTAGTTCTAAGGGCCTGCTTGTGGAGACTTTCTTCTTGTTTTTGAACGAGGACTTTGTTTGCTTTCCTCGTTGGCAAGATTCACAGATAAAATCATGCTTTACTTTAAAAGATGGAATATGGCTAGCTCTTTTTTATAAGCATATCCAACTGTGTAAAATTTACATGTGCTAGCCGTTTATGCCATAACCAACTATTTTCATCACTAGTGATTAAACATCTTTCGGTTAATTGTTGGCATAAATCTAGGGTATATAAATTTCCATTTCTATTAGCCTTAAGTTTGCATTTAAGATTGGTTTTATCTATGTCCAGATCATTCTTATCAACTATAAGACATTCATGTGAGTCAAAGATTACCCAATTTCCTTTGTCTGTGCTTTTACTCACACTCAGCATGTTATGGCAGAGACCATCTACCAGGTAGAAGTCCTGGATAGGACCAACTTCACCAACACCAGTGATCTTTCCACTTTGATTTCCTCCAAAGTTCACTTTGGCTCTATCCTTGATCACCAGTGATTTGAACTTGTCCCTATCTCCTGTCATGTATCTCGAGCATCCGCTATCGATGTACCACTTCCGGTTCTTGGATGCCTTGAGACAGACCTGCATGGATCAGACAAACTTAGGTACCCAACCTTTGTTGGGTCCTTTATCATTAGCGCTCGGAACCCTTGGTCCAGTGTTGACCTTGGGTTTGTGAATGACTAGTGCCTCTGGCCTTGCTTGGGCTCTAGGCGGTTGGGTTTCCTTAGGAATAGGTTTCCGTGTCCTAGGTCTAAGGTTGACTCTAGGTCTACGTACTTCCTTGGCATCTTGCCTTGGAGAATCCTTAGGTAGGTTAGTTCCTTTTGGAACCCACTTGTATGTGCTATTGGTGCCATGCTTCCTTGCGTTACAGGTGGACGTGGAGTGTCCCTTCCTGTTGCAGTAGTTACAGAAGCTGAAGGGTGAAGACCAAGGTACAAAAAACCAGACCGGTGGTCAACCCGGGCTAGGTAGAGGGTCAGAGGGTCAGAGGTTCAACCGAGGGTTAACCCGGGGTCGAACCGGGCACATTAAAATAATATATTTAATTGAAAATAATAAGTTAATAACTATATTTAACTATTATTTTTTTTACTAAACTTAAAATGAACTTGGATCAATGGGGTTGAATTCATGCTTTATGTAAAATATTTGCGGCTTTTGGGCTTTGCTAATAAAAAAGTATACAAGCCCAAGAAAACCTAATTGACATTAAAGCCAGCAGCAAAAGCAGGTCTCAAGATTCATTTCCACCGTCACATGTCTTCTTCTTCTTCAGTTGCCTCTTCTTTCCTTCATCATTTCAGATCGTGCCTTCTTCACTCTTCTTTCCTTCTTCATTTCTGAAATGAAATAGGAGGCAGTGAGAACTTACCTCCGGTCACCAGTCCGCCACAAACGACACCCTCGCAGCCGTCGAGTCTATCCGCCACAGAAAATGAAAGGGGAATGCAAGACTGTGCGTTTTTTCTGCGTTTAAAAGTGAACGGTTGCCGGTTCCGGTCGCCGGTTTCCGGTTTACCCGGCCGGGTTTGACCAGAATATACCAATTTGATTCTCTGCCGGGTTGCCCTCCTTACGACCCTGTTTTGCTACCGGTTCCCGGTTTTGGTGGTCCGACCGGCCGGTTCGGTCTGGGTTTTAATACCATGGTGAAGACATATAACTAGTGGCTTTGTGAAAGAATTTCAAGTAGGGTTTCACTTTGGGTTCCACCCACATTTTCTCTTTGTGCTTATAGCCTAATCCTATTTTATCTCTATAAGCTCTTTGGTTCATTAAGATAACATTTAGCATTTCAGAACCATTGGTGAACTTTTGCAAGGCATTGTATAGCCTATCTCTTTCAATAGAGATTTTGCTACAGTTGATGCAGCTCTCTGAGGTTGAGGCATTGGGTTCCACTTGGGGATTTCCCTTGATATCCGCTTCCGGAAGTTTCTTGGCTTCCGCAAGCTTATCACTTAGTGAATTTACAGTCACCTCAAGTGATTGATTTTTCCTTTTTAAAGCCTTAAATGCCTTGGTCATTCGATAGAACTCTCTATGAATATCATTGTAAGCTTCTTGAAGGTCAGTGATGCTTACCTCGTCACCATGGACGGATTCAAAATCTGAGAGAGTTTCTTCTCTACCATCTTCCTTAGCAACAAGACAGAGATTTGCAACCTCTTCCTCATCGCTGGCTTCTTCGTCTGAGCTTTTAACCCATATAGAGGACATGAAGGCTTTCCTTTTGTCCTTTCCTTTAGATCTTTGGAGGCTTGGGCATTCAGCTTTGAAATGACCCAGCTTCTTACACTTGAAGCAAACAGGGGTCCTTTCTGTCTTGTAACTTGATTCTCCTCTCTGGAATCCTCCTTTCTTCTTGAAGAACTTCTTGAATCTTTTAACCATCATGGCCATTTCTTCATCATCAATATCCTCCTCCTCATCATTATCATCATCCTTTTCTTTGCTGGGAGCAACTAAGGCAAGATTCTTAGCTTGTGTGGCTGCTTGGGGAGCTCTTTGTGCCAACAACGTTGGTTCATATTCAGCCAGGGAACCAAATAGTGCGGTGATCGATCTGGTTGATTCTCCCCGTACTTCCTGCAAAACAGTAACTTTTGTAAGCCAATCACCTTTTAATACTTTCAGGATTTTATTTACCTACTCCCTCTCTGGGATAGTCTTTCCCAATGAAGTAAGGTTGTTTATAAAGTGAGTGAATCTGAGCTCCAGATCTCTGATCGGCTCATCAGGAAGCATCGTGAACTTGTGGAACTCTTCCACCAGCATTTCAACTCTTCTATCTTTGACTCCTGAGGTCCCGGCATGAGCTGTCTCAAGAGCCTCCCACATCTCTTTTGCGGTTTTATGGTGGCTTATTCTGAAGTACTCCTTCTGACTTAAGGCACACTGAATCATGTGGATGGCCCTATGATTCAGCTCTACCTTGAAGTAGTCATCATTAGTGAAGCTGGACCTAGGCTTCTCAAAGCCTTCATCGTCCAATGGAACATTGTCCCCACGTTCTATAACATCCCAGATACGAAGGCCATTTGCCTTAATCTAGTTCTCCATTTTGAATCTCCAGAAGGGATAGTTGTACCCATCGAAACCAGGAGGTTTGTTTGGAGGGACTGAGACATCAGGAAGAGCATTCTGATCAGCATCCATCACTGGATCTTTTCTTTCCAGATTCGTTGGAATCAAGTCAGGAAGACCCGCTCTGATACCAAATGAAAGTGAGGATGCACAAGAGGGGGGGTGAATTGTGCTACAAAATAAAACTTATAAAATTAAAACGCACAACAATTTTATACTGGTTCAGTCTTAATTCTTGACCTACGTCCAGTTCTCAATCCCTTGATTGAATTCCACTAATCCACAGGTTTTACAACGGGTTCACCTGCAACCTTTACAACCACAAGTTTTCCGGGCTCACTTGCAACCTTTACAACCTAACTTGCTCCCCCTTACTACTTGCAAGGGTTCAACCTTTAAGCAAAGGATTTACTACTTAGTTCACTCAATGAATGAATGATGTTACTCAGTTAAGTACAATAAATGCTCTCAATAAATGAAGAGACTTAAATGCAAAGAGTACAAGATAACTAAAGAATAACTCTCAAGGTAATAAGTGCTCTCTTGAACTTTTTGCTTTATGGGTAGTATGAGCTTTGAATGCTTGAATAAATTTTGCAGATTATGTTCGGTGCTTCATAAATGATGAAGTTGTTCCTTATATAGCATCCACTAATACTCCACATGCTTGGATGGTAACAATGCCGTTTGAATATGTCCGTTAAACCCTTGTTACCGTTGGCTCCATTAATGCTCAGCAGGGTTGACTTGCTTTATCTCTGAAAAGCAACTCTGACAACTCTGTTCTGACAAAAGCAACTCTGACTTCTGAGCATATGTACGTTCTGTGTCTTGTACTCTCGCTGACGGATGGGCTTGTGCAACCGGAAGTGGGAGTCTTGTTCTGCAAGTGTTAGTCTAAGAGTCCCAGTGCTAAGAGCATACACAATCGGAAGCTCATTTGCTTCCGGAAGTGAAACTAAGTTCTGCACACAAATGTTAGTCTAACAGTAATATATATAATCAAGTGCAGTAAGAACCATACATGCTATGGGAAGCATTTCTACTATGGGAAGCAGTCCTACTTAGACTAGGTTCTGACTTAGCATGTTATTGACTTCCACTGTGGGATGTGTACTACACCCGCAAGCATTAGTTGTTTCAGCTCTAAGACTTCCGGTAGTGATTTTGCATCCGGTTGTGTTCTAACTTAGGATTTAATATTCATCTAGTTCTTCCTAAGTGATCAATCAGTTCTTTCATATTTTAGTCTTCATCAAAACTTAAGATTCTAACATGTGTATTGGAACAATTTCATACTATGGGATTTGTTGGTCAATCATGTAATTTAGAGATTTCTATTATGTGTTTGATTGAACCTTTGGTATTGTTTTCATGACTTAATGCTATAGATGTTCTTCATTCTTTTTTTTTGCTTAGAGCCTTCGGTGTCCGGCTCTCTTCGGGAACCGACTAATCCGAAGTCACCGCCGGGATTCCCCATTTTGGGGGTCACGACTTCCCAAGGGTTCGAACCCATGACCTGGTGAGTACGCGGTGTCTTACCTTCCCCTTTCTTACCAGCTGGTCTACGCCCCCTTGGGCAGATGTTCTTCATTCTAAATCTCCTTTGGATTTGTAGTATATGTCAATTATATGTGCGATTGTATGTGTAGTTGGACACTAGGTCTATGGTTAAGGAGTTTTCCTAACTAGAGTCTCTGTGCATGTTTGTCTTGAATCAATACTACCAAGTTGGTTTTTAATACTTGCCATATTAATTAATTGATTGAGCGATGCGCCACGTTAGTTAATTGATTTGGTAAGTAGACTATATGCTATTGCTCAAGGTTTCCTATTAGAATTTGGATTAATTACACCCATATCATAAGTGAAGTTAGGACGGTTGCTAAATCCATTGAATGACTCACTCTCATCTCATATAGTTCACATCTTATCTTTATTCGCTTTCTTATAAATCAAAAATACCAAAAATATAGTAGTTTAGTTTAATAACCAAGGTAATCACACAAAAACCCCATCTTTATTGCTTTCTTGCATTCACTTAGTTAATTTAGGTAGTTAGTTAAAAACTTCGTAGAGAGACGATCCAGTGAAGTGCACTTGCTACAATCCTTGGTAAATAATTATATTTGCATTTGAACCCCAAGGTGTAAAGACTAAGGCTGAAATCAATGCCCTTGTATGAAGAACTGACCAAATGCCAACCTAAAACTTAGGCAGAAGTTATGAGAAGAGCGTTGGCCGAGATCCGGCTGGAAGAAGACAGAATGAACTGAGACTACGACTCACCAGAAGAGTCCAGTCATATCAGAAAAAACAGGAAAAGAAAAGAACGGTCGAGAAACCCCCAAAGGCAGAGTCTTACTCGAACTCCAGAAAAATCCAGGACGATCAGGATAATCCAATATCAACAAACCCTCGGCTCCTCGTATTGAAGAGCAAGGGCTGAGATTATCTCCAAAAGAACTGGTCAAGGAACTCGGGAAGATGGGAGACCTGGTGCGATGGCCTAGGAAGATCAGAGTACCCGCGGAACAACGCGATAAATCTAAATGGTGTGACTTCCACCAAGATCACGGGCACAAGACAAATGATTGCATATCTTTACGTTTTCAAGTTTCTGAACTCCTAAGACAGGGCCACTTAGAACACTTACTTGATACATCCAAAAAGCAAATCCAGAATAACGGAACAATGACCGGCACGATACCTGCACCCGCCAACCCACCGATTCCTACCAAGATGATAAACTTTGTTAAAGGAGGGTCACACATTACAGGAACAAGTTACTCTGCCGCCAAGAGGCATATCAGAGCACTAACCTCCCAGATGGAATCCCTAACTGTGTCGGAGGAGAAGGCTTAAAGGCCCGGAAGGACAGCTGGTGTTCTTTGATGACGAAATCAATGACAAACACCATGACGATGCTCTCGTCATCTCGATCCACCTAGCCAACTGCGAAGTCAAGAGGGTCCTTATTGACTCGGGAAGTTCTGTCAATATCATTTATCTCGGCATAGTCAAAGAGATGAACATGGAGTCTGCCATGTCATACTATCCCACCACCTTAGTCTTCGGGAACGGTGCCGCCGACAAGTCAATGGCCGTTGTTAACCTAGAAACATACGCCGCTGGCATCAACTAGACGTTCACTTACCACGTCATGGATTTCCTGTCACCATATAATGCTATACTGGGATGTCCAGTCTACTCTGCACCAAATGATTAAAATTTATACTCCATGGGGAGTACGCTGATCAGAGGAGACCAGAAAACATCCGGAGAATGCTACCAGGCTTCCCTAAAGAAGTCAGAGAAATTGCCAGCCTAACAATCACAAGGATCATCCCTAAAATCACCAAACAGGGATGAATTGTCCAAAGAATTGGAGGCCATCCAGATCGACCCGAATCAACCAGATAGAAGAGTTCACATCGGAGCCGATCTCGACCTGAATCTAAGAGATCACACTACTACAAATTGTCCCTCTACCAGCGCACCTTTACATGCGCTTAGAAGAAACGCATGTATAGAGGGTCCTTTACATGCGCTTTAAGCGCATCTACAGGTAAAAATCTATACATGCGCTTTAAGCGCATGTATAGAAATGTGCTTCAATTAAAATTCACTATAACAATGACTAGAAAATGATTTAAATATTTAGAGATAAAATATAAAATGAACTTAGGTGAAGAGCTCAAAATCATATGGAAACACCCTTTACATGCGCTTAAAGCGCATGTAAAGGCACAAACACCCTTTACATGCGCTTTAAGCGCATGTAAAGGCACTACTGAAGTGCAAAACATGGAGTCATGCATAAGAGGTCCTCCTCAGACCTCATAAGGTGTTCCTGCTTGTGGAATTAGTGTTTAAAAGCTCCATTATCACTTTTGGGTGCTATGGAAATGTTCAAACACCCTTTACATGCGCTTTAAGCGCATGTAAAAGCACTACTGAAGTGCAAAACATGGAGTCATGCATGAGAGGTCCTCCTCAGACCTCATAAGGTGTTCCTGCTTGTGAACTTAGTGTTTCAAGGCTCCATTACCACTTTTGGGTGCTATGAAATTGGTGAAACACCCTTTACATGCGCTTTAAGCTCATGTAGAGGTATAAACACCCTTTACATGCGCTTAAAGCGCATGTAAAGGGTGTTTATACCTCTACATGCGCTTAAAGCGCATGTAGAGCCTCTACATGCGCTTTAAGCGCATGTATAGGCCTAATATTAAAATAAAAGTTGATTCATTCAATTTATTTAATGATGAAAAACTTAATATAACTCATTATTTGATTCATATACATACGTAAGTTTTAAAACATAATATAAATCATTATTTTATTTCCCTGAGTAATCTTGGCGCTGTGATTTAAAATAATATTTAGACTGAAATAATAATGTCACAATTGTGAGACTTTATTATTATTTTTATTTGAAATATATATATATATATATATATATATATATATATATATATATATATATATATATATGTAGAATGTAACATCCCAATTTTCAAATTAAAGATAATAAAAAGTTATTAAGATGTTATTTAGAAAATTTAAAGGCTTAGGGAGGCATTTTATCATATTTTTGATGAATTATAAATATTAAATCTTATTTACTTTAGAACTGAAGGAAATATAGTTAAATGAGTCATTTAGAGTTAGAACCTACTCTAGAAAGTATTTTGAAATCTAGAAAAATATTATGATGGAAAGAGATATAGTGATATATATAAACTCTTGGGGTTAGAAATATAATTATAATAAGTAGACTATTGGAACTTTCTCTAATTCATTATATTCATTATATATATATAAACATAATACATCTTCTTCCTCATTCAAAACCCTAAGGGCCGTCCACCACCACCTCCTACACTCTCTATGTTGTTCTCTCCTCACCCAAAACCTGACCCCTTCTTTCCCGGCAGAAACAGCGGCGGCGACCGTCGTCAATGGCGGCAGAGATGGTCGTTCTATCCTCGTCTCCTTTATCCTTCTGTTCCTCCCATCGTCTTCCTCTCCAAAAACAAACAACACCACCATGTCCTCCTTTCGTTTTCGGCGTTTTCCGGTGGAAATCGGCGGCGGACGGCGGTGAACGGCTTCGGTGTGAGGTGGGTGCTGCTAGTACTTTTGGTTCTTCTTTTCCTTTCCAACTTCGGTTATTCTTCACCAATTAGAAACTTCACCAATTAGAATTAATTGGTGAAGTTAGTATTCTTTTGTTTCATTCAAACACATAATCAATATCGTGAGCTACAACGTGAGTATTCTTTTGTTCCCAAAACACAATGAAGGTTAAGGTTATATCTCGCTCTGCTGATGACTTCACTCGAGAACGAAGTAATGATCTCCAGGTAATCTATTCTACTGTTTTTCTCTTCTGGGTTTCCTATGAATTGCAAAGTTTCTTTTTTTTTTCTTTTGGGTTTTCGTTTTTCTGAATCTGTGTTTTGTTTATTGGTTTTTTTTTTGGAAGAGGGTGTTCCGTAATTATGACCCCAGTATTAGAAATCTGGAGAATGTCACTGAATATGTGCGTGCTGTTAATGCTGCTAAGTTGGATAAGGTAAAGATGAGATTTTTTTTATTAGAAGTATTTTGGTAATATTTTTTTTTAATTTTTTAATTTTTGGTGTTTTGATGTTTCTAATTGGTGAAGTTTAGATTTTTGCAAGGCCATTTTTGGGAGCAATGGACTGGCTCCATGCTAATCTTAAGAAGCCTGATTTGAAGGTACTTGCATTTACTGCTAATTTGAAATTTGACTTGCCTTTTTGTGTGCAGTCTATAGCACAAGTGTTCTAAATGACTTATGTGATTATCTAATGCTACTAATTGCAGTTTCCATTAGTCTAGAACTCTTGAGCTAGGTAAATATCTTGAACAACCTACCTCATATTATGGAAATAAAATTTTCTTTAATGTGTTTTTGAGACAGGCTTTGATCAACAGAAATGTGAAATTCCTTTTCAAGCTTTAAGACTGAGAATCTCATGTCCTTATTTCACTTGTTATGCTGTGTCAACTTGTTAATTGAAAGCAGGAAGGCAAACTTTTTTGTGCTTACTTTGGTTCCTTACTGGTAATTGGGTGATATGAGAAACATGTCATTTGTATCGTACATTTAATATGCTAAACTCCTTAATTCTACTTGAAGTGCATACATGACTTGAATATTCCTTCTTTGTACTATCTGAATATTTCACAATTATTTACTCATCCATGCAAAAACAACTAAGCCTGTTTAGTCTATTCAGGTGTTGGATGCCTCTTGGTATATGCCAGATGAACAGAGAAATCCGAGTCAAGAATTTCAGGTTTGAACCCAATTTTACTATCAATCTCATTCCCTATAGTTATAATGCTTAGCAACTCATGATACATGAATAGAAGTGACATGCTTTTGTTTGTGTTTATTTACTGTCTAGCAATTATCTATCATTTATCTGTGGGCTATTATTGTATTTTGTTTAACACCATTGCAACAGGTTGCTCACATTCCTGGGGCTCTTTTCTTTGATGTGGATGGAATATCAGATCAAACTTCAATGGATGGGCATGTAGTATTAGAAATGGAATGCATGGAGGAAGGTTATCTTGCCAAGATAATATGTGGGGACGGATCAAAAGAAATCAAAGTTGGAGAGGTATTGAACTCTAGTTAACCCCCCCCCCCCCAAAAAAAAAAATTGTTGGGAACTTCTTCTTGGTGTTTTGTAAAGCATGTACGTATATAGTGGGTTGATCCAATAAGTATTGAAATGTAATTAACCTATTGAGCTGTTTTGGATATGGATTCTTTGTTCTCTCTATTCTATTCTAAATGTGTTTGAGTTGTTTTATGGTTGTAATCTATGGTCTGAAAGTTTTATTAAAATTGGAGGGTTGTGCAAGTTGGCACATTCAAATTATGCTTAGAATGTGGAGTGTTTGTGTGATTGTTGAATGTTTTGGGCGGTTTGCTTTGATTTTGGGATGTACGTTGTTCTTTGAAGTTTGGTTCAAAGAATTACGTGTATACAGGTGGCAAATGTAAAAGAATATATGTTAAAAAAAATATATAGTTGTACATGCGCTTAAAGCGCATGTAGAGGTAGGTACCTCTACATGCGCTTTAAGCGCATGTATAGGCACCTTTACATGCGCTTTAAGCGCATGTAGATGTACATGCGCTTAAAGCACATGTATAGCCCCCTCTACATGCGCTTTTTAAAAGCGCATGTAGAGCCTTTACCAGCGCCCCCCTCTACATGCGCTTATAAAGCGCATGTAGAGGCCAAAATAAGCGCATGTAAATGGGATAATCTGTGGTAGTGTCAATTGATAGCATTCTTTACCCGGAACCATGATTGCTTTGTCTGGTCCTACTCTGATATGACCGGGATTGACCCCCAGGTGAGCCTGCACAGATTAGATGTAGATCATGCGCACAAGCCTGTTCGGCAGAAGTGTTGCAAGTTTGGTCTAAACAGGAATCAGGTTATCCTAGAAGAAGGTCGAAAATTGTTGACAGTCGGATCAGTACGAGAAGTGCATTACCTGTTAGAATCTTAAGTTTTGATGAAGACTAAAATATAAAGGATTAGATCAAGTGCCTAGGAAGCAATAGGATTAACATAGGATCCCAAGTAAGAGTGCTTCCGGATGAAGTTTTACTTCCGGATAAAACAGGACTTGCGCACGCGGATGAATGCTTTCATCCCCAGCGTCAGCAAGTAAATCAATAGGGTTTTAACTTAGTCCACGAACATTAAGTACACAAATCTTAAGGCTAAGCTATGACTCAACCGGAAGTGAGTTTGCTTCCTGTTAGACTTAGACTGGCTCAGAGCGATAGAATAGATATTACCCCAAGCGTCAGTAAGTCTACTTCGCCAAGTGAAAGCACTTCCTGTTAGATTTAGACTGGCGCAGACTGATAGAGTAGAATGACCCCAAGCGTCAGTGAATCAGCCTCGTCAAGTGAAATTACTTCCTGTTGGATTTAAACTGACACAGGCTGATAAAAGAAACATATCCCTAAGCGTCAGTAAGTTCACTACGTCAAGTAAAAGTGCTTCCGATAGCTTAGTGACTAGCGCTGAGTGTTGGAATGAAATACACTAAGCGTTATTTTATTTGAGCATTTAATTTTTGAAGCACAATTCACCCCCCCCCCCTCTTGTGCATCCATTACTTACATTACCCAGAATGGTTATGAAGGAATTTATGATTACTCAGCTTATCAGTGTTCCCGAATCTGGGAGCTTCGAACTCGAACACGATCTTTAGAATTCCTGTAACAATAAGAACAAACAAAAATTGTGACAAAACATGGAGTCAAGAATCCCAAAGGATTCTGCTCACGCAGAACCAGGTTACTAAAACCCGGATCAGATTCGCACAGGGAATCACCCACTCAAGAAAAACTGTGAGAGATAAAAACGTTGGAGAGAGAGAACTCGTTCTCTCAAAGACGGCTTCTCCACACACGAGAGCCTCTCACCACCATCTTTAATGTTAGGGGATACGAAGGTCCCTATTTATAATGGAATTAATAAAACCATTTTTGTTTTATTTAATAAATAGAATTTTATTCAATTAAATCATTTAATTGATTTATTAAATAAAATTCTATATTTAATTCCAGAATATTTAATGTGCCCATAAAAGGACATACTTTTTCCAACATCTCCCACTCACACTTTGATGGACACACCACCTTGCAATTTGTTTTCCTAAGCATTCGTATCGGGCATTCGCCATGACCGCGTGAGCACAATCTATGCAATTCAAATGCTTATAAACTAGAATTCCCTGGAATAGGATCAGAATACAAGGACATCAATGCATATGGATTCTCAGTCCGTTTATCTCAGATTCCCTAGGCTAACTCACACACAAGTGGCATTCTCAATCCCTCACGAGATAATATGTACGCATTAACTCAGATGCCTTTAGGTGCACCTAGAATTCCATACTTACTAGCACTTCTAGTAAGGGATCGATCATGGAAATCTAGTGTTACATGTGTGATCCGAGTTAAGACCATTCCTTTCTGACTGAACATCAATTTTGCTTGAATTTGCCGCTTGCCCAGCTATCTTTCGTTAGGCCGGATCTCTCATGACCATAAAGTTTCGGCTAGAGTAGCAGTCACAAATACAAGCATCCTTGATGACGTCTAAGTTACAAGGGTATCGGTAGAAAGGACAATTTCCCTTCTTACATATGTCTGGGACTCACACCGTTATGGATCAGTGATTTTCCATCTACGTCCCAGTTGCGGTTAATTAAGCACATGTAATACGATTTACATGTTACGGTGATCAACCAACTGTCGTATGTCGATTTCTAAATATAATCACCGTACAGGCATCAGTCCCTCAACGGACTCCTAAACTCCCATGGGAGAATTTAATGCCTGGCTCTAGACCCAACGGAATACATGTGTACTCCTTATCATGACTTGAATTGTCATATCCCAAACTAATTGGGTTGACCTATGTGAAGTATTCATCAACACATGATGATCTCTTGCACGTCCTATCTTACCATATCTCCAACAAATATGGAAGACGATTATCTGTGTGAGTGGACTAACCTTCCTTGAGTCCGTACGACATATTGCATACTTTACGTTCATGTTTTTACATACAAACACATAGCTTTGTATATATGTGCGAAAACAATTACGAATTGAAAAATGCATCATTTTATTTTAGAAATCAAAATTGTTCAATATATCAAATGTTGCTTATGCTTAAACTCTTTTTAAGCTCGTGAGTAGATTAGCAAACATTTAGTGAGTGGAAATAGTACTGAACAATCACTTGTTTCTAAGAGATCACATCTCTTATAAAATGACACTTGATGTCTATATATTTAGTCTTTTATGATCCTTAGGATCCAATGCGTAGGCTATCGCGACTTCACTGTCACAATGGTATCCATACCATTTGTGCCTTAACGCTTTTAAGAATCTTTTAAGTCACACAGCTTTTCGAAAAGTAGCCGCACAAGCCACATATTCAGATTCTATAGATGATGGTGTCATCAATTTTGCTAAGTTGAGTGTCCTCCAGCCAGATCTCCTGCCTAGCTGGCATTAGAGTATGAAATGCGTGGCTGTCACCCAAGAGGGGGGGGTGAATTGGGTGAGGGAATAAAAACTTTATTTCTTTTCGAAAGACTGCTTGTGCTTGGTGATGATGTTACTGAGTAATGGTATGCACAAGTCAGTATGTTATGTGATGCAAAATAGAATGTTTAAATGTAAGTTTATGCACACATAAATTTATCCTGGTTCGGTCACCCAGACCTACATCCAGTCCCCAGGCTCCACCTGAGATTTTCAATCCACTATTCTTGTTTAAACCAGGCACAAGAGAAGCCTTTACACTTTAGGTTTTACGAGCACGGGTTCACCTAACAACCCACAGGTTTTACAACGGGTTCACCTGCAAACCTTACAAACGCAAGTTTTACGGGCTAACTTGCAACCTATGGAGATTTAGAAAACTTCTAAATGCTCCCCCTTACAAAATGTAAGATTACAATTATGTTCACTCTATGAACTGATTTTGTTAAACACTTAAGCTCAAAACTAACTCTCTCAAAGAGTGGATGATGTTACTCACTTAAGTACAAATGAATCACTCTCTAAGAATATTACATATCAAAGTCCGAGAGTAGAAGATGAGAGGAATGTAGAATAGTGTTTCAGATAATAAGCTCTGTTCTCTCTCTCTCTTAGTTCTTCTGAATGTAGATGTTCCTTTTATACCAGCCTCTGATTATCCAACCGTTGGAGAGGCAATAAGGCCGTTTGAATATAGCCGTTGGGCCTTGTTTACGTTGTCTTCATTAATGCACAGCAGAGTTGACTTTGCTTTATCTGAATAGGGTGCTTTGTCCAGCTGTTCTGTCAACACTGTTCTGACAACACTGTTCTGGCAAAAGTCGTTCTGACATCTATACACTGTACGGTCTGACTCTTGCTTGTTGTCAGATGAGGACTTCGTTCCTCAAGCATAAGTCCAGGATGCTAAGAGACTTACTATCGGAAGCTCTCTTGCTAACTGAAGTGAAGCTCGTGGACTCTAACATTCTGCTTGCTATCATAGAGGAACTTTGTCTTCCAAGCACTTGTCCATGAATGATAAGAGTGCTTTGCTATTGGATGCTCTCTTGCTATCAGAAGCTCTCTTATGGACTCCGACTCTTGTGGGTAGTATGAGCTTTGACACCTTGAGTGAATCTTCAGATTATGTTCTCCTTATCTCTCATACTCCTCATGCTTGGTAGGTAACAATGTTGTTTGAATATCTGTTATCCTCTTGTTACCGTTGGAAGGAACATCTTCTTAAATGCTCAGCAGGGTTGACTTGCTTTATCTCTGAAAAGTAGTCCTGACACCTCTGCTCTGATGAAAGCAATCTGACTTCTGTGTATGTGGCGTTTACTCTTGTACTCTTGCTGACGGATGATCATCTTTCATCCGGAAGTGGCAATCTTGCTCTGCAAGTGTTAATCTCTGAAATCCAATGCCAAGAGTCTTTGCATCCGGAAGCTCAGTTGCATCCGAAAGTGTGATTAAGTTCTGCACATACTGGTTAGTCCAACATAGCAATATATAATCAGATATAGTAAAACTATACATGTTGTGGGAAGTTTGCTATGGGAAGTAGTCTTACTTAGACTATGTTCTGACTTAGTGTAATGTCTACTGACTCTAAGGGATCTTTATTCCAATAGTCAGCTTAAGTCTCGTTAGTTTACTCTAAGTCTTTCTAAGTGACTCAGTGTGTCATTTGCTCATGCTATGAGATGTATAATAAGTCAACACACAATCATATGAGGTGGGAGTTCACTTAGTCTAGGATGTATCCGGAAGCACTTCTACATCCGGAAGTACTTTCACTTGATGAAGGATCTAGCTCACCATCACTTACTCTCGCTCAGTGTATTTCATTCCAACAGTCAGCGCTAGTCACTGAGCTATCGGAAGCACTTTTACTTGTCGTGGTGAACTTACTGTCACTTAGGGTTATACTTCTTTTATCAGCCTGTGCAAGTCTAAATCTAACAGGAAGCAATTTCGCTTGACGAGGCTGATTCACTGACGCTTGGGGATATATCTATTCTGTCAGCCTGCGCCAGTCTAAATCTATCAGGAAGCAATTTTACTTGACGAGGCTGATTCATTGACGCTTGGGGTCATTCTATTCTATCAGTCTGCGCCAGTCTAAATCTAACAGGAAGTGCTTTCACTTGGCGAAGTAGACTCACTGACGCTTGGGGATATATCTATTCTGTCAGCCTGCGCCAGTCTAAATCTATCAGGAAGCAATTTTACTTGACGAGGCTGATTCATTGACGCTTGGGGTCATTCTATTCTATCAGTCTGCGCCAGTCTAAATCTAACAGGAAGTGCTTTCACTTGGCGAAGTAGACTCACTGACGCTTGGGGCGAGATCTATTCCATCGCTCTGCGCCAGTCTAAGTCTAACAGGAAGTAAACTCACTTCCGGTTGAGTCATAGCTTAGTCTTAAGGTTTGTGTACCTAATGTTCATGGACTAAGTTAAATCCCTAGTGAGTTACTCGCTGCAGCTGGGGGATGACACATTTATCCGCGTGCGCGAGTCCTAGTCTATCCGGAAGTGATTCCGCATCCGTGAGCGCTAGTCTTAATTCATTCGGAAGTGAATCCGCATCCGGTTGTGACTCTAGTGCTAATACTTCCGGAAATGATCTTGCATTCACAAGTGATCTAACTCAGGGTTCTAACCATGTCATCTAATCATTCCTAAGTGTTAATTATGTTCTTTTAAGTACTAGACCATATCATACCTAAGTCACCATCAAAACTTAAGATTCTAACATTCTCCCCCTTTTTGATGATGACAAACCCATAGATGACTAGAGAACATAATTAAACTTAGATCACTTCCAGAGCTATATTTCATTCCCAGTTCTCTCCCCAGATATCTTATCTTTCAGCTCTAAACATCTCATGTCTCATCTCTAGACATCTCGTGTCTCATTTCTTCTCATTTCTCTCCCCCTTTTGGCTTCATCAAAATTCAACAAGTGCAAGCTAGCCTTAGGGATGGGGATACTTCTATCGTTCTCCTAGGAATGGGCTTTCTACCTAATATTTCTCCCTATTCTCCCTAAATATTATGTAGGATAACTAAACAGTGTGAGACAGAAGGAAGAAAATATTGATTCAGTATTCTAAGTGTGTTTACTCTCCCTAACCATAATGCAAGATATCAGAACATGTTTTGCAAGGATTAAGTCTAGATCAAAACATACAAAAACAGTTCTCTTTTTGAAGGTGAAGGTTAAAGAACTTTCAAAATAATTTTGACCCTCAAAAGTATAAAAGACATCAAAAGTAATTTTGACCCTCTTGAAATGATTAACATGATATCAAAATAATTTTGGTGCGTTTAAAATGATGATTATGATATCAATTGAAAATTTGTGATTTTAAATTCGTGATATCAAATGAAATCAAATGAAATATGTGAGTTTGAACTTGTGATATCAAATGAGATGATTGAATGCCAAGTGAAATTTGTGATACCATATGAAAATGAAATCAAGTCAAATGAAATTTGTGAGATTAAAATACCAAAAGTAATTTCCAAATAAATTGCATCACAGCATCTCAAGAGTTTATTATCGATGACAGCATGTAACTCTCTATTTTTTCAAGGGATCATTATCGAGTAATGTCCATTTACTTCTCTTCTATATTTAAGATTAATCATTACAGAATCAAGAAAGGAAGCATATAAGAGAGGTATGTTATCAATTACTTTCCAGCGTGTCATATAAAGGATACAGATGTGTGAGCTAGGATGATTTTCTAAAACAGTGAATGATTTTGAAGTCAATGCAGATTGAGAAAAGAAATCCTAAATTGACACCCTTACCAATGCCATGTATGCATCATATATAAGAGATGGTAAGGTGTAGATGTTACCACAGATGAGGAATCCTCATACTCTATTAGACTCATGAGTCTGAATTATGCGCAGATGAGCATGCTTCCTGACATCTTCAAGAGATGTGCTATCTCAAGTGGAAACCTCTAGCGCAAGTGCTTTGATGATTCGCTTCGGCAAGCTGAGCTATAACCACAAGCAGACATGACTGAGCAGTCACTCTACTCTTCCCATGGTTCAATAGTTGGCCTGCTATCGAAGACGCTGATTGTTGCGAAAGCAACCTTGCTCAAACTTGATGATTGATCCTGCATGTGCTTGAGGAAACAAGTGCTTTTCTGATGGTCAGTGAAAGAACTTAAGATTTAACATTGGAGACCATCCTCTGGACATTCAAGTCAATCTGTGTTAATCAGCACAAGTTAATAATTTTAAGAAATCATGCTTGCTAATTGGTTTAAGCAAATATGAGTAATGATTATGTGAAAACTAATTTTGAAATTGTCTATATGTTCACATAGTTTCACTATCAAGACATGAACTCTACTTATACTCTCATAGATAAATATCAATGTGATAGTACAGAGAATATCAAACAGGTGGCATATTTTCAGAGTTTCATAAGCAAATATAGTTCAATAAATATGCCTCAAGGATGTTCATGTTAGATCATGAAGACATGTGAATTATTAACACAATGAAATTTTGAAAAATCTTCATCCTCACAAAATAGTTTGATTTTAAGACTAAATTCGGATTACAAAAACAACCAAATTTCAGCATATGATTACGAGAATAATTTCCAAATTTTAGCTCAAGTTCTTCTAGATATGCTCAGTGTGATCTCATTGTTCTTAGGATATCAACAAGCTTGAAATTAATACAGATTATAGCATGCTTGTGATACTATGCCATATTTTACAGATCTAGCAGAGTTTAATTCAAGGCATTTCCTAAGATTTCTAACGCATGTCAGACAAGAGAGAGACTATCCATTTAATTTCACAACAGAATATGTAAGGGATAGAAATGCTCATGTGTATTGGCGAGAGTTTCTCAGGTTTAGCATAGCAATTCCACACATCTTGATAAGAGACATTTTCGTTGTCATTCTCTCTTGGTTATATTCATTGTTCAAGCTTCAATAATCTGTGTCAACATTCTTAAACCACAAACTTGAACTGAGATCATTAGTAGATTGAGAACTTAAATATGTAATTAAGAAGGACGTATTGTTCTCGAAACCATAGCTGCTTATGCATTGAAAAGCTTGATGCAAGAGATACCACATGAAATGGAAAATCAGAAATAACTTTTGAGTGCTATCATGAGGTATGGTTGTCATGTAGGTTTAAAGAGGATCAGAATCTGTTTTGAAAGTTTGTATATCAAAAGGATCTTTCAAAAATCAAGGTGAATGCATAAACTATTTTCTTTCATGAAAGACGCCCTTAAAAGATTCGCTAAGCATATATGAGTAAAACTGTTAAGCTCATCATGCATTTACTACCCAAGTGATTGTTCGAGTAAAGAGGAAGGTAGGAATGATATCACCATCTATGCGTGACGAATGCTTATCAAGACTTGACTGATTGTTCAGATGAGATAAAGTCCTGAGTCTTGCTGAACCTCAGAATTGCCTTTCCCAAGGAGATCTTCTATACTTATCCTTGGTTCGAAGCACTTTCTTCTGAGAGGTAGGATTCAAGTGTCTTTTCAATGTTGAACGAGGAATCCACTCTCTCTTGTTCTTCTCAGGATAGTTGAATGGAACTTTGTGATAGCTCATCCTTGAGACAGAACCATTGTTCCTGGTGGTTGCGCATTGCTTCTTATGATTGTATCAGGGGTTTTCAGCAGTTGCGTCGCCACGAGTTCTCTCCTTTGGGGTAAGAGGAACTCTTGATCTTTCCTGCACAAGTCAGGCACTAGGAGGATGTTTTGGTACCCATTTGTACTTGGGTCCTACTTGGTTAGCACTGGACCTTACTTGTCCTTTACGAATCCATACAAACTTATTTCTCACATTTGAATTCCTTCTAAGACTGCATGTGTGAGAAATATGTCCTAATCTACCACAATAATGACAGATAATGGAATGATAATCAAAATGGGTTTTCTATCATTATCATGGTTAGTTTTCTTTAGAAAAGCTTTTTGTTCCTTTGAAATTTCAGTTTCTTTTGAAAGCTTTTCTTTTTCCTTCAACAAGTGTTTACAATCAAAACCCCTTTTTTTAAGACATGTTGAAGTTTTCTATCCTTTTCTTTTAAGCCCAGAAGTTCTTTTGCAAGTTTACAATATTCGGTATATAACTCATTGTATGCATCTTGCAATTCAGTAAGTTCAAGTTCAGATCCAGATACCTCACTTTCTGAATCTTCTAGGCAGAAATGGATACTCTCTTTACTGAAGCCTGCTTCCTCAATGTCAGCTTCCAGAAGCTCATCAGTAGATGATCCACAAAGAGCACGAGTTGAGCTTTGGACAGCTGTGCTTTCAAGAGATGGGTTAGAAGCATATATCATATCAAGAGTATTCCAAATGTCTCTAGCACTAGAGCAATGTTTGATTTTCTGGAAATCATTTTCAGTTAAGCCTTTGTATAAAATTTGCATTGCTCTAATGTTCAAGGAAAACAAATTTTTCTCCTTTTCAGTCCAGTTTCCTCTTGGTTTGAAATCAAAATCATTTTCAAAAATATCCCACATTTTCAAACTAGTGGATTGTATAAAAACTTTCCATTCTTGCTTTTCACCAACAAAAATCAATATTTTCTAACACAGGTGGGATAGTATGATCAAAACCTTCAAAACACATTTTATATCCCAAGTCAGCCTAGGTCTTTGCACTTGAGATCGTTGGATCCTTTAAACAAGTGACCTGCTCTGATACCAAATGAAATGCGTGGCTGTCACCCAAGAGGGGGGGTGAATTGGGTGAGGGAATAAAAACTTTATTTCTTTTCGAAAGACTGCTTGTGCTTGGTGATGATGTTACTGAGTAATGGTATGCACAAGTCAGTATGTTATGTGATGCAAAATAGAATGTTTAAATGTAAGTTTATGCACACATAAATTTATCCTGGTTCGGTCACCCAGACCTACATCCAGTCCCCAGGCTCCACCTGAGATTTTCAATCCACTATTCTTGTTTAAACCAGGCACAAGAGAAGCCTTTACACTTTAGGTTTTACGAGCACGGGTTCACCTAACAACCCACAGGTTTTACAACGGGTTCACCTGCAAACCTTACAAACGCAAGTTTTACGGGCTAACTTGCAACCTATGGAGATTTAGAAAACTTCTAAATGATCCCCCTTACAAAATGTAAGATTACAATTATGTTCACTCTATGAACTGATTTTGTTAAACACTTAAGCTCAAAACTAACTCTCTCAAAGAGTGGATGATGTTACTCACTTAAGTACAAATGAATCACTCTCTAAGAATATTACATATCAAAGTCCGAGAGTAGAAGATGAGAGGAATGTAGAATAGTGTTTCAGATAATAAGCTCTGTTCTCTCTCTCTCTTAGTTCTTCTGAATGTAGATGTTCCTTTTATACCAGCCTCTGATTATCCAACCGTTGGAGAGGCAATAAGGCCGTTTGAATATAGCCGTTGGGCCTTGTTTACGTTGTCCTCATTAATGCACAGCAGAGTTGACTTTGCTTTATCTGAATAGGGTGCTTTGTCCAGCTGTTCTGTCAACACTGTTCTGACAACACTGTTCTGGCAAAAGTCGTTCTGACATCTATACACTGTACGGTCTGACTCTTGCTTGTTGTCAGATGAGGACTTCGTTCCTCAAGCATAAGTCCAGGATGCTAAGAGACTTACTATCGGAAGCTCTCTTGCTAACTGAAGTGAAGCTCGTGGACTCTAACATTCTGCTTGCTATCATAGAGGAACTTTGTCTTCCAAGCACTTGTCCATGAATGATAAGAGTGATTTGCTATTGGATGCTCTCTTGCTATCAGAAGCTCTCTTATGGACTCCGACTCTTGTGGGTAGTATGAGCTTTGACACCTTGAGTGAATCTTCAGATTATGTTCTCCTTATCTCTCATACTCCTCATGCTTGGTAGGTAACAATGTTGTTTGAATATCTGTTATCCTCTTGTTACCGTTGGAAGGAACATCTTCTTAAATGCTCAGCAGGGTTGACTTGCTTTATCTCTGAAAAGTAGTCCTGACACCTCTGCTCTGATGAAAGCAATCTGACTTCTGTGTATGTGGCGTTTACTCTTGTACTCTTGCTGACGGATGATCATCTTTCATCCGGAAGTGGCAATCTTGCTCTGC
This sequence comes from Mimosa pudica, assembly GCA_029929735.1. Classification (NCBI taxonomy): domain Eukaryota; kingdom Viridiplantae; phylum Streptophyta; class Magnoliopsida; order Fabales; family Fabaceae; genus Mimosa; species Mimosa pudica. Next base: position 9,204,927 of record JAKELP010000045.1, read on the forward strand.
AAGTGTTAATCTCTGAAATCCAATGCCAAGAGTCTTTGCATCCGGAAGCTCAGTTGCATCCGAAAGTGTGATTAAGTTCTGCACATACTGGTTAGTCCAACATAGCAATATATAATCAGATATAGTAAAACTATACATGTTGTGGGAAGTTTGCTATGGGAAGTAGTCTTACTTAGACTATGTTCTGACTTAGTGTAATGTCTACTGACTCTAAGGGATCTTTATTCCAATAGTCAGCTTAAGTCTCGTTAGTTTACTCTAAGTCTTTCTAAGTGACTCAGTGTGTCATTTGCTCATGCTATGAGATGTATAATAAGTCAACACACAATCATATGAGGTGGGAGTTCACTTAGTCTAGGATGTATCCGGAAGCACTTCTACATCCGGAAGTACTTTCACTTGATGAAGGATCTAGCTCACCATCACTTACTCTCGCTCAGTGTATTTCATTCCAACAGTCAGCGCTAGTCACTGAGCTATCGGAAGCACTTTTACTTGTCGTGGTGAACTTACTGTCACTTAGGGTTATACTTCTTTTATCAGCCTGTGCAAGTCTAAATCTAACAGGAAGCAATTTCGCTTGACGAGGCTGATTCACTGACGCTTGGGGATATATCTATTTTGTCAGCCTGCGCCAGTCTAAATCTATCAGGAAGCAATTTTACTTGACGAGGCTGATTCATTGACGCTTGGGGTCATTCTATTCTATCAGTCTGCGCCAGTCTAAATCTAACAGGAAGTGCTTTCACTTGGCGAAGTAGACTCACTGACGCTTGGGGCGAGATCTATTCCATCGCTCTGCGCCAGTCTAAGTCTAACAGGAAGTAAACTCACTTCCGGTTGAGTCATAGCTTAGTCTTAAGGTTTGTGTACCTAATGTTCATGGACTAAGTTAAATCCCTAGTGAGTTACTCGCTGCCGCTGGGGGATGACACATTTATCCGCGTGCGCGAGTCCTAGTCTATCCGGAAGTGATTCCGCATCCGTGAGCGCTAGTCTTAATTCATTCGGAAGTGAATCCGCATCCGGTTGTGACTCTAGTGCTAATACTTCCGGAAATGATCTTGCATTCACAAGTGATCTAACTCAGGGTTCTAACCATGTCATCTAATCCTTCCTAAGTGTTAATTATGTTCTTTTAAGTACTAGACCATATCATACCTAAGTCACCATCAAAACTTAAGATTCTAACAGAGTATCCTTCAGGATGGAGACTTTCTCCTACATAACACAACTTTTACTCCATTACCCTTTTGGTATAATATAATTTGATTTTCAGCTTCACAGACTGAAATCGGCTTACAAAGCCAACGACAAAACATGTCCAGTCTAGCACACAACACAGTGTACATTAGACTTTCAATCACACTTGAGTATGACACTCTTTTCATGCGTTGTACCTCAGATTCTTTCACAAGACATATATCTCCTCTAAGATAATGTCCTTTCACCACAAGGGTATGCATAGGTTTGCAGCCACTCAATATTGAATCATTCCGGGATATTCGCTATGTATGTCTGTTATGACAATGACAACATCCACTTTGAATAATCCTTTTATATCTTGACATACAAGATATTTACTACTCTACCCATGTATTTCACTTGGAAATTCAAAGACATTAGTCTTTGATTGCTTTAACTTTTAGGTCTAGTCCTAGTGAGGAAAATAAAGAGATGATTTCACAAATTACCTCGCAACCGTTTTACAATGGTCTTCTTCGATCATCTCGAAATCGAATGAAGTTACAGTCTCATGAAACTTCAAATTCCATTGTCTAGATGATTATTTCAGCCCACAAATGGACTTTAGGAGCTTGCAAACTCTTTGTTCGCTTTCTTATTGCACCAAGCTTTAGGTTGTTTCGTGTAAGAAACTTTTCACATCCACTTGATGTAATTCCAAGTCTAGGTTGGCTACAAAAACCAATATAAACCTAACAAAGTTAAAACGTACCATTGGAGAGAAGGTTTCCTCTTGATTAACCTTTTCTCACTAGGTATACTCTTTTGGTTACCAATCAAGCTTTGGGCTTGTCGATTGATCTATCAACCTTTTGCTTATATTTGAGAATTCACTTATTCACAATAGTTTTTTGGCCTTTCAAAAGATCAACCAATTCCCACATTTTGTTAGCTCTCATGAAATCCATTTCCTCTTATTTGTCCTCTTGCCAATTCTCCTTAGCTGGATCTAAAAATGTAACTTTGACACTTATAGAATCCTCCTCATCGTCTTTTGGATTGAGGATTAAGTACTGTGTTTTCAACGGAAAAAGTCTCTGCCTTATTCCAATTGGGGTTTCAACATGCTCACTTGTTTGTGATGGATTGTGGTCACTATTGTCATCTAGTGAAAATGGTTCAATCCTCCCACTCGGAGCAGTTAACTGAGTATCGCCTTCTTATTTGTCATTCTCACGGAGAGTTTCGAAATACATAAGGCTTCCTCTGATAGGAAAATCTTTTTCAATGAATATTGCATTTCTAAACTCGACTTCAGTCACTGATCCGTCCTCATTTTCACTAATGAAGACTTATCTTTTAGAGTTTACAAAATATCTTACGAAGATACTTGAAGCCTCTATACCCCAACATTTCTAAACTTGTAAAACAAATTTTGGAAATAGGACGCTTACCCTTATGATTTTAGGATTTTTAGTATCACTCTTTAGCAGATAGACACATCTATCATAGACATCATTCACCTAACCATAATAAGAAGGATTATATTCCTTCTTTTAGCAAGACCATCTTGCGGTGTGGCAAGAATTGTTATCTACATAACGATTCTCTTTTCATCATAGAGTATATTGAACTGTTGCTAGAGGTATCTCAGCCTCTATTAGTTCTGAAGGTTTTCACCTTAAAATTAAGTTGGTTCTCTACCAAACTTATATACTTCCCGAAATATTCCAATGCTTCAGACTTGACAGTTCAAGTATGCATATAAATATTGTGAAAAATCATCAATAAAATAATGAAGTATCATGCACTATGACATGCCCTAATATTCATAGATACGCAAATATTCAAATGAATAAGTATAAGAGGGTAACATGCATTGGTTCCTTTTCTGAAAGGTTTCCTTGTGCTCTTGTATGCAAGTCGATTTTCACACAGGACTATTCCCTTTTTGATACATCACACAACATGCCCTTATTAGAATAATTTAGTCATATCATTATGACAAAAATGTATTCATATAGCATGATATATATCGTAATCAACATTAAATAATGTTGAATAACAAGAAATGAAATCTCAATTTCATTAAAAACAAGGAAACATTTTTGGAACATATCCAAAATCTGAAAAGACCTGTCTCATTATTAATGTCAACAATATTGACATTATACCCAAATTTTAATTAAAGAAATAAGGGTTAAGGTGCATTTTTAGTACTCTAGAATATAGCAAAGTGCACCTAACATAATATACAATATTGTGGTCCATTTGTGGTAACCAAAATTTATTTTCGTGGCTTATTTAGTAACGACGTTAAATAAGTTAAGTTTGACCGTTATGTGTCAAATTTTGACCGTTCAGTTGTATAGTAAAGGAGCATTTTCAGTACTCTAGAATATAGAAGGAGCACCAAACATAACATACAATATTTAAACACCATAAACAACTAAGTCACAATATTATTCAAAGTGTCAAATAATTAAACACTACAAAGTTATAAAGATCCATAGACTATCCAAGTATCATGCATGTATAAACTAATACGTCATTAGTATTTTACATATATAAAAAATGTAAGCAAAGAATCATAAACTAAACAAGTTGGTCTTACTGAGTTAAAACGGGTTGGCCATACTGGCTTGACACAAATTAAAACGGGTTGGCCATACTAGCTCGATCCGAATTAATGACCCTATGATGTAATAGAAGAAGAGTTACTTCTATCTGATTACATAGTTATAAATTTAAAATAATGTTCCTTAAATTGTCATTTCAATATACATATATTACATCATTATGTCACATCAGATTTTATCTTACAAAAATGAGTTTTAACTAACAAATCACTAGATAAACAATGAAAATAATTCTTGGTTATCACAAATGGATCAAAATATTGTATATTATGTTTGATGCTCCTTCTATATTCTAGAGTACTGAAAATGCTCCTTTACCCCACAATTTAACGGTCAAAATTTGACACATAACGGTCAAACTTAACTTATTTAACGTTGTTACTAAATAAGCCACGAAAATAATTATTGGTTACCACAAATGGACCACAATATTGTAAATTATGTTAGATGCACTTTGCTATATTCTAGAGTACTAAAAATGCACCTTAACCCAAGAAATAATAGACCCAAGATTTCACCGGATATCCGGCACGTCGAGAACTTCACACAAACGTCAAAGCTTGGTCTCCATACAAATTTAATTTGTAGGTACCAATCCCTTTGACAACAACTTTCGTAATGTTTCCAACATAAAGCCACATGCATTTTGTTGGTAACCGGAGAAAGTTCGTAAAGTTCTAAAGGTTTCTAATCACATGGTCTGTATGCCCCCTTTTCTAAGGGTGGTACTTGGCATAGTGGTCGGGATTTCTACAAGCATAACACTTGATCTACGAAAGATCATGTTTCTTAGCTTGTTTCCCCCTTTCTTAAGGGACTTGTTCCCTTTTAAGCCTTTAGGATCCTCTTTCTCTTTTGGGATCCCTTGCCATTCTTGGACTTACTTTTCAACTAATGAAAAAAGTCATTTCTTTAATTTAAATTGTCTGACCTTTTGGTTCCACATGATCCATTTAGTCATCCTTAAACGGGATTGGGTGAGCAACGTAAGTAAAAACCCTAATGCCTCATGTGATCCCAACAAGATGGAAGCATTCTTGAGACAGTTTGCACCTGTTGTGCATTGGAAAGAGTACCACATGGTAGATGTGGTAGCATATCCCTCAATTAGACATATTACATCGTTAGTCATAGTCGTAAGCATTGTGACCGTTACGATAGTATCTTTCCTCTTCCATACATTGTATGCATGTTGATCCCTCTATGGAATAATTGCATTGTGCTATGGAAGAACAACGTTTGGGACTTAGACACTTCTTGCTCCATGTAACACTGTGTTACTAATTCCTTAATTAACCTGTGACATCTCTTTTATTTTGATACTATCCTAATGATTAAAATATTATCCATGATAGAAAAGAATAATCTAATACAATACTGCTGCTATCATGGATAATTTATTGCTAACCATGTTAGAAAGAATTTGTCTAACATGGTTAATAAACCAAACTAGTTGATATTAAACAATAAATAGGTATATACATGCGGAAACGAATGCAGGCCTATACAAATTGGCAATATACAGTTCTAAATAACCTATATCACCTTTACTACCTAATTTCCCTTTCATGAAGCTTGCGTCTGTGCATGAATACCTGCAAAAATGTCAGTAATCGTGGGATGAGACAATTTTTCCCAGTAATCACCGCTTAACTCACTATAACAGTGAGATGTGCGGTAGTAAGGGCGTCTAAAGGGTACCACAGTTCTAAAATCAATAATATATATATATATATATATATATATATATATATATATATATATATATATATATATATATATTTCTCATTTCCTTTCATCCATCACTTAAATCCTTCGGTCACGTCTCAATCAACTCAAATTCATCATCTCTACTTCCCATGTATCACTCAACATCCCTCACACTCACCTAAAGATGCATTGTGCTACCACGGTGCATTCAAGCATCTATTCTTCACTATATGATTTGACACTGTGTCCCTCTCCATAATGAGGGGACAATTTCCCTCCCTGACAATCTCCAGAGAAGGAACCCCAATTCTGTTTTCCATTACAGAACGGGAACGGTTGGGCTCTCCACTGCCAAACAACCGTAGGGGCGGTTGGGCTCTTCAATGCCAAACAACCGTAGGTCACTTCTCTCAATAGGTCGACCTATGAACCCCGATCCAATCAATTCTAAAAAGGATCCTTAGTACAAATAACTGTGGCCTATCGACAGTTATTATCGCGCGATGGTACGTATGTATATCAGTGTCATGCAAACCTCACAATATTTATATCCATCAATTTCAATCTCATCATCAATATCATTCCCTTCACTATCTCAATCTCAACTATTCAACTTATTCCCTCAACCTAACTATCAACATCTCTCACATAATACCATCTGAACCTCTCGCATCATATCAGAATAAACACCAGCCAGAATAATATGTATAATGTTTCAAATTTCTTTTATATGAAAATAATCGTGTTTAAAAGGCACCCGATAGCCTGTTTTGTATAAAAATACCATTTTAAAGATAATAAATATATAGAGGGTGAAAAGGGATTTTACAAAATCTCTAACTAACGTCACCCTCAACGTTATAGCAAGGTTAAGTGTGATTACCTGTCGCCCTTTAGCAATTCTATGCGATTTCCCAACCTTTCTTCTTCGATGCAACGAAAGCCTACTGCATCCACTCCTATAATAATATAGAACCAAATGATTAATTAATATCATTTCCCCTTTATAGTATTTTAACGTCTCTCTCGTTCCTATATGACTACCCAATCCCTACATGAATATGTTATTCCTAATTTTTCTTTCTTTTGCAAAATGAGCACATACAAGTAACACAAATACAATAATCATCAAGGCTTTAGATTTTCAATTCATGGCCAACCAAAAACTTATCAAATACAATTAATTGTATTGATACAACAAGGAAAACAAATTCCTCATGCTTGTCATTTGATCAAAACAATATTTTGTTGTACAATAGCCTAGTCACATTCCAAAACATAGCAAGAAAGAAATGCTTCTCAGGCACTCTTACGAAAATCAACTTCAACAGCAACCCACAAATCATCATCAAATTCAGTTCTAGGACTTATTTTTCAATATCTATACCTAATCCCACAATTCGTAATAAATTAAACAATCCTCTCCCATGAAAATTTTTGCTAACCTTCTTAATTATCAACACTTATGCCAAAAAGTTTCCAACCACTATCTACCAACCAATCCAACGTGTAAATGAAATAAATACAAACCCAACACTTACTATAAGATGCAAATTCTCAAAACACTTTACAATTTACACAAACATGCCTTCAGCCCCAATTATTGCTAGCCCATCTTTTCTCCATGTTGCCAATATGTCATCCATCATTCTTTTCTAAACTATTAATCTCAATTTCCAATTTCTTAATGAACCATATAACTATAAGGAAACACACATTCTTCATACATACCACAAAGTCACCTCTTATCAAGTTTTCAGAACATGAACCAAATGAAGCCCATATCCACATAAACAGAATCTTCCAAACCAAAATAAAGAAATGCATTCAGCCATGGCAAGAACATGAAACATTAATTAGGTAACCATCGCCTATTCCACAGAGTTCAACATACACACTTTCAAGGCAACTTAAGCCATGCCTAATTGCATTCATATATCCATTATAATCCATGTTGAAAATCAACAGTTTCCTTAATCATTTTCATTTAGTACCTTTAATTCCCAAAGCTTTAAAGCATAACCAAGCAGTAACTCAAAATAACATTCCAGCACAAATCACTTTTCAACAACCAATTTCAAGAAGAGAAGCCAAGAATCAGTATGGTCATAATGAAAAGGAAACACAACACTTTGAAAACCCATGTACCAAGCTTCTAGTAAATTAATCTACTCCAATTAGCAAAACAGAGCAACTATATATATATGAAACTTCCATGATCAACAAATTCAGCAAGATTCCACATGCAACAACTTACATTTAATTTTATTTCATCATAAACCTCTCATCCAATTTTAAAAAAATCAACAAACTCCTTCACTAGTGCCTAGCCAAACCAGAAAACTCCAACAAATCACACAAGCAATATCCTAATATCATTCAAACAACCTCTTACAACAACAATTTACAGATTTTCAATCCAAACTCTAGAATTAATTCGAATCCTCACTCACAACTCGCCCTAAAACTCAAGGAAAGGAGGGTACAAATGGAAAAGGAGCCTCACCAAGGCTGAACCAACTTGCAGGCTCCGTTGGGACTAGCCGTCGCGGTGAATGAGCAGAGAACGTCGCCGGAGCTTGAAGAAGCAGAGGAAGGCCGAATCACAACAAAGAAAGGAAGGAAGAAAAACAAATGACAATGAGAAATTAACATGATAAAGAAGCTCGGCTCAAAAAGTACATGAAAAGATCGAACCTTACCATATTCCCGCCATTAACCACCGTGAGTTCGCCGGAAAACTCGTCGGCTTTGTAAGAAGAAAAAGAGGAACGAAAAGGAAACAAAGGGAAACGAAGGAGATGAGTTCAAAGTGGAAGAAGAGTGGTGCAGCCGCTACAACTCGCCGTCGCCAGAAGAGCTCACGGTCGCCGGATTTAGAGGGGTGGCCGAAGGGTAGGGTTTGTGGAAGGAGAAGGCCGACAGTTTTTTTTTTTGTAAGGAAAGGAAGGGTTTTGAGAGTGAAGGACGCGAGGGAGAGCACGGTGGTCTGTCCAGCCCTGGGCCGCCGTCATGGCCGCCCGTCGTCGCCGGAGAGAAGAAACGAAGAAGAAGAAGACGGAAAGGAGGAAGGAGGCGCGGGTGAGAAAGAGGCGGGAGTCCGATGGTTTTTTATATAAAAGGGGGAGGGCGCGTTTGGTTTGCTGTAATTAGGGGGTTCTCTAATGATTTGTAGCCCAAACTTGCCATAGTGTACTCTTTTAATTCTAAAACCATTTAAACCAGCCTCCAATCTCCTTAAACTTCAAAATATTTTTAGCTTTACCACTCCCTCATATTTCAAACTCTTCATTTCTTAATTAATTATATGCATATTAATTACTCAAAATTTCCAAAAATATCCCAAAAATTCCTAAAAATTCCAAAATTCTCAATTTCTCCATTTATTATTTCCCAAAACATTCATTGATCCTATATTAAATCTATAGGATGTTACAATTCTACCCCTCTTAATTAATTTCGTCCTCGAAATTAGTAGAAATTATCACTAAATACAAGGGAAAAGAACAGTTTCTTGGATTAATAATCCTATTTCAAGAAGAAGAAAAGAAATTTGGATATAATTCAGGGAGATTCAACTCATTGGCATTGAGGATTTCTTGCCATAAGTGTCATCCATATTGCACAATGGAAATGATATCAAGGATTTAGAGGAACTATGAACACTCTATACGAGACTGCTAACCAAAATTTTCTAGAAAGTATAGTTAATTGTGGGGTATGAACATGTTTTCTTATGATAAAGGTGAAGTTAAGTGTACTAGCACCTATTATCATGTTCCTTTCAGGGATTCAAAAGAGGTGAAATCAAGTCAGATTGACTTGAATGTATATAACCTTTTGAACAAAGTTAGAAACACTACGCCAGAAAACTAGAAGTATAACTTAAAATTCTAATCACATCACAATTAATTCTATGATATTAGCTCATGTAAATCACGTTCTCCACACAAATCACAATTTAAATTCACTTCATGCTTAAACCAAAGCCATATAACCATGACTTCGACAACAATAGTTAAATGCCTTCTTACATATACCTATTCCGATGTACTCTTAGTTAGAATTACCTAGCAAAATAGGACCGCAGTCCAGGATTTGTTCAGATATTTAGAAACTAGTAAAATCTAAAGTTGCATATTTAAAGCTTACATCATTTTATAAACACTAGCAATTATCAAACAGACTTCAAACACCCTATCTTTTACATTAAGAGATGCGCAATCCCATGTCCAACCATGTCTACTTCCTTATCAAAATCACTTTAAAACATTCACTAAAGCTCCACTCTAAATCTTCCTCTCAACTACCTACTAGTATCGTTATGATTGCAACCTCAAGATTTGTCACTACTTTCAATAATCTTAATCTTTTTTTAATAAACTTCTAATAATAACCTATCACAAAGTCTTACTGTTTCCCTACATAACCAAAATATTCTTCTAAGTTCTCATATATATATTTCAAAACCAAGTAGTAGAACATTTATCTACACTCAAGGCAAAATCATAATTTTCAAACAATTCCTTTTCATAGGCATTTTTTCAAACACCTTAAGTGCTTTCCAAAATCAAATGATATTATTAGTCTTTTTCCCTGCAACCCTCTTGCCAATTTTCCAAAGTTTCAGTTCACATTTATAACATACTCAATTCATATGCATTACTCCCTTATAAATTTAACGTGCATCCAAGGACATTTACAAGCTTCTTCATGGCTGAATACACACACATGTTTCATGCGTGCACCAAAAACCACCCATTATCAAATTTTCCAAACATAAAACTATTCCCCACCTAAATACCAATTTGGCCAAAGAAAGTAAGAGAACTAGAGAGGTCTCAAAATCACATACAAGCACTCAAATCACTTTCAAACAGTGTCTATACATCTATTACTATCATTTGAAATGACTATTGTAGAATAGAAGAGAAAAAGGGTCATTGAGGCCATAAAAATACAAGAGAATTTCCAGAATTTGCAAACATCATAACACAAAATTCTCAAACACAATCACAAAATCAAATAAATCTTAGACATTTTTCCTTTTTAGCATCATAACAATTACTATTCATGATCTCTCATCCAACAAAACCAAAAATAAAGTAGAACTCCTTCATGTCAATTCGGTTTCTTGCAGCAATAATAGTAAACATTCTCTATTCCGTATCCATTTTCCACAACCAGAGTCATACTCAAACACATAAGAATTCCCATTTCATTGAGAATTCATTCAGTTATTTACAGAAAAGGGAATGAAACTAATTCCTATTGTCCAAACTTGATTACAAGGCATACCAGAATTTAAGATTACATCAAACAGAATTTTTCCAAGGGACCATTCAGCCAATTCTAACAAAAACAATACAAGTCAATGTACTTATAAGCCATTAAACCCTCTAAGTCAATATTATACACTTGAATCATTGACATAATCAAGCGTAAGTTCAGTTCAATCTTTAATCGCAAACCAATACTTTAGAATTTGATTATTTATGCAAGCATAAATTCCAACTATCAATCATATGTATGTCATACCCTAAGACTGATCCAATATCAAGCATGAAAATTACATTTTCTACACACTTAATGATCATAGTTATACAACAAGTCCAAATTGAACTAGTCCTAGAATCATTAATTATATGCAAATCACAATCCAAATAGCAAATGAACCCCCTTAGATCTATAATTCGATGTATGAAGAAAGAGGGGACAAAAACTATTCTAACTAGTAGAAACTTAGAATGCATGCAAGGTTCATGCTTTAACCAACGAAGTCCAGCAAAAAGGTTATCAATCCTCCTTCAATAAGATCTAACACTACAATAACACATTAACACATATACACAGGCATCAAACATTAACATCATGACTAATACAACAACCAAAGGAAACAATCTGGTTTTAAAAACAAAATCAAATCACAATCAATATCATACATCATGTTAGAGATTACAAAACAGGAATTTCCAATAGAATTTCATATAAAACAATCAAACAAACATATTAATTTATCAGATAACCAAAAAGTTTAAAAAATAACTAAACAAGAACCAAGGTCAACAATTATTATTTCATATTGTATTCATTATTAATTGTTATTTTCAAATTTCATTAATCCCTTAACCCAATAAGGGATCTCATGATGCCTCGACTATGATTATGGCCGGCACATAACTATACTCGAGACCCCAAAGAAACATCCTTATTTCGTCATTCTTATGAAATTCTTATCAAAATCATCACTTATTTCATTATTCTTCTTATATTCTTCTCAACCTCTCCACAATACCTATTCAATTGCGCTTATCACTCTCTCCCCACCACGTGATGAGTGATATTCCTCTCAAAAGGACAGATACTCATGCACATAAGGAAGGGAATACTAAAAATGTATATTGTCAATCTATATGCAATGCAGCACAGTCCTAGATTATCGTATACCAAATACTGATACCAAGTTGTAACACTGTGTTACTAATTCCTTAATTAACCTGTGACATCTCTTTTATTTTGATACTATCCTAATGATTAAAATATTATCCATGATAGAAAAGAATAATCTAATACAATACTGCTGCTATCATGGATAATTTATTGCTAACCATGTTAGAAAGAATTTGTCTAACATGGTTAATAAACCAAACTAGTTGATATTAAACAATAAATAGGTATATACATGCGGAAACGAATGCAGGCCTATACAAATTGGCAATATACAGTTCTAAATAACCTATATCACCTTTACTACCTAATTTCCCTTTCATGAAGCTTGCGTCTGTGCATGAATACCTGCAAAAATGTCAGTAATCGTGGGATGAGACAATTTGTCCCAGTAATCACCGCTTAACTCACTATAACAGTGAGATGTGCGGTAGTAAGGGCGTCTAAAGGGTACCACAGTTCTAAAATCAATAATATATATATATATATATATATATATATATATATATATATATATATATATATATATATATATATATATATATATATATATTTCTCATTTCCTTTCATCCATCACTTAAATCCTTCGGTCACGTCTCAATCAACTCAAATTCATCATCTCTACTTCCCATGTATCACTCAACATCCCTCACACTCACCTAAAGATGCATTGTGCTACCACGGTGCATTCAAGCATCTATTCTTCACTATATGATTTGACACTGTGTCCCTCTCCATAATGAGGGGACAATTTCCCTCCCTGGCAATCTCCAGAGAAGGAACCCCAATTCTGTTTTCCATTACCGAACGGGAACGGTTTGGCTCTCCACTGCCAAACAACCGTAGGGGCGGTTGGGCTCTTCAATGCCAAACAACCGTAGGTCACTTCTCTCAATAGGTCGACCTATGAACCCCGATCTAATCAATTCTAAAAAGGATCCTTAGTACAAATAACTGTCGATTGGCCTATCGACAGTTATTATCGCGCGATGGTACGTATGTATATCAGTGTCATGCAAACCTCACAATATTCATATCCATCAATTTCAATCTCATCATCAATATCATTCCCTTCACTATCTCAATCTCAACTATTCAACTTATTCCCTCAACCTAACTATCAACATCTCTCACATAATACCATCTGAACCTCTCGCATCATATCAGAATAAACACCAGCCAGAATAATATGTATAATGTTTCAAATTTCTTTTATATGAAAATAATCGTGTTTAAAAGGCACCCGATAGCCTGTTTTGTATAAAAATACCATTTTAAAGATAATAAATATATAGAGGGTGAAAAGGGATTTTACAAAATCCCTAACTAACGTCACCCTCAATGTTATAGCAAGGTTAAGTGTGATTACCTGTCGCCCTTTAGCAATTCTACGCGATTTCCCAACCTTTCTTCTTCGATGCCACGAAAGCCTACTGCATCCACTCCTATAATAATATAGACCAAATGATAAATTAATATCATTTCCCCTTTATAGTATTTTAACGTCTCTCTCGTTCCTATATGACTACCCAATCCCTACATGAATATGTTATTCCTAATTTTTCTTTCTTTTGCAAAATGAGCACATACAAGTAACACAAATACAATAATCATCAAGGCTTTAGATTTTCAATTCATGGCCAACCAAAAACTTATCAAATACAATTAATTGTATTGATACAACAAGGAAAACAAATTCCTCATGCTTGTCATTTGATCAAAACAATATTTTGTTGTACAATAGCCTAGTCACATTATAAAACATAGCAAGAAAGAAATGCTTCTCAGGCACTCTTACGAAAATCAACTTCAACAGCAACCCACAAATCATCATCAAATTCAGTTCTAGGACTTATTTTTCAATATCTATACCTAATCCCACAATTCGTAATAAATTAAACAATCCTCTCCCATGAAAATTTTTGCTAACCTTCTTAATTATCAACACTTATGCCAAAAAGTTTCCAACCACTATCTACCAACCAATCCAACGTGTAAATGAAATAAATACAAACCCAACACTTACTATAAGATGCAAATTCTCAAAACACTTTACAATTTACACAAACATGCCTTCAGCCCCAATTATTGCTAGCCCATCTTTTCTCCATGTTGCCAATATGTCATCCATCATTCTTTTCTAAACTATTAATCTCAATTTCCAATTTCTTAATGAACCATATAACTATAAGGAAACACACATTCTTCATACATACCACAAAGTCACCTCTTATCAAGTTTTCAGAACATGAACCAAATGAAGCCCATATCCACATAAACAGAATCTTCCAAACCAAAATAAAGAAATGCATTCAGCCATGGCAAGAACATGAAACATTAATTAGGTAACCATCGCCTATTCCACAGAGTTCAACATACACACTTTCAAGGCAACTTAAGCCATGCCTAATTGCATTCATATATCCATTATAATCCATGTTGAAAATCAACAGTTTCCTTAATCATTTTCATTTAGTACCTTTAATTCCCAAAGCTTTAAAGCATAACCAAGCAGTAACTCAAAATAACATTCCAGCACAAATCACTTTTCAACAACCAATTTCAAGAAGAGAAGCCAAGAATCAGTATGGTCATAATGAAAAGGAAACACAACACTTTGAAAACCCATGTACCAAGCTTCTAGTAAATTAATCTACTCCAATTAGCAAAACAGAGCAACTATATATATATGAAACTTCCATGATCAACAAATTCAGCAAGATTCCACATGCAACAACTTACATTTAATTTTATTTCATCATAAACCTCTCATCCAATTTTAAAAAAATCAACAAACTCCTTCGCTAGTGCCTAGCCAAACCAGAAAACTCCAACAAATCACACAAGCAATATCCTAATATCATTCAAACAACCTCTTACAACAACAATTTACAGATTTTCAATCCAAACTCTAGAATTAATTCGAATCCTCACTCACAACTCGCCCTAAAACTCAAGGAAAGGAGGGTACAAATGGAAAAGGAGCCTCACCAAGGTTGAACCAACTTGCAGGCTCCGTTGGGACTAGCCGTCGCCGGTGAATGAGCAGAGAACGTCGCCGGAGCTTGAAGAAGCAGAGGAAGGCCGAATCACAACAAAGAAAGGAAGGAAGAAAAACAAATGACAATGAGAAATTAACATGATAAAGAAGCTCGGCTCAAAAAGTACATGAAAAGATCGAACCTTACCATATTCCCGCCATTAACCACCGTGAGTTCGCCGGAAAACTCGTCGGCTTTGTAAGAAGAAAAAGAGGAACGAAAAGGAAACAAAGGGAAACGAAGGAGATGAGTTCAAAGTGGAAGAAGAGTGGTGCAGCCGCTACAACTCGCCGTCGCCAGAAGAGCTCACGGTCGCCGGATTTAGAGGGGTGGCCGAAGGGTAGGGTTTGTGGAAGGAGAAGGCCGACAGTTTTTTTTTTTGTAAGGAAAGGAAGGGTTTTGAGAGTGAAGGACGCGAGGGAGAGCACAGTGGTCTGTCCAGCCCTGGGCCGCCGTCATGGCCGCCCGTCGTCGCCGGAGAGAAGAAACGAAGAAGAAGAAGACGGAAAGGAGGAAGGAGGCGCGGGTGAGAAAGAGGAGGGAGTCCGATGGTTTTTTATATAAAAGGGGGAGGGCGCGTTTGGTTTGCTGAAATTAGGGGGTTCTCTAATGATTTGTAGCCCAAACTTGTCATAGTGTACTCTTTTAATTCTAAAACCATTTAAACCAGCCTCCAATCTCCTTAAACTTCAAAATATTTTTAGCTTTACCACTCCCTCATATTTCAAACTCTTCATTTCTTAATTAATTATATGCATATTAATTACTCAAAATTTCCAAAAATATCCCAAAAATTCCTAAAAATTCCAAAATTCTCAATTTCTCCATTTATTATTTCCCAAAACATTCATTGATCCTATATTAAATCTTTAGGATGTTACACTCCACCAGGACATACGAGATCTTATGACGACACATGTCGAAATTTTCTCCATTCATCGTCTCACTTCTGGTAAGGACAACGATGAATATGTTTTGATACATATAGACATCAAAATTGATATTTTTCTATAAAGTATGCACAAACAATCTCCTCTTGAGATTAATAGTTCTATGAATCCTCCGAAAAAGCCAACAATGGTAGCTTACTAGTTTTGTTTTCAGGAATCAACTAGGTTGACCCTCATCCAACTCATTCTACTTCGCTATTCATTATTGAACTTTTCTTATATTCTCTGAACTATAATAGTTTAAAATAATAATAGCAACACTTGCATATTATTATTAAACTCCCACTCAATTAAATTTATTAATGGAAAGACAACATATGTTATTTACTTGATGAGTTCAACTCTTACTTGGAGTATTAAATTTAAGAATAATAACACATGAAATTCATTAAATAAAGCTCTCACTCAATTGGAGTATCAAATTTATTAAGTTGAAAAACAACATATGTAATTCAATAAATAAATTTAACTCCCACTCAATTTGAGTATTAAATTTATTTAATCAGAAAAACAACACATGTAATTCAATAAATAAATGAACTCCCACTCAATTTGAGTATTAAATTTATGGGCAAAGGTGCAAAAACAGCCGCCGTAAATTTAAAAATGAGCAACTATGACTCTGGTAAATTGAAGGGGGCAAAACTGTACATTGTAAACTAAAATGGGGCAAAACCATACATTGTAAACCAAAATGAGGCAAAAGTAACATCTCTGTTAAGCCGAGTTAAACAGGCATTCTCCAGACGTGGGCTCCACCATCAGTAAATGACATGTCAATTCCAAAATCTAACGTAAAAGCTAAAATGCATCCAGTTGAACCCTAAATCACTAAAAACGAACTCTAAACCCCAAAATCATTTCGATAATAAACCAAATAGAACCTCAAATCATGTGAAATTCACCGTACTTCTACGTAATCATCTGAAAAAATAAAGTCTCATCTAGAAATTAAAGTCTCATCAACATATTGCACCCTTAAATGTATGACACATCATTTACTGATGATGGGGCCACGTCTGGAAAACGTACGTTTAAATTTACGATGACTATTTTTGCACATTTGCCCAATTTAGCCCCATTTTGGTTTACAGTATATAGTTTTTCCCCCTTCAATTTACCAGAGTTATAGTTGCACATTTTTTAATTTACGATGACTATTTTTGCACCTTTGCCCTTAAATTTATTTAATCAGAAAAACAACACATGTAATTCAATAAATAAATTTATATCTCGTGGTCAAAAGCGTTTTTTCAAACCTTTTTGAGGAAGATGAGGTAGTTCACCTTATTGGACTAGATCATGGTAATGGAAATCAGATAGACACAGTATTCTACATCAACCACATTTATGATCTTGTCCTCATAGGTGTACTAGACAATGTCTACATTGTCAGGTCCTTTCACTTCATCTTTAGAATCCATGGTCACATAGACTTGTGCCCTCATGGAACGTTTGATTCATATTGTGAAGTAGGCGACCTTATGTTAGCTCTCATAGCATCAAACACTAATAGATGAAGGGGGTATTTTCTGGTTTCGTTGCCAACGGAGCTCTTAATCAACACATGATTAGATTTAAAAAAAACAATTTGTCCAAAAAAAATATTTTAAACACATAATTCATATATACTAATCATGAAAGAGAAAAAAAATTAAAGGATTCACAGAGAATCTAAAAAAAGTTTAAAGACAACTTACATCACTTATGTAAGTTTAATACATGATTGTTCGCTTATATATGCAAAATAGAAATTATTTAATTCCTATTTAATTGATACATAATCAATTTTAATGTCAAATAGAAATCACTTATTTCTATTTTAATTAATACACAATCAATTTAATTGATACATAATCAATTAGGTCAAATAAGGATCACTTATCCTTATTTAATTGATACAAAATCAATTTATGTGTCTAATAAGAAAATTAAAATGGACCCCACATGCCTTAAAAAAATAAATGGAAAAACAATAAGGTTTTTTTTTGGAAAAACAATTAATTAAATAATTAAAAAATTAATTATTAATCCTGACAAAAAAAAGAGAGGCCTGAAAAAAAAATTGAAACGGGCCACAAAAAGGCATCTGGGCCGAACCTGTACGGCCCAGACAAAAAAAATCGTCCTGTGTTCCTTTCATTGGGCCACGGCCCAAACACTTTTTCCTTTTTTTTTGTTTTTTAATAAATGAGCCAAACCAAAAAATCCGAACCCTTCTTCAATACCCGGACCATTTAGACAAACTGCCCCGGTTCGAATCCCCCTTGCATGAAACACACAGTTTCATAAAGCACTAGGGAATTGCGAAAATGCCCCCGCCTTTATCTTCTTCCTCTGTTTGCCGGCGAAAAATCCGGCGAACCCGCCGCCTCCGGCGGTGGCTCACCCCGAAACTGTGGGAGCCATATCTCTCTCATCCGAACTCCGTTTGATGCGATGTTTCCGCCGTTGGAATCGTCTCGACAAGATCTACACGTTTACACCTATGGGTTTTCGAAAAAATTTGGAAAACATGGACCCAGATTCGCGAAAAAGGTACACGGCCGGTGAAGAAAAATCGTTGCTTTGACCACGTTTCAGATTTGTTTTTCTTTAACGTTTACTTTTGAACTGTTGTTAAAATTAAATAGAATTAGAAAAAAGAATACGAAATTGTGGGATTCAGTTGTTGACTAGTTCCACACATTTGTTCATGTTATTTGCAAAACATACAAGAACATACGAACATGCTTTATCCAGTGATAACATTCCAGATCCAGCAAGCATACAAACTCATACTCGTTCATGCATCTTTAAAACATGAACATTCAAAGCATATCCATAACATAAATGATAACATTCATAGCATATTTGAACATATCATATATATGCAGATTCAAGGAAAATATACGTATATATAAACATTCTAGGCTATTCGAATAATTCATCAGATGGCAAAGAATTTTCACAAAACAACAATGAAACACATTCATGTTTAATTAGAAACCCAGAAATATAAAACGTATATATTTAGCATATTATTAAAATAATGAAATCACATAGAATTATTTTACAACATGCAACGCAGCGGAAAAATGATTAGAGGCCTACCTCAAATCCAGCCTCAGAATCATTGTGGCTCTGATGCCAATGAAGGAATTTATGATTACTCGGCTTATTGGTGTTCCCGAATCCCAGAGCTTCGAACTCAAACACGATCTCTAGAATTCCTGTAACAATAAGAACAAACAAAAATCGTGACAAAACATAGAGCCAAGAATCCCAAAGGATTCTTCTTACGCCGAACCGGGTTACTAGAACCTGGATCAGATTCGCACATCGAATCACCCTCTCAAGAAAAACTGTGAGAGATGGGAATGTTGGAGAGAGAGAACTCGTTCTCTCAAAGACGGCTTCTCCACACACGAGAGCCTCTCACCACCATTGTTAATGTTAGGGGATACTCTGTTCCCTATTTATAATGGAATTAATAAAACCATTTTTGTTTTATTTCATAAATAGAATTTTATTCAATTAAATCATTTAATTGATTTATTAAATAAAATTCTATATTTAATTCCAGAATATTTAATGTACCCATAAAGGGCGTACTTTTTCCAACAGGTTAGCCAATGTTGTTGTAGTCGCCAAGAAAAATGGGAAGCATCGCGTCTTCGTAGACTTCACGGACCTGAACAAAGCCTGTCCTAAAGACTTCTTCTCCTTGCCACACATTGACATGATGGTAGACGCAACATCCAGACACCAGATGCTAAGTTTCATGGATGCCTTTTCCAGCTACAACTAGATTCGGATGTACCTGCCAGACCAGGAGAAAACTTCCTTCATTACCGATAGAGGAAGCTACTGCTACGAGGTGATGTCGTTCGGTTTGAAGAACGCGAGCCCCACTTACCAAAGGTTAGTAAATAAAATGTTTGAGAACCAGATTGGAAAATCCATGGAAGTATACGTAGATGATATGCTAGTCAAATCCCAGACACCAGAGCAGCACATCCCGAACCTACAAGAAACGTTCAAGATCCTGAAGCAATATAACATGAAGCTTAACCCAGACAAATGCTCGTTTGGAGTTAAGTTTGGCAAGTTTCTGGGATACCTAGTCTCGAGTCGAGGGATAGACGCACATCCCACGCAAATAAAAGACATCTGCTCACCCAAGAGGACGAAAGATGTCCAGAAGTTAATAGGTATGGTTACAACTTTAAACATATTCTGAAAGTGAGGATGCACAAGAGGGGGGTGAATTGTGCTACAAAATAAAACTTAGAAAATAAAAATGCACAACACTTTTATACTGGTTTGGTCCAAACTCTTGACCTACGTCCAGTTCTCAATCTCCCAGATTGAGTTCTACTAAACCACAGGTTTTACAACGGGTTCACCTGCAACCTTTACAACCACAAGTTTTCCGGACTCACTTGCAACCTTACAACCTAACTCGCTCCCCCTTACTACTTGTAAGGGTTCAACCTTTAAACGAAGGATTTTCTACCTAGTTCACTCAAATAACAGATGATGTTACTCACTTAAGTACAATAAATGCTCTCAATAAATGAAAAGACTTTAATACAAGAGATACAAGAAGACTAGAGAATAACTCTCGAATACAATAAGTGCTCTCTTGCTTTCTGGGTAGTATGAGCTTTGAATGCTTGAATGATTTCTCAGATTATGTTCAGTGCAATTCTTCAGTGCTTCATAAATGTTGAAGTAATTCCTTATATAGCATCTTCTCATACTCCACATGTTTGGTAGGTGGGAAAGCCGTTTGAATATGTCCGTTTATCCCTTGTTACCGTTGGCTCCATTAATGCTCCATTAATGCTCAGCAGGGTTGACTTGCTTTATCTCTGAAAAGCAACTCTGACAACTCTGCTCTGACAAAAAGCATTCTGACTTGTATTAAAGTCGTTTGAATATGTACGTTCTGTCTCTTGTACTCTTTCTGACGGATGATCATCGTTCATCTGGAAGCGGCAATCTTGCTCTGCAAGTGTTAGTCTCAGAATCCCAGTGCCAAGAGTATTTGCATCCGGAAGCTCATTTGCATCCGGAAGTAAAACTATGTTCTGCACACAAATGTTAGTCCAACATAGTAATATATATAATCAAATACAGTAAGGACCATACATGCTATGGGAAGCATTTTGCTATGGGAAGCAATCTTACTTAGACTAGGTTCTGACTTAGCATGTTATTGACTACCGCTGAGGGATGTATTCTTCATCCGTGAGCGTTAGTCACGTTATTTTACTCTAAGTCTTCCGGAAGCCATTTTGCATCTAGTTGTGTCCTAACTTAGTTTTCATCAAGGTTCAAGGTTCTGACTTAGTGTCACACTTGCATCCGCTATGGGATGTGTATTCCATCCGCGAGCGCTATTTCTAATTCATCCGGAAGTAATTCTGCATCCGGTTGTGACTTAACTTAGGATTCACTTTTAACCTAATTCTTCCTATGTGATCAACTACTTCTTTCATATTTTAGTCTTCATCAAAACTTAAGATTCTAACATTCTCCCCCTTTTTGATGATGACAAACTAAGCTAACTTATGAATTCATACTTAAAGGCAGATAATTAAATAACACATACATGAATTCCAAAAGCGAACTTCGTTAATATGTAAATCAACTACATGTATAAGCAACAAAAACAGTAAGCAGATTTACAAGTATGACAGATATATGAAAAATGAAAGAACAAAATGTTGTGCTATGCATGTGTGGCTGGGTTTTAGAGTTTGTGTCTTTTGTTCCTTTCTCTCTCTCTCTGGTTCTCTTCAAACTCCTCATTCATCTTGGCCCACATCTCAGTCATCTGCTATTGGTCGATCTGGGCAAGAATTGCTTGAAGCTCCCTCTCCTCATTGGCTTTTCTGAGTCTTTCTGTTTCAAGGGATTCAGCAATGGCTTTCTTCAGATCACTAGCCTCATCAAAACCAAAGGACCTTCCAAGCTCTGTATCTCCGATGGGGATGGATCCGTGAGGGAAATAGACAGCCTTAACCTCAACATTCCAAGCAGGGTAATCAGGGTCATGAGTTAGGCTTGACTTTGCTTTCCCTTTCTCCTTCCTTTTCCCATTCCTCTTCTCTTGAAGATCCTAAGCCTGAGCCCTCTCAGCATCCAGAACGAAGAGTTGCTCATATGTGAGTTTATCTGTGTTACCATAGCGCTCAAACTCTTCTGGTGTCATGTCTTCCACCTCCAGCTTAACTACAACCTCTGGTGGGACGTCAGAAGTTTCTTGCACAACATGGGAGGGCAGCTGAGTCTGAGAGGCTTCCCCTGGCTGTGGCCCCCTTTCAGCAACAACATCCTCAGGAGCGGCTATTGACTCCTCTTCTTCACTTTCTGAGTGCACACTGGGGTGAGGAGCAGCCTTCTTTCTAGCCACAGTCTTAACCCTTGACTTACTGAAGCTGAGTGGAGGAGGAGCAGGGGCTGGCACAGAGGGAGGAATTGGCTTGGCTAAAACCCTCACTAGCGGCTCTGGCCTCTTAAAGCCATACTTCATGCATAGCTCCTCAAACAGGTCGGCAACAGGCGCGGAGGCTGGTACAATCTCAGCAGTAGGTGGCACCTCAGGTTGATCAGCCAGCACCATCTCAAGGTTGGTCTTACTGCTTGATTGGACCAAATTTTATCCCTTTAAGCATGTGCAATTGAGCTTAATTAGTGTGATTTAATTGTCATATTTGCTCATTATTGGGGATTATTCATGTGCATGCTGTTAGAAATTCTTAGAATACTATCGGATGTAAAATCACAACCGAATGACTTAGAGCAAAAACAATGTCACTAGCGCTAGCGGATGTAGCATGTGTCCGGTAGCGGAAGTGAATTTAACACTAAGTCTGATCCGGTTGTGATCGAGTCTAAGTAGGATGAGCTTACCATAGCAAAAATGCTTCCCATTGCACTTGATTATATTATTTTGTTGAACTAACATTTGAGTGCAGAACTTAGACTCACATCCGATAGCAGATTTGCATCCGGTAGTGAATGCTCTTGAGCTTGTAGAATGAAGTCCTGACTTCCGGAAGCTAAAGTCCATCCGATAGCAAGTATAAAAGTCTGCTGCACAATGCACGGAAATGTCAGCTACTTTTCAGAAGTCTTCTGTGCAGAATAAATTAAAGGCAAAGTCAACCCTGCTAAGCATTAATGGAAATGTACAAAATAAGGGGTTTGCAGCTTGAAGGCACTTTTGGAGCATCTTACTAAAAGAGGAAAAAGATCCAAGTTCAAATTCAAATTTGGAGTTAATGGAGAGCTTCATTAAGGGCAAAAAGGGAAGCACAATCACTTGGAGAAAAAGGAGGAACCTTTAGGAATGCATGGAGTTAAGATCAAGACCATATTCATCCTCACTTTTCACCAAATTCCGAAAATACCCCTTCCCCCTTCACAAATGTACCTCTCGGCCTTTACCCCTTAAACTACCATCAAAATATCTTCTGACAACTCATAATCTCAAATTGACAGCTCATTAGACCCGTTTGCCAACTCATCATCTAACTAACTCACTTAATCCCAACTAACTTAACTCATATCCTTCCATGTAACATCCCAAATTTTAAATTAGAGATGATCGAGAATCAATTAAAATATTAGGATATTATTATTAAATTAAAAAGCTTTTTGAATAAGTAAAAGAAGATAAATATATATTTTAAGAAAATAATATGCTTATTTCTTTTGAAATTAAGGAAAAATAGTTAGAAGTTGAATTTTAAATTAAAACTTTTATGAAAAATACTCTAAGGCATAGATAATATTATGATGGAAAGAAAAGGGATACAATAATAAAATATACAAACTTTTGACTAGAAATATAATTAAGAATAAACAATAGGGTAGTTAATTGTAATTTTCCCTAACTAATATATATAAATACTCATGTAACATGTGACACAATCCCTAGCCACCTAATCCCAAACCAGTGGCCTCCCTTCCCAAAACCCCATCCCTTCAGCCCTCTCTAAATCTGGCGGCGGTGAGCTTCTCTGGCGACGGCGAGTTGAAGCGGCTGCACCACTTTCCTTCCACTTTGAACTCATCTCCTTCGTTTCCCTTTGTTTCCTCTTCGTTCCTCTTTTTCTTCTTGCAAAGCCGACGAGTTTTCCGGCGAACTCACGGTGGTTAATGGCGGGAATATGGTAAAGTTCGACCTTTTCATGTACTACTTGAGCCGAGCTTCTTTATCATGCTAATTTCTCATTGTCATTTGTTTTTCTTCCTTCCTTTCTTTGTTGTGATTCGGCCTCCCTCTGCTTCTTCAAGCTCCAGCGACGTTCTTTGCTTATTCACCGGCGACAGCTAGTCCCAACGGAGCCTGCAAGTCGGTTCAGCTTAGGTAAGGCTCCTTTTCCGTTTGTACCCTCCTTTTCTTGAGTTTTAGGGCAAGTTGGGAGTGAGGATTCGAATTAATTCTAGGGTTTGGATTGAAAATCTGTAATTTGTTGTTGTAGGAGGTTGTTTGAATGATATTAGGATATCTCTTGTGTGATTTGTTGGATTTTCTGATTTGAGTTTATGGTTTCTGGGGTTTGTGTTTTTGGCTTAAGGCCACATATTACATTGAAGTTAAGTTTCAATTTGTAGAGTTTATGAAGTGATATGATGATTAATTTGAAGTTTCATTGAGTTTTGCACAAAACCTTAAATTTGGGTACTTAGGGTAAATGGATTCAGTCATGGGTCTTTCATATTTGAGTTTTAAAAATCATAAAAATAGTTGAATATGGCTGGTTGCAAGTTGAATGTCAAAATTTTGAGAAGTAGTAATTGTTTGTGGAAATTTTTGGGTTTAATATTCTAATAATCAGCTTAGGTAAGGGTATAGTAAATCTGATTTCTTGCATTGCATGTTTGTTTGCTAAGTGGTTTGACTTAAAATTCTGTTTCTCCCTTGCTGATCTGTTTTGGAGGAGTGTCCGAAATCCTTATATATGCTGTAGAGATGAAAGATGATTGATGTGCTTGAAGGTTGTGCTTTTGTACTCATTGACAGATGATTTATGTCTGTGTGTTGCTAAGTTAATGATGAGTTGGGAAGTGTAGTCAAATGTTTGGATGCTTGCAAGGGAATTTGGGGTATATTTGTGTTGCTGTAATGATGAATTGGAGTTTCCATATTCCAATGGTGATTGTTTTGTACTTGTTTTGGTGTGTACAGTGGGGATGAAATGATTTTAAAAATTGAAGAACTCTTCTTTTTTTTGGAAGTTGAAGAAATTTGTGCATGAGGATAGTACATGTTCTAGCAATTTGCATCTATAAAATCCTGTATTGTTACTGCTGCAGCTGAAACAAATTTGAGAGTCTTGATGGGTTAAATCAATGTACCTTAACCATTATAAATCTGAATTAAACTTCACTGATTTTCACATTTCCTCTTTTGCTTCTGGTTTAAAAGGGTGGTTGGAAGTATGTAATTGTTGTTTGAACTTGCTGAGATTGTTTGATTGCTTGCATGTGTGAGATTATATATGTTTGGACTGGACACATGAGTGAAAATTGAGAAATAATCTAATGGTGATAGAGGAGTACAAAGCTTATTTATTTGTTGAATGCATGTATGTTAAGATTTCTAAAATTGCTGAATTGTTGGTCTTAGCGAATAAGTTGCTATTTCTTTAATATAAATGTTCCAAAAACTCCAAATCAAAAGGGTCATTATTTTGGCAGTTATGGGAGTCTTAGAACTCCATCTTAAAACAAGAAAACATATAAGTTTGCTAGTATCTTATTTAGATTGGGTATGCGTGATTTTGCTACTGTCATTGAATTGTTAGAAGTGTATTGAATTAATTGATTACTTAATTGAGTTGATCGAATAATATTTATAACAAATGATTGGATCTTTTGACAGATTTTTAAAGTTGTGATAATGATTTCCTTTACCTTTCAAGGAATTTTTATATGCTTGTATACCTCAAAGTGAGTTTTGGAACGAAGTAATGTTAAATGTTCTTCTCCCTTGTTTTTACTGAGTGACTATCAGTGGGAATTGAGTAGTTTGAGTCTTTTGATTTTTTTAAGTGTAATATTTAATATAATGTAGAAATGATATGGTGCTATAAATGGCTGATTTCAAAGAAAGTGTCTTGGTCTAATCTTTTTAAATTGAATTTGATGGATTGTGTTGACTTGTGTATGTATATACTTAGAAATCCACATAACTTTCTAAAATAATATAACTAAGAAAAGGGGAAAATGGGTAGAATTATAAGAATGAGAGAGACGCTATTAAGCATATATATTTGAATGATCATTAATTTATACATTGTGTAATAAATAGGAAAAACATTGTGCTATACATACTTCGCAAGGCATGGCTAAGAAAATATACGAGGAAACGGTAAGGAAGAACATCAGAATGCTAAAGGGCGACAGGTAATCACTCTTAACCTTACTATAACATTGAGGGTGACGTTAGCTGGGATTTTTAAAATCCTTTTCTCACCCTCCATATAAATTTTATCTTTGAAAAGCTATTTTTTTTATATACAAAACAGGCTATCGGGGTGCCTTTTAAACACGATTATTTTCGTATAAAAGAAATTTGAAACATTATATATATTATCCTGTATGGTGTGGATGGTTGTTCTGGATTGGTATTATTCTGGGATTGATGTGACAGGTTTATATAGTATTCTGTTAAGGATATTGATAGTTAGTTAGATGGAAGAAGTTAAATAGTTGAGATACTGAAGGGAATGGTAAGAATGCATGATATTGAATAGTTGGGATTGAGATATTGAAAGGAATGGTAAGAATGCAGGATATTGATGATGAGATTGAAATTGATGGACATGGATATTGTGAGAGTTGCATGACACTGAAATATATATGTACCATCGCGCGATGATAACTGTCGATTGGCCAATCGACAGTTATTTGTACTGATGATCCTTTTCGGATTGATTAGACTGGGGATCATAGGTCAACTTATTGAGAGAAAGTGACCTACGGTTGTTTGGCATTGAAGAGTCCAACCGTTCCTGTTCTACAATGGAAACAGAATTGGGGTTCTCTCTCTGGAGATTGCCAGAGAGGGAAATTCGCCCCCTCATCATAGAGAGGGGCACAATGTCAAATCATATAGTGAAGATTAGATGCTTGAATGCCCCGTGATGGCACAATGCATCTATAGGTGAGTGTGTGAGTGTTCTGGTGGTAGTATCATTAGATTGGAGATTGGGGAGATGATATTTAGTTATTGTGGATTTGACTGAGGGATTTGATTAATATGTGGAAAATAGAGATGGTGAATTTGAGTTGATTTGGATGTGATAGAGGGACTTGAGTTATGAATGGAAGTAGACTTGACAGATATATGTATATACTACTGATTTTAAAATGTGGTACCCTTTAGACGCCCTCGCTACCGCACATCTCACTGTTATAGTGAGTTAAACGGTGATTACTGGGACAAATTGTCTCATCCCACGATTACTGACATTTTTGCAGGTATTCATGCACAGGCGCGAGCATCAGGAAAGGGAATTAGGTATTAGAAGCTATATAGACTATTTTGAATTGTATATTGCCAATTTGTATAGGTCTGCATTCGCTTCCGCATGTTTTCTTATTAAAATGAAAAATAGACTCAGGGATGTTGATTATGGATTATTATATAAGCAAAGTACTTTTCTAACTATGATAGGTTTGTAATAATATGAACAGTCTTTTCTATCATAGTTAGATGATTATTAATGATTGATATTAGTTTACTTCTTTTTCTAACCATGTTAGGTGAATCTTTTCTAACATGGTTAGCTATTAATTATCCATGATAGTGTTCAGGTTATATTAGGAAATTCTTTTCTATCATGGATAATGCTTAACCATTACTAAATTCTTTTTCTAACTATGATAGGACATTTGTTATCATGGAAATCCTTATTCTATCATAGTTAGTAAAGAGATAATTGAATTAAAAGGGATATATTAGGTTAATTAGGGAATTAGTAACAGTATGTAACATTCCACTTTCACTTTCTCTCTCTTCTAACAAATTCTCTCAACTCCATCTTCATCTTCTTCACCTTCTCCACTTCGTTCTTCACCTCCATGGCCACCATAACCTCACGCCTTCCTCCATCCTCCATCTCCATGAGCGGCTAGACGTCCTCTCCTCTCTCTCCAAAGGAATGTGCTTGTAGAAATTCAACATTTGGCCTCATGTATTTGTGATATACTCTTTTAGGTTTCAAGCTAGATGTATGTTTTTGCCTATGTATGACCTTGATTTAGGCTTATATAGGTTAGAATACCTTGATTTAGGTGTTCTACTTAATTGTGGCTTGGAATCTCTCTTTTGTGTTTAGCTCATGAAAACCTAAAGCTATACGTTTGTAATTTCATGAATGTATTTGTGTGCGATTAGCTCCTAGTATGTTTGTGGAATGAATGTTTTTCTTAGGTGCTTGATTAGTATCTAATGTTGCTTAAGGTATAAGATCAACTTGAAAGAGCATTCGGCTTTGTTAACCTAATTAAACTCTCTTAGATTTCTTAGATTTAAGAGATCTTGAGAATTTAGTTAGATTATATCAAGTGTAACAAATATATGAGGTCCGAATTAACCGTAAGCACAAGTACTTTGGAGAGGGAGGTAATTTGCTATTCATCTCTTCACTCTTTAATTCGGCTAGTTGTTTTTTTTTTGTTAGATTTAATTTGTAGTTAAGAAAAATCACTTTCTAACTGTTTAATAAATTGCGTGAATTAAATTGCCTTTGAATTAGCAAGAATTGAACCTAGACTGTGAGAAGACCTATACTCACCGCTATTCTTTTAGTGGATTTGAGTGTTGAATTGTACTGATTAAATCTTTTAGGCGACAAAAAGGTTAAATCACTGTTCGGATGGCTTCACCACGAATGAACCTTTCTGCTTGGCCAATCCGCTTCATGTCCATTGCCCTTCTGAGGGCAGCAGCAACGTCCTCATCTAGCCACAGAGACGGCTGACTTAGCATTTCTCTCCCCCTTTTGGCATCATCAAAGAGGGCGAGGGCCAGGGAGGAGGATGAGGAGGGAATGGTGGGAGGAGGCTCAGGGCCATATCTGGGTGGTGAAGGTGGAGGTGAGGAAGTGTGATCGTCAAAGTTTAAGGGAGGGGAGTGAGTGGGGGAAGGTGAGGGGCTGTGTGAATGTGAGTGGCTAGGGGATGGAGAGGAACTAGGTGATAGAGAGTTGTGGGGAGAGGGTGAGTGGTGAGGGGAGTCGAGATGAGGGTCAGAGTCATTTTGTGGGCTCGGTGGGGGTGGAAGGGGAGGAGGAGGAGGAGGATGAGGGGGCGGTTCAAGGAAATGGTGAAAGAGAAGGTCTAGCTTGGCTTCCACCCTCGCAAGACGAGTCTCCAATCCCTGGATCCTCTCGTTCTGACTGTTAAAGGCTGCTGCACATTCCTCTCTGATGGGAGCCATCAACGGATCCGGCAGGCGAAAGAGAAGCTCATCTTTCAATTCTTCAACAAGGGCCTTTTGAGCAGCAGACACTCTTGAAGCACGAGTGCTGCTGGGGCCAGCCTGGGAGTCTACTTTCTGATCCCCTGCTCCAAATGCAGAGGGTCCAAAGGTGTGAGAGGCACTCCCAGCCTGAGAGCCAGACTGAGTGGCCTTTACAGGCTTGATATACTTCACTCCCATTTTGCCCAAATTCATCGATCCCATGGGCAAGCACTTCTTGTTGTTGGCTTCCTCTGTTGATTTGATATTGAACTTCTCTAGGAGGAAGGCTATAAACTGAGGGGTAGGGGAGAGATGCGTTCCCCTTGTTCTTACTGTCTACCCATCGGTACAGCTCCAGGGAGATCAGTTGCCCAGGGTTGATAGGCTGCTTGGTAAGGAATCTGGCCAGCCAAGGATTGTCCAGTTGGGTGAACTCGTTGAAGTTACCCCCTTGTGGGTCATGATCCTGGAGTAGATATACTGGAGCACCCTCTGTGTGTAGGGCAAACCAGAGACTTTCGTTCCACCAGTCCCATAGGCAAGCTCCAACTCTGCTTGGTCCAGGCGCTCAGGGAAGGACCACTGGTTCATCTCTTCGTCAGTGACCTCCAGGAAGCGGTTGATTGTTCTCCAGTTGAACTTAATGCTTCTTCCCCGGATGGTGGCCTTTAAGTCAATCCGGCCAATTGCAGTCTTGTTCTTGCTAATGTCCTTGTACTTGGCCTTTTCAGTCAGAGATTCAAAGAACAACCTCAGCACTTGAACATTGTACTCATTTTGTATCCCCAGCCAAGTCATGTATTTCTAGAGATACTCTGCAAGATCATACCCCAGATCTGCTAATTTCTTCAAGTCGATGTAGATGCCGTTGCAGAGATAGGGAACCCTGTTTTCAAAAGCCTGGGAAACAGCTTCCAACGGCCCAGATTTATATTCCGAATAGTCATCTTCTTGAACTCGCTGGCGTTTTGAAGGCTGTTCTTCAGCAAACTGTACGCGTTTCCCCTTCCCTTTCCCAGATTTCCCAGATTTCTTGGAGGAGGAACCTTTCTGGAGATGGGGGTTTGATTCGCTTGAACCGGCCATTTCTGTGTGGGTTTTGTGGAGGAAGGAGAGCAGTTGCAGAGAATGCAGGTAGGGAGGAAGATGAAGTAGATGAAGATGATGAAGACGATGAAGATGATGAACATTCGAGAGAGAATGGAGAGTTTGGTTTGTGTTTGTGTGAGGAGTGATGAATGATTTACCCTATTTATGCAATGTGATGTTTGATGCGAAGGGTCATAATGACAGTTTATGGAAAACATACACCTTTTATGGGAAAACGTGAACATTTAAAATTGAAACGGCGCACCTGATGCCACATGTCGTTTCTGATTGTCAGAGAAGGCACAACTGTTGTCAGAGAAGATGAAACGTTTGAGGTGACGTGTCCTTTTCCCAACACTAGCGCTTCCGGTTGCTGAACGCCAAGAGCAAGCGTCAGCATCCATGCTGAGTTCAGCAAGGAGCTTCCGGAAGTGGATTTGCTTCCGAAAGTGACCCACTTAAGATTTAACATTGACATGCTAGGGGACCTGCAAAACTAAAGATTGGCACTCCGATGCCTAAGTTAGTACAGTTCACAGGTTTTTAACAATTAAGCACAGGTTTATTCTGAAGTTTACACTTCATTTGGGTTTACCATTCCCAAATTTCCTCTAATAAAAGTAAATTGATCAACCCCCAGAGGCTTGGTGAAGATATCTGCAAGCTGATGCTGAGTGGGAACAAACTGCACCTTGACATCCTTCTTTTGAACATGGTCTCTGATAAAATGATGTCTAACGTCAATGTGCTTTGTTCTTGTGTGCTGTACTGGATTCTTGGCAAGGCTGATGGTGCTTGTGTTATCACAGAGGATAGGGGCCTCAGGGAACTCTAAGCCAAGATCTCGGAGTTGATTCTTCAGCCAAAGCACTTGTGCACAGCAACTTGCAGCAGCAATATATTCTTCCTCTGTGGATGACAGTGACACACAGGTTTGCTTTTTACTTGCCCAAGACACCAGGCCGCCTCCTAGGAAGGCACATTGGCCACTGGTGCTCTTTCTATCAGTCTTGTAACCTACATGGTAAGCATCAGAATAAGCCCACAAGAACTCTTGGTTACCTCTTGGGTACCAGAGACCAAGTTCTTGAGTTCCCTCAAGGTATCTCAGAATACGTTTAACACATGTTAGGTGTGATTCCTTGGGGTTGGCTTGGAATCTAGCACACATGCCAACACTAAATTGAATATCAGGTCTGCTAGCCGTTAAGTATAATAGGGAGCCTATCATGCCCCTATACATTGGCTGGCTAACCGAACTTCCCTTAACATCAGCATCAAGAGCGGCAGTGGTGCTCATAGAAGTATCATACTCCTTGCATTCATCCATCCCAAACTTCTTGAGAAGTTCTGTGCAGTACTTGGTTTGGGAGATGAAGATGTCATCCTTTTTCTGCTTGATCTGCAAGCCTAGGAAGAATGTCAATTCTCCCATCATCGACATTTCAAATTCCCCCTGCATTATCTTTGAAAACTCCTCACAGAGTTTCTCGTTAATTGCTCCAAAAATGATATCATCAACATATATCTGAATAACTAACATATCCCTATCCTTATGCAGAATGAACAGTGTCTTATCCAATTTGCCTCTAGAGAAACCTTTTCCTAACAAAAAGTTGCTAAGTCTCTCATACCAAGCTCGTGGAGTTTGTTTCAGGCCATACAATGTTTTCTTCAACCTATACACATGTTTTGGATGTTTAGGGTCCTCAAAGTCAGGAGGTTGTTCAACATACACCTCTTCCTTAATATAGCCATTAAGAAAGGCACTCTTTACATCCATTTGATATAATTTAAAACCTTTCATGGATGCAAATGCTAGAAGAATCCTTATGGCCTCAAGTCTTGCAACTGGGGCAAAGGTTTCTTCATAGTCAATGCCCTCTTCTTGGTTATATCCTTTTGCAACTAATCTGGCTTTGTTTCTAGTGATTAGCCCGGTCTCATCCAGTTTGTTTTTAAAGACTCATTTGGTCCCAACTATGGATTGGTGAGACGACCTAGGCACTAGTTCCCAGACTTGACTCTATTCAAATTGGTTGAGTTCTTCCTGCATGACAATGATCCAGTCACAATCCTCTAGGGCTTTTTCAACTGAAGTTGGTTCAATTTGAGATAGAAAGGCTCCAAACTCAACTTCATTTTGAACCTGCCTTCTAGTTCTAACACCAGAAGAAACATCACCGAGCACTTGGTCAAGTGGATGATCCCTGTGATATCTCCTAGCTGTTGGCAACTGCACCTCATCAGGCACCGTCTGCACTCTAGGTTCATCAATGGGGTCATCCTCTCTTTTAGGATCACTTGCTGGTGTTTCTTCGGGTGGTGAAGATGATGGTGGTTTTGAAAAATTTAGGATTCCATCATCCTCTTTGGATCCTTCCCATGAGGGGTTTTCATCAAATACAACATGCATGGATTCTTCAACTGTTCTAGTTCTCATATTGTATACTCTATAAGCTTTGCTTCTAAGGGAGTATCCTATAAAAATTCCTATATCTGCCTTAGGATCAAATTTACCCAGATTTACCTTTCCATTCTTGTGGACATAGCACTTTGATCCGAAGATTCTTAGGTGGCTGATGTTGGGCTTTCTTCCCTTGTATAGTTCATATGGAGTTTTGTCCAAGCCCTTGCAAACATAGGCCCTGTTGGAGATATAACAGGCAGTGCTCATAGTGTCAGCCCAGAACACTTGAGACACTTCCTTCTCATTAAGCATGCTCCTGGCCATCTCAGTCAGCACTCTATTCTTTCGCTCAACCACTCCATTTTGTTGTGGAGTTCTAGGAGCTGAGAAGTTGTGATCAATCCCGTTCTCTTCCCACAGCTCTGAGAAGTTGTGGTTCTCGAATTCTCCACCATGATCTGTCCTTATAGCAGCTATCTTGAGATCTCTCTCATTCTGCACTTTCTTAGCAAGGACATCAAAAGCATCATGCTTAGAAGGAAGAAACATAGTCCATGTGAACCTTGAATAGTCATCCACCACAACTAGAGCATACAGGTTTCCACCCAAGCTCTTCACTCTCGCTGGCCCAACTAAGTCCATATGGATTAGTTCTAAGGGCCTGCTAGTGGAGACTTTCTTCTTGGTTTTAAACGAGGACTTAATTTGCTTCCCTCGTTGGCAGGATTCACAGATATAATCATGCTTTACTCTAAAGGATGGAATCCCTAGGGCTAGCTCCTTTTTGATAAGCATATCCAACTGTGTAAAATTTACATGTGCTAGCCGTTTATGCCATAGCCAACTATTTTCATCACTAGTGATTAAGCATTTTTTAGTTAATTGCTGGCATAAATCTAGGGTATATAAATTTGCATTCCTATTGGCCTTAAGCTTGTATTTAAGATTGGTTTTATCTATGTCCAGATCATTCTTATCAACTATAAAACATTCATGTGAGTCAAAGATTACCCAATTTCCTTTGTCCGTGCTCTGACTCACGCTCAGCAGGTTATGGCAGAGACCATCTACCAGGTAGACGTCCTGGATAGGACCAACTTCACCAGCTCAAGTGATCTTTCCACTTTGATTTCCTCCAAAGTTCACTCAAGTGTTGACCTTAGGTTTGTGAGTAACTTGTGCCT
This sequence comes from Mimosa pudica, assembly GCA_029929735.1. Lineage (NCBI taxonomy): Eukaryota > Viridiplantae > Streptophyta > Magnoliopsida > Fabales > Fabaceae > Mimosa > Mimosa pudica. The sequence goes on from JAKELP010000045.1 coordinate 9,239,053, forward strand.
TTGGCCTTGAGTGGGCTCTAGGCGGATGGGTTTCCTTTGGAAAAGGTTTCCAAGCCCTAGACCTACGTACACCCTTAGTGTCTTGCCTTGGAAAGTCCTTAGGCAGTTTAGTTTCTTTTGGAACCCACTTGTGAGTGCTATTGGTTCCATGCCTTTTGGCATTACAGGTGGACGTGGAGTGTCTCTTCCTATTACAATAGTTCACAGAGAATTCAAGTGATTTTTTATTCATTCTTAAAACCTTGTATGCCTTACACAGTCGAAAAAACTCTCTATGAATGTCGTTGTAAGCTTCTTGAAGTTCAGTAAGACTTACCTCGTCACCATGGACAAAATCAAAATCTGAGAGAATTTCTTCTGTGCCATCTTCCCTAGCAACAAGACAGAGATTTGCAACCTCTTCCTCATCACTAGCTTCCTCATCGGAACTGTTAACCCAGATAGAGGACATGAAGGCCTTCCTCTTATCCTTTCCCTTGAATCTTTGCAGGCTAGGGCACTCAGCCTTGAAATGACCAGGCTTCTTGCATTCAAAACAGACAGGAGTCTTTTTTTTCTTATAGCTTGGTTCTCCTCTTTGGAATCCTCCTTTCTTCTTGAAGAATTTTTGGAATCTTTTCACCATCATGGCCATTTCTTCATCATCAATATCTTCCTCATCATCATCATCCTTTTCTTTGCTAGGAGCCATTAGATCAAGGTTCTTAGCTTTTGTGGCTGCTTGGGGTCCTCTTCGTGCCAACAGAGTTGGCTCATATTCAGCCAGGGAACCGAATAGAGCAGTGATAGATCTGGTTGAATCTCCCTGCACTTCCACATCTCCTTTGCAGTTTTGTGGTGGTTTATTCTGAAGAACTCCTTCTGACTCAAGGCACACTGAATGAAGTTGATGGCCTTATGATTCAGTTCCACCTTGAAATAGTCATCATTGGTGAAGCTGGACCTAGGTTTCGCAAAGCCTTCATCATCTAATGGAACATTGTCACCACGTTCTATGACGGCCATTAGCCTTAATATAGTTCTCCATTCTGAATTTCCAGAATGGATAGTTGTACCCATCGAATCCAGGAGGTTTGTTTAGAGGCATCGAGACATCAGGAAGAGTATTTAGAATCTGATCAGCATCCATAACTAGATCTTTTCTTTCCAGATTCGTTAGAATCAAGTCAGAAAGACCTGCTCTGATACCAAATGAAAGTGAGGATGCACAAGAAGGGGGGCGAATTGTGCTACAAAATAAAACAGAAAATAAAAATGCACAACACTTTTATACTGGTTCGGTCCAAACTCTTGACCTACGTCCAGTTCTCAATCTCCCAGATTGAGTTCCACTAAACCACAGGTTTTACAACGGGTTCACCTGCAACCTTTACAACCACAAGTTTTCCGGGTTCACTTGCAACCTTACAACCTAACTCGCTCCCCCTTACTACTTGTAAGGGTTCAACCTTTAAACAGAGGATTTTCTACCTAGTTCACTCAAAGAACAGATGATCTTACTCACTTAAGTACAATAAATGCTCTCAATAAATGAAAAGACTTTAATACAAGAGATACAAGAAGACTAGAGAATAACTCTCGAATACAATAAGCGCACTCTTGCTTTCTGGGTAGTATGAGCTTTGCATGCTTGAATGATTTCTCAGATTATGTTCAGTGCAATTCTTCAGTGCTTCATAAATGTTGAAGTAATTCTCTATATAGCATCTTCTCATACTCCACATGTTTGGTAGGTGGGAAAGCCATTTGAATATGTCCGTTTATCCCTTGTTAACGTTGGCTCCATTAATGCTCCATTAATGCTCAGCAGGGTTGACTTGCTTTATCTCTGAAAAGCAACTCTAACAACTCTGCTCTGACAAAAAGTATTCTGACTTCTGGGCATATGTACGTTCTGTCTCTTGTACTCTTGCTGACGGATGATCATCGTTCATCCGGAAGCGGCAATCTTGCTCTGCAAGTGTTAGTCTCAGAATCCCAGTGCCAAGAGTATTTGCATCCGGAAGCTCATTTGCATCCGGAAGTAAAACTAAGTTCTGCACACAAATGTTAGTCCAACATAGTAATATATATAATCAAATACAGTAAGGACCATACATGCTATGGGAAGCATTTTTGATATGGGAAGCAATCTTACTTAGACTAGGTTCTGACTTTAGCATGTTATTGACTTCCGCTGAGGGATGTATTCTTCATCCGTGAGCGTTAGTCACGTTATTTTACTCTAAGTCTTCCGGAAGCGATTTTGCATCCGGTTGTGTCCTAACTTAGTCTTCATCAAGGTTCAAGGTCCTGACTTAGTGTCTCACTTGCTTCCGCTATGGGATGTGTATTCCATCCGCGAGCGCTAGTTCTAATTCATCCGAAAGTGATTCTGCATCCGGTTGTGACTTAACTTAGGATTCACTTTTAACCTAATTCTTCCTATGTGATCAACTAGTTCTTTCATATTTTAGTCTTCTTCAAAACTTAAGATTCTAATAGATTCATTTCCCGTTCTTCAGATAAATGTCGCCCTTTCTTCATGATTCTTAGAAAAAACCAGAAGTTCGAATGGGACGCCGAGTGCGAAGCGGCCCTACAAGGCATCAAGGAATACCTTTCAAGGCCCTCACTACTCTCTAAACCTAAAGTGGACGAAACATTCCAACTGTACCTGTCCGTTTCTGATCCCGCTGTTAGCGCGGTTTTAATACAGGAAGAATCCGGAATCCAGTATCCAGTATACTATGTAAGCAAGACCCTGTTGGATGCTGAAACAAGATATTCATCGATCGAAAAGCTGGCCCTAGCCCTGGTCATGGCCTCCAAGAAGTTGAGGCCATACTTTCAAAGTCACCCGATCCAGGTAGTTACATCTCACCCGCTCCGGAACATATTCCAAAAACCAGACTTATCCGGCAGATTAGTCAAGTGGGCAGTTGAACTCGGCCAATACGACGTATCATACGCCCCAAGGACCGCCATCGAATCCCAGGTACTCGCAGACTTCACAGCCGAGTTTGCGCCTGAAATTCAGAGAAGCATTGCCCAGAACCTAATCTGTATGAGCAATGAAGCAATCCAAGATACCTGGATACTGCACGTAGATGGTTCGATGCACTCAAAAGGTACAGGACTCGGAGTGGTGATCGAATCACCCACCGGGGAAACCATGGAACAAGCTTTCTAATGTGCATTCAGAGCAACTAACAACAAAGCGGAATACGAAGCATTGATCATCGGGATGCGCTTGTTGGTCGAACTCAGAGCACAGAATGTAGAGGTACGATGTGACTCCCAATTAATTTCGAAACAAAATCAAGGAGAATTCTAGGTAAAAGATTCCAGAATGCAGCAATATCCTAGTCTAGCCAGCTCAATATCGAAATCGTTCAAAGAGTTAAAATTAACACAGGTTCCAAGAGATAGCAATAAACATACCGACGCGCTTTCCAATCTTGGATCCACGATCCCAAGTTCTAGAACACGAGTCATTCCAGTCATACGACTACCTGAATCCGTAATAACTTCTCGACCTGTCCACTTTTTACAGGTAAATTACCAGACGACGGACTGGATGTTTCATTTACCACTACCTGAACACAAGTAACCTCCCAGACGACCTGAGCGAAGCTAGAAGGATCAAACAACGATCATCCAAATACAGGATTTTTAGAGATGAGCTCTACAAGTGGTCCTTTGCCGGAATCTAGTAGAAATGTCTCGGTCCTGAAGAGTCCGAATATGCACTCCGGGAAACACATGAAGGCGAATGTGGCAATCACTCTTGACCCAAAAGTTTAGTCAGATACCTCTTGAGAGCAGGTTATTTCTGGCCAAAAATGCACAAGGATGCCAAGAAAGTCGTCTCGAAATGTACGAAGTGCCAGAAATTTGTGATGCTACCAAAATTTTGATTAAAACTCCGCAAGTGTACAGATCGTAAATTTAGTAAAGTGGTAGTTCAAGGTCGATCCCACAGAGACTCAGACAATTAATAACTAGGCATTAGATCTCTTATTTTCATTCAAGTTGAGTAAACAAGAAAATTTGATTTTAATTACCTAATAGCTAAGAAAATAAAATAAAACAAATATTCACACAGATGAAATTCACGAGTCAAAAGAACAACCTAGAGCCACTAATCCCTTATCTGCTTCTTAGATTTTATTCTCACTAAATTAATTATGAATTAATTCAACTAGCTAATTTAGAGTACTAGTGTCTATAAATGTCTTTCGGTTTCCATCTATATCCTTGCCTAGCTTAATTACACAATGTCTTGCACTAATTTACTAGGCCTAATTTATCCCGGTACCGCTCTAATGTGACTATGTAGGGCTTATAGGTATATGTCTATCCTAGTCGCAAATCAGATAACAATCCAATCCTACACTATTTAATCCCATGGTCTATTTAAAATTCCCTCTTTCGAGTCCAAGTCTAAATTCCCTAAACATGTCTAATGGTGATCAAACACTAAACAAGTTAATCAATAATAGCAAGATTAAATAAACTAGATCAAATTAACCATGACTGAGTAGTGGGAAATAAAATACTAAGTTACAAACAAGTTCATAGTACTCTAGGCTGTAAAAGAAAACTAGCCACACATGAGGTTCAAATCAATCCCAATAAATATTGAAACTGAATTTATAGTGATAAATAAAACAAGGAAGTTCAAAATAGAAGTGCCTTTGTTGCTTTCTTGTGCGTTCATGTACTGCTCCACTCCCCCAAATGCTATTGCCTTTGCTTGTGTATGGTTCAAATAGGAAAAGACAAAAAACTACTGCCTCCAACCTTTAGTCTCTCTGCGTGTGTGGTATGTTTATAATTCAAGAAGCCAAGACTCTAAAGTTCCCTTCAACAGTGCGCCACTTTCCTTTTCTTTAACTCGTGTGAATTCCTCTAGGCTCTAGGAAAATTGGAAGTATTCAAAACCAGCCTCCCTTCACAAGTTCCTCTCTTCCCTTGTTATAATGGTTAATCTCCTTAATCAATTAGGTCACCAAAGATTCAGCTCAAACCCAAGACTCATTCTTTCCTTTTTCCATTCTTTCCTTTTTCTTTTGTTTCTAAATCTTCATTGTCCTATTATAAGAGAAAGAAAGGAAATAGGAAATAATCACCATAGTTCAATATATAATCTCATTAATAAACTTCCCTTTAAAATATTTTCTTTTATTATTTCAAGTTTCCTATTTCAATTCCCAAATAATATTTCAAATTAATATATTTCCAATTCACATCAAAATCTCTTATTTATTTAATTAATGACTCCCCAAATACAACAAAATATTTCCTAAAGACCACTAAATATGGGGAGTCATCAATTTGCACCCGCACTTCAACAACACCCAGAATTCCTTTCTTCCCTTACTCCTGTGTGGCCATTCATGAGATGGGGTATGGACATAGTAGGCAAATTACCGCCAGCACCCGGAAAAAGAGTATTCCTGTTAATGGTGACCTATTACTTCACCAAGTGGATAGAGGCTGGAGCATATCAACATGTCCAAGAACCTGACGTCATTGACTTCGTCTGGAAAAACGTGGTTTGCGGATTTGGACTCCCGTATGAAATCGTGTGCGATAATGGCTCCCAGTTCACCAGATCTAGATTCAGAAAATTCTGTAACAAATGGAACATCAAACTAAAGTTTTCGACCCCCAGAAATCCACAGCTAAATGGCTAGGCAGAAGTCAGCAACAATACGATTGTCGCCTCCTTGAAAAAGAGACTCGACAAGGCCAAGGGAAATGGGCCAACGAGCTCCCGGTCGTACTCTGGGCTTACAGGACAACAACCAAAACACCTACGGGTAAAACACCATTCTCTTTGACTTACGGGTCAGAAGCAATGATACTAGTTGAATACGGAATCCCGAGCCTGAGATATAAGTGGACAAACGAAGAAATAAACAACATCAACCTGAATTACGAGCTAGACCTCCTGGATTCCAAACGGGAACAAACCTTGATCCGAATGGCTTCTTACCAACAAAGGATAGCTCGCCAGTACAACAAACAAGTTAAAGAAAGACATTTCCAAATTGGGGAACTAGTCTTACAAAGAGTTTTTCCAAATACATTTTTTCTCCTTTCTTTACAAAAAAGATATATCCCGACGCGCACTCTGAACTGACTGAAAGCCAGCCTATAATAAGTTAACATGACTAACTTCTTGGAGCCAAAATTCAGGCCACTCCCAGAAATAAGTTCTACCATCAGGGATACCTCCTGAATGGTATAACTTCCCGGAGCCAAAATTTAGGCCACTCCCAGAAATAAGTTCGACCATCAGGGATAACTCCCGAATGGTATAACTTCCCGGTGCCAAAATTCAGGCCACTCCTAGAAATAAGTTCCACCATCAGGGATACCTCCCGAATGGTATAACTTCTCGGAGCCAAAATTCAGGCCACTCTCAAAAAGAAGTTCTACCATCAGGGATACCTCCCGAATGGTATAACTTCCTGGAGCCAAAGTTCAAACAAACCCCAAACGCAAGTTCCATCAATTACTGAGACTCCAATTGGTAAAACTTCCCGGAGCCACAGGTACACAACACTTATATCCTTAACTTACTTCCTAACATTAATACTTTTAAGTATACTATCATGTCCTATTATCTCCTGGTTTTATATGCTATCATGTTCTATCATTTCCTGGTTTTATATGCTTATTATCAAATCCAAGAAAATAACAACTACATACCCGACGCGCAACTTAATAAATTACAGTATCCCGAAAAACGTGTTGGATGACGATTCAACACACTCCCGGAAAAACCCGAATCTAATATCTAAGGTATACCAAATTCTAACCAGATTAATTCAAATACCTGATTCCAACTAATCCCTGTTTTTCTAATATAGCATGATCATATTTGCCTGACCAGATTACCGGACCAGACACAGACATTTACAAACCGCTTCCTGGAATTCAAGTGGAAACGCCAGATAAAGACATGCCAGAAACAAGTAAGTACATAAATAACCTGATTATCATAAATTTAAATTGCATATTCAAAAGTACCAGATACATAATTTGCAAGCATCAGTCGAAAACTTAAACTGATCGAAACCGAACACAAAAGTCTAAACATAAGACTAAATCTAAAACACTAAAGGACTTAGACATCCTTCTCGTCCCCTTTCTTTCCCCCACAATCATGCGAGTCCCCGACACCTTCTGCGTCATCAGCAACTTTTCCTCCTCCTGGCCCGAGTGCATGAGGAGCAGAACTCACTTCTTCTTCACCCCTCGAACTTACTCGCTCTCGCCAGTTGAAGGCACGGAGTAACCCTCCTCCTTGAACTCCTGCTCTAATTCCCCTAAAACCCAGTTAACACTTCCTCCAGCTTTAAATTCTTTCACCATCCTGATACGCTCATACAGTATGAATTTAGAGACTTCTCGTCTCTCTCTCTCAATCAAGGTCTGAACCTTCCCGTTACTTCTCTTCTTCTCTTCCTCCAGAATGGATAACTGGTTCTTCATCTCCTCCACCTTCTCATCACCAAGCTTTGCTTCCTCTTTAGCATCCAGGATCTCACCCCGAGCATTCTACAGATCCCTGGTGACCTGTGCCACTTTTGCCTCATGCACAACCTTATAGTGCTTCATCTCCGCTTCATGAGCTTTGAACATCTTCTTCCTCTCCTTGTCGTACCACTACAGGTATTTAACCCGCTCCACTTGCAACCCTTTCACTAAACCGGAAAGCTCACCAAATCGCTTGCACACTGCCAGAGCCGCCTGATTAGCCTGTCGAGACCAAAAAAATTTCAACACCAGATGACCCGCAACAAACCATATCACAAAGTGTGGCAAACCATGACTAACCTTTGATATATCGCCAGTCAATGAAGCCAGTAGACCCTGGTCCCCAGCATCTAGAATGTCACATGACACAGCCGTCCCCTCGCTAATCCTTTCCGAGATGACATCCAGGTCCACTATGCTAGGAGGGACGATGGCTTCCGGTATAGCAGCCAAGGCCTACGCGTTCTTGGACTTTGCACTCTCATCCATGATCGGATCCAAAACAGAACCACTCGCTGCTGTCAACACTGTAGTACGCCTTGTCCTCTTTAATCTAGTAGCCACCGTCTCCAGGGTCGACTCGCTACTCGAACCGCTCTCCATGCTGCTTCGCTTTTTCTTCCCATTTGCCACCGCTTTTAGAGACAACTTTGTGACATCAGAATCCTTTGATATCACCGAGACATAAATGACAACCCAGCCAGAGAACATTCCAACTAAAACAATCATTTAAAACAGATCCTTACCTAGCCTGAAGATCTTGGAGTAAGTACGTTCCTCGACCGAAAGGGCCATCACAGTCGCTATCAGTTCCTTGGAATTTGGACGAGGTTGGATCTTCTTGTCCTCAGCCCTGACTGCACAAATAAGTAACACTACTACAGAATGTTCCTATACCAGCGCACCTTTACATGCGCTCACAAAAAAACGCATGTATTGAAATTCTATACATGCGCTTCAAGTGCATGTATAGGTTTTTGAGAAATACATACACTTAAAGCGCATGTAAAGAGAAGACCTATACATGTGCTTTACTTAAAGCGCATGTAAAGGGAAAGCCTATACATGCGCTTGAAGTGAAAGCGCATGTAAAGGGAAAGCGTATACACGCGCTTGTTAAGCGCATGTGAAGAGAATCATTTACATGTGCTTAAAGCGCATGTAAAGGATTCATTTTTAATTAAAAGAGAACCACCACTCCATCAGCCCCGACCCCTCCTTCGACACCCACTCTATTTTCTTCAACCATTCGGCCCTTCTCTTCTCTTTTCCACCATTTCTCTTCATTGATTCACTTCCTTTTTTCCCCATGACTTCAAAATCGCGTGTGTTTCTTTTCCTCCTCTTTATCTTCGTCAGATTCCATCTCCTCGATCTCCGTCATTGTCTTCAGTTTTCTAGTGAGATTGGTGGCGGACAACGGCGGGAAAGAGATAAAGCTTCGGTCTTTCTAGTATTTCTCGAGTTATGATTCCATTTGTAAGTTACTTCTCCTTGTTTTCTTTCTTTTTCGAGTTCTTTTTTGCCCTACTCTCGATGGTGGCTGTTTTCCTGCGAACCAGCGGTGGCCGTCGACGGCTGGTTCTATTCTCTTGTTCTCGATCTCCGGTGAGGCTCTTTTCTCTATTTCCTACCTTAGTTCCTTCATGTTCCACTGCTTTGTGAGAGGTTCTGATTTAGGGTTTGTATTATGTGTTTGAGGTTGAATATTAGGGAGTGTCCGATTGGCTTTTGGGGTTCTGGAGTGACAAATGGTATAATGAAACTATTTGCTTGTTGATTTCTTGAATTGTTATTTGATTGGACATTTTGATATGTATGTTATTGGTTGTGCATATGGGATTAGTGATGTTTTAGGGCTGTTGTGAAGTGGAATAGAAAATTTAGCAAGTATAGCAATGCATGTATACTTGGTGAAGTGATGTTGGGGAGAATGAACATGTTACAATTGAGTTTGGGTTTGCTGATTTTGTGCTTATTAAAATTGTAAATGATAATGGGTATTTGAAATTGGTGAATAAGGTGTTTGTTGAAAGATCATTGATGTGGTATGCTTGCATGTGTATTTAAGAATCATAAATATTATAGTTGATGTTTTTAGTTAATTAAATGGTGTTTGACATTTAGGCAAGAATGTGATGATTGGGAGGTTTAGAACTATTATTTGAATATTATTGCACTCAAGGTGTTTGTTGAAATGCTTAGGAGAGTAGAGAAATTTATTTGAGCTTGAGATTTGCATTTTGGACAAGTTTTAGGTTATGCTTGTGAACATTGTTAATCTCATTTGCTTCTTTGTATATTTTCCCTCTATTGTTTTATAGCTGCACATATTTAATTTTTTGGTCAACTCTTTTTAGGTAAGTGAGTAGTGCTTAATGTCAGCACTTCTCACAATTTTTAAAAATTATATAAAAATTACTTGTTCTTTGCATCTCTTTTTATGATTTGTTATTCTAAGAAGTGATCTTAACATAATATAGGAGTTGTTACGAGCGAGTCATCAACATAGAGCAAAATTACATCATCAAAAAGAGGAAGAACTTGTAACTAGGATCTGCATTTACTTTTATTTCTTAAAAGTAGGATCTAGAATTGCTTTTTTTTCTTTACTACTTTGAAGTTAATGATTTAATTTTTATTAAAAGATGCTTAAGTTCGTATATGGAACAATTTGTTTGACTCTTCCCCCTTCAAGCTTTTCTTTATGCAGATCCTTTTGATGTTCAAGCACAAAACAAGATTGAAGCTACTATATGTCAGGTGGGTTTATTTTATATCTTATTTGTTACATTAGCTGCAAAATTGTAAACCCACCAGAGCTGAATACATAATCTAGTAGCCCTTGGAGCTTCTCATGTTATGGTTGAAAAGAAGCTTTTGTTGTTATTTATCACTTTACAATTACTTGTATAATTTGTTTCTATATGATTTGTTGTATGTGATTTTGTGGACAAATCTGAATGTATATGATAAGGATTTATTCTATAATAAACTATTTCCCCTTCTTAAGCACACTATCATTTTACTTTGTATAACTAAATTTTGGCATTCTTTACAGAAAGGTATTGATGAAAACTGAGCAGCTGCACTAGAATACAACCCTGAAGCTTTTGCAAGAGTGGTATGTGTTATTAACATTTGTTGGACTGGAGTTCTCTTCCTTGTCATTTATAAATTATTTAATTCTTTTGGGATTTGAATGATATACATTTGAACCAGAAAGTTTTGTGGTGGTTTATGCACATTGGTGCTGATATGGTTAGTTTAAAATTTGCTGAGTTGTCTCCGATTTAAAGATGGACATTGTAAACGTCTTGAAGGATTTACTGTTTTGTGTATATTCAAAGACTTAATATGTGAGCATGTCACCATATCTTTATGTTATAATTGCATGAAGTTGCCTAACTTTGGATGTTATTAGTGGTCCTTCTTGTGGAGCTAGCTCATTGTTATGTACAATCAAAAAGTCCTTCTCATCTACCTCTGACAATTGGAAGAGTTTCTCCAAGTATTTATCAATAAATGACTTTGTAGGTAGACAATGTTACTAATCTATAGATGACATTATTATTATTACCATCATCATCATTATAACTTGTATGTTAGAAAAGAAAACAAAATTACCTCCGCATGGAGGAAAATGCTTCCATGATGAATTTGCCAAACTATATCTTCAAACGAAATATTTAAGTGTTAGAGTTATATTTGTCATTTTGAACCATGGTGCTTCTAGGAATTATGGTAGGATGAATTCAGTTATCTTTTTGCCATACTAGTGTATTGGTTGGATGAATTCAGTTATCCTTTTTGGTTTTAGGAAAAAGTTTTTCTTCTTATAATGCCATTCTAGCGTATTGGTTTGAACTATGTGATGTTAATATTTGGCAGGTCTGTATTTCTTCTCAAGGTGAGCATAAATTCCATTTTGGAGTAGGTATGGTATCAGATCCCATGGTTTGAACTATGTGATGTTAAGATTTGGCAGGTTCGTACGTATGTCTCTTATTTATGTACTATATAAAAGTACCTTGCATAAAGCTTTGAGTTTATTTACTGTTTATGTATATGTGTCTCACAATGATGAATTGAAAATATGATTTATGATCAATAGGTTGAGTAATTACTTTGCATTCATATATACTCTTTATGTTATATCTAGAGGGGTTTTGTGCATACATGTTTTGGAGTATGCTTAGATATTTTCTGAGTTTTTATCAACTTGAACTTAAGTTGTCAATTTGATTGTAAGTCTGAGTTAATGGAACTTTCAAAGCTTATTAAAGAGATTTCGCTCATGCTATTTGTGAATCTTAGAAAAGGTGAATTTAATTAAATGAATATATCAAATAGGAATTAAGATGGCTGGGATTGGTTGGTTAATTAAATGTGTGTTCGATGTTTGTGATTTTGACAGTAAGAAGGGAGTTGATCATTTTAATGTTTGAAATTCCTAAATGGTGAGCTTTTGATTGAAGGGGTTTGAATATGCATGAGTTTATATTCCCAAGTTAATTTCTATAAGAGTTTAACTCTGGCTTTGCATGTTGATATTGTTATTTTATTGCTCCATTATATGTAATATAAATTTATTAACAATAGTTTGGTTTCTTTGGTATATTATCATAGGCTTGCAGAATTTTAACAGACAATATTGCTTCAGTAGTAACTGCTGCTGACAAGGTTTAATTTTCTCCAGCTGACCCTTATTTTCAATTTTGCTTCAGCTTTGCAAAATACTAGCTTCTATTTTTTCCCACTAATTCAAGAACAAGAGTAGGTTCCTAATCTCTATTATGGAACACAATCAGTTAAAAAATCATGATCAGAATCACTTGTATATATGTTAGACTTGCAATTTTGCTGGCATGTTTATTCTCCTAAATATGTTTTTACTTTGACCTAAGGCATTGATGATAATTTAATACTTGAAGAGCATAAAAGAGTCCAAACAAAAACCACTAGAAGTGCAATATTAATTACATGTTTATATTAGAAGTTGGAATGTCATTGTGTCTGCATGAAGTTATGGTTTATCATTAAGCATTTGCTTCAACATTTAATTGTTCTTACTCACTTGAAGAGTCTTTCAAATTAATGTCGCTGGTTCCGAACTGAAATTCGGTACATTGTGATACAGGGGGGAGCAACCCTCGTGGATATAGCATGTGACCCACAAAGTTGTTGAAGCTAGCTATCAGTCTTTCAAATTCATGTTGTTCATTATTAGGTAAGTTATTATTCTGTAATTTGTTAGTTTCAAACATACATGATAAACGTGGCTGTCACCCAAGAGGGGGGGGTGAATTGGGTGAGAGAATAAATTAAATCTTTTGAATCTTCTTTTCGAAAGACTGCTTGTGCTTGGTGATAATATTTACGAAGTAGTGATATGCACAAGTCAGTATGTTATGTGATGCAAAATAGAATGTTTGAATGTAAATTTATGCACACATAAATTTATCCTGGTTCGGTCACCCAGACCTACATCCAGTCCCCAGGCTCCACCTGAGATTTTCAATCCACTATTCTTGTTTAAACCGGGCACAAGAGAAGCCTTTACACTTTAGGTTTTACGAGCACGGGTTCACCTAACAACCCACAGGTTTTACACCGGGTTCACCTGCAAACCTTACAAATGCAAGTTTTACGGGCTAACTTGCAACCTATGGAGATTTAGACAACCTCTAAATGCTCCCCCTTACAAATTGTAAGTTTACACTATGTTCACTCTATGAACTGATTGTGCTAAACACTTAAGCTCAAAACTAACTCTCTCTAAGAGTGGATGATGTTACTCACTTAAGTACAATAAAATTACTCTCTGAAAAATATCACAAATCTGGATCTGAGAGTAGTAGAAGATGTGTAGAATGATGAGTATGATATATCAGATACTTTGTTCTGTTCTCTCTTTTTCTTCCATCATTCTTCTCTTCTGAATGAGTGTCTCTTTTATATTCGGCTTCATAGGCTTAGGTGGCAAGTTGAATATGAACGTTTGAATAGTGCCGTTAATCCTATGTTACCGTTGAGAAGTACATCTTCATTAATGCTTAGCAGGGTTGACTTGCTTTATCTCTGAAAAGTAGTCCTGACACCTCTGCTCTGACAAAAGCATTCTGACTTCTGAGTATGTGATTTTTACTCTTGCACTCTTGCTGACGGATGATCATCTTTCATCCGCAAGTGGTAATCTTGCTCTGCAAGTGTTAAGCTCTGAGTCCCAATGTCAAGAGTCTTTCCATCCGGAAGCTCATTTGCATCCGGAAGCGTGACCATGTTCTGCACATACTGGTTAGTCCAACATAGCAATATATATATAAGAATTATACATGCTGTGGGAAGTTTGTTTGCTATGGGGAGTAGTTTACTTAGACTGTGTTCTGATTTGGTCTATGATGTATCTGGAAGCATTTTTACATCCGGAAGTAAAACTACTAGATGAAGGATCTTGGTTCACTATAACTCACTCTCACTTAGTGTATTTCATCCCAACACTCAGCGCTAGTCACTGAGCTATCGGAAGCACTTTTACTTGACGTGGTGAATCCACTGACGCTTAGGGTGAAATCTATTCTATCAGTCTGCGCCAGTCAAGATCTAACAGGAAGCAACTTCACTTGATGTTGCATTTCCGCTGACGCTCGGGGTTATATCTAGTCTATCAACCTGCGCCAGTCTAAATCTAATAGGAAGTGCTTTCACTTGGCGAAGTAGACTTACTGACGCTTGGGGTAATAACTATTCTATTGCTCTGCGCCAGTCTAAGTCTAACAGGAAGCGCTTTCACTTGGGGAAGTAGACTCACTGACGCTTGGGGTAATATCTATTCTGTCGCTCTGCGCCAGTCTAATTCTAACAGGAAGCAACTTTGCTTCCGATTGAAACATAGCTTAGTCTTAGGGTTTGTGTACCTAATGTTCATGGACTAAGTTAAATCCCTAGTGATTTACTTGCTGACGCTGGGGGATGAAAACATTCATCCGCATGCGCAAGTCCTAATCTAACCGGAAGTAAATCTTCATCCGGAAGCACTCTTACTTGGGATCCTAAGTATACTATTGCTTCCTAGGCACTTGGTCTAATCCTTTATATTTTAGTCTTCATCAAAACTTAAGATTCTAACATTCTCCCCCTTTTTGATGATGACAAACCTAGTTCTATTAATTAAGTTCATATGAAAGGATTAGCTGAAGAATAAAAGCAATAGTTAAGAGCAAGTAACTCAGACAAATATTATTGACAAGCAGAAGTTACAAGTCAGAGTTATACAATCAAATAACATATACAAGTAAAGAATGTATACAAATAAATTTCACTAAGTATGAATGAAGATATGCATGAAAACAAAATCAACAAAAATATTTGGATTGGGGGTTAGAGTCTGTGTCTCTTTTTCTTTTCCCTCTCTTTCTGTCTCTCTTCATTTTCCTCACGCTCACTCTGGTTTATCTGGGCAATGATCTCTTGAAGCTCTTTTTCCTCTTTTTCCCTTCTGAGCCTTTCTGATTCAATGGACTCCTCGTATGCCCTTTTCATGTTCTCCACTTCTTCATACCCAGGGAAACCTGTAGCATCATCGAAGTAGGAGATCTCTCCATTGGGATAGTGGACAGCCCGGATTCTCACATTCCATACAGGGAAGTTGGGATCTTCCTCAACTTCCTGGACTTTCCGTTTCCCTTTCCCTTTGCTCTTCCTTTTGCTTTTGCTAATTGGAGGAGTGGGCATGGCACTTGCTCTTTCAGCATCGAGGCAAGCCATCTGACCAAAGGATAGCTTGTCAGTGAATCCATACTTCTCAAATTCTTCAGGAGTCATGTCTTCAATTTCCAATTTGACTTCCTTCAGAATTGGAACCGCTTGGACCACTGGATTTTCTTGCACAACCTGAGCAGATGAAGTTCCTTGCTCAGGTAGGTCAGATGGAGTCTCCTCCTCAGACTCATCAGATTCAGTGGTGGCAATTAACTTTCTGGCACGTTTCCTAGCAACGGCCTTCTTTCTGGGTGCACTGAATCTGGCAGCTGGCTCAGACGAGGGAGGAGGATCAGAAGATTGCTCAGATGAAGGGATCTCAGACTCTTGCCCAGAGGATGCAGGAACAGGCTTGGCTATCACAATGGGAGGATGGTTGGGTCTCTTCAGTCCCCACTTCATTATGATCTCCTCAACCATCTCTCGACTTGTTTTATTTGGAGGAGGCTCTGATGATGACTCAGATTGTGAGGATTGTTCATTCTGCCCAAACACAACCATCTCCAAATGTGATCTTTGCTCAGCTGTTCTCTTCTGCTTCAGGAAACGGAGGGCCTCTCCTCTTATAAGGCTCTCTGCACCACTCAGCCTCTGAGACTCATATGCACGACGCAGGGCGGCCGTGATATCTTCATCAATCCAGAGTGAAGGCTGGCTGAGAACATCCCTTGTGGCCATACTTAGGCGAAGAGTAGACATAACATTTCTCCCCCTTTTGTCATCATCAACAGGGGTGAGTGCCAGGGATGGAGTGGATGTGGAGGAGGATGGAGGTGGTTCAGGACCAAATTTCTTGGGAGGGGAGGGTGAGAGGGTAGAGGTGGAGGATGTGGGAGAAGATAGGTGTTCAGGAGTTTGAGGAGGGTCGGGGAAGCAGCTGGTGGTGACAAAGATATCCCCATAAGGATGAGTGGAGGAGTATTCTTTGTAGTTGGCGGAGTCAGGGGTAAAGGGTAAATGGTCATCGGAGAGTGGTTGAAGGCGGGGATATTCGCCGTATGGTTGGCTGAGGGGGTGAATGGCTGTTTCAGATCCTATGGGTCTAGGGCTTGGATGGGTAGGGTTGGAGAAGCGGAGTGGAGAGCGTGTAGGGGCACTTGGTCGTGTGGGAATGGGTGAGGATGAGGATGAGGAAGGTGAGGATGAGAAATTTCTAGGAGAATGGCGTGGAGAGTTGTGAGTTGAGTCTTGGGTTTGGTGGTCATGGGTAGGTGAGGGTTGGGATTGTTGGTCATTGTTGGGTGATGGTGGAGCTTGTTGGTCATTTTGTGGTGGAGGCTGAGGTTGTTGAGTGTTGGGCGGAGGAGGAGGTGGTAGTTGAGGGTGATTAGGAGGAGGAGGAGGGTTTTGAGGAGGAGGAGGAGGTGAAGGTGGTAAGTTACCTTGTGATGAAGGTTGGGGAATTTGTAGGTGCTGGAGGATGAGGTCTAATTTTGCATCCACCCTGGCAAGGTGATTCTCAAGTTGTCCTACTCTGTCCTCAAGCCGCTGAATTCGCTCCCCTTGGTGGTGGAAGCCAGCTTCACATTCAACACGGAGAGGACCCACCAAGGAATCAGTCAGTCTCAACAGAAGCTCTTCCTTTATGTCCTCTGCAAAGGCCCTAACAGAAGCTGGAACCCTTGCACTACGGCTTGGCCCAGCATGAGAGTCAACTTCCTGATCGCCTGCTCCAGATGCAGAGGGAGCTGAAGTACCAGAAGCACTACCGGCTTGTGAGTGTGAGCGAGTGGGCTTAGGAGGCTTGAAATACTTGATCCCCATCCTTGCCACATTGGTTGCTCCCACAGGCCTACACTGGACATTCTCTTCTTCCACAGCAGATGTAGCCTTGATCAGATGCTTCTCAAGGAGGAAGGCAATGATGGTGGGATAGGGAAGATAACCTGACTTGTCATTGTTTAACCAGCGCTGAAGCTCTAGGCATATCAACTGCCCAGGGTTGAAAGACTTGCGCGAGAGGAGTCTAGGGAACCAAGGGTTGTCCAGCAGTGTGAACTCGTTGAAGTTGCCTCCCTTATGAGTCATTATCCGGGAGTAGACGTAGTACAAGAGCCTGTTAGAATCAGACATCTTTGACACCTTCTTGCTGTTGGTGCCATACAACTCCTCGAGTTCCTCCTTGCTGTACTTGTGAGACTCAGGGTAGATCCATTCATTCATATCCTCTTCTGTGATTCCCATCATCTCATTCAGGGTTCTCCAAGTGAACCTGAAGGTTCTTCCTCTTACAGTGGCAGTGAAGGAGAGTTTGTGGACTTGCTCTTTCCCATCCACCTTCCTGTACTTAGCTCTGCCTGAGAGGGATTGGCAAAAGACTCGCAGGACGTTGACGTTGTAGTCCTGGTTGATGCCCAGCCAAGGCATATACTTTTCCAAGTAAGGGCGCAGATGAGCAAACCCTAGTTCATCCAACTTGTCCAGATTGATGAACAGGCCATGATTGAAGATGGGAATGGATGTCTCAAATTTGGCGGATACACTCTCCAAAGCCCCATCTCTATAAACTGTGAGATCATCTTCTTCCTCAACCCTCTGCCTCTTGGAGGAAGGCTCCTCAGAAAAATGAACCTTCTTCTTCTTTCCCTTTCCCTGAGCATCCCGCTCTTGTTCAGAACCCACTGCCTGTTCTATTCTACCAGAGGTTTCAGGCTGACCCTGAACGTCTTCACCCTGTCCCCGTGATTGCCCAGAACCTTCTTGGCGTTCATGATGTTCTTCATGTTGTTCTTCATGGTGCCCAGATTTACCAGAATGTCTGTGAGAGGATTTCCCAGAAGAAGAGGTTTTCTGGATGACTGGGTTGGGTTCATTCGTACCGGCCATTTTTTTGTATGAATGTTGTGAAAATAAAGATGAAATGCGAGAAGTGTGTAAAAATGAAGAATGCAATGAAGAGGATGAAGTAAATTTTTCAGAGAAAAGATGCGTGTGAAAATAATGCAAGTAAAAAGTGAAGGTGAAAAGTTACATCTATTTATAGGTAAAGCTTCTGAGGATAGAATGGGTATAGTCTTTCAAATTTTCACACATTGGGTAACGTAAGTTTTTAAGTTGGAACGACACACCTGATGATACGTGTTGCTTCAGAGAAGGCACAACGTTTCATAGAGGAAGTTGAAACGTTTTCTGAAGTGGTGTGTCCCTTGGTCTGACACTGGCGCTCTTGATCATATTGAATTATCATCCAGCGCTAGCAAAAGAGTATTCGGAAGTGATTTTGCTTCCGGTTGGACAGACGCTCCTGGTTGCCTTGAGTAGTTATTCAGCGTCAGCACGAGAGCATCCGGAAGTAGTTTTGCTTCCGATGGTACTTACTTAAGATTTAACTTTGAATGACTCGTTGATGTTCTCTCTTGTGCATCCACAGCGATCAAGCTTTCATAACTAAAGCCATATTTGCGTCAAGTAGAATTTGTTTGATCTTCTCAATTTCAGGAGCAGTAGCTCTCGGAGCCCAGTATGAACAACAACTCATTCAGATTTGATACATTGCTCTGATCAGGTATGATCATGAAAATTGTTGTTCCTTCGTACCTTCTTTCCTACAAAATAGCAAATGATTTCTCTTTCCCATTTTTCAGTCTCCAACCTTGGATCTGACTGGTCAGTTTGTAGGAAGTATGTGATTCTTATGCACTTAAGAATTATTCACTATGAATATAGCATTGCGAATCAACTATGACTATATGCACATGGCTTCTGATAATGATAGTCATAGATAGCATGTATAGTATGAACATTGTGTGAAATATCTTTTAAGCCATATCATGTTCATGCTTATGATGCTTAATGTAAAATCTCAATAAGTCCATCTTACATTTGCATATGAGATTTTACTGTTGCATGCTTCAACCTTAAATAATCCCTTGCTTACCCAAGGAGATCTTTTATACTTATCCTTGGCCTGAAGCACTTTCTTAGGAGAGACAGGATTCGCAGGTTTTCTCCATGTGAGTTGAGACATCCTCTCTCTTTTGTCCTTCTCAGGATAGTTGAATGGAACTCTGTGATAGCTTATCCCTGAGACAAGGTCTTTGTTCCTTGTGGTAGCGTACTGCTTCTTATGATTGAACCAGGTAGTTGCAGTAGTGACATCACCACGAGTTCTCTTCTTTGGGACAAGAGGAACTCTTGATCTTTCCTGCACAGGTAAGGCACTAGAAGGGAGTTTTGGTACCCATTTGTACTTGGGTCCTACATAGTTAGCGCTGGACCTTACTTGTCCTTTGGGGATCCATATATATTTATTTCTCACATTTAAATTTCTCTTAAAATTGCATGTGTGAGAAATATGACCAGTTCTACCACAATAATGACAGATAATGGGATGATGTTCAGAATCAGATTTCTTATCACTATTATGGTGGTCAGTTTTCTTTTCAAAGACTCTATGTTTATTAACTTTTGAAATCTCAGGGTCTTTCGAAAAATCTTCTTTTATGAGTGGGACTTTGGACTCCTTGGTTGTAGAAGAAGGAATAAGTTCCTCAAGTTCCCTATTCCTTTTTCTTAAGCCTAGAATTTCTTTTGCAAGTTTACAGAATTCAACATGTAGCTCATTATACATATCTTGCAATTCAGAAGTTTCAAGTTTAGGTACCTCATTTTCTTCAGCTTCTGAATCTTCTAGGCGGAGATCCACTCTCTCTTTGCTGATACTAGCTTCTGCTACATCACCATCCAGTAGCTCATCAACGGTGGATTCACAAGGAGCACATAGTGAGCTTTGGACAGCCTTAACATCAAGAAATTGGCTAGAAGCATACATAGTATCAAGAGTGTTCCAAATATCTATAGCCCTAGAGCAATGTTTAATTTTCTGGTAATCATTGTCAGATAAACTTTTGTGCAAAATTTGCATTGCTCTAAGGTTTAAGTAAAATAAGCTTTTGTCCTCTTCTGTCCAATTTACTTTTGGTTTGAAATCAGAGTCCTTTTCAAAAACATCCCACATTTTGAAATCAGTGGATAGTATAAAACTTTTCATCCTTCCCTTCCATAAGTAAAAATCAGCATTTTCTAACACAGGTGGGATGGTATGATCAAAACCTTCAAAACACATTTTGTAACCCAAATCAGCCTAGGTCTTTGCACTTGAGATCGTTGGATCCTTTAAACAAGTGACCTTGCTCTGATACCAAATGATAAACGTGGCTGTCACCCAAGAGGGGGGGTGAATTGGGTGAGAGAATAAATTAAATCTTTTGAATCTTCTTTTCGAAAGACTGCTTGTGCTTGGTGATAATATTTACGAAGTAGTGATATGCACAAGTCAGTATGTTATGTGATGCAAAATAGAATGTTTGAATGTAAATTTATGCACACATAAATTTATCCTGGTTCGGTCACCCAGACCTACATCCAGTCCCCAGGCTCCACCTGAGATTTTCAATCCACTATTCTTGTTTAAACCGGGCACAAGAGAAGCCTTTACACTTTAGGTTTTACGAGCACGGGTTCACCTAACAACCCACAGGTTTTACACCGGGTTCACCTGCAAACCTTACAAATGCAAGTTTTACGGGCTAACTTGCAACCTATGGAGATTTAGACAACCTCTAAATGCTCCCCCTTACAAATTGTAAGTTTACACTATGTTCACTCTATGAACTGATTGTGCTAAACACTTAAGCTCAAAACTAACTCTCTCTAAGAGTGGATGATGTTACTCACTTAAGTACAATAAAATTACTCTCTGAAAAATATCACAAATCTGGATCTGAGAGTAGTAGAAGATGTGTAGAATGATGAGTATGATATATCAGATACTTTGTTCTGTTCTCTCTTTTTCTTCCATCATTCTTCTCTTCTGAATGAGTGTCTCTTTTATATTCGGCTTCATAGGCTTAGGTGGCAAGTTGAATATGAACGTTTGAATAGTGCCGTTAATCCTATGTTACCGTTGAGAAGTACATCTTCATTAATGCTTAGCAGGGTTGACTTGCTTTATCTCTGAAAAGTAGTCCTGACACCTCTGCTCTGACAAAAGCATTCTGACTTCTGAGTATGTGATTTTTACTCTTGCACTCTTGCTGACGGATGATCATCTTTCATCCGCAAGTGGTAATCTTGCTCTGCAAGTGTTAAGCTCTGAGTCCCAATGTCAAGAGTCTTTCCATCCGGAAGCTCATTTGCATCCGGAAGCGTGACCATGTTCTGCACATACTGGTTAGTCCAACATAGCAATATATATATAAGAATTATACATGCTGTGGGAAGTTTGTTTGCTATGGGGAGTAGTTTACTTAGACTGTGTTCTGATTTGGTCTATGATGTATCTGGAAGCATTTTTACATCCGGAAGTAAAACTACTAGATGAAGGATCTTGGTTCACTATAACTCACTCTCACTTAGTGTATTTCATCCCAACACTCAGCGCTAGTCACTGAGCTATCGGAAGCACTTTTACTTGACGTGGTGAATCCACTGACGCTTAGGGTGAAATCTATTCTATCAGTCTGCGCCAGTCAAGATCTAACAGGAAGCAACTTCACTTGATGTTGCATTTCCGCTGACGCTCGGGGTTATATCTAGTCTATCAACCTGCGCCAGTCTAAATCTAATAGGAAGTGCTTTCACTTGGCGAAGTAGACTTACTGACGCTTGGGGTAATAACTATTCTATTGCTCTGCGCCAGTCTAAGTCTAACAGGAAGCGCTTTCACTTGGGGAAGTAGACTCACTGACGCTTGGGGTAATATCTATTCTGTCGCTCTGCGCCAGTCTAATTCTAACAGGAAGCAACTTTGCTTCCGATTGAAACATAGCTTAGTCTTAGGGTTTGTGTACCTAATGTTCATGGACTAAGTTAAATCCCTAGTGATTTACTTGCTGACGCTGGGGGATGAAAACATTCATCCGCATGCGCAAGTCCTAATCTAACCGGAAGTAAATCTTCATCCGGAAGCACTCTTACTTGGGATCCTAAGGATACTATTGCTTCCTAGGCACTTGGTCTAATCCTTTATATTTTAGTCTTCATCAAAACTTAAGATTCTAACAATACATGTTTAGGAAATTTCATTTATAAATTAAACAATATCATGAATATTTGATGTATATAGGACATATGACTTTTGATATATATTCTGGCTGATTTGGTTTTAGTATTACTGCTAAACGTTGTCTTTTGGATATATATAAGGACATATGTACTGCATGTATATTGGATGTATATCCAAGCTGGTTGAGTGTTACTAATAAATACAGCTGAGAGCAACTATTTATTGTCAAAAGTTGGGTATATGTGTGCATTTATTATATAAATATATTAACTATACATGCGCTTTATGTGCGTGTATAAATGTACCTATACATGCGCTTGTATGTAATGAGCGCGTGTAAAGGGGTATCTGTACATGCGCTTTATATATGAAAGCACATGTATAAGTACCTCTTTACATCATGGATAAGATCCTGAATACCAGAGTCTGACCCGGTGTGACTCGGAAGATAAGATTCTGAATCCACCACTCAGACTTGGAACAGCCCACTACTACATCATGGATCATCATGGCTCATAGGGGGTCGAAGTTATCGGACGTGGAGAGTTAACACGACAACACGTGGAGGCCCTTCCTTTAGTGTACGTGGTGCACTGCCCCCACATATGGTGTGGTAGTTATTTCGAGTGTTAGTTAATATAAATAAGGATTTGAAATCCGTCATCTTGTACTTTTCTAATTTCAATGTAAACGTCTCGAGAGAATTATCTCGAAAAGAATTTTGCTTGATTAATCCAAAGAAGTAATTTCATTATTTTGTTTGGTCTATTTAGTTATGACTTATCTCATATTGCTTTAGAAGATTTTTAAGGCATTACAAACACCATGATCCCATCACTCAAAAATCTTAATCTCATGAGGTAAAAATTTGACCATCAACACCAAAAAGTCCAACAATCAAAATATTCTCTTTAAATATAAGAAGTGCGTACTGCATCCACAAGCATAATCTAGTCCACTCATGTTTAATAATGCTTCGAAATCAATCACACACCAGAACTTCAACTAGCATGATAGCCCATCATACACACCAAGCAAGTGAACATAAATCACATAACCACATTCATCACATAAGTACCAAATGGATTCAACTCACATCATTCAAGGTCATGGTCTGACAACAACAACATCCAAACTATCATAAATTTTTTTTCCAAGATTAACCATTCACATCAGCAACATAACTTCAAATATCATTTTCAAATCACATCAATCATTGAATGAACTAATACTCCCCTGAAAATGCCAAGCCCATTGCTAGCTTTAAGTTAATCACACTCCACTTGCTTCTATCCAACCAGAAGTTATATACCTGCACACTTCCTCATCTCTACAAAACACAAGATAACAAGCATAATTCCACTACAAAAAGCTAAGACTAGCTAAAATATCAAAAGATAAATTTAATAATTTGGGTTGTCTCCCAAGAAGTGCTAAATTTATAGTCTTCAGCCAGACTTTCCAACAAACTCACTAATCATAAGTATCAAAGACTAAGATCACCTTGTCTTCATTTCTTTTCAAAAGACAAGGTTTCAGCAAAAATGAGCATTCATATAAGAAACATGATTCACTATAATGCTTGGTAGGCTTTAATTCAAATACTTCAAAATTATCCTCAATAGCCCCCAAGTATTTTGAAATCCCAATAAAATCTATTAGACTCTCATTAGTAAGAGTAAAAAAATCACGAGGAGGATTTTGAACATGGCTTGTAGGGATTTCTACTTGTTCACAACAACAAGCATTATCTCCAAACTTGAAACCACAATTAGACACTCAACATTATCCTCTCCCTCATCAACTTTCAACTCACAATCACCCTCACGATTGTTACAAATCATTGATAACACATCATCACTTCCCATAATCAATTCTCCACTTGGACCCACATTTTCTACACAAGAGTCATTTAATGTATCAAAGAAAACACCACTTTGCATTAAAGATTCAAATTGAAAAGTTACCTCACCTAATTTGATTACTAAATTTTCAAGAGCTAATGTTTGTTCACTCCATTTTCATCATCCCTCGCTCTATACTCATTTTCATTATCAATAAAACGATGAAGCATATCCTCCATTCTTGACATACTCTCATGACTAGAGCTAGACTCATCTAAACTATTGGATGATATTTGAAACTGTGGTGAATATGAAGGGAAAGAATATTTTGGATCCCAAGACAATGAATGTTCATGATTCCAACTAAGGTTAAAAGAATTATCATGCAAATTAGCTTGAACCTTAGAAAAGTCGTCCTCTACAAAATCCATTATTGAAAAATGGGGGCATTGCTCATTATAATGGTTATTTCCACAATGATTACAATAAATGTACTCATATTGAGTTTAAAAAGCATTAGGGTCATAATAAGAAGTTGAGTAGTCATTATCATGTTCAAATTCATCATTTGCCCCATTAGTCTACCAAGGATAATCCATACAAAAGTTCAAAGAAAAACTAACTAACAAACACAAAGACACACAAAAAGAACAAATATACACATGAACACAAGACAACAAAACTAAAAAGAAACAAAAGAACAATTATATACAAACTCAAGCTTAAGCTACTAATGCTATAATCAAGATTGACCAAGGACGGTTTTGGGACACAAATCCCCGGCAACGGCGCCAAAAACTTGTTCGCACAGCAAGTGCAAGGGTCGTGCCAAGTAATAAAGTGATAAGTAGAGTATCGTTCCCACAAGGATTTGGTTCCAAAACCCGGTCAAGTAGTTATTAAAGCACTCTCGCCTAATTTGAGTGATCAAATATCAAGATATGAAGGGTAACCATAAAAATAAATAAGAACTATAAACAAGTGATTCTCCAACTTCAAGGGTAAATGGGGACTTAAGATTATTTATCCCCCTTTTATGTCCTAACCTTAAAATGGTCTCCTCTCACAATTGCTTTTAATGGCTATATATGTGTTAACCTAGGGTTCACAATGTACTTGTAAACGCTCCGTCGAGTTAAGAACAAGTGTTTAATTCCATTAATTGCTATATCTCTTGTTACAATTAATAAAACCCAATTTTTATGCTTCAACCTTAATGTGGCTATGCAAGGTCAATAAGTATATCTTTATCTTGTCAACAAAACCATTCATTTGTCATGCAAACTTCAAGTTCTTGCACTATTTTACTCAAGTTCTACACTTAACCTATCTCTCTCAAGGCATAAGTCAAATGAACAAATCAACTAAATGGTGATCAAGCATTTAGAAGCATTAGGGCTAGAGTGAAATAAACACATATATAACATTAATCACAAAAGGAAAGGAAGAATCAAGAGTTAATCCATACAAGGGTTCAAAATAATTCTAAAACAAAGTGTTTAGCTACTCATGTTCAAAGGAAAAGATACAATAATAATCATAAACATTGAACAAAAGTAAGGGAAGAAGAATGGAGAAGAAGAACCAAGACGTGAAGTATAAATCTCTTCAAAACTTCAAACTCCAACTCAATCTCCACCAAGCTCCATGCCCTAGCACACCCACTAGTCCCCAAGTGGTCCAAGAAGTGAAGAATGATCAATCCCATGTGTTTTGGCCCTTTTAAAACATAATTGTTCAGTGTGGTGTGTTTTGCCCTTGCTGTTCGCGATAGTGCCGCGGCACAAAACAATGGCAGAAACCTGTGCCGCGGCACAATTCTTGTCTGTTGCTCAGTTAAGTGCAATTGTGTCGCGGTTCAAAACAGATGCATAAAATCATGTCGCGGCTCAAATTCTTTCTTCCAAAATTAATCTCTTCTCATGCAAATAGAGTGTTCCAAGCATGCTCTTCAATCATCTTTAACTTCTCAAACATTTGTCTTCAATTCCCTAATACAAAAATACCTTGCAAAATAACAACTTTGACGAAAATGAGGAATAAATGTGCAACCAAAAGTATAATGCATCCTTCCTATAGTTTAGCCTCTAAAATATATATCAAATCTCCAAAAAGTATATATAAAAGCAAGTGAATCATGCTAAAAAAATATGAATTCCAAGACATTAACACTCTCCTCTGAATTCTTCCTTATTTTCTTCTGTTTTAGTGAACAAGAGTTTATATGTTGTGGGATTTTTTTTAACCATATATATGTTTTGGGATTGGTACATTAGGAAGTGTGAAATAATTTTTTTCTCCCTTTTTCTTGCAGCGGTAGATGCCTATATGTATATATGATATATTAGCTTTGCGGCTAACTGAGATAATAAATTAATAATGGTTCATTTCGGTTCTTCAACAGCCCTTTTGAGGTTGCTCTTAAGGCCAAAAAGAGGGGGAATTAATTTTCACAAGATGGTGCTATTATAGGAGGAGATTGATCCCATTAAATTTGCCATATTTTTTTCATGCTTTACATTTTATGCAAAATTGTGACCTTGATTGCTCACTATAATTGATTGCTCACTGAATATGGTTATGATGCTTTTTTGTGTGTTTCTAATATATTTATTTTTTTTTATCAAGCTAATATATTTATTGTGAATGTGCGTATTTTGAAGTTCTGATAGTACATTTACTAATTTGATAGACATGAATATTTGCTTTGAAAGCTTCCATTTCCATCTCATATTGGTAATGATGTGGTCATTTGTGATAGGTTCATATGGTCTACTTTGCAATACAAGAGTATTGAGCAAATTCTTTGCTACCTTGATGAACTCATGTAAGCCTTAGTTATTGCATATTAGAAAAGTGGTTGGATTGGCTTACTTCCGCACTTTTTATCCTCCATGGTCATTTTCTTCTCCCACCACTATAAAACAGCCACCTTGGCTTCTCTCAACTCCCTCACCCAAATTGAGGCGAGAAAAGAGAAGGGGTGAGAGTGAGACTTAGGAAAAGAGAGATCACAAGGCCATTCATCAGCAACAATTCGCTCTTACATTAAAGTTTGCTCAAGAAGGGCATATCTATTTCATCTTCAACAGCACATCTGCCTCAAAAGGCGAATTAGAGAATCTAAACACTTAGCAAATATGAAAGTTAAAAAGAGGTACATTGTTTGTAGTTTCACATTTTCCTTTGACTTTTTTCGATCCTCATGCTTTTCTGGGGCGAAATTTCTCCCTAAGAACTTTCACCTGCATCCATCTCTCTTTACTTTGAGTTTCTGTAGGAGTCAAACAAAATATCACTAAATAAATTAAAATGTGAACAATTACTGTGATAGAAAGTGCAAGATATAGTGATCATGTATTCAGTTATCTAAGACATCATGGTTATCACTGATTTGAACATGATTTAAAATAATGCATTCTATATAAGTGGTTAATTTGCTAAATGACTGAGTTTCAAAATCAAGCTATTCTGTCAAAACAACTAATAGTTGTTTGTAATATTAATATATTGTCTATAATAGTAAGGTGATTACTTTCCAGTTGACTGTAATTCTTTTAAGATATTGTGTTGGTAAATCACTATTACATTTGAAGTGGTATTTTCAATCTGATAACTCACTGGTGTTTAAATCTGAATGTTTATATGCAACATTTTGTAATTATGTGAAATTGAGTATGGAAGTTGAGTTCTTACATTTTAGCTTACCCTTTTGAGTTCAAATTCAATTTAATTGAATGTTACTAGCACTTTTAGAACTAGGATTTGGAATCATTATATTCTTCAAACATATGTAGATGGAGTAATTTGCAGAAATGTGTCTACATTAAATAGAGAAAATACTTTGGTGTTTATGATTTTGCTTAAACAACTGGTGCAACATGATTAATTTGGGTATTTGAGTTCAATCGAATTTTTTAAAATATTTTTTGAGAAATAAGGGTATGTTTTAAAAATAAAGGGATAAAGGCCAAAAATACCCCGGATGTTTCCACCCAGGAGCACTGAGTATATGGAAGTTTCCTAAGGGGTAAATATACACTAGAAGTAATAAAAATGGGACAAATTTGCCCTTCCGTAAAAAAAATAACAGTCAACCGTTTAGATGACCAAAAATGTTAAAGAGGTGGGGCCCACAATTAAACGGTTGACTGTTAGTTTTTTATGGAAGGGCAAATTTGCCCCATTTTTATTGCTTCCAGGGTATATTTGCCCCTTAGAAAACTTCCATATACTCAGTGCTCCTAGGTGGAAACTTCCGGGGTATTTATGGCCTTTATCCCAAAAATAAACAAGTCTCTTATTGTCAAATCATTAATTTGGATATTTGAGTTCAATCTACTTTCTTTCATGAATAGAAGATATATAGAACTATCAAATATGTAAGTGTATCAACAAGTGATGAACTTAAGTTTGCAAGTTCCGTCTGCTGACTTCATTTCATCATAGGTTTCCACCAGTCCATTGAAGCGACGGATCCTTAACAATGGAATGAAGCTGGAGATTGGTCAACCTGATAATAAAATGGCGCAATATATCCAGTTACTTAATAAAATAACAAAATGGATGAGCAGACTTCTTAGCAAATGAGAGATAGGGGAGGGGTATGATTTTTGCATCTGTTCCAAGGTGGAGACATTGGACGGAATGATTCAAAAGATTTCAGCTTTTGTTGTCAAAACCAGACAATGTTTGTTAAAAGAATAATTTTTTTGTCGGAGTAAAAGAACAAGTATTACAGACTTTGTTTGATCTTATATATTTATTGTTGTTTATCTTGGTCTTCACATTTCCAGGTGAAATCTTGAATATAAAAGAGTAGGTGTGCAACATACTATAATTTAATTTACTGTCAAAGGATTTATGTTTGTTTTCAAAATATCTAAATGTTTTCTGGATAAAAATGGCAAAACATTTAGAGTTTGATTATATTTATAGTAATTATTTAGCAAATCATTAAATTTGAATTGTACATATTTTAATAAAAGGGGGAGTGAAGAAACTCAACCGTTCATATAAATATTTTATATTTTTATCTCTAAACAAACAAAATATTTTATTCATGATAAATGCTCATATGGGGTTGCGTTTTTTTAAAGACAGTGCATTTTCACTAATGCTGCACCTATTAAAGATATTTTCACTAATGGTGCAGTCTCGAAAAAGAAAAATAGTGGGTAGTTTGATTTTGTGTTCTAAAACCACCTCCCATTTTTTTCTCTTTTGATTGTACTCTTGTTTCTTTCTCCCCTCCATTTTTTAATTATTCACATTCATTACCACTCAATCTTCTTTAAATATTAATCCCTTAAATTGTGATAAAAAAAATCAATCCCTTAAATTATAGGACAATTTTTACAATCCCATTATATATAAGTTAAATAGAAGAGTGTATATAATGGTTCTCAAATTATATAATAGCAACCTCCCCTTTAAATATACCATATTGCAGTTTTTATAACCCCAATAAATATCACTTAAATAACAATTCCAAATATTTCTCCATCCAAATTTATGATAAAATATTTTCCATGTTACATCGCCCAAACATGGTTGTTTATGTATATCAAGTAAGTGAGTATGTGTTTGGTTTGACTTTTAAAAATATGTTTTAACCAATGGGTAGTTGGTTGAACTGGTAAATGTGCTACAACCCCGTTAGAATGAAAACACATGTTTGAATCATGGAAAGCGCTCCATCATTGGGAGAGCAGACAGCTTTACCTATGTGGGAAACACTACTCCTCAAGTCCAAATTAGTTGGTTGCCAACAGACGTGAGATTACAGCGCAGTGATTAACAAAAAAATATGTTTTAAGGTATATAGCTTTCTATATGATATTTCTTCCTATTTTCTCAAAATGATATGCCAAACTCGAAACACCTATTTAAGTTGAAGAGGAGACAATAATTGTCTCCTTTCCTTTGACAATAAATCCATCAAATGTTCTGAAATGCCACACCACAAGGTGACACTTAAGAAAGGAACTGCACTAATCCTAATTAGAAATGTGGATCAAGCATCTAACTTATGTAATGGAACAAGACTCAGAACCACTATATGGAGAAAGCATTTTGTAAAGGCGTGTTGAATGTAACCAGTAGTGAACAAGAGGTACTCATACATCACATGGATATGAACACCTCATATTCAAAATTGCCTTTCAAGATGAATAGAAGGACATTATCAATTATCATAATTTTTGCAATAACAATTAACATAAGCCAATGACAGTTCATGGCAAACGTTGGCCTATACTTACTAATAATTTAGTACCTAATTTCATTTTTGCCAGTTCATTTATTTTGTCAATGCAATAAATCTACATGTAAACGACTTTCAAACAAACATACCAATTTCAATTGTTTTCGCTTTGAATCACTTTATTTATATTTTACGAAATCTACATATTCTTAATCACTTTTCAAAAAGAATAACAATTCAACCACGTGCATCACATGGGGTCAAACACTAGACTGATTCTTTTTAGATCAAACATTTAATAAATTGGCCTCTTTAGATCCTCATAATATATAAATATTCATAAGTAAGTGATTTGACCTTTATGTCGCCCTAAAGATCTAATCAATACAATTCAATACTCAAATCCACTAAATGTATAGTGGTGAGTATAAGTCTTCTCACAATCTAAGTTCAAATCTTACTAACTAAAGGTAAGAATTATCACGCAAATTACAAGGAAGTTTGATGTTGATTTTATGCTACAAACTACAATTAAAATTGCTAATGTAAAAGTAACCGAATGAAAATGTGAAGGAATGAGATGAGATGTACCTCCCTCTCCAAACTACTATGTGCTTATTGGTGAATTGGACCTCATGTACTTGCAATGCTTGATATAACCTAACTAAATCCTTAAGATCTCCTAAATCTAAGAGATTTAGAAGAATTTAATTAGGTTAACCAAGCTTAATGCTCTTTCAAGTTTAGCACATACCTTAAGCAAACATTAGGCACTAGATCTAGCACCTAAGTAACACATTCATTTCACAAACACAAGAGGAGCTAATCGCGCACACATATATCCATGAAATTACAAACATATAGCTTTAGGTTTTCATGAACTAAACCTAAAAGAGAGGTTGTGAGCCAAAATCAAGTAGAACATCTAAAAGAAGAATGTCCTAACCTAATGAAACCTAGATCTAGGAAAACATTAGGCAAAAAGTCAAGCCTAGCTCACAAACCTAAAAGATTACATCAAGCAATTACATGAGGCCAAAGTTGTTGATGATCTACAAGCACATTCCTTTGGAGAGAGAGATGAGGAAGCCTAGCCACACATGTAGGAGTGAAGGAGATGAAGATTTGCGTGGAGATCCATTGAGAAATGAGGTTTTTCGTGAAAAATGGGTATGGAAGGAGAAGAGAGAAGTTGAGAGGATTTGGGAGAAGAGAGAGAAAGTGAAAGTGGAAGGATATGTCAAAATGAAGTTAGTTAGGAATTAAATGAAGTGGAGTTTGGGTTAATGATAAGGATTAAGGCTAATGTGAGCTGTCAATGAAGGTTAGTGAGGTGAAAGAAGATATTTTTATGTGTGTGTATGAGAGTGAGGCCGTGAGGGAAGATGAGTGAAAGGGAAGGGGTATTTTTGGTATTTGGGTAAAATGGGAATGAATGAGGTATTGATTTGGTCTAGGTACATTTCCAAAAATTCCTCATTTTTCTCCTCTCCATTGTGCTTCCCTTTTTGCCCATAATGAAGCTCTCCATTCAAATTTGAAGTTGGGACCCCCTACAATAAAATATCACCAAATAGTCAAAATGACCAAAATACCCTTGGTTTCTTAAAATGCAAGTAATAAGACTAATATTCTCCAATTAATAACACATAAGCATGTGCAATAAAAATCTCCAATAATGATCAAATATATCAATTAAATCACACTAATTAAGCTCAATTGCACATGCTTAAACATATAAAAATAGGTTCAATAATCAAATCCCCCACACTTAATCTTTGCACTCCGGGCAAAGTCATGTAAAAAGATTAACTCAATCATTAAGCATAGTGAAGGCACATGGAATTGACATAGAGTACAAGTTGAGCTTTTTGAACCTTTCCCTAAAACATCACATGGGCCAAATCTAAGAATACAAAGTGAATGCAAGTTTAGCAAGTAACTAGAATTAAAGAGGAGTGCTAATAGAGATTTTTCCTCACCGGATTTAAGTGTTTGCACTCTATCTCTCAAGTTAGGAAAAATGCCTAACTAGGGTATTTGTAATCACTCTTTGGCTCAGTGCACCTCACCTCACCATAGGCTTGTAGTAGCTCTAAGTTCTCCACCCATTATTATGCATGGCACAATCAAATCTAGGGACTTTGGGGTTGGGATGGAAGGCTAATCATGAATGATGAATGATGGATAGTAGTCAATGACCAATGATATGAACAAGTAGCTACCACATATACCTACTATACAAAGAATTCAATTCCAATAAAACATGCTATATCTCTTTTTCAAACACTTTGTGCTTCTCTCATTTTTTTCCTTTTCACTCTTATGCCTTTGGCATATTTAAGCACTTTGTGCTTCCTTTTCTTTTCTTTTTTTTTTCTTTTGTTAGGCCTTCGGCCTTATTTTTTTCTCTCTTTTCTTTTCTTTTCTTGGTCTTTGGCCATCTCTCTTTTCTTTTCTATTCAATGTGGCTCTCGGCCATCCTTTTGTTTCTCACCATATAGCATGTTTTTCACAAAAGACAACAATACAACACTAATATAAATGCAAGCATATGCTATAGTCTCTTATTCACACATTGGTCAAGGTGGTAGAAGAGAAAAGTGAATGGCCCAAAGAGGTTAAATCAAAGGATAATATTTGGTTGGCTTGTGTTTGGGTCAAAAGGGTTTAGAATAAAATGCCCCTTTCCTTTCTAATTATGCCATGCATCATCTTGAACAAGAGCAAGGACGAGTTCTAGGAGGTGAATTAGACTATTGGCCCACTCAATTCGGTTGGAGGCTTCTCACTTTAATGGCTTACTCTAATTAGTCACTTCCTCCCTAAGAAAAGTTAAGTGAGAAACTAGCATCATCTTTATACCTTAAAAGTGTCCCATGTAATGCCCTAAGTAATCATTCCAAAAATTCTACTTACACACTAGAGGAAAATTCCATTTACTTTCAAGAGCCATGATCAAGTTAAACATCCTACAAAATCATGCCTAAAAAGTCCAAAAATCAAGTGTGAACGCTTTGAATTAAACCACTTTTAAGCACCATAATACACCCCCCACACTTATAGCATACATTGTCCTCAATGGGACCAATAACATCAAGTAGGAAGGGCATAAACACATCAAGGCAGCAAACAAAATGGTCGGGCAGTCCAAGCATACAAATGGTCAATGCATGTATTATTCACAAAACAAACACTAAACACAACCTAAACACATGTTTATATAATTTTTTTTGTTTTTCTAAACAACCTATAACAACAAATAGAAAATAAACCTAAACACAATCCTACTTTTTTCTAACATATATCTTCCCCCACACTTATGATGTTAAACTAAACAAAACAAGTGAGGAAAGGATAGAAACAACCTTTAGGGAGACTTGAAGTTCTCTTTATACAACTTGAGCAAGTGGCCATTAACCTTGTAAATTCGGCCATCCTTGAGATTCTTGATCTCCACCATACCAAAATCATATGACTTGATCATCACCTCATAAGGTCCTTGCCACTTGTCCTTAAGCTTGCCTCCTCCACAAAATTTGAATCTCACACGGTAGCACAAGACAAGATCACCTTCTTTGAATTGTTTCCTCAAGATGCCTTTATCATGAATGACCTTTGTCTTCTCCTTCAAGATCCTATAGTTTTCATAAGCTTCATTCCTAAGCTCATCTAGCTCACTCAAAGTCAATTGCCTCTCTTGAGCTACGGCATCCATATCTTCAATACAAGATTTAACCGCCCAATAAGACTTGTGTTGTAGCTCAACCGGAAGATGACAAGTTTTGCCATAGATCAACCTATAAGGAGACATGCCAATAGGAGTTTTAAATGAAGTCCTATAGGCCCAAAGAGCTTCCTCAAGCCTCAAGCTCCAATCTTTCCTACTTGGCTTCACAATCCTCTCAAGGATGTTTTTTATTTGTCTATTAGACACCTCAGCCTCCCCATTGGTTTAAGGGTGGTAAGGTGTTGAAATCTTGTGATTGACTCCAAATTGGTTGAGCAAAGAAGTCATGAGCTTAATGGAAATAATTAAAGGAAGATCAATTGAGATTACCAAACCAATCATAACAAGAAAAATTCTAGAAAAAAAAAAGTTTATCCACAAGCCAAGCAAAACAGAAAATTAACAAAAGTTAAGATCATACTTAATCAAGCAAAAGTAAACCAACAATAAAGAGAAATTACATTTTCTTCCAAAAACAATATCATTTCTTCCTGTAACATACTGTTACTAATTCCCTGATTAATTCAATAATACCTTTACTAATAACTATGATAGAAAAATGATTTCCATAATATCAATAAATCTATCATAGTTAGAAAAAGGAATTTCCTAATAATAATCATTATCCATGATAAAAAAGAATTTCCTAATACAACCTGAACACTATCATGGATAATTAATAGCTAACCATGATAGAAAAGAATCACCTAACATGGTTAGAAAAAGAAACAACCTACTACAAAACTCATAGCTAACCATGTTAGAAAAGAATCACCTAACATGGTTAGAAAAAAAAAACCTGCTACATCTTTCGATTAACCAGTAGTATCAAAAATAAACAAAAACATGCGGAAGCGAATGCAGACCTATACATTTTTTTTTGGCAATATACATATCTAAATAATCTAAACAACCTTTGAAACTTAATTCCCTTTCCTGACGCTCGCGCCTGTGCATGATCACCTGCAAAAATGTAAGTAATCGTGGGGTGAGACAACTTGTCTCAGTAATCTACTACTTAACTCACTATAACAGTGAGATGTGTGGTAGTAAGGGCGTCTAAAGGGTACCACAGTTTTAAAATCAATATATATATTCAAGAACCAAGCATTCTTCCATTTACCATTCCAGGCCCTTTGTCACGTCCAAAACAAATCAAGTCCATCATTTCTACTTCCCAGATATCACTCAAAATCCCTGAATCAATTTCCATATCAATAAACTTCACCAACCAATCTCCAATCCATGCAATCATCACTATAAATCTCATGCGCATATTTCTCATATCCAACTTCTCGGCTCTCATCCATGTACAACCCTGATGCTCTATTCATGCCATCCAGGAGGCACTACGCTCGAGCCCTATATGTATTCCAAATGAGTTGACACTGTGCCCCTCTCAAAAGTGAGGGGGCATTTTCCCTCTCCGGTAAACCCATGAGAGGGAAACCCCAATCTGTCTACAATCAGAAAGAGCGCAGTCCCTCTCTCCAATCAGAAAACTGCTGGTCACAGTCTCCAATCTGTCAACCAGTACAAATAACCGTTGATTGGCCTATCGAACGGTTATCATCGCGGGATGGTACATATATCTCAGTGTCATGCAATGATCACAATACCTTTCAATATACCAATCCCTTTCAATATTTCAATATCACATCAACGTCCAGCACTCTCACAATTCCCTTCAATATCTCAATGTCAACATTTCAATATTTTCCCTCAACTTACTCCCCAACATCTCAAATCCAACATTTAATCCTCTTATATCTACATAACCTTTCCAATGTCACTATCAGAACACTCCACATGTGTAAATGTCACACCATTCCAGGATTTTCACCACAACTAAAAAGGATACTACATATATAATGTGTCAAAATTCTTTATGCGAAAATAATCTTGTTTAAAAGGCACCCGATAGCCTATTTTGTATAAAAGTAACTTTTAAAGATTTTGAGGGCTAGAAAGGATTTTGAAAATCCCAACTAACATCACCCTCAATGTTATAGCAAGGTAAGAGTGATTACCTGAACCTGCTCCACATCAAGAAAATATAATACCAATGAAATCCTTGCTCGTAGCTCGACCCATTGATATCCACAATCACTAGAAAATACATAATGCAGTGTCAATACATAGTTCGGGTCCATATGACTTGACTAAGTTAATTTAAACTCAAATCAGGCCTATGGTAGCTAATCCATCTTCAATTACCCCTATTAATGAACATAACACCATCTTTATATCATCCAATATCATAGATTCCATGACTTTGCGTAATTCATCTAAACTATTAATCATTCTCTCCATAATACATCTCAAAATTAGCTCTTCTCTAATCATCCCAAAACTCTCAATTTTCGCCTAATGCCAAATCTAACTAAATAAACCCATCTAACATCACCTTTGAACTCTAATACCCTTCTAGAGTCATAGCCAAAGTTTAACAACTCATATCCAAAGGATTTCTACATAAAACCTATCTAACCAAACTTTTGACAAACAAAATCTCACCTACTATCATTTCTCACTATCTTAAACCAATCATAATTACCATTATTCCCAATCATTCGACACTTTGTTTACCTACTAAATATTTTCAGCCAATTCAGCATACAAGCTCAAGAAAAACAACTCCCAATGACTTTTAAAAAAAAATCCAAACGTAGTACTCAAACCACCAAGTTTCAAATTTATTCAAAACTCTTCCAGCAAAAACAGGGCAACTTCAAAAATTGATTCCAGACAGCCTAGAATGAGTTTTGAGACACTTAATATATCAAATTAAAGCACAAATCTCGTACTATCTCCAGTTAAAACAGTTTTTAAAAATTTTAACTAACAAAGTCAGAAAGTCAGAAATAGTGAGACTGAATTTCCAGCAGTTTTCAGCGAAACAGTCCTTTTTCAAAAATTTATTCCAAAGAGTAGAAAACTAGTTTCAGGGCACACAATATATCAAATGAAAGCTTATATCTCATAGTATAACCCACTGAAACAGTTTACAAAAATTCCAACTAACAAATTCTCAGATTCAAAAACAATCAGACTGACAGCACTTTCAGGCAGAATTTCAAGCATGCTAAGCAAATGATTTTCAACAACAATTGGCTATCCAGAGCAGCCAAGTCAGCACCAAAACAGCCTAAACTGTCCAGCCAATTAAGAATCCAATGCAAGTGACAAAGAAAATGCACTAAATATGCAAATTTACCAATCATGTAAAACTCACCAAAACCACCTCATTAATATTAATTTGGCATTCAAAGTGATCTTCCTAACTCCTCAACACTACACCACAATCCAAATACACCTTTACATAACCTAATTCTCTATTAATCAACACTTTTAACTACTAAATTTCCTTCCAACACCAATCCAAACACTTTCACCATTCCAATATCATTATTAAACCTTATTAATCCTTTACTAACCACCAATGAGTCCATTAAATCATATGTCACCTAATCATATAACCAATTTCTCATTATTCAACACTTTATTCACCAACCTTTTGCCTAAACCTCAATTCAATTAATTCCACCATTTCAATATCATTAGATAACCTTAGTAAGTATATATTAACTTTCAGTTTTCACCAATAACTCATGCATCATCAAAACACCTAGTTTAAAGAAACCCTAAAACCTAGAAATTCCAAAGTAAATAGAAAACATCACCAAACTCAATTGCTTCAAAGAAACTTCAAATTAAATACTTGACACATTTTTCACCACCATATAACTCAAATAATCAGGAAAGAACACAAATTCACCCATATTAGCCTACAATTGTCTATACTGATCATCCAAGCCACCATAATCCAATTTAAACCAAACATGCACTATCTCATCAATCCATACTCACCCTCCAACTTCATATACAATTAAGGATCACCATTTTGATCATCATTAGCATAAATTTCGAAAGTCCCCTTTGAAGCCCTAGCTTTTAGCACTTTCATTTGTCAAATCATCATCCTAACACAAAATCAAGTAATCTCAACCAATAGACTACTTAGAAATCACTTTAATTTGGTTCTCAAACAACTAATTTCGTCACTGAAAGTACAGAATCCAATTTGCATAAAAACCCTAACTTTTAACACCTAATTTTCCCCCAAAATTCATTATAACCCTAATTTAAACAATCCAAACCTTTAGACCACTTAGAAACCATCTTAATTAGGTTTTAAAACCATAAAATCGAACACATTTAACCCAGATTTCGAAAACCATATCAAACCCTAAAAATTTCTCTTTGAAAAAAATTGACACAAAAGGAAGTAAAGAAAGGTTACCCATTACAATTGTTCACTTCCAAGCATGTCGAAAACTCGTCAGTGCATGCCCAACACGCCGGCCGCCGCTCTGTTCGCCGGAGAGCCGAAGAAAACGACGAGAATGGAGTGGAGAAGGCGGACCCGACGAAAAACAAATGGAGACGAGTGAGAGACGGACCATAGCTCGAGTTTGCAAGGATCTAAGGTGGAGGAGGAAGCAAGAAATGGTGATGGGTGTGTGAGGGAGTGAGAAAAACGAAAATGGTGAAGGAGGGAGGTGAGTGTGTGTCGACCAAGCATATATGGAGGAGTAGGAAGGGGCTGTTTGGTTCCTTTTAATTAGAAAGCTTAAAGTCACATATAGGAGAATTACCATAATACTCTCTTTTAATTCCAATTCAATAAATCAAGCATTCAACTCTTTTAACCTTCACAATATTTTAAATTCCATAAAACCCTTATAATCATATTTCTCCAATTGTTAACTTGATTATTTTAGACACTTATTTCCCCAAAAACTTGCAAAATATCCAAAAATTCTAAATATTCTAAAATTTTCTAATTTTTCCATTTATTATTTCCTAAAATATTCTCTAATCATGTATTAAATTTTTGGGATGTTACACTTCCTAAGAGTGTGAAGAATTTTTAATAAATTTAGTTAAATTTTCATTCTTAAAATCTCAACAATTGTTCTATTAATTGGGAAACTTAAAATAGTGGTTAGCATTAGGTTCCAAATTGTACAAGTTTTAAAAATTCAGAAAAGTTTACAATCAACCTTTAATCCACCTAACATCATTAGAAGCACTTCAGTAAATCCCAACCAACACATCCTCAAAACAAAAATGTTTATCATTATTTAATAGAACTTGAAACTCACCCCACCTCCAGGTCCCTTAAAAGAATTGAACAATTGATATATTTAAACAAATTGGATAGTTTACCACTTTCAAAATTTATATATTTCATAGAGTTTAAGGTTTTGTTTCATCGAACAAGGCAACTTAAAAAAAAAACAAATTCTTCCACTTACATATATCATTGCCAAACATAACATAGGAAATAAAAATAAACACAACCACGATACCAAGTTTTTCAAGCTGACCCAAACGTACCCTTGAACAATGGACCAATCCACCACATACAGAGTCATCGTCTCTACCGATAGAACCATTACCTTGACCAATAGAGCCATCATCTGCACCACAAACAGAGTCTCAACCACAGATAGAGCCATCACAAAGTTAACCTTCTTTAATTCAACTATCTCTTGTGCCGATCACAATCGAAAATTTAAATGCAGGGAACAAAGATATGACATTGTACTCACGAAGAAAAAAGTCTAAGGGAGAAACGAAACTTGCTTTTTGAAACACCGAAGCAATCAGACTAATGATAGCTCCTGAAGAAACAAAAGTAGTGGTGGCTCATGAGGAGATTGATCCAGATGTCTGATAGGAAATTCTTGTAAGTGTTAATGAACATAATTATCTTGATCTGTTTATTGCTTAGAGGAAACAACCTCGATCATGTCCTATCAGGAATTTGTCACAACTTTAGATAGAGAGCGTATTCCTGAGAACATCCAAGAAGCAATTGAGATATCAGAATGGGGAGCTACACTTATGGAGGAAATGAGAGCTCTATAGAAGAATAAAACATGAGTTGTTGTTGACAAACCAAGAGGTAAGGAGATTGTTAGTTGCAAATGAGTATTTACTCCTAAGTGTATTGTTGATGGTACTCTTGACAAGTTAAAAACACTACTTGTGGCAATAGGCTTTATGAACCTATGGTCTAGACTATCAATTGATGTTTGCACCAGTGACAAAACTGAACACCATTTGAGAGTGACCTTGCTCCCTGGTTTTGAGAAGGGAAGCGGTGATAAGGTATGCAAGTTGAAGAAGTCCCTGACTTTTATCTTGTGCATGTTTTGGGTTTTGATGCTTTCATAAGGGCAAAATGGTCATTGCACATAAGCAAATAATTGCAGGAAAGACCCAAGGGACTTGATAATTATTTTGGAATGTGTAGGGACCTTCAAGTAATAATTTCCCTTCCCAGGGACTAGAATGCAAATTTCCCAAAATTAATTGTTTTGGATGCTTGCTGTATCTTGACTAAAAAATGTTGCTTACTGTCGTTTTTCTATTCACCTAACCAGAAGAAGTGTAACCTTTTCTACAGTTTGCGATGGTCTGCCTTGATGTTTATATTAAAATATATTTGTTGATGGTCAACAAAACCATTTTTTCTTATATTGCTTATATGTCACGCTTTGCCAAGTAAATGCATAATCTATTAGTCTTAGGTTTTTGTTAGAAATTATGAAAATAATGTTAATATTTCCTATTTATTATAGTAGACTATTTGTATATCTTAGTCATAATTGTGAATTATAGTATTAGGGAATATTTAGAGTTGAAGAATTTTTTGTTATTATTAGAATCATTAATCATTATTAGGTAAACTTGTAGGAGAAGTGGTACAGAGAAGAAGAAGAAAAGCCAGAAAAGAGAGAAAACGATCTGTATATTCAACAACATTTTTCTGTTACATCTCAGGCCCCTTTATACTTATCGTCTCTAACTAACTTTTCCTAACCCACATGCTTATCGTTGATGTGGCTAACTAACTCCCTTCGCCCACGTGCTCCCTGCCTACGTGGCGTAACTAACTCTCCTAACCACGTGGCCTTACTTATCCCCATAGCCACGTGGCCTACTAATACAAGAAGTTTATTCTAATATCTTTAGCCCCTTATATCAAGAAGTTTATTATCTTTTAGCAAAGTTTTGTATTATAAATATGTAATCATATCCATAAAATAAATATCCCTCTATGAATACGAGCAAAATCTCCCGTGCGTTGCACGGAGAGCTTCACCTAAATCTAAATTTACCTTTGTGATTATATTTGTTTTCGAAAAACTCACAAATATAATAATTTTAAAGAAAAGAAATGATTATCATGATACTAAAGTAATGGTTGAAGAGAAAATAATAACATTCTAAGTAATGAATAAAAAAGGAATAATATTATACAATTATCACGAAAGTAAAGCATTAAGGAACAATAATAATTGGAAAAATTAGTAAAACAAATATATTTTAATTAGGAAGCAACAAATCTTTAGTATCATGCTCTATATTAGTAAAATATTATATACCTTTTAATTATCAAAAAAAAAAATATTATATACCTTTTTCCCGCGCTTCGCGCGTTTGACTTATAATTATTACTAATTTACCAACATAACTTTAATGACATAGAATACAATGAGAAAAATCATTAAAGAAATCCACCCACATTTCCATATTATACAAAACTATCAATGTAATTCACATACAAAATTGTCAACCATGAGGGAAAAACATATATCAAAGGTAATTTTACCATTGTCAAGCCTGACTATGTTACCTAGGTAACATATGTTAGGTACAAATGATGGATAAAATAGGCAAAGGTTAAACAAACAAAATGAAAGATCTTCATAAGAGAAAGAAGAGTTGGTGAATGATGGATAATTATTGCCTTAAACATACAACTTCTTTAGTGAAGCAAAGACATGGTGTGATTCGTGTGACCTGCAAATGAAAGCACTTCTTTGTAACTATTCATGTAGTACTCCCTAATCTGAAAAGCTATGCAATAAAAACACAAGCATATTGAATATATCAAATCACAAAATAATATATTTAATGACCATGGGAATCCACACCATGCCAGTAAAAGTGATGCGTGTGTGCTTAAACTACCAAATAATCAACCCACAAAGCAATTGTATTACAAAGATCTTGGGTTCAAAGTTGTAACAAACAAAGAACAATTGACATCCTTTGTGCAAGCCCACTGGATAATTTGGTATAGATTCTTCTAAGAAAGCCAATCATACATGTCCATCTTTGACTTGTAAAGAAAATACAACTGTATTAACAGTAAAGAAAATACAACTATATTGACAATTCGATAATTCAGATGTATTGGACTGGAACGGAAACAAATTAACCTTAGACATTAACATCTTTACATTTATGTGAATTTAAATTTACATATGTGAAGGCCTTACGTTTCTTCTGCAAGATTTTCATTCAGTTAAATTTAAATATTGTCATTTATTTCAGCCTTTTAATGTTTTTACTTTTAATTTGTGTGTGCTGAATTTCATTTTGTTGCAGGACTAAGTCTTATTTAATATGTCATTTTACATTATTGTAAGAAAAAAAGTGGAGGCTTAAGTTTAATTTATAAATGAAAGAACCACGTGGATGTTCACAAATCCTCCGAAAACTTTTACATTTTACCGGGACATTCACCAAAAGAAAATACTTTGGTCAAACGTGAATAGAATAGACATTCAGGGGGCAACATTTCTTCAAAAACCAAGTTCAAAACCTCATACAATTTCAGATTCAACATATGTCATATTGAATTCTAAAAAGAAGACATACCTTAACGGCATGTCTTGCTTTACATCCCATGATGAGCTGCAAAGAACTCTGCAAAAAAGGACATGTATACCTAAATGATTCCTTACCGTTCTCTTTCTGGTCATCACCATCATCAACCACTACAATATACAACACTTTCCCAACTTCAGCCATATCTACAAACACAAACATTCAGGCCCACAATAGCATTAATGAAACAACATTACTAACTTTCACTTCTAGCGAAAGACATGACTGGAAATTAAAATGCACAACAAATAGAATAGTGAGCCAAGTGAAACATGTTACAAAAACCAATCCAGTGAAGAAAGAAGAAGATAACACGTTTCATGAAAAAACGGTACTTAACTGCAATCTGAGGTTCTGGAGTCGGTAAATAAACAGAAAAAATGATTTTTTGAAACTATTAAGGTTATCTTATCATTTTCAGTGCTCCTACAAGAAGACAGAAGGATTGGGTATTC
Source organism: Mimosa pudica (assembly GCA_029929735.1). Taxonomy (NCBI): domain Eukaryota; kingdom Viridiplantae; phylum Streptophyta; class Magnoliopsida; order Fabales; family Fabaceae; genus Mimosa; species Mimosa pudica. The sequence goes on from JAKELP010000045.1 coordinate 9,282,338, forward strand.
CTCTGAAATAATCAAAACTCAGATAGCATCTTTCTCTCTGATGTCTCTCCAATGAGAAGAAAATGGGAATCATTAGAAGAGATAACTCACCTAAGCACAAATGGAGTGGTGCACGTCTCATCGGAGGCTTGCTCCACCGAATTTGATGCCGTAGATGGTTAGGGTATTATTCACAATATCTGAGGAAAACCCAATGCTTTGCAAATCCATGCTGTGAGAAATAAAAACGGAGATCGAGAAGGATGATTAGAGGAAGCTGGTGAGAATACTGGAGATCTAATTTTCTAGGGTGAATGACACGTGTTTTGTTCAACAATGACAAAAAAACAATAAAAATTAATTTTTTACCTTCACAAATCATCACAAGAAAGCAACAAACCCTCCCGTAGTGCTGCAAATGATGATATCTCCATTGGAAGCTTTTAATCACAAGAAAAGCCTATGCACATTATGAAGAAAAATGGGTATGGATATAGAAAAAATAAACAAAAGGAAGAGAAAGGCCTAAGTTTAAATCGTAAATCATGAACAAACCAAATCTCTTTCATAGTCTTGCATGATGATAAAGCTCCAGAGGTTGAAGTATCTGAGGAAGAAAAAGCAAATAGAGGGAAAGAATGCAGGGAGGAAGAAGGAGGCAATATTCTTTTGTTTAATAAACAAAATGTGTTGGCTTCCATCCGAAGCTTTTCATAAAGGTTAGCTTGTGTAAGGAGTGCACATGCCTTAGCAGAAAAAAGCATATATGACAGGGCAAATTGGTTTGTGGAGAGAAGAAAGATGGAGATTTGAAAGACCATAAAGCTTCGGCAGTGGACTGAAATGAATTTGGCTTCTTCAATAAGCTTTAGCAAAAACAAAGCTTCTGTCCAACATACACATGCCCCAAGAGATGATAAGCCATCATTGCAGGAAAATGGGACCCACATTGGAAAGGCAAACACGTTTCTTATTTCTTCCTTTACAAGTTCTACAATGTGACTTGACATGGGACCCACATATGTACATGCCTCAAAAAACAAACCATTACTTTCCATCGAACGCACAGCCCAAGAAATGAAAAGAAGATGGGACTTGACATGGGACCCACATATGTACAGTCCCACACGTTAAACAAGTAATACTATCTCTGCTTTTAATTTGAGAAGTTCCTTTTTTGCTCTTGAATGTGGAGCCAGATTTATCTACTTGGCAAAAATGAAAAGAAGCCACATAGATTATATGCTGAGCTGTCCTCAATTTTTGTTAGATAATAGGATGTTTTGGCCAAAAAGTGACCCCACATAATGACATGTAGATGCCAGGTCTAATGAACAGTAAACACCCCATTAGCAAATCACCATTATACTTTTATTGTTATATTGATTAAGCTCGTCCAAATAATAACTCATTCTAACCTGGACTGAACAATTTGCATTATTTTTCCTGTTGCAAAAGTGCGCCTCATCTTTCCTTTAACTGTTGTTTTTCTTTTTCTTGAAGGCTCTGGGTTCTCTTCAGCCATCTTTTTCTTGAAGGCTCTGGAAAGAGTAACTATGTCATTGTCATATTATTGATCAAGATGAAATCCCAGTGCTGTAGAATCTTAATTTTCATGAAAATATAGATAGTATCAACCACAACCTTATAGGGAGGTTTTGTTCTACTTAATAACTTTTCATGAGCTTCTGTTCAGGCATAGTTATTAGTTTTCTTTGACATTCATTCAATCTATATTTCAATTCATCCGGCGGGAGGCCAAGCTTGTCCAAATAACAACATTGTACTGCATCTGCATGCAATCATTTCTTTCATTGTTTTCATTATTCTTTTTTACTGTACCATTGTTTTGCAATCAGTTTTATGACATCCTTTCATTTTACTACAATCATTTTATAATGAAGTCTAATACTAACTGTTTATACAAATTCAATACTAAGAAAATTAAGAACGCATTCTAACCTGTAGGAACTTCTCATCCTTTTTCCTGTTGCTAATGCGTGCCTCATCTTTCCTTTATATGTAGGAAAGAGAAGATATGGATGAATTGTTGTTCTTTTTCTTGAAGGCTCTGGGTTCTCTTGGGCCATCTCTTGCAATGGAAACAGAGAAGACGAATTCTGTTTGTTTGTAGCGGATTTCTTTCTTGAAATCTTTCTTGATTGTGAATGCTTCTTCATTACAGGGAATTGATGGGTTGAATTGACTGAAGTGAAATGTACAAGTTACTATAGGAAAATAGTAAGAAGTTGATGTGTTTAATGAACTGTTATTCATAAGCGTAACGTATACTTTTGAAGATAACCACGCTGAACTATCATATCAGCGAAAGGAAGCATGACATATACTCCTACTTAAGGTTACAATTATAATTTCATTAACTGAATCAATGTAATAAAATAAATAACAAAAATTAAAATAATAAAATTAAAAGTAATAAATGAATAAAACAAAATAACATACATTATTCATGATAAATAAAATTCAATAACATACTACCTCCGGTCTTAAATATAAAACCTAATTGACTTTTTTTTGGAGAGGTTAAGGTTGCAAAATAAGCTATTAAATCATGACATATTTGATATATTTTTAGATTATACATTAGTTTATAGGTAAAATAAACTAGTCTAAGGGAAAAATTAAGTAAATCAATTTATAATTAACTTATTTTGGTTTTTTATATGATTTTCTTAAAAAGTCAATTAGGTCCTATATTTAGGACCGGAGAGAGTATTACAAAAAAATTATGTAGAGACACATGCAACAATGGGTGTGTTTGCCTCGGCTCTTTTTTAGAAATAAGTCAGCTTATTTTGAATAAATCGGCTTATCTTGGGTGTGTAACTTTTTTCTATGTTTGGTTGGACTTATTTTTCACCCAGCTTATTTGAAATAAGTCAGCTTATTTATAAGCCACTGAAAGTAGCTTTTTTTAGAAAATAAGCCGGCTTATTTTTCTACATGACTTAAAAATAAGCTAAGCTTAAAATAAGCCTTTTAAACAAAAAGTTATCCAAACAAGTTTATAAGTCAATGGGAAAATAAGTCATTTTTTCAAAGTTCATCCAAACATAAAATATGTCAACTTAGAGCTTATTTTCTAACTGACTTAAAAATTAATCAACTTAAAAATAAGTCACTTTTCCACAAGTCGAGCCAAACACACCCAATGTGTGTGGGTCGGAGGGGTTAAGAGTCAAATCTAGTACTCTACTATTGACAAAAGTTCACTTAAGATCAATAATCTCCAAGTGATCAAAGATTTCAGTTCGATAAGCTTATGCAATATTGCTCACAAAATTATTTATAAGCTGCTAAGCAATTGTTTGAAGTCAATCCTAACTACGGTCATTATCCCTAATCAAAGTGTCTTCTTGAAAGGTAGACTTATTTCAGATCACAATATGTTGGCTTCTGAACTCATGGATCACATTCAATCTTCTAGAAAGGGTCGAAGAAAACTTGCGGCTCTAAAAATTGATCATCTCAGTAGTGCTTTTTTGCATATGTTTTCCCATGAAATCAGTTAATTTGATAGCTCAATGTATCTCAGCAGTGGAATACAATCTTTTGTTTAATGGACTAATTGCCAGTGTCTTCAAGCCCACTAGAGGAGTTCGCCAGGGTGATCCTTTATCGTCATATCTGTACATTATTTTTGCTAATGTGCTATCTTGCGTAATATGTCATTAAGAATCACAGAATCTCTGGCATGGAATTAAGTTATGTAGATCTGCCTCAGCAATTTCTCACCTCCTTTATATGGATGATTCTCTTCTATTTACGGAACTGGTTTTCAGTCGTAAGTCAAGCTCAAGTACTTCAAAAGTATAGTGACGCCTTGCTTCTTAGATTTATACTTTTGTATAATGGACATCGACGCCTTGCTTGAACCGTTGTTGCGTGTGACCCATGTTTTGTACTTACATGCTTTTAATAAAGATCTACTTTTATTTATTCATTTCTATATAGTTTCCATAAGTGTGCATCAACATAACCATTCCAAGGTACATTTAGAACATAACTATTCCAAGCTAAAATGCCCTATATTAATCAAATAAAATTTCTTTCTCCTTGCAACGACTGTCGTTAGTCACTATAGTCGTCTTTCTCCTCATATGTTTCTATTTATTGTCATTTTCGAATTTTATTTTTTCAGACTTGTTTTATATCTAACTTTAAATTTCTAGTTACTGAAATAATATGTGCTATTTAACCCAAAAACGTTTTTTTGCATATCTCCCATTGCAATCTTTTTATTTGTCTCCATCAAAAGCATTGAATTGCCAGAAGAGGAATTTAGAAAATTAGAAGAAAAAAACACTTTGTTTTGCATGGCATTATTAAGCAAACAAGTTTTAAACAAATATTTGTTACAAACGTAAGTAAATTCTTAAAATCAAGTACTGTATGTAGTATATATCAATAAACAAATAGCAATAAAAAAATATAGATTTGAATAAATAAAATACAAATCTTAGTAAAATTTAATCAAAATATGAATCCAAATCGTTGAAATTAAATCCATCAACCCTCCTAAATAGTTTATTGCTCTTAAAATTTGATATGGCCATGACACTAATATATGAAATCAGCAGACACACACACACATGTATATATATAGTGAAGCTGTAAAGTTACAAAGATAGAAGCAATAATAATGAGAATCAAAGGCTAACCTAGTAATGTTTTCATTAAACTTGACATGTTTTGAAAATCTCTATATATTAGTATAAGAACGAGTTGACAAGTCTAAAAAAAAAAGTTAACCATAAATTCAATGAGCCAAGTCACATGATTAACCGAACTATAGTTAGTTATTAGGCCACGCAAACATGATCTTCCAGCTATTAGTGAGAGGATCAAACCAATAAGCACCATCAGTTCTAATGCTCCATTTACAGTCTTTGCATTTGCTGTCATCTCTCATTGCTTTGTAAACATCAAAACTTCCACTTTTATTCCCCCACCACATGGAGCAATAGAATTCCGTATTTGCAACAAACGCGTTGGTTTTGAACTTCCAACGGAAAGTATTGTGAAACGTTAAGTTGTGTATTCCTAAATCGTTGTCCTTTGATTGGCAATGTATCTTCAAAATGCTACCCAATCCTAAGTCATTTGTGATACTCACATGCCTCTTTGCGAACAAAAAGATCTTCTCCTCCATAAAAGCAGTTGACACCACAAAAGCCCCTGATGATGCCATGATGAGAAGAAGCAAAAGAGAAAGAGACAGCGCTGGATATGAATTATAGTATTGCTTCTCCATTGCCTCGTATGAGAAGGAGATATGCTCTATTGATATTGAGAATTAGAACTTGAAATACATATGCTGATACGCATAGATGCACAGATATATAAAAGGGGGTCAAGGTAGAACAAGTAAGGAAACGAGATATTTTGTAGCAACTAATTACTGATTGATTGATAATTTATAGTTGATAATTGAATTTTTTTGCTAACTGATGATAATTGATTGACTACAATATAGTTTTGGTTCTTTACGAATCGCTTTGATTTTTTTTCATTAATGTATATTCAATTTATTAAAATAAGCTACTTGACTGCGCAAAGGCGGCCAAGAATGAATAGGTAGTTACGTAATGGAAAATAATCATCTTTATTTCTCTTTTAATTCCTTTTTTATGAAGATTTCTATTTAATTCTATGCAATAGAAGGTTGTGGTTTCTTGAAAATAAATAAAACATCAATCAATCAACTATGATTACTTAAATGGGAACAACTATTTGTTAATGTAATTTATAAACTTACTTATAAATATTTTGATAAACTTACTTAAATATAATGGGAACAACAATGTGCTAATGTAATTTATAAACTTACTTATAAACAATGTGAGGAGACAGGAGTATATAGATGAGGGATTGAGGGGTGGTGAATTGGTGATGACAAACGTGTTTTAGGAAATAACAATTACTCAAACGTGATTAATTACCTAATCAATTAACTAAATATATAATGAAAAAAAGGACATTAAAAATAATCAATAAGGGAATAAGGGAATAATATGAAATATAAGTTGGGAATGACAAAAACAAAATCATTTGATTTATAAATATTCATTATTTGATTGAAATTGTTTTGGAATATAATGCCCGGATATGAACATCCTTACTGGATATGAACATCCTTACTGGGAAATACAACAACAATAACAAAGATCGTTTACTAATAAATCTCGTTCTATATAAGTTCACTGAGAGTTTGTCTTGGTTTCCCCCTCCCTTTTTTAATTGGAATCTAAGTTGTTTGGTCTACCCTCTTCACTAACGCTTCTATTGGTTTTCTTTGTACATGTCCAAACCACCTGAAATGGTTTTCCATCAATTTCTCAGTAATACCGGCCAACTCATTTTCGTTTAAGGTCATTCCGAATTTTATCCTTTTTTATATGACCAAACATTAATCTCAACATCCTCATTTCAGCTACTCATTTTATGCCCATGTTGTCACTTCATAGCCAACATACTGCCATATAATACTGCTACTAGTCTTATAGCAGTGCGGTAAACTTTCCTTTTACCTTATGCGATACTTTTTTTATCACAAAGAACCTACTAGTTTTCTTCCACTCACATAACCCCATCTTGAATTCTATGATTCACATCTCATCAATTTCATCATCTTGTCGAATAATCGCTTTCAAGTATTTAAATTTTGTCACTTAAGGAATTATTATGTCTCTTAGTTTAACATCCAAATCCTCTCTTGATTGTCTATTTTCGAAATTGCAATGCATATATTCCATTTTACTGCTACTTAGACAGAAACTCTACTTAGACAGAAATTCTTTGACCTAACGTGTTTCTCCATATCTCTAATTTAGTATTAACCTCTTTTCTTGATTCCACGTATATCATTATCAAAAAGCTTGAATATAGGTACCTTGCTTCTATGATACTCTCGGTTAAAACATCTAGCACTAAATTAAATAAATATGTGCTTAAAAATTATCCTTAACGTAGGTAAATCCTTATAGTGAAATGTGATAAAATAAAAGAAAAATGAAAATTGAAGAAATATATTTTTTTTTACCAAAAAATTGAAGAAATATTCATACCATGTCATTTGGCAGAAAGTTAAAGTTCACTATTCAATATAAGGTAATATGTATTTCAGTTTTAATTATAAGATCACTTTGACTTCATAAAAAAATTAAAAATACTATACAAAATTAAGCAATTTAATGATTTAAGTGTCTATAATATTTTTTTTTCAAAACTAATTTACTTTATAAATTATCATATAATACAATTATATGTAAGATATGTTAAAATTAAAGTTAAAGTGATATTAGAGTAATTATATGGTCTATTATTGATTTCCTTAAGTGATATTAGAGTAATTTATAACAATATATATAAGGATATATTGTTTATTATTTGCAAAAACCTTAAAAAGGGTGTTTAAAGGAGGTATTACAATATGTCCATTCTCCTTTCCTATCTCATTTTTTTATTTGTTGTGTTTAAATTAAAGGTCATAAGTGGTTACTTTAAGGACAAAATGTGTTCATTATGCTGAAAGAAATCAACAATAACTTGTTCTGGTAAGGATGAACATCCAATGATAGAGAGTATGCATTGGGTGTCATCTGAAAGCTGATTAAATCATTAAATGTTTTTGGGGTATGTGTGTAGTATAAACAAGGGTAATGAACCTAATTTACCCTGCAGGAGCACTGGACACCCTGAACTAACAATAGACTCATATTTACACTCAAAGTAACCAAAGTGTTTAACAAATACCCCAAGTGTACGGTCAATCACGTTTGACCGTTAATCTGCCCATGTGGCTGCCACATGGGTTAAATTTTGGCCACATAGGATAAGTGTAATGGACCTAATCTACCCTCCAAGTAACCACCCAGGAACACTGGGCACCCTGAACTAACAACAGACTCATATTTGCACTCAAAGTAACCAAAGTGTTTAAAAAATACCTTGGTGGACCGTCAATCAAGTTTGATCGTTAATCTGCTCATGTGGCCGCCACATGGGTTAGATTTTCGCCACGTAGGACATATCATGTGGGCGCACATATAAAAAAAACAATTCCCTCTTGGGGTGGGGGGCGGTGGCTGTGTTGGGGGGAGAGGTGGACTGTTTGGAAGTGATGAAGAGAGAGGAGAGGGAATTGTTTTTATTATATGTGGGCCCCACATGACATATCTTACGTGGCAAAAATTTAACCCACGTGGTGGCCACATGGGCAGATTAAAGGTCAAACGTGATTGACCGTGTACTCAGAGTATTTTTTAAATACTTTGGTTACTTTGAGTGTAAATATGAGCATGTTGTTAGTTCAGGGTGCCCAGTGCTCCTGGATGGTTACTTGGAGGGTAGATTAGGTTCATTACCCTTATCCTACGTGGCAAAAATTTAAACCACGTGGCGGTTACATGGGTAGATTAACGGTCAAACGTGATTGACCGTCCACTTGGGGTATGTTAAAAACACTTTGGTTACTTTGAGCGTAAATATGAGTCTGTTGTTAGTTCAGGGTGCCCAGTGCTCCTAGGTGGTTACTTAGAGGGTAGATTAGGTCCATTAGCCTATAAACAAATTTCATTCAACATGGAATCGTTTAAAATTTATTGCCTATTCAAAATATAGAGTAAAAGGATTGCGATGTGTAGTATGTAAAAGTGGCCTTTGACTAATGATTTAGCTTCTAGATCTTATTTGAGCGTACCATATACACCCCCACCTTCTCTTATTTGACAATTGCTCCTGTTTTCCGCAAACTTTTTCTTGGCTGTGGCAGCAGCCTTCACCAAATTTAGAGACATCCATCTTTGCTCCTTGAGAAAAGCATAAATTATTGCTATAGCAGTCAAAGTGATCAAGTGACCAGCCATCCAAATGCAAATGGACCAAGAGCATCGTTATGACCTGTAAACAAAGTCATAAATGATGAGATATCCAGAGACTTTGTGGTATAAAACTCAAACTAATTAGATTCAAAAGATTATAGAAATAAGATCTGTAAACTATAGCTTGTCACTCAGAAACCATAGCATAAAATGTAGATAACAGCAGTAAATAAGAACCAAAAGGTATAATGATGTGCCACAGAGGGGCAACACACATTTGCACCACCAAACCATTCAAAATTATAATAATACATTAATATGCCAGCTCAACTCCAACATTTTAATCTTGTTTTGCAAATATTACAACTCTCATGTCACCTAAGATATTCCATTTCATTTTCTCACAATCTGGCTAGCTGCAAACATAAGTATTAAATTGTGTCAATCCTTGGGTTTAGGAAGATATGGACTGCAAGAAAATGATTGCAACATATGCATAGTAAATGTTTGTGTTCAAATTACCTTTGGTTTGAAAAGATTTGCCGTGAATGATTCATAAATCTACCAAGGCACATCCCTTTCTAACTGCATCAATTAATGGATTCAAAAGAATTTAAGACATAATGAATGCATATTTAACACCTGCAAACTAAATAGAAGTTGTAAAAAAAAACAGAGAGAAATTTGTTCCCTTCGCTTGTCTTCTTTCCATCAAATTACAATTTACCATTGGTGTACCTCTAAAGATTAAAGCTTAGAACTATATGAATACTTCATAAGCTGTGACTAGGTCAGAAAATGCCACAATAGGCAAGAATTCAAGAACTAAAGTTTCATTTTCTAATTTTATGATGTTGCTAGAAAATAAGTATATATGATGAAATTATTGTTCTAATCAGCCAAAAGAACCCATCCATGCATGGCCTTCAGTATTAGACTACCATGTTTTTGCATATTAACACAAGATATGGTTTGAAAGAAATAAAAATTGCAGTCGTCAGTTTCATTTAGTCTAAGAAATAGTACAGTAAATTTTCTTTTAAACAATTAAACACAAGCTAAGCACGGTCTTATATATATGGAAAACAGAATTCTTGATTTCTACCTCAATGAATTGTGGATTGACCGTATTTTACCTAAATTTTTTGTTTGGGATTATTGCGAACAAATTTGTAATAGGTCAACAAGTTTCAAAAGTTCATTGATTTGAACACAAATTAGGAGCAACCACAGCAAATTACTCCAGAAGCCTTCAATATTGTATCCTTCTTGTATATGTGAATTAGAACAATATTTCACTTTCGTTTGTTACCTTCCATATGTTAATAAAGGACTGCATTATTGTCAGTAATTCAAAGTTGAAACTATGACAATAATAATGACGCTACCAGCAAATCAAAATAGTCAAGTCTAAAATCACCTCATTTTTGCAAAAGACACTACAAAAGTAGCCAGAGGTGCATTTAGAGTTGGTCGGTCTATACAATAAGACACCAACCTACGTGCACTATCAGAGATATGATGTTAAGGTTACAACATAAATAGCAATATTCTTCTAATGTTTCATGTGCCTAATAACAAATAAATAGATCAGTTAAAAAATGAACAAAAAAAAAGGTAACATATTGCACACCTTACAAGGCTTTGTATGTGATGTTATGGTCATGTACCTATCATTTCACATAGTTGAGCTAATCATTATTTGACAGTAACTGGTTGGATTGAACTTCCATAGAAGTTAGTTAATTAATTAGCCACAACTTCCGTACAATAAAAATTAATTATGCGTTTATATCCATGCAATAATGAGGCAACTCTTCAGCATGAGTTTCCTTGAAAAACAATAACTTTCAAGTCATATCACTGAAAAATAGACATACAGAAATAAAATAGGGGCAAAAATAAATAAATAGCTACAATTCAGATGTCTAATTTGAATTTGAACGGCTGCTTAGATGACTGCCATTGGTGTATTACAATCACATAAAAAAATGGCCCGGAATCTCTCCTCTTAATTTTTTGAAAATTTTACTTTCTGTTCGGGACTTGTAAAGGATGATGATAAATCATTGTTCGGGACTCGCAGAGCTCTTGATTTATTTCTTTTTTTTACTAAGTTCTAGTTTAATTCATTTAGGTAAAAGTGAATTATTATCCTCTTATTTTTTTATAGGATGATCAATTATATATAAAAAGCTATACATTTAGTCCATTATATCTCCATTTAATTATAAAATCACTTTTTACATTTGATATACAGTAAACATTTACATTTAAGTGAAACTAATGGTATTAACAAATATGATTGAACTGTATAAAAAAATTAATAGGATTGAAACTATAGTTTCTAAATAGGGTCAAACATACTTTGGCACTGTAGTTTACCTCAGTTTGAGTTTTAATCCCTGTAGTTTGAAAGCTGTGGTTTTAATCCTTATAAAAGTTAGTCCCTAGAGTTTTAAAAGAAATTGAGCTGATGTGTACTTAACTATGTTAATTATGCTTAGGTGGCTTGATAATTAGACAAGTTGGATATATAACTTTATTTATATAATAATAAATTAAAAAAATCATCCACCGCCAGTCGCACCATTTATCAGCCCTCCTCCACCACCGTCGTCGCTGCACCCTCCAACAACCTTTGTGCTTTAACAGATCATCAGGTGGTGTCAACGGCTGTGCGGAGAAAGAGAGCTTGAAAATAGACACCGGATCTGGAAGCTAAAGCACGACAAAGTCAGGTTACATGGATTGTGAAACAGATGGGTGATAAGTCGTAAACGAAGTTATTATATGATTTTGTTAAAATGTACAGGTCTCATGTTTCTGTTGGAGAATTTGGATTTAGAAATTGAGCTAAGTATTATCCATCTATCTATAGGGTCTGACTAATATCCAATTTCTTTGTAGTGATTCTCCAGTAGTAGTTTTCCAATGAAAGCCTGTGATGTATAACTTTTAACAAAATATAGGAACCGGATTTTCTCAGCGGCTCCACCCCTCAGAATCTCTCAGCGGCCTAATCCTCACCATCCATATAATCCAAGGCTCAAAACAGTGACACATCATCTATCTCAAAGTTGCATCTTGACCATTGTTCACAACATCATAATCTCAGCCGTCAATTAAGTTTTCCTCTTCCCTGCCAAATTCCTAACATGCTTCCTGTTCCCCTTCGACCAACTCGACGAAAGTTCAGATTAATCATCACACCGTGAATGAAACCTTTCTTTTCTTTTTCTCTCATATTCTTTCTGACTTACATGGTTTTTTCCGTTTCCATTCCCGCAACACTTTCAGCTCGCCAAAATAGTTTATAGGGGAGATTTGAGATTTTTCGAGGAGATTGAAGAATGAAAATATAAAATGATTTGGAAGGAGTAAGAGGAAGTCATCGGTTGAAATGGCAGATTGGTGTGTGTGTGGGAAAGGGAGGAGTTATCAATGGGGGAAGAAGAATGGAGAAATTTTTTTCTAATGGAATAACCGAACATGGGAGAGAATATGATTATGTTAGTAAATCAAGAAAGGAAACTTGAGAGCAATGGATCTTGAGGAATAAATCGATGGGGGAAGAAGAATGGAATAACAGTAAGGAACTGCAAGAGTAGGGAGAGAAGAGGAACTGATGACGTGTCATTGTAAGAGTCATAGGATTAAATTGGATTAAATCAACGGTTAAGATTTGAAGATTCTGAGAGCCGCTGAGGAAAACGCCGCTGAGAAAATCCTGTTCCCAAAATATAGGGTGAAGGCCCAAAAATGATACATAACTATTGGCCAAGGAACATAAGTAGAACATAACTATTGCAAGGTACACCAATGGTACCCAACTTTTAACATGGAATCAAAAATGATATTTTCACTAATATGATAACAAGATTACACATGAAAAGTCCAAAATGCGCTTAGAAATTAAATAAATTTCTTCCTCACCCTCTCCTTCCTTAACTTCTTTCTTCTACCAACACTTCCTTTAATAAATAACTCGTCCACCGGCGGCTTCAACTCTCAGCAACTCGTTAGGGCGATCAGGTTGCAAAACCATGAAAACAGAGAAGTTAATCACCCACACTTACACATCTTAAAGTACATCATTTCATTTTATTTTACTACACGCACCGCTCTTTTGCTCTCATTTTGTTAGAATCTTAAGTTTTGATGAAGACTAAAATATAAAAGAATAGACCAAGTACTTAGAGAGCAATAGGTTAACATAGGATCCCAAGTAAGAATGCAACCGGATGTGGATTTACTTCCGGATAGACTAGGACTCGCGCAAGCGGATGAATGATTTATCCCCCAGCGGCAGCGAGTAACTCACTAGGGAAATAACTTAGTCCATGAAGCATTAGGTACACAAAACCTTAAGACTAAGCTATGATTCAACCGGAAGTGAAATTGCTTCCTGTTAGATTTAGACTGGCACAGGCTGATAGAATGGAATAACCCCAAGCGTCAGTGAATCAGCCACGTCAAGTGAAATTGCTTCCTGTTGGATTTCAACTGGCGCAGACTGATAAAATGGAAATAATCCTAAGCGTCAGTGAGATTACCACGTCAAGTGAAAGTGCTTCCGATAGCTCAGTGACTAGCGCTAACTGTTGAAATGAAATACACTGAGCAAGAGTGAGTAATAGTGAACAAAATCCTTCATCCAGTAGTTCTCACTTCCGGATGTAGAAGTGCTTCCGGATACATCCTAGACTAAATGACTTCCCACAACATGTATAGTTCTTACTATATTTAATTATATATATTGCTATGTTGGACTAACCAGTATGTGCAGAACTTAGTCACACTTCCGGATGCAAATGAGCTTCCGGATGCAAAGACTCTTGGCATTGGATTTCAGAGATTAACACTTGCAGAGCAAGATTGCCACTTCCGGATGAACGATGATCATCCGTCAGCAAGAGTACAAGAGTAAACGTCACATACTCAGAAGTCAGAATGCTTTTGTCAGAGCAGAGGTGTCAGGACTACTTTTCAGAGATAAAGCAAGTCAACCCTGCTAAGCATTAATGAAGATGTACTTCACAACGGTAACTTGGGATTAACGGCTATATTCAAACGGTCATATTCAACCTGCCGCCCAAGCCTTTGAAGCCGAGTATAAAAGGAACATCTACATTCAGAAGAAGGAGAGAGAATAGAGCCTATTGTCTGAAACATTGTATTCTACATTCCTCTCATCTTCTACTACTCTCAGATTTAGATTTGTAATATTATTAGAGAGTAATTCAGTTGTACTTAAGTGAGTAACATCATCTACTCTTAGAGAGAGTCATTTGTACTTAAGTGTTTATCACAATCAGTTCATAGAGTGAACATAATTGTTATCTTACAATTGTAAGGGGGAGCATTTAGAGGTTTTCTAAATCTCCATAGGTTGCAAGTTAGCCCGCAAAACTTGTGGTTGTAAGGTTTGCAGGTGAGCCCGTTGTAAAACCTGTGGGTTGTTAGGTGAACCCGTGTTCGTAAAACCTAAAGTGTAAAGGCTTTCTTGTGCCTGGTTCAAACAAGAAGTTTAGTAGATTGAAAATCTCAGGTGGAGCCTGGGGACTGGATGTAGGTCTGGGAGTGACCGAACCAGGATAAATTTGCTTGTGCATATTTTGCTTATTTAAATCTCACACCAAGCACCACACCACTACATACTCACTTGTGTTTGGGATGATTCATCGTCACTCTCATCAAGCACAAGGAGTAAAGTTTTAAAAAGGGAAAATTATAAGATTTTATTCTGCCACCCAATTCACCCCCCCTCTTGGGTGACAGCCACGCATTTCATTTGGTATCAGAGCAAGGTCACTTGTTTAAAGGATCCAACGATCTCAAGTGCAAAGGCCTAGGCTGACTTGGGTTACAAAATGTGTTTTGAAGGTTTTGACCATACTATCCCACCCGTGTTAGAAAATGCTGATTTTTACTCATGGAAGGGAAGGATGAAAAGTTTTATACTATCCACGGACTTCAAAATGTGGGATGTCTTTGAAAAGGACTCTGATTTCAAACCAAAAGTAAATTGGACTGAAGAGGAGAAAAATCTATTTTACTTAAACCTTAGAGCAATGCAAATTTTGCACAAAAGTTTATCTGACAATGATTTCCAGAAAATTAAACATTGCTCTAGGGCTAGAGATATTTGGAAAACTCTTGATGCTATGTATGCTTCTAATCAATCTCTTGAAATTAAAGCTGTCCAAAGCTCATTTTGTGCTCCCTGTGAATCTATCCTTGATGAGCTACTGGATGGTGATATAGAGGAAGCTAGCACCAGTGAAGAGAGTATCGATCTCTGCCTAGAAGATTCAGAAACTGAAGAAAATGAGGTATCTAAACTTGAACCTTCTGAATTGCAAGACATTTATGATGAGTTACATATTGAATTCTGTAAACTTGCAAAAGAAGTTCTAGGCTTAAGAAAAAGGAATAGGGAACTTGAGGAACTTATTTTTTCTTCTACAACCAAGGAGTCCAAAGTTCCATCCTTGAAGGAAGAGTTTCCAAAAGACTCTGAAATTTCAAAAGTAAATAAAAGTAGAGTCCTTGAAAAGAAAACTGACCAAGATAATGATAGGAAATCCCATTCTGAATATCATTCCATTATCTGTCATTATTGTGGTAGATCAGGTCATATTTCTCACACATGTAGTCTTAAGAAAAATTTACATGTGAGAAATAAATTTGTATGGATCCCTAAAGGACAAGTAAGGTCCAGAGCTAACCATGTAGGACCCAAGTACAAATGGGTACCAAAACTCCCTTCCAGTGCCTTACTTGTGCAGGAAAGATCAAGAGTTCCTCTTGCCCCAAAGAAAAGAACTCGTGGTGATATCACTGCTGCAACCATCTGGTTCAATCATAAGAAGCAGTGCGCCACCATTAGGAACAAAGGTTCTATCTCAAGGACGAGCTATCACAGAGTTCCACTCAACTATCCTGAGAAGAACATGAGAGAGAGGATGTCTCAATCAACATGGAGAAAGCCTATGAATCCTGTCTCTCCTAAGAAAGTGCTTCAGGCCAAAGATAAGTATAGAAGATCTCCTTGGGTAAGCAAGGGATCACTTAAGGTTGAAGCATGCAATAGTAAAATCTCCTATGCAAATGTTAGATGGACTTATTGAGATTTTACATCAAGCATCATAAGCATGAACATTATATGGCTTATAAGAAATTTCACACAATGTTCATAATCTACATGCTATCTATGACTATCATTATCAGAAACCGTGTATAACCATGTGCATATAGTCATAGTTGATTCGCAATGCCATATTCATAGTGAATAATTCTTAGGTGCATGAGAATCACATACTTCTTACAAACTGACCAGTCAGATCCAAGTTTGGAGACTGAAAAATGGGAAAAAGGAATCATTTGGTATTTTGTAGGAAAGAAGATCCAAAGGAACAACAATATTCAAGATCATACCTGATCTGAGCAATGTGTCAAATCTGAATGAGCTGTTGGTCATACTAGGCTTCGAGTGCTACTACTCCTGAAATTGAAAAGATCAAACAAGCTACTACTTGACGCAAATGCAGCTTTGATTATGAAAGCTTGAGCGATATGGATGCACAAGAGAGAACATCAACAAGGATGCTCATGAGAAGAAATGGCTGTTCTGAACTTGATCTTGAGAAAATTTCGCCAATCTCATATGAGTATTTCTTTCCATTACTCATTTTATACATCTTAATGGATAGTCCTTCTTGTCAGACCTGGATTAGGAACTTTTAAATTCACTTTGGCAAAATTTGTAAGAGTAGTGAGATCACATTAAGCATATTTGAAAGGACTTGAGATGAGATTTGAAAACTACTGTGATCACATGCTGAGAATTTGGTTGATTTGTAAACCTGATTTATTCTTAAAACTAAACTATTCTCTTGACTGTAAGGCTTTTAGAACTTCATTGTGTTGACAATTTACATATCTTCATAATCTAGCATGAACATTCTTAAGGCATATTTATCGAATTATGCATGTTTATGAAACTCTGAAAATATGCAATCTATTCTATACTCCTTGTATTATCACATTGGTATTTATCCAAAAGAGTATGAGTAAAGTTCATGACTTGAGAGTGAAACTATGTGAAATTGTGAACAAAATTTTCAAAATCTGTTTTCACTTTATTAATGCTCTTGTTTACCAAACTATCACTGAGGGTTGATCAATTTATCCTTATTAAGAGACATTTGGGAATGTCTAGATGAAGTTTAATCTTTAGAGAACATCTGTACTTAATTATTAAAACCTGCCAACTGTGCTAACTTAGGCATCGAAGTGCCAACCTTGAGTTTTTGCAGGTCCCTCAATGTTAAATCTTAAGTAAGTACAACCGGAAGCAAAACTACTTCCGGATGCTCTCGTGCTGGCGCTGAATGACTACTCAAGGCAACCAAGAGCGCCTGTATAACCGGAAGCAAAACCACTTCCGGATGATTATTTGCTGGGACTGAGTGTTGAAATAAAGCAAGCCAGAGCGCCAGTGCCAAACAAAGGGACACGTCACTTCAGAAAACGTTTCAACTTCCTCTATGAGACGTTGTGCCTTCTCTGACTAATTGAAGCAACACGTGTCATCAGGTGTGTCGTTCCAACTTAAAATCTTACGTTACCCAATGTGTGAAAATTTGAAAGAAGATGCTCATTTAACCCTGAGAAGTTTTACCTATAAATAGATGTCATTTTTCACTTTCACCTTTTACTTGCATAAAATTCACTTTAACCATTCTCTCTGAAATTTTCTTCATCTTCATCTGTGTTCTTCGCATTCTTCGAACACTCTTTCGCATTTCATCTCTTCTCATAAATTATACCACACAAAAATGGCCGGATCTCATGAATCCAACCCAGTTACACAGAAAGCCTCTTCATCCAAGCAACACAAGTCGAAATCTGGGAAATCAAGTCACAAACATTCTGGTTTATCTGGGCATCGTGAAGAACATCACGATGAACATCATGAACACCATGAAGGTTCTGGGCAAACACTGGGGCAGGATGAAAATGTTCAGGGTCAGCCTGAAACCTCTGGTAGAGTGGCAGAACAGCCAGTGGCTTCTGAGAATGAGCAAGCAAGAGAAGCCCAGGGAAAAGGAAAGAAGAAGAAGGTGCAATTTGCTGAAGAGCCTTCTTCCAAGAGGCAAAGGGTTGAAGAAGACGACCCTACAGTGTACAGAGATGGGGCATTGGAGCCAATTGCTGCCAAATTTGAGACGTCCGTCCCCTACTTCAACCATGGGCTGTTCATCGATCTGGACAAGATTGATGAACTAGGGTTTCCCCATCTGCGCCCTTACTTGGAGAAGTATATGCCTTGGCTGGGCATCAACCAGGATTACAACGTCAACGTCCTGCGAGTCTTCTCTCAATCCCTCTCTGGCAAGGCTAAGTACAAGAAGGTGGATGGGAAAGAGCAAATCCACAAACTCTCCTTCACTGCCACTGTAAGGGGGAGGACCTTCAGGTTCACTTGGAGGACCTTGAATGAGATGATGTGAATCACAGAAGAGGGTATGAATGAATGGATCTACCCTGAGTCTCTCAAGTACAGCAAGGAGGAACTCGAGGAGTTATATGGCACCAATAACAAGAAGGTATCCAAGATGTCTGATTCTAACATGCTCTTGTACTACGTCTACTCCCGGATAATGACTCATAAGGGAGCCAATTCTATAGAGAGTATCCCCGCCTTCAACCACTCACTGATCCTTTTGAGGGTCTTTTTGTCACCTCCAATTGGTTCCCCAACCCTACCTCATCCGACCCTACCTCATCACCAGAAAGTACCCAATCTACCTCCTCCCCAGAAACCTCACCCCAAAAATCTCCACCCTCCTCGTCCTCAAGTCCATCCCTGGACCTCACCCTCTTTGATGATGCCAAAAGGGGGAGAGATGTAATGACCACTCATGCAATGACCACTCTGCGCTTGTCAATGAACACAAGGGATGTCCTCAGCCAGCCATCCCTCTGGATTGAGGAAGATATAACAGCAGCACTTCGCCGTGCTGTGGAGTCTCAAAGGCTGGGTGGTGCAGAAAGCCTTATAAGGGGAGAGGCCATCCGGTTCATGCAGCAGAAGAAAGCGGCTGAGCAAGGACCACAATGGGATATGGTAGTGTTTGGACAGAATGATCAATCTTCACAACCTGAGTCATCATCAGAGCCTCCTCCAGCTAAAACAAGCAGAGAAATTGTTGAGGAGATTATGATGAAGTACGGGCTGAAGAGACCCAACCATCCTCCCATTGTGATAGCCAAGCCTGTTCCTGCATCTACTGGGCAAGAGTCTGAGATCTCTTCATCTGAACAATCTTCTGATCCTCCTTCCTCGTCTGAGCCAACAGCCAAATTCAGTGAGCCCAGAAAGAAGGCCGTTGCTAGAAGACGTGCCAGGAAGATAATTGCCTCCACTGAATCTGATGAGAGTGAAGAAGAGACTCCATCTGACCTACCTGAGCAAGAAACTTCATCTGCCCAGGTTGAGCAAGAAAATCCAGTGGTTCAAGCAGTCCCAATTCTGAAGGAAGTCAAATTGGAAATTGAAGACATGACTCCTGAGGAATTTGAGAAGTTTGGATTCACAGACAAGCTATCTTTTGGTCAGATGGCGTGCCTCGATGCTGACAGAGCTAGTGCCATGCCCACTCCTCCAATTAGCAAGAGCAAAGGGAAGAGTAAGGGGAAAGGGAAAAGGAAAGCCCAGGAAGTTGAGGAGGATCCCAACTTCCCTGTATGGAACGTGAAAATCCGGGCAGTTCACTATCCCAATGGAGAAGTCTCCTACTTCGACGATGCTACAGGGTTCCCTGGGTATGAAGAAGTAGAGAACATGGAAAGGGCATTCGAGGAATCTATTGAATCAGAGAGGCTCAGAAGGGAAAGAGATGAAGAAGAGCTTCAGCAGATAATTGCCCAGATAAACCAGAATGAGCGTGAGGCCAAGTTAGCCCAACTACAAAAGGAAAATGAAGAGAGGCAAAAAGAGAGGGAGAGGAAAAAGAAACACAAACCCTGAACCCCCAATCCAAACATTTTCTTTAACTTAGAAATTTTTCTTTCTTATTGTTTTCATGCATACTTTCATAATTGCTTAATGTTATTTACTTGTATATGTTCCTTACCTGTAAATGTTATTTGATTGTATACTCTGACTTGTAACTTATGTTTGTCAATAATATTTGTCTAAGTTACTTGTTCTTATCTATTGCCTTTAATCTTTTGCTAAATCCTTCCTTATGAACTTAATCGATAGAACTAAGTTTGTCATCATCAAAAAGGGGGAGAATGTTAGAATCTTAAGTTTTGATGAAGACTAAAATATAAAAGAATAGACCAAGTACTTAGAGAGCAATAGGTTAACATAGGATCCCAAGTAAGAATGCAACCGGATGTGGATTTACTTCCGGATAGACTAGAACTCGCGCAAGCGGATGAATGATTTATCCCCCAGCGGCAGCGAGTAACTCACTAGGGAAATAACTTAGTCCATGAAGCATTAGGTACACAAAACCTTAAGACTAAGCTATGATTCAACCGGAAGTGAAATTGCTTCCTGTTAGATTTAGACTGGCACAGGCTGATAGAATGGAATAACCCCAAGCGTCAGTGAATCAGCCACGTCAAGTGAAATTGCTTCCTGTTGGATTTCAACTGGCGCAGACTGATAAAATGGAAATAATCCTAAGCGTCAGTGAGATTACCACGTCAAGTGAAAGTGCTTCCGATAGCTCAGTGACTAGCGCTGACTGTTGAAATGAAATACACTGAGCAAGAGTGAGTAATAGTGAACAAGATCCTTCATCCAGTAGTTCGCACTTCCGGATGTAGAAGTGCTTCCGGATACATCCTAGACTAAATGACTTCCCACAACATGTATAGTTCTTACTATATTTAATTATATATATTGCTATGTTGGACTAACCAGTATGTGCAGAACTTAGTCACACTTCCGGATGCAAATGAGCTTCCGGATGCAAAGACTCTTGGCATTGGATTTCAGAGATTAACACTTGCAGAGCAAGATTGCCACTTCCGGATGAACGATGATCATCCGTCAGCAAGAGTAAACGTCACATACTCAGAAGTCAGAATGCTTTTGTCAGAGCAGAGGTGTCAGGACTACTTTACAGAGATAAAGCAAGTCAACCCTGCTAAGCATTAATGAAGATGTACTTCACAACGGTAACTTGGGATTAACGGCTATATTCAAACGGTCATATTCTACCTGCCGCCCAAGCCTTTGAAGCCGAGTATAAAAGGAACATCTACATTCAGAAGAAGGAGAGAGAATAGAGCCTATTGTCTGAAACATTGTATTCTACATTCCTCTCATCTTCTACTACTCTCAGATTTAGATTTGTAATATTATTAGAGAGTAATTCAGTTGTACTTAAGTGAGTAACATCATCTACTCTTAGAGAGAGTCATTTGTACTTAAGTGTTTATCACAATCAGTTCATAGAGTGAACATAATTGTTATCTTACAATTGTAAGGGGGAGCATTTAGAGGTTTTCTAAATCTCCATAGGTTGCAAGTTAGCCCGCAAAACTTGTGGTTGTAAGGTTTGCAGGTGAGCCCGTTGTAAAACCTGTGGGTTGTTAGGTGAACCCGTGTTCGTAAAACCTAAAGTGTAAAGGCTTTCTTGTGCCTGGTTCAAACAAGAAGTTTAGTGGATTGAAAATCTCAGGTGGAGCCTGGGGACTGGATGTAGGTCTGGGAGTGACCGAACCAGGATAAATTTGCTTGTGCATATTTTGCTTATTTAAATCTCACACCAAGCACCACACCACTACATACTCACTTGTGCTTGGGATGATTCATCGTCACTCTCATCAAGCACAAGGAGTAAAGTTTTAAAAAGGGAAAATTATAAGATTTTATTCTGCCACCCAATTCACCCCCCCTCTTGGGTGACAGCCACGCATTTCACATTTAACTTCTCTGTTTTCATGTTTTTGCAACCTGATCGCCCTAACGAGTTGCTGAGAGTTGAAGCCGCCGGTGGACGAGTTATTTATTGAAGGAAGTATTGGTAGAAGAAAGAAGCTAAGGAAGGAGAGGGTGAGGAAGAAAATTTATTTAATTTATAAGCGCATTTTAGACTTTTCATGTGTAATCTTATTGTCATATTAGTGAAAATATCATTTTTGATTCCATGTTAAAAGTTGGGTACCATTGTTGTACCTTGCAATAGTTATATATCATTTTTGTTCCTTGGTCAATAGTTATGTATCATTTTTGGGCCTTCGCCCTAAATTAACCGCCGACCGGTAAAAGTTTATTTAATTATCAGGGCATTTTGGACATTTCATGTCTAATATTATTGTCATATTAGTGAAAACATCATTTTTGATCACATGGAAAAGTTGAGTATCATTTTTGTACCTCGAAATAGTTATGTACTATTTCTGTTCCTTGACCAATAGTTATGTATCATTTTTGGGTCTTCGCCCAAAATATATTACACTACAATATTAATTTATGAGTTATCTCTCATTTCTCACACACACACACACACACATATATAAAGACTTTCGATAGAAATAAATAAAATACACTAAAATTATTTTTATAAGATATGAGATGATAGAAGAAATTTTTTTGAATGAAAACTTAATATCATATACTCTTAATCAAGAATACAAACCAAAGTACCCTCTCAGCCTATAAGATAACACAAGAAATTACTATTAATATTATTTTATTCACTTTTTGAAATCTCAAATTTGCTCTTCGTCACTCAAATTTTTCGAATTTACAAACCAATTTGAAATTTTCCTTTTATAGATAGATTTGTAATTTGAAAAGAAAAGCCTTCAAGGCTTCAACAACTAATCTAAGCATAATAATAATCAGTTGTGAACAGCCTAGATACAAACTCTAGAAAGCAACAAACAAAACAAAATATCCAACATACATGTAATTAGAAAACTACTGTATAAAATAATACTACCTCTGGTCCTAAATATAAGTCCTAGATGACTTTTTTTACTTCAAATGTTTGTGCTTCACCTATATCAGTTGATCCTGTGCCTATTGCATCAGCTTCCGCTTTGCATGAAGATTCTCAGCCTTCACACTCTGTCACATCAGTTTTACCTTAACATAATTCTGGATCTCCATTATCTATTGCTTCTGTTCCTAATACAAGTTTTTCTGCAGCTTCTTAAGTGAATGGCTACTTAAGTGAAACTGTTTATATGAAGCAACCCGAAGGATTTGTTCATCCTACTAAGAGGAATTATGTTTGTAAATTGTCCAAGGCACTATATGGTTTGAAACAAGCCCCTAGTGGTATGATCGTTTACGTGATACTTTGCTTGCTTGGAAGTTCAAAAATTGCAGGGCTGATTCTTCCTTATTTTTTTACAAAGATTCCACACAAGTGCTGATTTTGCTCATTTATGTTGATGACATTTTGGTGACTGGCACTAATCCAGATAATATTACCATTTTTACTACTAAGCTGAATGATATCTTTGCTTTGAAGGATTTGGGTCCTATTCATTATTTTCTGGGCTTTGAGATTTTTCGTGACACCAAAGGCTTTGTTCTTTCTCAAACAAAGTATGTTAAAGATTTGTTGTCTCGCTGTGGTATATATGCTTAATTGCTCTCCCTGTCCAACTCCTATGGTTACTAATAAAACCTTGTTCAAGGATGATAGTGCTGCTTTTTCGGATCCTCATTTATATCGTAGTGTTGATGGTACTTTGCAATATCTTGTCAACTCTCAACCAGATATTTGTTTTTCTGTTAGCAAATTGTGTCAGTTCCTAAGCTCACCTACTGTTCGTCATTGGCAAGCTGTCAAAAGGCTTCTTAGATATTTGAAAGGCACTCTCACTACTGGTATACTTCTTCAGCCATCTCTGCCTTTACATTTAGTTGCATATTCTAATGCTGATTGGGCTTGTTGCCCTGATGATCGTCGATCCACAAGTGGCTACATTGTTTTTCTGGGTTCCACTCTGGTTTCTTGGTCTTCTAAGAAACAACCTGTTGTTTCAAGCTCCTCTACTGAGTCTGGATATCGTGTTTTAGCAAATACTTCTGCTGAATTAGCATGGTTTCATTCCTTGTTGAGAGAATTACAGGTTACTCTATTGTCCTCTCTGGTCATTTGGTGCGATAATGTTAGTGCAGCGGCTTTGGCTTCTAATCCTGTCTTCCATGCTCGCATGAAACATATTGAGATAGATGCTCACTTTGTATGAGATCAAGTGTTAAATAAGCAGCTTCATGTTCGCTATGTTCCATCTGTTGATCAACTGGCAGATTGTCTCACTAAAGCACTTGGCACCTCTCGTTTTCTTTATTTGCGTAGCAAACTCTATCTTGCTTCTGGGCTGCCTCGTTTGAGGGGGGATATGAAGAGTACTTTGGCCCAATAGTGTTTAGGCCCATTAGACCTTTTTCATTATACTGTATAAGTTAGCATACTGCATAATTATGTTGCATTCTGCACCGTATACATTTCAATATACTACCTCTTGTCCTAAATGTAAGACTTAATTGACTTTTTTCTGAGAGATTAAGTGTGTGTTTGGGAGAAGTGGTGGAGAAGTGACTTTTTTTCAACTTGACTTTTTCATATGTCAGCTTGGATAAAAGCCAAATTGTATAAACTGATTTATATTTGGATTTCTAGTTGCAGAAGTGACTTTTCTTAAGTTGACTTTTACAAACATGTTTGGATGATCATTTTGAGAAGTCAGTTGTTTAAATAGAAATATGATTTTTCTTGAATAATACACAAATAAAATATTCAAATATTGGTAAAAATAAAAGTAAATTGATATTTTTAATAATTTAAAATAATAAAAATTTAAAAGATTAAACTGCACATAAATTATAAATCATGTCTTTCTACATTTCGATGATTGAATTACATAATTAGTTGGATCAAATATCTGGTACAATTCGGTCTCAAATCATAACAATTTGTTCCATAATTACTTACTACTGTATTACATCCAATATATAACCAAATAAAATAGCAACAATATTAGCTAAAAATCATATTCAGATTTGTGCTTGTTTTGATTTATATTCTCTTTTTATTTCAACATATTCAGATATTTATTCTTTTTTGATATATATGCAGATTTCAACATATTCCCATTTGATTAATAAAGGTAATCAAATAAAGAAACAAATAAAGCTTGTTTCTCAAATAAAGAAACAAATACGTGTCCAAGACGGTCCCTCTGCATAAGCTGGGCCAAGAAGCTATAAGCTCAATTTGAGAGCTTCTCCCAAGACGCAGCTTCTGGCCATAAGTTCGGCAACAACAACGCAGCATCCAAACATCACAAAATGACAGGTGGTCAGCTTCTACGCTGGGGCTTGGCTTTTGGCTCCCAAACGTCGCTCCCAAACACACACTAAGGTTGCAAAATAGGTTATTAAATCATGATATATTTGATTTCTTTTTGGATTATCCATTAGCTTATAGGTAAAATAAACTAGTGTAAGAGAAAAAATTAGGTAAATCAATTTATAATTAACTTATTTTGCTTTTTTTTAGGATTTTTTTAAAAAATCAACTAGGTCTTATATTTAGGACCGGAGGGAGTATATAATAATCAAGTGGCTCACAATTTGCTTTCAAGTGAGACCACATTTGCTTAGCTGTCAAACTTTCTCTTTGCGAAATAGGTTATTAAATTATGATATATTTGATATATTTTTAGATTATTCATTAGTTTATAGGTAAAATATACTAGTCTAAGAGAAAAATTAGGTAAAACATTAATTTATAATTAACTTATTTTGTTTTTTTAGGATTTTCCAAAAAAGTCAATTAGGTCTTATATTTAGGATCGGAAGGAGTATAATATAACAAAACCATACAGTCAATAGGCCTAACACTCAAACCAGCAGGTAGACATTCTGGTAGTTTTATCAACAAAAAATCCATTATTATAATATAAAGAAGGCAACTCCATAGCTAAATAAAATTGGACAAATTCTATGTGAACAGAATTAATGATTTACTAACATAGGTTGTGTGGTTGAGTGGCAAAGACTCATTCACCCTTAACCAATTGTCTAAGGTTCGATCCTTGACATTGGGTATGGAGAAACATTAAACCTTCCAGGTCAGCTGTCTCACCCTTTGAGGTGTCTATAAATCAGCGGAGGATTAATATCTCACTTGTCGAGTGGGGGAATACCTTGATTGTCGATAAAAAAGAATTAATGATTTACTTGCCATGTTCTAGAGAATAGAGATCATAGGGACAAACCTCAATGCATTATGAATTTGGATCTAGCCCTTTGATTTTGGATGAGCGAAACCTTTTTCTGAAATTTTTTTTTATATGAAAATAAAAAGATTTCAAAATAGTATTAAAGAATGATGAATAAAAGAGGTATGTTAAAGGGTAATAACCTTAATTTATCCTTCAAATAATCATCGTGGACCACTGGGCACCAAAAATTAATAACAAGCCCTAATTTGCTCTTCAAGTAACCAAAGTGGTCAAATTTTATCTTCATCTGTCGGTGAATGACGTTTGGCTGTTTAAAAACTTTGAGAAATTACATATTGACCTCATATATTATTCTTATTTATATTTCGGTCCCTATAGTTTGCTTCAATTTTCATTTTAATCCCTGTAGTTTAAAACAAGATGTTTTGGTCCCTTAAGTTTGATTTCGTTAGCACATTTAGTCCTTATAGTTTAATAAGGAATTGAATATAGGTTAATGGTATTAAATATGCTGACATGTCGCTAACGATGTTAATTATAATAACATTGCTCAATGACTAGGAGATTGATGTGACCAAATAAAATATAAATTTTTTAACTTTTTTAAAATCCAAAATTTTTATTTTTAAACTATATGGACTAAATATACCGACAGAATCAAATTTGAGGACCTAAACCTATTGTTTTAATGTCACGCCCTAAAATTTAAGGGTGATTGATACGTAAAACAAGAGAAAATACACAACTTAAAGTCAAACTATAAAACACACCTAACCACTTTTGATTCATATATTTTTCATCTAACTAGAATATTTAATCTTTTGTAGAAATTTTGGCATAGTCTCCCCTATTAGATGGACTTTCCGAACGTTCTACAAAGACCTGTCATCACAAAATAATCATCGGAGTTCTCCTCCGAGAATACATATTTGGACTACTTACATCAAAAGTAAGGATCTTGTCCCTAAGCTACGTGGAGCTTCTAAATACTAAAGATTAATAATCAAAATATATATTTACATATGAAAGTCTTCACAAGCAGTTAGTAAGCTTGAATCAAAAGAGAGACTCTTCACTGCTCAGCTGGAGGTACAAGGTCAACTCTACTATCTGAAACCGCAACATTTACCGGTGAATAACGTCCCACTTATTAACAATAAATAAAATGCTAATGGTAAACATAAAATAAGTAATACATAAATAAATCTGTTTAAGTCAAATAAATGTCATCATATTATCCATTGAAAACGAGTTCCAAAAACTTATACTTTTATAGGACTTTCCACAGAACAAAATCACAAGCGTGGACACACAGTCCACTAGGGAAAATAACCAAGCGTGGCAAAGCCACGAAACAAGCGTGGACACACAGTCCACGAGGGTAAATAACCAAGCGTGGCAAAGCCACGAAACAAGCGCAGCACAAGGCCACGAAACAAGCGCAGATACTAGACCTACGAATAACAAGTGTGAGAACAAATCTCACGATCATCAAGCGTGAGACAATACCCACGAATATCAAACGAGCTCAAGATTAACCATGACGCGTCGAGGGCTAACAGTACCGCTGTTAGCAGCCGGTGTTCTGTATCCAGTCCTCTCAAAACAATGTTCAAGCATGCAGGGCCAGCTTTAAATCACTCAACTGACAAATTTCCATGTGCCAAAGTACAACAGTAAAGAATATTTTAGAAAACAAAACCCCTGCATGAAGGTCTTTCAATATAAATTTACTCCAGTAACTATAGTTCCAGTATAAAACTCCTTCAATAACTTGGTCAAAAATAGATTGAAATTTCTACATTAATGATATACACAAAAATTCCATTTATCAGTATATAATGAAATATCACATTCATGACAAGGTAAGATATTGATTCATATCCAATCTCAAATAATAACATAATTTCAAATGATCAATACTTAATAATAATAAAATTTTATAGTTTAATGAAAATGCTTTGAGTAGTAAATCACAAATGGGACTCTATTCACTCACCTGCAAGAAAATCTTTATTTTTGCTTTAAATTACCAACTTCTAGATCATTCGCATTCCCCGCTCCTCAAGTCCAACACAATCACAATATTATTCTACTAACACTTCACATACTTCCTCTTTTCATGTAACAGTAGACTTCAAAATTTTCAAACCTCATGGTCCTATTATTTGAATTAAGTTTCAGATTTTTAAATACAACTCCTTACCAATCACATACACATATATTTATTCACGCAAGAACATCACTTCTTCAATTCTACTTGATAAAATATGTCATTAAACAATCCACCTCATCATTCCTAGAGCATAACTTAAATCTCATAGAAAAATCCAAAATTTTCAAGCAAATCCTTCTTTTAGACATCTTATCGAACACTTTATGTGCACTCCATCAATGAAATTACTAATTCTTTCCACTGCCCCCTTTTCCTATCAATATAGTCCAGCCTTCATTCAAGTCTTTCAAGTATGCTTCTCTCATACCTTTTAACAAACATTTTGAGTGCACTCACAACCCAATAATATCATTTACTCTTTACTTTACAAATCTCATGCCAAAATCCCCAAATTTCAATCATACACACACACACACACACCCAGAATCTCCAAGTTAACATGAAAATCATCCCTCTCCCAAACATCAATTTGACAAACAGAGAAAATTCCCACATCCAGAGAAGCACCTAAAATATATGAAATCAAGGAGTTTGTAACATTCTGTTACTAATTTCCTGATTAACTCAATAATACCTTTACTAACTATGATAGAAAAATGATTTCCATAATATCAATAAATCTATCATAGTTAGAAAAAGAATTTCCTAATAATAATCATTATCCATGATAGAAAAGAATTTCCTAACACAACCTGAACACTATCATGGATAATTAATAACTAACCATGTTAGAAAAGAATCACCTAACATGGTTAGAAAAAAAAAGAGCAATCTATTACAATTCTCCAATTAACCAATAATATCAATACAAATAAAAATATGCAGAAGCGAATGCAGACCTATACATTTTTGGCAATATACATATCTAAATAATCTAAGCAACCTTTGAAACTTAATTCCCTATTCTGACGCTCACGCCTGTGCATGATCACCTGCAAAAATGTAAGTAATCGTGGGGTGAGACAACTTGTCTCAGTAATCTACTACTTAACTCACTATAACAGTGGGATGTGCGGTAGTAAGGGCGTCTAAAGGGTACCACAGTTTTAAAATCAATGTATATATACCAGAACCAAGCATTCTTCCATTTACCATTCCAGGCCCTTTGTCACGTCCAAAACAAATCAAGTCCATCATTTCTACTTTCCAAAAATCACTCAAAACCCCTCAATCAATTTCCACATCGATAAAATTCACCATCCAATCTCCAAATTCATGCAGTCATTATTGTAAATCTCATACACATAGTTCTCAAATCCAACTTCTCCTCTCTCATCCATGTACAACCCTGGTGCTCTACTCATACCATCCTGAAGGCACTACGCTCGAGCCCTATATGTATTCCAAATGAGTTGACACTGTGCCCCTCTCAAAAGTGAGGGGGCAATTTTCCTCCCTGGTAAACCCATGAGAGGGAAACCCCAATCTGTCTCCAATAGGGAACAGTCCCTGTCTCCAATCAGAAGACTGCTGGTCACAGTCTCCAATCTGTCGACTAGTACAAATAACCGTCGATTGACCTATCGAACGGTTATCATCGCGCGATGGTACATATATCTCAGTGTCATGCAATGATCACAATTCTTTTCAACATCTCAATCACAACCTTTGATACTTCCCATCCATACAACTTTCAAATTCCTCAACCACAAAGTATGATACTCCCAATCCACATCACTTTTCAATACCTGTCAAGTACCAATTATATATCTCCACCACAACTATCACTTTCTATCGATATGACCTATCAACACCGCTATCCAAGTATTACACCTATATACCTCACCAGTCCAACCACTACCAGACATGATAATAATATATATAGTGTATCACATTCTTTTTATACAAAAGTAATCGTGTTTAAAAGGCACCCGATAGTCTGTTTTGTATAAAAGTAACTTTTAAAGATTTTGAGGGCTAGAAAGGATTTTAAAAATCCCAACTAATGTCACCCTCAATGTTATAGCAAGGTTAAGAGTGATTACCTGTCGCCCTTAGCAGTTTACGCGATTTCTCATCCTTTTCTTCTTGATGCCATGAAAGCCTACCTATATCCTCTCCTATAACAATATAGAACAAAATGATAAATTAATATCATTTCCGCTTTATAGTACTTCAACGTCTCTCTTGAATTCCTAATATGCTACCCAACTCCAACCTTATCCTAAAAATCATTTTGAATCTTTATTGTCGTTCTAGCATTCACACTTTCCTAACAACTTTAAAGATATTAACTATTACCTATCATACAATTCCCCGATCAACTAACCTAGAACCAAAAGAATCATCAATGAAACAATCTACATTAAACCCCTAAACACTAACATTCATATAACATGCATTCCGAGAACAAAACAAGTTTCCTTCATCCATTAATCATTTAAACTGCATGTATTACACATTATAACACACAACAATTCAGAATATTGCTTAATCCATTCTTTCCTTATTATTAAAGCATCCCCCAATATAGCAAGAAAAGAGAATCAAAATATACTAAGAATAGAATCACTAAAAGACTTGCACATTAATAGTCTTACACTTACAGAAATCCCAAAACAGAAATATGTAAGTGAATTATTATTCCTTTAAACATCTTTAACTTGGAACCAATTATTTTAGCAAGCACAATAACAACCTGAATCTCAGCTTTTACCAAAACAACATGTCTCAATTAAAACTTTCACAACCTTAACAAATTCTTCAAACATCAAGCACCAATTCCTTTACAAATCTAAAATCCCTACATTCTCAATATCTTTTGAATTCTAACCATACTAGCAAGGATCCTACACATATATATGCACCACTTAAATATTCCAATCTCAAAAATTGATCAAAGACTCCATATTCAAGATTCCAAACAATTTGTAACTTTAGATTTCTTAATCTTCATACCCTTAATTGATCCTTATTCAATCCATTTCAATATCATCATAATCATACATTATTAACTATCCTATGTCTTAATCGATTCATTGGCTCTCAATGCTCATTTTCCTTTCTATATAATCCTACAACTTCCCTTAACCACTTACCTTTCTCATACTCTTACCAAATCAATGTTCACAAATTACCCCCAATCTAACTTCCTAGGTTTAACATTGCAAATTTTCCTCTCTTAAACACCTAACACTTTATTCAATCAATAATCCTACTTATCCATGGTTTTCACAATCATAAATAAATACCAATAACCCATAGAAATCACTAAAACATAATTTACTCAAACCTTCCTCCAATCTCAACATTCTACAATTATTCACTAACATCAATTAATATTACAACCATCCATTTGCTCAAATTCATATTAAAATCACCTTTATCTAAATCAAACCCTACTTAATCACACTTTCCAACTCAAAGTTTGATTCAAGAGTTTCTACCAACCATTCCAACATTTTAAGATAATCTTTTAGCAAATTATAAACCATAAAGAAGCACCATTAACCAGAACAATGAGAGGATTTTCGAAATTCTCTCCAAACCCTAGCTTTCCAACACATAATTTTGTCATATTATCATCCTAACTCAAAATCAAGTAATCCCAACATATAGAGTATTTAGAATCAACCAAATATAGTTTTAAAACCACAATTTCAAACCAAAAAGCTGTAGAATCAGATTTGATAATAAACCCCAAAAAGTTAGGGTTTTGCATAAACTTTACAAAATTACAATAACATTCAATTTAACAGTTAGGACACTACAAAATGAAGCTTTAGTGTAGTCTTAATTCATTATCATAACTAAAACCCAAGACTCAATTCAAACCCTCTCTCTTAAATGGACCAAAACGAAAAAAAAATCAAAGGCAAGAAGGGTGTAGAAAATGCTTACGGAGTTCTAAAATGAAACAGCGATGTTCACACGCCGGAAACCACCGCGAGCCTCACCGGAAAACGGCCATGAAAGGGGCTGACCGAAACATACAGCAAAAGGGAAAAGAAAAATGAGGAAAAAGAAGTTGGGAAAGAGTATTAGCTTGGAAAACCAAAGAAATAGCAAACCTCACCTCTCACCGCCGCCGACCTCCCCCGTCCGCCGCCGGAGAAGAAGAAAACTCGCCGGAAATTCGTGTGACACCAAGCAGCAGGGAGGCACGGATCTGACACGATTTTAGCAAGGATTTGGAGAGAAGAAAGTGAAGAAACCGAAATTGGTGAGTTTTTGAGGTGGAGAAATGAAATGGGTGAGCTTTAGAGAAGAGAAGAATTGAAAATGGAAGAGGAGGAGGGAGGGTGCGTTGCTGATCCGAAAATGAAGGGGAGGGAGTGTTTGGTTAAGGTTATATTGTGTATCATGTACACATTTAAAGAAAATTACCTAAAGGCCCTTCTTAATTCCCAAACCATTTGATTTGCCAAAACATGCATCCAATTTATTTAACCTCCCCAATACTTTAATTTCCATAAACTTCCATAATTTCTAAATTCTCCCAACCATTCACTTGATTATTTTTAAGCACTTATTTCCTAAAACTCCAAAAATATCCCAAAAATCTCCAAAAATTCTCAAAATTTCTAAATTTTCCTCATTTATTATTTGCTAAATACTCTCTAATCCTATATTAAATTTTCAGGATGTTACAGAGTTGATAATACCATCTTACCTACAATCTTCAACATCCATGTTGCTGAATAGAAGGAAAAGTGATAGAAATGCTAGAATCTAAAGCCTTCAAATTCGGAGATGCCCAAAAGATGCAGTGAATTTCGAATGGTCTAGGGCTTTGAAGCTTCTTGACTGTTCTTGCTTTTCTCACGATGAAGAGCATCTGGAATTAAGAAAAATATCGAACCCTTTCTGCCCTTATCAACTTCTTCTCTTTTTTTTTCCAGGGCCATTTTTGTAATTTCCTTTTCTTAGCAAAGTAATAAATAAAACCTCATTGTTCCTATGTAGAGTTGAACCCAGCACCCTCTTATTGAGGGATATGAAATAATCACTCTTATTTTCCACTTAGCTGGAGGCTCAAGGTTGATGAGATTTACATTAAATAAATAAAATATTTATTGACTTATATTATTAAACTTGGGGTATTACATTTAAACTACAAGGACTAAAACAAAAATTGAAGCAAACGTCATCGACCGTCAAGTGAGGGTAGAATTGGACCACTTTGGTTACTTGAAGGGCAAATTAGGGCCCGTTGTTAATTTAGGGTCCCTAGTGGTCCATGGTGGTTACTTGAAGGGCAAATTAGAGTCATTACCCTATGTTAAACTAGTGATTTAAAATCTCATTGATAACATTAAACAGTAAATATGTAAATATACCCTTGTAATTTGATTCAAATTGCACCTCACTGTAGAGTTTTGTTTTGTGCAAAAATGTCTATGTAGTTAATAAAATGGATCAAAAGTGTGCATGCTAACACATAGGGCTTGTTTGATTGCCTAGGGAAAGTGTCAAAGAATTAGAAAGTGTCGAAAGTAAAGGTTTTTGTGTAATTTACATATATCAGGGGCCCACAAGTTTTCTCTCTCCATGTAACACTTTTCTGGGCCCACAAACTTTACTTTTTCATCATTACCTAATTTACCTCTATTTTCCATTTTCACCCTTGCACTTTCTGTAACATCCTAACTTTTTCCTACTATATTTATAGCAATTTAATCAATTTGTAACCACTTTATAATGTTAGAAGCCCAAAAATACGAATAAATTAAAACATTTCTCTTTGAAACATGTATGAAATATTTTTCCGCGTAAACTTGGGCTTCTATACAACTTTGAAAAAATATAATTATTCCCTGAAATCCGCAGCAGTTTATAAATTCATTAAATAGCTAAATTAGTAGTTACGACTTAGTTTTTACTTTATCTACACCTGAACAATCTAATGTAGCAACAAATCTGTCCTATTTAAATATAACTATTATAATTCTGTCTAAATATAATTTGTCCATCACAGGTGATAGACATTACCTAGTAAATCACAAGCTATGAGCTTGCATAGTACAAAATATCTCACAAAAATTTATATCACTCATCTTCAGGCCTATCGAGCATCCTTCCTATCCTCAATTATGTCTTTTCCCAAAATCTATCTTCTTCCAGCTTATCTGTAAAAGTTTTATTTGAAAACAGTGAGATTCAAAGAATCCCAATAGCAGTTATCATTTATTATCATGCATAACAATTAATGAACTAATAAAATGAAATTGTGATTTAGATTACCTTAATTCTGCTGCTCACACAACAATGTCAATTTACTTTCCTGGTTGTGTGGCATATGAGGCACAACCCCTGAATGAATAAACTAGAAGTAGCGAACCTCTAGTCATGGAGAACTCCAATACACTGACTGACTGTGACAGGATTAGAGCGACCTTTCGGCCCTGAGGTATGTGTAATTTTAAAATGCTTCATGCAATTCTTATACATCATAATAAACAAAACTACTACCTGTACTCCTTCAATTACCAATTATCTTTCTTTAACTTCCTGGTGCTACTAGAACTCACGGCATCCATTCCTAAATTTTAATAAGATATGAATGATAAGTTAATATCAGTTCTAATTCAAATAAATGTTAACGTCTCTCACGTGCCTATAGACTACCCAACCATTTCTATAATCTTTACTAAATTATCATTTTGATCCTTCTTTTATTAATCAAACATTAGAACTTTTGCTAATTCCAAGAATCAGTAACAAGTACCTATCACAATATAGGTCAAACAAACATTGCATTTACATATCCAAACAACTTCAATTCCATTAACATAGCAATGCTTCAAAGTCCAACAAAGAACAAGATGAATAATCAAACACAACACCAAGTAATGAAACACGAAAGGAGATCAAAACAAGAATAGAGAATTTACTCCACTTTCAATTCAAAGCTGAACATACCAAAATATATATAAGTTTACCAATTCAACATGTAAACACAAATTTATGCTTCATCACAAACCAAGCCCAGTAAGATTCCAACCAAAAGGAAAGAAGTAGAAAAGAAATCAGCCATGATAGAATAGTAACAAGATTCCACACCAATCACCACATGCTTTATCATCTCATTTCACAAACCAAGATTGCAAGTTCCTCTTAACCTGAACTGATTTGGCTAAAACAGAAACACAACTCAACATGTAAGAACCCTTTTCAACCACTCTAAAATTTGACGTGCAACTAAGGAATAAGCATGATCATTTAATTTCTTAACATATTGTAAATTGCTCTCAAGGTTCAGAACTAAAACCTTATGATCAAAACAAGTTATGTATTATGATATTTAAGTTATAATCCATGTTTAAGACTAACAAATACTTCCTTTATGTTTTTTTTATTTCACTTGAACAAGTAATTACAATTGTCTAAGAATCAGAATTTCAAATCTCTTTTCTTCATATATTCGACTTAGCATGAAAACAGAAAACATTAAGA
This sequence comes from Mimosa pudica, assembly GCA_029929735.1. Taxonomy (NCBI): domain Eukaryota; kingdom Viridiplantae; phylum Streptophyta; class Magnoliopsida; order Fabales; family Fabaceae; genus Mimosa; species Mimosa pudica. The sequence continues at coordinate 9,317,972 of JAKELP010000045.1, forward strand.
ATCACATGTGTTTTTAATATGAAAGACAAGTTATTGTTTCATCAAAACAAAGCGAGTAAGATTCCAATCAAAATAAGAGAAGCAACACCATTGAACATGACTGAAACATAAAACAAAATTGAACAATAGTCACCTATTTCTCAAAATACAAGTAACGCACAAAACAACATACTCATTTTACTTCCTACATCCACAATCAGTTAAACACGAACCCCAACTTCCAAATTAATCATGCCTATACTGAGAAATAGAAGCAGCAAATTACAAAACTACATCCCAATTCACCAATCATGAACAAGGTAGCAAAATACCTATATACAGAAACTATATTTCCATTTCATCCCAAAAATAAATCTGGTTATATTTATATAAAGAGCAGAATTGTTTTTTTTTTAAACTTATATGCTAAGCATAACAGAACATTAAACAATAACAGGGGAAGAAAGGAAATCAATAAAAATTTCAAATCACTAACATATATGGCAATCAATTGACTCTATTACACTCTTCTATATATCAATTAGAAATTAGAGATTTTAACCCCACCTTTCAAATACCAAGTCAGAAATTTATTTAATCAGAAAAAGGAAAAATATTCAAATGCTTGAAACACCCAAAACTTAAAAACCCAATACCTAATTTCGAATTTCCTCTCAGCCTCACCCAAAATTCTAAGAAAAAGGTATGAATTAGAGGAGAGGAAGTCACCTATGCTTGATTCCATGACTATATGGACGGTCGGAGGTCTCCTCCGCCGTGTTTCACCGCCGAGAGCCGCCGGAAATCAGTGGGAAGAGAAACAGAGGAGCGACGGTGATGATGGTGAGGTGGAAGAAGGGAATCGGTTGAAAGAAAGGCAAAGAAAGATGTACAATGATGATGGTGATTTTGTTGGTGAAGTGAGAAAGTGAGAGGAGAGTAAATTGAGAGAGATGGGAGAGCAAATGTGAGATGGGGGGATTTAAGGTGAGGATAGAGATGATTAAAATGTGTGCGTGGGATTAATTTAGAAAGGATAAAGACAAATGAGAGAATAAGAGAAAATAAGGTTTTTGGAGATATTTTGAGTCTTAATGTAATTTATATAGGTATCTTTTAATTTCCAAATTTATTTCTAAAATTTCCTAAATACTAAATAATACTTCCTGATTCTAAATATTGCCTTATTTATTCTATTAGAAAATTTGGGGTGTTACACTTTCCATTTCTTCGCTTTCTTTCCTACAACCAAACGGATTCATATAGACAACATTGTTTTACAATGTGAGGAAGAATAAAATGTGCAAAAATACTCATGTAGTTTGGTCCAAAGTATACCAATACCACAAACTTTGCTTTTTCTCAAAATTACTCATGTAGTTACCAAAATTGTTTCCTCATTGCCTATGTCATTATTTTTACACATAGTAGATTCTAGAATACACAAGAGGGGTAAAATGAGTACTTCAATAAATACTTTTCAAAACATCAGGTTCAAAAAGCATTTTAAAAAAAATTAGATAAGAAAAAAAGAAAGGATTGAAATTAGAAAACAAATAAAAAAAAGCATAAATTACAATCTTTCTCGTAGTGATTTGTATTGGTTCAGTCCAAATGGCAAATAGGCACTAATAAAACTATTTTTGGCTTCTAAGTGGGTATTTTTGGTGCGAAAAATGTTCACAGTATTGAGTGCACTTTGGATCAAACTATATGGATATACTTGCACCTTCAATTCTCCCTAACATTAAAAAACATAATGACATTTGCCTATATTGAAGGTATAAACATTTTTTGTCCCATATAGGTAAGTACATTGGCACTTTTCGGCTAAAATAAATTTCATTGGACCCAATCAATCACAAGGGCATTTTCGTACTTTTGTCCTATATTAAATTTATCATCCTTATGTTTTTAACTAGTAAAATGACGTCAATTTGTTTATATATTAGTGCTAAATATATTTTGATACCCAATTTCATCCTTCAACCATCAATTTCAAGGAGTTCATCACAACCATTAATTCTGTGTTCATGTTTTGCTCAATGAGCGGCTAAATCTTTAGTGGGGAGTTGGACAGATGAAAGTAACTGAAACTTCTAGTTCTTCAAGAGTGTTATTTAGATTCAATTGTCCAATTCATATATGTACTTCAATCCATATTATTGTGTGTGTGTTGGAACATTTTGGTTCTATTAGTTTATAGATTTCTATTTTGTGTTTGAATTTTAAACTTTTGGTATTGTTATTATGACTATTCATTCTAAATCTTTTTTGGATTGCTAGTATATCTCATAATATGTGTGATTGCATTTGTAATTGGCCAAGGTTTATAGTTAGGGAATTCTCCTTACTATATTTATGTATGTTTGCCTTGAATCAATACTATTAAGTTGGTTCTTAATGCTTATAAATTAATTAATTAGTTGATTTTATAGGTCACTACTAGAAAATAGGCTTTTCACGACCATAATTAACGACTAAAAAGCCAATGTTGGTCGTTGATGAAAAACGCGGTGGCATAACATGTAAATAACTGTCCAGGCGGAGATCTTTCACGACCACAGTTGTATATGTGTGGTCGTGGAAGGGTCCCCTTCCATGACCACATCTTTGAAGGTGTTGTCGTGGAAGCTGGACAAATTTTTTCCCACCCGCGCCAAAACCCTTTTTTATTTCCCTCCTATCCTATTTCATTCTCTGCAACCTCTCTCTCCTTCAACTTCGCCTCCTTCAACCTCTCTCTCACATTTCCGGCCGCCTCCTCTCTACATCTCATCTCCGCCGCCTCTCACCTCGCTCATCTCACCTCCGCCTTCAACCTCCTTCGCCTCCTTCAAAGAAACCTCCTTCAACCTCCTTCAACCTCCTTCGCTCACCTCCGCCACCTCTCATCTCCGCCGCTCACCTCCTTCGCCTTCCGCCTTCGCCTCTCCCATCTCACACTCCGCCGCCGCCTTCTCCCCCTCACACTCTGCCTCCGCCTCTCCCCTCTCACACTTCCGCCTTCAACCTCTCTCTCACATTTCCGGCCGCCTCCTCTCTACATCTCATTTCCGCCGCCTCTCACCTCCGCCATCTCACCTCGCTCATCTGCACCCTCCAACCTGTAATGCTAATGCCTTTTTCCCTTTCCCCATCTCCATTTCTTATCCTTTAATTAATTAATTTAATTCAATTTAAATCGCCAACAATGGTGTGTACAGTTTTCAAAAATAAGTCAATTCATATGTAGTGGTTTTGGTTATTATTTATTCAGTGATATGTTCTCTTTGGATTTTGTTGTCGTGAATGGAGACGAGATCTGTAGTGTTGATTTTTGGTGGAGTGAGGTTGTGACTTCAACATGAGTTTGTATATCGTATATGTGAATGGATAACTGAAACGTGTTTCTGTGCTGTTGGTTGGATTGTTATTTCATTTGCTCATCAATCTAATGGAGTAAAAATTTCTGCCTGAAGGATTGACTTTGTAGAGTGGTAAAGTGTGACTCAACAGTTTGGTGGAGCATTAGAAAGTTTTAGGATGATGAAATGTCATCTTCTTTTGGTCTTATTATTAACTCATGCTGAACTTTACTTGATTCTGGGTTGATTTGAATGCTATGATGACTATGAGCAAGAATGTATCCTTTGAGAAGCTTTTTTTATCTGGTGTTGAAGCCACTTTATTTTTGGCACTTAGTTTCTCCAAAAAATCCATTGATATTTACTTGTGAATGTTAATTGCAAGTGCATGATACTCTGCATGGGCGATTTGAAATGCATGAGAGTGCGCATGCATGCATAAGCTAAACTCTTTTGAAAATATAATGTCAAATGGTATGCCATGGTTGATTATTCCTTATCAATGCCTTCTTCCTTTTTTATATATCAACTCTCAATTGGTGTTTTTTTTTAAAAAATTCCTTTCTATGAAAAAAAACATATTCAAGCGGAAATCTTAATATATGAAACATATAATTATATTATATGATATTTTATAGGTAAAATAACTTTGTTTTGAGGAAAAATATAAATATAAATGATTTAAATTGTATTTTATATCCAAAGTTTTTTCTAATTTGGTGTTAAATGTTTTGGGGATGGTGGTTCTGTTTATGGTTGTTAAATGTTATATTTGTCATAGAACAATATGAAATTTTGGGGATGGTGGTTCTGTTTATGGTTGTTCAATAGATGTGGAATATGAAATTTTGGGGATGGTGGTTCTGTTTATGGTTGTTAAATGTTATATTTGTCATAGAACAATATGGCCTTCTTCCTGATGCTGTTGTTGTAGTATTATGGTAGCCTCATATTGTACTTATTTTGCATGCCGTGATCTGAACTTTGTTGCAATGTATTGGATTTCATATTCCAAGTTCTGTCTTAATTATCTGTTCATACACCAGGTTTATCCAATCTGAGTAGCACTGTCGCTTGCAGGGCTTAGTTTTGCAATGTAGTGGACATTGGACTCTGACTATACTTTGCCCGAAAGAGTTCAGGATTTTTTGGTTTGACTCTTTAGAGGGATTTATTAGCGACGATCACAGAAAAGTCTTCCACAAGTAAGTTTCTCTTTTTTTTTCTTTTATGGTTGATAATAATATATCTTTATACTATATATAACATTATTGTTATGATTTTGTCTCTTTTGAAGAGGAATATTAAAATGGCATCATGCTCAAGATACTGAGTCAGACTTCGATTAATGTTATAAACGTAAAGGTAAAAGCAATTTTTATATTCATTTTCATTTATATTACTTTTAGCCATACCCGAACTACCATGATATTGCTGATATTATCTGTGATTTATCAGTGTCCAAGACAGCGGGGCTCTGTAGAGTGCGGATATTATGTCTGCAAATACATGCTGGATATTGTATATCAAGATCAAATTAAGCAAGGGAGGAAATTCCAAAAGGTATGCACGCTTCTAACATATATCTCCAAGAAAATAGTGATTTCTAATTGTAAGTGGTACTTTCCTTGTCTTTTTTAATATTGTTTAATTATGTTGCAGCTTTTGGAGGGACTTTATGGACTAAGTACTGACTCGTTTAAACAAGATGAGGATATTGACTTTGTACGAAACGCACTTGCAGAATTTTTAATCACTATGTGAGGCAGAAATTGTATAGGCTTAGATTGTTGTAGCTAAATTTTGAACTTATTAGTAGTAAGGCAAAGATATAAAACTTAGATTATGCCTTTTGTATTTTGTTGTCTAAATAAAGTAATATTTATGAGATACGTTTTTGCAATTGCTCTGGTATTCTGTATTATGCAGTAGTATGATATTGAAAGTGGTTTGTAAATGATCTGTAAGAATGCAGATGGCTATAAAATGCATTTACAAAATAAAAAAAAAAACACATTTCACGTCCACATTTGCGTAAAGTGTGGACGTGATAGGTGCCTCCTAAGAGGCTATCACGTCCACACATATTAATGTGTGGACGTGATAGCCCTATCACGTCCACACTTTATAAGTGTGGACGTGATAGGGCTATCACGTCCACACATTAATATGTGTGGACGTGATAGCCTCTTAGGAGGCACCTAATTTGGTGCCTCCTATACACCTATCACGACCACAGTTTTGTAACTGTGGTCGTGATAGGTGCTACCTATCACGACCACAAAACTATGGTCGTGAAAAACACACTTTTTTACGACGCGGGATTCCACGACCACCTATTTCGGGTCGTGAAAAGCCCAATATTGTGGTCGTGAAAGACCTTATTTCCAGTAGTGGGTAGACTAGATGTGATTGCTCTGGTTTCCTATTAGAATTTGGATGAATTACTCTGATATCATAAATGAAGATAGGAAGATGCTAAATCCATTGAATTATTCGCTCTCATCTTATATTGCGCTCACATCACATTTTTACTTGTTTTTTCATAAATAAAAGGCTAAAGTATACTTTTAGTTCCTTATGTTTGCATCAAGTTTCAATTTAATTTTTTATGTTTGGAAAGTACACTTTTAGTCCTTTTTTATTAACACCGTTAGTTTAACTTAACGGAAAATGTTAACTTAGCAATTTTAAATGGTTATTATATACTGATAAAATGTTCAGATTAAAATATTTGAGTGTAAATATTCTTATATTTTCATAATTTATCATTTTTGGTCCAATTTCATTACAAAATAATCATTTTAAATTGTTAAGTTAGCATTTTCCGTTAAGTTAAACTAACGGTGTTAAAAAAAAGGACTAAAAGTGTACTTTCCAAACATAAATGACTAAATTGAAACTTGATGCAAACATAAGGGACCAAAAGTATACTTTAGCCTAAATAAAAATACTAAAAATGTAGTAATTTAGCTTAGTAACTTAGGTTATGACAAAAGAAAACTGGTTAACGTAGGTAATCATAAAAACTCATCTTTTATTGTTTCCCAACATTCACTTAGTTAATTTAGGTTGTTAGTTAAGAACTCTATAGAGAGATGATCTAGGATAGCACCCTTGTTGCAATTCTTAGTAATTAAATTTGCAATATGTCCCTAAAATATTTGAAGTAAATAATCAATATTTAGATATTGGGTGATTTCATTTTTTCACCATTCCCAACATATTTCATATTATTCTCTTACTGATTATTTTTAATTTCTTCTTTTTATATTTTCAACAGTTGACTGATTAGGTAAGCATATTTAAATCACTGGATTGTTTCCTTAAGTATACTTGTCACCTCTCATTATCTATATCAGTTATTCACGTATGGTTTATTAAGGTAAGTTATTTTAAAATATCTAAACTTTTTAATTACTCATTCCGTTCCTAAATATAAGATCACTCTCAAATTTCCATTTACTCATAAATATAAGCAACTTCCTAAGGGCCCATTTGGTTCAATTGCACAACCCTTGGTAATGCAATGAACTTTTTTGCAATAGGGTGCAATGCAATGCAATAATGATTACCATCAATGTGTTTGGTTGGTTATTTACAAATTGTGGGGACAATATCTTTTATTTTTCATAATAATTATTAAAGGTCTATAATGACCCTAATTAAAAAAAATGAACTCTCCCAATTGTCTCCACCCATTTCTCCACCAAAGGAGGGAGGGACAGGGAGGGAGAGAGGGAGATGGAAAGAGAGGGGGAGAGGGAGGGAGAGGGAGAGAGGGAGGGAGAGACGAGAGAGATAGGGAGAGAGAAAGAGGGAGGGAGAAAGATAGAGAGAGAAGGAGAGGGGGAGAGAGAAACAGAGAGAGGGAGAGGGGAGAGAGATAGGGAGAGAGAAAGAGAGAGGGAGAGAGAGGGGGAGAGGGAGGGAGAGGAAGAGAAAGAGACAACAGAGAAATATTGAGGGCAAGTAAGTGTCTTTTCACATTGTTCATTAAGGGTAAAATTGACATTTTATTATAGATGATAGGGTGCAATGAAGATTCATATGGGGGATCCTATGAAAACTCATTAACAAAAAATATGCAATCTTCATTACAATTGCAATCTTCTTTGCCATCATTAAATCCAAACAAACATGACAAATATGGTAATGTAATAAAGATTACCATTGCACGTGTGCAATGTAATCAAACCAAACGGGCCCTAATTGATTGTGATTTTACTTTTCTTTTTCTTTTTTGATACATCGAGATCTTTCATTTCTTTGTTCATTTTAAGCACTATAATTCCTATGATCACTTCGAGCACTATAAATAGGAGGTGTTCCTCTACATGTTTCTCACTTCGGTCAATACTTCTCTAGCTATCTCTCCCTTTTCCTTGTTTTGGTGATCAGTAATGCGATACTGTTAGGTTCTAGTAGCCTAATATTAACATTGCGTTATTTGATCTATCATTCCTTTACAAACGATGGAGAAGAAATATAAATCATATTCAACATTGTCTCTTTCTCTTTTGCTTCTCCTGGCATCATCACTATTGTTTGTGGTGCCAAGTACTTCTATTGAAGAAAAGATCTCTTTATTTGCACAGAGGCATGTGAGTATCACAAACGACATAGGAGAGGGTAGCATTCTGAAGATTCATTGTCAATCAAAGGACAATGATTTAGGAATGCATGACCTTTCGTTTCACGGTACTTTTCAATGGAAGTTTAAATCCAATGCGTTTGTTGCAAATACGGATTTCTATTGCTCCATGTGGTGGGGGAATAAAAGTGGAAGTTTTGATGTTTACAAAGCAACTAGAGATGATGACAAATGCAAAGACTGTAAATGGAGCATTAGAACTGATGGTGCTTATTGGTTTGATCCTCTCACTAATGGCTGGAAGATCATGTTTCCGTGGCCTAATTAAACCATGGTTCAATTAAACTTGTGACTTGGCTCATTGAGTCTATGATTATTTCTCTATTGAAATATAATGGATCTTGTAATTCTTAACAACTTGTTCTTATGCTTGATTACCTTTCTAAACAATGTTATGTTTTAAACTTGATTATAAATAGTGATTTCATCTTTGAATTTGACTGGTAAATATTAACAACGATGGACTTTATTTGTATATGGATTTAATTTTATTATATGATTATAATTTAAAATATATCTTTAAATTAAATTATGAGATTTTTCGTATCCTAAATTCCTAATCATTCATTTAATCATATATTTTCATTGTTATTTATTGATTGATATAAAATTCGATGGGATATGAGAGAATGAATAGTAGAATATTTAGCTATATTTATTAGGAATATTAAATAGGGTGAAGGTGAAAAAATGATACTAAACTTTACCTAAAATTGCATTTCTAATATTATAGTTTCACGGTGTGCAAAAAGAGTACCCAACTTGGGGTCCAGGTGCAAATATAATACTTTCACTTGAGGAAAATAAAACTTAGATATGAAAAGACTCTTATGCCCTCATTCCTCCATCATTAAAATAAAAATTTAATGAGGGGCATAAGAATCTTTTCATATCTAAATTTTATTTTTCTCAAGTGAAAATATTATATTTGCACCTGGAGCCCAAGTTGGGTACTGTTTTTTGCTCTTCGCAAAACTTTAGTATTAGAAACGCAATTTTGGGTAAAGTTTAATACTCCCTCCGGTCCTAAATATAAGACCTAATTGACTTTTTTGAAAAATCCTAAGAAAAGCAAAATAAGTGAATTATAAAATTGATTTACCTTATTCTTTCCCTTAAACTAGTTTATTTTACTTATAAACTAATGGATAATCTAAAAATATATTAAATATATCATGATTTAATAGACTATTTTGCAACCTTAACCTCTCCAAAAAAAGTCATCTAGATCTTATATTTAGGACCGGAGGTAGTATCATTTTTGCACCTTCGCCCTATTAAATAAGGATATTTATCATCTATTAGATTTTGACATTTGAACTCATTTATTTATTTAATTAGTTGGGTTTCAATTGTAGCTGTCATCAATATTGGTAGATTGAATTTGAATCATTTGTAAAAGCTCTATGAATAGAGTCAGGTTATACTCTACTTATCAATAAGAAGAACTATTTGATCTTCTACTTAAGTTTCCAGCTTTAACCTATGAAAGCATCGCAAATAATTATGTAGAAGAATTTGTATGCCAAAACTGATTTGGTCACTTTCTCTTTTTATTAGTTTTATTTTGTTTTAAGAAAAAAAGTTTCATAATTATCTCTTTATTTTGTGGGAAAAAGTAGATAAAAAGAAGATAAGGAGAAAAGTGAAAATAAAAAAAAAGAAACAAAATAAAAAAAAGTTAAAAAGAAGAGATTGAAAAACGCAAAAAAAAAGTTTGCCGTAAATAGAAAAAAAAAAGAGTGTAACAAGACAAAAAGGAAAATAAAGAGTGAAAAATTTATCATTATTTCAATCCTTTTCGTCATTTAATTCATTTGTTATTGTCCCATGAGTAGAAAGGAGAAAAGATGTGATGTTGGAGAATGAATAGTAGAATATTTACATTTATTTATTAGGAAAACCAAACACGGTTATTTATAATCCATTAGATTTTGAGACTTGAATTTATTTATTCAATTAGTTATGTTTTAATTGTGGTTGTTACCATACATTTATGATCTCTAGATTGAATTTGAATTTTTGTTATTTTACTTTTTATTCATAAAAACTTTATGAAAAGAGCTAGGGTTATCTTTTGTAAGTAGACTTGATTATTGAATTTTGAGTTGATTAAAATTGTTTCCCATCTTTTTTTTATGCTACTCCACAATCCTCTTCTTACTATACTCCCTCCTCTAGTCCTTCATATCACCTGTAACTCTCTCTTACCTAATTCCCATTATTATGCTGCATCCTCATTTTAATTAATTAATGATCAAGATTATTCTGGCAAGGATTGAGACCTTCAAGTTACACAAGTGCACGTGCTCTACTCAAATTATGGTCATCAAGGATCATATTGATCATATGAATGTTATTAACAATAATGGGTTAGAATACTGCGATAATGAGTTTGGCAGAATAGAAATTGAAGTTAGAAAAGTAATGGTTGTTTTGAATTTTATTCCTATTAATAGCCAAAAAAAATAAACAGTGGTTCATTATTATTATAGGCAGTTTCCTGTTATATGAAAAAAAGTATAGGCAGTTTCCGTAAAAAAAATTCAACAAAATATACACCTTTAGCAAGTCTAACTAAAATAAGGTAGAAAAAACATGCATATTGTTTTTTTTTTTTGCCTAAATAAAAAATGGACGACAAATAAATCTAATAAGAATTATAATGCTGACCTTTCCTTCATCTTCCATAGCTGAAGACTGCCATTCACAGTGCCTTCCATATCACATTAAGCTGCAAATTAAAACAGCTCAGTTAGCAAGTTTCATGAACTCAAACAATATAAATAATTTCCTTCATGAAAAGGGCTTAGGACACAACCGGGGGGGGGTGAATTGTGGCCTCAAAAACCAGATAAAACAAAGACACAAACACAAATCCTTTTATACTGGTTCGGTCTAACTCTTGACCTACGTCCAGTTTTCAATCCCTTGATTGAGTTCCACTAATCCACAGGTATTCAACAGGTTCACCTGCAACCCTTACAACCACAAGTTTTACGGGTTCACTTGCAACCTTTACAACCACAAGTTTTACGGGCTAACTTGAAACCTCACAACCACAAGTTTTACGGGCTAACTTGCAACCTTACTCACTCCCCCTTACTACCTGCAAGGGTTCAACCTTTACAAAAAGGATTTACTATAGAGTTCACTTAATGAACAGATTGTGTTACACACTTAAGTACAATGATTCTCTCAAGAATTCTCTCTAAGAATATTACAACTCTAAGATCAGAGAGTAGAAGATAAGAAGAATGTAAACTACAATATTTCAGATAATAAGCTTGCTGTTCTTCATCTCTCGTCTATGAATGCTGAAGATATTTCTTTTATACTCAGCTTCAACACTCAATGGCTTGGGCGGCAATTTGAAATATGTCCGTTTGAATATAGCCGTTGATGCCTTGTTAACGTTAAGAAGTACATCTTCATTAATGCTTAGCAGGGTTGACTTTGCTTTTAATTAATTCTGCACAGAGGACTTCTGAAAAGTAACTCTGACATCTCTGCTCTGACAAAAAGCAACTTTGGCATCTGCACATTGTACTATCTCTGACAACGTCCATCCACTAGTGCAAGTGCAAGGCGCTATCACAAGCTATGAACTGATTTCATTTTTCACCATTCCCAACATATTTCATATTATTCTCTTATTGATTATTTTTAATTTCTTCTTTTTATATTTTCATCAGTTGACTGATTAGGTAATCATATTTAAATCACTGGATTGTTTCCTTAAGTATACTTGTCACCTCTCATTATCTATATCAGTTATTCACGTATGGTTTATTAAGGTAAGTTATTTTAAAATATCTAAACTTTTTAATTACTCATTTCGTTCCTAAATATAAGATCACTCTCAAATTTCCATTTACTCTTAAATATAAGCAACTTCCTAAGGGCCCATTTGGTTCAATTGCACAACCCCTTGGTAATGCAATGAAATTTGTTGCAATAGGGTGCAATGCAATGCAATAATGATTAGTACCAAGGCGCTATCACAAGCTATGAACTGATTTCTGCACATTCAGATGTTAGTACCAAGTATACAGTGTGTGTGTGCAATGGAAAGCCTTTTCGCTAAGTATAGTCTACTAGTGGTTTCAAGTGGATCCACAATGGGAAGTATTTTGACAATGTATAGCGTTTCAGTTAGACTATCAAGACTTAGTTTCTAGTGTAGCACTGTGGGAAGCAAAATGTGCTAAGTTAAAGATGATATGCTTCGGCAAGCAAATATGCAATGGGAAGCGAGTCACTTAGTTCTGCATACAAATGTTAGTGCAACAAGTATAATGCAAGTATGTGTAATGGGAAGCATTTTTGCTATCGGAAGTCTAACTATGTAGAATAGAGAATCTTGCTATCGCAAGCGTTTTTGCTATGGGAAGCTATTCTACTTAGACTAGGATTAGGCTTAGTGTTAGATTCACTTGTGCTTGGTGATGCCTACTTGCTTCCGGAAGTCTAACTATGTGGAAATAGAGGTTTTTGCTTTCGCAAGCGTTTTGGCTATGGGAAGCTCTCCACTTAGACTTTGTTAACTAGGATGAGACTTAGCGTTCAATTGACTCCCGCTATGGGATGCGTTCTGCATCCGCAAGTGTGAGTGCTATGGGAAACATTTTTGCTAGGGGAAGTCTAATCATGTAGATTCAAGGATCATGCTTTCACAAGCGTTTTTCCTATGCATTTTTGCATCCGATAGAGACTTAACTTAGAATCTAAATCCAGTTGGGCTTCCTAAGCATCTAGTCTATAGAAGGTAGTCCACTAAGCTGTTAGGATTCAGACTGATCAAGAACTTAGACTACGTCCTGCTAGTATAGTCCATCCCATGGTGCTTTTGCTTGTGGTAGTCATTCTTAGTCAATTTCAATATTGTTCAATCTAAGTTCAGGCTAAGTGTATATCTATGGATTTGCTACAATGAAGATCTTAGTGACAGTGATATAAACATCTCAGATTATTCTAAGTCTTCATTGGCTATTGTTGTCCCAAGCTATCCTAAGCTATTCCAAGCTATAACTTCTCATTCATTCACATTCAACGCTCACTAGCTATTAATCTAATAGTCACACGAGCAAGCATGCTTCATACATATTCAAACATTCAAGATTCGTCATGCTTTAAAACAATCTTTTTGCTTATCATTAAGCATATGGTATTGATGTCAAGACTTAATCATATTCATCATAATATATTTGACATCATCGATATCTATATTTGACATCATCAAAACTTAAAATTCTAACATTCTCCCCCTTTTTGATGATGACAAATCTTGCCATGAAAAATATGTATAATTTAAGCAATAATGTATTTCAAGGTTTATCATGCTTATTTCTCCCCAGATTTTCATGCTTATTATTTTTCATGCTTATTTCTCCCCCGATTTGTCATTAGCAAAAAGTTGTTCTAAAAAGTTCAATGTAACGCCTTGAGGATTAGAAAGAGACAGAAAATATTGATTCATTATCCTAAATGATTTTACTCCCCTAATCTATTATGGAGGATAACTGAACATGTTTTCCAAAGAACATTGATAAATCAAATTCTAAGCATACAAAAACAGTTCTCTTTTGAAAATGAAAATTATCGTTTCAAATGTAAGTGATATCAAAAGTAATTTTGATGCTTTCAAAATGATTAACTAGTAAGTGATATCATGATACCAAATGAAATTAGTAAGTTTAAATACCAAATGACATGAATAAGTTCAAACAAATGGCATCATAGCATCTCAAAAGATATTATTGATGACAGCATGAAACTCTCTTTTTCCAAGGAATCATTAACTAGTAATGTCCATCTACTTCTCTTCTCTATTAAAATTAATCATCATTAGATCAAGAAAAGAAGCGTATAAGAGAGACATCTTGTCAAATACTATCCAGCATGTCATACAAAAAATATAGTTGAGTGAGCTCGGATGGTTTTTCTAACACAAGGAGAGTGATTTTTAAATTGAATATATGAGTGTAAAGCTCCTCCTTAGTCAATGCAAATTTTGAAAACAACCTAAATTGACACCCTTACCAATGTCATGTATACATCATATATAAGAGATGGTAAGGTGTAGATGTTACCAAGGATGAGGGATTTTCATAATCTTTTAGACTCAGGAATCTGGATCATAGGCAAATAAGCATGCTTCCTGACATCTTCAATAGATGTGCTATCCCAAGGGGGATCCGCTATCGCAAGTGCTTGATACTTCGCTTCGGCAAGCTGAGCTACAACCGCAAGCAGACATGACTGGGCAGTCACTCCTTCCATGGTTCAATAGCTGACCTTGCTATCGAAAGCGCTTAAGGCTTGCGAAAGCAATCTTTGCTCAGACTTGAGGATTGGTCCTGCATGTGCTAGCGGAAGCAATCTTTGCTCAGACTTGAGGATTGGTCCTGCATGGGAGAACTTAAGATTTAACATTAATGGACACGCTCAGGACTTTCCAAGACACAATCTATGTTAATTAGCACAATATTATAATTTCAAGAAATCGTGCTTGCTGATTGGTTTGGTAAAACAAGAGTATCAATTATGTGAAAACTGATTTTGAAATTTAGTTCACAATTTCACATAGTTTCACTATCAAGTCATGAACCCTATTCATACTCTCTTGGATAAATACCAATGTGATAGCAAAGGGAGTATCGAATAGATTGCATATTTTCAGAGTTTCATAAACAAGTATAGTTCAACAAATATGCCTTAAGAATGTTCATGTTAGATTATGAAGACATGTGAATTGTCAACACAATGAAATTCTAAAAACCTTAATGCCCACAAAATAGTTTAGTTTTGAGAATAAATCAGGTTTACAAAACAACCATATTTTCAGCATATGATCACAAGAACAATTTTCAAATCTTAACTCAAGTTTTTCCAAATATGCTTAATATGATCTCATTATTCTTAGGATATCACCAAGATTTGAACTTAATTCAGATTGTACTAGGCTTGTGATAATGTGCTAGGATATACAGCTTTCAGTGGGTAGAGATTCTTAATAATTCTTTCCAGGCTAGTTATCGACACTCACTTAGGTTTCTATCCTATTGGCATTTGCCTTTGGATTTATCAAATTTTGCAGAAATTAATTCAAGGCATTTCCTAAGATTTCTTATGTATGTCAGACAAGAGAGACTATCCATCAAAATCCACAACAGAAGGAATAAGGGATAGAAATGCTCATATATGATTGGCGAGATTTCCTCAAGATTTCAGTACAGTCATTTCCTCTCATCTTGATAAGGAGCATATTCGTTGACATTCTCTCTTATACATCCACATCGTTCAAGCTTTCATAATCTGTGTCAACATACTTAAAACACAAGCTTGAATTGATATCATTAGTAGATTGAAACTTAAGATGTGATAATAAAAAAAACGTATTGCTCTTGAATTCATAGCCAGTCAGTTTATCGCTATGGATAGCGATTTTAACCATTGAATTTTTAAGCTATGATAAGGAGCATATTCCTTATGCTTTTAAAACTTGATGCAAAAGATACCAAATGAAATGGAGAATCATAGAATAATTTTAATGCTATCATGAGGTATGGTTGTCATGCAAGTTTAAAGAGGATCAGAATCTTTGTTAAATTCAAAAACAACTAGCCATGATAACTTTGAAGAAAGTCTTTAGTTTAAAGTGTCAGAAATCTTGAAACTAATAAGATATTCATAACCATAATAAACAGAAGCATCCGTGCTAATATCATTTATGTTAACCACACTAAAAACATAGAGATCCTGACTATTACAGTTGTGTTTACATTGTTATGAATATTCAGGATTAGTTTGTAAACACAAGATTCTGGTTGATCAATTGATGAAGACAATTAGTATCCCGAACTAGATTCTGGACAGATTTCCAAGTATGGACTCTCTTAGTCCAAAGTGACTAGTCAAGGCACTCAACATGTTTGTCCAAATATCTCTAACATATCATACAACATTGTTGAGTTAAATGCACTATGAAGCATAATATGATATTAGGATTTCAAGTATAAGATCAACTTCAAAATATGTTGATGAATAATAAAGGTCAATATTATGATAATCAGTCAAGATGCTTTATGATTCATGATCAGGTATGATGTCCAAATTAAGTTTTGAAAATAGATCATGACAAGGAAATAACTTTTGTGCGATGCGTATAATAAAAACAATGATTCAGCAATAGCACAAGCAATCCTTGATTTTGCATTTCAAAAGAATCTTTCAAAAGTCGAAGTGAATGCATAAACTATTTTCTTTGATGAGTGGTGCCTTTTCAGAACTAAGGTTAAGAAAATCTTGGAGCACACACTCCTATGAGGAGATGATGACTTGAGTGTTTTCAAATCTTTCTCCTATAAGGAATATAATGTTCATATCTAGGATGCGTAATGTAAGATCTCAATAATTCCATCTAACATTTGCATAGGAGATTTTACTATCGCATGCTTCGACCCTAAATGATCCCTTGCTTACCCAAGGAGATCTTCTATACTTATCCTTGGCCTGAAGCACTTTCTTATGAGAGATAGAATTCATAGGCTTTCTCCATGTTGATCGAGGAATCCTCTCTCTCTTGTTCTTCTCAAGATAGTTGAGTGGAACTCTGTGATAGCTCATCATTGAGACAGAACCTTTGTTCCTTGTGGTTGCGCACTGCTTCCTATGATTGGACCAGGTGGTTGCAGCAGTGACATCACCACGAGTTCTCTTCTTTGGGGCAAGAGGAACTCTTGATCTTTCCTGCACAAGTAAGGCACTAGAAGGAAGTTTTGGTACCCATTTGTACTTGGGTCCTACGTGGTTAGCACTGGACCTTACTTGTCCTTTAGGAATCCATACAAATTTATTTCTCACATTTAAATTTCTTCTAAAACTACATGTGTGAGAAATATGACCTGATCTACCACAATAATGACAGATAATGGAATGATATTCAGAATGAGATTTCCTATCATTATCGTGTTGGTCAGTTTTCTTTTCAAAGACTCTCTGTTCTTTTGAAACAACTTTTGAAATCTCAGGGCCTTTTGAAAACTTTTCTTTTTCCTTCAACAGGGATTCACAATTGGAACAATTTTCAGAACATGTTGAAGGTTCCGTTATCGATAGAGGACTAGCTATTGGTAGCAATAGCTGTTCTTCCATGGATGGAACTTTGGAAACCTTGGATGTAGGAGAAAAGATGAATTTCTCAAGTTTCCTGTTCTTTTCCTTTAAGCCTAGAACTTCTTTTGCAAATTTACAGAATTCAATATGTAACTCATTATATGTGTCTTGCAATTCAGAAGATTCAAGTTCAGATACCTCATTTTCTTCAGTTTCTGAATCTTTTAGGCAGAGATCAACACTCTCTTCACTGCTGCTAGCTTCCTCAATATCAGCTTCCTGTAGCTCACCAACAGTTGAACCACAAGGGGCACGAAATGAGCTTTGGACAGCTTTACATTCAAGAGAGTGATTAAAAGCATATATAGCTTTAAGAGTGTGCCAAATATCTCTAGCACTAGAGCAATAATGTTTGATTTTCTGGAAATCGCTATCAGTTAAGCCTTTGTACAAAATTTGCATTGCTCTAATGTTTAAGGAAAATAAATTCTTCTCTTTTTCCGTCCAGTTCTCTTTTGGTTTGAAATCAAAATCATTTATAAAAACATTCCACATTTTGAAACTGGAGGATCGTATAAAGTTTTCATCCTCGCTTTCCATAGACAAAAATCAATATTTTCTAAAACGGGTGGAATGGTATGATCAAAACCTTCATAAAACATTTTATATCCCAAGTCAGTCATGGTCTTTGCACTTGAGATCGTTGGATCCTTTAAACAAGTGACCAGTTCTGATACCAAATGAAAAGGGGTTAGGACACAAGAGGGGGGGTGAATTGTGGCCTCAAAAACCAGATAAAACAAAGACACAAACACAAATCCTTTTATACTGGTTCGGTCTAACTCTTGACCTACGTCCAATTCTCAATCCCTTGATTGAGTTCCACTAATCCACAGGTATTCAACAGGTTCACTTGCAACCTTTACAACCACAAGTTTTATGGGCTCACTTGCAACCTTTACAACCACAAGTTTTACAGGCTCACTTGCAACCTTACAACCACAAGTTTTACGGGTTAACTTGCAACCTCACAACCACAAGTTTTACGGGCTAACTTGCAACCTTACTCACTCCCCCTTACTACCTGCAAGAGTTCAACCTTTACAAAAAGGATTTACTACAGAGTTCACTTAATGAACAGATTGTGTTACACACTTAAGTACAATGATTCTCTCAAGAATTCTCTCTAAGAATATTACAACTCTAAGATCAGAGAGTAGAAGATAAGAAGAATGTAAACTACAATATCTCAGATAATAAGCTTGCTATTCTTCATCTCTCGTCTATGAATGCTGAAGATATTTCTTTTATACTCAGCTTCAACACTCAATGGCTTGGGCGGCAATTTGAAATATGTCCGTTTAAATATAGCCGTTGATGCCTTGTTAACGTTAAGAAGTACATCTTCATTAATGCTTAGCAGAGTTGACTTTGCTTTTAATTAATTTTGCACAGAGGACTTCTGAAAAGTAACTCTGACATCTCGGCTCTGACATAAAGCAACTCTGACATCTGCACATTGTACTATCTCTGACAACGTCCATCCACTAGCGCAAGTGCAAGGCGCTATCACAAGCTATCAACTGATTTCTTTTTTTCACCATTCCCAACATATTTCATATTATTCTCTTATTGATTATTTTTAATTTCTTCTTTTTATATTTTCATCAGTTGACTGATTAGGTAATCATATTTAAATCACTGGATTGTTTCCTTAAGTATACTTGTCACATCTCATTATCTATATCAGTTATTCACGTATGGTTTATTAAGGTAAGTTATTTTAAAATATCTAAACTTTTTAATTACTCATTCCGTTCCTAAATATAAGATCACTCTCAAATTTCCATTTACTCTTAAATATACGCAACTTCCTAAGGGCCCATTTGGTTCAATTGCACAACTCCTTGGTAATGCAATGAACTTTGTTGCAATAGGGTGCAATGCAATGCAATAATGATTACCATCAATGTGTTTGGTTGGTTATTTACAAATTGTGGGGACAATATCTTTTATTTTTCATAATAATTATTAAAGGTCCATAATGACCCTAATTAAATAAATGAATTCTCCCAATTGTCTCCACCTATTTCTCCACCAAAGGAGGGAGAGACAGGGAGGGAGAGAGGGAGATGGAAAGAGAGGGGGAGAGGGAGGGAGAGGGAGAGACGAGAGAGATAGGGAGAGAGACAGAGGGAGGGAGAAATATAGAGAGAGAAGGAGAGGGGGAGAGAGAAACAGAGAGAGGGAGAGAGGGGGAGAGAGATAGGGAGAGAGAAAGAGAGAGGGAGAGAGAGAAAGAGAGAGGGGGAGAGGGAGGGAGAGGGAGAGAAAGAGACAAAGGAGAAATATTGAGGGCAAGTAAGTGTCTTTTCACATTGTTCATTAAGGGTAAAATTGACATTTTATTATAGATGATAGGGTGCAATGAAGATTCATAGGGGGGACCCTATGAAAACTCATTAACAAAAAATATGCAATCTTCATTACAATTGCAATCTTCTTTGCCATCATTAAATCCAAACAAACATGACAAATATGGTAATGTAATAAAGATTACCATTGCACGTGTGCAATGTAATCAAACCAAACGGGCCCTAATTGATTGTGATTTTACATTTCTTTTTCTTTTTTGATACATCGAGATCTTTCATTTCTTTGTTCATTTTAAGCATTATAATTCCTATGATCACTTCGAGCACTATAAATAGGAGGTGTTCCTCTACATGTTTCTCACTTCGGTCAATACTTCTCTAGCTATCTCTCCCTTTTCCTTGTTTTGGTGATCAGTAATGCGATACTGTTAGGTTCTAGTAGCCTCATATTAACATTGCGTTATTTGATCTATCATTCCTTTACAAACGATGGAGAAGAAATATAATTCATATTCAACATTGTCTCTTTCTCTTTTGCTTCTCCTGGCATCATCACTATTGTTTGTGGTGCCAAGTACTTCTATTGAAGAAAAGATCTCTTTATTTGCACAGAGGCATGTGAGTATCACAAACGACATAGGAGAGGGTAGCATTCTGAAGATTCATTGTCAATCAAGGGACAATGATTTAGGAATGCATGACCTTTCGTTTCACGGTACTTTTCAATGGAACTTTAAATCCAATGCGTTTGTTGCAAATACAGATTTCTATTGCTCCATGTGGTGGGGGAATAAAAGTGGAAGTTTTGATGTTTACAAAGCAACTAGAGATGATGACAAATGCAAAGACTGTAAATGGAGCATTAGAACTGATGGTGCTTATTGGTTTGATCCTCTCACTAATAGCTGGAAGATCATGTTTCCGTGGCATAATTAAACCATGGTTCAATTAAACTTGTGATTTGGCTCATTGAGTCTATGATTATTTCTCTATTGAAATATAATGGATCTTATGATTCTTAACAACTTGTTCTTATGCTTGATTACCTTTCTAAACAATGTTAAGTTTTAAACTTGATTATAAATAGTGATTTCATCTTTGAATTTGACTGGTAGATATTAACAACGATGGACTTTATTTGTATATGGATTTAATTTTATTATATGATTATAATTTAAAATATATCTTTAAATTAAATTATGAGATTTTTCGTATCCTAAATTCCTAATCATTCATTTAATCATATATTTTCATTGTTATTTATTGATTGATATAAAATTCGATGGGATATGAGAGAATGAATAGTAGAATATTTAGCTATATTTATTAGGAATATTAAATAGGGTGAAGGTGAAAAAATGATTCTAAACTTTACCTAAAATTGCATTTATAATATTATAGTTTCACGGTGTGCAAAAAGAGTACCCAACTTGGGGTCCAGGTGCAAATATAATACTTTCACTTGAGGAAAATAAAACTTAGATATGAAAAGACTCTTATGCCCTCATTCCTCCATCATTAAAATAAAAATTTAATGAGGGGCATAAGAATCTTTTCATATCTAAATTTTATTTCCCTCAAGTGAAAATATTATATTTGCACCTGGAGCCCAAGTTGGGTACTGTTTTTGCTCCTCGCAAAACTTTAGTATTAGAAACGCAATTTTGGGTAATGTTTAATATCATTTTTGCACCTTCGCCCTATTAAATAAGGATATTTATCATCTATTAGATTTTGAGATTTGATTTCATTTATTTATTTAATTAGTTAGGTTTCAATTGTAGCTGTCATCAATATTGGTAGATTGAATTTGAATCATTTGTAAAAGCTCTATGAATAGAGTCAGGTTATACTCTACTTATCAATAAGAAGAACTATTTGATCTTCTACTTAAGTTTCCAGCTTTAACCTATGAAAGCATCGCAAATAATTATGTAGAAGAATTTGTATGCCAAAACTGATTTGGTCACTTTCTCTTTTTATTAGTTTTATTTTGTTTTAAGAAAAAAAGTTTCATAATTATCTCTTTATTTTGTGGGAAAAAGTAGATAAAAAGAAGATAAGGAGAAAAGTGAAAATAAAAAAAAACAAACAAAAGAAAAAAAGTTAAAAAGAAGAGATTGAAAAACGCAAAAAAAGGTTTGCCGTAAAAAGAAAAAAAAGAGTGGAACAAGACAAAAAGGAAAACAAAGAGTGAAAAATTTATTATTATTTCAATCCTTTTCGTCATTTAATTCATTTGTTATTGTCCCATGAGTAGAAAGGAGAAAAGATGTGATGTTGGAAAATGAATAGTAGAATATTTACATTTATTTATTAGGAAAACCAAACACGGTTATTTATAATCCATTAGATTTTGAGACTTGAATTTACTTATTCAATTAGTTATGTTTTAATTGTGGTTGTTACCATACATTTATGATCTCTAGATTGAACTTGAATTATTGTTATTTTACTTTTTATTCATAAAAACTTTATGAAAAGAGCTAGGGTTATATTTTGTAAGTAGACTTGATTATTGAATATTGAGTTGAGTAAAATTGTTTCCCATCTTTTTTTATGCTACTCCACATTCCTCTTCTTACTATACTCCCTCCTCTAGTCCTTCATATCACCTGTAACTCTCTCTTACCTAATTCCCATTATTATGCTGCATCCTCATTTTAATTAATTAATGATCAAGATTATTCTAGCAAGGATTGAGACCTTCAAGTTACACAAGTGCACGTGCTCTACTCAAATTATGGTCATCAAGGATCATATTGATCATATGAATGTTATTAACAATAATGGGTTAGAATACTGCGATAATGAGTTTGGCAGAATAGAAATTGAAGTTAGAAAAGTAATGGTTGTTTTGAATTTTATTCCTATTAATAGCCAAAAAAATAAACAGTGGTTCATTATTATTATAGGCAGTTTCCTGTTATATGAAAAAAAGTATAGGCAGTTTCCGTAAAAAAAATTCAACAAAATATACACCTTTAGCAAGTCTAACTAAAATAAGGTAGAAAAAACATGCATATTGTTTTTTTTTTCCTAAATAAAAAATGGACGACAAATAAATCTAATTAGAATTATAATGCTGACCTTTCCTTCATCTTCCATAGCTGAAGACTGCCATTCACAGTGCCTTCCATATCACATTAAGCTGCAAATTAAAACAGCACAGTTAGCAAGTTTCATGAACTCAAACAATATAAATAATTTCATTCATGAAAAGGGCTTAGGACACAAGACGGGGGGTGAATTGTGGCCTCAAAACCAGATAAAACAAAGACACAAACACAAATCCTTTTATACTGGTTCGGTCTAACTCTTGACCTACGTCCAGTTCTCAATCCCTTGATTGAGTTCTACTAATCCACAGGTATTCAACAGGTTCACCTGCAACCTTTACAACCACAAGTTTTACGGGCTCACTTGCAACCTTTACAACCACAAGTTTTACGGGCTAACTTGCAACCTCACAACCACAAGTTTTACGGGCTAACTTGCAACCTCACAACCACAAGTTTTACGGGCTAACTTGCAACCTTACTCACTCCCCCTTACTACCTGCAAGGGTTCAACCTTTACAAAAAGGATTTACTACAGAGTTCACTTAATGAACAGATTGTGTTACACACTTAAGTACAATGATTCTCTCAAAAATTCTCTCTAAGAATATTACAACTCTAAGATCAGAGAGTAGAAGATAAGAAGAATGTAAACTACAATATCTCAGATAATAAGCTTGTTGTTCTTCATCTCTCGTCTATGAATGCTGAAGATATTTCTTTTATACTCAGCTTCAACACTCAATGGCTTGGGCGGCAATTTGAAATATGTCCGTTTGAATATAGCCGTTGATGCCTTGTTAACGTTAAGAAGTACATCTTCATTAATGCTTAGCAGGGTTGACTTTGCTTTTAATTAATTCTGCACAGAGGACTTCTGAAAAGTAACTCTGACATCTCTACTCTGACATAAAGCAACTCTGACATCTGCACACTGTACTATCTCTGACAACGTCCATCCACTAGCGCAAGTGCAAGGCGCTACACAAGCTATGAACTGATTTCTGCACATTCAGATGTTAGTACCAAGTATACAGTGTGTGTGTGTGCAATGGAAAGCCTTTTCGCTAAGTATAGTCTACTAGTGGATTCAAGTGGTTCCACAATGGAAAGTATTTTGACAATGTATAGCGTTTCACTTAGACTATCAAGACTTAGTTTCTAGTGTAGCACTGTGGGAAGCAAAATGTGCTAAGTTAAGGATGATATGCTTCGGCAAGCAAATATGCAATGGGAAGCGAGTCACTTAGTTCTGCATACAAATGTTAGTGCAACAAGTATAATGCAAGTATGTGTAATGGGAAGCATTTTTGCTATCGGAAGTCTAACTATGTAGAATAGAGAATCTTGCTATCGCAAGCGTTTTTGCTATGGGAAGCTATTCTACTTAGACTAGGATTAGGCTTAGTGTTAGATTGACTTGTGCTTGGTGATGCCTACTTGCTTCCGGAAGTCTAACTATGTGGAAATAGAGATTTTTGCTTTCGCAAGCGTTTTGGCTATGGGAAGCTCTCCACTTAGACTTTGTTAACTAGGATGAGACTTAGCGTTCAATTGACTCCCGCTATGGGATGCGTTCTGCATCCGCAAGTGTGAGTGCTATGGGAAGTATTTTTGCTAGGGGAAGTCTAATCATGTAGATTCAAGGATCATGCTTTCACAAGCGTTTTTCCTATGCATTTTTGCATCCGATAGAGACTTAACTTAGAATTTAAATCCAGTTGGGCTTCCTAAGCATCTAGTCTATAGAAGGTAGTCCACTAAGCTGTTAGGATTCAGACTGATCAAGAACTTAGACTACGTTCTGCTAGTATAGTCCATCCCATGGTGCTTTTGCTTGTGGTAGTCATTCTTAGTCAATTTCAATATTGTTCAATCTAAGTTCAGGCTAAGTGTATGTCTATGGATTTGCTACAATGAAGATCTTAGTGACAGTGATATAAACATCTCAGATTATTCTAAGTCTTCATTGGCTATTGTTGTCCCAAGCTATCCTAAGCTATTCCAAGCTATAACTTCTCATTCATTCACATTCAATGCTCACTAGCTATTAATCTAATAGTCACACGAGCAAGCATGCTTCATACATATTCAAACATTCAAGATTCGTCATACTTTAAAACAATCTTTTTGCTTATCATTTAAACATATGGTATTGATGTCAAGACTTAATCATATTCATCATAATATATTTGACATCATCGATATCTATATTTGACATCATCAAAACTTAAGATTCTAACACTTCACACTAATTTGAGATTAAAAATGTAATATTTGGCCAAAATATAGTAGATATGAGATAACCCAGTCACAAAAATTTGGAAGGTAAAAAATTTCAACAAAAAAATGGAGGAAGAAGAATTATAAGTTTTGTCCATAGTCAAATACATAAAAAGCTTACCTTTATGAATCCATCGAATATTAAAGTAATGTAGCATGCGGTTTTCCATGGATCAAAGGTAAACAACAGGAAAAACCCCAAATCCCCAAATCGGATACGCACTTAAATGACTATTATCGAAGAAATGAAGAGTGGCAATGAGAAAAGAAGAGTCACCTGAGGCTTGCAAGCATCACTGATATCATCACCGTTAACATGGCCGAAGAGCCATCGTCAAGTAAGAGAGAAGACGAAGAGAGTGACGGGAATAGGAGGTTGTCGAGCTTTAACGTCTCTTTTCTTACTTCCAATTGACGATCGCTGGGAGAGAAGAGAGTAGAAGACGAAGGCAAGGGTGAGGGCACAAATATGAAGAAGAGAAGGAGAAGGCGTTGATGGTTGTTGGAGGGAGGTAGGAGATGACTGGGTTAGGGTTTTAGGGCTCTTGAAAAGAAATGGTCTTTTTTTATCAGCAATGAAAATAAATGATCTGAGAGGTGGGGAGTGATACTTTATCGTCCTTGGAAACATAAACCCAAAAAAATTTTGCAGTGTGAAAGCATAACGTGAGTTATTCCGTCGGAGAGTCCCTCTCGGTTCAGAGTGAGTGAGGGAAAGAGGGAGAAGTCAAACTTTAATCTCTCCATTCTTACTTCTCGTTGATGATCGCTGTGAGAGGAGAGAAGAGTAGAAGACGGAGGTGTGGGTGAGGGAAGAGAATATGAAGAAGAGGAGAAGGTGTTGATGGTGCATTGTTGGAAGAGGTAGTAGGAGATAAAGTGACTTTTAGGGTTATGGGGTTTGTAATTAGGCCAGGATATTGGGAACATAAACTTTAAATTTTTAATTTTTTATGGTAATAAGTAATAAAAACCAAAACCACATACAATCAGGTTCATGTGTAAACGCAAACAGGTTCAAATAGGAGTTTTTAAGATATATATTAGATATATTAGATAGATAGATAGATAACAAATATTCAGGATTACCCTCTTATAAAAATAGTAAATACTACTCCCTCTGATCCATAATATAAGAGCTAGCTGCAAAAAAAGCCTCTTAAGAGAACATGTGAATGTTAGTTGGGTGTCTGGAGTTAATGCTTCTTTTCCAATATTGCCCATATTTATTACAATACTTTTAAGAGAGAGAAATACATAAGCATTAATAAATATGAAAGAGAATTAGGGGTAAAATAGGAAAAAACACATTTAATGAGTAGAGATTATGAGATGAGCTCTTATATTAAAGACCAAAACCATTCAAATTTTGGCTCTTATATTAGGGACTTGAGGGAGTATTTGCTATGAACTTTCAAAATTGTCTCTATATATAACTCCCTTCATTCCTAAATATAAGATCACTTTGACTACTTTAGAGAGATTAAGAAAGACTTTCCAATGAATTAGGATTACATGATCTTCCCAAAATACCCATCACTTAAATTTATAAGATTGAGGGAGTAATTTACTTGTAAAATGAGTATAGGGATAATTTGGGCAAAACTTGAGAAAAAATAGAAAGTGATCTTATATTTAGGAACTTATCCACATTCTTAAAGTGATCTTATATTTAAGAACTGAGAGAGTAGTATTTGCAAGCAATAGTGACGATTTCAATACTGCCCCTAATGCCGCTTAAAAAATTTTAAAAAATTGTGAGGGGAATAGTGACGGATTTGTAACAGCCACTAACACCCTCTTTTAAAAGTAAATATTGGAGATGGAGAGGCCATAACATAAGTAAATATTTCAGAGGCCATAACATTACTAGCACCACTTATAAAATAGTAAAAAAATTGATGGAATTAGTAATGGTTTCTTGACCGTCACTAATTCCATTTCATCAAGAAATCATTACATCTTATTTCATCAATAAATCTATTACATCTTACTCTCTCCGGTCCCTAATATAAAAGCTCAAAATTTGAATAGTTTTGGTCCCTAATATAAGAGCTCATCTAATATTCTCTCTTCATTTAATGTGTTATTTCCTACTTTACCCCTAATCTCTTTCATATTTATTAAAGCTTACCTATTTCTCTCTCTTAGAAGTATCATAATAAATATGAGCAATATTAGAAAAGAAACATTAACTCCACATCCAACTAACATTCACATGTTTTCTTAAGAAGCGTTTTTTGCTACTAGCTCTTATATTAGGGACCGGAGAGAGTATTTAGTAACGGAACCTCCACTTAAGGGCAAAGTGCTGACCAAGGGACAGACTTAGAGTTTGTTTGGTTGTAGGAAAGTTTGACAATGAATTAGAAATGGAAAGGGTAAGATGGAAAGTAGGGGTAATGATGAGAGAGTAAAGTTTGTGGGCCCCACAATAAGTGTGAGATGGAGAGAGAAAACTTGTGGGCCTCGGGATATATGTAAATGACCATATTACCCCTTAACTTTTCAATTATTTATTACTCACTTTCTTGGGTTTCTTGCAACCAAACAAGCCTTATATATTTTAACATTAAAGTTTTAAGTTTAAGAATGCCGTGATTCCTCCAAAAAGGAATATTAGAATATGCTTTTATTTTTCATACAGCAACGTGATAAGCTGTGAGATTTGCCCAATTAATGACTCAATTATTATCTCTTGCTTCATCTTTCGTTGACGAAAAAGGCTTGTATTCTACCTAACTGTCTTATATATATACACTACACTACAATCTATACATTGCAACTTCCTTCATATTCTGAAGCTTCTACCAAATGGCATTCACTTCTCTCTTTTCTCGAACTCGCATTATCACTCTTCCATGGCTGTTGCTCGCGATTATCGCGACCTCACTATGTGCGATTGAGGGAGTGAATGGAGGCATCGAAGAAACGAATCAAAGAGAGTTTGATTACTTCGCTTTGGCTCTTCAATGGCCTGGCACTTACTGTCGTCGCACTCGCCATTGTTGCTCCTCCAATGCTTGTTGTAGAGGGTAAACTCAAATTCAAAGCTCTATTTCTCTTGTTTTTTTCTCTTTTCCTCGTAGAGAAGTTTTTGTATATGGTTGGAACTTGTTAGGTTTGTTAGGCAAGAAGGATATGTTGAGAGATTTGCATGTTAGGGCTTGTTAGATATGGAGATGATGGATATTCATTTAGCGTATATTGAACATGTAGAGGTTCTGATAAAAAAAACATGTAGAGGAAATTTAGGATTCTTTGTTGCTACTTTCAGTCCTAAATTTGGGGAGATGAGTTTGGTTGTAGCTATAAGAGATATTTCTAATTGTTCTTAATTTTCCAATAAATTATCCATATCAATACTATCCAATACTCCCTTCATTCCTAAATATAAGATTACTTTCCTTGATTTGGTTAGATTAAGGATGTTAGTTAAGTTAGTTATTAACACATGATATTACCAATTTATCCTAACCATATACTTTTATCTCCACTCTCCCCCTCTTTCTTGTTATAATTTATAGGTAAGCATTATTATTAGGGTTAATTTGGGAAAAAGTTGGGAAGTAATTAAAAATGATCTGATATTTAGGAATAAATTGAATTTAGGGATTTAATTTACAAGAGAGGGAGGATGAAAATAAAGGTAGATGGTAAGGGTGCATTGGTAATTTTATGGGATTTTACTAACTTAAGTAGCATCCTTAATTTAATCAAATAAGGTTAATACTCCCTCTAGTCCTTAATATAAGTCACCAACTACTAATTTTTCTTGTCATTTTTATAAGTCACTTCATGGTTTCCAATGTGCATTAATTATTTTTTTCCATATATACTCATATTTAATAGGGGTAGCAGGAGAGAGTAATAGTTAATAGTTTTGGAAATAAGTGTAATTATTGGGGTTAGAATTGGAAATTACTTTAATTTTAGGACAAATTAAATGCATTTAACCAATTTTATTGGCATTTAACCAATTTTAGGACAAAATAAATGCATATAATAAGGACCGGAGGGAGTAAGTCCTATACTTAACCGGAGGGATTATGTTCAATTTTTGTTTGCACTTTGGCGAAGTTTGTCATAGTGTCACACTCATACATTTGGTTAGATAAATAGAAAAGTCAATTTGGAGCCTACTGCTACTGCCCTCACCATTGTTGCTTCTGCAATTCTTACTGTTGAGGTTAGAGTAAAATTAAAACCCTTTGCAGTTACTTTTTACCCTTGAAAAATTCTGTATGGTTGTAACTTGTTATGCTGGTTTAACAAGAATGAAACTTTGATGGGCTATTGCATAAGATTTGTACATTAGTGCTTGTTGAATGTGGAAATCATGGATTTTCTTTTAGCATGAACCAAACATGGGGAATTCTTTATTAGCAAATTTGTTTATGGGAGGCTTTCATTTTTGGTTTGATGAAGTTTTCCATACATCCAGTGGAATAAGTCCAAATGAAGTCAGTTATATATAGACTAATTTAGCCAGTTTGCATATCGTGTGATCATTAGTCTACTGTCATTGCATATATTTTTCCTTGCTTCCTTGTGGCTGATTTTAGCATGTGAATATTGTTATGTAACTTATATATGAAATCTAAGAAGCAACACTGACAGACTTGCATTTTGTCTTTGTCACCCACCTTTACAGCTCTAATGCTCCCACAGAATTTACAATCCGTGAGTATGAGGCTGCAAATTTATTACTGTCATTATTTTATATGCTCCTTATTTGTATATGACTCATGAAGAAATGCATCAACTAACTCACCTTATCTACTTGTATGATAGATGGACTCTGGCCTGATTATAATGATGGATCTTGGCCATCCTGTTGCGCCCGATCTGATTTCAATCCAAAAGAGGTAATGTACAATTGTTTCTATGCTTCAGCACTTCATTATATTTTTGGTTGATGTTCAAGGTGTATGAACATTACCTGGCTATCCATAGATTTTGGTTTTTATGAGGTTATACTTTCTTGGGCAAGAACATTAAAGAATTGATGATGGTTTTGATGTGTATGAATGTATGATGATGTCAGCTAATAGAGTTAGGCCTAGAGGTTAATGGAGATTAGGCAAGACATCAATATTAGTAACGGAAAATGCATCACAATGCATCTCACCATCATACACCTTTGCAGCAGGGATTTCTTGAAAATCAACATTTCTTTTTCTCTCTTTGAAAAAAAAGCTGGGCAGCTTTAAAAAAAGAAAAGAAAAGCTGGGCAGCAGAAATTTTTTAAATCCAGCTATTCATTTTCTATTTGAAAGCTGATTAGATTAATTAAATTGAATAGTACTACTAGTAAAAACATGTGGATCAAGTAGTCCATTGCATATTACCCAACTTGTGTAACTGATCACTTACCAGACATAAATATCAGCCCACTCAAGTGAAACCAACAAATTTTGAGAAATCCTGTGACACTAAGTCAACTTAAGAAAAGTTTCCTGCTAAACCTAGTTACATTAATTTATTAAAGCTAATTGATCACTAAAATACCTTCTAGTACTACAATACAAGGAAGGAATAGAAATCAATAACTAGAGAACACAGATCTCCAAATTGCTCAGAACCTTTATTAGTCACTCAACTGTGAAAGCATATGTTATGTGGAGTGTAGAAAATAAGAGAAAGGTTAAGAAAGATTAAGAAAGGAGATAAGAATTGAGAGAAAGAAGTAGAGAAGGATGAAGAGAAGAGAAGAGAGAAGAGAGAGATAGAGAGAAGGTAAAAAGGCCTTAGGCCATTACATTATGCCAAAGCATCACAAATCACAACAACCTATTACAAGTGAGAGTAAGGGTCTTATTTATAGATGTAGAATGTAAACTAGACTAACAACTCTATCGTAACTAACTCCTAACTAACACTTTCCTTTATTTATTATTACATAACAATACCCCCCTCCCAAAACATCCTTGCCCTCAAGGATCAAGTAAGAGAACAACAACAACAAAAAAAAAACAAAACAAAACCAAGACTATGAAATCTAACTAAAACACATAGACTTTTGACTTACGAAGAACTTCTGCAAATTAATAAAGAAATCTTGTTGGCATGAAGTCTCAGAACCATAGCTAACTTTAGCTCTACTGCACAGTAGTTCTTTTTAACTCTTCCACTTGAAGAGCAAAATCCCCCAAAAAGCATTGCAATTAGTTCTCCCTTGAACCATTCTAGAATCAATATTCTTGTCGGAGAAATTTCTTGAAATACAATGAAATTGTAAAACAGAAAATTTGACTTTTCAAACTCCATAAAATTCAACCACGTGCACCTTTGAACACACTCCTTAACTTGCAACAATTTTTCTTTATCATTGATTGATTCAACCATCTCTTCCTCATTGTTCATTACTTGTGAATGTGCTTGTAGAGCTCTACCAGTTTTGCAATCAAACAACCCATCAAAACCTGATGTGATCTTTGAGCAAGACTCATTTTCTTGATTGTTCACATAATCATGAACTTCATTTTCTCGAGCTTTGAAGGCTTCTTTTTGCTCTTGCTCAGGATCAACCAACTCCATTATGGGCACTGCAACATACTCTGGTTCCTCATATTCAAGCATCTGCAACTCCATATGTGCATCAGTTGTCATTGCATGAGAACCCTTTACGACAGGTTCTGAATACCTTGTTTTCAAAGACTCGGGCCATGTGATATTTGAAGTTGAAGACTTGTATGGATGGTCAAATCTAAGTTTCAAAGCCTCTTTATACTTTGACCAAGTAATTCTACGCCCATTAACCTCCTCCATCAACGCTAAATGCCAAAGATATGCCTTCTCATCTAGTTGACGGCTTGCCATGAAAATTTTCCGATTCTCTGGGGTCTCATCCAAGTCAAAATACTTATCACATTCGAGGAGCCATCCATCCACATCTGTTCGAGAGAATCTTGGGAATTCAAATTTATAAAATCTAGTGTTGTGACGATAATCTTGAGGAGGCCGTTGATGTTCACCCGTTTCTTGACCACCCTTATTGTTAAATTCTTTATTATTGAACCAATTGCCTAATCTGGTAGTCAATTGCTGAACTGAATCTTCCAACCGCCTTAACCTTTCTTCATGTGTTTCATCCATTTCTGGCAATCTTGAAACTGAATGGTGACGCCTGGTTTTAACTTTGGGCATTCAAAAAGTATTGGAATTCAGGGTTTATATCTCTGGAAATGTTCAAAACTTCAAGAATTTATGGGTTTAAGGTCTGGGTATTCTCAAATGTGATGGTTTTAGATGAATCTTGGGTTTCTTGATAGCTAAATAAGGTCCAAGAAAAGTTCTGCTCTGATACCAATGTTATGTGGAGTGTAGAAAATAAGAGAAAGGTTAAGAAAGATTAAGAAAGGAGATAAGAATTGAGAGAAAGAAGTAGAGAAGGATGAAGAGAAGAGAAGAGAGAAGAGAGAGATAGAGAGAAGGTAAAAAGGCCTTAGGCCATTACATTATGCCAAAGCATCACAAATCACAACAACATATTACAAGTGAGAGTAAGGGTCTTATTTATAGATGTAGAATGTAAACTAGACTAACAACTCTATCGTAACTAACTCCTAACTAACACTTTCCTTTATTTATTATTACATAACAGCATACAACGGATAGGAGTTAGGACTATTTATATTAGTCTGTTATGTCATTAATATTTAGAATAAAATAATTAATTCAGTTGACTGATTCAATTAATTGTTAATTGATTGATTGAGTCAATTGATTATGTTGATTAGGTAATTAGAGTTTGGGATTATTATTATTATGTTTTGTTTCTATTTCTATAGAATTAATATTCTATAACATAGTCACCCAATCCCCTCCAGCCAATCAGAATCAATTTACTGCTAACTTACATAATACATATGCGCTAACCATCCAAGGGTATATTTGCATCTCTTTCTATTTATTTACTTATATTCCATAACACATTCAGCTTCCTGTGTCAGGCATTTTGTTTTCCTTAACCTTAATTTGAGAACCATTTGCTTTTATAAATTTGTTCCTCACTTTTGACTAAACAAATAATCAACAACAACACAATATCTTTGTATGTCCATGATCATGAGATTTGACAAATTTTATGTTGGTTGTCAAGACCTAACACAACCCTTCTCCTTTATCCGGGCTTGGGACCGGCTATGACATATGATAGGCATGAGGTTCGGCATAGGCGGAGTTGACTAAACAAATAATCGATAGTAATAAATTTTATAAAAAAATTCAAACTTGTAATATTGCCAGCGTGTTATTTTTTTACAGGATAGCTATTTACTGAGGATATGAGTTACTATAACTATTATGCTTTTGGAAACTGGAACGTTTCTATATTCTTGTGTCAACTTTCTCATTTTCACCTCTTCTAATTATCATTGCTCTATCTTCATTTGCAGATATCAACATTGACTGAAGCTTTAGAGCAATATTGGCCATCTTTAAGTTGTGGATCACCATCATCATGTCATGGTACAAGAGGGTCATTTTGGGGTCATGAGGTGGTCATTGGAGATTTCTTAGCTTTAATTTATCCTCTCGATTCTTGATTAGTGCGAAACTAATGATTTTTCATCTCTTTGTTCTTGGGGCTACCACATGTGGACACATTGACAGTGGGGTAATAATTTTTATAAATTTTGCTCTTACATGATTTAACTAGTTATGATTTTAGCATTTGTTCAAAAAAAATTGATTTCAATATAGGGTATGCTTCAACTGCATAGTGATTTGAATGAATCACAGAGCCCTCTCTAATTTAAATGTGGCATGCTTTCATTTCATTGTATTATTCTGAATTTTCTTTTTATCTTACCTGCAGAGAAGCATGGTACATGCTCATTTCCTGTGCTTCGAGATGAATACAACTATTTCTTGACAGGACTGAATGTCTACTTCAAATATAATGTGACTGTAAGCTCTTAGAAACTTAGTTTTTGCTTCTCTGAGTTTTTTCCATGCTTCTATTGAAAATAAGCATACCTTATTTTGGGAAGATGATATGTTATTGGAAAGGATCTTTTTTTTTTTTCGCTTGGTGTTGCTGCTAGCCATGACTGACTGGATATGAAGGAAAATTCATTCATGTTTCGATGATTTGAGAGTTTGATTTTATGGAACTAGAAACTGTTGTTTTCTACCAACTATTATTAAATCTTAAATAGATAATTCAGGGAGAATAAGATGGTTTGTTTTACCTCAACTGGTGCATATTCATAAGTTAGCCTGACCATTGCCCTTCCATTTTCTTTTATCAGAAAGTTCTAAATGAAGCTGGATATGTTCCTTCTAATAGAGAAAAATATCCCCTTTGAGGCATTGTCTCTGCCATTGAGAATGCCTTCCATATATCTCCTCAAGTAATTTGCTCACATGATGCAGTGGAGGAAATCCGTCTGTGCTTTTATAAAGACTTCAAGGTTGTAACGCTGCTCTGTATTTGTCATATTGAGACATGAAGATTTTGATCTAAATTTTGTCTTTTTTATTGTTGTTGGACCTTTCAAAATTAGCTGATATGGTAATTTGGAGCTCGTATGTTAAATCTGTGGTACTTTGCTATTTCTGTTGTTTTCGAACTTGTCTTCCTGAAAATGAAATAATGTTTAAGATTCAAGATTGAAAGCAGTGAGATTGGCTAAAAAAGAAAAAAGAAATCAGTGTGGAAAGTCTGTAAGTTCTGATAAAAAGTGAGGCTTAATTATATTATAATATTTAGCTCTTTATAACTGTTTATTACAAAGAGGACAGGGTCATTTTCTTTGTGTTTTGATAAAATTAAACATTGTTGGCTCATTCTTCAGATACATACTTCAATGGTTTTAGAATTATTTTTGAAAATTGTATAAGGTTGCTTGGGACTGATGTATTACTTTTTTGTTAATTTTGTGATTGCTCATCATTCTAGCAAGACTTTAATTGGTCATTTATATAGTTTTTTTATTCTTTGTTTCATTACAGCCACGTGATTGTGTAGTTGCATCTGACCTCAAAATTGACATGGTTACTTCAAAATCATCATGTCCCAAATATGTCAGCCTGCCCGTGCATGTATCATCTGGTAAGTCTATTATTCAATCCTTTCTATACCAGTAGTCATGAGGACACTAACTGTATGTATGGTTGATTGATTTGACATCTAATAACAACTGATCGCTAGCCTGTCCGAGTGGAAATATACCACTGTTATGCAGAGTGAAGAAGAGAAAAGAAAGATTGACAAAGAGAGGGAAAGATTGAGAGAAGAGGGCAGGAGAATGTAGAAACTGAGGAAGAAGAGAATAGAAAAGTAGACGAGAGTGAATTGAGAGAGAGAGACAAAGGAATCTGTTACTAAGCAATGAGATGTCAGTTACATCTATTAAAGGTGCCGGGCAAAGGTGCAAAAATAGTCATCGTAAATTTAAAGATGTGCAACTATAACTCTGTTAAATTGAAGGGGGCAAAACTGTACATTGTAAATCAAAATGGGGCAAAATTGGGCAAATGTGCAAAAATAGCCATCGTAAATTTAAACGTACGTTTTCCAGACGTGTCCCCACCATCAGTAAATGATATGTCATACATTTAAGGGTGCAATATGTTGATGAGACTTTAATTTTTTGATGAGACTTTATTTTTTCAAATGATTACGTAGAAGTAAGGTGAATTTCACATGATTTGGGGTTCTATTTGGTTTCTTATCGAAATGATTTGGGGGTTTAGAGTTCGTTTTTAGTGATTTAGGGTTCAACTGGATGCATTTTAGCTTTCACGTTAGATTTTGGAATTGACATGTCATTTACTGATGGTGGAGCCCACGTCTGGAAAATGCCTGTTTAACTCGGCCTAACAGAGAGGTTACTTTTGCCTCATTTTGGTTTACAATGTATGGTTTTGCCCCATTTTTGTTTACAGTGTACAGTTTTGCCCCCTTCAATTTACCAGAGTTATAGTTGCCCATTTTTAAATTTACGGTGGCTATTTTTGCACCTTTGCCCTAAAAGTGCCTTACATACTAGTAGTAGTAGGCCCTTTACTAAAATAAGTGCAAATCTTCCCTACTAATTATTCCCTTTCCGACACTAACATAACAGGTTGACTGTTAGCTAATAAGGTCCTACATGTTAGAGATTACTCTAAGAAATATTCTCATTTTCCATAAGCCAATGAGGGTTATTTAATCCTCCCTACTTGTTAACAGCCACTATGCTCCATCTTCCTATGGAGCATTATGATATCTAGTGTTTAGAATGAATAGAATGTGCTTATCATTGTCTTCTAAGTAAAACTAAACCTTTTGCATATCAATTTGATAAATAGCTTTTGTTGAATGACCACAATTCAGAAAACTTGCAACTGAGATCAAGCTTTTTCTATTACTAAACAATCTATAAATTAAAAATCATAAATAATTCTTTTATATCTATTATTTCGGTTCATTCATCGATTAACTCTTATTTGAACTACTAACACGTGGCCAGACTACTGACTTTGGTAGTGAGTTTTTTAATTTTTCTGTTAGCTGGATGTGAAAACATGGTTGATATCTTGTTTCTAAGGTAAAAAACAATATACATTCAGATTGTGATATGTCAAAATCTTGTCACCAAATTTAGATTAATCTTATGTACGGCACATCTAGTGTGTATATTTGCACCAATTTAGTTCTAGCATGTATGCAACATGTTCAATATGATCAAGTATTTGTTCATAGTTCCGATTTAATATTTGCACCAATTTAGTTCATATAAAATGGTTTGCATTTTGATATACCATGCTTTGCATTTTCATGTAGTCTCCAAACCAGATTTTTTCATGTGCTTTCATATAATTTCTCTTCATTCAAATGATATTGCAGGAGAGACTCTATTCCTTGCACCTTTGCTGGTTAATATAGTGTTAGTTGCATTCTTACTGGTTTTTCTTACTAGTCTAACTGATGGGCCCCTTCAGTGGATAGAAGTTTGAAAAAAAAAAGATCTTTTGTTTCAAGAGTTTTTTTGCTCAACAAATACTTTGATGAATCTAGAATTGTTTTTTTGTCAGCACTATCTTCTACAGTTGCATAGTGAAAGATGAATTATGTATAGATTTCTGTAACAATGTGATGAGATTGGCCCATCATATACATATTATAGGAAGAGGAAGAATGACGTGATGGTTAAGTAGGGAGTCGGGGGTAGTTTAGGTATTCTGTTAATATTTCTGTTAAGGGGCAATTTCGGTATTAGACTAATATTCTGTTAGTAGCGTATGTAGTAAGGAATATAGAGAGAACTATAAATAGGAAAAGGATAGGCAGAGAGGGGTTTTATGCGAGTTTTTGGCTTGTCTTGGGAGGGTGGTGTACTTACACACCAATTGTATCTTGCTGTGATTTCTTTCCTGTAATTCTTCTATAGATTTCGATCTGAGAAGGAGTGACTTTGTTGATATTCAATAGTATTGCTGTGAATTTTCATCAAAGGTATCAGAGCAAAGATCTAGGGCATGGTTAATACAAGAAAAATGGAGTCCAGAATTGAAGGATGTGATTCGCGATTGAATTTGGTTGAGCAACACATTGAACAGCTCGGCGAAGATGTGAATTCAATGAAGAATGATTTCGCAACCTTGAAAACATTACTTACCGATTTCATGGCGGAATTCAAGGGCAAGAACAAAGGCGAAGATTCTGGAGGCAAAGGCGAATCGTCTTTTAACAAAGGCGGTGATGATTCGGGAAGAACGAAGGATATTCATGATGAAATTGAAGAACCTCAAAATTCTGAAATTGAAGTTGAAGAGATCGTGAAAGAAGTGGCTGCGATTGAATCTAAAAGAGATGTTACTGACAAGGTTTTGTGCATTGAGGTTGGAATTATGGAAGAGCAGAAATCTCACCCAAACAAAATCAAAGTAAAAAATCAAGTGAAGCCTACTCATGCTTTGGATCATCGAAAGAGGAAATTAATGGCGACTATACATGGGAGCAATTCTTCCAGGGAGGCTTCGATTTTGAAGCTGAACAGTGGTGTTCGCCTCTGTTTTTCACTATCGCAAACAGAGAAGAGGTTGAAGACAGCTCTCACAGTAAGTGGATCTTAATTAGGGTTTACATGGCCCATTGTGGAAGAAGCCCTATTCTTAATTGGAGAGGCAAATTGATTGGGCTGGGTTATGGTAAGAAAAAGGCACATATCTTCATACACTTGTTGCAAAACCCTAACCAACAATTACTACATACTCGGCTTCAAAATACGACAGAATCGTTCTCCTTCAACAAAGAGTTTGTGATCTGGGAGGCTAGGGCTAGAATCGCACAAGATGAAGACAAAGAACCACTGGCCGATTATTACTCCAATGATAAATCCTACGAAGATTGGTATGGGGTACTCATATTCAATTTTTCTGATTGTTTGGTGTTCAACACTTCTGAATTCGAAAATTCTGGTATGTCTTCAGCCTATTATAATTCTTGGAGACAACTATTCTTTTATTTGAGTAAAGTGAGAACAATTGAGATGGGGAAATCATTCCATGGAGTCAAACGAGAAGAGATAAACTTGGCTTCCCTTAGTAGTTAGTAGTGTTAATATAGTGAGGCTTAATGTGAATTCTAATTCCACTGATACAGAGAGGGCGAATTGGAAGGTCCTACTTGGGGATCACTATATTTTTACTCAACTCTGGTCTCTTGTTGCTCAAGTCCTGAAACTGTCATGCCTATCTAGATGTATTCATGAAGTGGGAATTATTTCAGTGATTATAGTTGAGAAAGGACAATTATGTACTTGCTTGAAAGTTATTGTTAGGTGTGGAGTATGCCCTGATACATTGGATATTGTGAACAAGGGTGAAATAACTAGAGCATCTAGCCACTCTAGTATTGATTCAATGATACTTGCTCAAGGATTGACAGAGAGGGTGGGTGAAGTGAAATTGGGCATGAAAGGGCTAACATCTTATGATTGCTTAAAAGTTGAGCTGATGAATCAAAAAGTCCTGGTTCTTCTCCTCCCTGTAGCATTAACGTTGAGTAAGCCTGAGAATTCATTTATATGGATTACTCAATTTTTTCAGGATTGTGTTACAGCGATAATGGCAGTAGCAAAGGGCAGACTTACCGCCTCTGGAATTTTGATGTTGGATGGATTCAGATGGGCTTTATTCCCTACATATGGGGAATATCACTTTCGCTTCATCAATGATCTGTGGGCATCTTCCAAGCAAGCTGAGAGTAGAGTGGACCCATCCCAATGTTTTGTTGATGGACTTCTTTTGTTCTTATATTCATTTCAAGTGGCTGGATGTGCAGTGGAAAAGATGACATGTGCTGCAGCTTGTAGCCTGTTTTGCTGGATACTAGAGTGCTACTTCCTTGTGGCTGTAATTGAAAAGATGTTAACAATTGCCCAGGCAATGAAGCTTGTGATCACTGCCATGACAGATTGGTTGGGGATTTGGATGAAGCTGACCCTCACATATGCTTATCACCTTGAGGACAAGGTGGCTATTCATGGAGGGGGTAATGATGAGATTGGCCCATCATATACATATTATAGGAAGAGGAAGAATGACGTGATGGTTAAGTAGGGAGTCAGGGGTAGTTTAGGTATTCTGTTAATATTTCTGTTAAGGGGCAATTTCGGTATTAGACTAATATTCTGTTAGTAGCGTATGTAGTAAGGAATATAGAGAGAACTATAAATAGGAAAAGGATAGGCAGAGAGGGGTTTTATGCGAGTTTTTGGCTTGTCTTGGGAGGGTGGTGTACTTACACACCAATTGTATCTTGCTGTGATTTCCTGTAATTCTTCTACAGATTTGGATCTGAGAAGGAGTGACTTTGTTGATATTCAATAGTATTGCTGTGAATTTTCATCACAATGCAATCTGTCTTTGCTCTCATATGCAATCATTTTTCAAAGCTCACAACATGCTTATTTGATATTTTGGGTCATATTTTTTTGTGCCCTACGCATAACTTTTTTTTTGGCCAAAATCCATATTTTAGAAAACAGTTTTTCTTATTCGATTTGGTATTCTGATTTACATGTCTTAATTTGGAAGCTAATGAAGCATCAACTCATTACATTACGCAACATCAAATTCGTGTTAACAGGGTACATTAAATTTATCACCTTAGCTGTTGTATAATGTATATCCCACATAGATATTGTTTAAGTACTAGTCGGCACATGCTCTCATAAATCTAGTTAGTGCTAATCATGAAATGTGGAGAAAGAGTGTAATGTGTATTCAATATGCTGTAATCACAAAAATAATGTATATAATACATTCCAAATGGATTAAAGGGGGCGCAATATAGTTATGAGCCTAATATATTATATTATAACTTCATGCATAATCGCATTCTTTCATATCTCTCTCTTGAATGTACAAATTCAAAGGATTTATTATGGTGATACTCTGTTGCTATTTATGGTTGTATTCATTTAACTACTACTGGTGATTGGTTTTTCACTTAATCAATGTCATAAAACTTCTCCTGTCACCCGGTTTTGGATAAGGTTTTGATGAGATGATAGATGGATAGATTCTTTCTATTGAACTAGTTTTGAATATAACACCATTGTCTACTTACATTGACTTGGAAATTTCTTCTCCGCAAATTTATATCATCATCATCTTCTGTGTCTGTAGAGAGGGGTGGACCTCAACGTTTGATTTATTGATATTGAAGCTTTATAAGGCTCTGGTGGGACGCTTCTGTCTGTAACTTTAAACGTTCATCAGTTGGTGAGATGCTGTACTATATGTTATAATTTGGAGGGACAAGAATTAAAATATGGCAAACTAAATATATTTAGCAGTTGTCTTGTGAATTCAAGGTTAGGTATGGCCTTGAGTACTGTGTTCTTCTCTATGTCAATCTTACACTGAAAAGAGATTCATGCAAGATATAGGATTATTTTAGGATGAAATGACATTTAGTGAGATTCAAATCATGGAAATTGTAATTGCTATTTGTCCTCAACGATCAGAGGTTATTATTAAATTATGGAGAATAAATCATTGATTACTTGAATTTGTAATTTTCCTATATCTTGATAGTAACTTCCATAAAGCTTCATATTAGGGGAAGTTATTATTAAATTATGGAGAATAAATCATTGATTACTTGAATTTGTAATTTTCCTATATCTTGATAGTAACTTCCATAAAGCTTCATATTAAGTCTCCTAAAATGAAGTAACCTTTGGTCTTTTGGGGCGAATATAATTGTTTTTAGATATTTGCATGTATTTTTTGTCAAGTTCAAGTGTTTTTGTGCAGAATCTTATCTTATTTTGGCATGAATTTCATTTGCTGCACGTGTAATAGTATTACTCCTTCCAGTCCGTCATATAAGAGTCCAAAGCCTCTTTCATTTGATACATTTTTCCAAATTTGCCTCAAAAACTCTTTCATATTTAATAATGCTTACATATTTTTTTGTTTTAATAGTATCATAATAAATGAGGGTAAGATTGGAAAAAAGAATAAATCTAAACATCCAAATAACTTTTAAATGTTTAGTTAACAAACGTGTTTTAGTGGCTGAGCTCTTGTATTACGTATCAGAGAGAGTAGTTGCAATGTCATGAAAATTTATGTATTCTATCACGGATATGGATGATGACGCGTAAATAGTGTTTTATACTCCTTCAACTCCTAATTATAAGGTCTCTTTTGACTTTTTTGGAGGAATTAAGATTAGTTGTAAAATTAATCACTTTACAATGTTCATAATTATCTTTTTCTCTCAAAATTAATTTATTCAACTTATAAACTAATTTATAATCTAAGTACATGTGATATAGTATGTTATAATTTAGTGATCTAATTTGTTTCCTTAATTTTAAGATAATAGGCAAAATGTTATTATAAGATGGGAGATATTATTGTTTATTCATATGGGCACAACATTTTGTATCTTTTATTCGTCGCATTAGATTTCTGTTACATATTTTTACTCTTTTGTAGTAATTGAACAATTTAGGATTGAATTATTATAATGATTAAATAGTTTTATAAATCATGTTTACGTAAATTTAGCATTAAGTAGTTAAGTACTAGAGGTTTGTTAAGTTTATCGTTGGTTTATTTAGACAAGTGAAGGCTTGTTAATATGGTCATGCCACTTATGGTCAATATATATATTGAGAGTAATTGAGTCTGACTGCTTAGAGTTGATTATCATATAAATTATATAGGAAATATCTTTTACTGCCAATGACTCTATTTGGAAATGTTAATTATGGATAAAAAAGGGAAAATCCAATAAAATGATAATTAAATATCAAAAGGACAAAAAGATGTCACAAATTTTCGAAAAAACAAGAGAGATTGTTTTTATTTAGGATTAACATGCTTGTTATTTGCATGGAATAGTTAATAAAGTTTCATAGAAACAAGTCTTCTTCTAAGTAGTGAAAAAATTGTAGTTAATAATGCCATGAGAGTGGTTATTCTCTCTTCTTGAGTAGTTACATGTATTATTGAAGTAATTAATGTAGTGTAATAGAAACAAGTCCCCTTATAATTAATTACGAAACAAGTAACTAAATGCGTTATAAGAGTAGTTATTAGTGCTCCACAAGTAGTTATATGTGTTATTGATGTGGTTAATACGATTTCAGAGTAGCAACACTCCTTCTAAGTAATGAAAGAAATCATATTAGTTAATTATGTCATGAGAGTGGTTATTTCCTGCGTAGTTAACTACTTTAAACTTCTTTATCTTAAATATTTACAATTTTTTTTGTCCTTTGGTAAATTTGTGAAACATCTATATCCTTTTGATATTTAATTGTTGTGTTATTGGGATTTTCCCGATTAAAAACCAAATTTTAAGAAAATATAGGATGGAATCATTAGGTCACCAAACAGAAAATCTATGGATGAGGTCTATATCATGGCCCATTATCAATAATTCAATTTCAATATGAGGTTCAACTTTAGGTCAAATAATTGAAAGTGAATCAATTAGATTTAGTAAAGACAATCATTAAGCATTCTAATTTTATCAAAAACCTATTCATTACAAGCACTCCCTCTTTCGTTCTTTTTGGAGCTATTAACGCTATATTTATGATAACTTAGAATTAGAATATGTAATAATGAGATAACTACTCCATAATTAGCAACAAATGCATTCATTAAAAAATAATAATTGTTTATAGGTGGATTTGAATATTCTACTTCAACTAGCACCAATCGAACGGAATGGAAAGGGTGTTGATATTTTAAGCATAAGCTCTTGAATTGAAGGCCGTACGAATTACCAAAACAACATGCCATTGAGTGTTGTACCTCCAATTGAATCTAAATCAATCTGTTAGGTATTTAATTTTTGCTTGCCAAACTACAGTACTCCTTTAGTCCTAAATGTATGATATATTTATCTAAATAAATAGATTAATGATGTTAGTTAAATTAATTAATATTGCACATTTTTCTCAAAATACCATAATCTTCTTCCTTAATCTCCCCCCTTCTATTATACAGATTTTGTTCAAGAAGCATATATAGGGACAATTTAAAAAGAAATAAAACCGAAAAATTATAAATAAATATTATATTTTAGATTAAATTAAATTCCGAAGATACTAAACAGAGGAGGGGATATTATATTCGTTGGTCACTTGGTCTAAACAAGTCATAATTGGAAAAAGCCCCCACACCATGGTTAGTTACAAAATGACAATCATCCCCTATTTTCTTCCACTCATCACCAATAAAAACAGTATTTAGCTTCCCATCGACCATATCCAATATAAATCTGAAACCTGTTATGCAATTTTCAAACACAAAATCACACATACACACACACACACTAATGGATACCAATAATGAATTGAAGAAATGTCTGCAAATATTCCTTATATTCTTCACACTCCATTGTTATTATGCAAGTTCACAACAAACAGACTCTTGCTCTTGTAACCTCAACCTCCAGGTTCCTATCCCTTTCGATACCTCCAACCTTCATTGCCTCTCTGTCTGGGATTCTCAAAGCTTCATTCTCAGAGTAAGTTCTTCTTCTTTTCCTTTTTCTAACACCTATTTGGTTTTGAATTGTATTGGAACTAAATTTGAGTTTCTAATATATGCATTTGAGTTACCTCTCATATGAAGAAGAAAGAGCTGCATATAGACACATAAGAGTTATGATCTCTTTCTTCTCTCCTCTTTTTGAATTAGAGCCAG
Organism: Mimosa pudica; assembly: GCA_029929735.1. NCBI lineage: Eukaryota > Viridiplantae > Streptophyta > Magnoliopsida > Fabales > Fabaceae > Mimosa > Mimosa pudica. The sequence goes on from JAKELP010000045.1 coordinate 9,361,962, forward strand.
GATTACTACTGATGCGCGATTAAATCTGCAACCTCATAGTGAATCCACTAAGTTACAAAGTCACAAAGTCACGACATCTTTCTTCTCTTTACATCTTTCTTCTCTTTACATGATGATACGGAAGCCATAACTTGAAACCGTCTTTTAGGGACATGTTCCCTTAATGTAAAAAAAAGATAGTGGTATACTCCTTCGATCCTATCCTTAGTCAGTAACTACCTACAATTTGTTATCCTTAATGTAAGTTACCAACCGCCGCATTAGATTATTTTTTTCTCACTTTAGCCACATTATTAATGGAAATTCAAAATTGAAAAATATAAATCACATCATTTAATGAAGGGTGAAGTTAGAAAAAAGTGGCAAATTTAAAATGAACTTTGAAACCCAACTTTCATTCCTTAGTATGTGAGAAATGAGTAGTTGGTGACAGAGGGAATATAAGTCACTAATTACCTACAATTTTAGTCCTTAATATATATAAAGCATCTACACTTGCATTAAATGTTTTTTTCCACTCTACCCTTGTTATTAATAGAGATTTAAAATTGAAAATGTGAAACACACCACTTAATAAAAGGTGAATTAAATGGCAAATTTAACATTACTATTCCTTAGTATTTAAGAAATGAGTAATTGGTGACTTATAATAAGAACTGGATAGAATACATATATAATCATTTCTGATTTAATATTTACTCACAAATTTATCTTTTGAACAGTATGTTCAGACATCTCCAAACTTGTGGAGCTTCATCCTCTCCACACCAGACACCAACTCATACATAGCGATGGGGTTCTCAGCAGACGGCATGATGGTCCCTTCAAGCGCGATGGTGGGATGGGTTGCCGCGAGAGGAAGCAGCGGCGGGATAAAGCAGTACTATTTGGGAGGTTTAACACCAGACCAGGTGGTGCCAGACAAAGGAAATTTGCAAGTGGTTGGAAATTCGACCTTTGTGACAATGGAGTCAAATCGTGTGTACATGGTGTTTCAGTTGGCAACCACCACGGCTTCTATACCATCTCCTTGGCTCTTGTTCGCCACGGGACCCACCGGATTGTTTCCTTCAGCTCCAAGTTATCAACTTGTGAAGCACCTTGACAAGGTCTCCATCACAATTGACTACACTTCAGGTTGGTGTCTGTCTTTATTTTACCGAAAATGGCGCATTCATATTTATGTTTTTCGAAAAATCTAACCAAATTTTATATAATCTTTGTACAATAATGAATTAGAATCCAACTTCAAGCTAACCTTTATTTGTTAATGATTCAAATTAAAGGAGAGAGACATGTAAGGATAAGGATTATGGTAATTATAAAAAGGTAATAGAACCCCTTAGAGAGTGTGGTGGAACTTAGTTTTGTGAAATAACTCACTTTCCCTATGTGAAGTAGGTTGTTATTTTCATTTGATGAGTTGAAATTATTATTTATTGAGTCATTGTTTAAATTGATATCCAGCAAATTTATTTAAGAATAATGTCACTACCTTAATAGTTATTAGGGTAAATATTGGTCAATTTCCCTTATAAACTATTGTTGAAGTATATATCACCTAGCACATATAAAAGGTCTGGCTCAAAAAAAATAAAAAAGTTCTCATATATGCCTAACAATTATTAAAAAATGAAAGGTTTTGCCTGAACCATTAATTTCAAGCTAACATCCTCTAAAAGTTTGACACCTCATCGCCATGTCATTAAAAGAATAGAAGTGGCAACCGATCCAGTAAAATTTATTAATACACGTTTTTTAAGAAAAATTCTTCTCCTCTCTCTTAACTGTCCCTTACCACCGCTCACAGACTCTCTCTCTCTCTACGCTCACAGATCATCCCTCCCGAAACATTCTTGTTTCTCTTCCTCTAAAATGCAAAGGTCTCCTCCCCATAAAAAACCATATACTACCTCTGGTCCTAAATATAGGACCCAATTGACTTTTTTGGAGAGGTTAAGGTTGCGAAATAGGTTATTAAATGATGACATATTTGATACATTTTTAGATTATCCATTAGTTTATAGGTAAAATAAACTAGTTTAAGGGAAAAAATTAGTTAAATCAATTTATAATTAACTTATAATACTTTTATAAGGATTTTCTTACAAAAATTAATTAGGTCTTATATTTAGGACCAGAGGGAGTATGATAACACTGTCAACCTCCCTTGCTTCATCATCTTCATTGAATCAACAAAACTTAATACAATGTGCAATTGTTTCAAGTTTTGTTGATTCAATAAAGATGATGAAGCAATCAAGGGTCTTATAGTCTAGTAGTGTGACATCTTCCCTTTAGGTATGAGAAGTTGCAAATTCCTGCCTACAAATTTCAAGCCGTTAGTATTTACTCTTTTAATTCCAAAAAATTGAAAACGATGATGAAGCAAGGGGAAGCTGACAGTGTTCTCAGCTAATTAAGGTTGTTTATGGGGATGAGACCTTTTCATTTTTAGAGGAAGAAAATGAAGAAGAATAATTCGAGAGGGATGATCTATGAGCGTAGAGAGTGTATGTGAGCCGCGGAGGGAGGGAGGGAGGGAGGGATAGAGAGGGAGAGGGAGGGAGGGAGGGAGGGAGAGAGAGAGAGAGATTTATTGTTAAAAAATGTTTATTAATAAAGAGAAAAAGATAAAAGAAGACTCCCGAATACCCAAAAAGATAAATATGGTGTCTAAATTTCCAAAAGGTGCTACGTGTATCTTTTAAATAACATGGCGGCGATGAGGTGTCAAATTTTTAAAAGGTGTTAGCATGAAATTAATTAGAGAAATTGATCTTTCTTTAATAGTTATTAGGTATATATGAGACATTTCATTAATATATATTTGATGAGTGATACTTGTATTCTTTTATTAATGGGCAAATGTGGATAGCATGGTAATTTCTAAAAGGTGCGCCTAATAGCATGGTAATTTTAATAGCGCAAATCTGGCACTGTAATTTAAATGGGACACACTATAACATGGTAATTTCTAAAAGAGGCATCTAGTAGCATGAGAAAACTTAACTTAAAAAAATGAAAAAATAAAGTTGTCTCATTTTAGTTAGTTACAAATGTCAAATTTGAAACCTTAAAATTACTTATACCACTACATCTTTTAGAAATTATCATATTATTGGGTATGCACCTTTGCCTTTATTAATTAGCGAAATTGACCTTGCTTTACCCTAATTATTGTTTATTGAATTGTCCTTACTTTTACATTATTCATATTTCAAATAAAGCATGTTTTGATAGTGACAGTCCTTAAGACTCGTCAGCTAGTTATGGCCATGTTAGGTTCTTGAATTTAGATTTACATTTAATTTTTCTGTTTTCCTGCTTAATTTCAACATATATCAGCATATTCATCGCATGGCTGCCATGTATGAGAGCTTAACTAGTAGAACAATTAGATTTTATCTAGCATTCGAAAATAAATTTGAAAGGAAGGGTGAAGATAAAGAAAGATAATCAGAGAACATTTTCATATTTTATTTTTTATTAATTATTAGCATAATTGTATTTTATTATTAATATGGAGGCGAAAATGAGTAATTAGTGGTTAAAGGTCAAAGTACACATCATTTTACATCATTATGATTGTGGTTGGGGTTGAATTCTAACATTCATATTTTATTCATTCACCTACACAAATTCAGAGGTTAGGACTTATGATGGAGTCGGTAAGGTGTTTTATCATAAGAAAAATTAAAAGAGAATTTTTTTTATCGCACTATCTCTATTTCTCTTTAAAACTTACGTTGCACCATTTTTCTTTATTTTATGCCATTACATTGGATTTTTCTCAGAACTAAAACTACATGTACACAATTTTGTTTCTTTACCTCTAAAATATACACAAATGTCACATTAAGAATTAAAAAATAGTGAAAAAAATTCATCAAAATCTTTCTATTCATCAAATCAATTTTTTTTCAACTTCAAAAAATGTCATGTGTTCATATATTTCATATAAATTTATAGTTGAATGAAATACAATATTTAAAAAAAAAATAAAACATATGATGACGTGTGATTGATTGAACAGCTTAGTAAAATAGATATAAAAGTAATCAAGTTAAATATTTTTCTACAAAAATACTTTCAGTTGCATACAAGATCGTGAGGGAATATACAGATTTGATTTAAAATTCATTAGTCATCTATATTCCTCTTAATATCCTTCATGTGATAGCGTGGAATATCTGAAGAAAAAAATGAATGAATTTTAAAAGAAAATAAAATGATGTATCAAACATTATAAGTGCAGTTTATTTCTTAGATTTCACGTAAAATGTCCCAGTACCATAGTACTACTATATTTTTTTTATCAGGCCCAGTACCATAGTATAGGACCATGAAAAGATGAAAAGATGTAATTATTTTGTTCATGAAAATTAAAAGCACTGATTGCCAGTTGTTATATAAAAAATAACATATATATAAAAGGTAAAAGGTAACCTCGAGATCCGATGCGATTCTACATTACAATTATGTAAAACGTTATTATTTTTAGTATTTATAAATAATTCTAATGCATCTGAGATAGAAAAACTATTTTAATTATTTCCTAATTTTACATTAGTATAATGTTAATATTTATAATTTAAAGGTCCTTATTATACAGTACTTTACTTATAATTATAATATCTTTAATGGTTTTTTTCTCATGAGCATCAATCCCTTCCCTTCCTTTTTCTCATGTGCACATGTTCAGGATCTATCTATTCATATATCTCCTTCTAAAACTCAAGTATGAGTGTGTATGCATACTAAAAACTACTACGCGCTCCGGTCCTAAAATAGAAGACGATCGATATGGAGAGATGAGTTAAGATCCTAAATATAAAATTCCTTTGTAATTGTTCTTAATTTTTCCCTGAATTAACCATAAGAATGCATATTAATAATAAACAAGCAAGAGAGTGAGAGTGGAGATAAAGCATAGTTAAGGTAAATTAGTAATATCATATAATAATAACTAACTTAACTAACATCCTTATTCTAATCAAATTAGGTAAATGAGTCTTATATTTAGGACTCGGGAGTGATTAATTAAGATAAAATTGAAAAAATATCACATTAATTAATAGGTTTAACAATAACTAATGAATTACTTGTTGGAAAAAAAATAAAAATTAATGGATCAATTGTCAAAAAAATTGTTCAGGCAGCATTGGGAATTCACAATCACAAGCAAGTGGGAGTTCCTCCTCCTCCTCCTCCTCACCGTCATCCACAACACAATTAGGTGACTCTTGTGGCAATAAGCTGAATGTGAATGTTGTTTTCCCATTTGACACAATCAGTCTCAATTGCTTTCCTGTTTGGAATGCCCAAGATTTTATCCTCAGAGTAAGTACAATTCAGTCTCAATTACTACATTTATGGCATTCAGATATTCAAAAGTGCATATTCCATTCATGCCTAGCAATACGTAATTCCACAAGTACTGAGGTTTTTGTAAACTTGAAAAACTAAAATCCTTAATTATATCCATCATTCTCAAAAACAAGTCTCTACCACACACAATTCAAAATATTATATGTATATGTAATACTCTCTCTCTTGATAAAAAATACAAGAGATAATTAGGCGTCAATTTTGATTATTCTAAATATAATACAATTCATTTTTTATCAATCCACGTTTTATTTCTCATTTTTCCTCAAACTATCCTAAACTCCATAATGATTGAAACACACCCATGATGAGGGAGCCATACAGTACTTGACTAGGTGAGTGAGGAAGAAGATTAAGGTTAAAACTTAAAGTCACTAGTGCTCAACAATGTGGTCGACGTCCCCTTTAATACTTCTCGTATTTTAAGTAAATTTTGTCTCATTTCTTACCGTTAATAATAAATTTACCTAACATTCTTAATTCACCTTATTAAATTAATTGATTGATTCTCTTGTATTAAGTATAGGAATGATGAATGCATAACCAGCATGTATAAAGCATACCGCACAAATCACATTATTCATTTCTCATGAAAAGTAGTAGTATACACCATATTTTTTGTTTAGATTTATTGTAACGCACAATATGTTCACAAAAGTTTTCACTGAAAATAAAAAATCATCTAGAACTAGCTGTCAACTAATGTAATCAACATTCAAGCATCATCATGGACGACATATGTATTAATTAAAAATGTAAATATGCAGTACTCTCAGAGTTCATCATACACATGGAACTTCATCCTATCAGCACCAGACAAGAAAAGTTACATGGCCATGGGTTTCTCTCCCAATGGAGGCATGGTGGGGTCCAGTGCCATTGTTGGTTGGGTCCCATCCTCTGGTTCTGGCAATGCAGGCTTAAAGCAGTATTATCTAGGTGGTACTGCACCATCACAAGTTGTTCCAGATAGAGGAAACTTGCAATTTGTGGCTAACTCAACTCTAATCACTTCTCAGTCCTCTCGTCTATTCCTCGCCTTTCAGTTGCAAACCGCCCAACCTTTGTCCCGGCTCATTTTTGCCATCGGACCAACCGGTGTTTTTCCGGCGGCTCCAACTTTTGTCCTAGCTCAGCACCAAGACAAAGCCTCCATTACCTTTAACTATGCTTCTGCAACAGGTTAGTGCGCGCGCCCACATACAAAGATATATATTTGGGACTTAAATTTGTTTTTCATATGATGCAGTTTATAAAAAGTAGGAATATTTATTTTGATTAGTGTAGGGAAAAATAAAATGTATGTATCTTTAGTCTTAAATATAAGATATTTTGACTTTTTTTTTTTCTGTGGAAATTAAAGAAGCTATGCATTAGACCACTTAATTTAAATATGTTACATGTAATTCCATTATACCTAGAAGCTATGTATTAGTACTGACAATAACTAACTATAAACATTTTAGACTGTTTGTTGGAAATTGATATGATAGCAGTAGACTACAGATTAATTATACGTAGATTCAAAATAGATAATGATGAAACTATGTTAATAATAAATAATTTTTTCATCGTTGTTATTTTAAAGAACCTCGGTTTTAGTATATTGTGGTAATTTATGTGTTACGTAGCCCAAATCTACATCAAAGCCCCTAATTAATAAAATATGAGCACAAAAACTACCATTAATAACTGAAGAAGCAAACACCTAATAAAAAAATGCAAATGTTTGATTAAAAATCAGGTAAAATTATAGCGATCTACGGTTTTTGTAAATAATGTACTTTACTTCTCCACATCTACGGTTTTTTGTAAATAATATACTTTACTTCTCCACATCTACATTCACAACGGTTTTTTTTTTGCCATCTCATTAGCTAGATATAGATATAGAGGTGTACAATATATTATGTTGGAATATAAATGTTTAGAAGTTCACTTTTAATAATTCATAATAAATAAAAGGAAAAAGTTAATTTTAGCACATACATCATCATGGGAAATTGGGCTAATCAAGATCATAAATGATGCCATATATTTGTTGCTATGTCATAAGAAAGGATTAAATAGCTGGGAAAGGAGTGGATGACTTGTTTCATTTATTAACTTTTTTAAAGAAAAGGTAATAGTGAAAAGTATTTTGTTCTATTATATGTCGAATTATGATGCATGCTATATATTAAGCTTTCAATTTGGTTGTTTTTGTCGTGTCATGATCAAATTCGTAAAGCCCACTTAATATAAGTCAGATTAAATTACAGGTTGTTGCGTGAGCATTCTACAAATATCATGCTGATTTGTTGCTTCTTCATATTAAGTTGAAACATTTTATCTGAACTGACCCGCTACCAAACCTAAAAAAGTCTACCAGAATTGTTCCACACGAGAAATTTCTTACCAGTTGTCGCTTCAATAATCCGACAGTCTAATCCAATTAATTATGGGATTTTTCATTCAAGTTTTGTGGAACATTCATACATTATCTGTTCTATTTTTCAAAGGGTGATCTATATCTTGAAGTTTAAGGAAGCGCATCCTCTTTATTACATCTCTAGTTTTGGTTGAAATAGGCTGGATTATATTTTTCTTTTTAATTTGAATTCATTTTCAGTTAATAGGTGAAAATATATTTTACACTATGCTTCCTTCCAATTAAAATAAATCAAAATCAAAATCAAAATATTCATACTAGAAATGACTTGATTAAATCTTTAAGTGATGTACATGCTATGCACAACCCTATATGCTTTAGAAATTTACTATCATTGACATATCATCACGTTTTGGAAATTAAAAGAAGAAATTTTTACAAAGAGATTTTACTTGGGTTTTGATTCTATGCTCATCTCATCACCCCTTCTTATCACCTCAAATACACAAAAATAAATAAGCTCATGGTGGGCCCCACTAGGAGAGAGCTATGGGACCCACCATGTGCTTATATTTTGTGTGTATTTTTTGTGATGAGAAGGTGATGAGCATGGAATCACAACCCATTTTACTTTGAGCATGAAACGAAATATTGAATTAGAGTTTTAAGAATGTACTAACTACTAAACTAGGTGAGTTATGTATACATATTGTGTGTATACAATAGAAAAACAAATCACAGAATTACCAATGTTTCAAATTTATAGAATCTTTTTGTTATACATAATTAGATTTTTATGTTTTCTATTGACATAAATAATAAACTTCAAAAGTTAATTATTGAATTTTTATTTTGAAAAAGATGATATGCATATAAAAAAAGAAAATTGAAAATAAATATACAAATATAAGATATATTACATTGGATCATATGAAATATTTATTAAGGTAACTTATATAGAGGACCAAATAAAGTATTCTCTCTCCCTTATAAATATAAATAGAGGAGTATTGTTTGTAACTTTAAATGACATGACTTACCGTATAATACTTGCAATATCTCAATTCGCTTTGTTTCATATATTTACTTCCCAACCCCTAAACTATCATTGTTGATGTCATATATTGATAGAGTTTCTATTAAGGTACACCAATGTAAATTACTAGAGGTAATTTTAGAGATATATCAACACACATTTTTACAAGTAGAAAAGTTATCGAATTTTCTTGACATCTCAAAATTACCAATCTATTCCAATTTATAAGTTTATTTTGTACTCCCTCCGTTCCTAAATATAGGACCTAGATGACTTTTTTGAAAAATCCTAAAAAAAGCAAAAAATAAGTTAATTATAAATTGATTTACTTAATTTTTCCTCTTAAACTAGTTTATTTTACCTATAAGCTAATGGATAATCTAAAAAGATATCAAATATGTCATGATTTAATAACCTATTTTGCAACCTTAATCTTTCCAAAAAAAAGTTATCTAGGTCTTATATTTAGGAACGAAGGGAGTAGAAAAATATTGTTACATTATAAGTTCAATTTAGGAACAATTAATACGTGTGATACAATTTTACTCTTATTAATGTGATGGACAAGTATGATAAATGCAGGAATAAAAGGTGGATATTTTTAATGATATAACTACATTTTCCTGGAAAGATTAATCATTGTGGGTATTTTTAATGATAGAACTACATTTTCATGGTATGTGGGAATTATGTAAAAGTGACTCATAAATAGGAACTAAACAATAGATCTTTAGTTCAATATTTATTATTGATATTGGTTTAATTGAAGCAAGATTGATTCAGCATTGTTATCTTGTTGTGAACGTGAAACAGGATCAAGTGCATCATCGTCAGCATCGTCATTATCAGGGGACTCAATTGTTAGCCTAAAACGAACACATGGATTGTTGAACATATTGGGTTGGGGAATATTGATCATAATGGGATCAATAATTGCTCGACACTTTAGGCAATGGGATCCATTTTGGTTTTACTTTCATGTGTCAGTTCAATCATTGGGCTTCATTCTAGGCCTCATCGGGGTCATTTCTGGGCTTCTATTGTATGATCGACTTCATGCTGATTTTGCCATCCACAAGGCCCTTGGAATTATTGTTCTCATATTGGCTTGCCTTCAGGTATTCCATATTAATCTTCCCTTTTTTGTTAATCTTATTTTGATTTGATTGTCACCAAGGTTAGGAAAAAAGTGGTTAGTCGTTGCTGGCCTATGTGTGCTACAATGGTCAGTGATGCAGTAGAGATAACCCAATCTTTTTTTTTTATGAAACCATAAAATCATGCATTAATTAACACAGTAATAAGAAGGAAACATATGTATGAAAGTTTGAATTTCCTGTAAGAGGAAATCAAACTTCCAGGAAACTATTTTGTTGTTATGTATTATTTTAACATGATTGAGTTTAGATATGAATAAAAATAAAGGATAGGAAGTGGATGGTGAGATTTTTGATTGATTGACCGCAAAAGCTAGCGCATCCCGCAAACATATTAGTTGACACTGAAGATGTCCTATTAATTCTAACATTTGGATTGAAGCACCATCCATGCAAATTGTGTGAACTAAACTTGATGTCCACCTGCACCTTTCTATTGGATCCATTCATCTTCGTAGTCTTGAAGAGAATGAGCCAATGATCATTGTATATGTCTCTTGTATGTTAAACATGATCTGAGGTATTGATTCCTTCTTGTTGGCCTTGAAAACTTCATCAATCTCCTGTGTCATTGGTTTCAAATCTAGCCATCTCAACATTGGTACGATCGATCTGTTGTCACACTAGTGACCTGTAAAGGATGGTAAAACTTTCCTACAAAATAAGTCTAGTTATGTGTATACCGAATAGATTGTAATAATTAAAAGGAAAGTGAAATTCGTAATTTAAAACTGATATTTGTAGTGATAACCAGTACTTAATCCATTGATGCAAAATCCAGTTATTGAAACCATCCGTTCTTAAGGATAAATAAGATTCACAAAACATGTTTGAGCAAAAGAGCAATGAAGAAACAAATGTTCAAGAGTTTCATGTTCACATGAACAGAAACAACAAAATTCTTTCAAAATCAAATGTTTAATTTTAAAAAAAAGTAGTTGGAATGATTCCCGGTATAATTTTCAACAAAAACAATTTTGTAGTAGAATGAAAGTTTATCTTACAAACCTCATTGAACAATTCTATCAATGAGGTTGATGATTGAGTCGATTGAATGTTATCATGATGAACATGTAATTTTGATTTTTCCAACCAATTATAACCTTCTTTGACTGAATAGGATCTAGAACTTCCATTTTCCCATCTTATGAATAGTTGAAGGTAAAAAAAAATTGAATGGTTCAAAACTTCAAATGCTCATAAGGTGATTTGTGGACTTAAATGTTTTATTTTGATAAATATTTTAATTTAGTGTTAAGTTGTTTTATCCAACTAAGAAAAACATTATAATGTTAGCTATACGGAAAATTATTTTAGGAAGTTGAGTGATAAGAAAAAATACTTCAGAAAGGATAATGCCAAATGTATTAGTTCAATATGCTTCTATAAAAATTGTAGGGCCTGCAATACTACTTAGCCCATTCGTCAATTGCGAGTTTATGAAAAATTTGGTAAAAATATCTAAACCACTTAAAATATAGATATATAAATCAAATTAACTTTATTGTTTATTGTGTAAGAAATCTATCTAAATATTGAAAGTTGATAAAACTATGGGGAAATTAATTACAAGTCATATAAAGACCTTAATTAAGATGCATTCCCACATAATAAATTCTTTGTCCCATGAGGTTGTTATCACTTGGTCATAAATTTTTATTATTAGGTCAAAAGTTGTTGTGGACCAAAAGTTACAATATTATAATTGTTAGGCCTTAAATTTTTACTGCTAGGCCCATAATTATTACCATAAGGTCAAATAGTTGTTATTGTCAGGTAAAAACAACTACTTAGTTTGAGGAGAACAACTGTCTCACTCTCACATATTATTATAGTCAGAGATCTTAAATTAATTATGTGATTTCATTTGACTTCATTATAATTAAGTTCCTTACATGGGACTTGTAGATAATTTTTCCTGGAATTAACATAATCTAATTTCATTCAAATCTTCAAGGATATAAGTTAATAGTGATGATAAAACTTAAGCACTTCAATAATAATAAAACATATAATTGGAAAAAAAAATTAAAAAACCCTACTTACTATGGTTTTTATGCAGATGATGGCTATTCTGGCGAGGCCAAACAAGGAATCAAAAGCTAGAAAATATTGGAATTTGTATCATCATAATACAGGTAGAATCTTGATCATTATTGCAATAGCTAACATTTTCTATGGAATCCATATAGCTCACGAAGGGGGTGCATGGAAGATAGGTTATGGCATTGTTCTTGCCATTTTATTTTTCATTGCTTGCATTTTTGAGATGAGAAAGTGGAGTGATGATGAGGATGATGACGAAGATGATTAAATCAACTCTTCATTATATTTGTTGAGTTTATTAGTCATGAAATTCTTATTTAATTTATTGATTGTTATTTGTAATATTCCCAAGAAAAACAATTCTATTTTACGATTATCACATTCAATAGGGACTCACGACTCGATAGTCAATTTACCCACACTTGACCAACGTATAATGATTCAATGGGGACTTACGACTCAATGGTCGATTTACCCTCGCTTGAACAAAGTATCATATTTTAATAGGGACTCATGACTAGATGATCGATTTACCCTCGCTTGAACAAAGTATAACAGTTCAATAGGGATCACGATTCGATGGTCGATTTACCCTCGTTTGAACAAAGTATGACAGTTCAATAGGGATCACGATTCGATGGTCGATTTACCCTCGCTTGAAATGACGCCCTCCCCAAGAATATCTTTCTCTTTATTTCCACTTTATTTATTTTAGGCCTTATGGACCAACCTGGTACCTCATCCCGGGATGGTGTAATTATTTTAATCAGTGTACCACATGCACAACCAATTCAAATATTCAAACCAAAACATGTCATGACCACCACATCAGCAATAATCACATATTTATCAACTAATTTATATGCTTACTAACATACACACAGACAAATAGAGTATTTACCTCGTTGCATTTAAACAAAAAAATTAACGTAAGCTCCCACGTGCTTAAGTATCAATAACCGATCTCTAGAAGCAATGATACAACACATGCAAATAATTAAAATTAATCAATTGTCGTAATTTTCTAATTTGGCAACTATGTCTCTTCGAACTAATTAAGTGAAAAGTAACTCATATAAGGCCTAGTGAAAAATAACTCATATAAGGAAGCCGATATTTTCACAAAACCAAATTTCAAATTAAAATACTGTCCTCATTCTTAGCTACCCACTCTCACCCTTACTAATTATTTATCTTAAATAATTATCTAAAGATAACAAGGTTCTAAGAACAACCGTCAATATTCCTACACTTGGCAAACATATAATTATATTGAAATGAAGTTAGCCATTTGTCATAATAGAACCATACCACTTTAGCAAATTAAATTTGGCAACAATTTCTAAATATGACTCTCATTCAGTTCAAATATTTAATTTTATTTAATTTTAGATTCCACTATATTTAATTTTATTTAATTTTAGATTCCACTAAGTTAACTGAACAAAATATCCCCTTAGTCCACCCTTTTTAAACAAAATATACTCACCAATACTTGAGAACCGCGTTCAAAAATGTCAGTACAAATTCAAGGCTTAGTACGTGAAATGGATTCCACTAGCTTCATATATACATTCATACAACCTTTTAGTAATTACACCATTTTAATTTAACGTGGGTTTTGGAGGAATTCAAAAGAAAATATTGAAACCATCAAGGGGATAAGAATTGGACAAAAACTTCATTATAATTTCAATTTGCATATAGGAAACACATTTTCTAACGTCAAATCTTGAGTTTGAACAAGTTAGGATCTTCCAAGCAATAAAATCAGATTCTATCCCCCCTCAAAATCTCATAATCAATCGAACTAGAAAAACTGAAGGAGGAGAAATCGAAGGAAGAAAATCACTGGAACCCTGTTGCGACATAATTCAACTTAGCGAAGGAGGCCCATTAAGCCCAAATAGAAGATAAGTCTGAAGGGGCCCAAAGCGCCAGAAGGTCGACAAAAACATCATTGTGTTAGAATCTTAAGTTTTGATGAAGACTAAAATATGAAAGAATAGGCCAAGTACTTAGAAAGCAATAGGTAAACATAGAATCCCAAGTAAGAGTGCAACCGGATGTGGATTTACTTCCGGATAGACTAGGACTTGCGCACGCGGATGAATGTTTCATCCCCCAGCGGCAGCGAGTAACTCACTAGGGAATTAACTTAGTCCATGAGCATTAGGTACACAAAATCTTAAGGCTAAGCTATGATTCAACCGGAAGTGAAATTGCTTCCTGTTAGATTTAGACTGGCGCAGGCTGATAGAAGAGATATAACCCCAAGCGTCAGTGAATAAGCCACGTCAAGTGAAATTGCTTCCTGTTAGATTTTGACTGGCGCAGACTGATAGAATAGATATAACCCTAAGCGTCAGTGAGTTTACCACGTCAAGTGAAAGTGCTTCCGATAGCTTAGTGACTAGCGCTGACTGTTGGATTGAAGGACACTGAGCGAGAGTGAGTAATAGTGAACAAAATCCTTCATCCAGTGGTTTTACTTCCGGATGTAGAAGTGCTTCCGGATACATCATAGACTAAGAGAACACCCACTGCATGTGACTATGTGCTTATACTGCTAAACTAACGCTCAAGTGCAGCACACTAAGTAAGGTTGCTTCCGGATGTGATTTTGCTTCCGCAAGCAATCAGAATGTCAGAATGTTCAGAGATGCAGTGTCAGAATGCTTATGTCAGAGCAGAGATGTCAGGACTACTTTTCAGAGATAAAGCAAGTCAACCCTGCTATGCATTGATAAAGCATTTATTGGGCAAACGGTAACATGGGAAAAACGGCCATATTCAAACGGCTAGCCCACCTACCAAGAGTTCAAAATGTTTGAAGACTATATAAGGGAGCTCAACTTCATTTATGAAGCAATCAATTATCTTTGAATACTCTTGAGAGAAGTTAGAGCGAGAAACTAAGAACACCTTCAATCATTCAAAGCTGCCCAGAAAAGTAAAGAGCATTTAACACATCGAGTGATCCTTTTCATCTACAGATTCTGTACTCTTTGTTGTTAAGTCTCTTCTTGTTATAAGAGCATTGATTGTACTTAAGTGTGTAACACCATCTGTTCTTTGAGAGAACTTAGTCAAAAATCCTTTAAGTGTAAAGGTTAACCCCTTGCTTGGTGTGAGGGGGAGCTAGTTAGAAAGGGTACAAGTGAGCCTGTGTAAAACTTGTAGTAAGGTTGCAAGTGATCCCGTGCAAAACTTGCGGTTGTAAGGTTTCAGGTGAACCCGATTTAAAACCTGAGATATAGTGGAACTCGGCCTGGGTGGTTGAGGACTGGACGTAGGTCAGGTAGACCGAACCAGTATAACTCTTGTGTTGTTTTATTTGAGCATTTATTTTTGAAGCACAATTCACCCCCCCTCTTGTGCATCCATTACTTTCATTTGGTATCAGAGCGGGTCTTTCTCACTCGATTCCAACGAATCCAGAAAGCAAAGATCCAGTAATGGATACAGATTATTCTCTACCAGATGTCTCTGTTCAACCCAACAAGCCCCCAGGATATTCCTGAAAGAGAGCAAGTAAGCAAGATCCTAAAGATCTTGAAGGGTGACTGGATCACCAAAGTAACTATCTTGCAGGAAGTGCAAGGAGAATGAACCAGCTCCATCACCGCACTATTTGGCTCTCTTGCTGAATACGAACCTACCTTACTGGCTATGAGAGCTCCTCAAGCCTCATCCAAGAACAAGAACCTTGCTCTTGTTGCTCCCAGCAAGAAGATCAATGATGATGATGAGGATGATGAGGAAATGGCTATGATGGTGAGGAAAGTCAGAAAATTCTTCAGAAAGAAAGGAGGCTATCAGAGAGGTGACTCCAGCCAGATTAAGGGATACAAGAAGGAAAAGGTCCCTGTGTGCTTTGAATGCAAGAAGCCTGGTCACTTCAAGGCTGAGTGTCCCAGCCTGCAGAGGTCAAAAGGCAAAGACAAAAGAAAGGACTTCGTCTCCTCCATTTGGGTGAATAGCTCAGATGACGAAGCAAGTGATGAAGAAGAAGTTGCCAACCTCTGCCTGGTAGCTAGAGAAGATGATGAGGAAACATCTTCAGATCTTGACCTCACCAACGAAGATCATGAGGTAACTCTTTCTGAACTACAAGAGGCTTACAATGAGGTTCACGAAGAATTCTCTAGACTATGTAAAGCCTATAAAGTGTTGAAAACTAAAAAGGAATCACTTGCGTCCAAGGTGGACTCACTAAGTGAAGAGCTAGCGGAAGCTAGAAAGCTTCCGGTAGTGGATGGCCAGGGTTCTCCCCAAGTAGAACCCAACGCCCCAACACTTGAGAGCTGCCCTAATTGCAGCAAAATCTCAGCTGAGAAAGACAAGCTGCAAAATGCCCTGCAGAAGTTTACAAATGGTTCAGAAATGTTAAATATAATCTTAATGAATCAAAGGGCTTATAGGGATAGGACTGGCTTAGGATATACTCCTAGAGAGAAAAAGTGGGTAGAACCTAAAGTGAAGCCCTACTTAAAGTTCTTCCATAAAGCCACTAGTCATAGCTCCTCACCTTTCAGCTTCTGTAACTACTGCAACAGGAAAAGACACTCCACGTCTACCTGTAATGCCAAGAAGCATGGAGCTAGTAGCTCTTACAAATGGGTCCCTAAAGGAACCAAGGCTACAAAGGATCCTCCACCTGCAAAGGAAACCAAGAGAGGACAAGGATCCCGAGCTTGGAACCATTCCATAGGGAAAACCCAAGAGCCTAGAGCCAGCACTAGGCTAGAGGCTCCAAATGATCATAAGCCCAAGGTTAAGGCCAATACTAGACCAAGGGCACTAAAAACTAATGACAGAGGACCCAAGAGAGGTTGGGTACCTAAGGTTGTTTGATTATTTCAGGTATGTCTCAAGGCATCCAAGAACAGAAAATGGTACATCGATAGCGGATGCTCGAGACATATGACTGGAGACAGAGACAAGTTCAAATCTCTGGTGATCAAAGATGGAGCCACAGTGACCTTTGGAGGAAATCAAAGTGGTAAGATCACTGGAGTTGGAGAAGTCGGACCAGTCAAAGATGTCTATCTAGTGGACGGTCTCTGTCACAACCTGCTGAGCGTAAGCCAAAGCACTGACAAAGGAAATTGGGTAATCTTTGATTCAAACGAGTGCTTAATAGTTGATAAGCAGGATCTGAATTTAGACAAGGCCAACTTAAAATGCAAACTTAAGGCAAATAGAAACGGAAACCTATATACCCTGGACTTATGTCAACAGCTAGAAGAAAAATGTTTAATATCTAGTGACGAGAATAGTTGGCTTTGGCATAAGAGGTTAGCTCATGTTAATTTTACTCAACTTGATACGCTAATTAAAAATGAGCTAGCTATAGGTATTCCTTCTTTTAAAGTTAAGCATGATTATATTTGTGAATCCTGCCAACGAGGAAAGCAAACAAAGTCCTCGTTTAAAGCCAAGAAGAGAGTCTCCACCAGCAGGCCCTTGGAACTAATCCACATGGATTTGGTTGGGCCAGCGAGAGTAAAGAGCTTGGGTGGAAACCTATATGCTCTAGTAGTGGTGGATGACTATTCAAGGTTCACTTGGACTATGTTTCTTGCCTCTAAGCAAGATGCTTTTGATGCTTTTGTTGTACTGGCTAAGAAAGTGCAGAATGAGAGAGAGCTCAAAATCACAGCCATAAGGACAGACCATGGAGGAGAGTTTGAGAACCATAGCTTTTCTGAGCTATGTGAGCAAAACGGCATTGAACATAACTTCTCAGCTCCTAGAACTCCTCAGCAAAATGGAGTGGTCGAAAGGAAGAACAGGGTTCTGACGGAGATGGCTAGAAGCATGCTCAACGAGAAAGAGGTTTCTCAAGTGTTCTGGGCGGACGCTATGAGCACTGCTTGCTATATCTCCAACAGAGCCTATGTTCGCAAGGGCTTGGACAAGACTCCATACGAGCTATACAAAGGGAGTAAGCCCAACATCAGCCACCTCAGAATATTTGGATCAAAATGCTATGTGCATAACAATGGAAAGGTAAATTTGGGTAAGTTTGATCCAAAGGCTGATGTAGGTATATTTATAGGATATTCCCTTAGGAGTAAAGCATATAGAATATACAACATGAAAACTAAAACTGTAGAAGAATCCATGCATGTTGTATTTGATGAAACTCCTACATGGGGACAATCCACAGAGGATGATGGAATACTTAATCTTCCAAAACTACCATCATCTTCCTCACCACCAAAAGAAACACCAACAAGCAATCCCAAAGAAGAAGATGAACCCAGTGATGAACCTGGAGTGCAACCCGTGCCTGAGGAGGCACAGTTGCCAATAGCTAGGAGACATCACAGGGATCATCCTCTTGATCAAGTGCTTGGTGATGTTTCTTCTGGTGTCAGAACTAGAAGACAAGTTCAAAATGAAGTTGAGTTTGGAGCATTCCTATCTCAAATCGAACCAACTTCAGTTGAACAAGCTCTTGAGGACTGCGACTGGATTATTGCCATGCAGGAAGAGCTAAATCAATTTGAGAGAAGTCAAGTTTGGGAACTAGTCCCAAGGCCGTCTCATCAATCCATAGTAGGGACCAAGTGGGTCTTCAAAAACAAGCTAGATGAGACATGTCAAATCACAAGAAACAAAGCCAGACTAGTGACAGATCTTAATATTTATATAAATTTTACAGGTTAATTTGTGGTTTTTAAATATATTGAGATGGAATAATTAGGCATTATTTGAATTAATTAGATTATAATAATGGTTAGAAAAAGATGGGATAATTAAAAGGGACTTTATGGAAATAATAAATATTGGATATTAAGAAGAGAAAAAGGGCTAGTATTGTTTTATTGGATATTAAATATATTATATTATGCCTTGATTAGATATTATTTTATCCCTAACTGTGCAGATTAATTTGAAAGAAGAAGATATATTAGGAGAAGCATTCAAACGTGGAGCTAAGGAGAAAATATAGGAGGACTTCACTAATTGCACATTAACGGCTACATGGAGAAAAATATGGAATGGATAACAATTTCTTTTGAATATGCATTTACACATTCAGTTGAGAAAAAGAAGGGAGAAAGGAGCACCCACAGCCCACACGCATAACAACATCTAACAACCATCTGATCACACTTACGCATAGAAACAACAACTTCACACCATTCCATTTTCTAATATTCTCACACACAAAAATATCTTTCTTTCACTAATCACATGGCTATCTTCTCCATGACCTCCAACAACTAAATCCCTTGTTCTTGATGATGGGAGCAAATGAAGGAGCTTGAATCTTATCTAGGGGAGTTGTAGTTCTATCCCTCTTCCTTTCTTACATTTATGCTTTTCTAGGGTTCTAGGAGTGTAATTGTGATATTTGTATTAGGGATTGAAACTACATTTATATTGTTTATGTTATTTCATTCTTGTTGAATATTTGATTTGATGCGTTTTAGCTTCGAGATTTATAAAATTTATGGGTTCATGATTTTGTTTTTCTCTTGGTGAAAATTATGTGCTAGTACAAGGTGGCTTGGCTAGTGGATTGTGGATCAAATTTATCTGCATGCATGAAATGACATTAGGATTTATTAATTATTTTGTGGCATTAGACGTCAATCTTGATTAGCTTCAATTTATTATTTGGGTGGCCATTAATAAATTGAAGCTACAAGATTAATTTAGAGCAATTGTGGGGTGGCCCAGATTGTGGATCAAAAGTCCTTCATAATTAATCAATCCTTAGGTTTAGAGCTTAATCAACTTAGATTTATTTAAGTAATGTTTGGGGTTCCAACACTAGTTAAATTAGTCTAAGCCTAGCCTAGAGGGGTCCCTTTAGGTTTCATTTGAAAGCCAACAATATTAATACTCCCCGAAAAATCTTTTGAAGTGAGGATTTCTTAAACTTCCATCCGTCAAGAATATCATAATCATATTTAATCTAAACTCTCTTTTATTCTAATTTTTATCATATAAAATATTTCCCAATTTCAACTAAAAGAACTTTCCTTGATTTCAACAAGTTTTTTCATCTAGTTTCTAGGGTAATTGATTACATTTTTAGGCTCCTCAAAGAGAACGATACCCGGGGGCAACTTCCGCTTACCCCGAGGTCCATAAATATCTTGAAGGAATGGTCCCGAGGTACTACACCGACCCGTAAATTCGGTGTCCTTCAAGTGGCGCCGTTGCCGGGGAGCCAAGTATTTGGTTCCTTATTAATTGGTTGTCAAACTTGTTTGTCATGTCCTTTTTAGTTTGCATATTAGTTTAGTTGCATTAGTTTAGTTTCTTTTCCTTTGCATATCATAAAAAAAAATTATAATACCAAAAATATTTGCATTCATATTTCATATTTGCTTGTTTGCATTTGCATACTTGATTAGTTTTCAATTAGTGCATTGTTTATGACTAGGAAAAGTCGTAGAAAATTAAGCAGCCAATCACCTGTTAATCCCCAACTTGAGAGAAATCCTAGTAATCAACAAATCTTAGAATCCAGAGGTGTCATTGTTCAAGACTACAATTCCTCTAGTGAGTCTGAACAACCCGACCAACAGGATCAAGAACCTAGAGTTGAGTTAGAGATACCCTTAGGCATTTCATCACCTATGGCTCATAGACGAAATCCCAACCATCACCAACAAGACGAACAAGCCCGTAACATAATTCCAAACAATGGTGAGGGTGAACAAGGGAGAGGTCAAAGAGAACAAGAGCGTAGGAGAACCATTCGAGAGGTAGTATCTCGTGGGGTTACTCATGATCCATTTGTGCATGCATATCCTAATCTTATTGCAGATTTTGAGATTAAAGGTCCTTTGATAGCTTCTCTTCCTCATTTCGCTGGTTTGGATAGTGAGGATGCTTATGGCCATCTCCACAGTGTTTTCCTTGCTTGCACAAGCACAAAGCCGCAGGGAGTTGACATAGATGATGTGCAGTTTGAAATGCGTGGCTGTCACCCAAGAGGGGGGGGGGTGAATTGGGTGAGGGAATAAAAACTTAAACTCTTTTCGAAAGACTGCTTGTGCTCGGTGATGATGATAATAAATAATGCTATGCACAAGTCAGTATGCTATGTGATGCAAAATAGAATGATCAAGTATAAGTATATGCACACATAAATTTATCCTGGTTCGGTCACCCAGACCTACATCCAGTCCCCAGGCTACACCTGAGATTTCCAATCCACTATTCTTGTTTAAACCGGGCACAAGAGAAGCCTTTACACTTTAGGTTTTACGAGCACGGGTTCACCTAACAACCCACAGGTTTTACAACGGGTTCACCTGCAAACCTTACCGCAAGTTTTACGGGATCACTTGCAACCTTACAAACGCAAGTTTTACGGGCTAACTTGCAACCTATGGAGATTTAGAAAACCTTCTAAATGCTCCCCCTTACAAAATGTAAGATTACAATTATGTTCACTCTATGAACTGATTTTGTTAAACACTTAAGCTCAAAACTAACTCTCTCAAAGAGTGGATGATGTTACTCACTTAAGTACAAATGAATCACTCTCTAAGAATATTACATATCAAAGTCCGAGAGTAGAAGATGAGAGGAATGTAGAATAGTGTTTTTCAGATAATAGCCCTGTTCTCTCTCTCTTTTTCAAGCCCCCACTTCAGAAATGAAGAACATCCCTTTTATACCAGTCTCTGAATATCTAGCCGTTGGAGAGGCAATAAGATCGTTTGATTATAGACGTTGGGGCCTTGTTTACGTTGTCCTCATTAATGCACAGCAGGGTTGACTTTGCTTTATCTGAAAAGGTGCTCTGACCATGCTGTTCTGTCAACACTGTTCTGACAATACTATTCTGACAAAAGTCGTTCTGACATCTGAACACTTTGTACGGTCCGACTCTTGCTTGCTGTCAGAGAGGACTTCGTTCCTCAAGCATAAGTCCAGGATGTTAAGAGACTCACTATCGGAAGCTCTCTTGCTATCTGAAGCTCGTGGACTCTAACATTTTGCTTGCTATCACATAGAGGAACTTTGTCTTCCAAGCACTTGTCCATGAATGATAAGAGTGCTTTGCTATTGGATCCTCTCTTGCTATCAGAAGCTCTCTTATGGACTCTGACTCTTGTGGGCAGTATGAGCTTTGACACCTTGAGTGAATCTTCAGATTATGTTCTCATACTCCTCATGCTTGGTAGGTAACAATGTTGTTTGAATGTGTCTGTTATCCTCTTGTTACCGTTGGAAGGAACATCTTCTTAAATGCTTCAGCAGGGTTGACTTGCTTTATCTCTGAAAAGTAGTCCTGACACCTCTGCTCTGTTAAAAGCATTCTGACACTGCATCTCTTTGAACGTTCAGACATTCTGATTGCTTGCGGAAGCAACTTCTCATCCGGAAGCAACCTTACTGAGTGTGCTGCACTTGAACGTTAGTTTAGCAATATAATCATATAGTCTCATGCAGTGGGTGATCCTAAGTCTAAGGTGTATCCGGAAGCACTTCTACATCCGGAAGTAAATTCACTTGATGAGGGATTTAGTTCACCATGACTTGCTCTCGCTTAGTCTATTTCATTCCACCACTCAGCGCTAGTCACTGAGCTATCGGAAGCACTTTTACTTGACGTGGTGAATTCACTGACGCTTAGGGTGAAATCTATTCTATCAGTCTGCGCCAGTCAAGATCTAACAGGAAGCAACTTCACTTGATGTTGCATTTCCGCTGACGCTCGGGGTTATATCTAGTCTATCAACCTGCGCCAGTCTAAATCTAATAGGAAGTGCTTTCACTCGGCGAAGTAGACTTACTGACGCTTGGGGTAATAACTATTCTATTGCTCTGCGCCAGTCTAAGTCTAACAGGAAGCGCTTTCACTTGGGGAAGTAGACTCACTGACGCTTGGGGTAATATCTATTCTGTCGCTCTGCGCCAGTCTAATTCTAACAGGAAGCGCTTTCACTTGGGGAAGTAGACTCACTGTCGCTTGGAGTAATATCTATTCTATCGCTCTGCGCCAGTCTAAGTCTAACAGGAAGCAAACTCACTTCCGATTGAAACATAGCTTAGTCTTAAGGTTTTGTGTACCTAATTCTCATGGACTAAGTTATTTCCCAGTGATTTACTTGCTGATGCTGGGGGATGAAAACATTCATCCGCATGCGCAAGTCCTAATCTATCCGGAAGTGATCTTACATTCTCAAGTGATCTAACTCAGGATTCTAACCATGTCATCTAATCCTTCCTAAGTGCTGATTATGTTCTCTTAAGTACTAGACCATATCATACCTTAGTCACCATCAAAACTTAAGATTCTAACACAGTTGAAAGTGTTCCACTTGACCTTAGATGGGAAGGCCAAGGAATGGTTCAAGTTACTACCTCAGCATGATCCCGATGCCCTTACTTCTTGGACCAATCTGAGAAATGCTTTTCTTGAGCACTACTTCACTGAGGATAGAACTGCAGAGCTTAAAAAGGATATATATGGTATAAGGCAAGATCCATCAGAAAGCTTTTATGAATACTGGTGTCGATTCCAACAGTTGCTGGCTAAGATCCCCCACCATCAGATTTGTGATGAGGAGTTGATTTCATATTTTCATAAGGGACTTCTGTCAAATGAAAGAGGTATAATTGATGCTACAGCTGGTGGTTCTTTGGATGATATACCTGCGGAGGAAGCTTTGGGAATAATCAAGGCAAGGGCCAAGAACACAAGGAATTATGGTCGCAGAGGATCAAAAAGTGTATTTGAGATTCAATCCACTCCTCAACAATCCCAGAGGATAGATTCTTTGGAAGCTAAAGTTGATGACTTAAGTTCTCAATTGAATACTCAACTTCAATTCATCACTTCCGAGTTGAAAAATCTAAGTGTGCAACAATTGGCCCCTTCTTCTACCTCACGTGCCCTGCCTTCCAAATCTCTAGCTATGGTTGCTCCAAGTTGTGAGCATTGTGGTTCAATGATGCATATCTCTAACCTTTGCCCAGGAGACCAAGAAGAGGTGAATGCCATGTTCCAAGGTAAATCCTCCTCCTCAAATCAAAGATGGGATCCTCATGGCACCACCTACAATGAAGGTTGGAGATCACATCCCAACTTTCGATGGAAAGATAATCCAAATGCCCTAACCTACAAGGGGCAAGATTCTGGTTCTTCTTCAAGAGCCATGGTCCCTCACGAGCCATCAAGAGCAGATGATGTTAGCCTTCAAATCCTTAAGGCCGTCCAGAAAATACAAGAGGATAATGTTCGTTATGATGCTAGGTTTGCTTCATTAGAATCTAAGATGGAGCAGTGGGAGACTAGATCAAATAATCTTCAGACCTATGTTACACAACTCTCAGATAGCATTAATGATAAGCAAGCCCGCTCAAGTGGGGCTTCTCCATCCAACACAGTAATTAATCCTAAGTCTTTAAATTCTATCACCTTGAGAAGTGGAAAACATGTGAGATTCCAAGATGTTGATGATAAGGATATGGATGGGGAACTGGATGAAGAAATCATTTGTGAGGCACCACCATTGAGTCACGGGGACTGTTCCAATTCTGAATCTCCTGATGAGGAGCGCTCTTCTCTTCCATCTACCACTGTGCAAAGCGAAAGCCTCCAAGAGAAGAAATTACTTGCTACCCCCTCTCCTCCCAAGTTCAAGATGGGCGTGAAGTTTGATCCACCGCTTTCATCTAATCAAAAGTCTCAAGAGAAAGGTAAAGAGGTAAATATTTCTGAACTTCCTTTTCCTCATGCTTACTTAGCTAGTAAAAAGGTTGTTGATGATAAGTGTGATAAAGAATTATATGATATGTTTTCTAAAGTTGAAGTCAATTTGCCTTTACTTGACCTGATTAAGAAAATGCCAAAATCAGCAAAATTTTTGAAAGATTTGTGCACCAATAAGAGGAAGTACAAGCATAATGAAAAAATCCAACTTGGGTCTAGTGTTAGTGCTCTTTTTAAACCTCAACTACCTTTGAAATGCAAAGACCCAGGTTCTTATACTATACCTTGTACCATAGGCAAGACAATTGTTTCAAATGCTTTATTAGATCTTGGTGCCGCAATAAATGTCATGCCTACATCTATTTTTGAGTCCTTAGGTGCCCAATCAATTAAGGATACAAGTGTGGTTCTTCAACTTGCGGACCGAACAATTAGGTACCCCAAAGGCTTTCTTGAAGATGTATTGGTGCAAGTGAAAGGCTTAGTATTCCCAGCTGATTTTTATGTTCTAGACATGTCTAGTGATAATCCTAGTGATAGTACATTGATTTTAGGCCGACCCTTTCTTAGGACAGCAGAGACTATTATTAACATGAAGCAAGGTACAATTACTATGGGTGATAGTGACCAAGAGGTCAAATTCCAACTTTCTGAAGCTATGCGCGGTGTTAAGGATGATTGCTCTTATTTAGGCGTTAATGCTATTTCTGTTGTTGATGATGAGATTGATTCATTGTGTGATACCATATTTTCTGATTCATTTGAGCATGTTTATCTACCGTCTATCACTTCTACTTTGCATGTTTCATCTTGTGAGTGTATTGATGATAAGCCATGTGTTTATTGTGTTGAAATTGATGATTGGCATGCCACCTCACATGACTCTGTTGATTTTTCTGCTGGTAATTTTGATATTTCTTGTGCTCACCCCACGTCAAGTGGTTTTGGAAAAGTTTCTTCTACTTGTGATGCAGGTTCTATTGACTACATAGGTACTGGTAAGCAAGTTACATCGATAGCTTCACCTATGTTGGCTTCTTTCTTAATTTTGGGAAGCGGAGATCTCAATGCATATGGAGATGCACCAATACCTCCTTCCCCATGTGATGCCGATGCTATTCTGCTGCTTGCTGCACTTGAGCTGCAGGAGTTGGTACCATCTCATATCCAAGAACTTGAAGAATTGAGGCTGCAAGCCTGTGATGAAGGCATAGCCTACAAGGATAAGTTGAAGAGGTTCCATGACAAGAATATTTTGAGAAAGGAATTTAAAGAAGGGGACAAGGTTATGATGTTCAAGGCACGTCTCAAGATCCTACCTGGAAAGTTTAAGACTAGATGGGAGGGTCCATACGAAGTAGTGAAAGCCTACCCCTATGGTGCATTTGAGCTACTCGATGGCATTACCGGTTCGAAGTTCAAAGTCAACGGTCATTTGCTCAAGCACTTCCATGAGCCTTCTCAACCACCTTAATCACCAGGTTGTTTCTTTCCCTTCTACTTGCTCCTTGTTCTTATTATTTGATATATGTTTAGAGTTAAGTGTGGGGGAGGGAACATACCCAGTAGGAAAAGTAGTCATTTGTTTGTTTGTTTTTGAATTCTTAGGATTAGTCGTTTCTCAAGTTTCTGGCATAGAAATAAATGCTCCTTGCTCACCATCACATTTACCAATACATTTGATTTTTACATGGTTCATATGATATGCTACATTGAGGACAATGTAGAAATTAAGTGTGGGGGAGGGGATTAGTTTAGGTAACATATTATTGCATCTTGAATATGTTATTAACTTCAAATTGGCCTAAAGTTTTGAGAAAAAAAAAATTCAACTCTTCCACATTTGATACCTTGTTTCTCTTTGGACTTGGCATAGTAATTTTTTTTTTTAGAAAAAAAAAAAAAACTTGTTTTGCACTATGAAAATTATTTTTGCTCAAAAACGCATTATTAATGTTTTGGTCAATTCTTTTGACAACCTTGTGAATGGTCTGATACTTAATTAACTGTTAATTTAGAATACTTTGAATATTTGATTATGAGTTTAGGAGAATTAGCCTTGACGTGAGATCATTTGAGCCTCAACATTCATTTTTGAGCGTGAATCCACTTAGTAACATTCACTAGAACTTGTGTGTGTTCTTGGTTGAAGCAAGTTTCATATGGTATGATGTATATGATAAAGGCCTTCGTTTCATTACCCCTTTATCCCAAACACAAACCCTAAACACTATTTCCCTTTTGCTACCCATTTGAGCCCTTCACTTGATGTTATTGTATTGTTTTGCCAATATAAAAGAAAATCACTCCATTGCTCGTTTAAAATGAAAAATGTCATTGCAAAAAAAAAAAATGCATGCCATGTATTGAAAAGCAAAATCATGAAGAAACAAAAAAGAGCTCAAAAAAAAAAAAAAAACAAATATATGTGCAAAAAAAAAGGGCACAAAGAGCGAAAAAGTGAATTGAAATATAATTGCACAAAGTGCAAAAATTGGGCATGCATGGTAGTTTGGCAAGTTGAAAGTGATGTATAAAGTTGCAATAATTGGTTGAACATGCATAACATCAGTTTCTTTTTATTATTCCATCATTTGGCCTATTCCATCAAACCCTTAAAGTCCTTTTGATGTATCATAGTATATGTTCTTGTTGAGACTTAGAATGCTTACAAGCCTACAGTAAAGTGTTGCAAAGTGGATTTAAAGAGTGCAGAAATTTTACCCAATTTGGTGAGATGTGCGATAAACACTATTCCCGAGTGACTTTCTCCTCTATTCAAATTCATTCCATTCCTAGTATTCTCTGTTAATTTTTCAGCATCATTCTATTTCACATTGTTGTTATTTATGATTGCCCACCTGCACGTCATTGTTTTCAAAATCTTTATTTTTTTTACCATGTCTTTGTCCAGGAGTACAAAAAAAAATTAAGTGTGGGGGAGTTGACAGATCTTAATATTTATATAAATTTTACAGGTTAATTTGTGGTTTTTAAATATATTGAGATGGAATAATTAGGCATTATTTGAATTAATTAGATTATAATAATGGTTAGAAAAAGATGGGATAATTAAAAGGGACTTTATGGAAATAATAAATATTGGATATTAAGAAGAGAAAAAGGGCTAGTATTGTTTTATTGGATATTAAATATATTATATTATGCCTTGATTAGATATTATTTTATCCCTAACTGTGCAGATTAATTTGAAAGAAGAAGATATATTAGGAGAAGCATTCAAACGTGGAGCTAAGGAGAAAATATAGGAGGACTTCACTAATTGCACATTAACGGCTACATGGAGAAAAATATGGAATGGATAACAATTTCTTTTGAATATGCATTTACACATTCAGTTGAGAAAAAGAAGGGAGAAAGGAGCACCCACAGCCCACACGCATAACAACATCTAACAACCATCTGATCACACTTACGCATAGAAACAACAACTTCACACCATTCCATTTTCTAATATTCTCACACACAAAAATATCTTTCTTTCACTAATCACATGGCTATCTTCTCCATGACCTCCAACAACTAAATCCCTTGTTCTTGATGATGGGAGCAAATGAAGGAGCTTGAATCTTATCTAGGGGAGTTGTAGTTCTATCCCTCTTCCTTTCTTACATTTATGCTTTTCAAGGGTTCTAGGAGTGTAATTGTGATATTTGTATTAGGGATTGAAACTACATTTATATTGTTTATGTTATTTCATTCTTGTTGAATATTTGATTTGATGCGTTTTAGCTTCGAGATTTATAAAATTTATGGGTTCATGATTTTGTTTTTCTCTTGGTGAAAATTATGTGCTAGTACAAGGTGGCTTGGCTAGTGGATTGTGGATCAAATTTATCTGCATGCATGAAATGACATTAGGATTTATTAATTATTTTGTGGCATTAGACGTCAATCTTGATTAGCTTCAATTTATTATTTGGGTGGCCATTAATAAATTGAAGCTACAAGATTAATTTAGAGCAATTGTGGGGTGGCCCAGATTGTGAATCAAAAGTCCTTCATAATTAATCAATCCTTAGGTTTAGAGCTTAATCAACTTAGATTTATTTAAGTAATGTTTGGGGTTCCAACACTAGTTAAATTAGTCTAAGCCTAGCCTAGAGGGGTCCCTTTAGGTTTCATTTGAAAGCCAACAATATTAATACTCCCCGAAAAATCTTTTGAAGTGAGGATTTCTTAAACTTCCATCCGTCAAGAATATCATAATCATATTTAATCTAAACTCTCTTTTATTCTAATTTTTATCATATAAAATATTTCCCAATTTCAACTAAAAGAACTTTCCTTGATTTCAACAAGTTTTTTCATCTAGTTTCTAGGGTAATTGATTACATTTTTAGGCTCCTCAAAGAGAACGATACCCGGGGGCAACTTCCGCTTACCCCGAGGTCCATAAATATCTTGAAGGAATGGTCCCGAGGTACTACACCGACCCGTAAATTCGGTGTCCTTCAACTAGTAGCCAAAGGATACAACCAAGAAGAAGGCATTGACTATGAAGAAACTTTTGCTCCAGTTGCTAGACTCGAAGCAATAAGAATTCTTCTAGCCTTTGCATCCATGAAAGGTTTTAGATTATATCAAATGGATGTAAAGAGTGCTTTTCTTAATGGTTACATCAAAGAAGAGGTATATGTTGAACAACCTCCTGGCTTTGAGGATCATAAGCATCCCAAACATGTGTATAAATTAAAGAAAGCTTTATATGGCCTGAAACAAGCTCCTCGAGCTTGGTATGAGAGACTCAGCAGCTTTTTGCTGGGCAAGGGTTTCTCAAGGGGCAAATTAGATAATACACTGTTTATCCTTCACAAAGATAGAGATATGTTAATTGTCCAAATTTATGTTGATGATATTATATTTGGGGCAACTAACGAAAAGCTTTGTGAAGATTTCTCTAAGACTATGCAGGGTGAGTTTGAGATGTCAATGATGGGAGAACTAATGTTCTTCCTAGGCCTGCAAATTAAACAGAAGAAGAATGGAATCTTCATCTCCCAAGCTAAGTACTGCAGAGAACTACTCAAAAAGTTTGGGATGGATGAATGCAAGGAGTATGACACTCCTATGAGCACCACTGCCGCACTCGACGCTGACGCAAAGGGTAAATCTGTCAGCCTGCCCATGTACAGGGGAATGATAGGTTCCCTCCTATACTTAACAGCAAGCAGGCCTGACATTCAATTTAGTGTAGGCATGTGCGCTAGGTTTCAAGCCAACCCCAAGGAGTCACACTTAACATGTGTTAGACGTATCCTGAGATACCTTAAGGGAACACAAGAACTTGGTCTTTGGTACCCCAGAGGAAACCAAGAGTTCTTGTGGGCTTATTCTGACTCTGACCATGCAGGTTATAAAACAGATAGGAAGAGCACCAGTGGACAATGCGCCTTCCTTGGTGGTTGTCTGGTGTCTTGGGCTAGCAAAAAGCAAACCTGTGTGTCCTTGTCATCCACTGAGGCAGAATACATTGCTGCTGCAAGCTGTTGTGCGCAAGTGCTATGGCTGAAGAACCAGTTGAGAGATCTTGGCTTGGAGTTCCCTGAGGCACCCATCCTCTGTGACAACACAAGCACAATTAGCCTCGCCAAGAATCCAGTTCAGCACACAAGGACAAAGCACATTGACGTCAGACATCACTTCATCAGAGACCATGTCCAAAAGAAGGATGTCAAGGTGCAGTTTGTCCCCACACAACAACAGCTTGCTGACATCTTCACCAAGCCTCTGGGGGTTGATCAATTTACTTTCATAAGAGGTGATTTGGGAATGGTAAACCCAAATGAAGTGTAAATTCTATTCATTATACTTGATTGTTTATCACCTACAACAATACTAACTTAGGCATCGGAGTGCCAATATATGTTTTTGCAGGTGCTCAATGTTAAATCTTAAGCAAGTGCAACCGGAAGCAAAACCACTTCCGGATGATCACTCACTGACACTGGATGATCAAGCCAAGAGAGCGCCAGTGCCAGCCCAAGGGACACGTCACTTCAGAAACGCTTCATCTCCCTCTATGAGAAGGTGTGCCCTATCTGACAAGATGAAACGACACGTGTCATAAGGTGCGCCGTTTCAATTAAAAAGTTTACGTTACCCAATGTGTAAACGTATGGTTTCATTTGAAAATATATGCCCATTTTACCCTTAGTAACTTTACCTATAAATAGGACATCATTTTTCACTTTCACTTTTTACTTTCACTCACAAACTCTCTGCATACATTCTTCATCTTCATCTGTGTTCTTCATTCTCTTCATACATCCTTTCGCATTTTACCACCAACCCACACAAAAATGGCCGGATCTCATGAAACAAACCCAGTTTCAAAGAAACCTTCCTCATCTAAGAAACACAAGTCAAAAACTGGGAAATCAAGTCATAAACATTCTGGAAAATCTGGGCATCGTGAAGAACATCGCGATGAACATCAAGAACACCATGAAGTTTCTGGGCAGAATACACAAGGGCAGGATGAACAAGTCCAGGAACAGCCTGGCCACTCTGAGCAAGTACATGAACAGCCTGAGACTTCTGGGCAAGAGCAAGCAAGGGAAGCCAAGAGGAAAGGGAAAAAGAAGAAGGTTCAGTTCGCTGAAGAGCCTTCTTCCAAGAGGCAAAGGGTTGAAGAAGACGACCCTACTGTTTATAGAGATGGGGCATTGGAGCCGGTTGCAGCCAAATTTGAGACGTCCATCCCCTACTTCAACCATGGGCTGTTCATTGATCTGGACAAGATTGATGATCTAGGGTTTCCCCATCTGCGCCCTTACTTGGAGAAGTATATGCCTTGGCTGGGCATCAACCAGGACTACAACGTCAACGTTCTGCGAGTCTTCTGTCAATCCCTCTCTGGCAAGGCTAAGTACAAGAAGGTGGATGGGAAAGAGCAAGTCCACAAACTCTCCTTCACTGCCACTGTTAGGGGGAGAACCTTCAGGTTCACGTGGAGGACATTGAATGAGATGATGGGGATCACTGAAGAGGGTATGAATGAATGGCTCTACCCTGAGTCCCTCAAGTACAGCAAGGAGAAACTCGAGAAGTTGTATGACACCGATAGCAAGAAGGTGTCCAAGATGTCTGACTCCTACAGGCTCTTGTATTATGTCTACTCCCGCATGATGACACATAAGGGAGGCAACTTCAACGAGTTCACACTGCTGGACAACCCTTGGTTCCCCAGACTCCTCTCCCGCCAGCCAATCAACCCCGGCCAGTTGATCTGTCTTGAGCTTCAGCGCTGGATAAACAATGACAAGTCTGGCTATCTTCCCTATCCCACTATCATTGCCCTCCTCCTTGAGAAGCATCTGATCAAGGCCACATCTGCTGTGGAGGAAGAAAATATCAAGTGTAGACATGTGGGAGCTACCAACATTGGGAATATGGGCATAAAGTACAACAAGCAGGCCAAGGCCACAAAGTCGGGATCACAGGCAGGGAGTGCATCTCAGACTTCAGTCCCCTCTACATCTGGTGCAGGGGATCAGGAAGTGGACTCCCATGCTGGGCCAAGCCGTGCTGCAAGAGTGCCAGCCTCTGTCAGAGCCTTTGCCGAGGAAGTAAAGGAAGAGCTTCTCTTTAGGCTGCCTGAGTCCTTGGTGGGTCCTCTCCGTGCTGAGTGTGACGCTGGCTTCCAGCAGCAAGGGGAGCGAATCCAGCGGCTTGAGGACAGAGTGTGCCAAGTCGAGAATCATCTTGCCAGGGTGGATGCAAAACTATATCTCATCCTCCAGCACCTACAAATTCCCCAACCATCACAAGGTAACCTACCACCTCCTCCTCCTCCTCAAAACCCACCTCCTCCTCCTCCTAATCACCCTCAACTTCCCCCTCCTCCTCCACCTAACACTCAACAACCTCAGCCACCACCACAAAATGACCAGCAACCCCCACCATCACCAAACAATGACCGCCAATCCCAACCTTCACCTACCCATGACCAGCAAACCCAAGACTCACCCCAACACTCTCCACGCCAATCCCCACTAAACTCTCCATCTCCACCTCCTTCACCCATTCTCACACGACCTGGGGCTCCTACACGCTCTCCACTCCGCCTCTCAAACGAACCTTCCCCCCATTCTAATCCTATCAACCCCAACTCTAGACCAAGATCCAATCCCCTGGCCGAGCACCTTGGATTTCACACTGCCATTCACCCCCTCA
Organism: Mimosa pudica; assembly: GCA_029929735.1. Taxonomy (NCBI): domain Eukaryota; kingdom Viridiplantae; phylum Streptophyta; class Magnoliopsida; order Fabales; family Fabaceae; genus Mimosa; species Mimosa pudica. The sequence continues at coordinate 9,394,862 of JAKELP010000045.1, forward strand.
GCCAAATCTATATAAGAGATTATCCTCGCCTTCAACCACTCTCTGATGACCATTTACCATTTACCCCAGCCTCCACCAACTACCAAGAATACTCCTCCACTCATCCCTACGAAGGTCTCTTTGTCACCCCCAATTGGTTCCCCGACACTACCTCATCCCCAGAAATTACCCAACCTACCTCCTCCCCAGAGGCCTCACCCCAAAAACCTACACCCTCCTCTTCCTCAACTCCATCCCTGGCCCTCACCCTCTTTGATGATGCCAAAAGGGGGAGAGATGTAATGTCCACTCTGCGCCTGTCAATGAACACAAGGGATGTCCTCAGCCAGCCATCTCTCTGGATTGATGAAGACATAGCAGCAGCCCTTCGCCGTGCTATGGAATCCCAAAGGCTGGGTGGTGCTGAGAGCCTTATAAGAGGAGAAGCAATCCGGTTCATGCAGCAGCAGAGGTCGGCTGAGCAAGGACCACATTTGGAGATGGTTGTCTTTGGGCAGAATGAACAATCCTCACAACCTGAGTCATCATCAAAGCCTCCTCCAACTAAAACAAGTAGAAAGATTGTTGAGGAGATCATGATGAAGTGGGGACTGAAGAGACCCAACCATCCTCCCATCGTGATAGCCAAGCCCATTCCTGCATCCTCTGGGCAAGAGTCTGAGATCTCTTCATCTGAACATTCATCTGCCCCTCCTCCCTCATCTGAGTCTGCAGTCACATTCAGTGAGTTCAGAAAGAAGGTCGTTGCTAGGAAACGTGCCAGGAAGATAATTGTCACCACTGAATCTGATGAGAGTGAGGAAGAGACTCCATCTGACCTACCTGAGCAAGGAACTTCATCTGCCCAGGTTGAGCAAGAAATTCCAGTGGTTCAAGCAGTTCCAATTCTGAAGGAAGTCAAGTTGGAAATTGAAGACATGACTCCTGAGGAATTTGAGAAGTTTGGATTCACAGACAAGTTATCTTTTGGTCAGATGGCCTGCCTCGATGCTGATAGAGCTAGTGCCATGCCCACTCCTCCAATTAGCAAGAACAAAGGGAAGAGTAAAAGGAAAGGGAAAAGGAAAGCCCAGGAAGTTGAGGAGGATCCCAACTTCCCTGTATGGAACGTAAAAATCCGGGCTGTTCACTATCCCAATGGAGAAGTCACCCACTTCGACGATGCTACAGGGTTCCATGGGTATGAAGAAGTGGAGAACATGAAAAGGGCATTCGAAGAGTCTATTGAATCAGAGAGGCTCAGAAGGGAAAGAGATGAAGAAGAGCTTCAGCAGATCATTGCCCAGATAGACCAGAATGTGCGTGAGGCCGAGTTAGCCAAACTGCAAAAAGAGAATGAAGAGAGACAAAAGGAGAGGGAGAGGAAAAAGAAACACAAACCCTGAACCCACAATCCAAACATTCTTTTAACTTAGAAATTTTTCCTTTTTGTTTTGTTTTCATGCATACTTTCATACTTGCTTAGTGTAATTTACTTGTAAATGTTCTTTGCTTGTATATGTTATTTGATTGTATAACTCTGACTTGTAACTTCTGCTTATCAATAATATTTGTCTAAGTTACTTGTTCTTATCTATTGCTTCTATTCTTTTGCTAATCCTTCCTTATGAACTTAATCGATAAAACTAAGTTTGTCATCATCAAAAAGGGGGATAATGTTAGAATCTTAAGTTTTGATGAAGACTAAAATATGAAAGAATAGGCCAAGTACTTAGAAAGCAATAGGTAAACAGAATCCCAAGTAAGAGTGCAACCGGATGTGGATTTACTTCCGGATAGACTAGGACTTGCGCACGCGGATGAATGTTTCATCCCCCAGCGGCAGCGAGTAACTCACTAGGGAATTAACTTAGTCCATGAGCATTAGGTACACAAAATCTTAAGGCTAAGCTATGATTCAACCGGAAGTGAAATTGCTTCCTGTTAGATTTAGACTGGCGCAGGCTGATAGAAGAGATATAACCCCAAGCGTCAGTGAATAAGCCACGTCAAGTGAAATTGCTTCCTGTTAGATTTTGACTGGCGCAGTCTGATAGAATAGATATAACCCTAAGCGTCAGTGAGTTTACCACGTCAAGTGAAAGTGCTTCCGATAGCTTAGTGACTAGCGCTGACTGTTGGATTGAAGGACACTGAGCGAGAGTGAGTAATAGTGAACAAAATCCTTCATCCAGTGGTTTTACTTCCGGATGTAGAAGTGCTTCCAGATACATCATAGACTAAGAGAACACCCACTGCATGTGACTATGTGCTTATATTGCTAAACTAACGTTCAAGTGCAGCACACTAAGTAAGGTTGCTTCCGGATGTGATTTTGCTTCCGCAAGCAATCAGAATGTCAGAACGTTCAGAGATGCAGTGTCAGAATGCTTATGTCAGAGCAGAGATGTCAGGACTACTTTTCAGAGATAAAGCAAGTCAACCCTGCTATGCATTGATGAAGCATTTATTGGGCAAACGGTAACATGGGAAAAACGGCCATATTCAAACGGCTAGCCCACCTACCAAGAGTTCAAAATGTTTGAAGACTATATAAGGGAGCTCAACTTCATTTATGAAGCAATCAATTATCTTTGAATACCCTTGAGAGAAGTTAGAGCGAGAAACTAAGAACACCTTCAATCATTCAAAGCTGCCCAGAAAAGTAAAGAGCATTTAACACATCGAGTGATCCTTTTCATCTACATATTCTGTACTCTTTATTGTTAAGTCTCTTCTTGTTATAAGAGCATTGATTGTACTTAAGTGTGTAACACTATCTGTTCTTTGAGAGAACTTAGTCAAAAATCCTTTAAGTGTAAAGGTTAACCCCTTGCTTGGTGTGAGGGGGAGCTAGTTAGAAAGGTTACAAGTGAGCCTGTGTAAAACTTGTAGTAAGGTTGCAAGTGATCCCGTGCAAAACTTGCGGTTGTAAGGTTTCAGGTGAACCCGATTTAAAACCTGAGATATAGTGGAACTCGGCCTGGGTGGTTGAGGACTGGACGTAGGTCAGGTAGACCGAACCAGTATAACTCTTGTGTTGTTTTATTTGAGCATTTATTTTTGAAGTGAAATGCGTGGCTGTCACCCAAGAGGGGGGGTGAATTGGGTGGCAGAATGAAAACTTGTAATTTGCCCTTTTTAAGCCTTTACTCCTTGTGCTTGATGAGAGTGACAATGAATCATCCCAAGCACAAGTGAGTATGAAGTGGTGTGGTGCTTGGTGTGGAGATTTAAATAAGTGGAATATGCACAAGCTAGTTTATCCTGGTTCGGTCATTCCCAGACCTACATCCAGTCCCCAGGCTCCACCTGAGATTTTCAATCCACTATACTTCTTGTTTGAACCAGGCACAAGAAAGCCTTTACACTTTAGGTTTTACGAACACGGGTTCACCTAACAACCCACAGGTTTTACAACGGGCTCACCTGCAAACCTTTACAACCACAGGTTTTACAACGGGATCACCTGCAACCTTACAACAAGTTTTGCGGGCTAACTTGCAACCTATGGAGATTTAGAAAACTTCTAAATGCTCCCCCTTACAATTGTAAGATAACAATTATGTTCACTCTATGAACTGATTGTGATAAACACTTAAGTACAAATGACTCTCTCTAAGAGTAGATAATGTTACTCACTTAAGTACAATTGACTCTCTCTAAGAGTAGATAATGTTACTCACTTAAGTACAATTAACTCTCTCTAAGAGTAGATGATGTTACTCACTTAAGTACAATTGACTTACTCTCTAATAATATTACAAATCTGAATCCGAGAGTAGAAGATGAGAGGAATGTAGAATACAATGTTTCAGACAATAGGCTCTGTTCTCTCTCTCTCACACTGCTCTTCTGAATGTAGAAGTTCCTTTTATACTCGGCTTCAAAGGCTTGGGCGGCAGGTTGAATATGACCGTTTGAATATAGCCGTTGGGGCCTTGTTTACGTTGTCCTCATTAATGCACAGCAGGGTTGACTTTGCTTTATCTGAAAAGGTGCTTTGACCAGCTGTTCTGTCAACACTCTTCTGACAACACTGTTCTGGCAAAAGTCGTTCTGACATCTATACACTGTACGGTCTGACTCTTGCTTGTTGTCAGATGAGGACTTCGTTCCTCAAGCATAAGTCCAGGATGCTAAGAGACTTACTATCGGAAGCTCTCTTGCTATCTGAAGTGAAGCTCGTGGACTCTAACATTCTGCTTGCTATCACATAGAGGAACTTTGTCTTCCAAGCACTTGTCCATGAATGATAAGAGCGCTTTGCTATTGGATGCTCTCTTGCTATCAGAAGCTCTCTTATGGACTCTGACTCTTGTGGGTAGTATGAGCTTTGACACTCTGAATGAATCTTCAGATTATGTTCTCCTTATCTCTCATACTCCTCATGCTTGGTAGGTAACAATGTTGTTTGAATATCTGTTAACCTCTTGTTACCGTTGGAAAGTACATCTTCCTAAATGCTCCATTAAAGCTTAGCAGGGTTGACTTGCTTTATCTCTAAAAAGCAATTCTAACCACTCTGCTATGACAACATCATACTGACTTCTGAGCATATGTACTTCTGACTCTTGTAATCCTGCTGACGGATGATCATCGTGCATCGTTCATTGTTCATCCGGAAGCGGCAGTCTTGCTCTGCAAGAGTTAGTGGTTGAATTCCAGTGCCAAGAATATTTGCATCCGGAAGCTCATTTGCATCTGGAAGTAAAACTAAGTTCTGCACATACTTGTTAGTCCAACAGAGTAATATATATAATCAAGTATAGTAGGAACTATACATGCTGTGGGAAGCTTGTTTGCTATGGGAAGTATTCTTACTTAGACTATGTTCTGACTTAGTGTATTGTCTACTGACGCTAGGGGATCTCAATTCCAAAGGTCAGTGTAAGTTTTGTTATTTTACTCTAAGTCTTCCTTAGTGACTCAGTGTGTCTTTTACTCATGCTTTGGGATGTATAGTATATCAACACACAATCACATGCAGTGGGTGTTCCCTAAGTCTAAGGTGTATCCGGAAGCACTTCTACATCCGGAAGTAATTTCACTTGATGAAGGATCTAGCTCACCATCACTTACTCTCGCTCAGTGTATTTCATTCCAACAGTCAGCGCTAGTCACTAAGCTATCGGAAGCACTTTTACTTAACGTGGTGAACTCACTGACGCTTAGGGTTATATCTCTTTTATCAGCCTGTGCCAGTCTAAATCTAACAGGAAGCAATTTCACTTGACGAGGCTGATTCACTGACGCTTGGGGTTATTCTATTCTATCAGTCTGCGCCAGTCTAAATCTATCAGGAAGCAATTTTACTTGACGTTGCATTTTCACTGACGCTTGGGGTTATATCTATTTATCAACCTGCGCCAGTCTAAATCTAACAGGAAGCAATTTCACTTTCAGTTGAATCATAGCTTAGTCTTAAGGTTTTGTGTACCTAATGCTTAAGGACTAAGTTAATTCCCTAGTGAGTTACTTGCTGCCGCTGGGGGATGAAACATTCATCCGCGTGCGCAAGTCCTAGTCTATCCGGAAGTAATTCCGCATCCGGTTGTGATTCCGCTGTGGGATGAGTCTTTCATCCGTGAGCGCTAGTCTTAATTCATCCGGAAGTGAATCCGCATCCCGTTGTGACTTAACTTAGGATTCAGTGTTAGCAATCTAGACTAGGTTCTAACCAAGTGTCTCACTTGCTTCCGTTTGCGTCCCCTATGGGATGTGTACTTCACCCGCGAGCTCTAGTGCTAATACTTCCGGAAATGATCTTGCATTCGCAAGTGATCTAACTCAGGATTCTAACCATGTCATCTAATCCTTCCTAAGTGTTGATTATGTTCTTTTAAGTACTAGACCATATCATACCTTAGTCACCATCAAAACTTAAGATTCTAACATTCTCCCCCTTTTTGATGATGACAAACCCATAGATGACTAGAGAACATAATTAAACTTAGATCACTCCCAGAGCTATATTTCTTTCCCCAGTTATCTCCCCGGATATCTAGATATCTTATCTTATCTCTCAGCTCTAGATCATCTCTAGCTAGACATCTTATATCTCATCTCATGTCTCATCTCTAGACATCTCATGTCTCATCTCTCTCCCCCTTTTGGCTTCATCAAAATTCAACAAGTGCAAGCTAGCCTTAGGGATGGGGATACTTCTATCGTTCTCCTAGGAATGAGCTTTCTACCTAATATTTCTCCCTATGAATCGTTAATAAAACCTGAGTCATCATCAGAGCCTCCTCCAAATAAAACAAGTAGAGAGATGGTTGAGGAGATCAGAATGAAGTGGGGACTGAAGAGACCCAACCATCCTCCCATTGTGATAGCCAAGCCTGTTCCTGCATCCTCTGGGCAAGAGTCTGAGATCCCTTCATCTGAGCAATCTTCTGATCCTCCTCCCTCGTCTGAGCCAGCAGCCAGATTCAGTGAGCCCAGAAAGAAGGCCGTTGCTAGGAAACGTGCCAGGAAGTTAATTGCCACCACTGAATCTGATGAGTCTGAGGAAGAGACTACATCTGACCTACCTGAGCAAGGAACTTCATCTGCCCAGGTTGAGCAAGAAAATATAGTGGTTCAAGCGGTTCCAATTCTGAAGGAAGTCAAATTGGAGATTGAAGACATGACTCCTGAGGAATTTGAGAAGTTTGGATTCACAGACAAGCTATCCTTTGGTCAGATGGCTTGCCTCGATGCTGATAGAGCAAGTGCCTTGCCCACTCCTCCAATTAGCAAGAGCAAAGGGAAGAGCTAAGGGAAAGGGAAAAGGAAAGCCCAGGAAGTTGAGGAGGATCCCAACTTCTCTGTATGGAACGTGAAAATCCGGGCTGTTCACTATCCCAATGGAGAGGTCCTCTACTTCGACGATGCTACTGGGTTCCCTGGGTATGAAGAAGTAGAGAACCTAAAAAGGGCATTCGAGGAGTCTATCGAGTCAGAGAGGCTCAGAAGGGAAAAAGATGAAGAAGAGCTTCAAGAGATCATTGCCCAGATAAACCAGAGTGAGCGTGAGGCAAAGTTAGCCCAACTACAAAAAGAAAATGAAGAGAGGCAAAAAGAGAGGGAGAAGAAAAAGAAACACAAACCCTAAACACCCAATCCAAACATTTTGTTTTAACTTAGAAAGTTTTTTTTTTCTTTTGTATTGTGTTTTCATGCATACTTTCATACTTGCTTAGTGTTAATTACTTGTAGATGTTCTTTACTTGTAAATGTTATTTGATTGTATACTCTGACTTGTAACCCTTACTTGTCAATAATATTTGTTCAAGTTACTTGTTCTTATCCATTGCTTTTATTCTTTTGCTAATCCTTCCTTAGGAACTTAATTGATAAAACTAGGTTTGTCATCATCAAAAAGGGGGAGAATGTTAGAATCTTGAGTTTTGATGAGGACTAAAATATAAAGGATTAGACCAAGTGCCTAGGAAGCAATAGGATAATATAGGATCCCAAGTAAGAGTGCAACCGGATGTGGATTTACTTCCGGATAGACTAGGACTTGCGCACGCGGATGAATGATTTATCCCCCAGCGGCAGCGAGTAACTCACTAGGGAATTAACTTAGTCCATGAGCATTAGCTATACTAAACCTTAAGACTAAGCTATGATTCAACCGGAAGTGAAAGTGCTTCCTGTTAGATTTAGACTGGCGCAGGCTGATAGAATAGAATAACCCCAAGCGTCAGTGAAAAAGCCACGTCAAGTGAAATTGCTTCCTGATAGATTTTGACTGGCGCAGACTGATAGAATAGATGTAACCCTAAGCGTCAGTAAGTTTATCTCGTCAAGTGAAAGTGCTTCCGATAGCTTAGTGACTAGCACTGACTGTTGGAATACACTGAGCGAGAGTAAGTGATAGTGAGTTAGATCCTTCATCAAGTGAAATTACTTCCGGATGTAGAAGTGCTTCCGGATACATCCTAGACTAAATGACTTCCCACAGCATGTATAGTTCTTACTATATTTGATTATATATAATGCTATGTTGGACTAACCAGTATATGCAGAACTTAGTCACACTTCCGGATGCGAATGAGCTTCCGGATGCAAAGACTCTTGGCATTGGATTACAGAGATTAACTCTTGTAGAGCAAGGTTGCCACTTCCGGATGAACGATGATCATCCGTCAGCAAGAGTACAAGAGTAAACATCACATACTCAGAAGTCAGAATGCTTTTGTCAGAGCAGAGGTGTCAGAACTACTTTTCAGAGATAAAGCAAGTCAACCCTGCTAAGCATTAATGAAGATGTACCTCTCAACGGTAACATGGGATTAACGGCTATATTCAAACGGACATATTCAACCTGCCGCCCAAGCTTTGAAGCCGAGTATAAAAGGAACATCTATATTCAGAAGATAGTTGGAAGAACAGAGCATATTATCTGATATATCATCTTCTACATTCCTCTCATCTTCTACTCTCAGATCAAAAGTTGTAACATTCTTAGAGAGTCATTCTATTGTACTTAAGTGAGTAACATCATCTACTCTTAGAGAGAGTCATCTGTACTTAAGTGTTTAGCACAATCCGTTCATAGAGTGAACACATCATTAAATCCTCTAATTGATAGAGGCTGTTCTAGAGCTTGTGCTTGAAGAACAGTATTGTTATCTTACAAAAGTAAGGGGGAGCATTTAGAGGTTTTCTAAATCTCCATAGGTTGCAAGTTAGCCCGCAAAACTTGTGGTTGTAAGGTTGCAGGTGATCCCGTTGTAAAACCTGTGGTTGTAAAGGTTTGCAGGTGAACCCGTTGTAAAACCTGTGGGTTGTTAGGTGAACCCGTGTTCGTAAAACCTAAGGTGTAAAGGCTTTCTTGTGCCTGGTTCAAACAAGAAGTTTAGTGGATTGAAAATCTCAGGTGGAGCCTGGGGACTGGATGTAGGTCTGGGAGTGACCGAACCAGGATAAACTTGCTTGTGCATATTCTGCTTATTTAAATTTCACACCAAGCATCACACCACTACCTACTCACTTGTGCTTGGGATGATCCATCGTAACTCTCATCAAGCACAAGGAGTAAAGTTTTCAAAAAGGGAAAATTATTAAGTTTTTACTCTCCACCCAATTCACCCCCCCTCTTGGGTGACAGCCACGCATTTCAAATAATTCTAGTCATGATGCAGGTTCTGAAGGGGAGGAATCCACAAAAGCATCAACTTTTACAGGTGACACTCGTGTCACTGAGACGTGAAAGTGAGGATGCACAAGAGGGGGGGGGGGTGAATTGTGCTACCAAATAAAACAAATAATAAAAACACACAAGATTTTTATACTGGTTCGGTCCAACTCTTGACCTACGTCCAGTTCTCAATCACCCAGATTGAGTTCCACTAACCCCAGGTTTTACAAACGGGTTCACCTGAAACCTTTACAACCGCAAGTTTTAGCACGGGATCACTTGCAACCTTACAACCACAAGTTTTACACCAGGTTCACTTGCAACCTTACAGACTCGCTCCCCCTTACTACCTGTAAGGGTTCAACCTTTCAAATAAAGGATTTTCTAACTTAGTTCTCTCTAAGAACAAATGATGTTACACACTTAGGTACAATGAATGCTCTTAATAAATGAAGAGACTTAACTACAAAGAGTACAAGATGAATAAATGAAAAGAACTCTCAATGTATTAAGTGCTCTCTTGCTTTTCTGGGTAGCTTTGAATGCTTGAAGAGTATTCTCAGTTTCTCTCTCTACATTTCTGTGATTTCTCCAAGTTATCTTCATAAATGAAGATGAGCTTCTTTATATAGTGTCTTCAAGTATTCTCTCTCTTGGTATGTGACAATGCCGTTTGAATATAGATGTTAATCACATGTTACCGTTGCTCATTAATGCTCCATCAATGCTCAGCAGGGTTGACTTTGCTTTATCTCTGAAAAGCAACTCTGACAACTCTGCTCTGCCAAAAAGCACTATGACACTGCACTGCTGTATGTTCTGACATTCTGATTGCTACCGGAAGCAAATCCACATCCGGAAGCAACATCACTCAGTGTGCTGCACTTGAACGTTAGTCTAGCAATATTATCACATAGTCACATGCAGTGGGAGTTCATTTTGTCTAAGGAAGTTCTCTTACTTCCGGAAGCAATTCCACATCCGGAAGTACTCCTACTAGACTTAAGTTCTGACGTAGTGTTATACTCGCTGACGCTCGGTGTTGCCTAATCCAACAGGCAGCGCTAGTCACTAAACATCCGGAAGCATTCCTGCATCCGGTTGCATCCTAACTTAGTCTCAAGGATTTTATACTTCTAACATTCCTAGACTGAGTTTCTGACTTAGTGACTTACTTACATCCGCTGGGGGATGAGTCATTCATCCGCGAGCGCTAGTCCTAGTCCATCCGGAAGTGTTTAACTGATTCTTTCATATTTTAGTCTTCATCAAAACTTAAGATTCTAACATTCTCCCCCTTTTTGATGATGACAAACTAAGTTATCTAATTAAGTTCATATAAAGGAATTAATCAAATAAAGCGCACATATGAACTCAAAGGCAAACTTTATTACTAATAAAACAATTACATTTACAACAAGAAGATAAATACAAGTATGCCAGATAACTATGCATGAGAAATATGAAAAGAAAAATTCTAAGTTAAATGCATGAGGGGTTTGGGTTTAGAGCTCGTGTCTCTTTTTCCTTTCTCTCTCTAATTGTCTCTGATTGCACTCTTCTTGCAATTTAGCTAACTGAGCAACCTTTTCACTCTGATCAATCTGAGCAAGTATGTCTTGAAGCTCTGCCTCATCTCTGGCCTTTCTCAGTCTCTCTGACTCAAGGGATGCATCAATAGCCCTCTTCAGGTCACTAACTTCAGTAAGCCCAACAAATTCTCCATAAGGCGAGTCAGAGATAGGCATGAATCTAAAGGGATAATGAATGGCTTTGACCTTGACATTCCACACAGGATAGTTGGGGTCATCAGCCTGACTTGAACTTGCTTTCCCTTTTCCCTTGCCTTTCCCTTTCCTTTTCAGGCTATCAGAATGCTTAGCATGTGCTCTCTCAGCATCAAGATAGGCAAACTGATCAAAGGTGAGCCTGTCTGTCTAGCCATATCTCTCAAACTCCTCGGGTGTCATGTCTTCAACCTCAAGCTTGACCACCACTTCTGGTGGGACTTCAGTCTGAGCTTGCTCTTGGGTGGATGACTGAGGCTCAGAAGCTCCCCCTGCTTGAGATACCCTTCTTCACTCATGATCCTCAGAGCGACCACGAGGTTCCTCTTCTTCACTCTCAGAGGACTTAGAAGTACCAGCACCCTTTTTGGCACAGGACTTCTTCCTTGATCCGCTGTACTTGACTACTGGAGGAGGAGGAGGAGGAGCAGAGGTTGGCTCAGAAGGAGGGATTGGCCTGGTTATCACAATAGGTGGATTGACTTGCCTCTTTAGCCCATACTTCATCATAATCTCTTCAAGAATGTTCCGGGCAGGCACAGAGGGAGGAGGCTCAGCAGAAGAGGACTCGGGCTCAGGCTCAGGCTCAGTTGGAGATGCATCAGCAGGCTGATTATACAATACCATTTCCAATTTTGACCTCTGGCTGTCTGAGCGCTGCTGTTGCATGAACCTGATGGCTTCCCCACGGATAAGGCTTTCTGCTCTACCCAATCTCTGATGATCCATGGCTCGGCGGAGTGTAGCAGCAATATCCTCATCTAACCATAAGGAGGGTTGAGTAAGGATTTCTCTTCCCCTTTTGGCATCATCAATAAGGGCGAGGGCCAGGGAGGAAGGATTGGGTGAAGTGGAGGGTGGAGGTTCAGGGCCAAATTTTCTGGGTGGTGAGTTCTCAGGTGAGGAAGGGGGTGAGTTATCAGGTGAAGGAGTGGGGCTTGGGAAGAAGAAGGGATTTGAATCTGAGAATAGATCAGGATAGGGGAAGGTAGGTGAATAGGGAGTAGAAGATATATTTCTCTCTGGTATTCTCTGAGGGCGTGAAGGTATATCTTGCAGGTATATGGAACTGAAGGGGTGAACGGAAGTGTAGAAGCCAAGGGCCTCGGCCTCCTGGTTGGAAATGTGAGGGATTTGGTTGGTGGATTGTGAGTGGTTGGGGGAGTTGTGAGGGGAGTTTTGAGGTGAGTTGTGAGGGGTGTGATGAGATGATTGGCGAGGAGAATTGTGAGGGGAATTTTGAGGTGAGTTGTGAGTGGAGTGGTCAGGGTTATTTCGTGGTGAAGGTGGAGGTTGATTGTGAGGGTCATTTTGTGGGGGTGGTCGAGGTTGATTAGGAGGAGGAGGTGGTGGTAGGTTGGGTTGAGGTTGAGGAATTTGGAAGTGCCTAATGATAAGGTCTAACTTGGCCTCGACCTGTCCTAAGTGATCCTCGACCCATCCTAAGCGATCCTCCAAGCCTTGGATCCTCTGCTCTTGGTGCTGGAAGGCTGCATCACACTCAGCACGAAGGGGAGCCATCAAAGGATCAGGCAGCCGAAAAATGATCTCTTCCTTCATTTCCTCAGCAAACGCCTTCATTACAGCTGACACTCTTGGAGCTCTGCTTGGCCCAACATGGGAGTCCACTTCTTGATCCCCTGCTCCAGACGCAGAGGGAGCAGTTGTATGAGAGGCACTCCCTGCCTGAGATCCAGATCGAGTGCCCTTTGCTGGTTTGTTATACCTAATCCCCATCTTCCCAATATTCATTGATCCCATGGGCAAGCACTGGACATTGTCATCTTCCTCGGTAGATTTGATCATGAACTTCTCCAGGAGGAAAGCGATAACTTGAGGATAGGGAAGAAAGCCAGGTTTCTTGTCTTTGGTTTCACACCATCTGTGCAGCTCCAAACTGATCAGTTGCCCTGGGTTGATAGGCTGCATGGTGAGGAACCTGGGGAGCCAGGGGTTGTCTAACTGGGTGAACTCATTGAAGTTTCCCCCTTTGTGGGTCATCAGGCGAGAGTAGATCATACTGAAGTACCCGCTTGGAGTCAGGCATAACAGAGACCTTCTTCCCTTTGGTCTCATAGACTTCTTCAAGCTCCTCCTGGCTCAGCTTATCAGGGAAGAGCCACTGGTTAGTTGTAACATATCGTTACTAATTTCCTGATTAATTCAATAATATCGTTACTAACTATGATAGAAAAATGATTTCCATAATATCAATAAATCTATCATAGTTAGAAAAAGAATTTCCTAATAATAATCATTATCCATGATAGAAAAGAATTTCCTAATATAACCTGAACACTATCATGGATAATAAATAGCTAACCATGTTAGAAAAGAATCACCTAACATGGTTAGAAAAAGAGCAACCTACTACAATTCTCCAATTAACCAATAATATTAATACAAATAAAAATATGCTGAAGCGAATGCAGACCTATACATTTTTGGCAATATACACGTCTAAATAAGTAAAACAACCTTTAAACTCAATTCCCTTTCTTGTTGCTCGCGCCTGTGCATGATCGCCTGCAAAAATGTAAGTAATCGTGGGGTGAGACAACTTGTCTCAGTAATCTACTGCTTAACTCACTATAACAGTGAGATGTGCGGTAGTGAAGGCGTCTAATGAAATGCGTGGCTGTCACCCAAGAGGGGGGGGGTGAATTGGGTGAGGGAATAAAAACTTTATTTCTTTTCGAAAGACTGCTTGTGCTTGGTGATGATGTTACTGAGTAATGGTATGCACAAGTCAGTATGTTATGTGATGCAAAATAGAATGTTTAAATGTAAGTTTATGCACACATAAATTTATCCTGGTTCGGTCACCCAGACCTACATCCAGTCCCCAGGCTCCACCTGAGATTTTCAATCCACTATTCTTGTTTAAACCAGGCACAAGAGAAGCCTTTACACTTTAGGTTTTACGAGCACAGGTTCACCTAACAACCCACAGGTTTTACAACGGGTTCACCTGCAAACCTTACAAACGCAAGTTTTACGGGCTAACTTGCAACCTATGGAGATTTAGAAAACTTCTAAATGCTCCCCCTTACAAAATGTAAGATTAAAATTATGTTCACTCTATGAACTGATTTTGTTAAACACTTAAGCTCAAAACTAACTCTCTCAAAGAGTGGATGATGTTACTCACTTAAGTACAAATGAATCACTCTCTAAGAATATTACATATCTAAGTCCGAGAGTAGAAGATGAGAGGAATGTAGAATAGTGTTTCAGACAATAAGCTCTGTTCTCTCTCTCTCTCAGTTCTTCTGAATGTAGATGTTCCTTTTATACCAGCCTCTGAATATCCAACCGTTGGAGAGGCAATAAGGCCGTTTGAATATAGCCGTTGGGGCCTTGTTTACGTTGTCCTCATTAATGCACAGCAGGGTTGACTTTGCTTTATCTGAAAAGGTGCTTTGTCCAGCTGTTCTGTCAACACTGTTCTGACAACACTGTTCTGGCAAAAGTCGTTCTGACATCTATACACTGTACGGTCTGACTCTTGCTTGTTGTCAGATGAGGACTTCGTTCCTCAAGCATAAGTCCAGGATGTTAAGAGACTCACTATCGGAAGCTCTCTTGCTATCTAAAGTGAAGCTCGTGGACTCTAACATTTTGCTTGCTATCACATAGAGGAACTTTGTCTTCCAAGCACTTGTCCATGAATGATAAGAGTGCTTTGCTATTGGATGCTCTCTTGCTATCAGAAGCTCTCTTATGGACTCTGACTCTTGTGGGCAGTATGAGCTTTGACACCTTGAATGAATCTTCAGATTATATTCTCCTTATCTCTCATACTCCTCATGCTTGGTAGGTAACAATGTTGTTTGAATATCTGTTATCCTCTTGTTACCGTTGGAAGGAACATCTTCTTAAATGCTTAGCAGAGTTGACTTGCTTTATCTCTGAAAAGTAGTCATGACACCTCTGCTCTGATGAAAGCAATCTGACTTCTGTGTATGTGACATTTTCTCTTGTACTCTTGCTGACGGATGATCATCGTTCATCCGGAAGTGGCAATCTTGCTCTGCAAGTGTTAATCTCTGAAGTTCAATGCCAAGAGTCTTTGCATCCGGAAGCTCATTTGCATCCGGAAGTGTGATTAGGTTCTGCACATACTGGTTAGTCCAACATAGCAATATGTATAATCAAATACAGTAAGAACTATTGATTTAACTCTTTTTCGTCGTCTAAAAAGAGCTAAAGCAAATAAAACTAGAATTAAACTACAATAGTTAGCAGCAAGTCCTAGGTCAATTCACAGTTCGGTTTTATCTCTTGCTTTGGTCAATTAATTACAAGTTAAGCAAATTATCAAACAGGTTGTGTGCAGGTTTTGTATGTAAGACTAATTAAAACCAATCTAAACTACAACTAACAGAATCAAAAGTGAATGAGTGAAAGTATGGATGAGATGTACCTCCTTCTCCAAGTACTCCGTGCTTATGTTTAATCGGACTTCATATACTTGTTCTTCTTAATATAAACTAGTTAAATTCTCAAGATCTCTTTAATCAAAGAAGTCTACAAGAGTTTAACTAATTTAATTAAGGCTTAAGCTCTTTCAAGCCAAGAACATACCTAAGCAACATTAAGTACCAAATCTATAGCACTTAAGAAACAAATTCATTCCACAAATGTAAGAGGAGCTAATCGCACACACATACATATATGAAACTACAAGAATTAAGCCTCGGTTTTCATGTCCTTAACAATCAAGAGAGGTTTTCAAGCTAACATAAAGTAGAACACCTAAAACTAGATGTCTAACCTATACACGCCTAATCAAGGTCATACATAGGCAAAAATTTACATCTAGCTTGAAACCTAAAAGAGAAAATTACAAGCATATGAAGCCATAGGTTAAGTCTACAAGCACATTTCCTTGGAGAAGAAGGATAGGCGATCTAGCCTGACATGGAGATGAAGGCGGATGAAGGTAGTTGTGAGATTCTGGGCATGGCGGAGGTTGCGAGGTGAAAGAGATGAAGAAAATGAAGATGGAGTTGAGAGAGTTTGTTAGAGGAGAGAGAGAAAGTGAAAATGAAGTCAGTGAAGTTCAGGTGTGTGTAAGTTAGTTACGTTTTGGGGTTTTATAGTGGTGAGTAGCTTTGGGATTATCGCCCAAAGGGTATTTTTGGTATTTGGTAAAAGTTAGGATGAATGTGGACTAGATCTCATCTCCATGCATTTTCAAAGATTCCTCCTTTTTCCTCAAGTGATTGTGCTTCCCTTTTTGCCCTTAATGAGCCCTCCAGACTTGAATTTGACCTTGGCGCCAATTTTGCCTCATTTGGAAAGATGCTCCCCAAGTAACTTCAAGCTGCAGGGTTGACTTTGCCTTAAATTAACTCTGCACCAAAGACTTCTGAAAAGTAGTTGACATTTCTGATCATTGTGCAGTCTGACTCTTGCACTCGCTGACTGATGGACTTTGGCTTCCGGATACAGGACTTCATACTACAAGCGCGAGCACATTCACTTCCGGATGAGAATCCACTGGATGAGAATCCACTCCCTGATGCAACTCTTTGTCCGCCAGCGCCAGCACGTTTGCTTCCGGATATAAATCCACTTCCGGATGTAAATCCACTTGATGAGAATCCACTCCCTGATGCAACTCTTTGTCCGCCAGCGCCAGCACGTTTGCTTCCGGATGTGAACCTGAGTGCTTGTCATCTAGCCTTCCTTCTTGCCAAGTTATCTCCACTGAAGCTCCACCAAGGGTGTATGGGGCCCACTTGGGACCCCCCTACATAAGGAACACATCACATAGTCAAAATGACCAAAATACCCTTGGTTTCATAAAATGCAAGTAATATGGCTGTTATTCTTCAAATATTTATACATAAGCATGCGCATAAAAATGTACCAATAATGATCAAATATAACAAATAAACCACACTAATTAAGCTCAAATGCACATGCTTAAAGGTATGAAATTTGGTCCAATCAAATCCCCCACACTTAATCTTTGCACTCCGGGCAAAGTCATATAAAAGATTAACTTAATCATTAAGCATAGTGAAGGCAATTGGAATTATCATAGAATACAAGTAGATCTTCTTGAACCTTTCCCTAGAACTTCGCATAGGCCAAATCTAAGAATACAAAGCGAATGCAAGTTTAACAAGCAACTAGGCTTAAGGAGGAGTGCCAATTGAGATTTTTCCTCACCGGATAAAGTGTTTAAACTCATTCACTCAAGTTAGGAAAAATGCCTAACTAGGGACTTGTGATCACTCTTTGGCTCAATGCACTTGACCATCACCATAAGCTTGTAATAGCTCTAAATTCTCCACCCATTATTATGCATGGCACAACCAAATCTAGGGGACTTTGTGGTTTAAATGGAAGGCTAATAATGAATGGTGAATGATGGAAAATAGTCAATGACCAATGATATAAACAAGTTACCACCACATATGCATGCAATACAATGAATACAATTCCACTAAGCATGCTACATCTCTTTTTTTCAAGCACTTTGTGCTTCTCTCAATTTTTCTTTTAACTCAAATGCCTTTGGCATTCATAAGCACTTTGTGCTTTTCTTTCTCTTTTTTTTTTACTTAGGCCTTCGGCCTTATATTTTTTTTCCTTTTCTTTTGCTTTTTCTTGGCCTTTGGCCACCTCTCTTTTCTTCTTTTTCACTCAAGGGCTCTCGGCCTCTTTTATTTCTCACAATGTAGCATGCTTTACACCAGATACAACAATACAAAGCTAATATAAATGCAAGCATATGCTATAGTCACTCATTCAAACATCGGTCAAGGTGATAGAAAAGAATAGTGAATGGCCCAAAGGGGTTAAACAAAGGATAATATTTTTGGTTGGCTAGTGTTTGGGTCATGAGGGTTTAGAAAGAAACGCCCCTTTCATTTTCAATCATACCATGCATTGTGATCTTGAACAAGAGCTAGGACAAGTTCTAGGAGGTCAAGTTGACTATTGGCCCACTCAATTCGGTTGGAGGCTTCTCACTTTTATGGCTTACTCTAATTAGTCACTTCCTCCCTAAGAAAAGTTAAATGAGAAACTAACACCCTCTTTATACCTTAAAAGTGCCCCATGCAATGCCCCAAGTAATCATTCCAAGAATTCTACTTACACACTAAAGGACAATTCCATTTGCTTTCAAGAGCCATAATCAAGTCATAAATTTTCAAGAAAAATCATGCCAAATAAGTCCAAAAATCAAGTGTGAAAGCTTTGAATCAGACCACTTTTAAGCACATAATACACCTCCCCCACACTTAAAGCATACATTGTCCTCAATGGACCAATCAAATCAAGTAGGAAGATGTATTTGAAAGGCAAAGCAGCAAAATAAAAGGCAGGGCAGTTCCAACAAACAAATGGCTCATATGCATGTATTATTAACAAGACTACACTAAACACAACCTAAAATTTTTTTTTTTTTTTTTTTTTTTTTTTTTTTTCTTTTCATTTTTTTTACTCACTGACACTCAGGAAGCCTAACTGAATTCAGACTCAAGCTGCTAGGCTTCCGGAAGCAAAAATGCTACCGGAAGTAGAACTGCTATAGGAAGTCACTCTAGGTTCAGATTCTAATCTCACCCCTAGCGGAAGCAAACATGCTACCGGAAGCAAAATTGCTTCCGGATGCATCGACGCTTGTGCACAATGAACTTCATCCCCTAGCGGAAGCAAAGTGAACACAATCTGATCCTAAGTAGCAAAGTCTAAGTGAGAGCTTCCGGAAGCAAAAGCACTTCCGAATGCAAAATCCTCTATTTCCTCAATGACACTTCCTGACACAAATAGGCATCCCCCAGCACTAATGAAATTTTTCATATTTAAACAACCTAACAAACCTAAACAAAATCCTAAATTTAAACATAATCCTAATTTTTTTTCTAATTCTAACATCTTCCCCCACACTTAAGAATTTGCAATAAAAGAATAAGTGAGGAAAGGAAAGAAACGACCTTTAGGGAGGCTTGAAATTCTCCTTATACAATTTGAGCAAGTGGCCATTGACCTTGTACACACGGCCATCCTTGAGATTCTTGATCTCAACCATCCCAAAGTCATGAGACTTGAGCACTTCATAAGGTCCTTGCCACTTGTCTTTAAGCTTGCCTCCTCCACAAAATTTGAATCTCACGCGATAGCACAAGACAAGATCTCCCTCCTTGAACTGCTTCCTCAGAATGCCACTATCATGAATGGCCTTAGTCTTCTCTTTCAGGATCCTTGAGTTCTCAAAAGCTTCATTCCTCAGCTCCTCAAGCTCACTCAGAGTCAACTGCCTTTCTTGAGCAGCAGCATCCATATCCTCAATACAAGATTTAACTGCCCAATAAGACTTGTGCTGCAGCTCAACTGGTAGATGACAAGCCTTTCCATATATGAGCCGATAAGGAGACATGCCAATAGGAGTCTTGAATGAAGTCCTATATGCCCAGAGAGCTTCTTCAAGTCTCAAACTCCAATCCTTCCTACTTGGCTTCACAATTCGCTCAAGGATGTTTTTAATTTGCCTATTGCTCACCTCAGCTTCTCCATTGGTTTGGGGATGGTAGGGTGTAGAAACCTTGTGATTCACCCCAAATTGACTGAGCAATGAAGACATAAGCTTGTTACAGAAATGAGACCCTTGATCACTCACCAAAGCCTTAGGAACTCCAAACCGGCAAAAGATATTAGACTTCAAAAATTTCAACACAGCCCTCGCATCATTGGCTCTGGTTGGCACAGCTTCCACCCACCTAGATAGGTAGTCCACTGCCAGCAGAATATATGTGTAGCCGTAAGATGGTGGAAAAGGTCCCATAAAATCTATACCCCAAACATCAAAAGGGTCACAGTATAGCATTGGCACTTGAGGCATCTCTTGTCTCTTCCCCATACTTCCAAACCTTTGGCATTTGTCACAAGACTTGCAATACTCAAATGCGTCTTTAAACAGAGTAGGCCAATAGAAACCGGCCTCCAGAATCTTCCTTGAAGTCTTTTTAGCACCAAAGTGTCCTCCACAAGCTAGTGAATGACAAAACTCTAGGATTGATGGAACTTCCTCATCTTGCACACACTTTCTGATTATTTGATCATTACATAGCCTCCACAAGTGCGGCTCATCCCAAATATAGTAGCTAGCATCCCTCTTCAACTTTTGGACTTGATGCTTGTTCAGAGATGGTGAAGTGACTTCGGCAACAAGGTAGTTCACAAGATGAGCATACCAAGGATCTTTCTTTGCATTTAAGGCACATAATAAGGCATCTGGGAAGATATCACAAATAAGAGAAGAATCATCAACACCTTCCACATCCTTTGGCAAACGGCTCAAATGATCAGCTACCAAGTTCTCTTTTCCAGTTCTGTCTTTGATCTCCAACTCAAATTCTTGTAACAGCAACACCCATCGCAAGAGCCTGGGCTTTGTTTGTGGCTTGGACAGTAAATAACGAACAGCTGCATGATCTGTGAATACAGTTACTTTGGAATGAAGTAAGTATTGCCGAAATTTATCTAGACCGAAGACAATGGCAAATAATTCCTTCTCAGTGGTTGTATAATTCCTTTGGGCTCTATCCAAAGTCTTAGACGCATAAGCAATCACCCTTGGCAAAGAATCATGCCTCTGGCCGAGCATAGCTCCCAACGCTTCGTTGGAAGCATCACATGATAGCTCAAAAGGAAGCTCCCAATTGGGTGCAACCAAGATAGGAGGAGAAATAAGCCTTGACTTCAACTCAACAAAGGCTTCCTTACAAGAATTAGAAAAGTCAAACTCGGCTTCTTTTTGAAGTAGATGAGATAAAGGAGCAGCAATTTGGCTGAAGCCCTTGATAAATCTTCGATAAAATCCCACATGTCCTAAAAAGGACCTCAACTCCTTCAAGCAAGTAGGGAAGGGTAGAGAAGAAATTACCTCAACCTTGGCTTTGTCAACCTGAATGCCCTCCTTTGAGACTAAGTGTCCCAAAACTATTCCCTTGTCCACCATGAAATGACATTTCTCATAATTGAGCACCAAACCCTTCTCCACACATCTGACCAATGCTTTCTCAAGATTGACCAAGCAAGCATCAAAACTGTCTCCATAGAGGGAGAAATCATCCATAAACACCTCTATGCCATCCTCCAGCAAGTCATTAAAAATGCTCATCATACAACGTTGAAAGGTTCCTGGAGCATTGCACAGACCAAAAGGCATTTTTCTATATGCGAAGGTTCCAAATGGGCAAGTAAAGGTTGTTTTCTCTTGGTCCTCTGGTGCTATGGGAACCTGGAAGTACCCGGAGAAACCATCCAGAAAACAATAGTGTGACTTGCCTGCCAGTCTTTCCAACATTTGGTCGATAAATGGCAAGGGAAAGTGGTCTTTTCTCGTGGAGTCATTCAACTTCCTGTAATCAATGCATACCCTCCAAGAATTCTGAACTCGTGTAGGCACTAGCTCATCCTTGTCATTCTTTACCACGGTCAGCCCACTCTTCTTTGGCACCACATGGATGGGACTCACCCATTCACTATCGCTTATCGGGTAGATAATTCCAGCACTTAATAGCTTTTCTACCTCCTTTTTCACAACATCAAGAATTAAGGGATTGAGCCTTCTCTGTGGTTGCCTCACTGGTTTAGCATCGTCAGTAAGCAAGATCCGGTGCATGCAGGTGGTAGGACTCATGCCAGGAAGATCAGCTAGAGTCCACCCAATGGCCCTCTTGTATCTTCTTAATACATCCAGTAACTTCTCTTCCTCAAGAGAAGAAAGAGTAGTAGAGATAATCACCGGCAGCTTCTCATTTTCAATCAAGTAGGCATACTTGAGATTAGGTGGCAAAGGTTTCAGCTCCAGAGTAGGTGGCTCAATAATAGAAGGTACCAAAGTGTGCATCTCAACTTGCAACACTTTAGGCTCATAGAAATCATCATCAAATTGTGGCAGCTCATCAAAGTAATCAGAAAGAGTCATTGGCTGCCTCAGATCTTCACAACAATTCGGCCTCTTAGAGTCTGAGGCCTCAGCACTCTTATTTGAGTCTGCATCACCACTGTCGCTCAGGGTAGAAACATGTGGACCGTCAGCGAGCGCATGCTCTTTCAGATAAAGCTTCTCTCTCAGCTTGTGTAAGCGGCTTCTCCTTAAAGCTTCATACTCTTCAATATCAAACCTTTGTGAACTAGACTCCTCAATTTCCTTTGTGAATTCACAACCTCCATCCTTCGTTTGTCCTACAAAAGTGAGCAAACTTCCCTCTTCCAAGGGGTTGTAGCTTGACAAAGAAGATATAGAAGTGCAATCATCATCAAAATTATAGTTCACATACATGGAATCCATGAATTCAGTTACTGTACTTCCTATACTAGATGAATCATTAAAAACATCATGCAAGCATGTATTAGAAATCAATCTAGCACAAGAATCATTACAGCACATATGAGCATCAATTTTATCAAACATGTTCATCTTAAAAGAATTCACATGCTCATCATAAATCACATGCATCAATGAATCAACCACACTCAGCCCTAGGAGAGAATAATCCTCGTGGGGGTGTCTCATGGCTTCTCCTACATCAAATCTTATTATTTGATTCCCCACTTGCATTGTAACAAATCCCCCTTCTAAACTTATCACCATCTTGGCAGTTTTCATAAATGGCCTTCCTAGGATCAAAGAATCATCCATACTAGTGTCACTGGTCATATCTAGTACATAAAAGTCCACGGGGAAAACTAGTTCCCTAACCTTCACTAGAATGTCTTCTATAAAGCCAAAGGGTTTCTTTATGGACCTATCAGCCAGTTGAACTACAACACTGGTTTCACTCAGGTTCTTCAATCCTAGTGCAAAGTAGGTGGCCTTAGGCATGACGTTAATGGCTGCCCCTAAATCAAGAAGTGCTTTCCCAAAACTAAGTTTCCCTATCTGACAAGGGATAGTGAAAGATCCAGGATCTTTGCACTTTGAGGGCAGGTGCCCTTTTAAGAGAGACGAAACATTAGTCCTTAATTGGACCTTGTTACTTACATTACCAACTCTCTTGTTAGTACACAGATCCTTTAAAAACTTTGCACATTTAGGCATTTGTTTCAACAGTACAAGTATAGGTACATTCACTTCAAGCTTAGAGAATAAATTGAACATTTCCTTTTCTAACTCATCATCATGTTGTTTCTTAACTAAAGCATACGAGTTAGGAAAAGGTAAATATTTAGGGTCAACAGACTTACCTTTAGGAGACTCATCTCCTTGCTGAGTAGGTTGTTCTTGCGAAGAAGATTCTCCAACTTTGCGCTTTCCCTCTGCAATCTCCTTCCTCTTCTCCTCTTGTGAGGTCTCAGCTTCCTCACTCTTCTTAGTCAGACTCTCAGCCTCATCGAGTGGTTTATCAAGAGGAGGACTCAGTACAGCCTCTTCATGCATCTGATCACCAACAAAATCATTCTGGAGGCTAGAGTGACCTCCCTCATTCAACTGACTCTGCTCAGCCTCAAAAGGTAGTTGTGTTTGCTCCTCTTCCTCCTCATATTCATATGCATCACCATATTTCCGTCCACTTCTTAGGTGCATAGAATGAATGTTTTGAGGATTAATCACCACATTAGACGGCAATCCACCTTTCTTTGCTTCCTGCTCAGCTTTTTCATTAAACATTTGAGACACTAAGGTAGTTACATCTTTCTTTAGACCTTCTCCAAATTTTTCCATTAAACTTGACATCATCTGGTACATAGTATCTTGTTGAGATGTCGAAGAACTAGATGGAGGAGCATGAGCTGGATCATTATTCTTCATAAATAGAGGAGGAACATTAGCTTGTTGATTCGGCCTGTACCTTTGATCATTAGAGTTAGGCCTCCCTTGATATGAACCATAGCCTTGTTGTGAGGGATAGGCATTAGCAGCTTGGTAGTTACCTCCCCCCCACTTAGGCTGTTGCTGTGGCTGGAAAGAGCTGAAATTTGTGGCTTGGTTTGAACCTCCCCCCCACTTAAAGTTCGGGTGGTCCCTCCATCCCGGATTGTACGTGGAAGAGTAAGGATCATATTTGGCTGGAGGCCTAGCATTGTTATACATGGCCGCCACTTCCGCTTGGGATGGACAGTCTGAGGGTAGGTGCATGGACGAGCCACAGTGATCACAGGATGAGGCCACCAAGGCCATAGAATCATCAACACAAGGAGTAGGCTGAACAAAGCGTCCATCCATCCGACTGAGGCTCTCAGTCAGCCTCTCAATAGAGTTATACAGCTTGTCATCACTACTCACAGAGGCAACCTTTGGCGCAGCACCATACAAAGCATCACGTCCATAAAAATTCTGGTGATTAGAGGCCATGGTTGAAAATAAGTTCCATCCTTCATTGGCTGATAAGTTGAAAAGTGAGCCATTAGAAGCAGCATCCACACTCATCTTGAGCTGTGGCACCAGGCCATCATAAAAGTACTGGACCAAATTGCCTTTGGAGATATTGTGATTGGGGCACGAGTTCACCAAGGTGTTGAACCGGCTCCAATATTCATAGAATGTCTCCTGAGAGAATTGCTGAACACCTGTGATGTCTTTCCGCAACTTTGATATCTTGGAGAGTGGAAAATAGCGGTCTAAGAACACCTTCTTAAGTTGCTCCCAAGAAAGAGTGGCATAATGAGTAGGCAGGTTCAAGAGCCACTCCTTGGCTTTTCCTTCCAAGGAAAACTGGAACACTCGCAACAGAACGTCATCCAGGTCTGCATTAGGTGGCTTCATGGAGGAACAAGTATGATAGAGGCCAAGGAGGTGTGTGTGAGCATCCTCATGCGGAAAACCTGTAAACTTAGGCAGATGAGCAAGAAGAGATCCTTTGATCTCAAAGTTAGCGGGGTTAGCATAAAAACCTTGTGGTGCAAATGATGCATATGACTGTGTGAATTCACGCATAGGTCTATCATCATCATGTAATTGCCTACCCCCCTCAAAATGATGTTCATCCTCTTGCTCTCTCCTTTCACGTCGCTCACGCTCATGTTCATGTTCTCTTGCCTCTCTCTGATGTTCTCTATGGTCCTCTCTCCTTTCTGCCATAATAAAATGCTGGTCTAGGATTGTGGTATTAGAAGCGACAGATGAATTGTGTGGCTTTGATGTGGATCCTACAGATTGCTTACTAGCTTGCTTCTCGTGCTTTTTCTTTTTCTTAAGGTCTCTAAGAGTCTTATTAATCTCTCTATCCAATGGCACTAGTGATGTGGTAGGGTTCATGCAATTCACTAAGTGCAACTATATGCAGTGGAAACTAAACAGCCAAGCAATTAGTCTCTGCAAAACAAATCAGCAAGACAAACACCAATACCAGCAGAATATGCAGCAAAATCCAGAAAATCCAGAAAAATGACAGACAAAAACACCAGTAAAAATCACAGCAAAGTCCTACAACTAAAAATCACCTACAACAAAAACTAAGAAAATGTAACTAAAAACCTAAGACAAGAAAGAATTCAACCAAACCGGCAACGGCGCCAATTTGATTTAACTCTTTTTCGTCGTCTAAAAAGAGCTAAAGCAAATAAAACTAGAATTAAACTACAATAGTTAGCAGCAAGTCCTAGGTCAATTCACAGTTCGGTTTTATCTCTTGCTTAGGTCAATTAATTACAAGTTAAGCAAATTATCAAACAGGTTGTGTGCAGGTTTTGTATGTAAGACTAATTAAAACCAATCTAAACTACAACTAACAGAATCAAAAGTGAATGAGTGAAAGTATGGATGAGATGTACCTCCTTCTCCAAGTACTCCGTGCTTATGTTTAATCGGACTTCATATACTTGTTCTTCTTAATATAAACTAGTTAAATTCTCAAGATCTCTTTAATCAAAGAAGTCTACAAGAGTTTAACTAATTTAATTAAGGCTTAAGCTCTTTCAAGCCAAGAACATACCTAAGCAACATTAAGTACCAAATCTATAGCACTTAAGAAACAAATTCATTCCACAAATGTAAGAGGAGCTAATCGCACACACATACATATATGAAACTACAAGAATTAAGCCTCGGTTTTCATGTCCTTAACAATCAAGAGAGGTTTTCAAGCTAACATAAAGTAGAACACCTAAAACTAGATGTCTAACCTATACACGCCTAATCAAGGTCATACATAGGCAAAAATTTACATCTAGCTTGAAACCTAAAAGAGAAAATTACAAGCATATGAAGCCATAGGTTAAGTCTACAAGCACATTTCCTTGGAGAAGAAGGATAGGCGATCTAGCCTGACATGGAGATGAAGGCGGATGAAGGTAGTTGTGAGATTCTGGGCATGGCGGAGGTTGCGAGGTGAAAGAGATGAAGAAAATGAAGATGGAGTTGAGAGAGTTTGTTAGAGGAGAGAGAGAAAGTGAAAATGAAGTCAGTGAAGTTCAGGTGTGTGTAAGTTAGTTACGTTTTGGGGTTTTATAGTGGTGAGTAGCTTTGGGATTATCGCCCAAAGGGTATTTTTGGTATTTGGTAAAAGTTAGGATGAATGTGGACTAGATCTCATCTCCATGCATTTTCAAAGATTCCTCCTTTTTCCTCAAGTGATTGTGCTTCCCTTTTTGCCCTTAATGAGCCCTCCAGACTTGAATTTGACCTTGGCGCCAATTTTGCCTCATTTGGAAAGATGCTCCCCAAGTAACTTCAAGCTGCAGGGTTGACTTTGCCTTAAATTAACTCTGCACCAAAGACTTCTGAAAAGTAGTTGACATTTCTGATCATTGTGCAGTCTGACTCTTGCACTCGCTGACTGATGGACTTTGGCTTCCGGATACAAGACTTCATACTACAAGCGCGAGCACATTCACTTCCGGATGAGAATCCACTGGATGAGAATCCACTCCCTGATGCAACTCTTTGTCCGCCAGCGCCAGCACGTTTGCTTCCGGATATAAATCCACTTCCGGATGTAAATCCACTTGATGAGAATCCACTCCCTGATGCAACTCTTTGTCCGCCAGCGCCAGCACGTTTGCTTCCGGATGTGAACCTGAGTGCTTGTCATCTAGCCTTCCTTCTTGCCAAGTTATCTCCACTGAAGCTCCACCAAGGGTGTATGGGGCCCACTTGGGACCCCCCTACATAAGGAACACATCACATAGTCAAAATGACCAAAATACCCTTGGTTTCATAAAATGCAAGTAATATGGCTGTTATTCTTCAAATATTTATACATAAGCATGCGCATAAAAATGTACCAATAATGATCAAATATAACAAATAAACCACACTAATTAAGCTCAAATGCACATGCTTAAAGGTATGAAATTTGGTCCAATCAACTATACATGCTGTGGGAAGCTTGTTGGCTATGGGGAGTAGTCTTACTTAGACTATGTTCTGATTTAGAGTATTGTATACTTTGAACGTTAGTCCTAGTACATACTTACATGCAGTGGGTGTTCCCTAGTCTAAGGTGTATCCGGAAGCACTTCTTCATCCGGAAGTGAAACCACTGGATGAAGGATTTAGCTCACCAATACTTACACTCGCTCAGTGTATTCCTTTCCAACACTCAGCGCTAGTCACTAAGCTATCGGAAGCACTTTTACTTGTCGTGGTGAACTTACTGTCACTTAGGGTTATACTTCTTTTATCAGCCTGTGCAAGTCTAAATCTAACAGGAAGCAATTTCGCTTGACGAGGCTGATTCACTGACGCTTGGGGATATATCTATTCTGTCAGCCTGCGCCAGTCTAATTCACTTGACGAGGCTGATTCACTGACGCTTGGGGATATATCTATTCTGTCAGCCTGCGCCAGTCTAAATCTATCAGGAAGCAATTTTACTTGACGAGGCTGATTCATTGACGCTTGGGGTCATTCTATTCTATCAGTCTGCGCCAGTCTAAATCTAACAGGAAGTGCTTTCACTTGGCGAAGTAGACTCACTGACGCTTGGGGTGAGATCTATTCCATCGCTCTGGGCCAGTCTAAGTCTAACAGGAAGTAAACTCACTTCCGGTTGAGTCATAGCTTAGTCTTAAGGTTTGTGTACCTAATGTTCATGGACTAAGTTAAATCCCTAGTGAGTTACTCGCTGCTGCTGGGGGATGACACATTTATCCGCGTGCGCGAGTCCTAGTCTATCCGGAAGTGATTCCGCATCCGTGAGCGCTAGTCTTAATTCATTCGGAAGTGAATCCGCATCCGGTTGTGACTCTAGTGCTAATACTTCCGGAAATGATCTTGCATTCACAAGTGATCTAACTCAGGGTTCTAACCATGTCATCTAATCCTTCCTAAGTGTTAATTATGTTCTTTTAAGTACTAGACCATATCATACCTAAGTCACCATCAAAACTTAAGATTCTAACATTCTCCCCCTTTTTGATGATGACAAACCCATAGATGACTAGAGAACATAATTTAACTTAGATCACTTCCAGAGCTATATTTCATTCCCAGTTCTCTCCCCAGATATCTTATCTTTCAGCTCTAGACATCTCATGTCTCATCTCTAGACATCTCGTGTCTCATCTCTAGACATCTCGTGTCTCATTTCTTCTCATTTCTCTCCCCCTTTTGGCTTCATCAAAATTCAACAAGTGCAAGCTAGCCTTAGGGATGGGGATACTTCTATCGTTCTCCTAGGAATGGGCTTTCTACCTAATATTTCTCCCTATTCTCCCTAAATATTATGTAGGATAACTAAACAGTGTGAGACAGAAGGAAGAAAATATTGATTCAGTATTCTAAGTGTGTTTACTCTCCCTAACCATTATGCAAGATAACAGAACATGTTTTGCAAGAATTAAGTCTAGATTAAAACATACAAAAACAGTTCTCTTTTTGAAGGTGAAAGTTCTTTTTAAATATAAAAGACATCAAAAGTAATTTTGACCCTTTTGAAATGATTAACATGATATCAAAATAATTTTGGTGCGTTTAAAATGATGATTATGATATCAATTGAAAATTTGTGATTTTAAATTCGTGATACCAAATGAAATCAAATGAAATATGTGAGTTTGAACTTGTGATATCAAATGAAATGATTGAATGCCAAGTGAAACATGTGATACCATGTGAAAAATGAAATCAAGTCAAATGAAATTTGTGAGTTTAAAGTGCCAAAAATAATTTCCAAATAATTGCATCACAGCATCTCAAGAGTTTATTATCTATGACAGCATGCAACTCTCTATTTTCAAGGGATCATTATCGAGTAATGTCCTTTACTTCTCTTCTATATTAAGGTTAATTATTACTGAATCAAGAAAGGAAGCATATAAGAGAGGTATGTTATCAATTTACTTTCCAGCATGTCATAAAGAGGATACAGATGTGTGAGCTAGGATGATTTTCTAAGACAGTGAATGATTTTGAAGTCAATGCAGATTGGAAAAAGAAAAAAAAAATCCTAAATTGACACCCTTACCAATGCCATGTATGCATCATATATAAGAGATGGTAAGGTGTAGATGTTACCACAGATGAGGAATCTTCAGACTCTATTAGACTCATGAATCTTAATCATATGCAGATAAGCATGCTTCCTGACATCTTCAAGAGATGTGCTATCTCAAGTGGAAACCCCTAGTGCAAGTGCTTTGATGATTCGCTTCGGCAAGCTGAGCTACAACCAAAAGCAGACATGACTGGGCAGTCACTCTACTCTTCCCATGGTTCAATAGTTGGCCTGCTATCGAAAGCGCTGATTGTTGCGAAAGCATCCTTGCTCAAACTTGATGATTGGGCCTTCATGTGCTTGAGGAAACAAGTGCTTTTCTGATGGTCAGTGAAAGAACTTAAGATTTAACATTGGAGACCATCCTCTGGACATTCAAGTCAATCTGTGTTAATCACCACAAGTTAATAATTTTAAGAAATCATGCTTGCTAGTTGGTTTAAGAAAATATGAGTAACGATTATGTGAAAACTAATTTTGAAATTGTCTATACGTTCACATAGTTTCACTATCAAGACATGAACTCTATTTACTCTCATAGATAAATATCAATGTGATAGTACAGAGAGTGTCAAACAGGTGGCATATTTTCAGAGTTTCATAAGCAAGTATAGTTCAATAAATATGTCTCAAGGATGTTCATGTTAGATCATGAAGACATGTGAATTATTAACACAATGAAATTTTGAAAAATCTTCATCCTCACAAAATAGTTTGATTTTAAGACTAAATCCGGTTTACAAAAACAACCAAATTTCAGCATATGATTACGAGAATAATTTCCAAATTTTAGCTCAAGTTCTTCTAGATATGCTCAGTGTGATCTCATTGTTCTTAGGATATCAACAAGCTTGAAATTAATACAGATTATAGCATGCTTGTGATACTATGCCATGTTTTACAGATCTTAGCAGAGTTCAATTCAAGGCATTTCCTAAGATTTCTAATGCATGTCAGACAAGAGAGAGACTATCCATTTAATTTCACAACAGAATATGTAAGGGATAGAAATGCTCATGTGTATTGGCGAGAGTTTCTCAGGTTTAGTATAGCCATTCCACACATCTTGATAAGAGACATTTTCGTTGCCATTCTCTCTTGGTTATATTCATTGTTCAAGCTTCAATAATCTGTGTCAACATTCTTAAACCACAAACTTGAACTGAGATCATTAGTAGATTGAGAACTTAAAGATGTAATTAAGAGGGACGTATTGTTCTCGAAACCATAGCTGCTTATGCATTGAAAAACTTGTTGCAAGAGATACCACATGAAATGGAAAATCAGAAATAACTTTTGAGTGCTATCATGAGGTATGGTTGTCATGTAGGTTTAAAGAGGATCAGAATCATTTTTGAAAGTTTGTATTTCAAAAAGATCTTTCAAAAATCAAGGTGAATGCATAAACCATTTTCTTCCATGAGAAGTGCCCTTAAAAGAATTCACTAAGCATGTATGAGTAAAATAATTTAGACACCATATGAAAACTCTGAGGAAGGTTTTTAGTTTTAGTGTCAAAATTCTGAAACTAGTTTTGAATCATCACAGATAAGGGAAATCATATCAGTTTCAGAAAAATAAAAATTGTTGACCCAATTATGCATTTACTACCCAAGTGATTATTCAAGTAAAGAGGAAGGCAAGAATGATATCACCATAGTTCCATTCGCATCTAGCAGTAGCTCGCTTGATTTTGGTTGGCAATGCAAGGATTCTATTTTCAGAACAGCACCAAAATCCATGCGTGACAAATGCTTATCAAGACTTGACTAATTGTTCAGATGAGGTACAGTCCTGAGTCTTGCTGAGGCTAATAGGATGGATTGGAGCTGGTGCAGAGGGATGAATTCACTTTGTGATCACTACCAGTGGCATCTCTGGCCTCTTGAACCCATACTTCATACAAGGCTCTTCAATCAGATTGGGTGCTGGCGCAGACGGAGATACAGGCTCAGCAGAGGGTATCTCCGTAGGTTGATCACTCAGCGCTATCTCAAGCTTGCCTCTGTGCTAGCAGATTGTTGGGGCACATGAATCAGATGGTTTCCCCAAGGGCGAGCCTTCGTTCTTGGGCAATCTGCGTCATTTCAATTTGCCTTCTTGTTCATTCAGAACATTCTTAGGATCAGCAATTGACTCTTCTTCACTGTCTTGCTGAACCTTGAAAATGCCTTTCCCAAGGAGATCTTCTACTTATCCTTGGTTCGAAGCACTTTCTTCTGAGGGGTAGGATTCAAGATCCTTTTCAACGTTGATCGAGGAATCCACTCTCTCTTGTTCTTCTCAGGATAGTTGAATGGAACTTTGTGATAGCTCATCCTTGAGACAGAACCATTGTCCCTTGTGGTTGCCGACTGCTTCTTATGATTGTACCAGGGGGTTGCAGCAGTGATATCACCACGAGCTCTCTTCTTTTGGGCAAGAGAAACTCTTGATCTTTCATCCACAAGTAAGGCACTGGAAGGGAGTTTTGGTACCCATTTGTACTTGGGTCCTACATGGTTAGCGCTGGACCTTACTTGTCCTAATCAAAAACATCCCACATTTTATAACCCAAGTCAGCCTAGGTCTTTGCACTTGAGATCGTTGGATCCTTTAAACAAGTGACCTGCTCTGATACCAAATGAAATGTGTGGCTGTCACCCAAGAGGGGGGGTGAATTGGGTGAGGGAATAAAAACTTTATTTCTTTTCGAAAGACTGCTTGTGCTTGGTGATGATGTTACTGAGTAATGGTATGCACAAGTCAGTATGTTATGTGATGCAAAATAGAATGTTTAAATGTAAGTTTATGCACAAATAAATTTATCCTGGTTCGGTCACCCAGACCTACATCCAGTCCCCAGGCTCCACCTGAGATTTTCAATCCACTATTCTGGTTTAAACCAGGCACAAGAGAAGCCTTTACACTTTAGGTTTTACGAGCACGGGTTCACCTAACAACCCACAGGTTTTACAACGGGTTCACCTGCAAACCTTACAAACGCAAGTTTTACGGGCTAACTTGCAACCTATGGAGATTTAGAAAACTTCTAAATGCTCCCCCTTACAAAATGTAAGATTACAATTATGTTCACTCTATGAACTGATTTTGTTAAACACTTAAGCTCAAAACTAACTCTCTCAAAGAGTGGATGATGTTACTCACTTAAGTACAAATGAATCACTCTCTAAGAATATTACATATCTAAGTCCGAGAGTAGAAGATGAGAGGAATGTAGAATAGTGTTTCAGACAATAAGCTCTGTTCTCTCTCTCTCTCAGTTCTTCTGAATGTAGATGTTCCTTTTATACCAGCCTCTGAATATCCAACCGTTGGAGAGGCAATAAGGCCGTTTGAATATAGCCGTTGGGGCCTTGTTTACGTTGTCCTCATTAATGCACAGCAGGGTTGACTTTGCTTTATCTGAAAAGGTGCTTTGTCCAGCTGTTCTGTCAACACTGTTCTGACAACACTGTTCTGGCAAAAGTCGTTCTGACATCTATACACTGTACGGTCTGACTCTTGCTTGTTGTCAGATGAGGACTTCGTTCCTCAAGCATAAGTCCAGGATGTTAAGAGACTCACTATCGGAAGCTCTCTTGCTATCTAAAGTGAAGCTCGTGGACTCTAACATTTTGCTTGCTATCACATAGAGGAACTTTGTCTTCCAAGCACTTGTCCATGAATGATAAGAGTGCTTTGCTATTGGATGCTCTCTTGCTATCAGAAGCTCTCTTATGGACTCTGACTCTTGTGGGCAGTATGAGCTTTGACACCTTGAATGAATCTTCAGATTATATTCTCCTTATCTCTCATACTCCTCATGCTTGGTAGGTAACAATGTTGTTTGAATATCTGTTATCCTCTTGTTACCGTTGGAAGGAACATCTTCTTAAATGCTTAGCAGAGTTGACTTGCTTTATCTCTGAAAAGTAGTCATGACACCTCTGCTCTGATGAAAGCAATCTGACTTCTGTGTATGTGACATTTTCTCTTGTACTCTTGCTGACGGATGATCATCGTTCATCCGGAAGTGGCAATCTTGCTCTGCAAGTGTTAATCTCTGAAGTTCAATGCCAAGAGTCTTTGCATTCGGAAGCTCATTTGCATCCGGAAGTGTGATTAGGTTCTGCACATACTGGTTAGTCCAACATAGCAATATGTATAATCAAATACAGTAAGAACTATACATGCTGTGGGAAGCTTGTTGGCTATGGGGAGTAGTCTTACTTAGACTATGTTCTGATTTAGAGTATTGTATACTTTGAACGTTAGTCCTAGTACATACTTACATGCAGTGGGTGTTCCCTAGTCTAAGGTGTATCCGGAAGCACTTCTTCATCCGGAAGTGAAACCACTGGATGAAGGATTTAGCTCACCAATACTTACACTCGCTCAGTGTATTCCTTTCCAACACTCAGCGCTAGTCACTAAGCTATCGGAAGCACTTTTACTTGTCGTGGTGAACTTACTGTCACTTAGGGTTATACTTCTTTTATCAGCCTGTGCAAGTCTAAATCTAACAGGAAGCAATTTCGCTTGACGAGGCTGATTCACTGACGCTTGGGGATATATCTATTCTGTCAGCCTGCGCCAGTCTAATTCACTTGACGAGGCTGATTCACTGACGCTTGGGGATATATCTATTCTGTCAGCCTGCGCCAGTCTAAATCTATCAGGAAGCAATTTTACTTGACGAGGCTGATTCATTGACGCTTGGGGTCATTCTATTCTATCAGTCTGCGCCAGTCTAAATCTAACAGGAAGTGCTTTCACTTGGCGAAGTAGACTCACTGACGCTTGGGGTGAGATCTATTCCATCGCTCTGCGCCAGTCTAAGTCTAACAGGAAGTAAACTCACTTCCGGTTGAGTCATAGCTTAGTCTTAAGGTTTGTGTGATAAGCGTGGCTGTCACCCAAGAGGGGGGGGGTGAATTGGGTGAGGGAATAAATTCTTTTAAATCTTCTTTTCGAAAGACTGCTTGTGCTTGGTGATAATATATAAAAGTAGTGGTATGCACAAGTCAGTGTGTTATGTGATGCAAAATAGAATGTTTGAGTGTAAATTTATGCACACATAAATTTATCCTGGTTCGGTCACCCAGACCTACATCCAGTCCCCAGGCTCCACCTGAGATTTTCAATCCACTATTCTTGTTTAAACCGGGCACAAGAGAAGCCTTTACACTTTAGGTTTTACGAGCACGGGTTCACCTAACAACCCACAGGTTTTACAACGGGTTCACCTGCAAACCTTACAAATGCAAGTTTTATGGGCTAACTTGCAACCTATGGAGATTTAGAAAACTTCTAAATGCTCCCCCTTACAAAATGTAAGATTACAATTATGTTCACTCTATGAACTGATTGTGCTAAACACTTAAGCTCAAAACTAACTCTCTCTAAGAGTGGATGATGTTACTCACTTAAGTACAATAAAATTACTCTCTGAAAAATATCACAAATCTGGATCTGAGAGTAGTAGAAGATGTGTAGAATGAAGAGTATGATATATCAGATACTTTGCTCTGTTCTCTCTTTTTCTTCCATAAAAAATTCTCTTCTAAATGAATGTCTCTTTTATACTCGGCTTCATAGACTTCTGTGGCAGGTTGAATATGAACGTTTGAATAAAGCCGTTAATCCTATGTTACCGTTGAGAAGTACATCTTCATTAATGCTTAGCAGGGTTGACTTGCTTTATCTCTGAAAAGTAGTCCTGACACCTCTGCTCTGACATAAGCATTCTGACACTGCATCTCTTGAACGTTCAGACATTCTTTTTGCTTGCGGAAGTAACTTCTCATCCGGAAGCAACCTTACTGAGTGTGCTGCACTTGAACGTTAGTTTAGCAATATAATCATATAGTCTCATGCAGTGGGGGTTCCCTAAGTCTAAGGTGTATCCGGAAGCACTTCTACATCCGGAAGTAATTTTACTCGATGAGGGATCTAGTTCACCATGACTCGCTCTTGCTTAGTCTATTTCATTCCACCACTCAGCGCTAGTCACTGAGCTATCAGAAGCACTTTTACTTGACGTGGTGAATTCACTGACGCTTAGGGTGAAATCTATTCTATCAGTCTGCGCCAGTCAAGATCTAACAGGAAGCAACTTCACTTGATGTTGCATTTCCACTGACGCTCGGGGTTATATCTAGTTTATCAACCTGCGCCAGTCTAAATCTAATAGGAAGTGCTTTCACTTGGCGAAGTAGACTCACTGACGCTTGGGGTAATATCTATTCTGTCGCTCTGCGCCAGTCTAAGTCTAACAGGAAGCAAATTCGCTTCCGATTGAAACATAGCTTAGTCTTAAGGTTTGTGTACCTAATGTTCATGGACTAAGTTAAATCCCTAGTGATTTACTTGCTGACGCTGGGGGATGAAAAACATTCATCCGCACGCGCAAGTCCTAATCTATCCGGAAGTAAATCCTCATCCGGAAGTACTCTTACTTGGGATCCTATGTTATCCTATTGCTTCCTAGGCACTTGGTCTAATCCTCTATATTTTAGTCTTCATCAAAACTTAAGATTCTAACATTCTCCCCCTTTTTGATGATGACAAACCTAGTTTTATCGATTAAGTTCCTAAGGAAGGATTAGCAAAAGAATAAAAGCAATGGATAAGAACAAGTAACTCAGACAAATATTATTGACAAGCAGAGGTTACAAGTCAGAGTTATATAATCAAATAACATATACAAGTAAAGAATGTATATAAATAAATTTCACTAAATGGAAATATGCATGAAAAACAAAATCAACAAAACTATTTGGATTAGGGATTAGAGTTTGTGTCTCTTTTTCTTTTCCCTCTCTTTCTGCCTCTCTTCATTTTCCTCACGCTCACTCTGGTTTATCTGGGCAATGATCTCTTGAAGCTCTTTTTCCTCTTTTTCCCTTCTGAGCCTTTCTGATTCAATGGACTCCTCGTATGCCCTTTTCATGTTCTCCACTTCTTCATACCCAGGGAAACCTGTAGCATCGTCGAAGTAGGAGACCTCTCCATTGGGATAGTGTACAGCCCGGATTCTCACATTCCATGCAGAGAAGTTGGGATCCTCCTCAACTTCCTGGGCTTTCCTTTTCCCTTTCCCTTTGCTCTTCCCTTTGCTCTTGTTAATTGGAGGAGTGGGCATGGCACTTGCTCTTTCAGCATCGAGGCAAGCCATCTGACCAAAGGATAATTTGTCAGTGAATCCATACTTCTCAAATTCATCAGGAGTCATGTCTTCAATCTCCAATTTGACTTCCTTCAGAATTGGAACCGCTTGGACCACTGGTTTTTCTTGCACAACCTGAGCAGATGAAGTTCCTTGCTCAGGTAGGTCAGATGGAGTCTCTTCCTCAGACTCATCAGATTCAGTGGTGGCAATCAACTTCCTGGCACGTTTCCTAGCAACGGCCTTCTTTCTGGACTCACTGAATCTGGCTGCTGGCTCAGACGAGGGAGGAAGATCAGAAGATTGCTCAGATGAAGGGATCTCAGACTCTTGCCCAGAGGATGTAGGAACAGGCCTGGCTATCACAATGGGAGGATGGTTGGGTTTTTCGAGTCCCCACTTCATCCTGATCTCCTCAACAATTTCTCTACTTGTTTTAGTTGGAGGAGGCTCTGATGATGACTCAGGTTGTGAAAATTGTTCATTCTGCCCATACACAACCATATCCCATTGTGGTCCTTGCTCAGCCGCTTTCTTCTGCTGCATGAACCGGACGGCCTCTCCTCTTATAAGGCTCTCTGCACCACTCAGCCTCTGAGACTCATATGCACGACGCAGGGCGGCCGTGATATCTTCATCAATCCAGAGTGATGGCTGGCTGAGGGCATCCCTTGTGGCCATGCTTAGGCGAAGAGTGGACATAACATTTCTCCCCCTTTTGTCATCATCAACAGGGGTGAGTGCCAAGGATGGAGTGGATGTGGAGGAGGATGGAGGTGGTTCAGGGCCAAATTTCTTGGGAGGGGAGGGTGAGAGGGTAGAGGTAGAGGATGTGGGAGAAGATAGGTGTTCAGGAGTTTGAGGAGGGTCTGGGAAGCAACTGGAGGTGACAAAGAGATCCGTATAAGGATGAGTGGAGGAGTATTCTTTGTAGTTGGCGGAGTCAGGGGTAAAGGGTAAATGGTCATCGGAGAGTGGTTGAAGGCGGGGATACTCGTCGTATGGTTGGCTGAGGGGGTGAATGGCTGTTTCAGATCCTATGGGTCTAGGGCTTGGGTGGGTAGGGTTGGAGAAGCGGAGTGGAGAGCGTGTAGGGGCACCCGGTCGTGTGGGAATGGGCGAGGATGAGGATGAGGAAGGTGAGGATGAGAAGTTTCTAGGAGAATGGCGTGGAGAGTTGTGAGGTGAGTCTTGGGTTTGGTGGTCATGGGTAGGTGAAGGTTGGGATTGTTGGTCATTGTTGGGTGATGGTGGGGCTTGTTGGTCATTTTGTGGTGGAGGCTGAGGTTGTTGAGTGTTGGGCGGAGGAGGAGGTGGTAGTTGAGGGTGGTTAGGAGGAGGGGGGTTTTGAGGAGGAGGAGGAGGTGGTAAGTTACCTTGTGATGAAGGTTGGGGAATTTGTAGGTGCTGGAGAATGAGGTCTAATTTTGCATCCATCCTGGCAAGGTGATTCTCGAGTTGTCCTACTCTGTCCTCGAGTTGTCCTACTCTGTCCTCGATCCGTTGGAAACCAGCTTCACTCTCAGCACGGAGAGGACCTACCAAGGACTCAGGCAATCTGAGGAGAAGCTCTTCCTTTACTTCTTCGGCAACAGCCCTGACAGAGGCCGGCACTCTCGCAATACGACTTGGCTCAGCATGTGAGTCAACTTCCTGATCCCCTGCTCCAGATGCAGAGGGGGCTGAAGTACCAGAAGCACTACTGGCTTGTGAGCGTGAGCGAGTGGGCTTAGGAGGCTTGAAATACTTGATCCCCATCCTTGCCATATTGGTTGCTCCCACAGGCCTACACTGGACATTCTCTTCTTCCACAGCAGATGTAGCCTTGATCAGATGCTTCTCAAGGAGGAAGGCAATGATGGTGGGATAGGGAAGATAACCTGACTTGTCATTGTTTAACCAGCGCTGAAGCTCTAGGCATATCAACTGCCCAGGGTTGAAAGGCTTGCGCGAGAGGAGTCTAGGGAACCAAGGGTTGTCCAGCAGTGTGAACTCGTTGAAGTTGCCTCCCTTATGAGTCATTATCCGGGAGTAGACGTAGTACAAGAGCCTGTTAGAATCAGACATCTTGGACACCTTCTTGCTGTTGGTGCCATACAACTCCTCGAGTTCCTCCTTGCTGTACTTGTGAGACTCAGGGTAGATCCATTCATTCATATCCTCTTCTGTGATTCCCATCATCTCATTCAAGGTTCTCCAAGTGATCCTGAAGGTTCTTCCTCTTACAGTGGCAGTGAAGGAGAGTTTGTGGACTTGCTCTTTCCCATCCACCTTCCTGTACTTAGCTCTGCCTGAGAGGGATTGGCAAAAGACTCGCAGGACGTTGACGTTGTAGTCCTGGTTGATGCCCAGCCAAGGCATATACTTTTCCAAGTAAGGGCGCAGATGAGCAAACCCTAGTTCATCCAACTTGTCCAGATTGATGAACAGGCCATGATTGAAGATGGGAATGGATGTCTCAAATTTGGCGGATACACCCTCCAATGCCCCATCTCTATAGACTGTGGGATCATCTTCTTCCTCAACCCTCTGCCTCTTGGAGGAAGGCTCCTCAGAAAATTGAACCTTCTTTTTCTTTCCCTTTCTCTGAGCATCCCTCTCTTGTTCAGAACCCACTGCCTGTTCCACTCTACCAGAGGTTCCAGGCTGACCCTGAACGTTTTCATCCTGTCCCTGTGATTGCCCAGAACCTTCATGGCGTTCATGATGATGTTCTTCATGGTGCCCAGATTTACCAGAATGCTTGTGAGTGGATTTCCCAGATTTCGACTTGTGTTTCTTGGAAGAAGAGGTTTTCTGGATGACTGGGTTGGATTCATGAGATCCGGCCATTTTTATATGAATGTTGTAGTAATAAAAAAGATGAAATGCGAGAAATGTGTAAAGGAGAAATGAAGAACACAATGGAGAAGATGAAAAGACTTTTTAGAGAAAATGATGCGAGTGAAAAAGATGTAGTAAAAAGTGAAAATGAAAATGACTTCTATTTATAGGTGAAACTTCTTGAGGATAGAATGGGCATAGTCTTTCAAATTTTCACACATTGGGTAACGTAAGTTTTTAAGTTGGAACGACACACCTGATGACACGTGTTGCTTCAGAGAAGGCACAACGTTTCATAGAGGAAGTTGAAACGTTTTCTGAAGTGATGTGTCCCTTGGTCTGGCACTGGCGCTCTTGATCATATTGAATTATCATCTAGCGCCAGCAAAAGAGTATCCGGAAGTGATTTTGCTTCCGGTTGGGCAGGCGCTCCTGGTTGTCTTGAGTAGTCATTCAGCGTCAGCATGAGAGCATCCGGAAGTAGCTTTGCTTCCGATTGTACTTACTTAAGATTTAACATTGAGGGACTTGTTGATGTTCTCTCTTGTGCATCCACATCGATCAAGCTTTCATAATTAAAGCTATATTTGCGTCAAGTAGTAGTTTGTTTGATCTTGGCATGGTGTTTGAACTTTTCAATTTCAGGAGCAGTAGCACTCGGAGCCCAGTATGAACAACAGCTCATTCAGATTTGATACATTGCTCTGATCAGGTATGATCATGAAAATTGTTGTTCCTTCAGACCTTCTTTCCTACAAAATAGCAAATGATTCCTTTTTCCCATTTTTCAGTCTCCAAACTTGGATCTGACTGGTCAGTTTGTAGGAAGTATGTGATTCTTATGCACTTAAGAATTATTCACTATGAATATAGCATTGCGAATCAATTATGACTATATGCACATGGTTATACATGGTTTCTGATAATGATAGTCATAGATAGCATGTAGAGTATGAACTTTGTGTGAAATATCTTATAAGCCATATCATGTTCATGCTTATGATGCTTAATATAAAATCTCAATAAGTCCATCTAACATTTGCATAGGAGATTTTACTGTTGCATGCTTCAACCTTAAATAATCCCTTGCTTACCCAAGGAGATCTTTTATACTTATCCTTGGCCTGAAGCACTTTCTTAGGAGAGACAGGATTCGCAGGTTTTCTCCATGTGAGTTGAGACATCCTCTCTCTTTTGTCCTTCTCAGGATAGTTGAATGGAACTCTGTGATAGCTTATCCCTGAGACAAGGTCTTTGTTCCTTGGGGTACCGCACTGCTTCTTATGATTGAACCAGGTAGTTGCAGCAGTGACATCACCACAAGTTCTCTTCTTTGGGACAAGAGGAACTCTTGATCTTTCCTGCACAAGTAAGGCACTAGAAGGGAGTTTTGGTACCCATTTGTACTTGGGTCCTACATAGTTAGCGCTGGACCTTACTTGTCCTTTGGGGATCCATGTATATTTATTTCTCACATTTAAATTTCTCTTAAAATTGCATGTGTGAGAAATATGACCAGTTCTACCACAATAATGACAGATAATGGGATGATGTTCAGAATCAGATTTCTTATCACTATTATGGTGGTCAGTTTTCTTTTCAAAGACTCTATGTTTATTAACTTTTGAAATCTCAGGGTCTTTTGAAAAATCTTCTTTTATGAGTGGGACTTTGGACTCCTTGGTTGTAGAAGAGGGAATAAGTTCCTCAAGTTCCCTATTCCTTTTTCTTAAGCCTAGAACTTCTTTTGCAAGTTTACAGAATTCATTATGTAGCTCATTATACATATCTTGCAATTCAGAAGTTTTGAGTTTAGGTACCTCATTTTCTTCAGCTTCTGAATCTTCTAGGCGGAGATCCACACTCTCTTTGCTGATACTAGCTTCCACTACATCACCATCCAGTAGCTCATCAAAAGTGGATTCACAGGGAGCACATAGTGAGCTTTGGACAGCCTTAACTTCAAGAAATTGATTAGAAGCATACATAGTATCAAGAGTGTTCCAAATATCTATAGCCCTAGAGCAATGCTTAATTTTCTGGTAATCATTGTCAGATAAACTTTTGTGCAAAATTTGCATTGCTCTAAGGTTTAAGTAAAATAAACTTTTGTCCTCTTCTGTCCAATTTACTTTTGGTTTGAAATCAGAGTCCTTTTCAAAGACATCCCACATTTTGAAATCAGTGGATAGTATAAAACTTTTCATCCTTCCCTTCCATAAGTAAAAATCAGCATTTTCTAACACAGGTGGGATAGTATGATCAAAACCTTCAAAACACATTTTGTAACCCAAATCAGCCTAGGTCTTTGCACTTGAGATCGTTGGATCCTTTAAACAAGTGACCTTGCTCTGATACCAAATGATAAGCGTGGCTGTCACCCAAGAGGGGGGGGTGAATTGGGTGAGGGAATAAATTCTTTTAAATCTTCTTTTCGAAAGACTGCTTGTGCTTGGTGATAATATATAAAAGTAGTGGTATGCACAAGTCAGTGTGTTATGTGATGCAAAATAGAATGTTTGAGTGTAAATTTATGCACACATAAATTTATCCTGGTTCGGTCACCCAGACCTACATCCAGTCCCCAGGCTCCACCTGAGATTTTCAATCCACTATTCTTGTTTAAACCGGGCACAAGAGAAGCCTTTACACTTTAGGTTTTACGAGCACGGGTTCACCTAACAACCCACAGGTTTTACAACGGGTTCACCTGCAAACCTTACAAATGCAAGTTTTATGGGCTAACTTGCAACCTATGGAGATTTAGAAAACTTCTAAATGCTCCCCCTTACAAAATATAAGATTACAATTATGTTCACTCTATGAACTGATTGTGCTAAACACTTAAGCTCAAAACTAACTCTCTCTAAGAGTGGATGATGTTACTCACTTAAGTACAATAAAATTACTCTCTGAAAAATATCACAAATCTGGATCTGAGAGTAGTAGAAGATGTGTAGAATGAAGAGTATGATATATCAGATACTTTGCTCTGTTCTCTCTTTTTCTTCCATAAAAAATTCTCTTCTAAATGAATGTCTCTTTTATACTCGGCTTCATAGGCTTCTGTGGCAGGTTGAATATGAACGTTTGAATAAAGCCGTTAATCCTATGTTACCGTTGAGAAGTACATCTTCATTAATGCTTAGCAGGGTTGACTTGCTTTATCTCTGAAAAGTAGTCCTGACACCTCTGCTCTGACATAAGCATTCTGACACTGCATCTCTTGAACGTTCAGACATTCTTTTTGCTTGCGGAAGTAACTTCTCATCCGGAAGCAACCTTACTGAGTGTGCTGCACTTGAACGTTAGTTTAGCAATATAATCATATAGTCTCATGCAGTGGGGGTTCCCTAAGTCTAAGGTGTATCCGGAAGCACTTCTACATCCGGAAGTAATTTTACTCGATGAGGGATCTAGTTCACCATGACTCGCTCTTGCTTAGTCTATTTCATTCCACCACTCAGCGCTAGTCACTGAGCTATCGGAAGCACTTTTACTTGACGTGGTGAATTCACTGACGCTTAGGGTGAAATCTATTCTATCAGTCTGCGCCAGTCAAGATCTAACAGGAAGCAACTTCACTTGATGTTGCATTTCCACTGACACTCGGGGTTATATCTAGTTTATCAACCTGCGCCAGTCTAAATCTAATAGGAAGTGCTTTCACTTGGCGAAGTAGACTCACTGACGCTTGGGGTAATATCTATTCTGTCGCTCTGCGCCAGTCTAAGTCTAACAGGAAGCAAATTCGCTTCCGATTGAAACATAGCTTAGTCTTAAGGTTTGTGTACCTAATGCTCATGGACTAAGTTAAATCCCTAGTGATTTACTTGCTGACGCTGGGGGATGAAAAACATTCATCCGCACGCGCAAGTCCTAATCTATCCGGAAGTAAATCCTCATCCAGAAGTACTCTTACTTGGGATCCTATGTTATCCTATTGCTTCCTAGGCACTTGGTCTAACCCTCTATATTTTAGTCTTCATCAAAACTTAAGATTCTAACATTGTGTACCTAATGTTCATGGACTAAGTTAAATCCCTAGTGAGTTACTCGCTGCCGCTGGGGGATGACACATTTATCCGCGTGCGCGAGTCCTAGTCTATCCGGAAGTGATTCCGCATCCGTGAGCGCTAGTCTTAATTCATTCGGAAGTGAATCCGCATCCGGTTGTGACTCTAGTGCTAATACTTCCGGAAATGATCTTGCATTCACAAGTGATCTAACTCAGGGTTCTAACCATGTCATCTAATCCTTCCTAAGTGTTAATTATGTTCTTTTAAGTACTAGACCATATCATACCTAAGTCACCATCAAAACTTAAGATTCTAACATCTAAAGGGTACCACATTTCAAAAACAGTATATATATATATATATATATATATATATATATATATATATATATAAAGC
Organism: Mimosa pudica; assembly: GCA_029929735.1. Lineage (NCBI taxonomy): Eukaryota > Viridiplantae > Streptophyta > Magnoliopsida > Fabales > Fabaceae > Mimosa > Mimosa pudica. Next base: position 9,438,556 of record JAKELP010000045.1, read on the forward strand.
CAAGTTTCCTTCCATTAATCAATAAGAATCCAGCCTTCATCCATTTATCATTCCAAATCCTCTGTCACATCCAAAACAAATCAAATCCATCCTTACTATTTTTCAAAAATCACTCTAAACCCCTCAATCAAATTCCACATCAATAAACTTCACCATCCAACCTTAATCCATGCTTTCCTTACTATAATCTCATTCATAACTTTCTCAAATCTAATTTTCTCAAATTACGCACATGTACAATCCTGGTGCTCTTCTCATGCCATCCTGGAGGCACTACGGTTGAGCCCTATATATGTTCCAAATGAGTTGACACTGTGCCCCTCTCAAAAGTGAGGGGGCATTTTCCCTCTCTGGTAAACCCATGAGAGGGAAACCCCAATCTGTCTCCAATCAGAAAGGGAGCAGTTCCTGTCTCCAATCAGAAAACTGCTGGTCACAGTCTCCAATCTGTTGACCAATGGTCACAGTCTCCAATCTGTCGACCCGTACAAATAACCGTTGATTGGCCTATCAACCGGTTATCATCGCGCGATGGTACATATGTCTCAGTGTCATGCAATGTCCACAATGTCCAATAAATTTCAACCTCGTCAGTATCTCAATTTCAATATCAATATCTTGCACTCTTACCATTCCCTTCGATATCTAAATCTCAACGTAACATTGTTTCCACAAGTTCAACTCAATATCCAACTCTCTTTTCTATCATCATACCTCTCAAACCACTATCTAAACAATATACCTATATATCCTTCACACCATTCCAAATCAATAGCAACCACCAAGCAGGATAATATATATATGTATCAAAGTCTTTTATATGAAAGTAATCGCGTTTGAAAGGCACCCAATAGCCTGTTTTGTATAAAAATACTCTTTTAAAGATAATATATATATAGAGGGTGAAAAGGGATTTTACAAAATCCCTAACTAACGTCACCCTCAATGTTATAGCAAGGTAAGAGTGATTACCTGTTATCCGGCAACTATGCACCGACCTATTCTTCCTTTCTTGATGCCACCAAAGCCCATATCACAACAATCCTATAATAATATAATACAGAATGATAAATCAATATCATTTCTATTTCATAATATTTAACGTCTCTCTCGAATTCCTAATATGCTACCCAATTCCTCTCTTCTTTATATCATCATGTAAAATCATTTAGATTCTCTAGGTGGATCTAACATTCACACATATACTTAACATAACCAAAAATCAGCAATCCAACAAGTAAATTCACATAATTATATTACTCTTTATTCTTTTGTATCTATATACACATTTGATGTCTCTCTAATATCCTAAACTGGATACTACTTATATTCACTATCCTAGGAATCTATTTAAGTTCTAATATCTTAGCTATTTGCATATCCATAGTCTTCTTAATTCAAAGGTTCTTTAACAAACACAATACTCATCATTAAGCAATTATTAAACAAGCATCACAAATTAACACAAACACAAACATTATTTCCTTTATCCAATACAAAATTCCAATAATCAATAAGTCTCTAGCTCTATTAAAATATTTGAATTGTCACTATACTAATTGTTAGTCCATAACAAAATCCAATATCATCACTAAAGTAAATATCAAACCTTAATCCTTATAATATCAAAACATAGTCACACATTTAAACCATTCTCCTCACATATAGAAATCTACAATTGATACTTTCAACTTCCTTTCTCAAAGTTACCTTATGTCTCAACTTAATCTTAATATTTACAATATCTTCCTTCCATTTACAATTTTACTTCTCACTTTTCAGCTAAACTCCCTCACAACTATATTTAAATTCCAATAAGAATAATCATCATGCTAACTCCCAATATCAATCTAAGAAACTATTAATGATATTATACTACTATCAAAAGCTTCCCAACTTGAGAGGTGGAGCGAAATAGCTCTTAAACCCAACTTATATATCCAAACAGCACCTTAATTATTTCTTAAGTCTTCAAACAACAATACATCTCACACTTGGTTCAGCACAATTAGTTCTTGAGCATCATAATACTTCTAATCATCATACCACTTATCTTGTAGTCTTATTTCAACCATATAAAACATAATCTCCTCAAAAATATCACATCACAGCCATCAAAATTCATATTTGACAACTTCACCTAATTACATTCACCTTTCAAAAATTCACAATCATCTTAATCCTTCACAACTCATTTCTTTCTTAGGAATTCTTACTCATAAATCGTCCATAAAAGGGTAGCAATAACTAACTCTTCCCTCCATTTCAGACTATTACATTAAAGCTAAAGCAGGCATTTCTCTAACCAATCATTATCTTTGCAAATCACTATTCAATTCCATAATTCAGCTCTTGCATTTACAATATCAAATAAACCTACTTGGAGGGTTCTATTAAATATATGAGCAACTATTACTATCTCCATAAAGCTCCCAAATCTGAAAAGCCTGAACATACACTCATTAATTATTTAATCAGATTTCAAATGTTAATGGTGACTAAACTAAAATCAGATTAAACCATAGCAATGCAATAGCTAATTCTCCAATCATAATAAACTATATAATCTCTCTTTGAACATCAACTAACTATCTTCAAAAACATTATTCAAACCCAGAGATTTAACATGTAAGATGACCTTCTTCATCACTAACACGTGTAACAAAACAGAACAACAATATTAATAATTTAACACAAGCTTCCTGATTTAAGATTCAGCCTTGAGCAAAATCTGTATGTTAGAGTAAATAGTCCTCCCATACATCCTTATGCAAGAACCAGCAAAACGAACATCACCAAGACATAGGAAAGGAAAAGAAATCTTCAGAATCCCCTTTTCCCAACTGTACCCAACAACTTATATATCAAAACATTGGGCATTTTGTTTCAAAGACCAAAATCACAAACCAATTGTATATATCTAACTGCTCACATATTTTTAAACAAGTCATCAGCAGAGAAAGCTAATGAAATTACTTTCAGATACAATAAACAGTGGCTTAAGTTTCGGCTATCAACAAACACAACCATAACATTCAAACTTTGAGAAATTTACAACCTACACACCACTGCAACATACAAAGAATACTTCAAATTTTGTTGAAACCTTATTAACCCTTCCCCAAAATCTCACCTGAATAAGTCAAAGTGAGAAGAAAAGAGGAAAAGAAATTCACATCCAAACTCTTAAAACCCAACAAATCAGGCATAACAACACCATATTCAGGCTCCAATAAACTACCACAGTGATTAATTTAAAGTTTCAGAGTTCAATTGCCACAAATTCATAAGATTTCTTCAACAACAAAACCTAGGGTTTTTCAAAAATCTGAACAAAACTCATATTGACATTCAAATACATCCTTAACCATAAGAAATTGAAGCTTTACTATGATTTTGATTACTTATTGAGCCCCAAATTCAAAATCAATTCGAACCCTTCTCTCTTTCCTCTCAAACTCGATGTAAACTAAGTATAAAACGGAAATTAATACTCACCTATACTCAAATCCTCTTCTGCGTGTGTTAAAGCCGGTCTCCGCCGCTTCTTCCGCCGCCGTACATCGTCTAACTCGCCGGAAAAACTCGAGCTTCGCCGGAAAACGCGAAGCACAACAGAGGAACCCAAAGAAGTTGCAAATTGGCCGAGCCCCACTATGCATAGAGTAACTCACTTGATTTGCAAGCTTTGGGATGGAAGAACGAAGGTAAATAAGTGAAGGAAATGGTGAAGGAGAGGTGAGGGAGGAGGGTGACCGATGGTGAAGGAAGGAGAAACACAGGGTAAGGAGGAGGGAGCCGTGGCGGCTTCCTCCTTCGCCGTCGCCGTCGGCCCATGGGTGGCCGGCGAACGCGCGAAGACGGAAGACGAAGGAGGAGATCGGGAGAGAGAGAGGGAAAAAGGACGGAGGGCTCGAGAGGCAGAGAGAGGAGTGGGAATGAAGGAGATAATGATGATGATGTATATATATATATATATTTTTTTTTAATTTAGGGAAAATTACCATTTACTACCCTAAGGTTTATTCGTAATTATATTTCTAGCCCAGAAGTTTGTATATATTACTATTTCTCCTTCTTTTCATCATAGCATGGTCCAAATTCCAATTTACTTCTCATAGAAGTTTCTATCCCTAATTAATTCTTCTAACTATATTTCTTTAAATTTCAAATTAATTCAGATTTAATATTCATGAATTGCCCATAACTTCTTAAAATTCCTTTCTAAAACTTTAAATTTCCTAAATTAAACCTCAAGACCTTAATAAATTATCTATTATCCCTGATTTAAAAGTTGGGATGTTACATTCATACTGTAACATAGTGTTACTAATTCTCTAATTAACCTAAGACATCTCTTTTAGTTCAATAATATCTTTACTAACTATGATAGAAAAAGGATTTCCATAATACCAATGTCCTATCATAGTTAGAAAAGAAATATCCTAATGATTAAGATATTATCCATGATAGAAAAGAATTTCCTGATACAATATAAGTGCTATCATGGATAATTAAAAGCTAACCATGTTAGAAAGGATTTGCCTAACATGGTTAATATACAGAACTAATAATATCAAATCATAGATAATTACATATACATGCGGAAACGAATGCAGGCCTATACAAATTGGCAATATACAATTCCGACGAAACTAAATAACTTCTATTACCTAATTCCCTTTCCTGCTGCTTGCGTCTGTGCATGAATACCTGCAAAAATGTCAGTAATCGTGGGATGAGACAATTTGTCCCAGTAATCACCGCTTAACTCACTATAACAGTGAGATGTGCGGTAGCGAGGGCGTCTAAAGGGTACCTCATTTTAAAACCAGTAATATATATATATATATATCCGTCTCAATTCTTTCATTCATCATTCAAGTCCCTTCGTCTAATCAACTCAAATTCATCATTTCTACTTCCCACATCTCACTCAAAACCCTCAGTCAGTTCCAAGTCAACTCAACAGATGAAAATAAACGTGATTGACACTGTGCCCAGTCTCAAATCTGAAAGCATAAAAAGGGAGCACTTTAAATAGTGAAAACGTCCCTGAAAAGGGAGCACTATAAAAAGTGTACACATCTCTAGTTCCTTTACAATCCGAGGAACCTGTACAATTAACCTATCGATTGCGCAAATCGATAAGTTACATCGGCCGACGGTACTAATAATCAGTGTCATGCAACACTCACAATCCCTATTCTATTTTTCATCAACATAACTCTCAACTATCTCAACTCAACATATAACCCTCTTTTCTATCTTCATCACCTCTTAAACCACTATCCCTATATACATTCCACGCCATTCCAGATCAATGGCCACCACCAGGCAGGATAATAGTGTATAATGTTTCAAATTCCTTTTATACGAAAATAATCGTGTTTGAAAGGCACCTGATAGCCTGTTTTGTATAAAAATACCCTTTTAAAGATAATATATATATATATATATATATATATATATATATATATATATATATATATATATATAGAGGGTGAAAAGGGATTTTACAAAATCCCTAACTAACGTCACCCTCAATGTTATAGTAAGGTTAAGAGTGATTACCTGTTGCCCTTTTGCACGTTGACGTTCTTCCTTACCATTTCTTTAGATTTCCTCCAACTATTTTGCCTTTTAGTTCCTCCTATAATAATAGGATACAATTGATTAATTAATATCATTTCACTTAATAACACTTTTACGTCTCTCTCCCGTATCCCATATTACTACCCATTTTCTTTTCTTCTATATTTCTATTGTAACGTAACCATTTTCAATCAATCTAAGCCAAAGTCAATAACCAGTTCCAAATTCATGAACCAAAAGCCAGGGAACAAGCACACATTTCTATTTAACACACTATAAGAATCAACACAAATAAATTTACCAAATACAACCATAACTAATTGCACCTTCATCCAATCAATACCATATTAGGTAGAATCAAACTTCCCAAATACTTTCATTTAACAATATTTTAGAACCAATTCTCTTGAGTCTTAAGTTTAAACATCCTTCCAAGTCAGATTTCATACACACACATACATGTATTAAGTAACAATTAGATTTTAAGCTTTCAAATTCCAACTACTAAGACATTAAATCAAGTCATTGTTAATCATCAAACATTCAACATGAATCTTATGCTTTAGTTCTAAGATAACCCCAATCTAACTTTTAAAAATCCATAAACACCATACCAAATCAGATTCAAACATTAAAACAAGGATTAAGAATTAAGAACTATCAAATACCAAGCTTTATCGATTTCAACATGTAACGTAAAAGAGATATTTATAACTCTTTAATTAAAATTTGAAAACACAATTGAAAACATCTCAAGCCTATAATCTGTTTGGACATTAACAAACAAAACCATAACAGTCCAACGTTGAGAAATTCACACCCTACACACCACTGTACATACAAGGGATAATCCCAATTTTTGTTCAAACTTTATTAACCCTATCTCATCAACAAAAACCATCAAACCAAACAAAATCACTTGTAGCAGCACACTAGCCTGTCCTTATAATTTTAATTACAGCATAATATCATATACACACAAACCAGCAGTGTCTAATGTATAGGGAGGAAGAAAAAGCTTTAGGACATCGTCAAAAGAAAACAAATCATACTTGCACATCTAGACTATGACACAATTGGGTTTACCTAATCAATCATTTGAAGATTAACCCTTTTTAAAATCCTATGCTCAACAAATTACCAAAGCACACAAAGTTAGGGTTTTTCACACACTCAAACCAACAAGGACAAGCCACTAACATGAAGATTAATTCAACATTCCCAGCTTTATTTGTTAACAATTTGATCCATATGAATTCTACACTAATTATCCCATATAAAGTTATCTATAGTCATTAAGGGACCTCTTGAAAGTACTTTAAATAGTACATCACCCCCATAAAACCAAACTTATTAAATATTGAATTAAGAAACCAAGCACAAGGTCTAGTCCCAACAAACTAACAATCAACAACTTCCATTAAGTTTAGCAACTCAACAATGACCAATCTATGTACAACTCTACTCAAAGTTTTGAAAGCTATGTTCTAACTTCAAACTATAATCCTAATCATTATAATACTACTTTCACATCCCCAAAATGAATATCTATCTTAAGTTTAATACCAACAAACCCTTCTTCTGCGGTACCTAACTAACACACAGCATAGCAATCAAAGAAAGACAAGAATACATACCTAAATCACAATTTCTAACATCCAAAAATCCTAAACCCAATCGGCCAATACAAGAACAGTCCTAGAGAATCATTAAAATCAATAGATCGTACATGCACAATCAATCAATATAACACAATTGACTTACAAAATTACTAGGTTGGAGATTAAACTCCTTAAATCCCATAAACCCAAGAAATACTCAAGCACCCAAAATTAGGGTTTTCATCAAACTCAACCAATCCTCAATTAATCATTCCAATCCCTTATCTAACATCACTAATTAAAGATTAAAATCTGTTTTGGTTAATTAGAAGACTTTAAAACTTGAGACCCAACTCGGACCCCCTTTCCTTTTGCGCCAAAAACAAAGAAAAATATAGGAATCATAGGGGAGAAGCTCACCTAGCTCACTTGAAGCTTCTATGGAGCTTGTCATCGTCGAACATCGGCGGCTCGCCGGAAAACGAAGTGGGACAGTGAAGGCAAACAAAAATAAACATGAAAAAGTGTCAAGAACATTGTGAAACTTGAAGAACCAAGAAGCCAAGCAAGGGAACGGAGGTATGAGCTTACCCACAGATTGTCTATGCTCGTGCTCCGCCGTGGCTTGCCAGAACTTCGTCTAACTCGCCGGACTCAGAAGAAGGAATGAGAGGGGCGGACGAAGTGGAAGAAGAAGAAGATAGTGGGAAAAGGGATTACGGTGATGAGGATGAAGGATGAAGTGGCGGTGGTCACCGCTGTTCGCCGCCGAGAAGAAGAGAAACGAAGAAGAAGAAGGCGGAGAGAGGAGGAGTCGAAATAGATGAGGGTCGGAGGCGGAGGAAGAAAATGAAGAAAAATGAGAGGGGAGGGCTGCCGACAGGTTTTTAAGGAAGGGAGGAGGAAGGCTTTGTTTGGTTTGGTGTAATAAGGGGGTTCTCTGATGATTTGTAGCCCAAACTTGCCATAGTGTACTCTTTTAATTCTAAAACCATTTAAACCAGCCTCCAATCTTTTTAAACTTCAAAATATTTTTAGCTTTACCATTCCCTCATATTTCAAACTCTTCATTTCTTAATTAATTATATGCATATTAATTACTCAAAATTTCCAAAAATATCCCAAAAATTCCAAAATTTCCCAAAACACTCTCTAATCCTGAATTAAATTTTTCAGGATGTTACACATACCTTCTTCAGTGACCCCAAGCAGGCGGTTGATGTCTCTCCAAGTAAATTTGATTTTCCTCCCCCTCACTGTGGCCTTGAAGTCAACTCGGCCAATGGTCTCTTTCTCATTCACTTTCTTGTACTTGGCCTTGGCTGTGAGAGACTGGTAGAACACCCTGAGAACGTTGACATTGTACTCACTGTTGATCCCTGGTAGAACACCCTGGTAGCACATGTATTTCTGGAGATTCTCCTTCAAGTGACCAAAGCCCAGATCTTCAACCTTCTTCATATCAACGTATATTCCATTGGTGAAGTTGGGTTTGGTCTTCTCAAACTTAGAAGAAATTGCTTCTAGTGGCCCATTTTTGTACACTGAAGGGTCATCCTCAATTCGCTGGCGTTTGGATGAAGGCTCTTCGCTAAAACGGACGCTTTTCTTGTGCTTCTTCCCAGAATGTTCATGTTGTTGCCCATATTTCCCAGATTTATGATGCCCAGATTGCACAGTTTTTGATTTCTTCGAAGAGGCGGCTATTTAAGTGTTGGGGTTTGATTCATGAGAGCCGGCCATATTGTGTGTAGTGGTTTAGGGTTTGAGTGGGATGAATGGTATGTATGAGATGAAATGCACAATGCCCAGAAATGAAGAAGAAGAAGAAGATGAAGATGAACAGGATGAATGTGCGATGAAGGTGATGAAGAAGTTCAGAGAATTTGGTGGCGAGTAATGTGTGTGAGAAGTGAAAAATGATTGTTGATGCCTATATATGCATTGTAACTGATGTGATGCACATAATGACTCTTCATTGAAAACATGCACCTTTTATGGGAAAACATAAACATTTAAACTGGAACGGCGCACCTTTTTGACACGTGTTTCTTCACACTATCAGAGAAGGCACAACTTCCTGTGGAGGAAGATGGAACGTTTGGTGAAGTGACATGTCTTTCTTTTTCTCAGACACTGGCGCTCCCGGTTGCTTAGAGTCATCACCAAGCAGCAGGAAAAGAGCATCCGGAAAATGATTTGCTTCCGGTTGGACTTACTTAAGATTTAACATTGGGGACCTGCAAAACTAAAGATTGGCACTCTGATGCCTAAGTTAGTATAGTTGCAGGTTTTAATCAATTAAGCACAGGTTTATTTTGAAGATTAAACTTCATTTGGGTTTACCATTCCCAAATCTCTTCTAATAAAAGTAAATTGATCTACCCCCAGAGGCTTGGTGAAGATATCTGCAAGCTGATGCTGAGTGGGAACAAATTGCACCTTGACATCCTTCTTCTGAACATGATCTCTGATGAAGTGATGTCTGACGTCAATGTGCTTTGTTCTTGTGTGCTGAACAGGATTCTTGGCAAGGCTGATGGTGCTTGTGTTATCACAGAGAATGGGAGCCTCAGGAAACTCCAGGCCAAGATCCCTCAGTTGATTCTTCAGCCATAGCACTTGTGCACAACAGCTTGCAGCAGCAATGTACTCTGCCTCTGTGGATGAGAGTGACACGCAGGTTTGCTTCTTGCTAGCCCAAGAGACCAGACAACCTCCAAGGAAGGCACATTGTCCACTGGTGCTCTTTCTATCAGTCTTATAACCTGCATGGTCAGCATCAGAATAAGCCCACAAGAACTCTTGGTTACCTCTGGGATACCAGAGACCAAGTTCTTGAGTTCCCTCAAGGTATCTTAAAATACTCTTAACACAAGTTAGATGTGATTCCTTGGGGTTGACTTGAAATCTAGCACACATGCCTACACTAAATTGTATGTCAGGTCTGCTAGCCATTAAGTACAGCAGGGAACCTATCATTCCCCTATACATTGGCAGACTGACCGTACTTCCCTTTACATCAGCATCGAATGCGGCAGTGGTGCTCATAGGAGTATCATACTCCTTGCATTCATCCATCCCAAACTTCTTCAGAAGCTCTCTGCAATACTTAGTTTGGGAGATGAAGATGCCTTCTTTCTTTTGCTTAATCTGCAGGCCTAGGAAGAATGTTAGTTCTCCCATCATTGACATATCAAATTCCCCCTGCATAGTCTTAGAAAACTCTTCACAGAGTTTTTCATTAGTTGCCCCAAAAATGATATCATCAACGTAAATCTGGACAACTAGCATGTTTCTATCCTTATGCAAAATAAACAGTGTATTGTCTAATTTGCCTATTGAGAAACCCTTTCCCAGCAAAAAGCTGCTGAGTCTCTCATACCAAGCTCGTGGAGCTTGTTTCAGGCCATACAGTGCTTTCTTTAGTCTATACACATGCTTAGGGTGCTTATGATCCTTAAAGCCAGGAGGTTGCTCAACATAAATCTCTTCTTTAATATAACCATTAAGAAAAGCACTCTACACATCCATCTGATATAATTTAAAACCTTTCATGGATGCAAAGGCTAGAAGAATCCTTATTGCTTCAAGTCTTGCAACTGGAGCAAAGGTTTCTTCATAGTCTATGCCTTCTTCTTGGTTATACCCTTTTGCTACCAGTCTGGCTTTGTTCCTAGTGATCAGACCAGTCTCATCCAGCTTGTTCTTAAAGACCCATTTGGTCCCAACTATGGATTGGTGAGACGGTCTAGGGACTAGCTCCCATACTTGGCTTCTTTCAAACTGATTAAGCTCTTCCTGCATGGCAATAATCCAATCACAGTCCTCAAGAGCTTGTTCAACTGAAGTTGGTTCAATTTGTGATAAGAAGGCTCCAAACTCAACTTCATTTTGAACTTGTCTTCTGGTTCTGACACCAGAAGAAACATCACCAAGCACTTGATCAAGAGGATAATCCCTGTGATGTCTCCTAGCTGTTGGCAACTGTACCTCATCAGGCACCGTCTGCACTCTAGGTTCATCACTGGGTACATCTTCTTCCTTGGGATTGCTTGCTGGTGTTTCTTTTGGTGGTGAAGATGATGGTGGTTTTGGAAAGTTTAGTATCCCATCATCTTCTGTGGATTGTTCCCATGTAGGATTTTCATTGAATACAACATGCATAGACTCTTCTACTATTCTAGTTCTCAAGTTGTATACTCTATAAGCCTTACTCCTAAGGGAATACCCTATGAAAACACCTATATCAGCTTTTGGGTCGAACTTACCCAGGTTTACCTTTCCATTGTTATGAACATAACATTTTGATCCAAAGATTCTGAGGTGGCTGATGTTGGGCTTTCTACCTTTGTATAGCTCATAGGGAGTCTTATCCAAGCCCTTGCGAACATAGGCTCTGTTAAAGATGTAGCAGGCAGTGCTCATAGCGTCCGCCCAGAACACTTGAGAAACCTCTTTCTCATTGAGCATGCTCCTGACCATCTCAGTCAGAACCCTGTTCTTTCTCTCAACCACGCCATTCTGCTGAGGAGTTCTCGGAGCTGAGAAATTGTGATCAATGCCATTCTCCTCACACAGCTCTGAGAAGCTGTGATTCTCAAACTCTCCTCCACGATCTGTCCTTATGGCTGCTATCTTGAGATCTCTCTCGTTCTGCACTTTTTTAGCCAGGACAACAAAAGCATCAAAAGCATCTTGCTTGGAGGCAAGAAACATTGTCCAAGTGAACCTAGAATAGTCATCCACCACAACTAGAGCATAAAGGTTTCCACCCAAGCTCTTCACTCTTGCTGGCCCAACCAAATCCATGTGGATTAGTTCCAAGGGCCTGCTGGTGGAGACTCTCTTCTTGGTTTTAAATGAGGACTTTGTTTGCCTCCCTCGTCAGTAGGATTCACAAATATAATCATGCTTAACTTTAAAGTATGGAATCCCTATAGCTAGCTCTTTCTTAATAAGCATATCAAGTTGTGTAAAGTTAACATGCGCTAGCCGTTTATGCCAAAGCCAACTATTTTCATCACTAGATATTAAACATTTTTAATCTAGTTGTTGACATAAATCTAGGGGGTATAGGTTTCCATTCCTACTTCCCTTAAGTTTGCATTTTAGATTGACCTTGTCTAGATTTAGATCATGCTTGTCTATTATCATGCACTCGTGTGAATCAAAAATTACCCAGTTTCCTTTGTCAGTGCTCTGGCTTACGCTCAGCAGGTTGTGACAGAGACCATCAACCAGATAGACATCTTTGACAGGTCCAACTTCTCCAACCCCAGTGATCTTTCCGCTTTGATTCCCTCCAAAATTCACTTTGGCTTCATCTTTGATCACCAAGGACTTAAACTTGTCTCTGTCACCAGTCATATGTCTCGAGCATCCGCTGTCAATGTACCACTTTTTGTTCTTGGATGCTTTGAGACAGACCTGCAAGGATTATACAAGCTTAGGTACCCAACCTTTATTGGGTCCTTTATCATTAGTTCCCATAACCCTTGGTCCAGTGTTGACCTTGGGTTTGTGACTGTTTTGTGCCTTTGGCCTTGTGTGGGCTCTAGGCTGACAGACTTCCCTTGGAATATGTTTCCAAGTTCTAGATCCTTGTCCTCCCTTAGTTTCTTTTCTTGGAGGAGGATCCTTAGTTGTCTTGGTTCCTTTAGGAACCCACTTATAAGAACTGTTAGCTCCATGCTTCCTTGCATTACAGGTGGACGTGGAGTGTCCTTTCCTGTTACAATAATTGCAGAAGCTGAAGGGTGTAGAAGTGTGCTCAGTGGCTTTGTGGAAAAACTTTAAGTATGGTTTCACTTTAGGTTCCACCCACTTTTTCCCTTTAGGATTATATCCTAAACCAGTTTTGTCCCTATATGCCCTTTGATTCATTAAAATAACATTTAACATTTCAGACCCATTAGTGAACTTCTGCAGGGCATTTTGCAGTCTATCCTTTTCAATAGAGATCTTGCTGCAGTTAGGGCAGCTCTCTGATGTTGAGGCATTGGGTTCCGCTTGGGGATTTCCCTTGCCATCTGCTACCGGAAGCTTTTTGGCTTCCGCTAGCTCTTCACTTAGTAAGCCCACCTTGGACTCAAGTGATTCCTTTTTTATTCTCAACACTTTATAAGCCTTACATAGGCGAAAGAATTCTTTATGAACATCATTATAGGCTTCTTTGAGTTCAGGAAGTGTTACCTCATCGCCATGGATGGAGTTGAAGTCTGAGGATGCCTCCTCTCCATCTTCTCTAGCAACAAGACAGAGGTTAGCAACCTCTTCCTCATCACTAGCTTCCTCATCAGAACTATTCACCCAGATTGAGGACACAAAGGCTTTCCTCTTGTCCTTCCCTTTGCCTCTGTGAAGGCTCGGGCACTCAGCCTTGAAATGACCAGGCTTCTTACATTCAAAGCACACAGGGGCCCTTTCCTTCCTATAATCCTTCTTATGGCTAGATTCTCCTTTCTGAAAGCCTCCCTTCTTTCTGAAGAACTTTTTGAATTTTCTTACCATCATAGCCATTTCCTCTTCATCTATTTCCTCCTCATCATCCTCATCATCATCATCATTCCTATCCTTGCTGGGAGCAACAAGAGCAAGGTTCTTGGCTTTAGCTGTAGCTTGAGGAGCTCTTTGAGCCAACAAGGTTGGTTCATATTCAGCCAGAGAACCAAACAAGGCAGTGATAGAGCTGGTTGATTCTCCCTGGACTTCCTGTAGGATGGTAACTTTGGTGATCCAGTCACCCTTTAATACTTTTAGAATCTTGCTTACTTGTTCTTCCTGAGGAATGTCCTTTCCCAGAGAGGCCAAGTTGTTAATAAGATGGGTGAATCTAAGCTCCAGCTCTCTGATTGGCTCAGTTGCGCTAAGCATAGCAAATTTGTGAAACTCTTCAACCAGCATCTCGACCCGTCTTGCCTTCACTCCCTTGGTTCCAGAATGAGCAGCCTCAAGAGCCTCCCACATCTCCTTTGCTGTTTTGTGGTGGCTGATCCTGTGGAACTCCTTATGACTAAGGGTGCATTGAATGTAGTGCATGGCCCTGTAGTTCAGCTCCACTAGAGCATAGTCTTCATTGGTGAATCTGGATCGAGCCTTTGCAAAACCTTCATCTAGAGGGACGTGGTCACCATGCTCAATCACATCCCAGAGGCGAATGCCGTTGGACTTGATGTAGGTCTCCATTCTGAACTTTCAGAAGGGATAGTTGTAGCCATCAAAGCCAGGAGGCTTGTTTGGTTGAATAGCAACATCGGTCAAGGGATGATGATCTGCATCCATCAGTGGATCTTCTCTTTCTAGATTCGTTGGAATCAAGTCAGAAAGACCTCGCTCTGATACCAAATGAAAGTGAGGATGCACAAGGGGGGGTGAATTGTGCTACCAAATAAAACAAATAATAAAAACACACAAGATTTTTATACTGGTTCGGTCCAACTCTTGACCTACGTCCAATTCTCAATCACCCAGATTGAGTTCCACTAACCCCAGGTTTTACAAACGGGTTCACCTGGAACCTTTACAACCGCAAGTTTTAGCACGGGATCACTTGCAACCTTACAACCACAAGTTTTACACCAGGTTCACTTGCAACCTTACAGACTCGCTCCCCCTTACTACCTGTAAGGGTTCAACCTTTCAAATAAAGGATTTTCTAACTTAGTTCTCTCTAAGAACAAATGATGTTACACACTTAGGCACAATGAATGCTCTTAATAAATGAAGAGACTTAACTACAAAGAGTACAAGATGAATAAATGAAAAGAACTCTCAATGTATTAAGTGCTCTCTTGTTTTTCTGGGCAGCTTTGAATGCTTGAAGAGTATTCTCTGTTTCTCTCTCTAGATTTCTGTGATTTCTCCAAGTTATCTTCATAAATGAAGATGAGCTTCTTTATATAGTGTCTTCAAGTATTCTCTCTCTTGGTAGGTGACAATGCCGTTTGAATATAGCTGTTAATCACATGTTACCGTTGCTCATTAATGCTCCATCAATGCTCAGCAGGGTTGACTTTGCTTTATCTCTGAAAAGCAACTCTGACAACTCTGCTCTGCCAAAAAGCACTCTGACACTGCACTGCTGTATGTTCTGACATTCTGATTGCTACCGGAAGCAAATCCACATCCGGAAGCAACATCACTCAGTGTGCTGCACTTGAACGTTAGTCTAGCAATATTATCACATAGTCACATGCAGTGGGAGTTCATTTTGTCTAAGGAAGTTCTCGTACTTCCGGAAGCAATTCCACATCCGGAAGTACTCCTACTAGACTTAAGTTCTGACTTAGGGTTATACTCGCTGACGCTCGGTGTTGCCTAATCCAACAGGCAGCGCTAGTCACTAAACATCCGGAAGCATTCCTGCATCCGGTTGCATCCTAACTTAGTCTCAAGGATTTTATACTTCTAACATTCCTAGACTGAGTTTCTGACTTAGTGACTTACTTACATCCGCTGGGGGATGAGTCATTCATCCGCGAGCGCTAGTCCTAGTCCATCCGGAAGTAAATCCACATCCGGTTGTACTCTTACTTGTGGTTCTATATTAACCTAATTTCTCTAAGTGTTTAACTGGTTCTTTCATATTTTAGTCTTCATCAAAACTTAAGATTCTAACAAGACGGAGTTCTTGAAAAAGAAAGTGCAAACTTTAGAGCGAACGGTGTTGCAAATACCAGGAATAAGAAAGCCATTTGAGTCTGCTAGATTGGGGAATTATTCAGATAGCCCATTTATTGATCAAATTGCTTTAATTGATTTACCTGAACGTTTTGTGTTTCCTGTTCTGCCAAAATATAGTGGGAAAACAGATCCAGATGAGCATATGGCTCAGTATAGACAAATTATAATGGCTGTTGTCATACCTGCCGAAAAACGTCAAGCTGCGATGTGTCGTGGTTTTGGCATTAGCTTAATAGGTCCAGCATTATCTTGGTGGACAAACCTCATGCCAGGTAGTATTAATTCATTCAGTCAACTAACTGAAATGTTTGTGCAGCAATTCGCTAGTAGTCGAAGTTTGGTCAAGACATCTGATGATTTATATAGAATTTTACAAAGACCAAACGAGACTACTAGAGAAATATTAACCAGGTTTACTCAGGAAATGGTAAGTATTCCAAATTGTGATGAATTCATAGCTGTGCAAGCTTTCCATAGATGTTTGCTTCCAGGTTCACAACTTTATAAGGAGCTCACTATGCATCAAGTTAAGACTTGGGTAGAAGTGCAAGCTTATGCTTGGGCTCAGATAAGGTGGGAAGAGGATGATGCGAAATTTAGATTGGAGTTAGCAGAGCGTCAGAAAAATGCACAGCAGGGTGGTTACGTTGATAGGCGATCTCAGCAATCTCGAGGTAAGAATTGGAGATCTGAACCTTATTCCACAGGAAATCGAGGAGGTTCGCATGGAGTCGATTCCAAGAAGCCGCCTGTGCCCAAATTTGAAATGTGTGGCTGTCACCCAAGAGGGGGGGTGAATTGGGTGAGGGAATAAAAACTTTAACTCTTTTCCGAAAGACTGCTTGTGCTTGGTGATGATGTTAATAAGTAATGGTATGCACAAGTCAGTATGTTATGTGATGCAAAATAGAATGTTTAAATGTAAATTTATGCACACATAAATTTATCCTGGTTCGGTCACCCAGACCTACATCCAGTCCCCAAGCTACACCTGAGATTTCCAATCCACTATTCTTGTTTAAACCGGGCACAAGAGAAGCCTTTACACTTTAGGTTTTACGAACACGGGTTCACCTAACAACCCACAGGTTTTATCACGGGCTAACCTGCAAACCTTTACAACCACAGGTTTTACAACGAGATCACCTGCAACCTTACAACCACAAGTTTTGCGGGCTAACTTGCAACCTATACAGCTCCCCCTCACACCTAGAGGGGTTCAGTTTTTACAGACAATGATTTAACAATGATTACAATACTGTTCTTCAAGCGACAAGCTTTAGAACAGATTTGATAGGATGTTCACTCTATGAACTGATTGTGCTAAACACTTAAGCTCAACTAAGTGGGTTCACTCAATGAACAGATTATGTTACTCACTTAGGTACAATGATTGCTCTTCACTAATTTTCTCTACGAGTATTACAACTTCATAATCAGAGAGTAGAAGATGAGAAGGATATTTCAGATAGTAGGCTTGAGCTTCTTCATTCTATTTCTCTTGCTTATCAAACTCATGAAGCTATTTCTTCAGAAATGAAGAATATCTCCTTTTATACCAGCCTCTGATTATCCAACCGTTGGAGAGG
This sequence comes from Mimosa pudica, assembly GCA_029929735.1. Lineage (NCBI taxonomy): Eukaryota > Viridiplantae > Streptophyta > Magnoliopsida > Fabales > Fabaceae > Mimosa > Mimosa pudica. Next base: position 9,456,026 of record JAKELP010000045.1, read on the forward strand.
CAATAAGGCCGTTTGAATATAGCCGTTGGGGCCTTGTTTACGTTGTCCTCATTAATGCACAGCAGGGTTGACTTTGCTTTATCTGAAAAGGTGCTTTGACCAGCTGTTCTGTCAACACTGTTCTGACAACACTGTTCTGGCAAAAGTCGTTCTGACATCTATACACTGTACGGTCTGACTCTTGCTTGTTGTCAGATGAGGACTTCGTTCCTCAAGCATAAGTCCAGGATGCTAAGAGACTTACTATCGGAAGCTCTCTTGCTATCTGAAGTGAAGCTCGTGGACTCTAACATTTTGCTTGCTATCACATAGAGGAACTTTGTCTTCCAAGCACTTGTCCATGAATGATAAGAGCGCTTTGCTATTGGATGCTCTCTTGCTATCAGAAGCTCTCTTATGGACTCTGACTCTTGTGGGTAGTATGAGCTTTGACACCTTGAATGAATCTTCAGATTATGTTCTCCTTATCTCTCATACTCCTCATGCTTGGTAGGTAACAATGTTGTTTGAATATCTGTTAACCTCTTGTTACCGTTGGAAAGTACATCTTCTTAAACGCTCCATTAAAGCTTAGCAGGGTTGACTTGCTTTATCTCTGAAAAGCAATTCTAACCACTCTGCTATGACAACATCATACTGACTTCTGAGCATATGTACTTCTGACTCTTGTAATCCTGCTGACGGATGATCATCGTGCATCGTTCATTGTTCATCCGGAAGCGGCAGTCTTGCTCTGCAAGAGTTAGTGGTTGAATTCCAGTGCCAAGAGTATTTGCATCCGGAAGCTCATTTGCATCCGGAAGTGTGACTAAGTTCTGCACATACTGGTTAGTCCAACATAGCAATATATATAATCAAATATAGTAAGAACTATACATGTTGTGGGAAGTTTGCTATGGGGAGTAGTCTTACTTAGACTATGTTCTGACTTAGTGTATTGTATACTTTGAACGTTAGTCCTCTTAGTCTATGATGTATTCGGAAGCACTTCTACATCCGGAAGTAAAACTACTGGATGAATGATTTTGTTCACTATTACTCACTCTCACTCAGTGTCCTTCAATCCAACAGTCAGCGCTAGTCACTAAGCTATCGGAAGCACTTTCACTTGACGAGGTAAACTCACTGACGCTTAGGGTTATATCTGTTTTATCAGTCTGCGCCAGTCAAAATCTAACAGGAAGCAATTTCACTTGACGTGGCTGATTCACTGACGCTTGGGGTTATTCTATTCTATCAGCCTGCGCCAGTCTAAATCTAACAGGAAGCAATTTCACTTGACGAGGCTGATTCACTGACGCTTGGGGTTATTCTATTTTATCAGTCTGTGCCAGTCAAAATCTAACAGGAAGCAATTTCACTTCCGGTTGAGTCTTAACTTAGTCTCAAGGGTTTTGTACATCTAATGCTCCTAGACTGAGTTATGACTAAGTGAAGTGCTTGCTGTCGCTGGGGGATGAGACATTCATCCGCGAGCGCTAGTCCTAGTCCATCCGGAAGTGATTCCGCATCCGGTTGTGATTCCGCTGTGGGATGAATCTTTCATCCGTGAGCGCTAGTCTTAATTCATCCGGAAGTGAATCCGCATCCGGTTGTGACTTAACTTAGGATTCAGTGTTAGCAATCTAGACTAGGGTTCTAACCAAGTGTCTCACTTGCTTCCGTTTGCGTCCCCTATGGGATGTGTACTCCATCCGCAAGCGCTAGTGCTAATACTTCCGGAAGTGATCTTGCATTCGCAAGTGATCTAACCGTGTCATCTAATCCTTCCTAAGTGTTGATTATGTTCTTTTAAGTACTAGACCATATCATACCTTAGTCACCATCAAAACTTAAGATTCTAACATTCTCCCCCTTTTTGATGATGACAAACCCATAGATGACTAGAGAACATAATTAAACTTAGATCACTCCCAGAGCTATATTTCTTTCCTCAGTTCTCTCCCCAGATATCTAGACATCTTATCTTATCTCTCAGCTCTAGACATCTCATGTCTCATCTCTAGACATCTCATGTCTCATCTCTCTCCTCCTTTTGGCTTCATCAAAATTCAACAAGTGCAAGCTACCCTTAGGGATGGGGATACTTCTATCGTTCTCCTAGGAATGGGCTTTCTACCTAATATTTCTCCCTATGTATCGTTAATAAAGATTTGTTCTAGACTATTCAATACAATGTACGAGAATTAACAAGGGACAACAATAATGATTCATGATCCTCAATGATTGTATTCTCCCTAAACATTATGTAGGATAGCTAAACAATGTGAGACAAAAAGAAGAAAATATTGATTCAGTATTCTAAGTGAGTTTACTCTCCCTAACCATTATGCAAGATAACAGAACATGTTTTGCAAGGATTAAGTCTAGATCAAAACATACAAAAACAGTTCTCTTTTTGAAGGTGAAAATTCTTTTCAAATATAAAAGACATCAAAAGTAATTTTGACCCTCTCGAAATGATTAACATGATATCAAAATAATTTTGGTGCGTTTAAAATGATGATTATGATATCAAATGTAAATTTGTGATTTTAAATTCGTGATACCAAATGAAATCAAATGAAATATGTGAGTTTGAACTTGTGATATCAAATGAAATGATTGAATGCCAAGTGAAATTTGTGATACCATATAAAATGAAACCAAATCAAATGAAATTTGTGAGATTAAAATGTCAAAAGTAATTTCCAAACAAATTGCATCACAGCATCTCAAGAGTTTATTATCGATGACAACATGTAACTCTCTATTTTCAAGGGATCATTATCAAGTAATGTCCATCTACTTCTCTTCTATATTAAGATTAATCATCACAAAATCAAGAAAAGAAGCATATAAGAGAGGTATCTTATCAATTACTTTCCAGCGTGTCATATAAAGGATACAGATGTGTGAGCTAGGATGATTTTCTAAGACAGTGAATGATTTTGAAGTCAATGCAGATTGAGAAAAATATCCTAAATTGACACCCTTACCAATGCCATGTATGCATCATATATAAGAGATGGTAGGGTGTAGATGTTACCACAGATGAGGAATCCTCATACTCTATTAGACTCATGAATCTGAATCATACGCAGATAAGCATGCTTCCTGACATCTTCAAGAGGTGTGCTATCTCAAGTGGAAACCCCTAGCGCAAGTGCTTTGATGATTCGCTTCGGCAAGCTGAGCTACAACCACAAGCAGACATGACTGAGCAGTCACTCTACTCTTCCCATGGTTCAATAGTTGGCCTGCTATCGAAGGCGCTGATTGTTGCGAAAGCAACCTTGCTCAAACTTGATGATTGGTCCTGCATGTGCTTGAGGAAACAAGTGCTTCCTGATGGTCAGTGAAAGAACTTAAGATCTAACATTGGAGACCATCCTCAGGACATTCAAGTCAATCTGTGTTAATCAGCACAAGTTAATAATTTTAAGAAATCATGCTTGCTAATTGGTTTAAGAAAATATGAGCAATGATTATGTGAAAACTAATTTTGAAATTGTCTATACGTTCACATAGTTTCACTATCAAGACATGAACTCTATTTACTCTCATAGATAAATATCAATGTGATAGTACAGAGAGTATCAAACAGGTGGCATATTTTCAGAGTTTCATAAGCAAGTATAGTTCAATAAATATGTCTCAAGGATGTTCATGTTAGATCATGAAGACATGTGAATTATTAACACAATGAAATTTTGAAAAATCTTCATCCTCACAAAAATGAAATACTGGAAATCTTCATGCTCACAGAATAGTTTGATTTTAAGACTAAATCCGGTTTACAAAAACAACCAAATTTCAGCATATGATTACGAGAATAATTTCCAAACTTTAGCTCAAGTTCTTCTAGATATGCTCAGTGTGATCTCATTGTTCTTAGGATATCAACAAGCTTGAAATTAATACAGATTATAGCATGCTTGTGATACTATGCCATGTTTTACAGATCTAGCAGAGTTTAATTCAAGGCATTTCCTAAGATTTCTAATGCATGTCAGACAAGAGAGAGACTATCCATTAAATTTCACAACAGAATGTGTAAGGGATAGAAATGCTCATGTGTATTGGCGAGAGTTTCTCAGGTTTAGTATAGCCATTCCACACATCTTGATAAGAGACATTTTCGTTGTCATTCTCTCTTGGTTATACTCATTGTTCAAGCTTCAATAATCTGTGTCAACATTCTTAAACCACAAACTTGAACCGAGATCATTAGTAGATTGAGAACTTAAAGATGTAATTAAGAGGGATGTATTATTCTCGAAACCATAGCTGCTTATGCATTGAAAAACTTGATGCAAGATATACCACATGAAATGGAAAATCAGAAATAACTTTTGAATGCTATCATGAGGTATGGTTGTCATGTAAGTTTAAAGAGGATCGGAATCTGTTTTGAAAGTTTGTATTTCAAAAAGGATCTTTCAAAAATCAAGGTGAATGCATAAACTATTTTCTTCCATGAGAGGTGCCCCTAAAAGGATTCACTAAGCATATATGAGTAAAACGATTTAGACACCATATGAAAACTCTGAAGAAGGTTTTTAGTTTTAGTGTCAAAACTCTGAAACTAGTTCTGAATCTTCTTAACAATGTCAGAAATCTTGGAACAGAATGATTCAGCATGCACAAATTCAGAAGGTTTTGAAGAAAGTTCAGTTTCAAGGTGTCAGACTTCTTGAATTTGTAAAATCAGTATGCATTATATCAGAAAATGAATTTGATATGATAGGATCGTTTTTACAGAAAATAAGGTCATCACAGATAAGGGAAATCATATCAGTTTCAGAGAAATAAAAGCTGTTAAGCCCATCATGCATTTACTACCCAAGTGATTATTCAAGTAAAGAGGAAGGTAGGAATGATATCACCATAGCTCCATTCGCATCAAGTAGTAGCTCGCTTGATTTTGGTAAGCAATGCAAGGATTCTATTTTCAGAGCAGCACCAAAATCTATGCCTGACGAATGCTTATCAAGACTTGACTAATTGTTCAGATGAGGTACAGTCCTGAGTCTTGCTGAGGCTAATAGGATGGATTGGAGCTGGTGCAGAGGGATGAATTCACTTGGTGATCACTACCACTGGCATCTCTGGCCTCTTGAACCCATACTTCATACACAGCTCTTCAATCAGATTGGGTGCTGGCGCAGACGGAGACACAGGCTCAGCAGAGGGTATCTCCGTAGGTTGATCACTCAGCGCTATCTCAAGCTTGCTTTTGTGCTAGCAGACTGTTGGGGGCACATGAATCAGATGGCTTCCCCAAGGGCGAGCCTTCCTTCTTGGGCAATCCGCTTCATTTCAATTTCCCTTTTGAGGGCAGCAGTGACATCCTGGTCAAGTCCGAGGGATGACTATCTTAGCTTATCTCTCTCTGATTTTGCTCATGCTCCTTGTTCATTTTAGCCCATAACTCATCTAACTTTGATTGATTGATCTGGACAAGAATCTGTTGAAGCTCCAGGGGTTCTACTATGGCTTTTCAGATCAACAGTCTCACTAAATTCAACAGATCCTTCAAATGTTGGTGCATCTCCTATTGTAATGGATCCGTGAGGGAGATAAACATTTTGATCTCAACCTTCAAACTGGGAAGTCTGAGTTTATCAGACAGGGTTGCTGGGGTCTTGAGGTTGGCTTGACCTAGCTTTCCCTTTTCCCTTCTTGTTCATTCAGAACATTCTTAGGATCAGCAATCGACTCTTCTTCACTGTCTGATGGCTCACCGAGGGAGGAGATCCCCCCCTTTTTTTTTAGGCCAGAGTCTTCTTCACCCTTGTCTTGCTGAACCTCCGAATTGCCTTTCCTACAAAATATCAGATAGTTCCTTCCTTTTGTATCCAAGTCTAGATCTCACTTTCTGAATCTTCTAGGCAGAAATGGATACTCTCTTCACTGAAGCCTGCTTCCTCAATATCACCTTCCAGAAGCTCATCAGTAGATGATCCACAAAGAGCACGAGTTGAGCTTTGGACAGCTGTGCTTTCAAGAGATGGGTTAGAAGCATATATCACATCAAGAGTATTCCAAATATCTCTAGCACTAGAGCAGTGTTTGATCTTCTGGAAATCATTTTCAGCTAAGCCTTTGTATAAAATTTGCATTGCTCTAATGTTTAAGGAAAACAAATTTTTCTCCTTTTCAGTCCAGTTTCTTCTTGGTTTGAAATCAAAATAATTTACCACATTTTCAAACTAGTGGATTGTATAAAACTTTCCATTCTTGCTTTCTACCAACAAAAATCAATATTTTCTAACACAGGTGCAATGGTATGATCAGAGCCTTTGGAAAACATTTTAATCCAAATCAGCCAAGGTCTTTACACTTGAGATCGTTGGATCCTTTAAACAAGTGACCTGGCTCTGATACCAAATGAAATGTGTGGCTGTCACCCAAGAGGGGGGGTGAATTGGGTGAGGGAATAAAAACTTTAACTCTTTTCCGATAGACTGCTTGTGCTTGGTGATGATGTTAATAAGTAATGGTATGCACAAGTCAGTATGTTATGTGATGCAAAATAGAATGTTTAAATGTAAATTTATGCACACATAAATTTATCCTGGTTCGGTCACCCAGACCTACATCCAGTCCCCAAGCTACACCTGAGATTTCCAATCCACTATTCTTGTTTAAACCGGGCACAAGAGAAGCCTTTACACTTTAGGTTTTACAAACACGGGTTCACCTAACAACCCACACGTTTTATCACGGGCTAACCTGCAAACCTTTACAACCACAGGTTTTACAACGGGATCACCTGCAGCCTTACAACCACAAGTTTTGCGGGCTAACTTGCAACCTATACAGCTCCCCCTCACACCTAGAGGGGTTCAGTCTTTACAGACAATGATTTAACAATGATTACAATACTGTTCTTCAAGCGACAAGCTTTAGAACAGATTTGATAGGATGTTCACTCTATGAACTGATTGTGCTAAACACTTAAGCTCAACTAAGTGGGTTCACTCAATGAACAGATTATGTTACTCACTTAGGTACAATGATTGCTCTCCACTAATTTTCTCTACGAGTATTACAACTTCATAATCAGAGAGTAGAAGATGAGAAGGATATTTCAGATAGTAGGCTTGAGCTTCTTCATTCTATTTCTCTTGCTTATCAAACTCATGAAGCTATTTCTTCAGAAATGAAGAATATCTCCTTTTATACCAGCCTCTGATTATCCAACCGTTGGAGAGGCAATAAGGCCGTTTGAATATAGCCGTTGGGGCCTTGTTTACGTTGTCCTCATTAATGCACAGCAGGGTTGACTTTGCTTTATCTGAAAAGGTGCTTTGACCAGCTGTTCTGTCAACACTGTTCTGACAACACTGTTCTGGCAAAAGTCGTTCTGACATCTATACACTGTACGGTCTGACTCTTGCTTGTTGTCAGATGAGGACTTCGTTCCTCAAGCATAAGTCCAGGATGCTAAGAGACTTACTATCGGAAGCTCTCTTGCTATCTGAAGTGAATCTCGTGGACTCTAACATTCTGCTTGCTATCACATAGAGGAACTTTGTCTTCCAAGCACTTGTCCATGAATGATAAGAGCGCTTTGCTATTGGATGCTCTCTTGCTATCAGAAGCTCTCTTATGGACTCTGACTCTTGTGGGTAGTATGAGCTTTGACACCTTGAATGAATCTTCAGATTATGTTCTCCTTATCTCTCATACTCCTCATGCTTGGTAGGTAACAATGTTGTTTGAATATCTGTTAACCTCTTGTTACCGTTGGAAAGTACATCTTCTTAAACGCTCCATTAAAGCTTAGCAGGGTTGACTTGCTTTATCTCTGAAAAGCAATTCTAACCACTCTGCTATGACAACATCATACTGACTTCTGAGCATATGTACTTCTGACTCTTGTAATCCTGCTGACGGATGATCATCGTGCATCGTTCATTGTTCATCCGGAAGCGGCAGTCTTGCTCTGCAAGAGTTAGTGGTTGAATTCCAGTGCCAAGAGTATTTGCATCCGGAAGCTCATTTGCATCCGGAAGTGTGACTAAGTTCTGCACATACTGGTTAGTCCAACATAGTAATATATATAATCAAATATAGTAAGAACTATACATGTTGTGGGAAGTTTGCTATGGGGAGTAGTCTTACTTAGACTATGTTCTGACTTAGTGTATTGTATACTTTGAACGTTAGTCCTCTTAGTCTATGATGTATTCGGAAGCACTTCTACATCCGGAAGTAAAACTACTGGATGAAGGATTTTGTTCACTATTACTCACTCTCACTCAGTGTCCTTCAATCCAACAGTCAGCGCTAGTCACTAAGCTATCAGAAGCACTTTCACTTGACGAGGTAAACTCACTGACGCTTAGGGTTATATCTGTTTTATCAGTCTGCGCCAGTCAAAATCTAACAGGAAGCAATTTCACTTGACGTGGCTGATTCACTGACGCTTGGGGTTATTCTATTCTATCAGCCTGCGCCAGTCTAAATCTAACAGGAAGCAATTTCACTTGACGAGGCTGATTCACTAACGCTTGGGGTTATTCTATTTTATCAGTCTGCGCCAGTCAAAATCTAACAGGAAGCAATTTCACTTCCGGTTGAGTCTTAACTTAGTCTCAAGGGTTTTGTACATCTAATGCTCCTAGACTGAGTTATGACTAAGTGAAGTGCTTGCTGTCGCTGGGGGATGAGACATTCATCCGCGAGCGCTAGTCCTAGTCCATCCGAAAGTGATTCCGCATCCGGTTGTGATTCCGCTGTGGGATGAGTCTTTCATCCGTGAGCGCAAGTCTTAATTCATCCGGAAGTGAATCCGCATCCGGTTGTGACTTAACTTAGGATTCAGTGTTAGCAATCTAGACTAGGGTTCTAACCAAGTGTCTCACTTGCTTCCGTTTGCGTCCCCTATGGGATGTGTACTCCATCCGCGAGCGCTAGTGCTAATACTTCCGGAAGTGATCTTGCATTCGCAAGTGATCTAACCATGTCATCTAATCCTTCCTAAGTGTTGATTATGTTCTTTTAAGTACTAGACCATATCATACCTTAGTCACCATCAAAACTTAAGATTCTAACAAAATTGAGTGAACATAATTTTTCAGTAAGCCCAGCAGAATTAGTTAACACATTACAGAAGTTAGGCGATTCTGTTAGGTGGCCCAATAAGCTTAAACGAGAGCCAGAGAAGCGTAATCCGGACAAATGGTGCCATTTTCATGATGATCATGGACACAGGACGGAGGATTGCATTCAGCTGAGAAAAGAAGTGGTGGAATTGATGAAGAAAGGTATGTTAAAAGATATCATTAAAAAATAAAAATACATCTCATCCAGGGGATGCACAACAGAAGCAGTTCAATTCATCGACTACCCCACAAAATGCTCGTACCATTCACATAATAATAGGTGGGTCAGAGGTAAGTGGAAGTACATATTCTACAGCAAAACGACATGCTAGATCTTTGTTTAATCATGATCCGTCAACTAGACCTTTAGGTGACATGTAATCGACTAATAATAACATTAATGAACAAATCACTTTTAAAAGTAATGAAATTCAGATGTTTTCTTATCATGACGATGCTTTGGTAATAACTTTGATGATAGCTAATTGTAATGTAAAACGAGTTTTGATAGATGCAGGTAGTTCTGTTAATATAATTTATTTACAAACGGTTAGAGAGTTGAATTTAGAATCTCAGATTGTGCAAGCACCTACCATATTGGTATTTGGAAATGGCGCACCAGATAGAACAGTAGGGGAAATTTCTTTAGTCACCCAAGCAGTGGGTGTCAATCAACTAATCAAATTTCAGGTGATGGATTGCCCTTCAGCATATAATGTGTTGTTAGGACGACTATGGATTCATCAAATGAGGTCTGTACCATCTACTTTGCATCAATCTATTAAATTTCATACTCCTTGGGGGGGGTAAGGGAAATTAAAGGAGAACAGAGAATTGCAAGAGAATGTTACCAAATTGCTTTAAAGGGGATTTCAAAACATCTTGAATCAGTATAACAATTACAGAATCTGTCTCCAAAGGATAAGGGGGGCTTAGGTGATGGATTAGAAAAAATCTCTTTAATTCCTGGAAAACCTGAGAGGACCTTATCCATTGGAGCAGATTTGAGTAAAGAAATTAGGAAAGAATTAATTGCATTTTTGTCTAATAATTTGGATTGTTTTGCTTGGTATCATGAGGATATGACAGGAATTAGTTCAGAGGTAATGGTTCATCAATTGAATGTAGATCCATCTTTTAAACCAGTAAGGCAGAAAAGGAGAAAATTTGCACCTGAGAGAAATAAGATTATAAATGATGAAGTTGATAAATTATTGAAAATTGGTTCAGTAAGGGAAGTTCAATATCCCGATTGGTTAGCTAATGTGGTAGAAATACCTAAGAAGAATGGTAAGCATAGAGTATGTATTGATTTTACTGATTAAAACAAAGCATGTCCAAAGGATTCTTTTCCATTGCCTCATATAGATACACTGGTCTATGCTACTTCAGGTCATGAATTATTAAGTTTTATGGATGCTTTTTCGGGATATAATCAAATTTTAATGCATAAGGATGATCAAGAAAAAACATCTTTGATAACGGAGAGGGGAACTTATTGTTATAAAGTTATGCCATTTGGTTTGAAAAATGCAGGAGCGACTTACCAAAGATTAGTAAATAAAATGTTTTACCAGCATTTAGGAAAAACTATGGAGGTTTATATAGACGACATGTTAGTTAAGTCTTTGAAAGCAATAGATCATATTGGTCATTTGAAGCAAGCTTTTGATTTGCTAAGGGAATATAATATGAAATTGAATCCTGAAAAATGTTCTTTTCGGGTAAAGTCAGGAAAATTTTTAGGATATCTTGTGTCAAAAAGAGGGATTGAAGCTAATCCAGCACAAATCAAAGCAATAATGGAAATTACTTCTCCTCAAAGTGTTAAGGATGTTCAGAAACTAACAGGGCGTCTAGCCGCTTTGACTCGTTTTATTTCCAGGTCATCTGAGAAATGTCAGCCGTTCTTTGTTAGAATCTTAAATTTTGATGAAGACTAAAATATAAAAGATTAGACCAAGTACTTAGAGCAATTAGGTTAACATAGGTTCCCAAGTAAGAGTGCAACCGGATGAGGATTTACTTCTGGATAGATTAGGACTTGCGCACGCGGATGAATGTTTTCATCCCCCAGCGGCAGCAAGTAAATCACTGGGGAAATAACTTAGTCCATGAGCATTAGGTACACAAAGCCTTAAGACTAAGCTATGTTTCAATCGGAAGTGAAATTGCTTCCTGTTAGATTTAGACTGGCGCATGTTGATAAATTAGATATAACCCCGAGCGTCAGTAAAGATGCAACGTCAAGTGAAGTTGCTTCCTGTTAGACTTAGACTGGCGCAGACTGATAGAATAGACATCACCCCAAGCGTCAGTGAGTTCACCTCATCAAGTAAAAGTGCTTCATGATAGATTTAGACTGACACAGACTAATAGAGGTTATATAATCCTAAGTGTCAGTGAATCAGCCACGTCAAGTGAAATTGCTTCCAGTTAGACTTAGACTGGCACAGGCTGATAAAAGAAATATAACCCTAAGCGTCAGTGAGTTCACCACGTCAAGTAAAAGTGCTTCCGATAGCTTAGTGACTAGCGCTGAGTGTTGGAATGAAATACACTGAGCGAGAGTAAGTGATGGTGAGCTAGATCCTTCATCAAGTGGAATCACTTCCGGATGTAGAAGTGCTTCCGGATACACCTTAGACTTAGGGAACACCCACTGCATGTGACTATGTGCTTATATTGCTAAACTAACGTTCAAGTGCAGCACACTAAGTAAGGTTGCTTCCGGATGAGAAGTTGCTTCCGCAAGCAATCAGAATGTCAGAACGTTCAGAGATGCAGTGTCAGAATGCTTATGTCAGAGCAGAGGTGCCAGGACTACTTTTCAGAGATAAAGCAAGTCAACCCTGCTATACATTGATGAAGCAATTAATGGGCAAACGGTAACAAGGGAAAAACGGACATATTCAAACGGCTAGCCCACCTACCAAGAGGTCAAAATGCTTGAAGACTATATAAGGGAGCTCAACTTCATTTATGATAAATTAATCATCTTTGAATATTCTTGAGAGAAATTAGAGCGAGAAAACTAAGAACATCTTCAAGCATTCAAAGCTGCCCAGAAAAGCGAAGAGCATTTAACACATCGAGTGATTCCTTTCACCTATTTATTCTGTACTCCTTGTAGTTAAGTCTCTTCGTGTTATAAGAGCATTTATTGTACTTAAGTGTGTAACACCATCTGTTCTTTGAGAGAACTTAGTCAAAATCCTTTAAGTGTAAAGGTTAACCCCTTGCTTGGTGTGAGGGGGAGCTAGTTAGAAAGGTTACAAGTGAGCCTGTGTAAAACTTGTTGTAAGGTTGCAAGTGATCCCGTGCAAAACTTGCGGTTGTAAGGTTTCAGGTGAACCCGATTTAAAACCTGAGTTATAGTGGAACTCTCGGCCTGGGTGGTTGAGGACTGGACGTAGGTCAGGTAGACCGAACCAGTATAAATCTTGTGTTGTTTTATTTGAGCATTTATTTTTGAAGCACAATTCACCCCCCCTCTTGTGCATCCATTACATTCATTCTTTGATGCCTTGGGAAAATGCAAAGATTTTCAATGGAATGATAAAGCAGAAGAAGCTTTGCAGGATTTAAAAGCTTATTTGAGTAGTCCACCTTTGTTGATGAAACCTGAAACAGGTGAAATGTTGTATTTGTACTTGGCTGTGGCAGAAAGTGCGGTAAGCCCAGTGTTGATAAAGGAGATTGGAAGGAGACAAAGTCTGGTTTACTATGTAAGTAAGGCGTTGCTTGACACAGAAACCAGGTATTCTTTAATGGAAAAATTAGCTTTAGCTCTAGTATCAGCTTCAAAGAAATTGAGACCGTATTTTCAATGTCATCCTATAATAGTAGTAACTAATTATCCTTTAAGGAATGTTTTGCATAAACCAGATTTATCTGGTCGACTAGTAAAATGGGCAATAGAGCTTAGTGAATTTGATATTTCTTATTTGTCTAGAACAACAATTAAGTCTCAAGCGTTAGCTGATTTTGTAGCTGAATTTAGTCTTAATTTGCAGCAGGAAGTGAATAAAAATATTTTAGGCGATAGTCGACAGGTTACCATACAAGCTCCATGGGAGTTGCATGTCGATGGTTCCACCCATTCTAAAGGAACAGGGGTAGGAATCGTTTTACAAAACATATATGGGGACAAGATAGAGCAAGCTATAAAATGCGGGTTTAAAGCAACTAATAATGAGGTGGAATATGAGGCTCTAATTGCTGGTTTAAAATTAGCTCTAAGTCTCGGAATAACATCCTTAATAGTTTGTAGTGATTCACAATTAGTTTCAAAACAGGTAGGAAAGAGTTACCAAACGAAAGATGATAGAATGAAGAAGTACTTAGGTATTGTGGAGAGTCTAGTAGATAAATTCGAAAGCTTCGAGATCAAACAGATTAGTCGAGAGGATAATCAACAAGCTGATGCTTTAGCAAATTTAGGATCAACTTTAGAGGTTAATCAAGATAAGCATATTCCCTTATATTTTTTGACAACCTCAGCATTAGAAAGTTCAGATAAGTCAATAAATAGTAATAATTTGACTTGGGATTGGAGAACACCCTTAGTCGCCTACTTAAAAGATGGACATTTACCAAGTGATAGGAATGAAGCACATAGAATAATTATCAGGGCAGCTAGATTTACCGTACTAGGGGACGAATTGTATAAAAGATCATATGCAGGAGGTCCTTTATTAAAATGTGTATCCCCCGCAGAGTCAAATTATGTCCTTAGGGAAGTTCATGAAGGCGATTGTGGGGATCATAGTGGTAGTAGAAGCCTTATGAGAAAAGTGCGTCTAGCTGGCTAGTTTTGGCCCACACTGCAAAGTGACGCGATAGCACTAGTAAAGAAATGTGATAGTTGTCAGAAATACTCCAATGTAGATAGGTTACCGCCTGAAAAATTACACACCATTGCGCCAATATGGCCGTTCATGAGATGGGGGATGGATATAGTTGGTAAGTTACCCGCAGCTCCTGGGAATGTTGTGTTTTTGCTAGTAGTCACTGATTACTTCACTAAATGGATAGAAGCAGCTGCATTTGCTCAAATTAGAGAAGTAGAAGTAATTAATTTTGTATGGAAAAATATAATTTGTAGGTTTGGTTTACCAAAAGATATAATATGTGATAACGGGTCACAGTTTATTGGGAAAAGTTTTAGGAAGTTTTGTCAAAAATGGCGTATTCATTTGAAGTTTTCGACGCCTAGAAATTGAACGTAATGGATGCACAAGAGGGGGGGGGGTGAATTGTGCTTCAACTATAAATACTCGAAATAAACAACACAGGATTTATACTGGTTCGGTCTACCTGACCTACGTCCAGTCCTCAACCACCCAGGCTGAGAGTTCCACTATAACTCAGGTTTTAAATCGGGTTCACCTGAAACCTTACAACCGCAAGTTTTACGGGCTCACTTGCAACCTTACAACAAGTTTTACACTGGCTCACTTGTAACCTATCTAACTGTCTCCCCCTCACACCAAGCAAGGGTTTGAAGTTTACACTTGAAGGCTTTTCTGACTAAGTTCTCTTACAGAACAAATGATGTTACACACTTAAGTTCAATAAATGCTCTTTTAACAAGAAGAGACTTAACTACAATGAGTACAGAATAAGTACGTGAAGAATCACTCAAAGTGTTAAATGCTCTTTTCTATTTCTGGGCAGCCTTGAATGCTTTGAAGATTTCTTGTGTTCCTCGCTCTAACTTCTCTCTAGAGTATTCAAGGATAATTGTTCTTATAATAAATGAAGTTGAGCTCCCTTTATATAGTCTTCAAGCATTTGAACTCTTGGTAGGTGGGAGTCCCGTTTGAATTTGGCCGTTTATCCCAAGTTACCGTTTGCCCAATAAATGCTCCATTAATGCATAGCAGGGTTGACTTGCTTTATCTCTGAAAAGTAGTCCTGACACCTCTGCTCTGATATAAGCATTCTGACTTCTGAGTATGTGATTTTTACTCTTGCACTCTTGCTGACGGATGATCATCTTTCATCCGCAAGTGGTAATCTTGCTCTGCAAGTGTTAAGCTCTGAGTCCCAATGTCAAGAGTCTTTCCATCCTGAAGCTCATTTGCATCCGGAAGCGTGACCATGTTCTGCACATACTGGTTAGTCCAACATAGCAATATATATATAAGAATTATACATGCTGTGGGAAGTTTGTTTGCTATGGGGAGTAGTTTACTTAGACTGTGTTCTGATTTGGTCTATGATGTATCTGGAAGCATTTTTACATCCGGAAGTAAAACTACTAGATGAAGGATCTTGGTTCACTATAACTCACTCTCACTTAGTGTATTTCATCCCAACACTCAGCGCTAGTCACTAAGCTATCGGAAGCACTTTTACTTGACGTAGTGAACTCACTGACGCTTAGGGTGAAATCTATTCTATCAGTCTGCGCCAGTCAAGATCTAATAGGAAGCAACTTCACTTGATGTTGCATTTCTGCTGACGCTCGGGGTTATATCTAGTCTATCAACCTGCGCCAGTCTAAATCTAATAGGAAGTGCTTTCACTTGGCGAAGTAGACTTACTGACGCTTGGGGTAATAACTATTCTGTCGCTCTGCGCCAGTCTAATTCTAACAGGAAGCGCTTTCACTTGGGGAAGTAGACTCACTGTCGCTTGGAGTAATATCTATTCTATCGCTCTGCGCCAGTCTAAGTCTAACAGGAAGCAACTTCGCTTCCGATTGAACCATAGCTTAGTCTTAGGGTTTGTGCACCTAAAGTTCATGGACTAAGTTAAATCCCTAGTTATTTACTTGCTGACGCTGGGGGATGAAAGCATTCATCCGCATGCGCAAGTCCTAATCTAACCGGAAGTAAATCTTCATCCGGAAGCACTCTTACTTGGGATCCTAAGTATACTATTGCTTCCTAGGCACTTGGTCTAATCCTTTATATTTTAGTCTTCATCAAAACTTAAGATTCTAACATTCTCCCCCTTTTTGATGATGACAAACTTAGCTTTATCGATTAAGTTCATATGAAAGGATTAGCTGAAGAATAAAAGCAATAGTTCAGAATAAGTAACTTAGACAAATATTATTGATAAGCATAGGTTACAGGTCAGAGCATATAATTAGATAACATTTACAAGCAGCGAGCATATAGTAGGCAGATATGAGAACATGCATGAAAAGATGAACATTTCTAAGTAAAAAGAAATTTGGGCTGGGGGTTGTTTCTTTGTTTCTTCTTTCTCTCCCTCTCGCTGAAGCTCTTCTTCATCAAGGAACTCCCAGGGTAGCAAGGCTAGTGGTCAATGCATTTCTCCCCCTTTTGGCATCATCAAAGAGTGTTTTCCATATTTGATCGCCGCAGCCTCCTCCTTAGGGATTGACTTCCTCTTCTTAGAACCCACTAACAGTTCTGCCATTCTTCCAGAAGTTTCAGACTGACCTTGAATATTTTCATCCTGCCCTAGGGCAATTTGCCGAGAAACTTCATGATGTTCTTGATGTCTTTCACGATGCCCAGATTTTCCAGAATGTTGATGGCTTGATTTCCCAGATTTGGACTTGTGTTTCTTAGATGAGGAGGGTTTCCTCGAAACTGGGTTTGCTTCAGAGGGTTCGGCCATTTTTTTTGTGGGGTTGATGAAATGTTTATATGAAGAACATAGATGAAAATGAAGAATGTGTGAAATGAGATGTCCCTTTTATAGGTAAAGTCACTAAGGGCAAAAAAGGTCATGCTCCTTCACATTATCACACATTGGGTAGCGTAAACGCCTTAAGTTGGATCGATATACCTGATGACACGTGTCGCTTCATATTGTCAGAGAAGTCGAAACGTCTCATTTGGAAGTTGAAGCGTTTTCTGAAGTGACGTGTCTTCTTGGACTTGTGCTGGCGCTCTCTTGGTTTGATCATCCAGCGTCAGTGTGTAATCATTCGGAAGTGGTTTTGCTTCCGGTTGTACTTACTTAAGATTCAACATTGAATACCTGCAAGGACATATATTGGCACTCCGATGCCTAAGTTAGTATTGTTTGAAGTATTTTGAAAAACAATTAAGTACATGGAATTTACACTTCATTTGGGTTTACCATTCCCAAATCACCTCTAATAAAAGTAAATTGGTCAACCCCCAGAGGCTTGGTGAAGATATCAGCAAGCTGTTGTTGTGTGGGGACAAACTGTACTTTGACATCTTTCTTTTGAACATGGTCTCTGATGAAATGATGTCTGACATCAATGTGCTTTGTCCTAGTGTGCTGAACCGGATTCTTGGCTAGGCTGATTGTGCTTGTGTTGTCACAGAGGATGGGTGCCTCAGGGAATTCCAAGCCAAGATCTCTCAACTGGTTCTTCAGCCACAACACTTGGGCACAACAACTGGCTGCTGCAATGTATTCTGCCTCAGTGGATGACAAGGACACGCAGGTCTGCTTTTTGCTTGCCCAAGACACCAAACAACCACCAAGGAAGGCGCATTGTCCACTGGTGCTTTTCCTATCAGTTTTATAACCTGCATGATCAGAGTCAGAATAAGCCCACAAGAACTCTTGGTTACCTCTGGGATACCAAAGACCAAGTTCTTGTGTCCCCTCAAGGTATCTTAAGATACGTTTAACACATGTTAGATGTGACTCCTTGGGGTTGGCTTGAAATCTAGCACACATGCCTACACTAAATTGAATGTCAGGTCTGCTGGCTGTTAAGTATAGGAGGGAACCTATCATTCCCCTGTACATGGGCAGGCTGACAGATTTACCCTTTGCGTCAGCATCAAGTGCGGCAGTGGTGCTCATGGGAGTATCATACTCCTTGCATTCATCCATCCCAAACTTTTTGAGTAGTTCTCTGCAGTATTTGGCTTGGGAGATGAATATTCCATTCTTCTTCTGCTTAATTTGCAGGCCTAGGAAGAACGTTAGTTCTCCCATCATTGACATTTCAAACTCACCCTGCATGGTCTTAGAAAAATCCTCACAAAGCTTTTCGTTAGTTGCTCCAAAGATAATATCATCAACATAAATTTGAACAATTAGCATGTCTCTATCTTTGTGAAGGATAAACAGTGTATTATCAAGTTTGCCTCTTGAGAAACCTTTGCCTAGCAGAAAGCTGCTAAGTCTCTCATACCAAGCTCTAGGAGCTTGTTTTAGGCCATATAAAGCTTTCTTTAATCTATACACATGTTTGGGGTGCTTATGATCCTCAAAGCCAGGAGGTTGTTCTACATATACCTCTTCTTTAATATAACCATTAAGAAATGCACTCTTTACATCCATTTGATATAGCCTGAAGCCCTTCATGGATGCAAAGGCTAGAAGAATCCTTATTGCTTCAAGTCTCGCGACTGGAGCAAATGTTTCTTCATAGTCAATGCCTTCTTCTTGGTTATATCCTTTGGCAACTAGTCTGGCTTTGTTTCTTGTAATTTGACCTGTCTCATCCAGTTTGTTTTTAAAGACCCATTTGGTCCCTACTATAGATTGATGAGATGGCCTAGGGACTAGTTCCCAGACTTGACTTCTTTCAAATTGGTTTAGCTCTTCCTGCATGGCAATAATCCAGTCGCAGTCCTCAAGAGCTTGTTCAACTGAAGTTGGTTCTATTTGAGATAGAAATGCACCAAACTCAACTTCATTTTGAACCTGCCTTCTGGTTCTCACACCAGAAGAAACATCACCAAGCACTTGATCAAGAGGATGATCTCTGTGATGCCTCCTAGATGTTGGCAACTGTGCCTCATCATGCACAGTCTGCACTCTAGGTTCATCGCAGAGTTCATCTTCTTCCTTAGGATT
Organism: Mimosa pudica; assembly: GCA_029929735.1. NCBI lineage: Eukaryota > Viridiplantae > Streptophyta > Magnoliopsida > Fabales > Fabaceae > Mimosa > Mimosa pudica. The sequence goes on from JAKELP010000045.1 coordinate 9,474,898, forward strand.
GTTTGCTGGTGTTTCTTTTGGTGGTGAAGAAGATGATGGTAATTTTGGGAGGTTAAGTAATTCATCATCTTCTCTGGATTGTCCCCATGTAGGAATTTCATCAAATACAACATGCATGGATTCCTCTACAGTTTTAGTTCTCATGTTGTATATCCTATAAGCTTTACTCCTAAGGGAATATCCTATGAATATACCTATATCAGCCTTTGGATCAAACTTACCCAAGTTTACCTTTCCATTATTATGCACGTAGCATTTTGATCCAAATATTCTGAGGTGGCTGATGTTTGGCTTCCTTCCTTTGTATAGCTCGTATGGAGTCTTATCCAAGCCTTTACGAACATAAGCTCTGTTGGAGATATAGCAAGCAGTGCTCATAGCGTCCGCCCAGAACACTTGAGAAACCTCTTTCTCGTTGAGCATGCTTCTAGCCATCTCCGTCAGAACCCTGTTCTTTCTTTCAACTACTCCATTTTGTTGAGGAGTCCTCGGAGCTGAGAAGTTATGTTCAATTCCATTTTGCTCACATAGCTCAGAGAAGCTATGGTTCTCAAACTCCCCACCGTGGTCTGTCCTTATGGCTGTGATTTTGAGTTCTCTCTCATTCTGCACTTTCTTAGCCAAGACCACAAAAGCATCAAAAGTATCTTGCTTGGAGGCAAGAAACATAGTCCAAGTGAACCTTGAATAGTCATCCACCACTACTAGAGCATATAGGTTTCCACCCACGCTCTTTACTCTTGCTGGCCCAACCAAATCCATGTGAATTAGTTCCAAGGGCCTGCTGGTGGAGACTCTCTTCTTGGTTTTAAACGAGGACTTTGTTTGCTTTCCTCGTTGGCAGGATTCACAGATAAAATCATGCTTGACTTTAAAAGAGGGAATACCTATAGCTAGCTCATTTTTAATTAGCATGTCCAATTGAGTAAAGTTAACATGAGCTAGTCTCTTATGCCAAAGCCAACTATTCTCGTCACTAGATATTAAACATTTTTCCTCTAGCTGTTGACATAAGTCTAAGGTATATAAATTCCCATTTCTGTTTGCCTTAATCTTGCATTTTAAGTTGGCCTTATCTATATTTAGATCCTGCTTATCAACTATTAAGCACTCATTTGAATCAAATATTACCCAATTTCCTCTGTCCGTGCTCTGGCTCACGCTCAGCAGGTTGTGACAGAGACCGTCCACAAGGTAGACATCTTTTACTGGTCCGACCTCTCCAACTCCAGTGATCTTGCCACTTTGATTTCCTCCAAAGGTTACTGTGGCCCCATCTTTGATCACCAGAGATTTGAACTTGTCTCTGTCCCCAGTCATGTGTCTTGAGCATCCACTATCAATATACCATTTCTTGCTCTTGGATGCCTTGAGACACACCTGTAAAATTTAAGCAAACTTAGGTACCCAACTTTTCTTGGGTCCTCGATCATTAGTTTTTAATGCCCTTGGTTTAGAGTCATCCTTGATCTTGGGCTTGTGACTTTTCTGAGCCTCTGGCCGAGTGCTGGCTCTGGACTCTTGGGTTTTCCCTTTGGAATAATTCCAGGCTTGGGATCCTTGTCCTCTCCTAGTTTCCTTTGCAGGAGGAGGATCTTTTGTTGCCTTGGTTCTTTTAGGGACCCATTTGTAGGAGCTGTTAACTCCATGCTTCTTAGCACTACAGGTGGACGTGGAGTGTCCTTTCCTGTTGCAGTAATTACAGAAGCTAAAGGGTGAGGAGCCATGATTGGTGGCTTTATGGAAGAACTTCAAGTAAGGCTTTACTTTTGGTTCTACCCACCTTTTTACCTTAGGGGTATATCCCAAGCCAGTTCTATCCCTATATGCCCTTTGGCTCATTAAAATTACTTTTAGCATTTCTGAACCATTGGTGAACTTCTCCAGGGCATTTTGCAGCTTATTATTTTCCTCTGAGACTTTGCTGCAACTAGAGCAACTCTCAGGTGTTGGGGCGTTGGGTTCTACCTGTGGAGAACCCTGGCCATCCACTATCGGAAGTCTTCTAGCTTCCGCTAGTTCCTCACTTAGTGAGTCCACCTTGGACTCAAGTGATTCCTTTTTGGTTTTCAACACCTTATAGGCTTTACATAGTCTAGAGAATTCTTCATGAATCTCATTGTAAGCCTCTTGAAGTTCAGAAAAAGTTACCTCATGATCTTCGTTGGTGAGGTCAGCATCTGAAGGTGCTTCTTCATCCTCCTCTCTAGCTACCAGGCAGAGGTTGGCAACTTCTTCTTCGTCACTTGCTTCCTCATCTGAGCTGTTAACCCAAATAGAGGAAACAAGAGCTTTTCTTTTGTCCTTGCCTTTTGACCTCTGCAGGCTGGGGCACTCAGCCTTGAAGTGACCAGGCTTATTGCATTCAAAGCACACAGGGACCTTCTCTTTCTTGTATCCCTTCTTCTCACTGGTATCACCTCTCTGATAGCCTCCCTTCTTTCTGAGGAATTTTCTAAATTTCCTCACCATCATAGCCATCTCCTCATCGTCCATCTCATCATCATCATCTTCATCATTGTCATTGATCCCTTTGCTGGGAGCAACGAGAGCAAGATTTTTGTTCTTGGGTGAAGGTTGAGGAGCTCTCATAGCCAGCAAGGTAGGTTCATATTCAGCAAGAGAGCCAAATAGTGCGGTGATGGAGCTGGTTGATTCACCTTGCACTTCTTGCAAAATAGTTACTTTGGTGATCCAGTCACCCTTCAAGATCTTTAGGATCTTGCTCACTTGCTCTCTTTCAGGGATATCCTTACCCAGCGAGGCCAAATTATTGATGAGATGAGTGAACCTGAGTTCCAGCTCTCTGATAGGCTCGGTAGGGCTCAGCATGGCGAATTTATGGAATTCTTCAACCAGCATTTCAATACGTCTCGCCTTTACTCCCCTGGTTCCAGAGTGTGCAGCCTCAAGAGCCTCCCACATATCCTTAGCAGTTTTGTGGTGGCTGATTCTGTGAAATTCTTTGTGGGTGAGAGCACACTGGATGTAGTGCATGGCCCGATGGTTTAGTTGGACTAGAGCATAGTCCTCAGCAGTGTATCTGGCTCGCACTTTTGCAAATCCATCTTCGTCCAGTGGAACATTATCCCCTCGTTCTATGACATCCCAGAGTCTCAAGTCGCTTGACTTGATATATGTCTCCATTCTGTACTTCCAGAACGTATAGTTGTACCCATCGAAGCCTGGGGGCTTATTGGGTTGAACGGCGACATCTGGTAGGCCATAATCTGGATCCATTACTTGATCTTTGCTTTCTGATTCGTTGGAATCGGGTGAGAAAGACCCGCTCTGATACCAAATGAACGTAATGGATGCACAAGAGGGGGGGGGGGGTGAATTGTGCTTCAACTATAAATACTCGAAATAAACAACACAGGATTTATACTGGTTCGGTCTACCTGACCTACGTCCAGTCCTCAACCACCCAGGCTGAGAGTTCCACTATAACTCAGGTTTTAAATCGGGTTCACCTGAAACCTTACAACCGCAAGTTTTACGGGCTCACTTGCAACCTTACAACAAGTTTTACACTGGCTCACTTGTAACCTATCTAACTGTCTCCCCCTCACACCAAGCAAGGGTTTGAAGTTTACACTTGAAGGCTTTTCTGACTAAGTTCTCTTACAGAACAAATGATGTTACACACTTAAGTTCAATAAATGCTCTTTTAACAAGAAGAGACTTAACTACAATGAGTACAGAATAAGTACGTGAAGAATCACTCAAAGTGTTAAATGCTCTTTTCTATTTCTGGGCAGCCTTGAATGCTTTGAAGATTTCTTGTGTTCCTCGCTCTAACTTCTCTCTAGAGTATTCAAGGATAATTGTTCTTATAATAAATGAAGTTGAGCTCCCTTTATATAGTCTTCAAGCATTTGAACTCTTGGTAGGTGGGAGTCCCGTTTGAATTTGGCCGTTTATCCCAAGTTACCGTTTGCCCAATAAATGCTCCATTAATGCATAGCAGGGTTGACTTGCTTTATCTCTGAAAAGTAGTCCTGACACCTCTGCTCTGATATAAGCATTCTGACTTCTGAGTATGTGATTTTTACTCTTGCACTCTTGCTGACGGATGATCATCTTTCATCCGCAAGTGGTAATCTTGCTCTGCAAGTGTTAAGCTCTGAGTCCCAATGTCAAGAGTCTTTCCATCCGGAAGCTCATTTGCATCCGGAAGCGTGACCATGTTCTGCACATACTGGTTAGTCCAACATAGCAATATATATATAAGAATTATACATGCTGTGGGAAGTTTGTTTGCTATGGGGAGTAGTTTACTTAGACTGTGTTCTGATTTGGTCTATGATGTATCTGGAAGCATTTTTACATCCGGAAGTAAAACTACTAGATGAAGGATCTTGGTTCACTATAACTCACTCTCACTTAGTGTATTTCATCCCAACACTCAGCGCTAGTCACTAAGCTATCGGAAGCACTTTTACTTGACGTAGTGAACTCACTGACGCTTAGGGTGAAATCTATTCTATCAGTCTGCGCCAGTCAAGATCTAATAGGAAGCAACTTCACTTGATGTTGCATTTCTGCTGACGCTCGGGGTTATATCTAGTCTATCAACCTGCGCCAGTCTAAATCTAATAGGAAGTGCTTTCACTTGGCGAAGTAGACTTACTGACGCTTGGGGTAATAACTATTCTGTCGCTCTGCGCCAGTCTAATTCTAACAGGAAGCGCTTTCACTTGGGGAAGTAGACTCACTGTCGCTTGGAGTAATATCTATTCTATCGCTCTGCGCCAGTCTAAGTCTAACAGGAAGCAACTTCGCTTCCGATTGAACCATAGCTTAGTCTTAGGGTTTGTGCACCTAAAGTTCATGGACTAAGTTAAATCCCTAGTTATTTACTTGCTGACGCTGGGGGATGAAAGCATTCATCCGCATGCGCAAGTCCTAATCTAACCGGAAGTAAATCTTCATCCGGAAGCACTCTTACTTGGGATCCTAAGTATACTATTGCTTCCTAGGCACTTGGTCTAATCCTTTATATTTTAGTCTTCATCAAAACTTAAGATTCTAACAGAAATCCCCAGTCTAATGGACAAGCTGAGTCAAGTAATAAAACCATAATTAATTCGCTAAAGAAAAGGTTAGATAAAGCTAAAGGCCGATGGGCTGAAGAGTTGCCCGCCGTTTTATGGGCTTATAGAACGACGTCAAGGACGTCGACTGGCGAAACACCATTTTCATTGGTGTATGGGACGGAGGCAATGATCCCAGTCGAGGCAGGGGTACCTTCATTACGGTACAAATGGTCACGAGAAGAAACTAATAATGAGGGATTACAATTAAATTTAGATCTATTAGAAGAAAGAAGAGAACAAGCATTGATTAGGATAGCCGCCTATCAAAATAGAGCAACTAAGTTTTGGAATAAACATATTCGAGAAAGACAGTTTAAGGTAGGTGATTGGGTACTTAGGAAGGTATTTCAGAATACTTAGGAAAGTAGAGATGGTAAGTTATGTCAAACATTTGAAGGTTCTTATAGGGTAGTTGAAGTTACAGGACCTGGAGCATATAAGTTAGTTGATAAAAATGGTAAAGAACTTTTAAGGAGTTGGAATGCCATACATTTGAAAAAATATTATTTTTAACAATAAATTTGATGCTGATGTTGAATGCAGATTGTTTGAATATTCGATATTAACAAAGTCATCGAGAACTTTGGAAAATGATGAATAAAAGTGCTAGCAGGATCATGGTATCATGGCGATAGTCTGCAACACTCAAAATTCTGATCCATAGTCAAAACAAAAAAAAGTTTGCTTATGATTATTGCAGGTTGCAAAGAGGCTACCTCAGATGAAAATCCAAAAATCAAGCTAGATGACTAATTGTCAGAAATAGCTTAAGTCAACATAATTCAAGTAATATAGTCGACCATGCTTACTCAAAACAAGATAGTCGACCAAGCATTAGAACTAGTCAATTGATCCAAAAGAGGGTAATGCTTTTTCCCAAACGAGAGTTGGCAACCAAGCATCTAAGCATGCTAGTCGTTTAACTCAAAAGCGGGTAATGTAACTTGTTATGCTAAGATTCATGACAGTTATAAATTTGCAATGCAAATAAAAATTAACATAAACAAATTTGTTCGTGACAATATCCCGGAAAATAACGCAAAAGGAACAGAAATTTAAAGCGGATTCTGGCTAAGTCACAGTCTAAGCAGCTAGAGCATCGTCATTGTTTCCTCCTTCTTGGGCTGCGGGACTGCGAGGCTCGTTCTCTGGAGAGGAGACTGGAGGATCTGGGAATGTGGCATAGTAATCATTGATAACAGCATCAGGATCCCAATTAACATGTTTACCCTCCTTATACTCCAGCATCAGCTCCATTTGAGTTCTCATTTCAACCTCTGCTATAGCATCCTCCAGGTATTTCTTCCTGTCTTTCAAAGCTTTATTCTCCACTAGTAGCTGCATGATTTCTTGTGCTTTGCTGGAGATTTCACCACCCAGGTTGGTGTTAATATCCTTAAGCTCAGTGACCTTTTGCCTCCATTCTTCAACGCCTCAGCGAAGGTTGTTAATTAAATCAGTCTTTTAAAGCGAGGCTGATTTTTCTTTCGCCAAAGATTGTTTCCCCTTGTCGACAAGAGCTTGTAGAGCTTCTAACTCCTTTTCCAGAACAACAATCCTCTCATTCTTGTCTGCTTCCAACTGGGTAAGACGATCTTGGGTGACTAGAGTCTTCACTTGTTCTCTGTGCAGGGACATGAACTCGAGAGCCTGAGAAAGACAGCAAGAGTGCATAAGTAATAAAATGATATTTGAAACATAAAGTATTATGAATTTATATTAATTACCAGAAAAAGGTTCCTTATGGTGCTGTCAATATTCTTTGTCACATCTAAAGACTGAAATGTGGCTCTGTCAGTAGGTGTGGGAAGTCTTTGCAGGACATCTAAAGTAGCAGCCCAGGGTTTTCTGTGGAAAGCAGAGGCTTCAGCAGGAAGGGAAAGATCAATACCCTTCAGTTCCTCGGGGGAAATCAAGTCTTGCGAAGCACTCTTCAAACCCCAGTCTTTGTCCGAAGTCGCCTTGAATTTCTTGGGCGATGGAGGAGCAGAGTTAGTCGATGGTTCTTGGATGGTGATTCCGGGAAGGACCGCTCCCCTAGGCCTTTTACTTCTGGTAGTAGGGGGACCAGCTACAACAACAGCTGTTTCGCTCCTTGCCCTTCACTTTGGCTGGACTGGGATTTTCAGTTTGAGGGGGAGGCGAAGGAATAATGTTAGCAGGAGTGGTAGTAGCAGCATTCATGGAATGTCTTTTCTTGCTACTAATCTCAGCAGCAGCAGCACTCTTGGCTTCAGCCTTGAATTGAGCTCTTTCAGTAGCAGACAACTTGGGAGGCATTTTCTCTGCATAAAATGTGGTAATTATAGTCATTATCTTTATAAAACATATTGAATGTGAAGGATAATTCTTAAACTTACCAGTCAGGATAGATAAAACACGTCTAGAGTCCTTAGAAAGAGCGAGAATCTTTTTGATCTTGGTAGTAGAAGAGTCTTCAATAAGGTGGGTAAAGTTGAGTTACTTATCACCTAGAAAAAAGTTAGAGTAAGAATGAGCATTAAAAAAGAACTTGAAATAAAAACAGAGTTAGTCGTCTTACTTAGACGACGTCACTCCCTTCTGAATTTGACACAGGAGTTTCTAGGCTAGCGATTGGAACAATCAGAAATCTTTCCTCCCATTGGCGATCATTAGGACCTTTATCAGAAGTCCAAGTCTCAAGCCCTTTGCGGTTGCGAACAAGGGTATAGATACCTACTCTAACTTCGCCAGAATTTCCCTTAACCTCACTAATAGAGTAGGATGCTAAAACATCTAGGAAATCAAGGGGAAAACCTAAATATCGCCCTAAAATTTCAGCTATTACAGCCACCCTCCAAACATGAGGCATTAATTGGGATGTGGATAAATCAAAGTGTGTGCAAAGTTGTTCTATAATGAGGGGAACGGGAAAACAACTAGCATAACGAAAAGCTTCCACGCTAAGTGCAATAGTGTTCTTTGAATAAGAATCTAATCTTTCATCTTTGTTTGGGACCCTGTAAGGTACCAAGGGGTTGAGGAAATACAAATTTTTCTCTTCAAGTTTCTTGAGTTCAATAGTCTTAAGTTTGACAGGTTTCAAATCAGTCCTTAAAGAAGGCCTCTTTGTTGTTTCCTTAACTACTTCCTCAGGAATCACCCTAACTAATGATCTAAGGGGTGGCGATCTAGAACTAGTGCCTTCAATAGGTACATTTTGATTACTAATGTTTTTTGGAGTTTCACTTGACCCAGAGTCAGACAGATTAGGAGAATCATCACTTGGATAACTCACATGAGAAGGGTTAGAATCAGAACCAGACATTTTTGCAATAAAAATGGAAAAGGAAGATACCTGGAAAAGAGACAAGGAGGGCGCTTGAAAGAAGAATGACCTAAGGCGATGGAAGATGAAACACAAGAATAAAAAGAGGAGCTTCAGATATAAAAAGAAAAGAGCGCCAGTTTTGCGGAAATAGCGCCAATTCCGAAAGAAATGAATCTAGGCCGTCAGACGTGAGCAAATGAAGCGACAGATTGATCTCAGCCGTTAGAAGTTCAAATCGCTACTTCCCAATGACCATTTGCAACGTCATCGAGAAGTGGGGGACTTAGTGTTGCGACATAATTCAGCTTAGCGAAGGAGGCCCATTAAGCCCAAATAGAAGATAAGTCTGAAGGGGCCCAAAGCGCCAGAAGGTCGACAAAAACATCATTGCTGGTCAAAGATATTTGGAGTATTTTGTAACCGCCAATTAAACTCTTGTAACCTCCATATTTATGGGAATCATAACGGAAATATCCATAAATAGGGAGATTGATTATTCCAACGGGAAGGAAATTTGTAGCCTATATATAGAAACTCTATTCATGTAAAAGGGGCATCCAATATCTTCTGAATCTTATACTTTCTATTCATCTCTTTCGCTAGTCGACTAAAGTCTAGGCGACTAGTATCTTGTATTATCATTGTGGTCTGCCCACTCATTCAAAATAAAGTCATTGTTCTTTTGTGTGATATATTTGTGTATCAACAAACCCCAAATCCGATTCTGCCTGCGTGGTCGGCGCCAGATCTCCACTTCTCGGCTGGATTCTCTCCGGCGAATCTCTTGGGAATGAAAGGTAGATGACGGCGTTGAAGGCTCACCGAAACAGAAACTAGAGGAAGTGAAGTGAGGGAGAAGATGGGGACTCATTTTCAAACAATAGAGGGGTGAACCCACCTCTAATGTCGGCAAACCACAGCCTCAATGGCGATGGCGGACGGTGGTTGGGCGGCGAGAGAAAGAAAAGAGAAGATGGTGGGAAGGAGGATTTCGATTTTGGGGAAAGAGAGGGTGGTGATAATATGAAAAGAGAGATAAATGGTGGTTGTTGATGGGAATCATGAGACTCATGGTGGAGGGAAATTGTAGAAGATGATGGAGTTGTAGTTGCAGTGTTTGTGTGTGTATGCCGATTTCCCAAAAGAGAGAAGAGAGGAAAGGATGTTTAAATGGAAGATATAAGGGATTTTGGTTAGACAGAAAGTGTGAAATGGAAATGGAAATGGAATTTAGTTAAAGAGGTAAAGATGGAAGGGATAGGTAAACTAGGTAATGATGAGAAAGTAAAGTTTGTGGCCCAGGCAAAGTGTGAGATGGAGAGAGAAAGTGTAACATTTTGTTACTGATTCCCTAATTAACCAATATTATCTATTTCAATTCATTAATCTCTTTACTGACTAGGATAGAAAAAGGAATATCTATAATAATAATATCTCTTTCAGTCCAAAAAAAATAATAATAATATCTCTATCATAGTTAGAAAAAGAGTTTCCTAATCATTTTATACATTATCCATGATAGAAAAGAATTTCCTAATATAATACGAATATTATCATGGATAATTAACAGTTAACCATGTTAGAAAAAGTTCACATAACATGGTTAAAAAAAAGAAGCAATCTAATATTAAATTGTGATGCCTTGCCACTATTACCAATTAACTAATAGTATCAATTATAATCATTATTAATTATCTAACTATGATAGAAAAGACTTTTCATATTATTACAAACCTCTCATAATTAGAAAAGTACTTTGCTTATATTACGATCCATAATCAACATCCCTGAGTCTAATTTTTCAGTTTCATAAGAAAATATGTGGAAGCGAATGCAGACTTATACAAATTGGCAATATACAATTCTAAATAACTATACAACTTCTACTACCTAATTCCCTTTCTTGATGCTTGCACCTGTGCATGAATACCTGCAAAAATGTGAGTAATCGTGGGATGAGACAACTTGTCCCAGTAATCACCGCTTAACTCACTATAACAGTGAGATGTGCGGTAGCGAGGGCGTCTAAAGAGTGCCATAGTTTTCAAATCAATAATAAATATATATATATATATATATATATATATATATATATATATATATATATATATATATATATATATATATATATATATATATATATTTCAAATTTTCTTCCATACATCATTCAAATCTCTCTATCACTTCCCAATTAATAACTTTATCACCTCTATCTCCAATCCATTAGTACTACCACCACAACTCTCACACTCACCTATAGATGCATTGTGCCATCAAGGGTCATTTGTCCAAGCATCTAATCTCCACTATATGATTTGACACTGTGCCCCTCTCTATAATGAGGGGAAAATTTCCCTCTCTGGTAATCTCCAGAATGGGAACGACCACGAGCTCTAATCCGAAACAACCGTAGGTCACTTTCTCTAGTAAGTACACCTGTGATCGCCGATCTCTAGTCCGAAAAGGATTAATACAAATAACTGTCGATTGGCCTATCGACAGTTATCATCGCACGATGGTGTGTGTGTGTGTATATATATATATATATATATGTATATGTATATATATATATATATATATATATATATATATATATATATATATATATATATATATATATATCAGTGTCTTGCAACGCTCACAATATCCATATCCATAAATTTCAATCTAATCATCAATATCATGCACTCTTACCATTTCCTTCAATATTTCAACTATATAACTACTTCCCTCTAACTAACTATCAATATCCTTAACATAATACTATATAAACCTCTCACGTCATACCCAGAACAAAACCAATGCAGAACAACCATCCACACCAGACATGGATAATATATATATATATATATATATATATATATATATATATATATATATATATATATATATATATATATATATAATGTTTCAAATTTCTCTTATACGAAAATAATCGTATTTGAAAGGCACCTGATAGCCTGTTTTGTATAAAAATAACTTTTCATATATATATATATATATATATATATATATATATATATATATATATATATATATATATATAGGGTGAGAAAGGATTTTAAAAATCCCAACTAATGTCACCTTCAATGTTATAGCAAGGTTAAGAGTAATTACCTGTCGCCCTTTGCACTATGTTGTCTTTCCCTTTACTTTACCATGCCTTGAGTAAACTATGCAAATCACATCCTTTCCTATTATTACACCATGTAATAATAGTAGTTTTATAATTATTCTAAGTCATAGATTAGCTAAAGTCTCTCTCGTTCGTAATATTACCCATTTTCCTTTTTCTTAAATCAAATACTTTAACCAATTTAAATCGTGAATCACATGAATCAAACATAAACACACCATCAAAATCACACATTCCATTTATGAATTCAAGTAGTTAAAGCTACTCCAATCATTTTCCCCATGAATTCTATCACGCATAGAGAAAGGAAGAACCTCATGTTGTAGCAATCACATCAACAACTAAGTATACTTTCTTACAACAAAACATTCTGATGACTCCCCATATTTAGTAGTTTTAGGAAATATTTTGTTGTATTTGGGGAGTCATTAATAAAGTAATTAAGAGATTCTGATGTGAATTTGAAATATATTATTTGGGAATTGAAATAGAAAACTTGAAATAATAAAAGAAATATTTTAATGAGAAGTTTCCTATTAATGAGATTATGTGATTGAGTTATTGTGATTATTTCCTATTTCATTCTCTTCATGAATGCAGATTTAATGAAAAAGCAAATAAAGAGAAGGAGATGATTTGATTATGTGCAAGAAAATGAAAGAAAAGAAACTTAACATGCAAGACAAAGACAATATGGTGTTGGGCTACTTTATTATATATACAGATGCAACTCATGAGAAAAGGAGGCTGGTCATAATTCTTCCAATTTTCTAAAGCTCAAAGAGAGATTCACGTTGAAAAAGAAAGAAAAAGACACGCACTGGAGGAAGAGGGAAGCAGCAGAAATTGATTATTATTCATCCAAACATTGACGAGAACGGAACTGACGAGGAAAAGAAGAAAAATAGAAGGAGCAGCTCAATCTTGTTTGGATCCACACGTGGTGGACTGTTGGTGCAAGGAGGATTACTTGAAGCAAGGGATTCACTTAGTTTAGTATTTCCTTTCATTCTTGGATATACTTGGATCAGGATTTTTATTTATTTTCTCTGATGAATTTGGAATCTATGTGTGGTTAACTTCTTTTACAACCTAGAGTACTATGAACTTGTTTGTAACTTAGTATTTTATTTCCTACTATTTAGTCATGGTTAATTTGATTTAGTTTATTTAATCTTGTTATTATTGATTAACTTGTTTAGTGCTTGATCACCATTAGACATGTTTAGGGAATTTAGAATTGGATTCGGAAGAGGGAATTTTAAATAGACCAAAAGATTAAATAGTGTAGGATTGGATTTTTAATCTGATTTGCGACTAGGATAAGAATATACCTAGAAGCCCTACATAGTCACATTAGAGCGGTACCGAGATAAATTAGCCTAGTAAATTAGTGCAAGACATTGTGTAATTAAGCTAGGTAAGGATATAGGTGGACCGGAAGACATTTATAGACACTAGTACTCTAGATTAGCTAGTTGAATTGATTCATAATTAATGTAGTGGGAATAAAATCTTAGAAGCAAATAAGGGATTGGTGGCTCTAGGTTGTTCTTTTGACTCGTGAATTTCATCTGTGTGAATATTTGTTTTATTTTATTTTCTTAGATGTTAGGTAATTAAAATCAATTTTCTTGTATTTACTCAACTTGAATGAAAATAGGAGATCTAATGCCTAGTTATTAATTGTCTGAGTCTCTGTGGGATCGACCTTGATTTAACACTTTACTAACTTACGATCCGTACACTTGCGGATATTTTTATCAAAATTTTGGTAGCATCACATTCTATACACACATATTTGCACCCACCAAGTCATTCCACTTTAGGAATCAAATAAACAATAGCAATGATGGCCGACCATAAAATAGAAGAGAAACAATCCACATTCCATCTTTAGTTTCATAATCCATACCCAAATTTATGATAATGCAAAACATTAATCTCATTACTCAAGAAGTAAACTTAAACCACCTTAATTTGAATTCCATTATACACACACACACACCACATACATACCTACAAACATATTTTTGAAAAATTTCATCATCAACTTAATCTGATCAGCTCAGAACATATAAAGGAACAGGGAATACTAACTAACATGCAACCACAACTTATTATTACAATGTACAAACCACGAACCAACCCAAACCATACCTAATCCAACCCAAACCATACCTAATCAAACCAAACATCTTCATTTCTTTCCCTTTTACTTATCAAATCTATATAACTCAAAATGAAATAGCATCAAGACATTTAAATAAACATCAACAATGATTTTATCCTTAGTGTAGTTAATTTCCAAGCCTTTTCTTGAAAGTCTATTACAATTCCCTTCACTTTCTAAGCTTTACATATAATTATTTTCCAACCACAAGCATAATTCGAACATCTCTGCACTACAATTGATTTCATCTATTTGTTCCTAACAATTCTCAATCAAACAGAAAGGTTAATAGGTCAAAATAAAGTTTCACGTGAAAGCACCCAAATTACTACATACACCTATTAAAACATACACAAAATTAAACATACCTTCACCTATTACGGATAGCCATGGAGGAGGAAATTGAAATTCAACCAATATGTAAGAGCATGTCTGGATTTAGTTTTTGAAGAATAGCTTATGGGAAAATAGTTTTTGGAGAATAGTTCTTTAGTATAATAGCTTTTCTGGAAAATAGCTTTTGATAAAATGAGAGTGTTTGGATAAAGTGTCAGTAGAATAGCTTTTTGAATATCAAATTACCAAAAAAGACAGTTTTGATAAAAAAATTATTTCAAATATTTAAATGACTAAATTTTATCATTGTTAGCAAAAATATAAAAAAATACTACAAAATTGATTTTTCTGGTGACTCTTTCATTTTTTTCCATTTCCTGTTGAGTTCGCTGTTTTGGGGGATCTTTAAAAAAAATAGAGAGAGAGAGAGTAAGCTGGAATGTGGGTGAGGAACTCATATTAAATTTTGGCAGAATGAGAGGAATAGTCTGACAAGGGGAATGACTCTCGGGCAATCCGTTTTTGGGTGTGAAAAGTAAGAAAAAGTAGATTCTGGGTTGTGTTCAGAAATGAGGTTTTGATGAAAAATAGTTTTTCTAAATTTTTTGAGTGTTTGGGAGGAAGTGTGTGAAACCTTGGTTTGGTTTCAGAAAAACCATTCTGAAAGTTATCAAAACAGGCTCTAAATGTATTGAACTTGCACTATAACCAATGTACAGAGCATCCAACTTAAACTACTTCTATACCTTTCCTTAAGTACATTTTAGAGCACCCCATTAAATGTGACACACTGTTACTAATTCCCTAATTAGCCAATATAATCTATTTCAATTCATTAATCTCTTTACTAACTATGATAGAAAAAGGAATATTCATATCAACATCTCTATCATAGTTAGAAAAAGAGTTTCCTAATCATTTATTATATTATCCATGATAGAAAAGGATTGCCTAATACAATACGTATACTATCATGGATAATTAACAGCTAACCATGTTAGAAAGGATTCGCCTAACATGGTTAATAAACAAAACTAATTGATATTAAACAATAAATAAATATATATACATGCGGAAGCGAATGCAGACCTAAAAATTGGCAATATACGATTCTAAATAAACTACACAACCTCCACAACCTAATTCCCTTTCCTGATGCTTGCGCCTGTACATGAAGACCTGCAAAATGTGAGTAATCGTGGAATGAGACAAATTGTCCCAGTAATCACCGCTTAACTCACTATAACAGTGAGATGTGCGGTAGCGAGGGCGTCTAAAGGGTACCACCTTTTAAAAACAGCAATATATACATATATATCACATTTTCTTTCATCCATCACTTAAATCCTTTTGTCACGTCTCAATTAACTCAAATTCATCATCTCTACTCCCCATGTATAACTCAACATCCCTCAGTCAATTCCACACTAACTAAATTTCATCTTTCCATACTCCAATCAAATAATACTACCACAACAGCCCTCACACTCGCCTATAGATGCATTGTGTCATCACGGTGCATTCATGCATCTAATCTTCACTATATGATTTGACACTGTGCCTCTCTCTACAAGGAAGAGGCAAATTTCCCTCTCTGGCAATCCCCAGAGAGAGAACCCCAATTCTGTTTTCCATTGCAGAATGGGAACGATTGGGCTCTCAAATGCCTTAACAACCGTAGGAGCGGTTGGGCTCTAAAATGCCTTAACAACCGTAGGTCATTTCTCTCAATAAGTTAACCTATGATCCAATCAATCCGAAAAGCATCATCAGTACAAATAATTGTCGATTGGCCAATCGACAGTTATCATCGCGCGATGGTACATATATATCAGTGTCATGCAAACTCTCCCAATATCCATATCCATCAATTTCAATCTCATCATCAATATCATGCACTATTATCATTCCCTTCACTATCTCAATCTCAACTATTCAACTTATTTCCTCAACCTAACTATCAACATCTCTCACATAATACCATCTGAACCTCTCACATCATACCAGAATAAACACCAGCCAGGATAATATGTATAATATTTCAAATTCCTTTTATACGATAATAATCGTGTTTGAAAGGCACCCGATAGCCTGTTTTGTATGAAAATACCTTTTTAAAGATAATATATATATAGAGGGTGAGAACGGATTTTAAAAATCCACACTAACATCACCCTCAATGTTATAGTAAGGTTAAGTGTGATTACCTGTCGCTCATTAGCACTCTTTTGCTCTTCCTTTTCTTTACCATGCCTTGAGAAATTTATGCATATCGCATCCTTTCCTATTATTACACCATGCAATAATAGGGGATTAATAATCATTCTAAGGCATAGATTAACTAACGTCTCTCTCGTTTATATTACTACCTAGTCCCCATACATTTTCTTTTCTCAGAAATTATTCAAACTCAATCAATACTATTCACTTCCATTAACAGAAATTACCTCAACAAATAACTATGTCTCTTTACAATAAGACATCCTATACCATATATTAACCGTTTTGCAATTACAAAGTCAATTCACTTTAGGAATCAAACCACCAATAGCAATAATTATCCACCATAATATAGCAGAGAGAGATAATCCACATTCTTATTGTTAAAGTGTTAACTAAAGCAAGGACCAAAAAGGAAAAGAATATCAACACTAACTTACGTCATTCTCATCTTTCCAACTAGTCATTAAATATACAACAAACTCAGAAAATCCCATTAATCAATTTGTATAACCACACTTCAATTATACCTGCAGTTTCTTATATATATATATATATATATATATATATATATATATATATATATATATGACACCAACCATGCAACCAAACAGAATAATCATGTTTCCTTCATGAATTTATTTAAACAAAGGACAAACACGATCACTCATAGCAGTAATAAGTACAGATAAGTAATCAATTCCATTTTGCAACAATTACATGCTTCAAAATCAGCACTTTATGAGAAGTAACATCAGTAACATTTTGACATTAATTAAACACCACATGCACACAGAACAACCCATATACACTAGCATAATTTCAGTAGCAACGCTGCAATTATGCAGCAGAAACAGCAGCAAAATGTTTCTGCCATGAAGTAGTGAAAACAGCAGCAAATGTTGCTGCAGAAGCAATTAAGCGGAGCTGAAAAATTGCAGTAAATGCAGGAAAAATTCAGCAACTAAAATTGATGTTAATGTAGAGAGAAAATGATGATAAATTAATACTATTCCAGCAGTACGAAGGATATTATTTGGTAGTGAAAATCAACTACGAATAAAAACAATTAGCATCACTTCATGCTTGTCATTCAATTTCGATGTCATTTTAGCACCCAGCTACAAGCAACCACTAACACCCATCATATATCACTCAACTAAAGTCAATCAAGCACAAAGATAAATCTAATCTCAATGAAAATGGAAATCACTACATTCTAGTAAACTTAAAACAAAAATTCATATAAATCAATCATAAATATTGAGTTACGATGTAAAATACCTCCTACTAATACCTTATTAACATACTAACTTTAATCTATTTTAATACATAATCAAAACAATCCAAATAAACGATGTCTAACCATGTTAGTAAAAATATTCACCTAACATGGTTAGCAAGAGAATCTCTCTACTAGGAAAAGATTTCAAGCATATTCCTAACACATACCTAACTATGTTAGAAAAGAGAATTTCCTAATATAGTTAGCAAAGGAATTACCATCATTTAAACCAGACCACACAATCAACACAATAACTTTAATCCAACCATGTTAGAAAAGAATCACCTAACATGGTTAGAAAAGAAACCATCCAAATACATAAAAGATAACCATATTAGAGTGAGGCCCATCTGACATGGTTATATATAAGAACACCATTCAATCAGTCATGCATCACCAACATACTATATAACCATGTTAGGAACAGAATTTCCTTCACATAGTTATTTCTAAAACATCTGTACAAATAATACAACAATAACAAATATTACATAGCTCAACCATTGAAGAAGTCCATATCCGACAAAAGGGATTGCCTTTCCATTATCAGGCATTTTACCCTGTACAAATTATCCACATGCAGTCCCTGATCAGGAACAAAGATTGCCTTTCCATTAACAGGCAATCCTCATATACCAATAATCTTGTACACATAATTCTGCATCATAGCAAACATTACCAATCAGAATACGTAGCATAGCCACAACTATTACATCTGTTATAGTTACACCTTAACTATAACAATATCAATAACCAGCAGAATAAGTTGAGGCAACCATCAACAAAACAATCAATCAAAACATACAAACAGATGCGGAAGCAGATGCAGCCTATTCAATGGCAATATATATATTCCTAATAAATCACCTACGGCCTACCCACTATCTTAATGTGAGAAGGTCAATCCCTTCCCTTCCTTTCTACCTCTGTCTGAGACAAAACAATGTCTCAGTAATCACTACTTAACTCACTGTGAGACTCAGAAGTGGGGTAGTGGAGCGTCTATAGGGTACCACAGTTTTCAAAACCTGCATAAACCACGTAATATATATATTTATATATACAGCACAGATACATCCATCTCTCAATAGACAAAAATAAACGTGACTAACACTGTGCCCAGTCTCAAATCTGAAAGCATGAAAAAGGGAGCACTTTAAAATGTGAAAACATCCCTGGTTCCTTTACAATCCGAGGAATCTGTACAATTAACCTATCGATTTGAGCGAATCGATGGTTACATCGGCCGACGGTACTAATAATCAGTGTCATGCAACATACAAAAGATTTATATATGAATATATGTATATATAAAATACAGTGTATTTAGAAAGGTACCCTATAGCCCACGTTTAAACATAAAATAATCAGAACACATTTCTTTTATATATATATATATATATATATATATATATATATATATATATATATATATATATATATATATGAGTAGAAGAGGATTTTAGAAATCCTCAACTACCGTCACCCTCAGTATCACAGTCAGTTAAGCGTGATTACCTATTCAAGCTCCAAAACAGCCCTATATATATATCCTTAGTCATTGCCTTCTGCGAGCTACACCCGAAGTTTTGCCGACTACAATCGCACCATGAGCTGTTGATGGTCAGGACACAAGATCAGTGACTTTGACCACGAATCCAAACTAATCCTAAACAATTATTGAATAATAATTACTTCCAATATCAGAAATAAACTATATCCTTTAAACCTCTATAATTCCCCTAACCAATTTTAAATTCTACAGTATTAAACTTTACAATTTCTTGTCAAAAATCGTCACACACTTCCAAAACCTATCAAACTACGCTTATTAATATCAATTTGACACTAAGGAGGTCTCAATCTCACCCAACTTCCTTCACACTTCTCACATTCTATATTATAACATATTTCCCTTCCTTCAATAACTTTAATAACCACACTCCTTTCCAAACACACATTTACCTATTTCAATATTTTCGTAACCCTTTCATAAGTATTACCAATCCACCAATTTCATTGTCATAACCTTTCACATTTACAAATTCCAACTTTAAAGCACTTAAAAGGCTAACAATTTCAAAACAACTTGCCAAAATCTTCAAGGAATACTCATTACTCAATTTCTATCCTCATACCTTTCTTTTTTTTTCTCTTACCCCTTTGATTATATTCCGAAAACATTCAACTTTTTACCATTTCTCATTGTACATGGCAACACTAACCAACCATCTAAACACCACCAAAACCACCTCATTCATATCAAAATTTACAACTCAAAGTAATTTCCTAACTTCACAACCTTAGCCACAGTCCATACTTACCTTTACCTAATCAATTTCCTCTTAATCTAACTCTTTGATTACCAACCTTTCTCCAAAGCACTAATCCAATCAAACTCAACATTTCAACATCCTAAAATTAACCTTCATAACATCTATCATTTCACCATAAACTAGATAACCTCTTAAACCCCCAACAACTCCTTCCTTTCAATACTTCAATCACCAACTTCTTCCCAAACACCAATCCCACAAAGATTATCAACCCTTTATCCTAAAACAACTCCAACTAGCATAAATAAAAACCACTTAATTTTCAACAGTTTCAACATTCCAAATTATTAAATAACTTCAACAACTATTATCCTCCCACCAATTAAATCAAAACATCACTCATTAACAAATCCCAACATCAAAGAGTCCAAAAATGTTCATAAAATTCCCAAAATAATTTCTAACTACCAAAAACTTAATTACTTTCCAAACATCTCCATTTAAATAGTTCAACATTCATAAATTCTTGTTTAAAGCCCCATGGCATTAAGTATGTGTAAAACCCAACTTCAAAGAACCACTACCAACTCCGAAAATTCCCAATTGCTTCACTTCCTCCAAAAATTCCAATTTCTCCCAAGAATTCCCAAAATCAATATCCTAATTTCAGTTTTTAAACATTAAAATTCTAAAAATCCCAATACATTCAAAACCTAACTTTAAAAGAGAGAACTTTAATAAAAAACTAACATCACAAAGTGGTAAGAAAGCTTACGGAGTTCACAACATGAGAAAGGAAGCCTCACTGCCTCCGGCCGCCGCCTAAAGTCGCCGGAAAAGTCAAGGCCGCCGCCGGATAAGCTGCCGGAGCTGCAGATCGAGTTCGTGCTTCACGGAGTTATGAAGAATCATGAAAGAACCAAAGAACTATCTCCTACCTTCAACACAACTCCCCTTCACCGGAAATTAGCCGCCCGTCGCTGGAGAGAGAGAACACGCGACGGACACACACACCCACACGGATCGGACTCCAACTTCAAGCCTCTATGGAGAAAAGAGAGAGATGAACCGAAATGAGGAAGCTTTTTGGTGAAGGAGTGGCCGAATGGTGAGGTGTGAGGAAGAAGAAAATGGAGAAAATGGTGAAGGGGGGGTCCGTCGCGTTTTCTGAGGAAGGAGGGAGTCGGATTTGTTGTTAAGGAAGGAGGGAGGGCGCGTTTGGTTGAGGAGAAATAAGGTGGTTTAAGATAATTTGTAGCCCAAGCTTGCCATAGTGTACTCTTTTTGATTTAAAACCACTTAAACTAGCCTCAAATCTCCTTAACTTTCAAAATATTTTTAGCTTTACCATTCCCTCATATTTCAAACTCTTCATTTCTTAATTAGTTATATGCATATTACTTACTCAAAATTTCCAAATATCCCCAAAAATTCCTAAAAATTCCCCAAAATTCCAAATTTCTCCACTTATCATTCCTCAAAACACTCTTTAATCCTGTATTAAATTTTCAGGATGTTACATACGATTTTTATTTCAGTTTTACACTCCTACTATGAAATTTAACATGCAAGTGTACCCTTCACCCTCAATTCAGCTGAACAACACACAAGAAGAAACCAACATTTTTGTCATGCAAATTCAACTGTAACACGAGCTTAACATGTAAAATAAATATATGCTCTATTGTTTCTTTCTTTGCTAATCACATCATGGGAATCAAAACAGAATAGGGAAGAAGGGAATAATCAATTTAACACCATATATCTTCATGCATGGAAAGAAAATACCAACACTGAAATTCAAAGCATCAACTGAACATACAACCACATATATGGATTCTATAATATGAAATACCAAAGTCCAGAAATTTCAGCACCCCCAAACAAGTATCTCCCATGAACAGAAAAATAAGGATAAAAATTTGGTAAATCACAAAACATCAAACACCAAATATACAACACTATCTTCAAACTCCATCACAATTGTACCTAAGCAATTTAAAGATTTCTTTGAACCCACAATCCCCTTGAGCTACTTAGCTTTAACATCCCCAATAGCCAAACCTACATGATAATTACCCAATGCAACTCCACAACACCTTCAAAACAGCCACAAAATGCAGAACAATACCAAGGCAACCATGAAATGCAACACCACTAGCTAATACCATCAATGAATCGTCACCCATAAAGTTAACTAGAAACACCAAAATTTAGGTTTTTGAGGAAATACAACCAAAACTCAAATGAACACTCGAAACCTTCCTAAAACTTCAAACCCAAAAACTAAACATGATTGTTGGTGGATTATCAAACCCAAAACAAAAACCCTTTTTCGGATTCAACTCAAGCTCGCCAAAAACGAATGAAGAATAGTATGAATCTGAGGAGTAAAGTTACCTAAGTTCAGTTTTGGTGTTGTATGGGCTGTAGGAGGATGGCACCACCGTGAAAAACCGCCGGAAATAACCACTTCCATGGGTGAACGAAAATAGAAAACCAAAGAGGAAGGAAGAGTGAGAAATCGACTTTGCAAGAAGGTAATAACTTGATGAACCAAAGGATGGCCGGACTCACCTTACTCCGCCGTCGTACGTCACCGATTTCGCCGGAAAACGAAGGAAAATGAAGAAACAGAGAAGAAGGACGCGAGGAGAGAAAAGGAAGAGAACGAAGATGATATTTGGGGAGGGAGGACCACGCCGCTGCTCCTCGCCGTCGCTGAAGGAGCTTGCCGGATTCAGAGAGGGAGGCCGAAATCGAAGGAGAAGGGGGAGCAGAGAAGAGCCGACGGTTTGGGAGGGGAGGGAGGCTAGGGTTTGTGAAGGAAGAAGGAGGTGACTATATATGTATAATTTAGGGGAAAACTACAATTAACTACCCTATTGTTTACTCTTAATTATATTTCTAGCCCAGAAGTTTATATATATAACTATTTGTCCTTCTCTTTATCATAGCATGATCTAGATTCCAATTTACTTTTCACGGGAGTTTCTATGCCCAATTAATTCCTTTAACCGTATTTATTTAAATTCCAAACTAACTAAGATTTAATATTCATAATTCGCCCAAAATATCTTAAAATTCCTCCCTAAGACTTTAAATTTCCTAAATGACACCTCAATTATTTCTTATTATCTTTAATCAAAATTTGGGATGTTACATTAAACATCACATGCCAACCAACAAAGAAAACAATGCACTACAACCTAATAACACAGTCTTGATCCTACTTAAATATAAACCATCTTTTAGGTGGTTGTATTCAGAAATTACATTTTATATTTCCCAATAAAGAGTGAATAGAATGTGGTTTGAAGAAAATCAACCAAACAACACATTACTCAAGATATTTCTTAAAACTTCAAAATCAAAGCCTAAACTCATTTTCCTGAAATTTTCTAATGCATATGCACACTTGCAAGCATCCACAGCCATTCATTTATATGAATTTAATCATCATTGGAATACACCCAAAACAGAAAAAAATCAATCAGTCAACACAAAAAGAACTCCAATGTGATAAAATCCTCAAGACTCAACAAATCAATCAAGGAACATTTCAGATTCAGTCCAAAGAAACTACCACAGTGATAGATTTTTAAAGTTTACTACTTAAGATGCTTCTAACTCTCCAAATTTCTTCAACACCAAAAATCTAGGGCTTTAAAAATATGAACACATTTCCTTAATTTTGAAATGAAACTTCAAATCCTCTTACAAAAATCAAACTTGAAACTTTATACTCCCAAAAATAAATCCTTAAACCTAGAAACCACAAGTAAATCCCGGATCACTCTCACATCTCGTCCAAATCGCAGAAAAGAAAGGTAAAAACAAAAAAAAAGCTCACCAAGGTTCAAGTCTCCTCTTATAAGCACCATTGGAGACTTCCTTTGCCGGAAATGTCGCCGAAAAACGGCACTATGGTGGCTGGCCGAGATTTAAAAAGCAAAAGGAGAGAAAAAAAATAAGAAAACGAAGTGGAAGGGGAAATAACTTGAAGAAGGAAGAGAATGCTTGAAGCTCACCTTTTTCCGCCACCGTACGTCGCCCAACTCGCCGGAAAACTCAAAGACGACGGAGGGAGTGAGCCGTGAGAGTAAGAAAAACGAATAGAGAGAGTGAGGGAGTGGCCATGCCGGCGACAGCTTCCACTGCCGTCTTACCCCTACTTATTCGAAAACCTTTTGACTCTAGAGTCATCCTCCATAACTCTATTTTCCATTAATTTCATCTTTTTAATCCCATAAAATGACTATATCATCCGCGAAAAGCATGCACTTAGGAATTTCTTCTTGTATACTTGCAGTTAAGACATTCATAACAAGATTGACCAAATACGGACTCAATGCCGAACATTGATGCAAACCAATTCTTATTGGGAAATCAATTGTTTCTCCTGCAGGTGTTCTGACCCTAGTCATTACTCCTTCATACATATCTTGAATTACTCTTATATACTCAACTTGTACTTCATTCTTTTCTAAAACTTTCCAAAGTAAATCTCTTGGCACCCTATCATATGCTTTTTCTATATCAATAAAAATCATATGTAAATCCTTTCTTTTACTTCGATATCTTTTCATTAAACCTCTAATTGGGTAGATTGCTTCTATAGTTGACCTACCCGGCATGAAACCAAATTGATTTTTCGTTATGCTAGTCTCAGTTCGTAACCTACGCTCAATTACTTTTTCCCACAACTTCATAGTATGACTCATAAGTTTTATTCCTCTATAATTTGCACAATTTTGGATATCTCTTTTATTCTTATAAATAGGAACTAATGTACTCTTCCTCCAATCATCTGACATTTTCTTAGTCCTTAGAATTTCATTAAATAGTTTAGTAAGCCACAACACTCCATTTTCTCCCAAACATTTCCATACTTCAATAGGAATACCATCAGGTCCAACAGCTTTGCCACTTGTCATTTTCCTGAGAGCATCCTCAACCTCACTCACTCTAATCTTAATATTACATGTAAAGTTGATGTTCCTATCACTAATCCCCAAATCATCTATATCGTAATTAAAAGTTTCAATTCTATCATTGAACAACTTATAAAAGTAATTCTTCCATCTATCCCTAATATTATCATCTGAAACCAATACATTACCTTCTTTGTCCTTAACACACCTTACTGAAAGGTAAGAGAATGCACAGGAGGGGGTGAATTTTGCTATTCAAAAACTTAGACAAATAAAACACAACACACAATTTTATACTGGTTCGGCCAACCACTTGCCTACGTCCAGTTCACCAACACCTCGTTGGGTTCCACTATTTTCAGATTTTACAACAGGTTCACCTGAGAACCTTTACAGTGAAAGAATCTCTCTAACACTCCTCCTTACTACTTGTAAGTAACTAACTCTGTTCCAAAGCACCAAGCTTTAGAACAACCTCAGAACAGAAGATGATTTATATAAGTAATAAATTCACTACAATGAACAAATGATGATAATCACTTAATCTTGAGTAATCGCACAACAGACTTGAATGCTCTTTAAGAATTTGAACAGAGAGTAGGTGCTTAGTTGGTAAAGAGCAATTAATTCTTCAGCCTATTTATAGTCTTCATGGAAGAATAGAGCCGTTTGAAACATGTTGTAGAAGACTTGTATCCGTTGAGCCCAATTAATGCTATGTACTGAAGCTTTCCCATGTTGCTTGAAGAAGATGATGAATATTAAATGCAGCTTCAAGTTTTAGCAGTTGACCTTGGGTATTTTGAAGGCAGAAGTTGCTTTGAGTGCTTATATGACGGAGGACTGTGTCTAACGTCTTCTGAAAAAGGTCCTCTGAGCATGACAATGTACTTTTGTACTTGATTTAATTTCTGGTCGCAACTTCGATTATAGAGCGATCACTCTCCTTTGATTATCTATTATACACTTAGATCACAAGTTAAAAGCATAGGAGTATCAATTACTCGATACTGCAATCATCGCCCATTTGATCATTGATTTAGTTACTCTCAGTGATTGAAGGAATTTCAATTATTGGTCTGGCTCAAATCAGTAATTGAAGTTATCTGGTTAAATCACTCAACTAAGGTTCACTAATTGAAGCAACCTGATTGAACTTTTAACTAAGACTACTCAGTGATTGAAGTTGTCTGATCGATACTTCGATTACTATTTTAACGGTAATATTTGGTTTGACCAGTGATCGTTCCTTCCAAAGTAATCGCTATGTCTATGGAAACTAGTAATTGAATCATAGAGTAAGTTCTTTTGTCTGTGTGAGTAATTGATTTATCACTTGTGTGATAATGTAACAAAGTGTTACTAATTCCCTAATTAACCTGTGACATCTCTTTTAATTCAATAATTTCTTTACTAACTATGATAGAAAAAGGAATTTCAATAATATCAATATCTCTATCATAGTTAGAAAAAAGAATATCCTAATGATTAAAATATTATCCATGATAGAAAAGAATAAACTAATACAACACCGCTACTATCATGGATAATTCATTGCTAACCATGTTAGAAAGGATTTGCCTAACATGGTTAATAAACAAAACTAATTGATATTAAACAATAAATAAATATATACATGCGGAAACGAATGCAGGCCTATACAAATTGGCAATATACAATTCAAAATAGTCTATATAGCATCTAATACCTAATTCCCTTTCCTGTTGTCTGCATCTGTGCATGAATACCTGCAAAAATGTCAGTAATCGTGGGATGAGACAATTTGTCCCAGTAATCACCGCTTAACTCACTATAACAGTGAGATGTGCGGTAGCAAGAGCGTCTAAAGAGTGCCACAGTTTAAAATCAGTAATAGGTATATATATAATTCACTTCTTCTTCCATATGTCTTCCAATCAAATAATACTGCCCCATCAACTTTCACACTCGCCTAGAGATGCATTGTGCCATCACGGTGCATTCAAGCATCTAATCTTCACTATATGATTTGACACTGTGCCCCTCTCGAATGAGGGGACAATTTCCCTCTCTGGCAACCTCCAGAGAAGGAACCCCAATTATGTTTCCATTACAGAACGGGAACGGTTGGGCTCTCTAATGCCAAACAACCGTAGGTCACTTACTTTCTCTAGTAAGTAGACCCATGATCCCCGTCTCTAGTCTGAAAAGGATCAGTACAAATAACTGTCGATCGGCCAATCGACAGTTATCATCCGATGGTACATATATTTCAGTGTCATGCAAAGCTCACAAATCCTTTCAACATTTGAATCTCATTCAATATCTCAAGCTTAATACCAATGCCATGCATACTCACAATTCCTTTCAATATCTCCATCTGAACATATCATAGTCCTCACAACCTTAACTCTCCACAATTTCAAACTCAACGTTTAATTCACTTTTCTATACTCATAAACTCTCAAACCACTATTTAAACACTATGTCTATATAAATCCTTCACACCATTCCAGATCAATAACAACCACCAATCAGGATAACAATATATATATATAATGTGTCAAACTCTTTTATACGGAAATAATCGCGTTTGAAAGGCACCCGATAGCCTGTTTTATATAAAAATAAGTTCTCAAAGATAATATATACATATAGAGGGTGAAAAGGATTTTGAAAATCCCAACTAACGTCACCCTCAATGTTATAGTAAGGTTAAGAGTGATTACCTGTCGCCCTTTAGCACTCTGACGTTCTTCTTTACCATTTCTCGTAGATTTTCTCCAAATACATTAGTTCCTCCTATGATAATAGGATAAAAATGATAAATTAATATCATTTCCACTTTATAATACTTTGACGTCTCTCTCGTATTCCATATTACTACCCAATCTCATTCTTCTTTTACATTCTCTTATGAAATATTTTCATTATTGTTTAGACTAAGTATCTTTAACCATAACAATCAAAATCAAGTAGTTATTATAAAGCAAACCAACGATGACTAAAATCCAACAACCAACATAAGGAATCATAAATCAAAGCAATCCACATCCAAGGCAATCAAAAGAAAACAAGTTCAACAAGCACTATACTCCATCCTTAACATGTTCAGTATTAGTAAACTATGTAATTCTCACGTAAGTTTATATAAATCAACACCAAGCCTCAATTAGATTCTCTCACATACATACAACCATTATCAATATTTCACTTATAAAGCGTAACCACAACCTTCAACACCCTTCTTTTAGAACAATGAAAGCGGCCTATGAAAGAGGAAAAGTACCAAGGTTTAGAATCGTGCATTTCATCTCAAGGTTACTGCCTATCCAGAATTGTCACCAATTCACTATAATACCTCAATCATGGAACCAGTAAAAACAAACAACTGAAATTCCTGTTTCATATTTATCATGGTTACTCAATCATTCACAACCAATAACCAATCACCACTTTGGAATCGCAAAGACACCTACTACAATTCTTTTCTAATATAACAATTTTAATTCTCAAGTTTGCCTAATCTCATAGTAAATAGTTCATAACAAAGAAAACAGAACCCCCAAGTCCTTAAACTTAAAGAAATTTAACATGCAACTTAGAATAAATATGGTTTTCACATTAAGACTTGAATCCTTCATTATCAACACCGAGGTCCAAACTTATCTGAAATAAGGAGAACAGAATTTATATTTCTCAATCCAAAAACCAATTCAGCCATTATTTGAAAGGAAGAGCAAAATATAGAACCCATATGCATAAGTACTATATTAAATTATAAAGTAAAGCCTCACCAATTATTTAGCCATAGTAGTAGTCCTGACTACCCTTTTTCATATAGATTACAATTTCAGTCTTTAACCATAGTATTCAAGAACAATTTCTTATATATTTTTAATACTATAACCTCATTTTAAAATCCCTTTTTCGGCTATTGCAAATCAAAAAGAACAATTAACCACCATGTTCACATGCAAACCAACTTGACTACATTTCATAAGTTATTTCCAGCAACAACTTCATCCCAGCAACCCAGTAAATCAAAACATTCATATATATAACAATACACCATTGCGCACACCACATCACACACATGTATATCCTGAAGCTGGGAGCTTTCAGTATGTTATCAAATAAATTTCATCTCTCCAACTATTTAGTTATCAAGAACTAAAAGGGCTTAATAGTTTTAAACTCACTTGCCTTACCACCATTTACTTCTCTTCACAAACAATAATACACTAATACATTAACACATTTCCAGCCAAAACACAAATCTTTTCACACCAATATAATCATAGAATTCAAATTAAAATCACACTTTATATAACATGCTTATACCAAAAACCATTCAGCCAACACAAATTAAAGGTAAGGAATTCACAAAACCAGTCCCCATTGAAATTTACTATTATAACACCACTTCATAATATCGTTAGTATCCTTTATGGCACTATATCTATTTACAGCAGAGAAGAGACAGAAGAACAAATCAAGAAATCAATAACTCCAACCAGGGCAAACAACAAGACTATATTGTCACTTCACAAAATCCTAATTAATCATTTAAATCATCTAATTTTCACCAGAAATCGAAACTTAAGCTTTACTTACTAAATATTATAACCCAGAATTCAAAACCCCTTTCGATTTTCCTCTCAAATCTCGGTCAAAGCAAAGCACAAGGGTAAAAAATGAAGCAAAAGGAGCTACCTGAACTCACGTCACCAGATTCCGCCATGAACCGTCGCGAATCGCCGTCGGAATTGCTGGGACTCGCCGGAAAACGAAGAACAATGGAGGGAGGTGAGAGTTCAGATTTTGAAGTGAGGAAGATGATGGAAAACTAGGAACAAAACTTACCTAAGCTTGAAGATGACCCAACACTGTACGGAACTCGCCGTCACCGGAAATGGCTTCGCCGCCGTTGATAGTGGCTGGGCGAAGCAAGAAGTTGGACGGGAGAGGAAGGAGGACGCAAGGGAGAGAAAGGGAAACGAGTTTTGGGTGAGGCTGATGGGAGAAGTGAGGAAGGACGGCGGTCGCCGCAGTCGCCCTTGGCTGCCGCCGTCGCCGGTCCGAAGAGAAGAACGAAGAAGAAGGCAGCGGGAGGAGAAGGGCGAAGGGTTTGAGAGTCAGGGAGGGTGGAGGTCGGGTTTTGGTGTTATAAGGGAGGAGAGGGCTTTGTTTGGTTTAGTGTAATAAGGGTGGTATATGATAATTTGTAGCCCAAACTTGCCATAGTGTACTCTTTTAATTTTAAAACCACTTAAATCAGCCTCCAATCTCCTTAACCTTCACAATATTTTGGGTTTTACCATTCCCTCATATTTCAAACTCTTCAATTTCTTAATTAATTATATGCACATTTATTACTCAAAATTTTCAAAATGTCCTAAAAATCACCAAAAATTCCTAAAAATTTCAAAATTCCTAATTTTTCCGTTTATTATTTCCCAAAACACTCCTTGATCCTGTATTAAATTTTCAGGATGTTACAGATAATATCTAAGTTATCAATGATCGTTTTTTCATGTAATTGCCTATCCTTGTAACTTAGCTAGTAATCGTTCTTCCTTTATTAAATAATCGCTCTGTCTTTATCCTATATCAGTTATCATCAAAACTTAAGATTCTAACACTTACTTGATCTAAATCCCTTGATTTCCACTCCTTTATCTTTGCTATTCGATAAATTCTTTGTTCCCCAGCCTTTGTCCCTAACTCTTTATAAAACTCCTCAAAAGAAATAGCACGAGCAACACTGACTACTTTTTTCGCCTCCTTTTTTGCTAATTTATATTTGACCCAATTTTCCTCATTATCACACATATGTAAATCCTTAAAACACTGTTTCTTGAATTTAATTTTCTCTTGAACATTATTATTCCACCACCAGGTCTCCTTTTCACGCCTAATATAACCCTTTGATTCACCTAAAATTTCTTTGGCTACTTTTCGCACCATCAAAATCATTTCTTTCCACAAATCATTAGCACATCCTTGCTTATCCCAAACACATTCATTTGCCAACATATTCTTAAAAGTTCTCATTTTTCCCCTTTTAATTGCCACCATCTAATTCTTGGTTGAAACATTTCTCGCTTCTTCAGTCGATTAAACTTCACATACATGAACATCTAAAACTAAAGGCCTATGTTGTGTTGTCATACCGTCTCCTGGAATCACCTTGCAGTTTGTACAAATTCTTTTGTTCGAATTTCTTACTAAAAAGAAATCAATCAGTGATCTATTATTTCCACTCTTATATATGTAATCAAATGTTCTTCCTGTTTCTCAAAATAAGTGATAACAATTTTGAGATTGTGAGCCATGCAGAATTCAATAATAGATTGTCCTTCATTATTAATCGTACCAAAACAAAACCACCATGAACTTGTGTGTATTGTCCTGCATCTTTACCAATATGTCCATTAAGATCACCACCAATAAAAATCTTTTCAATGATAGGTATTCTTTGAATCATCTCCTCAAATTCATCCTAAAACTATTCCTTAATGTGCAATTCTGCCCCAATCTGAGGGGCATATGCACTGATAATATTAATTGTTTCCTCTTCAACTACCATTTTTATCGATATTATTCTGTCTCCAATCCTATAAACTCCGACCACATTCTTCTTCCATTCTTCATCTTCAATTATACCAACACCATTCCTATAACTCACTTTACCAGTGTAACAAAGTTTATAACCACCAATGTCCTTAGCCTTTTCACCGACACATTTAGTTTCTTGTATACATAAAATGTTTATCTTTCTATCCCTCATCACTCCTATTACCTCCCAAGATTTGCCTTTCAAGGTTCCAATATTCCACGTACTAAATCTAATCTTACTCCCTTGAACTTGCTTTTTTATATATCCCTTCCCATTAGAGTTTGATAACCCTTGTAAAATATCAGGCGCTGACATATTGTTAAAATGGTTGTGTGTGTCCATACTAGATAGATTTGACAAATTTTACGTTACCTACCGAAGCCTAACACAACCTATTCTTTTGATCTGGGCTTGGGACTGGCTATAAATATAGGCAGAGTATTTCTTACGAAAAACAATAAAACAATACAATACAATACAACAATAAAATAAAAACAATTACAACAATAAAATAAATCCAACAATATTAATAATGAAACTGGCACAAATAATAACAATAAAATAAAACGATAAAACAGTAAAACAATGATCACAATACAATAAAACAATAAAACAATATAATAAAACTATAAAATGAAAAGGGTGAAGTGTTAGAATCTTAAGTTTTGATGAAGACTAAAATATAAAGGATTAGACCAAGTGCCTAGGAAGCAATAGTATACTTAGGATCCCAAGTAAGAGTGCTTCCGGATGAAGATTTACTTCCGGTTAGATTAGGACTTGCGCATGCGGATGAATGCTTTCATCCCCCAGCGTCAGCAAGTAAATCACTAGGGATTTAACTTAGTCCATGAACTTTAGGTGCACAAACCCTAAGACTAAGCTATGGTTCAATCGGAAGCGAAGTTGCTTCCTGTTAGACTTAGACTGGCGCAGAGCGATAGAATAGATATTACTCCAAGCGACAGTGAGTCTACTTCCCCAAGTGAAAGCGCTTCCTGTTAGAATTAGACTGGCGCAGAGCGACAGAATAGATATTACCCCAAGCGTCAGTAAGTCTACTTCCCCAAGTGAAAGCGCTTCCTGTTAGACTTAGACTGGCGCAGAGCAATAGAATAGTTATTACCCCAAGCGTCAGTAAGTCTACTTCGCCAAGTGAAAGCACTTCCTATTAGATTTAGACTGGCGCAGGTTGATAGACTAGATATAACCCCGAGCGTCAGCAGAAATGCAACATCAAGTGAAGTTGCTTCCTATTAGATCTTGACTGGCGCAGACTGATAGAATAGATTTCACCCTAAGCGTCAGTGAATTCACCACGTCAAGTAAAAGTGCTTCCGATAGCTCAGTGACTAGCGCTGAGTGGTGGAATGAAATAGATTAAGCGAGAGCAAGTCATGGTGAACTAAATCCCTCATCAAGTGAATTTACTTCCGGATGTAGAAGTGCTTCCGGATACACCTTAGATTTAGGGA
Organism: Mimosa pudica; assembly: GCA_029929735.1. Taxonomy (NCBI): domain Eukaryota; kingdom Viridiplantae; phylum Streptophyta; class Magnoliopsida; order Fabales; family Fabaceae; genus Mimosa; species Mimosa pudica. The sequence continues at coordinate 9,507,725 of JAKELP010000045.1, forward strand.
TCACCCACTGCATGAGACTATATGATTATATTGCTAAACTAACGTTCAAGTGCAGCACACTCAGTAAGGTTGCTTCCGGATGAGAAGTTGCTTCCGCAAGCAATCAGAATGTCTGAACGTTCAAAGAGATGCAGTGTCAGAATGCTTTTGTCAGAGCAGAGGCGTCAGGACTACTTTTCAGAGTTAAAGCAAGTCAACCCTGCTATGCATTAATGAAGCATTAAATGGGCGAACGGTAACAAGGGAAAAACGGACATATTCAAACGGCTAGCCCACCTACCAAGAGTTCAAAATGCTTGAAGACTATATAAGGAAGCTCAACTTCATTTATGAAGAAGTTAATGATCTTCAAATATTCTTGAGCGAGAAAATCCTTATTCATTCAAGCTGCCCAGAAAAATGAAGAGCATTTAACACTTGGAGTGATTTTTCACCTACCTATTCTGTACTCACAGTAGTTAAGTCTCTTTCTGTTAAAAGAGCATTTATTGAACTTAAGTGTGTAACATCATTCGTTCTGTAAGAGAACTTAGTCAGAAAAGCCTTCAAGTGTAAACTTCAAACCCTTGCTTGGTGTGAGGGGGAGACAGTTAGATAGGTTACAAGTGAGCCAGTGTAAAACTTGTTGTAAGGTTGCAAGTGAGCCCGTAAAACTTGCGGTTGTAAGGTTTCAGGTGAACCCGATTTAAAACCTGAGTTATAGTGAAACTCTCGGCCTGGGTGGTTGAGGACTGGACGTAGGTCAGGTAGACCGAACCAGTATAAATCTTGTGTCATTTACTTTGAGTATTTATTTTTGAAGCACAATTCACCCCCCCCTCTTGTGCATCCATTACGTTCATTTGGTATCAGAGCGGGTCTTTCTCACTCGATTCCAACGAATCCGGAAAGCAAAGATCTAAGTAATGGATACGGAGTATGGTCTGCCAGATGTTGCTGTACAACCCAACAAGCCCCCAGGCTTCGATGGGCACAACTATACATTCTGGAAGTTCAGAATGGAAACCTATATCAAGTCAAGCGATATCAGACTATGGGACGTGATCGAACATGGGGATCAAACTCCCTTAGATGAGGAAGGATTTGCTAAGGCAAAAGCCAGATATACTGCTGAGGACTATGCTCTAGTCCAACTCAACCATAGGGCTATGCACTACATCCAGTGTGCTCTCAGCTACAAAGAGTTTCACAGGATCAGCCACCACAAAAATGCAAAGGATATGTGGGAGGCTCTTGAGGCTGCACACTCCGGAACCAGGGGAGTTAAAGCAAGACGTGTTGAGATGCTGGTGGAAGAATTCCACAAATTCGCCATGCTAAGCCCCACCGAGCCTATCAGAGATCTAGAGCTCAGATTCACCCATCTCATCAATAATCTAGCCTCGCTTGGTAAGGATATCCCTGAAAGAGAGCAGGTGAGCAAGATTCTGAAAATCTTGAAGGGTGACTGGATCACCAAAGTCACTATTCTGCAAGAAGTGCAAGGAGAATCAACCAGCTCCGTCACCGCTCTTTTTGGCTCACTTGCTGAATATGAGCCAACCTTGCTGGCTATGAGAGCTCCTCAAACCTCATCCAAGAGTAAGAACCTTGCTCTCGTTGCTCCCAGCAAAGAGATCAAGGACAATGATGAGGATGACGACGATGAGATGGACGATGAGGAGATGGCCCTGATGGTGAGGAAGTTCAGGAAATTCCTCAGGAAGAAGGAAGGCTATCAGAAAGGTGACACCAGCCAGAAGAGGGGATACAAGAAAGAGAAGGTCCCTGTGTGCTTTGAATGCAATAAGCCTGGTCACTTCAAGGCTGAGTGTCCCAGCCTGCAGAGGTCCAAAGGCAAGGATAAAAGAAAGGCACTCGTTTCCTCCATTTGGGTAAACAGCTCAGATGAGGAAGCAAGTGATGATGAAGAAGTTGCCAACCTCTGCCTGGTAGCTAGAGAAGAGGATGAGGAAGCATCTTCAGATCTTGACCTCACCAATGAAGAACATGAGGTAACTCTTCCTGAACTACAAGAGGCTTACAATGAGATTCATGAAGAATTCTCTAAACTATGTAAAGCCTATAAATTCTTGAAAACCAAAAAGGAGTCACTTGAGTCCAAGGTGGACTCACTCAGTGAGGAACTAGCGGAAGCTAGAAGATCTCCAATGGTGGATGGACAGGGTTCTCCTCAAGCAGAACCCAACATCCCAACACCTGAGAGCTGTCCAAATTGCAGCAAAATCTCAGAAGAAAATAATAAGCTGCAAAATGCCCTGCAGAAATTCACCAATGGTTCAGAAATGCTGAATATACTTTTAATGAACCAAAGGGCATATAGGGATAGGACTGGCTTGGGATATACCCCCAGGAAGAAAACGTGGGAAGAACCAAAAGTAAAGCCTTACTTAAAGTTCTTCCATAAAGCCACCAGTCATAGCTCCTCACCTTTCAGCTTCTGTAATTACTGCAACAGAAAAGGACACTCGATGTCCACCTGTAATGCTAAAAAGCATGGAGCTAACAGCTCATACAAGTGGGTCCCTAAAGGAACCAGGGCTACAAAGGATCCTCCACCTGCAAAGGAAATCAAGAGAGGACAAGGATCCCAAGCCTGGAATCATCCCACTGGGAGAACCCAAGAGTCTAGAGCCAACACTAGGCCAAAGGCTCCAAATGTGTATAGGCACAAGGATAAGCCCAAAGCTAGGCCAAGGGTCCTAGACACTAATGACAAAGGACCCAAGAGAGGTTGGGTACCTAAAATTGCTTGATTGTTTCAGGTGTGTCTCAAGGCATCCAAGAACAAAAATTGGTACATCGATAGCGGATGCTCGAGACATATGACTGGAGACAGAGACAAGTTCAAGTCTCTGGTGATCAAAGATGGAGCCACAGTGACCTTTGGAGGAAATCAAAGTGGCAAGATCACTGGAGTTGGAGAAGTCGGACCAGTCAAAGATGTATATCTAGTGGACGGTCTCTGTCACAACCTGCTAAGTGTAAGTCAAAGCACGGACAAAGGTAACTGGGTAATATTTGATTCAAATGAGTGCTTAATAGTTGATAAGCAGGATCTGAATATAGATAAGGCCAACCTAAAATGCAAAATTAAGGCAATTAGAAATGGGAATCTATATACCTTAGATTTATGTCAACAGCTAGAAGAAAAATGTCTAATATCTAGTGACGAGAATAGCTGGCTTTGGCATAAGAGACTAGCTCATGTTAACTTTACTCAATTGGACATGCTAATTAAAAAAGAGCTAGCTGTAGGTATTCCCCCTTTTAAGGTTAAGCATGATTTTATCTGTGAATCCTGCCAACGAGGAAAGCAAACAAAATCCTCGTTTAAAACCAAGAAGAGAGTCTCCACCAGCAGGCCCTTGGAACTAATCCACATGGATTTGGTTGGGCCAGCAAGAGTAAAAAGCTTGGGTGGAAACCTATATGCTTTAGTGGTGGTGGATGACTATTCAAGGTTTACGTGGACTTTGTTTCTTGCCTCTAAGCAAGATGCTTTTGATGCTTTCGTTGTCCTGGCTAAGAAAGTGCAGAATGAGAAGGATCTCAAAATCACAGCCATAAGGACAGACCATGGAGGAGAGTTTGAGAACCATAGCTTCACTGAGCTATGTGAGCAAAACGGCATTGAACATAACTTCTCAGCTCCGAGAACTCCTCAACAAAATGGAGTAGTCGAAAGAAAGAACAGGGTTCTGACGGAGATGGCTAGAAGCATGCTGAACGAGAAAGAAGTCTCTCAAATGTTCTGGGCGGACGCTATGAGCACTGCTTGCTATATCTCCAACAGAGCTTATGTTCGCAAGGGCTTGGATAAGACTCCATACGAGCTATATAAAGGAAGGAAGCCCAACATCAGCCATCTCAGAATATTCGGATCAAAATGCTACGTGCATAACAATGGGAAGGTAAATTTGGGTAAGTTTGATCCAAAGGCTGATGTAGGTATATTCATAGGATATTCCCTTAGGAGCAAAGCATATAGGATATACAACATAAGAACTAAAACTGTAGAAGAGTCCATGCATGTTGTATTTGATGAAACTCCTACATGGGGACAATCCACAGAAGATGATGAAGCACTTAACTTTCCAAATCTTCCATCATCTTCCTCACCACCAAAAGAAACAACAACAAGCTATCCCAAAGAAGAAGGTGAACCCAGTGATGTACCTAGTGGGCAACCCATGCCTGAGGAGGCACAGCTGCCAATAGCTAGGAGACATCACAGGGATCATCCTCTTGATCAAGTGCTTGGTGATGTTTCTTCTGGTGTCAGAACTAGAAGACAAGTTCAAAATGAAGTTGAGTTTGGAGCATTCCTATCTCAAATCGAACCAACTTCAGTTGAACAAGCTCTTGAGGACTGCGACTGGATTATTGCCATGCAGGAAGAGCTGAATCAATTTGAAAGAAGTCAAGTGTGGGAACTAGTCCCAAGGCCGTCTCATCAATCCATAGTAGGAACCAAGTGGGTCTTTAAAAACAAACTGGATGAGACAGGTCAAATCACTAGAAACAAAGCCAGACTGGTAGCTAAAGGATACAACCAAGAAGAAGGCATTGACTATGAAGAAACTTTTGCTCCAGTCGCTAGACTTGAGGCAATAAGGATTCTTCTAGCCTTTGCATCCATGAAAGGTTTCAGATTATATCAAATGGATGTAAAGAGTGCATTTCTTAATGGTTATATTAAGGAAGAGGTATATGTAGAACAACCTCCTGGCTTTGAAAACCATAAGAACCCCAAACATGTGTATAGATTAAAGAAAGCTTTGTATGGCCTGAAACAAGCCCCTCGAGCTTGGTATGAGAGACTCAGCAGCTTTTTGCTGGGCAAGGGTTTCTCAAGAGGCAAATTAGATAATACACTGTTTATTCTTCACAAAGATAGAGATATGTTAATTGTCCAAATTTATGTTGATGATATTATCTTTGGGGCAACTAACGAGAAGCTTTGTGAAGATTTCTCTAAGATTATGCAGGGTGAATTTGAGATGTCAATGATGGGAGAACTAACATTCTTCCTAGGCCTGCAAATCAAACAAAAGAAGAACGGAATCTTCATCTCCCAAACCAAGTACTGCAGAGAACTACTCAAAAAGTTTGGGATGGATGAATGCAAGGAGTATGATACTCCTATGAGCACCTCAGCTGCACTCGACGCTGACGCCAAGGGTAAAAGTGTCAGCCTGCCCATGTACAGGGGAATGATAGGTTCCCTCCTATACTTAACGGCGAGCAGGCCTGATATTCAATTTAGCGTAGGCATGTGTGCTAGGTTTCAAGCCAACCCCAAGGAATCACACTTGACATGTGTTAAACGTATTCTGAGATACCTTGAGGGAACACAAGAACTTGGTCTTTGGTATCCCAGAGGTAACCAAGAGTTCTTGTGGGCTTATTCTGACTCTGACCACGCAGGTTATAAAACAGATAGAAAGAGCACCAGTGGACAATGCGCCTTCCTTGGTGGTTGTCTGGTGTCTTGGGCCAGCAAGAAGCAAACCTGCGTGTCCTTGTCATCCACTGAGGCAGAATACATTGCTGCTGCAAGTTGCTGTGCACAAGTGCTATGGCTGAAAAACCAGTTGAGAGATCTTGGCTTGGAGTTTCCTGAGGCGCCCATCCTCTGTGATAACACAAGCACAATTAGCCTCGCCAAGAATCCAGTTCAGCACACCAGGACAAAGCACATTGACGTCCGACATCACTTCATCAGAGACCATGTTCAAAAGAAGGATGTCAAGGTGCAGTTTGTTCCCACACAACAACAGCTTGCGGATATCTTCACCAAGCCTCTGGGGACTGACCAGTTTATTTTCATTAGAGGTGAATTGGGAATGGTAAACCCAAATGAAGTGTAATTATTATTTTTTTTATATATATCACTTACAACAATACTGACTTAGGCATCGGAGTGCCAATATATGTCCTTGCAGGTATTCAATGTTGAATCTTAAGTAAGTGCAACCGGAAGCAAAACCACTTCCGAATGATTACACACTGACGCTGGATGATCAAACCAAGAGAGCGCCAGCACAAGTCCAAGAAGACACGTCACTTCAGAAAACGCTTCAACTTCCAAATGAGACGTTTCGACTTCTCTGACAATATGAAGCGACACGTGTCATCAGGTATATCGATCCAACTTAAGGCGTTTACGCTACCCAATGTGTGATAATGTGAAGGAGCATGACCTTTTTGCCCTTAGTGACTTTACCTATAAAAGGGACATCTCATTTCACACATTCTTCATTTTCATCTATGTTCTTCATATAAACATTTCATCAACCCCACAAAAATGGCCGAACCCTCTGAAGCAAACCCAGTTTCGAGGAAACCCTCCTCATCTAAGAAACACAAGTCCAAATCTGGGAAATCAAGCCATCAACATTCTGGAAAATCTGGGCATCGTGAAAGACATCAAGAACATCATGAAGTTTCTCGGCAAATTGCTCTAGGGCAGGATGAAAATATTCAAGGTCAGCCTGAAACTTCTGGTAGAATGGCAGAACTGTTAGTGGGTTCTAAGAAGAGGAAGTCCATCCCTAAGGAGGAGGCTGCGGCGATCAAATATGGAAAACACTCTTTGATGATGCCAAAAGGGGGAGAAATGCATTGACCACTAGCCTTGCTACCCTGGGAGTTCCTTGATGAAGAAGAGCTTCAGCGAGAGGGAGAGAAAGAAGAAACAAAGAAACAACCCCCAGCCCAAAATTTTTTTTGTTTACTTAGAAATGTTCATCTTTTCATGCATGTTCTCATATCTGCCTACTATATGCTCGCTGCTTGTAAATGTTATCTAATTATATGCTCTGACCTGTAACCTATGCTTATCAATAATATTTGTCTAAGTTACTTATTCTGAACTATTGCTTTTATTCTTCAGCTAATCCTTTCATATGAACTTAATCGATAAAGCTAAGTTTGTCATCATCAAAAAGGGGGAGAATGTTAGAATCTTAAGTTTTGATGAAGACTAAAATATAAAGGATTAGACCAAGTGCCTAGGAAGCAATAGTATACTTAGGATCCCAAGTAAGAGTGCTTCCGGATGAAGATTTACTTCCGGTTAGATTAGGACTTGCGCATGCGGATGAATGCTTTCATCCCCCAGCGTCAGCAAGTAAATCACTAGGGATTTAACTTAGTCCATGAACTTTAGGTGCACAAACCCTAAGACTAAGCTATGGTTCAATCGGAAGCGAAGTTGCTTCCTGTTAGACTTAGACTGGCGCAGAGCGATAGAATAGATATTACTCCAAGCGACAGTGAGTCTACTTCCCCAAGTGAAAGCGCTTCCTGTTAGAATTAGACTGGCACAGAGCGACAGAATAGATATTACCCCAAGCGTCAGTAAGTCTACTTCCCCAAGTGAAAGCGCTTCCTGTTAGACTTAGACTGGCGCAGAGCAATAGAATAGTTATTACCCCAAGCGTCAGTAAGTCTACTTCGCCAAGTGAAAGCACTTCCTATTAGATTTAGACTGGCGCAGGTTGATAGACTAGATATAACCCCGAGCGTCAGCAGAAATGCAACATCAAGTGAAGTTGCTTCCTATTAGATCTTGACTGGCGCAGACTGATAGAATAGATTTCACCCTAAGCGTCAGTGAATTCACCACGTCAAGTAAAAGTGCTTCCGATAGCTCAGTGACTAGCGCTGAGTGGTGGAATGAAATAGACTAAGCGAGAGCAAGTCATGGTGAACTAAATCCCTCATCAAGTGAATTTACTTCCGGATGTAGAAGTGCTTCCGGATACACCTTAGATTTAGGGATCACCCACTGCATGAGACTATATGATTATATTGCTAAACTAACGTTCAAGTGCAGCACACTCAGTAAGGTTGCTTCCGGATGAGAAGTTGCTTCCGCAAGCAATCAGAATGTCTGAACGTTCAAAGAGATGCAGTGTCAGAATGCTTTTGTCAGAGCAGAGGCGTCAGGACTACTTTTCAGAGTTAAAGCAAGTCAACCCTGCTATGCATTAATGAAGCATTAAATGGGCGAACGGTAACAAGGGAAAAACGGACATATTCAAACGGCTAGCCCACCTACCAAGAGTTCAAAATGCTTGAAGACTATATAAGGAAGCTCAACTTCATTTATGAAGAAGTTAATGATCTTCAAATATTCTTGAGCGAGAAAATCCTTATTCATTCAAGCTGCCCAGAAAAATGAAGAGCATTTAACACTTGGAGTGATTTTTCACCTACCTATTCTGTACTCACAGTAGTTAAGTCTCTTTCTGTTAAAAGAGCATTTATTGAACTTAAGTGTGTAACATCATTCGTTCTGTAAGAGAACTTAGTCAGAAAAGCCTTCAAGTGTAAACTTCAAACCCTTGCTTGGTGTGAGGGGGAGACAGTTAGATAGGTTACAAGTGAGCCAGTGTAAAACTTGTTGTAAGGTTGCAAGTGAGCCCGTAAAACTTGCGGTTGTAAGGTTTCAGGTGAACCCGATTTAAAACCTGAGTTATAGTGAAACTCTCGGCCTGGGTGGTTGAGGACTGGACGTAGGTCAGGTAGACCGAACCAGTATAAATCTTGTGTCATTTACTTTGAGTATTTATTTTTGAAGCACAATTCACCCCCCCCTCTTGTGCATCCATTACGTTCATGAAGGGGCAAAACTAACCACTGTAATTTTCCAAATGGACAACTTTGGCACCCGTAAATTGGATGGTGCAAAACCGGACATTATAAAGCAAAATGGGACAAATTTAGCCACGCCGTTAGGTTGAAGCTAGAGGTTAATGAAGGTGGGCCCCACGCCAACACTCACGTCTGTTAGCTTCAACTTAACGGCGTGGCTAAATTTGTCCCATTTTACTTTATAATGTCCGGTTTTGCACCATCCAATTTACGGGTGCCAAAGTTGTCCATTTGGAAATTACGGTGGCTAGTTTTACCCCTTTGCCCAAATGAAAAATAAATCAATAAAATAAAACAATAAACAATAAAACAAAACAGCAACAACGCTTGCTCCCAACAATAAAATAAAACAATAATTAAGAATAAATAAAAAAGGATAAAACTAACACAAGAAGACAATAATATATATAAAGGAATATTATGATAATAGGCAAAATAAAGGGGAAGGAATAAAAAAGGACACTTTAGTTTGAGGTAAATAATAATAATAATGATATTTTATTGAATAGTTTCTTTATTCAAAGATCAAGATGTGTATGAAAAACAAAATATTTAAGAAAACTATGGAATTGTAGTGAAATGACTTAAAAGAAAATCAAAGGAACTTGAAAGCCAAAACCAGAGATTTTTGATGATGTAAACTGTGGGTGTAAAAAAAATGGTTATAATGATGGATGTAATGAAATTCTCCGAAAGATTGAGGAGGAGGAAGATTGTAAGAAGGGTGAAGGGGCAAAAATAGTCACCGTGATTTTCGAAATGGACAACTTTGACACCCGTAATTTCGATAGTGCATAACCGGGCATTATAAACCAAAATGGGACAAATCTAGCACTCTTAAACATAGGTGTTAAGTTTGACCGTTAGTTGACTGGGAATGATGATATGACATAATGACGTGGCACCATGAGGCATTATGTGTCACCCTCATGCTGATATGTATATGACATGGCAAAAATGAAAAAAAATGACATTGCCCCTTCGCCCTACTTATAATCTGATTGTATATTAAATTAATAAAATGAAAAATAAGAAAAATCTCAACCCCTCTTCGTCTTTCTTGCTTCAGCGCACCCCCCCATGCAACCTCCCAGTTCCCATAATCATCCTTCCTCTCTCATATTCCATCCCATAATCTCTGTACTTCTAAAAATTTTATTCATCACTCGCATCAAAGCCTCCATTGCAGCAACTAAATGGAAGAAGATGAAATTTAGGCAGAAAAAAGATGGATTGGTGATGAAGACTGAGGGAAGCAAAACGTGAGTTTCAATACTGAAAATCGGAGAAAAAGCTCTCCAGCTCAGCTTACAAATTTGGTTATAACCAAATATGTTTTTCCCCTTTTCATTTTCAGATCCGTTTCCTTTTTTTCAGTTTCTATCTCTCTCACTGAAAATCGGAGAAAAAGCTCTTCAGTTTCTTTTTTACCCGCTCCTGTAGTCTACCGCGGTCAAAGGCTCCTGGAAGTCCGACGACCTAGAAGCCCATCACCATCGAAGCCTCTGTCTCGGAGAAGAAGACAGTCTCTGAATTGATTTGAGAATTTAGTTTAGTTTTTATTATTAGTTAAATATCCAGTCAGATTATAAGTATGACTGGATATATATATATATATCAGATTATACATATCAGATTAATTTTTTCATTTTTGCCATGTCATATACATATCAACATGGGGTGACACATAATGTCTCATTGTGCCACGTCATTATGTCATATCATCATTCTCAGTCAATTAACGGTCAAACTTAACACCTATTTTTAAGAGTGCTAGATTTGTCCCATTTTTGTTTATAATGTCCGGTTTTGCACCATCGAAATTACGGGTGTCAAAGTTGTCCATTTTGAAAATTACGGTGGCTATTTTTGCCCCTTCACCCTTATAAGAATGAGAGGAAGAAGAGAAAAGAGCAGATCTAGATGGATGGTTAGAGGGTAGAAATTGTAAATTCATTTTGATTGGTTGTTAGAAAAAAATTTGATTGTAAAAATTATAGAGTGAGTAAAAAGGATATTAATGATGGTAATATGAATAAATAAAAAAATAGGGAAAACATAGAAAAGTAATTAATTTAAGTGGTTATTTTCAAAATAAAGGAAAAAATAAAAAATGAAAAAAAGGAGAAATACTAGGTTATTTATTGTTTTAATTTAAGAAAATGGAAGAAAACATCAAAAGGTTTTGATCAAAAAAAGGAAGAAAACGTCAAAAGGCAATATATATATATTTGTTGGATACCTCGTAGGTTGCCGATAAAAAAAAAGATACCTCGTAGGTCACACGAATCTCCCAAAGATGAATCAGGAAAAGTTGATGAAGATGGCCGATTCAGTCCGAACTGGTGGGAAAGTGATTAGACCTATATTTACCTAGCTAAGTATGTGCATTTGTGCTTGATTTGATGAGGATTAATTGGTATTTTTATTCATTATTAATGTATATTTCATGTGCATACTTAGTTGGAAGAAATTGGAGAAATATTGCTTAATTACTTGCACTCCAAGCAACTAGGGGTATTTTGGTCATTTTCACTGTTTTCCCTATTTTTATGTGTAGGGGGTCCCAAGTGGGCCCCACATACCCCATGAGGAGCTTGGAGGGCAAGGAGAAGCAGGGGATCAAAGGCAAAGGCTACAAGACAAAAGTTACTCCTTTTGTCAAAAACAAGAGAATTACATGTTACTAAAAGGGGTAATGTGGAGCCAAATTTTGAATTTCAAACTTAAATGGCACATGAAGGGCATTCTTGGAAACGAAAAGAAGAGCTTTAAGTGAAGAAGCAAGTGGATGAAGCATCTACACTCATTTACCAACCAAATACATTTTACTTTCCCATTTTACCCCACATCACACTCATTTACCACTCACATTTACCTTACACTCCCATTTCACTTTCCCTCACATTCCCCTCACATTTTCGGCCAAACACCTAATTAACCACACATTTACATTGCATTTGGGGTTAATTAACATTTCATTTGTAGTTAATCCCAATGCTAATCCACCTATATAAACCCTAACCACATGTTTACACATTCATTCCTTCACTTTCCATCTCATCTTCATCTTCTTCCTCTCCATTTTCTCTCTTCTTTCCACCACACACACCTCATGGCCGACCCTAACCACTCATTTCGTCACCATTTTCACCTCCAAAACTCGAAATCCATGGCTTCCTCCACCACTTACCTCTTCAAGATGGAAGTTCTAAGCATGATTTGCTAAGAATTTCCTCTTCTCCTTCAAGATGTAGCTTTGCACGTGAGATTCATCAACAATTTGGCCAAGACTTTGTTTGTATTTCTTGAATCTTAGCTCTAATGTATATGCTTGCCTTTTGTGACCTAGGATTTATGAAGCATTAGATTAGAAGTGTTGAGATTTCACATTTTTACTTCAAACTATGAGCTATGATTTGGTTAGCCTTTCCTATGTGATTGAGACATTGTTGATATACTTTTGTAGCTTGCTTTTCATTCATATATATGAGATTGTGTATGTGTTTGATTAGCTTGTGAATGACTTACATGGTTTTAGGATTTCTAAGCCATCTTCATCAATGAATTGTGTAGGAGAGGTTGTTTTAGAGTTAGTTAGTCTAATTATAATGAGGTTTTCATTTAGTTAAACTAATTAACTACCAACAAGCAATCTTGGCTAGGTTAATCAACTATGTGTAAGTGAAATCTTGAAGGAGGAGACACTAATTTTTGAAGTTACTATCTCTATTCAATTCGGCCACTTCTAGTTTTTGATAGGTTTTCAATTGTAGTTTTGCAATTGACACTAATACTCTCATCTCTTGTTAATTTGAGTGACATTGAACCTAGGTTTAGTGAGATATAAAACCAAATTGTGAGATAGACCCTTACTCATCACTTTACCTAAAGTGAGTTTGAGTATTGTATTCATTTGATAAATCTAAGGGCGACATTAGGTTTAATCAGAAAGGTACCATGAGAAGAAAGGAGAAGGCCGCTTTCAAGACAACAACTACAGATGGCAAAAGGCTTCAGAGCACGTTGAAGAAAACAAGGGTGAATGTTGTCCCTGCAATTGAAGAAGTTAACATCTTCAAGGATGATGTAGTTACTGAGTTTCCAAGCCCTCAAATAAACGAGTTGTTGGATACACTCCCCAGGCTTATTAAACAATTAGGACCAGATGACCTAGAAAATGTGAATAAAATGGTAGAGCAGTTCAAAAAGATGGCTCCTAGCTTGTCCCACGATATACGTAAATCACTAAAAAACCTCTACTTTCCCCTACTTTCACTTTCTCTCACATACTTTCCTTACATCCAAATGTACCCAGAATTGTTAGAGGGAATGATTTTGAGGGAAAGGGATTGGGATTGGGAATGGGAGTGAGAGTGAGTTTGAGATAGGTTTCAATTTTTAAAATTCAGTTTGATATGTTGGAATATTTGGAGGATTAGTTAAATTAAATTTATTTTTAAATTAAAATGACATTAATAACCCTTACCATAAATAAAAAGAGATATTATTATCTTTTCAAATTCAAATTAATCCTTCCATTTCAGTTCAAAAAATTAATCCTTCCATAAATTTTTTTCCAGGTCCATAACTTGAATAATCCCCTATTTTTTTCTCAACAAATCATCATTTTAAGTAACAACAACAAGAATATATAAACAGATTATCATATATAACAAAATTAACAAGAAGAACAAGAGATGTGAGAAAACCTCCAACACTGTGTGAAAAGAAGATGATTGAAAATCTCCAGCACCATGAGAAAGGGAAGATGAGAGAAAATCCTAATCATAGTGAGAAGAGAACACCGTGAGAAAATCCTAATCTCCAACACTGTGAGAAAATCCATCGTTTTAGTTTTAGAGAATTTTGTCGTTTCTACCTCTTCAGTGTAATTTCCAACTCTCATATTAATGATACTACTTCTATTTGATGTACAACTATGCTATAATGATCCTACATTTGTTGATGTTCATGTTTGATTAGCATTGTTGTGACTTAATAATTTGAGGCTATCAGTTAAGAGAGTAATCTTACTAATTTCTCTAGCATGCATATAATTTCTCTTTTTGTTATTGTGGTTGCAATAGACCTACATCGTTAGTTAAATAATATTTTTCCATGTAATTACAATGTTTAATATTTTTGGAATAATATTTCTTCTTAATCAATATCTTAAGGTCTTCCCTGCAATAGACTCGCATTTCGTACTTATGTAGAAAGAAATTTCAAGTTAAAATATGTAAGACATATTGCATTTGTTCAGTTTGTTTATATCATCACTCTGACGGTAAAGGAACCCAGCTCAAGACTTAAACCCAACTTATCACTACATTGAAATGAAAAAAAAATTATAACTCATGTGCATTATAGCTTAGTCAGCCTATTTAATGGTATGGCTGGACTTTAGATTCTAGTTCCACCAGCATATAGTTTTTCTGTCTCAGATAAACTTGCTGAGATTTCTTTGTGGCCATTCATCCGTGACTGAAAAAGATATACTGGTGCTGCAGGATTTTAATTATGATCAATGTGATCAGTTTCAAATATTACATTACAACTACATATTTTCATTTTAGTATTTGTTGGTGTATTTTGTTCAGATGAGTAAGATTGTCTTTAAATTGTAAGATTGTCTTTAAATTGGTCTGCCTCTCAATCATCTTTTTAGTATTGGCCACTAAGACTTACCAAACCTATTCGGCCATGTCAATAACTTTACTGATATGAGTAAAGGTGATAGAGATGGTAGACTGAACATTTAAAGCCTGAGTGTAGTCTTAAAATTTCATGTTTGCATATCAATCATCTTTTTAGTTTCGGCCACTAAGACTTGCATTGTAGTCTCCAGTTTAAACATTGTGAGTTATAAACCATATCAGGTTTTTCCTCCAACTAAACAAAGAACAGCCTCCCTTATTTATAGGTTAAATTACTTCTACAGGAAAATTCCAGGCCTGTTCCAGCATATCAATAAGCATGTTTACAGTATTAGGTTCAACAACTCGGTTCAGTTAACCTAACATTTCCTTATTCTCGAAAATGACTAAGAACATCTGAAAGAATAGTACAATAGCAATGAAAGTATCAGTGACAAACTTATTCAATCACAATTTTTCTGCTTTACAATATGCTTTCTATCTTATCAATATGATGAACATGTTATATTATACTTTCTATTTCATATAACAAACATGCGGCCACAAAATTGATAAAGAAAAGGTAGAAAAGATTATCATAATAGTGAAGCTGATACAATAAGTTAAAAAACTGACAGTCTTATTAAGAATTATAACAATTAATACGTTGAGACAAAATTTCTGATCTTACATTAGTCCACTTTAAGGTTATTGCTTTAAACTTTTATTTGATGTTGATATGTGGGCTTTGTATTGAGTTAATGATCCACCTTCCTTGCCGTGTTATGAGTTATCCAGGAACCTGTTTAGTGTTGTCGCATTAAACCAAACTTTTTTGTTTGATTGAATACCTTCTAACTTGACTATCCATTGGATTTTACATTTTTTGCTGGCTAGCTTTTGAGTTCTATACCTTTTAAATTGCCTGATTTACATAAATGTATCTGGTTTTGGTTTACTATGTGTGTGCACAATTACATTTAATTTAACTTCCGTTTGGATCCATCCACAAGTTCATAAAATTGGTGCAAAGCACTAGGGTATCAATTAATTTCTCATGGTAGTTGGAGTGGAAATTATTTATTTGTCTAAATATGTCATGTTTAGTCAAATCATTTTATAAATTCATGTTCTTGCTTCAAGTTTAATTTAATATATATAGAAATACTTAATGATATTTGGCATTTACTGTGAGCCTTCAAAGTTGTTTGACAAGTCAAATTAATGACGGGAAACTCTTATTTGTGGTTCAATAGGATTGTACATCACATAATAGAGTGTGTAGCTGTACTTATGTTTGATTTATTCACAGTTCATGTTTTTGATTTATTAGCATTGTTGTTTTTCTCTTGTATGTTTTGCTACTTGGTATTGCAAGGTGTTTGTATTTTGTGTGGTTCACACATTGGCTGTATAAGTGAAAAGAAATGGAGGCTCCTCATTATTGGGTATATCTCAATAGTATTTTCCTTCAATTACACCTTTTTAATTCCTGATGTTGACTTATCATATATTTTGATATGAATATTTGTACTTAAAAAAATAATCGACTAAATTATGCATTTTCCCTTATAAAACTGATCTCTTATGGATATGTATGTTTTTTTAAGTTGTGATGAATATGATTATGCGAGATAATATTCTTATTAAGCTTATATGTCTTTCAATTATTACTGTTTGCATGTTATTATAGGTACTAAATCTAACTTGGCCACTGTATGGTGATTTTTTCTCTTAATTCTGGTGTTTTCCATCAATTACCAGATTTAAATTTAACAAACATAAACAGGAATGAAGAGGAGTAGGGGGTTTCTTTAATGGTTAAATGGGAGGGGGATTAGATGTCATGATAGTCATGTATGGTTTCATATTATGCTTTGCGTTTTTCGAATGTAACTGATAATAATTTGATTCATTTACACTTACCATAATGCAGGCCAATACATGAATTCATTTTCAATGAGTTCTTAAGTTCTATAACTTTTACATGTAGTAACCGGTTTGATGTGTTTTATATCATCACTCAGACGGTAAAGGTACCCAGCTCAAGACTTAATCCCAACTTATCACTACACTGAAATGGAAAAACAAATTATAAGTCATGTGCATTATAGCTTTGTCAACCTATCAATGGTATGGCTGGACTCTAGATTCTACTTCAACCAGCATATAGTTTTTCTGTCTCAGATAAACTTGCTGAGATTTCTTTGCGGCCATTCATCCATGACTAAAAAAGATATACTGGTGCTGCAGGATTTTAATTATGATCAATGTGATCAGTTTCAAATATTACATTACAACTACATATTTTCATTTTAGTATTTGTTGGTGTATTTTGTTCAGATGAGTAAGATTGCCTTTAAATTGGTCTGCCTCTCAATCATCTTTTTAGTTTTGACCACTAAGACTTACCAAAATTGTTCGGCCATATCAGTATCTTTACTGATATGAGTAAAGGTGATAGAGATGGTAGACTGAACATGTAAAGCCTGAGTGTAGTCTTAAAATTTCATGTTTGCATATCAATCATCATTTTAGTTTTGGCCACTAAGACTTGCATTGTAGTGTCCAATTTAAACATTGTGAGTTATAAAACAGATTAGCTTTTTCCTCCAACTAAACAAAGAACAACCTCCCTTATTTATAGGTTAAATTACTTCTACAGAAAAATTCCAAGTCTGTTCCAGCATATCAATAAGCATGTTTACGTATTAGGTTCAACAACTCAGTTCAGTTAACCTAACATTTCCTTATTCTCAAAAATGACTAAGAACATATGAAAGAACAATACAATAGCAATGAAAGTATCAGTGACAAACTTATTCAATCACAATTTTTCTGCTTTACAATATGCTTTCTATCTTATGAATATTATGAACATGTTATAGTATGCTTTCTGTTTCATATAACAAACAGGCGGCCACAAAATTGCTAATGAAAAGGCAAAAAAGATGATCACAAGAGTGAAACTAATACAATAAGTTAAAAAACTGACAGTCTTATTAAGAATTATAACAATTAATAAGTTGAGACAAAATTTCTAATCTTACATTAGTCCAATTTAAGGTTATTGCTCTAAACTTTTATTTGATGTTGATATGTGGGCTTTGTATTGAGTTAATGACTCACCTTCCTTGCCGTGTTATGAGTTATCCAGGAACCTATTTAGTGTCGCATTAAACCAAACTTTTTTATTTGATTGAATACCTTCTAAATCCTGAGACTATCTATTGGATTTTACATTTTTAGTTGGCTAGCTCTCGAGTTCCATACTTTTCAAATTGCTTGATTTACATAAATGTATTTGGTTTTGCTTTACTGTGTGCGTGCACAATTACATATAATTTAATTTCCGTTTGGATCCATGTATAAGTTCATCAAATTGGTGCAAAACTCTAGGGTATCAATTAATTTCTCATGGTATTTGGAGTGGAAATTAATTATTTGTCTAAATCCATTATGTATGGTCAAATTATTTTATAAATTCTTGTTCTTGCTTCAAGGTTAATTTAATATATATAGAAGGGTAATGGGCCTAATCTACCCTCCAATTAACCACACAGGGGCACTGGGCACCCTGAACTTATAACAAGCCCATATTTACACTCAAAATAACCAAAGTGTTTAAAGAATACCCTGAGTGGACGGTTAATCACGTTTGACCGTTAATCTGCCTATGTGGCCGCCACATGGGTTAAATTTTTGCCACGTAGGATCAATGGACTTAATCTACCCTCCAAGTAACCACCCAGGTGCACTGGGCACCCTGAACTAACAATAGGCTCATATTTACACTCAAAGTAACCAAAGTGTTTAAAAAATACCCATGTGCACGATCAATCATGTTTGACCATTAATCTGCCCATGGGGCCACCACGTGGGTTAAATTTTTGCCATGTAGGATATGTCATGTAGGGCCCACATATATAAAAAACAATTACATCTAAGGAAGTGGCGGTGACTGTGTTGGGGAAGGGGTGAGGCTGTTTGGAAGTGATGAAGAGAGATGACAGAGAATTGTTTTTTATTATATGTGGGCCCCACATGACATATCTTACGTGGAAAAACTTCAACCCACATGGGCAGATTAACGGTCAAACGTGATTGGCCGTCCACTGGAGTATTTTTTAAACACTTTGGTTACTTTGAGTGTAAATATGAGCCTATTGTTAGTTCAGGGTGCCCAGTACTCCTCGGTGATTACTTGGAGGGTATATTAAGTCCATTATCTTTATCCTACGTGACAAAAATTTCACCCACGTGGTGGCCACATGGGCATATTAACGGTCAAACGATTGACCAACCACTCGGGGTATTTTTTAAATACTTTGGTTACTATGAGTGTAAATATGGGTCTGTTGTTAGTTCAGAGTGCCCAGTGCTCCTGAGTGGTTACTTGGAGAATAGATTAGGTCCATTACCCCATATAAAAATACTGAATGGTATTTGGTATTTACTGTGAGCCTTTAGTGTTGTTTGAAAAGTCAAATTAATGACGGGAAACTCTTATTTGTGGTTCAATAGGATTGTACATCACATAATAGAGTGTGTAGCTGTATGTTTGATTTATTCACAGTTCATGTTTTTTATTTATTAGCATCGGTGTTTTTCTCTTGTATGTTTTGCTACTTGATATTGCAAGGTGTTTGTATTTTGTGTGGTTCACACATTAACTGTATAAGTGAAAAGAAATAGAGGCTCCTCATTATTGGGTATATCTCCATAGTATTTTCATTCAATTACACCTTTTTAATTCCTGATGTTGACTTATCATATATTTTGATATGAATATTTGTACTTAAAAAATAATCGACTTAATTATGCCTTTTCCCTTATAAAACTGATCTCTTATGGATATGTATGTGTTTTAAGTTGTAATGAGTATCATAATTTGAGATAATGTTCTTATTAAGCTGATATGTCTTTTAATTATTACTGTTTGCATGTTATTATAGGTACTGAATCTAATTTCGCCCCTGTATGGTGATTTTTTCTCTTAAATCTGGTGTTTTCCTTCAATTATCAGATTTAAATTTAACAAACATAAACAGGAATGAAGAGGAGTGGTGAGTTTATTTAATGGTTAAATGGGAGGGGGAGTAGATGTCATGGTAGTCATGTATGTTTTCATATTATGCTTTGCGTTTTTTGCATGTAACTGATAATAATTTGATTCATTTACACTTACCATAATGCAGGCATATACATGAATTCATTTTCAATGAGTTCTTATGTTCTATATCTTTTACACATAGTGTGTATATCCATAGATTGAGGATTAGGTGGTATCATTGGTGTTGCTGAGACAATTTGTTCACTTTCTGAGATTAATGAGGTTTCAAAATTGATATCTGGATGCACTGGTTTCAAAATTAATAGATTTCATATAAGAGAAAGATGAATCAAAGAGTGGTAGCCAATCAAAGTACTTTCCTTAATTTGGGGAATACTTTCAATCAAGAAACAACCAGAGGTTGGTATTTTGTACTATATATTACATTTTTCTTGACTTAAGAGACAATTAATTACTTTGGGAGATTAAGAAAACTAAATGAACTACCTAACTATGCCATATGTTACATGATCTCTAAAAGACTTATATGTTTCATAATCATTATCATTAAAACTCAAATAAATGAAAGTTGAGTCTATTAATTTTTGATGATAACAATTTACTTAGTCTTTATTAGTTTACTTTGAATTGTTTTAGGACCCTTATTATGACTCAAAAATATACAGCGGAGATGGGTGAGATGGTATTGGAATTTGGATTTATCAAAAGCTACTGTTCTAAAAATACTATTAACATTATGAACTGATGAAGAAGTTCACTAAGTTATGTATAAGATTATAATTTGCAAGATCTGAGAGACTAAGTTGTACTCCCTCCTCCGTTCCTAAATTTAAGACCTAATTGATTTTTTTAGAAAATCCTATAAAAAAGCAAAATTAGTTAATTATAAATTGATTTACCTAAATTTTTCCCTTAGATTAGTTTATTTACCTATAAACTAATGTATATTCTAAAAATATATCAAATATGTCATGATTTAATAACTTATTTCGCAACCTTAACCTCTCCAAAAAAAAGTCAATTAGGTCTTATATTTAGGACCGGAGGTAGTATATTGTAACTCAAAAATATACATGGGACAAGCTGCTCATCTTTCCAAGCATCATATCTTGGAGAGTGACTATCAAATCAAGTTCTATATGTATATGTTCCTGGTAGTTTCATTTAACTATTATTTAGTGAGAAGATTTTACTATTCTCTAATATATTGAGTCATTACTGTTTGGTTTGAATATTATATTCTTCCTTTTTTTGTGCCCCAGAGAAGATTAGATGGCATGTTCTTGCAATAGCCATACTTCAAGAAATTGTTGGAAGCCAAGCTATAATAACGTGAACTTTATCAATGATCAAACAGTGTTCTGCTTTGGGTGCTTCCCAAAAGTCAAAATCATTCAAAATCATCTTAAATACAACCAGAATTAGATGCCAGAAATCAACTAGTCCTTGATGCTTCTTTGTCTTGCCATAACTTTTGTATCTATTTAGATATATGTTTGAAGAGGATGGAAAATCACAAATAAGAATCTTTTCTTTATTTGCAGAATTAGTGAAGAATTTATAAGCAAATACTGAACCTTTGTGTGGATCCACTAGGTGGTTTGGGTGATCAAGCAACACCAATATTGTTTAGATTTGTAAAATTTTGATTACTTTATGTTATAGGGTTAGAAAAACTTCGTTGATTTATTTATTGTTTTTCTGAAGCCCACTTAAATCCCACCTAATTTTATGTAACTTAAATATCCACCATGTGATAGTTCAACTCTCAGGTTTTTGTCTCAGGATTGTGTTTTTATTGCAACTACATTTATAGTTAGACTAATTTTCTTACAACTCAAGTTGGAGTCAGGCATCTCCATTTCTTGCAATTTATGTTAAGTAGGGCATTCAATGTTCCACTCACCTCCTTTGCGAATAACATGTTAATGTGCCCTGTTTTTTTCCCACATCAATGTGCCCTTTGCATTGTGTGTCATTTGACCCTCTTGATATATAAATTAGATATATCTTTTCCCCTCTAGAGAATTACTTTTTTTATGTTTCATTCTGTTCTTACCTTGTGATCTTTAGTTAGATCATAATTTATTTAAGATATTACATGTCACCATCATCCTATTCGATTATATCAACATTAAGATAATCACCCACAAAAATACCCAATAAATTTAAATGCCACCAAATTCCGATAATAAATAATATACATTTTTGTCTTGAAAAACATAAATTGTGATTATAAAAAACAAAGATAGTAAATGACGTGAAAATACAGAGTAAAATAATTTCTAGGAGGTGTTGTAAGAGAAAAAAAATAAAACATAGATTCTGATAAATTATGGTTATCAGTATAATTCCCTCTTATTGCAATGATACAATTAAATTTAGTTTGAAAATAATTAAAAGCGTAACATAATTATAATTAAACTTCAATCATCTTATATGATCGGATTAAGGCTATTAATCATGTTAATACTTAATTTAAGATCAAGTGATAATAAAAATGCATAGCACAACAGCATCCTCGTGCATGGCACGAGATCTATCACTAGTTCCTATACTAAAAAGTGTTTATCTTATACATTAATTTGAGAAATGATCATTGTTATGACGTTATCTAGCCTAATGAAGAAGGCCCATTAAGCCCAAAGAAGAGATAAGTTTGAAGGAGCCCAAAATGTCAGAAGGTCGACCAAGTCTTTATTGATGGTCAAAGATATTTTGTAACCGTCCATTAAACCATTGTAACCTCCATATTAATTGGAATCGAAACGGAAATACTCATAAGTGAGAAAATTGATTACTCCAACGGGAAGGAAAATTGTAGCCTATATATAGAAACACAATCCATGTAAAGAGATCATCCAATACTCTCTGAGCATTCTACTTTCTATTTTACTCTCTCGCTAGTCGACTAAAGTTTAGGCGACTAAACTCTTGTATTATCATAGTGGTTCGTCCACCCATTCTTAATAAAGTCATTGTTTTTTGATTTGATATATTTGCGTATCAACATTTGGCGTCGACCGTGGGGACGATAGTCTTTTCATATAAGCTACCGTCTTTTTGGCAATTCATTTACAATGGAACAACCAAGTCATGGTGATCAATTCTCTCAAATTTTAGCAAAGTTGACTGAACAATCTGAAAGGATGACTAGGCAGGAGCAATTTGTTACACAGCAGAGCGAAGCCATTGCCATTCAGACAGAAACTTTGGAACGATTGCAGAAGGAAAATCAAGAATTACACCAAAAAATAGATGCCATTGCTGATAAGCATCCTGAGAATGAAGAAGAGCGCGAGGATGATATTCCTCACGATTTTGAAGGAGGAGGTAAGAAAGATGCTGAGCCTAACAATTTTAGTCATGATGCAGGATTTGAAGAAGAAGAATCCACCAAAGCATCCACTTATACAGGTGACACACGTGCCACTGAAACGGAGTATTTGAAGAAGAAAGTGCAAACTCTTGGAAGAACAGTGTTGCAAATCCCAGGAATTAGAAAACCATTTGAGTCTGCTAGATTGGGAAATTACTCCGATAGCCCATTTGTCGATCAAATTGCTTTAATTGACTTACCTGAACGTTTTGTGTTTCCTGTTTTGCCAAAATATAGTGGAAAAACAGATCCTGATGAGCATATGGCACAGTATAGACAAATTATGATGGCTGCCGTCATACCTGCTGAAAAACGTCAAGGATGTGTCGTGGTTTTGGCATTAGCCTAATAGGTCCAGCATTGTCATGGTGGACAAACCTCACGCCAGGTAGTATTAATTCGTTTAGTCAACTAACTGAAATGTTTGTGCAGCAATTTGCTAGTAGTCGTAATTTGATTAAAACATCTGATGATTTATATAGAATATTACAAAGACCTAATGAAACTACTAGGGAAATATTAACCAGGTTCACTCAAGAAATGGTAAGTATTCCAAATTGTGATGAATTTATAGCTGTGCAAGCTTTTCGTAGATGTTTGCTTCCAGGTTCACAACTTTATAAAGAACTCACTATGCATCAAGTTAAGACTTGGGTGGAAGTCCAAGCTTATGCTTGGGCTCAGATAAGGTGGGAGGAAGATGATGCAAAATTTAGATTAGAGTTAGCTGAGCGACAGAAAAATACACAGCAAGGTGGTTATGTCGATAGGCGATCCCAGCAATCTCGAGGTAAGAATTGGAGATCTGAACCTTATTCCACAGGTAATCGAGGAGGATCGCATGGAGATGATTCCAAAAAGCCGCCCGTGCCCAAATTGAGTGAACATAATTTTTCAGTAAGCCCGGCGGAATTAGTGAACACATTACAGAAGCTAGGCGATTCTGTTAGGTGGCCCAATAAGCTTAAACGTGAGCCAGAAAAGCGTAACCCGGATAAATGGTGTCATTTTCATGATGACCATGGACATAAGACGGAAGATTGTATTCAACTAAGAAAAGAAGTGGTGGAATTGATGAAGAAAGGTATGTTAAAAGATATTCTAAAAATAATAAAAATACATCTCGTACAGGTGATGCACAACAAAAGCCAGTCCATTCATCAACTACACCACAGAATGCTCGTACCATTCATATGATAATAGGTGGGTCCGAGGTAAGTGGAAGTACATACTCTGCTGCAAAGAGACATGCTCGTTCTTTGTTTAATTATGATTCGTCAACTAGTTACTTAAGCGACGTTATGTCGACTAGTAATATTAATGAACAAATAACTTTTAAGAGTAGTGAAATTCAAATGTTTTCTTATCATGACGATGCTTTGGTAATAACTTTAATGATAGCTAATTGCAATGTCAAACGAGTTTTAATCGATGCAGGTAGTTCTGTTAATATAATTTATTTGCAAACAGTTAAAGAGTTAAATTTAGAATCTCAAATTATATAAGCACCTACAATATTGGTATTTGGAAATGGAGCATGTAACATCCTGAAAATTTATTACATGATTAGAAAAGGTTTTTAGTAAAAATCATTATGAAATTTGGAATTTTTAGGAATTTTTGGGGATTTTTGGATATTTTAAGAAATATTGGGGAAATAAGTGTCTAAATAATTAATTAAACAATTGATGAAATAGAGAAATGAGAGTATGGTGAAATCTAAAATATTTTGAAGGTTAAGGAAATTGGAGGTTTAATTTAGTGGATTTTAATTAAAGGAGGGTATTCTGGTAATTTAATCCCAAACATTTGTACACCACACATACAAAACACTCAAGCCAAACACTCCCTTCCCTTTCCTTTCCTATGTCGTGGCCGATACACCCCTCTTCCTTATCATTTCCATTTTCCCAAATCAAACCCACACACACACATACATTCGGCCTCTCACCATCACCATCATCACCAAATCCTTCTCCTTCTTCATGCTTAATCCCGTTCTTCTTCCTTCCCTCTCTAGCTTCACCATCATCGACCTCACCATCATCCTCACTTCCTTCGTTTTCTTCACGTCTTAGCAGCGGCGGCCGGCGAGCTCGAACAGCGATGGAAGGCAGCGGACGATGGCAGGACAGTAAGGTTCGACCATTTTTGTTGTTGTTGTTGGTTCTTCTAGTTATTTTCCTCTCCAATTTCGTTTCCCTCACTCCTCCTTTTCGTTTCCCTTCGATCTCCGGCAGTATAGGCGATTTCCGGCGAGTTCTTCGTCTTCTCCGGTGGCCGACGACGGTGAGAGGTGGGTGGTAACATTTCTTTTGGTTGTTCAAGTCCTTTCTCTTTTTCCAACTTCGTTTTCATCACTCTCCTCTCCCTGTTGGTTTACTGTTAAGGTCAGCCACCTAAATGGCCGATTTCCGGCGGGTGACGCGGTGGTCGGCGATGGGTGGTCCTTTTTCTCTCGTTTTGGAACTTTGTAAGAAATTTCTACACTTCTTGCCTTTGATTTTTGTTTTAGGCCGTTTGAGAGTGAGAGTCTGATTTGGGGTTTTAGGTTTTAGTCATGGAAATGTAATGAAACTTAGCTAAAGCCTCATCTTTTTGTGTCCTAAATGTTAAATTGAATGATGATTGGAGTTATGTGAAGTTTGTGCAAAACCCTAATTTTTGAAACATTAAATCTGACGGCCATCTGGGATTCTATGTGTTCATATTTTTAGTTTAATTAATCTATGAGCTAAATAGGGTAATTGATTGTCATACCTTTTAAGTTCTTGGGTGACTTGAAGTTGTTACACAATATTTTGCTTGTTTCGCTATTTATTTTTGATGGGCACTATTTGGGCTTTCCTTTGCCTTCGATATTTCTTTGCTGGAAGAAGAATAATTTATGCAAAAGAGGCATGTGAAGTGTAATAAAATTGTTGTGAGTGTGTGCATTATTGATTTTAAAGGTTCCTTGTCCTTTCTTATTTGCATACCGAACAGATTTTTGGTGTAGGAAGTGTTTCTAGAATGAGCATATCTGATTTCTTGGAACTATTTGATTTTGAAAAGAAAAGTCGATTTCTATGCAATGATTGAGTTGTTGTGGGTAAATAGAACGAGTATTTTGATATTGATTGAAGTATAAGCATTTAAGAATTTCCTCGCATTTGTATAGGTGGTTGGATTAATTATTTCCAAATTCTTATTCCTTTGGTTCTAATCACAAGATAATTAATAAAAGTGTGCTATGTGTGATGTCCATGAGATGGTAGAATTAATTAATTTTCCCTTGCTTTTTCCCTATATTTGTGGTTTTCATTGGTTTATAATTACTGTTTCGGTTTAGTAAAAAAAATGCTGATTGGAGTTAATTCTGATTTCTATGATGGTTTGTGTGTTTATTTGAGATTTCCTTGTTGTTTCTGCTACCATGGCTGAACTGATTGGAAATGAAAGATGTGTGATTTAATTGGGTATGGATTGTGAAACTATAGATGGAATGTGGTTTGTTTCTCTTCTATATTATTGTTGTTTGATTCCTAGAAGTGAAATGACTTATGGTAGTAATCTATGGTCAGGAGGTTCAATTAAAGTTGTAGGGCTGTGCAAGTTGGCACATTCAAATTGTGCATAAAATGTGGACAGTTTGTGTGACTCTGGTTATGTTTTGGGCTGTTTGAATATTTTGTGCTGAATAAAGAAT
Organism: Mimosa pudica; assembly: GCA_029929735.1. Lineage (NCBI taxonomy): Eukaryota > Viridiplantae > Streptophyta > Magnoliopsida > Fabales > Fabaceae > Mimosa > Mimosa pudica. The sequence continues at coordinate 9,534,169 of JAKELP010000045.1, forward strand.
TGATAAATGTTCTACATTAGGAAAGAGATGTACTGAGATTTTTGGCTGAATTATAGTTTGTTATTAAGTATATGTGATTGCTTGAATTATGTGATAATGATAAACATTGTTGTTGTTTGGTTAGATTTATTTTAGAAAAATGACACGGTGATATTAACTTGATGATTTAAAGAAATATACTTGATTGATGATTTCTCTGGATTGAGATTTGATGACTATGAAATTTATATGGATTGTGATTGGGCTATGTTAATTCATATGGTGTTTCGATTAAATATATGTGTATTGTTCCCTTGGCTTTTGTTTCATTAATTTGAATGTAGTTATTGGTTTTTGGACTTTGATAACTTAATATGTGCATGATTGGTTAATACTATTGTACTAATTTGTGAAACAACATAATTTTCTTTAGAATGATATAAATGAAAAGGGAAAACGGGTAGTAATATGGAACGAGAGAGACGTTAGTTATTCTATGCCTTAGAATGATTTTTAATCTACTATTATTACATGATGTAATAATAGGAAAGGACGTGATTTGCTTATAGTCCTCGAGGCATGGTAAAGTAAAGGGAAAAGGTGACCGAGTGCTAAGGACGACAAGTAATCACACTTAACCTTGCTATAACATTGAGGGTGACGTTAGTTAGGGATTTTGTAAAATCCCTTTTCACCCTCTATATATATATATTATCTTTAAAATGGTATTTTTATACAAAACAGGCTATCGGGTGCCTTTCAAACACGATTATGTTCATATAAAAGATTTTTACACTATATATGTAGTATCCTGTCTGATGGTGCTGAATATTTTGAAATGGTATGAAATGATTGCAGGTGTAGTGTGATAGTAGTTATTTGAGAGGTTGTGAGTATAGAAAAGGAATTAGATGTGAGTTGAGTTTCTGGAGAATTATGTTGAGGGGAGATATTGTGGATAATTGATTGGAAGGTGATGTGAGAGGGTATGATATTGATTATTATGGATGAGATATTAAAAGGAATATGTGAGCATTGCATGACACTGAATTTTGTGTACCATCGCGCGATGATAACTGTCGATTGGCCAATCGACAGCTATTTGTACTGAGGATCCTTTTTAGATTGATTGGATCGGGGTTCATAGGTCTACTTATGGAGAGAAGTGACCTACGGTTGTTTGGCATTGAAGAGCCCAACCGCCCCTACGGTTGTTTGGCAGTGGAGAGCCCAACCGTTCCCATTCTGTAATGGAAAACAGAATCGGGGTTCTCTCTCTGGAGATTGCCAGAGAGGGAAATTGTCCCCTCATTATGGAGAGGGACACAGTGTCAAATCATATAGTGAGGAATAGATGCTTGAATGCACCGTGGTGGCACAATGCATCTGTAGGTGAGTGTGAGAGTTGTTGGGGTAGAATTAGATGATTGGAGTATGGAGATGTTGAATGGATTTGGTTTGAAGGTGATTGTTGGACTTGAGTGATGAATGGAAGAAGATTTGCTATGGATATATGTATATATTACTGGTTTTAAATAAGGTACCCTTTAGACGCCCTCGCTACCGCACATCTCACTGTTATAGTGAGTTAAGCGGTGATTACTGGGACAAATTGTCTCATCCCACGATTACTGACATTTTTGCAGGTATTCATGCACAGGCGCGAGCTTCAGGAAAGGGAATTAGGTAGTAGAAGTTATATAGTTTATTTAGAATTGTATATTGCCAATTTGTATAGGCCTGCATCGGCTTCCGCATGTATATATATTTATTTATTGTTTAATATCGATTAGTTGTGTTTATTAACCATGTTAGACAATTCCTTTCTAACATGGTTAGCAATAAATTATACATGATAGCAGCTGTGTTGTATTAGTTTATTCTTTTCTATCATGTATAATATATAAAAAGAGATTAATGAATTGAAATAGATAATATTGGATAATTAGGGAATTAGTAACACAATGTTACAGAGCACCAGATAGAACGGTAGGGGAAATTTCTTTAGTCACCCAGGCTGTGGGTGTCAATCAACTAATCAAATTTCAGGTGATGGATTGCCCGTCGGCATATAATGTGTTGTTAGGTCGACCATGGATTCATCAAATGAGGTCTGTACCATCTACTTTGCATCAATCCATCAAGTTTCATACTCCTTGGGGGGTAAGAGAAATTAAAGGAGAACAAAGAATTGCAAGAGAATGCTATCAAACTGCTTTAAAAGGAATTTCAAAAAGTCTTGAGCCCGTATAGCAATTACAGAATCTGTCTCCAACGGATAAGGGGGGCTTAGGTGACGAATTGGAGAAAATTTCTTTAATTCCTGAAAAACCTGAGAGGACTTTATCCATTGGAGCAGATTTGAGTAAAGAAATTAGGAAAGAATTAATTACATTTTTATCTAACAATTTGGATTGTTTTGCTTGGTCTCATGAGGACATGACAGGAATTAGCTCGGAGGTAATAGTTCATCGGTTGAATGTGGATTCGTCGTTTAAACCTGTTAGGCAAAAAAGAAGGAAATTCGCACCTGAAAGAAATAAAATTATAAATGATGAAGTTGACAAATTATTGAATATTGGTTCAGTAAGGGAGGTACAGTATCCAGATTGGTTAGCTAATGTGGTAGTAGTACCTAAAAAGAATGGTAAGCATAGAGTGTGTATTGATTTTACAGATTTAAACAAAGCATGTCCAAAAGATTCTTTTCCATTGCCTCATATAGATACACTAGTTGACGCTACTTCAGGTCATGAGTTGTTAAGTTTTATGGATGCTTTTTCTGGGTATAATCAAATTTTAATGCATAGTGATGATCAAGAGAAAACATCTTTTATAACAGAAAGAGGCACTTATTGTTATAAAGTTATGCCATTTGGTTTGAAAAACGCAGGAGCAACTTATCAACGGTTAGTGAATAAAATGTTTTATCAATATCTGGGAAAAACTATGGAAGTCTATATAGATGATATGTTAGTTAAGTCTTTAAAAGCAGTAGATCATGTTAGTCATTTGAAGCAAGCTTTTGATTTGTTGAGAGAGTATAATATGAAATTAAATCCTGAAAAATGTTCTTTTGGGGTAAAGTCAGGAAAGTTTTTAGGGTATCTTGTTTCAAAAAGGGGAATTGAAGCTAATCCAGCACAAATTAAGGCAGTAATGGAAATTCCTTCTCCTCAAAATGTTAAGGATGTTCAAAAACTAACAGGGCGTCTAGCTGCTTTGACTCGTTTTATTTCCAGGTCATCTGAGAAGTGTCAACCATTTTTCGAAGTTCTGAAAAAATGTAAAGATTTCCAATGGAATGATCAGGCAGAGGGAGCTCTGCAAAGTCTAAAAAGTTATTTAAGTAGTCCACCTTTGTTAATGAAACCTGAAGCAGGTGAGGTACTATATTTATATTTAGCTGTAGCAGAAAGTGCAGTAAGTGCGGTGTTGATAAAAGAAATTGGAAAGAAACAACATCCAGTCTACTACGTGAGTAAGGCGCTACTTGACACGGAGACCAGGTATTCTTTAATGGAGAAACTAGTTTTAGCTTCGGTATCAGCCTCTAAGAAGTTGAGGCCCTATTTTCAATGTCATCCTATAGTGGTAGTAACTAATTATCCTTTAAGGAATGTTTTGCATAAACCTGATTTATCTGGTCGACTAGTAAAATGGGCAATAGAGCTTAGTGAATTTGATATTTCGTATTTACCCAGAACTGCAATTAAATCTCAAGCTTTAGCTGATTTTGTAGCTGAGTTTAGCCCTAATTTACAGCAAGAAATAAATAAAAGTACGTTAGGTGAAAGTCGACAAAATACTAGACAAGCTCCATGGGAGTTGCATGTCGATGGTTCCACCCATTCTAAAGGAACATGGGTAGGAATTGTTTTACAGAACATACATGGAGACAAAATAGAACAAGCTATAAAATGTGGATTTAAAGCAACTAACAATGAGGTAGAATATGAGGCTCTAATTGCTGGTTTAAAATTAGCTTTAAGTTTAGGAATAGCATCTTTGATAGTCTGCAGTGATTCACAGTTAGTTTCAAAGCAAGTTGAAAAAAGTTATCAAACAAAGGATGATAGAATGAAAAAATATTTAGGTGTTGTGGAAAGTTTAGTAGACAAATTCGAAAGTTTTGAAATAAACCAAATTAGTCGAGAAGACAACCAACAAGCTGATACTTTAGCCAATTTAGGATCAACTTTAGATGCTAATCAAGATAAACATATTCCCTTATATTTTTTAACAACTTCAGCGCTAGAAAGTTCTGACAAATTGGTAAATAGTAATAATTTGACTTGGGATTGGAGAACACCCTTAGTCGCTTACCTAAAAGATGGACAATTACCAAATGATAGGAACGAAGCGCATAGAATAATTATTAGGGCAGCTAGATTTACCATGTTAGGAGATGAGTTATATAAAAGATCTTATGCAGGAGGTCCGTTATTAAAATGTGTGTCCCCCTCAGAGTCAACTTATATCCTTAGGGAGGTTCATGAAGGAGATTGTGGGGATCATAGTGGTAGTCGAAGCCTTATGAGGAAAGTGTGTCTAGCTGGTTATTTCTGGCCCACTTTACAGAGCGACGCAATAGCATTAGTTAAGAAATGTGATAGTTGTCAAAAGTATTCCAATGTAGATAGGTTACCACCCGAAAAATTACATACAATTGCACCTATATGGCCGTTCATGAGATGGGGAATGGATATAGTTGGGAAGTTTCCAGCAGCCCCTGGGAATGTTGTGTTCTTACTAGTAGTCACAGATTATTTTACTAAATGGATAGAAGCAGCTGCATTTACTCAGATCAGAGAAGTAGAAGTAATTAATTTTGTGTGGAAAAATATAATTTGTAGGTTTGGTCTACCAAAAGATATAATATGTGATAATGGATCACAATTCATTGGGAAAAATTTTAGAAAGTTTTGTCAAAAATGGCATATTCACTTGAAATTTTCGACACCTAGAAATCCTCAGTTTAATGGGCAAGCTGAATCAAGTAATAAGACCATAGTTAATTCGCTAAAGAAAAGGTTAGATAAGGCTAAAGGCCGATGGGCCGAAGAATTGCCAGCTGTTTTATGGGCTTATAGGACAACGTCAAGGACGTCGACTGGCGAAACACCATTTTCATTGGTGTATGGGACGGAGGCAATGATCCCTGTAGAGGCAGGGGTACCTTCGTTAAGATATAAGTGGTCACGAGAAGAAACTAATAACGAAGGGTTACAATTAAATTTAGATTTGTTAGACGAGAGAAGAGAACAAGCATTGATTAGGATAGCAGCTTATCAAAATAGAGCAACTAAGTATTGGAATAAACATATTCGAGAAAGACAATTTAAAGTAGGCGATTGGGTTCTTAGGAAAGTGTTCCAGAATACTGAAGAAAGTAGAGATGGTAAGTTAAGTCAAACATTTGAAGGTCCCTATAAGGTAGTTGAAATTTCAGGACCAGGAGCAAATAGATTAGTCGATAAAAATGATAAAGAGCTTTTAAGAAGTTGAAATGCCATATATTTGAAAAAATATTATTTTTAATCACGAGTTTAATGTTGATGATTGAATGCAGATTGCTTGATATTAACAAAGTCGTCAAGAACTTTGGAAAATGATGAATGGCGTGCTAACAGGATCATGGAATCATGACGTTAATCTGTGGCACTTAAAATTCTGATCCATAGTCAAAACGAAAAAGTTTGTTTATGATTATTGCAGGTTGCAGAAAAGCTACCTCGGATTATAGCTGATGAAAATCCAAAGATCAAGCTAAATGACTAATTGTCAAAAATAGCTTAAGTCGACACAATTCAAGTAATATAGTCGACCATGCTTACTCAAAACAGGATAGTCGACCAAGCATTCGAACTAGTCGATTGATCCAAAGGAGAGTAATGCTTTTTCCCAAACGAGAGCTAGCAACCAAGCATCTAAGCATGCTAGTCGTTTAACTCAAAAGCGGGTGAGATAACTTGTTATGCTAAGATTCATAGCAGTTATAGAATTGCAAATGCAAATAAAACTTAACATCCATAAATATGCTTGTGATAATATCCAGGGAAATAAAATTCAAGGAAAGAAAATAAAGAGCGGAAATTTGAAGCAAATTATAGCTGAAATACAGGCTAAGCAGTTGGAGCATTGGTGTTGTCACCTCCATCGGTTTTGCCACCACCATCTTGGGCTGGGGGACTGCGAGGTTCATTTTCTGGAGAAGAAACAAAAGGGTCTGGGAATGTCGCATAATATTCATTAATTACGGTCTCAGGGTCCCAGTTGACATGCTTACCCTCCTTGAACTCCAACATTAATTCCATTTGAGTCCTCATCTCCACCTCAGCAATGACCCCCTCCAGGTATTTTGCTCTGTCTTTAAGGGCCTTGTTTTCCACTAATAGCTCTGTGATTTCTTGTGCCTTGCTGGAGATTTGACCACCCAGGTTGGTGTTGGTATCTTTAAGCTCAGTAACCTTTTGCCTCCATTCTTCAACGCCTCTGCGAAGGTTGTTAATTAAATCAGTCTTTTGAAGCGAAGCTGATTTCTCTTTGGCCAAAGATTGTTTCCCCTTGTCAACCAGAGCTTGCAGAACTTTTAATTCCTTTTCTAGAACAGCAATCCTCTCACTCCTGTCTGCTTCCAGCTGGGCAAGGCGATCCTGGGTGACTAAAGACTTCATTTGTTCTCTATGCAAGGACATGAACTCTAGGGCCTGAAAAGGCTCACAAAGTTTGTAAGTAATAATATGATATTTACAAATATTAACTAAGTGAAAAAGTGTGAGTTATGTGGATTACCAGGAAAAGGTTCCTCATCGTGTTGTCAATGTTCTCTGTCACCTCTAGAGATTGAAAAATTGCCCTATCAGTAGGGGTTGGAAGTCTTTGCAGAATGTCCAGGGTCATCGCCCAAGGCTTTCTATGAAAAGCAGAAGCCTCAGCAGGAAGAGAAAGGTCAACGCCCTTCAACTCTTCAGGAGAGATTAAGTCTTGAGAAGCACTTTGTAAGCTCCAGTCAGAGGCGGCTTTGAACTTCTTAGGAGACGGGGGAGCAGAGTGAACTGAAGGTTCTTGGATGACAATCCCAGGAAGACCAGCTCCTCTAGGCCTCTTACTTCTGGTGGCAGGGGGATCAGCTACGGCAATGGCTGTTTCCTTGCCTTTAGCTTTAGCAGGACTGAGGTTCTCACTCTGAGGAAGAGGAGGAGGAACAATAACAGCAGGGGGATTAACAGCGGCGGCATTCACAGAGTGTTTCTTCTTGCTCCTGATTTCAGAAGCAGCAACATTCTTTGCTTCAGCCCTAAATTGGGCTCGTTCAGCAGCAGTCAACTTGGGAGGCATTTTCCCTGCAAAGAATGTGGTAAATTGTCGTTACTTTTGCGCAATTATTATTTCTAAAATTATTTTGAAGGTTAATCATATTAAAGGTTAAAATTTACCTGAGATGATGGATGAAAAGCGCCTAGAATCTTTTGGAAGAGCGAGGATCTTTTTGATCTTGTCGGTGGACGACTTTTCAATAGGATGAGAGTAACTTAGCTGCTTGTCACCTATAAATAAAAATGAAATGAGAATAAGTGTCAAAGGATAATTTATGAATAAGAAATAAGGATAGTCGTCTTACTTAGACGACGCCACTCCTTTCTGAGTTTGACGCCAGGAGGCTCTAGGCTAGCAATTGGAATAATTAAAAACCTCTCATCCCATTGTCGGTCGTTAGGGCCTTTGTCAGAAGTCCAAGTTTCAAGCCCCTTGCGATTACGGATTAAAGTATAAATCCCTGCCCTAACCTCTCCTGAAGAAGCCTTAACTTCACTTATAGAGTAAGAGGTCAAAACATCTAGGAGGTCAAGGGGAACACCTAAGCGACGCCCTAAAATGTCGGCTACTAATGCTACCCTCCAAACATGGGGCATAAGCTGAGAAGGGGATAGGTCAAAATGCACACAGAGTTGTTCAATGATAAGAGGAACAGGGAAACAACTAGCATAGCGAAAAGCTTCTACGCTTAAAGCAATAGTGGTCTTAGAAAATGAATCAAGCCTTTCATGATTTTTGGGGATCCTAAAAGGTACTAGCGGGTTGAAAAAATACAAGCTTTTTTCCTCTAACTTCTTAGATTCAATCGCTTTTAACTTAACAGGTTTTAAATCAGTTACCAGAGAAGACCTTTTGGTTTCAGTATTAACTACTTCCTCAGGTATTACCCTAACAAGCGACCTAAGGGGTGGCGATTTCGAACTCGTACCTTCAAAGGGTACATTTTGATTACTAATGTTTTTTGGAGTTTTACTACTCGACCCAGAATCAGACAGGTTGGGAGAATCCTCGCTTGGATAACTCACATGCGATGGGTTAGAATCGGAACCAGACATGTTCGTGATAAAAGATAAAGGTAGAAGATACCTGAAGTGGAGACAATGGAAACGCTTGAAAGAAGAACAATCTAGGTCGATGGAAGATAAAGCATGAGAATAAGGGAAGTTTCAGATATAAGAAGAAGAGAACGCCAATTTTGCGGAAATAGCGCCAATTACGAAAGAAGTAAATCTAAGCCATCAAACGTGAGCAAATGAAACGACAGATGAATCTCAGCCGTCAGATGTCTTAACCGCTACTTCCCAATGACCATTTGCGGTGCCATTGAGAAGTGGGGGACTTAATGTTATGACGTTATCTAGCCTAATGAAGAAGGCCCATTAAGCCCAAAGAAGAGATAAGTTTGAAGGAGCCCAAAATGCCAGAAGGTCGACCAAGTCTTTATTGATGGTCAAAGATATTTTGTAACCGTCCATTAAACCATTGTAACCTCCATATTAATTGGAATCGAAACGGAAATACTCATAAGTGAGAAAATTGATTACTCCAACGGGAAGGAAAATTGTAGCCTATATATAGAAACACAATCCATGTAAAGAGATCATCCAATACTCTCTGAGCATTCTACTTTCTATTTTACTCTCTCGCTAGTCGACTAAAGTTTAGGCGACTAAACTCTTGTATTATCATAGTGGTTCGTCCACCCATTCTTAATAAAGTCATTGTTTTTTGATTTGATATATTTGCGTATCAACAATCATAAAGTAGACAAATGCTTTGCATGTAACACAAAAATTAGACAATAATTAGACAAATAAATTCCAATGTGGATTGGTTTCCAAAGATTAGACAATAATTAGATCAATATTATTAGGTAAAGATCAATATTTAGAAAGAACATAAGTAGACAAACGGAATTATAGTGAATGTGCCCATTCAGAAATGTACAAAGAAGCATAGTAATAGGATGTCACTATGAATTTGAGATATTACCTGATTCAAGCAACAAATTTTTTTTCTAATTATAAACTAACATATATTGTAATTACATTTGTTATATGTTATAATTTGGTGGTCTAATTTGCTTCATTAACTTTCACAAAAAAAGTCAAGTCAAAGTAGGCTTATAAATAGGAACGGAGGGAGTATATATTAATCTTCCAATATTCCACAAAGAACTTCAATAGTGCTCAAATGGATTATTAATCTTAAAAAATTACACAAAGAACTAAATCGTTTAGAAAGCAATAATAGGACTTTACTTCCATATCAGTGCATCAATACCTAAGCATAAAAAAGATCATTGTTATAAGGCAAATGTAGATGATATTATCACCATAATGAAGAGAGTAAAATGCTGACATGAGTGTTTAAAAATTAAAAATGGTGACAATTTCTGTATGCTAAATGCATGCAAATATCACATCCCCTGCAACAAGTACCTATTGATGGGGATTAATAGCTAAAGATATATTTGATTCTGAAGTGAGCGGGATTCTAAAGGGTAATATTATTAGATGTATTACAGAGCTATGCACTAAGTGAAATGTACTTATAAATATTAAACTTGAATGTAAGTAAAAAAATTACATTTCAATCAATTAGTCTGTTTTCCTGTCATGTGCAGAAGAAAGGGGTATTAGGGGCAATTGTACACAATTAAATGAAGTGGAAAAGAAAAAATTGTCAATATATTGAACACAATAAGTTATTAAATAACATGGCTGACCATTTAATAAACCTACAGGAAATATTACTGATATGCTTAGTGGCTAGTTTCAACAGAAATAGTAATACAATTATATTGTTTAGTCATGGTTTGTCCTTGGCAGTGAAAGTTAGTGGATTATCATGCGCAAAAAAGCAAATGCAATGATAGCATGACCACTTAGCAATCTAGTGGATTATAATTTTTGATGCATAAACAGGAGATACATATAACTTGCCAAATTATCCACATAATACTCTTCATGGTTATTATAGTAGAAAGCATGGGCTAAGTCAGTATTTACCTATTAATTGGCAGTCAACGGCTGTGAGAAGTTTGGTATTATTGTGCAATTCGTGTACCTGAGCTTTAACTCCTCGCTTGTACCTCAAAAAATTATCCACAAGACAAACTTATATATTGGATCAAAAGCAACAAATTGACATGAAGAAGGTTAAAAATAATGTTACAGAAAGAGCACCAAACATTAGTGTATACGAAACACATCACAGCAAGTTAACTTGCTTTACAAACAGCTTGTCCCAAAGTAAATATAATCAAATGACTATCAATTAATCAATAAGTAAGTGATCAACCTCCCCCACCTGTGTAACCATGAAGTTGTGATCAATACATATACATGACATAACAAAAGCAAAAACTTGTTATCGTATGCAAATCAATGGTATTTAACCATTTATTTTGTCTATGGCACTCAGCTTCAATCTTAGCCACCTTCCTTTTGCACTCCAGATGTTGTTTGCTTGCTGTTTCAGCAACTTCTGCACTCAAATCTCTCTCAACAATCCTGAATTCTAGCTCCTCAAGTCTAGATTGTAGCTCAAGTTTAAGTCGTGAATTTTCTTTCTCCACAGCCTCAAGTGTATGGTGAAGATCAGAACGAATTGGCACAGAAGCTTTAGCCTTTGCTATTTGGAGTTGAACCTTAAGCGCAAATATTTTGTATTCCCAATCTCGAGAACTATTTGCAACAACTTCATTGAACTTTTGATCTTGTTCTTCTCTAGCTTGTCTAAGTTGCCTCATACATTCCTTGAGAGGACCATCAAGATGACTGACACAATTCTCAAGAGCTGAATTCTTCTCAAATGCAGCATTAGCAAATTGTGCATTCAATTTGATTATCCAAATGTCAGAAGGAAAGCAGACCTCTGGTTAATTTAGAATTATTTCAAAAAGCCTTGTGCTATCCTTTTCATGTTAGTAAACATTTAGCACAACAAAAAAAGATGTATTAGAATCACTTACAATGAACATATTGCTTGTTTTGCCAAAAAATCCATTTGCCAATATGAACCTCTAAAGAAAACGAATACTGAGATGTGGGAGTGAATAAATTCATCAGTTTATATCGCACCAATCATTGAGCCTCAAGATACAAACTTTAAGTTATACTCAAGCAAGTTGTAACAAAACAAAATCCATACTCAAGAAAGTTTCAACATATTATAAACGACTCACCTATTTGGAACCTCATAGTTTGCCAAAAACTCGTCCCGAAATTTCCCTCCCCCTTTTTATCAACAACCCACCTTCATTAAGAATTTTAATCACAAAAAGAGATCGAATGAATGCCCATGGCCGATGTAAAGTATGAAAGTAATGGATGCACAAGAGGGGGGGTGAATTGTGCTTCAAAAATAAATGCTCAAATAAAACAACACAAGATTTATACTGGTTCGGTCTACCTGACCTACGTCCAGTCCTCAACCACCCAGGCCGAGTTCCACTATATCTCAGGTTTTAAATCGGGTTCACCTGAAACCTTACAACCGCAAGTTTTGCACGGGATCACTTGCAACCTTACCACAAGTTTTACACAGGCTCACTTGTAACCTTTCTAACTAGCTCCCCCTCACACCAAGCAAGGGGTTAACCTTTACACTTAAAGGATTTTTCTGACTAAGTTCTCTCAAAGAACGGATGGTGTTACACACTTAAGTACAATCAATGCTCTTATAACAAGAAGAGACTTAACAACAAAGAGTACAGAATATGTAGATGAAAAGGATCACTCGATGTGTTAAATGCTCTTTACTTTTCTGGGCAGCTTTGAATGCTTGAAGGTGTTCTTAGTTTCTCGCTCTAACTTCTCTCAAGAATATTCAAAGATAATTGATTGCTTCATAAATGAAGTTGAGCTCCCTTATATAGTCTTCAAACATTTTGAACTCTTGGTAGGTGGGCTAGCCGTTTGAATATGGCCGTTTTTCCCATGTTACCGTTTGCCCAATAAATGCTTCATCAATGCATAGCAGGGTTGACTTGCTTTATCTCTGAAAAGTAGTCCTGACACCTCTGCTCTGACAAAAGCATTCTGACACTGCATCTCTGAACGTTCTGACATTCTGATTGCTTGCGGAAGCAAAATCACATCCGGAAGCAAGCTTAATTACTGTGCTGCGTTTGAACGTTAGTTTAGCAATATAAGCACATAGTCACATGCAGTGGGTGTTCCCTTAGTCTAAGGTGTATCCGGAAGCACTTCTACATCCGAAAGTAAGTTCACTTGATGAAGGATTTAGTTCACTATTACTCACTCTCGCTCAGTGTCTTTCAATCCAACAGTCAGCGCTAGTCACTAAGCTATCGGAAGCACTTTCACTTGACGTGGTAAACTCACTGACGCTTAGGGTTATATCTGTTCTATCAGTCTGCGCCAGTCTAAGTCTAACAGGAAGCAATTTCACTTGACGTGGTAAACTCACTGACGCTTAGGGTTATATCTATTCTATCAGTCTGCGCCAGTCAAAATCTAACAGGAAGCAATTTCACTTCCGGTTGAATCATAGCTTAGCCTTAAGATTTTGTGTACCTAATGCTCATGGACTAAGTTAATTCCCTAGTGAGTTACTCGCTGCCGCTGGGGGATGAAACATTCATCCGCGTGCGCAAGTCCTAGTCTATCCGGAAGTAAATCCACATCCGGTTGCACTCTTACTTGGGATTCTATGTTTACCTATTGCTTTCTAAGTACTTGGCCTATTCTTTCATATTTTAGTCTTCATCAAAACTTAAGATTCTAACATTCTCCCCCTTTTTGATGATGACAAACTTAGTTTTATCGATAAAGTTCATAAGGAAGGATTAGCAAAAGAATAAAAGCAATAGATAAGAACAAGTAACTTAGACAAATATTATTGATAAACAGAAGTTACAAGTCAGAGTATACAATCAAATAACATATACAGGTAAAGAACATATACAAGTAAATTACACTAAGCAAGTATGAAAGTATGCATGAAAACAAAACAAAAAGGAAAAATTTCTAAGTTAAAAGAATGTTTTGATTGGGGGTTCAGGGTTTGTGTTTCTTTTTCCTCTCCCTCTCCTTTTGTCTCTCTTCATTCTCTTTTTGTAGTTTGGCTAACTCGGCCTCACGCACATTCTGGTCTATCTGGGCAATGATCTCCTGAAGCTCTTCTTCATCTCTTTCCCTTCTGAGCCTCTCTGATTCAATAGACTCCTCGAATGCCCTTTTCATGTTCTCCACTTCTTCATACCCAGGGAACCCTGTAGCATCGTCGAAGTAGGAGACCTCTCCATTGGGATAGTGAACAGCCCAGATTTTTTCGTTCCATACAGGGAAGTTGGGATCCTCCTCAACTTCCTGGGCTTTCCTTTTCCCTTTCCCTTTACTCTTCCCTTTGCTCTTGTTAATTGGAGGGGTGGACATGGCACTTGCTCTGTCAGCATCGAGGCAGGCCATCTGACCAAAAGATAACTTATCTGTGAATCCAAACTTCTCAAATTCCTCAGGAGTCATGTCTTCAATTTCCAACTTGACTTCCTTCAGAATTGGAACTGCTTGAACCACTGGAATTTCTTGCTCAACCTGGGCAGATGAAGCTCCTTGCTCAGGTAGGTCAGATGGAGTCTCTTCCTCACTCTCATCAGATTCAGTGGTGGCAATTATCTTCCTGGCACGTTTCCTAGCAACGGCCTTCTTTCTGGGCTCACTGAATCTGGCTGCTGGCTCAGACGAGGGAGGAGGGTCAGATGATTGCTCAGATGAGGAGATCTCAGATTCTTGCCCAGAGGATGCAGGAATGGGCTTGGCTATCACAATGGGAGGATGGTTGGGTCTCTTCAGTCCCCACTTCATCATGATCTCCTCAACAATCTTTCTACTTGTTTTAGTTGGAGGAGGCTCTGATGATGACTCAGGTTGTGAGGATTGTTCATTCTGCCCAAAGACAACCATCTCCAAATGTGGTCCTTGCTCAGCCGACCTCTGCTGCTGCATGAACCGGATTGCTTCTCCTCTTATAAGGCTCTCAGCACCACCCAGCCTTTGGGATTCCATAGCACGGCGAAGGGCTGCTGTTATGTCTTCATCAATCCAGAGAGATGGCTGGCTGAGGACATCCCTTGTGTTCATGGACAGGCGCAGAGTGGACATCACATCTCTCCCCCTTTTGGCATCATCAAAGAGGGTGAGGGCCAGGGATGGAGTTGAGGAAGAGGAGGGTGGAGGTTTTTGGGGTGAGGTCTCTGGGGAGGAGGTAGGTTGGGTATTTTCTGGGGATGAGGTATTGTCGGGGAACCAATTGGGGGTGACAAAGAGACCCTCAAAAGGATAAGTAGAGGAGTATTCAGGGTAGGTGTTGGTAGTGTGTGGGGTAAAGGGTAGGTGGTCGTCAGAGAGTGGCTGAAGGCGGGGATACTCTCTTATGTAGATTTGGCTGAGGGGGTGAATGGTTGTGTCAGATCCTATGGGTCTAGATCATGGATGGGAAGGGTTGGAGAGGCGGAGTGGAGAGCGAGTAGGAGCTCTAGGTCGTGTGAGAATGGGTGAAGGAGGTGTAGATTGAGAGTTTAGTGGGGATTGGCGTGGAGAATGTTGGGGTGAGTCTTGGGTTTGTTGGTCATGGGTAGGTGAAGGTTGGGATTGGTGGTCATTGTTTGGTGAAGGTGGCTGAGGTTGTTGAGTGTTAGGTGGAGGAGGAGGGGGAAGTTGAGGGTGATTAGGAGGAGGAGGAGGAGGTGGGTTTTGAGGAGGAGGAGGAGGTGGGTTTTGAGGAGGAGGAGGAGGTGGTAGGTTACCTTGTGATGGTTGGGGAATTTGTAGGTGCTGGAGGATGAGATATAGTTTTGCATCCACCCTGGCAAGATGATTCTCGACTTGGCACACTCTGTCCTCAAGCCGCTGGATTCGCTCTCCTTGCTGCTGGAAGCCAGCGTCACACTCAGCACGGAGAGGACCCACCAAGGACTCAGGCAGCCTAAAGAGAAGCTCTTCCTTTACTTCCTCGGCAAAGGCCCTAACAGAAGCTGGCACTCTTGCAGCACGGCTTGGCCCAGCATGGGAGTCCACTTCCTGATCCCCTTCACCAGTTGTAGAGGGAGCTGAAGTCTGAGAGGCACTCCCTGCCTGTGATCCTGAGCGAGTGGGCTTGGCAGGCTTGATATACTTAATGCCCATCTTCGCGATGTTTGTAGCTCCCACAGGTTTGCACTTGACATTTTCTTCCTCCACAGCAGATGTGGCCTTGATCAGATGCTTCTCAAGGAGGAAGGCAATGATAGTGGGATAGGGAAGATAGCCAGATTTGTCATTGTTTATCAAGCGCTGAAGCTCAAGGCAGATCAACTGGCCGGGGTTGATAGGCTGGTGGGAGAGGAGTCTGGGGAACCAGGGATTGTCCAGCAGTGTGAACTCGTTGAAGTTGCCTCCCTTATGTGTCATCATGCGGGAGTAGACATAATACAAGAGCCTGTAGGAGTCAGACATCTTGGACACCTTCTTGTTATCGGTGCCATACAACTTCTCGAGTTCCTCCTTGCTGTACTTGAGGGACTCAGGGTAGATCCATTCATTCATACCCTCTTCAGTGATCCCCATCATCTCATTCAATGTCCTCCACGTGAACCTGAAGGTTCTCCCCCTAACAGTGGCAGTGAAGGAGAGTTTGTGGACTTACTCTTTCCCATCCACCTTCTTGTACTTAGCCTTGCCAGAGAGGGATTGACAGAAGACTCGCAGGACGTTGACGTTGTAGTCCTGGTTGATGCCCAGCCAAGGCATATACTTCTCCAAGTAAGGGCGCAGATGGGGAAACCCTAGATCATCAATCTTGTCCAGATCGATGAATAGCCCATGGTTGAAGTAGGGGATGGACGTCTCAAATTTGGCTGCAACCGACTCCAATGCCCCATCTCTATAGACAGTGGGGTCATCCTCTTCAACCCTTTGCCTTTTGGAAGAAGGCTCTTCAGCGAACTGAACCTTCTTCTTTTTCCCTTTCCTCTTGGCTTCCCTTGCTTGCTCTTGCCCAGAGGTCTCAGCCTGTTCATGTACTTGTTCAGAGTGGCCAGGCTGTTCCTGGACTTGTTCATCCTGCCCTTGTGTATTCTGCCCAGAAGTTTCATGGTGTTCTTGATGTTCATCGCGATGTTCTTCACGATGTTCTTCACGATGCCCAGATTTTCCAGAATGTTTATGACTTGATTTCCCAGTTTTTGACTTGTGTTTCTTAGATGAGGAAGGTTTCTTTGAAACTGGGTTGGATTCATGAGATCCGGCCATTTTTGTGTGGGTTGGTGGTAAAAAGAGAGATGAAATGCGAGAGGTGTGTGAAGAAAATGAAGAACACGATGAAGAAGATGAAGAGAATTTCAGAAAAAAATGGTGAGAGTGAAAATGATGCAAGTAAAAAGTGAAAGTGAAAAATGACACCTTATTTATAGGTAAAGTTACTAAGGGTAAAGTGGGCATATATTTTCAAATGAAACCATACGTTTACACATTGGGTAACGTAAAATTTTTAATTGAAACGGCGCACCTTATGACATGTGTCGTTTCATCTTGTCAGATAGGGCACACCTTCTCATAGAGGGAGATGAAGCGTTTCTGAAGTGACGTGTCCCTTGGGCTGGCACTGGCGCTCTCTTGGCTTGATCATCCAGTGTCAGTGAGTGATCATCCGGAAGTGGTTTTGCTTCCGGTTGCACTTGCTTAAGATTTAACATTGAGCACCTGCAAAAACATATATTGGCACTCCGATGCCTAAGTTAGTATTGTTGTAGGTAATAAACAATCAAGTATGATGAATAGAATTTACACTTCATTTGGGTTTACCATTCCCAAATCACCTCTTATGAAAGTAAATTGGTCAACCCCCAGAGGCTTGGTGAAGATGTCAGCAAGCTGTTGTTGTGTGGGGACAAACTGCACCTTGACATCCTTCTTTTGAACATGGTCTCTGATGAAGTGATGTCTGACATCAATGTGCTTTGTCCTTGTGTGCTGAACCGGATTCTTGGCCAGGCTGATTGTGCTTGTGTTGTCACAGAGGATGGGTGCCTCAGGGAACTCTAAGCCAAGATCTCTAAGTTGGTTCTTCAGCCACAGCACTTGGGCACAACAGCTTGCAGCAGCAATGTATTCTGCCTCAGTGGATGACAAAGACACGCAGGTTTGCTTCTTGCTAGCCCAAGACACCAGACAACCACCAAGGAAGGCGCATTGTCCACTGGTGCTCTTCCTATCTGTTTTATAACCTGCATGGTCAGAGTCAGAATAAGCCCACAAGAACTCTTGGTTACCTCTGGGGTACCAAAGACCAAGTTCTTGTGTTCCCTCAAGGTATCTCAGGATACGTTTAACACATGTTAAGTGTGACTCCTTGGGGTTGGCTTGAAACCTAGCACACATGCCTACACTAAATTGAATGTCAGGCCTGCTGGCTGTTAAGTACAAGAGGGAACCTATCATTCCCCTATACATGGGCAGGCTGACGGATTTACCCTTTGCGTCAGCATCGAGTGCGGCAGTGGTGCTCATAGGAGTGTCATACTCCTTGCATTCATCCATCCCAAACTTTTTGAGTAGCTCTCTGCAATACTTAGCTTGGGAGATGAAGATTCCATTTTTCTTCTGTTTGATTTGCAGGCCTAGGAAGAACGTTAGTTCTCCCATCATTGACATTTCAAATTCACCCTGCATAGTCTTAGAGAAATCTTCACAAAGCTTTTCGTTAGTTGCCCCAAATATAATATCATCAACATAAATTTGGACAATTAACATATCTCTATCTTTGTGAAGGATAAACAGTGTATTATCTAATTTTCCCCTTGAGAAACCCTTGCCCAGCAAAAAGCTGCTGAGTCTCTCATACCAAGCTCGAGGAGCTTGTTTCAGGCCATATAAAGCTTTCTTTAGTCTATACACATGTTTGGGATGCTTATGATCTTCAAAGCCAGGAGGTTGTTCAACATATACCTCTTCTTTGATGTAACCATTAAGAAAAGCACTCTTTACATCCATTTGATATAATCTAAAACCTTTCATGGATGCAAAGGCTAGAAGAATTCTTATTGCTTCGAGTCTAGCAACTGGAGCAAAAGTTTCTTCATAGTCAATGCCTTCTTCTTGGTTATATCCTTTGGCTACTAGCCTGGCTTTGTTTCTTGTAATTTGACCTGTCTCATCCAGTTTGTTTTTGAAGACCCACTTGGTCCCTACTATGGATTGATGAGACGGCCTTGGGACTAGTTCCCAAACTTGACTTCTCTCAAATTGATTTAGCTCTTCCTGCATGGCAATAATCCAGTCGCAGTCCTCAAGAGCTTGTTCAACTGAAGTTGGTTCGATTTGAGATAGGAATGCTCCAAACTCAACTTCATTTTGAACTTGTCTTCTAGTTCTGACACCAGAAGAAACATCACCAAGCACTTGATCAAGAGGATGATCCCTGTGATGTCTCCTAGCTATTGGCAACTGTGCCTCCTCAGGCACGGGTTGCACTCCAGGTTCATCACTGGGTTCATCTTCTTCTTTGGGATTGCTTGTTGGTGTTTCTTTTGGTGGTGAGGAAGATGATGGTAGTTTTGGAAGATTAAGTATTCCATCATCCTCTGTGGATTGTCCCCATGTAGGAGTTTCATCAAATACAACATGCATGGATTCTTCTACAGTTTTAGTTTTCATGTTGTATATTCTATATGCTTTACTCCTAAGGGAATATCCTATAAATATACCTACATCAGCTTTTGGATCAAACTTACCCAAATTTACCTTTCCATTGTTATGCACATAGCATTTTGATCCAAATATTCTGAGGTGGCTGATGTTGGGCTTTCTCCCTTTGTATAGCTCGTATGGAGTCTTGTCCAAGCCCTTGCGAACATAGGCTCTGTTGGAGATATAGCAAGCAGTGCTCATAGCGTCCGCCCAGAACACTTGAGAAACCTCTTTCTCGTTGAGCATGCTTCTAGCCATCTCCGTCAGAACCCTGTTCTTCCTTTCGACCACTCCATTTTGCTGAGGAGTTCTAGGAGCTGAGAAGTTATGTTCAATGCCGTTTTGCTCACATAGCTCAGAGAAGCTATGGTTCTCAAACTCTCCTCCATGGTCTGTCCTTATGGCTGTGATTTTGAGCTCTCTCTCATTCTGCACTTTCTTAGCCAGGACAACAAAAGCATCAAAAGCATCTTGCTTAGAGGCAAGAAACATAGTCCAAGTGAACCTTGAATAGTCATCCACCACTACTAGAGCATACAGGTTTCCACCCAAGCTCTTTACTCTCGCTGGCCCAACCAAATCCATGTGGATTAGTTCCAAGGGCCTGCTGGTGGAGACTCTCTTCTTGGTTTTAAACGAGGACTTTGTTTGCTTCCCTCGTTGGCAGGATTCACAAATAAAATCATGCTTTACTTTAAAAGTTGGAATACCTATAGCTAGCTCCTTTTTAATTAGCATATCAAGTTGAGTAAAGTTAACATGAGCTAATCTCTTATGCCAAAGCCAACTGTTCTCATCACTAGATATTAAACATTTATCTTCCAATTGTTGACATAAGTCTAGAGTATATAGGTTTCCATTTCTGTTTGCCTTAAGTTTGCATTTTAAATTGGCCTTGTCTAAATTTAGATCCGGCTTATCAACTATTATGCACTCATTTGAATCAAAAATTACCCAATTTCCTTTGTCAGTGCTCTGGCTGACGCTTAGCAGGTTGTGACAGAGACCGTCCACTAGATAGACGTCTTTGACTGGTCCGACTTCTCCAACTCCAGTGATCTTACCACTTTAATTTCCTCCAAAGGTCACTGTGGCTCCATCCTTGATCACCAGAGATTTGAACTTGTCTATGTCTCCAGTCATATGTCTCGAGCATCCGCTATCGATGTACCATTTTCTGTTCTTGGATGCCTTGAGACACACCTGAAATAATTAAGCAAGCTTAGGTACCCAACCTCTCTTGGGTCCTCTGTCATTAGTTTTTAGTGCCCTTGGTCTAGTGTTGGCCTTAACCTTGGACTTATGATCATTTGGGGCCTCTAACCTAGTGCTGGCTCTAGGCTCTTGGGTTTTCCCTGTGGAATAGTTCCAGGCTCGGGATCCTTGTCCTCTCTTGGTTTCCTTTGCAGGTGGAGGATCCTTTGTAGCCTTGGTTCCTTTAGGGACCCATTTGTAAGAGCTACTTGCTCCATGCTTCTTGGCATTACAGGTGGACGTGGAGTGTCCTTTCCTGTTGCAGTAGTTACAGAAGCTGAAGGGTGAGGAGCTATGACTAGTGGCTTTATGGAAGAACTTTAAGTAGGGCTTTACTTTTGGTTCCACCCACTTTTTCCCTCTAGGAGTATATCCTAAGCCAGTCCTATCTCTATATGCCCTTTGGTTCATTAAGATTATATTTAACATTTCTGAACCATTTGTAAACTTCTGCAGGGCATTTTGCAGCTTGTCTTTTGTTAGAATCTTGAGTTTTGATGAAGACTAAAATATAAAGGATTAGACCAAGTGCCTAGGAAGCAATAGGATAATATAGGATCCCAAGTAAGAGTGCAACCGGATGTGGATTTACTTCCGGATAGACTAGGACTTGCGCACGCGGATGAATGATTTATCCCCCAGCGGCAGCGAGTAACTCACTAGGGAATTAACTTAGTCCATGAGCATTAGCTATACTAAACCTTAAGACTAAGCTATGATTCAACCGGAAGTGAAAGTGCTTCCTGTTAGATTTAGACTGGCGCAGGCTGATAGAATAGAATAACCCCAAGCGTCAGTGAAAAAGCCACGTCAAGTGAAATTGCTTCCTGATAGATTTTGACTGGCGCAGACTGATAGAATAGATGTAACCCTAAGCGTCAGTAAGTTTACCTCGTCAAGTGAAAGTGCTTCCGATAGCTTAGTGACTAGCACTGACTGTTGGAATACACTGAGCGAGAGTAAGTGATAGTGAGTTAGATCCTTCATCAAGTGAAATTACTTCCGGATGTAGAAGTGCTTCCGGATACATCCTAGACTAAATGACTTCCCACAGCATGTATAGTTCTTACTATATTTGATTATATATAATGCTATGTTGGACTAACCAGTATGTGCAGAACTTAGTCACACTTCCGGATGCGAATGAGCTTCCGGATGCAAAGACTCTTGGCATTGGATTACAGAGATTAACTCTTGTAGAGCAAGGTTGCCACTTCCGGATGAACGATGATCATCCGTCAGCAAGAGTACAAGAGTAAACATCACATACTCAGAAGTCAGAATGCTTTTGTCAGAGCAGAGGTGTCAGAACTACTTTTCAGAGATAAAGCAAGTCAACCCTGCTAAGCATTAATGAAGATGTACCTCTCAACGGTAACATGGGATTAACGGCTATATTCAAACGGACATATTGAACCTGCCGCCCAAGCTTTGAAGCCGAGTATAAAAGGAACATCTATATTCAGAAGATAGTTGGAAGAACAGAGCATATTATCTGATATATCATCTTCTACATTCCTCTCATCTTCTACTCTCAGATCAAAAGTTGTAACATTCTTAGAGAGTCATTCTATTGTACTTAAGTGAGTAACATCATCTACTCTTAGAGAGAGTCATCTGTACTTAAGTGTTTAGCACAATCCGTTCATAGAGTGAACACATCATTAAATCCTCTAATTGATAGAGGCTGTTCTAGAGCTTGTGCTTGAAGAACAGTATTGTTATCTTACAAAAGTAAGGGGGAGCATTTAGAGGTTTTCTAAATCTCCATAGGTTGCAAATTAGCCCGCAAAACTTGTGGTTGTAAGGTTGCAGGTGATCCCGTTGTAAAACCTGTGGTTGTAAAGGTTTGCAGGTGAACCCGTTGTAAAACCTGTGGGTTGTTAGGTGAACCCGTGTTCGTAAAACCTAAGGTGTAAAGGCTTTCTTGTGCCTGGTTCAAACAAGAAGTTTAGTGGATTGAAAATCTCAGGTGGAGCCTGGGGACTGGATGTAGGTCTGGGAGTGACCGAACCAGGATAAACTTGCTTGTGCATATTCTGCTTATTTAAATTTCACACCAAGCATCACACCACTACCTAGTCACTTGTGCTTGGGATGATCCATCGTAACTCTCATCAAGCACAAGGAGTAAAGTTTTCAAAAAGGGAAAATTATTAAGTTTTTACTCTCCACCCAATTCACCCCCCTCTTGGGTGACAGCCACGCATTTCATTTGGTATCAGAGCCAGGTCACTTGTTTAAAGGATTCAACGATCTCAAGTGCAAAGATCTAGGCTGACTTGGGTTACAAAATGTGTTTTGAAGGTTTTGACCATACTATCCCACCCGTGTTAGAAAATACTGATTTTTACTTATGGAAGGGAAGGATGAAAAGTTTTATACTATCCACGGATTTCAAAATGTGGGATGTCTTTGAAAAGGACTCTGATTTCAAACCAAAAGTAAATTGGACAGAAGAGGAGAAAAATTTATTTTACTTAAACCTTAGAGCAATGCAAATTTTGCACAAAAGTTTATCTGACAATGATTACCAGAAAATTAAACATTGCTCTAGGGCTATAGATATTTGGAACACTCTTGAAACTATGTATGCTTCTAATCAAGTTCTTGAAGTTAAGGCTGTCCAAAGCTCATTATGTGCTCCCTGTGAATCCACCTTTGATGAGCTACTGGATGGTGATGTAGTGGAAGCTAGCATCAGTGAAGAGAGTGTCAATCCATGCCTAGAAGATTCAGAAACTGAAGAAAATGAGGTACCTGAACCTGAACCTTCTAAATTGCAAGACATTTATAATGAGTTACATATTGAATTCTGTAAACTTGCAAAAGAAGTTCTAGGCTTGAGAAATAGGAATAGGGAACTTGAGGAACTTATTCTTTCTACAACCAAGGAGTCCAAAGTTCCATTCTTAAAAGAAGAATTTTCAAAAGACTCTGAGATTTCAAAAGTTAACAAACATAGTGTCTTTGAAAAGAAAACTGACCAACACAATAATGACAAGAAATCTTATTCTGAACATCATCCTATTGTCTGTTATTATTGTGGTAGAACAGGTCATATTTCTCACACATGCAATTTTAAAAGAAATTTAAATGTGAGAAACAAATATGCATGGATCCCCAAAGGACAAGTAAGGTCCAGCGCTAACCATGTAGGACCCAAGTACAAATGGGTACCAAAACTCCCTTCCGGTGCCTTACTTGTGCAGGAAAGATCAAGAGTTCCTCTTGCCTCACAGAAGAGAACTCATGGTGATGTCACTGCTGCAACCACCTGGTGCAATCATAAGAAGCAGTGCGCTACCATAAGGAACAAAGACTTTGTCTCAGGGATAAGCTATCACAAAGTTCCATTCAACTATCCTGAGAAGAACAAGAGAGAGAGGATGTCTCAACCAACATGGAGAAATCCTATGAATTCTGTCTCTCCTAAAGTGCTTCAGGCCAAAGATAAGTATAGAAGATTCCCTTGGGTAAGTAAGGGATCACTTAAGGTTGAAGCATGCAATAGAAAAATCTCCTATGCAAGTGTTAGATGGACTTATTGAGATTTTACATCAAGCATCATATATATGAACATTACATGCCTTATAAGAGTTTATCACAATGTTCATAGTCTACATGCTATCTATGACTATCATTATCAGTGTATAACCATGTGCATATAGTCATAGTTGATTCGCAATGCCATATTCATAGTGAATAATCTTTAGGTGCATGTGAATCACATACTTCCTACAAACTGACAAGTCAGATCCAAGTCTGGATACTGAAAAGAGAAAAAGGGGTTATTTGATATATTGTAGGAAAGAAGACTGGAAGCAACAACAAGATTCAAGACTATACTTCAGCTGAGATATTTGTCATATTTTGGGATCTAGAGTTAGAGCTTAATCGCTAAAAGGCAACAAGGAGGGAAAGAAAGAATTGACATTCATCACAATACAAATGATGCTTAGTCATACTAAATCAATCAATGGAAGTTCTCTCTCTTGAGACTCATTTTGACCTTCAACGACAAGGATAATGATGGAGAAGAAAGATAACTCTCAACATTGTAGCTTCTTCTCCTGACACTAATGTTGAAGCTGTGAGGAAGTACAAAAAGGTCCCCCACAATGTTAAATCTTAAGTGAGTCCAACCGGAAGCAAAATCACTTCCGGATACTCTTTTGCTGGCGCTGGATGATAACTCAATGTGATCAAGAGCACCACTCCAACCTAAAGCAAAACTACTTCCGGATGATCACTCACTAACACTGGATGATCAAGTCAAGAGAGCGCCAGTGCCAGACCAAGGGACACATCACTTCAGAAAACGTTTCAACTTCCTCTATGAAACGTTGTGCCTTCTCTGACTAATTGAAGCAACACGTGTCATCAGGTGTGTCGTTCCAACTTAAAATCTTACGTTACCCAATGTGTAAGAATTTGAAAGAAGATGCCCATTTTATCCTCAGAAGTTTTACCTATAAATAGATGTCATTTTTTTTTCACTTTCATCTTTTACTTGAATATTTTCACTCGCATCATTTTCTCTGAAAAATCTCTTCATCTTCTCCATCGTGTTCTTCATTTTTCTCTATATACTCCTCGCATTTCATCTCTATTTACCACAACATTCATACAAAAATGGCCGGTTCGCATGAATCCAACCCAGTTATCCAGATAGCCTCTTCATCCAAGAAACACAAGTCGAAATCTGGGAAATCAAGTCACAAGCACTCTGGTAAATCTGGGCATCATGAGGAACATCGCGATGAACATCATGAACACCGTGAAGTTTCTGGGCAACCACTGGGACAGGATGAGAATATTCAGGGTCAGCCTGGAACTTCTGGTCGAGTAGAACAGTTAGTGGTTTCTGAACAAGAGAGGGATGCTCAGAGAAAAGGAAAGAAGAAGAAGGTTCAATTTGCTGAGGAGCCTTCTCCCAAGAGGCAGAGGGTTGAAGAAGATGATCCCACAGTATATAGAGATGGAGCATTGGAGAGTGTGACCGCCAAATTTGAGACATCCACTCCCATCTTCAACCATGGCCTGTTCATCGATCTGGACAAGATGGATGAACTAGGGTTTCCCCATCTGTGCCCTTACTTGGAGAAGTATATGCCTTGGCTGGGCATCAACCAGGACTACAACGTCAACGTCTTGCGAGTCTTCTGCCAATCCCTCTCTGGCAGGGCCAAGTACAGGAAGGTTGATGGAAAAGAGCAAATCCACAAACTCTCCTTCTCCGCCACAGTAAGGGGGAGAACCTTCAAGTTCACATGGAAGACGCTGAATGAGTTAATGGGGATAACGGATGAAAGCATGAATGAGTGGCTATATCCAGAGGTGCACAAGTACAGCAAGGAGGATCTTGTGACACTATATGGCACCGATGACAAAAAGGTGTCCAAAATGTCTGATTCATACAGACTGTTGTACTATGTTTACTCCCGGATGATGACTCACAAAGGGGGTAACTTCAATGAGTTCGCCAACATTGACAACCCTTGGTTCCCCAGACTTCTCAAACAACAACCTATCAATCCTGGCCAGTTGATCTGCTTAGAGCTTCAGAGATGGTTGACCAATGACAAGTCTGGCCATCTTCCCTATCCCACCATCATTGCCTTCCTCCTTGAGAAGCATCTGATCAAGGCTACATCTGCTGCGGAGGAAGAGAATGTCAAGTGTAAGCCTGTGGGAGCAACCAATATTGCGAAGATGGGCATCAAGTACTTCAAGCCTCCTAAGCCCACTCGCTCAGGCTCACAAGCCAGTAGTGCTTCTGGCACTTCAGCCCCCTCTGCATCTGGAGCAGGGGATCAGGAAGTTGACTCCCATGCTGGGCCAAGCCGTATTGCAAGAGTGCCAGCCTCTGTTAAGGCCTTTGCCGAGGAAGTAAAGGAAGAGCTTCTTTTCAGATTGCCTGAGTCATTGGTGGGTCCTCTCCGTGCTGAGTGTGACGCTGGTTTCCAGCACCAAGGGGAGCGGATCCAGCGGCTCGAGGACAAAGTAGGACAGCTTGAGAATCACCTTGCCAGGGTGGATGCAAAGTTGGATCTCATCCTCCAACACCTACAAATTCCCCAACCATCTCAAGGTAATCTACCACCTCCTCCTCCTCCTCCTCAAAA
The DNA here is from genome assembly GCA_029929735.1 of Mimosa pudica. Classification (NCBI taxonomy): domain Eukaryota; kingdom Viridiplantae; phylum Streptophyta; class Magnoliopsida; order Fabales; family Fabaceae; genus Mimosa; species Mimosa pudica. The sequence continues at coordinate 9,560,543 of JAKELP010000045.1, forward strand.
CCCACCTCCTTCACCTCCTAATCACCCTCAACTTCCCCCTCCTCCTCCACCTAACACTCAACAATCTCAGCCACCACCACAAAATGACCAGCAAGCCCCACCATCACCAAACAATGACCACCAATCCCAACCTTCCCCTACCCATGACCAAGAAACTCAAGACTCCCCTCAACACTCCCCACGCCATTCTCCTAGAAACTTCTCATCCTCACTTTCCTCTTCCTCATCCTCACCCATTCTCTCACGCCCTGGCGCTCCTACACGCTCTCCACTCCGTTTCTCCAACCCTACCCATCCAAGCCCTAGACCCATAGGATCTGACACAGCCATTCACCCCCTCAGCCAACCATACAGCGAGTATCCCCGCCTTCAACCACTCACTGATGACCATTTACCATTTACCCCAGACTCCAACTACAAGGCATACTCCTCCACTCATCCTTATGAGGGTCTTTTTGTCACCTCCGGTTGGTTTCCCAATCCTCCTCAAACTCCAGAACACCTATCCTCTCCCACATCCTCTACCTCTACCCTCTCACCCTCCCCTCCTAAGAGATTTGGCCCTGAGCCACCTCCACCCTCCTCATCCACTCCATCCCTGGCACTCACCCTTGTTGATGATGACAAAAGGGGGAGAAATGTTATGTCTACTCTTCGCCTAAGTATGGCCACAAGGGATGTTCTCAGCCAGCCATCACTCTGGATTGATGAAGACATCACGGCCGCCCTGCGTCGTGCATTTGAGTGTCAGAGGCTGAGTGGTGCAGAAAGCCTCATAAGAGGAGAGGCCATCCGTTTCATGCAGCAGAAGAGAACGGATGAGCAAGGATCACATTTGGAGATGGTTGTGTTTGGCCAGAATGAACAATCCTCACAACCTGAGTCATCATCAGAGCCTCCTCCAACTAAAACAAGTAGAGAGATGGTTGAGGAAATCATGATGAAGTGGGGACTGAAGAGACCCAACCATCCTCCCATTGTGATAGCCAAGCCTGTTCCTGCATCCTCTGGGCAAGAGTCTGAGATCCCTTCATCTGAGCAATCTTCTGATCCTCCTCCCTCGTCTGAGCCAGCAGCCAGATTCATTGAGCCCAGAAAGAAGGCCGTTGCTAGGAAACGTGCCAGGAAGTTAATTGCCACCACTGAATCTGATGAGTCTGAGGAAGAGACTCCATCTGACCTACCTGAGCAAGGAACTTCATCTGCCCAAGTTGAGCAAGAAAATCCAGTGGTTCAAGCGGTTCCAATTCTGAAGGAAGTCAAATTGGAGATTGAAGACTTGACTCCTGAGGAATTTGAGAAGTTTGGATTCACAGACAAGCTATCCTTTGGTCAGATGGCTTGCCTCGATGCTGATAGAGCAAGTGCCTTGCCCACTCCTCCAATTAGCAAGAGCAAAGGGAAGAGCAAAGGGAAAGGGAAAAGGAAAGCCCAGGAAGTTGAGGAGGATCCCAACTTCCCTGTATGGAACGTGAAAATTCGGGCTGTTCACTATCCCAATGGAGAGGTCCTCTACTTCGACGATGCTACTGGGTTCCCTGGGTATGAAGAAGTAGAGAACCTAAAAAGGGCATTCGAGGAGTCTATCGAGTCAGAGAGGCTCAGAAGGGAAAAAGATGAAGAAGAGCTTCAAGAGATCATTGCCCAGATAAACCAGAGTGAGCGTGAGGCAAAGTTAGCCCAACTAGAAAAAGAAAATGAAGAGAGGCAAAAAGAGAGGGAGAAGAAAAAGAAACACAAACCCTAAACACCCAATCCAAACATTTTGTTTTAACTTAGAAAGTTTTTTTTTTCTTTTGTATTGTGTTTTCATGCATACTTTCATACTTGCTTAGTGTTAATTACTTGTAGATGTTCTTTACTGTAAATGTTATTTGATTGTATACTCTGACTTGTAACCCTTACTTGTCAATAATATTTGTTCAAGTTACTTGTTCTTATCCATTGCTTTTATTCTTTTGCTAATCCTTCCTTAGGAACTTAATTGATAAAACTAGGTTTGTCATCATCAAAAAGGGGGAGAATGTTAGAATCTTGAGTTTTGATGAAGACTAAACTATAAAGGATTAGACCAAGTGCCTAGGAAGCAATAGGATAATATAGGATCCCAAGTAAGAGTGCAACCGGATGTGGATTTACTTCCGGATAGACTAGGACTTGCGCACGCGGATGAATGATTTATCCCCCAGCGGCAGCGAGTAACTCACTAGGGAATTAACTTAGTCCATGAGCATTAGCTATACTAAACCTTAAGACTAAGCTATGATTCAACCGGAAGTGAAAGTGCTTCCTGTTAGATTTAGACTGGCGCAGGCGGATAGAATAGAATAACCCCAAGCGTCAGTGAAAAAGCCACGTCAAGTGAAATTGCTTCCTGATAGATTTTGACTGGCGCAGACTGATAGAATAGATGTAACCCTAAGCGTCAGTAAGTTTACCTCGTCAAGTGAAAGTGCTTCCGATAGCTTAGTGACTAGCACTGACTGTTGGAATACACTGAGCGAGAGTAAGTGATAGTAAGTTAGATCCTTCATCAAGTGAAATTACTTCCGGATGTAGAAGTGCTTCCGGATACATCCTAGACTAAATGACTTCCCACAGCATGTATAGTTCTTACTATATTTGATTATATATAATGCTATGTTGGACTAACCAGTATGTGCAGAACTTAGTCACACTTCCGGATGCGAATGAGCTTCCGGATGCAAAGACTCTTGGCATTGGATTACAGAGATTAACTCTTGTAGAGCAAGGTTGCCACTTCCGGATGAACGATGATCATCCGTCAGCAAGAGTACAAGAGTAAACATCACATACTCAGAAGTCAGAATGCTTTTGTCAGAGCAGAGGTGTCAGAACTACTTTTCAGAGATAAAGCAAGTCAACCCTGCTAAGCATTAATGAAGATGTACCTCTCAACGGTAACATGGGATTAACGGCTATATTCAAACGGACATATTGAACCTACCGCCCAAGCTTTGAAGCCGAGTATAAAAGGAACATCTATATTCAGAAGATAGTTGGAAGAACAGAGCATATTATCTGATATATCATCTTCTACATTCCTCTCATCTTCTACTCTCAGATCAAAAGTTGTAACATTCTTAGAGAGTCATTCTATTGTACTTAAGTGAGTAACATCATCTACTCTTAGAGAGAGTCATCTGTACTTAAGTGTTTAGCACAATCCGTTCATAGAGTGAACACATAATTAAATCCTCTAATTGATAGAGGCTGTTCTAGAGCTTGTGCTTGAAGAACAGTATTGTTATCTTACAAAAGTAAGGGGGAGCATTTAGAGGTTTTCTAAATCTCCATAGGTTGCAAGTTAGCCCGCAAAACTTGTGGTTGTAAGGTTGCAGGTGATCCCGTTGTAAAACCTGTGGTTGTAAAGGTTTGCAGGTGAACCCGTTGTAAAACCTGTGGGTTGTTAGGTGAACCCGTGTTCGTAAAACCTAAGGTGTAAAGGCTTTCTTGTGCCTGGTTCAAACAAGAAGTTTAGTGGATTGAAAATCTCAGGTGGAGCCTGGGGACTGGATGTAGGTCTGGGAGTGACCTAACCAGGATAAACTTGCTTGTGCATATTCTGCTTATTTAAATTTCACACCAAGCATCACACCACTACCTACTCACTTGTGCTTGGGATGATCCATCGTAACTCTCATCAAGCACAAGGAGTAAAGTTTTCAAAAAGGGAAAATTATTAAGTTTTTACTCTCCACCCAATTCACCCCCCCCCCTCTTGGGTGACAGCCACACATTTCATCTTTCTCAGCTGAGATTTTGCTGCAATTAGGGCAGCTCTCAAGTGTTGGGGCGTTGGGTTCTACTTGGGGAGAACCCTGGCCATCCACTACCGGAAGCTTTCTAGCTTCCGCTAGCTCTTCACTTAGTGAGTCCACCTTGGACTCAAGTGATTCCTTTTTAGTTTTCAACACTTTATAGGCTTTACATAGTCTAGAGAATTCTTCATGAACCTCATTGTAAGCCTCTTGTAGTTCAGAAAGAGTTACCTCATGATCTTCGTTGGTGAGGTCAAGATCTGAAGATGCTTCCTCATCATCTTCTCTAGCTACCAGGCAGAGGTTGGCAACTTCTTCTTCATCACTTGCTTCGTCATCTGAGCTATTCACCCAAATGGAGGAGACGAAGGTCTTTCTTTTGTCTTTGCCTTTTGACCTCTGCAGGCTGGGACACTCAGCCTTGAAGTGACCAGGCTTCATGCATTCAAAGCACACAGTGACCTTTTCCTTCTTGTATCCCTTCTTCTGGCTGGAGTCACCTCTCTGATAGCCTCCTTTCTTTCTGAAGAACTTTCTGAATTTCCTCACCATCATCGCCATCTCCTCATCATTCATTTCTTCCTCATCATCCTCATCATCATCATTGATCTCGTTGCTGGGAGCAACAAGGGCAAGGTTCTTGTTCTTGGATGAGGCTTGAGGAGCTTTCATAGCCAGCAAGGTAGGTTCGTATTCAGCAAGAGAGCCAAATAGTGCGGTGATGGAGCTGGTTGATTCTCCTTGCACTTCCTGCAAGATAGTTACTTTGGTGATCCAGTCACCCTTCAAGATCTTTAGGATCTTGCTTACTTGCTCTCTTTCAGGAATATCCTTACCCAGCGAGGCCAAGTTGTTGATGAGATGGGTGAACCTGAGCTCCAGCTCTCTGATAGGCTCAGTGGGACTTAGCATGGCGAACTTGTGAAATTCTTCCACCAGCATCTCAACACGTCTTGCTTTTACTCCCCTAGTTCCAGAGTGAGCAGCCTCAAGAGCCTCCCACATATCTTTAGCATTTTTGTGGTGGCTGATCCTGTGAAACTCTTTGGGGCTGAGAGCACGCTGGATGTAGTGCATGGCCCTATGGTTCAGTTGGACTAGAGCATAGTCCTCAGGAGTGTATCTGGCTCTCACCTTAGCAAATCCATCCTCATCTAAGGGAGTTTGATCCCCTCGTTCGATTACATCACAGAGTCTAATGTCACTTGACTTGATATAAGTCTCCATTCTAAACTTCCAGAATGGATAGTTGTACCCATCGAAGCCTGGGGGCTTGTTGGGTTGAACAGAGACATCTGGTAGAGAGTAGTCTGTATCCATTACTGGATCTTTGCTTTCTGGATTCGTTGGAATCAAGTGAGAAAGACCGGCTCTGATACCAAATGAAAGTAATGGATGCACAAGAGGGGGGGTGAATTGTGCTTCAAAAATAAATGCTCAAATAAAACAACACAAGATTTATACTGGTTCGGTCTACCTGACCTACGTCCAGTCCTCAACCACCCAGGCCGAGTTCCACTATATCTCAGGTTTTAAATCGGGTTCACCTGAAACCTTACAACCGCAAGTTTTGCACGGGATCACTTGCAACCTTACCACAAGTTTTACACAGGCTCACTTGTAACCTTTCTAACTAGCTCCCCCTCACACCAAGCAAGGGGTTAACCTTTACACTTAAAGGATTTTTCTGACTAAGTTCTCTCAAAGAACGGATGGTGTTACACACTTAAGTACAATCAATGCTCTTATAACAAGAAGAGACTTAACAACAAAGAGTACAGAATATGTAGATGAAGAGGATCACTCGATGTGTTAAATGCTCTTTACTTTTCTGGGCAGCTTTGAATGCTTGAAGGTGTTCTTAGTTTCTCGCTCTAACTTCTCTCAAGAATATTCAAAGATAATTGATTGCTTCATAAATGAAGTTGAGCTCCCTTATATAGTCTTCAAACATTTTGAACTCTTGGTAGGTGGGCTAGCCGTTTGAATATGGCCGTTTTTCCCATGTTACCGTTTGCCCAATAAATGCTTCATCAATGCATAGCAGGGTTGACTTGCTTTATCTCTGAAAAGTAGTCCTGACACCTCTGCTCTGACAAAAGCATTCTGACACTGCATCTCTGAACGTTCTGACATTCTGATTGCTTGCGGAAGCAAAATCACATCCGGAAGCAACCTTACTTAGTGTGCTGCGTTTGAACGTTAGTTTAGCAATATAAGCACATAGTCACATGCAGTGGGTGTTCCCTTAGTCTAAGGTGTATCCGGAAGCACTTCTACATCCGGAAGTAAGTTCACTTGATGAAGGATTTAGTTCACTATTACTCACTCTCGCTCAGTGTCTTTCAATCCAACAGTCAGCGCTAGTCACTAAGCTATCGGAAGCACTTTCACTTGACGTGGTAAACTCACTGACGCTTAGGGTTATATCTGTTCTATCAGTCTGCGCCAGTCTAAGTCTAACAGGAAGCAATTTCACTTGACGTGGTAAACTCACTGACGCTTAGGGTTATATCTATTCTATCAGTCTGCGCCAGTCAAAATCTAACAGGAAGCAATTTCACTTCCGGTTGAATTATAGCTTAGCCTTAAGATTTTGTGTACCTAATGCTCATGGACTAAGTTAATTCCCTAGTGAGTTACTCGCTGCCGCTGGGGGATGAAACATTCATCCGCGTGCGCAAGTCCTAGTCTATCCGGAAGTAAATCCACATCCGGTTGCACTCTTACTTGGGATTCTATGTTTACCTATTGCTTTCTAAGTACTTGGCCTATTCTTTCATATTTTAGTCTTCATCAAAACTTAAGATTCTAACAAAGTACTCATTTTATCACAGGTTAAACGAATCACCAAATAATCACCAAAAGAGACAGTATAGTTGTTGGAGAAAGAGATCGAATGAATGCCAACTTGGCTTACATATAATCACCAAACAACTTAATTCTGTGAAAAATGCTTCCATGCTATAGTTACCAAAATGTCTTTTCAATGCTTCTCTACTACACTTACCAAAAGTGAAGAGCATTTGAAATTTAGCTAATAACTAAAAGATCAGCATATATAGCTTATATTTTACATGCAAACACTAACCACCCTATCTCAAACTAATCATGCAAATTATCCACAACTGAATATGTGACAAAGCCACAATTTAAACAGTAAATAAAATATAAGTAAATAATAAATCTTGAGCCAATATGGATCTGAGAGAAAAAGAAACAGAGATAGACTTAGCCCACACACAATCACATCAGTACCTGCTATATAATAGTATGTATGCTCCTTGAGAAAGAACCTCCTCCAACTTGAGGAAATAGCAAACTAAATGAGGATGCTGAAACTTAAAAGCCATACATTGTACTTTGTGATCATAGATGAAAATATGAAGTTGCAAGGCAAGGAAGAGGAGTTTTTTTTTTTTTGCCATAAGGATGAGGAGTATTACTTTGCAATCGTCAATCCTAAACCAATTTCCATAGAAATCCAGGGCATAAACTAAAAAAATGAGGCATTGAGCATATCAAGATGAACCACCACATCATATTGCTTATAACATGTGAGAATTTTAATCTCTTTAATTCGCATCATATTGCAAATGTTAGAAGTGATTACTACAATCAATATATCAGTCTAATAAGAAAGTGTGGAAAATAAATATAATAACAAAGCCTTATTCTGATTTTAAGAAAATTAATAACAAATTCTTAGAATTAAAGGTAAAAGAGACATCCCCTCCACCACATCTTGTTCGATGACCACCCATTCCAAATGGCTGCAACCACCGTCTAATCTTCATACTAACAACAACATAAAGAATGGTCAATCTTCATTGTAACCTTCAAATCGTCGTATATATGCAGGGTGAATATCGGGTGAAAATGCTTCGTAAAAAATGATATACCATCCACAAGAAACGGACTCTAGATTCGATCGATAACGACTTTACCAACATCTCCCTATAAAAAGGCACAACGTAAATCCTCATGATCTTGATATGAATGACACAGATTAAGACCTGTAGAGAGATGACGTTGTTGTGTTAGAAGTGAAACAATCAACGCTGCAAATCGAAATCAGAAATTGGAAATGGAGTAGAAGATTAAAGAAAGAAAAGGAACATAGACCCACCTGGAAGCAAAAGAGGGCGTTCAAAAAGGAAGAAGCTTTCTGAATACTTGTTGGTTTAAGTATTGTTTTAAAACTATGAAAGAGGGAAATTGAAAATTTTGAATTCAAATTGAAATTCAAATTTTGAATCAGAGGCCGTCCAAAAAAATGGAAAAGCTAGTGAATAGTAATATGAGTCAGGGAATGGCACTTGGGTTGGTTTTTACATTGAAAAAAAAGCAGGAGAAAAGGCGGGATGTTTTGCCTTTATATTATAAAGGATTGACCCTAACTCACCACGTAGGGCCTTTGCTTTCCCGCTCACAGAAATGGGCATAATGTTCTCAGCCTTGTACTTATTGCTTTTAACTTAGTGTTTTCCATGCCTTTTGCTCTATTCTTATTTGTAACTATGATGTTTTAGTTCTGACCATCTTTATTTTCTTCGAAAATCACGTGTTTTTCCTTCATCAGGCTCCTTAGCCCTCAGCCCCAATTTTGATCTCCTTGCCTCTTCAAACGCTTCGACCTCATCATCTAAGTCTATTATGATAGAATATTGCGAGGATTCAGCTCTGAACCCCTCTTTCTTTACAAACCTTGACCCCTCTACAGAGTTAGCGTCTCTATTTTAAGAATTATCCTGCCTTGGGATTCGTGATTGATTTATGCATTTTACTAGCATCCAAGGGCCAAAACCTTCTCCTACGGGAATATTCTTGTCTCTGGTTGCCTTTCCGTCGTAATCGTCATCACCTTTTGATGTTGACTTGTCTTAGATGACTTCTGTGGCAGTTTCCACGCAAATTAAACTAAAACAAATTAAATTAAGTCCTTCATATTCTATGTTAAAGACTGATGCTAGACATATGATTCTTGGCAGCAACTACTTCTAAAGGTTTATTTCAACAAATAGCCTGGCAAATCTACATCTTCCTACTCTAGTTGACCCATTCTCCAATTTTGACAAGGTGTTCATGTCCACTTTCAAAGTTCTTCCTATCATGTCTCCTATCCCCCAGTGTTACCTAGATTTCGTATAATCTAAATAACTTTAATAACATAAACATACTATGATTCTAATAACGATTGATTAACATGATATATGAATAAAATATGGATTATCTATTTCGAGGTATAAACCTGACCTAGAATAATCAAGTTCGTGGGCTGGATTCGATAATATGAGCAATATTAAGAATTAAACTTAGTAAATATGGATTATGAATTAGGGAAAATAGAGATAATCTGAGATAAGATAAATTATGAAAAGCAATCAAGAACAACTGAGATATTATGAAATATAAACTGGAATAATAAGCATAAACAGAAATTAATGGATAGAACCTGGCGAGCTTTATTGAATAGGATAATCAGAGTACAAGTTGAATAGCCAAATACAAGGAATCTCTCAATACAAGAAAGTAAAAAGTGATTCTATTCTTGCTCTCAGATATTTCGTACCCTAAACCCTAATTGGACCTCTCTTATATAGACTAAGGGATCCCACTTATTTCTCCCTGACGTTACTGCCAAGTGTCCACCTCAAAGAGTCGTTTAACTGCCAGGTCTTCAGCATGCCCGAGTCTTCAGCTCAAGATCGACGCCTAACTTCTCGGATAGTTACTATGACTGTTGCCCACGTTCTGATAATTCTTATATCACCCTGCCATTCTTCTCGCTCCACGTGTACTCTCCCTCATATTTATTTTTATCTTCAACTTCCAACCAGCCGAGTCAGCGCCTGTTGGGCTTCTTTTACACTGGGCTGGCTTTGGATCCGACCCAGCGAGGCTGGGGTAACACATTTACTCCCCTAACTCCACGTGGCTTGTCCTGGAAGGCTCGGGGAGTTGCACTGCTTAATACATCTGGTCTGGATGAACGGTTATTGGATGGTTATTTGGTGGTTACTAGACAATTTGAATTTGAATTCAGAATAAACCAGAACCGTTAGATCAGACGCCCGTTTTTAATCAGACACGCCCTGACCATCGGATCGACCTGCCCTTTCATGCTCTTTACTTTAAAAAGCCTTCCTTTTTCTGCCAAACCCTACTTTCTTTCTTGTCTTCTTTCTCCATTTCTGGAAAACTAGTCTCACGTGCGCTAAAATCTGGACTTTTGAACCCCAACTATTGTCAGGTGACTTTTTTCTTTTCTGCTTTTACTCTGCATTTTGTGTGGTTTCCTTCGTTTAGTTTCTTCTTTCTCATTCCCCATTATGGTTCGAACTCGTAGCAAAATGGCCACTTCTTCTTCGTTTGGTAATGTGCCTCCGTCCCCCATGGATATTAAGGTTTCAGGCTTCAAGGGTTTTGCCCCTATTCCTGAATCTTTGAAGGAAGTTACCAAAGATTCAGACGTTATGGACGTTGATGCCCCTTGTACTTTAACGCCTGAGTCCCTGGCACTTCTATGTTCTAAGAACAAAGTTAGTGAAAACCTTTTGATTAGGCTTCCTGAAGGCGAGGAACAGATCGACTGGTACAGTGAGAACTGGGGTACAATATGTGTTGACTACTTCCCTCTGCGCAAAATCATTCCTTTACCCAAATTAATCCTGGATTTCTGCCTCTCATTTGATTTGGCGCCCTCTCAATTAATGCCCTCATTGTGGCTAATAGTACTATCTGTTGAAGCGCTATGTGAGAAATTTGGCCTGGAATTTAACTTTGGGGATTTGATGAAGTGCTACAACATTCAGAGGAAAGGTTCAGGACTTTACACTCTCCATGCTCGCAACAGATTGGAGCCTTTGATCGCAGCACCTGCTGACCTGGAAAAGCAGTGGAGAGGAAGGTTTGTGTTTGTGCACAAGTTTGTGCTAGCGGGTTCTGATGTGAATCTGCGAACCAAATGGGTGAATCAAGGTAAGTTATTCCCTTATTGAATCAATATGCTTTCGCATTTTGACTTCTAATTTTCTAATCTGGTTTTTCACATTTTACAGAATCAGTTGGAAAATATCTTAGGCCTTCCTCTGAAGATAATTCAGATGAGCGTATCGAGGCCTTTAAGAAATTACCATTGAGTGAAAGGAACTGCTCTGCCATCTTCAGCCAAGGTAAGATTCTAACTCAGACTCCTTTCATTTTTCTCTTTTATCTCTGGTGATTCTCCCTGAATTAGCGCATCATTGTTCATCAGAGATTAGGTATGTGTATGAGAGTGTTGTAGCTCTTCAGGAGGATGTGAAAGTGAAAGTACCACCCAAGCCTTCCTACAATAAGAGACTTAGGTCAGGATCTGGGTATTCCTCTGGGTTAGGTGATAAGTCCCCAGCCAAATCTGCTAAGCTCGGGTCAACAAGCTCTGAGCCTATTAGCTTAGATGTAACCAAAGAGGGTTTAACCATACCTGAAGAAGCTGAGATAGTGCCCATTCTGTCGGACTCCCCTGAGCCAAAATCTGCTACGAAATCTGTGATGAAGCAGCGTGCTGCTTCTCAGGCTAAGAAGAGTAAAACTGTGTTAGATTTTGACAAGGGCAAGTCAAACAAGGTAATACTAGAGTTTGATAAAGACACCTCTGTCCATTCAGGATTTGATTTGATTCATAAGGAATGTAGCAAGCTCCTCTTTGATCAAGATCGCAAGGCTATTTTCTCCATGAGGACTAGTGGTTCTGGCCATGCTTTCTCTCAGGAGACCTTAAAGGTATGCCCTTTATAAGCTAAACCTAAGTTCTTTTATGCATACTCTCCTGCTTTTGTATCTTAACTTGTACATTTTTTGTATCAGCTATTTCAACTTTCCCTGTCCATGGAAGATGATCTAAACATGTATAAAACATTAGCTGTGTCTCGCTCTGTGAGGATAGAAGAACTTGAGCGGAAAATAGAAGAATATGAGAGAAGGCTCAGCGAATCTGAAGTTCTTCACAAGGAAGCTTCAAACAGAGCAATTGATCTGGAGAAAGATCTCACCTTAGTGCGTGAAGAACGAGACAAAGCTTTCACTGAGGTTGCCACTGTCTCTGAGGAAAATTCTGATTTGGTGTTGAAAATTGCTGAGTTGGAGCTTGCTTTATCCTCCAAAGATTTAGCATTAGAGCAGATGAAAGCTGAGAGAGATGAAGCTCGTGTCATCAGTCGTAATATTGCTGCTAGGGAGTTAAGTACAGCAGAAGAATGGAGCCTAAGGGCATCAATCACTATGGCTCAGAAATTTAAAGATGGGAAGTCTCACCTTTGGGATCTGGAGCTCTGGGAAAAGGAATATGAGGCGAAGTTCGGGGCTCTACCTCAAGATTCTGGTGACGATGACATTGCATCAAAAGGAGGTGAAGAGGAAGAAGTCTCATCTGGAAAGCTGCCTGAGCAAGCTGTTCAGCCTGCAAAGAGTGTTACTGATTCAGAGACTGAAAAAGAAGGCGAATCCAAGTGATTGAAGCATATGAATGAATGTAATATTTATGTCTAGGACAAAATTAGTCTCCTTTCTGGATTATCTTTGCGTTTGGAAACCTAGTTGCTGTTTTTGTTATTTGTGTTTTGTTTCATGCACTTAGTGTAGTGCAAGTACTTTAAATTCGCTTTCAGTTTAGCTAGTCTGGAACTTTGCTATGTTTAATCTTTTGCAATGAACTTAGTTTTTTGGGTATAGTTCTTTACCTGCCTTTATTTTTGAATTCTGGATCTGACTATCATCTGGGATTTCCTTTGAAATCTTTGGAAAAATTTTGCTTTTAATTCTGCGAAATAAAAGTAAGTAGAAAGGTAATTAGCAAAAAGGGGTTAATAAAAGAATAACATAAGTGCTACTCTTCTTCCTTTTTTTTTTTGATAGTGACTCATCATTCTTATTCCCCCTAAAAAGGTTAGAGACCAAATACAATATGTAATTAGCTTTGAATAATTTGAATTGGTAAAGGTTTCTACCTTTTTTGGAATTTGCAATCTGGAGTCAACCTGGACCTGATTGTCATCCATTTTGACCTTCATGATTTCCTGAATTTTTGCAAAGTCATAAATAAGTATATGAATTTCCTGGGTTTATTTTGGAACTTAGAAATTGAATTTGGATTAGTGAGAAAGGGAGGACCTTATTCTGGAGGACCTTCTGAGAAAGGGAGCTGAGATCTAGAAATTCTCGAGAATCACTCCGCGACAGAGGTGCTGATCTCGTCGTCACGAGGGCACACACAGAGATGCTGAGTGAGGTTTCACGGTCCAAGCGAACCTCAATTCTGAAGATTTAGAAATATGGGAAACTGAATGAAAAGGTTGTTTCCTCTTTCTACCTTGATAAGAATTTGTCTTATCAAGGGCTAGGGCACCTGGCCCTTTACTACCCTTCATGGGTAGTATCTTTTGAGATGTTTAGCATTCCAGCTTCTTGGTAGGACATTCCCTTGGGAATCCTGAAGCTGGTAAGAACCCGGCCCTGTAATTTCTTTTACCAGGTAAGGCCTTCATAATTAGGGCTGAATTTTCCATCTGAAGCCTCGGGGGTGTTTGGGAACACTTTTCTTAATACTAGCTCCCCCACCTGATATTGTTGTTCTTTGACATTCTTGTTATATTGTTTAGCACTTCGTTGTTGAAATGCTGCCATACGAATCAGAGCTTGTTCTCTGCGTTCATCAAGCAGGCCTAGCTCATACCTCAGATGCAAAGAGTTTAGTTCACCCTGAGCCCATTTATATCTGAGGCTGGGGATTCCATACTCTACTGGAATTACTGCTTCTGCTCCATACACAAGAGAAAAAGGGGTTTCCCCTGTTGGAGTTCTGGATGTGGTTCTATATGCCCACAATACAGCTGGAAGCTCATCTGCCCAATTGCCCTTTGCTTTACCAAGGCGTTTCTTCAAAGAATTCATGATCGTCTTGTTGCTAGATTCAGCTTGTCCATTAGATTGAGGATTTCTGGGAGTGGAGAACTTAAGCTGGACTCCCCAATTTTCACAAAAACCTCTGAACCTAGTTCCAATGAATTGAGAACCGTTGTCACAAACTATTTCTTTAGGAAGACCAAACCTGCAAATAATGTGCTTCCACACAAAATCCACAACTTGTTTTTCTTGAATCTGAGCGTAAGGTGCAGCTTCGATCCATTTAGTAAAGTAGTCAGTAACCACTAGCAAATAAGTTAGCTTTCCAGGTGCTGCAGGAAGTTTTCCTACTATGTCCATACCCCAGCGCATGAATGGCCAAACTGGAGCAATAGAATGAAGGAATTCTGGATATTGATGTTTAGATGGAGAAAATTTCTAGCAAGCATCACATCTGGAAACCAGGGTGGCGGCATCCTGAGCCAAGGTCGGCCAGAAATAACCTGTACGTAATGTTTTTCTTATTAAACTTCGAACTCCAGAGTGATCTCCACATTCTCCCTCATGAATCTCTCTAAGAGCTGCTTGAGCTTCCTGGGGACCAAGGCAGCGAAGCATGGGACCTGTGAAGGACTTTTTATATAAAGTTCCTTCATCCTCATAAAACCTCGCAGCTCGAGCCTTGATCCTTCTGGCTTCATTGGTATCATCTGGTAAGGTTCCAGTTGTCAGGTACTTTAGTATGGGAGAACGCCAATCCCAAACCAAATTATTTGAAAGAACTGATCCTGCACGAATCAAGGTGGAAGGCTCTGGAAGGTGAATAATTGGAATAGCTCTGGTTCTGTCAGAGGGGATGGATGACCCAAGGTTAGCCAAAGCGTCAGCTCTTTGGTTATCCTCCCTTCCTATCTGAGATATTCTGAACTCTACAAACTGATTACACAGTGCAGTAACTAGTTGATAATATGCTAGCATTCTAGGATCTTTGGTTTGATATGTCCCTTCTACCTGACGGGTCACCAACTGAGAATCACTTCTGATTTCTATCCGTCTCGCTCCAAGCTCAATTGCTACCTTCAATCCGTGGACCAAGGCTTCATATTCTGCTTCATTGTTGGTAGCTCGAAAGCTGCAGTGAAAAGCTTGCTCTATGATATCTCCAGTGGGAGATTGGAGTACCACTCCCAATCCAGTTCCCCTAGAATGGGTGGATCCATCAGTATAAAGGATCCATAAGCCTGAACGACTTTCATCGGTTATTGAGAATATTTCTCGTATTATCTCTGGATCACCTTCTGAGCTGAAATCTGAGATAAAATCTGCTACTGCTTGAGATTTAATAGAGGTCCTGGGTAAGTATGAGATGTCAAATTGACTAATCTCCACTGCCCATTTGACCAACCTTCCTGATAAATCTGGCTTGTGCAGGACGTTTCTGAGTGGATGTGAGGTAATAACCACAATGGGGTGACATTGGAAATAAGGCCTAAGCTTCCGAGATGCGATGATCAGGGATAAGGCTAACTTTTCCATTGGGGAATATCTGGTCTCCGTATCCAGGAGGGTCTTACTCACATAGTACACTGGCAGCTGTTTGCCTGACTCCTCTCGTACCAAGACAGCGCTAACTGCTTTATCTGATACTGACAGGTACAGGTACAACAACTCCTTAGTTCTAGGTTTGGATAAAAGAGGGGGACTTATCATGTAAGCTTTCAGATCTTGCAAAGCTTTTTCACAATTCTCATCCCATATGAAGCTTTTGTTTTTCCTGAGAACTTGAAAGAAGGGGTGACACTTATCAGATGATTTTGAGATAAATCTGTTTAATGCAGCTACACGCCCTGTAAGTCTCTGGACTTCCTTCACATTCTTAGGTGAAGGAATGTTCAATATAGCTTTGATCTGAGTCGGGTGAGCTTCAATTCCTCGTTGAGACACAAGGTACCCAAGGAATTTACCTGAAGCTACTCCAAAGGCGCATTTCTCAGGATTTAGTTTCATGTTGTACTCTTTTAGGATGGTAAAAGTCTGTTGCAAATGCTCAACGTGGTTGACAGCTTTAAGGGATTTGACCAGCATGTCATCTATGTAAACCTCCATTGTTTCTCCAAGCTGTTGTGCAAACATCTTATTGACCAATCTCTGATATGTTGCTCCAGCATTCTTCAACCCAAAGGGCATTACTGTGTAACAGTATGTTCCCCTTTCAGTGATGAATGAGGTCTTTTCCTGATCATCTGGATTCATTTTGATCTGGTTATATCCTGAAAATGCGTCCATGAAGCTTAGGAGTTGATGGCCGGCTGTTGCATCTACCATCGAATCAATGTGTGGTAATGGAAAAGAATCCTTAGGGCAGGCTTTGTTCAGGTCTGTGAAATCTATGCACACTCGATGTTTCCCATTCTTCTTGGGCACCACCACCACATTAGCTAACCATTCAGGGTAGTGAACCTCCCTGATGGCTCCTGTGGAGATAAGCTTCTCCACTTCATTATTGACAATCAGGTTTCTCTCTGGGGCAAACTTTCTTCTTCTTTGCCTTACTGGTTTTTTGGTGGGGTCTACATTCAGGTGATGCATAATGATTTCTGGATCAATCCCAGTCATATCAGAATGTGTCCATGCGAAACAATCTTTATGATGGAACAGGAAAGTCAGGATTTGTTTTTTAAGTTCTGGGTCCAGACCTGCCCCTAAGAACACTCGCCGATCTGGAAAAAGAGGATCAAGGACTTCCGGCGTGAGGTCCACTACCTGTTCCCCCCAAGAAAGGTGTTCCTGGGGAGATTTCTGTGGTTGCTATGCAGGTTGTTGGGTGGTTGCCTTCAAGGCAGCCTGATAGCATTCTCGGGAGGTGCGTTGCTGACCATGTATTGTTTTAACTCCCCAAGGGGTATTAAACTTAATACATTGATGCAGTGTAGAAGGAACAGCTTTCATTTTGTGGATGAAAGGCCTCCCTAAAATGGCATTATATGAGGATGGGCAGTTCATGACGTGATAGGTGAACTTCACATTCATTCCTGCTATTGTGGTTGTCAGGTTAATAATTGCCTTGGACTGGTCAGCAGCTCCGTTCCCAAACACTAGTGTTGTGGGATAATAGGACATTTCATCCTCCAGGTTCATTTCTTTCACCGTGCCTCTATATAAGATGTTAACTGAACTCCCAGGGTCAATCAGGATTCTCTTAACCTGGTAGTCAGCTATTTTGAGTGTAATGACTAGCGCATCATCATGGGTTCCAGGAACTATTTCTTCATCTGAGAAGGTTATAGGTCCAGGTATGGCTTCCCCCTCAGCCAAGTGGAGTTCCTGAGGCTCCATCGGGAGTTCTCTGGTGTGCCTCTTGGCTGCTGAGTACGTTACACCGCTAATATCTGAGCCTCCTGCAATAAAATTTATGGTTTTTACCCCAGATTGTGGTGTTTGCGGTTGTTTCGGGGGTCCTGGCTGAGGATTATCTAGATGCTTTTTATCTGGTTTTTTCAGTAAATCAGTTAGATACCCTCTTTTTAAGAGTTCTGCTATTTGTATTCTGAGAGATATGCAATCTTCAGTGCGATGACCATAGTCTTCATGAAAATCACAATACTTAGTTTTGTCACGCTGATCTGGACTTGTCAGCATTTTAGGTGGCCACCTGACGGCGTCCCCAAGTTTGTAGAGGCCTTTGACGAGCTGGGTTGCAGATACGTTGAATCCTCTCTGTGCAAATGTTGGAGGTAAGTCCTTCTTGGGCTTCTCCGTCTGGTGAGTATCATTAGGTTCACTTCTGTTGGCAGTAGGATATGGTTCAGCTCTCCAATTCTTTTTGTTCTTTTTCTTTGAACTTTTACGAGAACCTGAGCCATTATCTTTGCCCTCCTCATCAGGTTCATAGTAAGAATATCTGGCTGCATAATCTTCTTCCCAACGCATCTGATCTTCAGCTTTACGCATAACTCCGGCATATGTATCGCATGGGTGTTTTGTTAATTCTTTGTAGAGGTCTAAGTCTACAAAGATTCCCTTACGAAAAGCATTAATTGAGGTTTCTTCATCAGGTTTGTCTATAGTGAGCCTCTCTGTATTGAAACGAGTAACCCAGCTTCGAGTGGTTTCCCCCCGATACATATGCATCCGGTATAAATCAGCTGAGGTTTTCTGCATCCTGCGGCTGCTAGAAAACTGTTGAGTAAATTGCTCTTGTAATTGAGCAAAGGATGATATGGACCTGACAGGCAATTTGGTGAACCATTTCAGGGCTGGACCTGTCAAGCTCATACCAAATCCTTTGCACATGCAAGCTTCTCTGGCTGAGTCTGATATAGGAGCTTCTAGCATCCTTTGTTTGAAGTGAGCCATATGCTCATCTGGGTCACCAGTTCCATCATATTGATTCATCGAAGGATAGGTGAACCTCTTTGGTAGTTGAGTTTCTGTGATCCACCTTGCGAAGGGTGAGTCAGCATAGCTCGTCTGAGCGTACTTAGGAGTGGGTTTTGGTGCTCCTGGGACTTGCTGAATGATCTTTTTCAGCTCCTCGATCTCACGTTCCATTCTGATCATTTCACGATTCTTCTGGGCATGAGCACCATCTGAACCTCGAGATTTGGAACCCGAGTTAGATGTGCTAGCACTGCTGGAGTTTTGACTCTCGCCAGGGTTTATTCCGAACTTCTCATGTCGTGCATGAGAATGTCTGTGATGGTCACGAGGAATTTTAGTTTTGTGGTTCTAGTATCCTCCTTCCTTGTGACCCATAGTTTCTTGCCTCCTTTGGCGCTGGAAACCTGCTTGGTGAGGAATTTTTGTTTGTGGACTCTGGAAAAGGCGAGTTTTACAACTGCCTTTGTTGTTGCGTTTTGGGATTTGTGCCGTGTGAACAGCATAGTCTCGTATGTCTTTATTCAAGGACTCAATCAAGCGAGTGAGATAAGCTTGTTTTTCGTACAACATACGCAGGTTTTGTGCTGGGTTATTTTCAGGATCAAAATTTTGCTGGTCATGATCTTCTTCACGACCTTCTTCATGATCATCTTGATGATGATCCTGGTGATCCTCTTGATGATCATCTTGTTGATCCTCTTGTGAGTTCTCCCCCTTATCCCCCTGATGTTCAGATGGTGTCTCAGGTTCAGGGATTTGCTTCTGGTGATCTTCAGGGATTGTTTGCTCATGATCGTTTCCATTTGGAGGAGGGGGTTGGAATGGATCTCCGTGTGGGGTATGAGGATCATCCTCATCCATTGGAACAACAGGGTCTCGATGATCAGACATGTTGGATCTCAGGTTGAATGTTAGATGAGAAGAAATTTAATTTCTTCCCCACGGTCGGCGCCAAAATGTGTTACCTAGATTTCGTATAATCTAAATAACTTTAATAACATAAACATACTATGATACTAATAACGATTGATTAACATGATATATGAATAAAATATGGATTATCTATTTCGAGGTATAAACCTGACCTAGAATAATCAAGTTCGTGGGCTGGATTCGATAATATGAGCAATATTAAGAATTAAACTTAGTAAATATGGATTATGAATTAGGGAAAATAGAGATAATCTGAGATAAGATAAATTATGAAAAGCAATCAAGAACAACTGAGATATTATGAAATATAAACTGGAATAATAAGCATAAACAGAAATTAATGGATAGAACCTGGCGAGCTTTATTGAATAGGATAATCAGAGTACAAGTTGAATAGCCAAATACAAGGAATCTCTCAATACAAGAAAGTAAAAAGTGATTCTATTCTTACTCTCAGATATTCCGTACCCTAAACCCTAATTGGACCTCTCTTATATAGACTAAGGGATCCCACTTATTTCTCCCTGACGTTACTGCCAGGTGTCCACCTCAAAGAGCCGTTTAACTGCCAGGTCTTCAGCATGCCCGAGTCTTCAGCTCAAGATCGACGCCTAACTTCTCGGATAGTTACTATGACCGTTGCCCACGTTCTGATAATTCTTATATCACCCTGCCATTCTTCTCGCTCCACGTGTACTCTCCCTCATATTTATTTTTATCTTCAACTTCCAACCAGCCGAGTCAGCGCCTGTTGGGCTTCTTTTACACTGGGCTGGCTTTGGATCCGACCCAGCGAGGCTGGGGTAACACACCCCCACAAGTATTTTTTGGTGTAGCAATGCAAAGGCACATTAGGGATATGAACCCATGTAGCAATCATATCGAAAGAATTTTGAAATGTATCAAAATATGGAGACAAACTTTGAGTCAAAAGAGTATGTTGAGCTATTACCTAAGGCCCCTCTAACAAGATTATTGTTTTTATATTTAATACCCCAACAACTCTCATCTTCATGAAACCGTACAACAAAATAGTTATTTGGTAGGTCTATAAAATCAAAATCATTAAATCCCCACATTTTCCCTAAACGCTCTTTCAACTTAAAAAGGTTCATTCTCAAACCAAGAACAATAATTATTATAGCATTATTTCATGGTCTATAATCATCATTAAATTTCTCTTTAGATTGAGGGACCACTGAAAAGATTTCCATCAATTTTCTTAATTCTTTTGAAGGTTCTGGCAGCTTCCGCTCTTGATCCAACAAATCAGAAGGCAAAGGGTCTTCCTCGAGATTCTGGCATCCGTAACAACCCCATTAAATTCCATTTCTTTAAAACCCATCAAAGATGCCTTATAAGACAAAGGCACCTAGGTTGTTTTCTCCATATACTCCTTTTTTGCTTCATCCATTTGGTCCTCTGTTTCCATATCCTCAACATCAAGCATTCTTTCACCCATAATATCATCTTCTTTTATCTCTTTCTTTGATCGTTTTGTTTTAAGCTTGTCAACTCCTTCATCACACTTCCCATTCGGCGGCTCTTTTCAACAAAGGAGTCCCCATCAAACTGGTAGTGTGGTACGTTTTCCAATAGTGAGACCCTCTCTCAATATTGTCTCTCACTAGAACTCATACTCTAAGGGCTTCCTTAGATCCAACACAACCCTAACTTGCAAAAAATTTCCCAATATTTTACCATTATAGCAAAGATCCTCAACCAACACTACCCCTCCCACATAACCACCAATCAATATCACCTTCTATAATCACATAGCTATAGCCCTTAAGGAACATTCTGAATTTGAATCTAAACTGCACATACACCAAAATCAAACTCTTCATAAGTTTTAAACTTAGGCCTTTCATGCAAACACCACAAATTTCCACCAATTGACCATAGCATACCACGAAGGATCCTCTCATATATACCATAGCATCCCACGAAGGATCCTCTCATATTCCTCATCATTTGGAAACTTGGACATAAAAACATTACTAACCATCTCAATGACCTCAAAAACTTCATGCAAATTCCAGGCCTTATTAGTTATTACCCTGCCAAAATAAAAAGAAATAAAATTGCAGACCTTCCAATATTTCTTCTCCGCAATAATAATCTTTCTTCCAAATTAACGGCTCCATCATTATTCATCTTCTTCTCTTCTTCCTTTTCTCCTTCGAACGCTAATTCTCTCCACAATCTTCAATTCGCTCTCTTCACAAGAAGCCCTAATCCCTCCTTTCACGAAACTCCATCAAAACCCTACCGCACACGCAAAATAGGATCAAAACAAACCCTAATTCCCAAGGCGAAAGAGAATTTACATTATTTGCTTCTGTTGAGCCTTCAGTTTTCCTTGTGGTCCCATTCCATTTCGTCCAATGTGGGGTATTTTCTGTGGCTTGCACTTGTTTTTTCTGCGTGTTGTTGAAAATTGTAATAATTGTGACACGTTTTTCTTGATGGATTGTGATATTTTTTATTGTCATTTTTTATGCATTGTGTGTTTGATGCATTTTGATTATTTTTGTTCCCAATTCTGATCACGAATTTATGAATCAGGATACTGCCCATGCGTGATGTGATTGATCAGGATTATTGATCTTTTATTTGGCATATAGAAAGGCGGTAATTTGGAGTTTTAGCTTTAGGGTTTGTGGTGATGTGAAGTTTTTCTACAATAGATTCGGGTGATAATGTTAATGCAGAGTTCTCTTCCTAGTTCAATTGAAGCTGCGATATTTCATGTGTCTGATAAAGCGAAGGATGATGCTCTGTGTGACCGGATGCCTAGTGCTGAAACTTGGCAGGTGTGCTTGAAATGCAAAAAGTACCTTCTTTACTGCTGCAGAAACGTTGAAGCAATGCAGGAACAAGAGGATGGGAGGGATTATGTTCCATGCTGCAGAGAAGTTGAAGCAATGCAGGAGCAAGAGAATAGAATGAATATTAATGTTCCATGCTGCAGAACAGTTGAAGCAGAGCAAGAGATAGAGGATAGAAGGAATGATGATGTTTCGTGCTGCAGAAAAGTTGAAGCAATGCTAGAGGTAGAGGATAGATGGAATGATGATATTCCATGTTATAGAGAAGTTGAAGCAATGCAAGAGGTAGAGGATAGAGTGGATGATGGTGTGTGCTGCAAAAGTATTGAAGCAATGCAAGAGATAGAGGGTAGAAAGAATGATGATGTTTTGCGCTGCAGAAAAGTTGAAGCAATGCTAGAGGTAGAGGATAGATGGAATGATGATATTCCATGTTACAGAGAAGTTGAAGCAATGCAAGAGGTAGAGGATAGAGTGAATGATGGTGTGTGCTGCAAAAATATTGAAGCAATGCTAGAGTTCGAGTATAGTGAGAATGATGGTGTTTGCTGCAGAAAAATTGAACCAATGCAAGAGGTAGATGATAGATGGAATGATGATATTCCATGTGACAGAGAAGTTGAAGCAATGCAAGAGGTAGAGGATAGGGTGAATGAAAACGTATGCTGCAGAAACATTGAAGCAATGCTAGATTTGGAGGATAGAGAGAATGATGATGTATGCTGCAGAAAAATGGAAGCAATGCAAGAGTTAGAGGATAGAGGGAACAATGATGTATGCTGCCGGAAAATTGAAGCAACGAAAGAGGTAGAGGATAGAGGGAACGATGATGTATGCTGCAGAAAAATGGAAGCAATGCAAGAGTTAGAGGATAGAGGGAATGATGATGTATGCTGCAGAAAAATTAAAACAATGCAAGAGGTAGACGATAGAGGGAATGTTGATTTATGCTGCAGAAAAGTTGAAGCGATGCAAGAGGTTGAGGATAGAAGGATTGATGATGTTCCATGCAGCTCAAACTGTGTAAGTAGCTTAGACATAATGACTGCCAGAACAATGACTGGAACTACTGTGCCTACTATATTTTACAGGAGAAAGAAGCTACGGAAAAATTCAACCGCACCCCTTTCAAAAGTAGGACCTATGTCTCTGCAAGTAAATGCCAATTTTCCTTCAATCACAAGCCTTTGTGCTAACAAATTATCATTGGAGCATCAGCCAGCAAGCTCTCAAGTAGAGCAAGATATTGATATGGTTAAAGACCCTGTTTCATCCATTGTCTTTTGCGAAACAGCTATATATAAAAGCACATCAAAAAATAAAGGTATTGAAAGCAATAATGATAGCTGCTCCTCATCAAAATCAATCATAGAAATTGTTTCAAATTCTATAGAAACTAGGGGGGATGATACTGGTGAATGCTCCTCATCTAGTGTATTAGTCACAGATGTCCCTGGAGAAGACCTATCTGCAAAGGATTTCTGCATCAAAATTCTGAGAAGCCATGGACTTCTTGGAAAAGATTCTCAATCTGATACTGTAGCTTCTCAAACACAGGTTGCTGTGTTTGGTGATAGTGTCAGTTCTCGGTCATGCAAAATATGTGACCATGTAGGGGGCTCATCGAGTATGCTTATATGTGATAATTGTGAACAGGCATACCATCCATCCTGTATCATTCCTCGTATGAAAAAGTTACCAATTGATGAATGGGTTTGTCATTCATGCATGAAAGAGAATCAAAAAATTCTGAAGGAGAAGATTATTGGATGTTCATCAAGTATCACTAAGAAAGAAGTATGCAGATCTTCCTCAGTTAATGGAGGACTGAATCCTATACTGTTGATGCTGAATGATTCTGGACCAAGCACATGTGGTGTGCGAGTTGGTAAAGGTTTTCAAGCAGAAGTTCCTGAATGGTCAGGTCCAGTACGAAGGTATGATCTCTTCTAAAGAATTCCTCTTTAGAAGAATGCTAAGAACACCACTCGTGAGAAGATTATTAGAATGAACATTTAGTAAAATACAATTAACCTCAGACAAGTAATTGAAATAAGAGTTATCAAAATTACTCTTATTCCTTCCTACTAAGAGAAATACTTCTCTGAACTGTCCAAATCCAACATGTCAGGTCTGGCTTAACCAAACTTTGAGCCATTGACTTCTTAAAGTAATATACCTCACCTCTCTATTCTAGTTACAAAACCTTGTGGTTGTCATATAAATCCCTGCTATAAATCATTGTGTAAATGCATTCTCTTTGGATTTGGGGAAGGACAATGCCTGTGATTCATAGTTTTGAAGAGATGCTAGTATTTTGATAAAGATGGGTTTAATGTACAGGGAAAATTTTCAAATAACCTTGATAATATTTGTGCTTGCCTTTGGCAAGTTAATGGTATATTAGATGAGTAAAATAATCATTAGATTTTAACCTGAACAATAAACACTTTCTTATAACTAACGGCTGGCATGACATGAAGTAGAGCTGCCAAATCCAAACTCTTTTTTTCTTTACTTTTCACTTGTCATTCCCTCTTGTGTCCCTACATTCCTCTAGCATATGACATTGTTTTGGGGATAGTCATTGACTTCTGAAATGATCACACAATCAGTGTAGACTGAACTTGGAATTTGTGTCTCACAAATGAGGGTCCAAATTGTTCTATGCTTTGTGTGGGTTTAAAGTGGGTACCGCTATCTTTAGCTATAAATTACATGACTTGCTAGAGTTTATATTTTACATTCATATAGCTACTAGGTGGGGAGCCCAACTATTGTGGGGTTGCAGTGTGGAAGTGAACCCATGCATCTTATTACAGGCTGCTTTTGTGATATCTTTGGTATCTTGTTATTTACATTCTGTTAACATTTTTGCAGTGGTGATGACTGTGCTGAACTGTTGGAAATTGATTTTTTAGAATTTTTGAGTTACCAGGTAAAATTTCTGCCTAATGCGTTATTTACTTTATGATCTGCATTTTCAATTGACTTTGAGAAAAATGAACTATCATCTTGCTCTGTAGATGAATCTCAAAAGGTCAAGTAGACTCGGCACGATCTGTAATTGGCTTCAGTGTCAAGAGGTCGTTGATAGAGCCAAAGGAACAATATGTGGGAAATGGCGCAGGTAAGCCACACAGCATAGTACAGGGTGTTACCTGTAAAAAATATTAGTTCTATCTAGGGGAGCAGTTCAGCTGATGGAATGATGAAATATATTTTTTTGGAAGAAGACTTATGCTAGAAGAAAAATTCATGTCTTATACGCATATATATCATGTTTGCTTATTGAAGTTTGTGGGTTTTTAGTCAAAATTTTCTGCTCATATTTTTCTTAATAGGTTATTCAATAGGAAAGTCAAGGCCATCTTAAAAAAATTGCATACTATGACAAATCCTAGATTTTCAGTCATAAACCCTTGAGGTTAAGGGTTAATTGAGAGGGGGTATTGATATGATAAATCCCTGAGTAGTGGTCCATTATGTGTCTGTTATATTTTCTGATATGTGTGTATGTTGTCTGTTATATGGATTATGTTTTTGTGGCTGTAGGTCTACTAGCATTTTAAGTCAGCTTGTTGTAATTAGTTAGGCTAATGCTGATTAGGATTAATGAGGAAAAGCTATTGGTGGCTAGGTAGTAAGGGGTTAGTGAGCTCTATAGAAACCCCCAGTATGATTTGCACTTTGCTTTTGATGTTGAATAAAGTTTCTGTTTTTGAGTTTCTACCTTTCTCTCTATCTTCTGTCTCTCCTATTGTTCTTTCTGAGTTTTAATACCAGTCTCCTAACACTTGAGTAATGCATTCTAATTGGATTTATGGGATTTTGTAGTAAGAACAACAATTTGGTGACTTTCTAATTTGTTTTTCCTAATCGTTATGTATACATGTATTGCGCCCCTATTTTAATAGATAATAATATGGTTTATGACGCTAAAGAAGCAAGTTCATTTTTCCTTAACTGCTCTTTCTCTTTCCATATTTGGATTAGTCATACATGGGGACATAAGAGAAGTAAGAGGAAAAAACTCTTGTGGACTATGCTTGAAATGCCTAATGCGGAGAATATTTTGTTATGATAGGGCTCCTCTGTTTGAAGTCCAAACTGATAATTGGGAGTGCTTCTGTGCCATCCCTTGGGATCCAGCTCATGCTGATTGTGCTGTGCCTCAGGTTAAGTGTTAAATATGTTGATTCAATTTCTTTAGATTTTTGTGTGTTTTAGGGGACACTTTGTTTACAAAAGAGGCAATAATATTTATACTTCATGGTTTTTGGATCTGTGACTGAAATGGGTATGGTATAATAATTTTTTCAAGGACTTTCAATCATGAATAGATCACTACATATAAATTCTGATATTAAAAACGACATCATTGTCAGTGATTGATGCTGTTATTAGTGCGTTCGATTATTCCTCACTAGATCCTTTATTTTTGTTTTTATTTGTTCATTTTTTCTTGGTTAGTTTAATTTGATTTAAAAGAAAGTAGGATCGTGCCTCCGCCTTTAGTTCTTTCTATTATAGATGATGAAGAATAAAAGGCTTAGGTGGAGATTGCATAATATAATGCCAAGTTTTGCTTTATGTTAAAACTGCTATGTGGTTGCTCTTATATAATTTTGCTTTTTTGTTTTTGAGTTGTTTGCTGTCAGTTTGAATATCTTGTTAAGTCCTGTTTTGTTCTTCAATGTTCAATTTGAAGATTTTTTCCATCGTTTTTTTAGAAGTAATTTTTTGTGTTTTTTGTAAATCATTGCAGGAGTTGGAAACAGATCAAGTTCAGAAGCAAGTTAAGTATATAGAAATGGTACGTTTAAAATTTGTAATTTTGAAGAAATCTATGCTCTTTTTTTGATGGTCTGTCCTGGTCTCAGGCCCGTCATTGACCCATCCAGCACCTGGACAGATGGGATACGAGATGGAAATATTTCTGTCCGATTTGTGATTCTGGATGGGACCGGGTGTGAGCAACCCCTCCTTGCCTCCTATTTTATTAATTGAAAAGGATCTCAATGGGGAAGCAATTGGAATAAAAGAAGAGTAAATTTTAAACTGCTAAAAGATTTAATCTTAAATTAATCCCCTTAAATAAGGGAATGAAAGCAATATGTTGGCTGTGTGAGAAAAACTACCATTCTTAAAAGCTTTAATTAATCAAGAGAAATTATCTGTGAAAACCATGTAACTGATGACCCCCCATTCTTTCCAACAAGTTGGATTGTGTACAGTGATATTCTTATCTTGATGTTCAATTTTTCAAACTTGATCCATGGTATGCCCTCTGGGGAACACAGTTGGATACTTGTGAGTTGGTAGGAAGCTAGGTTGATTCCAGAAATGATATGTGCATATAAAAAAACCTCCATACCTCTATGATCTCCTTTAAAAAAATATCTTTTGCCTGGAGTCATCTTTGAGGTAGTTTGGGATTCTTTGCTTTGCCTCCTAATTTTCCTCATTTGGTTTGTTTGTGGAAAGAGAAGCTTTTTTGCTTTGGGTGTTTTGATTAAGGAAATATAAAGGGAAGTGAGTATCAGGGGGAGGAAGGAATAGAAGGTAAATGGAAAAAAAGAAAATGGGAAGAGTGTCACTGCAAAATATGACATTAGTTATTCATGAAAAGTGTTCAGAAATTGAAGTAAACCTGGGACTATTTGAGACCCGAGGGATTATTACCAGTGTTGAATAAATGTAACTAAAATCACTTGTGCTTAATATGTGGTTCACATGCTAGCCAATAATTTGGTTTCATTGGCTTTCAACATTTCCTTGTGTTTTCTCCTACTGTGGTTAATCTGAAAGCTAAAGGATATCTATTTTAGAATAATTTTTGTAAATCAGATTCATCATGCCTTTGTTCTACCCTTGTGAGCTACTGATTTGCAGCTGAGGAAATTGATGTTGCAATGGATAATCATATTTCTCTTTTTCCCTGTGTTCCCCTCACACCATTGTTTTGTGTGTCAAAAAGATTCCTTGATTATATCAGTAAAGAGTTTTGTTGCTTTGATCCTGCATTGTCAAAGTTTTATATACAATCATCTCACTCCTGCTATCTTGTTGTTCCTTCTCTATTTCATCCCTTGCCCTACATCAACATGTCTGAAATTACCCTCCTTCTTGGTTGTAGCTATTTTGATAATGAGAAAGTATCTCAATCTTTTCTAGGTTCTTCACATCATATTCATTAGTTGTAGAACTCGATTCTCTAGGTTGGCTCTTTCTTCAACACTAAGCTTTAATTACATTACCAACCTTGAGCTAAATTTACTCAAATGCGATGTCGAAATCTAAAAGAAAACTAGAAAACCTACCTTTCTTCTCCACCTTGTAGGCAATGGATTTTGTGGTATATGTTCATTGATCAACTTCATTGAGAATTCTTACCAATATTTCACTCGAGTGTGTCATTTTGAGGTCTTTTTTATGCCTTTCACTTGCCATTTGCTATGAAATGAAGCAGTGTTTTAAGGTTAGATTGGGATTTGCGGGATTGAGATTTATGGAAAGTTTCCCCAATTGTCTTAGCCAGTTCAAAGGTTGCATTATTCTTCAACGTCATGGAATTCACGAACTATGACTGTCATATTGTTTTCAACATTGGTGGTCAATTGGGACTGGTTGTATTAATATGTTTTCACGAACTATTAATACAAGTAGCCATTGTTGATTCTATAAATTAGAACCCATACTCCTTTAAGATGCGCTATAGTCTTTTCAATGTTTTAATGGTGTTTTCATCTATTAATATTAAAAAAAATCTGACATTTTTTTTTTGTAATGTCAGAATGATTATGTTATAATTTATAGATCAAATGAGTGACTTTAGGAAGCACCAATAATGGCTTTACAGAATTAGTTATTAGTTATTGGCAATGAATAATGTGCACAATCACTCCGCGCTCCTGCAAGCATTTTTGTTACTATGCATACCTTGAAGGCTTTCCCTTATTGATATATGTATAATTGTTTCTGTTTTGTGGTCTCTGTGTCCTTGACTTCTTATATTCTCTCTGCAGTTGAAGCCACGGCTCGTCGCAAAACATTCAAAATTATACAGCAAAATGGGTTGTAAATGAGGAATTCTTGATTTTGGTTGTGGTTCAAGAGGTTGAAGTTTGGCCTTGTATGTTGTTTGTTGAGGTCGTATAAGGCAGAAATGCAACCTATAGATGTATCACATTCCCATCTAAGTGGACCCAACAAATTCTTACAGTTTTGCTTCGTTATGGATGCAGCATAGAATAGCTTCTGAATGTTATCTGGTGCTTCTGCATATTATCTTTCTTAGATTCGTTATTCTATGAAAAGCGGGGCTGGGTCAGTTGTTATGTTCTCTAATAATGATGCTTCTTAAATTTTTGTATAGATCAACATCATGGGATTGAGTTATTCATATTTTTTTATACATATTATATTTTAATGGAAAACATAATGCCTTTTTGTACATTTAGAAAGAGTTTTCAAATCATTTTAAAATAATGATAAAGAAATTTGAAATTTTTTGCAGATTATTAATAGTTAGACTTAGAAGGGTTAGACACTTGAAGTCTTGGTTAGGATTTCAGTGGAAGAGGTGCTATATTTGGTGTGTATAGTGTCTGAAATATGGTTGGTTGCAATGGGATGATGCATGTACTTGAAGTAAAAAAGTGTTGGGATTTAACTTTTTTACGGTACTATCTACCAAAAGGAAAAAAAAAGGACTTGCAATGTTGATTTTCATTTTCAAGATGTCGTTCTAGTTAAAATGGTCAAAATATATCAAACAATAACAACAAAGTCTTATTATACTATACTATGTAGGGTCAGTTATATGATTATATTGCGTCATTGTTTTCTATCACAAACCAATTATTTGGGTATATTAATCACTAATATATCACCTTCTATCAGTCCTTAGAGCATTCGTCTTGGTTTTCAAGTTTTTGGTTCACCCTCCTTACTAGAGCATCTATTTGTCTTCTTTGGGCATGTCCAAACCACCTCAAAGCATAAGCAACTTTCAACTCGTTTTCGTCTATGATCATTCCAAATCTTATCCTTTCTTATATGACTACATATCTATTTCAATATCGTCATTTTAGCTTCTCAATTTTATGTTCATGTTGACTCCTCAAAGCCCAGCAACTACATGTAATATTTTTGGTCTTCAAGGTCTCTCACGTGTCTATAACGCTCCACGTTCCCCATCTGAGACCGAATAACGACAACCTTGACGAAAGGGTCTAAACTCTCCCCTTAGGACTCGCGCTACTCCATCCTCACCTCTACCTAGCTCGCAGCCTGATCCACCCTAGCCAAGATAGACAAAGCAGAAGTATACATTAAAACAAGAAAAGAAACGAAAGGAAGACATTAACTACCAAAAGAAACTAAACATACAATCTCCTCCTCAGCTTCTTGGGCAAAAGCTATGTCGTCTGCATATTTGTAAACCTTTAAAAGGAAGTCTCAGTAGACGCCACTTTGTATTCCTTGTACTGCGGCGTCCTTCAGCTGAAAAATATTTAAATGGAATACCATTAATTATTAAAAAAACAAAATCATACATACACACACGTACATATCATCTTGTGGTACCCAATTGCAAAAGGCTTCTTGTATTTTCCAGACTTTCACATCGCACTCTGACCCCATCCTTCTCAGCTCTCCTGCCTTCCAATTCATAAATCTCTCCCAAGCATCATATGAGAGACTCCATTGGGAACATCAACGAGGAGCTCAGTCATTGGTCTAGCCTCATCTGTGCCATTCCTTGAATTAGTTGTTCCTCTGCTTTTTCCATCTATCCCTTATCTTG
This sequence comes from Mimosa pudica, assembly GCA_029929735.1. Lineage (NCBI taxonomy): Eukaryota > Viridiplantae > Streptophyta > Magnoliopsida > Fabales > Fabaceae > Mimosa > Mimosa pudica. The sequence goes on from JAKELP010000045.1 coordinate 9,591,166, forward strand.
TTACACTTGAATCCCTTCAAATGCTCACGAACCCAAAACTTACTCTAAAAAATAAATATATTAGTTAGTAAATTTATATGAAATAATTAGACAAATAATATAACAAAAATTACATGTTTATAAAACTCAATGTATTGCCTCTACAATAGACCATCGGGCATCCATACTCCTTAAAATGTGGGAGCACAAACCTCTAGTTTGTGGGTCAATTGACGAAATTAACCATCTTCCCGATATTCATGTAGAACCCATAGGACAAAATGCCTACATCTTTAATAAGCATACACAAATGTTTAAAAATGTTTCTGAATATCAGCGTTTCGCGAAACGCCGATATACTAGCCAGGGATTTTATTATTTCTTAATTCTTCTCGCATATCGGCGTTTTCAGAAACGAAGGTATGCCTTTTTAAAAAAAAATAAGAAGCGATGTTTTTTTATAGGGTAATGGACCTAATCTGCCCCCCTAGTAACCACCAAGGAGCGCTGAGCACCCTGAACTAACAATAGGCCCGTATCTGGACTCCAAGTAACCAAGGTGTTTAAAAACTACCCCGGTTGGACGGTCAACAACATTTGACCGTTACTATGCCTATGTGGCTGCCACGCGAGCACCTGCTTTGCCACCTCTGCTTGCCACGTGTGTATTTTAAATGGACCTAATCTGCCCTCCAAGTAACCACCCAGGAGCACTGAGCACCCTGAACTAACAACAGGCCCGTATCTGCACTCAAAGTAACCAATGTGTTTAAAAACTACCCCGGGTGGACGGTCAATGACGTTTGACCGTTACTATGCCTATGTGGCCGCCACGTGAAGGCCTTGTTTGTCACTCGGCGCCTTGTCATCGCCATGTAAGATATGTTCATGTGGGTCCCACCTATAATAATGTACAATTTCTCTCTCCCTCTTCATCACCATCACCACAGCCCCCCCAACACCCACCACCTCTACCCACGCCACCCCCTCACCTTCCCAGCCCCCCACTGCCTCACCTCCACAGCCCCCCACACACGCCACCTCTGCTTGCCACGTTTGAAGGGGGTGGTGTGGGTGGGGGTGGTGGGTGTTGGAGGGCTGTGGTGATGGTGATGAAGAGGGAGAGAGAAAGTGTTTATTATTTAGGGCTGCACAAAAGCCCGGTGGTCCGTTTGGCCCGTCACGGCCCGACCCGGTCATATACGAAAAATGGTCCGTCACGATGTGGCCCGGAACCAACCCTATTAGGACATGACTGACCCGACTATCGGGTAGGACAGGACCAGGGCATATGCTCCATGACCAATCGGGCGGCCCGACCCGATTATTTATCAATATTTTTATAATTTTTTATTAATTATTTTTTATAAAAATGTTTTATTAATTTTCTATTAAATGTTTTTTTTCTTTGCTTGTTTCTATTATAATAGCTTCCTATATAGTTAATATTTATTAATATCTCTATAGTAAGTTATTAGGTTATGTTAACAATTGTATTTGCATTTTATTAATCTTCAGTTAACCATCTTAATTTAAAATTCACTCAACTATCTCTTTAATTTTCAATTTAGAGTAGCTAGTGCTATATTCAAAGTGATTTTTTTTGTCGAGAGCTATATTCAAAGTGATCACTAACTCCTTTTTGTAGTAGCTATATGTGACTCATTATATTTATCATTGCATTAATGCTTTTTAATTATTATTGATGAATGATGATCAAATTTTTCATTTGTTCTTTCTAAAATTGGGGTTGAGTATTCTCTCATTTTGTGTTTGGCATGACCAACATGGTCCGTCATGTGGCCCTGCGGTCATGTCCGGCCCGATCTTGGTGTCGGGCCAAACAGGACATGACCGGGTCTCGGGCCAAAAATTTTGGCCCGACAATTATTTAGGACATGACCAGGGCATATAGGTGGCCCGGTCATGTCCGTCATTTGTGCAGCCCTATTATTATTATAGGTGGGACCCACATGAACATATCTTACGTGGCGATGACAAGGCGTTGGGTGACAAACAAGGCCTTCAAGTGGTAGCCACATAGGCATAGTAACGGTCAAACGTCATTGACCGTCCACCCGGGGTAGTTTTTAAACACATTGGTTACTTTGAGTGCAGATATGGGCCTGTTGTTAGTTCAGGGTGCTCAGTGCTCCTGGGTGGTTACTTGGAGGGCAGATTAGGTCCATTTAAAATACACACGTGGCAAGCAGAGGTGACAAAGCAGGTGCTCGCGTGGCAGCCACATAGGCATAGTAACGGTCAAACGTTGTTGACCGTCCAACCGGGGTAGTTTTTAAACACCTTGGTTACTTGGAGTCCAGATACGGGCCTATTGTTAGTTCAGGGTGCTCAGCGCTCCTTGGTGGTTACTTGGGGGCAGATTAGGTCCATTACCCTTTTTTATATAACGCCGTTAAGTAAACGCGGGAAAGTGGCGCGAATTGCGCGCCTTTTTCATCTATATTTTTTGTACTTGCATTCCGACATTTAGCCCAAAAACGCCGGTATGGTCGTTATTACTGGCATTTTTAGGCAAAACGCCGGAATGCTTGCGCGGTGAAGCACTAAAATTTTTTGTAGTGATCCTTGTTTCTAAAACACTTAAGGCAGAGTGGGAGAAAAAAGTAAAATTTGTTTCAATCACATCTTAGTCGGCTATAATGAGAGTGATAGAAATTGTCACGTGTTCAGCTTTAATTTTCATTTGCTAATGTATGATAAAGTATTGTCATTTTCCTCTTGATTATTAACTTCTTGTTATATTCTTGTTTCTCAACTGTTAATATTGATGGAAGCAGCCACATTTTTTCTTGTGATAAATGATCGCGCTAATTCTTCACAAGACTAGTGCTAATAAAAAAAAATTGTTTTTAAATGTTAGACTTTTATTTTATGTCTCATATTTATCATTTTTCTGAATTAATATCCCTAATTATGTAAACTATTAAAATTTAATGTTACATGTTATTAGTATTTTATATATCAGATATCATGTAACGTATTTTATAATTAACCAAATGGTTTATCTTTTAATAGGTAAACATTTGGTGCGATGTAATGTGTCATGTAAGGTTATTGCCATTTTTTTCTTTATTTTTTGCCTAAGTTTATTGCTAAATGACCGGCTCTGTGAAATATTTTGGCCAACTAAACAATTTTTGGGTTAAATCAATCAACAATATACATAAAAAGTTTTACTTATATAAGCTAATAGTCGATCTAACTAATCATTTTACTTTGCATAATTTAATTTCGTCACTCATACTTTCACGTTTCATTATCAAGTTCTTCTAGTCTATATCGCTGTCCAATAAAACGATATACTTAATTATGTGAACTTGCAGATTCTACAATTATTACTGGACATCAATCAATAACCGTATATATGTTCTAGAATATTCTAGGGAGACTATACTAGCTTATCCTTCCAAATGATTTTGGTGTAATATTTGCATATTCCAATAGCATGTAATCCTACTTGGATGATCACTCATCTAATAGAAATCAAATTTTATCTTGTTTTGAAGAAAAAGGAACATTTTCATTAAGTGAGAAGGAAAAAGTGATCAGCTAATATTTTTTCTTTATAATTGATCTAACATTTGAAATGTTGAAGCTGAGTCACCATCCACCGAGGGTTAAAATAATTTGAGTTGTTATGTTTTTTATTGAACAGAGTACAAATGATATGTCACGATGTGGCTCATGCTGACGCATTGGGTGATGAAAACGATATATTCTGGTTCATATTACATAGCAGGAAAGATAGTTTATCTAACAGTTAATCAATAATAATGATTTCTAATGCATACGTCATGCATGATCTAGTAAAAAACAACATGCAGACTTTGGTTTATACTCTACTCGTTGGCGCATTTGCGACTGAAAGGAATATATTCTGGTTAAAAATATATAGCTGGGAAAATAAGACTCAGTCAAAAAATTACCATCAAACATTTGGTTTGTGCTACGCACGGGTATCAACTTTCCTAGCCCAAAAGACTATTCAATAAACATGATGAATCATTAATATTAATTTAATTCAGTACCTGCCGCATTATCTTGAAAATTTTGTACATTACTTTCTCTATAAAGGATCCAAAATGCTACTTGAATTTTCGTAAAACGGCAGCAGATCACAGTACCTTAAAGTACCATTGTGCTTTATCTTGTGAGACACTTCTTTCCTTCTTTATACAATGGCAGAGGCAACAAAAAGGTCACATTTTTTCTATTCGACTGATAATGTGTCTGGCTCGACTTGTGAAAAAGTGGCTTATTTTTAAGCTGGCTTACTTTTAAGTCAGTTGGAAAATAAGCTCTAGGTTGGCTTATTTTTATGTTTGGATGAATTTTGAAAAAGTGACTTATTTTCCCATTTGACTTATAAACATGTTTGTATGACTTTTTGTTTAAAAGAGGTTTATTTTTAAGCTAGTCATGTAGAAAAATAAACTGGCTTATTTTCTGAAATAAGCTGCCTTGAGTAGCTTATATATAAGCTGGCTTATTTCAAATAAACTGAGTGAAAAATAAGTCCAGCCAAATATAGCAAAAAAGCCACAAACCCAAAATAAGTCAGCTTATTCAAAATAAGCTGGCTTATTTCTCAAAATAAGCCGAGCCAAACACTGATTTGATTGGGTTCAATTCCATTTTTGTAATGTCATGTTTCTGTAGCACCGAACTTGAAATACTTTGACTGGTTTTTGCAGGTATGCAGTGGTGACAGGAGGAAACAAAGGAATGGGTTTTGAGGTATGCAAGCAATTGGCTTCCAATGGAATCACAGTTGTTTTGACGGCAAGAGATCAGAAGAAGGGCCTTGAAGCTGTTGAGAAGTTAAAGTCAGATTCTAGTGTGTCTGGCGAAGTGTTTTTTCATCAGCTTGATGTGATTGAACCTGCTTCTAGTGTTCCATCCCTTGCAAATTTCATTAGAACCAATTTTGGAAAACTTGATATTTTGGTATGAATTACTTCAATACTTCGTTTTCAGTCATTTTTTCCTACCCTTTTGCTCTTGATAACTCTAACGTGCACAACATTCCATATATATACATATCATTACATCTTTATGATTAAGGAAATAGTTAATACCATAGTTGGTTCTTATAGTTTCATGTAATTAATTTTGATTCATGCAAAAAAGCAGTGGTAAGACTACCTTCCCTTCCCCCAACACCCTCATCAAGCAAGTAGAGGTTGAATTGGGTTGGCCCTTTTTTAGTTTTAAATTGTTAATTTTGGTCCTAATATATAGTTTCATATTTGTTCCAAGTTTAATGATTGGGTCCTATGTTTTTATACGTTTTTTTGTTTTGGTCGTTAAAATCAAACTATACAAAATCCATATGAAATTATAGGGATCAAAACCAAGAATTTGAAAATACAAATAAAAAACTAAAATTAAGTGAAACCACATTAACCCTTGAAAAGATAGTGTTCCAAAGGCAATAAAAATGCAGCATTAGCCAATAGGTTCAAAAATAAAACATTTTTTCATATATCAATCAGGTTTTTGAGGCGCAAAAAAAGGTCATATTCCATAATTATAAGCTTGTTTTAATCATCCGATGAATAAATTACAGGACTCATCTAAAACATGAATTTTGTGCTCTCACTTCAAATAGTTCCCTTCATTCGCAGTGTCAAGTCGGAATTTCACTATCCTAATCATGCAGAGCCCGCATATGTATTGTTTTAATTTTGGGATGCCAACTCCTTATACCAATCATTTTGTGCAATTCTGATTTGTCTTTTGCAATCACTTAAGTAACTTAATTATTCCAATAGGTTAATGATACCACTTCTCATTGTGAATTTCTCATAGAAAATTACTATAATGGAGAAACCTTGTGTTTATTACATTTTTTGTTTTTCCTCTAATTTAATTCAGAAGTTTTCCTAATTGGATCATACCTGCTGAAATAGATGATGATTATATGTGTTTGAACTTCATGTAGATCAATAATGCTGGAATTTCAGGATTTAAGTTTGATCAGGAAGCTTTACTGGCTGCAAACTCTCTTAGTGACTTTGCAGCTACATTTGTGAGTATTGACTTAAATAATTTAGATTAAAAGACTATCAGATACACCATTTTTCTTTGCTAAATTTCTTATCATGGCCTACAGGAAAGAGGGGAAGCTCTTGATTTTAGTAAAGTATCAACCGAAGATTATGAACTTGCAGAAGCATGTGTCAAAACAAACTTCTATGGTCCCAAAGGATTATGTGAAGGCTTAATTCCTCTTCTGGAGTTGTCAGACTCTCCAAGAATTGTCAATGTTTCATCCTCTTATGGAAGTTTGAAGGTATAGATAATGAGTAGATAGTTATTATATATATACGCTTCCGCTCCTATTCATATAAAACAACTAACCAAAATATGTTGTTTAAAAATTCTTTAAAAAAAAAAGTAATTGGAGACAATAGATGTGTTAAAATGTAACGTTTTGTTTTGTCAAAATACCCTCACTTATGTGGAAGAGAGAATGTGTACCAATTAAGTTTGATGTTATGATTAATATAAATAATTAAATGAGTAAAATGGGAAATCAACGAAAAAATTTTCAGACAGCCTCTAATTTCTCTTACAAGGCGGAACATACCATATTTTTAAATTGTCTCTTATTAGAAGGGCGGCAGAATAATTTTGTTTCCCTTTATAAGAAGTTAGGTGTGCTTTCATAAAAGTTTTAAGTGACAAAACGCCATATTCACCAGGTTTATTTCGAGATGCAAGAAAAGTATATAATTCATTAATTCTTATATATTGATGACACTAAGGCCCATTTGGTTGGACTGAAAGTGTATAATGGAAATGGAAATGAAATTGAAGGTAATAGGGTAAAGATGAAAAGTAGAGGTAAACTAGATAATGATGAAAAAGTAAAGTTTGTGGGGCCCAAGAAAAATGTGAACAGAGAGAGAAAATCTGTGGGCCCCAGACTATGTAAATTACCAAAGAAAAAAAACCTTTACTTTATCTCAGTTTCACTTTCCTTCTCTTACTTTCCTTACGTCAAAACGTACTCATAGCTTTGGTTGTTAATCCTTATGTAGCAAATACCACGTGGGTGGGGAAAAGATATACTGAGTGATGCTGAACGTTTAACAGAAGAGAGGGTGGAAGAGGTTCTGAAGCAATTCCTTGCAGATTTCAAAGACGGTTCATTGGAAACCAAAGGCTGGCCTACTTTCCCATCTGCATATATAGTTTCTAAAGCTTCCCTGAATGCATATACAAGGATTCTAGCCAAGAAGCACCCATCTTTCTGCATCAATTCTGTGTGCCCCAGCTACGTGAAGACCGATCTGAACTTCAACAGCGGTTACTATACCGTGGAGGAAGGTGCTGAATGTATTGTAAGGGCAGCTTTGCTACCTGATGGCAATCAATCTGGCCTCTTTTTTCATCGGAGTGAAGTAGTTTCATTTTAATCTAAGTTCAGACATTAATTAAGACATAATAAAGTTTGATCCTATGTTTCCTCTAATCGATCAAGTTCAATTTGTCTAATATAAATTTTCGTACACATCATTTAATAAACATCCATTCAAGAACATGATGTATTAGCTATGGTTGCATGTATGAATATCTTCCTTGTGTGCTTCAAATGAAATAAATTAAAATGGGACTATGTTTAGAATATAGTTTAGTAAAATGATGGGATATGATATTTAGGAAATCATTATTTGATGGGAATCACAAAAGCATCGAAAAGATGACAAAGAGATTTGAAGATTATCATATTAGAAATTAGTATTTCTAGATTGTTCTATTTTAATTTTGCATTTATTGTTATCAATTAGCATTAAGTATGATTTATATTCTAGAGTATTCTATCATTAATATTTATGTTTAGGTTGAGGCTAATAATGATTTCCTAAATATCATATCTCATCATTTCTCCCCCGCTTGAAAAACTCGACTCCTGACGAGTTGATAGAGATGTGTAAGCCTGAATCATCAAAGTCTACATAGCAAATAGTTGAGAGGCTATATAGGCCTCAACATAACCCTAAATATTAATGATAGAATACTCTAGAATATAAATCATACTTAATGCTAATTGATAACAATAAATGCAAAATTAAAATAGAACAATCTATAAATACTAATTTCTAATATGATAATCTTCAAATCTCTTTGTCATCTTTTTTATTCTTTTGTGATTCCCATCAAATAATGATTTCCTAAATATCATATCTCATCATTTCTCCCCCGCTTGAAAAACTCGACTCCTGACGAGTTGATAGAGATGTGTAAGCCTGAATCATCAAAGTGGTTTCTTGATTTGGGAATCCCTTCCAACAAGTGAGGTACTTGAAGATGAAACCATTGCAAGTAGCTTGATAACAATTAAACTCTGGAAAACCTTTCCAATAGATGAGATAATAAAAGAGAAACCCGAGCAGAGAGTGAGCAACTTGCAAAAACTTCAATGTGAAACTTTGATTTGGAAGTCCTTTCCAACATGTGAGGTACCAAAAGAGAGAACCCTTGATAAAGTAGCTAGTTTTATCAGTATGAGCATCTGGAAATCCTTTCCAACAAATGAGATACCGTTGTAGTGACTTGTTCAACAAAGAAGCACTAGATTTGACAAATGAAGCTTTAGTTTGATAATCATGCATTCTCATAGTCCCGATTAAAGAAAGATTTATCTTCATTGGTATGGAGTAATTGAAGTATTCACCAAAAATAAACTCTTCACAGTTGAAATCAACATGATTAGTGTTACCAATCATATGAGTAATTTGATCCTTAGTGGTTAAAATCTGAGAATGATCCAACTTAGTTGAAATAGTGTCTGGTAGTGTTTGTTCTGAAATAAGTTCTGATAAAGTAATCTCACTAGTGATTTCCACCGTTAAAGAGAACTCTTTTAGTTCTGAAGGAGAATCTTCTATCTCTGTTTTCTGTTGTGGAATAAGTTCTGGTAGAGAAACCTCATTAGCATGAGTGATTTTCACAGTTGAAGAAAACTCTTCTAGTTCTAAAGGAGAATCTTCTACTTTTGTTGTCTGTTGTGGAATAACTTATGGTAGAGTAACCTCATTAGCATGAGTGATTTCCACAGTTGAAGAGAACTTTTTTAGTTCTAAAGGAGAATCTTCTACTACCTCAGTTGATTTAGTTGCTTGGTTTATTTGACTCCTCCCCTGAATGTAAGGATTTCTCATACGTTGGCGAATAGTCTACAAGGCATCCAATATCATAGAATGTTCTTGTTCAAATTCTTCATTGTACACTCCATTAGCCTTATTACATTTCTCAATATACTCGAGGCGTTGAAATAAAGCCAGATGCATATCTAAATCATTGGAGCGTTCTTCCATCCATATATAAGTTTCGTCAACTTGAAATTCATTTGGGTTAATACTATCATCATAGCATTCTTCATCAATATAATACTCTTCTTCATCATATTTTTCATAATCATCATAATGAGTATTATATTCATATATGGTACCATATTCGAATGGATTTCCTAATGATGTATGTTCCTTGAAACTCATTGCTGTAACAAGGTAACATTCTCTTTAGGTTTAAAGGTGAGTTTCTAACTTATATAAGGTTCCCAAGTTGCATCCACCAAAAAGGTGAAAACCCTACTTAACAAGTTTAACCTTTAGGGACTAGCCTCAGAGATTATTCTTGCTAAATAAGTAACAACTTGAGCGAGACCTTCACAGAAACCTCAGAGGGAAACCCTTCAGGGAATCTGTTAGAAATCTCTACTAACTTAGGGTAAATGTGACCCGGGTATAGGGCCAAATGTTGGAGAGATAAAAAGCTTATAGATGACTAAAACAAAAAAAAAATAAAAAACAAAAATCGAAACAATTTTTTTTCACTCTTTTTTCCTTTTTCTTTTTTTTCTTTTTTTTTCCTCTCTTTTTTTTTGGATTTTTTTTCTTTCTTTTTTTCTCTTTTTTTTCCCTTTTCCCTTTTTTTTTGTTTTTCTCCTTTTTTTTCTCTCGCAACAATAGAAAAAAAAACTACTACAAACAAAAAAAAATAATCAAACTTTCTTTTTTTTTCTTTTTAAATAAAATAAGATAACACTAATAGAAAGAGAAAAATACCGTAGAATTCTTTCCAAGTGAAAATTTTTTGAATGATGATCTTGACGAACGGTAGTTAGTTGACGGTGATGAGGGAATTTGAGCAACGGAAAGGGTGTGAAACAAGGCTCTGGTACCAATTGATGCAGTGTGAGTGTGAGAATAGAGAAGAGTGTATGAGAATATAGAAATAGAGGAAGAATAAGAATAGAATAGAGAGAATAGAAGGAAGAGATAAGAGAGAAGAGAGTAGGAGAAGACAACACAATATTATGCTTATTATTCAAATCATCAAAGTCTACATAGCAAATAGTTGAGAGGCTATATATAGGCCTCAACATAACCCTAAATATTAATGATAGAATACTCTAGAATATAAATCATACTTAATGCTAATTGATAACAATAAATGCAAAATTAAAATAGAACAATCTAGAAATACTAATTTCTAATATGATAATCTTCAAATCTCTTTGTCATCTTTTTGATTCTTTTGTGATTCCCATCAAATAATGATTTCCTAAATATCATATCCCATCATCTCTTCTCTCTTATCTCTTCCTTCTATTCTCTCTATTCTATTCTTATTCTTCCTCTATTTCTATATTATCATACACTCTTCTCTATTCTCACACTCACACTGCATCATATGCTCTACAAAAAAATTAAAAGAAGCTTTTGTAGCAAGAAAAAAATCACAGTTTGAAGAGAAATTCAACAAGTAGCATTATCCAACTAGCTTTTTAAAATTAACATGCTTCACTTATTTAAAAAACAAGTTGTTTTACCCAGACTGTATTAGAATATAGGGTAAAGGGTCAAATCTAGCACTGAACTATTGGCCAAAGTACACCCCACATAAAAATGAATTTGGGGTCTCAAAAGTAGCACTGTTCAAGTACAATTTGGGCCATAGGTAGCAATTCCGTCAATTTTAACTTGGTTGACCGTTAAGTTTGACTTAATTAGTCTACATCACTTGCCATGTCATCTAATTAAGCCACATAAGCACATCATCATCATCTTCTCTTCGCCACATCATCAACATCTCTTCTTCTTCCTCCTCAGATCTCCTCTCAACCTTTCTCTCAATGGCCTCCCTCCCCTCAGATCTGACCGGCCACTTCGACCAACTTCTGCGGCATCCCTCCTTCCCTCTCCAACCTCACCACCCTCTCCAACCTGCGGCATCCCTCGACCAACTCCGGCCACTTCAATGGCCTCCCTCCTCTCCGGAGGCATCCCCCCTCCCTCTCCAACCTCACCCGCCTCCGCCGCCTCTCTCTCTCCGCCAATCTCTTGGCGGTGACATCAACAGAGTTGGTCGGGCGGGGGGGATGTCGGCGACATCCCCTCATCCATTGCCTCCCTCTCCAACCTCCAAGAGCTCTACCTCGACAGCAACAGCCTTTAAGGCCCCATCCCTCGTTCCTTCAGCTCCCTCGCCAGCTTGCAAAGGCTCCATCTTCAGCTCAACAATGTGACGGGCGCCATCCCTGACCTCGCTTCCCTCCACAACCTTCGCTATCTGGACCTCAGCGACAACGCCCTCACCGGAGGACTCCCTCCTCCTCCTCATCTTCAACCAAATCGGCGACGTGAAAGCCCTGGGCCGTTGTTAAATTTACTTTATTTCACTTGTGACATGAACATACACTTTGGCTGATTGTGGCTGCGATGATTTTAGTGATAGAGAAAGAGGGGAGTTGGATGTGTCCGAAAGGGGAGGAAGAGAAAGAGGGGAGAGGGAGTTGCTGGGTTTGAGAAGGAAGGTTTGAAGGTGTTGGGGATAGTGGGGAAGATGATGATGACGTGGAGTAGGTGCACTGATGTGGTAGACTATCTGGCCTAATTTGGTGATGTGGCTGGTGATGTGTTCTAGTCGGTCAAATTTAACGGTCAACTCCTTTAAAATTGACGGAATTGCTACGTATGACCCAAATTGTACTTGAACAGTGCTACTTTTGAGACCCCAAATTCATTTTTATGTGGGGTGTACTTTGGCCAATAGTTCAGTGTTAGATTTGACCCTTTACCCTAGAATATATTTGAATTTTAATACAGATAATTTGATTGTGGTGTCTATGATGCGTGTCAAGTTGTTGGCATCTTCTTCATCCAAAATCAATGTTTGTGAGGAAAAGTTCTAGTATTCTATTTTTTTTATGGGTATCCTCATCAGCGTGTCAAATAGGACTAACTTCTAGTTATTCTGAAATCTTATATATGTAAGGGTAGACAGTTTTTTTGTGAATTCCCTTCATTTATAAGAGGTAGGGATTAAATTCCTACCATTTGTTTAAGGGGTAAAAGTACTTATCACTCACGTCAACCTATTAGATTGAAAATTGAAATATTCTAGTATAGCTTAGAGAATTATGAAAAAAAAAACATAGAATTCCAATGTCCCTCATATTCTTATACTATATTTATGATTGGGAATTCGGAACATTAAAAATGATTACCTTTTTATACATACATCTATCCCATATCCTGTGTTGTGTTAATATTCTTTTATTTTCTAAATATTAGACTTAATTGACTTTTTTTCTTGAAATTATGGAAATTCAAGAAGTCACCAAAATACAACGTATTTTGTGTCCAATTATATTATATTAGCTTATAAATCAAATAAATTAGTTAAGAGAAAAATATTTTGGAAAAATCAATCAATAAGTACTTTATTCATCTTTCTTAGTATTCAAACAAAAAAGTTAGCTAAATTTTATATTTAGGAACTAAGTAGTTCATATTTGAAAATTGAGATAAATTATTCAAGTATTGAATACACATTCAATAAAAAACTAAGACATTTTGTCCGAAGGAAAAAAAAACAGAGAATTGGTAAGATTAGATGTGTACGAAATTCACAAATACCATGTTCAGTCCTTTTTATCAATAAATCATTTGAATAAAAGAATTTTGTTAATTAAATATCAGTTATATTAGCAATATAATGGATCCTTGATTGGCCATGTGGTAATTTTGATCATACGTATTTATATTCATTATGGGGAAAATCCCATTTTCCTCCTTCTTCCTCAATTTCTGCTTCCACCTTCCTTCTTGAGCAGTCCGCCGTCGGCCATCGAGGAGATCGCCGCCGCCCTGCCTCCGTTTGCAAGAAGCTCGCCTTCAACCTCATCTGCTCTACCCGCCTCACCTCTGACCTCTGGGTCACCGTTGCCGCTACCGTCCTCTCTGACTTCTGCTTCCCCAATCTCGACGTCAACGCCACCACCGTCTCCAATGTCTTCTCCGGTTTGTCCTGATGATCGAGTTGCATTGTCATTGCTGAGATTTTGATTTATGGGGATGTTGTGTTGATCGAGTTGTTAGTTATAAATGGATGTGGCGGAAAAGAAGATCAAATGGAGGAGGGCGGCCAGTGGCTGTGGAGTTTCAGAGGGAAGGAGGTTGCATTGGCAGGTGGGGGTGAGTTTTCATGGAAGATGGAGGAGGAGGAGGAGAGAGAAAGGTGGGGTTGAGTGTGTTTTTGTTATTTTTATTTAATTTATAAGGGCATTTTGAACTTTTCATGTCTAATCTTCTTGTCATATTAGTGAAAATATCATTTTTGATCTCATACCTAATAGTTAGGTATCATTTGTGTATCTTGGAATAGCTATGTACTACTGCAGTACTGCTCCTTGACCAATAGTTATGTATCATTTTTGGGACTTCGCCCTATAACAAATTATGATATGGAAAGTTAAACGTTTATGTAAAGTGAATTTGACAAATTTAGTAAAGAACTTTACACTTATCATACAGTCCATGGTGTTCAAAATCAGAAAATCACTTTTATGAAAAGGCGAAAGCCCAAAAATAAAACATAACTATTGGTCAAGGAAGAAAAATAGTACATAACTATTTCAAGGTACACAAATGATTCTCAACTATTAGGCATGGGGTCAAAAATGATATTTTCACTAATATGACAATAAGATTACTCATGAAAAGTCCAAAATACCTTTATAAATTAAAAAAAAATTCTTTTTCTTTCTTCCTCACCTGCTTCTTCCTTCTTTCTTCTCCAGCAGTCAGCCACTGTCCGACGAGGATATCGTCGCTGCTCTGCCTCCACCGTCTGCAAGAAGCTCACCTTCGACCCCATCCACTCCACCTGCTCACCCCTTTCCTTTGGGACATCATCGCTGCCGTCTGACTTCTGCATCCTGATCCCGACGTCAACGTCACCTCCGTCTCCAACGTCTTCTCTAATTTGTCTTGATGATTAGGTTGTTATTGATGAGGTTTTGCTTTATAGGGATGTTGTATTGATCGGATTATTAGTTATAGATGGATGTGGCGCGGGATTATGGATGTAGCAGAAGAGGAGAATGGAGGAGGGCAGGTGACAACTGTAGAGTTGCAGAGATAAGGAAATTGGCGAGTGGGTTTGAGTTGTCGGGGAAGAGGGAGGGGGAAGAGGAGAGAGAAAGGTGAAGTTGAATGTGTTTTTGTTATTGTTATTTAATTTATAAGGGCATTTTAGACTTTTCATATATATATATATATATATATATATATATATATATATATATATATATGGGCAAAAGTGCTGATCTGATAATTAACTATTTCAGTTTGGGCAAAAATAATAAATGAATGTTTCGCGGTGCATAAATAATATTCAACTTTGTGACCCGGTGCAAAAATAACAAAACCGGTGTTGAATGTTGATTTGTATTTATGTAGAACCTTACTGATATTATTTTTCAAAGTGAAAATACCTCTTTGCCCTCCAATTAAAACTCTACCTTCTTCCTCCTCCCTTTCCTCTTTCCCTTCTCTTGAACACTTTGCTTCTGAATAGCCAAAGATCAAAACTGTATAATCCCAAAAAAAAACCAAGCCAATACAACGCCCACCAAAACCAAAACCAAAACCAAGCGGCGCATAATAATCATCTCCTTACGGACATCGCCGCCTCAGCCGTCACTTCGGCCAACCATCGCGGCGGAGTCTCTCTCCGTTCTGAATTTGAGTTTCCAATCACCGCTGTCGCCTGAAGCTTCCCTCAACCTCGATGGATATGTCAAATTAATCAATGTTCTTCAAGATTCTTGACTTTTCCCTGCCACCCTCATCGCCCATTCTTCTGTTCTTAGCAGTGCAATGGGTTTTCAATTTGTATATAACAGAGTACAATGCGGCTTCTATTAACTGTAATTCCCATGTATGGTTTACATTGCTATGACTTAATGTTTGGTGGAACATAGTTTATAATGTGCAATGCCATTTCCATTTATCCCCATTACACCAAAACATCATACACCCAAAAAGCAATGACTTCCCAAACTGTTTCATCTTTGGATTATTGGTCATTATTGCAGAAATGTGCGGAAACTAAGTCTTTTAATTAAAGAGGGAAAACTGATTCAGCTTCACTTTAAGCTCATGGTTTTGAAGCGCCCCACCAGAATTTTGGCTAACGATTTGATACGTATGTACTTCAGTTGTGGCCATCATGTAGATGCATGCAAGGTGTTTGATAGAATGGGGGTGAGGAATTTGTATTCTTGGAATAATGTGCTTTATGGGTGTCTTAAGTTGGGGATGATTCATCCCGCGAGGAGGTGGTTTGAGAAGCTTCCTAGTCTGCCAATAGTGAGTTGTCGGTGGTGAAAGGGGAGGAGAAGGAAGAGGGTTGAGTTTTAATTGAGAGGGTAAAAAGGTATTTGCACTTTGGAAAATATTATCAGCAATATTCCACATAACTACAAATTAATATTGAGTACCCGGTTTTATCATTTTTGCACCGGGTAACAAAGTTGGATATTATTTATGCACCTCGAAACAGTCATTTATTATTTTTGCCTAAACTAAAATAGTTAATTATCAGATCAGCACTTTTGCCCTATATATATATATGTATATATATGTGTGTGTGTGTGTGTGTGTGTGTATTCTTATTGTCTTATTAGTTAAAATATCATTTTTGATCTCAAGCTCAATAGTTGAGAATCATTGTGTACCTTGAAATAATTATATACTACTCCATTTTAGTTTCTTAATCAATAGGTATATATTATTTTTAGGCCTTCGCACTTTATGAAAACCTTATGATGTGTTTAGTGTCATTGTTTAGTGTATGAAGCCTTGACGTTATAAGTGATTAATGATATTTCAGCCCAGATAGAATATTTATTTCCATTGTTAAATATTTGCATAAATGGCATAAAAGTTTTGATACATACCCTATAAAACTATTAAATGTGTTGTAAGGAAACTAGTAACATTCTAGCTGGAAGATGTGAGACAGATGTAGTTGTTAGCAATTGAAATTGTTGCACTTGAAAATACTTCCAAGCAAGAGGTGGAAACACGTGTAAATTTCTTAGGGATTGTTTCAAATAGGAGCAAATAAATTAAAGCACAAGGTCATAAGAACATGGGCCAAAGTTTGGCCGGCATATATTATGAAATAGTAACAATTATACAAGCATATACCTCCAACGTCCACACAAATAAAGGACATTTTTAGATTCAGAAATCATGAAAATATATAATAAAAACGAATATGTTCAGATAGTTGCTTTGGTATACGGATTTCTCTTCTTTTTTTTAAAAAAAAAAAAATTGAGTTATTTGAAGATCATATTTGTCCATGTTGTCAATCTTCCATCTGGGTAGATGATATTTTTCTTTTAAAAATTTAAAATACTCTTTCCAGTTATGAATAATATATGAGACCTATTTAGGGAGATGAATTTGATAATAAATATGAGACATATTTCTACTTCTTAATAATTTTTACTCAATTATCCTTATCAAAGCTCCACAACAATAGACATATAAGAGAAGGAGAGTGAGAGTAAAGATAGATGGTTACAATATATTAGTAATGTCGTGTTATTATAACAAATTAATTAACACATTTAATCTAATCAAATTAGGAAATTGAGTCTTATATTTTAGACTGGGGAGAGAGTATCATATTATTTGATACTAATTTATATGAATCTAAGATTTTAGTTGAATTATAGTTATTGATGTTAGAATCTTAAGTTTTGATGAAGACTAAAATATAAAGGATTAGACCAAGTGCCTAGGAAGCAATAGTATACTTAGGATCCCAAGTAAGAGTGCTTCCGGATGAAGATTTACTTCCGGTTAGATTAGGACTTGCGCATGCGGATGAATGCTTTCATCCCCCAGCGTCAGCAAGTAAATAACTAGGGATTTAACTTAGTCCATGAACTTTAGGTGCACAAACCCTAAGACTAAGCTATGGTTCAATCGGAAGCGAAGTTGCTTCCTGTTAGACTTAGACTGGCGCAGAGCGATAGAATAGATATTACTCCAAGCGACAGTGAGTCTACTTCCCCAAGTGAAAGCGCTTCCTGTTAGAATTAGACTGGCGCAGAGCGACAGAATAGATATTACCCCAAGCGTCAGTAAGTCTACTTCCCCAAGTGAAAGCGCTTCCTGTTAGACTTAGACTGGCGCAGAGCAATAGAATAGTTAGTACCCCAAGCGTCAGTAAGTCTACTTCGCCAAGTGAAAGCACTTCCTATTAGATTTAGACTGGCGCAGGTTGAGAGACTAGATATAACCCCGAGCGTCAGCAGAAATGCAACATCAAGTGAAGTTGCTTCCTATTAGATCTTGACTGGCGCAGACTGATAGAATAGATTTCACCCTAAGCGTCAGTGAATTCACCACGTCAAGTAAAAGTGCTTCCGATAGCTCAGTGACTAGCGCTGAGTGGTGGAATGAAATAGACTAAGCGAGAGCAAGTCATGGTGAACTAAATCCCTCATCAAGTGAATTTACTTCCGGATGTAGAAGTGCTTCCGGATACACCTTAGATTTAGGATCACCCACTGCATGAGACTATATGATTATATTGCTAAACTAACGTTCAAGTGCAGCACACTCAGTAAGGTTGCTTCCGGATGAGAAGTTGCTTCCGCAAGTAATCAGAATGTCTGAACGTTCAAAGAGATGCAGTGTCAGAATGCTTTTGTCAGAGCAGAGGCGTCAGGACTACTTTTCAGAGTTAAAGCAAGTCAACCCTGCTATGCATTAATGAAGCATTAAATGGGCGAACAGTAACAAGGGAAAAACGGACATATTCAAACGGCTAGCCCACCTACCAAGAGTTCAAAATGCTTGAAGACTATATAAGGAAGCTCAACTTCATTTATGAAGTAGTTAATGATCTTCAAAGATTCTTGAGCGAGAAAATCCTTATTCATTCAAGCTGCCCAGAAAAATGAAGAGCATTTAACACTTGGAGTGATTTTTCACCTACCTATTCTGTACTCACAGTAGTTAAGTCTCCTTCTGTTAAAAGAGCATTTATTGAACTTAAGTGTGTAACATCATTCGTTCTGTAAGAGAACTTAGTCAGAAAAGCCTTCAAGTGTAAACTTCAAACCCTTGCTTGGTGTGAGGGGGAGACAGTTAGATAGGTTACAAGTGAGCCAGTGTAAAACTTGTTGTAAGGTTGCAAGTGAGCCCGTAAAACTTGCGGTTGTAAGGTTTCAGGTGAACCCGATTTAAAACCTGAGTTATAGTGAAACTCTCGGCCTGGGTGGTTGAGGACTGGACGTAGGTCAGGTAGACCGAACCAGTATAAATCTTGTGTCATTTACTTTGAGTATTTATTTTTGAAGCACAATTCACCCCCCCCTCTTGTGCATCCATTACGTTCATTTGGTATCAGAGCGGGTCTTTCTCACTCGATTCCAACGAATCCGGAAAGCAAAGATCTAAGTAATGGATACGGAGTATGGTCTGCCAGATGTTGCTGTACAACCCAACAAGCCCCCAGGCTTCGATGGGCACAACTATACATTCTGGAAGTTCAGAATGGAAACCTATATCAAGTCAAGCGATATCAGACTATGGGACGTGATCGAACATGGGGATCAAACTCCCTTAGATGAGGAAGGATTTGCTAAGGCAAAAGCCAGATATACTGCTGAGGACTATGCTCTAGTCCAACTCAACCATAGGGCTATGCACTACATCCAGTGTGCTCTCAGCTACAAAGAGTTTCACAGGATCAGCCACCACAAAAATGCAAAGGATATGTGGGAGGCTCTTGAGGCTGCACACTCCGGAACCAGGGGAGTTAAAGCAAGACGTGTTGAGATGCTGGTGGAAGAATTCCACAAATTCGCCATGCTAAGCCCCACCGAGCCTATCAGAGATCTAGAGCTCAGATTCACCCATCTCATCAATAATCTAGCCTCGCTTGGTAAGGATATCCCTGAAAGAGAGCAGGTGAGCAAGATTCTGAAAATCTTGAAGGGTGACTGGATCACCAAAGTCACTATTCTGCAAGAAGTGCAAGGAGAATCAACCAGCTCCGTCACCGCTCTTTTTGGCTCACTTGCTGAATATGAGCCAACCTTGCTGGCTATGAGAGCTCCTCAAACCTCATCCAAGAGTAAGAACCTTGCTCTCGTTGCTCCCAGCAAAGAGATCAAGGACAATGATGAGGATGACGACGATGAGATGGACGATGAGGAGATGGCCCTGATGGTGAGGAAGTTCAGGAAATTCCTCAGGAAGAAGGAAGGCTATCAGAAAGGTGACACCAGCCAGAAGAGGGGATACAAGAAAGAGAAGGTCCCTGTGTGCTTTGAATGCAATAAGCCTGGTCACTTCAAGGCTGAGTGTCCCAGCCTGCAGAGGTCCAAAGGCAAGGATAAAAGAAAGGCACTCGTTTCCTCCATTTGGGTAAACAGCTCAGATGAGGAAGCAAGTGATGATGAAGAAGTTGCCAACCTCTGCCTGGTAGCTAGAGAAGAGGATGAGGAAGCATCTTCAGATCTTGACCTCACCAATGAAGAACATGAGGTAACTCTTCCTGAACTACAAGAGGCTTACAATGAGATTCATGAAGAATTCTCTAAACTATGTAAAGCCTATAAACTCTTGAAAACCAAAAAGGAGTCACTTGAGTCCAAGGTGGACTCACTCAGTGAGGAACTAGCGGAAGCTAGAAGATCTCCAATGGTGGATGGACAGGGTTCTCCTCAAGCAGAACCCAACATCCCAACACCTGAGAGCTGTCCAAATTGCAGCAAAATCTCAGAAGAAAATAATAAGCTGCAAAATGCCCTGCAGAAATTCACCAATGGTTCAGAAATGCTGAATATACTTTTAATGAACCAAAGGGCATATAGGGATAGGACTGGCTTGGGATATACCCCCAGGAAGAAAACGTGGGAAGAACCAAAAGTAAAGCCTTACTTAAAGTTCTTCCATAAAGCCACCAGTCATAGCTCCTCACCTTTCAGCTTCTGTAATTACTGCAACAGAAAAGGACACTCGATGTCCACCTGTAATGCTAAAAAGCATGGAGCTAACAGCTCATACAAGTGGGTCCCTAAAGGAACCAGGGCTACAAAGGATCCTCCACCTGCAAAGGAAATCAAGAGAGGACAAGGATCCCAAGCCTGGAATCATCCCACTGGGAGAACCCAAGAGTCTAGAGCCAACACTAGGCCAAAGGCTCCAAATGTGTATAGGCACAAGGATAAGCCCAAAGCTAGGCCAAGGGTCCTAGACACTAATGACAAAGGACCCAAGAGAGGTTGGGTACCTAAAATTGCTTGATTGTTTCAGGTGTGTCTCAAGGCATCCAAGAACAAAAATTGGTACATCGATAGCGGATGCTCGAGACATATGACTGGAGACAGAGACAAGTTCAAGTCTCTGGTGATCAAAGATGGAGCCACAGTGACCTTTGGAGGAAATCAAAGTGGCAAGATCACTGGAGTTGGAGAAGTCGGACCAGTCAAAGATGTATATCTAGTGGACGGTCTCTGTCACAACCTGCTAAGTGTAAGTCAAAGCACGGACAAAGGTAACTGGGTAATATTTGATTCAAATGAGTGCTTAATAGTTGATAAGCAGGATCTGAATATAGATAAGGCCAACCTAAAATGCAAAATTAAGGCAATTAGAAATGGGAATCTATATACCTTAGATTTATGTCAACAGCTAGAAGAAAAATGTCTAATATCTAGTGACGAGAATAGCTGGCTTTGGCATAAGAGACTAGCTCATGTTAACTTTACTCAATTGGACATGCTAATTAAAAAGGAGCTAGCTGTAGGTATTCCCCCTTTTAAGGTTAAGCATGATTTTATCTGTGAATCCTGCCAACGAGGAAAGCAAACAAAATCCTCGTTTAAAACCAAGAAGAAAGTCTCCACCAGCAGGCCCTTGGAACTAATCCACATGGATTTGGTTGGGCCAGCAAGAGTAAAAAGCTTGGGTGGAAACCTATATGCTTTAGTGGTGGTGGATGACTATTCAAGGTTTACGTGGACTTTGTTTCTTGCCTCTAAGCAAGATGCTTTTGATGCTTTCGTTGTCCTGGCTAAGAAAGTGCAGAATGAGAAGGATCTCAAAATCACAGCCATAAGGACAGACCATGGAGGAGAGTTTGAGAACCATAGCTTCACTGAGCTATGTGAGCAAAACGGCATTGAACATAACTTCTCAGCTCCGAGAACTCCTCAACAAAATGGAGTAGTCGAAAGAAAGAACAGGGTTCTGACGGAGATGGCTAGAAGCATGCTGAACGAGAAAGAAGTCTCTCAAATGTTCTGGGCGGACGCTATGAGCACTGCTTGCTATATCTCCAACAGAGCTTATGTTCGCAAGGGCTTGGATAAGACTCCATACGAGCTATATAAAGGAAGGAAGCCCAACATCAGCCATCTCAGAATATTCGGATCAAAATGCTACGTGCATAACAATGGGAAGGTAAATTTGGGTAAGTTTGATCCAAAGGCTGATGTAGGTATATTCATAGGATATTCCCTTAGGAGCAAAGCATATAGGATATACAACATAAGAACTAAAACTGTAGAAGAGTCCATGCATGTTGTATTTGATGAAACTCCTACATGGGGACAATCCACAGAAGATGATGAAGCACTTAACTTTCCAAATCTTCCATCATCTTCCTCACCACCAAAAGAAACAACAACAAGCTATCCCAAAGAAGAAGGTGAACCCAGTGATGTACCTAGTGGGCAACCCATGCCTGAGGAGGCACAGCTGCCAATAGCTAGGAGACATCACAGGGATCATCCTCTTGATCAAGTGCTTGGTGATGTTTCTTCTGGTGTCAGAACTAGAAGACAAGTTCAAAATGAAGTTGAGTTTGGAGCATTCCTATCTCAAATCGAACCAACTTCAGTTGAACAAGCTCTTGAGGACTGCGACTGGATTATTGCCATGCAGGAAGAGCTGAATCAATTTGAAAGAAGTCAAGTGTGGGAACTAGTCCCAAGGCCGTCTCATCAATCCATAGTAGGAACCAAGTGGGTCTTTAAAAACAAACTGGATGAGACAGGTCAAATCACTAGAAACAAAGCCAGACTGGTAGCTAAAGGATACAACCAAGAAGAAGGCATTGACTATGAAGAAACTTTTGCTCCAGTCGCTAGACTTGAGGCAATAAGGATTCTTCTAGCCTTTGCATCCATGAAAGGTTTCAGATTATATCAAATGGATGTAAAGAGTGCATTTCTTAATGGTTATATTAAGGAAGAGGTATATGTAGAACAACCTCCTGGCTTTGAAAACCATAAGAACCCCAAACATGTGTATAGATTAAAGAAAGCTTTGTATGGCCTGAAACAAGCCCCTCGAGCTTGGTATGAGAGACTCAGCAGCTTTTTGCTGAGCAAGGGTTTCTCAAGAGGCAAATTAGATAATACACTGTTTATTCTTCACAAAGATAGAGATATGTTAATTGTCCAAATTTATGTTGATGATATTATCTTTGGGGCAACTAACGAGAAGCTTTGTGAAGATTTCTCTAAGATTATGCAGGGTGAATTTGAGATGTCAATGATGGGAGAACTAACATTCTTCCTAGGCCTGCAAATCAAACAAAAGAAGAACGGAATCTTCATCTCCCAAACCAAGTACTGCAGAGAACTACTCAAAAAGTTTGGGATGGATGAATGCAAGGAGTATGATACTCCTATGAGCACCTCAGCTGCACTCGACGCTGACGCCAAGGGTAAAAGTGTAGGCCTGCCCATGTACAGGGGAATGATAGGTTCCTTCCTATACTTAACGGCGAGCAGGCCTGATATTCAATTTAGCGTAGGCATGTGTGCTAGGTTTCAAGCCAACCCCAAGGAATCACACTTGACATGTGTTAAACGTATTCTGAGATACCTTGAGGGAACACAAGAACTTGGTCTTTGGTATCCCAGAGGTAACCAAGAGTTCTTGTGGGCTTATTCTGATTCTGACCACGCAGGTTATAAAACAGATAGAAAGAGCACCAGTGGACAATGCGCCTTCCTTGGTGGTTGTCTGGTGTCTTGGGCCAGCAAGAAACAAACCTGCGTGTCCTTGTCATCCACTGAGGCAGAATACATTGCTGCTGCAAGTTACTGTGCACAAGTGCTATGGCTGAAAAACCAGTTGAGAGATCTTGGCTTGGAGTTTCCTGAGGCGCCCATCCTCTGTGATAACACAAGCACAATTAGCCTCGCCAAGAATCCAGTTCAGCACACCAGGACAAAGCACATTGACGTCCGACATCACTTCATCAGAGACCATGTTCAAAAGAAGGATGTCAAGGTGCAGTTTGTTCCCACACAACAACAGCTTGCGGATATCTTCACCAAGCCTCTGGGGACTGACCAGTTTATTTTCATTAGAGGTGAATTGGGAATGGTAAACCCAAATGAAGTGTAATTATTTTTTTTATATATATCACTTACAACAACACTGACTTAGGCATCGGAGTGCCAATATATGTCCTTGCAGGTATTCAATGTTGAATCTTAAGTAAGTGCAACCGGAAGCAAAACCACTTCCGAATGATTACACACTGACGCTGGATGATCAAACCAAGAGAGCGCCAGCACAAGTCCAAGAAGACACGTCACTTCAGAAAACGCTTCAACTTCCAAATGAGACGTTTCGACTTCTCTGACAATATGAAGCGACACGTGTCATCAGGTATATCGATCCAACTTAAGGCGTTTACGCTACCCAATGTGTGATAATGTGAAGGAGCATGACCTTTTTGCCCTTAGTGACTTTACCTATAAAAGGGACATCTCATTTCACACATTCTTCATTTTCATCTATGTTCTTCATATAAACATTTCATCAACCCCACAAAAATGGCCGAACCCTCTGAAGCAAACCCAGTTTCGAGGAAACCCTCCTCATCTAAGAAACACAAGTCCAAATCTGGGAAATCAAGCCATCAACATTCTGGAAAATCTGGGCATCGTGAAAGACATCAAGAACATCATGGAGTTTCTCGGCAAATTGCTCTAGGGCAGGATGAAAATATTCAAGGTCAGCCTGAAACTTCTGGTAGAATGGCAGAACGTTTAGTGGGTTCTAAGAAGAGGAAGTCCATCCCTAAGGAGGAGGCTGCGGCGATCAAATATGGAAAACACTCTTTGATGATGCCAAAAGGGGGAGAAATGCATTGACCACTAGCCTTGCTACCCTGGGAGTTCCTTGATGAAGAAGAGCTTCAGCGAGAGGGAGAGAAAGAAGAAACAAAGAAACAACCCCCAGCCCAAAATTTTTTTTTGTTTACTTAGAAATGTTCATCTTTTCATGCATGTTCTCATATCTGCCTACTATATGCTCGCTGCTTGTAAATGTTATCTAATTATATGCTCTGACCTGTAACCTATGCTTATCAATAATATTTGTCTAAGTTACTTATTCTGAACTATTGCTTTTATTCTTCAGCTAATCCTTTCATATGAACTTAATCGATAAAGCTAAGTTTGTCATCATCAAAAAGGGGGAGAATGTTAGAATCTTAAGTTTTGATGAAGACTAAAATATAAAGGATTAGACCAAGTGCCTAGGAAGCAATAGTATACTTAGGATCCCAAGTAAGAGTGCTTCCGGATGAAGATTTACTTCCGGTTAGATTAGGACTTGCGCATGCGGATGAATGCTTTCATCCCCCAGCGTCAGCAAGTAAATAACTAGGGATTTAACTTAGTCCATGAACTTTAGGTGCACAAACCCTAAGACTAAGCTATGGTTCAATCGGAAGCGAAGTTGCTTCCTGTTAGACTTAGACTGGCGCAGAGCGATAGAATAGATATTACTCCAAGCGACAGTGAGTCTACTTCCCCAAGTGAAAGCGCTTCCTGTTAGAATTAGACTGGCGCAGAGCGACAGAATAGATATTACCCCAAGCGTCAGTAAGTCTACTTCCCCAAGTGAAAGCGCTTCCTGTTAGACTTAGACTGGCGCAGAGCAATAGAATAGTTAGTACCCCAAGCGTCAGTAAGTCTACTTCGCCAAGTGAAAGCACTTCCTATTAGATTTAGACTGGCGCAGGTTGAGAGACTAGATATAACCCCGAGCGTCAGCAGAAATGCAACATCAAGTGAAGTTGCTTCCTATTAGATCTTGACTGGCGCAGACTGATAGAATAGATTTCACCCTAAGCGTCAGTGAATTCACCACGTCAAGTAAAAGTGCTTCCGATAGCTCAGTGACTAGCGCTGAGTGGTGGAATGAAATAGACTAAGCGAGAGCAAGTCATGGTGAACTAAATCCCTCATCAAGTGAATTTACTTCCGGATGTAGAAGTGCTTCCGGATACACCTTAGATTTAGGATCACCCACTGCATGAGACTATATGATTATATTGCTAAACTAACGTTCAAGTGCAGCACACTCAGTAAGGTTGCTTCCGGATGAGAAGTTGCTTCCGCAAGTAATCAGAATGTCTGAACGTTCAAAGAGATGCAGTGTCAGAATGCTTTTGTCAGAGCAGAGGCGTCAGGACTACTTTTCAGAGTTAAAGCAAGTCAACCCTGCTATGCATTAATGAAGCATTAAATGGGCGAACGGTAACAAGGGAAAAACGGACATATTCAAACGGCTAGCCCACCTACCAAGAGTTCAAAATGCTTGAAGACTATATAAGGAAGCTCAACTTCATTTATGAAGTAGTTAATGATCTTCAAAGATTCTTGAGCGAGAAAATCCTTATTCATTCAAGCTGCCCAGAAAAATGAAGAGCATTTAACACTTGGAGTGATTTTTCACCTACCTATTCTGTACTCACAGTAGTTAAGTCTCCTTCTGTTAAAAGAGCATTTATTGAACTTAAGTGTGTAACATCATTCGTTCTGTAAGAGAACTTAGTCAGAAAAGCCTTCAAGTGTAAACTTCAAACCCTTGCTTGGTGTGAGGGGGAGACAGTTAGATAGGTTACAAGTGAGCCAGTGTAAAACTTGTTGTAAGGTTGCAAGTGAGCCCGTAAAACTTGCGGTTGTAAGGTTTCAGGTGAACCCGATTTAAAACCTGAGTTATAGTGAAACTCTCGGCCTGGGTGGTTGAGGACTGGACGTAGGTCAGGTAGACCGAACCAGTATAAATCTTGTGTCATTTACTTTGAGTATTTATTTTTGAAGCACAATTCACCCCCCCCCCTCTTGTGCATCCATTACGTTCAATTGACCAATACAATAATCGACTTTAAATTAGTTGCTTTCAGTGATATTTAATCTCCATATTTATAGACAGTAATTTATTTGTGTGAGAAAAATAGTTTTGCTTGTACTAGAATAAAGTTTGGCTTTCACGCAAAAAAAAATAATAAAAAGTTAAAGTTTGGCTTTTTGATTGATTGTATGTCAATATTCTATTCCATTGCATTAATCAAATGAAAAGGACATGCCATAAATATACATCGTTCTTTAAAAACGACAAATACTTGAGACATTTATCGTTAAATTTAGAGTTGAGCTAGCTAGGAAACTCTGGTCCTTTTGACCAAAACTGGTGGATCAGACTTTACCTAGCCAACGCAGACATTAATTTTAATTTGTTCGTTTTGACCATAAATAATAAATAATCGGATTTAATTATGCAGATATTCACCAATAAGATCGATGGACATTGTAAAGTCCGAGGATCATTATATATCATTATTACTTGTCTGATTTTCATCTATATATAAAAGTCAACAGAAGCTGCAGGGCATATATATTGATTTCAAAGCAAAGTCCTACTTGAGAGACACTTGCTTTTCTTTACTAACTGAGATGATGGAGCCTTCTTTTCTTAAGCCATCTTTTATTTGCTCTGTGTTGTTCGGTGTTATCCTTTTCTGTTCATTAAGCCTGGTGAAATCACAAGACTCTTGTTCTCTACAAGTAGATGAAAGACTCAAAGTTCCCTTTGATCGAAGTTCACTTCGGTGTGTTCGTGTTTGGCCGGCTCATAATCTGCTTTTCAGAGTAAGTATACATACACGAGTGTAGATACATTAATAACAAAGTCTTATCTTTCTATAACAAAGTCTTATCTTTCTATAAGTAGACAGGGTCCGTTTGTCGTGAGATTTGACAATGGTTTACATTGACTTTGTGTATATAAATATTCTCTATTATTCAAACTCTTGATATATGTTATTTCAACAATTCTAAATATAATAGCACTTTAACTTCTTTTGTGGAGATTAGAAAAATCATAATAGATAGATTAAATTTAGTGTACCTTACATATAATTATATTATACAATTGTTTATAAGTAAGACAAATTATATTTAAAAAATTTAGATATTTTAAAGTGATTAATTTTGTTTCCTAAACTTTTTCTTAAAAGTAAAATTGATCCTATAATAATTATAATTGGGAGAGGATATAAAAACAATTCACGTAGAGTCATAGACATTTTAATCAGTTGGAGAGACACGGTATAGTACATCAACATGTCTCTTATAGGGAATCTAAATCTCTTTCCCCAAAATTTAGACCGACCTATATTATTTGAGATGAAAATAGAAAGATAAATATCATAGATATTTCCATATATATTAACACACACATTTACTATGTCAACTCGTATCACTCAAAAGTAATAAATAGTCCCTTGTCATTAGTTTAGGATTAAGTTGACTAATTTGAGTTTGTTAATGAAGCAAAGTAAATCACCTTAAAATATTTTTAAGTAATATTTTTAAAAAAATTAATTTATATATCTTATAGACTTAAATGTAATATAATGATGACATGACATGGTATGTTATTTAGCTTTATTAATATGTAATTTCTAATATAATTAATTACATTGGGAGTATGATGTTTTTTGCCAACTTCATTGGGAATATTATCAAACAATTTATTCCTTACATTTCTAAAAATGTGTGCAAAACTCACTAAAAAATATGGTTTCTAGATTTACAAGAGCAAATCATAGTATATACAAACCATAAATACTAGGAGTACAATTTATTCCATGCATGTATTGATTGATAATTTGAATAATGTGGAGCACACAGTATGCAAAGACTTCTGCAAACACAATAAACTGGGTGTTATCATACCCATCAGACATCGGTGCATATGTAGCAATGGGGTTCTCGAAAGATGGCGCAATGGTGGGTTCATATGCCGCCGTTACGTGGGTTGATGACGGCAAAATCCAAGTCCAAGGGTACACTTTGAATGGCAAAAACTCTGAACAAGTGATCCCTTATAGTGATAAACCTAATACTGAACCTATTGATCCCACAACTCAACCTATAGCATATATGTACAATGAAGATCCAGACGTTGCAGCTCCATATCTTCTCTTCGCCATTGGACCGAAACACTCCCTCCCTTCTGCTCCAGACTATCGCCTCACTAAACACAACGATTACATTGTTCTTAAGATCAATTATAATTCAGGTATGTGCATGTGGGTATAAATACAATTATTTATTCATATGAAAAGTGAGATTTATAAGTTTAAAGAATAATTATTCCATCACACAAGCTAGTCTTTGAGATAAGCATGGCTCTCCTCTCAAATGTTTGCTTCAAGCATGTCTCCATATAATCTTGATTACATAAACTAGCTAGGTGAATTCTAGATGTTATTGAAAGAAAGTTATGCCAACAATTTATTCTGTAAATTACTTTTTTTGTTGGATTTCTCATTGGCAAGTGTGTGTGTGTGTGTGTGTTGAATATAGATAAAGTAAAAGTTTTATGTTATAAGATATAATTAAACATTATATTGTGTTGATTGTGGTGAAATATTTTAAAAGTTGGAAATGCCGCTCATAATTAATTAACAATGACGAGATTAGCGCATTTCCTAATATCATTTTACTTTTTGGAAATGAAGGATAAAACTTAGGTCCATTTTATCAAGTTCCCAATAAAAATGTGACATATGGACAACTAAACACATTAGATTACCTCTACCTTCTCTTTCCTGCTTATCCCTATTCTCCCTCCTTCTCCATCCTCCTTCTCTCCTGTTTGTTCCTATTCTCCCTCCTCCCTTTCTCACCTCTTCCCTTTTCTCACCTCTATCCCAAAACCATCGTACCTTATCATAGCTTCCAACAACTTTCACTTCCCTTGCCTCCTCACTACTGGAAATAAGGTCTTTCACGACCACAATATTGGGCTTTTCACGACCAGAAATAGGTGGTCGTAGAATCCCGCGTCATAAAAAAATGTGTTTTTCACGACCACAGTTTTGTGGTCGTGATAGGTAGCACCTATCACGACCACAGTTCAAAACTGTGGTCGTGATAGGTGTATAGGAGGCACCAAATTAGGTGCCTCCTAAGAGGCTATCACGTCCACACTCTCATATGTGTGGACGTGATAGCCTCTTAGGAGGCACCTAATTTGGTGCCTCCTAAAGGGCTATCACGTCCACACATATGAGAGTGTGGACGTGATAGCCCTATCACGTCCACACTTATAAAGTGTGGACGTGAACACTTACAAAGTGTGGACGTGATAGGGCTATCACGTCCACACTCTCATATGTGTGGACGTGATAGCCCCTTAGGAGGCACCTATCACGACCACACGTTACGCAAATGTGGACGTGAAAGGGTTTTTTTTTTTTTATTTTGTAAATGCATTTTATAGTCATCTGCATTCTTGCAGATCATTTACACACCACTTTCAATACCATACTACTGCACAATACAGAATACCAGAGCAATTGCAAAAACGTATCTCATAAATATTACCTTACTTAGACAACAAAATACAAAAGGCATAATCTAAGTTTTATATCTTTGCCTTACTAGTAATAAGTTCAAAATTTAGCTACAACAATCTAAGCCTATACAATTTCTGCCTCACATAGTGATTAAAAATTTTGCAAGTGCGTTTCGTACAAAGTCAATATCCTCATCTTGTTTAAACGAGTCAGTACTAAGTCCATAAAGTCCCTCCAAAAGCTGCAACATAATTAAACAATATTAAAAAAGACAAGGAAAGTACCACTTACAATTAAAAATCACTATTTTCTTGGAGATATATGTTAGAAGCTTGCATACCTTTTGGAATTTCCTCCCTTGCTTAATTTGATCTTGATATACAATATCCAGCATGTATTTGCAGACATAATATCCGCACTCTACAGAGCCCCGCTGTCTTGGACACTGATAAATCACAGATAATATCAGCAATATCATGGTAGTTCGGGTATGCCTACAAGCAATATAAATGAAAATGAATATAAAAATTGCTTTTACCTTTACGTTTATAACATTAATCGAAGTCTGACTAGCTGTGTAATAATCAGTATCTTGAGAATCATGCCATTTTAATATTCCTCTTCAAAAGAGACAAAATCATAACAATAATGTTATATATAGTATAAAGATATATTATTATCAACCATAAAAGTAAAAAAAAAGAGAAACTTACTTGTGGAAGACTTTTCTGTGATCGTCGCTAATAAATCCCTCTAAAGAGTCAAACCAAAAAATCCTGAACTCTTTCGGGCAAAGTATAGCCAGAGTCCAAT
The DNA here is from genome assembly GCA_029929735.1 of Mimosa pudica. Classification (NCBI taxonomy): domain Eukaryota; kingdom Viridiplantae; phylum Streptophyta; class Magnoliopsida; order Fabales; family Fabaceae; genus Mimosa; species Mimosa pudica. The sequence goes on from JAKELP010000045.1 coordinate 9,621,994, forward strand.
GTCCACTGAAAGATATAAGTGAAAATAAATGTTAATTAAACTAAGACATAACATTTAATATTGTTTAAAAGATAACTCATTACCAATTCAAAACGGGGGCGAAATAAAGAGTGCCGCAATCAAGGCCCATCTGCAGCTCGACGTAAGATTGCATCTCCCAAAAATGAGTCTTCTTACTCCTTTTAAGTACTTTCAAGGCGTTTTCATCATAAGCCAGTCTAGAAGGGCATAGAAACCGGCAAAACTTTTCCTTTGGGGTTCTTTGGCATAAACTGTGACAGTACCTATTAGACATGGCGAAATGGATTAGAACTTAAAGACTCATTACAATATTCAACTATATTGATAAAAATATGACACACTTACCAGACGGCCAAATCAAGCCAACTTTGCTCAAGACTCATTATATATAATGTGGACGTGGAAGGGGACCCTTCCACGTCCACACTCCCTTTAAGTGTGGACGTGGAAGGGTAGGCCCCTTCCACGACCACACCTTTAAAGGTGTGGTCGTGGAAGGGGACCCTTCCACGACCACATATACAACTGTGGTCGTGAAAGGTGGGCGCCTGGACAGTTATTTACATGTTATGCCACCGCGTTTTTCATCAACGACCAACATTGACTTTTTAGTCGTTAATTATGGTCGTGAAAAACCTATTTTCTAGTAGTGCTTCATCCTCTTCCCTTCATTCCTCAACCCTTTCCTCGCCTCTTCGTCCGCTTCCCTTCATTCCCCAACTCAAAACCCCAAGGCTTAAGAATCCCCTCCCTGTTCCTTCATAACGTTGAAGTCTTTTTCACCGAGTAAATGTCGATTAACGCTTTCTAAGCCCACTAGAGATTTTCATAATTGTTAGTGTGTGTGTGTGTGTGGCGATTGAAATTCTATAGAGGGAAGGGACGGATGAGAGGGCCTCAAAATTCTCATCGGAATATCTTCTTACCATCATATTGTATTTTGAAGAAGGAACATTTGAGAGTTTGGGAATAGGGTTTGAATGGGCATGTGTTTAATTGTCTATATGTCACATTTTAATTGGGAACTTGACGAAATTGACCTAATGAAATTGACCTAAGATTTTCCGGAAATGAAACAAGAAATATTCGTTCAAAGTTTAAGTTAATTGTTGTGAAGCATGGTTTTACCATGGAATCATACTACTTTCTAAATTGTTGACCAAAAAAAAATTTTTGGTCATTTTGTCCCATCTCTCTCTTTCTCCTCCCTCCCTCGAGTATGAGACATATTTCTAATTTTTCTAGATGAATTTTTTCAAAATTATCCATATCAATACTCTCATCACTAAAGATAAGCAAAAAAATGGATGGTGTGGATATATATTCAGATTATTGATTAGATTATAATCATAATATTATTAATTAAGCTAATATCATTAATCTTATTATAGTAGGTAAATAATTTGTATATTTACTACATATTTAATTGACTAGTACCCTGTGTTACAACAGGTAAAGTCACCTTAATCTCTTCATCAATGCTAAGAAGAAGTCATGGGTGGCTAAATATGATAGGATGGAGTCTTCTTATGATGATAGGAGCCATAATTGCTCGCTACTGCAAGCAATGGGACCCACTTTGGTTCTATTTTCACATTTCAATCCAAACACTTGCCTTCATTGCTGGCGCCGTTGGAATCATATGTGGATTCGTCTTAACTAATAGAGTGCACATTACTCATCACAAAAACATTGGAATTCTCATTCTCATCCTTGGATGCCTCCAGGTACGTTACTAAATTCCATAAGACAAACATACAAGACAAATATAGTCCATCTGTTGTTTATTTGTTTATTATAGAGCATTTTTAATCACTTCATCATGTTCTAAATATAAGATCCTTTTGATTTTTTTGGAAGTTAAAGAAGCAAGTTAGTTCACTTAATTATAATATATGATACATTCAATTAGATTGTACATTAGTCTATGAATAAAATAAAATACTCCATCTATCCGTTCCTAAATATAAGATCATTTTCCCTTATTTGAATAGATTAAGGAAGTTAGTTAAGTTAGTTATTTAGACATGATATTATCAATTTATCCCAACTATATACCTTTATCATCACTCTCCCTCTTTTGCTTGTTATTATAGATAAGCATTGTAGGTTTAATTTGGGAAAAAGTTGGAAAAAATTAGAAAGTGATCTTATAATTAGAAGCAAGTTGAATTTCAACCGTGATTTTATATTTAGGAACGGATGGAGTAATTTTGAAAGAATAAGATAAATATAGACATTTTAACAATTAATTTTACATCATTAATTTCTTTAGAAATGTCAATGTGATCAATCTTTTTTGGGTTAAGGTGCATTTTTAGTACTCTAGAATATAGCAAAGTGCACTTAACATAATACACAATATTGTGGTCCATTTGTGGTAACCAAGAATTATTTTCGTGGCTTATTTAGTAACGACGTTAAATAAGTTAAGTTTGACCGTTATGTGTCAAATTTTGACCGTTAAATTGTGGGGTAAAGGAGCATTTTCAGTACTCTAGAATATAGAAGGGGCATCAAGAATAATATACAATATTTAAACACCATAAACAACTAAGTCACAATATTATTCAAAGTGTCAAATAATTAAACACTACAAAGTTATAAAGATCCATAGACTATCCTAGTATCATGAATGTATAAACTAATAAGTCATTAGTATTTTACATATATAAAAAATGTAAGCAAAGAATCATAAACTAAACAGGTTGGCCTTACTGAGTTAAAACGGGTTGGTCATACTGGCTCGACACAAATTAAAACGGGTTGGTCATACTGGCTTGACCCAAATTAATAACCTTATGATGTAATAGAAGAAGAGTTACTTCTATCTGATTACATAGTTATAAACTTAAAATAATGTTCGTTGAATTGTCATTTCAATTTACATATATCACATCATTATGTCACATTAGAAAAGTGAGTTTTAACTAACGAATTACTAGATAAGCAATGAAAATAATTCTTAGTTATCACAAAAGGACCAAAATATTGTATATTATGTTTGGTGCTCCTTCTATATTCTATAGTACTGAAAATGCTCCTTTACCCCACAATTTAACTGTTAAATTTGACACATAACGGTCAAAATTTGACACATAACGGTCAAACTTAACTTATTTAACGTCGTTACTAAATAAGCCACGAAAATAATTCTTGGTTACCACAAATGGACCACAATATTGTGTATTATCTTAAGTGCACTTTGCTATATTCTAGAGTACTAAAAATGCACCTTAACCCATCTTTTTTTTTGATGTAATGTGATCAATCTTATAATTAGGGTAATAGGGAGTAATTTTCATTTCATACTCTACAAAGAATGATAGTTAAGTCGTCAAATAGTCGTAAGTTTATTTGTTCTTTAAATCTTGTTCGTCAAGTAATCCAATTTTTTGTTCCAGCTATGAATCTCCATATTTAAGAGAGTTAAGTGGAAAAGATATTATCCATGAGGTGACCATATACCAAACAATTTTTTAATTAATATCAAAGTTCCCTATAGTAAGGACAAGATAGAGGACTATATAATAATATAATTTTAAAAGCTCTCATTAAGTGTTGGTGTATGTTAATTAATTATAAAACTTGTATATATAACACTCTGAAAATATATTTAAGTTAAATTTTCAAATAAACCAATTATGTAGATAACAAGTTGGTCGAAATTTATCAAGTCAAGCATTTTTAATTTTTTTTTCCAGATACACCCTTATTCATGGAGTGTACTGTTAAACTGAGAAGCACAATAAGATAAAACATAAAAGGGATGAGAGGGTCATGTGCATCATTGAGGTTAAAAATGAAGTAAAGGTGAAAGGTCAAATATACCCATCTATATTTATGAAAAGTTAACCTATAGCATTATATTTAAAAAATGGGATTCAAATGCACCAATATATATTATAAAGGGGTTATATTGAATCTCAATGTCATTCAAATATGGTTCACTTAGCACCATACTATTGTAGGCACGCATATGAAATTGATGGATGGAATGAAAAGGTGAAATTGAAGGGAAGGATAAGTTCTCATCACTTTAAAACAAATTAATTAATTCTTACCAGAGTAACCATACAACTTACATTCAGGTTTTCTTCTGTCCATGTCATGCAATGAAAACCAATTAAGTTGGGAAAGGATAACCTCACAAGAACTTCATATATACTCATTTTCTTGTATGGGTACTATTATTGAGTTGGGCCGTTTGAGTTGGACTCCCAACTCACATTTACCATAGTAGGAATATGCAATATGTTGATGAGACTTTAATTATTTTTATGAGACTTTATTTTTTCAGATAATTACGTAGAAGTTAGGTGAATTTCACATGATTTGGGGTTCTATTTGGTTTCTTATCGAAATAATTTGGGGGTTTAGAGTTCATTTTTAGTGATTTAGGTTCAATTGGATGCATTTTAACTTTCACGTTAGATTTTTGGAATTGACATGTCATTTACTGATGGAGGAGCCCACGTCTGGAAAATGTCTGTTTAACTCGGCCTAACAGAGATGTTACTTTTGCCTCATTTTGGTTTACAATGTATGATTTTGCCCCATTTTAGTTTACAGTGTACAGTTTTGTCCTCTTCAATTTACCAGAGTTATAGTTGCCCATTTTTAAATTTACGGTGGCTATTTTTGCACCTTTGCCCTAGAATTTAACTGCTCCTTTATAATCTGTGTGTGCATTTTTATATATGATACCAAGTGAAACTATTTGTAAATGTATACAGGTATAATTGACTACGCCCAAAAAAAAATATAAGCTAAGTTGCAAAGTTTAATTGATGAGAATGATCATCTCGGATCTACACGAAAAATGAAACTCATATTTTATAACTGGGCAAGCAGGGACTGAGATTATAAAATTTTTGGGCATAGTGAGTGATAATGTTTTCTTTTAATCTAGCGAAACATGTTGGAAGTAATTTATTATATAAACCAAATTGAAGTGATATTTTAATATCCTTCCTTCTATTCCTTAGTATCTAATATATATTTAGACATGAAAAGTTCTTCCTTATAAGAGAAATATCTAGACATTATACTTTTTTTATTTTCCCGCGATTAAGAACTAGTTAGTGATATTACACATCTTATTCCTGTAACTTCATACAATGTTTCGAATTGGAGCATTAACTTTAAAATGCATGTTTTCAATATCCTTTAACTCTTTTTTATCACATTCAATCCTTTAACTCTAACATAATCAATTCTGGATAAAAAAATTCAATAATAATTGTTATTCATAAAATAAAATTTAACATTATGTCCGAACTTAAAAGTATTTATTCAATATGAAAAATATCAAAATTAACTGTACAGAAAGATGATGGTCTTATATATCATCACTTTTTGTTATTGGTGTTAGGATTAAGGACAATAATCACTTATCTATTAACCATAAATTCTACCAATAGTGATCCTATATTATAATAATATGTATACTTTTTATCTAAGCCTTTACTTTTTAGTCTAATATCATCATCTTCTTGAACTTTGATTTTATGTGGGTCATCATGACGTTTATTTTCATTTGTATTATTACTATCATCAATTGAGACTTCCTTTTTAGCCTTTTCTTTATTAGACTGTTGTTTCCTATCATTCTTCATTATAGCATGGTCAGCCACAAACTTATTAAGATATTCTACCAATGTAGACACGCGTATTGTGGGGCTGGTTTCAACACAGTTGAATAGTGCCCCTAGGACGTAAACTATTATACATTTATACCCTCTATTTCATATGGATCTAAATCCAATAATTTAGGAAATAAAATGAAACCTTATGTAAAGCTGAAAGTAACTCAGCTCGGAAAAATAAGTTACATTGTTTACTTATTTCTACCTACAATATAATGTTTAATTAATAGTGTAGTATATACTACCTCTGGTCCTGAATATAGGACCTAATTGACTATTTTTTTTGGAGAGATTAAGGTTGCAAAATAGGTTATTAAATCATGACATATTTGATATCTTTAGATTATCCATTAGCTTATAGGTAAAATAAACTAGTGTAAGAGAAAAAATTAAGTAAATCAATTTATAATTAACTTATTTTGCTTTTTTTTATGATTTTTCAAAAAAGTCAACTAGATTCTATATTTAGGACCGGAGGGAGTACATATTATGCCAGCTTCGTGTATACATGCATATGTCATTGCATGCTTATAATCGCAAAAGCAATCTTATTTTCTCCGATCCGCATAAATCTTGCGCCTTTAGATTTTAAAATGAACGTTTGAGATGTAATCTCTTAAAAATGTTATTTTAAATTTTTTAACATATAATTAAATAATTTCAATTTGAAAAATTTTTATTCTCTGGATTGTTCACACTTGCATTATAAGAAAAGTTGATGAATGATTTTTTTTTAGCAATCGTCTCATAAAATTTTATATTACGTACCTGCCATTCATATTTTTGATCCAATGGTGTATGTAGATTATATATGAGAATATAATGAGAAAATGATTTTGAGAACCTAACCTTCTCAATTAATATGAACATCTGTATAACGGTTTAACTATAATTTGAATTCTTGTTTCACAGGTTATATCTCTGGTATTACGACCAAGAAAGGAAACAAGTTTATTAAGAAAATACTGGAATTATTACCATCATAACCTTGGTAGGCTATTGTTGATCTTTGCATTGGGTAACTCTTTCTATGGACTTAGTTTAGGAGGAGAAAAGTCCCAATGGTTTGCTGGTTATGGAGCAACTGTTGGCTTCTTGGTTGTTATTGCCATTATTTTGGAGATCAAAGAGCGGATACGATCTAAAAGGGAAGCAAAAGTCGGTCAAAAGCATAGCAAGGACATTGATTTAGTGGGAGTACAATAATTTTTGTTCTTTCATGATATTTTATTTTTTGTTCAACAACGACTTTTATATTCAGATATCGACATCCAATTTAGACTTCATTTTAACTTTTTCAATGCTGTAAATTGAAATTACGAAGTGTAAACTATGCATGGTAACACTATGCATGCAAATAAAAATTCAATGGGAATGACACCTTACAAATTTTATACGCTGAACTTTAAACTGTAACTATTTCACATTTGGTCAAGTCAAAAACAAAGTTATTACATACTCTCATGCTTAACTGCAGAATAAATGGCATAAACATACATGTAAACAAATTAAACAAAATATATATGCAAAACTATGTATTAAAGCTACCTATAGCAGGGTCTCTTTCTATATCCTTTTTGCTCTGAATTCTGGTAAAGCTAAACACAAGTCAATTCATAAGATTGGAATATATAAGAAAGAAGATTTATCTTAAGGATGTACCCAACGAAAATTTAGCCATAATTCTCCTATTTTTCTCTATCTCTTACTTGAGCCAAATCCTCCTCTTCTATTTTTAGAGGCTTAGGAGCAAAAAGGATATATGCCACTTTAAGTGTATATTGTTAGGAGAAACTTCGTCATATTCTTTTTCCATCTAACAAATTTACTACCCTCAAACCTCTTTATAACTTCACAAATTTGGTAGCCAACTGTCTCAAAAATTTCATTGGTATTCGCCAACTTAAGGCTACAGATCATTGATTTGGATGAACCGGTTTTTTTGAAGAGTACAAGAAGAGAAGAAGAAGAAGAAGAAGAAGAAGAAGAAAGAAGTGCACAATGTCATCATTGATATCCACAAACTTGAGCCTAAATTTTTTTGCCTTTACAAAGTGATGATTTGACTTTTTGATTGTATACACTTATAGATAGACAATGAGTTTGCTCTTGACATTTTAAGGTAAAATATTTTTTGCATTTTTCAATGGAGTGATGTATGTGGGCTATTTAATTTATGAATCAAGACTATCACTAATAAGGCAATGATTTGAAGTGAGATCAAGGACCTAAATATTCGCTATAACATATTCCCTCCATTCCTAAATATAAGATCACTTTTGGGAGGAGAGCTTGTTCCTAAATATAAGATCACTTTCTAATTTGACTCAAGTTTTCCCCAATTACCCCTATACTCCCTTCACCCAAAAAATAGTAGTTTGAAGGTAAGAGGATATTTTTAAAACTTAGGTGAGAGGTATTTTGAAAATTTCATGTAATCTTAACTCATTGGAATGTTTTCCTTAATCTCACCAAATTAGCTAAAGTGATCTTATATTTAGGAACGGAGGGAGTATAAAGGTCTAATCTTGCTTGAAAAGCCAACTCCCTTGAGGCCATAGAGAGCCTCTTTATTTAAAACCATTCTATGCCTTTCCATACCAATGTTAACAACCAATACTAATTTTACATCACTTAAAACATAAGCAATTTGGATCCCCATCAGTTCTATGGAATAGAGATTCTCCCATTGTCCAAAACTGTCAAATAATAGCAGTATGAGGTTAAGATTGACCGAAAAACCCAAATTAGGTTTCCTAACCATCCGATAATTCATGCATAACATTAAGTCAAAGAAGTTATTATTAACAACATGTGGTGCCCTCATATTTTCAAATATCCGTAGACTAAGTCTACTAGACTTGGACAATTTGTAATGGATTAATCTCTCAATTCACCCTTCCAATACCAAAAACAAGGATCAAATTAAATTTCATCTCACATGCATAGTAGATATCACTAAATCTTGCTACCTCTAAAATTTCTGAAAATACCAATTGATTATTAAATCCTTCCTCCTCCGTACCAAGACTCTTAAACCATTTCAGTACAGCTCCTTCGTTTAACTCATTGAACCACTTTCTCTTTGAAAAGAAAGTACGAGGAGAAAGATCAAGGTCCATATTAACTAATTCAGAGGTTGTAGGTTCATACCTGAGAAGTCTTCTCCATTTCTTCAGTACTACTTTAGATATCCATGAATTGATTTCCTTCAGCATCTTTCTCTTACTCTCAAAATCATCTTAACCTCTGACACGTCTCTTTCCTTAGCTTTTTTACAAAAACTTTGAAAAACAAATTTGTGCAATTTTTAACTTCCTCTGCCCTAATTCATCTTCATCCCTTTCGATTGATCTTTTCCTTTTTTTTTTCAAATAGTAGAGAAACACATACCACTACAATGACGATATTTCATTACCATAAAAATCCCAAATAAAACCATATGATGAAAAACTTCACCACCACAAAGAAAAAGACCATTGATCTTGATCGTTTAAAGAAAATTTCACCACAAATTGTTTTAGTCTCACGAGACGAAGGGAGGGACTTTGGCCCCTCTTCTTTTTTACCTGAAAAGATATACTCTTCATCACCCTTCTATCACTACAGTTTTAAAGCTGGGTATTTTACTTAAAGCTCTCATCATGAAGTTGTGTCTTGAAAAGGTCCATTTAATTTCAAATAACATCTTTTCAAAAGAATGTTTTAATCCTAGATAGATTCATGCAACTATATGATGATTTATGAATCAAATGAAGAGGTATTTACACATGTGTTTTTAGGAACTAAAAATACATAAAATTTCAAAATTTAAACTCCTTCCAAACCTCTTCATGTAAAGAGACAAAACTTCTCAAAGAATACTCCTCTTCATTTTAAAATATTCCACACAAACTCATCTTGGCACATTCAATTGGCTATTGGAAACCTAATATTTGAGTTATTTAAATGAATTGTGTAGATTAAGCAAATGAAATAAAATGATTAATTTGAAAAAATGTAAATGATCTGTGCAAAAAAATTCCATAGAACATTAAATCATGTAACGATTCATAAGTTAGTTAACTTAGCTTCACTGAGTAAAATTATAAATAAAAGAGAGAAAATGGATTGACATCTAAATCCCCAAACTAGCTAGCTCTTGTATTATGTTATGACTTATGACAGAGGTAGTATACAATTTTTCCATGTTAACATTTCATATTTTTTTATAAAAAATTATTTTAACTAATTATTACCTTATATGCACCTTTTATCGTACCATGCATCCAGTGTAAGGCTTTGCTATCCAAATACCAATTATGGTTGGGAGTTTGTGTGTGTGTGTGTGTGTGTATAGACTCACAACACGCAATGAAATCAAAACCCATATGCCTAATCATGATATTTATCTAATGATAGAAGAATAAAATTGAAATGTCATATATATATATATATATATATATATATCAAAGAAACACTATAGGAAAATAATTCGTTAGTTGCGCCCCGAAAAGGCATCTTGTCTCGGTTTTAACTGACACAAATTACGTGTGTCATGTGCATGATGTGCCGCAGTTCTCAAAACCGCGACATAAGGTGAATATTTCAAAAAAAAATGATCCATGATACTCTTAGGCATGACATGTTATTTCGAATGAAAAGTTAAAAAACTATAATTAATAGACAGCCTATAACTTTTGGTAATAAATTAAACATGCAGAAACAACCATTATTCGATAACAATAAGTTTGTTGAAATCGTGTATATGCTCCCTCCTTTGGATTCCCTTTCATCACAAGTGTCAAGAGTCAAAAACACAACAATTAACATTAGCATTATTTAATGGGTAAATGTGCTTAAATACAAAAAAATTAATATCAAATGACCTCTCATACTCATTAACTTATTTTGGGTTTTGAAATACTCATAAACTTTCATTTGAGGCGGCCTTATGCTTTTTTTTATGATCCCGTTCAAACTTATTTGATGTGAAATGAAGGGTAACAATGTTAAACTTTGACAATAAAAAATGTATGAGAACCCTCCTAAATGAAAGTTCATCAGTATTATTAAGAACCTAAAATAAGTTAGGGTAAAAGGGGCAAAACTAGCCACCGTAATTTTCTAAATGGACAACTTTGACATCCGTAAATTGGATGGTGCAAAACCAGACATTATAAAGCGAAATGAGACAAATTTAGACACGTCGTTAAGTTGAAGGTAGAGGTTAATGAAGGTGCACGCCAACACTCACATCTGTTAACTTCACTTAATGACGTGGCTAAATTTGTCTCATTTTGCTTTATAATGTGCGATTTTGCACCATCCAATTTACGGGTGCCAAAATTGTCCATTTGAAAAATTACGGTGGATAGTTTTGCCCCTTCGCCCAATAAGTTAATGGGTATGGGAGCTCTTATGATATAAGTTGATGGGTATTTAAGCACCCTTGCTCATTATTTAATATTTGCTCAATCTATATTTTATTTTAAAGTTTACATTTGAAATATTATTTTTATTATCTACCATGCTTTCTTGTTAAGATACAATTGATGCCAAGTGGAGTTGGATACACTGTCACGGCAAACACTATTAAAAAAAAACATGTCACACAACATATACTGTCTTTTTGTCACATTTCATAAGGGTGTGACATATATGGCGTGACGAGAGGGGACTTTTATATTTTAGTGCACTTAGATGTGTGGCTCATACTAAATAGGAATTTTGGTGGCCAGCAGTTTGTTCATACTTTATAAATAATATTAAACTTACTATAGTTTTTATATTTATTTTAATGCATTTTTTGCTAGCGCAAATAAATGATCATGCTTGATTCACAAACATAGGATCTTATTGGCATGGAGCCGTCTAATTGATTTGTCACAATTTGAAGGTTAGCTGTTTTTCACTATGTCCAACTCCAGCTGGCATCAATTGTATCTTAACAAGAAAATATGGTAGATAATAAAAATAATATTTCAAATGTAAACTTTAAAATAAAATATAGATTGAGCAAATATTAAATAATGGACAAAGGTGCTTTAATACTCATCAACTTATATCATAAAAGCTCTAATAATACCCATTAACTATAATTTGGGTTCTTAAATACTCATCAACTTTCATTTAGGAGGGGTCTTATGCATTTTTTTGGGTCAAATAAAGCTTAACATTGTTTTCCATCACCTTGGAACAAATAAGATTGAACCTTGACCATCAAAAATGCATAAGACCACCCCAAATGAATGTTTAAGATCGATCTAAGAACACAAAATAAGTTAATGGGTATGTGTGCTCCTTTGATATAAAATATGTTTATTTAAGCACATTTGCATTAATTAATGCTAATGTTAATTGTTTTTTTTTTTGCTCTTGACTCTTGCGATGAAAGGGAATCCAAGGAGGAAGCAAACACGGATTTCAGCAAAGCTATTGTAATAGGATACAAGTTGTTTCTGTTGGAGTTATCAACAATAACATGTGGGTGTATCAAAAAGAGAAGTCCCACATTGCTTGGGAGTGAGAACTTACAAGGGTATATAATACACTTGTGTTCACTACTAGAAAAAAAGGTTTTCCTCATCGCTTTTTTAGGACTTTTCATGTCGCTTTTTTAAGCGACGTCTATACTAGCGACGTGAAAAGTTCACTATTCACGTCGCATAAAAAAGTGATGTGAAAAGTTGTCTTTTCACATCGCTTATTAAAAAGAGCGATATAATTACTACACTTACCATATCGCTTTTTTAAACAGCCGTCGTAACCGTTGCTATTCACATCGCCATTTTTAAAAATTAGCGACGTGAATACTACCTTTTATGTCGCTTTGTTGTAGATCAACGACATAAAAGGTAGTATTCACGTCGTTAGTATCCCATTTAGCGACGTGAATACTATATTTTATGTCGCTTTTTGTGCTTAAAAGCGACATAACAGGTAGTATTCACGTCGCTAAATGGGACACTAGCGACGTGAATACTACCTTTTATGTCGCTGATCTGCAAACAAGCGACATAAAAAGGTAGTATTCACGTCGCTAAATGGGACACTAGCGAAGTGAATACACTCTTTTACGTCGCCTTTCATAGAAAAGCGCCGTAAAAGGTGGTATTTACGTCGCTAAATGTCAAACTAGCGACATGAATACCATCTTTTACGTCGCAATTCCTAGAAAGGCGACACAAAAGGTTTTTTTGAATTTGGTTGCCTAATATATATATATATATATATATATATATATATATATATATATATATATATATATATATATATATATATAATTGCTTATAATCAATGGTTAAGGTGCATTTTTAGTACTCTAGAATATAGCAAAGTGCATCCAACATAATATACAATATTGTGGTCCATTTGTGGTAACCAAGAATTATTTTTGTTGCTTATTTAATAACGATGTTAAATAAGTCAAGTTTGACCGTTATGTGTCAAATTTTGACAGTTAAATTGTGGGGTAAAGGAGCATTTTTAGTACTCTAGAAAATTTAAGGAGCACCAAACATAATATACAATATTTTGGTCCATTTGTGATAACCAATAATTATTTTTATTGCTTATCTAATAATCCGTTAGCTAAAACTAACTTTTGTAAGATACAATTTGATGTGACATAATGATGTAACATATTATGTATGTTGAAATGACAATTTAAGGAACATTTATTTTAAGCTTATAACTATGTAATAAGATAGAAGTAACTTTTCTTCTATTACATCATAGAGCCATTAATTCGGGTCGAGCCAGTATGACCAACCTTTTTTAACTCAGCATGGCTAACCTGATTAGTTTATGATTCTTTGCTTACTTTTTTATACATGTAAAATATTGGTGACTTATCTGTTCATACATGCATGATACTATGATAGTCTATGGATCTACATAATTTTGTAGTGTTTAATTATTGGACACTTTGAATAATATTATGATTTAGTTGTTTATGGTGTTTAAATATTGTATATTATGTTTGGTGCTCCTTACCATATTCTAGAGTACTAAAAATGCTCCTTTACAGTTTTACCTGACCATTTAACGGTCAAAATTTGACACATAACGGTCAAACTTGACTTATTTGACGTCGTTACTAAATAAGCAACAAAATAATTCTTGGTTACCACAAATGGACCACAATATTGTATATTATGTTGGATGCACTTTGTTATATTATAGAGTACTAAAAATGCACCTTAACCCTATAATCAATCCTACAATTAGACACAATTGCCAATTCACATGAAAATAATAATGCAATAGTAATAATCATTTTCAATACAATCATTTATCCTAAACATATAAAGATAAAATCATAAAACATAAGTAATGATGAACTGTCATACAATGTTCAAAAATACACCAATACAATCTAATCTGACTCATCATCATGAAGTGCATGAGTAAGGTAGTAGCCAGCAATATTTTGACGAATTGTATCAATCTCACTTTTTTGATCAAACCTCCGCTTTGAACCATAGAACTGCAACACAAAAATCAATGGTTTATAAGTTACAAAAATCAACATACATATATGTGTGCATTAGGTATTGTATGATAAGGCAATTGAATTCATACATTTGCAAGTTTTGTGACACGATCAGAACGAACAATGTCATCCATGTACTTAATCACATAATATCCACAATCCGTAGAACTTGAAAGCTGCTTTGTGGACACTTAGGCGATAATACCTTGACTTTTTCTAACCTATCTACAGGAGTACCTTGCTTTATATGCCACTGTTGAATACCCCTGATTTATAACAAAAGTCAGCTAGCCGTATAAAAGAAAATGATGATGATGATAATAATAATAAGCTACTAACAATACTTACTGTGTGAAATATTGCTTATGGCGGTTATTCATAGAAGAGTACGACGAGTCAAAACAATAAATTATATTATCCAAGGGGCAAATTACTGCTAAGGTCCAGTGCCCAGAATCACCCGTGCTAAAATATATCATGACATAAACATTAATAATTAAAGTGAATAAAACAATACAAAATATGACTTTCATGATATTAAAAGTTAGTATAGTCAAACATACTGATCCAAAATTGGAGCAAGATAGCAAGAACCCTGATTCACCATCATGTGAGTCATGATATATGACTCCATATCATTATAGTATTCATTTTCCTCATCTGAATTCTTAAATTGATTGGATGGAAATTTCACGAGAGGTCGTGGACTAAAGAACCGATACGATCTCCTGCCCAAAGTCTGGCATAGCTCACTGAAGTATCTGTATCGTTATGTAATATTAAAAATAGAAAAAGACTGAAATAAAAATATTAAATACTTGAAAAAGAAACCTTTACTTAGAAAATTGCTAACTCGAGCCATGCAATGTCAAGCTCCTGCATGGTCAAAAATTGAGAAACATCATCCCCATTGAGGCCAAATTGGTAAACCGAGCGACCAGATGTACAGTAAGGCATGAAAAGCTCGCGATACTCCAAACCGTCAGATTGCTTATTATGCAGTACTGATAGATTATCCATCGCAACCTCTTTGGAAACGTTCTGCTATCAATAACAAGAGAATTATAATTATTTTATATAATGACAAGACAGAAGAATTATAAATATAACACATCACTTACACAAACCTGTGAAACTTTATGAGCTTCTTCAACGTCTTGCGACTTCTTTTGCCTCTTAGATGCATTGGGCGCCTTCTTTTGAGAAATAGTCCTGTTAGGCGCCTTCTGTGGAGTCTTGAATACGAGTATTTTAGGCCACAAAATGAATGACCCACCATCATCGCGTAATACAGAGACTTCGTCGTCAGGAAATGGTACAGATGTCCCTTCCTCACCGCCCTCAACCTCCAAAACTGACACCTTCACTTGATCCTCATGAATGTCCCGATGGTGCAAAGAAGTGGCCTTTGGGAATTGGATACCTTTGGCAACCATGCGGAAGGAAGGGTCATCCAGATGCAGATAACATTCATCTCCATCTTCACCATGGCCTGGAGGGGTAGGTTGTAATGACTTTGTAACATTACTATTTTCGCCATTAATAATGACTCTACCGTTGTTCTTCTACAATATCAATACAAGGTGATAAGCGTAATTATTTTATATAGTGACAAGACAAGAATTATAAATATACCACATCACTTGCACAAACCTGCGAAACTTGATGAGTTTCTTCAACGTCTTGGGACTTCTTTTGCCTCTTAGATGCATTGGGCGCCTTCTTTTGAGAAATAGTCATATTATGCGCCTTTTGTGGAGTCTTGAATACGAGTCTTTTAGGCCACAAAATGAATGACCCACTAGCATCGCGTAATACAGAGACTTCGTCATCAGAAAATAGTACAGATTTCTCTTCCTCACCGCCCTCAACCTCCGAAACTGACACCTTCACTTGATCCTCCTGAATGTCCCGATGGTGCAAATAGGTGGCCTTTGGGAATTGGATACCTTTGGCAACCATACGGAAGGAAGGGTCATCTAGATGCAGATAACATTCTTCTCCATCCTTACCATGGTCTGGAGGGGAAGGATGTAATGACTTTGTAACATTACTATTTTCACCATTAACAATGAATCTATCGTTGTTCTCCTACAACACCAATACAAGGTGATATGCGTAAGTATTAAACTCAAAATTTTATCACATAAACATATTTAGTAGCTAGGGACTTAAACCTGAACATCTAATGCAAGGTTACGGTTTGGAGCCGCCAAACAATCTGGTGAGTGCGTCAATTTGTGCTTGTAATATGGCTATTTGCTTCAGAAATGGAGCCTCAACATCTACCCTAATTTTGTCCATCATATCCGTTTGAGATTCCTTCGAAGATGATGATGCTCGAGGCATATGACCCCAATACCTCTTATGCCCAATCTCTCCAGGCTCCCCGACAACTCGACCGGATCGATCGCGCTTCCCAATTGCAGTGGCCAGGATATCTTGCCTACCTAACGGTGTGAAGGACCCTTAAGTGGCCTGTTCCTCAAGTTAGTTCTACAATATTAAAAAATGACTCCACAAGTTAGAATATTCTAAATAAGCATAATTTAAAAGGATGAATAAGCATAAAATATATACTTACAATCCTATCGGCAACCTCCTCAACTTCGGGACAAATAAATTGACCTTCTTTGTTCTTCCTTCCCTCCACCCATTTTATGTGTCGTGGGAAGCGCGACGGTGGCTCTACAATAATAGAAGGATCTAATCTTCTTGCCTCTTCTATTTCAGCGACTTTTTTCTTGATCAATTTTTTTTCAACGCCCTTATAACCCCCACGAGACATTGTGTGCTTATAGATGTTCTTTGATTGTCGTTCTCTATTTTTTTTTGCTTATTTCCTATGAAATGACAATGTGTTAATAAAGTTTATAAGGTGTAAATTATAACCAACTATTAAATAACAACAAACACTTTACGCATACACACCTGGAACTTTGAATCTTTGCGCTTTTTGACAAACTCATTCCAAGTCTCCGGGTCAATGTTGGAGTATTTATCACACGGAGTTCCAGACTTCGTCTTTTTGGTGATATAGTCTTTGGTAAGTCCAGTCTTGAAGCCCCTCCAAATCTTAGACATAGTACGGTACATATACTGCTGGACCTCTTTGGTGTTAGGGAAATCGAACACTTGCTAAACAAAAAACAAACATATATATGTTGAGTTTCTAAAATATAAATAGAAGTTAATGTTATGAAAATAAAAAAATTAATTGTGAAACATACCCTAATTTCTGCGAGCCATTGTTCTTTGTGATCTCTCTCGATGAGTTTCCAATTATCTATTAAGATACTTATCCGTCTTTTCACTACTATTACTATGTACGTGACAAATGCAGCTCCAGTTGCACCAATTGGGCTGCAATTATCGTCAAACTGCACAGGGATGAGTTCTATATTGCCTAACCCATGACGGACAACAATATTGTTGAGCTTTACAATACCTCTGCCTCTCTTTCGAGGGGAAGGCTCATTGGCTTGCTGATCGTCGTCAGATTGGTCGCCCATATACCTGTTGTTCAAAAACAAAACGAGATCAGTGAAGAAAGAGTGACAACTTTCATAAAAACTATAACAAGAACAATAACAAGAATTAGCACATTGTAATTGAAATAACTTTCTCACGTTAAGATTCATCACATATTCCCTCACAATGGTTAGTTCTAACCGCAAATTGGTCATCATCAACTATCAACTCTAACTCGCTTGGGCTAGGTGGAATTGGGCTCAAAGGCGGTATATCATCATCCAAATCCAAAGTGGGAGCACGGTCCCTCTGCTTTTTACCTTGCAATACTATGGACAATTGCTTATTTGTAGGATCAATCACATAAAACACTTGTGTTGCTTGACTCGCTAAAATAAAAGGCTCATCTTTATAACCAACCCTACATAGATCAATTGAGACCATGCCAGTATGGGGGTCAACCGCAAATGCACTGTTTTGAACCCACTTGCACTTGAAGATTGGAACATTTTTAAAATTGATATATACTACCTCCCAAATTTCCTCAATCACCCCATAATATGGCATAGAAGCCTTTGTCAGATTTTTATCCTTAGAACTGGAAAAATGAGTTGCTTCTGCTACCACCATCACGCCACTATTTTGCATGGTGCTTTTGTTGTCCTGGGCCTTTGTGTAGAAAGTCGGAAAAAGTCAAAACTTTAAAGTTAGGCAAATTTTTCAACCATCTTACTGTATCATGCTCGCTCGTTACTCTCGTAGGAAGATCTTTGAACCACTTAATAAATGTTTTATTATGCTCATTAGCAATCTGCATGTCACTCATTTTCGGGTACTTTTCCTTTAAGATCCTTTTGTGTTGATCCAAATAAGATTGCACTTCTTTCATATTATTCAATATGTATAGATGCGCTTGTGTGTTGATCCAAATAAGATTGCACTTCTTTCATATTATTCAATATGTATAGATGCGCTTGCGTGATAACTTCACGACTTTGACTTTTCATTTTGCAGCTCATTACCCCCGTCCCCCTCCCATCTGAATGTCGGGGAGGTTTCTCATTACCCCCTTTCATGTACGAATCGCAGAAGTCAATTGCCTCTTCAACCAAATATCTTTCAACAATGGATGCCTCAACACGATGTGGGTTTTTAGAATACCCCTTTAAAACTTTCATAAATTGCTCAAAAGGATACATCCACCTTAGATAAATCGGGCCGCAAAGCCTAATCTCCCTCACCAAGTGAGCAATCAAGTGTACTGAAATATCAAAAAAGGATGGAGGGAAGTGCATCTCTAATTGGTACAAAATCGTGTAACCCTCTTTCTCCAAATCGTCCAACTTCTCGGTGTCGATGACTTTGCTACATAGCGCGTTGAAAAACATGCACAGTCTTGTTATAGTCATCCTCACATCATCTCTCATAATACCCCTGATAGCTACTGGTAATAGTTATTGCATCAAGACATGGTAATCGTGCGACTTCATTCCATCTAACACCAACTTATCCATAGTCACAAGTCTACTGATATTAGAAGAATAACCCTGAGGAACCTTCATCCCCTGCAGGCACTCACAAAATTTTCTTTTCCCCTGTTTAGATAGCGTGTGAGCGGCATGTTCCATATAACTCGTTCCATTTTCCTTAACTATTGGATGCAGTCGTTGCCTTATGCCCATTTCTACCAAGTCTAATCGTGCATTGAGCCCATCTTTAGTCTTCCCATCTATGTGCAATAGCGTCCCAACAAGGCTTTCACCGACATTTCTCTCTACAGGCATCATATCAATACAGTGTCTCACATCGAGATGACACCAATATGGTAGATCAAAGAAAATTGACATCTTCTTCCAAATTATCTTCTCAAGAACTTCGTCAACCTTCCTCTCAGATACTTTCTTAGTATTTCGTCGTCTTTTCCCAGGTTCCACTTTCTTTTTCACAGGTTTACCAAAGACCATGTTGACATTCTCAACTCGACGATAAACTTCCCCCCCTGTTAACGGGATCGGAGCAATTTCAAACTCAACCAAACCATTGAAACGCTTCTTCATTTTACGGTAGGGATGAAATTGATCAAGGAACCTCCTGTGACCAAGGTAAACAGTCTTTCTACCATGTTTGAGCTGGTGAAAATGTGTGTTGGACTCACAAATTGGGCATGCCTTATGACCCTTCACACTATAACCAGAAAGATTGCCGTATGCAGGCAAGTCATTTATTGTGGTAAAAAGCATAGCACACATGTTGAATGTTTCTTTCATGTTTGCGTCAAACACATCAACGCCTTTGTCCCACAACATCTTCAAGTCATCAATCAAAGGCGCCAAGTAGACATTGATATCGTTTCCAGGTTGTTTCGGACCCGAAATCACAACCGACATCATCATATACTTGCGCTTCATACACACAGAAGGAGGCAGGTTATAAATGACCAAAAAACTGGCCAAACAGTATGTTTGTTATTGAAAGACTTGTATGGAATAACACCATCCGTACACAGGTCGAGGCGAAGGTTCCTCGGCTCACTACCGAATTCCGGAAACATGGAATCTATCTTTTTCCATTGAGGAGAATCAGAAGGGTGTCGGAGTCTTCCATCGGAGATTTTGGCATCATGGTGCCATCTCAGTCGCTCTGCTTCTATCGCATTTGCAAACAATCGTCTAAATCGTGGCACAATCGGAAGGTACCACATTGCCTTCTCAGGTATTCTTGTACTTGATTCATCATCATCATCAAGGGGATCTTTCTTCAACTTATACCTTGGCTCATTACATTTTGGACACCGTTCTAGACCTGCATACTCTTTCCTATATAACACACAATCATTGCGGCAAGCATGTATCTTCTCACGCTCCATGCCCAACATGCTCACAAGTTTTTTTGCCTCATACATGCTCTTTGGAACAACATTGTTGTCTGGAAACATGTCATGCAAAGCATCAAACATCTTTGAGAAACCTGAGTCCGACCACCCGCATTCCGTCTTTATTTGCAACAATTTCAGGACTCCCGTCAAACAAGTATACTTTTCACACCCGGGGAACAATGGTGTATCTGCATCACTCCTTAATTTTTCAAAGTCATTGACCGCAGAAAATGACCCTTCCCAGATGTCATTAATCATGTCGTCCATTCCATCATCATATTCTTCGCCAACAGCAGGCACTTCTACATTCTCCGACGTGTTTGGTTGTTCAATGACGATCAATTCCCCATGCAAAAGCCATTTCTGATAACGGGATTGATCCCGTCACAAATAAGGTCACCCCTTATGTCTTCAACGCTTTTACGGATACAATTTACACATTTCACAAAAGGGCAAAAATATTTCCCATCCTTACTGGGCACATTTCTTTTTGCAAAGGCAATAAACCCTTCCACACCCATCTGATACTCATGACTAGTTCTATGTGCATTCATCCAACTACGATCCATTCTATCAGACCTATACGTCATTTCCAACAAAATCCAATGTAGTCATCAAATCTCCGATCAATTACTAATAATCCTCACTCTAAACACTAAATTAAAATAGAGTATAGTCTTCATTTTATTTCCAACAAGGTATAATTAACTACCATAGAAGGGCATTGCAAAGCAATAACATAATTTAACAAATATTTTCATCACAGGTCATGCCAAGCAAAGATAAATTTGACACAATCATTATTTTAACAAAAAGTAACGCATCAACAACAAACCTGAAAGTAAAAACTAATAAATATGTTATTACTAATATCAAATTTGATGACCTTCTTAAGTTTTTCAAGCTTATATTTCATAAGTTGTATGAGAACAAGAAGTGTGAGAGTAAGCATGTCTCAGCACAAACATGTTTTTAAGCTTTTGCAAAAAAGATTATCTACACTCCAAGAAGCTACTAATACTACATCAAGCAACTTAGCAACCATATGTAATCCACTCAATTATGAAGCATCAAAGTTTACAGCAGAAGCATATTATTGATGATAAGTAAAAAAAAAAGCAGAAGAGAGGCTATTATGAAAAAAAGAGAACTAACATGAACCTGTCCTTTAGCATGACTAACATGAAACGAAACATTTACAAAAAGCCAAAGGAAGAAAGAGAATTCACTTTCTTCTCTGTGCTTGATAAAATTACATTTGCATTATAGATTACACTATATTTCACATAACATTTTACTGGCCAAAACAGACCCTAACTTTTAGATCTTATTTCTCTAATTCTTTTCAAAACATCATATTTTATAAGATTTTGCAATGACCCAAACATTCAATTTACAAAAAATTTGATGCGCACTAGTTTACACATATCAAATTAAAGTACAATAACCAATGGAAACCAAAGTAAACATGTAAGTGGCTGGATTCAGATTTAATGTTTTGCAGGGCTGATATAGGCTAATTCATATGATAAAAAAAAGATATAGGCTGATTCAAATTAAACATATCAGATTCAAATTAAAGATATAGGCGATATGAATTTCAAAATAAACCATATCAGCCTAAAACCATATCAGCACTAGTTTACACACATCAAATTAAAGTACAATAACCAATGAAACCAAAGTAAACATGTAACGTGGCTGGATTCAGATTTAATGTTTTGCAGGGCTGATATAGGCTGATTCATATGATAAAAAAAGATATAGGCTGATTCAAATCAAACATATCAGATTCAAATTAAAGATATAGGCTGATATGATTTTCAAAATAAACCATATCAGCCTAAAACCATATTAGCAGGTAAATCAGATGTTTTGTAGGGCTTAATGAATTCAGCAAGGTATCAAACCATATCAAATGAATTCAGCATGTGGCTCATAACAGAATATCATCAGCAAAACACATCAACAGTAGTATATAGACTAAAATAACACAGCCAATATCATCATATTTCAATCAATCATAACTCAGGGATTTTGCACAGCATAACCCAGAACTAAAGTATTCATGTTGAATTTAAATACAATTTATTCCTCAAAAGCATTTGGTGCCCAAGAGTCCCAGTGATATATAAAACATAACATACAAAGAATATTATAAAATCATATGTATATCACATACGTGACCTTTGCCCATCCAATATAAAATCACCTAAATTAATGCTCATTCAGTGGCTAGCAATATATGATGTTTGAAGCAAAATTAACAAATAAATTAAATAGTAAATAGCTTACCAGGATACCTTATATTTTGAGCTTCAGTTTTGATTACCTCTGGTTTTTTTAAATTATGGACATAATGCTTATCTGGATAGACTTAACGTTTAAACTTTCAGAAACTGACGTTTTAATGGTCATTATTTTGTAACCACAAAATAATGTGTGTTTATGTGCCATCATTGTCGTTCCAACGTTCACTTGGCATTACCGCCTATAAAAGGCAGAGTCTGCAGACAGTCCAAGTACACTGAAAACTCTTTCCTCCTCTGATATTCTCTGCTTATTACTTTTTACTTCTGCTGTTCTGTTGCCTTGCGAAGCGCAGGAAGGGTCTGTTTAATCCTGGGGAGAGCCGCGTCCTAACATTACCGGTGGTCGCGGAATACCTCTAAAGGACAGAGTCTTACAAGGGAAGCGACTCAGATCATTATTATATTACTGTGTTCGTTACTTTGTTGCAGCGATAGTGATTGCAGGAAGGCTGTTCAGATCACGCTGTTCCGATCACTTTGTTCCGATCACTCTGTTCCGATCACGCTGTTCCGATCACGCTGTTCAAAGCACAACTATCAGATCACTCCATTCAGATCACTCTGTTCAGATCACGCCGTTCAGATCACGAATTTTTATCGTTTGCCAACAGTTTCTACAAGTTTAATTTGTTACCAAGTATAGTTTTTTTGTAACTTTTCATTAGAAGTGAAGTGAGGTTTGTGGGTTGGCTTGTGCTAGTAGAGTTTTTTTTTATTCTTTGGTTATTGGCGTTTGTATACTATTATTTAGTGAAATAATAAAATAACTTATTTGGCTAAAATTGTGTTAGATTTATATAATTCAAAATAAAATATGCACAACCATAAACATCTCTTAGGAATCGTACCTCGTCTGATCCGGACAATTGGCTTCTTTAATTTGGACCATTAGGCCAACATGTGGGACAAGTCGATATATTTGTCTTCTCATTATGGCAATTCAGGAAACATCGTACGTAGCTAGCTAATTAAGGAAGCTCATGTGCTATTGACGGCAAAACCAAACACCCTTCATACGTAAACACCTAAGATTCAATAATTTAAATGCCAACCAAAAAGTTCTTCTATAAATGTAAAAGTAATCGAACACACACAAGCACCTGTATATGTCAATGACAGTGATCATGTGTATATACATATGGTGCGTTTAACCTAGCGCTATATTGACTTTTGATTCGGAAAAATTAAAGTGCGATGAAGCATTTTCTTTTTTCCTTATTCTTTTTCTTCATTATTGTTTTCTGTTGCTCATCAACATTGGTGACATCCCAAGACTCTTGCTCCCAAAACGTAGATCCTCAGCACATAAATTTCGATATCACTACCCTTCGCTGTCTTCTTGTTTGGCCAGCTTATGACTTCATCCTTCGAGTAAGTGTGCAAAATATACATACTCTCTTGAGATCATAAGTATTGCTTAGCTTGATTCAAATACTTTCAATCTAACTAAAACGAAAAGTTGATCCGTTTACTAAACGATTAATCATTTATTTTGATTGTACTGATGTTGTTGAAAGAATTTTGTCATGTAAAATGTAAGGTGTTTTTTAAGTGAAGGCATACAAGCACAGTAAATATATACCTGACTAAATTTATTAAACTTATATGAAATTCATGCATAAGTGTGTGTGTATGTGTGTGTAATATTCATCGGCCAATCTCTCTGTCTCCATTTGTCTTGGAAGGACTTTGATCATAATTTGGATAATTATTTTTCTTCTTCATTACACCGCCGTATATACATTCAATTAAATTGGTATGAATCAAACAGTATGCTCAGGCATCACCAAACTTGTGGAGCTTTGTTCTCTCATTTCCCACGAACATAAACTCTTATGGAGCAATAGGGTTCTCCGACAACGGCGAGATGGTGGGTTCGAGCGCCATGGTCGGGTGGGACACACAGGCCAGTACAGGTGGTGGCGACGGCGGAGTGAAACAGTACTATCTAGGTGGGATAACCCAAGCAAAGGTGGTTGTAAATACAGGAAAGCTTTCATATACAAATGCGTCCATTGTTTCAACTTCAAGTTCAATAGTATACACTGCGTTTCAGTTGCAAACCAACCAGCCTTCCTCAAGTCTCATATTTGCTCTTGGACCCCAGAATTCTTACCCTAGTGGCACTGGATTTGTCTTACCCCAACACATTGATATGGTTTCCATCCATGTGGATTATGTTTCAGGTTCGAGCTTTTTAATATTGTCGCATCTTTGCATGCTTTCATAATATTCATATTTTATCATTCTATGTTTAATACAATATTTGTTCCCTCATGTTTGCTATAATTTTGGTTTTGATCCTCAAGTTTCAAACAAGAGGTTTTGATCCTCAAATTTTATTTTGTTTAAAACATTGCTCCCTTTAAGTTAATAAAAAAATATTCCCCCTGATCCTAAATATAAACCTATTTGGGAAGATGAATTTATTCCTACAATAAGACTTATTTATAATTTTTACCAAATTTTCCCCAAATTATTCTTATCAATATAATGCTCTCCAATAATATATATGACAATAAGAGAGAGAGAGAGAGAGAGTAAATATAGATGGTTAGAGTATACTGATAATATCATGTTATTTTAACTTACTTAATTAATATCTTCAATCTAATTAAATTAGGTAAATATGTCATATTTAGGACCAGGTGGAGACCATTTTCCCATAAAATCACCAAAACCTTCTTTCAGTTAAAAAATTGAGGGACCAAAACTACAAACTTCAGAGACCAAATAAAGATTACATTAATCCTTTATGTAATATATCAATCTTTTCTCTTAATATCCTACCTAATTGTAACAATTTTATTGAGTATAATTATGAAATTTTATGAAAAAAATATATTCCCCGTCTATAACCTACAAAGTAGTTTGGATTTCATATGGTTTTAAATAGAAGATGTCAATCCATTTAGTCCATTACTTATCATTCTTTCTTAACCATCAATATTTATAATACATGCCATGCTAATTTCAATCCAATGATTTAATAGTGTGTTTTAGGGGATTCAAACACAGCTTTTGAAAATAATAACTACTAGTTTAACTATATATGTTCTTCAATCTATCCTACTCAGTTAAATAAATCTTATATTGTGATGATAGTAACTAATTTTAACTTTCTTGAATTATAAAAAATGCACAATGAAAGTAAACAATCTTCTGTTTCTGCAAATGAGGTTTAATTTCATGTAATCCAGTTGGATATAAAATAAGGATGAAAAAACTTGTCTAAGAAGTTTTTAACTTAGACATTTTATATGTATAGCTAGATCCATTTGTTCAATTAATTTGAAGAAAAATAGAGTAATAGGGTTAAAAATTCTTAATTAATTCTTTTAAACTATTTTAGAGCACATGTCTTCATCAAAATTCTATCCATATGTTCAATTTTTTTGAATTTAATACGCCACAATTTTTCCTCCCTCCATATATATCCCTCGCGATGAACGGCCCCCAATCGACAACTAGCGCGTTCTCCTATTGATCGGCTATTCCACAATGAACTAGACTTTAATGGATTAGTTTTCCTTTTAATCAGATCGCTCAATATCTCCTCATCATACCAAACTCCAACTTAGGGTTATTTCCTAATGAGTTTTGATATCTTTTCTTTTAATATTTTATTTTTTTAAGCTTTCATTACCAAGAGAGAAAAAAATATTTCGTGATATATGTCTTTTGCTTCGGGTTACTTTGCAAGTAGGAGAAAAAAATCACTTTTAATTTTACACAACATTATTTTAACCTAACTTCCCGCGCATTTGACATGGTCTAAACTAGTATATGTTATGATTAGTAAACTAATGAGTTTTAGAACCAGTTATGTACTTCTTCTGTCCTTATAACTATCTTGATCTTAAATTTCCCATACACTGTTCTGGTTTCAAATATAAAGACTAAATAATTTGCAGGGACTGGAAATTGCTTGAATTAATTATTTATTTTGTTTGCAAAAATATTTCTTTTAACTATTTATTATGGAAACTACCCCTAATGGTAACTGTAACTCTCTAAAAACAAAATTAGGAATAATTTGCATAATTTGACCACACTTATATTTAGGATAAAAACAAACATTCCAACTAAGTACTACTTGCCCTACCAATTGAACTAGGTGCAAATAATATCTGGTAAATATTTAATTCTATGATTGTATTGATGATGAAAGAGTACTATATTGTCTTGTAACTACAGGTACAGCTGGTGTAGTCTCAAACCTAAAGCTAAAAAGAAGACATGGATGGCTAAATATTGGAGGATGGAGTCTAGCGATGATGCTAGGAGCCATAGTTGCCCGACACTGCAAAGAGTGGGACCCACTCTGGTTTTACGCACATGCTTTGATCCAAACACTTGGCTTTGGTGCAGGAGTAGCTGGATTCGTATTTGGTTTGACTATATCTAACAAAGTCAGTTCCGACGTTACTCATCACAAAAATATTGGATTTCTCATTCTCGTCCTTGGCACCCTCCAGGTTTGTCTATCATACACATCATAATCATAAATCGTTGTTAAAAAATTTATGTGATTTTGATGTGTGTGAATTTGGTGATTTAATATCGAAAAAATACGTACCAAATTAATAGTTGTAGAAAATATAGGTATTTGAAAAATAGTTTGCCAATTATTTTTTTATATTATATTCTACATATAACATAAAAACAAATACTTCATTTGTCATCATTATGAAGCTATTGTAGATCAAAATGAATAGCTTTAATTCATTCTTTTAAAGAAAATGTTGATTTTGTTTCACAGGTATTGGCAATTTTATTGAGACCAGGAAAAGAATCAAAAATAAGAAAATACTGGAATTATTATCATCACAACTTGGGGAGGATTTTGATGATATTTGCTTTAGCTAACTCTTTCTATGGGCTTCACTTGGGAGGCGAAGCATCAATGTGGTTTGCTGTTTATGGAGCAAGTGCTGCCTTGTTGATTGTTGTGGCTATCATTTTGGAAATTAGAACGCTAATCAAACCCAAAAGAAACATGATTGCCTGATTAAATTCCATTAGATTTTCAATATTTTCCTTTTCTTGTTGATGTTGCAAACGAGGTTGCCTAATTTTATTAAGAAGACTATAGATATATGGATCTATCGCATACTTTTTAGCCATACATAGTGCTTATTGGGATTCAATTTATAATTATTTATATATGAAATGAAAATTGACACCAGTCTTTGATAAAATAAAATGGGGAGAAAAGAATGCAGTGACACTTTTACACATATAGAATGAAGCATTTAGGCCCCGAGGAAAAGTTAAGAAGATAGAAAGTAAGATAAAAACTTTATCACAGTTCTGGTTGGTTGACTGTGAGGAAAGAAAATACGTACATTTTTACAAATAAAATATACTCTTGCATCTATGCTTAAAAAGTATATCTAAAATTAAATCAGAATGTTCATATAGATTGATGTTTTTTTAAAGATTAAACTAGTTTAAAATTAAATGAAATCATATATATCATTATCAAACAACTCAACTCAGTTAAAAAAAAACAACTCAACAAAAGGTTTGTTTTAATATAAAATAAAAAGTGAATAAATTTCAAAATCAACATACTACCTCCGGTCCTAAATATAGGACCTAGATGACTTTTTTTGGAGAGATTAAGATTGTGAAATATGTTATTTAATGATAACATATTTCATATATTTTTAGATAATCCATTAGTTTATAGGTAAAATAAACTAGTTTAAAGGAAAAAATTAGGTAAATCAATTTATAATTAACTTATTTTTTGCTTTTTTAGGATTTTCTAAAAAAGTTATCTAGGTCTTATATTTAGAACCGGATGGAGTATTATATAAATGAATAAAAATATAGTTATTTAATTATTATTATTTATTAAATAATTAATTTTCTATAAAAGAATGATAACATAATAAGGTGTAACGTTCCAAAAAAATATTGGTAATTATAAGAATTTTGAAATTTAAATAAAAAGAGATAAAAAAAAGATAGGAAATAAATTTACAAAACAGAATTTTAAAATTTCAAATTTGATTCATATTTGTCCATTGTATTTTGTTTGGTTTCTCCATTAGGTTCCATAAGGTTACTAAATTCATCAATGAAAGATAATATTATTATACAATTTTGAGATAATTAATTACAGGTCCCTTGTAAGGGACTTAATATTTGAAAAGTTCCCCTAACTTCGGAAATTAAAATAAAGTCCCTTGGGACTATACAGTAATTATTTATGAGAACGTGATTCCCACATGTAATAATAAAATATTCTCCCACCTTCTTTTCTCTCTTCTCTTCTTCCAATCAGTAGCCAACACTCGCCCAAAAAAAAAGTCACCACCCTCCGACCTCCACCCAAAATTAGGAAATAAATTAAAATAATGAAAATATATATATAATAATAATAATAAACAAAAATTCTACAAAATATTCAATCCTTTTTGAAAAAAAGATTTTACTAAAAAAAACATAATTAACATACATACACGTAAAAAAACCAAAAGGAGCCTAATGATTGTCCTGTGAAGATCTTCTCTGGCGTGCACCTATTTCCCTCTCCAGCCTTTCCCCACTACGCTTGTGGCGTCGTCTTCCTTTCAACTCTCGTATCAACTCCGATAGCTTCTGCATCTCCCGCCTGAGCTCCCGCCTCTCCCTCTTGAGCTCCTCCCTCTCCTGTTTAACTTCTTCCCAAAGACGTTCCCGCTCCTTCATTTGCTCCTCAAACTGCTTTTGCAGACGATCCTCCACCTGTCGCTCCTCGTAAGATCACTACTACAAATTAAGCCTATACCAGCGCAGCTTTACATGCGCTCATATATGCAGAGCAAAAAACGCATGTACAAAGGGTCTCTACATGCGCTTTAAGCGCATGTAGATGTCTCCTCCTCTACATGCGCCTAAAGCGCATGTAGAAGGCAACGTCTACATGCGCTTTAAGCGCATGTAGCTGTACATGCGCTTAAAGCGCATGTAGAGGTATTATCCTCTACATGCGCTTTAAGCGCATGTAGAGACTCTATTGAAGGGCAACACATTAAAACATGCATAAGTGATCCTCCTCAGAGCTCATAAGGTGTTCCTGCACGTCAACTTAGTATTTCAAAGCTCCATTACAACTTTTTAGAGTAATGATGTTGCTTAAACAAGAGGCTGTTTATTTGAGAAAGAGCCTTTACATGCGCTTTAAGCGCATGTAGAGGCTCTACTGAAGGGCAAAACATCAAAACTTGCATAAGAGATCCTCCTCAGAGCTCGTAAGATGTTTCTGCACGTTAACTTAGTGTTTCAAAGCTCCATTACAACTTTTTGTTGTTATGATAAGGGTTAAACACCCTCTACATGCGCTTAAAGCGCATGTAGAGGCTGTTTATTTGAGAAAGAGCCTTTACATGCGCTTTAAGCGCATGTAGAGGCTCTACTGAAGGGCAAAACATTAAAACTTGCATAAGAGATCCTCCTCAGAGCTCATAAGGTATTCCTGCACGTCAACTTAGTGTTTCAAAGCTCCATTACAACTTTTTAGAGTAATGATGTTGCTTAATGATGTTGCTTAAACATCATTAAGCAACATCATTAATGTTGCTTAATGATGTTGCTTAAACACCCTCTACATGCGCTTAAAAGCGCATGTAGAGGCTGTTTATTTGAGAAAGACCCTTTACATGCGCTTTAAGCGCATGTAGAGGCTCTACTGAAGGGCAAAATATTAAAACTTGCATAAGAGATCCTCCTCAGAGCTCATAAGGTGTTCCTGCACGTCAACTTAGTGTTTCAAAGCTCCATTACAACTTTTTAGAGTAATGATGTTGCTTAAACACCCTCTACATGCGCTTAAAGCGCATGTAGAGGCTGTTTCAAAGCTCCATTACAACTTTTTGGATTGACTGTCACTGGTACCACCACACTCCTGATGCTCGTGTCGGGCACGATATATTTGGGATGGTGTAGCACCAAATCCCAATCCTGGCACTCGCCCGGAATGTTCACGGGCACCTATGGCGGCTCGGAGCCTGACTATGACCTCAAACGGGGTCTATAACTCTTGTTTCCTTATCATTCTCGTCATTATCTAACCTTTCCGCATCTGCAAACTCCTTCGCAACTTGATTAATTGCCGCCTGCAAAAAAAAACAAACACAACAATTTATTGCATAGAGAATTGGAACAAAATTAGACAATGCATATATAACTTACCAACTCATCCTCTGAATATGGCACATATGACCCGTCAGAGTGTCTACGTATTTCTAATAAGAAATCTCTGACGATGTCCTGGGTGAGTCTTCCTTGCTCACGACCCTTTCTAAGCTGAAATTAACATAAACTTAAAATTAAATAATTATAATAATCAAAATTGATTAAATAGAATTGATAGGAAATATATATAATTCTTATATAACTCACGTACCATCTCACCAAGAATAACTGAAAAAGGACGGGCACCAATCATATGACGAACCACTTGATGACTGCGGGCCTCTTTACCCGCCCTAGACCTCTCCTGTCCTATCGGTCAATAACGAAATGTCGCATATCTGGCCCATGCTTCTCGAGATACTCCAGGGGGGACATCATCAACAATCTCTGCTAGAGGTCTATTTCCCGATGGATTCCTTTTATTGAAATAATCATTTCTCTTTGTCTTCCATCCATCCCCTATCTTCTTAATTGCATAACTCCTCACCGCTTTATTCTCTGTCATCTCGAACTTTTTCTGAGGAAAGAAATTAAAAATAATATTAATATACAAATAATTAAATAGATTAAAAGTTAAAATTTATAAAAATAAAATTTCATTAATCAATTACTATTAAGTAATCGGTTCTTACTTTGACAATATTCACCCACGCATATGCACGTTGTTGATTCGACACCTCTTTCCAATCCTTCAGATCAATCGGAAACAAATTATAGTTAGCCCCAACATCGCGACAAAAGCGGTTGAATAGGTTACCCTCATTTCCCATAGGTTGCCCTGTTCTACTAAAGTAATCAATCACCACCCTCTCATTTAGAGGAAGGTGATGAGTGTCTCGAACAGTCAACTTTCTCCGAGCATTTATGCCACTATGAGAATCTGTATTTATAAAAAAAAAAAATCAATGGTAAGATATAAAAAGAAATACAACAAAAGAATATTATGATTAAGGATATATAAAGCAAACAAAAACACTCACTTCTAAGTTGAACCCAATAGCCAACACCACTTGTAGTCGCTCTCCCCCGACTAAATGTAGTTTGAGGAGGGGGCAATACTCCTCTCACGGGGACCTCTTCATTATTGCCCTCATCTTCCTGTTCATCCTCATCATGGTGCTCATACTCCTCCTCATTTCCTTGGTGCTCATACTCTTCCTCATTACTTTCTCCATCATTGTCACACTCTGATGCTTTATAGCGTGAGCGGCACAAAGTATTGACTAATCTCACTTCGTAAGTCATTTCAATTAACTATTCCTCCATGAATATTTTATTCTTTTTTATTGTGAGACTATGTATCTATACACCAACACATACCATAATTGCATCAAATTTTGAAGGCTTCAAACTATAATCAAATTCATTTATCCTATTAACTTCAACATAACCTCCATTTGAAGGATCAAGAACGAACCTATAATAGAGGGAGAAAAGAAATTCTTAAATACTGATACTATCAATAAACAGATTAGAAGAACACAACTCTCAAACCTAATACATAATTTCTCAGCATTTTCTTCACAGGTAAAGCCAAACGTTTCCAATATTCATTTCATGATTGCACAAAAACTCAACCATTCCAAAATAATAATAGGCTACCATGTAGAAAACCAAACATCATAATCAGAACTTAGTAAAGCATTAAAACCACGAACATTCATTCATATTCACAACTCTACCACAACAAGCATTAATCTACAAGGAATGCAGAGTTAAATAACAACTTCAATGACCTTGTTGTCATATTTCTCATGATGTCATAGTCATATTCAAAAGAAGAAAATACTTGTAATATATAATAATGAAAATAGTTTTGTTGAAAACTCATTATTATGAAAAACTTGTTTAGGGTTTAGCCTAAACTTTTTTGAATCCTATTAGAGAAACAGTTTTTTAAATTCTAAAACAACATTTTATCATTAATTTCTAAGACCACCATCCCTAAAAAATTCAAGACCTTAAATTAATGATCAAGCAAACACAATTCGAACAACTCTTTTTCCTGTATTCAATTCAAATACATGTGTATGTTTTGATTTTATAATGAATTCAATCCTCTAACAACCCTACTAAATACTAACCAACATAAACCATCACTCTCGCTTCTCTAATCATCACCTAATTATTTAACATTCTTGAGACAAAAAAGGGAATACAAACTAAACTCTAAACTCCAAATTCTCCCTTATCATAACATAAAGTTTGGGCTGTCTTAGTGATCACTAAAACTTGCAACTCCAGTACCATGAATAACAAAGTTTCCCCATCAAATCATTACTTGAAATCAAACATTTGTACAACTTCATACTATCTAAACAAATTCTAATGTTTATCTAGATACCTTAAGACGCCACAAAATAAATTAGAATCACCAGCCCGGAAACTTATTACTCCTTCCCAATCTCCTATCACTTCACCTTTCAGCAGAAACTTCTAAGCATTTTACCTTCCTAAATCTATTTGACTATTACTTTACAAAATTGCAGAAAATTTCTAAGTACACATGAGAGCACAAAACATCAACAATCTTTCAAATAAATCCTTATCCGCCGATTTCCAATAAAACTTCAACATGTACAACAAGACCCTAATTCTATTCTTATCCTATTAACATTTCATATTATAAAGAACATAGCAAGAATAGGGATATAAAATAGCTGAACCAACAAAGAAAATATAAATATCAAAATTCACATACTCATTGTCAAGAAACAAAACTGAAAAAGAACCATAAACATAAATTTCCAAAACTCCACAAAACAACTCAAATGCTACCGCATAAATTCCAGCAGTGTTGCTGTAACTATGCAGCAGAATAAGCAGCAGAAACTGCTGCAGAATAGCAGAAAATGAGGCTGAAAAATTAAATAAACAGAGGCAAATTCAGCAGCAAAATTTGGTGCCAAATGTAGGGAAAAATAATATTTTGCAATAGTATAAAGGGCTAAACAATCTATACACACATACACCCATTTACCATGCCACCAACACTGTCTAAACCAACAAAACACTGCACCTACATTAAATCATTAGTACCAAGTGCAAAGCTAAGAGCCAAATTCCATAAATTTAATAACAATCATCAAACATATATTATCCTCCTTTACATGTCATACACTAATTAAAGTAAAACCCCAAATGACGCAAGGACCTTCCTCCTTTTCCAAAACACAAAATATAAATTCTTCAATGAACCAATTCGGCCAAAATAAATCCCAAGAATTCATGTCACTTTACATGTATAATTAACAATTAACTAATATTCTTTGCAACAACATACAACTCAGCAGAATCTTATATCAAAACAGAATACTACTTTCATAATGTTAACCTGAAAATTCAGCCACGAAATTTCATACTTGAGGCAGGCCATACATATACAAGTGAAATATAGCATGAAGAGAATGTTAAAAAAAATGCTATCAACCAGAATTTTTACTGCACAATAAAATATTTCACCAATTAAGAGATTCATACTTTCTATTTAAAAAAAAAAACCTAGCATACCAAGCCTATTTACTTAACTCTTACATTTCAGCCTTCTTTTGCACTATAACTTAATTATTTATGTCCCCATATCCGTTAAAAAAACTCTATAGAAGAATGGTGTAAAAATCATGATACACATGCATTCAACAACAACCATGACATTATTCCATTATTAATTTCTTTATTCCCTTTTTGAAATTAATTCGGCTATGTATATTAGCTATAGAAGAAAAGTTTTCAACCATATATACTTAACATCCCTTTACAATCACTAGGACATCACACCAAACAAAGATTAAAAAATCATACATACAAATGATAGTACACAATTCATGAGATACGAATCATCAACAAATGAGATTAAGATTTCAGTTTTGTCCACTTCATCTAACAAGTTCTTTGGAATATTCAAACCCCAATGCAACCAAGAATGTGCATTCCTCTTCAATTTCAGTCAGCCATGACAGTAAAATAATGCAGAAAACTATTAACTACCCATGGAACAACACCATTCAACCATTTCCCCCCTTTTCTCTCATGCCATTACATTTACTGCCATTACTACTTCATAACAGCGCAGCCAAAATAGATACGTATACAGAATCCGTTTTTAAACAATACAAGTATGATGCAAAAGAACCATTTACTTCTAATTCATTCTAAATAGAAGAAGAAAGGAAAATTTCAACCTTTACAAATCAATGAACCCACACCATAAATGGAAACTTGAAGAAGTTATTTGTTTATCAACAAACCCAGAAAATTATTCCCTGAAAATCCTTACCAAATGGAAGAAATATGATATGGGAAAGTAAGGAATGTTCACCTGAAGCTAACACGGCACCTACATGTGATATTGGATCATGCTTATGAATGAAGAAGGCGCTGGAACTGAGGAGAATACAGTGAGGAAACGAGAGAATAGAGGGAAAGGAGAAGAAGCAGAATTTTGTAGAAGGTGAAAAGGCAAATGTGTAGGTGTGTGTATATACGTTTCATGAAGAGAGGGCTGTGAGAAATGAGGGGCTTATATAAACTTTGCACACCCTCAGCGGTCGAGACAACCGCTAATGTGTGATTATTTTTAAAAAAAAATTTAAAAATTCATCCTAGCGGTTATGAGTATTGACCGCTGAAGTGATAAGTGTAAGCTTCTATTTAAAAAAAATTTAAAAACCCCAAATCTAAAGTTATTTGATATTTTTTGAGAATATTTTACACCACAGCGGTGGATTTGCTAGGATGTGTGTAACATCCCATATTTTTTTTTGGCACTTAAAAATAAATGATTTTTGTAATATTTAAATTTCATTTGAAATAAGAATAGGATAGAGAAATAATAAATCTGTTTTAAGACTTATAAAAAAAATACGTAGATTACTATTATATTGGGAGAAAGTAATAAAAATTTAGTGGATTAAATGGTAAGTAAATAAATATATAATATATAATATTTCTACATACAGATTACATGTGTGTGAAAAATGATTGAAAACCCAATTAGAAAGGCCCAATAGCAAAATACCTAATTGTTAAACCTTACCCTAAGTTCCCTTATAAATACTTGTTTTTGTTGCACAAGCACTTAGGCCGCCTCCCTACTTAGAATGATCATCATCAGGTACAACATATACACTTTTTCCTGCACCATGTTATACTTTGTCAGTATTATGATATTAATCTTTCTTCCTTGTTCCTACAATTAGCAACTTGTCAACCGACCTATTCTTGCCAATGAACCTATTCTCTCATCTCAAAATGTAACCTCTTTTAATCATTATTTTATTAGATGTGATTATATAAATACATATGTTAAACCATTTTCGAATAAATACTCTCATATCTCAAACCTCACTTTAGATTTTCTTTGCCAAAGTAATTTTTTTTAAAAGAAAAAGCTAATACTCATCTTTTTATTTTGTTGACCTCAGTTACAACTTTTATGAATGTCCTTATTATATTCTTCAAACTCACCCCAACAACCATTTGTTTTAATATGTAATTTTAGTGCAAAATATATATATATTCCATCTATTCTATATGGGCCACGTCATATCATTTTGTATAAACTTATACTTAGTCTATTATTGTCTCATAGAAGCTATTATTTCTTCATTCATGTGTCTGATTATAAAGTATATATAATATATATATATATACACATGCATTGTTAAATTGCTTGGTCTTGTCCTCACATGGTCCTTTAGGCATTAGTTATAGGAGAATTTGATTTATTCTCACACTGTAGGTATGATAGTAATGATGTTGCCATACATGAAAATAAAACTATTACATAAAATAAAATTTGTAAATAAATAATAGTATTCCTATATGAAAAGTTTATATCTATAACATGAATTTAGGGTCTAGTTTAGAATTATAGGGTAGTGATATGATAACTGTAGTTAGTATTCAGTGGTGTGTTGATAAAAATATATACTTATGGTTTTGTAGATACTCAATGAGAATTTTTGAAGTGATTTTGTGATTTACTTGTGAGCTAAGGAACAACAGGTAACTCTGGAAAATTCTGATGGATACTTGCAAATATGTGTATAGTTATATTATAAATAATTATAATTTGTTTAAATTATGTGAGGTATAATCCTTTTAAGCATGCTTGCTTTTTATCTATATTATGTGAGATGTATGCTGGTTTGTTCCTTTTCAAGCATGCTTATATGTATTGATACAGTTTACTTGTCAGTTAAACCTATGTGAAGCATGATTATATATGTTATGAGTGATCATGGAATTGCAACGTGATTATGGTATCATGAATTGGAATTTGATATGGTTTTGAAATTGGATATAATTGTCATAACATTTGCATTCATGGTGATGAGATAGAATTTAGAGAGGAGAAGATTTGTATGGTGAATTTTATTACCACGTGGTATGCCACCACTCGGTGCACAGTGGATGGTAGTGGTACTTGTCAGGGCCCTTTCTTCTATGTCTTCCTTTGCCAGGGATTGCATGGAAGTTATGGGACATGTGACAACTCCTTATATTTGCTCTTTAAGGAGGGGAGCCATAGTCCATGCTTGAGCTCTATACCTTTGGCAGGGTATATCTCAAGTATGGTGAGCTTGAGACAATCTAGTTAATTGGATCTGTTTCTGTTTGGACTGTGTGTTAGCCTATGGCTCCTGTCAGCAGAATAAGGGTGGAGGTGATATAAGGGAGGCATGCACTATACATTCATTCATGAGCAAACTATATTTATCTAAATGTATGAGTAATGTAATATTGGTGTATTTAGAGGCCACAAATTATTTTGTGGAATATAATTATTTGTAAAATAATTGTACATGATTTGTTAGTGTATGTTAGATGTTTTCAGTAGTTACTGAGATGTCGATCTCACTCCAGTATTAACAATTTTAGGTGAATAATCTAACAATAAGCAAGGGAAGACACTTGAGGAGTAAGCACGTTGAGTTATATTTATTTTGTCATGGACCTAAGACTTTAAAATGTTTTATTTTTTATTTAAATTTGTCACTACGACTTGGATTTTTGGGAGTGTAAATATAATTTTATTATAAATTGGATATTATATTATTGGGACGTTACAATGTGAAACTATAAAAAATAGTAGAAAAATTAAAAAACCTCAAATCTAAAATTATTTGACAACATTTTGGGCATGTAACCGCAGGGTGTTTTTTAATATTTTTTATAATATTTTACATCTCAGTTGTCGATTTGCTGGGTATAAAACTATATTAAAAATAATAGAAATTTTTAAACATCCAAAATCTAAAATTATTTGACACCCTAGCGGGAATGTAACCGCGGGGCCAGCGGGTTTCCAACTATAGTGGTGTGGATTTTTTTAAAAACAAAATAATGGTTTTGTGATAAGACATATATTTACATAACTTAGCATGTGCATTTGTGTTTAATTTGTAAGGATTAATTGGTATTTGTATTCATTTTATTGATATATATCATGCGCATGTTTAGTTGTGAGAAATTGGAAAATATTGTCTAATTACTTGCATTTCAAGTTACTAGGGGTATTTTGGTCATTTTCACTGTCTATATTGCCCCACATACCCTTAGGAGAAGCTTAAAGGGTTAGGAGGCAAGACACATGCTTGTGGATAAATATCACTCCTTTTGGTAAGACAGGAGATTTTACACTTTAAAAAATCTTACCAAAATGGGTAATTTTGGCTCCAAAATCAAATTTTAAGTTGTAAATCTGACTGGATATTAAATAATAAAAATATTATAAAAAAGTGAAAAAGAAGAAGGAGATGGATACTGTGGATTCTAGGACTAAAAGTTATGTTAACTCAAAAATTTAAAAAACCCCAAATCTAAAATTTTTGATCTTTTTTGAGAATATTTTACATCATAGTGGTTGATTTGCTAGGATGTGAAACTATATAAAAAATAGTATAAAAATTAAAAAACCTTAAATCAAATTATTTGACAACTCAGCGGACATGTAACCGTTGGGATGATTTAAAAAATATTGTTTTAGAATATTTTACACCTCATTTGTCGATTAGCTGGGTGTAAAACTATATATTAAAAAAATAATAGAAAATTTTAAAAAACCCTAAATTTAAAATTATTTGACACCCTAGTAGGCAGGTAACTACTGGGGTGTTTTTTAATATCTTTTTTTTAGAATATTGACCTCTGCGGTGTAAACCTATATAAAAAATAACTCCCTCCGTTCCTAAATATAAGATAATTTTAAGGAGAAGAGTTTGTTCCTAAATATAAAATTATGTTCTTATTTGACTCAAGTTTTCCCCAAATTACCTCTATACTCCTTTCACTCCAAAAAATAGTGATTTGAAGAAGATATATTTTTAAAACTTAGGTGAGAGGTATTTTAAAAATTTCACGTGATCCTAACTCATTGCAATGTTTTCCTTTTTCCTTAATCTCTCCAAATTTGCAAGTGATCTTATATTTAGAAACGGAGGGAGTAATATATTTTACACCCCAACAGGTTTTCGACAGCTGGGATGCAGATTTTTTTAAATCGAAAAAATGGTTTTGACTCATGTTCGTTGGGATGTGACCACAATTTTTAGCATGACTGCTTAAATGCAAAACATTTTAAAGAAAAAAAGGAAAACTATATGACTCTTTAGCACACAAAGCGACGGCTGAAGTGCCATAATTTTTTTAAACAAAGAAACCTAAATCACACTATAGCGGGCAACGCACCCACTGAAGTGTAATACTTTTCTTAAAAAGGAAAACTATATTGCACTTCAACGGTTGCTAAAACCACTAAAGTGCAATGAAATACTACCTCCGGTCCTAAATATAAAATCTAAATGACTTTTTTTTGGAGAGATTAAGGTTGCGAAATAGGTTATTAAATTATGGCATATTTGATATATTTTTAGATTATTCATTAGTTTATAGTCAAAATATACTAGTCTAAGGGAAAAATTAGGAAAATAATCAATTTATAATTAACTTAATTTGCATTTTTAGGATTTTCTAAAAAAAAGTCAATTAAGTCTTATATTTAGGATCGGAGGGAGTATTATTTTGCACATCAACTATTAGATAAATCGTTGATGTGCAAAGAATAATTAAAAAAAAGAACATCTCAACTGGCAAACCGCCCGTTGAAATACTTAGAAATGATTAAAAAAACTTCGAAAGTTGCATTACAAAATAGAGAAATATATGAGATGAATTTTTTTTATTACAATATTAGATGAAAATAGTAGGAATGTAATTAGTAAAAAAATGTAACCTTAATTAATAAATGAAAGCACAAATGAAAAAAAGTTACTCTGATAAAAAAATGAAAAGTTTAGAGGCAAAAAAAAATAAAAAGGAGAGGAATTAATAAATGAAATTAGAACAATTACTAAATAACCTTAATTATAATTATTTAACACAAGGAAGAATGAGTTAAATAAACTTTTTAATTGTAAATGAGGATTGGGAGAAAATTTGTGAGAAAAACTCATTGTACGTTACAGAAAAGAGAAAATTGGACTTTTGGAGGGACAAATCAGATCACGAAGGAGAGAACATTGAATATGGTGGAGAGAACAACTTGTAATGAGATTCTCTCTCCCTCCTTCACCAACCTGACCACAGCACCCCTCTCTCCCCCTAAACTCTGCTTTCAGATGTTCCCGTCATGATGAGATTCTTGCTACCTGTTTAGAAATTAGGACGAAATGCACATGAGTTAAGAATTGAAGAAAAGCTATCTATAAAGTAGGGGATTTTATTTTCTTGACCAGGAATATTAAATAAATAAACTGACCCAGGAAATAGATGACGGTGCTGACGAAGTATAGGTGGAACCTCCTCTTGTATCTGGATGAGGAAGGCAAGCTTTAGACGACAAAATTTGAAGAAAGACAAAAAATGATACACTTAATATAGCTAGGGCTGCACAAATGATGGACATGACCGGGCCACCTATATGCCTTGGTTATGTCCTAAATAATTGTCGGGCCAAAATTTTTGGCCCAAGACCCGGTCATGTCCTGTTTGGCCCGACACCAAGATCGGGCAGGACATGACCGCAGGCCACATGACGAACCATGATGGTCATGC
Source organism: Mimosa pudica (assembly GCA_029929735.1). Classification (NCBI taxonomy): domain Eukaryota; kingdom Viridiplantae; phylum Streptophyta; class Magnoliopsida; order Fabales; family Fabaceae; genus Mimosa; species Mimosa pudica. The sequence continues at coordinate 9,663,040 of JAKELP010000045.1, forward strand.
CAAGCACAAAATGAGAGAAATTCAATCCTAATTTAGAAAGAACAAAGGAAAAAATTGATCATCATTCATCAATAACAATTAAGAAGCATCAATGCAATGGTAAATATAATGAGTCACATATAGCTACTACAAAAAGGAGTTAGTGAACCTGGAGGGTTGGCGTGAGTGGTAAGTACTCTCGTCCCTTAAACAAGTGGTTGGGGGTTCGATCCCCAGCTCTTGCGAATGGAGCAAATTCACAGGCCAGCTGTCTACCCCCTTATATGGGACTTCAGAACAGCGAGGGATTAGTCTCACTTGACACGCTGGTGGGGATACCCTTGGGTAACCAAAAAAAAAAAAGGAGTTAGTGATCACTTTGAATATAGCTCTCGACCAAAATAAAATCACTTTGAATATAGCATCAACTACTTTAAATTGAAAATTCAAGAAATAGTTGAGTGACTTTTAAATTAAGATGGTTAACTGAAGATTAATAAACTGCAAATAAAATTGTTAACATAACTTGATAACTTACTCTAGAGATATTAATAAATATTAACCATATAGGAATTGAAGCTATTATAATAGAAACGAGCAAAGAAAAACATTTAACAGAAAAATTAATAAAACATTTTTTATAAAAAATATTAATAAATAATAAAATAATTATAAAAATAATAATAAATAATCGGGTCAGGCTGCCCGATTGGTCATGGAGCATATGCCCTGGTCCTGTCTTACCCGATGGTCGGGTCAGTCATGTCCTAATAGGGTTGGTTCTGGGCCACATCGTGACAGACCATTTTTCGTATATGACCGGGTCGGGTCGTGGCGGGCAAAACGGACCACCGAGCTTTTGTGCTGCCCTAAATATAGCTACCAACGAATATCACCATCGTGCAGTAGAATACTGGTGTGTGCACAGAAAGGCGAGTGGAGAAGTGGATTTGTTGTGGCAGGAGAAGGCGGCGGACGGCGAGTGAGGTTGGGAGAGAGAGAGGAGTGTGGTGTTCAGGTGGGTGAAAGAGGGAGGACAGAGAGGGGTGGGGTAGGGTGATAAGTTTTTATTTCTAAAGGTGGGACCTACATTCTTCAGAAATTATATTAAATAGGTCTCAAGGGTATTTTAGTATTTTCCAGTAGAGTATTGGTCAAAATGGGTCTTTTATATTATTTATAGGCCAGATTGAGATCGGAAATTGTTTATATGCCAAATTAATACATTGAAAATTGTTTGGTGGCCAGAATGATCTTTAACACTAAAAAATATCATATATACTCATACATGACACATGTATTGTTTATCTTTGAAAACAAATTATACAAAACTTTTACATACATTCAAGACGTGACAAGTTTCATGACCAACTAAGCATGTGTCTCTTACCATTTCGAAAATAAATTTTGTCATATCCTGACTTGGGTTCGAGATGGTCATATGGAAATTTCTCATCCCATAAAGTCATGAGACGGGAAGTTATGGGTAAGACGGATCGGGACGGAAAAATTTGCTAACCCAACTAATTTTCTTTAGTGGAGATTTTCTTTAGTGGAGATGGTGTGTAGAATTGAAATGAATAAAACTAAGAATGGAAATAAGCTATGCTTTTGTAGGCTTTAATTAAATAGACTTAAGTCTGTTTAAAAATTTAGAATGTAAGTTTAAGCCTGAGCTTGTTTGTAATCTTAATTTAAGGTTCAAGCCTAGGCCTTCAAAAGGCTTGACAAGGCCTAAAACTCTATATAAAAGTCTACTTAAAATGTAAACTCTTAATTAGACTTGAAATTTTATACTTCTAATTTTATATAAGTCTTAAAACCTATTAAAAAATATGCATATCTCAAAAATATTTGGTATCTATAAAACTATGTTATTTAAAATTATTTTTTGGTAGAAAGCACGATAGATTATTCTTTTTGACATTAGAATATATTATACTGCCACAATTGGAATCAACTTGCTTGTTGTAACAATTATATTACTTGAAAAATTATAGAATCATAGATAAGTTTAGTGAATTAGCAATATATCTTAACTATTTGAAGACTATGAGGTGAACAAATGAGCCAAATGGTTGAAACTTGTATACAAATTATGAGATGTGAAGCTTAGATGCACAAATAGGTTTGTAGGCTAAGCCTTGTGAAAAAGGTCTGACTTATTTAGTTAAATAGGTCTAATGATAGGCTTATATATGAGCCTAGCTTATTTTGTTTCTCTTCCACCCACGCTACGAAGGAGCTGAAAGGGGGAAGATTTGTATTTTTTTCTAAAAAAGAAAGTAATCGTTTTTAATGAACATATTAATAATTTGTTTTCCATGTAAGCTTGACACATCATCACAACTAAGGCCGACATGTTAGCTTTTTTAACACCATTAAGTCCTTGTCAAACTATATGGACCATTTGTTTGAACAAAATGAAACTTCAAGCACCAAAACCTCTTCTTTCAAAGTATAGGGACCAAAACCAAGGTGAATGTAAACTATAAGATCAAAACCCCTACTTTTAAATTTCAAGGAATAAAACTCAAATCACACCAAACTATAGGACCAAAAGTTAGTTTAACCCTTTCCAAAACTATTACTATTACTTTCTCCTACAACCCCTATTAAATATGAGTATATATGAAAAATAATTAATGCACATTGGAAATCATGAAGTGACTTATAAAATGGATCAAGAAAATTTGATAGTTGGTGACTTATAATAAGGACAGTAACTTTTGTAATTTTAAATTATTGCAAATATATGAATATTTTAATTGGATATTATTCAATAAATATCATGTTTCTATCTAAATTGGTTTCTCAAAATAACCATCCAAACATGTTTGTAAAAGTTAGTTTAAAAAAACACTTCTACAACTACGGATTCAAACATAAATCATTTCTCACAAATCAACTTTTACCCAAACCAACTTCTAAAAAACCATATTGAGAAAAAATCATTTCTCCACCACTTCTCCCAAACACACACTAAATAGGCTAGACTAAACTTCTTTAAAGCTAGGCTGTAGGCCCTGTTTAAAGTCTAGCCTATTCCCACCTCTAATAAAATATATTACTGAAATTTTTTCATGTTGTAATTGGTCCGAGTTTTTTTGATCAAAATAATTGGTCCTAGTTAAATCAGCAGGACCCTAGGTAGAACATAGAAGGAAGTGAACTTGAAGGGGCTGTTTGGTTTGAGGGGAGGGAAGGGGAGGGGAGGGAAAATGAGACCCTCCCCGTGCATGGTTTGAAAAATTGGAGGGGAGGGAGCCCAAAATCTTCCCTTCCCTCCCCTTCAAACCCCTTATTATGGTTCCCTCCAAATTGGAGGGTTTTGGAGGGTAGCCAAATATTATGACTAATTTGCCCTAAAAAACCCTGTAATATCTCTTGGCCGTTGAAAGTTTTGCATATACTGAGAGAGAGAGAGAGATTCATGAATTTTTCTCCTCCTCTGGAGAAATCGAGAACATTGAGAACAAAAGGGTTTTGTTTGATTTCGATTCTTTTTCTTCTGTTATTTGAATTCAACTTTGGTCCTTTTGATATACTAACTAGGATGCTATAAATACATCATTCATGTCACAATTACATGTTAATATATTTTAATGAATTATGTCATTTAAATTAAGTTATAAATTATATTATGTAGCGTAAAAATATAAAAACTATGAATTAATTTATATGACAGACAATCATTAATTAATATAAAACTACAAGGATACAATGGTAAATTAAACATTTTCACCCTCTTCTTCCCTTCTTAACCAAACAAATAATCATTAAATCCTCCCCCTCCCTTCCATTCCCTTCCCTCCTTCTTATGAAACCAAACAAAGTAATATTAAACTCTCTCCCCCTTCCCTCCCCTCCCCTCCCCTTCCCTTCCCTCAAACCAAACAGGCCCGAAGTTGAGTTGCAGATAGTGAGTGAGGCTGAGAGAGAGAGATAGAGAGATGGAAGTGGGTTTTGTAGGTCTTGGCATAATGGGCAAAGCCATGTCCCTAAATCTCCTTCGCCATGGTTTTAAGGTCACTGTTTGGAACAGAACCCTCTCCAAGGTATTATATTATATTATCTCTTTCTTCACCTCTTTCTACATATATCACTAATCCTCACACTTTTGATGTATCACTTGATTTTCTTTTTCTTTTTTCTTCATGTGTTAATCTTTTTTTTTTTTTTTGAGATGACACAGTTTGAGGTGGAAGTTACTGGGTTTTTTTTTTTGCTTCTTAAACAGCCTGTAATATGATATTTATGCTTAATGTATGGTGATTCTGTAGATTTATAGTGAATTTATTTTTGGTTTTTGATTGCTCTTTATTTTTTTAATTTATTTTTGGCTGATGCAATGGTTAGCTTTGTGCTTTTGGGTTACTACTTTCTTCTGCTCTGCTATCTGATGTTCTCTGCTTTCTATACACTTCTTTGTGTTGAAGTTTTTTGGACTTGTGTGGTGGTTCTGTATGTTCTCCGAAACTCTTAAATTTGATGTTGTTGTCAGGCTTTGAATCCATATGGCATTAGAGTTTTGAAAAATCATGATTAAGAAAGAGGTTATTTGTATGTACATGATAAAAATTTGTTATGCTTTTGATTTTGTGAGGTGGAAATGAAAGGAGCTTTCTAATCTAATTGCACCATTTTGCTTAAACTTTGTAAAGAGTAAAGTTTTACCCCAAAAGAAAGGAAAGAAAAAGGAGAGCAGAAAATAGAAGTGGGATTCCATAAGAAAGATTCCTGTATCTTTTCAAAATTCAGATTAAGTGACACATTTAATTATTTATGGCGCGTTTAATTTTTGTCCCAAATCATAAATAACAGCTAAGCTAGAATCACTTCTTAAAAAGAAGGATTAAGTGTATGAGCAAGGATTTGTTTTTATGGAACCAACATCAAACATATGTTTTTGGTTCTTATGCTCATATATCTTTATTGCTTTACTTCGGCCTGATCTTATGCAAATAAATCTAACATTGAGTACTTTAATCTAGTGTGATGAACTTGTCCAACATGGTGCTTCAATTGGAGAAACCCCTGCTGCTGTAATTAAGAAATGCAAATACACAATTGCTATGTTATCTGATCCTTCAGCTGCTCTATCGGTCAGTAAATATCATTAACTGAAGTGTAAGTTCTCTGATTTGAAACTTCTCTTGCTTACTTGAATTGCTTCCTATGATGGTTTATTAGGTGGTCTTTGACAAAGATGGTGTTCTTGAGCAAATTAACAATGGAAAGGGTTACATTGATATGTCAACTGTTGATGCTGATACTTCTTCCAAAATATCTGAGGTTAGCTTTGTTTAATGTGACTAAGGTTTAATAGTCTTTGAAATATGAAATAGCCGTGATCTGTTTCTAAATTAATTTAGAAGTTTTCGGTATGTGCAATGCAATATATTTATTTCTGAAGCCGAACTTGTTCGCATGGAATATTTTGTTGCTCGCTATGGTGGCAGACATGAAAATAAAAAAGAAATTGTTGTTTTCTTGTTCTAGGGCTTTTCTGTTGATATGTTTAAAGGTGTTTTTATTAATACAATAACAACAACAAAACCTTATCCCATTATGTGGGGTCGACTACATAGATCACACGACGCCATTTTGTATGATCAATAGTCACGCGTGGATCTATGATCATAAGATTCGACAAGATTTTTATGTTGACTGCTGAAGCCTAACACAACCCCACTCCTTTATCCAGGCTTGGGGCCGGCTATAAAAATATAGGTGGAGTGTTTTTTGTTAATAATTAAGAAATTACTGTCACTTAGACCACTCTAGTCCAAATCCTCCTAATTCTGGGTTGTAATGATTGCATGGCTGAGAATGTTGAGAAATCCTCCCTCTTGTTTTCTTCTCTTTCTTATCCCCTGGCTTGGATTTGAAATAATAATCATAGAATGTCATCGGTAAATATGTTTGTGTTACCTTTTTTGGTCAGATGATATGGGGTTCATATCACTGAAGGGCATATTTTTATGATAGTCTTGGGATTATAGTTTACAATAATATCTTTTGTACATACCACAAATGATTATCACTTGGGTTATCCTTGCATAGAAGGGTGTATAAAGGGAAAGGGAAATGATGTTCACCTTCTCCACTTGAATAAGAACAAGCTAATGTCCACAAATGATAATCTATCTCCAAGAATACATCTCAAATGCAGGAACTATAAGATGATGATGAGGTACGAGTGAGTTAAAGAATGGCCAAACAAAACACCAGAAGTAAGAAAGTTAGTGTCATTAGGTTTTACTCTTTCTTCACTTAATTGCTTAGAGTTTTCGATGTTGAACATTCGAATGTTGTGTATAATATTTAATATTGTCCATGCTGTATTCAGAAGTTGTTGTTTTGCATGCAATTGATTTTTAAGATGAAACTGAAAAATGCGTTCAAGAGATTTTGATATTGTCCTGATTTCTATAGGCCATTACCTCAAGAGGAGGTCGCTTCCTTGAAGCTCCAGTTTCAGGAAGTAAGAAGCCTGCAGAAGATGGTCAACTTGTAATACTTGCTGCTGGGGACAAGGTAAAGATGTCTATATGAATTGTTGGCAGTTGTTTTCCATTAGTTTGAAACATGTGAAAATGGCAGGAGTATGCAAAAGAGGTAAAGAGGGGTAAATTTTGTAACTAAAAATAAAAACTTGGCGTACGTCCAGTTATTATCAAAACCTATTATAACAACATGGTGTTTCAGTATAAAGCAGATACAATGGTGGTCCATAATTATATCACATACTTCAATAATGTTTCTTCATTGTGGACACTTTCTCATTTGCTATGCTGATATACTAGGACAAAATTCATATATTTTAGCAATGCTTTTAGTAGGAGATTGTATTTAAATGACAATAAGCTATGCATGTACAATATTCCCTGTTATCTAGATGAGCTCTTCGAGAATCCACAACTTTGGTGACCCTGAAGAATCGTGGAAATTGCAAATGCAGTGATAATCTTACTGTTTAATGTAGATCCTTAAACAAAAATAAGAGTGAGATTTAATTGGAAATAGGACTTCCTATTATTGCTTTATTATTCGATTAAAATGATATTATTGCTTTATTTGGTTATAGTATATATTTTCTGCAGATTCATTTTTACTCATCTAAATTCGTGTCTAGGCATTGTATGATGAAGTACTTCCAGCATTTGATGTATTGGGCAAGAAGTCTTTCTTCTTAGGTGAGGTTGGAAATGGTGCAAAAATGAAACTTGTCGTTAACATGACAATGGGCAGGTAATCCTTTTATTTCTCTGTTCCATTTGTTGTTATCTTCATTGTCAGCCTGTGACTTCAATTCCCAGGTTGTCCTCATAATGATTACAGCAATCACACAAACATTTTCTTTCTTATGCAAATTATTTGTCCTATTGTGAACCTTTGCAGTATGATGAATGCTTTCTCTGAGGGAATCATGCTAGCCGGAAAAAGTGGTTTGAATCCTGAAACTCTTCTCGATGTCCTGGTAAGAGTTTTGACCTGGAAAATGATTGGAGGCAGCTGATTTTACCAATACAAAGTATAATTGAGATATTCTCTTCAGGATCTTGGTGCTGTCAGTAACCCTATGTTTAGGTTGAAAGGACCAGCAATGCTCCAGAAAAATTATACCCCAGCTTTTCCCCTAAAACATCAGCAAAAAGACATGAGATTGGCTCTTGCTCTTGGAGATGAAAATGCTGTTTCAATGCCTGTTGCAGCTGCAGCCAATGAGGTTTGTACTATTCTCATGAATAATTTCTTTACGTTTCTCTTTCTTTTGATATGGCTATTTGACCCACTCATGCGTATTGTTGTATCCTTGGGGGTTACTCTTCCAAATACATTTTCTACATTAACACCGATTTAAACTCAAACTTGAGACTAGTGTTCAAGTGGCCAACACCGCTTTCACAAAGACAAACTCTTGTAGTTCACATTTGCTTTCTATGCCCAAAAAAGAGTACTAAGTGCTTCATAAAATTCACTTGCAATTCATTTGACTATTAAGAGAGGGACTTCATCAGTTGGGCTCCCAACTTTTGTGGAAATTCATCCTTCTTGCCTATTTACAACACAAAAATCTGCTAACTAGCTGCGATAACCTTATGATTGTGCATTCATGCTGGCTTAGTTGCTAAAACTTCATTGTTGAGTGTCTCTACCGAAAGATGCTTGCATTACAGCTCTTCTACCTACATTAGGTAGCACTGATAAAGTAGATATAGGATTAAGAAGTAACTCAAAGGTAAAATAGAATTATTGAACAAAATAAGAAATATTAACAAAATGAAATGAAAGATTGCAGACAAGAGGAACAAAAACGGCAAACACAGTTTGACAATGCAGGTTTTAACTTTTAAGCATATATGTTTCTTAACCGGTATTGTATTTGTATTTCCCTCTAGATCATATGTATGTAACCATTTCTTAACTGGTGGTACCGTATTTTTATTTATTTAATTTCTTTCCTACATCATCAAAGCTTTTGAAATCTACAAGTTGCAAACAGGATGGATCCGTTTATTTAATCTCCTCTCATTTCAATTCTATGCATTTTTGTTTTGCAGGCTTTCAAGAAAGCAAGAAGTTTGGGATTGGGAGACCTTGACTTTTCTGCCGTCTTTGAAACTCTGAAACCTATTGGACCTTCTTCATCTTGATGTACAATCCTCGTCCATTGCTAATGCATTTTCAATTATAAACGGTGAAAGATTATAACCCAGTAAAATGAAGCAAGAATAGTGTGGTTATATATGAGAAAAACATGCTGCATTTGAACAGAGACTGGTTCTCAAAGTTCTCTATATGTTTGAATCAGAGTTTTCAACCTTCTTTCTAATTGTTCTTACATTTTCCAAAAACTATTCAATGCGCTTCAAATATAAACTAGTAAAAAAGGCGAGTATATGAATAATGATTAATTGTTAGTGTTTTTTGTGATATCATAAGATTTTGACTAACTTGTGTCTTTAATCTCAATACAATTAAGTAAATAGGCAGAAATTTTTGTGTGAATTCAGTGCTTTAGGTGATTTGTGGTTCAAGCAATCACAACTTTACAAGTAAACACATCAGAACTAATGAAGAGTTTTCACTCTAACTTGTCACCATAAATTGATATAAATATTTTTATTTGACTTGTAGAATATAAAAACATTGCACTTTGTAAATATTCCAAACTTAGTTATATAATTTGCTATCTTAATTTTCACAAGAATGTTGAAGTATTCCATAATTTTATAATATTTAGGGTACTATACTCTGACAAATGCAATGATAAGATTTTTGTTGTTAATATCAAATTTTGTTCATTATCTATGACATTTTTTGAAAGAAAATAATTATTTAAAAAATTAGAAAAAGTTGTGGCTTGGCGGGCAAGCTCTCCAACCCTCTAGGTTAGGTTAGGGTTGACCAATTCTCAACCCTTAAAGTATCCGGTTGCAAAAGCTCAGCTCATCTGATTATTGGGTTGTGTGTGTCAGCCCTTAACCCTCGAGTTAGGCCATATTTCCACCTCTACCTGCAAGTGAGAAGCCAACTTATAGTTCACCCTTATAATTGGAGGGGCAATAAAGGGTAGTTCTCCAAAGGCATGGTCTCTTAAACCCACCCTTATTGATTGCAACACTGCAAAAGCAACTTCATTTTCAAACAAACCTTTTACCAAGAGGGTGGAAAATCATTGAAATTAGACCAAGAAAGAAGTTATCACAGAGAACACAATCAACTTCCGATACATACAAGATGAATCTACAAAAAAGCAGACACATGACCAATAAGACAAACTCACAAGAAAATACATAGAAATTAAACTTAATAACTATTAAGGGCAACGACACTAAAGTTATTACTTATTACTAGAGATCCCCAAATCACAGGAGTACTACCTACTAGCAATTAGAGGCTAAATGGATGTGAGCTACCCACTGAGCATTAGAAATAACATCGCAAATGTATAAAAAAAAAAAAGAAATAACATCGCAAACATCATCTTCACTCCACATCCCCTATCAAAGGCACCAAGAATCTTATTTGGAGTCATCTAATACATAAATCTTTGTTCTAACACTTTGAAATTCCATTTTCAGTCTTAAATTTTGTCCAATGAAAATTTGATTCCAAACCATTAAAGATCGCCATATGCCACCACCATTGAAGACACCGATCTAGTTAAAAGACGAGGATGGCCAGATCTCAAATAGAACACTACCCAATATGTTGGTAGAGAAGTATAGCCCAATGGAGAAGAAAAGCTCACGCTAATGGTATGAAGCAGCATTTTAGAGTTTAAAGAGACTGGATATTCACTTGTCACAGAGAGAAGCGTTATTGAAGGAATTGCATTGTTAGGCTTATTGCTACTACTCCTCCCATATTGGCCAATCAAATAGAAGCATAAACTTTCTTTGAACATGGAGATAATAATGCAACTTGTCAATTTAGTTCTCCACTCCTACTTATAACATCAAGCAAATTTTAGTAGAAATTATAAAGCAAATTAAACTACTCAATTATTACAATTGATTAAATTAAATTAAATTAAATTAAAAATCAAATAAATGGTTTATGGCCTACTAAGTTTCTCCCACAAACAGTCATGACCTTCAAAATTAGGACAAGAGGAAGTATTCTAAATAATTGATTATTTTCGTTTTAGAACAACTTTTTTCATCATAGGAATCCTGTGTGAATTTTGGAAGGCGATTACTTTATGTCCTCGAAAAACATATCTCATTCCAACAACCTTAAGCTAATGATCTTGTATATAAGCGTACTCAACACAAGGCGCCAGATCAGAAGTATCCAAAATTGTCACCTAGAAAATAAACAGCACAATCAAACAAAACTTTCCGGGAATTGAATCTGAAACTAAAATTAAGTTCTAGATGCGAGGAGCTAATTTCACTCGTCGTCCTCATCATCGTCATCAGCACCAGCAGCTGAGTTGAGAGCCTGCAACCGTGAAATCAACTTATTCTTCCTCTCTTCATAGGTCAGCTTCTTCAAGTTGAACCTGAAAAAGTGAAATAAATTATGGTTAGCAACTCCTTTGTACAAAATCAAAAGATTACATGATAGAAACTCATGAAGTTATTAAATGATGCACAAGATTCAGTGATAGTGGTAGAAGAGGCATAAATTAGTCAGAAAGACAGACTTGTGATAAATTGGATTAGATTAATTACCACAAAGATGAAAAATGTGAATACGTGATTATATTCTTTTTACCTCTTGTGTGCCTTGGGTGGTTCCTTCTCTGACTTCTTGATTGTCGGGTCTGCTCGAATGGCAGCATGGACCTTCTTATACATCTCTTCAATGCCATCAGGCTCTAATCCTAGCTTGATGTATCTACTGAAATGTGTCTGATATTTCTCAGGTTCATCTTCCATCAGAGTCTGAAAATCATTGCATACAATGTCAAATCATGGACTTAAATCTCCCAAAGAATAGGCACTAAAGAAAAGCTCAATGTTTTGAACAAAAAAGAAAAGCTCAATTTAAGGGCATAAAGTATTTGCACTTGCCTTCATATAGTCAGAAACATGGCCACCATAGATATATCTACGGTGAACATCAGCATCAAGCTCCTTCTTGTCCTTGTTGAAACCAGCAAACCGTTTATCACTGTGAGGGATATCAAGACCCCCATCCAATGCTCCCTGAAATTCAACATCTTATTAGCCAAATCCATCATGCCTAGTAAATGTAGTAAAAAAAACTCACTAAAAGGGGAAGAGAAATAAATTGATGTTAAATCCATCATGCCTAGTAAATGTAGTAAAAAAAACTCACTAAAAGGGGAAGAGAAATAAATTGATGTTAAACCCAACTAGTCACAATAGTAAGAATTAATTGTGCAAATAGAAGTGATTCCATTATCCTAGAAATGTTAAATAAGTACCTTAAGGGCACCAAACACACGGTTGCCAGTGGTAGTCCTAATAAGACCAACATCAAGGAGAGCACGGAAGGGCCTCCTAGTTTCAGCAGGCTCAACTGAATAGTCCTCCCCAGTTGCCTGATGATAATTGCACAATCAATCAGCATATGCATAAGCTTACAAATTTAGAGTTTTGCATATTAAAAAAAATCAATGAATACCTCAACATTGCCCTCATACTCTTCCTCCATCTCAAGCATTTTCAGGACTCGACGGGCCAAAAGAAGTCCAGTGCAGTAAGCTAGTCATTATTCAATTAAAAATATAAAATTACATACAAAAAACGCTGACAGTGCTAAAAAGGAGATGAAGTTGCTTATATTCACACAGTACCTGCAGCATAGTTTGTGAGCCCTACTTCAAGTCCATAGCGTGGCAGCTCATGTGCATAAGCTGCAGCAAGAACAATATCACCAGCAATGCTAGCAGATGTAATCTGAGCAGTGATATCTTTGTTTGTCTAGTACATAATTAAGGTTGACTAGAGAAAAAAAAACATTAGGAACATGCATTTCATACAATAATGTAAATATAACATGGCAACTAGTACGTAATGATTTCCAGAATATAAGAACATAAATTTGTAATACAATGTCCTCTACAGGAATGGTATGAATCAATTAGATTAGATTTATTCCCTAAACAAAACAATTGTTAAGCACATGTCAACATCGAAAAATTCTCAGAAGGATACAAATCGAACAACAAAGCGGTACTTTGGAGTGTTATACTTGTTCTTATCCTGGTTAATCAACCGGATCCTGGCTCTGTAGTCAGTTTTACCCTCTGCATATTTTCAGTACAAAACAAATAAAGTCACCACACATAAAATACACAGCATCATCCAGAAATTACAAACTGAACTTAATATATTTCAACAATACCTCTTCTTCTCTTAAACTTGACTTGATACCTCTTGAAATAGGCCTTGGATTTCTGAGCCTTCACGTAAGCCTATGTTTAAAAAGAAATCACTATTAGAACTCTTGAACAAAAATGTACAAGGCACATACATAAAAACCTACATAAATATTAAGGAGTCCATAAAATGTGAACTTTCAACAATAAATTCCGACGAAAAAGGCTAACACATAAAAAAAGAAGACCAGAAAATTCAACATATAGCTGAAACATGTGAAAATCAGCACAGAACTCAGCATTGAACGAAATTATACCATCAATGAACCAAACAATAGATAAAAGTAACAGCTTAAAGTCTGAAACGAAAATAAACGTAAAGGGAAGAATAAGGTTCATGAGAAATGGAAAATGCGTACCATTGAGCCGCGATTTGCTCCCAAGAGGAGTGAAAGAAAGAACACAGAGGCAGCGAGCTAGGTTAAATCTGTGGTGCGAGAATTAGGGTTTTTAAGGGGATGTGCTCTTTATTGGGCTGCTTTTCGGGTTTTCGGATCCGGATCCTAATAGGCCCAAGCCCAACTCCGACGGGGTTTTTGAATGGGAAGTTATGAGACGAACAATGTTTTACTAGCTTTGTAGAGTTTGTATGTAAAGGTAGGATTGAGAAATTGTTGGGTGCACATGGTTTGTGATGTTATTTGTGGTCTGGTTTAATTAATCACAAACAAGAATATAATGATTTGAAAAATAAAGGTAATCACCTATGACTAAAAAAAATCTCCCACTTTCTGTGTTTTCTTAATTTTATACGTTGTAAACAAATAAATTTATAATATCTATGTAAACAAAAAAAATTTGTTTTTCTAGAGCGCGCAATCAAATTATAATATCTATGTCAAACATAATGTGTATGTTAGTTATTAGTTAGACAAAAAATGATGAGCCAACCGGGTTAACTTAAGAATTTATCTCGTATTTTTATATAATCTAATAAAATTATTTTAAGGAAAGAGTTGATGATGAAAGCTAAAAACAATTGGATTGGATGTTGCCATTTCTTAACAAGATCTTTAGAATATGTTTTTAATATAGGAATTCATGAAACAAATATATATGAAATAAATAAAACATAAAAATGTTCATAACAAGAAACATAAACCATTAATATTAATATTATTTTATGATAACACTATTTTTACATAATCATGAGTATTTGAAATTATGTTATAGTATTTCTTTAAATATGATTGTAAGAAAATAGAAAATATGCAAACTATCTAAAATTGGGATTGGATGTTGACACTTCTATATGAGATGTTTATAGTAAGTTTGATATAATGATAATAAAATTTTTCGGTCCAAAAAATGATAATAAAATTTAATTATTATTAGTTTTTTTGGTTTAAAAATTATTAATTTGTTTTGAGAAAACCTGCATGTTTGATGTTTATGAGTTGTTTTATCATAGATGTGAGAAAATGGGTCTGCCCTTAATGGTCTGATGCCTGAAATGTTTGGATTTAAGAAAAACTCATTAGTGCAACCAGCACTAATTAGTGCAACCAGCACATGTTGAACGAGAATTAATCGTTAGCCTGTATAGCTCCTCTACTATGTCTGAATACAATAAACAATATAAAATAAGTTATGTCGCTTTTCAAATAAAGAAAAGAAAATGGTATTCCTCACCAAAAAAAGAATATGGTATTGATTTAAAGTCTATGGGAAATTTACTACGCGACCACTACCATCACTAAGACGCTGAATCCATCTTCTTGTATGTCTCCAGTACCATTGCATGTATTGTGATGATCGCTCAAGTTCATCAACAGCTATTGGAACATTCTTCGGACCAGTTATTCCATGCCTGAATGAAGTCGGAGTATTTATCAGTCCAATTTGTGGTGGTTCTACCGCGCAATTGCATAGTGTGAAAATTTCCTAAATGAACCGGATTGACAGGAATTGGTTGTTGACGACTAAATTGTCGTAACACACGGTCAGGTTGATGCCACTCAATGATATTAAAGCAAAGAAGTGGAACTGAAGCAAGCCATATTTCAGTTGTTATTTTTGTAGTTAGGTTCTCTACCTTTCCTTTGGTTTCATGTAATCCTTTGGATTACTTGGTTTAACATGAGTTTAAATGAAGCTTAAATGGCAATTCTTGATGTATTTGGATGTCTGTTCGAAACTTTAGATTGTTGCTAGCATGTGTAAAGAAATTCAATGGAAAACATTCTAATAAAGATATATAAAATTGTCATAGAATGGAAATATTTGAGTGCATGTTTATTTTTGCTTCGAAATTTGATTGTCTCTCAAATTTTGTGTTTCTTCTTTCCCTGTGTTCATTCAAATCTGTTTTGGGGCTAAAACTCATGATTTAATAGAGCTAATATGCTATGGAATTTGTTATGTTCAGTTTAAGCCTTAAATAAAAGGGTTAGGTTATGCAAGTTTGTACGTTTGATTTGTGTTTAGAATGTGAAGGTTTGTTTGATCCTTATTCTATTTTATTCTGATTATGTGATGTGCTAAAAAGTTTCTATTATTGGGATGTTAATGTAATTAGCCTAACTGATTTGAAATATGGTTTAATGAATGCCAATTATTAGATTGATTTGAATTGGGATTTGGAAGTTTGTATGATAGGATGTTATAACATAATTTGATTTGGATTAAATGGTAAATTTGAGAAATCTGATTCCTTCTTTTATTGATGTAATCAATTGAAAATGATATCAATAATTGACTTGTCGATTTTGCAATGGTATATCTTAGGCTTTACTTAGGATCGTTGATATTAATTACTGTAACATATGTTCTTCTTTTCTCACTGTTTGTGACTGGATTCATGAGGAGGCAATTGAAATGGTTTTAATTGCTTTGAATTATAGAATTTGATACTTGATGTGATTGCTCAAAATGAAATAAATATGTAGTGGAAACTTGGGGGATAATAGGAGGGAGAGTGATACGTTACTTTGCATGAAGAATAAACACTTATGGTTATTATTAACTAATGTAAATAGGAGAATCTAATAAAAGAAATATTTGGAGGCAAATTACAAGCAACGATAAGGAGAAACAGTGAAGTACTTACTACATGTAGCGGTTTATTTCATGCACATTAGGTTTACTTGTTTATTTTCCTCATCACTAATATTACTGCTTCAGATATTGATAGAGTTTATTTTCAGCATTTAAATTTTATGTGGTGTACTCCAGGTAAAAGGAGGGTCGCTCCCCCTATACCATATTGTTATTGTTTATTTATTTTTCCTAAAAAATTCTGTCAGGTATGCCTACTACAAAAGGCAAATATATTGCTATAAGTAGTGAGGCGGTGCAATAGGCACATGCATTCAGTATTCTACCCGTGACAAACATATTGTTAAGGTAGGGGCCCTGTATGCGTGTTTTACTAATAGGTAGTAATCACCAACAGGAGCGCACTATCATTATCTGAAATAGGATTAAATGAATTAGATGATAGGTGAATTAGAGTGTATGAAATAAACTGCGGTAAATTTGGTTTCAGGTATAAATAGATAGGGAATTTTGGAGTGATGAAGAAAAGGAGAAATGCAAGAATGTCTACTCTTATTTGTATTTTTTTTATATATGTTATATTTTGAAAGGAATTTGTATAATTTTATTTTGGCACGTATTATATATAAATTTTGTAGGAGATTAACTGTGGAGAATTTATGTACATAATTAATATTGTTTTAGCCCAATACTATAAATATTTTGAAGACATGTATAGACTATTATGTATTTATACGAAAAAGTACATATTTTGAAAGTAATATTTTTCTAAGTAATTAACAACATTTCAAAGTAAAATATAAACATTTTAATGTAGAAAATAGTAGTTAGAATTAGAAATATATTTTAAAACTTATGTTATTTTATAAAATTAATATAATATCTTAATTAACTTCATTTTGTTTTTAAAAGGTTTATTTACAAATTGTTTTAGAAAGAATTATTTCAAAAATCCCATTGCATGAAAAGTTTAAATTTGGACAGTTTTTCATTTACTTGTTACAAATTTTAAAGTTCTTAATTTTTATTTTTATAACAAAAATCATTATTTTAAATTAAATTATATTTAGTACTTTTAGAAATAAGTAAAGATAAACTAGGTGTGACACACAGTATATTTCATGACACAAATATTGCAATCTAACATTCTAACCCAAGATATGCTGCTATCATGGACCTCAAAGCATCAGGTTATTCCCTTTCTCATTGATTTCATCTTCAACTTACCGCCATTGAATTGAACTACACCTTCAGCATTAATTTCAAACTTCCCTCCAATATGTAAGTAGCAACATAATTCTTTAACTTGATGTGTCATTTTTGCTTCCCTGTAACATGCTGAATAACCACTGTAACATGTTTAGTAACCACTGTTTCATGCATAAGTAACATGCATTTTTAACATTTCCAGAACATAACCCAATGCAACAGTGAATGAATATCTACTTCATCATCTTGATTACATCTAAGTCTACCTGAACTTATTTTTCCATCAATAAATTTCATACAAGGTTTTACAATTATACATAATTTTTCTATTTCATACCCTAAAAGAAACAATGACCAAACAAACTTGAAGAGAGTAGTTTTTCAATCTTCATCTTGTATTAGTTTTTCTTTTGATCATGGATTCTTATAGTCCTCAACATTTATCAACCCAAAAAGGAAGAAGAAAACAAAGTTATTGATGTGTAATACCTCCCAACCTCCACCCAAGAAGGATAAATACCTCCCAAGGCCGTCACCCAATGTCCACCGCCATCTATGTCGTTGTTAGCTCCGTCACTGTCATTGTTAGGCTTGTTTGTGCATTCTATGTATTTTCATTTTGTTTTCTATTGGGTGTGGGGATCATGTTTTAATTTTGTTTTGTCTGTGGGATTACATGTTTGGTTGTGTTGTAATATATTTGATAAGTTAAGGGCATTTTAGTCTTTTTCCCAAAATTTTTAATGTATATTGGGTGCCTATGACCCAACTTGTCCTTTCTACAATTTAACAACCTCAATTGTCATTTTTCCAATTAGAAGGCTTTATGTGTCTTTTTCCCTAGAATATCTCAGCTTCTTTGCATCATCATCTTCAGGATGAATAGGACATGCATAATAGGGATGACATTGAAAAATGGTTCCTGGAGCAAACCTTTCCCTAAGAGATGGAAACTACAATTGCCTTTTTGCCCCCATCCTTTAATTTGAATTACACAATATTCCAAAAGTTCAACTCTAAACTTGATTGATTATCATCCTGTGAAACAAATCACGAATCTAAAATCAAACTACAAACATAAACAACTCTCAGATACCTTAGCACAGTAGCACGGCGTATTAAATGATATCAAATCCCCTCCAAAACTAAAAGCATGCATAAATCTAAGTCGAAAAAGAGCCTTAGTATTTACTGCCACAATGGCTACATTAAGTACATGCTCAACAAACAAATTTTCCTCTGCAAACAGTGGTATTAAGCTACATTCAAAATGGGTCATCACAGTTTTTTCCCACCCAATATCACAACAGTAATCTACAAGATGCTTTTGCATTCACAAATGACTCAAAAGATTTTTGACTGAATCTTTTCATTACCTCGATAAGCAGTTCTCTAGGAATTCAAAGATGGCGACTGATCATCACTTCATCACTAACGTGGTAATATTTTCGTCATTCACGATTTCCACAAAAAATGTAGTCTCTCATTTTAGATTTAGGGTGAAAAGCAAAAAAGATGAAAACGAAAGTAGAAGGTAACAATATAGAAAGACAAGATATATAAGCACTAAAAACAACAAAATGGGAAATCAAATGAAATAAAGAAACTGTCATCGGGAATGCAATGGAAACGACGTGTATGATGAGACATTTACTAAAGCCGATGATGTGAAAGGAAACGTGTAAAAATCCACCAAGTCACTGTCAAGTTAAAACCTACTATAGAATCTACATGTATAGAAGAACAGGTTAAATTATGCGCAACATCGTCAATAATAAAGAGTGATATAATTTCAATTGGAATATTAATCAATTAAAGCATTTGCTGTAATTGCAATATGAACATACCTATTAAAGTAGATAATAAATATTTCCAATGTGAAAATTTCCAACGATCATAGTTCTAATCATTAAATATTAATTAGTATGAAAAATAATTATTCATGTAAATATTATAGTTGTATAAATAAAACTAAGAATTAGACAAATCCACAAAGACAGATAAGTTTAAAAATTTTGACAATTATATTTTCAAATTTAATGTATATGTCAGCAAAACACAATTATTAAAATTCACATGAACGTCACAATAAAACCAATTTCAGTCATTAATATTGTTGCTAATATTCACAGTATGTTTAAACCAAACACAATGAATGCATAATTATCAAGAATATAGCTGCAAAGGAAAAATTGATCTTACAGCTACTCATACCAAAAACAATGTTATCGAGTAAATATGTAAAGAGAAATGAAAGAAAGCAAATAATACGGCCAAATCTATCAAATCCAATTAATAGCATAGTGAGTTCCCAAAGACTCCACAAACCACTGCAACTCAATATCGATCCTACTCTTATTACAGATCCAGGGCATACGATCATGTCTTGGATGATGAGAACAACATGAGTAGGGGTGAACCTGGAAAATAGGCCCTTCTTCTAACCTATGAAGCAAAGTTGGAAACCGTAATGAAAACTGCAATCTAAGCATGTGAATCCTTTGCTCATCATATATAGAAGTCTATAGCTTTCTCACAAAACCAAAAAAATTAAGATTTGGAGGATCAGAACGGGCGGCTAATACCAAACTACCAATGTATTTAGCCCTGACCAAACCCTTGCTCGCTGCCTTAAGTATCAAATGCTAACCACACATGGAATCATCTCGAGCACACAAAATATACATTACACCAAGCCTAAATAAAGCACCTAATTGCCAACAACAATAGCAACATTCATGGCACGCTCAACACAAGAATGATCCTCAACAAAATTAGGCATCTTAAGACAACTAACACCAACCAACACTGATGACTCATTAGCTATATTGCACAATAACTTACGAGTCGATTTGCATTGACATAAGAAACATAACATGTGTGAGCCAACTTCTTGATTATTTCAAACAAAACTTCGTTAGGAAAATGTATAAAAGTTAAGATCAACTCTTCATTAGCATCGGCAACATGGACAAGCTTACGCCTCTTACCACTAGCTCAAACCTCATATAAGTTCATTCTGAATGTGGAGAGGAAAATGGTGGGTATGAAAAAGCAGTTTAAAGGAAAGGAACGACACCAAACTCGAATAAGAATATAAGTGAAGCAACGAAATGGGTACGAAACACATATAGCAAAATGTAAATAAAGAAGGCCAAGTGATATCCCTCGGGAAGCCAAACCAAGCGGTATGCAATGGCTGAGTAGACACTAATGATGAGATATGCATTAAAGGAGAGGGCTACAAAAAAGACCACTAAAAAAACTTACCATCACGTAACATGTGAAACACATCACACACACAAGTAGACTCCACATTTATTTTAAAATGTAACCAAGGTAAAAACGACATATAAACTGGTTTGAAGTATGAAAGCGAGAAAGATTCCACATAGAAAATTACTATATATACTTTGATAATGAGCGTGTGAATGGAGGTAGATTTGGAAAATTAATAAAATTGTGCTATGTGTTGGTTCATTTTCTTGTGATATTTTTTATAGAAAGGGTACTCTTTAAGCTTTAAATTAGGATTATTGGCAAAAAAAACTTTAAATTGGGATTTAAAGTTTGGTAAAAAAAATTGGGATTTGAAGCATGTCAAAACTATTTTTGTGCAATTAGTTGAGTTTTTAAGGTTATTGAAATTTTTTCCACATTTAAAAGTTTTCTAGGAATTAAAAAATTTTAAAAAATTGTGGTTTTCATATTTTAAATCATAAAAAAAATTGTACAAACTTGGATAAATTTCCCATTGCTAATCCCTTTTTTTCTTGATAAATCTTTTTTTGGTATAAATTTCCCGTTACTAATCTAACTTGTAAATGTGTTCTAAAAGTAAGCTAATATAGATTTTTGATCAGAAGTAGGCTAATATAGATCACATGTAAGCATATTTAACGGAATCTAATTTGGAAGCTCAAAGGTTAATTTTATTTGAAGAAAAAAGTGCTTCATATGGAAAAACTTTTAATAAAATCACATTTTTTTTTTATTTTGAAAGTGTAGTTTTACTTTGGCCAAAAAAAGCTTAGTTTTTAGTTTTAACTTTGACTGTGTCTATTTTTATGAGTACTATAAATATAAATATTTATAAAATACTTGAACACTTTTATGCAAAGTATTCCATTGTTGTTATAAAAAAATTATTCCATTTTTCAACCATCCTTTCTCTCTAATAGCAGTGGCAATTTTCCTGTTCAAAAAACTGTTCACCTTTGTCTTTTAGTGTTTTGTCTTTTACTGTGTATTAATTAATTATTATTATACACATATACATATATTTTATTATTCAGTATATTTATTTATTAAAAAAGATAGTTTTTTTTTTTAAAAAAAGATAGTCTTTTTTATAACAAAATTATGATTTGTTTCTCTCATTATGTTCGTCACAATGGTTTAATATTGTTAGAATCTTAAGTTTTGATGAAGATTAAAATATGAAAGAACTGATTGATCACTTAGGAAGAATTAGATTAAAATTAAATCCTATGTTAGAACACAACCGGATGCAAAATCACTACCGGAAGTCTTAGAGCTAAAACAACATAACTAACGCTTGCTGATGAAGTACACATCCCACAGTGAAAGTCAATAACATGCTAAGTCAGAACCTAGTCTAAGTAGGACTGCTTCCCATAGTAAAAATGCTTCCCATAGCATATATGGTTCTTACTGCACTTGATTACATATATTACTCTGTTAGACTAACATTTGTGTGCAGAACTTAGTTTTGCTTCCGGAAGCAAACGAGCTTCCGATAGTGAATGCTCTTAGCACTGGGACTCTTAGACTAACACTTGCAGAACAAGGCTCCCGCTCCCGGTTGCACAAACACATCCGACAGCGAGAGTACAAGAGACAGAACGTACATATACTCAGAAGTCAGAGTTGCTTTTGTCAGAGCAGAGTTGTCAGAATAGCTTTTCAGAGATAAAGCAAGTCAACCCTGCTGAATATTAATGGGCATTAATGAAGCCAACGGTAACAAGGGAATAACGGACATATTCAAACGGCATTATCACCATCCAAGCATATGGAGTATTAGAGAATGCTATATAAGGAACAACTTCAACATTAATGAAGCACCGAACATAATCTGCAAAATTCATTCAAGCATTCAAAGCTCATACTACCCATGTTAGAATCTTAAGTTTTGATGAAGACTAAAATATGAAAGAACAAGTTAGACACTTAGACAAAATTAGGGTAAACTAGAACCACAAGAGTACAACCGGATGTGGATTTACTTCCGGATGGACTAGGACTAGCGCTCGCGGATGAACGTCTCATCCCCCAGCGGCAGCAAGTATTTCACTAAGTCATAACTCAGTCTAGGAACATTAGTTGTATAAAACCCTTGAGACTAAGTTAGGATACAACCGGTTGTGGATTTGTTTCCGATTGCTTAGCGACTAGCGCTGGCTGTTGATTTGGACAACACTGAGCGTCAGTGAGTATAATATGATCATAACCCAACGTCCAGAGGAAGTGCTTCCGGATGTGGAATTGCTTCCGGATGTAAGAGAACTCACCTAGACTAAGTGAACTCCCACTGCATGTGAGTATGTGCTATTACTGTTAAGACTAACGTTCAAGTGCAGTACACTGAGTGATGTTGCTTCCGGATGTGGACTTGCTTCCACAAGCAATCGGAATGTCAGAACGTTCAGTAAAGCAGAGCAGTGCAGTGTCAGAGTGCTTTTTGGCAGAGCAGAGTTGTCAGAACTACTTTTCAGAGATAAAGCAAAGTCAACCCTGCTGAGCATTAATGGAGCATTTAATGGGCAAATGGTAACTTGGGATAAACGACTATATTCAAACGACTATCCCACCTATCAAGAGTAGGAATACTTGAAGACTATATAAACAAGCTCATCTTCATTTATGAAGATAACTTTGACATCTTGAAGAAAGCTAAAGTGAGAAACTGAGAATATCCTTCAAGCATTCAAAGCTGCCCAGAAAAGCAAGAGAGCATTTAACACATTGAGAGTTCTTTTGATCTACTTATCTTGTACTCTTTGTAGTTAAGTCTCTTCATTTATTAAGAGCATTAATTGTACTTAAGTGTGTAACATTATTCATTCTTAAAGAGAACTAAGTTTAGAAAATCCTTTAATTGTAAAGGTTGAACCCTTGCAGGTTGTAAGGGGGAGTGAGTCAGTAAGGTTGCAAGTGAACCTGTGTAAAACTTGTGGTTGTAAGGTTGCAAGTGATCCCGGTCTAAAACTTGCGGTTGTAAAGGTTCCAGGTGAACCCGTTTGTAAAACCTGGGGATAGTGGAACTCAACCTGGGTGGTTGAGAACTGGACGTAGGTCAGGTAAACCGAACCAGTATAAAATCTCGTGTTTCATTGTTTTAAGTTTTATTTGGTAGCACAATTCACCCCCCTCTTGTGCATCCACCTCTTTCATTTGGTATCAGAGTGGGTTTTTCTGACTTGATTCCAACGAATCTAGAAAGTAAAGATCCAGTAATGGATACAGATCACTCCTTGCCAGACGTTGCTATTCAGCCCAACAAGCCTCCTGGCTTTGATGACTATAACTATCCATTCTGGAAGTTCAGAATGGAGACCTACATCAAGTCCAGCGACATCCGCCTCTGGGATGTGATTGAACGTGGGAATAACGTCCCTCTAGATGATGAAGGTCTTGCAAAGCAGCGATCCAGATACACCAATAAGGACTATGCTCTAGTACAGCTAAACTACAGGGGCATGCACTACATTCAATGCGCCCTTAGTCCTAAGGAGTTCCACAGGATCAGCCACCACAAAACAACTAAGGATATGTGGGAGGCTCTTGAGGCTGCTCACTCTGGAACCAAGGGAGTGAAGGCAAGACGGGTCGAGATGCTGGTTGAGGAGTTCCACAAATTTGCCATGCTTAGCCCAACTGAGCCAATCAGAGAGCTGGAGCTCAGGTTCACTCATCTTATCAATAACCTGGCCTCCCTGGGTAAAGACATTCCTGAAGAAGAACAAGTCAACAAGATCTTAAAAGTCTTGAAAGGTGATTGGATCACCAAAGTTACAATCTTGCAGGAAGTCCAAGGAGAGTCAACCAGCTCTATCACTGCCCTGTTTGGTTCTCTGGCTGAATATGAACTAACCCTGCTGGCTCAGAGAGCTCCTCAAGCTACAGCTAAAACCAAGAACCTTGCACTTGTTGCTCCCAGCAAGGATAAGGATAATGATAATGATGATGATGATGAGGATGATGAGAAGGACATAGATGATGAGGAGATGGCTATGATGGTAAGAAAGTTCATAAAGTTCTTCAAGAAGAAAGGAGACTTTCAGAAAGGTGAATCTAGCCACAAGAAAGGATATGAGAAGGAAAGGGCCCCAGTGTGCTTTGAATGTAAGAAGTCTGGCCACTTCAAAGCTGAATGCCCAAGCTTGCAGAGATCAAAAGGGAAGGACAAAAGGAAAGTCTTTGTGTCCTCCATCTGGGTGAATAGTTCTGATGAGGAAGCAAGTGACGAAGAAGAGGTTGCCAACCTCTGTCTTGTTGCCCGAGAAGAAGCATCCTCAGAGTTTGACCACATCCAGGACAATGAGGTAACCTTTCCTGAACTACAAGAAGCATATAATGAGGTCCATGAAGAATTTTTCCGTTTATGTAAAGCCTATAAAACGTTGAGAATTAAAAAGGAATCACTTGAGTCCAAGGTGGACTCACTGAGTGAAGAGCTAGCGGAAGCCAGAAAGCTTCCGGTAGCGTATGGCAAGGGTTCTCCCCAAGCAGAACCCAATGCCTCAACACTTGAGAGCTGCCCTAATTGCAGCAAAATCTCAGCTGAAAGAGATAAACAGCAAAATGCCCTGCAGAAGTTCACTAATGGATCTGAAATGTTAAATATCATTTTAATGAATCAGAGGGCATATAGGGACAAGACTGGTTTAGGATACAAACCTAAAGGGAAAAAGTGGGTTGAACCAAAAGTGAAGGCCTACTTAAAATTCTTTCATAAAGCCACTGATCACAGCTCCACACCTTTTAGCTTCTGTAATTATTGTAACAGGAAGGGACACTCCACGTCCATATATAATGCTAAGTATGGAGCTAACAACTCTTATAAATGGGTCCCAAAAGGAACCAAGACGACAAAGGATCCTCCTCCAAGAAAAGAAACTAAGGGAGGACAAGGATCCAGAGCTTGGAAACAATCCTCAAGGAAAGCCCAAGAGCCTAGAGCCCACACTAGGCCAGAGGCACAGGTTAATCACAAGCCCAAGGTCAAGACTAACACTGGACCAAGGGCTCCGGGAACTAATGACAGAGGACCCAATAAAGGTTGGGTACCTAAGCTTGTCTGATTCTTGCAGTTTTGTCTCAAAGCATCCAAGAATAGAAAATGGTACATTGATAGCGGATGCTCGAGACATATGACTGGAGACCGAGACAAATTCAAATCCTTAGTGATCAAAGATGGAGCCACAGTAACTTTTGGAGGAAATCAAAGTGGAAAGATCACCGGAGTTGGAGAAGTTGGACCAGTTAAAGACGTCTATCTGGTGGATGGTCTCTGTCACAACCTGCTGAGCGTGAGCCAAAGCTGTTGTGCCCAAGTGCTGTGGCTGAAGAACCAACTGAGGGATCTTGGCCTGGAGTTTCCTGAGACTCCCATTCTTTGTGACAACACAAGCACCATCAGCCTTGCCAAGAATCCTGTGCAGTACACAAGAACAAAGCACATTGACGTCAGACATCACTTCATCAGAGATCATGTTCAAAAGAAGGATGTCAAGGTGCAGTTTGTTCCCACTCAGCATCAGCTTCCATCTTCACCAAGCCTCTGGGGGTTGATCAATTTACATTCATAAGAGGTGATTTGGGAATGGTAAACCCAAATGAAGTTTAATTCTTCAAAATAAACCTGTGCTTAATTGATTAAAACCTGCAACTATACTAACTTAGGCATCGGAGTGCCAATCTTTAGTTTTGCAGGTCCCCAATGTTAAATCTTAAGTCTAACCAGAAGTAAAACCACTTCCGGATGTCCTTTTGCTGGCGCTGGGTGATGACTTAAAGCAACCGGGAGCATCAGTGTCTGGGAAAAGACACGTCACTTCACAAAACGTTTCATCTTCCTCCATGGGAAGTTGTGCCTCCTCTGACAAAGTGAAGCGACACGTGTCAAAAGGTGCGTCGTTCCAATTAAATGTTTACGTTACCCCATGAACAAACGCATGTTTTCAATGAAGAGTCATTATGTGTATCACATCGGTTACATTGCATAAATAGGCAGAACCTTTCATTTTTCACTTCACACAAATTTCTTGTCACCAAAACTCTCTGAACACATTCATCGCACATCTTCTTCATCTTCTGCTTTTCTGTGCATTTCATCATATACATACACTACGTTCCACTCAAACCCTAAACCACTCACAAAATGGCTGGCTCTCATGGAACAAACCCCAACATTGAGATAACTGAAAGTAATGGATGCACAAGAGGGGGGTGAATTGTGCTACCAAATAAAAATCAAACAATAACAACACAAGGGTTTATACTGGTTTGGTCTTTTTGACCTACGTCCAGTTCTCAACCACCCAGGTTGAGTTCCACTATCCCCAGATTTTACAAACGGGCTCACCTGGAACCTTTACAACCGCAAGTTTTGGACGGGATCACTTGCAACCTTACAACCACAAGTTTTACTCAAGGCTCACTTGCAACCTTGCTAACTAACTCCCCCTTACAACCAGCAAGGGTTCAACCTTTACAAATAAAGGATTTTCTAAACTTAGTTCTCTTTAAGAATGGATAATGTTACACACTTAAGTACAATGAATGCTCTTTATAAAAGAAGAGACTTAACTACAAAGAGTACAAGATAAGTAGATGAAAAGAACTCTCAATGTGTTAAATGCTCTCTTGAATTTCTGGGCAGCTTTGAATGCTTGAAGGATATTCTCAGTTACTCACTCTAGCTTTCTTCAAGATGTCAAAGATATTAGTTGTCTTCATAAATGAAGTTGAGCTTGTTTATATAGTCTTCAAGTATTCTTACTCTTGGTAGGTGGTTTAGCCGTTTGAATATGACCGTTTTTCCCAAGTTACCGTTTGCCCAATTAATGCTTCATTAATGCTTAGCAGGGTTGACTTTGCTTTCTCTCTGAAAAGTAGTTCTGACAACTCTGCTCTGCCAAAAGCACTCTGACACTGCACTGCTCTGAACGTTCTGACATTCTGATTGCTTGCGGAAGCGAATTCACATCCGGAAGCAACTTTACTCAGTGTGCTGCACTTTGAACGTTAGTCTAGCAATATAAACACATAGTCACATGCAGTGGGAGTTCATTTAGTCTAAGGGAGCTCTTTTACATCCGGAAGCAATTCCACATCCGGAAGCACTTCCACTGGACGTTGGGTTATGTTCACATTTTACTCACTGACGCTCAGTGTTATCCATACCAACAGCCAGCGCTAGTCACTAAGCAATCGGAAGCAAATCCACTTGACGTTGGGTTATGCTCACTGACGCTCAGTGTTATCCATACCAACACCCAGCGCTAGTCACTAAGCAATCGGAAGCAAATCCACATCCGGTTGCATCTTAACTTAGTCTCAAGGGTTTTGTACATCTAATGCTTCTAGACTGAGTTATTACTTATTGAAGTACTTACTGTCGCTGGGGGATGAGACGTTCATCCGCGAGCGCCAGTCCTAGTCCATCCGGAAGTAAATCCACATCCGGTTGTACTCTCACTTGGGGTTCTAAGTTAACCTAATATTCTTTAAGTGTTTGGCTCGTTCTTTCATATTTTAGTCTTCATCAAAACTTAAGATTCTAACAATAACCACTACTTCCAAGAAATCGAAGTCAAAATTTGGGCATTCTGGGCATTCGCGTTCTGGGAAATCTCAAGAACAGCAAGAACATTCTGGGCAACATCATGAACAACACTCTAAGAAAAAAGGGACGAAGAGAGTTCAGTTCAGCGAGGAACCCTCATCTAAGAGGCAGCGGGTAGAAGAGGATGATCCACTCGTATACAGAGATGAACCATTGGAGGCTGTTTCTGGGAAGTTTGAGAATGCAAAGCTTTACTTCACCTATGGAATGTTCGTCGACCTGGACAAAATTGAAGAACTAGGGTTTGCGCATTTGAGGGTATATCTCCAAAAGTATATGTGCTGGCTGGGGATCAGCAATGAATACAACATCAACGTCCTGAGGGTGTTCTGCCAGTCTCTCACAGCCAAGGCTAAGTATAAGAAGGTGAATGAGAAGGAGCACATTCGTAGAGTCACCTTTACAGCCACAGTGAGGGGGAGGACCTTCAACTTTACTTGGAGAGATATTAACCGCCTGCTCGGGGTCACTGAGGAAGAGATGAACGAGTGGATATACCCTGAGAAACTCAGCCAGGCAGAGCTTGAGAAAGTCTATGACACCAAGGGGAAGAAGGTGTCTGGAATGTCTGATTCCAACCGGGTCCTTCAATATGTCTACTCCCGGATGATGACTCACAAAGGGGGAAACTTCAACGAGTTCACTCAACTTGACAACCCCTGGCTCCCAAGATTCCTCACCCAGCAGCCGATTAACCCTGGGCAGTTGATAAGTTTGGAGCTGCACAGGTGGATTGAAAACAAGAAGTCTGGGAATCTTCCATACCCAACTGTCATCGCCTTCCTCTTGGAGAAATTCCTGATCAAATCTACTGAGGAGGCTGACAATGTAAAATGCTTGCCCATAAGCGCAGTAAATATCAGCAAGATGGGGATCAAGTACATCAAGCCAGCAAGGGCTACTCGATCTGGCTCTCAGGCTGGAAGTGCATCACATACCACGACTCCCTCTGTATTAGAGGCTTGGTGAAAATATCAGCAAGCTGATGCTGAGTGGGGACAAATTGCACTTTGACATCCTTCTTCTGAACATAATCTCTGATGAAGTGATGTCTGACATCAATGTGCTTTGTCCTTGTGTGCTGAACCGGATTCTTGGCGAGGCTGATGGTGCTTGTGTTGTCACAGAGGATGGGAGCCTCAGGGAATTCCATGCCAAGATCTCTCAGTTAAACTTCAGGGCCATGCATTACATTCAATGCGCCCTTAGTCCTAAGGAGTTTCATAGGATCAGCCACCACAAAATTGCCAAGGATATGTGGGAGGCTCTTGAGGCTGCTCACTCTGGAACCAAGGGAGTGAAGGCAAGACGAGTCGAAATGCTGGTAGAAGAGTTTCACAAATTTGCCATGACTAGTCCAACTGAGCCCATCAGAGAGCTGGAGCTCAGGTTCACTCATCTTATGAATAATCTGGCCTCCCTGGGCAAAGATATTCCTGAAAGAGAACAAGTCAGCAAGATCTTAAAAGTCTTGAAAGGTGATTGGATCACTAAAGTTACAATCTTGCAGGAAGTCCAATTAAATGTTTACGTTACCCAATGAATAAACGCATGCTTTCATCTGAAGAGTCATTGCCCATTTTACCCTCTTTAACTTTGCATATAAATAGGAAGTCACTTTCACTTTCACTTTTTACTTACTCAAATTTTCACCCACAAATTCTCTGCATATTCTCTTCATCTTCTTCATCGTGTTCTTCATCTCCTTCATCTTCTTCTTCGCATTTCATTTCATTTGAACCCTAAACCCTCTCAAAAATGGCCGGCTCACATGAATCGAACCCCAACACAAAGAAAGCCACTTCAACCAAGAAATCTAAGTCCAAAACTGGGAAATCTGGGCATTCGCACTCTGGGAAATCTGGGAAATCCCATGAACACCATGAAGAACAACATGAACATCAAGAACATTCTGGGCAAGTCGAAGAACAGCCTGGGCAGACTAAGCAACAACAAGAACAGGCCCAGAGAAAAGGGAAGAAGAAGGTTCATTTTAGAGAGGAGCCTTCTTTCAAAAGACAAAGGGTAGAGGAGGATGACCCTCTGGTATATAGAGATGGACCCTTGGAGGATGTTTCCCCCAAGTTTGAAACCATCAAGCCCTACTTCAACAGTGGGATGTTCTTGGATCTCAACAAGATTGATGAACTAGGTTTTCCCCACCTACGGCCATTTCTGGAAAAATATGTGCCCTGGCTGGGGATCAACCAGGACTACAACATCAACGTCCTACGAGTAATTTGTGAGTCTCTCACTGGGAAGGTCAAGTATAAGAAAGTGGATGGGAAGGAACAGATCCGCAGACTCACGTTCACTGCCACAGTCAGGGGGAGAACTCTCAAGTTCACATGGAAAGACATCAACAGACTCATGAGGATCACTGAAGAAGGGATGAATGATTGGCTATATCCTGAGTCACTCAAGCTCAGCAAGGAGGAACTCGAGAAGATGTATGACACCAAAGGGAAGAAGGTGTCCGGGATGTCTGACTCCCATAGACTCTTGTACTATATCTACTCCCGCATGATGACACACAAAGGGGGTAACTTCAACGAGTTCACTCTGCTGGACAACCCGTGGTTCCCCAGACTTCTCCCCCAGCAGCCAATCAATCCCGGGCAGTTGATCAGCCTTGAACTTCATAGATGGTTGGTCAACAGCAAGGCTGGATATCTTCCCTACCCCACCATCATTGCCTTCCTCCTTGAGAAGAATCTGATCAAGGCTACATCTGCTGTGGAAGAAGAGAATGTTAAGTGTGCTCCTGTGAGTGCAATTAACATCAGCAAAATGGGCATAAAGTATCTGAAGAAGGCAAAGCCCACTAAATCAGGATCTCAGGCAGGCAGTGCCTCTCAAACCTCAGCCCCTTCTACTTTTGGCGCAGGAGATCAAGAGGTTGACTCCCATCCCGGGCCAAGCCGAGTTGCGAGGGTGCCAGCCACTGTGAAGGCCTTTGCCCAGGTAACTTACCACCACCCCCTCCTCCAAACCCACCTCCTCCTCCTCCTCCTCCTAACCAACCCTTACTTCCCCCTCCTCCTCCTCCTAACACTCAATAGCAATAGCCACCTCCACAAAATGACCAACAACCACACACATCACCAAACAACGAACAACAACCCCAAGACTCCCCCAACAATGACCATCAACCATCACCTCAAACCTCCACACAAGACTCACCCCAACAATCTCCTCGCCAATCACCACTTCACTCCAACAACTCCCCATCTCCACACAACTCCCCTAACCCTTCACCACCCCCAAGTCCCACAGAACCCACCAATCCCCCTTCAAACACCCAATCCACCATCACCCAGCCTATAACATTAACCTCTCCTAAAGACCCCCTTCACACCTACTACCTCAGACCACAATCTCCTCTTCCGTGGAAAGATAAACAATCCGTCGCCTACTCAGCCACCCACCATTTTGATGGCCTATTCACCCATCCCGACTTCTTCGAACGAAACACAATTCTCTTCCCCAACCCTCCTAGTTCCCCAGAAAACAACACCCCCACATCCTCGCCCGAATCCTCACCCTCCTCTTCACCCACTTCATCCTCCCTGGCCCTCGCCCTTGTTGATGATGACAAAAGGGGGAGAGATGCTGCTATCACCCTCCGCCACTCCATGGAAGCAAGGGATGTCCTCAGTCAGCCATCCCTCTGGCTAGATGAAGACATCATGGCTGCCCTCCGCTGTGTCATGGAATCTCAGAGATTGGGTGGTGCTGAGAGCCTGATCAGAGGGGAAGTCATCCGATTTATGCAACAGCAGAGGTCGGATGAGCAAAAGTCCAAGTGGGACATGGTTGTATTTGAGCAGAGTGAAGAAATTCCACAACCAGCCTCTTCATCATCAGAGCCTCCTTCATCTGAAATAGAGCAGGCTTAACTAGTGCCAGAAGCCTCTTCTGCTGAGCCTCCACCCTCTGTGCCTACCCGGAGTATAGTTGAGGAAATCATGATGAAGTATGGGCTGAAGAAGATCAACCATCCTCCCATTGTGATTGCAAAGCGAATCCCTTCATCCTCTGGGCAAACATCTGAAACTCCTGCTCCTGAGCAAACATTTGCCCCTCCTCCTCCATCTGAGCCAGCAGTTAAATTCAGTTAATCAAGAAAGAAGGCAATTGCTAGAAAGCATGCCAACAAGGGTGCTACCTTCACTGAGTCTGCTGAGAGTGAGGAAGAGACTCCATCTGTCCAAGCTGAGCAAGAGATCCCATCTGTACAAGCCATTCCAATTCTGAAGGAAGTCAAGTTGGAGATAGAGGACATGACTCCTGAAGAATTCGAAAGATATGGGTACACGGACAGAATCTCCTTTGGTCAGATGGCTTGCCTGGATGCTGAGAGAGCAAGAGCCAAATCTACTCAGCCTATGAGCAAGGGCAAAGGAAAAGGGAAAGGCAAGGGGAAGAGGAAAGCCCAGGAAGTTGAGGAGGACCCCAACTTCCCAGTATGGAATGTGAAGATCCGGGTTATCCACTACCCAAATGGCGAGGTCACTTCCTTCTCAGATTCAACAGGGTTCCCAGGCTATGAGGAAGTCGAAAACATGAAGAGAGCCTTCGAAGAATCCGTTGAGTCTGAAAGACTCAGAAGGGAGAGGGAGGAGGAAGAGCTTCAGAGAATTATTGCCCAGATTAACCAGAAGGAAAAGGAAGAGCACTTGGCCAAGCTCCAAAAAGAAAATGAGGATAGGCAGAGAGAGAGGGAGAGGAAAAAGAGACATAACCTATAGACCCCACTCTACCCCACACATTTTTACCTTAGAATTTTTCTTTGATTTTCATGCATATTTCATTTTTGCTTAGTGTAGATTACTTGTATATTTTATCTATTTGTGAAACACTAACCTGTAATCTTTGTTTATCAATGATAATTGTCTAAGTTATTTATGCCTTATTTAATTATTGCTTTTAATTCTTTCATATGAACTTAATCGATGGACTTAGTTTGTCATCATCAAAAATGGGGAGAATGTTAGAATCTTAAGTTTTGATGAAGACTAAAATATGAAAGAACAAGCCAAACACTTAGAGAATACTAGGTTAATATAGAACCTCAAACTAGAGTGCTTCCGGATGTGAATTTACTTCCGGATGGACTAAGACTAGCGCTCGCGGATGAACGACTCATCCCCCAGCGACAGCAAGTATATCACTAAGTCATAACTCAGTCTAAGAGCATTAGTGGATAAAATCCTTGAGACTAAGTTAGGAAGCTTCCGGATGTAGATTTGCTTCCGATTGTATTAAGACTAGCGCTGGCTGTGAGTATGGATAACACTGAGCGCCAGTGATCATAACCCAACGTCCAGTGGATTTACTTCCGAATGCCTAGTGACTAGCGCTGGCTGTTGGTATAGATAACACTGAGCGTCAGTGAGGAAAATGTGAACATAAACCAACGTCCAGTGAAAGTGCTTCCGGATGTGGAATTGCTTCCGGATGGAAAAGAACTCCCTTAGACTAAGTGAACTCCCACTGCATGTGAGTATGTGCTTTTATTGTTAAGACTAACGTTCAAATGCAGTACACTGAGTAAAGTTGCTTCCGGATGTGGACTTGCTTCCGCAAGCAATCAGAATGTCAGAACGTTCAGAGTAATGCAGTGTCAGAATGCTTTTGACAGAGCAGAGGTGTCAGAACTACTTTTCAGAGATAAAGCAAAGTCAACCCTGCTAAGCATTAATGGGGCATTAATTGGGCAAACGGTAACTTGGGAAAAACGGCCATATTCAAACGGCTAACCCACCTACCAAGAGTGAGAATACTTGAAGACTATATAAACAAGCTCACCTTCATTTATGAATATAACTAATATCTTTGACATCTTGAAGAAAGCTAGAGAGAGAAATCGAGAAATCCTTCAAGCATTCAAAGCTGCCCAGAAAAGAGAAAGAGCATTTAACTCATTGAGTGATCTTTTCATCTACTTATCTTGTACTCTTTGTAGTTAAGTCTCTTCTTGTATTAAGAGCATTGATTGTACTTAAGTGTGTAACATTATCCGTTCTTCAAGAGAACTAAGTTAGAAAATCCTTTAATTGTAAAGGTTGAACCCTTGCTGGTAGTAAGGGGGAGTTAGTTAGCAAGGTTGCAAGTGAGCCTTGAGTAAAACTTGTGGTTGTAAGGTTGCAAGTGATCCCGTTCAAAACTTGCGGTTGTAAAGGTTCCAAGTGAACCCGTTGTAAAACCTGGGGATAGTGGAACTCAGCCTGGGTGGTTGAGAACTGGACGTAGGTCAGGTAGACCGAACCAGTATAAACCCTTGTGTTATTATTACTTGATTTTTATTTGGTAGCACAATTCACCCCCCCCTCTTGTGCATCCATTACTTTCACCTCTACGAGCAGAGTTTGGAGAGCGACTTCAGCGGCTGGAGGATCGAATCGATGAGGTGGATACCAAGCTGGACCTCATCCTTGCCATACTTGTACCTGGCACCTCAAACCCTCCCTCATCTCATTCTCCACCAAATGACCCACCTCCACCACCTCCACAAAATGACCAACCTTCACCACCTCCACTAAATGACCACCCTCAACCTCCTCCTCAGAATAACCAACAACCCCAAACTTCACCCAGAAATGACCATCAACCATCACCTCACAACTCTACTCAGAACTCACCCCAACACTCCCCTCGCCAATCACCCCTTAACTTCACTTCACCAAATAACTCTCCATCTTCACATAACTCCCCAAACCATTCACCACCCCCAAACCCCATAAGGCCCTCCAATCCACTCCCTAACACTCGCCCCACCATAGTCCAATCTCTTGGATTTTCCTCTCCTGATCACCCACTTCATACCTTCTACCTCAGAGACTTTCCCACTCTTCGGAGGATAGCTGAACAACCCACCTCTTACTCCTCTACCTACCCCTTTGAAGGCCTATTCACCAACCTCACTTTCTTCCAAAGAAACAAAGCACTCTTCCCTAGCCCTCATTCTTCACCCAGCCCCTCTACTTCACCATAAAACACCACACCCACATCCTCACCTGAAACCTCACCACCCAGAACATTTGGCCCTGAACCTCCACCTTCCACTTCACCCAATCCTTCCTCCCTGGCCCTCGCCCTTATTGATGATGCCAAAAGGGGGAGAGAAATCCTAACTCAACCCTCTTTATGGCTAGATGAAGATATAGCTGCTGCCCTCCGCCGAGCCATGGACCTTCAGAGATTGGGTAGTGCTGAACGTCTTATCCATGGGGAAGCGATCCGATTTATGCAACAGCAGCGTTCAAACGAGCAAAGGTCAAAATGGGCAATGATATTGGTTGAACAACCTGATGAAATCCCACAGCCTGAGCCTGAACTTGAGCCAGAGCCTTCATCTCCTGAGCCTCCTCCCTCTGTGCCTGGCCGAAACATAATTGAAGAGATTATGATGAAGTATGGGTTGAAGAGGCAAAACCATCCACCTATTGTGATAGCCAAGTCAATCCCTCTTTCTAAGTCAACCTCTGCTCCTCCTCCAGTAGTCCCTCCCTCTGAGCCAACTTTTGCTCCTCTTCCTCCTTCAGTAGTCAAGTACAGCGGATCAAGGAAGAAATCCTGTGTCAAAAAGGGAGCTGGTACTGCTGAGTCTTCTGAGAGTGAAGAGGAACCTCATGGTCACTCTAAGGATCATGAGTCAGAAAGGGTCTCTCAAGTAGTTGAAGCATCTGAGCCCCAGTCCTCCACCCAAGCGCCTCCAGAAGAAATTCCTCCACTTGTGGAAGTTAAGTTGGAGGTGGAAGATATGACTCCCGAAGAATTTGAGCGCTTTGGTTACACTGATAGACTCACACAAGAGCAATTCTTCGTTCTGGATGTTGAGAGGGCTAAGGCTCAAAGGAAAGGTAAAGGGAAAAGGGAAAGCAAGTTCAAGTCAGGCTGATGACCCCAACTATCCAGTGTGGAATGTCAAAGTCAAAGCTATCCATTATCCCTATGGTTCCATGCCTATCTCTGACGCGCCTTATGGAGAATTTGCTGGGTTTATTGAAGTCAGTGACCTGAAGAAGGCTATTGATGCATCCATTGAGTCTGAGAGACTGAGAAGAGAGAAAGTCGAGGCAGAGCTTCAAGAAATGATTGCTCAGATTGACCAGAGTGAGAAGGATG
This sequence comes from Mimosa pudica, assembly GCA_029929735.1. Classification (NCBI taxonomy): domain Eukaryota; kingdom Viridiplantae; phylum Streptophyta; class Magnoliopsida; order Fabales; family Fabaceae; genus Mimosa; species Mimosa pudica. The sequence goes on from JAKELP010000045.1 coordinate 9,699,093, forward strand.
CTCAGATAGCTAAATTGCAAGAAGAGTGTAACCAGAGGCAGTTAGAGAGAGAGAGGAAAAAGAGACACCCCCTATAAACCCCACTCTACCCTAGGCATTTAACTTAGATATTTTTTTCTCATATGTTTCATGCATAGTTCACTTTGCACAGCTTTGATTACTTGTGAATTTTATCTGTTACTCCCTCCGGTCCTAAATATAAAACCTAATTGACTTTTTCTAGAAAATCCTCAAAAAGGCAAAATAAGTTAATTATAAATTGATTTACCTAATTTTTTCCCTTAAACTAGTTTATTTTACCTATAAACTAATGGATAATCTAAAAATATATCAAATATGTCATCATTTGATAACCTATTTCGCAACCTTAATCTCTCCAAAAAAAAGTCAATTAGGTCCTATATTTAGGACCGGAGGTAGTATTATATTTCTAAATTGTAATCTTTTGCTCATCAATGATAATTATCTTTGAGTTCAGTTGTGCCCTTTATTTGATTATTGCTTTCATATGAACTTAATTAGATAACTTAGTTTGTCATCATCAAAAAGGGGGAGAATGTTAGAATCTTAAGTTTTGATGAAGACTAAAATATGAAAGAACAAGTTAGACACTTAGACAAAATTAGGGTAAACTAGAACCACAAGAGTACAACCGGATGTGGATTTACTTCCGGATGGACTAGGACTAGCGCTCGCGGATGAACGTCTCATCCCCCAGCGGCAGCAAGTATTTCACTAAGTCATAACTCAGTCTAGGAACATTAGTTGTATAAAACCCTTGAGACTAAGTTAGGATACAACCGGTTGTGGATTTGCTTCCGATTGCTTAGCGACTAGCGCTGGCTGTTGATTTGGACAACACTGAGTGTCAGTGAGTATAATATGATCATAACCCAACGTCTAGAGGAAGTGCTTCCGGATGTGGAATTGCTTCCGGATGTAAGAGAACTCACCTAGACTAAGTGAACTCCCACTGCATGTGAGTATGTGCTATTACTGTTAAGACTAATGTTCAAGTGCAGTACACTGAGTGATGTTGCTTCCGGATGTGGACTTGCTTCCGCAAGCAATCAGAATGTCGGAACGTTCAGTAAAGCAGAGCAGTGCAGTGTCAGAGTGCTTTTTGGCAGAGCAGAGTTGTCAAAACTACTTTTCAGAGATAAAGCAAAGTCAACCCTGCTGAGCATTTAATGGGCAAACGATAACTTAGGATAAACGGCTATATTCAAACGACTATCCCACCTACCAAGAGTAGGAATACTTGAAGACTATATAAACAAGCTCATCTTCATTTATGAAGATAACTTTGACATCTTGAAGAAAGCTAAAGTGAGAAACTGAGAATATCCTTCAAGCATTCAAAGCTGCCCAGAAAAGCAAGAGAGCATTTAACACATTGAGAGTTCTTTTCATCTACTTATCTTGTACTCTTTGTAGTTAAGTCTTTTCATTTATTAAGAGCATTAATTGTACTTAAGTGTGTAACATTATCCGTTCTTAAAGAGAAATAAGTTTAGAAAATCCTTTAATTGTAAAGGTTGAACCCTTGCAGGTTGTAAAGGGGAGTGAGTCAGTAAGGTTGCAAGTGAACCTGTGTAAAACTTGTGGTTGTAAGGTTGCAAGTGATCCCGGTCTAAAACTTGCAGTTGTAAAGGTTCCAGGTGAACCCGTTTGTAAAAACTGGGGATAGTGGAACTCAACCTGGGTGGTTGAGAACTGGACGCAGGTCAGGTAGACCGAACCAGTATAAAATCTCGTGTTTCATTGTTTTAAGTTTTATTTGGTAGCACAATTCAGCCCCCCTCTTGTGCATCCACCTCTTTCATTTACCCAGAAAGCAAAAAGTTCAAGAGAACACTTATTACCTTGAGAGTTATTCTTTAGTTATCTTGTACTCTTTGCATTTAAGTCTCTTCATTTATTGAGAGCATTTATTATACTTAAGTGAGTAACACAAGGACACTGAATTTACGGGTCGGTGTAGTACCTCGGGACCACTCCTTCAAGATATTTATGGACCTCGGGGTAAGCGGAAGTTGCCCCCGGGTATCGTTCTCTTTGAGGAGCCTAAAAATGTAATCAATTACCCTAGAAACTAGATGAAAAACTTGTTGAAATCAAGGAAAGTTCTTTTAGTTGAAATTGGGAAATATTTTATATGATAAAAATTAGAATAAAAGAGAGTTTAGATTAAATATGATTATGATATTCTTGACGGATGTGAGTTTAAGAAATCCTCACTTCAAAAGATTTTTCGGGGAGTATTAATATTGTTGGCTTTCAAATGAACCCTAAAGGGACCCCTCTAGGCTAGGCTTAGACTAATTTAACTAGTGTTGGAACCTCAAACATTACTTAAATAAATCTAAGTTGATTAAGCTCTAAACCTAAGGATTGATTAATTATGAAGGACTTTTGATCCACAATCTGGGCCACCCCACAATTGCTCTAAATTAATCTTGCAGCTTCAATTTATTAATGGCCACCCAAATAATAAATTGAAACTAATCAAGATTGACGTCTAATGCCACAAAATAATTAATAAATCCTAATGTCATTTCATGCATGCAGATAAATTTGATCCACAATCCACTAGCCAAGCCACCTTGTACTAGCACATAATTTTCACCAAGAGAAAAAAAACAAAATCATGAACCCATAAATTTTATAAATCTCAAAGCTAAAACGCATCAAATCAAATATTCAACAAGAATGAAATAACATAAACAATATAAATGTAGTTTCAATCCCTAATACAAATATCACAATTACACTCCTAGAACCCTAGAAAAGCATAAATGTAAGAAAGGAAGAGGGATAGAACTACAACTCCCCTAGAGAAGATTCAAGCTCCTTCATTTGCTCCCACCATCAAGAATGAGGAATTTAGTTGCGACTAGTCATAGGTATGAAAGCAATATTTGTTGTGGAAGAAGGAAGATTTTTTTTTTGGAAGAAGGAATATATGTGAATATGAGATTAGGCGGTTGTTGTGCGTGTTCAGATGATTGTTAGATGTTGTTATGCGTGTGGGATGTGAGTGCTCCTTTCTCCCTTCTTTTTCTCAACTGAATGTGTAAATGCATATTCAAAAGAAATTGTTATCCATTCCATATTTTTCTCCATGTAGCCGTTAATGTGCAATTAGTGAAGTCCTCCTATATTTTCTCCTTAGCTCCACGTTTGAATGCTTCTCCTAATATATCTTCTTCTTTCAAATTAATCTGCACAGTAGGGATAAAATAATATCTAATCAAGGCATAATATAATATATTTAATATCCAATAGCCCTTTTTCTTCTTCTAATATCAATATTTATAATTATCATAAAATCTCTTTCAAATATCCCATCTTTTTCTAACCATTAATATAATCTAATTAATTCAAATAATGCCTAAATATTCCATCTCAATATATTAAAAACCACAAATTAACCTATAAAATTATATAAATATTAAGATCTGTCAACTCCCCCACACTTAAGTTTTTGTACTCCTGGACAAAGACATGGTAAAAAAAAATAATAATTTTGGAAACAATGGCTTTAGGGTGGGCAATCCTACATAACAACAATGTGAAATGGAATGATGCTGAAAAGTTAACAGAGAATACTAGGAATTGAATGAATTTGAATAGAGGAGAAAGTCACTCGGGAATAGTGTTTATCGAACATCTCACCAAATAGGGTAAAATTTCTGCACTCTTTAAATCCACTTAGTAACACTTTACTATAGGCTTGTAAGCATTCTAATGTCTCTACAAGAACATATACCATGATGCATCAAAAGGACTTTAAGGGTTTGATGGAATAGGCCAAATGATGGAATAATAATAAAAAAAACTGATGTTATGCATGTTCAACCAATTATTGCAACTTTATACATCACTTTCAACTTGCCAAACTACCATGCATGCCCAATTTTTGCACTTTGTGCAATTCTATTTCAATTCACTTTTTTTTTTCTTCGCTCTTTGAGCTTTTTTTTTTCTTTTCAATACATGGCATGCTTTTTTTTTTCTTTTCTTTTTTTTTCATAACAATGGCATTTATCATTTAAAACGAGCAATCAAGTGAACACTTTTTTTTTATTGGTAAAACAATACAATAACATCAAGTGAAGGGCTCAAATGGGTAGCAAAAGGGAAATAGTGTTTAGGGTTTGTGTTTGGGATAAAAGGGTAATAAAACGAAGGCCTTTATCATATATATCATACCATATGAAACTTACTTCAACCAAGAACACAGACAAGTTCTAGTGAATGCTACCAAGTGGATTCACGCTCAAAAATGAATGTTGAGGCTCAAATGATCTCACGTCAAGGTTAATTCTCCTAAACTCATAATCAAATATTCAAAATTTTCTAGATTAACAGTTAAGCATAAGACCATTCACAAGGTTGTCAAAAGAACTGACCAAAATATTAATAATACGTTTTTGAGCAAAATAATTTTCATATTGCAAAACAAGTTTTTTTTTTCTAAAAAAAAAAAATTACTATGCCAAGTCCAAAGAGAAACAAGGTATCAAATGTGGAAGAGTTGAATTTTTTTTTTTCAAAAATTTAGGCCAATTTGAAGTTAATAACATATTCAAGATGCAATAATATGTTACCTAAACTAATCCCCTCCCCCACACTTAATTTCTACATTGTCCTCAATGTAGCATATCATATGAACCATGTAAAAATCAAATGTATTGGTAAATGTGATGGTGAGCAAGGAGCATTTATTTCTATGCCAAAAACTTGAGAAACGACTAATCCTAAGAATTCAAAAACAAACAAACAAATGACTACTTTTCCTACTGGGTATGTTCCCTCCCCCACACTTAACTCTAAACATATATCAAATAATAAGAACAAGGAGCAAGTAGAAGGGAAAGAAACAACCTGGTGATTAAGGTGGTTGAGAAGGCTCATGGAAGTGCTTGAGCAAATGACCGTTGACTTTGAACTTCGAACCGGTAATGCCATCGAGTAGCTCAAATGCACCATAGGGGTAGGCTTTCACTACTTCGTATGGACCCTCCCATCTAGTCTTAAACTTTCCAGGTAGGATCTTGAGTCGTGCCTTGAACATCATAACCTTGTCCCCTTCTTTGAATTCCTTTCTCAAAATATTCTTGTCATGGAACCTCTTCAACTTATCCTTGTAGGCTATGCCTTCATCATAGGCTTGTAGCCTCAATTCTTCAAGTTCTTGGATCTGCAACATCCGATTGGTCAAAGAGGCCTCCAAGTCAGCATTACATTCTTTTATAGCCCAATATGACTTATGCTCCAACTCCATCGGCAAATGGCAAGGCTTGCCATAGACAATCTTAAAGGGTGATGTCCCAATAGGTGTCTTAAAAGCAGTCCGGTAAGCCCAAAGAGCTTCCTCCAATCTTTCGCTCCAGTCCTTGCGGTTTGGCTTAACTATTTTCTCCAAAATATGCTTCACCTCTCGATTAGAAACCTCAGCTAACCCATTTGTCTGCGGGTGATATGGTGTAGCAAACTTGTGATTAACGCCATACTTCGCGAGAAGGGACCGGATGATTCGGTTGCAAAAGTGAGTGCCCTGATCACTAATAATTGCTCGAGGAATGCCGTACCTGCAAAAAATATGAGAACGCAAAAATTTCGAAACAGTAGCAGCATCATCTTTCCTCGTGGGTATCGCCTCAATCCAACGTGATACATAATCAACTGCAAGTAAAATGTAAGAATATCCAAACGAAGGGGGAAAGGGTCCCATAAAATCAATGCCCCACACGTCAAAAATCTCGCAAAAGTGCATAGGCCTCATAGGCATCTCATGCCTCTTACCCCAACTCCCAAACTGTTGGCACTTCTCACAAGACTTACAAAAGGCAAATGCATCCCTAAACAATGTAGGCCAGAAAAAACCGCATTCTAACACTCTCCTAGCAGTCTTCCTACTACTAAAATGCCCCCCACAAGATAAGGAATGAGCATGAGTAAGAATAGAGTGAATCTCACTGTTTGGTACACAACGGCGGATGATCTGGTCACTACACACACGCCACAAGACAGGCGCATCCCAGATGTAATACTTAGCCTCGCTCTTCAGCTTGTTAACCTGGTATGGAGACAAGGAAGAGGGCACAACAGCAGAACTCAAATAGTTCACAATGTTAGCATACCATGGCTCAACAACAGCCAAGGCAAAAAGAGCTGAGTCAGGAAATGAATCAATGCAAGACTCAGAACAATCAATTCCTCTTGTGTCAGGAGGTAGTCTACTTAGATGATCGGCCACATGATTCTCTGCTCCGGCGCGATCCTTGATTTGGATATCAAACTCTTGCATGAGCAAGGTCCACCTCAGTAATCTAGCCTTAGACTGAGGCTTTTGGAACAAGTATCTCACAGCTGCATGGTCAGTATATACTATAACAGAAGAATGGAGCAGATATTGTCTAAATTTATCAAGAGCAAAAATCACTGCAAACAATTCTTTCTCAGTAGTAGTATAATTCACTTGAGCACAATCTAAAGTCCTAGATGCATATGCAATGACCCTAGGAACCTTATCAATTCTCTGCCCTAACATAGCTCCTACAGCATAATTAGATGCATCACAAGATATTTCAAATGGAAAATCCCAATTCGGTGCACTAATGATAGGTGGTGAAACAAGTGCAGATTTCAAAGTATCAAAAGCATGCTTGCATTTATCATCAAATATGAAATCACAATCCTTTTTAAGCAAAGAAGAGAGGGGTAAGGCAATCTTAGAAAAGTTAGCAATGAAACGCCTATAAAACCCTGCATGCCCAAGAAATGATCTAATTTCTTTCAAGTTGGTAGGATAAGGTAATGAGGAAATAACTTCAATCTTAGCTTTATCAACTTCAATCCCCTTTTGGGAGATAAGATGACCTAACACAATACCACTATCCACCATGAAATGACACTTCTCATAGTTAAGAACTAAATTCTTTTCTAAACACCTTTTCAAAACAAGTTCTAAACTAGACAAACACTCATCAAAACTAGAACCATATACAGTGAAATCATCCATAAATACTTCCATGTTATGCTCCAACAAATCACTAAAAATAGACATCATACAACGTTGAAAAGTACCTGGAGCATTACAAAGACCAAAAGGCATCATACGGTATGCAAAAGTGCCAAAGGGGCATGTGAAAGTGGTTTTCTCTTGGTCCTCCGGTGCAATTGGTACTTGGAAGTACCCGGAGAAACCATCTAGAAAACAATAATGAGTCTTTCCAGATATTTTCTCAAGCAACTGATCAATGAAAGGTAAGGGAAAGTGATCCTTCCTAGTTGAGGCATTAAGTTTTCTATAGTCTATGCACACTCTCCAAGAATTCTGGACCCTAGTAGGAATTAACTCATCCTTGTCACTACGAACAACCGTGATTCCGCTCTTCTTCGGCACAACTTGCACCGGTGACACCCACTCACTATCAGAAATAGGGTATATGATTCCTGCACTCAAAAGTTTAGTCACTTCTTTCTTAACCACATCAAGAATCAGAGGGTTGAGCCTCCGCTGTGGTTGCCTAACGGGTTTAGAACCCTCTTCCAAGAGGATTCTATGAGTGCAAACCGAGGGATTGATCCCTGGTATATCAGCTAAAGACCAACCTATGGCACCTCTATAAGACTTAAGTAATTCAACAAGTCTACCCTCCTCACAATCATTCAATGAATTAGAAATTATCACAGGTAATTTATCGTTATCAGTAAGAAAAACATACTTCAAGTTAGGAGGTAAGGGTTTGAGATCCACCACAGGTGGTTTTACTACAGATGGTACTAACTCCTGCAGCTCAAGTGCAGCAAGTGGTAGAATAGCATCAGCATCACGCGGGGAAGGAGGTATTGGTGCATCTCCATATGCATTAAGATCTCCACTTCCCAGAACTAAGGAATAAGCCAACATAGGTGAAGCTATTGATATAGCTTGCTTATCAGTACCTATGTGGTAAGTAGAACCTGCATCACAAGTAGAAGAAACTTTTCCAAGACCACTTGATGTGGGGTGAGCACAAGAAATATCAAAATCACCAGCAGAAAAATCAACAGAATCATGTGAGGTAACAAGCCAATTATCAATTTCAACACAATTAACACAAGGCATATCATCAATACACTCACAAGGTGAAGCATGCAAAGTAGAAGTGATAGAGGATAAATCAACATGCTCAAGAGAATTAGAAAATATGGTATCACATAATGAATCAATTTCATCATCAACAACAGATATAGCATTAATGCCTAAATAAGCACAATCATCTCTAACACCACGCATAGCTTCAGAGAACATAAATTTGACCTCTTGATCATCGGTACCCATAGTGATTGTACCTTGCTTCATGTTAATAATAGTCTCCGCTGTCCTAAGAAAGGGTCGACCTAAAATTAATGTACTATCACTGGGATTATCACTAGACATATCTAGAACATAGAAATCAGCTGGGAATACTAAGTTTTTCACTTGCACCAATACATCTTCAAGAAAGCCTTTGGGGTACCTAATTGTTCGGTCCGCAAGTTGGAGAACCACACTTGTATCCTTAATTGATTGGGCACCTAAGGACTCAAAAATAGAGGTAGGCATGACATTTATCGCGGCACCAAGATCTAATAAAGCATTTGAAACGGTTGTCTTGCCTATGGTACAAGGTATAGTATAAGAACCTGGGTCTTTGCATTTCAAAGGTAGTTGGGATTTAAAAAGAGCACTAACACTAGACCCAAGTTGGATTTTTTCATTATGCTTGTACTTCCTCTTATTAGTGCACAAATCTTTCAAAAATTTTGCTGATTTTGGCATTTTTTTAATCAGGTCAAGTAAAGGCAAATTGACTTCAACTTTAGAAAACATATCATATAATTCTTTATCACACTTATCATCAACAACTTTTTTACTAGCTAAGTAAGTATGAGGAAAAGGAAGTTCAGAAATATTTACCTCTTTACCTTTCTCTTGAGACTCTTGATTAGATGAAAGCGGTGGATCAAACTTCACGCCCCTCTTGAACTTGGGAGGAGAGGTAGCAAGTAGTTTCTTCTCTTGGAGGCTTTCGCTTTGCACAGTGGTAGATGGAAGAGAAGAGCGCTCCTCATCAGGAGATTCAGAATTGGAACAGTCCCCGTGACTCAATGGTGGTGCCTCACAAATGATTTCTTCATCCAATTCCCCATCCATATCCTTATCATCAACATCTTGGAATCTCACATGTTTTCCACTTCTCAAGGTGATAGAATTTAAAGACTTAGAATTAATTACTGTGTTGGATGGAGAAGCCCCACTTGAGCGGGCTTGCTTATCATTAATGCTATCTGAGAGTTGTGTAACATAGGTCTGAAGATTATTTGATCTAGTCTCCCACTGCTCCATCTTAGATTCTAATGAAGCAAACCTAGCATCATAACGAACATTATCCTCTTGTATTTTCTGGACGGCCTTAAGGATTTGAAGGCTAACATCATCTGCTCTTGATGGCTCGTGAGGGACCATGGCTCTTGAAGAAGAACCAGAATCTTGCCCCTTGTAGGTTAGGGCATTTGGATTATCTTTCCATCGAAAGTTGGGATGTGATCTCCAACCTTCATTGTAGGTGGTGCCATGAGGATCCCATCTTTGATTTGAGGAGGAGGATTTACCTTGGAACATGGCATTCACCTCTTCTTGGTCTCCTGGGCAAAGGTTAGAGATATGCATCATTGAACCACAATGCTCACAACTTGGAGCAACCATAGCTAGAGATTTGGAAGGCAGGGCACGTGAGGTAGAAGAAGGGGCCAATTGTTGCACACTTAGATTTTTCAACTCGGAAGTGATGAATTGAAGTTGAGTATTCAATTGAGAACTTAGGTCATCAACTTTAGCTTCCAAAGAATCTATCCTCTGGGATTGTTGAGGAGTGGATTGAATCTCAAATACACCTTTTGATCCTCTGCGACCATAATTCCTTGTGTTCTTGGCCCTTGCCTTGATTATTCCCAAAGCTTCCTCCGCAGGTATATCATCCAAAGAACCACCAGCTGTAGCATCAATTATACCTCTTTCATTTGACAGAAGTCCCTTATGAAAATATGAAATCAACTCCTCATCACAAATCTGATGGTGGGGGATCTTAGCCAGCAACTGTTGGAATCGACACCAGTATTCATAAAAGCTTTCTGATGGATCTTGCCTTATACCATATATATCCTTTTTAAGCTCTGCAGTTCTATCCTCAGTGAAGTAGTGCTCAAGAAAAGCATTTCTAAGATTAGTCCAAGAAGTAAGGGCATCGGGATCATGCTGTGGTAGTAACCTGAACCATTCCTTGGCCTTCCCATCTAAGGTCAAGTGGAACACTTTCAACTGCACATCATCTATGTCAACTCCCTGCGGCTTTGTGCTTGTGCAAGCAAGGAAAACACTGTGGAGATGGCCATAAGCATCCTCACTATCCAAACCAGCGAAATGAGGAAGAGAAGCTATCAAAGGACCTTTAATCTCAAAATCTGCAATAAGATTAGGATATGCATGCACAAATGGATCATGAGTAACCCCACGAGACACTACCTCTCTAATGGTTTTCCTACGCTCTTGTTCTCTTTGACCTCTCCCTTGTTCACCCTCACCATTGTTTGGAATTATGTTACGGGCTTGTTGGTCTTGTTGGTGATGGTTGGGATTTCGTCTATGAGCCATAGGTGAAACGCCTAAGGGTATCTCTAACTCAACTCTTGGTTCTTGATCCTGTTGGTTGGGTTGTTCAGACTCACTAGAGGAATAGTAGTCTTCTACAATGACACCTCCGGATTCTAAGATTTGTTGATTAGTAGGATTTCTCTCAACTCGGGGATTAACAGGTGATTGACTGATTAATTTTCTACGACTTTTCCTAGTCATAAACAATGCACTAATTGAAAGCTAATCAAGTATGCAAATGCAAACAGACAAATATAAAATATGAGTGCAAATATTTTTGGTATTATAATTTTTTTTTATGATATGCAAAGGAAAAGAAACTAAACTAAATGCAACTAAACTAACATGCAAACTAAAAAGGACACGACAAACAAGTTTGACAACCAATTAATAAGGAACCAAATACTTGGATCCCCGGCAACGGCGCCACTTGAAGGACACTGAATTTACGGGTCGGTGTAGTACCTCGGGACCACTCCTTCAAGATATTTATGGACCTCGGGGTAAGCGGAAGTTGCCCCCGGGTATCGTTCTCTTTGAGGAGCCTAAAAATGTAATCAATTACCCTAGAAACTAGATGAAAAACTTGTTGAAATCAAGGAAAGTTCTTTTAGTTGAAATTGGGAAATATTTTATATGATAAAAATTAGAATAAAAGAGAGTTTAGATTAAATATGATTATGATATTCTTGACGGATGTGAGTTTAAGAAATCCTCACTTCAAAAGATTTTTCGGGGAGTATTAATATTGTTGGCTTTCAAATGAACCCTAAAGGGACCCCTCTAGGCTAGGCTTAGACTAATTTAACTAGTGTTGGAACCTCAAACATTACTTAAATAAATCTAAGTTGATTAAGCTCTAAACCTAAGGATTGATTAATTATGAAGGACTTTTGATCCACAATCTGGGCCACCCCACAATTGCTCTAAATTAATCTTGCAGCTTCAATTTATTAATGGCCACCGAAATAATAAATTGAAACTAATCAAGATTGACGTCTAATGCCACAAAATAATCAATAAATCCTAATGTCATTTCATGCATGCAGATAAATTTGATCCACAATCCACTAGCCAAGCCACCTTGTACTAGCACATAATTTTCACCAAGAGAAAAAAAACAAAATCATGAACCCATAAATTTTATAAATCTCAAAGCTAAAACGCATCAAATCAAATATTCAACAAGAATGAAATAACATAAACAATATAAATGTAGTTTCAATCCCTAATACAAATATCACAATTACACTCCTAGAACCCTAGAAAAGCATAAATGTAAGAAAGGAAGAGGGATAGAACTACAACTCCCCTAGAGAAGATTCAAGCTCCTTCATTTGCTCCCACCATCAAGAATGAGGAATTTAGTTGCGACTAGTCATAGGTATGAAAGCAATATTTGTTGTGGAAGAAGGAAGATTTTTTTTTTTGGAAGAAGGAATATATGTGAATATGAGATTAGGCGGTTGTTGTGCGTGTTCAGATGATTGTTAGATGTTGTTATGCGTGTGGGATGTGAGTGCTCCTTTCTCCCTTCTTTTTCTCAACTGAATGTGTAAATGCATATTCAAAAGAAATTGTTATCCATTCCATATTTTTCTCCATGTAGCCGTTAATGTGCAATTAGTGAAGTCCTCCTATATTTTCTCCTTAGCTCCACGTTTGAATGCTTCTCCTAATATATCTTCTTCTTTCAAATTAATCTGCACAGTAGGGATAAAATAATATCTAATCAAGGCATAATATAATATATTTAATATCCAATAGCCCTTTTTCTTCTTCTAATATCAATATTTATAATTATCATAAAATCTCTTTCAAATATCCCATCTTTTTCTAACCATTAATATAATCTAATTAATTCAAATAATGCCTAAATATTCCATCTCAATATATTAAAAACCACAAATTAACCTATAAAATTATATAAATATTAAGATCTGTCAGTAACACAATCTGTTCATTTAGTGAACTAAGTAGTAAATCCTTTGTTTAAAGGTTGAACCCTTGCAAGTTGTAAGGGGGAGCTAGGTAGATTGTAAAGGTTGCAAGTTAGCCTGGAAAACTTGTGGTTGTAAAGGTTGCAGGTGAACCCGTTGTAAAACCTATGGTTTAGTGGAACTCAATCAAGGGATTGAGAACTGGACGTAGGTCAAGAGTTAAGACCGAACCAGTATAAACTTTTGTGTGGTTTTAATTTATAAGTTTTATTTTTGAAGCACAATTCACCCCCTCTTGTGCATCCTCTCTTTCAAATATGTTTTTTTTCCATTTTGACCTTTGTTGACTTTACATATTATAATTACCATTTTGTTCTTTCTCTTCTTTACTACACACTCTATATTTATTTTGCCTAAAAATTGTATCTTATCAATAGAGATAAAGCTGGTAAAAATTTTGTGATACATTTAACTTTTATCTATTTTTAATGTCTTTTAATACATCAAAGTGATATTTTCGCCTTATATTTAAGGAAGAGAAGAGTATTATTGTTATCATTATTATCAAAGAATGATATTCTTACGTTTCGTGATATAAGAGCCAAAATTTAAATATTTTTTCCAAAATATAATTGAATTCACCCTTATATTCTTTCATCATTTGAAACATATTTTTTACTTTGTCTCCAACTCACATTCATAGAAAATTTTCGGAATCTTAGTATTTCATCTACATTTTTTCATTGCACTTTGGGCCTGTTTGAATTTACGTTCTGGAGAATAACTTATCAGAAAATAGCTTTTGAGCAGAATAGCTTTTCTAAAAAATAGTTTTTGATGAAATGATAGTGGTTGGATTAAGGTTTTTGAGAATAATTTTTAAGAATAACTTTTGAGTAGAATATAGCTTTTCTGAAAAATAGTTATGATGAATAGCTTTTCATGTTTATTATATTTTAAATAAGTATGTTTCCTAAATGAGAGATTAAAACTTTCAACTAGAAAAGGAGAAAAATATAGTTTTTCTCAAAATAGCTTTTGGAACCTCAAACCTAGCTTTTCTTCTCAAAATAGCTTATCAAAAAAATTGAGTGTTTGAATATCTTTGTGTGAAACTTTGGTTTAAGAGCCAGAAAAACTTTTGGAAAAGTATCCAAACAGCCCTTTTGTCTTTATTTTAGCATATCAATGTATACATTGTGTTTTCTTTTCGTTTGCTTAATCATCTGCGTTTTAATTACATGTACATTCTTTTACCTTCAAAATCTGTCGTTTCACTACTCTTTCTTACCATACATATAAATCTATAGCCACTACCTCCGCTTCTAGATTAAGTACAATTTGTCCTTCAAAGGTCAATACTACCCCGGCATCGCCGGGGTATTACTATCTAGTTTATAATGGAAGGGTGGGTAGATATTCAGAGAGAAAATTGGAAAAACAACGATTTTGAAGGGATCGGAATGCTGAAAATCCCTATATTTTTGATAAATCCCTATATTTTTAATAAACTAGTATAGGACCCGCGCATATGCGCGGGTTCACTTGTTTATCATGTAATCTATATCTTAAAAGCTAACTTTGTAGGATTTTTTATTTTGCTTACCATGGTATATGCGCGGGTTCACTTGTTTATCTTGTAATCTATATCTTTTTTTTTTTTTTGCCTATTGTAATCTATATCTTAAAAGCTAACTTTGTAGGATTTTTTATTTTGCTTACCATGGTATCTCCATCCTCTTGTCAAGTGGGACTAATCGTTCGCTATTTTGAAGTGTCATATAGGGGCTCGACGACTGGACTGTGAATTTGCTTCATTCATTATGGCTAGAGATTGAACATCAATGACTTGCTTAAGGGACAATAATAGTACTTACCACTAACGATTAAATATTTTTAAGAGAAAAAAAGGAGAGATTTAGTAGGAGATAATTAGGTAGAGATTATAATTTAAGATATAAATCGGAAAGGAGTTGCTAAGAAATCAAATTTCATTTTTTTTGCTAAAAATAAATGGAGAGAGAATGTGCTTATGAGAAGTTTTTTTTTTTCTAAAAATAGATGGAGTGAGTGTGAGAATTCAAAGGAGATAATTAAGTAGAGATTATTGTTACAGATAAATAAGAAAGGAGTTATTAAGGAATCAAATGTTACACGTGTTTTTTTTTTTCAAAATACATGTCACTTTTGAGAAATTTTTTGTCTATCCACGTTCTCATAGGTTTTTTTTCATGTTTTTTTAGACTATGATTTAGTAATCATAATGTTTTGATAGAAATTAGAAAGTGTACATATTAGAGGAAAATAATATTTCTCTATATATCCAAATAGTACATAGGATAAGAATGCTTTTTGCATCTTTACTTTACAGCTGTCTTACATATACAGCATATTCTTTTATTCCTTTACTAGGGCTACGTGTCCTTTGTACCTAAACCTGACAATAAATACAATGCATACAAGAGGAGCCTTTGTCTGCCTCATTATTTTTATTCCCAAATCTTTCTTGGTATAAGAGCACCCATTGGGAAAAGAAATGGCAGCATCTTCCTCTGCTTCCTATGAATTTGTAACCTCCACTAAAACTTATGGCATTTTTAGCTCATCTGGTCAAAGCTTACGATCAAGCTGGATCATACAAATTATCTTGTTTGGGAGTCAGTTGTGTCACCTCTCATTGAAGGCAATCGCCTACACAACCATCTTACAGGTTCAGCCACATGTGGAAAGTTTGTTACAATTGATTCTAAAGTCACTATCAACCCTGAATATGAAGATTGGGCAGCTGTTGACAAACCTCTTGTTGGATGGCTGAGAAATATTATGTCCCAAGATGTTGCAGCCCAACTTCTTCACTGTAGGACTGCGCAGGAACTATGGCTTGCTGCTAGAGACCTCACAAGTGCCACCTGTAGAGCCAGGATCATGGTTTTTAAAGCAAAACATCAATATAGAAACTTAATATGAAGATGGAGAATTATTTAGCTAAAATGAAGAATGCTTTAGATCAACTTACTCCTGCTGGAGCACCCATTTCAAGTGATGATCTCATTATGAGTACCCTTCATGGTCTTGATTGGAACTATAACTCTATTGCGGTTCCTCTCTTAGATCAGCTAAAAAAAGGCATTGTCACCTGGATAGAATGCCAGGCTTCTCTTCTTGCCTTTGAAAGCAGAAATGAACAGCTCAATCAGCAGATCAACCATTTCTCTTATTTGTCTATTCAGCCTATAGCAAATGTGGCACAACGAGGAAACTCAGACTCCCGTTCTTCTGGTTTTAATCCTAATTCTGGACATCTGATCGTGGTTCTTGGCATAGTCCAAGAGGTGGACGCGGAAGGCGAGGAAGTCGTGGTCGCGGTTCTGGAGGAGGCCGTGGACTCTACTGTGACTTGCGTGAGAAAACTGGACATCATGTTCATAATTTCTTCAAATGCTTTGATCACTCTTTCAAGTCACCCTTAGAGTATGGCTCAAGTTCTGCCTACAATCTTGGTTTCAATCCAAATGCATATTATGCATCATCTCAGACTATAAGTAATCCCTCATGGTACATGGATAGTGGTGCCAACTATCATGTCACCCCATATCCGGATCATCTTGAGCAAGTTTCATCTGTTGGTAAGTCTTTCCTTTCTACATGTACTCGAGAGAAAGCTGTAATCTCAGTTGTTAGATCTAAGACATTGCCAAGGTCTAAAATTTAACTCAATGACGTTTTAGTTGTTCCTGCAACCACAAAAAATCTGTTAAGTGTTAATAAGCTGACTGAAGATAATTATGTTGATGTTGTTTTTCACTGACAAAAGTTGTATGTGAAGGACAAAGTGACGGGGCAAACCTTGATGCAAGGGAAAACAAAGCAAGAATGTATCTCATGGACTTGGACAGTGAAGAACACAAGGGAAAACAGAAGAAAGCTCAATCAAATGCTACTTATGCTAGTTGTAATTCAATTAAACATGTTAGTGATGCAAGTTGTAATTCAATCAAACATGCCCCTGACTTTCTTAGTTGGCATCGTAAACTAGGACACCCTAGCACTAGAGCATTAAAACAAGTATTATCTCTATGTAAAGTGTCTGTTCCTTGAAATTCGTGGCTGTCACCCAAGAGGGGGGGGGGGGTGAATTGGGTGAGGGAATAAAAACTTAAACTCTTTTCGAAAGACTGCTTGTGCTCGGTGATGATGATAATAAATAATGCTATGCACAAGTCAGTATGCTATGTGATGCAAAATAGAATGATCAAGTATAAGTATATGCACACATAAATTTATCCTGGTTCGGTCACCCAGACCTACATCCAGTCCCCAGGCTACACCTGAGATTTCCAATCCACTATTCTTGTTTAAACCGGGCACAAGAGAAGCCTTTACACTTTAGGTTTTACGAGCACGGGTTCACCTAACAACCCACAGGTTTTACAACGGGTTCACCTGCAAACCTTACCGCAAGTTTTACGGGATCACTTGCAACCTTACAAACGCAAGTTTTACGGGCTAACTTGCAACCTATGGAGATTTAGAAAACCTTCTAAATGCTCCCCCTTACAAAATGTAAGATTACAATTATGTTCACTCTATGAACTGATTTTGTTAAACACTTAAGCTCAAAACTAACTCTCTCAAAGAGTGGATGATGTTACTCACTTAAGTACAAATAAATCACTCTCTAAGAATATTACATATCAAAGTCCGAGAGTAGAAGATGAGAGGAATGTAGAATAGTGTTTTTCAGATAATAGCCCTGTTCTCTCTCTCTTTTTCAAGCCCCCCTTTCAGAAATGAAGAACATCCCTTTTATACCAGTCTCTGAATATCTAGCCGTTGGAGAGGCAATAAGATCGTTTGATTATAGACGTTGGGGCCTTGTTTACGTTGTCCTCATTAATGCACAGCAGGGTTGACTTTGCTTTATCTGAAAAGGTGCTCTGACCATGCTGTTCTGTCAACACTGTTCTGACAATACTATTCTGACAAAAGTCGTTCTGTCATCTGAACACTTTGTACGGTCCGACTCTTGCTTGCTGTCAGAGAGGACTTCGTTCCTCAAGCATAAGTCCAGGATGTTAAGAGACTCACTATCGGAAGCTCTCTTGCTATCTGAAGCTCGTGGACTCTAACATTTTGCTTGCTATCACATAGAGGAACTTTGTCTTCCAAGCACTTGTCCATGAATGATAAGAGTGCTTTGCTATTGGATCCTCTCTTGCTATCAGAAGCTCTCTTATGGACTCTGACTCTTGTGGGCAGTATGAGCTTTGACACCTTGAGTGAATCTTCAGATTATGTTCTCATACTCCTCATGCTTGGTAGGTAACAATGTTGTTTGAATATGTCTGTTATCCTCTTGTTACCGTTGGAAGGAACATCTTCTTAAATGCTTCAGCAGGGTTGACTTGCTTTATCTCTGAAAAGTAGTCCTGACACCTCTGCTCTGTTAAAAGCATTCTGACACTGCATCTCTTTGAACGTTCAGACATTCTGATTGCTTGCGGAAGCAACTTCTCATCCGGAAGCAACCTTACTGAGTGTGCTGCACTTGAACGTTAGTTTAGCAATATAATCATATAATCTCATGCAGTGGGTGATCCTAAGTCTAAGGTGTATCCGGAAGCACTTCTACATCCGGAAGTAAATTCACTTGATGAGGGATTTAGTTCACCATGACTTGCTCTCGCTTAGTCTATTTCATTCCACCACTCAGCGCTAGTCACTGAGCTATCGGAAGCACTTTTACTTGACGTGGTGAATTCACTGACGCTTAGGGTGAAATCTATTCTATCAGTCTGCGCCAGTCAAGATCTAACAGGAAGCAACTTCACTTGATGTTGCATTTCCGCTGACGCTCGGGGTTATATCTAGTCTATCAACCTGCGCCAGTCTAAATCTAATAGGAAGTGCTTTCACTCGGCGAAGTAGACTTACTGACGCTTGGGGTAATAACTATTCTATTGCTCTGCGCCAGTCTAAGTCTAACAGGAAGCGCTTTCACTTGGGGAAGTAGACTCACTGACGCTTGGGGTAATATCTATTCTGTCGCTCTGCGCCAGTCTAATTCTAACAGGAAGCGCTTTCACTTGGGGAAGTAGACTCACTGTCGCTTGGAGTAATATCTATTCTATCGCTCTGCGCCAGTCTAAGTCTAACAGGAAGCAAACTCACTTCCGATTGAAACATAGCTTAGTCTTAAGGTTTTGTGTACCTAATTCTCATGGACTAAGTTAAATCCCTAGTGAGTTACTCGCTGCCGCTGGGGGATGACACATTTATCCGCGTGCGCGAGTCCTAGTCTATCCGGAAGTGATTCCGCATCCGTGAGCGCTAGTCTTGATTCATTCGGAAGTGAATCTGCATCCGGTTGTGACTCTAGTGCTAATACTTCCGGAAATGATCTTGCATTCACAAGTGATCTAACTCAGGGTTCTAACCATGTCATCTAATCCTTCCTAAGTGTTAATTATGTTCTTTTAAGTACTAGACCATATCATACCTAAGTCACCATCAAAACTTAAGATTCTAACATTCTCCCCCTTTTTGATGATGACAAACCCATAGATGACTAGAGAACATAATTAAACTTAGATCATTTCCAGAGCTATATTTCATTCCCAGTTCTCTCCCCAGATATCTTATCTTTCAGCTCTAGACATCTCATGTCTCATCTCTAGACATCTCGTGTCTCATTTCTCTCCCCCTTTTGGCTTCATCAAAATTCAACAAGTGCAAGCTAGCCTTAGGGATGGGGATACTTCTATCGTTCTCCTAGGAATGGGCTTTCTACCTAATATTTCTCCCTATTCTTCCTAAATATTATGTAGGATAACTAAACAGTGTGAGACAGAAGGAAGAAAATTCTTTCCAAATGTAATTTTGATCCTCTCGAATTGATTAACATGATATCAAAAATAATTTTGATGTGTTTAAAAATGATGATTATGATATCAAATGAAATATGTGATTTTAAATTCAAATGCACAAATTCAGAAGGTTTTGAAGAAGGTTCAGTTTCAAGGTGTCAGACTTCTTGAATTTGTAAAATCTGTATGCATTATATCAGAAAATGAATTTGATATGATAGGGTCGTTTTTACAGAAAATAAGTGTTCATCACAGATAAGGGAAATCATATCAGTTTCAGAGAAATAAAAGCTGTTGAGCCCATCATGCATTTACTAGCCAAGTGATTATTCAAGTAAAGAGGAAGGTAAGAATGATATCACCATAGCTCCATTCGCATCTAGCAGTAGCTCGCTTGATTTTGGTTGGCAATGCATGGAATCTATATTTAGAGCAGTACCGAAATCTATGCGTGACGAATGCTTATCAAGACTTGACTAATTGTTCAGATGAGGTACAGTCCTGAGTCTTGCTGAGGCTAATAGGATGGATTGGAGCTGGTGCAGAGGGATGAATTTACTTTGTGATCACTACCACTGGCATCTCTGGCCTCTTGAACCCATACTTCATACACAGCTCTTCACTCAGATTGGGTGCTGGCGCAGAGGGAGACACAGGTTCAGCAGAAGGTATCTCCGCAGGTTGATCACTCAGCGCTATCTCAAGTTTGCCTCTGAGCTAGCAGATTGTTGGGGGCACATGAATCAGATGGCTCACTGTGGGGGGAGGAGATCTTCCTTTTAGCAAGGGTCTTCTTCACCCTTGTCTTGCTGAACCTTCGGATTGCCCTTCCTACAAAATACCAGATAGTTCCTTCCTTTTGTATCCAAGTCTGGATCTGAAGGTCAGTTTGTAGGCTATATATAGTTCACATGCATTTAGATTACGTCCTATGTGTATGGCATGGTGAATCTTTCATGACTATATGCACAAGGATATACAAGGTTTTTGATCAAGATAGTCATGGACAGTATGTAGATTATGAACATTACTTATTTCTTCAAGCTTTCTTCTATGATGAATATAATGTTCACACCTTAGGATGCTTAATGTAAAATCTCAATAAGTCCATCTAACATTAGCATAGGAGATTTTACTATCAAATGCTTCGTTGCTAAGTGATCCCTTGCTTACCCTAGGAGATCTTCTATACTTATCCTTGGTTCGAAGCACTTTCTTCTGAGAGGTAGGATTCAAGAGCCTTTTCAATGATGATCGAGGAATCCACTCTCTCTTGTTCTTCTCAGGATAGTTGAATGGAACTTTGTGATAGCTCATCCTTGAGACAGAACCATTGTCCCTTGTGGTGGCCGACAGCTTCTTATGATTGTACCAGTGGGTTTCAGCAGTTGCATCACCACGAGTTCTCTTCTTTGGGATGAGAGGAACTCTTGTTCTATCCTGCACAAGTAAGGCACTAGGAGGATGTTTTGGTACCCATTTGTACTTGGGTCCTACATGGTTAGCACTGGACCTTACTTGTCCTTTAGGAATCCATACAAACTTATTTCTCACATTTGTATTTCTTCTAAGACTGCATGTGTGAGAAATATGTCCTAATCTACCACAATAATGACAGATAATGGAATGATAATCAAAATGAGATTTTCTATCATTATCATGATTAGTTTCTTTTAGAAAAGCTTTTTGTTCCTTTGAAATCTCAGTTTCTTTTGAAGGCTTTTCTTTTTCCTTCAACACGTGTTTACAATCAAAACATTTTTCAAGACATGTTGAAGTTTTCTCTGCCGATCGTGGGCTAACTATCGGAACAACTAGTTCTTTAAGAGAAACCTTGGAAACTTTGGACGTAGAAGAAGAAATTAGTTTTTCAGGTTTCCTATCCTTTTCTTTTAAGCCTAGAAGTTCTTTTGCAAGTTTACAATATTCGGTATATAACTCATTGTATGCATCTTGCAATTCAGAGAGTTCAAGTTCAGATTCAGATACCTCACTTTCTGAATCTTCTAGGCAGAAATGGATACTCTCTTTACTGAAGCCTGCTTCCTCAATATCGGCTTCCAGAAGCTCATCAGTAGATGATCCACAAAGAGCACGAGTTGAGCTTGGGACAGCTGTGCTTTCAAGAGATGGGTTAGAAGCATATATCACATCAAGAGTATTCCAAATATCTTTAGCACTAGAGCAATGTTTGATTTTCTGGAAATCCTTTTCAGTTAAGCCTTTGTATAAAATTTGCATTGCTCTAATGTTTAAGGAAAACAAATTTTTCTCCTTTTCAGTCCAGTTTCCTCTTGGTTTGAAATCAAAATCATTTTCAAAAATATCCCACATTTTCAAACTAGTGGATTTTATAAAACTTTCCATTCTTGCTTTCCACCAACAAAAATCAATATTTTCTAACACAGGTGGAATGGTATGATCAAGGCCTTTGGAAAACATTTTAACCCAAATCAGCCAAGGTCTTTACACTTGAGATCGTTGGATCCTTTAAACAAGTGACCTGCTCTGATACCAAATGAAATTCGTGGCTGTCACCCAAGAGGGGGGGGGTGAATTGGGTGAGGGAATAAAAACTTAAACTCTTTTCGAAAGACTGCTTGTGCTCGGTGATGATGATAATAAATAATGCTATGCACAAGTCAGTATGCTATGTGATGCAAAATAGAATGATCAAGTATAAGTATATGCACACATAAATTTATCCTGCTTCGGTCACCCAGACCTACATCCAGTCCCCAGGCTACACCTGAGATTTCCAATCCACTATTCTTGTTTAAACCGGGCACAAGAGAAGCCTTTACACTTTAGGTTTTACGAGCACGGGTTCACCTAACAACCCACAGGTTTTACAACGGGTTCACCTGCAAACCTTACCGCAAGTTTTACGGGATCACTTGCAACCTTACAAACGCAAGTTTTACGGGCTAACTTGCAACCTATGGAGATTTAGAAAACCTTCTAAATGCTCCCCCTTACAAAATGTAAGATTACAATTATGTTCACTCTATGAACTGATTTTGTTAAACACTTAAGCTCAAAACTAACTCTCTCAAAGAGTGGATGATGTTACTCACTTAAGTACAAATAAATCACTCTCTAAGAATATTACATATCAAAGTCCGAGAGTAGAAGATGAGAGGAATGTAGAATAGTGTTTTTCAGATAATAGCCCTGTTCTCTCTCTCTTTTTCAAGCCCCCCTTTCAGAAATGAAGAACATCCCTTTTATACCAGTCTCTGAATATCTAGCCGTTGGAGAGGCAATAAGATCGTTTGATTATAGACGTTGGGGCCTTGTTTACGTTGTCCTCATTAATGCACAGCAGGGTTGACTTTGCTTTATCTGAAAAGGTGCTCTGACCATGCTGTTCTGTCAACACTGTTCTGACAATACTATTCTGACAAAAGTCGTTCTGTCATCTGAACACTTTGTACGGTCCGACTCTTGCTTGCTGTCAGAGAGGACTTCGTTCCTCAAGCATAAGTCCAGGATGTTAAGAGACTCACTATCGGAAGCTCTCTTGCTATCTGAAGCTCGTGGACTCTAACATTTTGCTTGCTATCACATAGAGGAACTTTGTCTTCCAAGCACTTGTCCATGAATGATAAGAGTGCTTTGCTATTGGATCCTCTCTTGCTATCAGAAGCTCTCTTATGGACTCTGACTCTTGTGGGCAGTATGAGCTTTGACACCTTGAGTGAATCTTCAGATTATGTTCTCATACTCCTCATGCTTGGTAGGTAACAATGTTGTTTGAATGTGTCTGTTATCCTCTTGTTACCGTTGGAAGGAACATCTTCTTAAATGCTTCAGCAGGGTTGACTTGCTTTATCTCTGAAAAGTAGTCCTGACACCTCTGCTCTGTTAAAAGCATTCTGACACTGCATCTCTTTGAACGTTCAGACATTCTGATTGCTTGCGGAAGCAACTTCTCATCCGGAAGCAACCTTACTGAGTGTGCTGCACTTGAACGTTAGTTTAGCAATATAATCATATAATCTCATGCAGTGGGTGATCCTAAGTCTAAGGTGTATCCGGAAGCACTTCTACATCCGGAAGTAAATTCACTTGATGAGGGATTTAGTTCACCATGACTTGCTCTCGCTTAGTCTATTTCATTCCACCACTCAGCGCTAGTCACTGAGCTATCGGAAGCACTTTTACTTGACGTGGTGAATTCACTGACGCTTAGGGTGAAATCTATTCTATCAGTCTGCGCCAGTCAAGATCTAACAGGAAGCAACTTCACTTGATGTTGCATTTCCGCTGACGCTCGGGGTTATATCTAGTCTATCAACCTGCGCCAGTCTAAATCTAATAGGAAGTGCTTTCACTCGGCGAAGTAGACTTACTGACGCTTGGGGTAATAACTATTCTATTGCTCTGCGCCAGTCTAAGTCTAACAGGAAGCGCTTTCACTTGGGGAAGTAGACTCACTGTCGCTTGGAGTAATATCTATTCTATCGCTCTGCGCCAGTCTAAGTCTAACAGGAAGCAAACTCACTTCCGATTGAAACATAGCTTAGTCTTAAGGTTTTGTGTACCTAATTCTCATGGACTAAGTTAAATCCCTAGTGAGTTACTCGCTGCCGCTGGGGGATGACACATTTATCCGCGTGCGCGAGTCCTAGTCTATCCGGAAGTGATTCCGCATCCGTGAGCGCTAGTCTTGATTCATTCGGAAGTGAATCTGCATCCGGTTGTGACTCTAGTGCTAATACTTCCGGAAATGATCTTGCATTCACAAGTGATCTAACTCAGGGTTCTAACCATGTCATCTAATCCTTCCTAAGTGTTAATTATGTTCTTTTAAGTACTAGACCATATCATACCTAAGTCACCATCAAAACTTAAGATTCTAACATTCCTATCAATGAAAACTTCATTTGTGAAGCATGTCAAATGGGCAAGTCCAAATTTCTCCCTTTTCCCTCTTCTGAGTCTCGTGCTCTCTCTTCACTTGAACTAATTCACACAGATATGTAGGGGCCATCTCCACTTTAATCTACTAATGGTCATAGATTTTATATAATTTTTGTGGATGATTTCAGCAGGTACACTTGGATTTTTCCCTTTAAGCACAAAAATGAAGTCATCTCAGCATTCAATGTTTTTAGAGCCAAGTTGAGAATCAATTTGACAAAAGGATCAAAGCTATTCAATGTGATAATGGTACTGAATACAAACCTCTTATTGGTCTTGCTCAGTCAGCAGGTATCCAAATGAGGCTCACATGTCCTTACACCTCCCAGCAAAACGGCAGAGGAGAGCGAAAACATAGGCATATTGTTGAAATGGGTCTTACACTGCTTGCTCAAGCTAGAATGCCTCTGATATATTGGTCTGAAGCCTTTCAAACCTCTGTGTATTTGGTCAACCGATTGCCCACACCAGTCTTGAAAGGAAAAACTCCTTTGATGTGCCTATTAAAGAAAAATCCAGATTATAACTAAATCCAACCCTTTGGCTGTGCATGCTACCCTTGCCTTAAGCCATACAAAAATAAAAAATTTCAATTCCATAGTTAGAAGTGTGTTTACCTTGGACCAGCTCCCCAACACAACAGATTCAAATGTTTGAGTAGCTCAGGAAAGATCTATATCTCCAGGCATGTGGTGTTCGACTCCTCAACTTTTCCCTTCACTACTGGCTTTATTAATTACCGCCCAGGATCTGGTTCATCCACTCTTTTAATTGACCATGATATGGTGAGAGATTTATCAATTATCTCTTATGAAAAATCTCAGTCACCGTCTTAATCCTCATGCTTACCGTCGCCGGTGTCGAATCAACGGTCGCCGACCTCGTTGCCGGCTTCCACTCATCACTCACCGTCATTTTCCACTCATCTCGAAGTCAACCCCTGCTAGCTTCTCTCCAATCAGTTCGCAGAACCCTAACTTATGCTACGGAGAAGGCTCATATCGGATTATAGGCCAAATGTCATCACATGATATTGTTGAAAATGAAGTTGGGCCTCTTCTTCCTGAGCCCAATAGTGAGAATGCAGCCCAACCTAAATACTAATACTCACCAAATGATGACTCGGTCCAAAATGGGTATTACAAAACCTAGATATCCTTTTGTAGGATTAACGGAAGGAGAGGACTCAATATCTCTGTCTCAAGCAGCCGAGCCTATTACTGTATAGCAAACACTAGCATATTCTCCATGGAGAAAGCAATGGTGGATGAGTTCAATGCACTTAAAAAAAATCACACATGGGAGCTAGTTCCACGCCATCATGCCCCAAAATTGGTTGATTGTCGTTGGGTCTTTAAGACCAAGTATAAAGTTGATGGAACTATTCTCAAACACAAGGCAAGATTAGTGGCCAAAGGATTCCAACAAAGCACTGGTGTAGACTATGGAGAAACCTTCATCTCGGTGATAAAACCCACTACTGTACGAATTATTTTTTCTATAGCTGCTACTTATAATTGGGAAATACGTCAGCTTGACGTTAATAATGCTCTCCTCAATGGCTTCTTGCAAGAACATGTTTTTATGCCACAACCTGAAGGTTTTGTAGATCCCCTTTGTCCTACTCATGTTTGCAAATTGATCAAAGCCCTCTATGGACTCAAACAAGCACCAACACTACTACAGAATAATCCCTTTACATGCACTCATTTTGGCCTTTACATGCGCTTAAAAAGCGCTGGTAATGTCGTCGCCGGGAAAGGATTTACATGCGCTCTTTAAAGCGCATGTATAGGTTTTCTATACATGCGCTTGTTTAAGGTAAGCGCATGTAAAGATACCCATATACATGCGTTTTATTATGGACAGCGCGTGTATAGGTATATCTATACATGCGCTTTTCTTGTATAAAGCGCATGTAAAGGACGCGTAGAGCGCATGTAAAGGGGTACCTTTACACGCGCTTGAAGCGCATGTGTAGGTGGTATTTATTTTTTTTACATTTTTTACCGATTTCGTTGTGCCCTACTTTTTTCCACTTAAATTACTCCCTGCACAAGCGAAAATAACTAAGAAGTCATGTGCTATATATACCATGAATATTACTTTGCAACTTATTATATAGTTTCTAAGAAATTGAGTTCTAAATCTTATCAGACTTTTATCTGCAAATCACAGCCTCTATCTACTTCTATACCCATACAATGCAGTGATTGAAGAGAAAAAGAACAAGAAAGTTTCAGGACCTACATGCATGAATAATACTTGTTTGAAACAGAATTTACAAGCTTAATACATATAAATACCAAGCATTTGAGACTGAAATAAAAAAATGAAGACAAAGGCAATGAGACTAAAATAACAAACTTGAACTTGATAACAAACATGATAAGTTGGAATCATAATAAAGTTGAAACCATATATATCACACCTTAAAGATCAGCAATATCACACCTACATATATATCTATGTATGTGTAAATCTAAGTATATCTATGTAATGAGTATGTGTAAATCTAAGATGTGACTGTATAGCATAATTCATTAAACAAGCCTATACTGAAAACTGTTATAAAAGCTAAAAGAAGACATACAAGGAATGCTCCCATATCACGTTTAAGAAACTAAACAGCCATTAGGTCAAAACGTCAGTTCTAAATCTTCTCTTTAATCCACAGGGGCCTTGCTAAAAATTAATAGAAAACATCAAAACAAATTCCATTTGCTGAAACCCAAAGCGAGATAAAAGAAATCTTTTACAATATTCTAAACAAAAGAAACTTATTGAAAACTATTTCATCCATTCTGCCCATATGTACCACAAGGCTGTAAAAAAAAAAAAGCAATGTGCCAAAGAACTTAATGTTTTTGCTACTAAAACATTGAACTTTATGCTTCCAAAAAGTTTTTATTTTTCTCCTTGGACAATGAGGGACAGGTGGGTAAGTGAAGCCATCTAACATGTCAGGATATTTGAAGTTCTCATAATAATGCACGTAGTAAAATGATTAGTATTAAAGTCCCAAAAAAACCTGGTTATATTTTTCTAGACGCTCTCCTCTACAAGGTGCTCCTGTTTTGATCTGACCAGAAGCAAGTCCCACAGCTAAATCTTCTATATATGAATCTACAGTTTCCCTACATCTATGAGAAACCACCATTCCCAAATGCGCTTACTTGGACTGCTTCATACTCTTCAATGATCTTTGTTATAGTTCCAACTTGGTTGACCTAGATTTCATTGAGAAATTATCATATTGTTAACCACAGTGGCATATCAGTTGCAATTTGATTCAAAAAGTTACAAGATTGAGGGACCAAAGACTAAAATACCCGCAATCCAATTTGTAAATTACTCTCTCCTTTTTAACATTACCTATCACAATAAATTATAACATATCATCCACACAATGCAAGCTTTTATTCCATCCTATACAGAAATCTGATCCTAGATGATAGTCCTTAATTAAGAGACAAGTACTTTGATAATCATCAAAATCAATTGTTTAAAAAATTACAATAAGATTATGTTGAGTTCATTATAATTATAAAATAATAATCAATTACCTTGAGAAGAAAACCATTGCAAGCAGACTAGGTGATTGCTTTCTCCATGCGTGTCTTGTATTCGATGACAACAAATCACCCCAACTACCTGCAGGACCAGACCAATAAGGCAGAGATGAAACCTAACTCCTCTCAATAGCAAATAGACCAACTAAACACATGGATAATAAGATGGGAATAACCTTTCTCCAATGCCACAAGATGACTGAGAAGTGCTTGAAATGTTCCCAATCTTCCTTGTCAAATGGATCTTCTATTGAGAAAACAAGGTATCCTACAAATTGAGGGGGGAAACCAATATAAGCATATAAAGTCAAGCTCCATAAACCTATATAGAATAAAAGTTGAACAGCCACAAAAACGAGTTTTACTACTACATAGTTCCTTGCACAACTCTATCATATCCTCTGTTGAAATTCTGCAATATTAAATGGGCTTCACAAATAGACAACAAAAGGGCACTGGAAAAAGAAAAACTAAAAGATGAAAAACAACATTTACCTGAAGTAATGAAAGCATCGAAGAACGAAACGCAAAATGGCTTAAAATCCAATTTCAAAGCTACCAACCTAATAATTCAATGTAATCTCTTGTTATAATCTCAATCACCCCGAATTTCAACAAGCAACATTGTAAGCAGCAACTGTAAACATTCCCTCTTTCATAACATTCAAACTGTAATCATTTCTAAGGCCCCTCAATACTCTAAAAATTCGAACACAACAAAGCAAAACAGATTCAGACCCTTAATACACAAAATCTTCATTAAATTTCAAAATCCACCTATTACTTATATATATACTAAACCGAACACACACTCAGACATAGAAGTACAATTTTCCTTATTATTCTCATTTCAAACGAAAATTAAACACATGACCCAGAGCAGCTTCACTGAATAGACAAAAAGAAGGAACAAAAACTTTCAGGCTTAAACTTAAACTAAACTTGCAAAACTTTAAATTTAACCTTCTTAAACATCACAACCTCAGACAACCAAAACAACAAAATTGAACCCACCACAAGAATGGATCAGCATGATTCAAATCTAACAAATGGGAAAGCATACAAGTAAAAGTACCAAGTTTCACAATCAAAATGAATCAGAAACAGACATTCAAAAACAAAGCTCAGTCAATAAAGCAAATTTCCAATAAAAATAACATTTTTATCAGTTTCACATGCTCACTACAGGTATAAACAAAGAACCCATAACTAAATATCATCCACATATCAATCCAACTATAGCCCAGATAATACTTTGGAAAATACCTCACAATGAAATTCAGAGGATACACATTTAATTCAAAAAAAAAACAACACAGTAAATAAAAATTGCATTTTTATCAGTTTCTCATTGTCAATACAGGAAATAACAAAGAACCCATAACTAAAAATCATCCAACAAACAAAATAACTAAAACCCTAACCAAATTTCGGATCCCTCTTAGATCGCGCCAAAAATGGAGAAAAGGGTATAAATTAGAGGGAAACTTACCAAATGTTGAAGCCCGAGCTCGCAGGTCTGGTTGGCAGTCATCTCCGCCGTGCTTCGCCTGAAAACAGCTGCTCAACACGTTGGACGACTCGAAACCGCAAGGGGAAGAAAGAGGAGTGAGGAATCCGAGTCCAAGTGAAGAAATATATATATGAATCTATGAGTAAAACTCACCTGAGCTCCGGGCCGAACTACTGCGTGCCACCGCCGGAGTTTCCCCGCCGTCGCTGCTGGAGGTGGAGGAGATCAAAAGAAATAGATGAAAACGAAGAGAAAGAGTTGTGAAAGGAGAATACGAGGAAGAAGGTGCGAAAATAGGGAAGAGGAGGAAGTGAGGTCGACGCCGGAAGTGAAGGAAGTCGCCGCCGCCGCCCGAGCTCGCCGGAGATGCTGCTGGGGAGATGAAGAAGGCGAAGAAGATGAGAAAGAGAGGCAAGGCAAGGCTGGTTTTGGAAAGGGAAGGAAGAAGTGTTTTTATGTTAGGGTTTGATGAGAGGAAGTGAGTATTATGATCGAAGTGTGTGGGTTACCCTTATTCTTTTAATTAAAAAAGAATCCTATACATGCGTTTCAAGTGCATGTAAATACCTCTCTTTACATGCGCTTAACAAACGCGTGTATAGGCTTCTCTTTACATGCGCTTTCACGCACAAGCGCATGTATAGAATTTATCTTTACATGCGCTTTATTTAAAGCGCATGTATAGATCTCCTCTTTACATGCGTTTTCGCTTAAAACGCATGTATAGCATATCAATACATGCGTTTTATTTTGAGCGCATGTAAAGGTACGCTGGTATAGGGAAAATCTGTAGTAGTGCAAGGGCTTGGTTTGATCAACTCAGAACCTTGCTAAAGTGGGGATTCCAAAATGCCAAAAGTGACACCTCTTTGTTCATCCTTCACTCAGGGAAATTCAAGGTATTTCTGCTTATTTATGTTAATGATATCCTAGTGACAGGGAATAATTCTGGCTTTGTGCATACCTTCATTTGAAAATTGAATAAGTTCTTCTCACTTAAAGACCTTGGTCCTGTTTACTATTTTCTAGGATTAGAGATTCATCGTGACAAGTCTGGTTTCTTCCTGAGTCAAAGGAAATATGTTTTAGATCTATTGAGAAAATTCAATATATGAGATTGTGCTCCTGCACCTACACCAATGGTTGCTAATAAACATTTTTCTAACCAAGAGGGAACTCCTCTATTAAATCCTTCTGTTTTCACAGAGCTATAGAGTCTTTGCAATATCTCACCTCCACAAGACCAGACATCACCTTCTCTGTATTCACTTTTAAGGAGTTAAGAGGATTTTTAGATACTTAAAGGGGACCTATGATTATTGTTTATGGATAAAGCCTCTCAGCTTTTTTCAGCTCACGACATATTTTTATTCCCAAATCTTTCTGTACATTCCACACTTTTTTATATAGTTAATTTATTATAATAATTGTAAAAGAATATTGAGTATCCAAATGTAGAGGTGATGTTAGTGGGTACTTATTTTTGGGCAAAGTGTTAGTGGGTGTGTGGGTAGTTTCTTAAGTTACCTTTAGTTGGCGTCAAAAGTAGGAATTGTAGGAGAAATAGTAGGGTATCCAAATTGTTTATAATTAAAAATAAATAAGGAAAACTATGAGAAGTAAGATAGAAACATAATTTAGAAGGTAATGAAAAAAGATTAAATAATGATTATTTCTTTTTTGGCAAAAGCGTTGATCTAATAATTAACTCTTTCAATTTGGGCAAAACTAATAAATGAATGTTTCGTGGTGCATAAATAATATTTAACTTTGTGACCCAGTGCAAAAATGATATAAAACGGTTCTGAACGTTAATTTGTATTTATGTGGGACCTTTCTGATATTATTTTCAAAGTGAAAAATACGTTTTTACCCCTCCCAAATAAAACATTGCTGATGCTAGTTAGCATAGGAAGATAAAGGACAGAAGAAAGAAGGGTTAAGTTTTAATTGTGAGAGAGTATAATGGTAGTTTTACTTTTAGAAAATAATATCAAAAAAGTTCTACAAAACTACAAATTAACATTTAGTATCAGTTTTATTATTTTTCACTGAGTCACAAAGTTAGTTATTATTTATGCACCGCGAAATAGTCATTTATTATTTTTGCCCAAAGTGAAATAGTTAATTACTATATCAGCGTTTTTGCCCTTTCTTTTTTTGATGATCAATGATTATTTCTTTTAAGAAAAAAAGGAGAGAATTTATAGGAGATATTTAAGGAGAGATTATAAATTATGGAGAAATATTAACAAGGCACTAAAGAATCAAATGTTAGTTTTTTTTTTAACTTAAAATTGATGGAGACGAAATAGGCTTATGTGCAGTTTTTTTTTGTAAAAAATTGATGGAGTGAATGCTTTGTTAAGATATAGTTGTAAGAGAAAATAAAAGAATTTATAGGAGATAATTCAGGAGAGATTATAATTTAGGGAGAAATCGGAAAGGTTTTAATGAAGAATCAGATGTTAGTTTGTTTTTGCTAAAAATATATGGAGAATGAATGTTTTTATGTGCAAATTTTTTTCTTCTAAAAATAGACGGAGTGAGTGGGTGGTTACGTGAATATAAATAGATGGAGAGAGAGAGTGCTTAAGTGGCTTAAACAAGTATGGAGAGAGAGAGAGTGTGCTTAGGTGAATATAAATTTACGGGAAATATTTATAAAATACTTAAACACTTTTATGCAAAGTATTCCATTTTTGTTGTTATGAAAAAAGTATTCTATTTTTGTTATAAAAAGTATTCCATTTTTCAACCATTTATAATGGAAGGGTGGGCAGATATCCAGAGAGAAAATTGGAAAAGCAACGATTTTGAAGGGACCAAAATGCTGAAAATCCCTATATTTTTGATAAATCCCTATATTTTTGATAAATTTAGAAATTATCCGAAATTAATTTCCGGGTGTTATTTTTGGACTCCCAAGTCCCAAAGAGACTGAGAACTGAGAATGACCCATAAAGAAAAAAAAACACAAATTGAAAAAAAAAGAACTGAAAATAAAGCCCCACCTCCTATAGATCCTCAACGGACGAACAAAGAATTAACAGTTAACAAAGAATATATTACTATTATATATTTATATATAAATTATATAAATTACATTACACTATATAATAGAAAAACGGAATCAAAGCGAGATTGAGAAACCTAGATAGATAGATAGATAGATCGCGTCAAAAGCAACGAAACTTGCAAGTTCTTGTAATGAAAGCTTGCACGCTTTGGTACGTCCAGAAGATTCTTCGTTTTGTGTCTCGATTAGGGTAATTTTTCTGAATTTTTATGTAATTTACATGCTTACGGTTTCATGAGTTGATTACAAGTAGTGAATCTTTTGTGGATCAATGCAAATGAATGAATGAATAATCAGGAATTTGAAACAGTGTTGTTTGGTGTTTCATGTTTGTTTGGCAGATAGATAGATAGAGCAATCTTTGATAGATAGCTATGGAGTTGGCTCAATTGGAAGCTTTGTGTGAGAGGCTATACAATTCACAGGATTCTGTGGAAAGAGCTCATGCTGAGAATACTCTGAAATGTTTCTCAATGAATACTGATTACATTTCTCAATGCCAATACATTCTTGACCATGCTTTGACTCCTTATGCATTGATGTTGGCTAGTTCCAGTTTGTTGAAGCAAGTGACTGAACAAAGCCTAGCTTTGCAGCTAAGGCTGGACATAAGTAGTTTGCTTTGCTTGATCTTATTGTTTCTCATTGATTGGGAGAGTGGAGGGATTGTGTTGTGTTTACTGTGGGTTGATGATCTTGATTTTGTTGTTGTTTCATAGGGAACTATCTTCTGAACTATTTGGCCACCAGGGGACCGGAATTACAGCCTTTTGTGACTGCTTCGTTAATCCAACTTCTTTGCCGAGTCACGAAATTTGGGTGGTTTGATGATGACCGGTTTCGGGATTTGGTTAAAGAATCCATGAGCTTCTTTAGTCAGGTGATCACTAGTGATTGTGCTATCCATTTGTCAAGAAGGAGCTGGCTAATGTTAATGGTTGTTGACAATTGAGTGTTGTGCAAGCGGGTTCTTTGCATTGAACAAGGAGAAAACGTGCTCTTATTATAGTAACACGTATCAAGCTCAATCCCAGAGAGAAAGAGGATTAACATATTTTAATAAATAATACAGCCAAGGACTGAAAAGCATGAACACAGTGACAATTTTGCTTGAGAGAGATGATATAAAAGTAATGTAAATTGTTAATTAACAGAAAATAAATATAATGGTGACAATATAACTGAAACTAACTAATGGTAAGTAGTGATTGTTAAGGCTTGGCTGGTTCTTACCAGTTTTACTGGGCCAACCCTAAAAGTTAATTTATGATTCAAAAAACAGAGATTACAGAGATTTAATCTGGATAGGAATGCTTGAAACTTCACTTTCCATGTTTCTAATGGGCAGTTTTTATTTCCTGAGGTTGTCTAAAGATATTCTGTAAACAGGCAACACCTGGTCACTATGCGATTGGTTTGAAGATATTAAACCAGCTTGTTTCTGAGATGAACCAGGTAAGATTTTATCTTCTGACACTTGGATGCATTAATGCTGGTAGTGAGTGGCGCCATTTACTATTGGGAGTCATCTTTGGGCTAATACTCCATGTACATAAGATGTATAGAGGAGTAATTGTCTTATTGTGTATACATTTTTTTTTCCAGTCAATATTATTTGACTCTGATATAACATTCTTAGGTAGAAGGGCCGAATTGGCTCAACGGTTAGCTCACTTGCCATTGGGTTTGAGGTTATGAGTTCGAATTAGCCTCTATGTAAAGCAGAGGTAAATCTACCTAGTATGTTCCCTTCCTAGCACCCCCACCAAAGGGGACTAGAACTGGGTTAACCCTGTTTTTACATGGCTGGGTAGATTTGAGTATAGTCAACCTCAATTGGGGTAGCTCCCCCAAAAGTATTTCCTTTATTTACATGGTCTTGAATTCAAGACCTCATGCTTAAGTGTCAAAAGCCACTTCTATGTGGACCAATGCCTGTTAATAAAAGTACTATAATTGTTTGAATCAAAGGTTAGGTTTTTTAGGAATTAGAAGAATGGAATCAATAATTAGCTATAAACTTCCTTAGAAGTTTGGTAAATTGAATTAAACAACCCTTAAGAAATGTTGACTTATGCGAGTTATTTCCGTGTATCGTCAGATCAATGTTGTAAATTTTTTGTCAGAGATCTTTGCACTCAAAATATTGGTGTTTGTCTATAATGTTTTCTTGTGATATTAACCGTGTTACTTTCTATAGTTATAGTTTGGTTTGAAATTTAATGTCTACTTACTGCATGCTGATTCTGCTCTAGGCTAACGCTGGCCTCCCTGCAACACAACATCGAAGAGTGGCTTGCTCCTTTAGGGACAATTGCCTCTTCCAAGTATTTCAGATATCATTAACCTCGTTGCACCAACTGAAGAATGATGGTATACTTTTTGTAAAATTATGTTCCTTTTTATTTAAATCTTTTTGATTAATTGTATTTTAAGGGGTGATTTTTTTTATCAAGGGCAGTTATTAGTCAGTTGCAAGAGTTGGCTCTTTCACTTTCTTTGAAATGTCTATCATTTGATTTTGTGGGATCATCTATTGATGAAAGTTCAGATGAGTTTGGCACAGTTCAGGTATCTTATTTTTTTTTTTTTTGATTAGAAGTATATTCTTATATTTATTTCTAAATTCTAATCTCTTTTGGAGACGTGTATGACCCCAATTAATGTTGTCCTATCTCATAATATGATTGCCTACAGATTCCTTCTCCCTGGAAGTCAGTTCTGGAAGATTCTTCAACACTGCAAATATTTTTTGATTACTATGCCATTACAAAGGCTCCTCTTTCAAAGGAGGTCTGTACATGTGTTTTTTTTTTTCATTATTTTGGAGTTTCCTATGTTGATGGTTTTTAATTATTAGTGCAAATAATTGAAGCAATTCACTTATCAGGAGTTTTTTCTCGTGGCTTTGTTTTAGGGAATCATATTGGTTCTTTTAGTTCTTTATTTCTGTTTTATTGTTTGAACAATGAGCGTTATATTCCTTTCATGTGCGTCAGTAGACAGAATTCTGATACATAATAATAATAAAAAATAAGTAAGTAACAGATACAAGAATAGAGTGTAGTTGATTTTCAACAAAAAAGGAAAAAAAGAATAGAGGAGTAGTTATATATAGGATGCAGCTAATGATTAGCTAACAGTACCTCTATGCTGCCTGTATGTAGATTAAGAGCACCTACTGGTAATATGAATTAGTGGTTGATCTGTTTGTTTTTCTTCTAGTCTCCTTTATTCCTCTCTTTCTTTTCTTGACCCCCCCCCCTCTCTCTCTGTGTCTCTTCCTTTTATCTCTCTTTCTCATTGATGTCCCACAACTATAATCTTTCTCCATCAATTGCATTTAATCTGATTACAATGTGAATGATAGGCAGCTGTACCCCACTGTTATCTCAACCTTTCTTTGTTCTTAATCTCTCTTCCTCTTTGACTTTCCTTTATTTCCTATCCTCCTTGTTTTTCCCTCTATCTATTGTCCTCATCACAACCTTCCAACACAGTAACTGTGAAATGCCAGGAGAAATCACCCATGCAACCAAAATTGCTTGACTGTATAGAATTTAGATGACATGCCCTGGTTTCTCAATGCTTGCCAAAAAACTTGTTCTGTCCAGTGATTTCTGCTTGCCACTGTAAAAGTAAATGGGATGGAGCTGAGAAAATTATGAATTTGAATTTCTTTTGTTTTTCCATCTTGGTGTTTATCAAGTTTGGTAGAAGAAAAACAAAAGTGCTTGTATGACACATAATTTAGTTGGATTATGTTTTCACTTGATTTCTTTTTCTGTTTTTTTTAATAAAAAAGGAGTTCCTTGACTCATGACGGGTTAGTGTTTTCTTGAGTATTTAAAATTTATATGATGGATCGTTTCGATTTTTCTTAATTTAATCATTTTTGTTTTCAGGCATTGGAGTGCTTGGTGCGTCTAGCTTCTGTAAGACGTTCTTTGTTTACCAATGATGCTGCTCGTTCCAAGTTTTTGGCACATTTAATGACTGGAACCAAAGTAATACTTCAAACAGGGCAAGGTGTTGTTCGCTCTAGACTTCTTTGCTTCATCTTTATTGCAATGACTCCAACTGGAAAGCGTACACACGCGTGCACACACACACACACTATATTTCTCCATCTAATACATATAAAAAATGGATACAACTGATTTTGAGTAACATTTGGAATTGCCCTTTTCTTGTTCCGAGACTGAGATATTTGTTCATTTGTGTCTTATCCATGAACTTGTCATTAAACAATCTCTACCTCCCTTGGATGGTTCACCTTCAATCTTCGCCGGCACACAGTGTGTGTTGACCAATCATAAGTTTCTTTTTTTCGAAATAGGTGAAAGGTGAGCTAGACATTCTGCCCATCAACTACTAGTTATGGGGAACAGAAGTTAAATTAATTTCTTTTCTGTGGGAATTATTATGAATAAGATTGTTTCATTTTTATAGCAGATGATAATGGAAGGCTCAAGTAAACCGTAAGCCTAAAAATGTTGACTTCTTGGCAGTGCAATAATATATAACAAAGTTGTACTATAAAGGAAGTAAATACACATAACAAACAAGTTCAATTTGTTTTGCTGAAAATGCTGAGACCCTTGAAGCCAATTCTGTTCATTCATTTTTAGCTGTACTTTAAATCTTTATTTGCCTATTGTTTTTTCCTTCTCATTGTTCTCCATTCCCTTACAATTTTAATTATATGTTTTGAATCAGGGCTCACAGATCATTGCAATTACCATGAGTTTTGTCGTCTTCTTGGCCGGTTCAGAGTGAATTATCAGGTGCAGTTCTCTTATGACTTAACTGCTTTGTTTCTAGAGATGAGGGCATATACGGGTGGGTTACTATGCACAATAGCATGAATTTTAGGTTCTGGCTGGGGCTTAAGTCTCGATTCAGTTGGTCAGCTGGATTTTTAGGTGCTTGTGTGGTGCATACTCATGAATTATTGTGTTATGAGTTGACATTGTTAGTCTTAAACAACAGTATGTTTCTGTTAAATTAACAATGTGAAGTTGTAGTAGTGATATTAAATTGGTAGTGCACATGATGAGTGGTTTTTTAGGACCCATATTTTTTTATGGTTTGAACTTTGTTGTTGTGCAAGTCTTTGATTGTCTGGGTTATGAATGCTGGATAAGTGTAGTAATGAAATCCGGAGTGTGTTTTGCCACTGGATTTGTAGCAGCATTTGGTACTTCCAAACATGTGGGTGTGTAGAGAAGTGTTTTCAGATTAACAAACTCAGGAACCGTTTCGAAGAGGTCTATAAATATCTAACTTGGTTCCTGTTCGAAATATATTTGAATTATAAAAGGACTGCTAAAGATCTGTTTTATGGCTCTATGCCTATGATTATGCTTCTGCCATCTAAATTTGACTGTTTAGTGGGCTTTCTTGATTTGATTTCTTCTTTTTTGTCGACATTTGCAATGAATGCTGCAGTTGTCTGAGCTAGTTAATGTTGAAGGCTATAGTGATTGGATACGAATGGTTGCAGAGTTCACTCTCAAATCTTTGGAATCATGGCAGGTGAGTAGGTTTACATCTTGTATAAGCATTTTCAAGAAAATTGCTTACTGTGTTGTGATATTTTAATTTTTTTTGGTAAAATGTGTGATTACAAATTTTGTGACTGATTGTTTTTGACATAATGTGATTTTTGTCTTATCAGCAATACATAAAATTTTTTATTGTGAGAATTACAAAATGAAATGTATGTTGAACTTTTTCTTGGAGGTTCATTTGACTGTAATTGGGATCCAAATCATATCCTTTTGCCTTGGACATAACTGTATTAGATCTGGTTTACACCTTCATACATTATTAAAATACGAACTCATTTACTTCGTTGTATTTTTTATCAAGAAAGTTTAATGTGAATTTCTGATCGATTTGTTAATCATTATCAGTGGGCCAGCAATAGTGTGTACTACCTTTTAGGACTGTGGTCGAGATTGGTGTCTTCTGTTCCATACTTGAAAGGTGACGCACCAAGCTTGCTGGATGAATTTGTTCCTAAAATTACTGAAAGTTTCATCACATCAAGATTTAACTATGTGCAGGTATTTACAACTTTTTTTATTTTTTTAGTTTCTACTTTTTGCTTGATCAATGAGCTATATTGTCTACAGAAGTTTAGTTCCTTCTTTCTGAATCTGTCAGGATGGAATTCCTGATGACCTTTCTGAGAACCCCTTGGACAATGCTGAACTTCTTCAGGATCAGTTAGATTGCTTCCCTCAACTTTGCAGATTTCAGGTACCATACGGATTGATAATATAATTTGTATTCATTTGTTTGAAGAGAAGATTTAGGAAGGAGCTGATGATTGTTCATGTCGAGCATGAGATAATATCCTTATGAAAGGCAGCTAAAGAAACAAAAATTTTACGTTAACTCAAGAGGGTCTTGTTGTTCCTCTGCATGTTGCATGTTCTGTGACATCTCTTATAGCTATTCCTCTGGTAATGTGTAGATTTTGGTTTAAAATTCTTTTCCAAACCATGCATGTGGCAGTGAGTTAACCACCTAGTCATTTTGTGGTGAGAGTAGATTGTGTCCCCAGTACCTAGGTATGGTTTCTCTGGGTGCGATAGAAAAGGTTTCTCAACATGGAGAATGAAGCATTGTGTCATTTTGATTTTTATGGGGTTCTTTGTTTTCTTGGGTTGAGAATACTGCTTGCAGATTAGTTTGCTTTTCCTTTACACATTTCACCTAATAGAATTTGGTGTGATGGTGGCATTGGTTTTTTTATTGGAAATACTATATGCTGTTGTGTAAATGGATTATGTAAATGGATTGCCAGCTCCTTTCAATTTAAGTTTTCTGGAGTTGTTTTGTTTCTGTTATTTTTGCTGACTTTCCTGTCATTTTATTTCCACACCTAGTGGGATAAGCTTTTGTTGTTTTCTTTCCAGTAGGAAAACTCTTTACATACCCATTTTGGAAATTTAATGCACATTTAGAATAATCCATTCTCACACAAGTTTTTGGTGGCTGTCTATGTGATTGATATTTTGAGTCTTCAGTGAACATTGTTTTTCTCTTGGATGTTAGAGCCATTTCTTATAACCGTTAGACTAAAATACTTATTTTTCCCTGGTTAATGGTCATTTACTTTGTCCATTATGAGGCTGCTTCATCACCCTCCTACACCTAAAAAGAATTCCCCCAAAAAAGGAGCCTTTTAGGTTCAGTAGAACAAGGTGGCAGAATATTGCTACAATATGTAATTTTTGTGGTTTTTTGTTTCAATGGTTGAGAGAGGAATCACTAGCTTTGTAAAGGATGTCTATTGATCTCTTTAGCACTGGAATGGGATAGTTTCTTGTCTATTGATCTCTTTCAGGGTTTGAGTTTCAGATGTACAGAGATTGGGCTGCTTTGTTGCATAATGGACTTCCTAGACTCGTAGTTTTCTTTCTACTAATTGACGATCTTTTATGTGCTGTTGCTTCCCCTGAACTGTTTTTTTTCTTCCTTATGTGTTTTGTATTCCTTAAAAAATTTTAGAGCCGTATATGTTGTTAATTTGACATCTTTGTATTCTTTATGCAGTATGAAAGCAGTAGTTTATATATACTAAACATAATGGAGCCTGTCCTGCAAATATACACGGTGTGAATATAACTTTTGCTCATGCTGTTTCCTCTATCTTTTGTACTTTCTCTTTGGTGAAATGAGTTAATGGTTGGTGTTTTTCATTTAATGGAATAGGAAAGAGCTAGAGTACAAGTTAGTGATAACAGTGATCTCTGTGTAATTGAAGACAAATTGGCCTGGATTGTTCATATCATTGCTGCAATTCTGAAAATAAAGCAATGTACGGGTTGTAGGTAAAATGATAATTCATACTTTGACTTCTAATGTTTAAGTATGTCGTCTCAAAGAAGTTCTGTCAATGATTTTATGCATATGCTCTTTAATTTTATTGCTATTTTTATATTTAGTGCGGAGTCTCAAGAAGTGCTCGATGCAGAAATTTCAGCTCGAGTGTTGCAGTTGATAAA
Organism: Mimosa pudica; assembly: GCA_029929735.1. Taxonomy (NCBI): domain Eukaryota; kingdom Viridiplantae; phylum Streptophyta; class Magnoliopsida; order Fabales; family Fabaceae; genus Mimosa; species Mimosa pudica. Next base: position 9,739,697 of record JAKELP010000045.1, read on the forward strand.
TGTAACTGACAGTGGAATACATAGTCAGGTAGGTATGAGTGTGTTTTCACAGGTTGTCATGGATTACTTTTCACGTATTTGATACTTGATATTTTAATCTGTACTGATAAACATGTTCTCATTTGATTTCAAATCTGTTTGTTATTATGTTTTCAATTTTTCTCTATATAAACTCCCACTAGGTGGGTCGGTTACATTGGATCAAACAACTTTTTCTCTATATTTAAATTAAGTTCAAAGGTGCAAAAATGGACATGGTAATTTGTAAAAAGAGCACCTAGCACCATGGTAATTTTGAAGGTGCAAAAGTATACATGATGAATCAAAAATGGGGCAATTTTAACATATTTGTTAAGCAGGAGAAACATACGTTAATTTGATACTGGGCCCACTTTCATTAAATGATGTGGCACATTGACAGAACCTGATGAAACAAAAACATATATGGGAGAAAAAGAGAAGAGAAGAGAAGAGAAAGGAACTTTAGAATCAGAATCTTATTCTAGAGGGAAATTAGGCTAGAAACAGAATATAGTTCTAGGGGAGGAACGATCTCCTACATCATAATTTCATTCATCTATTCATCACAATACACTTTACAATAGGTCTATATACAATGACCTATAACTGGCACAATAATTCAAATATAACATAACTATCATACAATTTCAAATTCAAATATAATAACTGACATAAAGTGATAAGAAACTGGCACAAGAAACATTAACCAACTCCTAATCCTATTCCTAAACTGTCACTAATAAGTGGGATCCTAACACCCACTAGGCAATATTTTGAAGGGCAATGGACCTATTTGACCCTTCAAGTAACCACCTTGGACCACTGGGCACCCTAAACTAACACTGGGTACAATTTTACCCCTGAAGTAACCAAAGTGGTCCAATTTTACCCCTAAAGTAAAAATAAAAATAAAACCTAAAAATGATTACTATGAAAAAAATTATCAAAATCAATGAAGTTTAGTGGAATCTGAGAAAGTATTAGGATCAATTTAAGATCTGAATTGGAGAAAGTAAGAGGACGATTGTGAGAAAACTCATCATCATCATTGTTGGCAGTGGAGAGATTGATGCAAGAGCATCGTTCTAGGGAGGAAAATAAGGCGGAGGCAACATTGGTGCCGAACCAGAAAGCAACTCTATCGATTTTGTTGCAGCCATGTTGCCGCCGTTGCTGGTCATGGAAGGAGATCTGAAGTGACCGGAGAAGAGAATGGAGACTAAGGGTTCTGATCTTATTTTCCATTGGATTGGGTTCTTAATTTTAAGAGGCTAGCATGTTTTTTTTAATATTCGATGCCACTTAATGCAACATCATTAGGCCACATTAGCCTAGTGTGACTGTTCTCTCGGGTTCTTGGCTTCCTTTTCCTCTTCTCTGTTCTGTTTTGATGTTCTTAGGTTAGTTCCATATGAAGAATCAAATCAAAAGAGAGATTACATACTTGATAAGGGAGAGTCTTCTATGGAATTGAGAGATTGAGAGATGCAAGGCCATAGATGTTACTATTCACCTCCTATTTACCATCTTCGTGGTCCTTGTTGAAACAGAGATCTTCGTCATCAATTTTACAAAATTTAAGCTAAGGAATCGAAAATTGGAAAAATGTCGGTGAATTGGAAGGTGGGAGAGAAGAGTTGAGGGGAGAGGACAGAGTTTGGGGTAGTAGGCGTTGGAGAAGCCTTCTGATTTGAGGAAATTGATGATGAGGGTGATGTGATCGATGGTGTTGGGAACAGCTTGTTGAGGAAGATGGAAGATGTTGAGTGAAGAAGTTAGAAGATGCCAATCTTATATGTTTGAAGCAAGGGTATTAGGCGGAAAACATATTAAATTACTTGTATATTCCCTTCCCAACACTCTCACTAAGTGGGTAAACTAGAACTGGGTTGACCCTTTAACTAACTTTCTTAATCTCTCCAAATTAGTTAATTAGCACCTATACGTAGGAACAGAGGGAGTAGCTACTATTGTTGCCCTATTATGGCAATTGAAATGCCGGAAAATGGCTAGTATTCAACTTGTGTTGCAGTTAAATCCCCACGAAAATATTTACCAATCATCCTTCTTCATATGGTTCCTCACTCATCTAGCTACAGACTCCATCCTGGTTCAAAGTATACGTCTCAGAATGTGGATTAGGGAACTTGTTCATAATGAGAAAATGATAACCAAAATGAAGATAAATGCAGTGGAAAATACTGCAAAACATTAGAGCTACTAAAGCCCAATGGCAAATGATAGTGTAGAGGAACTTCTGTCGAGAATCTCACTTCATGTATGCTTGAAACTTAGCATGTCTAAATTCTTGTGCCATCTCATATCCCCATATTCCTCAACTTTAATCATTTTCTGCCTAAGCTCTCGCGATAGCTGATAACTCTCATGTTTCACTCTTCTAATTTCCCATGCAGATTTATTTCTGCCTGCTGGACCTTGTTTTAGCTTGACCCCATTCTTTGTCAGTTGTACAGTGCCAGTGGCTTGTGCACATGTGTCTTTATTGTCATGTCAATGCTCCTTTTCTTATAGATATTCTAAGAGTAGCTCTCAAATTTTGAGTGCCAGATACTGAATTGTTTCTTTCTCGTTTTCATTGTTCTACTCAGCCAACCCCACCTAGTGGGATAAAACTTTATTTTTGTTGTGATTGTTATCGTTATACTTGTGATGGCTTTATATCCATACTGTATAGAATATGTTCTCATCTTCTTGAATCATTGGTTTTGGGCAGAGATATGGTGAAATAAGCAAACAAAGACTCGATAGAGCAATTCTTACTTTCTTTCAAAATTTCCGGAAGTCTTATGTGGGTGATCAGGCCATGCATTCTTCGAAGGTAATTATGTCCCTGTTTGGATAGAGTTTTTTCACAAAAATTTGTTTTGATATGATAAAAAATTGTTTTTCGAAAATTATATATATCTTCTAGGAAACGCTGAATATTTTTTTATGGCTCCTTGATTCTTTTAGTTTCAATTAGCACAATTGCACTAGTATAAAATCTAATTGTTTCTCTTGATTGTTTTATTTTTTGTGCTGCAGCAGTTATATGCCCGGTTATCTGAGCTTCTCGGACTGCATGATCATTTGTTACTATTGAATGTGATTGTTGGTAAAATTGTGACTAACCTCAAATCCTACATTGAGGTGAGCATACAAAATATTGTGATTTTTTCCATCTCTTATTTAACGTACCTCTTGTTTGGGTATACTATTTTATTGTTCGTGTTAACTGCAGTGTGAAGAGGTCATTGATCACACCTTGAGTTTGTTCTTGGAGCTTGCTTCTGGGTCAGTAGTTTTACTTTGATTCACGTGTTTACACTATTTTAGGTTTTTGTTGAAGATAAAACACACAGCTTTGTTGACTATTGATCTTTTCTCTCTGTTCTTTCACTCCCCATTGACAGTTATATGACTGGAAAGTTACTTCTGAAGCTCGATACTGTGAAGTTTATTATTGCGAATCATACGGTAGTATCCCTCTTTCTATAAGTTTCCTTCATATATTATTGGACTTTCAAGTATAGCCAAACCTATAGTTGACAAACAACTCATGCACAGTCATGTTAATATCAATGTATGTTGCCTCATAAGTCACCAAACTCTGAAGCAGGACTACAGTGGCTTCTTGGATCCCTCTGATTACTTACTCAACTGATGAGACTGAGTCTCTTAAGATTCGCATTAATGTTCTTTTATGATGTCAGTTGCTCTGCATCTCAGTCTAATGCTTCATGGATAAAATCTTATTTCAGAGGGAGAACTTTACATTTTTAGAAGCAAATAGATGTTCTCGAAGCAGAACAACTTTTTATTACATTATTGGCTGGTTGATATTCATGGAGGACAGCCCTGTGAAATTCAAGTCCTCAATGGATCCTCTTCAGAAGGTACCCTTCTTGTTTGTGATGAAAATATTTAGCACCAAATGAGCACCAGAATGCAATCTTGGAATAGTTTGTCTATCCATTATTTGTTTGTCTCTATATTCCTACGTATGGGGAATGCTATTTCATTTTGTGGACATATTTGAGAGTAAAATATATTTTTCATATATCAATGTTGATGTAGAAAGGCTGGGCTTGGCTCAATGGTATGCTCGCTTGCCATGGAATTTGAGGTTGTGGGTTCAAAAGCCTCTTTGCATAAAAAGTAAGGATAAGGCTGCCAAATATATTCTATTCCATAGCACCCTCACCAAGTGGGGACTTGAACTGGTTTACCTCGTTTTTAATCTTGATATACAAGAGCATATATATAGGCTGGAAGGGAAGACAAGATTATAAATCCTAATTAATGCTAATAACAACTAATAAAAGCTTAAGCCATGCTGAAATATGGTATTAATAGGTTATATAGGTTGTGTTTTGTCTTTCCATCACAATAGCTTAATCCACTGTGATGGGATTCAACCTTTTTTTTGCCAAGGTGATGGGACTCCCCAGCTCTCACTTTTGATGTGAGACTTTTTGTTTTTCTCTAATATTCACCTTACTAATTTTTTTATTTGTCTCCTTTTAACATTTGGTTATTTTTCTTTTGACTTTACATTTCTTATAATTTAGTGATTAACCCACATCCATGAATATTTTTTGTTTAGGTGTTTCTCAGTTTAGAATCAACTCCTGACTCGATGTTTCGAACAGATGCTGTAAAGTATGCACTTATAGGGTTAATGAGGGACCTTAGAGGCATTGCCATGGCAACCAATAGGTTAGTATTTGGTCATTGATGGTATCTGATAGCAACGCAACAGAATATATTGTGACCTTTAATATATACTTTGCTTGCCTCAGCCGGCGAACCTATGGCCTTCTATTTGATTGGTTGTATCCTGCACACATGCCACTACTTGTACAAGGCATCTCACATTGGACAGACACTCCAGAGGTAACTTATAGATGCTTTTTATAGCTACCACTTTGTTCACGTGTTTATTTTAAAATAGGAAAAAACTTAGATCCAGTACTTGATGTATAGTACATCCAGTATTCAATCAAAATTTGACACATGTGCAAACTTTCTTACACCCACCACACCACATCTTTCTCCCCCTAACTCCATTCACTTCTCTCTCTCCTCTCTCACGTTCTCTCACGTCCGACCACCACCTCCTCCCCCTCCATGGCCGGCCGACCACCGTCTCCTCCCTCCCTCCACGCCCGACGACCATTGTCTCCTCCCTCCCTCCACGGCCGACCACCGCTCTCTCCTTCCTCCCTCCCTCGATGGCCGACCACCATACCTTCACCGGTCCACCACCGCGCCCCAACCCACATCTTCTTTGATCAGCCTCACAAACCGAAGCTTCTCCAGCTGGCCACCACACATTCTACGTTGCCGCTCAACCATCCGTCGGCCATGGAGGGAGGGATGAGAGAGAGAGCTGGTCGGCCATGGAGGGAGGGATGAGAGAGACAGAGAGAGGGAAAGAGTTCTAGAGAGAGAGAATGACGGGGCTTGTGTGGTGACGAAGGGAGGATGCAGCGGAGGGAAAGGGAGGAACAACACTAGCTACGATGGTGACGAGAAGGCGGCGGTGAACGGAGAATGTGGCCGGTGGTGTTTTATGGAGGGTGAAATGGGGAGCCGGTGATTTAGGGAATAAGAAGACGAAGGGAAGATAGGAAGAGAGGAGCAGGAGCGATGAATGGATTCGGTGGCGGCGGTGAGGGCGGTGGTGGTGGTCGGAGTGGCTGTTATCGGCGTGCGACGCGGTGGGCAATGGAAGAGGGGAGAGTCGTTGATGAAGGAGAAAGGTTGGAGAAGAAAGAGATTGGGGGAGGGGGGCTGGTGTGGTAGAAGAGAGAGAAGACAGGGGAGAGGGATATGGTGTGGTGGGTGTAGGAAAGTTTACCCATGTGTCAAATTTTGATTGGATACTGGATGTACTATACATCAAGTATTGGACCTAAGTTTTGTCCTTTAAAATAATGCTCTATCACTTGGAATCCACTATCTTGATAACTTATCATTTGTATGCCCAGAAAGATGCTGGTCTGCATGACTTGTTACATATCACTATAAGTTATGTCATAACTTGTAATTTAAGTGTATTCCCTTCCCCAGTACCCTCACCAAGTAAGGACTAGAACTGGGTTAACCTTTTTTTTCCTTTTTAAGTTATACTGGCTTTAAGTTGTCCATGACAAGTCAAATAAACTTCTGATAGACCCCTGGAAATAAAAGATATGTGCAGAAAGAAATATGGGGCGGATGTTAAGGAATTTGAGAAGCAGTTTCTATTTGAATCTTCTTGGGGGGGGGGGGGGGGGGTTACTGGTAGTTTGTTAAGGAATTAAGATTATAATTATGGATGAGAGAGGAAGATATGGAGAATTGGGGGAAATTGTGGTACTTGTCATTTTAAGGAAGATTTTTTCTTTGCTTTTCCTTATATTTTTCTTCTCTTTTGGGTTGTCTTTTACTCTCTACGAAGAAAATTAGATTTCCTTCAAGTGACAAGAGGTGGCAGACTTTGAAGATATTTAATGTTTTTCCCTAATGTTTTGTGCCTTATTTAACTGTTTTTTGTCTCCTATTCTGTTGTTGGTGCATAACTCTAGCCGAAACTTCTTCGTATGTTGTTCATGTATTTTATACTTTTTAAATTATGCAGGTTACCACTCCTTTGTTGAAGTTTGTAGCAGAGTTTGTGTTGAATAAAGCGCAGCGTTTGACATTTGACTCCTCTTCTCCAAATGGCATACTTTTGTTCCGAGAAGTCAGCAAACTGATTGTTGCTTATGGTTCAAGAGTTCTTTCTTTGCCAAATGCTGCTGATATATACACCTATAAGTTCAAGGGAATATGGATATGCCTAACAATTTTGTCAAGAGGTAAGAATCTAGCATGCATTGTTCCAGATAATGCCATGATGTGCTTTAGGTGGTGTTCAGAATTCTTTTCTGGGATGTAATGGAATGAAATGGGATGGCTAAAAGATTGATACTGTTGTTTGGTAGAGTTTTTTTTAAAAAGGGAGTGAAATGGCTTGGTATGGCTTCCCAGACCATTCTATGCTATTCAAAATCGACTTTTTCTGACCCTAGATGGAATGGTTTGAAGTAAATAATACTCCCTCCGGTCCTAAATATAAGACCTAGTTGACTTTTTTGGAAAATCCTAAAAAAGCAAAATAAGTCAGTTATAAATTGATTTACCTAATTTTTTCCCTTAAACTAGTTTATTTAACCTATAAACTAATGGTTAATCTAAAAATATATCAAACATATCATAATTTAATAACATATTTTGTAACCTTAACATCTCCAAAAAAGTCAACTAGGTCTTATATTTAAGACCGGAGGGAGTATTATAACAAAATTATACTGCATCCTTGTCACGCTTCCTAATCTTCTTCCTCCTACCCTTAAATTGGAAAACAGAGCAATCACCAATTAAACTGCATTCATTTATGGGAGAAGGTGCAAAAATATATATGGTAAATTGTAAAAGGGGCACCCAGCATCATGGTAATTTTGAGGGTGCAAAATATACATGGTAAACCAAAATGAGGCAAAAATATACATGATAAATTGTAATAGAGTCACCCAGCACCATGAGAATAAAGAACAAAGATGGTAAGGTGCCCTATTTTGGTTTACCATGTATATTTTTGCACTCTCAAAATTACCATGAATCGATGTCGGATGCCCATTTTACAATTGACCGTGTATAATTTTGCACCTTAACCCTTCATTTATATATTTTTTAGACAATGATTACATGAAACTATTCCTTCTCTCGAATAAACTCCTGAAGAATGGATTTTCCACTCCATTCTGCCCTGTTCTGATCTACTCCACCCCAATTCAATAATGACCATTCCGTTCATGAACACCCAAACATAGCCTCACGAATAGCATGTGAAAAGCCAAATCAAGTGCATACCAGTCCGTTTGAGTTCATTAAAAAAGAATGATCCTTATTATATACCTGTCCCAGAAAGTATGAATCGAAAGTTCAAACTTCTTAATCTTTCTAGCCAATGAAATGCATGTCTAAAGCCATAATAAAAAAAACAACCAATTGAGAACGGTAGGTGCCCATACGGGCATGCCTTGCTCCCATCACTTGGCCAGAGAAGCCTCTGTGGTACGCAACATGGCCGTACTCTATCTAACATCAGAGTGGTATTTATATGTATTCGGATTATCATTTTTTCAATTGACATGTCAGAGTAAAATTTGTTTTATAGATTACTGATCTAAGTATTTTGCCACCAAATTACAGCGCTTTCTGGAAACTATGTCAATTTTGGTGTGTTTGAATTATATGGTGATAGAGCACTTTCTGATGCTCTTGATACTGCTTTAAGGATGACACTGTCAATATCTTTATCAGATATTTTGGCTTATCGAAAGGTATGTAATATTTCTTTCTTAACATTATTGTTGTGATTGAAGTGTACTTTAACTATCCTTCAATTTACTTGGTTGATTTGATCTAAGGAAAAACTTATATCTGTAGGTTTATAAAATTAAAGTGCTTGTTTCTAGTATATCCAAGGCATTCTAGTTTTTTAATGTTATTTCTTCTATAACAAACCCTTCTAGCTAAAATTATTAGCACTCCAAATCCATTTGTTCTGATTTGATTGAACATAAGTGTACTAATTATATAAAGCTAAGTACCCAAGCCTTCTCCAGTAAGTATCCGAGTACATTTTTGTTGATTTGGTGTAATTAGTATACCTTTAATTCCAGTGTTGATGCTTATAATTGCTTTGTTTATTGGTGATGCGGGCGAAGCCCAGGAAATTAAGTAGTAACTAGTCTAGGCCAGGCATGCCCGGACAGATCCTCCTTGAGGATATCTTCGACTTCAGTGGGTGGAGTCATCCATACTACATGTGGTTCGTAGATGTGGGCACTTAGAGTTGCCAACCTATCTGCACATCTATTTCCTTCCCGGTAGATGTGGATAAGGGTGATCTGCCATACTACATGCTTATAACTGCTTTTATATCCAAGAAAATGACAACATTCCAAATTCTTGTGCTTATTTCAAGCTTTGTTGATTTTATTTGTTGATCATCTCAATTTTCAGTGCATCAATGTAACTTTTTATTTGCATCATGGTTTATAAATATACAAGAGTTTAACCTGGTCTAGGGAATTAGTCCTTCTAAATCATATGACAGATCTTTTTTCTGCTAACTTGTCGCACTTCATCAGTTTGTTACTTTTGGTTTGCAGTTAACAAAGGCCTACTTTGCATTTTTGGAGGTCTTGTTCAGTAGCCATATTTCCTTCATATTGAACCTAGACAGTAGCACCTTCCTTCATATAGTTAAATCGCTTGAATCTGGTCTTAAAGGCTTGGATACGGGTATCTCATCCCAGGTTATGACAACGGCCTTTTTTTCTTATCCAGTTTGTATCTTCCTGTTTCAGAATATACAAGTATAAACATTCTTTTGAGCTTCTTTTGTACTAATTGGTGGGAGTTTCTACCCTGATTTCCTTTGTCTAACTGTTTAAATTGTGGATTGCAGTGTGCATCTGCTGTTGATAATATGGCTGCTTTCTACTTCAATAACATTACTATGGGAGAAGCCCCAAATCTCCCGGGAGCTGTCAATCTTGCTCGTCACATTGTAGAGTGCCCCAATTTATTTACAGAAGTATGTTGTATATCATTTTACATTTACCACCTATCAGCTAGTTAAGAAAGTCTTTGTAGTCTGAGATGTCATAATTTCAAACAACTGTTAAGCTAATACTGCATTCGGTTCTTAATATAAGAGCTAAGTGCTTTTGGGTTTGGATTTGTTAATAAATACAATCCCTTATATATTTATCGTTTTTTTATAGACTATCCCTATTGTTTGTTGATGCTAAAGGAGTTCAACTTATGGGTAATTTCAATAGAAATGATTTAAAAGGGTATTGTGCAAATCAATGCATTATATGAAAAAAATGATTAGTTGAACTTATTTCTCTAAATTAAGTAGATATTATTAAGGACCTAAGGTGATACTTGTTTTACTTAATTATTAAAAAAATGCAATGGGTCGATCCAGGGCCAATCATAAAATCATGCAATAGAAAATATATCATGCTCCTTTGGGAAAGTCTGAGATGTGTCTGATTTCTGTTTTGTTATTTTACTATTTTGAGAGGAAATAAAAATGATATTTCTGTTGTCTAATTGAGTTGAGTATCTCTTTTTACATGCTCAAGATTCTGAAGGATCTCTTTGAGATAATATTATTTGAAGATTGTGGCAATCAGTGGAGTCTGAGCAGGCCAATGTTGAGCTTAATTGTTATTAGTGAGCAGGTAAGTTGCTGTGAATGCTCTTATCTTCTGATGCTTATTTGTAAGTTTATGGTTCAGAATATAAACTGATGACAAACATTTTACCTACAATTTCACTTTACATATATGATAAGTCCTTGTTTTTGTTGTGGAAAAATGCTCGGGTCAGATGGGTAGTATATTAATCAATACAAGTAATTATCCCTAAGCAAAATTGAAACAGCTAAATTTGCTTGCTATAGATTAATAATTAAGTCATAATACAACTGGGATGCTTAAATTCATAATTAATGTAATTCTAACACGTAATTAATGTTAGTAAATAGGGACAATATTTCCTTGCTATTGGTTATTTGTGGCAATTCAATCATTTCTTGCATGTCCCAGTGCATAAATTGGAATTCAGTTGCACATATTCAGTTAAAAAAAAAAAGTTGCACATAGAAAACTTTTGGCTTTATAGGGTGAACAAATTAATTTTATCTTTGAAGTTAGGATAATATTTTTTTCCGTGGAAATGTTTTATTCTTACATAGGTTGAATAGACCTCATATACATTATGGGAACTTTTAGTGGAACAACACTATATAGTGGTAATTTACAAGGCTGTATAACCCATGGTCTCTATAGGCTCTGCATCAAATCCTAACCTGTATTACACTCAAATGTCGCACCTCACAATCTTTTGGGTTGCTTTACTTATTGGATTTTTTCCTTCCGATTTTCCAACGGCTAGATAGAGTGTAGAGTCCTCCCAAAAGAGGGAAAGGGGACCGAAGAGAACTCTTAACATGGTTATCGAATGAGATCTTTGGTCGATAATTTATCACGAAACATGACTATTGATAGTGCACAATGAGGTTGTGTGATTTATGTAGTTGACCCCACCTAGTGGAAAAGGCCTTGTTATTGTTGTAAATAAACTTGCAATGTTTTAGAAGCAATATTGTAATATACTTGTTAGAATCCCATTATTATAGGATCCCACAATTATATATAGGAGATTAGTTTCAGATTTAGATCCAGAATTTAAATTTTGAATTTTATCTGTTGCTTTCCTATTTTTATGTATCTGTTGTGCTCCTATTATTTGTAAATCTGTTCAGAGTATCTAGGGTAAATTGTTCTACACAAAACCCTAATTGTATCTCTGTAAATTACTCCCTCCGTTCCTAAATATAAGATCACTTTAGCAAATTTGGAGAGCTTAAGGAAGGTAGTTAAATTAGTTAGAACCACATGAAATTCCAAAAATGCCCTTCAATTAAATTTGAAAGATACTCTAAAATACCAGAATATCCTCTCCACAATATAGTACCCTTCAATCGCATAATTATCCTGATTGTTCTCCAGCGACATGGATGAATCCACATCCACTGTTTGCTTCAATTCTAAGATTCACGCAATTCAATTCCACCAAGATCAAAGTTTACTATCCATCATTCCAAATAATTCACGTCTGAATTCCAAACCCTATGAATATTCCTCCGCCTCTGATTATTGTATGAACAACAAACAATCTTCAAAATTCAGAATTGTAAAAACCCTAGCCTAGATCTCATTATCTCAACACCTTCATCAAATAAAAATACGAGTCAATTGCGATAAACAGACACAGGGAAAAATAATTCTGTTTAGATTTTTGTTCCTACAATCTCTCTCATGCGAAACAGAAACGGAAGAGAAGAAAGAAGGAGTAAACAAAAGGAATTGAAGTATAGCGGTAAGAAGTCTTCTGCAAGTGGCAGTGGATCTCACGTGAGTGTGGGAAAAGTGTTGGGAGGAGGGGCATTTTGGACATATTATATAGGGGCGATTTGGGAAAGAAATGGGACAAATTTAAAAGTGATCTTATATTTAGGAACAAACCTACCTTCTCAAAGTGATCTTATATTTAGGAACGGAGGGAGTACCTCAATTGAGGAGTAATAAAGCATAGAATTATTCTCTGAGCTTCTTCAATACTTGTGCTATAACTTTGTCATGCTTTATGATAGCAAGCCGTGGTAATGTTTAGTGGAGAGGATCTAACCATCACTTGTCTAGTCCTGACTTTGACACCCTGCTTTTTCAGCTAATTAATTAGGCTTTTAAATTTTCTGTTTCTGGTTCAAGTTTACATTGAACTAAGGTTTTTTTTTTCCTTGCAGATATTTACAGATTTAAAAACTCAGATCTTGGCATCACAGGTATTTTGTTTCCCCCCATGAATTTGTGTTCACTTATCAAATTGAATGCATGAAGCATAGTGATATATCGCCTCAGGTTCTCAATTGCACTACAAACTAGATCCATATATTAAAATCCAATGGTAGTATTATTTTTTTTGGGCAATGACCCTATTTTGCCTTTCAAGTAATCACCCTGGATCACTGAGCACCCTAAACTAACACCGGGTACAATTTTACTCTTGAAGTAACCAAAGTAGTCCAATTTTACTCCCTAGCGAATGTAATGTTGACATGTGTCGTCCACATGTCAACATTACATTCGCCAGAAGGTAAAATTGGACCACTTTGGTTACTTCAAGTATAAAATTGTATCTGTTGTTAGTTTAGGGTGCCTAGTGGTCCATGGTGGTTACTTGAAGGACAAAATAGAGCTATTGCCCTTATTGTTTGAGCAAAAGCATACTGATATATGAAAAAATAGAAAAGAAAAGAAAAAGGGAAGATGGAAGTGTAATAGTTAAATTGAGTATATGCTTGGATGTTTAAAATATCATTTTGCATATGATCCATTATCAGAATCTCATTTTAGTAATAAAAATATCATGGATCTTAGTGGTAACGAAAAATACAATTGGTCACCAATGAGTAGTTGGTTGAGCTGGTAAGTGGGCTACAACCCTCGTAAGGATGAGAACGCGTGTTCGAATCTCAAGAAGTGCTCTCATTGGGAGAGGGGACAACTTTGCCTATGTGGGCAATACTCCTACCCCTCGAGTTCGGATTAAACCAGGCGGTGATTAACCAAAAAAAAAACAAAATTACAATTGGTCTAAACATAAACTTGTATATCAAATGGGGTTTAAGATTGCTAGACCCTAAAAAAAATGACAGGCTGTTAGTATAAGTCCCCAATGTAAGGCATACTTCAATGCCATATACTTTTTCCCCTAACAATGCCTTACAAGTCTAATTTTGGGTCTGGAAATAAGTCCCAGCTTCATAACTGCAAATATGCATGTATCTGGGTGATGAGAGGTGGCAGTTGCTGTGTTTTTTCATCATGTGCACATCTGACTGAGGCTCTTTTTATTTTTTCTTTTGCAGCCAATGGATCAACGTCAGCGGCTCTCACAGTGTTTTGATAAACTTATGGAAGATGTTAATCGAAGTCTAGATTCAAAAAACAGGGATAAGTTCACCCAGAACCTCAATGTATTCCGGCTCAAATTTCGTGCAAAGAATAATTGATCTTTGTACATACTTGAGGTAAATATGAAGCTCCATTTTGTTTGTACAGTCCGTTGAAACAGAGTTTCTATCTTGGAAGCCTCTTGGAATCTTGTTGCGGGACAAGAAACTACATTATATGGTTTCTTTAGAATGATAAAAAATGTGTTCCTTGTACTACGGGTTTCCAGTTTGAAGTTGTCCCCCTATGTCCCAGACTTGGGAGGAAATTTAGGGCACACAGATGATGGGTAAAGATTTGAGGTCAGAACGAAGGAAAGATACGAGAATCAAGGAGGGTGAGATGGGAATTACCCAATTATTAATTGTAGGTTTGGTGATTCTTTAGTTATATAAGATCAATTCTTTTTAGAACAAGTTTAGTGTCGGTGGTATTTATTTTAGAAAAATGTTGGTCATTATTTGACAATATTGTTTGATAGTGTATATTAATGGGGGTATTTAATTTGATTGTGTATATATGAAAAGTGGCATGTGGATTGGCCAAAATGTAGCATTGGTGTGAATAGCTTGATTTCAACCTTCTTTTGATCAAATCAGTCAATTATTTAGGCACATAATTTTTTGCTTTTATTCGATCATTCTCTCTAACCATAAGATTATCTTTAAGAAGGAATTATATTGTAATATGTTTGGGGTTAAATGTAAAAATACTTTTTATTTTATTGTGTATGTTGCCGTTAAACGTTCTGTACATATATAGAGCAGAGAGGGATCGTACAAAATAAATATTTGATCTCCTTTGTCCATAATTTAAGTAACAAGATAAGAAATTAATTATTCTACAATCCCTAACATTATGCCAAATTATTAAGAGAATAACTAATCCTATAATTCAGGTAAATCAAATCAGATCAGCCCCTTAACCCTAATTTACATTTGAGTGCAGATTAAGGTTATTTATCTTATTGGGCTTATTCTATAATGGGCTTATTTCTCACACACCCTGTCAAGCTGGAGAATAGATATTCATCATTCCCAGCTTGCTAGTGAGCTCTTCAAACTTTGCTTTGACTAGTGGCTTGGTCATCATGTCTGCAACTTGTCTTCTAGAGGGAATATATTCAAGATCAATAACTCTTGCCTCAATCCTCTCTTTAATAAAATGATGATCAATTTCCACATGCTTCGTACGATCATGTTGAACAGGATTGTTTGCAATCTTGAGAGCAGCAATGCTGTCACACCACATTTTAAATGGTGAAGTTGGTCTTATACCTAATTCAGTCAATAGTTGAACAACCCATATTTGCTCACATATCCCAAGAGCTAGTGCTTTATATTCATATTCGGCTGAACTTCTAGACACAACCGGTTGCTTCTTGGTTCTCCATGTCACAAGATTTCCCTTTGGTGGATCGACGATCATTAATAGCTCCGGCCCAATCTGCATCTGTGAAAACTTCAATATTGTCATCATTCTCCGTGTCTAATATTTTCTTATGTCCATCTGTGTAGATTTCTATGTTTTTCTGCATTCTTTTTTAGAATAAAAGACCTTTGCCAGGGGTTTTCTTGAGGTATCTAAGAATCATGTACACAGCTTCCATATGTTCCTTTTGGGGACTATTAGCAAATTGACTCACAACTTCCACTGCACAACTTCCACTGCCTAGGAAATATCTGGTCTTGTCTGAGATAGATAAATCAATTTTCCCCCTAACTTTTGATATCTCTCTTTGTTGGCTGGTTTTCCCTCTGGTTTGATCTCTAGGTTCCAGTTTAGCTCCATTGGAGTTTCTGCAGATCTAGCTCCTAGCATTCCAATCTCCTTAAGTAAGTCTAGAGTATACTTCCTTTGGGATACATTGATGCCCTTAGGAGATCGAGCAATTTCCTTTCCAAGAAAATATCTTAGGCTGCCAAGGTCTTTTACATCGAACTCAGTGGCTAGTCTGTCCTTCAATTTCTTTATCTCTTCGGGATCATTACCTGTTAATAATATATCATCTACATAGACAATCAAAACTGTTATTTTGTCATTAGATTTTTTAACAGATAAGGTGTGATCAGCCTGGCAACGTTTGTACCCAAAACTTTTTATAGTTCGTGAGAATCTATCATACCATGCCCTAGGGGATTGCTTTAAACCATACAATGATATTTTAAGTTTACAAACCTATCTATCGTTGTTCGAAATTTTGAGTCCTAGAGATATTTTCATGTATACTTCTTTTAGTTCTCCGTTAAGAAAAGCATTTTTACATCTAGTTGATGTAATGGTAATCTAAATTTGCTGCAAGAGTAAGCAAAACATTTATTGTATTGAACTTAGCTACAGGGGCAAACGTTTCTTAATAGTCTATACCATATGTTTGAGTGAAACCTTTTGCAACTAAGTGCGGGCTTTATATTTATTTATGCTGCTATCAGGATTATATTTTTTGTTAAACACCCATTTGTTCCCTACAACAGATTTTCCTAGGGGTAAATCAACAATTTCCCATGTTTCATTTTTCGCCAAGGCTCTAGTTCTTCTTTTATGGCCTTATTCCAGTTTAGATCAGATATTGCTTCTTCAAATGATTTAGGAATTTCTTCATTATCTATAGTAGTAATAAAGGCCTTAAATTGAGGGTTGAGTTTTTCATAAGAAACATATCTTCCAATAGGGTGGTGAGTACACCTTTTACCTTTTCGTATCACAATAGACCATTGTAAATCCTCATTTCTATTTTTAGGTGGCTGATCATGGCTGGAATTTGATATCTCAGCTGAGCCACTTCTATCATTGTCCCGTTTAGACTGATCTTGCCCATCCTCACCATTTTGTAGAGCCTAGTCTTGTTCTTGAAACATTTCAGGCTCATTTATATGAGGTTCAGGGTCTGTATTTGTAAACTCCAGATCTGTATGGAGATTTTCAGATCTAGTTGCAGGCTGTTCTATCTCTTCATCAATGATCAATGTATCTAGTGGCATCTGGAAGTCAGAAACAACGTTGTTGGACCTGTATACAGTATTTTCCTTCATAGAACAAGTCAACCATTCATATTCGTTATTAGAGTGCTGATTAATCCTTTACTCGCCTTTGGATTATCAAATGAATTCTAGAACTAACTAGTTGTAGCAAGTAGCAAACCCTAGGTCAATACACAATTTAGTTCAATTTCTTGCTAAACGCATGTCTATTGTCACACAAATTATCAATGAAGGTGAGTATATGATTTTCAATTATGAAACTAAATTCAAACCTAGAAAAGTAACAAATGTCTGAATGTAAAAGTGAAGAAATCAAGAGATGAAGTGTCTCCTCCTTCAAGATTTCACTTGCTCATTTTTTATTAAACTAGTCAAGATTGTTTGAAGGTAGTTACTTAAGCTTAACTAAATGAAATTCAATTTCTTAAATCAAGAGAATAGAACTTCATTTAATTAGACTAACTAACTCTAAAACAACCTCTCCTACACAATTCATTGATGAAGATGCCCTAGAATTTTCTAGAACCAAATAAGTTTCTCACAAGCAAATCAAACACATATACATTCACATACATGTAAGAAAAGCAAGCTACACAATTATATCATCAATGTTTCAACTACATAGGAAAGGTATAACCGAAAATCATAGCTCCAAGAATAAAGTAGAAGAGTTGACAATCAACTAATCTAACCTAATGCTCCTAGATTTAGGTCACACAAGGCACAAATTTACATATAGAGCTAAGATTCAAGAAATACAAACAAAGTCTTGGTTACATTGTTGTTGATTCTTCACGCAAGCTTCATCATTGAAGGAGAAAACAAAGAGAGCCTAGCCCGAGCATTGTGGAGGTGGAAAAGAGGTTGATTTGTGTGGTGGAAGCCTAACCATAAAGGAATTTGGTGGAAAATGGTGGTTAGGGTTTTGGCTATGGAGGGAAAGTTGAGAGAATTTGAGATGAACAAGAAAATGTGAAAGTGTGAGAATGAGAGAAATGAGAGGTGAGAAGATATTTATGAAAGTGTGTGTTTGGTTTAATGAAGTGGGTGATGTGGCCAAACATGAGCTATAGGTTGCTTTGTGGTGTGTATAGGCCGAAAAGGGTAAGGTGGGAAAGTGTGAGGAAATTTATGAAATGGAGAGAAAGAAGTGGATGTATGTGACTCCAATCTTAGGTAGCTTCATTCCTCCTTTTGCTTTTCTATTTGTGCTTCTCTTTCTCTTTCTCTTTCCAAAAGTGCCCTTTGTGTAGCATTTGAACTTGGATTTTGAATTTTGGCTCCACATTACCCCTTTTAGTAATATGCAATTCCCTTGTTTTTGATAAAAGGGGTAACTTTTATCTTCTTGCCTTCTCCAAATGCTTTTCCTTGCCCTCCAAGCTATCGAAGAGGCATGTGGAGCCTACATGCACGCCCCTACACAATGAAATTATACAAAACAAGTGAAATGACCAAAAATACCCCTAATAGCTTGTATTGCAAGTAATTGAAGCAATATTCTTAATTCTTCACAACATAGAATGTGATTGATGTAAGCTCAATAATGAATCAATATTTCAATTAAAACACACTAATTAAGCACAAATGCACATGCTAAGCTATGTAAATATATATCTAATCAAGTGCTCCCTGAATGGGTGAGTTGGAGTAGAAAGGTTGAGTTTCAATAAACTTAACATTCATTGTAATGAAAAACCGTTTATGAATTGGTGAATAATATTTATATCCTTTCTTAGTAGAAGAATAACCAATAAAAAGGCACTTAATAGACCTAGGATCCAATTTTCCCCATCGCTATTGAACACAAAAGGTGTATATTCAAAAACTCGCATTTGAAGTGAGTTAAGAAGAGGTGAATTAGGATAGACCTCAAAAAATTTTTGAACAGGAGTTTGAAAATTCAACAATTTAGATGACATTCTATTAATAAAATATGCAGCAGTAAGAGGGCTCGAGCCATTTCCAAAAGATGTCTATTCTTACGTTCAGCTACCCCATTTTGTTGGGGTGTGTGCACACATGAACTCTAAGGATGAATCCTTGTTTTCAAGGAGAAAACTCTGAAATTGTGAATTAATATATTCCCTTCCATTATCGCTTCTTAGAATCTTGATAAAAGTGTTAAATTGTGTTTGAACAAGGGCCAGAAAGTTTTTAAAAATTTGAACTACTTCTAATTTGTCTTTTTTCAAGAAAAGCCATGTTAAATGAGTATGATCATCGATAAAAATAACAAATCATATCTAGCCTTAGAGTTGGTTTCAACTCTTGAGGGACCCCATACATCACTATGAATTAAATTAAATGGTTGAGAAGCCACATAATCATGTTTAGGATAAAACTGTCGAGTCTATTTGACATAAAAGCATGTATCACAATGAAGTTGTGTATATTTTTATTTATAGAATTCGGAAACAGAAACTTCATATAGTCAGAACTAGGGTGACCTAGCCTAGAATACCATAACATAATTTCATCACTTGTTAAAACAGATTTGGAAGAGAAAGCTGAAATAGATTCTGAATTTCCTTCTAAATAATAAAGTCCATTATACTCTTTAGCTTTGTCAATCACCTTCCCCAAAGCTAAATCCAGAAAATCACAGTAAGAGGCATCAAATATAACAAGATAATGATGCTGATTTGTAATACTTCTTATTGACAGCAAATTGCAGGAAATATTAGGAACATACAGAACATTTTTAAGGATAATTTTCTCAGATATAATGATATCTTCAGTTCCTTTAACTTGAGCATGTGTTATTAGCTACTTGGACACAAGTATGCTTGGAAAAAGGGTTGAAGTTTGAAAAAAAACTCACGAAATCCTGTTATATGATGAGTTGCTCTTGAATCAACAACCCAAACACTTGTGGATTTATTCCGACAGTGTTACTCATGTTTGATAAGCCTTCTTCTATGATCTGTGAGTTCTGGATTTTCTCAACGTCAACTGTGAATACTCTCCCTTGACCAATTAAAACGTTTTTGAAAAACATGGGATCACTTGCTCTGATACCATGTAAAAATACTTTTTTATTTTATTTTGTATATTGGCATTAAACGTTCTGTCCAATGTTGTCAAAGCCGGACCGGAAGGCGAGCCGGGGAGGGTTTCAGGTCATGGTTCAAACGGTCGGATCGGTTAGACCGTCGGTCGAACCGATAACTTAATAAATTAGAGAAAAATATCTTACTTTTAATTTTTAACAAATTAAATTTATGTGTACATAATAATATATTATGCATATTAGTTTATTTTCAACTTTATAATTACCTCTATCTAAAAATATTTATAATGAAAATTTACTCTCAAATTAAAATATTACTCTCTAATTAAGCTTTACCATACATTAAGAATAAAAAATGGAGATTAGAAAGTAATAATTAAATTAAATTATAGACAAAAGAAAAAAACAAGTTAATAATATTGTGGAAAACCAAAATAAAAAAGAAATATAAAGACAACATTCATAGTCTGACCCATCACATTTGAGGTAAAATAGCTTAAGTGCTTAACTGAAATAAAAGAGAGTTTTTTATTTGATCAAAAGGAAAAGATGGCCTTGGAAAAACGTGACAGCAGCTCTAGCTTCTACAGCTCTAGCCTCTAAGCTTTTTTACATTGGGCAGAGTAACATTTCTTTATTATTTTGCATTGCTTAGCTTTATTTTCAATTTAAGTAGTCAGAGGAAAATGAAGGGTGCTAGAAATAAGTCATCTTCTTCAACGTTGGAAAAATGGGGCACTTCATGATTGCTTCTGTTTTCATTGTTGTCTTTCATCAATCTCAAGTTCTCAACTCTTCAGGTTAGTGGGTAAATGATAATAAAATATAAGCTTTTTATTCCTTTACCATTTCAATTTTTTTCCTATTATCATCCTCCTTCCTCTAGTATTCCTCCCAGAGTCCCAGTATGAGACGGGCGATGGTTTTCTGACCGTTCTGGCTCCCCGCTGTTCCGGTTTCCCGGCTTAATGCCGGTTTTCCGGCTGAAAAGCCGGCTCCGAACGGCTTGACACGGCTGAACTCCTCATCCGGCCGAAATACAAAAATCGAGCCGCTCCCCTCGCCGAGCGATGGTCAGGCCGGTCGGACCGCCCGGTCCGGCTCGGCTTTAACAACACTGCGTTTTGTACATATATAGAGCAGAGAGGGATCATACAAACTAAATATTTGATCTCCTCTGTCCGTA
Source organism: Mimosa pudica (assembly GCA_029929735.1). NCBI lineage: Eukaryota > Viridiplantae > Streptophyta > Magnoliopsida > Fabales > Fabaceae > Mimosa > Mimosa pudica. The sequence continues at coordinate 9,760,529 of JAKELP010000045.1, forward strand.
ATTTAAGTAATAAGATCAGAAATTAACTATTCTACAATCCCTAATTAACATTATGCTTAATTATTAAGAGAATAACTAATCCCTATAATTCAGGTAAATCAAATCAGATTAGCCCCTTAACCCTAATTTACATTTGAGTGCAAATTAGGGTTATTTATCTTATTGGGGTTATTCTATAATGAGCCTATTTCTCACATTAAATGTCATATTTGCCCGTGAAGTATGCACAGAAAATCATATATGTACCGAAAGTATTTTTGGTACAAAGATCATATTTGACCGTTGATATTTCAACTATAAGGGGCGAATATGATCCCCTGTATACTTCAAGGACATATATGAGCAAAAAAAATACTTTAGGGGTAGATATGATCTTCTGTGCACATTTCAGAGGAAAATATGACCCTTAAACCATTATTTATTGAGATTAAATGATTGTTTTATTTTACTTTTTTAAAAGCTTATTTAAATTCACAAGCTTTATAACTTGTAATCTAAAGAAACAAAGTCTTCCCAATAATGTGACCACCAAAGCATGTTGCTGACAGAGAGAGATTTTGACTATTTTGAGTAACAATTTTGATTAATTTTTTTAACTGAAAATTTCCTTTTATTATTGATTGATGAGAAAATAACATTACAAGTTCTGGATTAAAAAAAAAAGAGTCTCGAAAAAAGGACAACATAAGCATAATGAAGACATTGCAAAGTCAATATTAGCCTATGCCAGAACAGTTCAAGTAGTATGCCTTTTCAAAACTATATTAGCATTTTTTTTCTATGCCATATTTTAATGCGATTAGTATGTTTTCATCGGTGTTAATTTTTTATTTTGATAACCTTAATGGATGTGGTTTAGGCACACGCAAGTGATATGAGAATTGAAAAACACGATTATTTATTTATCATTATTATTTATAACTAAGAAGTTGTGCTAATATTTAATTAATAGTCGACATATATAAAATAGTAAAACCATAGTCCATATTTGGCATGTGAAGAGGTGTTTTATTTTAAAAAAAAAAGGAAACAAAATTAATAGTATACAGTCTTCTGTATATGATTTAGATATACTCTCACCCCGTTCCTATATAAGAGACCAACTAATATCATGTAAATTAAGAATATGGTTTTAAGTGATAACTATATTTTGAAAACTTTTTTTTTGCTATGTTTCCCCTTATTTTTTATGCAGTGTATACATAAAAGATAAAAATATGATAACAATAATAGAAAAATAGGTATGAAAAAATTTGTAAATGTAGGGAAGGGGAAATTAGCTTATTTAACCTTAAAGTTTATCTAAAAGGGTACCATGCACATTAATTTTTGTTTTTTTAAATAGAACACCATAAAGTTTTTAAGGGGTAAAAATATTTTGAAAGTTTTTCTATAGGGGCGTTGAGCACCCTCATTAACTAGATCCCCAAACCCCACCATTATATGACAGTCGAACTAAGGAAAAATATCATGTCGCATCACCTAAACAAAAAATGACCTGGCATAACTGAACAAATAATTTCATATCTTATTAAACCAAAACAATTAAACATATATGCCTCAAATGTACTTGTAAATTAGAATCTGCTATGTCTCATTCTGTTATTTTCCTAGACAATTTTTGTTTGCTTATTTTACCTTCTACGCTGCATTAATTTTGGGACATGGAAACAAAACAACAACAACAAAGTTTTATCCCAACTTTATAGGGTTGACTACATGAATTACGCGACGTCATTGTGATCCACTACATAGCTTCCTTCCCACACCTTCCATTAGCTTTTCCCATTCGGTATTTATACCTCTCTAAGTCTCAAATTGGCTGCTCTTTTTTGTCAGATTAGGGTACAACCCATTCTTGTATTATGTATATATCCTAACACTAAGCTAAACATACATACATATTTACTTCCGCATCTTATTTGATGTTACAAATTATTGTATGGTTTTACATTCTAAGACAAGTCCCCTTCCGGCAATCTGTGGCTGGAGGCCTAGTGGTTTATTTATGGTTTTGAAATTTGTGTTAATATTGTATGTTGTTGATTTCTAGAGGTTGGGGAAATCTACTAAAAATGTTTGGCTTTGACCGTCATTGATCAAGCCAATATAGCTCTTTTTGTAATGAAAATCTTTCTTGGGTTCAGTCCCCTTTCGGCTATTGGTTAGTTAGTTGTAGATATTAACACTGTCATTATTTGTTTAAATGATTTCAATGTGTTAGTTTTAGATATTAAGGTGGTTGTTACATGTTTAAATTTGTTTCATATGCATATGACCTCGAATGTTTGGAAAACGTTTCTCAATGGGCTTGTCGGCTTAAAAATGCAATTGGTGTTAAATGGTGAGACACAATATGTGTAATAATTATTGTTAATTTATGAGGCAAAGAAAACTATTGATTTACAACTATGATTTTTGAAATATGCTTTGTAAAGTAAGATGATTCTTGATTTTGACATTCTAATTACCATGTTAGACATATCCTTTTCTAACATGGTAGATTTACTTTTCTTAAGGATATTCTTTCTGACTATGTTACAAACTTTCTAACATAGTTAGGTTAAATGAGTTACCCTTAAATATTTAATAACCCTATTAGTAATTAATCTTTTGTAACATGGTTAATCTATTTACACTATGCCAATATTTTGTTATCCATGATAGGCATTCTAAAATTATTTAGCAATGTCTTTTCTATTGTGGATAAATGGTTTTCAAATATCATCTTGTTTCTAATAACTACGATAGATTGTTTTCCTATTATAAGTTAGGTTTTGTAAATGACTATTATGTTCTTTTGTTACAATGACTTCTTTTGATCTATGCTTTTTTATTCTAGCGTATTTAAGACTAAATTGTTCACTAAACTTTTAATAACTATAATAGTATCTTTTCTATTGTAATTATAATTAGTTTTTCCAAGGATGTTGACTATTGTCTATCTATAATAATCATATTGATTTGAATATTTTCCTTTTCATAGTTAGTTTTACCAATTAATTGAAATTGTGATTAGCTTTTGATGATTATGGTGATTCGAAAATGGAGATTAGTATAGAATTATACAGGAAACACAGATGATTTTTCCAGTTGAACTCATCAGTAAAACACACAATTACTATAGATATTCCTTGCTACTTCAATCGCTCTCTTTTATTTCTATACAATTACTTTCTTCTCATCTTTAATGCTTTCAATTTTCTATTTTAGGACATTGCAAGAACCATATAATCATACTACTTATTTATATCATTTTGTCTTTTATGAAAAAACAGATATTAGACCCCATTTCCTTGTCATACCAAATACACTATTGATCAATAATTCCATATCCATATCTAATTTTTTTTATCTAGGGCTTGCTCTCTTGGGTTGGCTCTATCCTCTCTCCCCTCCTCTCTACCTTTTGGGTGGTGGTGGGATCTTTTCTCTCGTCTTTGTACGAGCTTATTCATCGGCGTCTCCTTCCCCGGTTTATACCGAGGAAGGAGACGTCTGTAACTTTCATTGGTCTGCTTTTATATTTCTTTCGTTTTGAATGGCATGCCTATGCTAAAATAAATTGGTCTGGGAGTTGTGACGACAACAGTAATTTCTTCTACCCAAACGTTCACCTTTACTAGTTTTGTGGGTGTCTTTGTTTCTGTGAGATCTACTCATGGAGGTTTTTTAAAAACCAAATTTATTGGTTTATTGCCGATACGAGGTGTGGATACTTCTTTGGGATGGTTCTTTGAACAACCACTACTCAATGACTTTTCTACCGGTTACGGTTCTTTTCTACCCACAAATTCTCATTAAGGAAAAATGAAGAATATCGTAGCGATTTTGCGACAGCGGCTGCTCACTCCTACCCAAGATTATCATTTTAGGGTTTTTCTTTTTGTTTGTTTGTTCAACCTTTTTAGGGTTTCTATGTACTATCATTTGAATTTTTCCTTTTGCAGACCTATTTTGTATTTCAATTTCCTAGTTTAATAAAATCGTTTATGCTTTTTGATCAAAAAAAAAATAATTCCATATCCATTTTCATTTTTATAAAATCAATTCCATCATACCAAACAGGTTGGGTAAAGGTTTTTAAATACTCATTAAATAATATTTCATAACTAATGTCAATAGATTTAACCGTGGGCTCTCTACACCACATAACTGTTCACATTGACCTAACAAATACTCACCCCTTCATTCCAAATAACATATAGGCCATGAGTTGTCATATCCAAAATCTTTTCGTGGGCTCTTAAAAACACAAAAAAATCATAGGCTAGGAGCTATCATACGCATAAACATTTTTGTAGACTCTTAAATACCCATAAACTATTGGCATGGTGATAATGTATCTAGCTAGCTTGGACATTTAATTGGTGATAAGAGCCGCCATTAAACGTGTTGACATTATTTATGAAATATTACTTATTGGGTACTTGAGATGTATAAAAAATGTTTATGGGTAACAACTCATAGCCTATAAGTTAATGGGTGGAGTATTCAAGACCCTTTTCCTAAGTATTTATAAGCCAACACTATTTTTCTCATTTGTCTTTTCAAAAATCTTAGGTAAAATCACACCTAAGTCACTCATGAGAGAAATAATTACAACTAAGTCACTAACATTCATCAAATTAAATTGAAGTCTCAAGCGACCTGTGTTATACTCCCTCCGGTCCTAAATATAAGACCTAATTGACTTTTTTAGAAAATCCTATAAAAAAGCAAAATAAGTTAATTATGAATTGATTTACTTAAAATTTTCTCTTAGATTAGTTTATTTTACCTATAAACTAATACATAATCTAAAAATATATCAAATATATTATGATTTAATAGCCTATTTCACAACCTTAACCTCTAAAAAAAAGTCAATTAGGTCTTATATTTAGGACCGGAGGTAGTATTAAGTTATTTTTCGTTGGCAAGTGTATAGCTATTAATAACATGTTTTTAAGGGAAAATGAAAAAAAATGAAACTTGAATTTGAGTTGGATAAAATGGGGTCTCCAATTCCAACTTGGACAGATAAGGGATAGTCCCCAATTTATCCAAGTTGGAATTGGAGACCCCATTTTGTCCAACTCAAATTCAAGTGTCATTTTTTTGTCATTTTCCCTTTTTTTAACTTGTTATTTACAATTCAATTTGATAATTGTGTTGACACTTGTAATTAATTCGTGGGAAAATGACAAATAAATACCTTCGAATATCCAAAAGGACAAGTAAGGAACTCAAATTTCCAAAATGACAAGTGAGGAACTTCGAATTCCAAAAGTACAATTAAGGAACCAAACAATTGTTAATTGCTATGTTCCAAATGTTAATAACTATCCAAACTTCCAATTGTTAATTTTTACTGAAGTTTCTTACTTATAATTTTTTAAAGTTTAAGTTACTTACCTGTCCTTTTGGAAATTTAAAAGTATTTATTTGTCATTTTCCCTTACTTACTATCTTGTGAAAGATAATTTTGTGATTTTGGTGGTGGTATGGTCAAAAAGTGTTTGGTGAAATTCCTCTTTGTTTATATAGATATATATATATCCTCTTGTGAAGGTCAAAAGCTAAGGGCGAAAGCATTTCACAATCTGAATTTCTTATCATCGTCCTCATCGTCTTGTTTCCTCTCTATTACTTACAGCCACCTCCACTGAGAGATAGAGAGAGATAAGGTGAATGGGTGCTTCTTCAGCTTCAGCTTCAGCTATGAGCTTATTGGGGCCATGCCGCTCCTCCCCTCGCTCTCCTCCTCCCTCCCACTCCCTCTCCCTCTCCGTCACAATGGCCGTCTCCGTGGAACACAAAAACCTCTCTCTTCGCAAGTCCCAGGAGGCCTTCGCTGCCGCTAAGGTATTTCTCACTCCCTCTCTCCCTCTCTCTCTGCATCACTCATTCATTCCTTCCTTCCTTCACATATTATATGAGCTGCTTTTCAGGAACTGATGCCTGGAGGCGTGAACTCTCCTGTTCGAGCCTTCAAATCTGTGGGCGGCCAGCCCATTGTGATTGACTCTGTGAAGGGGTCTCGCATGTGGGATATTGATGGCAATGAGTACATTGACTATGTGGGTTCCTGGGGGCCTGCTATTATTGGTCATGCTGATGATCAGGTTCTCTTCTTTCCCATTATACTATACTTCTCCTGTTGCCGTTATACTACCTCCCTCCGCTACCAAATATAAGATCTAATTGACTTGCTTTGGAGAGGTTAAGGTTGCGAAATAGGCTGTTAAATCATGACACATTTGATATATTTTTAGATTCCCCATTGGTTTATAGGTGAAATAAATTAGTCTAATGGAAAAAAAAATTAGGTAAATCAATTTATAATTAACTTATTTTGCTATTTCCTAAACAAGTCAATTAGGTCTTATATTGAGGACCGGTGAGAGTATATTTTCTGCCCCTACAAAATCATACTTGTAACTACCAATGGGTAGTTGATTGAGCTGGTAAGTGAGCTACAACCACGTAAGGATGAGAGCGCGTGTTTAAATCACGGGAAGTGCTTTCATTGGGAGAGGGGACAACCTTGCCTATGTGGGCAATACTCTTACCTCTCGAGTCCGGATTAGTCGGTTGCCAATAAGTGCCGGATTACGGGGCGGTGATTGATCAAAAAGAAAAAGAAAATCATACTTGTAACTGTTGATTTTGTTTTGTCCTATGGATACTCCACCGAGCTTGAGAAACCTTTTATTTGGCTTTTTTATGGTGATTTAATAAAAATGAAGTGACCAAACCTTTGCCGATTTCTATGTTTTAGATTACTCCGAGATGTCAACTTGACATTGCTTGGTACTACGTTCTGAACTTTGCTTTATGAGAAAGTATCATGCTTTGTGTGCATTTCAGGTGCTTGCAGCTCTATCTGAGACAATGAGAAAGGGGACCAGCTTTGGCGCTCCTTGTCTTCTGGAAAATATTCTGGCGGAGATGGTCATTGATGCAGTGCCAAGCATTGAAATGGTTCGATTTGTTAACTCAGGCACTGAAGCTTGCATGGGGGTCCTCCGCCTGGCCCGTGCTTTTACAGGGAAGGAGAAGATCATCAAGTTTGAGGGCTGTTACCATGGTCATGCTGATCCTTTTCTTGTTAAGGCCGGGAGCGGGGTCGCCACTTTAGGACTTCCTGACTCCCCGGGTGTTCCAAGAGCAGCCACTTATGAAACCCTTACTGCACCATTCAATGACTTCTTAGCTGTTGAGAAGCTCTTTGAGTCTAACAAAGGAGAGTTAGCTGCAGTCATACTTGAACCTGTGGTTGGAAACTCTGGTTTTGTTCCTCCCAAACCTGACTTTCTTAATTTCTTGCGCAAAATCACCAAAGAAAACGGTAGCCTTCTGATCTTTGATGAGGTTATGACTGGATTCCGTTTGTCTTATGGGGGAGCTCAAGAGTATTTTGGCATCACTCCCGACTTGACCACTCTTGGAAAAATCATCGGTGGGGGTCTACCAGTGGGTGCATATGGAGGTAGGAAAGACATTATGGAGATGGTAGCACCAGCAGGGCCTATGTACCAGGCTGGAACCTTGAGCGGCAATCCATTGGCCATGACGGCAGGCATACAAACTCTGAAGCGTATTAAGGAGCCCGGAACCTATGAGTATTTAGATCAAATATCCAGTGAGCTAATTCAAGGTATCGTTGAAGCCGGGAAGAGAGCCGGTCATGCAATATGTGGTGGCCATATAAGGGGCATGTTCGGTTTCTTCTTCACTGAAGGACCGGTCTACAATTTTGATGATGCCAAAAAGAGTGATACAGCTAAGTTTGCTAGGTTCTATTGGGGAATGTTGGAGGAAGGTGTATATTTGGCACCATCACAATTTGAGGCTGGTTTCACCAGCTTGGCACATTCTTCTGATGATATAAAAAAGACTATAGCAGCTGCTGAGAAGGTTTTCAAGCGGATTTGAGTGTTGAATTCAGCAACATTGCCCTGATTTTCTTGAAGGTCCAGTTTCCTCTATCCTGAAGGCTTGTTTAGTAAGTTCAATGTAGCGAGTATTATCTGATGGTTTTGATTACGCCTGTAATATTTTTGCGTCATGTAGTTTGTCAGTGTATTATCATAAATTGTAACTTATATGCTTCTTCAGCTCATAGTTAATAATTAGAGTTAGAATTCTGTGTTCTACTCGTGAAAATCTTGTTCCTTTCCTGATTGTTTGTCATTTTGGTCCAAGCTGGGGATCTTTTTGAGTTTTTTCTGAGCCTACTATGATACTAGTGCGCAATAAAAACACTTGAAACTATAACTGAATTCCATTTCGAGCTCAAAATATAGACAATAGTTATTTATTTATGATAGTATTACAAAATTATAACTCAGCTGTGATATGTAAGTACGAAGGTAGACTGTAATATAATTCATAAAATCGTAGAAGTTTGAATTACATCCTCCAATCTTTAAACCTATTTTAATTTTTCTCAATTATTCATAACATTTTCTATTAAGAGGAATTTGATGTAAATCAAATATTCAAATTAGTAGTATTCAATTCTGATAAATAAAAGGGATACTTAAGATAAGTGAAAACTTATTAGTTTGAAAATAACTAGTGGAAAAATTACAGTAGAATACCTTTGAAAATAAGAAACGACATATCATAGCATAAAAAAGGAAATCTCAAGTAAGACATGGAGAACATGGGAATTTCAATTTTGACTAGAAGACAAGACTACAATTTAACGAACTTGAGCAAGCTAAAGGTGAAAAAAGAAAAAGGAAACAATATCACCAACCTGGATGAGTATGTGTGATATGTGAAGTAATTTCAAAGGAGTTGGGAAAAGAATTGACAACGGGAGATCTACCTAGTTTTGGTTTGAAAACTGGTCGTTGGTGAATACTCCGCTCATTGATAATATTCTAATAAACTGTGAGCCAAATAGCTACTGATTATGTATGTAGATGGTATTCCCTCCGGTCCTAAATATAAGACCTAATTGACTTTTTTGAAAAAACCTAAAAAAAGCAAAATAAGTTAATTATAAAATTGATTTACCTAATTTTTTTCCTTTAAACTAGTTTATTTTACTTATAAACTAATGGATAATCTAAAAATATATCAAATATGTCATGATTTAATAGACTATTTTGCAACTTTAACCTCTCTAAAAAAAAAGTCATCTAGGTCTTATATTTAGGACCGGTAGTAGTAGCAGATTAGACTTGTGTTGAATATGGTTAGTTTTGATGATGTCAAATAGAGAATTGATGATAACAAATAAAAAGTTTACATGAGAATGATTTAAGGATGATTAAGCAAGCAGAAATAGGGTGCCTATTCAGTTTCCCTGGAAGAAATCTACATGGACCAGAAAAAGTCACTTCAGCCAAGAATAGGTGTGTGATATTCTCAATTCAGTTCCACAAGTCAAGATATCAAAGAGATAATCTCCACTCCATGATCTCCTCTCCCATGGAAGTATAATCAGAGAACACATCCTCTTCACAAAAAGAAGAAATCAGAATTGGAAGCCCCAAGAGAATTGGAATTACAAATGGCATCTCTACCTTTGAGCTAACATAGAATGAAAATATCTTAAACATGCCATAGCAGCCAACAAATTCAGAAATCTTAAGAAGAAATGTGAGATGCTGTGGGCAAAAGATATATGGTGCACTGTGACTGGAGTTCACGGGAGCATTGTCTATTATTATCATATCTCTACTAATGAGAGTTAAAGCTCAAGATTGGCAATATTCCCTTCATCAATGAAGATCAGATTGAACAGAATAAGTGATCAAGTAACTCTAGACCACTCGGCACCCTAAACTAACAATGGGTACAATTTTACGGTTTTACCCTTGAAGTAACAAAAGTAGTCCAATTTTACTGTATGACGAATGTAATATTGACACATGGAATGTGCTCTTGACACGTGAACAACACATGTTAACATTACACCCGCTAGAGGGTAAAATTGGACAACTTTGGTTACTTCAAGGGTAAAATTGTATCCGGTGTTAGTTTAGGGTGTCTAGTGGTCCTTAGTGGTTACTTGAATGGCAAAATAAGGTCATTGCCCTATAAAATTGTACCTGGTGTTAGTCTAAAGCTCAAGTCCTTAGAAATAATATTGGTAAAGTCCCAAGGCACTCTACTAATATTGGTTACTTTTTTTTTATTATAAAAAAAAAAAGTCTCAAGGCACTCTACTTTAATTTCTCTAATTAGTAAGACTTTTCTTATATTATGTCTCTTACATGGGATCTAAAATTAATTTCCCCCAAAACAATGTTCACACACCTCAAGCTCCGAGTTATCCAATGACCCTAGCATATCTAAGCCATTTGTGTAATCTTTGCTTTTAAATTTAAATTCAAATTTGAGTTATATGTCTCCCTTAAAATCAAAGTTTAGTTCAATCACCACTCATTTGAAGTAATTGTCAAATAAAAACAGATTTTAGTATAATAGTAAGGGTTCCTTAGTTTCCCTTCATTGCCTCAAATCACTACCATCAAATTTATCTATGCAGCTGAAACTTTTATTTAAGGTGACAATCATTGCCATTCTCCTCAAACTTTTTCTTGTGTCAGTTTCCCTTCATTTATTTATCTGCTTCTCTTAATGCTCAAAATATTTTGTTCATAGTAGTGTTGCATGCCTACATTTAACATGTTATACCATGTTTGATCAATATTAATGGATTGTCGTCAATTGATAGTCAAATTACTAATTGGGTGAACATGCAAATCTGATACTAAACTTTGTCCGAAAAAGCATTTATAACACCAAAGTTTCGTCAGTTTCACCGATAGTAATCATATTTTGGATTAATTGCAATTTTAGACTATGCACTTAAGAGAAATAAAATCTAAATATGAAATATATCCCTCATTACATTCTTCTACTTCAACCCCTCTTCCCCTGCCATCACTCACTCCCCATTCCTCTCTCCCTCCACCATACACCATTCCTCCTCTATGGAATGACGTAGTGTATGGATCATAATATTCTTATTGTGACTTACTATAGGAAATAATTCATTCAATAGTTTCAAATGTTGTTCCTTCCTCTCATTTTATTTCAGTCCTCTCGGGTTCAATGTTTAAAATAGGGAAAATGACAAAAAAAAATTACACTTGAATCTAAGTTGGACAAAATGGGGTCTCCAATTCCAACTTAGACAAATAAGGGATAGTCCCCAATTCATCCTAAATAAAATTTGTGACTTTGTGGCAAAAGAATAGTTATTGGCGATTCTCAAGTAGTTATCGGCGATACATGAGTACTTACCGAAGTTAACTACGATAGAACGGAATGTATCACAAGTTCACAACCTATAGAATGGAATGTATAGTAGCATGAAAATAGTTACCTACTGAGGTAACTATTTTGAGGTAACTATTTTCACACTAGAACGGAAACTACTTTCAAACACCAAACTTAAAACAGCCAAATTATTTATAAGAACATAAACCTCACCAATAATTTTAAATAACAACTTCAAATGTATCACAGGCTTCACATGAAATATATAACGCTGTTAAATTAAATCTTGTCTGTAGACAAAATCTGGGCTTCAATTTGCAGCCTTTATCAAAATGCTCAGTATGAGCTTCAGCCAGTCGATCTCGCAGGAAATCCAGAGTGAGCTGAAATATTAATAATTAAATTAAGTATCATAAATAGGTGTCTTTTGCTATAAAGGAAGGAGTAAATTAAGCCACGGGATAGGATATGCTCCACAGAAAGATAAAAAAAGACATTGGCTATCAGCCATTATAGAATAAAGAAGCAGCACAAGAGAATATTGAGGTCCATTTAGTTGCTATCCATTTCCTTTAATATATGAATATATCTTATACTAGTAATTATACTTTTCTTATTAATATCTAATGGTTTTTTATACAGCTCCTCCAGGTAGGTAACATCTTCTACTTCTTAGAATAGGAAGAAACTCAACTACTATAGATTCTGCTCTGACTGATAAAGGGAGGTTGTATAGATTCAAAATTTGAGACATAGGCCATTTTTTAGTCTTTAATACTCCCTCTGGTTCTAAATATAAGACCTAGCTGATTTTTTTTGGAAAATCCTAAAAAAGCAAAAAAAAAAAAAAGTCAATCATAAATTGATTTACCTTATTTTTTCCTTAAACTAGTTTATTTAACCTATAAACTAATGACTAATCTAAAAATTTATCAAATGTGTCATAATTTGATAAACTATTTTGCAACCTTACCAAACATCTCCAAAAAAAAGTCAATTAGGTCTTATATTTAGGACCGGAGAGAGTATCACTTTTTTCCACTCCATTTTTTTCTGTCTTCAAAGAAACCTTTACATGAAGAACCCATAACATCTGTCTCCTACGTCATCAGTATCAAGAAAAAGCGGAAGATGAGAAATCCAGTTTAGTAATACTTCCTTCAGTCCTAAATATAAACTGATTTAAGGAGTAAACCCTGGTCCTAATAAGAGTTGGAGGATTTGGCAATTAGTGAATGCGAGCTTAAAATGTCATTTTAGCATAGAATTAGAGTTTCAGAGGTTAGGGAAGCTCTTAAGAAAATGAACGATATTAAAGTTGTTGGACCAGATAATAATAGTATACTGATTGAAGTTTGGAGATGTTAAGTGCAGAGGGCATGTTGTGGTTATCTAAATTGTTTAACGAGATTTTACGGTTCAAGAAGATGCTTGATGATTGTTGAAAAGTACTTTGGTTCCTATAATCCTATCTATAAAAATACAGATGATATACAAAATTGTGCAAATCATAGTGGAATTAAGCTTATGAGGTATAAAATGAAACTACGGTAAAATGTGATAGAACATAAGTTAAAATTGGAGACTAGTATTTTTGATAGATAGTTTGGGTTAATCGATTGTCCACAACAAAGGCGATTTATTTACAAAGAGAGATGATAGAAAAGTATCGAAGTAGAAGAGTTATAAAAAAAAAGTATCGAAGTAGAAGAAAAAACTTACATATGACTTTCATTAACTTGGAAAAGGCATGTGATTGTGTACAAAGAAATGTCCACAGGAAAGTCTCAGAAAAGAAAGGTGTGGTGTTGCCTATATTGATGTTATACAAAATATGTATAACATCGAGAGGTGAAACAAAATACTTTCTTATAAGAATTAGCCAACACCAAGGATCATCTTTAAGCCATATTTGTTCAACTAAGTTGTAGAAGTTCAAACCGAGGGTATCAAAGATGTAAATGTCTTTTGGTTGATGATATAATATTTTTGATGAAATTAAGAGAAACGATAAATGCTAAATTAAAGATATGGAGAAACACCTTAGAGTCGAAAATTAGGAGTAAGACAGAATACATGCATTTCAATTTTGCAAATAGACCACTCAAAGGAGATTTGGATTTAAAGTGAGATATCAAACAATCCCTCAAGTGACATAGTTGAAACATTTGGGATCAATTATCCGACAAGATTGTGAAAGTATCGATGATGTCAATCATAGAACCCAAGCTAGGTGGTATAAGTGGAGGAAAACTAATGTGATTCTGTGATAGAAAAGTACCCCATAAGGTAAAAGGGAGTATTATATTGCAGTAAATGTTGGGTCTTGAAGGGGACAACACAAACATAAAATATGATAGTTGAAATGAGGATGTTGAGATGAATGTGTGGTTATACGAAAAAGGATAAGATTCACCATGACAATATAAGAAAATGAGTTGAAGAGACTCCTATTAGTAGAGATATAGAAATAAAAATTCATTTGAGGCGATTTGAACATTTCCAAAGAAGACCATTAGATTCAATAGTGAGGCGGGTTGACCAAACAGCCTGGAATTCATGAAAAAAGGAAGAGGGAGACCAAATCGAACACTTATTAAACTTATAGAACGAAATTTATTGGTGAATAATATACTCCAAAGAATTGGTCACTAACAAAGCATAATGACACCGTATGACCATTGTACCCAACCCCATGTAGTGGGATAAGACTTTGTCGTAATTGTTCCGAAATTATCCTCTCAATGCTCCTCCAACATAAATCAAGTAAAAGATGGGGGAAGGAATAAGGAAAGATATTTCAGGTGTTTTAGAAAAAAAACAACATACTAGGTAACATAATTACAATCCTTAATTAAATTAGTTAAACATGTCCTATATGTAAAACCAGAGAGTAATATATTAGTGTGTTGGGGCAACCCACTTAAAGCACAAGGGGATGTTTCATTTACTAAACGTGAGTTTAGATGTCGGTTTCACATACAAGCGTGCTGTATTTGGTAATGTTTATTATGAAGAAAATAGAAGAAGCCAAAATTCTGATTCCTACATTACCGAAAAGCATAAACCAATACAAAAAAGTCATTCATAAAGCGAGATACTTCCATAGGATCAACATTGGCATTGATATAATAAATAGTAAGACAGCTTCTCTGGCAAAAAAAAAAAAAAATAGTAAGACAGCTTCTTTTAGTTCCAAAACTAAGGCAGTGAGACAGGATCTTTTAATTCCAAAACTAAGAGTGACAAGTTCTTTTGGTTCCAAACTAAGCTAACAGCTATCTTTTTTTTGAACGAAAAGCTAACAGCTATCTATAACACCTTACCACACATCTTTTTCTTAAACTTAGCATATATAGCTATGCACTATAAAACTAAATCTCAAAAGATTATTCTGCAATAAACTGACGATATCCATGATAATAATGAACAGACTGATTACTGATAGCGGCTTGGGCCCCATAATTCTAAAATCTTAACCTTACGTCACCAGAAACTAAATAATAAGTCAGTCCTTAAATGGTAGAGTGTAATTCATGACAAAGAAAGGAAGAGTGAGTACCTCATTGGCTTTTTTTAATCGAAGTTCACAGCAAATGCAGTATATAAGATCATGACTCTCTTTAAGCTCTCCTTGTTTGCAAATGGGGCACCAAATCTCTTGTTTGTGTGTCTATCAACATTATCAAATTTAAACCATCAGAATGAGAGTCTACAAATATATAGGAAAGTTTTGCAGCGTAACCAATCAGAATTCAGGTTCTATGGAAGTTGAAGTTTAGTAGTGTCAATGCATGTACTTATTAAAAGATAACATGGATGATTAAACTAAAGAATGGAAAAGTGATATATCAAGTAGTCATATATAAAGTAACTTAAAAAGCAAAGTCTATTATCGTGTATATAAGCCCAAACTAAATGATATTTGCAAACAATGTGTTCATTCACATAATCAGTTCAAAGAGACCTATACAAACATGCACCAAGTTATAAATATATAAATTTAAGTCCAAGAAGCAGTGTTGCTCATATAATATCCATGAAAAACAGAAAGGTACTATACTGAAATATAGGTTATAATGAATGTAAGTAACATGGACGTAAAGGATAGGGAGGATGGTGTCAAACAAACCTTTAGAAAAAGTTTCTAGAGAAAGTAATGAAAGAAACCATGAAACAAAGATCAGACACTCGTACTGGTAAAGGTCAAGGATAATTATATCAAGGTTTAAATGAAAGTAGTTGGTCTCTTAAGGCCCCAACAGCTTGTCCCAGGCTCATAAATAATTCTAGAGCGTTTGTATTCAACAAATTAAAACTATTCATGATTCTATCAATCCTCTATACCCCACTAATTGGTATATAGAGGAGAGAAAATTAAAATGGAATCTCTAAGTTGAAAAAACAAACTGCATTAACTCAATATAGCAATTCAGAATTGATGAAAACAAACACAGAGTGGGAAATATTTACATAAGTTCAATATAGCCTTCCAAGCCTTCATATAGAACATGCAAAAAGGATAAAGGAAGAGTAATACAAAACACATGTATTGCTTTTCTTAGAAAAGAGATGGGCAAATATTGAGAAAAGTAACATATTTCAAGTTCAGTGTTTGATATAGTCATGATATTGTTTGATATCCAGTGTTTCTCTTAAATTATAGAAGCCAACAGACCCAATAATAGAGAACAGAGAAAAAAAACAGAAATATTGCTCAGAACATTGAAAAACTAGAGCTTCACAATAGAATAATCATATTAACTATCTCCTCCTCTTCCCATATCCTCCATTAATCTCTAGTTGCTTTATCAATCATCAAGAAGTTTTCTTGTTATTTCTACAAACAACTTAGCCAGTTCTTGCAAATGAAAGCATAAAGAAACCAATGCGTCATCACGCAATCAAGTAAATTACATTAAAGTTAAAAAATGTGAATGATGGAAACCTTATAGGCAATTCACAACTCAAAAGCGAACTCAATAGGTAAGAGGTCCCAAAGTCTAAAAATCCCACAATGAAATATAATACTTCCATTATAGAATTCAACTTCATGCTTAACAACCAGGTGCCAATATTCAACCTCCATAATATGCGGCCCCGTTGCCTAGAAAGCTGTCTTCATGATAGCTTTATAGCCTTAGGCAAAGAATAGCATGTGATGGCAATTGCAAGAATCATGCCTCGAAGCTAGAAGTTTGGAGAACCCATGGCCCATATATATCCCATATCAAAATCCCATACTTCCAATATTGTACAACCAGAAAAATTATCATTATATATAGGACGTTGAATAAGAATTCATTGATATAATCTATGCTCCTGTTGCACATTTATGAATGAAAATGCCATGCTTGTGAAAAATTCACCTCATCTGCATTAAGCTGCATATGCTCAAAAAGTGCACGAGCCAAGAAATTATCTTCTTCATCTTCACATGTTTTGCTTGAGCAATAAATATCTGCAAGAAGACAAGCAATATCTTCAAAAAAACAAGTTAACAAAGACAATTGCAACAGCAAAGTAAAACTGGCAGTCGCATATAGTTGTCTCAGTATAGTTAAATGAGTGTCCCCTATTCTTGCTCACCCAAGAAACTCACAGCTCATTCTCATGGTTCATCTCTTTATGACTTCAGAGCTAGTCATCAAAACAACTCCACCATACGTACATACGTAAATATAGACAACACCTTTTAGGTATTTAGAGGAGTGAATAAATGTACTTTCATAATGTCTTCGGAATATTGACAAGTCACTTTGCCAATAGGTATTTGAAGTGTTATGTCACTAATATTTGGAATGAAATAGCTAATTTAGTTGATTGATTCAATTAATTATTAATTGACTGGTTGATTCAATTAATTAGAATAATTAGATAATTGGGGTTTTAGGATTATTATTATATTTGTTATTTTATTATCATGTTTTATTATTAGGGTCAAGCTATATAACCTGCATATAGGGTTCAATATTTATGAAAATGATTTGAGTACTTCTCTTGTCTCTTGAACGCCGACAGCCTCTTCGCTTTGATCCATCTCTTCCTAATCTTTTCCCTAATTCTTGTCTTAAACCCTCTGAATTTCTGCTCTTCTTCCCTTCCTTTTCAATTCTTAATTAACAGAATCACTTATTCGGTTAACATTAAGGTTCTGTCAAATGTCCAATAAAACAGAATCTACACTAATAAAGATGCCAAGAGAATGGGATTTTTATACAAAATATTTCCAAGTGTTTTTCTGTCATCTGTAAAATCATTGAGAGTAAAGCATATTATGTGATATAAATATATACAAACAATGGGTGCATGACACATGGATCTAGAGGAAGAAATTCTAGAAAGGATAATTAGAGTCAGAAAACCAAGTGCTCATTAATGATAACCAGTATAGAAAGCCAAAAAGTATATCAAAATCACAAATAGAGCCTTCAGAAACAGTTGTGCATTATTTGTATCGTAGTCTATTCCTATTATAATACAGTTTTGGAAAAGCTTGAAATTGTTTGGAACAAGTGAAATAAATTTACCTTCTGTGTCTTCTTCAGCTTTTAGATCTTCATAAAATATTCTTTGCATTTCTAATAGTATATCTTCACATTCACCCTGATAAGTAGTATGAACACCATCGTATTCCCATAATATATCATCAAACTCAGAATCGGATGTTGGATCATTAATTGTATTATAAAATGATGACTTCTTCATTTTCTGCATTTCATCACATACAATATCCTGGAATGCTGATCGGACTATATCCTGCCACCAGGTAAATATTAAAAATTTTCCAAATGCAATCACCTCTAACATATTAAAACACAGGAATGTAACCAAAGTCTGGCAAAACTTAATAACCTGGTATAATAGAGGTTTAACGGTAAAGCAAATACATTTCCAAAATATATCAAGTTATAAACACATCACATCACATTCACAATATTAACAAATGCTTCATCCTATGAGATGTTCGCAAGTTGCTCAAAGTAACCTTTGCTAAAGCTCAATTCATTGCTGATACAAACTACTACAATTATCTGCAGACATATGGTTATAAAATAAATTGCTCTACTACAATTATCTGCAGACATATGGTTATAAAATAAATTGCTCATTCTTCCAGTTATTTTAAATTATATGTTTCTGATCAATGTCAACATATTTTCTGCAAGCTATGCAGCAATCTTGAATAACTGGAATTAATGGTTAATTTTAATATTCACTTCTACATCTTCTAGTTTTTAGAAGTCACAATTAAACTGTCATAGTTCCGTGTTTTTGAATGTAAGGAGTCAAGATCCAACATTTATGTAATATTTAATTGTAGACAACTATGTTGCCAATAGTCCCCGATTATTCCAATTACGTGTCATACAAGTTAGCTCACATGGTAATTTACAGGTGATATAGAATTACATTAATCTATGTCAACTTCAATCAAAATGTGAAAAAAATGGCACCAATTCATTTTATGATTTAATGATACATTAAGAATAATTTATATATCACCTATTCAATCAATTTAAGGAATTGGAACAGGAACTAATAACTGAATTAAAAATTCCATTGAAAAAATAGAAGCTAAACCTGTGAAGTACAAAAGCAAGATTAAAGAATCTAAAAGAATGCGTGAAATTCTAGAATGTTTGGCTAATAAATGGCATGTCAGCCTCAACATGGTTGGTTGGCAATCTAAAACCAAGCTCTGCAGGATGCAGCGTTTGAAATCAGAACCAGCTCAAGGTTAATGGCACTTTGGTTTTTGCGAAATAGAGGCCTTTCCAAGATCTGGCATAAGGCCATACCATAGCACTGATGATCCCTCAAAATAACATCCATCAAAATGGCTTTTCTTCAAAACTCAAGATATCCATAATAGAGAGGAAACTTTGAAGTTGACGTGATTGCTAAATGTTTTTTAAAATGGCTACTAAATTTCATTTACTACAATTATATTTTTTCATCTGTTTATTTCGTGAAATGTAGAGTAGATTTTACCGCTCTCTTTTTTATAATAAAAAAAATCAAAGATATCTAAAATGAAAGAACTCGTTAATCAAACTGATAAGTGACCCTTCAAAAGTAAAAAAGGGGGAAAAAAGCAACCCACAAGAGCATACTCATATCATCCAACCCACACAGAAAGCAACTAGCTGCAATGTCCACAAAATTATTCCACAAATCATTTTCAATAAAAAAGGGCCAACTCAGTTCTAGTCCCCACTTGGTGAGGGTGCTGGGGAAGAGAATATACTAGGCAGTCTAACCTCTACTTTTTGCAGAGTGGCTGATTCGAACCCACGACCTCATACCCACACGGCAAGCGAGCTTACAGTTGAGCTAAGCCGGCCCTTCTCCACAAATCATTTTCAATAATTTTAAAGAAAAAAACAAGGGAAAGTCTCATAAATGATAAATGACGGTTGAATTTCAAAATCACATGAAAGGTATTTTGAATAGTAAATGTCGTTATTCCACTAATTAATCCTGCTATTCAACTGGTTAAAATAAAATGACTTTGAAATTCAACTATCTCTCATCCCAAGAAGCAACATTGTTGATTGACTAAGAGAAACCTCTTGATAATGTATCAATTATCAAGAAACAAAACACAGAGAGAGGGAGAGAGAGAGAGAAACCTGTTGATTTTGTTGACATGAGTGAGAAGTGGGAAGCCTCATTTTCCATAGCAAGCGGGTTCTGTCCTCTTGTACCCTCTTATAGCAACTTTCCCTCAACTATATAATAAAATCGCAACAATTCAATTAAATTCAATTTTCAAATCTCTTTTTATTTGTGTGTAAAAAGAAAAAGAAGCCAAAGCACCAAATAAGAGAGCGAGCGACAAGTTAAAGAAGGCGAATTAAACATAAGATAAAACAGTATGTGTGCATGAATTGGGTAAGAAAGTGATATTAGCGATAATATTAACAGAAAAGGGGGGATAGGGGTAAATGGGTAATTAAACCTTGGCTTTCCACATTTTGAATGTGCTGGATTTCAGAGACGGCCGCTTTGAAGGGGAAGACGTTGTAGCTTGGCGGGGATCCATTGTTAATTGTTAGTGTTCGCCTTCGCGCGAAGGCCAAACGACACGATAGTCTTCAAATTTTCTAGTCCTTCCTCGACAATATATAACACATTAAGAGTGTGTTTGGTTGTGTGAAAGAAAGTAAAAAATTAGAAATGGAAAGGGTAAGAGATGGAAAGTAGGGGTAATGATGAGAGAGTAAAGTTTGTGGGCCCATGATAAGTGTGAGATGAAGTGAGATGAAGAGAGAAAACTTGTGGGCCTGGGATATATGTAAATGACAATATTACCCTTAACTTTTCAAATTATTTACACTACCATTTCATTACTTTCAACAAACCAAACATACCCTAAGTTCAACAAAGAAAGTAAATAATTTAGAAATGGAAAGGGTTAGGGATGAAAAGTAGAGTTAATGATAAGAAAATAAAGTTTGTGGGTCCCAGTAATAATGTGAGATAGAGAGAGAAAAGCCTCGGGATATATGTAAATGACCATATTATCTCTTAACTTTACAATTATTGAATGTGTTTGGCTCGGTTTATTTTGAGAAATAAGCCACCTTATTTTGAACAATCTTGCTTATTTTGGGTGTGTGGCTTTTTTCTATGTTTGGCTGGACTTATTTTTCACCCAGCTTATTTGAAATAAGTCCGTTTATTTATAAGTAACTCAAGGTAGCTTATTTCAGAAAATAAGCTAGCTTATTTTTCAACATGACTTAATAAGCTAGCTTTAAAATAAGCCACTTTTAAACAAAAAGTCATTCAAACATGTTATAAGTCAGAAGGGAAAATAAACCACTTTTTTCAAAGTTCATCCAAACATAAAATAAGCCAACTTAGAGCTTATTTTTCAACTGACTTAAAAATATGTCAGTTTAAAAATAAGTCATTTTTTCACAAGTCGAGCTAAACACACCCATTTTCAAACCACTTTCTATGATTTCTAACAACCTTACCAGCCATAACACATGAAAATTATTTTTTAGTTTTTTAGTTTCCATAATGGGAAAATCCCATATAAAGAACGAAAGAGCAATGAAAGTAGTTAAATTTATAAAAGGACAGGTTAAGTACTAGGCATTAAATAGAGATTACTAAATGTTATAAATGTACTGAAATACCCCTTCCTCACCCAAAAATTTTCATAATTATAAATTTCCACTTCACTTTCCATTTCTAATTCTTTAGCTAACTTTCCCACAACTAAACGGGCCCTTAGAGCTTGTTTGTTTGCGAGAAACTAGGTCTATGGAACTGGAGAGTCTTCAAATTCCATCCATTAGTTCATGTGTTTGGTTGATAGAATCCTTACAAATTTCATTTCCTTTGCCAATTGTGTTTCCTAACTCAATTTTCATCATACACCTGCAACAATCAATTTTAACATATTATATTCGATTTTAGTATATTACATTCAATTTAAGCTAGTCACGTTTGATTTTATATGCTTATTTTATTATATTATGAAATAATATATTGTTTTAATTATTGACTTCAAATTTAAAAATAATTTTTATTAACAAATAATCATTAAGAGTAATATGGCCATTTTTATGCAATAAGGGAAATTACAGTTGTAAATGAACCAACATTAGGAAGACTAGAACAATCTTCCTTGAGTATACTCCAAAGTTTAGGCTGCACTTGATCCACAATATGAAAAACCATGTCAACATTAAGAGCTCTTTTTTGGCTAAAAAGTCTGCTGCAACATTACTCGCTTGTGATATCAAAGAGAGTACAACGTCCCATTCACGAGCAATTAATTCCTTTGCACGTTGAATGAGTAAATAATAACAATGTTGAGTAGAGCTGCCATGATTTATAAGATGAAAATCCTTCGCTACATTCGTCTCAGAAATAATATCACATATATGTCTTTATCCCATAAAAATTCAAGCCCAATATAACAAGAGCTTGAATCTCAGCGCCCAGACTATCTCCCTCTTGATTTCTGAAAAAGAACCCACTATGACAATTACCAAGATGATCACGTACAATTCTTACACAACCCAAACCTTCTGCTGAGGAAAATGAACCATCAATATTATTAAGCTCTAGAGGTGGAGGAGACCATCGTGCCAAAGGGTCATAAACTTTAATTAGGCCAATTAGTTAGACTTTTTCTATATTTTGTGTATTGGGTGAGACCTCAAATTAATTTTACCTATTAATAATGTGTACACAACTTAGGTCAAGATGTTCAAGTGCCAATTAATATTTTCCATGTAACTTAATTAGATACATCATCACTCAAACTTAAATAAATTAGATTATCAACCACACTTATGTGCACCATGAAAGTATATTTGCATCTAAAAGTATTGATGATTTATTTCACATATATTATAGTTTTAACTATTAAGACCCAATTTTATGATATAATAGTAAGAAAAACAAATACTTATATCCTCTTGTCCTTTTATAGGGTAAAGAGAGATTATTTTTGTTCTATCTATAAGTCAATTCCATTTGAATGTAAAAGTTTGTCTATTATTTATTATGTGTTGACTTTATTTTTATGTGACATAGTGAATATGAGTATAAAATAAGAAATTTGTTGTTGTTGAATTTTAGTGTAAAGTTAATGAGATGTAAGGTTTATCTTGGTTTGTTTGAAATATGGCACAGGTGACGTATAAATATGGGCGAAGGCCCAAAAATGATACATAACTATTGGTCAAGGAACAAAAATAGTACATAATTATTCCAAGGTACAAAAATGATACTCAACTTTTACCATGTGATCAAAAATGATATTTTCACTAATATGACAATAATATTAGACATGAAATGTCTAAAATGCCCTTATAAATTAATCACCGTCAGGTTAAAGTTTATTTGATTATAAGGGTATTTTGGACATTTCATGTCTACTATTACTGTCATATTAGTGAAAATATCATTTTTGATCACATGGTAAATGTCTGGTATCATTTTTGTACCCGGAATAGTTATGTACTATTTTTGTTCCTTACCCAATAGTTATGTATCATTTTTGGGCCTTCGCCAAATATAATAGGAGTATATGCTAGTGCATCAAATATCTAAGTTGCCAATTTTCTTTTAATTTGCATGTTCCGTTAATTTGATCCCATAGAAAAGAAAGTAGTGAAAAGTAGAAGAAATGGAGAAACCGAGGAAAAGGACTAGAGATAATAAATATTAAGGGATAATGACTAACTTAAGAATATTCAAGTTTTCTTTCATAATCTGCAAGATTTTGGTCCTATTGTATGATAGGTGTTCCAATAATTGAACAAGATGAACTCTATAGTCCAAAAAAGCCTCCTTCACTTGTGTCCTACAGTTCACATTGACTTGCATCTATGAAGCTTTGAACAACGTCTCTTCAAGTTCAGATCAGAGGTATAAGACAATCAACCGTATCAGTTAGTGTTCCCCTTGCTATTATCTTTTAGTATACATGCAGATTTTATCACAAATCAATAGAATTCTGCTTAAGTTTACAGTTTGTCAATGCTTGATCGTATGCTGTATTTGAGTGTAGAAAAAAATGTCTTTTCCTACTATGACAATGCATTTTGAATTGTACCCAAGCTTCCCTCTAATACAATGATAGATCCTGTGTTGTATTTGTAGACACAGTACAAATTAAACGCACTGTTGTACATGTTATCCCACTTTTTAAAATTAATCAGTTTGGTTTGTATTTCTTTTTCTATTTCTATCAAAATTTCCATATGCCATCCTAGTCCGCAAGAAAAGAAAAAAGCCTGAGATCAAACCCACCATGGAAATGCAACCCCACCATATGAATGTTTGAAAATAACACTTGTGTCCTGTGCACGAAGATATGTGAAGTATCCAGCTCATGTGCATCGAAAACTCGGCATTGGAGTCATACACCAAGGCTGCAATAAGGCTAAAGAGACATGAACCTATAGGTATGTTTGTTATGAGGATGTTGTGGTTCACAGGAGCACTGTTTGGACCAAATAACTCCGAAGTAATGGATACTGCTTCAGAGAAAACAAAACCAGAACTCAAGCCCAACATGCCTGTGCTTATTCTCAGACATGCTTCACTTTCAGAAGCTACAAGCAGAGCAAATGCGAATGGTGTTGGAACCATGGCTATGGTGTACCATCCTGTCCTTGGAAAGTGTATGTTCCAACTGCATTATTTTAAAGACACCATTGTTGGGTTAGTTATTATGAAGTGTGCACATGCATGCAAGTTGAGTCATATTCATCTATTGATTGGTCTTGTGTCTCTAAGATTCAGTGATTCAGATGCCAATGAAGAATCTAAGTTTCAAAATCATCAAATTGGCTATATTTTTACTTTAAAGGGTAATGACCTTATTCTGCTCCTCAAGTAACCATAATGGACTATTATGTATCATTATTAACAATGGATACAATTTCATGTAATCAAAGGGGTCCAATTTTCCCCTAATTGGACATACTCACCAATGGGCTCCGTCCACGTATCCGCATTACATTCGCTAAAGGGTAAAATTGGATCACTTTGGTTAATATAAGGGTGAAATTGTACCAGTATGAATTTAAGGTGCCCACTAGTCCAAAGTGTTCACTTTAAAGGTAAAATAGGGTCATTGTCCCACTTTAAATATCATTTGTCACATGATGATATACAGGTCGGCAAATAAGCACATTGTAGTTAAGTTTCAATTACGTCTTAAAAATCAGTTTTGTCTTTAAATAATTGGAAATTAACATGTAAAACACATTGTGAATCGATCCCAATTCTACGTAATAATTCAAAGCCAAATTCAAGTGTGTGCATGTGCGTGTGAGAAAGGGGGAAAGGGACACTACTCTAAACCAAGATATTTTCCATTATTTAAGTAATCGATAAAGTAAAAACTCCCTCCGTTCCTAAATATAAGATCACTTTGGGGAAGTGGATAAGTTCCTAAATATAAGATCACTTCCTATTTTATCTCAAGTTTTGCCCAAATTAACCAAAATGATCTTATATTTAGGAACGGAGGGAATACATAAGATCTATTTATACTTTTACATCAAGATAAAATAAATTAGTTAGAACTCTAATCAACAATATAATGCGTTTCATACAGCTAAAAAAGGAAGATACACACACACATAGACACACACACACACATTTGATAGAAGGCCTTACCACCTGATAAAACTGTTTGCTTTATAATGTTTATGGATTGGTATTAATCTCTTTTTGTGAAAATAAAGTTGGCCTTTAATTTGACTAATGAGGGTAATTGGATATTAAAAAATGCATTAGTCCTTTCTAACACAGTGAACAGATGTTTATGTTTTCAAATCCCCACTTAAAATGTAAACAATGTCAACACAAAATCATACCTCAAACAAGTTTGGATTGCCACTTTTAGGACGATATCTATGAGCAAGGGAAACAATAGGCCAATTTGGGGTTCATGGCTTTGTAGAGGCTATTGGAATAAAATATATCAAGATAATACAGTATCATTCCATTAATATGCCTACCTCTTTGGAGACAACCTTGTCTATGTGGGCAACACTCCTGCCCCTCGAAGCTGGATTAAACCAGACGGTAATTAAAAAAAAATATGCCTACCTCTTTTCAAGTGCATTAATTGAAGGATATATAATGGAATTAAATCACTAAATGTAAGGAAATAAAAGAATGTTTTAGTGGATCGAAGGAACAATTGAAAGTTTTCCTATTTAATTTGCAGAGAACAAGAAAAGTAAGATTTAAAGAAAGATAGTGTTTTTCTTAGCAACTTACTTGCTCAAAATATCTGGGCCAGCAGCAAGAAGACGACCGAAAAAGGAACAAATGGAGTATAATGATACTATAGAACTAGTCTCCGAACTGTATCCCAATGACTCCGTAATTTGCCCCAAGTTGTTACCATAAACCAATCCAATAGTAGCTCCACACATATATGCTACATAGTACAACCAAAAATCCCACCTTTTCAACAACAACCTCCATGTATGTTCCTCACAAATCACTCTCATCTTGTCTCTCTCCATTATCACCTTCACAAAACCACACTTCTTCTCCCTCATCAACCTCTCATTTCCCGAACTCTCCCCTTCCTCATCATCACTATCATCGCCACCGATTAGCCTTTTTTCAATCTCGTCATCATTATTATCATGGTCATCATTAGGTTCAGCCACACCAAAGCTTGAGGGAATGAAACAGTGACTCCAATGGTCTCTAGAATACACAATCCTATGCATGAACAAAGGAAGAACTAGCAAAAAAACTGCACCAACAAGGATAACACGTGACCAAGTTGTGCTAGTGGAAATATCATCAAGTACAAGTAGATACAGTCCGGTGATGAGAGAAAGTATGTAAAGGCTGATAAAAATGGGGAAGTCCCTGAGAAAAATGGAAGAGGAAGGTAACTGCTGTCTGTGGAGAACTGTTATTGGGACGAATGCAATGCATGAGATTAGTAAAGGAATTAGTGCGTTGAGCAAGAGGTAGAGAGTGTCGTTGCTGGAATTTATTGAGTTGACAAGGAAAGCGTATAAAGCTGCAGTAACACCATTGAAGCTAATGCTTAGAGAGAGCGCAAGAGGAATACTTGATGTGAAATTTTTAATGCATAAGACGTAGCACACTGTGTTGAACCAGCATATACTGCAACCAGCTACTAAACATGATAGAAATACCTGCATGTTACATCGATTTTGATTAAATATTACGTGTTTGATAACATTTCGGTATGTTATAGACAAGGAAGAAACAAGTTTTTCTAGTATGGTCTCATTAATAAAAATTATTTGTGAAGGACCAAAAATAAGTTTTTTTTTTTTTAAACTGTGCTGATACTTGTAAACAACGCACGTGTGAGGTAAATAAAAAAATCACCTATTTCAATTGCATTTCAGTTCATGTCACCTCCTAAAGTTGTGCCCACAAGCCCAATTCTCCTTCTAGCTTATATTTCTCATAAAGAAGTGATCAATCAAATAATGCAAGAATTGTTCCATTTCATAAGACCACAAAATATTGATTTTCCTAACAAAGACTTCATGACAAACTCTCAGATTTTTCAACATTATTTTATTAGGTTGATTGTTTAAACATGAAATAATCTCCTGCACAGAAATACCAATACAACTTAACTGTCAATAGGTAGGATTTTTTAATGATACCATGTCAATAGAAAGAAATAACTATTTCTTTAGACGAATTCTATGTATTACAATGTAGAAATTAATATTTTTTTGACGATACCAAGTGTGTGTGTGTGTGTAATAGAATTGAGTAAGGGAACTGGATTCCTATTGTGCAAGGCAACCTACAATACTACAAGTTGTTGGGTGAGTGATATCTCTGTTTTGTCGTAAAAAGAGGTTTAATTTAATGCGTTATTTATTCTGGAAGGCAAACAAAGTGTCTTGCTCTAATTCACAAGAATCACCATGATAATTAAATCACCATAATAATTAAGTATTGTGTTCAACAACTTCTCACAAAATGTCACTAAGATGAGGGATAAAGTGGTGATTACGAAATATTTCAGGTCATCTATAAATTATTAGTCCATATAATATAAGAGTTCAAAATTTGAATAGTTGTGGTTCAAAATATAAGAGTTCACCTTACCTCTTCAGTTAATGTGTTTTTCCTACTCTACTCCTGATCTCTTTCATATTTATTAATATTTATGTATTTCTCTCTCTTAATAATATCATAACGAATATAAATAATATTAGAAAAATAATTAAATGCGGACTCTCAACTAACTTTTACATGTTTTTTAAAAAAGTGTGTTTTGGTAGCTGATGAGGTCTTATATTACGGACTAGAGGGAATAATTAATTTTAAGTTATTTCACAGCCCAACCACCCCAAGATACAATATAATATAATATTTATATCCCGAAATATAATTAATTATGACTAAAAAAGCTGCTTTTGATTCAATATTTTAAATATTTAGATTAGATATTGCTACAAATGTTGGTAACCGAAGGCTGACGTAAATGTGAAGACTTGTGCGCGTATCTCTTATTCTTTTTTTTTTTAAATTTTCGTTATTAGTAATTAGAAGGGAAAATTTAAAAAAAGACAAATGAGTTTTTTTTGTTAATCACCGTCCGGTTTAATCCGGACTCGAGGGGTAGGAATGTTGCCCACATAAGCAAGGTTGTCTCCTCTCCCAACGAGAGCGCATCCCGGGAATCGAACACGCATTCTTATCCTTACGAGGGTTGCAGCTCACTTATCAACTCAACCAACTACCATTGGTAAGACAAATGGGGTTTGACCATAAAAAAAAGACATATGGGGCATTGAGCAGTGTTTTCTTTTGACCTATATGCTTGTTTTGGGCTTTTTAAAGCTAAAAGATCTGTGGAACTTTTTTTTAATGGAAAGATCAATGTATTCATTAACTAAATCAAAAAATCATTTACAAGCACTAATGGGCTAAGTCAGAACTTTGTAGAACGTTTGGAAAAGGCAACTCTGTTTTTTTTTTTGGAAAATAACAAAAAAAATGACACTTGAAAAGTTAGATAAAATGAGGACTCCAATTTCAACTTGGACAAATAAGAGATAATCTCCAACTTATCCCAAATGAAGTTTGTGACTTTGTGACAATAGAGTAGTTAATGACTATTCTCAATTAGTTATCGGTGATACATGAGTAGTTACTAAGGTAACTATTCATGTATCGTATATAACTACCCTTGTATCGCTGTTAAATTACCCTTCTCTGTAACTACTCATGTATAGTCAGTAACTACTCTTTTGTTACAAAGTCACAACTCACAAACTTCATTTATGACAAATTGAGGATTATCACTTATTTGTCCATGTTGGAATTGAGGACCTCATTTTATCTAACTTAAATTCAGGTGACATTTTCCCTGTTTTTTACATCCAAAAAAAACTCTGAAATTTTGGGCTTTGAGCACATAGTGAAAGCAGAAGTACAGTGGACCCCCGAGGTCTTTATTATGTGTTTAATTTCACCATCACGAGAATTTTAATTTGCGGTCAGAATTGTTGATGTGTGGCTTCAAAAGGTTCACGCATTTCTTCAATTGATATTGAAAAAAAAAATTAGTCTAACCAAGCTAAAGATATTTCGTAAAAGGGCAATTAAGAAAATTAGACAACAATATTTATCAAAAAAGAAAGAAAATTAGACAACAAAAATGGAATCTTGCAGCTTAAACGATTAAAAGTACTATTTTTTAAAACATAAAACCTTATTTATTTTAAGATTTAACATAAATACTTACTTTTGTATCCATCACCAACCAGTACCAACTATCTTTGTTTTGATAACTACTACCAACCAATAACAAACTATCAACACAATTGATATAGTCATAATTCATGTTAAAAGTTCAACTAATATATATTTCTATAAAATTTATAATTTATTCAATCACTTAATTATTGAAGCTTATTATAATGCATCAATTACCAATTACCAATTTTCACAAATTAAGGATTGATAGTTGGGTCTTATATCTAGGCATGAATGTACCAATTTTCCATTTTTACTCTTCATTAAATAATATGTCTTATCTTTATTAACTTTGGATATCCATTAATGACAATGGTAAAGTGGGAAAAACAATTAATGGGGAGATTGGTGCCTTATAATAAAGACCAAATTCTTTTGTTAGTTGGTGTCTTATAATAAGGATCAGAGGAAGTATATTTTAAGTGACATACCCTCTTATTCTAATTATAACTCACTTTGATTTTTTCAAAAAAATTTAAAAATGAAAAGCTAATCATTTTGAATTGTTTATAATTTAAATTACATGTGACATAAGTTATATTTTACTGGCCTAATTTGCTTTCTTCACTTAAAAAAGTAAAAGTGGTCGTATATTTAGAATCGGAGAAGGAGGGAGTAGTATACAATGTTATAAAGATAAATGTTTTGAAGAGACAAAAACCGATAACTTAACTTTAATTCAAATAGAGAGTCACTTTCGAAATTTCTCTTTTTTATGATTTTATATTTATATAACCATAAATAGAATCAAACCTCATTCCATAGTGTTCAAACAACACAGAATAGTGTGGGTTAAAATATGAAATGCTAAGGTTCTTAATTTAATTTTTCAAAGGTAAAAAATTTTATATAGATTTGACCAAAATTTCATAAATGTCAACTATACTTTAGCCATTTATTTAAAGAAGTATGTGACTTTTTATTTTTCATTTTCGGAAAAAGATAAACATTAGAAGGTAGTCTGCATATTGGACAAATGAATAAAAATGATATTGTTTATTTTAACGATCAAAATTAATGAAAAATGTTGCATAAATCATAATAATTTTTTCAAACAATTTAGTTTAATTTGTCTATTCTCTAGAAATGAGTAGATGTGAAAACTGAAGAATTTGAATATAACAACGAGTTAAAAATAGATAAGAAATTAAGAAACAAATTTAAAGTAACAACGTTATTGTAAAAAGCCATTTTATGGACAAAAACGATATTTTAATTTTCCTAAAAAAATGATTGGGCAAATTATAATCTTGTATAATATGTAAAGGAAGGAGAATTTGGAAGATGTGAAGGGAAGTTACTGACCAGAACGTAAGGCAAGGAAATGATTCTCATGATAAGGAGCCATTGAATGCCATAACCAATAAGGCCAAGAAACGCAGATATGAAGGTGACAAGCCAGAGAGGAAGATACAGCAAACAGAGGCCAGAGCACCATCCAAACAGCTTTCCCATGTCTGAAGCCACTGCCAGAAAATTGAGCTGAATCTGAGTTAAGTCGAGCTCTGATTTCAGATACGATGAGTATGATGAGAAGTCGAAGTTCGTCCCTGTAAATGCTTGAATCCATATTGACACCACCAGTAGGATCCATTTCCTTGACTCTTCACCCATATTATTATCCATACAAATTTCTGGATTTTGATCTACTTTCTTCCTCTTTGCTTTATTCTTTTCAATCCATCATATTTTCTGGCAAGTTTTGAAGCTTTGTGAGATGATAGTGAGGGTGACTGGTGAGTGTTGGTTGCAGTTTGGAGAGGGTGGGGATGAGAAGAGAAGTCGCAAGTACTTTTCTTTTATACAGAGTGATGTCTTTATCCTTTTTCTTTTTCCCGATGAAATGTTTGTTGGCGTCAAGTGTCTCCAACAATGAAATTCCCAATTTGGCCTCTCAAAAATAATTTAAGGTTTTGAAAATTTAGTGAAACAAACCAAAATGGTCTTCACTATTTCATTTTATTTTTTTAAGGGGAAGAAGAGGCTTTCCCAAAAATCCCAAGTCCCAACAACTCAAATGCGGGTTGGCGTTCTCTCATAATCTCAAGCCTCATTATACCTCATACTCACTCTTTTGGGGTCTCATTTTGACTATTGAGATTCATCTAATAACTCGTAATTTGTCACTTGTACCATTATAATTAAAGCAAATACTGTATTATAATATAAAATATTAATTTGTTTATTGTTGAAAAATTTTTAGTATAAAAAATTTCAACTATCTAGACCTATTTCATTTCAATAGAAGGATCTAAAAGAGATACAGACTTATCCAGTTAACTCTAAAATTAAATGGATCTATAAGAGATACAGACTTGTCTAGTTAACTGTAAAATAATTTTACAGTTAACTGGATATGTATGTATCTCTTATAGATCCTTCAATTGAAATGAATTAGGTCTAGATAGTTGAAACTTTTTATGCTAAAAAGATTTCAAAAAAAATTAAAAGTACTTCATTTATTTTATAATGTTTTTTATTTTTAATGGTACAAGTGACAAATTATGAGCTCCTAAATGAATATTAATGACCAATATAAGAAGCTATGTGAATGAGGAGAAAGGAAAATGAGGGATTCTGAGGGGGAGAGATTCTGAGAGAATCTCATCCCCTCAACTGCCAGAATATGGCAGAGTCATCATAATAATGGTTTAGGGTAACTACTTTATATGATGTCTTTCTAACTCCTTCAAAATTGTGTAATACCATCAAACCATCAGATTAACTAGCTGAAAATAGTCTAATTTAATTTATGCATAGATCAACTAGTTGAAGTTGTTCTAGTTTAACCAGCGGTCTCGAGGTTGTGTCTTGCGTATGCAGCCACAGTAATTAATTAGAGGTAGCGATATGGCCTATTATGAGTCTACATTTCCGCAAATCGGATTAGTCAATTATTAGTAGTGTCAAATATTGAAGGATAAATAAAAAAAAGTTGTGCAATGAAGCGTTTCGATTTCCAAAATAGAAAGTTACAATCTCATGTATGAAAATTGCCTAATCAAACGTGTCAATTTCCGCAAAATTGATCTTGACAATTGTAACATCTAACTTTTTCCTACTATTATATAGAAATATAATTAATTACTTTTAATCATTTTATAATATTAGAAGCGTAAAGATATGAATAATTTAAAAAAATTAAATGCTATATAAAATGTTTTCTCTTTGAAAAATAATTTGAAATCTTTTTTTTTGTACAATGGGTTTCTAAAACAAAGTATAAAATTATGAATATTATTAGAACATTCAAGTGGTTACATATTCAATTAATATATAATTCAAGTAAGTTACACTTAAATGGCTATAATTAACTATAACCCTATTATCACTATGTAATTAAAAATACCTATTAAGATTATAATTAATAATCTTTTGATTATCAGAGTTGACAGAATCCTACTTATATACAGTATAAGCTATTCGCTTGTACATAAATATTATAACTAAATAAATAAATTACAGAACCTATAAAAATCGATATACATAGGGCCAAGTAGGATCCCTGGTACTTTTTTTCGGGTGACAGGATTATATTAACAAAATGTATACAAGTTACACAGAACAACTAGCTAGGAATTAGGGTTAACATTATGCAAAAGTGCCCTTGACCTAGTAGTGTGATTGACCAGGGTACAAACTTGAATAATAACGCTTTCTATGGGTTCCAACTCATTCAAGAAAATATTTTTATTACTTTTATCCCATAGTTTTCAGAGAAGTGTACCAAAGAATAGTCACAAGAGAGAGTTCCCATAATTCTAGATTTATTCTAGGGCGAAGGTGCACAAATGATATTAAACTTCACCCAAAAGTGCGTTTCTAATACTACAGTTTTGCGAGGTACAAAAATAGTACCCAACTTGTGGTCTAGGTGCAAATATAGTATTTTCACTTAAGAGAAATAAAATTTATATATGAAAAGACTCTCTTGTCTCTCATTATATTGAAGAAGATAATAAACTTCACACATAAGTATATCCTTGAAAGACTATTTTTTGAATTTAATTTTCTCTTGAACATTATCATTCCACCACCAGGTCCCCTTATCACGCCTAATAGAACCCTTTGATTCACCTAAAATTTCTTTGGCAACCCTTCAAACCATCATAATCATTTCTTTCCACAATTCATTAATGCACCCTTGCACCTCCCAAACATGTCGTCGTTTTACCAATTTATTCTTAAAAATCCCTATTTTCTCTCCTTTTAAATGTAACCATCTAATTCTTGGTTGTAACATTTCTCGCTTCTTCGGTCGTTTAAACTTCACACGAACATCTAAAATTGGAGGCCTGTGTTGTGTTGTCACACCGTCACCTGGAATCCCCATGCAGTTTGTACAAATTCTTCTGTCCGATTTTTTCACTAAATTGAAATCAATCTGTGATCTTCCCATTTGTCAAAACACTTGTTGACAATTTTGAGGTCGTGAGCCACAGAATTCAATAATAGATTGTCCTTCGTTATTGAGCATACCAAAACCAAAATCATTAATTGCATCTTTACCAACATGCCCATTAAGATCATCACTAATAAATACCTTTTCAAGAATAAGTATTCCTTAAATCAACTCCTCCAATTCTTCCCAAAACTGTTCCTTTATGTGCGATTCTGCCCCAATCCGAGGGGCATAAGCATTAATAACATTAATTGTTTCTTCCCCAACTACCATTTTCAGCGATATGATTCTATCTCGAATCCTATTAATTTCGATAACATTCTTCCTCTATTCTTCATCCACAATTATACAAACACCATTCTTAGTAATCACTTTACCAGTGTACCAAAGTTTACATCCACCAATGTCCTTAGGTTTTGCTCCGACCCATTTAGTTTACTGTAAACATGGATTGTTTATCTTTCTATCCCTCATCACTCCTACTATCTCCCAAGATTTGTCTTTTCAATACTCCTCCAAGTACTTCATTTAATTTTACTCTCTTGAACTTGTTTCTTTATATGCCTCCTTTCAATGTTTATATGCTTTTAAGATTCAACATATTTTTACGTTGGCTACCGAAGCCTAACACAACCATACTCCTCAAAAGTGAAGATCAATGAAAGGAGGAGATCCTATTTTGTTGTTCTGTTCTTTTAGATAATATGTGTGTGTGTAGAATCTAACCGTTAGAAAATGAAGATAGTAATGAGAAATAAAGTAAAAATTCCAAATTCAATGAAACAGATGTCTGTACCTTGATGTAACTTTTAGATATCTAATGGAGAATAACACAAAAGCAC
Organism: Mimosa pudica; assembly: GCA_029929735.1. Lineage (NCBI taxonomy): Eukaryota > Viridiplantae > Streptophyta > Magnoliopsida > Fabales > Fabaceae > Mimosa > Mimosa pudica. The sequence continues at coordinate 9,795,275 of JAKELP010000045.1, forward strand.
TTAAGGCATATGACCATGTAAAATAACTAAATTAGCATAGACTACAACTTGCTATCAATTCAATGAAAAACATCAACTTTTAATACTATCACATTGGTACCAAACCCAACTATTGGAAATATTTAATCGGATGGGACCTTGATGGACCGGATCTTCTTATTGTTAAATCTGACGACCTTTACGAAAGCAGAAAGTTAACATATCAGCATTAATATGTGATTGATGCTGATTGATTTGATTAGAGAATCAAATCAGTCATTATTGTTGATTGGTGTCATAATGACTACAATTATGACGATAATATTTCTACCTTCCATAGTGACAAGAGTGTCATTATAAATATAGGTGTCTTGTTCATTTGTCAGACACTGCATTCTCTAGCTTACCATCTCACGGTTTTTCCTGAGAGGTGATTCATTGTGCGAATCGAATCCGGGTTCTAATAACCCGGTTCTGCTCGACTTTGTTTGTTCTTGTTCTTACAGGAACTCTGTTCGGGTTCGGGTTCGGGTTTGAAGCTCCGGGATCCGGGAATGCTCGTGGGTCGGGTAATTCCTTCATCAAAGCTTCAAACTTTTAGCTTACCCTTATATTAGAATGAAATATCAAGACACAAAACTCATACCCAATAAATTCATTCAACATTGAATTTATCTTTCAAAAAGTTGTTAATCACAATGGAATGACTAGCAACAACAACTCTTTGGAAAACATACGACAATGCAATTTTAACCTCGTAGAAACCAAACAAGCTCAAACTTTTTTGAACTTCCCTATTTTTGAACCGAAAAACAGGGCATACACAGCTACAAACACATCACCACCACCCTAAACTCTCATTAATAACAAACGAGGAAGCTACTTACATCTTTATACAACAAAAATACCAAGGTTTTCATATGAATATGTCTGTAATGCTCAAACATTCATCCAAAATAAGATTTATATGAAAAATTTTGGCTTTTATCTCAAAACATACATTTTAAATAAAAAACCTAACAAACATGACGATTGATTTTCTTCCCATACATTTACTTAATGGCAATGCCTTTGATATTTCTTCTTGAATGTCTTCATTATGATGAGGAGAGTGTCTTGACTTTTAATTAAAGTATGGCTCTTTGGGACCCTACTTTAGGGTGTGCTTGGATGAGAGGAAAATGAGAGAGGAAAGAAAGTGAGAGGGAAAAAAACATGGAGGAAAGAAAACAGGGAAGAAAATATAATCCCCTCTGTTGCTTTAATGGAGGGGAAAAACAAGGAGGAAAGAAAATGGGTATATATCAGAATGACTAAAATACCCTTATTGCAAACACTTTATTAAGAAAACTATATATTTTAACAAAGAAAATTATTTTTTTAATAAAACAATAAGTGGGAGATCTCTTGAAATTAAATTAAATAAAGGGAATAAATATAATAATTTATTATTCAATTTAAAATATTTTATTATGAAGACAAGAGACAAAAATACTTGACATTATCCTCCATAATTAAATAATGTAATATAAATGAAATAAAAGAAAGTGATATCATTACAATATATCACTAATAATGGAGCAATTAAATATATAACTATACTAGAATTAGTGATTGTCTAGTTCCAATTGTCTAATCCTCCAAAACCCAAAAAATAGCCAATTGTCTCATTCTCCAAAATCCAAAAAATGGCCAATTGTCTAATTCTCCAAAACCCAAAGAATGACCAGATTACATTAAAATTACCATAACAAAAGATAGATATTTCATAAACAAAACAAAAGAGGTCAAAATTTCTCCTCATCACGTAGATATTTAAACCTTAAACCCAGCATCAGCCATCAACCTGAGTAGTGTCTGCAACCTCATATGCGATGGAACTCCAAAAAACTTAAGCTTATGTCTTTCTTCGTTAAACAAGAAAAAATAACATTGCAGTTTCTTCTCTTCAGGTATACCAATTTGTTCATTTGCAGCCCACACTTCCCCCTCACTATAATGACGAGGCATACTTTTTTCAAGTATTGAAAGATCATTTTCAGCAATTTGAGCTTGTTTCTCAACAACTTTAACATGCATCTCAACAACTTGAACATGTCTTTCATTTACTTGAGCTTGCTTCTCGGCAAGTTGTGTTTGCCTCTCAACAAGTTGAGCATGCTTCTCTGCAACTTGAGCTTGTCTCTCCGCAAATACATTACCATCTCTCATAACATTAACCAATTCCTTAATACCTGCAGACATTTCTTCACACCTAGAGCTGGGAATTTGGGCCGGCCCGACCCTAATGGGCCGACCCGCATCAGGCCGGGCCCACTTAGGTCCGGTCCCCCTTTTACTCCCCTATTTGAGAAGCCCGGCCCTACGGGCCAGACCCACTTTATTATTTTTTTTTAAAAAAACCTTTTACTAAACCCATTTTTCCTCTTTCCACATTGTTCGCCCTGTAAGTTTTACGGTTTTACCAAAACAAAATCATCTAAAAACATCACAAATCCACAATGAACATAGTCATAAGTCATAACATAGTCTGAAAGCGATAACATTACAACATACACTGTAACACTGATAGTGATACGCATAATCTGACAGTCAAAATAAACAACAAAGTCTTCAAATATAAATCTAAATAAACATTAAACAATAGCATCCAACGAGTCATCTAAGAGTGCACATCATCATCAGTTTCATCATCACTGTCATCAACGACATTTGATTGTGCTTCGCTATGAATTGACTCCTCTCCACTGACAAAAATATCAAGTCTTTGCAATTCTTCTTTATCATCATATGCACTATCTCCTCCATCATCTAAGAAAAGAGAAAACAAAACAGAATTAATTGTCCTTCAAACATATATAAAAAAAGAAACAAAAAATCACAAATTAAATAAATAATTCAGAAACATACCGTCATATTTTTTTTTAAATTAAGTTTGGAAACGGGTCTCAAATACGGGCCGGCCCTAACAGACCCGCTCCCCTCTTTTTCCACCAAAATAGCAGGTCCGGCCCTCCTCGGGTTTGCATGAAAACGGCTCGGCCCGACGAGCTAGGCCCATATTACCGGCTCTATTCACACCTTTCTTCAAAGGACTCCATCATTGAAGCCTTACGCTTTTGTCCTCTAGCTGAGGTGGTTCCTACTGATGCTTCATTGTTGGGCTACACTCAATGTTTTCTTCTGAGTTTGGTGACACATTTTGAATATTACATCTAGTTTCAGCATTAGTGTCACTTGCAATAGGCTCTAATTGTGCAGCCCTTTCTTTGTTGTTTTTGGAGTATTTTCCTGTAGCTCGATCAGAACTGAATAATTCATACAACTTATCATAATGTAGCATTGGTGTCATCTTCCATTTTTTTGCATGTGCTTTTTTCTACAAATCATAAAATAATATAAATCAACATGTAAATGAAATACAAAAATCATATTTAAATATAGGGCAAAGTTGCAAAAATAGTCACCGTAAATTTAAAAATGGACACCTATAACTCTGGTAAATTTAAGGGGGTAAAACCGTACACCATAAACCAAAATGGGGCAAAACCGTAAATTGCAAACCAAAATGGGGTAAAAGTAATCTCTCTGTTAGGCCGAGTTAAACAGACATTTTCCAGACGTGAGCTCCACCATCAGTAAATGACGTGTCAATTCTTAAATCCACCGTGGAAGCTGAAATGCATTCAGTTGAACCCTAAATCACTTTAAACGAACCATAAACCGCCAAATCATTTTGATAAGAAACCAAGTCAAACCCCAAATCATGTGAAATCCACTTTACTTCTTTGTAATCATCTAAAAAAATAAAGCCCATATGAAAAAATAAAGCCCCATCAACATATTGCACCCTCAAATGTATGACACGTCATTTACTGATGGTGGGGCCATGTCTGGAAAACATCCATTTAACTTTGCCTAACAAAGATGTTACTTTTGCCCCCTTTTGGTTTACAGTTTACGGTTTTGCCCCTTTAAATTTACCAGAGTTATAGGTGCCCATTTTTCAATTTACGGTGTCTATTTTTGCACATTTGCCCTTATATATATTGTCATAAATTTAAGTTCCACAAATTACCCACCTCAAGCAAATCATTCCAAACTTGATCATCAACTTCAAACAATTTGGTCATCCGACTCCATGAGAAACCACTCAATCCATTAAACAAGTCATAAAGCTCCGCAAAGCGTACTGATAACATCTTCTTCCTATTTTTCAAATGATTTTTTGTAATGTCATAGCCAAATGTAGTAGTAAGAGACTGCACCATATTATTGCACTACTAGTAAATGTGTTATCTGGACGATTTCCCTTTGCTATCTCTTCCAACAAGGCATCAATGAAACTTTCATCCATTTCAGATGTCCAGCGCAAATTGTCCTTCATCGAGTCTGGCTTTTTCCGTGTCATTGTTCAGTCTGCAAGAAAATTTGTAAACAAAATAGCTCATATGAGGACATAGAGATAAAAGAAAGACAGGCTAAAGATATAAACACAAACCTGTAATGAAAAAACCAACTAAAGATAAAGTTTACCCACTGTCAATTTCAGTGTCTGCAAGACATGCTAGGCCCTCTAAATCACAATATATATGATCAGTAAGTCATAGCATAGGAGGAGAATAAAACTATAATGAAAAAGGGATTTATAGTAGAAAAACTGAGTTCCCCACACTTCGATTTAACACCAAGCTGATGACAAAGAGAAAAGAAAGTAGAGGTTACTTAAATAACCTTTTTCACACAGATAGGCTCATAAAATTAGCATTGTCAATATTCCAATATATACAAGCAACCAGAAAAATATATTAGTAATCTCTACATTCTCTGGAAGTGAAAAAATTACCACTGATGGATTGTAAAATGATCATATTTCTTGTACTCATGAATTTTACAAGTTTGTCACAACAAGATGATAACCACCACTCAAGCGCTAATCCAGAAAAATTGTGTGTTGTGTGAAATAGAACTTATCATATCTTTCTCAACCTCTCCTATTAATTGAAAACTCGCACCTCCCTACACCAAGGCAGTACAAAGTATGATGCACATTTAAGACAATGCCACCTTAATTTCAACCATTGAAGCTTGTCGTAAATACTCAACCAAAAGTGATCCAAAATTATAGATCTGTGAATAGATTTTTAATCTACTGAATGTAAAGTACACCATATATTTATTTTCTTAACTTTCAGATATCATCAAATCAAGCAAGGTTAAACCAGAAAAGAAAAAGGTCAGCTATAAGTAAAGGATCTCACTTAAAAGTCATACGTTAAAACATTCTAGTTCCATGATGTGGCAAGATTTCTTAGCTTACATCACACACCATTTCATTAACTGATGCAGCAAGCAAGGACATCACACTCAAAGCCTCTAATAGATTAGCTAAACACATGACATGATGATAAAATCCTACTGTTCCCCTATTCATCAAATCACTACCAAAGAACAAGAACACACATCAATATCAACTGTCAAAACATGGAGAATAAATTCCATTACTAATAGCTAAAATTAATCAAAACCCATGTATAAAAAAAAGTAATCAAAACCCATGATTCAGGCAAACAATATCATTGAAACAAGTTAGAGAAATATTCAGGCAAACAATATTTTCCAATAATATGTGGTCTTCTCGTAAATGGCATAAAATAGAACACACACCCACACCCACACCCACACCCAAGTTGTCCAATGTTCAACAATTAACCCACAGCCACGAACAAGCAAGATAATGGAGAAAAGAGATAGAATGGACGCAAAGAAGATACCTCATAATGGAGAAAACAGAAGCTCGTGGTGTGTATGGAGTGGGAGACGCGAAAGTAGAAGAGGTATAGACACGAGAATGATAAGGGCAAAGAGTGAGAGAAAAAATTTGTCCCAAAATCTTCCTACTTTGGGAGGGAAAACTTGGAGGGAAAATGGGGTATGAGACCCACACCTTTTTCCTTCCCCTGTTTTTGTCCTCTCCCATTTTCTCTCCTACCAAGTAGGGGAAAATGTACTCATTTGCCCCCTTTTCCTTCCCCTCCCATTTTCCTTGTAACATCCCAAATAAAATAGAAAAATATTATATAATATATATATATATATATAGGAGATATTTAATAGGAAATAGGAAATATTATATTTCTTACATATATATAGGAAATAGGGTAAAGGGTCAAATCTAGCACTAAACTATTGCCAAAAGTACACCCCACATAAAAGTGAATTCGGTGGCTCAAATCTAGCACTGATCAAGTACAAATTGGGTCAGATGTAGCAAAACCGTCAATTTTGACGGGTTTGACCGTTAAGTTTGACCCGAGTATGCCACGTCACCTGCCAAATCACCCCAGTTAGTCCACGTCACCTGCCACATCACCCAGTTAAGCCACGTCACCTGTCACGTCATCACCACATATATGAAAAGATTTAAGGTTCAAATCTAGCACTCAAGTATTAGTAAAGTTCACCCAACATAAAATAACAATTTTGAGTTTCAAATCTAGCACCCGTCAGTTACAAAATGGTTCAAATGTAGCAACTACGTCGATTTTTATGAGTTTAACTTTTAATTTTGACCTGATTAGGTCATGCCACTTGTCACATCGCCCTATTAGGTCATGTTACTTGCCACATCATCACCATCTTCACTACATCATCACCACATAAATGAAAATAAATCTCTGAACCCCACATCACCCTATTACAAATGTTGCAACTTCGTGAACTTTTCAGGGTTTGACCATTAATTTTGAACTGATGTAGCAAGTGATATGACACTTTTATATTTCGGCTAAAATATCATATTCCTGCGGTTATAGAGCATACGTGGCAGCGTTACCTGGATAAAAATATAAAATATTAACATTCCGACATATAAATAAGCGCCACAACGTATTAAATTATTTTTAAAAGTGTCAATGTCACTTGTTACATCAGTTCAAAATTAATGGTCAAACCCTGAAAAGTTTACAGAATTGCTACATTTGTAATAGGGTGATGTGGGGTTCAGAGATTTATTTTCATTTATGTGGTGATGTAGTGAAGATGGTGATGATGTGGCAAGTAACATGGCCTAATAGGGCGATGTGACAAGTGGCATGACCTAATCAGGTCAAAATTAAAAGTCAAACTCATAAAAATCGACGTAGTTGCTACATTTGAATCATTTTGTAACTGACGAGTGCTAGATTTGAAACTCAGAATTGTTATTTTATGTTGGGTGAACTTTACTAATACTTGAGTGCTAGATTTGAACCTTAAATCTTTTCATATATGTGGTGATGACGTGGCAGGTGACGTGGCCTAACTGGGTGATGTGGCAGGTGACGTGACCTAACTGGGGTGACGTGGCAGGTGACGTGGCATACTCGGGTCAAACTTAACGGTCAAACCCGTCAAAATTAACGGTTTTGCTACATCTGACCCAATTTGTACTTGATCAGTGCTAGAATTGAGCCACCGAATTCACTTTTATGTGGGGTGTACTTTGGGCTATAGTTTAGTGCTATATTTGACCCTTTACCCATAGGAAATATTTAATAGGACATAGGAAAATATTATACATATAATATATATAGGAAATATTTAATAGGAAATAGGAAACATTAATTTCATCTATAGGAAATTTATTAAGATTGAAATTTAAGATTTAAATTTGTATGAAATAGGAAATATGTAAATTTAAAAAAAGTTATGGTTAACTTCATAGAAAGAGAAACTAAAAGGGGAGCTTTATGTTAATTTACTTGGGCCTAAACCTAATATTCCCCTTTTCTTTATAAACCCATCTTCTTCTTCTTCATTGTCAATGACTCAATGTTGGCCGCCACCCACCCCACACTTCACCAACACCATTGAGCTCACCTCTTCTCCCTTACTTTCTCACTTCCACACATCCTTAACCTCACATTCCTCTCCTCAAATCTCGCCAAAATCACATCTCCTCACTCCCTCACTGTTTTCGTTCTTCTTCTGCCGTCTTCCTTCTTCTCCGGTGAGTGGTGAGCGGCAGACATAAGCGGCGGGCGGCGGACGTCGTTTGGAGTCCATAGGTAAAGCTTTCCTTTCCTCTCAACTTCGTTCTCACACTTTCCTCATTCCCTCACTACCTTTAACTTCGATCTCCCATCCTCTTCAGTTCGGGTTTCTTCTCTTCCTTTAGTTAGCTTCGTTTTTCCGGCGACAATATCGGTGGAAATCGGCCAACTTGCATACAAACCCATAAGCAAGTTTAGGTAACTTCTTTCTCTCTATTTCCATTCTTTTCTTGCGCCTGGCTGAGACTATGAGAGGAATCAGATTCGTTTTGGGGCTGATTTTGGGAAGGAGTTTTAGTTGAAAAATGTGATTAACTAATCAAGAAACAATTTTGGAATTTACAGTATGCCTTTGTATGTTTAGGATTCTGAATTGTTGTGCTCTGTGTTTCTGAAATTTTGTCTTTGTTCTGCTCAAATAAAATTCTGGAATGGTGAAGATAAAAAAAATGTTAAGGTGTGTAGTGGATGTTTCTATATTGGGTTGTTAATGGCTATATGGTGTTAAATTTGTTGCTCTTCTATTGTGAAGGAAAAATGTTGTTTGGAAATTGGAACTATTTTGGCTACTGTGATATGCTTGTATGTTACTTACAATATTCATAGTTGCTTTTACACTAATAAGATAGGAATGTGAGTACCATGAATTGTGAGTAAATAGTGTTTTGGGCATGCTAAAACTAATTGGTATTGTTCAACTCATGTTTGTTAAGTCCTACATATTATACTAAGAACTCAAAATGAATTTGTTAATGAATAAAGACTTTGTTTATTTTGGGTCTGATTCCGTTTGACACATGTTTAAGAAATGAAATTATTTGTGTTTTGGTGTTTACTTATTGCTTTGAGATTTTATTCAGTTGTATGAAAGTTTATATGTTGATATTTGCAATGTTTGTTCGTTTCCCTTGTTGGTCGGAAAGAATCTTGAAAAGAGGTATCAATGCATGGTAATGCTGATTTGTATGAATGTTATTAGTCTTATTTGAGAATTTTTGGTTTGATTATATGCCTAGAAGGAAAGAATGAATTATTACAATTTTCACTATAGTAATGCATGGTTATTGGCATGGCGTAGAGTTGATAGTAATGTGGGAGCCTGTTTTTCTTCATTTTTTTGATTGTTTATTATTCATAATTGTGAATGATAAGTTTAGTTTTGAATGATTTAATAGAGCCATTTGAAATGTTTTGAATTTGATAACTTATATGTTAGAAACAATTTGTTATATTGTAATCTGTTACTTAAGTGAATAATTGTGGTCATGAACTAGATTAATCAATTATAGAATATTTAATTGAGGATTGAATAAATCCTTAAGAGGTTGGGTAGCATTATTAGGGATGAGAGCAACGTTAATTAATACTTTTCAGGATAGTGGTTTACATTATTTATTTTATGACATGATATTAGGAGATTTTAGTAGAGAGGTATTTAGAGGATATTCATAAGGAAAAGGAAAGCAGTGAGTTGTAACATCCCAGCGTTTCGCTCTCGAAATTGTCCGCTTTGGGGAATCCTCACCCCTCACGGCTTTAAAACGCGTCGAGAGGGGGAGGTATCCAGGCCTATATATAGCACCTTTCGTTCTCCTCCCCAGCCGATGTGGGACTTTACAACGCACCCCTTGGGGCCCAGCGCCCTCGCTGGCAAAGCGACCTGAGCCTGGCTCTGATACCATCTGTAACATCTCAATACCTCGCTCTCGAAATTGTCCGCTTTGGGGAATCCTCACCCCTCACGGCTTTAAAACGCATCGAGAGGGGGAGGTATCCAGACCTATATATATCACATTTCGTTCTCCTCCCCAGCCGATGTGGGACTTTATATGAGTACTCGGGCTGCAGGTAACTACTTAAACTTGTTTGCGCGTGTGTGTATGTTGGTAAACATATAGGTTAGTTTATGAAATTGTGTTGATTATATATGCCTCGTAAGAATTTATGATTTGTTTGGTGCACACCGGTTAATTTAATTATAATTATGTCATTCTGGAATAAGGTTCACTTACCCGTACAGCAGGGACTAAAATAAATAAAGAGAAAAATGTTATTGGGGAGAGCGCCCCCGGTTCAAGCGAGGGTACATCGACCATCGAGTCGTGAGTCCTTATTGAATAGACATTTTCCGGTGTGTTGTGGTTGATTTGTTATGATTATTAATGTTTGAGTATTTGATGAGATATTATGTTTAATCGTGGAATGAATTTAGTTGGTGTGTTTTTGAGAAATGTTTCATTCTGTTATTTGAAGTGTTTGCAAATATGTATTTGTGCTGTTCTAATATGTTGTAGTTAATAAATATTTGAAGATAAAAATTTATAACATGTTCATGCAACACCATATGCACTATACACCACTATACACAATATTATCACACACCACCTTACGACATGCACATAATTTTGATGTCATAATTATTTGATTTTTAATTGATTGCTTTAATGTTTTCTTTGGTTTTATTTGTTTTTATTATCTTTGGTGTTACTCCCTCCGGTCATTATTATAAGTCACCAATTATCAAATTTTCTTGGTCCTTTTCATAAGTCATTTCATGGTTTTCAATATCTTTGGTCGTACTCCCTCTGGTCCTTATTATAAGTCACCAACTATCAAATTTTTAAGTGTTTTTTATTTTAACGTAATAATTATTTGATTTATCACTGATTGTCCTTTCAAAGTGTTTTTAATTTTAATGTAATAATTATTTGATCTCTTACTGATTGCTTTAATGTTTTCTTGGGTTTTATTTGTTTACATTATCTTTGGTGTTACTCCCTCCGATCATTATTGTAAGTCACCAATTATCAATTTTTCTTGGTCTTTTTCATAAGTCATTTCATGGTTTTCAATATCTTTTATCGTACTCCCTTTGGTCCTTATCATAAGTCACCAACTACCAAATTTTTAAGTGTTTTTTATTTTTAACGTAATAATTATTTGATTTATCCCTGATTGTCCTTTTAAAGTGTTTTTAATTTTAATGTAATAATTATTTGATTTTTTACTGATTGCTTTAACGTTTTCTTTGGTTTTATTTGTTTACATTATCTTTGGTGTTACTCCCTCTGGTCTTTATTATAAATCATCAATTACCATTTTTTCTTGATCCTTTTAATAAGCCAATTCATGGTTGTTAATGTGCATTAATTATTTTTCCATTTTTTATTTAATTATCATTCCCCTTTTCAAAGTGTTTTTATTTTGTTTCATAATTATTTGATTTCTTCCTTTTTTTATTTTCATGTCATAATTATTTGATTGCTTCCTTTTTTATACCAAATTATTTGATTTTTTCATGGTAGTGCAAAAATGTGCGTAAGCGAGTGGTAGTAGTTGCGATTTTTGGGTCTACCCCAATTGTTGTTATTTCAGGTACAGGAAGCGAAGTAGGGAATCAAGGGAAGGATCCGGGGACTACTCACTAAAGTGAGATGCTGACACATGTGTTATTGCCACATTAGGGACTGCATATTTAATTCGATATTTGCATAATTGATGAATCTTTATTATTCAGAATTATTCAGAAAATACTCTTTATTATTTCAGCAAAACCTGCATACTTAGCTGGTTGATGGAAACCTACATAATTTTGTTACTGGATATTGAATTTTGTCGTAAGTAGACTTTGATAATTTAGTTTTACCCTTTTCTAACCATGATAGTTATATATATATAATTTAGGCATTTAATTTTTCTATCATGGTTAGCCACTAGATAAAGTTTAGGAATCTAGTAATAATCTTTTTTAACCATGATACATAGATATATAATTTAGGTATTTAATTTTTTTCTATCATGGTTAGCCATCAGAAATCATTTTGGAATATAATATTAATCTTTTCTAACTATGTTAGTATTATTAATGAGTAAATTCCTTTTCTAACATAGTTAGTATGTATATGAAAAAAATGTGTTAAAAATGGCATAAAATAGGTAATAGAAATTGTGGTTGTTACATTCCTCACATTCAATCAGGCCCTTAATTTAGACAATTAGTGGGACATTTCTTATATTATGTGTGTTGCCTGAAACCTCAAATTAATTTTCCATTGAAACTTTGCAATAACTATTTACATGTTGCGTATAACAATTTCTTAGTTATGAATTGCAATAATCAACTTCAAAATCATTATGTTAAATTTGTAAATATAAAACTAGCAGCATAACACCCGTGCGTTGCACGGGATTAATAAGTGGGAAAATGTGACATATATATTACTCCATCTGATACTAAATATAATTAAGAACTATGTGCGGAAATAGTCTATTTGAGAATATGATGAGTTTTGTTCAGAGTTGTTTGGTATGGTGGGGGCCAGAGGTGACGTTGCAGGCTTGGACTTGAAGAAGGAGTTCTATAAACCCTATCTAGAGTTTTATTAGGTCGACATGCACTCAATATTACAATGAAAATGTTGGTCCAAAAGGTGGTTTGGTTAATGCAATATAATATTCTTGACCATGATGTGTTAGTGTGAAAATATATGTGGGAAAATTCAATGAAGACTATTTATAATACTCCAATCATTAAAAGAGAGGTTCTTATCTCTTCAAAAAGAAAATGTTTTTTACATGATATAAGTATCATATATAAGGCCCATATAGGGAAATTGGGAAAATCATTATTGCTAAAAGTCACTATAAAACAATGGAAAAGGAAGAATAAAAAAATGCATTGGTTTGTAAGAAAGAAAGACAGTGTGTTTTGTAAGGAAAAATAATATTTAATGTGTTATTTGATCATTATTCCCCAATCTAATGCGATATTTATGATTACTTCCAATAAATTATTTTTTAAAAAATATAAATTTATGTCACATGTAAATTTTTTAACTTAACCAAGAATCAAACTTGATCGCTCATGTATAAAAATAAAAGGAAAGTCAAATTTCATCCCTAACTAAATGGGATGAAATTTATACATGAAAATTCATAAATAAATCAAATTTTCTCGAGCACCTCCCCGTCTGGAAGTTCATGTTGACTAAATTTTTTTGGTTGTTGATCTTCCAAAATAATTTCAATCTAAATTACATGTAATATGTTTAACTTAGTTATTTGTTAAAAAAATATATGTTTAACTTAGTTGAGAATCAAGCTCACATGTGTACAAAAATAAAAGAAGAGACAAACTTTACGTTGAACATCTCCCATCCAAATTGCACCCAAAAAATAACCTAATTTCCCGGGGGCACGTCCCCCATTTAAAAGTTCCCTTGAACTAAATTGTTTTTTAGTAATTGATCTTTCTAAATAATTTAAACTTCTATGATCCTCAATATATAAATATTCATAATCAAACTTTCCATAAATAATTTTGTTTGGTTGAAAATTTACTCGGGCAATAATAACAACTGATAATGATTATGATATTTTAATCAGTTCACTAATAAGTTGGGAATTTTGTTTGGTTGAAAATAGCTTGGTTGAAAATTTCCATAAAAATCTACCATTGGTAATGATAATGATATTTTAATCAGTTCACTAATAAGTTTGGAATTTTGTTTGGTTGAAAATTTACTCGGGCAATAATAACAACCGATTTCTAGCAAAAAAAAATAATAACAACTGATAGGAATAGTCATTAAATATAAAATAAAATTTATAAAAATATCAATTTCTAGTAACTAACTATTCTACCTTGAAATTTAGAAATTATTTATAAATAACTTTAAGAAACTTAGAAATCTCATACCAAGTGTGATTTCTATAGTTTCGATTAAATGGAAATATACTATATACAATTTCTTAGAATTTATGCTCTTTCTTTTCCCTCCTATAACACCATTTTTAACATTCATTGTTATTTAAAAGTTTATGGTTCAAGTATTTTCAAGTTACGGTTGCATGACAATCTGAAGAGGCCAGTATGAAATCCCAACCCCATTAAAGCATTTCTCAAAATCTCAGCGATGAACTTGTGCAGATATAATGCACTCATTCTTACATCACTTATTTGTCATTTCCTCCATTTTATTTCTCACTTAAGTTCTAAATTTTGTCATTTTATTTCAGACATAATAACATATTTAAGCTGTTTTACATCATGATGGCCAAATAGATAAGAGGGCCAAATCAAGAAGTGAAAGAAGATTAATGCATGATTTGTAGAAATTTTCAACCAAACAAAATTCCCAACTTACAAAATCATATTTTAATTTTATTCTACCCATATCAAGGTTAATTCATCCACCAAAATCCCCAAAGACAGAGAAACCAAACAGAATAGAGGCAATTATAATAGATTTTGAAAATCTGCCACCTTTGTTGCTGCCACTATCGCCTCGGCTACCTCCTCCCCCTCCTCCTTTCCCACCATATCAGTTGTTGCATTCCAAAATTTGTAGCTGCCTCATCAGTTAGCTTTTCAAGGTCAGAGGCAAATCTACCAATTGCCATGTAGACAAGAATAAGATGGTCTGTTGCTTCATGGAGATTGAGAAAATAGCCACAAGCATAAGAAGTGGGAGCTCTTTGTTTGGACATCACCTTGTTGTATCTATTGCATATCTTAGTCACCCTGGTTTTAATCGAAAGATCAGAATCATAAAGGGAGATGAAAAAAAAAGAATTATTTCTACTAATAGGAACATGAAAACATGACATCAGTAGTAGAATCAAATTATGAAGTGGCTTCCACACAAAAGTAGTAGCAAAAAAAAAAAGAATCAATTTATGGCCCTAAATAAATAACATCAGTAATAATTTTTCCTTTCTTTATTAAAAGAATTAATTTATACGCCTGAATAAATAACATAAGTAATAGTTTTTGTCTTTCTTTATCTCTTGTGAATCGCAAGAAGTCATGAATGGTGACAATATAGTCACGCCGCAATGTAGTAAATTGAATGAGCGCTTACCTATGATACAAGCGTATGTCATCTTTTGCAAGAGATTTTATAACAGAATCGTATCCTTGCACCATGAGCACACCAAAAAACACAACAGAGCCTCCTTTACCACCACCACCTCCACCACCGCTTTTGCTGCCCATGTTTTCAGATGATGACAGAAATGAGTAAGAAAGAGTACGTGAGAGACTTTCTCATGTGAGGAAGGAAATCGTTACAATAAGGTGGTTATTTATTATGGTGTTCATAGTGGATGGTCCTAATTAATAATGGTGGGGTTGGAATTTGGAAATCATAATGCTCATGGCTTGCTTCCAATGCTTGCATGCATTGGAATTGGAACAGACATATATTTCATTGTTCCATTCTTAAAAAGGGACGAACATATATGGTGGACGCGAACTCCAATGCAACCTCTTCATATTCATCTTATACTCATCAAATTAAAACAACATATACTCAATGAGTCAATGGGTAGCAATTTTTATTTCAAAAAAAAAATGGGTAGCAATCACTATATAAAATAATGACACTTATATAAGATTATTAATTATTAATTAAGTATACAGAGTAACTTTCCGTGGGGAATCTCCCTCGCTTTCACACTTGTATCCGGTTTCAACGTGGGTTTCCCTAAGTTTTAATTTTTTGAAGTCTAATGTTTCACTCATATTATTATACGAGCGTGTATGTATTGCATTCAGTTTTCGATTTGCATTGTTTTAGTGGGTTTTAATTAAGTGTCTGCTTTGTCTTCCCGATGGCCATCGTTTCATCTTCCTCAGTTTACATCAGGAAGGAGAAAAGTTCAATGTACTTAAGATTATTGGGAATGCGTTTTAATATCTGATTTTTCATTTTACAAAATGCCTTTACATTTTTCAATTCACAAGCACACAGAGATATGATGCAAAAATTATGTATGCAGAGCAAAGACAGAAAGGGTTACAGAAGTGGGTGTTATTTCAGAATTCCACAGCAATTGACCACCGTTGCGAAGCAACATCGACACGAGAGATTACATAAAATTGGCAAGTTTCACGGCTAAAATGAGCTTCAAAATTTCTTTGCATATTCAATGTCGTCCATATGTTATTCCCTGGTGAGAACTCTTCCATTTACATGCTTTCTTTACTCTTTTGTTTGGTTGTTCAGAGAACAAATTGTGTTCGAGAGGGAACAAATGGCAGAAAAAGTTATGGGTATTTGATTATTATCTATATTATTATGAGTTTCAAAATTTGCTTTGTAATAGTGTGGTTCATAGGTGCAGCCCTACCGAATGTGCTTACAATGAAGAAGTCTGTTTTGACAAAATTAATGATCAGTCAAGGTAACAACTAACAGATCAGAGACATGATAGATTATGCTGGTTTTTGGTGTATGATTTGTGGGGTAATTCAGATCCCCTGAATCCAAAATTTCCATATTAAAAAAGGAAGTTATATACTGAGAATCTTTTTAGTATTGCTTCTTCTTGGTCAACATTATTTTATGATTTTCAGCATGAGAAACATCAACTTAACAGTATCCAATTTGATATATCTTGAAATGAAGATAATAAGTTATAATTTTGTTCTTATATGCTTATGCAGGTATAGTTATATGATTTTTGATATATCTTATATGATTCTGTTCTTGCTTGCAGTATCGAATTTGGTTTATCAGCATTGGATTCAGAGGACCAGACAGAGCAAATTGCAATCTTCTTCAGATTATCTAAAGCTTCCAATAGATACATAGGCCTCATGTGCAGTGACCAAAGCACGTTCCTTCAATTTTTTATGTGTATTGGGTTTATTGGGTATTGAAGTGATTAATTCCTCTCCTCTATATTTTTACTAATTGGTTTATTGAACTGTTCTTCTGCATAATCTTTAGCACAAAGAATTATTGATTGTATTGTGGTTACTTGCAATGCTATTAAAAGGGGTCCCAAGATAATTCAATTGAAAGATATAGTTGATGTTGATATCAATGAGTCAGCAAAAAATGAGTTCTAGCTCTTTAGGCTGGTAAATTAATGAATCATTTTATTAAAAGAAAATGTTGAACATTTTGATAGACACTCAATGAGGCTGCCAATAATTAAGGGTTCTGTTTCCTAGCTTTTTATGCTTCAATCTTTCAGATTTATTCATTTCTGCTAAGTGTCTGCTTAACTTATGCAAATCAATTGACAATGTAAAAGTGAAGATACCAAATGGAAGAAAGGACGAGTACATGGTAATTAAATATGACTATGAAACAAAAACTTTTTCATTATGTGGCCTTAGATTTCAAAACATTTTATTGAATCTATGGAATATTGTCTATGTTATGAAATAAGATTTTGTAAACTCCATATTTAGTTTGTCTATGAAACATGATCACATCAAGTGATTGTAGGAGCCAACTTTATCTAATCCATTTGAGATTTACAATTCTAACGTATGAGAGGTGTATTGAATGTGTGCCTGGCTATGTTGGTTTATGCCCGGATTGTTCGCCAACAACATTGACCAATCCATGCAGACTTGAATTATTATGAAATGACAAGTATAAGTTGTTTCAGGTATAAAATTAAATCATGTTGTGCCTTTATATATGTTGGTCAGAATTGTTAGAATCTTAAGTTTTGATGGTGACTAAGGTATGATATGGTCTAGTACTTAAGAGAACATAATCAACACTTAGGAGGGATTAGATGACATGGTTAGAATCCTGAATTAGATCACTTGAGAATGCAAGATCACTTCCGGTTAGATTAGGACTTGCGCATGCGGATGAATGCTTTCATCCCCCAGCGTCAGCAAGTAAATCACTAGGGATTTAACTTAGTCCATGAGAATTAGGTACACAAAACCTTAAGACTAAGCTATGTTTCAATCGGAAGTGAGTTTGCTTCCTGTTAGAATTAGACTGGCGCAGAGCGACAGAATAGATATTACCCCAAGCGTCAGTAAGTCTACTTCCCCAAGTGAAAGCGCTTCCTGTTAGACTTAGACTGGCGCAGAGCAATAGAATAGTTAGTACCCCAAGCGTCAGTAAGTCTACTTCCCCAAGTGAAAGCGCTTCCTGTTAGACTTAGACTGGCGCAGAGCAATAGAATAGTTAGTACCCCAAGCGTCAGTAAGTCTACTTCGCCGAGTGAAAGCACTTCCTATTAGATTTAGACTGGCGCAGGTTGATAGACTAGATATAACCCCGAGCGTCAGCGGAAATGCAACATCAAGTGAAGTTGCTTCCTATTAGATCTTGACTGGCGCAGACTGATAGAATAGATTTCACCCTAAGCGTCAGTGAATTCACCACGTCAAGTAAAAGTGCTTCCGATAGCTCAGTGACTAGCGCTGAGTGGTGGAATGAAATAGACTAAGCGAGAGCAAGTCATGGTGAACTAAATCCCTCATCAAGTGTATTTACTTCCGGATGTAGAAGTGCTTCCGGATACACCTTAGATTTAGGATCACCCACTGCATGAGACTATATGATTATATTGCTAAACTAACGTTCAAGTGCAGCACACTCAGTAAGGTTGCTTCCGGATGAGAAGTTGCTTCCGCAAGCAATCAGGATGTCTGAACGTTCAAAGAGATGCAGTGTCAGAATGCTTTTAACAGAGCAGAGGTGTCAGGACTACTTTTCAGAGATAAAGCAAGTCAACCCTGCTGAAGCATTTAAGAAGATGTTCCTTCCAACGGTAACAAAAGGATAACAGATATTCAAACAACATTGTTACCTACCAAGCATGAGGAGTATGAGAACATAATCTGAAGATTCACTCAAGGTGTCAAAGCTCATACTGCCCACAAAAGTCAGAGTTCATAAGAGAGCTTCTGATAGCAAGAGAGGATCCAATAGCAAAGCACTCTTATCATTCATGGACAAGTGCTTGGAAGACAAAGTTCCTCTATGTGATAGCAAGCAAAATGTTAGAGTCCACGAGCTTCAGATAGCAAGAGAGCTTCCGATAATGAGTCTCTTAACATCCTGGACTTATGCTTGAGGAACGAAGTCCTCTCTGACAGCAAGCAAGAGTCGGACCGTACAAAATGTTCAGATGTCAGAACGACTTTTGTCAGAATAGTATTGCCAGAACAGTGTTGACAGAACAGCTTGGTCAGAGCACCTTTTTAGATAAAGCAAAGTCAACCCTGCTGTGCACTAATGAGGACAACGTAAACAAGGCCCCAACGTCTATAATCAAACGGACTTATTGCCTCTCCAACGGTTAGATATTCAGAGGTTGGTATAAAAGGGATGTTCTTCATTTCTGAAGAAGCGGGCTTGAAAAAAAAGAGAGAGAACAGAGCTTATTGTCTGAAACACTATTCTACATTCCTCTCATCTTCTACTCTCGGACTTTGATATGTAATATTCTTAGAGAGTGATTCATTTGTACTTAAGTGAGTAACATCATCCACTCTTTGGGAGAGTTAGTTTCGAGCTTAAGTGTTTAGCACAATCAGTTCATAGAGTGAACATAATTGTAATCTTACATTTTGTAAGGGGGAGCATTTAGAAGTTTTCTAAATCTCCATAGGTTGCAAGTTAGCCCGTAAAACTTGCATTTGTAAGGTTTGCAGGTGAACCCGGTGTAAAACCTGTGGGTTGTTAGGTGAACCCGTGCTCGTAAAACCTAAAGTGTAAAGGCTTCTCTTGTGCCCGGTTTAAACAAGAATAGTGGATTGGAAATCTCAGGTGTAGCCTGGGGACTGGATGTAGGTCTGGGTGACCGAACCAGGATAAATTTATGTGTGCATATATTTATACTTGATCATTCTATTTTTGCATCACATAGCATACTGACTTGTGCATAGCATTATTTATTATCATCATCACCGAGCACAAGCAGTCTTTCGAAAAGAGTTTAAGTTTTATTCCCTCACCCAATTCACCCCCCCCCCTCTTGGGTGACAGCCACGAATTTCATTTGGTATCAGAGCAGGTCACTTGTTTAAAGGATCAAACGATCTCAAGTGCAAAGACCTTGGCTGATTTGGGTTAAAATGTTTTCCAAAGGCTTTGATCATACCATTCCACCTGTGTTAGAAAATATTGATTTTTGTTGGTGGAAAGCAAGAATGGAAAGTTTTATAAAATCCACTAGTTTGAAAGTGTGGGATATTTTTGAAAATGATTTTGATTTCAAACCAAGAGGAAACTGGACTGAAAGGGAGAAAAATTTGTTTTCCTTAAACATTAGAGCAATGCAAACTTTATACAAAGGCTTAACTGAAAATGATTTCCAGAAAATCAAACATTGCTCTAGTGCTAGAGATATTTGGAATACTCTTGATGTGATATATGCTTCTAACCCATCTCTTGAAAGCACAGCTGCCCAAAGCTCAACTCGTGCTCTTTGTGGATCACCTACTGATGAGCTTCTGGAAGCTGATATTGAGGAAGCAGACTTCAGTGAAGAGAGTATCCATCTCTGCCTAGAAGATTCAGAAAGTGAGGTATCTGGATCTGAAATTGAACTCTCTGATTTGCAAGATGCATACAATGAGTTATGTACTGAATATTGTAAACTTGCAAAAGAACTTCTAGGCTTAAAAGAAAAAGATAGGAAACTTGAAAAACTAATTTCTTCTTCTACATCTAAAGTTTCCGAGGATTCTTTTAAAGAACTAGTGGTTCCGATAGCTAGCCCACTATCGGTAGGGAAAACTTCAACATGTCTTGAAAAATGTTTTGATTGTAAACACGTGTTGAAGGAAAAAGAAAAGCTTTCAAAAGAAACTGAAATTTCAAAGGAACAAAAAGCTTTTCTAAAGAAAACTAATCATGATAATGATAGGAAGCCTCATTTTGATTATCATTCCATTATCTGTCATTATTGTGGTAGATTAGGACATATTTCTCACACATGCAGTCTTAGAAGAAATTCAAATGTGAGAAATAAGTTTGTATGGATTCCTAAAGGACAAGTAAGGTCCAGTGCTAACCATGTAGGACCCAAGTACAAATGGGTACCAAAACATCCTCCTAGTGCCTTACTTGTGCAGGATAGATCAAGAGTTCCTCTTATCCCAAAGAAGAGAACTCGTGGTGATGCAACTGCTGAAACCCACTGGTACAATCATAAGAAGCTGTCGGCCACCACAAGGGACAATGGTTCTGTCTCAAGGATGAGCTATCACAAAGATCCATTCAACTATCCTGAGAAGAACAAGAGAGAGTGGATTCCTCGATCATCATTGGAAAGGCTCTTGAATCCTACCTCTCAGAAGAAAGTGCTTCGAACCAAGGATAAGTATAGAAGATCTCCTTGGGTAAACAAGGGATCACTTAGCAACGAAGCATTTGATAGTAAAATCTCCTATGCTAATATTAGATGGACTTATTGAGATTTTACATTAAGCATCCTAAGATGTGAACATTATATTCATCATTGAAGAAAGCTTAAAGAAATAAGTAATGTTCATAATCTACATGAGATCCATGACTATCTTGATCAAAAACCTTGTATATCCTTGTGCATATAGTCATGATAGATTCACCATGCCATACACATAGCAAGTAATCTCTAAGTGCATGTGAATTACATATAGCCTACAAACTGACCTTCAGATCCAGACTTGGATACAAAAGGAAGGAACTATCTGATATTTTGTAGGAAAGGCAATCCGGAGGTTCAGCAAGACAAGGGTGAAGATGAGTTATGGGCTAAAATGAACAAGGAACATGAACAAAATCAGAGAGAGATAGGCTAAGATAGCCACCCCTCGGACTTGACCAGGATGTCACTGCTGCCCTCAGAAGGGAAATTGAAATGAAGCGGATTGCCCAAGCAGGAAGGCTCGCCCTTGGGGAAGCCATCTGATTCATGTGCCCCCAACAGTCTGCTGGCACAGAGGCAAGCTTGAGATAGCACTAAGTGATCAACCTGCGGAGATACCCTCTGCTGAACCTGTGTCTCTCTCTGCGCCAGCACCTAATCTGAGTGAAGAGCTGTGTATGAAGTATGGGTTCAAGAGGCCAGAGTTGCGAGTAGTAGTGATCACCAAGTGAATTCATCCCTCTGCACCAGCTCCAATTCATCCTATTAGCCTCAACAGGACTCAGGACTGTACCTCATCTGAACAATTAGTCAAGTCTTGATAAGCATTCGTCACGCATAGATTTTGGTGCTGCTCTGAAAATAGAATCCTTGCATTGTCAACCAAAATCAAGCGAGCTACTGCTTGATGCGAATGGAGCTATGGTGATATCATTCTTACCCTCCTCTTTACTTGAATAATCTTTTGGGTAGTAAATGCATGATGAGCTTAACAGATTTTATTTCTCTGAAATTGATATGATTTCCCTTATCTGTGATAACCTTATTTTCTGTAAAAATGATCCTATCATATCAAATTCATTTTCTGATATAATGCATACTGATTTTACAGATTCAAGAAGTCTGACACTTTGAAACTGAACCTTCTTCAAAACCTACTAAATTTGTGCATGCTGAATCATTGTGTTCCAAGATTTCTGACATTGTTAAGAAGATTCAGAACTAGTTTCAGAATTTTGACACAAACAAAAAAACCTTCTTCAGAGTTTTTCATATGGTGTCTAAATCGTTTTACTCATATATGCTTAGCAATTTTTTTTGGGGCGCCGCTCAGAAAAGAAAACAGTTTATACATTCACCTTGATTTTTGAAAGATCCTTTTTGAAATGCAAACTTTCAAAACAGATTCCGATCCTCTTTAAACTTACATGACAACCATTCCTCATGATAGCATTCAAAAGTTATTTCTGATTTTCCATTTCATATGGTATCTCTTGCATCAAGTTTTTCAATGCATAAGCAGCTATGGGATTCGAGAACAATACATCCCTCTTAATTACATCTTAAGTTCTCAATCTACTAATGATCTCGATTCAAGTTTGTGGTTTAGGAATGTTGACACAGATTATTGAAGCTTGAACAATGAGAATGACCAAGAGAGAATGGCAACGAAAATGCCTCTTATCAAGATGTGTGGAATGGCTATACTAAACCTGAGAAACTCTCGCCAATACACATGAGCATTTCTATCCCTCACATATTCTGTTGTGAAATTTAATGGATAGTCTCTCTCTTGTCTGACATGCATTAGAAATCTTAGGAAATGCCTTGAATTAAACTCTGCTAGATCTGTAAAACATGGCATAGTATCACAAGCATGCTATAATCTGTATTAATTTCGAGCTTGTTGATATCCTAAGAACAATGAGATCACACTGACCATATCTAGAAGAACTTGAGCTAAAATTTGGAAATTATTCTCGTAATCACATGCTGAAATTTGGCTGTTTTTGTAAACCGGATTTAGTCTTGAAATCAAACTATTTTGTGAGGACGAAGATTTCTCAAAATTTCGTTGTGTTAATAATTCACATGTCTTCATGATCTAACATGAACATCCTTGAGGCATATTTATTGAACTATACTTGCTTACGAAACTCTGAAAATATGCCACCTGTTTGATACTCGCTATACTATCACATTGATATTTATCTATGAGAGTATAAATGGAGTTCATATCTTGATAGTGAAACTATGTGAACGTGTCGACAATTTCAAAATTAGTTCTCACATAATCATTGATCATATTTTCTTAAACCAATTAGCAAGCATGATTTCTTAAAATTATTAACTTGTGCTGACTAACACAGATTGACTTGAATGTCCTGAGTATGGTCTCCAATGTTAAATCTTAAGTTCTTTCACTGACCATCAGGAAGCGCTTGCTTCCTCAAGCACATGCAGGACCAATCATCAAGTCTGAGCAAGGTTGCTTTCGCAACAATCAGCGTCTTCGATAGCAGGCCAACTATTGAACCATGGGAAGAGTAGAGTGACTGCCCAGTCATGTCCGCTTGTGGTTGTAGCTCAGCTTGCCGAAGCGAATCATCAAAGCACTTGCGCTAGGGGTTTCCACTTGAGATAGCACACCTCTTGAAGATGTCAGGAAGCATGCTTATCTGCGTATGATTCAGATTCCTGAGTCTAATAGAGTATGAGTACCCCTCATCTGTGGTAACATCTACACCTTACCATTTCTTACATATGATGCATACATGGCATTGGTAAGGGTGTCAACTTAGAATGTTTCTCTCAATCTGCATTGACTTCAAAATCATTCACTGTCTTAGAAAATCATCCTAGCTCACACATCTGTATCCTCTAAATGACATGCGGGAAAGTAATTGATAACATACCTCTCTTATATGCTTCCTTTCTTGATTTAATGATGATTAATCTTAATATAGAAGAGAAGTAAGTGGACATTACCTGTTAATGATCCCTTGAAAATAGAGAGTCACATGCTGTCATCGATAATAAACTCTTAAGATGCTGTGATGCAAGTTGTTTGGAAATTATTTTTGGCACTTTTAAAAACACAAATTTCATTTGATTTCATTAGGTATCAGATTTCATCTCATTTGAATTTAAAATCACATATTTCATTTGATGTCATAATCATCATTTTTAAACACATCAAAATTACTTTTGATATCATGTTAATCAATTCGAGAGGATCAAAATTACATTTGGAAAGAATTTTCACCTTCAAAAAGAAAACTGTTTTGTATGTTTTGATCTTAATTTAATTATGATTAGATTTGATGTATCAATATCTCCTTTGAAAAACATGTTTAACTATCCTACATAGTGTTTAGGGAAAATACAATCATTTAGGATCATGAGCCATTATTGCTGTTCCTTGTTAATTCTCGTACATTGTATTGAATAGTCTAGAACAAATCTTTATTAGCGATACATAGGGAGAAATATTAGGTAGAAAGCCCATTCCTAGGAGAACGATAAAAGTATCCTCATCCCTAAGGCTAGCTTGCACCTGTTGGATTTTGATGAAGCCAAAAGGGGGAGAGAGATAAGATGTCTAGCTAGAGATGAGATATGAGATGTCTAGCGAGAGATGAGACATGAGATGTCTAGAGCTGAGAGATAGATAAGATGCCTAGATTTTTGGGGAGAGAAATGGGGAAAGGAATATAGCTCTAGGATGAGTGATCTAAGTTTAATTATGTTCTCTAGTCATCTATGGGTTTGTCATCATCAAAAAGGGGGAGAATGTTAGAATCTTAAGTTTTGATGGTGACTAAGGTATGATATGGTCTAGTACTTAAGAGAACATAATCAACACTTAGGAGGGATTAGATGACATGGTTAGAATCCTGAGTTAGATCACTTGAGAATGCAAGATCACTTCCGGTTAGATTAGGACTTGCGCATGCGGATGAATGCTTTCATCCCCCAGCGTCAGCAAGTAAATCACTAGGGATTTAACTTAGTCCATGAGAATTAGGTACACAAAACCTTAAGACTAAGCTATGTTTCAATCGGAAGTGAGTTTGCTTCCTGTTAGAATTAGACTGGCGCAGAGCGACAGAATAGATATTACCCCAAGCGTCAGTAAGTCTACTTCCCCAAGTGAAAGCGCTTCCTGTTAGACTTAGACTGGCGCAGAGCAATAGAATAGTTAGTACCCCAAGCGTCAGTAAGTCTACTTCCCCAAGTGAAAGCGCTTCCTGTTAGACTTAGACTGGCGCAGAGCAATAGAATAGTTAGTACCCCAAGCGTCAGTAAGTCTACTTCGCCGAGTGAAAGCACTTCCTATTAGATTTAGACTGGCGCAGGTTGATAGACTAGATATAACCCCGAGCGTCAGCGGAAATGCAACATCAAGTGAAGTTGCTTCCTATTAGATCTTGACTGGCGCAGACTGATAGAATAGATTTCACCCTAAGCGTCAGTGAATTCACCACGTCAAGTAAAAGTGCTTCCGATAGCTCAGTGACTAGCGCTGAGTGGTGGAATGAAATAGACTAAGCGAGAGCAAGTCATGGTGAACTAAATCCCTCATCAAGTGTATTTACTTCCGGATGTAGAAGTGCTTCCGGATACACCTTAGATTTAGGATCACCCACTGCATGAGACTATATGATTATATTGCTAAACTAACGTTCAAGTGCAGCACACTCAGTAAGGTTGCTTCCGGATGAGAAGTTGCTTCCGCAAGCAATCAGGATGTCTGAACGTTCAAAGAGATGCAGTGTCAGAATGCTTTTAACAGAGCAGAGGTGTCAGGACTACTTTTCAGAGATAAAGCAAGTCAACCCTGCTGAAGCATTTAAGAAGATGTTCCTTCCAACGGTAACAAAAGGATAACAGATATTCAAACAACATTGTTACCTACCAAGCATGAGGAGTATGAGAACATAATCTGAAGATTCACTCAAGGTGTCAAAGCTCATACTGCCCACAAAAGTCAGAGTTCATAAGAGAGCTTCTGATAGCAAGAGAGGATCCAATAGCAAAGCACTCTTATCATTCATGGACAAGTGCTTGGAAGACAAAGTTCCTCTATGTGATAGCAAGCAAAATGTTAGAGTCCACGAGCTTCAGATAGCAAGAGAGCTTCCGATAATGAGTCTCTTAACATCCTGGACTTATGCTTGAGGAACGAAGTCCTCTCTGACAGCAAGCAAGAGTCGGACCGTACAAAATGTTCAGATGTCAGAACGACTTTTGTCAGAATAGTATTGCCAGAACAGTGTTGACAGAACAGCTTGGTCAGAGCACCTTTTTAGATAAAGCAAAGTCAACCCTGCTGTGCACTAATGAGGACAACGTAAACAAGGCCCCAACGTCTATAATCAAACGGACTTATTGCCTCTCCAACGGTTAGATATTCAGAGGTTGGTATAAAAGGGATGTTCTTCATTTCTGAAGAAGCGGGCTTGAAAAAAAAGAGAGAGAACAGAGCTTATTGTCTGAAACACTATTCTACATTCCTCTCATCTTCTACTCTCGGACTTTGATATGTAATATTCTTAGAGAGTGATTCATTTGTACTTAAGTGAGTAACATCATCCACTCTTTGGGAGAGTTAGTTTCGAGCTTAAGTGTTTAGCACAATCAGTTCATAGAGTGAACATAATTGTAATCTTACATTTTGTAAGGGGGAGCATTTAGAAGTTTTCTAAATCTCCATAGGTTGCAAGTTAGCCCGTAAAACTTGCATTTGTAAGGTTTGCAGGTGAACCCGGTGTAAAACCTGTGGGTTGTTAGGTGAACCCGTGCTCGTAAAACCTAAAGTGTAAAGGCTTCTCTTGTGCCCGGTTTAAACAAGAATAGTGGATTGGAAATCTCAGGTGTAGCCTGGGGACTGGATGTAGGTCTGGGTGACCGAACCAGGATAAATTTATGTGTGCATATATTTATACTTGATCATTCTATTTTTGCATCACATAGCATACTGACTTGTGCATAGCATTATTTATTATCATCATCACCGAGCACAAGCAGTCTTTCGAAAAGAGTTTAAGTTTTATTCCCTCACCCAATTCACCCCCCCCCCTCTTGGGTGACAGCCACGAATTTCAAGAATTAAACGTGGATGTGACTTTATAGAAAGATCATTTTTGTGCAAAGTTTCATTCTTTAATTTATTTTGTTCTGATGATGGTTTGATTTACTGGGGATTTGTAATAATACATGTTGATGTTGATCCGTTATATTTTAAGTGGATTGTACTGGATCAAGATCAACAACAAAAAACACACAAGTGAAAAGGATTTTTTTTTTTAGAAGAATGATCATACTTGTGGGGTCTTAATTGTTGTGAAATCTAAGGTTGATCCATGCTTTTGTCATTTATTGCATTTTTGGTCTCCGTATTGGTACTGAATTAAACTCCATGTTCTTGAAACTTTCTGGAAACTAACGTTGTTATTTAGTGGGATCAATCTGATGCTTATGTATTGGTGCAAAATATTTTATCATTGGTTCACATGTTTTTAACAAGTTTTCAGTGGAATCAATCTGATTGTATGATCTGTATTTTTTAGTCTCCAACACGTTTTAAGTTGTTAGCCCCTATTTTAATTGTGACCCAAAATGTTTGGGAATAAATTGTTTTAGGTGGGAATGGTCACTTGAGCCGAGCATATAGTACTGCTTTTGCTGCTGTTGAAGCACACATTAAGCCTTCAATTCAATTGGAACATACTCAGCTCCTAATCAATGGGAATTTCGTAGATTCTTCTTCTCGTGAGTTCTCTCTGTTTTTTAAGTCTCTTTTTTTGAAATCAAACTTTACTTGGAAAGATTGAAAAATAAATGAAGGAAAAGAAAAATAAATCAAACATTAGTTTTTTAAGTGAAGATTTGTATACTATATAAAGAGTACATTATAGACTATTTTGTGATGATTGGGTATGAATGGTTAAGGTCGGAATTTTAAGAATTGTTTGTGGTTTGGGTCCTTTATATTCAAGTAGGAGTTATATGTGCTAAATAATTGAAAGGGATTTTATGTTTGTAATAGCTTATAAAAAATGTGATGTTGTAGTTGATTAAATTGTGTTTTAGAATGACTTCAAATCTGGGAATCTTCAATGAATTGAGGTAGATCAACAAAGTTTGTATTGGGAAAAATATAAGAATTATTGTTCTAAGAAGTATGTTTTTGATAATTCGATTTTTGATTGGATCAATTCTAATATGATTTAAGAATGCAACAATTGTCTTCTACCACTTGAAAAACTTTGAATATTTGAATCTAATTTGATCAATTAGTTTCTCTTTCATCTTTTGGTTTATTTGTTAGGTATATGATGGAATGATGCATTCTTTGGTGTTTTGGGAGATTGATGAGAGTGTTGAGATTGTTCCTAGTAACATTAATGTTAGGTATATGAAGGATGCATTCTGATTAATTGTTGTTTATATAATCAGTTATGCCTCTGGGGGTTGAATGTCACTATTGTTTCTTTTTACTGTAATGAAGTAATGATCAAGCATGGAATATTTGTGCGTACTATTTGATTCAGAATGTTTTTTCCTTATTCTAAAAGGTATTGATATATTCCCATAACGTTTTTATTTGAGCTCTGCTGATATGGTATTGATATATTCCCATAACGTTTTTATTTGAGCTCTGCTGATATGGTATTGATATATTCCCATAAGAACTACTGTTTTTTTATTATCATGTGTTTTATTTGTAGAGCCCTGATGGAGATTTGATAGATTGTCTTATATAACATCAACAACCACCTTTTGACCATCATGAGCTTAAAGTGTAAGAAGCCATTGGCAAGGGAAAAAACTTTGAGCTTAATGAATCCCCAGAAATCATAAGTTAAAATTCATGCCAATATGTATTAGTCTGAACAAAAGGCTTAATTTGATTTGAAGGATCCACCAGAAAGACCAAAGGGACACAAATATAATGGAGAAGAAGTGATAGAATTATGTATAAAAAACCAACAACCTTCATCTTTACTTTTATGTATGCATATCCTTTTGCAATTTATTCTGGTGTGGCATTAGCTAACACCTGTTACCTCATATTTATCAACAAAATCATATGATAAGAAACTTACCAACCATTTTCCTTGGCTTCATCCAATATAATCTAATGAGTGTTTGGTAACATTTCCTTTCTTTCAGGTTCCAAGAGTTCAGGGGCAAAATGATATGAGTTTTCCTATATACTGCATTGACTAAAGTTTTGTCGGCCTCTTATAGTTCCAATATGGTTTAAAAGATGTTTGTTACTTAAGCATTCATTATTTGTTGGGAATTATAATTTGTTAATTTTCACGAAGGAGTCTCATAATTCTGTAATATTTCCAGGGAAGTAGAGGGTGCACTGAAGGAGTATGAGCCATACATTATATCCAGTATCCATTCCTTGATGCAGCATATTCCATTGTAGGTTATCAAGTGGAAAGGTTTGCAAAAGAAAGTGATAATTATTGTCACTATGATCACAGATCTTAATAGCTTCCATAGGACTTGGTAAGTTCTCCAAGACATCATGGACAAGAATTCAGCCGTTGGAAGAGGCGAGAGATAAGTATTGTCTAATAAGGTTTAGAAGTTGGGGAATGTATAGCAAGATAGAATGTAGTGATTTAGAGTTTTGTTTGGCATTAGAGTTGGTATACTTGTGTTTGTATTTCTTGAGATTAGAGTTTGTATGCTTTGTTTGAATATTAATAGAATGATTTGTTGGCAAATACAACTTTCCATGTATGTGAGAATGCTTTATTAGCTTGAAATTGAGAAGAAAATTATACTCTGATTTGTTATAGGTGGCAAGTACCATGAACATAAGCACTAGAAAGTTTGAGAAGAGGGAAATAAGTATTCCATTTGATTGGGTGCATTTCATCTTATTGAACCTATTGATTAATGGTTTTGTCACAACATGCATTATGTTTGTATTGTAATAGCCCTTTTGAGATAACTAGGGAATGAAGGTTCATTATCATCAACAAATAAAAAACAATTAATATTTCCACAAATGTTGGCTACATTGAAGAGAAACAGTTGCAATTGCCACTCATTATAGTAGTCTTACTCCTCTTAACTTGAACCATCCAAATATTTTTATATTATGATAATGTGTGATAAAACATCTATCATCATTTTTACCATTCCTACGAACTTGAAACATTTAAATAGCTTCACATTAGTATGTGGCATCTTATTTCATCAAAACAAAGTCGTCCCTGTGCATCGTACGGGGTCTACCCCTAGTTTGAAAAGTTACACTAAGGTTTTTTTGGAAAAAACAGCTAATTGAGGTGAGACAAGTGGATCAATGAGGGATGAGTCACAAGATTTATAGGTATGTATTTGATAATTGATTGATGTGCGAAATGTAGTATCAATTGATTTTTATTTTAGTGACCTTGTCAAATGATCATTAGAAAACCAAAACAATTAGTTGAGTTATGTTCAATTTACAAATTATTATGTTATAGTTGTAAATCATTATAAAGCACTAAAACCCTTACACTATTATTCTCCTTTACCTGCATTTATGTGCGAAAATGTCTTTCCCGACATTTGAAATTCTCATATACTATACCTCCTTAAAATCTGGTTTGGCATGTATAAAATTCAAGCAACTAAAATGTCATTTTAATATTCAAAGGCATGCTTTTTTTATAAATCAAAAGCGTGTCTTTTTCATTCTATTGAGAAATTTTCATGATATTATATTTTATTGTTTTTAAATATAAAAGTTAGTTGACTTTTTTTGGAAAATATTATGAAGTTAAATTAGTTACTTAAAAGTTAATGTTCCTCATTTTTTAGAATAACTTATTTATTTGATTTATAAATTAACATTTGGTCAAATACTATTCAAAATACGTTGTTATGACTAAGTGATTAATTTATCTTACTATTTTTCTAAAGAATCAAGTAACTCTTGTATTCAGGTAAAAAAAAAAAAAGTAACTCTTGTATTCTTTCCTGCATCAAAGCTAGTGAGTATTCTTTATTGATTATTCTGATGAAGTGGGTCCCGCGATTGTTTTCCAGAGAAAACAGACAAATATAAAATTGCAGAATTTAGATAGAATCAACGAAGATATGTAAAAAAGGACGAAGTCTTGGACATAAAATTTTCCACCCATCGCCAAATCATGACCGCTTAAATTTACATCCAACGGTCACATTGCATTCATACGCTTCCTCCTTGTATTTTTCACACCAAGAGACAGGCACAAATCCTCTCACAGATCAGAAGAAGAAGAAGAAGAAAGCAAGCATAATAATAACAATAATAGCACAGGAAGAAGAAGAATCCTTCATTATTCTCTGCTTCTCTCTCTTGTTTTGTACTCTTCAATGGAAATTCGTAGGGGAGAGAAGGAGAAGGTCGCCGATGAGGCCTTGAATGGCTTCTCTCCGGTGACTTCAACTAGGATTGGCTGGAAATCTCGAAGGAGATCAGGTACTACTGGGTTTTGGATTTTCTCTTTAGCTTCTCATTTTATTTTTGATTTTTATTTGCCTTCAACCATAATTGTTTAGATTTATAAATTCATATACTGTAAACTTTTTTTTATAAGCTCAATCCTATTCTAAACATCATTACTGCCAAAGCTCACAATTATTTAGTAGTACTAATTTGCTGATTTCACTTTTTATTTTAAATTAATTTATATATTTTGTTTGGACTAAAAAAGTAATTTACACATTTTTTTGTTGTTTTAATTTCTGGGTTTTTTTGTGCCAAAATAAATTATGGGTTTGATGTGCCAGATTCCTGCAAAGTTGTACACGAGTTTGGCGTTGATTGTTTTTTTTTCTGCCGTGTTTGTGGGGAGGGTTTTTTTTTTGGAATAGTGGTTAACAGTTGTCAGTTGGTATGACTTTTTTGTGAAGTTTACTTTATTTGTTATTATTGCCTTACCCAACTCCGAGTAGGCGAGTGCTTCTCATTATAATATACGAAATTAATAGATTGTTACAAAAAACTTAATTTCTATTTTTAACAGAAAAAAATAAGTAGTTTATTTTACTGAATTAGAGTATGGATTAATTAATTAATAACTTTGCAGTATATTTTCCGATGTATCAAAAAAAATTAATAACTTTGCAGTAGCTCTTCAAAGTTACAAGTGCCACCCATTAATGATAGCCCTTGAACTTTGCATAAGATAGTGTGTTTGGCTGGACTTTTTTTAATAAATAAGCCAGCTTATTTTAAATAAGTCAGCTTATTTTAGGTGTGTGGCTTTTTCTATGTTTAGCTGGACTTATTTTTCAGTCAGCGTATTTGAAATAAGTCAGCTTATTTATAAGCCACTCAAGGTAGCTTATTTCAGAAAATAAGCCAGCTTATTTTTCTATATAACTTAAAAATAAGTTAGCTTAAAAATACGCCACTTTTAAACAAAAAGTCATCCAAACATGTTTATAAGTTAAATGGTAAAATAAGCCACTTTTTTCATAATTCATCCAAACATAAAAATAAGTCAACCTAGAGTTTATTTTCTAACTGACTTAAAAATAAGCCAGCTTAAAAATAAGTCATTTTTCCACAAGTCGAGCCAAACACACCCAGAATGAATTTGTCGGTTTAGCTTAAAATCGATTTTAGCCATTAAAATCTATTTTAGTTGAGGGTAGTGAGTGATGTAATTGTCCCATGTTGCATTAGAAATGAGTCACATCATACTGGGACCTTTTTACACTTTCCATTTCTAGTTCTAAGCCATCAATTCCCACAACCAAATTGGCCTTGAATCTCTTATACCATATAACTTTGAAAGCTTGTTATATATACTTGCTACTTGTGATGCCCTGTGTGAGTCTGTGTGTATGTGTGTATTACGCTCTTGCTTGCCTTATAAAACTATCACTTGGTTGTTGGGATTGTGAGAAGCAGCAGACATCTTGGTTACGTTTCCTGGACAACTCAATTTCGATGTCCCTATGGTTAGAGATTTGATTACAATGTGGTATATTTAATTAAAAATTGTTGATGTCATATTGTGTCAACGTTAGTATTTGTGCCAACACAATGTTTTTTTAGCTCTTACTCAATCAAGTTTGAAGTAATTATATCTATTGGTGAAAGTCTTTGCCTAGCTTGAGTAAAAGCTAAGTCTAGTCTTTGTGCTCTCAAGAAAACGAAGTCTTTTCAGCTTCATCCAACTAAAAGAAAACACTTTCCTGTTACATATTACTTATAATAGATGAGCCTGCATTATCACACCTTTGTAGGAGTCATTGGGCTGAAACAGAATGCTTCATGTTAATGTCTGCAATAAGTTATAATTTTGGTGTTTGACACTGGTTTTTTTAATAAAAAAATATTAAATGGAAGAATCTTCTTAAACGACTGTATCTTGTATTTTTGAGATATTAGTATTCCTCATTACAACGGTAATATTTACTATAAAAAGCAAATTTTTCAGCATATGAAGCTATTTTTTGGCATATATCAAGAAGCTTTCTAGTTGTTTCTAGAATAGATGGTGGGTATTGTATGTAAATGCAAAATGTTAAACTTATGTGTCATCTTTTTTATGCTTCTCATAAAGGTGAACCATTTTCGTTCAGAAAGTTTTCTTTCTTGAGAATCTTACTCTGAAAGTCTTTTTTGTGTGCTGTCACCTCGGAAGTTTAAAAAGCTTTTGGGGGAAAATCACTCAAACTGAATGTTTCATCTTTGTCTTGACCATGTTGTACTGTCTATTAATGCCTCCAACAGTTTAGGTGGAAAATCGACCATACTAAATGTTTCATCTTGACATAGACCATGTTGTGGTGTCTATTAACGCCTTTGATAATTTAGGGTGACATTGCATACGTATTATATTTTTTGGGGTAAAATTTTGTTACCCCCATGAATGCTTCTGAGGAAAAATTGATAATTATCCCCATAAATTTTTTCACCAAGTGGTAATTCAAGTTCAACCTTTTGTCTTCAAATGTGGAGATGTCTGTACATTTATAGTAGAATAGAGGTAAGGTCTTTGACTATTTTTGCTTGTAAGGACATGTTTTCTTGAAAGACCTTTCCAATAGAGAAGAAAGTCCTATTGTGTTTCATTAGAAGAGTTTCTACGGTCAAATTTTCTCTGGTCCAAAATGCCATGCAAAATAATTTTTGTTGATAATGTTAGTTTAGAGTGAGAGTGGCATTTCTGAGTTCTTAACAATGGAATGAACTACACAAATGATAAAATTTGCCCATATACTTTTCAATTGATATTTTCCTTCTAAAGTTGATGTGAAGTTTGAATTGATAGAAAAATTGTTCAAGTATTCCAAGGAAACGAACTTGAGTGGTGGATGAATGTAGTTCTCGTTGTAGCAGCTTACAGCCCTCTTGCTACATTTTTGTCCTGCTTTGTTCTGTTTCATTCATGGGTAATTTGGCTTTTTTTTTTTATTTTCTCCTTTGGTATCCCTCGGCAGACCATTTTTTTTTGGTTTTTTTGGCTTTAGTTGTGCATTATGGTGTGGCTAGATTAGTTGCAAATAGAGTGGTAACTTGTTTCCCACAGCTAGCGGGAAGAATTTAGAGGTATCAAACGATACTGCAAGTGCTAATAAACCACCCAGCAAACAGGAAGAACCTCCTCCTGCCGAGGAGATGATGCAGGACTCACCTGAAGTTCCTGTTCCTGAGCTTTCTGAGCGTCGAAAGGCGTTATTTGAACCATTAGAACCTATAAAGAACATTAATGGCCGACGGCCATCAGCTGAATCCTTACTTCCTCCACCTGACTTTGAATCTGCAAACTATCCAAAGGGATGGTTGATAGGGAAGAAGCGAAAACTTGTCAATGTTGATGTCGTCGAAAGCATGCGCAGGATTGCCATACAAGAAATGAACAGAAAGGTGCCTTATTTTCATCATCACCTTGTTAAGTTCCCAAGACCTTTTTTGTAACTAAACCCAAAACAGGCTGAAATGTTTTGGTGATATTTTATCACAGGACCGGGAAATCGATGGGTTGAACGAACAATTGGAGGAGGATTCAAGGTGTCTGGAGCACCTACAAGTCCAACTTCTGGAAGAGAAAAGCAAACGTTCTCGAATTGAGAGGGAGAATGCCATGCTCCAGGAACAAGTGAACATGCTTATGAACATGATACAAGAAAATGAGCATATGGCCGATGATGATCCAGGCCATGACGAACCATAAATAGTGTATTAGTACTGAAGTATTGTTATTATATTCCTTGTGTCTGTATGTTTTTTGATTCTTTATCACACGTGTGGTGGGGTGTGCTTAGGTTTTCTGCTATAGTTGAGTTAGTGGAGTGCATGTCTTTATACTCCTTTCTGGTTCGAAAAGGTATCAAAACGAATTGAGCTGAACATATTTGTTTATTGAAGGAAGAATAATGTACATCTCTTATGATCTGTATTTTATTGTGATCAATTAGTAGCATTATGCTTCTCTAAAAACTCTACATTACAGCATTATCCGCTTTTTGCATTGACTCTGACCATCTGGTTGAGTTGAATCAAAACTAACAAATTTATGGTTAACTTTACTATTATATTTTGGTCTAAATGTATGATATATATGTATTTTATTTGATTCCATTAGCGACAAGAGGCATTGAGTATTTCTAAAGTATCAATTTGAATTTAGTTAAAAAAAGTACTACTATCAATTTAATCAATGAACAATAAAAAATTTCATTCTTACCAATAAAAAATGGCCAATTTTGGCTAGTGAACTATTGAAAAAAAAATACTAGAATGTCTTTTCTAAAATAGAAGTAAAAATGAAAATTTTTATTTTAGAAAGAGTATTTTAGTGTTTTTCAATAGGTCATTGGCTAAAATGGATCATCTTTGTTCATTGGTCAGAATGACACTTTTTGTAAATTGTTAGCCAACTAGATACTTTGAAAATAGTTTATTGGCCAAAATAATATTAAACTCATTATTATTTTGCAGGGTTAAGGGTCAAATCTTGTACCTAACTATTGGCAAAAGTTCACCCAACATAAACAACAATTTATGGTCACAAATGTAGCAACTATCTATTACAAAATGATTCAATTGTAGCAATCTCATCAATTTTGACAAGTTTGATCGTTAAGTAACAAGCCACCCAACCAAGCCAGGTCACATGTCACGTCATCGCCACGTCGATCACATGATGCAATGATATGGCATGTGCTCTGATCTGATTGGATGACGTGACAGATGATGTGGCATAATTAGGTCAAACTTAACTGTCAAACCCGTCAAAGTTAAAGGGTTGCTACATTTGAACAGTTTTGCAATAGATAGTTGCTACATTTGAGACAAAATTGTTGTTTATGTTGGATGAACTTTTGCCAATAGTTAGGTGCTGAATTTGACCCTTAACCCTATTTCGTAAAATCAATTTATTTACTCTCTTCTCCGCCCTCTTCTCACCCGTTATCTATCTCCGTTATTTGTCTCTCTCTAGGAGCTTTAAACTTTATGACAAAAAAAGTTCTTAGTTACTTTCAGCCGATACCTTATGCATGGTTTCCAATTAGTTATGTACACTAATCTCTTGAAACCCAGACGCCACCTTATGCATGATTTCTGCTTACAAATAACAAATAAATATAATATGACGCCCACGCTTAGTTTGATGGAAACATGACAAGAGCCATTAGTTATTTGCCATTAGGACTTGTTTATTCTTAGTTAGTGGCTACATTTGACCTTGTTTGGCAATTTAGTGGTATCTATATTGTCTTTTATACTCGCATATCATGATTGTGTACGCTAGTTCTTCCTGTGTCTATGTTTACATCTACAATCGATGATCCTTTCATTAAAAAAAGTAAAGAACCTGAGAAGAAAATCTACTAGAAAATATTAGGAATATTTAATCATTCATTTCTTCTTATGTGATAAACCCTCTCATTTCCTCCAATATCGTGAATGTGATTTGCAATCAGCTTCATGGCTCATTTCAGAATCTTGTTCAATCTCTATCATTGCAGATTTCAAGGCAAAAGGGCCAGAGGGATTTTAGCATTTAAGACACAACACAACCATACATACATACAGACTACTCAGGTATGCCTACAACTGCTAAGTACTACATTTTGTCCGGATTCTTCATCAATCTGCATCTCTGAATCCCTAAGTTTGAAGTTGGGCTAATTAAAAACAGGAAACAAACAGTGAATATAAAGTTTCACCCTCACACACAAAACATATCGTTGTTTCTATGCTAAATGATCAGGACTTGGACCACTATCTAACTTGATTGACAGAATCATCTGCCATTGGGAAAAGAAACTGAGGCAAAGAAGCTATCCTGGGAAGATTAAGCAGTAGCTCCCCCACTGATTCCTTCCTGCGCATGCCATTGCCACTAACCTGCTTGCTTCCAGAAGCATCATCATCCCCAGATTCAACAGCCGTACTTCTGCATGATAACTCAAGATCCAGGTTAGTTTTTTCACCAACGTTTTCACTGACATCAGTATAATTAGTTCTCAAATTGGTGTCTTGTGTTGCTGCAGGGTCCTTCTGCAATAGGCAGCACAACGAATTAACCCTTGACATGAGAGACAGTTCGTCTGAGGCTGCGATAGCTAAAGAGTCGTTGAGCAAGTATTGGGTGATTTCATCTAGGATCATTTTGTGTTGCTCATTGTCGCTGGCAGAGGCAGAATTGCCAGATAACATCTGCTCTGAAATGCAATTTCCAATGTGGTTTACTATATCATTCATTGACATTGATGGGTGGAGTCCAGGCACTTTAATTTGATCCAAATTGTTAAGAAACTTCAGAGTGTCAGCTTCTCTGCTCCTTTGCTGTTTGATTCGAAGAGGCTCCATTACTGCACACAGAAAAATAAGGTAAACTCAATTTAGTTGCAGATAATTTTTGCATGTATTTTAATACAGTGAGAAATTGCACCCAAGTGCTCAAAAAGGAATGACAAATAAAAAAGCAGGAAGCTCGTTCAGCCTGGACAATAAGAAGATACTAGGCAGTTCAATCACATAGCAAGAATATCGATAAAAAATTACAGATTGTACATCATTTAGCTGGACCAACTCTACAGTGACATGACTCAAATGTTGAACAAGAAATATGATGGATGTTGCTTCACCCTTGGCAATAGAAAAATTGAATGACCAATGTTGTGGCCCCAAAGAAAAACATATGCAGTTCTACCAACATACCAACCAAAATTGTACCTGAGGTTGGAGGGGAAGTGATTTCTTGGGACACATTTTCAAAAGCGTTTCCTACAAGATTGGGCTCACTTCTTGAGGAAGATGATTGAACTGCAGATGCTGATTCAACATCATGCAACTCAAACAAACCAGCTTGCCCTCTGCCTATTCTATCCAAAGAAGCAGTTGACACATATTGATCATCAATTGCAGTTTTCGATTCGAAATATGGAGAATCCAACACCATATCAGGTTGCTGACTTAAGAAGTTCAGGCGCGGATCACACTGGATCAGCTTCTCAAAATGCTTCCCTAATAGTCCTAGTGGACACTCCAAAAAATGCCGCCTACAACAATGAGGACAAACATAAGTCATCAATCATCATTATAATACATACTCAATACCACTACGGATGTTATTTGTTAAATAATAAGAGACAACTCCAACATTGGATATACACGTAAACCTCCCCATACTCCATAATGCTCTCTATAAAAATAAAAATCTAAGTACTAAGATATTCTTTAGACAATTTCAAATGAAACATTAATAAAAAGTCATGTAAATCAAACCAAGAAAATGGTAAATACCATTTGATTTATATCAGGTTTCCTAAAATAAGAGATGTCAAAGATACAGATTGACCACAAATAGTTCCCATTCAGACCTGGAACACTCTAACATCACTTGTGTCAAGAGAACATAGTGCATACCTCTGTATGCTTGCTTGTCCGCCAGTAAAGTCTGATGTTGCCTGCCACAAGGTATGCTTCCTAGGTTGTGGATTGATTTCCCTAAAAAACAAGGGTCTTCTAGCCAGCTGGAGGGAAAAAGAAAATGGAAATAACATTATGCTTACTAGTGAAGCTCAATGCAGTAACACCGATGACAGACATATTAAAAAGAGAGACGACACTTACTACAACTTCAAGTGTTCCAGGTCCGTCATCAGGGTAGTTTGCCTTCAGAGCCATGATATCAGACCACGGGATTTCAATCTTATTCTTAAGACAACCATCAAGAACTTCCCATACAATTTTATGCTTTGCAAAGTAACACTTTGCCACCAAATCTCCTTCATATCTTGACTTATACTGCAAACCATTGAGAGAAGACTTTAGAATTACCCCAGACACGACCATTTTATGTCAATAATATTCCTTTTTTTAGTTAAATTCTCACCTCCCAAGTCCCAATTTTCAAAATGGAAGCAGGGAAATTTGAGGCCTTGAGTTTACCATCAGTAGCTATTGAAGCTTTAGCAGAACCCCTTTGTTCTTTCTTGTTGCCTGTTGCTAATTTGGTATTTCCTTCTTGGGAAATTCTCATCTGAATCAAATCCAGAAGAGATGGGCTTTTTTTAAGACGCAACCCCAACGGGCTAGGCTCATCAAGGGGATTGTACAAAGCAGGCGGAATCGAAAGCTGATCATCATTACAACCCAACTGTTCCAAACAAACAAAAAATGAACACCAAACACCAGACATAGCTGAAGAATTCGAAAATAAAAGATATCTGTCGCAGAAAGCAACATCAACTCTGACTTTAGAAAGGCAAAAAAAAAAAAAAAAAAAAACAACAACAACAACAACATTTAGAGGGATGGATTTCATGTTTACTTTATTTCATCTCCATACATGATCTTAGATTTTTGCACTCTTAGCCTAATACTCCCTCGGTCTAGTTGACTTTTTTGGAAAATCCTAAAAAAAGCAAAATAGTCAATTATAAATTGATTTACCTAATCTTTTCTTTAAACTTTAAACTTAAACTAGTTTATTTTACTTATAAACTATTGGATAATCTAAAAATGTCATAATTTAATAACCTATTTCACAACATTAATCTTTTCAAAAATAACCTAACTAGGCATATATTTAGGAGGAGGTAGTATAAACAAACAAAAATTCTCCAATTTGTGCCCTGTTTTTACTGAATTTTCCATGATTAGATTGAGTCCCATAATTCATGTCTATCATTTAAGAGGCTTCTGAACATGAACAAGACTATTGAGTTTCCTTTCCTTTTGCCTTTTCTCTTTACTCTCCTTACATACTTGACGTCTTCTGAATATGAATATCTATTGCTTGCCCTGTTCCATGAAATCTTTCAAAAGCTACAGCGAGTAAGGATACAGAGATATAAAATAAACATGTGAGAATTAAGAAAGAAAGAAAGAGAAGCAGAAAAGAAAGGAACCTGATGATGAGAGGAGTTCAATCTAAGTCGCTTGTGAAGAATGCGGAGATCATGGTCATGGTCATGGTGGCCACCAGAATCCTCAACTTCCAACTTCACCTTCTTCAGGCCGTTGTTCTCCGATCTCATTAGCTGAACCATGGAGCTTTGATTCACTCACACAATATACGTACTCTGATCGTATCAACTATTATCAACTCAGAAAAAGCAATGATTCTTCAAATTCACACCACCAACCTTTCCTAACTCTCTCTCTCTCTCTCTCTCTCTCTCGACAATGAAGCGCTAAGTACACGTGCTCATAGCGAAAACGATGACGAGGTTTAAAAGCCTACGCAAAAGCCCCCACCAAATGACTAAACTACCCTCCATTTTAGTTTGGTTGAGCTAGTGAGTGAGCTACATAAAACCATGTAAGGATAAAAACACGTGTTCGAATCCTTGAAAGCAATTTCATTAAGAGATGAGATTATTTTACTAATGTGAGTATCACTCCTACCACTCGAGTCTGAATTAAACCGGAGGTGATTAACCAAAAATGATACCCTTGATTTTTTAATTGGAATACCCTTGTTTTTTTGGGATGTTACTTTTCTATGTTCTAATTTTGGGATGTTATTCGAAATCTACTAATTATTAGTTATAGAATTAAATATGATTTTGATCAATGATCAATTACTCAAATATCAATCTCTATAATGACTAAGAAAATGTATAATCTATGACTAAAAATAATTAGAATTTATCATTTTGATCGACATCAACAAATTTTGTCTAAATGTATTATATTGACCAATGACATAACCAACTATTTGTGAACACGTAGCAACTATCCAATGATAGTTAAGTAAAATAAGACAATGTTGGTCAAAATGATACATCTACACATCAAATTTAATAACGTAGGGATAAATGATAATATTTAAACATCAAATTTAGTAACATGCTTTATAAATATAATCAAACAATCTCTCCACTTCTTTACGTCACTTAAATTTTTTTAGGAAAATTTAGAATTCAAAATTCAACACTATAAATTGCTTATAATTGATTTTTCCCTTCAGAAAACAAATTTATTCTACTTATAAACTAAACATATAATCTAATTATATGTGACATATGTTATAATTTAGTAATCAATTTTTCTTCCCTAACTTCCATAAAATAGTTAAAAATATTTTATATACAGTACCGGAGGACGTATAACTTTAAATTGTTTAAATAAGTTAGTAGGAATAAATCACTTTAAATTGTTTAAACTTATCTTTGTTTAAATGTTATTACGTCTTATGAACAATTATCCAATAACAATTGACAATCTAATGGTAGTTATCCGAAATCTAACGGTGTATACTAAAGTGATGCTTCCTCCATTTTATGATACAAGAGTTTAGTCACCAAAACATGCTTTTAAGAAAATATAAAAGATAGTTGAGTATCTAAAGTTAATTTCTTTTGAGTTTTGTCCAACATTTCCATATTTATCACAATATTACTAAAAGAGAAAAATACATAAGTGTCAATAAATATGAAAGAGCAAGGTTGTCAAACTCGTGAGTTTAAGTAAACTCGTGGAGATTAGGTAAACTCGGATCTGTAGACTCGAATCGTAAACTCATAAGAGCTTACAATTATCATAAAACATGTATTTCTTTTATATAATTAAATAAGAATACAAAAAATAATAATAAATTGACTTGAATTTATTTTAAATACTGATAGTAGATTTAAATATATCAATATTCATATTATTTTTTTTATAACATCATTATTCATATTATATCAACCTCAATAGATAAATTTCTATGAAATTCATATTTAAATTCATTGAATTTTTTCAATTAAAAATAATTAAAATGAGTTTAATAGCAAATTAACACAATTTTATATAAGGTAGAAACGTAAAAACGGTGAATTCACAATATAAACACGTAAGTTTCTACCGAATTTTCAAAGACTGAAAATTTATGTGACTTATGACACGTTTTGTTTAGGTAGTGTCGTAAAAACGTTAAAATCGGAGAGTCAATTCGTGAGTTTGACAACAATGTGAAAGAGAGTTGTTATAAAAAAAATAAATATGAAAGAGAGTTAGAGGCAAAGTAGAAAAAATTGCATTATTAAAGGAAGAGTTTGAGTTGAGCTTTCATATTTTAGACAAAATTATTTAAACTTTGGGCTCTTGTATTAAAGACTTGAGATAGTATTTTTAAATTGTTGTTATACATAGTTGACACTTTTATTTTGGTTGTGTCGATTAATACTTTAGTAATTGTTCATGAGCCAAAATGATATTGAACATTTATTTTTTTCCTATCAAATATAATTTATTTTACTAATATATTAACATAATACAATCTAATTATATGTTGTTTTATAATAAAATTTATTCCTAATCTTCATGTGAAAATTCAAACTTGATTTTAGTACTATATTCAGTTCTAAATATAAGACCTAATTGTTATCAACTTTTACCTAAATTATCTTTAATCCCAATAATAGACATATAAGAGAGGTGGTGAGGGTATAAGTAGATGATTAAGATATATTAGTAATATCAAGTTATTTTAAATAACTTAACTATCATTTATAATCTAATTAAATTTGGTAAACAAATCTTATATTTAGGACTGAATGAGATATATAGCTGACTATTTCGTCGTTTAGTGAGGGGTAGGCAAGGAATAAGATGAATATGATACGGCGCGTGGTTTTGTACAGTAAGGAATGGGGTCAAGCTAATGTCACGTGCCATCACGTGCTGTAGATATGGATAACGTGTGGGGCCTAGTTCATGAACCTTCCACATCGAATTTTGTCTTGACTTGTATATGCAGGAACTCTCGTGATTTTGGGTAGGCGGATATGTGTATGAATCTGGTGGGATGACCAAACACGTAAGCTAAAAGGTGGGGCCAATCATATAATCGAGCAGATAATGTAAAGTTTTCAATATATTTTCTTATTAATATGCGATGCTTTATCCTTATGGATAAACTTCAAAAGATGCTGATTACTTGTCCATGTACAAATGCTTTAAGCGGTGTGAGTAAGACTAAATGATTTTAATAAGTGTAAATAATATATGAAGAAAGGCTAGCATGGAGGGAGGGAAATTAAGTGACACCAGACTTAATTTTATTAATCACCATACTCAATATATAGGTTACAGAATTAGAACAAAAAAAATAGATTGATTAGAGATTTGAATTTATGAATAATGATAAAATAATTAATGAATAACAAATAGATACAATCACATTGGTAGAAAAATAGATAAAATCATAAGGGAAAATGCCATTTAAATCCCTCCGAATATACAAAAGGACAATTCATGAACTCAAACTTCCAAAAGGACCATGAAGGAACTCGGACCTAGTTGACTTTTCAAATTTGTGTGAAAGGACAAAATTACCACATCATTAAACAAAAATTACTTTCCACCCTAACACCGCACTTGTTAACAATTGAACTTTGGACATTAACAACTGAACTTTAGACATTGACATTTTGAACTTAAGAATTAACTTTTTCGTTAACAAGATAACATTGGTGTTAACATTTACATCGCACCTGTTAATAATGGAACTTTCGGCATTAACAGCTGAACTTTAGGCATTAACATTTTGGACATAAGAATTAACTTCTTCGTTAACAGCATAACATTGGTGTTAACATTTACACCGCACCTGTTAACAATGGAACTTGACGCATTAACAACGGAACTTTAATGATGTGGTAATTTTGTCCTTTCACACAAATTTGAAATGTCAACTAGGTCCGAGTTCCTTCATAGTCCTTTTGGAAGTTTGAGTTCCTGAATTGTCCTTTTGTATATTTGGAGGGATTTAAATGACATTTTCCCAAATCATAATACATGAATATAAGTATATTAATCAAACATCTCAAAAATTGATATTAATTAAACGAATAACATTTGCATCACTTGAAGCACATAACATTCAAGATATAATTTCTTTTATGAAAAGTCTATATAAATACGTCCTCATTTGCAAAAGGGTTAGAGTTAGAATGTAAATATACCTCAAATTCATCATTTTATTTTAGGAAAAAG
Organism: Mimosa pudica; assembly: GCA_029929735.1. NCBI lineage: Eukaryota > Viridiplantae > Streptophyta > Magnoliopsida > Fabales > Fabaceae > Mimosa > Mimosa pudica. The sequence continues at coordinate 9,839,867 of JAKELP010000045.1, forward strand.
TTGTTTAATACATCAAATGTTGTTTATGCCCAAAGCCTTTACTAAGCCTAATGAGTGAATCAATTAACATTTCATGTGTGAAAAGACACTAAAGAGTCACTTGTTTATGAGAGATTCTATCTCTTACAAAATGATATTTGAAGTCTATAAGTATACATGACATTTTTTTATGAAAAATACAATAATAATAGAATTTGACTTTATTATGTTGTCTAAGATGTATTATAAAACTAATATTGAACTAATTTATTTGTTTGTTAGAAAAATAAAGTGTCATATTTTTTCAAGTATATATTTTTAATAAAAAATTCAATTTTTTTTGTGGATTTTCTCGTCCCGTCCCAATCTTGTCTCGTTCCCAATCGGGATGAGAAAAGGTTCGGGACGGGACGAGACACGGGACGGAAACCCCGTCCCGACCCTTTTTTGGGACGGGACACGGGACAGGGTGTCCCGATCCTGTCCCATCTTGAACACCCCTACCTAAGATGAATTCTAGGGCCTTTGTACCCTTAAGGGATCTCTTTGATCTCCTCCATTTTTCCTTATTCTTGGTTAGAATTGGGTTAGGGTTGATTTTGATTTTGGGTTTTATTCTCAAAAAAGTGAACCTTAGATTCGATCTTGAAATCAGTTAAAAAAAAATTCGATCTTGAAAAGCTTTTAAGTATTGGTTTGGTGTTTGGTTTATTTCTATTAAAAGCCTTAAATTTATTCTCGCTTCCAGTGTGTTCTATGAGTGTTGAAAATTTATATGGTGTTTGATGAAGTATGGATTTGAGTGGAATAGAGTTATGAGATTTTCGAAATCACTGATGATTACCTCTGTTTTGTTCAGTTTTTCTGTCTTTGCGGATTTTAAGTGGATGAATTAAGCTTGATGTGGGTAAAGTAAAATAATCATGTTTTTTGGTTCAAAATTTTGACTAATCATGAAGAATCTTCTTTTTCTACTTGATTTGGCTCTATGATCTCTTTGGTCATGATGATGTAAATCATCTTTTTCCATCTGAAGCTCAAAGTTTTTTTTATTCTGTGTCTCTTTGTTCAAGGTTTTATTTATTTTTCCCCATTTATTTTATTGCATGTATTTGGTAGCCATGTAGATATTTATGGTTGACTGTAAAATCCTAACTTTTTATAACTCTATTATAGCCTTCTAATCAATTTATAACCACTTTCTAATGTTAGAAGCCCAAAAATATGAAGAAATTAAAACTTATTTTTTTTATTTCAATAACTAGATAAAAGAATTTCCTGCATAAACTTGGGCTTCTAAACAATTTATGAAATTATAACTGTTTCTTGAAAACTGCAGCGGATTATAAATTCATTAAATAGCTAAATTAGTAGTCACTACTTAGTTTTATTTTATACACCTGTACTATCTAATGTAACTAAATACTTAACATATTTAAGTCTAACTATTACAATTTTTATATAAATATAATTCAGCTATCGCAGGTGATAGCTTATACCTATATACATCACAAGTTATGAACTTGTATAAGAATATATATATACAACAACTAACATATAATACAAGTATATCTCACTATTGAGCTTCGGACCTAACAAACATCCTTCCTACCTTCCTCTAGAGTTTCCCACGGAATCTACTTCTCCCTGCTTATCTGTAAAAACATTTTGAAAAACAGTGAGATTCAAAGAATCCCAATAACAGTTTATTTCAATAGTTTACCTTTAAATCATGATAATATTCTCCTCTTTCCAACCTCTTGTTGGAACCTGCCTCTTTCCAATCTCTTATTGGAACTTGCTTCACTATACCAACCACTATTAACGATATATTCGTCAAATGATGGAGATATTCTGTACCTGCAGGGTTTCTGAAAATGTTTGGCATAGGGGGAGCGACCCACCTAATGCCTAGAGTACTCTACTTTCTTATTTATCTATCTGAGATAAATATTCTTCCTTCCTCTTGGATAAATATTATCATGCTTTTGAAAAAAATATTGATGCGCGCTTATTGCTATTGAATTAAACTGTTACCTGTTTTTCACTTTACTAATACTCCACCTTTCCTTCTCGCTGCTTCCCAAACACTTTCCTTCTACCTTCTCCTATCATTACATAAAGTAATAATGACTATAAATAACTATTCTATATAATAAGCAATGTCTCTCTCAAACCTATACTAGTACCCAATTCCCTTTCTCATTTACACTATCTTATGGAATATTTCCATTCTTGTTTAGCCTAGGTATCTCTATCATAATAAAAAGAATAAACAAACCAATTTTCAACTTAATAATCACAAGGACATCCAATTGCTTATCATACATATACTTCACACATCAATCATATAATTCCAAATGACATTTATTTTCTACTGACATTTCATGAAATCAAAGTTGAGAGTAAACATATGAAAATCAATGAAACAGTAACACAAAAACACCAAAGTACACGTTCAACTACCAACCACATAACTTCAGAAACATTATCATTATTATTTACAATATTATTAAAACAAAATCAGTTGCAGTACATCTAAGTCTTTTACATTTGTGCTTCCTTTATTAGTCTATTTGTACCTCTTCAAACTTTACATAATGCAATTAAATGAAAACTGTTAAATAGATACCAACAATAATTCATACATGCAGATCCCAATACTAGTTAACTTCATATGAAATCATCCGTATTTGATATGCAATCAGCCCATATATCCACCAATTATATAGTGCATTAGTTCGGCAATTTATTCAGATATATTCCAATCAGGTTTTAGATTCACTAATCAATTAACATCCTTGTTTAACCTTTAAAATTTTATCCATTTCATCCAACAAGTTTGTTAGCATATTCAAACCCCAATGCAAACAAAACTCTTTACAACATATCGATCTCAGTTAGCCATAACAGAAAATTTGAGTAGAAAATTCTAATTACATGAAAAACAACTTGAATCCAACCACATGCATAATTTAAAACAGCCCTTCATTACAATTAATTTTTTACCCCTTCATTCCTACATATCCTGAACAAAATAGAACAACTAACAGCCCAAACAAAGATTAAGTTGCAACATTCCAATTACACCATAACATTTTAAAACTTACAAAAACACATACCCTCATCCTAACAATCAATCCAGCCAATAATCATAATAGCAAAAGTCCCAATTAAACTCAAAAACACCAAACATTCATCGTCATTCATTTATTTTAACCATAGTTCAAAATAGAGCACATATATCATAAGACAAAGATTTCCCAAATCATAGACCATGTAGAATCATACCCAAGTGAAAGAAAAACTATCACTACTTACTAAAAGTTTCTTTTAGGCATTTTAACAAACACCTTATGTGCAATGATATTAAAACATTAATTTTTAACTTCCCAATTGTCAATACTCTTTCCCAACAATTTCAAAACATCATTCAAACAACTAAAAACATCAACCTCAAACACTCATATCAAAAATATGTTTGATCATAGAAAAGGGAAAATACTAAAACTTGAAAATCAACAAAACTTTGGTCAATCAAACATGCAATACCATATTAACATTAAAATGAACTCCTATAACAACAAATTGAAGGTTTCTAACCCCAAACACCCTTAAGCCATCGGATTTGATACTTTAAAAATTAGGGTTTTTACACAAACTTCACAAAACACCTTAAATCTTCAAATTAACAACCAAAGTCTCTCTCACACACTAAAATAGAAGTTTAGCTTCTTTCTAAATCATTTATACAACCTAAAACTCAAACCCAACTCAACCTCCCCTCTCAACTCGCGAAAAATGAAGGAAAAATTGGTATAGAAATGGAGAGGAAGGTCACCTGAAGCTAAATCTGGAGTTGCATGTGAGATTGGGGCCAAAAATTGCCATGAATGGACACTAGAAGAGGAAGACTTGAAAGAGAAAAGAAGAGAGGAGGGAGCACGTTTTTTTTTTCTTGTGTTTATGAAGAATGAATAGTGATGGTGAAGAAGAAAAGTAGTATTGCATTTGTGTTAAAAGAGAAAATTATCATTTTACCCCATTCCCTCAACTTTTCATCATCACAATTTAGTCCCTCTACATATCATAATGTTGTTCCTTATATCCATTTAAAATTTTCCTTAATCATAATGCACTTTAGACTACAAAGCATTCTCCATAAAAGTTTCAATCTATAAATAAATCTCTAACTATTTTTCTTCAATTTTTAAAACAATAAACATATTCATTATTAAAAATAGAATTATTATCTTTTATTTATTATAATGATTTTTAATTTACTAATAACATCCTATGACCTTAATTAATTCTTTACTATCCCTAATTCAAAAATTGGGGTGTTACATTGACTAAATGAATGACACATACATGTACATTGTGTAGTATTCAAAGAAAATTGGAGATTAGTACGAACTACTTTTTTGGCAAGTGTAACATCTAGAATTTTCTTACCAAATAATAATGATTTAATCAATTTATAACCAAGATTATATTATTGGAAACCCAAAAATACGAATAAATTAAAACTTTTTATTTTGAAAGATAAATAAATTTTCTCATTTAAAACTATTTAGATTCTTTCTTTTGTAAAATGAGTTTCAATAAATAAATCATTTAGTTATAATCTATTATTTGAAAATTCATGTGGATATAAATTCATTAAATGACTAAGTTTACATCTAATATTTAACTCTATTAGGTGATACTTATTTAGTCAATCTATCTAGAACTTATTTTGGATTATTTAAATAAATACATCTATTATTACAATTAGAATTAATACAAATTGGCTATCTCAGGTGATAGCTTCCTACTTATGTATATCACAAGTTTTTTGCTTATTACATGATAATATAAAAAAATTAAATCAAATTACAACAATCTAACTATTTCTAACATTCATAGGGCCAAGCAAGCTTACATGCAGCTCAACTTAACCTTCTCCCTGCATCTCTGAAAATATTTTGAAAAGCGGGGTGAGATTCAAATAATCCTAATAGCAATTTATTTCATTCATATATCTTTTAAACCTGCTCAGATAATGATAGTGACGCTACCTGTTGGTATCATACTTCCATTAGTATAACACTCAGACAGGGCCCCTAACTTAACAATATATTTGTTACAGGTAGACTACTTTATTGCATGTGCCTATTGCACCACCAACTACTAATAGCAATATTTTCGCCGTTCGTAGTAGGCAATACTTGACAGGATTTTCTAAGAATAATAAATTCAACATGGAGCCAAAGTAACCTCTCTATTAGGCCGAGTTGAATAGGCATTTTCCAGACGTGGACTCCACCATCAGTAAATAACATGTCTATTCCAAAATTCACAGTGAAAGCTAAAATGCATCGAGTTGAACTCTAAATACTTGAAACGAAATCTAAACCCCCAAATCATTTCAATAAGAAACCAAATAGAACCTCAAATCATGTGAAATTCACCTTACTTCTTCGCAATCATCTAAAAAATTAAAGCCCCATCTACAAAAATAAAGCCCTATCAACATATTGCACCCTTAAATGTATGACACATCTTTTACTGATGGTGGGGCCATGTCTGAAAAACGTACGTTTAACTCTGCCTAACAGAGAAGTTACTTTTGCCCAATTTTGGTTTACAATGTACATTTTCCCCCCCTTAAATTTACCAGAGTTATAGTTGCACATTTTTAAATTTACAATGACTATTTTTGCACGTTTGCCCATTCAACATATGGCATGGGGAGCGACCCTCCTCATGCCTGGAGTACTCCACCAAAATATAAATGGAGAAATAAACCATATCAAAATCTGAAGTAGTAATTTTCAAAATTTATAATAATTTATAGCATGCAATTTCTTTATGACTAAAATAACTCCCTACCTGAGCTCCAGGAGCCAATTATTCTCTGATTGGACCGAAATTTATATGTTTAAGCATGTGCATTTGAGCTTAATTAGTGAGGTTTAATTGTTATATTTGGTCATTATTGGTGATTTTATGTGCACATGCTTATAGGTGATTATATGAAAAATCCTAGCTTAATTACTTGCATTTTAAGTAACTAAGGGTATTTTGGTCATTTTTTGACTATGTGGTGCTTTTCTCTTGTAGGGGGGTCCCACGTGGGCCCCACAACCCTTTGGAGTTGCTTGGAGTGCAAGGAATTGACTTGGAGTCAAAAGGCAAAGGCATAGGACAAAAATTACCCCTTTTGTCAAAAACAAGGGATTTGCACATTTTCAAAAGGGGTAATATGGAGCCAAAAATTCAAATTCAAAGTTGGATGCTTCATTAAGGGCAAAAAGGGTAGCACAATGGAGAGGAGAAAAAGGAGGAATTTTTGGAGGATAAACCTACCCTACATTTGACCCACATTCACCCACATTTTCCCCAAATTCCCAAAATACCCTTCCCTCCACCTTATGACACCTCTTGGCCATTAACACCCACATACACATAAAAATCAAACCTTGGCCGACCTAATACCCTTCTTGACAGCCCATTAGCATCCTTTAACACCTTATTAACTAATCTAAACACTCACATAAATATCTCTCACCTCATTTGTCACATAACCTTCACTTTCACTTTCTCTCTCTTCTAACATTTTCTCTCAACTTCTTCTCCCTTTCATCTCCATTCTTCACGGCCAAAGCACCATCCTCCATGGATTTCCACGCAAAACTACCTCCATTCCACATCTCCATGTCTAGCTAAGCTTCTTCTACTCTCCTCTCCAAGGAAAAGTGCTTCAAGTACACAAATTTGGCTTCATGACTTTGTAATTTTCTCTTTTAGGTTTCAAGCTAGTTTTACATTTTTGCCTATGTATGTCTTAAATCTAGGATTATATAGGTTAGATCATCTTCATTTTAGGTGTTCTACATAATTGTAGCTTGAAAACCTCTCTTTATTGTTAAGAACATGAAAACCTAAGCTAGATTTTGTAGTTCCATGTATGTACATGTGTGCGATTTGTAACCTTGTGTATGTGTGGAATGAATGTGTTTCCTAGGTGCTAGATTTAGCATTTAGAGTTGCTTTCGGTATGTTCTTGGCTTTAAAGAGCTTTTGACTTGATTAGGTTAGTTAAATGCTTGTAGATTTCTTTGATTAAAGAAGTCTTAAGGATTTAACTAATTTAATTAAGTGTGACAAGGTTGTGAAGCCTAATTAACCTAAGGCACTAAGTACTTGGAGAGGAAGGTAGCTTCTAAACTTGACATTTGCACTCTTTACATTCGGTTATTTTGCTATTTTAGTTGTTAATTTTTGTTTACTTAGTATAATCATCACTCTCAAAACCTTGCTTAATTTGTGTGACTTGTGAACCTTTAGCTTGCAAGATTAAAACCTAGATTGTGGATTTGACCCTTACTCACCACTACACTCTAGTGGAGTTGAGTATTGATTTGTTTTGATTAGCCAAGGCGACTTTAGGCTAAATCAAGTGGCGCCGTTGCCAATTTAGGTTGATTCTTGCTAGTTTTAGGCTTTAGTAGTCACATTTTAATTTGTTGTTGTTACTTGTGGATAATTGGCTTAAGTGTGCATTTTGTGACAATTGTTGAAATCTTGTGTTTGCAACACTTTTAGCTGAATCTTTGACTTGTTTGGAGGTATATAGGCTGCTCTAGATAGCCAAAATATTGCTAGAAAGCTTGCTGGATATTTTGTTCAAGTGCTGGAAATTTGCTCTGGAAATCCTGTTTTGACTGCTTCACTGTTTTAAAAACTGGGAAAAATCTAGACCTAATTTTCTGAAATTGTTTTAACTGGTAAAACTAGAAGATTCCAGCTTTAATTTGATATATAATTTGCCAGCAAACTCGTTTTCTACTGTCCAGGGCGAATTTTTGAAATTACCCTGTTTTTCTGGAATTTTCCTGCGGAACTGCTGCCTTTGGAGCCAATCTGTTTGATCTTATCCTGCACTGTTTTGAATGATCTTTGGCTCATTTTGACCAGGTTTTGATAAGCGTTTGAATGATATATTGTGCTGAATTTTTGGTGCAGTATTCGATTTTCTAGAGGTTAAAAACTTGCTGTAATTGTGCATTTTCCTGCTCAACTTTGAACCAAAACTGTTTGCATTCTACTTATCTGTTTTGAGCAGTTTTTGGTTTGTTTGAAAGCTGGTTATTTGCACTTTATATCTGCCTGGTTGATCTGGAAAGTTTGGTTGGAAATTATTGTGAAAAAGGTGCTCTAGTTGCCTTACTTTTCTAACCGGATAAGTGTGAGTTTGCCTTGTTCTTGTGGACTGTTTTGCACGTTTGTTTTGCAGGGCTGTTGAACACTTTGCAGGGAATTCTTAAGCCTATTTGAGGCTATTCTGGAGCCTTTCTATTGGCTGGTGTTGTGTCCATCTCTTTGGACTTTAGCAAGCTTGTTTTGCACTACTTTGGAAGCACTTTCTCTTGTGCTTTCTTGCTGAAAATTGGGACCTTTTTCTGGATTTATTGCACTGTTTTTTTTCTGGACTGTTTGGCCATCTCTGTTTGGTCATTTATCTTGCATATTCTGGACTGCGTGGTATCTTTGTGCTGGCTGCTTGGTTTGTGTTTGTTTTGCAGGAACATTCTTGACTAATTGAAGTTTCAAGTGGTTGTCTTTGCACCACTTTCATTCCTACATTCATTCATTCATTCATTCACCTACTTGCCGTCACTTAGTTTGTGCACTTGCATTGCCTTGCATCTTGCATTGTTTTGCATTGCATGAGACCTAACCTTCCCTTAGTTCCCTTAAATCCCGAGATTGAGAAATCCATTAGCAAAGTTAGGGCTAAGAGGCGAAAGGACAAGAAACAAGCTAGTGCATCCACTTCACAACCACACACTTCACCCTTACATTCTCATCACACTATTTTAGATAATCATATCATTATGGCCGAAAGTGATTTAACTCTTTTTCGTCGTCTAAAAAGAGCTAAAGCAAATAAAACTAGAATTAAACTACAGTAGTTAGCAGCAAGTCCTAGGTCGATTCACAGTTCGGTTTTATCTCTTGCTTAGGTCAAATAATCACAAGTTAAGCAAATTATCAAACAGGTTGTGTGCAGGTTTTATATCTAAGACTAATTAAAACTAATTGAAACTACAACTAACAGAATTAGGTGAATGAGTGAAAGTATGGATGAGATGTACCTCCTTCTCCAAGTACTCCGTGCTTACGTTTAATCAGACTTCATATACTTGTTTTACTTAATATAAACTAGCTAAATTCGCGAGACCTCTTTAATCAAAGAAGTCTTCAAGAGTTTAACTAATTTAATTAAGCCTTAAGCTCTTTCAAGTCAAGAACATACCATAAGCAACACTAAACACTAAATCTAGCATTTAGGAAACAAATTCATTCCACAAATGTAAGAGGAGCTAATCGCACACACATACATGTATGAAACTACAAGAATTAAGCCTCGGTTTTCATGTCCTTAACAATCAAGAGAGATTTCAAACTAACATAAAGTAGAACACCTAAAATAGAGATGCTCTAACCTATATAAGCCTAGATCTAGACATACATAGGCAAAAATTTACATATAACTTGAAACCTAAAAGAGAAAATTACAAGCATATGAAGCCATAGGTTGATTCTACAAGCACATTTCCTTGGAGAAGAAGGCTAGGCGATCTAGCCGGACATGGAGATGAAGGCGGATGAAGGTAATTGTGAAGTTCTGGACATGACGGAGGTTTTGAAGTGAAGAAGATGAAGATGGAGTTATGAGAGTTTGTTAGAGGAGAGAGAAAGTGAAAGTGAAGTGAGAGAAGAGTCTTTGAAAGTTAGTTACGTTTGGGATTTTATAGTGGTGAGTAGCTTTGGGATTATCGCCCAAAGGGTATTTTTGGTATTTGGTAAAGGTTAGGATGAATGTGGACTGGATCTCATCTCCATGCATTTCCAAAGGTTCCTCCTTTTTCTCCAAGTGATTGTGCTTCCCTTTTTGCCCTTAATGAGGCCTCCAGACTTGAATTTGGCTTTGGCGCCAATTTTGCCTCATTTGGAAAGATGCTCCCTAAGTACCTTCAAGCTGCAGGGCTGACTTTGCCTTAAATTAACTCTGCACCAAAGACTTCTGAAAAGTAGTTGACATTTCTGATCATTGTGCAGTCTGGCTCTTGTACTTGCTGACTGATGGACTTAAGCTTCCGCATGTCAAGACTGTCCGCCAGCGCCAGCACGTTTACTTCCGGATGTAAATCCACTTCCGGATGGAAGTCCGCTCCTTCAAGTAGCTCAGCTTCCGGATGTAAACTTGCATCCTGATATGAGTACTCTTCCGGATGTGAACATGCAACCGGATGTGACTTTGAGTACTTGTCATCTAGCCTTCCTTCTTGCCAAGTTATCTCCACTGAAGCTCCACCAAGGGTGTGTGGGCCCACTTGGGACCCCCTACATGAAAAACACATCTCATAGTCAAAATGACCAAAATACCCTTGGTTCCATAAAATGCAAGTAAAAAGGCTATTATTCTTCAAATATTTATACATAAGCATGTGCATGAAAATGTACCAATAATGATCGAATTTAACAAATAAACCACACTAATTAAGCTCAAATGCACATGCTTAAAGGTATGAAATTTGGTCTAATCAAATCCCCCACACTTAATCTTTGCACTCCGGGCAAAGTCATATAAAAGATTAACTCAATTATTAAACATAGTGAAAGCAATTGGAATTATCATAATGTACAAGTTGATCTTCTTGAACCTTTCCCTAAAGCTTCGCATGGGCCAAATCTAAGAATACAAAGGGAATGAAAATTTAACAATCAACTAAAATTAGGGGAGAGTGCCAATTGAGATTTTTCCTCACCGGATAAAGTGTTTAACTCATTCACTCAAGTTAGGAAAAATGCCTAACTAGGGACTTGTGATCGCTCTTTGACTCAATGCACTTGACCATCACCATAGGCTTGTAATAGCTCTAAGTTCTCCACCCACTAGTATGCATAGCACAACCAAATCTAGGGGACTTTGGGGTTAGATGGAAGGCTAATAATGAATGGTGAATGATGGATAGTAGTCAATGACCAATGACATGAACAAGTAATCACCACATATGCATGCAATACAATGAAATCAATCCTCATAAAGCATGCTACATCTCTCATTTCTTTTTCAATCTTATGCCTTTGGCATACTTAAGCACTTTGTGCTTCCTTTCTTTTTCTCTTTCGATAGGCCTTTGGCTTTTTTTTTTTTTGACCTTTGGCCATTTTCTCTTTTCTTTTTCTTTCTTGTGGCTCTCGGCCATCTTTTGTTTTTCACTCATATAGCTTGCTTTTAACAAGATACAACAATACAATACTAATATGAATGCAAACATATGCTATAATCACTTATTCACACTTTGGTCAAGGTGGTAGAAAAGAAAAGTGAATGGCCCAAAGGGTTAATCAAAGGATAATATTTTTGGTTGGCTTAGTGTTTGGGTCATGAGGGTTTAGAAAGAAACGCCCCTTTCATTTTCAATCATGCCATGCATTGTGATCTCGAACAAGAGCTAAGACAAGTTCTAGGAGGTCAAGTAACTATTGGCCCACTCAATTCGGTTGGAGGCTTCTCACAATTATGGCTTACTCTAATTAGTCACTTCCTCCCTAAGAAAAGTTAAATGAGAAACTTACACCCTCTTTATGCCCTAAGTACTCATTCCAAAAATTCTACTTACACACTAGAGGACAATTCCATTTGCTTTCAAGAGCCATAATCAAGTCAGATTTTTCAAGAAAAATCATGCCAAATAAGTCCAAAAATCAAGTGTGAAAGCTTTGAATTAGACCATTTTTAAGCACATAATACACCTCCCCCACACTTAAGGCATACATTGTCCTCAATGGACCAATCAATTCAAGTAGGAAGATGCATTTAAAAGGCAAAGCAGCAACATAAAAGGCAGGGCAGTTCAAACAAACAAATGGCCAATGCATGTATTATTTACAAACAAACACATACTAAGCACAACCTAATACACATGTATAATATGATAAAATTTTTTTTCTCACTAGCGCTCAGGAAACTCAACTAGATGTCATCTCAAGCTGCTATGCTTCCGGAAGCAAAAATGCTACCGGAAGTAGAACTGCTATAGGAAGTCACTCTAGGTTCAGATTCTAATCTCACCCCTAGCGGATACAAAAGTGCTACCGGAAGTAGAACTGCTTCCGGATGCACTGACACTTGTGAAAGCAAGAACGAATCCCCTAACGGAAGTAAAGTAAACACAATCTGATCCTGAGTAGCAAAGTCTAAGTGAGAGCTTCCGGAAGCAAAAATGCTTCCGGATGAAAGATCCTCAATTTCCCAGTGACACTTCCTTAAGCAAATAGGCATCCCCAAGCACTAGTAAAATATTTTTCAGATTATTTAAACAACCTAACAAACCTAAACAAATTCCTAATCACACAAATATAATCCTAATTTTTCTAATACTAACACCTTCCCCCACACTTAAGAATTTACAATAAAAGAATAAGTGAGGAAAGGAAAGAAACGACCTTTAGGGAGGCTTGAAATTCTCCTTATACAATTTGAGCAAGTGGCCATTGACCTTGTACACACGGCCATCCTTGAGATTCTTGATCTCAACCATCCCAAAGTCATGAGACTTTAGCACTTCATAAGGTCCTTGCCACTTGTCTTTAAGCTTGCCGCCTCCACAAAATTTGAATCTTACACGATAGCACAAGACAAGATCTCCCTCCTTGAACCGCTTCCTCAGAATGCCACTATCATGAATGGCCTTAGTCTTTTCTTTCAAAATCCTTGAGTTCTCAAAAGCTTCATTCCTCAGCTCCTCAAGCTCACTCAGAGTCAGCTGCCTCTCTTGAGCAGCAGCATCCATATCCTCAATACAAGATTTAACTGCCCAATAAGACTTGTGTTGCAGCTCAACTGGTAAATGACAAGTTTTTCCATATATGAGCCGATAAGGAGACATGCCAATAGGAGTCTTGAATGAAGTCCTATATGCCCAGAGAGCTTCTTCAAGTCTCAAGCTCCAATCCTTCCTGCTGGGCTTCACAATACGCTCAAGGATGTTTTTGATTTGTCTATTGCTCACCTCAGCTTCTCCATTGGTTTGGGGGTGGTAGGGTGTAGAAACCTTGTGATTCACCCCAAATTGACTGAGCAATGAAGACATAAGCTTGTTACAGAAATGAGACCCTTGATCACTCACCAAAGCCTTAGGAACTCCAAACCGGCAAAAGATATTAGACTTCAGAAATTTCAACACAGCCCTCGCATCATTGGCTCTGGTTGGCACAGCTTCCACCCACCTAGATAGGTAGTCCACCGCCAGCAGAATATATGTGTAGCCGTTAGATGGTGGAAAAGGTCCCATAAAATCTATACCCCAAACATCAAAAGGGTCACAGTATAGCATTGGCACTTGAGGCATCTCCTGTCTCTTCCCCATACTTCCAAACCTTTGGCATTTGTCACAAGACTTGCAATACTCAAACGCGTCCTTAAACAGAGTAGGCCAATAGAAACCGGCCTCCAAAATCTTCCTTGAAGTCTTTTTAGCACCAAAGTGTCCTCCACAAGCTAGTGAATGACAAAACTCCAGGATTGATGGGACTTCATCATCTTGCACACACTTCCTGATTATTTGATCATTACATAGCCTCCACAAGTGTGGATCATCCCAAACATAATAACCAGCATCCCTCTTCAACTTTTGGACTTGATGTTTGTTCAGAGATGGTGAAGTGACTTCGGCAACAAGGTAGTTCACTAGATGAGCATACCAAGGATCTTTCTTTGCATTTAAGGCACACAATAAGGCATCTGGGAAGGTATCACAAACAAGAGAAGAATCATCAACACCTTCCACATCCATTGGCAAACGGCTCAAATGATCAGCTACCAAGTTCTCTCTTCCAGTTCTGTCTTTGATCTCCAACTCAAATTCTTGTAACAGCAACACCCATCGCAAGAGCCTGGGCTTTGTTTGTGGCTTAGACAGCAAATAACGAACAGCTGCATGATCCGTGAATACAGTTACTTTGGAATGAAGTAAGTATTGCCGAAATTTGTCTAGACCGAAAACAATGGCAAACAATTCCTTCTCTGTTGTTGTATAATTCCTTTGAGCTCTATCCAAAGTCTTAGATGCATAAGCAATCACCCTAGGCAATGAATCATGCCTCTGGCCGAGCATGGCTCCCAAGGCCTCGTTAGATGCATCACATGATAGCTCAAAAGGAAGCTCCCAATTAGGTGCAACCAAGATAGGAGGAGAGATAAGCCTTGACTTCAACTCAACAAAGGCTTCCTTACAAGCACTAGAGAAGTCAAACTCGGCCTCTTTTTGAAGTAGATGGGATAAAGGAGCAGCAATTTGGCTGAAGCCCTTGATAAATCTTCGATAAAATCCCACATGTCCTAAAAAGGACCTCAACTCCTTTAAGCAGGTAGGGAAGGGTAGAGAAGAGATTACTTCAACCTTGGCTTTGTCAACTTGAATGCCTTCTCTTGAGACTAAGTGTCCCAAAACTATGCCCTTATCCACCATGAAATGACACTTCTCATAGTTGAGTACCAAGCCCTTCTCCACACATCTAACCAATGCTTTCTCAAGATTGACCAAGCAAGCATCAAAACTATCTCCATAAAGGGAGAAATCATCCATAAACACCTCTATGCCATCCTCCAGCAAGTCATTGAAAATGCTCATCATACATCGTTGAAAGGTTCCTGGAGCATTGCACAGACCGAAAGGCATTCTCCTATATGCAAAGGTCCCAAATGGACAAGTAAAGGTCGTCTTTTCTTGGTCCTCTGGTGCTATGGGAACCTGGAAGTACCCGGAGAAACCATCCAGAAAACAATAGTGTGATTTGCCTGCTAGTCTTTCCAACATTTGATCAATGAATGGTAATGGAAAGTGGTCTTTTCTCGTGGAGTCATTCAACCTCCTGTAATCAATGCATACCCTCCAAGAGTTCTGAACCCGTGTAGGTACTAGCTCATCTTTTTCATTCTTTACCACGGTCAGCCCACTCTTCTTTGGCACCACATGAATGGGACTCACCCATTCGCTATCGCTTATCGGGTAGATGATTCCAGCACTTAATAGCTTTTCTACCTCCTTTTTCACAACATCAAGTATTAAGGGATTGAGCCTCCTTTGGGGTTGACGCACAGGCTTAGCATCATCAGTAAGCAAGATCCGGTGCATGCAGGTGGTAGGACTCATGCCAGGAAGATCGGCTAGAGTCCACCCAATGGCCCCCTTATATCGTCTGAGTACCTCAAGCAGCTTCCCTTCCTCAAGAGAAGACAGAGCGTTAGAAACAATCACTGGAAGCTTCCCTTCATCAAGCAAGTAGGCATACTTAAGATTGGGTGGTAAAGGTTTCAGCTCCAGCGTAGGTGGCTCAATGATAGAAGGTACCAAAGTGTGCATTTCAACTTGCAGCACTTGAGGCTCATAGAAATCATCATCAAACTGCGGCAGCTCATCAAAGTGATTAGAAAAAATCAATGGCTGCTTCAGATCATCACAACAATTCGGCCTCTTAGAGTTTGAGGCCTCAGCACTCTTATTTAAGTCTGCATCACCACTGCCGCTCAGGGTAGAAACATGTGGACCGTCAGCGAGCGCATGCTCTTTTAGATAAAGCTTCTCTCTCAGCTTGTGTAAGCGGCTTCTCCTTAAAGTTTCATACTCTTCAATATCAAACCCTTGTGAACTAGACTCTTCAATTTCCTTTGTGAATTCACAACCTCCATCCTTCGTTTGTCCTACAAAAGTGAGCAAACTTCCCTCTTCCAAGGGGTTGTAGCTTGACAAAGAAGATATAGAAGTGCAATCATCATCAAAATCATAGTTCACATACATGGAATCCATGAATTCAGTTACTGTACTTCCTATGCTAGATGAATCATTAAAAACATCATGCAAGCATGTATTAGAAATCAAACTAGCACAAGAATCATGATAGCACATATGAGTATCAATCTTATCAAACATGTTCAGCTTAAAGGAATTAGCATGCTCATCATAAATCACATGCATCAATGAATCAACCACACTCAGCCCTAGGAGAGAATAATCCTCGTGAGGATGTCTCATGGCTTCTCCTACATCAAACCTTATTATTTGATTCCCCACTTGCATTGTAACAAATCCCCCTTCTAAGCTTATCACCATCTTGGCAGTTTTCATAAATGGCCTTCCTAGGATCAAAGAATCATCCATACTAGTGTCACTGGTCATATCAAGTACATAAAAGTCCACGGGAAAAACTAGTTCCCTAACCTTCACTAGAATGTCTTCTATAAAGCCAAAGGGTTTCTTAATGGACCTATCAGCCAGTTGAACTACAACACTGGTTTCACTCAAGTTCTTCAACCCTAGTGCAAAGTAGGTGGCCTTAGGCATTACATTAATAGCGGCCCCTAAATCCAGAAGTGCCTTCCCAAAGCTAAGTTTCCCTATCTGACAAGGAATGGTGAAAGATCCAGGATCTCTGCACTTTGAGGGCAAGTACCCTTTCAAGAGAGACGAAACATTAGTCCTTAATTGGACCTTGTTACTTGCATTACCAACTCTCTTGCTAGTACACAGATCTTTTAAAAACTTGGCACATTTAGGCATTTGCTTTAACAATACAAGCATAGGTACATTCACTTCAAGCTTAGAAAATAAGTTGAGCATTTCCTTTTCTAACTCATCATCATGTTGTTTCTTAACTAAAGCATACGAGTTAGGAAAAGGAAGATGTTTAGGGTCAACAGACTTACCTTTAGGAGACTCATCTCCTTGCTGAGTAGGTTGTTCTTGCGAAGAAGATTCTCCAACTTTGCGCTTTCCCTCTGCAATCTCCTTCCTTTTCTCCTCTTGTGAGGTCTCAGCTTCATAACTCTTCTTAGTCAGACTCTCAGCCTCATCAAGTGGTTCATCAAGAGGAGGGTTCAGTACAACCTCTCCATGCACATGGTCATCAACAAAATCATTCTGGAGGCTAGAGTGACCTCTCTCATGCAATGTACTTCGCTCAGCGTCACAAGGTAGTTGTGATTGCTCCTCTTCCTCCTCATATTCATAAGCATCACCATATTTCCGTCCACTTCTTAGGTGCATAGAATGAATATTTTGAGGATTAATCACCACATTAGACGGCAATCCTCCTTTCTTTGCGTCCTGCTCAGCTCTATTGTTCAACAGCTGAGAAACTAAGGTGGTAAGATCTTCCTGCTGCTTCTTAAAGTTCTCATTAACCTTCGCCATTACACTTGATATCACCTGGTCCATCATGTCTGGCTGAGCTATCAACGAGCTAGATGAAGGGTCATAGGACTGAGATCCCACCATGTTATTACGTGGAGCATGAGCTGGATTATCATTTTTCATAAATGGAGGAGGAACATTTGCTTGATGATTCGGCCTGTATCCTTGGGCATTAGGATTAGACCTCCCTTGGTATGATCCATAGCCTTGTTGTGAGGGATAAGCATTAGAGGCTTGAAAATTGCCTCCCCCCCACTTAGGCTGTTGCTGAGGTTGGAAGGAGCTAGAATTTGTGGCTTGATTTGAACCTCCCCCCCACTTGAAGTTCGGATGGTCCCTCCATCCCGGATTGTACGTGGAAGAGTAAGGATCATATTTGGCTTGAGGTCTAGCATTGTTATACATGGCCGCCACTTCCGCTTGGGATGGACAGTCTGAGGATAGGTGCATCGGCGAGCCACAGTGATCACAGGATGAGGCCACCAAGGCCATAGAATTATCAACACAAGGAGTAGGCTGAACAAAGCGTCCGTCCATCCGACTGAGGCTCTCGGTCAGCCTCTCAATAGAGTTGTACAGCTTGTCATCACTACTCACGGAGGCAACCTTTGGTGCAGCACCATACAGAGCATCACGACCATAAAAGTTCTGGTGATTAGAGGCCATGGTTGAAAATAAGTTACATCCTTCATTGGCTGATAAGTTGAAAAGTCAGCCATTAGAAGCAGCATCCACACTCATCTTGAGCTGTGGCACCAGGCCATCATAAAAGTATTGGACCAAGTTGCCCTTAGATATGTTGTGGTTGGGGCAAGAGTTCACCAAGGTATTGAACCGGCTCCAATATTCATAGAATGTCTCCTGAGAGAATTGCTGAACACCTGTGATGTCTTTCCGCAACTTAGATATCTTGGAGACTGGAAAATAACGGTCTAAGAACACCTTCTTAAGCTGCTCCCAAGAAATAGTGGCATAATGAGTTGGAAGGTTCAAGAGCCACTCCTTGGCTTTGCCTTCTAAGGAGAATTGGAATACTCTCAACAGAACGTCATCCAAGTCGGCGTTGGGAGGCTTCATGGAGGAGCAGGTGTGATAGAGGCCAAGCAAGTGCGTGTGAGCATCCTCATGCGGAAAACCTGTAAACTTAGGCAGATGAGCAAGAAGAGATCCTTTGATCTCAAAGTTAGCAGGGTTAGCATAAAAACCTTGAGGTGCAAACGATGCATATGACTGTGTGAACTCACACATAGGTCTATCATCATCATGTAATTGCCTACCCCCCTCAAAATGATGTTCATCCTCTTGCTCTCGCCTTTCACGTCGCTCACGCTCATGTTCATGATTTCTTGCCTCTCTCTCATGTTCTCTATGGTCCTCTCGCCTTTCCGCCATAATGAAATGCTGGTCTAGGAATGTGTTATTAGATGCTACAGATGAATTTTGTGGATTTGATGTGGATCCTACTGGTTGCTTACTAGCTTGCTTCTCGTGCTTTTTCTTTTTCTTAAGGTCTCTAAGAGTCCTATTAATATCTCTATCCAATGGCACTAATGATGTGGTAGGGTTCATACAATTCACTTAGTGCACTATATGCAAGGGAAACAAAACAGCCAAGCAATTAGTCTCTGCAAAACAAATCAGCAAGACAAACACCAATACCAGCAGAATGTGCAGCAAAATCCTGAAAATCCAGCAAAATCAAAGACAAAACCACCAGTATAAACAGAATATATCCAGTCCAGAACAATTCAAGCAAAAATCCAGTACAACAAACAAAATTTCCAGCAAAACTCTGAACAATTTCACAATTTCCGAACAACAGTTTGGCTAACTAGAGCAGCCAATTAAGCAGCAAACAGCGCAGATATGTTCAGAACAAATCAGAAGTATGTTCAAAACCTACAACTAAAAATCACCTACAACAAAAACTAAGAAAATGTAACTAAAAACCTAAGGCAATAAAGAATTCAACCAAACCGGCAACGGCGCCAATTTGATTTAACTCTTTTTCGTCGTCTAAAAAGAGCTAAAGCAAATAAAACTAGAATTAAACTACAGTAGTTAGCAGCAAGTCCTAGGTCGATTCACAGTTCGGTTTTATCTCTTGCTTAGGTCAAATAATCACAAGTTAAGCAAATTATCAAACAGGTTGTGTGCAGGTTTTATATCTAAGACTAATTAAAACTAATTGAAACTACAACTAACAGAATTAGGTGAATGAGTGAAAGTATGGATGAGATGTACCTCCTTCTCCAAGTACTCCGTGCTTACGTTTAATCAGACTTCATATACTTGTTTTACTTAATATAAACTAGCTAAATTCGCGAGACCTCTTTAATCAAAGAAGTCTTCAAGAGTTTAACTAATTTAATTAAGCCTTAAGCTCTTTCAAGCCAAGAACATACCATAAGCAACACTAAACACTAAATCTAGCATTTAGGAAACAAATTCATTCCACAAATGTAAGAGGAGCTAATCGCACACACATACATGTATGAAACTACAAGAATTAAGCCTCGGTTTTCATGTCCTTAACAATCAAGAGAGATTTCAAACTAACATAAAGTAGAACACCTTAAATAGAGATGCTCTAACCTATATAAGCCTAGATCTAGACATACATAGGCAAAAATTTACATATAGCTTGAAACCTAAAAGAGAAAATTACAAGCATATGAAGCCATAGGTTGATTCTACAAGCACATTTCCTTGGAGAAGAAGGCTAGGCGATCTAGCCGGACATGGAGATGAAGGCGGATGAAGGTAGTTGTGAAGTTCTAGACATGGCAGAGGTTTTGAAGTGAAGAAGATGAAGATGGAGTTAGGAGAGTTTGTTAGAGGAGAGAGAAAGTGAAAGTGAAGTGAGAGAAGAGTCTTTGAAAGTTAGTTACGTTTGGGATTTTATAGTGGTGAGTAGCTTTGGGATTATCGCCCAAAGGGTATTTTTGGTATTTGGTAAAGGTTAGGATGAATGTGGACTGGATCTCATCTCCATGCATTTCCAAAGGTTCCTCCTTTTTCTCCAAGTGATTGTGCTTCCCTTTTTGCCCTTAATGAGGCCTCCATACTTGAATTTGGCCTTGGCGCCAATTTTGCCTCATTTGGAAAGATGCTCCCTAAGTACCTTCAAGTAGTTGACATTTCTGATCATTGTGCAGTCTGGCTCTTGTACTTGCTGACTGATGGACTTAAGCTTCCGCATGTCAAGACTGTCCGCCAGCGCCAGCACGTTTACTTCCGGATGTAATTCCACTTCCGGATAGAAGTCCGCTCCTTCAAGTAGCTCAGCTTCCGGATGTAAACTTGCATCCTGATATGAGTACTCTTCCAGATGTGAATATGCTTCCGGATGTGAACATGCATCCGGATGTGACTTTGAGTACTTGTCATCTAGCCTTCCTTCTTGCCAAGTTATCTCCACTGAAGCTCCACCAAGGGTGTGTGGGCCCACTTGGGACCCCCTACATGAAAAACACATCTCATAGTCAAAATGACCAAAATACCCTTGGTTCCATAAAATGCAAGTAAAAAGGCTATTATTCTTCAAATATTTATACATAAGCATGTGCATGAAAATGTACCAATAATGATCGAATTTAACAAATAAACCACACTAATTAAGCTCAAATGCACATGCTTAAAGGTATGAAATTTGGTCTAATCAGAAAGGCAAGAAGAACATAGAGAACATGAGAGAGAGGCTAGAGAGCATGAACATGAGCATGAGAGGCATGATAGGCGAAAGCAAGAGGGTGAACATCATTTTGATGGGGGTAGGCAATTGCATGATGATGATAGACCTATGCGGGAGTTCACACAATCATATGCATCATTTGCACCTCAAGGTTTTTATGCTAACCCCACTAACTTTGAGATCAAGGGATCTCTTCTTGCTCATTTGCCTAAGTTTACAGGTTTTCCACATGAAGATGCCCACACTCACTTGCTTGGCCTATACCATACTTGTTCATCCATGAAGCCTCCCAATGCCAACTTGGATGATGTTCTCTTGAGGGTCTTCCAATTTTCTTTGGAGGGTAAAGCCAAGGAGTGGCTCTTGAATCTTCCCACTCATTATGCTACTTTGTCTTGGGAGAAACTAAAGAAGGTGTTCTTGGATAGATATTTCCCTCTTTCTAAGATCTCCAAGTTGAGGAAGGACATAACCGGTGTTCAACAACTCTCTCAAGAGACATTTTATGATTATTGGAGCTGGTTTAACACTTTGGTGAACTCTTGTCCTAATCACAACATTTCAAAGGTCAACTTGGTGCAATATTTCTATGATGGACTTGTGCCACAATTGAAGATGAGTGTGGATGCTGCCTCCAATGGTTCCATATTCAACTTGTCGGCTAATGAGGGGTGGAATCTCTTTTCTACTATGGCTTCTAACCATCAAAATTTTTATGGCCGAGATCTTGTTTATGGTGGTGCTCCTAAGGTTGCTTCTTTGAGTGGTGATGACAAGTTGTATAACTCTATTGAGAGGTTAACCGAGAGCTTGAGTAGGATGGATGGGAGGTTTGTGAAGCCAACCAATGTTGTTGATGACTCCATGGCCTTGGTGGCCACCTCTTGTGATCATTGTGGGTCTCCTATGCATTTATCCTCTAATTGTCCATCTTATGACGAAGTGGCGGCTATGTACAACAATTCTAGGCCTCAAGCCAAATATGATCCCTACTCTTCCACATACAATCCAAATTCCTTCCAACCACAACAACAACCTAAGTGGGGGGGAGGCCAAAATCAATCTTCCAATTCTTATCCTCCTCAACAAGGCTATGGTACATACCAAGGGAGGCCTAACCCTAATGCTCAAGGGTATAGGCCGAATCAACAAGCCTATGTGCCTCCTCAATTTGTGAAGAATGATGATCTAGCTCATGCTCCAAGAAACAATTTGGTGAGATCTCAAGCTTATGTTCCTCCATCTAACTCTTCAAATTCTCAACAAGACATGATGTACCAAATGATGTCTAGCTTAATGGAGAAGATGAATGGTTTTGAAGAGAGTCTTAAAAAGCAAGAGAACATCACATCCATGATGTCTCAATTGGTGAACACTCAAGCGGAGCAAGATGCAAAGAAAGGAGGATTGCCTTCTAATGTGGTGATTAATCCACAAAACATGCATGCTATGCAATTGAGAAGTGGAAGGCAATATGGCCATGCTTATGACTATGAGGAGGAAGAGGATGAACCTCAATTGTCTTGTGAGGCCGAGAAGGAGACTACACATGAGGAAGGGCACTCTAGACTTCAAAATGACTTTGTTGATGATGGTAAACATGGAGAAACCGAATTGAATCTTCCTCTTGATGAAAAGCTTGATGAGGTCGAGAGCCTCCCTCAAAATAGTGATAAGGCCGAGAGTTCCATGGAGGCAAAGAGGAAGGAGATTGCAAAAGGAAAGCTCAAAGTTGGAAAATCTTCTTCTCAAGAACAACCTAATCAACAAGGGGATGAGTCCCCCAAAGGTAAACCTCTTGACCCTAAGCATTTGCCATTTCCTAATTCATATGCTTTAGCTAAGAAGAAACATAATGATGAATTGGAAATGCTTGACTTGTTTTCTAAGTTAGAAGTAAATGTGCCTATGCTTGTGCTTGTGAAACAAATGCCTAAGTATGCTAAGTTCCTCAAAGATCTTTGCACTAACAAGAGAGCTAGTAATGCAAGTAACAAAGTCCAACTTGGGACTAATGTTTCATCTCTCTTGAAGGGGCTTGCCCCCAAAGTGTGGAGATCCGGGCTCTTTCACCATCCCTTGTCAAATAGGGAATCTTAGCTTTGGTAAAAACTTCTTGATTTAGGGGCCGCCATTAATGTCATGCCTAAGGCCACTTATCTTCCATTGGGGCTTAAGAACTTGAGTGATACTAGTGTGGTGATTCAATTAGCGGATAGGTCCATTAAGAAACCCTTTGGATTTATTGAGGACATTCTTGTGAGGGTTAGCGAACTAGTTTTTCCGGTGGACTTTTATGTGCTGGACATGACTAGTGACACTAAAGTGGATGACTCCTTAATCTTAGGAAGGCCATTTATGAAAACGGCCAAGATGGTGATAAGCTTAGAAGGGGGGTTTGTTACAATGCAAGTGGGGAACCAAATAATAAAGTTTGATGTGGGAGAAGCCATGAAACATCCCCATGAAGACTATTCTCTCCTAGGGTTGAGTGTGGTTGATTCTTTGATGCATGTGATTTGTGATGAGCATGTTAATTCCTTTAAGTTGAACATGTTTGATAAATTGAATGCTCATTTGTGCTATCATGATTCTTGTGCTAGTTTGATTTCTAATACATGCTTGCATGATATTCATAATGATTCATCTAGCATAGGAAGTGTAGTAACCGAATTCATGGATTCCATGCATGTGAACTATAACTTTGATGATGATTGCACATCTATTTCTTCTATGTCAAGCTACAACCCCTTGGAAGAGGGAAATGTGTTCAATTTTGTAGGACATGAGGAGAATGGGAAGTGTGAGTTTACCAAGGAAATTGAGAATTCTAGTTCACAAGGTTTTGATATTGAAGAGTATAAAGCTTTGAGGAGAAGCCGTTTACACAAGTTAAGGGAGAAGCTCTACTTGAAAGAGCATGTACTTGTTGATGATCCACAAGCTTCTACCTTGCTTGATCATGGTGATTTGAGGTTGGATTTGAGTTGTGAGGCCCCAAACTTGAGGAGGCCGAATTGTTTTGATCAAAAGAAGGAGGAACCGAATTTCCTTGAGGGTCTTGAGGAGTTGCCGAATTGTGATGATGATGTCTATGAGCCTCAAGTTCTTCAAGTTGAGATGCACACCTTGATTCCTTCTATTGTTGAGCCACCTACTTTGGAGTTGAAACCTTTGCCACCTAATCTCAAGTATGCTTATTTGCTTGAGGATGAGAAGCTTCCGGGGATTATCTCTACTTCTCTTTCTTCTCTTGAGGAAGGGAGGTTACTTGATGTGCTAAGGAAGTACAAGATGGCCATTGGATGGACTTTAGCCGATCTTCCCGGCATGAGTCCAACAACTTGTATGCACCGGATCTTGCTTAATGATGATGCTAAGCCGGTTAGGCAACCTCAAAGGCGGCTCAATCCCTTAATACTTGATGTTGTGAAGAAGGAGGTAGAAAAGCTCTTGAGTGCCGGAATTATATACCCGATTAGCGATAGTGAATGGGTGAGTCCCATCCATGTGGTGCCAAAGAAAAGCGGGTTAATGGTGGTCAAGAATGAGAAAGAAGAGCTTGTTCCAACAAGGGTTCAAAATGCTTGGAGGGTTTGTATAGATTACCGGAGGTTGAATGACTCCACAAGAAAAGATCACTTTTCATTGCCATTCATTGATCAAATGTTGGAAAGATTAGCCGGCAAGTCGCACTATTGTTTTCTAGATGGCTTCTCCGGGTACTTTCAAGTTCCTATTGCACCGGAGGACCAAGAGAAGACCACCTTCACTTGCCCCTTTGGGACATTCGCGTATAGGAGAATGCCTTTCGGTTTGTGTAATGCTCCCGGCACCTTCCAACGTTGTATGATGAGTATTTTCAATGACTTGTTGGAGGATGACATAGAGGTGTTTATGGATGATTTCTCCCTCTATGGAGATGGTTTTGAAGCTTGCTTGGTAAATCTTGAGAAGGCTTTGGTTAGATGTGTGGAGAAGGGTTTGGTACTCAACTTTGAGAAGTGTCATTTTATGGTGGACAAGGGCATTGTGTTGGGACATCTAGTCTCAAAGGAGGGCATTCAAGTTGACAAGGCCAAGGTTGAGGTAATCTCTTCTCTACCCTTCCCTACTTGCTTGAAGGAGTTGAGGTCCTTTCTAGGACATGTGGGCTTCTATAGGAGATTCATCAAGGGATTTAGCCAAGTTGCTTCTCCTTTATCTCATTTACTTCAAAAGGAGGCCGAATTTGATTTCTCTAGTGCTTGTAAGGAGGCCTTTGTTGAGTTGAAGTCAAGGCTTATTTCTCCTCCTATCTTGGTTGCACCTAATTGGGAGTTGCCTTTTGAGTTATCTTGTGATGCTTCTAATGAGGCCTTGGGGGCCATGCTCGGCCAAAGACATGATTCTTTGCCTAGGGTGATTGCTTATGCATCTAAGACCTTGGATAGAGCTCAAAAGAATTATACAACAACCGAGAAGGAACTTTTTGCCATTGTGTTTGGTCTAGACAAATTTCGGCAATACCTACTCCATTCTAAGGTCATCATATTTACCGATCATGCGGCTGTCCGGTATTTGCTTTCTAAGCAACAAACAAAGCCTAGACTATTGAGATGGATTTTGCTTCTCCAAGAGTTTGAGGTAGAGATTAAAGATAGAGCCGGAAGAGAGAATCTTGTAGCCGATCATTTGAGCCGTTTGCCATTAGATGTGGAAGGTATAGATGACTCTTCTCTTGTTTGTGATACTTTTCCGGATGCATTATTGTGTGCTTTGAATGCAAGGAAAGATCCATGGTATGCTCATCTTGTGAATTACCTTGTTGCCGAAGTCACTTCACCTTCTTTGAATAAGCATCAAATCCAAAAGTTGAAAAGGGATGCTAATTATTATGTTTGGGATGAGCCACACTTGTGGAGGTTATGCAATGATCAAATAATTAGAAAGTGTGTGCAAGATGATGAAGTTCCCTCCATCTTGGAGTTTTGTCATTCTTTAGCTTGTGGAGGACACTTTGGTGCTAGAAAGACTTTAAGGAAGATTTTGGAGGCCGGTTTCTATTGGCCTACCTTGTTCAAAGATGCTTATGAATATTGTAAGTCTTGTGACAAGTGCCAAAGGTTTGGAAACTTGCGGAAGAGGCATGAGATGCCTCAAATGCCGATGCTATATTGTGACCCCTTTGATGTTTGGGGCATAGACTTCATGGGACCTTTTCCACCATCTAATGGCTACACATACATTCTCTTGGCCGTGGACTACCTTTCTAGGTGGGTGGAAGCCGTGCCAACAATAGCCAATGATGCAAGGGCCGTTTTGAAATTCTTGAAGTCTAATATCTTTTGCCGGTTTGGAGTTCCTAAAGCTTTAGTGAGTGACCAAGGTTCTCATTTTTGTAACAAGTTCATGACTACATTGCTCAACCAATTTGGAGTCAATCACAAGGTTTCAACACCTTACCACCCTCAAACCAATGGGGAGGCCGAGGTGTCTAATAGACAAATCAAGAACATCCTTGAAAGAATTGTGAAGCCAAGTAGAAAGGATTGGAGCTTGAGGCTTGAGGAAGCTCTTTGGGCCTATAGGACTTCATTTAAAACTCCTATTGGCATGTCTCCTTATAGGTTGATTTATGGCAAAGCTTGCCATCTTCTGGTTGAGCTACAACACAAGTCTTATTGGGCAGTTAAATCTTGCTTGGATGATATGGATGTCGCGGCTATGGAGAGGCAATTGACTTTGAGTGAGCTTGAGGAGCTTAGGAATGAGGCATATGAGAATTCAAGGATCTTGAAAGAGAAGACTAAGGCCATACATGATAGTGGCATTTTGAGGAAACAATTCAAGGAGGGTGATCTTGTCTTGTGCTATAGGTTGAGATTCAAGTTTTGTGGAGGAGGCAAGCTTAAAGATAAGTGGCAAGGACCTTATGAAGTGCTCAAGTCTCATGACTTTGGGATGGTTGAGATCAAGAATCTCAAAGATGGCCGAGTGTACAAAGTCAATGGCCACTTGCTCAAGTTGTATAAAGAGAATTTCAAGCCTCCCTAAAGGTTGTTTCTATTCTTTCCTCACTTATTTTGCTTAGCCTAATATCTTAAGAGTGGGGGAAGACATTTGTTAGAAGAAAATATAGAATTGTGTTAGGTTTAATTTCTAGTATTTTGTTATAGGTTGTTAGAAAAATCAAAGAAAAAAAAATATATAAACTTGTGTTAGGTTGTGTTTAGTGTAGTTTTTTGAATAATACATGATGGCCATTTGCATGCGTGGACTGCCCGGCCTTGTCTTTGCTGCCTTGCCTTTGTTTATGCCTTCCTACTTGATTTGATTGGTCCCATTGAGGACAATGCATGCTTTAAGTGTGGGGGGGTGTATTATGTGCTTAAAAGTGGTCTAATTCAAAGCTTTCACATTTGATTTGTGGACTTATTTGGCATGATTGTGTAGGAAGTTTAACTTGATCATGACTCTTGAAAGTAAATGGAATTGTCCTCTAGTGTGTAAGTAGAATTTTTGGAATGATTACTTAGGGCATTACTTGGGGCACTTTTAAGGTATAAAGAGGGTGTAAGTTTCTCATTTAACTTTTCTTAGGGAGGAAGTGACTAATTAGAGTAAGCCATTAAAGTGAGAAGCCTCCAACCGAATTGAGTGGGCCAATAGTCTACTTGACCTCCTAGAACTTGTCCTAGCTCTTGTTCAAGATCACAATGCATGGTATGATTGAAAATGAAAGGGGCATTTCTTTCTAAACCCTTTTGACCCAAACACTAAGCCATCAAAAATACATCCTTTGATTAACCCCTCTGGGCCATTCACTTTTCTTCTCTATCACCTTGACCAATGTGTGAATAAGTGACTCTAGCATATGCTTGCATTTATATTAGTGTTGTATTGTTGTATCTTGTTAAAAGCTTGCTACATGAGTGAAAAGCCTATATGGCCGAGAGGTACTAGAGTGGAAAAAAGAAAAGAAAAGTGGCCAAAGGCCAAGAAAAAGATGAGAAAAAGAAGAAGAAAAAAATAATAAGGCCGAAGGCCTAAAAGAAAAAAAAAATGAAAGCACAAAGTGCTTGAGTATGCCAAAGGCATAAGAGTGAAAAGAAAAATGAGAGAAGCACAAAGTGCTTGAGAAAAAAAGTGAGGTGTAGCATGCTTTATGGGAAGTAGATTTATTGTATTGCAAGTATATGTGGTAGCTACTTGTTTATATTATTGGTCATTGACTACTATCCATCATTCATCATTCATATTAGCCTTCCATGCAACCCCCAAAGTCCCCTAGATTCAATTTTGCCATGCATAATAATGGGTGGAGAACTTAGAGCTACTACAAGCTTATGGAGAGGTTAAGTGCATTGAGCCAAAAGAGTGATCACAAGTCCTTAGTTAGGCATTTTTCCTAACTTGAGTGAATGAGTGTAAACACTTTATCCGGTGAGGAAAAATCTCAATTGGCACCCCTCCTTAATTCTAGTTGGTTGCTAAACTTGCATTCACTTTGTATTCTTAGATTTGGCCCATGCGATGCTCTAGGGAAAGGTTCAAAAAGGTCAACTTGTACTCTATGACAATTCCAAGTGCCTTCACTATGCTTAATGATTAAGTTAAACTTTTTGGATGACTTTGACCGGAGTTCAAAGATTAAGTGTGGGGGATTTGATTGGACCGAAATTTATATGTTTAAGCATGTGCATTTGAGCTTAATTAGTGAGGTTTAATTGTTATATTTGGTCATTATTGGTGATTTTATGTGCACATGCTTATAGGTGATTATATGAAAAATCCTAACTTAATTACTTGCATTTTAAGTAACTAAGGGTATTTTGGTCATTTTTTGACTATGTGGTGCTTTTCTCTTGTATGGGGGTCCCACGTGGGCCCCACAACCCTTTGGAGTTGCTTGGAGTGCAAGGAATTGACTTGGAGTCAAAAGGCAAAGGCATAGGACAAAAATTACCCCTTTTGTCAAAAACAAGGGATTTGCACATTTCCAAAAGGGGTAATATGGAGCCAAAAATTCAAATTCAAAGTTGGAGGCTTCATTAAGGGCAAAAAGGGTAGCACAATGGAGAGGAGAAAAGGAGGAATTTTTGGAGGATGAACCTACCCTACATTTGACCCACATTCACCCACATTTTCCCCAAATTCCCAAAATACCCTTCCTTCCACCTTATGACACCTCTTGGCCATTAACACCCACATACACATAAAAATCAAACCTTGGCCGACCTAATACCCTTCTTGACAGCCCATTAGCATCCTTTAACACCTTATTAACTAATCTAAACACTCACATAAATATCTCTCACCTCATTTGTCACATAACCTTCACTTTCACTTTCTCTCTCTTCTAACATTTTCTCTCAACTTCTTCTCCCTTTCATCTCCATTCTTCACGGCCAAAGCACCATCCTCCATGGATTTCCACGCAAAACTACCTCCATTCCACATCTCCATGTCTAGCTAAGCTTCTTCTACTCTCCTCTCCAAGGAAAAGTGTTTCAAGTACACAAATTTGGCTTCATGACTTTGTAATTTTCTCTTTTAGGTTTCAAGCTAGTTTTACATTTTTGCCTATGTATGTCTTAGATCTAGGATTATATAGGTTAGATCATCTTCATTTTAGGTGTTCTACATAATTGTAGCTTGAAAACCTCTCTTTATTGTTAAGAACATGAAAACCTAAGCTAGATTTTGTAGTTCCATGTATGTACATGTGTGCGATTTGTAACCTTGTGTATGTGTGGAATGAATGTGTTTCCTAGGTGCTAGATTTAGCATTTAGAGTTGCTTTCGGTATGTTCTTGGCTTTAAAGAGCTTTTGACTTGATTAGGTTAGTTAAATGCTTGTAGATTTCTTTGATTAAAGAAGTCTTAAGGATTTAACTAATTTAATTAAGTGTGACAAGGTTGTGAAGCCTAATTAACCTAAGGCACTAAGTACTTGGAGAGGAAGGTAGCTTCTAAACTTGACATTTGCACTCTTTACATTCGGTTATTTTGCTATTTTAGTTGTTAATTTTTGTTTACTTAGTATAATCATCACTCTCAAAACCTTGCTTAATTTGTGTGACTTGTGAACCTTTAGCTTGCAAGATTAAAACCTAGATTGTGGATTTGACCCTTACTCACCACTACACTCTAGTGGAGTTGAGTATTGAATTTGTTTTGATTAGCCAAGGCGACTTTAGGCTAAATCATTCTCCACATATATATACACTTTGAATTCAATCTTTACTTCCACAATATTCCCAAGTACCAGCACTAGCATCGACACATGCATCTCTGTTGTTATTATTATATAAAGTAGTAATTAGCAACTATGCTTATCCATATATATAGTGTCTCTCTTGAATCCTAATGAATTTAATAGTACCCAGTCGCTTTCTCATTTGCACTATTCCTAAAATCATTTTGATTTTCTATTTATGAAACAAACATTTACAACTTCTTAACCATTCAAAAATCCATTGACAGCTAAAGACCATCTAGTCTATCAATCTTCCAAAGTTAATAGCCATATAATTAACAACCGAATTCTGAAAGCACAAAACTCTTTTCCATCCTCATCAATATATCATTCATCCGATTTGATCAAAAGGAACCAAGTAAAGCAATTAAATGCTCCATTTTGAAATGAACAGCATACACATCGAATTATTATCATTCATTTCACTTTATAAACATAAACTCAGAATTTCAATTAATGACCATAGCGAACAAAATGCTAGAGTTCATTATCATACAACACATATCACCTTATTCAGCATGGGAAAAATTAAATACTTCTTAAACACCCAACTAATCACCTCCTTATAGCATAACCCACGTATTTCAATTATATGCATTTTACACACACTTCTTCATGTCCTTAATTCTAGCAAATCAAAGAAAGAAGAGAAATGTTCATTTCTATAACCAAAACTTACATTCACGCATATCAGGACTCAAAGTCAATCACACAAGATACATGTACATTATTCCATAATAATCAAGTCAAATTTAAAACCACCAAAATCATGAAAAGAGGGCTCAATTCAGCCACTGCAGGGCAACAAGTGAACACCGTGGAACATGATACATCTTTCTCAAAACTCAATTATATCATACCTATACATACAAAGTGATAACAGCCAAATTAATCATGCAGCGAAATCAATCTATTTTATTACATTCATATATAAGCTGATTAAAAACTTTTATGTCTAGAATTAATGGAAACCACCAGATTTATACACCCACAATTAGAGCTTTTGTATTATCTCAACAAAACTAAATCAAATGATGAAATCCTCTCCTAAAAGTTGATAATACAGATTAACTTTCATTGCTCAGTTCCTGGACCTCAAAATCTAAAAACCTAATCGGACCCCATCTCATGATCGCCCAAATCGCAAGAATCAGAGGGAAAGAAGGAGTTACGAAGATTACCCTACGTCACTTCGGCCATTGCAGGAGTCCGACGCCTTCCTCCTCCTGGTCACCACCAACGTTGCTGAAGACGAAGAACGAAGAAAGTGAGTTGAAGAGAGGCATGCTGGGTTTGATGAAGAGAGAATTTGAAGAAGCAAAGGAGATGAGAAAGAGAAAGAGAAAGGCTACGGCTACGGCTAGAGCTAGGAGGGAGGAGAACGAAAATTAGATTTCTTCCCCACTATAAGTTTTTCTTTCTAATTATTTCCCTGTTTCTAAGTTTCTTTTTATTTCAGCTTAGTCCTTCAAATTTTAAGTTTCAAAATTTAGATCTTGTACCATGATGGTAAATATTTTCTTCATCCTTAATTTTGTCTGAACCTCAATATTATTCTTATGAGTTTCATAATCCCAAACTAAATCTCTAACTAATTTTCTTTATTTTTGAAAGAAAAAAAATATTAAATTTATGTAAAAAATACATTTATTATCAAAATTTTTTATAATTATTTTTAATTTATTATTGACACCCTGAAATCCTAAGATAATTATTTATTATCTCTAATAAATTTTTTGTGGGATGTTACAGCAAGCGCCAAGCAAAAGAGATGTCCACAGCAATGGGAAAATCATGTCAATGAGCACAAAGTAAAGCTAATATCATCCTCTTCTATTTAATTGGTTGTTACTTACTGAGGAAAATTATGCTTGCCCATAGTTTTCATTCCCTCTTAGAAGCTTAATTTGCATATGAGGAGTCATACCACGTAGGCGCACATGATCACAACGCATAGAGAGAACAACGTCTGGAGAGAACAACTTCTGGGTATAATTTATTTTAAATTGTTTGATAACAAATACGAAAGAATTTATTTTTCTTGCGTTTTGTTCCTCTATTTTCAATAGTTTGATATTGATTATTCATTATTTTTACATTTTACTTTCTATTTTATGGTATTATTCTACTTCCTGA
Organism: Mimosa pudica; assembly: GCA_029929735.1. NCBI lineage: Eukaryota > Viridiplantae > Streptophyta > Magnoliopsida > Fabales > Fabaceae > Mimosa > Mimosa pudica. Next base: position 9,872,166 of record JAKELP010000045.1, read on the forward strand.
TTTGATTCATTATAGAACAAAGGAACAAAAGAAGAGTGAAGTATTGACATCTGTAACATCCCAAATTTTTAATTAAGGATAATAAAATTATTGAGGTGTTATTTAGGAAATTCTAAGTCTTAGAGAGTAATTCATGATATTTAGGATAATTATTAATATTAAATCTCATTCACTTTAAAATTTAAAGAAAAAGAGAGTTATTTGAAAATAAAAACTTTTGTGGAAAGTACTGTGAAATTTAGATAATATTATGATGGGGAGAAAGGGTAGTGTCATATGCAAACTTTTGGGCTATAAGTATAATTAAGAATAAGAAAATGGGTAGATATTTAGAATTTTCTCTATTTAATATATATATACTCATAAACCCTAACTTATATACTTATCTACTCCTTCTACTTCTCCAAACCCGTCGACCCCCACCCCTCCACCTCACTCCTTGCTTTCTCTCTCTCTCTCGTGGCAGTGAGGAACGGCGGCCACAGCCACCGTCGGCGTCGACTCGCCGGCGTGGGTGGACGTATGTCCTTCCCTTTTTCAATTCCTTCCTCATTTGCCTAACTACACTCTTCGTTCCTCTCTCCCCTTCATTCCCTTCGATCCCAGCGAACCAGCGGCGGCGAATCCGGCAAAGAAGTTCGTCGCCGGCGAACACCAGCTCGTCTTCAAACTGGGGTAAGCTTCTCTTTCCATTTCTTCACATTTTCTTTACTTTCTCTGCGAGATTGAGAGGGATCTGAATTAGGGTTCTTAGGCTTGAGTCATATAATGAACCAAACAACTATTAATAATCAATTCGTCATGTATAAGTGAGGAATCTGAAAGAGGTGGATGCACAAGAGGGGGGGTGAATTGTGCTACCAAATAAAACTTAAAACAATGAAACACAAGATTTTATACTGGTTCGGTCTACCTGACCTACGTCCAGTTCTCAACCACCCAAGTTGAGTTCCACTATCCCCAGGTTTTACAAACGGGTTCACCTGGAACCTTTACAACCGCAAGTTTTAGACCGGGATCACTTGCAACCTTACAACCACAAGTTTTACGCAGGTTCACTTGCAACCTTACTGACTCACTCCCCCTTACAACCTGCAAAGGTTCAACCTTTACAAATAAAGGATTTTCTAAACTTAGTTTTCTTTAAGAACGGATAATGTTACACACTTAAGTACAATGTGTTAGAATCTTAAGTTTTGATGAAGACTAAAATATGAAAGAACAAGCCAAACACTTAGAGAATATTAGGTTGATATAGAACCCCAAGTAAGAGTGCTTCCGGATGTGGATTTACTTCTGGATGAACTAAGACTAGCGCTCGCGGATGAACGTCTCATCCCCCAGCGACAGCAAGTATATCACTAAGTCATAACTCAGTCTAAGAGCATTAGTGTATAAAATCCTTGAGACTAAGTTAGGAAGCTTCCGGATGTAGATGTGTTTCCGATTGTATTAAGACTAGCACTGGCTGTTGGTATGGATAACACTGAGCGCCAGTGACCATAACCCAACTTCCAGTGGATTTGCTTCCGAATGCTTAGTGACTAGCGCTGGCTGTGGGTATAGATAACACTGAGCGTCAGTGAGTAAAATGTGAACATAACCCAACGTCCAGTGAAAGTGTTTACGGATGTGGAACTGCTTCCGCATGGAAAAGAACTCCCTTAGACTAAGTGAACTCCCACTGCATGTGAGTATGTGCTATTATTGTTAAGACTAACGTTCAAAATGCAGTACACTGAGTAAAGGTGCTTCCGGATGTGAACTTGCTTCCGCAAGCAATCAGAATGTCAGAACGTTCAGAGCAGTGCAGTGTCAGAATGCTTTTGACAGAGCAGAGGTGTCAGAACTACTTTTCAGAGATAAAGTAAAGTCAACCCTGCTAAGCATTAATGGAGCATTAATTGGGCAAACGGTAACATGGGAAAAACGGCCATATTCAAACGGTTAACTCACTTACCAAGAGTGAGAATACTTGAAGACTATATAAACAAGCTCACCTTCGTTTATGAAGACAACTAATATCTTTGACATCTTGAAGAAAGCTAGAGTGAGAAACCAAGAAATCCTTCAAGCATTCAAAGCTGCCCAGAAAAGAGAAAGAGCATTTAACACATTGAGAGTTCTTTTCATCTACCTATCTTGTACTCTTTGTAGTTAAGTCTCTTCTTGTATTAAGAGCATTCATTGTACTTAAGTGTGTAACATTATCTGTTCTTGAAGAAAACTAAGTTTAGAAAATCCTTTAATTGTAAAGGTTGAACCCTTGCTGGTTGTAAGGGGGAGCTAGTTAGCAAGGTTGCAAGTGAGCCTTGAGTAAAACTTGTGGTTGTAAGGTTGCAAGTGATCCCGTCCAAAACTTGCGGTTGTAAAGGTTCCAGGTGAACCCGTTCTAAAACCTGGGGATAATGGAACTCAACCTGGGTGGTTGAGAACTGGACGTAGGTCAGGAAGACTGAACCAGTATAAACCCTTGTGTCATTATCGTTTGATTTTCATTTGGTAGCACAATTCACCCCCCCTCTTGTGCATCCATTACTTTCATTTGGTATCAGAGCGAGGTCTTTCTGACTTGATTCTCACGAATCTAGAAAGTAAAGATCCAGTAATGGATACAGACTATTCCTTGCCAGATGTCTCTATTCAACCCAACAAGCCTCCAGGCTTTGATGGGTATAACTATCCATTCTGGAAATTCCGAATGGAGACCTACATAAAGTCTAGCGACATCCGACTCTGGGATTTGATTGAACATGGGAATCACACCCCTCTTGATGATGATGGCTTTGCAAAGCAGCGATCCAGATACACCAACGAGGACTATGCTCTAGTCCAGCTAAACTTCAGGGCCATGCACTACATTCAATGTGCCCTTAGTCCTAAGGAGTTTCATAGGATCAGCCACCACAAAACTGCTAAGGATATGTGGGAGGCTCTTGAGGCTGCTCACTTTGGAACCAAGGGAGTGAAGGCAAGACGAGTCGAGATGTTGGTAGAAGAGTTTCAAAAATTTGCCATGACTAGTCCAACTGAGCCAATCAGAGAGCTGGAGCTCAGGTTCACTCATCTTATCAATAACCTGGCCTCCCTGGGCAAAGATATTCCTGAAAGAGAACAAGTTAGCAAGATCTTAAAAGTCTTGAAAGGTGATTGGATCACCAAAGTTACCATCTTGCAGGAAGTCCAAGGAGAGTCAACCAGCTTCATCACTGCGCTGTTTGGTTCACTGGCTGAATACGAACCAACCCTACTGGCTCAGAGAGCTCCTCAAGCCTCATCCAAAAACAAGAGTCTTGCCCTTGTTGCTCCCAGCAAGGAGAAGATTGATGATGATGAGGATGATGAGGAGGACATCGATGATGAGGAGATGGCAATGATGGTGAGGAAGTTCAGAACGTTCTTCAAGAAGAAGGGAGGTTTTCAGAAAGGTGAGTCCAGCCAGAGATCGAAAGGGGAGGACAAAAGAAAGGCCTTTGTGTCCTCCATCTGGGTAAATAGCTCAGACGAGGAAGCAAGTGATGACGAAGAGGTTGCCAACCTCTGCCTGGTGGCCAGAGAAGATGATGAGGAAGCGTCTTCAGATCTTGATCCCATCCAGGAGGACAGTGAGGTAACCTTTTCTGAACTTCAAGAGGCATATAATGAGGTTCATGAAGAATTCTCCCGCTTATGTAAAGTCTATAAGGTGTTGAAAGTTAAAAAGGAATCACTTGAGTCCAAGGTGGACTCACTGAGTGAAGAGTTAGCGGAAGCCAGAAAGCTTCCGGTAGCGGATGACAAGGGTTCTCCCCAAGCAGAACTCAATGCCTCAACACTTGAGAGCTGCCCTAGTTGCAGCAAAATCTCAGCTGAAAGAGATAAACTGCAAAATGCCCTGCAGAAGTTCACAAATGGATCTGAGATGCTAAATATCATTTTAATGAATCAAAGGGCATATAGGGACAAGACTGGCTTAGGTTACAAACCTAGAGGGAAAAAGTGGGTGGAACCAAAAGTGAAGCCCTACTTAAAATTCTTTCATAAAGTCACTGATCACAACTCCACACCTTTTAGCTTCTGTAACTACTGTAACAGGAAGGGACACTCCACGTCCACCTGTAACGCTAAGAAGCATGGAGCAAATAGTTCTTATAAATGGGTCCCAAAAGGAACCAAAGCTACTAAGGATCCTCCCCCAAGAAAAGAAACTCAGGGAGGACAGGGATCCAGAGCCTGGAAACAATCCATAAGGAAAGCCCAAGAGCCCAGAGTCAACACTAGGCCAGAGGCACAGATTAATAGTAAGCCCAAGGTCAAAACTAACACTGGACCAAGGGCTTTGGGAACTAATGACAGAGGACCCAAGAAAGGTTGGGTTCCTAAGTTTGTTTGATTCTTTCAGGTATGTCTCAAGGCATCCAAGAATAGGAAATGGTATATTGACAGCGGATGCTCGAGACATATGACTAGAGACAGAGACAAATTCAAATCCTTGGTGATCAAAGACGGAGCCACAGTTACCTTTGGAGGAAATCAAAGTGGAAAGATCACCGGAGTTGGAGAAGTTGGGCCAGTGAAAGACGTCTATCTGGTGGATGGTCTCTGTCACAACCTGCTGAGCGTGAGCCAGAGCACTGAAAAAGGAAATTGGGTAATCTTTAATTCACATGAGTGCATAATAGTATATAAGCAGGATTTGAATCTAGATAAGGCCAACCTAAAATGCAAACTTAAGGCAAACAGAAATGGAAACCTATATACTCTAGATTTATGTCAACAATTGGAAGAAAAATGCTTCATATCTAGTGATGAGAATAGTTGGCTTTGGCATAAAAGACTAGCACATGTTAATTTTACTCAACTTGACATGTTGATTAAGAAAGAGCTAGCTATAGGTATTCCATCTTTTAAAGTTAAGCATGATTATATTTGTGAATCCTGCCAACGAGGGAAGCAAACAAAGTCCTCGTTTAAGACCAAGAAGAAAGTCTCCACCAGCAGGCCCTTGGAACTAATCCACATGGATTTGGTTGGGCCAGCGAGAGTGAAGAGCTTGGGTGGAAACCTGTATGCTCTAGTGGTGGTGGATGATTATTCAAGGTTCACTTGGACAATGTTTCTTGCCTCTAAGCAAGATGCTTTTGATACTTTTGTTGTCCTGGCTAAGAAAGTGCAGAATGAGAGAGACCTCAAAATCACAGCCATAAGGACAGATCATGGAGGAGAATTTGAGAAGCACAGCTTCTCTGAGCTGTGTGAGCAGAATGGTATTGATCATAACTTCTCAGCTCCTAGAACTCCTCAGCAAAATGGAGTAGTCGAGAGGAAGAACAGGGTTCTGACTGAGATGGCCAGGAGCATGCTCAATGGGAAAGAGGTTTCTCAAGTGTTCTGGGCGGACTCTATGAGCACTGCTTGCTATATCTCTAACAGAGCCTATGTTCGCAAAGGCTTGGACAAGACCCCCTATGAGCTGTACAAAGGCAGAAAGCCCAACATCAGCCACCTCAGAATCTTTGGATCAAAATGCTATGTGCATAACAATGGAAAGGTAAATCTGGGTAAGTTTGATCCAAAAGCTGATATAGGTGTATTCATAGGGTATTCCCTTAGGAGTAAGGCTTACAGAGTATACAACATGAGGACTAGAACTGTAGAAGAATCTATGCATGTTGTATTTGATGAAACTCCTACATGGGAACAATCCACAGAAGATGATGGGATACTAAACCTTCCAAAACTATCATCATCTTCTCCACCAAAAGAAACACCAGCAAGAAATCTCAAAGAAGAAGATGAACCCAGTGATGAGCCTATAGTGCAGACAGTGCCTGATGAGGCACAGTTGCCAACAGCTAGGAGACATCACAGGGATCATCCTCTTGATCGAGTGTTTGGTGATGTTTCTTCTGGTATAAGAACCAGAAGGCAGGTTCAAAATGAAGTTGAGTTTGAAGCCTTCCTATCTCAGATTGAACCAACTTCAGTTGAACATGCTCTTGAGGACTGCGACTGGATTATTGCCATGCAGGAAGAGCTAAACCAGTTCGAAAGGAGCCAAGTTTGGGAACTAGTCCCAAGGCCGTCTCATCAATCCATAGTTGGGACCAAGTGGGTCTTCAAAAACAAACTGGATGAGACAAGTCAAATAACAAGAAACAAAGCCAGATTGGTAGCCAAAGGGTATAACCAAGAAGAAGGCATAGACTATGAAGAAACCTTTGCTCCAGTCGCTAGACTCGAAGCAATAAGGATTCTTCTAGCCTTTGCATCCATGAAAGGCTTTAGATTATATCAAATGGATGTAAAGAGTGCATTTCTTAATGATTACATCAAAGAAGAGGTTTATGTAGAACAACCTTCTGGCTTTGAGGATCACAAGCATCCTAAACATGTGTATAGGCTAAAGAAAGCTTTGTATGGCCTGAAACAAGCTCCTCGAGCTTGGTATGAGAGACTCAGCAGCTTTTTGCTGGGAAAGGGTTTCTCAAGAGGCAAACTAGATAATACACTGTTTATTCTACACAAAGATAGAAACATGCTCTTCCTAGGCCTGCAAATTAAGCAAACACAGCAGATTTATGTCGATGATATTATTTTTGGGGCAACTAATGAACAGCTTTGTGAAGAATTTTCTAAGACTATGCAGGGTGAATTTGAAATGTCAATGATGGGAGAACTAACGTTCTTCCTAGGCCTGCAAATTAAGCAAAAGAAGAATGGCATATTCATCTCCCAAGCTAAATACTGTAGAGAACTACTCAAGAAGTTTGGGATGGATGAGTGCAAGGAGTATGACACTCCCATGAGTACCACTGCCGCACTCGATGCTGATGCAAAGGGTAAATCTGTCAGTCTGCCCATGTATAGGGGAATGATAGGTTCCCTGCTGTATTTAACGGCAAGTAGGCCTGACATTCAATTTAGTGTAGGCATGTGTGCTAGGTTTCAAGCCAACCCCAAGGAGTCACATCTAACATGTGTTAAACGTATTCTAAGATACCTTGAGGGAACACAAGAGCTTGGTCTTTGGTATCCCAGAGGTAACCAAGAGTTCTTGTGGGCTTATTCTGACTCTGACCATGCAGGTTATAAAACGGATAGAAAGAGCACCAGTGGACAATGTGCCTTCCTTGGTGGTTGTCTGGTCTCTTGGGCTAGTAAAAAGCAAACCTGCGTATCTTTATCATCCACAGAGGCAGAATACATTGCTGCAGCAAGCTGTTGTGCCCAAGTGTTGTGGCTGAAAAACCAACTAAGAGATCTTGGCTTGGAGTTCCCTGAGGCTCCCATACTGTGTGACAACACAAGCACTATCAGCCTCGCCAAGAATCCGGTTCAGCACACAAGGACAAAGCACATTGATGTCAGACATCACTTCATCATAGACCATGTTCAAAAGAAGGATGTCAAGGTGCAGTTTGTTCCTACTCAGCATCAGCTTGCTGATATTTTCACCAAGCCTCTGGGGGTTGATCAATTTACATTCATAAGAGGTGATTTGGGAATGGTAAACCCAAATGAAGTTTAATTCTTCAAAATAAACTTGTGCTTAATTGATTAAAACCTGCAACTATACTAACTTAGGCATCGGAGTGCCAATCTTTAGTTTTGCAGGTCCCCCACAATGTTGAATCTTAAGTAAGTCCAACCGGAATCAAAACCACTTCCGGATACTCTTTTGCTGGCGCTAGATGACAACTCAAAATGACCTGGAGCGCCACTCCAACCGGAAGCAAAACCACTTCCGGATGCTCTTCTGCTGGCGCTGAGTGTTGAACTAAAGTGAGCGAGAGCGCCAGTACCTGAATAAAGGGACACGTCACTTCAGAAAACGTTTCATCTTCTCACACCAAAGATTATATCTCTTCTGACATTGTGCAGAGACACGTGTCACAAAGGTGCGACGTTTCAATTTGAATGTTTACGTTTTCCCATAAACCAGCGCATGCTTTCATGAAGAGTCATTATGAGCATTGTACCCGCTGTAACGTTGCCTATAAATAGGTGGCCGTTTTTCACTTTTACTTTTTACTTACACAAATTTCTTACTCCCAAACTCTCTGCATAAATTCTTACTGTCTTCATCTTCTTCATCTTTCTCTTCGCATTTCATCTCATACAAACATTTCACTCACACAAAAATGGCCGGATCACATGAGACAAACCCCAACACTGAGATAACCACTTCCAAGAAATCCAAGTCGAAATCTGGGCATTCTAAGTCTGACAAATCTGGGAAACAGCATAAACGTTCTGAGAAATCTGGGCAACCCCAAGAACAGCATGAACATTCTGGGCCTCAACAAGAACACTCTGGGGATTCTGGGCAACAACGAAGAAGGTTGCAAAAGAAGGCAAGAAGAGGGTTCAATTTAGCGAAGAGCCCTCTTCCAAGAGACAAAGAATAGAGGAGGATGATCCTCTTGTGTAAAGAGATGGGCCTATGGAGGCTGTTTCCTCCAAATTCGAAACTATCAAACCCTATTTCAACACCGGGATGTACTTAGATCTGAACAAGATAGATGAACTAGGGTTTCTACACTTAAGGCCATATCTGAAAAAATACATGCCCTGGCTGGGGATCAACCAGGAGTACAATATCAACGTCCTGCGGGTGTTCTGCGAGTCTCTCACTGGCAAGGTCAAGCATAAGAAGGTGGATGGGAAGGAACAGATTCGGAGAGTGACCTTCACTGCCACAGTAAGGGGCACCTTCAGGTTCACGTGGAAGGACATCAACAACCTAATGGGGATCACTGAGGAAGGAATGAATGAGTGGCTATACCCTGAGTCACTCAAACTCAGCAAGGAAGAACTGGAAAAGGTTTATGACACCCAAGGGAAGAAGGTGTCCGGGATGTCAGACTCCAACAGGCTCCTATACTACGTCTACTCCCGCATGATGACACACAAAGGGGGGAACTTCAACGAGTTCACTCTGCTGGATAACCCCTGGTTCCCCAGACTCCTCTCCCAGCAGCCAATCAACCCAGGGCAGTTGATCAGTCTTGAGTTACACAGATGGATGGTCAACAATAAGGCTGGAAGTATCCCCTACCCCACTATCATCGCCTTCCTCCTTGAGAAGAACTTGATCAAGGCTACATCCACTGAGGAAGAAGAAAATGTTAAGTGCCTACCAGTGAGTGCAATTAACATCAGCAAGATGAAGATTAAGTATCTCAAGAAGGCCAAGGCCACTCGCTCAAGCTCTCAGGCAGGCAGTGCCTCTCATACCTCGGCCCCCTCTGTATCTGGCGCAGGGGATTAAGAGGTTGACTCTCATCCCGGTCCAAGCAGAGTTGCGAGGGTGCCAGTTACTGTTAAAGCATTTGCCCAGGAGATAAAGGAGGAGATTCTCCTTAAGCTGACTGACTCCTTGGTGGCTCCTCTCCGTAACGAGTATGATGCTGGCTTCCAGCAGCAGGGGGAGCGAATCCAGAGGCTTGAGGATCGAGTAGGTCAGGTCGAGGTTCAACTAGGAAGATTAGACGCCAAGTTAGACCTCATTCTCAATCACCTGCAGATCCCTCAACCACAAGGTAACTTACCACCACATCCTCCTCCTAACCCACCTCCTCCTCCTCCACCTAATCAACCTTTACTTCCACCTCCTCCTCCTCCCAACACTCAACAGCCACAGCAACCTACCCCTCAGAACGACCAACAACCCCACACATCACCCAGCACCAACCAACAACATCAATCATCCTCACAAGGCTCCACTCAAGACTCACCCCAACACTCCCTTCGCCAATCACCCCTTAACCCCAATAACTCCCCATCCCCACAAAACTCCCCAAACCCTTCACCACCCCAAGCCCCACAGAGCCCTCCAATCCTCCTCCAAACACCCAACCCATCATCGCCCAGATTCTAGAATTTACCTCTCCTGATCACCCCCTTCACACCTACTACCTCAGAGACCAACCCCCTATTCAGTGGAAAGATCGACAATCCGTCGCCTACTCAGCTACCCACCCTTTTGATGGCCTATTCACCCACCCGACTTCTTCCAAAGAAACACAATTCTCTTCCCAAACCCCCTGATTCACCAGAACAAACCTCACCCACCTACTCACCCGAATCCTCCCCCTCCTCTTCACCCACTCCATCTTCCATGGCCCTCGCCCTCCTTGATGATGACAAAAGGGGGAGAGATGCTGCTATCGCACTCCGCTATACCATGGAAGCAAGGGATGTCCTGAGTCAACCATCCCTCTGACTCGATGAAGACATCACTGCCGCTCTTTGCCGAGCCATAGATCTTCAAAGATTGGGTGGTGCTGAGAGTCTGATCAGAGGGGAAGCCATCCGATTCATGCAACAGCAGCGCCTGGATGAGCAAAGATCTAAGTGGGCAATGGTGTTGTTCAGCCAACCTAATGAGTCCTCTTCTTCTGTGCCTGAGTCTGAAACAGAGCAGCCTGAACCAGTGCCAGAAGCCTCTTCTGCTGAGCCTCCACCCTCTGTGCCTACCCGGAATATTGTTGAGGAAATAATGATGAAGTATGGCCTGAAGAAGATTAACCACCCTCCAATAGTAATTGCTAAACCAATTCCTTCTCCTTTTGGGCCAACATCTGCTACTCCTCCATCTGAGCCAACCTCTGCTCCTCCTACTTCAGCAGTTAAGTATAGTGAATCAAGAAAGAAGGTAGTTCCTAGAAAGCGTGCCAACAAGAGTACTACCTCTACTGAGACTGCTGAGAGTGAGCAAGAGATATCATCAGTCCAAGCTGAGATCATACCTGAGACTCAGTCATCTTCTCAAGAGGTGCCTGCCATCCCAATTCTGAAGGAAGTCAAGCTGGAAATTGAAGACATGACTCCTGAAGAGTTTGAGAGGTATGGATACACGGATAAGATCTCCTTTGGTCAGATGGCATGCCTGGATGCTGAGAGAGCAAGAGCCAAGCCTATTCAACCAATAGGCAAGGGCAAAGGAAGGGGTAAAGGCAAAGGGAAAAGGAAAGCCCAGGAAGTTGAGGAGGACCCCAACTTCCCAGTATGGAATGTGAAGATCAGGACAGTCCACTATCCAAATGGCGAGGTCACTCCCTTCTCAGATGCAACAGGGTTCCCTGGGTATGAGGAAGTTGAAAACTTGAAAAGAGCTTTTGAGGAATCTGTTGAGTCTGAGAGACACAGAAGGGAGAGGGAAGAGGAAGAGCTTCAAAGGATAATTGCCCAGATCGACCAGAATGTGAAGGATGCCCACTTAGCCCAGCTCCTAAAAGAGAATGAGGATAGGCAAAAGGAGAGGGAGAGGAAAAAGAGACATCAGCTTTAAACCCCACTCCTCCCCATGCATTTTACCTTAGAAAATTTTCTTCTTATTTTTCATGCATAGTTCATTTTGCATAGTGTAGATTACTTATGAATTCTATCTGTTATTATAATTCTAACTTGTAATCTTTTGTTCATCAATGATAAATTATCTGAGTTGTTTGTGTTTTATCTAACTGTTACTTTTAATTCTTTCATATGAACTTAATTAGATAACTTAGTTTGTCATCATCAAAAAGGGGGAGAATGTTAGAATCTTAAGTTTTGATGAAGACTAAAATATGAAAGAACAAGCCAAACACTTAGAGAATATTAGGTTGATATAGAACCCCAAGTAAGAGTGCTTCCGGATGTGGATTTACTTCTGGATGAACTAAGACTAGCGCTCGCGGATGAACGTCTCATCCCCAAGCGACAACAAGTATATCACTAAGTCATAACTCAGTCTAAGAGCATTAGTGTATAAAATCCTTGAGACTAAGTTAGGAAGCTTCCGGATGTAGATTTGCGTCCGATTGTATTAAGACTAGCACTGGTTGTTGGTATGGATAACACTGAGCGCCAGTGACCATAACCCAACGTCCAATGGATTTGCTTCCGAATGCTTAGTGACTAGCGCTGGCTGTGGGTATAGATAACACTGAGCGTCAGTGAGTAAAATGTGAACATAACCCAACGTCCAGTGAAAGTGCTTCCGGATGTGGAACTGCTTCCGGATGAAAAAGAATTCCCTTAGACTAAGTGAACTCCCACTGCATGTGAGTATGTGCTATTATTGTTAAGACTAACATTCAAAATGCAGTACACTGAGTAAAGGTGCTTCCGGATGTGAACTTGCTTCCGCAAGCAATCAGAATGTCAGAACGTTCAGAGCAGTGCAGTGTCAGAATGCTTTTGACAGAGCAGAGGTGTCAGAACTACTTTTCAGAGATAAAGTAAAGTCAACCCTGCTAAGCATTAATGGAGCATTAATTGGGCAAACGGTAACATGGGAAAAACGACCATATTCAAACGGCTAACCCACCTACCAAGAGTGAGAATACTTTATGACTATATAAACAAGCTCACCTTCATTTATGAAGACAACTAATATCTTTGACATCTTGAAGAAAGCTAGAGTGAGAAACCGAGAAATCCTTCAAGCATTCAAAGCTGCCCAGAAAAGAGAAAGAGCATTTAACACATTGAGAGTTCTTTTCATCTACCTATCTTGTACTCTTTGTAGTTAAGTCTTTTCTTGTATTAAGAACATTTATTGTACTTAAGTGTGTAACATTATCTGTTCTTGAAGAGAACTAAGTTTAGAAAATCCTTTAATTGTAAAGGTTGAACCCTTGCTGGTTGTAAGGGGGAGCTAGTTAGTAAGGTTGCAAGTGAGCCTTGTGTAAAACTTGTGGTTGTAAGGTTGCAAGTGATCCCGTCCAAAACTTGCGGTTGTGAAGGTTCCAGGTGAACCCGTTTCTAAAACCTGGGGATAGTAGAACTCAACCTGGGTGGTTGAGAACTGGACGTAGGTCAGGAAGATCGAACCAGTATAAACCCTTGTGTCATTATCGTTTGATTTTCATTTGGTAGCACAATTCACCCCCCTCTTGTGCATCCATTACTTTCACAATGAATGCTCTTAATAAATGAAGAGACTTAACTACAAAGAGTACAAGATAAGTAGATGAAAAGAACTCTCAATGTGTTAAATGCTCTCTTGCTTTTCTGGGCAGCTTTGAATGCTTGAAGGATATTCTCAGTTTCTCACTCTAGCTTTCTTCAAGATGTCAAAGTTGTCTTCATAAATGAAGATGAGCTTGTTTATATAGTCTTTAAGTATTCTCACTATTGGTAGGTGGGATAGTCGTTTGAATATAGCCGTTTCTCCCAAGTTACCGTTTGCCCATTAAATGCTCCATTAATGCTCAGCAGGGTTGACTTTGCTTTATCTCTGAAAAGTAGTTCTGACAACTCTGCTCTGCCAAAAAGCACTCTGACACTGCACTGCTCTGCATTAGTGAACGATCTGACATTCTGATTGCTTGCGGAAGCAAATCCACATCCGGAAGCAACATCACTCAGTGTGCTGCACTTGAACGTTAGTCTTGCAACAATAGCACATAGTCACATGCAGTGGGAGTTTACTTAGTCTAAGGGAGCTTACTTACTTCCGGAAGCAATTCCTCATCCGGAAGCAATTCCTCATCCGGAAGCACTTCTACTAGACGTTGAGTTATGGCTTAGAGTTATACTCACTGACGCTCGGTGTTGCCTAACCCAACAGGCAGCGCTAGTCACTAAGCATCCGGAAGCATTCCTGCATCCAGTTGCGTCCTAACTTAGTCACAAGGATTTTATACTCTTAATGTTCCTAGACTGAGTTATGACTTAGTGTATTACTTGCTTCCGCTGGGGGATGAGTCATTCATCCGCGAGCGCTAGTCCTAGTCCATCCGGAAGTAAATCCACATCCGGTTGTACTCTTACTTGGGGTTCTATATTAACCTAATTCTCTCTAAGTGTTTAGCTTGTTCTTTCATATCTTTGTCTTCATCAAAACTTAAAATTCTAACAATAACATAATTTGATTTGATGCATTCACCAATAAGCTTTTAATCTTATTTTTTTGGAGGGAGCGGAGGGGGTTGGGGGTTGAGTTTGAATCTTCTTTTGTTTTAATGCACGAACGAGTTTGATTTTGAACATGAGTTGAAAACAATGCATGTAATCTAATGAGATTTTTTAATATTATATAGTTTAAATGACTTATGTGATTTTTAAGTATTAGATAAAAAATACGACACATACGGGCTTTATCTTCTATGTTTTCAACATACAATTTAAATATAAATAACTCATGAATTATCGTTATGAATTTTTAGTTTGATAATATACCTTCAATTATTCTTCAAGATTTTAGTACTTACTGTGATGATTTAGTAAAGTAGTTATACTTTTTCTTTACTTACCATGAAAAATATTTCACCTTCATATAGAGACAACATGTTCTATTTTATTTAATATTATTCCAATGCATCACATAGGGTTATCCATTTGTATCTCTTTAAAAATCATTAAGTGCAACATTATGTGTTCATACTCCTATTAGGATTTGAACGTGATTTTAGCTATGAAAACTATGAACGAATAAATCTTAAATCAATCAGGCAATAAATAACTATTGTTAGTTATAAGATAGCCTACAATCCTATATATAGGGTTATTGCTAAATATTTATGCTAAATATTTTCCATCATTAATTTAGTTTATGTTGATCTATGCAAGTGGTTATATCTTTTATTAATTTGATTTATTTGTTTTTAATAATAAGATTTCCAAATAAAATAGGGAAAATTAGAGTGAAGGATTTGATTATGAATACCTATATAGTACGAGGATAGATCTTAAAAATTGAAATTACTTGAAAAGAATAACAATAAGAAAATTGAATTTTCTTGGGTTTTGAAGGGGGTGGTTGGATGAGTTTTGACTTTTCTTTTGTTTTTATATACGGGGGAGTTAGATTAGGGTTAAAAAGATATTACATGTAGTTTCAATTGAAAAATTGGATTGGATATGTGAGGTTTGATATGGAGTTTGATTCTTTTGTTTTTATAAACGGGTGTGTATGATTCTTGGACAAGTTAAAAATATTACATATATTGAAATTATTTGTAAAGATCAAGTACAAAAAAATTTATACCAAGTGAAATTTCAAATGTGAAGGTGCCCAAGGAATTATTGTTTTTTTGGGGGGGGTAGATGGGGATGTTGGAGATTGAGTTCTACTCTTCTTTTATTAACATGTGAATATGATTCTATACCAAGTAAAAATTAACCTATGGAATGTAATTAGAAATTATTTGAAAAATCAACTATTTAAAAATTTAGATTCAACATATCAACAATTAAAAAATTTAGATCAAATTAAAATATTGAATGTAATCGAAAATGAAATTTCGTATGGAGGAGGTCCCCAAGGGAAACTTGATTTTTTTTTTTGGGGAGGGGTAGGGGGTTGGGAGTTGGAGATGAAGTTTTACTATTTTTTTTTATAACAGTTTTACTATTATTTTGTTTTTATACATGGGTGAGTTTAATTCTCCACTAATTTAAAAATATTACATGTAATTTAAATTTATATTTTTTTAAAACAATTCATTAGTAGTAATCATAGTAATTTAAATATTACATATAGTTTAGATTCTCTTTTTCCTTCTAAAACATCCATGTTGTTCAAATGATTTCACCAAAATATCTTCCTACTAATTCTGGGGCGGTGCATTTGGTTATTTTTTTTTTGCGGGGAAGGGTCACAAGACTGAAAGAGGGATTAAGGATAATTTAATTCTTCTATTTTTATTATCTCTTTTAATTATTACAAACATGAATTATCTCTTTTAATTTATCGAAAACAATAACTTAATATCTAACGTTTCAAATAAAATACGTAAAAAGATAAGTGTCAACTATATAATTATGTCTCAATTTACCCTCATGTATGACTATATTTTTCACATTTTATGCAAATTATTCTTCATACTTGCATAGTGTATGATATTTTCTTAAAAATAAAAACGTCCCGTGCATTGCACGGGGTAAAATTCTAGTTATTTATTGAATTTCACACGTTTTACAAGTACTTATATTGGCTTTATACGGTTGATTTTTGATCAGAATTTAATTAGTAATGAATGACATTCATTTCAATGTTTCAAACGTTAAGGAGCATTCAAATGGTTTTATATATCCTTCATTCTTCGAACGTACAAAACTGCAAGGAATGATTTTTAATGGTATTAAAAATCATTCATACACATGAACACGCATTGCAATGCGGGGAATCATTTATGCGGATTAACACAAATTGCAAAGAGAGGATATCCTTTAGTCTGAAATATGTATATTTGAAATGCCTATAAAGTGGTGCAATGGTAGAGGTCTTGTGTGACTCTAAGCTCTTGAGTTTTAAGAGCATCCTTCCTCCTCCCACAAAAATATCCTTTGAGTTACTATATACTTTCACTGTTCTGTTGCATTGCGAAACGCAGGAAGGGTCTGTTTAATCCTACAACTATTTCACTGTTCTAAATGACAGAGTGATTTAAACTTTTTTGTCGCTTAAAAGATTTACTCAATACAATTCAATACTAACACACTAAGTAGTTAGTGGTAGTAAAGGTCTTTTCCACAATCTAAGTTCAAATTTTGCTAATTCAAGGTAAGAATTGTCACGCAAATTACAAGGAAGTTTGAGGTTGATCTTATGATTATCAAACTACATTAACAACTAAAAATAGCAATATAACCGAAATGTAAAGTGATATGTGAGATGAGAAACCTCCCTCTCCATTGGATCATGTGCTTATTTGTGAATTAGTCCTCATGTACTTTGTAACATCCTGAAAAGTTTAATACATGATTAGAAAATGTTTTTAGTAAATGATCATTTGAGAATGTGAAATTTTTTTTAGGATTTTGGAAATTTGGACATTTTTAGAGGTTCTAGACAAATAAGTACATAAGATAATAGATTAAATGAGTTGGAAGATTTGTTTAGGATTCAAACTGTGGGAGACCACTTGAAGGATTTTATGGTCAAGCATATGAGAATAAAAAGGAATATTCCAAAGGATAAAACATATGTCTCCTTTTTCTTTTTCTTTTCTTTTTTTTCTTCTTTCTTTTTCTTTCTCTTCCTTTTCTTTCTTTTTTCTTTTCTCTTTCCTTCTTTTCCCTTCTCCTTCCTTCTCTCTCGGCTGAACACTCCCTCCCCTCCTCCTTCATTTTTTTTTTGTGTTCTCTTCACCCACACACACACATCCTTCGGTTCTCACTCTCCTCCACCACACCCATTTCGTTTTTCCCTCTCTTTTCTCCTCACATCCTTGGAAACTCGGGCTAGATTTGCACCTCTTTACTGCTCGCCACTGTTCCTCGTCTGCCCCTCAAAATTTTCCGGCGAGTTCTTCGTTTCCAGCGGCATGGACGGCGGAGAACGGGGCATTTTTCTGCTATTCTTCAAATCATTTTCCCTCCAACTTCATTTTCTAATCTTCTTTACGTTCCTATTGGGGCTCTTTTCGGCCAGCCACTGTTGTGGCCACTTTCCGGCGAGATTCGTGGCGTTTTCTGGCGAATCTTGACCTCTTTTTCATCAGGAAACCATGTAAGCATTTCTACCTTTTAGATTTTTGGATTTTGAGATGAAGTGTCTCTTTAAAGTTAGGGTTCTTGGTTATACTAAAATTTTTGGGATGTTAATGCTTTAATATGAACATTAAGACATTGGATTTGAGTATTCTTGGGAACAATTGGATTTTCTAAAGGAGATTAAGCATTTGAGAATTTTTGGTGAAGATTGGGATTCTTTGAAGTTAGGGTGTTGCCATATTTGACTATTTAGTGCTTTAAACAAAAATTTGTGAATATTTAAATGGTTAATTGAGGATTTTTGGAAGGTAATTGATTTTATTGAAGTTAGGAATTATTTTGTGAATTTATGGAACTTTCCATGAGTTTTTGAATTGGAGTTTTGTTAATGTTAGATAATTTAAATGAATTGGTGGGTAGTAAATGTTTGTTGAAGTTATATTAGGATGATGAAATATTTGTCTTAGTTGGATTGGTGTTGGTAAAGGAATTTGGTAGTTAAAGTGTTGATTAAACGAGAGTTTGGTTAGGAAAAGGAGTGTTTGAATAAATTGGTGGGTTATGAATGCTTGTTAAGGTTATTTTAGGATGTTGGAGTATTGGTTTTTGGTTGGATTGGTATTTGAAAGGGAGTTTGAAAGTTTAAGTATTGGAAAGGAAAATGTGGTTATGTGAAGGTATGTTAGAATGTGGTGATATGCTTGAGAGTAAGGAAAACCATGTTTTAGTGCCAAATCAATATTAATGGAGTGGTTTTAGTGATTGGGCAAATTTTGGCCAAGAGTGAAGTGAAATGGTAAAGTTTAATACTGTAGAAATTATAATTGGTTAAGGGAATTATAGAGATGTAAAGGATATAGTTTATTTCTGATATTGGAAGTAATTATTACTTCAAAAATTGTTTAGAATTAGTTTGGATGAGTGGTCAAAGTCACTGATATTGTGTCTTGACCATTAGCAGCTCATTGTGCGATTTTTGATCGGCGATGCTTCGAGTGGAGCTCGCGGAAGGCAATAATTGAGGATATATAGTGCTGTTTTTGAACTTGAACAGGTAATCACGCTTAACTGACTGTGATACTGAGGGTGACGGTAGTTGAGAATTTCTAAGAATTCTCTTCTACTTTATATATAAATGAAATGTGTTTTGATTACTTTATATTTGAACGTGGGCTATAGGGTACCTTTCTAATAAACTGTACTTTATATATATACATATTCATATAAACCTTTTGTATGTTGCATGACACTGATTATTAGTACCGTCGGCCGATGTAACCATCGATTTGCGCAAATCGATAGGTTAATTGTACGGGTTCCTCGGATTGTAAAGGAACCAGGGATTTTTCACATTTTAGAGTGGTCCCTTTTTCGTGCTTTCAGATTTGAGACTGGGCACAGTGTCAATCACGTTTATTTTTGCCTATTGAGAGATGGATGTATCTGTTCTGTATATATATATGTATATATTACGTGGTTTATGCAGGTTTTGAAAACTGTGGTACCCTGTAGACGCTCCACTACCCCACTTCTGAGTCTCACAGTGAGTTAAGTAGTGATTACTGAGACATTGTTTTGTTTCACCCCATTCCCTTTATTCTTTTTACAGGTGATCATGCCAGAGGGAGGCACAAAGGAAAGGGAAGGAGCCGTCCGGCCTGCACTTAAACAGTGAGTAGGCCGGGGGTGAACTATTAGGATTATATATATTGCCATTTTATTAGGCTGCATCTGCTTCCGCATTTGTTGGTAGTTATTTTGAGGAATTGATTATTTTGGATAAATGTGCTGGCTGTTTTTGTAAATTGTTGTGTAGTTCCTAATAATGTTGTGATGTGATAGTGAAAGATGTATTACACACTATGTTAGTGTGATAACTGATTGTGTACTACTTGAAGATTATTGCTACATGAGGGTTGACAGAGAATGGAAAGGAAATCTTGTTTCCTGTTTATGGAATGCAGGTGGATTTATCGTTCAGGAGGATTGTCTGCTAATGGAAAGACAATTTCCTTTCCTGATACGAATAAAGTAGATGATTGAAATTAGAGATGAACAATTGTGCTTTTTGATACTAACAAGTTGATTGTGGTTGTTGTGATTTAGTGATACAAGTGTTTGTTTGGATAACTGTGTTAAGGAAAATAATTTTTCCTAACATGGTTATGTGACACACTGAGGATATGAATAACTGTATGCTTTTTCTTTATGTAACCATATTAGATGGGTCCCGCTCTAATATGGTTAACTTTTGTGTAGTTTGGTTAGTTCCTTTTCTAACCATGTTAAATGATTCTTTTCTAACATGGTTAGATTTATGTTATGGTATTGAATGTGTGATTTGTTAGGTGATGGTGGTTCTTTTGCTAACTATGTTAGAAGATTCTCTTTTCTAACATAGTTAGTTATGTAATCCCTGATTAATAGAGAAATTCTTTTGTTAACCATGTTAGGTGAATCTTTTGCTAACATAGTTAGACTCCATTGTTTGGATTGTTTTGATTAGCAGTTGAGTTAGGTTAAGGTTAATAATATATTAGTAGGTGGTTTATTACATACTTGCTAATCTTGATATATCCTAACTAAATTCTCAAGATCTCTCAATCTAAAGAAGTCTATAAGAATTTAATTAGGATAATCAAGAATGATGCTCTTTGCAAGCTTATCTCACACCTTAGGCAACATTAAATTCTAAATCTAGAATCTAAGCAAATCAATCATTTCACAAACACATATATAAGCTAATCACCATACATGAGTTTATGAAACTACACACATATACACCTTAGGTTTTCATGAGCTAAGAACACAAAGAGAGGTTGTAAGCCAAAATTAACTAGAACACCTAAAAGTTAAGTGTCCTAACCTTATGAAACCTAGATCTAGAGAATCATAAGGCAAAAATTTAAATCTAGCTTACAACCTAAAAGTTACATACACAATTACATGAGGCCGATGCTAAATCTTCTACAAGCACATTATGATCCTTTGGAGAGAGAGATGAGGAGGTCTAGCCTTGCTTCATGGAGGTGGAAGTGGAGAGATTTCGTGAGGTGATGGCCATGGAAGATGAAGAACACGAAAATGGATGAAGGTTGAAGATGAAGGAAGTTGAGAGAATTTGGGAGAAGAGAGAGAAAGTGAAAGTGAGGAATGAATGTTAATGTGACATTTGAGCTTATATGTGGGTGTTTAACTTTGGGATTATCACCCAAATTAAATGCAAATTAAACTCAAATGTCACTTAAATGAAGGTTTAATGAAGTGGAGATGGAAGCTTAAGCAAAATAATGGTGAGGTGTGTGTGTATAGTGAGAGGCCGAGAGGTATATAGTGAGTAAGGGGGAAGGGTATTTTTGGAATTGTGGTGAAAATGTGGGTGAATGTGGTCTTGATTTGGGCTAGATGCATTCCCAAAGGTTCCTCCTTTTTCTCCTCTCCATTGTGCTTCCCTTTTTGCCCTTAATGAGACCTCCAAATTTGAATTTGAAGTTGGAGCCAATTTTGCCTCTTTAGGAAAGATTCTTCAAAACTCACTTTTCCTTATTTTTACCAAAAATGGTAAAGTTGCTTTATGCCCACATGTGATGCCAACTAGCCTTTTCCTTGCCACCTAAGCTCCACCAAGGGTGTGTGGGGCCCACGTGGGACCCCCTACACATAAAATACACCACATAGTAATTAATATCTTTGACTTTGGATTACAACTTAATCCCAGCCATAGTCCTGTACATGTTTCATTACCAAACCATTGAGAAGCAAGCATCGAAGGATAATTCAGATCATTGAGAAAATCAAGTAGAGCAGTAACCTTGGGGTCACATTCCCATGGTATAAGCTTTCAGCAAAGTTCCCAGCCTTCATGGTAAAGTTCCCTAGAGACTTCTCCAGATATTGTGCAAGAAGTTTGCAATCTTATTTTACATAAGATTGCAAATATATATGACCATATTTTATAGCTTTTGTGGAATAGTAATGTTATTGGTTTTGTGCATAGTATGGAAGGCAGTGGCCTAGCTTGATAATTGACTATCTTATACATGAAGTATCAAGTCAAGCAGGCAAAAGCTTGAATTTAATACCGAAAGAAATAAGTTTTCTCAAAACCCAAAAGCTTCGCGTTGCCTTTCAATCTCTTCTTATCAAGCAAGATGGTAATTTCAAGTAGATGATATATCAATGTATGATAAGTTTATGGTGAAGAAAAATTACAATGATTCTCTGTAGGTCATTCTATTATAAGTAGGACTAATAATGCTGTGAATTAACTCCAGGGAGTGCGGATTGCAGACTGCTTTGTCCTCCCCTCATGAGATTTACTTTTGAACTATCTGCTAGGAGAGGTCGTGCTTAGTAGCAATTAGGGATGCAAATAGGCCAGGCCAGGCCAGGCTTTACCCTAAATAGGCCTGGCATGTATTGTCAAAAAGTGGCCTGAGTCTGGCCTGTGGCCTGTTAAGCTGCATTTTTTCAAGCCTGAGCCTGGCCTGTGGCCTGATATGGCTTGGCTTGGTAGCCTGTTAGTAGGCCTAAAATTAAACCAAACTCTCCTACTCTCCAGCGCTGAAACAACCCCCAAAATAATAGTTCTTTCATGATAATTGCAAACAATTAAACTAACAAAAAATAAAATAACAGTGTATATTATCCTCATCAACAACACTAAACTCAGAAAAGAACAAAAGAATACTTAATTCAAAACTCAGAATACAATTGAGTAAAAAAAACTGAACAAAAAAAATTGTAAGTCCAGAAATACACAAACTCAGAGAGAGAAGAGAAGAAAATATGAACAAAAATCGAAACTTTACACCCAAAACTTAAAACAAACCCAGAAAAAATCGAAACTTTACTACAAACATATGAAAAAAATTAAAAAAAATCCAAACTTCTTAGCCAAAAATTTAAACAAACCCACGAAATCCCAAGTTCTCTTCGTCATCCTTCTTCTTTCTCATCTTCTTCTTGCTCACAGATCAGATCGCAATTCACTTCTTCGTGTTCTTTCTCGCAAGAACTCGTAAGCCTCAAATCGCATGAAATAGGTAGTATGGATTCATCTTCTCCATCATGGAAAGCCGCCACTGTTGTTGGAAGATAAAGAGAAACGAAACTGAGAGAGTGAAAGAAATGCAAGAAGAAGAGATGTTGGAAGAAAAAGAGAAAGGAAAGTGAGAGAGTGAAAGCAAGAAGAAAAACAGTCACGTGAAAGTGAGAGAGAGAGAGAGACTAAGCAAAAAGAGGTACTAGGGTTAGAAGAGTTGGGCTCAAGTATTTTGGGCTTATATGTTAGGTTCATTTTTTTTAAAAAAAAAAAAGCTTAACAGGCCTAATAGACTTTTTTTAAAGTCTGCGCCTGGCCTGTTAATGAAAACAGGCCTTAAAAAAAGGCCTTGGCCTAAGCCTGGCCTGAATTTAACTAGGCCAAACCAGGCCATAACAGGCCAGGCCGCAGGCCTTAACAGGCCGGCCTGACCTATTTACATCCCTAGTAGCAATAGAGATGAAAGTAAAGTTAGATGAGGTATGTTATACTTACTTTCTTGTGTATTTATTTCTTCTCTGATTGATACTTATGAACATTTTTTAGTTTTTGCAGGAAAATAGAGGATATGACTTCCCTGATGAGAATTAGGCAAGTTTTGTTGGAAAGAGAATGATGTTGTACTTAAAACAAATGAATATAACAAAAATATCATAATGCCCTCCTTCAATAATGTTCCTTATTGTGCATAAGTGTTAGTTATTATGTATGTTTGAAAATATAGCTATGTATGTAATATCCGTAATGTAAAGTATAAAATCTATTGTTTCTAAGAATGAAGCATATATAATGACAATATAAGAATATTTATTTGTGTCTATTGTGCTATAGGTGTTACTAATTATGTATGTTTGAAGATAGGATTCATCGTCCCCCAACCCCTTTTCATAACTGTCTATATTTAATCTACATTGATAGTTCTTGGTATTTGGCATACACATTCAGGCATCAATTTAAATTGGGCGAAGGTGCAAAACTAGCCACCGAAAATTTCAAAATGGACAACTCTAGCACCCCTAAATTGGATGGTGCAAAACCGTACGTTGTAAATGAAAATGGTACAAAGTTAACCACGCCATTAAGTTGAAGCTAACGGACGTTTGTGTTGGAGTAGGGCCCACCTTCATTAACCTACGTGGCAAGACATTAAGCAAATGGAATGAATCCAGGTTGGCAATACCTGCCAAATCACCAAATCCGCAATTTCAAACACAAAAACCCTAATCCCAATTTCAAACACAAAAACCCTAATCCCCAATTTCCATCCCCACACCCATGTTCGCATTTGTTGCTCAAATCGGCATCCCATCCCATTTGCGATTGTGCCTGAAACCTAGACCCCAAATCAGGAACCACGAAGGAACCCTAGTCACCACACAAACTCGCGATGAGCATGAAGAGCTGCAATATGAGGGCTTGGTCTTCCATGAATCAAACAAAGAATGGTGGTGGTTTGAAGAGCTGCTCAATGTCGTCTGCATCTAGCACCAACCACAAGAGGAACCCATGTCTAAGAATACGAAGTCAAAATCGCGAGGATGAATATGAGGACCCCAAGCATTTTGCCATTGCGGTGTGTCTGCTCCACGTTGGACCTTGTGGACGAATTGGAACCCTAGGAGGAGGTTCTTTGGATGCCGATACTATGACCAAGTAAGTTTGGGTGTTGTGGTTGATGGAGTTTGGTTATGACTGCACTTAAAGTGTTTGTTAAAAGGGCTAATAAAATATGGATTTTAATTGGAACATAGTGGAAGTAAGTGGTTGTGAAAGGGATTAACAATATCATTTTGTTATGGAATGCACTTAAAAGTGTTTCGTAAAATGTCAAAGAGAAGGAAATGGTTTGAAATTACAGATTTTGCAATGTGATTCTAGGTGTTTGATAAAATGCCTAAGAAAAGGAATGTTTTGAAAATTACAGATTTGCTAGGTTTGATGTTTGTGTGTGTATGTGTGATAGCATTTTTATGGTGCTTGCTTTGATGTTTGTGTGTGTATGTGTGATAGCATTTTTAGTGGTTTCTGGTCATTGTTGCTGAGTGATAAGGATTTCCTCTATAATGTGTACTTAGTTTAAGTTGTTTGTGTGTTTTACATGAGGAACATTGTGATTTCTTTGACTGGTACAATGATAAGTTTGGGCAAAGGGAACTCAAGGTGATAAGGATGCTTCTTGATGAGACTGAGATGAGGCATGGATTTGGTGTTGATGATGGATGTGATGATGGCCGAAGCTTCTTGGAAGAGGTTGACGCAATTCATGGTGAAATTAGGAAGCTGAGGAAGAGTCATGAGCTGAATGCAAAACAAACAAAGAGGTCTGAGTTGAAGTTCAAGATTGCAATGGGAAAATTGTTACTGACATGAGTGTTTTTATTTGTTTTGTACCTAGGCTAAGCTTAGTTGGTTTGTGTTGTTGTAATTTAGCCATAGGGCATTTTCTTAGTACTTTTTATGGGATGTTCTAAAAACATGATTGTGGTTGCTAGTAGTACTCTTTATGGGATTGGTATTGTTGTGTATGCAAACTTTGTAATCCATGAGTCACATTTGATTTGGTAACCTTAAATTAGTGTGTAAATAAGTAATTATTTATTTATTAATCTCTATTTAACATTTGTTAACCTTAATTAATTTCACAAAATTTTTAAGTTATTAAGAGAAATATAATTTTCTCAATTATAATATGCTTAATTATAATGGGACAAAAGTTGGACCTAACATTTTTTAATCCCAACCAATCATACATATGGGAACCAAGATGACATATTCTCCATGAAAGTCATAAAAAGAACCAACCATACCCATATAATTAAAGGTGTGCACAAAAGATGATAAACATTAAGAGAATTCATGAAGTACATAAATATGGAGTTGGTAGACATCACCAACCATACCCATATTAAAGGTCTACAAAAGATGACATATTCTGCACAAAAGGTCATTAACATTAGGGCTGTACAAAAGCCCGGTGGCCCGATCGGCCCGTCACGACCCGACCCGGTCTTATACGAAAAATGGTCCGTCACAATGTGGCCCGGAACCAATCCGATTAGGACATGATTGGCCCGACCATCGGGTAGGACAGGACCAGGGCATAGGTTCCATGACCAATCGGGCGGCCCAGCCCGATTATTTATTAATTTTTTATAAAATATTTTTTATATTTTGTTCAATATTTCAAAGGTAAAAAAGGGCACAAGGGTAAATTAAAATTAGGAATCCCATTTTTTATATTTTGTTCCCAGGTGCATGTCTTTGTCGTTTCTCTCTGCTTATCCGTGCCTCTTACACCCAAGAACTCATTCAAACTGTTGTTAGTTCCCTTTTCATTTAACCTTTCTGATTTTCTTTTTTGGTATTTTGTATGCTGCTTTTACGTTGTTTTGTCTACAGCCTATCATCGAAAGATAGTTTTTTTTCATCGAATAATAGAAAAATATTGATGGGTTATTGGGTTTTAGTTATTTTTTTCCGCATTTTAAATTGATACAGGTGGTGTGTGTGTGTGTGCGCGTTTGTGCGTGTGTGGCTTTTGGCATCCCTTAAGACTGGAACTTTTTGCATTTCAATTCTTGATCTGTGCTTATGTTTTCTTATTTTTTGTGTGCACTACCCAGAGATTTATTGCCCAATGATTAGACAATTCTTGATCTGGGCTTATTGTTTATTTACTATCTTGAAATATATATAGCTTTTTGTTGGAGTTTGAGTTTCTCCAATGCTGGAGTTTTTCATATGAAGAATGCAAATTTCAATTGCATAATTTTTCTCATTTTTGTGCTTAGCATGACCATCATGGTCCGTCGTGTGGCCCTATGGTCATGTTCGGCCCGATCTTGGTGTCGGGCCCAATAGGACATGACCGGGTCTCGAGCCAAAAATTTTGGCCCGACAATTATTTAGGACATGATCAGGACATATAGGTGGCCCGGTCATGTCCGTCATTTGGGCAGCCCTAATAAACATGATGAACCATACCCATACTGTTTACCAAAAAGGAGAATATGGAGTTGGTAGACATCACCAACCATACCCATACTAAACATAGAATCCAAACAAATTTTAAGTACATACAAAAAGGAGGGCCAAAACACCTCCACAAAAAGAGAATCCAAATTACACGGCTGACTCAAGCTCCCTCATGATACTTTGTGCCGGATCTTGTCTTGGAAACCATGTTATCCGTTTGTTTGAGGAGTTGACGAGTAGTAATGATCCTGCTTCCACATCGCTGGAGATTCGGTAGGTGGCTTGGATTTGAAGATGCATGTGACTGCCAAAATTAACTCAACCATGAAACTGAGCAATCAAGCTAATCAAACAAATCTATGTGCAAGAATAATAACAATACACCTATTCAAACTTATCCAAAACAATGGCAAAACAAGGCACACAAATTTGTTGGGATATTTGGCAAAATGCCCAATGCAATGCTAAACAAAATACTGCAGAATTTGTCAACAAAGTTGTAAAAAGTACAATGATGATTTTAGGTCACTTCAATCCTCCCCAGCGATTAAAACAAGTTAAAATAAGCGAGGGAGGCTAGAGAAAAAAATACCAAATCACCAAGAAAATGCCTACAATCAAATTTGGGTATCAATGTGCCATAATGCCCAAAAGTCGCTTTTAAGTGGAGTTCAACACCAAAATCTTGCAGTTGAGTTTAAAAACACTAACAAATGGTCTCCACAAGTCAAAATAGGTGAGAATGACTTTTTTGTGTGGTTTACTTGGAAAAATTGGTCATATGTCAAAATCTTGGTATGCAATACACACAATTTACACGACTCATTAACAAACACATTTAGTAGAAACAAGTCACAATAATCATTACGGGATGGTGCAAGAAATCATAAACACACCAGTATCACATTGAGCAAGTAACAAGACCACACAAGAGCACAATATTTTTTGGATTTTTACAAGATAAGCAATGTGTATGCTGTAACATTCTGTTACTAATTCCCTAATTAACCAAGTTTATCTATTTCATTTCATTAATCTCTTTACTAACTATGATAGAAAAAGGAATATCCATATTAACAATATCTCTATCATAGTTAGAAAAAAAAATTTTCTAATCATTTTATACATTATCCATGATAGAAAAGAATTGCCTAATACGATACGGATACTATCATGGATAATTAGCAGTTAACCATGTTAGAAAAAAATTCATCTAACATGGTTAGAAAAGGAAAGCCTAATCTTAGAATATAGTAACCTGTCATCAGCACTGATTAACCAATAGAGGCAATTTTAATCATTACTACCTATCTAACTATGATAGAAAGGATTTTCCATATTAATACAACCCTATCATAGTTAGAAAAGTATTTTCCTTGTATCACAATCCATAATCATCATCCTGATTCTATTATTCAGTTTCATAAGAAAATATGCGGAACGAATGCAGGCCTATACAAATTGGCAATATACAGTTCTAAATAAACTATACAACTTCTACTACCTAATTCACATTTCTGATGCTTGCGCCTGTGCATGAATACCTGCAAAAATGTGAGTAATCGAGGGTTGAGATAGCTTGTCTCAGTAATCACCGCTTAACTCACTATAACAGTGATATGTGCGGTAGCAAGGGCGTCTAAAGGGTACCACAGATATAAAAACTAGTAATGTATACATATATAAAGTTTTCTTCCCATGTTCACTCAAGTCCCTCAGTCATATCCAACCAAGTCAAATTCATCATCTCTACTTTCCATATATCATTTAAAATCCCTCAATCGATTTGAACATCAACTAAACTTCATCATTCAATCTCCAATCCATGCTATTATCACTGTAAATCTCATTCACACTTTCTCAAATCCAGCTTCTCGGCTCACATCCATGTACAACCCTGGTGCTCTACTCATGCCATCCTGGAGGCACTACACTCGAGCCTATATATATTCCAAATGAATTGACACTGTGCCCCTCTCAAAAGTGAGGGGGCAATTTCCCTCTCTGGTAAACCCATGAGAGGGAAACCCCAATCTGTCTCCAATCATAAGACTGCTGGTCACAGTCTCCAATCTGTTGACCAATGGTCACAGTCTCCAATCTGTCGACCAGTACAAATAACCGTCGATTGGCCTATCGAACGGTTATCATCGCGTGATGGTATATATCTTAGTGTCATGCAATGCTCAAAATTCCTTTCAACATCTCAATCTCATTCAATATTTCAAGCTCAATACTGATGCCATGCACTCTCACAATTCCTTCAATATCTCAATCTCAACATATCATTGTTTCCACAACCTAACTCTCCACAATCTCAACTCAACATCCAACTCTCTTTTCTATCCTCATAACCTCTCAAACCAACATCCAAACACTATACCTATATATCCTTCACACCATTCCAAATCAATAACAACCACCAAGCAGGATAGTATATATATGTGAGAAAGGATTTTGAAAATCCTAACTAACGTCACCCTCAATGTTATAGCAAGGTTAAGAGTGATTACCTGTCGCCCCATAGCGCTTTGATGTTCTTCCTTACCGTTTCCTTGTAGATTTTCCTTCAAGTATCTTCACCATTATATAATCCTATAATGATATGATACAAAATGATAAATTAATATCATTTTCACTTTATAATAACTTGACGTCTCTCTAGTATTCCATACTACTACCCAATACCCATTTATAACACAATTTCTTATTCTCTAGTTAAACCCTTTGACTTGGCCAACAAATAATATCAAAACTCTTTGCATTGCATAAGTAAAGCACCAAGAACACCAATTCAATTCATAACATCAATTCACTTAACAATCACAAGCAACAGAAATTATAGATCATGACATATTAGCAATTTCATATATGTGCCATTTCATCATTACTCTTTCAAAATTCAAATAGAGAATTCTCTTCATTTAACAAATTACATAGCAAGGTCAAAACCACAAAAATAACCCATTTTTACCAATGTAGCACTAAAAACAGTTACCTTTCAATTGTCAGCATGTAAATATGTGTCACATGCCAGCACCTCCAATCATTAATAAATTGGTCATTAACATGAATAAAGAGACACAATTCACAGCCAAAACAAGTAGTAGCTACCATCAATTTATTCAGTCCTTGCAATAACATAAGTACAATAATACTCAAATAATATGTACACCTCGAGATCATAAATTAAGATCATCATTATTTCAAACAATCCTTCTAATACTTCTTATCACCTCTTTAGTGTCCCGAATCTATTTAGCCAAATGCAAACCAATAATGACAATAAAACAAAGAAACAGTGCCTTTGACCAATTAATTTGATATGACCTATAACAAAATGTATTCTTGTATTATTTCACTAAAAATCAGCATCATAACACTACAAAGATTCATTGTCCAATAAGGCAGTATTCTACCATTGTAAGCACTTCCCTTACTGCCCAAAAACTGATTTGACCCTAACAATTTTAATTTGGAAAACTTACGATCACACATGCCACAATTACATTTCAGCCACCACCTAATTAAAATATCCATACATTATATTTTGTTTCGTCACAAAACTTCATGTATGAATTAAATGATTAAGAGTACGTTTGATCAAAAATTATTCCTAAGACACGTATAACAATCTGACTTGCATATTACAAGAAATTTTTATGCCAAAACTGATATGCACCTAAACGTTGAGTATTTCATAAACAATATGGTAGCCGACTATTGCAAAGCTCCCAACTCAGTTTCACAATGGTTCTGACAATATTATGGAGCAAATTTTCATGCAAAAACTGATGATAAACCGTGAGGAAAAACTCAAGGAAATAATGCCAAATCTGGCGTTAAACATAAGCTTAAGCCATAGAGAATATGTAAGTAGAAGTACAAACAGATCGACTGCAAAATCACACATGCCACTTTAATTTACACTTTCATGAGAATTTGTATAATCCCACATCACTTCCAGCCACATAACAAAATAGAGAAATTAGGCTCTTCCTAAATCAGTTTCCAAATCAAGCATATGGAACACAACTCCAACATGCCAAAATCGCTACATGTCTCTCCATTTATTCACCATTAATCATACATTCCAGAATAGCAAAAATGGCAACATAAACAATTAAAACATAATCTTTACTAATAGCCCCAAAAATTAGGGTTTTACATGAACCACTCCAAACTTCAATCAACATTCAATTTAATAGTTAGGATACTAAAATATGAAGCCTTGACTTAGTTTTAATTCAATATCATGACTGAAACTTAAACCCCAATTCAAACCCTCACTCTCAAACGGCCCAAATCGAAAAATCAAAGGCAAGAAGGGTGTAGAGAATGCTTACGGAGTTCCAAAAAAAAAGATAGAGAGAGATCAGTCACCACCGGCCGCCGTGTCACACGCCGGAAATCGGCCTTTGAGGGTGTGGACCCGCCACCGAACCCCACGCGGAGAAAGAAAGTAAGAAAACGAAGTTGGAACATGAAAGTTGCTTAAGGAACCAAAAGAAAATGAGCAGCCTACCTCTCGCCGTCGTTGATCGTTGTCCACCGCCCATGCCTGCCGGAAACGCGTGAGAAAAACGAGGAAGAAGAGTGTAGGAACTAGCAGATCGGCCGAGATCCACCAATCACTGAGCAACCCACTTGATTTTGCAACATTGGATGGAACAATGGTGATGAGAGAATGAAGAAATGGTGGGAGGGAAGAGGAAGATGAGAGCAGAAAATGATGTTGAAGAAGAAGGGGGTGACTGCCGTGTTTTCTATCTTGTGGAAGGGGAAGACTTTGTTTGGTTAGCATGTTATTTGGGTAGTTAGGTTAACAAATAAGAAAAATTACCATAATACCCTCATTAATCCCCAACCATTAAGTCAAAACTCCAATTTCTTTAACCTTTAAAATATTTAGATTCCACCATTCCCTCATATTTCTATTTCTTCAACTGTTTAATTAATTATTTAGACGCTAATTTCCTCAAAACCTCCAAGAATTCTAAAGAAATCCCAAACTTTCTCATCTTTTATTTATTTATTCATTTTTTTCATTTATAATTTCCCTTAATACTCTCTAACCTCGTATTAAATTTCCGGGATGTTAGACTATATCAATCTTCCAAATTATTTAATCTATTATTTTAGGTATTTATTTCTCGAGAATTTCTAAAAATGTCCAAATTTTCTCAAAAATCCTAATAAATTCCACATTTTCAAATGGTCATTCACTAAAAACATTTTCTACTCCTGTATTAATTTTCAGGATGTTACAATTCTCCCCACCTTTTAGGAATTTTGCCCTCAAAATTCACTATGTCAAACGACTCTTATGAAATAATATATAGCATAATCCGCTCAATACATCCCTAAGAACCTGAATTAGGGAAGAAAAACTATAAATTCTAGTCAAACTATTATACATCATTTCTCTTATTTCCAAATTTTTCAAGTCTTACTCTAACTTTGCTACACTTTAACTGTCTAATTCCTTAATTTATAAAACAACGAGAGTCATTCTGTAATCACCTACCAAAATATTTCACCTCAAATAATTATACTTTGCCAAATCCTCAAACCAATTTCTCTAGATATGAGAGCAAGCCTTAGAACCCATGTAAATATAAATCCATTAACTATTGAATATCTCTCATTTCAACTACTACTGCTCCATTCCATTATAAAACTCACCAATTCCTAATCATCCACATTGTTCTGTAAGCCTTTCAAGACACACATTACTCAAAAACACAAGTACTATTCAATAATGGATCAAATCTTTTAATCTCATCTTCCAAATTCAATTATTTCTCTAGTCATATTCCAAGATCTTCACTTCTTAATCATTATATAACATTTCCCTAGGAATTTATTCCTTACTCTATTCTTATTTCGAAGCATACGGAATTTTCTAAACCTTAATCAAACTCACCATATTTAAAATTCCAAGTTCATTTTAATGGATTCATTTCTCTTATTTCATTCTTGAACCTAACAGCCACTTATGTGAAACATTACTAAATTAACTAACTATATATATGCTAAAACTAAATTAAATCACCTAACAAAACAAAATCACAACAATGTTAAATACAATCATCACAACTTTCTAGTTTAAAGGTACATAACCAACATCAACCATTCATTTATCATTTATCAATTTGAAATATGACATAAATACCCCAAACTTCAGAAGTCAAAGACAGAACCTACAATATATACTTTGAACACAAATCAATTTCAGCTGTATGTTCTCTCCTTCATTAATTATCTATATAGATTAAACAGAATTTTCATGAAAACCTGAACAACATGGCACATTTAACAACCAAGGTTGGTTTAATCCTAGCACCTTCCATGATGATGAATCATACACACATAATAATATTTACTTCATCAAAATAACCACAAACAAATTAAGTTGCAGATTTCAAAGTTAATTTAACCAAAATTTTCTTACAATAAACAAGTAAAAATAACCCAGAAGATTTAGTAAACTCAGTTTAAACTTCAATAATGATTCTAACCTCACTATTAACACATCAAAATGACCTCAGCATTTGAATGACTTTTATATCTACTTGGACACTTCAAAACAACCGCTTAATTTATGGTAAACAAATTAACGTTAATTTTGTAATATTGAGCCAATAGGAATGAATACCATTTCAGTTTATCCAGCAATTTAACCTACAATGCTAACTTAATCATAACATCCCTTATCTTTACGTTTAAAAGTAACTCATAATTTTCACTTTCATAATGGATTCTCAAAAATAGAGGAAAAGAGACAGTAAGAGTTTGTGAAACAACAAATCTCGCATGCCACACACATTCACACCTTGATATATTTCATATTACTTTTAATACAATCCTCATGTTAGAGCCCAATTGGAATTCAAGTATTTCAATTATACCTCCTAAACTCTTCCTTAGAGTTCAATTGTTTAAACTGAACAACGAAATTTCAAAACACCTATCAAAATCAATTGCATACTTCATGTTGGAGCTCATAAAACAAACAATTGAACACATATCTCAATTAAAAACAATCAAACATAACAAGTCAATTTATCAATTAACCTTATACTTTGAACTACAACCAAAACAAACAAGGAAAAATGTCAAAAATTCATATTTCACTTAACATTCATTATTAAATGTTATTCCTCAAATTAGCTTAATCCCATAAACCCAATAAGGGATCTCATGATGCCTCGACTATGATTATGACCGGCATATAACTATATTCGAGACCTCAGAGAAACATCCTTATTTCGTCATTCTTCCTAAATTCTTATCAATATCAATATTATTTCATTATTCCTTCTATATTCATCTTGATCTCTCCACACTTCCTATTCAAGTGCGCTTATCACTCTCTCCCCACCACGGGATGAGTGATATTCCTCTCAAAAGGCAGATATTCATGCACATAAGGAAGAGAAACTATCACATGTATATTGCCAATCTATATGCAATGCAGCACAGTCCATGGTTATCGTATACCAAATACTCATAACCAAGAACTATAACTACAAAATACTTAAATACAACGAAATGACCAAAATCTAATCTAAACAAATAAAAACCCCTGTCAATGCTCAATTGACACTTAGTTAGCTTAAAGAGTAAAAAATGACTCCCCGACAACAACATCATTGATTTAACCGGTTTTTAGACGACTTGAGGGTTAAATGCAAATTTATTTTAAACCAAAGATTGCAAGACAGTGGAGTAATCTCGAGTCGTCTCTAAGGAGTCTTTCTATACTACCCTAGTTAACTAAAATGCAAGCAAAATTAAAGTAGTAAAAGGGGATGTGAGTTTTTAAATATTTTCACTACAACTAATTGGATGCAACAAGATTTAATCATAAGCTACTATTTTTTTTTTGTGTTTTTATACCAAGATAAATGAAATAAAATGTGAATGTAAGCTTCCTTGATGAATGAATCCACTAGCTATTCTTGTTTCAAATTGATTTAGTTAACTTCCTTTATCAAGTACTTAGGCTTGTGAGAAGAAATCTTCTCCAAAGAATGCTTCTAGTAACCTAGCTTGGCCTAAACACCTAGACTAGTTTAGTTCACTAGGTACATTTAATTGGTACCTAATTTGCATTATACTTTGCACAAAGCATTCTCAACTCCTGATTGATAAGGCTAGAAACCTAATGGCCAATCAAGAGCTTCAAACACATGAGAGTGATAGAATAATACTAACATTAGGTTAACAATAATTCAACGACTTTGTTAAAGTGCAAACATAATGCAAATCTCAACATCAAAGTGTAGTAAGAAAAACACAACTTTATAAAATTGCAAACCACAAAAATGCATGGATTTAACCCTTAAAACGCTCAATTTAGCACTAAAATGCAAATAACTCAATGCATCAAAACTTCAAGTATAAAGTGACTAAATCTCCATATATTATCTTTGGACAAAAGGCAATTTACTATAATTAATGAGTTAGAAATGTAAAATAATCACATGCTATCAATGATTCGTCTAGATCTGAAAACACATTTTCGAGGAGAATTCTGATGATGAATTAGTGAGCTTATGTGCCATGTCTACACCTACGTTTATTGGAGACAATTATGCCAAAACCATAAAGATAAAAAATGACCTCATCCTAGTCCTTTTGAATTTTCGCATTTGGGCCATTCTAATCTAATTGATTACTCCGTCCATTCTTAAATATAAGTGCTACTTGACTTTTTTTTGGAGAATCCTAAGAAAACATAATCAACCACTCAATCATGACATAGTTTGTATATTATTAGATCATATGTCAGTTTATAAGTTAGATAAATTAGTTTAGAGAAAAAAATTTAGGAAAATCAATTTTTAATGACCTTATTTATTTAGCTTTCCTACGATTCTCCAAAAAGACCATCTAGCTTGTATATTATTACATCATACGATTCTCCAAAAAGACCATCTAGCTCTTATATTTACAGAGAAAGTATTTATTTCAAATTATTTCATAATTATTGGTGGTCCATATAATATCTGTCCAATACTTAAAATGCAAAATCAACATATACATCTCATATCATCATGTAGAAAATTCCACCGGAAATAGGGTAGTAGTGCATTTTTTATGAAAATAATACCTTCCCATAGATCAAATAAATTTTGCTAAAAACTGGTCTCCTTAAAATATGAATGCATGGATGTCATTCAAGTGTAGACATATTAACAAATTCAGTGCTAGACGTAGTGATATTTTTATGCACTAAAAAAATTGCTTCAAAATGTTCCATTTTCTCAATTCAATTTTTCTAAATATATATTGTACTCCTTTCAAAATCAATCCCATACATGTTGTGATTATTGCTATTGCATACAAATTTAAATTGCTATCCCAAATGGTATACAAATATTATTTAACTTATGATTGTTTCTTATAAAAAAACTTATGATTGTTTATTTACTATATAATGGTTAATGATTATTAATGATTCATTTAATATAACCGTGGGCAACATTGTCATTCACTTTTCCCTCAAAATGTGTCCTCATCAAATGGCCAGGGATTATGTTTTGCGAACATATGGAACCTGAACAATAAGACTAAGACAACCAAAGATTATGTTAATGGCAATGGAAAAAGAGACGTAGTAAGTCTAAATTTATGGCTCCTCAATACCATTTTCTCAATTTCTGCCTAGCAAACATGTTATATTCATATTAAAGGCAATTAAACATTTATTTTTCAAATGTAAAAAGAATTTCATTTACATTCTTTTTTGGGCAAAAGAACAATAATGATACTAAACTTTAGCTTGTAATACTTTCGTGAGATGCAAAAAATTAATACCAACTTAGCGTCCAATTGTAAATATAGTTTCGTGAGGTCCCTTGCTCTCTCTCCTCACCCCCAAAAGTGGGGTTTTTTAGAGGGAGAGAATATCAGTGTCCACTCTTGACTAATTTACCCATATCATATTTATTACTACCTCCGGTCCTAAATATAAGACTTAATTGACTTTTTTTTGAGAGATTAAGGTTGCAAAATATGTTATTAAATCATGGCATATTTGATATCTTTTTAGATTATCCATTAGTTTATAGGTAAAATAAACTAGTATAAGGGAAAAAATTAGGTAAATGATTTATAATTAAAGTATTTTACTTTTTTACAGGATTTTCGAAAAAAAGTTTAGGTGTTACATCTAGAAGCGGAGGAGTATGTTCCAAAGTATCACTGGCTCTCGCTCTCGTTTCTGGCATGATTATATTTGTTAGGTAGAGCCTTGGGCGGAGATAATCGAATCGGAATAGATAGGCATGGAGGTGGAGTTAGAACCTCGGGTGAAGCCTCTGCCCTACAAGGTGAAGGCCATGTCTCGCGAGTCGCCCCCGCAGAAGGCAGCTCTCGTCCTCGACTCTGACCTCCGCTCTCACTGGTCCACTGCAACCAACACCAAAGAATGGATTCTCCTCGAACTCGACGTACGTTTTTTTTCTGTGCTTGCTTGTTTGCTTTTGAGAAATCTGAGCCAAACTCTGATTGACCTCGTTAAGCTTTGCCTTCTCTATTTCTAATTTAGGGCTTTTTTACTTTATGTCTTCTTCAACAAGTATTTTCTATTCTACTTCCCCCAAAACTTGCAAGTTTCACTTCATTAAGAGATTTTTAATGATGGCAAGACTTTCTAGTTGTCTCTTGAATTTGCTTGAACCTTGTTTGATGTTGAAGGCTCCTTAAGAGGCTGAATTCTATACATTACGAGTTTGTAGTAACAATGGGATCAACAGTTTGTATATTATAAACTAATAGGCCATATTGGGAACTATCTCCTGAGTCCTTACATTTATAAGTTCAATGTAACCATGCAATTTTATACTCCCTCCGTTCCTAAATATAAGATCACTTTAGGGAGGAGAGCTTGTTCCTAAATATAAGATCACTTTTTAATTTAACTCAAGGTTTCCCCAAATTACCCCTATACTCCCTTCACCCAAAAAATAGTGGTTTGAAGAAGGTGATATTTTTAGAACTTAGGTGAGGGGTATTTTGGAAATTTTATGCAATCATAACTCATTGGAATGTCTTCCTTAATCTCTCCAAATTTGCTTAAGTGATTTTATATTTAGGAACGGAGGGAGTATCTTTTATTATATGGATGAGGGTATCACATCAAGTTCTTCTTCTGTTACTGGTACAAATGATGGATAAAATTCTGTCACATTTTTTGTTATAAAGTTTTGGAAAGAGTAAGAAAGTGTTTTTATGGTTGCTAGCTTTTGAGAAGGGTTTATATTCCTTTTGAGTACCCATCATTATGCTTTGGAGTTTTGGAGCTAGCAATTCTTCTTTGGAAAATTGTGACTGACAAAGAAGTCAAGTGAAATGCCATATAGGGAAGCATTATAGAATGTAGCCACTAGGACATTAATTCACCAAAAGGTTCCAATTGAAGTATGGGATGCTTACATCCACGTTAAATTTTATGTAACCCTTAATTGTATTTAAGGGGAGCTGTTGTCCTACATCAATAGCCAGATATAGAGGAGGGTGTCCCACTTTTCTGACTATTAGACTACATGCTTAGTTTTGTTTTAGAAGCCAGAACACTTTCATTGGATATTGGATCTTAACTAATGCTTTGCATATGACGTGAAAGTTCACAAGCTTTTAATGCTTAATTCTGTTCCATTCTATTCTGAATTATTTTGACTTATTACATATCTGTTATTTATCTCCCTGTTTTTGTTTTTGGGTTGCAGGAGCCATGCTTATTATCACATATACGGATATATAATAAGTCTGTGCTTGAGTGGGAAATTGCAGTTGGCCTACGTTACAAGGTTAA
Organism: Mimosa pudica; assembly: GCA_029929735.1. Taxonomy (NCBI): domain Eukaryota; kingdom Viridiplantae; phylum Streptophyta; class Magnoliopsida; order Fabales; family Fabaceae; genus Mimosa; species Mimosa pudica. The sequence continues at coordinate 9,910,418 of JAKELP010000045.1, forward strand.
TTACTATGAGTTGTCAAACAAGTCATCTTTGTTGCATAGTATTTATCCCGGCTTTTATATTATTTAGTTTTCGTATTCAGAAGGCTTAGAACTAAGGCTTGTTTTGGTTTGAGGATAGGGGAGAGGAGGTGGGTACTTTTGGAATATCAAACTATTTAAGAGGCTAAAATAGTGGACAAATTTATCCTCCACTCTTTACCCTTATTTGGTTTGAAATTTTTGAGGGAATGATTTCAATTTTTTGTCTTCCCTCCCCCTTCACTCCTCTTATTTTAGTTTCCCTCCAAATTGGTGGATGGAAATTACCTCCACTCCTATCAAAATTTTAAATTAATTACCTCCAAGGAAAGCTAAACTAAATAACATGCACATATTTATTTCACATTCACTTCTTGATTATCTTTCTATTGTAACTTTACTACTTATGTATATTATAGTGTTCTGTTGCCTTAATTAGGGTTATTGATTTTTTTCCATGTTGGCATATGTTTAGTGCTGTGGTACCCTTTCTATATATTTTCAGTTTGTTGTACTTAAAATTCCCATTTTATTGAATTTGAATATTATTTATTTGGTATCTGTTACAAAAAGTTTATTCTGTTAATTAGAATCTAGAAATTAGGAAGAAAGGTAGAAGAAAGAAGAGGATAGAAATTCAGAGGGGTTTGAGGAAAGGAAATATAGAAGAGAGGCTTTAGACAAGACATGGCCGTTGGCCATTAAGATTGATACTCAATTCATAACTAATTAATACAAGACCATGATAATTTAACCTTAATGTCAAGCTATATAATCCTTATCTTAGATAATAATAATTGGCCTATGATACCGTGGAAAATTATGAAAATCATGTTACTATTTCCTATTTGGTATTGGTAGAATATTTATATATCTTGGTCATATTTATCAATTTTAGTATTTGGAAATATTTTAAGTAGAAGAATATTATGTTATCATCAGGTAACGTTGTAGAAGTTTATTATCTTTTAGGAAGCTATTGTATTATAAATATGATATCCTATCAATGAAATATTCATCGGACTATTTAGTCATATTTGTTTTCACATGGTGCTAGAGCTAGATTTAAAAAAATTTAGTCCAATCTCTCTTTTAGAGACAAAACCACAAAAAATCCTCCCCTTTCTCTGTTCGCAATCTCAGTCAGAACTTGTGTCGTTCTCCTAAAAGAAATGAGTCTATCAAAAACGAGTTTTGTTGCCGTTCCAATCCCTAAACTCTAAAACCGAGTCGCGACCTTCAAATCTGTCATCAAAATCTCTAATAATAACAAATATTCTTTTACTCTAAATATTTCCTAATACTATAATTTACAATTATGACTAAAATATACAAATAAACTAATAATACAAAATAGGAAATATTAACATTATTTTCATAATTTCTAACTGTTAGCAAGTTATATATGGTAAATACTGTGGGAACAAATGATTGGGAGAAAGTCTAATGATTATTTCATTGATATGAATACATATTTATTATACAAAAGTTTCCTAAAATATAGTAAACTTCTCCTACAAGTTTACCTAACATAATTCCCTAATAATAACATAATATTCTTCTACTCTAAATATTTCCTAATAATATAATTCACAATTATGACTAAGATATACAAATATTCTACAAATACAGAATAGGAAATATTAACATGATTTTCATTATTTCTAACACTCCCCCTCAAGTTGGACTATGGACCAACTTGCCAACAAATCTTCATAATCTTCAATCTTCAAAACTTTTTCAACGGATCAACTAGCCCTCCAATGGTGAGACTTCAAGGAACAACGAATACAGCCACTGGATGAACATAAACAACAGAATCTCTGCGTGGGGAATGATCGTCCCATCGCAAATCTTCAACCAAAATATTTTTTATTACGTGGGGAATGACCATCCCATCGTAAACAATGTGAGGAATGACCATCTCACTTAAAACACATGCGTGGGGAATGACCATCCCATCGCAAACATTGTGAGGAATGACCATCTCACTTAAAACACATGCGTGGGGAATGACCGTCCCATCGCAAACATTTCACATGCACATGTACGTGGGGAATGACCATACCATCGTAGTATGCTCTTTAACATATTGATCTAATTGCTCGTCATCAATAATTGGAGCACCAACTTCATTTTTTTTATAACTCTCTCTCACTCTCTCCCCCTTAAAAAAACTTTTTGACGCTTTTTTTCTGATTTTTTCTACTAAAAAATAAAAGACATTTTTTTCTGAATTTTTTTTTAAAAAATTAAAGACTCTTTTTATATTTCTTTTTTGACTCTTTTAATAGAAAAACCTAAAAAATAAAAAGGACTCAAGTAACTAGAAAACACTCAAATAACCAGAAAACCACGACTCCACCACTGAAACAAACATGTCACAAGATGTAACTCAACTCTGGCCACGCAACTCAATCTCGATCCAGCGAAATCAGAACTCGATATGGAACCATGAGACTCGAACTGAGATCTGCGACTCGATCTGGGGATGCACGAACATGTTGATTTGACTGGGTTTGTAAAACTATGATCTGGAAAGACAAATGAGATGACAGACTCGGGTTGGGTATATAACTTTTTTTTTTGTTTTGGGATTTGTGAGAGACAAGTAGGAGGAGAGGAGAAAAGACAACTTTTTAAGGTTTCTAACTACAAAGGCAACTTGAATGGGTTACATAGGGATCAGACTAATCCTAAACTTCTTTAACCTAGCTCTGGTACCATGTGGGAAGAAAGGAGAACAGGTAAAATTCTGATGATTATTTCATTGATATGAGTACATATTTATAATACAAAAGTTTCCTAAAATATAGTAAACTTCTCCTGCAAGTTTACCTAACATAATTCCCTAATAATATTCTTCTACTCTAAATGTTTCCTAATAATATAATTCACAATTATGACTAAGATATACAAATATTCTACAAATACAGAATAGGAAATATTAACATGATTTTCATTATTTCTAACAAATACCCATAATCTGATTGGAGGGGGAGTGTGGGAAATTATGAAATTATGAAAAAGGTGTTTATGAAAATAATGTTGGGCTTTTGCGGACATCATAGGCATAAAATGGGAATAAGATAGATGAGGATGTTGAGATTGATGTGGGGTCATACAAGAAAAGAATGTATTCTCATTGATCTTATATGAAAAAGAGTTGATGTAGTATCTATTGAGAGTAAATTCGGTAGAAAAATTGTTTGGGGTGTTTAAATACTTTCTATGAAGACTATTATATGTACTAGTGAGGAGTTGACCAAGTAGCGTGAAGTCCTTTAAAAGGAAGGAGAGTGAGACTAAAGAGAACACTTTGTGCTTCATTGGGTAGAATACTTGGGGGAGGAGAAATTGGAGGATGAAAATGGAAGGGGGTGAATTGTTTGATCAGAATTATGCTCGTATCATTGTTTATGCCCCACTTTTCTCATAAACCTATTTTTCCCGTAATTAGATAAAGATAAAGGTTCATTTTTCTCCCATAGTTTTCTCCCAGCCTTAGTTTCTCTTGAACCAAACATCGCCTTAAAATAGTTATAGTGTAGGAATTTTTAATTAATAAATTATCCAGAAATTTGATTTTGGATTGAGTAGAATGACGGTGTGCGATCCATGTCGTTGACTCCATCTTGTGATTAGGGCTATGTTGTTGATGTAATGGCCTAACTTTATTGCAGTTAATAATTTTTAGGTAATAATGTATTTTACGAAATATCTGCAATAGCCTAGAACTAGAATCAATCCCAATAAATCAATTAGTATGATCAGGGAGGTTTATTTATTTGTTATCCCAATTCTCTCATTTATATATAACTTCATGCCTTATGAGTAATTCAGATTATTTGGCTCTCTTGTTTGCAATAATTAAACCAAATATAGTTTATTGAATTCTTAAGGTAGAAAAAACATTGTTCAATGTTAGAGAATGATTAGGAAATATTTAAGACTAAAGAATTAGAAAATATTTAATTATCTATCAGTTAGGATCTCTATTAATTTTGAATATCAGTTGAAATATTTTTTGGTAATTAGTGTAATTAGTTAGAAAATATTTAATGTTCCTGGCGGCTACTGTTTACTGTCGTCATTCTTATGTTTGCCTATGTGGTGAACGGTTTTGGTTTAGGTTAATGTTCACCTCAATGTGGTTGCCATTTAATGTGTTCAGCGTTGAGATTTGATGGTTTTTTGTTCAAGAGCCGTGTGTGGCTGTTTGAATTAGAGTCTTTGGGACGACTGCAATATCTCTTGAAAGAATCTTCTTAGTCTGATTGTATTTGTGTGGCATTTGGTTTGAATTTGGTATTTTGGAGCTGTCATCCCATTTCTGGCAAATCCTTGTGGTGAGGTTTTGGTATTTTTTGAGTTTGTGGTGAGCTCTGGTTTGGTGCATTTGTGGCATGAATTCAGTTTCTCTGTTTGAGCCGTTTTGGGATTTAGATTTCAGAGTTGGTTGTTGTGTAAAGTGTATGGTTTTGTTGGTTAGGGAGAGTGTTGAGTTTTGTTTTTGCTGGAATCTTCTATATAACAAGTTGGGCATGAATGCTTTAACTTGAGGTGGATTGTTAGGGGATGATTAGGAAATAGTTAATAATGAGAAAATATTTAAGATTCAAGAATTAGAAAATATTTAATTTTCAATCATTTAGGATCTCTTAAATATGAATATTAGTGGAGATATTTTTTTTGGTAATTAGTCTAGAATGTTATTTTCTCTTGTATAAATATTTGATTAAGTTTGTGTAAAAGCGAACTATTATTTTTGAAACCCTCAGTTTACATTTCATTCAACTAGAAAAAATATAGTTTTTCCATGAAGATATTATTTATATCAATATTTTGATTGTGAATGATGCTTTTGAAGGTAATGGCTTACTCTTCATTTTGTCTTGTTTTTTATGCTCTAAAGATAGTTACAATTGATGAAATTATGTCTCATTCCTTGCTGATTGGTATTTGCTTGTCAGCCAGAAACGTTTCAGAAAGTTCGATCACGTTGCGAAGCTCCCAGACGTAACATGATCTATCCTACAAACTACACTCCATGTCGCTATGTGAAGATATCTTGTTTGCGCGGAAATCCCATTGCTATTTTCTTTGTTCAGGTTTTCTATCAAAACCTTTTTTCTTTTTCTTGTCATTGTTTTTATGATTTCAATTTCATTTGCTTACACTGTTCAAATAATATCAAAAGAGGCTTCTTGAGAAATACTCCCTCTGGTCCTAAATATGGGATCTATCTAACTACTTTGATTAAATTAAAGATGTTAGTTAGTATGTTGTGTTTTTTTTTAAAAACACCCCAATTAACTACTCTACTCCCTCCTCTACCTCTTGATTATTGTTGGAGGAACATTGATAAAATTAATTAGAGAAGTTGACAAATTAGGTAGGTGGTGTATTTAGGAATAAGGCCAACTCCCCAAATCTATTTAGGATCAGAGGAAGTATATATTTATCCATAAATAATTATGAAAGGAGTATATGACAGCCTTTTAAAAGAGAGTACATATGAAAACAAGGAAAAAGGAAAGAGCAATTGAACTTGAACAGATAAGAATGGATTCTGTTTCTGTTGATATCTGGCAAATGTAATCTGTTAAATCTCACATGTTATTAATGCAAAATGAACCTTTGATATCGTATTAGTCCTTTCCAAGCTCAAGATAACACACCAAATTACTGTGTTAACTGCTTGTTACCTCAAATTATTGTGTTAATTGTTTGTTGTTAAGACACCCCCAAATTTTGGGATACAAAACTCTGATAAATAATGCCACACAACTTTCCAGGACGTGAGATATTGTAGTATAATACAAGGACTCAGTTCTTTCTAATTTAGCCTTACACATTAATCTTCAGGGGAATCACCCTGTTTGGCCTTCAAAACAGCAAAATCTCAGTAATAAGTGAGTTTTGAGCATTGGGGGTCTGCCCAAATGGTGTATCCTATAATGCTGTTTTGTGAAATCAAATTGCTTTTTAATGACAAAAATGTGTTACTAAATATGAAATAAGAAAATGAAAACAAAATTTGCAGTAATCTTGAGTCCAAATTCTCTTACGAAGAGGAAGAAAGATGAATGATTGAGAGTGCTGCCCTAAGTTTGTGAACATATTTTCAAGTGATTTGATCAGCATGGATATTCCAAAAAAATTTATCCCTATGAAACCAAAGGGGTACTCAGTAGGTTATAAATCATAAGAAAGTTGAACCATATTTGGCAAAAACATGACAGAATGGGAATATTTTCTTGTGAAAAGTCTTTGTAAATGCTAATTCATAGATAATCAATTGCTCTAGGGGTTTTAAGATCTTGCAGAGATGTAATCTTGAGTCTGATGACCAAATATGCTAGATTTAGCATCCTACTCATTCCACACTAATTTATGTTTACTGTGTGTAATCATTATAGTAAAACGGTTCTTGTAGAAAACATCATTACCTTTTACCTCAGTGCTATATTTTTCAAATTAAGGATTTGAAGATCTAGGGCAACCATTTCTTTTCTGGATGAGAGTAGCCGGCCCTTCTCAAGTTGCTTGTGCCTGACAGAAGGAAATCTCTCACATTCTTCTTGAATTTCTAGGCAGCATTTAGTGCATTCTAAGAGTATGGTTTTCTATGGGTATTGGAAATGCAAATATAACAGTGATGTGGCCTCCTTATGGGAGTAATGACCCATCTTTATTTTAGGTACCTTTTGAACTATTGATTACTAGAAACTAGATTACCATACCTATTATACAGGCCTAGTATTACCTCTGAAGGAATGGATAGATATGTTAGAGGCCCATTATTAACATGATAATCTTAATATTATCAAACCCATTATTTAGATAGTTCAAACGACTCTTTTTCTGAAGTTAGAGCTAACTCAACCTCTTTTGAAACAATTTCCAATCCCTTACAAGATTTGTCTGATAACCCCAAAAGTTATTCTAGTAACACATCACCCACAAGATCTAGAGAAAAGGAGCCCTTGTCTGACTATTTGCTTCTCTTGAAGCAAATATTTGGGCTCACCATTAACAATAAGCGATGCTACTGAAGAAAGGTAAATTAAAATCCACCTACAAGTGATATGCTTGATTGTGTTGCTTTGAGGATGAGTTTCTCCACTGGTTTAATGTTCATTTACATTCCAACTGAATTTTTATGAGTTAAACACCATGATATTTCCTTGTAATCATTTTTTATCCGCAAAAGATAAAAAGAGTAAATTACTACTTGTGTACGATTCAATATATGCATCATTAATCCTGAACATAGTAGGTCTCTCCAAAAGCCATATAATATTGATTCATTTTGATGGCTTAACTAACTATTTCTGGCTTTTTTTGGATTGATTGAAATATGATCTTGCTATCAGTAGCTAATAGCTTATTGTTGAAAAATAGAAACGACATAATAGTCTGACACTTTATTAATAATGATCTCCCATATTTATAGTAATATGAGGAGAGAGAAATACAAAATAGAAAAGAATTCAAACTAGCAAAAGATAAATAACAAACCCTAGAAAAACTAGATCAGCCTTGACTAATTCAAATTATTCAGTGTTGAATTATTTCCAACACTCCCCCTCAAGTTGGAGCATCCAACTTGTTACAAAGATAATCCCAAAAATAAACAAAAAACTCAACACTCCCCATGAGCAACAAATAGGTGCACTTGATGCAAAACCAAAGCTGAAATCAAATCCCAAAATGCTCTACATAGCAACCAAAAACATGCCAAAGAGGCACCAAACTGGAGCTCGTCCCAACACAAAACCCGAATGCAATCACCACTGGAATCCACCGGAACGGGATGACAACTCCATACTAGAGCTCGTCCCAACACAAAACCCGAATGCAATCACCATTGGGATCCACCGGAACAGGATGACAACTCCAAATACCGAATTCAAACAACTAAAATGTCAGAACAGATCTGAAACCACCAAATCAATCACAAAGATTGAACAAACCAGATCTCGAACCAACCCATAACCAAACTAAAACACCGAAGTCTGAACTCTAAATAACAAAACTTCATACCACCAATGGAAATAGCATCAAGATCACAAGAGGGGCAGCCAAAAATGCCAAGAAAACAGATTCCCCTCTATCTCCAGACCCGTAGGATTTATTGGTTCTCCTACAACCATCGATTTTACAAGCTAACCAACAACCTTAAAAAAGCTTTTACAGGCTTAACTTCAACCTACAGGATTTACTGGCTCTCCCGCGACCACGGGTTTTGCGGGCTAACCTGGAACCTTACGGAGCTTCAAAGACAACCGTCGAGAAACACATTGATCGACTCCCTGTGAACCCATATAAGCAGTGTGTGTCTTCAAAAAATGCCCAGAAACATAAAACCTAGATTCGACACTCTTCCCCTTAAACAAATATAATCTCCACGAACACTATGGAGGACATGAGAAGGATCTCGACTCTTTTGCAATTTCTGATTACAATGGCAACTTAGACTCGTTGCCTAGGGATCAGACTATCCTTTCTTTAACCTAGCTCTGATGCCATGTAGAAAAAATAGAAACGGCATAATAGTCCGACAGTTTGTTAATAATGATCTCCCATATTGATAGTAATATGAGGAGAGAGAAATACAAAATAGAAGAATTCAAACTAGCATAAGATAAATAACAAACCCTAGAAAAACTAGATCAGCCTTGACTAATTCAAATTATTCAGTGTTGAATTATTTCCAACACTTATAAATAGAAAGCTTTAGTTAACGGGGATGTGATTCCCTTGTTATTTTAATTTCTCTGACTCTCTCTTTTCTCCTCTCTTCGCTATCTTCTTTATCCTTTAGAAGAGAGTGTTTATACTAAGTTAAATCAGTACAAACTTCTTGTTTTTTTTAGTATGGGATGATTTAATGCTAAACCTTTTCCTCTTTAAAAACCTTCTGTCACAGCTTATAGGAGTTTCTGTGCCTGGTCTGGAGCCTGAATTTCAACCAGTTGTTAATCACTTTTTGCCACATATTATTTCCCACAAACAAGATCCCCATGATAGGCATCTCCAGGTGAGTTACACTATTGTTGCGTTAGCATCCTTATATATATTCTAGTTATTTTAATTATTATAGGAAATATGAAAAACCTTCAAATAAGCCTGGCAATGTCTGCACCAATGGTTGTCATAAGTTGGGCACTTGTATTAGACACTATTTGGCACCTCAAATTGGATATTATAGATTTATTTGTGCAACCATGTTTATTTCATGTCCATGGCAGTATCAAATGTCAGTGTTCATGCATGTATTCATTATTGTTTGCGGTTGCTTAATGATGTTATATGGTTCGTAGTTACTGCAAGACATGACAGATCGGTTGCTTGTGTTTCTTCCTCAACTTGAGGTAAATTAATTTTTTTTCTAGATTTCTAAATGCAAGTCATTTTCTGTTTATTCCTCTTGTTTTCTTCATTGCTTTGAACTTATGACACTTCCATTTAATATCACATTTATACAATTCAGGAAGACCTTACAAATTTCTTAGATTCTCCAGAGTCTAGCATACGTTTCCTTGCGATGCTTGCAGGTCCTTTTTATCCTATTCTTCATGTTGTCAATGAAAGGTTAGTTTTCGCGTTTTTTTGATGATATGGTTTTAATGGTTCTAATTTTCTGTTGATAGCATTTCTATAAAAGCTAGACTGGTCATTGAACTTGTAGACAGAGCAGCTTAAGGTTCAATGGCTGAATTGTTGTCAAAAGCATGGTTTTTGTCAAAAATATTGTCTCCGCTTGTTTGTTCTATATCTTTCTTAGAAGCTTGAATAATTTCTACCAACCAGTTATGTCCAAAGTATTAATGTAAAATGCCAATATATGTCTCAACTATCTGAATGTTTTTTATTGGCAACATATTGCGTAAAATGAAAATGATGGCTTAATTAACCTTTCCAGCTTGTGGAATTGGAGAGGAGTTCTATTTTCATTCCATACGAAGACAGAATTGTTTTGCCATTTATATACACAGTATATATATTGGGATTAAAGGCTCACAAACCTAGTAAGTGCAAGTACACTAGGAGTAATCACATTTATATACCCCAAATGCTCAATGTCTCCACACCCCACCTTCTTTATATTTGCGTATTTGTAAAAGCTAGTCTTTTTAGCAACCTTCAAGAATTTATTTCAGAACAATATGAGGATAATTTGATTACTTGTCTTCTATCTCCTTTATGTGGATATAGTGTTTTAACTTCCATTTTTCCATAACAGTAAATCAAATCCTTTCTTCCATTTAGAATTCATTTAAAGACTAATTTGGCTAAACTTTCTGGGTTTAAAAACCTTCTAGACTTTTAAGCTATCAATATATTCAGTCTTCTTTGGCTTTGGGCTTTGTGTTCTTTCAAATAGTATAATGAGGATTGTGAACTGGGATTTGGTTTTTCTAAGATTTATCAATGAATTCCTTTTATGTTTCGATATTTTCTTTAGCAGATTGCTTTACCATGAATAAATGTGTTATTTCAGGGCAACATCAAAATCTCCAGGCAGTATAGATTTCAATACACCCAAAAGCAATCAGTTGTCACCAGCTCTAACTGTTTCCACTAACTTTGAGGTATTTTCCACAATTAATTCAATATCTAGTATCAGATTTTTATTTATCTCCCTTGCATGAAGTTTTATGAATATCAAAAACTATCATCTTCCTTAGTTGATAGTTATCCTTTCCTAGAGAAATACAATTTGTCATTTCTCAATGATTTTTTTCTCCTTGTGTTTTTTGATGGGGTAGAAGGCCGGCTTGGCTCAAAGGTAAGCTTGCTTGCCATGGGGTCTGAGGCCATAGGTTTGCATCAGTCTCTCTACATAAAAAGTAAGGGTAAGACTGCCTAGTATGTTCCCTTCCCCAAACTCCCACTAAGTAGGGACTTGAACTGAGTTTGACCCTTTATTTATATTTTTGTTGGGATGGATTATTTTTAAAATTGGCACAAGTGGCTCTTAATTATTTGTGCCATCACTCCTGTAAATCCAAGCATTCTATACATATTGACTCAATCAGACTCTTCAATCCCTATGCCATTTCTCCTTTTTATAAATTAGGTACTCTACTCTCCATGCAATTGTTGAGTGATAGTTAGTTCTCTCATCTATTCTTGGACCTTTTTGCTTCACAATAGTTTTTCCATGCAGCCAAGGAGATCGCGAGGTGCATCATCTTACAGTATGTCTGCATACAGTTCCATTGTTTTTCGGCCGGATGCAATTTTTGTTCTGCTAAGAAAGGCGTATAAAGAGTCTGATCTAGGATCAGTTTGTAGGATGGTATGTCATTCAGCTATTATTAATTCAGAAAAAAGGAACTCTCTGCCCCCTCCCTCTGTAAATGGTACCCATCCACTTGCTTCCAATGTGCTTCTCATACATAATTTTTTTTGTTCTTTAGGTGTCAAGAATCATGCAGAAGCTCATTGACCCGGTTACTGTTCAAGATGCATCAAATTCTCATGGGGAGGTGACACCAGTCATGGATGATATGTCAAACGTGGAACCATTAAGTACTTGTACCTTTTCTGATTATTCAAACCTCTTTGGAGAAGAGTTCGAGATGCCTGATCAGCACTGGGATTTCAGCCATCTTAGCATATTAGATGTCAGGGCAGTAGAAGAAGGGATGTTACATATTCTTTATGCTTCTGCATCACAGGTTACTTGCAATAATGTGACAAATTATAAAACACCTGGTTCACTGTTATATTTTTAAAGTATGCAACTTTGTATTATGTGATGTATACTCCTAACCATCTGCACTTTACAGCCTGTTCTTTGCAGCAAGTTGTCAGAGAGAATTTCTGATTTTTTGGACGTATTACCACTTGTACAAGCTCTACTTCCAGGTTGAATTTTCTTTATAGATAATTTTTTGTTGTTGTGTTAGGCGTTAGCATAATTACTTATCTAAAGGATCTTATTGTTTACTTGCTTTTTATGTTTTTATCAATGATTTTTAATTGACTTGTTTGTTTATTTAGTTAAAATTATATTTTTTCCCTTTCCTTCCTTTGCTTTCCTTTTAGAAGACTGTCTTATCATCCTTATGTGTATCTTTCATCCTTTCTACTCTAATTTCTTATACTATCATTAAAATGAATAAATATGATGCAGATAATATTTTGGAATTTGGAATTTATCCTCAAACTTATAAATTCCTGCAATGGTGTTATTTAAAATAATTTGAAACGTGTAAGTATAAATATTAAGGTTTTCATGGCCATCATTGATCATATTTTTTACTTATGCTTTATTGGGTTTTTTAGCTTTACGCCCATGTGTGAGCAATCCTTTTGAGAGTGTTGATGATACTTTTTCACCATGGATGCAGCCTGCTGTGCAGCGCGCTTTATCTCAGGTTATATGCGGAATTCTTTAATTATAGAAGAAATGACCTGGTGTTTTTATTGTGATCTTTGCAAACTCTAAGACAATATAATGCTACTGATTATTTCTGTTGTCTTTGCAGATAGTTGCGACAACAATTTCAGAAGGTTATCGTTCGCTTCTTCATGCTTGTGCTGGCTACTTGTCATCATTTTCACCATCTCATGTTAGTTGGACAACTATTAATAATTTTTTTATTAGAAGTTTTTCATTGCTACTCAACTAAGGCTCGACTCTGAGGTTGTGGGTTTGAATCAGCCACTCTGTATAAAGCAGGGGCAAGGCTAGTATATTCCCTTTCCCTGTACTTACCAATTGGGGACTAGAACTGAGTTGACTTATGAGACATTTTGTCGGTTCTTTAGAGTGAAGTCAAACAAAATTTCATCTAATTTTTGAGATGCGGTGAGAGTCAAAACTGTAGGGAATATAGGGCAATGAGATGCGATATGTCAAAGTTCAGGTTCTGAGTTACAATTGAGTAAAAAATTATAGGGTGTTAGCTGTACAATGTCAAAGTTCTGGACTGAGTCAAAGCTATAGGAACAAAAAAATGGGTGAAGGTGCAAAAATACTTTTGGTAAATCATGAGATGTGCATCTGGCACTATAATAAAACCTTGGGGGCATAAATATTATCATAAATTTAAAATGGTGTAAAATTGTTTTTTTAATAGAATGGATTAAGGACAGTTAAGTTGAACTGTGGTTCTCAAAATTTTCTACAAAAGGAGTTAACCGCCTTTAACTCATTTTAATTTTAATGTAAAAGACAATTCTGCACCCTTTTAAATTATGATGAGTATTCATGCACCCGGGGTTTTACAATGCTGCAATGCACTTACTTGGTACTTTACCATTGGTATTTTTGCAGTTTCACCAGAAAAATTTAATATTAATAATATAATTTAGACAGTTTGTATCCCAGAAGCGTATTTATTTTGTCCACTAGCAGGGGTAGGCTTTGATATTTATTTTTCATATGCTGTTAGCGTAGATGAACTTTGTTCAAGAGCTTTTTTATGGACCATATATGTTCAAGTGTTGAAACTAAAGTTTATGTTCTTGATAGAAGATATATTTGTTTTTATCAGATATTGGAACTTGGTGTTTGATTCGAAGCAATTATGATAAATTTTCCTTCAGTTGCATTATTCTGTTGTGTTTGTGTAAAAGTTGTTTCTGTTAATGCAAAACAGATGTATCTGCATTTTTTTTCTAGTCTTACAATCTGTCAATAGTTTTTAGAGTGGTGAGACTCCTTTTGGACGTCTAATAATGTGATATTTTAATTTTACATGGAGTTGTCAACTTATTCTTTAGCAGTTGATTTTGCTTAATTATTTTGCAGGCTAGGGCTGCATGTGTGTTGATTGATTTGTGCTCTGGCGTGCTTGCTCATTGGATGCCACAAGTTATCGCAAAGGTATGCTAAGGACTTTTATTCAGTGTGGATTGCGTTGTTTACCAAGTTTCAATTAGTTACAGTTTTCTTCTTAAGTTTCATTAAGGTGTTGATAATGATTATAATTATAATTATATAAATATGGTTTCTTTCCTCAGCTATGGGCCTCTTTTACATGTAGGTTGATCTTGCTGTAGAACTTCTAGAGGATCTTTTGGGCATAATTCAGGTCAACTTTGCTAATCTTTCATAGGCCACTTATGTTTTGGATGCCTGATCTTATTTCCTGCTTGAATAGTTTAATAATTGCATTTCATTGTTTGCTGATTTATGTAGTTCAGGGGACATGTCTTATTTCCTTAGTTTCGTTATAAACGTGTTTAGCATGGTGTTCACTCTGACTTTCAGAAATGATTGAACTGTTTAAAGAATGATTTGTGTTGTCCACAAGACTGTTCGAACTATATAATTTTGTGGGGAAGTGGTGCTTGATCATAGAAGAATTGCCTTGGGTAGCTTTTCTGGTTTTACATTTTTATTTGTTTTTTTTTTTGGACGGTAAATTCCTGTTTATGTTAACTAACACTTAAAATGAGGGTTGAGAAAAGATGTTTCATAGATGATGGTTTATTTTAATGTTAGATGAGCGGGTGTGTAACTTCACGTATCTGTTGTAGAAACTGATCTAACTCCAATAGTGTAAAGAGGTGTACAAAAGCAGTCTGAGGATTGCAGTTGAAGTAAAATATGATTGTAGCAGCCGTGGTGGTGGCAATTAAAGCTGATGAACTCAATTTGAAGCATATATGAGTATATAATTATTGGTTATTTCTCACATCAATGCAACAATGCTCAATACGTTTAAAGCAATCAAAATTTGTTCAAGAAAATATATTTTCTGAATTTGTTGATCGTTAAAAATTGCAATTCACTTCTGATAAGTCACTTGTATAATTTTTTTTTTTGATTTGTTTCCAAACTTAATTTTAAATTTTGTTAGGATGCATGCCATTCCCTCGTCCGTGCTCGTGCTGCTTTGAAGTACATTGTGCTGGCTCTATCTGGTCATATGGATGATATAATTGGTAAATACAAGGTATTCAACATAATTAAGAGAATTGTATTTTTCTTTATTACTACCTCCGGTCCTAAATATAGGACCTAATTGTGTTTTTTTTGGAGAGATTAAGATTGCGAAATAGGTTATTAAATGATGACATATTTGATATATTTTTAGATTATCCATTAGTTTATAGGTAAAATAAACTAGTTTAAGGGAAAAAATTAGGTAAATCAATTTATAATTAACTTATTTTGCTTTTTTAAGGATTTTCTAGAAAAAGACAATTAGGTCTTATATTTAGGACCAGAGGGAGTATTAAATATTAAAATTTGTTTTTCATTTTTTTATTTATAATTGATTTATATGAAGGGCCATCTTGGCTCAATGGTAAACTCACTTGCCGTGGGGTCTGAGGACATGGGTTCAAATCAGTCACTTTGCAAAAAACAAGGGTTAGACTTCCTAGTATATTCTCTTCCCCTGCACCCTCACCAAGTGGGAACTAGAACTGGGTTGACCAAATATGTATGTTAAATAATGTACATAATTATAGTAGTTTCTAAATTGTTCTATTATGTTCAAGGGTGGTTCTAGTGTGTGTGTTTTAGAGTATGAATGTTCTAGAGAATGTTAGGTAGAGCATGAATATTCTAGAGAGTGTTAGATAGTTGTTCATGAATCCACTTGTATAAATAGCCCCTTTTACTTGGGAATATACTGTCAGAAAAATATTTCTCATAATTCTTTATGATGATATCAGAGCAAGGTTGCTCTAACTCGGCTAACTTCGTTTTTGATCACTTTTAGAAAGAGAAATAGAGGTTTAGAGAGAGAACATACCTGCCCTAACCTGTTCACTATTGTCAAGACCACCAACCGAGACACACGCTCCACCACTGTCTTCAGTGACCTCAGATCGGCCAAACCGGGTCGCCTACAAAGTTTCCAGCCTGCCACGCGCCCTAGGGCTGTCATAGTAAATTTGTGAAAGATATAGGTAGTCAAAATATAGTCAAATCTGAAACCATAGTTGAACAGACATGGAACAAGTAATTAAGATGAGATATCAGATAATTTTATGGTAAAGTGATCAGAATAGATTATAGAGGATCTGATTCTATCATAAAAAAAATACTGCAATAAAAGAAAATCTTAAAAATTTAGAATTGACTAGGAAACAATTAATAAAATATGAAATAATTGTTTACTTATAATTAATTCAGAATGACATATGGCATTGTCCTTAAGTTTTATTGATGATTAAATAGTCTCCAAATACAGTGGCATCTGTGTCCTCTTATAGGTTAAAATAATGATTATCATTTCCTTGAGTTTACTTATCTAAGCAGGCCAATATGATTATGACCGTTTGTAACTACCCACTATAAATTAAGGTTTGTGTTCTTTGACCTCTTCATCTGAGTTGTGATCTAATAAGATTGACCATGGGTGTCATCAACTTAACTAAATTGCTAGAAAATTCAGTATGGCAATTTGCTGGTATTGAAATTGGCACCTGCGATAGAATTAGCTCTCTTAATGTTCTTCTGGAAAGTATGTATACTCTATAAGTAATGCAAATACTTTTAATGATCTTTTAGGAAGCTAAGCATAAGATCCTGTTTGTTGTGGAAATGCTAGAGCCTTTCTTAGATCCTGCTATAGCTTCTTTGACGAGCAAAATAGCTTTTGGAGATCTATCCTCTGTATTTCCTGAGAAGCAGGAAAACAACTGTTTGATTGCGCTGAATATCATCCGTGCTGCTGTTCGAAAACCAGCAGTCTTACCTTCTTTGGAAACTGAATGGAGGCATGGATCAGTTGCTCCAAGGTAACGCCTCGCTATCTTGTGTGTGCAGAATTGTATTGCTTGTACTGACTTTTGACAATTTTTTATGCAAGTAGATTGATCATTCATTTTCTTAATTCTTCAACACCCTAGCTTTTTATTATTGCAGTTCAGAAAATTGCTTGATGATATTTTAGAGTATGCATTTTTCTTGCCTGATGCATAGATCACCTTTTTAAGTTCTCTTTTTCATATTAGTACTCCACAAAAATATCTTTTCTTTTTAGAATTTCAGGTGTGGTACATAGGTTTCTGATGAAAAACAGAAACGACTGAATAGTCCGATGATTTTATTGATGATGGACTCCTAGCAACAACCTACTACATCAACTAAACAAATCAATAAATAATAAATAAATAACCCTAGAAAAATCAGAACTTCCTAAATTTGGCTGATTCAAATTATTCAAACCATAAAAAGATAATTCAGTGTTGAATTATTTCCAACAGTTTCTTAGATCATATGTAGTTTGGCATTGGTGCTATGAGTAGTGACCACCTATCAGATGCTAAATATTACTTGGTGAATGGTTTCATTAAAATGGAGAAAAACTGGAATTAACTCTGATTGTTTATGGATTGAGTAGAAAAGGTTATATGATGTTCATTATGTTTCTTTGTGCATCTCCAAGGTTTCCATTTTCATAGGAAGTTGATTGAAAACAATATTCAGGATTTGCAAGCTCCTCCTTTTGTTCCACTCTTGTCCAAACTGCTCTTTGGCTCATCCTGAAATCATAAGTTTAAAATATGAATTATTACTGACGATCTCCCTTGATGGAGACATGAATTCACTTTCAAAAATTATTTTAACGAGGTTTAGCCTTTTTTTCTAGCTTACACGTGTCTTATTGATGTTTTTGTCTGCATTCTGATAATTCGTGACATTGAAAGTCATATTCCCTCTTCATATTGTACTCCTTTATATGCTGGAAGGCCTTCTCAGTTGTATGAAACTTAGTGGGAATTCAGATGTGAAGATCCTTTTAAGTTTTAACTATGAAACTTTAGGTGTAATGATCCTTTGAAGGAATTATATCCAGGTTTCTCACAAAAGACAAAACTCTTGGAATTAGTTGTTGCACATCTATGCCAAAATGCTTCTGGCGTAGTGATTGTTATAAGATTTATTTTTGAATTGGTTCATATATCGAAATGTGTTTTATATTATGTAGTGCTCAAAACTCTTTAGCTGATGATTTAACCTTTCTACCGGTGGCAGAGGTCACTGGGTTAACAAGTCCTATTCTTAAAACTAAGATATGCAATATCATAGTTTTTGTTTATAATTAATGACCTATTTTTGCTGTTAATGGTGGCAAATTTTCATAGAACTGAGGTATCCCCTCAGTTCAAAATTTCGATCTATTTCACTCATTTTGTGAGGCATCATAGGGGACATTAGCAGCTTTGCCTTATGGTATTTTTATTGCCTCATGGAATGGGTTTTCCTTTATTGAGCGTAAAAGTTTGGAAGGAAAAAGGTGGCCAAAGCTATTTCACAATTTATACTTTCATCATTTTATGGCGTATTAAGTTTGTGGGATCAGTGGAGCATTCTTTTCCACCAGATTTTGCAAGAGAGGAGCGGATAATATTTTGTGACTTATATTCATAGGATGTCCTATGGTTCTCTCTATTAATTCACCTTTTTCATAGTAAAACTCTTTCATAAGAAACAATCTTACAAAGTGAATCCTAAATATATGACACAATATACTGGCTAATTGGTCACCCTATCTACAGATGCACATTTGGTTTAGCACTACTTGAATGGCAGAAATTACAGATGCATTTGGTTTAGTATTACTTAACTGGAGATATTTGTATGGTATCTTACATTGTGTTGCTATTGGGTGAAGGTGCAAAAATACGTATGGTAAATTGGTAAATGTGCATCTTGCACCATAATAAAAACTTGGGTTTAGAAATACCTATTGTAAATTTAAAAGGTGTTGAATGTAAGAAGAGAGGAAAACATGAACGTGAATATTTCTCTTATTTATATAGAATAGAAAGAAAGGTTACAATATATAGAAAAGAGGGAGTAGAAGAGGAAATAAAAGGATTACAATCAGCATATAATCAGGGAATTAAATGCATAATATATTCTATGATTCTAACATATATTCTCTGATTCTAATACTCCCTCTCAAGTTGGAGAATAGATGTCTATCATTCCCAGCTTGTTTTGAAATCTGGCAAGAGACTTTGTCATCATATCTGCAATCTGTTCAGATGATCATATGTATGATAAGGCCATGATTTTGGCTTCCACTTTCTCCTTGATGTAGTGTCTGTCAATTTCAACATGTTTAGTTCGATCACGATAAATCGGATTCCTGGTCATCTCAATACTGGACTTGTTATCACACCATATTTGAAGTGGTTCGTCAAGTGGAATTCGCAATTCATGTAGTAGTCTGATAATCCAGATTCCTTCACATACACCAAGAGCTATAGATCTTAACTTTTCTTTGCAACTACTTTTTGATATAATGGTTTGTTTCTTCTTCATGTAACAGTTTCCTAGAGATATGTGCAATAACTTGTTATAGATCTTCCAGTTTCTAGGTCTCTTGCATGACTAGCATCATTATAAATCTCTAAATTCCTAGCTGTGCCTTTCTTTTAGATTATTCCTCGACCTGAGCCTTTAAGTATCCAAGTATTCTCATAACTGCATCTATATGCTCGTTTTGTGGTTGGTGCATCAATTGACTTACCATTCGCACTGCATAATTGATATCTGGACGAGTGTGAGTCAAGTATATCAGTTTACCAACAGGTCTTCTATATCTCCGCGTGTTAAAAGGAACCCTATCCTTCTTAATCACCAGTTTGCATTTGTCATCCATAGGTATCTCCTCTGTTTTTGCGCCTAACATCCTGGTCTGATGGAGCAAGTCTAGTGTGTACTTGCGTTGGGACACAATGTCTTTCCTGGTTCTGGCTCTCTCCATGCCATGGAAGTATCTCATCTGGCCAAAATCTTTTACTTGGAATTCATTTGTTAAAGTCTGTTTCAGCTGAGCTATGGAACTTTCATCATTCCCTGTAATAACAATATTGTCAACGTAAACAATTAAGATCGTTACTCTGTCACCATTATGTCTAGTGAACAAGGTGTGATATGTTTGTCCCTGAACAAAGGCCATCTTCTTCAATGCCTTACAGATCCTGTCAAACTAGGCTCTTGGAACTTCCATATACACATCTTCTAAGTTACCATTTAGAAAAACATTTTTAATATCTAATTGGTGTAAGGACCAATCTAGGTTGGCAGCAATTGAGAGAAGAATGTTGATGGTGCTGAATTTGGCAACCGGAGCAAATGTCTCCTCATAATCAACTCCAAATGTCTGAGTACCCTTTTGCCACTAATCTGGCCTTATATTTGTCGATGCTTCCATCAGGATTGTACTTGGGAGTGAATATTCATCTGCAACTAATTTCTAGTTATGATCATTCATAGCTTGCTGAAAGGTGTTTGGAACTTTCACCTGAATAGTATTAATCACAAAACTCTGAATAGGATGCTAAGTACAAGATCTTACCCCTTTTCGAAGAGCAATAGGCCAGCCCATTTCATCAGGATCTATTTCCGAGTCAGATTCATGGTGATTCCGAGGAAAGGAAGGAACTCTACTACCAGTGTCTTCATCATTGGATTGTAACTCCTCCCTATGTTGATCTTCAATGGCCATCTCTGTATTGATCTCAACATTATTTTCCATTATAGGTTGAGAATTTGGTTCAATAATGGTGTCCTAATTGGTTTCTGGGATGGTTATAGTTGGACTTTCAACTGGGTTGGATGGTAGTTCAGGGTAATTAAAATTTCATGTTTGAGGCTTGATTTAGGTTTGGGTTGTACAATTAGCCATTCTGTACTACTATTCTCCCCCTGAATGGGTAATTTGGGATAATGTCTCATTCTCATAAAACATCACATCCTTTGGGACAATGGTTTTTCTGGATGCTTGGATAGTAGCACTAATAACCTTTTTGACTTGGAGAATATCCAATGTACATACATTTGTCTGCTCCCGGATCAAGTTTGCCGTCAGCTTGTTTGTGAACAAACACCACACACCCAAAAATCTTTTGAGGTATGGTATGAATGAGTGGAGAATCAAGATAGGTTTCGTGGAATTTTTGTATAGCAGTGGGGAAGTTAAGAACTTTGGATGGCATATGATCAATAAGATAGGTAGCGGTAAGGATGACATTACCCAAAATATTTTGGGAACATTTCTTTACATCATGATAGCTCTAGTTACTTTTAAAAATGTCTATTCTTCCTTTCAGTCACTCCATTCTTTTGTGGGGTGTACACACAAGAGGTTTGGTGATGGATACCTTGTTCGGTGAGACACTATTTCATAGAACCACTTAAGTATTCCATAGCATTGTCACACCTTAAAATCTGGATAGAGGTGTGGAATTGGTTTTTCTCCTAGGAGTAGAAACTTTGGAATATTTAGCTCACTTCAGATTTATCTTTCATTAAGTAAACCCAAGTAATTCTAGTGTGGTCATCAATAAAGGTCATGAACCATCTAGCATTGATTTGAGATTTGTTTTTAACGGCCCCCCAAATGTCACTATAGATTATTGTGGAAGTTGCGGTAGGCTTATAAGATTGCTTAGGATATCGTTTTTGTTTTGCATATTTGCAAGTTTCACAAGAAAAAAGGTATATAATTTTTATTGACTAAATTTGGAAGAACATGCTTGATATAATAAAAACATGGATGGCCTAACCTTTGGTGCCATAAAAGAACATTTTCATTATTGGAATTTGAGCTAAGAGCTTCCATTGCTTTTCGATTCTTCCAACTCGATCCATTTAGATAATAGATAGAGTCCATCCTATTCCTTCAATCGTTCTCCCCGAGTGTAAATCCTGGAAAATACATCCCATTTCATCAAAATTCACTCGACATCTCTTGCCTTTGATCAATTTTGCTTACAGATATTAAATTACAAGTAAGCGCAAGAACAAAAAGAACATTGTGCACTTCTAAATGTTCCGTCAACAGAATAGAACCAATTCCTGCAACCTCTGTAACTACTCCATTTGCAACTCTACCTCTAAGATTTTCAGGGCATAGTCTAAGAGTTTGAATAAACCTCTATTTCCGGCCAGTGATATGTGGCTCCTGAATTTATAATCCATGTATCATCCGCAATCATAGCAATAAAAAAAGGGTCAACCCAGTTCTAGTCCCCACTTGGTGAGGGTGCTGAGGAAGGGAATATACTAGGCAACCTAACCTCTGCTTTTTGCAAAGTGGCTGATTCGAACCCACGACATCGTACCCACACGGCAAGTGAGCTTACCGTTGAGTTAAGCTGACCCTTCCCCACAATTATAGCAATATTAAGGGCTATTATGGAATTACCTGTTGAACAAGGTTCACAGTTAATTTGTAATCAATAATCATCACCTGAGATTCTGAGGTGGATTTAGGTACTTCTTTAGATCTCTTTAAATCTTTTGAAAAGCTACTCATAAGAATCTTCAGGTTTGATTTTGTGAACTCTGGAGGAGCATTTGAACTGGACAGAGGAGCAAAGTGGCTGATCACTTTCTCTCTGACAAGGCTCTGGTACCACGTTGAGTGTAAGAAGAGAGGAGAATATGAATATGAATATTTCTCTTATTATTGATATAAAATAGAAAGGTTACAATATATAGAAAAGAAGAGGGAGTAAAATAGGAAATAAAAGGATTATAATCATCATATAATCAGGGTATTAAATGCATAATATATTCTCTGATTCTAACATATACTCTGATTCTAATAAAAGGGTGTAAAATTGTTTTTGTGTCAAAATGAGTTAGTGGCAGTTAAATCATTTTATGGAAGAATTTTGTGGGACTCACAACTCAACTTAATAGCAATTAACTCTTTTCAACAATAAACACAAATTTGCACCTTTGTAATTTACAATATGTATTTCTGCACCCAAGTTTTAATATGGTGCAAGATGCACATTTGGCAATTTACCATAGGTTTTTTGAACCTTATCCATTTGTTGTTTCATGCAGTGTACTCCTATCAATATTGGAACCACACATGCAATTGCCACCTGATATTGACCTCTGCAAATGTACTTCTAAACCAGTTGAATTTGAGACCGCGTCTGCCATACCTTTTTCCTCTGTTTTGAGTCATGGAGGTCCTTTGCCCAAGTCAAATTGTCAAGATGAGCCTGATGGTAAATTAGATGTTTCAGATTCAGCAGGGAAATCAGATTCTTTTGAAGATCGCAATCTACTTTTTGCCCCTCCAGAATTACAGAGCACTAAATTGACAAACATTTCTGATGTTGCTAATCAAAATAGCTATAACCAATTGGGTATCAACTTGGAACAAAAACATGTCAAGAAAGATTTTAACAGCCATTGTCCTAATTTTGTATTAGATGCTGGTTTTGGTGCTGAATACTTCAATCTACAAGCAGATTATTCACAACTTGTAAACTATCCTGATTGTGAGCTTCGAGCTTCTGAGTTTCGACGCTTGGCTTTAGAATTGCATGTTCAAAATAATGTTACCGTCGAAAGCCATGATGCTGCAATTGATGCTTTGCTACTAGCTGCAGAATGCTATGTAAATCCTTATTTTATGTTGTATTTTGGAGCATCTCCAAAACTCATGGCCCTTTTAAACACCAATGAGGACAGAACTTCAGGGTCTGATCATATTTTAGATCTTAAAAGAACTTTTGGAAAGACTACAACTAATTTAGAAGCAATAGCACAGCTTGAGAGGAAAAGAGATAAAATCGTTCTTCAAATATTGCTTGAGGCTGCAGAAATGGACAGGGAATACTATGCAAAATTATCAAATGTGGAAGTTTCTCCCTGTTCCACTGAAAGAGTTGATGACCAGGTTATCAAGATGTCACCCCTTGATGTTGAAATGCAAGATGCAATTACATTAGTTCGTCAAAACCAGGCTCTGCTGTGCAACTTTCTTGTTCAACGTCTGCATATAGAACAAAACTCAATGCATGAATTTCTTATGCAGAGTCTTATCTATGTTTTACACTCAGCTACCAAATTATATTGTCCTTCTGAACCTGTAATTGAAATTGCATTAAAATCTGCTGAAGAATTTAATATGATGCTGGTGTCTTTACATCTGCAGATGGAAGACGTTAGTTTGAGTTTGACCCCAGAAAGAATACATGGTTTACAACGGAGGTGGATACTACTTCAAAGATTGATAGTTGCTACTAGTAATGGAGATGAGGAGGGAGATATTGGAACTAATATTCACAATAAATACCGATGTGGAAATTTGATTCCCGCATCAACATGGATGCAGAAAATATCTCAATTTTCTAGTTCTGTTTACCCTTTGGTTCGTTTTGTTGGCTGGATGGCTGTGTCTCGTAATGCTAAGCAGTACTTGAAGGATCACATTTTTCTTGCATCTGATTTGTGGCAACTCACATGTTTGCTTTCAATATTCGCTGATGATCTTGCTGTTGTTGATAATGTTGTCAATCGAAAGTATGAAGAAGTTATTGAAAATTCACAATGTGACATTAGTTGTTCATCTAAAAAAGGACTTGAAAATCATGAGGGTCAATCTTTCCCTGTAATTTATCCAGAACTCCAGAAGTTCTTTCCAGACATGAAGAAGCAATTTCAAACATTTGGAGAAGTAATCCTAGATGCTGTTGGCTTGCAGCTAAGATCTGTCCCGTTTACTTTAGTGGCTGATATTATTAGTTGGTTTTCAGAGCTGTGTTCATGGCCATATTCCTCTCATTCTCCAAGTGGCAAAACTATCTTGAAAGGTTATAATGCCAAGAATGCGAGA
The DNA here is from genome assembly GCA_029929735.1 of Mimosa pudica. Lineage (NCBI taxonomy): Eukaryota > Viridiplantae > Streptophyta > Magnoliopsida > Fabales > Fabaceae > Mimosa > Mimosa pudica. Next base: position 9,935,020 of record JAKELP010000045.1, read on the forward strand.
GCAATAATCCTTTATATACTTGAAGCTATCATAGCAGAGCACATGGAAGCTATGGTTCCTGAGATACCTAGAGTGGTACAAGTGCTAATGTCTCTCTCCAGTGTTGCTTACTGTGATGTCTTATTTCTTGAATCTGTATTGCGTTTGTTGAAGCCAATTATATCTTATTCATTGTCCAAAGTCTCACATGATGAAATTTCATTGACCAATGACTCATGTCATAACTTTGAGGAGTTATGCTTTAGTGTTCTTTTTAATAAAATCAAAGAGAAGAGTGAGAATCAGCATAGTTCTGAGTATAAAGGATACAACATGGCACAGTCTATTTTCATTTTGGCCTCTGTTTTTCCAGATTTGTCCATTCATCATAAAAGGGAATTTTTGCGGTCTTTACCTAACTGGGTGAAATTTTATGCTTTTGAGCCTACAACATCTTTCTATGATTATTTAAGTGCATTTCAATGTGTTGTGGATAGCTGCAAGTCACTACTTTTGTGCTTGTTAAGAGGCTTTGGTGCTATTCCTCCTCAGCAGACTTCACCCAATATGAACGGTGATGAGCTATCTGATGTTGATCAAGTACCAAGTATTGAATTTCTTAGTGAAGTCTTTCAAACATCACATGAGAATGATGCTGCCAAAGTGGAAAGTGTCAATGAGAACACTCTTGTGGATCAGTTTAATTTATCTTCTGATGATTTAGAAGGAATTTCTAAAGATATAGAGGGTATCATTACTGAACTCAATATAGCAATGGAGAAATGTTGGAATTTTCATCATCAGCTTGCCAGAAAATTGACTATTGCATCAGCTGAGTGTTTTTTCCTTTTGAAGTGCTTGATATCTGTTGCACAAAATTTCTGTAATGATGATGATGATGATCAAAGTTCTTCATCCAAATCGGCTGATCTGGTCAAACTTCATTGGAGGTCTGGTCTTGAAGGCCTTATTGAAATGATCTTGTTGCTCCAGGAAACTAGTTGCTGGAGAGTTTCTAGCTTAATGCTTGACTCTCTACTTGAAGCACCCTGTAGTTTTTACCTTGATAATGTCATATGCCTCGTATGCTCTGCAATAAAGAATGCCTCCTGCTCTGCCCCCAAAATTTGCTGGCGTTTGCAGACTGATAAATGGCTTTCTTCCTTAGTAGCAAGAGGAATATGTAACACTCAAGATAGTGAGCTTCCTTTAATAGATCTATTTTGTACATTGTTGGGCCATGCTGAACCGGAGCAACGTGTAATTGCAATTAAACACTTGGGAAAACTTATTGGCCAGTGTGAAAATGGAGAAAGATCAGTGGTATTTCTTAAGAGTGATTTTGTTCCAACAAAGCTAATTGCATCTCGTCCTGATTTTGTTCAATCTCATCTGGTTTCAAGTACGTGGGATGAGATCGTAGTACTGGCATCTTCAGAATCTACATTGCATATAAGGCTTCAAGCTATGATGCTTCTTTTTGATTACATCCCATTTGCTGAGCGCCATCAGTTGCAATCTTTTCTTATGGCAGCTGATGATATTTGTTGTTTGCAAAATCTACAACAGGTGCCTGATGGGCCTATCCTACACCTTTCCCTGGCTCTCATTGCTTATGCCTGCTTATACTCACCAGCTGAAGATATTTCTTTGATCCCTCAAAATGTCTGGAGAAATGTTGAGGCATTGGGGTCAAGAAATCAAGGTACTAAATCATCCCTATCATTACCAAATGGCGAATATAAATCATCACAGTAATTTGGTTACTAAAATTATGTTCTCTGAAACATGTTTTGCATTGTGCTTTCTAGATCGAAAACTTGAAGATTTTGGAAAAAGAGTTTGTTTAGTGTTGTGTAGATTGAGGGATGAAGGTGATGAGGCAAAAGAGGTATCTTCTGCAATGTTACTCGCCAACTTCTTTCCTAATTAAAAATTTATTTGTCTTTCTATGTTTTTTCTTATCCCATTCTGATTTGGTTTATTATTCTGTTTAAATTTAAGGTCTTGAAAGATATTCTTTTCTCAAGATCATCAAAGCATTATGACCCAGATTTTGCTCAGACACGTGAATCCATCCTCCAGGTAAAATGCTATTATTATTATCTTGTAAGAAAATAAAATTTTGTATAATGCAGTCAGTCATTTTATTCATGATTCCATGTTGAATGCATGTGAACTGCGGATGCTCCCCCCCCCCCCCTTTTCTCTCCAAAAAAATAAAAAATTGTATATGGCAAAAAACATTAGTGTGAACAAGTATTGGATTCAAGTACAAACGAATGTTGACTTTATAATTGGGTGCCATTATGGCTGGAAATGTGTTAATTTATAATCATAGATGAAGGTTGAATGATATAGCAGTTTTTTGTCCTTTTTTAAGGTAAATTTAATAATGGATATACCCTGATGCCGGACAAGTGAAAAAGCACCACCACCTACTTGATACCAATTGGAAAGCCTGGTGCAAGTTTGCTTGTGTCTTCTACGAATCTCAAGTAAATAGTGGTGTCATGCTGATTCTGCAACATGCATTGTGCCTGCTCAGAGACCAAGTTTGAAGAGCGGCATATTGAATGTGGAACAATAATTTGAATTGAGAGATAGAAAAACGAGGGAAATGGTTGAGGTCTAGTGTGTTTTATGCTATCCAGAAGCCCTATTTAGATAAAACCTTCATAAGGAATTGTTGTTAGATCCCAAATTATTAGGAGATCTGTTAAATCTTGGGATTTAAAATTCAAATTTAGATCCAGCTATTATTTTGTAATATATTTAGAGTATCTTTCATTTTGTAAATCTGGTAGATATTTTAGGCCTCATAAAAATCAGTTAGAAATTTTTAGGGCCTTCTATTCTGTCAGCATTCTGTATAAAATAAACCCAAGAGGTTCAATACAATTATTTGGAAATACAAGGACTATCAGACCGTGTTTTAATTCTTCAGGGATAACTAGAAGTGATGTCATTTTAACTCTAAAATTGTAGCATTGTTGTGTTAACAGTTGTAACTATCTGGTGTCCTCTCTTTCATCCTCATCATTCACGTCTAAATTACTGTAGACAACAACGTTCTCTCTTGAAACAGTAGCACCATTCATCAGGTCTCAAAAAACTATATAACATAATGGTTGAAATGACAGCCTAACCCTTGCATTTTGCAAAGTGGCTGATTCTAACCCACGACCACGACCTTAGACCCCATGACAAACGAGCTTGCCATTGAGCCAAGCCAGCCCTTTTATGGAAGCCAGAATGATATTGTAAATTTTGATTGCTGAATAAATCCATCTGAACCCAAATATATGTCAAATTCACTTGTAATATCATTTGAAAATTCTTAATTAGTTGAAGCTGAGATAGCAAGTGATGTTACGATTAAGCTAAAAATAAAGTGGAATTATTAGCATAGATTCCAAGCTTCCGCATCGCAGATTAATCCCTCAGAAAATGTTGTCCACTTGCTATTCTGTTTGCACTCCGTTTGATCATGCTTATATAGTCCTCTTTGTTTAAACTTGAGGTTATCTACTGATCTTTTGTTTGCTACAGGTCCTTGCCAATTTAAGAGCTGTTCACTCATACTTTGAATTATTCTCAACAAAAATTGATCAAGATGATATTGTAAGAGTTTATTGGCAATCAAACCCATGTATTAAACAGTTATGCGTGCTAGTAAATCTTTAAACTTTTTCTAGGAGTTAGAGGAGGCTGAAATGGAGCTAGACATTATACGAAAGGAATATGGACAACCAAAACTGCCTATAGAGGTCAAAGACAAGAATCAGATTCTAAGTCTATCTGGTGGTACGTAAGGATTGGTGTTACTGAGCCTGAAATTTTTCTGCAAGTTTCATTATTGTGATCTAGTATTTATTTTATGGGCAATAGTGGGGCACCCCAAATTAACACCGGGTACAATTTCACCCTTGAAGTAGTCAAAGTGGTTCAATTTTATCTTCTGGGGAATGTAATGCTGACACGTGGATGATACCCATTGGTGGGTCTAACCAGCAGGGGAAAATTGGACCACTGATGGAATTGTACCTGATGTTAATTTTGGGTGTCCAGTGGTCTAGGTTGGTTTTGAAGGGCAAAATAGGGTCATTGCCTTTTATTTTACAGTATCTGAGTTTCCTCAAGGATTCTCCTCTTATTTGGATGTTTTGCAAAATTTGAACTCTGCAGCTTCAGGGAAGGAAAATCTACTTCAGCAAATTCGGGATAGCATTATTTCCCTGTAAGTGCATGTAAATTAAGCTCCTACAAACAGCAACAGATATCTGATTGTGAGGAAGTGTACACTTAAGAAAGGAATAGCTATTGTTCTTGGTGCCTAATGATATAAAATCAAGTTATTCTTGGATTGTTAGGTTCATTGTTTGTATTTTGGTATCGAATGTTGAATGGAGTTTCCTCAGTACTCAAGCTCTTGTTTCCTTTCTGTAATTTAGTTTGGTAGCAAAGCAATGTGTTAGGATAGTCTTGCTGAGTTATCGATTTTTTAGTTCTATCTTCCATATGTGGGTGACCTCTTGATCAATGATTTATTAAAAAAATTGATTGCTAATAAAACACATTGGTGCCATGCAATCTATGTAGCTGACTCCTAGTGTGATAGGACTTGTTATGTTAATTGGTCTATTTTTCTTTCTTTATTATTTTGCTTTTGCAGCCATTGTTGTTTTATAGCTTTTTTTGTCCTGTGGTCTTACTCTTACTTTACTCCAAAAGTCTTTACCTCCCTTGTGAATTTTATATAGGTGGCAGTGTCAAGATATTCATAGAACTTTTATAATGAGATTGCAACTTGGATTTTTTTTCACAACTTTTTTCCTGTCTTTTCCTTTTCCAAGGCTTTGATGCTGAATGCTGCTGAAATTGTTTGAAATGCAAAATGAGGAATTTATTGTTTGTATGTTGTTATCAGTGAAAAGTCCAAACTTCGAGAAGAAATTATAGCCCGAAGGCAAAAAAAACTTGATCTTAGGCATGCCCGCAGAAAACTTTTAGAGGAGGTAGCCCTACGGGAATCGGAACTTCAGCAAGAACTTGATAGGTATCAGCTTCTTATTAACTTGCGGAGATTTTTCTGCTATTTTAAATGTTTGTGCCAATAGCTGAGTAATGGCTTTGCATTCATTAGGAATAGGACATTGGAAATGGAAAAGGAACTTGAGAGACAGCGATTGCTGGAATTAGAGAGGGCAAAAACCAGGGAGCTCCGTCACAATCTTGAAATGGAGAAGGAGAAGCAAATGCAGGTAATATAGTTTCCCACTTTACCGGATCTAAACCAGAGTGATACAATTTTTGGCTCTCTGTTTCCTTGAAAAGTTTTTTCCCTGCTACTACCAGATTTTGATAGGCCAATACATTCAAATAAATGAGAGGCAAAATTTTGTCACCATTGGCTTCCTGAATAATAAGACTCTAATTGTGCTATATATTTATTATGAGGGAACTAATGTCTATAATGAGAGGCCTCCAAGTCACACACTGGATATAAGGACGCATAGGTGCTTATAATAGGACACTTGTGATCAGAATGTGGAACTTCAACTAAATGAGTGGAATAGACATCATCAGTCAATTAAAAGGAGTACCAGTTACACCACTCCTTTGTAGGACTCATGGCTTTTTTATCTATTTAATTTAATTATTATTAATTGTTATTTTCTAAGTGCTATAAATAACTACGGTAGGAGTAACTGGGGTATCTATATACAGTATTTCATTCCTTATATTAGAGAGATTCTTCTATAGGACATTAGATGATGAATGGTTTTCTTGCATGGTTGTTTTGATTCAAAGATTACAGAGTAGTTGTAAATATACACTGTTCCATTATATTCAGAGAGAACTTCAGCGTGAATTAGAGCAAACAGAATCAGGACAACGACGCCGCGACTATTCTTCTACACATAGCAGGTAAGCCTTAAGATAAGTATTAATAGTCATTTGTGGAAAGAATAGTTCTGATTTGATTATTTTTTTTTCCGAGGCAAGGTTTTAGGTACTTTTTAATGTTCCAATTTTCATATTTGCAATCAGTATGATGGAAATGTGTTCATGATTTGAATCATTCTTGGCCCTTGCATAATAAGTTGAAATCTAAATTTAATTCTGAAAGATGGTGAAATCTCAAATTTTTAATGATTGTGAGACCCTTTCTCTGACCTTCGCATGACCACATTCATTCCAAGGTGATGGGACCCACTAAGTGTTGAATCACAGCAATAATCAATAGAGTTCAATCTTATGTATTAGCACAAATAGTTATTAAAAAGGATGAAATTAACAAACATAAAATCGACTCAAGCATTTGAGATGCTGTCGACTTCGCCTCATAAATTTAAAGTTCTGCTTCCTTAAGCTCCTTTTAAACCTTCCGCCCTACTAATTATATACAAATAATAACAACCTTCCTCAATATTCTGCCTCTGTTTCAGCATCCATCCCCTAATCCATCTCTGTTTCTGTAATTTGCTCCGTAAATCACCTATGTTGTTCATATGAGTATTCATGAGTGTTTCATATTGTTCCTTAACAAACTGTTTCCTGAGGCTTCCTTTTTCCACATTAAATCTGAGAGTATGCAGATTCATTTAACAGGGAGAATTTTCTTACATCACATCTTTTTTGGGAGACAATAATTATTAGCGGTTTTGGTTACAGGATTAGAGTTAACAGAAAGGGTTGAAGGAAGGAAAAGGGGTTCAAGAAAAAGAACTAACGGTTTAAAGAAGACATGGGCCGTCAATATACTCAATTCATAATTCAAACTCAAGACAATGACAATTAACACTAATTACAATAGGATTCCCTAAGATCATCACAACAATAAAAACTTAATAAAACTATAATAATAACCAACCCCCTAAAACCCTAATTAGCTAATTAATCTAATCAATTGAGTCCTCAAACCAAATTACTCCCTCTGTTCCTAAGTATAAGATCACTTTAGCTAATTTGAGGAGATTAAGGAAGACATTTAAATTACATGGTCTTCCCAAAATACCTCCTCACTTAAAAGATAAAACTCAAACAAAAGTAAATTCTCCAGTATCATCAATTTCAACTTCAAAATATCTACCTCCATTTCCGTATTCACACTCAACAGCTCCCTCTCACTCCTCGAAACCATCGCCAACGTCCTCGTGTTCCCCTTCACCTCTGTCAACAACACCTTCACCTCCATCTCACGAGAAGAAGAAGAAGAGGTGGTGTTGTGGTTGAATTTAAAGGAGGAAGAAAGATCGGAGAAATGAGAGGAAGTTGTGGAAGAACATTAATTGTAGGAACTGTAGCAAGAGGAGGAAGCCATTGGAGATTGAGACCTGAGGTTTTGTTGAGTTTGAAGTTTGAAGTGAGAGAGAAAACTTGAGAAATGAGAGGAAGTTGCTTGTGTAGATGGTTGTTGGGAGTTGCCGCTTCCAAATCTGATGCAAAATGCTTGAAGATGGTTAGGCTTTTTGGAGAGAATTTTTTGCCTAAATCTTTCAGAGGAGGGTATTCATTGAAAAAAAGAGGACTAATTTGCTTGTAAAAGGAGTATAGGGTAATTTGGGTAAAACTTGACAAAAAATAGAAAGTGATCTTATATTTAGGAACTTATCCACTTCCCCAAAATGATCTTATATATAGGAACGGAGGGAGTATATTATAAATATTGTTATGTTATGTTATTACAACAATTTTCCTGTGGGTTTCAGTATATGGTGTCTTAAGAAGGGAACACTTGGGTATTCATTATCAAACTGTGAAGCTCTAGTGTTTTTTATTATTTTGATATGTTTTTTTAATATGGTTGACACAATCGAGCAACCGTTCAAGTTTTCTTTCTAACATTTTTATTTAATAAATCGATGCTTTGTGTTTTGGAATTCTCACTTTTGCAGTCGACCACGAGAAAGATTCCGTGAAAGAGAAAATGGAAGATCTAGTAATGAAGGGAACACTCGAGGTGGTGGTGGAAGTTTGCAGCCTGAAGCGCCTACAACCTCCGGTTCATCCATCACAACCTCACCAACCATTGTACTTTCAGGGTCTCGGCAATTTTCAGGCCAGCCACCCACCATCCTGCAATCACGCGATCGTCAGGATGACAACAGCAGCTTATATGAAGAAAATGTTGATGGAAGCAAGGATTCAGGAGATACCGGCAGCATTGGAGAACCTGAATTAATTTCTGCATTCGATGGCCAATCTGCCACTTATGGATCCCAAAGACATAGTTCTAGAGGAAGCAAGTCTAGGCAAGCTGGGGAACGCCGAGAACGGGACACTAGACGTGAAGGAAAGTGGGAAAGGAAGCATTCATAGCCATTGAACAGGGATCAAATTGCACTGATCAACTTAATTTAACAGACATCATGCGAATGCAAGCGGAAAGAAACATCAAACCTGACTTCATTTTTTTAGGTTATTGGTCTTCTTCATGGCAGAACAGCATCCAGCAGTTGAAGCACATAGTTTATCAAACCAGTGTCCTCACATTCAGAAAAGCTTCCCTCTATCTGGTGGGAGATATCATGACATGATTACAAGCCACACGACGTTGGTTTGTCGAAAGACTGATCATTTGTTCATGTAGTTCAATAAGGTTATTTTGATTATATTGTGGTGTACGATATTTAACTTGTATCTATATTTGATACCTTCAGTACTAATAGAAGTTCCATATCTTGTTGGAGAAATTCCTCACTATGTGTATAAAGTAAACTTTGTGTCACTACACTGACTACTGGGAACCATTGTGCACCTGATCAGCTGTTCCTATGCTTCGTATTTATGAGCATGAAGGTTGTAATGTTCTACCACACATGAGAAGAAAAACAAAGCTACAAGGACCTGATTAAAAATAGTGAAATTATAAAGGGCGAAGGGGCAAAAATAGCCACCGTAATTTTCACAATGGACAACTTTGGCACCCGTAATTTCGATGGTGTAAAACTGGACATTATAAACCAAAATGGGACAAATCTAGCACTCTAAAACAGGTGTTAAGTTTGACCGTTAGTTGACTGAGAATGATGATATGGCATAATGACGTGGCACCATGAGGCATTATGTGTCACTCCCATGTTGATATGTATATGACATGGCAAAAATGAAAAAAATTTCCAGTTCCCATAATCATCCTTCCTCTCTCATTCCATCCCATAATCTCTGTACTTCTAAAAATTTTATTCATCACTCTCATCAAAACCTCCATTGCACCAACTAAATGGAAGAAGATGAAATTTGGGCAGAAAAAAGAAGATGGACTGGTGATGAAGACTGAGGGAAGCAAAACGTGAGTTTCAATACTGCAAATTGGAGAAGAAGCTCTCCAGCTCAGCTTACAAATTTGGTTATAACTGAATATGTTTTTCCCCTTTTCATTTTCAGATTCGTTTCCTTTTTTTCAGTTTCTTTTTTCAGTTTCTATCTCTTTCGCTTTTCTTCTTCAGTTTCTTTTTTACCCGTAGTATGACTGGATATACATATCAGATTATACATATCAGATTATACGTCATTATGCCATATCATCATTCCCAGTCAACTAACAGTCTTAATAGTGCTAGATTTGTCACATTTTGGTTTATAATGTCCGGTTTTGCACCATCGAAATTACGGGTGCCAAAGTTGTCCATTTTGAAAATTACGGTGGCTATTTTTGCCCCTTCGCCCAATTATAAATACATGATGAATAGAGTATAACTTTATAGATCCAATTTAAAAGTACACCCTCATGTCTTAAAATATAATACATAGTTGGTTTTTTTGGAGAATCCTAAGAAAAGTAAAATTAGATCATTAAAATTGATTTTTCTAAAAATTTTTCTTCTAAACTAGTTATTTGACTTATAAACTAACATTTGATATATTAAGTGGTTCATTTTACTTTCATAGAATTCTTCAAGAAAAGTCAACTAGGTCTTATATTTAGGACCAGAGGTAGTAGTTGATAGTTGAATATGTGAGGTTAGAGATAATGTTGCATAGTGATGTTGTGTCTCTAGGGTAATCCGATCAAGAAAAAGTCGACATGGAGGCGCAAAACAACATCCAAAGAAGAACAAGTTTTGCTGGAAAAGAATGTAAAGAAACTTACTGATGTCCCCAATGAACTGTCAAATGACTGTAGAAAAATAGAAACCACTGAATAGTCTGATAATTTTATTAATGATGGTCTCCCATATTTATACTAATAATATGGTGAGAGAGATATACAAATAGAAGAATAAGTCAAATTAGCAACAACCTAACTAAATAAACTAAACAAATAAATAAATAACAATAAATAATAAATCCTAAAAAAATCGGATCAAACTAAATTTGACTGATTCAAATTATTCAAAACAATTAAAACTAATTCAATGTTGAATTATTCTCAACAAACACCAAAAGATAAACAAGTACGACCTGTGGATGACGAGATGGACGATGCAATCGAAAAAGGGTAAGCAAAACAAATGAACCATAAAGAAACGCAATCATACAACTCCTATGGGTCGCAAAGAATTCAAATTTCTTGCAAATCAAATTTATGAGGAAAGAAGTCTAGACTTTTTCCCAGGAGTATGATGAACTAATGAAGTGGCATCAAGAGTGAAACAACATTACTTTAGACCTTACCTAGGAACACGTAAAACTACCAGACTTGTAGTGGAAGCCTGGTATATGATGAAATCAGCATGCTTATGTGATTTATTACTAGGACTTGCCCACCTTAGAAGTTGGGGGTTGGAACATGCCAGGGCATACAGGGGCATGCCGCACACATATTTTTGTTCAAGTCAAACACAAACTCAAGCTTATTAAAAAGATTGTTTTACTTAATAAGGTAAGCTACCCTGCTACTAAATCTGATAGACTTGTCAGACCGACCTTAATGTAAAGTTTTCTTGTAATCCCTTTTAAGAATCACTTTTAAAACGGTTAAAGGTACAAAAATGACAATGAACTATTACGTTAGGAGCACTCAAGGCAAAAAAAATGTTTTCGGTTTCAATTATGGGAATGAAGAACAAATATTGTCTCAATTTAGGTAATGTCGTTAACTTTGACCGTTAGAAGCTGACGTGACGGAGAAATAAAATTTTCTGCTGACGTGGCACGCTTATGTGACAACAATTTTTCAGAAATGTGTGGACCCGTACATTATTTAAATTAAAAAAAAAACAAAAACACCCCCCAATTCTTCTTCTTCTCATCCCCAACAAACACACACAAACACAACCTCCCCCATCCCTGCCCGCCTCCCCCCACCCACAACTCGGCTCGCCACCCCCCTGGTTGCATCCGCCCCCTACACCACACATGCCCACCCCCACCCACCATCTTCATCCTCCACCTCCCCACTGTTCCCCATCCCCCCATCATCCTCATCCTCCCCCAACACCCCCTCCCAATCATCTTCATCCCACACACACACACACACAAATATACCCCGCTGCCGACCCCAACACACACACACACGAACTCGCGGGGGGATGGGGGAAGCTGTGTGTTTGTGGGATGGGAGACGCGTGAAGAAGATGAATCGGGGGGTTTTTTAAATTTAAATAATGTGGGCAGAAAACTTATTGTCACATAAGTGCGTCACGTCAGTAGAAAATTTTATTTCCCCCTCCATGTAAGCTTTTTTTATTAAACTTCACGTAAGCTTTTAACGGTCATAGTTAATGACATTATCTAAATTGAAACAAAATTTATTCTTCATTCCCATAATTGAGATTGAAAACATTTTGTTCCCCTGAGTGCTCCTATCGTAATAGTTCATTACCATTTCTGTACCTTTACCCCTTTTAAAACCCTTAAAATGCAATAATATGCTAACTACAATAGAAAAAGGAAAAAATAATTATCGAAAAAATACTCTATTTCTAAATGGAAGATCAATTTCCCTAATTTGATTAGATTAAGAATATTAGTTGATTTAGTTATTAACATATGATATTACCAATTTATCTTAACAATATACCTTTATCCTTACTCTACATCTCTTACTTGTTATCATAAATAGACATTATAAAGGTTAATTTGGGAAAATGTTGAGAAAATTTTATATTTGAGAACAAATTGACAAATGAAAATGATTTTATATTTTGTGATGGAGGAGTATGTCATAGGTAAAAAAATTCAATTTACTTAAAAAACATAACTATGATAAGACAGATCTATACTTCAGGTTTGTAAAAGCTATTATAATTATAAAAATTTCAAATTGCTTTTTATAAAATGGGCATTCATGATAGAAAAACAATTTCTTAATTATGATCAAAACTCTATCATAGATAATAGAAAAATTCCTACTAATTTCGTAATCTAAACCATGTTAAAAAGGTATTAACCTACTATGGTTATAGAATTTGACATATACCCAAAAGCTATATAAACATCTAAAAACTACGTTAGAAATAATACATGGCTATCGAAGTTTTTCAGTAAAATGCTTGTTAATATAACATGCTCCAATCCCAACCATCATTTCAATCACACTTTATACTAAGTTTCTTTGCAGTAAAAGTGGTTCATTTTTAATTAAAATTATAATTATCATTGTTAGAAAAATAATATACTAATAAGTACAACATTATCCATGATAGAGGAGAAACTTACTAATGCAACATAATCTAATATCATAGATATTAGAAACTTCATATTCTTAACAAATCCAAATCATGTTAGGAAAAAATTCTAACATCAATATAACCTATAAGAGTTTTCCCAGCTGTTTGGTTTTGAGACTAAAGTTGTAACCATTGGTTTGATAAATTATGTTTGAAGTCATTCTTCTTAGCTGACAATGTAACATATGTCAAATCAATCTAACATTTTTTCTGTTCAGAAGCCATTTGTTGGTATCATTGAGTTATGTTTCGCCATTTCCATGCACCTGAGCCACTATTATATTAAATGCAAAAAAAGTTTCCGCCTGCACCAATTGTTTTTGTTTGCTGTTCCATTTGCCATAGTTTTTAATATATAAAAGTAGGTGCATGCAATTAAAATGTTAACTGCAATATCAATCAAACATTTATTATGCGTGGTTCAATATAATTCCCATCTATATCTACTCAAATTTCCATTTGCTTGAATCTTCATATGTCTTACTATTTACATTTGGTTATTATAATTGTGGACTCTATCTAAACTGAGTCTTGTTAATGTTTATGTAGACATGCTTTCCTTCCGACTTGTCATAAAAGCGGATTATCATTTCTCTACTGAAAATATCATCATTTGCTAATTTTTCCATTTTGTTTTTTAAATTGATAATTTCGTAGGGCACAGAAATTATTTTGAAGTTAGAAATAGATGCTGAAAAGGTTCAATTGTTGAGTCAAATGTTACTAGGTGTTGAATTGGAGTTATCTAATCCATCGGCTGCGATTGGGGGCAGAGGTGTTCATGATTAATATCATTTAGCTGTAAATGAATAGATGGAAGTTAGTAAATTTTACTTGAATTTCCACCTTTTCCCTATGATATCTGGACATCACAACAACTAGCTTCTTTACCTAATGCGGTGGAATAGATTTATTTGGTATATTTACTTTGTTGGATTAAATGATTCAGTTCAGTTTCGTTATTTTTATTGTAAATATTGGTTGATATATTTCAGATGTAGTTGGTTTTCTACATTACTTATTGCTGGTATCTAGAAGAGCATTTTGGTATATGGAAGAATGAGATGCGCATTATTCTTAGTTGTCGGCTTGGTAAGAGGTTTTTTTAATGTTATATTTCCTTGAATTTAGTTTTATTTTATGGGTAGATTAATATGATTAATATAATATTTGGTATTGATTTAAGGTCCTATAATATGGTGGTGTGTATACTAAGGGGATCCTTGTTGTTGGGCATACACCAAATGCTTCTTGCAAGTTCTTCGCATATCATATCAATTTTCCTTCATATACGACATGTTGTACATAGTCAACCATATGAGAATATGTTTTGTTCAAACTTAAACATTTGGGTATCTTTCGCCAAAATACTGTGAATACTTATGAGAATATGCTTTCAAGTTTTTAAGGAATTTCGGTTGTGAGGTCTTATGGAGATGCTACATACCACTCTTGAAGTAGATCCACCTATCCGACGAATGCAACAATTAAAGTTTAGGATGTTAAGTTTTTAATCAAGTTGTTGCATTGAGTGTATTGTGGATGACATTGTTGTTAGTTGCTTTTATGTTGTATTGATATGATATTACTATTATGTATGTATGAAAAAGCATCATGAATTTGTTATTGTAGCTTCATGGTTTTATTTTATTTCATCTAGAACCTCACACAGTAAGAAAGTCCTTGTGTGTTGGTACGTTCATTGTAAAAGATATCCAATAATCTTTTTTTTGTTGCGCTTTTTTTCCCTATAATCTTATGAAGAAATTGTCTGTTCTTTTTCAAATCTCAAATGTAGTTGGGGATCTATATAAAAAAAACTATTATAATGATATCATATATAGGGAAATGATTAATTTTTGATATATCACAGATGTTGTGGTACAATATTTTTGTAAATTGTCAGATCTTCCATGTATGATGTAACTTTAATAGATATACTGAAGGAAGAATATGGGGGATTTGGTTTGGTTAACAAACAATTTTTAAAAAATTGTGTTAATGCATTATTTACTAATGTCATCACACTTCAAAGTATTAGGTTATAGATCATACCACGAAAGATGATTATAACATTTACTTTGGGAATTATATTAAGGATTCATTCAAATCAAAAAATCAAGTGTATTGATGAATGAGTTTCAGCCTCGCAAATCTAATTCCCAAAAATATCAACTGCCTTTATGGTACACAATCTGTTTCAAATATTTAGCTAATTAAAGTTGAGATCCAACATGAATGAATTTTTAGCTTTTTGTAACCGAATATACCAAGGGAGGGATTGATTTCTCTTTTTTCTAATTTATTGTCCACTAAAAAAAAGTAACAAAATCAACTTGGGGTGTGTAGTTGAGTGACAAGGACTCATTCACCCTTAACCAATTGTCTGGGTTCGATCCCTGGCGTTGGGTATGGAGAAGCATTAAATCTCCCAGGCCAGCTGTCCCACCCTTTGAGGTGCCTACAAATCAGCGGGGATTAGTCTCTCACTTGTCGAGTGAGGGGATACCTTGATCATGGATTAAAAAAAAAGTAACAAAATCTCATGTGAGCTACAACTTGTTTCCAAAAAAAAAACAGAAGCCCAGATGAAGATTAACAAGTAGAGCATACAGAGGAGCAACTACCAAATTAAAATAAATCAAGTAAATCAAGGGGAGTAAACCGAAGAGGTGAGGTGGGGTAAGAATAAATAATAAATATTTAGAATTTTAGATTGCGGTGCCTACGGTTTCGCCACTAGAGGGAACTTTGGATTCTGCAGAATGATGAGGCGCGATCTTCTCCTTCGACGTCAACAAGCACTTCTCCTTAGCAATGGTCTAACACTACTAAGTTCATTCCCGCTTGTGTTTATAATCAATCCTTGCTGAATCCTCTTTTTCGGCACACCGTCCTTGATACCTTGTCATCTTTCACACAACCTTATGAGAAAAAGAATCGATTTTTAGAGTGGAGAAACATGATATGATGGCTAAGGTTTTGTCGTGTGGGTCTATTTAAAATTTGAATTTTGGTTGCTGGAGTCGAGGGCTTGCCACAAGGTGAAGTGAGGGAGGCGAGGGAGGTAGGAAGAGTGGGAGATGATGAGGTGGCTTTTAGGTAGGTGATGATGTGTTTGTTCCATGTGTCTTGAGTAAGTTAGACAAACATTCAAATTTAACTCTACCTAACTGTGGGGCAACATTGATCCATTTTGAAAATTTTAGAGGTACATTGATCTTTAAAAAACGGCAAATATGATCCTTGGTGGATACTTCAGGGTAAATATGATCTTTATCCCTTAAAATATTTATTTTCTTTTTCTCACGGGTAGTAATAATAAGAAGATTAGTGTATATTAATGTTTTTTAAGGTATAACTAAAAGTAAAATACAACACGCCTTTTTTGAGTCATCAGTTAAAGGAAACTTTTTTTCAACATTAATAGTTGGCTCATATTCAACATATCAAATCGGTGTTGGCAAATATTGGATTTGATATATGTGATTGGACCTAATTTTATATGTTTAAGCATGTGCAATTGAGCTTAATTAGTGTGATTTAATTGTTATATTTGATCATTATTGGTGATTTTATATTCACATGCTTATATGTGGTTAAGTGGAAAATATTAGCCTTATTACTTGCATTTTAAGAAACCAAGGGTATTTTGGTCATTTTGACTATGTGGTGCTTTTTTATGTGTAGGGGGTCCCACGTGGGCCCCACACATCCTTGGGAATGCTTATGTGACAAGGAGAAGGCTAGGTGGCAAAGGCAAAGGCATAGGACAAAAATTACCCCTTTTGTCAAAAAGAAGGGAATTGCATGTTACCAAAAGGGGTAAAAAGAGCTCCAAATTCAAATTTGAACTTGTTGAAGCTTCATTAAGGGCAAAAATGGGAGCACAATGGAGAGGAGAAAAAGGAGGAATCTTTGGGAATGCATCTAGCCCAAATCAAGACCACATTCACCCACATTTTCACTTACAATACCGTAAATACCCCTTCCTCCTTCACTATCACTAAACTCTTGGCCAAGCACACTTGAGACGTCTAAAAATCTGATCTTGGCCGACCTAAAACACCCTTGGACAGCTCATTAACCCAAAAATCCAGCTCATTAACCAAGCCTCCGCTTCATTTAATCTAATCCCTAGCTCATAATCACATACCACTTAACTTTCACTTTCTCTTACCAAATTCTCTCAACTTCTTCATCTCCTTCCTCCATCTTCACGCAAAAACCACTTCTCCCATGGCTACCTCACGCAAATTCATCCACTCTTCCATCTCCATGCTTGGCTAAGCTCTCATCTCCTTCCTTCAAGTCAAGATTTGTGCATTGAGCTTCATGGATTCGGCCTTGTGTGAGAATTTCTACTTCTAGGTTTTCAAGTTTGTATACATCTTAGTTCTTTCATGTCTAAGTCTTTAGGTATGTTAGAACTAGAATTTTATATGGAGATTTCTATGTAAAGTTCATTTATCCTTCAAACTTGTAAACCTAGCCTCTAGAACTTGAACTTCATGTGTGATAGGTTTATACTTGTTGTAGCTTCATGAGGACAATCATATGTGTTTACATTTTAATTGTTTCTTGAAGTGAATTTTATATAGAAGTTAGCTTTGACTTTTATCTCACCTATGGATATGCATCAAGGTTAAGGCTAGAGTTTCTTGATTAATTAGTTTAAACTAGCCAAAGTTTCTTAGATTTAAGAAGCTTTAGCCGATTTAAGCTAATTAGATTAAGAGGAAATTGTCACATGAGGCCGAATAATCAAGTTTCAAAAATTGAGATTTGAAGGAGGAGATTCCATCTCTTGATCATCTCATTTCATTTTGGTAATATTGTTCTTCTTAGTTTTAATTTGTAGTTATTAGTCAACAATATCACTTTCAAAACTTTGCTTAATTTGCGTGGCACATTCTCCTTGTACTTGCAAGATATTGACCTAGATTGTGGATTTGACCCTTACTCACCACTACACTCTAGTGGAATTGAGTATTGAATTTGTTTTGATAAGCCAAGGACGACTAAAGGCTAAATCAATATGTTAGCAGAAATAAATTGCTTTTTTTGGATTTGGATTTATAAAAAATACTAATTTTTTTTTGGATTAGGTTTGATAAAAAAATTGGAATGTGAATAGGTTTAGTCTGATAAAATAGGTTTAACAAAAATCAAATATAAATTGATTAAATAAGTTGTGAAACCTTTTCTGGTGATTTTTAATTAAAAAGGAACTAATTTCCATTTGAATAACCCATTTTTCATAAATATTTGGGAATTTGCACAGTTGTCCCTAATAAGCCATTTTGCTATTGTAAGGTCCCAAAAGATTCCAAAATTATCATGAAGTCCCAAGGGACTTTGGTGCAAGCCTTTCCATTTATTCAAAGACTCATTTGCCCCTCACTAAAAACATTATTTGCTCTAATTTCAGCCCAAGTCCTGATCGAAGAATAACCTTCACCTCCAACATTGTTCATCTTCATTGATCGGCGACTTCATCTTCACCAATATCATCGTTGCTCACCACCTTCATTCACCATTACCATTGCCGCCTCACCACCATCAGGATTTTCTTTCCCAAAACCTAGATCCCAACATCTTCTCTTCTACCAACCAACTCCCCCTTACTTCTGTCGCTGTCGTGCAAGGTTGGACCTCTAGTAACATCTTCTCTTTTTGATTATTATGAATTGGGCGATTTGGAGATGAATGTGTTGAGCAAAAGTTAGGTATTTCGTCTAATTGCTTCTGTTCATGGAATTGTATTTTGATTTTCTGCAATTCTAAATTTTGAATGATGTTTAGAGATGATTGGAGAATGTTTCTCTTTTGGGGGAGTTGATTTTAAAGTGGGTTTTTCAAATTGTGGAGTTGGATTCCACATAGGCTTCTCAAGGTTTGGAATTGGTTTTGAAATATGACCTTTCAATATTTGAATACATATGAATAATTTTGAGTTCATCAAAAATGAATTGCCTTTGAAGTCCCTTGGGACTTGAAAATAATTTGGGCATTGTTTGGGACCTTGCAGTGGTAAAATTGCTTATGTGGGACTACAATGCAAATCTCCCTAAATATTTTGAATAAAAATTAAAATAACAATAAATAATTTATATACTACTACATAAGCTGTTTTTAACTTTTCTCAATTGGAACTGTTCAATTGTAAGCGCACCAAACATGAATTAAATTAATGGTCCTTTATACAATGAATCTATCCTATATATTTTTCTTTTTTCACTTTTGTAAATTAGTCCTTCTCGATTGTAAGCATGTGAGACATTAATTAAGTGTGTAGGACATACCATTAACTGAACTTTCTTACCACTAAATTATCCCATCTTTTTATCAGTTATTGAGAGGTAAATATAGATAAATGTGTCATTAGGGATATTAATTAATACACAATAAATTTTAAATTAACTTTTTTAGATATGGATGACATAAATATACATTTATTCAATATCATTGGCTAGATAACAAACTTGATCCTTTAAACATTTAGTATTTTCTAGATTTAATTTCCAATTATTTAATGAAATTACTCTGCTTTCTTGAAGGCAGTTGGATTTAGCAATTAGACAATTTGGGTCATCGAGGGTGGATATGATTAAATATTTCCAACATAACCAAATATAAATAGACCAACTCATAGGATCAACAAGAATGGTGCAATCAATATAAGGTGAATGTTTGAAAATCACATATCACAAGACTAACGTATGGAACAAGTGAAAATGGTGCAATGCACAATGAGGTAGGTATTTCATTGAATTGAAACTACAACTACTACACTTGTTCAATGTGTTAGAATATCAAGTTTTGATGATAACTATTTGCGGTCATATTGATTTAACTCTATGTCGCCCTAGGAATTAATCAATACAAATCAACACTCAAATCCACGAAGTGAGTAGTGGTGAGTATAGGTCTTTTCTCAACTTGGGTAAAATCTTGCAAGTAAAAGGCTAACAATGTCACACAAATTAGGCAATATGTATGAGAATGATTTTTGATTTTTAACAACTAATTGAACCTAACAAAAAGTAATATGACCGAATTTAGAAAAGAAAATGTCAAGATGAGAATTACCTCCCTCTCCAAAGTACTTTGTGTTTATTGTTAAATTGGACCTCATATACTTGCTACACTTGATATAACCTAACCAAATCCTTAAGATCTCTTAAATCTAAGAAATCTAGAAGAATTTAATTAGGTTAACCAAGCTTAATGCTCTGTCAAGCTTAGCTCATACTGTAACAACCAAAATTTTATAACCATTTTTACGCTATATTTTTTTGTCTAACTATGTTAGAAAAAGAATATAAGTTAAGATAATAGTGGCTAACATAGTTAGAAAAAGAATTTAAGCTAATACTCTAACCATGATAGAAAAAAGAATTTTGTCACAAATAAACTATCATGGTTAGAAAAAGATTTCATGTAATTTGGAAATAAATAAATCATTTTATAATCAAACATAAAATTAACAATTGAAAATCGTTTATTTAAAATTATCAAATCTGATATATCCATGTTAGATAAAAATTGACTAACATGGATATTTAAATAAATCTAGTAATACCTGATTAAATTCTTTCAAAGTCATCATTTACAAATAAGCACATGAACATGTTTAATTACAGTTATCCAGCCTAAACTATTATACAGTAATCCAAGGAAAATGAATAACAGGGTTTACAAATTAATAAATGAAATATGAAAAATAGTATGCAAACATAACGCTTAGTCCTAAGTCTCCAGATCCTTCCTATCACTCTTGCCTCGATCTAATACCTGTAATATCAACGATTGGGGTAGACCCAGAAATCGCAACTACTACCATTCGCTTACGTACATCTTTGCACTACGTGCATGTGCATGCCCGCAAGGTGGTGTGTGATAATGTGTAAAGTGGTGTGTGCTACATGTTGTGTTGCATGAACATATTATCTATGTTAATTTCAAGTAACTACCAATTATCATGTATTGCAGCAGCACAAATATACTGATAATTCACAACTCAAGACATCGCAACTCAACACATTAATAATAATAATTAAAACATCAATAATAACAATTAAATCAAACACAACACACCGTAATATCTCAGTTCAATAGGGACTCACGACTCGATGGTCGATATACCCTCGCTTGAACTGGTTCAAAGGGACTAACAACCCTACTCAACATACAACAATTTTGTCTTATTTCTTTTAGTCCCTGGGGGTTTTACAGGGAACCTCATTCCGGAATGGCATTATTATAATCATATTAACCGGTGTGCACCAAACAAATCATCAATTCTCATGAAGCATATAATAAACATCGCAAATTCATAAACTATCCTATATGCTTACCAACATACACACACACGCAAACAAGTTTAAGTAGTTACCTCCTTGCATTTAAGCCAAAAATAAATGTAAGCTCCCACGTGCTCAAGTGTCAACAACCAATTTCTACACACAATAATACAACACATACAATTATTTTAAAAAAATAACTCATATACTAATTAACGTCGCTCTCGTTCCTAGAAGTACTACCCAAACCCATCACTTACATTCACTTCTCACGAAAGTCATTTTCACAAACCTAATCAGGGTCAATAGACAAGTAATAGCAAATTCAGCCATACACATGTATGCCAATCATACACTTGGAAATCAACCACTTCAGCACTTTTTCACTCAACTTGAAGCATCATTCAGGACAAATCAAAAAGAGCTGAGAAACACCACAATTTCATAACTCACTCAAGCCAATTTAAGGCAAAATTGCTCAAGAATATTTTACATTAAAACTGAATTAAAACAAAGAATTGACAACCTTCTACCATTCACACGTTCTTCCATTAGCATCATCAAACTTTTAACAAACAAAGAAATAATGGTGCAAACACATTGGTGTTACACTTAAAGAATCTATGTAGAACATTAACGATAGTTGTTAGGCCTAGAACAAAGAAAAACAACAATGTAATTCCAACATAATTTAAATCAAAAGAAAACAGGAGATTTTAACAGGAGATTTAAATGTCCAGACATTTAACAACCATGTAAAACTCTAGCACCTCTTCCTTGTATTCAAACGAACTAAATCAGTAAGAAGGACAAAGAGATCCTCTTTAAATCATTAACCACTTCATTATTTTATTGTTATGAAAAAGGAAGACCATAACCACTTCTTTACTTGTTAGTAGCCTAAGTAAATAGAACAATGATTCTTGGCAAATAATTTATCAAATTAGAGAAATTACAATTTGTACACAACAATCATATTGGCTTGGAAAAGGGGTTTAAATCAGGTTTTTCATTTGTAAAACAAATCCCAATAATGAAAATAAGTTGAAGAAATAAGTTCTCAGCCAATTACAACATATAAACATGCATACTCTATTTTTACCCCTTTTTAATCAAACTTGAAGAGGATATTATGCAGACCCATAGCATAGTCTTAGTATTAATTCACAATTCATTAACAAGGTCTCCTAACAAGCCACATTTACATAAACAAATCATGCACAAACAGAGTATATGACCGAGCTTTATAAATTGCTACTTGACTAAAATTAGCTCTAGAAAAATCTCTTTGCTTCCTAACTATTCTAAATCATCCTTCAACATTAATAAAAGACCATAGTTCAATTATTCCAGCCACATACAATCCTAAGGTTGAAATAACAACAGAGCAATGATAGAACTAATAACCAGAAAATTATTTCCAGCCAGCGATTTCATATTTAAATCATATAATGAACATATGAGAAAAAGAAAATAGGATTTTCATGCCTCTCCTTCATGCCAAAGCATAATCATGTTATAACAGTTTCATTCCTTAATGTATTCAAACCAAATAAGGCACTAGAAAAGAAAACTCCTTTCATATAACAACATTTCACTGCAACCATCAGTAAGCAAACAAAATCACACTCACATAAATCCTAGTCAACATCAAAACAGCAAAATAAGTAGAGTTCCAAACTTCAAGTCAAAATTCCAACACCAAAAATGGAAACTCATAATTTCATTTTAGTTCATTATTGAACCCAAACTATTTGAACCCATAAATTCAAGAACCCAATTCGCATCTCTCTCTAATCTCACTTAAAATAGAAGAGAAGGGTAGGAATGGGAAGAATGGAGTTACCTAAGCTCAAATCTTTGATTGAATGTTACAATCAACGCTGTCACCGCCTTACTCCACCGGATTCTCGCCGAAAAAGGCTTCAACCGTCGCTGTTCGCCGGAAAAGCTTCCATCACCGTCGGCCATGGTGGTACCGTCGAGAGAGAGAGAGAGCTCGTGTTTGATAGAGAGGAAGGAAGGAAAAAAAGGAAGGGATTTCGATGGACAAGATGATGAGAGGAAGAATAGTTGTGTATGGAGGATGATTTTTTTTTTTGTTTTTGCCATGAAGAAGAAGAAAACCATGAAGTGGAAGCAGAGAGATGTTTTAAGTTTAAAAGGGGCCGCTGCTTTTTTTTTTTCAAAGGGAAGGAAGTGCAAAGTGTATATATATACCAAAGAGAAATTTAGGGTTTAGTTCCCAATATGAATTTACAAAAATACCCTCTCCAATTTCTACCTTTTCATGAGAATGACCCTATTATTATTATTATTATTATCTCAAGTCAGGTCAATAGTATTCATATATTGTAAATTGTAAATGCAAGGGTTATCTAGTTTTATGATTTATTTATAATGGCTTTACAATTTCTAATTTGATTCATGGCATATTTACCCTAATTCTCTATTCCTAAAAATTAGTATTATCATAACTTATTTTGATTTAAACTTAAGGATGTCAACAACATCCTAAATAAAAATTTTCTAGAATAATGAACGTTCACAATTATTACTAAACAAAAATTAAATACTAAGTATTTTCTTTTATCTATAATGGAAATAAATTCCTAACAAATTTCCTAAAAGACGTTAAACTTTCTAAATTCATTTGCAAGATTAAATTTCAAGTATTTATTAATTTATTTTATATTTAAAGAAAAATCTAGGATGTTACACATACCTTAGCAGCATTAAATTCTAGATCAAGAATTTAAGAAAATCAATCATTCCATAAACACAAGAGGAGTTAATCACACACACATGTATCTATGAAACTACACACATATAAGCTTTAGGTTTTCATGAACTAAACCTAAAAGATAGGTTGTGAGCCAAAAATAAAGTAGAACATCTAAGAGAAGAATGTCCTAACCTAATGAAACCTAGATCTAGGAAAAACATTGGGCAAAAAGTTAAGTCTAGCTCACAAACCTAAAGATTACATCAAGCAACTACATGAGGCCAAATGTTGAAGATCTACAAGCACATTCCTTTGGAGAGAGAGATGAGGAAGTCTAGCCACTCATGGAGGAGGTGGAGATGAATAAATTTCGTGAAGATCCCATGGAGAATGGAGGAAATGGCGTGAGGTTTGATGGAGGAAGGAGATGAGAGAAGTTGAGAGGATTTGGGAGAAGAGAGAGAAAGTGGAAGTGAATAATTATGTGTCAAATGAAGTGAGTGGGTACTTAAATGAAGTGAGGTTTGGGTTAATGATAGGATTAGGAGTTAATGAGTTGTCAAGTGGAACTAATGGGTTGTCAAAAAGATATTTTGGTGGTTATGGAGGGTGTTTATGCGAAATGTTAATGACAATGAGGGGGGAAGGGTAGTTTTGGTATTAGGGTAAAAGGTGGGTGAATGTGGTCCTAATGTGGGCTAAATTCATCTCCAAAAATCCCTCCTTTTTCTCCTCTCCATTGTGCTTCCCTTTTTGCCCTTAATGAAGCTCTCCATTCAAATTTGAAATTGGAGCCAAATTTACTCCTTTTGGAAAGATGCTTCACAAATGTCTTTCCTTCCTTTTACCAAAAATGGTAAAGTTGCCTTATGTCACATGTTTTGTCAACTAGCCTCCTCCTTGCCACATAAGCTTCACCTAAGCTCCACCAAGGGTGTGTGGGGCCCACGTGGGACCCCCTACAATAAAATATCATCAAATAGTCAAAATGACCAAAATACCCTTGGTTTCTTAAAATGCAAGTAATAAAGCTAATATTCTCCAATTAATACACATAAGCATGCGCAATAAAAATCTCCAAAAATAATCAAATATATCAATTAAATCTCACTAATTAAGCTCAATTGCACATGCTTAAATATATAAAAATAGGCTCAATCAAATCCCCCAAACTTAATCCGGGCAAAGTCATGTAAAAAGACTAACTCAATCATTAAGCATAGTGAAGACACATGGAATTGACATAGAGTACAAGTTGAGCTTTTTGAACCTTTCCCTAAAGCATCACATGGGCCAAATCTAAGAATACAAAGTGAATGCAAGTTTAGCAAGCAACTAGAATTAAGGAGGAGTGCTAATAGAGATTTTTCCTCACCGGATTTAAGTGTTTGTACTCTATCTCTCAAGTTAGGAAAAATGCCTAACTAGGGTATTTGTAATCACTCTTTGGCTCAAAGTACCTAACCTCACCATAGGGTTGTAGTAGCTCTTAGTTCTCCACCCATTATTATGCAAATCACAATCAAATCTAGGGGACTTTGGGGTTTGAATGGAAGGCTAATCATGAATGGTGAATGATGGATAGTAGTCAATGTCCAATGATATGAACAAGTAATCACCACATATTGAAAGTAATGGATGCACAAGAGGGGGGGGGGGTGAATTGTGCTACCAAATAAAAATCAAACAATAACAACACAAGGGTTTATACTGGTTCGGTCTTCCTGACCTACGTCCAGTTCTCAACCACCCAGGTTGAGTTCCACTATCCCCAGGTTTTACAAACGGGTTCACCTGGAACCTTTACAACCGCAAGTTTTGGACGGGATCACTTGCAACCTTACAACCACAAGTTTTACTCAAGGCTCACTTGCAACCTTGCTAACTAACTCCCCCTTACAACCAGCAAGGGTGAAACCTTTACAAATAAAGGATTTTCTAAACTTAGTTCTCTTAAAGAACGGATAATGTTACACACTTAAGTTTAATGAATGCTCTTAATACAAGAAGAGACTTAACTACAAAGAGTACAAGATAAGTAGATGAAAAGAACTCTCAATGTGTTAAATGCTCTTTCTCTTTTCTGGGCAGCTTTGAATGCTTGAAGGATTTCTCAGTTTCTCACTCTAGCTTTCTTCAAGATGTCAAAGATATTAGATCTCTTCATAAATGAAGGTGAGCTTGCTTATATAGTCTTCAAGTATTCTCACTCTTGGTAGGTGGATTAGACGTTTGAATATGGCCGTTTTCCCAAGTTACCGTTTGCCCAATTAATGCTCCATTAATGCTTAGTAGGGTTAACTTTGTTTTATCTCTGAAAAGTAGTTCTGACACCTCTGCTCTGTCAAAAGCATTCTGACACTGCACTGCTCTGAACGTTCTGACATTCTGATTGCTTGCGGAAGCAAGTCCACATCCGGAAGCAACGCCACTCAGTGTACTGCATTTTGAACGTTAGTCTTAACAATAATAGCACATACTCACATGCAGTGGGAGTTCACTTAGTCTAAGGGAGCTCTTTTACATCCGGAAGCAATTCCACATCCGGAAGCACTTCTACTGGACGTTGGGTTATTTACATATTATACTCATTGACGCTCAGTGTTGTCCAAACCAACAGTCAGTGCTAGTCACTAATCAATCGGAAGCAGATCCACTAGACGTTGGGTCATGTTTACTGGCGCTCAGGGTTATCCATATCAACAGCCAGCGCTAGCCTTAATACAATCGGAAGCAAATCCACATCCGGAAGCTTCCTAACTTAGTCTCAAGGATTTCATACAACTAATGTTCTTAGACTGAGTTATGACTTAGTGAAGTACTTGCTGTCGCTGGGGGATGAGACGTTCATCCGCGAGCGCTAGTCCTAGTCCATCCGGAAGTAAACCTACATCCGGTTGTACTCTTACTTTGGGTTCTATATTAACCTAATATTCTCTAAGTGTTTGGCTCGTTCTTTCATATTTTAGTCTTCATCAAAACTTAAGATTCTAACATTCTCCCTGCTGCTGGAAGCCAGTGTCACACTCATCCCGGAGGGGAGCCATCAGAGAGTCAGACAACCGAAAGAGGATCTCCTCCTTTACTTCCTCAGCAAAGGCCTTGACTGTAGCTGGCACCTTCGCAACACGACTTGGACCAGGATGAGAATCTACCTCTTGATCCCCTGCACCAGATACAGAGGGGGCTGTGGTATGAGAGGCACTGCCGCCTGAGAGCCTGAACGAGTGGCCTTGGTCTGCTTGATGTATTTTATCCCCATCTTGCCGATGTTAACTACGCTGACAGGTACGCACTTAACATTCTCGTCCTCCTCAGTGGATGTTGACTTGATCAAATTTTTCTCCAGGAGGAAGGCGATGACAGTGGGGTAGGGAAGATATCCAGACTTATGATTTTCAATCCACCTTTGCAGCTCTAGACTGATCATCTGCCCAGGGTTGATTGGCTGCTGGGAGAGGAATCTGGGGAACCAAGGGTTGTCAAGGAGAGTGAACTCGTTGAAGTTCCCCCCTTTATGTGTCATCATGCGGGAGTAGACATAGTATAGGAGTCGGTTGGAGTCAGACATCCCAGACACCTTCTTCCCCTTGGTGTCATAGACCTTCAAGTTCCGCCTTGCTGAGTTTCTCAGGGAATAGCCATTCATTCATTTCTCCCTCAGGCACCCCCATCAGGCTGTTGATGTCTCTCCAAGTGAAGCTGAAGGTTCTCCCCCTTGCTGTGGCAGTGAATCCCATTTACCTTCTTATACCTTGGAGGTGAGGGACTGGCAGAATACCCGCAGGATGTTGACGTTGTATTCCTGGTTGATCCCCAGCTAGGGCATGTATTTCTCCAGATATGGTCTCAAATGTGGAAACCCTAGATCATCTATCTTGTCCAGGTCTATGAACATCCCGGTGTTGAAGTAGGGTTTTGCAGTTTCAAATTTGGAGGAAACAGCCTCCAATGGCCCATCTCTGTATACACGAGGATCATCATACTCCTCTACTCGCTGTCTTTTGGATGAGGGCTCTTCGCTAAACTGTACCTTCTTCTTCCCTTTTCTCTTTGAGTGTTCTTGTGGAGGTTGCTTAGATTGTTCTGGCTGTTCTTGGACCCGCTCACTTTGTTCTTGACTTTGCCCAGATTTCCCAGAATTTTTATGAACTTGCCCAGATTTTGAGTGAAGCCCAGATTTCCCAGACTTGGATTTCGATTTCTTGGAGGCAGAGGTTATCTCAGTGTTGGGGTTTGTCTCATGTGATCCGGTCATTTGGTGTTTAGGGTTTTAAATGAAATGTATGGAATAAAATGGCAGAAATGTAGAAGAAGAAGATGAAGAGAATGCGATGAAGATGAAGAACACGATGAATGTATGCAGAGAGTTTGGGTGAGAAATTTGTGTAAGTGAAAAAGTGAAAAGAGAAGTGACTGTTGGTTCCTATTTATATAGAGTTGCGACGGATGAAATGCACATAATGACTCTACATTGAAAGCATGCGATTGTTCATTGGGTAACGTAAATATTCAAATTGAAACGTCGCACCTTTGTGACACGTGTCTCTGCACAATGTCAGAAGAGACATAATTTTTGGCGTGAGAAGATGAAACGTTTTCTGAGGTGACGTGTCCCTTTGTTCAGACACTGGCGCTCCCCCTCACTTTGACTAAACACTCAGCGCCAGCAGAAGAGCATCCGGAAGTGGTTTTGCTTCCGGTTGGAGTGGCGCTCCAGGTAACTTTGAGTTGTCATCCAGCGCCAGCAAAAGAGTATCCGGAAGTGGTTTTGCTTCCGGTTGGACTCACTTAAGATTTAACATTGTGGGGGACCTGCAAAACTAAAGATTGACACTCCGATGCCTAAGTTAGTATAGTTGCAGGTTTTAATCAATTAAGCACAAGTTTATTTTGAAGAATTAAACTTCATTTGGGTTTACCATTCCCAAATCACCTCTTATGAATGTAAATTGATCAACCCCCAGAGGCTTGGTGAAAATATCAGCAAGCTGATGCTGAGTGGGGACAAATTGCACTTTGACATCCTTCTTCCGAACATGATCTCTGATGAAGTGATGTCTGACATCAATGTGCTTTGTCCTTGTGTGCTGAACCGGATTCTTGGCGAGGCTAATGGTGCTTGTGTTGTCACAGAGGATGGGAGCCTAAGGGAATTCCAAGCCAAGATCTCTCAGTAGGTTCTTCAGCCACAGCACTTGGGCACAACATCTTGCGGCAACAATGTATTCTGCCTCTGTGGATGATAAGGACACGCAGGTTTGCTTCTTGCTAGCCCAAGAGACCAGACAACCACCAAGGAAGGCGCATTGTCCACTGGTGCTCTCTCTATCAGTTTTATAACCTGCATGATCAGAATCAGAATAAGCCCACAAGAACTCTTGGTTACCTCTGGGATACCAAAGACCAAGCTCTTGTGTTCCCTCAAGGTATCTTAGAATTCGTTTAACACAGAATAGATGTGACTCCTTAGGGTTGGCTTGAAATCTAGCACACATGCCTACACTAAATTGAATGTCAGGCCTACTTGCCGTTAAATACAGCAGGGAACCTATCATTCCCCTATACATGGGCAGGCTGACATATTTACCCTTTGCATCAGCATCGAGTGTGGCAGTGGTACTCATGGGAGTGTCATACTCCTTGCACTAATCCATCCCAAACTTCTTGAGTAGCTCTCTGCAGTATTTAGCTTGGGAGATGAATATGCCATTCTTCTTTTGCTTAATTTGCAGGCCTAGGAAGAATGTTAGTTCTCCCATCATTGACATTTCAAACTCTCCCTGCATAGTCTTAGAAAATTCTTCACAAAGTTTTTCATTAGTTGCCCCAAAAATAATATCATCGACATAAATCTGGACAATTAGCATGTTTCTATCTTTGTGTAGAATAAACAGTGTATTATCTAGTTTGCCTCTTGAGAAACCCTTTCCCAGCAAGAAGCTGTTGAGTCTCTCATACCAAGCTCGAGGAGCTTGTTTCAGGCCATACAAAGCTTTCTTTAGCCTATACACATGTTTAGGATGCTTGTGATCCTCAAAGCCAGGAGGTTGTTCTACATAAACCTCTTCTTTGATGTAACCATTAAGAAATGCACTCTTTACATCCATTTGATATAATCTAAAGCCTTTCATGGATGCAAAGGCTAGAAGAATCCTTATTGCTTCAAGTCTAGTGACTGGAGAAAAAGTTTCTTCATAGTCTATGCCTTCTTCTTGGTTATACCCTTTGGCTACCAATCTGGCTTTGTTCCTTGTTATTTGACCTGTCTCATCCAGTTTGTTTTTGAAGACCCACTTGGTCCCAACTATGGATTGATGAGACGGCCTTGGGACTAGTTCCCAAACTTGGCTCCTTTCGAACTGGTTTAGCTCTTCCTCCATGGCAATAATCCAGTCGCAGTCCTCAAGAGCTTGTTCAACTGAAGTTGGTTCGATCTGAGATAAGAAGGCTCCAAACTCAACTTCATTTTGAACCTGCCTTCTGGTCCTGACACCAGAAGAGACATCACCAAGCACTTGATCAAGAGGATGATCCCTGTGATGTCTCCTAGCTGTTGGCAACTGTGCCTCATCAGACACGGTCTGCACTCTAGGCTCATCACTGGGTTCATCTTCTTCTTTGGGATTGCTTGCTGGTGTTTCTTTTGGTGGTGAAGATGATGGTGGTTTTGGAAGGTTAAGTATCCCATCATCTTCTGTGGATTGTTCCCATGTAGGAGTTTCATCAAAGACAACATGCATAGATTCTTCCACAGTTCTAATCCTCATGTTGTATACTCGGTAAGCCTTACTCCTAAGGGAATACCCTATGAATACACCTATATCAGCTTTTGGATCAAACTTACCCAGATTTACCTTTCCATTGTTATGCCCATAGCATTTTGATCCAAAGATTCGGAGGTGGCTGATGTTGGGCTTTCTGCCTTTGTACAGCTCCTAGGGAGTCTTGTCTAAGCCCTTGTGAACATAGGCTCTGTTAGATATGTAGCAAGCATTGCTCATAGCGTCCGCCCAGAACACTTGAGAAACCTCTTTCTCATTGAGCATGCTTCTGGCCATCTCAGTCAGAACCTTGTTCTTCCTCTCGACTACACCATTTTGTTGAGGAGTTCTAGGAGCTGAGAAGTTATGATCAATACCATTCTGCTCACACAGCTCAGAGAAGCTATGGTTCTCAAATTCTCCTCCGTGGTCTGTCCTTATGGCTGTGATTTTGAGGTCTCTCTCATTCTGCACTTTCTTAGCCAGGACAACAAAGGCATCAAAAGCATCTTGCTTAGAGGCAAGAAACATTGTCCAAGTGAACCTAGAATAGTCATCCACCACCACTAGAGCATACAGGTTTCCACCCAAGCTCTTCACTCTCGCTGGCCCAACCAAATCCATATGGATTAGTTCCAAGGGCCTGCTGGTGGAGACTCTCTTCTTAGTTTTAAACGAGGACTTTGTTTGCTTCCCTTGTTGGCAGGATTCACAAATATAATCATGCTTAACTTTAAAAGATGGAATACCTATAGCTAGCTCTTTCTTAATCAGCATGTCAAGTTGAGTAAAATTAACATGTGCTAGCCTTTTATGCCAAAGCCAACTATTCTCATCACTAGATATTAAGCATTTTTCTTCCAGTTGTTGACATAAATCTAGAGTGTATAGGTTTCCACTTCTATTTGCCTTAAGTTTGCATTTTAGGTTGGCCTTATCTAGATTCACCATCCACCAGATAGACGTCTTTCACTGGTCCAACTTCTCCAACTCCGGTGATCTTTCCACTTTGATTTCCTCCAAAGGTAACTGTGGCTCCGTCTTTGATCACCAAGGATTTGAATTTGTCTCTATCTCCAGTCATATGTCTCGAGCATCCACTGTCAATATACCATTTCCTATTCTTGGATGCTTTGAGACACACCTGAAAGAATCAAACAAGCTTAGTACCCAACCTTTCTTGGGTCCTCTGTCATTAGTTCCAGAGCCCTTGGTCCAGTGTTAGTTTTGACCTTGGGCTTATGATTAATCTGTGCCTCTGGCCTAGTGTTGGCTCTAGGCTCTTGGGCTTTCCTTGTGGATTGTTTCCAGGCTCTGGATCCCTGTCCTCCCTTAGTTTCTTTTCTTGGGGGAGGATCCTTTGTAGCCTTGGTTCCTTTTGGGACCCATTTATAAGAGCTGTTTGCTCCATGCTTCTTAGCATTACAGGTGGACGTGGAGTGTCCTTTCCTGTTACAATAATTACAGAAGCTAAAGGGTGTGGAGCTGTGATCAGTGGCTTTATGAAAGAATTTTAAGTAGGTCTTCACTTTTGGTTCCACCCACTTTTTCCCTCTAGGTTTGTATCCTAAGCCAGTCTTGTCCCTATATGCCCTCTGATTCATTAAAATTATATTTAACATTTCAGATCCACTAGTGAATTTCTGCAGAGCATTTTGCAGTTTATCTTTTTCAGCTGAGATTTTGCTGCAATTAGAGCAGCTCTCAAGTGTTGAGGCACTGGGTTCTTGAAACGTACCTCCTACTAACGAATTATTAAACTACTAGACTTCACCTAATTAATCACATACTCAGATACTCCAAACAAATTGTGTCTAACCATGTTAGTAAAAGATTTGCCTAACATGGTTAGCAAAAGAATTTCTCTACTATGAAGAGATTAGAAACATATTCTTAATATACGTATCTAACTATGTTAGAAAAGAGAATTTCCTAACATAGTTAGCAAAAGAAACAACATTACATTTAGAAACATAACCATGGCAGAGAGGAGCCCATCTAACATGGTTATATAAAATAACAACACTCATCACAACAATAAATCACAATCAAACGATATAACCATGTTAGGAAAAGGTCTTTCCTTAACACAATTATTCAGAACACCTGTATCAATTAAACTTATTAAAACTACTATCTGACTTAAGCATGTCAGTACCACAAAGCACAGTCAAACTTCGTTAATCACAATCATATGATACATTCGTATCATGAAAGAGAAATTGTCTTTCCATTAGCAGACAATTCTCAACGGTCAATTCACCACTATATAATCAATCAACACACTAAAACAGTGTGTGATACGACCACCACTGTCACATTCTTTCAATATCAGTGACTAACCAACAATCAACAGAAATAACTAACACAATTCATTCCAAACAATACAAACAAATGCGGAAGCGGATGCAACCTAATAAATGGCAATATACGTCCCTACGGTTTACCTCCGGCCTACTCACTGACTTAGTGCAGCTGGCCGGTCCCTTTTTCCCTTCCTCTCAGACTACCTCTGGGCATGATCACCTGCAAAAATAAAGGGAATGGGGTGAGACAAAA
Source organism: Mimosa pudica (assembly GCA_029929735.1). Lineage (NCBI taxonomy): Eukaryota > Viridiplantae > Streptophyta > Magnoliopsida > Fabales > Fabaceae > Mimosa > Mimosa pudica. The sequence continues at coordinate 9,967,973 of JAKELP010000045.1, forward strand.
CAATGTCTCAGTAATCACTACTTAACTCACTGTTAGACTCCTAAGTGGGGTAGTGGAGCGTCTACATGGTACCACAGTTCAAAACCTGCATACAGCTTATAACACTTACAAATATATACAGATATATATATAAATATACACAAAACAGATGCATCCATCTCTCAAATGACAGAAATAAACGTGTGTGACACTGTGCCCGGTCTACAATCCGAAAAGCATAAAAGGGACCACTCTAATCAATGTGAAAATCCCTGGTTCCTTTACAATCCGAGGAACCCGTACTATTAACCTATCGATTGCGCAGATCGATAGATTACATCGGCCGACGGTACTAATAACCAGTGTCATGCAACATACAAAAGATTATATATAAATATGAATTTATATAAAGTACAGTTCCGTTGAAAGGTACCCTATAGCCCACGTTTAAGTATAACATAATCTGAATTCATTTTATTTATATATATAAATAAGTAGAAGAGGATGTCAGAAAATCCTCAACTACCATCACCCTCAGTATCACAGTCAGTTAAGCGTGATTACCTGTTCAAGCTCAATAACCATAAATCCTAGCAGCAATTGTTTTCCGCGTGCTCCACTTGAGTCACCTTCGTCTACAACCTCCTAATGAGAAATTATTGGTCAATGCACAATAATAGTGACTTTGACCTACTTTTCAAACAATTCCAAAACCAATGTTGAAGTAATGAATTACTTGTAACATTCATCCCTTTTCTATATCCCTTTTAAACTTCCACAATTCCCTTAACCATTATTTATATCTCCTAAAGTCTTACTTTACCATTTCACATTACTCATGGCCAAAATTACCCCAATCATGTAAAACTCACCAAAAGCACTCCATTAATATTAATTTAGCACTCAAAGTGGCTTCCTAACTCACAAGTACCTCGCCACAATTCCAACACACTTTTACCTAACCAAATTTCTCCTTTAATCAACACTTTAACTACTAAATTTCCTTACCAACAGCAATCCAACTAAGACAAATATTTCATCATCCTAATATAACCTCAACAAACATTTATTAACCACTAATCTTGGTCACTACCTCTCACATCATCAAATCCCAACTTTAAAGCACTTTAAAGGCTAACATAATTTCCAACAATTGCACTCCTCCACACTTTCTTAACACCTATATAAACATTTCTTAATTTACAACTCAAAGTAACCTAATGAGACTAAGAATGCCCATAAATTACAAAACAATCACAAACCATCATATTAGTGTCAAATTTACAACTCAAGGTAACCTCCCAACTTCATAAACTTTCCACCAACTCAAAACATATCTTACCTAGTCAAATCCTCTTAAATCCAACATTTTAATCATTTCCTTTGTCCATTTACTTTTGACTACTAAAGCATTAACTTTATCATTTTCCCTAACTTTTGCCTAATCACCAAAACATGTATAACTTATCAAAACTACTCCATTTATACTCATTTGGCATTCAAAGTAGCTCCCTAACTACCCAAATATTCCACTACCTTTCAAACACACTTTTACATTAACAAAATCTATTTAATCAAAAGTTTAACTTCCAAATTTTCCTTTCCACCACCAATCCATCATAAACCAATATTCTAATATCCTTAACTACCCTTAGAAAGCATTCATACATCACTACTTCATTGAAAACATCTTCCATTAACTCAAACTTCAACTCAAAGAGCCCTAACATGCTCCAAAAATTCCCAAAGTTAATCCCTACTTCCAAAAACTTAATTCCTTTCCAAACATATTCATTTAACCACTTAAACATTGATAGATTCTTATTTAAATTCCAAGGAATCAAATGTGAGCAAACCCTAGCTTCAAAAATGCCTAAAATGTTCTCTAAAAATTCCAAACTACTTTCCAACTCCAATAAACAACAATTTCCATAACAAAACTTAAATTAATCACTAATAATCCTTATGGTAACTTGAAAATCCTACAATCCCAAATTTTCATAAATCCCTAACTTCCAAAAGAGGAAACTTTATTAAAAATCAGCGTCACAAAAAGCTTACGGAGTTCAAGAATGAAAGGGAGAGTCCCCACCGCCGTTAGCCGCCACCAGGGACGCCGGAAAACACCTCTTCTTTGATGGTGGCCGAGCTAGTGCGAAAGAAAGGAAAGGAAAATAAGGAAATGAAGTTGGAATCAAAAGAAAACTCAAGAAAATGACAACACATGGGTCCCATACCGCTCGCCGCCGTCGGCCGCCGGAAAAGGAACCCGCCGTCGCCAGAAAATGGCACCTCCAGTTCGCCACAAACAACCACCGATCAGACGCGATTTACACTGATTTATGAAGGAGAAGAGGTGAGAAACGGAAATGAGGAAGCTTTTTGGAGAGGGGGTGGCCGGATGGTGAGTGATTGTGGAAGAGAAAATGAAGAAATGGTGAGATAGGGGGGGGGGGGGGGCGCGCGCTGCGTGAAGATGGAAGGGGTCCGTCGGTATTTTGTTGAAAAAATGAAGGAGAAGGCGCGTTTGGATGGGTGAAATAAGGATGGTTTCTATTAATTTGCAGCCCAAGCTTGCCATAGTGTACACTTTTTAACTTAAAACCACTCAAACCAGTCTCCAATCTTCTTAAACTTCAAAATATTTTTAGCTCTACCACTCCCTCATATTTCAAACTCTTCATTTCTTTAGTAATTATATGCATTTTAATTACTCAAAATTTCCAAAAATTCCTAAAAATTCCAAAATTCCTAATTTCTCCTTTTATCATTTCCAAAACACTCTTTTAATCTTGTATTCAATTTTTAGGATGTTACAATTCTCCCCACCTTTAGGAATTTTGCCCTCAAAATTCACTATGTCAAACAACCCTTATGAATTAATATATAGCATAATTCGTTCAGTACATCCCTAATAACTTGAATTAGAGAATAAAATTTCAAATTCTAGCCAAACTAATCTAAGCCATTTCTCTTTCTTCTAAATATTTAAATCATAATGCTAATCTTAGTACACCTTAATTGTCTAACTACTTGACTTAAAAGACCACAAGAGTTACTCTTTATTCACTAGCCAAGATATTTCTCGCCAAATAGTCATATTTTGCCAATTCCTTATATAGAGATGAGAACAAATCTCAAAACCTATGCTAATATCGATCAGTCACCTATCAACCATCTTCCCTTTTTTCTCAAATAATTGGTTTCCCTTCCATTTAACATCAAAACTGCCTACACTTTAATTATCTTCATTACTCCCTCTCTCTTTCCAACTTCTCCAAGCTCTTCACTTCTTACAGTTAGATAACATGTCTCTAGGAATTTATTCCTTACTTTAACTCGTCTAACTTAACATATCCCACCATATCTAACTCACTTAATTCTATTCAATTTCAATGAATCAATTAAAAGTTCGCTAAAACTTCTATATTTATTTAACTCACCCATGCTCGCAATTCCAAAATCCATCACCAACTCGAAACGTCTTAATTCCCTTAGTAGGATAACGACCACTTATCACATATTGCTAATACTAAATGTGATTAACACTATCCAACTCAATCTCTTGTCTAAACACTCATAATAAAATGTCAATTATCTACATGATTCAGGATATCCTGCTAAATCGATTTAAATCACTGGATATACTAATCATTCACCCTAGTTACATCCATGAGCCTAAACAATAATCCATACAACAGTGTAATCCCAAGTAGTCCCCCCAGTCATCATTAATCAAAAACTTAATATTCTGTATTTCTCTTTTGATCAAAATTTTCGAGCCCACCATCTATTCCTAATCATTATTGTATCCTCCAATCCTCAAAATCATAACTCCTTTTTATTACATCTAACTTAATTACTACTAGCTAAATAATTGTAACTTAAATCTCATTATTTCACCTATTTTGGCCGCAACAATTTGTACCGATTAATTCTCCATTAGTATTATTATTTGTATGCTCTATAAACCAAGAAAAACTTCACAATCTCCTTTATCTCAAGTCATATCCATATTTATATCATTTATAACCTTTGACTTATCAACAATATTTTCTAAATTAACATCAACAATCTCCCTTTATTAATGTCGCTTCTCATAGCCAGTAAACTTCAGAAGTCTTTAAACCCACAGTTGAACCCTAAGTAGTCTCCTCAATCCACTTTAATTCATACCCTGAATTTCCTCCCTTTCCACTTTCATGTAAAATTCTCCACTCAATCATTCTCTCCATAATCACTATAGTACACTAAATCTACAAGTTCACAACTTTGTCCAAATACATCTAAATCAATACATTCTAGTTATACCCTCACTACCATAATCCTTCATTAATATCATCATCGCATATTGGCCATAACGGTTCAAGTCTAATATTTTAAACTTAACGCTTAACTCTTCAAAACCATACTACAATTCCAACGTGATCTAACCTAAGTAATCAAGTTATAGTGTACATCAAACACCGTTTTTGAGGCAATTTAAACTTTAACACAACCAAATCCCACCTAGTGTGATTCCAACAAAACTATACAATTACAAATTTCCATCAAAATCATATAAGGTAATAAAAATCAATAACCCATTCAACAACTTAATGATTTCATAATCCTACAACTCTTTAAAAATTTCTTTAACTATCTAAATCTCAAGGTTCAACTTTAAACCACCATCACAATAATCTACTATCATATCTCCATTCTCCAATTGACTCTTACACATTCTTAATATAATTTCTAACATGTTACCTCTTCCTAAAGCACCCTCAAGTTCATATCCTACTATAATCTAAACTAAATCAGGTTGCATTTCACCATTTAATTCAACCAATTATCCATATGCCTATGAATCCAAAACAAAAGGCTCACCAACTCTTAAATTCCTAAACTGGAACCCAATCATAATCTTCACAACATTAAATCTGTCGAAATTTCTTTTCTAGATCATATATCGCTAACTATTCAAACCAGGCCAAATTATTTTACAATTTCCAGCGTCAACCTATTCGTCCGTCCCCAAGTAAAAATGGTAGAATTCCTATAAACACAACCTAACAGCCAAGTAAAACCCCAAACAATTAGGTACAATTTAAAACATATGATCATAAAATTCTAAGTTCACATGCCAACCTACATGACTATGCTTTGTAAATTATTTCTAATAACCAAGATAATCCTCCCATTTTCTCACTTTCTCTCTAACTTGAAATATTCCTAGATTAATCGCTTTTTCACCAACATCATCTCATTATTAGAAGTTTCTCTCTCAAAATACCAAATTAACTCAAATCTTCCTAAACAAAGATTAATCAATGGGATATCTAATAAAAGTGCACTATCATCAAAACTCAAACGAATCAAACATGCAGAGATATAAATAACTTGCTTAATCCTGTTGAATTAAAAATTTGGAATTGCACTCCTTAGAAACCTAAAACCATACTCTGAATATTCCAAATCATATGCTTCTCAATTCAAAATCAAGCCAGTATAACATTCTAAAATCCACAATATACACCCGACTTCCAATTCTACATAATCAAGGATTTGCCTAATCGGATCCAAATGTACTCTCAAATGTCTCCATCATGAAGCACAATTACATACAACCCAAAACCAAACACATTTGCATTCTACAGTATTCCACTCTAAACACAAAATCGGGCTCAAGGTCAAATCCTTCTATTTAGCCACATCATCATTATTTCATTACCTTATAGGTATTATATAACAAATCTAGAACCCAAAACTACACTTAGAATACTACAAGTCATATGTTTTCTCGTCCCAAAATCTAGTTCATATAACAACCTTAATTAAATTCACATGAATCACCAATTATTCTTATTAGCCTCATCACAAAAGCATAAATTTCCAATATTCCCATCATTAATAAATTCCTATGAACATTATATTATTTCTCACTTAACTTATTAGTTCTAACATCGACTCGAATCCTCCCATAACCTTATAAATCAAGTTCTTTCCACGGCATTCAAATATATTATCATTCTATCTTCAATGAAGTCAACTCGCCAAAAAGTCTACCTCCTTTAACCAAATAAAGTCTCTCATGATGCCTCGACTATAATTATGGCCGGCTCATAATTATAATCGAGACCCCCGAGAAGAATCCTTATTCAGTTAACATCCTAATTCCTTATCAATCTCTCAAATACATTGAATCTTTATCTCAATTTTGTCAAATAAATCCTTATATTTTCCTCACTGTCAGCACAATTACCAAAATCTAGGTTGTCTTTGGTTTCACACATTCCCTACCATGTCAATCTCACTCAAACTATTACACAATTCAGCAGTGTTACTCATCAATACATGATAATCGATTTAATCCTCACCTTAAGATTTAACTTCTTCCTATTAATTGATAAGCTTATTGCAATAATTTCTAAAGTACACAACATCTCTTTTTAATTCAAACAAAATAATCAACTAAATCCACTTAAACTCTAAATCAACCTCAACATATCTATTCATTTTAGTTACTTCCAAATAAATTTTCTACTCCAAACATTTTAATTCTCACAATAGTCATGATATACTTAAAACTTAACCTACTCTAGCAATTGTGGTCCCACTCATAAGCTTTAACTGCAAAGCTTATATCCCGCAATACCAAGTCTCCCCACCATTGGAATTTTGTCCACAAAATTCGACTGCACATATCTTGAATACAACGGTTAGTGATCATGCACAACAGGAAGGGAAAAGGAATATATATTGCCATTCAATATGCAATGCAACAGGCAGGGTATCGTTTACCATAAAACTGATACCAAGTTGAAACGTACCTCCTACTAACGAATTATTAAACTACTAGACTTCACCTAATTAATCACATACTCTAATACTCCAAACAAATTGTGTCTAACCATGTTAGTAAAAGATTTGCCTAACATGGTTAGCAAAAGAATTTCTCTACTATGAAGAGATTAGAAACATATTCTTAATATACGTATCTAACTATGTTAGAAAAGATAATTTCCTAACATAGTTAGCAAAAGAAACAACATTACATTTAGAAACATAACCATGGCAGAGAGGAGCCCATCTAACATGGTTATATAAAATAACAACACTCATCACAACAATAAATCACAATCAAACGATATAACCATGTTAGGAAAAGGTCTTTCCTTAATACAATTATTCAGAACACCTGTATCAATTAAACTTATTAAAACTACTATCTGACTTAAGCATGTCAGTACCACAAAGCACAGTCAAACTTCGTTAATCACAATCATATGATACATTCGTATCATGAAAGAGAAATTGTCTTTCCATTAGCAGACAATTCTCAACGGTCAATTCACCACTATATAATCAATCAACACACTAAAACAGTGTGTGATACGACCACCACTGTCACATTCTTTCAATATCAGTGACTAACCAACAATCAACAGAAATAACTAACACAATTCATTCCAAACAATACAAACAAATGCGGAAGCGGATGCAACCTAATAAATGGCAATATACGTCCCTACGGTTTACCTCCGGCCTACTCACTGACTTAGTGCAGCTGGCCGGTCCCTTTTTCCCTTCCTCTCAGACTACCTCTGGGCATGATCACCTGCAAAAATAAAGGGAATGGGGTGAGACAAAACAATGTCTCAGTAATCACTACTTAACTCACTGTGAGACTCAGAAGTGGGGTAGTGGAGCGTCTACAGGGTACCACAGTTCAAAACCTGCATACAGCTTATAACACTTACAAATATATACAGATATATATATAAATATACACAAAACAGATGCATTCATCTCTCAAATGACAGAAATAAACGTGTGTGACACTGTGCCCGGTCTACAATCCGAAAAGCATAAAAGGGACCACTCTAATCAATGTGAAAATCCCTGGTTCCTTTACAATCCGAGGAACCCGTACTATTAACCTATCGATTGCGCAGATCGATAGATTACATCGGCCGACGATACTAATAACCAGTGTCATGCAACATACAAAAGATTATATATAAATATGAATTTATATAAAGTACAGTTCCGTTGAAAGGTACCCTATAGCCCACGTTTAAGTATAACATAATCTGAATTCATTTTATTTATATATATAAATAAGTAGAAGAGGATGTCAGAAAATCCTCAACTACCATCACCCTCAGTATCACAGTCAGTTAAGCGTGATTACCTGTTCAAGCTCAATAACCATAAATCCTAGCAGCAATTGTTTTCTGCGTGCTCCACTTGAGTCACCTTCGTCTACAACCTCCTAATGAGAAATTATTGGTCAATGCACAATAATAGTGACTTTGACCTACTTTTCAAACAATTCCAAAACCAATGTTGAAGTAATGAATTACTTGTAACATTCATCCCTTTTCTATATCCCTTTTAAACTTCCACAATTCCCTTAACCATTATTTATATCTCCTAAAGTCTTATTTTACCATTTCACATTACTCATGGCCAAAATTACCCCAATCATGTAAAACTCACCAAAAGCACTCCATTAATATTAATTTAGCACTCAAAGTGGCTTCCTAACTCACAAGTACCTCACCACAATTCCAACACACTTTTACCTAACCAAATTTCTCCTTTAATCAACACTTTAACTACTAAATTTCCTTACCAACAGCAATCCAACTAAGACAAATATTTCATCATCCTAATATAACCTCAACAAACATTTATTAACCACTAATCTTGGTCACTACCTTTCACATCATCAAATCCCAACTTTAAAGCACTTTAAAGGCTAACATAATTTCCAACAATTGCACTCCTCCACACTTTCTTAACACCTATATAAACATTTCTTAATTTACAACTCAAAGTAACCTAATGAGACTAAGAATGCCCATAAATTACAAAACAATCACAAACCATCATATTAGTGTCAAATTTACAACTCAAGGTAACCTCCCAACTTCATAAACTTTCCACCAACTCAAAACATATCTTACCTAGTCAAATCCTCTTAAATCCAACATTTTAATCATTTCCTTTGTCCATTTACTTTTGACTACTAAAGCATTAACTTTATCATTTTCCCTAACTTTTGCCTAATCACCAAAACATGTATAACTTATCAAAACTACTCCATTTATACTCATTTGGCATTCAAAGTAGCTCCCTAACTACCCAAATATTCCACTACCTTTCAAACACACTTTTACATTAACAAAATCTATTTAATCAAAAGTTTAACTTCCAAATTTTCATTTCCACCACCAATCCATCATAAACCAATATTCTAATATCCTTAACTACCCTTAGAAAGCATTCATACATCACTACTTCATTGAAAACATCTTCCATTAACTCAAACTTCAACTCAAAGAGCCCTAACATGCTCCAAAAATTCCCAAAGTTAATCCCTACTTCCAAAAACTTAATTCCTTTCCAAACATATTCATTTAACCACTTAAACATTGATAGATTCTTATTCAAATTCCAAGGAATCAAATGTGAGCAAACCCTATCTTCAAAAATGCCTAAAATGTTCTCTAAAAATTCCAAACTACTTTCCAACTCCAATAAACAACAATTTCCATAACAAAACTTAAATTAATCACTAATAATCCTTATGGTAACTTGAAAATCCTACAATCCCAATTTTTCATAAATCCCTAACTTCCAAAAGAGGAAACTTTATTAAAAATCAGCGTCACAAAAAGCTTACGGAGTTCAAGAATGAAAGGGAGAGTCCCCACCGCCGTCGGCCGCCACCAGGGACGCCGGAAAACACCTCTTCTTTGATGGTGGCCGAGCTAGTGCGAAAGAAAGGAAAGGAAAATAAGGAAATGAAGTTGGAATCAAAAGAAAACTCAAGAAAATGACAACACATGGGTCCCATACCGCTCGCCGCCGTCGGCCGCCGGAAAAGGAACCCGCCGTCGCCAGAAAATGGCACCTCCAGTTCGTCACAAACAACCACCGATCAGACGCGATTTACACTGATTTATGAAGGAGAAGAGGTGAGAAACGGAAATGAGGAAGCTTTTTGGAGAGGGGGTGGCCGGATGGTGAGTGATTGTGGAAGAGAAAATGAAGAAATGGTGAGATAGGGGGGGGGGGGGTGCGCGCGCTGCGTGAAGATGGAAGGGGTCCGTCGGTTTTTTGTTGAAAAAATGAAGGAGAAGGCGCATTTGGATGGGTGAAATAAGGATGGTTTCTATTAATTTGCAGCCCAAGCTTGCCATAGTGTACACTTTTTAACTTAAAACCACTCAAACCAGTCTCCAATCTTCTTAAACTTCAAAATATTTTTAGCTCTACCACTCCCTCATATTTCAAACTCTTCATTTCTTTAGTAATTATATGCATTTTAATTACTCAAAATTTCCAAAAATTCCTAAAAATTCCAAAATTCCTAATTTCTCCTTTTATCATTTCCAAAACACTCTTTTAATCTTGTATTCAATTTTTAGGATGTTACAGTTCTGTTTGGGGAGAACCCTTGCCATCCGCTACAGGAAGCTTTCTGGCTTCCGCTAGCTCTTCACTCAGTGAGTCCACCTTGGACTCAAGTGATTCCTTTTTAACTTTCAATACTTTATAGGTTTTACATAAGCGGGAGAATTCTTCATGAACCTCATTATATGCCTCTTGTAGTTCAGAAAAAGTTACCTCACTGTCCTCCTGGATGGGATCAAAATCCGAAGATGCTTCCTCATCATCTTCTCTGGCAACCAGGTAGAGGTTGGCAACCTCTTCCTCATCACTTGCTTCCTCGTCTGAGCTATTTACCCAGATGGAGGACACAAAGGTTTTTCTTTTGTCCTTCCCTTTTGATTTCTGCAAGCTTGGACACTCAGCCTTGAAGTGGCCAGACTTTTTACACTCAAAGCACACTGGTGCACTTTCCTTCTTATATCCTCTCCTCTGACTGGAATCACCTTTCTGAAAGCCTCCTTTCTTCTTGAAGAACTTTCTGAACTTCCTCACCATCATAGCCATCTCCTCATCATCGATGTCCTCCTCATCATCCTCATCATCATCATTATCATCAATCTTCTCCTTGCTGGGGGCAACAAGGGAAAGATTCTTGGTTTTAGATGAAGCTTGAGGAGCTCTCTGAGCCAACAAAGTTGGTTCATATTCAGGCAGTGACCCAAACAGCGCAGTGATGGAGCTTGTTGACTCTCCTTGGACTTCCTGCAAGATGGTAACTTTGGTGATCCAATCACCTTTCAAAACTTTTAAGATCTTGCTGACTTGTTCTTCTTCAGGAATGTCTTTACCCAGGGAGGCCAGGTTATTGATAAGATGAGTGAACCTGAGCTCCAGCTCTCTGATTGGCTCAGTTGGACTAATCATGGCAAATTTGAGGAACTCTTCCACCAACATCTCGACCCGTCTTTTTGAACCTTTCCCTAAAGCATCACATGGGCCAAATCTAAGAATACAAAGTGAATGCAAGTTTAGCAAGCAACTAGAATTAAGGAGGAGTGCTAATAGAGATTTTTCCTCACCGGATTTAAGTGTTTGCACTCTATCTCTCAAGTTAGGAAAAATGCCTAACTAGGGTATTTGTAATCACTCTTTGGCTCAAAGTACCTAACCTCACCATAGGGTTGTAGTAGCTCTTAGTTCTTGATTTAACCTTTTTGTCGCCTCTAAAGATCAATCAAAACAATTCAATACTCTAATCCACTATTAAGATAGCGGTGAGTACAGGTCTTTCCACGATTCAGGTTATCTAGCTAATTTCAAGTAATTAAGTCACGCAAATTAACAAACAGTTTGAGTGTGTGTTTATATCTACAACTAAAATATAAAATGTACCGAAAGTATGAGTGTTAAGAATCAAGAGGTGGAATGTCCTCCTTCAAGCCTCGATTTGTGCATCTCAATTGTTAGGCCTCATGTGACAATTTCCTCTTAATTAACTAGCTTAAATCGGCCAAGACCTCTTAAATCTAAGAAGCGTTAGCTAATTTAAACTAATTAATCAAGATAGTCTAGCCTTGAACTTGATGCATATCCTTAGGTGAGATAGAAATCAAAACTAACTTCTATTTAACATTCACTTCAAGAATCAAACAAAATGTACACACATATGCTTAATCTCATGAAGCTACACAATGTATACACCTAACACATAAAAGTTCAAGATCTAGAAGTTAGGTTTACAAGCTTGAAAGAATGAATGAACTCTACATAGAAATCTCTATGCAAAATCCTAGATCTAACATACCTAAAAATCTCCAGACATGAAAGATCTAAGTGATTACAAGCTTGAAAACCTAGAAAAGGAAAATTCTCACATAAGGCCAATTACATTGAAGCTCGAACACAAATCTGGACTTGAAGGAAGAAGAAGAATGCTTAGCCGCGCATGGAGACGGAAAGAATGGAGAATTTGCGAGGTGAAATGGCCATGGAAGTGGTTTGCGAGGTGAAGAAGATGAAGATGGAGTTGAGAGAGTTTGTTAGAGGAGAGAGAAAGTGAAAGTGGAAAATGGTTAAAAGTTAGTTAGAGTTTGTGACATTTGAGCCTTTATAGTGGTGAGTAACTTTGAGATTATCGCCCAAAGGGTATTTTTGGTATTTGGTGAAAGGTTAGGATGAATGTGGACTAGATCTCATCTCCATGCATTTTTAAAGGTTCCTCCTTTTTCTCCAAGTGATTGTGCTTCCAAAATTGCCCTTAATGAGGCCTCCAGACTTGAATTTGACCTTGGCTCCAATTTTGCCTCATTTGGAAAGATGCTCCCCAAGTACCTTCAAGCTGCAGGGCTGACTTTGCCTTAAATTACCTCTACACAAAAGACTTCTGAAAAGTAACTGACATTTCTGATCATTGTGCAGTCTGACTCTTGTACTCGCTGACTGATGGGCTTAAGCTTCAGGATGTCAAGTCTGTCCGCCAGCGCCAACACGTTCACTTCCGGAAGTACATCCACTTCTGGATGTAAATTCCCATCCTCAAGTGGCTCAGCTTCCGGATATAACTTTGCTTCCGGATGTGAACTTGCATCCTGATGTGAGTATGCTTCTGGATGTGAACCTGCATCCGGAAGTGACTTTGGGTACTTGTCATCTAGCCTCTTCTTGCCAAGTTATCTCCACTGAAGCTCCACCAAGGGTGTGTGGGGCCCACTTGGGACAATAATGATCAAATATAACAAATAAACGACACTAATTAAGCTCAAATGCACATGCTTATAGGTATAAATTTTGGTCCAATCAAATCCCCCACACTTAATCTTTGCACTCCGGGCAAAGTTATGTAAAAGATTAACTCAATCATTAAGCATAGTGAAGTCAATTGGAATTATCATAGAGTACAAGTTGATCTTCTTGAACCTTTCCCTAAAGCTTCGCATGGAACAAATCTAAGAATACAAAGCGAATGCAGTTTAAAAATCAACTAAAATTAAGGAAGAGTGCCAATTGAGATTTTTCCTCACCGGATTAAGTGTTTAACTCATTCACTCAAGTTAGGAAAAATGCCTAACTAGGGACTTGTGATCACTCTTTGGCTCAATTCACTTGACCATCACCATAGGCTTGTAATAGCTCTAAGTTCTCCACCCATTAGTATGCATAGCACAACCAAATCTAGGGGACTTTGGGGTTAGATGGAAGGCTAATTATAAATGCTGAATGATGGATAGTAGTCAATGACCAATGACATGAACAAGTAATCACCACATATGCATGCAATACAATGAAACCAATCCTCACAAAGCATGCTACATTTCTCTTTTCTATTTCAAGCACTTTGTGCTTCTCTCACTTTTTTTTTTCAATCTTATGCCTTTGGCATACTTAAACACTTTGTGCTTTCTTTCTTTTTCTCTTTTGATAGGCCTTTGGCCTTATTATTTTTTTTTCTCTTTTCTTTGGCCTTTGGCCATTTTCTCTGTTCTTTTCCTCTCTTGTGGCTCTCGGCCATCTTTTGTTTTTCACTCATATAGCTTGCTTTTCACAAGATACAACAATACAATACTAATATGAATGCAAGCATATGCTATAGTTACTTATTCACACATTGGTCAAGGTGGTAGAAAAGAAAAGTGAATGGCCCAAAGGGGTTAATCAAATGATAATATTTGGTTGGCTTAGTGTTTGGGTCTTGAGGGTTTAGAAAGAAACGCCCCTTTCATTTTCAATCATGCCATGCATTGTGATCTTGAGCAAGAGCTAGGACAAGTTCTAGGAGGTCAAGTAAGTATTGGCCCACTCAATTCGGTTGGAGGCTTCTCACATTTATGGCTTACTCTAATCAGTCACTTCCTCCCTAAGAAAAGTTAAATGAGAAACTAACACCCTCTCCATACCTTAAAAGTGCCCCATGCAATGCCCTAAGTAATCATTCCAAAAATTCTACTTACACACTAGAGGACAATTCCATTTGCTTTCAAGAGCCATAATCAAGTCAAATTTTCAAGAAAAATCATGCCAAATAAGTCCAAAAATCAAGTGTGAAAGCTTTGAATTAGAGCACTTTTAAGCACATAATACACCTCGCCCACACTTAAAGCATGCATTGTCCTCAATGGACCAATCAAATCAAGTAGGAAGATGCATTTTAAAGGCAAAGCAGCAACATAAAAAGCTGGGCAGTTTAAGCATACAAATGGCCAATGCATGTATTATTTACAAACAAAAACATACTAAGCACAACCTTTATATTATGTATTATTTTTTTTCCTCGCTGATGCTAAGGAAGCCTAACTGGATTTAGACTCAAGTCACTTCCGGAAGCAAAAATGCTACCGGAAGCAAAATGGCTATAGGAAGTCACTCTGGTTCAGATTCTAAGTCTCATCCCTAGCGGAAGCAAACATGCTACCGGAAGCAAAAAATGCTTCCGGATGCCCTGACGCTTGTGGAAGCAAGAACACATCCCCTAGCGGAAGCAAAGTAAACACCATCTGATCCGAAGTAACAAAGTCTAAGTGAGAGCTTCCGGAAGCAAAAACACTTACGGATGCAAGATCCTCTATTTCCACAGTGACACTTCCTGAAACAAATAGGCATCCCCCAGCACTAGTGACATTTTTCTAACCTACAACAACACTCTAAAACATAATCCTAAACACATTCCTAATATTTTTCTAAACAAATATCTTCCCCCACACTTAAGATATTAACTAAACAAAGCAAGTGAGGAAAGGATAGAAACAACCTTTAGGGAGGCTTGAAATTCTCCTTATACAATTTTAGCAAATGGCCATTGACTTTGTAGATTCGGCCATCTTTGCTATGCTTGATCTCTATCATGCCAAAATCATAAGATTTGGTCACTACGTAAGGGCCTTCCCACTTGTCTTTAAGTTTGCTCCCTCCACTGAACTTGAATTTAGCACGGTAGTAAAGCACAAGGTCACCCTCCTTGAATTCTTTCCTCAGGATGCCACTACCATGAATAGCCTTTGTTCTTTCCTTAAAGATTCTGGAGTTCTCAAATGCCTCATTCCTCAACTCTTCAAGCTCACTTAAAGTCAATTGTCTTTCTTGAGCCGCGGCATCCATGTCATCGATACAAGATTTGACCGCCCAATAAGACTTATGTTGGAGCTCAACTGGAAGATGACAAGCTTTGCCATAGATCAACCTATAAGGGGATATGCCAATTGGAGTCTTAAATGAAGTCCTATAAGCCCAGAGAGCTTCCTCAAGCCTCAAGCTCCAATCTTTCCTACTAGGCTTCACAATCCTCTCAAGGATGTTTTTGATTTGTCTATTAGACACCTCGGCCTCCCCATTGGTTTGAGGATGGTAAGGTGTTGAGATTTTGTGATTGACTCCAAATTGGTTAAGCAAAGAAGTCATGAGCTTGTTGCAAAAATGAGAGCCTTGGTCACTCACAAGTGCCTTGGGAACTCCAAACCGGCAAAAGATGTGAGATTTCAAGAACTTCAATACAGTCCTAGCATCATTTTCCCTAGTAGGCACGGCTTCTACCCACCTTGAAAAGTAATCCACAGCCAAAAGTATATAGACATAGCCGGAGGAAGGTGGAAAGGGTCCCATGAAATCAATGCCCCAAACATCAAAAACATCACAAAAGATCACAGGAATTTGACGCATTTCATGCCACTTAGTTAATCCTCCAAACCTTTGACAACGATCACAAGACTTGCAATAATCATAGGCATCTTTGAACAAAGTAGGCCAATAGAAACCAGCCTCCAGAATTTTCCTTGAGGTTTTCGTTGCACCGAAGTGCCCTCCACAAGCAAGAGAATGACAGAACTCCAAAATTGAAGAGATCTCATCATCATGCACACACTTCCTGATGATTTGATCATTGCACAACCTCCACAAGTGTGGCTCATCCTAAACATAATAGTTTGCATCTCTCTTCAACTTTTGAGCTTGGTGCTTGTTTAATGAAGGAGAAATCATCTCGGCCACCATATAATTCACCAGATGAGCATACCACGGATCCTTCTTAGCATTCAAAGCACACAATAAAGCATCTGGGAAAGTATCACAAACAAGAGAAGAGTCATCAATACCTTCCACATCCACTGGCAGACGGCTTAAATGATCAGCCACTAGGTTCTCTCTTCCAGTCCTGTCCTTAATCTCCACCTCAAACTCTTGTAGAAGCAAGACCCATCTCAAGAGCCTAGGCTTTGTTTGTGGCTTAGATAACAGATAACGGACGGCTGCATGATCCGTGAATATGATTACCTTAGAATGTAGTAAGTATTGCCGAAACTTGTCCAGACCAAAGACTATGGCGAAAAGTTCCTTCTCGGTTGTTGTATAGTTCCTTTGAGCTCTATCCAATGTCTTAGATGCGTAAGCAATGACTCTAGGCAAAGACTCTTGCCTTTGGCCAAGCATAACTCCCAGAGCCTCATTAGAAGCATCACAAGACAACTCAAAAGGTAATTCCCAATTAGGTGTAACCAAGATAGGGGGAGTAGTAAGCCGTGTCTTCACTCAACAAAGGCCTCCTTACACTCATAAGAGAAATCAAATTCGGTATCCTTTTGTAGTAGATGAGACAGTGGGGAAGCAATTTGGCTAAAACCCTTGATGAACCTCCTATAGAAACCCACATGTCCAAGAAAGGACCTCAACTCCTTCAAGCAAGTTGGGAAGGGTAGAGAGGAGATTACCTCAACCTTGGCTTTGTCAACTTGAATGCCCTCCTTTGAGACTAAGTGTCCCAAAACTATGCCCTTGTCCACCATGAAATGGCACTTCTCAAAGTTGAGTACCAAACCCTTCTCCACACATCTAACCAAAGCTTTCTGAAGATTGACCAAGCAAGCATCAAAACCGTCTCCATAGAGGGAGAAATCATCCATAAACACCTCTATGCCATCCTCCAGCAAGTCATTAAAAATGCTCATCATACAACGTTGAAAGGTTCCTGGAGCATTGCATAGACCAAAAGGCATTCTCCTGTATGCGAAGGTTTCAAATGGACAAGTAAAGGTTGTTTTCTCTTGGTCCTCAGGTGCTATTGGAACTTGGAAGTACCCTGAGAAACCATCCAGAAAACAATAGTGTGACTTGCCAGCTAGTCTTTCCAACATCTGATCAATAAATGGCAACGGGAAGTGATCCTTCCTTGTGGAGTCATTCAGCTTCCGATAATCTATACAAACCCTCCAAGAGTTCTGAACCAGTGTAGGTACTAGCTCATCTTTGTCATTTTTCACCACAGTCAGCCCACTCTTCTTCGGCACCACATGAATGGGACTCACCCATTCACTGTCACTAATTGGATAGATGATTCTGGCACTCAAGAGCTTCTCAACCTCCTTCTTCACAACATCCAGTATCAAAGGGTTGAGCCTCCTTTGTGGTTGTCTCACAGGCTTAGCATCATCAGTGAGCAAGATCCGGTGCATGCAGGTGGTAGGACTCATGCCAGAGTGATCAGCTAGAGTCCACCCAATGACCCCCTTATATCTTCTCAGCACATCAAGTAACTTCCCTTCCTCAAGAGAAGAAAGAGCACTTGAAACAATCACCGGAAGCTTCTCATCCGCCAGCAAATAAGCATATTTGAGATTAGGTGGTAAGGGTTTCAACTCCAAGGTAGGTGGTTCAACAATAGAAGGAACCAAGATGTGCATCTCAACTTGAAGAACCTGAGGCTCATCATAATCATCAACATCATCCGGCAACTGATTTAAACCTTTTTGTCGCCTAAAAAGATTAATCAAATCAATTCAATACTCTATTCCATTATTTAGATAGCGGTGAGTACAGGTCTTTCCACGGTTCAGGTTATCTTGCTAATTGAAAGTATAATAGTCACGCAAATTAACAAACAGTTTGAGTGTGTGTTTATATCTACAACTAAAATATAAAATGTACCGAAAGTATGAGTGTAAAGAATCAATAGGTGGAATCTCCTCCTTCAAGCCTCGATTTGTGCATCTCAATTGTTAGGCCTCATGTGACAATTTCCTCTTAATTAACTAGCTTAAATCGGCCAAGACCTCTTAAAACTAAGAAGTGTTAGCTAGTTTAAACTGATTAATCAAGATAGTCTAGCCTTGAACTTGATGCATATCCTTAGGTGAGATAGAAATCAAAACTAACTTCTATTTAAGATTCACTTCAAGAATCAAACAAAATGTACTCACATATGCTTAATCTCATGAAGCTACACAATGTATACCCCTAACACACATGAAAGTTCAAGATCTAGAAGTTAGGTTTACAAGCTTGAAAGAATAAATGAACTCTACACAGAAATCTCTATGCAGAATCCTAGATCTAACATACCTAAAAATCTCCAGACATGAAAGATCTAAGTGATTACAAGCTTGAAAACCTAGAAAAGGAAAATTCTCACATAAGGCCAATTACATTGAAGCTCGAACACAAATCTGGACTTGAAGGAAGGAGAAGAACGCTTAGCCGCGCATGGAGATGGAAAGAATGGAGGATTTGCGAGGTGAAATGGTCATGGCGGAGGTTTGCGAAGTGAAGGAGATGAAGAAGATGAAGATGGAGTTGAGAGAGTTTGTTAGAGGAGAGAGAAAGTGAAAGTGAAATGAGAGAAGATATTCTGAAAGTTAGTTATGTTTGGGGTTTTATAGTGGTGAGTAACTTTGGGATTATCGCCCAAAGGGTATTTTTGGTATTTGGTAAAGGTTAGGATGAATGTGGACTAGATCTAATCTCCATGCATTTCTAAAGGTTCCTCCTTTTTCCTCAAAGTGATTGTGCTTCCCTTTTTGCCCTTAATGAGCCCACCAGACTTGAATTTGACCTTGGCGCCAATTTTGCCTCATTTGGAAAGATGCTCCCCAAGTACCTTCAAGCTGCAGGGTTGACTTTGCCTTAAATTAACTCTGCACCAAAGACTTCTGAAAAGTAGTTGACATTTCTGATCATTGTGCAGTCTGGCTCATGTACTCGCTGGCTGATGGACTTCAGCTTCCGCATGTCAAAACTGTCCGCCAGCGCCAGCACGTTCACTTCCGGATGTAAATCCACTTCCGGATGGAAGTTCCCTTCTTCAAGTAGCTCAGCTTCCGGATGTGAACTTGCATCCTGATGTGAGTTCTCTTCCAGATGTGACTTTGCTTCCGGATGTGAACCTGCATCCGGATGTGACTTTGAGTACTTGTCATCTAGCCTTCCTTCTTGCCAAGTTATCTCCACTGAAGCTCCACCAAGGGTATGTGGGGCCCACTTGGGACCCCCCTACATGAAAAACACATCTCATAGTCAAAATGACCAAAATACCCTTAGTTTCATAAAATGCAAGTAATAAGGCTATTATTCTTCAAATATTTATACATAAGCATGTGCAAGAAAATGTAGCAATAATGATCAAATATAACAAATAAGCCACACTAATTAAGCTCAAATGCACATGCTTAAAGGTATGAAATTTGGTCTAATCAGCAACCCACCAAGGTCCTCAAGACAATTCGGCCTCTTAGAGTCGGAGACCTCAGAACTCCTATACAAATTCGCGTCCCCACTATCACAACGGGTTGAAACATGAGGATCATCAGCAAGCACATGCTCTTTCAGATAGAGCTTCTCTCCCTCAACTTATGAATTCGGCCATTTTTCAAGATCTCCTGCTCCACAACGTCAAACTCTTGTGAACTAGACTTCTCAATTTCCTTTGTGAATTCACAACCTCCATCCTTCGTTCGTCCTACAAAAGTGAGCAAACTTCCTTCTTCCCAGGGGTTGTAGCTTGACATAGAAGAAATAGAAGTGCAATCATCATCAAAATCATAGTTCACATGCAATGAATCTCTCATGACCTCAGTTACTCGACTTCCTATGCTAGATAAATCATCAAGCAAATCATGCAAACATGTATTTTCAATTAAACTAGCACAAGTGTCATGATAACACATATGAGCATCTTCATTATCAATTAAATTCAACTTGAAGGTATTTGCATGCTCATCACAAACTATATGCATCAATGAATCAATCACACTTAATCCAAGGAGAGAATAATCCTCATTAGGTTGTTTAATTGCTTTCCCCACATCAAACTTTATTAATTGATTTCCTACTTGCATTGTAACATAACCCTCTTCTAAGCTTATAATCATCTTGGCTGTTTTCATAAATGGCCTTCCCAAGATCAAGGAGTCATCCATCCTAGTGTCACTAGTCATGTCTAGCACAAAAAAGTCCACTGGAAATACTAGTTCCCTAACCCTCACAAGTATGTCCTCAATGAATCCATAGGGTTTCTTAATGGACCTATCTGCTAATTGAACCACAACACTAGTTTCACTCAAGTTCTTCAACCCTAGTGCAAGTTAGGTGGCCTTAGGCATAACGTTAATGGCGGCCCCTAAATCAAGAAGTGCCTTACCAAAGCTAAGATTCCCTATCTGACAAGGGATGGTGAAAGAGCCCGGATCTCCACACTTTGGGGGTAAGTGCCCCTTCAAGAGAGATGAAACATGAGTCCCAAGTTGGACTTTATTACTTGAATTACTAGCTCTCTTGTTAGTGCAAAGATCTTTAAGGAACTTAGCATACTTAGGCATTTGTTTCACAAGCACAAGCATAGGCACATTAATTTCCAGCTTAGAAAATAAGTCAAGCATCTCCTTTTCCAATTCATCATTATGTTTCTTCTTAGCTAAAACATATGAATTAGGAAATGGCAAATGCTTAGGATCAAGAGACTTACCTTTGGGGGATTCATCCCCTTGTTGAGTAGGTTGTTCTTGCGAAGAAGATTCTCCAACTTTCCGCTTTCCCTTTGCAATCTCCTTCCTCTTATCCTCCTTTGAGGTCTCAGCTTCTTCACTTTTCTTAGTCAGGTTCTCGGCATTATCAAGTAAGTCATCACGAGGAGGATTCAGTTCAGCCTCTGCATGCATATGGCCATCAACAAAGTCATTTTGAAGGTTGGTGTTACCACCCTCAATCAATACACTCTGCTCGGCCTCACAAGGTAGTTGTGTCTCCTCCTCTTCATATTCATATGCATCACCATATTTCTGTCCACTTCTTAGGTTCATAGAATGAATGTTCTGAGGATTAATCACCACATTAGACGGCAATCCTCCTTTCTTTGTGTCTTGCTCAGCTTTATTATTCATCATTTGAGACACTGCATTTTCCTACTTCTGTAATCTCTCTTCAATCTTCTCCATGAAACTTGACATCATTTGGTAAATCATGTCTTGTTGAGATGTCACAGAGCTAGATGGAGGAACACAGGCTTGAGATCCCTCCATATTGTTTCGCAAAGCATGAGCTGGATTATCATTCTTCATAAATTGATGAGGAACATTGGCTTGTTGGTTCGGCCTGTACCTTTGATCATTAGAGTTAGGCCTCCCTTGGTATGAACCATAGCCTTGTTGTGAGGGATAAGCATTAGAGGCTTGAAAGTTGCCTCCCCCCCCACTTAGGCTGTTGCTGAGTTTGGAAGGAGCTAGAATTTGTGACTTGGTTTGAACCTCCCCCCCACTTGAAGTTCGGGTGGTCCCTTCATCCCGGATTGTACGTGGAAGAGTAAGGATCATATTTGGCTTGAGGTCTAGCATTGTTATACATGGCCGCCACTTCCGCTTGGGATGGACAGTCTGAGGATAGGTGCATGGACGAGCCACAATGATCACAGGATGAGGCCACCAAGGCCATAGAATCATCAACACAAGAAGTAGGCGTCACAAAGCGTCCGTCCATCCGACTTAGGCTCTCAGTCAGCCTCTCAATAGAATTGTACAGTTTGTCATCACTACTCACGGAGGCAACCTTTGGCGCAACACCATACAGAGCATCACGTCCATAAAAATTCTGGTGATTAGAGGCCATGGTTGAAAATAAGTTATATCCTTCATTTGCTGATAAGTTGAAAAGTGAGCCATTAGAAGCAGCATCCACACTCATCTTGAGCTGCGGTACCAGACCATCATAAAAGTATTGTACAAAGTTTCCCTTGGATATGTTGTGATTGGGGCAGGAGTTCACCAAGGTGTTGAACCGGCTCCAATATTCATAGAAAGACTCCTGAGGAAACTGTTGAACACCTATGATGTCTTTCCTCAACTTGGATATCTTGGAGACTGGAAAATAACGGTCTAAAAACACCCTCTTAAGTTGCTCCCATGAAAGAGTGGCACAATGAGTAGGAAGGTTCAAGAGCCACTCCTTGGCTTTTCCTTCCAAGGAGAACTGGAATACTCTCAACAGAACGTCATCCAGGTCTGCATTGGGAGGCTTCATGGAAGAGCAGGTGTGGTAGAGGCCAAGCAAGTGTGTGTGAGCATCCTCATGAGGAAAACCTGTAAACTTAGGCAGATGAGCAAGAAGAGATGCCTTGATCTCAAAGTTAGCGGGGTTAGCATAAAAACCTTGAGGTGCAAACGATGCATATGACTGTGTGAACTCTCGCATAGGTCTATCATCATCATGCAATTGCCTACCCCCCTCAAAATGATGTTCATCCTCTTGCTCTCGCCTGTCACGTCGCTCACGCTCATGTTTATGCTCTTTTGCCTCTCTCTGATGTTCTCTATGGTCCTCTGGCCTTTCTGCCATAATGAAATGCTGGTCTAGGAATGTGTTATTTGACGCTACAGATGAATTTTGTGGATTTGATGTGGATCCTACAGGTTGCTTACGAGCTTGCTTCTCGTGCTTGGTCTTTTTCTTAAGTTCTCTCAGAGTCTTATTAATCTCTCTATCCAATGACACTAATGATGTGGTATTGTTCATACAAAGCTACTTAGTGCAACTATATGCAGTAAAATCCAACAAAATCCAGCAGAATCACAGACAAAAACACCAACAGAAATCAGTGCAGAATCCAGAAAAGTGTACATAATTTCTATCAACACAGTACAACAATAAGAGGCTAACTAGAGCAGCCGAACACTTCAAAAGCACTTCTAAAACAGGCTTAACTATACAGAAAGTAATTCAACCTAAAACTTAAAACTAAAACTAACTAAAATATCACACAGGTTACACAAATTAAGATTGTGACTATTTACACCTAAAACTAGCAAGAACTGGCCTAAACCGGCAACGGCGCCACTTGATTTAACCTTTTTGTCGCCTCTAAAGATCAATCAAAACAATTCAATACTCTAATCCACTATTAAGATAGCGGTGAGTACAGGTCTTTCCACGATTCAGGTTATCTAGCTAATTTCAAGTAATTAAGTCACGCAAATTAACAAACAGTTTGAGTGTGTGTTTATATCTACAACTAAAATATAAAATGTACCGAAAGTATGAGTGTTAAGAATCAAGAGGTGGAATGTCCTCCTTCAAGCCTCGATTTGTGCATCTCAATTGTTAGGCCTCATGTGACAATTTCCTCTTAATTAACTAGCTTAAATCGGCCAAGACCTCTTAAATCTAAGAAGCGTTAGCTAATTTAAACTAATTAATCAAGATAGTCTAGCCTTGAACTTGATGCATATCCTTAGGTGAGATAGAAATCAAAACTAACTTCTATTTAACATTCACTTCAAGAATCAAACAAAATGTACACACATATGCTTAATCTCATGAAGCTACACAATGTATACACCTAACACATAAAAGTTCAAGATCTAGAAGTTAGGTTTACAAGCTTGAAAGAATGAATGAACTCTACATAGAAATCTCTATGCAAAATCCTAGATCTAACATACCTAAAAATCTCCAGACATGAAAGATCTAAGTGATTACAAGCTTGAAAACCTAGAAAAGGAAAATTCTCACATAAGGCCAATTACATTGAAGCTCGAACACAAATCTGGACTTGAAGGAAGGAGAAGAACGCTTAGCCGCGCATGGAGACAGAAAGAATGGAGAATTTGCGAGGTGAAATGGCCATGGAAGTGGTTTGCGAGGTGAAGAAGATGAAGATGGAGTTGAGAGAGTTTGTTAGAGGAGAGAGAAAGTGAAAGTGGAAAATGGTTAAAAGTTAGTTAGAGTTTGTGACATTTGAGCCTTTATAGTGGTGAGTAACTTTGGGATTATCGCCCAAAGGGTATTTTTGGTATTTGGTGAAAGGTTAGGATGAATGTGGACTAAATTTCATCTCCATGCATTTCTAAAGGTTCCTCCTTTTTCTCTAAGTGATTGTGCTTCCAAAATTGCCCTTAATGAGGCCTCCAGACTTGAATTTGACCTTGGCGCCAATTTTGCCTCATTTGGAAAGATGCTCCCCAAGTACCTTCAAGCTGCAGGGCTGACTTTGCCTTAAATTACCTCTGCACAAAAGACTTCTAAAAAGTAACTGACATTTCTGATCATTGTGCAGTCTGACTCTTGTACTCGCTGACTGATGGGCTTAAGCTTCAGGATGTCAAGTCTGTCCGCCAGCGCCAGCACGTTCACTTCCGGAAGTACATCCACTTCCGGATGTAAATTCCCTTCCTCAAGTGGCTCAGCTTCCGGATGTAACTTTGCTTCCGGATGTGAACTTGCATCTTGATGTGAGTATGCTTCCGGATGTGAACCTGCATCCGGAAGTGACTTTGGGTACTTGTCATCTAGCCTCTTCTTGCCAAGTTATCTCCACTGAAGCTCCACCAAGGGTGTGTGGGGCCCACTTGGGACCCCCCTACATGAAAAACACGTCACATAGTCAAAATGACCAAAATACCCTTGGTTTCATAAAATGCAAGTAATAAGGCTATTATTCTTCAAATATTTACACATAAGCATGC
This sequence comes from Mimosa pudica, assembly GCA_029929735.1. Classification (NCBI taxonomy): domain Eukaryota; kingdom Viridiplantae; phylum Streptophyta; class Magnoliopsida; order Fabales; family Fabaceae; genus Mimosa; species Mimosa pudica. Next base: position 9,993,043 of record JAKELP010000045.1, read on the forward strand.
GCATGAAAATGTACCAATAATGATCAAATATAACAAATAAACCACACTAATTAAGCTCAAATGCACATGCTTATAGGTATAAATTTTGGTCCAATCAGTTCTCCACCCATTATTATGCATGTCACAATCAAATCTAGGGGACTTTGGGGTTTGAATGGAAGGCTAATCATGAATGGTGAATGATGGATAGTAGTCAATGTCCAATGATATGAACAAGTAATCACCACAAATTGAAAGTAATGGATGCACAAGAGGGGGGGTGAATTGTGCTACCAAATAAAAATCAAACAATAACAACACAAGGGTTTATACTGGTTCGGTCTTCCTGACCTACGTCCAGTTCTCAACCACCCAGGTTGAGTTCCACTATCCCCAGGTTTTACAAACGGGTTCACCTGGAACCTTTACTTGGACGGGATCACTTGCAACCTTACAACCACAAGTTTTACTCAAGGCTCACTTGCAACCTTGCTAACTCCCCCTTACAACCAGCAAGGGTGAAACCTTTACAAATAAAGGATTTTCTAAACTTAGTTCTCTTAAAGAACGGATAATGTTACACACTTAAGTACAATGAATGCTCTTAATACAAGAAGAGACTTAACTACAAAGAGTACAAGATAAGTAGATGAAAAGAACTCTCAATGTGTTAAATGCTCTTTCTCTTTTCTGGGCAGCTTTGAATGCTTGAAGGATTTCTCAGTTTCTCACTCTAGCTTTCTTCAAGATGTCAAAGATATTAGATCTCTTCATAAATGAAGGTGAGCTTGCTTATATAGTCTTCAAGTAATCTCACTCTTGGTAGGTGGATTAGCCGTTTGAATATGGCCGTTTTTCCCAAGTTACCGTTTGCCCAATTAATGCTCCATTAATGCTTAGCAGGGTTGACTTTGCTTTATCTCTGAAAAGTAGTTCTGACACCTCTGCTCTGTCAAAAGCATTTTGACACTGCACTCCTCTGAACGTTCTGACATTCTGATTGCTTGCGGAAGCAAGTCCACATCCGGAAGCAACGTCACTTAGTGTACTGCATTTTGAACGTTAGTCTTAACAATAATAGCACATACTCACATGCAGTGGGAGTTCACTTAGTCTAAGGGAGCTCTTTTACATCCGGAAGCAATTCCACATCCGGAATGACTTCTACTGGACGTTGGGTTATTTACATATTATACTCACTGACGCTCAGTGTTGTCCAAACCAACAATCAGCGCTAGTCACTAATCAATCGGAAGCAGATCCACTGGACGTTGGGTTATGTTTACTGGCGCTCAGGGTTATCCATATCAACAGCCAGCGCTAGCCTTAATACAATCGGAAGCAAATCCACATCCGGAAGCTTCCTAACTTAGTCTCTAGGATTTTATACAACTAATGTTCTTAGACTGAGTTATGACTTAGTGAAGTACTTGCTGTCGCTGGGGGATGAGACGTTCATCCGCGAGCGCTAGTCCTAGTCCATCCGGAAGTAAACCTACATCCAGTTGTACTCTTACTTTGGGTTCTATATTAACCTAATATTCTCTAAGTGTTTGGCTCGTTCTTTCATATTTTAGTCTTCATCAAAACTTAAAGTTCTAACACATATGCATGCAATACAATGAGCTTACATCCAATAAAACATGCTAAACCTCACTCTTTTTACCAAGCACTTTGTGTTTATCTCTCTTTATTTTTCTATGCCTTTGGCATCATAAGCACTTTGTGCTTTTATTTTTTTTTCTCTCTTTTTTTTTCTTCTTAGGCCTTTGGCTTCTTTTCTTTTCTTTTCTTTCTTTTCTTTTTCTTGGCCTTTGGCCATTTCTTTTTCTTTTCCTCTTTTGGGCTCTCGACCACTTCTTTTTTTTCTCTCATATAACATGCTTTACATAAAATACATCAATACAATACTAATATGAATGCAAGTATATGCTATAATCACTTATTCACACATTGGTCAAGGTGGTAGAAAAGAAAAGTTAATGGCCCAAAGGGGTTAATCAAAGGATAAATATTTGGTGGCTTTGTGTTTGGGTCAAAAGGGTTTAGAAAGAAATGCCCCTTTCATTTTCAATCATGTCATGCATTGTGATCATGAACAAGAGCTAGGACAAGTTCTAGGAGGTCAGGTAAACTGTTGGCCCACTCAATTCGGTTAGAGGCTTCTCACTTTAATGGCTTACTCTAATTAGTCACTTCCTCCCTAAGAAAAGTTAAGTGAGAAACTAACATCCTCTTTATACCTTAAAAGTGCCCCATGCAATGTGATTGGACCGAATTTTTGTCTTTAAGCATGTGCAATTGAGTTTAATTAGCTTGATTTAATTGATATATTTGATCATGTTAGGTATATTTTATTGCGCATGCTTATTGGAATTAATTAGAGAATATTAGCCTTATTACTTGCATTTTAAGTACCCAAGGGTATTTTGGTCATTTTGACTATTCTGTGCTTTTCTGCATGTAGGGGGTCCCACGTGGGCCCCACAACCCTTTGGGATAGCTTGGAGTGCAAGGATTTGGCTTGGAGGGAAAAGCAAAGGCATAAGACAAAAATTACCTCATTTGTCAAAAACAAGGGATTTTGATGTTACTAAAAAGGGGTAATTTTGGCTCCACTTTCAAATTCAAATTTGGAGATGTTGAAGGCCTCACTAAGGGCATCTTTGGAAGCACAATCAATTGGAGAAAAAGGTGGGAGCTTTGGAAATGCATCTAGGCCAATTCAAGACCACAACATCCATCACTTTCACTTTTCTCTTTCTTCTCCATTTTCTCTCAACTCCATCTTCATCTTCTTCACCATTCTTCCACCATTTCGTGATTTTCCACCTTCCTCCATGAAAGCCACGAAATTCCTCCATCCTTCCACCTTCTCCATGCTTGGCTAGGCTCCTAATCTCTCTCTCCAAAGGAATGTGCTTGTAGATCTTCACATTTGGCCTCATGTATTTGTAATGTACTTTTTAGGTTTCAAGCTAGATTTAACGTTTTGCCTATTGATGTCCTAGATTTAGGTTTCATTAGGTTAGAACATCTTTCTTTTAGGTGTTCTACTTGACTTTGGCTTGGAATCTCTCTTTTGTGTTAAGCTCATGAAAACCTAAAGCTTATATGTGTGTAGTTTCATAGATACATGTGTGTGTGATTAACTCCTCTTGTGTTTGTGAAATGATAGATTTACTTAAGTTCTTGATTAGAATTTAATGTTGCTTAAGGTATGAGCTCAACTTGAAAGAGTATTAAGCTTGGTTAATCTAATTAAACTCTTGAAGATTTGTTAGCTTTAAGAGGTCTCAAGGATTTAGTTAGGTTATACTAAGAATAGCAAGTATATGAGGTCACATTTACCATTAAGCATATAGTACTTTGGAGAGGGAGGTATTTCTCACTTGATTTCTCATCTTTCATTTCGGCTAGTTAGTTCTATTTTTGATTTTAATTGATTTTAGAATTTGTTAACCAACACTCTCAACATCCTTGTTAATTTTTATTAATTTGACCTAAGCAAGTGAATTAACTAAATTGTGAAGTGACCTAGGACTTGCTACTAGCTATTGTAGTTAATTCTAGTTTTTATTTGATAATTCTTTTAGGCGACAAAAAGAGTTAATCAAATTGGCGCCGTTGCCGGTTTGGTTAATTTCTTACTTGTCTTAGGTTTTTAGTTGCATTTTCTTAGTTTTTGTTGTTAGTTTTTAATTCGGTTACTCTGGACCTTTGTGCTTAAATCTGATTTTGTAACTTTTGGACATTGCTACTGTGTATTCTGGACATATTTGTGCTTGTTTGGTGGTACTTGGCTGCTCTAGTTAGCCAAAATATTGTTAGGAAGTTGTTGAGAAAGTTTGCTGGAATTTTTGTCTGAAGGTACTGGAAATTCAGGTTCCTTGTTTTTAAAACTGGGAACCATCTACTGCGCAATAATTAAAACTGTTTTATCTGGAAAATTGACAATATTTGAGCTTTCTTTGGACATATTATTTGTTTAAAACTGAGTTGTATACTGCCTGGAACAATTCGGTGAAGTTAGACTGTTTGCTGGAAAGTCACTGTGTGACCAGTTTGCTTGCTGTTGCGACTGTAAATTGTGTAGCAGGAATTTGACCAAACTGTTTCTTGTGCTTAAACTACACATTGTAAACTTTCCAGGAACATATTACTTGTTGCTAGACTCATTCTATATTGTCTGGAATTAATTTTTGAAATCTGCCCTGTGTGCTGGAAACTGTCTGGACAACATTGTACTTTCAGCGAACTTGTTTTCAAAACTGGTATTGACTCACAACGAATTTCTGGAAACTGTTTTAACTGGACATACTACAGGTTGTAAGCTTTCATTTGATATATCATTTTCCCAGAAAGTCGTTGCCTACTGTCCAGGGTGAATTTTTCCAATTGCCCTGTTTTTAGCGAGTGTTCATCGGTAACATTGTTTTTGCTTGCAAACTGTTTGCCCTTGCCCTGCGCTTTTTTTGCTGATTCTTGGCTAGTTTTGCACAGTTTGTCACTAGCTTTTCATTGATATATCGTGCTGAACTTTTGGAGTTGAATTGCTTGTGTTTTGGTCCTAAATTGCAACAATTGTGCATCGTTGACTTTGTCTGGATTTTCTGGATTGGCCCGCTTGGTATATTTGTGCTGGCTGGTGGTTGTTGATTTGTTTTGTAGGTCATGAAATACTATTCTTGCTTCATTGAGGTTTGTTCACACCTCATCGGCCAATGAGGGAATTTTCAAGGCCATGTGCTTCATTCTCATCTCATTTCCAAGAGCATAACCCTTCCACCAACACATATTGTAACATCCCAAATTTTTAAATTAGAAATAATAAAAGATTTATTAAGGTCTTGAGGTGTTGTTTAGGAAATTTTAAGTCTTAGGAATAAATTTATGAATATTAAATCTTGTTTAGTTTGGAATTTGAAGAAATATAGTTAAAAGAATTAATTGGGATAGAAACTTTTGTTAGAATCTTAAGTTTTGATGAAGACTAAAATATAAAGGATTAGACCAAGTGCCTAGGAAGCAATAGGATAACTTAGGATCCCAAGTAAGAGTGCAACCGGATGTGGATTTACTTCCGGATAGACTAGGACTCGCACACGCGGATGAATGATTTATCCCCCAGCGGCAGCGAGTAACTCACTAGGGAGATAACTTAGTCCATGAGCATTAGGTACACAACCTTAAGACTAGGTTATGATTCAACCGGAAGTGAAAGTGCTTCCTGTTAGATTTAGACTGACGCAGGCTGATAAAATAGAATAACCCCAAGCGTCAGTGAAAATGCAACATCAAAGTAAAATAGCTTCCTGTTAAACTTAGACTGACGCAGACTGATAAGATAGATATCACCCCAAGAGTCAGTAAGCTCACTTCGTCAAGTAAGAATGCTTCCTGTTGGACTTAGACTGACACAGGCTGGTAAAATAGAATAACCCCAAGCGTCAGTGAAAGAGCCACGTCAAGTGAAATAGCTTCCTGATAAACCTTGACTGGCGCAGACGGATAGAATAGATATAACCCTAAGCGTCAGTAAGTTTACCTCGTCAAGTGAAAGTGTTTCCGATAGCTTAGTGACTAGCGCTGACTGTTGGATTGAGGGACACTGAGCGAAAGTGAGTATTAGTAAACAAAATCCTTCATCCAGTAGTTTTACTTCCGGATGTAAAAATGCTTCCGGATACATCATAAGCTAAGAGAACACTCACTGCATATGACTATGTGATTATATTGCTGAACTAACGTTCAAGTGCAGAACACTACGTAAGGTTGCTTCCGGATGAGAAGTTTGCTTCCGCAAGCAATCAGAATGTCAGAACGTTCAGAGATGCAGTGTCAGAATGCTTTTGTCAGAGCAGAGGTGTCAGGACTACTTTCCAGAGATGATGCAAGTCAACCCTGCTAAGCATTAATGAAGATGTACCTCTCAACGGTAACATGGGATTAACGGCTATATTCAAACGTTCATATTCAACCTGCCGCCCAAGCCAAAAAGCCGAAGTATAAAAAGGAACATCAACATTCAGAAGAAGAAAGGAAGAACAGAGCATATTATCTGATGTATTATCTTCTACATTCCTCTCATCTTCGACTCTCAGATTTAAAGTTGTAACATTCTTAGAGAGTAATTCAGTTGTACTTAAGTGAGTAACATCATCTACTCTTAGAGAGAGTCATTTGTACTTAAGTGTTTATCAAAATCAGTTCATCGAGTGAACATAGTCTAAATCCTCTAATCTATAGAGGCTGTTCTAAAGCTTGTGCTTGAAGAACAGGATTATCATTCTGTAAAAGTGAGGGGGAGCATTTAGAGTTTGTCTAAATCTCCATAGGTTGCAAGTAAGCCCGTAAAACTTGTGGTTGTAAAGGTTTGCAGGTGAACCCGTTGTAAAACCTGTGGGTTGTTAGGTGAACCCGTGTTCGTAAAACCTAAAGTGTAAAGGCTTCTCTTGTGCCCGGTTTAAACAAGAATAGTGGATTGGAAATCTCAGGTGTAGCCTGGGGACTGGATGTAGGTCTGGGTGACCGAACCAGGATAAATTTATGTGTGCATAAATTTACATTTAAACATTCTTTTTGCATCACATAACATACTGACTTGTGCATACTATAACTTATTATCATAATCACCAAGCACAAGCAGTCTTTGTAAAAGAGTTAAGTTTTTATTCCCTCACCCAATTCACCCCCCCTCTTGGGTGACAGCCACGCATTTCATTTGGTATCAGAGCAAGGTCACTTGTTTAAAGGATCCAACGATCTCAAGTGCAAAGACCTAGGCTGACTTGGGTTACAAAATGTGTTTTGAAGGTTTTGATCATACTATCCCACCCGTGTTAGAAAAAGCTGATTTTTACTTATGGAAGGGAAGGATGAAAAGTTTTATACTATCCACGGATTTCAAAATGTGGGATGTTTTTGAAAAGGACTCTGATTTCAAACCAAAAATAAATTGGACTGAAGAGGATAAAAATTTATTTTACTTAAATCTTAGAGCAATGCAAATTTTGCACAAAAGTTTATCTGACAATGATTACCAGAAAATTAAACATTGCTCTAGGGCTATAGATATTTGGAACACTCTTGATACTATGTATGCTTCTAATCAATCTCTTGAAGTTAAGGCTGTCCAAAGCTCATTTTGTGCTCCCTGTGAATCCACCTTTGATGAGCTACTGGATGGTAATGTAGTAGAAGCTAGCATCAGCGAAGAGAGTGTCATTCCATGCCTAGAAGATTCAGAAACTGAAGAAAATGAGGTACCTGAATCTGAACCTTCTAAATTGCAAGACATTTATAATGAGTTACATATTGAATTCTGTAAACTTGCAAAAGAAGTTCTAGGCTTGAGAAATAAGAATAGGGAACTTGAGGAACTTATTCTCTCTACAATCAAGGAGTCCAAAGTTCCATTCTTAAAAGAAGACTTTTCAAAAGACTCTGAGATTTCAAAAGTTAACAAACATAGTGTCTTTGAAAAGAAAACTGACCAACACAATAATGACAAGAAATCCTATTCTGAACATCATCCTATTGTCTGTTATTATTGTGGTAGAACAGGTCATATTTCTCACACGTGCAATTTTAAAAGAAATTTAAATGTGAGGAACAATTATGTATGGATCTCCAAAGGACAAGTAAGGTCCAGTGCTAACCATGTAGGACCCAAGTACAAATGGGTACCAAAACCCCCTTCTAGTGCCTTACTTGTTCAGGAAAGATCAAGAGTTCCTCTTGCCCAAAGAAGGGAGCTAGTTGTGATGTCACTGCTGCAACCACCTAGTACAATCATAAGAAGCAGTGCGCCACCATTAGGAACAAAGGTTCTATCTCAAGGATAAGCTATCACAGAGTTCCATTCAACTATCCTGAGAAGAACAAGAGAGAGAGGATGCCCCAACCAACATGGAGAAAACATATGAATCCTGTCTCTCCTAAGATAGTGCTTCAGACCAAAGATAAGTATAAAAGATTCCCTTGGGTAAGCAAGGGATCACTTAAGGTTGAAGCATGCAATAGTAAAATCTCCTATGCTAGTTTCAGATGGACTTATTGAGATTTTACATCAAGCATCATGTATATGAACATTATATGCCTTATAAGAGTTTATCACAATGTTCATAATCTACATGCTATCTATGACTATCATTATCAGTGTATAATCATGTGCATATAGTCATAGTTGATTCGCAATGTCATATTCATAGTGAATAATCTTTAGGTGCATGTGAATCACATACTTCCTACAAACTGACAAGTCAGATCCAAGTATGGATACTGAAAAGGGAAAAAGGGGGTTATTTGAAATATTGTAGGAAAGAAGACTGAAAGCAACAAGGAGGGAGAGAAAGAATTGTCATTCATCACAAAACAAATGATGCTTTGTCATACTATATCAATCAATGGAAGATTTGTCTCTTGAGACTCTTTTTGACCTCCAACGACAAGGATGATGATGGAGAAGAAAGATAACTCTCAACATTGTTGCTTCTTCTCCTGACACTGATGTTGAAGCTGTGAGGAAGTACAAAAAGGCAAAGCAAAGTTAATGGGCTGAAAGCAGATGTGTGGCATGGAGTTAATACAACTCAAATGAAGTTTAAACATCTGTGCTTAATTGCTAAGACCTGCTAACTGTACTAACTTAGGCACCAAAGGGTCAATTCTTAGTTTTGCAGGTTCCCCACAATGTTAAATCTTAAGTGAGCCCAACCGGAAGCAAAATCACTTCCGGATACTCTTTTGCTGGCGCTGGATGATAACTCAATATGATCAAGAGCACCACTCCAACCGAAAGCAAGACTACTTCCGGATGATCACTCACTGACACTGGATGATCAAGCCAAGAGAGCACCAGTGCCAGACCAAGGGACACATCACTTCAGAAAACATTTCAACTTCTTCTATGAAACATTGTGCCTTCTCTGACTAATTGAAGCAACACGTGTCATCAGGTGTGTCGTTCCAACTTAAAAACTTACATTACCCAATGTGTTAAATTTTGAAAGAAGATGCCCATTCTATCCTCAGAAGGTTTAACTACAAATAGATGTCATTTTTCACTTTCACTTTTTACTTGCATATTTTCACTCGCATCATCCTCTCTGAAAAGTCTCTTCATCTTCTCCATCGTGTTTTTCATTTTTCTTTACACACTTCTTGCATTTCATCTCTATTTACCACAACATTCATACATAAATGGCCGGTTCGCATGAATCCAACCCAGTTACCCAGAAAATCTCTTTATCCAAGAAATACAAGTCGAAATCTGGGAAATCAAGCCACAAGCACTCTGGTAAATCTGGGCATCATGAAGAACAACGCGATGAACATCATGAACATCGTGAAGCTTCTGGGCAAACACCAGGGCAGGATGAAAACGTTCAGGGTCAGGCTGGAACTTCTGGTCAAGTAGAACAGGTAGTGGTTTCTGAACAAGAGAGGGATGCTCAGAGAAAAGGAAAGAAGAAGAAGGTTCAATTTGCTGAGGAGCCTTCCTCCAAGAGGCAGAGGGTTGAAGAAGAAGATGATCCCACAGTGTATAGAGATGGGGCATTGGAGAGTGTGGCCGCCAAATTTGAGACATCCACTCCCATCTTCAACCATGGCCTGTTTATCGATCTGGACAAGATGGATGAACTAGGGTTTCCCCATCTGCGCCCTTACTTGGAGAAGTATATGCCTTGGCTGGGCATCAATCAGGACTACAACGTCAACGTCCTGCGAGTCTTTTGCCAATCCCTCTCTGGCAGGGCCAAGTACAGGAAGGTTGATGGGAAAGAGCAAATCCACAGACTCTCCTTCTCCGCCACAGTAAGGGGGAGAACCTTCAGGTTCACATGGAAGACGCTGAATGAGCTAATGGGGATAACAGATGAAAGCATGAATGAGTGGCTATATCCAGAGGCGCACAAGTACAGCAAGGAGGACCTTGTGACACTATATGGCACCGAAGACAAAAAGGTGTCCAAAATGTCTGATTCATACAGACTGCTGTACTATGTTTACTCCCGGATGATGACTCACAAAGGGGGTAACTTCAATGAATTCGCCAACATTGACAACCCTTGGTTCCCCAGACTTCTCAAACAACAACCTATCAATCCTGGCCAGTTGATCTGCTTAGAGCTTCAGAGATGGTTGACCAATGACAAGTCTGGCCATCTTCCCTATCCCACCATCATTGCCTTCCTCCTTGAGAAACATCTGATCAAGGCTACATCTGCTGTGGAGGAAGAGAATGTCAAGTGTAAGCCTGTGGGAGCAACCAATATTGGGAAGATGGGCATCAAGTACTTCAAGCCTCCTAAGCCCACTCGCTCAGGCTCACAAGCCAGTAGTGCTTCAGGCACTTCAGCCCCCTCTGCATCTGGAGCAGGGGATCAGGAAGTTGACTCACATGCTGGGTCAAGCCGTATTGCAAGAGTGCCAGCCTCTGTTAAGGCTTTTGCCGAGGAAGTAAAGGAAGAGCTTCTATTTAGGCTGCCTGAAACCTTGGTGGGTCCTCTCCGTGTTGAGTGTGAGGCTGGTTTCCAGCACCAAGGGGAGCGGATCCAGCGGCTCGAGGACAGAGTAGGACAGCTCGAGAATCACCTTGCCAGGGTGGATGCAAAATTGGACCTCATCCTCCAACACCTACAAATTCCCCAACCATCTCAAGGTAACCTACCACCTCCTCCTCCTCCTCCTCCTCCTCAGAACCCACCTCCTCCACCTCCTAATCACCCTCAACTTCCCCCTCCTCCTCCACCTAACACTCAACAACCTCAACCACCACCACAAAATGACCAGCAACACCCCCCATCACCAAATGATTACCACCAATCCCAACCTTCCCCTACCCATGATCAAGAAACCCAAGATTCTCTTCAACACTCCCCTCAACACTCCCCACGCCATTCTCCTAGAAGCTCCTCATCCTCACCTTCCTCATCTTCATCCTCACCCATTCTCTCACGCCCTGGCGCTCCTACACGCTCTCCACTCCGCTTCTCCAACCCTACCCATCCAAGCCCTAGACCCATAGGATCTGACACAGCCATTCACCCCCTCAGCCAACCATACAACGAGTATCCCCGCCTTCAACCACTCACGGATGACCATTTACCATTTACCCCAGTCTCCAACTACCAAGAATACTCCTCCACTCATCCTTATGAGGGTCTCTTTGTCCGCCCCGGTTGGTTCCCCAATCCTCCTAAAACCCCAGAACACCTATCTTCTCCCACATCCTCTACCTCTACCCTCTCACCCTCCCCTCCTAAGAAATTTGGCCCTGAGCCACCTCCATCCTCCTCATCTTCCACTCCATCCCTGGCACTCACCCTTGTTGATGATGACAAAAGGGGGAGAAATGTTATGTCTACTCTTCGCCTCAGTATGGCCACAAGAGATGTTCTCAGCCAGCCTTCACTCTGGATTGATGAAGACATCACGGCCGCCCTGCGTCGTGCATTTGAGTCCCAAAGGCTGGGTGGTGCTGAGAGCCTTATAAGGGGAGAAGCCATCCGTTTCATGCAGCAGAAGAAAACGGCTGAGCAAGGATCACATTTGGAGATGGTTGTGTATGGGCAGAATGAACAATCATCGCAACCTGAGTCATCATCAGAGCCTCCTCCAACTAAAACAGGTAGAGAGATGGTTGAGGAGATCATGATGAAGTATGGACTGGAGAAACCCAACCATCCTCCCATTGTGATAGCCAAGCCTGTTCCTGCATCCTCTGGGCAAGAGTCTGAGATCCCTTCATCTGAGCAATCTTTTGATCCTCCTCCCTCGTCTGAGCCAGCAGCCAGATTCAGTGAACCCAGGAAGAAGGCCGTTGCTAGGAAACGTGCCAGGAAGTTAATTGCCACTACTGAATCTGAGGAAGAGACTCCATCTGACCTACCTGAGCAAGGAACTTCATCTGCCCAGGTTGAGCAAGAAAATCCAGTGGTTCAAGCGGTTCCAATTCTGAAGGAAGTCAAATTGGAAATTGAAGACATGACTCCTGAGGAATTTGAGAAGTTTGGATTCACAGACAAGCTAACCTTTGGTTAGATGGCGTGCCTCGATGCTGACAGAGCAAGCGCCTTGCCCACTCCTCCAATGAGCAAAAGTAAAGGTAAGAGCAAAGGGAAAGGGAAAAGGAAAGCCCAGGAAGTTGAGGAGGATCCCAACTTCCCTGTATGGAATGTGAAAATCCGGGCTGTTCACTATCCCAATGGAGAGGTCTCCTACTTCGACGATGCTACAGGTTTCCCTGGGTATGAAGAAGTGGAGAACATGAAAAGGGCAGTCGAGGAGTCTATTGAGTCAGAAAGGCTCAGAAGGGAAAAAGATGAAAAAGAGCTTCAAGAGATCATTGCCCAGATAAACCAGAGTGAGCGTGAAGAAGAGCTGGCCAAACTACAAAAGGAAAATGAAGAGAGGCAAAAGGAGAGGGAGCAGAAAAAGAAAAAGAAACATCAACCCTGAACCCCAAATCCAAACTTTTGTTTTTACTTGGAAATTTTCTTGTTTTGTTTTTCATACATATTTTCATTCATACTTAGTGAAATTTATTACTTGTATATGTTATTTGATTATATAACTCTGACTTGTAACTTCTGTTTATCAATGATATTTGTCTAAGTTACTTGTTCTTATCTATTGCTCTTATTCTCCTGCTAATCCTTCCTTAGGAACTTAATTGATAGAACTAGGTTTGTCATCATCAAAAAGGGGGAGAATGTTAGAATCTTAAGTTTTGATGAAGACTAAAATATAAAGGATTTGACCAAGTGCCTAGGAAGCAATAGGATAACTTAGGATCCCAAGTAAGAGTGCAACCGGATGTGGATTTACTTCCGGATAGACTAGGACTCGCGCACGCGGATGAATGATTTATCCCCCAGCGGCAGCGAGTAACTCACTAGGGAGATAACTTAGTCCATGAGCATTAGGTACACAACCTTAAGACTAGGTTATGATTCAACCGGAAGTGAAAGTGCTTCCTGTTAGATTTAGACTGACGCAGGCTGATAAAATAGAATAACCCCAAGCGTCAGTGAAAATGCAACATCAAAGTAAAATAGCTTCCTGTTAAACTTAGACTGACGCAGACTGATAAGATAGATATCACCCCAAGAGTCAGTAAGCTCACTTCGTCAAGTAAGAATGCTTCCTGTTGGACTTAGACTGACACAGGCTGGTAAAATAGAATAACCCCAAGCGTCAGTGAAAGAGCCACGTCAAGTGAAATAGCTTCCTGATAAACCTTGACTGGCGCAGACGGATAGAATAGATATAACCCTAAGCGTCAGTAAGTTTACCTCGTCAAGTGAAAGTGTTTCCGATAGCTTAGTGACTAGCGCTGACTGTTGGATTGAGGGACACTGAGCGAAAGTGAGTATTAGTAAACAAAATCCTTCATCCAGTAGTTTTACTTCCGGATGTAAAAATGCTTCCGGATACATCATAAGCTAAGAGAACACTCACTGCATATGACTATGTGATTATATTGCTGAACTAACGTTCAAGTGCAGAACACTACGTAAGGTTGCTTCCGGATGAGAAGTTTGCTTCCGCAAGCAATCAGAATGTCAGAACGTTCAGAGATGCAGTGTCAGAATGCTTTTGTCAGAGCAGAGGTGTCAGGACTACTTTCCAGAGATGATGCAAGTCAACCCTGCTAAGCATTAATGAAGATGTACCTCTCAACGGTAACATGGGATTAACGGCTATATTCAAACGTTCATATTCAACCTGCCGCCCAAGCCAAAAAGCCGAAGTATAAAAAGGAACATCAACATTCAGAAGAAGAAAGGAAGAACAGAGCATATTATCTGATGTATTATCTTCTACATTCCTCTCATCTTCGACTCTCAGATTTAAAGTTGTAACATTCTTAGAGAGTAATTCAGTTGTACTTAAGTGAGTAACATCATCTACTCTTAGAGAGAGTCATTTGTACTTAAGTGTTTATCAAAATCAGTTCATCGAGTGAACATAGTCTAAATCCTCTAATCTATAGAGGCTGTTCTAAAGCTTGTGCTTGAAGAACAGGATTATCATTCTGTAAAAGTGAGGGGGAGCATTTAGAGTTTGTCTAAATCTCCATAGGTTGCAAGTAAGCCCGTAAAACTTGTGGTTGTAAAGGTTTGCAGGTGAACCCGTTGTAAAACCTGTGGGTTGTTAGGTGAACCCGTGTTCGTAAAACCTAAAGTGTAAAGGCTTCTCTTGTGCCCGGTTTAAACAAGAATAGTGGATTGGAAATCTCAGGTGTAGCCTGGGGACTGGATGTAGGTCTGGGTGACCGAACCAGGATAAATTTATGTGTGCATAAATTTACATTTAAACATTCTTTTTGCATCACATAACATACTGACTTGTGCATACTATAACTTATTATCATAATCACCAAGCACAAGCAGTCTTTGTAAAAGAGTTAAGTTTTTATTCCCTCACCCAATTCACCCCCCCCTCTTGGGTGACATCCACGCATTTCAACTTTCATGAAAAATAAATTGGAATCTAGATTATGTTATAATGAAAAGAAGGAGATATAGTAATATATGCAAACTTTTGGGCTAAAAATGTAATTAAGAATAAACAATAGGGTAGTTAATGGTGATTTTCCCTAAGACTATATATATATAAACCCCACCCTTCTCTTTGACCAACCCTAGCCACACCTCTTTCATTTTTTTTCCTCCCTTTTCCTTCCCTCCGCCCCCGCGATTCCGGCGGCCCAAGGCGGCAGCGTCGATGTCGACGCCGTCTATCCATCTTCTTCCCTCTTCCTCACTAAAACATGTTCCCGCTTCCTCTTCTTCGCGTTCTCGATCCTCATCGTCTTCCTCCCTTTGGTGGTGCGTTTTCCGGCGAGCATTTGAGAGTCCGGCGGCGCACAGAGGTGAAAGCTTTGTGGGTAAGCTTTTTCCCATTTCTTTCTTTCGGCCTGTTAGTTTCTTTTTGAGATTCTTCAATGCCTTGACTTTCCTTCACTTCCTCTCTCTGTTCCTCTTCGATTCCGGCAAGCGTGATGATTTTCCGACGACGGCGGGTTGTAGTGAAGCATGTGAGTTGGAATTCAAGCTTAGGTAAATTTCTTTCTCCATGTTTTACTCTTTCTCTTATGCTGCGAGAGAGATTTGGGAGGAAATCAAATCGAGGTTGGGATTTTGGTTGTTCTAAATTAGTAAAATGGAAGTCCTACTTCAAATTTAAGATTTGGCAAAAGATTGTTGGAGTGGTGGTTAGTTGCTCATTGGAAATTTGTACCAAACCCTAGTATGATAATCTGAAATTTGATGCTTTTAGGGAGCTTTAAGGCTACCAAGCAACAAATTTATTAATGTCTATGTCCCTTAAAGCTGTAAAATAACCTACATGTGTGATTTCTGAAAGTTTTGATTTTTCCTCTGTTTGTTTGTGCCACTGTTTGTCCAGTACCTTTTATGGTATTGTATGATTTTAACTAAATCAAAGCCTAACTTAATTTGATTAGAAGATTAGGGAAATTATTGGTATAGTAAATTCTGTTTTAGGCAGGAACCTTAAGCTGAATTAGTAAATAAATGTATGTGAAATTATCTTAGTTTGCTAAGCTCTGCATTCGTGTGGGTATTGTGAATCTTTGTCTCCTCTGTGTTGGCCGAATTTGGTGTTAAAGGAAATGTAGTAATACAATATGTAAGCTTAATTGTTCATCTCATGCTCAGTTGGCTTTGGTGCATATAAATTATACTCGTATTTGATTTGTGTGAGCTATGAATGCGATTTTCTTTGCTGATTTAAATTGATAAGTATATAGTGACTAGTAATAAAATGCCTAATCTTATGTTGGTTTTTGCAGTGAGTATTCTATTGATATATATGAAAAATCAAGTTATTGGAAAAATCTGTCAACAACCTATGTTTAATATACTAGCTTTTAAACTGATCGTTGGAGGAGATGCAACTTAACTAGACTAAACCTTGAATATAACGACTATATCTAATTTGCTATACTATGTTTATATTATGTATATTTCAGAGAAAGCAAACATGTTGCTGCTGTCTTCTTTGATGTTGAAACTTGATTCTTTAAGTGTGAGATTAAGTGTATGATTGAGTAATTTGTGAAGACTTAGGTGTTCTACATGTATGTGAACTTAAAAGTTTTGAAAGATTCCGTTTTGGAGTATGAAGAGGGTAGATGTTTATTTATGTACAATCTTGTTTGGAATTGTAATCTTGCTGTTCTGCTATGGGCTTTATAAATCAGTCCTGAAACCTTGCATTGGAAGTAATATGCTGAAAGTTTAAGAGATAAAGAACTGAATATTAGTTTTAACATGATTAATTGTGTTACTTGTTTTGCAATGTTTTAATTGAGCTCTCCTTCCTTGATTATTGGTATTATATTTGATTTGGTTGTTATGGAATGTATTTGTGGTTTTTGTGTTTGACTTTAAATTCGGTTTGCGATGTTTACACATCGAGTTGGGAAATTTTGTTGGCTACTGGCTGAATAGACATTTTAAAAAGAGAACTGATTGAAATCCTATTGTCTAATGTTTCTAAAAATTTATTTGATACTAGAGTGGTTAAGTCTGGATTTTCTTTTCCATAATTTATAGCAATTGAAGTGAGTTTAGAAATTGATTGGTATGGTTAATAGGTAGCTATTTAATTTTGTCACTTGCTACACTCAAAGGTTGATATAAAGAATATATTAGATATTGATGATTTGGATTGTGGTATGATTTGATCGCTAGAAGTAATAGTGAATCGAACTCTGTGAATTTTATTGCGGGTTTGCTGATTTTATTATGTTAAGTATATGTGTGAATACATGACTGTTTATGCTGTGTTTGAACTCAGTTTTGTGATGTGCTTGCTAAACAATTAGTGAGATGAATTCAAAGTTCCTTATTGAGTTTTAATTTAAATGATTTTATATGATAGTGTAAAGAAGAAGGGGATTGGGTAGTAATGCAGAGACGAGAGAGACGTCAAAGTATTATAAAGTGAAAATGATATTAATTTATCATTTTGTATCATATCATTATAGGATTATATAGTGATGAAGATACTTGAAGGAAAATCTACAAGGCAACGATAAGAGAGAACATCAAAGTGCTAAGGGCGACAGGTAATCATACTTAAACTTGCTATAACATTGAGGGTGACGTTGGTTAGGGATTTTTAAAATCCTTTCTCACCCTCTATATATATATTATCTTTGAAAACTTATTTTTATACAAAATAGGCTATCGGGTGCCTTTCAGACGCGATTACTTTCATATAAAGAAATTTGAAACACTATATATATTATCCTGTCTGGTAGTGATTATCATGGAATGATGTGACATGTATGAAGTGTAGTGATTTGATAGTGGTATTGAGAGGTTACGAGGATAGGAATTGATTATGAGATGAGTTACAGAGAATTATGTTGAGAGATATTGATAGTTAGGTGGAAGACAGGAATTGAATGAAATTTGTGATTGAGATATGAATATGGCGGATGAGATACTGACAGGGATTTGGTGAGAATTGCATGACACTGCTATTTATGTACCATCGCGCGATGATAACTGTCGATTGGCCAATCGACAGTTATTTGTACTGATGATCCTTTTCGAATTGATTGGATCGGGGATCATAGGTCAACTTATTGAGAGAAGTGACCTACGGTTGTTAAGGCATTTTAGAGCCCAACCGCCCCTACGGTTGTTAAGGCATTTGAGAGCCCAACCGTTCCCATTCTGCAATGGAAAACAGAATTGGGGTTCCCTCTCTGGGGATTGCCAGAGAGGGAAATTTGCCCCCTCATTATAGAGAGGGGCACAGTGTCAAATCATATAGAGAAGATTAGACGCTTGAATGCCCCGTGATGGCACAATGCATCTATAGGTGAGTGTGAGAGTTGTGGTAGCATCATTAGGTTGGAGACTGAGAGATGAAATTTAGTTAATGTGGAATTGACTGAGGGATGTTGAGTGATACATGGGGAGTAGAGATGATGAATTTGAGTTGATTGAGACGTGACAAAAGGATTTAAGTGATGGATGAAAGAAAATGTGATATATATGTATATATTGCTGTTTTTAAAAGGTGGTACCCTTTAGACGCCCTCACTACCGCACATCTCACTGTTATAGTGAGTTAAGCAGTGATTACTGGGACAATTTGTCTCATTCCACGATTACTCACATTTTTGCAGGTATTCATGCACAGGCGCGAGCATCAGGAAAGGGAATTAGGTAGTAGAAGTTATATAGTTTATTTGGAATTGTATATTGCCAATTTGTATAGGTCTGCATTCGTTTCCGCATGTATATATATTAGTTTGCTTCTTTTTCTAACCATGTTAGGTGAACCTTTTCTAACATGGTTAACTATTAATTATCCATGATAGTATTCAATTTGTATTAGGAAATTCTTTTCTATCATGGATAGTATTTAACCATTAGGATACTTCTTTTCTAACTATGATAGACATTGATATATGGAAATCCTTTTTCTATCATAGTTAGGAAAGAGATAATTGAATTTAAAAGGGATATCTTAGGTTAATCAGGGAATTAGTAACAGTATGTTACAACTTGGTTATCAGTATTTGGTATATGATAACCTAGGACTGTGCTGCATTGCATGTAGATTGGCAATATACATTCTTAGTATTCCCTTCCTTATGTGCATGAATATCTGGCCTTTTGAGAGGAATATCACTCTTCCCGTGGTGGGGAGGGAGTGATACGAGCAATGGAATAGGAAGTGTGGAGAGATTGAGAAGAATATAGAAAGAATAACGAAATAAGTAATGATATTGATAAGAATTTAGGAAGAGTGACGAAATAAGGATGCTTCTCTGGGGTCTCGATTATAATTATGAGTCGACCATAATCATAGTCGAGGCATCATGAGAGACTTTCTTATTGGGTTAAGGGATTAAGATAATTCAAAAATAACAATGAATAATGAATATGATGTGGAATAAGAAATTATTGACCTTGTTTTGCGTTTTGTTTGTTAAATTGTTTGATTTATTGTTGATTTGACTTGTACTATTTGATTGTTTGGAATAAATTCTCTTGAAATTGTTTGTTTTTATAAGCTTCAACATGATATATGCTTTTGTTTTTGAATGTGCTTTGATTATCCATCACCCAGTAATAGTTGGAGTTCACATCGTCATGGGTAATAAGAGGTTGTTGCCCATTTATTTTAAGCGGCTGGAGGCTTCCTCACTATATTTAGTGACTGGAAGCAGCCCCCTTATTAATAGATGTTGGTAGCCCTCACTACTTTATGAGTGTATTCCCACTATTACTAAATGAATGAACGGTAAGTTGTTTGTTTGAAAATGATTATTGATTCAATTTTATGAAGTTAATTAATTATAAAGAATTGAAAATTTTTGCAATTTAATAGTATGTGATTAGGAAACTTTTAGTAGATGCATTTTGGTGAAATTGTGACTTGTGTGTATATGGTATACATGGACTTTGTTGAGTTTAGAGACCATAAAATCTCAAGTTGTTGTCTAAGGAGCTCAACCTCATTGATTGATTTGATTTTCAAATATAATGAAAGAAAAATGATAAAATATGTACGTGCTTGTATGATATTCATAGGGTTATTTTCAACTTGTTCTTTTGGATAACATTGGTTTCAATGGTCCTTTATACTTGTGCCTTGATTTTAGTTAAAGGAATGTTAGTAAAGTCAAAATATTGTTGAAAATCATTTAAGTTGTTGGATTGAATGCATGCTTACCCTTGCAAATGTTTTAAAGTTCCTCTTTGTTTTGCTGTTGTTGGATATTCTGCATGGTAAGCTAATGTGAAAGTTTAAGGATCATACCTTGGTTTCTTCTTTTGAGTGTATTGATTTGGGCCTGATGAGGATTTTCTCTAGGGCAAAAGTACTGATCTAACAATTAACTATTTCAGTTTGGGCAAAAATAATAAATGACTGTTTCGCGGTGCATAAATAATAACTAACTTTGTGACCCGGTGCAAAAATAATAAAACCGGTATTGGATGTTAATTTGTAGTTTTGTGGAACCTTTCTGATATTATTTTCAAAGTGAAAAATACATTTTTGCCCCTCCCAATTAAAACTTACTGATACTAATTAACATGGAAAGATGAAGGGCAGAAGGAAGAATAGTTTAGTTTTAATTGTGATGGGGTAAAAAGGTATTTTTACTTTAGAAAATAATATCAGAAAGGTTCTACAAAACTACAAATTAACATTTAATACCGGTTTTATTATTTTTGCACCGGGTCACGAAGTTGGTTATTATTTATGCACCGCGAAACAGTCATTTATTATTTTTGCCCAAATTTAAATAGTTAATTGTTAGATCAGCGCTTTTGCCCTTTTCTCTATTTTATTGAGCAGTTCTTGATTTCTCCTCTTCTTAGTCAGAGTTGCATTATTAGTTTATTAAAATAAGGGGATTGTGTACCTTTATTGATTCCCTGCAGCGTGTGTGTTGCAATAGATGAACTGATTCTTAAAAAGAATCTATAGTTCTGTTTTTGGTTGCAGATGTGAAAATGTTTAATCATTCATCAATTTGTTTTTCTTATTATAATACTTTGATAATTAAAGTTTGGCCATTTAGTTTTGTGTTGTCTTCTTCAATTGCCATTGTTATTATGTATCCGTAGAAAAATTTATGATTGAAGGTAATGTGTGACTTTGGGAGTTACCGGATAATATAAGTCATTATAATTCTAGTTTTGCTGGGTAAACATGTGAGTAGTAAGCTAGTTAATATTGCTTGGGTTGAGAATGAGAGGGACATGAGAAATTCCGTTTCTTTTGATTCTCCTTTGCTAATTGTTGTTCAAAACACTACAAGAGAGTAAACTATAAGTTTGAAAGTGGTTGTATTAGGTGTTATAAAGCTTTGAATTATAAAGGATTGAACTACTAAATTGTTGAGGTTTGGTATGATTTGAGTGAGAATTCTAGTGTCCGTGGTATGGTTTTGGATTAACGTTAAATAAAGGGGATTATTTGGTAGTACATGGTAATTTGATGACTTATAATAATACTTTGGATATGAATTGGAAATTATGGAGTGAATACACTATGGTGATCATGGAGTGGAAGATTATTGGACATGGATTAGTGTTTAGGCTGTGGATGTAACTAGAGTAGCTATATACTATTGGTGAACAATCTATGTAAAGTGATTTTATAAATTTAGTATAAATTCCTTAATCGTAGGGATAAGTGACGAATTTTGATGTTGTGATCATGACAAAACTGAATAGATAAGAAAGTTAGTTGAGATGAGGAGTTTAGGGTGAAACTTTAGTGAATGGTTTTAAATGGATTCATTGGAAATTGATTAAATGGATTCATTGGAAATTGATTGCAGTCCGAAATGACTTTTGATAAGGAAGCTGACATGGTTGACCATATATTGATTTAGAGTCATTAGCTAAAGCGAGAAATGAAATTTTGTAGAGTTGTTATCGAACAATTATTAGCGAGATCTTGGATTATGATCAAGGAAACCACAAGAGTGTGAAGAGGATCTTGTTGTCATATATGAAGTGGACTTTAATACAAATAAATTGAGCTTGGAGTGGTTAGTAAACGAAGGTTAGCTAAGGAGAGAAGTAGGAAAAATTGGTGGATTTCCATAGATTGATTAAGGATAAACGGTGAAAGATGGTGTTGAGTAGCGAAATGATTAGAGTTGATATGAACAATACAAAGTTGAATTGCAGATTTCCTGGTTCTAGGCGTTATTTTTAGCGAATTTTGGGGACAAAATTCCTAAAGGTGGGATAAATTGTAACATCCCAAATTTTTAAATTAGAAATAATAAAAGATTTATTAAGGTCTTGAGGTGTTGTTTAGGAAATTTTAAGTCTTAGGAATAAATTTATGAATATTAAATCTTGTTTAGTTTGGAATTTGAAGAAATATAGTTAAAACAATTAATTAGGATAGAAACTTTCATGAAAAATAAATTGGAATCTAGATTATGTTA